>OU015649.1:30000-10030000 GCA_907165275.2 Zygaena filipendulae
ACAATCAATACATGTCATAAGTAGGTACACCTTAGGTTACATAGCATATCAACATAGGTAAGATCAGCATGGATCTATATAATTCCATAGCCTCGAAGCTATGGCATCGTAAACAATATATATTAAAAGAAATGAATTACAAGTTATTGAAACAATAATAATGGGTTTTGAAATAGAGTAAGTCTAGGTACTTAACTTTCGATATCACTGATAACGCCACCCGTGATGTCCACCAAACGACTCAGGATAACAATAGTACAATAATTATATCGTAGTGTAGTCAGCAGGGGCTTTTATACTAAGATTCTCCCTCCAACTTCCACAACACATTTACACTTAACCAATCAGAAACAAGAGAATTACCCCGCCACAATAACATCGTGGCGGGTAGACGGATTAACTAATCAGAAACAAGATTTAACCCGCCACAATGACATTGGGGCGGGTAGACGGAATAATAAAAATTGGAATTCCTTGATAACTTTTAAATGTAAGGTAGTATGTACAAATACTAACAGCTTAAAGTAGGTAGGTAGTCATGTTGACGGTACCAAGTACTGAATAATTTCTCTATATTATAAATATTATCATACTGTGACAACGACCGGGTGGCCAGCCACAGACGCTGAGCAAGCATTCCCGCTACACGGCGAAGTCCATCCGCCCTATAGAGATAAGGTGCTAGGAATTAAGAATAATGTACTCATGTACTCATGTTAGTTTTAATGTTAGTTTTAAGCATTCATTCTTATTATAACGGTCATACAATAAAGACGTATTAAAATGCATTAAATTGCTTTTTAAAAAGCGGTCCTGGATCTACCGTGATTTGTCTGGCGCAGCCGGTAGGATACCCTCTATATCCTATCGTCGTGCTCGTGCTCTCGAAGACACAAAAATCGGTCTGAAGTGCGTGTTCGGCGTGTGAAAGGGTATCCATACGAACCAAATAAATAAGACTCCAAGGTGACCAGGACCAGGACCATTGCTGGAAGACATGGGTGGCTTGTGAGTACAACCTTTACTTCCTTTGCTTTCCCTATGACTTCCAAATATTAAATGTTACTATAGAGACAGAAAATCGCTCAAGTAACGTTATCTGATTGCACAAAAATAGGCAAACATACACTAAATCGGTATAACTTAGTTTATAGATCGTACACTTCATCGGTACATAATTAAGAATATTTTAATCAAATAACAAATCTATTTGATTTTAAATACTTTGCTCTATTTTATACACTACATCGGTATAATTTAGTTTCATAGATCGTACACTTCATCGGTACATAATTACGAATATTTTAATCAAATAACAAATCTATTTGATTTTAAATACTTTGCTCTATTTTATATTTAGGATATTAAGATATTACACTGAATCGGTATATTAAATTAAGAATAAATTGTTTAAATAATTATTTTTAGTTACAAATACAACATTTGAAAAAAAAAATATAGGTCTTATATTAAATTTGTTTAAATAATTTGTGACTCTATCACTCTATATTTCTATGAAATAATTTTAATCATTTTTAGCGTTAAGAATTAAATTGTGTGTGTCTTTTATTATAGTACTTGTTGTGTTAAAGTGAATATAAATTTAAAAATGGCTCAAAGTGTTCAGGTGATACCGAAAGATATTTTAAATTTAATACCAAAATATGATGGAGAGCCCAACTTGCTAAATTTTTTTATTAAAAAATGTGAATACGTTTTGATTAACTTTGGTGGTCCAAATAATCCGGTACAATTAGCTTACTTTTTCCAATGTATTACAAGTAGATTGACTGGTAGAGCTGCCGCTCTCCTTAGCGAGAGGGACGATATTAATAGTTGGAATACATTACGAGGAGTTTTCATTCAACATTTTGGAGATCCACGTTCAGAGGAATGTATCGCAATTGAGTTAGAATCATTAAAAATAAAAAACGGCGAATCTTATATCGATTTCTGCAAAAGGGTACAAAGCGTACGCAGTACATTATTTTCAAAAGTAAATTTACTCGTAGATGAAGGTGTTAAAGCCGCAAAGATGATTATCTATAACAAAGCTGCTTTCGATGTTTTTCTTTTTAATTTGCCAAAAGAATTTATCAGGCTTATAAGGTTAAGATTGACGCCACCTAACCTTACTTTAGAAAACGCATTATCAATAGTAACAGAAGAAGTTAATGTTCAGTTTCAATATGACTCAAAAAATAAAGATAAACCAAATTATAAGAATTTTCAACTGCCAAATCCAGCACAAAATTCTTCTTTTCATCAAAATAATTCTAAATTTGCGCAGCCTATAAATAATAACTTTGGTTTTAAAATACCAGCACCGCAACTACCGATGCAACAAAAGTTTAAATTTGGCTTTTCTCCTTATGGTAACCAAAACAATTTTAACCATCCACAAGGAGGATACCGACCTCAATTTAATAATAATCATGGTAATCCCAATTTTAAATTCGGCATCCCACAAGGAGGATATCGTCCTCAATTTAACAATAACAATCAAAATTTTAAATTCGGCATTTCACAAGGAGGCTATCATCCACAACTTAATAATAATAACCCAAACTTTAAATTTGGTATTCCGCAAGGGTACCGCCCACAATTTAATAATAATCCTCACCTCAATAAACCTGTTCAAAAGCTAGACTATAATACTGATGTGTCGATGCGTACTGCACCACCACTAAAACAAAACTTTATCGAAGGTTCACAGCAAAATGTTTTTCATAATAATGAACTTTATGACTACGACTATAGCCCTGATTATTGTGACAATAATGATATACCTGTATACAACGAATATGATGAGAACCAGTATGCTGAATACGAACAAGAACAACCGGTACAAAATGATGAGAAAGTTTTTGAGACATATTATCTAGAAACGGCCTCAGATACATACCAACAGCCCGTAACAATACATCTTAATTTCGATAGTACTCTGAGACTCCCACATATAGAAATCCCCGAAATAAATTCACGATTTATGATCGACACGGGCAGCACGCGATCTTTCATTAGTCCCGCAAAAGCTAACGAGTTCTTTTCAAATTATAAAATTTACGAACCATTTCAGGTAGTTAGTGCACATACTAGCAGCCATCATAATGAAGCTATACTTATACCTTCATTAAAGACATTAAAAAACAATACCATGCACAAATTTTACATATTTCAAGTAGACGATCGATATGATGGTTTAATCGGTTCAGACTTACTAAAACAACTAGACGCTACTATCGATATGAAAAATCAAGTATTACATACGCGCGATACAGACATACCTATTCTGTATAAAGCAATTCATGAAGTTCGATTAGATCCTCGCAGCGAAACCCGCGTTAAGGTACCTACAACCTTAGGACACGGTCAGGAAATTTTAGAGAAAACCGATTTTGGTTTAGGAGCTCGGATGCCACGTCCTCTTGTTAATTGTACTAATAGATTAGCTTGTACTGTCATTCAAAATACATCAGACAAAGTAGGGACAACAAAGTTTCGCAAACCATTACAAACAGAACAGTATGACTCTAGTAATACACTGAAAACAAATAAACTTGACTATGATAATTGTGAGACAGATAAAATTTTAGTTGACAATCCGACAAGACTTCGTTTAGATCACATGAATGACGAAGAAAGAAATACAAACGCCGATACCTTACCTAGGATAAAATTAAACGTCCTTCATAAAAATTATTCAAGCTCATTAGTCGTAAATGTGGACGAAAGACAACGAAAAGGAAATAAAAATAGTAATTTGAACCCTAAAAGCCCAATAAAAATTTCATCTGAATCCGATTTTAAGGTTGAATTAGACGATAAAAATATCAGACGTAGTAAGGATAAACCTCACTATGAAAAAACTGTGGTAACCGGGGAAATACCGCGAAATGTAGTAGCAGTACGACTTAAAAGGAGAAACGCTAAAAACTCAATTAAAAATATTAAACGCCCTCCGCAGGCAAGGCCAGCTCGTTCTCCTACTACTGATGACGACGAGCCAATGTCAAGGCCTTCAACTGCACCGACTTGATAGTAACCCTGGTGTACTACCCCTGAAACAGGGAACTGCAGTAGTAAGCCATGATAAGTGGATAATTATTAAAACCTTGGACCTACAAATTATTCAAGATGACCTTATGTCGAATTCAAATAAATATATACAACTTAATTCCTTAGTTAAGCTTAATTTTAACAGTACTCCTTACGATAGGATATGTAATTATAAGATACAAGTAGAGTACATACAAAATTTAACATTAAGCAAGCTAAAACAATTATTTCCAATCGCTAGAGTTAAAAGAGGTCTTTTAAACCCTTTAGGTTCTATTATAAAAATATTAACCGGAAATTTAGACAACGAAGACGCTGTTAAATATAACCAAATTATAGAAAATATTAAAGTAAATCAACAAAACCTTAATAAAAGGGTAACGTTGATCTCTGAAATAGTTCAAAGCGTAACGAATGTTACTAAATCTATAAACAATAATTTAATACAACTTGATGTTCAGTCAAAAATCTTGCAAAGCGAATTGGACCATTTGAAAATAAAGGAACAAAAGGATTTCATAGAAAATAACATTATTAATACATATTATTTACTTTTACATAATTTCCAATGTATTCTCACCCAATTAAATGAAATTGAAACTGCGATTGCTTTCAGTAAATTAGGAACTCTACATCAATCCATTATAGACTCTACTAAGCTGTTATTAGCTTTAAGTGATATTGAAAAACATGAAAAATTAACATATACAGTAAGTTTGGAAAATCTTGTAAAAATAGAGCAAACTATTACATTAAAGTCATTCATCCATGATAATCAGATAGCGTTTCTGTTAGAGGTACCACTGGTAAGAAAAGAAATTTTTATATACTACAAATTGTACCCTCTACCTGTTTTCCGTGATCCAAATACTTTTGTAATATTACCCAAATATCCTTACCTATTAGTAAAGGGATCACTAACGAAGCCACTCTCACAACCATGTCAAAAATGCGAGAAATCCTACTTCGTGTGCTCCGCAGAAAATGTATACGAGTCTATCCAAGATCACTGTATTTCAAATTTATTTAACTTCATAGAGAATACTAGCACCTGTGACGTTATTCCGATCAAAATTGAAGATATTAAAATACAACAAATTCAACCCAATCAATGGATATTATATGCGAGATCAAACACTTTATTGCGAAGAGTATGTCGAAGCCAAGTCTTCCCTCAGAATATTCAAGGCACTTATATAATTACAATAGATGACGATTGTCTCGTAAAAATTGGTGGTTTCACAATAAAACTAAGACAGTCCGATTTAAAGGAAGCAACTCATACAGGACTACCCATTGTAAATTTGCCTTTGATAAACTTTACAAATGCTGAAAGAAAGCCTGTCAATCTGGAAGGAGTGGATTTCAGTAACCTACAGTATCTTACATACGCATTGAAGAAAAGTGATGTGGAAAGTGAAAATAATATAAGTGAAAATAATATCGTATCATTAAAAAGTGTTAGCGTTTGGACAGTTATATTGTATTTAGTAATAGGCATTGTTTTAATTTACTTCATGTTTCACTTTCGCGAAACTATAACAATGAAACTTTGCGGAAATCGAAATTCTTCAAATCCTGCGAATTTGAATAATTTCGAACTTGCGGGGGGACGAGTCATGTTGACGGTACCAAGTACTGAATAATTTCTCTATATTATAAATATTATCATACTGTGACAACGACCGGGTGGCCAGCCACAGACGCTGAGCAAGCATTCCCGCTACACGGCGAAGTCCATCCGCCCTATAGAGATAAGGTGCTAGGAATTAAGAATAATGTACTCATGTACTCATGTTAGTTTTAATGTTAGTTTTAAGCATTCATTCTTATTATAACGGTCATACAATAAAGACGTATTAAAATGCATTAAATTGCTTTTTAAAAAGCGGTCCTGGATCTACCGTGATTTGTCTAGGTACCAAACAATACATTTGTATACTTAATTATAATAATAATTACTCTATTCAATTAATAATAATCTATTACGTACATCATCCAATGTCCGATCCTGAGGACGATCGCTGATTGCCCAGATAACAACTTCTTCAGGCATTGCCTGTCTGTGCACCACAGTGGAAATCTTAAATAGATATTGCTGGTAGATTTTTTATTAATATTTTATTTTTATTTTTTTTTATACATTAAATGTTAGTATGGATTTTTAATATTACGAAATAAAGAATTATTATTATTACAAACATAGACTTCAATTTTATTTATTTGTATAGATTAGATTAGACGATAAAGTAAAACCTGTAGTGAAGCAGACAAGGAACAGAATGCATAATTCTAGCGTGACCAGTGACCACAGCGCAACACGGAAAGCGTCCAGACAGCCTAGCGTGAGGCCCGAGGGTAAGCCTGGCCCCAGTCATATTGATATTAAAAAACGATTATAATTATATTTAAAATATTTATTGTTATTTTATATTACACACGAGATTTATGTTTCAAAATTATTAGGTAAGATGATTTAGATTACGTATAGTTCAGGACGAATTCTTCGTCGGAGCGTTTGGACGAGCGCCTTTGCCGTCAGCACAGGGGCCGGCCGGCAAGTGGAGAGGCGGGGGGCGGGCAGGCAGAGGGGAAGCGGATGCGAGGGGAGCGGCGGAGGGACACCGGTTTCTGTCGGATCGAGTTAGTTTTTTTTCTGTCGCCTCGATAGTATTTTCGCCGCGACGACATTCGGTCAGTAACTTTCTATGAAGCTTGCCGATCGAGAGCCACGACTCCCTTTTACCGTCGTCGTCCCCGTGGCACCGGCCGCGGGGCTCGGGCAGGGGGGGCGGCGCAGGGCACGGGCAGGGCACAGGGCGGACGGGGCGCGGGGCGGGGCGGGGCTCCCCGTCGAGTGTGACCCGCACGCGCAGCCCGGCCCCGCCCGGCGGCACGCGCACGTCCAGCAGCGCGCTCACGCCGCCCTCGTCCCGCGCGCCCGCTGCGCCGCCCGGCCCCCCGCCCCGCCTCGGGACGGCTCGACCTCGACCCGATTCCTTCAGGCCGTCTCTCTCGCGACAAACGGCTTCTAGTTTTTCCGCGGCAGCTTTCACCTCAGCTTCGATATTCGAGGGCGCCTGGTCGGGGGCGGCGGGAGAGGCCACCGTGTGCAGCTTCCTCTCGGCCGAGAAGGGCCGCCCGATAGTCCGCGATGCGACGCGGCGGCGCAGACGCTCCGCGAGCGAGGGCGCAGCGGGGACGGGGTCGGAAGCGGGGGTAGAGGCGGGAGCGGGGGTGGCGGGGCGGTCGTCCGCGGGTCGGCCGCCTTTCGGGGTGATCACATTCGACTCGGCCTCCCGGTCGCTTCTTTTGGCAGCGAAGGTTCGGTCGAAGCAGGCGGAAGAAGCGGGAGAGGGCGTCGCGCTACGATCTATTTCGAGCAGCACGCGCGGGCGGTGCGCGCACGGGTCCAGGGCGTCGCCGGCGCGCAGCCGGCACGGCGCGTCCGGGACCAGCTCGACGCGCTGCGGCGGGGGCGAGGCGCGGCCGGGCGAGCAGCGCGGCGGGGCCGGGGGCGGGGGCGAGGGCGCGAGCTCGTAGTCGCGGCCGTCGGTGGCGCGCGCTCGCTGCCGCGGCCCGGGCAGCGCGTAGGGCGGCGCGCGGGGCGCGGCGGGGGCGGGCGGGCGCGCCAGCTCGCGCCGGTAGTCGCGGCGGCGCGCGCGCTCGGCGCAGGCGAGGCGGCGCGCCACGCGGTCCGTGAGCGCATCGCAGCGCTCCTCCTCTTCCACTGCGGGCTCCACGCTCCCCGCGACGTCGATCCCCTTCTCCTGCAGATGACCGCGACCCGTTCTAAAGAAAATTTGATTCACTGATTTCATGATTTTTTACGGAAAAACCATCTCAACTGACCTCGAGACTCTTCGTTTCGGCATTCGCACAGGTGATCGGGGGGGCGACCGGGTGCGGGGGACAGGGCGGGCGGGCGGCAGGGGTGGGCGCGCAGCACGTGACCCGCAGCGCACTCGCGCGAGGGGCGGCGCGGGCCCGGCAGGGGGGCGGCGCAGTTGGGCGGCAGGAGGCTCGGGGAGGCGGCGCGAGGGGTGCTGTGGGCTCGCACGACCGCCGCGCGTCACGAGTGAGGCCCCGCCGCGGTCGCAGCTCCTGGGAATGTATAAGTTTTAACGTGACTTCGTGATGAGCGAGCCGTTCCGCGAGCAGCAGGCGACGAGCACTCACGGGTGCGAGGCGCGCGAGGCTCCGCAGCGGGAGCGGCAGCGCCATGGCGGAGGGATGGCGTGTGTGTGTCGGGTGGCGGGGCGCGCGGTGCGGGGCGGGGGGCGGGCGGGCAGATCGCGGCGGCCGCGACCTTTATCTCGTTGGCCACGAATTCGATTCTGATTTTTAAAATAATATGAATCAACAGAACTGTTCAATCGGAACTAAATAAAATTAGAAAAAAAAAATTCATACCTTCTACAATAATTAACCGTTAGCTTTATTTACACACTAGCTGTTCCCCGCGGTTTCACTCGCGTTAATTTTGGAGATCCCGCGGGAATCCCACGGCGAAAAGCACCCTATGTCCTTCTCTGTACCCCTGACAACGTATATGCAAAATTCCATGATGATCGGTTGAGCCGTCTAGGCGTCAAAGCGTAACAGCAGATAGAAAGAGAGTTACTTTTTCATTTCTAATATTAGTAGGGATTTATTGCAAAACCTCTATTTCATGGTGTCACGCTAAAACAATACCTTCCATATAAGTAGATTTTTATTGAAAACTAGCTGCGTCCCGCGGTTTCACACGCGGTAATTTCTGAGTTTCCGAGCGAATTCCAGGATAAAAAGTACCCTATGTCTTTTTCTGTACCCCTGACAACGTGCTTGCCAAATTTTATCCAAATCCGTTCGGCCGTTTTTGCGCGATTGAGTAACAAACATCCACACTTTCACATTTATAATATTAGTAGGATGACCAGCATTTTTTTTTATACCTCGAGTTTTAGATGGAATTTCGAAAAAATCGAAACATGAGTATCTAAGTTAACGAATAAAAGCGCATTCAATTTGGTGCACCATTTTTTACGTCGCACGAATACAAACATACAGACAGAAAAAGTGGCTTGGTTTTTTTTATTTCATATCTTTTTGTAAAGTATGTACTTTTTTTAAATAGCCTAGTGAACGTGGACTTAGGCGCGATTTTTTACAGTGAAACTGTATTTGTTGGGATTATTATGTACCAGCTATGTATGTTTTCCGATTACTGGAAGACGGCTGGATCGAATTTAGAAAATATTTCTATTTCTTCCTCTTCTTCTCGGGACGGTCCCATCGCCATCTTATAAGAATTTCGGAAAAATTGAGAGAACTCTTCAAATATTATGGGCACATTTATAAGCCTTTGCATATTTTCAATAGGTAGTAATTTGTGATATTCTCACAGAAAGCACCATTTGGTAAAGTAGAACCGATGACGACCATAGATATAGGGTATAGGAACTACACAAAAAATGAGTAAGTACTTCACAGATATCGATTACTTTAATATGTTTACTAAGCAATTCATGCTCGCCACAATGTGTAACGTGGAGCTGATTGTGAAGTATCAGGAAAGTCCTCAACAGTTGACGTCCCTGCGTCGAGAAAAGCAATATTTAGCAGAAGGTGATGGGCAGTTGACTATCAGTAGCTGTCGGTATCACGACGATGACATGTTGTAAGTGCGATCCGTGGGCCCGCCCCCGCGCCCCCCGGCACCCCTCGGCACCCCCCGGCGCCCCGGTCACCTCGGCCCCGGCTCCGTCCGCCGGCCCGGCCCGCGCCGCTACTCCCCGCGCGGCTGCCCACTCGCCAGGCACCGCCACACCTGCCGCAGACACACAATACCTATTACTACCCGCATCGCCAGCGTCCCCTATAGCTGCATCGTCCGCGTAAAGGGCAACACCGCCACAAGCCCACAAGCCATGGCAGCATTGTGACAGCTGTCATCCGCTCTGTCAACACCCGGGTCGCGCCTGTATGTATAAGCCGAGGACAGGTCCCAACGCCCTCATTTTCGATTGACCAGTGCGGCGTGCGCTCATAGTGATACAATTATGATTGTCATTGTTGTAAACGTAACCTTTATTTTATTTTTAATTTTTATTTTTATTATTAGGACCTTCCGGGATCCAAAGTACCCTCTGTCATTCAGGATCACTGTAGCTTCTTATAAGTGAAAGAATTTTTAAAATCAGTTCCGTAGATCCAGAGATTAGCCGCTACAATCTCACAAACGCGCAAACTCACTAACTCCGGAGTTCCCGCGGGAATACTGGGTTAAAAAAAAACGTTCCCTATGTCATTCAAGATCACTGTAGCTTCCTATAAATGAAAAAAAAAATTCAAAATCGGTTGGATGGTCGGTGTGGATGTTTGGATGTTTGTTACTCAATCACGCAAAAACGGCTTAACGGATTTGGATGAAATTTGGCATGCACGTTCTCAGGGATACAGAAAAGGACATGGGGTACTTTTTACTCAGGAATTCGCCCCGGGCACTCCAAAATTACCGCGGGTAAAACCGCGGGGCACAGCTAGTGGGAGATAAATAAGAAAAAATAAATTTAGGCGACTCTATGAGTGATATAGAAGCCAAAAATACCGTTTGTAGAATTTTTGTCTGTCTGTCTGTCTGTATGTATCTGTGTTGGTATTGGTGCTACGCAAAAACTATATTATATATTATAAATGTGAAAGTGTAGATGTTTGTTACTCAATCATGCAAAAACGGCTGAACGGATTTGGATGAAATTTGGCATGCATATTAGGTACCGAAAGGGAATAGAGTACTTTTTATCCCGGAATCCCCGCGGTAGTAGCTAGTATTAAATATAGAAGAAGAAGTATAATGCACACAGGACAACATAAAAACCTTATCTTGTTTGTTTTAACATATTCTTTCAGCCCTATAAATATTTGCAGTTTATATATTATACCCATACGGTGTTCAAAAGCCCCTCCCCCCCTCCCTCACAGCACACTCCAACTCACAAAAGTACTCAAAATTCAAAAAATTCAAAAGCTATTTATTACTTAGGGTTGTTTACAATCACTTGTAATCGTCAGCAGGTTCTTAGAACTATAAATTACCGTCAGTTCGGAATACGTCCTCTGCTGAGAAGAACTGACAAGAAACTCAGCAGCGCTGTCTTTTAATGATCATACTTATAAACTAGGAAAACAAAAAATAGGAATTGGATAGAGCAATTCATTCCCAAACGTCTGTATCATTTAAATAGTCTACTACACTATAATATGCTTTATCGCATAATCTGTGTTTAATAAGTTTCTTGAATTTATTAATTGACAAATTAATTACATCGTTTGGGAGTTTGTTGTAAAAGTGTATACATTGTCCTTTAAATGACTTAGAAATTTTATGGAGCCTAGTCTTAGGCACAGCGAGTTTATCTTTATTTCTTAAGTTTAGATTATGTAAATCACTGTTTTTCTTAAAGTTGCCTAAATTTTTGTGAACATATAATAAATTCTCGTATATGTACTGAGAATGTACAGTCATTATTTTAAACTCGCTGAATTTAGTTCTCAGTGAATCTCGAGGGCCTAACTTATAGATTGCGCGAATAGCTCGCTTCTGCAACACGAATATAGACTCGATATCCGCGGCACCACCCCACAGCAGTATGCCGTATGACATAATGCTGTGGAAATAACTAAAATAAACTAAACGCGCGGTATTAATATCAGTAAGTTGACGGATTTTCTTAACAGCATAAGCCGCCGAGCTTAATCTACCTGATAACTTTTTTAAATGTGGGCCCCATTGTAACTTTGCATCTAATGTTATACCTAGAAAGACAGTTTCATCGACCATTTCCAAATCCTCATTATTGATCAGTACTCTGGTTTTTACTTGTTTAACATTTTTTGTCACAAATCTTACACATTTGGTTTTATTACGGTTTAGTAATAAGTTATTAGCATTAAACCAGTGTACTATTTTGGAGAGAGCATTGTTCACATCGTCTACAGCCAACTACTACTACCTCTGAGTACCTAATAAATATACTACGAGTACTACTCACATAGACCGCTCCCGTGGTGGCGACGACCGCCCGCAGCGCGCGGCCGCTCCCCGCGTCCCGCGCCGCCCCCGGCAGCGCCACCGCCAGCGCGGGCTCCGGGTGCGGCAGCGGCGCGCCCCACCCCTCACCCTCGCCCTCGCCCAGCGCCCCGCGCCCCGCGGCGCAGGCGCCGCTTACGGTCGTCCACAGACAAACGCGACCCGATCCCCCGCCTTCAGGACTGAAAAAGACGTTTTAATACATCGAGTGGTACCTAATACCTAATACTATAATAAAATTATGTGTATGACCGCATTCCGAAAACGAAGCTAACCTGCCAACGAAATGAGAACTCGCGGCGGGCTGCACGTAGTGGGGCGGCAGAGTGGGCCCCGGGCGAGGCGCAGCGCCTGGCGGGGGGGCGAGGCGGCGCAGCACGGTCAGGCGGGGCAGCGACACGCACGCCGCCGCCACGCCGCCCCCCGCCGCGGCGGTCGCGGCCCACACGCACGTCTCACTGTCGGATGGCATAATGATTTTCGATTTCTCGCGGGTCGGTAGTACATAGATCGTGGAAGGCAGTCGTCGTAAAGCAATACAAAGATGTACTTGGGATGCGGCTGCAGGCCAAGGACGCGGGCGCGCAGCTGGCACAGAGCGCTAGGGGGGGAGCAGCGCGCGCGCAGCGTCGCCTCGTCGAGCGGCGCGGGGGCGGCGTCGGGGGCGTCGGGGGCGGCGGGGGCGGCGCGGCGCGCGGCGCATCGCTCGGCCAGCGAGGCGACGTTGCGCGCCTGCAGCGGCGGCGGGGCCAGCGCGCCCCCCGCGCCCCCCGCCCCGCCCGGCAGCGGCCACGCGGCCAGCGCGGTCGCCGCGCCCCGCTCCTCCTCGCCGCCCCCCGCCGGCGCCCCGCACGCCGCCACCAACACGTACTCATGCTGCGTTGAATCTGACTGTCGAATATTATGAATATGAATGTATGTAACTGTAAATGTATGTAACTCCATCTGTCTGTCTGTCTGATACGCTTTCACGGCTTTTACGGCTCGACTGATCATTATGAAATTTTGCGCAGGTACACGTTTCTTTATTGTCATTCCATACTAATAAATGTAGCAGTTTTCTTTTTTCAATCTTTACTTTTAAATCAAGTACCGAATCATTATAATGACTCAGTGCGGCCGTTAGTCCTTAGTTGTTATTATTATAAACGCGAAAATTTGTGTGTACTATGTACTTGAAAAACTGCTGAATGGATTTTAATAAAAAATTACAATAATATAGCTTATACATCAGAATAACACATAGGGTACTTTATCTCGGAATTCTCGCGGGATGTTAGAAATTAACGCGGGTGAAACCGCGGGGGACAGCTAGTCTTATAATAAATATAAAAGACTAGAATCCGCAATTCTGTACATTGAATATTTTTAACAAAAATTGACAAGGAGCGATAAAAGAAGAGTAGGTAACCAACCAAAAAAAGTTTTAAAAATCCACTTCTGTCTGTCTGTTCGCGATAATCTACTGAACGCTTTGTTATGCGGTTTTCACCGGTAGATTAAGCTAAACCTGGAGCTACATAATTATAGGCTTTGTCTCATTTAAATCGGATGTCGGGAAAAAACTTATTATAAGAACTTTTCACGCGGGTAAAACCGCGGGGCGGTAAATCTAATATATATAAATCACGTGTCATGTTGTTTGTCCGCGATGGACTCCGAAACTACTGAACGGAATTTGATAAAATTTTGTAACAATTTATAATATTGGTTCAACTTAAAAGATAGGATAGTTTTTATCCCGGAATTCCCGCGGGAACTCCGGCACTAATGCGGGGAACAGCTAATCACCGTAAACTACTGTCAGGGGTGCAAAGAAGAAATTACCGCGGATAAAATCGCGGGGGACAGCTAGTATTATTATAATGTTGACAAAATTAAAAATAATAGACCCTATGTACTCTTAAGTAAGCAAGAAATACTTGAATACTTGAATGACGATGGTGACTGTGGATCCTCAGTTCGACGTGGGTGGAGTATCAACCTGATTCTCTAAGATGGCACTGAAGTAGTCGCGCGGGCTCGCTGCCGCCCCGCGCCCCCGCTCCCCCGGCCGCTCCCCCGGTCGCTCCCCAGGCGCAGCCGGTGGCGGCGCTGGGGCGGCCACGACGAGCGCGTGCCTGCACACAAGCGGTCGGCGCTGTAGGGGCGCGGGGCGCGGGGTGCGGGGCGCGGGGTGCGGGGCGGCAGAAGCAGACTCACGTGATGGGTGTTGACGCCTCGTTGTAGATCTCGAACAGGAGCGACATCACTCCGGTATATTCCGAGTCTGTTTCCTATAAAAAGCATACCGAAAGACTGATTAACCATATCAGTATTATATTATCTGTGACATATGAACCCACAGGGGAAACACGCTTTCAGTGATAGAAAGGTACCTTACCAACTGTATAAGTAGTTACAAGTTTTCTCTTAGGGTAATGTTAGTAGTGTATTATTGGGCATTCTGGCCCCCCAGTCGTCCGCTTCGCTACCGACCGTTCGCTGCGCTCACTCTGGGTTGCAGAATGCCCAATAATACACTACGAATGACACTATAATCAGAGAACGGATAAATACAGAATCGGCCGTTCATATTTTCTTTCAATTACCAGCGTTCATATTTTAATACAAAAATGGTTAGCTAACACATCCGGCTGAAGCCCCGTGGTAAGTAACTTCTGAGAGACCCGTGGTAAGATTCTCTCACCGAATGTCCTGCCTAAACACCTTCGGCTGAAGCCCCATGGTAAGTAACTTCTGAGAGACCCGTGGTAAGATTCTCTCACCGAAAGTGTAACCTAACGTATTCGGCTGAAGCCCCGTGGTAAGTAACTTCTGAGAGACCCGTGGTAAGATTCTCTCACCGAATGTCCTGCCTAAACACCTTCGGCTGAAGCCCCATGGTAAGTAACTTCTGAGAGACCCGTGGTAAGATTCTCTCACCGAAAGTGTAACCTAACGTATTCGGCTGAAGCCCCGTGGTAAGTAACTTCTGAGAGACCCGTGGTAAGATTCTCTCACCGAATGTCCTGCCTAAACACCTTCGGCTGAAGCCCCATGGTAAGTAACTTCTGAGAGACCCGTGGTAAGATTCTCTCACCGAAAGTGTAACCTAACGTATTCGGCTGAAGCCCCGTGGTAAGTAACTTCTGAGAGACCCATGGTAAGATTCTCTCACCGAATGTCCTACCTAAACACCTTCGGCTGAAGCCCCATGGTAAGTAACTTCTGAGAGACCCGTGGTAAGATTCTCTCACCGAAAGTGTAACCTAACGTATTCGGCTGAAGCCCCGTGGTAAGTAACTTCTGAGAGACCCATGGTAAGATTCTCTCACCGAATGTCCTACCTAAACACGTTCGGCTGAAGCCCCATGGTAAGTAACTTCTGAGAGACCCGTGGTAAGATTCTCTCACCGAATGCCAAAAAAAAAAAATGAAGTAAAAGTAAATAACGAATGCAGAAACTTATTAAAAAAAATAATGAATGTGCTGATAATGAAAGAAATTATAAACCGCTGATTTCAAATGTTTTAAACATAAAAAAAATTTGGAATGGAAAAACTGTGACAATAATAAATTAACTCACGTTTTGTTGCTCTGCTCCATTTAAACACTTCACATTTTTAATTCTACGTTTAAAAAGAATTTAAATACCACAAATTAACACTTTTCGTCATTAATTAAATAATATGAAAAGGTCTTCACTATAAGAACAAAACTACCAGAATGTTGTGTGTTATACAAAACGTACCTAACTTTACCCAAATATATATCATGTTATTTTAATAGTACAGCAGCTAAACATATGTTAAGACGATCGTGTGCGTGCAAATTTTCATACAAAAAGCCAAACCGTTTATCTCCCCTTAAACATAGACCAATTTTGATGATTTTTTTACATGTTATTGATGTATTGGATAACTAGGGCTGTACGTTTTGATTTTAAAGAAATATTGCTTATAACAAAAGTTATTAGCATCTCAATATCCATATTTTTTACAAAAAATCTTCCTCGAGTTTTTTAATTTATTAAAGTTAAACTAAACTGAATTACTTAATTAGAAAAACGTACAGCCCTAGATTAAGGTGTACTGAATCGAATGACACCAAAATTGTCTCATTTAGTGAAGGTTTAGGGGGGTAGAAAAGGTTTGGCCCGAAACAATATTTCAGAAGGAAAAATTAGGCACTCGCCTCTAGGTTCTGCAAGTCTCTCTATCGCACGCATCGCACGGTAGCAGAGCGGCATGAAACAGATAGACTTTTTGCAAATACCTACTCGCGACGCGTCTCGGATGGAAACGATTCTCTTAATAACGTAATTTGCGTTATTATTGTTGAATTACTTAGACCTAATTAGCTTGCTAATGAACCTAGAACTTAATCTACTTAGTTGATAAATAAGATACAACTTTTTTCTTATTGTTATTTTAAAAATTACAACAATAAAATTTTCAAAGCCTTGACTAAGTACTCAACCGATAACAATCATGAAATTTCGCATACACTTTGAACATTGAAAATAACATAATTATAATATCTTTCATCCAAAAAAGTAACTGTTTGCGAAGGATAGGAAATTGACTAAAGAAAATCTACATGATCGCGAGTGAAGCCGCGGACAAAAGCTAGTGAATTAATTATCGCATGTTATAATAAGTAACAGCTCCTGAACTAACATTGCATATGCACACTCAGCATTGGAATTCTTTTTAAGTTTGTTTTACGTCATGTAACCTGAGAGTTTTGTTTTTCACTTTATGTTACAGTAATAGTTAAAAATCGGAAAATGTCAAATGAACCTACCTATCGAGATAATAAAAAATAATTAGGAGGTACATCATGATAAGAAACTAAGATAGTTTAAGTTTTATATTATTAGTAAGTGATTGTCTTGCATAATACGAAGATATATATTATATTTATCGTATTTCACACAGTAATCTCATAGATTTGACTATTAAAAATTAAAATAGTAATAATGTGAAACGATCGCAACAAGTGGAGGTTCATATAGTAGTTTCATTTTTCACTCATTATACTTATAATATTTTCAGGAATTTTAATAACTGACTAACTCAAGATTTCGTTTTCACTTGTGCCGCGACATTGTTATGTTTTTGTAATTTTCATTCAAAGAAACCGCATATTTTCCAATTTAAACAGCTATAAGTAACTTCCTAATATAATACATTTTCTTATTTATACCAATGTTATTTACGAACGAATAAGGTTAAAATTCCCGTAAAGGCGTTTTTAACTTTGGTCATTGTGAATTAATTACAATTTTCGCTGATTATTTATTATTAATACTTTAAATACGCATACTGGTGGTAAAATAAGTTACTTACAAAAAATTTTAGTGAAAAGAAGATACAAGGTCCTGTAAATTGAAATGTAAGTAAGTAGTAATAATATTTTCTTAATTTTATTTCTGGAAAGAGTATGCTTTTTATTAATTGTTTTTCCATTTTTAGGTCGGATTCTGAGTACGAATCATATAGTGAAGATGTGGCGCCAATAGTGGTGCCACCGCCATCGTTGTCTTCGTCGCAGTCGAGTCGTAAGAAAAAAACTTCTTTTCCCGGCGTATCCACGAGCCCTGCAGCCGTCGCATCAGACCCGAAGACAAGAAAGCGCAAACTCCCCATCGCTTCGGTACCGAACCCTGCCGCCCTCGCTGAAGAAACTTCTTCGTCTCGGTAATTTATTTACATTTTATTATGAATGTTTAAATTTTGTACTTCCCTTGTAACAACTACTTTTAAATATAATAGTTAAAAACAACGTTTATTTAGATTGCAGTAAAAAATTATTATTAATTTATAGAATAGAATAGAATAGAATAGAATCATTTATTTCACATTATCAATTTCATAGTTATATTACTAATAAAAATGTCAGAGGATAATATGATCGTCAATAATAAAATAATAATAATAATAAAATAATAAAAGTATCATAATAAGAATGTCAATAATTATAAAAATAGTAAAAATGTCATTTAAATCAAAAAATGAACATGTCAAAAATGTAAAAATAAAGATTATAAATCGATCAATCGATTTTGTACAAATATTCATTTAAACAATAAAATTCGCTATCCAACAAAAGATTCTTCAGCTGGCGGTAGAAAGTTTCGTCAGATGTATTTTTTAAACTAGCGGGTAGTTTCTCATAAAGAATTGGGCCAATCACACGCGGGTTTCTAGTGGCCAGTTTAGTCCGGTGGGGGACACTCGCTAGTCTTCCCGCATTACGCAAAGATCGCCCTCCACACTCTCGAAGACTGAAATTTGCTATATTTTTGCGGACATAGGAAATGATCTCGAATAGGTACAGACTTGTCATTGTCATTATGCGGTGTTTAGTGAAGAGTGTCCTACAGGTTTGCCGTTGTTTTATACCTGCGATAATGCGAAGCGCGCGCTTTTGAAGAACAAAAACGCGATTGGAGTCTGTCGAGTTTCCCCACAACAATATACCGTATGACATCAGTGAGTGAAAATGTGCATAGTAAGTCTGTCTTAGTACGGCACTGGAGACGAGTGGGCGCAATTTTCGCAGAGCGTAAGCTGCACTACTAAGTTTGTCACAGAGTGTCTGTATGTGGTTTTTCCAGTTAATATGTGAGTCCAGTGTATAACCAAGAAATCTGCACGCGTGACTGATCGGAATAGGGCTATTTATGCAAACAGGTAGTTCAACTGCTTTAGCCGAAAATAGCATTAGGGTGGACTTTGTTGAGTTGAGGATAAGTCCATTTGATGAAAACCATTCGTGCAGCCGGCTATATGTGAAATTTATCTTTGAGTTCAGCTGCTCATAAGTGCGGGCACATATCACAACCGTCGTATCATCAGCAAATAAGACAACTAGACCGTCTGTGATGAAGTGGGCAAGATCGTTAATGAACGCCAGAAACAAAGTATTCCCAAGCGAGGATCCTTGTGGTATACCGATCTTGACATCTCCCGCCTCAGATCTGTATCTCTGGCCATTAGCTGTCACTACTACGCGTTGCTTGCGGCCCTCTAAGAAGGATTTGAGCAGCATGTGGGCATTTTCCTTTATACCGTATGAATTTAATTTTGCCAAGAGCAACTCGTGTGAGATGACGTCAAAAGCTTTTGTGAGATCACAAAAAACGCCCGCAGTTTTATATCCGTCATCTATGCTCATGAGTATTGAGTCTACTACTTGATGTGCTGCGGCAGTAGTTGATTTACCTTTTCTATAAGCGTACTGTCTGTCGGTAAGTAGATCATTTGTCTCGAGATGGTCCATAAGGCTGTTGGAAATAATCGACTCAATTAGTTTTGAGATGTTCGGCACAATAGTAATAGGCCTATGACTATCGACTTGAGTTCTATCTCCTTTACCCTTATATACAGGACATACTCTGGTAGTTTTTAGTACCTCAGGGTATACTCCATCGCGAAACATTTCGTTTATAAGAGACACTAATTTATCCGCCAGCAGCGGCCAAATAGACATTATAATATTAATTGATATATCGTATATATCCATTGTCCCCGATTTGTGTAACATGCTTCTTAGAATCCCATCCAATTTTTCACGAGTTACGAGCGGTAGTGCAAATTGCGGTGGATTTAGTTCGTTTAGATGCTGTTGTAGGTAACTAAGTGCTTGGTGTTTATTACTTCCTAATTGTAATTTGGATGTGATATTGAGAAAGTAATCATTAAAGCAGTCAGGTATGCGTTCGGTATCGACATGTGACCCCTCACTTATTAAATCAATATTTTGTGATTTACTTTTAAGGGATATTTCGTTATTAACAATCTGCCACACTTCTTTCGACGGATTTTTAGTGGTCAGTAACCTGTGATCGTTATGTGCGCGGCGATCGCGTAAGCTTAGCGACTTGATAAGCTCTGAATAGTGACGTACGCAATTACCTATCACTCGGTTGTTGGGGTATTGTTGCTTGATTGCACAAAAATCGTCAAACTTTTTAATATAACTAGACAGTTCATCACTAATCCAACTTGTATAATTTTTTTGCTTACAAATTACTTTTTTTAGTGGAAAATGAATATTAATATAAGTATATATTTTAAGTACTAACTAATACACATCTGAAAATTAACATAACATCTGTTTTTATTCACAGATCAAAAAAGACCAAGGATATTTTTTCAATTATCCACAAGGAAGAGCGGACTTCCAACTCCAAAGCCTCAGGCGACCGCGGCATAGCATCCAGTTTTACGTCGCGAG
This sequence comes from Zygaena filipendulae, assembly GCA_907165275.2. Lineage (NCBI taxonomy): Eukaryota > Metazoa > Arthropoda > Insecta > Lepidoptera > Zygaenidae > Zygaena > Zygaena filipendulae. The sequence goes on from OU015649.1 coordinate 50,360, forward strand.
TGTCGTCGGGGCAGTGTCGCCGCACCGCAACCACAACGGGCGAATTTTTCATAGATTTAAAAATCTACAACACGGAGGACGTAAAAAACACTCCTCTAGAAGAACGCTATAAGAAGGCGTTGGCGTCCGTAAAGATTCAGTGCGACGAAAAGAGCGGTGAGTGGGAAGTTTTACAATTGTTTATTGGAAAAGCCTACGCGCATTTTGCAGCGAGCGAGCCTGTTTATTTTGGTAATAAAATAACTTTTAAGTGATTTTTAAATTATATTTTTCGAAGGAAAAGTTTTTGAATGCTCGTGTGCTGGAAGTGTCGCTCAGTGCTTAATATGTTTATTAATAACTTTTAACTATATTTTTATCTGATATAATTTATTGTTTTTATCAGTTTTCGTTACTATTTCTGTCACTTATAGTAAGTAGTTATAATTTTTAAATTTTCTAATTTTTGGTTCAACAAAATGCCATTTTGCGCAATTTGTAACAAGTCTGTTACTTCAACTTCTTGGATAGGTCACTTACGCAGTCGCGCGCATAAGCAAAATAATGTCAGTCAGCCGCATAGCGACGGCGTGGAAATTGTGAGCTCTGCATTTCGTTCGCGTATCACTTCTTACCGAATTGTGGCTAGTGAGGCCGACCAAGTCTCTTTAGATAGTTTCTTTAACTCTATTCGTAATAAAATAAAATTACTTTTAGATGAAGCTCTAAAAAAACATTACTGTTTGAAGGTCAACTTTGAACTATTTGCCATTTTTTTGTTGTATAAAAACAATATGCAAGAAATGAAATCATTTATTACAAAAAATTTGGCAATTTACCGTAACTATGATTTTGATAATATATTTTCGAAACTAGTGAATACACTAAGAAAGAAAATGGACGAGTTTCAGGAACGTGACAGTGGTTGGGCTTTTCTGAGTAATTCGCATTTAGAAATTAATATAAATAAGTATCAGCCTCTAGGTGGCTCTACTTATTTAAAATTACCTAAGCAAATTCAAAATAAAAAAGCGTGCATAAATATCAAAAATAACGATCAATTCTGTTTCCTTTGGAGCGTAACAGCGGCTCTTTTTCCAGCTCATAAACATTCTGAACGGGTTTCATCCTATCCTGACTTTCGAGATGTTTTCAATATCGATGGAATGTCTTTTCCTGTTACATTCACAGATATCAGTATTTTTGAAAAAAATAACCCAAAGTTGAGTTTTCTTATTTTTGGTTTAAAAAATAATAAAACTATTATAGGACCTTTGTACAAATCTGAAAACAAAATTAACAAGAAAACTATTCATTTGTTATTATTAGATAATGGCGTGACGTCGCATTATTGTCTTATCAAAAACTTATCGCGGCTTGTCAGAAAGCAGGTAACCGCACATCATCAGAAACTTTATTTTTGTGACACGTGTCTCGTGTTTTTTTCCACATGTGAAGAACTTGAAAGCCATATATGTACTGGTATTGTTACCGTATTACCTGAAAAGGGTTCCGTAATCAAATTCAAAAATTATGATCGTAAACAGAAGGTTCCTTATGTAATTTATGCAGATTTCGAAACTATATTATTAGAAGCTCATAAAGATAGCTGCTCGGTTTCCGACACTGTAAGCACAAAAACGTTGCAACATCATATTCCAGCCGCCTTTGCATATAATATTGTTTGTTCTGTGGATCCGAATTTTAATCGTTACGTTTCATATCGCGGTATTGATTGTGTATCTAAATTTATTGAAGCTATCTACCGCGATGTTCGCGAAATTCATGCGATCTTGTCAAAAAGTACTCCTATAATTTTTACTGAACATGATGCCACTGATTTCATGCAAGCTACTCTTTGTCATATTTGTCAACATCTTCTATTTTCTGATAGAGTGAGAGATCATTGTCATATAACGGGTAAATATCGTGGTGCGGCACACGCTTTTTGCAATCTAAAATACAAAATACCGAAATTTGTTCCAATTTTTTTCCATAATTTGGCGGGTTATGATTGTCATTTGTTTATAAAACAATTAGGTGAACTGCCGGGAACTATTAAGATTATCCCTAAAACTAAAGAAAATTACGTTTCTTTTATAAAATTTATCCCTATTTCTGCAAACGAATATATACAATTACGTTTTGTAGATTCGTTTAAATTTTTGGGTACTAGTTTGGATAAATTAGCAAAGACAATAAAAAAAGAAGAGTTTGTAAATTTGCATAACTACTTTCCTAACCAGGCACAGTTTAATTTACTTACGCGCAAAGGCATTTACCCTTACGAATATATGAATAAGTGGGATCGTTTTGATGAGCAATCTCTTCCAGATAAAAAAATTTTTTATAGTTCCCTTACTAATGAGCACATTACTGATGAAGATTATAAACACGCTCATTTAGTTTGGGCTGAATTCGGAATTCAAAACTTGGGTCAATATACGGATTTATATTTAAAGACAGATGTTCTCTTACTAACTGACATTTTTGAAAAATTCCGAAAAACTTGCAAACTTCATTATCAGTTAGACCCAGCATTTTATCTTACAGCTCCAAGTCTCTCTTTTGACGCAATGCTCTTTAAAACTGGTATCGAATTAGAACTTATTGATAATCTTTCTATAGTGCGCATGATTCAGTCTGGTATTAGAGGAGGTGTATGCATGTGCTCGCACAGACATGCTAAAGCAAATAACAAGTATATGCCTGAACATGACCCATTACAACCTGATCATTACGTAGTTTACATAGATTGCAACAACTTATACGGATTCAGCATGTGTCATTATTTACCACTATCAAATTTTAGATTTTTGACTCGAGCAGAAATCGATGAACTTGATGTGGTTAATGTTCCTAACGATGCTAAATGTGGATTTATACTTGAGGTCGATTTGATATATCCAAAAGAGTTACATCATAGACATAATGATTTACCATTTTGTCCTGAAAAATGCATTCCCCCTGGGGCAAAAAATGCAAAGCTAGTACCCAATCTATACGATAAATATTTTTACGTAATTCATTACGTTCATTTAAAAACATGTTTAAAACATGGGTTGATATTGAAAAAAATTCATCAAGTAATACAGTTCCAACAAAGTCCCTATTTAAAACAATATATTGATCTTAACACGACTTTAAGGCAGAAGGCTCAGTCTACTTTTGAGCAAGATTTTTTTAAATTACTTAACAATAGTATTTTTGGTAAAACATTAGAAAATAATGAAAAAAGGGTCAATGTCCATTTAGTTAATCAATGGAGTGATCAAAAAAATATAACAAAAAAAAGATCCTCCGCCAGTAAATTAATTTCTAAATTCAACTTTCATAGTACTTCAGTTTTTACTGAAAATTTGGTCGCAATACAAACAAAACCAGAGCGTGTCGTTTTGGATAAGCCAATATATATTGGATTTACAGTATTAGAGTTATCTAAAAGTCACATGTATGATTTTCATTATTCAGTTTTCAAACCATTTTATAAGCATTGCTTACGAATGTGTTACACGGATACTGATAGTTTCGTCTATCAAATCGAAACGAAAGACTTTTATGCCGATTTAAAACAATATTTCTTGAATTATTTTGATACTAGTAATTTTTCTGTTGAAAATGCATATAGCTTACCACTTATAAATAAAAAAGTACCTGGTCTTTTTAAAGACGAGATGAGTGGGAATATAATTCTTGAATTTGTTGGATTACGTTCTAAATTATATTGTATTAGAAGCATTAACAGCACTATTAAAAAAGCAAAAGGCGTTAAAAAGTCTGTTGTTCGTGATTTCACAGTATCTGACTATGAAAAGACCTTATATCATGGCGACATAGTGCGTAAAACCATGATTTTATTTAAGTCAATAAAACACGAGGTTTTCACTCGAAGCCTAAACAAGGTTGCGTTATCCAGTAACGATGATAAGCGGCTGGTTTCGAGTGATAAAGTGACTACGACAGCGTGGGGTCATGCGTCTATTCTTAATACGTGGTAATTTTTGTACCGTAATTATGTCTTACTTTGTGAATATGAACCAAGAATTAGATAATTTGAATAAATAATTTAAGATATTATGATGTGAGTACCTATTTCAATTGTATAATGTAATTTTTTTATATATATAAAAATTTGTGTAAGTCGATTTATGTACCTAATTAATAATAATTAAAATATACATTGTACATGTAAAAAATAAATGTTCTAAGTGCAATTCTATCTTGTCTTTTATATTCACAGATTAAATAACCTTAACATTAAATAAAAATAATTTGAAAAAAATAACCTAAAGTTGAGTTTGCTTATTAATGGTTTCAATTTGTCAGGACCTTGTATCTTCTTTTTACTAAGTAGATATAATTAAGACATTATTTTCAATTATTTAAGAATTGTAACTTGTAAGACTAACTTTTTTAAAAATAAATGTTCTAATAGCAATCCTATGCGTTTATATTTATTTCTATCCTCTTTAATTAATATTGCGATCCATTTACAGATGCTATCTTATCTCTATCTTGCTAATGCTTGGTCTGTGTACGTATAGTATGTTGTATAATCTTATGTCCATGTCATTATTCAATGTACCTACGTCAATGACTGCTATCATAGAGGTTGTTGATGTCTATGTTTCCGTCTCCTATGTGCTGTGATTGTATTCGGATAAAATATATTGTCAAGTCATGTCGTACTGGATTAAACGTAATTGAGAATTATAATACTGTCTTTAAATATCAAACCAACATGGTGTCAGAAGTCGTTTTCAAAAAGTTGTTCCAGTAATATAGTCAATTAAGAGCGTGTGTGTGTCGATTTTAGTCTAAAAATAAAAAAATATGTCCGAAGATAAAAAGTTGAAGATAATGGCGGACGCCAAGTCAGAAAATTATGGTACCAATTTTAACAATATACCGAAACTTTCAATCGGTACAGGGCAAAATAATGGCCAAAAATGGAAGGAATGGTGGCAAAGTTTTGAATTATTTCTATTAGCCACAAATTTAGAAACAGCTTCGGAAAAAAGGAAAGTCGCCATCTTGTTACACACAATTGGTGCCAAAGGTCTGGAAATTTTCAATTCCTTTAATCTAAATATAGAGAACGTCACATTGGAAGAGGTGAGAACCAAATTTTATAATCATTTTGAACCTCAAAAGAATCTAACTGTTGTTCGACACTCTTTCTTCACCCGGACACAGAAAAAAGATGAAGATACAGATTCATTTTTAACTGATTTACAAAACCTTAGCAACAAATGCGAATTTGGGACATTGCGCGAATCTCTAGTGCGCGATATTTTTATTGCGAACATGAGTCCAAGACTGATCCATGTCCGTCAGAGACTCCTCCAGGAGACAGACCCGACATTAGAAAGAACAGTATCTTTGGCTAAAACTGTATTATTGGCACAGGAAAATGCACAGAAAATTGAGCTCTCAAACTCTCAAGAAGATAGTGTTCTTCAGGTGCAGCGACTGGGCATTTCTGGTCGGTCGAGTCGAAGCACATCTCGAGTTAACCGCAATCGTAATGAACGGTCGTGGAGTCAACACAGGCATAGTCCACACCGAGATGCCAGCAGCGGGACCTGTAGTCGGTGCGGGCAACAACATCGGTACAGGTGCCCAGCCTCAGGGGTCAAGTGTAATATTTGTAAGCGTATAGGTCATTTTGCCAGGTATTGTTTTAAATCTAAACAAAATGTCAGGAACATTGAATCCAGACAACCAGATAATTCAAGTGCAGAAAATCTTTTCATTGGTATGGTCAAGAGTAAAACAATTGAACGTTCACAGTCATGGTATCTTAGCATATCTATAAATAATGTCATAGTCAAGTGTATTTTAGACTCAGGTGCAGATACCAATATAATGTCCATAGCAACGTTCAAGTCATTGAATTTGCCAATGTCAATTATTTACAAGTCAGAGTCAAATGTCAATGGATTTGATGGTTCATCGATTCCCATATTAGGTCAATGCGATTTATCTTGTCATTTTAACAAGTGTAAGCAGATTATTACATTCTTAATAGCAGACATTATGTGTTCAACAGTATTAGGTCTACCTACATGTGTAAAAATAGGTGTGTTAAAAAGAGTATTCGCAGTCAACAGTGAAAATGCAGTTACCAATAAGATAATATTGGAGGAATTTAGTGATGTGTTCCAGGGTCTAGGATGTCTGCCACCTGTTTGTCATCTAAAAATAAGTGAGGAAGCCATACCATGCGTGGATCCTCCCAGAAAAGTTCCATTTGGGTTATACCACAAATTAAAAAAGGAACTGGATCGTATGTCAGAGATGGGGGTAATAGAAAAAGTCACGAAGCCTACTGAATGGGTAAATTCAGTTGTCATCACAGTTAAAAAGTCAGGTCAGTTGAGAATTTGCCTAGATCCAAGAAATTTAAATAAATATGTAATTAGAGAGCACTATCCATTAAAAAATATTGATGAAATTCGGTCAGTACTTAAAGGCGCATCTCATTTTTCGCATCTAGACGCATTTTCTGGCTTCTGGATGCTAAAATTAGATGAAGCTAGTTCAGATCTCTGTACTTTTCAAACACCGTTTGGGCGTTTGCCTTATGGTATAAATGCTTCATCAGAAATTTTTCATAGAATCATGGTAGACACCTTCTCTGATCTGGAGGGTGTTCTCATCTTCATCGATGACATATTGGTGTATGGAGAAACACGGGAAATACATGATCAACGGTTATATAAAGTCATGCAGAGAGCTAGAGAAGTAAATTTAAAGTTCAATAAGTCAAAGTGCAAATTTTCACTCTCAGAAGTATGTTTCCTAGGTTATGTTTTTAGTAAGGAAGGTGCTAAGGTAGATCAAGAGAAGGTCAAAGCTATTTTAGACATGCCGGCACCAACCAATGTCAAGGAACTCCAAAGGATTTTAGGTATGATAAATTATCTAGGACCTTTTATTGAAAATATGTCTGAAAAAACACAAATTTTAAGAAATCTTTTAAAAAAAAATTCTGTATGGGTTTGGGATGAAAATTGTAACAGGTGCCTTGAACAGTTAAAAGATCAAATAACAAAAGCACCAGTTTTAGCACATTTCAATCCTAATATAGACCTAGTATTGTCAGTTGATTCTTCAAAGTCAGCATTAGGCGCAGTGCTCATGCAAATGAAGCAGCCAATTGCTTATAGTTCCAAAACGTTAACCTCAACTCAAGAAAAATATGCTCAAATTGAAAAGGAGCTGTTAGCTATACAATTCGGATGTGAAAAGTTTCATCAATATGTCTATGGCAACAAAGTCACTGTACACACTGATCATAAGCCTCTTGTCTATTTATTTAAAAAACCTCTCCATGATGTCCCGGCACGTCTCCAAAGAATGATGCTTGCATTACAGGCATATGATTTGAATGTAATTCATGTACCTGGTAAAGAAATGTATATTTCTGATACATTGTCTAGAGCTGCCTTAAAAGAGAGTTATAATCCAAATTATGAATCAGATTTGTCTTATCATGTAAACTCTTTGTACTCCAATTTAGCTATCAGTGAACTGTACAAAAATAAAATTTTACAAGCTACTAACTCTGATAGTGAGCTACAACAATTAAAAGAATATTGTCTTAAGGGTTGGCCTACCGGTAAAGATGAGGTTATAGCGTCTTTGAAATCATATTGGAATATCCAAGGTGAGATTCATGTCATTAACGATTTATTGTTTAAAGTTGACAAATTAATTATTCCCAAGTCAATGCAGGGTGAAATGTTAAAAAAAATCCATGAGGGTCACCAAGGAATAAACAAATGTTTAAATCTTGCCAGAAGTATTATCTATTGGCCCAACCTAAGTGTAGATATCAAAAATATAGTTGATCAATGTCTTGTCTGTGCTAAATTTAAGCCTAACAATCAAAATGAGCCTCTTCAAAATTATAATATAACAAAATATCCATGGCAACAAGTAGGTATAGATCTAATGCACTTTAACAATAAAGATTACTTAGTTGTCACAGATTATTATTCCAAATTCATAGAATTAGCAATTTTAAACGGTCAGCATACAGCGTCTATCCTAATAATTCAGTTGAAATCCATATTTGCTCGTCATGGCATACCTCTATCACTGGTGTCCGATGGAGGTCCCCCTTTCAATTCAGCAGAATTCAAATCATTTTTGTATAATTGGGACATAGAACACATTGTCACAAGTCCTTACCATTCAAGATCTAATGGACAAGCTGAAAGCTCAGTAAAAATCATGAAAAATTTGTTAAAGAAATGTCTTGAGTCAAATACAGATCCCTATATGGCTCTATTACAATATAGGAATACACCCAAAGCTAACTTCCCGTCACCTGCTCAACTTCTTATGTCCAGGAATTTAAGAATGCATATTCCTGTATCTAGTCAAAAGCTTAAACCCAAAGTAGTCAGTTTTAAAGATTATAAAAATAGTTTCAATAAAAACCTTGATCAAAGTAAGCGTTACTATAACAAAAATAAGAAACCATTGTCAATTTTACAACCCGGTGATCATGTAAATTTTAAGAAAAATCCTCAATCAGACTGGCTTCCTGCTATAGTTAAAGAAAGACTCAATTGTCAAAGATCTTACATAATAGAAGATAGTAAAGGTAATAGGTATAGAAGGAATAGAGTCCACCTTAGATTTAGGTGCAATGATAGTTGCCACAACTTTGATATGCCATCAAATGCTCAAACAGTTCCCACAGCCTTGATGGAGGAAAGGGATAATGGTAGCAATCAGGTTGAAAGCAATCTACAATCTAAAAATTATATAACAAAGGCAGGTAGAGAAATAAGAAAACCAAAAAGATTTATGTGATTCTTTATTTGTAATAATTATAAAATGTTTTGTCTAAATAAAAAATTTAGATTCATGTCATTAATAATAATAAGTATTTTATATTTTAAATATTGAAGTAAAATATTGTCTTTAATGAGTATAATTAAAAGAAAGCTATTGTATTTTCAATCAGAAACGAAAGATTACAATGTTAATTTAAGTTAAACCAGGTAATAAAGAAAAGGCAAAGATTTTTGTAATTTTGCATTTGTATAAGTGTTAGTCTATCCAATTAATGACTTTAATTTTTATAGCTTTAGAAATTCAATGTATACCTAATTGTCAATTTCTGTAAAGTAAATTAATATTTTACATTTAACTAAAAAAGGGAGATGTTGTATAATCTTATGTCCATGTCATTATTCAATGTACCTACGTCAATGACTGCTATCATAGAGGTTGTTGATGTCTATGTTTCCGTCTCCTATGTGCTGTGATTGTATTCGGATAAAATATATTGTCAAGTCATGTCGTACTGGATTAAACGTAATTGAGAATTATAATACTGTCTTTAAATATCAAACCAACATAGTATAATAATAAACTGGTAATAAAATAGTGTTGCTCCTCAAGCGGGAATCAAATCCACATAAATATTTAAAAGAGAATCACTAACCACTAAGCTAACAGTACCTACCCACTCGGTTAGTATTGGTGATGGTGACTGGTGAGTCATTTAAAACGCTACTTACGATACCTACATAGTGCAGGTTTCAACATGTCAATGAATGACGTATAAAACAATGGCGCACGCGACAGATCTGATTACAGTGACCCAGTATCTACTGCATTCTAGCTAATGTCATGCGGTGGCATGTTTGAACATGAAAACTTAAGCACTTTCATTTGTTAATTGGTTTAGCGCCTCGAACAGTAATTACCTAGACGTGCTCGAATAAAGTACTGTCAACCACACCGCATCGATTTGGAACTGTAAGCATTTATAATTTTTTTCGTTACTATTTTATTCAGTTACTTACGTAAACCTATCGTACTACAGGTTTTTTGTTATTGTTTCAGGTCATGTCTACTCCTAGTGAAGTATACGATGATATACCTTGCGCTCAAAATCCTCTAGAAGGTTTTAGCCAAGAATTTCCTGAAATCAGCAGAAGGAAGAAGTCCAGGAAGCATCAACCAATGGTATTTTCACAAAACACATTATTTCATGAAGAGGAAAACGAAGCAAGCAGTTCAAGTTTAAAACAGAGAGCTGAAAAGAGGGGCTTTCGCACAACATTTGTAGCCAGCCGGGAGCCATTAGGAAAAACCAGGGAGCTAATAAAAGTCAGCATAATCGACGTAAGCAACTCAGATGAACCAAAAGTGCTAGTAAAGGCTCAATATCCTGTCAAGGATGAAAATGTTACTGATAATGTTTTGGACGATACAGAAAAACTAATAAATAAAATTTCAAAGTCAATATGTGGTTATAGTGCGTGTTTATATATGTGAAATTTATAAATTACGTTTTTTGTTAATATTTATTTTTACTTAATAAAAAATGACTTGCAGAATAGAATCGTGTTCTCATTTACTAAGTACCTATGGAATGGGTTAGTTTTAATAAAAACTAAGTTTTCATTTGATAGTTATTTAATTTTACTCAAAATTCGAAGTATTTCAAATATTACAGTAGTTTTCTAAATAACACAATCTCAAACAAATGGCATTTTTTAAAGCACAACATTTTTTATGATTTACACAATTATGATTAAATAAATCAGTGCAGTACATTTTATGTAACATTACAAAATTTGGAAATCCTTTTTCTTGTAGTTTTTCACTTATATCTATAACTTCACAGTTTGTGCACAATTCTTGAATCCACTTTGTTTTTTCGAGTCCTTTTGTAAGAATTTTTTTATGTTCTAAATACGGGGTTACGACCCGTTGAAACTCTCTATAATCTATATAGCCTTCATTCCAGTAAATACCTCGGTGTCGTTGTAACCACTTAACTTGCTTCTTTTCTTCTCCGGTTAGATACCGATAGGAATACGGTGGTTTAACTAAAAAAGTTTGTGTTTGGTATTGTGTGGCAATCGCCACTTCTTTAACAATAAATTTATTGTCCTTATCTTTAAAACCTTGAAGATCCACAATTACCATGTCAGGGTTCATGATATCTTCTTCACTGTGCTGCTGAGTGGTTTATATTCGATGATGCAATCGTTTAGTATGAGGCAGTAGGCTGAAGTTTGGTTAGGTATCTCAGAATCCGCTTCGAGTTCAACACGCACGTCGACAACAGGACCTGACTTCAAATTGTCACTTTGTCTGGAGCAATCGATGACGAACAACGGTGTTAAATCTTTGAATTGCTTAGGGTTTAGCAAAGGTTCCGTACGACGTCCGTAATACGACTGTTGAAATCTTACGTATTGCTCATATAATAAAGCAATTCTGTTATTTGCAAAGTTTACATTTAAATTTTCGTATGGAAAGTAGGTCGAGTTAAGGTACACCTTGACGTTACTCAGGTTACAATGATCGAACTGAGACATGTCAGCACTTGCACTATTCTTTCTGTTAGTTTGCAATCCAATAATTACATATCGTGGTTTTTCTATTTGAGATGCAGTTTTTATTGACCATGTATGTTTCGTAGTTTTAGGCAAAGCTGGATATTCATACAGATCCCAGTTTCTGAATACTATCTGAATTGGTCGGTCTTTTTCTAACAATTTAAGGAGATTAATTTTTTCTCTGTCGGAAACTCGTACATGCGGTACCCTCCAAATAATTTTATTGATGATCACGTCTTCGATAACCTCATCGCTGTTAAGTTTAACGGCGTTTAAGTTTGTATTGCTTCGTAATAATATCAATTCATGACGACAATTCATTACGACTTTTTGATAATCTTCTGCAAAGCCAAGTATGTTTTTGAGAGGTATGGAAACAGCGAAGCTGCCTCCAGTGGTATTTGTGATACCTTCAATGTCCCAGCCCCAGGCTCTTGATATTTTAGATTCACTCTCATTCATTGACACTAACGATTTCATTGTCGTACTTATTCCCGCATTTTTTAATTTATCTATTTCGATTCCATTTAATTCATACCGAATATCTTGGAACAGGTACAGAAGTGAATTATTTGTAAAATTAACATTGTTTACTCGCTCTTTGGTTTCTCGTTTTCGAACATCGACCATTCCTTCCAAGTATAAAGTGCTGGCTGAAGGCAGTATGTACAAATCTTGTTGATTGATCGGAATGCGTATCTCATCATTCCTGTTAAAACTTGTCACATATGGTTTGTATGAATGGAATTCAACACTTTCCACAGAATTATCGTAAGATGGAATAGATAAAACGTCCAAGATATTCATTTTAATAATCCGATTAATTTTAGGAATGCTTTATTTTCTTTAGTTAATTTAGTTTTTTTCCTACTGCGAGATGTTTTTTTGAAAGTAGGCAGCGTAGAACTGGTAGTTTTTGATTGTTGTGGTACGTATTTATTATAATCAATCATTCCTTTTATTTCTTATATGCAAAAACAGTTGCACTTCTTCACCACGTAAATTAACTAAGCGATTATTTGTGTCCAAAAATTTGATATGTATGCAGCTGATATTATTTTGGTTGATACGAAAATATATCGCGTTTTTCGGGGCTTCGATGATTCTATATCCAGGCGGCACGTTGGGTGCAAATTCGTAAACAATATGGCTTGGTTCACCATTTATATATGATCCACTCACTATATCACATTCGACTCTCACCACGGTCGTAGGCAAAATGTTCACTGGTAGATGTGAAACATGCCATTTATTTGCTTTCAGAAACTTATTACCAAACCCCAGCAAATTCCCTAAAGAATCTGTTTTCGTAAAATCAATATCTTTGGTGCAGTGTAATGATATTTTTAATGTATTGTTATTGCAACGAAGTTGAAGCGTTGCATCCTTTATTTCTGATTTTAAATAATCACTGATATCTTGCAAGTCATATGATCCTTCCGGTAATGTGATTACTTCATTAGTGCCAAAATAAAATTTATTATTTCTATAATCAATATTTGGAATTGAATTAAATGTTGATAAATATAACAGAGCGCACTCATATTCTCCTTCAAGTTCAAGTGCGGGAGAATAATAGGTAGTTAAAATTGATGAGTTCCCAGTAATTGATAGTGTCAAAGACATTTTGTAAATGGCATAAGTAAAAGAAAAGGTATTGTTTTATACTTTTTTATTCCAAAATTTCCATAAATATTTTAAACATAAATGACCACAATTAACGGTATTGAAGTTTTGATATCTGTTATAGTTATAAAAAATATCCATATTTTTTAAGTATTTCACTAATTCAAATGGTGGTTTTAGATCACCATAACTATCAAAATATTCACAGTAATTATTACATTTTGTATAAGCTACCCAATGTGTTCCTTCATTTTTTGAATCATCTAAGTTAACGATACCGCATTCAATCTTCCTCGGACTTCTGGGTAGTTCATCTTTCATGTACACACCACGGAAATACGGTATATCTGCTGCATACTTTAAAATGTCTACATTGGTCAAAGCACGATTAGTTAGCTTAATTAGTTTTTTGAAGCTTTTACAAATAAAACTTTGCCGCTTTTATAGGGCTTTATATACAAGCCTTTTCCCAATGCTATAGCCTCCATGGTTTTATTATGACGTTCTGTCTCCTGCAAATTCTTCTGAGCAGATTTATAATCATTAACAGTTTTTGCGATTCCAGACGCACCTCCCGCCAAAGCACCCAAAGCTGACAAGCCCGCAAATATGGGAATTAGCGGTAATATTCCTCCAGTTTTAGGTATTGGTATTACTCGCGGCAATCTGATTTGCCTACCAAGTGGAAACATTCTTTTAGCAGTTGTATAAGCCAAATTTATGTGGGATTTTTGGTTTTTTGGTTTTAATTTTTTGACATGTGAACGAATTTTTGAGACAAAATGTTTGAATGATTTAACACCCCAACCTGATTTTACTTTAGCTTTCATTGCTTTACTGACTAGCCATGAGACTAGTTTTTCACCTTTCCCGGCATCTTTTGCTTTTAACCTTTGCTTAGCCATGTCAAGCAATCGCAAGTCTGCTTTGTGTCGATTAGGTAAATCTGTGTTATTCGTGTAGGCAATATCGTGATGCATGCAAGCTTCATCCAACTTGTTCACCCCTCGGTCACCTCTTTGTAAACGTTTCTGAAGTTTTGTCCCTGGTCCACAATAATTATATCCCGGAAAATGAATCTCAAAAGGTAAGTTATTTATTAGGTCGTTAACGAGTCCACCACCTTGCATGACTTGAGGTAAAATGGGTAATGTTATGAAGCTGTTTATGATTATATAACTTCTTACCTTACTACTGAGGATTTATCAATCCAGCTGTTTTCGTTGTAAGGTAACCCTAACCATTTAACAAATAATTTGCTTCCTTTCTTTTTTAAAACTTTTTCAATTAAATACACATCCGGATAATTGGTCTTCTGAAGTTCTTCTTCATAAAAAGTTCCGAAAATAGGCTGCTTACGCATATCTTCAAGATGGTATGTTTGGGGATTTGTATTATTTACTTTTTTAATAGTAAATAATTCTGTAGACCAGTTAGGAGTATATCCCTTTTCAAAACAAGTTTTGTATTTGCTGATACGAACACAATCTCCCAGTTTATATTTAGGTTTTTTCAGTATAGATGGAAGCGAGTGTGATTTAATAATATTTGCTTTTACATAAGGCTCCATGGATTTTTTTACTTCTACCGGCTTAAAACCAATAGTGCGATGTTCTGTGTTGTTATAAGATTGCATAACATTTTTCAAAGTATTATCAGACCATTTGTAATTCCCCTTCAAACTAAAACACTTAAAAAGTCTATGCTTTATAGTTCTAATAAGACGTTCAACAATCGAAGCTTTTTTAATTGAGAACGTTGAATAGTGAGATATGTTATATCTCTTCATAAGCTTTTGAAACAAATCATTGTAGAACTCGGTTCCCATATCGGTTTGCAAATTGTGAGGGCTTCTTTTGCTCTTCAATAGTATGCGTTCAAAAGCTTGAGTCACATTAGTTTTTGTTTTAGATTTTAATGGTAGAGCCCAAGCATACTTTGAAAAGCAATCTATCACTATAAGAATATATTTTTGATCGTTGTTATATTTTCTGAGAGTTTGCACATCTATGAGATCAGCTTGCCATAAATCATCGATACCTTTCAGAACAACAGAACGCCTCACAAAGTTTTTTCGAGCAGCTTTATGGATTTCATTAACTAATTGCTGTTTTGACATTTTCCGTGGCAGTTTTAGTATTGTTATTAACCACTTTCCTATTAGGTTTTTCTTGTAACTGATTCACTGGACCTGGAGTAATGGCTTTTAAAGTAGATGAATTGCTGTCAATTTGAGAACCCAATCTACCAATAAGCTTATTGAATTCTGTCAACGTCATGATGTTTAATTGGTCAACATATTCCTTGTTAACGGCATCGTGTGCTTCAACTGGTGATTTGATGCCTTTAAGTCTTGCTGTTTGAAGATCATAATCACCAGTATCTGATCTTAATAATGCATTGTGCGTTTTCAAAATAGATGCAATAGTATTTGTAATATCAACTATAATTTGAGAACGCATATTTTGAACAAGGTTATTAAATTCTTTTATAGTCCTGACCTGCAGTTGATCTACATATTCCTTGTTAACAGCATCGTGGGCATCAACTGGAGGTTTAATCCCTTTTAGTCTAGCCGCTTTTAAATCATAATCACCGGTTTCCGATCTTAATAAAGCATTGTCGTTAAATATCGGCTCTGAAAAACGCATTCTTTTATGAATATGGTGACCAAACTTATCTATACTCATTATAATAGTTGTAATTCTTAGGAGTCTGCACATAAAATGAAATAAATCGACAGTTGTGCTCGTATTTATTTTATTTATGTATCTATAAGTTCACTTTCACGCAATTCTTCTATGATAGATATGATTTCGTTGTCCAATCCGGTGTTCCCAGCTTCTCGAGATGCAATTAACAATTTCAATCGTTCCACTAATTCATTTGGATCATCCCAGTACACTAAATCGACATCTTTTCGAGCTATTTTCATTGACGGCATACCTTCTCCTTTTGTTTGTCTTATGTTAAATAGAGGTCTAATGATTTGCAAGTATTTTTGTCCTTTGTTACTTTTGATGGGTTTTTTTGCATCGTAATCACGACGGTGGGCGTTCGTGTCTACCAGCATAGTTTTGTAATTTTTCATATCGTTGTCAGTAATTAATTTAAAATCAATATCTTTTTTAAGTAACAATTGTTTTAAGCCAGGGGTGCTATCGTACTTACGGCCGGCCACAGAGATAAATCGATCCCCAATCGTTATAGGAGATGAACCTAGCATGAGTTTTCCTCTTTCAGCTCTCACACCAAATGCAACACCGTCTAACGCCTCTGGAGATACAGACCATGACGAGGTATTTTTATCATCTAAAGTTGCATCAACGGATGAAACTGACTTATCAGTTTCTGAATCAGAATCAGTATAATAGACCTCACTGTTCTCGCTGTCGTTGTTTTTGATGGTTTTATTATCACGGTCAGTATTATCCTTAGATTTCACATTGGCTTTTGTAAGCTGAGCAAGAGGATCTGTAACAGGCTTAAACACAGTCTCCAGTGCTCGTTTACTTTCAATTTCAACATTTTTCATTTTTCGTACCTTTTTCTTTACTGCTTCCGCTGCGTCGACAATTTGTTTTTTTAATGATTTTTCCATTATGGTCGTTGTTAACTTAGCATCTAATAATATTAAGTGATGCTTAGAACATGCTACGCTCCTTATATAGGAACTGTGTGAGCTCTTTGCTAGTCAAACACTACAAAAGTGTCTAGTTTATTTCTATAGCATCCATTATTTTTGGTACAATCCTTGTTAATTACCAAATAATTGTAAGGTTTACTCCATATTTTTGAACACATCTCTCGAAATTGAGCCCATGTCATGTCAGTATTAACATGCTCATCATACACATGTTTCATATTAATTTCATCTTGTTTGAATAGTATGATAAAATTTGCGTTATCTCTTACCAACTGCTTAGGAAATTTACTATATGTTTGGTTAAGATAAAAACAATCAATATATTTATGTCTGCCCATTGCGAAATAATCGCGCATGTTATTTTGATTTTCACATGCAACGTCGTCAAACACAATCACAGAGAAAGGTTTAGCGTCTTGTAGATTCAAAACACCATCTTTATCATGATATTTTTCGAACAAAATACCCGGAACTCGTTCCAAAACTTTTTCCAAAAACATGTACTTGGGTTGGTGTAATGTTTTTGAATACACATACAAATTTCGGTAATGTAATCCGTTTTTATGCAAAAGGAGGCCAATCATCAGATTTGTTTTCCCACAGTTCGATGGGCCACAAATGATGCATCGAACCGAATTAGGTAAAAGGCTTCCATGACGTGATATAGTATTTTTGTTCTCAACACAAACTTTATCAACATTTAACGATTGGGGCTGTTTAATGAACTTCATGATGTGCCAGTCAAGTCTATAATGTATTGTTTCATTTATTACATCAATTTTTAAGTTAAAAACCTGGGACAGAAAATTGTTAGTTACGTGATACAGTCATTCGTAGTGTATTATTGGGCATTCTGCAACCCAGAGTGAGCGCAGCGAACGGTCGGTAGCGAAGCGGACGACTGGGGGGCCAGAATGCCCAATAATACACTACTAATGTTGCTCCGTGTTTATAAGGCGGGGCGTGTCACCTGTTCAGCGGCGTGCAGCCACACGGCGGTGAGGGAGCGGCGGGGCGCGGGCGCGAGCGGGCGCAGCGCGAGGTAGGCGGCCGGCCCGGCCCAGCAGCCCGCGGCGCCCGGTCCACAGCCCGCGCGGCTGACGACGCGCAGCTCTGCGCCGCACCGTCGCAGCACGGCCAGCTGCCAGCGCGCGCTCAGCGCCAGCGGGCCCGCCGCCAGCAGCGCCCCGCCGCCGGGCGCCCACTGCACGCGCTCCACGCGCGCCCAACCCAACGCGAGCAGCGAGCCGCGAGCCCACACGGCCCCCTGCTCTACGCCGCCCACCGCCAGCTTCCACACCTGCGGGGGGAGACGGGGCTCCAGTACCGGCGCAGGCGGCCCAGCGTCGAGACCGCGCCGCCGCCGCTCACCGTGACGCTGGCGTCATCCCCGGCGAGGGCGAGCAGCTCCCCCTCCCCCGGGCGCAGCGCCGCGTGCAGCAGGCGGGCGGGCGCAGCGCGGCGCAGCTCGAGACGCCAGGGCGCCTCGGCACACACGTACTGCCAACGCCAGTGGCTCGCCTCCTCGTCTGCTGCAGCTTAATAAACATAAAAATAAACAGACCTAGAACATTAAATACTCAGTTTTCCTATAATTGAAATAAATAAATAAACAAATTTTCATGCAGACTAAAATAGTCCTAGATAGAGGTACACCGAATGAAAAAGACAGAATTCTAGAAGAAATACCTTTTAGAGTTTAGACACATCTTTTGATTTCTGTTTTATCCATCCGAATAGTTCGCTATCAATATCAACCTTGATTAATTTAGAAGGCAACACAGCGTGATTTATCAGTCAGATTGGTACCGGGGCGCGAGGCCGGCGCGCGGCGTGGCGCTGCAGCCAGGCGCGCGGCGTGGCGCTGCAGCCAGGCGCGCCACAGTGACGGCGCCACGTGTGGCACGCCCCCCCGGTCCTCACCCACCGTGTGCAGCGGCTGTGAGCGCGCGCAGGTCCCGGGGCGCGAGGCCGGCGCGGCGCTGCAGCCAGGTGCGCCACAGCGGCGGCGAGGCGAATGCGCGGCGCCACGTGCGACACGCTGCCCCCGCGCGTGCCGCGTCCCCCCCGCTCAGCCCACACGCCGCCACCGCGCCCAGCGCCACCGCCACTAGGCTCCGCCCGAGCCGCTCCTCCTGCCACGTCGACGGCGCTTCGTCCCCCCCATTTCCCGCCTCGGCCTCCGCTTCCCGCTCGGCGTACTCGACCACGCTATTCATGATTCCAAAAACGACGAATAAAGATGACTGTCAAATGTTGTAAATAATTATAGTATGACGCGGTGCGTATACACGCCGCGGTCCCGGCGAGCGACGGCGCGGGCGACGCATTCCGTGCTCCCGATATAGAGTTAGAGTGTGTACTGTGTGGGTGCCCGCGGCGGGCGGGGGGCGGGCGGCGCGGCGTCTGCGCAGTTAGCGCGCCGTGCACGCGTAGCGGAGCTGCGGATGATTTTCTCAGTAATGATAGAATTCAAATATTTGAGTAATTCCCGCTTTTGATGGATTTTGATGATTGGATGATTTATTTATTTTTTATTTTTTTGGACAGCGCAGCGGTTTCCTCCAGCGACGCGAAACCCGCTAAGAAGAAATGTTTTGAAACCGAGGAGTTGATAGTTGATATGGATTTTTACCAATATTTTTAAGTTAGGTAGATATATTTTTGAAAATCAGCGTTTGCACTCAATGTAATGAAAATTTATGCAATGTAGACATTTTCCACTTATCTCTAGTGCCAAATTCATATTTAAGATCGCAACGATACTATAAATTTACTTAGTTCATACTTCATATTAATATATTTATTTGCTTAAATAATTATTATTGTTTAAAGTAATATTATTTATTGTTTTCGCACTACAAAAATAGAAACTGAAATATTATTTTAGAAACTCTATGTATTACATAATATAGTGGAGACTTCATTGTTTGAAGTAGTTAGGTATCTTCTGTTATTGTTTTCATGATGTAAGTATAAATAAAATGTAATCTTTTCAAAATCAAAATATATTTATTACTTAAAGGATCAGTACAATCCTACTAATATTATAAAGGCGAAATTTTGTAAGTATGTATGGACGGATGGATGAATGGATGGATGGATGTTGGTTACTTTTCACGCAAAAACTACTGAATGGATTTAAATGAAACTTTACAATAATAGCTTATACATCAGATTAACACATAGGGTACTTTTATCTCGGAATTCCCGCGGAAACTCTGAAATTAACTCGGGTGAAACTGCGGGGCACAACTACTCACTTATAAACTATAATCGTCAGCAAGCGGTTCTTAAAATTAAGTTGAAACTACTGTCAGTTCGGAACGCGCACTCTACTGAGAACTGACAAGAAACTCAGCAGGGTTGTCTTTTTTATGATTTTGTCTACCCAAGTACACGATTAAATAAGTAAATAAAAACAGCTCAAAAGAATTTTGCGCGACGTGCGAGTGCGGCGTGGCGGCGGCGCGGCGGCGGCCCTCGGCCCGGCCGCGTCTCCGACGCGTCGTCATCTAAATCTATACTAATGTGAGCTGTGAGTTTCTGAATTGTGAGTTTGTTACGTAGTAGCTGGTAATCTACTGAACCGATTTTGAAAATTCTTTCACTTATAGGTAGCTACGGTAGTTCTGAGTGACATATGGTACTTTTTATCCAGAAATTCCCACGGAAACTCCGAAATTACCACGGGTGAAACCGCGGGGAAAGCTAGTGTATGTATATTAATCATGGAATATGCTCTTACTTATACTCCATGAAAAGCTGTTCCCTACGCGACTTTTCCCGCTTGACATTCGGAAATCCTTTGGGAACTATTTGTTTCTGGATAACAATTTATCCTAAGCGTTAATCCAGAGCATATTATTAAATTCGTTGAGCCATTAATATGTGAATTGAGTAATAGACATGGTCACAAACATTTACATCTGTAATCTGGCATATTTTAACCAGTGGATTTATTTTGCGCCGTGATTAATCTCGGTCGGTGCCAGCGCTAAAAGCCCGAAAAGGACGTAAATGAACCTAAAAAAACAAAAACGCGAAGTAGTCCATGAGCAATCTGTTTGCGGAGATTTAAAAATAACTGTAAACTTAAAAGTATTAGCAGTCGTGAAACTAGCTTAGAATGCGAGTAGTAGGTATAGTAGCCTACTTACTGGCCATCATAAAAAAATAACAAAACAGAAGTGATCATTCCTTAACAATACGTATAAATGAGAATGTGAGTTTGTTTGTTTGCTTTACGATTTCACGCCTTAAGTAGGTACTCAACCGATCGTCATGAAATAAGCATAAGTACTCGTCAGGGGTACAGATAAGGGCATAGGATATTTCTGTTGTAATTGCCGCGCCACAAATATGAAGGTCCCAGTAGGTGGCGAAGCTAATCTTGTTCAAGGTAGCTTCTATTTTCTCAAAGATGTAAACTAGCATTAAATTACTAAATTAAGGCATTTAATCGGTATAATATAATCGACCTCATTAAACAAATATAACGATAACATTTTATAATTTTTGTATGCTTGATATTTTAAAACAATAGCCTGTAATCCAATTAAGCACACACCGACTCCTGGCTAATTATTAATAGTGACTAATTATGTCGTTTATCGGTCAAGCCGAGCGCGGCGTCTCGAATGGTGTCCCCATATAAGCACAAGTGTCCGCTGCACTTAGCATACTCTACGTCTGCTTCTCGCCCAGCCGAGAGCACCCTGGTCCCTGACCAACCACTGAGCCCGCCTTGTGCCTCTCCGAGTCCGCCGCCCCAGTCCGCCCCAGCTCGCCCCAGCCCGCCCCAGCTCGCCCGAGTTCTCCCCCCACCATGTCGCCTGCCTCCGCCGCTCGCCTACTGTTCGCGTGCGCAGTGCTCCTCGCGACGTCGCCCGGGACGCACGCGCGCCGCTACGCTGTCACAGTATTTAAAGGTGAATCTACATAATATTATATGATCGATTATAATTTCAGTTTCTCGAAAACGTTTCGTAACGATTTTTATGAAATTATGTGTTTTATAGCGATGATAGCTCAGTGGTTGGTGCGTTCGGATCAAACGCCGCAATGCGTAGATTCAAACCCTAACAATGAGTTTGAGCCGTCGGTGAAGGAAAACATCGTGAGGAAACCATAGCATGGTGGTAGGGCGCTCTCTAGTGCCCGGCTGGCTAGCTACCACCTTCAAGTTGCAAATCTGTCGCCAAGCACCTAACGGTGCAGTGTTCCGGCAGCCCCACTTGAAAGCCAGTTGCCATCCCCATTCCACAGATCGGCAACGCACCTCTGGTGTTTCAGATGTCCATGGGCGGCGGTAATCACTTACCATCTGGTGTACCACTTGCTCGTTTGCCCCCTATGACAAAAAATACATGTACTTTGATTATTTATCGACGATTCAAAGGAATTTATTTTAAGCTACAAAAAATTAAATTTGCAGGAGAACCGACCAAAACTTAAATGAAAAGCCTATAAATTAAAAGTACAAAAAAAAAAGTTAAAAACAAAACAAAAATGATTATATTTTAAGTTCTTTCGTTTTTTATTAAAAAAGGGAGCCGCCTTCAATAAGTTAACCTACTGAAAATCACAACCCTACTATCTGGGTATTTCTAAAATTTTAATTTGACTTCAAAAACGAAGTAAATAGGTACCCAGATAAAATAGAAGTGGGGTATACAAAAAATATTTTGTGATTTTCAGTGGGTTTACTTTTTGAAAGCGGAATTGAATTAATTTGAATTGAATTTGAATTGAAATAATTTATTTATCATTTTTTTTTGTTTTATTTCCTCCAATATCAGCAACCTCGTCTATAATGTAATCACATCACAGTATGAGAGTTAGCAACATCGCATACGACATAGACAAAGGCAATACTCGTCCCAACGCTGTGGTCTGCCCGGCCATAAAGTATCCATTACACTGTGTGACCCCCCTCCCGTCGCCCCCCGCAGGTGTCGCGGAGGCTGCTCCGCGCGTGCCCCGCCCCTACTTTATCCCGCACAACCAGTGCAGCGGCTACGTGGTCAACGTAAGAGCTATCGCAACATATTTTATTAACTACTAACTGTACCCGCGGTTTCACCTGTGATAATTTCGAAGTTCCCACGGGAGTTCCGTGTTACAATATCGTCTATGTTACTCGAAGATAATCTAGCATTCTAATGGTGAAAGAGTTTTGAAATCGGTCTGGAAGTTTTATTTAATCTTCCAGACCGAAGTTTTATTTAATTAATCGTAAATTCGCAACAAATTTGCTAAATACACGATTTCACATCGAATCACATTTATTCCGTATCTAGGTTTTCGCACAAAAGCCATAATAAAAGACAACATAGATTATATCAACAATCATCCATAAACGAAGAGAACACTATAATCATTAATCATCAAGTGAGCTCCTAGCGACAATTTAACCACTAAGTCGGCGCAACGACATAAACAAACAAAAATCTAATCTTTCCTCTATAAAATATTAATATAGATTTACGAGAATGTCACGATTACGAAAGTAGACTGCCTGTAATATTATGAGATTAATGAAACGTTTCGCTTATAAAGGTTTGTGGAGCCGGCAACGACGTGATATCGGTGGAGGTGCGCGCGGTGGACGGCGGGCACTACCCGAAGGTGTCGATTGCGGACTCGCTGCGGTCGGCGCGCATCGAGCGCGTGGTGAGCGCTGCCACGGGGCGCTGCGATGGCGTGGTGCCCGTGCGGGTGCGAGTGGCCTGCGCGCCTGCCAAGCCATCCGTTGTGAACCCCGTTGTAGATCCCGTGGTGAATGGCATCGTGAACCCCGTTGTGGGTCCCGTTGTGAACGGTGTTGTCAACCCCGTTGTGAACCCCGTTGTGGGTCCCGTAGTGGACGGCGTCGTGCGCCCTGTAGTTCCCGTAGTGAACCCCGTTGTAAATCCAGTCGTCAGCCCTGTAGTGGAGGGCGTCGTGTACCCTGTCGTGAATCCCGTTGTAGAGCCCGTAGTGAACGGCGTCGTTAATCCCGTAGTGAATGGCGTCGTGAACCCCGTTGTAGACTCAGTAGTAAACGGCGTCGTGAACCCCGCTGTAGGTCCCGAAGTGGACGGCGTCGTGCGCCCTGTTGTGAACCCCGTTGTAGACCCCGTAGTGAATGGCGTCATTAATCCCGTAGTGAACGGTGTCGTGAACCCCGTTGTCAACTCAGTTGTAAACGGCGTCGTTAACCCCG
The DNA here is from genome assembly GCA_907165275.2 of Zygaena filipendulae. Classification (NCBI taxonomy): domain Eukaryota; kingdom Metazoa; phylum Arthropoda; class Insecta; order Lepidoptera; family Zygaenidae; genus Zygaena; species Zygaena filipendulae. Next base: position 74,196 of record OU015649.1, read on the forward strand.
CCGTGAACCCCGTTGTAAATCCGGTTATAGGCCCCGTAGTGGACGGCGTCGTGTACCCTGTAGTGCACCCTGTAGTTCCCGTAGTGAACCCCGTTGTAGATCCCGTAGTGAACGGCGTCGTTAATCCCGTAGTGAATGGCGTCGTGAACCCTGTTGTAGACTCAGTAGTAAACGGCGTCGTTAACCCCGTCGTGAACCCCGCTGTAGGTCCCGTAGTGGACGGCGTCGTGCGCCCTGTTGTGAACCCCGTTGTAGACCCCGTAGTGAATGGCGTCATTAATCCCGTAGTGAACGGTGTCGTGAACCCCGTTGTCAACTCAGTTGTAAACGGCGTCGTTAACCCCGTCGTGAACCCCGTTGTAGACCCTGTAGTAAACGGTGTTGTGCGCCCTGTTGTGCCCGTCGTGAACCCCAGTGTAGGCCCCGTAGTGAACGGTGTCGTGAATCCTGTCGTGAATTCCGTTGTAGACCCCGTTGTAGATTCCCATGAGGTGTCCGTCGTGGGGTCCAGCGTGGACTCTATCTTGCGTGCGATCATCCGGCCCGTGGGGCAGGGCGTCGTGGTCGGCGGGCTGCGGCCCGACGAGGCCGTCGTGCAGGCCATAGTGAGGGAGATCTTGAAACCGGAGCCCTATGTCAGCTCCGTCGGGCAGGGAGTGGTCGTGCCCACGGGCGTGGCCGGGTCCGCACGCATCCACTAGTCTAGCTCGCCTTACAGATATATCACTACATCATGGCTGCCTGGAAACAAACAGACGCCAATTCAAAGTAATCCCTATAAAAATTGTCTCATTAAGATTTAGCTTATTTCAGTTCAAAAGAGTGATGTTGATAATGAGTTTATAATACCTTCCTATCGTAAAATATACTTAAATTGTAATGATGAGTGCTTGTAAATTGCGGCAATTACTCACTCAACGCTTGATCTTACATTAATTTTCCATTGCCCTACGAATGTACGCTGTGTCGATATTCAATAAAAAAAAATTAACCTTTAAGATTTTGTTTTCTCTTTTCTTATACTGGAACGTATATTTAATATAAATATACTCAAAACATCATCAAAATTTTATGATTTTATGCTGATATTAGAAGTTATGTTTATTTTGCTGGTAGTAGAACTATTTCCCACAAACAACAAAACAAAACTAAAAATATACAAAAAATTACTATCTATCATGTTGCTCGATATTCGTAGTTCAATCCAACGAACGTGAAACAAGGGACGCACATTACAGCGTATTGATACAACATCGAACAAGGCGCGGGCTGGTTGGTGTCGGTGTAGGTAGTGTGCTTTTAATTTGTAACCAGTAGGTAAGGTGCGGGGGCGGGGTGCGGGAGGAGGCACGTGATTGAATACGTCGCACTCCAGCTGGGGGGGGGGGGGGGGGGCACACAGTCGTTCAATATAAATGCAAATTAAGTAAGAGCTAGCAAACGGAGCGCGGGAAATATTTAAAAAACGTGCGCGAGGACAGAGGACAGACGTTGACGAGCCAGAGAGATGAAGAGGTGAGGACGGGGGGGTGACGTGACGGGGAAGGGTCCGGGCGACTGAAATAAACGTAGACAGAGAATGAAATAAACAAGGTATTCGCGTATAGCGTAAGAGAAAGTGATATTCTTTCTATATGCACACATGTAAACTACCAGTGTTGCCACTAAATAACTTATTCCCAATTTCCAGAGGGTTTCAGCTGTTTGATCATTAAAAAGCTATGGGAAGTAAATAAATGTAGTTTTATAGGATAGATAGGTTGTTTTGTATGTAAACTACATCCTCGACCCCTGAAGTTGTCGAGGGGATTTATAATTTAAGTGGGGGCAAGCAAAATGAAAACTATATAGGTGCAAATAACGTTTTTTTGGAACTTAAGCTCTTTATCGTACGGTAAAAAAAAAATCATTAGTGATTTTCCAGTAGTTCTCTTGAAGGTGCATAAGTAGTGCGCTATAGCAATTATACATTATACATATAGTATAATAATTGTTGACTTTTAAGCATATAGGCATTTGGCCGAGCTGTAAATTATAATAAAAATATTATATTACTAGCTATGCGCCGCGGTTTCACCCGCGGTAATTTTGGAGTTCCCACGGGAATTCCGGGATAAAAAGTACCCTTTGTCTTTCTCTGTACCCCTGACAACGTGCATGCCAAATTTCATTCAAATCCGTTTCGCCGATTTGCGTGATTGAGTAACAAACATCCAAACATTGACACTTTCTCATTTATAATATAAGTAGGATATTATAATTAATTTCAATTTACATTTTACAGTTAGGAACAACGTCTCTGAATGACTAGAAAAAATGGATTGAAATTCCCATGCACCGAATTCTTAATAAAGAAATATAACGCAAATTAAAGTACTGATATATCGGCTAAACCAAAATGAAAGGCTTGCATTGTGTGTATTTTCTATTATTTGTGGTAAAAATCACGAGAAGCTGGTATCACTAAATGTGTGCAACATAATCCAACCATATCAACATGTATCAGTATGAATACGCTTCAGCTACATACATCAATGTCATACGTACTTTTGTCGGATAATACCAATTATTAACCCACTTCCCAAAGGAGGTTCTCAGTTCGACGCGTATGTTTTTATTTTATGTTTACAATACAATACAATACAATATACTTTATTGCACCAAAGGAGTTTCACAATATTAAATATAATATAAATTAATTTCAGGCAAATAGGCGGCCTTATTGCTAGAAGCAATTTTTTCAAGGCAACCTTGACAAGATAGTACAGAGAATTCATTAGAACAGTGGGTGGGTGCAGGCTGATACCTTATGAGATTATAATATTATTAAATATACATACTCATAGACATTATGAAATAATAAATATCTTTAAAATACTGATAAAAATAACGATACTAGGTACATAACAATAGATATATAGTTTAGACATAAAAACGAATACAAGTATTAATTTAAACCAGAGTATAATATTATAGATAGGCATATAAAGTATATTATACAAGAATAACAGGGAGTGTTTTCACTGGTAACCACATGTTTGTTACCTCATAAACTCGACTGCGTCAACCGATGATAATATTTTGATAATTCTTTTTTCGTTCAAAAGGGTATGCTAAAACATAGGTTTCACTGCCACCAAGTCGGGATTTGATGATGGGATCATGGATAAATCGAGGAAATTCTTCAAAAATTATAGGCACACCTATAGCGATTTGGGTGTTTTATATAGTAAATCGTTCATTTGCTTTCGGAAAGCAAAATTTGAAGAAGCGGAACTGATGATGAAGACCACAGATGGTCATCGGAACTACTCAACAATAATACGTATTTCACGGGTTCCGATTGGAGCGATTTGGGAAATTGTTTTTTTGTTTGAAAGGAGATACTTTCAAATTAGTTCCATTATCACCAAATCAGGATCTGATAATGGGATCTTGGAGAAATCGAGGGAACTCTTCAAAATTTATAGGCACACCTATGGCGATTTATGTATTTTTTATAGTAAATAATTTATTTTCTTTCTAAAAGCAAAATTTTAAGAAGTGGAACAGATGATGAAGACCACAGATGGTCATCGGAACTACTCAATAATAGGTATTTAACAGGTTCCAATTCGTCAACTTTAATTTGTTTTCTAATCAAGTTATGCTCGTCACAATGTAATATGGTGAAGTGAAACAGATGGTGATGCACCAGGAGAACTCCTCAACAATTAATATTCCTGCATCCCGATGCAAAAAAGCAATATATTGTAAAAGGTGATGAGCAGTTGACATTAGGCTACTGTAACTAAGATAAATTACAAACCAACCCACTTAAAAGCGAGAAATAAACAAAATTTTTACAAAAAAAGTCCACTCCCACCACGAGCTCGTCGTGAGCAGAGCAACCCAAGTGGGCAGATACCAGCGGGCTTGGTACCGAATTCAAACCGATTAGTGGTAGCACAAACCAATAATAACTATGTAGCACAAATAAATAATAAATATACAGCTATAGCGATTTAGGTATTTTTTAATGTAAATTGTTCATTTTTTTTTTAATTTATTTCACAGTTTGCGATTCGATTACTCTAAAATGCTTGCCAAGCAATTTATGTGTCACAATGCATATGGTGAAGTGGAGCTGATGGTGAAGTAGGAGGAGAGCTCCTCAAAATTAACGTCCCTGCATCGGAATAGCAATATTTTGTAAAAGGTTATGAACTTTTGACGTTAGGCTATTGTTATTTAGATAAATTGTAAACTAGCCCACTTATTAACGAAAAATAAACAAAATTTTAACAAAAAAAATTTCACCGACTCCAAAAAACACAATAATTCCATATAATTATGTACTAAAAAGTTAAAAATAATAAAACACTGATTTAATCCGAAAAACATAAATACTCGTAATTAGGGGGTTTTTATGTTTTTTTAAGTCGGTTTTTTGTACCCCTGAAAACATGTATGCAGAAGGCGATCATTGGTATAGTTAAGGAGTCAATGCGTTACGAACACACTCACTTTTGCATTTATATTGATATATCAAATACATATAAAATGTTTATTGCTACCAATGCTACCAAGTGTACATAGATATTGTGCTTACAATTTCGTCACCCTTTTCGTGTATGGCAAGGCGATAATTTGGAGCTTATAACATTTATTAACATAGCTATTTCTTATTAGGTTAGGTTAGTTAGGATATAAGGCATGCGACACGGATAACTGGTTGATTTTCAATTACCAGATTATACTTATTCATATGAGCCGGCCGCTCGCCCCCGTGCGCCCCCGTACGCCCCCCGTGCGAGCACTGAGGCCTACCGAGACTGATGCGGCCATCACTCAGGATCAAACGCGCCCTCCCCCCCCCCCCCCGCGTATCCCCCCCCCCGCGCCGGTGGCGCGCCACCACGAAGATGGATGTGAGTGAGCGCCGAGTGTGGCGCCACGCCATGACATCGCGACGCGCGCGTGCCCGCTGCGCTGGTGGGGCGGGCGACGCTCAACTATGACCCTGATTTTCTGATCAGAAGGATCCAGTTCAATGCGCGTCCCGACCAGACCACCCGCGACTCGTCAAGCGTTCATTCACTCCCTATTTTCATTGAGGGAAACGTTTGCGAGTTTGTTCAAATTCAAATATCGTCTAGCAATTTTTACTTCTCTCCATACTGATATTTCTAAAAATCATTTATTATCAAAAAGAACATGTCTTTTATGACAATCGAACCCGCAACTCACACAGCACAAAGCAAAGCAAATATGTATTATAACTTAGTCAAAATATTCTATTCGCAATCCTAGTGTAGTTGTAACAGATAAAAATTGCCAAACTTACTCCTTATAACAACAGCTATCTGCTAGTGAAAGTCCCGTTAAATTCGGTCCAGCCTTTTCAGAGATTAGCCGGAGCAAATAGACACTGTTAGCTTAGTTGACAATCTATAATCCTTATCGCCATAGAAAGCTAAGAGACCGATCGTCATGTCTCCAGGTCACGACTTTTCAAGGCAGCACAGCTGTCAGCTAGTGGGGCGGGCGTATTGTTGTCGCTAACTTCGCACTTTCTCCATGTTTAAATATTTTAGAATTATAATGGTGAAGTACAGTCTATATTCATGAAATACATCGTTTCTCTTTTGAAGAAAGTTTAAGATTATACCGGGTATCTGGCATTAGTAATGTCGCCTGATCTCATTACGTCGTCGTTGTAGCAGTACTAAATCTCGGGATTTTTGCGGAAGTTCACAGAGTTTATGTGTAGAATGAACCAGTTGCAGATCTAGTGGTGGTGGTGGTGGTAGTGGGTAGTGGAGCGCGACAGGGCGGCGCCCGTGATGGTTCCAGCTGCGGATTATACCTGCGGCCCCGCCCGACCCCGCTCGCCCCCGCTCGACCCTCACTGAAAAGTGGGTTTTAAAATTAATATTGTTATATTAATTTTAAAACCAGTAATGTTTTACTGGTATACGAGTCGTCGAGAGAAGAAATTAAAACTGTACTCGTCCGCACTCAAATCTGTTCAAAGCTTTAGACGCGAAGCCGCTCCAGCGCCCCCCGCACCGACCGCTACCCCGCCGCGACGTTCCGCGACCAAAATAAAATAATAATATATTTTTACTATTTTCATCTCTCATTTCATTTTCCGCTGCAAGTTTCCGCGAGACGGATTCCTTTCAACACCGTCTTGGATTAGGTGCCGCTTGCCGCGTGAGTATGACAACTACCTATGTATTCCCACCGACATTTAAACGCCCCGCCAGCCTTACTAAACGGGAAATTCCAGTTTCGTAAATAGCGGAAAATCCCAGTTCTTTGGACGTAATAAGGAATCCACACCGGAGCCGGGAGCAGGCCGCCGCGGCGCCGACGAATGACAACAATAGAGTGGGGACTGCTCTTCGATGCACTCAACGCAATAGCCACATCGATGGAACCGTTTAATTGAGGCGACCGCGACCGGGGCAGGCGCGGCACGGGGTGGATATAGGCGGATAAATGCATTTTGGATTTGCAAATAACCATGAAGTAACAATTAAGCCATTTGTTTATTATTATTAAGATTTTCATGTCATGTCTTTTCGTAATGTACTCAACTAGTCACCTATCGGACGGGCGAGCTCCCTACCCGGAGGACTCTCGGGCGGATGGCGGGCATACAAGATTACGGCAGTAAATATAATTTGTTGTTATGCCCGCCTGGCGTGTGGGGGGGGGGGGGGGGGGGGGGGGGGTCGACACACAATAATATTAATAATGGCCGGTCGTAGCGGGCGCGCCGCGGGCCGAGGGCGCGGGCCGAGGGCGCGGGCCGAGGGCGCGGACTCGCCGCCGACTCTGGAGCTAACTGACTGCCGATTTATTAGTTTTTAATCAGTATAAATAGCACTTATATGTATCTATACCAAAAAATTGAGATTAAACATATAAAGAAGCAACACTCCACCTCTCACCATTTTCATGCCTCCCATGCCCCGTCAAAATGACCGAGGAAAGTTTGACCTAAGTACAATCTACATGTGACAATTATTCACTGACAGCTGACAGATACTGTCAGCTCGCTGCCAACCTTACGATATGCACGCGCACAACAAGTGTACTTGCAAACCGGTATACTTACTTTTTGGTTACTTCTGGGAATGTAATTTAATCAGTTCATTCGCTCATTTGTCGGAAAGTAATCTAATCAGTTAATTTAATCAGTCCGCTTGTGTCTGCCCACTTGGGTTGTCCTGCTCACGACGAGCTCGTGGCGGGAGTGGACTTAGCCCATCTACACACTCCAATTTGGCTTGACATCGACTTAGAACCGATCAGTGGTTGCAGAAATCAATAATAATATTAGGTGTCTTTTGGATTAAATCGGTATTCAGTTTATTTTTAGTTTTTTAATTTGCTGTTTTTGGAAGTCGATTTTATTTTTTTTGTTAAAACTTTTCTTTATTTAATGAGTCGGTTTGTAATTTATCTTAGTCATAATAGCCTAATGTCAATAGTGCTTTTACTTTTATACAATATTGCTGTTCCCGATGCAGGGCCGTTAATTTTTGAGGAGCTCTCCTGCTACTTCACCATCAACTCCACTTCACCAAATGCATTGTGACACATAAATTGGTTAGCAAGTATTTTAGAGTAATCGAATCGCAAACTATGAAATACATATTATTCAGTAGTTCCGGTGGCCATCTATGGTCTTCATCATCAGTTCCACTTCATTAATTGGTGATTATAAAAAGAAAATTAACAATTTACATTAAAAAATAACAAAATCGTTATTATAGGTGTGCCTATAATATTTGAAGAGTTGCCTTGATTTTCCCAAAATCCCATAATCAGATCCTGATTTCATGAAAATGGAATCACACGGGAAGCACCAGCTTTCAATCAAAAAAAGAATCATCAAAATCGGTTCACCCAGTGGAAAGTTCTGCGGTAACAAACATAAAAAAATACTGTTAAATCAAAAAACTCCTCCTTATTTGAAGTCAGTTAAAAAAAACATACGCGTCGAATTGAGAACTTCCTCCTTTTTGAAGTCGGTTAAAAAGGATTTCCTCAGAAACTGCAAAATTACCACGGGTGAAACCGCCGGGAACAACTTGTCAGTTTACGATTAACATGATATCAGTTATGCTCATTAGTTATTATTAGAACTATAGAGGAATGAATATCCATTAAAATTATTATTGTTATTATAGTGTATTTATTTTGTTTTGTTTTAATTTCTTCATAAACGGAGGGTGGGTGCGGGGAACAGAGGCCAGTGGATCTATCAACTGGCGATTTATTCGTGCAAAAAGTCGCGGAATTATCGGTAGTGGAGGTGAGGGGGAAGTAGGGGAGGAGGGAGAGCGCGGAGCATCGAAGAATGGTAGAGATAATCGTCCACGGATTAGAGTTAACTGCCTAATCCTAAATCCCGAGAGCAAATCGTTTTGTATTTTTATTTTCCTCCTCTATATTCAACATCATTATTTTTTTGGTGGTTGTTTTTGGGAATAAACACGCAAAGTGATAGGTACCGTTAACAATAGTAAATTGATAAATCCAAACCTAAACAGTGACCACAAGTTTGAGTCACTTTGTGTCTGTTAGAGATGCACCACGAGAGGACGAGGCGGATGTGACGTGTGTCTCCTCTCCCCTCCCTCCTCGCGCGCTAATACTTACCACTACTACATCTCATGAAATACCACATCTCTCTAGATAAACCGTTCATTGTAAAAACAAATCTTGGGATAAATTCGGGCGGTTAAACTAGCACTTTTATTATTTTCGGTTTATTCTTAATCTCGTCACAAAATGAACATCACGTCGATCAATGACGTTACAATAAAAAGAGTAGATTTGTTGGTAAGACTCGCTGGCTCGCCCGGTGGTGTGGGGAGTGGCAGGCGAGTATGTCTCCTGCCCTTATTCATTATGACCTGTTGGTCACAATCCTCACTCATAGCTCATGTCCCAAAAACACAATAATTCTTTGAGCACTAGGGAACGTTTCAATTCCAAACGTTCCAGGTGCTAAAATATTAGAAATTAATATTCTGTATGTCTTATGAAACTTATTAAATGTGTTTTTTTAAGTGAAACTTCTTTGAAAACGAGAGAGAGACAATTTGTGTGGCGCGTTATCTTAACGCGTCGTGTTATGGTCATAGTGGGTAAGGGCCCTGACCTCATGTGTTCGTTCTTTTTATTGTAATATCACGATAGATGACGCGGCGCGGCGGTCAGTCGTCGAGCGGCTGCGCCAGAGCGACGTAGACGCCGTGTCGCACGGTATGGGTGGTGTGGGCGGTGTGGGCGGCGAGGGCGCAGTACGCGGTGAGATGCACGTAGCCCACGGCGTTGAGCGCACCGCGGCGGGTCACCGTGACCCGCGAGAGGTCAGCGGAGATGGTCACCGCGGGCCGCTTGTCCGCGTCGCAGGCGTGCACCGCCAGGCCGCGCGTGGCGGAGTGCGCGCCGCAAGCCTGGCGACGCAACGAACTTACAGCATTCAAACCGAGAGATGGATTAGAATCTTCTATTTTACTGTAATAAAAGTGTAGATACCGAGATTCTGGACCTCGAATATATTCAACAAAAATTGACAGGGGGCGATAAAGGAAGAGTAAGTAACAATCACAAAAAACAGTTTTTAAAATTCTTTTCTATCTATCTGTTCATGATAATCTCCGAATCTACTGAACGGATTGTCATGCGGTTTTCACAGGTAGATTTTAGTTAGCCTGGAGCTACATTTAGGTTTTTTTTTCATGGTGGTTTCTGGTGGACAGATACTTACATCGGGCACATTTATCCTGAAGGTTTTTATTCCTGGCGCTATATGCAGCGGATCGTAAGCCACTGGAAATCTGCTTCTTCTCCCTGCAGATGAATAGAAATTTCAAGTTTAGTTTGGAATCAAGGTTTTTAGTAATAACCAGCTGTTCCCCGCAGTATGATCCGCGTTAATTTCGGAATTCCCGCGACAATTCCGGTACCGAAGTACCTTGTCAGTCACACCGACCAATCGTCCGTCTAGTGGACGTCTAGCCACAGCCGCCTCGTCACAAACTATGTCCTTCTTTGTATCCCTGACAACGGGTATGCAAAATTTCTTGATGATCGGCTGAGAATCGGTGTAGTAAAACCGGCTGATTGCGTTGATCATATTCACATTTATAATAGGTATCAGGATTACGTCACACAATAATTATAAGAAGCATTCAGTAATTTTGTACAGCGCCGAGGACAAGAAGTGACGTAAAAAGAGCAACTCTACATAATATGACCAGCCCGACCTCAGGCTTAACTTATACGCATTTTACGAGTAGAACCTGAAAAAACGTAAAAAAAAGAGTAGGTACAGTTTAAAGAGGAAAGCTGCAAAGGAAAACAACATTATCTGTTTTTATAAGTTTGTCTCGCCTACATAAGACGTATCCTTCTATGTAATACCTCGTATTTTATAAGAGCATGAGTCTCGGGTGAGTGCGCAGGCGCAGGCTAGTAGTGCGAGGGCGAGCAGCGCAACAGCGGCGCGGCGCGGGGACAGCATGCTGGCGAACGGCGGCGAGCAGCGGCGTGCTCTGGCGTGCTGCGGCGAGCTGTGGCGAGCTGCGGCGAGCTGTGGCGAGCTGCGGCGAGAATGCGCGCCGCCCGCCGCGACCGCTCATAATATACCCTCGGAAGTGCCGCAGAAACTCTGAGTGTGTGGACTGTTATCTGCAATTAGAAATGTAGCAAGCTTTAATTAGTATCAGATAAAATTTAGTCCGTTGTCTCAATTAGTTTGACTTGATTTAAAAACAACAATTTCACGGCAAGTACCTAACAATTTGTTGTACAGAGTACCACAGCTAAGCGAATTTGCTCTGGCGTGGTGTGTGTGCGTGCGTATGTGCGTGGCGTGTGTGCGTGCATGTGTGCGTGCGCAACAATAAAATAAATAAATAAATAAATGAGTTGGACAAATATTTTTATTCGTCCTATTAAAATATAAACTGGAGGAGGATTTCAAAGTAATTAATAGGTATCTAATTAAATAAATAAAAAAACAAATTAGAATAGGCTAGTTTCCTAAATTTTGTTTTTTAGTCCGTTTTATAGATTATTAAAAAATATTGGACACGTTTTTTTTATTTTTTATGTAACCAAAAAATAACGGAGATATATCAAGTCGAAATTTCACATGACGTCACGCCTCGCTACAGTTTGTTCGCACGTTATAGCGAGCTGTGACGTGACGAGTCCCCCACCCTAAACTTTAATGCGCTTTATCTATGCATATTTCCATTATTTTAAAAAAGCAAAAAATACGTGTCTTTTATTTTTTTATTATCTAACTGACGGACTAAATAGAATTTTGATTTTTTTACCCAGGAAACTAGCCTATTGTTTTGTGAACTTATAAATAAAGCTTATATCATCATCATTAAATAATATATTTAATAAAGATGACGATGATGACGGAGATGGTGACGGTGACGCTGATAGTGACAATGACAGTGACAGTGACGGTGACAGTGACGGTGACAGTGACGGTGACAGCGACGGTGACAGTGGCGGTAATCATCTGCATTTTTCTTTTAATTGTATTTTCTTTTATGCAGACTCACTTTTAGTGCAATTTTAAAATTGTGCTAAGCGACTCAAGCGAGTTCTAAAACTAGGTAGCAATTATTCGTATTGGTTACATCTTATACAACGTGTTAATGAATTAACTGAAAACTAGAAAGTAGTTTGCTCAGAATCAACTAGCGAATCGATCGCACTATGTTTTAATAGAGTTTATATTTTTTCATTTTTACTAGCCCATGTCTAAATTATTTATAATACAATATTTGGGGCGTACGCCGCCCGCAGCGATAAAATTCGAACCGGTAGGCGGGGACGTAGCGCTTGGAATTTCGTAGACAGTTCACCTTCAAACTTATGTTGAATAACTTCTAAACTATAAATTTTTTCGACATGAAATATATTTTAATCATATTATTGTTTATTTTTTTAAATGAGGTGTATCAGGTTTTCAGTTATTTCATTAACACGTTGTATAAAATATAATATCTGCTTAAGTCGAAGTGTTAAGTTCAAGAGTCGTATTAAGATTTACGAATACCTAGTGTTTCCTGTGACAGTCAATGATAGCCGCAGATAAATTTAGTATTTCTCTAGTCAATGTAACTGATGATGTTGAAAGTACCTAAGCTGTTATAAGTAAATTGGGTGTAGATAACCGTCTACCATAAAAAAAAGCAATGTGAATTACAATGACTGGTACGACAATGGTGGTGTTGCTCGTTCCAGGGCACACATACCTAGGATTTAGGAAGGTTTAATAGTATTCATTCCAAAATTAAAAAAAAAGGTTGTTATTAGTAAAATATTTATTTCATATTTTTGATATAATCCTCTTGAACCTAAATACTCTTTTTCTAATGTTTTTCCCCTAGACGCTAACAATTCAGTCAGAAACTTTGTAGTGTCTGTCAGGCCAAGAGCAAACAATACGACATGCACCGTTAAGAAATATAATTACGATATAGGTAAATATAATATTTTTTTACTTTGTACATAATGACACATGATATTCTGCTATGAGTTTTATTTTTTGTATCCGTCTGAAACAGTTACGTGAGTGGTTAACGGCGGAAGTAGGTATAGTTGGAAAAAATACATAATTTTAGCCTAATTAGTAAATAATTATATGTGTGTATATATAATTATTTACTATATGTGTGTGTGTGTATATACATAAAAAAACAGAAGCAAATCTGTGCTAGATTTACCTGCATTGTAAAAATGTTGACTCTAGTGTTAGTTTTTGGGATACAAAAAAGGAAGACATTTAAATCATTTTGTATGAAATAAACGCAGCTCGCCTTTGCTCTAAACGCTTACGCGACTAGATACAAACTACCGTCGATCCGTCCGCGCTAGGGAAGCAGCACCAGATGAGGTCAGTGACGCTCCCGGGGCGGGTCACGCTCCCGAGGCGGGTCACGCTCACGATGCGGGTCACGCTCCCGGGGCTGGTCACGCTCCCGAGGCGGGTCACGCTCACGATGCGGGTCACGCTCCCGGGGCTGGTCACGCTCCCGAGGCGGGTCACGCTCCCGGGGCGGGTCGCGCTCCCGGAGCAGGCCGCGGCCGCGGTAGCAGTAGAGGCTGACGAGCACGTCGACGCTGCCGCGCAGCTCGCCGCGCCGCCGCACGCTCACCGACACCGCGTTGCCTCGCGCCGGCAGCGATAGCGCCACGCGGGGCGGCTCGTCCGAGTCGCACGCCACCACTTGCGCCCCCACCACGCGCCGCCCGTCACAACTCTGACGAGAGACGACACACGGGTGCGAGCAGGTACAGTCGCCGACCGGTAAAAAGGTTTCTTCGCATAGGTAATTCAATTATAGACCTCGATAACTGTTCCCCGTGGTTTCACCCGCGGAGTTCCCGTGAGAATTCGGGAATAAAAGTATCCTATGTCCTTCTCTATAATCCTGACACCGCGTATCAATATTTCATAATAATCGGTTGAGTAGTTAAGGCATGAAAGCGTAACGAACAAAAAAAAAAATAACTCACATTCGCATTTGTAATATTAAAAATAGACCGTATGGGTGGTAAATAAATTTAGTCAAGGAATGTGAATATCTAATTGTCCTTTCTACACACTAGGTACTATAATGGGCTATGTGCTATGTTTCGGGCGGATTCCCGGTAATATTATGTTATTTTTTTTTTAAATCATTTATTTGGTGAGGCTTTTTACGCTCATGCGCCAAGCCAGCCTCGTAATGTGATACATATTGTAATATAAAACTACTAATACAATAATAGAAATTCATTAATTTTAGGACATAAGCTATTTGCATTCCACTGTAAAATATTCGTTATTCTAGTTTGCTTATTAAAATTACGAGCCATCCTTAGTGATGTTAGAACGTATATCTACTCGGCCACGCCGTCATCGCGACGCCCTCTAGCCTCTCCGGGAACCAAGTATTCTTTCCTCGTCGTATTCGACCGGGATAGAGCCCGGCCCTTTCACACCCAAAGATCATTCTTCCCACAACTCGTCTAGAGACCTGTCTCGGTGCCTTACGTCGTCGACTTGCATCTCCAAGTGCATCTGTCCCGGCGGCATCACCACACTCTCCATATCCACTCTAATATCGGTTTCGATTCCTGCAAACATATTTTATTACATTTTTGTTTTTAGATTTTCAGTTCCATTCTAGAGAGGTTTGAATATGATACTTTGAGAATGATCAGCCTTCCCTTTAAGTGCGTCAGGTCTAATGACACGAAGGTCTCTTGGGAATTTACCTATTACAATTCCAATAATATTAATAAAACAATCAGACATTTTTAACAACGAATGAGCGAACTAACAAAACCTTGCTTTATTGTTCCAATGGAATATATTGTATAAGTGCGTGTTTGATTTGATTCTTCCGTAAAAATTAATATAGGATTTCCTAAAACTGGTTCCAATATTTAAACAATTATAAAAATGCATTATTTAATTATGTATTATTGTTTTACAAAATGTTCTATTTAGAATCTTAATAAGGTATTATCCAATGATAAATACTTGCCTATAATATCATTGGATATCAACTATGTGAAGTTTTATGTGTGAATGTTTTTTCACTATTACATCTTTCAAAGGCAAAATTGAAACTGATTTTGAAGAACTTCTACAGATGTATTGTATTATAATTTTAAAGTTTTGCTTCCGCGTAAAAATATTTAGGTAGATCTAGTATACGAGATAGGTACCTACTAGTTGAAAACATTCGAAGAAAAATTTAATAATGTACCATAATTGATATTATGTATCTAATGGGTTGACCGTAAACGGCTATTGTGGCGTTACGAATTACTTACCTTGATTATTTAATGTCCGAACTATATATTAAAGGTTTCCTACCTTCGATCTTTTCGGTACAGGCGTCCTGCGCGCGCACACAGCACAGCAGCGCCGCAACGAGCAGCGCGGCGCGGGCCCAGCGCGGGGGCAGCATCCTGGCGAGCGGAGAGCTGTGGGCTGGGAAGCGGTGCGGCGCGGCGTGGCGCCGAGTGTGCACGCCGCTCGCCGCGATCGGCTATATGTAGGTACGCGCGGGCGCCGCCGCGCCGCGCCGCTGCGACAGCCGTGGCGTATATCCTGGCATACATGACTAATACAATCAATAACTAATAACTTACTAATTTATTGATCCCATAACTGAATTCGCACCAGATTGCACATCTAGGGTTCCGTACTAGGTAAACGAGGCGCGTTCAAACGTCAAACACAGACGCAAGTCATACATTGTGTGCACATCAAGAAAAAACTTCACAGTTTTTAATTTCTTCTCAACATTGCTGGTAATAGAGGTAATAAATTTGATTGATCCTTTTCATTCATGAAAAAGAAAAGAAAGAATTGCTATATTTTCTTTGTTTGCATTTATAACTATTACTGCCGAGTGCGTAAGTTATCTATTACCTATATTTTTATTTGTAAGTGGTAGATAAACTCAGCGACTCATGTTCCTGCCACCACGCTAATACTATGTGTATATATACCAATAATATATCTGAGGGTGGGTTTAAGACATAAGTTATCTTATCTTGTTATTTAATTTTTATAATGCTATTATCCAACTTGTGTCTGTTTTTTTCTCCAATAAATAAAAAAGAAACAGGAGCATGGCAGTCTTTCCTCTTAATGAAAACATATTCAAAAGTTCGATTTAAATTTAATTCAAAGAAGTCCAGAAACACCAGTGTCGAGTCTCCAGTACTCATTACTCACGGCACAGCCGCCCCGGGCGCTGCAGCCGGGCCCGGGACGCGCGGCGCTATTAAATCTCATACAAAACGTCTTTCATTCCTGTACGAGTACATTCATTATGAAAAACGTACATTTTTTAATGCATCTATATTACTAGTCCCTAGATAAGCGAATATTTATTTAGTCCTTTTTTAATGATTTGCTTAAACATGTACGAGGAAAAGATTTTGCAAACTTTTACAACTAATAATTAATATGCCCCTTGGCTTCTAGGAAATTGTGCAATAAATTAAATAACAAAAGTAATATAATTGGTTCCTTAAGATTTAATCTGTTAGTACTATACATCAACACTTTAGTCCATATGCTCGCTTACCATCAGGCGAGATTATGGAAATGACTGACCAATCGGTTTAAAAGAATCCATTGACAATAAATAAAATTAAACCGACTTTAAAAAACACATAAATTTACTACATTAAAAAAGCGAAAATTAATAAAATAGGTACCGATTTCATGGAAAAGACAGAAATGCATGTAATATTAAAATATTTGAAGTAGGTAAACACCAATTTCCTATCCACAGATCGGTTTGAAGTCGGTGCCTAGCCAAATAGATAGTAGGTAAATAGACTAAATCCGCTCCCACCACACTGAAAACGTATGTAAACAAAACAACTCAGGCAGACGCGGGCTTGGCATCAACTTCAAACCCATCTATGACCTGGCACACCCGACGCACCCGACACACCCGACACACCCGGCGCACCCGACACACCCGACGCACGCCGCGCAATGTTTATTTCCCCGGACACGCGGTGCCTCACGAGCACGACCGTCGAGCACACGGGCACCCGCTGCGCAGGGCCCCGTTAGCTCCAGCTGACCGCCGCGCCGCGCCGCGCTGCGCCGTGGTAACGCTCACAGTGTCAGGTACAAAGTAGATATATTATGGAGAACGACACGGCGTCTGTTTGATTGATGACGCCAGGCAAGTCGGGCCGCACACGGACGGTGTTCGCGTCCGGTTCCCCGATAAAGACACCTATTCTTTATTCCATTGTATGAAATTGACGCCTTCATCTGCCTCGTCTTCTAACCTTATCGAAGAACCGGTTGCGCAACTTGTCTGTGTGCTTAGAGCGTTCCTACTCTACCATCGTGGCAACTTGTCACTGGAATGTCGTAACATTTTCGGTTCAGGCTATCATCTGACACGAAGGATCGAATCGAGCGAATTCTATCTAATGACTCATTGTTACTTTCATATTGTTAAACGAAAACGTTGAAATAATATTATCACGAAACCTCCACGGCGGAGTTTCGCATCATATTTGCACAGAACGACCTGCTACAACTGCTACAGCGTGTAGTGAAGCGGTCAGAATAAATAATTGCGCTGTTCCGCCGCGGCTCGTGGTCATTTTGCTAATCATTAGAAGCGGGACGGCGCGTTGCGGATGTTTTTTTAGGATCGTACATTTTAACGAAGAGTACTGTGTGTCTGATATTTATCGTGCGCATATTTATGACCAGAGTGAAAATGAGCTGCAATGACTGACTATGACTAACTAACTAATATACTAACTAATAACTCGGATATAACCGGAGTGTTGCTGTTTCATACTGCGCAAGGTGTGGTGTTTAAAGTGCGAGAGAGATAGCCATTCGTACATATTTATTTATAAATCAGTTCAGAAAGCTCAATATTTTATAGATAGTGTTTGATAAAAGTGATCCGTTTCTCCACCCAACGCAAATAATGAAACTTATGAACTCGAGACCGTAATAATAGAAGACTTTGTTGTTAATCATACAAAGAGGTACAGACTACAGACATGTAAATTCTTCAACTTTTACCAATTTAATATGAAAAAAATTCGTAGGCTATGTCCAGACCGGATATCAGCAGGGCCCTTCACTATGACAATAATACGACGCTCGTCACTCAAACAAATTCTCTAAAAAATACATAAACAACGTTTCCTACTCGATCAATAACGCACACCTGCAGACGCATCCCTATAGAGTACTAATTAGTGATTGTCTGCTGTCTGGAGCGTCGCGTCGGTAGCCTCGTTACAGAAACGGACGCTATTGCGACTGTCACCATTTTCATTACGACGCGCTGTTTCGCCACTGTTTTTACTATTGTTGTTGTCATCCAATAAAGCAGTGTTGTTTGAAGTTCCTTTGTTCATAAAACAGTGGTTTCAAATTACATCTCTAGTAGTTCGAATTGTATCGCCGTCATGTTCCACATAGGAAAAGTTTGCAGTGGCTGCACTTCGTTTACCTGCAGGTTTGTTATTAGTCCCGTTCTACGTACTTAGCTGCGAGTAGGTGGAAACATTCAGCAACAGATCAAATCCTATCCTAACTCTTTTGTAATTGAAAATGTTGATAAGTATTTGAATATTTGTGACTCAATCAGGATCTCCGAATGACTCAATTTTGTTCAGTAAATACTTACGCATATATCAAAGAGTTCAATGAAAACACAAATAAAGCCTCCGCGTTTTAGCTGTGTACCTATATTATAAATGTGAATGTTTGAAAAGGATGGCATTCATAACTTTATCTTCTACACCATCCCCATGTAACGATTATAAAATTATCCTATATGATATAATTATAATTGTTAAGTTTATTAACCATCCTAACACAAAAAAAGTCTAAACTTTTAATGAGTGAGTAATTCTTTTATTGAAAACTAGCAGTGCCCCGTGGATTTACCCGCGTGAGTTTCGGAATTCCCGCAGGATCTCTTTATTTCAAGAACCTTTGCGGACGCAGGAACAACCCTGCCAAAATTTTATCACAATCAGACCAATGGTTTAGAAACGCATGGAGAACAGACATACAAACATTAATTTTTATTTATAAAGAAGATAAATGAATGAATGATAACACTTTTTTGAGCTCTAAAATAAGTAGAAATGACTAAAGACAAAAAATAAAATAAAAAATGTTGATTAGCCTCAAATGGCGGCCTTATCACTATAAAGTAATCTCTTCCAGGCTACCAGGTTTTTAGGATGTTAGTCGTCACTCAACAAGTAAAAATTCATTAGTCAGTATTGTAATCGTCCCTCGTGCATCATCCGACGAAATTAACTTCCATAAGGACATAATGTACGTCTGGGCCCTTATTCACTATCATCAACAACATTCCTTGTCCATAACGCGCTTCCTAAAATACAATTCCAAACGTTCCAGGTGCCAACATATTAGAAATTAATATTCTGTATGCGATAAGAAACTTATTAAATGTTTTTTAAGTGAAACTTCTTTGAGAACGAGAGGAAGACAATTTTTGTGGCGCATTACATTAACGCGGCGTGTTGTGGTCATAGACATAGTGAATAAGGGCCCTCAGATATGAGACCGATCGCCGCGCATCTCTAGCGTGGGTCGGCCGTAGCACGACGGCGACCCGCGTAGTAGCGTAGCACTTCGTAGCGCACCCCGTGTCCGTGCGCGTGTGGCGTGTAGCGAGTAGAGTGTAGCGTGTAGCGAGTGGCGCGATACGGAGCACGGGGAATATCCGCAATGAATGTGCACTGTGCACTGCAACAGCACATGAGAAGGTCGCTTTACTAACTGAACCGGTTCAACTCAACAATCCGACGAGATCAATGTAGTATTATATAATAATGGATAATGTAACTGTTTGATGTACTTAAGGGCCTATAGGAGGCTAGAACTGCCCCACCTCTCACTTTTGAACCTGTATATCAATAAAAGTATTCAATCAATAATATTGAAAAAAATATATAGTAAAGTTAAGGATATACACTAAGTCTTATGTGATGTTAAAACACGGTTACTAAAAATTTTCTCGATAGAAAAAAATCACAAACTTCCCTCTGATTTATACAAATAAACCGCAGAAGTCAATGAATCATTTATCCATACTAATTAAACTTTGTATAGAAACTCAACATAATACAATACGTGTACTATGTGATCTCAATTGAAAATTATGTTTTTTTGTTTTTTGTTAGAAATTAAATTCTGATATATTGCGAGTTCACCGCGTTCACCGCTTGAATTCAGTCGCGCTCCGGCATTCGAAAGGGGAACCCGTGTCGCTTGTCGTCTCTTACACCGACTTATCACCTAAGAAATTAAAAGTGCAGTGAAATGGGAAATAATCGGAACAAGAAAAAAAAAAGACGGAATTGGAGAATAGAAACCGCTAAAAACATGAATAAAATATTAAAGTAAGTACCTATCTACGTATAATATAATATAAGTTATAAAATGTTTGTTTGCACCTACCTACTTTGTGTCTGATTATGGTTTGTTGACATGAAACATGATTAAAAAAATGAAATAGGTAATGTACCTATTTATAGTAGTGTGATGAGCAAATAAGTAAAGTAGGTAGAACTGTTACGTAATCGTATTGTTCCCACCTAACTACAATACATTGTTCATTTTCAGAAATAGACAAATATTGCTCGAAACTGACTGTAATAAAGAAAATGTACCTGAAGTGGACCTGTGCCCGTGAGTATCATCTAGCTAAGTAAATAAATACACAAATGTTTTCAGAAATAGAGTACCTAACCACAGGTTCTTAGGTACTTACCTAGTTCACTTCCATGTCCATGACTGATTTTCACAATCCAAAAAGTTGCGGGTTCGAATCTCTGCCTGGTCGCAAGTTTTTTGCTTTTTTTTTATTTTAGTATAATTTGTTTAGTTACTATTTTTTTCTTTTATTTTTTAAAAGTTATTTTATTATTACTTTATTGTTATTTGTAGGTATACCTAAATATAAACTTTTTTTATCTTTTTAGGAAAAAAAGGAAACTCGCTGCAGAAGAACAAGATGAGAACGTCCCAAATCTAGGAAAAAAATAAAAAATTCGATCCTTCAACAAGTTCAAAGTGAGTTTCACCTAGGTACCTATGTACAGGGAGTACATTACACTACATATTATGATGGCTTCATTCAGATCGCCGCGCGCGCCGGCCGGCTGGTTGTGTGATCGTGTATTTACACTTTGCACATTGCAATGCACCACAGCACCATGCGAAAAAAATATAGTCTAGGAGCTTGTGGTGCAGTATGGGTGCAGTAGATAAACTAACTAAACTTATTTAGTTAACCTAACTGTAACCTAGTTAGCTAACCTGTTTCCTTGTTTTCATCTGTTTCTTGTTTTCTCCATTTTGTCACTTTGTTACCGGTAATCGAATTTAATCAAGGTATAGATACATAATATGGAAACAGTATTAATCTAAGCGTTCTACTTATGCCGAGCAATAGGGTTTCTCCCTGATGTGGAACTCAGATCCTGATGATCTTGATATGGGACCAATGGGAAACTATAAGCTTTCAAATAAAAAAAGAATCATCAAAATCGGTGTAGTTTATCAATCGATTTTACATGTACATACACTTATGTAGGATTATAAGTAACAACCACGGTTTTAGACACTATTAATGGTTTAATTTACAACTTGATAGGGGTAGGATATTTGCATTTGCTGATGACACTGCTCTTGTTTTTCATAGTTCCACCTGGTATGAGTTAAGTCACATTGCTGAGACTGGTCTTAGTGAGGTAATGAAATGGCTTCAACAAAATATGTTAACCCTTAATGTTGACAAAACAAAATATCTAACCTTTACAAAACGGAGTCATTTGCAACCAACTGATATCACTATAAAAGCCCACAACTGTTCTGATCCTGGATCTTGCACGTGTATGACATTAGAAAAGATTAAGGAAATTAAATATCTTGGTATTCACATTGACGGTTTGTTGTCATGGAAATTGCACACTGACTTACTTACTAGACGAATTCGTAAACTAATCTTTATTTTTAAACGACTGAGACACGTCCTTGATTTTAATCAGCTCAAAACTACCTATTTTGCATTTTGTCAATCAATCTTAACATATTGTATACTATCATGGGGTGGCACCTACAAAAATTACATGATACAAGTTGAAAGAGCACAGAGATCTGTTCTGAAGGTTATATTATCAAAACCATACCGATACTCAACTTCACAACTATACATTGATTTTGATGTCCTAACTGTCAGACAATTATTCATTTTAAAAACAGTATTATTTTGTCATTCAAAAGCAACTCTCAATCGTCAAGCTTTGACACAGACTAGAAGAAAAGATATAATTTTCAAAATTCATACTTCCTATTCGCCTTTTGCAAAACGTCATCAGATTTTCTTGGGTCCACATCTATATAATAAAATTAATCGTATACTTGATATATATCCATTGGTAAAATATAAGTGTAAGCTTGCAGTTTCTAATCTATTAAAGCAGAAAAGTTATGAAGAAATAGAAGACATGTTAAAAACCATTCAATAAATATGATAAATAGATATTAATAATTAACACGTTATTACATGCATAAATAATAAAGTTGCACCGTACACTGGTATATATTTTAACATTACTATTATTATTGTTTCCATACGCATTGCTCACAATATAACAGAATATAACGCTCACACACACGCACACACACACACGCACACACACACACACATCCACATCACACACACACGCACACACACACACACACACACACAGACACACACACACACACACACACACACACACACACACACACACACACACACACGCGCGCGTCTACCGCGCGATAACACAAATTCACAATAATAATCACATTCCCTAACATACACTTATACATTTAATTATACTCTGTTATAGTGATACAAGTATAACCATCAACCGTTAATTTTCTCCTTATTTTTTAATTTATCTGCCTGGATTTAGTTTGGTCCGAAGATGGGGGCCGGAATCCTGTAACACGGGGTTTCCTAGTACGGATTCCGATCTCTCACTTTGGCTTAGCTACATGTTTCATATTGTTTGTGTCCTTAAGTCTAGTTATTGCTGTAGTGTATAAGTCACTGTGATTGGAAATAAATGGTTTATTATTATTATTATTATTATTAATTAGCAAAACTATTGAGACACAATTAACGCACGATGACAACAACTGACAACTGCGGTAGGAGCTCGCGACAGACGCATACAATACAATATGTAGGTAGCTATAAATTTATAGGTACGACTTACGGAGCTTCGCTATTCCTAACACCTCCCCTCGAAGCCGTGAGTACGTCTAATTATTTCTTACATACTCTCATCATACCCAAATTACGCATACACTCCTGATGCTTTATCCCATTCAAACCCTTGGTTAAGACATCTGCAGGCATTTTGTCTGTGCTTAAGTATTTCAGATCAATAACACCCTGTTCGCACATATCTCTTACAAAATGGTGCCTCACATCTATATGTTTTGTTCGAGGGTGATAGTTTCTACTTTCAGCAAGCTTTATCGCACCCTGATTGTCATTAAATAATGCCACACATTCATCATTCATCCCAACATTACTCAACACGTCACGCAAATACATAGCTTCTTTAGTAGCTTCGGAAATAGCCATGTATTCGGCTTCTGTGCTTGACAATGCAATACTACGTTGCTTACGTGCTTCCCAGCTGATTGCAGCACCCGCTAATATAAACGCAAAACCAGAGTAAGACTTACGATCAATAGCATTCGAACCCCAGTCTGCATCAATCACACCAAACAATGACAATCCAGTCCTCTCATACATAAGACCGTAGTCTAACGTCCCTTTTAAATATCTCAGAACCCTTTTCGCCGCTTTCCAATGCTCAACATCATAGTTAGTATTGAATTGACTTAGATAATTTACGGCAAATGCAATATCTGGTCGTGTAGTCACAGCCAGATACATCAAGGCACCTATCAGACTTTGGTACGGATACTGATTCATCACCTCATTATTCACGCATTCCGGTTTTGTTAATTTCTCATTCACATCCAAAGGAGTCATTGCAGGCTTACATTCACTCATTCCGAAACGTTCAAGAACCTTCTCCACATACTTACTTTGATTTAAGTACACTCTGTCTTCTTCGTCGCGAGAAAATTCAATGCCTAAACAATTATTTATTTTTCCCATATCTTTCATCTCGAATGCGCTAGATAATTGCTTCTTTACTTCACGCAACCATATGCTATCATTTGTCGCCAAAATCATATCATCAACGTAAATAGCAATCATCATCACTCGCTCACCCTTTCGTGCTACAAACATACATTGATCTTGTGGTGTTGGCTTAAAGCCAATACTCATCAACTTTCTTACCAGCTCTTTATGCCACTGCAATCCAGACTGACGCAAACCATACAAACTCTTTTTCAACAGACACACACTATTATCACACTCATTCAAAATTTTGTTCCATCGTGTAGCTGTTTCGATAATTCTTTTATCTCGAATTATTTGTCTTTTCGTTCCAATCTTTTGGTTTGCGAGTAATCTGTCTAGAACATCGAGTAGCTGATCCGGTACTTCCATAAATACGTCTTCATCCAGTGATCCATTCAGGTAAGCCGTCACTACGTCCATCTGATGGATCTCTAGTCCAAATTCAGCTGACAGGGCAGCTATTATTCTTATAGATGACGATCTTACAACTGGAGAAAAGGTCTCGTGAAAATCCTCCCCTGGCCTTTGGGAGCAACCTTTTGCAACCAACCGTACCTTCTTTCCAGTAGTCTTGGTACTAAACACAAATCGGCTTCCGATAACCTTTCGATTTGGTGGTCGGGGTACAATTTCCCATGTCGCATTCTTTATTTGTGCTAGATATTCATCTTCTAGAGCACCTCTCCAAGCGTTAGCGTCATCAGTATTTTCAATTTCTCTCCAGGTCACAGGTTCGATACTCGCTATCGTTGCTGATTCATATTCATTGGATTCTATATCTTCAGAGTCATTTCCTGTATTTTCATTTTCTATTCCGTGCTGCGGCAGCAGTGTTCTGTCTACAACAGTACGAATTAGTCTACCTTTTCTTTTCTTATTAGGTTCAACTACTCTTTTCCATGTCCATGTTATGTCTTCATCCTTTTTAGATCTAGTAGGAATTTTACGTTTTTCTTCATTTATTTTATTATTTTCTTTAGGTATATTCAGATCTACAAGTACATCTCCAGCATCAATACCTTCTTCTTCATCCAATATTTCTTTGTATTCATGTCTGAATGCCGTCTCATTCATAAATTTTACATCACGTGTTATTATAATTTTCTTTGTTTTAGGATCATGTATTCTGTAGGCTTTTGATTGAATATCATATCCCATGAATATTCCCATTTTAGAGCTTGAGTCGAATTTCCCTTTCTGAGAGCCTTTATCTTTGTAATATGCTTTCGACCCAAACACTTGCATGTAAATTACGGTAGGTTTCTTCTGCTTCCATAATTTGAATGGTATCTGACCATTTAGTGCAGTAGTTGGGCATCGGTTTCTGATATAATTCGCAGTGTTGACTGCTTCAGCCCAAAATGCAGGAGGGCTTCCTGCCTGACGCATCATACATCGCGCCATCTCGATCAGCGTTCTATTTTTTCTTTCAGCAATCCCATTCTGCTGGGGCGTATATGGCGCCGTCAATCTTCTTCTTATTCCTTCTTTCTTCAAAAAATCATCAAATTCATTGTTTATATATTCACGACCATTGTCTGACTGTAAATATTTAATCTTCTTGCCAGTAAAATTTTCAACATAGGCTTTGTATTCTTTAAATACTTTGAGGATGTCACTCTTGTTAGAAATGAAGTAAACTTCACACCATCTGGACTTATCGTCGATAAAAGTAGCGAAATACTTTTTCCCGCCAAAAGACTGAAACCTCATAGGGCCACATACATCCGTATGCACGATCTCGAGTAAGTCACTCGTGCGATTAGCATTGCTCTTCGGGAACGGAGCACAAGTCTGCTTTTCGCTTATGCAGATCTCACACTCCGACAATTTTTCATTGTCATTGAATTTCAGACCATGTACCAGGCCACTCTTCGACATTGCCTTCAGATCACGTTCATTGAGATGCCCAAGGCGCTCATGCCATATGTCTATAGGCTTTTTAGTCTCTTGGATATTATGTGCAGCATTCTGACTCATTCGAACATGATATAAATTACCAACTCTGTCCGCGCGCATATGTACTTTGTCTTTATCATCGATCACCATAGCTTCATCCTTCTTAAAGCGAACTTCAAATCCGCGATCTGTCATTTTTGCCACAGATAACAAGTTAGTTCGTAAGTCCGATACGTAGAATACTTTCTCGATGTCTACACGGCGCTCTTCACTGCCGGTGTCTACTGAAATGCTGACTTTTCCTGCTCCAGTAATACGTGTGCTTTCATTATTAGCTAAATTTAACTCAGAGTCTAGTTGCGTAAAACCCTGAATCATTTGCTTTTCATTGCACATATGTCCAGTGCACCCACTGTCGATACACCAGATTGGGTTTTTCTGATCACTAAACATCACCTCTTCGGTGGTGCTCATCAACATTGTCGTCTTCGGATCACTATCCTGTTCTAACTTATGTGCGCTTTGCTTTTGTTTGTGAACATACTTCGTTTTGCAGTCTCTCGCCAAATGCCCACGACGACCACAGCGATAGCACTCCACTTTACTTTTATACTCGTTGTCTTGATTCTTTCTTTCCTTCTGATAGGTATTTTTGTAATTACGTTTGACGAACATAGCTCCCTGGTCGACTACTTTTGATTTTCGAGCTTCAAAATCTTCGACGATCTTTACTTTCAACACTTCTGTTGATGGTAAATCATCCCGTGATTCCATTGCCGTGCGAAACATAGCGAAGGAATCCGGCAAACTGTACAATAATAAAATGGCCAATAATTCATCAATAACAATCAGACCGATTTCTTTTAGCTTCTTCACAGCGTCGAAGAAATCCGCGATGTGCTTCTTCAGGTCATCATCTTCCTGCATACGTGTCACCACAAGCTTCTTCAACAATGAAGCCTTCCTAGCAGGCCCGCTCGACTGATATAAACTTTTCAACTTGTCCCATATAGCTTTGGAAGTTTCAAGGCCGTCTAATGCAATTAACTCACTTGGGCTGATAGCTAACAATATATCTGATTCGGCTTTTCCATCGTTTTTAATCCATTCTGCATACTTCGAATCCGATTGCCCTGGCTGTGGCAATTTACCCGTTACGTATTCCCACAAGTCATTTTTCTTCAAAATAGCTCGCATATGAATCTTCCAGGTATCATAATTATCGCCAGTTAATGGATCTATCTTGATAGTAGCAGTCATTTTAAAGTTTTTTCAACTCAAAATGTGACAAAGAACAAAAAAAACTGTACCTTTTTTCAACGGTTTTACGTAGGTAAAAGAAAAAAAACCGATCATTTCACAGCGGTAGCACAGAATTAAACACTGTGTCACTCAGTGTCCCGCGAGTCCATACGATTTCGAACGCAGTGTCTATAATTGAAACACACCCATCCGATAGCACAGAGCTAGGCACTGTGTTGCACTGTGTCGCCAAGTCCTTGCAATATCGAACACAGTGTTGGTAGGTGGAACGCCCACAGAGTTTGTCTATGCAAATATTTTAATTCACTGATATCACTGCAAATCCAGTCAACTTTTCACGAAATCGATTATATTTCACTCCCTGGGCCCATAACCTGTAGGATTATAAGTAACAACCACGGTTTTAGACACTATTAATGGTTTAATTAGCAAAACTATTGAGACACAATTAACGCACGATGACAACAACTGACAACTGCGGTAGGAGCTCGCGACAGACGCATACAATACAATATGTAGGTAGCTATAAATTTATAGGTACGACTTACGGAGCTTCGCTATTCCTAACAACTTATAAAATAAATAAATGAATATACAAACATACAAATTCTGAACCTCCTCCTTTTTTGAAGTCGGTTAATAATAAAACTTGCTCCTAATGTAAAAACTGTACTTCTCTGAAAACTGCATCAAAATCAGTTCAGGCAGATGCATGATAATCGCGGACAAACATACATACATACGGTTCAAACTCATAACCTTTTCCAAAACCTGCTCTTAAGTGTAATAAATACTTTTCCGAAAACCGCATCAAAATCGGTTCAGTCAAAAGCAAGATTATCATGGAAAAACATAAATACAGTCATACAAGTCAAACAGAGAACCTCCTTTTTTGAAGTCGGTTAAATAAATAACAACTGGTTACCTTATTGTTTAAAAGCAATCTTCCGGGCTAGGTATTTTACATTTTTTATTTATTTAAAAATACAGTCATTTTACTGTTACTTACTGTGATTGTTACAATAAACAAATTGTATGAATAAATTTTTCTAGTAAATTTACATAGTTTTATTTAATATTGTGATGATATTGTGTGATAAAATTTGTGCCTGGACTCCGGGTCTATAATGGTAGAGCTTGTCTAATCTGAAATGACGTGCGCAACACAACCTCCCGCTATCGCTTGCACCGCAGTTTATTGTAGTACGAGGAAAATCTATTAGATGTCGTTCTAAGCATTATAATTAGTAATAGTAATACTTTTTAAAAGATGGCGCTTTTATAACTCAAATGTCGTAATTACACAGAGGTGAGTCAGGTAGGGTGGGACGAAAGAAAGCTCGCGCGCCCAAGGTTATTGGCGTGGGGGAGCCCCTTAATATAGAAAAATTGCAAATCTGTCGCCAAGCACCTAACGGTGTGTTCCGGCAGCCCCACTTGAAAGCCAGTTCCGATCCCCATTCCAGTTCGGCAACGCACCTGCAAGCCTTCTGGTGTTGCAGATGTCTATGGGCGGCGGTAATCACTTACCATCAGGTGTACCGCTTGCCCGTTTGCCGCCTATGACATAAAAAAAAACTTATTTATTCTAGTCAATTATATGCTCCCCGAGCAGGGAAACAATATTGTAACCCAAATTTATTGTGGTCGTGACCAGGGCTCCATACTGCCCGTGTAGGTAAGTAGGTACAATAGTGGCGGGTCGCGGGCCCATGCACCGAGTGGATACTAAATGCCGCGCCTCTCATATAACGTGTAGAATGTCAGTGGCGGGTAATGGCTCTTTGTCATAACTCGTAAAATGCGTCATAAATCGGCAGCGACCAGTGTTTCCGGCTCCACCGGGCATCGACCCCGCGTGTTCCGTGATCTGCGCCCCGCTGAGAGCCGATCGCTAGCTTATTTAAAGACTAAATGGTCATACCATTTGGTGCAATACCTTTTCAACCGACTTCAAAAAAGGAAGAGGTTCTCAATTCAACTGTTTTTTTTTACCTCAGAACTTTTGACTCGGTAAACCGATTTGATGATTCTTTTTTTATTTGAAAGCTAGTGCTTCCTGTGCGGTCCCATTGTCATGAAATCAGGATCGAATGATGGGATATTGGAGGAATTGAGGGAACTTTTCAAACATACAAACTAATAAATAAATAAAATATAATGTTATAGACTATAGCGATTTGGGTATTTTTTATAGTAAAACGTTTACTTGCTTTTGAAAAGCAAAATTTGAAGAAGTGGAACTGATGATGAAGACCAGAGATGGTCATCGGCACTACTCAATGACAATGACAATGAATTTCACGGGTTCCGATTCTTATGCTCGTCACAATATACATATATGGCGAAGTGGAACTGTCGGTGATGTACCAGGAGAACGCCTCAACAGTTAACGTTCCTGCATCGGGAAAAGCAATCACCTATTTTCATCCTCATTCCATTAAGCTATTGTTATTTAGATAAATTATAAACCGACTTACTTAAAAGCGAAACATAAACAAAAATTTAACAAAAAAACTAAACCGACTTGAAAATCACAAAAATACAAAACACTAAAAAGTTAAAAATAACATATACCGATTTAATCCGAAAGACAAAAATGCAGGTAATATTATGCAGATTTCATTACATAATTTTATTATATTTGTGCTAGGGGCAAAAAGCAGTACAGTTATTTTATTTTTATTTTTTTTATTTTATTTGCGAAACAAAACGACTGTTGCCCGTCGTTCTGAAATACTTAATATTATGTAAGTAATAAATATTTTACAGAATACTAGCTGTGCCCCGCGGTTTCACCCGCGTGAGTTTCGAAATTCCCGCAGGAACTCCCTTTAGGGGGATGAAAAATAGATTTTGTCCGATTCTCAGATATACTGAATATGCATACAAAATTTCATAAAAATCGGTCAAGCCGTTTCGAAGGAGTATGGGAACGAACATTGTGACACGAGAATTTTATATATTAGATGAATATAATGCATGAAGCTTGTCATGTAACAACATGCAAAACTATGGTAAAATATCTGTGCGGCTGTACTACTATGTGGTATATTGGGACACTCGTCACACCTTCGTAAACTATTGTTTGACGGGATTTTCACAATCGCTTTGCGTGCAGTGGTGATAATGTTCGAGCATTGTTATAACAGTTGAATTCGCAACAGATTTTATTTTATTCTATGTTTTTTTATCGTTTTTCGGAAAGAGATCACTATCACGAATAGAGTCGCGGGCAACAGCTGGTTATCAGAGACACTGTGATAGTGGATCAGCACTCGCGCGTGAACAGTGAGCGGTGAGCGGTGAGCGGTGAGCGGTGAGAGGTGTGCGGTGTGTGGTGAGCAGTGCGCGGGGATCGGTGAGCGGCGGTAGAGAGCGCCAGAGTGCATCCCATCAAACATTAATGCTCATTCAGTTAGCGGCGCGCGGCCATTATTTATACGCTATGAATATGCGAGCGGGCGCGTCTCGCACCGCTTACATACAGCATCCACTGTCCTCCGCCACTCGCCCGCCACTTGCACGCCACTCGCTCGCCACTCGACCGCCACTCGACCTTAACTTGCCGTAGCACGACGTTGACGCTCGTTATGCAAAGTTAGTTTTTTAGAAGAGGTAACTATATTGCTTCAAGATGACGTGTCGTTGTAATAAACAGCGACAAATTATGCGATCCTCATAGAGCGATTTTTTTTGGGTTCTGGGATTTCCTCCTCGTGATATAACGGGCAGTGTATTGTCATGTGTAAGTATTATTATGTGCAGCAGCGCGTCAGTAAACAATACTAAGAACCCATAGTTTTACTTTATTATAGTCTTGAAAATCGCAAAATAATAGCTGTTATAGGAAACAACGACTCCGACAAGACATTTCAGTCTTCAGCGATATCAAGGTATAACATAACGAAGGAAAATCTCACGTAATTTATTATCACTATTTGGAATGACAGTCCTGGCTGCAGCGGCGCCGCGCAACCATCTCATTATTCACCAGATAACCGAGGGACAGGTAACGGGAACAAATACTTCGCCCATATTATCACTGAAGCTGAGATAGATGGCGCGTACCGGGCGATTTATTCACTCCCGACGTGCCAACATTCCGGCCAGCAGTCGCCGATAGTCGCCAAGAGTCGCCGGTAGACGCCAGTAGTCACGGGTGAGGGTAGTCGCAAGTAGTCCCCGCGGAGCGAGGTGGCGAGGGCGCGCATCGATCAGCGACCCGTCCCCATCCATCTCGCGCGGTAACGAGTTCCACTAACAGCGGACACCGCCGCGCGCCGCCAGCGCCCCTAACATGAGTTTATTTTTACGTGACGTCATGCGGGTACCTATCGAGTTTGAACCGCTTGCATTCATTGCAAAGTTGACCATCGATATGCGACCAACTGATAAATGATATGATACAGTGCGTGGGTATTGGCTGAAAAGTGTTGTTGAAAACTTCTTCGAATGTTATGAAATAGCAGTATTTAGGGTTTTATTTTACGCCAGCGGTTCTATGCGGTTTCACTCGCGTTAATTTCAGAGTTCCTGCAGGAATACCGGAATAAATATTATACTCCCTGTCCTTTTCTGTACACCCCTGACAATGTGTTGGAAATCCATGACGATCGGTGGGATCAATCGGATTAATAGACTGACAGATAGTTATAGCATTTATGTATATTACGTATAGTTTGGATAATAATTTAATTTATATTCCACTAAACAACGAATACCTTGCTCATTTACTCTCCTGTTTAACAAATGAAGGAGCAGGGAGTTGGTCTAGACGCCGCATTGTGCGGCGACACGACTCTCCCGTATAAAGTGCTAGGTACAAAGCCATGTGTTAGGGGATTGCACAGTGAGGCATCAAAAGTAACTCACCACTGCGACCCAGTAACTAAGAATACTTGAAAACCTCCATATATTATAAACTTCTTGTATATCTCTTAAAATTATCATATTTTGTAAAAATATATAGCTAACGATTTCAATCGCGATAAGAAAGCTCTCATTTTTCCGTCGCGAAAGTTCAGAGTTAATCTTCTTCCGTCAACATCGACGGCGCCGCATCGAGCTGTGCGAGTAGCTGCGTGTAACGGAAGGAAAACAATGGATATTTTCACTTTATATCTGTCGGCACGGTCAGTGACAGCTAGAACCATAGAGAAAATAATATATTAACTAGAGAGGCATTATAGGCGGCGCAGGCGCGCCACGCTCGCAAAGGAAGCTAGCTCAAATGCTCTAACGTTCCCAAAACCCAATGCTTCCCAATGCTTTGCTGAAATCGCAACCAAGTTGACAATCTATGATTGTTAACGCTGTTGATAATTAAGGAACAAGTATATTTAATACATTTAGCCTCGGTTGTGACCGTTGCGTTGCTTTCACCGTTACCGTGCCAGTACAGTGTGAAAATGGCCCAGAGTGGCTCGCTCTACTGGCGGCCAGCGAGTAGGTGACGGGAGTGGCTGGCGCCAGCGACTGGCGTGAGTAACTGCAAGCCACTATTATTGCATAAGTTGCTGGGCGTCCGACAGCACTGACATTGTGCGAGCTGCGCGCCGCCGGTCGGGCTCGCATTATTGGAATGTTTGTTACACCAACAATACCTACTTGTAACAACATTCGATACGTATAGTAAGTGTCCAGCTTATTCATTACTAGCTGTCTCCCACGGTTACATCTGTGGCAATTTCAGAGTTTCTGCGGGAATTCCTGGATAAACTATATACATTATACAAACCAGCCTTTATGAAATACTCTATACATTAGTGAAAACTACATAAAATCCGTTCAGTAGTTTTTGAGTTTATCGCGAACACACAGACAGACATACAGGCACGGCGGAGGACTTTGTTTTATAATATGTAAGGATAGACACAATATCTATCTTATTTCTTATTAATACTTATTGTAAATGAGAAAATATGTTTGCGACGCTTTCACGTCGTTTTAACTACTCAACCAATCATCATGAAATATTGCATTCATGCTGTTAAGGGCATAGAAAAGAACATAATTTTTATCCCGGAATTCTCGCGATAACGCCGAAATTGAAATGGGTGACCGCATTCAACCGCAAACCGCAGGGATCCACTAGTTTTGTGGGTGCTAACACGGATAAAGTTACATTTTCTAAAAATGAAAACTAGCTAGATCGATTGATCGTCCCCGAAACCCCCTGCACACTTAATTTGATGAAATCGTTGGAACCATTCCGAGATTCAGATTATATACATATTATATACAAGAATTGCTCGTTTAAACGTAGTGAATTATGACACTTACAGGCTGCGCCAATAAACAAGTGCCCTATAAAAATGAGTGTACTCTACATTCTGTAACAAAAAGCGTTTTATCTTCGCTCATGACAATCGAGAAAACACTATCGGACGGATGATGATCTAAATATTAATGGCCAATAATATTTTATGGACGCATCGAAACGTCACCGAGATTGAGAGGCCGAGAGTGTACTGATATGGGATTTTAATGCCGCTGCTGTAAAATGAAACGGGTTTATCTGCTGCTTTATCTCTGGATGGATGCTGCCACGGTCCCTCCCCCTCCACACGTGGGGGTCGGGGTGTGGGTACAATTAGGCGACATTCCGGCTGCAGCCGAGTAGCGCCGGTGGGTGCCCGAGGTGCCCGGGGTGCCCGCGGTGCCCGCGGTGCCCGGGCGGCACGATTTATTGTCCGCAAGCGTAAATTTGTAGCAAACCCGCCTCAGCGGGCTCACTTTATTTATTGCTAACAACCGTTGCTCTTGCTCACGAGGCGTTTTATGGGCACTTTCGATTACTCATATTATGACCATTGCATAGTGCGTCTGGTTTTATACACTCAGAGGCCAACGAGAGGGTTTTATAAACAAAATACACGGTAGAAACCGTTCTGGAATTACTAAGACAAAAAGCACAATATTACAAAATAAATAAAAACAATAATTTGCTACCTACATCTCTCCGAGAGTTACAGGTACTTACTGAGAAATGAACGCGAAGCGATAAATGAATTTTAAAATAAACAAATCCCAAACAAGATTGGAAACCTAATATAGGTAAGCAGGCCCGCCCCGTGATCCGAAATTCATCGGCGAAGCAAAACAATGGATTTACCAAATTGAAAGTCGCCGCTCGTTATAAACGAATATTTCCGTTATTACGACTCAAATTTCCTTGTCAAATATAAATAGATAGATCGCCGAAATTCTAATATCACGGATATTGTTTTCGTTATTCTTAATAAAGATTTAAAGTGAGCTGTGGGCAGGGGCACGGGGGTGCGCGGGGTGTGCGGGGGAAGGGTGTATAGAGGGGATCCGATAAATATTCATATAGCGCGAGTGCGGACCGAATTATGCTAAAACTGGGCATCAAACCCGCCGCGTGCGAGCGGAGTGGCTGCATGGCGGGCCGGGCGCGGGCGGCGGCAACACGTGTCCGATCCGATCCGCCGCGCTCCCCGCACGAGGGCCCGCGCGTCCCTAATTAGCGGCGTGTGACGCTGCCAGGCGCCACTCGCCAGCCCTCGCGCACGGGACCTGTTTGTCAACGATCAAAGGCGAACTGGTTTAACGTTATCGTAGCTCTGATCTCTAAATATTGACGCTGTTCATTCTGTGTATAGTTGGTTAGCTGTTCCCCGCGGTTTTACCCGTGTTATTTTCTGATTCCCGCGGAAATTCCGTAATCAAAAGTACCCTTTGTCCTTCTCTGCACCGCTGATAACGTGTTTGCAAAATTTCATTATGGTCTAATAAACGCATGTTCTATTTTATAATACCTACATAGTAAGGACAAAAGATATAAAAATGATGCTATATTTTTAATATAGCAGGCCCGAGAAGGAAGCTGGCACTACTTCACGAGGTAATTAAATGTGGCAATCGAGTATGAGCGACAAAAATAAGATTTTTAATCTGTTGATGTTACCTCCATGCTCCATGCTCATAACCTCCATGGTTTATTCCAACAAATATTTTCACGTTTTATTTCCACGCTCGCAGGTCAACCTCGTTATACAAAAAAGCTATCGCTTGTTTTTCGATTCTCGAAAATATTTTTTTTGTATAATTTTCAGAGAATCCACGTGCATGGAACCGCTAGCACGCTGGCAACTTCTATCAAACTAAATATTCCAAAGGAATTCGATTTAGTTTTGTTTATTTGCGTAATATCATGTTACAATTAAGGTAGGTGTGTTGTTTCATTTCATCAGTTGTAGGAAGAACATTAAACCGAATATCTATCCAGATTTTCGATAAAATTAAACGCGAAAAAAGAAAAACCTTCAAAATTTTATCTTTACTACATCTATACCAATATTATAAAGATTAGATGAGATGTTTTGTATGTTGTTTGATTGTCTACTACTTAGCCAATTAAAAAAAATTCTTTCAGGTACTTTTTATTCCGGAATTTTTAATTCAACAGCGAAACTAACACGAGTGAAACTGCGGGGGAGTTACAAGTATGATTCAAACAGAATGAGGAGAATGTGTGTTTGTGTGCAGCGTGTGTTGAGTAATCGAGCCATAACTCGGGTCGCGCCGCGCCGCCGGCTTGTATCTTTGTTTTAAAAATCTATACTTAACTAATTAATCATTAAAGTAGACTCTGAGTGCGGCGGACGATCACAATGAACCCGTGTGCTCCGTTACGATGTGCTTTTCTGTACCCCTAATAACGTGTATGCCAGTGGCGAAGGGTGAAATATTGAGAGAGGCAAGCCGAAAATCTATTTGGTACCTACTATAAATACGTGATTTCAACTTATTAAACTATCTACTTACCTCAAATACCTAATTTTAACGTACGTCTGCGTAACTGCTTTCACTATCACTATACACAACAACAAAAAATCCAACTTTAATACTAATCACTATTTAATACCAAGAAATAAATTCTAATACGTGACACTAACAAATTAAATTTTTCAATTTTTTCGTCATAAACTCAAGTAGTCTGTCAACAGTCGACACAGAATGTCCGCTTCGTTTCGAATTTCTGGGACCAATAAGGATATTTGTTGAGACAGTAATAGAAAATGCGTGCGCGTGAGCGAGATGGAGGGAGTAACTAGATTTGCAGCGGCTTACCAAAGTAGCTTTTTTAGCCGGCTGCCTGCGACCTTAATGTGACGTCACGGCATTATTTTGTATGGAAGTTTAACTGCCAAAAAGCCAGCGGCTTATTTCATAACAATTTGTTGTTGAAGAGCAAATTTTGTTGATAGTTTAGGCGTTTTGTAATGTTTTCTACTCAGTAGAGATAATTTTTGTAGTATTTCGGTAGATTCTACTGAAATAATTACTACAAAAATTACTGATTGTGCCATTTCTAAATTACGGTAGAGAAAGTGGTTGTGTTCCCAACTTCTGAAGGGAAGCCGGTGGAAATCGGCTTGTATGGTACCTT
The DNA here is from genome assembly GCA_907165275.2 of Zygaena filipendulae. Taxonomy (NCBI): domain Eukaryota; kingdom Metazoa; phylum Arthropoda; class Insecta; order Lepidoptera; family Zygaenidae; genus Zygaena; species Zygaena filipendulae. Next base: position 110,574 of record OU015649.1, read on the forward strand.
CGCCACTGGTGTATGCAATGGTGATCGGTGATCAAGTTAAGGCGTGAAAGCGCGACAAGCAAACAGACATATTTGTATTTAATATGAGAAAGGATAGTTAAGATTTTACGTAAATAATGTGGTTTTAAGTCAATTTGTAAATATTTCAATATTTTATTTCTTTGGTTACAGCATATATAATATTAATCAGTTATTGGGAGTAGGTTTAATTAATAAATATGTGCATAGTATTAAGTGCTGTGGATTATGTTAAATAAATAACAATAAAAAATAAAAAGTTTGTCGGGTGTACGAAAAAGTCACGCTATCTAAGACGAAGTACAATTTAATTTGTTAATTTGTATAAAACATCATTTTGTACAAACATCAAGTCCCCAACGCAAGACATCAAAGATAAAGTCGAAAAAGTAGCGCCGGTGCGTGCTGATAAGCAAATAAATAAATAATCCGTTACAGGGCACATATACAATAGGGATGCACGTAGAGAGAAAATAAATTAAAACCCAATGGATAAATGAAGCGATAAAAATGTGTATTGTAATGCGGAGGGGGCGCGGCGCGGGGGGAGGGGGGAGGAGGGTCAGATTGGAAAACGCGGGTAATCAAAGAATTAATTGATCCGCGGTCGATACCCCCCCCCCCCCCCCCCGCCTCCCTGCGGGCCTTATCCGTGGAAAAAGCGCGATTCGTTTTATTTGAAGAGGAATACCTGGCCCACGGGTGTGCCGCCGACCGCTCTCTTAGTAATTGGTTTTTTTAATTGTACAAAAAAGTCACGCTATCTAAGACGAAGTACAATTTAATTTGTTAATTTGTACAGTTTCATTTTGTATAATTGAGAGGTAGGTAGGCAGTATTCGATTTTGCACGCAGTTTTACTTATATTTAAATTAATAATTTTCTCAGATATATATAGAGATACTTTTTGAATGATCGTGATAAATAGTCTGTTTTAGTAATAGATAAAGTCCAGAATGGCGGGAGAACGATGTGATAGCGGACGTTGCGTCACCGGAAGCGAAGCCGCGTGTCGCAGCGGCCGGAAGTGCGAGCCGCGCTATTTCCGGTCGACGCGGATATACTCCGTTACCTTCATCCATGAAAATACTGCTTCTTTAAAATAGGTTCAATTTTGCTTTCATATAGGTATGTGATATTATGTCAATGAGATAAATGCGGTGAAAGCAATTATGTATCTTTTCACATAACTTTGCTGCGATACAGGACGATTCCATAAACAAGATTCTGTACGCGGCCAGGTAATATCAGAGTTGTACTGCAGCTGCCCGCATGCACCAAAAACAAAATGGTTCACACAGAAACAGGAGCTCTGCTTGGCAAGCTACGGCGACTTTGTTATGATGCGACTATGTTGTGCTCGGCCTCTTTGTGGAGTCGACCAGAGCCGCGGAGAAATTATTGTGAAAGTTCATCACTTTTACTGCATTTATCACATTCACGAACGCAGAGCACCCAATATGTATGAGCTTAGGGCTTCTATTCTCAAAGAACTGTAAGAAATATATGTTGCTGTTCATTTTTAATGACTTCATTCTGGGTGCTCACTACGACATTGATTATAAATTATTAAGATATTAAAATACACCATTACACCACTTACATAAGACGAAAACAATTTGATCTACTTTTCCTTCATAAGTTAACACATTCTAGTTTTTATTGCCCTTCCTTACTTCGCAGTCTCAACTTCAATACCAGGTACACTAGCACAAAGCTTGATGTCTACAAAAATAACACATCTTACTACCGATCTATCCCATTGTCCGAATGTGCCGTTTGTACAACGATATGTCTAATGATGTTGCTGCTGATATCTTTGACTCAGGTCATAACGTTTTTGAAGCAACCATAAAAAAATGTATGATCCCGGTTCGTTCCTCTCTGCTCTGATCGTTTCATTCTTCTTTATTTTATATTTTAATAGTACTAACATAACTTTAAGTTTTATGTTAACGACCTAACAACTTTTTATTTAATAACTGCGTTTACCATGCTGTGCCCACATGTCTGTGGTAACAGTCTAGCTCTAGAACTTTGTATTATAATTTTAGTCAATATTCTGATTATTACCTGTTTTGTGAACCCAATAAATAAATAAATAAAATTATGATACCCTTTTCAATTTGAATAACATAGAGTTTTCAGTAAAAGCTCTACCTCTAGATTCCATTACACTCCGTTCTACGGAGATAAATGGATTGCGAAATTAATTAAAACAGTGTACGTAACTTTAATTATTATGAATGTGTGTTGTACATGGAGGTCGGGGCGGCCCGTATGTGAAACTTTTAATAGTCCGCGCCCGCAGCTCCGCGGGCTCGCTATCGGCAGGTACACACAGTAGGTGGCCGTAGCACACGCCCGCGCCAGTGCGCACACCGCGGGCATTACGCTAGCGAACCGAATGCACACAAATAATTCAGTTCCTCAACTAGAAGCGTTTAAGTGCTCTCGAGCCGGAGCAGTAAGCCTCCGCTTATATCACTTCAAACAACCATCGATAGCGGCTCGCACCGAATCGACCTTGTAAACAACGTTACAAAGTTCAATTTCTGTTTTTCATAACAGCGTGTTAGAGGTTTTCGGTCCGCTCGGAGATTTCTTTCGATTTTTCTTTTAATACCTAGTTTTAGAATGCGTATAATCTCGCCCAGTAGTAGAGATGTATTTTTCTCACTGATTTTCTACTCGGCGGGGTGAGATGCTACGCGACGCTTCACTGTGCTACGAAATACGATATGCGACGTAGCGCTACGAGAAGCTGTAGGAACGCGACGCTACGAGGGGCTACGAGTGAATTGCTTACCGCTTCATACGGTGCTTGCTCATGGCTCACGGCTCATGGTCGGTTATTTCCATACGTGCTTTCACCTCCGGTAAATATTCAATGTTGTCTCTCCTGTATCGAGCAGAATGTGAACCGAACTCCAATGCTCTCTACACTACACTGCATCCTACGTACATTCCTAACAATGTTTTGTGAAACATAATACCATAATATAATACCTACTTAGGAAGGTTTGCAAAATACAGCTACGTTTGTGCTACGTGTTCCTCTATATAGCTACGTTAATATTGATAGTGCCGTTGGTATAGTAAGCTGAAGAACTTGGTTGCTACGCCGGGAGTCGCAGGGTCGATCCCCGCATTGAGTAAAAAAGCTATGTGCTGAACAATTATGTTTGTTTTGAGTCCTCTATAGCTAGTTACTTAAAATATTTCAAGCTTTTTTTGCTGAGTTTGCGATCTTGTGGCGTTGTGTTATTATTGTGATTAGTTATCTGGCATGTCTGGCGCGCATTTATATTTTTTTTTGTTTGAAACCAGGTAAACACTACTATTTGATTTTATTATGCTTGTTTTCTCTAAAAACTGAAAAATGAAAAGAAATCTCTAACAGATATATATATGGATATAATATATTAATCCGATAAACAGAAATCTTATCAATCGAACTGTTGTTTGTAAAAGGCAGGTAAGTATAATGCCATGCCTATTGTTACCTCCAACATTTGTTGGAGTGTGGAGTTGTGTGTTGGAGTTGCAGTGTGCGTGGGTAGTGTATTTACACTACCCACGCACACTGATCGCAGATATCTATAATATCTGTTCGTTTGTTTGTGTTGTACCATACACGCCATAATTCTCTGAATTATTTATTTGCTTATCTGTTTTTCATTGAAATATCGAACAATAATATAATATTTCAAAGTAAATGAACTGGGATCGTCTGCAACAAACAAACCAACCGCTTCCACCAATAATAAAAGGCTTCACAATTTAATATAGAGTCCGGTCACCGGTGAAATAACAATTAATTATGATTTAATTAATTTGGTTGCCTCGGGTTCAATTATTAAGCGGGTGTAAAGCCGACTTTACAAAACACCGTTTAATTGGATGTCGCTATGGTAGTACACACGTGGTACAGTTTGCAGCGGAAACATGTGAACACTAGACAGCCTTTAAACTTTATTACCAAAGAATAGAGATTATATAAAGAAGCGACACTCCCCGTCTCCCACCTATTTCATGCCTCCTCATACCCCGCGAGACTGACCTTGGTAAAGACCGAAAAAATTTCGTCACATGTAAAAGCTACATAATATGACAATTTAGTGTCAGCTCACTGTTAATCTTATGACGCGACGATACGTACTCACACGTGCACAACACGTGTACAACTGTACAAGCCGGCCGCGGCCGTCACAACGGACAGTTATTACTATCGCAAACGATTCAACGAGTTCACAGTGTCTAAAGTGTTCACATGTTGTTGCTGCCGACTGTACAGCGACAAGCACTGACAGCGGGATTGCTTCATAAATAGACCAATATACACAAAATTTCTTAATCAAGACATCTTTATACCTGATGACTAATGTCATCAAGTGAGAAAGTGGTTGCATGCGGATATGTGTTTGACACTGCAATGGTATACTTGCGACTAAAACAGCGGTTTAGTTGGTGCCTGACGATTCCATTGGCATCTCTTCCGCACTCGATAATTTTCACTAAACTGGCTTCTCGTTCATGTAAAATATTCTTTTTACGAAACCAAACCTAGAAGGTTATGTAGGCGGCCGAAGGAGTCATTTAACACGTTCACTGTCTAATGACTCCAAAGGAGTCACGTGTGTGCCGAACTTATACGTCTGTGACTGCGGCTGGAGTCATAGGTACTCCAGTAATAACTATACGTTGTTTTATTTCTATTTACATATAAAGTTTTTTTAAGTAATTAATAGTTTTTTCACTCCTATCACCGTAACTGTATACTCTAGATCGCTTTTGTCGTCACGAAATCTTATTAGGACGTCCGACTTCCGAGTGATTTTTAACCTTTTGTTGTGGGACAGGGAACGTGTTATACTATTACAATGGGTTTAAAAATAGGGAGGGTGCATTATATAGGTGTGGTAATATGTAGGTACATGCGCTGTGCAATGATGATTTATCTCTGATAAGAACCTAATTATTAACTACGTGACGTAGTCGCTCCGCGCAGCAGCGCGCGGCGCGCGGCGCTACACGAGTCGGTGTAATAACGTTGCTGTTGGCTCGTTAGCTCGCTTGTACCCGATCGCGAGTTAATAGATAAGTTGCCTCTGTATGGTGAGTTCATTCTAAAGTTTAATCTCAAAGATATAATAGTGAGAAAGTAATTTCTTAGCCTATATTGACATTTATAAGGTAACATATCCGATTAAAAACGAATCCATACTGATTTTAAACATGCGAAAGTAACGCATTTATGTCTGACTAGTCGTGCCCCGTGGTTTCACTCGCAGTAATTTCGAAGTTTCTGCGGGAATTCCGGGATAAAATTACTCTATGTCCTTTTCTGTACCTCTGACAACGTGAATGCCAAATTTCATCCAAAATTTCAGCCGTTTTTGCGTGATTGAGTAACAAACATCCAAACATCCAAATTTCACATTTATAAATAATTACAATATATGTATATATATTAGTAGAATTACCTACCATTTTTCTGAACTAATCGATCGCTAATCATGAAAATATTGCATACACGTTGTCAGGGGCACAGAATTCCTGCGGAAACTCCGAAGTTAGCGCGGAGAATAGCAGCAGTTTAATAATATTAGTACAATCTGCAGTAACACAACTTCCATATCCAACACAAATAGCGACGGGCGGGCGGCTGGCGGTAATCGTAGGATTCCGTAAGACCGACAACTGGCCGGCCGGCGTTTATAGCATATAACAGAGCAATAAACATTATTTATGTTATTTTATGTTCGTACAATTATTCTTCAAAAGGAAACTTAGCTATAGCAGATAATATGGTATTACTGTGGCTACAGTTACCTATCAACCCAAATTTTAGGATCGAATCTTCTGTTCCCGGGTTTATTTGAAGTGAAATCAACCAATTTTAGAGCTAATAATGTTTTTTTTTATTATTTAAAAAAATATGTTGCGTTTGCCTCATTGTTTATAGTTCCATTACAACATACAAGGTGTGAGGTTGAAAGTGGGACGTATTTAAATCTTCGATAGAGAAACCTTTAAATAAAATTATGGATTTACACAATACACAGGTTAACGACTTTGTCGTTACATTTTTCGGTGCGCAACACAAAAGGTCAAACACAATTTTCTTTAATTTTTTTTTCAATGTTTAATATTTGTTTAAAAAGTTTGTTTTGATATTTATATATTATGTTCGAGACGAGAATCAGACACTGAACACTCTCCTGAACAAGTCCCGCGTTGAACCTTGCACCCTGTATACAAAAAATATTGTCACATATTTGTTCACAAACCACGTGCAGTCTCACCTCTCGTGCATTTAAAATATTATTACACATAATATATTATTGGAATATCACTGATTGTTGGAGCCGACGGGCGGGCACTAAAACAATGCCACCTCGCCCGCACCGAGCGAGCGCAGCGACGGGACACGAGACGAGATAGAGACTAGACGTCTTCCCGGTCCTGAGTGCAAGGCCATTTAAGTCGACTTCCACATCAAACGCTGTGTCAATGAGCTACTCGTACCTACTAAGATAACGAGTAAATTGCAATCATTTTCTATCAAGTATATTTTATAACTAGTCGATCGCATTCGGGTTGACTTCGGAGTTTCCATGCCAATTCTAGGAACAAAAGTACCCCATGTCACTTAGAAACACTGAAACTTTCTATAAATGAAGTTTTTTTTAATAACAATTAACTGGATTTGAGTTTGTCCATTGACCATCACAAACAAATAAACATACAAAAAGCCACAGCTTATCTCTTTGTAATATTAGTATAGAAGTATAGATATAAATTTAAGTAGTTTTAATGATCTACAGGTCAAGTCGGTAAATCATTAAAATTTCAAATGAAAAAACGTATACTCACCAAAGTTTTTCATCCCGGAAGATACTTGTGGATAAAAGTGGTTTATTGGGAAACTCCTTTTAAAAAGTAATCGTTCAAAATTAGTCTCTTAGTTGGTAAGAATAGTGTGCCGTCAGCGACACTCCAGCTCCACCCCCCTGTCCGCCGTCCCCCCCGAGCCCGCTCCCCCGCCCCCCGGCCCGCTCCCGACCCTCTTGCCTCTGGCCATTAATTAAACGGCGTCCTCTTTGTCCGAAGAAGTCATTGAAATGTATTTAACGAGAGAACCCGGTCCCTCGCGCGGGCGGGGCGCGGCGCGGGGCGCGCGGCGGGGCGGGGCGCGGCGCGGGGGGACGCTGACGTGCAAGCGTGACGAGAAACACTTTGACTCAGAAATAGTTGATCTGGCTTCCAAATTTACATATTTGAAACGTTTCATAGTTTTAGAATTAGAGTATTCCTCCACAAGACTCTCAACGCCTCGTTTCCCCAACGACGCTCGGCACGTTTTCGTTTGTAGCTTAGTTATAATATTATGTGTAATATTTTGCCTCCATTCTATTTCAGATGCTGTTCAATCCTTTGCGTTTACGACATAATTACTACACAACAAAGCGACTCATAAACTTTTACGCAACTCTAAAATAAATAGCAGGTTTAAGGATAATTACTCAGTAGATTAGCTTCATTTATGGAAAACTAACTGTTCCCGCGGTTTCATCCGTGAAAATTTTGGAGTTTCCGCGGGAATTTCGGTTTACAATATAATAGATGTGTTAATATAATTTAGCATTCTAATGGTGAAAGAAATTTTGATTTAAAATTCTCTTCTGTCTGTCTGTCTGTCTGTTCGCGATAATCTCTGAATCTACTGAACGAAGTGTCATGCGGTTTTCACAGGTAGATTAAGCTTAGCCTGGAGCTACATATAGGCTGTGTTTCATTCAAATCGGATGTCGGGAACAAAGTTGTTACATAAAATCTTTTCACGCGGGTGAAACCGCAGGGCATAGCTAGTGCTAAATAGTTTTAGTAAAGACGGGCTCTAAAATGCTTCCATAGTAAATTTCAATAGGAATATTTCACCGAGTGTTTATCGGTTTGTTTGAACAGGGCCCTTATTCACTATGACCACCAACATTCCTTGCCCATAGCGCGCGTCCCAAAAACGTTTCCAAACGTTCTAGATGCCAAAATATTAGAAATTATTATTCTTTACGCCATAAGAAATGTTGTGAATGTATCTTTTTGCAGTAAAACTCCTTTAATTACGAGGTAAAGACAGTTTTTGCGGCGTCTTATCTTAGCGCGGCATAAACCGCGGTTATTGTTTGTTAATCTTCGTCTTTCGAATATTAATGTCGAATTGTCGATAGTCACAATCGAAGCTGAGAAATATCATAACATTCGATGAAATCAAATCAAATATATATTTTACTTTATTTATTGCACACGTGTAGTAGGGAAACGCATTTTACTAAGTAAAACACAGAAACATGTGAGGTGACCTATGTAAAAGCAATCTTTTCATAGGCAACCTACGGTGAAGAGAAAGAAGGATGAGAAAGGTAGGCATTTAATTGCATAATGTAGTGAGCTCAAATTATTCTTCTTTATAATTTCTGTGTACTCGTATTACTATGGTATGAGAAATATCCAAAATATGTTTTTGTTATAAGTGAAAGAAATACACAGCCATGCACGTTTTGAACAAACTTTGAACGTGACGAGAAGGACATAATCTTCAAAATTGCAAACGGTCACAGAGCGACATCCGGTCGCACCACTACTTTCTCTGTCGACAGCCATGTTGCCCCGTGTGACGTCTGCTCTGTAACGATCCACAAATGGTAAACGAATCGACGCGCGACCCCTCAGCGCTGGCTCGGGCGAGCCGGGATACTATTTCAAGCACTGCTCGCTATTTATGAATAAGAATAAATAATATTTATATACAAATTTACGGAGCTGTCGGTTTGCCACTCGATGCCGGTGGGAATGGATTTTATTTCCCGAGCGCAATCGGCGTTCAATTCCTCACCGGTCGGCTGCGGTGAATGTTCAACTTTAGACGGGTTAACTAACCATTATAAAGGATTATTTGAAATATGAACAACAACTGTGTTTTATAACAGAAAAATCTTAACATTTTATACAACTAAAAGAAATCAACTATAAATATTTTTGTAGCAAAGGAAAATTTAATGATTGTAAATCAATCCACTATAACTCAAGTAACTTAGGCTACTGTTATCAGAGTTCCTGTGGAAATTACGTAGGTAACTCTGGGTGAGGGGAACAGCTAGCATTATAATATATGTAATTGTACTAAAACCTTACTGTTATTTTAATATAAAATAGTCAAGTAAAAAATCCATAAAGTAATCGTTTACAGTTTAAATATAAAATTACATGACAACATTAGGGAAACAGGCGGCAGGTTGGGGTTGGCAGGCGAACCCTTAATATTTGTTATTGTATAGTGTTGTTGTAATCGTGTGTTGTAATTTTTGTGTTGTGTCAATTAGAGCTTTTTCAATTTTAATTTTCAATTTCAAACACAAAACCTTAATTTTTTTGATGCAATTAAAAAGTAAGTAAACCTCTGCGGTTGCAGAGCGTTGCACTACCATTAAAACAATAGATAAAAAGGAGAATAAAATTAAAGAAACAATATTTGTGTCGGTGAAGTTGTCGGGCAAAGAGATTGGAAACATAATTTGATTGTTTCTAGCGAGTTATGACTGAGTTGCGAGGAAGGGGGCTCGCGGGTCGGCGGGGAGGGGGAGGGGGAGGGAGGGCACGGTGGTACCTACCGGGCACTCCGGGTGCTCCGACTGATTAATTTGTTATTTAATAAAAACTATATTAAGTTAAACAAACTGTACCTGAAGTTGATAAAAAAGAGGGGAACTTAAAAACCCATCTTACAAATTCCTTACTAATATTATCCCACCAAAAAGATTTTCATGTAAAATGTTGTCAAGACATGGAAATGTTTTTGGTGGGATTTCATTTCTTTTTGTAAGTCAAACTTGCGGAAGTCTCATGCAAACTTCCATCCCCTAGTTTATGGGGTTGGGGGATGAACGTTACAATTTTTATACTAATAAGTAGTAAGGGATCGTGAGTCAGTGACGTAATCAGGGTTTTTTAGATATCAATAAAATCTAAAGTATTATATAAGAGCTATGCAATTAAAACTTTATATGTTTCATAAGTCTGCTATCGACAACATAATGTCCCGAGAATTTTATTTATCTGGTATAACCCAAACCCAGGTTCAAAAAACGACGAAGCACTTCGCCTGCCTTCGAGTGCCTTTGCGCTTCGCTTGGATTGTCTTTGCGGGGGGGCACTACCGTGACCCCAGATAAATGCGAAAGTGAGTTTGTTTTATGTTACGCTTGCGGGGTACAGCTATAGTATGTAATATTTTATGATATTTCCATCGGTTGCGTAGGTATAGATTTCTACAATAATTTTGTATTAATTTTTTAAACTTAATTTATGCTTTGATGTGCAGATTCGGTTCGTCATAAATATAATTGTATGTATTGTATAACTACATTATTAACATTGCCATTAAAATTGCAAAACAATAACCACACTCATTTAACAAAGACACGATTATAGTTAAAAATTGTATTTTTTTTGAAATGCCAATATTTTTACAATTTTCTAATGAATTGAACAAAATTATTTTGTTATTTTCATAGTCAATGGAGTCGGACGTCTATCCGGGTACTGTGAGCCACAGCCTAGAGCGCAGCCTACAGCCCTGCACCCGCACTGCAAATGAAATGGCAGGAACACAATTTGTGAGGGGAATGCACAGGGCGAGCGCAATTATTGTCTCTTAACTGCTTTTGGAATTAATTAAAAGTCGGTTAAATTTTCAAACACATTGCCATGACGTAAGTTACGTATTATGTTGAGAACTTTATTCACATAATGATGGTGAACATTTTTCAAGCACAACAATAACATAAAACACATGTTCTTTTGTCGAAAAAGCAACGGAAAAAAGGATTGACAATTTGAACCGAGAGTGCGTGGAGTTGATTGTGGCAGCGTCGTGTCCGCAGCGAGTCCACCTCCAGCTCACACGGCGCGCGGCGCGCGGCACCCACCGCAGGCTCGCCGCGAGCTGCTAGGCCGGGCACAATTATCCGGCGAACACGCGCCGAGTTCGGACACATTTAAATAATTATTTGTGTGAAATTGCTTACGTGGCGAAATTGATGCAGTTATTGAAAACACGCGAGCACGTACCTACCTACTTATGAACATCACAAAATTATATTTAAGGAGTTATTTTGCTCTGTTTTATACCATAAAATGTAATTTATTTCTTAGATAGGTGAAAATTTGGATAGTGACATACTTTATCATGTAGTTTATTGTTTTAACAGAACTTAGTGTCAGTGTCTAAACTGTATCTGTACTAGCTTTGCTTATAAATAACAATCAATATAATAAAATATCAGAAGTCAATTTTGACCTTCTACTTACTGTCGTATTTGGATGACCGTGTAATCCCTACTATCCGTACTAATATTATAAATGCGAAAGTAAATCTGTCTGTCTGTTACGCTTTTACGCCCTAACAGCTCAACCAATCATCATGAAATTTTGTACACACGTTGTCAGAGGTATAGAGAAGGACATACGGTACTTTTTATCCCGGAATTCCCGCGGAATCTCCTAAATTTCCGTGGGTGAAACCACAGGGAACAGCTAGCTAGTATGACTCGGACGTTCTGATGATGGAGCCGGAAGATGGTCATGAGAACTCTGCAGTTAAAGTAGCAACCACATGGAGTTAGGTTCATTTGATTACTTATTAGTTCAATTTACTCTTAAAAGTGTTTTTTAGTTTTAAAACTGAACTTATCATATGCTCGAAAATGTTTCTTAAAACACCTGAATCCAACCTGAATACACAAAGACGTACTCTTAATTTACATAGAGGTGTGGACTGAAAAACTTGTTCCTTTACCGCCACAACTTCCACACACAGCTCCCGGCAAGTAATCTGGCAACTGGTCCGGCTGCACTCCCGGCGACGCGCGGCGCCGCGTGCCCCAGTCCCGCTCCCACTCCGCTAGTTAGCGGACAACTCGTAAACAAGTCGGCCGCAAGTGCATGATAGCTAGAGTGCGGTATTGTTGTTAGTCATCGCGGGCAGCGGGTAGGGGCGGGGGCGGGGGTGGGGGCGGGGGCGGGGAGCGGACAACTTCGCCCGCTATTATGAGTACAGCTCGCTCATTTGTAAGTACTGCGGAGCTTTCTTGAAAGACCTTGCTTGCTAAGAAAGCTTTTTAGAATGATAACATACTATTCGTGCAAAACGCCTAGTTCCAAGTAATCTTCATTTTGTTTAGATGATTCAGGCTTTCTGATCAGCAGACCAGAGTTTAACCCGACGCGCGACGTCAAAGTTATATCAGGGCTTTCAAGTGTATCGTAAATGTAGTTGGATACAAGACGTGTGTAGGTATGTTTTAATAAATATAAGAATAACAAATTTTCATATTATGTACGTTAAACAGTACTAGCTGTTCCCTGCGGATTAGCGCGCGTTAATATCGGAGTTCCCGCGAGAATTCCGGAATTAGGCTGCGTTTCCACCAAAGATGTGCGAGGATGGGAAAGATATAATGTTTGTTAAGAACCAATAGAATCACTGTATAAAACACGCGCTGAGCAAGGCTAGGTAATATAAGTTATTCTATTGGTTCTTAACAAAAGCATCCTTCGCTACCCATCCTCGCACATCTCTGGTGGAAACGCAGCCTAAAAGTAGCTCGTCCATCTCTGTAGTTAAGGCGTGGGAGCCTTATAAATGAATTCTTATTCTTAATCCTTATCCTTATCCGTACCTACTATTATACAGCTATAGTAGGAATATACTTTTCTAGTCGTTTACTTTTGGCTTTACAATATAAGATCTGAACCAAAATTATAATGTTGCATCCCGGTATAAAAATTCTTGAAACATTCGAGATGGTTCAAAGTAGGTAGATACCAATCAGTTATTTATTTCAGTTCCGCCGCGCGCCGTCTCCTGGAGCCGACCGCGGCGCAGACTGCAGGCGGGCCTGTGAACCGCCCTACGGAAAATAGTTAAGAATCATAAATTTTTGTTGTTCATTGATTGTTATTAATTTTATTGTTTTATTGTTTTACTGTTTACAAATTTAGTTGAAGAAATTTTATAAAGAGTTTCTTTTTTACATAAATACTTAATAATTATAAGTATAGATATAATAAAAAGTAAACATGACATGGTGTCAGTACATTCGAGTCTGTGGAAAAGAATAACAAATGCGTGAAAAACGAGTGACTAAGTTTTCCCGATTTGTCCGTATGTTTAATGATTTCAATTAAAAGTTTGTATTTACTTTTTCTATTTTTTTATTAACCAAGTACTTATCCTACTAATATTATAAATGTGCAAGTGTGGATTTTTAGATTTTTGGATGTTTGTTACTCAATCATGCAAAAATGGATCAACTGATTTGGATGAAATTTGGCATGCACGTTATCAGGGGAACAGGGAAAGACATAGAGTACTTTTTATCCCGGAATTTCCGTGGAAACTCCGATATTACCGTGGATGAAACCGCAAGGAACAACTAGTGTAATAATAATAAATTAGAAATTTTGCCCTTGTTCAAAAGATTTTATTTGCTCGTAGCGGAGTCACGTTTCTGATTCGCTTTTAGCTGTATTCAATTGTCAGTGCCTTATTTTGAAATTGATTGTTTATCAGTGTTGAGCTAAACGGCAACTGTGATTGAAATAAGGTATTTTAAAGTGTATAAATAAACTAAACTGGTTTATTAAAGTGAAAACTTCTTTAGTACCGTTGTTATTTAATAATAACAACAATAACAATTCTTTTTCAAAAAAATGTGATCTCGACTTATTTGGACTTACTTTACAAAAAATCAAAATTACCGTGCTTAACACTATTAAATGATTATGTTTTTCTTACTTAACTGTTTCTTCTGAAAATTTAAATAATTTACTATTAAAAAAGTTCAATGATGCGTTAAAATAGTTCCCTTACATTTGAGTTTGGAAAGAGTAAATTCGCATTTTTATTTTGTGTACATTTATTGCTTCTTTCTCTCGTGCATGCTGTGGCGACCTATAATTGAGGCAGCGCCATAATTTTTTCATTATAATATTCTATATTGTATCACTACCAATGTTACGGTGTATGCTTTGTTGGTCGTTCTTTTCAATAAATAAATAAATAAATAAATTAAAATTCGATTATTTGAAAAGCACTAAAAAGACACAACAAACATTTTCATAATAGATTTAGCCCGCAAGAGACTGAGATAAAATGCAAGTATTAATAAAGATGGTTATCAGCCGACTAGATTAGCCGACCTCCACAGTAGCTACGTCCTACGATTATCAGTTTGAGCCCGCACAAGAATACCTCATAAAATGTAAGTTATTTAATGATGATTTAATCAGAGTACTTTATCGTGTTACTTACCTGCGGCATGACTGCTCTCATTATAATATTAATTCGATATTTCTGTACTCAAACCTTCAAGTTAAATATTGAAATAGGAAAATATGTTCAAAATAAAATTTAATGTTAACTGACATTAATGAATTACTACTTTTGTTGGTTATAACAACCTTGAACTGTGTTCAGGCACGCGACGCCGCCGTCGCGAGCGAGTGCACCAAGGAGCGCCATTATTAATATTACTGACGAAGACAACAATGAATTATTAAAAATCAATTCACAGGAAATCGCTAAGGGGAAATTCGCGCAGCCCGCGTATATTAAATTCGTTCATCAAACAACGACAAGTGATAATCAATTATAGGAGCAAGTGAATAGAGAACAAAATCGCTTATCGTTTCCGTTAATATGTACATTGATAATTCAGCTCGTTGTTGTTATGAGGTAACAATCCAAATAATATTGCTCTGACAAGTTTTCTCTGATGAAAGATACTTCGTCACCTGCCCCCCCCCCCCCCCCCCCCCCCACGTCGACAATAAGCTGTCGCTTCTTAATAAATACCTGACGCAGTCGGTTCAGTAAACAGGATACGTTCACATATCATTTTATCATTTCCCCGAAGTTGACAGATTTTCTTGATATTCATACAGATCATACTCACTTGGCCTGCCCCCGACCCCCACCTCGCCCCCCCCCCCACCGCCCCCGCGCAGTAGGCGTACATATTTTTGTAACGAGCCCTCGCGTGTCGCGAATTGATTGAATTGTCATGACGACACAAATCGTAAAATGTTATAATATTCATTGCCAACAAATTTTATTGCAACAGTACATATTCATAAGATTCCGACATCAAAAGTACTCGTATCCGTTCAACATTTTATGTTCGATTGATTGAGTAATAAATATCTAAACATCCTCACTATCATAATACATAATTTGATATTATATATTAATGTTATGTATAATTATTTTTAATCTATTAGTATCTGTATTAAAATAAAAATACTAGCTGGTCCCTGTGGTAATTAAACCCGAGTAATTCCGTGTGGAGTGGAGTTCCCGCAGTAATTCCGGCATAAAAAATACCATATGTCCTTTTTTGTACCCCTAACTTAAACAAACAAACTAACTAACCTTCTAAATGCGGATGTGGGTATTTAGATTTACGCTTAGATAGGCTTACGTAGACTCGTCAAGCCGCTACGCTTTCGTAGTACTCGTAAGGCCCGTAGACGTCCTTCGGAAGGGACATCCGGCGGCCTGTGGGGATCGCGCGTAAGTTTTCTTTCATTCAACTTGTTTTGTTACGATCGATGTCGTGTGGAAATCTATGGAAACGTCAAGTTTGGAAGCGATGTTCCCTTTTCCCTTTTAAATTAACCAATATCATGAATGTAAGTATGAGTTTTTTTATTTAAATAATAAATAAATAACTTAAATGTACATATGTACAATTGTACATACATCGGTCAAAAACGAATAACACTTCAATAGTCCTGTAAGGGATACATTAAATTCTTCTTTTTCTTAGTTTATAGCACAGAACGTTAATCCGTTAATGCTACTGCCAATAACGGATTAATCATAAAATGTATACATATTTTGTAAAGTGTTGTTGGTTATTTTAAATAAATAAAATATAAATGTAGAGGGAATCGTTAAAAGTAACGAAAGCAATCAGCATCTGTAAGACGCGTGGGAAATAAATCGCCGAGCTGTCGTAGCAAGTCTCCCGTAGCGCGTAGCGTCGCCCGTAGCGCGTAGCATAGACGCGATCAACCGAACACCAGCGTAGCACCACCGCGCCGCTGGGATTTTTTATTTTTATTTTAATTTATTTATTATCCCAGCGATGTAGCGAGCTGGTGATCATTGTGTAACTTTATTATTTACATTTAGATTGAAGACCATTAAAGGGTTGATAAAAACTTCTGTCGCACTATGCGTTGCGCGAGCGTGATAAATATAATAAACCAAAAAACAGACAAACATTGTAATCCTTACTAATATTAAATGTAAAAGTGAGTTTGTTTGTTTCTTATGCTTTCACGGCTAAACGGCTCAACGAAACTTTGCATACACGTTGTCAGGGGTACAGAGAAGGACATAAGCTAATTTTTATCCCAGAATTAGCACGGGAAATCACTGTTAGTAAATTTACAAATATTTTTCGACAAAAACATAGACAACTCTTTTTTTAGTAGTTTGTGTTTTGACTGCAATCAAAATTAATACGCTTAACAAACATCAATATATTCAAATGTTTATTTTATCTTATAATATTTGAGGCTTGAAAATTCGATAGTTTAAAGACTTTGTTTGTTCAACTTTTGATGCCCGTGGCGCAGTCGTTCGGCAGTTGCTTAAAATAAGTTGCTAACAACAACCTATGTGTTCTTGATGACACTATACTACTAATACTACTGTCTAGTGTCTACATAGATATACACAATATATTAATACCAATTCCCGTGCTTTAGTCCCGAAAAACCTCGAATATCGCTCGACTGATTTGAATACCTATTAATCTTTTGTTGTGTTTGTAATTGTCAGAACAACGTTTGTATTAAAGAATGTTAGAAGTTCTTAGAAGAACTCTAAAACTCACGCAGTAAAATCGCGGGCACAGCTAGTTTGAACATTAATAATATTTATTGACATTAGTTACAATTATTATCCGATTCAGAAAGTACCTTCCATTTACACAACAGAGTCAGTAACTATTGTATTCCGACCTGCAGCAATTAATAACAAGAATAAGTAAATACAAACAGACAAACAAACAAACTCGTCTGACAGCGTCGCGTCGCCGAGTGACTGGGACGGCAAATAATCGCGCGCGAGTGGCGCCGCGCTGCGCCGATAGCGAGCTGTATCGCTCTACCGTACTGTTGACTTAGGTCTGTTTACATACAACTACTGCAGCCGGCTGCTGCCATCATTCGTCCTACCTAAACTTTATTCGGATCTCTTTGACCTCGCAATATTTGTCATCTGCGAGAGGGGTCGGGGGAGGGGGGCAGGTGGGGCGTGAATGTTACACCTCGTAGACGGAATTTCCTCCTAAATACAATTATAGGGCGATGGAGGCGCTTTGACGACGCGTGGAATGCGGGAACATCGCTCCCTGTAGCGCGAGCGGAACTACGGACGATATTGTTAGTTTAACTAATCGATCGATGTTGGTATAGCATGCAATAGCACTTTAATGCTCTGTTTAAAGGATTACTTGCGAATTAAACGTTTGATGTCTGGGAACAAACTGATGCGATTCGATCGTCATTTAGGAATTAGTAACAATAGTTTTGCTTTAATTTGATCTAAAACTATGTCTGTATATTATATTGTATAACCACTAACCAGCCTGCATGTGAACCTTGTGTTCTTACTAGCATTATTTGTTGATTATACGGGTTATAAATGTATGATTTAACTACGAAATTTGAAAAATATATTATTCAATATGAACTAAATAACAAGTTCAAAATATTCTTTAAATTAAGACAAAAACACATCTGACGACGATTACCTTTAAAAAAAATTTACTTGCGAAAAGAAATGCGTCAAAACAATAAAACAGTTACAATTGGACTACACCAGTTGTAAAACTCCTATACAGCTAATAATATGAAATATTTACCCACCGCTTTTTTATCGAACAGTGAGTCATATTTTCCACACGCATTTCGCTCAGAGGTGATAGATGCGAGGGTTGTCCGCCGTCCGCCGTTCGCCGTCCGCCGTCCGCTGTCCGCTGTCCGCCGGCAGCCGGCAGCCGGCGGCCATCAAACATCGATCGGGCCCGGTGACGTGTGGCGGGCGGGCGGCGGCGGTGGCGGCAGATATGGGTGCCTGAGAAATGAAATGGAATCTCGCGTGTCATCCGCTCGAGCGGAGACGAGCCGAGTGTTTGCTCGCGAGCGATCACCTCCAGTCGGGCGTGCGCGGACTGAGCGACGCACTCTCGACCATACTATACTCGTAATAAATACGATCAAATTAAAAATTCACAAACAATTCATAGATAATATGATCGAGAATGCTTACTTAATAATTATAAATGCGACCGTGGGTTTATTTGTTTATTAATTTGTAACGCTTTCACGTCTTAACTGTCAGGGGCACATAGAAGGACATAGGACGTACTTATCATCTCAGAATTCGTGCGGAAATTTTAAAATCAACGCGGGTAAAACCGCGAATAACGGTTTGTAGAAGAAGAAAAAAATCTAGTGATTTGAGCGCCACAGTCAATGAAAACGCAATCGAGTTTCTCTTTAACGAATGATTTTGTTTACTTAACTCACCTGTTTCAGGTAAATATAAATTTTGGTAATGTTTAATAATAGCAATGTTGATTCCTAGATTGCAAGTAGTTTCATACTTACGAACCAAATAATAAAATTGCTTTCTCACAGTTGGTAGTTTGTTCATACGCTTTTTTTTGTAAAGTTTACGCCTTTCGAGGAAGGCAAAGGAAATTTAGTCCATACAGCTAGTTTAGTTTCTTCTTCTGAAGTTATTTACATCGAAATGCATTGATGAGATGACTGAGATTCATTTCGACGCTTTACCGGAACTTACGGCAGCAAATATTCACAGTTGAACTTTAATGGGATGCTCTTTGGGAAGTTACTTAGTAAAACGAAACCTTCCGACGAACGCCCCATTTCATTTTAATTCGCAGTTTCCGCGCACTGTTCATCACTAAGGAATCACTATTATGCAAAATTTACCACATTCACACAATATGAATCATGATAAACTAATTTGTTAAACAAAGAAATAAAACTGACGTCCATTTCTGCTAAAATCCCGCCAAAAGTACTCTTTGTTCATAGACTATACTATAGATAATATGATTCGACCACAGTTTGAGCAAATAAATACTTAGTAACGACTGTTGCGGCCGACTACGGTGACACTCAATGATATTTAGAAAAGAAAATTATATTTTTCTTTAGATAAGTAAATAAGCCACCGATAAAAATCGATCTTAATATTTCACGGGATAACGCTCATACATGGATGACCTCAGATATCGTAATTAGGGTTGTGCTGAGAAGAATGTGCGGTCGTTGTTTTTATAATTGATCATATCGGCATCGTCGCGCCGCCTCGAGTCGATTGTAAAGCTTCGCTTTCTCATTCACTATTTATTTCCTTTGTACGTGCAAAATGGAAAATTTACATATCGAATATGTAACGTGCCATCGGAGACCATCTTGGATTTGTTTCGCGCTGAAGTGAACTCGTCTTAGCCCGCGACCGTCCGATAGAACTTCAGCTTATCTGCTAAAATAAATTCAATGTAACGAGTTCTTATCGAGCCCGAAAACCTCTTTCAAACAGTAATATCGTGCTTCTAATTTCCCCTCAGCCTCTCCAGTCCGCGTCGAAACAAACTTTCGACTCGTTCGTTGCGGAGGTGGCGGCTCGTAAAAACTCACATTAGTCGTTAAAGTACGCGTATAATAAAACAATTTGAAACGGGAAACTTTTCACTGTCTAACGACTTGCGTCCGCCGCCAGGATGACTCTCAGGTGTGGAGCGTGCAGTGCGTAGTCGCTGGCCGAGCGTCGGGCGCCCGGGGCGGCGGGGCAGGGGCGGCGGGCGGCGGGGGACGCGCGGGGCGCCGCGAGCTCGCTGGCTTCAGGCTGTGTCAGTAGAGCGGCGCCCGTCGCACAGCCGCCACGTGTCATCATATTCGAGCGTCGGTTTCTCGTTCGGTTCACTGTCGAAAAAAATCCCGACACTCGTCTCCCGCGACGCGCTTCGGCCCGCCATCCTTGACTGCGGGTCATTATCGTCCCTCTGCGAACGACACCGGACCGCTGTGATTCGGAGTCAGGTGTGACGTGAAGTGCTCTCGATACCGTGTTGTAGTGAATTTTGGCAAAATGTATGCTAGTGGAGAGTGAGTAGCGACAGGGCAGCGACGGAGCGCCGGCACCGCTCGAGGTGAGTGGAGTGCTGCACTTATATGGCCTTTAATGAGGCACTACTTCATTATAATGAGTCGTAAGACTAAGAGTAGAGACGAAAGTCCAATTATATAAGTTTCTCTCACAGAAAGCGCTAATAAAACTGGTAACATTGGTAGGGCTCTGGAGTTGTATCGAGAGAGAGTGTTACCGGTTTTATGCATGGGTAAGGTTGGGTCGGGCGTAATGCCTGTAGATAAGCTCTCGTCGCCCGAGAGCGCCGCCCCCGAGCCCAGCCGGAACTGCCAAGATCCATTCACTCCGGCAATAAGCGGTCGTCTCGGGAAGCACTTGGGATGATACAAATACAACTGTCTATTTTGGTAACTTCTTCTCGAATATATCGACTGTCGCAGATGGAGAAATGTGCAAATAAAACAAGGAGGGTAGCGAGTCAAGTTTTTTAAATGACATACTTGTTTTATAACATCGCAATGATATTTTTCTGCAATAATATTGCAATTATGATAAGTTTGTCTTCCGACGGCTTTTGGTTTTTCTCTGACTGCTTCGTAACTCTAGACAGTACGAAGTCAAGCATAAGTTTCAGAGCAAGTAGCACGTTCCTTCTTTACCTTTGTGTGATTGCGGATCTGAAGTTCAAGTTAGAGACACGGTTTAATTGAGCAGGTTGGACTTTTAATTTACATCAGAAGATCGTAGGCAGGCAAAGGCCTATACTCGTTGGCTTAAGCTGGCGCACAGTGGTTCGAAAAATAATATGTAAGAGCTAGTATAGGTACCATTCATATTTTGATCCCTCGAGCCGGATCGTCAAGTAATCGTATTAGAACTAACAGAAGCTTGTTCACGTCGTAATTCATTCACATCAGCAAACAGCATCAATCATCACGCTCGTTGCTTGCACGGTAACGTTATTAAAGGAGAGTTCAGTTATTACGCGGTCGTTAATCACCGCGGTTGTATCGCAGTCGGCTGAGAACTGAAACCAGCCACCGCCGCGTCGCGCCGCGCCGCCAACACATGCCGGTTGACAATAATTAATAACAATTAAGCGGGTAGCGTGCCGGGCGGGTAGCGTGCCGGGCGGGTAGGCGCGCGCGGGTAGTCGCTGCGGGGCGGCCGGCATCACATTTGACTGCTGTTCCCTCTTGGAATTTGGGTCTAGCTGTTTCCTGCGGTTTCACCCGTGTTAATTTAAAGAATATCCCACCAAAAACATTTTCATGTAAAATGTTGCCAAGACGAGACCATAAATAATATCAATAATATGCGGTAGTACATTTGGTAAGTCAATTTTTTATCCCTCGGGAAGAGTACTTTTTTCTGGATGATGGGTTTGTGTGTTCTTTTCCGTACCTCTGAAAACATGTAAAATGTTATGTTATGTTTTATGTTATGTTCATGATAAATTTCATAAAAGTGTGACAAATCAACAAACCCACATTCGCATTGATAATATTAGGTAGGTACGACTTATTATTACCAACTAAGCTTCAAAACTGTGCTGTTGAAGTTAGCAACACAAAAATGTGAAGAGTCTGGTCGTAGCTCGTCGGGATGAGCCGCGGCTCCTGCAATCAGTGAAAGGACACGATCTATTATCATATTCAAACAGCAAGTTTCCTTCACCTTCCCTCGCCTTCGCGCCTTATTAATTCAAGTCGTTTACAATGGCAAGGGAAAGAAGACACTTATAATGATCAAGTACAAACTTTCTCAAAATTTTCGTTCCAAGTATCCGCGTAATTTTTTTTGTTCATACCTAAATACACGTATTTTGAATTTAATATTTTCATTCCGACCAGTCTGAAGAGATAAAGAACCATTCATCTTCATTGACATAGTGTTTGGGAGGAAATACTTCTTAATCAGTATTTCTCATTAACTAATCTAAATACTGACATCGAATAACCTCAGTAATAGGTATTATGACACCCATCACAAACAACCTAATACTAGTAACAATATAGTTTTATGGGACTAAGGCATACACTCCCACTGGAAATCTATTACGATCCGGTTGCACAACCACACATTTGATCAACAAACACACATAAAACACCAATAACCTATGCTCCGAAGGACACAAGTGTCGAAGTTGTTTACTAGAAACATAAACTATCAAATTGAACACATATATGTGAGCACTCGATCTCGTGTCGGAGACAACAGTGTGCTTCGTAGCGACAACAGTATCGCTGACCCTGCACAGATCCCAGCATCTGATAAGCAAGCTATAACGCTGGTTTATGGCTGCAATAAAATCAAGTAGCGTGCGACCGTGGCCGCACTGTGAGCCTGCCTGCTCGTACCGACAGCAGCAATAGTCGAACAAACGCCTCCGTCATAAAAAAAAACTAATTGTATTTAACACCATAAGGCGAAACCACACGAATGGTCGAGTCTTGGAGTTGAACCAGCTGGTAGCCACGATTTTCTCCAGATCGCCGGCCTATCTTCAGCCCACACTGCCACCGCCCTTACTTTGTTTATACGGAGTACCGACAGAGCTTTCGTTTCCCAATGGACGTCAGTTATACAAGCAATGTGACTCTCTTACTGTCGATCACTTTGGTTATTTCACTAAAGCGATATCTTCAGACACCCAACCTTCTGGCGAGTCACATTTTATAAATGATTATAATTAATAAGAATCACCCGTTGTCGTCCTTTTAAAAAAATTTGAATAAATCTAGCGCACTGTCTAGCAGAGTTTTCCTTACTCTATCACCATTCACCATACAGTACACAGGTGTGAAAATTCACGTCTTTACGATCAGAGTCTCACAGTTCTGAAGAGTTCTTTTTTGTTTGGCGTCCCACATAGGAAGACCAGGCGAGGCATACTGTGCTATTATTGTGAGCGGCGGCTGCAGACGGTACCTGCACCTACTGCGCGTGGCGCGTGTGTACTGAAGCTCTACAGTACACATACTCAAACCACGCTCAGACCTGTTTGCCTGATTGTTGCGAAAGCTATAAAGTTGAAAATTTCAAGCCTCGTAATGTTTCGAGGATTATTTTTACCGCTTTATAAATGAACCCTTGAACAACACTGTTATAAAGTCTTTTACTTCTCTGTTTTGGTTGAACATTACACTTATTGTGATGATAGCGTTTTCACCTTGTTAGACAGGTAGTATATTCTTTCCAACATAGGTAGCGTTATAGTGGTGTAATTTTAAAAAAGCAATCGTGTAATCCATTCATATAATTATATTCAAAAGAGAACTAAAAAAATAAATATAGCGCAGGAGGGCATAATAATTAAGTATAAAAAGTAATTATGTTCGTACGAGTACAACAATCGTGGTGATTGTTATAAAGGATTTTTTCAACCTCTCCAATCGTTGCGTCGAAAATATAAAGCTTTTCTCGAGTGTAGGTGGACGGCGGCGGTCAAGCTCAGGCTTTGAAGCTTTGGAGTAAAGGTCAGGGACGAGCCCTCGGCGGTCGGAGCTGACTTATTTGCTCACGTCGTCCAAATATATCCTGCGATTAACAGCCACTAAGGCATCGTTTATGGCGATATGCATTCGCGTCACGTCAGCAAATACCAGGGCGTCAGCGCGGGCGAGGCGGTCGGAGGCGCGCGTCCCCTCGCACCAGGAGCGGCCCGGGCTGATATCTCCGGCTATAAACTTACTTTACGCGTACAATAAAAGCTAAGGAGCGTCGAGTTGCGTTCTGTTGGCCGTCGCGTCGCGTCGCCTCTAGAGCCTCCAGTATTGTTCATGTTCAACTCGAAATAAGAAGCTCGCGTTTATTCAACATCGTCCTGAAATTAATTTGACTTTTGTACCTATGTGCATGTACATGCCTCGATACTGAGACTTATTAAGTTTTCAAATTACAGATTAGTTGTTTCGAAATTGTTTTCATGTTGCAATATTAATTTTCATTTTCAATTTAACATAATATTTTTTTTTTAAACACCAGCTTTTATTCAAATGCGCCAAAAAGAATAAACCATGCATTGTCGTTAAAACTAAACGTGTCTACAAAATATCAACTTAATCGGTTGAAGATATCTGCTTTAAAACTGAGTTGCAAGATTCCACCCGTACAAACATATTTAGTTACTTATATGTATACATTGCAAGTTAAATAAAAGCTTTTAAAAATCGAGTATCCCGAAGGATAGGAAATGGAAAAGCCCTAGATTGGAAATCAATTCTGGGGATATCTCTAATTAAAAAAAATAAAGGTATATTTTCTTTTAGTAAAATTTAATAATCTTCGTTATACAAGGGACTTTCTCTCCAACAACGGCCTCGTTTCCCACACGACATGTTTGCAGCCAATTATATAATACAATATTATCTTTAGGTTAAATCGTAGTTCGCTTCGTATGAACGTTTATAATTTATTATTCAACGTTTGCTATGATAATAATGTAGATTGTGTATGTACCACCGCGCACACAACGCTTAGCTTTTCATCACCTCAATCTGGTTTCCGTGAATAATATTATAATATCGCGGTACAATCAGCGACAAAAGAACACGAAGCAATAAAGTCCGCGGACTCCGCGCAATATTGCTCCCAGATATTGTCCGGAGATAGGGCACGACTCGGCCGGGGCGCGGGGTGCGGGGCGCGGGGCGCGGGGCGCGGGCGGGGTCAAACGTTATCAAGATTCACTTATTCGAATCCCCCCCTCCCCTTCCAAATATGATAATAAAAGATTCTCATCTCATCTCATCTGACGGCCGAGATTCGAGATGGTCGATAATTGTCCGTTTTGCATCTTATTTATTGAAAAACAAAAACAAGTCTGGACATTTACTTCTGAGAATCGTGTAGTACCTAGGTACTTAATGAAAAGCAGCTAATTTGAGTAACGCTCGTATATAATAATAATATATAAAGCTGGATTACCACTCACCCATTGACATAATTGTTCTCCCAGAAGGAGCATCTCTAGGTTGATATAATGTATGGAACATGTAGAGGGGACGTTTCGGTGATTATGGGAAAACCTCGACATCTTCGATTCCTGCTTCTCATCAGGTAGTGAGTCGACTGCCCGCCGAAACTATCCATCGAAAGTGAAAACGTTTCTAACTAAATTTCATCCACACCTTAGGCAAATTTCAGTAGTGTAATTTTTTTTCCAAAATGGCGGAAAAAAACATGGCCGCCGAACAAAATTCAAACTCGATTATCTCCGAAACTAAAAGAGTCAGGTAGGGGGTGCTCAAACAAATGTCATAGAGGTCAATGGGGGGCAACCGCCTGGCGTGGTAAAAATCCAAAATGGCGGATTCAAAATGGCGGCCGAAAAAAAAGTTGATCCGATCCGGGCGAGGTTCGGCATCCGGGGGTTTTCGGGGTCGCTGATGCCGAATATTGAATCAGTTTTTCGATTGCGTCATTTTTCAAGATGGCCGCCGAACATTAGTTGTTTGTATGGGGAAATTGTTTCGGCCCTGGCTCGGAAACTATCGGCCGTGGGTATTGAAAAAAAAATTGTACAGTTGGTGGTGCACTATCTTCTTCTATCGGGATATAAATAATTCCAAGATGGCGGACGGATTCGAAATGGCTCGCGAAAAAAAGTTAAGCATAATTGTTCTCCCAGAAGGAGCATCTCTAGGTCGATATAATGTATTTAAGATGTGGAAAGGAGGTTTCTGTGATTGTGGGAAAACCTTGACATCTTCGATTCCTGCTCCTCATCAGGTAGTGAGTTGACTGCCCACCGAAACTATCCATCAAAAGTAAAACTGTTACTTACAAAGTTTGATCCACACCTTGGGCAAATTTCAATAGTGAAACTTTTTTTTCAAAATGGCGGAAAAAATCATGGCCGCCGAACAAAATTCAAACTCGATTATCTCCGAAACTAAAAGAGTCAGGTGGGGGGTGCTCGAACAAATAGAGGTCAATGGGGGGCAACCAGGCACAGGGCGACCAAGCCTCGCGAGCTGCTCGCAGCTCGCGCACAGGGCGAATCTAGTTTTAAAATAGAACTGAAATGAGTTCATGTGTCAGAGTTGAAGGACAATTTAAAGCGGCTGATTCTGAAACATTTATTACATATTATCAATGTCATAGGTTACATATACCTTACTAATAATAATGTCTTAGGATAAAATATCGTTACTTGCAGAATAATAAAAATGTCATTAAAATCTAAAAATTAACATGTCCTAGAAGTAAAAAAATAAAAATGTAAACCAATATTAAAAAATAAAAGAGTTGTTTTTACATTGAATTGAATATATCAATAGTATCATATGTCTATAATCAAATATTAGAATGTTTAGTATTCCTGTCTGTCCGTCTGTTTTGTCATCACGCTACTTGCACATGCATGCCGCATGCCTTACATGCCGAATTTCATTTCCATCGAATGCCAGCAAGTGGCTGAAAAATAATTCGTTAAAAATTTGATGCGGAAAACTTCATTACATACGAATTACGAACGTTGCACTTTGCAAGTTGAAGCTTGCAAAAATATTTATTTTTTATTCAAATTTTCTGTGTAGATTTTGGTATTTATGCTATTATTAATATCTAAAAAAAAGTGGATACTAAATACTTTTTGTTGGTATCTATATGTATCCAAATAATAAAACAAAAAGTAAATAAAAAGTAGTCATAGTGTAGGAAAACATCTATTGCAATTAGTATAACAACTAGCTGTGACGATCCACCTAAAGTTGAAACTTAATTAATAGAGCATTTGATCTTTACTCTCGCGTAACAGTGACGAGTTACTTAACGAGACTGTCGCAGTCGGCTTGAGAAGTTAATTGGGAATAAAAAGTGAACCGTCACTCGGCTCCGCTTGAATTAAATCTTCTTCACTCAACTCCGACTGGCTCACAGACATGCGCTACACTAGACATGGCAAGTTCGTATAATTGTATGTGAACGAACCTGCCGCAATTTGGCCAATAGTAACGCTTTAAAACCCAGTGAAAGGTTCAATTAAAAAAACTTTCAATCGTTACACTTAGAGAATAGAATAGAATACAATACAATACAATATAAATATATTTATTTACACACACACCACGACATAAAACAATAACAAAGTATCTAACCGAAATAACAAAAAAAAATAGAATATTAAACAAAAAAACCTTAGAAACAATCGAAATAAAAATAAATAATAAGAAAAGAAAAAAATTGTATAAAAGTCTTATTGTTAGTTTAAAATTCAGAGATACTCCACTTAGTTACTATCAGTGAATGGAGTTTTTAAATCGGTGCAGTAGTTCCAGATACGTAATCTTAATAGTTTTTTTCCTCTTTTTTACCGTCCTTAAAAAAGGAGATATTATTATAGAGATATTTTTCTAGTTTTTTTTTGTCACTGCTAGCTGGTTATGCACAATTTCACTCGAAGTCATTTACTGACATAAATCTAGCTATCACTGGCTTTCAGCATTTAATTATTTTCTGCCATAGCTCCTTAGAACTCGCGGCTTCATTAATGTGAGGGATGCAGCCGCGATGCCTCCGGCGAGCACCCGACTCCTTCTGCAGCACTCATGCACTCATTGTTGAATATTTTAATTAGCCTCCGGTGAAGCCTTTTAATATTTATTTCAACGTTTTGCTTCTCTCTTTTCTAAAGCACCCCTTTCTCATCTTTATAACTGGTAATTGGGATAGTCTGCACGTTGTTTTAGCTCATAAAGAATGTATCACAAATGATAATAAAGATTTGATATAGAAGATTTTGTTCGTTCGTAATCACGAAAAACATGTTAATTGCCAATTAATCAAACAAACGATGACAACAAATTAAAAAAGTTGTAGGCACTTACTGTAGAATCAACAAATATCACGTGTCCGGAGTGTTTCACGCTCTATGATCTAAAGCAAATTCGTAAATTTTTCTTCATTCTTCAATATCTTAAAACATGAATATGCAATATAGTCAAGTTCCAACTCGAAAAGTTTCGCACCTACTTAAAACAGGGTGATCACATTTTATAAAGTTGGTTTTCACATTGTACTAACTGAACAAAATCAGGTACCGCGTTCAATGTAAAGCTTTTACAGTTTGTAAGTATAGTGATAGGATCGTCTTTTAATATGTTTTGAATTTTATATCATTTATCATTAACCGGAGCTTTGCCCTCCTTATTGCAAACGTTTGGAGTTAAATAAACTTATTATAATATCTTGATATCTAATCAAGAAATCTTTCTTATATAACTTTTAAAGTGTAATAGGAAGAAACTTGTAAATATATTATTTTTAAGTATAGATTATAATATCACCTTGGGATGTAATTTTTGCAAAAAAAGTGAAAATCACAAAAATGTCGATTACTGAAAGTACAATTAGAAGGGCAGAGCTAAGTTATGAAAGTGGTAAAAACCACTTGAATAGTGTCATGTAATAATAACTATACACATTACGTGCGTTGGTCAGAACTTGGCCTGGCACACTACGTACGCCTGGATTCCTTGGAACAATTATTTTTACACACAACAATGGAGACAAGGACACAACAATTGTTGTTGTGTAAACGTTTCTGGCTCACGGGAGCGCCCAATTAAAGTGACAGTGTATTCACACAACACAGGTGATTGTGTGTCGGGGCACGGCGACTGGCGACTGGTGAAGCATGAGTGGGGCGTGTCACCGCGTGTCGCCGCGTGTCGCCGCGTGTCACCGCGTGTCGCCGCGTGTCGCCGTGCGGGCGGATGCGCTCGGTGGACGCGGCGACACAATATGTGCTTATTTGTTTTGTACAAACAAAACACGCACTCATTTATTACATCCGTTGTGCCGTTACCACAGTTAATAATAACAAATTGAAATTCCACCGTGCCCAGTGAAATTAACTTACCCTAATTAACTTATTAAATGTATTGAATAACTAGCTAGCACCTCGCGTATTTCGGAATTCCCTTTTATTTCAGAATGAAAGTACCCTATCTCCTATTTCAGTAACTATCTAAATTACTGGCAACTACGCACCAAATAGCTCTACCCACAGCAGCGTCTTGTCTATGATATTCGGCATCACCACAGTAGTAGTAGTAGTTTCGACATAATAGGCATCCTGTATATAATTCAGGGATTCTGTAGCTTTCTTCGGATATCAGACAACGAACTTCTAAAATCGGTTTAGTTATTATAGAGATCAATATAATACGATATAATACAATACAATACAATTTTATTCATAACATCAAGTTGCAAGTCATACATACAGGTATAATATAATAAATTATATTTTATTTATTTATTTATTTAAAAATTACTTTACAACTATCTTTACATTTCATTATAGTGACCCGAGAGCAATTAATATTATACTAGGTATAAAATATACTTATATTATGTCCAAAATGTAATTATTAATTGGTCACCTTCTATATCCAAACCCAATTATACTTTTATGTTGTACGGTCGCCTTAAGGTGTAACAACGCGTGCGCCATCTGTTTTGAAATCAAAGGAATCCTTAATGAGAGAAGGGGCGCGTCGCGCGTCGCAGGACGTTTTGTGATTGAAGTCAGGCGCCAGATATCTCGAGTTGCGAAGTAATTTAAGTGAACTGAATAATAATGTATATAGGCAATATCTTTAATGTACACTAGCTATTTCTTGTGGTAGCAGACGCCTAGATTTACGGACCCCTTGGGAGATTGTATTAAAATAAATGTTTTTCTTCAAATACTTTCTTTTGTCTTATTCCAGGAAGTGTGGTAACGTCTTACCAAGTATCATGAAAATCCGTTCAGAGGTTCACGGAGCCGGAGGGTATTTCATAACACACATATACACGTATGCGAGCTTCCGAACCATGAACAGTAGGAAAAGTCGATACTTATTTATTTTCATATTATTCTCACAAAACAAGAAAAAGGCTAACGAAAAACTTGAATTATTATTATGAATGGCGTCATCAATATCTGCTTGGAGAGCCGCCCAGAAGCCTTGTAATTAATACGCCGGCTGGCTGCAGTCGGCTAAATAAATTATTATTGTCCAAATATTAATATAGCAAAAATTAATTAACTTC
Source organism: Zygaena filipendulae (assembly GCA_907165275.2). Lineage (NCBI taxonomy): Eukaryota > Metazoa > Arthropoda > Insecta > Lepidoptera > Zygaenidae > Zygaena > Zygaena filipendulae. The sequence goes on from OU015649.1 coordinate 140,902, forward strand.
TCTCGAGTGGGCGGGAATAAAAACACTAGGCAGTTGTTTTTTTTTTTACTTTCACCAGACAGCAATCTGAGAAAGTAGATTCATTTAGAAAAAAAATATTAATTGAAAGCAAGTTGAACTTTTAATGAAAAACTCGTGAAGTTAAGCGGCGGGTGGCCTGCGTCCGGCGTCCAGTGCGCCGGCCGGGGTCCGGGGTCCGGGGTCTGGAGTGCGTCCGGTGTTGTCTTAATTAAAGAGCGGGCTGAATCGGCTATTTCGTGTTTCCTTGTATTTTGTCCGGCAAGTTTTTATCGCTGCGACGACGCCGCCGGCCGTATTGAAAACTTAGTGAAAGGAAGTGAAAACATCCCCTCAAAGGGTCGAGGAAAACATTCGCAACTCTTTTAACACTTTTCAGATACTTATCTGTTTGACCACGGACGCAATTTTGTTTCATTTTGTCGAGTCGTTGGACTTTGCAGGAATGGCAATAACACTAAACTGGGTGCATAAGTTGTATAAAGGTAGGTTTACTTTTAAGAAATACAATTTAAATAGATAATTTTTTAACCATTGTACTTAAATGTAGTTTTTTTTCTAAATATAATAGGATCTAGCGCAGTATGTTAAATATAACGAAGAAAACCCAGTGATGTCACAATATTAAAAATATGTTCACAAGAAGACACTTAAACTTATGATTAATTATTACGTTTTTATAATGATGTACAACCTATAAACAACAATTTACATTAAAAAATGAGTTGCGAATTTTTTTTTAGAGGTACTATAGGTATACCTACCAAATCGAACTTCCATCATTATGAAAAACTGATAAAACTTCCACTGCACTCTTTCTCTTTCTATATCTCTCTCGCCGAGACACTCGAGTGATAAGTTGTAATACAGTTAAGAGTGATAAGAAAAAAAAAAAAAAAAAAAAAAAAGACAAGCGAATCCCACTCTTCGTAACAAGTGAATGGTGAGTCGTGACATTTAGCACTGGTCGAGTCACGCGAGGTGAGCGATGCGACGCGCGACGCCTGGGGCCGTATTTTTGAATCGCTCGAATCACTTTCACGCACGGAATCGCGAATTCACATGCGAATATTCGCTCATACATTTTGTAAGCATTCACGCGTGAATCTTGCAATTCCGTGTGCGAAAAGTAATTCGAGCGATTCAAAAATATGACCCCTGGTAGCGTTCCGCTTGGGTGCCCTCAGTTCTCCAGGTATTCAGTCTTTAAGAGTACTCGACGTGCGTTAATTTCACTTCACGTTCACTCCACGACTCTAGCTCTTTATCGCGAGAGTAACGCAGTATCAAGTTTATACATTTCAGCTGCGGGATGTGGCTACGTATTCTTGTTGTTGCGTTTCTTTACAGGATATACATATTTTCTATATCTGAACTAATATTAGGAAAACGATTTGGTTACTCGTTTATTTGTTTGTTGCAATTTAACTTAAAAACTACACTGATTTCAAAAATTCTTTCGCCATTAGAATGCTACATTATCCGTAAGTAACATAAGCTATATTGTAACTCGAATCCCCGCGGGAACACCGAAATTACCGCGAGTGAAACCGCGGGGACCATTTAGTCTCTACAATATATGTAAAATGTAATGAAATTTGTGAGTAGAATCTGCGTGTTCTACATTAGACATATTTACCGACAATTAAGAGGAAGCGATAAAAGAAGAGTAACAGAACATCATATTTTTCAATTCTCGCTAATCTCCAAAACTATTAAACCCTTGGCTCGGAGCAACATAGAGGCTTTATTCTTAGAGGAAAAGTTATAGTCGTTTTACGTGTATAGTTTTATTTTAATTGAGATTTATAACTGGACGGTAAAGTGAGTGGGGTTGAGGGTTGAGAGTGGATCGAAATAAGTATCCGTGGCTGATATGGTGCTTTTGCGAACTTGGCTGCCACACTGCCGTGTGTTCAGATAGCCGTGGGTCGGCCTACCTCTAATATTTATATCATGATACGATCCGAGGGCGAGAGGCGAGGGGCGAGAGGCGAGAGGCGAGAGGCGAGGGGTGAGGAGTAATTAATGCTATATTAGTGAGCTCTCCGCCGCGCTGTTTAACTGCGCAAACACCAGTGTGCCCACTTAATTATTCAAATGTTTCTGAAAAGGAAGCTTATAGCTTTTTGTTAATATTTCATTGTTTAATAAATCGATTTAACCGGGCTCATACTACAGAAAAATACGTTACAAAGTGGTTTAATGATTTAATTATTAAGTGTGAATTCGGCATGGTTTTCAAGTATGTAGTCCCATACAAAGCATGTAGAGTTTTGACATACATAATTTCGACTCGTAACTTTGCTCCGTTTCAAAGTTCATAATAATATTCTTGTATCGGAGAAATTTTACTAACTTTCAACTATTAGCGCTAATTGTGGCTTGCTATTAAATCGGACGTAATTATTGTTAATTTGAGTGTAAGCTTTATGAGCCAAAATAAAAATGTGCAAAAATCCTTGTACTCACAAACTGACTATTCACTACAAATGAGGCCGCGAGAGCAAGAATGGCCTATATAGTATATACCTACTAGTCTTATAGAAAAAAACATTAAAATTAATTTTGAAATTTTTAGTTTTTGTACATTTTTTTGCAATAAAGACTTTCAGTTTTTAATTAAAATTTATGTTAATTGGGTCTTGACATGCTATAGGTACCTAACGGCCGCATTCAGAGTCGTTTTAATGATTACTTAAAATTAATTAATCATTAAAACGTCTCTGAGTGCGGCCGTCAATAGTTGATGAAGTGTGCGTACAGCGCTTTTAAATAATTAATATGGCCGGATTATGTATGCTCGGGCCGGACGGTGCGGAGTATAATATAATATTTGTGATACCTTCTGTCTTTAGAATGATCCATGAATTTTATATAACTTAACTGAGTCATACTATTTTTAACCGACTTCCAAAAAGGAGGTTCTATGTTCGATTGTAATATTATTATTGGTTTGTGCTACCACTGATCGGTATGAAGTCGGTGACAAGCCAAATATTAAGGGGGTAGAAGAGCTAAGTCGACTCCCGCCACCAGCTCTTCTTGAGCAGAACAACCCAAGTGAGCAGACACCAGCGGGCTTGTCACCGAATTCAAACCGATCAGTGGTAGCACAAACCAATAATAATATTACGTGTGTTTTTGTCTTTTGGATTTAATCGGTATTTTATTATTTTTAGCTTTTTAGTTTTGTGTTTTTGGAAGTCGGTTTTAATTTTCTTGCTAAAATTTTTATTATTATTAATTAATCCTAAATGCGCTGATTGAAAACTATGACAAACTCATTTTAAAAACACTCATCTGGTAGGAAACTACGGACTGTAGCCTCGAGTAGCACAGGATACATTTTATCCCGGAAAAAAGGGTTTCCGCGTTATAAGTCCCGGATTTCTCGCGAGTGTAGGGACAGTAGGGAACAAGCATTTTTAAAAACAAGTATATGTGATAAAAAGAAGCAGAATAGTTTAATAAAAAGATATAAGGATATTTGAATTAATTTCTTATCATTAAGGTCTATACAACAAATGTCACTGCGTTATTCGGTCATTGTTTACTTCCCATTGATGTGGCGTCGAAAATGAACGCTGAAAATATAAACTGTTCGGATGGATTGCGTTATACAATGTCGCTTAATGGTCAACAACGCGCCATTGTTCCACAAACATGTAGCGGGCGCGGCCGACGCGCGACGCTCGCTGGCTGACTCGGGGCTCGTATCGGGGAGGGATGAACCAACGGGAAACATTTATCCCCACCATGGAAGTTTTATTGGTCCATAATCCACACTAATTCCTAGCTGATACTATAAATTCGAATGTGCGCTTTTTCGTTTGTTACGTTTTCACGCCGGGAGTACTCAACCGAAGATCATGAAATTTCGAATTGGGGGTACGCAACGGTAGGGAACAGCTTAGTAATCATGTAAAGAGATTTTGTTGTGTTCTATAATGGAGGAACACAAAAACTACTGACCCGATTCTTAAAATATTTACTCATAGAAAGCTACACTATCCCCAAATGATATAGGATACTTTCATGTCGATATTCTTGTGGGAAATACTGAAATTCACGCTGGTAAAACCGCGAGACAACTGATGTATTGATGTGTAGCTGCGAATAATTGACATAGCGTGGGCCCAGGTAGTTTTCATATCTCGCCAGTCGCCAATACCAAGTGTTATCAAGTTCTGCGATGTTCATGCTCGTCATTGATGATACCCTGGTAATATAAGTCGAGCAAGCATTCCACAGACTTCAGTTTTTCTTGCGTAAAAGTAAAGAACCGTACAGTCGCTTCAAAGGACATACTTGGACTGCCATGAGATTATGTGGAATTAGAGCGGGTGATCCCTGAGCATGATACTATGACCTGCTAAAGACCGACAGTCTGACAACTTGGTGTCCGTTCAAGCATGAACCTCCTTGCTAAAATTCTTTGAATGTATTGCAACAACTTTAAATTGTTCAAAAGTACGCTAATATACGCTTAAATTTTTTGACATGAAAAAAAAACACACGATTGAATTGAGAACCTCCTCCTTTTTTGGAAGTCGGTTAAAAATTCTACACAAAAGAGGATTTGCCATTAGTTATAGCGAAGGTATACCGCGGATACCTATAGCAGAAAGTGTTTACGTGCGTCCCCAAATATGTATTAGATTTTTTCGATACAGAGATATCAGCGAGAAAATATTTCTACATCCACGGTCGGTATCTAAATAAATCATCGACACTCACACTTAAATAGAACGAAGCAACATAAAATGAAGAAGCGAATGTGAACAACGAAGACAAAGCTGTGACACGCACTGTGCTTGTAACACGACACGACACTGTGTCGACTGAGATTTGTAACAAAGCCGTTGAATTAATTCCCCCCCTCCTTTCCCACCTCCACCCTCTCTGCGTCGTCCCCCCCCCCCCCCCGCCACCCCACCGCGCCGCTCCATTTCCAATTGTCTCGTAAACAATTTAAAATTGAACAGCCCCGCCGCCGCCGAGCCTCCCGCGGGCAACAAGTTTACACGCGACGGTTAAAATGTATGGTCTATCGCTAGAATTGCTCGCGCTCCGGTTAGCGTTAGTCAGGCGTAGACACGGGAGACTGTGGCGGCTCCGAGGCTACCTCCAGAGGGCATTGAAGCGGTCTGGCTTCACCGAATCTAATCAGAAACTGGAATATAGCTTTTCATTAATGTGAGGGTGAGAGTTGGATATATCTGCTGCTAGCTGTACCTCGTGGTTTCGACCGCGTTAATTTCGGAGTTTCCGCGGGAATGCCGGAATAAAAAGCACCTATCAATCAATCAATCAAAATATTTTTATTCAAGTAATGCTTTAAAGGCGCTTTTGAATAGTCATTCAGTAGTAATATAAACATCAAAAACAATATAAACGGACTTCATCATGTTATTTCGTATGTATAGTAATAATAAAAAATATACCCATATTATTTTTATAATATTAATTTATGTGTACACCCTATGTACTTTTCTGTACACCTAACAACGTGTATGCTAGTCATTAATATTTTCAATGTATTTGCTTCTGACTGTTTTTTAAGCTGTCAAAACAAGTACTTTCTTGTCAAGAAACATTAAGTTCACAAATCCTCTACAATTCTCGTTGCTTATATAAATTTACGGCATTGTTTTAATACCTTCTGATTGGAGGGAAGCGTTTAGTAAGTACGGCGTCAAGGCTCAAAGCCCCGGGTGGCGGCTGAATGCGGCTACGATTACATTAGCAAAGGCCCGGCTACGTACCAGCCCCCTTAGACAAGTTGATAGTCTATAATAATCGTTGACGCATAGAAAACTAAGAAACGAATCATCATATCCATGTCATTTATAGATGTCATAATTATAGATTGTCAACTTGGCCAAGCAGGCAGTACACAGAGACTCCGGCACTCAGGCAGACGACTAACAATACAAAAACTGCGTTCCTCCGACGCGATGTAATGAAATGAAAAACTGTCAAGGCCGAGAGAGGGTAATGGAATCCTTAGCGCGGCGGAATTCCTCCTTTTGTAGGTAATGTAATTCCGACGGCTGAAACCCCACGACCTTTCGCCACGACTGTACCTACTCACCTGGAGCCAACTACGCAGTCGTTGACTGTACCCACTTGGGGCACTAGGTATACTGTAAAGTTTTTTTTTTACTGTAGGTAATAATGACGGCAGCGAAACGGTATGGTATGTTTGCAGTGAACATGAGTTTGTCAATAAAAATAAACATTTTAAATCCGATAGAGTCGTTACTTAGTTGCTCGCCTTCAACCTGTAGTCATACCGTTATGACATTATTGACTAGTTGTCCACTCACGGTTTTACCCGCAGGAAGAGAAAAAAGCGATTCGGTTACTACTTAAGCCTGTATTGTTTTTGATTAAATCAATTAAGAAATAAATGTATCCGAGATATAACGAGTTCTGTATCACTCAGAGGAATTCTAGCTTTTAGTTCCAGAATAGTGCAGATATTACTCTTACATTTAAACAGACAAACTTTACCTCTTTATAATGGTAATATATAGACTAGATTCTCTAATAGTTATAGAAGATAGATTTTAGTATCACTCGCGCGAAGAGCACGACAGCGCCCATTGAAATCAGTCAAGTAATTTCGGGCTTTCAGACAAACTGACAAAAAGTTTGTATGACAAGTCAAAAAGTAGGTAAATATAAGTCACAAAAAGTTCCACAATAAATCCGATCGCAAATTTCCGTCGTAAAGGCGACTTCGGAATCAGTTTGAGAGTTCGCGTGATCGGTCGGAGAACTTCGGCCCATAAAGCGGGATGTTTGTGACGGCTCCAGATATTCCATTTGATGCTATTTCGCTGACGGCTTCTGATATAACCCGACACACATTACTCGTGAACTTATCCCCTGATGTCAGTTGTCAGACAGGCGTGATCTTGAAAGCAACACCTCCAAGTCCACAAACTGCAAGATCATTGGCGGGCTTCTATTCTTTTAGAATATGTTCGATATTCCGCCTCTTTGCACGAAGAGGTTTTTTCTTCTTTCAGTGCTATAGGAATCGGAATATATTGCCGGACTATGTTTCTTCAAAGCCACAATTTGAACTTTTTCAATTCCAGAGTGAATACCTCAGATATCGACGCTTTCCATTGGGAGAGTTCCTGGACGAATTTTTGTCCAGTCATTTAAAAAATAGCTATCGAGCTTGTCCCCTGGCAGGTGTCGCCCACTCCCCGGCCAGGCACGCGCCCACGATCCATCAACATCGTCGCCATTGACACTGGCAAAAACTCTCATATCCCGAAAACTTTCATTATTAATGGCTGCCGCACAGCGCTACGAAAATACACACACAATATGTCGTGTTGCGAAATAGGTTTTTACTTGATCTCTTGTTATCCGTAATAAGCCAAAAAACAAGCGGCGATGCTTGGAATGTTAAAAAAATAACATCTCGACGTATTTTTATTATGATTTAGTTGCGATATACAAGTAAGTGCCTATATAGAAAAGGAAAAGAAAAAAAGAGTCATTTATTCGAAGAGAAATACAAGCCGGTTACACACGTTTTAGGTAATACCTCAATAACGATGATTCATCCTTTATTCTGACATACTTTGTTAGTGGTACACACGTTATCCACTTTACCGTTCAATTTACGACGATAGTTCAATAATGAAGTTTAGTAACACACACTCGTCTAAAGCGAGTGTCCAAATATTACCTACGCGACGTCGTGAAAAGTAATTCAATAGAGAGCTGCTGGTTTCTTTTCTTGTCCCATACAGCGCAGTCCCTTAGGAATAAGTTATGATATGAAGCAGCCAGTGTAGTGCTCCCGGATAAAATTGCTTTCTCAGTGGAGTCGCTTGACACTCGACACCCCGACAGACACCCGACACCCGCGCCCGTCGCCCAAGGTTGGGGCTATTACCTCAGGAATTGGCAATTCTGCTATGAGACCGATAGTAATTTCTATATATTTGGACCCGCTTCAATAAAATTAGATTCTCAAATGGATTCGTATATTTTTTCAATGCGTTCATCAATTACCTACTAACTTTATATTTTCATAACGTGTCGGGCACACGGCAGAACTATTGTACTGTTCTAACTCTAATTTGCTTTGTGGCATACTTAACGTCTTAGTGAAATCATAATTACCTTGACTTTTGCCAATTGCAATCAGTTTACACTATTTCTTGTACTCTTTTCAGTGTTATTGTAATTTCCAAAGATTCAGCCATAGTATGAGCTGGGTATGAAGTGCTTTTTCATTGGTCAAAATATGTATGTTGTATAATGGAGGGTAGGTCCTGTTTCTGCATGCATGCATGACAACAACTTGGCAAAACAAACCTTAAATAACCTCCTCCTGATATTTCCTTCGGATGCTGCCTACCTCAATCTCAGACGAAATAAGTTTTTATTTCGTCTGAGACCTCAATTCAATTGCAGAAAAAGTAAAATTCGATATCCCTAATCACTGACCACCACCTCACATATACACCAACCAAATTGGCCGGTTCCGTGCTCGTGTATGTCAGACGCATAGATATTGACGCTCGAAGCCGCAATCCAAAGGAGAGTTATGTAGTGGTACATAAAGTTGGCCGGGGGGCCTAATTCGTTTTAAAATTCAACGATCTTGTGAATAATAAACAACGGCTGGCTCACCCTCGGGAAGGAACGGTGGCGTACATTACCAGCGTTAGTGCCGTGCCCGGGCGGCGCGGCGGGCACTCCGATGGGGAAATGTGAAATTTATCAGCATCGTTGTTCAGAAAGTGATCATTAAAATTCCAAGAGAACAATTACTAAGCAGATTACAGCCATTTTTCAATCGATACAAGACAAAACACAAATTAAATATAGCTCTATATCACACATAATAGTAAATTCTATGACTATATAGATACATATAAGCAAATCGCTGCGCTAAATGTGATATTTTTTTAGGCCTGGGGTAATATAGATCGACGTTAATAACTGCGTAGACCCTTGTTTTATTTCCATTCTTTTTTTAATCTTAAAAAATGAATGAGTATGTAGTTACCTACAAATATAAGTATAAAGTCCCATGTGAAGAATCTCTTTGATATGGCGACATAAAAATTTTGTCTCAAAAGATGAAAGGAATTTTGAAAAGGGATGAAGAAATGCCACGCGGTAGGTAGCCGTAAATAACTCTCGATGAAAGTGTAATATCCCAGCTTTGGACAAGGGAATTGAGGGAATAATACGCAGAGACGTTTGTTCGTTAGCTCGTTTATTTCCAACTGCCGTACTTACAACTACCTTACACTTACTCGTATTAATATCTTATTGCCTAACTATACTACCGACACTACAGTCCTCCACTCTAAATTACTACATATAATACCAAACCATTAATCTAATGACCTAATGTACCTATAAGTAAGGATATCCTAAAACTTATACCTAGGAGGCTTATTTAAACGACACTTCCGCGTTGGTCGAGGCTGGGGCGATACACGGACGTCAGGCGACTGCGGGCTGCTCCCAGGTGTAACGAACTGTTCGTTCCCGGTATCGACTTGCGATGGTGTTGTCGATTGAGAAGGTGACGGTGTCGATACTACAACGTGTTCTAGAGTCTTTGGTGGACTTGATGCCGAGGCTGCTGCTCCCTCCTCCACCTGTGCCTCCTCCTCTGCATCCACTGGGCAACCTAATGAACCCTTAGACCTACGCTTTAACTGATCTATGTGTCTTTGTATTTCCTTTCCACTGTTATCCTTCACCTTATAGCTCGCTTTCCCTACAGTACTGCTGACTACCCCTGGCAACCACTTGTCCCCCTTGAGGTACTGTCTGTACCATACCTCTTCTCCTACTCCTACCCTTCTCTTTGAACCCCCTGCTGATTCTACTTGACGAGCCTGAGCTCGTTTCGCCACCGCCTCTCTATCTGGTTTTAATTTGTCTAACCGAGTCCGTAAATGCCTATTTGTTAGGATCATAGAAGGGGATTCATCTGTCGTACTATGAGGAGTATTCCTATAGTGCATTAGAAATATATTCAAAGCTCTATCAACGTTAACCTTGTCGGATACCGCTTTTCTTATCACTCTTTTTAAGGTCCTTACTGCATTTTCTGCTGCCCCATTAGACGCGGGGTGATACGGTGCAGTGAAAATATGCTCAATTCCCCCATTTTTCACGAAGCCTGCAAATTCTTTGCTGGTAAACGGGGGCCCGTTATCCGTTACTATTTGCCTAGGTAACCCCCATCTACTCCACAACTCTGTTAATTTATCGATAGTTCCGTTCGCGTTTGTACTAGCTACATTGAATACCTCTATCCATTTAGACGTCGCATCTACTATAACCAGATACAGTTTGCCGTAAATGGGTCCCAAAAAATCCATATGCACCCGTGACCAGGGGCGAGCAGGCCAGGGCCAGGGCCGCGGCTGGTGCGCCGCCGGCGCGTCTGCATGCGCCGCGCACACCGCGCAACCGCGACACGCTGCCTCCACTGCCTCGTCGACGCCCGGCCACCAGACGTAGCTCCGCGCCATTGATTTTGATTTTACTATCCCCATATGCGGTTCATGTAACAAGTCCAGAACCCGTGACCTACAGCCGTCGGGTACTACTACGCGATGCCCCCACATGATGCAACCTAGCTCCTCATACAATTCCGTTTTTCTGTTAAAATAGGGTCGCAATCCTTCTATCTCGCAGTTGTTTGGCCAACCGTCGCGTAAATAACTGAGTACCCTCGCTAAAATAGGATCTTTTTCTGTCATTTTTTTAATTACATTATAATCTAACAGAAATGCCTCCTGCGCAAAATGAAAAAATGTTTGCTCCGGCAGCCGTCGTATGTTGTTGACGTTTGACGCCGCCGCTGCCGTAGCCGGTAAGCGCGACAAGCCATCGGCACAATTCTCATCCGTCCTAACGTATTCAATGTCAAACGTATATGCTGACAGAATTATTGCCCATCGCTGCATCCTACTGGCGGTCATAGCAGGTATTCCTTTATTAGGTCCGAATATTGACACTAAAGGCTTGTGGTCGGTCCTTAAAGTAAATTTGCGACCATATAAATACTGATGAAATTTATGAACGCCAAATATAATCGATAACGCCTCCCGATGTATTTGAGAATAATTTTTCTCCGCCTCATTAAGACTACGCGACGCGTACGCAACCGGTCGTTCCCCCCCCGCGCCGGGTTGCGATAATACCGCTCCTACGCCCCGGCCACTCGCATCGCACGTTAAAATCAATTGTTTACTCGGATCGTAATGCGCCAATACCTTTGCACTCGATAACAGGTTTTTTGTTGTAGTAAAGGCTCGATCACACTGCGCACACCAAATCCATTCCATACCTTTTTTTAATAAATTATACAAAGGATATAATACTGAGCTTAAATTCCTGATAAACTTCCCAAAGAAATTAACCATACCTAAAAAGGCTCTTAATTCACTGACGTTCCGAGGTCTACCCATTTTGACAATAGCTTCAACTTTCGAGTTATCCACTTTTACCCCGTCTTTAGAGACGATGTATCCTAAATACGTCACTTCATTAGCTAAAAATACACATTTACTCTTTTTTAGCTTTAACCCATTCTTTTGTAACCGTGAAAATACTTCTTCCAAAGCCTTCAGGTGCTCATTTATTGTCCGACCACCAATAATTACGTCATCCAGGAAAACGTGTACGTAGGGTATACCTTGCAAAATATTAGTCATAATCCTTTGGAATATCCCCACGCTAGAAGCCAAGCCAAACACTAAACGGTTATATCGGAATAACCCCCTATGGGTATTGATCACCGTATACATCTTAGATTCGTCCAATTCAATCTGATTGTAAGCTTGTGACAAATCAATTTTACTAAAATATTGGTCACCGTTTAAGTTGACCAGTACGTCTTCTATCTTAGGCAAAGGAAAGCGATCTATTATCAGTGAAGGATTTACCGTGGATTTATAATCTGCACACAGCCTAAGGGTTCCGTCCGGCTTATTGACAGGTACCAAGGGAGAGGCCCAGTCGGAGCAGTCGATTGGCTCGATGACCCCGTCGCGTAGCATCCTATCCAACTCTGCGTCGACACGCGCGCGCAGCGCGTACGGCAACGGACGCGCGCGATGGAATACCGGCTCCGCTCCCGGTCGCAATCTCAATGTCGCCTTGCCGCCAGTGTATCGACCCAAACCTCCGCCAAACAACTCCTTATACCTGTCCAACACATTAGTGATTATTACATTACTCGTCTTACTACACTCCATACCTAACTTATTTATTTTTAAACAATCGCCAAAAGTGGGTATTTTAATTTTTAACTCTGCTAACCATTGCCGGCCAATTAGGGAGGTAGTTCCTCCTTGTACAACAAATAATTCTAATAACTTTTTCTCGGTACCGTAACAAACTTTCGGTTTTATGATACCTAAAGGTTTCATACATGTGCCATCATACAATTTAAGTTTAATACTACTTTCCTCTAGGACCAAATGCGAAAAGTACTTCTTATACGTTATGTTGTTAACGCACGACACTGCTGTACCCGTGTCGATTTCCATTTCAAAACAATGACCTTCGATAACCACTGGCACTCTCACCGCCTTATAGTCGTTCAAGCATAGCTGATGAAAATCAGCCTCCAGGTCCTCGTAGTCGTGGCCTCCCTCCGCCGCGCCGTCCTGAGCATCCCCGAAGTACACCCCGGCCGGAGCGCTCCGCCCCGCCCCCGCCGCCGTCGTCGGCGCCGGCCCTCTGCCTGGGCACACCCGCCGCAAATGTCCAATCCGCCTACACCAGCTGCAATCGTAGTTACGAAAACGACATCTTTCGTAAACATGGTTTGTGGCACCACATCCGGGACAAAAAGTGTTGCCCCCCCGAGTCGCCGCTGCCGCCCTGTCATAGCCTGTTCCGCGGCCCGCTCCGCGTGCCCCTCGTCCCCCGCGCCCGCCGCGAGCCGCCGCCCCGCGGCTGCTCCCGGGCGCACCGAGCGCGTGCACCGCCGCCGCCACGGCTCCCGCCGCACCCTCTCCGATGCCCACCGACGATGTTGGTGCATCGACAGCTGCCGAGTCACGTTCTGCCGCTTCTAACGACGTCGCTAGTTTGACCGCTCGCGCAAACGTCATCGAATCGTCCTCTGCAAATAACCGTTGGCGTATGAGGTCGCTACGCACTCCACAAACAAACTGATCTCTAAGGTTTTCATTTAAGTTAGAACCAAATTGACAGTCGCGTGTCATTTTTTTTAGTTCCGCAACATAGGTAGCTATGTTCTCTTCTGTTCCCTGTCTCCGCTGCCTGAAACGATAGCGTTCCGCTAAAGCCGACGGTGCCGGTTGTAAGTGATTACGTAACATATCCACGGCCTCACTGTATGCCAAACTCGATGGTTTCTTCGGACTAGCCAAGTTCACCAATAGCTCGTATGCATTGTCGCCCATAACCGCAATTAATGTAGCCAGCTTCTTTTCGTCCTTCACATCATTTGCCGCGAAATACATGTCCAGCCGATCGACGTATGACGACCACACGCCTGATTGCACATCGAAACTCGTCATTTTTCCGACCGTCATTTTTACGTCCACACACCGTTTTTGACACCACGCAACACTAAGGGTCCGATATAATAGTCCACTATCGTCGCCACTGTAATATCCCAGCTTTGGACAAGGGAATTGAGGGAATAATACGCAGAGACGTTTGTTCGTTAGCTCGTTTATTTCCAACTGCCGTACTTACAACTACCTTACACTTACTCGTATTAATATCTTATTGCCTAACTATACTACCGACACTACAGAAAGTATATTTTTTTTTGTGTTAAAATTGAGTGACTCACGAAAATACCTTTGCCGTGTTGAAAAAAGAAAATAACAAAAAAGAATCGTTTTTTGTTCGTTTTCTATAAGCCATTTTTTCAGATGAACGTATCAAATTATTTTCAGCCAGGCCGATCCGATCGCGAAACCTTAGATAAGCCTTCGGGAACAATTCCATTGGTTTACTAAAAGATCTACGAATCCATTTAGTGGCTTCGCGATTAACTGACAGTTATTTCACATTTTACTCCATCCGATTTGAAGTTCACTCGAGGATATAATATATCTGGGGACTTTACACTTATCTCCGAACAAGCGGTATTAGGACGTAGGTTAGGGTTGCCAGTTGTTGCTACTAACAAAAGTTTTTATTCTGTTCCTTTACTTTACTCACTCACAGTATTATTTACATGGATTTACTAATAGCAATGTATAATGTATATCTAAATGAGGTCTTAATTTGTTGTTACCTTTTAACACCAACTCTAATTGGGTTGTTATTTACTTCTCAGATACCTATATCATACAAAATAATTTAATGTTTGCATGTTATATTTTACTATACGAATATCTTATTTTAGACTAGCTATTCCCTGCGATTTCGCCCGAGTTAATTTCGGAGATGCCGAATAAATTTCGGAATAAAAAGTACCCTATGTCCTTTTCAGTACCTTTGACAATGTGTATTCCAAATTCCATAATGATCGGTTGAACCGTGAAGGCGCTAAAGCGTAACAAACAAACAAACTCACTTTCGCATTTATCATATTAGTAAGGACTGGCTGTTTCCCGCGGTTTCACCCAAGTCAATTTCGGAGTCCCCGCAGGAATTCCGGGACAAAAAGTATCCTATGTCCTTCTCTGTACCCCTGACAATGTGTATGCAAAATTTCTGATGATCAGTTGAAAGCGTAACAGACAGACAGACAGAGTTACTTCCGCATTTATAATATTGGTAGGGATTATGCATTTAAAGTATTTTACTCCTAAGAAGTTAACGTAACGCACCTTCATCGACTTCTTCCACTGCACATAAGAATTAACTCGCTATTTTTTGCAATTTCAGTTTATTTCCTAACGTCTAGTTTCCTCCCGTAACCTATATTTCAGTTTAAAATTACTAGCCACAGTAACTCTGGCGCTCCGTTAAGTCAATCCGACAGTCTTTCGTTTTAGCTACGTATAATTTTGTAAAGATTTTATGATTCAACGAATAAACATACTCGTATCAGTAACTTTCAGTCAGTAGGCTGATCGCGCCGTTTTGAAATAATTTTATTATAGATATTAGCAAAACCTACAAAGTGTTTAGTTGTCTGTCGGTCCGGACGCTCGTTCAAGTTTCGTCAAAGGTTAATCAACATTATGTTCTAAACTAATTGTCCCCCGAGGTTACACCCAATGTAATTTTGGAGTTCCCGCAAGAATTTCAGGATAAAATATACATGTTAATATTCCTCTTGAATTGCTGTATCTATGGAGTGAAAACCGCATGAAAATCCGTTCAGTAGTTTTTGAGTTAATCGCGAACAGACAGACAGAAGACGCGGTGGAGGATATTGTTGTAGGATTTATGTAGTGATATTGAATCATCATCTTAAAAATAATCAACACAACACGAAGTGAGCTCAAAATACAATTTTACAATATTTGACGTTATAACACACTAGACATTAAGTTCGCCATTTGTACATTTATATTTGTGCAATAAAGAATAAATAAATAAATTACCGTTTTGTTGTGATTAATGTCGTTATGAAATAGTGCCAGTTGCAGCCCTAGCTAGGCGGAGCGGGCGCGCGGCGGCCGCGTTGCAACGATCGCCGGAGCTGCACACAGGTCACGCTCGTCTCAGCTCCACTTATCTATGATCTGTATAACTCTGAGTCGGCCCCGCTTGTTCCACCCGTTCCAAGTCGAAGTAGCGTTCGCTTTGTTAGCTTTGCATGACGCTGTGGTATTTGAATGAGTGTCTTCAACCCTTTATTGTAACTGGTCGAACAGCGAAGAGATTTCAACATTTCAACAAGTCTATATGCCTTTTCTTAGAAATTGAACATCTGAACTGACATAATGGAAGTGGTTCAACTGCATATATCACTGCTACGATTTTAAAAATTGGTACTGAGATCGAATTAAATTTATCTAATTTATTCGATTCACTTTATAACTAGCTTCTGCCCATGTCTCTGCTCGAGTGTTGATTTTAGTGTATTTTATGACCTCAGTATTATATTATCTGTGATTAGGTATTCTTCTTTCGAAGAACCCATTCTAATAAAACTTTCATGTTTTAGTATAGGTAAACGGAAACCGAAAAGGTTTCGTTTCATTCTAATGTGAATCGTTAAACATACCTAATGCGAATAATTTTTTGTAATTTTAAATTAAACTATTATGCGACTCAACAACCGATTATTTTTTTTTCTATTGTAAAAAATGATATTAATTCTACATTAGAACTGTAACCTCGATACGCAAATAGAAAGATGATCATCCAACACGAGTCACGACACAGTACGACGCGGCCCGACACGCCCGACACGGCCCGACACGGCGGCGGCGTGTCAAACGCCAAACGCGAGTTGAAAGCGACATCAATAGCGACCCTTTCTCGCGCGACCGGCTCCGACTTCCAATACCATCCATTCATCTCTCACTTCGCACCTCTCTAGGGATCCGCATCTGAAAAACTCAAGTGAACCATGAGCCGACCTTGTCAGGGCGTAGCTTAGATTATTTATTTATTTATTTAGAACATAAAACAGATTACAGTCTTAACGAACATAAAACAGAAGTGTTAATAAAACAGAAGTCCGACTACAATCTTTTTACTTGTGTCCCTAGCATGCTTAAAATTAAAACCGCTAATTAAAACATAGTCAACGGTTATTCTCCCTAAAGATCCTATTCTTCTGATCCTAATAGAGACAGCTGATTTTTTTATTGAGAACTAGCTGTGCCCTGCGGTTTCACCCAAGTAATCATGACAGTCAGTGACAAGCCAAATATGGAGTGGGTAGATGGACTAAGTCCACTCCCGCAGCGAGCTCGTCGTGAGCAGAACAACCCAAGTGGGCAGACACAAGCGGGCTTGTCACCGAATTCAAACCGATCAGTAGTAGAACAAACCAATAATAATAATATTACGTGTATTTTTGTCTTTTGGATTAAATGGGTAGGTATTTTGTTATTTTTAGCTTTATAGTTTTGTGTTTTTGGAAGTCGCTTTTAATTTTGTTTATTAAAATTTTGTTTATATTGTTTTGAAGAGGAACTCCTTTTATTGCACATAAAATAACAATGTTACAGTACCTAAAGAAAAAGGAGAAAGCAAATGGCGGTCTTATCGCATAGTCGCGATCTCTTCC
Source organism: Zygaena filipendulae (assembly GCA_907165275.2). Taxonomy (NCBI): domain Eukaryota; kingdom Metazoa; phylum Arthropoda; class Insecta; order Lepidoptera; family Zygaenidae; genus Zygaena; species Zygaena filipendulae. The sequence continues at coordinate 158,117 of OU015649.1, forward strand.
AGACAACCAATTATGCGAAAGGACAAACAAAAATAGTATTGCACTGTTAAGGTCAGGGTTGAAACCCCCCCTTCAAAAAGGAACCGCACATTTCAAAGAGCCCTCCGCGCCCCCAGCGAGACTCGCCCTTGGCCAGTAGTGCTGCCGCCTCCCGTTTATTATGAAATCAACCTCTTTGCGAGCGTCGCGTCGTGTCGTTAATATAACAGTGAACGCGCTCTGTGTCCGGGCATTGTTTGTTAATATCCGAAAGCATTTCTTTTTCATTTTTATCTTTTGTATCTTTCCAGTTTCCTTCGCGATTAGAATTTTTTTTTGTAAATCCCACTTTTAAATCTTCTACTGGGAAGGAATTCTTTTACAACTCGGTTATTGTTGATTTTATATCGTTGACGAATATTTTAATGAACATTGTATTTATTTTGTTGAAGAATATAAAAAAAGAAGAAGCAAGTTAACATTACGTAAGTAAAATGAATATTCAAAATGAAATATTACGTTTAACTGATCAAAGACATAGACCACATAACCATGTTATAAAGCGTCGTGCCGCGTGCGTATGGTTTATGTAGTTTATATATTTCCCGAGTCTAATAAAAAGAGTGATCGCGAAAATGTACCTAAAGAGCAGGTTTGTTTATGTAAATTTAATCTGACTATACTTTCAGCTCATAAACCAAAAAACTAATGTTCATAGTTTAGCGATTCTCAAGTGATGCGCTTACCAACAGACAGCATAGAATTTTCATTTTTTTTTTTATTGGCATTGGTTTTTGGTAAAAAAAAATCTGCCAAGATTTAGACATTCAAAAGTTGGTGAGAAATTGACTAAAACGATTTTATTCATATTATGGAGTCCTTATACAAACATGTATGTCATTATACAAATAAAGTGTTTAAAGCAAATGAAAGTGGTTAAGACGTGAAAAGGCCTTTGTACTTTCACAACTTTTTTCACAACTTTTCACAACTTAAAAAATGTGTTTAAGATTTTTTTTCAGGTTTTTCAAAGACGACATTTATGGATTCTAAAAAGGTTTTTAAATTACAAAAATCACGAAGGCTTTATTGTAAAATAAAGCAAATAATGTATTATTTGCTTTGCCAACATCAGCACGTGAATGACATTAATTCAATGCAAAGAGAGTTAATAGAAAAAGGCACGGTTCGTTTTGGTTTCCTCGCAGAAATAACAAGTGGCGAGCGATACTCCGCCTACTCCTCTACACAGTAATGGAATCAAAACTTTCCACTCAATGAATTTCGCTCGGCGATGTTAGGCCGGGTCCACACGACCCACGTCGCAGACCGTCGCTCGTCGCCCACCAGAACGCACTATTGAATTTTTCTTTACGCTCTTCTCCCAACGGCGGTCAAAATTTAAATCTCCATCCACCACCACTGTACTAACCTAATACCTTTCACGTTCTTACGTCGTGCATCACCTTAAACATAAATATAATGTGAAATATAAATTTCTAAACAAGTAATTATAAAATCAATAAATATTTAATCTGCATAGCATACGGGTAAATGATTTATTTATAAACTAGCTGTTCCCCGCGGTTTCACCTGCGGTAATTTTGGAGTTCTCGCGGGAATTCTGGGATAAAAAGTACACTATATCCTTTTCTGTACCCCTGACAACGTGCATGCCAAATTTCATCCAAATCCGTTCAGCCGTTTTTGCATGATTGAGTAACAAATATCCAAACATCCACACTTTCACATAATATTAGTAGGATATTTAAAAAAAAAAAAATTTTTATTTATGTGGTTCTTCTACATTTCTTTAATAATTATTTTAACTTTTGTATTATGTATATAAAATTAATTTACTCGTAGCTAGCCTATTGTTTTAACTGATTTTTAACTGATTTATTCGTACAAACCATTCATTAATTATTATTAATCGTTGACACGTCAGTATACTTACGTCCCGGTGTGAATCCAGCTTTAAACTTATTAGAACAGTTTTCCGCCGCTCGGCTCGCTTCTGTCTCGCAAACTCGCGCAAAGTAAAATTAAAATGGAATTTAAACTTTGACAAACGTCTAACAATGATAGACAGGTTGGATAAGGTCGGTAGAAACTTTTTCGATTTGTTTAAAATTTATTAATACTGTAACTTATAACTAGGTACTACTAACAACTTTAGAAATTGATATTGTAGGTGATACGTCTAGGTGCGTAACTTATTCAGTAGATAATAATATTAAATGTTACTGGATTAAATAATCATGTAAAAAGTATATTTGCTTAAATGTGAATAAGCGTATATTTGCCTCATCTAACGATTGCAAACAATGATAAAAGCTATAAAAATAATGGAATGAACAGAAAATGATGTTAAGCTTTCAACATTTTACGTGCAAATATAACTTTTTACGCGATTTGTTCACCCAACGCTTCTGTGAAATGATAAAATGTTAGGTTCGACGTCTATTGGCAAGATCATTGAGTTTTATCCTGTTCTCTTGGCGCTGTTTTAACAGCGTTCTATTGAGATTACTCGTACTCATCTGTGTCTCTGACTCTGTAATACAATCGCTCAATGAAGTGATACTGTTTAGCGCAAGAAAAAAGCTCGTTACACTGATGAAATAATAAGCTAGTTGTATAGTTGGTGCTTTATGCTGAAACAGCTGAATAGATTTAAACAAAACTCGGCACACAGATACCTACTCCATATCCTGCATTAACACATGTGTTATCTGAAAAAAGAGCTCGGCTCCGAAATTCGTGCAGGCAAAGTCGAGAGCAATAGCTACTTTTTTATCAATTCTACAGTAAAAGTAAAATGTGCGCGCGTTGGTTTTCATTCGGATGCAGCGATTGTATAATTTAACTTTTAATTGGGATGCATTGCGTTTTGATATTTTTATTTTATAATAGGTATTTATATGTTTATTTTAATTGTTGCAAAGACCAAAAGCAATACAAAGGATTAAATTATATTTAGTAGTGCATGGCTATAAGTACTTACATTTCTTATCTTTCATATTAAGTTGTTTAAATAAGCATAATATGAAACTTTACAATTAAAGACCATTCATTCAACTAAGTAACTTTGTATTTGCTTTTTAAAATAAACCAAGTTATATGTATTTATTTATGTAGAATATATTATTTTCATAATTATCTTTCCAGAGTTATCACTTCATAAATCATAATTAAACTTTTTTAACAAAAAAGTTACTCGGTGTAGGTTCGGACACTTTTACGTATACTAGCGAACAAAACATGGCCAACCGCTGGTTGGATCATTGTCTTACCACTGAGGCAGCAACACCTTCAGTTGATAAGGTGTGGGTAAAAAATGATGTCACTTGGTCGGATCATTACCCATTGATTATTAATTTAAATATTGATGTGACTTGTAATAAGGTGATTACGTGTGATGTCAGCAATCAGTACAAAAAAATAGTATGGAACGTTAGAAACTCGGAACAAATAAAAGAGTACAGTGATTATTGCTCGAAAGCGCTCTCTGACTTGAAGTATTCTAGTTATTGTGATGTATGTGATCAAAACAGGCAAATAGTATGTACAGATATAGGTAAACATAGATATGTCATTGATAAGTTATATAATGATCTTGTAAATGTATTAAAATTAGCAGCTATATCCAGTAGTCATTCGCGCGTAGGTGCTCGTAGGAAAACTGGACAAGTAGTCGGTTGGAACTACCATGTAAAGGAAAGTCACAATATAGCTAGGTTACATTTTGGATACTGGATTAGCAGTGGTAAACCAAAAGAAGGGTACATCTATCAAAAAATGATTGAGACACGAAAAGTTTTCAAAAATAAATTAAAATGGGTTCAAAATAATGAGGAAACTATAAAAATGAATATTTTAGCGCAAAATAAAGCTGACAAAAATTTTATACAATTTTGGAGGAACATTAAAGCAGCCAATGGAAAAAGTACTCTACCTGTATGTGTAAATGGGGTAAAGGAACTATCCAGTATTGCCAATATGTTTGCAAAACATTTTAAGGTAGAACCAATGGAAGTGGGGGATGTGCTTGGCGCTAGCTCCGATATATCCAACGTGAGTGGGTCGATAGACGATCTGTGGATCACACCTGATATCGTAAAAAGTGTTGTGTTTCACATGAAGCGTGGGAAATCACCCGGACATGATGGGTTAAGCATCGAGCACATCCTTTATTCTAGTGGTGAAATCTGTAAGCTTCTGGCGGATCTATTTAATATGTGTATTAAAAATTCATATCTTCCTAAAGAACTTATGAAAACTGTGGTGGTTCCGATTGTAAAAAACAAGTCTGGCGATTTGTGTAGCTTAAAAAATTACAGACCCGTATCACTAGGAACCATAGTTGGTAAACTATTGGAAAGAATTTTGCAGCCCAAATTGATGAAGAATGTTAAAATTAATGATGCTCAGTTTGGTTTCCGTGCCGGTCTCTCAACAGATGCAGCAATATTGGCTTTAAAACATACAGTAAATTATTATCACAAAAGAGATACCTCAGTATACGCGTGTTTTCTCGATCTTAGTCGCGCTTTTGATCTCGTAAATTACAAAATTTTATGGAACAAACTTGCGCAAAATCAAGTTCCCGCCAGTATTGTGAATGTGTTGAGATATTGGTACGAGAACCAAACCAACATAGTGCGATGGGGCGACACATTATCTAATGAATTTAGATTAGATTGTGGTGTTCGTCAAGGAGGGCTCACATCTCCGGACCTCTTTAACCTCTACGTTAACGATCTTATCGAGGAGTTGAGGGGCACCAGGATCGGTTGCCATGTTGGTAATGTGTGTGTTAACAGCTTGAGCTACGCAGATGATATGGTGCTCCTCAGCCCGTCGATAAACGGTCTTCGTACACTCCTTTCAATCTGTGAGTCGTATGCTGCGAAACACGGATTGAAATATAATGTAGGAAAAACGGAAATTCTTGTATTTCGTCGGGGTAGGGGACCGGAGAACGTGCCGCCGGTGTTCATGTATGGAACAGCAATTGCGGTTGTGAAAAAATTTAAATATCTGGGCCATGTTCTCAACGAGTATCTCAATGATGAGGAAGATATGGAGAGGGAGCGCAGGGCTTTGGCCATTCGATGCAATATGCTTGCGAGGAGGTTCGCTAGGTGTTCGGAGGGCGTCAAAATATCTCTGTTCAAGGCATTTTGTCAGGTATTTTATACCTGTCAACTTTGGACGAGATACACAAAACGCGCCCTTAATGTGCTTCGAGTGCAGTATAATGACGCCTTTCGAGCTTTAATGAAGCTTCCTCGTTATTGCAGTGCCAAAGCCATGTTTGCCGACTCTGGTGTACCCGATTTTTTTGCAATCATCAGATCACGTTCCGCATCGTTCTGGGAGAGGATTATTGTGAGCAATAATTCGATCTTAGTAAACATTGCGGATGATGTTAATAATAATGTTTATTTGGGAACATGGTCTAGACTGCACCTGTGCGCGAATGATGAGTTGAGATAGTATCTTAAAAATTGTAGACACGTAAGTTATAAGAAAATTATGTTACATCTTTTTTACATCTTTTTTATGGGTTTTTTAATGCCTGAAATAAAAGTATTATTATTATATTATTATTTAACAAAAAAGCAATTTAAATTTAACAATAATTGTATGATCTTTTCGCTTTCACATTTACCCAATTGTAGACCGAGACTTAACTATACAACAAAATTCTTTCCAAAAAAGTTTCCAATAAACTGAAAACTTTCAGCAGTACATAGGTACATAAAACTGTTACAGTTACAGACCGACATAGAAATCAAATGAAAGGAGACGCGCCAACTGTTACCTTTTCCCCATATTGTGTTAATATGTCGTGCTGCATATTTTAAGTATTATAACTTCACTCCTAACACCCTTTATGTGCTCGTATAGCCAGTTTTGATGCTTTTATTCAACGATCCAAAAAGTTGGAATGTGTTTGACACCATTATGAATATATTTACGACAAAGAAATACTTTCTGTTGGTATTCTTGGGATGTTTCTCCCGCTTTGGAGCCAACGATCTGTCCCAAGGAAGTGTGAATGCGCTTTGTATATTGGCACCCTTCTCCCACATTCTTCAGATTCTATCGAGGATGGGGATGCGAGGGATACCCACAGGGCTCGCGCGCAACCTGCTATTATATATGTACATTATAGTCGAACCAAGGCGCCTGTGAAAACACGGTTCAACTCCTTTGATGCCTTTTTGTCAAAACTGTTCTAATTATTCATAACGAACGAACTGGTGCCCGCGGCTTTTCTTGCGTTAATGTAGATTTGGTCAACCAATTTCCTATTTTTCGGAAACAGTACTTTTTCTGGATGCACAGTACCCTATGTCCTTTTCTCTCTCTCCGACCACATGTAGGTATGCGAATGCGAATTTCATAATGACCTATTGAGTAAGTACTAACAGTTAAGGCGTGAAAACGTAACAAACGAAAAACTCACATACGAGTTTGTAAACTAAGTTAGGATAACACATAAATTACTAAATCTAGAAATATAAAATCTGAACAGCTCTCACGCAAAAAAGACAGCAAAGGAATCGAAAAAAGTTTAACTGTTTTTTTTTTTTCGTCTTGACGCAATCAGCTTACGGAAAGAGATTCTAAAGCGTCAAGTATTATGGCACCCCTAGTAGGTACACTATTATGACCCCTATGTGAGTGGATTCACGGACAACACCTATCAACTAATAAAGAACTTAAATAATATGTCCTTATCAAAATTTTATTGAGTTGAAACCTAAGTAGGTAAGATGAGAGCAACTCTAAATATCATACGACGGCTAGGTTTAAGTTTGAAGCGGTCCGCAGCGCACACGGCGACCCGCGAGCCCGGCATTTGCATATTAATCCATTACGATGCTCAAGTTTCGCCCCCGGGGGGTCCAATAAGGGACCACTCGGTCTCAGTGCTGAGACTTGAGAGACGACCGACCCTCTGTTTTTGAATGTGACCAAGCTTATTAGCCACTTACAGGACTCTTGTTATCAACCAACTTCACGTAGAACGATTAATTTAGGTAAAGCTCTCACAAAACTGGCTCGACGTATTTAATAATAGTTCATAGAAAACTATGACAGTTTATCTAAAAATATACAAAGGTGTATTTTGTTTTCATCGTAATCGGTCTACGGAAAGAGAAGTGATACGAAGTCACTATACGAACGGACTGCACACTAGTTTATTTTAATTTTGTTTTATTTTATTTATTTAACATAATCCACAGCACTTAACGACTATGTACACATTTAATGATTAAACCTACTGCCAACAACGAATTTACATTATATGAGTACATATAATATGCCGTAAACCAAGAAACAAAAAGGGATTACCTACTTTATTCCCAACCTTCACAAGCACTCAAATGCACATCCAATACGCATGTATGCTTGCATGCACGCACGCATAAATCAATACACGCAACACGCATATTAACACACCCACACGCAGACACACACACACACACATTTATAATAATTAACCCTTATTGTAGTACTAAACGTTACATTTTCGTCCCAGCTCCGATTTCTAAACTTGCGCTAACTTCACGTCAAAAGCCGAATGAGTCCGTCAATGTAATTAGTATTTTCTAGAATGTTATTTTGGATGTAGATGTGTACGATGGAGTGTTGTGTTGATTATAATTAACCGCGGAATACGCGGTTTGTGTAATTAACTGTAAAATCACGGATCAACAAACGGATCGATTCGTGTTAAAACTCGGAACGTATTGTAATAATGTGGTTTCTACTAACATATAATATAATATTAGTTGCAATGTTAAAATATACATAATTTATGTGTACACAGTTGTGTGCGTCGTGTCGCTCGTGTGTCAGCCGGTGCCTATTGGAATGTGTCGAAATGTTATTATCACAGTTGAAACGGTTCGTGCGGTGATGATTGAACGCTTGCGGTCCGTCGATTTCAGTACAGACGATGCACCTGAAGCGCATTCGAGGTGTGCTGTGTGTGGGCTAGGCAGGGCTACCAGAAACTTGTCTTAGAATGAAATACAACTAGAACTCCTGTTATTTTCAGTACAGACTAGCCGATACCCGCGGTTACGCAAGTGATACACGTGCTACGCCTACAAATGACAAAAACTTTTATTCTAACTGATATCGATAAAATGTCGATAAAATCGATTTGTCTATATGTCGCTCCAAGCAAAGCCAGTGAAAATCACAAAGGTCATTCAGTAGTTTCGTAGATTAACGTGCACCTACAGAGCACCCGAAATTTTAATAGACAAATACTAAAAACTGTCCAAATTCTATATTTCCACCATCAATATAGTTTTAATGCAGCGTTGTGGAGTCAGAGGGAATATCTTTATTCAATCAGCTAAGACGCAATAGTTATTTTTGCAACAAGAGGTCAGAGTCGTTTTTGCTGCGAGTGCTGATTTTGAATCCTGAGTGTGGCGAGGGATTCAAAGGCACGAGATTCGTTTAAATACAAAAATAAGTTAAAATTTCAATAAATTACATTAAAAGACATAATTATCTTTTTGCAAAATTTCTTTAGTTAGTACAAATTTCCGAACGTGTTTGTCTTTGAGGTCGAATTCAAAATTAGAACTTTGAAAGGGCTGGTCTTTGTCTCTCTCTCTCTTTCTAATGGCGAGGAAGAGATAGAGTGTAAATGTTTTGAATTGTATGACTAACCCAAGGCTGAATAAGATATTCGCGGCTTTCTGAAAACAAAAATTAAAAAGTTACTTTGTCTCACTCAGTGAGTAAAATCGCATTTTGCTCACTGATTTCAGGCAGCAAAACCTACATGTTTGAGCTACTGAAGTGAAAATAATATTTTTTATTTACAGCAGCTGTGGTCAACTGTACCATAGTGACTGCCGGGTTCATATCTCACGATGTTTCTAATATATTAATGTTTCACTAGAGTTCCATTACTTGTATATTTTTAAGTAACTTAAAACCTAATTATCAGTGATACTGCACAACGCTCCCGATTCTCTAGGTACCCCGTTCCCGGCGAGCCTTATGTACCACTCATACGAATGCTGGCAACCCTTCGAAATGGCTTTCTGATGAGCTATTTTCCGCTCGGCCGCAGCCCGGCTCGGCCCGTCCCTGCGCGCTCGGCTGCGCCACGTGCAATGATCGGAGGCCTCACTGACTACCCCCTACATACACTATCTTTAATATAACATAATAATATCTGTAAGGCGCCTGTCATCGTTGGCTATTCGCAATCGCATCACAAGTGTGACCGACTGAGCTTTCTCATTTCATTCTTCTACTGATCAACTAGTTTTTAGTTATTTGTATGGATTGATAGCCGCTTATTCAAAGGGTGATGGTTCAAGCCTTAGCTTCCAGGCCTTTTTGTTAGCAGCAATCCAAAAGGAAAATTCATCACCGTGCAGTGGAATATCGGCCACACTGTCATCAGTATCAAAGAAAGCGAATGTCCACACTTTGGACAATTGTAAAAGACTGACCACGGCCTAAGATTTGTCTTGAAATATACGGCAATTTTTAACAAGTCTAGATACTAGTTAAAAAATTAGAACCTCTCTGATTCCAAAATTGGAATATTGCATAGTTCGCCAATCTCGAATTAAGCTGAGACCTTCCGACTAAGCGTGACTTCGTAACCGCCTTCGAAACCGACAGATGGAGCTGAACGCTACCCTAAATATTAAATATGCCCCAAGTTTTACTGAAGCGTATTGCACATTAACTATAAGACCATTACGGTAACCGTTATTGTTACATAATTTCTCGGAGCGATGCGTCTACCGCACCTTTGCGGATTATATCGGCCGGTTTCCCGCATATGTGCCTGCGTGCGTGCGTGCGTGCGTGTGCGTGTGCGTGTGTGTGTAGCGGGATACTCGGTCCTCTTTCCGGGCGAACGGAGCCGTCAGTAAATACCCGAAGTCCCATTTGATGTGACCCACAAATATGGAGCACTTACTCGTTATATTACTCGCAGATTCCCTTTCATATTTTCGAGTAAGCAATAAATTACTGATTGTATTGTATACTTATGTATCAATAATAGAACTATAGGTACTTAAATGCTGTTTAGTATATTGGAAATCTATAAATAATCTCCGAACATCTTTCTGTATAATCAAATTATGACGACGGCAAATAAATGAATCAAAGCTGAAATAACTGTAATAAATATAATAATTAAATTCAAATATTTTCATTCAAATTTCAATATTTTCACATAATTTTAGTACCTATCTAATATCTAGGCGACCCAATTTCGCTCGGCGTCTTTCTCTTTTGCGGTGGGAATTTACTTTTACCAAGTTACCAGAGTGTACAGAGAAGAAAATATCATTCTCTTCTAAACATCCACAATCCACACTTAATATTTTTTAATTAATTGCTGATATCGTTTGTATTTTTGTAGCAATTCTAGAGATACAGATGCTTACATGTTGTCAGATGTACAGGAAAGGACATAGGGCACTTTCATATCGGAATTCTCGCAGGAACTCCGTAATGAACATGGGAAAAACTGGGGAGCACAGCCAGTAGAGTTACATAAGCGACCACGCGACCGCGCGCAGAATCCCAGCGAGTTGTAGCCGTGATAGCGGGCCGCGACCCGGCCAGGAGCTACGGCGGGCGTTATTAAAATTGAGTTACCGGCAATCAGGTTACATTGAGGGCTTCGGACGCCAGCGGAATGCGTAATCGTTGTATCGGGCTGGTTGTCACGGCGCCGATCCGCCAATTGGTCCTCTGCGCCTCTAAGCTCCCCAGCTCGCCCCCGCAGCCCCGGCGTCGTCTCCCACATTCCGATTGCCGTCCACAATCCAATCGACGTACACAAAGCATTACTAACCCCATCCCATGGCCCCGCTCGCTGACGTTTTTTTGTGTATGCGTGATGTGATACGCTACCTCCACAAACAGTATTTAAACAGTGCATGTAAGCTATACAGTCATATTGTTACTAGACTTCAGCTGCGTGCGTTTCATGCTCTCAGAAACTATCATATTTATCATTTATTTATTTTTCCACAAATATACAATAGTGACTTATATATCGCCAACCTATAAATAGGTTGTTGGCGACATAGGTAGCTATATGCTGTGTTCACTTCCTTTAGAATAAGATCTTCAACCAAAAAATATCACAGCCTAACCGTTGCTTCTTTGCGATGTTTTACAAGTTGATATCTGGGTGATCGAGCTATACTCGGTGATTTTTTAATCGTGTTTTTTTGCAGAACATACCGGACATAACAAATAACAATCCGTATTTTACCAACATTTATTATTATAATTTCCTTTAGTTTACTAATAGCTAACATGAGTTTTTAAGGTACACATTAATATGCTTTGTTCCTTTGGATGAAGCAACAATGCAAGTGCCTGGAAGACAAACGATAGATCAAAATAAAATAAAAATACTTACTTACATATTATTTACACAGAAGAATGGCTCGTTCAAAGTTAGTTAAGTAGGTACGTGTAGACAAACAAGCATATTTTCAAACCAATAAATAGGAGCGCATAAATATTGGTAAAGATTTTAATTTGAATTCCCGAAAATATAGTGTAAAATTTTCAAACGCCCTAGCTCACTTCCAAGTTCGACTTGCTACCCGCTGCCTCTGCCCGCTACCCAGCCGAGCCAATCTCTACCTCATAACTATCGACTTTCCCTTTGCTAACTTATTCAGGGGTTACCTACCCTACCTCACCTTTTCAATGATACGCGAGGAAAGATTTTGACAAACTAATATTAGTTTAGGGGTCGCACGCCTACCTTCATCCCTCATAGATTTCTATGCCGAGGCTATACACCTGGTATGTTTGTACATCTCTTTGAAAGACATTCGCGGTACCTAGTTTTATTGGCAGCGAGTCGGGGTTGAATGCGGGCTGCTTGCGATAAGCTGCTTTTGTATTCTCTAATATAAATGTTTCCTTCAATATAAACGTATTAGCTGGCAGGTAAATAGTTTTAACGTATAGACAAGCAGGTGCAAGCTCACGCTCGTTGTCATAGGGGATAGACAGAGGTTCACAATAATCGTTTTCATGATGCCTTATGTCACTTGCAAGTCAATGTTAAAGTATATAATGGGATACCTACTTTTCCAAATCTATATATCTATACGTCTATATATCTATAAATATAAATAAAATTGAAGTGTCTGTTTGTGATTCCAAATTATCAGCTTTTCACTAAATACATATGGAAGTATATACGCTGCTTACATAAAAAAAATTGAAAATTTTCTCTATCTGTCTATTTGTTCCGGTTAATCTTCGGAACGGCTGAACCGATTTTAATGGGATTTCCACTGGCAGATAGCTGATGTTATAAAGAGTAACTTAGGCTACTTTTATTCTAGAAAAAAATGTTCCCGCGGAAATTCTGAAACTCATGCGGGTAAAACCGCGGGGCACAGCTAGTAGGAAATTAAAGACTTTATTCTACATACGTTTAAGATTAGAACACCGTTCACAAAAGCCTCCATTGTTACAGCTGCTGCAGTAGGCGCGTCTACACTACATTTCAAACGACAACGTACTTTGGTGACCTACAATCCCCATCGTTCCCACCTCATTATAACTTTGTATTATTTCATGTTTAACTTTTAGTTTTACTACCTGTATAAAGTGACTTTTGGCTGGGTCGTAAGATTAACAATAAACTAAACTAAACTAAGGGCCAGAGTACAATTTGTCATCTTTTTCGAGATCAAAAAAAATAACCAATTTCTTCGCAACACCACCTCTCATTGTTTCTTTTGAAAATCCATTTTGCTAAGTAAGAGCTGGCAAAACAATTCGTTGCGAAATGTTTTGTTAAGTCCCTTCCGAGGCACCTACTCGCTACTTAAATTACGTCTGGAACAAAAGTTAAGTTGGAGTAATGTAAATTGGTTTCTTTTGTTTCGTCCTTAAATGAGTTTTCGGTGTTGCTCGCTCGCTACTTACATGCTCAGCATAAAGAATAAAGTTAAATAAGAGAGTTTGACGTCACAAGAATGAAGGCATATATATTATATATACATAGGTACCTATCCAAAGACATTATTAGAGAATATACGAACAATACAAATTTTTTCTATGCAATCCACGTCAGCCAATTTTTGCGGGGGAATGATCAAAATAAAAACCAATCACATCGTTGCGACGCAATCAAATACCAGTCACCACAAAGTTCATTTCAAATAGCCAATCACATCGTTTTCCATCAAGTGGTATTTATAGACAATAGTCTCTGCTAGCCAACGGCATTTTGTTAGCATGAGATCATTTGACCGCTGCGTGGTTCATTCAAGGGGAAATCTTAGCGGCCGAGCGTATTGTCAATCTATTCTCTTTCAATATCTTTGCCTATATTATCACCGAATATCTTTATTCATGTCGACCAGTAAGGCACAATTTATGCGAGGTCGGGCTTCGCAATTTTGATATCTATGTATATTCTATAGCAAAACCTGTTTGCTTCCAAGAGGATTTTGTCGCACCGATCAGCTTGTCCAATGCTGTCTTTACAGATTGACCGATGGATTCTTGCTTCTTTTTAACCGTTAAAGTTGTAGCTTGTAGGTATAATCTGGGATCGTAGGTCTTAAGTCGAACCAAAAAGCCTGAATGGGGGTCAAACGCGTAGTTCAATAAAAAAAATTAATTGAATTAATGAAACTGAAAAGTTGAACTACTGAGAATATCTAGACCGAAAATTATACACTTCCATAAATCAAGCAGTCTGAGTCGCAAATGACGAGATACCATGTTAAGTATAAGAATTTATAAAATCCTAGATTTCCGCTCTTTAAGATAACTTACTGTAATTAAAAATCGTTATTACAGTTATTGATTCTCTTTTATAGGGTTTTTAAAAAAACACGTTAATGAAAACAAATCGCGTCTTCCGTTCCGCTCGGTCCGCAAATCTAAGCTTTACACCCGCCGTCACCCCACAGGAGATGGCGACGTCAACCCGACTCCTCCACGACTCCTCCAACTGCCCCTCGGGTCCTCAAATTTGCATATTAATCTATTAAATCTGACTAAACTGCCTCAACAAGCTCCGTTGTCCTTAAACATTCTTTTTTCATGAAATCCTTGAATGTATGAAGGCTTTTCATACCGCTATAGATTACCCAAACTAAGGGTTGGAGGGATACCATTATACCTTATGTATTTTTATACAAAAAATATCAATGACGGCTATAGTAGATATAAGACGTGTCAAGTCCCATTGTATATTAAAAATGGCAGTGGTAGCGGTTATCTATGTACCTATGTATGTACCTTTACCTGACCAAATTACCAAAAAAATATATTTTGTCCCAAAAAATACTTTAATAAAACTGAAAATTTAAATCGATAAATTACAATCTTCATTTTGTTTATTATTATATAGTCGTTATTATAATATGGCGTACTTACGTTCTTAGCTTTTCTATGTTGAAAATATTTTAAAAGTTGAAAGAAAATTACAATTTCATTTGAATTATGAATTTAGTTAGGTTTCATAAATTATAATACTATTTGCATCCAAGTACAGACTACGCAGTCTATTTAGGAATGATGGTCGGTAGGTATAGCAGATCATCATCTGTTAACAATACAATTATTACAACAACAAATGAAGCTGGAGATCAAAACCAATTAAGCTCACGCCACCGATTTCTTAATTGACAACAAATCAAACGTTCTATCCGTTTATTTACCGAGAAAGCAGTTGGTCCATCTTTCTAATTTCGGAATTTTCTCAAAAACCATCTAACTAAGAACTATAAAGAAATAAACAAACACACATTTTCCTTTTCTTTAAAAGGGTAAATACATTTATTACAGGTTATACATTTGACTGGCTACTCAGTAGGTACTCATGGTGGTTGAGGCTCTCGGGCGAGATATGTACTCGTATAAGGTAGAGTGAGCGATCGGCGCAGTAATGCGGTCGGCCGCTGAAGAATTATTATCTAAGCCCCGCGTCGGCCATGAATTATAGAGGGTGAGTCGGGAAGGGGATACTAAGAGAGCACCAACACATAAAGAGTATTCATATTCATTTATTTTATAATTTTCATTACACGTAATTAATTAATACAAATGAAGTAGATATATATCTATACCGTTTAATAAAAAATAAATAAAAAAATTAAGCTTAATAAATTCAAAAAAGAAAAAATATAAATAAATAAATAAATTTCAGAGTATAGTGGGATTTTTTAATGCCTACTAGACCAGCCAATCGCATAGGCATTTCTTAAATGAAGGGAAACTTGGGGCGCCTAGTACTTCTGAAGGTAGTCTGTGATATACCATGGGCCCCAGTACTTTTGCCGTTTTAGCGCTTTTAGCTAAGGTACTATGATAAAGCACAACAGTGTCTATGACAAAAAATAACTTCTATGCGAAAAAATCCATAAGGCCAATAGATTTTCGAGAAAACCGCATACGTATATTATGAAGCGTTGAAAATTTACAGTTTTAACTAAAAAACAGCCGCCTATTCCATTGCGTTATGCAGAAAATTATAGGAAGGAAAAGGTGTTTTAAAACATGTTTTGGGAACATTATGTCTATTTAAGTACCTACCTAGTTACCACTTACCGGTGACAGTTTGAAAAGCTTGCGTTATGGACATCCTTCCCGACTAACCTTGCATCCATCCCGGTCCGCCCCCGCCCGCGCCGCCCCGCCCCGCCCCGGACACGTCGTCCCTCTAATACGAAATAAACCTGGCCGCGGCCGCTCGAGCCTTCCCTGGCTTGATTCGGCTCGAACGATGATGTATGTCGCACGGAGTTATTTCTAAACAACACAGCACAATTGAGTGTTTATAATAATAATAATAATTATTATTATTTATTTGCTTAAAAAGTGTTAATTTAGATGGTACAGTGACAATAAGTTTCACACTCTTCACCAGAAAGCTGGCATGCAAATCATGTAGGTATCTAAGTATTAAAATATCAAAATACAAACATATATGGGTTACGGCATTCTAGGTTTAAAAAAGTCATAGTATTCCTTAATAGTGTAAAAAGAGTTTTGTATCAACCAACCCTTGAGTTTATTTTTAAAAAGTTTTTTAGTTTATCACATTTACTTTTGATTTCTATGTCATCCCTACATTATGGTAGAGTTCTATAAAAGATATTGCCTTCTCCTTTGAAGTAAAAGATGAAAAATTTTAGTTTAAATTATTCTCTCTTAACTTTAAGCCTACCTCTATGTCTTGTCTACATCATGGTGAAATTCTTTAAAGAAATTTCTTTCTCCTTTATGACAAAAGTGGAAAATCCTTAGTGTTAAATTTTTTCTGTAAAATTTTGGCCTATTTCCAGATTTCAAACGCTACACAATTTTAAATTTATAAACTGGCTGTTCTATACGGTCTCACCTGCGTTAAAATCAGAGTTCTCATGAGATAAAAACTCCTTATTTCATGATGATCGGTTTAGTATGAAGACGTAAAAGCAAAACCCCATTCCCATTCCAGGCCGGCAACGCACCTGCATGCCTTCTGGTGTTGCAGATGTCTATGGGCGGCGGTAATCACTTACCATCAGGTGTACCACTTGCCCGTTTGTCCCCAAATAAAAAAAAATAAAAAAAAACGAACAAACGAACTAAATAACTTTCACATTTATGTTAGTTTAGATATAGACATCGCAATTAATGATTTGAACGACGACTCGTTAGCGGTTAAACGTATTTCTGACAGTGAATAAAATACGGTATCGAAGTGGTGTTTATTCTCACTAAAGCGGCGGTTTTCGTCGCTCCGAGATGGAGCAGCGGCCTTTTGTTGGATCTATTTTTGTCATTGTAAGAAATAAGTGCCGGATTTGGGGCGTCGTTGTGCTGAAAGTATCCTTGTAGCAATTAAGCGAGAGCCCGGCCGCCGCGTGCGCCGAGTGCCCCCTGCGCCCCCCAGTCGCCCCCGCGCCGGTGGCCCCGGGCCCCACCGACAATTAACACGGGCTCCGGGATCGCGCCGATACAAAAGGCCGAGATTACTTACACTCGGCCGCCGAACGATAAATCGAGAGCGGCACTTAGTCTTAACAATCCGTTCGGACGAAATATCACCCCCTATTTGTGGTCTGTATATACTTCTAATAAAATACGTCTATTTGTTATCTCGTGCGTTTTTATAGGCCGCTTTTTCTTATGAGAAAAAGCGACGATCGCTGTAAGTAGGTACCTTTTCTCCGATGCGGACTTTTTGTTGTGAATTTCAGTTGTTTTCAATAAACGACAACACTCCTCTCGATTTGGTAAACACATTTTGTCTTTAAGACAAAGGGATACCGGGCTGCTGTTTCATTTAATTGTTGAAAAACATCAATAATAATAATTTGTTATCGGAAAAAACAAAAGTTACCTTGGCTCGATAAAATTCTTTGAAAATTTTATTGCCACACAAACTACGTAGAACGAAATGCTCGTTTCAAAGACGATATAAATTCACTCTTCAATAAATTCGATAACTTGAAACTGAAGTCTGGGGCTTATTATCGGCGTCGTCACGAGGTTGTAGTAATTCCGAATGGAGCGGGCGATTCATCGCGAGATGAGCACGGAGCGAGCCGCTCACCCGTGACTCGTCGTGCATTCAGAGACGTAATCGATTCCAAACAGCTCATTGGGTATTCATAGATTCGTTATTCGACAAAACGTTGGTGTAGCTACTATATGTAGTGTTTATATGACCGTTTTGCTCTCGACACGCTTTATGCAGGAATATAATGCTTTATAAATACGTTATTGATAAATAATTAATAGATAACTAGCCGCAAGCGAATGGAACGCTCGCACGTAGTAAAGAGATGTACCAAAATAATTGTCGAAATGTATTGTAATTAGTCATTACGTAATTTTCAATGATTTACTTTACTCATCATATCATTGATTGCTATTTGCTATTAATATGAATAAATATTGTATCTATAATAGTATAATTTTATAACTAGTACTGTGCTATAATAAGTATTTGTTATTATTTTTTAAACGTAATTTTATTATTTTTTTTTTAAGTAAGCTGACTCTACACATTTTCACGGTTGAGCGAGTTAACGACAAGAAAGTAGGTAAAAACGGAAGTTGCTTACTCGCGCACACACGCGAGTTTGACACGTGCGAGTTGACGAATAAGTCAAGTAAGTAAATATATTGTATGCCCAATAGGCAAAACATAGTATAAGTCTGTATTATTACCACTATTTACAAAAAAAAATATTTGAAATGTTAAGACGCTGGGTGGATATTGCCACCTAAGAATATTTATGCATTTTTTCTTTTTTATCACCCGCGTTTATTTCGGAGATCCCGCGGGAATTCCAGAAAAAAGTACCCTATGTATTATTCTCATATATAACCTAAATGATTGTAAAGTTTCATTAAAATCCATTTAGTATATAAAAATTTCCTTCGATGCTGTGCTTCTGAGTTATTTACGCAGATGGCCTAGATATTATGTAATATTAATTAGGATTACAATTATTAAGGAGGATAAACATAATTGGGGAAGTTAAAATTAATCCACGATTAATCGCTTATCAAATAGACTTTTTCATAAACACATGTAGCTGCTTCTAAGTGAAAATGAGAAGGTATCAAATTGAAAATGAGAATCTAAAAAGACTTATTGAAACTAAAATAATAAAATCCATAGTCCCTACTAATATTATAAATGCGAAAGTAACTCTGTCCGTCTGTTACGCTTTCACGCCTCAACGGTATAACCGATCGTCATGAAATTTTGTATTCACGTTGTCAGGGCTACAGGGTATTATTTTTCCCAGAATTCCCGCGGGAACTCCAAAATGACCGCGAGTAAAACCGCGAGAACGGCTAGTAGTTAATATATTTTAATCTTTTTGTATTCAAACGCTCACTCCACTGAAGTTAACTAATTCCTTTTTAATTACTTAACTTTTCCCGCGAAACACTTTGTAATATTGAAAGAACTTTTCGTTGTTAGTTTTGAACTAGACGTTTATAAATTAATCAACATCCTGACTCCTGAGAAATATTCTATAAGAAACAGTTAATGGCGAACTAAACCAGAGACTTCGGTTGCTCGGAGCCGCTCCCGCTACGGTGTCCTTAACGACAGTGTCTTTTCATGAGACTTCGTTTGATTTTCTCTGTTGATCAAATCTCTATTAAACTGTCAAAGGCAAGATAGATGACGCTCATTGGTTCCATGAAGTCCACGACGCGACAGTGGAACGTGATGGAAGTCCTCTGATTAAATGTTATCAATAAAAAACAATACGTGTACTGGAAATTTCGTTTTTATTAACTTTTCTAGCGTAAACTGGCGCAGAATCAATGTACCGATTCTGAGGCACTATTTCAACGTACATTACACCCACGTGCTTTCCTCGGGCTGCAAAGTAGGTAAACTATTACAATCCTGCACCAGTTAAACTACTAACGAACATCGAGTCGAGCAAAAGAGTGAAAAACACGTTGAGTAATTTTATCACGGAATTTCTGCGAGAACTTCGAAATTAATTCTTGAATACTTTTTTCTCAACTGCAACGATGTGATAATGCTCCCACTTCCATCGGCTCCGATATCCAGGCGGTCCTATGCACAGCGGCCGAGGCTGGCATTGTACTGGTGTTTCAACTACCACCTCATCTTAGTCCGTTAATATCCCCCGTGCGTCTTCCCATCGTGTGTTCATGTTAACATGCCCCACCCGTTTAATATTAACACTAGCCACTGCCGGTTCCGTTCCGTTCAATTCCATTTTTCCCCCATTGTTTCTTTGTTCGTTCCTCTCGTATCGTCTCGTTTCTCTTTTGTGATGTGTATTTTCTTTTATTTTTTACTCCATCTTTTTGCTAATGGCATGTCAGATAACACGCGATTGTTTGCTCAAGACGTAGTATTATATTTCCAGAGCGGCTTGCAGTAATCATGCCCATACCAAGTATGGGTGTGGTATAACCATAACGATCGTTTTATCGTTCTATTTATAAAGGTACAATCCACTTCCCAACACGCAGATCTACTTGAGCCCACAGTACGTTAGTATTAGCATGTATCGTGGAAATCAAGCAACACGTGGTATATACTACATACAATTACTATTCTAATATATATAAATCACGTGTCACGTTGTTTGTCCGCGATGAACTCCGAAACTACTGAACGGATTTTGATAACATTTTGCAACCATTTATAATATGGTCCAACTTAAAATATAGGATAGTTTTTATCCCGGAATTCCCTCGGGAAACTGAAGGACATAGAGTACTTTTTCCCGCAACCTCCGCGGGAACTCCGAAATTACCGCGGATGAAATCTCGAGGGACAGCTAGTAGATTTATAAACACGCCCAAACTAGAAAGTGGAACCTTGCGTTCATCACACAAAGTCCACCTCCAGCGGGAATCGAACCCGGAACCTCTTGATTGGCGGGCAGGCATGGTGCCCTACTGCGCCAATCGGGTCGCCGCGCACTGCCTCAATCCGTTAGTACTAAGGGTTGGTTTAAGTAGTGGGAATTATTTTGATTTATATTATGTTTCATACGGTCTATGCCTACTGATGTCATTTGTTCAACTTAACTAATATATGTATATGTATTATAAATGTGTTTCTTTGTGTATTTGTTTGTTACGATCTCACCCCTTAATACTCAGCAGATCATCATGATATTTTGCACCCACGCAGGGGTACAGAAAAGTGGTACTTAAAATCCCGAATTCCCGCGGGAACTCGGTAAAAGCCGGTGAAAACGCAGCGTAACAGCCATTATATTTTATAAATAATGTAAAAAAAAAATATTTCGCTATATTTAAATTAAGTAGACCGTATGTTAACTGTTATTTCCGTCATTATGCTAACGTTTCACAGAACTGTTTATGCAAGAGAACAATGTAAAACGGCGATCCTTTTATGATGAAAACATATTTTTTTATAATCTAACATCGTAAATAAACTGAACACAATATCTATAGGTACATACAATATGCTTTGTCCTGTGAATAACTGACGGATCGACGCACAGCCTAAACCGCTGACCGTAGGGACCCGAAACTTGGAGGGTGTGTTCTTTGTATGACTTAGGCATCCAATAAGTAAGGATCTTTGAAAAAGGAATACAAAGTTTGTATGGAACAACGTGTTTTCTTGGAAGAAAATAAATATGATCTTGATTTATTCATTTCAACCTCTTCGATGTTTGATTTCGACTAACTCGCGGATGAAGTCGCGGGCAAAAGCTAGTTATTGTATAAAGAAAAATAATAAATAACGTAGGTATAGACTTTCTGCGCATTAATAAAATAGTTAAGTCGAAGCTGATAAACATGTATATTATTATTACCTAGCTGTTCCCCCTGGTTTTACTCGCGGTAGTTTCGGAGTCCTCACTACCCCATGTCCTTTTCTGTATTCCTGATAATGCGTATGCAAAATTTCATGATAGTTGAGACCTAAATGCGGAAAAAAAACTCACTTTCACATTTATAATAAGAAGGATAACGACAAAAGCAACAAAAGAATTACAAAGGGTATCATCATTGCAAAGTGTGAATAGATAGTATAGTGTATGAAGTGTATAGTGTAGTGTGTGAAGTGTATAGTGTAGTGTGTGAAGTGTGTCCGCTGCCCAGTCGAGGCGAACGGCACGCGTCGCGCGCTCTATGTCGTAACAAGCACAACTTTCGTACAACAACTATTATTGCGAACATAACGGCATCACTAACATCAAAGGCGGCGTCGTTTCAATGATTGCAAGGCGTTCCTTTTATGTACATATGTAGTGAGTAGCTCAGAGCCGGGACGTGGAGGGAGGCGTGGGGTCCTACTTACATACTTCCTACCCATATCATATTATAGTCAGTACTTTTCGTAGTCCTTTGAGTTTGACGAAGTTAAGGGTGCAGCGTGGAACCTGTCGCACCGGTCAGTTGATATAACGACTGGTGTACTTTTCGCGTTATTTCCGTGAGTTTTTGAAAAAAAAAAATGTTAAAGTGGTAACAAAAAACATAACTAAAGATCATAATAATCTTTTACAGTACACAGATCTAGGTACTTGATCCTTAACTAAGGAGTATAATAGAGTGTAAATAGAAAGTTCAAAAACCTACCCAGTGTAAAATTCGATTGGGTAAATGTGAGTACCAGCTCAACCGAACTCGTCAGATCAAAGGCGTCTCAGTTAAACAGCATCCAACGTCAAAAACGGACGCGCTATACCGCGGACACCATTACCAATCATATTATATTTCGAAGATAAAGCGGAAATCCTACTAATATTATAAACGTGAAAGTGTGGATGCTTGGATGATTGGATGTTTGTTACTCAATCACGCAAAAACGGCTGAGCGGATTTGGATGAAATTCGGCATGCACGTTTTCAGGGGTATAGAGAAGGACATAGGGTATTTTTTTATCCCGGAACTCTCGCTAGAACTCCGAAATTTCCGCGGATGAAAACGCGGGGCATAGCTAGCGGAAGCGGAAATTGATAATAAGTGGCAGTCACTCGCTCGTCTCTACTTTGTTTACGAATAAATTATGAGTTATGACTGACTAATTATGCCCCGTAATTTCACACGCGTGAATTTTGGAATTCCCGCAGAAACTCCTAAGTAGTAATTTACTCCTATAACAGCAGCCAGTGAAAGTCCCGTCACAATCGATCATAACGTTTCGGAGATTCAATGCGCCTGAATTTGGTCATTCTTATTGATTTGAAATAGCATAACATGTTACGGTGAAAGAATTTTTGAAATGGGTCCAATAGTTTTTGAGTTTATTCGTTACAAATACCGATACGAATGTCTCCTCTTCATAATATGCGTGTAGGTAGATACTAATAAATTGTACACAAAACCGATCAGCTATCGTTTGGCAAACACCCGCCGAGCGCGGGCCCCAAGTTTCGCATCAATCACCCGCGTGTAATCACACGTGTAATACGCATCCAGTGACATATGTTTAGACTATAAACAAATTCCGGCGGCGCTCATCAAGTGTGTAGGTTGACGCGCGCAACCAACATCCATCATCGAATCGCGCAATTCCCGAGTCCCGGGGCGGCGCAGAGCTCCTCTTTACAACTGTTAGCAGAAATCCCCCGCGACGTTGACACTGTCATGTCGTTAGCGTTATTAATGGATGCGTATTATACGTACATACACAGACCGAGATAATCCACAAAACAAATCTGTTACTCATATTGAATCAATTGACAAGCACCGTTGGTGTAATGGTACGGTACGCTGCAGGTGTCGCGAGTTTTCGTGATTTTTTGACCCATCTCCCGTCATCCTTGTGACTTGTGACTTGTCGGACGTCATCTTTAGAAATTAACACGATTCCAAAAGTATGCACTAAAATGACATCGAGGTGAAATCAAAATCGAAATCATACTCAAATAATTTTCAAGAGTTACCCTGCTACTCTCTGGTACTCACAGTACAAGCTCTGCGTAGTTTGGGACCAGCTGGCGCTCTTTGATATTGTCCAAGCGTGATTTACTATAATTAAATTATAAATATTGTGTCCGCTGTAACCTGTGGAGAGCGAAACACTCAGGACGAGTAAACAAATATAATAATATTAAAATAAGGATGAACACTCGACATAATTCGTTTTGACGACGCTTTCTTAAGTTGATGAGCTGTCCCCAATTATGCCGGATTATTCTAGAGTACATAATATTTTACATTCCTTTTGAGTGTCGTCGTATCAGAATAAATAAACGATAATGTATTATTTGCATAACAAATGTATTAGGAGATAGAATCAGATATCACAAGTGGTGGCTCAGAGAGCGGGCGTATTACGCAAACGGCCTGACGTTCCACTCGAGACGGATGGCACTCCCGGACAGCTCCGGACCGCCCCCGGATCGGCCTGACACTCCCTCCCCCCCTGCCAACCCTACCTAAATTTTTGGTACGCTTATTTGACAAACGATTTAATGAAAATATTCTATTTTATACGTAGGTATAGTTAGTCCCATATGCGATTCTTTGCAATAAGACATGTCACTCATTCGATGAGAACAAAATAGAAGAGATAATGTTTTTTTCTCTGCCGATTTTACTTTATTT
This sequence comes from Zygaena filipendulae, assembly GCA_907165275.2. Classification (NCBI taxonomy): domain Eukaryota; kingdom Metazoa; phylum Arthropoda; class Insecta; order Lepidoptera; family Zygaenidae; genus Zygaena; species Zygaena filipendulae. The sequence continues at coordinate 182,204 of OU015649.1, forward strand.
ACCAGCTCCTCCCTTTGGGATTTCCCGCGGGAATTCCGTGAAACGTTTCTAAGCTGAATTCTATTCTCCGTAAACTGTCTGTCTGCCAAATTTCAGCTTCATAGTTTTTCAAGATTTCGTTTTCAGTCAGTGAGTCCGCTCAATACACATAAAGACAATAAAAAACATATATTCATTAATTGATTCTGTTTATATATATACATATAAAAATATGTACATTAACTTTACGTCGTTATTATTCAAGTATAAACCGAATAACCAATATACCGCTATAAGCGTTTTATCTGGGCCTCACAAAAAGCCTAATAAAACACGATCGTAAAAAATTGGGACCCAGCCAATGCGAATATGTACAGACACGCACATAAGTCACTTAGAACTAAGATTATTCAATGTATATTACTCGTATAAGCATAATACTCCTATCTTGGCCACCGATGCAATGGAAGTACAGCCAAAGAGTCCAGCCACAAAAGGCATACTGTCTCCATAATAGCTGCCCATCTTGGTTCAATGTTATTTGGCTTTTCTATTGTCCTTGTGCGAACTTATCTTCAATAATACACAACACAACACAATTTCAGTGTACACATTACTTTTCTACTCTTAGGTATAAATTACCATAAAATGTTGCCTAAAAGTAGGGAACAGCTAGTTCATAATAAGTGTAATAGGTACAGGTACACTAGTTACATATTATGTACTTCATCTTTTGTAAAACCAGAGGTGTAATATCAATCCGAAGTTCTGATTTATCGGAGTCGGAGTCCAAGCTCCGTATAACGTTTACTTTATTTTTTAGTTTTATTTTTTTTTGTTAAGAAATTAGACGAAATTTCTGTCACGCAGCTTCAAATCAATCCATTGTGGAAACAAACATACATAATAATAATAATCATATTATTTTGATCGTCCCCGCTTCCCCGCTTCGTAGGGTCCAAATCTAATATTGCAAAATATGTCGTCGACCTAGTTCCGGTCTAGTCGCGGGGGACTCGTCTCATCTCATACTTGTACTACAACTTACGTTATAAAATTCCGCTACTAACTGTACATATTACAGTATGCAGATTCGCTGGAGAGCTTACGATCTGAGAGCTTTCATGTTAAATCGCTTGTTTTATATTGTCATCATACAATCTTATGGTAAGTTCACACGCGTGCGTTCAACTCTACATTCAACGTGCACATTCACATTCACGAGCGTGTAAACGGTACGCCCGAGCCCGTGAACGCGCCTGTGAACGTGAATGCCGCGAATCGGGCAAGTGTCGGTTTTTTGGCAAAGTTCAAAGGATGAATGTGCGGGCGCCCGGTGACTGTTTACACGCGCGCGGGCAGTCAGTCTGTCCCGCGCTTTCGCGACGAGTGGATCTTCATTCAACGTTGCTAAGAAAGTCGCTACGATCGGATATTACAATCGTTCATAATTTTGTTCCTTTTTCCAATAAAAATAAGTTAAGCCAAAGGATATGGCAGCAACAACACCGAGATCCTCGCTGCTCGCCATTCTGGCACTGACTGACACGACGGCGTGCGTGTAAACAGCTTGAATGTCCGCCGGCCCGGGACGGGCTGCATGCCGCGCAGCCCGCCAGGCAGCCCGCCGGGCTGCACGGCGCGCGTGTGAACGTAGCATAAGTCTGTAAAAGGTAACTATGGTAAGTCTTAAGACCACTGTATTGATACACAGTATTTGACCCTTGTACAAAGTAGATATATTGTTGGTGAGCAATAAAAACATGAATAATTTATTGAATAGTATATTTTTATTTCTACAGATTTATTAGGCTAAAAATCGTTAGATAAATAATAAAGTAATATGGAACCGTTGAGAAAACTCGACTGCTTTGTTGTTATTAATAATGAATCTACCTTAATTGGACTAACTTTTTAAAAGCTACTTATTTACATAATATATTAATAGACAGCCCTTTTAAATAAGCGCCTCCGTAACGAGAATACACACGGAGTCCAACCACTCGGTCGAGTCGTTACCAAAATCTTTAACGTATTTTCGTAAAAGTTTCACTTCAAAGAATCTTGTGTAGTTCAGTAGGTACAGGTGTAAATTACAAATCGTATATCACATATAGTTGCGCTCATTGCCAACTGTGCGTCATTTCCGTAGACTTCAAGCGCTTCACTTCCGTTGTCAGCTGAAATTTTGCTCTTTTACGGTTTAGGAAATTTATATCTTCAGAAAATTTTGAGAAAAAATAAACAAGTAAATTAAAAAAAAAATTTAGACAAGTAAACAACACACAGAAGAAAATGAGCGTTTTGAAAATTTTAACCAAATTTAATATGATTACGGAAGCGAATAAATTACTGAGTAACATACATACATACACATACACACAACATACATATTTACATAAGTACTCACGTCCTGAATAATACCTTATATACTTAATATTAACATAATATTTCATTAAATTGGAGCTTATATTTCCCAAGTAATTGTACCCACCGGTGTAATACTCGTAATATGGGCTCCACGTGCGCCGTTCCCACCAATGTGAGTCGGCGAGCCGCGAGTACTCTGAAGTATCACTAATGAAAATATTTATTTAAACCTTGATTTACCTATTGTTTTTAAAAAAAACCTTTACTTGCAATGTACATAAATGTACGTGTGTTACTAACTATATTATAATTTTTTGGAATTTTAAGACAGTTTCTTTGTTTCTAAGCGTTTCTTATAGTGCTATAGATTTGATTCATAGACTTTTTAATTTTTTTTTCCAAACGTTTAGAAAACTTTTATGACTGAGTCACCAGTGCAATTTAATAGCAACGCCATGTCCGCTTGACAAGTCTTCGTAGCGATGAGGAAAATGTCTTACCTACTTTTATTTGAAGTAGGTAGTAGGTACATCCAATTGTCCGCCATGTTGGCGGTGCTCCAGTCGAGTTGACGCGGCGTCATCTTTTGACGTGTTTCTATACTCTTACTAGCCGTTATGCGCGGTTTCACCTGCGTTAACTTAGGAGTTCCCGCATAAACTCCGTGAAATCCTTTCTAAAGTGAATTTTACTCTCCATAAATTTACCTAACCTGCCAAATTTCAGCGTCATAGATGACGTAGTTTTTTAAGGTTTCGTGTTTAGCCAGAGAGTGAGTGACCATTTGCTTTAATTGTATAACATATAGGTATAGATGAAGGTATATATTTATATAGGTAGGTATACAGGAGAATCGTGCGGTGACCGAGAGAAGGGGGGGGGGGGATTAAATTTAGATTCCATAACAATATTTACAATTTATTATGAGGAGGTAGGTACCTACTCACCCTTTCACCGTGAACAAAACGCAACCCTTTTTAAACGTGTTGAACTCGCCATTGTATTAAAGACGCGCTGAAATATTATAATCGCCCATGACAAGGAAAATGTTGAAGGACGACGATACATTAAGGGGCCCTTATTCACTATGGCCATGACGCATGGCGCGCCACAAAATTGTTTTGCTTTAAAAATTTCATTTAAAAAATTTCTCACATTTTGGCAACTCGACCGCATAACGTTTATTTTCAACAACGTGATATTGGCGGGCGGAGTCACCGTGAACCGTATTAAGCCATATTATGATAAAAGAAGAAGAAGAAAATCATTATTTTCTAATAACCTCACTTAGCTAAAAGGTTGACTAGTAGAGAATACCTTAGGCATTAAGTCCGCCTTTGTACATTAGTGCAATAAAGTTCTTTAAATAAATATAGGTACTTAATAATTAACATTTTGGCATCTGAAGCATTTAAGATAGTGTTTTTGGGACGCGCGTTTTGCGCAAGGAATGTTGTTGGTCATAGTGAATAAGGGTCCGGTCGGCCATTATGTAGCGTCGCTACGGGCGGCATGTGTCGACACGGACGGCTCAGCGCGACCCAACCCCGCCGAGTGCGCGTCACGCGCCCGGCCCCGGTCCACTGCGCGCCTGCCCGCGACACCGACGATCTATTTATCTTCCGCCAAGATACACGAACACACCCCGCCCAGAATGATTTCCGGTGCGAAAACTCGACGAAAAACAATATATTTGGGTATTACAGTTGGTATGAAGGAAGATCATAGCTATTTCTCGCGTTATTTTCAAAGTCCTCGCGGGAATTCGGGAATGAAAAGTACTCCATGTCCTTTTTCGTAGTTGTATGAAAATTTCGTGATGATCGGCTGAGTAGTTAATGCGTAAAAGGTATGTTTGGCACATCGCCGCTTCGATGCGAGCAGACAATAAACTGGTTAAGAGGCGTTACAGGCTCGGTTTCTCTATATGAGTTCTGTATAAAGTGATAGGCCACTCTCTGCTGATCAGCATAAACTCCCTGGCGGCAATAATTTCGAAGCTGAGCCCCGCTCTGAACGCTTCCACTCGACGCCTCCCTTTTTATTTGCGTTCGCTCGACGCTACCTACATATTTTTTTATGACGTTACGAACGGTTGGTACTACACAGATATAAATTATTGCCATTTAGTAAATTGCGTCTGCGAGTGCCGCGCGCCTGCCGCGTCGCGTCGCGTCGCGGGACGCACCGGGCGTTTGTCAAACGCTACATTCGCAACCGACGAAGACCATAACTCTCCACAAACACCGTTACGAATGACGCCATCGTTTAGCCGAAATGCTGATGTCATCCGCTCAAATAACACGTTTTTATACAAAGAGGGAGATCCCGTAAGTCATTCTGGTGAAAATTTAAATTTTTCTCTCTTTTTATTTGTTGTAATAATTCGTTTGCTAAATTTCAATGCATAAATTTTATTTCATGTGGTAAAATAGGTATATTTATTTATTTATTTATTTATTACACAAAAAAATACATACAGGAATATTTTTTATACAGTGCGCAAACTTTTACATATTAAACTTAAAAGAGTTTTAATAAACACCTTTTTTATTTTGATAAGTCTTAGTACAAAAAAGTAAAGTTGTTGTGAACGAATGATGTATACTTTGCAATTGATTTATTGGCTACTCTATTCGCCGCCGCCACCGCTGCGCGCGAAGCTCGTCCGGCTAGGTATTTACGTGGGTTACAATGTACCGACAGCAGCTGATCGAGGTCGTTAAAGTTTCATTTAAATCCATCCAGTAGTTTTTGCGTGAAAGAGTAACAAACATCCATCCATCCATCCATCCATCCATACATTCTTACAAACTTTCGCGTTTATAACATTAGTAGGATAGATAGTGTCCATATTTCGCTAATTTAAATCCGGATAACAAAATATAAAGTTTTGAACAAATAATGGAAATTTTTATTACTGATACTGAACCACCAAAATTTTTTTGCGCACTGCTTAAAAAATATATTATAAATATTATAATATATATTAAATAGTATACAGGATGTAAGGTTTAAGAAATGCAGGTTTTCAGTATTCGATTCTTGTCAGAAATGAAACAAGTCCATAAAAAGTATTCATGAAAATTGAGCGCGCAAATTGTCAACGCGCTAATTGACATACCCTTAAGGTTATTTAACACCCATCTTTCCTTTATAACGTCGCTGGCGCGCTGACGTTTTAATGTAAAGTTCTCGCGCTTAAACCAGTGTTTTCTCTATGATTTGTCAGTATACGGAGCCAAAAGAATATTCGAACTGTCAGTATTGCAAGTTCATTTGAATACTAATACGTCAAGAAGTTTCGTTTCAGAGCATCTACCTATATAAGCTGTTTTGACAATACTGGCCAAATGTAAAACATTCTATAATTATAAACAAATCACGAATACCTGCATCGAAATAACTTAGCAAGTAGGTACTTGTTTAGTTCCCAACTTTGAAGGTACTTCATTTGAATAGCTGCCCTTCAAGCGCGCCCCAGAACTAACAAGAGTCTCCTAAATCAAATGTTTGACAGTTCAACGAATCAATATCCCTATTCATTCAACCTCTTTGACAAATATGTCCATAAGTTTGACGTATCGAATTATTTGACAATAATTTATTAAATTCACTAGAACATTTGGAGGGTGTTTTTTTTGTCGCATGTGTAAGATGAAGTTTTCTTCAAGTACTTGAGACGGGGTGGTGGAGAATTTATGGAGGTTACAAAACAACTCTGTTCATCAATTAGAGTGGTATACTTGACGTGTTTTGAGGGTCAATTCTACTGATGCAAAATGCAAACAACGCAAAAAACATAACGGGAACTTTCACGTTAAAAGGAGAGAGGGTCAACTTTGAATTAAATATTTGACTTTGACTTTGCCCCGAAATTCCTGCAGGAATCACGAAATCAATGCGAGTGAAACTGCGGGAAATAGATAGTTTACGATAAACACAAAATTAAATGACTTCATTTAATTTTGTGTTTACAAAATAAGGAACTTCGTTCCAAAAATATTAAGGAGGTAAATATTTTTATAACCGAGCCGAGCGAAACTGTGGATTGTTTATTGAAAGGCCTTTTTAAAATATTATTATATATCATTAAAATGTATTACTGTTGAAAATAAAAGTGACAGTTGACAGGGGTTTTGTTTTGGCTGTTAACAAAAAAATATGTCATATTCAAAAACCTAGCCATAGTTAAGCCGTTACGATTGACAACAATAATATTGTAATTGTATTTTGGATAAAAACGTATAAAATGTTGACCTTTTCCACTTGTACATACGAATTTGTCCCCGTTGGTGCGGGAGGTGGTGGCGGGATTACGTTTCTGTCACAATGGCCGACGTGGGACCCTGCCCTGGAGGGTGAACCACTTTGGTTTTACGACCAACAGAAATCCGTTCCGATAAACGCGTATCACGTTGAAAAAACTGCGGTTCACAACCAGTTACGCTCTACTTTCTCGTTACCGTAAATATTTATTGTAAATCACTATAGAGCGATATGAGGCAAGCGACGGATCACTATTCTCTGAAATTTTCTTCATCGAAATCATCAAGTAAAATGTCAATCGTAAGGGGCGTCGCTCAATCGAGGCGCGATCGAGGCGTGGTGATGAAATTGGACAAGACTATGTTTTATCGTCATTCACATGTTATTGTCATAAAACGAAAACTTATTCTTCTGAGAACGAAAATATCCAAAAGACAAAATGGCGGTGGTTCAAGTCCGCCTTAACTGTGTGACAACCACGCTGCGATGCGTTAAAGTAGCGACACTTCTCGTCAACTTCTTACCAGCCCACGCCCAGCCACAACGTAGCGACGAGTCAATCGATAGTCTATTAATTTTAGAGGTGGTAGCGGTGTAGGTTACTGCTGTGCGTGTGTTGACATTTTCAATTTTAATGTGGCATGTGTGCAAACAAGGCGCAATATACGAGTAGTTAAATCAGTTAAGGAGAGAGGTCTTTTTGTGTGTTACATGTGTCGTTTGTTTGCTTGTTGCAGCCACGCACCGCGTGATGGCGCATGGAGTGCTTGAAGGCGGCGTGGTGCGCGACGCTGGCGGTGCTGGTGCTCGCGTCGGGGGCGGTCGCCGGGCCCCGGTACAGCTCGCGCATCGTGCACACGCACGCAGGTCAGTACCCACTGTGCACCTGCAGGCAGTTGTGTGTACTGGTCGGTAGTTGTGTGCTCATGCACCTGTAGTTGTGCGCTCACCGACCGCGAGTTGTATGTTAACGCACCAGCAGTAGTGTGCTGCAGCCACGCGCCTAGTCAAGGCGCACTATGAATGACTTGCTCACTGCTAGAGCTAAAGCTACCCGTCAAATGATGGGCATTTCTAACCATATAACATAATTCTTCTTAATTTTTTTATAAAATAAAATTACTATATTAATCGGTTAAATAATCTTCTCAACTATTACAAACATTATTGAAACAATTTTTCAAATAACTTTTATTAAATATCCGTGACAGTAATATAAATAATATTACATGATTAATAAGTTCTAATAATGTGGAGCGCTATTCATTTCGTAACATTATTCAAGGGTCAGAGTCCACAACAGCCCACAATTACTTCAAACGAAACGTTACACAATCCTCAAGATTACCTGTATCCAATATTATACAAGAATTTCGCTCGCTGATCAGCGTCCCGCGTCCCGGCTTGATCCCGAGGGATTTTAATCCCGCCGGGATTCGGGGGCAATCCAATCATCCGCGTGCGCGACTGAGGGAAGCAATCCTGGAACGTCGCGCCCGAATGACGTCGTACCGTTTTGCATTAAACAGGTTCTGTATGATTGTTACGCGAGTCCAAATTGATTGGATCACCGGCCTGGGTGCGGTCCGGGGACCAGCGCCGAGTTACGGTTGATATTAAGAATTTATTTTTACATATCCCGAGACCATTCGTTGAGTGGAAACATAATGACATTCAATTTGAACACGGGCTTGGTCGCTTTTATAGAGCGAGTGGACGCAAACGACCGGTACAAACATTACAAGTGAATGAGTATTGCCTTAATATTTACTTACTAGCTGTTCCCCGCGATTTCATCCACGTTAATTGCGATATACCCGCGGGATTTCCGGGATAAAAGTACTTATTCTCTGTCCTTGTCTGTACCCCTGACAACGTGCATGCAAAATTTCATGATGATCAATTGAGCCGTTAAGGCGTGAAAGCGAAATAAACTTACTCTCCCATTTATAATATTAGTATAGATATCACACGTTTGAAGGAAAGTTGTGATGATGTAGTCGCACTTCTTCTTGGATTTTCGAACATAAATGTATTTTTTATGAGCCCCATTGTACAAATAATTTTTAGTTGTAGTTTATTGAGTTCTACAATACAAAATCTTCTCTTCGAAGCTCTCGATAAACACCAAAGGAATCGACTCGAAATATATTATTGTATATTTTAATATGCACATAGAAAACTGCCGCTACAAAACTTCCAAAATAGTAATTTAATACAAACAAAATCCACTAAAATCAACACATAAATTATAAATGTAATAGTTACATGGTTTAATCAAAATTCGAAACGTGTTATTCCAGTGGCGTAAGAAATAATGCTCCGATTGTGTAATAAAAGCTAAGGTTGGAATTCTCACAATTAAATCTAATAACATTATTGAGGTTACAAGGACCCTTTAGCATAAGATCCCTTGCAGAGGACATTTTCCAAAATCGACATTTCTAGCAAGCTTCAATATTTTCTTACGGTTAAAGTCTCGGCGTCCAAATAAATAGAAGGAACAAGTACTAAGCAAACACCTCACGTCATGAACCTCTTCCATGGTGCATGGCTAAATATTAAGTCGTGCGCTTTCTAGCTAACAACCTAGCTGGCGAGGCTAAGCCTTTTTCCAACGTGGAAATCTTATGTGGTGTAGGAGCAATCCGCGGCATCATAGTGGAGCCGGCGTCCCGTCGCCTGGAGCCAGTGGAGGTGTTCCGCGGGGTGCAGTACGCGGCCCCCCCGCCGCGGCTGGGCGCCCCGCCCCCCTCGCAGAGCTGGCCGGGCACGCGGCTAGCAGACGCCTTCGCCCCTGTCTGCCCGCAGCGATATCCAGACATATCCAACAAGTGAGACCAATTTAAGCGCATTGGTGATGATGGTTCAGTAGGTTATCATGGCTAATCAAGAGGATCTGGGTTCGATTCCCGGTAGAGGTGGAGTTTGTGTGATTAACACAGAATTCCACTTTTCGGTCTAGGCGTGATTATAGCCTTAAGCTTATAGCTTAGTGAGTATATCAATGTTAGTGAGAGATCAAGTAGATCTGTGTGTTGTGAAGTTTTATTTTTATCATTATTATTTAGCCTTATCTCACACGTAACGAGCGCTTTTTGATTGCATCAACCAGGAGCGCAGCTCTATCCAAGATGCCATTGAGGATATACAACGAGTTGAAAGCGACAGTCCCTTTCCTGGCCAATCAGAGCGAAGACTGCCTCTACCTCAACATCTATGTGCCCGGTAGCGGTAAGGCCCTAATTTACTTCTTTGATAAAAAAGCAGTTTCATACAGTACCTAGATACGTGACAGCGTATACAGCAAAGTTCAAAGATGCAACAGCCACAAAACATATGAATTTTGACCCCTTCACAACTCGAAACCTATTTAACCTACATACATGAAAGGCACATTTATTAAAACCACCCAGCTCATCTTCATTCCAAAATGTCATAAAAGTAGCTCATACAGTTATTAATATAATTATCCCTTCTATCCTTTGCACTTAATTGACACCGCGCATCGGTCACTGTGCTGGTCAACAACACATCTTTCGGTAAATGTTTTGGTCATGGTCACCCTCTAACCTTCGTCGGTCTGTTTGGTATCGCTCCATGTACATAATATGTACGCTCTGCGCAGGCGCGCGCGGCGTGGAAGCGCCTTACGCAGTGCTGATAGTGGTGGGGGCGCCGTCCCACGAGTGGGGCACCGCCAACGTGCTGGATGGCTCCGTGCTGGCGGCGCGGGCGCATCTCCTCGTAGTCACTGTTAACTATAGGATAGGTATATTAGGTAGGTGAATGACTTTGGCTTTTTTACTTCATTTATCTACCCGCGTACACTTTAGAGTTTTGGCGGAAATTCCAGGATAAAGGATAAAATACTTTTACCTTTTCTGTACCACCGACAACGTGTATGCAAAATTTAACGACGATGAGTAATTAAGACGTGAAAAGTCCTAAGTATGGAATTAAGATTTTTATCAGCACAGAGCCTCCATCATCATATAAAATTGCTGAATTTAGTCCACTGCATTGCTTTAGTGTGGGTTAGGAAAAAATCCTTATACACCGAAGATATCATAATTTTTGGCTTCGTCAGCTATTGAATTTATTGTATGGTTATTGGTCGTATCAAATGAACGTCTACGTCTCAATACTTGTTTTGTTTGCTGTCAGGTTACTTAACAACTGGTTCAGCATCAGATGAGGTGCATCAGGCTGGAGGTGCGGCATTGCTGGATGTGGCCGCCTCTCTAAGGTGGGTGAGGCAGAATATCGCTGCCTTTGGAGGAGATCCCAAGCGAGTCACCTTGGCTGGTCATGCGGCTGGAGCGGCGCTGGCTAACGCACTACTCGTCATGCCAGATAGTAAAGGTACACAAGTTCAAAAACATAATATTATGTAGCTTACGAAAACCATGGACCAAATGGTCCATGCGAAAACTAACGAAACACGTTTTTTGTTTATTAGTAGCTACAAAAAAGTTCTACCATCTACCTCCTGGCTCCACTACCAGACCCTCGTTACGAAGCTTAAAATTGGACTAGATAAAACTAATCATTTGAGCCCAAACTCGAGGAGCTTATTGTTAGCTACTGAAAAGATACAATATCCATCTCCTGGTTCCATCATCAGATCAGCTCCAAGATACCCAGTTATAGTTTTGTCATCCTAACTACATAAAGCAGATTAAAATTGTTTTAATTACATTTTGAAGCTAATAAAAGCGTATTAAAAAGATATTTAATTACTTTTATTTTATTTTATTTTCGTTTATTCAGGACAACAACAGCTACAAAAATATATAATAGATTTGGATTACAATATTACACTATGAGCCAATAATAGTTACCCTTATATAAAGTACAGAATTTAGCAGTACGTACACAAAATTACTTTCTCTACAATATGACTTTGTCTTTTACTTCGAAACGCTATCTCTATGATACCAGATCTTGTTTATCTTACTATTGAAATGGATTCGAAACTCCGGAAAGGTCTGGTCTCCCGAGTGCTGCTTCTCAGTGGCTCGGCACTCAGCCCCTCAGCGCTAGCGCCAGATGCAGCGCTGGCGCGGGAGCACGCGGCACAAGCGCTGCGCTGTACTCCTGACTCGTCCACTGATGAGCATTGGTATGTCTATATTTATTATGCTCTAAGATATAATTAAACTTATCTTTTAGGATAAGTAGCATAGCATAACCACAGTAACCACACCATGGTTGAAAATTTTCCAACAAGCATCGAAAGGCGTGTTTACTTAAAATACAGTTTGCATTCCAGGCAGGTGTTTACAATCTTCGATAGCACCGTTGAACGTCTAACTTGTTAGCAATAAAAAAAAATTATAAGATCTATTAGGTTTTTCTATTCTTCTCTATTGTTTGCTATAAGATTTCCAGCGGGGCAGTAAGGGGAACTAAATATACTTAAATCTTTGCAGCTACATGAAAATGATCATAGGAAACTATCCAGTTTTTCCAACCTATATAGGCCGGTGTCTCCGGTGTCTTAACCTACATTATTATGGTGGTCTCCCAATACATGAGATAAACGTTTGTGTCAGGCTGATAGCGTGCGTCCGTTCCCGTCCTCTCACCGCGCTCCTGGCCGTGGAGGCTCCTCGAGCCCGCTTCCTCGCCGGCTGGGCGCCCTCCGTGCCCGTGTCCAGAGAGTCACCCTCGCAGAGCCAGCCTCCGACGAGGGCGCTGCACGCCAGCGAAGCTTTCCTCGACAGCGCATTAGCAGTCGTCGTCACGACTACCGAAAGCTACCAGTTTTTTAGCGAAGACGACATCAGAGATGGATTTGAAGAAGAACATAGGTAAGTCCGAAAAAATATTTAAAAAAAATCTGTCATGACTTGTTATACTTCCATTCTTTGGTAATACTGTTGATTTTAGATAAAAATTTTAATCCAGTATAAAATTTGCACATAGGTACCAACTTTTGAGTCGATTATCATAATCTTATGTGAGTTTGTTGGTTGTGACTTTCACAACCACAACTTCTCAACTGATTATCATGAAATTTTACATATACATTGTCAGGAGTACAGAAAAGTATATAGAGTACTTTTTATCCTGAAATACCTCTTAGAGCTCCTGAATTAGTCAGAGAAGTCCCGTTCGTAGTATGTTCGTTCGATCCATAGGAACCGGATACTGCGCACGTACGTCCGCAACGTGTACCGCTACCACCGCAACGAGATCTTCGCGGCGATCCGCAACGAGTACACGGACTGGGAGAAGCCGATCCAGCACCCGATCAACATCCGCGACGCGACGCTGGAGTCGCTCAGCGACGCGGCCGGCGCCGCGCCCGCGCTGCGCGCCGCCCAGCTGCACGCGCGGCGCGGCGCGCGGACCTACTTCGCGCACTTCGCGCACCAGACCAAGGACTCGGACTACCCTCAAGTAAATTTTGACTTGACAGACCAAGTAACCAACCAAGTGAACCAAGAATTTTTTTTCTAAAAGTTTTGTAGACACACAAGACAAAACCCAAGTACACTACTTGTATACAATGATTTAGTATTTATTAGGTGCGTTTTTTTAGTTATTGTATACGAGTAGGTATATTGTAGTTTACGCCAAATTGTGTGGTTGAAGTACGCATTTTATATTCAACAGAGATTAGGTAGTGTCTCGAGCGAAACGTTGCCCTACTTCCTGGGTCTGCCGTTAGTTGGAGGAATGCCATTTTTTCCCCGGAACTACTCCCGGGGCGACGTGGCGGTCGCCGAGTCCGCCGTAGCCTTGGTGGCCGCCTTCGCGAAGACGGGAGAGCCGACCCCTCGGCCCGACGACCACCGCGACGCCGCCGCCTCCTGGCCTCGCTACGAAATGAACACTCAGCAGTACTTGAGCATCGGTGGGCATTTTAAATCTGTTAAATCCTGGTTCGTTTCAATTTGTTCGTGACCGAATTTAAATAGCTGCTTTAATGGCCTTAATGTACAATCAAACCGATTTGCCATTAGGCTCGACCCTATTGTGTGCAAGATTTATGTACAGAGCGAATGGCATTACGACCTCTTAAATTGCTTTGCAGTTGCGTCGTATTTTATTAATGAGCGTTCTGTGTTCGCGGCAGGCACCAAGTTGAGGGTGAAGAGTCACTACAGAGGGCACAAGATGGCGCTGTGGCTCCACCTCATCCCGCAGCTGCATCGGCCGGGGGCGGCGCCGAGACACCACCAGTTCCGGTCCGTCCACCCCGATATGTTCGCTGGTGAGTGCTTCATTGAATTATAATCTACTAGCTGTGCCCCGCGGTTTCACCCGCGTTAATTTCAGAGTTCCCGCGGGAATTCCGGGATAAAAAGTACCCTCTGTGTTAATCTGATGTATAAGCTATATTATTGTAAAGTTTCATTTAAATCCATCCAGTAGTTTTGCGTGAAAGAGTAACAAACATCCATCCATACATTCTTACAAACTTTCGCGTTTATAATATTAGTAGGATTTTAATTGCTGCCACATCAAATTCGTAGGATAATAATGTAAAAAATGTATTGTTGTTATTTAAACGCATTAAGAAGAAAATTAAACTTGATACAATTAATAGCAACAGTCGGCAACTCGACATCGATTCGCGTTTAATCTACGGGATTCGATTCGCAGCATCGCCGGAAGTCGTAACAATCGGGTTGCGCAAACAAGGCCTATCAAGTTTCAGAATTAGGGGATAATGTACCGAACATCTGTTACGAAGTGTTTCGTATCGCTGGACCGTACAATATATTCCCTTAAATTGATCCTTCGTACACCATTTATACCCATAACGCGTATTGCCTTTAGGGACATTTCCTGGCCGTCGGGGCTTCGTTAACCGCACTTCGTAACCGCTTTTAGTTCCGTTCTAATTAATGTCGTGCAACACTATCCTTATGAGTGTTTGCTCGCTTTGCCCTTGAATGAACGCGTGAGCGTTTCTTTGTTAGCCACACGTGTTGTTTGACGAACAATGTGCTTAATTGGTGAAGATCGCATGTCGGTCCGGTGACCCAGCTGATGCGGGCGCCTTCAATATGCTACCGTAGCTACGTTATCTGTTATGACAGCCGCTTTATATACCTATGCATGAATATTCTACCCGACATAAATTACTACACTTGGTTTAATAGCAATTCCTAGAGTGCTTTGGGATTAAGTTGCGTCTTCGGTATTGTGTGAAATAAACGTTTTAGTTTTGAACTGCGTAATGACTCAACAGATGGCGAAGGTAAGGCTATAGTTAGTTATCTCTGCTCGTTCATAAGGACGCAGAGCAGGTATATACTCGCGACTGTATTCATATTACTTTGTTTTTTAGTTAGGTATATCAAAACTTTTTCGATTTTTAGAAATAGTGGCATCTGAAATTTCTTTGACTTGTTTGGGAATACTGTGTAAAATTTATTATAGTATCGTCACGTTTAAAAGCCCGTACTTAGGGGCTAAAATTGCGTGCTCACTTCAATCACTGCGGTCTTTTACATAAAGTTAACTAGCTGTTTCTCGCGGATTCGCCCGCGTTAATTTGGAGATAAAAAGTAACCTATGTCCTTTTTTTTCTACCCCCCAATAACGTGTATGAAAATTTTTAATGATCGGTTGATTAGTAAAGGCGTGAAAATTTAACAGACAGACAGAGTTACTTTTGCATAATATATAATAATGATATGGATCAGTCCTTAACTCCTTAAGGAGCAATCCTTAACTTTGGTATGGTTCAAAGCTTCAATTTTTATGGAACTTTGTACAATATTGAAATTGTAAATTACTACCATTTTAACACAATTTTAAAACTAGAAAATTTCATGTCAAAGTGTGAGGATAACGTTTCCGGAAGTGTACCATTTACTTGCGTAGCGAGCGGGCGAGACAGGGGGTGCAGGTGTCTTCCGGGGGGTTGGAGCGCGGGGGTGGGTGGGGGTAGGAAAACATTAATAACCGCGCTGACAGCTATAAGCAAAGGTGGGAACTCGGCCCGAGCTATTAATCAATTAACCGACTATATTAGAATCAGAGTTGTTTGTCGTCGCGCCGCCGCCGCCGCCGGTCCATATTGCGTGATAATTATTTTAATTAAATTTCTATTCTAATGGGAAAAGAAAGAAATATTCACTTTCCATTGAAATTATTTATACAGGGTGTAAGGTTAAACGAGAGACGAATTGAAGGAGGGTTTTTAGTATTTGCATCACGTTTCAATAAGTAGGTATATTCAAAAAAATATAAGATTATTTTTTTTCCTTATCAATATCTATTAAAAATACACATTAGTAATGAAAATTGACGTATTTTTAAGTGTTTTTTTTTACATCTTTACTAAAATAGTTACATGTTATAAGTATGAATTTCGTCGAAGTCTTAAATATTATGTCCCTCGTCTAAAATTACATCTTTTTGCATTCAAAAATTACATCTGTATGTTTGTCCTCTATGCGTTCCTAAACCAGTTCTGAATGTCTGCATGCGCCCACGATGATTCCTGATAAAGGAATTCCGAATTCCGATTCCGAAGCTGTGGGCTCCAGCAAGTATCTAAATAATATGAAAAATATATAACCCATCAAAATATACGCATGAATTCTTTTGAGAGATTATGTGTTTGAGAGATTATTTTTATAAAAAATCATAATAACAGGTACAATCTCTTCAATAAACACCAACATAAATTTATTTTCGTTTTATAAATGAACAAAATACACTGAAATAAAAATTACATACTACATGTTTCCATTTGACAACATGCAGGACGCTTCAGAAGCTAATCAATTATTTATTTCTTCTCATCGTATAACGATATTAACTCCCGCGACCTGGCCGTGACCGATTTTAATTCAATTTTGACGTTTGTTTACTTTCGCCCTTTGAAAACGCAAATTAATGTCGGGAGTAGGTATTCGGCGAAACCGGGTTACGGTTGATTGTACGCGGAAATATTAATCACGATGACGCGCGGAGCGGAGGGACAGGATATATGGGAGAGTGCTTCATGTGGAGCTTTAAACAATTTCCACGTAAAAGCAGAAAAAAAAAACAAAGATTGAAAGCCATCCATCCGTAACCGCACCCAAGACGTATGGCATGTATATATTATCTTTGTTCTTTCACCTTTATCGCAGAAGGTATACTATCTAGGTGAGCACCTTTTTCACCGTAGCGCGTCAAAACTTTTTGCACGAGCCAAACTGTGATACTCGTACGTGGAGATTTCTTTGTTTCTTGAGCCTACTTTCGGGTTCTCACGCAGAGGTTAGAGCAACAATAGGTTGGGCGTTTAGTAATGTCCGGGACGGGGTGAGCGAGGCGGGGGCGGGGGCGGGGGGGGCGCCGACAATTGTTTGCGAATCGAGCTCTTTGTGCCTCGGGAAACTTTGTGCAGGCACGGCAGTGCGTGGCGTGACGTCACCCTCCACTTTGTGGAACACCGCTGCGTTCATTCATTAACCATTTCCTTCCCGCTGCGCCGCGAGTCCATTCAGTGGTTGAAACAAATTTTCGTTCAAAATATTATCTACATAAATTTTGTTTACTCTTTTGTTAGTTTACTCCGTTTATTTTGGTCCGTCGAAAGCTTTATTCATGACTAGCTGTCCCGCACGGTTTCACCTGCCATAATTTCGGAGTTCCCGCGGAATCGTTTCATACAAATTTCGCAACCCTTTTTCATTCCTTTAGGGATGGACGTCATACAAAGAACATTTTTTTGCATCTCGTACCTTTAAATCCCTCGCCACACTCAGGATTCAACTTTAGAATCACTCGCTACGCTCGTGATTCAATCATTGAATCCTTCGCTTGCTCAGGATTCAAAATCAGCACTCGCAGCAAAAAATGACTTTTCTCTCTTGTTGCACAAATAACTATTATATGTTTAGATGCGTGTTTGAAAGTCAATCTATTTATTTAAAAGTTGGTGAACAACCTGACTTATGCCGCTGTATTTATGCAGGCGTAAACTAAGAAAAAATATTCCACACAGGAAAATAAGTCACAAAACTTCTTTGGGCTTTTTTTAGAAATATCTTGTTTAAAATACTTATTTTTGTGCATCCTTAAACAACGTGTACGCAAAATTTTGAGACTGTTAAGAAGTTGGCATGTGGAAAGGTAACAGACAGACACAGTTATTTTCCCATTATAATATATCTTAATATATATAAATCACGTGTCACGTTGTTTGTCCGCGATGTACTCCGAAACTACTGAATCGATCGTGATGAAATTTGGTCACTATGTTGTATTTGGTCCAACTTAAGAGATAGGATAGTTTTTATCCCGGAATTCCTGCAGGAACTCCGAAATTACCGCGGGTGAAACCGCGGGGGACAGCTAGTTATAATATAAGTATGAATTTCTAGGGCAGCACAAATCATTAACATTTT
This sequence comes from Zygaena filipendulae, assembly GCA_907165275.2. NCBI lineage: Eukaryota > Metazoa > Arthropoda > Insecta > Lepidoptera > Zygaenidae > Zygaena > Zygaena filipendulae. The sequence goes on from OU015649.1 coordinate 200,191, forward strand.
TTTTCCGTTTAAGGCACTTTGTAACTAAATATAGTTAAGCTACATATTATGCTGAAAACAAGTGGTTTTCAAATGATAATTTTCCAACAGGGGAGATATTCCCGGAACTATACACGACGACAGCGGCGCTCGACGACCAGGAAGACAGCACTGAAGCGGAGGAGGACGCCTCCGAGGCGGACGAGTGCGAGCCCTCGCCCTCGCCCCGCCCCGCCCTGTCAGCGCTGCCGTCGCCGCAGCCGACGCCTAAAGAAGACTCCTTGACAAATCTGGACTCCCAGTATTACAGGTATGACACCTATTGTTTGCTGCCCGGATCTTACTCGACGAAGAAACTTGTTGAAATGGTTTTTTTTTTCGTGATCTTGCTAGTTGAATTTTAATTTTAATTAGATCAGGGTTTCATTTCCCGCAGTCGTTACCAACTGGGTAGAACCATAACCAATATCAGCTGCTCTACGTAAAGGATATCACGTAGTGGCGAAGGGCGGGTCTTTATGACCTCCAGGTACCTCCACTCTTCAGTTGCGGTTGCAAAAAGTTATGTTTAAGAGAAAAACAATGATTCAGGAACGTATTCCCTATATTAAGTTTTAGAGTAGAGTGAAAAAAAAATAATAAGAAATGAAAAGTTAGAACTTAAAACAGAACAGATTGAAAATTTTAAAAATAAAAAGGGACCAACTGAAAATTGGCGTACTGACGACGCCTCGTTAAATATTACTATAGATTTGAAGACTAAAACACCCCCTTACTCTATATGAAGCTATAGTGAACAGTATAAATGTATTATGAATATTTAACGATCCTTTCAGTTGAATTATGTTCTAATTGTAACAATTAATTGAACAAGCGATACTATTTCGCCATAATTGTGTTACGTCTTGAAGCTTTGCACACCAAAACCGTCGATTTAATGGATCTCTTCATCTAATCACCAATTTACTGAGGCCAATGTAAACAGAAGATTAGGGTCGGGTGCTGCGAGAGCGTTGCGTTGAGTAAATAATATTTATACGTATCGGAATGTTTGTTGCGCGTCGCTGCGGGGCCGGGCGGGGGAGAGGGCGGAGGGGGGTGTGTCGCGTAATCTCACTAATGTGCTTAGGTGTTTACCTTCTCGTGTTGTGTTCTATTGTCTTGCGAATAGCGCTTTTACCGTGGACTCGACGCTAGTGATGTGCTCTATCGTACCTATCAAATGTATCGAGACAATCAAGATATTGTACCAGTTACAACTCTTCGGCTTAGTTTGCTCAAACATCAAGTGTTTGTCTTTTATTGTTTTGTTTTGTTCGTCGATTGGTCGGTTCCTAAAGTTGGATAATTATTCGTTGCTTTCAACTTTTCTTGTAGATGTTCAGATGGAATGGTTGTTGGTTAATCCTTGGAAATCCAAATATTATCTACTAGATATTAACCCGTGATTTTACCCGTGTGAATTTCGGAACTCCCTCGGGAACTCTAAAGTGCCAGAGATCACCCCGACTTCAAACTTCTGACCTCTGTTTTGTCTAGCTGGGTTCTGCTGCGTGAAATCCTTTCTAAGCTGACGTCTTTTAGCTGTAAATGTCAACTATGTCACAGTTGGTATCTCCATCTTGCCGAGTTAGACGATGGCGGTAGGTGAGTGCATCACTAGTGGCAGTGTTGCCAACTACGGGGACATTTTTTCCCCTCGCGGCTGCACGCGGCTGATAGCGGTAATGAATGCGGGGGGGCGGGGTAAGAGGGGGGTGGACTGCTCAACACGCCGATGAATAATGAACGCCTTTCTTTAACCGCCAGATGAGCGACGTAATTAATTTTTTTTTGTAAAGACAAAGATCCATGAGCTCCCTATTTCTCCAACGTTTTTCATGTTAGACGAGCTGTTTAGTTGTGAATACTGAAAAACCTGATGGAAAAGGGCACATTTACAAGAAAAAATAAAGATTAATAGACAAACACTGTGTTCATCACACAAAGTCCACTCTCACCGAGAATCGAACCCAGGACCTCTTGATTGGCGTATCTAGACTTGGTGACACTGCGTCGCTACTAGTATTTAGAGTAGCAAGTGTTGTCTTATAGCTCATGTTCATTAGTGTTTTTTGGATGGAGTCATCATGCCTCGATTAGCCAAGTTGATCAGAGATTTTCAACATGGCTAATGGAGGCAACGATCAGAGATTTTCGTTAACGCTATAGAAAATAAGGAAAGTAAAATCGTCCAGGCAAAAGTTCAATTTGTCGTCACTAAGTGACATGACGATATGTTTCTTAGTTTTCTATAGGGTTAATGAACGTAGAGTGTCAACTTGGCTAAGGGGGTTGATGTGATATTCTCAGAATAATACACCTATAATATATTATGTATTGATGAGTTCTCATTAAAAGCGGGGAACGGAGCTCATTTGCCGCACGAATTTGAATTTGAACTGAATTGATTCGGTAAATTAGAGAGAAAGGTGACGCGGCCAGCGAATAGCTGTGCATTGTGGGCGACACTGGATTTATAGTCGGTTCACCGCACGTTAGCATTTTACCCAAATTGCTGGGAGAGTTGTGGCGTTTCGCGCCGTATCCACGTTAAATCCAATGCAGTCCCGATAGCTTACCGCCAACACACTGCAGCGGGCTCGGGGAAGCCTATTCACATGATATTTCTATCGGCGGATCGGATAACTCTTTCCTTTTTCGCTTTGAATCGAATGTTTGGAATAACTCTTGAGGGTTTTCGAACACTTTTTGAAATGCGAGTATGGCTGCAACTGATGCTGAACTTATACCACTTGTTTTATTTGAAACTCTTTGATACCTTCATGAATAGTATCTTATAGCCCGTTCCAAGGCCTAATTTACTCGTAACTGTATTCCAAAGACTTATCCTCCGAGTTTCCACTCATGTTATCTTCAGTAACAATTTGACTCGCAATAAGAGTATTTAATGTTACTCAGGGTTCCTGTAACTTTCTTTTTGTGATAAAATTGTTAAAATCTATTCAGTAGTTCCAGAAAACCACTTACGAAAAAAATGCGTAAATTTTTTTCCTCTTTCTGATAGAGTGTAGATCATAGAACAGAAGCCGATTTGGAAGTTTTTTAAATACGTTTATGAAGAAGTAAATGTAAGTTTTACTATTAAACTGAATCTGATATTTCTTTTACTGATAGGAGGCTGCAATATCTCTGAATAAATATGACATTCATGCATAAATAATACGTTTATCTTTCTACTATTTTATAGACAAGCATCGCGAAGAACATATACGTTTCTTTACGATGCTTGTCTGTGAAATAGTGTAGTAATAATGTGTTGTGATGTGATGGTGTGCCGCCCACCGCCCAGCTACACGGTGGCGCTGGGCGTGACGGTGGGCGCGGGCTGCTTCCTGCTCGCGCTCAACGTGCTGGTGTTCGCGGGCATCTACCTGCAGCGGGGGCGCCGCCGCGCGCGCCGCCCGCCCCGGAGGGAAGGTCAGCCACAACTGCTACACGGCTCATGGTTGCCTGGTTGTTTTTCACGATGTTGAGTTTATGGACTCACTTGCCTTCTAATTTAAAAGTGGTGGTGGTGAGTTGTGGAGTTTTAGTAATGTAGACATATTATGTAGTTTTGACGCGCCTCTAGGAAATCCATTAACAACTAACATTTCCACCTATGGTAGCCTAGTAGTTATTTACTATGTTTAGAGTCTATATTGAGTTCAGTCTGGTAGAAAATGCCACTGTGGCATTAAGTCCGTCTTTTGTACCATGTTGTGCAATAAGCATAAATAAATAAATAAATAGAGCGAACGGCGCAAAAGGCTGAATGATATTTGGTATAAATTTAAAACTAGCTGTTCTCCATAGTTCACCTACGTTAATTTCGAAGCTCCCGTGGGAATTCCGGTATAAAAGTACCCATAGTATGTTCTTTTCTATACCCTAACAACATACTATTTTCATGAAAGATGACAAAAGGATCGAATATTCGATGGTTAAAGTAATTGTGCATATTATGTTGTGAATCACTTTGTACCAAAAATAAAACAACTTTAAAAGAAATATTTAGGTATTGCAATGTTTAAAAATGTTAAAATTCTAAAACATCACTAGAAAAGGATGTTCCTATTTAAGGGTGCTAAAATAAAACCTAGAAATCCGACGCAGCTGCATAAAATCGAGCGTCGTTTTCCCCAATATGCGAGAGCGCGGAGTAGATAGCTACTGTATAAGTACTATCAGGCTTCTTATGTTTGTAGGCAGCTGTAGCAGCCGCGGCGGGCCCGGCTCCCTGGGCGGCGAGCCCGCTACCGCCGCGTCGCCTCGCAAAAGCACTCTCAAGGTAGAAATTCTTCCACTCCACATTCCCATTTACGTCCAGTCTACTTTTCGTTACTTTCAGCGTATTTATAGCAACACTTACAGTCCCGGCGCTTTAATTAACATCGCAACCGCTTCCCACAGCGCAGCAGCGAGTCGGAGCTAAAGGAGCGGCCGGGCAGCGCGGCGGCGCCGCCAAAAAAACGCGTCCAAATCCAAGAGATATCTGTATAGACGAGTTTTAAAAAAAGGAATGAGGTTTTAAAAGGTTTTAAAAAAAGGAAGGAATGAGTTGCGACGCAGTGAGATGCCACACAAAATGTAAGAGTAAACTGTGAATAAAGTGGGGAGGTGGAGCGAGGTCTGCTCGGCCGAGCGAGACTCTTCGCTTGATGCACCGGTGATTCGATTCCCCATCGATTCTTCTAGTGACGTAACCGAGTTATATAATAGTGTTGTGTACCCGAGACTCGATATCCTTAGGGAATAAGAACACATTCTTTTGTATTATCTATACCTACCTCCTGACCGGAAGGCTTTATTTGATCGTTGAGTTTTTTTAGAGATCTCGTTAGTTGAATGTTTGAATACTGTACGTAACTATATTATAATATGTTGATGATGTTTCCAATTTAGATCGATGTTTATGATGATTATTATTATAAATTTTATCGAATCGTTCAAAATTATTTATTTACTCTGTTAAAATGTACATATAAACAACACAATTCGACTGTCAGGGATCAATTGTGATTTTTTTTTAATTGAAAACCATTAAAGACTCTACACATATAAAGAACTTTTCAAAATGAGATTGTACTCAGTGGATAAATATAAGAAATATAAAAGATAAATTATTAAATTCAGTATGAGATTGTGTAAATAATAAATAGGTACTAACTAGGATGTCGTGCAGTTAAATACAGCCGCGGTCTTCTTTTTAGGAACGTTAACGATTGTACTGTAAATAATAGAGTCTACTTCGTGATCATAAAATGTCAAAGGATTTTCTCATCGACGACAAGAAAGGTTTTATTAAAGACCACTTTTTCCTGAAGCCTCTTTGTTTATTTTCATTTCCCGCATCACTAAATCTGTTGCTGCTATAAATTATCATGTGAATAGTTAAATTGTAAGCAGAGTTGAAGTACATTGAAGGTATTCAGCTAAATTAGGTACAATAATGTCACTTGCCGCATCCGACACCATTATAACTACCTATTCAAAATTTCTGTATGTTTGTAATTTAGTATGATTTTATGCGCATCGGGAAAGTTACACGAATGCAGTTTTCACAATTACTTTCCTTGTAGGTGTTAAACACAGGTTTTTAAGTTAAATCGAAAAAGAAGCAATAACTATTGGAAGCGAAGTTAAAAGTATACTAAACGGAGGGAGACACGGACGACAGCTAGTACCTAAGTGTAACTTATAATATAAATTTACTATAGTTGCACAAAATTTTATGCAAAATAGGTAAGTATATAAAATTAACGTATTATGAGCATTTTCACAAATCTACTAAAACGATAGATACCTTAAATCTTGGATTAAGATAAATGATACTTTTAATACTGTGACACTAACGAGGAAAACTAAAATTAACGCAAATAAAACGGCTGTCAACAGCTAGTCCTCAGTACTGTTATTAAAAATTGAACGAGACCCCGTAACGGCGGACCGAGAATGTATTTTGAACGAAAGGAGAATAATAAATCAAGCCCTATAAGAGAATATCGCTTATCCTATTAAACTTTTTTGGAGCCCTCTCAATTTAATCACCATAAAAGATATCAGACAATACGAGTATTGCCGTTCGCGTCGCTTGCACAGAAACCGTTGTTATTATATTTCCAATGAAATTACTCGGCTCCCTGCTGATTATGAATTTGTGCGTATCAATATACGCACAAATTCATAATCAGCGTACGTTATATCATTGCTATTCGAGTTGGGAGTAGCAACCGTTGGCTCCATGATCTCGAGAACTCCGTCGCGATGAAACGATATAGACTAGAATAAATAAGTGGACAAAGAAATAAAATAATAGAGAAACGAGACGTAACAATCAACTGTGAACACGGACGCTTGTAAAGGGTCTTTCAATAGGGACGGGTCGATGTTGGCAGCCTGTGGCGGCCATGTTGTTTTAACGTCGTCTTTCTAACCTATATTTTTTTATTCAGTTAGTAATGCCAAATCACCATGGCAAGTTACACGGTTGAGCAACACGTCCAAATGTTAAAAATGTATTACCAAAATGAGTGTTCGTTAGTGCAAACGTTACGTGCATTGCGCCCATTTTACGGCAGACGAGGTGGTCCTTCAAAGTCGACTCTCCAACGTTTGGTGGCCAAATTCGACTTATCACCTTTAGACTTTTTTTGTGGGGTTTTCTTAAGTCGCAGGTCTATACCAATAAGCCACAATCGACCGATGCCCTTAAAGTCAACATAGCTCAGGCTATCGCTGAAATTCAACCCGAACTATGCGGCAGAGTTGTTGAACATTGGACAACTCGAATTCGTGCCACCGTGAGAAGCCGCGGCGGACATTTAAACGATGTGATTTTCCACACATAATGGCATATATAGCTCTTTCAAATAAAAAAAAAAAATCGTTAAAATCTCACACACGGCCTTTTTTATTTCATGTCAAAATCGACCCGTCCTTATTGAAAGACCCTTTAGTAGGTAAGAGCGTTTTTTCATGTGAAATCGGAGTAGCGTAGTCAAGACCAATCGAAGCATCGTGCTACAAGAAACATAAATTGCTTGCTTTTATAACAAGGCACAGCTTTTACCGACTATACGAGTGTATTATAACTTACAATACAAAGTTATAAGTAGGGTTACCTTACATATAATTTAGTTAATTTACGTTATAAGGTTGGTCAAATCCAGTGTATGTCGTCTGCCCGCAGTACCTACATAAGTGGTTTCATGGAAGGCTTTTGCGGTCGCCCGAGCAAGGTTGGGCTGGCCGCCCGCGCCCCCCGGTGACTCGCACGGAGCTCGAGCAGACGCAATATTTCCACGAGAGAAACTTTTAACAACCCTAACGCGTCGGAAACTTTCCAAATTACCTACTCCGCTGAGTCGGCCCGACCAACAAAATTATAACGATCTTTATTGTTCTGCGTTCCTGGTGGAAACGCTCGGCCAGGGGAACGCTCGGCGGCTCACTTTGTTATCTTTGGTTCTCTAACGATCGCCTTTTAGGGTTCCATAGCCAAATGGCAAAAAACGGAACCCTTATGGATTCGTCATATCTGTCTGTCTGTGTGTCTGTCCGTCCGTATGTCACAGTCACTTTTTTCCGAAACTATAAGACCTATACTGTTGAAACTTGGTAAGTAGATGTATTTTTATGAACCAAATTAAGATTTTCACACAAAAATAGAAAAATTAAAACAATAAATTTAGGGGGTCCCCGTACCTATACTATACCTATAGGTCTTCAATAATGATATTGAAGTTTCTAATTTTTTTTTTTCTCAACTGAATAGTTCAGTCAGTTCGAGAGACACCTCCAAAGTCGTTTTAATACGTCATAAATCGTAAACCGCAAAAAAAAATAAACTATTATTATAACATCGATCAAAGTTACAACGAACTTCAAGAAATTTTATATTATTATGTTACTTGCTGCTATGGAACCCTTCATGGGCGAGTCCGACTCGCACTTGGCCGCTTTTTTCTTTCTCCGCCTGTAAAGGATTTCGCAAGTTTCGCCCGAAAGATAAATCCTGTCAGAGTTTGAAGTTAACGCTGGATGCTGATTATTATTATTAACTCACTAAGTATTTGTTATCACGAAAATTTTTTATCACGAGCAAAAGTTTTTAACACATTCAAAGTGCAGTTTCCGAGTTGCATTTCCGGGTTGAATATTTCTTTGACAAATATACGGAACTAAGTTTTCCTTGTTTGGAAGCGTTCAGAAACGTTAAAAATTGCAATACAGAGTTTCAAAAGCAGTGCTGTCGTATATTTGTTTTTAAATTAAATTCTTACGTTTCCGAGAGAATATTGCCTTCCCGGTGATATGGAGTGAATATAACTTACGAGATAATAAATTATTTAATAAAAAAATTCACTCACAGTATTCTTAATATAGTCTTGTGAATGAACATCTCATAAATAAATGGGAACCAAATCATCATTAATAACAAATCATGATACTTGCTTATAGTTTCCACCAAGGGCCTCTGCACCATAACTCTAATGAAGCCCACCTAAACTCGCACCGATATTCAATGAAACAAAATTACCGGTCGGTCTTTTAAATTAGATTGGTATTCATTATTCAAAATTAGAAGCCAAAAATCCCCAAAGAAATAACGGCTGAACAATTCCGCTGCAAAAACCTTTCCGCACAACATTAACTCTCGGAATGAGAGTGCACTTAATTTATGATTGGGGCATTGAATTGTAAACGCCGGGGTGCTGGTGGGGGCGGCGGCGGCGGCGGCGGCGGCGGCGGCGGCGGGGGCGGCAGGGGGCGGCCGGGGCACTCATCAATCACCCGGGGCGCATTCGGCGAGCGCGGCCAAGTGTACAAACGCACGGCGCGGCGTCTCTGGAGGGAGACCGGGGTTACAGTGAAATAATCGTGCTCGCTGTGGCCAGCGCCCATTATTGACCCGCGCTGAGCTGCGGCCTCCTGGAAATTAAACGACGTCACAACGGTCAAGTGACGTGTGTAGTCTTTCATAAGTTTTTTTTTCTGTTTTGACTCTAATCATTTGTGACGAATACTGCATTCACTCTGATACTCAAATTCTAAAAAAAAAGGTTACAAAATGCATTTCTGTCATCCTTAAATTTAAAAAATATGAAAGTAAGTTTATTTGTTTATGACGTTTTCATACCTTAACTGCTCAACCGATTACCATGGAATTTTGAATACACAATATCAGGGACACAAAGAAGGACATATTATGGTCCGGGAATTCTCGCAGGGATTCGAAAAACGCGGAAGCCACAGCAAACAGCTATTATTATTATTACATACGCAGATAATTTCTTAAATTCAGTTGAAATATGTACTTGAAAGCTAATATATAGAGTCGTCGTTGAAAATGGCAAAACAGTTTTGATAATAATTGTTAAATAATAAAGTTCACAATGCACGACATTTACCGGAAGTGTTAAGGCATTTTTTCCGACTGTACCAGTCACTGTCGATCTTCTTTGTTAAGGTAATCAGTATGGACAAAAATCCGAATAAATCACCCATTAGATTCGAACGGGATTATAGTGGACGGAAGTCGACATATTATATACGTAGCTGAAGGGTAAAATAAATTATTGGATAAAAAAATCTGCTGAAATGAACTTAAAAAAGTGAACTGCAAGATGTTTGAAACCGCTTTGTTATCACATCGACGTGTTCACTTTGATAGAAGTTACTTGATGCAATGGAAAATTTATCTTCACTTATAAAGTTTTTTTTTTAATATACTTGTTTATAATGGATAAACTCAAAAACTATTGCATGAACCGATTCTAAAAATTCTTTCACTGATAGTAAAAGCTGCAGTATGCTGGAGTAACATAGAATATTTTTATCTTGGAATTAATACCTAAATTCGTGCGGACAAACTCACGGGAGGAGCATAATTATAGTAAATAAAACCATCTCGACTCCAGTTATAATAATAATGGCCTGGTTTATTCAAACACGCAACAATTTATATTCTAATTAATACTACGTCAGCAAACCTAAATGCAATGTTCATGTAGTGGTGCAACTGTTAAATAGTACACCACATGGTATATTATAGTCACTATCATCGTAATATAGACTGCCTGCAAGGATTTCGAAACTCACACGGTATATGTTATTATTATAAACAAGTACTTAGAAAGTTAAATTAAAATTTCATTAGCAACTTGGTGAGTCATAATTGAAGATGTAATAGAAATATAGATGTAATGAGAAAAGTTATTGTAAAAGGTATTGTGTTAGGAGTTTCCTAATGAATTCCGATGTAGGTACTATTAACTTATATTATTATTATAGATACGAATTTTTTGCTGTCTGTCTGTCTATTTACCTTTAGCTTTACACGCCTAAGCCAGTGAACAGATACGATAAACTTTTGCATCCAGTCGAGCTCACACTTCACAGACCTGTCTGTATTCATTAGAACATGGGATAAGTACGTATAGAATATGTCTGTCTGCATATATATCATACTTAGCACAAAATCGAATAAATCTCACTTCCATTCGATCGGAGAGGGCGAGAAATTTAACGGTGATAAATTGCGCAATCCTTTGCCGACTTCCGAATAATAATAACTAAAACAATAGAACGTCGCGCAATAACCCAACTTGCGCAAAACACAATGGCGGAGTTTGCTGAAGTCATATAAATAATTTCACGACTGAGGGGAGGGTAGCGAGACGGGGGGGGGGGGGTTTACAATGGCGACGGGAGCTTGTTAACTTATAAATATTTTAAGATAAAAGCAAACAGTGGTCCCGGGGCGGCTGATGCCGGGCGCAAACAGCCGGGATGGGGGAACGTTCGCGAATTGAAACCGAAAAAACGTTGAAATAATCTACGCATCGCACTTCCAATATTCCACAAGGAATCTAAATAAACGGCCAAGTTTAGAGTTGGTTTCTTTTGCTTCGCGTTATCGATAGCATCGAAGAACACGGAATTTCTACGCCTCATCATGTCATATTTTATGATAGGTAGGTACCTACTGTAATATTCCGGGATTGAGAACGTTATCCTAACTTATTATCTACATAATTAAAAACTGAAGGTTTTATATTAGATTTTAGTTAAATAAATGTACTTAATTTATTGCAAGGAACAATTACTATGTAGGTATAATTTTTCAAAGCTTTTTTATTGACTTGAATAAAATTCTTGCAACGTGACATCTTATTTAAAAAATCTACCTAGTTCTTAGTGGATTCTCGAGTGCCTGCCTACATACATTTACACCAAAACAAAGTTCCCACGGGACTCTCGACATTTACGCGGATAAAACCACCGGGAAATACCGACGTTTTTATATAGAAAGGACGCTGTTTACTGTAATTCTTAATAAAAAGGTAGTGGAATTGAAAGCAAAATTGTCATTTTATTCACCATAGTAGTAATTTATTGACGGCGAATGGGCATGTTGACTAATTTTTATTTTTTAGTCCGTCTTGTAGATTATTAAAAAATATTGGACAGGTTTTTTTTTTTTTACGTAATCAAAAAATAACGGCGATATATTGAGTTGAAATTTCGCGTGACGTCACTATTCTGATAGTTTGTATGGCGGTTTTGCGGTTAGTGACGTCACGACCCCCTCGCCCTAAACTTTAATGCGCTTTATCTCTGTATATTTTAATTTATTTAAAAAAAGCAAAAAAATACCTGTCTATTGTTTTTTTATTTTCTAACTGACGGACTAATTAGTATTTTTATTTTCAATAGTAGTCAACATCCCTATTATTGAAAAAAGTATAGGTTGGTTGGTGTATGTGCGGCACAAAATATTAATTTCCGACTTTCATATAATATTTATCTTTCCCACTTTGTCGAGACTTCAGGGTCGTTTAAAAGAATAAAGTTATTTCAATAAAACTAAATTAAAATTCTATATCTATGGCTTGAATAGAAATAGTAAAACACTAGCCTCAAATAATCTAAATTGCCAGACGAAAATGTCATGTTTGAAAAAAGAACACCTATTAGCGCTCTCGTTCAAATACTTTAGGTCAAAGGTGGTTAAGTTTTAACTTCATCATCTTAGCGAGCTGCCTGAAATATGCAAGTACCTATTTTGACGGTCGTTGACCCTTATCGTAATACACTGAGCAAATAATAACTACGTCGTAATAGTAATAAATGTCAAGACTAACAGAAGTGTTTACATATTTTTGGTGCTGACTAAACACAGCCGTTTGCCAAATTCGCATCATAAGTTCTACGATCTATGGCCCCGAAATAAATAAGAAGTGGAAGTGAAATCGATCCTACAAGATTATGCAAATTTGTTTTGTGTGAAATGTGTTGGTCGTCGGGAGCGCGCCACCGACTTTCCCGCGCATACAAAGTGAAACTCTCTTTTATTAATTCCAATTTCTGTGACGAAGTACTTTGTAGTCGAGTTACAATATGTTACAACATTTTTAAACGGATGAAAAAGAAAAATACCACAATTATTTTGTGGATATTATCGCATATTTTTAAAACCACTTTACCAAGTTTTTCGTGCTTTTGCTTTGTAGGATTAAGTTAGCTGTTATAAACCGCTAGTAGAGTTAATCGTGGGAGATGTTTCTAATAAACATGCAATCTCTGTACATTGTTCAAAGTTATGGACAAGGTGCTGGTTTTTCCCCGCTTTTTTATCTCCACTGCAAAGCTTCTGTACCGATTTAAATAAAACTAAGCATAAAGGTCCTATTTTAAATAGTTTACGGGGCATCAGCTAGTCGTAATAATTTTTTTTCTCCAAAACTCCGTACTCATTCTATTCTGAAATGATTTTTAAATTATACGTATTTAGTCACATACATGATCAAGAACTCTGACACCGGATTCCTCATTACTAGGTAATTCACAAATTGTTGATATTTTAAGTATTTAGAATAGTATTACATGGCCATTAGGTACATATTAGCAAGAATTGCAGCTACTTAAAGTAATCACAAAGTGTGCCAGCAAAGCCGCGGGGGACAGCTAGGTTTTAACAATTCCCAGAAGCGGCACCAAATCAAAAGATCACTTACTACTTGTTAAACAACCTCAGTTCTGTTTGTGTTCGTCGCCCGAGTTGTATTATATTCCACAGAGTTACAACTCCAGTTTGATTTAAGGCTTAAGTGCTCCAAGTTCCGGCTCGGGCTTCCAACTGAGCAACTACTTAGCGAGCAAACACGCGATGCTTCCCGATGGGGACTCAGCGGTAGAAAGGGATGCAAATATAGGATCACTGGCGGCGCATTCTTTTGATATTCCTATTTTAAGAATTCAAAAAATCAGAATAACATTATTAAACAATGGAATCCATAACAGTGACTTTTGGACAATGTCGAGAAGAGAAAACGCCACTGTGTTGTATTGGCAAGGCGGCTGACGCGCTAGTTTAAGTTGGACGGATGTATGATACTCAATCAGGCCCAAACGGCTGAACGGAATTGGACGGAATTTGGCACAGAAATAGATTATAGTCTGCAACAGGATAGAGTAGGTACTTTATCGCGGAATTTCCGCGGGAACTCCGAGATTACCATAGGTAAAACCGCGGGAGCAGCTACTAGATAAAAATTAACAAGAATCGCTCAGTAGTATATCTTGTTCAGTGAACTCCAACGCATTAAGCGCGCCGCCCGCGCCCGCGCCCGCCCCGCCGGTGTAGCGGGCGCCGTTAATGAAGCAATTGCTTACCGTTGTAATTAAACAGCTAGGCTCTGCACAATATCGAGTGTTTAATTAGCACTCGAACGTTACAGGTCATGTTTGAACGGTGCTCAATTATTGCCGTTTACTTTATATAGACACCATATCCGTACACATAATATAGTATCTACGTAGTTAGATTATGAATTGGCAGCTCCACGGTATATAATATTATACAGAGTGTATTTTTCAAGTGGGCGTGGATGACGAAATCGTAATAATTAGTTAATTACAATAACAATCATTAAATTACCATTTTTTTGTTTCTTACCACTGGAGACATCAATAACAACTGACAACCTGCGTGTTGTTGCAACCTTCGCGTGTGCAGCCATCTTGTCACTATCTTGTGATGGTTTTATTAATTCACTATCTATATTCTACGTGCATATGCACTTTTGTGAATGACTTTACCTTCTGATTTAAAGCATAGATATCCATATCAATTCAACGACAGTTGTATGAATAAAAACATGAACATCAAGTGCCGTTGTCGCTGCTCGGCGGCGGAGTCCCAGTCTCCTCTGGAGTCGACTGCGAAAGGCGGAAATTACATTTTTTCGCATCAAATATCGACTCTACAATAGAAAAAATGGCTGTCGACGACGTTAACCTCGAATCAATCATAGCCCAAGCTCTCAATTACTCGTAGAACTGATAATAATCTTTGTAGAGCTGTCGCTTGTTACCATCTTCAAGATGCACCGAGAAGTTGGATACTGCAGGAGCGGTGCAGATCCTAGGGCGTCTTTGGGATAATTCTGCTTCATCAATACTAATATTATACCTATATGTAAAAGTTTCGATGGATGGATTTGCTGGATGAAATTGGATTTGAATGGAATTGAATTTGGCACAAACATAGATTATAATCTGAAATAGGACAGGGTACTTTTTATCCCGGAATTTTCGCGGGAATTCCAGGGTACAAGTACCTTTTATCACTTAGAAACACTAGCTTCCTATACTGCTTTTTTTAAATCGGATAAGTAGTTTTTTAATTTACCAAGTACAAACAAACAAATATGCAACTAAAAAAAATTGTTCTTGTGTTCTTGACACAATTCTATTATCTTGTCAGGCACTTTTTTGGATGCCTATCAGTAATGTTTGCCTTTATTCATCACTGAATAACCATTGCTGACTTTCCATTAAGCTTAGAGTTAAAAACGTACAATTAAAATAACGGAGAATCAAAATCCAATCTCCTTAATGACTGGATGTTCGAGTCGACCGCATGACGGGATGGCTGGGCTGTTGTTCCAACCCTTTTTTTCTGTCGACCCGGGGTTGCTCCTTCGCTAATGCTGTTTATCTTGTGGACCTCTGTTCAGCCCGGTTCGCGTGCAGGGCATTAGACGCCATTACAAAGCGAGAAACGGCCTCCGTTCGAATTCCCATTATCCGTTCGCTCTATAGATTTTCTCGAGCGCACACTTACGGACGTGTAAGTTAATAAGTTCAGACGCTGGCAGGCTGTACGCGGGCTGAATAATTGCAAAAATAAAACCTCGTTCCCAGCACAGAGGAAGATAAACTCTATTTTAATGGAGGTAAGGATTATAGAGTGTGCCCGAAAGTTGTGCACATCGTTTTCAGTGGAACGGAACGTGACCCGTCGCGCCCCCGAGTGTCGGAGGAAGAGGTGCGTTATTGCTGAAAATTTTATTTAAAAAACTCTTTTCAAAATGAACCTCCACCCATTTGTACTATAGCTCAAGGCACTCCGGTTTCACAAGAGGGTGTATTTGTATGTCTGTTTAGATGGAGGCAAAGAAATTGTTGAGAAAACGGCAGCTATACAAGTATACATGTGCACTAAAATATAATTTGTGCGTAAGGGTTCGAAAAAACTATTAATATTATTTTTTACGTTTCCTCTTAAATTGTGTAGTATATTATATCTATACTAATATTATAAAGAGGTAAATTTTGTCAGTTTTTGAGGTTGTCATGGGGTCATCTCTGAATCTATAGAACCGATTTTGAAAATTAATTTATTAATTTATTTATAGAATGCTATACAGTGTTCCTGAGTGTCAGAGGGTACTTCTTATCCCGGAATTCCGGCGGGAACTCCGAAGTTACCGCGGGTTTAGTGTTTTATAATTACTTGCATGTATATTTTGTTGAACGAGCACAGCAAAAGCTGATAACTCCGTCCTAAAACTGTCGAAACATTGTTGCCATCTAAAATGTCGTCTGGTGGCTACAACACGATTCGAACTAAGTTTCCGGATACCGCAAATTTTCACTCGCCATTATCGTTAGTTGTGAGCTGTTAACATCTACGCAAACGCGACCTTATGTGCTGGTGATAAGGGTCGCGGCCGACGCAGCCTGGCGACTCGCCAGCACCGCCAGTAGCATATTATCGCGCTATTGGTCGTTGTTGGAACGCGCTAGCTTAGCCACTAGCGCTAAGTTTAGCCGCTGTTCCTCCCCCCACTGTTGTTGCTGTGGGTATTCCGCTCCATGGGCGCTCTATTGCCCTGGATTAATACCAGCTGGCTTCCTCGCCGGCTGCCTGACTTGTACTCCCCGAAGTGATTAAGTCCAGCTCCCAATACGCTCACGTGTCGGTTTCAACGTCGGGGCACTAATGCGTTAACACATTGCCACCGATTTGTTGTCTCCTATGGCCCGTATTAAATGTTGTCACACATTTATATTCGATTAATGCAGACAAATGGACATGACACACAAAATCTTTTGGTTCGCCTTTTGAATTACTAGCTTTCCCCCGCAGTCTCACACGCGGTAATTTCGGAGTTCCCGGTGGGAATTCCAGGATAAAGTATATTATGTATATGTATAAACTTTACTCTTGAATCAATAGATAGAGATCTATTGGTGAAAATGACATGACAATCCGTACAGTGGTCTTTGAGTTTATCGCGAACAAACAGACAGAAAGACAGACTAATAATATTTAAATAAGTAGACACTTTTGTTTTTCTAAATATGTACTAAGCACTCACGGCCGCACTCAGAGTCGACTTTAATGATTACTTAGTTAAGCATAGATTTTTAAAACAAAACTGTCGCAATCAGAGACGTTCAGTAAATTAATGTTAATCGGCATTTAATAAGATGTAACTTAATTAGTTAAATGCCAATTAACATTAATTTATTAAACTTGTCTGATTGCGGCAGTTTTGTTTTAAAAATCTATAGTTAACTAAGTAATCATTAAAGTCGACTCTGATTGCGGCGGTTAGTGTGGGATCAAGTAGTCAAATCATTTATTCAAATTAGGCCCATAATGTGGTTCTTTTTGACGTCTTTAAAAAGTCAACGTCAAAAGTGACGTCAAGTAGATCTGGGTGTTGTCATCGTCTTCTTTTTCTTCCATCTTTTTCGGCCCGTGTCCACCCACTGCTGGATGTGGGCCTTCTCATCGCGTTTCCATCCGCTCCGACACCTTGTTCCTCGCATCCAGGTATTCCCAGCAGCGTGCGCGATGTCATCGGCCCACCTCATGGGTGGTCTACCCGCATTTCTTCGTCCCGTCCGGGGTCTCCATTCCGTGGTTCTCAGGGCCCATCTATCTACATCCATACGGCCCAGGTGTCCAGCCCATCTCCATCAGCATCATTTCAGGGATGCCATTTTGTCCCCGATGTCCGAGGTGTTGTCATGAAGTGAATTATTTATTATTATTAACACAAATCTACGCTGAAGCGTGAATCGAACCCGCGACTCCAAGCGATGAGATTGCTAACCACTTCACTAACAGAACTGTCATTAAAAGGGTGTGTTTTCAAATAAGTATCCATCGCATAATGTTTGTGTGAAATGAATGCTTACAATATAATAATATATTTAATGTTCAGATCGTCCGCTCTTCGTCACAAAACGGTTTAATGCATTCCAATGCGTTTGCATTATTTAACGTGGAGCCGCGTCGCGTCTGGGAGACGTATTGGATTTGCATTTCATTATGTTTGCAAATGCACTCGTCCGCCGAGTTGAAGGCTCATCGCGCCTCGCAGCCCCGCAGCCTCGAAGCGCGGCTGCCTCACAGTTACCCACCTACCTGACAGACAAGCAAACAACCTGAATTGTTAACGCTTCTAACGTGTTCAATAATTATTCCTCTCTCAAATCTGCTCTAGCGCCTGTAACCTTAAAGTGAAGACACTCGCCAAAATAAATCCTAAAAGATATTTCATTTAAACACAAATCGAAGTTTAGATAATGCTTGAAATTACTGCAAATAAAGGAAACACAAATAGAGACCACAAAAAGAGTTATTTTAAAAAGTTTTATGTTTACTCCATGATTAGAATATCTTATAATAATTTTATAATTTTTTTTTTAATAACTCACATCACAACACACAGATCTACTTGATCCCACAGTAAGCTAATAATAGCTTGTATCGTGAAAACCAAGCAAACGTGGTATATAATACATAGAATTACTTACATATTATACTATAGATATATAAACACATCCAGACTGGAAAATGGAACCCTGTGTTCATCACACAAAATCCACCCCCACTGGGAATCGAACCCGGAACCCCTTGATTAGCGGATAGGCATGGTGACCTCTGCGCCAATCGGGTCTTCAAATCATTATCTTAGAACATAATATAATTTTTTTAGCTATTAGCACCACTTCATCAGTTAACTTGAAGCTGTGGTGGTAAGGACTTTTATCATAACATGTTTTTCCAAATTTCAATCGTAATATTTATGAAAATGCACCAGCATTCGAGTACCAATCCTGACGTGTGAAGCGAACTTAGAGCGTGCTAGCTAAGTAATTTTTACTCTAAGGTATATCATAAAACACATACTAATGCGTTATTTTGGTCCACCATGATTCATTGTACACGTTTATTATTTTCCACAAAAAAAAAATATATTCCTAGACAGTACTTAATGTAATATTTTCATTGTGTGGTGAGTGTCGGAGCGAGCGGAGTAGCGTTTTTGACAAACAGGGTTGTCGCCAACAAAGAGTGGCTAAGTGTTGATCCGGCGCCGTGCATTAGGGCTGCCACAATGGGGACAAAATGAATGCCTTCCGCACCAGGTGAGTGTCATTTGTCGTGTTTTTGTGACGGAATCCCGGGAGACCATCGTGCCGAGGCATGAGAGTCAGCGGGCCGTTCTGCACCAACCGAACTTGATTCATTGGTGAAGACTTATAATCCGCAATAGTTTCGGAGTTCTCGTAGAAATTCCAAGATAAAAATATAATTATACTATGTGTTAAGCGTGGTAATAAAGACGTGTCTGTGTGTTAAATTTTATTAAAATCTGTTTTGTCGGTTTTGTGCTACTGCGGAACAAACATTCAAATACAAACTTTTACAGTTAAACTATAATATTAATAGTGATTCTAAGATGTTCTCAAAAAAGCAAAAACTTTGAAAGGCTCTTCACCCACAGTTCCATACGCAAAAGATCGGAAGTAAGGCAAATGTGTCTAAAAATAAGGTAATGTGCATTTAGGGATTCATTCACAAACTCTCTGTCGTACCTTGTTTAAAGTTTCCTGTATGCTAAACTAGAGAAATAATCTATATTAGTTCAGATAGATTCTGTGTTAAGTCTCAAGAGAGACCGGTTGCATTTCATTATCTTTTTAAAAGAACGGCACCCCAATCGCTTTTCGCTTATACGTTGCGGCACATCGTCCACGGCCATCGTATTATAATCACATGTACAGGACGGTCCGGGGGGGCCGCGGGCGCTTGCAGCCGGGGGACGCGGTCCAGGCGAGGGGGGTCTCTCCCCCAGCCTCCTCCGACTCAGGGCGCTGATAACGGAGTGATAATAGGATTATCAGTCTCGCGACACGACAACGACGTGGGAAATCCTGGGGCCTTATTCACTACTAGCTGTTCCCCACGGTTTCACCCGCGTTAGTTTCGGAGATCCCGCGGGAATTCCGAGATAACCATTTACTTACGTAAATTAACTGTTTTAAGATAACCTAGTTTAATAATTTATAATATATTTTTTATAGTTTATATAAAGCGAGTTACCTGCAGTCAAACTGCGTAAGCAGTTTTGCGGGGCATGGTCTAAACTATATAATAAAAATGAATCGCCAAATGTGTTGCTAAGCGCATAACTTCCAAACGACTGCACCAAATTGGATAATTGTCTTTTTTTGTGTTCGTTATTGTCAGGACAAGGTTTATACATGTAAAAGAAATTTGGAGTTCCTGCGGGAATCCCGAAACTCGCGCAGGTGAAACCGCGGGGCACAGCTAGTAATATAAGAAAACAAAACTAAATAAAAGGCTAATAGACGCGTGGCTGAATAACATTTTCAATTTTCCAATATTTATGCGAACGCGCGGGGTCGCGACAAAGATTCATTGCGCTTTGATTCCGCACGATAAATGGATTCGCGTCACAGCACCAACCTAGCCTCGAGATAATACGAGACCAGAGTTCAGCGGGAATACCTAGGCATCTAGTACTGATATACGACCGTCGACCGCCTGACGTGTGGACTAATGATTTGTGTAAGTGTACTCGTATTGCAAATAATCGTAGAAATAAAATAAAAGAAAAAAAAAAGAAAAAAAAATGCGATTTGAAAAATCAGGCCCTTGCCTTTTTATAACAAAACTGCCGCAATCAGAGACGTTCAATAAATTAATCTTAATTGGCATTTAATGAGATGTAACTTAATCAGTTAAATGCCAATTAACATAAATTTATTAAACTTGTCTGATTGCGGCAGTTCTGTTTTAAAAATCTATACTTAACTAAGTAATCATTAAAGTCGATTCTGAGTGCGGCATTAGATGTGTAAGCGAAGAGAGTGTGCCAACTGCGCTTCTCAAAAATCTCTCAAGAGGGCTTTCTACAATACCTATAGTAAAAATAATTTTATTTTTCTCATATAATTATCATGTATATAGTTTCATTTCATACAATCTCATTTAATTCCATTCTATTCTGTTGTAATTTTTAAAGGCCAAGGACACATTTAATCTTTTTATCACATACCACTGTTCCAACAAGAGCTGGCGATCGATACGCAATTTGATATCCAATTTTTAAAGCCCCTAATGCCATTATTTAATAAAGCTCCAATAGGTAATTTCAGTTCGTCAAAGTTCATCCCCGTCAACTGGGGAAATTTTTAGAAACTCGTTTAAAATTCCTTTTTTTTTCAGTACTTAATAATAATTTATATCAATCAACGTTTATGAAAATTTCAGGCTCTTTTCTGATAAACTTCAGACAGCAAATGAAATTAGGTACTCTGACGGGAATGCTCCATTAAATTTACTTAAATATGTAGATTAACATATTTTATGCCATAATTTAGCTTTACAATAAAGAAAAACAGGTACATTCTATATTTTATACAGATATTTTACTTTTATGTGAACTATGGTGCATGGCGCAAAAAACATACAAATAGATATTTCTATAAAACGATTGTGTACGCCCACAGAATGAAATTTATCCAATATTCCGTGTTCAATTCCGAATTCCATTTTCAAAGTTACCGTGTTTCTATTAATTTAGAAACTAAATTAACTGCATATTCTCAGAATTTTATGAAAATTTGTTCAGCTCGGAGCTAAATTGATAGCGAACACATACGCATTCTTTCGAGCTGCAATTTTTTTAATAAACAGTAAGGATGTCACGGAGATTCAATTTCTCTGGCTTAAGGATAAGTAACAAAACTCTCTTCTACCACCCGACTCTAATTCCGATTTAGGTCATGTCTAACATCCCTAGTTTACCGTGTATGATACAGCATAGATATAATCTCCTATAAAGAAGAGAGGAGAGAAAAAAGCCAGCAATAGTTCAAGAGCCCGAGGAAATAAAATACGTTTAAGGCCCATAATAGCGTGTTTCTATTGACGAAATATCCGCGGGGTGTGTCGCGCCACGATAGCGCAGCACGGGTCATTAAACACGTACAGCGGCGGGCGTACAATGTACATCGGGAATACATTGCCCGCACACAAAGGGCGGCGCTGGCCGCGCGGAAACGCGGCCGCGCAGCCTACACTACACACAACCTAACCATTCAGATAGCTTGACAAATTTTTTTTTTAGTCCGTCGTGTGGATTAGTAAAAAATATTGGACACGTATTTTTTCTTTTTTTACGTAATCAAAAAATAACGGCGATACATTGAGTTCAAATTTCGCGTGACGTCACAACCCGGTGCAGTTTGTATGGAGCTTATACTGAATATTGACGTCACGAGTCCCCCACCCTAAACTTTAATGCGCTTTATCTATGTTTATTTTCATTAATTTGAAATACCAAGAAATATTTCTTTAATTTTTTTTATTTTCTAACAGACGGACTAATTAGAATTTTGATTTTCATACCCAAATCTCTTGAAAAAATAGCTCCTGTATCGATCCTCATCGCTCATACTCGCATATTCGCATTGGCCGTCACGAAAAGAGACTTTCCCGATACTTCCAAGTAGGTACCTGCAACGTGACTAAGCTTGGTTTACCTCAGCCTGTAGATCAGAAGTCGGCGGGAGTTAGCTCACCAAGAAATATTATGTAATCAGATTAAATCGGCGCTGTTTGAGTGTAGGTATACTACAACATTGGTGTAATTAAGTACCTAATGAGTACTACCAGTTATCCAACAATAGGCAAAGGCGAGAGTTGAGCTGCCATTGTCGACATTTGCACGGTTTTAATTAAAATCCATACTAATATTATAAATGAGGAAATGAGTTTATTTACTTTTTGTTTATTTGTTATACTTTCACGCCTCAAGTCACTCAAGCAATCATCATGAAATTTTGAACACGTCATAGTTTCCTCTCAGCCTCGGCCTCTCAGGATCCCCCTGATGTATTGTGTTCTTGCTCTACCCTGACGTAGACGTGAGAGAGAGAACTAATTTTAATATGTAACCATAATCTAACAAACATTTATTTATCAAGCGTTTTAACCGACGGCAAATATAAGAAAATATAACTTGCCAAGTTGAAACAAAGAAACCAATAGTTCAATCTAATTTATCGGTAGGAATGTTGTACAAAGGAATTTTTCGCTTTTTCGTTTTGCGAATGTTTATTTTTTTTTTCTGACTACTTTCTTTATTAAAGGGCAATGAACGCAAAGAAAAAAGGAAAGCCAAATTAGTTACTGGAGAATGTGGCTTACCCATAGGAAAGTTCCATTCAGACCAAAATCCCAGCGAGCGCTCAGACTTGCTGGGATAGCCCAAAGTGCTCATAATAAAAACGGGACAGTCCACGATCCGGACGAATCCGGTAATTATGTGGGGTCCGGGATGATCCTGAATAATTCTTACATCACACCAGTAATACCCCTGTTTCATTTCATGCCCATGAAATTCTAATTAAATTCTTATAAAACATTTTCCGCTCGACTAATTAGGGAAGTTTTCTTTTATTTTAATTTTTGCCTATTAATGCTAACGGAATTTCATATCTATTAGAGAAGTTTGAAGAAGGCAATTAGGCTAGAGCAGCCGTAAAAAGCTTAATCAAATCGTATTATATGAGAATTTTAATCTGGAAAAATGGTGAAAAACATTTCATTATCACAATTTTAGTAAGTTTAAATTAAAAACGTCTGACGAATATGGAAATTCATATAAGTACCTACGTAAAATAATCTTATCCTTTGCAGATGACAGATCAATTTTCTGTTTCAATAATATTATATTATCTATACTTAATATTATGAGGCTGAGGAGTTTGTTTGTTTGTTTGGTTAAACGCACTAATCTCAGGAACTAAACTATTTTTGAGATAGATAGTTCATTTATCGAGGAAGGCTAGGACCAATACAAGCAGAGCAGCAATGAAAAATGTTGCAAAAGCGGGGAAAATTATTCCTTTTGAGAGCTTCCGAAGCTTACGCCGCGCCGCGTAAACGGTTAGAAATGGAACATATTTTAGTAGTTTTTTTTTTTTCTTTAAATTAACGCGGGTGAAACAGCGGTGCACAGCTAGTGTAATATAATATCAGTAATGTAGGGATGACTACCGAGTAATTGCTTTGCAAAATAAATACATCGAATGAAAGTTCAAAGAATTCACGTTCATCGCAAGTTGGTAATAGCTTACACAGTCTGAAGTATTCAAATCAGTTTCTTTTTTAGGGTTCCGTACCCAAACGGTAAAACGAGACCCTATTACTAAGACTTCGCTGTCCATCCGTCCATCCGTCCGTCTGTACGTCTGTCACCAGGGAGTATCTAAGGAAACGTGATAGTTCGACAGTTGAAATTTTCCCAACAACAAATACTAAAACACAGAAGGCTCCCATACAACAAACGTGATATTTTTTTGCTTGATTTAGCTCGATATGGATAATGGCAACAGGTATAGACGCTTGAAATATTCACAGAATATTTAGTGAAGATACTTTAAAATTTAAAATAAAACAAATATTTAAGGGGAAATATTTAAGGCGGGGGGATACAACAGACATGTTTTTTTTTTCGTTTTTATACATAATGGTACGGAACCTATCGTGCGTGAGTCCGACTTGCACTTGGCCGGTTTTTTAGCATTATATATTCGACTTAGTATGGTTGTGCTTTTTATCTTGGAATTTCCGCGGGAACTCCGAATTGATCTCGACTAAAACCGCTGGCAACTGTTAGTTCCATCATCCAATATTTCTCTCCCGGCTGTGAGCAGTCAGCGCCAGGCGTCATGAGCTGTTCACGCAGCGGCAGCCCCGCGATAGTTTCAGCTACACGGCCCATATCGTTGTATAACACACGCCCCGCAGCGAACCGTTCATTCCCCTTGTTTTTGTTACTATATTCTCTTTTCGCCCCCCGCTGTATATGTAATGGGTTTTACAAAGGACAATTGGCATCTGTGACGTTCCATAGCTTATGTTTTGTTATGCGAAAAATAAATCGAAGTATGTAGTCGTCCACTAAACGGATTATTTGTTAGTCATCAACGGCCTGATAAACTACATAAATTCACAAAAGAGGTTATATATTATTGTAAATAGGTATATCACCGTACAATAAAATTGTAAATACCGTTAGATTATAATCTATCTCGCGAGATTGTTAACTGTCAAAAGATTGTGAACCGTAACACCGTAACATTTAACGCATTATTTTTCGGTAGATCGTTATAATTATGGTTAGGTTAAGTTTGTGCTGCAGCTTAGCAAGTCAGCAAAAACAGTGTTATCCGTTTAGTGGACGACTAGCCTCAAATAAATACTATGAGGAGTTCTATATGAACATAATATTAAGTAAAAAATCTTTTTTTTTAATAATAATGTACGCCTTATTACCTGAAGAAGAAGAAGAAGAAGAAGAAGAAAATACATTTATTTCAGCACAACACACAAGAAAAAGAAACAAACATCAACAGTGCCTAATCTAAAGAAACATAGATAATATCTCTTGCATGCTCTGCCGAAAGGGTCACCAACTCAGCATTAGCTAGGTGCGGGAACACCCAGCGCTGGTTTTCAGTTGGCAGCCCGCTGTCACGCACGGACGGGGGTAACAAAAGAAGAGGTACAGAAAAAAATGATACTATACATATAAATACAAGTACACCAACTAAACATAAAAAATATAAAAGATAAATAATATAGAAAAATACAGGTAAATAATTCTTACTGAAATAAACAATACATACAAAGTACTTAAACATTATAAATACTGTAAGATCTGTAATACACTACTTATAATAGAATAATTATAATACAATACTTTTAGTACAATGAAACTAAATTAAGAAATAAATAGAATAATAAAATAGCATTTTCCAATATTACCACAGAACAAAATAATAGTACAAAAATATAATAAATAAAAAAAAGACTGTTAACGACCACCTCGCCACAACAACACACGCCATTGTGGTTAAGATCTCCGTCTGCATGAAGGTGGGCACCTTTTGTAAACAAGAAATAATTTTTATTTTTGTTTTGGGGATAGTACGGAAGTGTGTGAAGGTGATTTATTATAAACATTGTACGAGTATAAATATAAGAAACAATCAATTTTAAAAATTCAAGATTTATCAAAAGTATAATCAAGACGATTCCACTTACACCAAGGAAAATAATGAGGGTAAGTAGTAAAAATATGTGAAAAACCAAAAACTAAATAGGACTTAAATGACAGACAAATTGAAATTGATAGATTCGAAGGAAATTTGTTTTGAAAGAAGAAATTGTTTTAATGGTATTATTACGAAATTTTTAAACAGGTGATGAAAATTTATTAAAAAATATAGAAATAAATATGCCTTTCATAACCGCATTAGTGACTACCATATTTTGAAGTTAGTTTACAAAGTACTTTGACATTTTAAAAAAAGGTATTAATCAGTTATTTTCTCAGTTATTTCATTCGTAAAGTAGAAAATCCTTTGTCAGTCAGTTGGTATAAAGTAATCTTAATTATCAAATCAAAAATCAAAACGTACTAGAAATCAAATTAGATTAGTCATCAATACGACTGGCAGTTTAAAATTTTGTCTAAACGGAATGCACCTCACCTAAAATACGTTATCGACTTAAAAGTGACGTTTAAATTTTGAACGCATGTTTCCAACGCGAGGTCTAGCTTTCTGTCGACAGTACGAAGGCTCATAATAAATCAGCGTGGCGGGACTCGGTCGCGCCCAGTGCCGCCGCCGCCGTCGCCGAGCCGAGTCGTGCTGGCGACGCGCCAGCGCGGCTAACGCGCGCCAACCGCAAGCAACACTCTCTGCCAGATAGAGCACCAATATGAGTTTTGCAACGCTTTTCAGTTAAAATTTTGTAGTATTTTTTGTAATAATTTTTTTATTTACTCGCAAAAAAGAGTGCTTGCAACTCAGTACAAGATAAAAGCCTCTATACGCTACACTCAAGATCGATGATGAACTTTTACGTTCACGGCGCTCAAAGAAAATCCACTCCAAGCCATTTGTACCTATAAGTCACACTTGTAGAGAAAAAAATCAAGGTGAAACGTTTCGAACGTAATAAGAAATCAATGTTTAACACGTTTCCAAGTTTTCGTCGTGTTCTACTCTTACTATTTATGATATTACGGCGTCAAAAAGGATATGATTAGTTTATGGGTAGGTAACATAATATCTATAAATCAACCTTTCTTTATGGAATTCGGAAATTCCAAACAATAAAAACGTAAAAAACAGTTGGTTGACAATTTACTAGCTTTATTACGTCACTCTACTGGAAGACTATACAACACAACTCATGGTGGGCCCGCAGACGAGTCGGCGGTAGAGTGCGGAATTGCCCGTCGCGTTTAATTAAATCCATCTCAATTCATTCAGTATAGTGTGCCGTCGCTATAGGCCCGAGCGGCGTTAAGTGCGCGGTAAGAGACGCAGGGCGGCGGTAGGTGGCGCCTCTGACTTATGGGCCGGCGGGATTGACTAGCGGCTAATTGATCACTTTTATTGCTACACTCAAGATAAAGATTTTCTAGAAATAATGGGTTTTGTGTTCGTACTCTCTATCGACTGCCTCTTACGGATTAAGTGGAGTGTCTCGAGCGGAGCGGAGTAATTGAAAATCCACTTAAAAACCACTTGTCATGTCGAACGTCTTAAAGACAAGTTCAAGGTAGCTAAAGCTTCAAACAGTTTAATGAATTAACAGCTTTCGGTCCGCAAAAATCGATCGAATTGGAAAATTTTTCGGTACAAAATGTTGTGAAAAAAGCTGACTTTGGCGGCTTTTGATGCCTTTTTAGTATTTTTCCGATTTTTTAAAAACAAAAAATAAAATTTTAACAAAAATAATATTGTTATCACGGCTAGCGAATAGCAACACATTAATTTTAACAATAATGTACAATTCAAACCATCAAATGTAACGGATTTCAGTCCAATTATAAGTCCTCTCTTATAACAATGTTTAATTTTATTTATTTATTTATTCAACAAAATTCCACAGCATATGACAATAATTACAAACAAATTTTATAAAACTATATTTAGGCCATTGTTACCTTATCTTATACATATTATGAATTTTAATATATTAAAAAATACATAATTAAGACTGAAATAATTTTAATGTCGATTCGAATCGCAAATGTAAAAATGTGCCTAATGAATAATCTGGATTTCAACTTAATATTATCTTAATCTAAACAACTTTAAAACGACACCATTAATTATAGGTATTTAAATGTTTTTGTGTTTTGTAAATGTGTTTCTCTACTGTGTATGTGCATTAATAATATATTTTTCCCACCAAAAACATTTTAATGTAAAATATTGCCAAGACGAGACCATGTGACTCCCACTCTCAAAAAGTTATCAGATCTCATGTAGAGCCAAGCTTCTAACTCTACACGCCCTAACTCTACAAGGCCTAACTTCACAAACTCTACACCTTAGTCAAAATATGTGGCTTGGCCGTTTCGCTTTCGTCGGCGCTCTTTTCCAAATAGTCGGCGAATAATTACCGACTACAAAAGGGACCGGATAGTCGGCGTTACCGACTAGTCGGAACATCTCTAGATAAATGTTACAAGTTTTATAATTTTTTTTGGTTTGTGTACTAACACATAAATAGCAAATTTCAGCGTTCTAGGACATTATAAAATGCCGTAAGAATTTTGCAGATCATCAGTTAGTCAGTGTCGAAATCAGAAATTTTTAGATATCAATGTAACCTAAAGTTTAATATAAGCTATGCAATTAAAACATTATAAGTCCACTATTGGCCACATATTTTGAGAATTTTGTTTATCTGGTATAATCTCAACTCAAGTTATAAGGGTTAAAAAAAACAACAGAAAAAAAATAACGAAAAACTAAACCACACGCACTATTCAATTGTAAGAACTTTTAATTACAATATTCTTAAAAAATGAATCGGTTTTATAATGGAAGTAAAGCACGCCAAAGAAGGCGCTTCTGTTTATAACTGGTTTTAACTTATGTCAGATACTTTTTGTGTCAATTTTCGTTATTCTAATCGTCGTATTCATCAGAGGGAGCGGGGCGTGCAGCCTCGTAGGGCACCTCTTCACTGTTCACAACATTCGCGATGGGCTTGCAGTACTGTGTGACGTGGGCCATTGCATTGTGTGAAATTCCAAAGAGTCTCACCCAGGCGTGGTTAATTCTGTTCGCTATCACCAAAGGCCTCCAGCGGTCACAAGCCATGACCTTAATCCCCACACTTTTGAAGTAAGGGCCCAAAGTGTAGCAATTCTGAATCGAAAAAACAAAGAATAATACACCAGATGCGGTATCTCCTCAATCTTTATTAAAGAAGAAAATAATTGGAATAGCCCTAAAAAGAACCAATGGAAAAAACAAAGCATACAAAACCTAAAGCGGTATCTCCTTAGTCTTTATAAAAAAGAACAAAATTAATGCCCCATCAAACGTACCTGCTGCACATAATTTTACAAAATAAGTCAACAACTGAACAATAAAATAGATAAACAGAGCACAGGCTGTGCTGCGTGGGACCAAATCGGTTTTTGACCCAGCATAAATGCTTTATTAATTACGAGCTGTTCCACGCGGTTTCCCGCATAAAATTTTAGAATCCTCCGTTGTTGAGACTAAAGGACTTACCATATGTCCTTCTTTGTATCCCTGGCAACGTGTAAGTATGCAAAATTTTATGGTTATAGGTAGAGTCGTTACAGCGTAAAAGTGTAACAAATAAACTCACATTCGTATCCATGATACATAGCAACCATTAATAAAAAAATCACTAAATTACTTAGAGAATTGCAAAATTCCTCTAGCGCTCTTTCTACTATGCGAAGCTCAATTGCAACGAGTACTTACGTCTGAAATATAGAGATGATTGCTCCTGTCAGGCAAAGGAATGGGTGCTAACTGCAAGCTTCTACCCCTTAAGTCTCCTAGATTGGAAATCAAAATATTAAATCAATTATTCTATTCTCAAATACTCAGTCGTTGTGTCTACATTACTGTCAATCAACAACATTGCAACTGTCCATAAAGAATAAGCAGAGATTATTGATCTTTATGCGATTCTTAACCGCCTCCTTCTCATCAACTACATTTAAGATACCACATTGCTCCTGATTTTTCATTTTTTAAGCACGTCTTGTAACAGGTTAGTAACTTCTGATATAATTATGAGTATAATCTCATTTGCTCTATACATTGAAGTAGTTCGTTGAGTTACTGCCAACCGCACTTTCTTAATAGACCAATGCCAGGATGCAAAATGTAATATTAATAAATTACCAAATTTGGAAGAACCACAGAATCTTCCTGCGTCGACGCTGGCGAAAAGGAATACGGTACTGAGGAAAGCAGCGGGGGCGGCGAGGAGCATGTTGAACGAAGAGGTTAGAAAAGACTAGACTGAGTTGAGGGAGAGGAGCAAACCGAGTTCAGTGGATATGCGTCGCAAGAATTTAGCTTTTAATACTATGGAAATACACGCACCACGCATTTATATATCCACTTTGTTCTGACCAAAAGTCATAAAACAAATTACCACGGCCAGCGAATCAACACATTAAATTTAACAACAATGTACAATTCAAACCATGCAAAGTGTCAAATGTACCTAACGGATTTCAGTCCAATTATAAGTCCTTTCTTCTAACAATGTTTAATCTAAATAACTTTAAAACGACACCATATACCAATTATAGGTATTTACATGTTTTCTGTATAAATAAATGTGTTTTTCTAGTGTGTATGTGCATTAATAATATATTTTTCCCACCAAAAACATTTTCATGTAAAATATTGCCAAGACGAGACCATGTGACTCGCACTCTCAAAAGGTTATCAGATCTCATGTAGAGTCAAGCTTCTAACTCTACATGCCCTAACTCTACAAGGCCTAACTTTACAAACTCTACACCTTAGTCAAAATTATATGTGACTTGGCCATTTCACTACATTCACATGGGCGTAAGGTGAAAAAATTATCCACTGTTCTCTTTATACAATAGTTCTCAAAGTAAAGAAACGGCCAAGCAACATTTTACATGAAAAAATTTTGCTTGTGACCAAAATTTATTTTCACATTTTTTTTTGTATTATTTATAATAACAAGGAGTCCCTATATAAATTTTCAGAACTCTATAGCGTCAAAATTGCGGAAGTCTATTACAAACTTTAATCCTCTGTTGGGATTTCCGTGACGCTTCGTTTAGGTACAGCTTGCGAGCTTGTCGGAACCAGCCAGGGTAATTAGGTACGGAAGTCAAATTGACATTCTACAATCATTAATGCATAGATAACTAAGCAACGAATGGTCATGTCACTTGGTCAGCCAATCAAAGCAAGTTTTCACGTGGTCGCGAAAAACTAAAGTTTTCATTGACTGACCAAGTAAAATGATAATTCGCTACTTACATAGTTTTCTATGCGTAAACGACTGTAGAATGTCCATTTGGCTAAGGGGACTGTTTCGTTTACTTTGCATTATTTCTTAATTGTTAGTTTAGTACGGTCAGGGCGGTGTTTTTGTGTAAAAAATATTTTTGTGTGAAAATTATTGTCACTGTGTATTTATATTACTGTTATTGTTCATTAAAGTGAAAGAGCTCAATTAAAACAATCATGTCAAAAATAAAATCTCGTGTATGGATTTTTTTTTATTAATAATTGGATAGTGATTCCTGTAATGATTATAAACTAGCTTTGCCCCGCGGTTTCACCCGCATGAAACGTTTTTTATATAACCTATTTTTTCGACATCTAATTTGAATGACAAATGCCTATTTATGTATCTTCAGGCTAATTTTAATCTACTTGTAAAAACCGCATGACAATCCGTTCGGTAGATTCGGAGATTGTCGCGAACAGAGAGATAGAAAAGAATTTTAAAAACAATTTTTTTCTATTTGGTTACTCTTCTTTTATCGCCCCCTGTCAATTTTTGTTAAAAATATTCAATGTACAGAATCGCGGATTCTTCTCTTTTTAGTATAGATAGATTTATTTAATGTTTTTCGCCCTACATATATTTTATTGAGAAATACATGCAAAGTAAGAAATCGGATAGACAGAGCTATTTGCCGAATAGTCGCCGACTAATCATCGAACTACAAAAAAAAAACATACGTACAATCGAACATAGAACCTCCTCCTTTTTGGAAGTCAGTTAAAAAGGGGCCGGATACAGAACTATGCTAGACATTTAGTCAGCGGATAGTCGGCGTTACCGACTAATCGGAACATCGCTAGACAAAAGTTACAAGTTTTATAATTTTTTTGTTGTTTGTGTACTAATACTAGCTTAAATACCAAATCTCAGCTTTCTGGAAATACCCTAAGAATTTAGATGATCATCAGTGAGTCATCGAAGAAACCAAGAATTTTTAGATATCAATAAAATCTGAAGTATATGAGCTATGCAATTAAAACTTTATAAATTCGTTATTGACAACATATAGGTATTTTGAGATTTTTTTTTTTATTATCTGGTATAATCCAAACCCAAACCTAAGGGTTCATAAGCTTATAGTTGATAAGCTTATATTGTGTATGTGTATTATGTATGTATGTTGTGACACTTTTACTGTATAGATTGGGTTTTTTGCCTTTAATAAAAACTTATAATTATTATTATAAAAAAACGATAAAAAAAAGTACGAAAAAATAAACCACACGCACAATTCATTGTAAGATTTTTTAATAACAATATTCTTAAAACATGAATGGGTTTTACATAGAAGTTGAGCATGGCATAGTACCTAGACGCTTCTGGTTATAACATATTATATAAGATACTTTTCGTGGTAATTTCCGTAATTCTAATCGTCGTATTCGTCAGAGGGAGCGGGGCGTGCAGCCTCGTAGGGCACCTCTTCACCCTCTTCACTGTTTACATCATTCGCGATGGGCTTGCAGTACTGTGTGACGTAGGCCACTGCATTGTGTGAAATCCCAAAGAGTCTCACCCACGCGTGGTTAATTTTGTTCGCTATCACCAAAGGCTTCCAGCGGTCACAAGCCACGACCTTGATCCCCACACTCTTGAAGTGAGAGCCCAAAGTGTAGCAATTCTGAATCGAAAAAACAAAGAATAATTCACCAGGTGCGGTATCTCCTTAATCTTTATTCATGAAGAAAAGAACGTTCTACCTACATACTACACAACTGAACAATAAAATAGATAAACACAGAACAGGCTGTGCTGTGTGAGACAGTATCTTTGACTCAGCATAAATGCTTTATTAATTACGAGCTGTTCCATGCGGTTTCCCGCGTAAATTTTGGAATCCTCTGTCGTTGGGACAAAAGTACCATATTATTTCCTCTATACCCTTGAAAACGTGTTATTTCCTCTATACCCTTGAAAAATTTTATGGTTACCGGTTGCGCCGTTAATGCGTAAAAGCGTCACAAATAAACTCACATTCGCATTTATGATACAAAGTGAGGATTTTGAGAAAGTAACCATTAGTAAAAAATCACTTGATAACTTAGGGAATCGCAATTTTGCTAGCGCTCCTTCTACTATGCGAAGCTCAATTGCAACCAGTACTTACGTCTGAAATATAGAGATGATTGCTCCTGTCAGGCAAAGGAATGGGTGCTAACTGCAAGCTTCTACCCTTTAAGTCTCCTAGATTGGAAATTAAAATTTTAAAACAATTATTCTATTCATAAATACTTATCTAGTAGTTGTGTCTACATTATTATCAATCAACAACATTGCAACTGTCCATAAAGAATTGGCAGAGATTATTGACCTATATGCGATTCTGAAGGAGGTGGCTACTTCTCATTGACTATATTCAAGATACCATAGATACTGCTCTTGATTTTTTAATTTTTAAGGACGTCTTGTAACTGGTCAGTAACTTCTGATATATGAGTATAATTTCATAATTTGCTCTATACATTGAAGTAGTTCGTTACGCTACAGCCAACCGCACTTTCTTAATATACTAATGTCAGGATGCAAAATGTAATATGTAATTACCAAATTTGGAAGAACGACAGAATCTTCCTGCGTCGACGCTGGCGAAAAGGAATACGGCGCTGAGGAAAGCAGTAGGGGCTACGAGGAGCATGTTGAGCGAAGAGGTTAGAAAAGACTAGACTGAGTTGAGGGAGAGGAGCGAACCGAGTGCAGGGGATATGCGACGCCAGAAGCTAGCTGGTAATGCTATGAAAATGCACGCAACACGCATTTATATATCCACTTTGTTCTGATCAAAAGTCATAAAACAAATTACCACGGCCAGCGGATAGAAACACATTAAATATAACAATAATTCACAATTCAAACCATGCAAAGTGTCAAATATACCTAACGGATTTCAGTCCAATTATAAACCTTCTCTTCTAACAATGTTTAATTTAAATAACTTTAATACGATACAATAGGGTACTTGCAAGAAATTTATAATAAGAAATTGTGTCAATATTTCAAAAATAGAGCCTTAGAAAAGCGTTTTCGTGAAAGATTTACTAAAAAAATTTCAATAGTTTCCAAAATATTCAACTTTTAATTTTGTGAAACGGAACGTTGCAACGAAACACCAATCACAGCCAAGCTTAACACATGACGTCACTTTTATTTTTTTAGGAAACATTTACTACTTTCAGAGAAGGCAAAAGAAACTAAGTGCATACAGTCAACGCATATTTTTCATTTTCTGAAGTTTTTTACTTTAAAATGCATCGGTAACATGCATTTCGATTCTTTACTGGAACTTTTGGAAGTAAATCGACACAGTTCGACCTTAATTTCGCTTTTGGATATTGAAGTTATCTGTCTGTCAGTGTCACATGACCCTGTCAATACGACATTGACATTTCTATTACAGATTAATAAGGCGTAATTTTGAACAAGTGACGTCATTCCGCGTTTTGGCGGTAAGGTCTAAAGTAGGAACTTTGAAACGCTCTATTTCATTAATTTATGCATATATTTTTTTTCTTTTTCTTGCTTTGTTTAAGTAGGCCTTATATCTTTAAAATAGACTGAAAAAAAAAATCATGCAAGTACCCTATTAAATACACACATCAAAAGTGTCTAGGGATCAAGCATTTTTATGCGGATTTCTTGAGATTGAGATGTGGCTTTGTAATAAATTAATGATTTTATAAATTTATATGGCTCCTTTTTGGTGCATTACATATTTTGAATCAGGAACTGTCAATCAAATTCGAGTAAAAGATGAAAATCAGCTGTCAATATTTTCCCTATAAAAACATATAACGCATTGAAGACATTATTAGTGCTACTGTTTCCCTACTACTGATTAAAACCAACGTTATTATGGAGCGGCGACGTCATTTAAGCAGGGAAGAAATGCTCAGAGCCGTGGGAATGATAGAAGCTGGTTCCCGGCAACGTACTGTGGCTTTAGCTCTGAATACAAGTCAGAGTGTTATCAGTCGACTTTGGACACGTTACCGAAGCACTGGTACCGTGGCTGAGCGCCATGGAGGACGGTATCGCTGCACCACACGGAGACAAGACCGATACATTCAAATCTTAACTCGAAGAGCTCCAACAATAACCGCCATGATGTTAGCCGTGAGGCTTCATCACTCTTCAGGGAACTTAATTAGCGACCAAACAGTCAGAAACCGCTTGCATGAAGTGAACCTTCATTCCCGAAGACCGCTACGGGTACCAGCTATAGCAATGCACAATCGTAGGATTCGATATCAATGGGCTCTTGAACACAGAAATTGGGCAGAAGAACAATGGCGTTTCGTGTGCTTTTCTGATGAGTCTCGTTTTGGTATACGACACTGGAGAACCCCTGGACGCCAACAGCGATTAAAATCCTGCCAGGAAGTCCATCCTTATAGTGGTGGAACCATCATGGTATGGGCGGGTATTTGGATCGGCGGAAGAACTGAGTTGATTTGGATCAGAGGCAACCTCAACGCTCAAATTTATGCTGAGACGATTGTATCAGACGTCATCGTTCCTCTACAAGTGCAAATCGGTCCCTTATTTCAGTTAATGCATGATAATGCACGACCGCACACCGCAAGAGTTGTAAGACAGACTCTCGCCGCAGCTAACATCAATGTCCTGCCCTGGCCTGCTCAGTCGCCAGACTTGAACCCGATTGAGCATGCATGGGATATGCTACAGAGAAGAGCTCTGCCGAATATGGAGGGTATCCAGTCGCAAGAAGACCTTTTTTTGTTGTTGCAACGAACATGGGCGGCCATTCCACAGCGTGATTTGGATGAACTCATTTTGAGTATGCCAAACCGATGTTCTTGTGTTGTTAGTGTTCGCGGTAGAAACACGGATTATTAATTGTTTAAGTTACCCAATAAAATTTTAAAGAAAACTGTTATTTCAGTCTTTTTTTCGAACTTTAATGTTAGTGGTTCAAATGTCAAAAATCCCTTTATTAGGAAAATGGCAAATTTCTTTATTAATGCAAAGGTGACTTGGTTTATCGTTACTGTGACAAACGAAAACACTTTATTTGATGAATCCTTAAAGAAAATTTTAATTAATATCAATCAGGAGAAAAGTTATTGCAAAAATATATGTTGATCCCTAGACACTTTTGATGTGTGTACGTATTTACATGTTTCTGTGTTTCGTAACTGTGTGTCTGTAGTGTGTGTGTGCAATAAATTATATTTTATCCCACCAAAAACATTTCCATGTTAAATATTGCCAAGATGAGACCATAAAACTCGCACTATCAAAAAGTTCTCAGATCTCAGAGTCAAGCTTCTAACTCTACACGCCCTAACTACAAGGCCTAACTTCACAAACTCTACACCTTAGTCAAAATATGTGGCTTGGCCATTTCGCTATAGTCGCAAAATTCGCAAAAAATTCAGAAATTATCGCGAACAGACAGACAGAAATAATTTTAAAAACATTTTTTTCTATTTGGTTTCTCTTCTTTTATTGCCCCTGTCAATTTTTTTTTATAACATTCAATGTACAGAATCGCGGATTGTTTTCTTTTATTATATTATTAGATAGACTTAATTAATGTTATCACCCCTACATACATTTTATTGAGAAATACATACAAAGTAAGAAACCGGATGGTCAGCGCTCTTTGCCGAATAGTCGCCGACTAATTACCGACACCAAATGGGGCCGGATAGTCGGCGTTACCGACTAGTCGGAACATCTCTAGATCAAAGTTACTAGTTATATATTTTTTTATGTTTGGGTACTAATACTAGCTTAAATACCAAATTTCTAGACACGCGGCAGCGTGTCAAGCCAAGTTCAAGCAAAGGAACTGGCTAGCCAGCGCCGAGTGTAATATTACACGAACCACTTGGTGTCACTTTTGACCTTTCTATAACTCAAAACCTCTTAAACGTAAACACATAAAACAACGTGTATTTAATTATATCCACAAGGATATGTAGAAGCCCAAATTTCATGAAGCTAGCTCAAACGGTTATAAATATATGAGGGTCAAAAAGTTGTACATTTTAGCACTGACTGGCTGACTGACATATAGTATACCAAAATCTAACCTACTTCCAGATGACCTAAAAGAATGAAATTTGGAATCCAGCTCGGTAATTGTGTGTAAACGTAGGAAAAAATATAAAAAAAAAAAAAAAAAAAAAACAAAAAATAAGTGATGTCCCCAAACAAAAAACATATAATATGCGCTAAACAACCGGCTGACGGTGAGTCGTCGGCGACGCGCGGCACCACATAATTATACACAGAACAGAAGTAAATCTGTATATTTGGAATGATTCCATAATAGGTAATTGATGTACTACTACTTTTCTCGTTAAACTTAATAACTTGTATATTATTGTATAATATTTCATCCCATCAAATCATCATCAACAAGTATTCCTGCTCTGCTAGATTTTTCCCGTGCTTTCGCCTCTATAAACTTAGATCTTTTGCTTTCTAAGCTGTCGTACTATGGGTTCTTATCTGCCACAGTAGGATGGTTTGACAGTTACCTGAGGGAACGTTCTCAAAAAGTGATGTTAAGCAGACCTGGTGGTGGGTTGCCTTTGTCATCCGACCCCTTAACTATTACTAGAGGTGCACCCCAGGGTTCAATTTTAGGACCTCTACTATTTATTGTTTACATGGCAGACATCACTAATGGCATAAAAAATTGCAATTTTCATTTGTACGCAGATGACCTCCAATTGTATATAACTCATAATAATTTAAATGAGCCCGCCGCCTCTGCTCATCTGCTTTATGAAGATCTCGATCGCATAGCTTGTTGGTCTGATAGGAATTCTCTTTTATTAAATCCATCCAAAACTAAATATCTGCTTGTTGGCACTAGGAAGCAAAAAGATCGTATTTTAAACACCCAACCGAAAATTCGCATTAGGGGTGTGCCTGTTGAGCGAGTGAATGAGGCTCGAAACTTAGGACTACTTATGGATGGTGGACTGCGTTTCGAAAGTCATGTCATTGAGATCACTCGCAACTGTTTCTACCGCCTGAGTGTGTTGTATCGTCTGCGTAATTTTATTGGCGTTGATCTGCGCATAAGTTTGTGTGATGCACTAGTTCTCTCAAAGCTAAACCATTGTATTGCTGTTTATGGTCCTTGTCTTCTTGAGAGATCGCAGTGACTTATTCAGCGTGTTCAAAATGCCTGTGCTCGATATTGCTTCACAATTCCACCACGTTCTCACGTGACGCCATATTTTAATAACTCAGGTATTTTGAAAATGAAAGCCAGGCAGAAACTTTATTTTGCTTGTTTGCTTTTCGGGGTCGTAAAGACTGGCAAGCCTGAATATTTGCTGAAAAAATTAACTTGGCGTTGCACTCTGAACCGTAACGTGGCTAGGTCTTGCACTAACCCGCTAGCATATCCGTGTTATAAAACAGCAGCCTTTAGGGGTAGTTTCAGACATCTTGCCACAAGTTGCTGGAATAATATTCCTCCACCTTTGCGCGCAATTGCCACGAATCACTTGTTCAAACTAAAGTTAAAATATTTTTTTACTAGAGAAACAAAAAGAATTGTCTTAGCCGTTTCTGATTTATTTCTGACTAACTGTTGCCCGCGGTTTCACCCGCGATAGGTTTGGAGTTCCCGCGGAAATTTCGGGATGAAAGTGACGGGATGATAACGTCATGATGACAACGTGTATGCAAAGTTTCACGATGATAGGCTGAGCCATTGGGGCGTGAAAGCGTAACAGACAGACAGACAGACAGACAGAGTTACCTTCGCATTGGTATTATTAGTAGGGATTTATTTCTGATTATATATTTAGTCTTCTTAGGAATACCATATTGATTTAAAGAATACAAAAGCTCTAATTTACAATAAATATCTTTTATTTGAGCTAGCCGAAGATTATTACTACCGCGAACCTTACAAAAGCGTTCCCGCGCAACGCATAAACATAGTCACCGCTTACGAATACCGATTTTGTTATTTATTGTTTTATTACATTTATATTCATCCTGCTTATTTCTCAACCATGAAATAAATGATTGTCAGACATAACCACAATCTCAATACTTGCCTAGTTTTCTTTACGAAAAGTAAGACAAAAAAAAAGAACGAAAAAATAAACCACACGCCCAATTCAATTGTAAGATTTTTTAATTACAATATTCTTAAAACATGAATCAGCTTTGCATGGAAGTCGAGCACGGCATAGTAGACGCTTCTGGTTACAACTTATATAATAGTATATTTCATTATAAGTGCGGAAAGCCTGTCATTGCAAAGAGTTCCGACAAATGTCTACCCGAGCCGAGGCGCAGCCGAAGGTGAGGGTTGACAGTCGGAACTAGTTGCAATGACGGTTCCGCACGTGTACTGAACAACTATTTTTAATACAGTTGCGAAAAAAATGAAGAAATTTAATAAAATATCAAAAAACACAACAAACTCAACTAAGTTTCAACTGTGATCAAGAGATGGCGCTAGTCGTATTAGTAATGCGAAATCTACGTTTCGCAATGCAAAAAAGTGTGTCAAAGTCGTGTCGCCATTTGACAGTTGGCAAAGAGAACGCACGAGTTCGGGAAAGGTAAACAAAAAGCTCGAGTATGTAATAGCCCACATCCCGAACGCTAAACGTCCCTGCAATACGCCACTTTTTGAGCAACTGTATTAAAAAATATTTTTTGTGCCAAGTTTCGTAATTCTAATCATCGTATTCGTCAGAGCGTGCAGCCTCGTAGGGCACCTCTTCACCCTCTTCACTGTTTACAACATTCGCGATGGGCTTGCAGTACTGTGTGACGTGGGCCACTGCATTGTGTGAAATCCCAAAGAGTCTCACCCACGCGTGGTTAATTTTGTTCGCTATCACCAAAGGCCTCCAGCGGTCACAAGCCACGACCTTGATCCCCACACTCTTGAAGTAAGGGCCGAAAGTGTAGCAATTCTGAATCAAAAAACAAAGAATAATGCACCAGATGCAGTATCTCCTCAATCTTTATTAAAGAAAAATAGAAATGGAATAGCCCCAAAAAGAACCAAAGAAAAAAAATAAAGAATACAACACCTAAAGCGGTATCTTCTTAGTCTTCATAAAAAACGAAAAACTCAATGTTCCATCAAACGTCGTACTACTACACACATAATTTTAAAAATAAATCATTAATTGAATAAAATAGATAAACAGAGAACAGGCTGTGCTGCGTGAGACCAAACTCAGCATAAATGCTTTATTAATGACGAGCTGTTCCATGCGGTTTCCCGCGTAAATTTTGAAATCCTCCGTCATTGGGACTAAAGGACCTACCATAATATGTCCTTCTTTGTACGCCTGACAACATGTATGCAAAATTTTATGGTTATCGGTTGAGCCGTTACGGCGTAAAAGTGTAAAAAATAAACTCTAAACTAAACTAAACTGTTCGCATCTATGACATCTGGTGAGGACTTTGAGAAAGCAACCATTAATAAAAAATCACTTAATAACTTAGGAAATCGCAATTTCTTTGGCGGTCTTTCTACTATGCGAAGCTCAATGCAGTACTTACGTCTGGAATATATATATGGTTCTCCTTGTGGGGCAAAGAAATGCGTGCTAACGGCAAGCTTCTACCCTTCAAGTCTCCTAGATTGGAAATTAAAATAATAAAATAATTATTCTATTCTCAAATACTCAGTCGTTAATTGGCAGAGATAATTGACCTCTGATTGAGAGAGAGGTGGCTCCTTCTCATCAACTATATTTAGGATACCATATTGGTCTTGATTTTTCAATTTTTAAGGACGTCCTGTAACTGGTCAGTAACTTCTGACATAATTTGAGTATACTCTCATTTGCTCTATATATTGAAGTAATTCGTTACTCTACTGCATTTCGTACCTACTTTCTTAATATACTAATGCCAGTATACAAAATGTAATGTTAATAAATTACCAAATTTGGAAGAACCACAGAATCTTCCTGCGTCGACGCTGGCGAAGAGGAATACGGCGCTGAGGAAAGCGGTGGGGGCGGCGAGGAGCATGTTGAGAGAAGAGGTTAGAAAGGACTAGACTGAGTTGAGGGAGAGGAGCGAACTGAGCTCAGTGGATATGCGATGCAAGAAGCTAGCTGGTAATGCTATGAAAATGCACACAACACGCATTATATATCCGCTTTGTACTGACTAAAAGTCATAAAACAAATTACCACGGCCAGCGGATAGCATCACATTAAATATAACAATAATGTACAATTCGAACCATGCAAAGTGTCAAATGTAGGTACCTAACGGATTTTAATGCAATTATAAGTCCCCTCTTCAACAATGTTCAATCTAAATAACTTTAAAACGACACAATTAAATATGCATATTTACATGTTTTTGTGTTTTGTAAATGTGTTTCTCCACTGTGTGTGTGCAATAAAGTACATATAATATTTTATCCCACTAAAAACATTTCCATGTTATATGTTGCCAAGATGAGACCATAATATGACTCGCACTATCAAGAAGTTATCCGATTCAAGTCAAGTCAAGCTTCTAACTCTATTTGCTCTAACTCTACAAAGCCTAACTTCTTAAACTCTACACTTTAATAAAATATGTGGCTTGGTCATATCGCTACCATCAAATGGACGAAAAATGTATCCACTTTTCATTACTTTTCTGTTATATGTACAATAATTCTCGTAGTAACGAAACGGCCAAGCCAAATTTTACATGATTTTTTTTTTGTGTTACATTTTTTATTATTATTTGTAATAACAAGGAGTCCCTATATCAATTTACAGGCCTCTAGCGTCAAAATTGCGAAAGTCTCATACAAACTTTGATCCCCTCGTTTAAGGGATTGGAGGATGAGAGTGACAAGTTTTATGATTTTTTTGTGGTGTGTGTACTAATACCA
The DNA here is from genome assembly GCA_907165275.2 of Zygaena filipendulae. Lineage (NCBI taxonomy): Eukaryota > Metazoa > Arthropoda > Insecta > Lepidoptera > Zygaenidae > Zygaena > Zygaena filipendulae. The sequence goes on from OU015649.1 coordinate 242,130, forward strand.
AATTTAATTTAAGCCCATAATATACCAAATTTCAGACTTCTAGGACATTAAAAAATACCCTAAGAATTTTGGTGATTATCAGTGAGTCAGTGACGAAATCAGGGATTTTTAGATATCAATAAAATCTAAAATATAAGAGTTCTGCAATCTAAACTTGATAATATTATGTTTAATAGGTCCGCTATTGAAAACATATCCCGAGAATTTAAATTTAAAAAAAAAGACGAAGCGCTTCGAGAAATGGTAGGAAATGCGCTTCGCTTGGCTCGTCTTAGCGGGGGCATTACAGAGACCCCAGATTTGATTTGACACTCATTAATAATTAATAGGTTACTGTTTATTAGGTTTAGATATTGTTTTTTTTTTATGACTTCAAGTCATGCCACATTAGCACAGCCAATATTAATACGAGGCAAATCATGTTATTCGCAATAACAAAGTATTGTGGTGAAGTTCGTTTCAATAGATGCGATAGGCAGTAAAATTTACCGCTAGATAAAAATGAAATTGTTAAAAAAAAGAGAAATGAAATAAGTTATTGATGTTTCTATTGACTTATTTATGTACATGTTCTTGATGATAGAAAAATTGTTTTTTTAAATAATTGGTTTCCTTTCCATCCTATCACGAATAATAGAATCACTTATTGGATTTTATTTCACAGCTCTCGTTATAAACTACAACTGTATGATTCCAAAATAACGTTAGTCATTAGTCAAGCTATAAATTAGGGTATCCTGATTCAGTTGGCCACATCGTAGCACACGCAAAAGCTAAAGTTAGAAGTGACTACTTTAAAGTAAGAAAAAGTTAGAAGTGATTACTATGAAGTAGAATCAGTAGTTTTTTTAAGGATTGTTATTTATAAGGAGTGAGAAAAATTGACTTTCGCTCACTGTTTTCCAGCAGCAAAAGGGCCCTTTGGAGCTAGTGAGGTAGAAAACTACGTGTTTAATGCCCTGGTTTTAAACCAATTAAAAAAATTTAAATAATTTTGATTCGATATTTTTATTTCTTTATTTTTCATTTTTATTTTATTAAATAACTTACATTGTTTTGTATACGTAATTAGCAACATACTGTGTACAAGATATACATATCAGTAACGGACGTGAATATGATTTCAGGCTGTACTATATCGGTTGCTCCACTCATTCGCCCATTGTATAGGGTCAAGATATAGGGTACTAATGTGACCAGACTTTGGATGACAACGTAACTGGCCCATGCTCTTTCGCTCTCTGACCCTCTTGCGAGAGAGCAGTAGGAAAACAGTATTGTGTAACAGATGCTAATGCCGATCCAGATACGTCTTTCAGGCCAATTATCGCCAAATGAAGGCTTTTTGCTTCCACTATAGGTATCTCGGTATCGCAAGCTATCACCTCCATGCCCATATACTTGTAGTTGTTGCCCCAGACGTAACAAGCCTGAAATATGGGGCAAATCATGTTACGTTATCTATACTTATTATTATACTAGCTGTGCCCCGCGGTTTCACCCGCGGTAATTTCGGAGTTCCCGCGGGAATTCCGGGATAAAAAGTACCCTGTGTGTTAATCTAATGTATAAGCTATACTATTTTCATTTAAATCCATCCAGTGGTTTTTGCGTGAAAGAGTAACAAACATCCCTCCATCCATCCACCCATCCATACATATTTTCAAACTATCGCGTTTATAATCTTAGTAGGATTATACTTCTTCTATACTTATAATAAAACTGTAGAGAGGTCGATTCTGTACATTGAATATATAATATTCAAAATTAATATTGGAGGATGAATGGTGATCGATACTGATGCCAAAAATGCGATCAGTACATTTTTTGTCTGTCTGTATGTACACGCATGGGTCAAAAACTACTGAAGGGATTTTAACCAAACTTAGTACGATTGTAGTCCATGCCCTTGGGCAGGTTATAGGCTATACCTATAACATAACGCTAGGACACATAGGAGCTGAGCAGTGACGATAAATTTGAAGCAAGTCGGATGAAAATGCGCTTTCGAGCTCTTATCCTCGCATACGTTTACTCAATCACGCAAAAACGGCTGAACGGATTTGGATGAAATTTAGCATGTACGTTGTCAGGGGTACAGAGCAGGATATAGGGTACTTTTTATTCCGGAATTCCCGCCGGAACTCCGAAATTAACACGGGGTACAGCTAGTTTTTTAATAAATTCTGCACACTCTGTAATCAGTGAAAATAATAATAAGTAATAGAATTTCGTGCATACGTCAGGAATACGAAGCGTATTTTCTATCTCTGTCAAGAATACCGTTGGTAATTCCACCTTCCAGCCTTCTAAGAGACCTGCAATTGCAAAATTAAATTTACATTAAAAAAACTAATACTTTTCTGAAGATTAATGAACACTTCTTGATAAGTCGATCGGACCTTTTGTTTTACTAAATATAAAAAAAAAAACATGAATAATTGTATTAAATAGGCAACGAAAAAATCAATAACTGACCGATAGAATCAGAAGCGCATTGTCTGGCTTCAGCGGCATTAAGGTACAGTGCCACGATCACAAGGGCGGTGTGAGCGGCGCCCGCCATGGTGGGCAGTGTGGACGGAGCGGTCTGAGCTGCGAGATGCTAAAATGTCCATATCGATTGTTTTGAAGTTCGTTTAAATTGGATTATTTTTTTATCAATCCAATTATATCCAATCCAATTCAATTACAGTACTTGTAATAAATATTGATTTATTTATTATCAATTTTAATAATTATCTCACATCGAAATTATACTTATAAAAGTTACTACTTACTTTACGTATTTTAGGTAGCTCTACCACTACTAAACGAGTCACAAATGATGTTAATTTAATTGGTAGAGTTACCTACGTAGTACGTAATCAACTAATCAGTTATCAATTATAGGCTACATGGCAACAGATTAATATTTGTATCTATATGCATAGTACAGCCATTTTGATTGTCTGTTTGTTGATTACTAGGCTTGTTTGAACAAAACATTACTAAACTAACCTTACCGCCCGTTTGCCATGGTGTAGGTTGAAATTGCAAGCAAAGATCATGTAAAATTTGTATGGAATAACTCTACAAGTATCGATCGTTAATTTTGGAGTTACAATCATAGAAGTTGGCGCTTAATTGGACTTTTCAAATAAAGAAATACGCAGGTACTCCAAGGTTTACGGTATTTTTGGAGGGGTTTTCGGATCTGTTCAAAATTCGAAGTATTATGCAAAAAATACAACTAATAAAATGGAAACTCCAAACTACTGCAGATTGATTGGTCTTTTACTTATCCTTATCGCGCAAATTGTATTAAAAAAAAACATTGAAAATATAGTGTGCATTTTTTTGCATCTGGATACGGGTAAAACTGCATGATTACAGCTAGTAAATAATTACATGCATGAAGTACATTAGCGATAATGTACTATTAGCGCGTGCCGTGTCGAATTGAGGTTCGTTATCGTCGTCTTTACACACTTGTCCAATAAAAAAACTGTAATGCGAAACATACAAATAACACTAGCAGCGCTATTTTATTATTCATTACTAGCCCTGCCCCGCGGTTTCACACGACTTTTTATCAATCTCTCAGGAACTATTTGAATCAGCATGAAGAGTGTACTTACCCTGTGTCCTATTCTAAAACCTTAATAACGCTATCTATGAAAATCCGTTTACACATTATTTGCAGTTAAGTAACAAATACACACACAAAAATTTTGGCATTTATAAAACCGTTGTCTGCGGTTAAGTGTTTTTTATCGTACTGGGATAAAAAGAGAAACATTTCTTTCTACATAAGCTACATTTTGCTGTTCTCCGCGATTTCACCCACGTTTATTTCGGAGTCCCCGCGGGAATTCCGGGACAACAAGTACCCCATGTCCTTCTCTGTACCCCTGACATAAGTAATAACATAATATATAAGTAATAGTAGGGAAGTAGGGATTATATCACATACCAACATTCCAAGAATCATTCAAATCCATAAAGTAGTTTCGATATTTACACTGACTTAACTAAAAACCTATTAAAGTTTTATTTTACACTGTAGAGTATAGATTTGGTAAAATTCAAATTCAAAATATGTTTATGACCTACTTAGGATCGGACAATCACTTATAATCGTCAGCAAGCGGTTCTTAAAATTAAGTTGATGAATTACTGTTCGGAACGCGCCCTCTACTGAGAAGAACTGACAAGAAACTCAGCAGCGTTATCTTTTTTATTATTGGTACAATAAGGTATTACGGAGTTATTCATTCACATGTTCAATTAATCCGCTTACAATCTGCTGAGTATTGTGCTCTCGTAATATTATTTCTAATAATTTTAGTAGGCGCTGAAGCTTTAAGACCTACTTATTTAAGAAACTGCGAGGCGCAAGGGCCTGTTTCTTCAGATAATATGTGGTATGTGGATTTCAAATAAAATGAGATCCTATGAGATAAGTACAAAAGCTGAAACTGTGTACAATATACGAAAACAATCCAAAAAATAACATCGATAGATAAATAAAAATCTACAATAATATTCATAAACTTTATTTTACTCGTTAAAACTCAATAATTTCATTATGTCAAAACAAAACAAAAGCAAGTTACAAAACTAAAATTACAAGTACAAGTGTGTCCAGCCATCGCGTCTGCAGTTATACAAGACATTAATAACATAAAATATTCCTTTTAGTACAATATATTGTTACCAAAATTTGAAATAATAATAAAGAGAAAAAAGGGTCTAATATACTGATACTTCTATAGTTATATTAGTATATTAAAACATTAATTAAATATTATGTACGAAATAAAAAGAATAACGAAGTTACTGATTTTTACATATTTATAAATTCAACGCTACAATAAAAGATTGAAGCGTTTTTGGATCATAACATCTTGGAACATACCTATACGTATTTATACTACACTGATCAAAAAATCCTAACACTATTAGATTTCAAACGAGTAAAATTAACAAAAACGCTCAAACTTCATAAACATGTTCCTCATCTCCTCTAGTCCAGGAAATTTAAAAGTCACTGTTTTAATACGCATACACGTATTATATAGTTTAGTTGACATTTCTTGGCTGACCTGCTATTTTACAAAAACTAGAATCGCTTAGATTTGCGTTTGCGTTTCAGTTCAGTAGAATCAGATCAGATCAAAGGCAGACCAACGCAATCCTTGCGTTAATCGAGGATCTTGCGCATCGGATTTTGTTATTAAAACGATGTGTGGTAGAGTGTTTCATTCAGTGGCACCAAAAAGTGCTCGAACATTTTCCCGGTCGGTCTGAACTGTCAGAGATTACCTATTTTTCGAGAGGCGACTTTTAAGATGGCCTGATATCGGAGTTCGTGGAACAGGTTTTATGGTGTGGCGTGTGGATTATTGGTCGGACTCCAGGTTGTACGCGATGGGTCTCTGTCCTTCGACGTCTTCGATTTGCGAGCCCGTTCCGTAGCTGTCGCAGTACTCGGTGACCTCAGCCACCGCGTTGCCAGGTGACCCGAAGAGGTGAACCCGGGCGTGGTGCAATGAATCCGCCCATACTTTGGGCGCTCTGTGTACGTCGCACACCTTGATCTCCATACCCACATACCTTTGCCCAATGGGACAAGACTGGATAACAGTAAAAAAGATGATTCATGATTAGTACAAGCATTATCTTATTATGGTGAAAATAAACTTATCTATCTATATCCATTATATAAAAATGAATCCTTATTTCTCTTGGTCACGGCATCACGCGTAAACGGCTGGACCAATTTCGCTAATTCTTTTATTTGTGTTTAAGGGGAAGGAGAATATGAATGAAGTTTGGAGTTCGAGAAAGAGTGCGGGAATTCCGAAGCTCACGTGGGTGAATCTCCGATTTTGACAGAACTTTCACTGCTACTTTGGAGTTCCTGCGAGAATTCCGAAACTCACGTGGGTGAAACCGCGGGGCACAGCTAGTCTAATCCAACTAGTATTATAAATGTGAAAGTGTGGATGTTTGGACGTTTGGCTGTTTGGATGTTTGTTACTCAATCACGCAAAAACGGCTGAACGGATTTGGATGAAATTTTGCATTCACGTTTTCAGGTATACAGAGAAGGACATAGGGTACTTTTTATTCCGGAATTCCCGCGCAAACTCCAAAATTACCGCAGGTGAAACCTCGGGGCACAGCTAGTATAAAATATATTTATTACCATCTTTTGAGTACGAAACTACTGTATCATACAATACAAGCAGCATGTTTAAAGCATTAGCTAAATAAATAAGTAACTATCTATATTATAAATACACAAAAAAGTACGTGTAATAGTTATATCATATATATCGTTTGTTACTATATACCTACTAGTTTTGCTATTATTATTCCTGTGAATCCATCCTCATTTTTTCTTTAAATATTTTTAGTAAATCGTGTTCTAATGTAAGCTAAACTAATTGTGATTGTGTTGTGTCTCTATCACAGAACAGAAAATAACAGATAGAAGGGACATCAAGTTAGTTAGACAAATCACGGTAGATCCAGGACCGCTTTTTAAAAAGCAATTTAATGCATTTTAATACGTCTTTATTGTATGACCGTTACAATAAGAATGAATGCTTAAAACTAACATTAAAACTAACATGAGTACATGAGTACATTATTCTTAATTCCTAGCACCTTATCTCTATAGGGCGGATGGACTTCGCCGTGTATCGGGAATGCTTGCTCAGCGTCTGTGGCTGGCCACCCGGTCGTTGTCACAGTATGATAATATTTATAATATAGAGAAATTATTCAGTACTTGGTACCGTCAACATGACTCGTCCCCCCGCAAGTTCGAAATTATTCAAATTCGCAGGATTTGAAGAATTTCGATTTCCGCAAAGTTTCATTGTTATAGTTTCGCGAAAGTGAAACATGAAGTAAATTAAAACAATGCCTATTACTAAATACAATATAACTGTCCAAACGCTAACACTTTTTAATGATACGATATTATTTTCACTTATATTATTTTCACTTTTCATCACATCACTTTTCTTCAATGCGTATGTAAGATACTGTAGGTTACTGAAATCCACTCCTTCCAGATTGACAGGCTTTCTTTCAGCATTTGTAAAGTTTATCAAAGGCAAATTTACAATGGGTAGTCCTGTATGAGTTGCTTCCTTTAAATCGGACTGTCTTAGTTTTATTGTGAAACCACCAATTTTCACGAGACAATCGTCATCTATTGTAATTATATAAGTGCCTTGAATATTCTGAGGGAAGACTTGGCTTCGACATACTCTTCGCAATAAAGTGTTTGATCTCGCATATAATATCCATTGATTGGGTTGAATTTGTTGTATTTTAATATCTTCAATTTTGATCGGAATAACGTCACAGGTGCTAGTATTCTCTATGAAGTTAAATAAATTTGCAATACAGTGATCTTGGATAGACTCGTATACATTTTCTGCGGAGCACACGAAGTAGGATTTCTCGCATTTTTGACATGGTTGTGAGAGTGGCTTCGTTAGTGATCCCTTTACTAATAGGTAAGGATATTTGGGTAATATTACAAAAGTATTTGGATCACGGAAAACAGGTAGAGGGTACAATTTGTAGTATATAAAAATTTCTTTTCTTACCAGTGGTACCTCTAACAGAAACGCTATCTGATTATCATGGATGAATGACTTTAATGTAATAGTTTGCTCTATTTTTACAAGATTTTCCAAACTTACTGTATATGTTAATTTTTCATGTTTTTCAATATCACTTAAAGCTAATAACAACTTAGTAGAGTCTATAATGGATTGATGTAGAGTTCCTAATTTACTGAAAGCAATCGCAGTTTCAATTTCATTTAATTGGGTGAGAATACATTGGAAATTATGTAAAAGTAAATAATATGTATTAATAATGTTATTTTCTATGAAATCCTTTTGTTCTTTTATTTTCAAATGGTCCAATTCGCTTTGCAAGATTTTTGACTGAACATCAAGTTGTATTAAATTATTGTTTATAGATTTAGTAACATTCGTTACGCTTTGAACTATTTCAGAGATCAACGTTACCCTTTTATTAAGGTTTTGTTGATTTACTTTAATATTTTCTATAATTTGGTTATATTTAACAGCGTCTTCGTTGTCTAAATTTCCGGTTAATATTTTTATAATAGAACCTAAAGGGTTTAAAAGACCTCTTTTAACTCTAGCGATTGGAAATAATTGTTTAAGCTTGCTTAATGTTAAATTTTGTATGTACTCTACTTGTATCTTATAATTACATATCCTATCGTAAGGAGTACTGTTAAAATTAAGCTTAACTAAGGAATTAAGTTGTATATATTTATTTGAATTTGACATAAGGTCGTCTTGAATAATTTGTAGGTTCAAGGTTTTAATAATGATCCACTTATCATGGCTTACTACGGCAGTTCCTTGTTTCAGGGGTAGTACACCAGGGTTACTATCAATTCGGTGCAGTTGAAGGCCTTGGCATTGGCTCGTCGTCATCAGTAGCAGGAGAACGAGCTGGCCTTGCCTGCGGAGGGCGTTTAACGTCTTTAATTGGGATTTTTGTATTTCTCTTTTTAAGTTGTACTGGCACTACATTTCGCGCTATTTCCCCGGTAACCACGGCTTTTTCGTAGCGAGGTTTATCCTTGCTACGTCTGATGTTCGTGCCTTTTACGTAAATCCTATCGTCTAATTCAATCTTAAAATCTGATTCACCTCCTCTCTTTTCCCTAATCTTTTCTTTGGTTTTAATCATTCTGTTAGAAATTTCTTTGTATAAAAATTTTGTTCTTTTCGCATGGTCTCTAATTAATAATTGCATGTACTGTTTATTTACGTTTATGTCAAAAGGGTTTTTAGATTCTGTGTGTCCGAAAACTACTTCAAACGGTGTTAAACCAGTCGTAGAATGGATACTATGGTTGTATGCCATGATTGCGTAAGTCATTATAGAGGATGCATCTGTTTGCTTATGTTCGTATTTAGCGAGCCTATAGATTTCGATTATGGTTGAATGAAATCTTTCAATGACTCCCATTGAGTTGGGGTTGTTTGGAGTTCCTATGTGGAGTTCAATCTTATAAAACTCCAATAATTCTTTTATTAAAGAGTTATTGAATTCAGAACCTGAATCAGAACTTATTTTATATGGTGTCCCGTAAAAAGAAAAATATTTTATTAAGCCTCTTACAACTTCCGGCGTAGATCTATTGCTAAGTTCAAAGGCTTGACCGAGTTTGCTAAATGCATCTATAATAGTTAGATAATATTTGCCTTCAATACTAAAAAGATCTATAAATAATTCTTGAAATGGTTTATTTTGTGTTTGGGTAAGTTGTAACAAAGGTTTGAATGGTTTCCGATCGTATTTCATTTTACGACAAGCCTCGCATGAATTTATAACGCTCGCAACGGTTTCCTCTAAATTATTCCAATAGTACGTCCTTTTCAAGTGACCGGCTGTTTCTTTAATTCCGCGATGGCAATTTTTTCCTAAATGGTATTTTAAAATTATTTCCTTTTGTTCGGCTTCATCTTCAACGTAAATAACTCGTTCAGTGCATTCGAATAATTTTACTGCGCCTTTCTTAAATAATGAAATGAAAGCCTCTACAAATTGAGTTCTATGGTTAGTGTTTTCGAAATAGATAAAATATTTTTTCTTTCCTCCAATATAATTTTTTAAGAAATCTTTTATTAAGTCGGCTCTATCTAACGGCAAGTGTACTTCTAATATTTTTTGGGTTTTATTAGATATGTTTTTAACGCTAATTTCGTTCTTTAACCAAGAATATACCAAAATCTGATTAGGTTTAGTGTCGATCGCTTCCTTGAGTATTGGAATGCCAATCGATTCAGTTTCTTTATTTGAGTGAATAGTATCGGTATGAATTGTGAGATTTTCTGATTCGGAAGCTGTTAGTGTACTACTACAAGTGGGTGTTCTAATAGAATATGGGGAAGTCGGTCTTTGTAGTCTCTCTGAAGTTTCGTCCATTTCCGATTCAGATGAAATTGTTATTGGGCTTTTAGGGTTCAAATTACTATTTCCTTTTCGTTGTCTTTTATCCACATTTACGACTAATGAGCTTGAATCATCTTTATGAAGAACGTTTAATTTTATCCTAGATAAGGCATCGGCGTTTGTATTTTGTTTTCCGTTTTTATAAATAACTTCATAGTTGTACTCTGCCAATCGTAAGCGCCAGCGAGTGAGTTTACTGTTGGGTTCCTTAAGGGAATTCAACCAAGCTAGGGGTCTGTGGTCGGTAAAAATTGTGAATTTTCTTCCGTATAAGTAAGGTCGAAAATGTTTTACGGCCCACACTACAGCGAGTAGTTCTTTCTCAATGGTGCTATACCTTGTTTCCGCATCGTTGAGAGTCCTACTGGCATAGGCAATGGGAAGGTCTCCACCGACGGGGCCTTGAGACAAAACTGCTCCTAAAGCATAGTTCGAGGCGTCCGTAGTGAGAATAAACGGTTTTGTAAAATCAGGAAATTGTAGAAGTGGTGCATTCGTTAAAATTTCTTTACATTTGTTAAAAGCAGTAACGTATTCGTCAGTGATTAATACTTTGTGATTCTTTTTCAAACAGTTTGTTAGCGGTCTGGTTAGTTTAGCAAAGTCCTTGATGAATTTTCTATAGTAACCAATGAGTCCTAGAAAACTTTTAATTTCAGTAGTAGTTTTAGGTATGGGGAGGTTGATAATGGTGTTAATTTTGTCATTGTTTGGTCGGAGTCCTTCTTTAGTAATCGAATGTCCTAGGTATAGTACTTCTTTACGTAGAAATTCGGATTTGTCTAATTGAATTTTCAGATTGGTCTCCCTAAGTCTGTCGAAAATTTGTCGGAGTTTTTGTACGTGTTCTTGTAAGCTCGACGAAAAGATGATGATATCATCTAAGTACACAAGGCAGTGTATTCCATTTAGTCCTCTAAGAATGCTGTCCATTGCCCTCTGGAATGTAGCTGGAGCTGTCTTTAGTCCGAAGGGCATTCTTAAAAATTCGTAGTGTCCAGATTGGGTGCTGAAGGCTGTCTTTTGTCTGTCTGTCTCGTTAACTTCAATTTGATGATAGCCACTGGCGAGGTCAAGGGTGGAAAAATAAATAGATTTACCTAATTTGTCAAATAAGTCGGATATATTTGGCAGTGGATATTTGTCATCAATTGTTATGTCATTTAGCCGCCTGTAATCTATGACCATACGGTACTTTCGTTCACCCGAAGCGTCGAGTTTTTTGGGCACCAGGTGCACCGGAGCACTCCATGGTGAAAATGACTCCTGAATTACATTTTCTTTAAGTAATTTGTCAACTTGTCTATTTATTTCATCGTTAATAACTTGGGGTTGTCGATATGGCTTAATATATATGGGATCTTCGTTAGTAGTCCTGATTACGTGCTTTACTTTGTTTGTGAAGGTCAGTGGAAGTTTGTCACAGTAAAATATATCTTTATATTCATGGCATAAATTTCGAATCGTATTTCTTTCTTCGTCATTCATGTGATCTAAACGAAGTCTTGTCAGATTGTCAACTAAAATTTTATCTGTCTCATAATTATCATAGTCAAGTTTATTTGTTTTCAGTGTATTACTAAAGTCATACTTTTCTGTTTTTAATGGTTTGCGAAACTTTACTATCACTGCTTTGTCTGATGTATTTTGAATAACAGTATAAGCTAATCCATTAATACAATTAACAAGAGCACATGGCATCCGAGCTCCTGAACCAAAATCGGTTTTCTCTAAAATTCCCTGACCGTGTCCTAAGGTTGTAGGTACCTTGACGCGGGTTTCGCTACGAGGATCTAATCGAACTTCATGAATTGGTTTATACAGAATAGGTATGTCTGTATCGCACGTATGTAATACTTGATTTTTCATATCGATAGTAGCGTCTAGTTGTTTTAGTAAGTCTGAACCGATTAAACCATCATATCGATCGTCTACTTGAAATATGTAAAATTTGTGCATGGTATTGTTTTTTAACGTCTTTAATGAAGGTATAATTATAGCTTCATTATGATGGCTGCAAGCATGTGCACTAACTACCTGAAATGGTTCGTAAATTTTATAATTTGAAAAGAACTCGTTAGCTTTTGCGGGACTAATGAAAGATCGAGTGCTGCCCGTGTCGATCATAAATCGCGAATTTATTTCGGGTATTTCTATATGTGGAAGTCTCAGAGTACTATCAAAGTTTAGATGTATTGTTATGGGCTGTTGGTATCTGAGGCCGTTTCCTGAAAATTTGTCTCTAAAATTTCCTCATTATTTTGTACCGGTTGCTCTTGTTCGTACTCAACATACTGGTTCTCATCATATTCGTTGTACACAGGTATATCATTATTGTCACAATAATCAGGGCTATGGTCGTAATCATAAAGTTCATTATTATGGAAAACATTTTGCTGTGAATCTTCGATAAAGTTTTGTTTTATTGGCGGTGCAGTACGCATCGACACATCAGTATTATAATCTAACTTTTGAACAGGTTTGTTGAAGTGAGGATTATTATTTAATTGTGGGCGGTACCCTTGCGGAATACCAAATTTAAAGTTTGGGTTATTATTATTAAATTGTGAACGATAGCCTCCTTGTGGAATGCCGAATTTAAAATTTTGGTTGTTATTGTTAAATTGAGGACGATATCCTCCTTGCGGGATGCCGAATTTAAAATTGGGATTACCATGACTATTATTAAATTGAGGTCGGTATCCTCCTTGTGGAAGGTTAAAATTATTTCGGTTACCATAAGGAGAAAAACCAAATTTAAACTTTTGTTGCATCGGCAGTTGCGGTGCTGGTATTTTAAAACCAAAGTTATTATTTATTGGCTGCGCAAATTTAGCATGATTTTGATGAAAAGAAGAATTTTGTGCTGAATTTGACAGTTGAAAATTCTTATAATTTGGTTTATCTTTATTTTTTGAGTCGTATTGAAACTGAACATTAACTTCTTCTGTTACTATTGCTAATGCGTTTTCTAAAGTAAGGTTAGGTGGCGTCAATCTTAACCTTATAAGCCTGATAAATTCTTTTGGCAAATTAAAAAGAAAAACATCGAAAGCAGCTTTGTTATAAATAATCATCTTTGCGGCTTTAACACCTTCATCTACGAGTAAATTCACTTTTGAAAATAATGTACTGCGTACGTTTTGAACCCTTTTGCAGAAATCGATATAAGATTCGCCATTTTTTATTTTTAATGATTCTAATTCAATCGCGACACATTCCTCTGAACGTGGATCTCCAAAATGTTGAATGAAAACTCCTCGTAATGTATTCCAACTATTAATGTCATCCCTCTCGCTAAGGAGAGCGGCAGCTCTACCAGTCAATCTACTTGTAATACATTGGAAAAAGTAAGCTAATTGTACCGGATTATTTGGACCACCAAAGTTAATCAAAACGTATTCACATTTTTTAATAAAAAAGTTTAGCAAGTTGGGCTCTCCATCATATTTTGGTATTAAATTTAGAATATCTTTCGGTATCACCTGAACACTTTGAGCCATTTTTAAATTTATATTCACTTTAACACAACAAGTACTATAATAAAAGACACACACAATTTAATTCTTAATGCTAAAAATGGTTAAAATTATTTAATAGAGATATAGAGTGATAGAGTCACAAATTATTTAAACAAATTTAATATAAGACTTATATTTTTTTCAAATGTTGTATTTGTAACTAAAAAAATAATTATTTAAACAATTTATTCTTAATTTAATATACCGATTCAGTGTAATATCTTAATATCCTAAATATAAAATAGAGCAAAGTATTTAAAATCAAATAGATTTGTTATTTGATTAAAATATTCGTAATTATGTACCGATGAAGTGTACGACCTATAAACTAAATTATACCGATGTAGTGTATAAAATAGAGCAAAGTATTTAAAATCAAATAGATTTGTTATTTGATTAAAATATTCGTAATTATGTACCGATAAAGTGTACGATCTATAAACTAAGTTATACCGATTTAGTGTATGTTTGCCTATTTTTGTGCAATCAGATAACGTTACTTGAGCGATTTTCTGTCTCTATAGTAACATTTAATATTTGGAAGTCATAGGGAAAGCAAAGGAAGTAAAGGTTGTACTCACAAGCCACCCATGTCTTCCAGCAATGGTCCTGGTCCTGGTCACCTCGGAGTCTTATTTATTTGGTTCGTATGGATACCCTTTCACACGCCGAACACGCACTTCAGACCGATTTTTGTGTCTTCGAGAGCACGAGCACGACGATAGGATATAGAGGGTATCCTACCGGCTGCGCCAGACAAATCACGGTAGATCCAGGACCGCTTTTTAAAAAGCAATTTAATGCATTTTAATACGTCTTTATTGTATGACCGTTACAATAAGAATGAATGCTTAAAACTAACATTAAAACTAACATGAGTACATGAGTACATTATTCTTAATTCCTAGCACCTTATCTCTATAGGGCGGATGGACTTCGCCGTGTATCGGGAATGCTTGCTCAGCGTCTGTGGCTGGCCACCCGGTCGTTGTCACAGTATGATAATATTTATAATATAGAGAAATTATTCAGTACTTGGTACCGTCAACATGACTAGTTTAGTATAAAAAAAACAGATTAAAACCAGTGTCGCCGGGTGATTCATCACGCACTAAAACATTCACGTAAAGAATAATTAAACGCTTTGTGGTTATGTTTTTACTTAGTCACTGGTTTCAAAATGCACAGGTTTGGGAATATTGTGGTAAATATACTTCTTTTACTGATACAGTAAAAGAAGTTTTTGGCAATTTAGATCACTTGCTCTAACTTCCTTTGCAATTAGTTAATTTATTTGCTCTCTGGTCTCTATCTCCAAATAGTTGCGTCTTGTTTCATTCTTTATTCTTTCTTTCTTTCTTAATAATTATATACTTACGGTGGGAATGTTTATTCCGGAATCCTGAGCCGGTATATCAACTGAGCTAAGCGATACAGGGTTGCCTGTAAGACGACCTAATGGAAGGAAAATTAAATTGTTAGTATTATATAACAAAGTCCTCCGCCGCCTCTGTCTGTCTGTCTGTTCGCGATATACTCAAAAACTACTGAATGAACTTTCAAACGGCTTTCATCAGTAATAGAGCGATTCGGAGGAAGGTTAAAGTTTATAATTTGTGTAAGTTTTTTGTAAATTGGTTTGAATTGTTTTACGAAATATTGTTGAAAGTGTCGGAAAAAGTAGTTTGTTACGCTTTCACGCGTTAACTACTCAACCGATCACCACGAAATTTTGCATAACACACACGTTGTCAGCGGTACAGAGAAGGACATGCGACACTTGTTATTCCGGAACTATCACGGGAAATCCGAAAGGTCCACGGGAAAGTAAAAACGCGGGAAACAGCTAGTATAAGATAAAAACGAAATCGGAAGAAAATTTTTTTTTTAAAAGGACTCCAACTATGTTTCAAACCATGTGGCGCAGTTTTTTTTGTTTTTTAACGTCTTTGTACGTTACTGGTTGTATAATAAAATTAATTATTTCTAAGAAAAATCACGCACCACATTTTGGTTCAACTATTTACCTACTAGCTGTTCCCGCAGGAATTCCGGAATAAAAGAACTCTATGTCTTTCTGTACCCCGGACAACTTATATGCAAAATTTCGTGGTGATCGGTAGAGCCGTTAACGCATGAAGCGAAACAAACAAACGACAAATACACTCACATTCGCATTTGTAAAATACAATAAGGATTATGTTTATTTTAGTGAAAATCGATATTTCAAAACTTTTGTTACCGGCAAACTAATGATTCGGCAAGCTAAGAAATACACATAATCCATGGTCTTGCTTACCAATGGAGTCAGAGGAGCAGCGTTGTCTTGCGCACACGCTGGCGACAAACAGCGCGGCGAGCAGAGCGATGCGAGCGGCGAATTGCATGGTGAGCGAACTGAGTGGACTGAGCGAACTGAGCGAACTGAGCGGAGTGAGCGGAGTGAGAGGAGTGAGCGCAGGATGTGATGATCAGTGTACACAAAGCGCGCGTTATATACCCACAAATACAATATAATCCTTGAAATACATTACGACGCTTGTCTAGACTCTAGATGATTGATGAAAAAAACATGAAGATTTTAAAACTTACACACTGTGGTAAAACGGTAACAGTGCCATATCTGCAGTGCATGAAATATACATAATTTGAAAATAATTATATTCTCCCGTGTTTTATCACATTAAATCGATATTAGAATGAAGCACTAAGTACTTGAAATTAAAATAATACCTAACCTAACAAATGGTTTTGCCAGGAAAACATAAAATAATAACTATATTTACAAATAAAAGATTTTGACCTAGGTCCTCCACAGCTGGTAGCGTGCCCAAAAGGCTGGCGCCATTGCTTTGCTGGATTATCATATGTGAATTTTAGGATTTCCTACCCGATAAAGTAAAAAGTTACCCTTAAAGGTTCACTTTGTTGTCCGTCTGTCTGTATGTCTGTCTCTCTCAGAACCTGTTTTTTTTTTTCGGGAATGCGGAAAAGTGTCACGCATGCATCACCTGGAAACTATGGCTATGACGACTTAGTTTTATGCCCGGTCAGTGCATAGGAGTAGGGCACAGGAGTAATCTGTTAGTTAACAATATATAACTCCTAAATTATTTTAGGTACTTCATTTTATTAACATTATAATCCTTACTTTTATAAATGTTAAAATGAGTTTATTTGTTTGTTTGTTTATTGCGCACTCACGCCTTAACGGCTTAAGTGATAATGATGAAGTTTTGCATGCACGTTGTCAGGAGTACAGAGGACGTAGGGTACTTTTTATCTCAGAATTCCGGCGAGAAATCCAAAATAAACTATACGAATTAATAGGTACTATACATTGTCAGGGGTACACAGAAAAGGATACAGGGTACATACAGGGTACTTTCATTCCGGAATTCCCGTGGGATCTCCGAAATTAAGGTGGTTGGAACCACGGGAAATAAATTGTGCAGGAATCCCGAAATTATAAAGAAAGAATATCCACAAATCCACATATTTGTAAAAGAAAACAAAACCATAAGAAACAAATAGGTACAATCTAAGCGAAACTGTCAACCGTACCGAATTAACGTGACCAATATTTATTAATGGACACCTCGCGTACTTATAGATGTAACGGATTTCTCTGCAGTGCAAGTCCGCCTATAAATGTAAGAAGTCAAAGTAACATAGGTTTAGTAATTCAAAATACCATGTAGACATATTGTTTCAGAAAAACAATTGGATTCTCTATGCGGAAAAATGATGCATTTTGTGACTCATGTGGGATAGTAGATGTGACAAGTCCACTTTGAACGGGAAATGCGGCCGCTTATGGAGTCTTACAGCCTAAAGAAATATGATATAGGTATTTTTAACAAAAATTTATCCGACCCAGGAAAAATTAAGTTTAAGCGACTCTATGAGTGATTTAGAAGCCAAAATACCCTTTTTAGAATTTTTGTCTGTCTATCTATCTGTATGTTTGTATTCGTGCTACGCAAAAACTGCTGCACCAAATTAAATGCGGTTTTTTTGTTGTATTGCTAAGGGTCTAACTTAGAAACTCATGTTTCGATTTGATCGAAATTCCATCTCGAACTTGAGATATTAAAAGAATATGCTGAATGAACCTATAAATGTGAATAAACAAATAATGTAAAAGCTTGTAAAATGTCTCTCTTTTTTTCTTTCTATATTATTTATACTTACGTCGGGAATAAAAATGCCAAAATAATATGGACATGACAAAGGCATTTTTTTGTTTATTTAAAAAAAAACTACCTAAAGCTAATACTATTGCGTCATCGCTTTGTGTGGCTTATAAGGATCGATTTCTGGGAAGTAAAATTAAGGAGTGTTTTGAAATTTAACGTTAAACTTTATCTTAGCAATTGTTGGGAGACCCCGAGGGAATCGCAAAGTTACGAAGACAATACATTTACAAAAAAAAAACTATGGAGGACAGCACTAGTCAAATACAATACAGTCGACCGCAAGGAATATGTTCTTGATGGTAAATTGTTAAATATGAAATGGCACGCAAATGTAAAGGATAACTTTCCGGTTTACAAGTTCACATGTAAACGCAACAAAACGGTCAGATTAAAGACTGAAACAGTCTGAGAAGAATAAAGAGAAATCTTTGGGCTGTCGTTCGACGACCAGACAAAGTTGTCAATCCGTCGTAGACAGCTGGGAGTGTGCGAGTTGGATCGTTTCGGTTCTGCGTCAGACAAAGCGTGTACGTCCCTTGTAGGTAATTCAAACCTGACTATCGTGTTTAATTACTGAAGAAATATATTCTATGGAACTGATGATTTTCAATAACTTTCAACCCTGATTCCAATTTTAGATATGTACTATATTCAATTGTTTATGTTTGATAGTAGATTTAATAGGTACGCCATGATTACAGACTATAGTTCAATATCCAAAAGACACTCCCGCCGAAAGTGATAGGTAGTTGCATCTAATAACAGCAGTGATAAATCGATTTGTAGTTGCCTCTCGATTACGGTCACACCCAGTCTGTTACTACCTCTACATTTCTTTCAGCTATTTTTATTTCTAGATAATTAAGAAAAAAGTGCGTATGTAAGAGATATTTTTTTTATGCTGATAAGAATAATTGTAAGTGGCTTTTATTGTATAGCAACTTTTTTGCATGTATAAGTATTAAGTATCTTAAAATTTATTATCTTTAATTTAATGCCTACAAAAAAACTGGTAAAAGTGGTATCATAATTATGTTGAGCATATTATGTCATATTATGTCTGTTTCCACAAAGGGCTGTTTAAAATAAAGAATTCAATTCATATTCTATGAATTGGTTTTGAAAATCACTGGTTGAGTAGTTGGTGGTATGAAAGCGTAAACAAACAATAAACTCACATTGCCAGGATAAATTGGAGCTCGTGAACCCTCCGAGTTACAGTATTCCTTTCAAGTTGGATTTTTTTCATACTAATAAGTCGTTGTATGCCAAGTACAGTAACTATAAGTAATATATGCTGGCAATTTTAGTGTTTAAGTTAGGAGCTAAAAAGTGAAACTACAAAATAATAATTAATTGATGGATGATTTTTAGTGTGCACATGTACCTCACGAGCCAGTTGGCAGATAGGCAGTTTCTGGTAACCATAAGACCTTGACAGAAAAGATTTGACTCAGAGCTCTTGAACCCTCTGGTAGATTTGCAATAGGTAACACTAATTTATTAAAGAGCATTTGTAACTGACTTAAATTCCATACTATCTATCCCTTTCTCTCGGGTACCTACATAATACATACATCTGGCGCTCTCGCTAGCTGTGAAGTCATCGGCGCTCGAGTCGCGTCATACCGATAGTGCTGTAAAATAGCGTCGAATAACAAATTTTGTTCGTTACAATTATAATTTTGTGAACCTCCGATCTTCAGTTAAACCTGTGCTTAAAATGTAAATGTTTTACGGCCGCAACTGTTGTTAGCCTAAACACAGTACCAGAAAGAAGGAATCAGAGTGCGACTCCCAGTCTTCCACCGAGTACCACGGAAGCAGATGTCAAGCGTTTTTTTGTTGTTTGTTTATTGTTTTATTAGTACCCATCGTGTATTTAAAGTCAGACTATTTTGCACTTTCTGGTGTGGCTATATTATATTTTATAAAGTTTTGTTTATATTATTATATGGTATTATACACTTTTATCATACATTATATCGACGCTGTTATTTTATTTATGTAATATTATAATGTAATTTATGTGCATATTTTGCGATTAATTTTTGTCTTCAGTCATTGCCTATTATGGTTTGAGATTCCTATGTATGAAATTCATAAATAAAAGTATAATTTAAGTTTTCTCTCTTCGCTCACATCCGTGACGACACAATGCGGCACCAGCGGAAGATCAGCGTCGGGCCCCCCGGTTCCCGACTTATGCTGAGCTGGTTGCGTTTTTGTTGCGACACGCTGGTGGTGCTTGTTTTTGTTATTGCATATATTAACGGTTGTCGTAACAAATAAAGTTTATTTCATTTCATTTCATTCATTCATTTCATTTCAAGCGTCAAGTAAGTGCACGATTTCAATTCCTCGTTGCAACTGCTGTACTTACTTTCTTTCCAGCTCCTCTGCGGTTGTTCATCCGGCCTGATTGGTTACAAATGCAATCACAAAAACACAGTCCACTCTAAATGACCTACTGTTAAAAACCGCTCCAACAAACACCTCCGAGTGACAAATCCTGTAAGACTATCCTGCACGTCATGAGACACTTAATTTTTTAAGTTTTAAGCGAAAAGCTGTACCGCTGTAAGCTTGCAATTTTACTATAATTTAGCACATTGAGGAACAATAAAAAATGGGTGATTTTTAGTGTGTACAAATAAACTTCGTTTGTAATTTTATTAATTTTTATCATGTTAGGTTAAGGGTTCTAAAAATAGAGGATACAATGACAAATAAAAATATTTATTCAGTGTCTACGAAATAAAAATTATAACAAAATAATAATTTACATTCCTTTTGAAATATACTTTTATACTTTTTGAGAATTTATTAAATTCAATCTGAGAGTAACAAACAGAATCGCTTTAATTGTTTATTCAATTGCGCCATTATAGATTGGAAGTGGTCTAGATCCAATTTTTAACCGACTTCCAAAAAGGAGGAGGTTCTATGTTCGATTGTATGTATGTTTTTTTTTTTTTTTTTTTTTTTTTTTTTTTTTATGTATGTTCACCGATTACTCGAAGACGGTTGGACCGATTTGAAAAATTCTTTTTTTGTTTGAAAGGGTATACTCCCAATTAGGTCCCATTGCCACCAAGTCGGGATCTGATGATGGGATCTTGGAGAAATCGAGGGAACTCTTCAAAAATTATAGGCACACCTATGGCGATTTGGGTATTTTTGATAGTAAATCGTTCATTTGCTTTCGGAAAGCAAAATTTGAAGAAGTGGAACTGATGATGAAGACCACAGGTGGTCATCGGAACAACTCAAAAATAATACGTATTTCACGGGTTCCGATTGAAGCGATTTCGAAAATTGTTTTTTTGTTTGAAAGGGGATACTCCCAAATTGATTCCATTGTCACCAAGTCGAGATCTGATGATGGGATCTTGGAGTAATCGAGGGAACTCTTCAAAAATTATGAGAACACTTATAGCGATTTTTGTATTTTTTATAGTAAAACGTTTCTTTGCTTTCGGAAAGCAAAATTTGAAGAAGAGGAACTGATGATGAAGACCACAGATGGTCATCGGAACTACTCAATAATGGGTATTTCACGGGTTCCGAATCGTTAACTTTAATATGGTTTCTAAACAATTTATGCCCGTCACAATGTATATGGTGAAGTGGAACTGATGGTGATGTACTAGGAGAACTCCTCAACAATTAACGTCCCTGCGTCAGGAAAAGCAATATTTTGTAAAAGGTGATGCGCAGTTGACATTAGGCTATTGTAACTTAGAGAAATTACGAACTAAGTCACTCAAAAGCGAAAAATAAACAAAATTTTAACAAAAAAATTAAAACCGACTTCCAAAAACACAAAACTAAAAAACTAAAAATAAAAAGCTAAAAATAACAAAATATCGATTTAATCCGAAAGACAAAAACACACGTAATATTATTATTGGTTTGTGCTACCACTGATCGGTATGAAGTCGGTGACAAGCCAAATATGGAGGGGGAAGATGGGCTAAGTCAACTCCCGCCACCAGCTCTTCGTGAGCAGAACAACCCAAGTGGGCAGACACCAGCGGGCTCGTCACCGAATTCAAACCGATCAGTGGTAGCACAAACCAATAATAATATTACGTGTGTTTTTGTCTTTCGGATTAAATCGATATTTTGTTATTTTTAGCTTTTTATTTTTAGTTTTTTAGTTTTGTGTTTTTGGAAGTCGGTTTTAATTTTTTTGTTAAAATTTTGTTTATTTAGGATATACACGAAGTATTGCTAATTAAAGAATCGTAAAGCAAGGTGATCTCCAACAAGTGAAATTTATGAAAACACCCAAACGTCATAAGCATGTTCTTCTTTGTCTCTATTAGTCTACGGAATCTAAGAGCTACTGTATTATGTCAATAGGTATACATGGTATTTTTGACATACTTAGATAAAAATGATCTACCATTTTATACAAAAAGTAACCGCTTAGATCTGGTTTGCGAAAATTTATTTTCAATTCAGACCAAACACAAACTGACGCTGATATTAAGCATCTTGCGTTAATTGAGGATAAGAACATGCATCGGATTTTGATGCTCAAGAATTTTTTTGTTTGATCTGAACTGACGATTAGAAATAATTTTAGAAGCGGTCGCTCGTTGTGAACTTTTTAGATGCCCTGGTATTGGAAATCGTAGGACAGGGTTTATAGTGTGACGTAGACTATTCGTCCGAGTTAAGTTCGTATGCGATGGGGTTCAAATTCTCTGACAGGTTATCATCCACATCGTCCACTTGCGATCCTACCACGTTGCTATCGCAGTATTCGGTGATATAAGCTACTGCGTTCCCGGAGAAATCCTGTAGATGGACTACCGCGTAATATAGTGACTCTGCCGTTACTTCAGGTACACCGTTGCTGTCACAAACAGTGATCTTCATGCCTACATAGCTTCCTGGGTCGGGGCAATCCTGAATAACAGTTAAAAAGACACAATCCGCATTTTGTTCCTAGTTTTCTTTTTTTTTTCGTTTTCTTAATAACCTTTGTTAACATCATCATCATTTATAATGGGAATTATTCATGGCAACAAAACAAACTAGCTCACATTCGACTGTACCACCATTTGCCATCAGGTAGTTTTAGACCCTATGTTCCAGCACCATCATCAGATAAGTTCGATAGTACCTACTGCAAGTAATAACGTAGGTATTGTCATCGAAATCACTTACATTATAATTTTTATCTCAATCGGATAACAGCAAATGGTTGAAAAATCTTTTGCCAATTTTGAAACACATCTTAAACGAATAATATTTAAGTTTCACGTGTTTCCTTTCATTCTTTCTTTCTATCTGTATCATATACTTACGTTCGGTATTTTAATTAAAGCATGCTGATTCAGTAAAGGGAGTTTTGGCAGTGGTATCTGCAGGCCTCTGGATTGCCCTTGAAACGGAAAATTTTATTGTTAATAATATTATTAATTTGAAAATTCGTGAATTATATAGATGACTATTATCTATTGAAATCAAGGTATTGCTTATGTACTATTAAAATTATATTAGTCATTACCCATATTAATTACCATTTTGTCATTTTCGGAATGACCTCAGGAACTTTTGCTAACAAAACGTAGGATATCCGACATGCTTATTCTTAACTTTATATCTTAGGGAATGTACTCATACTAATTTACCAAAATACAGGACATTTGTCCGGGGGGGAGCTTAGGTTTTGTCACGTAGCAAGTTAATATCCTCTAGGGACAAAAATCAGAACTCTATTTTTATCACTAAAATAATGTCATTCGCAAATTCAGTATGATAAATTACGATAAACGCCATAATTGAAGAAGAGGAAAAAGAAGCGCAGATTTTTATTTCTAATACCTTTGTCCGTAACTAGCATTTTGTACATTTGATGTTGCTTATCTTAAAATCAGTTGATGATTGGTATGCATTTTATAATATTTATGCAAACAATTAATGATACTAGTATGATTTTAAAAAAAATATGGTCTTACCATATGAGTCAGTGGTACAGCTTTCTCTGGCGCGTACACTCGCGATGAATAGCGCAACGAGCAGAGAGACGCGAGCGGCGAGTTGCATGGTGAGCGGGGCCGGTGGAGCGGAGCGAGCGGAGTGAGCGGAGTGAGTGGAGTGGGCGCAAGTGTAGCGCAGGATGTGTTGACCAGTGTGTACAAAGCACGCATTATATACCCATAAATACAATGAAAACCTTGAAATACATTACGACGGTTGTGTAACGATTAATAATTAAGAAAAACGTGTAACATTTTAAAATATGAATCTATATCTATATATATATACATATACAATTGAAGTGTCTGTTTGTATTTCTAAATTAACAGCTTTTCACTTAAGGCGTATGAAAATATATAGGTACGGTACTTACATAGAAAAACATGTATAAAATTTTCTCTGTCTGTCTATCTGTTTGTTCCGGCTAATCTCTGAAATGGCTAGACCGATTTTAACAGAACTTTCACTGGCAGAAGCTGATGTTATAAGGAGTAACTTAGACTACTTTAATTTTGAAAAAAAAAATGGTTCCTGTGGAAATTCCGAAACTCACGCGGGTGCAACCGCGGGGCACTGCTAGTAATATAATAGTAGTATAAAGTATAATTTAAAAATAATTATTGGTGTTGTTTATGGCGTTCATTAAATCTCGATTCCATATTATCCTACTAATATAAATATTATAAATGTGAAAGTGTGGTGAAACGGATGTTTGAATGTTTGGATGTTTGTTACTCAATAACGCAAAAACGGCTGAATGGATTTGGATGAAATTTGGCATGCACGTTCTCAGGGGTACAGAGAAGGACATAGGGTACTTTTTATCCCGGAATTCCTGCGGGAACTTTGAAATTACCGCGAGTGAAACCGCGGGGCACAGCTAGTATTGTATAAACAAGGTAGGCAATGTAGTATAATCCATCCAGAAGTGCAAGCGTCACCTGGAAAGTGCTAGGCGGCATATAATTATTTTGATCCCGACACTTTGATCAGTATGCGTCATTTTAACAAAAATACGTTTCTGAGAAACAATGGTAGTAAGATAAAACAATTTTTAGAAGTTTCCAATGGGAATCTCGATATGATAGAGAAAATACATTTGTAAAACAGAAAACAAAACCATAAAGAACAGTTAGTTAAATACAATCTTGGTGAAATTGACAACCGTATAAAATGAACGTGATGGCACTAATTTATTTATACACCTTGACACCTTGTAGGTATATAAATTTCATGGTTTTTTTTTTCGGATAAGGCATGATTTCTCTTAGTGTTGGGGATGCTTAATATCAATCTGAATTTTATTTTATTCATTGAGAAAAAAAAATTGACAGACTGTTTAACTTGCACAAGCAGCTGAAGGAAATTGATACTACACAATTTCCTTCAGCTGCTTGTGCAAGTTAAACATAGTCTGTCAATATTTTTTTTTTTGCTTTAAAATAATAATAATATAATAATATTTTGCGGTTACTTGTGAATTTCTTAGATGCCTTGATTTTGGAGCTCGTAACACAGATCTTGCGGTATCGCGTGTAGACTGTGGGTGGACTATTCGTCTGAGTCAGCCTGAGGCGACCTGTGATCCCGCCACGTTTTAAACAACAGGAAGTATCAGATCAGCTCGATGGCACCGCCTATAATGTTACATTGTCACCGAACTCATACATACGTACTAATTGTGTCAAATTTTATCTGAATCGGGTACCAGCAACTCTGAAATTGAAGAGTGAGTGAAACCGCGCGGCTTAACTAGTGATGTATAAAAGGTTATAATGAACTATCTAGAACGACTTAAAAGTTTTCATGAAAATTATTATAATTACTTCATAGATCCAAGACTTGGCCGTTACTTAGGTATTTTTTATGATTAGAGTTCCTGGAAGAATCACAAATTCGATTTGCCCTAGAACCAAATGCATTGCGCGATGTTTTCCCTAGCGATCTGTTATATTTGTTGTTTGAACGCTTCGTTCATAGTTTTAAATCGAAGTCGATTTATATGCACATCATACCATTTCACATACCTAATTGTAAATAGCTGCCCTTTTCACCGCCACGTTTCTGTAAAGTTAAGGCGACAAAAACTCAACCATTACCTGCAGATCACACGCTTTTATCATGTTTCTCCTAGTGTTGCGAATGCTTAATATCTATCATTTAATCTAATAAACTTGAATTCAGTGCAGTGGTTTATTGGTAATGTTATATTCGTGGAACGTGATATTACGGGAATTGCGGTGAAAGGTTTAAAGGACAAAATAATAAGATCTTTTCATAATTTATTAGAGAAAAATCTGTGAACCTGTTTATAAGACTTAAGAATACCCACGAAGAAGAAAAGCAAGTACTTACAAAGAGAGCAAAAACTTCCCGCGGACATCAGCTGTTTTTTATTACTAATAGATATGGTTTTGGGTTTGAGCGTTATGTCTTTCTGAATAAAAATAAATTTTGCTATTTAAATAAAAAAAAAAATGACATTTGGTTTAATTTTACATTTTTATTTATCGACGACACTTTTTGTAAGGACATTTGTATGGGAATGTCAATCTAGTTACAAGGTAAAAAAGTTTTTACTTCAATTAAATAGTGTCGGATAGTGTCAAATTGAATGTGTTAGTTTCTCCGCCGCTCGCCGCACCCCGGCGGCGCGAGCCCTACGCCACACGAGCACCCTGCACGTGATGCATACAAGCCGCCCGCCCGCAGTAGTGGTGGAAAAAGTGCGTGTGTAAGATATTTTTTTGAGCTGATACGAACTTTAAGTGGATTTTATTTAATGGCAACCTAAGTATAAGCAGATACCTATCTTACCTTTCACTATCTTTAATATAATACCTACAAAAAAAAATCTAATGTCGTATCATAATTATGTTGAGCTGGTTCTGTTTCCACCAAGATCTGTTTAAAACAATTAATTTATATTCTATGAACTGGTTGAGTAGTTGGAGGCAAAAGCATAACGAATAAACAAACTCACATTAAACAAGATAAATTAGAGCTCGCAAACCCTCCTAATTATAGTATTCCTTTCAGGTTGGATTTTTTCATACTGATAAGTCGTCGTATGCCAAGTACAGTAACCATGGCTCCATGATCAACCCAATATTTTTGAAAATATGGTAAAATAAGTAATGTACGAGTATGTTTGCAATTTTAGTGTTTAAGTTAGGGACTAAAAAGTGAAAATACATATAATAATAATTAATTGATAGATGACTTTAGTGTGCATAACCCCAGTCTCACGAGCCAGTCAAAGGGTATGCTTTACACGAAAAATAAACTTCGTTCTGTAAGGTTGTAATATTTAAGTAAGAGACCTACATGGGGTACCTACAATGATATCTGGTTTCTGGTTAGCATAAGACATTGGCAAAAAAGATTTGACTGAGAGGTCTTGAAACCTCCGAGTGACTAATTCTGTAAGAACACCACCACAACCACAACCTGGCAGGTTTCAGTTCTGCACGTCATCAGACACTTAATTTTTTAGGTAAAAGTGAAAAAATGTACCGCTGTAAGCTTGCAAATTTACTATGATTTAGCACATTGAGGAACAATAAAAAAATAGGTGATTTTTTGTGTGTACAAATAGCTAGCAGGTGAGTCAAAGGTGTTCATTAAATGCTTTAAAATAAACTTTGTTTGTAATTTTGAAATTATTTTTATTATGTTTGAGTAAGGGATGTATAAATAGGAGATACAATGACAAATCAAAATATTTATTCAGTGTCTACGAAATAAAAAGAAAAACAGAATAATTGTTTTAAAATTAAAGATTCCTTTTGAATTAAGTATACTTATTTACTTTTTGATTCAAATAAATCTGAGAGTAACAAACATAATCTCTCTTATAATAATAAGATTTATTTAATAGCGCATCAATAGGTTGGAAGTCATCCAGATCGACATTTTTAGGATATACACGAAGTAACGCTAATTAAAGAATCCTAAAGCAAGATGATCTCCAACAAGTAAAATTTATATAAACGCCCGAACGTCATAAGCATGTTCTTATTTGTCTCCATTAGTCCACGCAATCTAAGAGCCACTGTATATGTCAATACGTATACCTACACGGTATTATTGATATACTAAGAAGAAAATTATCTCCCATTTTACAAAAAGTAATCCCTTAGATCTACTTCGCGAAAAATTCTGTTCAGTTCAGATCAAACACAAACTGACGCTGATATTAAGCATCTCCTTGCGTTAATTGAGGATAAGAACATACATCGGATATTGGTGCTCGAGAAATTTTTTGTTTGATCTGAACTGACGATTAGATATAATTTTTGAATCGGTCGCTCGTTGTGAACTATTTAGATGCCCCGATATTGGAAATCGTAGAACAGGGCTTATAATATGACGTGTAGACTGTGGGTGACTATTCGTCCGAGTCAAGTTCGTATGCGATGGGTTTTGAATTCTCTGACAGGTCATCGTCCACGTCGTCGACTTGCGATCCCGCCACGATTCTATCGCAGTACTCAGTGATGTAAGCCACTGCGTGCCCGGGGGAACCCTGTAGATGAACTTCCGCGTAATGCAGTGACGCCACCTCTACTTCAGGCGCACCGTTGCTGTCACAAACACTGATCTTCATGCCTACATACCTCTTTCCGATAGGGCAAGCCTGAATAAAAGTTAAAAAGATACATCATTTGTATTATGTCACTCGCAAATCTTATTTCGTTTTCTTAATAACCCCTGTTAACCATCAAATCTTTGTTATAACTTGTATGGGACATAGCAAAGTTGCCGCGTAGTCGAACAAAATCAAAAGCACAACAGTACCATCCTATTATTCTCAAAGGCATTTAGAACATTTTAGACTCCATCCTCCTGTGTCTTCGTTATGAATAAAGCTTGAAGTTTAAGAACTATGGCAAGTCAAAATCTCTTAATTTTGTCAATAACACACTTACTCATAGATCATGTAAATTTTAAGGTATTTCTAATATCTCTAGTAAGCACACAAGCTTTAAATTTACGGAAAACAACACAGATGTGTGTTGTGTATGGCAGAGGTACTCATGAGAACAAAATAAACGATGACACGATTATTTTCCGCCTCTATCTTCAGACCCTCATCATCATTTTTAATGGAAAGTATTCACGGCAACAATACAAACTGGCTCAAATTTGACTGTCCTACCATTTGCCATCAGGAAGTTTTAGTCCCTATGTTCCAGCACCATCATCAGATAAGTTCGCAGGTAACAGAATACTGTCATCGAACTAATATAATTATGTACAATATGATTATATCAAATACTATAGCTCACCCCCGCGGTTTCACCCGCGGGAATTCCGAGATTAAAAGTACCCTATATGTCACTCAAGATCACTGTAGTTTCCTTTTAGTGAAGAATTTTCAAAATCGGTTCAGTAGATCCAGAGATAGCTGTTCCCCCGTCGTTTTACCCGCGGGAAATTTGGAGTTCCCACGGGAATTCCAAAATAAAAAGTACCCTATGACACTCAGGATCACTGTAGCTTCCTATAAGTGGAAATAATTTTCAAAATCGGTTCAGTAGATCCAGAGATTACTCCTTACAACGTCACAAACTCACAAACTTTTGCTCTTTAAAATATTAGTATAGATTATCTCAATCAGATACCAGCTAAGACTGGAAATATGTTTTGCCAATTTTAAAACACACAATTTTTATACGAATAAAACTCAAATTATATGAAAGCTTGTAAGAATTGATGTGTTTTCTTTCTTTCTTTGTATCTGTATAATATACTTACGGTCGGAATTTCAATGGAAGTATGCCGATGTGGTACAGAAAGTTTATTCAATGATATACGCTGACCTCTGAGTTGCCCTTGAAACGGAAAATTTGATTGTTAATATTAATATTAATTTGATTATTCGTGATTATGTGGATGACTGTTATCTAGAACTCAAGTTATTGCTTAAGTGCTACTAAAATATTAATTTGCCTATACCCATATTAATTACCATCATACCATTTTTAGGATGTTCTCAGGAATAGGATATGCGACATAATCACTCTTCTTTATAATATCATAAAGTCCCCCTACATGATCAAAATACCATGCTTGGTTAAGGTTTCGTCACACAGTCCACATCCTCTAGGAACAACAAACTGAACAATATTATTGTCATTAAAATATTGCCATTCGCAAATTCAATATGATAAATCATGATTAGACACCATAACTGAAGAAGAGAAAGTAGAAACGCAGATTTTTATTTCTAATGTGTGTACACTATAATAATCCACTTCACAACACTCTGATCTACTTGATCCCACACTAAGCTATAAGCTTGTGTCGTGAAAACCAAGCAAACGTGGTATATACTACACATATTATTACATAAATATAATACTATAGATATATATATACACACCCAGACTGGAAAATGGAACCCTGTGTTCATCACACAAAGTCCACCCCCACCAGGAATCGAACCCGGAACCTCTTGATTAGCGGGCAGGCATGGTGACCATTGCGCCAATCGGGTCGTCAATATTCAATATTGCCATTCGCAAATTCAATATGATAAATCATGATTAGACACCATAACTGAAGAAGAGAAAGTAGAAACGCAGATTTTTATTTCTAATGTGTGTACACTACTAGTATTTTTTACATTTGTTTTAGTTGCCTATCTTAAAATTTACTTAAACTTTGGTATGCTTTTGATAATATTTATGCAAACAAACAAAACAAATGATACTAGTATGACATTAAAAAAAATAATGGTCTTACCATGCGAGTCAGTGGAACAGTGTTGTCTTGCGCACACACTCGCGATGAATAGCGCAACGAGCAGAGCGACGTGAGCGGCGAATTGCATGATGAGCGGGGCCGGTGGAGCGGAGCGAGCGGAGTAAGCGGAGTGAGTGGAGTGGGTGCAAGTGTAGCACAGGATGTGTTGACCAGTGTGTACAAAGCATGCATTATATACGTATTAATACAATGTAAACCTTGAACATATTATGACGGTTGTCTAATGATTAGAAAAAACATGTAAGATTTTAAAATTTATATATTGTATAAAACTGCTAGGGTGTCATATTGTATGTGCGTAAAATAATATTTTAATAATAATTTTTATAATTTTTTAATAATTGTTGTAATGTTTTTTATGCCATTTATTAAAGCTCGATTCTATATAACTATTCATTTGTATAATCATGGTAGACAATGTATAATGAAAGCTGAAAATACATTTTAGAAAATACATTTGTGAAACAGAAAACAAAACCAAAGGGTACAGTTAGTTAAATATATACAATCTAAGTGAAATTGTCAACCGCAACAAATTAACTTGAAGGCATTAAATTTATGGATACCTTGTATATATCTACATTTAATGGATTTCTTTCTGGTTTTCAGGTCCGTATGTAAACGTAACGAATCAAAGTCACATTAACAACTGAAATGGGAACGTCCAAAGAGAATAAAGAAAAATCTCTGGGCTGTCGTTTGCCGACCAGACAAAGGTATCGATCCGTCGTCGGGAGCTGGGTGAGTGCGAGTTGGATCGGTTCGGTTCTGCGCGCACGACCCGAGGGACACATTAGGCTGAGACCTAAGTGATCCAATCACACACGTTTTGAACGTCATGTGTAATTTAAACCTGACTACTGTGTTTCCTTGCCGGTGAATTATATTCTATGGAAACTAATGTTTTAAACGCTAATATAAATGTTATGAATGGTTACAGTAGCCACTGCTCCCATCAACTAGCTGTCTGCACCTCGGTTTTACCTACATGAATTTCGGTATTCCAGCGGGAATTCTCTGTTCAGAGATAACATTCTAAAAACGAGGATTCTAAAAACAAAAGTAGGTATTTTTAGAATTGAATCAGTATTTCCGGAGATTACTACTTCATCCTATGTTCCAATTATACCTCTTTAATATAAGTGTAACTATATAGTGTATTTAACTAACTTACACAAAAATATCCATCAAAATAGTTCCAACCGTTTCGGTGATTAGCTGTTGTTCCCGCGTTTTTTCGGAGAACACGGGAACTCCGAAATTAAGGCAGGTGAATCCGCAGGAAACCACTAATTATATTGAAATACGATCCTTTGCATTAAAACTATTTTTTATGAAAGTAATGCAGAATCTTAATGAGGCAAATAGAAGCCAAAACAGTGATAGATGAATTTAAAATTTCGACAGATATAACACCTTTCACAGTCTTTAACTGTCAGGAATGTTCCAGACTCATCAGGGGACCTTCATCAGAGTTGAGTGACATTGCCGCATATATCCTGAATACCCAGACAGGGTAAACACAAGTTCTGGTATTTATTTTAGTTAACTGAACTAATTTAGCTGACATGTCTAATGATTGTTATTATCTAGAACAGAGCCGAAACAAAAAACTTATTTCAAATAAATGTTGTATTAACCTTGTGCATCAAAATATATATTGTATGACAGCAGGCAAGCAGCTGGAGCTGGAATTATTCATGAATTCGGAGAATATTAGTATTATGTGTATTACAGAACACTGGTTAAAGGCGCACCAACTCATGTTTAGTTTCAGCAATCACCAGGCCGGCAGCTCATTTTGCAGGGTGAATGCAATACATGGAGGGTCACTAATTTTATTAAATAAAAAACTTAAGTTTAAAGAACGAAAAGATATTGTGTCTCTCTCTGTGGAATGTGTAATAGAGCTTGCTTGTGTAGAATTGGAGCGATTTATTATTGTTTGTGTATATAGACCTCCTTCTGGTGACTACAATTATTTTTCAGAAGTTATGGATGTTACTTTATCCAAATTAAGTAACTGTGGTAAGAATCTGTTTGTTTGTGGAGATTTTAATGTTAATATTCTTGAAAAAACCTCCACATCACTTAATATCCTAAATTTATTCAAATCATATAATCTTTTGCACTTATTTATGGAGCCTACTAGGATATGCACTACCACTTCTACATGTTTAGATAATATTTATAGTGATGTAATTCCCAAGTACAAGAACATTATTAATAAATTAGACTCTGATCACTCTGGTCAATTTATAAATTTTGAAATAATTAAAAAACCTTTGGCTAAAAAAAAAATTAGTTATGTGCCGGTAACAGCTGATCGCTTGGAGCGTATGAGAGTTGATTTGATTAGTAACTTGCCTTTTTTACAATCCAATTTAGATCCAAATTCTTTATATAATTCATTCTTTCATTCATTCACTAATCAGTTTAACACAATATTTAGTTCCAGAGTGATTACAGTCACTGAAAGTCCAGTGTTTAGCGATTGGGCAACGGTAGGAATACATAAAAGTAGGCAAGTGTTATACAAGTTGTACTATGAAAGACAGTTCAACAATAGTGAAGAGTTTAAAGAATATTTAAAATCATACTCAAAGATTTTCAAAAACGTTTGCGTGTTGGCTAAATCGCATTTTATCAGTTCTAAGATCAAAAATAGTAATAATAAAATTAAGGCTACATGGAAAGTAATTAATGAAGAAACTGGTAAAGCTAAATTTAATGATACTACTTTCAAGTTATGTGTTAATGGAAAAGTTATTAAGTCAGATTTGGAAGTCGCGAATGAGTTTGAAAGCTTCTTCGCTAATATACCAGTTTCTTTAACCAGCACTTTAAGCTCTTCCACCACGATTTCGGAGTCTCTTCTTAAGGCGAATGTTCCAGAATGTGCTAGTGAATTTAATTTTAGCTATGTAAGTGTATTTGATATTTTTAAGGTTTTTAAGACAATAAATCTTAAGAAAACCGCCGATTTGTGGGGGATTTCTGTTACGATTATAAATTCATTGATTGAAATTATTGCACCAGATTTAGTTATTATATTTAATAGATGTATAGACTGTGGTGTGTTTCCTGACCTAATGAAGTATAGTAAAATAACACCTTTGTTTAAAACAGGTAGTACATCGGACCCTAATAACTTTAGACCAATTTCGGTACTACCAACATTTAGTAAAATATTTGAAAAGCTTAAGTATGCTAGACCAACTTATCATATATTTTTATAGAAACGACTTGCTGCATCATAAACAGTTCGGTTTTACTCGTGGTCGCTCTACAACTGATGCAGGAATCAAATTAATTGAAAATATTTTTGAAGCCTGGGAGGAGTCACGCGACGCTTATGGGGTGTTTTGTGATTTGTCCAAGGCATTTGATTGTGTTTTGCATACAACTTTGGTCAAGAAGCTACACTACTACGGAATAAGAGGCGTGGCTTTGGATCTTCTTACTTCCTATTTAAGTGATAGGATCCAAAGGGTTGAGGTCAACGGCAAGCGATCAAATGGATCTGCCGTAATGATGGGTGTACCGCAAGGATCTATATTAGGACCATTCCTGTTCCTTGTCTATATAAACGACTTACCTTATCTGGTGAAGGAGACCCATGAGATAGTATTGTTTGCAGATGATACATCTTTAGTATTTAAGGTTAATAGACAGCAATAGGCTATAGACGATGTGAACAATGCTCTCTCTAAAATAGTACACTGGTTTAATGCTAATAATTTATTACTAAACCGCAGTAAAACTAAATGTATTAGATTCGTAACAAAAAATGTCAAACAGGTTAAAACGAGTGTAAAACTTAACAATGACGATTTGGAACTGGTCGATGAAACTGTCTTTCTGGGTATAACACTAGACGCAAAATTACAATGGGGCCCACATATAGAAAAGCTATCGGGCAGACTTAGCTCAGCTGCTTTTGCTGTTAAGAAAATTCGTCAAATAACTGATATTAATACTGCACGTCTAGTTTATTTTAGTTATTTTCACAGCATTACACACTGCCGAACGATGTGTTTGATTTGTCAATTAATAAATTTAAGAGCTTGATTAAACGCACTTTGTGCGATAAAGCCTATTATAGCGTAAAAGATTATTTAAATGATACAAACGTTTGGTAATGAGTTGCTCTTTTCTATTTTTATTTTATTTTTTCATTTGACGCGCAAGGTCAGATTTTAGATTATACTTTTTAAATGATTTTTTGTAAAGTTGTGTGCGTACTATGTAGCCGTTAGCGGCCTTACCTGTTTATTGAATTAAGAATCAATTTCATTGACACGATAGTGACTAGATATGTCATGCTCACTCAAATGTACCGCTGGCGGTGGCGTGTGAGTCGGGTCGCTCGGTTCCCTCTAATATGGTTGAGCGGGGCGGGGCTTACGAGCACGTCATACTCGTGAACGGGTGCTGTCAGTTGGTGCTGGTCATGTCTGGTCTACTATTATAGATAATCCTAGTTTAACTCCTAATGTATCTGTATCTGTACGATAGTTGATTGCTGGCTGCGGCTCATTGTTCTCACATAATGGGAATATCAGTGAACACTAATTTTATAGAATTTTTATTTGACAGGCAATATTAGACTATAGTTGTCATATTAATTGATTTGTTAAAAAGTTGTGTGCGCACTATGTAGCCATTACCGGCCTTACCTGTTTATTAAATTAAGAATCAATTTCATTGACACGATAGTGACTAGATATGTCATGCTCACTCAAATGTACCGCTGGCGGTGGCGTGTGAGTCGGGTCGCTCGGTTCCCTCTAATATGGTTGAGCGGGGCGGGGCTTACGAGCACGTCATACTCGTGAACGGGTGCCGTCAGTTGGTGCTGGTCATGTCTGGTCTACTATTATAGATAATTCTAGTTTAACTCCTAATGTTTCTGTACGGTAGTTTATTGCTGGGTACGGCTCATTGTTCTCACATAATTAATTACAAGTTGAGTTACCACTAATTATATTATAGATATATCTGTATTGTAACTTTAAACTGACAGCGTGCTGCTGAAGAGTTTGTTGGCAGCTTCTTCTCTTCAGCCATAGCACTAGGAAGCTGTGAGGGGTGGATATTTTATGGGTGCTGTCATGGTAGCTGTAGTTATACTGACGTCAAAAAGAGCCACATTATGGGCCAAATTTGAATAAAGGATTTGACTTTGACTTTGACTTTGAAACTTACTATAATCTGACATTAGCACTATATACGTTGGTTCCTCAAAATACATTCTAATTGCAACTTCAGCGATACTTGTATTTTAAACAAAACTTTAGTAACAACAATTGCACTGAGCTAGTCTACTTAGAAATGAATTGAAAATGAACTGTCCATGTTGGGGCTGCTCGTACAATTGTTGTCCGTTTCCAGTACGCCTTTTAAAAGGCTAATGCGATTGTCGGCCGTCATTTCACTTCTCTCCCCCCCTCCCCCTAATCCTGGAAGTCGAAGCACAAAGTAACAATGCTGTAACCGAGGGGAATTGATTGGGAATAAGAGGAGTGGCCGGTTATGACTGCTCAGTCAGAGAGGCGCTCCCGAGCGGACGTAGGGCTGACCACCAGTCTTATTTTATCTCCCAACTTGCCGACATAAATTATATTAATATATTGTATTATTTTTTGTTATTAGTAACCCAGCAATTTCAATTTCTGATTATATAATTAGTAAATTTTTTACGGATATCCACATTTATTTATTGTGTTTGTTACAATAGGTTTATTGATTATAATATTTACCAGCTCGTACATATAGGTATGGGCATTTTATAATTATTTTAATTTCAAATATATGATTGAAATAGCTCCTTGTTAACAGGTTCTATTTGGCGTTACAGCCTGTGTTAACTAAATAATTATTATGTTCATTACAATTAGCTCTAGCACTAATCTGTAATGTAATTTTGTATTGCCTAATAATGAATTTTGAAAATAAATAATAATAATAACTCTCAACTTCAAACATTTAAAAATAGAATCCAATTGGGCAGTCGAAACGAGTGGGCAAGAACTTAAATCCCATAAAAATAAATCTAAAAAGGTCAAGTTCTTTAAACTTTTGACTCATAAAAGTAGTGAGATCCAAATTTAATGAAGTAAGTTGGCAAATATTTTCTTTTTTTTCAGGTGGCATTATTGATTTGTTTTTCATTTTTTTTCTGCAATATCCATGAGTGTTTTAGGAAAAACGCGCCAATTTTTTAATAAATTTAATGGTCTGTTTTTTCTCCAATAAATAAAATAAAGATTGTATCACGGTTGACAACCCTGTGTGGGGAGTGGGTAGTGGGGTGTCGCGGACAACGGCAATTGGAAAATTGTATCAGCTACGGCAATCAGGCGGAGAGGTGTCTTTGAACCTTTGTCGGCATTCCGCCGTCTAACTACGAGCCTTGTTTAGGATTTATTTTCAAAAAAACCTCGAGAAACAGTCTCAGTTATTTGTATTACAATTCTTTTGTTTTTATTTTTATGAAATTTTATATACCTACCGATACATAAAACAATCGCTCAAAAGGTTTTTTAATCGCTCTGAATACTATTTAGTATTATCATCAAAGTTTTATTTCTGCATGATCGGACGCTGGCTAAAAATAATAATTTATGTATTTTTAACCCGAAATGGAATTTATACTTACATAATATTATAATTATATGTAAAATAAAATAACTTAATATTTTAATACAATAGAAATAATATGATAATCATGCTATTGTTACAATTTCCAAGAAAATATAAGTAGGTACTCGTATTATATTCTTTTCTTTTCCTTTTTTAGGTACTGTAATATTGTTATTTGAAGTGCAATAAAGGATTAAATGAATAAATATTATTTCTTAAACATTCGATATTATTTTCTCAACGCATTATCATTTTAAACGAGCTCTCAAAATATAAAGTATCGTTAACACGGCAAGCGTCGCAATTAATAAAATGAAATAATAACGGGGTGCGCGGTACCCCGGCGTCGTCTGTGTCAACACACGGCGCGGGATCCCGCGAGTTACCGCCGAGTGTAATGGCTTACACACGCCCATGAATAATTCATGCACCAAATTAAAACGCGCGCAAACTTTTGTGACGTTTACATGTGAATTAAAAACTTCTCCGCTCCTGAGCGACACGGGAGAGAAGGCTGCGGAGGTGTCAGGACGAGCGTGGTAGGGGGTGGGGAGAGACTGGTGCCTGTGGAACGAAAAGCGGGTAATTTGCAGTGGATGAAGTTAGAGACATATGGCACTGTGTTTTGTTTGGAAACGATGATTTCAATGTGCGTATGTTACAAATGTGAGAGGATGTTCGTTTGACATACATCCGGCTCTCGCAATGTGTTGGCTGATCTTTTGCCCATAAATATGTCAGAAAAAATTTGATTTATCGTGGTGTTACCCGAATTACCTTACCCAGGTCCAGATAAGGAATTAGCCAAAATATAGCCGTGAAATGACAAATAATAAAAAAATAATATTTTAAGCGCTATTCGTATCGCGCTAAGTATTTTAAAGATGTCGATTCAACTCTTATTTTGAAAATAATATCGATTAACCTATGACCGAACTTGAACGAGCGTCAAGACTAAAAGAAAACTAAACACAAATAATATCTAATCATTATCTAGTTACAATTGAAAATAAAAATACTCTACTTGCAGTATTTTGTTTGAAATACAATATTTTCAATGTATGGACAATACACGGTATACATCTGGTTTCGCTTTACTTCAAAAAAACTGCAAACACAAAATTATAAACTTATTACGTTACTAAACGTTAATTTTATGGTAAACTTGTGATGGGACCGGCTGATCGTCTAGCTCGTCTATTTGTAATTGAGTATCTAAGGAAATTTTAAGAACAAAGCCCGCTGCAAAAATAGAGACACTTAGGTATCCGGCAAAAAAAAAAACCCCTGTTATATACTGAGCACTAGTAACACTGTTCGTACATTTCATTGGGTGGACAAAGTGGACTTACCAAATCATTCTACCTGTTTTCTCGCGACTTGACTATGAGCTTATTTATAATGAGTTATGTAATAATTTATCAACTCTCTGGAAACCTCGAAGAGGAACTAGGAAAATTAAATATAATAATTCGAGTAGAATGAATGATGAGTTGGTGCAATGTATTTGCCAAGTTGGCCATCATAAACGACTGATACCTCTTGAGCACGGGGAATCCCTACGCCGTATAGGCCTTAAGCCATGTAATCGGGGCTGCAGTGACCTCCTTTCGCTGAGAAGCGCAAATTTTGTGTGTCCAATACCCGTAGGTTGGCACATTCTTTTATTGAGCATGTAGCTCGCCCCAGAACCATGGTTTTGTATATATATATTTGTGTTCAATTAGTTAGGTATTGGTTTGGCCAAACCAAAAGTCGGAGGTCAATCTGCAAAGACATGACGTGTATCGGTGTGCCGAGTTATCACCGCCGAATACGCCACCCAACCGTGTACTACTTTAGCAATGACTCTGACTCCTTGAGTCAGGATCAGGAATACTAATTGGTTAAAACCCAATCAACCTCAGTGTCTCATATTTCTGCGGTATTTGCCTATCCTCGAATTGTTCAGCCTATTACACAAACGAAACAATAGTTTATCGATACCTACCTTGCTCCCCGGCAGCTTGTCTCACCATCTACGCTCGTCCACAGATACCCGCCGGCTCGAACAATACACTAGCGGTAACTCTAGTACTTTCACTTTCACGGCTTTATGGACACTAGTGGGTCCCAATTCTTTTTACTCCGAAAGGATGTTTAAGTCATAATTCAATAAACTGCAATATATTTTACTCTAGAATACTATTTGTTCTGTCCGGAAGGAACACTGACAGTCCTATGATAACTTAGTTAATGAGTTCTAGTATAGTATTTGATCAGTTAATCTAAATTAATGTATTAATAACGACTCTGTTTAGGTTCGCCTTTCTGCATAAGAATCGTGATTCAAGTTAGGTATATGGGGATTTATTAGTGGAGGGATTCGATTCAATTTATTACGCTAGTTATGGATAGTGACGTTATTGAAACTTTATATCATAATAAAAGGCAAAGTCTGAATCTGAACAAATCTCCATTATCAAATACCCCAGGAGGTACAATCGATATAGCAATAAAATAGTATAGTTATGATTCAAAAATAATTTATTTCAATAAAACCTGTTCAAAGAA
Organism: Zygaena filipendulae; assembly: GCA_907165275.2. Taxonomy (NCBI): domain Eukaryota; kingdom Metazoa; phylum Arthropoda; class Insecta; order Lepidoptera; family Zygaenidae; genus Zygaena; species Zygaena filipendulae. The sequence continues at coordinate 281,827 of OU015649.1, forward strand.
TCTCTTTGTTTAATTAGACCTAGTTCACATGTGGGGACATTTAGAACTAAGGCCGAACCTTCCGTTCCTAACAGCCATTCTAATCAAGGGAAAACGGAAGTGTTCAAATCAAAAACCCTTGTGACTATCTAAATACTAAGTACATCTTAGTTCAAATACACACATACTGGCAAGTGATTTATTTACATTATTATTTACATAGTTATACCCGCACTAAAAGGTTAAGACACACACACACATACACGCTAGTTACATAATCGATTTAGAAAACATATTTTGAGGTGCGTCAAGTCAGATTCACGGATGTCTCGGATTCACGGATGTCTTGGAATTCTGCCTTCCCCTTTCAATCAATCTCATCCAGCTCTATAATCGAGCTTGATGTATAACTAGTGCTCGAACCATTGATTATTAGATATTAACTACTTCCTCCCTCATCTCCAGATTTCTTTACATTACAAAAGGTAAAAATACACCCAGGATACTAATTTCGGCATCTGACGTCATAGTCTCAGTATGTAATATTAATTTAGATCTGTGAATCTGCTTAACCAAATTATTAAATCAAATTGAGTACATTACCGGGAAACTCGAGCCGCTGTGTTGTCTGTCACACCTCACTTAATTTAATAGACTTATTCATGTATTGCTATTCCCTTAGCTTTTCTCTTTTACTTTACACAATAAAATCGAAACCCTGCTCTAATCAAACTTAGATTTACTTTAAGGCTAAAACCACTCCTCTTCCTCGCGGTCGAAACTGGAATAATCAACTCCTGCGCTCTCCCAGAGCTGCGTTCCCGTCAGCTCCCACTCTCTCCACACCACTCCTGTAAAATTGAATTACAACCCCCAAAACCCAACTATTTACGTAATTGGTTAATGGGTTGGCTCCGTTTAAGAAACAGCCAATTAGGATAAAATCATTCAAAGACACGCCCTCCAATTTTGGTCTCTGCACACTTTCCAAAATTCTCACAGTTTGTACGGCTGATTTTTTATACGTTAACATCTGTTGAACACTCTTGTCAAACGTTTCTGCGAAGGATTGCGCAAAAGATCAATTTATGATCACGACCCTTATTTAGCTTAATTGCCCCTCTTTAGTTTTCGTGCGTATTTTAACGTCACTAAAACTATCTAATTTATTGTTCTAAAGTACCCCGGATCCTTTTTTGTTTCTTGGCTTTTGAGAAACCTCTAAACAATTTCTAATATTTTACAACCCCTTGTCAACTCTAACTTTATTTATGGGTCGCTATCGTATTTCGAATTTTTATCCAACTTGTAAAAAGTGAGGTAGTGTTGGTTCACTTCAAACTCACGAAAATTATGCGTCTAATGTAACGCGTAACGTAACACAAAGAAGTTTTACTTCACATCAGTATCAAATACATAAATCACCACAAAAATATGCGAGTTACGACATAGTCTTGGTGTATGTAACCGAAACATCGTTCGATGGGTTAACGTTCGCATTGGATCGTTCGCGTAGCATCTCGTAGCACTCCGTAGTAACGTAGCGGCTCGTAGCTAGCGCCCTTTCCACTTGTCAGTATGTCACAGTGTTTTGGGGTCGTAGCGGGCGCTCAAGGTTGCACAAATAGTACCTACATACATAATATGTGCACATATTTTATACTAATCCGCTTCGCATAAGTCAATGAGATATGTGCTTATGTAAGAAAGGAGTTATGACTGGGAGAGACATAAGCTTCACGCATGAGGGCGGCGCGTTGTGTGTACGTTCTCGTATTGATTTGTTTATCTCTATAGGTTATGTTAAATTCGTTTTTTATCATACGCTGTCATAGTTTTGGGGTGATTCTGAAAGTAAGAAAAATAAAATAATATTTTAAAATAATTATCTGAAATGGCGTTTGTTACGCTTTCACGCCTTAACTACTCAACTGATCATCATGAAATTTTATATACACGTCAGAGAGAAAGAGAGAGAGATACAGAAAAGGATAGTAAATGTGTTTTTTTTTATGTTTTACTAGCGATTGCAAGATAATAAGTTAGTGTCGTTTCCCAAAATGCAATCTACATAATATCTTCTCTCTAATTCAATTGAAATCTCTGTTATTGTTAAATTGTGAAAAAGTAAAAGATAATTAGACAGCGATACCACATGTATAATTAGTACGGTACCTATGGTTTAGTAGATTTGATAGATGATATATAATTTTATGAAAGACTTTAAAGTGTGTTGTAAAGAATGAAGCGTAAGTCTCAATAGAAAAATCTTTTTTTTTTATTTTTATAAAACAAGCTTTTATAATATTCCAATGCGCTAAAAAGAATAAACCATACGTTGTCGTCCAAACTAAACGTGTTCACAAAATTTCAGCTTAATCAGTTGAAGATATCTGCTTATATTTTAAATGTGAAAGTGTGGATGTTTGGATGTTTGGGTGTCGTCATCTTTAGAAATTAACACAATTCCAAATAATCAATCCCAAAAGTATGTACTAAAATGATATCGAGGTGTTAGAAATGATACTCGATTAATACATTAAGCAACTGTTTTATTTACTGTATCACAAAGTAAATGCGCGCGTGCGTGCCCTCGCGCCAATTCCACAAACGATAATGCCGATCTCACTCACCGTTGACGGCTTCCACCCCAAATACGCGTCACATGACGTTTTATGTCACCTGTCAAGAGGGATGTGATGTGGCCATCACTCCTCTAGACTTTATACAAAATATGAATCGCTAACAGACGGCCATTCTGTTAATGGAATGTCCCCATTCCTAAAAAAAATGTCTCTCGGCCATTCTACAGTAAAGTATGACCCCATACAAAGAATTAAATTTATAACTAAACAATCAAATACCTTAATTTCTTTTAAACAACATCTCCAATAAGTAGTAATTTTATGAAGAACATTATTAGGAACATTGTAATGGTAACAAAATTACACAAATTTATCCGTTGACTAACACAATATCTAAATGTCAACATTATTAATTAAGTACATTAAATAGCCTTAAAGTATGTGTTAATACAAGATTTTATATTTTTTTGACTTAATTCATGATTTGAAGAAAAGAAAACAAAATATCTATCTAAAAAGAAAATAGAATATTTGCAAGTAAATATTTCTGGAAGCAAAATTAAAATTATCAATATAATAAATTTTCATTTTAAATAAAGTAATATTAATAACGGTACAAAAGTACAAATCAATTTGAAAATAAACATAATCCAAAACGAAATCTATACAAAATAAACATCAGAATAATACTTAACTGAAACATATTTTGTTGTTACATTCATAAACAATTTATTGATTTAAACTGTTCTAAGATCATCAAAGTAAGCATTTGTAGATTCTTCCATCATGTGAATACATCAGACTCGCCTCTTCACAAATTTGTTTGCCTGCAGAGGGACACAATCGGATTTAATTCAATATTACACAACACCACCGAGCCTCTCGTTTGCCCACCGAGGGACACGGTCTAACTCTCTAAGCCCAATCTGGCACCATCAAATTGTAGCCTACCGTTTGCCCACCGAGGGACACGGTCTGACTCTTTCAGCACAATCTTACACCACCGAGTTGTAGCCTGCCGTTTGCCCACCGAGGGACACGGTCTGACTCTTTCGGCACATTCTTGCACCACCAAGTTGTAGCCTGCCGTTTGCCCACCGAGGGACACGGTCTGACTCTTTCAGCACAATCTTGCACCACCAAGATGTAGCCTGCCGTTTGCCCACCGAGGGACCCGGTCTGACTCTTTCAGCACAATCTTGCACCACCAAGTCGTAACCTGCCGTTTGCCCACTCCAACGTCCTGTCATCACGATAGGTAGCGCGCTCGCTCCAATGCTGATCGATGGACGCACGCTCGCTCCGGGGTTTATTATTTCACATTCAGGCAGCACGCTCACTGCGGTGTCAGCAGGTAGCCATCGGCAGCACGCTCGCTCCATGGTCTGACCATAAACAACAAGAAAAATTCCAAAGCAATACCAGTTAGCTAAAGACTTAGGTATAATATTTGACGAAAAACTTACATTTAGATACCATAATGATCATGTAATTAATAGAAGCCTCAGTCTGTTGGGCTTCATCTCCAGATCCACCAAAGGTTTTAAAAAAAAGACCCGCTAGCATCATTTATCTCTACTGCACCCTCGTCAGAAGTACTCTCGAATACAACTCGGTTGTATGGTCTCCTTACTACACGGTGCACATTGACCGAATTGAAAGAGTTCAAAAACGCTGTCTAAAGTTAATTACTTTCAGGTATAAAAATTCCACAAGATCGCTTCAGACGTACGGGGACAGGTTGAACAGATTCGGTATGATCTCTTTAGAAACCCGTCGCAAGGGTAGAGACCAGATCCTGCTACATAAAATAATACACCACCAGATCGGTAGCCCTTACATCCTATCACTTTTAAATTTCAACACCAATTATCGCTCTCGACGTCCCAATACCTTCTCACTTCGGATATTCACTAACAACACATCTTTTTACAATCCAGTTGTACGGATGTGTCGCCAATATAATGAGCTCGTCGCTAAAGGTGCAGATGTGGACGTTTTAATTGTAATTTTAGGGTATACTTAAAAAATATCAACGACTACCTCCGTCGCACTTGCTAATTGTGGTTCTATTTTTCTGAGATCCATAAATATCAAAATAAATTTAAATATTACTTTGTACTTCGCTCGATATTTTTAGTCTTTCTAGGTATGCATATCTCTGGTTTGTGGTCGGAACATATAATAATACACTACAATAAGTAAAAATCGTAATGACTACAATCTGTTTTGTGTACTTAAACAAATAAACAAATAAATAAACCAGTTCATTGGCTCGTTGCCTCAATTTACGCTATCAGTAAATTAAATAACTTAAATAGTTCTACTTGTGAAAAGTACCTACTTCAAGAATCTGTTCACAACAAACTCTTCAATTTTATTACTGTTACTACTGCTCCAACAATTTTTATGAAATTTAGTATGCCGGGGGTTTCGGGGGCGATTAATCAATCTAGCTAGGTTTCATTTTTGAAAGCGTCGCTTCATCCGTGTTTTCAGGCAATGAAATATGAGTGTTTGTTTTCTACTTAAAAACAGATGGCGCTATACACAACGAGCGAAGCTCGGTGACCCAGATATTAAGGGATTATTATTGCAATTCAATAACTCGACAGAGTTGTTAAATTCTGACCGCAAACCTTTTACCACAGAATAGATAGAAGAGGCAACAACTCAGTTTAGGATGAAAACTAGTATCGCCGGGTGACTCCCGTGCACAAGACCATAGTGCACAAATACATTTACTGGCATAATGAATGTAGGTAGAACGCCGCCGTTCGGTCACTTTTCTACCCAGTCACTGTTTCAAAATTTCAGTTTTGGAAATATTGTGGGAAATACATTCGAGGTGCCAGCAAGGGGAGTTTCGGGAAAGTTAGAGTAATTGCTTCGTTGCGACCGTAATGCGCCTACACCGCCTACATGGTCGCTAGTTATCATACTATTTTCTCTGTGTCTTATGAGACTGAATAATGAAGACGTATTTTCTTTTTACTAAAATTCACCATTACGAAGAAAATAGGTCCAAAGTTACCCGTTTGCTTAAGTCTACTTTTCTACGCTTCTTTGTAAGTACTATTAGTTTCTACTAATGTTACATAACATGACTATGTTCGCGTTCTGCTAAGCGGAATGCGTTTTAGCCGTAAAACAGCTATACAAAATATCTTTGATAGTCAAGATAGATCTAACGATACTACGATTTTCGATTTTCTACGAAATCCAGTGACATGATTTATCCAAAGAGGCATCGTAGATTATGTAGTCGTTCATGTCTATAAATTTTTCACTAAGGGAGGCCCTTACAAGATACAGGGTGCTCAACAGGGCAACTACGTTATTTTGCTAGTAAATCGTAAACACACAAGGTATCATACTGATGCAATTAAGCCCTGATCAACTCTTATATTTTATATTTGGTATTATCTATTACATTATTACAAGGCTTTGTCTCATTCAGTTTATTTAACATATCTTAATGTCACTTACTGGTGTGATGTGTATCTATCTATCTTGGATAATTAACACTTTGCGAAGATAAGTTTTACTAGGGTAAGCTCAAAGTCCTTTGAATTTATTTTAGTATTGTTTACTGTCTTAAATAGTTTCTCTAAAACATTATCCCTAATATCTATGCCATGATATTCTATAAAGTTGTGGAATATGGTCGAAGATTGCTAAAGCCGATAACTTATTTTGTCATATTTCAAGGATAGGTACCTAGTTTACTAAATATTGGTTAGGACTCTCTTCGTTCTGTTTGTAATTTATTGAACACCATACTAATACCATACCATTCTTCATGATAAACAAATATTCTTCACCTTAGCGCAATACTCTAACAGAGCTGTAGTCGAAGAAGAATAGCATGGATATTAAAAGGGTGATTATTAGACAGGGGGTCTACTTGGTCCTCCACAATATTCATATTATGGGTAATTGAAGTATACGATATATATTATCAATTTACTGTTAGTTCTTGTCACTATGAGAATATACTTGGATTTATTCTGGAAATTACTGTTATAATGATTGACAAATTAATTGTTTATAAGAGTGTGCCTTCCATTGCCGACTCGGCAAAGTGATACTAACATGATATCTTTTGCATCAACACAACATTCTAATACCTTTATCACATTGAGTGAAAACGGAACACTGGGCGATTTTTAAAAAAAAAAACTGAGAGAGTTCAGACTACTCTATTAGGGAATCCACTATTATGTAGGTCCTTTTTGGTTTAAGTAATCCTCGTTGTGAATCTAAGTGGTGTACTGAAGTTATACTATATCATTATTAATATTATTACTATTTAATCCTTTATTGCACATAAAATGACAATATTTTCTTCTTTTTCTTCAATTCTGGCGAAACGCCAACGATAATACTACACTGATCCCTACTCAAACATGGTTACGGTTAATTATCTACAAAACCACCAGCTCGGAGTACAAAATAGATGAGTTCAAAATACATAGGTGACTGAAATAACGAAGATTAACTCGACACGCGTTTTTCGGTACCTACCTGCGGCTTTCAATAATCTATACTAGTACATGTACGATTATTGTAAGTTTACATTCTAAACCTCGATATTGACGTTTGGTCAATGCATTAAAACAACGAATGGATATATCATAACCTTTATTGAATGTTAGTCAATCAACGACTACATTGGTGATGACGCCCTATTCAGATCATATGAATTATAAAGGTTAAGAAACCCTGGTAGTATCTCTATTTTATACTTTATTTTAGAGATTTTTTTTTTTTCACGGGACTTATTTAGTCTTCTATGTCGTGTTTTAGTGTACTTATTCAATTTTAAACTATACCTTTCTTTAGTATTAGGTATTGTATTATTTCTCTGATTTACTAAACCATCGATTCAGTAATCACTATAAAATTACTTTCCTGCGTTATTAATTTTCTGTTTTACCTACATTTTTGCAGTTAAATAATATTGAAGTGTCTGTTTGTAATCTATCGACACTAATTAGAATCTAATTATTATCTAGATTAGAATCTGCGTGTCCGTACATGCTAATCTTCGAAACTAATGAACGGATTAACATGCGGTTTTCGCAGGTAAATCAAGCTTAGCTTGAAGCAACATAAAGGCAACACAATAAAAGAGTAGAATCTACGTGTTCGTTCACGCTAACCTTCGAAACTAATGAACGGCTTACCATGCGGTCTTCACGGGTAAATCAAGCTCAGCTTGAAGCAACATAAAGGCAACACAATAAAAGAGTAGAATCTGCGTGTCCGTTCACGCTAACCTTCGAAACTAATGAACGGATTACCACGCGGTTTCCGCAGGTAAATCAAGCTTAGCTTGAAGTAACATAAGGGATTTAATCCATTTAAATGGGCGTCAAGAAAAGGAATCTTTTTACAAAACGAGTTTCGCACAAGTGAAACCGGACACAGTTAGTGTCAAACAGCTTTCTACCAGATGCATGATGTATTATGGTCATTACGTTTTAATAGAAGATGATTTTTAAATCTTTGTGCTCCGAATAATCTTTGAGGCAGGTACACCGAAGCAAGTTCAAACATTTGTTACAGGTGGATAGCTGATGTTATAAGGTAACTTTATGTTACAATTGGCCCACGATAACCAACACAATTAAGTTATTGATACAAGACGCTTTATCAAGAGTTATAGAATGTTTTTCAATTATGTGTTTACCTTATTACATTGTTCAAATACCATCAAAATATTAAACACAAAAGAATTGCTACAAAAAAATGCTACAATTTTAAGATACAATTTACTCAAACTTTCGCCAGTTTAGGTAACGCACCATTGCTTATCTATGGCCTATACTTATTGTAACTGTTATAATATTTTGTATTCTAATGTAATTATTTTTATAAATTTCAAACTGTATATTCTGATTTGTATTTTCATTATGGTTTTGACGGACTTCTATTCTAGATTTAGAACCATACACATCAAAACTGTCGTCCCTAAATAAATATATTTTGTAGGGTTTTCCTCAAATTAACGTGGGTGAAACCGCGGAGTATCTCAAAGCTTTGATGATTTTCTTTTGAATTTACCTAGTTTTGCTTGCTAGTCTCATTTTTTTTTACTGCTATTTTTGAAAGTCTTGCTACATCTCCTAGGGATAAAACTCAAGCCCCTACTACGGTGTTACAACCCTAGTCACTAAGCGATATTTGCTACTGATTGACTCTTTACTAAGCTGTTTAGGTAGCTGCACGTTTTCAAAATTTGGCTAGTTTTGAAGTTGAAAGAATTACCAAATTTCTTTTTCTAATTAAGGTTAACCACAGCTAAAGTTAGATCTCGACTTCAGATAGAAGCAATCCCCTCATACAAGAAACTTAGGAAAGGCACTGTAATAAATTATGAGTGAATACTTCGGTCACAAAATTGATGTTCTATTTTTTTTTTTTTTATTTGAAGGTAGTCACTAATATTAGTCTTTTATCATAAGAAAAATCATAAGAGATTATTTCTAAAGCACAGGTAGGTACAATATTATTACCCACTAGACTGTAAGATTAGATAATTCTTTAATCAAAATAACATTACTGCATCCACAGATTTATACTAAATGATTCAATGAAGCTTTGTCTGTTTGCATGATTATTAGATACTTCATTCAAATAGTAGGTAGGCATGCTAACTAACTTGATATCAGAGCTGGGAACTATTAACTTGCATAGGAGATCCTATGAGACAAAAGAAAAACTATGCAACTCAGCTAACTTTCGTGTTGTTCATGGATCAATTGAACTAATTAATTAATTGGTCCATGGTGTTGTTACACCTTTCGTGATAAACATTAGTTACTTTTTTTTTCTTTTTTACACACCTACCTAGGTGGGTAAACTTGCACCATGGCTTTCAGAAAAGGGAAAATTACAACCTTTATATCAGTAAACACTGCTATGTGGGTAGATATAAATTTTAACTATATAATGTCTGAAACTTATTTTGTATGACAACTAAAAGAAGAAATAAACCAGCCTTTACGTATTCTGTAAATACCGTTATATGTATATCAATATATTAAACTATGCATAATGTTGCGTGTTGTATGCTAAACAAAGACTCATCCAGCGTTCACATATTCAGTAGATACCGCTGTATCTTCTCGCTTTCAGCATTAAACGAAGACACTAGGTAAGTACATACCAGATTGAACTTGGTTTTCTGGTCTTATGTTTCGTCGTCAGGCCGCACCTTGAGAATATGCACAGGGCAGCACCGTCGCTTACCCGGTCTGCGCCTGGCGCCTGGTGTGATGCACCGGAGCGCCTTAGTCCTGGCCATGGGTGTTTGGTTTCTTTACCGCACTTCTGAACTGTTAGAAATGATACTCGATTAATACATTAAGCAACTGTTTTATTTACTGTATCACAAAGTAAATGCGCGCGTGCGTGCCCTCGCGCCAATTCCACAAACGATAATGCCGATCTCACTCACCGTTGACGGCTTCCACCCCAAATACGCGTCACATGACGTTTTATGTCACCTGTCAAGAGGGATGTGATGTGGCCATCACTCCTCTAGACTTTATACAAAATATGAATCGCTAACAGAGGTGAAATCAAATCTAAGTCAAATCAAAATCGAAATCAAACTCAAATCATTTTCAAGAGTTAGCCAGCAGGTTGTGTGATATGCCCAAGAATTATTATTAAATATATCTTTAAAAAAATTAAATATTTTTACTGGTGACCCATTATTTTAACCGGTTAACCATCGTCTCGTTCAGAGATTACGTCCGCCCACATCTAGTATGTGGCGGTCGAGTGCGGTGACGTTCAAATCTCCAGGATATTTGCGGGTAGCCGCAAATACTCCACTCTGGTGAGATACGAAGTGACAGGTTCGTGACGTTATCTTAATTGCAAACCACTAGTGCGAGCCCGCGAGACCATCCGCTAATACAACCTTACATCAGTGACCAATTAGGTGACTTAACGTTACAATGCAATAAATAGACATAAAGTCACATTAGGTTTAACTATTAGTATACATAAACTAACTCTCCCTAACTTATGTTTAGTTGTTGTATACGTATGCTGTAAATCTTTGTGTTGTGTCAAATAAAGTTTATCAATTCAATTCAATTCAATTCAATATATCAAAGACTAATTCAACATGTTGAAAGTGGGATTTAGAAGACAGCGGAAGTGACGAATAGTTCTGCATGTCAAAATTTTTCATTTAGGGACAGTATTTTGGAAGTAGAAAATTAGTCCTAGATGATAGTACATAGATAAGTAAATCACATTGGTTATGCTTTTAAATATGTAAGTTTATTTATAGTATGTTTTTGCCTCGTGTCCATTTTTCCTAGAACTTATGATACAAAAAGTAATATATAGGTCAAGAAACTTTCTATCTATAATATGAGTCATTCAGCAGATTTTAAGACGTTTGTAGATAAGCGTAAAAGCGAAAGTTGTATTATATCTATTTATGGAATGGATTATAAAAGGTTGTGTATTGTAGATATGCACATTGTACCTATTATGTATTAGTGTACTACGTTTTCGTTTTTATTTGTAAATAAAATATGTAATATTTGATAAGAAATCTATTAGAAACTAACCTTTATACTAGTATATCTATATAAGTTTGCAAATATCACTATAAGTTTTTCAGAAAGTACATTTACAGTAGATCTTCTAACTTAAGTAATAGAAAAGTTAATTTACTACGAGTATTGAGCACCATTTAAGATACTGTTAAAATAACATAGCTTTGTACATGGAAAAGTATGTACTTCCAAACATTACTTAATTAAGAATCCGTGCAGTATTCCCTCTGTGCAGTAATCGTGTGTTAGAAGAGAACACAGAATTAAAAAAAAACTAGAAGATGCAGCTATTCTTCTAAAAGACATGTTTTAATTAAAAATATATACGCATCGTTTCATTTCGTAACTGATATAACCATCGAGATAGGTAAAATTTGGTTTTATACAATTTAGGAATCCTTTTCTTAAGAGTGATAATTATTATGCCAGTTGTTGTTGCAAAGTCTTAAATGCCAATAACGTTATAACAAAAGGACCATACATGATTTGAATTTAAAATTAAAATGACAAAATGTAATATATAATACAGCACTTAAAAAAAATGCCTTGCTTTCACAGTTAATAATCATTATCCATATTATTGTACTCTATATTTGTGTTAGAGACTGAGAGCCGGACATTTTACTGCATGCAAAATATAAAAAGCCAGCGCACCCGGGCGGGCGGCATGTCGCGTGACGTCACCGCTCGCACCTCATGGCCGGAATGTTTATTCAGATTTGTGTTTAATTATTATTCACATGCCGCGCGCTGCTCACTTGCAGTGCGCGTTGCACCCTCTGTCGCGTTCTGTACTCTACTCGTACGTAGGTGCAATTTATTTTATTGCGAATATAATTATGTATTACCTCGGGCGTTATTCCTTTGTTGGCCATTTACCGAATTAAATATAAAATGTAACGCCGCACTGATATTACTATCGCACTGCGTCAATTTGCAGCAATTTGTGGCAGTTCGCTCCAATAAGCGATAGTTAGTTACATTTTACGGCAACATGAGGCTGTTTGCGGAATTTTGTGGAAAATGATATGCGATCGATGATAAAAAAATACCTAATATTTTTTATAATCTTAAAAAAGTACCGTGTAGGTAATGTTTATACAAAAACACATCTAAGACCGACATATCATAAGTTTCAAAAAATAAACAAAAGAATAATAAAATAAAAACTTAAAATTACACTAAACTTAAAACTACCTAAAACTTATGTACGAAAAAAGTGCTGAGCTCAGCATGTAGCTTGGCACGGAGCCATTGCGTTAATTTTCAGCGGGACTCGGAGCTAAGGATTACGTATTAAACAGCGGAAAAAGAAACAAGTTTCATATGTATTGTAAAGAAAATTTTAATTACCTACCGCGTTGGAAACCAACAGGCTATTTTCACAATTTCCATTACTCGATAAACAAGTCTTCAAACTCCTCTCTAACTATGACTTGTGAACTAAAGCTACTCGTAAAATATGTTGTTCGTACTTTGCATCCCTACAACGAGTTGCTAAAGATTTAGAAAGAAAGAAAGAAAAAAAGAAAGAAGAAAGAAAAGAAATTTATTTGCCAACACAATGCCTATTAATAAAAATGGTTGAGTGCAACATTATAGATTTCAAGTGTTATAATATAATATGTATTTTGACTATCTTACAAATCTTCTTGTTAAAAGTTTATCACTACAGAATGAGTAGGATCAATGGTTGCACCTCATCATAACTTATAATTCATAAACAAACAAAACACACCAGTCAAGATAGTTTTTATGTTAACAGGGCCCTTATTCACTATGACCATAACACGCCGCGTTAAGATAAGACGCCGCAAAAATTGTTTTTCCCTCGCGATCAAAGAAGTTTCACTCACAAAAGAAAACATTTACAACGTGTGTTATGGTATACAAAATATTAATTTCTAATATTTTGGCACCTGGAGCGGTCGGAATTGTGTTTTTAGGATGCGCGTTATGGGCAAGGAATGTTGTTGGTCATAGAGAATAAGGGCCCTAAAGTGTTTGACTTATTTGATAACTAACTAACGTTTTACCAATTTATTTTTAAAGCAGATATTTTTCGTCATTTTTTCCATTTTTCAATAAGATAAGTTGCGACCTCACCAAGATGATAAAAATGTGAAAAGTGCTGTAATTATTAGGAATTGCGATTGATCTAGCGCACTTTTATTCTGTTTATAAACTATGTCGAAATTTATTATTATTCAAATAAACGCATGCGAAAGTGAGAGAATCGCAAAACTCATGCTAAGGGCGCTGGCTTAGCGCAGACTCTGGGTGAAACGAGCACAAGTGGGTTGAAGACGGGTAATATGAATTAATATCCCACTCAGAACCGACCGGGTGCACCTCAAGAGGTAATATATGATCCTATCTAACGGAATTCAAGCCAGAACGCAATAAGTCTTGGGGTGTTAAGCTCGAGATTTTGCACGTGCAAAGGTTATTTTGAGCAATATTGATATTTATGGAGACTTAATAACGTTTTTTTTTTTGCATACATCCAAGAGCTCACGCTTGCTGCTTGAAAAGTTAGGCAGTGACTCGAAATGGGTTCAAGAAATGAGGAGTCAAGATAAACTGAATCTTAAGATGGAACTTGGAATAGCGGCGTCAGTACGTCCTTTTAAATGCCAAGTGTCTACGATTATCTAAATACTTGGGTAGTTTTTTAATACGTTTTCTCTACTGAAATAGGTAGCGTATAAGGTAATAATAATAAGGTAATAATAAGGTACTTACATCCATATTTTTTTTTTCATATACGTCTCTGCAATTTCCAAGCTCTAAATTCTCCGCAGTACTTCACTTAGATCTTTCTAAATATTTTAATAAACAACCTGCAGTAGCCCGGGAAGACAATAAAGCGTTCGTTGTGCAATTGTTTTCGTGATAAACTATTCAGAAGGCACGTGCCGCTAGACGCGCCAGCGCTACGTGCGAGCGAAGTCATGTGTGTATCCATGTGACCTTACCATGAGCTGGGAGTTCAGGACTGTTCCGGTGATAGTTAAACCACAATAGACATGGTGACGAAGAACGAAAATCTAAATCCAATTAAGTCCGTCAGTTTAGATAATAAAAAATAATAGGTACACACGTATTTATTGCTTTTTTAAACCAATGAAAAAATACTAAGATAAAGTACGTTAATTTTCAGGAGAGCAGGCCCATGATGTCATTAACCAGAATAAAACCCATATAAACTGGTGATGGAATGGTGATTTCATGAGATTTCACTTTAAGTTTCAAAGTTGGAGCTCGAAATCTGAAATTCAACGGCTCTACATTCGTTGAATGCTATCATATCTGTGTCTTATAATTGTATCATTCCTAAAATGGGTTCTGGTTTCATTCTATAAATCTTTTGATCTTATCTATTATTATTATATCTATTAAATGTTATCAACTTTTTCAATAGTGAAACCAAAAAATAGTTCGTACCGTCTGAGATAAGACAAGACATGTTCTATTTACATTATTACTATCACTGTTTCCTTCAGTTAAAGCGGACTCCTTCCTCACAAAAATAATACACAAAATTATTCCAAATGTTTTCAACATGCACTATACGCAATTATGTCAGTAAAAAAAACTCGTAGTAGCCCGCCGGAGAGGTTGAGGCAACGTGAGCAGTGAAATTACAGTAGGTGTACCTGACAATGTATATAATTCATTTTCTTATTTTTCTTAGTTTTATACTACCTTATGACTAGCGATGCCTCCTTATACTGAGAACTTACCCATTGACAAATTAAATAACATAACATTTAACTCAACAAAGCAAAACATAACGCGAAATTAGAAGATTATAAAAGTCAATTTAACGGAAAACATAACCAAGGCTTTGTATATTTTAGAAATATATAAAAAAAAATTTTGGAAACAAATAAAAATAAAAAACAAAAATAAATCTGTAATAAATTATATCTCAACTAAAAAAAACGTAGATAGCAGGGATGTGACAAATTGATCGATTTTTATATTATCCGATTGTCATGTAAACGAAAGAACAAAATTACAATAAAAATACCTACTTGGTTTACGACACGACGACGTCAAAAGAGCCTGACGCGCGACGGCCATTTTGAAAAAGCTGTTATAGCACAACTCTACACTCCTTATCGTTATATTATGCAGACTAATGTTTTTGTTGCGCCGTACTCTGGATAAATATCGAATGTGTGCTTTTGTAGAGTAGGAGAGGGTAGCGGAGGAGGGTTCTCATGAGTTACGCGCTCCACGTGATCGCAGCGCTAAGTTCCGATTGAGAACTGCCTCGTGCATGCTAATTACGTTATATTAATTTATCGACATTGTTATAGTTGTTGGATCGTTACGAGCAATTGTGGTGGATATTTTTGTGTGAAAAATAGAAATACCTTTTTTGTACGGAGTCGGTTATTTGAACGTTTAAATATCGGGGTCACAGTCATTAAAGTCATGAATGAAAAGCAATAAATTGTAATTATTCTTAAATGTATAACCGGGTGGAAAACTTTATTTAAAACTAGCTGTCCCCCGTGGTTTCACCCAATTCCAGGATCAAATATAGATATAAAACCTCCCTCATGAATCACTCTATCTATAGTTGAAAACCGCATAAAAATTCATTGGATAGTTTTAAAGATCTAAGCATACATAGGGACAGACATACAGCCGGAAGCAACTTTGATTTATACTATGTAATGATACAAAATTATTATTAACATTTGCGTGTTAATCTTGCATTCTTGTTTTAATTTCATTATTTTGGCATTTGAATAGTGAAAAACACACAAAAACATTACAAATTTTGATTTTTTTAAATTTTAAGATTACAAATTAACTTTCTATGTCATGTGTATTTAATATGAAAAACTTCACAGAACCCTTGTAGAAGCTTTAAAGTAACGTAATTAAGTGGTCACTGTTTGTTTGCAATGCACAAGTTACATTGTGTAGTTGAGTATAACTTTAAATAACTTTCTAAGCTGACACCATCCACCTATCTCACTTTATAATTACAATCAGAACCACATTTTACGTGCTCCCTTTACCCTGGGGATCTCACCTTCCCCCGACACAACGGCTTTAGCATAAGGGGGAGCATACCAAAGTTCATTTCTACAGCGAAAACACACCTCACCAATAACAAACTTTGCAGTGCCACTAGTAGTGTGGTTTGATAGAGTTAATTTCACTAACAATATAGCAGGTGATGACTGACGACGGCGTTATACTCTTTTTATGCCAAATATAATAATGAGATCTTTGTTGTTTATAAGTTTTATGAATTTTCCAAATTATTTAGCTCAAAACCTTTGATTCTTTTCGCTTGATTCAGCAATAGTATAATGATATTAAAGCTTGAATATTGTCACCCAACGAAGCAAAGCTGGTGTCATTAGCACTACGGGTACCAAATAACTGATATAAAATAGAATATATTCTTTTTTTCATAAATTTATACGTATAGGATATAAATAACAATGTACTAAATATCTAAGCTCAAGTTAAACTTAAATGTTCATATACATAAGTGTTTACCCTGACGTGGGGATAGAACCCACGATACTACGTCACAACAGGCAAGTTTACTAACCGATAGACCACCAGCGCTGTCAATACTTTAGAATACCTAAGAGTAACTTAACCTCAAACTACGCTCCCGTTTACTCGTATAATAATTTAAACATCGTAGCATTGTGCTACGAGAACTACGAAAGCATTGCAGACACGTGGCTCATAATTTAGGACCCGAGTGTTTTATTTTATTTCATTTTTTATTAATACTATAATAATAATATAACAAAAAAATAATAATATTGATTCGGTAAAATCGTACCACTATTGTATTAATTCAACTTAATAATAAACATCGTGCCTCCACGCTACGAGTACTCGTAGCGTTCTAGACCGCTCGTAGCATCACGTAGCCCACAAATCAGGACCGGAGTACAAAGCGCTTTTATAATAAACAACGAGCTTTTAGCGTGGGTGTAAGTCACGTGCTTGACTCCTGAACTAATACACTCCGAAGGCTGTGTGTGTTATGTGTCGCTCTACAAAGCGTCCGTCGCAACTCGCAGTGTTGTTACTCAAGATAATTGTACTTAATAAATAATGAATGTCTGTTCAATATATTCTTACAAAAGTGACTACAAGAGTGATGTATGTGCGTTTTGTCTATGTTTTTACAATTTTTATGAATCTTAGTACAACTATTATACTTGTATACCTAATATATATAATACTTATATCTTCCTAAACCAAATGATAAATCGGTTTACGCCTTTCTGAAATAAATAATAAGCGTATGACGTTATTTATTCCTTGTAATTTTGCAGTCGATATTGTCCACCAAAAGCACGTATAGTTTTGCTTTTGGTCTGGTGTATGCGCTGCATGAGTGCTTTCCAAATTTAAATAAACTATAAACTTTTAGGACAAACTATTTATAAACAATTTCCTGTATGTAGTTTTAAGCATGGTAGTAGTGGTAGTAGTGGCAACCTTTAAGTTGAAAATCGGCACTTAAGGGTGTTCCGGTAGCCTTACTTGAAAGCCAGTTCCCATTCCAGGCCAGGCGTGTTTGCACCTTTGCGCTTTGTTTAAAATATCGAAATGTATAGTCCATATAAAAAACGCTTCACGCTTTTAATATTATCTATTACTAGCTGTGCCCCGCTGTTTCACCCGCGGTAATTTCGGAAACCCGTAAGAATTTCGGGATTAAAAGTACCCTAAGTCCTTCTCTGTACCCCTGACAACGTGCATGCCAAATTTCATCCAAATCCGTTCAGCCGTTTTTGCGTGATTGAGTAACAAACATCCAAACATCTAAATATCCAAACATCCAAACATCCACACTTTCACATTTATAATATTAGTAGGATAATATAAAGAATAACTGCATTATCAACCCGTCACCCACCACGTATTGTTATAAATATATGTTGGCGTTTTCTCTACAATTAATTTAAAATATTGGCAAGGGCAAAATACAATAAATAATAAAAGTCAATTTAATTATTTTGATAAAAAAAATATCACTAAAACTTACAAATACACATACGTTATACATATTATACTAATTAAAACTTAAACGGTATCGAATATTTAAGCAGCACAATTAATGAAATAAAAACGTTGGGTAATAAAAGTTTTGACGGCTTTAGTTTTAAACTGAACATGAAGTTCGTTATTCAAATCGAATTGACGGAAACTTTACAAGTAAAGTTTAAAGGTCATGCACCAAAGTTGGTATAAAAGCTAGAAATTCAAACACAGATTTTAATCGTACTAATATTATAAACACAAAAGTTTGTAAGACCTAATGGATGGATGGATGGATGGATGGATGTTTGTTTGTTACTCTTTCACGCAAAAACTACTGAATGGATTTAAATGAAACTTTACAATTATATAGCTTATACATCAGATTACTACATAGGGTACTTTTTATCCCGGAATTCCTGCAGGAACTCTGAAATTAACGCGGGTGATACCGCGGGGCACAACTAGTACGTGATAATTCAGACTACTTATGAATGCTTGCGGTATTTCCAGCACAGTTATTAAACGTGCCCCATTTTATTATGTTTTGAATTGTTGAAGTGGTGCCTAACCTCTAACATTCTTACTGTTTGATGTCATAAAGCAGTAAAGGGTACTTCCTAGTTTTAATTGAAGCATTACAACTGAAATCCTGAAAAGTTGTGTCATTAAGGACAATAGATGGAACTTCGTTGTTTTAATTTATGCTATCGAAGTGCTAACAATTTATAGTATTGTCTAATTGTTTTCATATGATTGTTTAGGCTAAATCGACCGTATTAATGAATTATTACAATACATATTACATATTAATGAATCTATTCATTGGTTATACAGAAATAGGGTTTTATTGTTTGTCTCGCTGACTGGCTTCGTGGTTAACACTTAAAGTACATGCCGGATATGAGCAGCCGGACTCAAACAGTATTTTATGCTCGCGTGCATAAAACAAATTGTTGCCACTGTAGCCGTGACCATTCCGTCTGTTTGTCGCGGCTAATTTCCAAAACGACTGGACCGATTTTGACGAGATTTTCCTAGCATATATAGTAGATGTTGTTATAAAGAGAAATTAAAGCTATTTTACCAAGATTTCCTGCGGGAATCGCAAAACTCACGCGGGTAAAACCACGGGGCATAGCTTGTCATAACATAAAATATGTTGGTTATAAATTAAAAAAACAAACAAACAACTAGTATACCAAAATATTCACAGGCGTCAAAGTATTATGAGAATCGTTCCTACCACTTTTTGGTCTCTAAATAGCTAGAGTTACTCAATTCACATCACGAGTGACCACTCAGCCCAGAGACTGCACAAAGCGACCTTTTCTTAATCTCAAACGGATAATGAGAAAAAGAGTAAGAGCTGAACCTGAGTTGAACGATTAAATTATTTTGTGTTTGTAATTTAAGAGGTCGTTAAATATGACGGGACTCGAGACGAGAGGCGGGGGGGGGGGTGTCTGTCCGCGCTCTGAGGCCGCAGCCGCGCCGGTTTTAATTACGAAAGGCTCTATTTAATCCGAAGCTCGAGGGCGCACTAATTTCAGCGAGCCCGCATCTATTCAGCCGCCACGACGCCACTGCGTTTCCATTCACCCGCCACGCCTCGGGGAGCGAAGTTTTCGGTGACCAATCTCATTTCGAAAACTCCAAACGGTTCTCATTAAAAAGATATTGTGGCTTTTTTTTGTATTTCTTATTGTTATTTTAAAAATTTACAAATACATAGTTCGTATATCGTTTAAAACATATTGCGCTGACAGCCTCTTGTTAAGATTGGGTGCATTGTGACGGTAAATTAAAATGAAGCCGTTACAATAGAGCTTATCTAATATATTTGAGACACGGCCTCAAGGACTTAAATAGTTATATATAGGGGTCGAAAATGGCCTGAATTGCTTCGAGAAAAGGGTAGTGGCCGTGCCGCTTTTGTTGCTCGACTTGGCGGGGGCACTGCCGTGCCCCCAGATAAAATTGCTAATTCGTCCAAAAAAATAATACCACTATGACCCATTTCCTAAACTTAAAGCATAATTTAGACATTTTTTGTCTTTCTATTTTAAACTCCCAGATACTCCAATCATAGACGCTGTTCTAAGTAATGTCATAATGACAAACAAAACCAAACAAAAATCAATGTTTGTATGTTTGTCCTCAATGCGTTTCTAAACCATTAGTCCGATTATGATAAAAAATTTGAAGGTTGTTCTGCCTACGTCCGCAAAGGTTCCTAACCCTGATATAGTGAGATCCTGCGGGAATTCCGAAACTCATGAGAGTGTATCTCCGAAACGGTCGGACCAATTTTTCGCTGGTAATTAGTTAATGTTATAAGAAGTAATTTAGACTACCTTGGAGTACCTGCGGGAATTCCGAAACTCACGCGGGCGACATCACGGGGTACAGCTAGTAACTTATAAAAAGACAAGAAGATTAAAAAGGTCAGTAAGTTAATCTATTTCGAATCGACTAATTACGTAATCCAAGGGTGTATCGAGTATTATTCTCTTTATAGCTGGCAAAGCGCAAAGCTTCAAGATTTATGATTGATCCCACGAATTCAATTAATAAAATTTTAAAGTGGAACAACTTTCAACGATTAACTCGTTACTTCGTTATGTTTACGGAGTGCTCTGGAACGTTGATAGATTGTTAAATATACCTGAAGGTTTCACAGCAGAGGATCTACTGTGAGTTAACGGCTATAGGAATATACGATTGGTCATCATGAAACTCTCGAAGCAATCGTCATCAGGCAGGCGGACATCGGCAAGCTACCTAATCCTTACTAATCCTACTAATATTATAAATGTGAAAGTGTGGATGTTTGGATGTTTGTTAGTCAATCACGCAAAAACGGCGAAACGGATTTGGATGAAATTTGGCATGCACGTCGTCAGGGGTACAGGAAAGGACATAGGGTACTTTTTATCCCGGAATTCCCGCGGGGAGTCAGAAATTACCGCGGGTGAAACCGCAGGGCACAGCTAGTAATTATTATAAATTCAAAAGTGAGTTCCTTTGTTTGTAACGCTTTCACGGCTAAACGGCTCAACCGATCACCACAAAATTTTGCATACACGTTTTCAGGGTACAGAGGTGCAGAGAAGGACATAGGCTACTTTTTAGTTCGGAATTCCCACGGGAACTCGAATACCACCTACACGTTGTCAAGGGTAGCCACAGAAAAAAAATATTATGGAGTAGTAGTTTTTTCTTTTACCCGCGGGATCTCCGAAACTAACGCAGGGAACAGCTATGGCTTTGGGTATCATGAAGGTCATTCATGTAACCTAATGAATCACTTACTAAGACGTGTATATTTATTTATTTATTTATTGCACATCCATTAAGTATATAACAAGGTAAGGTTCATCAGTGGGCTTAATTTTTTTTTCCAAAAAGGAAGAGGTTATGCATACGGTTGTATGTATGTTTTTTAACTTTGTACCCTTTTACTGTACAACAACATATTATGACTTACCATTATAATACTAGGCTAATAGCATGGACCAAGTTTAATTGGTCCATGGCTAATAGATAAAATTAATATTTTAAAGCCGATAAGTGGTGACCACTGGACAAAAGCGTTAAGTACCTAAAGATCCCCACCGATCCTACGTCACAATAAATACAGTTATATTGTCATATTCTTTGTGGATACCTTTAAATTATAACTCGAGTGAAAGCCGTACCGAAAACACGCGTGTCACGTTTTGTCTTTGTTATTTCAGTCACTTTTCAGCATCTGTTTAGACCCTGAGCAGGAAACTGGTTGTCAAGAGAGCCATGTTTTAACTTGGGGAACAATCTAACATTGTCATTGGCGTTTCGCCATAATTGAAGAAGTAGATGAAGTGATTTTTGTTGATAAGAAACATTGTCATTGGCAAATTATTATTATAGACGCCATTATTAAAGAAACTGTAAACTCATTTTGACGCACACCCACCGAGTTACCGAATACAATGCAAAAGGGAATTTCAGTGTTTATTTTTTATTATTATTTTATAAACCTTGATGTAATAGTAGTATAATTGTTTTATTCTTTTACAAATATCTTTTATACTTTCAGAGATATTGTGTTTTTAAAAGTTCATGTTAGACAAGGAAAGCGCTAGTCCTATAGTGACGTCACTCGGCTTGTAGCACCCTACAACCGCCATACGAAATTCCGTTTTAGAAAGAGACAGACATAGTCAAAATTAAACAGCTTATAACTATTTAAATTTTAATCGAATCTATTGGCCCCCACACAGCAACCCCTTCTATCTCCTTCATAATATTTGTTAAGTTTGTATTTTTTCCGTCTCTTATTTTTTATCTTTATGTGGGGACCAATAAACTCATTTTTCTTTCTTTCTTTCTTTCTATTGATTTTGTCGCTTATGTTATGCTTATCCATGACATTTTCGAGTGTAATTATTGGATATGAACATTTCAGCAACAGTTAAATAGCCTATTGTATTGAGGGAACTATGAGTCGAGCCTGTGAGCTGAGTCAATTATTATCAGCCACTATTGAAACGCTTAGAAACCATGGTAGAGGCACTGATGCTATTTCATATTCCCGCAACGTAGTCTCCGAAGTAAGTTTTGAACAAGTGTAGGAGTAAAGCAGGAGATTATTCGTCGCTCTTTGATCCGGGCATATTCGGGTAACTCCGGGCGAACCTGGGCTGAGCCGGCAGCGGTGGGATCATGTTCTGAGCTGACTTGCAAACTGTTATAAACGTCGGTGTAACATCCGATGTGGGATAATTCTATACTATAATAATAGAGTAGAATCCGCAATTCTGCACATTGAATATTTTTAACAAAAGTTGAGAGGGGCCGATAAAAGAAGAGTAACCAATCACAAAAAAAGTTTTTTAAGTTATTTTCTGTTTTGTCTGTCTGTCTGTTCGCGATAATCTCCGAATCTACTGAACGAATTCCCATGCGGTATTCACAGTTAGATTAAGCTTAGCCTGGAGCAACATGTAGGCTTTGTTTCATTTAAATCGAATGGCGAGAAAAAAGTTTTTATATAAAAACGTTTCATGCGAGTGAAACCGCGGGGCACAGCTAGTAATATAGTAACGGGATCTTTACGTTGGGTGAGAATTACCAAAGTTGTGACGCTGATTAGCTGTAGGTGCTACCGGTGGGACTAAAGTAGACCCTATGATGTAAATTATAGGGTTTATATTGGCACTACTGGTAAATATAATTTAGACCCTCCGACAATCAAGAAGAAAAAAGGAATCAACAAAAGGCGGAAGCTATGGCCGAGCAAGAACAGAAAAGCAAGCCACCGTATTCAGAGATCCTATCAAGATTGGAAAAACTCGCATTACAAGTGGCGGAGTTGCGAGCACGAGATACCACGCGTCAAACATCTCGTCAACCATTTCGCGGACGCTACCGCTCTCACTCACGCTCATCATCATCCCGTGTGAAGCCTGGCGATCCTACGTGGTTATGCAGATACCATCACAAGTTTGGCAAGAAGGCAATACGCTGCGAGTCACCGTGCGCACAACGTAACAAGACGTCGGAAAACTAACGTCGACACCGACCGCGGCGGACGTCGGTGTCCCCAAGATCAGCAACCGCCTTTGTGTTCATGATCGCGACTCACACGAACGTTTCCTCGTGGACACTGGCGCAGATATATCTGTTTGGGCTGCAACATCGAAAACTAAGAAAAAGGCCGCACATACCTACAAACTTTACGCGGCAAACAACACACCGATAAATACCTACGGCGAGAAAACAATCAAGCTCAACCTGGGACTACGGCGCAGTTTCGCCTGGACATTTATTGTCGCAGACGTGAAGACTTCCATATTGGGTGCAGACTTCTTACGTCACTACAAGCTCCTTGTAGATCTTCACAGAAAAAAATTAATCGACGACGAAACCAAGCTTACCGTCGACGCCACTGAAGTATCAACAACCGCCGAGTCCATTCGCATCGTGAGCTCCGACCAACAATATCACGATATCTTGAAGCATTTTCCTGGCGTTCTCCGACCCATGTCTCTTAAGCAGCCAGCCAAACATGACGTCGTACATCACATCGAAACGACGGGTCCTCCGCTTTCGGCACGCGCCCGCCCTCTACCGCCCGACAAATACAACGCCGCAAAAGCCGAATTTGATCGGATGATGGAGATTGGCATTTGCAGACCTTCAAGCAGTCCATGGGCCAGCCCTCTACACGTCGTCACGAAAAAAGACGGCGGACTCCGCGTATGCGGCGACTACCGAAGATTAAACGCAGTGACGCAACCCGATCGCTATCCGATACCACGCATTCAAGATTTCACGTACCCACTCAACAACAAAAAAATATTTTCGAAACTTGATCTCAAGATGGCTTACTACTGGATTCCCATGGCGAGTAAAGAAGATGCACAGAAAACAGCCATAATCACTCCGTTCGGGCTATACGAATTTACATGCATGACGTTCGGTCTACGCAACGCAAGTCAAACCTTTCAAAGATTCATGCATCAAGTTCTCCGAGGTATAGAAGACTGTTTCTGTTTCGTCGACGACATTCTCCTATTTTCTGAAGATGAAAACAACCATAAGAAGCTTCTCCATCAAGTCTTAGAACGTCTCGACAAACACGGCGTCACACTCAACGTCGACAAATGCCAGTTTGGAGTTGAAACTATAAACTTCCTAGGCTACGAAGTCTCCGCCAGCGGTATCAAACCTACGATAGATCGCATCGAAGCAATTTCCTCGTACCCGAAACCGAAGACAATCGTCGAACTACGACGCTTCCTAGGCATGCTTAATTTTTACCGAGACTGCCTACCTCATCAAGCCGATCATCAACACGAACTCAACAAGTTTCTTCACAACAAGAAAAAGAATGACAAAACGCCAATAGAATGGACACCGGAAGCGAACGAAGCTTTTGAAAAATGCCGCCAAAGCATTACCGAAGCAACAACGTTAAGCTACCCCGTTCACGGTTGCAAACTCGCTATAATGACAGACGCCTCGGATCACAGTTTAGGCGCAGTACTACAACAAAAGGTTGAGAACAACTGGAAACCATTAGCATTCTTCTCGAAGTCAATGAGCCCTACGCAACGCCGCTACAGCGTGTACGATCGCGAATTATTAGCTATGTACATGGCTGTAAAACACTTCAGAAGACTAATCGAAGGCTGCGAAGTAACTATACTCACCGATCATAAACCTCTCTCTTTCGCACTCAGCAGACCCGCCAGTAGTAGCGACACACCGAGACGAGAACGGCAGCTACATTTCATATCTCAATTTTGTTCGAGTATCAATTACATCAAAGGTGAAGAAAATCCAATCGCCGACGCATTATCACGAATCGAAGACATCCAGAACCCAAATGTCATAGACTACAACCAACTTGCAATAGACCAAAGCAACGACGAAGACTTGAGAAATCTAAAGAAACAACCCAACTTGAAATTCGCCGAAGTAACTCTTCCCGGACTCGACCGACCAATCACATGCGAGCTATCGACTACGTCACCCCGTCCGTATTTACCTAAAACATACCGCTATGCCGCATTCAAAGCGCAACACGGGCTATGTCACCCCGGGGCAAGAACCACACGGAAGCAGATAGCATCGAAATTTTTCTGGCCAGCTATGAACCAAGAAGTAGCAACATGGGCCAAAGCATGTATCGACTGTCAGCGCAGCAAGGTACATCGTCACGTCGTCACTCCTCTGGCAGAGTTTCCACCTTCTCAACGTTTCGAACACATACACATAGACGTCGTGGGACCGCTACGATTATCGCACGATTTCAAGTTTTGCGTCACCATAATAGACAGACGCACCAGATGGCCGGAAGCTGTTCCAGTTCAAGACATCACCGCAGAAAGCGTCGCAAAAGCCCTCTACGAGAACTGGATAGTGCGATTTGGCGTCCCGCTCAGAATTACGACAGACAGAGCACAAAATTTTGAGTCAACACTATTCAACACACTACTGAAGAGATGGGGTATATCTAGAATCCGCACTACAAGCTATCACGCCCAGTCAAACGGAAAAGTAGAACGACTTCATCGTACAATGAAGGCAGCTCTCATGGCGCGCGGTGCAACCACAACATGGGTAGACGAGTTGCCCACCGTACTATTTGGTTTACGCACCGCACTACGAGAAGATAATCTCAGCCCTGCACTGATGACCTACGGCGCAACACTACGAATACCGTCCGATTTTTTCGTACCTACACAGTCGAAAATCGAAGATGCAGAATACGTGCAACGGCTAAGCCGAACAATGGCAACGTTAATACCCACAAATCGTACCACAACGTCACGACCTACGTTCGTACACAAGAACCTAGCTACGTGTACACACGTTTTCGTTCGAAACGACGCGGTCAGACCGCCATTGACTCCGCCATATGACGGACCCTATCAAGTTCTACAACGTCACGAGAAGTATTTCAAGATACAGTTACCACTACGCACAACCGTGATATCACTGGATAGACTCAAGCCTGCCTACCTACTTAACGAAGAAGACGTAAGCACGAGCGACACTGACGTCACGTCGGAACGCAAGAGATCGAGTTCACCGAACCGTGATCCAGTCGAAACACGTGAAGCAAGGAATTCGACTCCAGCTGTCTTACCTACGTCACCTTACATCACCCGGAGCGGACGAGTCGTGAAGAAAACCGTACGCTTTGCTTGAAGGGGGATACTGTGCACACCTTGCACATGAGCACAGAAATACTTACGAAAATACTTACATACTTCACAGCGGTTTACCTCCATCTACCTACCATTACCAAACCGTGTACGTAACATACCTTTACCGGGGAATTGGATCAAGGATCAGGAAGGTTGAAGGAGCAAGAGAGAAATAACATACACAGTGGAATCACCTTATTATCGAATCACAAGAAAGAAACAGGACACGGACAACTTGTTATGTTATTCTTTATTGCCTAGCTGACTCAATTCCAACGAATTCCAGACAGAGGAAAGTGCGAGGAGCAATCTTGAAAAAGACGACCTCGCTGGAGATTCGAAGGAACAGTCAAGCGACGTCACGTTCCTGGGTCACACTCACTGAAGTAACTACGCAAGCAAGATCAGGCAGTACATCAAAATGGAAAGAGTGGCTCTGAAAAGAGCCGTTTTTAATCGCCTGGATCTTGCGACGCTGTTGTACACCATCAAGCACCATGGAACTACTCGGTCTGAGACACCTGTACGGCACCACACGCACATCCACCATTCGCGGTCCGGCGCGAGACGCGCGGCCTTGCGCTCTCAACGATCAATGGCGACTGGCGCTGGAGACGCGGCGGATTGAGCTCCTGCGCGCGCGCCGCCCGCGTCCTCCGCGCCGCGCACCCCGCGCATGCGCGGTGCGAGTGTGCGACGAGAGGAGACTATCAAATTCTAGGAACTAGCATCTCGCTCGAATCTGTCCGCCATTTAATGTGCGATTTCCCATTGGTTGTTTGGTTGTAAATATTTAATGTTGTGTTTTTGATTGGTTGTTAGTTTTAAGGTTTTCTGTATATATAGCGCTAAGTTTTTAACAATAAATCACTTCCAAAATTCCATTTCTACAGCAAATGTGAGTTTAATACTACCTGCTCGTAATACCTCCGCCACAGAATGATTGAAATCATTTAATGATTCTCTCACTCATTAATTGACAAAGACTAAATCTCGAAAACTATTATACTTGATCTATGAAGCCGAAATTCAGAAAGTACATAATTAAACGGAACTAGACGTCAGAATAGATAAAAAAGATTTTTATTTCAGAGTTCCTAAAATAATCCCAAATCCCAGTGATAAATACTTTTGCTAACAATTCTCACAAATTTCCGATTAGTTTTTGAGAAATATTCTCTTCAAATATTACAAAAACACTCGTATACACATTGAAACTCACTGCATGATATTATCTTTATCTGAGTATTTTTTCAATAATTTTAAAAAGCAAAATATAATAATATGGTGTCTATAATTTTTCCATTTTAGAATTTAGATTTTATGCTCCGTCATTTAAGCCCATAATACCTACTTTACAATTACCAGTCATACTTTGAAGGCTATAACTTTCAGACAGACAATGTAGCCATTATAAAACTGTCAACTATCCTAAGCCAAGTATTGGGGACTAGCTTGCCAAGAGTGGCTCGTCTCGCGAATTACGAAAGCCATAACTCATCGAAGTATGCTGTTAGCAGCTTATTGCGTAATAACTCGTTGCGAGCTACTATGTCTGAGACGTCGCTGTTTCGACATGCAGTATGCAGACAAATCTGCTATATACAAAGTCTCGATGAATTAACCCAAAACCAGAAAATTATTTGCTCAGAATCGACTTCCAAATCGATCGCATCATGTTTTAATATAGGTTATATTTTGTGATTTTTCTAGGCCCATGTCTGAACGATTTATAATACAATTTTTGGCGCTTGCCGCAAGTAAAAAAAAAAACCGAATCGGTCATTGACATATAGGTGCGGGCGTAGCGCTTAAAATTTCGTAGATAGGTCACCTCCATATTAATGTTCAATAACTCTTAGACTATTAATTTTTTTCGACATATTTTTTATTTTAATCATTGTTTATTTTTTCTAATGAGGTGTATCAGGTAACACATTGTATACAAAAGTTAGTATACCAATATATGTATGTTTCAATCAGGGTAAATAACGCGTTAAGTGTATATGCCACAGTCAGATGTCAAGAATACTTCCAACTGAAAAAACAGGCAAAAGTGACGTGACTGAAGGTTGGTTAAAATTCTCTTTGACTGAACAAAGCGGTCAAAAGTACTTTTGACCGCATCCTCTCGAAATTTACAGAAAATAAAACGTTTTCTTTGGTTAACAGTACAAACCTAACCTAACCGAAACAAGCAATAATTTTCAGTCGAAACTACTTTTGCGTTTAAAAACAAATAAACCAACATAGGTTCTAAATATCAAATCATTTCTCTTTATACCATTAGTATCTACAGAAAACGCCATAAAAAATAACGAATATATAAGTATCAACAAGCTTTTTTCTATACATATATAGCACGTTTCTGAACAGCAAAAAATATTAATTACAGCTCTTTAATTAAAAAAAATATAAGCGCATACTACGTATCTTTCAACAATTTCATTTAGGTACAAACGAACATCTACAACAAAGCTTAGTAGTTAATATAAAGCTTATAATTAAATGCTTAAGTATCGCTCACTACGTCGCACAGATATAAAATATACTAGATGATTCAAGTTTGCTAATACGTGATAAATCAAAGGACAAGATTCTGCTTCCCCAAACGATGACACGCGATGAAGCGAACTAAAAGAGGGCTGTGACATTCAGTACCCTTACGTAATATTATAAAACGAAGTCCCCCGCCTCGTCTCTGTCTGTCTGTCTGTCTGTTAGCGATAAACTCAAAAACTTTCACCAATAGACACAGTGATTAACGAGGAAGGTTTATAGGTGTAGTTTATCCTAGAATTCTTGCGGGAACTTCAAAATTACCGCTGGTGAAACCGCGGGGAATAGCTAGCTCAGTATAATTTTCGGATTGGCTTGCGTCATCTAACTATATTTATGTCTGCGTATGCATACTAAGCTTTAAGCACCACAGTATAGCGAGACAACAGTAAACAACCGGTGCGAACACAAAGATAAGCTTTACGAACGTCGACATTGGGTACAGTCGCGTTGGAAACTTAGCAGACGCTCCGGTCCGGTAAAAGCCCGTCTGGCAAGTTGTTTATTTGACTTTCAAACGAACACTTTTGTTTCGTTTCGACCCTGATCGATGTATAACGAATTTCGAACCGCCGATAGCGTTTGTACACTTGTTGTAATTGTGTTAGTACAAAATGGTAGGTAATTATGTGGTTCATAATTTATTACAGGATGAAATACAGTCTTTTAATATCGTTTATGAATACCAATGTAATTTTATTTTAGACTAGCAGTTCCCCACGGTTTCACCCGCGTTAATTTCAGAGATCCAACGAGAATTACGGGATAAAAAGTACCTTATGTCCTTCTCTGTATATCTGACAATATGTATATTAAATTTCATGATGATGAGACAGTGAAATAAATGCGTTACAAACAAACTCACTTTCGTATTCATAATATTAGTTATGATTTAGCAGCAAATAAAATATAAGTAAGTATTGAAATAAAACTCGAAGCTTCTTGACATAAATATAAGTAACTTGACGTTTTTAAATTAACAAATACTTTGCGTACATTTTTTTAAATCTAATAAACAATATAAAAGCGAAAGGTAATTGAATTACTAACTAAATAAGAAATGTCGAACGCTAATTGACTTATGAAACTTATAGATTACGGAATTCCCGAAGTTCCCGAGAGAACTACCAAATTAACTGCCAAACAGCTTATTTTTACAATAAATACAGAAAGGTGGGAGGTACTGGCTGAAAATTTTGAAGTTAATAAAAAACAACAGCTAATTCAAAGCGCGACTTTTTTAGAGTGACTGCTGCTGCTGTTAGCTGATATTTGTTTTGTTGAAATAACAAAATTAAGTTAAAGCTAAAACATAAACTTCATAGCATAATAACGAATTTCATTTGTCGGCGAGAGGGTAGTTTCGTTATCAATAACGTTTCCCGCCGACGTATAGTAGTCGTCCGTTCCCCCGCTCCACTCCATTCCCCGACTCGTCTTTGTTAGAACATGTTATAAAATACGGGTATGCGTAAGCGACGGTTCATTGTTACTTTGTGTTCGGTTCAGTGCAGTTATAGTGTCGTATCAGTGTCGTTTCAAGTGATTACGTGGCTATAGTGATTACGTGTGCTGTGTCATCTAATTGTTTCTAAAGGTTTGCTTAAGTCGGGAGCACGGGCAGTGGAGGTGAGCGTTCATGCATTGTAAAGGGGCCCCATTAAACCTACACCTGGGTCGCAAGTCCCAGGTACTGCTCCGTGTTCCCTACGGATATCTGGTATGCTGTATTATCTATAACTATGTTGGTGCAATCGCTTATTATAGTTCCATGTTCCTATTTATTCCCGACACATTTATTTTGATCAAAACATACATCAATTTTGTTTGCATAGCACAATAAAATTATAATGCGGGTATAATGTATATGTATAGATTGTAGCTAAAATACGGTTTGACATTGAGACAGAAAAATAGGCTTTGTCTATAATGCTTGCAAATAAATCTTCTCCTAAATAAACCAAATATTGAGAGACAATGAAATGTAACATTTTCCGAGTAATACAATGTAATAAATACTATGAAACACTAGATCTTTCCTGCAGCTTTACTAGTTTGAATTTCGAGCTTGTACCTACTTTGGACCTCGGATAAAGCTCTATCCACAAAAGTACCTACTGAAAGAACAAGCAAAAATTCACTTTTACACAATCAAAAGTTTTGGGATAGTCATACAAATAAATTCTACTCCATTTCTAATAATTTCTACTCTTCAAACATGTTAAAAACTAATTACAACCTTCTAATCCTAAACCTTAGTACGTAGTATTAAAACAACACCATTATTAACAGGTAATATTAATTGAGTAACCGAACCCGTCGTCACGTCAGTGTCGGCCGTGTCGCGCGTCGTTACGAGCCAATCGTTAAACGACAACGTCGTGCGTAACGGCCAATTAAATCTGTACGCAGACATTAAAACTTGACCCGTCGCGAGTTTGGCGCAGCCCTGGCACAAGTAAATCAAGCTAGCGTCGCCAGAGATAGGGAGGGGCGGGCTCGGATAGACGAGTTAATGATGTGGAATTAGTTGGCTTATGTTTTGATTTTGCGTTACTTTTATGGGTTTTTCTCGCATAAAAAATTCACAAAGAAAGCTTTGTGCCAGATACTGGTACGTTTAACAAATAGCGAACGAAAAGTCTTTTCAGTCCTATATCAATATGTATTACGAACAAAATATAATATTATATACTGTGCTACTGTGACGAATTGTATTAAATGATTTGTCCGTTTAAAAAAGAGTACCTAAAATGTCGAGGACAAAACATATACTACTTATATGACTCTCTTGTGGATACAGTTTTAACTATCCCAGTGTGTGCGCATTAGCGCGTTTTTAAACTGACTAACATACAATTTGCCTGTCTGACGACGCTATAACGGAAAAATTATGCAAAATGCCGCCCCTGTCATCGAATTTTGTACACACATTTAAATCGTTAGTAGTAAATCAATGTGAAACACTTTATAAACACTTTTCGTTTCTTATTACAAATTTCCTATCAAATATTGAAAATTTAATTTTTACCATAGTGACTTTTTAATCTGGTCTGTTTGGTTAATTTATTTTACTTACACAGAAAATATAAATGTAATGTATCTATTTACCTTCAAAAGCTACATAATGGAAAATTTCACTTTATTAACAACTATTTTTTTTTTACAAAATCCCAAAGTTACTATGCACAAACTGGTCTTACTTGTTGCCACCGAAAGGTTCACATAATTAACGTTAAACTCCGTCGAGAGCAGCACAGCACTATAAGTTGTCGTAACAATCTAGAACCGCCCCGCGCGTTGCAACTTGCCGCCGAGCTGTCGATCGCATCGCGCACGTTGCGCTTACTTGCAAAGTGTACAAACACGTCATGTCGAACCGACTTCCCCGCTGTGAGACGCAGCAATTTCACTGTTAACATTATTATTAATTAGCAGTACTCGCAGTTTTACCCGCTGGAGTATTGGAATTCCTACAGGACCTTTAGTACCATTCAAATCGGTGGAGCCATTTCGAAATGAACCCAACTTCAGACGTACAACCTCTCAATAAACTTTTCGGCAGAGCATGCAAGAGATGATGATGATGTCTACAAATTCAGATTAGGCACTGTTTATGTTTTTTTTTCTTTTTCTTGTGTTTTGTGCTGAAATAAATGTATTAGAATAGAATAGAATAGAATAGAATCATTTATTTCACATTATCAATTTCATAGTTATATTACTAATAAAAATGTCAGAGGATAATATGATCGTCAATAATAAAATAATAATAATAATAAAATAATAAAAGTATCATAATAAGAATGTCAATAATTATAAAAATAATAAAAATGTCATTTAAATCAAAAAATGAACATGTCAAAAATGTAAAAATAAAGATTATAAATCGATCAATCGATTTTGTACAAATATTCATTTAAACAATAAAATTCGCTATCCAACAAAAGATTCTTCAGCTGGCGGTAGAAAGTTTCGTCAGATGTATTTTTTAAACTAGCGGGTAGTTTCTCATAAAGAATTGGGCCAATCACACGCGGGTTTCTAGTGGCCAGTTTAGTCCGGTGGGGGACACTCGCTAGTCTTCCCGCATTACGCAAAGATCGCCCTCCACACTCTCGAAGACTGAAATTTGCTATATTTTTGCGGACATAGGAAATGATCTCGAATAGGTACAGACTTGTCATTGTCATTATGCGGTGTTTAGTGAAGAGTGTCCTACAGGTTTGCCGTTGTTTTATACCTGCGATAATGCGAAGCGCGCGCTTTTGAAGAACAAAAACGCGATTGGAGTCTGTCGAGTTTCCCCACAACAATATACCGTATGACATCAGTGAGTGAAAATGTGCATAGTAAGTCTGTCTTAGTACGGCACTGGAGACGAGTGGGCGCAATTTTCGCAGAGCGTAAGCTGCACTACTAAGTTTGTCACAGAGTGTCTGTATGTGGTTTTTCCAGTTAATATGTGAGTCCAGTGTATAACCAAGAAATCTGCACGCGTGACTGATCGGAATAGGGCTATCTATGCAAACAGGTAGTTCAACTGCTTTAGCTGAAAATAGCATTAGGGTGGACTTTGTTGAGTTGAGGATAAGTCCATTTGATGAAAACCATTCGTGCAGCCGGCTATATGTGAAATTTATCTTTGAGTTCAGCTGCTCATAAGTGCGGGCACATATCACAACCGTCGCATCATCAGCAAATAAGACAACTAGACCGTCTGTGATGAAGTGGGCAAGATTGTTAATGAACGCCAGAAACAAAGTATTCCCAAGCGAGGATCCTTGTGGTATACCGATCTTGACATCTCCCGCCTCAGATCTGTATCTCTGGCCATTAGCTGTCACTACTACGCGTTGCTTGCGGCCCTCTAAGAAGGATTTGAGCAGCATGTGGGCATTTTCCTTTATACCGTATGAATTTAATTTTGCCAAGAGCATCTCGTGTGAGATGACGTCAAAAGCTTTTGTGAGATCACAAAAAACGCCCGCAGTTTTATATCCGTCATCTATGCTCATGAGTATTGAGTCTACTACTTGATGTGCTGCGGCAGTAGTTGATTTACCTTTTCTATAAGCGTACTGTCTGTCGGTAAGTAGATCATTTGTCTCGAGATGGTCCATAAGGCTGTTGGAAATAATCGACTCAATTAGTTTTGAGATGTTCGGCACAATAGTAATAGGCCTATGACTATCGACTTGAGTTCTATCTCCTTTACCCTTATATACAGGACATACTCTGGTAGTTTTTAGTACCTCAGGGTATACTCCATCGCGAAACATTTCGTTTATAAGAGACACTAATTTATCCGCCAGCAGCGGCCAAATAGACATTATAATATTAATTGATATATCGTATATATCCATTGTCCCCGATTTGTGTAACATGCTTCTTAGAATCCCATCCAATTTTTCACGAGTTACGAGCGGTAGTGCAAATTGCGGTGGATTTAGTTCGTTTAGATGCTGTTGTAGGTAACTAAGTGCTTGGTGTTTATTACTTCCTAATTGTAATTTGGATGTGATATTGAGAAAGTAATCATTAAAGCAGTCAGGTATGCGTTCGGTATCGACATGTGACCCCTCACTTATTAAATCAATATTTTGTGATTTACTTTTAAGGGATATTTCGTTATTAACAATCTGCCACACTTCTTTCGACGGATTTTTAGTGGTCAGTAACCTGTGATCGTTATGTGCGCGGCGATCGCGTAAGCTTAGCGACTTGATAAGCTCTGAATAGTGACGTACGCAATTACCTATCACTCGGTTGTTGGGGTATTGTTGCTTGATTGCACAAAAATCGTCAAACTTTTTAATATAACTAGACAGTTCATCACTAATCCAACTTGTATAATTTTTTTGCTTACAAATTACTTTTTTTAGTGGAAAATGAATATTAATATAATGTGTCAGAATTGTAAACAACTTACTGAATTTTTTATTTATTGTAATGTCAGTTTCAATAAAATCCCAATTGTAATTAGTAATGTCAAAATAAAAATTAAATATTGAATCTTTGGTAAATAGCCTGCGTAGTGTATACTTACCTTTAGTTTTACATATATTTTGTGGTGTTGTCAACACGAACAGCTGAGCGCTGTGGTCGCTTATCGGTGTGTCTATTGACGAGGCGTCGATGTTACTCTCGTTACGAGAAACTATTCCGCAGTCTAACGATGTGCTACAGGTATCTGTAGTACGCGTTGGGAAATTAACAATATTTTGACAGTTAAAACTACGCAACAGATCGTCTAAATGACGTCTATCACTGGTGTCTGTGAGGTAATCCACGTTAATATCGCCAACCAAAATGAATCTTTTGTTTTCGTCACTTAACTTAGACATTAACATTTCAATGATTTTAAAAAACTCGGCAATGTCACCGTTTCCAGTTCTGTAAACTCCTATTATTACTAATTTGTTACTGTACAGTTCGATGGCGCTTAAATCGCAGTGGTATTCAACGGCGAGGCTCTGTAGGTCAGTTCGCTTTTTATACATTACACCGCTACGTGCGTATAGTGCTACACCGCCGTGTTCGATGCGCGTGCGACAAAAATAGTTTGCTAATTCATAATTACAGAGCCTCACGCGTTGTATTTCACCTGATTTGCACCAAGTTTCTGAACAAACTAATATATCTGGATTGTGTTTCATCAGCAATATATCTAGTATACCGGTCTTACTAGTTATAGATCGAACATTTTGGTGAATAATTGTGAAATTATTTATATTCGTATAATGACTTAATTTTGAGGTTATCGGTGTACAGTTGACCGGCGGATTCGAGAGTTTTTTGAATCATTTTTATTGTGCTGGTTTTTCTGTGATATGTCGTTGAATGGCCGAATGAATACTCCCTCGGGCCAAAGTTTACGGCTCCGAACAGACCGAACACAGGCAGCTGGAATGTCTAGTCTGAACGACGAGTATTCACCTCGAGTGGGCAGTTTCTCGCAGCGGATGTTTTTTAACTTGAGATGCGAATTCAGATGGTTTATGATATCTCCTGCGGTGGTGTTCACACAAAAATTAAATAAATGGAGACTACTGTTGCGTGGTGGAGCTGCAGTGAGACAGGTTGGCTTAGATTCACCTGTGATTTTCACAGTCTCGGGAGGACTGGACCGGGCTGCATCAGCGTATGTCACAGGAGATTTATATTTTGGCGTGGACGTATTCATATTGTCGGGGGTTGATGTTTGGTTTAGGGGGTGTTTATCTGTAGCTACCACTGTGTTATTGTGCGAATCATCCAATGAGTCTTGTGATGTTGTGATCCCGTGTGGACCAGACTCATTCATGGTAAGTGGAACTACTAACCTTGATGGGATGGACACAAGTTTTCCAAAATTATATGGCGATTTCGAATTTATGTCAATATGTGATTGTTCATTTTTGCTACACTTTTTTTGTGACCATAATTCCTTTTTAACCTCATCCACGACAGACATAAGCAGTTTTATATTAGCATATTGTTCACTAATTAACGCCTTTTGATTGTTTATTACATCGTAGCACTGTTCTAGTTTTGAGTGCATTTCCGTTATTTTCGATCCGAGATCGGTAACTACGTCCACTAACTTTTCGAGTGCTGCTTTTGTTGGTGGAGCCATAATTTAAACTAATATATACACAATTTGTTATCGCCACACCTTATTTGTATAATAGACAGTAAAATTTGTTTATTTTATACGTTAATTTTAATAAAAAAAACATTTTCTCTCTTTCGATGACACCAATCGACCGCAGAAACAGACAGAAGGAACCTTTGAACAAAATTTCTATGATTTGTAAAAAGCTGCTCCATTAGCACGGTGTCGGCTCCAATCCAATTGACCGTTCGAGTGACGGCTACCGAAGCGAACTCAGTCGTCAGAAGCGACGTGACGATTCCACTAATTTCACTCTTCATGGATTCTCTTTCGCTTTGCTTTGTAGTGGAATCGAAGTTTATAAACAAAATGTTCCGTTACGATTTTTCTTTTTGCACTCGGATTCTTTGAAGCTGGTGTTTATGTTTAGAAAGCAAATAAGGAGAGCGAATATTTTTGATAACAAATATATTTTTTATTTACCTAATATCATTTTATTGACAAATCCTTTTTACACGCTAAATATTAGCTTTACTTGTAATAAACAAACAAAAATGTTTTAGTGGTTTTGGCGCAGTGTTGATTTCCTAGACTTTAGAGTATTTTTGCCACAAAGGCATAATATGTCACCTTTGATAAGCACCTACTACTAACGTTCAGCAAATAAGGAATGGCACGAATTAGTTGTTAAATTAATTTTGAAAATAATCTCAACTTATACTACAAATACTACACAATTGATATGGTTAAAAATGTGAGTTTTTCTCTTATATTCGAAAAAGTATTTCTCTAAAGCTGCAGTCGACATTTTGATAGAGAAAAAGCTAAAATTATCTTTGTCGTGGACACTTCTACACTTTTTGGCTTGAAACCCCCTTTCTGACTATCGTGTACGTAAAGCTCTTAAAGCCAAAAGGTAGAGTGAAATAAGAGGACAGTATGTTTCGCTTAATATTTATCCGACGATACACAGGAAAAGGTCAAACGACCCAATATTTCCGCCAAAATGAAGCTCCGTCCAGAATTCACGGCAATAAAGGGCGTACACCAATAGCCAACATGTCGCAACACGCGGCGTCGAGTGTTTATATTGTCGTAAAACATATCGCGGGCGCCGCGTGCGCCAGATGGGCGATGGCCGCTCTTTGTTGTTATTTTATTAACATAACACACACGCGTTTCGAGCACAATTTGCGCACCGAGCGTTGTGACAATCGAAATATCTTTCTTTTTTTTCAACGCAGCATTTCCAGCCAGTGACGAAACGTATGAAAAAATAAATAGGTGCAATAGATATAAACAATCGAGAGCTTTTTAGGACCTATATTCCAGTGCTACGAGTATTGTAAAACTATGCTGTTTGTTTATTTTTTATTGCATAAACCACAGATAATATAATACTATACTAGTAGGTACACAAACTGACAGTTTTCAGTAGGCAGTAGGTTTGGAAAGCACCCACCCTATAGTAGGTTTAATTTTTATTTTATTTTTCTACAGTAAACTTTTATTTTATTTTATTTTCTAGTTATATATTTGTAGGTATAGGTTGCCTGGAAGAAATTACTAATAAGGCCGCCCTTTATTGCCTGTGTTCCTCACCATGTATTTTATTTATTTTTTATTTCCGCTGACAATAAACTGTATTTGATTTGATTTCAAGGCGTGGTCAGGGAGGAAAATAAAACTTAAATAATATTATGTATTAATCCTAGGTATGTAGGTAAATACTTGTAAATATTTGTTTCTATCAAAATATATAATTTTATTAACTTTCTAAGTTTGTATTAGGTAGGTACACATACTGGTTAGTTTCCAAGCCTTGAATCGTCTTTACAAAATTGAAATAATCAAACAGTAAAACTAAAAAATCACAAAAAACAATATGCAATCTCAGACGAAATTTCGTCTGAGTATGCAATATGGCGTCCGGCGGTTGGCGATAACATCCAAACTACGGATGGTACCGAACGTCCGGACGGCATAACGATTTTCTTGGCGTGACGCGTGACGATTTCTCCTCTCTAAAAAAACCAATAAACCATGAACATAGGATCCTCATTACCCGTGGACCATTATTCCAGCTCCCCGCGTCAGATGGGAGACGATACGCTTAATTAGGGGACGTGACTTGCACACGACCCGCTTCTGTCTCCTCTCACTTTACAACTCCATTTCGTGCGAGTTGCCTCCGTTAATTGGCACATGCCGTCCGATGACTGGAATATCTATATTATTGATGGTTCCCTCCCTTCAGCGAAAATTTTTTACTCACTTTTTGGCACAATCATTCTTTTAATGAAAATTTTTAATAAGTACCTATTCAATGTGATTTTTGTTTTTTTTTTTTTATTTAACGAACGATCCACATCGAATTTGCTGAGAGAACACGTACTTTGTTACCTGTAAAACTGACAAAGGAACAGGCGAAAGAATGAAATTGTATAGGTACCTCTAAAATGACCACCCCGTACCTACATAATAGGGTGTTCATAATCTCTTTTAGGTAGACATTAACATTGATTCATAGCAATTATTTCGTAGAGTTAATCAGTGGTTTGTGCTTTTGGATCACACGCCGCCGGGCAAGAACTTGAATGAGCTATCAGTAAAGGATAATGTCGTAAGTATGCTATGGTAGCATGCGAGCAGCACACTTTTTACGGCCTAGCTAGCAAGTAGTTAGATAGTAAGTAGCTACTATCCTTAAATTGAAAATATATCGCCAAGCACCTAACAGTACGTTTCGGCAGCCTCCCTTGAAAGTTTGCAGCCATTGGACATTTACAATGACCTATGCCAACTTCTATATTATGCTACTAAGGCGCAGTAAGGTCTCGATTTATAAAAAAGTGGGTACACGTTTCGAATGTCTATTTAATACCAATAGCTGCTGTTCGTATCTTTGTTCCCAAAACGAACTATAAAAAAATCAAATTGCTGTTTTGTTTGCCTGATCCTAATCATTCAGCCAGCCGATTTTCGAAATCTTCCAAATCGAACTCAAATAAATCAAATAATCTTATTTAAAGTTACGTAATATTATGATCTCATCACATTTCTTTTGGATGGTTTGTTCACAGAGTTGCGCAGTCGCCGCTCCAGAAAACAGCTAGGTAATTAACGGTCGGTTTCACGAATTATTTTTAATTAAAAGACAAATAAATCTGACAACAAATTGGAAGTTATCGATGAATGAGCAGATAAAAGTTATAATTGGTGCTCTTCTGAATATAGTTTTATGTAATCTCGAGTTGGAATTGTAGCTGACGGTGTGTGTGTGTGGTGGAGTGGGACCCACCAGTGCGGCACTACCACGAGTTTTGTAGGAATTTTGCTCAGTAATGTCGCCAACTCACCGTCAACTAACTAACCATAAACTTTAAAAGATATAGGTAGAATATGTACACAACTTTATTTAATTTTTTGTTATTACTATTTTCGTAAATCTTTTATTTATTTTCGTTTTTTTTTTTTTTTATTATTGTTTCTCATGGACTGTTATATTTAAAAGTCATCCGATAATGATGAAATCTGGCGGGGTTGATGTGCACAGAACGAAGATTTCGACAAAATCTCTTTACCTTCAGGGTATAGTCAGGTACAAGAATTCCGTTTACACGTTATTAATGCATTGATACAGGATAGTTTATAGTTTTTTTGTTTTAAGGTCTGTCATAGATTTAGAAAAAGGTGCTCCAGCACGCCATTTTATTTTTTACGTAATAGAAAACAACGTCGATATAGCGAGTCGAAAAGTCGCGTAACGTCATGATTCAGTACAGTTTACGTCAGAGGCTTATGACGTCACGAGCCCCTACTCCTCACCTTTAGTGCTCTTTATCTAAGTTATTTTGTCATTGATTTTTCGCTATCTAACTGACGGACGAAATAGCATTAAATTTTTAATTTTCATACCCCGGCAACATATTGTCTATTATTTTAAGTGTGGCATCACAAAAATGACGTCATCTAAACTTCAGTAACTCGTGGTCGGGGTGCACGACAAGGACAATAACAGGCGAAAAGTTCTCGCGAGCCAATTCCGCGCTCCTTCCAAATCAGATAAGTTTCGTTTCGACAAACTGAAGAGAATGTTGGGATTAAAACGTGGCAGGAGACGCTTTTCTCTGATGTTATCGCGAATAGAGTAATAGCGTTAGAGAAAAATAGCCAAAAATCTGCGCAAACGGCAAGATTTATACAAGAACACGCTCTATCATTAATACTGG
Source organism: Zygaena filipendulae (assembly GCA_907165275.2). Lineage (NCBI taxonomy): Eukaryota > Metazoa > Arthropoda > Insecta > Lepidoptera > Zygaenidae > Zygaena > Zygaena filipendulae. The sequence goes on from OU015649.1 coordinate 323,110, forward strand.
GGTTTTATCACAAGACAAACAATTACTTGACTCACAGTATTATGTTAATTGGACACTATTCACACGTTTTGGTACCTGTGAATAAAGCTTACTCGTAAATCAAATAAACCAAATAACAGACTGGACATTTCCTACCTTCACCTCTCTTACGAGTTTGACTGAAAAATGCCAAAACCCTGTTTAAATTTTTTTAAAAATAAGACGTTTTGGATCCTGCTAGTGATATTAAAAGCTAATAAGTTACATTAATATTTTCTTTGAATTATCATTAATGTACAGACAGACTATTTATTTACAACAAGTACTTACCTATATTATAATGAACATTGCACTCTCTTAGGAGACATTTCGCGAAACTTTAATTAAGTTTAAAACTCCAGCAAAACAGCATGAAGATGCCGTCCAGTCTACAATTCGAGCAACTGCAGTTTGCTACGACGTAGCAGCTATTAAGGGGAGAATTGAGCACAGCATTTATAGCGCACTTAGACATCCAGCCGATATTAACATCTATACATTTCATCCTCACCCATTTCCAGACTTTACTTCCGGCGCTAAGTATGCTCAATTACTTGGATTGAAACGCGCAAAACGCGCCTAATGGAACGCTGCTAGGGCGCGATCGGCGAGGCGCGGTGCAGGGTGCAAGTAGGTAGATGGGTCGTGGGTTCGACGCTCGGCTAATGCACCCCGATCCCGGAGGCTTTGCAGCTATACAAGCGCCGTGCCAGCGGACAGGTTTACGCGAGACCGAAGCAGTTCCAAAGATAAGTACTAAACAATAGAGTCGGGGCTAAACAGAACCGGGTCTCACAAAGCTAAGCACTGAACAATAGACTTGTGAAAGTTTCTTGCTTTGCTGTAGGCAGCCACAACACCGTTTTGTGTATTATGAATAAACACCTTCCGTGATAGAAGCACGTGTTTTAGTTCCAGGAACAAACCTCACCGAGCTAATTGCTCTTGCTTATTTCACTAGACGATCCACGGTTTTACTCGCGTTAATTTTGACGTTTCCGTGGGAATCCCCGAATAAAAAGTACCCCATGTCACTCAGGAACGCTGTAACTTAAAATAGGTGAAAGAATTTAAAAAACCGGTACTTATTCAGTTTGTCCATTACATACAAATAAAAATATCAGAAATGTTACTAATATTACACTTAGGTATATAAATACAATCTATTTCTAAAATTAGATAAAAAATAAACGTATGTTCTCATTTACCTACGTATGTGAGAAGTTACCTATACTTCTTTGACGTGAGTAAATAAATGTTGCATGTTGCCAACTTCACGCTCGTCACTTCCGTTGCCTGCTGAAATTCCAATCTCGACGTGCCAAAAAAGTATAACATCGATGAAGTGGAGGTGCTTTCATCCCGCATAACGCCGTCCAAAACAACGCGCCCATTACGACGTGTATACCGTATGCAACGTCGGAGCACTATTCGATATTAACTCAATAATCCTCCGCTCGCTATACTATATAGACATTATTGCAAGCGAGTTGCTGAAAACAATAATGTCTGCACATTACAGAACAGTAAATAACAGATAGAACGGACATCAACTTAGTTTACTATGAAAACAGATGAAAACAACACAAAACTACCTGTTTATCACGCACTAAAACATTCGTTAACATAAATAAATGTATTATATTATATTAAACGTTTGTTGTTTAGTCACTGTTCTAAAAATTCACAGTTTTGAAAATGTTGAGGTATACTTGGGATGGCATCAAAAGTTTTGGGTAAGTCAGAGCATTTGCTCTAATTTCCTTTGCAACGGTGACGCGCCTGCTTCGCTTACATGTCCTATCTAGTTAGATTATTTTCTCTGTGGTGTACACACGCGCTATCACTCATCACAATATTAGATACCAACGCGTCGAACAAATATACTCCCCTAATCAAGTTACTGCACGTTTCAATAGATAGATTTTAACGATTTTTTCGTCTCTTTCTCCACTTTGACGATTGAAGAGACGAAAAACCTTTTTTGTTTAAAATTTCCGATTGGATTTTGAGGGTTATAGTTTTCTATGAAGAATTTTTCTCTTGAAGTAATTTTCGTTTTAACTTTACACAAAACGCACTGATCTACCTCAATTTCACAGGAGAAATATACTGTAGCTATAATTGCAGCTTTCTCAGTGAACAAAATGTTATTAGTAATTGTTTTTAAGTTTGTCAATTATTAAAATCAAACTTAAGAACATCAAATCTTTTATAATATTACTATAGCTGTTCCCCGCGGTTTCAGTCTGATTAATTTTGGAGTTCCCGTAGGAATTTCGGGATGAAAGTGCTCTATGTCTTTCTCTATACCCCTGACGTTTCATAATGATCGGTTGAACGGCTAAGGCGTGAAAGCGTAACAAACAAACAAACAAACTCACTTTTGCATTTATAATAGCATGGAATAATGTATAGTGTAGATTTACTTTATATTGTATGACCTATTTGCCAAAAGCTACCCACATGCAAGTTGCTTTTGCGTTATTCCCGTTTAAAAAAAACCGATAACCATACATAATACCATCTTAAAATGCGTTCAGACCTAAATTATTTTGCATGTTGCATGTTGCAACATGACAAGTTTTTGAACTGAACCTTCTTTTATGTTATTCGCATTCCTTGTTTAATATGCATAAGTTTTCTGGTCAAATGACTTTGGCACTGACACTGGCAATGTCATGTCAATTATGGTTCTGTTGGTTTTTTTTAAGTTTCTCTTTTTGCCTGTACGCACGCATCCTTTTTTGCTGTATTTCACGCCTCAACTACTTAACCGATTACTATGAATTTTTATACAGTCAGGAGTATACAGAAAAGGACGTGGGGTACTTTCTCTCCCAGAATCCTTGCGGAAACACTGAAATCAAAGCGGGTGAAACTGTTTCTATAAATTTCCTGTAATATTCAAATTTTTATTTAGTTTTTCATGACGAATGAAAACGTTAATTTTATTTAATTATTATTGATCATCGATGTATGAAAGTTGAAACGCTTTTGAGGCAAGAACTCGCAAAGCAGAAATCTCCAGTTATTTAAGTACGAACTGTATGTACTCGTATCTACATGATGTTTTGTCTCTCGTATCTCGAGCCCGGACCTCTCGTGAATTTGCCGCGAGGCAACTACAAGCTGGAGTTATCACAGCGTCATATCATGTGTCATCTATTTAATGTTGGGACATAGACCCCGCGTCCCCCGTGGACCAACCACGAGTTCCAAAAACAATGTATTTCATTTCACTACTAGCTGTTCCGCGCGGTTCTATCCGTGTTACGTTCGGATTTCCTGCGGGAATTCCAAGATAATAGTACTCTATGTTCATTTTTGTACCCATGGCAAGGTGTGTGAAAAATTTCATGATGGTCGGTTGAGGAGTTAAGGCTTGAATGGGAAACAAACTCACATTCGCGCCAGCTAGTATTATTATAAATCTGCTTCTTACGTTATTTTATTTTTCATATCTGTTAGATATTTTGGCTAAATTATGATGAGTAAATTTGAACCATCTGGTTCGGTTTTAAAGATTTTTGTTAACTTACTTAATTCAATTTATGATAACTTTAGTTGATGATTCTAAATCTGTAATAAGTATCGACAGCCTTCTCTTGCAGCAGAGGCAGGGGCTCTTGGGAGGCAGCAGAGGTAACTGCGTCGGGGCAGAGCCCCCTGCAGTAGGCTGTAATTTGTGTAATTTTGATCGTGCCTATTATAGTTTCCTAAAATCTGCATCATCTCTATGTATTGACATACGGTAAGCCACATCCGGGGCCACTACATCGCTGAGGCCATCGCAGCGCAGCCGATAATCGAGTCAATATCGTAAATTTTAATGTCTCTGATAAAAACACCCCCCCCCCCCCCTCCCTCCCCCCACCCTAGTGCCGGTTAAAAACCGGGCGTAGCTTTGATGTTCGTTTTCAATAAAACAGCACCAACCTATATATGTAGCCTAAAGGCTTGAATTCCGTAGTGCGAATATACGAGTAGATTTTGTTGCAAATAGCGTTGTGATATGCAAAAGAACCTTTGCCCGTGAGTTTTTTATTTATAACTAGCTTTAATTTAATTTTAAACACACTTTAATTTTATTTAAAATGTAAAGTTTGATTTATGTTGCAAAACTTGTTGATTTGTCTGTTTGGTCCTAATTATACGTAGGTCTCTTATGGATTCGCACGATGGTCAAGTGCACAAAATCCTTTTTTCCACCTTCGAATTCAAACAAGCACTGGTTCTGATTTCCTTTTTATCTAATCAAAAAATGCGACAAAATTTTTTTAGAAGGATTAGGAACCTTTCGAATTGCTAATATCACTCAAGTTAGATATAATAGCTCCCATACTTTTATCTAGAACTGCCTCCACTCTGTGCAAGCCTCTCACTATACTTTTTAATAAAAGTATAGCTGAGGGGCGGATCCCAAGGGTCTGGAAGTGTGCAAGCATCACGCCTATACACAAATCGGGCCCGAAAAATTGCATAGAAAACTACAGACCGGTATCAATACTTTCAGCCATAGCTAAAGTTTTTGAGCGCTTGGTCTATGGTAGGGTATTTCCACTTATTGAACATTCTATTAATCCAAGTCAGCACGGATTTGTGGCATCAAAATCTACTGAAACAAACTTACTCACGTACACAAATTTTCTTTTGGAGTCTATGGATGATGGAATTGCAGTAGATTCTATATACACTGACTTTCGTAAAGCATTTGATAAAGTGGACCATATGATGCTTTTAAAGAAGCTTAGTTATAATGGGATAGGGGGCAGTCTCCTCAGATGGTTCTCCTCTTATTTAGAGCGTAGGCATCAGTCAGTAGTTCTTAATGGATTCTCTTCTGGAGTTTGTGAAATAACATCGGGCGTACCACAGGGATCAATTTTAGGACCGCTACTTTTTATCATTTTCATCAATGATATCTCCTTATGTTTTCTTCACAGCAACACCCTATTGTTCGCTGATGACTTAAAAATTTACCGTCAAATTAGAGGTCCTCATGATTGTTTACTTTTGCAAGAGGATTTAGACAGATTTCATAATTACTGTACTAAAAATAAGTTGTTTCTTGCCACCAATAAATGTTACAGTATCACTTTCTCCAGAAAACGTAACAATTGCGACTATGTATACAAAATCTCCAATCAACCTCTTGATAGGGTATCGAGCATTCGTGATCTTGGTGTAACGTTTGACTCTAAGCTCATTTTCGATCAGCACATTCAAAAAATTACCTCCAAAGCTTACCAAATGCTCGGTTTTGTACTAAGAGTTTCGAATAAATTTAAAAATCTATCATCTTATATTACTCTTTATCAAGCCCTTGTAAGATCTCACTTGGAATATGCTTCGTCGGTCTGGAACCCTTTTTATGATGTTTATAGCAATAAATTAGAAATTATCCAAAAAAAGTTCACACGTGCTATATCCTATCGATTGAAATTGCGCAAGATGTGTTATGCAGATAGACTAAATAAAGTTAACTTAATGTCATTGAAAGATCGGCGTTTACTTCACAGTGCAACCATCCTGTGGAAGATCTGTGCTTCCCAAATTAATAGCCCTTCCCTTGTGATCGATATCAAATTTCATGTCCCGTCTCGCCCTTTGAGATCAAATCACACCTTCTTCTTAAGGAAATGTAGAACTAACCTAGGTCAGCGAGCTCCTTTGCGCAGAATGTGCCAGCTTTACGATATTACTTTTAATGACATAGATATTTTCCATTTGAGCCTACCTGCTTTTAAGCGGCAAGCAGTTAACATTCTTAAATGTATGTAGTACTCATAGTGCAGGATAAGACTAATGATACTTATAATTTTAATTGTATGCACCTTGGTGTCCTGCTAAGCGTTATATTTTAAGTGCAATTGTTTCCAACCGTAAATTATTTATTCTTAAATTGCTGCGAGTTGCGCGGTGCCGGATGGTTGTGGAGGTAGGAAGTTTCCTCGACAGTTGTTTGGTGCTGCGTGGCGCGTAGCGGTTTTGACTATTCTTGTCAGTATTGGCAGTGGACCCGGCGACCCATATTTCTGACACCATGCTAACGCTAGTTGTGTAATGTAACTTAACTGTGGGAAAGCCTAGGATATAAGTTACTATGTCTAGTTGTAAGTTTACTTATTATGTAACTATGTCCTAACTTATGTCTGTTTTTTCTCCAATAAATAAATAAATAAATAAAGTTACATCGCCGTCGCTGTCCGCTAAGTAAACAAATATAAAACGATGAATTTAAAAAAGTAGGAGCTTAAAAAGGAAAGGATTAGTGTTTTGTTGAACTAGAGCATGTAAAAATCTAAATATGTGATCAAAATATCGCATTCGATATAACATGGTAGGTATAATATGCAACACAAAGCGCTGCAAACATTTTCGTGTCGCCACCGACTGCGCCGCCACATAATACTTTCCGCCATTTTGCATTTGTTCGCCCGCCATGCGTTGTGTGGCGTTTTTAAATTACCATTTGTATTTTTCGCCTGTTAAATATGAGCGACGCATGGCGCAGCTAGCGGGGATGGGCGGCATGCATTATTATTTCGTGGACAAAAATGAAAATGGTGTTTAACTTTAGAATGATAAACAACGCTGACGAGACGTGCACAGTTTTATAAAACTGAATTAATTGCTTTGTTGTTTTTTTCTTCTTTTTTTTTCAGGTAACACGAGCGCGAGCGTGGAAAAGTAGGTTTTATATAACACATTTGCGATATAAAGTTTTAGCTTAATCGCTTTTCTTCAATGAGATTACAGAATCTTAAAGCTCGTACTTAGGCGATGTTTGCCCAAAATGTGAAAGCAAAGAGATTATCCAAACGTCTCTTATCTCTGTTATTTTTTTATTGTTTTAATATACGAAGTAATAGAGACGAAATGAGACATTATATGAAACATGCGAAAAATTTACAGATTTACGAAAGTTATAAAAACCATGACACGTATGTCACGTGGTCACATAAAATCCAATCAATGTAATCAAAGTAAAATTTTTTGCTATGTTTTTCTTAGTTTTCTGTAGCAAAAACGATTAGAGACTGTCAACTTTCCTGAGGTTAACGAATTTACGAACGAATTAAGTGTAAATCGTTGGCATTCTAAACTAGCCGGATGGTACCTATATATCAGTTGTTTCTATTAAATCCTACACCAGAACCATAGTTTATCCGGATCGTCTGGCGTTTCTACACGATTCCAGTTAAAGTTTAACATTTTGCCGACCGAGGTGGCGCGGCGCTGCGCTAACAAAGGGATTGCGGCTGAGTCCCGCGGGGATATCGAGTATTGTTCCATGATTTCGTTTGTATTTCACGCTCACATACCTACCTACTACATTCACAATTGTTATCGATAGTAAAGTTATTATGCTGCTGTAAAGTCAACTTTGTATTTTCGTCGGATATCAAAAAAAATGTTTAAGTAACAAATTAAGGTACCTACTATCGGTCGCAACAAAAGAGAAATATCTATGTTGTTGTTAAATTACTTCAAAATTTTAGTTATTGAAACAAATTGCAAATTGATTACTATAGGTATAATATCTTTTATTTTAGGCTTCCTTTTGTTAGCTTAAATTGTAATCTTGTTTAGAAAAGGAAGAAGTCAAAATACGAGTAGGTATATTTTTTATAGAATTTTTTAAATATCACCTCATCTTAAATTTAAGATTGTATGAAAATTTGTGGTTCTAATTTATGTATTTCCTTTTATTCTTGAATGACTAATTATTCTTATACCTACACCAATATTAAAACGCTAGCGTTTTGAAAATTTATCGAAATTACAATTGCTAACATAAACAATAAAGCTCAAAAGTATAAATTGTATAATGAACAAAGTTAAAAATGTATTTGTGTTGGAACTTTGGTGTTGCCACGGGGTCGACCTTTGGATTGCGAGGCGTTAGAAACAAAAATTATTAATAATTGTTATTGAGTTCAACTTTGTTTGAATTTCAAATTACTCATCTGTATGTATATGTACGTACCTATGTCGTGAATAAATTGGCCAATTCATAATGTGGCCGGCCATCTCATGAAATGGTCAGCCACATCATGAAGTATGAAAGCAAAATATGGTGATAATATCTATGACAATAATTGACCTTTTTTACCTATTTGACGCACCGCTGGCCGCTGCCGGACTTGGTCAGCAGATTGTAACAAACCTAACCTGACCCAGAATTATGTTGTAGTGGTAGGTATATGATGTGGCCGGCCATTTCATGAAATGGCTAATTCTTAGATGTGGCCATGACATAACATAAGTATACCTACTTTTATTAGGTAAAGAATTTGAAAGACTTATCTAATGATAAATTTAACTTTATAAATCTTAAGACGAACGAGTAACGAAATATAATATACGCGAATTACTCAGGGAAATATCTGTATTTGCCAAATGAGAACTTCACAAATTTTCATGTATGAATCATGAATGATACACATGAAAATTTTAATGTAAATTATAACAATGTTTGCTTAATAACTAGCTGTTCTGCCCCGGAATTTTCCACGTGTATTTCGAGATTTGTTCGGGGGTTTCCGGCATTAAAAATCCTATATTTAAAAGAGCTATCGTCGAATCGTTCCAGCGTGAAATAGTAACAAACATAAATCTACTAACTCGCACACAGTTTATTATTTTTATAATAATAATAATCCACATCACAACACACAGATCTACTTGATCCCACACTAAGCTATTATTAGCTTGTGTCGTGGAAACCAAGCAAACGTGGTATATACTACATAGAATTACTTGTATATTATACTATAGATATATAAGCACACCCAGACTGGAAAATGGAACCCTGTGTTCATCACACAAAGTCCACCCCCACCGGGAATCGAACCCGGAACCCCTTGATTAGCGGGTAGGCATGGTGACCTCTGCGCCAATCGGGTCGTCAAAATATGTGATAACTACTAGCTACTAATATGATGAAGGCAAAAAGCTTTTCCTAATGTTTGTCTGTGCAAGAATATATTTTGTTTGTCTGTCTGTGCATGAATAATAAATACATCGTAATTCTTAAATAGTCGATGGATTCAAAGCAAACTTGGTATAGGTACTTAAGTAGCTTACACCGTGATTCAATACAAAAACTGGTTTTTTTACAAATAAAAAGTGTTTCCATGGCAGAAAAACCAGCATTTGAAATCGCAAGCAATAAAAACAAAAGTTAAAAAAAGCACATAAAATTAACAGCCTCCAAGCTTACATCATTAATCAGCGACAAACCGCCGTCGATCGCCGCCCGCCCCCCACCCGCAACTCAGGCGGGACTGATCCCGCGGGGCTCGCCTAGTTTAAGGTACCGGCACCGTCATAAACTTTAGTAGCGCTCGCGCTACGCACTACGACAGTATGGCTATGCTACTTGAATCTTCCTGTTAATTCATGCATAAAGATATTTTTGTGTTGTGATGTAAGGTTCTAATTTACGGAGCTGCACTTTGGGCGCCAGTTGTCTTGTGTGATGATGGCGTTTGGCTCCGTGACCTCCAGCTAACTCTATATCGAGTAAATTAAACGTAGTTGACAGGAACAATAGTTTATCCTTACTATTATATAATTATGCTAATGTGAGTTAATTTGTTTGTTACGCTTTCCCAGGGTAACGACTCAACCGATTCTATACTATTTTTCATACACCTTGTTAGGGGTGCAGAGAAGAAATAAGAGTGTTTTTTACCCCGTAATTCCCATGAGAACTCTAAAATTAACAAATACGTAGTATTATTGCTACGAGTAGGTTAAGATCACTTTATAGTCAATATGTTGTAAATTTTTTTTACTTCAATCACAATATGTAGTTTCCCGGCGCGAGTGTCCAGGGTGTAATAAAATTGTATACGTTCGGAGAATCCTTTAGCGACCGCGGCGGCGCCGTAAACTTAACGGCCCGAATTTCACTGGCGTCATAATGAGAGAGCCAACGGCTTCGGCTTCGGCTTTCGGCGCTCGGGTCACGCGGACAGCCCACAATTACGGCGCTATCCCAGCCGAAACTCGCCCAGTTTTATTCGTCATTTTAATAGTCGCCCATAAAACGTGTCGCTTCAAGTTTCGATATCAATTAGCTTTTGATGTTGTGAATTTCACGAGTTTACGACACGAGAGGGCGCGCGAGACTCGGATTAATAACCGGACGAGTTGGAACGAGAAACGTGCTTTTATAACTTTTTAATTACTTAGCTTAGATAATAATATGACGACGTTCAATACTTCTTTAACTGTAACTAAAAAATTACCTTGTAAATATAACAAAGCGGCAGTATCGTTATGATATCCTCTCCCTCTTTTCAATAACTTTTTTAAAATATTGTATTTATTTATTTCACATTGTTGTTCGACAATTTGAATGCAAATATTGTATTTTTTTACTTGATTCCATTCGGAGACTTATTATTAAATAGAAAAACAATTCTAGCAAAAATTATCTATGATAGTACATACGTATACCAAGAGAGAGATCAACTTCCCCTATGCGAGTCTATACACTCCGGGCGTCGTGGCAAGCTGCGAGTTACCTACAGCTACGGAATCTAATCGGAGGCACACAGATGTAGGCGCGATAAATCTGTCCACTTACCGAGATTTGTGGGCAGCTGGGAGCGGGAACACTGGAGGCTCGGGGGGAGCGGGGGTCACGAACCATCGGGACGGGGGGAAGCACAGCCACACAGCCTACGGGCACGCATCGCCATAAACTTTTTAGTGGGTGTCGTGCGGTAAACAGAGCCCTTTATTAACGTACCTACCTACGCTATAACGACGTTAACGACTTATTGCCTCAATGTCCTTTTAAATTAGTGCTCGAGTTTCAGATTAATGCTTATTAAATTAGAACTTTTTAAATTATCTTTGAAACTAAATAAGAAATGTAGATTGTGGACGGTCTTATTGGTAGTGTGAAGCCATCTCCCTTCTACGGTCGCCACTGAAAATCAGCGTCGTGGAACTTAGTGCCACGGCATAATGCTGAGTGGTAGCCATTTTGGTACCAACTATTCTTTGTACTTTGCGTTTTAAATACACAGACAGATCGATAGAGTTATATAAATTGTAAAAATCATTTTTACATTCTGCGCCAGTGCTATTAAAACGCGCTGTATTATATTCTTGTAGGTTGTCAACGCACAGACGAACCCGTAGATACCTACAATTTTATTATATACTAGCTGTCCCGCGCGGTTTCACCTGCGATAATTTCGGAGTTATGCCATACAAACTTTGCAACTCCTTTCCCCTTAGGGGTTGAATTTTCAAAGATCCTTTCTTATCGGATGTCTTACATCATACAAAGAACACCCCCTCTAAGTTTCAGGTCTAGGCTGTGCGTTATTCTGTCAGTCAGTCATTCAGGACAAGGCATTTTATATGTATAGACTATAGATGTATAGATCTATGATAAAAGTAGCGTCTCATAAATTGGAATTATTTAGATTCGTCAGTCGGAGCTGTAGGCGTTAACTTCAGCCCCTAAGCCAGACAATTTGTTATTCAGAACGCAAAAAGTAAAAAGAAATATAAATCCGTTAGGAAAACTTTGCAAAAAGTTATCCAGTTAGTCATTTGGAGAAATTTTGCCTTAAGCACCTTGCACACGTTCAGTCACATCATGACGTCCTTCGGACCCAAGTTCTTAATTTGAATTCTTATATACGAGGTCCTGATTCGGATTTTGGATGGATTACCTACCCCACCCTAACCCAAAAATATATAGACAAAAGAATAATATGTGATTTTTTGTCATGTTGAGCATTTGGGATTGTGTAATAAATAGGTAGGTACACTTTATAGACAAGCGATGTTGTTCATAATGAATAAAGGCTTCGGTCACGACAAAACACATCGCCGGAGACGGCAGGAGATGGACATATTGAAAAAAAAATTACAAACGATGAAAACCACTAGTCTATTTCTACTGAAGAAAGCAACACGAAAAGTGTGATTTTGCATCGTTTCATCGCGTCACATCACCGGCCATCTCCGCGCCGTGTAGACCCGTGACCTAACGGAACGTATCTAATGTGCACACTCTTTTAGGGCACCTAAAGTTTCCTAATTTATGTCTCGCCTAGCTACATTTATTGCATGCTGGTGCCTTGGATTAAACCGTGTGAACTTTTGAGGATTTCTTACTCATATTTGGTGCCAATCCATACTAATATTATAAATTCTAAAAAAAAATATCTATCTTTATTTTTATTAATTTGAAAAAGCAAAAAAATACGCAAAAAATACGTATTATTTTTGTTTTTCTAACTGACGGACTAATTAGAATTTTGATTTTCAAAAGTCATCAACATCCCTATTACATTCCTCATGTATAAAAAATACTGTAAATTTATAAAGCTTAAAAATCTTTGTGTACAATCAAACTGACCTTAAAAAAAATATACACGAACTGTGTAAATCTCAACCCTTTATTAAATGGAGGGGAGAATTCGCAGTTCCTTTCCCCACGGCATGCAGACGCAATCGCACACTCGACAAATTACGATAACAGTCCCGACGAAGAATAGATTCAATAACAGTATTCTAAGCAATCGTCTTCCACGACTCACGACGACAAAAGACGTTGAGTTCTCGCCAAATTGTAGGCTCCGCCGACACCGGGCGCGTAATGGCCGCCATGAACCCAACGAGCTCGAGAGATCCGAATCGCTTCGACGCAACGCCGACATTCGGCGTCGGCGATTTCGGCGAATCACTCGCAGAATAACAAGTGGCGGCGTAATTACGCGCGCCGACAGAACACTCACCGCATTGATGCCATGCAAATTAAGCCTTCGAATTCGGTCGGGACCCGTTTGCGCGGGCCCTAATTCTTGATTAACTTGTAAGAAGTGCTTCGCTCGTTTTTCATCCGGTTACTTAACGAAAACGACGCGTGCGTTACCTTTCGTTGTGTCAGCACTGATTTGGAAATACGACCGCCCGGGGCGAAGAGCAGAAAACATTACCGTGTTAACGTTACTATATATACATATAGTAGGAGTTCGAGCTACAAAATAAGGAGTTTCTATTTCTACACGTGCGTGGTACAGAACTCTGTCGAAATTAAACGAAATCGCGGTCTATAATAAAAACGTTTTTATTACGGTCGAAGATATTAACCCGTCCACGAGCGCCGCCGAACGCCGCAATGGTGTTTAAGGCACCTGTAAACAGCAAACTGCCGGCTTATTCTCTCAGCCAACAACTAAAACAAGGGTTAATTTAGTAACAGCTATCCGGGATTGAGTGTGAAACAATTCCGGGGGACCCGAGGGGATCGGCCGTCGGCAATTATACACAAAGCGTTCGTATCCGGGGTATAAATGGACGGGTCCGGAGGCCGGGCGGTCCGGGCCTGCAATAGTCGGCCATTGTCGGGGACTTGACGACAACGAGTGGCTCGGGTGGGCTGTATTCAAAACCAATGGATTTAGATATTATAATTGATTTACGTCAACTTGGGATGTCGTGCAAGTTTGATGAGGATCGAGAGTTCCGGCTTAATCACCTAGCACATAGGAATACGACATCTTGAAAATCTGAATCGGTTGTTAAGCATTAACGACAGGAAAGTAGATTATTTGACGCATAGCCTACTTGCTTCGATTTATTAATTTTTCAAAGCTGTACCTACATCAGGATATGAATGTATTATATTATCTCATATTGCTTTTTTAACATCGTAACATCGCTATAAATTTGAAACTTATAAAATTTATTCTGATTTGAAACTGTTGAACTTAATTTTAATTTATTCAAATTAATTTTAATTCAATAAATTTCTAATTTGTCGTGAAATATGGCATACACATTGTCAAGAGTATATAGAAAGACATAAGGTACTTTTTATGCTGGAATTCCAGTCGGAACTCCGAAATTAATGCGAGCACAACCGCTGGAATCCGCCACTAATAATTTAAAAATTAAGTTCAAATTTGCAGTATTATTTTAATGAATAATTACCGCGGGTGAAACCACGGAGACAGCTAGTTAATAATAAATATTAAAACCAGAACCCAAAAACAATCCAGTGTTGGGAATAAAACATAAAATCGTGAAATATAAAGGTCTATCAGATTCGATTCCCTTCTATCTAGAAGGGACTTCAACTAAATTTAGTATGAAAACAGGTGAAAACCAGTGTCGCCGGGTGATTTTCGCACACAAAACTATTCACCACGCACTAAAACATTCATTAACATAAAGAAATGTATTAAACGCTTTATGGTTACGTTCTTACTTTCTGTTTCTGTTTTCAAAATTCACAGTTTTTGGGGATATTGTGGAAAATATACTTGGGATACTAGCTAAAGAAGTTTTGGGCAAGTTAGAGCGTTTGCTCTAGCTTCCTTTGCAAGTTTGTCCTTTCTAGTTAATTTATTTGCTCTGTGGATGCCGTGGATTTCAGTGGAAACGAATACACGTAGATTATTAAATACATAGGTCCCATACGGGCACATAGCGCTCTCACAGTTAATTCCGTCTCACCACAATGGGTTGGCGTATAAAAATTCAAATGGAATATTAATCGACGCGCCAACCACGGACTATAATCTCTAAGATAACTGCTTCACGAAGCTCCAATGTTAAAATGAACTCATTCAACCCTAATGAAGGACCCCTGAAAAGTTCACAACATGTCGGGCCGTTACCGATGCTAGAGCTAACTGCTACAGATTGTTAAAAGAAAATGTCTCACAAAATTTTAAATTGAACTATCACACGTTTTTTTTAAACATCTAATAATAATAATAATCCACATCACAACACACAGATCTACTTGATCCCACAGTAAGCTATTATTAGCTTGTGTCGTGGAAACCAAGCAAACGTGGTATATACTACATAGAATTACATATATTATATTATACTATAGATATATGAACACACCCAGACTGGAAAATGGAACCCTGTGTTCATCACACAAAGTCCACCCCCACCGGGAATCGAACCCGGAACCCCTTCATTAGCGGGTAGGCATGGTGACCGCTGCGCCAATCTGGCGCAATCTATACCATACTAACATTATATATGTGAAAGTTTGGATGGATGGATGGATGTTTGTTACTCAATCACACCAAAACAGCTGAACGGAATTGGATGGAATTTGGCACATAGATGCATTATCTGGAATAGAACGTATAGGGAATTTTTTTAAAACCGCGTGGCAAACCACGGGGAAGAAATATGGCGGTGGGAAGGGTGAAATATTGAGAGGGGGAAGCCGGAAATCTACTTTAATTTCAACTTATTAAACAATAGTTTGATAGCGATAAGTTCGGAGTTCCTGCGAAAATTCCGGTATAAAAAGCCTTCCCTGTATCCCTGACAACGTTCTCAATTACGGCAGAGAGAGATGTTGCGTCTGAAGGGAAGCCGGTGGTAATCGGCTTCTATGGTACCTTCGGCACATTATAAAAATTAAAACCTTTTTTGTTTTCCTAAAATCTCCAAACTGCTACAAACGAAGCCGGCCACTTTATTTTAAGCGATGTTATTATCCCTGGCCCCACAAAATGACCGCGGATTTAAATAAAGTCAACAGCCGATGATGAAATTAAAAAAGCGTTTTTTTATGTTTAAATGGTACGTAAGCCTGTTGACTTTTTTGCAAGTTATTTAAGCAAAATTGATTTATTTTCGTGGAAATTATTAACTCTTTCAGTTTGATACAGTTTTTTATTCAATATACATTGCCCCTATAGCTGTAGTTTTATAATACAGGCTGTAAGGTTAAATTGCTGTTCAATTCTAAAAAAAAAACATTTTTGTCTCTTTTTTTTAGTCATCAAAAAGGGTTATTCAACGCCATTTTCCTTTTAAAATCCACATTTTTAATTGAAGTACTCTCTGTGATTTGTGAGTGATTTTATCTATACTAATATTGTAAAGAGGAAGGATTTGATTTTTTGTATGTTTGTTTGTTTGTGATGGATAAACACAAAAGTACTTAACCGATTTAAAAAAATACTTTTCAGTCCTCCGGCCAGAAAGCGTCACTTTCGGCCCGCTGTGCTAAACGAAGTTAATGCTTTCCAGCTCCGTCGATCTGAAAAAGAGTATACACATCTTGGCCATTAAATAAGAAAGCCTCAGTACACGTTTCTCAACCTCAACTTCGCCTTGCATGGCAACTACGTATTGTGATCTGACACATTTCTTACTTTACGACCCTAGGTATGAAATATACTACTCATAGAAAGCTGTAGTGTTCCTGTGTCACATAGGATACTTTCTATCTACGGGAGCTCTAAAATTAACGCGAGTAAACCGTGGGGCATCTACTAGTTTATGTAGATATTTATTAGTAACATGTAAGCATGAATTATCGAGGGTTTAAGTACCTACGTCCCTTGTTTAACTTACACCCTATATATACAATATATCGCGTCGTCAGTATATTATTTAATATGAAAATTTATCAGCAACTGAGCATAGCTTAACGAACTCTATAGAGTTGGATTATTAATAATGTCCCAATTTAATTTTAATCTGTTCGAACTTAACCTATAAGTTACTATAACAAACTAACGGAAAAGCGAACGAGGTTTCGTATTTGTGTTTAAATCACAAAGTTTTTGGGACTCCAATTTATTGTGAGTGCAAAAACCTTCCTAAACTCATCCTAATTACAACTCGCTACAGTTATTGCTCGCAATAACCATTCGACACCCATTTTACCGGACAACCGTTCTCATAGCACTGAGATACCAATTACTTATCTCTCGTCACTTCACAACTTTAACACCTTGTAATACGTGTTATTATCGCTCGGCATCGTCGTCGATGTCCCTTCATGGCGTGAGATGGGCTGGCGCGTTATTGCAAGATTAAATTAAATTTTTTGCACCCCGCATGTTTTATGTAAGGCTTTATATTATGCGTTATCTCTTGCGCTATGTTACCAGTATTTCTCGTTTTTTTTTTTTCGAAAATAACAGACTGGATTTTTCTTGTTGGAATTCCGTAGATGTCGTTTTTATTTAAAAATTCTTTCTTATAAAATGAAAAGTTCATAAGAGAATTTACTTTATATTGATTTAAATAATAATATTATACATATATCATAATATGTAGAGAAAGGAGAAAGATCTATCGATTTCACTCGATGCTACGAGCTACGTAGTGCTACACAAATCGTAGCATTACCACTACGTAATCGGCTACGCGGCGAGTGCTACGTTCGTGGGGCTCATCATCTATTACGAGTAATTTTGATCTAGAGATAGGTACTTTTATTTATTTATTTATTTATTTGTTTGTTTTATTATATACAGATACTTTTAGAGATAGGTACTTTTATCATATACTAAGAGATTTTGAGGGAATTCCGATTTATTTACATTGTTGCTTTTGTTTTTACTCTTTTGTGTAATACAAAGGTTTTTGTTATTAATATACCTAACAATTGTATGTCTAGGTAAAATTTTTGACATGAAATAGTTAATTACCAAATAAATGAATATGAATAGAAGACGTGGATAAAATATGACTAGAATTCATCTTTTTGGGTAAATGAATGTAATTACAAGGTTTTATTTTATAAACGCCTCGGGCGGATCTCTAGAGTGCCCAAATGATACAGGTTCGCCGCCCGCCCCTCGCTCGCCCGTTGTGCCTGTACTGGCACGGTCGAGGCGGCTTCCTCGCGCCGCCCGCCGTCGCGTAGCACTTCCCAGCCAATTCGGTGTTATATTAAAATTTGCTTCAGCCACTAACTTTTCCCACCACACTCACCGGACTCGTTATTGAAATTAACGAATTCAACATTGTTTTTATTTAATTTACGAGTTCGCGCGAAATAACAACGCAACTTTTGATGAAACGGAGAGATTTTTTCTTTTCTCTCTTTGTATTTTAATACGTATGATATTAACTTCTGCAACTTTGAAATTTAGTAAGGAAGTTCAATTTGGGGATTGTGTTTCAACTGCTAGACTCATACCGGACCATTATACGTAGTATAATAATAAGTTAAGGAGGTTAAAGAAGTAAGGAGTTAAACATGTTTCCTTATTTGTTGCAATAAATAAATATTATAGACTAGCTGTTCCCCACGGTTTCACCCACGTTAATTTCTGAGTTTTCGCCGGAATTATCTAATTTATTATTGATTTCTCTGTACCTCTGAGAACGTATAAATGAAAATTTTCATGACGATCAGTTGAGCCGTTAAGGCGTAAAAGCGTTACAGACAGATAGATAGTCAGGCAAACAGAGTTACTTTTGCATTTATAATATCAGTAGGGGTATTATATTATAGATATTAGTTACCAAAATATTCCATAAATGTGTCTAGTTAAAATAACAAAACAAACAAAATTCGTACGCAAATAAGCGTATCGGAACGGAACTACAGCGGATTCCGAAATGACAAACGAGTACAAATAAAACGGTAATAGAAGTTAAACTGTGGGATAATTCATTGCAAATTAAACGCCATGAAGTTTGAGCTCGCGCTAAGTACAGTCGGCTACGTGATCTAATTAGCGGCGGTCGTTACCCGTCGATCAACAGACTGGTTCCGACTCAGACGATCGCCCGTCCGCTGACAGACGAGCGGGATGTCACTCGCCCGACGAGACGTCAAGATTGTCAGACGTTAATTTGTCGTAATCTGTGGTTAGCGGTCGCGTCTTGGGGGATTTTAACGTTCCTTCGATGTCTTTTCGCATTTTTTTGTCTTTTACAAACTAGGGATTTTGTAAGATATACTTATAAAACCAATAAACATTCTAAAACCTCTTAAAGTGTTAGCTTATTTTTCTAATATAATTTAAGCGATTGCTCTTACGTACCAGTTAGAATAAAAGAAAAAGAAAAAACAATATTTTGAAATAGAGATTCAATTCAAACTTAGAACAATATCTAACAAAAATACTTAGAGAAAACAATGAGAAAAGAATCACAGAAAATCCATAGATTTCATAAAGGTATAATCGCGTGTACACTACAGTATTGCGGTCTTTGATTGACAATATAAACTCTAATGCAATAAATTAAGGTTCAAAGTAAGAAAGCAGCTACCCGCTATATAACTAAATATCTATACATATAAGTAAAATTTAAATATCTGTTTGTAATGTTAAAATAGGAGCTTTTTATTAAATTTATTTGAAAATTTAATACAGTGTGGTACTTATAACAAAAACCAATTCTTAAAAAAAAATTATCTGTCTGTCTGCCTGAGTTGAGACCGATATTTACGGAACTTTCACAGACAGATAGCTGATGTTAAGGAGCAAGTTAGGCCACTTTTACCAGATTCCCTGCGGGAGTTGCGAAAATCACCTGAGTAGGACCGCGGGGCAACGCTAGTAAGTATTATACATATAAGTATAGCAATACAGTCGTCGCACACTCTACTCTGGTGTCCTATGTAAACCGAGTCGTGTGTACACAGTTAGAATAACCGAGGTACGCTCTAACCTGTTTGTACAGGACCCACCAGTTAAAGATCCGGGAACTTCACGGGCACGGCAAGCTGCTCGTAATGCTTCGATTATTTTATCGTTACATCATACAAGGGCAGTTGGAAGCCGAGCGAGGCGGTTCATGACTCGTGTAGGTGATAATAAAAAAATAAATTATTATTAAATTATTATTATTTAAAAGTTAAAAATTTGATGGACAGAATATGGAACTTTGAAATAAGATACTATATACTCTATTGCAAGAGGGATCGAATGCATAGGGTCAAGTGGAGTAGGGAATAGATATGAGAAGGTATACATATATAGTACAGCAATAGATGAATATTGGTTGAAAATTTACATTTACATTACCATAAAACAAACAGAATTACCTACATGGCACTATAGCTTATCAAAAAACGATACAATACGTCGACGAGAATCAATAAAATGGCTCGATAAAATTTTATCGTGTTGCGCATCTTAGCCCCGCTGGTGCCAAACGGATAGACAGATGGACGCATAGCGGAGTCTTAAAGTAATAGGGTCCCGTTTTACCTTTGGGTACGGAACCGTAAAAACAGCCTAAGTAAATACAAAACCAACCGCGCAACATACATTTCATTGCGTTAGTAAACTTTCTCGTACGTGACGAATAGCTTTGTATCTTAGTTTTCAACTGTTTTCACACTAAACTAAGTCGATGACCGGTCTGTCTGTTCTGTGACTTTACCCACACAAAATAAACAAAAGAAAATGTGACCCATTGTGACCGTTCGTTTCGTTAGCAAAAACAAGTCAAATTCAACACAAAAGGTTAAACTCACAGTGAAGAAATTGTGGGCGACCAGATTAAAACGTGGCACGTTTTTTTTTTGTTAATTGGAAGCGTTACGGCGACGTGACAGTGGACGGCTAGCATTATGTCATGCTCAGTGACCTTGCGAACATGCCAGTGGACGTCTGGCTTTATGTCCTGCTGCGTTCACTCTATAGAGTCCCGTATTGAGTCGCAATTCGCAAAGCACGAAAAAAAAATATATAAGTCTTATTAATTATGCCCGTGGTTTGCGAAAACGGGACTCTCTCTTTATTATAGTAAGTACGTTTGAACATACAGGAAGATATTGTGTAAATGGAAGTGATACGTTGGGTTGTTCAAAAGAACTGAGCGATCATATTACGTGGATGGCTACTTTTTAAAGATGATGGAAATCACAAGAAAATCTCTAGAACCACAAGAAGATCACAAGAAGAGATGATGGAAATCACAAGTATCTATATATAGTAGTATGTAGTAGTATATAGTATATAGTATTTAGTATTTGTTCATTTTGCTTATAAATTTGTCTGCCTGCGTCCGTGACGCCTCCGCAAGGCTCCAGCGGAAGACCAGCGCCTGGTGGTCCTTACAACCACCCGACTTATGTTGAGCTGGCCGCCTTTTTGTCACAACACGGTGTCTAATCACAATGTTCAAATAAGTGTCTCCGTTATTTTAAGTAGGTGTCCATTTCTCAGCCGTTGGATGGAGTCCACCCACAGATCTTCCGCCGGCGGCGTCTGTCCGTCGGTTGAGAAGCGAACCCTCAATACTCGTTATATATGTTTAGTTGTTGTATACGTAATGTAAATCTTTGTGTTGTGTCAAATAAAGTTTATAAATTCAATTCAATTCAATTAAAAAAAAATCACAGTTTTATGACATGTATGCATGTGTAGATCTATAAAATAGCTCGTAATATGTAAAAAAATATATTTAGTCGGGCATATACTGTATAGCAATAACTAATATATCCAAAACCATCATCTTTCTTAAATTTCACAAGAAACACTATATTGTTTCTTTTAATTTTTTTAACAGATAACAGAAGTGACGCACTTGAAGTTATTCGAAGTGAAGTGCATGAAATCAACGAAAATTACAAAAATTAAGTCAGTAAAAGTGAAGGCACTAAGTCAACGGAAGTAAGGCAAAAGAAGCTAACGGAAACGACATAGAAGAAAGCAAAGGAAATGAAAAGCACGAAGTCAACAGAAGTGACAATTTTGCAACAAACGCAACATTATCAACGATAAGGTATAATAATTTTCTATCAAAACACAAGGTTTAATTCTCGATATTATTATTATAATATAGTTCTGTTTTACACGGAATTTTTCCTTCACTGCTGTCTACCCCTGGATGGTATGATTGAGGTACGCCGCGTTCAAATAGAATCCGTCCGACTGCAAGTATTTCTTTTTGATGAACTCTAAATGAGACTGGGATTGGAAAACGATCGGTGCGAGATCTAATCGAAGCTTCGCGATGGGACCAAACGAAACGCTGAGAGCAACGTTTTAGTTCTTACAATACAAAGATATATATAGCAGGGCACAGCTAGTATATATCTTATATATACTAGCTGTGCCCCGCGGCTTCACCCGCGGTAATTGCGGAGTTCCCGTACGAGTTTTGGGATAAAAAGTACCCTATGTCCTTCTCTGTACCCCTGACAACGTGCATGCCAAATTTCATCCAAATCCAATCAGTCGTTTTTTTTTTTTTTTTTTATATCATTTATTTAGTGAGGCTTTTTACGCTCGTGCGCCAAGCCAGCCTCGTAATGTGTTACATTTTTTATTTTATTTTATATATTATTTATATTACAATATAAAACTACTAATAGAAATAAACAAAAAATAAACTAAAAATAAACCTTCCTAACACTTCGGCGGAATGCAGCGCCCCCAACAACACAAAGCCACCGCTATAAGAAGTCGTTTTTGCGTGATTGAGTAACAAACATCCAAACATCTAATCATCCACACTTTCACATTTATAATACCTATTAGTAGGATAAAATTTGACATGAAATTTTTAAAAGAAAATGACAATTACCTATAAAAATTGAGTTTTAACACCACTAACTCAATCTTAAAACAATAGTTTAAAAAATTTTGTATGTCAGTCAAACTTTTGCTTTTTCTTTTCAATCGGTTGGAAAAAGGAGTTATACAACTTGAAGCTTATATCGTACGGTTTTATCATGTTTATCTATACACTGGTTATACTGGATGCAAAGTCGAAGGAGAAACTTATTGAAACCCTCAGTCCAAAGTCCTGCTCTCCTCTTATTAAAGAGGACATGCTACCTTGTAAACAAAAAATAAATAAATAAAAAAAAGTGAAAGGAAACCTTAATTAAAATGGATTTACGTGGGTGAATGACCTTCACATTGATAGGCGGGTCAGCGGCAACACAAAAGAAAGGGTCGCAGGGACGATGCATGTGACCTTTGGGGTATGATCCGTCAGCTATAGTGACCTCTTTTGTAAATATTGGTATTTTTTTTCTACGTCACGTGTTTTTTTTTATATTTGAGATGAGTAGGTACTCAATACTGAATCAAATATTTACTGACCTCCTTCAGTAAGCCAAAGTCAAATAGTTAGTCCCTCATTTGCGAACACGTTATATCCCGTATGAAAAAAATATTGCGAAGTTTTTCTGGATACTACAAATTACGACGAACGGTATCTTTATCTATACGAAGGAAATTCCAGACGCTTAGTAACAGTAATATATGTGATCCAAAATGAGGATTTACGCCTGTTCATCGAACGATAGTAAAATCTAATTGACTGGGAAAGTAAACTAGTTTTTA
Organism: Zygaena filipendulae; assembly: GCA_907165275.2. Classification (NCBI taxonomy): domain Eukaryota; kingdom Metazoa; phylum Arthropoda; class Insecta; order Lepidoptera; family Zygaenidae; genus Zygaena; species Zygaena filipendulae. The sequence goes on from OU015649.1 coordinate 346,206, forward strand.
CCGTTCATTATTTACCAAAAAAATAATAATAATAATCTTATCCTTCTAATATTATAAACGCGAAAGTTTGTATCAATGTATGGATGGATGGATGAATGGATGGATGGATGTTTGTTACTCTTTCACGCAAAAACTACTGGATGGATTTAAATGAAACTTTACAATAATATAGCTTATATATTAGATTAACATATAGGCTACTTTTTATCCCGGAATTCCCGCGGGAACTCTGAAATTAACGCGGGTGAAACCGCGGGGCACAACTAGTAAAATATAAAACCTGTCGCTTAAACTAATGAAGAACATCTGGTACCAAAATGGTACCTTAAGTATCCATATCCTGACTAACTATTAGTAAAAGAAATAACACCAAAAATGACAGTTTGAACGCATCCTTACCTGGCCCCTTGTTCCCGACGGCACCTCCGACACGACGGATGGCCGCCAAAGAATTTAATATCACGGAAGCAATAAAATTAAAATGGGTAGGTATAATTAAAAGCTGAAGTCATTATTCCCCCGAAATTCTCTCCATAGAAGGTAATTAGGGGAAATTAAAGATTTCTCCTGCAATGTCTACACAGATTAAAACGAGTGAATGTGTCGGTTTAAAAAACGAGGTCTTGTATGAAACTAATAAAAAAACAATTAAAAAAAACTGAGATCCGAACCAGCGATGCTCAAACTTTTACTAGCCGCAAAAGTCTTTAAACATAACAACTTTTTTATATCTTCACAAAATACTTTTAAAATTTTGGTTTGGGATTCCCTCGGAAATTCTTAGATACGTAATATCTCACATAGATACCTACTCGTTTTTTTTTTCTATCTCTCCATTAACGCAATAGGATATTTTTATTCAATTTAACATTGGCTCGTAGAGTATATTCGTCAACCAAATGAATTCATCCTCAAATTTTGAATCGCATAGTTTTTTTAAATTTTCAGTTCAATAACGCTCTCAGGGTTTCAATCACGTTCACTTTATATATATATATACAGTTATCAACTTGTACATATTAATATAATATGAAAATCGTTTGATTGGATTACTTTACCTACGTACTTAGCTCCGTTGAAAGCAAAAATTCAATTTTCGATTTCCGCCGAACAAATTCGCCCCGGGGTGTGCCGAGTTTGGGGATATAATGCAATTACTGGGCGGGCAGTGGGCAGTGGGCACCGCACATACCGGCGGAGGTTGTTGAAGTTAGGCTGCGAGCGCTTTGAAGCGAAGCTATACGATGCGCCAGCGTTTCGGCCCGCAGAGAGCATGCATTAACTAGAAAGGTTATTTAGGCGGGGGCGGGCACGCTGCGGATTCAAAGGAAGTTAGAGTTGCTCTAACTTTCTCAAAATTTCCATTACTGGCATATCTAGTACCTATATTTTCCACAAGATTCCCAAAACTGAATTTTCAAAACAGCTAGACACATACATACATACATTTTGTTGTTTGGAATAATGTTTTTGTGCGTGACAAATAGTTTTTAAATCAAATAACGCAATTTCATTCAAAGTTTATACATATACATATAATATCCGACCTCCACAGTTCCTAGTGGTATGGCATACAAAATGGAAATACGTATTGTGACTTTCGAAAAAAATTGTGTACAAGAAAATCGCCGGCGACACTGATGCTCATTTGTTTTCCTACTAAGCTGAGTCAATGCTCTTTCTATCTGTTCTATGGGCAGCTCGATGAGTAGTTCGCTCAATATTCATAAAGTGCGAGCCGCGGCAGATGGCTGCGGCGCGACGCTAACTGCCGTGCGGAGTTACGACGTAAGGCTCTCCGGCAAAGATTAGACTATAAACTATGGACGATATTAACCAATTTATGTTGTGATCCGAAGACAAAAACGGCTTGGACCGTCATTCTTCTAACCCTCAAATTTATTACTTCTTTTTTACTCATGGTGGTAAATTGGACTTTAATTAGGTATATTATGTTGTGGGCAAAGACATTATAAGAGAATAGATGAACAATACAAACTATGCAAACCACGTCAACCAATTTTTGCGGGGGGAATGATCAAAATAAAACCAATCTTTGTGGTGCAATCAAATACCAATCACCACAAAGTATATTTCAAATAGCCAATCACATCGCTTTCCGTCAAGTGGTATCATAGACAATAGTTTCTGCTAGCCAACGGCATTTTTTTAGCATAAGATCATTTGACCACTGCGCGGTTCAAGGGGTAAGCTTAGCGGCCGAGCGTTTTGTCTATCTATTCTCTTTCAATATCTTTGGTCGTAGGTATGTCTTTACGCACATCTCTAGCAGCTACTACGGCAGCTAAGAAAGTTCCCTTTCTATGTTTTCATCACAAACGGTCCATGCAAGAAGTTATTACGACAGTTATAAATTTTAAAAACTTAAAGCTTTAACAATTCGCTAGCACCAGAGTGCTGCCACGAAACGAGCGAAACCGCAGTATGGGGCTAGTAAGATAATAAACGATACTCTCGCATATTACTAAACTAAAATTGCGATATGAATTTCTATATTATACATTTATGTAGTAACTAGTTGTACCTAGTATGTTCTAGCAGAGTAGGTACCTACCAGTTATCTGTAGCGATTCATTTTGCAACGCAATCGTTCGTGTGCGTAGAGCCTTATCTAAATGAGCGCTGTGAAAAAAACTCGCCGGCCAATATCGGAGCGAGCTCGTTTGACCGCGCCCGACGGCGGTTAATTGCATGTGTAATGAATAAGCATTAAGCATTAAAACTCCGCTGAAACGTCACCAGAGAAAATATGTATATAAAGTTAGTCCGGAAGACCAAAAAGATATAAAATTTAGTTAAGTTACTAGCTATTCGCCGTGGTTTTTGGGTTTTTTACGGGGTTCCCGCGGGAATTCAAAAGTACTACGCCCTTCTCTGACCCCTGAAAACAGGTATGCGAAATTTTATGAGATTTCACCCGCGTTAATTTCAGAGTTGCTCTGAGGATTCCAGGATAAAAAGTAACCTGTGTCTTTTTTTGTACCCCTGACAACGTGTATGCAAAATTTCATGCCGATCGGTAGAGCCGTTAAGGCGTGACAGCATAACAAACAAACAAACTTACATTCGCATTTGTAATTCAACGAATAAGTTTAGCTAAAATTAAATTCTCATAATTTGACAGGTTTCCGAATACACCACTTTGGGATAACCTTATTAAACTGATGCAGATTTATTCCGGTCATTATTATTATTGTGATAAGGTATATAATTGATCCTCTCGAGGAAAATTAATCTTTTGCGGAAAGTATAGGCTTTTTGATTTCTATAATTTAATAATCTCTGATTTCGCCATCTTGCACGGATTCAGTACAAATTAATCTCCCTGAAACAGGCATTTTGTATTATTGTTTGACAGCACCACATACATAGTATAAAACAAAGTCGCTTCCCGCTGTTTGTCTGTCCCTATGTATACTTAGATCTTTAAAACTACGCAACGGATTTTGATGCAGTTTTTTTCATAGATAGAGTGATTCAAGAATAAGGTTTATACGTATAGTATCTAGTATCTTGGAATTCCCGCGGGAATTCAAATAGCTCAAAAGTACAAATAGTGAACTTAATGCCGTGCAGCATTTTTTTCCTAACCATTGGATTGAGAGAGAAATGAACACAATAGGGTGTGCAATCTATACTATAATAAAAGAGTAGAATCCGCGATTCTGTACATTGAATATTTTTACCTAAAATTGAGAGGGGTGATAAAAGAAGAGTAACCAAGCCCAAAAAAAAAGTTTTTAAAATTATTTTCTTTTCTGTCTGTCTGTCTGTCTGTCTGTTCACGATAATCTCCGCATCTACTGAACCAATTGTCATGCATTTTCACAGGTTGATAAACCTTAGCCTGGAGCTACATATAGACTTTGTTTCATTTAAATCGGATGTCGGGAAAAAAAGTTGTTGTATGAAAACTTTTCATGCGGGTGAAACCGCGGGGCACAGCTAGTTAATAATAAAAGTCAAACTAATAGCCACTTGATCAACTGAAAATTACAAAAAAAATAGTGCATTAATTTAGTAGATCTTTTTCCCCGACTTCCAAAAAAGGAGAAGGTGCTCAATTCGACTCTATGTTTTTTTTTTCAATTGTTTTCTCTCTAGTGATGCTCTTTTTTAATTAAGATTGGAAATTAAATCTCTGGGCAATCTGTACCCGCCAACACAAAGCGCCATCGCGCCTCGATTCCAGCAAAGTTACACATCAACAACCAAGGACACCGTTCAGCGCAACTACAATAGTTTTAAAGCAATTAAAACTAAGATAGCTCACACATAGACGCCCCGAGGTCCGAATTTTGATGTTGAAACCATAATTCTTAAACAATTGTTACAGAAAGGGAAAATTCTTTATTTCTTTATTTATTTTGTTATTCTTTAATTGTCTTCATTTGTGTTGTTCTGTATGTGTTCATTTGTGTTGTGTTTCTTCTTGCTTAAATAAAGGGTCTTTCAATAGGGACGGGTCGATGTTGGCAGCCTGTGGCGGCCATGTTGTTTTAACGTCGTCTTTCTAACCTATATTTTTTTATTCAGTTAGTAATGCCAAATCACCATGGCAAGTTACACGGTTGAGCAACACGTCCAAATGTTAAAAATGTATTACCAAAATGAGTGTTCGTTAGTGCAAACGTTACGTGCATTGCGCCCATTTTACGGCAGACGGTGAGAGGTGACGTGAATTGGCCACCGAGATCCTGCGACTTATCACCTTTAGACTTTTTTTTGTGGGGTTTTCTTAAGTCGCAGGTCTATACCAATAAGCCACAATCGACCGATGCCCTTAAAGTCAACATAGCTCAGGCTATCGCTGAAATTCAACCCGAACTATGCGGCAGAGTTGTTGAACATTGGACAACTCGAATTCGTGCCACCGTGAGAAGCCGCGGCGGACATTTAAACGATGTGATTTTCCACACATAATGGCATATATAGCTCTTTCAAATAAAAAAAAAAATCGTTAAAATCTCACACACGGCCTTTTTTATTTCATGTCAAAATCGACCCGTCCTTATTGAAAGACCCTTTAAATCTTTCTTTATCTTTATCTTTATCAAAACTAGGTCCGAGTTCCTTGATTAAAAAAAACTTAAAGTTAAACACTTACCATATTTCTATATAGTTTCTTTATAAGTTGAAATAAATAATAATGTATCCAGACTCGTCTCGAGTTACAATAATATTCATAAATAAATGTGTAAATGAATAGACTACCCGACTACATCATTATTTTTATTTATGTAGATATACACAGAAACCTGAATGAAGTATACCTAGGTACACACTTGCAAAGCATACCGCATTTTTGTTTCCACCGGTACCGATATTTACCAAGTACCGACCGCTTTCTCCCTGTAACCGCCCTAACTCACCAGGAAATATCACGCGCCTATTCGTATTCTGGATACAACCGAAACAGAGCGCTAACAAAACAAGAACAAAAGTTAAACTATTATTCAGTTACACAACCAACAACAAACTAAGTGAATTCGATATAAGATACGCTTAAGGGGTGGAATTAGGCAAAGGAAACGGCGCGGCGGGGGAACGAAGTTGTTTTTGCGAAACAAGCGGAAAAACGGTGAGGTCCTGCGAGGTGAGGTTATCGACGGTAATTTGTCAATGTCCTGTGAGCCGATCGCGATATTTTTTTTTTTATTTCATAACGACATTACCGAAACAGAACCTAAAACGTCACATACCTATTTGTTTTCAGTTTTGTTTTGATCCTGACGCCGCGCTCGTTCAAGATCAGTCAAACGAGTCGACAAGAGTTGAGACCAATTTTTTTTTAAAGTAGCGCAGTAGCATATGAGTAGGTCGGAATGTTGTTTTATAAGGTTCTTTATTTACATAAGATAAAACAACTTTCACCAAGACTTAACTAGTGTGAGCAACGATAACTGAGCATGCTAAGTTTGATTTCAATCGGTCAAACGGTGTAGAAGGAGTTCACGAAGGACTATTCCGCTTTTTGATCGCATAAGGAGCTATGCTCGCTTCGCTCCAATCATTTTAATATCTGACATTTTAACGATTTTGTTTATAATGTAAGAACTTTTGTCGTTTTTTTTGACAAATAATGATTACCGACCGCAATCAGTAGACTTAATAGAACTTAATTGCGACATCCCAAAGATGACGCGAGCGAAACCGCGGGTAACGGACAGTCACTTGAACCAACTTGGCGTCGCGTATAGCTTTCTGCAAAACATAGAACTCCTCGCACATAAACTGGGTGTGCGTATTGTATTGTATATCATTATAAACGTCACTCCGCCGCCTTGTTTACTCGCAGATTGAGTTCCCTTTGACTCCCCGATGATTCGTCTCGTTAATTATAATTGGCGGTGTGCGTGACGCCAGCCCGCCCGCCCGCAAGCCGTACGGCGACAACATATCCATTACACATTTATTCCGACACACGTCGAATAACGTCGTATGTAATCATATTATAAGGTTGCTCGACACAAAAAGACGTGTTTCTGATATAACCATTGACCATTATTATCTTGTATGCTTTTCTGACCATTGTTTTGCAAAAAATCTTTAACGCAATATTGATAGTCGTATGATAAGTTAACAAGACTATGGGTCTCATAACAAATATTACCTATCTTATGTCCTAATTAAATAAAAAAAAAAAAAACATTTTAATTCCTTGAATCTTCATTTCAAAATTTCATTAATCAGATAATATTCTTAACTCACTCGTGAATTAAAACAATCACAAAAATTACTAAGTCGTATCGTCACGTAATGTAAATAAAAATGCCGCATAGTGCTTTTTCTGACCGTGACGATGTCTACGAATTTACTCCAACCGCTAAGGATCTTCTTTCCGAAACAACAGAAAAATCTGAAGCAGGCCATTCATTAATATTATAATAATATGAAGGTTTTATTTACCTGCGATTTCACTTGTGTTAATTTCGGTGTTCCCTCGGGGATTCCGGGATAAAAAGTACCGTAGTTATATCTTTATCTGTACCACTGATATGCAAAATTTCAGAATGATCGGCTAAGTAGTTAGATAAGGGGTGAAATCGTTACAAATAAACTAATAAAATATTTATAAAGATGTTTATAATATGGTCGTAATAGGCTATTCAACATTTTTTTTTATTTTTAGCCCGTCGTGTAGATTCATAAAAAATATTAGACATGTATTTTTTCTTTTTTCACGTAAGCAAAAAATAACGGAGATACGTTAAGTTGAAATGTCGCGTGACGTGACGTCACAAGCAGGCGCAGCTTTTAGCTGCATATGCCGTTACGAGCGGGTCTCCCAAACATTAATGCGCTTTATCCAAGGTATATTTTCATCAATTTGAAAAAGCGAAAAATACGTGTCCATTATTTTTTTATTATCTAACTGACGGACTAAATAGAATTAAGAAAAAAAAGTAGTCAAAAAGCCTATTGAGGGTCCTGCCGTTTTAACGCGCAACCGTTTCGGCTTCCAATCAATTATGGGCTTCACTTCACTGTTCCGGCCGATTGATCGGGGACGCTCCGCTTAGTCCTGAACACCGGAGACAGTCCAGCTCCTCAGCGCAGGGTTGAATTGACACTAGGAATTCCACGTTAAGTTGGCTATTAGGAACACGTCATCTCAATACGTACTTACACGGAGAGAAATCAACCAGACCGAATAGGTTTCAGTCGCCCTTTGTTGCCTGAAGGATATGTTGGTGAGACAGTATCAGTGACAAACAGGCACAAGGATCGACCCCGCATCGTGTCAATAATGTGCAAATTACGGGAGAATATACTCACCAAATATGGTGCCAAACCGAACACCGGTAGCAGAAATACTGTTAACCAATCATCCGTAAGGAACTTTTCGGTCGCAAACTTTACCGAACAAACCTCTACTTTAATAATAATCTTGTATTACATTAGTATACTACTTGTTCCCTGCGGTTTCATCCGCATTAATTTCAGAGTTCCCGCGTGAATTCCGGGATAAAAAGGACCCGTGTCCTTCTTACAACGTTAAATTTCATGATGATCAGTTTAGTAGTTAAGGAGTGAAAACGTCACAACCAAACAACAAGGAGTTTATTTGTTTGTACACAATATAGTATTGAGGACGAATTGAGGACTAGGAATTGAGGACGTGACAAATTGGGAATATTATTGTTAAAACTACGATTTGGATCCAAATCTATGTTAATTTTAACAACTCAACCGAGCACCTTCACGTTGTTAAGGTATAGAAAAGTACATTAGGGCACTGTTTAACGGGTCCGACTCACAATTGGCCGGTTTTTTTATATACTTAAGGTTTTCGCTTTGAATTATCAGTGTTTTTTTTTTTATTATTTAAAATCATGAATTACCGATGGCTTCATTACGTCCTTATTTAACCTTACAGCCCTATAGATATAATTCTATTAAACAGAGTTGAAGCTGTGTTAATTTCATCAAACGCCCGCTCATCGAAGTCGACTTTTGAACGGAAACAGAGAGACTGTTCTTTATCGGAGCAGTTTACCCCGGCGGTAGGATAGCCACGAGCGGGTTTAGCTCTCGGACTATGCAACAAAGGTTACGTCAGAGCAAAATGTTAATACAACCGCGTTGTTTCACCGAGCAGTTTGCTCGAAAAGCTAGCTGCGATAGTAGCAATATGTGCAAAGCCCTGGTTGACGCCCTATTCCGAACGTGTCTCGTATTCTCGTATGCGACGAACGACGAACGACCCTCTACGCCCGGTAAGAGCCCGTAGTCAAACGGTAAAAAACGGAACCCTTTTAATTTCTTTGCAGTCTCCGTTCATCTATTTTAACCATTTTACTCTGAGATTATTGACTTTGATGAAAAGGGCAGAAAGAAAACAGATGTAAAGAGGAAAAGTGTATGGTATTCTGTGAACTGCTATACAATGATGTGATGAAATTTAAAAAAAAAAATAAGTGAACCGTGAATGAATTAAAATATGAAATCAACTCTATTCGTTACAGTAACTAAAAACAGATAAGTAAATAATATGCAATAAGAAAAGTAGCCCAAACAGCTGATCGCAACAAATGCACTCTACATGTTACTAAGAACCGATATACCTATCAATGATTGGGCAACCGCATTGGTCTTCTTCTTCTTCTTCTTCAATAATGGCGTCTATAATTATAATTTGCCAATGACAATGTTTCTTAATAATAAAAATCTCTTCATCTACTTCTTCAATTGTGGCGAAACACCAATGACAATGTTAGATTGTTCCCCAAGTTAAAACATGGCTCTCTTGAAAGCCAGTTTCCTGCTCAGGGTTCAAAATAGATGCTGAAAAGTGACTGAAATAACGAAGACAACGTGACGCGCGTGTTTTCGGTACGGCTTTCACTCGTCAACAATAACCGCGTTGGTCGGTCGTCAATGAGTGGTCGACCGCGTGATATGACAAAGACTGCGTTCCGTTTTAAACAGTAACCCTAACTATATTCAACATTTTAAATAATACGACTACCTTTGATCGTAAAATAACCTCTGTTAAATTTTGAATACCTAGTAAAATTTTAACTACATAGTTTAAACTTTACTAATTTGTAACCGGTTTCGAATAGGTTCCCTGATGCAATGCTTGCATGCATGTGCTTTAACGCAACCTCGTGTAATGAGATATGAATATTGTATGATGACACTTCCACACAGCGTCCACTCCAGTCCGAGGTTCGCTTTAAAAATAATAGCAAAAATTTTAACACATTTTTTTTTTTAATGAAATTTTAATTTTGTAAATTTTTCCCTGCACTCACGAAAAGTGCCGCATGGTACAATCGTTAAAAAAGTTATATTATTACGAGTTTTCAAAGCTGCCGTATGAGGTTTCCTAAATGGGAACTCCTTTTGAAGAGGAAAACAAAAATAAATTGTGGAAAAAATGAGACAACCGTATAAAGTTTGTTACACACAACACAATACTAAACAAAAAGATTAAATTAGGAACACGGGTAATTCTTTATCTATACAAATCGTCATTTTATGCTAAATTATCCAAAAAAAAAACAACATCCAGTGCTCATGAAGCAACGCTGAAAATATAGTATACGTCGCTAAAAAAACTGGCAAAACACCACACAACCGGCTCCCGAACCACAAAAACTACGCAGCACTATCATGACAATATATTACAGACCTACACCCTGATTCACTATGAACAACCAATGATATTATAAGTTGAACTACATAATTCCTTGCTCATAACACGCGTTTAGCACAATTCCAAACGCTCCGGATAAAAAAGCTAATTAGTATTCTTGAATTTAACTATTTATATTCATAAATTAATATGATACATACCTATTGTAGCGAATGTTGTCTCAGGTTCACAATTTCGTACTCCTTGCTTGCAAACACGGCAAATAAGAACTGACTGTAGATTCTGCTTAAAACTTTTATTTAGTTGTTATGTCATCATGTAAAAGACTTGTAAGTCGTAATGATTTAGAGTCTTGATTGAGATTCTTTAAACACAACTTTGCAAGGATATTTTGCACTGGTAAACGTAATTTCACAACTCTCTTCGGCCCAAGCTCCAATTTTTCTTCCGCCATCCGTCAAAATCCACTTCTCTCTTCTTAAAATAAAAAATGACGTACCAAAACAAAATAATAATAAAAAAGGTTGACATTGTAGCAGAATGCTACACTATGTAGTACTTTTACAGTTGTAATACGTAGATTATAAATCTGGCCAGTTTTGGTCCTATTAGACATTTACGTCATTAAGGTCCTGACTTTAGGACACGTTGTTTAAGTAATATACTCAATAGTGGTCGCCCATTGTGGCCTCATATTTTGGTAAGTTCTAAGTTCTTATAGTAGCTATACTTTATGTTACTTATTTCATTTCATTTTTTGCAGTAAAAATTGTAAGCACGCAAGGAAAACAATTTTCGCGGCGCGTTGCCGTAACGTGGCGTGTTACGATCATAGTGGATTATATCCATATCCACCTACTGTGCAGCGATGGGGCGACTGGGGCGCGTTTGTGTTCATGTATAGCATGTGCCTGTAGAGATGCGAGATGATAAATTTGAAAATATCACGACATTACTCAGAGCGGGCTGTTTCTAGCGGCAATAAGGCCGCGCCGGCGAATATCGGGACAAATTGTGGACGGCTGGATCTGAGATAATAATAATATAAACTCCATGTCATAGGACACGAGCGAGTTATCAAACTACTTACTGCTGCCGCTCTGTCGAAAAAAAATACCAGGAATTGGTGAATAAAACATAAAACGTTTATTAATCATCCAAATTATTGTATCGCCTTAAAAGGGGTCTACTCACAGAACAAATAGAAGGGACATCAACTCAGTTTAGTACAGATATTATAAAAGAAAACCTGTATCGCCGGGTGATTTTCATACAAAAAAATTATTCCTCACGCACAAAAACACTAACGTAGGTAACGAAATGTATTTAACCCCATATTACGTTTGTCATTGTTTTCAAAATTCAGAGTTTTGGGAATATTATGAAAAATATAAATACTTGGCATGCCAGCGAAACAAGTTTTCCTTTGCAACAATGGCGCGCCTGTCCCGCCTATACTATGTCCTCTCTACTTAATTTTTTTTTCAGTACCTACTGGTTTACCCTTTCTGAAGTAATACACTTACGCCTTTTGCACATTAAAAGATTTTTTTCTTGTCTTATAAGAAATGTGTTAATAAGACATCCAGCCGCTTTGATTTTTATATGAGACCATACATATTACAAGAAATTTTCTTATCCTGAGATAATTTTCTTGTAATACAAAATGACTAATACTAGTAATTTTGTCTTGAAAATTTCTTATAATGTACAAAAAGCCTTATCCCAATGAATAATCCAATCAAGAAAATATTTTTTATTTCTTTTATTTCTTTTGATTGTTATTATTATAATCAATAAAACAATCTTGAACTTATCAAGTCGCACTATTTAGTAGCAAAGGACATCACAAAGTATTGTTATATGCGTTTATACAATGTGTGAATGAATGAATTACATAATATATCGCTAGTCTCCTGTAACTTCAGTCCTTCCGACCACCACACATCGATCGACGACCGCTCACCGCTCGCCATGGCACCTCCCCAGCGTTCACTGTGGTATCACAAAAAACATTTATAATGCATCTATTCACATAGAAAATAGAGTCTAATATAGCTTGAATGATTACTCAATTACCGAGTAAACATTAGCGTTGCTGGTTGTACAGCCATTAATTCTGCTTCACTACTAATAGGAGTGTTACGACGACGTCGATGAGTGAAGGAGATGTTCTTATACAAGTAGCATATCGCTGTCTCTTCTTTGCGGTCTGAGCTGGAGTGAAACTCAATATTTGATAGCATCTCCGTTGACGTGAGCCGGATGTACGAGATAAATTGTTATGAATGCGAATTTAACTTGAATTTCGGTTTTCATCTCGTATCTTCTATACTTATAATAAAACTGTAGAGAGGTCAATTCTGTACATTGAATATATGTATATTCAAAATTAATATTGGCGGATGAATGGTGATCGATACTGATGCCAAAAATGCAATCAGTAAATTTTTTGTCTGTCTGTATGTGCACGCATGGGTCAAAAACTACTGAAGGAATTTTAACCAAACTTGGTACGATTGTAGTCCATACTCCTGGGCAGGTTATAGGCTATATAACATTACGCTAAGACACATAGGAGCTGAGCAGTGACGATAAATTTGAAGCAAGTCGGATAAAAATGCGCTTTCGAGCTCTTATCCTCGCAAACGTTGATCATACACCGAAAATATATATTACAAAGATAATCCTTACATAATCTTCTTTATATCTAAATAAAAATGAATGTTTTTATGTCGGTCCTCTATGCGTTTCGAAACCATTGGTCCGATTGTGATGAAACTTTGGCGGGTTGTTCTGCCTGCGTCCACAAAGGTTCCTGATCCCAAAACTCACGCGGGTGAAACCGCGGAGCACAGCTAGTAGATAATATAAATAAGTCTTCGATTGAAAAAACCTTTTTTATAAAACAAGCTTTTATTCAAATGCGCTAAGAAGAATGAACCAAATCGCCATCCAAACTAAACGTGTATACAAAATTTCAGCTCAACTTTGACATAATTTTGAACTGATCATGTTACATTTTATTTATTGAAATTCATTTATAAAACTGGATTAGTTTTTAGTCCTGTCTTTATTATGTACCTACCTTAGTATTATTTTAAAAACAAAAATATGGGGTTTCAACTCCACTCGAGCCTTAAATATTTTAACCGAAGCTCTATATTATTAGAGCTAAATTAAATTTCATTATTGTTGCACCTTAACGGTTTCCCAAGATGATAAATTCCAGAGTAGGTACCTATCTATAAACATAGGTATATTTTTATTTTGAAAACCACTATGGAATCGGAGAATACATGTCTTCCCTCGAAATGTTTGTACAAGTAAAACAAGTCGATACGAACGGAAGAATCAATAAAAAAAAACATAGGCATTTCAAATCACGTAACATCTTTGTTTATTTAGCGGAAAGAAATCAAGCTGCATGCACCGTTTGCTTCTGTTTTCTTTCGATTGAACTCCATCGGCCGGTGGAGTCTGTTTGCAGAGCACACAGCCGGGGACAAACGAGACGCTGCGTACCCTCGGAGACACACCACACACATGGGTACGCGTACAATGTACACACTACGTAATATTATAAGGTAGGTACAATGTACATTGTACACACCATCTAATTGTTCAGAATCAAAGTTACAAGTGCCAAATTATTTAACACTAGCTGTGCCCTGCGGTTTCAGCCGCGGTAATTTCGGAGTTCCCGCGGGAATTCCGGGATAAAAAGTACCTTTTGTCCATGCCAAATTTCATCCAAATCCGTTCAGCCGTTTTTGCGTGATTGAGTAAACGTATTCGAGGATAATAGCTCGAAAGCGCATTTTCGTCCGACTTGCTTCAAATTTATCGTCACTGCTCAGCTCCTATGACGCTTTGCGTTATGTTATATAGTCTATAACCTGCCCAGGAGTATGGACTACAATCGTACCAAGTTTGGTTAAAATTCCTTCAGTAGTTTTTGACCCATGCGTGCACATACAGACATACCGACAGACAGACAGACAAAAAATTTACTGATAGCATTTTTGGCATTAGTATCGATCACCATTCATCTTTCAATATTAATTTTGAATATATATTCAATGTACAGAATTGACCTCTCTACAGTTTTATTATAAGTATAGAAGAAGATAAGCAATGCTAATGCAGCGAAGTAAGCGGAGAGAGGAAACACGTGACACCTTCACTTGCAATTTAATGCATTAGATATACTTACGCAATTTTTCGTCATAAATTTTATATCATAATTACAATAAAGCATTCGAAATCTAAATTAGTTCGCAGCAAATCATTCTACAGTCCACTCAGCTATTCCTCAAATACGTTGGACCTTGGAGCCGAAGTCATTATAGTCAACGTATTCGAATACCACTTCCATGATGCGTACTGTTATGGACTTAGAAGACCTGCGTGTGTGCGTGTGTATATGTGTGAAAGCTCTGCGAGGAGGAGGATGTGTGACTCCATATTCTTCTACAATATTTATAACCAATACCGTATTTTTCTTCTATAATATTTTTAACCGACATTATAGCAAACGTCTGACCCAACTAATATTATATTATGTGAGTTTGTCTGTTACGTTTTCACTTTACTACTCCACTGAGTCACACTCGTCAATTTCTCATTCGCGTTGTCAAGGGTAGGTACAAAAAACGACATAGGCTAAGTTTCATCCAGAAAAAGGTACTGTTCTCAAAGGATGAGAATTCGACTGGCAAAATTACATAAACTTAAGCGAAGCTGCAAGAACGAACAAGTCTTAAATAACATTCATACTACGTGCTTTGGTACTTTTCATTGCGGTTTCAGTCATTTCACACTTCATCCCTTTCGGGTTTGAATCACCAAAATACCCCTATCTACGCGGCTTGCCTACAAAATTATGCACACGGAAGCCTTATGCATAATTTTAGTTTTAAAACCTCTGAAAATATTACTGACTGTAATCATAATAGGCTGGTTTCCGGAGTATGAATATCAAAATTCTATTTAGTGCGTCTTGGAGATTAATAATTAATATTGAACTCGTATTTTTTACGTAATCAAAAAATAAAATCACGTGACGTCACAACGTGCTATAAACTGTAATTGAGTCCAATATTTTTTTATTAATCTACGGACGGACTAAAAACTAAAATTTGCTGGCAAGCCCATTCAATCTGTACACAAAATTTCACCTCAAGATATAAAAAGTGGTGGTTTAGGTCATAATTAATGTAATAAAAAAAGGGTGTAATAAAATCATTTATTTCGTCAGAGTTGTAGAACTAAGACATTATTTATTAATGTGGCCGACTGTACCGCAGTAGACGCAGTGTCACTTTGTTGGAAAGCAGACGCGGCAATTTCGTCAAAGCAGTGAATAAATATTCATGGGGCGGCCTCGTGGCCTCGCAAACCTACGGAACCCATTAAACAAAGTGGATCCGGGGTTATATACCGAGATGTTTGTGTACATACTTACAATCTGTGACTATTTCGAAGTAATATCATAATTCTCCTATTTATTATGTACCGAAATCCGCTGACTTTGATTCGAGCAGCGGTTTTGTACGAACTTGTAGATTT
Organism: Zygaena filipendulae; assembly: GCA_907165275.2. Taxonomy (NCBI): domain Eukaryota; kingdom Metazoa; phylum Arthropoda; class Insecta; order Lepidoptera; family Zygaenidae; genus Zygaena; species Zygaena filipendulae. Next base: position 361,903 of record OU015649.1, read on the forward strand.
TCGAAATATTTATCTAAAGAACATTTTCTCTAACTTGCTTACAAAATCGTTATTAGTAGTCATACCTACTAAGGAGATATTTAACACTTTGCCTTATACGAGACATTATCATTGTATATGTGAAGGGAAAAACTGTGGTTCAATAAAGTCTAAGTATTGTATTATACATACTGACAGGAAATAAATAGCGAGTCAATTCAACTGCCCCTTAGCAAAGTAATGTAATGCAAAATGCAAAATTCCCAAGAGCACCTGAGTAAAAAGAGAACTGTGAGAAAATTGCTTGAAAACTACAAAGAGGTGAACCGAAGACTAATCTTCACCAGCATCGAACTCGACACCGAGTAATTGAAACAAAAAACGGTGGGGAAACTCCAACAAAATATGTTCTAGGCGGACATTTCCAATTTAACTTATCGGAATCGATGTAATTGGAAACTGTGGCGGAGGCGCGGTCAGGTGCTGGCAGCGCGGCGCAGCCTGCACCGCGCGCCCGACCGGCTCGTGTCGACGCTGACGAGGTTGCATTCTTGCTCGTTAATGCTAATTAAATGAATTTTGAAATGAAGCTTCCTCCAACCAAGTTGACAACCTATAATCGTTAACGCATACAAAACTAACGAACGAATCGTGACGTCACGTGGTTACATAAAATCGTGCAATCAAAGTTGAGTTATGTGTCACCATGTGGCATAACGATTGCATTCTTCAATGAGTTGACGATTTTTATAGACGGTCAACTTGGATAAGGCGGTTTTTCTGTGTAATTGTTTTATTCCCTCTATCTTAATCTTAATATATATAAATCACGTGTCACGTTGTTTGTCCGCGATGGACTCCGTAACTACTGAACGGATTTTGATAAAATTTTGCAACCATTTATAATATGGTCCAACTTAAAAGATAGGATAGTTTTTATCACGGAATTCCCTCGGGAACTGAAGGACATAGAGTACTTTTTTCCCGCAACCTCCGCGGGAACTCCGAAATTACCGCGGATGAAATCGCGGGGGATAGCTAGTAATAATATAATTCGTGTTCTTAAGTGCTAGCCTGCAGGTCGGCTCAAGCCTAGAGCGGCTCGCTCATGGGCTGTATGGCTGTAACTTATCGACAGTCACCGGGTGGAATGCCGCAGTGCGCATCGGATTCTGTGGTACAATATATTAATTCCAGCGAAACTTTCCAACATTAATATCCTTTTGTCACAAAAACCCACCCTACACTCATGTTTTTGTCATGTTGGGGTTTAATATAGGTACAGTAAATTCAACATAATATTATCTACTAGTTTAGGTGTTATGTTATCTTTGTTTGTGTTAAATGAATACTCTCAGAAAGAAATCAGAGTATAATTAATTAGATTTTGGAACACAGCTCTCACTTTTCATTCTTTGTAGAAACACATGGAAGTTTCCTTTGTCATCGTTACTTACTTTTGAAGTATTTTTCCTCTTCCGACCCCTCACCCCAGTGAGCCCAGCCTTTATCCTGAATAACCGCCTTCGTTCCATCTCGCTGGCGTCTGTTAGATTCAAACGAGTCCCGCCGCGTCAGAACTTAGGTAAGACAAAGTTTCGACTAGTTGCGCTCCTATAGCGTCCGTAGTTACGATGTTATTGAAGAAGTTATCCGTGTCTGGGTCCCTTCTACCGCGATAGCCGCATGTCCGGTGCTGAGACAACTCCTATCTCATACTACCACACATTTATTATTAACTAGCTGTGCCGCACGGTTTCGGAGTCCCCGTGAAAATTCCGAGACAAAAAGTAACCTATGTCCTTTTCTTTACCCCTGACAATGTGTATGCAAAATTTTATTACGATCGGTGGAGCCGTCAAGGTGTGAAAGCGTAACAGACAGATAGAAAGATCTGTGTGTTGTGAAGTGAATTATTATTATTATTTTAGAAAGACAGACAGAGTTACTTTCGCATTTCGATATTATTAGTAGGGATTTATTACAAAAAAAAAATTGAAATTTTTCATCTAATTAATTGGAATACCAGTAAACACTACTAATACTAATTATTATAAAGAGAAAATATTTGTTTGTTTGTAATAAATAAACACAAAAACTACTCAACCAATTTTATAAAGTCTTTCACTGATAGGAAGCTATAGAATTCCTACGTGAAATAGCGGGCTTTTTATCCCGGAATTCCCGCGGGAACTCCGAAATTAACGCACGTGATACCGTGTATACATAGCTTCGGTGTTGGTATAATATGATATCTTGTTCTTTCTTCTCAATACAGAGGAGTTCCTGAGGGCGTCACGAAAGCGCGAGTGAAACAGTGATGGGAGATCGACTAGTATAATATAATTATGTATATTATATAACTTTAGACAGCATGCTACCGAGGAGTTTTTTTATGACTAGCTATCCCGCGCGGTTTCACCCGCGATAATTTCGATGTGCCAGCGGAATTGTTCCTTACAAACTTAGCAACCCCTTTTCATCCCCTTAGGGGTTGAATTTTCAAAAATTCTTTCTTATCGAATGCCTACGCCAAGAACACACCCTCCAAGTTTCAGGTCTCTACGATCAGCGGTTTGGGCTGTGCGTTGATCCATCAGTCATTCAAGACAAAGCATTTTATATGTATATAGATTACTTTAATATTTTTTCTCTTTTGGCATTACGACAAACAATTCGCTCGAATTACCCGAAAACGTAAAGTAGATTTACCTATCAGCAAAATGATACCGAAGCGGGAATCCTCAAAAAAGCAGAAGAATTCCGTAGGCGGAGCGGAGCTATTGCAAGGGATTCAGTTTTTAATTATTTTTTTTTACTTATATTGTACACTGTACAGCTTCTAAACAAACTTATGGATCAATATCTATCTATTCTATGATTAAAGATTAGAATTCGTGATTCTGTACATTGAATATTTCTGACAAATTTCGACAGGAAGTGATAAAAAAAGAGTAGGTAACCAACCACAAAAAAAGTTTTAAAAATTCTTTTCTGTCTGTCTGTCTGTCTGTTCGCGATAATCTCCGAACCTACTGAACGGATATTCATGCGATTTTCACAGGTAGATCAATCTGAACCTGGAGCTGCATATAGGCTTTGTCTCATTTGAATCGGATGTTGGGAAAAAAAGTTGTCATACAAAAACGTTTCATGCGGTTGAAACCGCGAGGCATAGCTAGTACCTAATATATGCTCCTAATACGTAAAAGTTGGTCACGGCATCACGCGTGAACGGCTGAACCAATTTCGCTAATTCTTGTATTGTTGTGTTTGTTATTGTATGGAGAAGGAGAATAAAAGAAGTTTGGAGCTCCTGCGGGAATTCCAAAACTCACGCGGGTGAAACCGTGGGGTACTACAGCTAATTACATAATGTTTAATTGTTTCATTATTACTTCATATCGAGTTTTAAAATATAACCTTTTAAAATTCCATTAAACACAACAGAAAATACTTCAGTGGAGCCAACATGTGAATGTCATATTTCTTCGTAACTCCATTACAAAGTTCGAATTACTTCTCATCCCTCATACGTGGCATAAACGTCTCGCGAATAATTGTGTTTTCAAAGAACTCCCCCTGCTTTTTTCCCTCTCCGCACCGACGGCAACTGGTGTTATATTCTATGTGCTTATTCCGCTTTTAGTTTACACGTTTGTTCGTTTGTAGAAGGTAATCTCGGACTTTTATCAGGGACCGAACAATTAATTACAGTTTATGTACCTGCAGTAAAACTGAGTCGCAACTGTGTAAGAACAACTATTATTGTGTTTATGAAATTCCACTGTTTTTTTTTTGAGAAAGCATGTTATTATTTCTCACAGTAAGTAAGATAGCTCAAACACCAGTACAGAGCTTCAACTCCCCGCATTCCTTATATTCAGTATGTCTTGTTCCAGACGCATTCCATCAATACCTACACGATAACTTGTTCAACTGTCTTCAGTACTAACTTTATTCATTACAAATGCGAACTTTAATTAAATAACTTCAGATCGAAGCCAAAATGGCTCTGTGTGAACAGCGGTCACCATGCCTACCTGCTAAACAGGAGGTTGCGGGTTCGATTGGGTTCGGTGGGGGTGGACTTTGTATGACGGACACAGGGTTACACTTTCCAGTCTGGGTTTGTATATATAATATATCTATATTATAATACATATGTAATTATATGTAGTATACACCACATTTGCTTGGTTTCCACGACACTAGCTTAAGCGTACACGGGTGTTACACGGGTGTTATGATGTGAAAAAAACCATAAATTATAACAGATTAGATACATAAAAGTATTCTATTCTACTACGGTAATCATGTAGATACATATGTGAAAGAATTTTGGAATCGTTTCCGTAGTTCCAAAGATTATCCTTCTACCAATAAACATTTTTTTCTAATAAACTAACAATAAGGATGTTGACGACTTTTGAAAATCAAAATTCTAATTAGTCCGTCCGTTAGAAAATTAAAAATCATTTGACACGTGTTTTTTTTTATTTTTCAAATAAATATAAATACGCATTAAAATTTAGGGTGGGGGCTTGTGACGTCACTTACCGCTACAAGCCGCCATACAAACTGCACTAGTTAGTGACGTCACCCGAAATTTCAACTATGTATCGCCGTTATTTTTTGATTACGTAAAAAAACAAAAAATACGTGTCCAATATTTTTTATTAATCTACAAGACGGAATAAAAAATATTTAGTCAAATTGTCTGCAGCAAAACACTTACGGCTTCTACGATATCCTTCAATAAGCAAGCCCAACTCGCGCTTGATCAGTTTTCTTTATCCGGTAACTACTCTCCATTCGAGCCATTACGCTTTCTTCGACAATACCCAAGTTTTTCTCGACTAATAATTACTATTTTCAAATGCATTTAAGACCAGTTGGAAGTCGGTGAACGGTCAATAAAAGCGATTGTTGGTTTAACGAAAATCTGCATCTGTATAAATTGCGATTCTACTGTTTTATTACAATTGCTTTTAATATTGATCCAAATAATATACCAAACGAAACCTTGAATAGTGCATTTAAAAAAAGATAATGAGAGCCATTAATTTAGAGTTTAGAGCTAATGAAAGACTAATTTAATTGAGATGGATGTTATTGTCCACGTTAGCAGTTTTTCAGACAGTATAAACGAGATTTGAATGTTGTCAAAGTTAACAATTTAGTTCACCTCAAAATATTTTTTTTAATAATGTTCTTTAAATTCTGAAACAAAGTTTTTATTATCACTCTCCCTACTGCTCTTTGCCGAAGATATTAATTAACTAAATGCGACATCTATCACAGTAAACTGAACTCACATTGTATTTAAAGGCACAAAACCAAAGGTTTTTATTCAAATTTGGTCTGAAGGCTTGAAATTGTGGTTGTTTTTGACATCAATAAAATTACAATAGTTATGACGTTACAGCACCCATAAAACGCCCGCCCTTTAGAGCATCCTATGGCCATCCTATGGCCTAACAAACTGGCCAGTAGCAACCCATCGAATTTAAAGCATGTAGTCAAGACACGAGCGATTGTATAGCACTTCACAATATCCCAGTGTTATCGTAGCGAGCACCGCTTGTAAGCTGGGTTGGTCGCTTTGCTCTTGTTTGCTGAAAGCGTCCCAGAAAGTTCCCGGGAACGAGCTTAGCGCACCCGCGCTCGCGTGCCGCCTGGCGAGCATTGCGCCCGCCAAATATTGTTCTTTTGACTTACCTTATCACAGCTGCTTAAGTAGGTGTAAGTATTAGAATTATTCCGACAATTCTCCAAGGATATAATATAAGTATGCGTAATTACTAGTTGGTAACAGTCTTTCGAAGTCGCGCTCACGGAATAAAAAAAACAAGAGGGTGTCCCTTTTACACATTTACTCTGCACTAATATGAATATAGTACCAGCCGTTCCCCGCGGTTTCACCCGCGTTAATTTCAAAGTTCCCGCAGGAGTTCCGGGATAAAAAGTATCCTATGTCCTTTTCTATACCTCTGACAACGTGTATGCAGAGTTCCATGACGATCGGTCAAGTAGTTAAGGCGTGAAAGCGTAACAAAACAAATTAACTCACGATTACACACTTACCGATGATATATCTCATTATTCCCATTAGTCCTTTTTACATGTGAAATTTGCACTTTACGAATGATTTACGTGTATTTAACTATTACCGATTGAACCAGTGTTGGACCCATGCACTATAGCTTCTTGTCACCTCTTGTTTTTTTCTCTTTAGTTAGTACGTACCTGTAATAGGTACGAATATTTTTTGCTTCAACTTTCGAATTATAGACATACAGACAGAACTTCTAAATTAAGTAATTGATTTGGAGTTTTCTCTTTCTTGGTGCTCCTGCATTATTTATTTTAAATATATTCAATGAGGTTATTGAAACAATCGTAGAGATATTAAATCACCAGCAGCTATTACTTCAATGCGTTCAGTTGTTTAGTTCATTTCCTTTTCACAAACGACGTAATAAAAATCCTACCTAAGAAAAGTTTCCGCATAACGCATTTCGTCTCCATATTCCCGACACGTAGCCGGCTTATCTGTTACGTCTTGTCGGTTGATATAAGTAGGTACCTATAAGTACGTAAGTACCTCACAGACGACACGCGAATGTTTTATCGACTGACAGTCGCATCGGGTGATCAGTCGGCCGACAAGTCGCAAGATTAGGGGTCCGTTTATATCTACAGACATTGAGCGTGCCCGACACGTTCCGTCACAGACGCCGACCGACACCGTTTATTTACAAAAGACGTCTGAACGGTGTCGATGCTATATTCACACTGCTCGGCATGTAGCCACAGACCCGTACAGACATGAACCGCGCAGACAAATTAATATTCTTTTCGCGAATACCGGCCGCGCACGGCCCGTGTCTGTACGTGTCTGCGCGGCCGTGTTACGATAGATGTGAACGCACTGTATTGGAGAATATTATTTTGTCTGCGAAGAAACGTGTCGGACACGCTCGATGTGGCGAGCTATCAAAGTTAGTCGTGCTTACGTCAATGATTGTTTCTCTTTATTTAACTACCTACCTTACAAAATGGCTAAGTGCTCTGACTGCAATAAAATTATCAGCAAACGCCAACCAGGTATTGAATGTAGCAAGTGCCGTAAATGGCGTCATGCTGAATGTGCTGGGATCTCCCCTGAAAAATTCACTATGCTTGTAGACACTGAATGTGTAGACTGGGTATGCCGTAAATGCAATAAAAACCCAAAACGGCTTTCTGTTATCCTGCCGGAACTAGAAGATGACCCCAGCACACCAACAACTGAGGATGCTCTGAGCAAAGACCAGATAGTTCTGATGATAAAAGCTGAAATCTCGAAAACCCTTAAAGCAGAACTCAACGATCTCAAAAATTCCGTTCAATATTGCAGTGATAAATCTGATGATTGCGAAGAAAAGCTTCATGCACTCGAGCAAATTATTAAGAGCTTAGAAGGAAAACTCCAACACTTAATTAATAATCATAATAATACCCAATTGAAATGCCAGGCATTAGAACAGCGTGTCAACGAACTTGAACAAGAAAAACTTAACGGCTTGGTGGAGATTGTCGGTGTACCCATTCAAGTGGACGAAAATGTCACCCACATTGCTGAAGTTATATCGCAAAAATTACAGGTTCCTACAAGCAATATTCTCACTGCAAAAAGAGTAACAAAGAACAGGCGCGACAAAAAAGATGCTAAGCAAGGTCAGACTTTTGATTATAACTCCCCTATATTAATCTCTCTGAGGGATGTAGAAGTTAAAAAAACGTGGATTAAAAATAGCCGTGAGGTCAAGTTACTTGCATCGGATATCAACGGTAGCTTTCCGGATCAAAACATATTTGTACGCGAGTCCCTGTCGTACCACATGAAGAATCTACTATGGCAAGCAAAGGAGAAGCTCAAAAATAACTTCCGTTTTGTGTGGTGTAGGGATGGTAAAATATTTGCGCGCAAGGAGGAGAACTCAAAAGTTTTTGTAATTAGAAGTACCTTGGATATTGATACTTTATTGAAAATCTGTCCGAATTAATTTGTCTGTAGGTTTCATTCTTGTTTCCTTTTTTTATTGTCGGTTTTTTTCTCTGATCGATAGTTATTTTTAAATAACCCTACTTTACTATAACGTAATGGAGCCCACTCAAACTTTTTGTAATATTACAGAACATACTAACGTGGTAGATGTCAATAGGTTTGTCAATTTACTTCCAAACTACAAAAGCTTGTTAACTTGCATTCACTTAAATATTCGTTCTCTAATCAAAAATTTCAACACACTGGAACAGATTATTCTCAGCTGTAAATCAACTATAGATATCATTGTAATTACCGAAGTTAATATATCAACTCAACTAGTATCTTTATACAATCTCACTGGCTACACACAATACTCCGAACTGCGACACGGTCGTAAGGGAGGTGGCTTAATTCTCTACGTTAAAAATAACCACACTTTTAGACAAATTAACGCCAAAACTTATTCTTTCGAATGTATAAATGGTACACTATACACAGAGAGGGGGAAATCATTGCATATCTGTTGCGTCTATAGACCACCGGACACGAGCAAAAAGCTCTTTACTAAAGAAATCAAGAAAATAATATCTAGTAAAAGCCTTGACTCTAATTATATACTGATAGGAGATATGAACATCGATCTAATGAAGGATTCTTCCTCGCGAACTGAATACCTAAATCTGCTGCTCGAGTGCGGCTTATATCAAGGAATATCTAATTACACGCGGGTTGCAAAAGTTAAAGAAAACATTACGAAATCATGTATCGACCATATTTTTATCAGAAGCTTCGATTTTGAACCGCACTCGGCAGTGATCGACACTGTTGTGGCCGACCACTGCACGACTGCACTGGCGCTGGTTTCTGATTATGTACAGGAGGATCAAAAATTTGTATACATATACAAAAATTCTGTTTTGCAAAATGAACTTAAAAAAATAGACTGGTCATCTACTGATGTAATGAACGATCCCAACGACGTACTTACTTTTATAGTAAACGCTTTTCAACACTGTTACAGTAGATCTATGACAAAAATAAAAAAGTTGCCGAACAAAACGCAGCAAATATTTACGAATAAAGTAAAAGTCTTGGCACGATCGCGAGATAAAGCCTTTAAAAGATGGAAAAAAGACCCATTAAATGCTGCTCTGCATTTGGAATTTAACAAACTTCGCAACAAAACGAATAAAGAAATATACAAAAATAAAATCAAAAACACAAGAGACCAAATTCAGGATTGTAACGGTGACATGAGAAAACTATGGAAGATTATAAACAATGCGACAGGTAAAATTACTAATACTATAGAGAGCCTAATACTAAAATATATGAATGGACTAACAATAAGTGAAATAGCGAATGGATTCGCAAGTGAATTTGAAAACTGTGTGAATAGCATTAAGTTGGATTGCAATACCAAAATCCTTAAAGTTGATAGTTACTCAGAGCCAGCCAAAGTCAGCATGAGGTTGAAGTACGCTCAGGATAGCGACATAGAAAAACTATTGAGGAATCTAAATAAAGACAAGGCTCCAGGATTCGACAATATCAGAGCACGGGACCTCAAAACAATATGCGATGTAGTCATCCCTGCTCTTAGAAACCTTATAAACACGAGTTTATCAACTAATACCTATCCTAATGATCTAAAGCTGGGCATAATAAGACCCATTTATAAAAAGGGAGATCATAGTCAATTCTCCAACTACAGACCTATTACTATTCTTTCTTGCATTAATAAAGTTGTCGAAAAATTTATCGGTGAACAGATTCAAACATATTTCTATAACAATAACATAATTTCAAACAAACAATACGGATTCCAGCCAAAAAAAAGTACAACACAACTGTTAGATAAATTGAGCGACGAAATAAACGCTCACCTGAATGATAAAAAGCAGATACTAATAACCTTCTTAGATTTTAGTAAAGCATTTGATACGTTGCAGCATGACATACTTGAAACAAAAACAGAGCACTGTGGGATAAGAGGTCAACTGCTGAATTGGCTTAAAAATTATCATTCTGGTCGTAAAACACTAGTCAGAATGGGTACAGCGGAAAGCTACCATGCTAACGTAAAGAACGGCACCGCCCAAGGATCAATTTTAGGGCCTATTGAATATATAATGTATGTAAATGATATGCCCAATGTGGTAAAAAATTGTAATATCTACCAGTTCGCTGATGATACAGCAATTGTATCTGCACATAAAAGCGTAATAGAAGCGCAGAGATTGCTCCAAGAAGATCTTGACAACATATGTAACTGGTCTCATGACAACGCACTGATACTGAATGCTGAAAAGACCAAAATGCTACACATCCACTCAGCTCGTAAAAATCCTGACACGGTGCCGACCATCATAGTTCATAACCACTTGTGTCTTCATAACACTGATAAAAATTCATGTTTATGTCCGTCAGTTGATAAAGTAGAGTGTTTTAAGTATGTGGGGCTGATGGTCGATGCGCGATTTAATTGGAGCGATCACGTAAACCTGGTTTGTACCAGGCTAAGGGCCCTGCTAGCTAATTTTAATATATTAAAACATAGACTTCCACCGTCAATCTTAATCTTGCTGTACAAAACAATGGCGGATTCCATAGTAAATTACGGACTTAGTACCTATGGACGAACATTTCCCACTTACCTCAACGAAATATATAAACTACAATTGAGAATTCTCAAAACTATAGTACCCTCCAGTGTTAAACTTAAATACCAAAACGAACCTGACAAACTATTTACCTACTGCAGAACATTACCCATTAGTACCCAATTTAAGTTAACCATCCTTAAACAATATAATAATAGTAACAATAATCCGATCCAACTAAATAAAATTGACCACAAAATAAAAACTCGCGCCATCTCAGACCAAAAATATTTAGAGCCCAAAATTCAAAATTATTATGGAAGTAGAACCGCCAATTATTTAATACCTAAGCTTCTAAATGACTTACCAAGCGACATCCGCTCTTCATTTCGAAAAAAAACTTTCCCTAATGCTATCAAAAAACTTTACCACAATAATTAATTAATGAGCTACTACTTATTGTAACAACCTGTATAACAGAGCTAATGAGAAATGAATATAATGTGAGGGCCGATGCTGCGCGATTTATAAGTACCCACATGTGTAGCAATATTGTCTCACTAAATGCTATCTATCCTGCTCAAATGGATGGAGTAGGGCATTCGCTACGACTGATCATCTCTTCTCACTTCAACGTGCATTGGTTGCGCGGTGTAACTTACATATTATTATAATATACTATGTTATGTTAGGTGCTTTGGGTTGCTGCTATGATCGTGCGGCATCGACTATAATTTAACCTTCTTTCTGTAAGTACATATGTATTGTATTTAATGCCAGATGTGACACGGAATAAACCCTGCTGGGTTTTTGTGTCTGACGTAAAAATTTTTGTACTTTTTTCTGAGTAAATAAATTAAAAAAAAAAAAAAAAAAAAAATGTCTATTGTCTAAATATATAAATGGACTAGATTCGCCCTGTGCGCGAGCTGCGAGCAGCTCGCGAGGCTTGGTCGCCCTGTGCCCGGTTGCCCCCCATTGACCTCTATTTGTTCGAGCACCCCCCACCTGACTGTTTTAGTTTCGGAGATAATCGAGTTTGAATTTTGTTCGGCGGCCATGATTTTTTCCGCCATTTTGAAAAAAAAGTTTCACTATTGAAATTTGCCCAAGGTGTGGATCAAACTTTGTAAGTAACAGTTTTACTTTTGATGGATAGTTTCGGCGGGCAGTCAACTCACTACCTGATGAGGAGCAGGAATCGAAGATGTCAAGGTTTTCCCACAATCACAGAAACCTCCTTTCCACATCTTAAATACATTATATCGACGTAGAGATGCTCCTTCTGGGAGAACAATTATGCTTAACTTTTTTTCGCCAGCCATTTCGAATCCGTCCGCCATCTTGGAATTATTTATATCCCGATAGAAGAAGATAGTGCACCACCAACTGTAAAAATTTTTTTTCAATACCCACGGCCGATAGTTTCCGAGCCAGGGCCGAAACAATTTCCCCATACAAACAACTAATGTTCGGCGGCCATCTTGAAAAATGACGCAATCGAAAAACTGATTCGATATTCGGCATCAGCGACCCCAAAAACCCCCGGATGCCGAACCTCACCCGGATCGGATCAACTTTTTTTTCGGCCGCCATTTTGAATCCGCCATTTTGGATTTTTACCACGCCAGGCGGTTGCCCCCCATTGACCTCTATGACATTTGTTTGAGCACCCCCCACCTGACTCTTTTAGTTTCGGAGATAATCGAGTTTGAATTTTGTTCGGCGGCCATGTTTTTTTCCGCCATTTTGAAAAAAAAGTTACACTATTGAAATTTGCCCAAGGTGTGGATGAAATTTAGTTGGAAACGTTTTCACTTTCGATGGATAGTTTCGGCGGGCAGTCGACTCACTACCTGATGAGAAGCAGGAATCGAAGATGTCGAGGTTTTCCCATAATCACCGAAACGTCCCCTCTACATGTTCCATACATTATATCAACCTAGAGATGCTCCTTCTGGGAGAACAATTATGTCAATGAGTGAGTGGTAATCCAGCTTTATATATTATAACTAGATTCGCCCTGTGCGCGAGCTGCGAGCAGCTCGCGTTTCCGAGCCAGGGCCGAAACAATTTCCCCATACAAACAACTAATGTTCGGCGGCCATCTTGAAAAATGACGCAATCGAAAAACTGATTCGATATTCGGCGTCACCCCAAAAACCCCCGGATGCCGAACCTCACCCGGATCGGATCAACTTTTTTTTCGGCCGCCATTTTGAATCCGCCATTTTGGATTTTTACCACGCCAGGCGGTTGCCCCCCATTGACCTCTATGACATTTGTTTGAGCACCCCCCATCTGACTCTTTTAGTTTCGGAGATAATCGAGTTTGAATTTTGTTCGGCGGCCATGATTTTTTCCGCCATTTTGAAAAAAAAGTTTCACTATTGAAATTTGCCCAAGGTGTGGATCAAACTTTGTAAGTAACAGTTTTACTTTTGATGGATAGTTTCGGCGGGCAGTCAACTCACTACCTGATGAGGAGCAGGAATCGAAGATGTCAAGGTTTTCCCACAATCACAGAAACCTCCTTTCCACATCTTAAATACATTATATCGACCTAGAGATGCTCCTTCTGGGAGAACAATTATGCTTACCTTTTTTTCGCCAGCCATTTCGAATCCGTCCGCCATTTATATCCCGATAGAAGAAGATAGTGCACCACCAACTGTACAATTTTTTTTTCAATACCCACGGCCGATAGTTTCCGAGCCAGGGCCGAAACAATTTCCCCATACAAACAACTAATGTTCGGCGGCCATCTTGAAAAATGACGCAATCGAAAAACTGATTCGATATTCGGCATCAGCGACCCCAAAAACCCCCGGACGCCGAACCTCACCCGGATCGGATCAACTTTTTTTTCGGCCGCCATTTTGAATCCGCCATTTTGGATTTTTACCACGCCAGGCGGTTGCTCCCCATTGACCTCTATGACATTTGTTTGAGCACCCCCGATCAGACTCCTATAGTTTCGGAGATAATCGAGTTTGAATTTTGTTCGGCGGCCATGTTTTTTTCCGCCATTTTGAAAAAAAGTTACACTATTGAAATTTTCCCAAGGTGTGGATGAAATTTAGTTAGAAACGTTGTCACTTTCGATGGATAGTTTCGGCGGGCAGTCGACTCACTACCTGATGAGAAGCAGGAATCGAAGATGTCGAGGTTTTCCCATAATCACCGAAACGTCCCCTCTACATGTTCCATACATTATATCAACCTAGAGATGCTCCTTCTGGGAGAACAATTATGTCAATGAGTGAGTGGTAATCCAGCTTTATATATTATAATAATAACTAGGTAAGGCTACTTTTCGTTTTGCATCGCAGAGAGATAGTAATTGAAGTACCTACATCAAGTAAGGAAAAAAGCATCAAGTACGAAATAAGGGTGCAAGCTTAATATTATCATTTTTATTGAATACTTTTCAATCCCCCACGGCTTCACTCGTATTAAATCCCCAAGTTACCGAGGGAGTTCTGGAACAAAAAGTCATTTAGAAACACAGTAGCTTTCCATGAGTGAAAAAAAATTGAATCGGTTAAGTAGTTTTTCAATTTACCTACCCATTAGGTACAATGCAATAAATCAAATCTTTTAAATAAGTATATAATAGAATTGCCGTTCATTCACGATAATTTCGAAACCCTTTGTATTGGAATAAAACATATTATACAACATATGATATCATAGCGGTCTATCACAGACAGAATTTTCAAAATTAGTTCAGCAGTCTCGTACATTTATACCTCCTACAAACACACAAGTTGTTCTCTTTGGTAGCTGTTGTCTCTCTCTCAACTGTGTGAGGAGTTAAGGACTCATTATGACGTTAGTGGATCCTTAAAGGACATCGTCAAAGATCACAAGAACAAGTCAGGTCAACCGGGGGAATTTAATACTAGCTGTGCCCCGCGGTTTCACCCGCGATAATTTCAGAGATCTCGCGGGAATTCTGGGATAAAAAGTACCCTATGTCCTTCTCTGTACCCCTGACAACATGCATGCCAAATTTCATCCAAATCCGTTTAGCCATTTTTGTGTGATTGAGTAACAAACATCCACACTTTCACATTTATAATATTAGTAGGATTAAATAAACAAAACTAGATGAAAGTAAGTGTCGTTTTACGCCAAATAGTTTTTGAGTAATCTTTGATAGACGCTCTCACCCCCATAGATGCAATTCCTCCGGTTGACCTTAATTAATCTTATACAGACGTAACTTTCACTTTTGGCTATCTTAATTCACTTTTCCTTCTGGAGCTATGGAAGCCCTTTTCACCGCATTACAAAGCAATGCGTGTCTGAATTACAAACATCTAAATCTCATAACATCCAAACTTTCACAAATGTTAAAGTTTACAGCGAACGCTTTAAAAGTTCCTGAAAGCCAAGTTACCAGTAATAAATAACAAGGATCGTCAGGGCTAGTTCTTTTCTACTTCTCTTACTTTATGACTGTTTTTTTTGTTTACCATATACCAAATTTTTTATTTGCCTTTTTTTTTCTTTGAAATATTCCGAATTTAGAAGTTCTTCTTTTTATCTCAAAATTGTCCACGCGTTACTTAAAATGTTGATAGGAATTTTGGGGAGCTACATCAGGAAAGTACCTAGTCATTTTAGAAAGAAGTCATGGTAGGAAAACTAAGTAGTCGTTTTAGCAAAGTGGTCATTTTAGGAAAGTTGACATTTTCAACCTAAAGGCCTTTCATATACTCGTATGTACAAACAATTGACATTATATAAAAGTCAGGTTAAAACATCATCGTAATTTATGCAATATACATATTAACTGGAAATGGTAGTTTGTGAGTTTGTTATGTTTTCACGCCTGTACTAAGCAATAAAAAATCACAAAATAATCACAAAAACAAATAATCACAAAATTTCGGATACACGTTGTCAGAGGTATACAGAAAAGTTCCTATGGTATTTTTATCAGGGGATTCCCACTACTCCGCGCCACCACTCCCGCCTTTGCCTCTCTACTTATTTTTTTTTTGTGTGAGATATTATGCCTTTAAGGTAAACTCCAACTCAAAAAAAATACTGAACTCGTGACGTTACTTACATCAGATAATTCAATTGAGGGTATTGAGCTTCAAAGCAAAGTCAATCGAACCTCGAATCGAATAATCGAATTGAGTAAGAGCCCGCGAGACCTAGACCAGACGACACCAAAAACCAGAAGTGATTCTAACCGTAGTCTGTAACGAGGCGGCCACTCGTTATGATATCCCGCCTCATTTAATTATTATTATTTTTTTATGTTTTAAATTCTAATGTGATTCTTTTTATAAATTTCGAATTGTTGATTTTTATATTCTAATTTTGTATTTCATTATGCTTTGTGACAGACTCCTATTTTAGATCTTGGACTAGGTATAAACATCTAAATTAATAAATTATTTTTACCACTTCATCTCCTTCTATTGAGCTAGCCGAAGGCCCTATTACTCTCCGAACCTCACAAGTAGTTTTTGTCAATAATGTCGCTTATCTCCTTATAGCCGTCCGGCAACGTACCTATTTATAAGTGAACTCGCCCCGCGGTCAGTGCTGTCGAAAAGTTTAATGGAATTCTCACTGGGAATTTAATTCTCGCACTGAAACTACCTATTTTAATTCCACAAACCAATAGTTGCGATAACTTTTATTTCTTTAAAGCAATGTCCTACAGTGCAAATACTAGGTTAGAGAGATATTGCAAAATAACTAACGAAATATGGATGGCGAAGTGAAAAAAAAACGATAATTTTGTAGAGTGTTATTATTTAATTTCCGGCTGCGTGGCACTAGAAATTAGCAAAATATACTTTCATAATAATTATTTATTTTAATTTATTTATTTACGTAAATATAGGTACCTACATTTTTTTCCATTTAAAATTTTTTAAAGGTGTTAAAAAACCGATTTCCTGTATCCTTCTGGTTTTGCTAGATAAAGTCTACGGAAATGAAGTGAGTAACGCTTTTAGGTGTTTGTTTAGTTCTAAAAGGGTCCGGGCACAAAAGCGTCCGCGCACCGGGTGTCCGGGTGTCCGGGTGACACGCAGCTCGCTGGGTGGGAACAACAACCGGCTGGTGTCCGGATCACGCGTGTCACGAATTCTCAGTTGACGATAGTAGAGTCAGAAAAACCATTGCTTATCCTAACTTAATAAATTCAAATGAAAGTTGGTTAGTTAGTTGGTAGTTGGTTTTTTTCGATTTCACCTCCCACCTCTTTTGCAAACACTTTGTCAGGGGTACAGAAAAAGACATAGGTTACTTTTATCAAGGAATTCCCGCGGGAACTCTGAAAGTAATACGGGTGGAACCGCGGGGAACAACTAGCGTATAAATAAACGAGAAAAAAACTAGAAAATCATATGAATGAATATTAAAAGAAGTGTTGATAGAATTATTCCTGCATGAAATCTTTAGTTCCATTACCGACCACTGTTAGGAATTGGTTCGCACACTGAATCTGAAACCGATGAAATAAACATAATTTTATTGTTGAACTTATTGGTAAGATTACAAACAAAACAATGTATCTGGGTATTTTTTTTATGGCCACCAATAAACTCGTTTTCTTTCTTACTTTGTATAAAAATCACACAATATACTAAAAATTCCTAGCGAATAAAGAAGGCAGGGTCTATCGAACATTCATCAAATTCCTCATTGGACTGTGATGTTTAATATTGTTATAATATGATCTTGCATGACTGTGTATTACTTTTTTATTAATAATTTTATCTTCTGAAATAAAGAATATATATTATATTATTATTATTAAATACAGTTTATATTCGCTTAAACATACCTACTATGATATTTTTTTTATATTTCGTTGCCGACTCTACAAAGTCTACAAGTGTTATATCGGCACACGTGGAGATTCAATCCGGAAAAAATATAGGGAAACCATATTTTTTACGACGATCTCAAGTCATGTGAACTCACACGTGCTAACCTGCGCTCTGATAGTGTTTCTGTGGATGTGAACCGAATTCAGAATAAAGGGAGAATAGAAAAAAATCGTGGTCTGCTGAATCGGAATACCTTGAGAACATAACCGATTGCTTCAGACACCTCTGGTTTGCTCGAAATAGTTCAATCTTCTTTTGGTTACTTTAGCACTTAATCAATCCTCACTAATATTATAAATGCGAAAGTGAGTTTGTTTGTTTATTACGCTTTCACGACTCAACGGCTCCACGCATCTTTATGAAATTTTGTATACACATTTTCATGGGTACAGGGTCATTTTCATAAGGACATAGGGTACTTTTTACCCCGGAAATCCCGCGGGAACTCCGAAATTACCGCGGGGAAACCTAGTAACTTTGGCGGTGTAGCATCAAAGGAGAATTAAAAGTTAAACGCATTACGTTTCAGATAGTCCTCTTTCGGTGGCCGATGAAAGAAAATATATCACGATAAGTCGATTCATGAGTTCGCAAAACATAATTATTCTGAGTTTTAACAGATTATTGACAAAGATTGAGACTCCATTGTAACAATATAATATATAAAATACTTTTCAAAAAAGAAAAGCGCTTTGAAGTTCAAATAAATCACTGAGCGCTTGATCTTCTAATTATGTCATGAAAAATAGCGCTCTTTTGTTACGTTAATTAATTAATTACAAAAATATTCAATCAATAACTCAATAATTCGGTAAACATCGGCCAGTCGAGTCGAGCGCGCGCAAACAGCGAGCGCAGACAGCGACCGAGGTTAGTATGTGTTTAGCCAGCGCTTAATCCGCACTAAATGCATTGCAAACACGACACAAACAGACGGACAAATATTTATATTGTACATGTAAATATGAGCGCAGAGAGTGGAGATATACGTATTCAAGTAGAAATCGCAGTATCAGATGTTATATGTACTTATTGCGTTGGCGTCGGCATTGAATTACTTCGGCGATATTCGTTGAGAGCTTTTGCTTTCGTAAAATAGCTTTTGAAGATATTATGAGAAGTTTTTCTCGGCTACATTATTTCTTTATGCAAGTTTCCTGCCCGAAAAAATGCATAAAAGCCCACTTAATGGTCTCCATTAGGTGTTAAGTTAATGAAAAGTTAATCGACCATCATATAAGCAAAAAGTTCGGAATTTTTACCATGGAAATTTTGGAGATCCCGCAGGAATTCGAATGTCTGTCTGTCTTCAACTATCTGTATGCCAAATTTCAGCAAAATCTGTTCAGTAGTTTCGGCTAGATGAGTCAGTCAGCTTTGCCTTTTATATATTTAGATTAGAGTCAATACACAATAATACTTATTATAAACACGAATATGAGTTGGTTTGTTACGCTTTTACATCTTAACTACTCAACCGATCATCACAAAGTTTTGCATAGTTATCATGAATACATGAAAGGACTTTTAATATACATGGTACTTTACATGGCACCCCAACCGTGGGGGACCGCTAGTTAACGATAGAATGATGGTTTCATTTAAAATTCCGTTTCTGTCCGCATCTGTCTGTGTGTGGAACGGCATGGAACTACCTTCGGAACGCACACAAGTAGGTAATGAAGCTGTATTATGTAGGTACATAACTATGATGTAATGGCCTTTCTAGCCTGACTGATTTGAAAAGCATATCTTATCTTAATCTAATATGTATATATAAATCACGTGTCACGTTGTTTGTCCGCGATGGACTCCGAAACTACTGAACGGATTTTGATAAAATTTTGCAACCATTTATAATATGGTCCAACTTAAAAGATAGGATAGTTTTTATCCCTGAATTCCCTCGGGAACTGAAGGACATAGAGTACTTTTTTCCCGCAACCTCCGCGGGAACTCCGAAATTACCCCGGATGAAATCGCGGGGGACAGCTAGTCTAATATATATAAATCACGTGTCACGTTGTTTGTCCGCGATGGACTCCGAAACTACTGAACCGATTTTGATAAAATTTTGTAAACATTCATAATATGATCCAACTTAAAAGATAGGATAGTTTTTATCCCGGAATTCCCGCGGGAACTCCGGAATTAAAGCGGGAAACTGCTTATCACCGTAAACTACAGCACTTTTTTCCCAGAATTACCGCGGGAACTCCGAAACTACCGCGGATGAAATCGCGGGGGACAGCTAGTATAATATAAGGCCTAATGACTCTTTACCTAATAATTTATTTGTTCAGTTACGACTCTTTGTTCGTGCGCACCTAATTGGTTGTAATTTTGATATAAATTATTGTATAACCTTGAACTGACAGCATGCTACTGAGGAGTTTGTTGCACAGCTTCTTCTCAGTTAGAGCACCAGGAAGCTGTGAAGGGTGGACATTTTATGGGTGCTGTCATGGAAATTGTAATTTTATTTTGACGTCAAATAGAGCCACATTAAGGGCCAATTTTGAATAAAGTTATTTGACTTTGACTTGAAATAGCTTCATTCTGTTTCCCTTTTCGAGCACTTTAGTCTACGTATGTACATTAAAAAATTATGGCTCGACATCTAAATATACTCTATGAGTGAATTGTTTGTAGTTTCAAAGGAGTTCCTAATCAATTGACCCAAAATAACTTTTATTTATTCGGTACTTACCTATTTCCACCGTCCAAGGTTTTACTGCTTCAAATAACACAAACATACCTACCTATTTTTATACACGTTTCCCTAAGTACTTATACATTTTAATACGTACTTACACAAATTATGGACTCGTTACAAGCAAAATTGAGTTCTGATGCGTGACAAAAACGTTAATAATTACATACTTACTCTTAAACCAATAAATAACATGCGTAGAAAGTGTTTTGCGGCGTCAGGCCCCTTAGAAATGTAGCTTGAAAACATACGACCAAATTTTTAAAGCGTTTTTTTTTTTGCGTACAATTGAAGGGTTTTTGAAATAAAACTATATAATATACTCGAGTATTCGAGTACTTATAATAATATATTACTTATATGAATCTTAAAAGTTTTTTTTGTTACGAACTTTCTTTCACTTTTATTTTTCGATTGGAATAATAAAATAATTATTATCGTCAGACACGGCCCAACATGTTAATATCCGAAAGATGTCAGACCCTTCCTGACAACTAATCGTCAGTAAGCTGCTGTAGATATTAAATAATAAATTGTAACTCATGAAACTTTAAATTCAATTACACAGACTAAGAATCTGGTCTAGAAACTTCCCGTAAACTATACTGACTCTCACTTGTGTGAGTATGTGTGGTGTGCTTAGTTTATCTAAAGACGACACGAATAGATCGGAGCTAATTTATTCAAATGAAAACTTACCTCAGAAGTTCTTTCCCTATGAGACTCGATTATTCAAACTCGGCCCTCCCTACATTAGATAAAAGATCCCGCCAAATAGGCTAAGCCGTTAACTATGCAGCATTAAGACAATGTGTAATAAGTAATAACCTTAAATGGACGCAGATAAGCAATAACATGTTAACCCACAAAATTAAGTTTTTGATACAGAACGCTTTATTGAGAATTACAGAACGTTTTTTAATTATGTGTATACCTTATAATCATTGTTTAAATATGTAACTAAATATTGAACATCAAAATGTTGAAACAAAATGGCACTATAATTTTAAAACTTTAATTTACTCAAAATTTCTCCAGTGTGGGTTAACACACTATTGCTTATCTATGTCCAAATCGAATCTAATCCAATCCAATTTGTGGTTTTATGGCTCCACCGTTTTGACGGTGATTCTGCCAATGTCAAGTTTGAAGAGACACGGTATGTAAGGTTGCTTGGCCAGTGGTTCCGGAGGTAGATTGACGTTTTACTTCCACTAGAAATTCTGTAAGTAGCGTGAGACGACACAATAAGCTACTAGTATATTAGTAGACATTTACATTTGAAAATTAAATTATATAATACATAAAGTGTAAGAGGATAGCAGTATTTACATAGATTAAAAGTGAGTTCACAGTTTTAGTTTGTTAGCTGAAATAAATTTAACTAGAGGTAAAACAGAGAACGAAAATACTTGAGTCGACATGAAGTTTATGTTAATTGGGCGGGGAAAGTCAGAAGCGAGGGAGTCATAAAGAGAGGTAGACAATTTTGGACAGCTAAAAAATTCCTTCGTCCAGACTAGATCGAATCTAAATTAATAATGCTAGAATAAAACTCGACTCAACTTTTGTTGCTATCATTTTTCGTTTGACAATAAATTTTGACACCTACAATTTTTTTTTATGGAATGGAGGTAAATGAATAAGTAATTACCTACCGCTGCCCATAGACATCTGCAACACAAAGGCATTTGATAACGAAACGCCAGTCCGTATGTATCCACGTTAATGGAGACACGCGAGGTGCTTTTAGACGGAATTAACCTGTTAGTGGCGCGGGGTCGCCCGGGCGCGGTTGCTGCGGCTACGTTACGGCGTCGTTGCGTGGCCGCCGCGTTATTGCGTGCCGGTAGTAAAGGTGAACCCCGGCTGTGTATCAGCCTAGCTGGGGTTGTTTATGGTGGTTTTAAGACGGCGGAATTCGCCACTGATTGAGCAACTGTTTAGGGGTTTGTTTGCTGTTCCTTGATTTTATGTGGTTGGTTCACCGGTCGGCTCCACTAGATGAACTGTTTGCGAGAGATAAAAAATACAAAATAAATCCCGACATATTCAAAATACAATATAATGTTACAGGTACGTTACAGGTACAGGTAGGTATCGCTATACCTAATTAGAAGCCGAAAATAATGCAAAGTATCGGCAGCTGGAATTAAAGTCGGTAATAATTGTTTGTCTTTATTCTCGCTATTGAAAGAAATTCAACGAGACTTTTAACAGTTGCCTTTCGTGAACTTAATAGAATAAAAAAAATTTGTTTGATTACAATCTGTACGAAAGAATTTATGATAATATCAAACTTACAGATAATATCACATGAACACAAGTTGTGCCGCGGGCAACAGCTAGTCTATACTATTATAAAGAGAAAAGATTTGATTTTTATACGTTTGTTTTGTTTATTGGTTTGTCGGTTTGTAATGGATAAACTCAAAAAACACAACCAATTATGAAAATTATTTCACTTAAGCAAAACTAATCGTAAACTAGAGTTCATTATTTGATTTGGAAAGCTCAATGCCGAGTATTAGGTACTGTATAGATTTTGGTTTGTAAAAAGTTCCATGAAAGAATATAAAAAACAATGTATTAGCTTTTCATTTTCCAAAACCTCAGTAATCATTTACTTTTGAACCCCCGCTCCTCCCAAATTAAGGACCAGAGACGCGCCTGCATATGGCGTAGGTAGGTACCTACTAGCTACCTATTCTCCGCAATGAACGCGAGTGAAACCGGGGGGGAACGACTTGTATTAAATACTAGCTGTGCCCCGTGGTTTCACACGCGTGAGTTGTGGAATTCCCGCAGGAACTCCAAAGTAGCCTAATGTATTCCTTATAACATCAGTAATTAGCAGTGAAAGTCCCGTCAATATCGGTCCAACCGTTTCGGAGATTCACCCGCGTGAGTTTCGGAATTCCCGCAGGAACTCCAAACTTCTTCTACATAAACCTTGTCCTGACAATAACGAACACAAAAAAAATCGCTTGGAAGTTATGCGCTTAGCAACATTTGGCGATTATTTTTTATCATACATATAGAAGATAATTGGTGTACAATATCTCTAAAGTTTCATGTTTCGACGACGCGAGGACGGCCGCCAAAGTTCGCCTTTGACAGCGCAGTGTAGCTCCGACTGAAAAGCGAACGCGCATTATTTTAGTCCAGCATTACGTGCAGCGTCATTGTGCTGGTTCGATAAAAGTTGGTACCAAACGAGCGGCTCGACTTCGCTTCCTTTACGAACCATGATAAAATATGTACAGTCAAACTCGACAGTCGACAAGTAATGACTTGGAGATCCTAAATGAACGCAGATAAGCAATAACATGTTAACCCACAAAATTAAGTTATTGATTCAGAATGATTTATTAAGAGTTAGGGAACGTTCTTTAATTATGTGTTTACCTTATTACATTGCTTAAATATGTAACTAAATATTTAACATAAAAAATGTTGACACAAAATGGCACTATACTTTTAAAACACGATTTACTCAAAATTTCTGCAGTGTGGGTTAACACACTATTGCTTATCTATGTCCAAATATATGTAGGTATGTAGGCAGTAGTTTAGTAGTACGTTTTGTAGCATTCTGCACTGCATCAGCGACGGCGGCGTGACAGTCGCTTGATTATTATTTCACGAGTGCCGAATTTGAAAATTCACTACAGTTTGTTTGTAACGCTGTTATATCTTAACGACGCAATCGATCAAAAGGACATAATATACCTCTACTTTCCTCCCGGAATTCCCACGGAACTCGGAAAGGACTTGAGTGTTTACCTCTCGCATTGGTCGCCTGGTTTGTACAGCGTGAATTTTCAGACATACTGACTGATAACGACACTAAAAAATTCCGGCTTTCCACGCTTACATCACCTTATATGTATGTATTATCTTTTATGCGAAAATTCTAGACTACCAACATGAATATTCAGGTATCATGAATTCATGTTGGTAATTTATATTATGATATTCATGTACCTAGATCATAAAAACGTCATAAAAGTGACATTTATGAGCTTAAAAAGATTAGAGATAATATGACCTATAAAAATATTTTTTTTTTATAGTAGCCATCAGAATTGCTTGGCTTTTAATAAAAATGTCAGCGTCCCTCTGATGCGCACTTATATATACTTCTATAAGTCAATTTTTTTTTTTAAGTCGCGTCGATAATACGAAATCCCAACTTGATATACTTATTACCTACGAAAGTGAGTTTGTTTGTTTGTTTGTTACGCTTTCACGCCTTAACGGCTTACCGACCACCATGAAATTTTACACACACGTTGTCTGGAATACACAAAAAGGATACAGGGTACTTTTATTCCGAGATTCCTACGGGATCTCCGAAATTAACGTGGGTAACTGCGGGGAACAACTGACACCGTATTATCATACGTGATCCAGTGGAGCCTCACTTCTTCAGAACTTTAAAGTGCCCTAAATTGACGAAGTTGACGACCGGATTGGCGCAATAGGTCACCATCCCTACCCGCTGATGAAGGGGCTTATTCCAACTAGTTAGAGGTTCTGGGTTCAACTCCTGGTGTGGGGTAAACTTTGTGTGATGAACACAGGGTTCGACTTTCCAGTCCGGACCTGCTTATATTATATCTATAGTATAATCCTACTGTCCTACTAATATAAATGTGAAAGTGAGGATCTTTGGATGTTTGGATGTTTGGATGTTTGTTACTCAATCACGCAAAAACGGCTGGACGGATTTGGATGAAATTTGGCATGCACATTGTCAGGGGTACAAAGAAGGACATAGGGTACTTTTTATCCCGGAATTCCCCCGGAAATTCAGCCGTATCCTACTAAGGATAATTAGTGTAATTAGTATACCACGTTCGCTTGGTTGCCACGACAGAAGCTTATATATAGCCAATTATGGGATCAAATAGATATGTGTGTTGTGAAATGGATTATAAAATAAGTCCCCCAGTCCCGTAAACGCTTGCGTAAAAATATAAATTGAGGAAGGCTTGCGTAATTAACAAATTAAATTCCCCGCTCGTTCATTCGCTGTCGCTTTTTTGTTGAGGACCGAGCGTGGGGAGATTATTTCGGTGGTGCTCGGCCGAAATATTAATAGAAAAAGAGCGGGAGAACGTACATACAGTTTGCAGTTCCATATAGAACAACGGTTAAAAAAGAACAGTTTAGAAGTTATATAGCCGCAATTATAGATACGCTATAAGGCCGGTCGGAACGAGTTCAAGCGGTCGGTCGAAAGTGTTTTTTCATTAAAAACCGTTTTCAAGCATGACTCGTGTGGTCGGTGGTTGAAAACTATTTATTTTATTCAGAGTTCAGGTTTCATCATCATATTTTCCATAGAATGAAACAGCCAAACGTGTTTTGTTCGTTGTATAGAAAATCCAACTACGAAATTCAGCATATGGTGGAAAATTAAAAACTTGCTGCGCCCAACGGTTTCACCCGCGTGAGTTTCGGAATTCCCGCAGGAACAATTTTTTTTTTAAATAAGAGTAGCCTTAGTTACTCCTTATAACATCAGCTACCTGACAGCGAAAGTCCCGTTAAAATTTGTCCAACCGTTTATTAGATTATCCGAGCCGAGATTATCCGGAACAAACAAACAACCAGATAAAAATTTAAAAATTTGATTTTTTACCTACGTAGGTACCGTATATACCTTCATATGCATTTGGTAAAAAGGTGTTAATTTGGAATTACAAACAGGCACTTCAATTTTATTTATATGTGTATAGATTAGCATCAATAGCGGTCAACTACAATTTAATAATTGTGTACCTAGTGATAATTTACTTTGAAAAATAGAGACCGATGCTTCTGTAATCTGATCGTAACTGAATTTACAATATCCCATTTCGCGAATATACTCTTTCAGCATTAAAATTGATACTTGCATATGAACAAAGCGAGCGAATTTTGCTTCAACATCATACGGATAAATATTTAAGAAGCACCTTTTTAACTCGAGTCGGTTGAATACTCGTGGGACTTTGCCATGGCAATTGTTTTTCCTATACATATTTAGCATTTTTTTACCTAGTTATATAGTTTTGAAACTACACTTTTATACCTTGGTATTCAATACTCACTATGATCTGTGATACACAACACTTTTTCTTCTTAGTCAAGTATTCAATTGTTTAAAACAATTTGCTTTTGGTTTTTTAATTGTTTAATAGGCATGTTGACTAATTTTTAATTTTTAGTCCGTCTTGTAGATTATTAAAAAATATTCGACACGTATTTTTTTCTTTTTTTACCTAATCAAAAAATAACGGCGATATATTGAGTTGAATTTCGCGTGACGTCACTATTCTGACAGTTTGTATGGCGGTTTTAACGGTTAGTGACGTCACGACCCCGTCACCCTAAACTTTAATGCGCTTTATCTCTGTATATTTTAATTTATTTGAAAAAGCAAAAAATACGTGTCTATTGTTTTTTTATTTTCTAACTGACGGACTAATTAGAATTTTGATTTTCAAAAGTAGTCAACATTTAAGAGACTTGGCAGAATTTTAGCAGAAATGGACGTCAGTTTTATTTCTCTTTTTTGACAATTACCTAGTTAATATTGTGTGAATGTGGTCTATTATGCATAATAATGTTCCATTAGTGATGAACAGTGTGCGGTAACAGTGAAATAAGATGAAATGGGGCGTTCGCCGGAAGGTTGTTGGTTTACTATACCCATCATACAACTACCTACCCACAGAGCGTCCTATTATGGTTGGTTCAACTGTGAAGACTTGCCGCCAAAAGTTCCGGTAAGGCATAGAAATGCATCACACCAATGCATTTCAATGTAAATAACTTCAGAAGAAGAAAACAAACATCTCAATTGGCTGTATGTACTAAGTTTTCTTTGCCTTACCCGAAAGAGGTACAAAGAAGTTTATGGTTGAAAATTTTAATATTAACTATACCTACTAGCAAAAAAATAAATAAACAATTACCTCCTAAGTTAGAAACCTATAGTATAATAATTATGTAGCATTAAATACTAGATCATATTTTTGATGATAATTCTGGAGTATTACAATATATAAAAAAGTTTAGACAGAAAGTGTCAAAATCGGTCGTTTTCGTTTTGATATTAATTTTAAATGTAGCAGAATTATAATCAAAAGTTGGTACATATATCCTTTACTATATTTATATATCACTGTCCATTTCTTAGTAATAAAATATCTTAGAACTTAAGACTAGAATTTTTTTTTTTTACGGTTTCACTCTGGTATCTATGCACTTTAGTGGCAGATATTGTAAAAGAAAAACAGAACAATTTTTAAAATTAGAAGCGTATCGCAAACTTTTCCTCGTATCTGTGTTAATAAGTACCTAGATTTGAATTTATCATAAAGTTCAGAGCGCGTATGGATAACCTCCATGGAATTCACGAGACGTGAGTGCAGCATCCGTGTTCCGGCTTCGCGGGCGCCCCGGCGCGGCGGCCGGCACACCTCGCACGGTACAAGAATACTTTACAGTTTAATCCGACACTACATCTCTCTAACTCAGTTTCGCAACACAACTTTTAACTTCAGGCAACCTGTGATCCTAACGAAGTTTAGAAAAAGAACAAAACTAGCAGTTTCCGGAGATTCGCCCAAGGAGCATTTGATTTTTGATCTAGCGTTCTAATTTACAAAAACCCTTTCTTAAGGGTTTTAGTAAGTTAAAGTTTAGGTCATATGACACATCATAATAGGCTATTTGACTAATTTTTTTTAGTCCGTCTTGTAGATTTATAAAAAATATTGGACACGTATTTTTTCTTTTTTTCGGTAATAAAAAAATTACAGCGATACATTGAGTTGAAATTTCGCGTGACGTCACTAACTAGTGCAGTTTGTATGGCGGCTTGTAGCGGTAAGTGACGTCACGAGCCCCCACCCTAAACTTTGATCCGCTTTATTTTTGTGTATTTTCATTTATTTGAAAAATAAAAAAATACGTGTCTAATGATTTCTAATTTTGTAAATTGTGGACTAATTAGAATTTTGATTTTCAAATGTTGTCAACATCCCTATTATATCCTTAGATTTTCGTTTTGGAGTTCCCGAGGCCATCCTGAGATTCACTGATTCAGTTACTTTTTGTTTGTAATGGATATACTCAAACCTGCCTAATAAGAATTTAACTGATTTTAATTCACACGGGAACTCCGTAATTCAGGTGTAACTGTGGGTGCGGCTAGTATGCAATCAAAATCAATTGCGATGCTACTTAAGTGAATAAGCTTCGGATATATCGCTCAAAATATCGATCGGAAGCGATTACGACGATCGCTCGATCGGTCGCTCGGTCCGATCGGCCGAGCTAATCGGCTTGCGCGAGCACGCGGCGAGCGTTGCGCCTCTAGCTCACTAATCGCACGTTTAATTGCCCCTGACCGCATCAGCGCAACATCGCCATGTGGTATTTATAGACTAGCTGTCCCCCGCAGTTTCACCCGCGTTAATTTCGGAGTTTCCGCGGGAATTCCGGGATAAGAGTACCGCTATATCTTTGTTTATACCCCTGATAACGTGTATGCAAAATTTCATGGTGATCATTTGAGTAGTTAAGGCGTGATAGCGTAACAAACAAACAAGCAAGCTGACATTCCAATTCACATATAATAGCTATTACTAGATGTTCCCTGCGGTTTCACCCGCGTTAATTTCGGAGTTCCTGCAGAAATCGGAAAAAAAAGTATACCTACCCTGTTTCATTCTCTGTGGACGTGTATGCAAACTTTCATAATGATTGGTAGAGAAGTTAAGGCATGAAAGCATAGCATCACAAACCAACAAATAGACAAATATATATAGACAAATATATAGTGACTTGCGCATTTATAGGATAGGTAAAGATTAGTACGCCCGGCTCAAATTTAATTAATGCCCATGTTGTTTTGTAGTGACGCTTTATATATCTAACTATAGAACAGCAATTACACTCTACTATGGTGGGCAGACGGGAAATCCATCCTCAGACGCGCAATTAGTGAAACGAGGCTTCCGGTTGGGCTTCGAAGAAAGGCGATACGTTTGTATGTCCTGTTACCTATTCCAGCACCTAAAATATACACATAACCGAAATGCCTGTCATTTTTTGCTTGAATCTCCCAAAACCCTCGAATACACCATTTTTTCGATATTTTTAAAGAGAGCCCATATAAAGATTTTATGTGTGTAACTCTAACCTCAAAACTATCTTCAATACATTACAAAAGGTTTTGAATTTCAAAAAATCCTATCTTGGTCAGTTTCACGTCGAAAAAATAAACTATATGTCCCACGTTTCTGTAGCTTGAGTACTTATGACGAGGCGACTATATGCCACTCCAATATCCCTCTTCATTTCTAACACTTTTAATTTTTTTTAAATCTGTTTTTATATTTAAAATGGATACTTTTTGAACCCCGCATACTTCCGGTCGCACGCGCCTTCTAGATTGCTAGAAGTCTCTTTATAAGTATAGATTAAAAACACGTGCGGGTAACATAAATAAAATACAGACGAATTGAGAACCTCCTCTTTTTTAAAAGAAGACTGAAAATTAGCAACGCGCTGTGCGTCGTAACAAAACCTTTCAGTTTATGCATAGAGTAATTAAAACGGAATAGGAACGAGACTTACGAACCACGAAAGTTGCTGCGTCACTGGCATCTTAAGTTGGGATGTTAGGGGTGACCGCGTCATAGGACGTGACGAAGCCAGCGGGGCCGGAGGGGTCAGGCGGGGGGCGGAGGTGCATTAAAAATTTTATTGGCGCATAAATTACGCGTCGCGACCGATAACAATGGCGGCGGTGCGCGGGAGCCGGGAGAGCTCGGCCTCCATTCTGCCTCAAATGGCTGAAATATTATTTGTCTAAGAACTTAAAGGCATTGCGTCTCAATAGGCGTCCATTATTTAAGTAGAGGTGTAATGCAAATTTAGCAAAATCGTGAAACAAACAAACCGATCCGAATAGTTTCATCCTCGATATTTCGGGATTCCTCTCTACTTCGGGGAACTCTCTATGTCGGGATGAGAGTACCCTATATTCATATAGTTACGAGATATAGATCTTGAAGTAACTTAGATTACTCGTAACTTCCTGCGGTTTCGCATGTACTTCAGCAGTTCCACGGGAACTCCGCAACCACTATATCCAAACTAACAAACTTCACCTCTATAATATCAGTGAAGATTTTGCAAAACAGTTTTTTTTTTGTGAATGCGATTTTTTTATTGCGAGATCATTCGATCAACGATGCGAAATCACTTTAGGTAAAATCAGTTGTGAGATTTAAGTATCGTATATTTTTATCGAGTGAGTTTGACACTAGCGCTAAAATGTGATAACCGAAGTGAGAATAATTACGTCGTATATTGACGTTTTTCAAACTTACTTGACTTCGCTTACCTTATTTATTCTTGAGAATACAAAAACAATTACTTACGAGATTTGAAGAAAAGAGACCGTTACTTGCGGAATGATTTACCTTTTAGGAATGACACAGCGAATCTGAGTATTATGTTTGCAAGTTTAAAAGCTCTTTTCATTTGATTTAGACAGTCACCAAATTATAATTAGTTGCTGTCCAAATCAAATAAAAACGAAGTAAAAGAAAGACAAGCACGTCATACTCGTGAACGGGTGCCGTCAGTTGGTACTTGGTTATGTTTGGTCTACTGTTAACTCCTAATGTCTCTATCGTCTGTACGTGGTCTG
Organism: Zygaena filipendulae; assembly: GCA_907165275.2. Classification (NCBI taxonomy): domain Eukaryota; kingdom Metazoa; phylum Arthropoda; class Insecta; order Lepidoptera; family Zygaenidae; genus Zygaena; species Zygaena filipendulae. The sequence goes on from OU015649.1 coordinate 392,819, forward strand.
TACCTACCGTAAGTAGTTTATTGCTGGTTACGGCTCATTGTTCTCACATAATTAAAGTTGGGTTACCACTAATATTATATATATTATAATTTTTAACTGACAGCGTGCTGCTGAAGAGTTTGTTGCGCAGCTTCTTCTCTTCAGCCATAGCACTAGGAAGCAGCTGTAAAGGGTGGATATTTTATGGGCGCTGTCTACTGTAAACTTTAATTTTATTGACGTCAAAAAGGGCCACATTATGGGCCTAATTTGAATAAATGATTTGACTACTGACTAATGAATAACTACGTCAGGTTCGGTAATAAAGCCAAACCTGTATTCGCCTAGAAATAATTATACTTAGAACTCATTTCGTCTGAGACTTAGAAATGTATCATAGACTCTGATATGATTTTGCAGCATATGCCACTTGCAAGTTGCGTCTCAATAGAGGTCCATAATTTAACACGTGCAGCTATTGCTGGCGTCGGCAGCGATATTTATGGCAGCTTATGATTTACTAGATATCAAGTATTTACAATGTTTTATAGAACTACTATACTAGACACGATATATTGTAGAGATCTATAGGTAGATAGATGTTATTATTATTATTTATAGTCTTTTTTTTTAGTTTAAAAAGCCGCGTTAATATTCCATCAAACCTTTACCGATTTACAACACAATTTCGCGTAGTACGTAAATCTACAATTTTGTAAATGCGAATGTGAGTTTGTTTAGTTCTGACGCTTTCACCCTTTATCTACTCAACTGGTCGTCATGAAATTTTGCATACACGTTATCAGGGGTACAGAAATGGACATAAGGTACTTTTTGTCCCGAAATACCCGCGAGAACTCGAAAATTTGACGGGTGAAACTGCAGCGCCCAGCTATAAAAAAAAATTAAGACGAATTCAAAAACCACCTTTTTTAAATCTGTGAAAAATCCAATCTGAATTCCATCAAAGAGGTAGGTAGGTACGAACCCGACGCGAGCTTTGTGCTAGTATAAAGTAAGCATCAGTTGTTGTAGAACAAAGGCGTCTTATTCAGTGTTCTATAAACGTTTATGGTCACTTAGCGGCAGACGGGCGGGCGGGTAATAGTGATTTCCCGCCCCATCTCGCCTCCCGGGTAATGCTGGCCGTTACCTTGCCGGCCTCCGACGGGGTAAGACCGCTGACAGGAGCAAAACATTCGGTCACCAACTATTATTATATTGAAACAGGTCCCGGTAACGGCTGTACAAGTTAGAATGCAGCGGGGAAATATTTGTTGCGCTCGTTGCGCGTCACTTCCGTTAACTTCGTTTGCGTCACTTCCGTTAACTTCGTTTGCGTCACTTCCGCTCCTCTATCGAAAATCACGAAAATACACTAGCAACAACAATATCATTATTTTCAACAACATTATTTTCTTGATTGTACGGCGTCTAAACCTAAAGTAGGTACGGGTTTGCCGAAATACCTTTTGTCGTTACGTAAGCACCCTTACAGCGTAGTTTTTAAAACGCACGCGTGAACATAAAACGTAACAGCCGTAGAAGTGTACGGCTCGCGCGCAAATCGCGGTTACGAAAGTAATGGAATTTAAATAATCATCCTCCTTTGGGCTGACCGAAAATCTTTACTATAAATGCGAAAGTACGTTTCTTTGTTTGTTACACTTTCGCGCTTTAGCGGCTCGACCGATCATCATGAAATTTTGCATGCACGTTGTCAGGCGTACAGAAGAGCACATAGGCTACTTTTACCCCGGAATTCCCGCGGGAACTCCGAAATTATCGCGTGTGAAACCGCAAGGAACAGCGGTTGTATAAATGTGTTTTTACGTTTTGTATGTTTCTATTGTAGTTTACGCTACAACACCAGAAACCGAATGGGGTGATTTCGAACAAACTTTAAAACCACAACAACTTTATGCAAAATAATGGAAAAGTTACCGAAACAATTAATAATTAAATGAAAACTAATGATTGAATTCTACAAACTACAAATTCCAATATTGCTCGTCTAGCGACGGCGGGTATCGCTTAGACTTTGTGTTACATTACATAAAAATAACACTGTTACAAGAGGTCTTTTACAGATACGACATAAATAAACAAGCTTGGATCCTGGGGCCAGGATATATTATGTATGTATGTATATAAATAAGATGCTTTTAAGAGGAGATACCAAAAGCGCTAGCGGTTGTTATAGGTACTCAATTTGGAATGCGAGTTGGCTGTCCACAACAATCGATTTTTATTGAAATAAAGTACCTAAATAAACACAATTATATTTACATAATTTATATTTATATAAGTCTTAGTTCTTCAGAATCTTTGTTTCAATGTTGCCCGAAAATAAATAGTGTTTAGATTCTCGAGGCAAAATAACAAGGTGAGAATTTTAAACGGGTCACGTGCCGTCTGGTATCGCCTCGTATAAATATAAAAGTTGCCGCTCCTAATAATCTAAACGAGCAACATTCTAACCTCAAAATTTTTCTCTCAAATCCAACATTTTTGAGATTTCTGTACATGCACGCTGCTTTAACTTTTCAACTCTGCCAAACACATATTTTCATTTTCATGTGAGGCATGTAATTTTAGAGTTCCCGCGGGAACTCCAGGGTACCCTATGTCACTCAGGATCGCTGTAGCTTCCTACGAGTGAAAGAATTTCAAAATCGGTTCAGTGGATCCAGAGGTTACCCCCTACAACGTCACAAACTCACAAACCTTAGCTCCTTATAAACCAACCAACTAGAAGCGAAAAATAAACAAAATTTCAACAAAGAAAATCGACCACAAACCACACAAAATGCACTACACTACCAAGTAAAAAACAACAAAATACCGATTTAATTCGAAAGACAAACGTGTTTATCTCATCTGTGAAATTAATTTTAATAATCAAATTATCTTTTTCTCGGAACTTTGAAGAAACTTTCTTTTTAACTTTGTCCCAAAAAAAAGCAATAAAGATATTTGTTTGTAATTTTTTCTATAAATATAAAAATTTACTAAAAACTTGGTTGTATGGTTCGATAGCCCACGGCTATCTCAGAAAAGACGAAAAAAACAACAACAACTAAGTAAAACTAAGCCGTTGACAAAAAATGATTACTACACATTTTTTTCTTTTCTCTAAAATATACTGATTAATCATAATAATGTAAAAAAGAATCTTTCACACAAAAGACTGGACAATTTCGGTATCGTAAAATGATGAGAAAAAAATCAATTAAACTAATAAAACGGAAACAAAAAAAAATGGTTTTCAGGATAGTGAGATTAGGGAAAACGATGCTCCGTCGTTACAATGATAATATTTTGTTACCCTGATTTTCATGCCGAAAAAAACAACCTCCCATTTAGCTAACTAAGTCGAGCCCAGTAGTCGTGTTTGCGAACCATTATCGCGTTTGTAGAGGAAACGGCACGTCTCGCGGCTGGAATCTAATAAATAATCATATAATGAACCAACTCACGAAGCGGCTCAAAGGGCACTTCCCGAGATTCGCGAGTAAACAGAAACCAAACCAAGATACGTCACATACATACGGTTTGTACACAAGTACTCAATAAATAGTTAATTAATTGTCTCCATATATCGATCTGGTAGAAAAAAATCAAAGTATTTTAACAGACTTGATTAGTTTAGTGATTTTTGATTAGTGGTGATTAGTTAGTGATTAGTGATTTGATTTTAGTGATTGAAAGTTGACATTTTAGGAAAGTGGTCATTTTGGGAAAACCTAGTGGACATTTTAGGAAAGTGGACTTTTTAGGAAAGTGGTCATTCTCGACCTAAATGGAAAAAAGGAAAGAATTGTTCGACTATGTATGTTTTTCAGTCTATCTGAAAGCTAGAATTAACGTTCTACCACTGAATTTTTTTTAGAATCGTATTCATAGGTAGTTTCAGTTGATTGTCCCCTACAAACAAACAAATTGTCCGTTTTATTACATGAAAGATATGCTATACCTACAATAGTGCTTATTAAATTCACGTTTTATTTGTAACAAAAGTACAATATTATATACTCTAGTAATTTATGTTATGTATAATAAGTAAGTACATAACGTGCTATATATATTCACGGTGCTTTAGTAATCTATATGAAAGACACTTCACGATTTGGCTATATATTAAAGAAAAGAATATATATACCTTCTGCCGCAATGAAAGACGGCTCTGAGCCCACTGAATAGAGCCTGCGCCGCCACCGCTGGCTGAGACGTTCAATTTTTCAATTATATCGCGCCCCGCACCGACGCTCGGACGTTTGAATGGAAAAAATATTTCAATAGAGCGTTTTATAATACTGTTGAAAAGTGAACTGTGGAGGGCTTATTGTAAGATAATATGAGACTGCAATAAAATACTTCTAGGTTTTCATAATATTTTCTTTCTTTTAATTTTTTTTCTAGCTATTCAGTGTTTATATGAATATTTTTTTTAAATGCGAAAATTGTTTTTTTGTAATTTATTTGTGGCAATTGATTTTTATTTATTTAGTTTCAAACCAACGGAAATACAATCAAATACTATTTTTATAGTAAAACTAGTGGCCCTTCATGGTTACCCGGATTGATTTCGAAGTTCCCTCGAGAATTCCAGAATAAACTATACGTATGAACTTTCCTCTTGAATTACTCAATCTATTGGTGAAAACCGCATGAAAATCCTTTCAGTAGTCTTTGAGTTTATCGCGCACAGACTGACAGACAGCCAGATGCGGCGAAAGATGTTTTATAATCACATGATATTATATGGAAGTCGCCAAACTCTATTGGCCAATGCTCTAAGACACGGTTATAAAGTACTATCATTCGATATTAAGACAACTTACTGTCCTTTATGGGAATCTAACCCGCAACTAGTAACGTAAAAGCAAATGTTGATACACTGTTCATTGAAACAGATTGGGCGCTCAAATATTCTACTAGCACTTCAACAACTTCAAGGGGGATAATTTATTAGATTTCATAACAACAGACTTCTGAATCACCGAGGCCAAATGTCAGAGTTCACACAACGCATCGAAATACAAAGAACTAAATCCTTACTTAAGGTGGATCGTCAGGGCATGCTTTCACACGAATTTCACTAAAAGAAACTTTTTTATAATATCAAAATTTTTCTCTTATCTCGCGAATACTAAAATTGTTTCCTTTTCTGCATAGATTTGAGTATTTACGAAATCGTAATAAAATAAGTATTTAATTAATTAGGTATAGTATATAGAATCAGCCGCAGTGTAAGAAAATATCTACTGGAATTCGTGTAAAAACTAGACCTGACTATCCACCTTAAGGCGTAGTACTTAAATAAATAATAACATAAGATGCCAGACACTTCACTGAGAGCGGCCCTCGTTTCTGAAACTCCAACGAAAGCGCGATACGTAATGTGGATATTAGGTAATTTATTTAGAGTAATGCGAGCTGGAGCGGGCTTTGGGAGGAGGATGTTTGATGTATTGCGAGGTTCCTCGCCCGCGAGGAGCTGTTGGAGTGCTCAGGGGAAGGGGAGCTTTTTGTTGAGATTGGTGTCGATCTGACGGAGATCCGAGGAGATTCGTCCCTGACGTGTTACTACAAAATACACGAGACGTCAACGTCATCGTCAAAAAGGCAATGAATAGGAAAGATTTGGATGTTTGTAACGAATAAACTCAAAGAATACTAGACTAGAATTTTTTTAATTTATTCACTCATGGGAAGCTATAATGTTCATGTGAATATGGGGTACTTTTTATCCCAGAATTCCCGCGGGAACTCCGAAATTAACGCGGGTGAAACCGCTAGTAACATAAACTACTGACACATCGTTTCTTGTTTTAAGAAGAGTTTTTTTTTATGTACATAATTTAAAATGTTATCATGTCTCTGCCAACCTAAACTAATGTTTATGTTAAAAGAAATATGATTGTTTTCACAAATTCAACATTAATTTTGAAAGAGCAGCTCTCACTTCTCCGTTGAATTCTGTTTTATTTATTAGATCGCTCTCCTTTATTTTTACGATGAGTTTTGGAGAATATGCTTGTTTGGAAGTTGAATTTTTATTCGTAACAACTTTTCTTAGCTGTGTAATAGAAAAAAATGTTATAATAATGCCTTTAGTCCTACGAGTTTTAGAACATCTTCTATAAAAAACCCAACTGCCACTATCTTCTGAAATAAAAACCATGAAATCTGAACAGTGGTTTCCCTTTGCGACGTAAATATTAAAAAAAGGTTATTCCAAAAACTTTTGAAATTAACACCGCGTTTAACTTTACACCCTGTATAAACATTTTTAACTAATCTACCTAACTTTTAAACTAAAATGTAAGTATGTAATGACTACGAAATACATATCTCCATCGGTCAGTCGCGTTGAACTAAAGATAGTAGAAGTGGCATTTTAGGCGAAAATTTTGGACGACAGCTGCGTCACATGCGTAAAATGCATATAAGAGCAATGACAAAATGGGAAGTACTTAGAGGTCGGTTCTAACCTCAAAGTTTTTCTACGATTGTTTTGTTTTGTTTTTCCGCGTTAGGAGTTGCGTTACAACGTCTCTATTTGAATGGAGGCGGCTCTATTTAAATCGAGACGTTCGGTTCCATCCGTAATACGGATATTATTCCCAACCTTCGTTTCTGACGGGGTCCCTGGACCGCACAAGTTTTTTTAAGTTTCTTTATAGGTACACGCACACTTTTTTTGGCACGATTTGTAAAAAAAATCTAGACATTCAGGGTAGAATAGAATAGAAATAGAATAGAAATAGAATAGAAATAGAATAGAAATAGAATAGAAATAGAATAGAAATAGAATAGAAATAGAATAGAAATAGAATAGAAATAGAATAGAAATAGAATAGAAATAGAATAGAAATAGAATAGAAATAGAATAGAATAGAATAGAATAGAATAGAAATAGAATAGAAATAGAATAGAAATAGAATAGAAATAGAATAGAAATAGAACAGAAATAGAATAGAAATAGAATAGAAATAGTGGACTAAAAAAACGACAGTAAAAAACGACCTAAAACGACAGTGTGTGAGTTATAACCAATTTCTTCTAAGGAATAAGTGTGGTTTGGAGTTATCGACGCGGTAACCGCTCTTCACCTCCTCGGGTAAAAGAGGCGGGCTCATTATTTTTTGTACTGCTTACGCATACTGTACGCACTCTCAAGGCACGTGAGTAATCTAGAACACAGATCTACAATGAGCGTAAAACGATCACCGACTGGATGCGGCAATAATACAAAACTTGGTGGCTCTCAACCAAATTTGTCAGATATGAACCCAAATTATGATACCACCTCCCACGTTACCCTTCGCTGCAAGAGAAAAGAGCTCGACGATAATACCTGGATAAGAACCGAGCTTTCTGATTTAAAAAAACAAATGTCGGAAATGATGTCTATGCTGAAGACAAGTAGTAGCTCCCAAGCAGAAAATATAAGTAAACTTAGTGAAGATGTCGCTACTATAAAAAACCAAGTCAGTGGTATTAGTAACACAATCGAAAGCATAATTTTAGACCAAAATAATATGAAAATGAAATTAAGCAACCTAGAAACTACGTCACAGAATATTGAAAAGAAAATCGAAATCCTGGAATGTGACGTTAATAAAATTAAAGACGTATCACCTTTCCCGTCTGCTTCTAAATTATTTATGAACTGCGAAGAATTGGTAAGTGAAGTCAACGATCGGAATGTGCGATCTAAAAATATTGTGATTGTGGGAATTCCAGAACCAGACGAATCAACAGATGAACATTCCCATAGTAGAAAAGAAGTCACCAACATTACAAAAATTATTTACACCGAATGTCCTGAACCCTATAAAATTATTCGACTTGGAAAATTCAAACTAGGTCGTACTCGTCCTATAAAAGTTTGCTTCACATCTGAAGAACCTGCAAAAATGATATTACGTAACAAAAACACCGTGAAGATTGACAACATTAAAATTTTTTCCGACCAGACACCTTATCAAAGAAAACATATGCAAAAACTTAAAGAAGAACTTGAAAGACGTACCACAAATGGAGAAACTAATCTGGTTATTAAATACATTAAAGGAATCCCTAAAATTATACAACAGGAAGAAAGGAAAACTGACCGGGTATCATCGCCAAAAAACTAATTACTCCAACAGGAAAAGTAACACATAAGATCTCTACAATAGAATTACAGTGATGTGACATGCACCAATAAGTCTTTAAAATGTTTTTATGTTAATGCTTGTAGTCTCGTTAAACCAGGAAAACTTGATGAGCTAAAATGTATAACTGACTCACTGCGTCCACATATTATTGTAGTAACAGAAACCTGGATTAAAAATAACGACGACGTCCAAAAAATTCAAATTGCAGGCTACATTCATTATACCAACTATAGAGAAAACCGGAAAGGAGGAGGGGTCTCAATCTTTGCCCATAAGAATCTAAAGTGTGACATTATTGAAGAACATTGCAAGGCGGACGATATTCATTATCTCTGGATCCACTTAGAAAGACAATCTCTGGATATTGGCGCCATTTACAATCCTAATAAGAACAAAGTAGACAGTTTTCTTGAGACATTTTCAGTGCAGCTGCACAAAAGGAAAAGAGCTGTTGTGTTTGGCGACTTCAACTTTGACCTGTTGGCACTAGACAAAGAGACCCGCAAATACAAGGATACATTAAAAGAATATAATTATAAAATTTTAAATAAAATCAATCGCAAATATTGTACCCGAGAAACAGCGACCACCAATACAATTATAGATCATATATGTACCAATCTGAATGAAAATAATTTCAATTTTGTCATCATTGAATCGGCAATGTCCGACCATAAGCAAATATACTTAGAGATTGAGAAATACCAGCCGCCACCGGTCAGAAAAATAAAATATACAGCAGTGAACTATGCCAAGCTTTATGAAACTTTAGAAAAATCATTAATGAACGACTCTGAAGACAACACATATTATGATATACTGGAAGAGAATCTACTAAACTGTTTATGTAATTGCAAAATCAATAAATCAAAATTTCTAAACCCACCACGTCAGGACTGGATAAAAAAAGATATCATACAGGAAATAAATAATCGCAACATAATATGGCAAATGTACAAGAGAAACAAATCGGATATACAATTAGAACAAGAATTTAGAAAAGCTAAAGACAGAGTACATAAAACTATTCAGAAAACTAAATCAACGTATTATTACAATTACTTCAAACGCCATGTCAGCAAGCCCAAAAAGATGTGGAGGGCGATTAATGATCTTGCTAATAATAAAATTAAAGATGCAACTGGCCCGAACAAACTTATCATAAACTCAAACACAATTACAGATGAAAACAAGATCTGCGAATGTTTCAACAACTACTTTTCAACAATTGGCTCAATTCTAGCAAGTAAAATCCCAGATAAATATCTTAAAGATGAAGGTTTGATACTTTCACCCAAGTTAGATGGTACACCTGAACTTAATAACTTAACACCGGCAACCACGGATGAAATTAGTGAAATTATTAACAATCTAGATGTGAACACGAGTTCTGGTATTGACAACATTAGCACGAAAGCCATAAAATGCGTTAAAAGCCTGATTGCCACTCCACTTACTAACTGCATTAATAATTGCCTGGCTCACGGTGTTTTCCCAGACAGCCTAAAAATAGCAAAAGTTACACCAATTTACAAATCCGGAAATAAATTTGACCCATGCAATTACCGCCCAATTTCAGTCTTACCCGTAATCTCAAAGATCTTCGAAAAAATAATTTATTCTCGTATAGAAAAATATCTAGGCTCTAAAAACTTCTTATATAACAAACAATACGGTTTCAGACCAAAATCCAACACGCTTTCGGCAACAGTAGACCTCATCACTAAAATAAGAAATAAGATTGATGAAAAACAAATAGTACTCGGTGTTTTCATTGACCTCAAAAAGGCATTTGATACCATTAGTCATAAACTACTTCTTAAGAAACTGTTACATATTGGTATCACTGGTAAGGCTCATGATATTCTTAAATCATATTTTACAAATCGTCGTCAAATAGTCAAAATAGGGCAACATCAAAGTTCTCCTAACTCAATTACATTCGGTGTCCCTCAAGGCTCAATTTTAGGGCCTCTTTTATTCTTAATATATATTAATGACATACAGTTCATAGGCTTACAGGCTGAAATTTCCTTATACGCAGATGATACAAGCTTATTCTACAATGGTCATTCAATTAAAAGTATAGTTTCAAAAGTACAAAGTGATTTAAATAAAATAAATAATTGGTTTTTGTCAAATTTACTCACAATAAATACAACAAAAACAAATTTCGTCATATTCGCGGCAAAAAATAAAAAAATAAACGAATCCATACAGCTCAAAATAAATAATGAGTGTCTAAAAAGGAAAAACAGTGAGAAGTATCTTGGCCTTACTTTGGATCACCACCTCAATTGGAAGCAACATATAGATAAAATTAAAACTAAACTGACATCTTTAACCGGTACTGTACGTGGCATAGCCAAATGTCTTTCACGCAAAATTAAATATATTATTTATAATTCATTAGTCAAACCACATATAGACTACTTGATAGAAATTTGGGGGGCAGCTGCTAAAACTAATTTAGACACGATACAGATAGCCCAGAATAAACTGATAAAATCTTTGTTCAATTATCCCTACCGTACACCTACTCAAAAAATATATAAAGATACTAAAATAATGACTATTAAACAGTCCTACATATACTATACATGCGTGCTAATATACAAAATTTTAAATAACCAAATCCACACTTTACTGTCATTCCGTAAAAAACATCATACACAAAAAATGAAACTAAGAAATTCACATCATTTATTATCACGCCAACCAAGAACAAACTATGGGAAAAACAATATTGAATTCGAAGGTGTGGAAATATACAATAAATTGCCAACAGAAATAAAGACTGCAAAGACAATACATAGTTTTAAAAATCAACTTAAAATGCACATTTTGGACGAGATGTAATAGGCAATACCACTATACTACAAATAACAATAAAACTGCACAATACCTACCATATATATTATACAAATTATTATATTAAAATTACTCATCATTTCATCATTCAAATTACTCATATTAAAACAATTATTTGCGGCAAATAATGCGATTGCATTGTTTGCCGCATCCAAAGTGGACATGGCTCAGTGCATTTTGCATCCGTGGTTGCTAGCCGAGTTAAATAGGTACCTATAGCGCGAGCAACTTTCTGTTAGTAATTTTATTGGTTACCTACCCGATACAATTAATTATGTACCTACTCAACTTATTATTTGTCGACACCAAAATTTAAGTTTTTTATTTTAGTCTAGTTGTGCCAGTTATCAAAAAATATTATTACTAAGTTAAAAAGTTTTCTCAGTAAGTGAATTTATGTAATTCTTTATGAGAAATAAACATCTCTTTAAACCTAAAAATGGACCAAATGGAGAATGAAAAATAACGGAGTCGTTGGCAACGCTAGCAACTCTTCGATAAATAATAGTGGACTGTATGCGGATTGTTACCTCGCAATCCCGGGGTAATACTCCTTCCTGGCTTCCCTCCCACGGACACTGCGAGAGGTCCTTCAGGAACCACGGCACGGTAAATGTCCACAAAAACCACACGCGGAGCAGCTGCTGTTATTTAAATATTCAGAAAAATGATGAAGGTAAATCACATAATAAAATAAAAATCGCTCCTTATCCGGAGGGCGAGATTCTTCACCACAACCACAGAACAGAATAGGCTTGTTTCCACTAAGAATAAATCGGATGGCTTTGAATTTCTAATGATTAACCATGATAATAAGTAAACAAAAATACAACTTTTATCAAAATGATCTTCACAGAAATAAAGTGTGGAATCAGTTGATAAAGTAAGAGCATCTTGCCATTTTTAACCACTTTCTTCGTATTTGTTTATTGTTCGGAACGTATTTGATAATTTGTTTGGCGTTTTTATCGTTGTACTTTTACATTGGGGCACCATACAGTATTTATAATACGATTAATTCATTATTTATTAGAAAACACAATTGACTGTCATAAACAAACACGGCTGTTTCGTGAGACGTGACGTCATTCAAGACGCCATGACAGTCTTGGCCTTTTTCGCAGTTAATTTCAAGTTCATTTTTAAAAACCCAAAATACTAATATAAAAGACCTATTTTTCTTAAAATAACATATTTTTTGGGTAAAATACATGCTAAGCTATAGTTTTAAACTAATTTCCAAATTTTGTCAACTAGCCTATTGAATCCAGACAAAATCAATAATTTTTCACACGCATTGCAAACAATAATTTAAACCAATCTTGACAAATAATAAAAAGGCTTTCTTATGTGCCAGTAACTCTGTCCTCTGAGCCGTGGTTCACACATAGAGGAAGGAAAGCGCCGAATTAAGGTACATATTGACCCTCAAAATATACGACGAAACAAACATCGGTTTTATTATAATAGTCAACCGACGAGTGTTTAAAAATAATAAATAAAAAACACAAATAAACGTTTACTGGCGCCACCAAATAGAATAGAAATAGAATAGAACACAATTTGTTTGTACAAAATTTCATGGTGTTTGGTTGAGCCGTTATGTCGTAAAAGCGTAACAGACAGACAGACAGACAGACAGAGTTACTTTCGAATTTATAATATTAATAGGGATTAACAGCGGTAACATTAGCCATTTGGCTACCACTCAGTATATGCCGTGGGAAAGTAGGGAAGTCCCACGGCTCTGATTTTCAGCGGCGACCGTAAGAAGAGGAGAGACGGCTAAAAATACACTGGTAGGTAGGGTAGGTACACAATGATTACCCTAATCATGACGGAGCCGGGCACCGAACTTAGTTAGCGAATTAAAGTAGATACACACTCCCGAAGGCTCAGTTACGGACCTCGCTAACATGATTACTTGCAACCCCCATCGGGTAATTACTAACGACACAAAGTCACCGGACCTATGATAAATGTTTATCCTAAATATGTAAGTATAAAATGTTTAGGCATCTGTAATTTTGTGTGGTACAATTTTGTAAGTGGTTTGTGATATTTTCAAGAGCTGTGGATACTGTTGAAGAAATACATATAAAAATACATATTCATTTACAGTCAGCTTAGACTTTACAGACTTATCACACATTTGTGGGCGTCCACGTAAAAAGGTACCAGTAGTGGGGTATTGGGTTAAGATTATTTATTTATTTATATTAATTGTTACATGCAAAGATAGCTATAAATTTAAATATAAATATAAAGCTAAAGATTAGATTCGGTATCTAGAATAGTCAATTGATAGTAAGGATTGATAAAATATTCAAAAACTAGTACAGTTTTTTTTATCAGATATTTGAAGTTGAAATTGTGAAAGAGCTTGATTTGAGAATAAGTTGTGGTAATATAAAAAGTAATATAAAAGTTCGAGTAAAAAAAAACACACTTCTACTTGCTTGTTACATAGATTTTTATAATTATATTATTGAATTTTATATATTATGAATTTAAAGAAAGTTTAGCATTTATTAGTAATAAAAAAAAAATCGCGGACGCAATTTTTTTACCCAACTTTACGAAACTGCTTATATCTCGGAAACTAAATGCCGAGAACTGGTACCTTTTAGCTTGGAGGCACATTTGAAACTCCCTTAGGAATTCTGGGTGAAAACAAGCTATAGCTAAGGTTGACAGCGAGCTGACAGTAACTGCCAGCTGTCAGTAAATAATTGTCACATTATGTCAACCTTTCCTCGGAATTTAGGTACCTACCAAGAACCGTTCGCGTGGTATTGCGGGGTATGAGGAGGCATGAAGTTGGTGGGAGGCGGAGAATGAGGAAACCATAGCATGGTGGTAGGGCGCTCTCTAGTGCCCGGCTGGCTAGCTACCACCTTCAAGTTTCAAATCTGTCGCCAAGCACCTAACGGTGTGTTCCGGCAGCCCCACTTGAAAGCCAGTTCCCATCCCCATTCCAGGTCGGCAACGCACCTGCAAGCCTTCTGGTGTTGCAGATGTCTATGGGCGGCGGTAATCACTTACCATCAGATGTACCGCTTGCCCGTTTGCCCCCTATGACATAAAAAAAAATATTTGGTGTAAGGTTGAGCGAAGACTTATTCAAACTCTCGATAATTCGTACTTACATATTATGGTAACAAAATAAAATATTAAAATAAAACACCGACGCGATGTGGGTTTGCGCGGGTGAATGACTTGCACATTTGACAAAGGAAAGGGGCGTTGAATGACCTTTAGGATGGTTGTTGACAGGTGAAAACATTACCGAACACACGCGTCTTCGTTATTTCAGTCACCTTTCAGCATCTATTTCGAACCGGTCAAATCGGTTTTAACTTGAGGTTTAATATTAACATCCTACTAATATTATCAACTAGAAAGTATGTATGGATGGATGGATGGATGGATGTTTGTTACTCTTTCACGCAAAAACTACTAGATGGATTTAAATGAAACTTTACAATAATATAGCTTATACATCAGATTAACACATAGGGTACTTTATCCTGGAATTCCCGCGGGATCTCTGAAATTAACGCGGGTAAATCCATTCAGTAGTTTTTGTGTGAAAGAGTAAGAAACATTCATCCATCCATCCATCCATCATCTTACAAACTTTCGCGTTTATAATATTAGCAGGATTATTTACTAACAAGCAATGTTTGTTAGTTTGGAAGGTACTTATTTATGGGCCTATGTTGCCTGAAACCAAACAATAAATAAATAAAAATAAATCAATAATTAAAGAAGTAGAAGACGACCTGTATGATTAGATCCGTCAACGCACTGGCAACTTATACGCTCAGTTTTCGTTTGCTTTTTTTTCAAGTAAAAAAAAAAATATATTTTTTATTTTTTCGAAACCTATATTTGAAACGAAAACCGGATTCTGAACACCCTCGGATACGTCCTTTATTTATCCATGTAAGAGTAATTAAGAGACACACAGTAATAACAACTACTTGGCAGTAATCACCATATCAGTCCACCGTCCCAAAAGCCTGTCCCAAGGACGCAACCGTTGTAGTCTTTTTATAAAGATAAAAAGTAGCTGCCGAGTCAGTTAAGTTAAATTAAACTTATAATTAATTTGTTTATTGGTACTTAAGTACTTCTAAATCTTATCAAACAAACGAATTAACGGTGAGAACAAGGTACAAATGGATTTGTCCCTCCGCATTACATTCACAAAAGCGTTGGAAATTTAATTAAAGATAAAATAATTTCTTTTATATAATTTGTAACAATGAAAATTTCGTTATAATGAGGTTGTTCAGTCGTAGCGAGAGGGAGCGGAGACCTTTGTTGGTAATGAAAACGTTTTCCGATCTCATTATGAAAATGTAACTAAATCAAAAGATGCTTCGCGATTAATTAAAATTGATAGGCGTGGTCCGCGCCGCGCCATCTTGGTGCCACAGAGAAGAGAAATGATGTGGTTAAACACAGTGATGGCGATTGTATATTATTCACAAATTAACTAGACTTATGTCTTAATAGCTGTGGAGTGCGGACTGTTTTAATGGTTAACCAGTTCGAAAATCAAATTGGAATTTTGATAATTTAAATTCGGTTGTTTTTATTTCGACGACCAGTGCGAAAGTAGAATTTTTTATCGTTTTAGGATATTGACGACTTTTGAAAATCAAGATTCTAATTCGCCCGTCAGTTAGAAAATAAAAAAATTATGCACACGTATTTTTTGCTTTTTCATACATAGATATAGTGCATTAAAGTTTAGGGTGGGGGCTCGTAATGTCACTAACCGCTATAAGCCGCCACACAAACTGCACCAGATAGTGACGTCACGCGAAAAGGATATAGGGCACTTTTTATCTGGAAATTTTCGCGGAAACTCTAAAATTGACGCTGATACAAGTGCGGGGACCAGCTAGTAAATGAATAAATATGATTTCAGAGTAACTGACAGATTTTTTCGAACTAAGTATGTATATCTATGGGACGAGACGCTGTAGTGACAAATCTTTTACATAACAAGTTTTTTTTTTTACTTAAATATTAATAGAAACCTTAGTTACGAATTCAGTGAATCCCATTTCAAGTTTTAATAAAGGAAAAACCTCCAGGCCGGGCAATCACACTGCGCTGTCCCCGGGAATGTTCCAGTGATGATTTAAACCGGCTTTCGCAAGCGACAGAAGAGCGAGTCAAGAAATATAAATACGTAAATAATTCAAGAGGACACGGAAAAAATGAAACTTCCAACCGTTCGGAAGCTCTTCGTAATTTTTTTTTGCGTCGACACCCCAAAAAAAAGAACTGAAGTTTTAAAACAAAAGTTTCGCTGTCCGCCTTCCTGGGATCTATAAATAGGAAAAATGTGTAGATATAATAGATGTGCTACGTAACACATAATTTCAATCACTACTTCTGAGATGCACTCTAATGCCATTTTCTAGTTCTGTACCTACAATATTTTGGAGATATTAATTATAAGTTGCGAATCTGTCGCCGAGCACCTATCGGTGTGTTCCGGCAGCCCCACTTGAAAGCCATGCAGTTCCCATCCCAATTCCAGGTCGGCGACGCACCTGCAAGCCTTCTGGTGTTGCAGATGTCTATGGGCGGCGGTAATCACTTACCATCAGGTGTACCACTTGCCCGTTTGCCCCCTATGACATACAATAAAAAAGTTATTCTCATAATATCAAGATATTGTGTGAAGCTGAAGTGTTAACGCGTTGCTTAAGTTAATTAAGTAAAAAACTATATTGCCTTTACAACTAGTCAAATTGCTAAAAATGAGTGAGTTCAAAAATTATAATAATTTTATTTTTTAGCTACTACTAATACTCCTACACTGCTTAGCATTAGGTACGATCGATGTCAATTGAATAGATACGATGTACCTACTTGAAAGCGATTAAGAAGGTAATAGTGACTGTTCATCCTAGGAAACCCCAAATCGTTCGTATAAATCATTGATTCCCAAAGTGGTCCAGGTGGACCCCCAGGGGTCTACACTTGCGTGGAAAAAAATGGGGGTCCACAACTGTTGGATGAAGATGCTTTTTAGACCGACCTTGAAACTTAGCTTAAATGAAATCCACTCACAGCATAATCAAAACAATATCACCTTTTTTTCGAAAACTTTCAACTCATAGTTGATTGAAATGAAATGAAATGAAATGAAATGAAATGAAATGAAATGAAATGAAATGAAATGAAATGAAATGAAATGAAATGAAATGAAATGAAATGAAATGAAATGAAATGAAATGAAATGAAATGAAATGAAATGAAATGAAATGAAATGAAATGAAATGAAATGAAATGAAATGAAATGAAATGAAATGAAATGAAATGAAATGAAATGAAATGAAATGAAATGAAATGAAATGAAATGAAATGAAATGAAATGAAATGAAATGAAATGAAATGAAATGAAATGAAATGAAATGAAATGAAATGAAATGAAATGAAATGAAATGAAATGAAATGAAATGAAATGAAATGAAATGAAATGAAATGAAATGAAATGAAATGAAATGAAATGAAATGAAATGAAATGAAATGAAATGAAATGAAATGAAAATGAAATGAAATGAAATGAAATTTTATTGTGAACATAGGTAATAAAGAGTTCTAAAATATCTTAATATGCAGTAGGACCATTATATTCTGCCTATGTGGGCATACAATTAATTTATAAGAAATAACATTATTAAATTAACATTATTATTAGAATTAACATTATACCAAAAAATAACTATGTAACAAATCATTAGAATTATATTAATTATATTAAAATTATATTAAAATTAAAAAATAAAATAATAATAAATTCAATGTCAATTAAAATGTCAAAACTCTAGGATCAATAATTTGAAGTCAGGGAAACATTAATAGAATTACCACGAATTATCATATTACTTTATCATTCAAGAAGTCACTAACTGTATAGTAACATTTGTCCAGAAGCCATGCATTTAGCTTAAATCTGATAGAGAAGAGCCTTCCACCGTTGAAACTTTCATATAATTTGTTATATATTTCGATTGCCATGAAATACGAGTTTTTTTTGAAGAGTTGTAGTCTACAAAACGGAATATACAATTTATCTGGATACCTTGTGCTCTTCAAGATTTCTTTATTTTTGGTAAAATACTGAGGATTTCTTTTTACAAATAAAAATACTTCTCTGATGTACATGCACGCAAGTGGTAATACCTTGTATTTCTTAAATAGTGGTTTACAGGTATCCATCTGCCCTGCACCACATATTGCCCTGATGCACTTTTTCTGGACTTTAAACTTTTTCTGGACGTTAAAAAACTAAAACTTGAAAAATAGCCACAACACAGATTGCTATAGATATTTACTTTTTTCGGGTTTCGGAAGTGAGTTAGCAAATGTAATAGCTGCACGGGGTCCACCAGATCCAGCAAAATGTTTAAAGTGGTCCATGAAAAAAAAAGTATGGGAACCTCGGGTATAAATGGAAAGGATTAATGTACGTACTACCACAAATAATTTATCATTGCTATTTTCTGAAATAACGGGTATTTATTTCGTAAAGAGGATAATACCTACCTACAAATTAACACACAGTAGGTATCACTGATGAATTTCTACTTATATTTATTAATTAATTCATGGGAGAGTTTCGATTATCCGTTTAGCGAATAGGGATGTGGACTACTTTTGAAAATCAAAATTCTAATTAGTCCGTCAGTTAGAAAATAAAAAAACAATAGACACGTATTTTTTGCTTTTTCGAATATATTAAAATATACAGAGATAAAGCGCATTAAAGTTTAGGGTGAGGGGGTCGTGACGTCACTAACCGCTAAAACCGCCATACAAACTGTCAGAATAGTGACGTCACGCGAAATTTCAACTCAATATATCGCCATTATTTTTTGATTACGTAAAAAAAGAAAAAATACGTGTCCAATATTTTTTAATAATCTACAAGACGGACTAAAAAAATAAAAATTAGTCAACACGCCCATTATCATTTTTAATAAATGAATATTGTATCAACAGTTATTGCATGACCATTTTTGATGATTCAAATACACGAAAAATAATAATAATCCTACTAATATTATAAATGTGAAAATGTGGATGTTTGGGTGTTTGTTACTCAATCACGCAAAAACGGCTGAACGGATTTGGATGAAATTTGGCATGCACGTTATCAGGGGTACAGAGAAGGACATAGGGTACTTTTTATCCCGAAATTCCCTCGGGAACTTCGAAATTACTGCAGGTGAAACCACGGGGCACAGCTAGTACATACAATAAATACTAACTAATGGGGTATATTATTTTACCTACATTATTATTTTCCCCATGCACCCCATGGTTGCATGGCACATATCATGTCCTCAAAAAAAGAACAAACGTAGTGGTTACTGGTTATAATATACTTTTTGAAAAGAACCAACTTGTTGCAACCTGTGACAAATCTATAGAGAGTTCTTTTCGATTAGTAGAGTTAATAAAATAGTTTTCATGTTTGAACTTTTAATTGTCCAATCAAAACCATTGACAACTTGTTCCGATACCACTTGCTGAATATGGAACTGTAAATTCGAGTAAAAAGAAAAAAAAAATCTAACATGATATCTATTCGAAAGTCGGAACATGATATTTCCTTCTTTCCTACGTCCATATCCCCGCTACTTAGGTAGGTACACATTACCTTCCAGTATAATATTTGGAAGAGAATATTTTTGTTTCTAATTTTTCAGAATTATATGCTTACTAATTTAAAATGCGAATGTAAGTTGGTTTTTTTGTTGGTTACGCTTTCACGTTTTAACTACTGAATCGATCATCATGAAATTTTGCATACACGTTGTCAGTGGTACAGAAGGGGATATAGGGTACTTTTATCCCGGAATTCCCGCGGGGCTTTTAAATGAATGCGGGTGAACACACATTCGCATGTTAAAGTGGTTACATACATTATTCAAACCGCACCAATTTAAATTTCACTAGTAACAGAAGTACATAACAATACGTAACTTGTTAGTGGATTTTGCGCGAATGGTCTCACGACCTACATATTACATAATTATTGTTGTATTGTACTATGATGCTCCAGCCTCCAACAATTTCCGCCCTCACATGAGTATTTCACAGCGTAGGTAATACTTACGTAATGAATAAACCCACACCGCAGCTGTACCGTGTACGGAACTGAGCCCGCGACGAATAAACTCAGGGTATGTTCCGAAATACACTGCGAGCACTGTGAGATACCACGGTCCACGTTAATTCAGTAGTATATTGCGAAGCCATTCCTATAAAGTTAGCTATACTGAGCTATACAGGTTATCTACTGTTAAAAACGGAACGCAGTCCAGTAAACTGTCATCCGTGTCATTGTCATGTCACGCAGTCGACCACTCACATCAATCTACTTACGCGGTTGACCAATCATTGGTCCGAGGTTGATCACGTGATCAAAACCACTGAGAGCACCTTACCTCGAAAGCGCCAGTGCTCACTGCTCACAGTACAAAAATGGCGACGATTATGAATTGAATTGAAATTACTTTATTTGGCACACACAAAACATACAAATACTTAAAACTAAAACACAGTTGAGTTGCGCCAAAAAGGCGCCCAGCTCAGCATAAGTCGGGTGGTGACAGGTACCACCCGGCGCTGGTCTTCCGCTGGAGCCTTGCAGATGCGTCACGGACGTAGGCAGAGTAACAAAGTGACAACAAAATAACAATACGGATATACGAATAATATTGTAAATATATACTGACACTTGAAATACATAAATATGACGTCATACCACCTACTGCGAATACCTACTGCGGCAATATACTAAAAATTAAATCGATCGGGACGATTTTCTCGTCACTGCGAGCACTGGGCCAGTGCTATCAGTATATAACGGAACATACCCTCGATATCGGCTATTATTCGAGCATGAACACATCACTAAACTAATGGTTCAACGTACCTACTACGTGTCGATTTGGCTTAGGTAAATATGTACATAGTTTGAACTTATTAACTGTTTCCTGCGGCTTCACCTGCGTTAATTTTGGAATTCCCGCAAAATCTCTTTATATCAGGATCTTTTTCCCCTACGGTGAAACCGCAGGCACGGGCTAGTATGACCAAATATTTACGGTTTAATATCTTTAGCCATTTCGGGAAAACTAGTAAGTATTTTTATTATAGGGCGAATATAATATTATTGCAATAGTACGTGGACTCGTGTTGAACCTTATTATTCCAAGTGTGGCTACAACTTATATGAAAAAGCCATTAATTTTCGTTTCAATAAACTAAAAGCACTATCAGAATTTTGTTTTCAATTTTCGTTTATTTTACATATTTCTGATTTAATATTTGTAGGTACATGATCTGTTTTACAGTCACTTCCTGACATCCGGTTTCGCTGAAATTTGCACAAACAGCTTTTTTATGACTAGAGAATATTATGAAGAACTAGGTATATATTAAATAAATTAATTTTTTAGGTTTATTAAGGAAGGTAATCGGTTCTTATTTAAGTTCTGTAATAGGTGCTAAACCATCTCGTGACCTATTTACTGACAATAGAGCCCAAACCGTTGGATATGGAGACTTGAAATTTCTCACACGATGTCCTTATACAAGTGGTCAACAATTTTGAAATTGAACGTAGGTACCTCGGGACTCTTTGTATCGGAAAGAAAAATACCCCATAATATATCAATGATTTTCGGTAATATACAAAATTAAAAAATAATTTTTCCACAAACTTTTACTTGAATTACTATCATATCTCAAAAAACAAATCTTTGTTTCTTGATCATATCATCTTACGTATATTATATCACTTGGGAATACCCAGGCTTAAGTTAGGTACTTCTACCCGGTGAAAGACAAACAAACAAATCCTCTTTATAATATTCCTAATATTGAGAAAGCGAGCACTAAAGTTTTATTTTTTAACAAAACCCCTAAAAGAGCGAAGAAATTGAAACGCAGGTAATATAGTGAGGACCGAGTTGGTTTGCTGGTTTGAAGGACCAAAGAAAGTTTCTTGAGACCGAGTGTTGTATGTTATTGAGCACTGAGATCCACATTAAACTTTTTCCATTCCAATAAAAACAATAATACCTACATAGAAGCCCCTTGAAATTGCGTAAAGTATGTCGCGAAGCCATTACACGAGTAAGCATTACGGCTCGTACAGTCAGAATCGGGAATAAGTAAACGGTTTGGTCAGACATTAAACTTGATTACTATTGGCATAATATTTAACCACTTTTAAAATTATTAAATGCGAATGTGTTTGTAAACCGACAATCATCATGAAATTTTACATGCCCTCAGATATTAAAGCGGTGAATTCGCATGAAATTTCGCGTACACGTTGTCAGGCCATAGAAAAGGACATCTAGGGTACTTTTTATGCCATAATTCCTGCAAGAACTCCGAAATTAACGCGGTGAAATCTCAGTAGATAGCTAGTTGATTATTATATAAGTATATTTCTGCTGCCAACTGTACTCCAGTGAACCGCAACGGCTAATGGGCAAACATTTTTCAATGGCGTGAACCAATTTTCATCGCTTCCGTGTCGTACGGAAACTATCAACTTTTATCGTATCTTTTACAAACTCTACAGCGACATGGTGGCATGGAATAAAAACATAAATAAGATCAAAATAAATGCCCTTATAATTTATTGATTTTTTTTTTATATTCCGTGGCTAAAGCCTACTACAAAATAGGCTGGTTTCCGGGGTATGAAAATCAAAATTCTATTGAGTCCTTGAGATTAATAAAAAAAATTGGACACGAATTTTTTGATTAATCTACAAGACGGACTAAAAACTAAAATTTGGTTGACAAGTCCATTATCTGTGGTGAGTGAATCGATTGTGAGTTTTTTTGCTTGTTTGTTTGTTACGCTTCCACGCCTTAACGGGTCAACCGATCATTGTGTAGTTTTACAGGGGTTTTTATCTCGAAATTCCTGCGGGAACTCCGAAATTAACGGGGTAAAACCGCTAGGAACAGCTAGTAAAATTTGTAATAGTGGTGGCGTCCCAGGTACGAGTAGGCATAAGTTACCCAGCACGTTAATTAGCTAATCAATACACCAGCCAGCTCCCATCGGGCGTCGGTCGCCCATTTACTGAATAAATGTACCCGACGCCGCGCGGTCATTATCCCAACGTCATGGTACAGGCAGCGACACTAAAACATTGAAAAAAATTAATAAGAAAAAAAATAGTATATTTCATTACAAGTGCGGAAAGGCTGTCATTGCAAAGAGTTCCGACAAATGTCGACCTGAGCCGAGGCGCAGCCGAAGGTGAGGGTTGACAGTCGGAACTCTTTGCAATGACGGTTCCGCACGTGTACTGAACAACTATTTTTAATACAGTTGCGAAAAAAATGAAGAAATTTAGTAAAATAATAAAAACACAAACTCAACTAAGTTCCAACTGTGATCAAGAGATGGCGCTAGTCGTATTAGTAATACGAAACCTACGTTGCGCAATACAAAAAGTGTGTCAAAGTCGTTTCGCCATTTTTGACAGTTGGGAAAGAGAACGCACGAGTTCGGAAAAGGTAAAGAAAAAGCTCGAGTATGTAATAGCCCACTTCCCGAACGCTATACGTCCCTGCAATATGCCACTTTTTGAGCAACTGTATTAAAAAAGTTTTTTATATTTTCATTTTGTTTTTGATGTGAAATATATAATGCGAAGAGTCATACCAGTTGTCTCCATCTTTATCTCACCGGCCACGGCATGCCTCGCCACGCTATGAGATAGTATGTGCTGTAACATGTAATGCGGTGTGGCGACGCGTCGCCATGCGCAAGTAGCTCTGCGACTCTCTCCCCACTGGGCTATGAAATATGAATACTTGAAAGCCAGTTTCCATCCAGGTCGGCAACGCACCTGCAAGCCTTCTGGTGTGGCAGATGTCCATGGGCGGTGGTTAATCACTTACCATCATGTATACCACTTGCCCATTTGCCCCCTATGACATTAAAAAATGTATATATTAAATAAACAATCATATTTTTCTTTTTAAAATCTGATTATTGTATTTAAATTAGTAAGACATCCTCTTATGAACATTAATTCTACAAAATAATTTCAATGTTTCACATCAGCCAGACGTCCTTCAGCGTCTCAATTTTTTGTTAGTTTATTCATTATATTATATAATAATAATTTATTTATCCTGTACAATTGTTAAAGCAAACAGTGGTTACAAAAAGAAAAGAGAAATTCTCACTCAATCCATATAATGGATCTGGACAATGGATTAGACTCGCGCGGGTAAGACCGCGAGCAAAGTGAAAAAGACGAAAAATTCTTAAAATGTTAAACAAACTTATTATTCAGTACTGAAAATCTTCCTCCACAAGGACCATTTCGAGCGTGGAGACACACCACACAAATGGCAAAATATGTTATTGTTTCTTGTTTAGTTTTATTTCGTTTTTCTTTATTTTGTTTTTCTTTACTTCGTATTATTTATTTTGTTATACTTTAATTATTTTCATTTGTGTTGTCCTGTATGTGTTCATTTGTGTTGTGTTTCTCCTTCGTTTGAATAAATCTTTCTTTTCTTTTTTTCTTTTCTTTTGAATTTAGGTACCAAAGAGGAATTTACAGGGTCAAAGATTTTTATAAGGTCTAAGATAATTTAGTCCTTAGAAGGAGGGCAAATGCACCCACTGCCCCCCTTAGATCCGTGCCTGAGCCGGCGTAGTGGTCGTATAAAAGACCAATCTGCTTTCAAGAAGAGCAGTTTCAATGAATCTCATCCTATACCTCGAGGCTATGCTACAACGGCTAGTACCAAACTAACAACACTACGTTATGTGAAATATATATATCTGCAATAAAATGTTTTTATGACTTCTCTTAGCGATTGTACTTTACCTTCGTAGACATAATATCGCCATATATACCTACATTTATCTCCACTTCGATATTTCTTGTAATGTTCTCATAAATTATAAGCATTGTATTTATATTATATGACTGCTACAAGTTAAAAGGTCAATAGAGACTGTTCAGTATTCGATTCTCGTTTTGAAGATTAAAAAATAATTACTCACGAATATTGAACGCGCAAGTTGCCGTTGTGACGCCCTATGAGGCTTAAAAATTTATTTATATTCGAAAAAGCATTTTAAAGATATATGTATAATGTATTATAACATAATACACTATATGTATAATGTATTATGATATAATACACTATAAAACTTAAGTTGAAATATATTTAAAGTATTGCGAGTTGATAAACTCACAATCTAAATTTTGTATGATTATTGATGTATAATTCATAAACTAAAATGAATAAAGTAATTATTCATATGAAATAAAATGTTTATAATAAGGTATATTAACCGTGTGCTTGGTTTCAGATGTAACGGTGATATCGACTTGTACCCCCCAACCCCCCGCATACCCCTCTCAAACGAGACGTGAACGCACCGCCAGTATCCACGCGGGCGGCTGAGACGTGAAGTGGCATCGCGCGGCGGGCGGACGAGCGAGTCGAGAGGCTACGCGTCGCGCGTAGAGCGCGTCGCGTATACAACATTAAATGTTGTTAAACGAGTTTGGTGGTGGCTCGAATATAGATTTGCATTATTATGCTTATCTAAATATTAAGTTAACATAGAGTGTTGACAAACGAGTTTGGTGGTAGCTCGTATACGGATATTGTATTATTATACAAATCTAAATAATTATATTGGAGTCTCACGTGAAGGTCTTAGATGAGAATGCCGACGACCACTTTCACAATAAAGATGATGTAGTTGGGAGTTCGAACGAGCTTACGTACTTAGTGACTTGTCGCTCTGTACGAAAGCCTTGTCAACGCGCTCGACGTCCGTTAGGATATCTTGTGCGAAGACATATATTATTATGAGGAAGGCTTTCGGTGTGTATGGATTGTAATTTTATTGTTATTAAATTATAATTCATCACATCTTATCGGCTCGATGCATACGTGTATTTTCAATTTATTGGAATTTACAACGACGATGAACTCTAATCCTGAGCGGTTAGACGTCGCGCGTCGCGAGCGTAAGATAATGTGGAAAGGTAAAAATCCGCGCCTTGAGTTGTCTTCGCCGTGACGGGTTTCGTTGTGCACGTATTGTATCTTGTCTATTGAATAACTACGCCTTCCGTGTTATTCAAAAACTATCATCGACTATGCGGCTGACTGGAGACGCGGGATCGCTTCCTACACCAAGGGAGTGTTGAACGCTCTTCTTTCAAGATAACATTACTTTCTTTTTTTTACAAACATAATAATTATAGTCAATGCGCTTTGTGACTTTGTTACGTTGTGCAGAGATTATGGGATCGGCTGTGGACGACCTAGTCGTTAACGCTTGATCTCGGTAAACAGTTGTGTTTTTCAACACGACTTGTTTATCAAATGAACGAGTGCTGAGTGGGTGTTGTACGAGGACGAGTGTGATCCAATCAATTGGGCTTCGGCCTTAGCTACGTGTAGCTACTTATAACACAAATTGACCGACTGAAGTTATGATGTCCGGCGAGACTGGTCTCATACACTTATATTTGAATTATTGGGATGGTGTTGAGGTCGCGGTACTATCCGCATTACGGCCTCGGTCTTCGGGCTGACACGTACCCAGGGGTCTCGGCACCGCCGAATTATGACCTCCAACGATTGCTGCTGATACGGGACGTACAGTCTCATATAGCTGATTCATCCTCTAACGGATGTCGGTTATGCATATTTGGAGAACTCTCTACCTTGTGCAACACAGGTGGGGGGGGGTGGTAACTGCTTATGAGCAGGCGGATGACCATCACCGTGGGTAGCGCAGGACGGGGCTATGCCACCTCTCGCTATATAATAAACTTGTTATGTAGTGAGAGCCAATGTAAATATTCCTATTGGAATATCAAGTTGAATATAATTAAACATCGTATGGGAGGTGTTCTATGAGCATCATATTCCTATCTTAGTATCCCGAACACTACTAACGTCGATAGACGGGAGTTAGTGGCTATGTGAACCACCATAACATGGTTATCAATCTTTGGAGTCTCTCTGCTTCCGGGCTAACAACACTATTAACGCACAGACGTTAAATAAATGTAAAGTGTAGTCTAGCACATAAAAAAGAACCGTTCGTGTAGAACGAGTTCATGTAAAGAATATGATGACCGTTCATGTATAGAACGAGTGTCACCCAACTCAAACGCAGTTGGGTGTACTAAATATAAATATTTCCTATAGAAATATCACGCTCACGCCAATCACGAATATTAAAGTATAGTGTCAAAATAATTGATGATTGTTTTATTCAAACTAAAACCTAAACCTAGCCTCAACCCATAAAAATGTAGATAGGATGAAGACGGAATCGAATCTCAACCTAAAAGAACTAAAGTTATTATAAACACAACGTAGAACAGGGTCCTATTACTAGACGAAATTGGCCAAAATTAAAATGTTCAACATCTTTGATGTTGTTCATAAATTGATGAAGGAGGGTGAAAGTTACAATTTGGTGCCGTGACCAGGATCATGGCTAAGTTAGTAATGTAAAAGCGACCGCGACAGCGTATCGCATGGTTGGCTTACATAAATGTAAAAGCGACCGCGACAGTGCATCGCAAGGTTGGCTTACATACGAATAAACGACCGCGACAGTGAATCGCATGGTTGAATCAAATAAATAAAAACGACCGCGACAGCGTATCGCATGGTTGACTGAAATGAATACAAGTGGCCTAGGTCAATAAATGCATGGCTATTTAAACATAATAACGTAGGGGTAACACCCTACAATTTGTTGTCCGTGAAATGGAAAGGTTATGAGATTCGACCCTGACTCTGATTATCCGCATTATAAGTGTTGAGGCTGGGAATATTAACTTGCAATGCTCTTACAGATTGCCGAAGGATAATTAATGCATATCTCGAGTAACATTAATAGTGAAAGTGATATTTAAATACGTATCTTGAGTAACAGCAATAGTGAAAGTGATACGTATAAAAGACATTATCTCGAGTAACATCAATAGTGAAAGTGATATGTAAAGACAATTATTGACATTTTAACAGTGCTAAAAGCGAATTACTGACATCGCAAGGACGATCCTTAAATTAATTGTATCATAATAGTTGTTAAGTGTAATAGTTGTTAAGTGACTTGTCTTGTGATTTAGTTTAATTTTTAATAACTTTAATCTAGCGAATCAGTGCATAAATAAAAATGGGCAAGAGGAAGGAGAATGAAGGACCCACGGAGTCTGTTGAAGCCGAGACCGAAATAGAAAATGTACAGCCACAGCGTAAAAGGCGGCGCGAAGGCAGAGAAAAGGAGGTACCTGATAATGAAACAAAGTATGATCGTTTGTACAAGTTGTTCAAGCGAACTACACGGCGGTTACAAAACAAAATTGAAGTTCTCGAACAAGAGCTTAAGCGGCCATCTGAAAAGGAAGATGTACCTCAAGAGGTTACAATTGAGAGTTCAGAGCCGGAAGTTCAAGAGAAAGTCATATATGTAAGCGATATATCGAGTTTACAACACGAAAAACCTAAATTCAGTAACCCGGAGAAGGGGCATCCGGTTACTTTTATCGAGGACCTAGAAACGTATCTTGAAAAGAGACGTGATGTGAAAGGACGAGAGGTACAGATTGCTATTGAGTGTCTTAAGGCGGAGGCAAAGGCGTGGGCCCGAATTTATAAAGATTCATGGTATAGTTTTAATGATTTTAAACGAGAATTTCTCGAAACTTATTGGGGAAAACCTGAGCAAGACAAAATACGTAGAGAGATTGCGTATAACAAATGGAACGGAGAAAAATGTCCGAAAATGTCCGATCATTTTATAAAGCTCGTAGGGCAAGCAAAAATGCTTACAAGACAAATACCAGAGGAGGATCTGGTGTCCGATATAATCAAACACTTTCCAACTAATGTACAAGATTTATGGTTCTGGTCTAAGAGTCAGACAATTGCTGAGGTAACAAAATTCCTCAGGGCTTTGGATGATAATAGAGCGGAGGAAAGGCAACAACCTGTGAAATATCAAAAAAGCAACAGGAATATTAATGAAAATTGGAAAAAAGATTTTCAAAATAAATACCGCAAAGAGTGGCGGAAACCTAGTGAAACAAAACCGACGTCGACAGTGACATCGGGCAATTTAGAAGAGGAGCGGGAGAGTGAAGGCACCGCACCTTTAAACAACTAAAGACTGCGAAGAGGGTTCCGGTTGCAGTCGGCAGTGTAAGGAACCGAGGGTTCGACATTATGAAGAGCATGGGGTGGCGCCCAGGCGAGAAGTTAGGAAAAAATTCTCAAGGACTCTACAAACCTATCGAACTAAATGGTCAAACTCACAAAGAGGGGTTAGGCTATGAGTTTAATAATATGAAGTACAACTTTGTAAAACACTTACAAAATAGACAAGATATGTTACAACAGGGAGTCATTATCTCAGAACTTAATGTTAAGTCTGTTTTAAATGAATCTCAGAGAGAAATTGAAGTTCTAGAAAATTTTAAAAGTGAAGTTGTAATAAATATATTCAATTTTGAGATAGAGGCTCTCCTGGACACAGGGAGCGATATTACCTGTATATCAGAAGAGCTCTGGATCGAAATTGCAAAGAAAAATCAGAATTTAGCTACTATGCCTGTAAAAGCGATTCAAATAAGAGGTGTCCTCGGACAAAAGAGCTCTAAAATACAACAGATAGTATTGTTGCCTGTGAGATTTAACGATTTAATTATTGAAACAAGTTTCTTAATTGTGCCTAAATTAGTAAGATCTTGTATTATTGGTTTTGATTGGCTAAGGATGAATAGGGCCATCATAGATTTAAGTACTGATAAGACTGGAATGTATATAACTAAAGATGCAAAAGAATATTTTATAGAGTTGTTCAAGAGGAATATTGTAGCAATATGCAAAATTGATTTCTCAAGTTTTGAAAGTATTTTTAATAACATAAAAATTGGTTGCGACTTAAACACTAAAAATAGAGAGACTTTAAAAGTTGTTCTAAAATCTTATGCTTCTATGTTCTCCGAACAACTAGGACGAGCGAATTGCTACGAACATAAGATCGAGATGATCGATGAGCTTCCTATTGTAAACAGATCTTACCCTATACCATACGCCTACAGGGCGAAACTTCAATCGAAGTTGGATGAGATGGAGAGTAATGGTATTATAACGAGAATGTCAACACCATACAGTAGTCCGTTAACATTCACATTGAAAAAAGACGGCTCTATAAGAGTCTTATTAGATGCTAGAGGCATAAACAAAAAGATGATTGGCGAAACTGAAAAACCTCCAATGCAATTGGATGTTTTGAATTCATTTCATGGTGCGAAATATATAACCACTATTGACTTAAATAATGCATACTTTCAAATACCGATTTGTAAAGAAAGTAGAAAATACACAGGGTTCACCTTCAATGGAAAGTCGTATGTTTACAATGTACTACCACAAGGATTGAAGACTTCAGTGGGAAGTTTCAGTCGTGCAATGGACAAGATATTGGGTCCGGAAGTAAGAGAGTTTTGTGTGAATTACTTAGATGACTTGGCAATTATCACAACTGGAACGTTGGATTTACACTTCGAACATATACAGACGGTCCTTGGCAAACTGTATGAAGCGGGTATGACCTGTAACTTGCAAAAATGTGAATTTATATGTAAAGAGATTAAGATGTTGGGTTTCATAATATCCACTGAAGGGATACAAACAGATCCAGACAAGTTAAAGAGTATAAGAGATTTTCCAAAACCTAAGAAAGTAAAGCAATTAAGAGCGTTTTTGGGACTCTGTAATTTTTATCGAAGATTTATACATGATTATAGCAATTTGATCGTACCATTGTGTAAACTATTAAAGAAAGATCAATCATGGAATTGGGGTTCTGAGGAACAAGGTGCATTTGATCGATTAAAAGAAAGATTTATAAAAACCGTGATGTTACACCATCCGGATTTTAATAAACCGTATTACTTACAAACTGATTGTTCGGGCATTGGATTGGCTGGTGTGCTCTATCAATTGGACGATAATAACGAAATGAGGATTTTAGGATACCACAGTAAAACATTAAAAGGACCAGAATTAAACTGGACAGTAACTGAACAAGAATTTTATGCAATAATAAGTTGTATAAAAAAGTTTGAAACATATCTAAGAGGTGCACAGTTGACGATTAAAACTGATCATAAAGCTCTGATATTCGTGAAGAATTGGAAGCTTTATAACAGTAGAGTAACGCGTTGGATACTTTATTTGGAACAGTTTAATTATAAAGTAGAACACATAACAGGAAAACAAAATTTAGTTGCTGATATATTATCGAGATATTTGCCTGAGGGCAAGCATATACAGGAAGATAGGGGTATATGCTTCGAGATTTTATATACAGAAACTACTGAAAATGTTGAGCTCAAAGAAAAATTGAACCGATTATCTGAACTACAATCATTAGACGCTGATATCAGCGCAATTAAAGAACGTCTGGGAAGCGTGAGTGTGGCACAAAGTAGATCAGATAGAATTATATTGCGATGTAAATTACGAAACAACATTTTGTATTATAGTTCAATTGAGACGAGCAAGGAAGTCATATATCTTCCAAAAATCTTAATTAACGATATAATCGATCAAGTACACCTTGAAATGGGGCATCAAGGTGCTTATAAAGTTGTAAAATATATTAAAGATAGATTTTATTGGCATGCGCTTACTAGAGATGTGAGAAAGAGGATTAAAACATGTCATGTATGCCAAATGTCAAAGAGCGAGAATATTAAATATGTTGGACCCTGTCAGTCGATATTGTCTAAAGACATTGGAGACATTGTAATGGCAGATATATACGGACCGCTACCAGCAGGAACCCTCGGGCTGAAATTCATAATAGTCTTTCAGGACACATTCAGCAAATTTATAAAGTTATACCCGATGAAAGATGCCACCGGCAGAAGTGTTTTATCTAAACTAAAACACTTTTCAGAGATTATAAAACCGAAAACTATAATGACTGACAATGGAAAGCAATTTATAAGTAATGTGTGGAGAGATGGCGTGAAAGAGTTGGGCATCAAAGCTATATATACCACTGTGAGAAATCCTAGACCGAATACAGTTGAAAGAGTAAACAGAGAGTTGGGTAGATTGTTTAGAACCTATTGTGGTTCGAATCATAAGTCTTGGCCTAATATACTACCGACTTTAGAAGAGTTATATAACAATAGTTTTCATGACAGTATAGGCTTCACTCCGTGTGAAGTTATGTACGGTGAACCAAATAAATTATCATTTGATGAGAAGCTCATGATCAACAGAAAACCCTTAAATTTACACGATATCAGAACTCAAGTTCGAGAGAATTTAAAAAGTGCTAGTAATGTACGACGCACGAAATATGACAAGAGTCATAAATTAATTGTATTTCAAATTGGTGACTTAGTAAAAATACGTAGAGATAACAGGTCCGTTAAAGGGCGTAAAGAGACAAAAAAGTTTGAATTTTTGTATGAAGGTCCATACAGAGTGGCCGCCGTGCCTTTCAATAATGTTTATACTCTACAAGACGTGAACACTGATAACCTTAAAGGCAATTATAATGCTATTCACTTGTACAAATATTATAAATAATAAAGGACTACCCCGAAGGTCCGATAATAATGTAAACATTTTTAATGTTTAAGATGGTTGCTAATATGTAAATAATGTTGTTGATTCGAAATGATAATCATTAAGATTGTATCTTATGATTGTAAACATTGTTGATTCGATGTAATAAATATTGTTAAGATTGTACCTTGATATGATTGTTAACAATACTGTAAGAAGGAGCTAATCATTAAGATTGTATCTTAAGGTTGTAAATATTGTTGATTCGAATGTACATAAATAATTGTGATAATTATTTTAAGTGAATAAAGACATAGAAAAATTGGGTCAGGGAGAAGTGGCTCAATCACATTCAATCAGTTAAACAATATATATTGGTTCAAAAACCAGAGATGTCTTTATATAACAAACATACTTTAATCGCCTAATGAGATCTAGCAAAACGAATTAATACCATAACAAACACATCGCCATTCCACATCACTTTATTGGTGAACAATTGAATGTGGTTGGAGGGGTGTTGGGGCGGCTGCTTCCCAAAAAAATAATAAATTTATGGTATAATTAAAGAGGCGAAAATAACTTAGAAAGTTTTATTACTCAGTGTTTCATAAAACTTTGGGGGGGGATTGTGACGCCCTATGAGGCTTAAAAATTTATTTATATTCGAAAAAGCATTTTAAAGATATATGTATAATGTATTATAACATAATACACTATATGTATAATGTATTATGATATAATACACTATAAAACTTAAGTTGAAATATATTTAAAGTATTGCGAGTTGATAAACTCACAATCTAAATTTTGTATGATTATTGATGTATAATTCATAAACTAAAATGAATAAAGTAATTATTCATATGAAATAAAATGTTTATAATAAGGTATATTAACCGTGTGCTTGGTTTCAGATGTAACGGTGATATCGACTTGTACCCCCCAACCCCCCGCATACCCCTCTCAAACGAGACGTGAACGCACCGCCAGTATCCACGCGGGCGGCTGAGACGTGAAGTGGCATCGCGCGGCGGGCGGACGAGCGAGTCGAGAGGCTACGCGTCGCGCGTAGAGCGCGTCGCGTATACAACATTAAATGTTGTTAAACGAGTTTGGTGGTGGCTCGAATATAGATTTGCATTATTATGCTTATCTAAATATTAAGTTAACATAGAGTGTTGACAAACGAGTTTGGTGGTAGCTCGTATACGGATATTGTATTATTATACAAATCTAAATAATTATATTGGAGTCTCACGTGAAGGTCTTAGATGAGAATGCCGACGACCACTTTCACAATAAAGATGATGTAGTTGGGAGTTCGAACGAGCTTACGTACTTAGTGACTTGTCGCTCTGTACGAAAGCCTTGTCAACGCGCTCGACGTCCGTTAGGATATCTTGTGCGAAGACATATATTATTATGAGGAAGGCTTTCGGTGTGTATGGATTGTAATTTTATTGTTATTAAATTATAATTCATCACATCTTATCGGCTCGATGCATACGTGTATTTTCAATTTATTGGAATTTACAACGACGATGAACTCTAATCCTGAGCGGTTAGACGTCGCGCGTCGCGAGCGTAAGATAATGTGGAAAGGTAAAAATCCGCGCCTTGAGTTGTCTTCGCCGTGACGGGTTTCGTTGTGCACGTATTGTATCTTGTCTATTGAATAACTACGCCTTCCGTGTTATTCAAAAACTATCATCGACTATGCGGCTGACTGGAGACGCGGGATCGCTTCCTACACCAAGGGAGTGTTGAACGCTCTTCTTTCAAGATAACATTACTTTCTTTTTTTTACAAACATAATAATTATAGTCAATGCGCTTTGTGACTTTGTTACGTTGTGCAGAGATTATGGGATCGGCTGTGGACGACCTAGTCGTTAACGCTTGATCTCGGTAAACAGTTGTGTTTTTCAACACGACTTGTTTATCAAATGAACGAGTGCTGAGTGGGTGTTGTACGAGGACGAGTGTGATCCAATCAATTGGGCTTCGGCCTTAGCTACGTGTAGCTACTTATAACACAAATTGACCGACTGAAGTTATGATGTCCGGCGAGACTGGTCTCATACACTTATATTTGAATTATTGGGATGGTGTTGAGGTCGCGGTACTATCCGCATTACGGCCTCGGTCTTCGGGCTGACACGTACCCAGGGGTCTCGGCACCGCCGAATTATGACCTCCAACGATTGCTGCTGATACGGGACGTACAGTCTCATATAGCTGATTCATCCTCTAACGGATGTCGGTTATGCATATTTGGAGAACTCTCTACCTTGTGCAACACAGGTGGGGGGGGGTGGTAACTGCTTATGAGCAGGCGGATGACCATCACCGTGGGTAGCGCAGGACGGGGCTATGCCACCTCTCGCTATATAATAAACTTGTTATGTAGTGAGAGCCAATGTAAATATTCCTATTGGAATATCAAGTTGAATATAATTAAACATCGTATGGGAGGTGTTCTATGAGCATCATATTCCTATCTTAGTATCCCGAACACTACTAACGTCGATAGACGGGAGTTAGTGGCTATGTGAACCACCATAACATGGTTATCAATCTTTGGAGTCTCTCTGCTTCCGGGCTAACAACACTATTAACGCACAGACGTTAAATAAATGTAAAGTGTAGTCTAGCACATAAAAAAGAACCGTTCGTGTAGAACGAGTTCATGTAAAGAATATGATGACCGTTCATGTATAGAACGAGTGTCACCCAACTCAAACGCAGTTGGGTGTACTAAATATAAATATTTCCTATAGAAATATCACGCTCACGCCAATCACGAATATTAAAGTATAGTGTCAAAATAATTGATGATTGTTTTATTCAAACTAAAACCTAAACCTAGCCTCAACCCATAAAAATGTAGATAGGATGAAGACGGAATCGAATCTCAACCTAAAAGAACTAAAGTTATTATAAACACAACGTAGAACAGGGTCCTATTACTAGACGAAATTGGCCAAAATTAAAATGTTCAACATCTTTGATGTTGTTCATAAATTGATGAAGGAGGGTGAAAGTTACACCGTCAACGAATCATCCCCTAGCATTCAACGGCTCTTTCCTTTGTTTTGACGCTGGCACGCCGAAAATTACTTGTCAAGGTCATTCACCCGCGTGATTCCACATTTTTAGCTAAGGTTTTCTCTCTGATTTATCAAAAGTTTTTTTTTTATTTCTATAAATTTTTATTAGTTGCGTATAAACAAGAATTATCGAGTTTTTGAATTGGTCCTTCGTTTATATGTGCATATTTGGATGTTTAGACCGGGGGCTGCGCCGTCGGATGAGGGTGATCATTATGTACACTTGTGAAATTTAGGATATTTGCTACAATTTGTACCAAAAAATAAATTTGCACCAAAAAATTGAAATCTTCTACATCAACTTTTGAAGGCGTTGCAAAGTTTGTATGGGACAATTCCGCGGAAATTTCGAATTTATCGCGGGTGAAACCGCGCGGGACAGCTAGTAACAAATAAAATCGATCCAAAAGTTACGGGGTTTTCAAACAACAACTAAAGACCATCAAGAACCTCCTCCAAACACTATTGTATGAAGGGATGTAATTTTGCGCGACTTCCATTATTTCCAATTGGGCTACGAAATGCTACGAAGGCTCTACGAAATAGCTACGGCACTAAGTAAGTGGTGCTCAGCCGTAAGCTTTTATGCTAAATAGGTAAGGTTCGCGTATAAATATATGGCAATAAAATAATACGCAAAAAGTATCCTAAATGTTAAAACAGTATATACCAAAAACTTGAATCCGTCAGGTGCCTAAATGTGCGTTACAAGCGAACCGACATGCGGATAAAAAAAACAATGGTTTCTACTGTTTGTCCTTGAACCCCTCCACTATTTTTGGTAGACGTAGATATATTACGCTACTAGTTCCCGAGGGAATTCCGGGTTACAATACAGCCTATGACACTTAGAAATAACGTGGCTTTCTATTGGTAAAAGAATTTTCAAAATCGGTTCTGTAAATGCAGAGATTACCCCCTACAAACTCACATACTTTACCTCTTTATAATATTAGTATAGATAAATAAGACTAACAATAGGTAAAATCACTTCAGTGTTAGTACTGAGTGTTAAGAAATTTTATAACAATTATACAATTGTTGTACTCGGTCAACAGTACAAACAATTTGGAGCGCTCCGTCCGGGGAGTTCCGGGAGCTATTCCGGGTCGTCATTAAGCTACAAAGTCAATATTTTCCGCAAAACTAGCGGAGTTGCGAAACGAACCTCCTCCAACTAAAGACTTCGCTACTTCTTAATAAGAAAACTAACCGGGAATTCATTAACGCAAAGTTGCGGGAAGTCGGCCTCTATTATTATGTACTTCCGGAGTCGGCGACAAAATTATAAATTGTTTTTAATCTTTTTCTTGTAGTAATATTGTAAAGAGGTAAAGTTTGCGAATTGTGAGTTTGTGACGTTGTAGGGGGTAATCTCTGGATCTATTCCGATTAAAAAAAAAAAACTTATAGAAAGCTATCGCAGTCCTGAGTGACATGGGATTCTTTTATACTGGAATTCCCGTGGAAACTCCGAAATTACCGCGGATGAAACTGCAGGGGACAGCTAGTACTTAACATAATGGAAATGTCGTCAGTAAAATTCGTCTGTTTACAAAACAGCTGGCTTTTGTATAATTCCGAGGACAAAAAATGCATTTTTGTAAGTTCCCGCGTGAAATCGATACTTTTATTATTACTTTGTAAAGATTCCAATTGAAACTTAACATAGCAGGTTGGGATGCTCGCAAATAAAAAAGTTTTCTGTTCTACACAAAACGTAGACCGTATTACATGAAATGGCAACCTTTTGTAACGGACCAATTACATACTTAGCCTACAACATTACATACAAGCTGGATTCAAGTCTGTACCAACATTGAATTTAATAAAATATGTACGGTATGCATTGATATCACGTCTAGCATGATCCAAAACAATTTTTCAAAGTGTAATTTCTTTGAGTATGATTTGTTACATACAATTGCGGTACTCAACGCTAAACTCGTATATTTAGTGACCACTTGGACGCCGCGCCGGTTCTTCGTGATTTCTTTAAGCACTTTATGTTTTTTCTATAAGTTTCACTTGTTTTCACGTGTACAAAGGGACTCGTCTTTTAATAAACTTCTGTTTTTCTATACTCTGTTAGTTAAGTACGATAGAAGCTTTTGATAAAGAATGAAAATACCAGTTTTTATAATACTTCATACTCAATTTATCTGAGAAGGGAAGTCATGAGGATTGAAGTCGTTCCGACAGGTGGACTTTTAATTTTTTTTTTATTTAGGTACCAAAAATATAAATACATGGCATGTTACATAGGTCTGCCAAACTGCATAGCAGTTTATCGGCACTCGATATTCAAGTCACTTTTTAGCGGCCATTTTGTTTTAGAATCTGGTTTTCAAGACAGATCCGTGTTTTATCTTGGGTACGATCATCGATCTCATATAAAAAGTAGATACACAATCAGCGTCAAAAAATGTCTTCATGAAAATATGAGCGCCCACTTAAACATTTGGGTGCGCTTTTAAATCAGTCGCATCTAGGACCCTAAAAAAGGACGGTATTTCATATTTTCGGTAAGTACTATTGTAGTACCAACCAACAATAACTATAACCACAGCTATAACTACATAAACACGACCGTGGACAGTTTTTAAGTGAACTTTTGTATGGGACTGTGTATCTATACTTTTTATATGAGATTGATGGGTACGATCTAATATTGTGATTGGTGTTTTACCATAATCAAATAGGTAGCATAGGAGATTTTTACTGATCGAAAAAAAAAATTGTCGGTAGCAGAATTATTATAAATAATAAACGCCCTAATTAAAGAAGAAGAATAGAAAGATCAGGGTGGATCACTGTATCATGTTATGATAGACATCGCACATCTGCTCCCAGAGACAGTCGTTCGCAAACATAGCAGCCGTCTCATTACGTTTACGAGTTAATTCGGAAATTCCACAAGTCCCCCCGATCCTCCAGGGGGTGGGTGGGGATGATTATACCCCCTCGTGCCCCCGCCGCCTCGCTCGCGACGGAATTCTTCCTGAAGCTCTGTGTCACACGTCAGAAACTTTGTTTCCAGCGAGTTACGGCTGCTCAAATATGCGTACAGTAATAATATGAAGTTAGGCGTTAATTTCGTAAAGAGTGTAGAAGTTATATTTTATGTCAGACGCTATCGACGTACATCACTTTACATTATGTAATGTAAAAACTAGGGCACATAAAATACACGTAACTTTGCTAAAGTCTGAGTTGAGCTCATTATCTTGAGCACAAGTACATTTTGATCACATGACAATGACAATGATGATTGCGACTGTGACGACGACATACACAAACAATAAAATACCTTCGTCCATGCGTCCATGCATTTCAACCCTTGCAATGTGCCTTTAAATGGGGATAACTTTTCACCTGACATCTGATTACGATGACACAAAGCCTCCATTCATTAGATTCCGAGTTTAGCGTAAACAGACAGACAAAAAATTTAAAAAAATCGCTTTTTTGTGTTCTGTTACTCTTATCTCTCTCTAAATTTTTGGTAAATACTAAGCTATCTGTCCCCCACGTTTCGCCCGCGGTAATTTCGGAGTTCCCGCGGGAATCTCAAGATAAACTATACCTTCTACTACTAAATAAACCTTCGTCTGGAATCGCTCTATCTATTGGTGTCAACCGCATGAAAATCCGTTCAGTATAGTTTTTGAGTTTATCACGAACAGACAGACAGACGCGGCGGAGGACTATGTTTTATAATGTGTATCTAAGGCGCTGGACAAAAGAATGGACGTAAGACGAGGACGCGTCGCGGACGCGGCCCCCATTCAGTAAGTTTTCATACAAAATGTATAGAAGCGTCGCGACATGCTCTGCCATGCCCGCGTCTCGGCCGCGCCCCGTGTTTTCTGTTTGTTTCATTGATATAATGCCAATATAAAGACACGTGGATTCTACTGTTTTATTAAAGTACATAGGTACTTATCTATAGAGATAATACCGACCTCGTAATTTTATATTCACACCCCAGGAGATTCAAACATTCAAATAAAAATGGAGAAGTCACACTCGCAAAAAACCACTCATCCCGCCCATAGATTATAATGTCAAAGTGGCAACTTTGGTGACCCAAATAAAAATAAATAAAAAAACTTACCGAGACAAACCCTCGTTTGGTTTAAGACTTATGTGACACAATAAAAATGTTTGTTCAAATCATTCACGAGAAGGATTCCTTAATAAAATGAACATTCGGACGATATATCGCGTGCGTGGGCAATCAAAAACACCGTTGAGGTGTGCAGTGTTTGCTCGAGTCCCCCAGCCGTGTGGGAGTCGTACTGGTGAGAAGGGTACAGAGCCCTGATCGCCTGGCGCGTGGTCCCTGGGGGGAAGGAGGGTCCATTGAGGCGCCCCGCCGGGGGTCAGTCGGTTTACAAAGGCCCGATGTTTGGCGTTTAACCATTTCAATGCCTCAACTTAATCGCGCTAAACATTTCTTATTCAGTGTGCGGTCCTTTCTTACCGTTGTTGTTTATTTGTTATATAAAAAGAAGTTTTCAAATCAGAAATAGAAATGCAGATTCATAATTTAAGGTACGTCGCGGACGCTCACAGGGAAGCAAGACTTAAATTTCGAACTTGGAAATTAGCTGGTAAACCTAAGGGAGGTAGTTTGTTTTGTGAAATGTCTGAAACTCGTAAAATATTCAAATCAAAATTAAAATGGTGTCAAAATAGACAAGAACAGTTAAAAATGGATTTACTTGCGTCAAATCAATCAAGTAAAGATTTTAAAAAATTTTGGAAAAATATTAATAAATTGAATGTCAAAGCAAGCCTTCCTGTGAGCGTCGACGGCGTTCAGGGTCATGAAGCGATTGCAAATTTATTTAAAGATCACTTTATGGTACGCTCACCCTTTACACTATCGCCTAGTACTATGCTTGATGGTGGGGCCGTTAGGGCGGAGCGACGTGTGTTTTACTCTGCTAAAAATGTTGCCAAAGCCATACAAAACATGCAGAGGGGTAAGTCGCCCGGCCGTGACGGTCTCAGTATTGAGCATTTTAAATATGCGGGGGTACATTTGCCGCGGGTACTTGCTATGCTGTTTAATTTGTGTGTGTGTCACGCTTACTTACCGGAGCAACTCATGCGTACTATTGTTGTACCTATAGTTAAAAATAAGACGAGTGACTCATCCGACAAAACTAATTATCGTCCCATCTCACTAGCAACAACAACAGCTAAAGTGCTTGACAGTATGTTGAATGGCAGTCTCGGTCAATATGTGGAATTACAAGACGCCCAGTTCGGGTTTAAGACAGGATTATCCACGGAGACCGCCATCCTAAGTTTGAAGCATGCTGTTAAGTACTACGGACAGAAGAACGCCGGTATACGCGTGCTTCCTCGACCTATCAAAAGCTTTTGATCGCGTTATGTATAATAAGCTATGGGAAAAACTAGGTTGTGCGGGTGTGCCGATAGAATGTATCTCTCTCCTCAGGTACTGGTACTCTAATCAAAAAAACCAGGTGAGATGGGCCTGCAAGATGTCGGAGGAGTACAAACTGGAGTGTGGTGTGAGGCAGGGGGGGTTGAGCTCCCCCCTTCTGTTTAACCTGTACGTGGATGAACTTGTAAAGCGGCTCAGCAGCACTCATGTCGGCTGCTATATAGATGGAACATGCTTCAATAATATCAGTTATGCTGACGACATGGTGCTGCTGAGTCCTTCGATCAGCGGGTTGAGGAAACTCTTGTTTATTTGTGAACAATATGCGCAGGAGCACGGACTGGTATACAACTCTAACAAGAGTGAAATTCTGATATTTGAAGCAGGCAAACGTAAGCCCACACATGTGCCTCCTGTACTTCTTAACGGTGTAGTCCTAAGGATAGTGGACACATTCAAATAC
The DNA here is from genome assembly GCA_907165275.2 of Zygaena filipendulae. NCBI lineage: Eukaryota > Metazoa > Arthropoda > Insecta > Lepidoptera > Zygaenidae > Zygaena > Zygaena filipendulae. The sequence goes on from OU015649.1 coordinate 434,509, forward strand.
CTTGGACACATTGTTACAAGTGACCTCAGGGATGACAAAGACATTGAGAGGGAGCGCAGGGCGTTGGCGGTGAGAGGCAATATGCTCGCTCGCAGGTTCGCTCGATGTACCAAAGAAGTAAAGGTAACGCTTTTCAAGGCATATTGCCAGTCCTTTTACACGAGTAGCCTGTGGGTGAAATATGCGCGTCAAGCCTTTAGCGCCCTGCGCGTACAGTATAACAACGCTTTCAGGATGCTGATGGGGCTGCCGCGGCGCTGTAGTGCCTCGGGCATGTTTGCAGAAGCACATACCGATGGCTTTCCTGCAATTATTCGCAAAAAAACAGCGTCCTTAATGCAGCGCCTGCGGAGTAGCAACAACAGCATCCTGAAAGCAGCGGCAACGAGGTATGATAGTCCCATCCTAAACCATTGGGTGCGAGTTGTGAGGGGTGCCTAAAAAAAAAAAAAAATAGAAATAATAATAAAAATATTTTGTAATTATAATTTATAATAACTAACAGTACTAATATAGTAATTAAGTCAAAATAATTTTTACTAATCTGATACTAATAATCTATGGATTTTCATATCTGAAATAAAATTATATTATTATTATTATTATTATTATTAAATTCAGAAAGAGCAACAAAACGTATATTATACTAGCTGTGTCCCGCGGTTTCATCCGCGTGAGTTTCGGAATTTTACCGCAGGAACTATTTTTTTTCAATAATAAAAGTAGCCTAAGTTACTCCTTATAATATCAGCTATCTGTCAGTGAAAGTCCCGTTAAAATCGGTCCAGCCATTTCAGAGATTAGCCGGAACAAACAGACAGACAGAGAAAAAAATAGACTTTTTTATCTAAGTACCGTATATAATTTCATATGCATTTAGTACATTTGGAATTACAAACAGACACTTCTTTTTTTTTATTTTAATGTGATTATAGTATATACAAGAGGCACAGAAAAGGACAGTGGGTAGATAGGTAGGTACTTTTTAACCCGGAATTCCCGTGGGAACTCTGAAATCAACGGGTGTAAGACTGTAGCGAACAGCTACTACGTTATAGAAATGTTTTGTTTCTTACGCTGTAAGTTTTTGTATTTATTACGATCTTAATCCGATATATTCGATAAAATGTCAATAGGGATGTGGACTACTTTTGAAAATCAAAATTCTAATTAGTCCGTCAGTTAAAAAATAAAAAAAGAATAGACACGTATTTTTTGCTTTTTTAAATAAATTAAAATATACAGAGATAAAGCTCATTAAAGTTTAGGGTGAGGGGCTCGTGACGTCACTAACCCTAAAATCGCCATACAAACTGTCAGAATAGTGACGTCACGCGAAATTTCAACTCAATATATCGTCGTTATTTTTTGATTACGTAAAAAAAGAAAAAATACGTGTCCAATATTTTTTAATAATCTACAAGACGGACTAAAAAATAAAAATTAGTCAACATGCCCATTGTAGACTCTATTTTCTGTAATAAAGTTGACGGTGCTGAGCAAGCTGGAAAAAAAACAGTTAATGCTGAAAGTAACCTATATTACACAGGTAATATTATCATAATAAAAGACTCCATTATCATAATAGAAGAACTGGAAGACATAATACGAGTAGAGGAAGAAGAGATATATGTGATCCCCATTAGCAATATGTCAGTGCGGCTTACTTACTCACTGGGCGACCGACGACCGACCCTTGCACGACATTCGTCATTATATTAATGAAGCCCAATAATATGGTTGTTGCACAAAATAAAAATATATTAATTAAAACTTAAGTGCATTTCAGACTACGCAATAACATATTACCTTATATAGTATTATAATAAAGATTCGTCATCCTAAGGAAATTGTAGCAAAGGTGAATGCTTACTATTATAAATGCAAATGTGAGTTTATTATAGCACAAATAGCGAGAATTCCGGTGTAAAAAATACTCTATGTCACTCAGGAACACTGTAGCTGTTTATAAGTGAAAGAATTTTTAAAATCGGAAAAGTGGTTTATGAGTTTATTTATTTAGTTTTAATAAAAAATTTAATCCGAAAACGTGCTTTAAAGCGAGATGTTATTGTTTACTTCTTTATACTTTTGTTATTTGTTTTATATTCAGTTATTAAAATAATATTGATATTGAATGGTAATTTCGATAACAATAACATAGGTAACCTACGTGTTTATTTCCTCGAATGGATTCAGAGTGTATGGAGTTGTCGGTTCGCCCCTGGCCTCACTTGCAGCGCGCTCGCTCCGCGGGGCCTATTCACCGACTCAATCAGCCCGCGCTCGCGACGCGCGTGTAAGTACACCTTTATGTGGAGTTATTGAGTTTTCGCAATTCAAATGGATCGGAATCGACGTTGGAGAGGCGCATATATAGAAATCAATTTTATCGCAAATATTTATTTATTACCTGCCTGGCTTTAACAATATGCAAATACGAGATAGAATCTATGTATACCTACCTATATACATATGAATAAACAATTTGTAACGGGGACATGTCTGTACCTACATGAAATATTTTCTGACAATGAGGATAGTGGTTAGTGGATATTATCACCTTCTTTAAAATTATATTAGTAACTAGTATTGCCCACGTTAATTTCGGGGATCCCGCGGGTATTCTGAGTGTGCGAAATTTCATGATGATCGGTTGAAGACGTGAAAATGTAATAGACAGAGGTACTTTCGAATTTGAAATATTGAGTATGGAAGTATATCCATACTACATAATATATGCTCTACCTTTCTTGCCCAGTCGCCTGAAAACAATGAAACAAGGAACAAATGTTGCAATCTACTTATATAAAGAGATTTGTAGGTTTGGACGACGAATGAACTGAAAAAATTGTTTCATTGGTAGGAAGTTACAGTATAGTGACACCGATTACTTTATGGAGTTCCCGCGAATAAATGGATGCAGATAAGCAATAACGTGTTAACCCACAAAATCAAGTTATTGATACAGAACGCTTTATTGAGTGTAATAGAAAGTTTTTTAATTATTTTTTTACCTTATTACATTGTTTAAATACCAACAAATTGCTGATCACAAAAAAATTGTGAAACAAAAAGGTGTTATAATTTTAAAACATGATTTACTCAAAATTTCCCCAATGTGGGTTAACACACTATTGCTTATCTATGTCCAAATGAAACTACTTGACAGATTTAAATTATATGTAGTTAGATAGTTCGAGCACTTTAAAATGTGGGAAATGATAAAAAATGAGCGAGCACTTTTCAGTCACTTGTCTTGGATTTTAAGGCGAAGTTGTTCTTTATTATTTGATAAATTTTATTTATCGCGTAAAAAATAAATAAAAATAAAAGTGGTAATGGATAAAATGGTATGAAATGGAATATAAAGTAGATATGTATCCATTGTTTATCATAGTTATTATGCATATACCGGCAACTTGTAAACGCTACGTGCTGCTGTGTACCAAATACAATAATATTGTTCAGGTGAAAAATCTCAAAACAATGTTGGCAGGAAAATAAACACGAATTACTTATCATAAATTTTTTTCAGTTTGTTACCAGGTTGTATACCTTAAAAAAACACTTTTTTTCTTTATAATGTTAATATAAACAAGGAGATAGGAAAGTAGCTGGGGCGAAGGTGCCTAAAAATCGTTGCCAGTAGAATAGGGATGTGGACTACTTTTGAAAATCAAAATTCTAATTAGTCCGTCAGTTAGAAAATAAAAAAACAATAGACACGTATTTTATGCTTTTTCCAATAAATTAAAATATAAAGAGATAAAGCGCATTAAAGTTTAGGATGAAGGGGTCGGGACGTCACTAACCGCAAAACCGCCATACAAACTGTCAGAATAGTGACGTCACGCGAAATTTCAACTCAATATATCGCCGTTATTTTTTGATTACGTAAAAAAAGAAAAAATACGTGTCCAATATTTTTAATAATCTACAAGACGGACTAAAAAATAAAAATTAGTCAACATGCCCATTCCGCCATTTCTAGCTCTCCACGATAAGAGAAACGCACTAGTCCGTACTACCCAAAGTGAGTGTGATAAAGAATGTCCTGATAAATGAAATCCCCCCCCCCCACTTGTTTTTAAACTAAGAATACCTACATCTCCTTATCGGAAACTTTACTTTTCTCCCGCTGTGCGAGTGTCTGCAAGTCGGGCGGCTTATCACAGATTTCAACGCGAAACGACGCGAGGCGACGCGACGTTGCGACTTAGCGCTCCCGCGCCACTTCCTCGAGCATAGTATTACCAGATTGCAGGATTTCCCCTGAACTGAGGAGAATTTTTGCCATGGTAGAAATTTGAGGTAAAAATCCGAGAGGAGAAACAAAAATATTTGAAATAAATAAATCTTGCAGAGTTATTTTCCAATGATTGAAAGTAGGTACTTAAATTCTTCTTAGTTTTTATTTAGCCATACTTCTCTGAATAAATCTCTGTTTTTGATACGTAGTAGATACCTAATAGGTAAGTGCGGCTACATTTAGTTGATCTTTTACCACAAATAAATTCTTTAGGAGTGAAACATGGTCACACCGTCCAAGCGAAAGCTAACGGTGACAAATCAAATCAGTATCGAGTAAAGAACAGAGTAGGTTCTTTTAGGTACATAAAGACCACTTTCCAAAATGTCCTTTCATTTTCCCGCCTCAATTTGTAACTTTTGATACCTACGTCCGGTTGTCCGCGCTTTAGTCACGTTTAAAATGAAATTCACTTTATATTGCTGCAGACTTTCTCGAAACTAAAGGAAACCTCTCGTTTTTTCGTAACAAGAGCGCGGAAAACAATTTTAACTTAGTTTAGATAACCTGGAACGAATATCAGGATCAGTTTGATCAACAGTAAGTATTATTATCTATCTACACTCTAAAATACAAGATATAAGGTTTAACGAAGGGCGTACTGAACGTATGTGTTCTATATTCTATTCTCAATTGTAATGAAGAAAAAAAAAACAAAATAAAATTTTTATAAAAATTTTTCTCTGTGATTTACCAGATTTTAATATTCAACTGTATACAGACTAAAGAGGCTTGTACATAAATAAGTACCTATGTATATACTTATCAGTGACAGAAGTGAAATCATTCACAACTTTTTACTTGGAAATTGTAGAAAGAAAAAGAAATAAGTTCCACTAAAAATATTATTTATTTATTTATTTATTACTAGTTTTATTATTTTATTATTTTATTATTATATAGTATTTATTTATTACTAACTTTACAAAGCAACATAGTACTGCAGAAACTTAACAAAAAACTTAAATGGAAACTCAAATAAAAACTCTAATGAAAAAAACATAGAGGATAAAAAGCAAGTCAGACCCATGATAAAATGACAAAATTTTGCCACTCCCAAGCAAAGTACAAATTTCTAATATTGTGTATTAGTAATTGTATTTCTGATTAATTCAGCAATAAAATGAAAATAAAATAAAATAAAACAAAATAAAATATACAATCTATTTGGAGCATATTCCAATGTCAAATCTTAAATTAGTCATAAAAACTCGTCAATTCTATAATATGTCTCATCAATTAAAAAATGTTTAACCTTGGTTTTAAATAGATTCAGATTTTCTATTTCACGGATATTTTTTGGGATTTCATTATAAATTTTATAAAAAATTATAGAAAAAGCATTCCCCATTCTAATCACAAGCAATCGTAGTCAGATAAAATCTACATTGATAATATTCTTTTATTAGTTTGTCTGTACAAAATTAACAGTTTTTTTAAAAGGATGACCATAATTAAAATAAAATAGTTTTTCAGCGGGTGATCTCATATTATAAACTTTACTAATATTATAAAAAGGAAAGATTTGATTTTTTGTTTGTTTGTTTATTACGATTTAACTCAGATTTCAAAAATACTTTCACCATTAGAAAGCTACATTATTCCTGAGTAACATAGGCCATATTTTAATCCGGAATACTCATGGTAACTCCGAAATTAACGCGAGTGAAACCGCGGGGAACAGCTAGTAATAAATAAAGAAGAAAATAAACATTAGTGATGAAAACATTAACGTTTATACTTTAAATAAGTGCACCGAGAGTCTTAATCATATTTACACAAATGGGCACGGATAAATCCACTTCGGTCGAATATTCGTGAAGCCAAAACCGAATCTATATGCAGGTCGGTTCGCTTTAGTCCATCAGGAGCAGAGGCGGGTGCGCCGTGTGTACACTTTATTCAAAGCAGAGCGGCGCGGCGCGGCGGGGCTCCGCCAGCCGGGAGGCGAAGGCCGGGAGCATTCAATTTTCCAATTTAAAGAAGCGTAAAGCGCACCCAGTGCCAGTAACTATGCATATTGCACATAAGTCAGTCCAACCATGAGGTTTTCGAACGAATTCTTTTTTAGTGACACTTATCACCTAAGAAATTGCTAAAAGCAATATTTTCATAGACAACCTAGAGTAGAGCGAGGCCGTATAATGTGTGCCTATAGGTAGGTAAGTATATGTTTTTATATCAGGATATTATTAATCAGAATCACTCACATCCGTCGACGATGAATATTAGTGTGAAAAGGAAAAGAATAAATATTTAACAGAAATTTTCGCTCAATTAGATCAGCTTATTTTATTTCGATCTTTTAATATAATTATGCCTCTAAAAGGTCTATTTTTATTATTACTCTGCGAATCTTTCTCTGTTCTCCACTGGAATATACACTACTTCACAGTACTTATAATGAACGGTAAGAAGTAGCAGGTTTCAAATGAATAAGTAGCATTTTCAGTTGATGAGACTTTTGCTTCAAACTTCTTAAAATTTCATCTGTCTATAGCTGTCCCCCACGGTTTCACCCGCTGTAATTTTGGAGTTCCCGCGGGAATTCTAAGTTAAACTATACGTATAAACCTTCCTCTTGAATCATTCTATCGATTGAAAAAACTGCATCAAAATCCGTTGCGTAGTTTTAAAGATACATAAGCATACATATTTTTTATTACATGGATAAACTTGGGTCTTTCTTCTGGAGGAGTACTAACAATAATAATAATAATAATCCACTAAGCAGGCGAAAACTAGGTATTGTATTCATTTACCTTCAAATACAATATGTTGCAAAGACGTGCTTATTTTTAAACGTGCTTTTTTTGCACCTGTTAGTATAGTGACACTTATCCTATTATTCGATGCTAATTTGTTTCTTTTTACTGTAAGTGTTAGTGTTTACTATGTTGGTGTAACTTTTAAATAAATAAATAAAAGTCATGTTGTAGGCCCATATCTATATAAACTCAAGGTAATACCAAACTCGTGAATACCAAAAGGCTTCGCCTACAGAGAGGTATAGAGTTTATTACACAAACGGAAGCTATTGAATAGTTCCGAGAATTTTCGTAACCAAGCGAAGCTGTTGCCTTCTACTCAAAGGTCTATTTGAGTTTGATGCACCCAGATAAAAAGTATGGACTTTGGGGGATGCATGCGTACCTACCTACAAAAAACTAAAGAAAAGTTATTTTATATTAGTAAATTTTAACTACGATTATTATCTTTCATAGTTATATACCTACTTGATACCAATAGTTTTTTAATTTGATCAGCGAAATCGAAATTATTGTAGTGATAAAGGGTAAGTCGTTGGATAGTTAGGTATGTAAGTACCTACCTAAGTAATGCTTTTAACCGTTACCAATAAAATCTGGAAATTTTTGAACTCATCAGCATATAATCCCAATCCATATAATTTATTTTTTTTTTTGAAAAAAAAAAAAACGATAAAAAATTCCAATTTTCCCCCAATTTGCTAATTTACCGGGTTTTTTTTTCAGTTTTTCTTTCTCTAAAAACTTTTTTTTTTTTACTATTACAAACATTTAAAAACAAATTTGGTCAAGTGATGCGCTTACGAACTTTTTTATAAATATTACAATATTTTTATGAAGCGCTTTGAATTTTAGGTACTTTACTTTACTTTACCTAGGTATTATGTAACTTTTATACTTCTCATGTTTTGTACTACTTTACTATATAATCTGTTTTATGTCCTAAATAAACTTTAAAAAATACATAATGACCTCAAATGAAAACACGCAAAGTAATTTGTTATAAAATAATATGCGTGATTTTCCTTTTGTATAAATAAGTAAGTACCTACACTTAATACTAATAAAATGGTTTAGATGCATATCGCGGTAGTTCAGGACATTAGGGTTCCTTTGTAACCGAATAGCGTCCTGTCGAGCCTTGTTCCGAGCACGTGGCGCCCACGCCCACGTCCGCGCCCACCGGCAATTACGCGCTTTGCTGCTAAACTCGCGGGTTTACCTCGCACGAGCTCGTGCAAAACCATTAGAAGTTGCACCTTGTGTCATTGCAACGGCTAGTTTTGGGAATTTGTGGCGGTTTGTATCTTCGGGTACTTTATTTTGCCCCGTGGCTTTAGTGTGCCCCGCGGTTTCACCCGCGTTTATTTCGGAGTTCCCGCGGGAATTAAGCCCCCATTAAAATTTAACCATGATCGGTTGAGCCGTCTAGGCGTGAAACCGTAACAGACAGACAGAGGTACTTTCGCATTTATAATATTAGTAAGAAAGTATAATATTATATTAATTTTCTGTGGTAGGAATAGTTAAAAGTATAGATTTATTACAAACTGACAATTCCCCGCATTTTTATGTAGGTTCACCATTTTCATCAACCAGTAGTTGAATTTTCAAAAACATTTCCATAAGTCTTTTTAGTAAATTGTAATGAATAACCGTCTTTGAAATGAATAACAGGAAATCTTATTAAATTCTATTGAAATAAAATGTTCTTTTATAAAGAATCAAAGTGCATTGTTACTTCGGATCATAAAAATACATGAAAGGAGTTTCCGTCGCTAAGCCCCTAACGGAAGACTGCAACCGGACGCCACTCATCGGTGTGCAGCGAACTCAATCCTTGAACATTATCAATAAGGATTTGTACCTTCTTTTAATTTAAGTATAAAAATACTTATATCATTCCAATTTATCGGTCCCACTCCTTCGCAGCTACGCTCATTATTATAAACTTAATCATCACTATATTACTACATATCTACTATCTTGTCTGCCATTTTATATATTTAATTTTCGTTACTTTAGCCGTAAGGTTTCCTCCAAAATAAAATAAATAAATAAAAAATAAATAAATAAAATAAATCTTTAAACGAGCATTTATTGTATTATACTGTATTGTATTGTGTTGTATTGTATTGTATTGTATTGTATTGTATTGTATTGTATTGTATTGTATTGTATTGTAGTGTATTGTATTGTATTGTATTGTATTGTATTGTATTGTATTGTATTGTATTGTATTGTATTGTATTGTATTGTATTGTATTGTATTGTATTGTATTGTATTGTATTGTATTGTATTGTATTGTATTGTATTGTATTGTATTGTATTGTATTGTATTGTATTGTATTGTATTGTATTGTATTGTATTGTATTGTATTGTATTGTATTGTATTGTATTGTATTGTATTGTATTGTATTGTATTGTATTGCATTGTATTGTATTGTATGTAATATACCTATTTAGTCACAAAAACTTACAATTACATTTAAACCATGCCCCGCAAAACTGCTTACGCAGTTTGACTGCGGGTAACTCGCTTTATACATATAAACATAGCTTATTAATTATTAAATTAGGTAATTGCCGTATTTAAATTAGGTATTATTGTATATATAGTATAATCTGAATCTCAGAAACGGCTCCAACGATTTTCATGAAATTTGGTATGCAGAGGGTTTCGGGGGCGATTAATCGATCTAGCTAAGTTTAATTTTTAGAATACGTCATTTTATCCGTGTTTTCAGACAATGAAAAATAAGTGTTTGTTTTGCTACGTATGTAAAAACATATGGTTATATAAGATGGTGCTATACACAACGAGCGAAGCTCGGTGACCCAGATATTTATTATAGACCAAAGTCCTCCGCCGTGTCTGTCTGTCTGTTCGCGATGAACTTAAAAGCTACTGGACGGATTTTCATGCGGTTTTCACCAATAGATAGAGAAATTCATGAGGAAGGTTCAGGTTTATAATTTATCAAGGTTTTGTGTAAATTAGAAAAGTAGGTACTTTGTTACGCATCAGTCATCACGCACGCCTTGACTTCTCAAATTTGCGTACACGTTACTCCTACGTACTGAGAAAGAAATGGGGTAGTTTTTACCCCGAAATTCCCGCAGCATCGCCAAAATCAACGGAGGAGAAGCCGTGGGGAACTACTGGTTTAATATATAAGCTACCGAGCGTCGTTTGGTGCGATACAAAATTTTACTTCAGAAACAAATATAATATGAAACGGAATTTTCACAAGGATGATACCCATCTGAATAAACTTAGGAGGTTAAACATTATCTAAATGCTAATTTCATCAAAATACCAAATAAATAGATTTACAGAGATTGCTCTCTTGTATTGATAAGATAAACAACAGATTTTTTAATAGCAATATATCCTATCTTTTTTACTTATTTCATTTTCTTCTATTTTCTATTCTTGCAGTTGTACCTACCTATTTGTGTTTTACCTAACAATGTGAAGTTTTGTTGCGCTTTAATTTGAGGTGTCAATCTGTCGTGCCGTTTGCCCGTCGCCTCTCCAGCCCCCTTAGTCAAGTTGACCATCTACGAGTATAATCTTTATCGCTATAGAAAACTAAGGAACGTACCGTCGTATCTCGTGATCATGAAAAATTTAACTTTTGATTGTACGTTTTTTGGTGACGACGATACGGTCCTTAGTTTCCTATGGCGATAAAGATTATAGATTGTCAACTTGGCTAAGGGGGCAAGTGCTAGTCCATCGTCCCGTTTTACCGGTCGCCTCTCCAGGAGCCGCCCGCCCCTGCCGCCCCGCCGTCCCCTGCCCGACCAACGCCAGCGCTAACGACGTTACGTTCCTTTCAACGCTAAACCGTGCCCCGCCAAAGGCGCGACGATGCGGATGCGCCACTAGCACTCTGCCGTGACGTGGATTCTCTGATTCAGTTTAATTTCCACGGGATTTTTTATTTCATTTTATTGTGCGCTTACGTAGGTACTTGTTTTTTTTTTTTTTTATAATAAAATATGGTTCAATAATAATATGGTGATAAGTATTCTGGCTGACTACCGACTGAAAAATCTACTATAGATACTGAAATGAAAACTCAAGGAAGCCACTATTTAAAATATAAAGATAATTTTATTTATTACTATAAGTTGAGTTTACACCTCTAAGTAGGTATGAAGCGCGAATGTAAGGTAGGTATATTAATAATAATCTTCTTAGTCGACTATCGCTCGGTGTGCTACCCCCTCTTGCGTTGTAGTGTTGCCAGACCAGTGAATTAGGATTTCCTTACAATAAATTTGAAAAGATAGCTTATAAAGGAGTTTCTTTTTGAAATACATGTTTAAAAACAAGCTTTTAAGATAATACACAACATTTCGTAACTGTGCTGTTGACCGTGAGGAGTTCCCTCGTTAGAGTCGCTCTTGAGTGCAGGAAACATGTCATGGTAAAGCTTAAAAGTGGCATACTTAAATGTGACCTAAAAAAAGTATAGCTTGTTGAGATTGAATTGTTGCAATTGAAACTTCTAGAAATAATACATCATCATCAGCTCATTCATACCTTACGTCTATATAGGTAGTTGAAGTTAGTGCCCCACTAACGCTCGTATTGCTCGCTCAGCTCGATCGCAGCCGCCGTGAGTCGCTCGCCCCGGAATATAAGTCTTATAACACAATCTGCCGGTTCATTTGTTCTCGCATTGAGCACGGGGACGCCTCGCTGCTACGCTCAGCGCCTCTACCATGAGTATGATAATTATAATATTTTATTTATTCTATATTCAAAATATCATTTGCTAGAAATAAATATGACATATACGTCATGTTGTTAAAAATATTTCGTCTTAATCAAATAATAAACACACATGTAAAAAATTGGAAAGGTCATGTCGAGCGAGAAAAAAAATAAGGATTTCTTTTTAGTAACATTCGTAAGTTTTCATTACTCGTTAAATGCTTATTAAGTTTTCCATAACGATATTTATTTACTCGCGGGGTTAGACACCCATAGGTCCAATGTCGATACGAGTCATGAATTTTCCAATAACTCTATGTCATTTTTGTGTGTTTTACTTTTGCTCGAGCACAGAATTGCAATGTTCTTCCTTTTTTCTTGATTTTAATTTATTATGTCACATTTCAGTTCAATTTTTAAAGACCATGTGAGAACCACCACCAAATGTGAATTCATTGTAACATTCTCTTTAACTCATGTTGGGCCCGCTGCTCCGGTTTTATTTACTGCACTAGCGCCATTGCACTCTCCTTCAGCGAGGAGCGCACCCTCTATAAAGTGCCTTCGACGAACGCGATAGATACATCGTTTGCACTTTAGAACTAACCTTGAACATAACTTATGGAAAAACTTTGAACAAAAAAGCATTACGTTGTACGTGCGCTTAGGGTTGGCTAGCACATGGATTTGAAGTTATATCATAATTTAACAATGTTTTATTTGTTTTTGTGAAAATACAGAGGACATAGGGTACTTTTCGTCCTGGAATTTCCGTGGGAACTTTAAAATTAAAGCAGGTGAAGCTGTGGGGAACAGCTAGTATAACATAATACTAAGTGAATGTAAAAGATTTTGATTTTACAAACTCTTTTAATCATATTTTATTATTTGTTGGCAGTACAATAGGCATTATGTATAGACAATAATTTCGTAATTATAGTGAATTTAGCTGTGAAAAGTTGGATAATATTTCAAAGGAATATTTAATTCGAAAAATAAGCGCAAAACAAAAGTACAAAACAAGCAAAATAAATCAGCGATCGCAGCAAACGTTCTACCGATGCCGTAGCAGCGTAGGGCACGTAGCGGTCGTAGCTCGTAGAGACTCGTAACCAGTTATAGTCGTAGCTCATTCCAAACGTACTTCGTAGCACATCTATTTTTTCTAACGAAATCAGAGTTAGCAAATTATTATTTCCTTTTTGTTAGATTTTCCCCTGTTCACGACAAATATAACCCATACAAAGGTAGGTAGTAAATATAAACCAATTGTGGAACGCAGCTGTGAGACCCACGATGCCACAATTCGACTACTACGTAAGCGGTTTGAACCCTTTACATTTCAGTCACGGTTTAATTTACAAATCAACTCCAATTTTGTCAAAAGATTTCGTAGAGTGATTATAAAAAATCAAGTGTCAAATTAACTCTCTTCTACTTCTAATATTTTCCTCTGAATTTTGAGACCTCTGTAAAAACTAGATTTAAGATAATCTCAAGTTACAAATAAGTTCAGTAGTTAATGAATAATAAACATCCATTTTTCAAATAGAAATGACTTCCGTAAACACTCAGTTATACAATTTTAACGTTTAAAACTCCAGCTCGGCCAAAGTTGTCTCTTTCAGTCAACAAACAATGAAGGAACAATTGAATTGCAACTGCCAGGTATCTCCAATAATTGCAATTTGCACGGGCACGGGCCCGGACTCGGGGCGCGCGGCGCGAGCGGCGCCGGCGGACGCAATTAGTTTGCCCTTAATTCTGCGAGTCTGTTAAGAATTTCAATGTTCTTATTCTCAATTTTAATTTTAGACCGTGGAAGAAAACTAAAATGAAACTGTCTACTCGTTTCCTTTAACATAATCTAGATAATGAAGACGCAAAAAAATAACCAAAAAAATTAAAAAATTATAAAGGCGTTAAATTTTCCTTATAACAGGCAACACATGCTGAAAGGATCTTTTTTGACATTAATGATGGTTTTTTTACTGTATACGTCAGTGAAATATTTTATTATTATAATTAATAAACTTTTCATTAAGCACACGAAATAAAACCACCCATTTTCATTCACCTCCACGGAGGGGTACGTTGATTTACTAATTACAAAAAACTAAAACTCAGTTACCTTCTTTTTGAGTCTTTGAGCGTAAACTCAGGTCATTAATCACATCTGTAGCTTGGAAACAATGAAGCACCAAGTAGCACTGTATCAACGAAACTCAACCCTTTAAATACACTGTAAAAAGATTGAAGCGTAACTCTAGCCCAATAAAGATATAGAATCATGGTAATAAATTTACATTTAAAACACAAACAGCGTTTCACCATCTCGCCGCCTGAAACTAATATAATTCAGTAGAGCTAATGAAAGAGATTGCATGAAGATGGCCGCCAAACTCAACTCACTACGCGCCGAGTGTAATAATAATGTAAAAAATACATTTTACCCCGCTTTATTTCGTTCAGTGTTATTTTATATTTAACACTGTTGCTCCACCCGACCCTGTTCTATCCTGTTATTTCCCGAGAATTTCAACAACACAAATATACACTAGGTATTATTAAGATATACGCTACCTACTTACATGTAAATTTTCATTAAAAACCAAAACAAAATGTACCTAGATAGTTTTTGCGTCTTCAGAATATCCTTGGCAGCTATTTATCAAAGTCCTTTAGCTAGAGCTCTAGCTATACGTATATCCGTACAAAACCCCATCGAAATCGGTCGGCTGTCTAGCCGTGAAAGTGTAACAAAGCTGCTAGTGAATAGATATAAAAACGACTTATCCAGCAAATAGAACGACATTCAGCGCACACAAAGCCATGGCACTAAAAATATCATGGCACATCTAGTGACTACGCCTTTTAGCGTGAACATAGTTTCGCACCGTTCCAGGTGCGTTCAATTGTTTTTGTCAACGAATGAAACTATCTCGCTACGTCTGGCAACAAAGCATTACCTACATAAGCCTGTAAGTAATGAAGCGTCAACAAGCAGACCCCATCGTTCATAACCCACGAAACGCAAGTCGTGGCCTCGATCCGAACAACGTGCAATATTGTGCCTCTATAGCGCCGCAATCGGCCAACGATGGCGTCCAATTACAAAATGTCGCGAACGATTTGCCGGCGACATGGCCGACGTGGCTCGAGCGGCGACGGGGATGTAACGATGTGTCGCCTGCAGCGGGGAGAGACGATCCAATCAAACAACTACTGCAATATTGCCTTAAGCAACGAGTGTCACAGAGCCTCGACATACGAATAAAATGGATCAGGTTTATCTATACATATAATACAAATCGTAACGAAGCGCTGTCTGTACATCGAAGATGTATGAGAAAAAAATATTATTGAGACCTTTATCAACGCAATAGCATCCCATACAACGGCTGTTAGAATTTTTGTCTGTTTGCCTATGCATTTGTGCACGCTAATCTCAGAAACGGCTTATCTGATTTAGATGAAGTTTTCTTAATATATTGCGGTAAGCTTCACTTAACATCTAGTGTTTGTTTCATGTCAATTGGTTCATAAAAAAAGGAATGCCAATAATTTCTGCGGGAAATCCGAAACTTACGCGGGTGAAACCATGGGGCAAGGCTAGTACGATATATGAAAATATAAAGTACTAGCTGTTCCCCGCGATTTCATCTGCGGTAATTTTAGAGTCACCGCGGGAAATCCGGGTTACAATATAGCCTATGTTGCTCAGGTATGATGCAGCATTCTAATGGTGGAAGAATTTTTAAAATCGGTCCAGTAGTTTTTGAGTGAGTAAATTAAGTCGTAACAAACAAACAAACAATCAATTTTTTCCCGTTATAATATTAGTTTAGATATAGGAGTAAGGATATATAGGATTCAGACAGAAAACAATATCACTTTCCAATTAGTATCGATACCATCTCCATTTGCTAGATGCATCACGGTGACCGCTTCACATCTCAGTGCCGGACTTGTCGCCAAGTTTTCTTGTTTCTACCAATAGTCGTTCGGCTTTTGTCACATTTCGAGCCGCCCGTTGTCCGAATGCCCGGTCTTAACTCTCTATTTCTCACTCCGATCGGTCCTCGCCTTTACGAATAAGTTACAACGATTGAGTTTTAGTTCGGTAATAGATGATATTATATGATGCCTACTCAACTAAGTAGTTTGATATCTTATGGCAAAGTTCAACTTGGCTTCGTTTCCCGTTTTCTTTCTTATCGTAACAATATCCTTGGCTAACAACTTTGCACATTACACACTACACTTGTATCGTACTAATAAGAATGTGAAAGTGTGTTTGTTTTTCTCACCACAACGGATAAATAATTTTTCACGCTGAGATAGTTGTAGGATCGGGATTTATTATCGGGCTACTTTAGCTGTGCCCCGCGGTTTCACACGTGTTATTTTCGGAATTTCCGCAGGAACTATTTTTTTCTAAAATAAAAATAGCCTAAGTTACTTCTTATAACATCAGCTATCTGCCAGTGAAAGTTTCGTTAAAATCTAAAGTTTCGTTAAAAATTAAAATAAAAGAAAAATCAATTCTTTGAGTGACATAGGATATACTCTATCTTGGAATAAAACGGTCTGTGTGTCTTTTTGATCCAGCTTTCTCAGAAATAGTTGGACCGATTTTAACGGGACTTTCAGTAACAGATAAGCATGTTATAATCAGTAGATACCTAACTTAGACTATTTTTATCAAAGTTCATGCAGGAATTTCGAAACTTACAATAGTGAAACTGCGGTGCAGAGCTTATAAGCAAAAAAGGCAAAAGATGAAAAGATAGATGCATTGAAGCAGCAGCGAATGATGAATAGAGATGTGGTCTATAGAGAAGTGTCACTAACAAAACTACTTAGCTCTCACCTATAAGCTTATCTCAGCTTACATGCTGGTAGAGTGGGCCACTAGCCAAGCAGCTTTTTACGAGACGCACCCACAAACGAGACAAAAGTCGGGAACGCGACGCGGCGTCCAGTTTTTACGACCGGATCCCTTCTAGTCAGCCGCCCCTCGCCTTGAGGGTGTTTTAATGGACTCACCCAATTTGATTATAATTCGTAAAAAAAAAAACCTCACCCCCGACATTTATGTCTGACGAATTAGCTTCGCCTTTGAAGTTGTTATTCTTCATCATTTTATTATCGAATCTTATAAATGGAACAAGCCCGGCGTAATAATGGGAGACGTGGAGTAATGCGGAGTATGGTCTTGACGGATCGCTTCCGAGACGCAACTTGAAAGGGATTTGGGAAATTTACGATTTAATATATGTATAGCTATTATATTGGCTAAAAATTATTTTCGAATATCATTAGCTGCTCAAATACTTAGATAAACATACTCGTCTTTATCATAAATGATTCGGTTTCACAAAGTCAAAGTCAAATAATTTATTCAAATTTGGCCCATAATGTGGCTCTTTTTGACATCAATAAAGTTACATTTATTATGACAGCACCCATAAAATATCCACCCTTTACAGCTTCCTAGTGCTATGGCTGAAGAGAAGACGCTGCGCAACAAACTCTCCAAGTAGCATGCTGTCAGTTTAAAGTTATAATATTAGTAATAACTCAATTTATATTGTTTTAATTATGTGAGAATAATAAGCCGTAACCAGCAATAGACTATACTGTACAGACTACAGAGACATTACAAGTTAAACAAATTAAACAAATTTTGTTTACGAGAAAAAACTCAATTTATATTCAAGGCTCCAGCGGAAGACCAGCGCTGGGTGGTCCTTGTCACCATCCGACTAACGCTGAGCTGGGCGCCTTTTGGGCGCAACTCAATAGGGAATTTTAGTGTTTATTTTTTATTATTATTTTATAAACCTTTATGTATTAGTGGTATAATAGCATTATTCTTTTACAAATATCTTTTGTACATTTCAGAGATATGACTCTTTAAAAGTTCAAGTTAGACAAGGAAAGCGCTAGTCCTATAGTGACGTCACTCGGCTTGTAACGCCCTACAACCGCCATACAAAATTCCGTTTTAGAAAGAGACAGACATAGTCAAAATTAAACAGTTTATAACTTTTTTTAATCAAATCTATTGATTTTATCGCTTATGTTATGCTTATCCATTATATTTTCGAGTGTAATTATTGGATATCAACATTCCAACAACAGTGAAATAGCCTATTGTGTATAAGTTTTAAGTGTTTTGTGTGTTGTGCCAAATAAAGTTATTTATAGGAAAACGATGGGACGGTTCTATGAGAATTATTAGATACATAATATCTGTAACGCCAATAATATGACATTATTACAAACTCGTAAATAATCGTCGTTTCGATGTTATTATCATTCGATTATAGGCATAACACAAATTGAATCGAACTCAATATGTACCTATACGATCTATTGTTAAAGTTTATCCGACGAGCCGAGAGATCGGCGAATTTCAACGAGCAAAAAAAAATCTTTTACAAATTCATATTCATTAACACGATTCGGTTCCTGCCAAAGGAATGAAGCGCAGTTTGACAATTTATTTCGCTTTGTAAAAAAATTAATCGTGTTGCGAAATACGTATGCTTATTGTTTCAGTGTATCGTCGATATTATTTGATATCGACTCGAGCGCACAAAGCGTGGAGGAAAAATTTAATCATTTTGTACCAAATAAATATATTTGTTTTTGTATGGGCGCCGAAATAAAACCGGGAGACCGGTAGGTATGCCCGGGATTAGCGACCCGGCGAATTAACCTCGAACACCTTAGCCAACTCAAAAAACCGACTCACCTGAGCGACTCGAGCGGCGAGGGTCTCTCTTTCTCCACGGTAAATATTCGGATGTCCACAGTGGGTGAAAACAAGGTGGTGATGCTTCAATTTGCTGGCACTCGCGAGCGTCTCTTGACAGCTAGCAAAAAAAACGTCCGCACGTCGCACAGCTCTGAGCATACATGCTTGAATGACAGGTGATTGATGTAACAGTTCAGATTCGAGTCGGGACACGTTCAGAAACGTTAATCGGCGCCAGAGCATACGAATTTGTCGGCATGAGCGGCGGCGGATGATCGAAACTTAAATTACCGGCTGGCCAATGCCCAGTTCATTTGCGCGCAAACACGGCCCCCGGCTTGAAAGGGTGGGTTCCTTTCAACGGAATCCAAACAAAGTAATGGTCACGACTCACGACTGATCTAATTGAATACAAACAGAAGATTACCGAAACTATAACTGTCGGTTTTAAATTAAATATAAGAATACGGATTGGTAATACAATATAAGACAACGGAGAAAGCTGTAGTCCTAATATATTATGTACTAAATGCAATATGCTAGCTTACTACTAAGTTTAACTTAAGATAAAACTTTATTGTGAGGGTAGTGGACACAGACGAACCACTGGACGCTTTAACGTACCCCCTTTAGTTTTTACTAATACGACACGTATACGTCGATCTGATCCGGGACATGTTTCCTGAACTATGCCCAAAGGCCAATGTAACGGAGGGGAATTATTTTGCATAATTATAACCACCGTACCCTTTTTTATTGGATCGGGATCTGTTAGCCACTTTTCACGTACTTGAAGAGTGTTTAAATATTCATTACTCCATCGCGCCCAATACGATTGCACAAGCTTGTCAAGCAACACGAACCGCGAACGTATCTGGTTAATATTCTCAACTACCGGCGCAGCTGGAAGAGAACCTAACGGAACATTATGAAGGAAATGTGCCGGTGTCAGTGCTACGGGTTCCGAGGGATCTGAACTCAACATTCGTCCTAACGGTCTCGAATTTAGAATCGCTTCAATCTGAATTAGCAGGGTCAAAAGCTCTTCATATGTAAGTATCTGAGAACCAATTACTCGGAATAAGTGAGTCTTGAACGCCTTCACTGTGGCCTCCCATCCACCCCCGAAATGAGGAGCATTAGGCGGGATCATTTGCCATTGAATCCGCCTGTTAGACAGCTCACTATACCACTGTTTGGTGTGTTGTTCTGATTTTAAAAAGACATCAAGTTCGTCCAAATAACCACGAGCTCCTACGAAATTTGTCCCGTTATCTGAAAACAATTTCTCTACCGGACCTCGTCTACCCAAAAATCTCTTCAAAGCATTGAGGAATCCGTCGGCGCTTAAGTCTGGAACTAACTCTACATGTACGGCCCTAGTCGTAAGGCATATAAAAACACAAATGTACGCCTTTTGGCTCCTCACACCTCGCTTACGAGTGAGGGTAATGTTTATGGGACCGCAATAATCCAGCCCGGTATGTGAAAACGGTTTTGAAATCTGCAATCTACACGCTGGCAACTCCGCCATTATAGGAGGCACGCAGGCTTTAGGATGCACACGAAAACATGAATTGCACAACTGCACACGGGAACGAACCACCCTGCGTCCAGCTAAAATCCAAAAACGGTGTCTCAATATAGACAATAGCAAGTGTGGACCAGCATGACAATTTTCGCGGTGCGTATAATCAATGATTATATTGACAATATGATCTTTCTGTGGCAACAGTATTGGATGCTTATGATCATAAGTTATATCTGCGTTTCCTAACCGACCTCCCACGCGCAAAACTCCATCTACAATGAACGGTCGCAGTTTCTGTATAGGTTTTAAACAACGCTTATTAGACCGAACGGCACTCAGTGTATCTGCAAAACAAATCGATTGCAGAGAACGAATGACCGCCAATTCTGCTTGAACTAAGTCGTCTGTCTGTGGAGTACCCCTGGAAGATAATTTTCTTGCAAAGCGCAACACATAAACAACAATACGAAGTAACCTAGGCCACGAAGATATCCGCTGAGATAACGCATAGAGTGTCGGCTTCTCGGGCTCGTCGAACACGGCCAACGTTATGGTTTTAGCTTCTGGAACTACAATGTCTGCGTCCAATTTAAATGGTCGAATCGGCCACTGAGACGACTCCTTCTGCATCCAAGATGGACCGCTAAACCATAGATGATGGTCGAGAATTTGAGCCGGGCTGAGCCCACGGGATAGACAATCGCTTGGATTTTGATTTCCAGGAATATGATAGAAATGAGAAGGTGACAAATTCTCTTGTAATTTTGCTATACGATTCGCAACAAAGGTTTTCCACTTATGTGGACTCGAATGGATCCAGTGCAACGTCACAGTAGAATCTGTAAAAGCAAAAATTTTATTTATTTGACAACGTTTGTCATAACTATTTAGCACTACTCTTACTACCTGAGACATCAACAACGCTGCACATAATTCCAGACGAGGTAAGGGAACTGTTTTTAGAGGGGCGACCCGAGACTTCGCACATAGAAGGTTGACCTGGACCTTGTCGACAGTCTGAAAATGTACGTAGATGGCAGCACCGTACGCCTTCTCGCTAGCATCGGAAAAAGCTAGTAGAGTGACAACACCATTGTCTCCGACACCTACATGACGAGGTATTGAAAGATTAGACAACTGCGGTAATTCAGCCTTAAAACGGCTCCACCTCTTGACTATATGGTGAGGAGGCTGCTCATCCCAACCTATTTTCAACTCCCACAAGCTACGAATCAGCAACTTGGCATACAAGATTACTGGTGCTGCGAATCCTAAAAGGTCCCACAATCGAGCCACCACGGACAAAACATTCCGTTTTGTGCACTCCTCAGGACATGACGCCACTTCAAATGAAAACACATCTGTGCGCGGCTCCCATTTAACGCCTAATATTTTATGACCATCTTCGTCGAAACTGTGTACGTGAGGATGTAAATGCGTTTCTGGAAGCTGGGTAAGCAGCGCGGAGGAGTTGCTAGACCACTTCATTAGCTCAAAACCTCCTGCTTTAAATAAATCTATCAGCTGACGTGCTGCATTTGTAGCTAGGGTTACTGAACTGAAACTGTAAATGACGTCATCCATGTACAACCCGTTTTGTACTACATTTACTGCAATAGGAAAATTTACACTTTCATCCTCGCATAGCTGTCGGACTGTTCTTAAGGCTAAAAATGGACTTGAAGCTAACCCAAAACAGACTCTATCAAACTGAAACATCTGCAAGCGATCGTTGGGATTAAAGCGGTACAATATCCGCAAATATTTACAATCAGGAGGACGTACCTTGATTTGTAAGTACATTTGTTTTACATCTGCACAGAACGCTACAGCAAAGAGACGGAAATTTATCATAAGAGTGAAAATATCACCTTGTAAATTGGGACCGGCATGGAGCATGTTGTTCAATGACAGCCCTCGATCAGTACGGGCACTAGCATCCAACACAATCCTCACTTTGGTTGTCAATTTACTGTCACGTATAACGCAGTGGTGGGGAATAATATACCCACAATCTTGACCAGCATCTGAAACTGGTTTCAAATAACCAACCGATAAATAATCTTTGATTACATCATCATATGCCTTCCGCAGAGACGGTGACATCTGTAATTTACGTTCTAAGAAAAAAAAACGTTTTTTAGCAATATTTAAAGAACTGCCCAATTCTGTTGGGTTCGACTTAAATGGTAACCCTACAGTGTACCTACCTGACACGTCACGTGTTGTGGTATTTTTATAAAAGCTCTCACACTCCTGTTCTTCACGGCTGAGACGGGCAGCAGTACAGGACGGCACCTCATCCAGCTGCCAAAACCGCGACACCAGGTCACTCATGGAAGAGTCTTCGAAGGTACAATAAGCAGCTGTATGCATAGACTTGTTTACATTACAAACCGGAACCTCTCCCAGGATAATGAATCCGAGTCTGGTCTGAATTGCATCTGGTAAACCGGGTGGTCCATGTATTCTCCCAGGTAATAATAGCTTAGTGAACAATTGTGCTCCGATCAGAACTTCCACTTCACCTGGAACCTGGAAAGAATCATCAGCAAGTGGAACACTTGATAAATAAGACAACACTGACATGTCAACCATGGAGGACGGCAACTCATTAGTGAGTGTATCTACCACTAATGGTTTAATGTGAAAAACTTCGTTCTTATCAAAGCGGGATGTGAAATGTAAATCCGTTACAGCATTGACACGTTTGACACCATCACCAAACCCATACACTGATATTGGAGATTCTGGTTCCAGCACTGTTAATGATAGTTTCTTGCAACATTGCGATGTGATAAAGTGACTTTGGGATCCGCTGTCAATAAGACAGCGAACCATGTGAGGTATACCTAGCCGGTCCACTACTCGAACCTTGGCAGTAGCTAGAAGCACAGTAGATGAACACATTTCGTACCTAGGACTCTGAGTTTCTGTCTTATGTATTGAACACAAGGAGACTTCCGCAGGGGACACATCACCTAACTCATCCTTGCCCAACCACCTGGATGTACCGTCACTATCCAAGTTACCTTCAATTGCAACTGGTAAAGATGTACTTGTTTGTCCATCAAAATGTAATAATGTATGATGGGACCTTGATTGACAAGAACTACAATTAGACCTTAACGTACATGCTGGTGTGCGATGCCTAGCACTTAAACAGCTAACACACGCATTATACTTTTTTATAATCTTGTATCTTTCCTTAGGGGAAAGTTTTAAAAATTCATTACATTTGGAAAAATAATCATGCATGGTAGTGTTACATAATGGGCACGCAGCACCATTATTAGCAGTGAACAATGATTTAACATTTCTCCCGGGAACTGGAACTGGTCTGGAAGTTATTGGCACTCGAGCATTATTTGACTTAAACAAACTTTTCTCACCCGCTTTGAACCCCGAACCGGTCCGTTCTAAGATTTTTGTTTGTTCTTTTACAAATTTCATGAAACTTTCATATGAGGGTACTGATTCTCCTCGCACAGAGTTTTCAAATAACCTAGCTGTTTCCATGTCTACCTTTTTTAGAGCAAGGTAAAGGTAAAAAAAATCTAATTTATTTTTTATATCTAATTTTTCAAATGCCATCACTGATATAGAAAACTTATCAACAAATGTATTTAAACTGTCAACTGAAGCTACTTGTATTTTTTTTATATTAACTAATTCATCAAGATAAGCATTTGCTAATGATCGGACATCCTGATATTTATCTACCAAAGTTTTATAAATCAACTCATAGTTATCACCAGTGGCAGTTAAACCGGCTATGGACTCTAATGCCTTACCTGTAAGTTGGCCACATAAGTAATACACCTTAGCTGTGTTGGTCAGCTGTACATTGTCATGCACTGTACTATTAAAATTTTCGATAAACCTGGGCCATGCCGTTGTACTACCATCAAACTTTAATAATTGTATTGCAGGCAATTTAAACTGAGGGCAACTTAACTTAGTTTGATTTAATTTAGCTGGGTTCTTGACCTTTAGTGCGCTTACCTTATTTTTTATAGAAGTACACAATGTCTCGAAGGCTTCCCATTTTTTAAAACATGGTTCATACTTTGGATTGGCCTCCATCTGTAACATATTCCACATTTCTACTTTTTCAATGTATTCTGAGCGCAGTGTAGCTAGATCTGATGTTACCACTAAAAAGTTTTCTTCTTCGGATTCCGTCATTACACTTACCGATAAGTCATACATTTTTTGTACTTGAGAAAAGTACGAGTTTAAAGCCGCTTCATGTAATTTAATTTTCATGAGTAACCTTTTTTCTTCAGACATCTTAACGAAAGTTATTTTTTCTTGTATTTAACACTGAACAATCAACAAAAACTTTAGGATGAATTGTTGTACGAAAGTAAACGTCAAACTAAAAACTTTTTAAAGTTCGAAGGTGACAACTGACAGCTGCTGTCTATTACCTGGTGTCGTTCCAACTCACTGACTAACCACAACCAACCAACGAGTTATCAATAATCGAGCAAATATACTAAGTCGATATCGATTAATTGATTGTGAGTATAATCGAATGAATCGATTCGCCGTTCGCACTTGACCCTACTTAGTAGAAGCAACGAATGTAGACACTGGCTGTTGACAATTGACACTTGACAAGAATGTGCAATACGACGTTAATTAACAACTGGTAGGTAGGTAATAGATAATAATTATGCAAAATGGCGATCTATTCTACCAATTACCAAGCTAACCTCAAACGAAATATTCGGTTATCTTATATTGTATTTAACATTTAAATGGACTGTATATCATAAATAATATATGGCAAATCCTGGATATATAAATCCGGTAAGAAGTGACCAAAATTAATGTATGGGCGCCGAAATAAAACCGGGAGACCGGTAGGTATGCCCGGGATTAGCGACCCGGCGAATTAACCTCGAACACCTTAGCCAACTCAAAAAACCGACTCACCTGAGCGACTCGAGCGGCGAGGGTCTCTCTTTCTCCACGGTAAATATTCGGATGTCCACAGTGGGTGAAAACAAGGTGGTGATGCTTCAATTTGCTGGCACTCGCGAGCGTCTCTTGACAGCTAGCAAAAAAAACGTCCGCACGTCGCACAGCTCTGAGCATACATGCTTGAATGACAGGTGATTGATGTAACAGTTCAGATTCGAGTCGGGACACGTTCAGAAACGTTAATCGGCGCCAGAGCATACGAATTTGTCGGCATGAGCGGCGGCGGATGATCGAAACTTAAATTACCGGCTGGCCAATGCCCAGTTCATTTGCGCGCAAACAGTTTTGTTTGGGAGAAATCGTTGCGATCGAAATGAGGTTTCGTACGTTTTCGCAATAAAAAATACGATTTTCATAGTCAATTTTGACATGACCAAGACATCTACAACGTGTTAGTGAATTAACTGAAAACTAGAAAGTAATTTGCTCAGAATCGACTAGCGAATCGATCGCACATGTTTTATTAATATAGGTTATATTTTTTCATTTTTACTAGCCCATGTCTAATTTATTTATAATACAATATTTGGCGCGTACGCCGCCCGCAGCAAAAAAATCGAACCGGTAGGCGCGGGCGTAGCGCTTGGAATTTCGTAGATAGGTCACCTCCAAACTAATGTTGGATAACTTTTCAAGTATAAATTTTTTCGACATAAAATATATTTTAATCATATTATAGTTTATTTTTTTAAATGGGGTGTATCAGGTTTTCAGTTAATTCATTAACACGTTGTATATCGTAACTAATATTAATAAATGCGAAAGTGAGTTTGTTTGTTTGCTACGCTTTCACGGCTTAACGGCTCAACCGATCACCACAAAATTTTGCATACACGTTGTCAGTGGTACAGAGAAGGACATAGGGCACTTTTTATCCCGGATTTCCCAAGGGAACTCTGAAATTACCGCAGATGAAACCGCGGTAAACAGCTAGTAGGTATTACTTATATATATAAAAATGAATCCCTATTTCCTTTGATCACGGGAATTAGTCGTTCCGGCGAGATCAATTTCGCTAATTCCTTATTTGTTGTGTTTGTTATTGTAAGGAGAAGAAGAATAAAAGAACTTTGGAATTCCTGCAGAATCCCCAAACTTACGCGGGTGAAACCGTGGGGCACAGCAAGTAGTAATATACAAGAAATTAATGTACTTAGTACCTACCTGTAGAGGTTTATTATGTCTGAGTCTGTGCCCACAACATCAGGCGTTTTAACTGTTATTTTTTCCATCGCTGATCTCTAGAAATATGACATCTCTAGAATTATCGATGCGTGCATTGTTTCAAGTTGAAAGAATGGCTATTGGAATGGCAAATCCAATAGAGCACGTTCCAGTGCCTACACTTTATGCACTCCTGCGCTTCATGACAGTGCTTTGTTGCATTTAGTGCGAGCGTATGTATTTTATTGAGCACAAGCTTATTCAATTTATTTTAATAAAATATTATTTAACAGGAAAAAGTCTTATCGCGACAAGCAAAGAAATGCACATATGTGATGTTACGCGAGAGGATTCAATCACCATTTGTCACAGCAACCGCCGTTCAGCTACAAATAACACATTGGCCCGCCATCAAGATAGATATTTTCCAATATATTTTTATTCGGCAAGTCTTTTGACACGCAGCGGGGGCGCTTCGAAACGCATTAGAGGCGACTCCTTCGAGCAGCCACCTACTTACCTACCTCGGAAATCGCGCACGTACCGAGATGGTATGGCGAACGGAGAGAAATTGCTTCTCGCGCGATCTATACGCTTCGTGTTAGGCAAATTGAACCTTACTGCTGTGGGAACAAAGGAGTTGTGGCGAGTAAATTCGTGTGGATCGGCATGCGTACGACATTTGGCAAGGGAATAGTAGGATGTACTCGGGAGGCTGTATCCGTCGGAAGTGTTAACGGCACGCGAGCCCCGGCTCCACTCCATTGAATACGGGGTAAGATATGGCCTTTATTTTTTGCGACAGATTGAAAAATCCTCTAGTCCTCTGGAGACATTACGCTGAAGACGTGTCTGCGCCGGGCACCATCTGCCTGCAGATGTGTACTGATGACAGAATCCTTTATGTCAATATTTATAAGGACCGATGTCACTGATGTTGATCCTCGTTTAAAACAGTAGATACAATATTATAATCTACTAGCTGTGCCCCGCGGTTTCACCCGCGTGAGTTTCGGAACTCCCGCAGGAACTCCCTTTAGGGGGGTGAAAAATAGATGTTGTCCGATTCTCAGACATACTGAATATGCATACAAAATTTCATAAAAATCTCTTTTTTTCTCTATTAAGCAAGTGGTGTTTGCCTGTAATTGGGTAAATACTCTAACATGTTAAATACCTGTTGTATAAATTTTTACCTATTGTATAGTATTGTACCTGTTGGCAAACCTAATAAATAAAATAAAATAAAATAAAATAAAAATCGGTCAAGCCGTTTCGGAGGGGAACGAACATTGTGACACGAGAATTTTATATATTAGATGTACCTAAATAGAGGTACCTACTACCTACATCTTATAGGTACTAATATTATAAAGAGGTACTTAGGTAAAGCTTGTGAGGTTGTAGCGCGTAATCTCTGGATCTACTGAACCTATTTTGAACATTCTTTTACCAATACCAATCCACGTTATTTGTGAGCGTCATAGGCTATAATAATGTCACTCAGAATGGGCATGTTGACTAATTTTTACTTTTTAGTCCGTCTTGTAGATTATTAAAAAATATTAGACACGTATTTTTTCTTTTTTTTACGTAATCAAAAAATAACGGCGATATATGGAGTTGAAATTTCGCGTGACGTCACTATTCTGACAGTTTGTATGGCGGTTTTGTGGTTAGTGACTTCACGACCTCCTCATCCTAAACTTTAATACGCTTTATCTCTGTATATTTTAATTTATTTGAAAAAGCAAAAAATACGTGTCCATTGTTTTTTTATTTTCTAACTGACGGACTAATTAGAATTTTGATTTTCAATAGTAGTCAACATCCCTATTGCCGCGGGAACTCCGAAATTACCGCGGGTGAATCTGCGAGGAAACAGCTTGTCTATACTAATACTATAAAGAGCAAAAGTTGGTGGGTTTGTGAGTTTGTGACGTTGTAGGGGGTAATCTCTGGATCTACTGAACCGATTTTAAAAATTCTTTCACTTATATGAAGCCATTGTAGTCTTGAGTGACATAGAGCACTTTTTGGCGCGAAATTCCCGCGGGAACCCCGAAATTAACGCAGGTGAAACCGCGGATGAACAGCTAGTATTAGATATTATTATTCAACTATAGTACAATAGAAGTACCTAGAGCTTATTAGTATTCCATGAAGGTACCTAGTCTTTTTCTCAATCTTGACTTGGCCAACATAACTTCTATCGCAAAATTACCTAATATGTATAAATATGCGATAATTTTACCAATTTCCTACCTATCTTATTATAAAAATTGAGAAATATTATCAGCAATTTTTTTTATAATTTAGTTTCCCTGAAAGAAATTTTCTAACATCACGAACTCCTGTATAAACAACATGCGCAGTCATCATTGTTTTCAACGCACAAAATTAAATTGGAGTCAAATGACCTCTGTGTCAAACTGAAGTGATCCTTGATGTTAGTTACGACGAGAAATGCAATTCGACAAGTAGATGAAGTCAAGCAAAGCGTTCGGTTAATTTATATACATCGATTTATCCGAGTGTCCAGCTGAAGTACTTTGGGACCACAAGACGTAGAACGATGGTAGGAAAATACAGTCAAAGATTTATTTATTTAACAATAGTTTTCATATGAAACAATAGATAAAAACTGTTGGAATAAAGTCTAAAGGTAAACTTTGATAATCATACGTATAGGTATTGGTGTTGTTTACCGTGTACCTATTTGGTTGTTCAGTCATTTATATAGATACCCACAGTAATACGGAACTGCTGCTGGTAAGTTTGGATACGAGGCAAGTTCAAATGGGCTTCTCTCTGTATAGAAATTTAAGAGTTAAATAATTCATCAAGAGCAATATCTATGATGGAGGACTCCATTAAAATCTCAAATCGCAACTCTCTGGTAAATATCCCTACTTACCCCACGTCGGAACTTAGCGCAACATCAGCTGGTATTGAGTTCGTTAGTTATAAATTAATTAAATTATAACAAAAGTTTTCTATCAGTATCAGAAACTACTAACTATATTGTTTCAAATAATCACTGACAACAACAAAACCTTTTCGCAGACACAAAAGTTGAACTTGAAACAGGCAATGCTCAACCGATTCCTAACCGAGACGCCGATAGATACCTACCAACCTACTCAACTTGAAAGTTAGGTAGGTACGGAAAGAGTTGATGAAACTTATTTAATTAACTATTTAACCCTAGATAAAATAATGTTGGAGACGAGATAGCTTCACTAACAATTTCTATTGCTTATAAGTTACTTGTAACCTATTAGTGAGTAAAGTCGCGGTGCGGTGAGACCGGGGCAGCGTTCCAAGCAACCTTCGAGACGCTACCACTCCACACTCTTGGGAAATCATGCGGAATCGAATACCGTCGAGATGCCTTGTAAATTAACCCAGTACCTACTAAGTTTTAATCGCATTTGACTGATATAGCATTCTAAATGAATGAGAAGGTAAAAAATTCCAGCTTAGCTTTTGAAAGTTTATTCACACTATTTTGTGAATTTCTTGCTTTGTAAAAACGAATAAATAAATAAATAAAAAAAAAAAGATTCGATTAATATCCCACTGTTTGTCAGTAGGTACCATTAACTATTCTTTTTTTGTGGATTCCTTGCCTAAATTTATGTTAGGTAAGCACATAGTTTCGGTAGAACTTTTCCTCTTACAGATTTACCTACCTACATTATAAATCTATTTATCGGCGAGAAGTCGGGAGCACGGGCAGTGGAGGTGAGCGTTCATGCATTGTAAAGGGGCCCCATTAAACCTACACCTGGGTCGCAAGTCCCAGGCACTGCTCCGTGTTCCCTACGGATATCTGGTATGCTGTACAACTTCTATGTTGGTGCAATTCATTGTAATAGTTTCTAGTTCGTTCTAGATGTGTCGCTCAGCTAATAGTCTCGGTCATACCATTCCCTGCCTTCAGTTATATTGTGTTATGTTATCATCATCAGTTAGTCAGCTATCATTACAACAGCAGATAACTATCTGCTGTTATCTACTATGTATATTCCTTCTATATTCTACATATTTATTTTATCTTTTATTTTTTAGGAGAAGCATATTATAATCTTTACTGATCCTAATATTAGGTAAAATGGCGAATGTGAGTTTGTGCGCTTAATCGCCTTAACTAATCAACTGATCATCATGAAATTTTACATAGATACACAAATTCAGGGGTGCAGAAAAGGACATAGGGTAGGTGATTCCCTCGGAAACTCCAAAGTAAACGAAAGTGAAACTCAATGTTCGCATCTACCGGTGCGGTTAGAGGCTAGGTAGGGGAAAAAAGAAAATTCGGTAAAAACTGCAAATTATTTTTGAAATGGGATTTTCATGCGTTTGGACAGGATGTCTGTTGGGTCAGTTAATACCATGGAATTATCTATGGTTCATACTTATTGCATACCTACCTAGCATAATTTTATCGGCACTATTGTTAAGTTGGGGGCCCGCCGAGTGCGGCTCCGTTCAACTCGTCATTTCGACGCGCAAACGCCACCAGTTTCTTGAACCCACATTCCATGAGCGAGCCACAAGGGAAATCAGCGACCTTTAAACGTTCAGAAACCCTAGTAAGTAGGTATAGCAGCCTGCTGGTAATTAGGCTGACCACATGAAAAGGCTTCAAGGCAGTTTTCCTTAGCCTCTTTATTTTAGATTAGCCATAATAATAATATAATAATCATTATAATAAACTATAGAAACAAGCAAAAACATATCTTCTATAAATATCTCCTTTTTAGGTATTCGGCACGAGAATTAGGTGCTGAATAAATAAATATTCATATTAAGGAAGTCACAGCATAAATATTTTAATTTTAATACTTTTAGATATTTTTTGATTTTTCCATAATTTGAATAAAACATTTTCGTAATGGGATGCGCTGTGTGAGCAACCGAGCGGCCGGCCGGCCGTTCGTGCTAAGCGCGGCCGGCTTGTGCTGCCCGCTGCCGGCGCGGACCGGAACCCGACCGTACCGCCGCGCCACGGCGCGCCGCCGCTAATGGAATTAAGATATTACATTTTTTACAATATTTAGATATATTTTGGAATCAGCTATTTTTTCTCCTTCATTAAAGTTTTGTTTGACATTATTATTACTAGAATTTTGTTGTTCAACCTTAGTCTAGATTGAATGAATTTTGAGCTACCCTTTTTACCGTTAAAAATAAAACTTAAAACCTCTCTTGCAAATTTCATTTTTTGTCGCTTAAAACAAATAGTCTTTTAACCGTCGATATGTACTTAAGAGTTTAGACTACAATACCCTTATTCACTATGAGACCAACAACATTCTTTGCCCATAACGCGCGTCCCAAAAACGCATTTCCAAACGTTCTAGATGCCAAGATATTACAAATTATTATTCATAATATGCCATAAGAAACGTTGTAAATGTATTTTTTTGAAGTAAAACTTCTTTGATTACGAGAGAAATTTGATGACAGTTTTTACGGTGTCTAAGCTTAGCGCGGCGTGTTATGGTCATAGTAAATAAGGGCCCTGGCCTAATTCCAAAACGTTAAAGTAATTTTTTTCGAGTGTTCAAAATTATTTAACTCAAAAAATTTCAAGTGTTTATAAGTTTTTAGATTTTCGCGTTTTGAGCACGCGGGACTAAAAGGTAATAAAAAAAATCGGGTTCAAGTCCCGCGTAATTTTACAAAATATAAAGTGTTATGTATTTCAAACTTAACCTTTCCTTTGTAGATACTAGATAGCAACCATTGAAATCAATGTAAGCTACCTTTGGACTCGTGAGCAAAGCTAGAAGGTACGTGTACTAATAAAAATAGTACCTATTCTTTGCAACTACTGTATAAGTACTGAACAAGTATAAATTATTGTGTGTTAGTAATGTTAGTATTGAGTAAATTACAAATCATTGTAAGTACTTACGATACTTTGGACTACTTATAGGAAATTTCTGTAACAGGCAACACTGTAGCAGTCAAACTTGTCAAATTCGAAATCAAATTGACATTGACAGACTCAGCTTCTTCAGCTGCTGTCAGACTCAGCTGTGTACACTGTACACTGTACTTTTAAATGGTTGTGTATTTTGATTTTGTTGCACAATGGACTTGTAATGTTGTAATCAAAGTGAATAATAAAATACCTAACTGCGTATTTGTAATGTTCTCAAACGACTCGAGTGTTCACGTACTTTCCCAATATTAATTAGCACATTCATCACCGAAAAGTTATCTGCGCAATTCTAGGGGGCCAGACGTACGTAACTCAAGCATTTCAAAAGAAGGATGTCTTTGAGCATCGCTTCTGGAAGCGAAGCACCTCGGGATTTCAAGGTGTCTCTTTTGGAAACGGGCTCCGACGATGATCACGGCCTGCGATGCAATGTATGCGACACAGTGAAAAGGAATTTCTATTGCGTACGATGTGTAAGGACTGGCTGCTTTGTGCATTCCTCCATGCCCTACTCTGAAAGGTAAAACAAACAGAAAAAATCTAGTTAATTTGTAAATAATACAACCTCCGTCAGTTTAAGTCATATGGGTGCATTAAAATAGTGAAAGTAAAAAAAAAATCTTGCCCCAGCTTGCTGACAAATTATAAACCATTCTTACTATTGGTATAATTGATTCTTATTTTTACAAAATAATAAGTAATTAATGGCTTGCCCTTTCACGGTCCATAAATAAGTGTGTAAGAGCCAGGATTTCAATAGAAGCAAAAAATTATGTATAGGTCCCATAAGCTTTATTAACGATTCAATGCTTTAGCTAAAATAAAAAATAAAATGTATTTTACCTTGTTTTTCAGCCACACTGTACTTACGAATGCACTTTTCTAATTACAGATTTGTAGAAATCCAATCAAAATATTTGAGAGCAAAAATTAATATTAAATATGTACTGGATGAATGTGAAAGATTGGTGGAGAAGAAAGTTCAAAGAGACTCTTTATCAGCAGAAAGAAAACTCGCAAGAGAGCGACTAGAAAATATAAGTTTAGCTATTGAACAGAGGAGGCGGAGTGTGAAAGAAAAAAGGCAGAAGTTGCAGAATTTGAAGCAAGACATCACAGAAATAAAGAAGAGAGTCAAGAGGTATCAGAAACAAGTTGTGAAATCAGAGAAACAAATGGATATGTACAAAATAGATTTGCTCAAAGATATTAATACTTACACTGACATGGCAGAGGCGCTAGCAGCACTGCGCAGGCGCTGGATACGACAGCTGTTTATGTACATTTTCCCAGTTGGAGTGTCCTATGAACTTTGGTAAGCTATTAAGTGTTATTTAAAAAAAATATATTTGAGTAGATTAAAAACGTAATTTTTGATTGTTGTCGGTGTAAAAAAGTGAAATTGATGACATGGACGCGTTGATGGTGGATGAAGAGGCGGAGCCGCCCTGCATCCACCGGCTGCACATCATCAAGAACACCATCGACCTCAGCCAGAGCCTCAGCCACGTGCAGGACTGGGGTGAGGCGACTAGCGTAAATATTTATGTCACAGAATAGAAATTACAGTACCATTGGCACCTATGTATTATAGCACGTTAGCTGTGCCCCGTGGTTTCACCTGCGTTAGTGTCGAGAGATCCCGCGGGAATTCCGGGATAAAAGTACCCTATGTCCTTTTCTGTACCTCTGACAACGTGTAGTATGCAATAATTAATTATATTTCACCCGCGTTAATTTCAGGGGCGGATCCAGGGGGGGCACTGGGGGCAATTGCCCCCCCCTGAAGACCTAAATAGGTACCTACTTTAATTAGACCTTAGAAAAATCTTCGCAAGGTTGTGGCTTTTCACCAAAGTTTCATCGTAATTTGAATAGAAATATACGAATGAACCTGAATGAACGAACAAATATTCATTTTTAAAACTCTATAAATTATTAGTTCGTAACGAACCCCTATGGAAGTTTGTATCTATTATTGTAAAACAAACACAAAATCTGTCAATTCTTTCTCGTTAAAACAAATTTTCTGTTTTGAAACTACGTGCCGTATGGTATATTTCTCATTTAAAAGGAGAAGTTTCTGTGTTTGGCTGTATATATGTTTTTACAATTATCCTTATATATGTAGTTTCTCTATCCCTTTTCTTTAACTTCATCCAACATCCTTGAGACTTGGAAGTAAGCTATTGTGATTTCACTTCCCAAAACTAGTTGGTACCTAACTCTTCTACTTTTTCCACGTTCAAAGCAAATCTATCCATATTACTTATTTATATTATGTTATATGTAACTGACGAACTAAATGGAATTAATAGAATTTCGATTTTTATTCCCCGTCATATTGTACCTCTGTGCTCAAAAAATAGTCGGCGACTTTTATCACGTGCGGTGCGCGATGAATTCGGATTTGGAAAAAAATTTGGGCAAATTTCCAAAATTTATCAAATTTTTCTTCTGTTGACTGTAAATTTTAAAATCTTCTATGGTCAAAAACATCTTTTTGTTTCAATAGTACCTATTTTTCCGTATCTCGTCATATGGACGAAAATTATTCACTTCTCTGAGTTTTCTGCGTTATTTCCCAAATTTTCTCCTCATTTTACTAATCCAAGGAGTAACCTTCTCCTTTTGTTTACGCCGATGTGTGCTGTATGAATCTGACAGAAGAGTAATTGAAGTTGAAAATTGAAATTGAAAAAACTTTATTTGACACAACACAAAGATTTACAGCATACGTATACAACAACTAGACATAGTAACGCGATAAGTTGGAGCGGCTGCAAAATGTGTGTGCTTTACATATTCGCCAGGCGCACTACACATATTCTTGGTACCATCTTTAAAATGCTGAGGGATCCCAAATCACGGACTTACTTCAAAGAAAGTTTCAGATTGCTTTATGTCGGTCGTGAAGCTACGTCAGGTAGTTAGGTAGTTCTTTGTTCTTCTGATCACGAAACACGTTTTTATCACATCACATGTGCACCTCTGATGGTATTTTTTCTCAGTTTAGTAAAAAATCGCTATTAACCACTTCCCATTATTTTCCTATCACTTTATAGATACAAACCTACAAAATTTTAATTTAAAGTTGTTAATTCAGGTCAGATTCGCTGGAACGTAAATTTTTAATTTTATCTGTTGTAGCTTCCATGTAGATTATTTTATGCATGAAAGTACAAGTTGAAAATAATGAAATACTAAAAAAACTTTGATTTTACAGAGAATCGTACTCAAAAACCGCTATACCTACCTAAGCTCTATCGTTTTCGACACCACATTTTTTTTAAATATGAAAAACATAAAACTAAAAAGCTAAAAATAAAAAAATACCGACTTAATCCATCAGACAAAAATACATATTGTAATACTATTGTTGGTTTGTGCTACCACTTTTTGATTTAAATTCGGTGCCAAGCCCGCTTACGTCTACCCACTTGGGTTGCTCACAACGAACTCGTGGCGGGACTGGACTTAGCCCATGTACCTACGCCATATTTGGCTTGTCACCGACTTCAAATAATAATAGTAGTCAAGTGGTAGAATAAACCAATAATAACTACTGGTACTGGTATAATAACTACTGGTAATAACTACCAAAAATAAACTTACGTGTATTTTTGTCTGTTGGATAAAATCGATATTTTGTTATTTTTAGCTTTTTAGTTTTGTGTTGTTGGAAGTCGGTTTTAATTTTTTTGTTAAAATTTTGTTTATTTCTTGCTTTCAAGTGAGTCCGTTTGTAAATTTATCTAAGTTACTATAGCCTAATGTCAATTGCTCATCGCCTTTTACAAAATACTGCTTTTACCGACGGGACGACAGGGACGTTGATTGTTGAGGAGTTCTCCTGGTACGTCATCATCAGTTCCACTTTACCATATACATTGTGACGAGCATAAATTATTTAGGAACCATATTAAAGTTAACGAATCGGAACTCGTGAAATACCTTTTATTGAGTAGTTCCGATGACCATCTGTGGTCTTCATCATCAGTTTCACTTCTTCAAATTTTGCTTTCCAAAAGCAAATAAACGATTTACTATAAAAAATACAAAAATCGCTATAGGTGTGTTTGTAATTTTTGAAGAGTTCTCTTGATTTCTCCATGATTCCATCATCAGGTTCTCGATTTGGTGACAATGGGACCAATTTGGGAGTATACCCTTTCAAACAACAAAATCAATTTTCTAAATCGGTCCAATCGAAACCCGTGAAATACGTATTATTGTTGAGTAGTTCCGATGAACACTTGTGGTCTTCATGATCAGTTCCACTTCTTCAAATTTTGCTTTCCGAAAGCAAATGAACGATTTACTATAAAATATACCCAAATCGCTATAGGTGTGCCTATTATTTTTGAAGAGTTCCCACGATTTCCCCAAGATCTTTTGAGGATAATAAAGATTCTTAAACCATAAGATCCCATCATCAGATCCCACTTGGTGGCAATAGGACCTAATTGGGAGTATACGCTTTCAAAAAAAAATGAATTTTCGAAATCGTTCCAACCCTAGCTTCGAGTAATATAAAAAAAAAAAACATACAGCCGAATGCGTAACCTCCTCCTTTTTGGAAGTCGGTTAAAAAATCGCGAAACATACACACAGATAATATAATACAAGCTCAATTCAGATGCTCTCAATATGAAGCACTTAAATTTTATTAATGGACTTTTTTGTCTATCCTGTTAATTCAAAAATTTCATGGTGCAACCAAATTGCCTCCCCCTCAACCAAATCCTGGATCCGCCCCTGGTTAATTTCGAAGATCCCGCGAGCATTCCGGAATAAAAGGTAGCCCATGTTTTTTTTCATGTCAAAGGCTACATACATGCTAAATTTCATCCAAATCCGTTCTGCCGCTTTTGCGTAATTGAGTAACAAACATCCACACTAGTAGGATAATTATGTTTTCTATAGTAGTAGGATACAGACTGCACATACAAACCTAATACTCGGATTTACAAAAATACACAACTTTAAGTTATGTGATACTATTATTTTAACCTTTCATCCACCATTCGTGGCAGTATTATTTTAATATTTAATTAATTTGCCGTCCATCGAAATTTATATCTTACACATTTTAAGCTACAGTTTCCTAGAAGAGCGGTGCAAAGGAAAGCGGTGAAATTTCGTAGATAGGTCATGATGAATAACTTTTATCATATTATTGTTTATCTTTTTAAGAGGCGATTTGGCGAACACTGTAAGCCTTTCTTGTTTTGAATAAATAAATATATAAATAAATGTATATGTATGTCGTTTTTTTTTTTAATGTCTATCGTTCGGCCTTGGGGCGGGCAGTGTCCCAGAACAGGGAGGCGTCGCTGACGCTGGAGCCGCCGCGCAACCCGGCGCTGCGGGCGGGCGGCGCGCTGGCGCTGGGCGCGCAGCTGGCGCGGCTGCTGGGCTGGGCGCTGGGCGCGCGCCTGCCCGCGCCGCCCGGCCCCGGCCCCGGCCCCGGCCTCGAGGGCTGCGGCCGCCGCCTGCGGGCCGCGTGCGCCGCGCTGGCGCTGCGGGCCGGCCTGCCGCCGCCGCCGCCGCCGGACACGGAGACGCTCGCCGCGCTGCATCACATCTCGTGCGCGGCCGCCAGCGACGAGCCCGCGCTCGGCAGGTGCGTGCCACTTTATCTAGCTTCCACTGCGGCAGCCGCGGGCGGCATTCAGACTGTCACGTGTCATTTGCTCCCTACCTACAAGTACGCGACGCGCGTGGCGCGTGGCGCGTGGCGCGTGTAGCTGTAGGTGACGTGCCGTCCCGCTCGCAGGGTGGAGGCGTGGCTGGACGAGGCGCTGGCGGCGCGCTGGGCGGAGTGCGGCGCGGCGCTGCTGCGGGCCGACGACGCCGCGGAGGGCGACGCGCCGCAGCACCTGCACTGGCCCGAGCCGGACGAGCCGGGCGGCGACGCCGGCAGCCGCTGCGACTACCCGCCCGACTACTGACCGCGCACCGGTCGCCGACTGGTACTTTCAATACCATCGTGCTCGGCCGACTATGACCATCGCGCCCTGCAGACTTTGACCATCGCGCCCTGCTGACTATTGACCATCGCGCTCTACGAACTATTGACCATCGCGTTCTACGAACTATTAACCATCGCGCCCTGCAGGCTTTGACCATCGCGCCCTGCTGACTATTGAAGATCGCGCTCTACAAACTATTGACCATCGCGCTCTACAAATTATTGACCATCGCGCTCTACAAACTATTGACCATCGCGCCCTACAAACTATTGACCATCGCGCCCTACCGACTATTCACCATCGCGCCCTACAAACTATTGACCATCGCGCCCTGCAGACTATTGACCATCGAGCCCTGCCAACTATTGACCGCCCCGAGATGAAATACCTACAAATATAATTATTACGGAGTTTAATGCAGACTATTGGACGCTCCACACTACCAACTATTGACCATCGCGCCCTGCCGACTATTGACCATCGCGCCCTGCCTAATATTGACCATCGCGCCCTGCTGACTATTGACCATCGCGCCCTGCCGACTATTG
The DNA here is from genome assembly GCA_907165275.2 of Zygaena filipendulae. Lineage (NCBI taxonomy): Eukaryota > Metazoa > Arthropoda > Insecta > Lepidoptera > Zygaenidae > Zygaena > Zygaena filipendulae. The sequence continues at coordinate 473,252 of OU015649.1, forward strand.
ACCATCGCGTCCTGCCGACTTGACTTTTACAATAGGATAGAACTTTTTCGTTTGGTTCTGAATGCACTATACCTAGAGATCTCCATATCTAGATATGTTTAACATTGAATGTGGACGGCACAGCTCGTGAATCACGAGTCGTGATTCTTCTTTGAGAAGAGCTATGACCACATTTTCCGTTGTGATTTTTTATATTATAGTATTTGATGACCATAATTAGTGGATGATATTACTCTGTAATATCAATAATTCATCATCAACGTGTGCTCGAGTTCCGCGGAGTTTCTGTTGGACAACTAGGGACTCGTTCACGCTCTGTTGGAGTTTTTCGTCATTCTCATTTCTCATACAAATTTTGACGAACCAACACGAAATAAAAAGCCCTTACATTTTTAAACATTCTTTAAAAAACTCTTCAACATTAATTTTTTTTTTATATTTTTCTTTACATAACGAATGGTATCGGCGATTTTTAATCTTGAATATTTCATAACTGACCTCAAAAGTTCTACACTAAGAATGAATTCCTATATAAAAATATAGCTCCCTTAATCTTTTAAAAGTACTTACTTACCTTTTAAACAATTTGCACTAAAAATAGCAAATAAATGTTAATGTATTGCTAACCTAAGTCATTGTGTAAGTAGCTGCTTTTGTGTTGTGTAACCGTTGTGAAATGTCTTGAACCACTTCATTGCTCATTATAATTATTTATTTATTAAAATAGTTTATTTTTTTCGCTAATTTCACACCTCGCCAAATAATTAATTCACGGCCAATTAATTTATTTTGCACTAATATTATAATAAATCAAACATCACTAATTTTAATTGTAAATCAGCAATTTCAGCATAACAACATAGTTAGTTATAAGTAAATAATATTATGGTAGTTATTAAAATGTATTGTGTAGAAAGACGAATCAAAGCGGAACAGAGTTATGGAGAAAAGATTTCGACCCAAAACGAGAATCTTACCGTTGTTGTTACGTCTTAAGATATACCTACGTCATATCATGTTAAGTCCTTTATCGTGATGAAAACTAACGCCACCTGCTATAAAAATCACATCTTCTAACTAAAAAGAGATTGATAGAATATGTAGAATAATTTTAAATATAAATTTTTGATAACAACTCTGCGTTATTACAACGTAAGTTCAAAAGGTTTAGTTTAAAAAACCGCCAAAAGTGGTCGTTTTTGGCATATCAACGTTTTCAACTACCGATGAAAAATGAAGATATGATGTGATTTTTATAGCAGGTGGCGCTAGTGTCACTAATGCGAGGTTCTCCATTCGAAATACTGCGTTTGGATTGGCTCGGCGCGCGAGTCGTTCGGGCCTCGCTCCGCTCCGCTCTGATTGGTCCGGCCAATGCGCTCCGCCATCGACGCCACTCAAGCTTTATGAAATTGTGATCATTTTAGTCCGTAAGTGTAACAATATGTTGTCTTGTACGTAAACGTGAGACTGATGAACAAATAATTGCAATTTTGTACCCGATTTGTATGAACGACGATTGTAATAACTGTGATTTTGTTCCTTTATTTTTTGACTCGAGTGAACTCGTTATAGAAATAAATAAATATAGATGATTTTTTTACAATACAGCTGCTTCTTTTTCTTTTGACGTACCCTAGTTCACGTAAAACAATTTATTATCGGATAAAAATTTTTATTAAAAATAAATTAAATTAAAAACTTACATTCAAATATGGACTAGAAAATAATACTTTCTATTAAAAACTAGCTAATAAATGCTGTTAAATCTAGTTGACTCGTTCCAATGCATTGCAATCCTTATTGCAACGGGATAAGAATTATTATCTATCGCTCTATTTGCACAAGCACATATTTAGAGGTACGAATCGAGGTAGTTTATGATCTATTGCAATTTGCAATAGGTACTTATAACTTTCGTCATTAGGACATTTTGTATATTCAAGTCAGAGAGTCACATCATATTATGCCAAAAGATGGTAGGTATAGTCAGTGTTAGATTTTTATTGTTGCGATTTTATTAAGTTGAATACAGAATGCTCCACCACCTACCTACTAACATTACAAAAATAGCAAATAAACCTACTTCTGGGAATTTGTGTCAGTTTATGCACCAAACAACCTAAATACAACGCCGTCAAGGCCATATCTTCTGACCTTTTAGTATTTAACCAAGGAGACGCCATAGCAGCAACTTGTTGAACAAAAAAGGCCGCATCATCGGTCACAAACAATAAAACCTTTATAGGTTTCAATACACGGCCGATACGAACAATGCTCTTGTACTTTTGGCAGAACGGATCGTTCATAAATAGCCAGTTCAAGCTCTGAGCATCCTGTATTATAATTTAGTCAAATCGCAACTCACCAAACACAACGTATTATTATTAGATCGATGTGAATATCTAAGCTTCCCACCGATGACGTGTGACATGGCGTCACCTAAGTGTCCCAGTGATGCGGCGGTGGTGTCAGCTGGCGCTGGGCGAGGCGTGGGCGGGGGTGGGCGCGTGGGCAGGCCGTGTGGGCGCGTGGGCTGGCCGTGTGGGCACATGGGCGGGCCGTGTGGGCGCGTGGGCGGGCCGTGTGCGCGCCCAGCGGCGCGGCGCCGCGAGCCACGCGTCGCTGAGGCACTCCACGCGCTCCACTATGCGCTCGACCTCAGACGACTCGGGCGACTGCAATCGGTGCTGGGACAACAACAAAAGTAGGTACTATACCTACTACTGGTCGATCTTCTATGGTTTCACTCACGTTACGTGCGGAGTCCTCAGGGGAATTTCGAGATAAAAGTAACCTATGTTCTTCTCTGTATCCCTGACAACTTGTTTGCAAAATTTCGTGATCATCGGTTGAGCAGTTAAGGCGTAAAACAACGGAGAACAGTTAATGTGTAGAGTAGTGTTAAAGATACAAACACTGAAACACAGGGTTGGGTAGTCAGGAAGCAAGCACTAGGTAAGTCGGGGGTGATCTCATTCGAATTTGATTATGATTAGAAAAAAAATTGGTCGCGATTTATTTATCGTCGAAAAGTGATTATTTCTTCAATAAACAAAATAGTTGAAGCATAACGAACACTCACCGGCGAGGTGTGGTGCGTGCAGGTGGTGCAGGGGTCGCGCGTGGGGGCGGCGGGGGTGGCGGGGGTGCGCGGCGCGCGGGGTGCTGCACCCCCGCCGCCCGCACGCCCCGCGCGCCGCGCGCACTGCGCGACCAAGGGCAGCGCTGGGCACCCAGCACAACAAACATTAGATATTACTAGCAGTCCCCCGCGATTTCATCCGCGGTAATTTCGGAGTTCCCGCGGAGGTTGCGGCAAAAAGTACTCTACGTCCTTCTTTGTACCCCGACAGTAGTTTCATGATGGCATTCGGGCGTCGGCGCACGCAGCCAATGTGCCTAAAAATGTGGTTGAGTAACTAGGATAGAGAGAGAGAGATGATGATGATGATATTATTTATGCGTCGTCATCATCATCTAAGTGCAAGTAGTAAATGAAATACCTTATCTTCACACGGCACAGTAGACTTCTTCCTCAGCAATCGTCTAGGAGGCACAGGAACGGACGAACAACTAGCCATCTCGTTCGCGCACATTGCATCGCGCGCATCCATCTTCGTCCCACATTCCATCGCGACGCAACGGGGGCATGTCGCCGTCTCGCTCGAGACCGTGCGGCTGCGGCTCGGCCGTCTCTCTTCCACGCATTTAGAGCAGCAAGCCTCGTCACTGCTGCTTGATTGATTGCCAACTGCTTGATTGATGCATGTCTCGCTCTTCCGTCTCAACAGAGATGAGATAGTTATTTCCTGTTCGGATATCTTTATCTGGGCTTCCCTGAAATTTTATTCGGTAGGCAGGTCAATCCAAGACCACACTAACTAACAATATAACTGTTCCCCGCGGTTCCCGTGTGAGTTTCCTCGGGAACTATTATTCCGGGATATCTTAAAGTACTTATACTGTTTCTCAGGGATACTAAATATAACTTCCTATGTGTAAAATCATTTTTTGAATCCCCTTTCTCTTTTTAACAAGTTTTCTTATCACACTATTTGTAATCAGATTGCATCTCTAAGATACAGGGCCTAGGTGTAAGATCAGAAAAAGCTTAATGTGCTTGCAAAAGTCAACGAACAAAGTTGCTTTACGATCTTATTCCATGCAGGGCTTTATTTGTGCCGGTGGATATTCGAGTAGACCCCTGCTCCTTAGCCAAGTTGACGATCTTTGATTGTGACCACGTGACATTTTGATAATTCCTGTCGAGTATTGTACAGCGGAACTGCTCAAAGATTGCCAATTCGGCTAAGGGGCTGGCACCTGTGCTGCGCGTGCATGCGCCGCATCCAGCGCCGCACGGCCGCCACCACGCGCCTCGACTCGGCGCACAGCTCGGCGCCGCGCGCGCCCGCCTCGCGCAGCTGCTGCTGCAGCTCGCACTCGCGCGCCTGCCGCTCCCTGCACACGGCACACGGCACACGGCACATGCCAGCTGTATTTTGTCAACGACACGATGATGATAGCTCAGTGGTCAGTGCGTTCGGATCAACCTAACAGTGAGCTTGAGCTGTCATTGAAGGAAAACATCGGGAGGAAACCATAGCATGGGAGCAGGGCACCTTCAAATTGAAAAATTTGTCGCCTAACGGTGTGTTCTGTCAGCCTCACTTGAAAGGCAGGTCGGCAATGCACCTGCATGCCTTCTAGTGTTGCAGATGTCCATGGATGCCGGTAGGTATAATCATTTAAAAATTTAAATCATTAAAAAAAAAAAAAAAAAAAAAAACAAAAAAAAAAAAAAAAAAAATTTACCGTCAGGTGGGCAACCTGCCCGTTTGCCTCCTATGAAATAAAAAAAAAACAATAATATCCTACAACGGCAATTAAGAAATATCGAGACATAGATAAACCGATGTCATATTCAAGACCTAAATAACTCGAAAGCTAAACAGCTGTTCCTTGCAGCACGATGTCATATTCCTATAGCACTGCTGCAACAGCGAGCTGAAGGGATCCTATCGTGCCCCAGCTGACCTGCAGCAGGCGTGCAGGCTGCAGCAGTCGGCCCGCGCCCGCTCCAGCTGCCGCTCCAGTGCGAGCGCGCGCGCCCGGCTGCACTCGAGCTGCGCCCGCCACTGCGACACCTGCTGCGTGAGCTGCGACACCTCGTCACGCACCTTGCAGTTCTATGGTGGTAATATTATGTCGATTAGGTTTGTTTAGCCACCTTGACTTATGCTAAAGGCATGCCGTAAAGACGTGAGGACAATTGTATAGTAAAAAAAAATATTACTTAAGACTGCAATATTATAAAAAATAAATAGGTACGTGACGAAGCTGCTGAGAATTCGAAAAATAGATTGTTTTTATAGGGTTCTATAAAGCACTTGGTCTTTTTATACTAGGTACAACGGAAGGTCCACTGTGATCTTAGAGAACTCAGTTTCTTTGTTGCTTTCGGTAAAAGTTGTAGGTAAGTAAGTAAATGACAATAAACCTCTTTGATGATCTGATCGGCCTTGTTGAGCTCATCTTTTAGCTCGTTGATCGCGTACTCCCGCTTCCGACTTATTTCGAGTGCTTGCTCCAATTCCGCAGTTTTCTCGCTCAATAACTCTGTGAAACAAGCAGTCAAACCCGTGTTTTGATTATAACTTACTGGAACCACGGTTCAGGACCATAAATTGTTCATTAGAAAATAATGAATGCCTAAGACACAGATAATATTATAATACTATAAGATCCTTTCGAGAGATGCAAGTAGTAAACGTGTTCAATTATGTAGGTACACTTTACTTTTGAATACAGATGTCTAGGTTTTTGTCTAGTTTCTACAAATACCTATGTGTTAAACGATTGAAAATTAAAGCTTGTTTGTTTTCTTTTTTTCCGAATGAATTCCAAGTTCCAATATATTAAGAATTAAGAAACATTATAAGAAACCATTAAGTAACTAACCTTTGGTCTGCTGCATCTGAAGCCTCAATGATTCATATTCATTGTTCTGTTCTATCGAACCATTCTCTAGCGTTTGTAGTTGGCGGGACACGTTTTTTATCTTAAATAGGGACAAACATATTACCTACATTAAAATACGTGTATAATCTGTAAATACTTTACGTTAGATAGGAACTCACAATATAAATATGGAAAGAAGTTGAAGTTGAAGTATATGACCTACCTCTCTCTCTTTAGCATCCAGCTGTTGTTCATAGTGCAGCTTTAGGCTATTCCTGGCAGAAACATTGGTTTCCATCTCATTTATTATCTGTCGTAGTTCACCAATCTCTGCCTGTAAATAATACGTCACGACGTTATCTTTGATGTACCTAGTCAGTTACTTGAACGTTCAAGTATCGGGCGGCAATTTTGCAGGTTTTCAGATGCGGCTAGTTCTCAGAGAAAGTATTTTTATCTCGTTTCTCTAGATTTGGATGTGTTTAAAATTTTTTCAACTACAGACACAGAGTCAATTGACTGATATGATGATACCTACCTTTAGTTTTTCGTTTGTTTCTTTGAGCGCTAAGTTTTCTTCGTTAAGACCACATGTGCATTCGTACTGTAAAGAAAGTATAATATTATGAATAAGTTTAAAACGCATTCAATACCAGGCAAACATAGACGTGGTAGCTTTCGTTTGTCAAACGTGGTCACAATCTCTGCTGCTGGGGTCAGCAGTCCGCTGCACCGGCCACGGACACTACCCACCTGGAGCAGCTGGCGCAGCTGCAGCAGCTGGGCGGCGACGGCCCGCAGCTCGCCGCCCAGCTCGGCCGCCAGCCCGTCCTCGCTGCCGCCGCCCGCGCCCGCGCCCGTACCGCCCCACACGCCCTGCGCGACGCGACGCGACGCCCGCAGTCGCAAAACAAACAACCGCAACCACACACCACATCGTTTATTTAAAACAGTAGGTACAATTTCGTTATAATTTTTATTATAAACAGCATAAACTTGAATTAGATACTAATCCAAGCAAATTAGTAATTTTAAGCATTAACACATAAAAGCAACCTACCTATGTTTCTTAAAAAAAAATTAGCTGGAGAGAGGTTACGACAGAGGGTACAAAGTCATATTCTTGCCTCGATTTCATTCGATTCATACTAGAAAGTTGAATAATTGTTAAAACATGCGTACAGAACTATTTACTTATATTATGATCATTAGGCTTTTTTTATAACTAACTATACAAGACACAAAAGATAACGTTAGATATAGGTAGACAATATATTAACCTCCCACATTGAGCTTGTTAATCTAGTAGGTATATAATATAGTAAATACCGAGTCGTTGTTGGAATTGTTCAGAAAATTGGATATATCCGACTTCAAATTTTCCACTTCCGACGCTATATCCTACAAAAAGAATTGTCATTTTTTTTATAAAATTTAATATGCAGACATATCATAGTATTTTAATCATTAATAGCAAAATAAATACAGATAACCTGGCATCTTTCAAGCGACCACTTCTGTGTATTTACGACATCCTCCAGTCTCTCGATTCGGTCGGACTTCTGCTTCTCTACCAATCTGATGTCCAAATACGATTTGCGCAGCGTCTCTATTAAGTGATCCTGTTTTGCTGTCTGGGAACAGAACTTCATAATGAGACCAAAATAGGAGTTGGTTTTTCAAGGTTTATCTAACATTCATGTAATAGGCATCTGAAGCAACATGGCCGGTGGCCGGAACATCAATGCCTCATTGCCAGCAGGCACTTATTATAAAAGTGTCACATCACATGCAAGTGACATACAAGACCATATTGAAGTGACCCATAACACCAATTGTCGCATAAATGCATTTTGTCAAACAATTTGGTCGGATAAGTTAAAAGGGACACTACACGGATGGGTGTAGGTAAATATACCAACTTACTAATTACAAGAAACGTAGAAAACACTATTTGGGTAAGTATATCCCTTTTTATCTCGGTAGGTAGGTACCTTATCTCGTTTCACTAAGTTATTCTTTTTAAAATGCAGACAAAATTTGGAAAAGCTTACCTCATAAAAGCTTTCCCTATAGAGCTCCTCTATCACCGACAAGTTGCTTTGCAACGATAACACTATGTCGCTCTGGTTGCACACATCCTAAAACATTTGCACTCAGTTTCTCTTGCGATGCAAAAAAATATTTTTTAACTGATTTCATTTTAAGCTTTATAAGACGCTCGCGCACAGCTGGTATAAAGCAATTCTTTTTTAAATAAAAAAATTAATATTATAATCTCACTTGTATTGTGTGTGTTGTAGTCGAATTGTCCGTTTTCTCCTTGCTCGTCGTTTCCACAGAGTTACGGAGAATTCGTAACTGTAACGATAGAAAAGATAAAGCACGAAGGTACCCTAACTAATATTATAAATGTAAGAAAAGGACGTTGGTTTTATGTTTTATTGAAATTCCCGCAGGAAGTGCAGGGAACTCCGAAATTAACGTGGGTAAAAGCTAGTTTAAAACAAATATTCACTAATATTTTCACTATATTATTGTATTTTACTGTACTGTGTTGTGTCATATTGTAATTTATGTGAGTTAACGTGAACGTGTCGTGAACGTGTCGTGCGCGGGTCGCGACCTGTCGGTTGTTGTCGTCCAGCTCGGCGCGCAGGCTGGCGACGCGCGCGCCCAGCGCCACGATGCGCTCCTCCGCCACGCACAGGCTCTGCGCCTGCACACGCACCGTCTCCTCCTTGTTCCGAAGCTGTTACACCACACAAACGGCTACAACATGACCGTATTTACTTTCAAGAGCCCGCCACCAGTGAACAATATCTAATATAATATGAGGTGTCTTAAGTCTTAAATGACAAAATTTATGTTGGAACTTTAAATATTTAAATATAAATTAATTTTTTTCGGCATAATATCGCTGTGACGATTTTTGGAAAGAGGACGTTTTAGGAAAGTAGGAGATACCTTAAACAGTCAATAAGCTCCAATAGGTAGAAGTTTTTTGGTGGGTATAGGTGCCGGTTCCCTAATAATTATTTTACGTCATTTAGGGAAACTTTCAGTTGAATAATAATGTGATAGAAATGACACTAATTCCATTTGGACGTAGATAAGCAATAACAGTCATGTTAACCCACAAAATTAAGTTATTGATTCAGAACGGTTTATTGAAAGTTAGGGAACGTTTTTTAATTATGTGTTTACCTTATTACATTGCTTAAATATGTAACTAAATATTGAACATAAAAAATGTTGATACAAAATGGCGCTCCTACTTTTAAAACACGATTTACTCAAAATTTCTCCAGTGTGGGTTAACACACTATTGTTTATCTATTACCATTTATTAGTAACGCCGGATTCCACATTGTATGAGTAAAATAAACTTCAAGTTAGTGAAAAAGCTTAGGTATATTATGTACAATGTACACAGCTTATTGGTACATCCATGGTTAATACTCACGACCTGCATGGCGGCGAGCAGTTGGGCGCGGTAGTGATGCTCCAAGTGCACGCTGCCGGGACTGTTGTCTTCCAAGCTCGAAGCGCCCAGGCTCTCCTGCGTATTGAACACATTGGATGAATCAGTATTTTTTTAATTGATTGGTCATAATCCGTAATTCCACCATCTTGTCTGATGAAAAGCAACGATATGGAATAAAGTGTTGCACGCCCTCTAATTAATAGATACCGATTTCTTAGTCATTACACAAACATAAATGTAGTTTACACTTGGTAGAACCAACACATATGGCGATCAAAATATCTACCTACATTGCTTAATACTGCCGAATTATTACAAAAAAATAGTATTTTCTTGATCCCACATTTCTCTCCAACAATTTGCATTTACGTGGAATATCTTAGAAGATAATATTATGTATTATTATATATATTTTTGCGACTGGCTCTAATATTACCGGATGGGGCTCGTTAAGTAGAGTAAATACAATCACTAACTTTATTAAAATCACTCGTGTCCGAATCACCGCATATCAACAAGCCGTTGAACATCATCTTATAACAGCTTCAACAACACCTTTACACCGCAACACAATTACATCAAACGACTACTTATGTTTACTTGTTTACTGAATGCAAACTGTATTTACAAATAGTAAAATGTAAACTGAACCGGAGTATAGTGAACTGAGTCAGTCAGTCAATGGACTGTGTGTGGCTTCGGACACCGTTAGTGCAGGCGACAGACGTGTGCATCCCGCTATATTTAGTGAGACGCAAATAGTCGTTTTGGAGATATAAAGGAAGTGCCCCAATTGTGGGATGAACTATTGCAGTTTGATCTTCGACTTGGATATACAGCGTGATCCAATGTCTACTTATAATAAATTATTATACACAGTACGCTTCATATACATGACAAACATATTGATGAGGGTTGATTATTTAAAAACAATGTGAATCGTTAAAAAAAAGTTGTGGTGTAAAGGTGAGAAGCGACTTTTATCTATAGTTACCCTTTAACTGTACGAAATATACAGAAAAACAAACAAATTAGTATTATATCACTCAATAAGTTCTGAGGCTGACATCCAACCTTCAAAGGAACTAGCAGAAGCGAGGCGGTTTTAGGAACGCTATTTCTGCAATAATGTACGGTTAGTCTATGAACTAGAGAGTGTTATAGTTGTCTATCTATTCATAGTTGAGACGATCATGTCCAGAGAATCGACGAATTTAGGTTAAGTCAACGTACCGCGCGGTGTTGTGTGCACTAAATCTAGTGTATTAACCTGACCTAGTAATTCAGTGAGTCAACACGGTCAAGCAAATCGAATTCAAACTTATGTAGCCGATGCTCGTACATTCTGCAGCATAAATTACAGGATTCCCTCGGAAATTCTTTATATACCTAATGAAAAGATGCATGCCAGAGTTTTTTGCCGACCTCCAAATAATCAGGAGGATAAACAAACAGATAAACGTCAGTTGTATACCCATAGATAAAGGTTGTTTTTTATTGAGACTATTAGGTAGATGTTTGACCACAGCACACCTGGGTCCTTCTTCACTATGAGCATAACGCGTCGCGCTAAGATAAGGCGCCACATAGATCGCTTTCCCTCGTGCTCAAAGAAGTTTCACTTAAAAAAATAAATTTACAAAGTTTCTTTTGTCATAAAGAATATAAATTTCTTATATTTTTGCATCTGGAGCGTTTGGAAATGCGTTTTTGGGACGCGCGTTATGGGCAAGGAATGTTGTTGGTCATAGTGAATAAGGGCCCTGATGTTAAGTGACGGTGTGGTAGAAGATGGTAAATGGTAAACACACCTAGCCTGGAGTGGGAATTTAAATGCAACACCCTGTGCAGTTCATTAGCGTCGCGTTTGTCGCGGGTAGGGCTTCCGCCGCGGGCCGGCGCCTGGTGTTGCGACACGCTATGCACCGGGCCGGAGAGCCCTCCGCGCTAGGGCGTACAATATACACTGAGGCGAAGGCGTTCTGTGTTCGAATTTGAAAGTACAAGAGTGATCGACGTGGTTTCCTGCACAAAGATCAAGCGATCTGGCAAAGCCATAATAAATCTTTTGTAAATGTTTATAAGGCAAAAATTTAGTTTCCGATAGACTCCAGGAATTTACGTAAGCGTAAAAGAGGGACCACGAGCGAAATCTACTAGCAATATTAGATTTACAGATTTGATTTGCTTGTGTTCTGCTTTGAAACAGTAACGGAATTCTAAATATCTAATACAAATTCGCTTCCGCTTATGCTTTGCGCCTGAGGTGTGAAAACATTAGATACCTACGTGTCAACCGGACAAAACCACATTAGAGCTATAATTACACCCGACTAATATTAAAGTGTCGGACCGACTTGTGCCCTAAGGCACTGTTGTCAAAAGTTGAGTCGTGTTTAAATCGAAGAGAAGTACCTACGTATATCTTAGCGAACTTTAAGGATACATTTCTGATGTTTAAAATTCTTAAAAAGGGACGTAGGATTTTTTTTCTGTTATATTTCATTCAAACAACAGAAATTGTAGGTAAGAGAGATGAGAGATGTTGACTTTTGCTTAGTGACAATATGTTATTGTTACCCATTTCAAAAAGTAGAACAGACCTCATCTCGCTATACGAATATAGAACTTCACAGCTCCACCATAAAATAATGTGCTTTAATAGATCTGGCTTTATTTGAAATGTTTATTTTGTTACCACTCACTGAAGCAGGCAGGCAGGTAGATAGTAGTGCAGTATAGGTACTTAGGCATTTTCAGATTACGATTCAGATTTAGTGTTTTTGTGGGGATAGGCAATGGGGACACATTGTGTTGTTTTTGTGGACATGGTCGCTAGGAACACAAATATTTGTATTGTTTTTGTAGTATAGTGGATCTTCTGGAAGTAAATAAATAAAAAAAAAACCGTCACAGGCTCAAATTCACATAAAATATGGTATTTGAAACTCACTTACTCGACGGCCAGAAGTACTCCTTCGCTTCTCTTCCCTACAATGCAAAAATTAAATAGGTATATTAAAAAAGGCACACGCTCACGGCAGGCTTCAGAATATCTCCAAATATGCGCTTATAAGTGCATTTTGGAAGGTTGTATTTATTAAGTACCTATCTAGCTTTAGTAACAGACATTTTTATATCAATAAGCTCACATATTTTGCTGCAGACACGGCGAATCTTCTGACGAAAATGTCATGGCAGACTGCAAGAAAATAAGAACAGCTATCATATTTATTTAGTTTTTCTCGAACACACAACTACATAACTGATAATCGAGCAAGGTGATTGCGTATTTTAGATCGGGGAGCAAATCAAAATATTTAACCATACTCTAACCTAACAACGTTAGGTACCTAAACTTATCATCACCGCGATATAACGCCATCAAAAAAAATATATATTTTATCCACTTTCATAATGAGAATTTTTTTTTTTAAATAACAATAATTCCTTCGTACCTCATATGCCGTGCATTCTTCTTTCAAACACGTTGTCCTGAAAGAGAAGCACCGGAAAGTAAAATAAGTTTGTGGCTATTCATAACATCTAGTTCTTGTTACAAAATACAGCTGTCCAATGGTCAATAGATTATTTATTCAATATCAATTAGCTGTCCCGCGCGGTAATTTCGAATTCCCGCGGAATTGTTCCATACAAACTTTTCCCCCCTTTTTAAAATAAAAATGGTAAAATTTCAGGAAATCCTTTCCTATCGGATGTCCCTTCGCGTTCCAGGTCTCTACGACCAGCGGTTTAGGCCGTGCGTTGATCCGTCAGTCGGTCATTCAGGACAAAGAATTTTATATGTATAGATAAGTTCCGGGGCAAACTAACATAGGTACTACAGAAGAACCGTTTCTAAATCTAAAACCACTGGGAGTAAGTTTAAATTGGTGAAGTTGTAGAAAGAACGTGTCGTTTTGGGCTCAATTAACATTGTTAAACAGTGATGAAAATTATGTCACATAAAATCTCTTGGGTGTACCAACTTGATGTCATTCTATGGCAGCTGTTCAAATCAAGCGCAGGGATGGTATTTGAAGGCACTATTTGTTACCAACACCGTTACTTAAAACCGCCATACAAACTGTCCGTCAAGTGACGTCACGCGAAATTTCAACTCAATGTATCGCCGTTATTTTTTGATTATGTAAAAAAATCTAAAATACGTGTCCAATATTTTTTATTAATCTACAAGACGGACTATAAAAAAAAATAGTCAACATGCCCATTGTATACCTAACTACTTACTAATTACGTAATTTATACTTTTGTCCGTCGATATGATCTATTATATAAAACAGAACTCAACTCGTCACACAGTCCGCAGGTTCCACCATTATCCAAGACCTCATCCTTGGACTTGGTTTCTGGTTTTTCCGCCTTCTCCGGAGCCTGCACAGGCACTGCGATCGACATTCTGGCCGTCGAAGCGTCTTTCCTTAATCTTATTGACGATCTCCTGGCGTTTGATGGTTCTTTGAGCAAAGACTTGCGCGATCCCGGTCGCTTTGTCAGAGTTTGTTCTAGATCCGATGTGGAATTGTCTGCGATCAGAATCGGAGCTGATGGGACCTGGAAGATAAAGGATTATGCTTAATTTTTGCAGTTTACAATAGTCATTCATATACTTTTCATATAATATATATGGGTATATACTATATATACTATGTCTTTTTAAATGGATAAGAATAGAATACATACTTTCCCTAAATAGGCTGATAAAAAGTTTGTACAAGATGATTGACGTATGAGGATTTCGAGCAGAAAGCGTGATTTGTACTAATACCTACCAAAATAAGATTAAGAAAAGGTATTGTGGACTGCTACCATTTTATCTGCTGCTTAGGATGTTAAATTGTCGTTAAAATCTTTTTAGTAAGATAGGAATCTTGGGCAGGAACAAGGCCCTAAACACTCCTCCTATAACAGAGAGCAAATGTATGTAATTAAAAATGCACACACACGCTCAATGATGGACAGATCTGGGCTGGCATCCGTCTGGGCAACAAGCGTCTCGACACACTCTCTAGGAGTGGATGTGACCGCTTTGCTCAGATCAAAGCGACGCTGACTCTGTTGATAATATGACAAAAGTAGCATTGGCAAACTAAAAAAAACACGAATAAAACGCTTTAAGAGACGCAAATCAATAAAATACAAGTAAGTCTGATATAAAGATAAGTGAAGACTAAAATTATTGTATAAACATTGGTCCAAACATAACGGTAAACGTAATGACATTCTATGTATTAAAATTGGGTAAACGACTAGGTATAAATGAACTGGAAACAAACAATAAAATAATAAAATTATTAGTAACAAAACTTATCTGTGTGTTTGTTACGTATGATCCGTATAATCCATACGATCCAAAATAACATAAAATTTAAAAACTGGTGAACTTATCTATACGTACAACGATGCAACGTGATTATTAGGCAAAACCATTATACTACTAACGAAATCGGTTGTTACTATATTAAAGACAAATAAATAGTATTTTTACCTTTTATTATCATGTTACTAACATACATAAACAAGAACAAAATTAATTAAAACAAAAAACACCCGCCGTCTCTGTCTTGCACCCCGTCTTTACTCCGACCGAGGCCCGTTAGAAAAGGTAACAACGAGTGCAGCGTTAAACAAACTCTAAAAACACAACACAAATATAGCATCACATTAAAAAATAGGTCATCAAAATGTCTAAGAGGAACGCTTTGACGGTCCGACTATGGCAAAATGAAGAATAAGATGGAATTCGCAAATATTATATAGGTACGTAGCCGTTGGGTTTTGACTACTTTAACCCTTTAAAAAAGCTAGGTATCCTCTACGTCCCAAGCTAGGCCCTTATTCACTACGACCAACAACAATATGTCTTGCCCTTAACGCGCGTCCCAAAAACGCATTCCCAAACATTCTAGATGCCAAAATATTAGAAATTATTATTCTGTATACCATAAGAAACGTTGTAAATGTATTTTTTTGGAGTAGGTAAAACTTCTTTGATTACGAAGGAAGGACAATTTTTGTGGCGCATTATATTAACGCGCCGTGTTGTGTCCATAGTGAATAAGAGCCCAGCACGATTCTATGACAATATTATCCGCCGCACTCAGAGTCGACTTTAATGATTACTTAGTTATGTATAGATTTTTAAAACAAAACTGCCGCAATCAGATCAGTTTTATAAATTAATATTTAACTAATTAAGTTACATCTCATTAAATGTCAATTACCATTAATTTATTAAACTTGTCTGATTGCGGCAGTTTTGAATCTATACTTAACTAAGTAATAATTAAAGTCGACTCTGAGTGCGGCCGTTAGATTCTAGATTGTCAACTTGGCTAAAGGGGCTGGGTCAGTGAACGTAGTCGATACGATGCTCTTATAAAACCGTCGTTCCACAGTAAAACTAATTGGTTTTCAACGACAACAAGTCATCGGCGGACGCGTCGAACCTAGAGCTGTCCGAGTCGGAGTCGCGCGCGGCGCGGGCCGCGCCCGGGCGCGGCTGGCGCACGCACGCCAGCGCCTGCGACGGGGCGCGCTCCGCCTGCGGCCGGTACCCGGCGCCGCACACCATGTACTCTTTGCATTTGAACGCGTTCGACTCGCAATCTTTCAACTGGAGAAATGATTACAATATCATTTACCTAAGTAATTTTAGCCAAGGACGTTCGTTGATCAATGGTATTTCGGAAGGTTTATAATAAAAGTTGGAGGAAATTCCACTGTATCTGTCCGTTGTTCGATTTTCCCTCATAAACGTCAGGGCATTCCGATGATGGGTACAGTAAAGGAACACGTGGGCTATACGTCTCTACATATTCCAAGTGTTGCGATTACAGTTTGAGAGGCACTCTGCGCACTAAATATGCTTTTAGGAAGACCTACTGCTCAAACAACCGATTTCAGCTGAAAATATTTTAATATAAATAAATTTAAAGTTATGGCGCTTTAATTGTTTGTTGTTTATAGCTATAATGGCTCTGCTGGTAACAATCAAAGAGAAATCGTTTCAACCTTACATATCGTCTACTCTATGCTTTCATCTTAAATGTTTGTTCACAGGCGTAGTGGTTGTGCTGGGAGATTGCTACAACCAAGGGAAATAATTGTCACAACCATACCCAGTCTACTCTAACAGCTAGAGCGGAACCTAACACAAGCACACACTCGAAGGGAGCAATCTGATAGAGTGTGAAGGTGACAGTACTGTGAATGACCTTAGCCTTGGCCTGCTTGAGCTGGCGGCGCATCTCCCAGATGATCTCGTCCTTGAACCGCGAGCCGAGCCGCGCGCTGTGGCACTGCTCGTGCAGCGCGCCGCACAGCCGCCGCATTTCGCGCAACTCTTGGCCGAGAGCGCCGTTCGCCTTGCGCAAGGTGCGCACACACTCGCCGCTCGACTACGGGAATAAACCGTACTATACATTTCTCAAATGTAAAGGGCGAAGCCTAGATGCCACTGCTTAGTGGCGTCGGCTCTCGTCCAGGTGATCCAGTGAGTCCACAGAACTTCCCCCAATCCCCTGTCCGTTTTTCAACGAAGAACGTATAGGAATTCACATTGTAGGGGGCTCATCCTCGGCACAATATCCTCCAGGCCAGATGTACCTACTGTTATTATAAACGAGAATGTGAGTTTATTTGTTTGTTTGTTACCCTTTCACGCCTCAACGGCTCAACCGATCATCATGAATTTTTGCATACACGTTGTCAGAGGTACAAAGTACGGGTGAAACCACGGGGAAGAGTTAGTAACTTAGTATAAGTACGTGAAATAAAATGTAATTGTGTGCAGACCTACTTTAAGTTCAATCTCCATGGAGTGCAGCCGCTCCAGCCCGTGGGGCTCCCCCAGCGGCGCGCCCGCGCCCGCGCACTCCCGCACCGGCTCGTAGTCGCCGCACTACAAGCCCGCAACATGTGCAACTCAACCACGTATTGTTACTGATTTCTAGAGAGGAATGACGTGTCACCAAACCATCGTCTATGTAAACTAAAGAAGTTTTAAAGAGATACGTAATTACCGTCAGGAAATTGCGGGTGTTTTGCAACACTGCAAATACCTACATACCAAATGTTTGAACCAATGTTTAAAGTTCTAAGCTAATTGGAATTCTAAAGAGAAATAAATCGTAAGTATACTTTTTATTAGGTTTACCTACAGAATGCATAATTGCATAGTATTCTTTTGGCGAATAGTTTTTTCTGGGTCATCTATCTTAGTTACTATACTTACCTCGGGTTCAGCACAGCACACGCCAGCCATCGTTTCGGCATCTTTTTTGGGCACATGCCTAAAGAAAAGACGCCATAAATATCTATTAAAATTAAGGAGCAACATTTGTGGCCAACTTCTATTATCTACCTAAGTACTTAATAAGAAACTGAGAGATGCCAAATTGGTTGCAGGGTCAACAATCGACCGTCTAAAGTCTAAACCAATGGAATGGAATTTATGACAAGCTTTCTAAAATTCAGCGTAGAATTTTATCCGCTATTCAACTCATATTACTAACATGGTGTGGTACTTGCACAGCGCCAGCTCGTTCCGCAGGTACGTCACAGTCTCTTCGTACTGTTTTATTTCTTTGTTCAATCTTCTTATTTCACTAAAAAAATATTCAGAGCTTAATATTCTATCTGCTACCTACCGTTACTGCTGCAAGTGAAACTCAAGCTTGTTCATCGAATATTTAATCAAATCTTTTGTTTCTTTTCATTTTTATTGATGTTCGATTATCTTTTTTCATATTTAGTTATAGTCTCGTGAATTTCGGAATTTCTCCAGGAATTTTTCGTAACAAGATAAAAATTACTTGTAATCTTATTTGTGTTCGTCCAGAACCTACCTACCTATCGGTGTGGCGAATTTCTTCCAAAAAAGCGATTTGTGCACGATGTTTGAGCCACAATTCAAAAACATCCTAATATCCATACCACATCCAATCTAAATTTTATCATTGAAGGATTTGATATGATTTGGACAAACATTTTTGTATATTTCATTAGACAGATATTTTTGTACCATGATGGTAACGATGGATTGGTAACGTAGGAATTGAACTATACTTACATGTCTTTAGCCAAATTGTTCTGTTGCAAATTGTCGCTTAACATTTTCAACTCTCTGGTGTTTTGCTATTCATGAAACAATTCATAATAATCAATAGATAGAATTGAATATATCTAACTACCTACTAGATATTATATCTACGTCTATATAATAAGATACGAAAGACCTATAGGGGTAGACAGATCGCCCAAATTATCTACTCCATTCTTTTTGGATATCCCTAGAGAAAAAATTGTACTTACAGCATCCATGAATTAATTTCAAATTGAAAAATATCTACTTGCTGATCAAATTGCTCATGACGCGCGTGCTTGTGTTTTTATCTATTTCTCCATGACCCTATTTTACTTTAAAACACTAAACACATTATTGGTAATTCAAATTAAAAACACTTTGAGTATAACAATCAAAAAATTTATAGTAAATATTGTATAATCTTCAAAAATAAATTCAAATAAAAAGAATAAAAATATTTAAAAAAATCATCAGAAATGCAGTCGACTGCTTTTCCCGTTGAGCTCGTGTTTCCAGGCGGGGCGCCTCGCGTCGCCCTGCGCCAACTTCTTCTGTCGCCTGTGCGAGATAATGTGTACGGTCAGTGCTGACGGTGACTTCCAATCTAACGTCTCTCATCGACGGGTGAAGTTCGATCGAGGTTTATTAAAAAACCGCTGTTTATTAAACGAAGAGCCAGGCTCAGGGCTGGTCGACGTTTTTTTGAACTTTTGCAAGAAAACTATACGATGTGAATACTAAACAAATTTCTTTTTTACTATCGAATCACAAAATATGCTGATGGGTTATACCATATTTCTACAGCAAACTCTTATGCTTATTGATTTTATATATTGCGACCCTGGATTAAACAAGATAAACCAACGGCCAGAAGCCAATATATTATGTAGGTTGAAGTTCACTCACCACTCAGTGGATCCAAATATATCCGACTCGGTGACCTCGAAGAAGTGTATGCCGTCGAGGGTGCAGTAGTCGAACTCCCGCAGGCGGCGCAGCACCTCGAGCAGGCTGCGCAGGTCCGCGTCCTTGCGGTGCATGCGCCGGCACAGCGCCGCCAACTCCGCGCGCGCCTCGCACGACACCTGCGCCCCGCCACACCCCCGACTCACATTATCCAAATCACGTGGACACTTTTAAGCACAACTTTAACTCGTTCGAGGTATGGTTATTTCGGCCTTATTCCGAGCCGATAAATAATAATCACTCATTTTCAAACGATATATGACAATACTAATGTACCTACACTAGTATATTCCTTTTCGTTTCAGCAAATAAGAGAGAACGCACCGCGGTGCATGCGGCCCACATCCGTTATCGTTTAATGGAAAAACGGTGACTGAAAAAGTATTGTTTTCTTGCTGGATATAATATTAACTGAACGTTAAAATAAATTATTGAAAACATTGCTTCGTAAACCCGCCACTGCTGCGCACGCGACGACAAAGCGAAATCACACGTCAGTCAGTCAACTCACGCGTTGCCTATCAGGTTTAACGGAACAAAAGTAAAAGCAATTACTAAAATCCGTAGGTAGGTAGATACCTACACGTACATTATTGACGCAAAAAATAAAATAAATTGAAAGTACGTAATAATTCATGGATGCTGTAAATAATGAACACAAAGAGGCACGATCAGTGTATAAAGCAAATAGCTGAGCTTAGCTTTTTACAAAATTTAAATAGGTACCCTAATTGTAAGTTGGATGTTTCTTAGTTCTATTCTACTATTAATATAATTAATAATAGAGTCGAAATCTATAAGCGAAGAAACAACGAACTGACCTCGGCATGCCTCCGCCGCTCGTGCAGCAGCCTGGCGCTGGCTTCCGCCTCCAACTCCTCAACGGCTCGCGCCAGAAGACTGTTCTGCGCGACCAAGTCCGCCACCCACGACCGCAACGTCTCCACTTGTTTCTGATACAAACATCAGTTACAATGAGTGGAGACGATCTTGCATTCGAACTGCGACAGCTGCAAATGTGCAGTACAAGAAAAGATCTCCCTTCAAGCTCCTCTCTTAGATGTCTTCTTCTATCGCAAACTAGATGGTTGCAAACATAAACTCATCGAAGCACAATGAACTTGTGGCGACCCCCACGCCACAAGTCACGAACTACAACGAAGCGACAACGTACCTACTGGCTACATGGAAGTTCTGAATCGCGCTAAAGAAGTTTTCACACTCGCTGCATATATACGACCTCAGACGATCTACAGTCGGAGCCGCGGTTCCCCGGGCATATCACCTCGTCCGGAGGGAAGCTTTCCCTTTGGTGGATCATCCATCCTGCTCCCGCTACAAACTTTTGATAGGTCGGTCGTCTTGGCATGTTGAATTGTTTGTTATGGGTTTGCAGTCTGTCTGACCAACTCACCTCAGTCTTCCTGGCGCCTCCTCCCCTCTCGATGAGTTCCAGCCTCTCTTCGTACGCGCGGTGCACCTCCCCCAGGATCTTCAGCGTGGACCCCCCCTTGCAGGGGCACATGCCCACGTCCCTCTCAGCTAATTCACTCTCCACCAAATTTGAATCCATCACCGCGAATTAACCATTTGTTGTGTGTTTCTCGATTTAAATTAATAGATAATACTATAATAATAATTAATATAAAAACGTCTCGCAAGCGTCTGGCGGCACGGCAATCAACTTCAATTTTTGCTCTTGACAAATACCTACTTACAGATTTATATTGTTCTTCGAGAACAGATTTCTATATTATAGCCAGTATTAATTGCGACAGCACAGTTTGTCTAGCTAGTGCCTATAGTCGTAGTGATTACCTTCTCTCTGCCTATAGTTAACCAACTACGCCAGATACCCTGGGTTCGATTCCCGCGTCAGGGTACACATCTTATCTAATATATGTATATAAATCACGTGTCACGTTGTTTGTCCGCGATGGACTCCGAAACTACTGAACGGATTTTGACAAAATTTTGTAACCATTTATAATTTGGCTCAACTTAAAAGATAGGATTGTTTATATCCCGGAATTGCCGCGGGAACTCCGGCACTAATGCGGGGAACCGCTAATCACCGTAAACTACAGCTCTTTTTTCCCGGAATTACCGCAGGAACTCTGAAATTACCGTGGATGACAGCTAGTCTAATTATATGTAATAAACATATTTTACGTTTATCCTTGTAGTGGTGCCGACCCAATTAGTTTAGTTGGAGCGTTTAAGTTTGTATCATAAGTTTTTGTATTTACAAAAAAATAGCTAGATACATAAGTATCATAATATCAGTTTTCTGGTACTTGTAGTACAAGCTCTGTTTAGTTTGAGCCGGTTGCGCTGTGATGTCTAAGCATTATTGATTTGAAAAAAAAAAACGCGCCCAAAAGTACATAATATATCTACCATATTAGTAAGTAGGTACTATAAAGGATATTAAATATATTTAGTTTTCTGCGGTAAGTATAGGTACTGATGGTTATACAATTTTCGACCGACTTTTCCTTAAATAAAACAATATCAATTCATTCGAGCGCATAATCATTTATTTGATTACAGATTTTCCTGTCTGTATTAACAATTTCATTATATTCCAGCATAACAAAAATATTACCTACATGGCTCTGTTTGGTTTAACAAAAAAGTAAAAACCGTCAATAGTTGTCGACTGGCGGGCAACTTGTTCAGCAAAGTCGCCCGGGTTGCCGACTTGGCTAAATTTTTCATCTCTGAACATCAGAATCTACAATGTTATTTATATCTGAAGAATTAAACGAACGAAATATAATATCTGATAAAACAAACTTGCAAAGTCAATTTAGCTCGATATTATATGAATACGTTTAATTCCAATAGACTCCTCCCACCCCATAAACAAATAGAAAATTGTGAGGTTTCTCTAAACGGAACGGAAGCCACTCGTAGGTAGATAATACTTTATTTATTCATTACTACCTACACTAAGGTTCGTATTCCAGAAGGTGACTCAGATCACGTTTCACTTGAAATTAGTTTTGAGCTCAGATCATAACTCAAGCGTACATCTTATCAAAGAATGCGTTTTAAGTTTTAATCACTTCAAACTAGTCTTGAGTAGGTAGAGATTTTGAACTCTGATTGGTTGAGTGGTCTTGACACGACATACCTATCTAATCAAAGATAAAATCTTTGCTTGAGCATAGTTTATCCCATCAAAAACAAACTTGTAAAAAAGTCCAAGTCTCGCAACTCACTTCTTCTACAGTAAAAAGTTGTGAGATCAATGTAATACCAAGTCGGTTAATTTATTCAGTGCCTACTTAAGGGTCCTTCTGTCTAAAGTTATCATGTTATAAGCTAATCTAATAACATTTTATAGTGACCATATCAAATTTAAAAACCTTTTATGTTTTAAATAGATTGATTGGCTTGGCGATCACGTGAAAACACAATATATCTCACATGTAATACATAATTATGGTTCTAAACAATCTAATTTAATTATAATATGTATTACTTGTGAGATACATTGTGTTTTCACGTGATCGCCAAGCCAATCAATCTATTTAAAACATAAAAGGTTTTTAAATTTGATATGGTCACTATAAAATGTTATTAGATTAGCTTATAACATGATAACTTTAGACAGAAGGACCCTTAAGTAGGCACTGAATAAATTAACCGACTTGGTATTACATTGATCTCACAACTTTTTACTGTAGAAGAAGTGAGTTGCGAGACTTGGACTTTTTTACAAGTTTGTTTTTGATGGGATCTCATTTCTTTTTGTAAATGGTCTTCCTCGTTTGAGCAATTTAGTCTACTTTAATAACTTGAAAGATTTTGGTACAACTTTATAATATATATAAACACATGCCCCATTCTTGCTTTTTCATTCCGTTGACCATTGTACCTTTGAACATAATTATGTCTAGGTAACTATGTATCTACACTTTATATCTAGGTAGGTAACTATAGCTACACTTATTATTATTATTTATTAATATCTGGGCAACGGCTTAAATAGCTGTTCCCCGCGGTTTAACTCACGTTAATTTCGGAGATCCCGCGGGTATTCTGAGATAAAAGTACTACCCTATGACCTTTCCTGTACCCTTGACAACGTGTAGTATGCAATAATTAATTCACCCGCGTTGATATCAGAGTTCGCGCGGGAATTCCAGAAATGAATCCTAGCTAGATCGATTTATGGCCCCCGAAATCCCCTGTATACAAAATTTCATGAAAATCGTTGGAGCATTCAGATTAGGGTAATTTTATCTCGGAATTCCCGAAGGATCTCCGAAATTAACGCTGGTGA
Organism: Zygaena filipendulae; assembly: GCA_907165275.2. NCBI lineage: Eukaryota > Metazoa > Arthropoda > Insecta > Lepidoptera > Zygaenidae > Zygaena > Zygaena filipendulae. Next base: position 497,072 of record OU015649.1, read on the forward strand.
AATCTCATGAAATTTTGCATGCAAGTTGTCAGGGGTAAAGAAAACCTAGGGATATAGGGTACTAACTACTTTGCATCTCTGAATTCCCGCGGGATCTCCGAAATTAACGCGGGTGAAACCGCGGGGAACAGCTAGTCTCATATATTTATATGGGATTACAAAGTTATTTGTGCAGTTGGTACATATAACTGCATATATAACTTTGTAATTCCATACATTTATATGGGATTACAAAGTTATTTATGCAGTTAGTGTATCTAGAAAACTGGACCGAAATTGCTAAATATTTTAATTTTTCCTTGATTTATACAATAAACACTAATTGTATTCTAAATTTCAAACTTCTATGTCTGCTAGAAGTGCCTTAGAATTTTGATGATCGGTCAGTGAGTGAGTGAGTGAGTGAGTGAGTGAGTGAGTGAGTGAGTGACCTACAAAATTAAGAAACTTTGACTAGTTATAATTCTTAAACTACTGGTTCAAATCGAATGAAATTTAAATTATACCGTCTTTATACAATACCTGCTTGTTTACTAAAAATTCAGGCTTCGAGTTTTATCCACAACGAAGTTATAGGGGGTCGAAAATGGCCTGAATTGCTTCGAGAAAAGGATAGTACGGCCGTGCCGCTTTTGTTGCTCGACTTGGCGGGGGCACTGCCGTGCCCCCAGATACTCAAGCATCGTTCTAGATTAAGGAAACACTCAGCTGATTGTTGATTGATGAATCTCGTTTCCAGTAGGGTTCTAAAATTAAAGCTTTAAATTAGTTTTAAAACTAGATTCATGACTTGAGTAACCTTCTAGAATACGGACCTAAATGTGCAAAGTGTTGCCAGTCAAATACAAACTCTACAATATTATTTATATATACAACTTTATATAAATAAACGTACTCGTATAACATCGAGCGAACTTCACTTTGCAAGTTCGTTTGAGTTTGATCATAAGTATAGCTTTATGTAATTATATATATGTTTGTTGTATAATATACATATTATTACATACAACTGTACAAAAAACAACGTAGGAGGTCACCAAAAATGGTATTATAATACACACTTGCAACCCAATAAATACTTTTATAACTATAACTAGGAATATTCGCGTCAACAATAATTCAATCACGATTTAGTGACTTTTATTATATTACATTCTAAGCCAATAGACTTGAGTCTAAGTTCAAATTAAAATAATTAAACAAGAATAATTATTTTCAAGTTCGAGTCAAATTCAAACATTACAAGTACCGTTCGATTTCGAATTTTGTTTATATAATTTTGAAAAAAAAAAAAACACAGACATAAAATATACAGTAAGAAAACAAAAAAATTACAAAAATTAACAGTAAAGCTGTCGCGAACATTGCTCAATTTAGTTCCAATCTTCAATAGACATACACATCGATGCGTAAGTAATTAAGACTGCCCCGGGCTCAGTGCTAATTGAGCAAACACTTGGATTGCGATAAAACAAAAAATAAAAGCAAAATGTACGAAATGCATAAAAATAAATAATTTAAGCAAATGCATAAAAATGTATCCTTACTAAGTAAAGAGCCACTAGGTACAATCTACACCAAAAGCTTCCGGACTTTGAGTTGAGGCGCAATATGGCGCATAACGGGAGATTATCCTCAATTCACTTAAACTAAATTGTCTACTTAAAAACTAAATTAAGCTCAAAAATCACACAATCTATTTTGACAATATCTGAAAGATAAGCGAAACGGAAGAAATGTGGTACGTCATAGGAAGGTTGGAGTGACTAGTGGAGTGGAGGTCTTCTTTAATTATGGCATCTATTACGATTTAACGCATTAAATTTTACCATGGTATTTAATAATTACAATAACTTCTTCTATAAAACATATTATGGCCAATGACAGTGTCACACCCCGTTCCCACTTGTCGGGTACGGTTTTTAACCGGATGCTCCAGCGGCAGAACATTTTATATGGAGCTATTCACACTTGTCGGAGACAGATTTTGTGTCGTCGCCGACAAGAAATGTCGGCTGTTTTGCGAGCCCTCTACGCCCGGAAAAAAATCGTGTCGGATCTCGCTCGCCTATGAGTTAGTATAGCGCTGTTCACACTTGTCGGATGTCGTGGCAGTTGTTGTGTTGGCGCCAGCTTCAACCGTGTCCGACAGCCGACGGAACAGAAGCGCCGACATCCGATTAAAATCCGTATCTGACGTCCGACAAGTGGGAATGGGCTGTAAACGGTGCGTACAGACTATGTTACACAATGTGGACGTGGTATAACATGTGTGTGTTTTACTGTGTAGCAGATATTAACGCTCTCCCTCGTAATTATTATACAAAGATTTATCTTATTTTAAAATATTTGCACTTGAGGTTTTATCACCATGTTATAATACAAAGGTTTTTGATAGAAATAATAATAACAATAAAATCAATGCACTTTTACAATAGTCAAAAATTTTAACTTAAGTATGTATCTAAAGCAAAAAAAAAAAACAAGAATCGCAAAAAAAAAATAGACTCCACAATTTAAGAAGACGAAGATCATATAGACATTTCCCTGCCATTGTATCAAATTAAATAGCATCACAGAGGGACTTGAATGGCGAGATGCCTGCGTATCCAGTTGTGGAAGAGAACCACGGAAGTCGCTTTTGATACAAAATCGCCCGCGTCATTTTTGACACAAAGAACACAATACATTTCTAAAAAAATAAGATCTAGTTTTCACTGTGACATATTAAAATTCAACTCTAATGTCATGAAATACGGTACAAATTACGTTCGATCATTTTCTAGGGCGAAGTGTAAGTTTCGTGATTCTTTGTACACTACATATATATACAATTTTACAGTGACATACATATATACATAATAACTAGTGTGAATACCGACCTGTCGTATTATTTTTTTTATGTAGATACTCTATAAAGAATGTCTTAACATACGCTTAATCTCATTATGATATGTCTCACGATTACAGTTAGTATAGAAACAAGTCGACTCCACAATTTTGCGAACTGGTTTGACATTTTGACACATAAATAATGAAAATACAGCGGACAGCACTATGCTATCTAAAAACTAATAATCAATTTGTGTCAAGTTTAATCTCATGGACCTCAAACACTGGGCATTTTCATAAAGGCGAAGTGACCACAGCTTGACAGTGGTGAAATTGTTGTGCTAGTTACAACAGCAGCCAGAATCTAAGTGCAGCTGGTATGAAAATAAGACTGGATCAGAGTTAAATAAGTATTTTTTACTGTATTCGTACTGAAATATGGTGTGATTTTATTTAATTCAATTCGTTTATTTGCCAAAATATGGTACATGTAAAGGTGGTAATAAGTTATTTATAGCCAACAGAAGCACAACACATCTCTATATTAATAAATAGGTAGTGCCTCCGCAGCCGGCGCCGGCTTCCAAAATTTAAGTGATTGGGAGCCGGCGGTGCACACATGGGTATGTTGGCAGCACTGTCAGAATGTCATGTCATGGTATTGTCATTTGTCATTTCATTCATGAGTTTGTGGTTGTGTGATTTACTCGCACCGTATCTCGCGAAAAAAACACCATGGCTTGTGCGAATAATGTGAAAATAAAAGTAAATGATAGATTTTCAACGTATAAACAATTTGAAGAAGTTCTCGCCGAGTATAAAAAGAGTCAGCTGCAAGAGTTTTGGATAAGAGACGCACGGACTATTTCCAATCAAAGGAAACGGTTTCCAGAGACCGTTTCAAACGCAAATGAAGAGCTGAAATATTGTTATGTTCGCCTATCGTGCATTAAAGGTGGAAGAAAATTTAAATCCAAAAATGATAATAGTACCAGACAGTGCACCACGCTTCGACAGGATTGTCCGGCCACCATATTTCTGAAGATAAGCCCTTGCCAACAAGCATTAATGGTTGTGGAAATAAATGAGGGCCACAGCCACTCGACATCCAAGACGGCGTTTAATTGCCTGTCTCAACAGAGACTAAAACTTCCGGAGACCGTAAAACAGACTGCCAAAGATGCTCTTAAAGCCGGAGCTAATAAAAAAATAGTACTTGACAACATCAGATCTGAAACAGGTTCAAATATTACTCTAAAAGATTTAACCAATATGGTAAGAAGGACAGACCGAAAATCATTTCAGGAATGCATCAATGTATTAAAAGATGTTTATAATTGTGACACAGTTGAAGTTTTGGTTGATCAAGAAAATGTTTTCAAAGGCTTGTACTTTCAAGACAGGAGAATGAAAGAGTATTTTGCTGCCTTTCCAGAGATGTTGTTTATTGATGGAACATATTGTTTAGTGGATTTACGGACTGCTACATACCTAATAATGGTTGAAGATGGGAACGGGCAAAGTGAAATTGTTGCAGTGGGCTTGCTAGTTGATGAGAATGAAGAATCATTGAGTTTTTTTATCGAAGCATTTAAAAACTCTAATCCCAGTTGGGAAAATGTGAAAGTAATAATGGCTGATAAAGACAAGACGGAAAGGAAAGTTTTTGGGAAGCATTTTCCAGATTCAAAACTAATGATATGTCTTTTCCATACCTTCCAAATATTCAACCGAGATTTCAACCAAAAAAATGAGTATCACACAAGAAGATGTGATTAAAAGCAAAACATATCTGCAAAAATTGGCATATGCCAGTTCTCATCAAGAATATGAGAAAATTTCTGCAGAGATGTCTGAAAATGTCCCTGAACCAGTAAATAAATACTTCAGTGATAACTGGGCAGATATAGCTGACCAATGGGCAAGGTGCTACACATTGCAAAATTTGTGCCTGTCAAATACCACAAATAATCGACTTGAAAGTCTCAACGCAAAATTGAAAAGTGTTATAACACGTTACAGCCCATTGGAAGACTTTATCAAACATCTGTTTGTGTACATCAATAGCTATCGATGCAGCAAAGATGTGAATGTTTCTCAGATGCTAAATAAGAGACTGGCTAAGCCACTAGAAACAGGAAGTGCTAAATCATTGTACTGTGATTTATTAACAACATTCGCTTACACGCAAGTCAAAAGACAGATTGTATTGGCAGACTGCTACAAAGACAAAGACCTGACTCATATAAATGACGACCTAATTTTGATGTCTTCATCGGAAGGTTTGTTACAAGTAACTCCGTTCTCATGCGAGTGCCTGTTTCTAAAATCGAATCAACTTCCGTGTCGTCATATATTTAAATCTTTACCATTATTTGAGCCAACCTTATGTCGCAAAAGATGGACCAGACAGTATTGTGCAGACATATTACAAAATGACTCTCATGAGGAGACACACAACACTCCTGCAGCTATACACAACACTCTTATGGAGACGGAGGTATCATGCCAAATACTAAAGAATGACTTGAAAGCCTCTTTGAGCAGTCATAAGAAATTTACTATTTTGGATGGATATGGAAAAAGAATGGCTCAGTTGAGTAGTGAAGTATCTACCAAAGTTTTTCATGAAAGAGTTAAGCTCATTCGGAAAGTTATTGAAATGTGGGAAGAAGGAAAAGATTCTGTGTTGAAAGAAAACTTTTCAAGACTATTCAAATCAGATGCTGAAAAAAGTCAAGAAATATCTATTCATTGCGAAGAACATTCTGAGTCACAGGAATCTACAAACAGTAATTATACTTATAATAAGTAATGTTTCAGTAAATTCATTTTCGAAGGGTAGCTAATTATGTAGACCTATATTATGTACTCGTATCTACTAATAAATTATTTTTTCTTTTTTAGAAATTGTTGACAGTACTGCCAATGAAGAAGCTATTATTTTTGAAACGCAAAATCAATCGCAAGTAAAACTGGATGTCTCTATACCAGAGGATAAGGGTAGGTAACTACTTACTTTACCTACCTACTATTGTTTTGCTTTGCTAAACTGACTGACTGCTTGACTGACTGACTGGGTGATATGATTAAGTATATCAAAGCACAGCCCAAACAGACAGACAGACGGGCAGCGAAGTCTTAGTTATAGGACCCATTTTACCTTTTGGGTACGGAACCCTAAAAACGAGGACGAAGTCGTGGGCAAAACCTATTAATAGTATAAAAAATATCTCTTATTTGTTACAGGAAACAGGAATTCAATTAATGTGAAAGATATTAAGATGCCTCGCAATGTCTTAAAAAGAGGGCGGCCAAAGGGGTTTGGTAATACAGTGATTGGCCTCAAAAGACAGAAATCAATGAAAACGAAAACCAGTTGTAAAACACCACCTGGTAGCAGTGCTGAAACTGAGCAATATTTGGAAGAAGAGTACCTAGAAGAATATTTAGATGACGAAGTCTAGAAATAGTTAGGTACCTATATAACTAGACTCTAGAGAATATTCCATATTAGCACAGATAGGTACTATAATGATATTAGTAGTTAGGTACAACAATGCTCTGTGAGAGAACTGAGAGAATAGATCCAACAGGAGAGGCCAGAGGCCTCAGGTCAGGCTCATACATCTGTCAGATTTTTTCCTTGCTCAGTAGGAAAGAGTGTGCCTAATACCTAGCTACTGACTGTGATTTGTGCGTACTGAGTTGGGTGCGTTCAATTAGATCATTTTGGATATATTCTCTAAGGTAGTAGCTAAGTGTGTATTTTATTTGCTTTAATTTATAAAATAAATGTAGCTTTACAATGTCTTCCATGATATTATTTCCATCACCCGCCCCCAGCGGCACTTAGGATTGGGATTTAGGTCCATCGGTTCATCTCATCGCCCTCTCTAAACCATGCCTGCATACCTACCTGCCTGTGCCTGCCTGCCTACTTATAAGTATACCTACTCGTATAATAATCACTCAACAGAAAACAAACAATACCTAGCAAAAGAGCCGGACCTGCGCGGTGGACGCGGCGCCAGCTCTCAAATCGGTGACAGAACCGGCGCAGCGGTCTAGTCTCAGTGACGATTTTTTTTCCATGTAGCCTGGGTCGTGTCCCACTGCAGGGCAAAGGCCTCCCCATTCTCAGACCACACTTTCCAATCTTCCGCCACTGGCGCTCATTAACGATTGTTTAGTAAAAAAAATAGAACTAAACAATCGTAAGATCGTACTACTTACTGAGACTAGAGGGAACCGGCCGGCAGCCATTTCGGCAGCCAGCGCCGGCTTCCGAATCCGCGGCCGGCGCCGGCTGCCAAGTCGGCGGCCGGCGCCGGCTGCCAAATCCGCGGCCGGCGCCGGCTGCCAAGTCGGCGGCCGGCGCCGGCTGCGGAGGCACTGCCTAATAAATAAGCCAGCTGGACTGTGGCAACATTTTTGTGCTTCTGAATTGGCTGTATGAAATAAGTTTCCTTTGTCTTCCCCAAAGGGGTACCAACTTTACCAAAAAAAAGTCTTTAGCTGTCAAACTAGATCGCATAATTCCGGAGTCGACTCTACTTAACACTCGATACAATAATATTATTTATAACAAGTAACAGACTAATATACTAAAAACTAATAACAACAATATTAACAAAGCGCAAAAGATCGTAAATTCCGTGACGAATGCGTAATTTTTAACTATGAATCCGTTATGTTGTAACTAATGCGATGCAACTAATATTCGATCTCTTCGCCAGTGCCTATTCAATGGACATTGGACAGACCGCTAACAATAATTATTAAAGTATTGATTTGTCGGAAATTGTAGGTTTTGGGAGTGACTCATGGACGCCACCAATATTAGTTATCACATTAGTAAATAGATCTACCGCTTACAAAATAACTTTGGACCGAAAGTACACAACTTTCGGGATAGCTTGCGACTGTCCCGCCATCTGGAGTGAATAAAATTCACAAAGTACACTATAATGATGAGAGTTGCAGGTGATCTTATGAGACGAAGAGCGTAGGAACCTCCAATATATATCATTTACACGAATGGTCCTATAGGATGGGCACGGACTGCAGGCGCGCCACGTCGCCAATCACGTCGTGACACGTGATGGCACGTCGTGACACGTGATGGCACGTCGTGACACGTGATGGCACGTCGTGACACGTGATGGCACGTCGTGACACGTGATGGCACGTCGTGACACGTGATGGCACGTCGTGACACGTGATGGCACGTCGTGACACGTGGTGGCACGTCGTGACACGTGATGGCACGTCGTGACACGTGGTGGCACGTCGTGACACGTGGTGGCACGTCGTGCCGCGTGGTGGCACGTGGTCCCACGTGGCGGCGCGTTTTGGCGCATGATAGCGTGTGATGGCACATGATGGCGCATCGTGACGCGCTAGTACAGCTTCTTCATCTGCTCGTAGGTGAGGAAGAAGATGATGTTCCAGGGGCCCATGCGCAGCCAGGTGGGCACGAACCCCTTGTACAGCGCGCGCGGGCCCTCATTGCGAACCGTCTACAAAATGTCAAATGTATTATTAAATCTTTCATATCGCTCGTCATACTGAAACATTGTAAACAAGATTATATTATTAGGTCCCTATTACCTACTCCCGGTAAGTATTCAAAATGATGAAATTGCCTGTATACTGTAAAGTCAGCATCGGAAATATGAAATCATTTTTGACAGTTGTTAAACTGACAAAAATGATTCACTGACAAGTGTTTACATACATTCTATGTACAATTATTATGGCGACCGAGTCACGTGATGCGGCGTCACTTTTACCGCGCGTACACAAGCACAGGCAGCATCCGAAATATATAACCACTGTGACAGAAGTTAAATCTTATTGCAATAGTAAAGTTCAACGACTTATTGTTTGTACTTGTTGTACACACATAAGTTTTTTTTTATGCATGAATCATTTCTGTAGTCCATTGTAGTGTATTGAATAATAAATCACAAGTTAGACGTCCAAAGCGATACGGTAATAGTGTTAGAACAAACATAGAGTATCACATATTATAGTACCTGCAGCAAGCAGTCGACTGTGCCTTTGTAGAGCCTTTCCTTGGGCATCTCACCGGTTTTCACCTTCTTCTGGTTCATTAGTCGCGTCTGTCAACCACACATCGAAGTATAAACGTCACGAGATAATTAATTATATTACTCACCATTGTTTCAAATTGTATGGTTTGATAATAATTCCAAAAGTTATTTTAAAATTTATGCTTTATGCCATTTCCTGAATAACTTTTTCGAAATCCGTTGCAACTTGCAAAAGAGTTCACAGGGGATGTTTCGTGTTACGCGATCAAAACACCGACACTATAGGGTATGATATATATATTTAAATAATATAATATACTAGTTGTGCTCCGAGGTTTCACCGGCGTTAATTTCAGAGCTCTCGCGGGAATTCCGGAATAAAAAGTACCCTATATGTGTTAATCTGATGTATAGGCTATTTTATTGTAAATTTTCATTTAAATCCATTCAGTAGTTTTTGCGTGAAAAAGTAACAAACATCCATCCATCCATACATACTTACAAACTTTTGTGTTTATAATATTAAAAAGTAGGATTGATCACGGTTTCTGATATAAGTGTGTGTGTGCGTGCGTGTGTGTGAGTGACCGTTTCTGCGTGTATGTGTGTGCGTGTGTATTCGTGTCCGTGTTTGTGCGTGTGGGTGCGTGTCTGTTTGTGTGTGCGTGTATGTGCGTGTGCGCGCGTGCGCCGCCTCACCCGCAGAACGTCGAGCGGCGTGCTGGCGACGGCGCTGCCGAGGCTGGCCAGCAGGCTGGAGGCGAAGTGGTTGAGCGGCGAGTCGCCCAGCGCGGCGCCCAGGCGGCGCTTGCTGGCGTCGTACACGGGCAGCTCCACGGCGGCGATGAGCGCGGCGCGCTGCGACGTGGGCGCCACGCCGCGCCACAGCCCCGCCGCGCCCTCCAGCCGGTAGATGGACGCGAAGCAGCGCACCAGCCCGCGCTTCTCCTGCCCCATCTGACGGGCCCGACCGCGAACTAATCACGACCCGATTGGCGCAGTAGGTTCACTGTTTACCTGCCCGCCCGCTAATCGAGAGGTTACGAGTCCGATTCCTGGTGGGGGCGGGCTTTGTATGACGAACGTGTGTTCGTTCCACTTTTCAATTTTCGTTACACTTTTGTGTTTATATAAATATCTATAGTTTAATATGTATATTGTAAATGTATGTTATAATATGTAGTATACCAAGTTTGCTTGGTTTCCACTGACACAACCTTAGTGTGGAATCAAGTAGATATGTGTTGATATGTGTGTAGATATGTGTGTTGTAACAGTTTTTCACGAGAGCACTGTGTTTTCACTGTTCTTTAGATGCCATAGACAAATTCTGAAATTCCTGATGGAACAAATACTGAAAATTTTCTATTTTCTATAAAAATTGAACCGTGTTGTGCCAGAACATACCAATCCACAACTTGGACAAAATCGCCTAGTTATCGAAATATAAAGTAAATCAGGAACTAATTTATACTATACATTTTGTGAAACAGACTTTAAACATAAATATCTCGAAACTAAGTTGGTTGGTTGGTGTTGTGCGGTCCAATTGTATAAGGTAACCAACCTGCATCCGAACTTTGAGCACATCAGTAGGGTTGGCAATCGCACTGGACAACCCGCCGGCGAACGCTGCGCAGAATGTGTTGGTGGCGAGGTGCTCTCTGGTGCCGCCGTCGGCTCGGCGCTGCGCGATCCAACTTTTCAGCGAATAGTATGTCCCGAACTTTATTGTGCCGTACGTTGCTTGCCGCAATACTGCCGGCCATATTCTGCAATGTAGTGCTAGCTGAACTTACGAAACAAATTTATGCAAGCAACTACCTATAGAATTATAGTCTCCCAAGATATGTGACATAAAAACAGTTAGATACACATTTTTATTTATTTGTTTATATTTAAGGGTTTTCTAGGGTATTTGTTACAGAATCATAAAATTAGTTTCAGAAGAAATCTCAAGATTCTTGCAGGTATAGAGAACATCTAATGATACAACTCAAATTTATTTAAAGTATGTAATTAATTCTTAAAGTCATGAGCTAATACATAAACAAGGTTTATAACAGATTATATTGTGTACATAATATTTATGATAAGAATTGTTCAGATGATGCTCATTCCTATTAATTTTAGCAACCCAAATCTCTCTTGTAATTAAGAAGATAACAGCTCTTGATAGTTGATATTCTATATTTAAGATGCATGGAACTTTCTAAGTCACACTAGATTACTTTAATAATATCAATGTTCATTGTTCTAGCAAAACGACTTGACAAATGATAGGTATTTCTCCTAGCATCTATAATAGGCGTTAGGGTTGTCCTATAACATGACACTAAAATTTTAGAATGGATTTTTTTTTCAAAATATATGCATAATCAGATAGATATAAATTATTTTTAATTGTGATTGTAAGACCATGTTACTCACCCACAATATAGCGCCTTCACTCCTTCTTGCTTGGATGTCTTCACGAAGCAATCCACCATACCAGTGTACCGCAGCTCCACATGGCGGGGATCGATCTTCTGGCCCTGAATCTGAAGCCGAGTTTTTGTTGTGTCGATGGGAAAAGTTCCTGGGGAAAATCATGAACACCTAGACATTAATAGGCCATATTTTCTAGGTTGTAATCGATTAAATTACATTGAAAAATTTTAAATAATTAATCGCTTACCAAATTCAGCGACGATCGACGCTAAGCCGCCGTATATAAACGGTCTCCAATCTCTATCTCCCATCACATACGAGAGTGATGATTACAGTTTACTCTCAAGAGATGGTATTTGTTTCTCACGGCTGTGTTCAGTAAGTACTTGTGTGTAGACTGTAGGTAAAACGTAGGTAGTGATTATTTGCTCAGTGGACTGTAGGTAATAAGACTAGATAAATACAATAATTAACAGCAAATTAAGTTTTTATCTCAGAAGATTAACTTAGTTTTTTTATGAGTTCTGATCTGAAGCTTAACAGTGAACATAAGGTAGGTCGGTCCGAATTGCGCTTTTCGTACTCGTTTGCGCTATATTCATGCAAACAACTGTCCAAATTGCTCTATTGTCTCTACGCAGCTATCGTGCACATGAGCATCGTCTCGTCATTAATACTACTGTATTGTATTATATTATCTGTGTCCACTGTTTTCTACTGATATTGGCATGACTTATGAATAGTGCGCCTACCTATCTAAGGCGTCTGTTGCGTTATTGAAAAAAAAAGATGTCGTATCGTTCCAATATGGGCGGAGATAGTGCAATGCTCTCGTCAGAGAGTATTATTTTCTTTGGTGCAATGTCTCCGGAACTGTCAAACAGCTGAATAGCGCACACGAGAACGAAAAGCGAAAAGCGCAATTCGGACCGACCTGCTTGCTCGACACCTGACAAGACGTGACAGTTCTGACATTATTTGATATTACTAGGGGTGTTCCGTGTTCGTTAATATCGAATCATATATTAGATAGCAGATAAAAATATCTAATAAAAGTAAAGCTACAGCTATCTGTTTTTGTGTTACATTTACTTCTGCAATATGATATCTGCTATTTTTTGCATAAGCTAGATGAGAATTTTGAAACATTAAATATTTTAATTAATATACGAACTTTAACAGACTAAATTTTATGGACATATCATGAAGAATGACTAAATCATTAACTAAATAAAAAAGGACAGTATTTAATTTGTGCTCTCTTTTCCTCGTACCTATATATTTTAGAGGTGGGTCGTCGTCGCATTTTCGAATGACGTAACGAGACCGTCCTTTCGTCAGCGTAGACGTAGAATAGTCGTTCAACAGGGGCCGTTTCACTCAATTTCGCGACGAACGAGGATGAAACGTCCTCCGCAACGGCAGTTATCGAGGACGTATCCTGTCCTCGTTCATCGCGAAGTCACCCAGACCCGTCTATGGTAGACACTAGACTTTTAGATACTGAAACTAATGAAATTTCATAAATTGAATGTTTATATTAGTAAACTAATTGAAATTAGTTAAATATCTACTGACGTTACTGAATAATAATTATGTTTGACATAATAATTTTAAATTACTTCCAATTATTATCTATATTACATTAATTATTTTTACAAAGAGGTAGAGTTATAAAGTTATGTTTGTGAGTTTGAATGTAGTACATATTATAAATTCTCTGAAACGACTGAAACGATTCCATAAAATTTTTTTCTGATAGTCATAAATCATAATGTACTTTTCAGTCAAAGTCAAATCATTTATTCAAATTTGGCCCATAATGTACAAGTGTAGATATAGGCGCATCAGCGAAAGCTGCTAGTCTATAAATAAATAATAATAGTAATAATAATAATAATGTGGCTCTTTTTGACGTCAATAAATTTAGATTTATTATGATAGCACCCATAAAATATCCACCCTTCACAGCTTCCTAGTGCTATATCTGAAGAGAAGAAGCTGCGCAACAAACTCTCCAGTAGCACGCTGTCAGTTTAAAGTTATAATATAATATTAGTAATAACTAAATTTGCAATTAATTATGTGAGAACAATAAGCCGTAACCAGCAATAAACTACAGACTACAGATACATTAGGAGTTAATCTAGAATTATATATAATAGTAGATAAGACATGACCAGTACCAACTGAGAGCACCCGTTCACAAGTATGACGTGCTCGTAAGCCCCGCCCCGCTCAACCATATTAGAGGGAACCGAGCGACCCGACTCACATGCCACCGCCAGCAATACATTTGACGTTCATCAGGGTTCCGAGTTCCAAGAGTTCCATCTCTCTTATGCTCACGTAAACTACTAAAATGGCATCCTTTTTTACTATCTCAATAATAATCTATCTATCCGGTCCACTTAAATAAAAACTAACCAGTTGAATTAGAATTCAAATTTCGATCGATGATATCATTTCAACGGACTGATGTACTTGTGTATGATATCTACTATTAAACGACTACGTTGAAGCCTCGCGCGTCATCAATGTTTTGCTCACTACCATAACTTCACCGTTGAGCCGTCTACTAGTCGGCTAAGTAACGGTCGCGACTTGCGTCATCAACGTTTCGCCCGTTGCGGCCGTTGCTCGTCGCCCCCTTCGCCCGTCTTTGAATTAAACTATTAGAGCAATGCCACACGGGCGTTGCAGCTGCGCTGCGTCGTCGCGCCGCGATGATTTCAACGCAGTGAATGCCACATGAGCGCTGCGTCGACGCTGCGTCAACCTATTCAATATGCTAATAAATACTGCGCTGCCGCTCCGTCGTTTCAACGCAGCTCCCTTCCCCACCTCGTCTCTCACCTCTCCTTGTACGTTGCGCTTGCGTTGCGTCGCCTTCCGTCATTTCAACGCATCGTGTGGCATGTCGTTCAGATTTGTATGTAGAACAACGGAGCGTCACCGCTCAGTCGACACAGCGCTAACGCAACGCACAGACAACGCCCGTGTGGCATCGCTCTTAGACTGAGTAACGGGCCGTAACGGCAAACCATCCGTTCTTTGATCGTGTGCCGACGATTCATGTAACTAGTCCGTCCGTACAACGCCCACCGCTAGTAACTTGTACTACTAAATTAAATACTAATGGTCATTAATACTATAAGGAAAAACACCTTTTTAAATGTTAAAACATGATTAAACAACTCTAAATTCATCATTGGAAGTCAAAAGAAGAATTTAAAGAAATTTTGTTAAAACTAAGAAAACCTAAACCAAGAGCATAACGTACGTAGTATATTTATTACTCTGAGGCATAACTAATATAGTAATATTATAGTGTTGTGTGATTGCGACGCTTCACGCCCAGCAAAGATTACATCAACAAAGATATAATAATCACTGCAGATCTCTGAAGATACTACAGTACAGGTATAATCACTGTTTAGAAATTACTTTAATAACATTGCTATCCTACGGTTTGTACTTTACGCGGTGGTTGTAAAGTTTACATTTGTTTAGTTTGATTAAAATATGTTAAATAAATATACAAAAATAATAAATAAATATAAAAATATCTGTTAGGTACCTAGATAAAGTTTAGTCCCCAACCACTTCACTTAACTTACGAGTTCAACATCAATATAGACAATTAAAAAAAAAATGTTCAAAAGACTGCACTTCCAACTCTGGTTTTGCACACTTAGGTAGGTACCTACTTAAATTGTAATTAGTTTTCAAATTATCCATTTATCTTTTTCAGTGAGTGTGAAGATTCAATTTCTATGTATTTTTTTCTGACCACAGACGAAACGAACAGCTAGACCAGGTCAGGTTAAACAATCATAGTTCATCAATGCTTTTTATGATACTTACATGACAGTCACATAATTTTTGTCCTGGAAGAAAAATAAAAGGTGGGTTGTATTGCATAGATCTCAATCATATGATAAACTATAAAGTAGGTGTGAATTGTGATGAGAAGAGAACTTTTTGAAATAGGAATCATGTTCTATTTTATTTTTTTCATAGCAAGGTGCGAGTTAGTATATCAATGGATATAATTATATTATAATATACATACATCCGATATATATTAAATGCTTTTTTATATAATATGTATATATATTATATCACTACAAATATAGTTTAGTAATTTTCACCAGTTTTTAAAAATATGTTCTCCCAAATGGTAAGTTTTAATCCTTAAATGGCAACACTGAATAGCTAGCTCACTGGCGATTGATAGACAGGCAGTGAGATTTTATGTTTTTGAGTTGATTTTTCCTGATTAATATTTTAATATTTATTTATTTAATCCTTCATTATTAAAATAACAATATTACAATACCCAAAGAAAAGGAAAACGCAAATGGCGGTCTTATCGCATAATTGCGATCTCTTCCAGACAGCCAATGATGTGAAAGGGCGAAACGCAACGCAACGCATTCCTTGTACTACATACATATTACATATTTACATAAACTACATAACACTGAAACTTATACATACCTATAGGTATATACATATAAAATCATTACATACCAACACCAAATATCTATACTTATGCAACACATACATTGACATGTAACTGTCATACAAAATGGATACAGTATATCAAAAATATCCACTATTTTGATATTTATATTAAATATCAGATATTTTCGCACCCTGCTGATAATAAATAATCACTAATTAGTATTGAATTATTTATTTATTTTATGATTCACTAGTTCACTACTAAATCTATTTTTTTTTTTCCAGAAATGTCATGGTCTATAACAACAATTTTTGCAGTATACCTACCTGTGTATCAAAAAACAATATAGTAAATAAATAGTCTTATAATTTGCCATACACAATCTATAATCTATAAATGTTGACCATATCAGCTATTAATTTAGTAATCATCAGAAAAGAGATAACAAACGCAACTTCAGAATTAAAGTGACCTAACTCAAAAATCGTAATTTGTAATGAGCAAGAAAGTCTTTACAATAACATACATAATATATAGTGAATAGTGTCACCAACAAATGTGACCAATAGGCTGTTCCTTTGTTACTCACAATAATTAAGGCTTAAGATCAGTTTTTAAGCAAAATCAGAAGCTAATCTGAGGTGTGGTGTTTTTTTTATCATATTATAATATATAATTTTGCAGAAAGTTACAATGTTTGATGAATATAACCACAACCATGCGCCGGTGGCAGCGCCACCTAGCAAAGTGCTTCGATATGACTCGAGCTATATCAAGTCGATGTCTGGTGTACTCAAAGTAGTTCAGATCGTAAGTAGTGATGCTTTGAAAAAATTTGACCTTATAATACACATGTGCAGGTTAGATTGAACTATAACTTTTTACGATATTCATGTCTTTGTGTGCTTAATAGCAGGAGTGGTGTTTTTTTGTGTGAAGACAATTATTGTCCCCATTGGTCCTCTGCTTATTTTCTGATCTGGCTATATCTTATTCTTTTGTAAACTTTTGCCCTTTCAAGCTGAGAAAACAAAGTCGAAACAGTCAAAAATAGAAATTTGTATTTTCTGACATAAGTATTAATCATGATTCATAACCCATGACAAACTTTTTTATAAAACAAAAGTACGCACTGAGCACGGAAAGAAATATAGCTAAAGTATATTTCTGCTCAAGTTGTGGTATGCACGATATGTTTCCAGCTCTGCAACCTGGTGGGCTTCATCTGCATCATGATCTCGTGGTCGTGGCTGGCGTCTGTGTTCTACAACATTCTGTATTGGGCGGCCACGCTGACCACGTCGCTGCTGCTGCTGCTATACTCGTGCCACTGCGTGGAGAAGCACGACAAGTGGCCGTGGCACCGGCTCGAGTTCTTCTACTGTGTGGGCGTGTGCCTCGCCTACGTCGTCACCTCCGTGTGGGCGCTCGCGCTCGGCAAGGACGTGGCCTACGCCGTCGCGGTGAGTCTACACTCTATAGTCTACACACTACACTCTACACTACAGTCTACACACTACACTCTACACACTACCCTCTACACACTACAGTTTACACACTACACTCTACAGTCTACACACTACACTCTACACACAGTCTACACACTACACTCTACACACTACCCTCTACACACTACACTCTACAGTCTACACACTACACTCTACACTACAGTCTACACACTACACACTACACTCTACACTCTATAGTCTACACACTACACTCCACACTACAGTCTACACACTACCCTCTACACACTACCCTCTACACTACAGTCTACACACTACCCTCTACACTACAGTCTACACACTACACTCTACAGTCTACACACTACACTCTACACTACAGTCTACACACTACACTCTACAGTCTACACTATAGTCTACACACTACACTCTACACTACAGTCTACACAATACACTCTACACAACAAAAACAACACCCTACTACGGGGACTGTAGGTCTAAATTAAAAATAACCTCGCACTTTGCGTGAATAAAAGTTATATACCTACAGTACTAGCTGCTCCTCGCGGTTTCAGCCGCGGTAATTTCGGAGTTCCTGCGGGAATTCCAGTATAAACTATACCTATAAACATTTCTCTGGAATCACTCAATCTATTGTTGAAAATCGCATAAAAATCCGTTCAGTTTTTGTGTCGTCAACAGACAGACAGATGGTCATGCGGACGCGGATGCGGACTAGCTGTGCCCCGCGGTTTCACCCGCGATAATTTTGAAGTTCCCGCGAGAATTCCGGGATAAAAAGTATTTCCTTCTCTGACAACATCAACAAATTTAATCCAAATCCGTCCGTTTTGCGTGATTGAGTTATAAACATCCAAACATCCACACTTTCACATTTATAATATTAGTAGGATGTAAGGATACAGGCCATACAGCGACGTCAAAATTAGTTTGTGTTGTCATTTAATATTGTTGCAGCACCTGTAAAAGGTAAAGTTAATTACCTTTTTTAATATTTAAGATCCTGTTATTTATATTTGACATTTACTCTTAGTAAGCACTAAGTTGAATTCTAAATACTGAAAATAGTGTCTCCATTGCTCAGTTCTTCGGGCTGTGCGCGATCGTGACGTACGGCATGGACGGCTACCTCAAGTTCCGCTCTTGGAAGCGCGGCCTGCCGCCGCAGTGAGGCCGCGATGCGACCTGCGACCCGCGACCTGCGACTCGTGACCCGTGACCCGTGACCTGTGACCTGCGACCCGTGACCTGCGACCCGCGACCTGCGACTCGCGACCCGCGACCGCCGCACTCGACTCGGGTCTGCCCTCGCGGTTGAACGTTTCCATGCTCCCTACGCTACGTACGATCCCGTATCTGACTACATCAAATCATCTATTAATTACTATTTATTGCACCAATAAATGTACAGATGGCGTACTCAATGCCTTGCGGCATTTTCTTCCAGTTAACCATTGGATTGTGAGAGAAATAAATAATAATAATAGTAATAATAATTGTTACGCCTTCACGCCATAACGGTTGAAGGCGACGTTAAACGATGAGGTTGGCTCCTCGAACTGAAACAAATTGCAAACTTAGCAGTTTTGCGATTAATTTGAATTAAGTATGTTGATTTTAGTTGATTCATGTTTGAGACTAGAGTATTCACAATACCGCCATGTTTCCGAATGGAATTGTAAAATGATAGCTAAGTACATCCCAAAGTCGTATTGAAAATGTGATTCGAACTAATTATTATTGTTACTTATCTGTACTTATTGCGCATATTTTCAGTATAACTAATTGCTTTAAAAGGTGCTTTATTCAAATTATTCATGTAAAAGGTGTAAGTACGATATAATGTTGCCAGTTATAAGTTATTTTAATTTGTTGATTGTTAATATAATGTTCATGTAATCTACATTTTTAATCATAACTTCGTTTGTAAATATGTAATGCTAGTTTATAAGCTAACACCATTTGATAAGTTGATGTTGTACCTTATTGTCTAAGTGGTAGGACTCATTTTTTCAAATAACACGTTGGAATTGGTCGATTATTTTTTAAAATTATGTAGTGTGAAATGGGAGGACGGTAAAAAATTGTAATTTGTACCAACTTTTTTTAAAAATTAATTATATGAATTTTTATGTGTTGAGTGTAAAAAGTAGAAATTTTAACATTGTTTCCATAAAATTGTTTACACGATTGGCACTTTGCAGTGTCAACAGAGCCACCCCACCGACAGCGGCGCCCAGGCTTCGACATCCGGATGGTAGTTCCGTCGATCTCATTAAATGTGTATGTAGTTCTGTTTGTTCTGATGGACATTATCGTTTGGTCCGCTCTCCGCTGTTTACTTTAATTACGTTGGTTCCACCACTAATAAATAAATAAATAAACAAATGAGCCGATCCCAACGATCGGTAGCACGTTGCATTTAGTCTCAATTTACAGGAATACTACTCAAGTGGCGAATGAAATCAGTCGCGGATCTTTGATTTGGTTTTGGCAATTTTGCACCATGAAATTTTTAGTGTATACAGGCATAGATTTTTCTAAGGTCTGATTAAAGTGCCTACTAGATTCATGCATGACTAAAATACTAGGAGTCATGTCACCTCATCTAAAATATCGCTTCCCTATCAATTGCTTGTATCCAATCCTATCACCCGGTTCCCTCAGCTTACCTTGATATAGTTAAGCGACATGAGACGATTTTTAAATATCTTCGATTTATTATATTGTTTTAGTATTAACAAAAAATGGCTAGTCGTCTATCGATATAAAAAATCTAGTTCTTAATGGGCATGATGACAAGGTATAAAAATTAAAAATCAAAATTGTATTTAGTCCGTCAGTAAGATAGTAAAAAGTAGTAGTAAAAATAATGGACACGTACCTACATATTATTTTTTGCGTTTTCGAATTATTGAAAAAATACTCAGATAAAACGCATTAAAGTTTAGGAGTGGAAGGTCGCGAAGTCATACCTAAGCATAAAGTGTACCTAGGTGTGACGTCACACGGAATTTCAACTCAATGTATCGCCGTTATTTTTTGAATACGTGTAAAAAGGAAAAATACGTGTCCAATATTTTTTAATAATTTACAAGATGGACTTAAAATTTAGTTATCATGCCTATGGTAAATCTCCGAAAGTTATTCAATACATTACAATTTTAAAACGTTACATTCGAATACACGTGTTTCCGCTCCGAAGATAACTGTTCCCGGTGAAAATATCTGTTTGTTACCTTTCCACGCAACTACTCAACCGATTTCCATGAAATTTTGCATACACTTCGGTGGTACAGAAAAGGACAATTTTTTTTAATTCCCGCAGGTGTGGAAGGTCGAGGAAGTGCTAGTTATATGTACATAAAACTATAAGCTTGTTGCGTCTTTACCCACAGAAGACATTGGAAATATAAAATACTGTTAAATTATTAGCATTAGTAAGGATACCTAGTAAATAAAACAACCTGATTTTAACAAAACTATTCCTTTGTGTCTGTATTACCAATTATAATAAAAACTCTTTGATATAATTTGTATCAAATTCTATAATAATCAAAGCCAGTATAGATAAGCAATAGGAATCTCAAAACATGTTACGCACAAAGTAATAAAATCTCTGAAGCTAAAGTTAAGCTCGAACAGTATATTTTATGAGAACAATACAGTAATCACAATTATTATTACAAGCATTAAATAGAGCCAAAACTGTCTACCAATACTTAACTTTCGATGTTATGATGTCTTCCATCTAGGAAATCACCAGCACCACTGACCCGATCCTTTGTTGCTGCCATTATGTAAACATGTTCTCCCGCGCGTTTTTCCCGCTATCTCAAATAACATTTTATTTACTCTACAGTCTATGAATTCACAATGTTGCCAGTTATTAAATATGAATTGGCCATGGAAATGCAATTTAAATCACTTTAATAAACATTGGTATTATTATTTAAATTAAGAATCACAATACATAGCATAAGAATCATAATAATATTAATCAATTTTAATATATTAGTACAGAATACCTAAATCACTATTCACACTCGCCCATCCTGACATCTTTGCGACCCTGCAAAGTAAAAAGGTTTTGTAAAAATAATTTCACTTTATCTAAATGTAACACAAATTCAAACCATGATTCTTTTTTTATCCAATCAATGTTACTAAGTTCCACCAACTTCCACTTAACTTCTATCCATTATCCATAATAAGATTTTATTTTATTCCTTAATAACCAATAATATTAATAATAATATTTAGCATTGAACCATTTATCAAATATTTTATCTGCGGACTCGCTTAGACGATTAGATACGTAATTTTCTTCCAAGTTCCAACTGCTACTAAAGTTGCGTTAGCACAATCACTCCTTTTACCAATGATCGACTACGCCGATACCTGCTTTACTGACATTAGCGAGGAGCAGCTAAATAAACTTGAGCGCCTCCAGAATCTATGTATCCGGTTCATATTTGGTCTACGCAAATATGACCATGTCTCCGAATTTCGTACCAAGTTCAAGTGGCTTCCGATTTGCCTTCGCCGGAATGCGCATGTCCTCTTCCTTCTATATAGCATACTGTTCAATCCACCTTCCCCCAACTACCTAAAAGACCTCTTCGTATTTCAATCTTCTTCCCATAACCTGCCTGTTCGATCATCCCAGAACTTACTTCTTATGATTCCTGCCCCTAGAACCAACTTTTATGACAAGCAGTTACCTGTACAAGCAGTCCGCTTGTGGAATCCGCTACCTGTAGAGGTGCGAATAGGCCAAATCACTACCCACCTTTAAGAGCCTGGTGAAGACTTTCTACCTCACTCATGGATTGTGACTCGCTGTAGTGTAACCTTATTATTTATAGTATGCATCTGTGTTTAAACGCATTTATAAAATTAGTATTTATACCCATAAATATTGTACGTATATATTTTCTATGTGTATATTTTATATCTATGCGTGTATCTATGTATATCCATTTTTTGTGTATGTCTTTTCTATGTGTCTCTTCTATATTATTTTATGATTCGTTTCACCTATACATATAATATACCAAATCAACATAAATTTACTGTTTTTGTCCTGTCCACCCAAAGGTTGTCTGGAAAAGATCGCTAGTAAAGCGATAAGATAGCCTTTTGTATGCCTTTATTTATAAATTTTTATTTTGTTACCACACTAAAATTATTCTTGTATACAATAAAGAGTATTCTATCCTATTTTAAATTCAACGAAAATGGGAAATCTCTCAAAATACTATGCTGCAGGAAATAATGAACCAGCTGATGAAAAGTTTAACCATTTGCTCTACATGGATGATATTAAATTGTACGCCACCACGAAAGACCTATGTTATTTGGCTGATCTTACGGAAACTTTTCCAAAGGAAAAACGTCGGGTCATATTACCTTTCAGATGCAGACTGGCCAACAGATACCTTCGCTTAATGAAAAAGAGACAAGTACTTGGGCTTCAATCAATCTAAACAATAACAGATCGACAACTAAAAATACAAGAGTGAACTCAAAAGGGTATGCATAGACAACACCGGCAAAATTTGTGCAAGTCTAACGTCGATAAAGAAGCATCCAATGCCTGGCTTACTTGGGGTGAACTGTTTCCCGAAACAAGGATTTATGCTTGCCATTCGAGACCAAGCCATCGAAACACGAAACTACCAAAAGCATATACTAAAAGTTCATAATATATCAAATGACAGCTGCAGAAAATGTAACGGTGCTCCGGAAACGATACAGCATCTCATAAGTGTCTGCAAGTCAATAGTACAAAAAGATTATAAACACCGCTACGACCAGGTTGCTAAGATTATTCATCAGAAACTTGCAAGCAAATCTAAACTGAGGACGAATGAACCAATTTCTTATTAAAAATACATACCTGACAGCGTTCTAGGGAATTCAACCCACAGGCTGTAGAGCACAATATCTGAAAGCTTACAAAATATATTGACCTCAAAACGAAATAGCAAAAAATGTGGAAATTACAGAATATTACCTTCATCCCTGTTGTACTACCACCATCTGAAATCCCTTGTCAACTGCACCAACCCTTCGCTACCCTCCAATTACCTAGGTACACTTACATTATTATGCAGAAGGCGGTAATACTAAATACATGTCGAATCGTCCGCAAACTCCTCCAAACTGATGACCACACAACTCTTAATACTTCCACTTAAACTAACCTCCACTTGGCTTTGGCCCGTGGTTGCCAATTAATACCGGTCTAGCTGAGAAGAATTCAAAAATCCAAATTCCCATAATAATAATAATCCACTTCACAACACACAGATAAGCGTCTTGACCCCACACTAAGCTATAAGCTTGTGTCATGGCAACCAAGCAAACTTGGTATACCTATAGGTACTTACTACATATTATTACATATGTCGATATTACACTATATTATATAGTATATTATATATTCACGCCCAGACTGGAAAATATAATAATATAACAAAATAAAATATAAAAATACAATAATCTATACATACAATTATAAATAAAATTTATGTGCCTGTTTGTAACTCAAAATTAACAGCTTTTTAATAAATGCATAATATGAAAATAAGTATAATTATAATATGGCACCTACTTATATGTCTGTCTGTTCCGGGTAATCTCTAAAACGGCTGGATCGATTTTAACTGGACTTTCACTGGCAAATCGTCAAAGTCAAATCATTTATTCAAATTTGGTCCATAATATGACTCTTTGACGTCAACATAATTACAGTTATTATGACAACACCCATAAAACATCCACCCTTCACAGCTTCCTAGCTGATGTTATAAGGAGTAACTTGGCTACATTTATTTCCAAAAATTAGTTCCTGCGGGAACTCCGAAATCCACGCTAGCAAAATCGCGGGGCACAGCTAGTAATCAATAAATAAATATATAAATAAATAAATTTATTTCACACTCTTTATCTCCATTATTTTCAACCATAATTTATAACCATTCATTATTATTCCATTATTTATAACCATTTTATTTTCAACCATAATTTATAACCATTCATTATTATTCCATTATTTATAACCATTTTATTTTCGACCATATTTTTTTTTTATCCAATTTATCCAATTATTCAAGTAATTCCATTTTTACCAATATTTTATTCATTTAGTCCAATTTATTCATTAATACCAGAGATCCATTTAATTATTCCATTTATTACTTTTATACCATTCATCACTTAGATTATCAACCACTTTTAACCATTACTTTAGTATAAATACATCAGGTACATGACCATATATTCCAGTATCTAATTTTTGTACCTAATCCATTAGTAATTAAATCCGATAATCAAAATCGCTTTAACTAGTTAACCAGCTAGTTATTCCTTACACAATTGGTAGAGTAAATTCTTTTTCCCTCAAGTACCTAGATTAAATTGACATTATCAGAAACGTACCGGGAGATCGCAAGCGCACCAAACCCAAAATTAACTATAAATTCTTCTATGCTATTCACCTGACTCGTCTGTCGAGATTGTATCGGTCTCAGAGTCTATTTAGAACAATTGTATGTAATCTGACTATGCTTTGACACCTTATGGACAAGTTCTAGTTGAAGAAAAGAAAGAAGTCTATCCATTACAAACAACCAAGGAAATAAACAAAAATGGATCTTATGTCCTTATTGGCGCCTATTAGATAATATACGGAAGTAAAGTTATATAAGTTTGCAAACTTTGTAAGTTTGGATGTAGTGGGTAGTCTCTGGTACTACTGAACAGATTCTTAAAATTCCTTTATAAAAGATACTGACACAGCACAGGAGTGACACGTACTTTCCATTTCCAAACAAAGAATTCCTGCCGAAATATCAAAATTCACGCTGGGAAATCAGCGGGGAAACAGATATTTTAATAGGTTACCTATGGATAAAAGTGAAATAAGCAATAGGGTAGATACATTTTATCCTGATGTAAAGGAATTTCGCGGGTTGAATCGCGGGGGATAGTAGGCACCTAGCAGTAAAATATTACTTATCGTTGAAGGTAAATTATGATAATACTCTAAAACTGATTTTGTTCTCTATACGTATCTATTTAAGTATTATTAATGAATGTTGGCATATAATCAAAAAAAAGAAAACTGTGACTATTGTTTTAAACAAGATTCGAATTTGAAAACTAACTTAGAGACCACACTTGAATCGCAACCTTTTAATGTGTTATACAAATGCATATTACGTTTAATTAAATTGTTTAAATTACAGGAGGATTACAGAATAATTTCACAGAAAGTACCTTTACCTATCTATTTTCTTCAAAAGCTCAATGGTTAAATAGAGTTACTACTGCATTAATTAACATCAAGTTAAATATTGTGTAATTCCACTACAAATTAGAAAGACTTACCGCTACCACAATAACCACGAGTATACTCCGCTACTAAGCGCACTAAAGAAGAAATGCTGTAATTGAATACCCGCGCATAATCACACATTTTTAGACTTATAAGCATTGATATATTCCTATAAGAAAAAAATCTCCAGGACTTCAAACCCATTTACTACGAATTCTATCGACACCTGACCTTCATACTTTTATTGGACTACCTCCAAAACCTTTTACAAAAATATCTGATGGAAGCAACAAGACAAGTTTTAGCGAGCAATCTCGAGTATCTAAATTAACCCGTGTAATCGATATTGTCAGGGAATGCCTCTAAAATCTTTTGTTTCTATTTATGCCATGTAAATTCATAAGAACGCAAAGTCTTGTGCCACAACTTAGCCAATCCAGTCAAACGTGACTGCACATAATAACTTTTCCATCATCGTTCCAACCATGTATTGCCCTTAGATGTTCGATTTTATCAAGATTTTATTAAGCCATTGTAACACCGGCAATTCCGATTTCTCAAAATCGAATTCGGGAAAAATACGGGTTTAACCAAGACGTTACTATAATATGGAGCGATCCTACCAGTATCATCCAGTTGTGAAGATTCTTTATTTCTCACGGCCCGTGGAGAAGGCGTATCTCTAGGCCGCCATGGCGCCCAGGATCTGGAACTGATCCATGACCGTCGTTTCGTTTAACAGGACTCCGAGAATGCTTTGGCTGCTTGAATCCTTAATAATCCCACTTCTGAAATGTTAAATTATTAGCATTAGTAAGGATACCTAGTAAATAAAACAACCTGATTTTAACAAAACTATTCCTTTGTGTCTGTATTACCAATTATAATAAAAACTCTTTGATATAATTTGTATCAAATTCTATAATAATCAAAGCCAGTATAGATAAGCAATAGGAATCTCAAAACATGTTACGCACAAAGTAATAAAATCTCTGAAGCTAAAGTTAAGCTCGAACAGTATATTTTATGAGAACAATACAGTAATCACAATTATTATTACAAGCATTAAATAGAGCCAAAACTGTCTACCAATACTTAACTTTCGATGTTATGATGTCTTCCATCTAGGAAATCACCAGCACCACTGACCCGATCCTTTGTTGCTGCCATTATGTAAACATGTTCTCCCGCGCGTTTTTCCCGCTATCTCAAATAACATTTTATTTACTCTACAGTCTATGAATTCACAATGTTGCCAGTTATTAAATATGAATTGGCCATGGAAATGCAATTTAAATCACTTTAATAAACATTGGTATTATTATTTAAATTAAGAATCACAATACATAGCATAAGAATCATAATAATATTAATCAATTTTAATATATTAGTACAGAATACCTAAATCACTATTCACAATACACAAAATATTTTTCTGTAGAATCATAAATGCATTAAAAACCGTTTGTAAAATGTTTCTGTAGATATCGAGATCTCAGTGACTGTTGCCTTTATAAAAATAGTAGAATATATCCAGCCTCCTTTGATGGGTTTTTGTCTTTTTTCTCCATCAATACTGACATAGGTTTTAAAGTTCGCGCAAACAAAAGATAAATATTTGTTAAGTTTATATAATGTAGGTACCTACTTAGTTATTATGAGTATATTCATAAAATTTATACTTAATCCAAAATCTCAAAAAAGTCATTTGTATTTTTCTAACGGTTTATTTTTCTATTCAAGTGCCTTTCGTAAGATTTTGTGATATAATGATATTGACCAAGCAAATATACTTTACTTTTGGTCCAATTTATAAGCATTTCTGCATTTGATATAATGATTTCTGTATTTAGTAGGTATCTATTTATATTTGTCTACAGTTTATATTATTAAGTATTTTTATAATAAAACACAAATTGACAAATAAAGCTTTTTATTCCACTTTACTACAGTAAACATTAAAATACCTATTATTTTGATTAATATGATTTATGTTCTTTTAAATGCAATGCTTGCTGCACAAAAATATGCTCATTTATCAAAAGATATTGTCTAATAATCTCCATGAAACGAAGTACCTAAGTCACGGACCTGCAGTGTTTCATGATAGTCTTTCATATTTCTCTTATCAGATTTTATTAAGTACGTTTTTAAAGTTACAACAAGTCTTACTTTATTAACAGTGATATCTAGAGCAGCATAGTACTCAGATATTAATAATAATATGCCGCACAAATCTTGAAATTAAACTAAGTAATGCTTATTTGTAATAATAATTGTGATCGTTACCATATACTAGTAGATAATAAATAACATGTATCGTATCAACTAAAGTGCAAAACGAACATATTTGACACAATAGTGAGCAAAGACAGTGTTTAAGTGTAGATGAAAAATGGCCGGCTTATGAAAATTTGCCGACATCATTTTTCAAAAGTACATGCCTAAATACTACAAAATAAATAATATCTCCATTTATTTACATAAATATAAAAGTATAAGTAAGTACATATAAAGATAAACATAATTATGTACAAAGTTTTAAACTGGCTTATGTGCTAATTAAGACTTAACTACTATCACAAAATGTTAGTTATAACACGTTTCTAAGCAAACATTCATTTTAACCGGTGTAACATCCGGCTTAAAGGACCAAAACGCACTGACTATAACTGATTCATTTTTATGTGCAGCTATCTTGTTTTCGACACTCCAGGAATTGTTTTCAATCTTCCGATAGATAAAAATCTGTAGAATTGCGAGATAAGTAAATCTATTGTTAACCTTTCAAAAACACTATGAAATGTACTTTAAATTCAATAATGCAAGTATTCGCTGACGTAGATTAGAAAGTGTATATTCATTAATTGTAATACAGTACATTAGTTGGTTTGTTGATATGTAGCACATATCTTTTGGTACTTCCATTGAATTTTGTAGTGTAGTCGGCTGTCGGCACAACGCTACGAACCGTAGCCTGCAGTTCTTGTTTCGACAGAAAATTAAATCTTTATTAAAGGATTCATTTATTCTTTATTGCACAAAGGGTACATATGGCGAACTTAATGCCTTGCGGCATTCTCTACCAGTTAGCCATTGGGTTAAGGATAATGCACATAATAGCACCAGACGTTAAAAGAAATGTTTACATCTTGTATGGTTTAAATTCACAATACCTAACAACAGTGGATATTGTGTGAACTGAACTTAAACTTTAAAGCATCAAAGACAATATAACCATTTATTCATATGCCATAATAAGTGTTAAGTACTCAGCGTACCTACACAACCTTTGGTTACATCATACATATTCCCTATAAATAAATAATTATAACATAACCTACATTTCTGCTTTTGTCGAGTTAATTAATTATTTTCCTTTTTCCGAGTCAAAACTACAGATTTATAAACAGTATAAACACCTTCATAAATATTACAAAATTATACAGGGTGTAAATTTTAAACGATGAACAAATTGAAGCCCTCGATAATTTATGCTTGTATGGATAGTTCTAAAGGCGGGACACACTTGTGTGTTGCGTCGTTGTGTGTCGCGACTAGCGACAGTAGTATATCGGTTTCATACATTTAGTATGGTTAGAGAAGCACCACAACAGAACGCGCCACAACACAACACAACATACTAACATGTCTCTTACCATACTAAATGTATCAAACCGATATTATGCTTCTGTCGCGACACAAGAAGACAAGTAGCCCACGCGCTGAACGCGCCGACAAATCGAAAGTAAAGGTCAGTTAGCCTCACAAACCCACGTCACGTCCTACATTAACTGTTTAAGGAGGTCATTCTTTATGACGTATCAGAAACTCTTCTAGACTTATAATATTACATGTACGAAACTGTTTTCGATGGAAGAATGAATATACTATAACTATTTTCGTAACTCACCAACGAGGGAAACTGACGGTACCTAGTTACGAATAAGTTTAAAAAAATATGCTTTCGAAACTAGTTGCGAAAACCTGGTTTCGATGGCGGTCGAAGCGGTGTATATTTATTATAGCAGTCTGTTGGTTTCTGAATTAGATGAAATCAGTGCCGGGGAAGGATTCAGGAAGCGTCACGTCAGGAGGTGAGGTCCGGTCCCCTAGGGCAGCACGCGCGCGAGGTGCGCAGGGCGCGCGGGGTGCGCAGGGCGCGCGGGCGGCGCGGGCGGCTGCTTGGCCGGCGCGCGCCGCCCCTGCGCCGGGCCGCCGGCCAGCTGCGCGCGCGCCGACACGTAGGCGGCCGCGCCGTACGACACCATCGCCAGGTACCCGAAGAACTGATGGGCAAACACTAGTGTTCGGACACGAGTATGGAAATACCTCCGGTTTCCAGAACGCTGGCCAGTACAAATCAAGTAGACGTAGGTACTTGCTGTTAAATATCCCGTACACTGAATAAAGGTTTGCAAAGTTTCAATTTAACGAATATAAATCAAAATGGAAACAGGTTTTGGTCTTCAGTTGGGCCGAGTTGAAAATCAAACAACTGTCAGCTAACCAGCGCTCCGGAAACCGAAGAAGGCAGATCTTCGTTGGCGTGGAGATATAGATAAAACTCCCACGAGGAAAAAAAAAGAAAAGGCTGGAATAAAGTTTCACGTCATTATATCACACGCAAACACACTCTGTTAGCAAAAAACACCTTTTTTGCTGACAGAGTGGTTGCACCTTGGAATGGGCTATCAGAAGAAGTAGTCTTGGCACCTAACATTAAAAACAGGCAGGATAAATATTTAAAACTAATAATGAACAACTGGATACAAGCACCTATCAGTTGCTGAGTGAGTTGCTTCAACTGCCTGACTGAATTATAAATGAAACTTTTAACTTTCTACCGGTTACTTAATAATTATTAAGCTAAGGTAAAACTTACCCCAGCAGCCGAAAAATTCGGCGAGCCGAAAGCGACCGCAATAGTGGACGCGATAAGGTTCAAAACCAAGAGCGCGAGGCACGCGACCATCTCGATCTTCAGCCATTTGATGTTGTGGTACTTCTCCACCACGTGGTAGAGGTACATCAACAGCAGCGCTCCGGAGAACCAAAAGCCGAGGTGCGCCACCACTATGAAGTACACCCCGCGCCCGTTCGACCAGAACACTGACGATTGGATGCAAATGAACACGATCAGGTTCAATATCTAGAAATTACAATCTTTATGTCAACATCATAGGTACCTTTATTTCGTTCACTCCACTTCATGCACCGTGTTGAATTGCTCTTTATACATATACATACAGGTTTCCCTGAGACATTTTCCTCCACCATTAAGCCTGTACATAGTAGTGATCAATTTCATTTGTACATAGAACGGAAAAGATCCATAGTTGTACTTTGTAAGTAGGAGAATTCTACTTCTAAGCCATTTTTTTATTATACCTGGCCTCGCTCTAAATATTTTAGCAAAGGATCGTCAGGCGCTCAGTGGTAATTGGACTATCTGGCGTGTTGTGTCAATCCACAACTTGGCCAAAATTGATAATTAATGTGGCTAAGTTTGATTTCAATCTGACAATCCAGAGACTAGTTATCGAAAAATAAAGTAAGTCAGAAACCTACTCATACTGTACATACATTTCATACTTTAAATATCTCGAGCTAGGTTGGAGTCGATTGGTAGCTTTTGGCACAACAGGTCCCATTGTGAAATCTCGCAAGTCGATACAGATGGTGTTGCTAGGAAGGGGCAACAGCCAGCAGGTAAATGAATTATTATTTTAAAGTAATATTATATACTGCAAAAATCATTTAATACATACAATAACAACAACTTTAAGAATGCCCGCCGCTGTCATCAGGTAGGAAGGGTCGAACCTCAAAGTAGTTATGAATACAGTGTTTGTCGACCCATTGACCTGGGCCAATGGCGGGGGAGGTGGGGGCGGACGATGAGGCTGCAGAGTCATCTTCACAATATCCCAAAAAGAATCCTAAGGTTCACGCTTCTGAAACCAAATGCAACAGCTACATGTCACACTAATATTATAAATGTGTGTGTGTGTGTGTATGTGTGTGTGTGTGTGTGCGCGCGTGAGTATGTGTGTGTGTGTGTGTGTGTGTGTGTGTGTGTGTGTGTGTGTGTGTGTGTGTGTGTGTGTGCGCGTGTGTGTGTGTGAACGTGCGTGCGCGCATGCGTGTGCATATGCATATGTTTGCTTGAGTTAGTATATTTGTTACTCCTTCAAAGTAAAATATTTCATTAATATTATGAAGGGTAGAAGTAAGGAGGACCATCTCAGTGTATTAAAAAGTGTCAGTTGAAAGGGAGCAAATTAAGGTGGCGCCATAGTAGCAAGTGGAAGAATTTTAAAAAGAGCGCCACAATCTATTAGAGTAGGATACTAAATTAAAAAAGGAAAGAAGAATTTCTGGTTTGTTACAGCTCATTTTTTATTAAATTTTTCTACTCAGCACACTTCACTCTGTTTATAATTGCTAAGTTCATATCATATCGACTTCCTACAATAGCACCATTTCGGTGAGTGTTCGAACAATAATTTTCTGTTTACCCCTGGACACTTTTTCAACTAATCCCCCATATGAGACGGTTCTCCTTATTTCTACACTCCATAATTAATATACATAAGTTTTATACAGCAATATGGCCTGAGAAAATCTGCACAACAAACTCGCCTAGTAGCATCATCTGTTTAAAAGGAACAACATTCTTTACTACCCACCCTAAGCTACGCAGATGACCTATGTTAGGTAGGTAGGTACTTTACTAACTCTGTGCTCTAGGCAAGTCTGTTTTTTGTACAATGATGAACACAGTGCAACAAGTTTAAATTAATAATCTAAATCTTCCTACACTTATTATAAACTTAAACGACAGCAATTAAAATACTCATAGCGATGGCTGATTTATTTAAACTTTATTTATTAGTAAGTAACTAAACATGTACAAAGGGCATGTTGACTAATTTTTATTTTTTAATCCGTCTTGTAGATTATTAAAAAATATTGGACACGTATTTTTTCTTTTTTTACGTAATCAAAAAATAACGGCGATATATTGAGTTGAAATTTCGCGTGACGTCACTATTTTGACAGTTAATAATAATAATTTATTTATTTGCAAGAATATGGTACATAAGAGGTGTTATATTAAAAAATTCATTCAACATATTCTACCGTTTCCGGCGTGCAAATGTCATCTTATAGATCTATGATAGTAAAATTAAAAATTGTAAAAAAAAAAGAAAATTATATAAAATGTCGATAATACAGTTTAAAATGTCAAAAATTCAACAAAACTGTAAAAAGGTTAAAAAAATAAAAACATTAATTATAAAAGAAAAAAATTCAAACATTAGAAAATTAATACAATTCAAATTATAAATATTCAACAATTTTACAATAATTATTCATTTAATATGTCAGAACAGTCAAATAATTAAAATAAAGCAAATGTCAGTCAAGCTAATAAATAATTAATTATCATATCTCATGTTATCAATATATTCAAAGAACTCACTGACGGTATAAAAACATTTGTCCAACAACCAGCCAAAAACTTTGTTTTTAAACTGGTTAAAGTTCAAACTTTTGAAGTGGTTCGGAAGACTATTATAAATCCTTAAAGTCATAACAGATACATTTTTTTTTGACATGCATAGTCTTTGTGGAGGCATAAACAGTTTATGTGGATCTCTGCTATTTTGTTTATTTAGAACTTCGTCATGCGTTGGGAACAAATGTCGATACTTTTTAACAAATAAACAGACTTCAAGTATATATTGGCATGGTAACGGTAGTATTCGTAGTTCTTTAAATATTGGCTTACAATGAGCCAAATAATCAGCTCCGCAGAGAGCTCTTGCACACTTTTTTTGTACTCTTAATGCCATACAAATATCGACTGAGTTACCCCATAATATCAATCCATATCGGAGCTTAGAGGAAACATACCCATGATAAGCTGATAAAGCTGCCGATCTTGATGCCGTGTAGCTTAAGCGACGAAGCGCAAATACAAATTTTTCTAGTTTGTTACATACCGTGTTAACATGTTCCTTCCATTTTAACTGATTGTCCAATGTTATGCCCAAGAAGATCGTTGATTCAACTTGTTTAATTGTTGTGTTATTGTATTGTACTTTTATTTGTGTTTCTGGTCGGCTCTGTGTTTGAAATTTCAAGACTTTTGTTTTATCAATATTGACTTTTAGAAAATTGTCCCCCAACCATTTAATAACGTTATTTAGTTCTTCATTGGCGATATCCTTTAGTAGACTTTTATCTTTACTTTTAATTAGCAAAGTTGTGTCATCTGCGAATAAGAGGCAATCTTGCTTTATGACTTTAGGCAGATCGTTGATGTACAATAGGAAAAGCAATGGCCCCAGAACACTACCTTGTGGAACACCGCAACTAACATGTTGTAACGTTGATTGGAAATATTGCTTCCTATGATCATATATTTTTGTGACCTCAGTACACTGCTGTCGACCTGACAAGTAACTCCGAAACCAGTCCTGTGCTTTTCCCCTAATTCCATACATATCCAGCTTATAAAGAAGACGCTCATGTAATACGAAGTCAAATGCCTTACTCATGTCAAGGAATATGGCCATCACAAAATTTTTGTCATTTAGAGATTCTGTTATTTGCTTAACTAAAGAAAAACATGCCAAAGTCGTAGAATAATTACTTCTAAAACCATATTGATTAGGTTGTAGTATGTCAAATTTATTAAGATATTTATTTATTTTATCATGCATAGCTTTTTCTACGACTTTTGATATAATTGGTATAAGTGTTATAGGTCTATAGTTAGACATGTTTGTTGGGTCTCCTTTCTTAAAAAGGGGTTTTACTATAGATAGTTTTAAACGTTCCGGGAATACACCTTGCTGGAACGATAGATTCATGATGTGACATAATGGCCCTGCTATGTCTTTTGCACATTTTTTAATT
The DNA here is from genome assembly GCA_907165275.2 of Zygaena filipendulae. Classification (NCBI taxonomy): domain Eukaryota; kingdom Metazoa; phylum Arthropoda; class Insecta; order Lepidoptera; family Zygaenidae; genus Zygaena; species Zygaena filipendulae. The sequence continues at coordinate 531,623 of OU015649.1, forward strand.
ATTTTTGTATTAATTTCGTCATATCCTACAGATCTTGTATCCTTTAAATTCTTTATGATTTTTATAACATCGAATTCGTCAACTGGACTCAGAAACATACTCTGAGCGTTATCAGATATATAGCAGTTACTTGAAAATCCTTGATTATTATTAGTATTTTTAGCTATATTAATGAAGTAACCGTTAAACATTTCACAGATCGTATTGCTATCGTTAAATATCAGGTTATCTTTTTTTATACAGTCAATATCATTCTTTACAGATGTCAAATTTACGTTGTTTTTTATGATTGTCCATACTGCCTTGCATTTATTGTTTGAAATTGTTATGAAGCGGTTGTTATTTAGTTGTTGAGATTTAAGCAAACATTTTTTTAATACTTTGTTATATTTAAAGTAGTTTTTTTTATTAATTTTTTTATTTAGAGCTTCATTGCGATATTTGAAAAACAGTATCCTTTTTTTAATACAAGATCTCTTAAGTCCTTTAGTTATCCATTTATTTTTTGGTACTTTGTTTTGTATTCTATAAGTAACTATCGGAAAACACAATTTTAAGAAAAGGACAAATAAGTCATGGAAAATATCAAATGCCTCGTTGCAGTCATTTTTCATGTAAACTTCGTTAAATGTGAGGCAAGATATATAATGACAAAACTTTTCTATGTTTTCCTGACTAAATTCTCTCTTTTTCTCGAACCAATACCCGTTAACATTCTTATCCTCCCGTTTCTTTCTTATCCGTTATTCTTATTTATTAATACTTATTTATTATATAGTTATTCTTATCCGTTTGTATGGCGGTTTTGCGGTTAGTGACGTCACGACCTCCTCATCCTAAATTTTAATGCCCTTTATCTCTGTATATTTTAATTTATTTAAAAAAGCAAAAAATACGTGTCTATTGTTTTTTTATTTTCTAACTGACGGTCTAATTAGAATTTTGATTTTCAATAGTAGTCAACATCCCTAATCCCATGTAGCATTCCCAATCTATTTTTCGTACGATTTCCATTTAGCCTTGACACGAAATTATCAACAATTATTGAGGTGAACAATGAGATATGCATGCGTGACTCACATTTTAAATCCTCACTTCCATGGTAATAAAACTATGGTTATTGTTCTTCACGTCATAAATTCTGGTTTCTACTTTTGTAAATAATTCAATATTTATTAAGTTACGTCACTTTCAAAGCTAAACAAATTAAATATTATTTCAATAAATATGTACCTCAACAAATTGATATCAAACTTCTCCAACTATTTAGAAAAGAATTTACTTTGATTTACTTTTTCCTTTCCAGTTTCCGCTGTGTTTGTTTCACAAACTACTTAAGATACTACCGTTTGTTTACTTCACTTCAGCCTTCAGCAAAGAAAATAATACTTCTGATATCACGGGTGCGGTCCGTTTTGTACAAACGGTAAAATACACGTACTTGAGCGTGCACATGACTGTAGGGATGTGACATTGAGAGAAAAAAATCGATTTTTATTTTAATCGATTTTTGTCTCTTTAAAAATAATCGATTTTTGATTAATCGATTTAAATGAGGAAAAAAATCGATTTTTAATATAAAATCGATTTTTTACGATGAAAATCTGCATGCTTTTAGCAATAAAACTCTGAGGATAATTTGAACAATAGGGTACTTGCACGAAATTTATTATAAGAAATATTTCAAAAACAGAGCCTTAGAAAAGCGTTATCGTAACAAAAAAAATTCAATAGTTTCTAAGATATTCAACTTTTAATTTTGTGAAACTGAACGTTGAAACGAAACACCAATCACAGCCACGCTTAACACATTTCACTCTTCACTTTTATTTTTTTTGGAAACATTTACCTCTTTCAAAAAAAGCAAAAGAAACTAAGAGCATACAGTCAACGCATATTTTCCATTTTCTGAAGTTTTTTACTTTAAAATGCATCGGTAAGATGCATTTCGATTTTTTTGTTTTTTTTTTATTTATCTACTCAGAAAAAAAGTACAAAATTTTTACAAGGTCACACAAAAACCCAGCAGGGTTTATTTCGTGTCACATCTGGCATTAAATACAATGCATATGTACTTACAGATTCTTTACTGGAACTTTTGGAAGTAACTCGATACAGTTCAACCTTAATTTCGCTTTTGGATATTGAAATTATATGTCTGTCAGTGTCAAATGACCCTTTCAATACGAGTGACATTTGTATCACAGATTAATAAGGCGTAATTTTGACCTAGTGACGTCATTCCGCGTTTTGGTGGTAAAGTCTAAAGTATGAATTTTGAAACGCTCTATTTAAATAATTTATGGATATATTTTTTTCTTTTTCTTGCTTTAGGCCTTCCCTTCCCCATGGGAATCCCAGGATAAAAATCGATTGAACGATTATAAAAAAAATCGATTATTAATCGATTATTCTTAAAAATAAAATCAGTTATAAAAATCGATTTTTTAAAAATAATAATCGATTAAAAATCGATTATTTAAAAAATCGATTATTTTTTCACATCCCTACATGACTGTTTATAATGATTACACATGGTTACAAAATTTTACTTTTTATCCGGAATTTTTTTCACTTTTCCTTTATCATTTGATACAGTTAATAAATCCATCAGCTGTTTCTATTTATCAGCTTTTATTTTCCGTACACAGCTTATTGGTATTTTTTAAGAGTACATTTACGAATTTAACACAGTGTTGATATCATAAACTTAAACGATCCACAGCAAGTAGACATATGTCTAGTTAATTTGTGGTTATATACTCTTTGATCCACAGTGTGTTTGCTTTATTTGTGGTGGATATTTTTTTAAAAATTATAGACAATTGGTGAAAAATTTCGTAAAAACTGCTATACCGACTATTTTAAAGTACAAGTGTGTAATTTGGACAAGCCGAGGGTGCCTAAACTGTTTGCCAAAATTATGTTGTTTGTTTGCGACAGTGGTAAAGTAGAAAAAGAAGTTCCTGAAGTTCAAACCCCCCATGATCTGGCGAGAACCGAAAAACCACCATGATGATTGTAATTTTTGGGTTTTTAATGTAAACGGCATTAATCAAATAACCACAGTAAATGGATTTATCCTGATTTACCATCTGCTAAACAACTAACTTTGTTAACTATTCTAGTTCAAGAGCTTATACTGCCAGTTTTACCTTCGACGTCTGCAGCAGCTTCTTGCCAAATGGAAATCATTTGTATCAGTAGTGAAAAACTTTTTAAACAAGCACTAAACTACCAAGACTTGGTCCAACATTTATGTTATTATGTCTGAACGATCTTGGTTGCAACATGAGCATAAAACTTCATTATTTACACTCTCATCTGGACCACTTTCCTGAAAATCTTGGCCACTTAATAATAAACAAGAAGAAAGATTCCATCGAGAAATTCTCACCATGGAGGAACGATATAAGGGCAGATGGGATGTGCATATGATGGCAGATTATTGCTCGAGTTTGCAAACGAGACCTACCATAAGCATCTCATGCAAAAAAATCATTAAAAAGGACATTTTTGGCTGCTTCCGAAAAATAAATATTTTTTATGGTATTAAATTTTTGGAGTTGTTACAAAATTACACCTAATTATGCCATAATTATCTCAAAAACTAAAACTGATAGATGAAAACTATTTTAATTTTATTTTCAGAATCAGGATGCCATAATAATATTATGTCTATATAAAAGCTAATTAACCTCCTGGAAAAAATCTTTGTAACTATGTGTTACGATTGAAATTGTGACATAAACTTCTCCGTGTTGGCATTGTAGGGCAATTATGTAACTTTGGTTGCTTGCTATTTTATTTCAGTTTCAATCAGAAAAATAGTGGTTTTGTGATTAAAAGCTTCAAGTTTTGAAGTATATTATTGATTGCTAGATATTGTTGGTGTCAAATCATGCATATTGCATATTTTATTCGCAAAACCGCCATGCGACCGCTATGTTTTTGATTGAAACCGAATTTTGATAAAAATTAAAAATCATACATAGTTCCTTATTAGTCCCTCTGTTCCCACCAACGATGACGTCATCGATGACACGATGCTCATGTCAGTGTAAGACTGCAATTTGAATTTTTAACAGCTGTTTGCATATATGGCGCACACTAGCACGAAAAGTGCAATTTGGACCGACCCACAGTCTTTGTGCTTGACGAATGACGTCAGTGACGCTTCTGACGGACGCGGGACGGCTGACAACTGACAAGAGTGACGACAAGTGACAACTGACAGTCTGACACTGTTTTTGAAACAACAAATGTCGCGAGTTGTAACTTCTTCATAGTTTTTCCGTCCATAAGTGATATTTACATGTAGAAAACACATAATATTTGAATTAAATACGTAGAAACGTAAGTTGCAGTGTATGAAATAGTCTTCCAGTCTGAAACACGTGTAAGTAGAAACTACCTAATTTCTAGATAAGTATCTAGGTAGTCGTTTGGGAAAGCTATTTCAATGTTTATATTCCGTTTACCTAAAGCTATTGCTCAATAATAGCTATTTTAGGTGGTGACGAGACTTGATGAAGCATATATTATAAACTTTATATTTGACAGATATCCCATTTTTAAATGTTAATATCTACTGTAAACTTTTTCATGTGTTAAAATATTGATCCAGTCTGCTAATAGAAACTCCCCCAACCGAAGGTTTCTAATTTAGATAGGTATCGATTTTGAACCTTCGACTGTTTTTGTGATATCTATTCTGATTGCAAAACTTTTTAATGCTGCACATGTCCATTGTCCATTGCTGGAAAAGCAATATTGAAAAAATAATTATGCATGTCTAATTTCTGGTTGCATCAGCTCAGCATTCAGCAAGCCCTTGATGATTAGATCATGTAGTATGTATGAGTCATAGTAAACTATAAACTTTTACTAGTTGAAGTATTTACCTAACTTTGAAATGATGGCAATGAAAATTTTATATTATTTTACTGCTATCATAATGTCATATTCAAACAATAATAAAATAGTTATATAAATTCAGTTAAATGAATATGACACAGATACATACCTAATTAGGATTTAAATTAAATAGTGGTAAAATATTATCATCAAACCTGTTTTTGAGATGCCACTTAAAATACAAATGAAAACATGAGTCACAATGTTAATTATCAGTAAGCTGTAGTTTTATCTAAAAAAGATTATTTTATCATTTGACAGTGTTTTCCTAAATCTGTCCAGGTGCTGGTTTGGTTTTGTAGTTTCTGATGTATAACAATGGTATACATATATACCTATATATTGATAAGGATGATGAGTATAATATTAAATTTGGTATTTACAATTTTGATTAGTGTGTGCTGTACGAGTCCATTAGTTACAAATAGAACTGTACTGATAATAAATATAAATAAAAAATAAAATATACTTGAATTTCAATCATAAGTATAACTATACATAACAATACATAAAAAAGAAAATAGAACTTGCACTTGGGACTAAAAATGACCTAACATAAATTGTCCCAATTCTAACAAATTTAGTAAACAGAATGAAGTAAAGTTGAGTTTTGAATTGTGTGTTAATCATATGCACAGTGAAAACTCAACCTTGTTTCTTTGAACTGTGTTGTTTTGTCTTTTATGGTTTTTTTTATCAAAATGATGTAAGTTAAGTAGTTTATATGAAGGTATCTCTTTCAAGTTTTTCTTACAAATAGACTCATACTTGAATCTAGGAAAAATGAACCTAATTGTGTAATCAAAAATTACTGTCTAAGAATTATTTGTGGTTGTCAAATTTAGTAAAATTTTTATCTACAGAATAAGAGCATATAGCCATGGCAGAAGTGGGTTTCCCCGGTCAGCACACCACCACCACTACCATCACATCAAGCACCACCGTACAGACTAACATTCGGTTTGATCCGGAGTACTTGAAGACTGTGCCAGGGATATTGAAAATTATTCAAGTAGTAAGTGTTAGATTTCAAGTTCCCTTACAAGAGGAGACAGCAATAAAGTGGAATGTGGATGTTCTATTTATAAATGTGAAAGCAACTCTGTCTTTCTGTCTGTATTACTGTTACCTTTTTACGCCTTAATACTCAACCAATCATCATGAAATTTTGCATAAACATTGTCAGGGGCACAAAAAAAGACCTAGGGTACTTTTATTCCAGAATTCCTGTGGAAGCTGCAGAATTAACGCGGGTATAACCTCAAGGAAGATAGATAGATAGATAACTCTTTATTGTACACAAAAAAAGAAGTTAAAGAGAAGAGCTAGTTAAAAATAATGGCAGGCATTATTTGATGCCCAAATAAAAACCCTTTGTGGTCCATAAAAGTATACAATAAAACGACAAAAATATATATAACTACTGCACCAGTAAATAGTCGACAGTGTTTTGAAATAGATTAAAACTCACCAGTTACTCTCTAACTCTTAAATCAAGAGACAATGCCTCAAGGTCGCATTGGAACTAAAATGAACAGGTTGTAGTTTTGTGCAAATTAAAAGTTTCCCACGCTGCTCTGCTGTCGGTAATTATTTCGAGTTTGTGTGAATGCTTAATGGTTTATTTTGTGTTGCTAAAGAGGTTTATCAACAAGTTTTCCTTTGCTTACTGCAATAGAAAACAGAATTGTGGTAGTGAATCCTATGGGGATGTGAATGTTGCTGTTAATCACAATTTTTAATATCTACTGTAAACTTTTTCATGTGTTAAAATATTGATCCAGATCGCCTTTCATTTTTACTTTTATACTAAACCAGCTGTCCCCCGCGGAAAGTTATTCAACATTCGTTTGGAGGTGACCTATCTACGAAATTCCAAGCGCTACGCCCAAGCCTACCGGTTCTAATTTTTTTGTTGCGGGCGGCATACGCGCCAAATATTGTATTATAAAAAATTTAGACATGGGCTAATAAAAATGAAAAAATATAACCTATATTAAAACATAGTGTGCGATCGATTCGCTAGTTGATTCTGAGCAAACTATTTTCTAGTTTTCAGTTAATTAATTAACAGTATTCTTTGCTTAAACTATGAAGTGTCCCGTTCTCCCCTGCAGCTGTGCAGCCTGCTCGGCTTCATATGCATCCAGTTTTCGCACTTCAACACCGCGCGGACGGGCTCCTACTTCAGCTGCATATCTATGATCGCTTTCTGGTTCACGGGCATCCTCCTCGGGCTCTACCTGTTCCACTTGGTGGAGAAGTTCTACAAGATCCCGTGGCTGAAGGTGGAGCTGCTGTTCTGCGGGGTGTGGACGCTGCTGTACCTGATCGCAGCCAGCCTGGCCGCCAGTGTCCACGATAAACCTCACTCAGCTGCTTCGGTGAGTTTTTTTTAACTTTGTAATTAATAAATAAAATAGAAAAACGTTTCACACCACTAATCATAATATAGCTTACCATCTGGTGCACTTTTAAGAATATGATCAGATTCTATCGCCTCATGCATGCGGCTCGTGTGCGCGTATCTGTGCATAGTTGCTCTCAGATTTTTTAAACGTTCCCTTCGGCGGTTTCACACGAAATCTTAAAACTTGTGTTAGACTTTTTTGATTTTCTTGATTCTCTCATCTTCATAATTTCTTTTCTTTTCCGTTCCTTCTTTTGAGGTTAATGAAAAAAATCTTAGCGTTTGCCACGATAGACAAAACTCGTGTGTTGTGCATAATTTCAAGTTTTCAGATCCATAGCCGTTTGGCGTCTGTGCATTGATGAATGATTTAGGGTCATATAGATATTTAATCTATACTAATATTTTGAAGAGGTAAAGTTTGTAAGTTTGTGAGGTTGTAGGGGGTAATCTTTGGATCTTCTGAACCGATTTTAAAAATTAAAAATTACAAGCTACAGTGATCCTGAGTGACATAGGGTGCTTTTTAACCCGGAATTTCTGCGTAACTCCGGGCACAGCTGGTTAAAATAGATGTTTGCTTTGTCTTTGTTTTGTCTGCCGTCGTGCGCTCGCATCACGTACCTACCCCCGTCCGTCTGTGTGTCTGTCGGCCAGTTCTTCGGGTTCGTGTCGACGTGTGCGTACGGCGCGGACGCGTTCGTGAAGTGGCGCGGCGTGCGCGCGGGCGGCCTGGCGCAGGGCTCGCGCGTCGTGTCCAAGCAGACCGCCGCCAGCGTGGAGGCGCCGCCGCCGCGCGTCGGGTACTAGGGGCCCAGGGGTGCCGCCGCGCGTCGGGTACTAGGGGCCCAGGAGTGCCGCCGCGCGTCGGGTACTAGGGGCCCAGGGGTGCCGCCGCGCGTCGGGTACTAGGGGCCCAGGGGTGAAAGGGGCATCGATAAAACGGGTAGGAAAGTGTCACACCCAAAATGAGCCTATTTCAACATATTCAGGCTCGATCACATTTTCACCTCTAAGCCTAATCTTAAAGCTAAATGAAGCTTGTTCGTAGTTTATATTCCCAATAAATCGACACATTCGTTGACGCTACCCGCATAAAACATCAACTTATACCGAATTTATGACACTGACATGACAAGGTAACATTTCGTCGCTTATACAACAATACCGTGCAAGTCGAAGTTTTGTTTACGGGAGAGACAAAAACACTGCATTAAATTATTCATTTTATAGAATACATGCATGATGTGTGGAAACTTTAAGGTGTAAGAAATTTTTTATATTTTGTTATATTTTTACTTGTTGTACCGTTTGTTTCCCAAATAAATAAATGATAAAAATATTAATATACCTAAAATTAAAAAATCGCGCTTGAATGGCTGATATTGCCTCTAGTGTGAGCCCATTGGATGCACGGAAAAAATTTACAAAAATAAATGTAATATTTAAACATAGTAAATTCTTTACTTACGCGGTATTGTTGGATAAACGACGAATTTTATATTATCGTTCTTTTTTTATCGAAGTTATACTTCTTTGGGATAAATTTTTGCATGCAACGGTAGCAAGCTCGCGCAGTTTGGATCGACATACTACTCAACAGCTTTATGTTTATACCAAAGAAGTATAACTTGCGACGTATAGGTATACTTTTTTATACATATTATTCTGTATTGTATATTCATTAATCGAAAAATGAACAATTGAAATGATCAGGTAGAAGTAATTTGTTTTTATGAAAATTGATTTATTAAATATATTTTTTCCTGTTCAATACTGAGGTAATCAGCAAATGTTATCACAAAAAAGGCGATATAAATAAAAATCGTGAAACACGCCAACGAAATGTAATACTCTAAAATAAGCGCACGTTATCTACTGTGAACTATTGTTAATATTAAGAATAGTAATAATGTGTTGCCGCCATATCATAATATAAAATACGTTATTATACAGTACGAGATTTTTAAGGTCGGTTTATGGAAAAATATCTAAATATAAAAAAAATATATAGAAAAAAGCCGATTGAGATCGCATGGTACCAACTCGACTTGAATTAAAATTTAATGCAATTCGAATACACAACTGGCGTTTGAAATGTAAAATTTTAAAACGCAGAAGAAAAAATAACTATGAAAAAGCTTTCTTTGTGTTAGTAGGTGGACGCAGATAAGTAATAACATGTTAACCCACAAAATTAAGTTATTGACACAGAACGATTTATTAAGAGTAAGAGAACGTTTTTTAATTATGTATTTACTTCATTACATTGTATAAATATGTATGTAACAATATGTTGAACATAAAAAAATGTTGACACAAAATGGCGCTAGGTATAATTTTAAAACACGATTTACTCAAAATTTCTCCAGTGTGGGTTAACACACTATTGCTTATCTATGTCCGTTTATCGTGTATCATTGATAGTCGCAAATGATTAGTTTACAAAGTTATGCTTCTCGTTACATATTTAGGTAAAATTTTGAATATGCAAGATGCGACAGAAAGACGTCGCAGCTCATTTTCCACACGATTAAGTTACCCAAAGAACATATTATAGTCACTGTAGGTTTGTAAAGGGTATAACTTCTAATGCACACAATTCTTTTTGTTTTTTGTTAATTGTATAACATTATTGTTTGTCCTTGATAATCGTACAGAATAAAATCAAATGAAATTAATGAATACCTGCGATGAAGTATTTTATAGCTAATCATGAGACTAACCTTGGGCGGTTCAAGTATTACGTAAGCACTATAAGGGGGCGGAAGGGTCTTTGCTTTGCTTATTTTTGACGACATGGGGGGTGGGGGGATCTAGATGGTGATTAGGTACGTCAGCAGTAATTATTTACATTTTTACACATATGGCAACCCTTATATTGTCTATGCTTTAAAACGAAATGCATTTACGATGATTTCTACAAATAACGACCTTATTTCTAGTCTTCTAACTGCTGCAGCTGCTCATGAATCAATCAATTGCACCAAGGTTTACGTAAGCATGGGGGGAGGGAGGGGTAAGCGCTTTGCTTACTTTTTGTCAGCAAAAGTGGGAGTGGTGGGTTAATAATTGCAAAAAATCTGCTTACGTAATACTTGAACGGCCCCTTTTTAATTTTATTTAACTAGTTTTATTTTTATTATTCGATGGGTATTACCTATTTGTACGTATTTTTTAAGTTTAAGTGAATGTATTTTTAAGCATTTTATATATCTAACCACCTGTCTTAATTTAATTGTAAGATTTGTAAGTACCTACTATATTTTTCTATAGTTAATTAGTGCAGTAATACGTAGTTCGGAACGAATCGATGGCCTCGTTCGAAAGATTCTTTGCTGCATTGAAACATTTCAAAGCAGATTTTTCAATCCTCAGATTAACGAAATAAGATTAACAAATAATTCGTATGAACTGTTAGAACAAATGTGACTGTTTATCTGTCGATTGTTAAGCCCTAGAAAGACTGACAAGCACAGTGAAAATATGTTATTTTTCGCCAAATAAATATAGTCTATATATATGAATCTAAGCAAAGCATGAGTATGTTGCCAGCGGAATTCTATCACCGCCACATGACTACAAAATAGATTCAAGTCAACATGTAAAGCACTAGCCGTCCCCCGCGGTTTCACCCGCAGCTATTTCGGAGTTCCCGCGAGATTTCCAGGGTAAACTATACCTTCCTCATGAATCACTTTATCTATTGGTGAAAACCTAATAAAAATCCGTTTAGTAGTTTTTGAGTTTATCGCGACCAGGCAGCGGAAGCGACTTCATTTTATACTATGTAAAGATAATAAAAAATAGTACGTATTTATAACAATTTGAAAAAACATACATCACTTCAAAAGTTACACATATGTGTAAATATTACTAGCTGTCCCCCGCGGTTTCACCCGCAGTAATTTCGAAGTTCCCGTGGGAATTTCGGGATAAAAAGTACCATAATACTCAGGACTACCGTAGCTTCCTATAAGTGAAAGAATTTTCAATATCGGTTCAGTAGATCCAGAGATTATCCCTACGACCGACGTCACAAACTCACAAACTTCAGCTCTTCATAATATTAGTATAGATATACTTACATAAAGTCACAGACAGTCCTTAAACGCTAAAGGCACGCCGCGAGCACGCAACGAGTACGCAGTGAGTTCGCTCCGCAGCGCGGCGCCGCACGCGTCCACCAAAAGTTCCGCTGGCAACTCGCGCCTGCAGCGCTCGAGTGGCAGCTACCTGAGGCCCTACCACTATCTTGTAATAGTTTCGTTATAACATCGAACTTTCGTACATCATAATTTAAACTGTATGTACACTGCCTAAGGTCCAAATTTAATGGACGAAACATCGATGTAAGGTCGACTCTGGCGTGTATTTGATTTTGTATATATGAGAGGCGTATACTTACAATTGTGTTTATTTAGAATAAGTAATTATGTTATATTTATTTTAATGATGAAGTTTTTAAATTTTGTTGATGACTAAAACGAGTGTTTTGTATTAAGTACCTATCTGCCTATCAATTACCGAATCACCGAATATAATCCGTAAATAACAATTAAAAAAAACTATTCTCACGCTATTTTGTGCCTTAAAAATATTCCATTGTAGTGTATTTTATACAATTTATTACTGAGCTGCGTCACCACTCCACAAAAAATAACCTAACTTTTTTACTGAAACGATTTTCACCTCTTTCTCATATTTGATTTTTGTAAAGGAGTAAAAGGAGACCGAACTGCTAGAAGATGTTCCTTTGGGGAGAGGTTAGATCTCCGTTCAAGATTCTTTGGGAAGTGGTGACTGGTGATATCATACAGCCGTCAATTGTAGCACTTAACACGTCATATCGCATCACTTTAACACTCAAGTGTTTATATGTTATTTATAACAATGTTTTATATTATTAATATCAATGTTTAATATACGTGTTATAAAAAAGTGTGTTTTTTTTAGTGAAACCTTTTCTTTAGCTCAGACACCTAATTAGAGGTGAATAAAAGTGCATAAAACTCGATAATGGTGGTCACGAAAAATTTATGTGACATGACGATGCGTTGCTTATTGTTCTACAGCAATAACGATCATAGATTGTCAACTTGACTAAAGGGGCCGATATTAAGTAAAACTTCCAAAATAGTATCATAATAAACTTATTTATAAATTAAATACATCTCTGGGAACATTACATTGGAAAATCAACTTATTTTAAGTCAAATGAATATACAACAAAAAGCGAAATAATAATATACATATATGTTTTTTTTTTTTATTTTTTTTTGTAGATATTCTGCTTACAACTTTAATCGCTTTATATCTTCCATCTTGAAATCGATTCTGCAACAAACGTCTAGCTTAAGAAATAGATTCCTTATAGTACGGGAGCCCAAGAGGGGATTTATGGATTTACTAAAGCGCGTCAGATGAACATGAGGGGGGTACCTTGCACCATCCTGGGTAACATCCCCTCTGAAAATCTGACGCGCTCGAGTAAATTTTTTTCTTCTTCATTTTTGACCCTTTCGTACGGTGACACCACTATGTAAACCGGCAGACCTCCATTATCAGAGATATCGTGGAGCATATACACTACAATATCTGACGCGCTCGAGTATATCCATGTGACTGTCTTTTTTAACATTTTTGAAAGTCTGTAGAAGCTAAACCCACCAGTGAATGAAAAAACATTGTTTCTACCTCCTAATCTTCAAAACCCAATAGGTCCCAACGACGCTCGAATAAATCCCATTTAGCATCAGTATCTCCCGTACTATTATTTAAACAACGTGTATCGGACAGCAATATAGTAAACGTACCGGCGCGCGAGCACGGCGCGCACGTCGGGCGGCGCGAGGCGCGCGGCGGGCTGCAGCGCGAGCGGCGCGTGCTGCACGCGCTCGGCGGCCAGCAGCGCGCCCGCCTGCGTGAGCCGCGCGCACCGCTCGCGCGCCCCGCCAGCGCCGCCGCCCGCCCACGCCGCCAGCCGCCGCAAGCGACGCTCCACGCACAGCCCGCTCTCCTGCGCACCGAGCAAGCGCACATACATATACACGACCCTACGATAATAATGCATGGTCGAAACGGTGGGGGAGGGTGTGTCTGTGTATGCGCTCACCCTGTCGTAGTTGTGGTGCAGCAGCCGCGCCTCGGCGCGCGCGGCGATGTCCAGCACCAGCGCGGGCAGCAGCTGGTCGGCGGCGCGCGGGGACAGCTCGCCGCGCGCCGCCTCCGCCAGCACGTCCAGCGCGGCGGGCAGCGCGTCCGCGTCGTCGTCCATACCGTCTGGGAGAAAAGAAGAAAAAATATTCATGAACCATGACGACAAGTAACGACAAATTCGGAGGCAAAAAAAATTACGTAAACAACGTAAATTTATGGGCACTTTTTATCGTGGAGCAAACGCGGCTGGTAGTGCCGCGCGGCGCGGTAGTGTGTGTGGGCGTGTGGGGTACCGTGGGCGGGTGTGGGCGCGACGAGCCAGTCGGCCCAGGCGAGCAGGCGCGGCTGCAGGCGCGGCGCGGTAGTGTGTGTGGGCGTGTGGGGTACCGTGGGCGGGTGTGGGCGCGACAAGCCAGTCGGCCCAGGCGAGCAGGCGCGGCTGCAGGCGCGGCGCGGTAGTGTGTGTGGGCGTGTGGGGTACCGTGGGCGGGTGTGGGCGCGACGAGCCAGTCGGCCCAGGCGAGCAGGCGCGGCTGCAGGCGCGGCGCGGTAGTGTGTGTGGGCGTGTGGGGTACCGTGGGCGGGTGTGGGCGCGACGAGCCAGTCGGCCCAGGCGAGCAGGCGCGGCTGCAGGCGCGGCGCGGTAGTGTGTGTGGGCGTGTGGGGTACCGTGGGCGGGTGTGGGCGCGACGAGCCAGTCGGCCCAGGCGAGCAGGCGCGGCTGCAGGCGCGGCGCGGTAGTGTGTGTGGGCGTGTGGGGTACCGTGGGCGGGTGTGGGCGCGACAAGCCAGTCGGCCCAGGCGAGCAGGCGCGGCTGCAGGCGCGGCGCGGTAGTGTGTGTGGGCGTGTGGGGTACCGTGGGCGGGTGTGGGCGCGACGAGCCAGTCGGCCCAGGCGAGCAGGCGCGGCTGCAGGCGCGGCGCGGTAGTGTGTGTGGGCGTGTGGGGTACCGTGGGCGGGTGTGGGCGCGACGAGCCAGTCGGCCCAGGCGAGCAGGCGCGGCTGCAGGCGCGGCGCGGTAGTGTGTGTGGGCGTGTGGGGTACCGTGGGCGGGTGTGGGCGCGACGAGCCAGTCGGCCCAGGCGAGCAGGCGCGGCTGCAGGCGCGGCGCGGTAGTGTGTGTGGGCGTGTGGGGTACCGTGGGCGGGTGTGGGCGCGACAAGCCAGTCGGCCCAGGCGAGCAGGCGCGGCTGCAGGCGCGGCGCGGTAGTGTGTGTGGGCGTGTGGGGTACCGTGGGCGGGTGTGGGCGCGACGAGCCAGTCGGCCCAGGCGAGCAGGCGCGGCTGCAGGCGCGGCGCGGTAGTGTGTGTGGGCGTGTGGGGTACCGTGGGCGGGTGTGGGCGCGACGAGCCAGTCGGCCCAGGCGAGCAGGCGCGGCTGCAGGCGCGGCGCGGTAGTGTGTGTGGGCGTGTGGGGTACCGTGGGCGGGTGTGGGCGCGACGAGCCAGTCGGCCCAGGCGAGCAGGCGCGGCTGCAGGCGCGCACGCAGCGCCGCCAGCGCGGCGTCGTGCGCGGCGCGGAAGGCGGCGGCGGCGGCGCCCAGGCCGGCGGCGCACGACTGCAGCTTGGCGCGCTCCGCCTCCGCCTCCGCCCCCGCCCCCGCCGCCGCCACCAGCGCCTCGCCCTCCGCCGCCGCCTCGGCCGCGAGCCGCTCCGACCACTCCGCGCCCGCCTCCGCCTCGTTCATGTGCGACTGCGGCACGACGCGTGGAAGCGTTGCAAACAAACAAACTCATATTCACATTTATAATAATTTTTTTTTTTTATTTGGTTGACGACAATACATCAAAGGAGATTGACAGGGTATGGACCAAATGCTGCCCAGGAGTGGGACTACCTTAACTGAGTTCTCATATCTCAGGAACAACACAGCAAAATAAAGATGTACAAACACAAAATCGTTTTGCGGACTTAGCGGTGGACATGGATATAGAGGAGCTACCAACGAAAAGTAGTCTTAAAACATCCAAACCACCACCTATTATTCTTTATGGTATAACGGATCTTAAGAAACTCTCAGAGCTAATTGAGCAGAAAATTAGTAAGGACTCGTATACATACAAAGTTATTACTAAGACACAACTAAAAATAGTATGTAATTCTGTTGAGTCGTACAAGGAGCTCATAGAACACATTAGGAATAATGGCCTGATCGGGCACACATTCACAAGGAAAGAGGAAAGATGCTATAGAATTGTGATCAAATATTTGCACCATACAACACCTAAGGAGGCTATCATTGCAGCAGTTGAATCGACTGGAAATAGGATTCGTGGCGAAATTGTTTGTGCGTTGAATCGACAGACTAAGGAGCCCCTTGATACTTTCTTTGTTAATCTGGAGCCCTCTCTACTAAATAAAGAAGTAAAAAAACTGGAATTCATCTACAACCAGAAAATTCGCATTGAAGATCCAAAAAAAAGAACTACCATAGCACAGTGTACGAGATGTCAGCAGTATGGGCACACAAAAAATAATTGTATGCGACCATACAGATGCGTAAAATGTGCCGGTGCGCATAATACCACAGAATGCACAAAAAAAGATAAAAACACGCCAGCAACATGCGCTCTTTGCCTTGGCAGCCATCCTGCAAATTTTAAAGGATGCCAGGTTTACCAAGAAATTGCATCTAGAAAAAGAAACAAACCCCAGAACCGTGAAGACCAAAATCATAAGACAGACCACAATATTACTCAAAGCAACAATATAACAAATCTAAATACTCAATATAATACAGAAAAATTCAACACAAACCGCATGACTTTTGCAAATGCCGTCAAAAAAACCCGAGATCTTGAAGAATCTCAGCCAACAAGTTCCCTCGAACAGCTTTTAATAAAACAGTCTGAAAAGATAGATATGTTAATACAACACATAGGGTCTCTTGTGAACCTTATTACCCAGATCCTAAGTAGAGATGGCGGTAAATAATCTTAGAATTGCCACCTGGAATGTGAATGGGTTGGCTGCCAGCACAAGTGAAGTTGAACTGCTAATCAAAAGTAACAAAATAGATGTATTGCTGTTGTCGGAAACTCATCTCACCGATAGCAGACTCTTCTTGTTGCGGGGATTCTCCTCATATTTCACAAACCATCCAGACAATACGGCGCATGGAGGTACAGCGATTGTAATAAAAAATAGTATCAAGCACTACGAACTTCCTGAACACAGAAAAGACTACTTACAAGCTACATCAATAAGAGTTGAAAATATCCACGGATCACTGGTACTGGCATCAATATACTGTCCTCCCAAGCATCGTATTAAAGACCAGGACTTCTCTCAATTCTTCAAGCAGCTAGGGCATACATTTATCGCCGGGGGAGACTGGAACGCGAAACACACAACCTGGGGTTCTAGGTTGACGCTGACAAGAGGGCGTGAATTAAAAAAGTGTCTTGATCAGGACCACTTAACAGTGTACTCTACCGGTCAACCAACTTATTGGCCTACAGATGTTAATAAAAAACCGGATCTCTTGGATTTCTATGTAACAAAGGGCATTGGTCCTGTATACTGCAAGGTGGAGTCTTGCTTGGATGGTTCCTCTGACCACACACCAGTCATACTGACATGGAGCACTACTATAATTGAAAGAGAAATAAAATGTACTCTCTACAATAAAAAAACAGACTGGGCCTGTTTTCGAGAAGTTCTTGATAAGGAGATTGACCTACATATTCAACTTAAAAACGCAAGCGACGTGGATGATGCTCTGCGGAAGGGTACGAATGCAATACAGAAAGCACTATGGAATGTAACACCAAACATTGCAAACAAAAATGAGCTATGTTCTAATTTCCCGTTAGAACTACGCAGAAAATTGGCTGACAAACGCCGATGCAGAAGACACTGGCAACTTAGTAGACATCCTCATGATAAAGCTAAATATAATAAAGCTAAGAAAGAACTAAAAGAATTTATTAACGATCTCAAAAATAAAACACTCCAAGATCGACTGGAAAGAGCAACAACCGGATGTGATGAATACTCTTTGTGGAAATTAACAAAAGACTTTAAACATCCTCAAAAAGCCATACCACCACTGCGACTCTCAAACAGTACTTGGGCCAAAAGTGACAAGGAAAAAGCCGAATCTTTTGCCGATCACCTCGAAGGTGTCTTCAAACCAAATACGCCTGCTCCTGAAAATGAAGATGATGAAAACTCCTTAGATGAATTTTTGTCTAGCGATCAGCAATTGTCCTTGCCTCCTAAGCCAGTCACCGTCCAGGAGCTCCGTGGACTAATCAAAAATATGCATAATAAAAAAGCACCGGGATATGATCTGATAACTGCCGAGGTACTGAAGCAACTCCCCAGAAGAGGCATAGTGTTTTTCGTGGTGCTCTTTAACGCAATGATTCGACTGCAGTATTTCCCGGTGATGTGGAAGGTATCCCAAATAATATTAATACACAAAAATGGTAAACCGCCTAACGAGGTGTCCTCCTACAGACCAATAAGCCTTCTTCCGGTAATATCTAAGCTTTTTGAAAAAGTTATTTTGCAGCGTATGAAACCAATTTTAGATGAAAATCAAATAATACCCGATCATCAGTTTGGCTTTAGATCACATCATTCCACAGTTGAACAAGTGCACAGAGTTGTACGGAAGATAAGACAGACTCTTGAAAGGAGGGAATACTGTTCAGCTGTGTTCCTGGATATCCAACAGGCCTTTGACCGCGTATGGCATAAAGGACTCCTGTTTAAATTAAAGAAGCTATTGCCTAATTCACTCTATATGCTCTTAAAATCTTACCTTGAAGATCGAATCTTTCAAGTGAAACACAGCAACGAGCTCTCTACATTTCGGGAATGCAGAGCGGGTGTGCCTCAGGGATCTGTACTGGGTCCAGTATTGTACACGATCTTTACAGGAGACTTACCCCTTTCTGAATCAATATTGACTGCCACATATGCAGATGACACGGCGTGCTTGACGAGCAGTCCTGATCCTGGAATCGCTTCTGCGACTCTTCAAAGCCATCTTAATAAGCTCAGTGTCTGGTTGGATAAATGGCGAATACAGACAAGTTCTTTGAAATCCGTCCACATCACATTTGCACTAAAAAATGGAGACTGTCCTTCAGTTAAATTAAGGGGTGTAACCTTGCCACATAAGGATCGTGTTAAATATCTCGGCTGTCACTTAGATAGAAGGCTAAACTGGAAAGCTCACATAAACGCCAAACGAGAAGAGCTGAAACTGCGCTACCAAAGTATGTACTGGCTCATTGGACGCTCATCTAAGCTGTCACTGAATAATAAACTCCTCATTTACAAATCAGTATTGAAGCCCATCTGGACCTACGGTATACAACTGTGGGGTTCTGCTAGTACATCCAACATAGAAATATTGCAGCGCTTCCAAAACAAAATATTGCGCAATATTTGTAACGCCCCCTGGTTTACTAGGACCAGTGAAATACACGAATATCTCGAAATGTCTACTATTAGAGAAGAAATTGAATGTCACCTCAACAGCTACAAGCGACGACTCTCTCAACATAAAAATTTTCTGGCTCAACAACTGCTGGACACATCGGGTGATGTGATACGTTTAAAAAGACCCAACCTGCTAAGATTTTAGTTTGTCTGGGGATAGTCTTGAAGGATGTCTGTTGTCATTGGACAGGGACTCCACATGTCACTTGCTTTGTAACACATCTGATAAAGGCTTGATGGCTGATGGCAGATATATAAATTCCAAAAAAAAAAAAAAAAAAACCTTAACTGAGTTCCTTGCATTGCTTTATATTGAAAAAAAATTTTTTTTTTTAAATCGGTCCCGGAGAAAAAAAATTAACGTCAGTTTTGTTTGTACGTTTTACATAGTATGTATGTTCCCCGATTATTCGAAGACGACTGGACCGATTTGGAAAATTCTTTTTTTGGTTGAAAGGGTTACTTCCGAGATGGTACCACTGTCATAAGGTCAGGATCTGATGATGGGATATTGGAGAAATGGAGGAAACTTATCAAATATTATAGGCACACCTACCAATTTTGGGTATTTTTTGGAATATTTCATGCATTTGCTTTCGGAAAGCACCATTTAGTGAAGTGAAACTAATGATGAAGACAACAGATGACCAGCGGAACTACTCAATAATAGGTATTTCACAGGTTGCGATTCGATTACTTTAAGGTGGTTGCTGAGCAGTTTATGCTCATCACAGTGCATATGGTGAAGTGGAGCTGATAGTGTGTATCAGTAAAACTCCTCAAAAATATACATCCCTCCATCGGGAAAAGCATTTATTTGTTGTTATTGTAATTAAGTATTTATTTTTACCCAATAAATAATACCTTTTTTTCCCACGACTCCTAGGATGGAATTAGACGCGCTTTATTTTACTGACTACTACTACTCTTAGGAACATATTGTACTATGTCTACATCCTGGGCAGCACTTGGTCCACCTTCCATGAATGTTTATGGTTTCCCAATAAATCTCAACAGAAAACTTTTTTTTTCACGACTGCTAGGATAGAATTAGATGCGCTTTATTTTACAGACTACTAGTACCCTAAGGAACATAATGTACTATGTCTACATCCTGGGCAGCACTTGGTCTACCTTCCATGCAAGTTTATTGTTTCCCAATAAATCTCAACAAAAACTTTTTTTTTCACGACTCCTGGTATAGAATTAGGCGCCCTTTATTTTACAAACTACTACTATCCTAAGGAACATAATGTACTATGTCTACATCCTGGGCAGCACTTGGTCTACCTTCCATGCAAGTTTATTGTTTCCCAATAAATCTCAACAAAAACTTTTTTTTTTCACGACTCCTGGGATAGAATTAGATGCGCTTTATTTTAAAGACTATTACTATCCTAAAGAACATAATGTACTATGTCTACATCCTGGGCAGCACTTGGTCTACCTTCGATGCAAGTTTATCGTTTCCCAATAAATCTCAACAAAAACTTTTTTTTTTCACGACTCCTGTGATAGAATTAGATGCGCTTTATTTTAAAGACTATTACTATCCTAAAGAACATAATGTACTATGTCTACATCCTGGGCAGCACTTGGTCTACCTTCGATGCAAGTTTATCGTTTCCCAATAAATCTCAACAAAAACTTTTTTTTTTCACGACTCCTGGGATAGAATTAGATGCGCTTTATTTTAAAGACTATTACTATCCTAAAGAACATAATGTACTATGTCTACATCCTGGGCAGCACTTGGTCTACCTTCGATGCAAGTTTATCGTTTCCCAATAAATCTCAACAAAAACTTTTTTTTTTCACGACTCCTGGGATAGAATTAGATGCGCTTTATTTTAAAGACTATTACTATCCTAAAGAACATAATGTACTATGTCTACATCCTGGGCAGCACTTGGTCTACCTTCGATGCAAGTTTATCGTTTCCCAATAAATCTCAACAAAAACTTTTTTTTTTCACGACTCCTGGTATAGAATTAGGCGCCCTTTATTTTACAAACTACTACTATCCTAAGGAACATAATGTACTATGTCTACATCCTGGGCAGCACTTGGTCTACCTTCCATGCAAGTTTATTGTTTCCCAATAAATCTCAACAAAAACTTTTTTTTTCACGATTCCTGGGATAGAATTAGATGCGCTTTATTTTACAGACTACTACTACCCTAAGGAACATAATGTACTATGACTTTATTCTGGGCAGCACTTGGTCCACTCTTCATACAAAGATTGGCATTGTCCTTTCTTAAATACTACTCTCAAGATAAGATTTTTTTATAGTGTCCCCTGCAATTTCACCCGTGATAATTTCAGTTTCCAGGATAAACTTTACGTATCTATAAACCTTCCTCTATTGGTAAAAACCGCATGAAAATCCGTTCAGTGATTTTTGAGTTTATCACAAACAGACACGGCGAGGAATTTGTTTCATAATATGTAAGGATAAATGTGACAAACAAAAATACTGTTCGATTGTCAAGTATCCCTAACCAGATAGAGCGCCCGCTGCGCGTCCAGGTCCCGGTTGAGGCGGTGCGCGAGCGCGGGCGCGCCGGCGCCGGCGGCGGCGTCGAGCGGCGCGGCGAGCGGCGCGGCGGGCGGCGCGGCGAGCGGCGCGGGCAGCGGCAGCGGCTCGGGCGGCGCGGCGCGCAGCCAGCGGCGCAGCGCCGCCGCCGGGCCCGCCTCCAGCCGCGCCGCCGCCTCGTTCAGCAAGCAGCACAGCCCGTCCACGCTGCCCGACGTCATGCTGCGGCTGCACACGCACGCACGCACACACACACACACACACACACGCACTTGATAATCAATGAGAAAGATGAAAAAAACTACCTATATACGAGTATTTTTAGGGTTCCGTAGCCAAATGGCAAAAAACGGAACCCTCATTTGTCACACACACATACACACAGACATAATAACATAACAAACACTGTAACATTATACCAGAAAGATAGAATCCACTCCGTTTAGTGTGAAAAAAAAAATGGAAAACCAGTGTCGCCGGGTGGATTTTCGTACCCATTTATTCATAATTTAACGTAACGTAGGTATTTAACGGTATTTGGTTATATTTGTTACCAGCTATGCCCCGAGGTTTCACTGGCGTGAGTTTCGGAATTCCATCAGGAACTATTTTTAACCGACTTCCAAAAAGCAGGAGGTTCTATGTTCGATTGTGTTTTTTTTTTTGTAATATAAAAGTAGCCTAAGTTACTCTTCATAACATCAGCCGGAACAAAGGGACATAGAAAAATTTACAAAATTGATTAAATAAGTACCGTATGTACTTCTATATGCATTTAGTGAAAAGCTGTTAATTTGGAATCACAAACAGACAATTCAACTTTATTATTTGTATTGTATAGATTAATTTAATACAAAGGGTGCGATATAGTAAAAAGTAGCAAAACAACAAAATGTAGTTGAACTTGTTGCTCACCGGATGACCTTCCTGGCGATGAAGAACACGTCGTCGACGAGGCTGGAGCTGCGCGCGCCGGCCCGCGGCGCCGCCAGCCGCAGCGCCTTCAGCACGCTCTGCTCCAGGAAGTACCTGGCCACAGGACGCCATTAGCGCGGGGATAGAGTTATTTTTAAATAGGGATGTGGACTACTTTTGAAAATCAAAATTCTAATTAGTCCGTCAGTTACAAAATAAAAAAACAATAGACACGTATTTTTTGCTTTTTCAAATAAATTAAAATATACAGAATAAAACGCATTAAAGTTTAGGGTGAGGGGGTTGTGACGTCACTCACCACAAAACCGCCATACAAACTGTCAAAATAGTGACGTCACGCGAAATTTCAACTCAATATATCGCCGTTATTTTTTGATTACGTAAAAAAAGAAAAAATACGTGTCCAATATTTTTTAATAATCTACAAGACGGACTAAAAAATAAAAATTAGTCCACATGCCCATTGGTAAGGATCGGCGCTCACTTCTCCAGGTCGAGGTAGTGGCCCAGCACGTCCTGCGCCGTGCGCGCCAGCCCGCTGCCCGCCGCCAGCCGCCGCGCCGCCTCGCCCGCGCCAGCACCCGCACCCGCGCCCTCCGCGTCCAGCTGCACACAGCGCGCAAATATCACTACACCTTTATGTAACACCCTACCGCTTATACCGCTTTACGGCTACGGGCCGTAATATACGTGGTATTATTAAAATCTTGTAATCTTTCTAGAGGGGTGCGTGGCGCGCTGCATTTGTATGTGATTCACTTGATTTTTTATCACTTCTTTCTTGGCTTTCGCCGCACCGAAACACTGTCAAAATACTGGCCGTCAATAAAACTGTGAACGGAAGGCGAGGGTGTGCGGCAGTCGGCAGTCGGCAGTCGGCAGTCGGCAGTCGGCACTCGGCACCCACCTCCAAGTTCCGGCGCAGCAGCGTGAAGTACATGCCGATGGTGGCGTGCACCAGCGCCAGCTCCGCGATCAGCGGCTCGGCGGCCAGCGGGTCCGCGTCCGCGTCCGCTCCCGCTCCCGCTCCCGCGCCCGCGCCCGCGCCCGCTCCCGCCTCCAGCCGGTGCGCCGCCGCCAGCTCGCGGTACAGCCGCCGCACGCCCGCGTCCACCTGCCGCCATCGCTCAGTCGATTTGTTGATTTTGTTGATTAGACACGATATTGTTACTAGCTGACCCCCGCGGTTTCACCTGCGGTATTTTCGGAATTCCCGCGGGAATTCTGGGATAAAAAGTACCTTACGTCACTCAGGATCACTGTAGCTCCAGAAATTACCCCACAACCTCACAATCTCTAGAGTTCCCGCGGGAATTACGGAATAAAAAGTATCCTATGTCACTCAAGATCACTGTAGCTTCCTATAAGTTAAAGAATTATCAAAATCAGTTCAGTAGATCCAGAGGTTATCCCCTACAACCTCACAATCTCCGGAGTTCTCGTGGGAATTCCGCAATAAAAAGTACGTTATGTCACTCAGGATCACTGTAGCTTCTTATAAGTGAAAGAGTTTTTAAAATCGGTTCAGTAGATCCAGAGATTACCCTCTACAACGTCACAAACTCACAAACTTTTGCTCTTTATAATATTAGTATAGATATAGATTATTGTACCACGAATATTTTATGTTTAACTTTTAGTTGCGGTTTCACCCGCGGTAATGATGGAGTTCTCGCGAGAATTCCGGGCCAACAAGTACCCCATGTCCTTTTCTGTACAGTTAAAAAGGTGTGTGGAAAATTTCGAGAAGAAGAGTGGCTAAGGTGTGAAAGCGAAATCGGAAGTTCCGACTTGTCGGAGTCGGAATCGAAGCCTTCTAACATACTTACTCTCTAGTTAATATATTCTATTCTGTGTGGGGCGCAGTGTGCAGTGGGTAGTGTGTAGTGTATTGTTTGCAGTGTACAGTGTGGTGTTTGCAGTGTGCAGTGTGTTGTTTGCAGTGTGCAGTATTGTCTACAGTGTGTAGTGTGGAGTGTGTAGAGTTCAGAGTGTGATGTGTAGTGAGCAGAGTGTAGTGTGCAGTGTGTGATGCATAGTGTGCAGTGAGTGGTGTGTAGTGTTCAGTGTGAGGTGTGTAGTGTGCAGTGTGTGATGTGCAGTGTGTGGTGTGCAGTGTGTGATGTGCAGTGTGTGGTGTGCAGTGTGTATCGTGCAGTGTGTATCGTGCAGTGTGCGCACTCGGCACTCGGCACTCGGCACTCACGCTGGGCTGCAGCACGGCGAGCGCGGCGGGCAGGCGGCCGGGCGCGAGGCTGCGCGCGCGGCGCACGGCGGCGGCGGCGACGCGCAGCGCGCGGGTGAACGCGTCCGCGTACACCGCCTTCCCCGGCGTCGGCGCCGCTACCACGCTCGCCTTGCGGATCGACACCTCCACCTGCACCCACCGCCGAAACCAGTTACACAGGCTGCGTTCCGAAACAGCACTCAGTGTACACAGGCACACAGACTTACATTAGCTCGTGTGCCCTAGAGTGAGCTGTTCCGAAACACGCAGTGGTACACACTAGTGCGTAACCAAACTATCCGGCGAAATAGTACAAAAATTCGGCGTGGACGTCGTGTGAAACGTTGTTCAGTAACATCACACTGAGTGCACACGACATCCCTACTTTTCCACTTCCACACACTATGAATGTCCCGGGGCGAAGGTTACAGCCTCTACTTAAATGGTTAAATCAATTCCTATGACCGACCTGCTTAGCCAGGTAGTTGGCGAGCAGCTCGACACCCTCGTCCGCGCGTCCGATCTGCGGGAACAGCTTGAGCAGCCGCTCCACCGCCGCCTCGTCCTCCTTCCGCGCCGCCTCCTCGAACCTGACGATGCGCTAATAGATCGATCACGAACGACAGCATGATATAAATAACTAGGTGTTCACTCTGGTTTCAATTGAGTTGATTTGAGTTGGGAGTTCCCACAGCAACGCTGTAAAATCTGTTCTTAGCTGAAGTCGGATAGTGACGTAATATGATTGTTTCCACCTCATCTTATGTGCGAGTGCAATGCCTTGGCTCGTAGACGTATGGGTCTGGGGATGGCTTACCCAGAACCAGAGGACTTTAGGTTCCTACCACGTCACTATAAACTAGCCTTCGCCGCCGAGGTCTTTACGGAGTAGAGGGAGGATCATGGTACAAAGATCCCAAGGGTCAAAAGGCTTTATCAGCCTACCCAATAAAATAAGACGTAATACAAGTGTGTGGCTTCTCACTTGCGCACTAGATGGTCGCGCAGCGCGTCGGCGGCAGCGGCCATGGCCCGGCGCGGGTCGGGCGCGCCGCGCGCTCGCGCCGCCGCCACCGAGCCCGGGTCCATGCTCAGGAAGCGCGCCACGTGCATCGCGCCTGTACAGTGTACACACCACACCACAGTCACATTTTACCAGCACTAGTAGGTCTTACCAAGTTGACAACCCTTAATCGTTATCACTGTAGAAAACTATATTGTCATGTCACGTGATCACCAAAACTGGTAACCAATTTTGCATGACCGTATGTAATGACAATAAGTTTCTTAGTTTTCTATAGCGATAACAATTTAATATTGGTGTATTGAAGAAGACGACACTTGGGTACACACTAATCTATATTATCTAATATATATAAATGTCACGTTGTTTGTCCGCCATGGACTCGGAAACTACTGGATGAAATCGCAGAGGACAGCTAGTTGTAATATATAATCAATACACACCAGTTTCATAGTCATGTGCATTTATGGCAGCCTCCACTCCTGCACTGCACAACTGAAGATCAATCAGATCATGCACCCGCCTTTGACATTCAGCCACACGAGACTAAAAAAATGAGAAAACAAAATATTGGTAAGTAAATAAAAATAATTCTATTACAAAAATTATGTTTTTTTTTGTTTGATGTACCTACTTATAATATTTTTTAGGTCACATACCTCAGTTAATTGTTAGTACATGTATAGTCGACATTATTTTCTAGAGCAAAGTGTGAATTCCGTGTTATATTTGACTGATCGTACTGCTGATTTACTGATTGAAGCATTAAAATGATAGTGTTGCAGTGTAAATCACCCTAGCGAGGTCCAGCTGGCGCACTTTAGCGCTGACGTCCCGTGCGAGCACAGCCGTGGTGTCCACCATGTCAGCGGCAGACTGCGCGTCCGTCTTCACCTCCCCCAACTTCACATACGCCTCGCTGGCGGTGCGCAGCCGACCCTCAAGAGAGCACGCCCGAGACAGCACACCAGCAAGCGCCTCGTCAACTTCCGACTGTAAAATATCACAATATCTAACTGCTCCACGGAAAATTTACTCATAACCGTTCATCTCACCTCCTCTTTTTCGATGACATTCAGTGCTTTCTGTAGACCTTCTTCCGTGGATACATCGTACTTTTCTAATAAGAGCGAAAGCGACATTATGAAACTTTATTGTTTAGAACAATTTACAATGATTTTTGATTATTAGTGTACCAGTAGCTAGCCTTTTAGCCTAGAAAAAATAGAAAATAATTAAAATTGATTTACGAATAAAAGGAAAATTTCCAATTCCAATTTGTTGTTTTGTAGCTCAGAAGAATATTAGTTATTCTTCTGAGTTTTGTAGGTAGTAAAACGTAGTGGTTATACTCTTTGGTAGGTAGGTTTTTGTTGTGACATTTATTTATGACATTTGTTCTCCGTCTACGGTTGTTGTCGTAGATGGAGACCGTCTACGGTTGTTGTTGTTGTTTTTAATGTTTTTCCTTTTCGCTCTGGAGAGCAGGTAAAGGAACTAAGCCATACAGCCTTGTCTTTTTTTTTTTGTTGTTGGGGTCAGAGAGATTTTTTTTCGTTTATATATCCTACATAGGAAAGGCTAAGAGTACAGGGCCCATACTGCCAATTCTGATGGGGATCAGAGAGATTTTTTTTTTTTTTTCGTTTATTTATCCTATATAGGAAAGGCTAAGAGTACAGGGCCCATACTGCCAATTCTGATGTGTATTATTTAACAATAGATATTATACGATAAGGCCTAAGCCATTTCTTTTTTCATTTTATCTTCTTTTATTTTCTTCTTTCAGTTCTTTTATTCTCGTCTTTCTCTTCTTATGTCATTTTCTTGTTGTAATACACATTAAATTTTATTCCTTGTGTGTCTTCGTGTCTTATGTTGGTCAGAGAGAAGGTAATCACTACGTTTTATGTGGTTTTTCCTTTTCGCTCCGGAGAGCAGGCAAAGGAACTAAGCCATACAGCTTTGTCTTTTTTTTATAGTTAAAAAAAAGGCAGAAGCCAAGTCTTCTTTTCTTCAATATTTTTTCTTTTTCAAATCCGTAAAGGCCGAAGCCATGTCTTATTTTCTTCAATTTTTCATTTTTTAATATCTTTGAAGGTCAAAGCCATGTCTTATTTTTGACATTAATTTATTGACACCATTCAAGTTTGGGTTCTTTTCTTTGTTTAATTTACTTACCCCAATGAGAAAGGGATGTTGACAACTTTTGAAAATCAAAATTTTAATTAAGTAGTCCGTCATTTAGAAAGTTAAAAATCATTAGACACGTATTTTTTTATTTTTTAAATAAAGAAAATACACAGAGATAAAGCGCATTAAAGTTTAGGATGGGAGCTTGTGACGTCACTTACCACTACAAGCCGCCATACAAACTGCACTGGTTAGTGACATCACGCAAAATTTCAACTCAATGTATCGCTGTTATTTTTTGAAAAGAAAAAATACGTGTCCAATATTTTTTTATTAATCTACAAGACGGACTAAAAAAAAAATTAGTCAAATAGCTTTACCAGAACTTTTGGCAGCAAATCTTCACATTTGAACTTTAATAGGACGCTCTGTGGGAAGTTGTATAGTAAAACGAAAACCTCCCCATGAACGCCTTATCTCACTGTTTCCACACATTGTTCAGCACTAATGGATCACTAATAAGCAAAATCCACCACATTCACACAACATTAATCACGATGAACCTCATGAACTAATTTGCAAAACAAAGAAATGAACTGACGTCCGCCACTGCTAATGCTACGTTCACACGCGCGCCGTGCAGCCCGGCGGGCTGCCTGGCGGGCTGCGCGGCATGCAGCCCGTCCCGGGCCGGCGGACATTCAAGCTGTTTACACGCACGCCGTCGTGTCAGTCAGTGCCAGAATGGCGAGCAGCGAGGATCTCGGTGTTGTTGCTGCCATATCCTTTGGCTTAACTTATTTTTATTGGAAAAAGAAACAAAATTATGACCATTCCGCCATGTTGTAATATCCGATCGTAGCGACTTTCTTAGCAACGTTGAATGAAGATCCACTCGTCGCGAAAGCGCGGGACAGACTGACTGCCCGCGCGCGTGTAAACAGTCACCGGGCGCCTGCACATTCATCCTTTGAACTTTGCCAAAAAACCGACACTTGCCCGATTCGCGGCATTCACGTTCACAGGCGCGTTCACGGGCTCGGGCGTACCGTTTACACGCTCGTGAATGTGAATGTGCACGTTGAATGTAGAGTTGAACGCACGCGTGTGAACTTACCATAAAATCCCGCAATGGCTGGAAGGCAAAGGAAGCTAAGCCCATATAGCCAATCCAGTTGTATTTTTTTTTTCTGAAGTTATTTACAGTTAGTTCCTGTGAGAATTCCGAAACTCACGTGGGTAAATCTCCGAAACGGTTGGACCGATATTGACGGGACTTTCACTACTAATTAGCTAAAAACAGAGTCCTTTTCCTGAAACCGCAAATAAATGTGTACAACAGAGTTACATTTAACGTGTATCCAGGTTTATAAAATATAAAAAAGTCACTGTAGCTCGCTGGCGTTTTGAAATTTGTGATTTGACAATCAGCAGAAAATTTGAGAGTTACCTACGTTTTTTTAGTCTGTTTTATTACCTACACAGTGAAAGTAACAAATAGCTGGAAATTTCAAATATAATGTAATTACATAGATTTTGTGGATATTAATTGCATTTTATTTGGATTTTATTACTTAGAGTTAGAGCAAGTTATATAAAAATAACCTGCCCACAAGTATTAAGAAGAATAACAAATCGTATGTTTTGACAAGACCTATTAAACATTTAGTTTTCGACGATGCGAAGAAATAATCAAGTTAAATTCATTTAAATATAAATTATATGTTGATGTTTCGCTAGTTTTTCGCCGTCGTTGTGCGAAATCGTCGTTTTGCGCACGTTTGTGGAAGTTTGTAGTGTTTGTTGGTAGAGGTAACTCTTTAAAGGTAAGTGTGAGCAAGGGCGGACTGGGCTGCGTGACAATATGCCTCAGAAGTAGAGATGATTTATATTTTGTCCAGACAAGTTTGTGGTTAAGATTTCAGTTTCTCGTGTCTAATGGTTGCAGATTGACTCGGCGTGGGGTTGGGCTTCGCCCCCGCTGCGTCTGCAGTTGGGTAACTCGCGCGGACTCAAGAGGTGAGTGAACTTTGTCACATAAAACATTCAAATTAATTCCTATAATTTACCTGGACCTTATATCAATGAACTCGTTTTTTGTGATTTCCTATATATTAGATGTTACATGTCATGATTGACATGAATTGTTCAATAATAATAATCGTATGTTAACACAATTTTAACCAAATATGATTGAGCAATAACAGTTGCCAAACTATCAACTTCTGGTGTTTACATGTGTTGTAATATTCTTACATAAAAAAACTATGTCTCCATATTCATTGCTATAAAAGAGAGAGAGTTGAAACTATGTTAATACAATTTGTTGAAGCTTCTATTGTTAATTTCAAGTACTGTCTTTTTGGAATGATATTGTGTAATTACCTTATTGAACTTTCCTTTTGCTCTTCAAGGAATAAACAATTAATGTCACTTCGTTAATTTATTTTACTTCTGTTGTTTATAAATCTGAATGTTTGAACATTTGGTTGTTTTTCATTCAATAAAAAAAAAGTAAAAAGTTCCTGAAAGAATGTTGAAAGGGTGAACCAGCAAGCATTGGCTAGTTAAAAATTAGAATTTATTTTATAATTTACTTTAAAATTGGTAGGGTTAGGTCCCTAAAATGTCAAAATAAGTTGCATTTTTCAGAGTTTCCAAATGAATTAACTTATAGAAAATGTAAATAATAATTGATATAATGGTAATATTTGGAAAACTTAATAGGTAAATTAAGTTTAGTAATCAAGTAGAGCTTGTTCTGTCTTTACCAGAAACTAGTATATACTTTAGTAGCTGTTGTTAGTTTCAGAGATCTCGCGGGTATTCCGAGATAAAAGTACTTACTACCTTATATTTTTTTCTGTACCTACCCTTGGCAACAACAACAACCCTTGACACATAAACAATGGTTGTGGGTTGGGTCCACATTTAGTTGTTTCTTGATAGTAACTCAAGTGTCATTGAAAATGGCAATGTCCTGCCACAGTGGTTGAGTGGTAATATTAAAAGCTGGTGGACTGTATGGGTTCAAAACCTGTCCGAGATATACTTTCAAAAGTATTTGTTCAAGAAAGTACCAGTTTTTGTGTTTTTACTAAAATATTCAACATGGTGTTGTGTTGCTGTTTTACCATGTTGCATAAAATTGCTTTCTAAATTTGAGAGGGTTTTTAGAGACATATAAGGTCAATCATCAGGTTTAAACAACTTTAATTACTTAGTATTAGATATTTTCATTAGAAAAATGCATATTGTAGAACATAGGTAGTCATGTTGTTAGTATTATTATTTATTTACCGAAAATATACAAAAAATAAACCTCTAAGTAAATACTTACAAGATGTCTCAGAAAGCTGTGAGTTAATCCAAACCTAAACCCACCAAGTCTGCGAAATTTTGTAGTTTCCTGTAGTTCCCTCATTTTTTTTGGCAAATCTTACAAATTTTACAAATTATTAGAGATGTGCCGATAATGACTTTAACCGACTAGCCGGTTAGTCGGTTGCAAAGAGGCCGATAGTCGGCCGACTAGTCGGGCAAGCCGATCATGTTTTCAGGGATTTTCGTGACTCTTCGTTCACAGCTGATTCGCGCGCAATTATCAGCCGCCGCCGCCTACGTGCTTGTCGAAACCAGCCCAAAACTACAATAGTTAATGCATAGAAAACTAAGTAACAAATCGTCATGTGTTAATACTAGGTTCACATCAGTAGAATTTCGATTTTTTTCGTTTTTCTGTCATTATCATACATGTCTAATCTAATTATTATTGTAATCATCATACATTGTTAATTATTCAAGCCCATGACACATTCTGTTTTCATTGATGTTTGGTGTATAGGTACAGCTATCACAATACATTTTGTTGATGTTTGGTGTATAGGTACAGTTATCACAATAAATTTTGAGTTCTAATTTATCTGTAAAAATAATAAATGAATCCCTATTTTCTTTGCTCACGGCATCACTCATGAACGGCTGGACCAATTTCTCAAATTCTTTTTTTGTTGCGTTTGTTATTGCAAATGACAGAAGTTTGGAGTTCCTGCGGGAATTCCGAAACTCACATGAGCTTAGTATTCACTCATACCTGTTGCGACGACACGAGCCTGCAGGTATCAATATATGTGGGAAACTTTTATAGATACGATATAGGAGCGTCGCATTTTGTGTTTTGCGTCAGTGCAATTTGGTGCAGCGTGTGTGTGTGTGTGTTTGCAGGATGGGCGAGGGCGGGTCGCCGGGCGGCGGCGGGGGCGGCGGCGCGCGGCTGTCGCACACGTCGGAGAAGCACCCGCGCGCGATCCTCGGCGAGCTGTCGGCGCTGCGCCGCCACCGCGAGCTGTGCGACGTCGTGCTCAACGTCGCCAACAGGAAGCTGTTCGCGCACAGGTGCGTGCCATAAAAACTGTTGATGGAGGATCTCCTCGCAGGAATTTTCCCCTCAGACGAAACCTTCCATGCAAACGAACTGATTGAGATTCCCGCTGCTACCTACTTCAGGAAGGGTGGCTTGTGTGCACAAGTGCAGAGTGATCGTGTGCGTGTGGCGTGGGGGACGGGGGGAGGTTTCCACATTCAAGTTGATATTGTTCGACACACACACACCACTATTACCTCTAGGCTCGCCACTGCATGTTAACGGGGCGCGCGGGGGGTGGGGGGCACGAAGTCGGTGACACAGTGACAGTAGGCACTGCGCGCACTGTACAGGGTGATCCTGTCGGCGTGCAGCCCGTACTTCCGCGCGATGTTCACGGGCGAGCTGGCGGAGTCGCGCGCCACCGAGGTCACCATCCGCGACGTGGACGAGCAGGCCATGGAGCAGCTCGTCGAGTTCTGCTACACCGCGCACATCGTCGTCGAGGAGAGCAACGTGCAGGTACGCACGCACACACACGCACACACACACACACACACACACACACACACGCGCACACACGCACACACACACACATACACACACGCGCACACACGCACACACACACACACACATACACACACACACACACACACACACACACACACACACACACACACACGCACACACACATACACACGCGCAGACACACACACTCTTATACACGCAAAGAGCCAATACAATATGTAATGGCGTGTATTGGCTCTTTACCCAAGTCTTACCGCTATTGATACCTCCTTTCACAAAAAAGAGTCAGTAAATTATTTATTTAACTACATATAAATTTTTTCCAAGAATTTTGACAATCAACGATCTTATAAATTGAATAAAAACAAATGAATCAATACTTATATATTCTCGAATTGCAACAAAAAAAAAATTATAAGCCTTTCTCCATTTATAAACCTGAATAATTCCCAAACATCCGGTGACGGGGGAACAAATTTATTTATTTATTTATTTATTCATTTATTCAGCCAACAGAAATACACCAGCTTACAAATTACAACGTACAAATCTATGGAAAGCATTGTTAGGGTATTTCCTATAATAGGCTAAAACAACATGCAAAAGGTGCTGTGGGTATGTAGGTGCCATAGGTAGTAGTTAAATTAACCTAGTAG
This sequence comes from Zygaena filipendulae, assembly GCA_907165275.2. Lineage (NCBI taxonomy): Eukaryota > Metazoa > Arthropoda > Insecta > Lepidoptera > Zygaenidae > Zygaena > Zygaena filipendulae. The sequence continues at coordinate 564,975 of OU015649.1, forward strand.
TAGTAGTAGAGGAATGACTCGCGATACTGTAAGAACGGTACGGCTATAAAGCGCCCCAACCCCCACGCGGGCAGGCGCTGCTGCCGGCCGCGTGCCTGCTGCAGCTGCAGGAGATCCAGGACGTGTGCTGCGAGTTCCTCAAGCGGCAGCTGGACTGCTCCAACTGCCTCGGCATCCGCGCCTTCGCCGACACGCACTCGTGCCGCGAGCTGCTGCGCATCGCCGACAAGTTCACGCAGCAGAACTTCCCCGAGGTGAGCTTGCTGCAGGGCGGCATATGTTTTATCACACATTAGCTGTCCCGTGCGGTTTCACCCGCGCTAATTTCGGAGTTCCCGCGGGAATTCCGAATTCCAATATAGCCTATGTTACTCAGGGATAATGTAGCTTTCTAATGGTGAAAGAATTTTTGAAATCGGTCCAGTAGTTTTTGATTTAAATCATAACAAACAAACAAACAAACAAAAATCAAATCTTTCCTCTTTATAATATTAGTATAGATAACATTATGATACTGGGATATTTTTCTGAAATAATTTATGTTCTACAGAGTAAAACGAACCCTTTGAAACCCATAAAAGGGTCCATAATATCTAAGTTTATCCTTGCTAATATTATAAACGCGAAAGTTTGTATGTTTGGATGTTTGTTACTCTTTCACACAAAAACTACAGAATGGTTTCAATCAAACTTTAGAATAATGTAGCCTATACATTAGAATAACAAATGGGGTACTTTTATTCCGGAATGCCCGCGAGATCTCCGAAATTAATGAAACCGCGGGAAATAGCTAGTTCAGTATAAATATAGCTCAAATCAATCCTAACTAAATGCGGAAGTGAGTTTTTTGTTATATTTGTTACGCTTTCATGCCTCGGCTCAAGCGATCATCATGAAACTTTGCATACACACTGTCAGGGAAGCACAGGAGGATATAGGATACTTTGTCCCGGGACCTCCGCGGGAACTTCGAAATTAACGCGGGTGTACGCGGGGAGCATCTTAGGCTAAAATAAAAAAGTTACCAAAATTGCTATCAAGATATATGTCTCCACATTATATTGTTGCCGAATTTGGTAAATCGAGTATCGATATAGGTACCATAATGTAGGAAGATCTTTGCTGATCCGGGTGCTATTTTGGGTGAGTAGATTTGTTGCTGTGGACTATCGGCACTGAAACATTCTCTTGCAGGTGATGGAGAGCGAGGAGTTCCTGCTGCTGCCGGCGGCGCAGCTGGTGGACATCGTGTCCTCGGACGAGCTGAACGTGCGCTCCGAGGAGCAGACCTTCCAGGCGGTCATGTCCTGGGTCAAGTACAACGTCGCCGAGCGGCGGCAGCATCTCGCGCAGGTTACCCACTACACTTATTGGCTTTTTTAAAATTATTTTTTATGGCATTGGGGGCGAAGGGTCAGGTGGCACACCTGATAGTACCTGATGGTAGTGATTACCGCCGCCCATGGACATCTTGCAGATGCAACACCATAAAGCACGCCAACCTGGAATGGAAATGGGAACTGGCTTTCAAGTGAGGCTGCGGGACCAGACCGTTAGGTGCTCAAGGCTACAGATTTTCAACTCGAAAGTGATAGCTAGCCAGCCGGGTACTAGGGGTGCCCTCCACCATGCAAATGACTTCAACCAATACCGTGATACCGTTCTATACAAGCGCACCAACTCACTGCCCCCTCACTGCTGCGCGCGTGCAGGTGCATGGGGGGCACATACAAGTAGATATTGCGAACAGCCCACACTGCTGCGCCGCTCTAGAGTCGCGGTGCTATAGAGTGTCACTTCTATACTTATTGTAATAATACCGTACTGGCAGGTGCTGCAGCACGTGCGGCTGCCGCTGCTGAGCCCCAAGTTCCTGGTGGGCACGGTGTCGTCGGAGCTGCTGATCCGCTCGGACGACGCGTGCCGCGACCTGCTGGACGAGGCCAAGAACTACCTGCTGCTGCCGCAGGAGCGCCCGCTCATGCAGGGCCCGCGCACGCGCCCCCGGAAGCCCACCCGCCGCGGTACGCCGGCCTCCCTGCCACCTGCAGCCCGGTGCTTGGCTCGGAGATCTGAACCCAATAAAAGTCAGCCGTTTACTGTCCTTTTATCAAGACTACCCCAAGGCTACCCAAGCACCGGGTTGATTGCCTATCTATACCCTAAGTCCTCCGCCGTGTCTGTCTGTCTGTCTGTTGACGATAAATTTAAAAACTGAACGCATTTTCATGCGATTGTCACCAATAAGTTGTCGCCCCCCCTCAAGTTGTTCACATAGCTTCTTCAAGTAGTGGGCGTGTGCGCAGGCGAGGTGCTGTTCGCGGTGGGCGGCTGGTGCTCGGGCGACGCCATCGCGTCGGTGGAGCGCTTCGACCCGCAGACCAGCGAGTGGAAGATGGTGGCGCCCATGTCCAAGCGGCGCTGCGGCGTGGGCGTGGCCGTGCTGCACGACCTGCTCTACGCCGTGGGCGGCCACGACGGCCAGAGCTACCTCAACAGCATCGAGCGCTACGACCCGCAGACCAACCAGGTACCAGATGGTGGCGCCCATGTCCAAGCGGCGCTGCGGCGTGGGCGTGGCCGTGCTGCACGACCTGCTCTACGCCGTGGGCGGCCACGACGGCCAGAGCTACCTCAACAGCATCGAGCGCTACGACCCGCAGACCAACCAGGTACCAGATGGTGGCGCCCATGTCCAAGCGGCGCTGCGGCGTGGGCGTGGCCGTGCTGCACGACCTGCTCTACGCCGTGGGCGGCCACGACGGCCAGAGCTACCTCAACAGCATCGAGCGCTACGACCCGCAGACCAACCAGGTACCAGATGGTGGCGCCCATGTCCAAGCGGCGCTGCGGCGTGGGCGTGGCCGTGCTGCACGACCTGCTCTACGCCGTGGGCGGCCACGACGGCCAGAGCTACCTCAACAGCATCGAGCGCTACGACCCGCAGACCAACCAGGTACCAGATGGTGGCGCCCATGTCCAAGCGGCGCTGCGGCGTGGGCGTGGCCGTGCTGCACGACCTGCTCTACGCCGTGGGCGGCCACGACGGCCAGAGCTACCTCAACAGCATCGAGCGCTACGACCCGCAGACCAACCAGGTACCAGATGGTGGCGCCCATGTCCAAGCGGCGCTGCGGCGTGGGCGTGGCCGTGCTGCACGACCTGCTCTACGCCGTGGGCGGCCACGACGGCCAGAGCTACCTCAACAGCATCGAGCGCTACGACCCGCAGACCAACCAGGTACCAGATGGTGGCGCCCATGTCCAAGCGGCGCTGCGGCGTGGGCGTGGCCGTGCTGCACGACCTGCTCTACGCCGTGGGCGGCCACGACGGCCAGAGCTACCTCAACAGCATCGAGCGCTACGACCCGCAGACCAACCAGGTACCGTGGGCTGTGCCGTGGGCGCGCCGTGTGCCGGCCCCGTGCCGGGCTGTACCGTGCTGTGCTGTGCTGTGCCGTGCTGTGCACTGGGTGCCGAGGATGGGGATTCAGAGATCTACAATATGTGCCTTAGTATTATCGTGAACCTTAAAAATTTGTGCAGAGAGCAGGAATTAAATATGACAGAAAATAATTTAAGATTTCTGAGGGCTTTAGATCATTGAATGCATAGTGACGTTATGCATAGATCTTATTCAAAACTCAGTTCTCACATTAAGCACAAAACCGTTAGATGTGTGCGTGAAACGGCACCAAATTACGATTGCACCCAGAGACGGAGTAGACGGTTTCACTGCCCTTGAGACTGCATGACTGCGAGCGCCAAAAATGCCGCTGTATGTTTATTAATTGTTATACTTTGTAATGTATAAATCGTTTTTTTTGTTAATACACGTGTGTTGAGGTACTCTGTACGCTCCATTTTCGTATCTCAAGACTGCCTGCCGTGTATACTAATGTTGTGGGCGCGTGTGCGCGTGTGCTTGTGTGCGCGTGCGCAGTGGTGCGGCGCGGTGGCGCCCACGTCGTCGTGCCGCACGTCGGTGGGCGTGGCGGTGCTGGAGGGCGCGCTGTACGCGGTGGGCGGCCAGGACGGCGTGCAGTGCCTCAACCACGTCGAGCGGTACGACCCCAAGGAGAACCGCTGGACCAAGGTGCGTCACCACACACAACACATCACATCACCACACACAACACACACCACATCACCACACATAATACATAATAATGCTTAGAGATTGTCACATAGCGTTATCCGGTAGCAAAATAAGCACCAGCTTGTACCATGAATACCACGACAGTTGATATAGAAAGAAAAGAAATATGTGTACATTTTTACTCCAGCACAAAACAAGATAATACAAACAAATAAGTACACACAATTCATTGGCATATACGTATATTTTATTATTTACATACTTATGGTCCGCTCTCAGGATAAACACAAAATTTTAGTGACGGGAATCGAACTCGCAACACCCGGGGCAGTGTTCCGGCTCACATACCTCCCTTTTATTTGCTGTTGACATCGCGGCAAATAAAGTGGTGGGTGGGCCTCTATATTAGTGTAAAGCCGAGGTGGTAATAGTAATAAACCACTGCACAACACACGGATTTACTTGATCCCACACTAAGCTATGAGCGTGTGTCGTGGAAATCAAGCAAACGTGGTATATACTACATAAAAGTACATATATATTTTACTATAGATATATTATGCCCAGACTGCAAAATGGAACCCTGTGTTCATCACCCAAAGTCCAACCCACCGGGAATCGAATCCGGTACCTCTCGATTAGCGCCCATCTGTTCGTAATGATACCAATGAGCGCGTGTGTGTGTGTGTGTGTGCGTGCGGGGCGGCGTGGGCAGGTGGCGCCGATGACGACGCGGCGGCTGGGCGTGGCGGTGGCGGTGGTGGGCGGCGCGCTGTACGCGGTGGGCGGCTCGGACGGGCAGGCGCCGCTCAACACGGTGGAGCGCTACGAGCCGCGCGCCAACAAGTGGGCGCCCGTGGCCGCCATGAGCACGCGCCGCAAGCACCTGGGCTGCGCCGTGTTCGACAACCAGATCTACGCCGTGGGCGGCCGCGACGACTGCACCGAGCTCTCCTCCGCCGAGCGGTCAGTCACCACTCACCTCTCTCCACTCACCACTCACCTCTCTGCACTCAACACTCAGCACTCAGCAGTACACTACACTACAGTGCGCTACAGTACACTACGCAACAGTACGCTACTCTACACTACGCTACAGTACGCTACTCTACACTACGCTACAGTACGCTACTCTACACTACGCTACAGTACGCTACTCTACACTACGCTACAGTACGCTACTCTACACTACGCTACAGTACACTACTCTACACTACGGTACAGTACGCTACGTTATAAACAATATGAATTTTTTATGGGTAATGGATATACATACAAAATGTGGTAAAGTTAGCTGGAAATATTTACAGGGTTGAAAGTATACACTGTTATAAACATGTTCATAAAAAAAAGGATTTTTTTTTCAAACAAAATAAATTAACTAAAAAGAAAACTTTGAAGGCTTTACACACGCGCGCGCCGTTATCTTAAGGTCAATGACCTCGACCGAGCTGACCAGCTGATGCATCGCTCGCCGTGTGCGCGGCGCCGGGTGCGTGCCTTGTATACGTATTAAGTGAGCTACGTGTATTGTGCATCTTGTGAATTTAGTCGTAATGTTTTTTCTATGAACTTATTTTCTGAAAACTACCGAATTTATGATATTGTTTTGTCGCTTGTCCGGTTTGTTATAACGTATTCGTTCCACTCTGTACATATTTGCAGCTAATGATAAAGTTATGTCATAGTGTTCTTTCTTGTTTGGTTAGTCTTTGAATTTTATAACTGTTGTAAAATGCAATTACTTTCAAAAGTGTTTAATCTTTTTAATATATATATATAAATCACGTGTCACGTTGTTTGTCCGCGATGGACTCCGAAACTACTGAACTGATTTTGATAAAATTTTGTAACCATTTATAATATGGTCAAACTTAAAAGATAGGATATTTTTATCCCGGAATTCCCGCGGGAACTCCGAAATTACCGCGGTTGAAATCGCGAGGGACAGCTAGTGTGTATACATATTTTATTATTATTTAGGTACATGTTGCCTGGAAGAAATTGCTTTTAAGCAATAAGGCCGCCCTTTGTTGCCTGGATTTCCCACCGTGTTTTTTTTTATATTTTTGTTTTTGGTGACAATAAAGAATATTTGATTTGATACCCGTCGGGTGTCGGGTGTCGGGTGTCGCTGGGCGCAGGTACGACCCGGGCACGGACACGTGGGCGCCCGTGGTGGCGATGACGTCGCGGCGCAGCGGCGTGGGGCTGGCCGTGGTCAACGGGCAGCTGTACGCCGTCGGCGGCTTCGACGGCACCGCCTACCTCAAGTCCATCGAGGTGAGTCGCGGTGCGAGCGCGGCGGCGGCACACGGGTGGCGCCGCGCGCCCTACTAGTGCACTGGGCCCTTCACTATGACCAACACGCGTCGCGTTAAGATAAGGCGCCACTTAAATTGCTTTTCTCTCGTGTTTCACTTAAAACGTTGTGTTTCTGGGACGCGCGTTATGGGCAAGGAATGTTGTTGGTCATAGTAAATAAGGGCCGTGAATGATCATTTTGATCATCGTAAACCCTTAGTGGAACGCACTCCAAGACAACGGCCCCGTCGCGTTGTTGACTCGTTTATGGAAAATGCGTCGACGAGTGACGACAGTGAGTAGTGACGACAGTGAGTAGTGACGACAGTGAGTAGTGACGACAGTGAGTAGTGACGACAGTGAGTAGTGACGACACCAACTAGAAGTCTACAAGTAATTTCGTTTTGAACTGTTCACTCTTTGCGAGCTTCAGTATGCAAAAATATGCGAATGAAATCGCGGGTATCCAGACGAAAAGTCTGCAATTTACTTTGTGCCCAACCAATTTTGGTTAGAGATATACACTTCAGTCAGTGCAACCAAACCATAGCTTGAAAATATTTGGTACACAGCCATCTAGCGGTGATTATTGACATTTTTTTAGATTTTCCTTCACGGATCTTTCGATGCGTTCCTCGTGCCTTACATTCTGTATATGTAATTATTATTGTTTTAAATTAAAATATTGATATTTCACAATTTAATTCTTAAAATTTAATTGTCTGAATTTCACTATTATTATTATTTATTATAATTAATATCTTTTTCTCTTATAAGTGGTGTGTGTGTAGTGTAAATAGGTTACTTGCATGAAATTTATAATAAAAAATTGTGTCAATATTTCAAAAATAGAGTCTTAGAAAAGCATTATCGTAAAAGATTTACAAAAAAATTATCAATAGTTTCCAAAATATTCAACTTTTAATTTTGTGAAACGGAACGTTGCAACGAAACACCAAACACAGCCACGCTTTACATATTACGTCACTTTTATTTTTTTAGGAAACATTTACGTCTTTTTTTATTTACGTCAGAAGGCAAAAGAAACTAAGTGCATACAGACAACACATTATCCTTTTTCGATTTGATGCATTTTGATACTTTACTGGAACTTTTGGAAGTAACTCGACACAGTTCGACTTTAATTTCGTTTTTGCATATTAAATTCACCTGTCTGTCAATGTCACATGACTGTCAATACGACAGTGACATCTCTGTCACAGATTAATAAGGCGTAATTTTTGACTAGTGACGTCATTCTGCGTTTCGGCGGTAAAGTCAAAAGTAGGAACTCAATCAGCGATTCAATCGCTCTATTTAATTAATTTATGCATATGTTTTCTTTTTCTTGCTTTATTTAAGTAGGCCATATATCTTTAAAATAGACTAAAAAAAATTCATGCAAATCCCCTATTGATGATTATTTCAATATCTCTACATTATCTATACTATAATAAAAGAGTAGAATCCACGATTCTGTACATTGAATATTTTTACCTAAAATTGAGAGGGGTGATAGAAGAGTAACCAAGCTCAAAAAAAAGTTTTTAATATTCTTTTCTGTCTGTCTGTCTGTTCGCGATAATCCTTTTGAACCACACCTTTTGAACCGATTGTCATGCGGGTTTCACAGGTAGATTAAGCTTAGCCTGGAGCTACATATAGGCTTTGTTTCATTGAAATCGGATGTCGGTAAAAAAAGTTGTCGTATAAAAACCTTAGTACCTAGTAAATGCATAAATTACGTATAATTTGTATGTCGTGTCAGGTGTTCGACCCGGAATCGAACCAGTGGCGGCTGTGCGGCGCCATGAACTACCGGCGGCTGGGCGGCGGCGTGGGCGTCATGCGCGCGCCGCACCACGACAACCACTACATATGGTGAGTTCTTTTTTTTTTAATATTTTTGCCACTTTTCACGCACAACGGATGTTCAGTACATACAACCACCGTTAGTCTTAGAGAAATTTCAATTGTGAAAATCGTTAATAGTTTAACAGGAGGAGCAAAAAACCGGAAATCCCTTTATTGTGTTGTGTGTTTTAAATAAAGGGATTTTTAATACAGTTGCTCAAAAAGTGGCGTATTGCAGGGACGTTTAGCGTTCGGGATGTGGGCTATTACATACTCGAGCTTTTTGTTTACCTTTCCCGAACTCGTGCGTTCTCTTTGCCAACTGTCAAATGGCGACACGACTTTGACACACTTTTTTGCATTGCGAAACGTACGTTTCGCATTACTAATACGACTAGCGCCATCTCTTGATCACAGTTGGAACTTAGTTGAGTTTGTTGTGTTTTTGATATTTTATTAAATTTCTTCATTTTTTTCGCAACTGTATTAAAAATAGTTGTTCAGTACACGTGCGGAACCGTCATTGCAACTAGTTCTGACTGTCAACCCTCACCTTCGGCTGCGCCTCGGCTCGGGTAGACATATGTCGGAACTCTTTGCAATGACAGGCTTTCCGCACTTATAATGAAATATACTATTCCGGTTTTTTGCTCCTCCTGTTAAATTTATTCCGCTGCAATGGGGATGTTGACTACTTTCGAAAATCAAAATTCTAATTAGTCCGTCAGTTAGAAAAAAAAAACAATAGACACGTATTTTTTGCTTTTTTAAATAAATTAAAACATACATAAAGCGCATTAAAGTTTAGGATGAGGGGCTCGTGACGTCACTAACCGCTAAAACCGCCATACAAACTGTCCTGATAGTGACGTCACGCGAAATTCAACTCAATATATCGCTGTTATTTTTTGATTACGTAAAAAAAGAAAAAATACGTGTCCAATATTTTTTAATAATCTACAAGACGGGCTAAAATAAAAAATTAGTCAACATACCCATTACTTTGTTTTTCCGTAGGGCAGCCAGGCTAACCTGGTTAATATTTATCTATATTTCGTTATATGTATACGTCACTACGCACTTCAACCAACTTCAACGAACGTCGGGGCCATTACCGACGCCGACTGTTTTACCGCCGCACTCAGAGTCGACTTTAATGATTAATTAGTTAAGTATAGATTTTTAAAACAAAACTGCCGCAATCAGACAAGTTTAATAAATTAATGTTAATTGGCATTTAACTAATTAAGTCAGATATCATTAAATGCCAATTAACATTAATTTACTGAACGTCTCTGATTGCGGCAGTTTTGTTTTAAAAATCTATACTTAACTAATTAATCATTAAAGTCGACTCTGAGTGCGGCGGTTAGTGTTACAGTTCCCTCCGGTTCTCTCGGCCGGAACTAACGTCACGTTCTCTGTTCCAGGAACAGAAAGGACTCGGTGGTGTGAGCGGGGGGGCGCCCCGCTGCCCCCTCGCGCCCCTCGAGCCGTCGTGTAAAATAGTCCCCCCCCCCCACTCGTATTATGTTAAGTCGTTACTCAACTTATTTTTATTCTATTGTTATTATGAGGTATATTTTAATTGACTATTTATAAAAATAAAATGTATTAAAAAAAATTAGGATACAAATCGTAAAGACCGTTTTTTATTTGGTAACCCATTTTATTTTATTAAAATTTTTGCGTACATAATATGTATAGGAATAATTTATTACAACTGTCGCCCTAATCTCCTCTCTTAGAGTAGCTCGGATTGAGGATACATATTTTATACATACATTCACAATCTCGTATCTTCTCTCGTACGTTTTTTTCTCCAAAACGACCGGTTTTTTATTTAAATTATTTTCTAAAATTATATAAAAAGAGATTTGGTTGTGCCTGCATGTTATCTATACATGAAATGAAATGAAATATAGTTTATTCGTTACGACCACAAATAATATGGATTAACAAAAAGTAGCATAAATAGCATCTATACATCAATATATAATTTAAATTGGAAGTGTCTGTAATTCCAAATTAACAGCTTTTCACTAAATGTATATGAAACTATGTATGTATATACGGTACTTACATTAAAAAATCTACCTATTTTTTAAATTTTTCTCTGTCTGTCTGTCTGCTTGTTCTGGCTAATCTACGGAACGGCTGAACCGATTTTAACGGAACCACATAATATAATACTCACTGGCAGATAGCTGATGATATGAGAAGTAACATAGCTTTTCGGGACGACCCGATTGGCGCAATGGTCACCATGCCTGCCCGCTAATCTAGAGGTTCCGGGTTCGATTCCCGGTGGGGATGGACTTTGTGTGATGAACACAGGGTTCCATTTTCCGGTCTGGGTGTGTATATATATATCTATAGTATAATATATATGTAATAATATGTGTAGTATATACCACGTTTGCTTGGTATCCACGACACAAGCTTATAGCTTAGTGTGGGATCAAGTAGATCTGTGTGTTGTGAAGTGGATTATTATTATTATTTTTATTTTTGAAAAAATATTTCCTGCGGGAATATTAAAGGTCACGCGGGTGAAACCGCGGGGCACAGCTATCTATACTACTATTATAAATAGGAAAGGTTTGATTTTTTGTTTGTCTATTTGTTTGTTAAAACTACTGGACCAATTCAAATCCAAAAGTTCTTACATCATTAAAATGCTTTCCTAAGTAACATAGACTATATTGTAACCCGGAATTCCCGCGGAAACTCCGAAATGACCGCGGGTGAAACCGCGGGGGACAGCTAGTAACAAATAATTTTCATACATTAACTGAAGCGACAATGATGCTCAACAAAAGCTTGTATTCCTATCACTACACAGTATAAAACAAAGTCGCTTTTCGCTGTCTGTCCCTATGTATGCTTAGGATCTTTAAAACTACGCAACGTATTTTCATACGGTTTTCACTATTAGACAGAGTGATTCATGAGGAAGGTTTATGTTTATAATTTGTCCTGGGATTCCTGCGGGAACTCCGAAATTACCGCGGGTGAAATCGCAGGGGTCAGCTAGTTACTAACAAGTATAGCGTGACAGGGGCTATTATGTAACTTTAATTTCTATCTTTTTTCGGTTGCAATCAAAAACATGGCGGTTTTGCGAATACAATATGCACGTTCTGACACCTACAATATCTAGTAATTAACCAAAATTATCATACTTCAAAAGTTGAAGCTGCCTAAACATGATTAAGTAATCACGAAATCGCAATTTTTCTGATTGAAACTGAAATAATGATAGCAACAAAAGTTACATAATGGGGATGTGGATTACTTTTGAAAATCAGAATTCTAATTAGTCCGTCAGTTAGAAAATAAAAAGACAATAGACACGTATTTTTTGCTTTTTTAAATAAATTAAAATATACAGAGATAAAGCGCATTAAAGTTTAGGGTGAGGGGGTCGTGACGTCACTAACCACTAAAACCGCCATACAAACTGTTAGACTAGTGACGTCACGCGAAATTTCAACTCAATATATCGCCGTTATTTTTTGATTACGTAAAAAAAGAAAAAATACGTGTCCAATATTTTTTAATAATCTACAAGACGGACTAAAAATTAGTCAACGTGCCTATTGCCCTGCAGTTAAACACTCGGCGGGGGCGGGGGCGGGGAGGTGGCCTTGTCGTGCGCGGGCGGCTCCCCCTCCCCGCGCGGCGGCCCCTCGCGCTCCCCGTCGGCGTCGTCGTCGGGCGCGCCCTCCTCGCCCTCCTCGCCGTCCGCCTCGCCCCCGGCGTCGCCCTCCCCGTCCGCCGCGTCCAGGGACTGGCTCGCGGCGGACTCGTCGATCGCCTCCTCTTTGGTCTCGTGACGCTTCTGGAGTTCAATGGAATTTAGTTTAATTAGAACAACGCCATCAAGGGGTGGACCAAAGCTTTCAAAACTCTCGGTCGACAAACAGCTTTCACATTTAGAAGTTCAGTTTACAACGCGTTGAAAAACGAGTCCGCTTCGCCCGAGAAAGGACTAGAGGGCCGACCGGTCACTGCCCTCTTTTTCGTTTTTTATTGGACTTTTGTAAAGTGCATTCAGCCAGAGTGAAATAAAAATAGACAAACAAAAATTTTTTTGATGATTTTTTAGAGGCATTCTTTTTTAGAAACATTTAAATTTGCGATTTGTTTGTGCAATGAATAGGTACCTATTTGGTACAAAACATAATTTGCTTTTTGTAATTTAATAATTCCTCTGCACCGCTTTTGTTTTTAATCAAATGCACAAATTGCATAGAAAAAAAAAACATTCCCTTCAGGTTCAACAGCAATCCATACTTAATATTATACATTAGAAAGTAATTCTCTAGGTATGTCCGTCTACCTTTTCACGCCTCGCTACTCAACCGATCTTCATGAAATTTTGCATACACGCTGTCAGAGTTACAGAAAATTACTTAAGATACTTTATCATCAGCTAGCTTTTCACACGAAAGACAATGACAGTTTTAATTTCCGTCTCCGTTTTGCGGCGGAACTGCCGACTGCGTACCTTCTTCTTCTTCTTGGCCTTGGTTTTGGGCTTGTGGTCGGGCTCGCTGTACCCGGGCGGGAACAGGCGCGCGCACTCCTCGCCGCCCAGCACCGCGTCCGCGCTCACGTGCAGCGGCACCAGGCGCAGCAGCGCGGCGGGCGGGCCCCGCGGCGCGGGCTCCGGGCCCTCCGCCAGCTGCGGCTCCGCGGGGCCCACGGCCACCATCAGCACTATCGTCTCGCCACTACAACAACCATAACCATTACTTCTTTTTCTTTTTCTTTTTAGTCCGTCTTGTAGATTAATAAAAAATATTGGACACGTATTTTTTATTTTTTTACGTAATCAAAAAATAACGGCGATACATTGAGCTGAAATATCGCGTGACGTCACTATTCGGACAGTTTGTAGGGCGGTTTTATCGGTTAGTGACGTCACGACTCCCTCACCCTAAACTTTATGCGCTTTATCTCTGTATATTTTAATTTAATTGAAAAAGCAAAAAGTACGTGTCTATTGTTTTTTTATTTTCTAACTGACGGACTAATTAGAATTTTGATTTTCATAAAAGTAGTCCACATCCCCATTGTTAGTATTTTTTTTCATAATCTAATAATTGACAGTGCCGTTGGTACAGTAGTAAAACTGGTACGCCAGGTAGGTATTGCGCCTTCGGTTCCTGCGTTAGGGCTGTAGTACCTAACAATGTGATAATCGCATAACAAGCGGCTACATAGTCTGCATGTCCCTGATCCAAATTTGGAGTTCCCTTAGGTTGTATGGTAAAATAAAGTAGACTTGATAGAGTATTGCACCGAGTATTAGCAGCACTTTTTCTCTGATTTTTTTGGCGTTTCTCTGGTAGTACTTATTTCATATTTCATACCTACTAAGTATGCCTTCCTTATGATCACAAACACAATTCTAAGCGCACTGCATTAATATTGAAGACCACTCTGTAGTCTGTACACTTATAAGCAATGAATAAACAAATAAATAAACAAATACAACTTACTAATCTTTCTCCGGCCTCTGTTCGTACTGGTCGATGGTTTTGCACAGCAGCTTCGGTTCGTTCACGTCGGCGCCGGCGAAGAACCCGTAGCGCAGCACGAGCGGCGCGAGCGCGGGCGCTGCGGCGGCGGCCAGCACGGCGCGCCGCTGCCACGCGCCGTACACCATCGCCACGTGCGGCGGCTCCGCGGGCGCCGCCGGCTCCACCAGCGACTCCACCATCTGCCTCATCCGCGACACCATGCCACCGATTAAACTCCCTCCCACCACTACTGCTACGTGCAAGGCGCGTGCGCGTGGGGGGGGGGGGGGGAAAGTTGATGTTTTCCGTCACACACGTACACAGCGACAGCCGGCACCGCCATCACCTCTAGGCTCGCCGCTACGTCTTGGCGGGGCATGGGGAGGCATGAAGCCGGTGGGGGACGGCAAGCGTCGCTTTTTTACTTACCTACCTATACCTACTATTCTTTTCCCGAGAGGTACCATAATATCGCGTCACGATAGGTACCTACTCAATATGACAGTAAGTTTAAATATAAATAAAAGAGTTGTTTAATTCAATTAAAAATTTAAAATATTGTATCCACATAAGACTTTAATATTTTCACATAGCTACTGCCCTCGGATGGCAGTTTTCATAAGAGAAAAAAACGAACCAGGAATCCTTGGATCGCTTTATCAAAATGTTCAAATCGCTGTTCAAGATAAAAAGTGCTAGGTACAAGTAAGTTCAGATATTGTGTTCAAATAACAATTAAGTTAAGCCTAAAATCAAAATCCGCTATTGACAGAATTAACTTTCAAATGACGCATTGCGGGGTAGTTTATCGGCCTTCCGGGATTATTTCCGTCACTTCCGGCACAGTTCAGTCACCTTGGGGAACAGCAGGTCCAGGGCGGCGGCGCGCTGGTGCCGGCCCGGGGGCACGTAGATGCCGGGCACGTTGTCCGCGCGCAGTTCCGACGCCACCGTCTTCTTGGGTTGCTCCTCGCCCTCAGTTTCGACGCCGTCGCCGCGTATCGCTCGGCGGCATATCGCTGTGAGAGAGGGACCGTCTCAAATCTGCACCTACAGCTCTATCCTCTAACAGGCTGACATAGCAGGAGTGGCTGTTATCAAAAGGTCTTGTGTCTACCCAAGTTAATGCTCTCATTTCTGGGGTAGGCATGGTTTTGATGTCGCTGAGACGTGACAGCATAAGTTTTCTTATTGTGCTCACTGGCTAATCACGCTCTGTCCGAGACTACCTACTATAAAATTAGGTTTGTCTATTTAAATTAAAGGTAACAAAAAGACGCTAAACATGCGTGGTACCTTCCGGTTACCGATAAAATTATCTTACGTAATTGCCGATTGTATACATCCACAACTAAGTGCGCTAATCACCGATGACGTCTCCGTCCTTCTCCGGCAGCTTCCTGAGCAGCAGCGCGAGCGAGGGCCGCTCGGCGAGGGCGGCGGCGGCGGCGCCCTCAGCCAGCTCGGGCTCCTCCACGCCCAGCCGCCGCGCGCTCTCCTTGCCCAACACCACGGGACACTTGTCCGCTATTGTCACACCTGCAATCAATTATTTCATTAAGTCATATTTGTCTAGATTTTAGAATATCACAGAAACCACGTACCTCTATGACAGAAACCGTCTCAGAATGAAAAGCAATTTTGTGGTGATCTCCAATAAGTAGTGATTAAATTTCAGTGCTAGCTACCTCTTTGGGCACACAAACGGCTCATATTAGAGTTGTAGTTTCCTTCTAGTCTGGTCCAAACCAAATAATAATAGATATGACCTAGGGTTAATAGTTTCCTGTTAATTAAGTGCGATGGCAGAAATATAAGTCAGAAGTGTGACGTTACCACAGAATAGAAAATAACAGACTGAAGCGACATCAACAACAGATGGAAACCCCTGGCGCCGGGTGATTTTCGCACACAAAACTATTCATCACACACTAAAACATTCATTAACGTAACGAAATGCATTAAACGCATTATGGTTGTTTTTACTTAAAGTCGCTGTTTTCAAAATTCACAGTTTTAGGAATATTGGGGTAAATATACTTGGGATGGCAGCAAAAGAAGTTTTGGGCAAGTTATAGCATTTACTATAACTTCCTTTGCAACGGTACATGTCTCCCCCGCCTACATGTCCTCTCTAGTTAATATATTTGCTCTGTGAACGTTACCGTGCGGCTCGAGCGCGTCGGAGACCTTCCGCACGTGTTTCTGCGCGTGCGCCAGCAGCAGCGCGGGGCACACGTCCGCGAAGTGCGCCTCGAGGCGGCGCGCGCGCGCCTCGCGCCGGGCCTCGCGGGCCGCCTCCAGCGCCGCCTCCTCTTTCTGCTGACGCGCTTGCAAAACCTTCTCCCGAGCCGTCGCCAGCTCCTGGAAACTTTACATAGTTAGTGGATAGTCAAATAAACTATGCATAACCCCTTTGAATCAAGTGTGATTATAAAGACCTGTGGGCTATGTAGATTGTGTTAAGATAGGTAGATACCTTCTCTGAGACTAAAGCCTTCTTGATGGTTGTAAGTATAGGAACATTCGTTATGCGTGAATAGTGCCTAAAATAAAAAAATAAAACTCATTTTGAAAAAAATGTCAGTTGCTTTGTTTTTCCGTAGGGCAGTTGAAGTACGAAAATACAGTAAGTATAATAGAAAACGTTAAGCTAAGTAGAATAGAAACTAAGAGATACCTACTTTTTGTTAGTAAAAAAGTACCTACCTAAGTGAGAATTAACCTGGCCAGTTTCTATACGAGTAAAATATCCCACACATCTAATCCCATATCTACACTTTTTTACGCTTAAAATATATTTGAATTTATCTATATCTAAAGGAGGAAAAGACAGCCTTTTTGCTAAAGGAAATCAACGCAACTAAATAGGTAAGTGATGTGGGTATATTTTAAACCTTGTTCATAGTTCTCTGAGAGAAACTGCGAAGAATAAGGTGACCGACCTGCTCTTGCGGCGTCAGCTCGTGGGGCGCTCTCTTGACCCGCTCCAGCTCGCCCTTCCTCACCAACTCCTCGTTCCGCAGCTCCTGCTCGATGGTCCGGGCCAGGCGCGGCGCGTCCGCACCGAAGACCACGTTTATCAACTGACCGGACTGGCAAAAATGTCTGCTATTACTTGATAATATGATGAGGTTAACTGAAGTATCCCAAGAGACGGGTCTTATTTAGAACTAGCTATACGCCACGGTTTCACCGCGGTAATTACGGAGTTCCAGCGGAAAATCCGGGGCCAAATGTACCCTATGGCCTTCTCTGTTACAATGAAAACGTGTGTGCTAGATTTCATGATGATCGGTTGAGCCGTTAAGGCGTGTTAGCGTAACAACCAAACAATGCCACTTTCACATTTATTACAGACAGTCACAGACAGAATTAGAATCTTAAGGATTACAGAATTTTAAGAAATAAATAAATGAAACATTAAAAGGACAACAACTGACAATGGTCAAAATGTCCACTACTGATGTGAGCTATGTGTATGGATAGTAACTTTCAGTATGAGACAACTAAAATGTTGTCAGTAAAACTTATGACCATATGAAAAATATAGTAGTGACTATAGTATATATTATAGTAATACATATTACTTTTTTTATTTCACTATTTATTTAAATTTATTTTAATTGTGCGCAAGATTCATCAAAAACCCCGTGCAAGTTGGAGATAACATTACAGTTTTATTCCTTTCGATCTTAGAAATAATTCATACTGTCTAAAACCAAGTTTATTGTCAGCAGATCTTACTAGTTGCAACTGTTGCTTATTGAAGGGTCTTAATGGTCTTTATGCCTTTATGTCATGAGGCGAAGCCGAGTGTGATAATAGTATTAAATGAGTGTTTTAATACCTAATTATGTACAGTTGCATACAAGACTTTATCTAGAGCCATGATATACATAAATCTTCTGTAAAAGGTGCTGAAACCATTTTTGCAATACTTTTTAATATCGAACAAAAATAGCGGGATATGACGTGAATTCGAACAACTTATAAGTTTGTTTTTTTTTTAATTCATAAAGATACCATGAATTCGAGTTTAATGAAATTCAGTACAACATTAAAGCACTCGTTTGGATGATGTAAGGGTTACTGACACTGGCTGTTTTAATGTTGGCAATAAGCTGTTTCGGAATTTTTTATAGAGATTTTGTAGCATGGGTGTAGACACAGATAAATACATTGGTTTTCGTGGACGGTCCAACTACAGATTGAAGACTTGAAGAACTAAGCCGCGGTGTTATGTTAGACATATACCTACATACATACATATACATTATACACACGTTCATATGTAAATACAGTATGTGTTTTAAAAAGGCGCTTGGTCGATACCGTCCACACCCGTGTCATCTCGATTTCTGTACACAATATGTAGACATGTGCCTAGTCACATATTTTCACAAACTCTAACAACTTTGGCATGTAGGAGTAGAATTCTTGTTACTGTAGGTATCTACATTGAATATATATACCAAAAAAGTTGGAAGGGGGCGCTAAAACAAGAGTAGGTAACCAAATACAAAAAACTATTTTCAAAATTCTTTTCTGTCCGTCTACGTTTTGATTCATTTAAATCGGACATCGGAAAAAAAATTGTTTTATAATAGCGCTTTATGGGAGTGAAACCGCCAGGCACAGTTATTTTAATAATAATTCTAAACAATGACAAGGTTTTCCTATAATTTAACGCCCTATTTCAAGGTAAAGTATAAATTATTTTTAAATTAAAAAGAGATTTCAAAAGAAACATCGACAAAACTTACCGATATGAACATCCATGTGGGCTCGCTACGATTCCTGAATCTCTTTAGACACTCTATGGTGTCAGCTTTTGCCTGTGAGAAAAAAAATGCTATCACTGATCGGCTGCCCTACGGAAAAACAAAATAATTGCAGCGAAATAAATTTCACAGGAGCAGCAAAAACCAGGAAATCGCTTTATTCAAAACACACCTTCCATAATTTAACGATTTTCTTGATTTTAATTTCTTTAAAACTATAGCCTTTTTGATGGTTATGAGTATGTAGGAACGTCCGTTATGCGTGAAAAGTGCCAAAAATACAAAAAAACTAATTTTGAAAAAAATGCCAGTTGCTTTGTTTTTCCGTAGGGCAGCCGTGATATAATTAGATCAAAAGGATATAAATGAACAAGAGTTTTCTTATTAAAATTGAAACTGAAAGTAAAGACGATAACTTCATGACTCTAGAAGCCAAAGTTCAAGCTGACAGAACTGGCGAGCAGCACCGTGTGTGGTGGCGCCAGTAAACGTTTATTTGTGTTTTTTATTTATTATTTTTAAACACTCGTCGGTTGACTATTATAATAAAACCGATGTTTGTTTCGTCGTATATTTCGAGGGTCAATATGTACCTTAATTCGGCGCTTTCCTTCCTCTATGTGTGAACCGCGGCTCAGTGGACAGAGTTACTGGCACATAAGAAAGCCTTTTTATTATTTGTCAAGATTGGTTTAAATTTGTTTGGAACGCGTGTGAAAAATTATAGATTTTTGTCTGGATTCTATTCTGTTTTGTGGTTTTGATTGAAGAACCTCGCCCTCCGGATAAGGAGCGATTTTTATTTTATTATGTTATTTTCCTTCATCATCTTTCTGAATATTTAAACAATACAGCAGCTGCTCCGCGTGTGTTTTTTTGTGGACATTTACATATCGTGCCGTGGTTCCTGAAGGACCTCTCGCAGTGTCCGTGGAAGGTAGTCAGGAAGGAGTATTACCCCGGGATTGCGAGGTAACAAGCTTCGTTAATTATTTTATTTAACCGACGAGTGTAAAAGAGACATCCAGGCCGTCCGCATACAGTCCACTATTATTAATCGAAGAGTTGCTGGTGTTGCCAACGACTCCGTTATTTTTCATTCTCCATTTGGTCCATTTTTGGTCCAGTGTGTGCTTAATATACGAACCATTTATGCATTTGGAGCTACTTTTCACCCCCTCATAATTCAAAAACTATATTTTAACATACTAATTACTTGACCCAAGTTTCATCGTAGTTTGGAAACTTATAAAGACAATTAAAAATGACAAAATTAATTTAAAAAAATTGATCCAATATTATCAAAGCAGGCAAAGTATTTTTTGTGATTCAACGATTTTTGGTGCGATAAGAGTGAGGTAACGGAAGTGAGGCGCATGTCACATCACAACATCCGTGCTACCTAGAACCAGGGGGGCAATTCTCGCACATTCGAAGTAGACTCGGACTCGAGATAAAGTTCGAATTCGAACATTAAATCGAGATGAAGTCAAGTTGAGCAATTCTCGACATGTCGACTTCGACATTTCTCGAATGAAAGCCGTTCGAACTGCTTCGACTGGTCGGAAGCGGTCGAGACGTAAATTTCGAATTCGAATCTTCATAAATGTCCAATAGCGGTGTCGTGCGTGACAGTTTCAGAAGTTGTTGTTGTTTTTTATCTTCGCCCCATCTGGGACAGGCAAGGGACGTTGAGCCATACAGCCAAGTCATATGTTACAGTTTTAGAAGTTTATTATGTATTAGTAAATATACTCCGTATTAAGTGTTATGGTGGTAATTAACTGCAACTTCATAGCTTAAAGTTCCGATTAAGCATCGAAATGCATATCAGCAACCCAATTGGATGTAAATATAACTTCAGAAAAAAAAACAAGGGAATCGTATTCTATACAGCCAATTCAGGCTGTATGAACTACGATCCCTTTGCCTTCCCCAAAAACGGGTAAAAACAAAAACTAATATTATGCATCACGATCCGTACTACGCAAACTAATTTAAACAAAATTAAAGTGATGTTGTAAAAGTGATAAAAGTAAGAACTTTTCTTTTTTTTGGTACAAATATATTGTAAAATATGTTAGTTCTTGATATAAAACGATGCACACTATTTAAAAACTTTAAAAAGCTGCTGCCTTTTTAGCTCCAGATGAATCATGTAGAATGGAATGGATACGGCTTTCGAATAAGCTTTTACTGGCAACATTTTACACTATAAACTCGAAGTCTAGTTCGATTTGTGTTGAGAATAGGAGATACGAAGAAACAGGTTCGAGTATCGAGATTTTGTGGTCGACATAGGGATCGAACAGCAATCTCGAGTTCGAGATTTTTTCGAAGGAGGCGAGAATTGGGTCCCAGGACCTAGAATCTAGAAATAGGATTCTGGATTCATTCTTTTTAAGGACCCTTTTACCGAATACTCGGGCATTACAGTGCATGTGGTGCTCGTACCTACCTACTTCGCTCCAGAGTGCGTTTTGTAAAGGATGCTCTAAAATATACGTAATTTCGTTGACGTCCACTCACCACGGCCAGGTGCAAGTTGTCTCCTCCTATCTCCACTTTGATTTTCTTCAGGTTTCCCACCATACCGATGCAGGGTCCACACCATTCGGAATACACGTCCACTACTGTTGGAGAGTACTTGATTTCTAGTCATTGTAAATTCATCCTACTTTGAAGTTATATGCGAATGTAAGTTTGTATGTTACGCTTTCAGGCCTCAACTACCTGATTAACCGGTCATCATGAAATTTAGCATACCTATACGTTACAAAAAAGGACATAGGGTACTTTTTATCCCGGAATTGAACGTACCCAACAGTCCATCTCTGAGCAGGAACTTTTTCCACTCGTCATCGGTGTTCAGCTCGGCCTGCAATTGGACCTGGGCCGCCTTCTTGCCTGCCCCGGCGGCGGCGGCGGCGGCGTTGGCGGCGACCGCGCTCGTCAGCGACATGGGGACGAATGTGGGCGGTGCCGGTGGGCGGTGGGCGCTGCGTGCGGGGCATGCGATGCTGCCGCGTGGGGCGGCGGGTGGGGGGCAGAGGACGCTTCCACGTACGCGGAGTAGAAACTGACGATTTGCTCATTGGTGTGAATGCAGAATGTATCGCGTGATAGTGAAATTTTGGGGACGGAAGAAGTGAATCCATAGATGCATAGGATTGTGTATGGACACGCCAAAATCATGCAAGTCCCAAACGCTTACGTGGTTCCTAGTCCTAATGCATAAAAGATAGTCCTCTGTAGCAATAAAACGAGGGTAATTTATGCATATTAAGATGTTTTGAATACGCAGGCTGTGTTTATATGCAAAACTGCAATAAAAAAGCACTCGATGGCTTCTTCAGGCTTGTTGTTGATACAATGGCAGAATTAAAGCATTTTGTGGTGCGAACTACTCCCCGCTAGAGGTCTCTGATACAATAAGCGACATCTAGTTAATACTGTCTTTGCTATCGCGCTGACGAGTAAAAGCAACCTCGTTTTGTTTTCTTCGTTTCAGCGGATTTCAGGTTGAGTTCTAGAAGGCATGAGTCGTGATTTTGTTTGTCAACAGATGGCGATACTTACAAAAATGTTTAAAAAGTATTCAAAGATAACAAATGAGAGAATAAGTCACTGGAGTGTTTGTGTGGTGCGTGCCCATTACCAAAACGGTTTCAGTTTTTGGTTTATGTATATGCAATACGCTTTACTAGGTAATAAGTTTTCAGATAGACACGGCATTTCGGACTTTCGCTGTGAACCGTAGTTCGTAGCAAACTGCTACGTGTGGTCTACGAGCCGCTGGTGATTGTTCCATAGCTACGGTGCGACGATGGTGAACTCAATTTTGACAAGAAAAAAGTGTTAGGATTACAAAAGATTGTTTTATCCAAATAATTAAAATGACAGGACCATTGGTCTAGTATACAGTAGTTAGCGAGCGAGCATGACTGCCAAGCCAGGTGTTGCGGGGTTGATCACCGCATTAGGGTAAATACTCTATAAACGTGAGGGACATTTCAGTTTACCCTGAAGTCTGAGTCATATATGTATATAAAAAATAATTAAATAATCATAGTATCAGTTATATCAGTTGTCTGGTGCCTAATATTTACGTATATTATAAATACTTTAAGTTTGATACCAAGTGGCGCTGTGATTATGTCCCATGTCCATGCATTATTATAATGATATACTAGCTGTTCTCCGTGGTACCCGCAGTAATTTCGGAGTTTCCGCGAGAACTCCGGGATAAAAATTACCCTGTGTCCTTTTCTGCACCCCTGACAACATGTATGCAAAATTTCGTCTTGATCGGTTGAGCCGTTGAGCCGTGAAAGCGTAACAAACAAACAAACTCACTTGCGCATTTATAATATTAGTTAGGATTATAATATTAATATTATATTGTAATATTAATATTGTATTCAATATAAATGCTTGGGATAATTCTCATATTCTATGCGCACACTTTGTCGTAAATAATAATATGAAAGAAGTGACGATATTTCCCGAACCATAACAATATTTCACGATCAATCGCTTTCAAAAACGTTTGCATAAAAAATATATATAACTGTTTTATAATCCTCAACAGGGCGGTGTAATGGGGTGAGTAAATAAATCACTGTCAGCCCCGGTCGCTGATCACGGATAAATTGCCCAAGTTCCAAACAAGTTCGGCTCACAACTAGGTCTTCAGGCTATTCAGGGGATAGGACAAGTACTCGCCTTTAACTATGTCGCAGCTAAACATTTGTTACGCGGTTTTTTTATAAAACAGTCTCAAGGAACGACAACTCGATGTAGTAGGTATGTTGATGACTTTTGAAAATCGAAATTCGTCAAAGTCCGTCAGCTAGAAAAAAAAAACAAAAGACACGTAGGTATTTTTTAGCATTTTTTTAGCATACGATTGCCTTTTGAATATTTGTTTCAAGGGTCTCGACTTATTAAAAACACACGACAAGGTTTTATTTCATTGCGAAGCGAAGATAATATGATAATTATAATTTTGAAACTTAAAACTACTAGAAATTGTTTTTCATCGATCAACTCGATCCCACAAGCCAACGTATACTTATACAACGTGTTAATGAATTAACTGAAAAACTAGAAAGTAGTTTGCTCAGATACGACTAGCGAATCGATCGCACTATGTTTTAATATAGGTTATATTTTTTCATTTTCACTAGCCCATGTCTAAATTGTTTATAATACAATATTAGGCGCGTACGCCGCCCGCAGAAAAAAAATCGAACCGGTAGGCGCGGGCGTAGCACTTAGAATTTCGTAGATAGGTCACCTCCAAAATAATTTTGAATAACTTTTAAAGTGTAAATATTTTCGACATAAAATATATTTTAATCATGTTATTGTTTATTTTTTTAATGGGGTGAATCAGGTTTTCAGTTAATTCATTAACACGTTGTATAAAATATCTCTTTAGTGTACACACTGCATATTTTATTACCCCCAGAATAAAAAGCGGACCCTGTGTTTCACTACACAAAGTCCATCCCAAACAAGCACCGAAACCTGAACTCTTGATTAACATAGACATATTATAGTGACCGCTTCACCATCCAGTCGTCTCATCTTTTTAATCTATTAACAAATATTCTGTGAACGATCATAGATTTGACGTTACGATTTTTTGTTGAGTCAGAAGTTTGTACGTTATTTTATCTAAAAACTATGAAACTGAGCGTGTATCACGCTAAATCAATTTATATATAGACTAGCTGTTTCCCGGGTTTCACCCGCGCTAATTTCGGAGTTCCCACGGGAATTCCGGAATAAAAACTACCCTACGTCCTTCTCTGTACCCCTGTCAACGTGCATGCAAAATTTCATGATGACCGCTTGAGCCGTTAAGGCGGAAAAGCGTAACAAACCAATAAACAAACAAAAAACTCACTTTCGCATTTATAATATTAAGTAAGGATTTGTGCAGCAACATGTTTTATAAGAAAAATTGTGGTTAAACCGATGGAAGAATGATAAATTATATCGAGTTTCAT
Source organism: Zygaena filipendulae (assembly GCA_907165275.2). Lineage (NCBI taxonomy): Eukaryota > Metazoa > Arthropoda > Insecta > Lepidoptera > Zygaenidae > Zygaena > Zygaena filipendulae. Next base: position 589,563 of record OU015649.1, read on the forward strand.
TTGTACTGTAGGAGACTCCATTTGAAGTTTTCGACTGCCATAAGTTTTTATTGAAAATTTTGTAATACGTACCTACTTCTTGGACATTGGATTTTCCAGAGTGAAAGTGTTTATTTTTAATTACCTGATTTGATCCATGTGTACCTATACATATTATATTGTTTGTACAATATTTTTTTTTTTATTAAAGCAACATGTTGGTCCTCTTAAAAATAAATAAATAAAAATACCAGGCGTAGCTTTTTGATTTCAGATATTGTAATTTTGTTAGGTATGCCCAATGCCCATGGACGAAACCTCAATATATAAAATACGAATAGTTACTACATCAAATACACTCGTAAAACATACATAATGAATGGTATCCCTAAACAGAAAAAGGAATGAGGAATACATACTGGCCGTAGGGTTAAACGAGGGACCCATTGAGGTTGCCTTGAAAAGATTGCCTCTAGCAATAAGGCCGCCTTTTGCTCTGTATTTACTATTTATCTGTTTTAGTTTTTATTTTCTCTTCTGGGGCAATAAAGCATATTTGATTTGTTTTGATTTGATTTTGATAACATCAGTGGTCTAGTGGTAAGTGAAACTGACTGACTGATCAACATATTGATACGACATGTTTGTTCTGATGGAATAGATAAAATTTTAAGGTAATTCTGAAATATCTTTTGTGCGGCGGATGTCATTTCTAGCACACGATCTTCAAACAAAACCGTGCTGTTTTTACTTCCATATACCGTATTTACTCGTAGTATATATTAATGATTTGGCCATTTAATTAGTTGTACCTATTGTAATATATTGGTATAATTTGCAGTAACGGGTCGCCCTCACATCCGACATACCTACTTTATAGGTAGGTATGTACTCAACCACACAAACCCCTGCAGCTCAGAAAAGGACACACTGACGATAAATTTGTATTTTGTCTCATTTCTTCAAGTAACGATTCGTACATGTTATAATATTATACAATTAGGGCAAATATTACGTATATATACTTATAACGAACGTCCCAATAATGTATGTAAATTTTGAACTTCATCATCAATATTTATCTTTTTGAAAGCTTTTCCCTTTTTTATTTGAAAAAGTCTTTGTGATGTAACCTCAGAGTGAGATTACACTTCAATTAGGGCTTGGGATCGGCAAGTAATATTTTGCAATTTAAAATAAAATCTTAATATATATAAATTACGTGTCACGTTGTTTGTCCGCGATGGATTCCGAAACTGCTGAACGGATTTTGATAAAATTTTGTAACCATTTATAATATGGTCCAACTTAAAAGATAGGATAGTTTTTATCCCGGAATTCCCGTGGGAACTCCGACATCGCTGTAAACTACTGTCAGGGGTAGGTACAAAGATGGACATAATTAGAGTACTTTTTTCCCGGAATTCCCGCGGGAACTCCGAAATTATTGCGGATGAAATCGTGGGGGACAGCTAAGTTACATTATATAGTATGTTACATTATTTATCTATAATATTTTGTATCTTTTACCGATTTAAACATGTTATATCCGTATTTTAATTAAGTAAGTCCTGAGAGTTTCCATCTTGTCCCTCATATTAATGACTGGCTGTGCCCCGCAGTTTCACCCGCGTCAATTTTAGAGATCCCGCGGGAATTCCGGGTTAAAAAGTAGCTTAACTTACTCCTTATAATAGCAGCTATCTGCCAGTGAAAGTCCCGTTAAAATCCATCGAGCCGTTTCAGAGATTACCCGGAACAAACAGACAGACAAAGTTTTAAAAATGGATTTTTTGATGTTAGTATGGTATATACTTCAGTGTTGAAATTACAAACATACACTTCAATTTTTTTTATATGTCTAGATATGTGAAGATCTATGGCTTTTTTGAGAAAAGCTTGATGCTTGCTTTTCCGAAAGAAGCTTTAATTAAATTTCTTTAACGATGTACCGCGGAAAAGCAAGTTGTGAGTACAGCTGACATTGTGGTTACTAAAATAACGCGTTATTCGTCTTTTAAAATCTGATAGCAAATTGATTAAAGACATTAATGACGTATTATTTTTATCGGCAAAGTATAGTCAGAGAGCACTGAAAAAATGCTGACGAGCGGAAAATGATGAAGGGAATTATGAATACATGTATATTAATGTGACCGACTCGTGCCGCATCCGGTCCGGCTCGGTGCCCGGAGGCCGGAGAAGGGCGTGTGTACATAATTAAAAGTGGAATTAGCCCCGGAAGGAGTGGGGGGCGGGAGGACCGGGACCCTGCATAAAGAGACGGGATCATTTTATGCGAATTTTGGCAAAACAGCGCTCGGTCCATATTAAATACCCTGTTTTTTACGTGTGAATAATTCCTGTACATTTTTTTTTGTCTCAAAAGTCTTAATGCTGTGACGTGTACAAATTTTTGTTTCAAAGGTTTTTTCGCTTATTATTCTTCGTTTTCGTTCGCTGTTGTCTTTAAGTGGAAGTAAGAAAGTAGGATCGAGTACTTTCATTCTTAACATTTAATTCTTTACGGTTCTTAATACGTGAGTTATCCTGTTGAATTTAGATTGATATTTCCGTTCGTTTTTCTTTAATTATATAATTCTTGGCCATGCCCACTTAGGATACACATACTTTTTCCTAAGAATGCATTGAGTGGCGACAAGTGGATTCTATCGTAAAGTGAATAAGGCGATGCGGTATCTAATATGTAATATGTCTACGAAATTTCAAGCGCTACGCCCGCGCCTACGTGTCAATGACCGATTCGATTCTTTTGCTGCGGGCGGCGGCGTACGCGCCAAATATTGTATTGTATTATAAATAATAGGCTAGTTTCTTAAATTTTTCTTTTTAGTCCGTTTTGTAGATTATTAAAAAATATTGGACACGTATTTTTTTATTTTTTATGTAACCAAAAAATAACGGATATATATCAAGTCGAAATTTCACATGACGTCACGCCTCGCTACAGTTTGTTCGCACGTTATAGCGAGCTGTGACGACACAAGTCCCCCACCCTAAACTTTAATGCGTTTTATCTATGCATATTTCCATTATTTAAAAAAAGCAAAAAATACGTGTCTTTTATTTTTTTATTATCTAACTGACGGACTAAATAGAATTTTGATTTTTTTACCCAGGAAACTAACCTATTTAGACATGAGCTAGTAAAAATGAAAAAAATATAACCTATATTAAAACATAGTGCGATCGATTCGCTAGTTTCTAGATTTCAGTTAATTCATTAACACGTTGTATATAAATCTTGTTCTACTGTAACTATCATATGTTATTACCGGCGATAGCTTGTATATTAGCATATCGCAATACAAAACCCCCGTAATAGCCCGTATGACGTATCGGTGTCGTGTTCAACGCTATAATGTTCAGTTGAAAGTAGCGATCATTTGTCCCCTATTTCCCCAATCGACATTTATTAGTATTGTTGTTATGTAATAACTTGAGTATTTCCGGTGTACAAGTACTTGCGTCAACGTATTGTAGGCACTTATTCTTTTTAGGTATGATTTTATAGTATTCGTGAATGGATGTCGACTATTATATAGTCCATGAGCACTTAACTCTGATACAAGCTGTTCTCCCTTTGGGTTTACACCTTCCGGGAATGGGCTGGTTGACTAAAGTTTTTTTTAGTCCAGTTTGTGGATTAATAAAAAACATTGGAGACGTATTTTTTCTTTTGTTACGTAATAAAAAAATAACGGTGATAAATTGACTTGAAATTTTGTGTGACGTCACTATCCGGTGCAGTTTGTATGGGGGCTTATGCCGGTTAATGACGTCACGAGTCCCCACCCTAAACTTTAATGCGCTATATCAACATAGGTATGTACATTTTCATTAATTTGAAAAAGCAAAAAATACGTGTCCATTATTTTTTAATTTTCCAACTGACGGAAAGTCGTCAACATCCCTATTCAGGGATGAATTAAGTACATACCCACTACCCTCTGTCCTTTTCTGTATCCCTGACAGCGTGTAATATGTCTGTGACGTCAACAGATTTATGAGGTTTTTGTTGTATACTTAAATCCGTCAAAAACGGAACTTGCTGAACCAAATCAGTATTCAGTAGCTGTGCACAGTGGGAACGATAAACGCTGTAGCTAGCACTTAAATCCAAAAAGTACTGTGGCGTAGCATCGACGTAGCACGTTCGTAGCATCATGTAGCATTACGGTAAAAAGTTAAACTTCTTCGAGTGATAGTGTCCCGCCATCCGTAAAACTATTATTTTGCTGCGTTCAAAGAGATTGCATAATTAATGGATTAATGGGATAAAAAAGTATGATCACCTTGAGTATGATCACTCTGACAGCTCCGGTTCTTCTTCTATTTCTTCAATTATGGGAATATAAAATACATTTATCGCATTTAATTCTGCCAATGTACGTGGTTTTAGCAGATCTTACATCATGACATTACGAAATCTACTACTAAACGTGTTAGAAGCGATAGTGGATTGAAATTTTTTGCTGATGTTAGAATCCTACTAATATTATAAACGTATATATTATAAGTATGTATGTATGTAGTAATATTATAAGTAAGTATGGATGGATGGATGGATGGATGGATGTTTGTTACTCTTTCACGCAAAAACTACTGGATGGATTTAAATGAAACTTTACAATACCATAACTTATGCATCAGATTAACACATAGGGTACTTTTTAACCCGGAATTCCCGCGGGAACTCTGAAATTAACGCGGATGAAACCGCGGGGCAGCGGTTCCTTTTGTATTTAAAATACTTTTTTTGACAGAACTGGATACGAATTTTCACCCGGTTTCACCCGCACGAAAGGTTTTTATACAACAACTTTTTTCCCGACATCTGATTTCAATGAAACAAAGCCTATATGTAGCTCCAAGCTAAGCTTAATCTACCGGTGAAAAACGCATGACAATCTGTTCAGTAGATTCGGAGATTATCGCGAACAGACAGACAGACAGAAAAGAATTTTAAAAACTTTTTTTTTGTGCTTGGTTACTCTTCTTTTATCACCTCTCTCAATTTTAGGTAAAAATATTCAATGTACAGAATCGCGAATTCTACTTTTTTATTATAGTATAGATTTGAACTAGCCAAAGGCCTAACCTTATACAACCTTCTACGAACCTTATATACCTATTAAACTGTTAAACATTACAAACTGGTTAATAAACATACAAACGTACATAAAAGTACATAGTACAGTAGTAATAGAAAACATATTTCACTTTGAAAATAGATTCTCAAAATCATTAAATAAAGAACCAATCCATAATATTCAGTTCTTATCTAGGTATACATCAAACACATATAAAATTGTCACTTCATCTGATAACGTTTAAAAGTGATTGGTATAGTGCATTACGGTAATTAAATCAAACTAAATGCAAAAGCTTACCTCGTATCTGGGGGCACGGCAGTGCCCCCGCCAAGTCGAGCAACAAAAGCGGCACGGCCGTACTATCCTTTTCTCGAAGCAATTCAGGCCATTTTCGACCCCCTATAACTTCGTTGTGGATAAAACTAGAAGCCTGAATTTTTAGTAAACAAGCAGGTATTGTATAAAGACGGTATAATTTAAATTTCATTCGATTTGAACCAGTAGTTTAAGAATTATAACTAGTCAAAGTTTCTTAATTTTGTAGGTCACTCACTCACTCACTGACCGATCATCAAAACTCTAAGGCACTTCTAGCAGACATAGAAGTTTGAAATTTAGAATACAATTAGTGTTTATTGTATAAATCAAGGAAAAATTGAAATATTTTGCAATTTCGGTACAGTTTTCTAGATACACCAACTGCATAAATAACTTTGTAATCCCATATAAATGTATGGAATTACAAAGTTACATATGCAGTTATATGTACCAACTGCACAAATAACTTTGTAATCCCATATAAATGTATGGAATTACAAAGTTATATATGCAGTTATATGTACCAACTGCACAAATAACTTTGTAATCCCATATAAATATATGAGACTAGCTGTTCCCTGCGGTTTCACCCGCGATAATTTCGGAGATCCCGCGGGAATTCAGAAATGCAAAGTAGTTAGTACCCTATATCCCTAGGTTTTCTTTACCCCTGACAACGTGCATGCAAAATGTCATGAGATTTCACCAGCGTTAATTTCGGAGATCCTTCGGGAATTCCGAGATAAAATTACCCTAATCTGAATGCTCCAACGATTTTCATGAAATTTTGTATACAGGGGATTTCGGGGGCCATAAATCGATCTAGCTAGGATTCATTTCTGGAATTCCCGCGCGAACTCTGATATCAACGCGGGTGAATTAATTATTGCATACTACACGTTGTCAAGGGTACAGGAAAGGTCATAGGGTAGTAAGTACTTTTATCTCAGAATACCCGCGGGATCTCCGAAATTAACGTGGGTTAAACCGCGGGGAACAGCTATTTAAGCCGAGCGAAGCTCGGTTGCCCAGATATTAATAAATAATAATAATAAGTGTAGCTAGTTACCTACCTAGATATAAAGTGTAGATACATAGTTACCTAGACATAATTATGTTCAAAGGTACAATGGTCAACGGAATGAAAAAGCAAGAAAAAATCTTTCAAGTTATTAAAATAGACTAAATTGCTCAAAGGAGGAAGACCATTTACAAAAAGAAATGAGATCCCATCAAAAACAAACTTGTAAAAAATCCAAGTCTCGCAACTCAGTTCTTCTACATTAAAAAGTTGTGAGATCAATGTAATACCAAGTCGGTTAATTTATTCAGTGCCTACTTAAGGGTCCTTCTGTCTAAAGTTATCATGTTATAAGCTAATCTAATAACATTTTATAGTGACCATATCAAATTTAAAAATCTTTTATGTTTTAAATAGATTGATTGGCTTGGCGATCACATGAAAACACAATGTATCTCACAAGTAATACATATTATAATTAAATTAGATTGTTTAGAACCATAATTATGTATTACATGTGAGATATATTGTGTTTTCACGTGATCGCCAAGCCAATCAATCTATCTAAAACATAAAAGATTTTTAAATTTGATATGGTCACTATAAAATGTTATTAGATTAGCTTATAACATGATAACTTTAGACAGAAGGACCCTTAAGTAGGCACTGAATAAATTAACCGACTTGGTATTACATTGATCTCACAACTTTTTAATGTAGAAGAACTGAGTTGCGAGACTTGGATTTTTTACAAGTTTGTTTTTGATGGGATAAAATATTCTTATAACTGAATATCTAGAAGAGAATCCCTGGGGTTTCCAACTAAATTATTAGTCTACTGCGTCTTTAAAAAACCAATTATTTTAATATCCTCATAAATTATTGTACTAATAATCACTATTTAGTACCAGTATATTGAAATATTTAGCCGTATTATACCATAATGGTGTGAAAACGAAGGAATGTCAGTGTCTATTTTAATACAATAGCTGATACAAGCGGTTTTACATATGTATACTTTTGTTTTATTTTAAATAATAGTTAAGAAATAATAGTAATTAAGAAATATATGACTAGTATTATAAATATTGTGTGCAATTGCAGATTCTTCTCACTTGACCCCGTAACCCTTTTTACTACGTCTGCAGTTACTTATATCTTACAGCAGTTTACTTGTCGAGAGATGCAAGATTATGATGTTTAAAGATATAAGATACGATACGATACGATATAAGAAGCTGCTTTTTTTTATTCTGCTAAAATTAACTAACTCAACAGGGCCCTGATTCACTATGAACATAACACACTGCGTTGTAACTGTGCCACAAAAATAGGTTTTTACCACGTCCTGAACAAATTTTGCTTAAAAAAATATATACATAAAAAACGTTTCTCATGGCATACGGAGTACTAAATATTTTGTGATGTGATGTGACTACAACCACGGACGTCACGGGTGAGGTATATTTTTGGTCACAGTGAATCTGGGTCTAGGGCTATGTGTGAAAAAAATATCTTCTTTAAAAAATGAAAGAAATGAAAAAAAAAGTAAGATAAGGAGTTTGATTTTTAAATGTATGTTAAATAAATATAATGAATTGAAATTCAAATTAAAGCTCAATTAGAATATAAAGTTTTGGCTTTTATCAAGCTACAAGCAGCTGAGATGCACCATCACTGTCTTTGCACCATTTCATTTCTTTTCGGCATAATTCCATAAGAGCAACTACAAGCGTGCAGTGTTTGGATATTATATTGACAATACAAAAACTGATGATTTATCTGACGTGAAAGTCGCATCTTTGTTTATGGTAGGTTAACGATCCCAAATTGATCTTCGCTTTTCATTCACTGTAATTAAAAAATAAGTACTTATACGGCCGAACTCAGAGTCGACTTTAATGATTACTTAGTTAAGTATAGATTTTTAAAACAAAACTAATCATTAAAGTCGACTCTGAGTGCGGCGGATAGTTCTTTTTTAGATACTAATCATTATTTTCTCGACTAAAATCAACAACTTTCGTCAAGCCTCTCTATGAGCCCGTACCACAGAGCTTGACGAAGTCCTTAAAGGCTTCTCATTCTAAACTCCTTTTGTCTTTAAACGGTAAATAAACGTATAATTTTTTAAGTATTTTGACTTTTGACCTTTCATGTTACAATTGTTTCTTTGTCATTAAAACACAATACGATTTCACTTTAAACACTTGTTTTTTTAGTCCATAAAATATCCGCTTCACAATTAAACTTACATAGGTAAATGGTTAACAACCTTTTCATTCGACTGTTAGCATAGGCCTAACACAACACAGCTTATTTCCACTTGAACTTTACCTGATAAAGCTTAAATGGTTTACAATTTAAATATGGTACACACAGAAGTGTGTAGGTATCGCGAATTTAAATTTAGATATGTACATACTAGTTGTGCCCTGCGGTTTCACCCGCTTTAATTTCAGAGTTCCCGCGGGAATTCCGGGATAAAAAGTACCCTATGTGTTAATCTGATGTATAAGCTATATTATTGTAAAGTTTCATTTAAATCCATTCAGTAGTTTTTGCGTGAAAGAGTAACAAACATCCATCCATCCATCCATCTATCCATTCATCCATACATACCTACTTACAAACTATAAAATGCTTTGTCCTGAATGACTGACTGACGGATCAACGCACAGCCTAAACCGCTGATTGTATGAGGTAGGCATCCGATAAGTATAAGGATTTTTGAAAATTCAACCCCTAAGGGTAGTGAAAAGGGGTTGCAAAGTTTGAAGCGAACAATTCCGCGGCCACACCGAAATTATCTCGGGTGAAACCGCGCGGACAGCCAGTACTGGTATATAATAAAATTAAAAACATACCTTAGAAACAAATTACTCGAATAAAATTTTCGAATTTAGAAACGCGATTGTTGTAAAGAGGTAATACAGTAAGGGTAGTATGGAGGCGGCGTCCCGGCGGGGCGCAGCGCGGCACTGGCTGCGTCGCTCGGGCCGGGCCGGCATCGCTGCAATTAGGCGGTTACCGAACACGCGATTTGAGATGGAGCCCTGCGCCGGTTACCTTTGCCTTTTGTGATTTACGATATTTGTTTCAAATTGGACCGCACCCGGAAATGAGTTATGAATTGCTACGTTTTATAAACTTCAGCAAAGATTACGAAACTTTTTCTTTTTGTTTGCGACATTCTCTTTGCGCAGTCTTTCGTCTGTTCAATATTTTAATTTCCTCTCTTGCGTTCCCTTATTCCGAAATATCTGTATAGGGTTTTTATTGTGAATTAAAATCAAATTATTCTGAAAAAACTTCACACACTTTGAAAATGCTTTACTACCCTTATACCTGCTTACCTTAGCACAACTATCTTTCAATAAGATATAAGGTCTAATGGAAATTTAACACTGACTTGAGTTTGATGAAGTTCTAGGGGTTAGTTAGATAATGTTTCCGATGCTATCGGACCAATTTCCAAAGTTACTCTAATGTAACTTAAACCACTTGCGATTGATATAATAATACACCTACGTAGATTTGTGAAAATTATCGTTTGCTCTTCAAATAGCAGAAAGTTTACATTGAAAAGGTGGGCGACCTTGAATTTTATACGCGACTAGCTGTTTCTCACGGGAATTCCGGGTTACAATATAGCCTATGCTACTCAGAGATAATGTAGCATTTTAATGTTGAAAGAATTTTTCAAAATCGGTTCAGTAGTTTTTGATTCAAGCCGTAGACAAACAAAAAATCAAATATTTCATCGTTATCATTTCCCTTGAAGCACCTACCTATTGCTATTGCGCAACGGCGACTCCGTCCCATTTACGAAAGCCAGCCCAACAACGGGAGCAGATGAAAAACTTCCGACAAATCCTTTCAATTAGCGTGTAGGAGCGCGCGGCCCGTGCGCGGGACGGAAGGCCCCGACTGCCCCGGAGTGGCCCGGACCCCGGGCCCCGGACCCCGGACCCTCACATCACACTCTGTCACCGCCAGATATTAGCGTCCTGGCCTCCCCCCTCCCTTCCCCCCGCACCTCCGCCCCTCCAGGGCATTAATCACGGCGGGGGCCGACGGAACCGAATTACTCTGTTTAGTTGCACATCCCCCGTAATGAACTATTGTTCTAATCAATAACGCCACCTCTCGGGTGTTTGACGCGATTGTTGCGTCTGTTAGATTTGATTGGATTGGATCAACAATTGATTCTGGATCGTCCTGAAAATACAATAGGTGCAGACCTAGGCTGGTTCATTTACATGATTTTGTGAAAGCAATTTAATGTCAAAATGTTGTTTGTTTGAAAATAATGAGGATCGTTACAAGTGTCTGAAACATGGTGATTCGTGAGTTTTTTTTTTTAAAACAAGAAAAGCAATAAAAGAAGTTATAAAATTAAAAAAAAATAAAAATACATGTTCTGTGATTCAATATCATTTATTATTGTGTAAATTAATAGATAACGATTGACAAGATCACTGACGAGATAATATAGCGGCTGGTACTAGAAATACTTATCTAGCGAAAAACTAATCGTTGATTAAAATATTATTATTATTATTATCTAGTTTTATTTATCTATGTCAGATCACTCATACATTTATTCACTAACCATTAACATTTCAGTCTTATAATAATAAAATTATAGTCTCAATAGGACTTCGTATTTTATACAATGACCATTGCCGTATTCGAAGATTATCCTAAAATTAATGTCAATAATGAACTAAACTTGTTTAACTTCATCCTGAGACAACCATAAGGGCTAGACGAAGAGCACATAAATACTATACGTTATATAGTATGGTAGCTGTTTTAATTCACATATTGTCTAGATCATTGATTCCCAAAGTGGTCCACGGGAGCCCGACAGGGGTCTACGCGTGCGTGGAAAAAAAATGGGGGTCCACAACTGTTGGATGAAGACGCTTTTTAGACTGGCCTTGAAACTTAGCTTAAATTACATCCACTCACAGCATAATCAAAGCAATATAAATTCTCACCTTTTTTTCATAAACTTTTAACTCATAGTTGATTGAAAAATAGCCACAACACAGATTGCTATAGACATATACTTTTTTCGGGTTTCGGAAGTAAGTTAGTAAATGTAATAGCTGCAGGGGGTCCACCAGATCCAGCAAAATGTTTAAAGTGGTCTATGAGAAAAAAAGTATGGGAACCTCTGGTCTAGATGAACTTCGAGGTATAGAGTCGATTTGTCACGTGTCGGCGTTGTCTGCCCACAAGTTGGAGACGTGAGTGTTTGAAGAAAGTTTGCGTTTTTGTTCGTTGGGATTGTATAGCACAGTGGTCTATCTGAACATATAGATAAACAAGTATAAAGATTTATATATATATATTTTTTTTTATCTTTATTAAAAGATTTATATTTGATATTATACTTATAAATCAACAAAAGAATATATTTTATTATTACTGTTTGTTTAGAAATCTTACATCAATTATTTTCACAGTCAAAACGGTTACTGTAATTATGGTTAGGTATAACAAATAAAAATCTAGATATAAATTAATAACAATGAATAAGTTGCTTGTAGTATTTTTATCTATAGAATACAATCGTCTCATAACGTCAATATGTACAGTTCTGATAAGCAAAACAGGTGGAGGGAAGTCACTATAAGCATTTATAGTATAGTTCTTTATAGTTTTAGTTTCATAGACCTAACTAGCTGTTCCTTGCGGTTTCCCCTGGATTAATTTTGAAGTTCCGGGATAAAAACTACCCTGGTTCCTTTTCTGTACCCCTGACAACGTGTATGCAAAACTTCATGATGATTAGTTGAGTAGATAAAGCGTGAAAGCGTAACAAACAAATAAACTCACATTTGCTGTTACACATGCATTGGAATGACCTGCCGGAGTCTGTGTTTCCTTAAACCAATAATTTGGACCTCTTCAAGACTAGAGTGAATAGATATTTAATTGGCAGTCGTGTGACACCATAGTCCATCGCTCACCATCAGGGCCCTTATTCAGTATCACCAACAACATTCCTTGCCTTTAACGCGCGTCCCAAAAACACAATCCCGAACTCTACTCCCGAAAACTTCTTTGAACACGAGGAAAAAGCAATTTAAGTGGCGCCTTATCTTAACGCGACGCGTTATGGTCATAGTGAATAACAGCCCAGGGGGGCTAAGATGCGCAACACGATAAAAAAATTTTTTTATAATCGATTGCTCAGACATTTGCCCTTAATCTCACATTGCGGGGAAAAGATGCGCAACACGATAAAATTTTATCGAGCCATTTTATCGATTCTCGTCGACAAAACCATACAATATGTCAACGAGAATCGATAAAATGGCTCGATAAAATTTTATCGTGTTGCGCATCTTTTCCCCGCAATGTGAGATTAAGGGCAAATGTCTGAGCAATCGATTATAAAAAAAAAATTGTACCTACGGAGTTTCTTTGGTGGCTCCGTCGCAGTGCTCCGAATTTTAAATAATAAAATGTCGTGATTACTCGGTAATGTCGTCTCGGTTACGGCGCGGCCCCGTGCCGGCACCGCTCCGGCCCGGCCCGGCCCGCCCGGCTGCGACACGCTAATTACGCCTACCCCTCCGTGACTGCCGTGGAAAGTTTAAGTTTCCAATGCTTTCGTCAATTTAAACTACATTATAACTGTAGATACACAACTTCGGTTATGAAGCGATATCCACAGCACTAATTATTATAAATGCGAATGTTGCTGTCTGACTGTTGGGGGTTCATTTTCACGCGGTACTTCTATCCCGAAAATTCCGCAGGAACTCCAAAATTTCTTAAATTATTGGGGATTCATGTAAAAATATTTCTTATTCGGTTACATAATAAAATTCAAAATCACCATCTGTAATGTAATCCTAACTATACTGTCAGGAGTGTCAGGTAAATGCGAAAGTTACTGTCTGTCTGTTATCTTATCACGCTTTAGCTACTCAATCGATCATCATTAAATTTTGCATAGGTACACGTGTTGTCAGGATTACATACAGAAAAGGATGTAGCGCACTTTTTATCCCGGAATTGGAAGTGAAACCTGAGGAACAGCTAATAGATGCTTAAATTACAACCTGAGTTCAAACGATGTAATTGCGATCCGGACGCTTCGCTCCGAGCGCGAAGGGCCAGGCGCGCGCCCGCCCGGCGGCGGCGACGTCGCCCCGCAGCAGCGCCACCACGTCGTCGAGGAAGCCCAGCGCGCGCGACTCCGCGCCCAGCGCCCGCGCCGCCGCCGAGCAGCGGTGCGCGCGCGCAGCCTGCGCCTGGAACGTTTGAAATTTTTGAAGTCGATCCAGTAGTTTTTGAGTTAAATCGTAAAAAAACAAACAAAAAATCAAATCTTTACGCTTTATAATCTAATATATATAAATCACGTGTCACGTTGTTTGTCCGCGATGAACTCCGAAACTACTGAACGGATTTTGATAAAGTTTTGCAACCATTTATAATATGGTCCAACTTAAAAGATAGGATAGTTTTTATCCCGGAATTCCCTCGGGAACTGAAGGACATAGAGTAATTTTTTCCCGAAACCTCCGCGGGAACTCCGAAATTACCGCGGATGAAATCGCGGGGGACAGCTAGTATTAGTATAGATATAGATGTAAAGTAATAATAACTATGAACTACTCTGTTCTGTTACCTACTTATCTATTTCAATTCACCTATTTGACCCATGTAGGTACAAATGTTATCATAATATTACCACTATGGCTGTTGCCCGCGGTTTTAGGTGAATTTCGTTAGATTGATAGACATAGATACAATATGAACCGATGGATCGGTTCTGTTTTATAGTAAAAATTAAGTTTATAAAAGTGAGGATGTCGATAGGTACTTGTGCTAGCTATATTATACTAGCATTTCCCTGCGGTTTCATCCGCGTCCATTTCGGAATTCCCTCGGCAACTCTATAAATCGGAATGATAATAACTAAGCTAAATTACTCGTAACAAATAGCTGTTCCCTGATGTTTAGTTGAACGAAATTCGTGACAAGAGTCAAGAAGTTCCTGAGGAATACTGTGGCATCCTATCAGTGAAATATTAGCGAAATAACTTTTAGAATCGTCTCAGTAGGTATTTACAAAGACTACCCTCTACATCACAGATAACATATTGCCCACTTAGCCAAGTTGACAGTCTATAATTAACGCAGATAAAACTAAAGAACGGAATTTTTATGTCACGTGTTCACGCAAAACTGGAGTTTTAAATATGCCAATTCGTTCCTTAGTTTTCTATGCGTCAACGATTACAGAATGTCAATTTGGCCACAGATAATATAATACTATGAGTTGGCTAAGGGGACTGGTTCTTTTTTTACGTAATCAAAAAATAACGGCGATATATTGAGTTGAAATTTCGCGTGACGTCACTATTCTGACAGTTTGTATGGCGGTTTTAGCGGTTAGTGACGTCACGACCCCCTCACCCTAAACTTTAATGCGCTTTATCTCTGTAGATATATTTTAATTTATTTGAAAAAGCAAAAAATACGTGTCTATTGTTTTTTTATTTTCTAACTGACGGACTAATTAGAATTTTGATTTTCAAAAGTAGTCCACATCCCCATTGCATACTCATAGGGTTTCAAGTTCCAATATGCGTGTAATGTTTGCTCACATTATGGAAATCTTGTGTAAAATCTCAACATTCTAGACCTTTGGGTTAAGTTGATCCTCAGTCAAACCGATTCTCTCGTTATGTAGGTATTTAGAATGATAACACTATCAAATTGGTTTAAGAGTAAACAAGCATTGGAAATTAGTGTTTATAGATCGTTAAACCGTGTGATCTATCCAATTAAGTACATAAAAGATTAAGTACGTTAATTAAGTACATTAGCAAGTAAGTTAATTAAGTACATTGAAGGTGATTTTGATGCAACTTATAAATATAAGTTTGTTAATAATTAAAATACAAATGGACGCAGATAAGCAATAACATGTTAACCCACAAAACAAAGTTATTGATTCAGAACGATTTATTGAGAGTTAGAGAACGTTTTTTAATTATGTGTTTACCTTATTACATTGCTTAAATATGTAACTAAATATTGAACATAAAAATGTTGAAACAAAATAGCGCTATAATTTTAAAACTTCAATTTACTCAAAATTTCTCCAGTGTGGGTTAACACACTATTGCTTATCTATGTCCAAATATTAGTTTACGTATTTACGGAGTTATCGTTTACAATGTAACAATGGAAATAATGTATTAAAATTATTCTTGCGTGCGATCTAGATAGCGAAGCGAAATGACCAACAGTAGTTCCGAAATCCTTGCAAGAACTACCTACTACGTAGGTAGTTATCAGTGCATGACGCATTAAAAGTAATGTGTCTGACCAAAGCCAAAAGAAATAAAATATTGACAGGTGTATAAACATAGTAAGAATTTTATATTTTAACTAGCTGCGCCCAGCGGTTTCACGCCCGCAGTTCCCGCAGGAACTCTGATAACAGTAGCCTAGGTTAGACACTCTGCTAAGTAGATAAGAAATAGAGTCTTGCTCGTAATCGTTATAAAAAACTAAGGAACGTATCGTCATGTCACGTGGTTACGTACAATTTTTCTAGGGTGAGCGTCATTAACTAACATGAATATGGTTGGTTCAGCTGGAGGAGATAAGTAGCCCCCTAGATATAGTCTCTAGCTACGCCAATGACTAGGGTGCGCGGCGAGAGAGCAACGGTACCGTGACGCGGGTCACGCGCGGCGCCCGCGGCCGCCCAGCACCTGCAGGTCCCGCTGGATGGCGGCCAGCTCCCCGTGCAGCGCGCGCGACTCCGCCAGCAGCGCGTCCAGCCGCCGCGCCGCCGCGCACAGCTCGCTCCCCGCCCCCACGCCGCCCCACTCGTCCTGCTCCACCGACAGCGCCAGCCGGCCCAGCCGCTCGCGTTCCATCGCTTCCTTCAATCCTGCCCCACCACCACATCCAAGCAGAGGTTCCCGGTTTTCGCAGCGACCGTCTTCGGCTTCGCGCAGCTCCTCGGCTAAGGACACCGTCCCTTTTGAATCGGATTTGGTTTGAGACGGTTCAGTTGTAGGTGGATCTTGGGTTGGTGGGGGTCGAGGTGAGAGCACTCGCTTGAGAAAACGCTGCGTGTCTTCGTCCAAGGGGAGAGCGAGGGCGCGGCGCGCGGGCCGCACTATAGCTTCCAGCGCCTCCCTCCCTGGATCTCCTGGGTGGACCAGCTCCAATATCCTCGCCCTGGGTGGCGGTACCGACGCACAAACGTCCGACCTCGCCCCCAACTTTCCCTTTTCCGACGGTGTGTAAATATCGCTAATCGGCGCGCACGCACGCACGCTCTCGTCGAGTATCCTATAATTGCATAGTCTCATGTCGGTTTCCGGCTCAGCCGAGCAGCGATCGGGATCCGGTTCCACGATCTCGATGTAGTCGCGGGCGACGATGACCGGGGGCGAGGGCGCGGGCCCGCTCATGGCATCGAATTCACTCATAAACACCGTGGGTTTGCAGCAAATAACGCTACTACTGTTCAATTGTGTGTTCAATTCACTTCATTATGTAAAGGGGAAACGGCGTTTTTTGTTGGAATCAGTTATACAAAACACGCACGCAAACAAAAACGTTCGCTCGAGCGCGCTCGGGCGCGTGCTGAGTACGTACGCGACGCGGGCAGACTGCTCGCGGCCCGCCAGCGCAGCGGCGCGGCGGCGGCAGCTTGCTGTAATTAAATTTAATGTCTTTATGCGGTGACGCTACATATTATCACCACAATAATTGCAATTTGCTCATAATAAAATATATTTACCGAGAGTGAAGTAAGTGTGAACAGGTTAATTACAACAGAAATCTCTTTCTAAAGTTCGTTGTTGAAATCGGAAATACAACATTTCAGTCAGGGTTGGCAGAGGGGCTATTATGTAACTTTTGTTTCTATCATTTTTCGATTGCAATCCAAGAAATGGGACTTTGCAATCATAAAATGAACGTTTTGACACCTACAGGCTACAATATCTAGCGATCGACCAAAATAAACATATTTCCAAAGTCGAAGCTGTCTAAGCATGATTAATTAATCACAAAAACTATTTTTCTGATTAAAACTGAAATATGATTGCAACAACAGTTACATAGTTTCCCTGCAGAAAACATGTAAATACTTATGAACGCTTAAAAACTTCTCTAATTTTGTAAATTTTAAACCGAATGAAATTACAACGAATATTATATTATTTTGTTTATGTAAATAAAATGGTTCATACGACTGAGAATTCATTTGACGATTCATATAGAGTACAGACTTTGCTACAGTGAACCGCCACTATATTTTTGATGTTTTTTTATAGGCAATAAACAAACTGGACCTCTCTTATTTCGGTTGTCTTGTCACACTGAATATAGAGCACGAGACTGAAAAACTAAACAGAACAAACACGTGGCAGCCCTGTTCACGGTGGGCACACATTGACGAGTGGAGCGCGTCGTTTCACTTATTACATTGAGCTGCGGACTTCTAGGAATTACACTTTCTTGCCGTCTTTTCTGCTGAAAAGTCGATGTAGTAGAATCTTTATTCTTTAACTAACTGGTCCTCGAGGTTTTACCCGCTTTCGTATCGGAGTTCCGGTGGGAATTCCTGGATAAATAGGACCCTATGTCCTTCTCTGTACTTCTGACGACGTGGTATGCAAAAGTTCATGACGATCCGCAGAGTAGTTAAGGCGTGAAAGACTAACAAACCAACAAACAATTAAACTCACATTCACTTTTATTATAATTATGTAGTAGGGCTGGGGATATATCAACTAGAATAGAATAGAATAGAATACACTTTATTGTACACCAAAATAATTTTACAGTGTGTTTACAGAAACTTATAACTAAGGGCATACAAAAGGCGGTCTTATCGCTTTACTAGCGATCTCTTCCAGACGACCTACTACCAACTACCAAATATACTCTAATTTAACTCAACAGAAGAGGGCTTAGATTGAGGTTGAGCTATTTTTCCAAACAAATGGAAGTGCTGGTTGTCTTGTTGCTATTGTTGTGTTGAATGGACATAATTATTCTCATTATAAATTTAAAAAAAATACTTCTAGAAAATCCGTTGAAAAGTTGAAGTTATATACCTAAGTTATTTGTCATGGAAATTATGAGATGTTTTACAATGGACGGTCTACTATAGCCTTGATTTTGTCATTCTTGCCAAGCTGATCTACCTTCATTTCTTGACCTATTCGATGGAGGCGCCTCCGCTGTTTCAAGAAAGCGAAGCCGCCTGACTAACGCTTACCTACCTTTTTTGTTATAAAATACAATACTAGGTACAATCACAACGTAATTATCACGATACGAGTACATTACTATAACGACTGCTGTATTATCACTGATAAGCTGATAACGGCGTCGAAATTAGTGCAGCAGGTAGTACGCATAGGGATTTTCGGCACTTCGTTATCATCAGCGGTGGTCTGGGGTACCTTGGAGCAGCCTCACTACCGTATGCTGGGCTGATTGGTATTCGAGACCTCTGCTGATCCTGGGGCGATTGTCTTTTTATCTAGGTTTTTTTTTATCTTCATCGATTGCCCTAATTAATCGATATCGATACGCCAGTCTTTTGCATTGATTCATACTCGTAATGCATTATCCGTTGCTGTAGTACACCGACTGGCATTTTTGTACATAAGAAAGAAAGTTTGAACTGACTATTCTTTTAGTATAATAGAATAGAATAGAAATTTATTTATAACAAAGACTCATGATTTATGTTAGTATCATTCCTCACAAAGTAAATACCTAAGTTTAAATTATATATTAGGTACTAGCTTGGTTACTACATAGTCTCTCTACAGGGATCTATTTGCAGCTGTACGCCCTTAATAACGCAACCCTACGATTCCTTTTTTTCTCTTTAAGATACGGACCCCTTACTTTACAACTAGTCACTATGTTTTATAGCTCACAGAATACTCATTTGTAATTTTTTGTACGCGTTACGAGCGAGCAATGTTGTTGGTCATAGTCACACGCTCTTTTGTATTGTTTGACTAGGAAGATGGAATAAAACAACCGCTTTACTTCGAGTGAAATAATTTATTGCTCTACGTAATATCACGAGCCGTTATTCTACGCTTACTCACTTACACTATAATCCCAAGATTCCCTCAGGAACTCCGACGCATAGACTTTAAATTTACTTGTTGTATTGTGCCAAAATATAGCGTTGCTGTTTTGCTCGCCTAAATCAAATTTCGCCATTCTTTTGAGGATTCATACATAGTACAAACACTTAAAATCGGTCAAAAGATACCTTAGCGTTTTAAGAGTTCTTCACTTTGGAGAGGTACTTCTTGTGTTGGAGTTGGCGTAAGTGGTGCGTGGGGCAGCGGGGGACCCGGGGCGAGATAAGTGTCAGGCGTCAGGGGGGAGGTATGCAGCCATGGGTCCTGACTCTTGTGGTTTGTTCCGAGCCTCTTGTTAAATCCGGTGTCAGCCGTGAAAGGCTTGCGGTCCGCGGTTCGAGACCGATAGCGACCTAAGGCTAAGGCAAGGCTCTGAATTAGATATCTATATTTAATATTATGCCTTCGGCTAGCTTCAATAAGTAAATAAATAGATTTTGAAAGGGTAAAAATATAATTTATTAGATATTTATACATTTTTAATGTGTATCCTCTGCGTATCTCGGATATTCAGAATCGGAGTCCGTCGATGTCAAGAAAAATCAAAAATATATCAATTTTGAATTAAAAAAGAACGACAATTACCAAAAGAACAGATTTTAAAAATAAAAAGGTACTAGCTGTCCCCCGCGATTTCATCCGCGGTAATTTCGGAGTTCCCGCGGAGGTTGCGGGAAAAAAGTACTCTATGTCCTTCAGTTCCCGAAGGAATTCCGGGATAAAAACTATCCTATCTTTTAAGTTGGACCATATTATAAACGTTTGCAAAATTTTATCAAAATCCGTTCAGTAGTTTCGGAGTCCATCGCGGACAAACAACGTGACACGTGATTTATATATAAGTATTAAGATAAGATAAGATTAGAAATGAGGCAGGATATCATAAGGAGTGGCAAATAGCGGCCTCGTTACAAGATGACTCTTTTATCGGAGGTAGGTATAATGGCTTTTTGGTTGGAAGATATTAAACAGAGATCACGGTAATAGCCAGTCTAGAAGGCAAAAGGACAGAGAAGATCTGTCGAAACTATGGAACTCTTGATGCATCGCACTAGACCTCTATATAAAAGTTATGTAGAAAAATCAGTGAAGGAAAACAATCGTTGTGCTCTTGATATAAATTACCCACATTATTTTGACCCCCAAATAACTTATCGTCATCATCATATCAGCCGTTCACGGCTGGCCTGGGCCATTTGTTTTTGCCGCTGCCGCCGCCGCCACCGCCGCCGCAAAGACTGTGGCCAAGGGGTATGAGCCTGTCCAGATGAGGCGTTTTACGCGCGAGTCGAGAGTCCGACGCGTTGCAAGCGTTTTACGCGCGAGAGCTGGATGGGATCTATGTGGCTCTAGTATCTCGGGCGTTCTCGACTCGCTCGTAAAACGCCTCATCTGGACAGGCTCATACCCCTTGGCCAAAGTCTTTGCGGCGGCGGTGGCGTGTTGTCTACCATTTGTTTTTGCCGCCTCCGCCGCAGCCACCGCTGCCGCAAAGACTGTGTTGCCGCCAATAGACCTCCACTAGGATCGCCCCAACGACCGGTCCGGGCTTCCCGCAGCCGGTGGCTTCCCGCGACCAAAGTCATCGGTCCATCTTGTGTCGGGCCTTCCCACACTGTGTCTTCCGTTTCGCGGTCGCCTTAACTACATAATTATATAATAACTAGATATCATTATAATAACTTATAAGACAAAATACCATTTTAAAGAACGAAGGTCGAGTTTTTATCATAAATAAATTACTCACAATTAGGTATGTCGGGTAAAGTCGGTTTTTTCTTTCAACGAGATAATATATCCTTACTATTAAAATGCGAATATAGGTATGTTTGTTTGTTCGTCGTCATCGTCGACCCTATAACTAAGACTCCGCGTCCGTCCGTCCGTTTGTATCTCATGAACCGTGATAGTAAGACAGTTGAAATTTTCACAGATGATGTATTTCTGTTGCCGCTATAACAACAAATACTAATAACAAACAGAATACAACAAACGTGTTTTTTTTTTTTGCCGTTTTTATGGATAATGGTGCGGAACCCTTCGTACGCGAGTCGGACTCGCACTTGGCCGGTTTTGTTTGATTGTTATATGCTTTCACCGCTTTCACGCCGTCTACTCAACCGATCATCATGAAATTCAGAAGCACAGAAAAGTAACTTTTACCCAGAAAAAGTGGTAGGTGTCGACTCTCGAAAATTGATTGACAATATCTATATTAATTAACGCGAGCGAAGCCGTTTACATGGACTAGTAAAGAATAAAATTGAATACGGGATACACAAATAGTGCTTAGTACCTAGTACTCAGTATAGAAAGAGTAAGCACTAAGCAAGTACCTAAAGGATTAGTTTATCCATAACTAGCTGTGCCCCGCAGTTTCACCCGCGGTAATTTCGGAGTTCCCACGGGAATTTCGGGATAAAAAGTACCCTATGTTCTTCTCAGGGGTACACCCTGACAACGTGAATGAAATCCGTTCGGCCGTTTTTGCGTGATTGAGTAACAAACATCCACACTTTCACATTTATAATATTAGTAGGATTTTCAGTTCAAATTGTTTTCGTACAAAAATGTGGATAATATTAGGATATAAAAAGTTACAAGTAGGTACACCTGTACAGGTTAGTTGATAGTAAACTACTGTGTTTTACGGATTGTGACCTTCAAAGATTTGTTTGAACTTTAATTGCCTCATATTGTATTTAATTTTATATCGATTAGTGTGAATAGTGTAGGTAAAAAAAAAACTCTAAATCATAAATATATATATATTGTAGATTAGTTGTGCCCCGCGGTTTCACCAGCGGTAATTACAGAGTTCCCGCGGGAATTCCGGGATAAAAAGTACCCTATGTCCTTCTCTGTAGATACCCCTGACAACGTGCATGCCAAATTTCATCCAAATCCGTTAAGCCGTTTTTGCGTGATTGAGTAACAAACATCCAAACATCCACACTTTCACATTTATAATATTAGTAGGATAGTAGGACTAGTAGGATTAGAAAATGTTTTTCCTATGGTGTCATTTAATGTTTTATTTGTGTTAATTACCTTCTAAGCTTGACTGTAAAAGCGAGGTAATAAATATAATCCAAAGGGAGAATTGCTGAAATGAGCCATATATTATTTAGGCACATAAAATATTGTGGACGAAAAAAAAAACTTTTTTCTTTGTTCTGTTGTTTCTGATCATTGTTTGAAGGAAACATTGAGTTCTTCAGTAGGTATCCATTTTGATTTTAGTAGATTTTGATATTTTTTAAGCTTTTCAAACGCTTGAAAGACCTAGTTTGGCTATGTTAAAACAAATTTCGGAGGTAGTGGTGGTAGAGACTACCACAAGTACCTACCTACATATAATTATTATGCTTAGCTCTCAGACGAAATAAAAAAGCGTAGAAAAATTTGTTAAACTTCATTCAAAATAAGCAAAAGTACATGTAAAGATTTTTGTGCTTGCTGCCCAAAATCGCACCAGTAAAATGTCGAAAAATCGTTGGTTCGGTTTTTTACGATATGATTAGATCTCCAAAAGATCTACATAATAAGTTTTTTAAAGAAGACTGATAATTAATTTTATTGTGATACAGTTTAGTGCAAACAATATTGCATTAAGCTTAATGTACGTAGTTTATTGCTGGTTACGGCTCATTA
Organism: Zygaena filipendulae; assembly: GCA_907165275.2. Lineage (NCBI taxonomy): Eukaryota > Metazoa > Arthropoda > Insecta > Lepidoptera > Zygaenidae > Zygaena > Zygaena filipendulae. The sequence goes on from OU015649.1 coordinate 612,833, forward strand.
TTCTCACATAATTAAAGTTGGGTTACCACTAATCTTATTGTGTTATAATTTTAAACTGACAGCGTGCTGCTGTAGAGTTTGTTGCGCAGCTTCTTCTCTTCAGCCATAGCACTAGGAAGCTGTGAAGGGTGGATATTTTAAGGGGGCTGTCTACTGTAAACTGTAATTTTATTGACGTCAAAAACAGCCACATTATGGGCCTAATTTGATAAATGATTTGACTATTGACTATAATGGGAAATTAAATTACGTTCATATTCTAGAAACAATTTAAAACTTTTAAATAATAAATCGATACGATCGATGTTGTTGTGCTTATTGTTCAAAGTAAAGGAATCTTTTGAGTAAATTTGCTATCTTTATGAACAATTTTCCTCCGCTTCCTCCCTGTACCTACTTCCCGTCGCTTCGAGTAGTAGCCACGCTGTCCACGCACAGACCCACTGACTGATGACTCGCTCGCTGGTGTCTCGAGTGATTGTACTCTTGTGTGTTGTGTGCGAGTACCTAGTAGGTTGTGAATCCTCCAGCCTGCGGGACTCCACTCGCTGTTGGGGATGACTCGTTCTGTGTTGCCAGTAAAGCATGCATGTATTCGCCTTTTTCTAAACTCTAGGCTCTAATAGTGAAGTACTTATTTGTACCAGGAATCAGAATTAGCAATACTATTGTCATTTGTCGCCATTTTTTGGTGCCAATATTAATCTTATAAACCAAACGCTGTCTTTGGAAAATTTTGGGAAATATTTCCAGTTGCTCAATAGCGTCGCGTCCCTAAAATGTTTCCAGGAACTTGAACGCTGGCAGCCCTGACGCGGCGTGGCGGCGTGGCGGCGTGGCGGGGCGAGTAGTGGCTCGTCGTGCGCGCGGCGCATGCGTGCTGCCAGTGGCCGGTCGATACCCGCCGCGAAGCACAGTCCGCGCCGCGTCGCGCACCTGCGAGCACGCGCCGCGCCGCCATGAGGGCGCGCGCGCTACTCACGTTGCTAACCGCAATTATAACCGCATCTACCCTCAGCTATGCCGAGAAAAGCAAATTCTGTGAGTACATTTCCACTATACATTCTCGTAACAATATGTGTACTCTTCCAACAGTGGTCTGCACGAAACAGCGACAGACGCCCTCTAGCGGATGGCGGCAACTGTCTAAGAAACTTAAATTTAAGCCCTTCTGAGAAGCCGCACTCGATATTAATTTCGTTTCGCGGTATAACATATGAACTTTACTTATGGAAGCTTAATGGAAGAAAAACATATTAACAGAAGGGTTGATTGTAAGCTCCTGTCGAATTTGACGACTTAATACCTAAATCGATGTAGACGTTTGCCTAATCTATGTATTTCGTGTGTGGCCGTAATATAGCCGTGTGCCTATTTAACGACCAAGCAAATGTAGTGAGTTAAACCATGTAAAAAGTACATTTTGCTTTATAATAAACGTTAAAATGGGTCACGGTGACAATAGTAGGAAATGAAGCAAGTTGTGCTGCTCTATTGTAGGTAGTCATGTCGCGGTGCAGCCGTGTGTGTGCGGAGTTCTATTCATTTTGACCTGACGCGACTGAAGTACCCTTATCAAGCGAGGGTAATCGATATGAAAACCCAGTTTGTGTGCGGAAACGACATTCCAATTTTTAAATAAGCAATATGTCAACTTAGGTAACCTTTAATCTTTAAAAATTGGTTTTGCATGTTCAGTTAAATATTACTAAAGTATTTGTTGATCTTCTGCCATCCCTCGGAGAGTTTGTTGGCGATCTTGTCGACTGGTCCTGGACCACCGCAATGTCTCGGTGCACCGGCGAGCAACACGGTTTCCCCGGCCAACAATTTCAGAGGTTTCTCAATGTTGATGTGTGACCCGGAAGACAAGCTGGAGCCAGCTGAGCTGGCCGCTACAGTCATTTGCGCTGGCAAACCGGGTATTTTAGATACTTCAGCTTCAGTTTGGACTTTAGCTACGTTCGAGACAACCAAAAGCGATCCAGTTCCACCCCACCGCAATATAGCAATCGCATCTCCCAGACGTTTAATCTGCAAATCAATCAGAACAATTTCGTCTTCTTCGTATATTCGTAAAAGTTTTTTTTTTCTCCACGTTTTCTATCTCTTCCGTTTCAGTTTTATTTCAGACTAGCTGTTCCCCACTGATTCACCCTCGTTAAGTTCCCGCGGGAATCCCGGCATAAAACTAAAAAGTACCCTATTTCCTTCTCTGTTCCCCTGAAAACGTGTATGTAATATTTTATGATGATTGGTTGACTAATAGCGTAACAAACAAACAAACTCACATTCGGACTTATAATATTGAGGATTATTTCTTTCTATCGAGATGAAAGGTGAAAAAACAAGCTGCCACAGTCCATGTTTCTGTTTCGATATTTAATTCTTAAAAACATTTTTAAGACACTTTACTTACCTCCGCATGTGGTCCAATAGCGGGTGACTTACGCATAGCAGCCGCCACCCTTACAACACCCACGTGACTGAGGTCGTTGGCAAACTCGGCTTTTGCATTTGCATACCTATAGTTAGGTGAGAGCGGGAGCCACGGCTCGCCGGCCGTGAAGCCGGCTTTAATTGAATCATCCCAAGGGAAAGGCGCCGCTGACGCCGCCGCCGCGTTCGGCCAACAGGTGTTCGTTGATGATGCCCATTCAAGGATGGTGTCTGCAGCCCCAAGCTCGTCCCCTTGTTGTATCACAGCAGCGCCAGGCAGCGTTAGCGCGAGTAACGTGATAGCATCCACCATTTCGTTTCCATATCGTGTTGATATTCTGCTACCGTTCATTGAGCTTGTCTGTACACAATAAATGTACGTATTACTATCTATCTAATATATTTAAATCACGTGTCACGTTGTTTGTCCGCGATGGACTCCGAAACTACTGAATCGATCGTGATGAAATTTCTTCACTATGTTGTATTTGGCCCAACTTAAAAGATAGGGTAGTTTTTATCCCGGAATTCCCGCGGGAACTCCGAAATTACCGCGGATGAAATCGCGGGGGGCAGCTATTATATTATAAAAACAGGACAAATGTGAGTCCGATTCACGCACCGAGGGTTCCGTACAAATAATTTGTAGGTATGTAAATAGTTCCTCCATCACAGATAGTTAAAACTACGGTTTCTAGATTATCCCCTTAACTTGTGCTATAAGACAATGATTATTGCCTAATTTCATGATTCTAGGTCAATGGGAAGTACCCTATAGGTTTTATACCCTTGCCCTTGTTAATACCTCTGCGTGTTTGGAAAAAAAATCTTGACTGACTGACAGCTGGACAACAGTGATCCCATATGGTTCCATTTTTCCTTTTGGGGTACGGAACCCTAAAATGTATTTTTTAACACACATCCACTACATACATCCATCCATATAATATAACATATAAAAAGGCGAAAAAGAGCGTGCAAGATAATTTCTTAAATTCTTTAAATTGTTTATGCTTACTATCCAAGTCGGTAAATTGTCTTGAGGAGCATTCAGTAACGCGGAGTGAAACTCCAAAGCAATCTCAGGCGTTGTACGTCTGACAGTCGATACAAGTGCTTGACTAAATACGCTGTTGGCTCCAACATCTCCATAATAATTAGCAGCTTTCTCTGGACTAAGCGCCGTTTCTACTAAAACAACCCTAAAAATAATCATCACAAATTTTAGTTTTTTTGTGCAGTTGCTCAGTCTAGTGTATGCGCAATGAATCCCTATTTACTCTGGTTACGGCATCACCAATCTCGCTAATTCTTTTTTGTTGCGTTTGATTGATTGATTGTTATTGTAAGGAGAAGAAGAATAAAAGAAGAAGCGGGAATTCCGAAACTCGCGCGATTGAAACCGCAGGGCACAGCTAGTATAGGTACTAATAAAGACATAGTAGTCTTTCAGTGTCGTACCTATGATACTTTAGTGGTCTATGTGTGAATCAAATGGATTACCACAGGTTTAAATGTGACTGCAAACGGTGGAGGATAATAGCATTAAGAAACCGGCAAACGTTTCAAAGCGTGTATACGTATACGTTCGATTCCGTACTGAACTCGAGTTTAAACACACTCCCAGCGTAAGGCTAAGCCTGTGTCCCAGCAGTGAGAAATCGAAATAATTAAGATATAATACTATATAATACATATATAACATACGGAGTGTCCAAATTAGCAGCACGTGCACAGCTTATTGCTTCAACAGCCAATTTCCTCAAGAGTTTCTCGCCACAAGTTTGGTCTTGTGCGAAGTCTGGATTGAGTAATATCCCGCTCACTCCTCGCCTCAGCCAGGCACATTGAGCTGCTGATAATGCTGCACTCACTCCTTCCGAACAAAGATTTAGTTTTGCTTCGATGTTTGAGGAAGCAAAATAGGTTTCACGCTCTTCACTCCACATCCAAGAGTCCACGCCCACTTCAGCCTGAGATTCGATATAAAATTGTAATAAAAGAAACCATATTATAGTTCTTATTATCACTTAAAAGATTTCCTAAACTCTTACTTGAGGTGGGTCATCAAGTTGGCCTTCTTTCCACAGGAACCAATCGTCGTAACCATTAACTCTTTTCACACTGGATTTGAACCATTCCGATTGTTCACTGAGAGTCTGTAATTGCAGCGTCACAATTACTTTGAGCTCTAAACAGAGAAAATTAGATTTAGCTTACAAAAACTAAAAATAAAATGACACTACTGCTAAATAATTTGATAGTTTCTTTTACCTAAAGTTTTAGCTTTATCCAACAGTAAATTGAAACTCTCCAGATTCCCATAGCGCTGATCTATCAGAGCGTGGTCAATGATTCCAGGCTTGGAACAATCTGTGCTCTTATCAGCAATAGACGAGAGAATTACGGCATCAGCACCCAATGCGCGGACGTAGCTTATTTGTTTGGCTACTCCTGAAATGTCGCAAATATTGCTATGTTAGAACAACTCAATAAGATCCTTATAGGATTAAACTAGCGGCAACCACTATAGAAAAAAATATCTTCTGAGATAAGTATTTTAATGTTTCTTTTCTGGTGTGCAATTAAGATTTTGTCTATATAATCCATTGATATGGTATATCAATAATCAACAATCGTCTAATCAATTTTACATACTCTCACATCGATTCCTTTTCAAATGAATTATCTTAAAAAATAAAAAAAAATCCTAGTAGGTAGCATTGCTAGCGTGATCTTAGTATACACCTTAATTTATTATCATGACGATATAAACGCTTAGTTTACCTTTTATATCCCCAAGTCTATCTCCGTCACTGTCTCTGAATGAGTCCACTAATATCCTATAGTACACTGCGTTGGTCCACCACGCTGCCGCCGCCGCTCCGGCACTCAACTTCAGCACAGACACCAACACGAGCGTCGTCCGCCACATAATTGTGTGTTACTACCTGATTACACCATAGTTCCATGAATTGACCTTGGTCTGCTAGTGATGGAGAGGATTAAATCTATCGATATTATATAATTTCAAAATGTATAATACTCTTTTCTATCAGCAGGGACCTGAAATTGACTGATATTTTGTATACATTCATCTATTTTCTTTGAGAGATGTTGGTCTCCTTAAAAAATAAACAATAACGCATGGTGTGTGTGTTTTTATTATTGGTCCTATTATATTGGACAAGTAGGAATCACAAATCTTCATAGTAGACGGTATGTAATGTAAAATTTGATGATGAGACTTTAGAATTTTAAAAGAGTGGTTCTGTTTGTGACGTAGGTAACAATCGTGATTCTTGATATTCCTTGCAATTGCATTTATAGAAACAATACAATTCAATTATCGGTTTTTACTTATTGAATAAAAAACCCAAACGATATTCAAATGAAATCAGTACCTACTGCGTATTTCATGAAGTGTTTATCTAACATTTCTAGAAATAACAAACAACATAATTCACAAGGATTTTGCTAGTAATTAAAAAGCTTAGCATTTCCTAATCTCATGATAGATTATGTACCTAAAAACATAATTAAGCGTAGTAAATACTTGGTAAACGGTTATTAATCGCAATTTGCAACAGCTAATTAGCAAATCCAAAACAAACACCATTCGAATGTTAAACCACAAACTCTGCAGTGTACAAACAAACATAGACGGTTACGATGCGACTTGGTATGTGCCCAATCCATCACTTCACTAGTCGACTCCGGATGTGGCTCACACTATTATTGGGGCCCAATAATACGGTTTGCCGTCTGTCCGTTGACAAATTACTATGTAATCGGCATAATATGCAACTATTGTGCTGGCCTCTTAGCATATAGCCTGTAATTTGTGTCCGCCACCGATACTGTAGCCAAATAGGATATAAGTAGGTACATAGTTAGCGTTGACTACTAATTTCAATATAAATCCTATTTGTACGAGTAAATAGAGTTTAAATTAAATTTAGCAGACAATAACTTTGTTTGGTTCTGTTCTGGAAGTTTTTGAGGCAATTCTATTAAACTGTTGAAAACTGTGTAGCCAAATTAGATTCCAACGTTTGATGATACAGAAAAGTTGATACGTGAACTAGTTTCGAATAAATTTTGGGAAATTTAACCCCTAGGGAAAACGAGTTAAAATATGTATGGAAACGCTTGTTTTGAACGTAGCCAGGCATGAAAATCGGTATTTTGCAAAGAAACGCGTATTTAAGGGTTTTTGTTTATTCAAGCCTTTAAGGTGAATAGGATGGCATGCAGCTGAAAACTGAAGCTGAAATTAATGATGAAAATATACATACAGCCGAATGCACAACCTCCTCCTTTTTGGAAGTTGGAAGTTAAAAAGAGAGTGTGAGCTGCAGTTACAATAGTTGATTTGAGCTGGTAAGCTATATTTATCTGATATCTTTAATAAATTTATTAGATATTTATTTATACAAATTTATTATTATTATACATTTATTTTTCGGTACTGTAACTAGTGTTACACTTTTTATTGAATTCATTTATTTAATTTTATTAATTATTATTATTATTATCTGACGATCACCTTTACTCAAATTTTATGTATATTACCTAATCTTTTTTGTAAAAGTGAAATAAATAAATCTATCTATACATCTACATCTACTTATATCTCGTAAATCTATACATACATATAAATAAAATTAAAGTGTCTCTTTGTAATTCCAAATTAACAGTTTTTCACTAAAAGCATATGAAAGAATATACGGTACTTTCATAAAGAAATCATTTATTTTTTATTTTTGGCTGTCTGTCTGTCTGTGTGTTCCGGCTAATCTCTGAATCGGCTGGATCTATTTTAATGGGACTTTTACTGGCCGTAACTCACGCGGGTGAAACCGCGGGGCGCAGGTAGTTATAACCTATAAGGAATGGTGTAATATAACAAATAAAACAAATTATTTCTATGTTAGTATAACGTGTAATGTTACAAAAGCTAATGCTGAAGGATATAATAGCGTTGCGAATCACCACGTAGGCGGAGCTTGGAGCACTAGCGCTTCTCCCGCTTGTAACGTGAGAAGACCAAGCGGTATCGTATCCCTGGAACAGAGAAGGCACTCTGAGTAACAGTCAATATTTGCAGCAAAATAACAGCATAATGAAAGACGTTGCCGCCAGGAACTGAAGAATTGGCTAGATGACTCAATTTTAGTTTTTAGTCCGTCGTGTAGATTAATAAAAAAATATTAGACAAGCATTTTTCCGTTTTTTACGTACCTAATCAAAAAATAGCAGCTATACATTGAGTCGAAATTTCGCGTGACGTCACGCCTAGGTACAATTTAATTTTATACGTAGTTATGACATCAGGAGCACTCCTAAAGTTTTATGTAAATATTTTTTCAATAATTAAAAAAGCGAAATTTAATTGTCTATAATTTTTTTGTTACCTACCTGACGGACTAAATAGAATTTTCATTTTCGTACCCCGGCATGGCATTTAGAATTCAGAATTTTACTTTCTAAAAGGCAATAAGGCATATTATTATATGGGCGTATTTTTTTATTTTTTTAAAACACACCACATAAAATTGTGATAAATAATATTTAATAAACATTTGCTACAAACTGTGTACGATGTTAAGTACTTAGCTCATGACTAGATGAAATTCTTAAATCTTAATGCTGGAGAAAATGTGATGAAGATAAACTGTAATAAATGCTTGGGAGCTATATCATGTGATGCGAACCCATTTTTTGGGCCCCTAAAAACCTCAGTATTCTTGCACTGACTTTAGTATTAATAAGTAGGTAATATAAAGGCAAACGTCATTGTAAAAAAAGATATGGAGCTATAACTAAGGCTTGTGAAATTTCTTAATAATTGTAATAAATTCGTATTATGATCACGCTCCAAGAGCAACCTTTTATCAAAAAAGTTTTTACGCCGCGTACCTATATAAAAATACGAATGAATTCTAACAAACTACTCATCTTCGAAAATACTGAACCTAGTTTCAGGAATACTTTATGAGATTGGCTTTTAAGCAAATGTTTTTGTGATTAAAAAGATTTTTTTAGAGCAATTAGTTGCTGGGTTCAAGATTAAAGTTTGGTAATTACGTTTAGTTATGAAGCTAACTTCACTAGAGCTTAGTATTGAGGAGTGTGTTATGAACCACATGGATACCTTATTTACTGAAACTATGAAATTTTTGCCATTTATAATATTTATTTTTATACGTACATACTCATGTGATAATCTGAATATAGCCTCAGTTACAATTTTATCTTTATATATGTACATATAAAAGTAATACTTAGCTTAGCTGTCTATATGTTACACCGTTTAAAGTGAATAACAGACAGGCAGACGACACAAGTTCCTTTTCCCACTCTTTTAACTATAGTGCTTACAAATTAAGGTAATTATGTATTATTCCGACATCGACATTCTGATAAAACGCCTCTTCTAAAAACTACTTATAATGTGACAGTCACTTTCGGCTTAGGGGAGCACGGAATTTATTCGCTCGAGAGCAGTAAAAATTCGTGCTTTGCTTTGCTTTTCGAGGAAGAGATAACTATCCTATAATATTATTATGTATATAAAAGCATAAACTGACTGACTAATCGATCAAAGCACAGTTGAAACCGCTGGGTCTGAAACTATGATATTTTTCATAAATATTAAGTGACGTAGGTGTGCACTAAGAAAGGATTTTTGAAAATTCAACCTCTAAGGGAGTGAAAAGTAGTTGCAAAGTTTGTATGGAACAATTCCACGGGAACTCCGAAATTATCGCGGGTGAAACCGCGCGGACAGCTAGTTTTAGCACATTTTTCCCATTCAGTAATTTCTGAACATATTAGTAGTAGATTTCGAAGGAACAATAAATTCGTGTTATAATAAAGGCTGGACATAATCCCACAGCGCCACCTGGATTCAAGTGATGAGTACAATCCTTAAAAAAAAATATCTCAACTAAAATGAAATGCTCGAAACATACCCTGATACCCTTTGGGAATGCACACTGGAAGTGTAGACAGTGATAGGTTCATGCAGCAACGAGACCCTCGTCAAGTCTACGATGTCCAGTGTCGTGCCCACGTTGAACACCAGAGCATAGGTATCGTAGGTCCTCAGGTGACGCACTAGCAGCAGAGTGCTTTTAGATAGTGCCTCGATGTGGTAATCGCCGTGAGAGAATTGCACATTTTTGCGCAATGTTGTAAGCGATTGATAAACCTGAAAATAATGATAGGATTTCTATGCCAATAAATAAAATTGAAGTGTCTGTTTGTAATTTCAAATTAACAGGTTTTCACTAAATACATACGAAACTGTATATGGGACTTACTTTAAAAAATCAATTTTCAAAATTTTTCTCTATCTGTCTGTCTGTTTGTGCCGACTAATCTCTGAAACCGCTGAACCGATTTTGACGGGACTTTCACTGGCAGATAGCTAACGTTATACGGAGTAACTTAGGCTACTTTTTATCCCGGAATTTCCGCGGGAACTCCGAAATTAACGCGAGTGAAACCGCGGGGAACAGCTAGTATACGATAAAATAAAAATAAACGCGTAAAATAGATTATAATTCAAATAGGTTTCGCCAAACACAGAAAGATGAAAAAGTTCTATAGGATGGATGTCCATATACCAGTCAAGTGAGGAACGAGAATCTTCAAAGTGACACTGAACAGGATATTCACAGACGCTAAAGTGACGAGCGGTTAATTAGTATAATTAAACTCTACTTTAACCGTACTGCCTATTTTATTATAATAACAAGTTGTGCCCCGCGGTTTCACCCGCGTTAATTTCAGAGTTCCCGCGGAAATTCCGGGATAAAAAGCACCCTTTGTGTTAATCTGATGTATAAGCTATATTATTGTAAAGTTTCATTTAAATCCATCCAGTAGTTTTTGCGTGAAAGAGTAACAAATATCCATCCATCCATCCATACATTCTTACAAACTTTCGCGTTTATAATATTAGTAGAATCTCTACGATATGGTTTATAACTATCCAAATAAACTTTTACCTTATAATGGCTCCTTGCAGCATCTTTCTGTGCCTGCAAATTGATCTCTCTATAATCCTCTGCAACTGGTAACCAAGTATTTACGGAAGAAGAAAACCCAGCGCTCGTGGAGTTGTTCCAGTGATATGGAGTCCTTGCTGGGTCCCTGGAGTATTGTTCGTAGTTGTCCGGATTTCCTTGGTTGCAGGCCGCGACGTCCACAGTGTCCTCCCAACTGACGTAACCGTCTCTCATTCCTATTTCTTCACCTTGGTATGTTACGGCAACACCAGGAAGCAAAAGGTTCAAAGCATTTAAGCCATCTACCATATTGACTCGGAATCTTGATGGCATCCTGTTATTGTCGTGATTACCAAACTGAAAAGTTCAAGAGTTTCTGATTTTCCGAAGCAAGATAATTGCACTTGCAACGACTGACGCATTGGCGTAATTGGTTACCATGCCTCCCCGCCAATCAAGAGGTTTCGTGTTTCGATTCCCAGTGTACTTGTATGGTAGAAAACAGAATTAAAACACAATTTATGATTCCAATTTTTACATTCAAATTACTTACAACCCAGTTGGCTACGCTCCCATGAGGCATGTAAGTGAGCCAGCGTCGTATCACATAGGCGAAGTCTCGAGCATTGGAATCGGATCCGAGTGAGGTAATGAAGTCGAAGTTGAATGGGAAGTGAGCACCGATGCGTCCAAGCTCGTCGCCATAATAGAGCATGGTCATCGTTATATTCGCATACGCTTCTGCTAGCAATATCCTGTGGGAAGAAACAGCTTAATCAACCTTTTTAATGTTCCCTCTGCTAGAGCACAGGTCTACCACACGAGCATAGCGTAGATTTGTGGGCTTCTCACGAGTTGAATTGCTTCGCTTCTAATATGAGCTACACATACGTTTTCAAAGGATGAAAAAATAATAACAATAAATATATTTACTTAGTTTCAGAACCGTTTTCTTCCTGCCATTTATCGGAAAATTCCCTCCATTCGTAAACCACATCGTAGAGTTCGATAAGGTCTCGCACGTACTCTTGGGTCGTGTACCCCGGCTGGTCAGGGGTCAGGAAGGAGTTCCCAGTCAACGGTTCGTCCGGATAAATACCACCATAGTCATCAGGGTTTGCTTCGAACATGTGGGGGAGAGCATCTAGTCTGTAGCCATCAGCACCCCTCTCAAACCAGAATCGCATGATCTCGAGCATCTCTTGCCTGACTGCGGGTTCTCGGAAATTAAAGTCAGCTTGCTGAATAGCGAACTGGTGAAGATAGTATTGTTGGCGGGTCTCACTCCATTCCCAAACGGTGCCACCGAACTGACTAATCTTTAACAAATCATGGATCTCAATTTAGGAAGGAAATAAAGACAAAATTAAGATTGAGGATGATCAACTCAATTGTATGATGAAAGTGCTAATTGTGACAATGCAATAATGTTTGTAACTCACCCAGTTAGAAGGCACCAGGCGATTGGTGGTGTTTTCAGGATCTATCCTAGGGTCAGCCCATATAAAGTAGTTTTCGTAGCCAGACTCACGGTTTTCCGAACGTATGAAATAATCGGATTCTGTGCTGGCGTGATTGGGCACGTAGTCGAGAAGCACCTTGATCCCTGTACAGGAATATATAGAAATAGGCTGTAGCAGTCTGATAAACTTGTGTTTGTTTTATATTATGTTTTCGTTGTTTAGTTTTATTTTATTTTTTCAAAAAGTTCTTTATTCATATTTACTATGAAATTATATTAAAATTACAGACTTTATAAGTAAGAACTTGTAACGAGCGAGAAAATATGTTACCGGAGGCTTAGGAAATAAAGTTACCGGTTGCTATTTCCTGTTATATTTCCTGGATGCTGATGTCTATGAAACTTTCATCTTTAATTATACTTAACCGACTTAAAAAAGTGGAGGTTCTCAATTCGTCAATTTTTTTTTTTTAAGTTTTAACAGCCAAAAAGATCTGATATACAAATCAAAATAGCTTAAAAGATATTTGTGGCATGTTATACCAAGTTCATGAGCTCTCTGCACTAAACTCTCGAAGTCCTGCATGGTTCCATACTCATGGTGTATATCGTAGAAGTCGCTCACGTCGTATCCGAAGTCGTACATGGGCGAGGGGAATATCGGCGACATCCAAATAGCACCCACACCAGCGTCCACGAAGTGCTCCATCTCCTCAATTATGCCTAAATAAAGATTGGAATGTATCATGTATGTGAGGAAATTTTGGAAAAAATTGTAGTTCTCACGATCAAAATAAACTACGACAAGCTATTGACTCACGAGTCACGACCCGTGGACCCACCGGCTATATATTATACCCACTGGTGGGTCCACGGAGAATTGTTTTACCCATAGACCCACTACACGCTAAAGCGTTGGCAGTGGGTCCGCGGGAAAAAAAAAAAATAATAATTTATTGTCACAAGCAAAAATTTTTTTACCATATCCGTACAATCAAAAACAATGGGCATGTTGACTAATTTTTATTTTTTAGTCCGTCTTGTAGATTATTAAAAAATATTGGACACGTATTTTTTCTTTTCTTACGTAATCAAAAACTAACGGCGATATATTGAGTTGAAATTTCGCGTGACGTCACTATTCTGACAGTTTGTATGGCGGTTTTGCAGTTAGTGACGTCACGACCTCCTCATCCTAAACTTTAATGCGCTTTATCTCTGTTTATTTTAATTTATTTAAAAAGCAAAAAATACGTGTCTATTTTTTTTTATTTTCTAACTGACGGACTAATTAGAATTTTGATTTGCCTGTGTACAATTAGAGCAATTCATTGTTGTTTGTGTATATAGACCTCCTTCTGGCGATTACACTTATTTTTCAGAAATTATGGATGTTGTTTTATGCAAGTTAAGTAATACTGGTAAGAAGTTGTTTGTATGTGGAGATTTTAATATTAACATTCTAGAAAAAACATTCTTGTCTTGTAATATTCTAAATTTATTCAAATCTCACAATCTTTTAAATTTATTTATGGAGCCTACTAGGATATGCACTACTACGTCAACCAGTTTGGATAATATTTATAGTGATGTAGTTCCCAAACACAAGAATATTATTAACAAATTAGACTCTGACCACTCTGGTCAGTTAATAAATTTTGAAATAATAAAAAACCATGAAACTAAAAGGAAAATTAATTATGTGCCGGTAACTACTGATCGCTTGGAGCGAATGCGGGTAGAATTGATTAATAACTTATCTTTTACACAGTCAAACTCAGATCCTAATTCCTTATATAATTCTTTCTTTCAAACGTTTCACCATCATTATAACTCAATATTTAGTTCCAAGGTGATCACAGTTACCAACAGTCCAGCCTTTAGCGAATGGGCAACAGTAGGAATACACAAAAGTAGGCAAGTGTTATATGGGTTATACTATGAAAGGCAGTTCAATCATAGTGAAGAGTTTAAAGAGTATGTAAAATCATATTCAAAAATTTTCAAAACAGTTTGCATGTTATGTAAGTCCCATTTTATTAGTTCAAAGATCAAAAATAGTAATGATAAAATTAAAGCCACATGGAAAGTAATCAATGAAGAAACTGGTAAAGCTAAATCTAGTGACACTAACTTTAAGCTATGTGTTAATGGTAAAATCATTCAGTCAGATTTGGAAGTCGCGAATGAGTTTGAAAGCTTCTTCGTTAAAATACCCGTTTCTTTAACCAGCACTTTAGGCTCTTCCACCCCCGTTGCAGAGTCACTTCTTAAGGAAAATGTTCCAGAATGTTCTAATGAATTCAGTTTCAGCCATGTAAGTGTATATGATATCTTCAAAGTGTTTAAGACAATAAATCTTAAAAAAACAGCTGATCTGTGGGGGATTTCTGTTACTATTATAAGTTCATTAATTGATATTATTGCACTAGATTTAGTTGATATATTTAATAAATGTATAGACTGTGGTGTGTTTCCTGACCAAATGAAATATAGTAAAATAACACCTTTGTTTAAAACAGGTAGTACAACAGACCCTACTAACTTTAGACCAATTTCAGTACTACCCACATTTAGTAAAATATTTGAAAAGCTTATACTTAGCCAACTACTCGCATACTTTAATAAAAACAACTTGCTGCATCATAAACAGTTCGGTTTTACTCGTGGTCGCTCTACAACTGATGCAGGAATTAAATTAATTGAAAATATTTTTGAGGCCTGGGAGGAGTCACGTGATGCTTATGGAGTGTTTTGTGATTTATCCAAGGCCTTTGATTGTGTTGAGCATACAACTTTGGTCAGGAAACTACACTATTACGGAATACGAGGTGTAGCTTTGGATCTTCTTACTTCGTACTTGAGTGATAGGATCCAAAGGGTTGATGTCAACGGAAAACGATCACATGGTTCTGCAGTGGTAATGGGAGTACCCCAAGGATCTATATTAGGACCATTCCTGTTCCTTGTTTATATAAATGACTTACCTTATCTAGTGAGGGACAACCATGAGATAGTATTGTTTGCAGATGATACATCTTTAGTGTTTAAGGTTAATAGACAGCAATCGGCTGTAGACGATGTGAACAATGCTCTCTCTAAAATAGTACACTGGTTTAATGCTAATAACTTATTACTAAACCGTGATAAAACCAAATGTATAAGATTTGTGACAAAAAATGTTAAACAAGTAAAAACCAGATTACTGATTAATAATGAGGATTTGGAAATGGTCGATGAAACTGTCTTTCTAGGTATAACATTAGATGCAAAATTACAATGGGGCCCACATATAAAAAAGTTATCAGGTAGATTAAGCTCGGCGGCTTATGCTGTTAAGAAAATCCGTCAACTTACTGATATTAATACCGCGCGTTTAGTTTATTTTAGTTATTTCCACAGCATTATGTCATACGGCATACTGCTGTGGGGTAGTGCCGCGGATATCGATTCTGTATTCGTGTTGCAGAAACGAGCCATTCGCGCAATCTATAAGTTGGGCCCTCGGGATTCACTGAAAACTAAATTCAGCGAGTTTAAAATAATGACTGTACATTCTCAGTATATATACGAGAATTTATTATATGTTCACAAAAATTTAGTCAACTTTAAGAAAAACAGTGATTTACATAATCTTAACTTAAGAAATAAAGATAAACTCGCTGTGCCTAAGACTAGGCTCCATAAAATTTCTAAGTCATTTAAAGGACAATGTATACGCTTTTACAACAAACTCCCAAACGATGTAATTAATTTGTCAATTAATAAATTCAAGACGCTTATTAAACACAGATTATGCGATAAAGCATATTATAGTGTAGTAGACTATTTAAATGATACAGACGTTTGGGAATGAATTGCTCTATCCAATTACTATTTTTTGTTCTCCTAGTTTATAAGTAAGATCATTTAAAGACAGCCCTGCTGAGTTTCTTGTCAGTTCTTCTCAGCAGACGACGTATTCCGAACTGACGGTAATTTATAGTTTTAAGAACCTGCTGACGATTACAAGTGATTGTAACCAATCCTAAGTAATAAAGAGCTTTTGAATTTTGAATTTTGAATTTTGAATTTTGACAATAGTAGTCAACATCCCTATTCTCCGTGGACCCACCAGTGAGTATATATAGCCGGTGGGTCCACGGGTCGCGACTCGTGAGTCAATAGCTTGTCGTAGTTTATTTTGATCGTGAGAACTACAATTTTTTTCCAGGATTTCCTAATATTTTATTTACATACGTAATTATTTTTTACATTTTAACCAGGCATAGTAATCTTATCTACTTATTTCAAGACATAAAAAGATAAAAAATTTCGCTTTTTAAAAGTATAATTTTACAAGGAAGTTAATACACATGTAAGATATAGATAATTAATAAATAATAATAAATATTATGTTCATTGACACTTTATTTCGCTGTCGGCGTATTGTGTTCTTCTTTGTTTGTTATGCTTTTACGCCGTATCTACTCAATCGATCATCATGAAACGTTGTCAGGGCACGTTGTTGTACAGACCGTACAGACAAGGACAAAGGGTACTTTAATGTAGAAATACATATTATATGCCGATGTATGCTCGTTTATAGGCAGCAGATAGATGCAAGGCAAGATTGCCTTGCGATAGTCTAGCGAAAACTCGAAAATGGCTCGACCGATGTGAATAAGAGTAGAGGGTTTAGATTTAGAGTTTCTGCGGGAATCCTGAAAGTCGGTAAAACAGCGGGCTCAGCTAGTAGCGGTTTATTCCAACTAGTTAGACTGTAGTTCGATCATCTATCTCTTAGGATATTTTTTTCCAAATTGTCAGACTGACTAGGTAATCTGTTTGGATAGCCGGTACTAATAATTTTTCATTACTCATACTTGGAAAGTAGGTCTGAAGTTGCCTGAGAAGCGGGTTGAAATTAAACCCTTTTCAGCCCTAGGGAGAATCGCTTTCAACTGACAGCTGGATAGGTACTGCAGAAACTCAAGTTTTTTTTTTATGTCATAGGGGCATACTTACTGGCCAGTACCACACCTTATGGTTGATTTATGTAAAATAAAATTCACTCTTTGTTTTCTTTAGCTAATTCCTATTTTTATTTTGACTTTCCTTGCATTCGTAATGAAAAGCACAGTGTTATCCTCGGGAGAAAGACTTATTTAGTCACTCGATCTATTGGCCCCGTCTTGGGACTAAATAAGTTACTTTCACCCCTAGGATAACAATGTACTATTAATTCGCATCATATCAGGTACTATTAAAATGCATTGTTTGTCACTCGTGTTGTAAAATCCTGTGGATTTCGGTCAATGAATAAACAATTGAATTTTACTGACCTCTTAAATCTCCTACGCCATCTCCATCGCTGTCCTTGAATGACCTTGGGTAGATCTGATATATGACCGTGTGCTCCCACCAGTCTAAAGGTTCCAGCTCCGGCGCGGGAGGGCCCCTCGAGGCCAGAACGGCCCAAGTGAGGCTCCCGACCACTAACCCGATGCCCAGGAGCACCCCTATAGTAATACCGAGGGTCTTCCAACACGACGCCATCTCGACTGTTCGAACTGCCCACGTTGGGGTGCAATAATAGATTTCATATCGGTTTTTTTTTATCGCAATAGATAGTGTCGTACAATGCGATTAATATTTGTTTTATTACGGTCTTACTTCGTTTCGAGTAATACTCCTATCTTGTTTATGAATAGATATGTGAATAAATTGATACGCTAAGCCAACAAATAGAAAACAGTTCATTTGAATTTTTATGTGTTTCTAGGTGCGGAAGTGCGTAAATTTGACTGACAGAAAAATAATAGGTACATACGCTCTTTTTCAACCGTGCTTGTGATTTTATTGAGGTCACATTTTCCCGTGCTTTTCTCACTTTACTAGCTGTTACTCCGCGGTTTCAACCGAGTCAGTTTAAGAATTCCCGCGGGGATTCCGCGACTAAAAGTACTCAATGTCCTTTTCTGTGCCTCTGACAGCGTGAATGCAATATTTCACGATGATTGCCTGAAAGTGAAGCGTAACAAACCAACAATTTAATTCATATTCGCATTTATGGAAGCTTCAGTGATTCTTCCGAGTGCTCGCGTATTATAATATAACTAGCTAACCCCCGCGGTTTCACCCGCGGTAATTTCGGAGTATCCGCAGGAATGGCGGTATAAAAAGTACCCTATGTCACTCAGGATCACTGTAGCGTTCTATAAGTGAGAGAATTTTCAAAATCGGTTCAGTAGGTCCAGAGATTACCCCCTAACATCACAAACTCACAAACTTTTGCTCTTTATAATATTGGTATAGATTTATCTGTGCTCGCGGTTTAGGCCCTTAGTCCTTGCGGATAAAAGTTTCAAACTGCATCGTTTTCGTTAGCATAAATACCCAGTATTTTAACCGCGTCGACCTGATCTCAATGATCGTCGAGAGACCGCGTTTGGAGGTGTTTGGGGATAGGTTCGCTGCGGGTAGGGTTGCCAGGAGATCGGCTTTAGACATAGACATAGACATAACTTTATTTGGCATCACAAAATTTCTTAAAAGTAATACATGCATCAAATTTAAAATGAATCGTATATAGTTTCCGTGATGCTAAAATAGACACCGTCTCAGCATATGATGTCGCATAAAGCGCGGCAGCGCTGGTTTTCAGCGGAGCCCGTACGACGCGGGGATACGTCCGCGCGATACCCGATCGTATGTCTGCCCGCCAATTCAAATACATACACATTACATAGATAAATATATATATACAAATTATATAGATACATAATATATTATAGTGATTTATTGATAGTAAATAGAATAATAATAAAAATAACAGCTTTAGCCGGACATGTTTGGCTTTTTATGAACTGGTCCGGCAAAATATTTTCTCGTCCGGCTTGTCCGGCTTTCGTTAAACTGCGCTAGTTGAAAGTCGAACGCAAGTGAAAACATTCTAATATGAGACTGAATGATAATTGATAAGTAATTATTTGGGTAAGATAAGCTAGTTGGTAACGTGATTAATGAGAACATAATATTTTTTTTTTAAATTAAGTAATTTGTTTTTTTTTTGTGTTAATTATTTGTCCGGCTCTTAGAACATAATATTATGTCCGGCTTTAACCGGCTACGATTAGCTATTAAAAAGGGTAGGTATATCCGGCTTATAGGGTAAAATGTCCGGCCAAATTAGCGCCGAGCAAGGCTTTGGTGTTTTTGGACCTGGCAACCCTAGATACGGGGTAACGGCCTGGCCTAGCAGTAGTAGCCTTGACGCGAGAAATTTTTATGCGAACACGGATCATCAGTCACGGTCGCGGCGCGGGTTAATTAATCACCGGGAACTCTTTCAGTTTTTTCCGAACTCTATCAATACCGTACTCTCCATTTCGTTCGCCGCATCAAGCGATATGAGTGCTCGATGTTTTTTCACCTAGGTAGGTACTTCTTCAGATGTTCCGCAATTATTTGTGTATTGTTTTATTATTATTCACTAGCTGCTCCTCGCGGTTTCACCCGACGGTACCGACGGTGCCGATTCATTATGTTCGAGCACCCACCACCACGCATTTTCTGTTCTCAGAATTTCACAATATTAGTTTTTTTTTATAAACTAACGGTTTTTACAATTTTACGGTGACATATATACCTATATTGAAAGTTGTGTCCAGCGTTAGTTATTCTTTTGTCAGGCCATTAGCACTAGAAAGGCTACGAACGATATTTTATGGGTGCTGTCATAATGGGCATGTGGACTAATTTTTATTTTTTAGTCCATCTTGTAGATTATTAAAAAATATTGGACACGTTTTTTTTTTTACGTAATCAAAAAATAACGGCGATATATTGAGTTGAAATTTCGCGTGACGTCACTATTCTGACAGTTTGTATGGTGGTTTTAGCGGTGACGTCACAACCCCTTCACCCTAAACTTTAATGCACTTTATCTCTGTATATTTTAATTTATTTAAAAAAGCATAAATACGTGTCTATTGTTTTTTTATTTTCTAACTGACGGACTAATTAGAATTTTGATTTTCAAAAGTAGTCCACATCCCTATTATTGTGACGTCATAAAGAGCCACATCTACGAATCAACTAAATGAATAAAACTATTTAATTATAAAATAGGTACCTAAATCTATTCATATAATAAGATGCAATATTATTTTGGACTGTTGTAACAATAATAATACCTATGGTTCTGTCAAATTAACTAGAATATAGCTTAATCACAATTAAAATGTGTTAAAATGTGAACAATAAACTAAAAGTAATGGTACAATTTGATAAAATTTATCTCATGTATTCATTTCCTGAAAAATAACAAATTAGAATAATATTATTTGGGGTGCATTATCATAATACGTACTACATCTACTTGTATAAATATAACGAAATCTAATAAAAATAACACGCAAAAAGTTTAATGTCGATGAAATAATTTATCGCATCCTGTATAAAGACGATAGCCCCACTAGCATCCGGCATCAGCACGGACAGAGCCGCGGGTAGCCCATGTGTCTAGTTTTGGCGGTCGGAAGGCTAAATCCGGTAACATAATGAGTTCCGAGGCTAAATGCGTCTCTAAAAACCATTGTAACTTTCACCCTCCTTCATCAATTTATGAACAACATCGAAGATGTTGAACATTTTAATTTTGGCCAATTTCGTCTAATAGTAAGACCCAGTTTTACGTTGTGTTTTAAATGACTCCAGTTCTTTTAGGTTGAGATTCGATTCCGTCACCATCCTATCCGCATTATTATAATGGGTCGAGGTTGGACTTAGGTATTAATTGAATAAAACAACCATCAATTAATTTGACATTTTATTTTAATATTTGTGCATAATATTTCTGTAAGAAATATTTATATTTAGTACACCCAACTGCGTTTGAGTTGGGTGACATTCGATCTTTATATGGACTCGCTCTACACGAACGGTTCTATTTTTAAGTGCGAGACTACACTGTACATCTATTTAACGTCTGTGCGTTAATAGTGTTGTTAGCCCGGAAGCAGAGAGACTCCAAAGACGGTATCCATATTACAGTGGTACACATAATCACTAACTTACGTCTATCGACGTTAGTAGTGTTCGGATTCTGAGATAGGAATATGATGCTCATAGAACACCTCCCATACGATGTTTATTATAATCAACTTGATATTCCAATAGGAATATTTACAATGGCTCTCACTACATAACAAGTTTATTATATAGCGAGAGGTGGAATAGCCCCGTCCTGCGCTACCCACGGTGATGGTCATCCGCCTGCTCATAAGCAGTTACCACCCCCCCCCCACCTGTGTTGCACAAGGTAGAGAGTTCTCCAAATATGCATAACCGACATCCGTTAGAGGATGAATCAGCTATATGAGACTGTACGTCCCGTATCAGCAGCAATCGTTGGAGGTCATAATTCGGCGGTGCCGAGACCCCTGGGTACGTGTCAGCCCGAAGACCGAGGCCGTAATGCGGATAGTACCGCGACCTCAACACCATCCCAATAATTCAAATATAAGTGTATGAGACCAGTCTCGCCGGACATCATAACTTCAGTCGGTCAATTTGTGTTATAGTAGCTACACGTAGCTAAGGCCGAAGCCCAATTGATTGGATCACAGCTCGTCCTCGTACAACACCCACTCAGCACTCGTTTATTTTGATAAACAAGTCGTGTTGAAAAACACAACTGTTTACCGAGATCAAGCGTTAACGACTAGGTCGTCCACAGCCGATCCCATAGTCTCTGCACAACGTAACAAAGTCACAAAGCGCATTGACTATAATTATTATGTTTGTAAAAAAAAGAAAGTAATGTTATCTTGAAAGAAGAGCGTTCAACACTCCCTTGGTGTAGGAAGCGATCCCGCGTCTCCAGTCAGCCGCATAGTCGATGATAGTTTTTGAATAACACGGAAGGCGTAGTTATTCAATAGACAAGATACAATACGTGCACAACGAAACCCGTCACGGCGAAGACAACTCAAGGCGCGGATTTTTACCTCTCCACGTTATCTTACGCTCGCGACGCGCGACGTCTAACCGCTCAGGATTAGAGTTCATCGTCGTTGTAAATTCCAATAAATTGAAAATACACGTATGCATCGAGCCGATAAGATGTGATGAATTATAATTTAATAACAATAAAATTACAATCCATACACACCGAAAGCCTTCCTCATAATAATATTTGTCTTCGCACAAGATATCCTAACGGACGTCGAGCGCGTTGACAAGGCTTTCGTACAGAGCGACAAGTCACTAAGTACGTAAGCTCGTTCGAACTCCCAACTACATCATCTTTATTGTGAAAGTGGTCGTCGGCATTCTCATCTTAGACCTTCACGTGAGACTCCAATATAATTTAGATTTGTATAATAATACAATATCTGTATACGAGCTACCACCAAACTCGTTTGTCAACACTCTATGTTAACTTAATATTTAGATAAGCATAATAATGCAAATCTATATTCGAGCCACCACCAAACTCGTTTAACAACATTTAATGTTGTATACGCGACGCGCTCTACGCGCGACGCGTAGCCTCTCGACTCGCTCGTCCGCCCGCCGCGCGATGCCACTTCACGTCTCAGCCGCCCGCGTGGATACTGGCGGTGCGTTCACGTCTCGTTTGAGAGGGGTATGCGGGGGGTTGGGGGGTACAAGTCGATATCACCGTTACATCTGAAACCAAGCACACGGTTAATATACCTTATTATAAACATTTTATTTCATATGAATAATTACTTTATTCATTTTAGTTTATGAATTATACATCAATAATCATATAAACTTTAGATTTCGAGTTTATCAACTCGCAATACTTTAAATACATTTCAACTTAAGATTTATAGCGTATTATATCATAATACATTATACATATAGTGTATTATGTTATAATACATTATACATATATCTTTAAAATGCTTTTTCGAATATAAATAAATTTTTAAGCCTCATAGGGCGTCACAATCCCCCCCCAAAGTTTTATGAAACACTGAGTAATAAAACTTTCTAAGTTATTTTCGCCTCTTTAATTATACCATAAATTTATTATTTTTTTTTTGGGAAGCAGCCGCCCCAACACCCCTCCAACCACATTCAATCGTTCACCAATAAGGTGATGTGGAATGGCGATGTGTTTGTTATGGTATTAATTAGTTTTGCTAGATCTCATATAGTTATGCTTTATCGCATAATAGGCGATTAAAGTATGTTTGTTATATCAAGACATCTTTTGGTTTTTGAACCAATATATATTGTTTAACTGATTGAATGTGATTGAGCCACTTCTCCCTGACCCAATTTATTTTCTATGTCTTTATTCACTTAAAATAATTATCACAATTATTTATGTACATTCGAATCAACAATATTTACAATCTTAAGATACAATCTTAATGATTAGTTCCTTCTTACAATATTATTAACAATCATATCAGGGTACAATCTTAATAATATTTATTACATCGAATCAACAACATCAACAATCATAAGATACAATCTTAATGATTATTATTTCGAATCAACAACATTATTTACATATTAACAACCATCTTAAACATTAAAAATGTTTACATTATTATCGGACCTTCGGGGTAGTCCTTTATTATTTATAATATTTGTACAAGTGAATAGCATTATAATTGCCTTTAAGGTTATCAGTGTTCACGTCTTGTAGAGTATAAACATTATTGAAAGGCACGGCGGCCACTCTGTATGGACCTTCATACAAAAATTCAAACTTTTTTGTCTCTTTACGCCCTTTAACGGACCTGTTATCTCTACGTATTTTTACTAAGTCACCAATTTGGAATACAATCAATTTATGACTCTTGTCATATTTTGTGCGTCGTACATTACTAGCACTTTTTAAATTCTCTCGAACTTGAGTTCTGATATCGTGTAAATTTAAGGGTTTTCTGTTGATCATGAGCTTCTCATCAAATGATAATTTATTTGGTTCACCGTACATAACTTCACACGGAGTGAAGCCTATACTGTCATGAAAACTATTGTTATATAACTCTTCTAAAGTCGGTAGTATATTAGGCCAAGACTTATGATTCGAACCACAATAGGTTCTAAACAATCTACCCAACTCTCTGTTTACTCTTTCAACTGTATTCGGTCTAGGATTCCTCACAGTGGTATATATAGCTTTGATGCCCAACTCTTTCACGCCATCTCTCCACACATTACTTATAAATTGCTTTCCATTGTCAGTCATTATAGTTTTCGGTTTTATAATCTCTGAAAAGTGTTTTAGTTTAGATAAAACACTTCTGCCGGTGGCATCTTTCATCGGGTATAACTTTATAAATTTACTGAATGTGTCCTGAAAGACTATTATGAATTTCAGCCCGAGGGTTCCTGCTGGTAGCGGTCCGTATATATCTGCCATTACAATGTCTCCAATGTCTTTAGACAATATCGACTGACAGGGTCCAACATATTTAATATTCTCGCTCTTTGACATTTGGCATACATGACATGTTTTAATCCTCTTTCTCACATCTCTAGTAAGCGCATGCCAATAAAATCTATCTTTAATATATTTTACAACTTTATAAGCACCTTGATGCCCCATTTCAAGGTGTACTTGATCGATTATATCGTTAATTAAGATTTTTGGAAGATATATGACTTCCTTGCTCGTCTCAATTGAACTATAATACAAGATGTTGTTTCGTAATTTACATCGCAATATAATTCTATCTGATCTACTTTGTGCCACACTCACGCTTCCCAGACGTTCTTTAATTGCGCTGATATCAGCGTCTAATGATTGTAGTTCAGATAATCGGTTCAATTTTTCTTTGAGCTCAACATTTTCAGTAGTTTCTGTATATAAAATCTCGAAGCATATACCCCTATCTTCCTGTATATGCTTGCCCTCAGGCAAATATCTCGATAATATATCGGCAACTAAATTTTGCTTTCCTGTTATGTGTTCTACTTTATAATTAAACTGTTCCAAATAAAGTATCCAACGCGTTACTCTACTGTTATAAAGCTTCCAATTCTTCACGAATATCAAAGCTTTATGATCAGTTTTAATCGTCAACTGTGCACCTCTTAGATATGTTTCAAACTTTTTTATACAACTTATTATTGCATAAAATTCTTGTTCAGTTACTGTCCAGTTTAATTCTGGTCCTTTTAATGTCTTACTGTGGTATCCTAAAATTTTCATTTCGTTATTATCGTCCAATTGATAGAGCACACCAGCCAATCCAATGCCCGAACAATCAGTTTGTAAGTAATACGGTTTATTAAAATCCGGATGGTGTAACATCACGGTTTTTATAAATCTTTCTTTTAATCGATCAAATGCACCTTGTTCCTCAGAACCCCAAGTCCATGATTGATCTTTCTTTAATAGTTTACACAATGGTACGATCAAATTGCTATAATCATGTATAAATCTTCGATAAAAATTACAGAGTCCCAAAAATGCTCTTAATTGCTTTACTTTCTTAGGTTTTGGAAAATCTCTTATACTCTTTAACTTGTCTGGATCTGTTTGTATCCCTTCAGTGGATATTATGAAACCCAACATCTTAATCTCTTTACATATAAATTCACATTTTTGCAAGTTACAGGTCATACCCGCTTCATACAGTTTGCCAAGGACCGTCTGTATATGTTCGAAGTGTAAATCCAACGTTCCAGTTGTGATAATTGCCAAGTCATCTAAGTAATTCACACAAAACTCTCTTACTTCCGGACCCAATATCTTGTCCATTGCACGACTGAAACTTCCCACTGAAGTCTTCAATCCTTGTGGTAGTACATTGTAAACATACGACTTTCCATTGAAGGTGAACCCTGTGTACTTTCTACTTTCTTTACAAATCGGTATTTGAAAGTATGCATTATTTAAGTCAATAGTGGTTATATATTTCGCACCATGAAATGAATTCAAAACGTCCAATTGCATTGGAGGTTTTTCAGTTTCGCCAATCATCTTTTTGTTTATGCCTCTAGCATCTAATAAGACTCTTATAGAGCCGTCTTTCTTCAATGTGAATGTTAACGGACTACTGTATGGTGTTGACATTCTCGTTATAATACCATTACTCTCCATCTCATCCAACTTCGATTGAAGTTTCGCCCTGTAGGCGTATGGTATAGGGTAAGATCTGTTTACAATAGGAAGCTCATCGACCATCTCTATCTTATGTTCGTAGCAATTCGCTCGTCCTAGTTGTTCGGAGAACATAGAAGCATAAGATTTTAGAACAACTTTTAAAGTCTCTCTATTTTTAGTGTTTAAGTCGCAACCAATTTTTATATTATTAAAAATACTTTCAAAACTTGAGAAATCAATTTTGCATATTGCTACAATATTCCTCTTGAACAACTCTATAAAATATTCTTTTGCATCTTTAGTTATATACATTCCAGTTTTATCAGTACTTAAATCTATGATGGCCCTATTCATCCTTAGCCAATCAAAACCAATAATACAAGATCTTACTAATTTAGGCACAATTAAGAAACTTGTTTCAATAATTAAATCGTTAAATCTCACAGGCAACAATACTATCTGTTGTATTTTAGAGCTCTTTTGTCCGAGGACACCTCTTATTTGAATCGCTTTTACAGGCATAGTAGCTAAATTCTGATTTTTCTTTGCAATTTCGATCCAGAGCTCTTCTGATATACAGGTAATATCGCTCCCTGTGTCCAGGAGAGCCTCTATCTCAAAATTGAATATATTTATTACAACTTCACTTTTAAAATTTTCTAGTACTTCAATTTCTCTCTGAGATTCATTTAAAACAGACTTAACATTAAGTTCTGAGATAATGACTCCCTGTTGTAACATGTCTTGTCTATTCTGTAAATGTTTTACAAAGTTGTACTTCATATTATTAAACTCATAGCCTAACCCCTCTTTGTGAGTTTGACCATTTAGTTCGATAGGTTTGTAGAGTCCTTGAGAATTTTTTCCTAACTTCTCGCCTGGGCGCCACCCCATGCTCTTCATAATGTCGAACCCACGGTTCCTTACACTGCCGACTGCAACCGGAACCCTCTTCGCAGTCTTTAGTTGTTTAAAGGTGCGGTGCCTTCACTCTCCCGCTCCTCTTCTAAATTGCCCGATGTCACTGTCGACGTCGGTTTTGTTTCACTAGGTTTCCGCCACTCTTTGCGGTATTTATTTTGAAAATCCTTTTTCCAATTTTCATTAATATTCTTGTTGCTTTTTTGATATTTCACAGGTTGTTGCCTTTCCTCCGCTCTATTATCATCCAAAGCCCTGAGGAATTTCGTTACCTCAGCAATTGTCTGACTCTTAGACCAGAACCATAAATCTTGTACATTAGTTGGAAAGTGTTTGATTATATCGGACACCAGATCCTCCTCTGGTATTTGTCTTGTAAGCATTTTTGCTTGCCCTACGAGCTTTATAAAATGATCGGACATTTTCGGACATTTTTCCCCGTTCCATTTGTTATACGCAATCTCTCTACGTATTTTGTCTTGCTCGGGTTTTCCCCAATAAGTTTCGAGAAATTCTCGTTTAAAATCATTAAAGCTATACCATGAATCTTTATAAATTCGGGCCCACGCCTTTGCCTCCGCCTTAAGACACTCAATAGCAATCTGTACCTCTCGTCCTTTCACATCACGTCTCTTTTCAAGATACGTTTCTAGGTCCTCGATAAAAGTAACCGGATGCCCCTTCTCCGGGTTACTGAATTTAGGTTTTTCGTGTTGTAAACTCGATATATCGCTTACATATATGACTTCCTCTTGAACTTCCGGCTCTGAACTCTCAATTGTAACCTCTTGAGGTACATCTTCCTTTTCAGATGGCCGCTTAAGCTCTTGTTCGAGAACTTCAATTTTATTTTGTAACCGTCGTGTAGTTCGTTTGAACAACTTGTACAAACGATCATACTTTGTTTCATTATCAGGTACCTCCTTTTCTCTGCCTTCGCGCCGCCTTTTACGCTGTGGCTGTACATTTTCTATTTCGGTCTCGGCTTCAACAGACTCCGTGGGTCCTTCATTCTCCTTCCTCTTGCCCATTTTTATTTATGCACTGATTCACTAGATTAAAGTTATTAAAAATTAAACTAAATCACAAGACAAGTCACTTAACAACTATTACACTTAACAACTATTATGATACAATTTATTTAAGGATCGTCCTTGCGATGTCAGTAATTCGCTTTTAGCACTGTTAAAATGTCAATAATTGTCTTTACATATCACTTTCACTATTGATGTTACTCGAGATAATGTCTTTTATACGTATCACTTTCACTATTGCTGTTACTCAAGATACGTATTTAAATATCACTTTCACTATTAATGTTACTCGAGATATGTATTAATTATCCTTCGGCAATCTGTAAGAGCATTGCAAGTTAATATTCCCAGCCTCAACACTTATAATGCGGATATTCAGAGTCAGGGTCGAATCTCACAACCTTTCCATTTCACGGACAACAAATTGTAGGGTGTTACCCCTACGTTATTATGTTTAAATAGCCATGCATTTATTGACCTAGGCCACTTATATTCATTTTTGATCAACCATGCGATTCGCTGTCGCGGTCGTTTTTATTTATTTGATTCAACCATGCGATTCACTGTCGCGGTCGTTTATTCGTATGTAAGCCAACCTTGCGATGCACTGTCGCGGTCGTTTATTCGTATGTAAGCCAACCGTGCGATGCACTGTCGCGGTCGCTTTTACATTCCTAACTTAGCCATGATCCTGGTCACGGCACCAAATTGTAGCTTTCACCCTCCTTCATCAATTTATGAACAACATCGAAGATGTTGAACATTTTAATTTTGGCCAATTTCGTCTAATAGTAAGACCCAGTTTTACGTTGTGTTTTAAATGACTCCAGTTCTTTTAGGTTGAGATTCGATTCCGTCACCATCCTATCCGCATTATTATAATGGGTCGAGGTTGGACTTAGGTATTAATTGAATAAAACAACCATCAATTAATTTGACATTTTATTTTAATATTTGTGCATAATATTTCTGTAAGAAATATTTATATTTAGTACACCCAACTGCGTTTGAGTTGGGTGACATTCGATCTTTATATGGACTCGCTCTACACGAACGGTTCTATTTTTAAGTGCGAGACTACACTGTACATCTATTTAACGTCTGTGCGTTAATAGTGTTGTTAGCCCGGAAGCAGAGAGACTCCAAAGACGGTATCCATATTACAGTGGTACACATAATCACTAACTTACGTCTATCGACGTTAGTAGTGTTCGGATTCTGAGATAGGAATATGATGCTCATAGAACACCTCCCATACGATGTTTATTATAATCAACTTGATATTCCAATAGGAATATTTACAATGGCTCTCACTACATAACAAGTTTATTATATAGCGAGAGGTGGAATAGCCCCGTCCTGCGCTACCCACGGTGATGGTCATCCGCCTGCTCATAAGCAGTTACCACCCCCCCCCACCTGTGTTGCACAAGGTAGAGAGTTCTCCAAATATGCATAACCGACATCCGTTAGAGGATGAATCAGCTATATGAGACTGTACGTCCCGTATCAGCAGCAATCGTTGGAGGTCATAATTCGGCGGTGCCGAGACCCCTGGGTACGTGTCAGCCCGAAGACCGAGGCCGTAATGCGGATAGTACCGCGACCTCAACACCATCCCAATAATTCAAATATAAGTGTATGAGACCAGTCTCGCCGGACATCATAACTTCAGTCGGTCAATTTGTGTTATAGTAGCTACACGTAGCTAAGGCCGAAGCCCAATTGATTGGATCACAGCTCGTCCTCGTACAACACCCACTCAGCACTCGTTTATTTTGATAAACAAGTCGTGTTGAAAAACACAACTGTTTACCGAGATCAAGCGTTAACGACTAGGTCGTCCACAGCCGATCCCATAGTCTCTGCACAACGTAACAAAGTCACAAAGCGCATTGACTATAATTATTATGTTTGTAAAAAAAAGAAAGTAATGTTATCTTGAAAGAAGAGCGTTCAACACTCCCTTGGTGTAGGAAGCGATCCCGCGTCTCCAGTCAGCCGCATAGTCGATGATAGTTTTTGAATAACACGGAAGGCGTAGTTATTCAATAGACAAGATACAATACGTGCACAACGAAACCCGTCACGGCGAAGACAACTCAAGGCGCGGATTTTTACCTCTCCACGTTATCTTACGCTCGCGACGCGCGACGTCTAACCGCTCAGGATTAGAGTTCATCGTCGTTGTAAATTCCAATAAATTGAAAATACACGTATGCATCGAGCCGATAAGATGTGATGAATTATAATTTAATAACAATAAAATTACAATCCATACACACCGAAAGCCTTCCTCATAATAATATTTGTCTTCGCACAAGATATCCTAACGGACGTCGAGCGCGTTGACAAGGCTTTCGTACAGAGCGACAAGTCACTAAGTACGTAAGCTCGTTCGAACTCCCAACTACATCATCTTTATTGTGAAAGTGGTCGTCGGCATTCTCATCTTAGACCTTCACGTGAGACTCCAATATAATTTAGATTTGTATAATAATACAATATCTGTATACGAGCTACCACCAAACTCGTTTGTCAACACTCTATGTTAACTTAATATTTAGATAAGCATAATAATGCAAATCTATATTCGAGCCACCACCAAACTCGTTTAACAACATTTAATGTTGTATACGCGACGCGCTCTACGCGCGACGCGTAGCCTCTCGACTCGCTCGTCCGCCCGCCGCGCGATGCCACTTCACGTCTCAGCCGCCCGCGTGGATACTGGCGGTGCGTTCACGTCTCGTTTGAGAGGGGTATGCGGGGGGTTGGGGGGTACAAGTCGATATCACCGTTACATCTGAAACCAAGCACACGGTTAATATACCTTATTATAAACATTTTATTTCATATGAATAATTACTTTATTCATTTTAGTTTATGAATTATACATCAATAATCATATAAACTTTAGATTTCGAGTTTATCAACTCGCAATACTTTAAATACATTTCAACTTAAGATTTATAGCGTATTATATCATAATACATTATACATATAGTGTATTATGTTATAATACATTATACATATATCTTTAAAATGCTTTTTCGAATATAAATAAATTTTTAAGCCTCATAGGGCGTCACACCATCATAACTTGTAAACTAATAGTCGGATTTGAAAATTTGTAGGTAGCCAACACGTTAGATTCTATACACGTGTGACGTGACAATATTTCACTGAAACTACCAACAAACTTTCGCGGGGCATGAGAAGGCATGAAATTGGGATGTTGACGACATTTGAAAATCAAAATTTTACTTAGTCCGTCTTTTAGAAAATTAAAAATCATTAGATACGATTTTATTTTTCAAATAAATGAAAAAACACAGAGATAAAGCGCATTAAAGTTTAGGGTGGGGGCTCGTGAGTCGTGACGTCACTTACCGCTACAAGCCGCCATACACACTGCACTAGTTAGTGACGTCACGCGAAATTTCAAATCAATGTATCTCTGTAATTTTTCGATTACGTAAAAAAAGAAAAAAATACGAGTCCAATATTTTTTATTAATCTACAAGACGGACTTAAAAAAAAATAGTCAAATAGCCTATTGGGATGTTGACGACATTTGAAAATCAAAATTCTAATTAGTCCATCAGTTAGAAACTAAAAAAATTATGGACACGTATTTTTTTGTTTTTTAAACTAATGCAAATATACATAGATATAGCGCATTAAAGCTTAGGGTGGGGGCTCGTGACGTCATTAACCGCTATAAACCGCCATACAAACTACACCGGATAGTGACGTCACGCGAAATTTCAACCTAATGTACTTATTGCCGTTATTATTTGATTAGGAACGTAAAAAAGAAAAAAATACGCGTCCAATATTTTTTTATCGGTCTACAAACCCATTGGTAGGAGGCAGAGAGACGTCGCTTCTTTACTTAGTTAATATTCTGTATTCTTTGGTTTGTAGATACGTAAAGATGCAACCTCTACAACGTGTTAATGAATTAACTGAAAACTAGAAAGAAGTTTCTTCAGAATCGGCTTCCGAATCGATCGCACCATGTTTTAATTGAGGTTATATTTTTAATTTTTACTAGCCCATGTCTGAATGATTTATAACACAATATTTGGCGCGTACGCCGTCGTCGCCCGCAGCAAAAAAATCGAATCGGTCGTTGAATTGACACGTAGGCGTGGGCGTAGCGCTTGAAATTTCGTAGATATGTCACCTTCAAACTAATGTTGAATAAATTTTAAACTAAAATTTTTTCTACATAATTTATATTTTATTCACATTGGTTTATTTTTTTAAATGGGGTGAACCTGATAAGGTTTTTGGTTAATTCATTAACACTTCATACATAGGTATTATTTCATTGTACCGCTCACTCTTAACGGGACACGTCGACGGTATGTTGCGTACGTGGTAGTGCGTATTATCGACGATCCTACAATAGCGTGATTAGTTCGTGCGTAAAATACGCGTTCAATTTAGCCCGAGCGATCACAACACACTTCCCGCACCGCGCCGCTGTATTAGAGCTTCCTGTGATACGAGAAACGATAAAGCTATAGATCTGCGACTGATGTTAAATGATTGTTCCATTAAATAATAATATTTATTTGTTACTAGCTGTGCCCCTGTGTGAGTTTCGGTTTTCCCGAGCAGGAACTTTTTTTTTCTAAAATAATAGTAGCCTAAGTTATTTCGTATAACGTTAGCTAACTGCCCGTGAAAGTCTCGTTAAAATCGATCCAGCCGTTTCAGAGATTATCCGGAACAAGCAGACAGACAGACAGAACGAGAAAAAATTAAAAAAATGCTTTTTTATATAAGTACCGTTTAAACTTTTATATGCATTTAGCAAAACGCTGTTAATTTGGAATTACAAGCAGACACTTCAATTTCATTTATATATATAGATGTATAGATAAAAAAAAACAGTTCATAATCGTAAAACTAAACTGAATTTGTTTATCTTCTCCACATCACTAATTATAAAACAGTCGCGGCGGAGGACTGTTTTATAATTAGTGATGTGTTCTGTCTGTCTGTTCGCGATAAACTCAAAAACTCATGCGGTGTTCCACCAACAGATAGAGTGATTCAAGAGGAAGAAGTTTATACGTATATTTTATCCCGCGGGAACTCCGAAATTGCCGCGGGGGACTGCTAGTTATTTATAAAGTAATTCCCACTTAAAAGAAGAGTAGATTCTATTCTATTTTATTCTATATCGATTACAATTTACATGTCGTTATACTCGTAGATAAGCCGTCAATTCTGCCCACACCATTTGATATTCGTAGATCGAAGCGTTTGAATTAAAAAACGCTTTTCGTTTCGAATCCCACTTAAAATGTATGAAGCCCCGAAAGTATTTTATCGTCTTGTTTTATGCAAACAATGGGGTGTCTGGAGGGTGGGCGCGCAATACCGCGTCATGTGGACTTGCAAGTGTGTATCGATGGGTGTAGCTACAAAAAACTGATAGAAGGGACAACAACTCAATTAAGTATGAAAATCTGTTTTTCCAATTGATTTTCGTACACAAAACTTTATCACGGCCAAAAACATTCATTCAAGAAACGAAAACGTAATTCTATTTAGTCCGTCAGTTGGATAATAAAAAAATAATGTAGGTACACGTATTTTTTGCTTTTTCAAATTAATGAAAATATACTTGGATAAAGCGCATTAAAATTTGGGAGTGGAGGCTCGTAACGTCATATGCGGGTAAAAATTGCACCTGCTTGTGACGTCACGCGACTTTTCGACTCAACGTATCTCCGTTATTTTTTGCTTATTTAAAAAAAGAAAAAATACGTGTCCAATACTTTTTACGAATCTACAGGACGGACTAAAAGAGAAATTAGTCAAATAGTCTATTGTTTTCAAAATTCACAATTTTGGGAATATTGTGGAAAATTTAGGCGGCAAAGAAGTTTTTGGGAAGTTACAATTGGTCTATCTTCCTTTCCAACCGTGACACGTCTACCCCGCCTAAATGACCAATCTGCATGGTTAATTTATTTTCTCTGTGAGTAGATATAAATACATGTGCCAGAATTGATTTTGGTTGTGTCCAATTTTTTTTTGTGATGTGATCAGCATTAATCACGCGCGGATCTAGTAGCGGTTAATTAATGGCGGATATCGGGCAAAAAGGCGCGGGGGTCGGCTGTCGACAGCACGGCTCGAACGTACCGCGCTAGGGTCGGCGCGCACCTAGCGGACTGCGAAAGCGACTTTACATACAGTGGCCCTGTTCGGTAATTTCCTTTTTTACCGAAGGTGAGAGGTTGTTTGTGTGCAAAAAACGAATGTTCTCTACAATTACACTCACGTCAGTTTGGGAGATCCCGCGGGAACTCTGCGAAATCGCTCTTAGCTAACGTCTCCTACCAATAAACTACTTGCCCAATTTTAACAGCTGCTAACTAACAGCTGTTTTCAACATTTCGTATTTGGTGAGTCAGTATTTCAGTAACCTTTCGTGTACCTATATAAGCATATATATGTTCTAGATTTAGGACAAGAGTTAGGAACTAAAAAAGTTTGTAGGGAAAATTGTACTCCGTGTGTGCGGTGTTACCTTTATTCGATAGCAATACCACGGTAAAAATAAGTAAGCAGTATTATAACTCGGCCGTGTCCTTGAAATAAATGCCTACAGCCGCGCGATACGTAAACATACGATAGGGCTGCCCGCCTCCAGCATTGTAATTACACTTGCCTACTTTGTGTTTCTATTTAGTTTTGTGATTGTAAATATACTTTTTTTTTAAGTAAAAAAATAAAATATTTTGTGAATTGAATATGAAGTGTTCAATAAAAATGCGTTTTGTTTTTTGATTGGTAGATTTAAGCACAATATATCCTACTCGTCATATTAAATATGTACTTGAACTTATTTTTAGTGAAAAAATCGCGCGGTTATTGTTAAAAAAAAACAAAACACCGTCCGTTCGTCACAGCGGCCACGAGGCACAGTCGCGACTGTCTGCATACGGAGCGCACGCAGAGATCGAGGCGCGCAGGTATAGCTCGCGCTTCGTCCGTTTGTATGAAGTTGGAATACTGCTTACTTATCTTTACCGTGGCAATACATTCACATTTCAAAATGTAAGAGGCACGTCTACGTCGACCTTAGCTCGTACTCGATCCGAATATCAAATCCACCCCAAAATGAAGGAATTAGAAGGCGGGCAACGCTTATAATCGAAATATTGAACGCCTCGTTCCGCCACGATACACAAGAAATACGTGACGCCAATAAATATACCTACGTTGATTCGATTCCGATGCGTGGGGCTGTGTGGCGGCGTAGTGCGCACCCGAGATGGATGGAAGGAGCGTCGATGCGGTCTAGTTTAACTACTTTTAACTGTAGAGTCCTCTATTCCGAGTATGAACAAATAACGAAGTCATAAAAACTATTAATAAGTTTCACCCGCGGTAATTTCGGAGTTCCCGCGGGAATTCCGGGATAAAAAGTACCCTATGTCGTTCTCTGTACCCCTGACAACGTGCACGCCAAAATTCATCCATATCCGTTCAGCCGTTTTTGTGTGATTGAGTAACAAACATCCAAACATCCACACTTTCACATCCTAATATTAAAATGTGAAAGTGTGGATGTTTGGATATTTGGATGTTTGTTACTCAATCACGCAAAAACGGCTCAACGGATTTGGATGAAATTTGGCATGCACGTTGTCAGGGGTACAGAGAAGGACATAGGGTACTTTTTATCCCAGAATTCCCGCGGGAACTCCGAAAGTACCGCGGGTGAAATCGCGGGGCACAGCTAGTTTTTAATATTAGTAGGATTAACCGGCTGAATTTTTATATGCAGCTGAGTAAATATTTGCATCAGCTTAGTAAACGAAACAGTTGCATAGTTTAGTGATGCGTTTTCCCAGTCCTACGCTTGGAAGTTGTCGATTCCATGTAGGGTTGCCACCTTTTTTGGAAAAAAATATAGTATTTTTCCGAAAAAAGATGCAAAATAATAGTACCTACTTTTGGGAGATGCAGGGAAAAAAATAGTGCATATTTATTTTTAATAATTATGTATCGGGTAGCATTCTTCTACAAATTATTGCTAGTTTGACAGTTGAGGTTTTGTTGCCGCGTTTGCGTTTCGTTCTGAAATTCCCCGCGCTGCGCTGCGGGTGCGTTCCAGACCAGTCACAGTTAATATAAAAAAGCGCGACAGTTGAATTAGGGATAAAAATATAGTGTTTTTCGTACCATATTATTTTTCGATAAAATAGTATAGTGCTATATAATATAGTACGGGTGACCACCCTAATTCCGTGGAACACTTCTAGCTAGCGTTTCGAGAATTTTCTTAGGGGAAAAGCTTGGGCATCTTGTCGAACTGAACCTGCTCACGAAGTTTCAGCCTGTTAGTAGTCACGGAGAAAACAAGGCGCGGGCTGCCGGGCTATATAGCACAGGATGGTATTTCAATATTTTTGGCACAGCTAAAAAGTACCTGGTTATCAAGTTTCGGAACGTTATGCGCGAATGCTCATAACCATGTGCCTGGCCCGACTACATTGCCTCTCTAGTGCCATAAAAAGTCCTTCTCCGTAGGTATAGTCATTAAAAGATAAGATAAGATGAAATAAAATAAGATAAACTTTATTCAGCAAAAACAAACACATACACCAAGCAACAATAATAATATATTGTAAACACTTTGGTCAGACGTTGAAATTTACTACTATTGTAATAAGATTCAACGACGACTGTTCAAATTGATTACATATTTTCTGCTGTCGACTGTACTCCGGTGGACCACGGCGGCTAACGGGCGAACATTTTTCAATGGCGTGAACCAATTTCCATCGCTTCTACATCGTACGGGAACTATCTTCTCATATCTTATCGCTTTCACACATTTCACACATCACATATTTCTGCCGCTGCCTGTATGGCGGCTTATACGAGCCGCGCCGCGCCGCGCCGTCTCGCGTCTCATATTCAAGACCTCACTCAATTTTACGACGCTATTCTTCAATGTGAAAAGTGATCAAAGCATTACTCATATCTACTAATTTTGTCACTTGTTTGTCGGGCTTTATTCCCCGTACTACATAGAATGTAGTATACTGGTTACAATCACATACAATACTCGGAAGTCAATACGGTTAGGTCAATCGATTGTCGTGTTCTAATATTATGACTATGATTGTCACGTGAAACGGAACGCAACTCGTCCGCCGACACGTTCCATTGCACGCACGTGGTGCTCGGATTTGTTTGTTTTACGGTCCGATATTGATTTTATAGTTCACTTTAGCTGTCAGCGAGTTCTGTTTGTCGATTGCACGGTGGGCGTGAGAAATAATTTTGTCATCAAACTCTTAACTGGAAATGAGGAGACTCATAAAGCCAGTAGAGTATTATAATATTATCTGTGCATAAAGTAAATCTGTGAATTACGCAAGCTTACATATTTTTTCTGTTGTAACAGAAATCGTACTTATCTATAAAATTAATTAAACAGGTATAGTCGTTGTAGTGGATTCTCAATAAAACGTAAAATTATACCGGTTTTATTTCTAGCATCGACTCCGGTTTTTTAATTAAAAAAAAAACCTTTTTAACTTGAGCTCGTTCACCCAAAATGTCTGTTTCTATATATTTACAATGCGCTCTGAAAACCAATAACAAACACTCAAACCCAATATTGAAAGAAATGGATAAAAGAAAAATTGTACGGGCCATGTTAGGTAGGTATATAATTTCTTGGTTGTTTTTGGATATGACGCTACGGCGCTACGTCGTAGCGGGCTACGGTACGGCGCTACGCGGGGCGCGGGGTGAACGACCGGGCGGTATAATAGCGCGGGTCGATACCCTCGCCGCGCCCTGCCGCCCGCCCTGGGCCGCCCGTTCTAAAGCGAGCGTACTATGCCTGATATTACGCCTTTATATGAAGTATAGTCACACAAAGTGGAGTACGCTTGTCCGACTGGGCTTAGCAATAGGATGTCGAGTGGCTTGCTTGTCACTCGTTAGTCGTTACTCGTTACACAATACACATATCCCATTATCCTTCGTTATATTACGCGAAAAGCGTTTGGAAAAGCATCCGCTTGAGACTCTATGATCTTCAGACTTTATTACCTAGTATCAAAGAAGAGAATTTTGTAAAAAAAAGCCATGTTAAAACAAAACCACAACGGATTTAATCCAATTCTTGCCCTCTTCAACGACGACGGGATCACACAGCCTAGAATTGCGGCCTATAAAAAGTTTAATCATACCGATGCTTAAATGTTACGATGCTGTAAAATATCTTGACGCAAATGGAGGCTGTGAGTTTGTTTCTCGGTCTATTAACATCCCACCGCTGGGCAAAGACAGGTCAAAAGAAGATTGAAGCGGCCAACCATGTGGCACCAGTGCAGCATGTTTGTCTATTCAATTCTTTTCAAAACTTTCAGTATTTATTATATCATCATACACACTCTATCTACTAAATTACGTAATAGAAGTTAAATTGGAAAGAATACATAATTTTTTATAAATTAAGTCTCTGATACTCGTACTTCACTTCGCTAAGAGACAAATTGTGAAACTGATTTGGTCTTTAAAATCTTTATTTGAAACTGCATTGAATCCGACCTACTTCAGTAAAGTCATTGACGATGTTTTTATTTTGCTTTTCAATCTGTACGCATAAACGGCTCAAAGGATTTCGATGCAAAACACAAATATGTTCTGGATTATCACATCGGATAATCTGGTGCGGCTTGCGAAATTGCGCGATTAAAATTGCGAAGTACTTAGCGTGTTATGATGGTCGTATTATTATTAAAAAATAACTAATAATACTTTGTCGCATCTAATATGAACAAAAGTAGGTAACCCCATCCTCGAAACAAGGAAAACCTGTATTTTGGGAGGTCTTCCGCAAATTAAAGAAGTAATGCACTATGCTAAAAAGTATTATAGTAGTATTATTATGTTAAAAAAAAGTATTATAATGTTAAATGATAATAATAATAATGTGGAGGTGTGGTGTGGTGTGGTGTGGAGGTGGATGCAACTGCACACCAGCTCCGTATCATTTATTAAATAACTAGCTGTGCCCCGCGGTGTCGCCCGCGTGAAACGTTTTCTTAGAGCGGCTTTTTTTTTTCCCGACATCTGATTTAAATGAAGCAAAGCCTGGGTATGTGTGGCTCCGGGCTGAGCTTGATCTGCCAGTGAGGGCCGCATGGCATTCCGTTCGGTGGATTCGGGGGTTATCGTGGGCAGACAGACAGACAGACAGAAATTGTGGTTGGGTGGTCTTCTTTTGTCGCCCCTTGTCAATTTTTGGTGTGTATGATTTGATTTTTTAATAATGGTTTGATTTTTTAATAATGTTGAATGAATGAATATTTAATAGTGGTATGATTTTCTTAATATGACATTTTTGTTGAAATAAATTATTTATTATTATTATTATTATTAATAATAAAATTTATTTCAGGCCACAAGCATAAAAAGTATTATTATGTTAAAAAGTATTATTATGTTAAGAAGTAGTATTATCACAATTTATAAGAGTCCATCTGTGGAGTCGAATATAATTTGTTTGACGACACACCTATTAACAATACATCCGGAAGTGTTATTAGCGAGCTATCACGAAGCGGCCTGAGCCCGTAAAGTTTTGCTGTAATTGTGCTCGCTTCCTTGAGCTGGGACTTAAGAGGGGGGACTTATCAGGGGCGGCTCGAGTCCGGACATCGTTGGCGCAGTTATATGTGTCAGTTTGTGGACACTTCGCTTACATTTTAATTGGACTCCGTTGGAATGGATGGCGCGGGCGAATATAGTTTATTTAGGTATCATATCTGGACATAGATAAGCAATAGAGTGTTAACCCACACTGGAGAAATTTTGATTAAATTAAAGTTTTAAAATTATAGCGCCATTTTGTGTAAAATTTTTTATGTTCAATATTTAGTTACATATTTAAACAATGTAATAAGGTAAACACATAATGAAAAAACGTTCTCTAACTGTCAATAAATCGTTCTGAATCAATAACTTCATTTTGTGGGTTAACATGTTATTGCTTATCTGCGTCCATCTCGCAACTCTCTCTCTCAACGACAATTCTCAGTCATGTGTCACCTTTTTACTATTGGGTATTGAATCAACGAAAACCTTGTAATACGTGTTTCTTTATTTGTAATGAAGAGCTCTAATACCGATTTTCATTACTCTAACTTTAAAAGTATCATTTATCTCATCCAAATCTCGTTAAATGGAAGAAATTTGACAGATATACTCAGATTAGTGTTTTATTATTATTATTATAGTTCTTTCTCCCATTCGTAATTGCTATATAAAGCTATACCTGTAAAAAGTAGCCACAAAATCTTGATAAATGTGCTCATCATTTGTAATTCCAGGACCCTGTAAATTTATTATTATGATATATTTTACAAGGTAGCTTATATTATAGCTTCTTGACGAAAGGTACCTGGTACATGATCCACTTCACAACACACAGATCTACTTGATCCCACAGTAAGCTATTATTAACTTGTGTCGTGGAAACCAAGCAGACGTGGTATATACTACATAGAATCTATATAATAAAAATGAATCGCCAAATGTGTTGCTAAGTGCATAACTTTCAAACGACTGCACCAAATTGGATAATGGTTTTCTTTTTGTGTTTGTTATTGTCAAGACAAGGTTTATATAAAAGAAGTTTGGAGTTCCTGCGGGAATTCCGAAACTCACGCGGGTGAATTTCCGAAACTGTAGGACCGATATTGACGGGACTTTTA
Source organism: Zygaena filipendulae (assembly GCA_907165275.2). NCBI lineage: Eukaryota > Metazoa > Arthropoda > Insecta > Lepidoptera > Zygaenidae > Zygaena > Zygaena filipendulae. The sequence continues at coordinate 653,569 of OU015649.1, forward strand.
CTACTAATTAGATGTTTTTATAAGGAGTAAATTAGACTTCACTGGAGTTCCTGCGGAAATCCCGAAACTCACGCGGGTGAAACCGCGGGGCACAGCTAGTTACATATATATTATACTATAGATAATATATAATCACACCCAGAATGGAAAATGGAACCCTGTGTTCATCACACAAAGTGCAGCCCCACTGGTAATCGAACCCGGAACCCGGGCAGGCATGGTAACCTACTACGCCAATCGGGTCGTCAACTTTGCCGCTTTCTCATTTAATTTTTTTTTGTCTTGGCAAATTCTATCCTCTAAAAGACCTCTAGACGTTTTTGCATTTGACTTTAGACATGGACAAGAGCGACTTTAATTCTCCACAACTGCCGTCATGTTCCCACAGCGATATCCGAACCACTTCGTGTCATTGTGCCCATTAAAAACGTAGCAATAGAATGTTGAACAAAAAAGAAGAGCATTTTGCTTTAAAGTAATTTACATGCAAATAGTCAACTGCATCGCTTTAACTGGACAGTACGGTAGTACTCCTCATTTATAGTTGTAACGATGCTGGGTTCCGTTTTTGTTTTAAACCGTAAGTTAGTCCATTATACGAAATCAAAACATTCGAACATGTTTTTGCAATATATGCTAGTAACATAATGAACCTTTTTAATGCTGCCACTTCTGGGTCACAGGCCTTCCCTAACGTTGAGAGTTTATGGACGATAATCCACCATGGAATTTACACAGGCTTTCAAATTGCTTCTAATATAATTATATTCGGGTTTCTTTACGATCGTTTTCTTCACCGTGAATCCGTGTGCTGGTATTTTATTGATTCGTTTGAAATTGAATAGAAATTGAAATTGAAAATAACTTTATTTTGCACAACACACAAAATATGCAAACACTTAAAACTAGTACACAATAGAGTTGCGCCAAGAAGGAGCCCAGCTCAGCATAAATTTGTACTTTTTATGTCTATTTAGTGAGTGTACCTATATGAATATCGAATACTTCTATCATCATCATCAGCTGGACAAGGGCCTCCCCCAGGATATTTCTATCGCAACGGCTATGTCTTCTTATTAGCAAAAAAAAAAATGGCATTAAAATGATTAATATTAAACCATCACCAACCATCAGTCTTAAGAGTAATGTGAAGGAAAGACCACTCTAAGTATCATATCGCGTCGTTTGTGTAATTTACTCCGGTGCAAAGTGCCCGAGCAGCTTTGCGACAGTGGAACTCCGCTGGGGAGGGATAATGGCGGAGCGTAATAATTTTAATAGTCACGCGGATATAATGAAATATTCGCCATGGATCGTTGGCACTGTCGTTAGGCGTTTGTACTCTCTATGATAATTTGGATTAAAGTATCTCTGCTTGTTTATGTAAAGAAAATGAACGATTCATCTTCTTTATATTCACTCCGAATTAAATTATTAAGAACCCAGTTACATGATGTGTTTCTTTAATTGAAAAGAAGAGCCTAAGTACGAACTTCCATGGCTCTTACTTCAAAACTAATAGTATTTCGATACAATGGGGTTTGTCCAGGGTATTAAAATCAAAATTTGTCAGTTAGAAAATAAAAAAATAATAGACACGTATCTTTTGCTTTTTAAATTTATGATAATAAACATAGATAAAGCGCATTAAAGTTTAGGGTGGGGGACTCGTGACGTCATTTTTCGGTATAAGCCCCGTACAAACTGCACCGGGTTGTGACGTCACGCGAAATTTCAACTCAATGTATCGCCGTTATTTTTTGATTACGTAAAAAAAGAAAAAAATACGTGTCCAATATTTTTTATTAATCTACACGACGCGACGGATACGATACGAATGTTGAAAAAGCCTTTCTTATAACATGTTCAAATTGTACGGTAGGTACTGGCTTCAGTAATTTTAGCTAAAGTCTTTAGGCTGAAGGAAAGTTTTTTGGGTTCTAAAGAACAAGTACTTACAGGCAAAGGTGCAGATAATTTACTTCATCCAAGACCTAAACCTTAGTACTTTCTTACATTAATCAGGAGCCGTTTCTTGTAAACTCTGCCAGCGAGAAGTTTAATTGGAGCGATTGTGAAACTCATCTCTATCACTCAGATGTCGTCGGTGGTGAAATGAAGAGGGGAAAAAAAAACATAATTACCGACACCCGGTACTATCCGGCGGCGCTGTCAATGTAGGTAGTTCCATTAATTGCGCAGCCTCTACCCGGGGCGGTCCGGGCCACAGAATCCGCAGCCACATCCCGACAGCAATTCCTAGACGTGTCTGCAAACTTACGGCGTATAATTAAGCTTGTTAGAGCGTGATGCGAGATAGCGCGCTCCCCCTTTTCTCATTTCCCGTCCCTGTCGTTGGGCCGTGATAGACGCGATCGCGATTACGCTTTAGCACTGTTTAAACTCACTTGTTAGTGTTATCGTTTCTTATACTTTAATTAATGCTCAATCTGACTTTGATGTCGGTTCGTGCATTCCGTAGGTACCTATGGGTCGTTTCAACGGTTACTTATTAGATTCCGAATGCTTTTGTTTATTCTTCTTTGAACAATTGTTCTTTTTTTATTTCGGTACTTGCTTACAGCACAATCTATGTGTGTTCAATGTTCATAGGTCATGCCAATCTTCTGGAGAGGTTGTTCTTCCATATCCTTCCGTTTTTAATGTAACGTGGGTATACTATATATATGATTGCGTATATATAAAGATATTAGATATACATAATATACCTATGCAAAGACGTGAAATAATAATCTATTATAATATTGCAACTAACAAATTAGTCAAAACTATATTTACAATTTGACCTCCTATGCAGGCTTCTTGCCGCAAAGGTAAACAGTGTCATTTTTACTCATATTATTATTATAAATGCGAAAATTTTTTTTCTCGGCTCAACGGCTCAACCGATCACCACGAAATTTTGCATACACGTTGTCAGGGGTACAGAGAAGGATATAGGCTACTTTTTATCCCGGAATTCCCGCGGGAATTTTGAAGTTAACGCGGAAGAAACTACGTCAAATTTTGCATATTATTACCTACACGTTGTCAAGGGTAGGTACAGATAAAAATATAGGGTAGTAAGTACTTACTTTTATCTCGGAATACCCGCGGGGTCTCCTTAACTAACGCGGGTGAAACCGCGGGTAACAGTTAGTTATTATAAAACCAATAGCTTCATCTCGTTGGGAAAATAATTCTTTAACTAGGCATAGGTATAATATGAACTCGTCGCCCCTTCCTTGTGGTTGTTTCTAGTGTTTATATTCATATACTTTCACTCCCCTAATATCTGTCTTTATCCGTATAATTACAGTATGAAACGGCTCCTCCGAAATCTCTCGAACATTTTTACGCTCCCTCTCTTACAGATTACCATCTAGCGGATGGGAAACTTGAAATTCATCGTCATTATAGTCGTTTGTCACTCGCAAAAAACGGAGCACTTTAACAGATCTGTCTTGTACAGATAAAAGTGTCTGGGTAGACTGACAGGAGACATTGTGGGCCAGTGGGCTGCCCTGGAGAACTCTTATAGGATAATATCAAACGATTATGAAAAAAAAAATCTACGTTAAATCAAAACATCTTAGTCTTTCGTATTGTTATTTAATAAAAATTTAAAAAAGATTGACACAGTAAATAAATTGGACGCAGATAAGCAATAACATGTTAACCCACAAAATTAAGTTATTGATTCAGAACCACTTATTGAGAGTTAAGGAACGTTTTTTAATTATGTGTTTACCTTATTACATCGCTTAAATATGTAACTAAATATTGAACATAAAAAATGTTGACACTAAATGGCGCTCCTACTTTTAAAACACAATTTACCTACTCAAAATTTCTCCAGTGTGGGTTAACACACTATTGCTTATCTATGTCCAATTGAAAATGAAAAATGAAAATGAAAAAAAAATGAAAAAGCGTTTATTAGACACAAACAATGCTATACAATAATAAGGGAGCACTAGTCCCTAAACTAGGATTCCCTGTGTTATAGGGACCAGTCTCCTACAAATATATCCAATTAAGCAATTACAGAGGATTTAACATCTAAAGATGAGAACAATAACACATTATGTCAAGCGGCCCTCACTGAGGTTCATGAGATTAACCCAAGTGTCAAGACAGAAAAAGTGGCAAGAGTAATGTGCCTGCAATAGGAATAATGGAAACATTATAAAGAGTCAGCAGTCGAAGACTCTGTGGCCTAGCCCTACGAGAAGTATCTTGGGATCAGTACTGCCGCAGAAAAGGACACAAAAGTAGGCATCTATTTTCTGCGACAGTCTGCTAGGCACAGATTGTTCTCCAATCATGGAACAAGCCAGCCATCCTACAAATTCAGGTGAACAGGAATAACTCAGTGGAGTTGTAGTTTAGGTCAGTCAGCCACTCATAAATCCTTTCCCTACATCTCCCCCTTCTCAGCTTCACAATGTCAAGCATAGTGTTCAGTCTGTAGTAGACATATGGCCCCATATAAGAAAAACATCTGTTTCCGAATTTTAGCTTACATTTATGGGTGTGCCACTTAGGCCACCTCAACGAGCGTTCAGATTGTGACATTGATGCGAGTGAAGTCCTGTGGATTCGTAGTGCAATTGCCATTATATACAGCTTTCTGACACTCAGTAACCTGGTATCTCGATATAGAGCATCTGTTGAATATCTAATCGGCTTGGCAAAGGAGATCTTCAGTAAAGAGCGCTGTGCACGTTCAGCCTCCAACAGATGAGTTTTGTGGGCCGATCCCCATGATACAATGCAGTAGGAAAGCGTTGTTTGGCACAGTGCGGTATAAACGAATTTAATTAACTTTTCGTTTGCAACTGTGCTAAGGCGTTTAAAAATATGTGAAAGTTTCCGGATTCTGCCACTCACAGACTGAACATGTCTAATCCACGTAAGGTGTTCATCGATATATACTCCCAGATATTTAATACAATCAACCGTCTCGAAGGCCTGGCAGCTGCACACAGCCGCATCATTACAGTTGTGGAAACGGAGAGGCGGAGGCGTGATTGGTGCGGTACGTTTATTTATACTAAAATTATGATGATCATGATGTATTACAGTTTTATTTCCAATTATCACAATTGAAAATCCAATCATACGCCCGTCCTCAACGTATGTAATTAATTAATTGTGAAATTCAAACCAAAACTGTCAACAATTTGTGTCTCGAATGATATATTAGTACTTATATCTATCTACTTATCTAAATAGTTTTAACATCTACGTGAAAACCTGCTAATGGGGATGTTGACTACTTTTGAAAATCAAAATTCTAATTAGTCTGTCAGTCGGAAAATAAAAAAACAATAAACACGTATTTTTTGCTTTTTCAAATAAATTAAAATATACAGAGATAAAGCGCATTAAAGTTTAGGGTGAGGGGATCGTCACGTCACTAACCGATAAAACCGCCATACAAACTGTCCGAATAGTGACGTCACGTGAAATTTCAACTTAATGTATCGCCGTTATTTTTTGATTGCGTAAAAACATAAAAAAGCGTGTCCATTATTTTTATTAATCTACAAGAAACGGACTAAAAAAAATTAGTAACATGCCCATTTAAAAAGCAAAAAGAACGCACGGCACGTATGTCGTATACGTTTTTTGCAAATCAATGTTGAAGGTTAAAAGAAGAAAATGGAAATTCAACAAATAGTTGTTTTCCCGTCGTGAAGCGATTGTGTTATAATCCAAACCCACCATTTTTTTTCTTCTCGTAAATCCGTACACAACAATATTCATATAACACGAATAATGTCTGTTCGTTTACATCCGCGACTCGTATTTCTCTTCGTTTATCACTAACTAAGAATTAGCATTCCTGAAGAGACACTTCCCTTTTATCTTTGGGCTCCGACAGTAAGGAGCGCTTGAGAAATTTAATAACAGTCATACCTATAACAGTATCAGCGGCGTCTTATCTTTGTCACACATATTATCACATTCCGCGATCAGTAGGTACATAGGTACATGGAACACGAATTCCTCCAGTATTACGATCGTGTTCAGACTCGTGTGTAAAGAACAAGTCGGGCGAGGCGTTCCCCTTTTATCTCCACTCTTTGTGTTGATCGGATAAAGTTCGATATCTTAACGGCAAAGCGAGATGTTGGCCGCATTCACGCCGAGAGACTTGTTTACTTGATGTCTTCAATTGCTTCAGAAGCTTCTTTCATCTATTCATCTTTTATGTTGTACTTATAACTTCGAATTGTCTTTTTTGGCTTTCCTTTTATCATTTTCGTCAAAGATGAAACGTTAATGATGTTTTATATCTGCATCCTCATCACATCCCTATCATGTGCTGTAGGTATTATTTCGTCACACATGGCTATCATATACATGATAAATATGATTACCTTACAATAGGGATGTTGACATCTTTTGAAAATCAAAATTTTAATTAGTCCGTCTTTTAGAAAATTAAAAATCATTAGACACGTATTTTTTTATTTTTCAAATAAATGAAAATACACACAGATAAAGCGCATTAAAGTTTAGGGTGGGGGCTCGTGACGTCACTTACCGCTACAAGCCGCCATACAAACTGCACTGGTTAGTGACGTTACGCGAAATTTCAACTCAACGTATCGCTGTTATTTTTTGATTACGTAAAAAAAGAAAAAATACGTGTCCAATATTTTTTAAAATTCTACAAGACGGACTAAAAAAAATAAGTCAAATAGCCTATTAAGGTAAACGTGTTGTTTTTTCTCATTTTTTTCCGTCTTCTCTGTCTTTGTTTGACCATTCATTACTTCTAATTGGTGTGCACTTCAATATTACCCTGGCTATCAGTATGTACGTTGACAACCAGCTGTAATACACCAGATCCAACTGCTATCCCTGCGATCAGATCCATCGGCACTTCTAAACCTGTCGTGACCCCTGACACCATTGTGGAGAGGATCCGAGGAGTCGGTGCCGCTGATGCACAGGTAATGAGAAGAAGGAATACGGGGAACGCCATTGCGCCGCAGCCACCCCTGAAAAAATATGTATATAATATTATGTAACTACGCAGATTTTTCAGTTTTAAATAATTAGTATTATATGTATATTTTGATGTTACCTATTGTGGGGATGTGGATTACTTTTGAGAATCGAAATTCTAATTAGTCCGTCAGTTGGAAAATAAAAAAAAACAATAGACACGTATTTTTTGCTTTTTCCAATTAATTAAAATATACAGAGATAAAGCGCATTAAAGTTTAGGGTGAGGGGGTCGTGACGTCACTAACCGCTAAAACCGCCATACAAACTGTCAGAATAGTGACGTCACGCGAAATTTCAACTCATTAAATCGCCGTTATTTTTTGATTACGTAAAAAAAGAAAAAATACGTGTCCAATATTTTTTAATAATCTAAAAAACGGACTAAAAAATAAAAATTAGGCAACATGCCCATTCTTAGAAAAAAAAAATCAATTGAACGCCGTCTTTCTTCAGAAATCCACATATCCGTAGTTAATCCGGTGGGCAGATTGGTTGCCTTGAGTAATTCTTCAGGGAAGAGACTAGATAGAGAGAGGCAATTTTGGGAATTACATCTAATATGCTGTGTGATTTAATAATAACTAGCAGTTCTCCGCGGTTTCACCCGCGGTTATTTCGGAAATCCCGCAGGAATTCCGGTATAAAAGTAAAAACACCCTTTTCTCTAACCCTGACAACGCGCATGCCGAATTTCATCCAGTCCTACTAATATTATTAAATGTGAAAGTGTGGATGTTTGGATGTTTGTTACTCAATCACGCAAAAACGGCTGAACGGATTTGGATGAAATTTGGCATGCACGTTGTCTGGGGTACAGAGAAGGGCATAGGGTACTTTTTATCCCAGAATTCCCGCGGGTGAAACCGCGGGGCACAGCTAGTATTATATAAAGAGGAAAGGTTAGTGAGTTTGTGACGTTGTAGGGGGTAATCCCTGGATCTACTGAACCGATTTCGAAAATTCTTTCACTTATAGAGGAAGCTACAGTGAGCCTGAGTGTCATAGGGTACTCTTTATTTCGGAATTCCCGTGGGAACTCCAAATTTCCCGCGGGTAAAAACAGGGGGGAACAGCTAGTATTCTATATCAAGAGTAAGATAAACCGAATTAAAAAGACTCACATGGCTGGTTGCTCGCGGAGCAAGTATCTACGGCGGATGCGTCTCGGGCTGCGGCTGCACTGTATCTAACAGGTCGATTGACGTGTGAGCAGATAATAATATGGCTTATCGATTAAAGATAAGTTTTCCATCTATCTTATTGGATCGTTTCGCAGTGGAAGTAGGTCAATTGAATATTGATCCGTATTTCGTAAGAGAATAAGATCAAAATTGAATTGGTTTCAGTTGTAACTTTCGTATTACTACGCTCTTCAAGAATAAGTACATTATGACATTAAGTTACACCGGCGTTTAACACTGTCTTAATGTTGTTCACGATCTGTGATAATTATTTTTCACGAGTAAACTCATTGAAATTCGGAGTGTTTTTAAGATTCCCAATAAAATCTGTGATTTTTCAATTAATATTGGAGAATCTTAAAAGCAGTAGTCTTGAAAAAGGGAAGACCAAGGTTACAAAAGAGTTAAGACTTTTTTCTTTACTTAATTTGTTTTTCTTGGGTCTGAGAGAAAGCGAAGGATTTTTGCGACTTAAAATTCTGCCTCATAAAAAAACATGGCCGCCCGTTTGTCCCGGAAAAGATTCGGTCCATGTCACAATGTTCATTACTTACCTCTGTTTTTAATCAGCATCCAGATGCCTCGGTCTTTTATTTCGTTTCTAAATGAAATTTTCTTAAATTTTGTTTTTATAAATATGGCTCCTGAAAAAAATTCGAATAAAACTGGTGTGCATTTCGATGATGGAACTGTATCATTAAGACTTAAGTCATCAAAGTATATACGTATCTATCTATACTATAATAAATGAGTAGAATCCGCGATTCTGTACATTGAATATTTTTACCAGTAATTGAGAGGGGTGATACAAGAACAACAACCAAAATTCTTTTCTGTCTGTCTGTCTGTCTGTTCGCGATAATCTCGGAATCTACTGGACGGATTGTCATGCGGTTTTCACAGGTAGATTAAGCTTAGCCTGGAGCTACATATAGGCTTTGTTTCATTCAAATCGGATGCCGGGAAAAAAGTTGTTACATAAAAACGTTTCACGCGGGTGAAACCGCGGGGCACAGCTAGTTCTTAATAAACGTTCAAGCAACGGATATTCTCCAGGAGCCTTCTTCATCAGACGTGATTCACTTATCTTTCCCATTGACATCATAATTTTCATCTGACGAGGTAGATTTAGGCTGGAAAATGACTTATTTATTGGCTTCCTGATCCAGAATATATAGCAATTTCTGACGTCACGTCGTCGTTACCAACTGATGGTACCAACATATTTATCTAACCTTATTTGCTGCTAATATAACGTCGTTATTCATGTCTGAAATCGTCTGTAAGAGAAGTTTCTTACCAAATTAAAATTTGAAACAGCTTACTTATCTATGTCAAAAGAATAAAAAAAATATTTTGCATATTACGCATAGTATGCTCAAGAAAAATTGGTTCCGAATATTACGAAGTGACTTTAGTATAAAAAAAACCATGTGCTTTTCTTGTGAATATAAACGTATCTAATGAATTGTGATAATTTTGTTTGATTTGTTATAGATATTTATCTTTTTTAATTTTCTATTTAGCTTTAAAAGTTTTTCCTCATAAAGATAAAGGTTATCAAACGTTTGAAATATTGTTTGTTTGTAAGTTAAGGCGATAAGTTAAATTTATTGATTTTATTCGTATTTGCTAAGAAGGAAATCGATCAAAATATTACTTAACATGATCTAAATCGGTAATTCCATCAGTAATATTATTTCAAATGATTTATAATGAGGTAAACACTTCCACATTCCATTTTGCAGAATAGAACACTGTTTTGATTTTATTACACGTAAAATAACAGTATTTTCTTGTACTTATCTGCTTTCTTTCTGAATAAATCCAGTTGACTAAGCTTGTTTCATGGAATCCAAGCAAATATTGCATATGAGTTATTACATAATATTTATAATATCTATCTACTATCTTTAAACAAGCTCGAACAATTTTCATGAAATTCAGTATGCAGGGAGTTTCGAGGGCGATTAATCGATTTAGGTAGGTTTCATTTTTAGAAAAGCAAGGCTAGGTCGCCCAGGGGGTCGAGTTTTGAATCGCTCGAATTCGCACACGAAATTGCAAGATTCATGCGTGAATGCTTAAAAAATGTATGAGGATTCGCACGTGAATTCGCGATTCCGTGCGTGAAAGTAATTCGAGCGATTCAAAAATACGGCCCCTGATATTTACCTATAGTATAATAGTGAAATAATGTAAACGCACAAAGTCAACGCCCACCGTAAATTGAATTCGGGACATTCTTGATTAGCGAAGCGACAACGTGGTGTTCAGTCGTCAATAATTGTCAATTCTTTGTCTACAGATTACATGGACTCGCTATGCAAGGATCATTTCCTCCAGCGGCAGTACCGCAAGCTGGACGGCGGCGTGCTGTGGTCCCGCAACGAGCGCAACCTCGACTGCACGGTGACGTTCCAGACGCACAGCATCCTGCAGCGGTTCATGCTGCACTTCGACCTGCTGCAGTTGGACTGCAACGACCATCTGTACGTGTACGACGGCGCCCACGACTCGGCACCACCTAAGGTGAGGGAGCTGCATTTCGAAATAAGAACGCATGGGAGTTTTTGGCGGCAATCAAAGATGGCGGTTCGGTCAGGTCGATAAAAACGGTTTTTATGTCGATAAAAACGGTTCAAAAGGGTTTCTTTTTTGTGTTATAAGGTGTGGACAGTAATTTTCACAGTAACGGTTTTTATGTGTTCAAGAAGATAAACATGACATTTCGAGCTGATTTCTTCGGTTTTTCCCAAGAGCTCCGAGAAAGTTCTTGCAAGCTATTAAATTCGTGGCTTAAAATTAAAATCGTGGCTTAAAATTCAAACCGTAGAACGAAGCATTTTATTAGAAAATACATTGAACTAATTATCTTTACTTGAAACTGGCTATTAAATGCATTATATGCGAAAGTCCATAAAAAAGAAGAAAGAAAGAACGCATGGAATAGGGTATTAGGTACACCTTTTTTTATATAAGAAATTATTCCTTCGTAACGAGCTGAAAGCAGGCGGCGATTCTGCGCGAATATTCAAAATCATAAATAAAAAATCGTTATTATGGGATTTTTCAGTTTTGAACAATTTAAATTAAAATTTTGACTATTTCATTACGATCCCTCATCCCAGGATTAATTCAAAACAGTTTTCATAAATAGGTATAATACCCTATTTCTGATAGCTCTTAGCTAATATTATATTTTATGGTATTAAAGTTGCCGCACTCACCGACACGCTAATGACACCTGACGGAATGTCCTCACCCAACCAACGCCATCTACAGTCTACAGGTAGGGTTGCCACCTTTGTAGAAGAAAAAAAATAATAGTATTTTTCCGAGAAAAGATGCATAAAATATAGTACTTTTGGAAAATTTAAGTAGTATATACTACCGGAAATGCAGGGAAAAAAGTAAACGTTTCTTTTTAATCATTATGTATTTTTACATGTATATTTGTTATTGCTCTTCGCTTTGGCCATCAATGAACAATACTCCTCCGTGCCGCGCTGCGGGTCACCACCAGTCCACAACCAGTCACAGTTATATAAAAAAGCGCGACAGTTGAATTAGCGATAAAAGTATAGTATTTTACGTAATATATTATTATTTTTCTAGTTCAAGTAGTTACGTAATAATGTATAGTACAATTGACTAAAATATAGTACGATAGGTACCTACTCATATTGAACTACGGGTGGCAACCCTATGTACAGCCGACATCTTGCGTCTACAAAATATATTTTCAGAGAACAAATTGGCACATTTTTACCAATTTTCTCTGCGTCTTTTACACGCAATTCGTTCTAATTACAGGATAAAGATCGTTTATCACACTTTCCTTTTTGCAATGAAATATTAAAGCTTAAGGAGCTTTTAAGTACCTACTCGGATCTCCAATTAAAAAGCTTATATATCACAAAAATTAATGACCGAGTAATGGTTTATTGATTTTAATTTTAATTTAATAAAAATAGGTAATTACCTAGTTTGCATATTTTAAAAATGGCGACCACAGCATGCTGCAGGTATTAAAGCTGCAGCCTTATCCAAGGTGGCAGTCTTCTCGTATAATCGCTATAGAAAACTAAGAAACTAAGGAACATCTTCGGGATGAACAAGGTAAAATCGTTGAACAAAAAGTCCACTTTCCGTCCACTCCAAAAGTCCACTTGCCCGTTGCCCCCTATGTCATAAAAAGTGTCCAATTTTTCGATACCACGTGACAAATACGTAACTTACGGCCGCACTCAGAGTCGTTTTAATGATTAGGTACTTAATTTTAAGTAACATAACATAATATAACATTTATTCATAAAATCAATTTACATGTCAAATTCTATCTCTATAAAATAAGCAATTAAATCATAACTCAGATTAAAAAAGTATACTACATAGTTATAATTAACCACAAAAAAGTGTCATTAAATTTATTATTTATACGATTTAGTCAATATACTTACAATCCAATATTAAAAAATAAAATAAAAACAATACATTAATTAAAAATAATTAAAAAAACCTAAAATAAGGAACCACATTGTGATCCGTCAACTAGACTCAAATTAGAATATTATCGCAATAAAGATGTGTAAAGATTTGTAAAACAAATCTGCCGCGCTCAGAGACTTTTATAAATTTGGTTGGTATTTAACCAAATTTAACTTGATTAGTGAAATGCCAATCAACATTAATTGAATGAACGTGTCTGAGTACGGCAATTTTGTTTGTAAAATCTTTATTTAAAATTTTGTAATCATTAAAACGACTCTTGAGTGCTGCCGTTACTTTTTTATAGCGCTAAAGATTGTAACATTGTACTTGGCTAATCGTGGAGGTTGGTGCGAGAGTTTTGTTAGAATAGTTAAAACTTGTGGACTTTAACAATCGCCTGGCTCCTGTGATCGCCAGGTGGCGCCGCCGCCGGGCGCGGCAACTTCCTAAATAATTAACACACGACTAAACCTGCAACTTCGGACATTTTAAATTCAAATTCTTGCCAAGTTTCGGCCGAGACAATATCCCGGCAAAGACGGAAGTTGGTTCCAACTTCAGATTTACCGCAGACAGTTATTGCGGAGGTTTGCCAAATCGCAGATTACCTTTGTGCGATTCGGACTATGATCGCATAGTTGATTTCTAACTGCTCTATTGTTACTTTGACAGTGAATAGCGGATGGACAAAGTACCTCAAATGTGCTCACCTCACGATCAATATAATTTTCAGGGTCAAAGATTTACCGGTTTTATGCTGATAGATACCACAATAATACGGTGATTATAGTTAACTAGCTGTTGCCTGCGGTATCACCCGCTTTAACTAGAGTAGTTATCGCGGCAATTCTGGGATTAAAAGTGCATCCTTTTCTGGACCCCTGAAATTTCATGATGATCAGTTGAGTAGTTAAGGCGTGAAAAAGCAACTTAGCATTTTAAAATATGGTTGATCTACCTAAACCTAACCTGAAATACTTGTAATTAAATTATTATAAATAAACTACGATCAAAACTCTTGAATTAAATATTATTACAGTGTTAGAACAGTTCTAGCTGACTTTAACTACTCCACAAAGGGAGGCACCGAACCGAAGGCTATTGCAATAATAAAAGAAAGAACCTCCTACTTTGTTCGGAGTGTTCGCGAGGTCTTCATCAAACGTGAGTGACTCGAGATCACTCAAGAAGACTATGAGTTGTACAGTGTACACGTCGAGCAGCGTAGGCGGAAAGGGGGTCCCGACCCACGCACTACGCACGCACACAAAGTATCACCGAAAATAATTAAACGACAAACGTGTATATTGTTTTCTAGAAAAACGTTGAGCCGATGTTCTCCGCCGTTTCTCGTGGTTTTCTCGCGTTCTCGCAAGATTCTCGCGTGATTGTGGAGCGGGCTTTATTTTTATTTACTACTGGATATGCATCCTAAAATATACAATTGGCAATGGAACAGTCGACTATATTGTTTGCGATCATTGATGTCAAAGGTTTTTTCTCGTCACGAATTTATTTTGGTACGGATTAACAACAACCCAAACATAGGTATATCTATAAAATTAAATATTTCGAAAATGTGTTTATGCCGTATTTTTTAAAAAGCCTTCAAATAAATGAGGATTATTTTTTTTTTATGAAAGTTATCCGTTGTTTTGGATGGTTTGATATATTTTTAGCTTAGTTTCCCTTTCTGACTAACCCTGACTAAACAGTAGATAGGTAGGTATAATTGCTTCTTGAAACTGAGAACGTTACACAACTCAAATTATAACCCGAGCGAATTATTTAAAGCAAGTTTAAATCATTTAACTCGAGACGACATTTTAATTACGGTAAGTGATGCTCGAAACTCCTCACAATATAATTTGAATTTCAAACACTTTAATTACACAAATAGCTTAATTTAATTTATCGCTTGCAAATATAAACACAGGCACACTCGCAGCTGAGTAAAAAAGTTTTTTTTTTTCTTTTAAAAGGTGACAAATTAATGTTCGCAAAATATTTACGTTGTCATAGACATTTTGATGCCGGTTCGGTTTGGCTCCCCATTTTCGACTACACTGTACACAGTATGGCTTAGCAACCGCCAGTTCGACAACTATGAGTGAACTTATGTTTATCATTCCCCTACGAAAGTTCGGGATGGGTATATGAACACTTGAAGTTGGTTCCCCTTGTATTGTCGGGTATTGTGGTGGCCATCCGAGCGGGCATAGTTGGGGGATTGGGCAAACTTCGTACAGGTGGTCGGCAACTCGGGCCTTTGTCGTCTGTAATGAATCCGCGCCGCAAACATTGTTTCTGCCGAGTTGTTTAACGTATGCCCATCCTCCCCTCACCAGTTCTGTTTTGGTTTACAATCATTTGGACGCAGATAAACAATAACATGTTAACCCTCAAAAGTAAGTTATTGATTCAGAACGATTTATTGAGTGTTAGGGAACGTTTTTTAATTATGTGTTTACCTTATTACATTGTTTAAATATGTAACTAAATATTGAATATAAAAAATGTTGACACAAAATGGCTTTATACTTTCAAAACACGATTTACTCAAAATTTCTCCAGTGTGGGTTAACACACTATTGCTTATCTATGTCCATTTATAGAGTAAAGCAGGGCAATTATGTAACTTTCGTAGATATCACTGTCAAAATTGCAATCGGAAACGTGGTGGTTTTGCTATTAACTAAAATAAACGTCGATCAAACAAATTCAGTTTTATCGATAGCACAGAAAATATGAAATGAAATGAAATAACTTTATTGTATACCCACAATAATTGCGAAATAATAATACTAGTGCATATTTATAAATATAAGGCTACAATGGGCATGTTGACTAATTTTTATTTTTTAGTCCGTCTTGTAGATTATTAAAAAATATTGGACACGTATTTTTTCTTTTTTTACGTAATCAAAAAATAACGGCGATATATTGAGTTGAAATTTCACGTGACGTCACTATTCTGACAGTTTGTATGGCGGTTTTGCGGTTAGTGACGTCACGACCTCCTCATCCTAAACTTTAATGCCCTTTATCTCTGTATATTTTAATTTATTTAAAAAAGCAAAAAATACGTGTCTATTGTTTTTTTATTTTCTAACTGACGGACTAATTAGAATTTTGATTTTCAATAGTAGTCAACATCCCTATTGGCGACCTTATCACTAATAAGTGATCTCTACCAGGCTACCCTATGTTAGAGGAGACAAACTGAAAAATATTTGTAAACTGAAAATATTTGTTTATTTATTGAAAGCTAACTGTACAACACATTAAAAAAACAATTACATAACCATAAGAATTCTCACAATAGTGCCAATGACAGGTTAGACAAATCGTAGTGAAATAGAACTGACAAGTTAATACCAAGGGAAAAGATAAAAAAATTCTATTAAGTAATTAAATATTTATTACTTTTTCGTCAAGACATTTTTGTTTTTTGAACATGAGCTACATATAAATTTTTATTTATATCAATGTCTTGAAGCGAACATAATTACAAGTAAAAATAATATCTATGTGTCTGGTTGATATGAGTTCGTAATTTTTCAATTTTTACATTATTTACTTCTGTCGAAAAAAATAGTTAAGAGCATTAATCAATATATAAAGTACTCAGTATCACAAAAAAAAAAATTAAACAATATTAATAAAGGAAAACAAAAATGGGAAACTAAACGAATCTGCATAATTATTCAAAATTTAACTCAAATCTTTAGCATTTGTATACACTCTCTCTTTACGTAAAATGATAAGGCAATCGCATCGGGTAAATATCTCATTGTCGCAGAAAATCTAAAACAGCACGAACGAAGCGCGAGCACAGCTAGTGTTCTACGTATAGGTATAACTATCCGTCCGAACATTTGTCATCGGCTCTAATGACAAAAGTTTTAATACTTTAACGAATCACATCCATTAGAAAGCTCGCTCACCAAAAAAAAACCACTTCTTAAGTATTTCAGACAGTTTAAACTTAACCATCTCGATAAGGCGGCGAAGTTCCATCTAATTTGGGAGTTACAGCTACGGGTTTCCATTTCAAATAGCTTTCTATAAGTGAGTGGCGAACACGGCGGATCGTCGGGACATCGGAGTTGGTGGATTGTTTCCCGCTATGGAGAAGTGTAATCACAATTGGCAACATTCAACTTATCGCAATACGCTGGTACGATTTAGTGCTCATTTTCTAATGTTTTTTTTTTTAACCTGTAACTTACCAAATATTGCTTTTGCAAACAGGTTTCAGTTTTATATAACAACTATTTTTTTAGTAGTAGTATAGTTTTATATTTATATAACTTTACGGTAATTTCAGAGACCTCACGGGAATTCCGGGACTAAAGGTAACCTATGTCCTTTTCTGTCTTCTGTCCCTTCTGTCCCTGATAACGTGTATGCAAAGTTTCATGATGATCGGTTCAGCCGTTGAGGCGTGAAAGTGTAACAAACAAACAAACTCACTTTCGCATTTATAATATTAGTAAGGATATACAATAATAATAGATGATACAGGATAGTAATATTGAAATTTCTTCTGCAGCGTTTTTTTTTTCTTTTCAAGACTGAAGCTTTCAACTTTACCATAAAGTCTGTAGGAGGGAACTTTTAATATTAATCTGGGACTGATCTCTATCACACCCCAGTTCATAAAGAAACCTAGCAAGAACGGCTAGAGTCTAGAGCAACTAACGCTTTTCAATAGTGCAAAGCGCGGGCGGTTGGATTCTGAAGAGAAGGGGTGTGAGTACAGTGAGAACAGAGGGGGAGGGCGTTGTAAGGACGAGGGATCCCCTCCAAATCTGGGGCCGTCACGTCTACGCGATCGCTCTCTCGGAATTATTATGACGGCGATATAATGCGGCCATCGTTCAATAAGCCCTAGGATGAAGAAAATATTGCCGGCGCATGAGCGATCAACTTTAAACTAGACTCGCCTGTTCGGGCAGCTCAGGTTGATAACGACGTACGTTGTTGGTATACGTAATAAAACTGCAAACTTGATGTTTATATACTTTTGTTACCCATCGCGATATTTCCCGGGATATACATAATATACGTGATTCCACCTAAGGATACTTACCGCCGCACTCAGAGTCGACTTTAATGATTACTTAGTTAAGTATAGATTTTTAAAACAAGACTGCCGCAATCAGAGACGTTCAGTAAATTAATGTTAATTGGCATTTAACAAGATGTAACTTAATTAGTTAAATGCCAATTCACATTAATTTATTAAAATTGTCTCATTGCGGCAGTTTTGTTTTAATAATCTATACTTAACTAAGTAATCATTAAAGTCGACTCTGAGTGCGGCCGTTAGTGATGGAATTCCGAAACCTATTACCTACGATAGTAAAACCACAGGCAACAATACTTCATTATCATTAGAAAGAAACTAACTCTTTGGGACCATAGGCTATTTGACATTTTTTTTATTTTTAGCCCGTCGTGGAGATGCATAAAAAATATTAGACACGTATTTTTTCCTTTTTCATGCACGTAAGCAAAAAATAACGTAGACACGTTGAGTCGAATGTCGCGTGACGTCACAAGCAGGCGCAGTTTTTAGCTGCGTATGACGTTACGAGCCCCCACTACCAAACTTTAATGCGTTTTATCCAGGTATATTTTCATTGAATTGAAAAAGAAAAAAATAAGTGTCGATTATTTTTTTATTATCTAACCGCCGCACTCAGAGTCGTTCATTAAAATAACGTTAATCGGCCCATAACTAATGCTACTTAAAACCTCTAATGATAATTAAATCGCCGTAGCTCCCAGAGACAAAAATTAATTGTTGATTAGTAGATTGACAACTATATGTAAGCATAGGGCGGTGCACCCTATCGAAATGCGTATCGATAAAGTGCGACATTGCCACATGCATAAACTCATGGAAATGATACTTTTGTTTTTGTAGTTTTTATGAGGTGAAGTTATTATTTTTCTTTAGAAATAATTAATTGCGTTAATTTACTATTACTTTAATCGGAAATAATAATTGATTTCAATAAAATTAAATCGTGAATGCCATGACTTTTGTGATATGACAACATTGAATGCCGCCATTTTCATTTTTCAATTATCTACGTCAAATCAATCCGCGAAATGTTTCAAATTGGAATAGCCGCCACCATGAAAGGCCTCTCCACATTCGCGCGCGAACCGCGCGCCTTGCCGCGAAACACCCGCGAACCATGATTCTACACTTATAGTTCGCGGGTGTTTCGCGGCTTCGCGCGCGAACTACGCGCGAATGTGGAGAGCGCTTGAAGTAGAAGAAGGAGAATTCGTCTTTAGTAATATAATAATAATTTGAAATTATTGTATAAAAAATGGTGAGTATTAAGTAATTATTATTGGTTTCATATTGTTAAAAGATAAAAATATGTTAGGCATGTTTTTATATGGTTTTCTTTATATTTCAGGAGCAAAATAAAACACCACGCAAATGAGTTGCAAACTTTACCCCGGACGAAAAATTTTTACTTGCACATTAATTAAACATCGATAATTGAATCAAAACTGATCGACGGAAAGTCAGTTTTAAAGAAAAAATGGCCTGGATTTCAGTCACTGACGAGTTCAATAGTAATGTACTTGTATACAAGGTATTGTATTACTTGTATATACTTGTATTCTAGTTATTGCTTGTATACACTTTTTGTTAATATAACTAGAACTAATTATATTTTTTTTACTTGCAGCGTGATGTAACTACATTAAAAAGAGCATGGGATAACCTTAAGGCTATGGCCCGTAAAAGCAAGGCTATCTTTTAAAAACTGGAGGTGGACCATCAAATCCACCACCTCAACCGAAGCATAATAAGCATAATAGAAAAGGTAACATTCAATAACAACTCAACAGGGCTGTGCAAAATATCAAGTTATAATTGAAATCCTTATATTATAAATGTGAAACTGAGTTTGTTCATTTGTTAAGCTTTCACACCTTAACCGATCAACATGAAATTTTGCATACACATTTTCACCTTTACAGAGAAAAACATGGGTACTTTTATCTGGGAATTCCTGCGGGATCTCTGAGATTTCCACAGGTGAATCTCTGAAACAGATGAATCTATTTGAACGGGACTTTCTCTGCCAATTAAATGATATTATAAGGTGTAAATTATGCTTCTTTGGAGTTCTTGCGGGAATTCAGAAACTCAAGCGGGTGGAATCGCAGGGCACTCCTAATGTGTATTATAATATGTATACTAGAATGTAGTTCTAATCAGTGTATTTTTTTAGTTGGAGACATTAAAAACAAGCTGCTGAGAGAGCTGCTGAGTTGGAGGAAGAAAAAAATTAAGCTATTGTAGATGGCGAAACTAGAGCTAGCTGAATTAAAAAAAAAACTAGAATTACAATAATAAAATTATTTATTTTAAATGAACTAGTTTTATTTTATTTATTTATAATTCAGACAGGTAGTTGAAGCAGCTGATAGGTGCCTGTATCCAGTTATACATTACTATTTTTCATCTTTTGTTTCAAATATTTGTCCAATCTGTTTTAAAATAATAATTGTTAGGTGCCAAGACTTCTTCCGGTAGCCCATTCCAAGGTGCAACCACTATGTTAGCAAAAATTATTATTACACCTTAAAAAAACAAATAACAAACAAAATCTGAGTTATACATAAATAAAATTGTAGTGTCTGTAATTCCAAATTAACAGTTTTTCACTAAATGCATATGAAAGTATAATAATGATACATAAACATTTTTTTAATTTTTTTATGTCTGTCTGTTTGTTCCGTCTAAACACTGAAACAGCTAGACCGATTTTAACTGGACTTTTAGGCAGGTAACTGATGTTATAACGAGGAATAAAACAATTAAAAAAAAATCGTTCCTGCGTGGATTCCGAAACTCATGTGGGGTAAAACCGAGGGGCACAGCTAGTTATTCATAAAAAAGTTATCTATACCTACTAGTTATCACTAAAAAATCTCAACTATGGATTGTCTAAACAAGAAACCATTACTATTGGGATTTTCTCGACTATATTTGCTTATCACTTATATTAGGTAGATACCGGAGGAAGGAGCATAAGCAGGAGTTCATCTAATGCTAATGAGATATTGTATAATGTAGCACACACACACACACTACAGCTACAACTGTGTCTAATTTGATACTCATACCCACTTGAAGATATGGAAACTTCCTTTTCCAAATACCAAAAACTCAAAAGTATTTTTCTTTTTGATATGGCTTTTATTGTACTTTTCTTGACTGTTTGAATTAGGACAAGAATGGTGTTAAACGCACATCATTTACCTACTGCATAATCACTCACCAAGCAGTATACCCATAGTATACCTTGCAACACACCTGAGTCCTGAATCAAGGCGTCCTGTTTCAGTGCACTACTATAATTTGAATAAAACTATCATGAGTTCCGCCAGGCCATCGAGCTACAACTTTAAAAAATCCAAATTCGGCCCTGTTTACTGCCTGAACATTAAAAGAAAACCATTCTCTTCTATGATATTCCACCAGGACTTCTTATTTTAATATGTGTACCATATGACACCTGGAAGTCCAGCAATTCGTAAACTCAATAAAATCTTCTAGGTCAGACATGCTTTGCTAATTACTGTGACGTGATCGACGCCCTAAAAGTTTAAAAAATCCAACTTTGGTTTTGAAATTTTAATAACAAAAACAAACATAACCTTACTTTTAAATGTCAAAAATCTCCAATTAACTCTTAAGTAAGGGTCAGCCGTCACTTAAAGTTAATCATCATTAAACGTGATTAATCGAGGATTAACTGTCTCTGAGAGTGAATTTTTTTTAATCCTTACTTAAAATCCGTTAAGTAACCATTAAATCGACTCTGAGTGCGGCGGTAACTGACGGACTAAATAGAATTTAGAAAAAAGTAGTCAAATAGCCTATTATATGTATATTTGTATAATACTTTGTTCCCATGAATATTATTACAACAATCATACTTATTGTGTTAAAACATGCAATAGAAATTGGTATGTCCTAGAAGTCTGAGCGCGATATTGGTACCTCCAGACATCTATAGAGCTTCTGTTTGGAGCCGGAAGCGTCATCAGTAATTAGTAAATATTTTACCAAACTTTTAATATACTTTGAATGACTATCATATTAAAGTCAATAATCACAATTGAAAATAAAACGGAGTCAGAAAGATCGCACAAAATTGGATATTCCTTTTATACAAATAGAATATGAACTGAGTCGAAGACAAATATTGCTAAATTGAGACAGGCAAGAAGTGAGGGCTTGGATTTTGAATCTGGTGTTTACATTTAGATGGCTCGAGGTAGATTTGCTCAGCTAGCGAGTTTGCGAAATGAAAATGTTATTTTGACTCAGGATTACCAGCCCCCATGTATTGTTCTATCTACGTATAAAACCTATATATTGACGCAATCACCTGTTCAAACACACAGAATTAAATACGTTTTCACATACGAACGAATAAAAAGATACTATATTATGGGTAAATGAATAATATATTGTGAGATTGACATTAAAATATTTTGTGATTCTTCTATTATTTTTATTTAAATAATGATGAAGGTATTTAAAATTTGTTTTTTGATTTAAGGTCGTGATAGGTATTTGATTGGCCCATAAAAAATATAATAATTCCATCAAATTACAAAAGTTTGATAGACGGACGCAGAAAACCATACTTGATTTCTTAATTAATCAATAAACATTTACGAAAAAACGAGAAATGAAGAAAGAATTCTTTTGTACACCTTTCTGGATGGCAATAAACAATTTTATTATTATTATTAGCTGTGCCCTGCGGTTCATTGTGGGATAAAATGTACCCTATGTCCTTCTCTGTACACCTGACAACTTGCATGCCAAATTTTATCCAAATCCGTTCAGCCGTTTTTGCGTGATTGAGTAACAAATATCCAAACATCCACACTTTCACATTTATAATACATGTTAGTAGGATTATTATTTAACTTTTGTGTAATGTTATTCTATGATTTTTTTTTAAATTCTCATCGGATTAATAATATTTTGTCATGTTCCAAAGACAAGGAAAATAATAATTGTTTTGTAGGATATTTCGAACTGTCCCCATATCTCTAATGGCATGGTGCGGTAGGCGGTAGGCGGTAGGTGCTCACATCCGCAAGATTGATCGGAATTCGTATATAATACCCGCATTACGAGCTCGAGCTTGTCTGTCTGATGCGGTTAGTCTAACATTAATTGTCAATTTATCCTATTACACTAGCTGCACCCCGCGGGTTCACCCGCGATTATTTGAGAGTTCTCGTAAGAATTCCAGTATTTATTTGTAAGTAAAAACATAACCGTAAAGCGTTTTATATATTCCTTTAAGCGCCCTGTTAACGTTCAAATTTGTTTGACAAATTTGTTTGTCAAACTTCACGTTTTCGTCAAACAATCCTGTAGACGATCAAACAAATTTTTTTGGTGTCTTGTAGATTCAGTTCGTAGATTCTTGTCGTGACGTGACGTCCTGTCGAACCTTTATAATGAGTAAAACAGATGAGGCATTTTTGGCCTTGACTCTAGCACTGTGTATCAAGAAAAAAAAAAAAAGACGATGGAGTAGAGAATGGTTGAAATTAAGAGAAAAATATACTCATGAAAATTTGCTAAGAGAAATATTACTCACAGAACGAGAAGACTACACAAACTTCCTGCGCATGGACCATAAAACTTTTGAGGAATTACTAATATTGCTCCGTCCTCGCATTGAAAAAAAGGACACAGTCATGCGCAAATCTATACCAGCTTCTCAAAGATTATCAATTACTTTGAGGTACTTGGCTAGTGGGGCCGATTTCGAAGATTTGAAATTTCAAGCCTGCATTGCACCTCGTACATTGAGCGACATTATTATCGAAACATGTGAAGCTATAAATGAAACGCTAAGCAATAATATTCAGGTAAGATTTTAATTTTAAAATAACAAACCACACTTAATTAAAATGAATAAAAATTTTGTATGAAATTTGCTGCTGTATTAGCTTCATTTGGACTATTTTCGTTTGATTTCGAGTCTGGAATATGAATAATGACAGGTTGCTCCGTATTCGACTGATATGCTTGTTCTGTTGAAATTAATGATGGTTCTTGGGAAATAGGCTCTTGAGTGTGGGAGGTTGGAGATTGAATGTACGGAATGGGAGAGGGAGTTTGCAGTACAGGAGATTGTGAGTAATATGTAGGTGATTGAATGTGCTGAATGGGAGATGGAGCTGAGGAAATGGAATGTTGATTATTCGGATTGATGATTACTGAATGTCTATGAAGATTTCCTTCTTCTCCTTCGAAGAGTATTTCGTTTATGAATTTTTCTGCCAGCCGTCTTTGTTGTGCAGTCATCCTTTCAAGTTTAAAAGCCCAGTTTTTTGCCATTGCTTGATATTCATTTTCAGGTTTTTTGAAATGATCCCTGGCTAATGTCATTAAGTCATGTTGTAAATCCCCCTTTTTCTTCTTCTTTAGTAGCACTGGTTTTGTAGAAGTTGACGGTTGTGAAGCCGTTGCAGTTGATGATTGTGATGATGGTGATTCCTACAAATAAAAATAATATATTTCTTCTAAATTTCAGATACCTAAAACACAAGAAAATTGGAAGATATTGGGACGACAGTTTGGAAACACGTGGAACTTTCCCAATTGCATTGGAGCTGTAGATGGCAAGCACATTACTTTACAAAAGCCTGAGCATTCCGGTTCCTACTACTATAACTATAAAGGAACATACAGCATAGTACTCATGGGTATAGCAAATGCAAATTATGAATTCATCATGGTTGATGTGGGCACAAATGGAAGAGTATCGGATGGAGGAGTAATTAAAAATACAAAATTTTGGCATTACTTCGAGAATAATAAGTTGCAGATTCCAGAACCGGATGAATTACCGAATACAAATAAAAAAATGCCCTTTGTGTTTGTAGGTGATGAAGCTTTCCAGCTACTTCCAAATTTTTTGAAACCGTACAATAAACAGGTGTTAAATGATAACAGGCGAATCTTCAATTATCGGTTATCACGTGCTCGACGCGTTATTGAAAATGTATTTGGCATCCTAACAAGTCGTTTTAAGATCTTCCAAAAACCTATTAAATTGTCACCTACAAAAGCAAAAATTGTAGTTATGGCATGTTGTCATCTACACAATTTACTTAGGAAACAAAAAAATTACATTCGTCATGGAGAGATAGACATAGAAGATTGTGTTACGGGGACTACTACGCAGGGTAGTTGGAGAAATGAGCCAATGTTGTTAGGTATTGAACGTACTCGAGCTGGAAATAGTGCGACACTAGCAAAACAAGTAAGAGATGATTTTTGTGAGTATTTTGTAACAACGGGTGCTATTCCATGGCAGAACAAATGTTTAGAGTAATTTTAAATATCTTAAGTGTAAAAAAATAATCTAAAATAAAGAATACTATTCACCTGTAATTCTTCTATTATTGTGCTTATGCCTGATTCTCCTTCCATTTGATCTTGTAAAAATTCTAATTCTTTGTAGTACCATAATGATGGTACATACAGATCATCAGTACTAGAACCAGAAAGCATGGACTTTTTCACTTTGTTGTTTTCGCGGTTAAAACTTGTACGTAAAATATTGATTTTTTTCTTCACTTCTTCCTCCGTAATATTTCGGCGACACATCTTTAATAAATTTGTCATTTTTTTTTATTGCTGCGCTTCTCTTGTTTTTGTCCATATACTCTGTAGATTTTATTTTCCATAAGATCGGCAAGTCACGATAGATGGAAATAAAATGCAACATAAATTCTTTGTCCGTGATATTGTTGATATTCTCCACACTGTTGTCACCGGAAAGATCCTCCATGGTGCTAACGTGGTGCTAACTGCCAAGTTTCCGTGTGAGATACGCTGTGGTGGATAGCGACCAACTGTGATATTTTTTGCCAAACACCGCCGTACATGTACAAACGTGTTTGTCAAACACGACTTCAATCAAAATTTTCATCAAACTCGTCAAACACGTAGATTGTTTGACAAACGCATCAAACAAAGTTGAACACTATCAAATAATTTGACAAACACGTAAAATTTGACAAACAATTTGAAGGTTTACAGGGCGCTCGTTAATGAATGTTTTAGTGCGTGATGAATAGTTTTGTGTGAGAAAAACACCCGGCGACACTGGTTTTCATTTGTTTTCATACTAAACCAAGTTGAAGTCCCTTCTATCTGTTATTTTATGTTCTGTGGGATCAAAGCCGCGCTACGGGGCGTACCATTCAGGTTCGCCACTAGATAAAAGGTGGGATGAACTTATGAAATGAAATGAAATCACTTTATTGAACACCACACAAACAGTACAATGACAAAAAATATATTTTAAAACTGAAGTATTATCTCCAAAAGGCGGCCTTATCACTATGAAGCGATCTCTGCCAGGCTACCAGGTGGAGTATGGAGACATTTATATGTATGTGTGGCTGATGGTTGGTGTGCGGTGTTGTTCCAGGCGGACCTCTCGTGCCGCAACACCAAGCAGCACGTGGGGGCGCTGTTCACTCGCAGCAACTTCGTCACGCTCAAGTATGTGACCGACAACTGGGGCACCGACGCCAACGGGTTCAAGCTCGTCATCACCGCCGTCAAGGACCCAAGTAAGTTGACGTTTTACGATGCAGCTCACCTGCGCTAATGGCAGGGTTCCTATGGAAATTCCGAGGTCAAAAGTGGGTACTTTATGTCCTTTTCAGTACCCCCTCACAACGTGTATGCAAAATTTCATGTGGTTTCACCCGCGGAAATTACGGGACAAAGTACCCTGTCTTTTTCTGTATCCTTGACAACGTGTACGCAAAATTACGGGATAACGGGTTGGGTGGTTAAGGCGTGAAAAGGTAACAAACAGACAGACACAGTTACTTTCACATTTATATACGTAATATTAGTATGGATAATTAATATTATAATGTTTAATAAACAAAAAAATTATGGAAAATTTAATTTCGCGATAGTAACACGCATTTTTAGGAATATTTTAGAATACAAATTTTATATGATTAATAGATATTAATAGATATCTAATAATAAATAATAATTAATTAATAATAAATTAATTAATAATCTAATTTGATTAATAGATATCTATATCGGCTTACACATTATTAACCGTCAAGAACGGCTCCAAATGTTTGGAACTCTTCAGGAGTCCTTCATCATGGCAGTGCCGGATGCGCCTCGGCTGAGTACTCACTCATCTCTGATGAAGAACTTCCGATGAGTTCGAAACAAGTCGAGCTCTAAGCCTCTATATACTTATTAGTATTAATATTTAGTCGCTTAATGAAGATGTTGCAATGTTCCCTACGAACAGTATCTCTATTTATGTATTAAAATTATCGTAAATCTAAGTACTCTACGGTCGCCACTGAAAATCAGCGACGTGGAACTTAGTGCCGCGCACGGCATAATGCTGAGTGGCAGCCATTTTGGTACCAACTATACTAGTTTAAGACTCACGCTTGTACCTATTTTATTTTTATGGTATCAAATAAACTTTTTTCTATTCTATTCTATTCTATTCTATTCTAAATGCATCGCAATTTAGACCGATCTTA
Organism: Zygaena filipendulae; assembly: GCA_907165275.2. NCBI lineage: Eukaryota > Metazoa > Arthropoda > Insecta > Lepidoptera > Zygaenidae > Zygaena > Zygaena filipendulae. Next base: position 680,901 of record OU015649.1, read on the forward strand.
TGTTTAGGTACTATTGTTAACCAAGGTATGGTCTACTCGCATTATTTTAAGTATTTCTGACTGAAATATCGCAACTTAGTCCGTAAACACCATATTATTTTCACTCTTCTACGTCATCGACATTACTGCCATTATCCTAATTGCCCTCCGATTAAGCTTCCAGCTAAGCAGCGCAGTTTTATTCAATTTCCCGCCGGCAGCCTCCGTTCGCTTGTTTGATAGTTTGACAAACAAACTTTGTTACAATGGATATTGAACAACGATGAACGAGCTGTGAACGTTTACTTCACTTTTAATAAAATTACTGTATCTTTCTAATATCAATATCTTTATATTGTTTATGGTTTATTTACAAGGACAAAATTAGTGTAAGTAACAGGTAGTCCAGTGATAAATATTAAAACATCAGCGTTTTCCGATTCACTACACAAACTATTTTTATAATATTTTCATGATAAAACATTTTTAGTTTAAAATATTTACACAAATTTACCCAAGCTTTTACGTTGCAATTTAGCGATAGATTGACACGAATTTTTGCACAGGGCCGGAAAGTGGCTCAGTTATTTTTGGTCCCGGTAAAGAGTTTCTAAAAGAATCTTCTAAGTTAAGCACGGAAAAAGTATGGATATACTCGTAATAACAGCTCACAAGTCTTTTTCACAAATAAACGAAACTGTGATTAAAACGAAGATTTTATTCTCTTTGATTATTGCAGCTAAATTATTATCGAAATACTTGCTATAATGGAAATGCTTTCGTTGCATTAATAGTATATTTGTGTGTGTATTTTTTGTCATCGACATGACAGAATTACTTATCACAATTCCGATGAAATAAATTATTTCGCCTCGGGTTTTTTTCAATCGTTAAATAAAAGCTTGGCGGATACACTTCATTCGAGTCAACCCTTTTCTGGCAGCCTCTTTAATTTGTCCGATATTTATTTATTCGTACAAACAGCCTGCGACGCAGTTCGTTTGCACATTCCACCCTTTTGTAGGTACGTGTTCCTATATATTTTTATTACGTGCCTTCCAAGGATTCCTGTACTTTCCTCTCTCATCTTCCAACACAAGCCATTTACGACACGAATGGACCTGTTGAGAACCAACCAGCTACTCATCGTATCTGTTTATTAGATTTCTATTAATAGAGTTGTAGTTTTTTTTTTGGCACTTTCTTTTTTTTTTGATCAATGATAATGATATTCTTTATTGCTTATAATGGTCATTGTTTGGGATTGCTCTTGTGTTGTCTGATTTGTGTAAAATTGTGTGCTTTTATATGATACTTCAAAAAGTTTTTGGTGCCTATTTCTTCTTAGTTTATGGTATTAATATTTTTTTTTTAATATATATAATATAAAAATAATTATCTATTTTTTCCTAACAGATTAATTTGTAACATTCAGTACTTATATCAAATAATAATATGCTGAAATACTTATTTTTAATTTAAGTTATTGTGTCTGAAATTGTCATACCTCTAGCACGTTAGTATTTATGCTGAGCTGGTTGCCTTTTTGTTGCGACAGTTTGTGCTGCTTTTTGTTAACCTATTTTATTTTATTTTATTTTATTTTATTTTATTTTATTTTATTGTAGTCGTAACGAATAAACTTCATTTCATTTCATTTCTAGTTGTGCCCTGCGGTTTCACCCGCGTTAATTTCAGATTTCCCGCGGGAATTCCGAGATAAAAAGTACCATATCTGATGTATGAGCTATATTATTGTAAAGTTTCATTTAAATCTATCCAGTAGTTTTTGCGTGAAAGAGTAACAAACATCCATCCATCCATCCATCCATACATTCTTACAAACTTTCGCGTTTATAATATTAGTAGGATATTCTTTGTTAACCTTTGAAACACTTGACGCGGAATTTCTTGTAGCTCTACCCGTACATGATGGTGGATTTATTTGTCAGGAATATCGTAGCGTTTAAAAGGCGAGGCAAAGTGAAATAGCTGTCTAATAACACGCAATTCACTAAACGGCGGGTCTTTGTTGTGTATATACGGCATACGCATGTCTTGGGGGAACACACAGCACCAATCAGATTTTCCACTCGGCGGCTCGGAAGAATATGGTCCACAAAAGGATTCGGAATATCTCGGCGAATTTCAACCAGTAAGGCGCGGGCGCTCGACTAGACCTTGTGGAGTTGTCACAATATTTGTCAAGTTGTTGTTAGGCGAGCTTCCGTGTCCCTTGTGGGTTTTAGCTGATGGTAGCTAAATAGAAGTCCTTTGAAAAATAATTGTGAATTTGGATGTCATACAAAATTGAGTATGATAATTTTCCTAAAAGCCTCTTTTATGACACATTGACAAAGCTTTGCGATCTTCCTTTGATATTTATAATATCATTTGATATTATTACAAAACTCAAATCATGATCATACTCTTTTATGTAGTTATAATAAATGGACATAGATAAGCAATAGTGTGTTAACCCACACTGGAGAAATTTCGAGTAAATCGTGTTTCAAAAGTAGGAGCGCCATTTTGTGTCAACATTTTTTATGTTCAATATTTAGTTAAATATTTAAGCAATGTACTAAGGTAAACACATAATTAAAAAACGTTCTCTAACTCTCAATAAATCGTTCTGAATCAATAACTTAATTTTGTGGGTTAACATGTTGTTGCTTATCAGTGTCCAAATATCAATCGCTGCTTCTCTATGACAACTACTACTATAATAAATAGTTTGTGAAACATATATTTTCTGACAGTAAAATGCTATTACATTGATTTTCCAGACTCGAATTCTCTGAAATCTATTATTGTTCGTAACATTCTATTCGATCGTTAAGTAGCGCACAGCGTCTGTAGTCTATTTCGATTCTTGTATACTATCGATTCGAATTCGATTCGTCGTTTATATCATTTTCAAATCGCTTCGCAGATTACTTCACAAATTTTATTTATTTACTTCGTAGCATTGCGTCAATTCAAGATGTAAGTAGGTTTAAATGTATCGTTTCTTGTCGAGAGTACAGGAAAAGCGTTTCATATTTCTTTTCCCTTTCAAATTGATGTTGTTAGATAATAAAAATTCTGTAGGTGTATTGAGTGTTATTCATTGAACTTACAGGTAAAGTGTCATCAAAGACGGCGCTGGCGATCGAGCGAAGCGAGGTGTCATTATATTATGTACTTTTATGTGTCGCTCGTCAAATCTCAGATGGTTCCTTTGCATCTAACTTCAACGTTAACGTTTTTAACACGGTTTTTTTTTACAAATATCATAATTATTGTATACTAGCTGCTCCCCGCGGTTTCACCCGCGTTAGTATCGGAGATTCCGCGAGTATCCCGAGATAAAAGTACTTACTAACCTATATTTTTTTCTGTACCTAGCCTACCCTTGACAACGTGCATGCAAAATTTCGTGAGGATCGGTTGAGCCGTTTGTTACATTTTAATGGGATAACATCTGTGGTGACTACATTAAGGGGCTAACTTAGTTTGGAAATCGCAATAGTTTTATGCTAAATTGTATTTTGGCAACCAATAGTCGAATATTGGAACGATATTACAATAAATAGATATTAGGAATTGTATCAATTTTACATTTGTTACGTCATTTGCCTAGTTGACAGCTACGTTCCGTAACACGAACTTTTCTATTACAAAGATTGTACAGGAATAAAGAAAAAAAATATTTGAAAACATATCATTAGGTGATAATCCTAGATTTTAGTTTTTAGTCCGTCTTGTCGATTATTAAATAATATTGGACACGTATTTTTTAAGTTTTTACGTAATCCAAAAATAACGGAGATATATAGAGTCAAAAAGTCGCGTGACATCATAAGTGCATACAGTTTATACGTGGTTTATACCTACATACCTACTCCTAAGTAATTTTTGAATAATTTGAAAAAGGAAAAAATATGTGTCTATTATTTTTTTATTATCTAACTGACGGAATAAAGATATGTCTATGACTAAATACAAGGTGGACCGATGACGTAGTGAAGGTTGAGGGACGCCATTGGATGCGGGAAGCGCAAATTAACCATTTATTAAAAATAAAAATTAAATTTATTAAGCACGAGTTACATGATTGAAAGTGAACTTAGAACTAACTTGAAAATAGGGCTCTACATTACTACCTTAATGCTACGCTTATCTCTACTGGTGGAGCTCTAGGAACTCGATTGCTGACTCTGCGTCTGGGGCTAGCCATGTACCTAGAGCCGTCATAATACGCAGGACCGGTCGTTGTGGCGATCCTTGGGGGAGGCCTATGTCCAGCCGTGGACGTCTTTTAGCTAGTACCTATGATGATGATGATCCTAACTTTGCTCTAGATTCTGCTATAGTGTTTTAAGACATCCTGCAATGTTTTTTTTTGCAGTCTCGTACCAAACTTATAAATGTAGATACCGGAATATCGCATTGTATATTTTTTTATGTCTTTTTCCTTCAGTAACAATGACATTCTATGTATTAAAATATCATTGTTCAGTAAATAATTGTTAAGTACACTCATTCTGTGTCGGTCTTGTTATATACTAAGTACTTATAACAAAACTCTGTTACATTTATTTTGAGCGGCCTTTGATTAAGTAGTCAGCCGCAGACTCTTACAACTTCTACTTCTACCCAACGAAGTAAGCGAACCGTTGGGACCGGCGCAGGTAGCGGGTTCGAGTCCCAAGTCGGACAGTTGCGCTTTGTGCATACTTTAGTGGCCCTCGCATCAGAGGAGCTCTTAAATTGACGGTAACTTTTGTGTTAAGTAACTTAAGAGTTTTTCATAAGTGTTAAGGTAGAATTTAATGCCCAAGTGACCTCAGACACTGGAGCTTTGATGGCAAGTTGCTGGGTTTTGCGTTTCGCTTAAATAAATTTAGAAATTGATTTCTGCGATAAGAATTTAATGATTCATTAAACAAAGGGTCTCGACTTAGGATCTAAAACTTAGTCGATATAATCCCATAACAAGCGCAAGAATCACGGTATTAATTTTTTTATATAATATAATATATAAAATTATGGGAAATTATGATAATATATTAAAATTGAGTTGAAATTGAAGGAAAGATTCGGGTAAAAGAAGAGGTACCGGGTTTGGTTTGCGGTGTGAGTGGTCATTGGGTCATATACAGCAATTTAAGGTTTCACAGAGGGTCAGAGGTAACTTTTTGATGATAAAAAAGTTAATAATATATTTTTCCTTACCTATCTATGTATTAAAATATTTTTGTATTATTACAATTCTCAAATATAGCTATGGGCAAGGGTAGCCACAACACACAGATCAACTTGAATCCACACTATGCTATAATCTTGTGTCGTGGAAACTAAGTAAACGTGGTATATATTATTGAATACAGTACAGATTTTAAAAAATACGCCCACACTGGAAAGTGGAAGTGTTCATCACACAAAGTCCACCTCTAGGCTCCACCCTCTATATGCTTTGTCCTAAATGATTGATGGATCAACGCACAGCCTAAACCGCTGATCGTAGAGACCTGAAACTTGGAGGGTGTGTTCTTTGTATGACGTAGGCATCCGATAAGAAAGGATTTTTGAAAACTCAACTACTAAGGGAGTGAAAAGGGGTTGCAAAGTTTGTATGGAACAATTCCGCGGGAACTTCGAAATTATCGCGGGTGAAACCGCGCGGGACAGCTAGTAAAGTATAAAATGGTTGGTGAAACTAGCAAAGGGAAAAATTATGTCGCTTCGAACTCTGTGCAAGCCACGCGGGTCGCGCGCCCCGGGGATTGGGGCAGGAATGCCAAATTAGCCGCACTCAACTCCACCGAGCCACTTTTCCGGCTTATGCGTTGGTTGCGCGTGGCGGGAGACGATGTAGCTGTAGGTATTGTTTCTCGTTAAAAACCACGCAATAGATACAGCACGATATTGTTTTGTGCCAGCCCCTTTTTGTTTGACAGAACTTTTGTTATAAAATATGTTGTACTTACTTCTTTTTGCTTTTGTAAAGGTTCGTATATTATTTTTATCTTTTGCTTTTATACAGGCTGTCAAGTAAATATCACGTCAAATCTAAAGAGAAGATCTGATAGAATGTTTTGGTTTTGGATCTATGCGATGATAATGATAGAAAAGTCATACAATAAGGCGACATCCTGTTACGTATTGAAGGGATGAGTATAGAGATTAATTTCCCCTTTCCTGCAGGTTTCAGTAGATTTAGATGTATATTGTATACAAACCATTTTATCACCTTTGGTTGGTAACGGTCTACCATTAAACAGATTCTCTCTTAATAAGCACTCTAGAGCGTAAAATTTGTGCACAAATGAAAATATTTATAAAGAACTCACGATTTCTCAATTATAAAGAATTAGTTGTGCCCCGCGGTTTCAGCCGCGTTAATTTCAGAGTTCCCGCGGGAATTCCGGGATAAAAAGTACCCTATGTGTTAATCTGATGTATAAGCTATATAATAATATAGCTAAAGTAAAGTTTCATTTAAATCCATCTAGTAGATTTGCGTGAAAGAGTAACAAACATCCATCCATCCATCCATCCATCCATACATACATACAAACTTTCGCGTTCATAATATTAGTAGGATTTGGATTTTAGGCGAAAACAATTTCGTATTTTGTATTTGTTACGAGTATTTTGTTTAACCTGTATTTAGTGACAAAAAAAAATGGAATACACGTTCTATAAGTTAACTATACCAGTTGCAAAAATTAATACGGATAGTACTTACTCGCTTTCACCGCATTCTCCAAGTGAACCGACCATCGCGTACCTTAAAACGTACAGTCACGTTATTACCGTCCCCCTGTTCCGATATGATATTAATCGTAAATCCCCCAATTTATCCCCGCCAAATTGGAATTCCCCCAATTTGGGGGCCAGAGAAAGCCGCGGCAAACAATAGGAGCTTATACGCGCTAACGAGCAAACCCTGCCGCTGTCTAGCGATCCGTGGATCGACAGCGAATTGATCGCGGACTTTCTATTCTGACCATATCCGCGGGAACTCCGAAATCGATGCGAGTGAGACCGTGAGGGATCTACTAGTATAATCCTTACTAATATTATAAATGCGAAAGTGAGTTTGTTTGTTTGTTTGTTACGCTTTCACATCACCGTATTTGTCGTTACAGAACACGGGTGCAAGGAGTTCCGGTGCAAGCAGCGCGAGTTCTGTGTGAGCGCTGACCTCACGTGCGACGGAGTCGACCACTGCGCAGACGGCTCCGACGAAGACACCGCCGAGCTCTGCCCAGGTACCTATATCACATCACATCACATCACATCACATCACATCACACGTTAGACTGCAAAGTCGACCGTCAGTTTCTTGTCAGTTCTTCTCAGCAGAGGACGTATTCCGAACTGACGGTAATTTATAGTTCTAAGAACCTGCTGACGATTACAAGTGATTGTAACGTAGAGCTCGCGTCGGGGCGCGGCGAGCGGCGAAGAGTTTCACATTCAAGTTGTTATTGTCCGACACACACACAGCTACAAGCTGCAACAGCTTACACCCCTCCAGGCTCGCCGTCACCTTGTGGCGGGGAGCGAGGCGGGGGGCGGATAGTGTCAGTTCTTTACATAGTAAATTAGTAATGCAATAGTATTCTATGCATTCTATGCTTGTGTACTCTATACAACGTGTTAACGAATTAACTGAAAACTAGAAAGTAGTTTGTTCAGAATCAACTAGCGAATCGATCGCTCTATGTTTTAATATAGGTTATATCTTTTCATTTTTACTAGCCCATGTCTAAATTATTTATAATACAACATTTGGCGCGTACGCCACCCGCAGCAAAAAAAATCGAAACGGTAGACGTGCGGGCGTAGCGCTTGGAATTTCGTAGATAGGTTACCTCCAAACTAATGTTGAATAACTTTTAAAGTATACATTTTTTCGACGCAAAATATATTTTAATCATCTTATTGGTCATTTTTTTAAATGGGGTGTATCAGGTTTCAGTTAATTCATTAACACGTTGTATATTATGGCTTATGTAGTGAATAAGTATTATTTGCTGTTACACCCTAGCCACGAAAACGTCGAGCGAATGTAAACGCACGAATTAAAAAAAATTGCCTGCGACATGTTCCTATGTAGTCGTGGCTGAGAAGCTTGAGTAGTTCAATACGTTTACTAAAACAGTAGAGACTAGAGACAGGTTGTAGCATAGACTGTAGACTACCGAATTATAAACGATTGTGTTGTTCATGTGCAACTTGCCTAGTTTTAAGGTATTGTGTAACGTGTAGACGTAGAAGTAGATACTGGTTGTTATAGAGTTGCTATAGATATTTTTCTTTTGCATTTTATTACGTTCCGTTTGCCATTTGCGTTTTTTTTGTTTTTATGTGTTATTTTTCTATTAGTTACAGCGACAGCGACTAGCGAAACTACCGAACAAGCAAATTAAAAGGTAGGCTATTGTTTTGTTTGGATTTGGAGCATGCGAATGTTATAGTAAGCTTACTAACCTTTTTACGTATATGTTAAGTTTACTTAGACCACGGGCACTCATTTTGGTGTAGCATGACGACATAATGTGTGAAACTCCTTGTCCATTTACCGCGTTTTCAACTAACATATTTTATGTTTTTTCTGTTTAAAATAAAATTTTCCGACTGCCAACCTCGGGTTTTGGCAATGTCAGCCAACATTGCCAAAACCCGAGGTTGACAGTCGGAAAATTCTTCTTCACTTCGTTTTGTGGGTTAATATGTTATTGCTTATCTGCGTCCATATTAGCGCGTTCAAGCAAACAAACAAACAAATTCTTCAGCTTTATAACATTTTACATTAGTATAGATAACGTAATAGAATGTATTATGTATTAAACGAAATTCGGTAGGTATACCTACTACCTACCCAACGTTTTTATTTAAACTGTTTACAAAATTACAGTCTTGAGAATAATGTGGAAAATATTGTGCAAAAACAGTTTTGGGAAAGTTTTCAGCGTTGCATTTCCTCTGACCTACATTGGCTGTCTAGTTAGCATAATATCCTGTCTGTGAATGACACGATGACAGGTCGACAAGGGCCGCATTGGGACCTGCATCTGTTGTTGACCGCCGACCGGTGGAGGTCACAGAGAGGACGTCCGCCTGTCGAGTTATTTTATTCATTATTTCCATAACCATTAAGAAGCCATTTTGTTTTCCAAGAAATAAACCAGTTCGAGAATCTTGTTTTGTCTTGGGGAACAATTTAAAATTGTCATTGGCGTTTTGCCATAATTATTTTAATTACCAAAACATTGCCATTGGCAAAATTAAATGCGATAATAAATCAATAAAAAGACTTGTATTAGTTGCAGCATCCACCTTATAGTACTAACTTTTATTTTTGTTCCAATTAGGGTTGCTTGAAAGAAATTGCTTTTAAGTAATAAGACCGCCCTTTGTTGCCTGTTTTGGTTAGGTACTTCTTTTGTATTTTTATTTTATTCTAGTAACAATAAATAATATTCGATTTGATAGTAATGTGATGGTGTGGACGTTCGCAGAGAGCGGCGGCGGTGGCGCCAACGACGCGTGGGTGGTGGTTGGAGTGGTGTGCGGCGCGCTGCTGGCGGTGGCGCTGATCACGGCCGTGTGCTGCCACTGCCGCCGCCGCTCCGCCTCGCGCCGCACGCACCTGCAGCGTGAGTACACTGAGCACACTGAGTACTCTGAACACACTGAGTATTCTGAATATAATGAGGCATGAGCACGCTGAGTACACTGGGTACACTGAGTAGGCACACTGAATACCCGCATCCTGCACCACACATACATAGCACACACATATTGTGTCAAAGTTCTATAAATTTGATTCAATTTTTTTGTTGTTTGTTTGTTATTTTTTGTGTTTTCAAGTTGTCGTCACGTCATGTTCACGTAAAATCGTCCAATCAAAAGTCCTATTATTCGTGAGCCCGTGACCTGGTGATACGTTCCTTAGTTTTCTAAAGCGTTAACGATAATAGTTCGCTATTATAACGTTTGCGGTATGGCCGTATGCGCAGTGCAACAGATGGCGAGCAGCAACGGGTCGGGCGGCGCGGGCGGCGGCAAGGCGGCGCTGCAGCCGCTGCCGTCGCCCGGCACCACGCGGCTGCCGGGAAACTGGGCGCTCCCTGCGGGCCCTTGCGGGCACCCGGCGCCGGCGGCGCGGCCGGGCCGCCTGCGGGCGCGGGCGCCGCGCTGAGCGCCGCCCACGCCGCGCCGCACAAGGACGAGTGGTTCGTGTAGCGGCCGGGCCCGCAGGGGGCCTCTCCACCGCGCCCGGGTGCGCTCGCCGCGCCGCCCCGCCCCACGCCGGTGAAGCAGTGCGCTCGCCGCGCCGCGCCGGCGGGACAGTGCGCCGACCGCACCGCCCAGTACGACGTAGCAGTGCGCTCGCCGCGCCGCCCCGCCCCGCGCCTCACCCGCGCCGGCGAGGCAGTGCGCCGAACGCGCCGCCCAGTACGATCTATCCGAAACTATGTATGTAATACCTAATTTAGCGGAGATTTTTTTAGGTGAATTTTTACTCGTTTAGTGTGTGACGACGCGCCCCCCGCGCGTCCTGGGTGTCCAGTTTTTTGGTGTTAACGATAAATAAAACAAACGCAATGTATATTTTATCGATATGGCGACATTAAACATTTTTGGCTTATCGTTCGTAATGTCTCTGAGTTGTTATTCCGAGCGCCCCTCCCCTCGCCCCGCAAACGGGTCTCGCCCCTCATAAGTTTTCGCAATAAATACATACATATCTCGCCTCTACCATTATCTTCCGCCTACCCGGTCTTTACATATCGTTTCATTATCATATTATTATTATAATGCATAAATAATATGTAAATATAAATAAACTAAATTCAATGAAGATTGTTGTGAGTTTGTTACGATTGTGTACCTACTTTAAAACCTTTCCAGCGTTGAATATGCCTATATTATAAATAGAACTATGCGTATGAGCCTTTTGTCAAATAAATTAATAAAAACAACGAACGTTGCTCTTATTACGCTAACAGCAAAGGTACCTCTGTCTGAGGAAGGTTATGTCATCATGTATTATAAATAATTTAGGATAATACTCTCACGCATGTACTTGTAGAGTGATTCTTTGAAGCTCATCTATCGATTTAATAAAAAGTGTTTAAAATTCTTACTGTTGTCGTTTCTGTCATTTTTCGAAATTATACCAACTTTAATAAAATAAATGAAAACCATTAAAATTCTACTATTTTCCCTGAAATAAATACCTAGGTATCTGACAAAAAACGCTGAACATGACAAATAAGATATAATATTATCATAATAATCAAAAATTATTACATTTTACCGCCATCTACCGGAAAGTTGCTCATTTTAGTCACCTAGTTCTCATTCCTGACATCTAGTAGTGAGTAGCTAAATTACCAGAACGTAAAAGCTCTACATAGCAAAGCTTTGCGAGCTTCGAAGTTTCGATGGCTTTTCTGCGTCTTGTATTTTATTTCATTGGATTAAAAGTAGGTTACCTTGGTGAATTTGAAAATAAAATGAATCATTTAAAAAAAACACAATTTATATCTCAATGAATACTGTTTTAATTAAAAACAAAACAATAATATGTAGAGCTTTTGCCATCTTACGATGAGAGCTTAATAGCAACAGCCAATCACAATCCAGTATTCGAAAGCTCTATTTCTCATCAAGTCAGTCACTCACGTGCTGTGATTTGAGGTGGTTGTGTGGATTTTACTTCGAAAGTGAGCGTTTGCGATCGTATATAGCGATTTTTAAAATTGCTAAATAAACTTTTTAAACTCTTAAAATATTTATTCTGTGAGATAAAAGTGAATTTACTTAAATGTGACTTTTATTAACAAAAAAAAAATACCCTTATTTTTTGATATCCGAACGTTTCGATGAAAAAGTTTCTCAGTTTTGTAGAACGTCAACGTAGTTTAATTTTTGAGCAATGGTGTCGAGTGTGATCGGGTTGTGTATTGCCAGCGTGTAGTCAGGATGATGTGGAGACGGGTGCTACCGCTGCTGATGCTGCTGGCAGCTGCTGCCGCCGGCAAGGGCAAGAAACACCGACATCAGAAACCCGGTGAGTGAAGTAAACATCACTTGTAAGTGTTTAAAAAGGTTAAAAGGTTCTTCTACAATAGGCAAATGACAAAATGAAAATTTATTTATCTGTTTACATTACAAGCCTACACGTCATTATTAATGTATGTTATTCACGATTTTTTAATTAAGAACATGCGAAATAATCTTCTTACGTAGGTACCATACGTAGTATCAACTCAGGTAATGCTACCATAATCCATACTATAAATGCGAAAGTGAATTTGTTTGTTTGCTTGGTTGTTATGCTTTCACGCCTTAATGGCTCAACCGATCATGATAAAATTTTGCATACCTACACGTTGTCAGGGGTACAGAAAAGGGTACCTACTTTTATCTACTAATTCTTATTTGTACTTATTCGTACTTTTATTAGGTACTTACTCATTCCCGCGGGATCTCCGAAATTACCGTGGGTGAAACCTCGGGGTACATAGGTACAGCTAGTTTACAATAAACTAGAAACAATTAGGAATGTTTTTATATTGTATTTATGTATTTTATCGTGCGTTTTAAAAACAGGTGATAACTGAAGATACAGAAGCTTTTAAATACAATAAAAATAAACCAATTTGGTACAAATATCAACACAAAATAATTTTCTGTGTCTGTCCTCACTTGGAATCGATCCCATGACCTCTGGGCTCCGGCATATTAGGCAACGACTAATACCTATCTATACCTACCAGTTATCTACCAGGATAAAAAGTTAAAATTTTCAGTAAAATTTTTAAACTCGTGTCGTGCTCAAAATAAGACAGAATTAAAACAATTCGCTTTTCATTAAGCTAAGCATTAAATTTTGGAGCGTAAAAGTATCATGACAACTTCGATGACAAATGAAAAGGCCAGATTTGTAACAAAATGGGGATGTTGACTACTTTTAAAAATCAAAATTCTAATTAGTCCGTCAGTTAGAAAATAAAAAAACAATAGACACGTATTTTTTGCTTTTTCAAATAAATTAAAATATACAGAGATAAAGCACATTAAATTTTAGGGTGAGGGGGTCGTGACGTCACTAACCGCAAAAACCGCCATACAAACTGTCAGAATAGTGACGTCACGCGAAATTTCAACTCAATATATCGCCGTTATTTTTTGATTACACAAAAAAAAATACGTGTCCAATATTTTTTAATAATCTACAAGACGGACTAAAAAAAGAAATAGTCAACATGCCCATTAAACTACGACTTCGTGATTCTGATTCTGATATTGGTCCTAGACGCCCAAAGTTATATATTGTTAGTGTAAATGTCCTGCTTCTTTAACGTATCATTTCAAGTATGTAGTCGTGTAGTTTCGATTCCGGGAACCGATCAGTAGCCTGGCGCACGTGAGTAACGCGACGCCCGCGCCACCGGTCACACGACACCAAAGCTTCCCGGTTCGACTCCCAGCGCAGGAATCTAATTACCTATTGACTTTACAAGATTTAGTTACCACAGCCTCCTAGCGATTTTGTGAACATTATACCTAGTTTATGCAAGAGAAATAATAGAATGCAGCGATTCTGATCGATCATCAGTATCTAAAACTTTTAGAAAATATATACTCACTGAAATAAAATTCAGTTTTTTCTTAATTTATACGGGTAACTTTATTTGTATATTTCTTGTCTGTACTACACGATAAATAGAGCGTAGACGGTTAAAATAAATAAGGATTTAGGGAGAGTGCTTGGTTCGAAAACTCTACAAAATATTTTTTTTTATTTAGAAATCACGCTGGAACCCTAAGTACCTACATATAGAGTCCGTAAAGTAACTATATTATAATCATTTCTTTCTACACATGCATAAGACATACAGTACCTACTACTACTACTACTACTACTACTACTACTACTACTACTACTACTACTACTACTACTACTACAATACTAGTTGTGGAAGTTTGTGTTGGGTGCGTAATTTTGTTGGAAACAGCTATAGGCATTTTAGCCTGCTTTCTAACGGCACCAACAATTCTAAACAATCACAGATATCTGAGCAACACGAGAATGTCACGATTTCGTTTTGAATTGTCCACAAAAGTCAGACAAGCGGCTTTAGTTCTACCATTTCTAGACTCTCGATTCTAAACCTTTTAAAAGGAAAAATAATAAAATGCGTTTATTATAGCTAAAGGAATGTTCTAATCTAAAAGAAACTAAAAAAATATTGTTATACATACCATGGCCTATACTATACTTCGACTTCGTGTCTTGTGTAAAGTTTTGGATTCCAGGATTTCTAAAATTACCTATACGTACCTGCCTATATTGAGTAAGCACCCGACATAGATATAGTATATTTATATATGGATCATCGTAGTTCTTTGTATCGCATCTGGGATTGTGGGTGCGACAACACTCAACAAAGTACTACGTGAGGAGTGACATTACACCATAGATGTGCGTCTGGGACCAGTGGCCACACTGTGAGATATTACTCACTATTGTTATTAAATTGAAACTTCATCAGGGGCACGATGGGAAAAATATTTATTACGTTGCGTTACTCGTAAAACGCTCATTAATTTTGTTTTTTTGTAAAATTAAATCGTGTAGGTATCCATCGTTTGTTTCGTAAAATAAACGCTGTGTATAACTGCTACAGAAATCCTTACTATTACAAAACTAAATGTAAATGATAGTTTATTTACTAGCTGTATACTGATTTCAATAGGGTTAATTTCAGTTCCCGTAGAAATTCCGGTACAAAAACTACCTACCCTACGGCCAAGTCAGGGCTTTACCTACTACAGCCCTAACAATTTATGGGCCAACTTGGGATAAAATTATTTAAGTTTGCATGTCTTTGCGTAAAGCACGATCGATAGATTGAGCAAACATAGTACGAGTAGTCTCAAACCACTTCCATTATGCAAATGTTCGCGGATTAAATTGAAAAGTCGTTTAGTAGTAAAACAAGACGGTTATCAATCTCATGGTAGAGCCATGGCGCTTCGAATGCGCGTGCGACTGACGCCGCGTCTCATTAGTTGTATTTATACTTGACGTCAGCGGGAGATAAAGCTCGACGTGCCAGCGTTTGGGCCGTATTGAGTATAGATTTCGTACTGGTTATTTCTGATTGTTAGCTACTTTTTAATGTGCTGGGAGGTAACTGTGGCGTTATTATTATTGTTCTATACATACCTACATATAAAATGCTTTGTCCTGAATGACTGATGGATCTACGCAGAGTCTAAACCGCTGATCGTAGAGACCTGAAACTTGGAGGGTGTGTTCTTTGTATGACGTAGGCATCCGATAAGAAAGGATATTTGAAAACTCAACCCCTTAGCGGATGAAAAGGGGTTGCAAAGTTTGTATGGAACAATTCCGCGGGAACTTCGATTTTATCGCGGGTGAAACCGCGTGAGGCCAGCTAGTACTATAATTTAATGCTTCAGACCGAAGTGGGTTGGAGGGCGACCGAAACCAAACCGTTGCCCCAAAGATATGTTGGCGACACAATATCAGAGTCCAAGAGGGCACAGTGACCGACAATAATGTGGTGTCAATAATGTGCAACTACAGAAGAGTTTACTGACCAAATATGGTGCCTAACCGAACACTGGTAGCAGAAATACTGGAGACTGATCTTCATTGCGGAACTTTCAGTCACGAACTTTACCGAACTAACCCCTATTTTGCTCTCAGGGTGAACCTGGTTCAGTAAGATGTACCTAGTTGGTTTTGGTTGATTCACACATTTACATTTTCGATTCAAATTTCACAATCCTACTAATATTATAAATGTGAAAGTGAGGATGTTTGGATGTTTAGATGTTTGGATGTTTGTTACTCAATCACGCAAAAACGGCTGAACGGATTTGGATGAAATTTGGCATGCACGTTGTCAGGGGTACAGAGAAGGACATAGGGTACTTTTATCTCGGAATTCCCGCGGGAACTCCGCAATTACCGCAGGTGAAACCGCGGGGCACAGCTAGTAAATAAATGAAAAGTAAACCAAAATATAGCTAAAAATTATTACCTTTAAAATGCAGAGGTACGTAACTTGAAAGTAACTAATAACAAAGTAACTATCTTCAAAGATAATATGTGAATAAACGATTCCGTTTTAAGGTTTTAACTTTTTAATTCCGACACCCCTTCAAATACAATGCGACGACGGACACTTCGCGCCCGTGTAACAAAAACAACATCACAGGGGTGACTTGTCGAATATTGATCGCTGCTCTATTGTCCGTGGATCGCAAGGTGCCGGCGCAAGCGCAGCAGGTAAGTCCTTCGCGGAAACTGAATAGAATAGAATAGAAAAAAGTTTATTTGATAACCATACCATGAAACTGCTCACATTCATTTGGTCAGAGGCGTTAGACAAGCACGCGCTGCACGACTGTCTCACAGATCACGAAAGATGACCAAGTAACGTTAAGTTTTGTGCGAATTATTCCCGTTACTGACATTCATCATTGACGACACGATTGGCGCAGTAGGTCACCATGCCTGCCCGCTAATCAAAGGGTTCCGGGTTCGATTCCCGGTGGAGGTGGACTTTGTGTGATGTACTAGTGTGTGATAATTCATAATACCTACCCCTATGATAATATTTTTCTAATATCGAACAAAAATTCCATGATTAAAATGTTCTTTCGAATGAACCGTACATTTAACATGTAACAAATTATTTTATCGAATCGAGTATTATGGATTCAATACATTTACAATCATTGATTTATCACCAAATGTTTGATAACTCTGATTACTAATCGATTATGGTATCGATAATGAGCGAGAATCGAGACTGCGTCGCGGCTGCGCGCGCGCGGCGTCACGTTGCATGTCTATGGCGGTGTCGCGTTTCCGCTATTAATTGAGGAGATTGTTTATATTAGCTGATTTATTGGTTTTTATTTTCGGTAGTTACTCGTAGTTTAGTTTAAGATATAAGATTACCACTGCATTAAGTTATATATAATACATATATACTACATACAACGAAATCAGAAAAAGGAATTGGCTGCTTGACTAATTTTCTTTTTGGTCCGTCGTGTGTATTAATAAAAAATATTGGACACGTATTTTTTCTTTTTGTACGTAATCAAAAACCAGCGATACATTGAGTTGCAGTTTGTACGGGGCTTATACTGAACAATGACGTCACGGGTCCCCCACCCTAAACTTTAATGCGCTTTATCTATGTTGCTTGTATTTGTACTTTATGCTTTGTTAGTAATACGTATTCTATTTTTTTTTTTTATCTATGTTTATTTTCATTAATTTGAAAAAGCATAAAATAACTGACGGACTAATTAGAATTTTGATTTCCATACCCAGGAAAAATACCCAATTGCGTTTATTATACAAAATCCACGCCTGCAGCCCTCGAACTCTTGTTGTTGGATCGACATACATTATTACCCCCTTCATTGTAGTGATCATGCTATGACGTAAGAAAGTGTTGAAATATAATGACTTTTTGTTTGTATGTTGGTTTCTATAGAAATATTAAGATGATATTTTTGTGTTAAAAAATATTGAAAAGTCACTGAATTCTCGTCTCTTTACAGTACGGCTGCTCTACGGAAAAACAAAGCAACTGACTTTTTTTGAAATGAGTTTTTTTTTGTATTTTTGCCTCTTTTCACGCATAACCGACCTTTATACATACCATCAAAAGGCTTTAGTCTTAGAGAACTTAAAATGAAGAAAATCGTTAAACTGTAGAAGATTTGTTATAAAAAAAGCTATTTCCTTTTTTTTTGCAACGCCTGTTAAAAGTTATTCAGTTGCAATTACTTCGTTTTTCCTTAGGGCAGCCGAGTCGCCAGTAGGTGCGTAAATATTGAGACAGGAAGTGAGTATAAAGCGCTAAAGTAATGTGCCTTAAAACACTTAAAACCAGGTACGCCACGGTTCCCCTATGGATTTGCTCAATGGGCCGGGGAAAATAGGGGGCGCAGAATAAATAGTACGCGAGACGGGCGCGGGGCGAGCGCGGCGAGGTGGGGAGGGGTGCACGTCGTCGGGTACCGATATAGAACTGTCCACTCGATCACAACCAAACATCCTGCATGACCAATACACGACATGCAAATGTCAACTTTGCTAGAATAGCGATAGGGTTGCAAATGATATGAGCTCTACAACGCGGATAAGCTTCTCCATTCAGACGTGTTAGATTTGAATCATACGCCGGTCACTTACCCTTGCGGAGATAGAAAATAAATGTCGGAATAATCAACAGGTCTTTATTTTTAATCTATAGAATATAGATATTTAATGAATATCGCCTGATTTAAGACTAAAACGCAAATTTAGCAAAATCATCCTAAACAATCAATTGGTTAACACAAAGTACGATACGGATATTGGATTCGATTTTCGTTATTTGCACAATTTAAAAGCTCTTAAAAGCATAGTTTGAACTTTGAATGCGTTAAAAAAATACGCAAGCAAAAAAGACTGTGACAATACTGCATCGAGTTTTGTTGAGAATTGACACACCAATTTCAACAACGTCAAAAAGTTTGAGGAATTTTCAATTAATTTCTAACTGAAACTTCAGAATGTGAGTGAAATGGTGTATTAATTTTAAAACAACAATATATTGAGAAATAAACTCTAAGCTTTATGACATGTGTTTCTTTATATCCTTCTCCTTACCTACCTTATATTTAACTAGCTGTCCCTTACGGTTTCACTCGCGGTAATTTCGGAGTAGCCGTGGGAATTCCAGGGTAAAATATAAATATAAACCTTTCTCATGAATCACTCTATCTATTAGTGAAAACCGGATGAAAATCCGTTGCGTAGTTTTGAAGATCTAAGCATACATAGCGACAGACAAACGGGAAGCGACTTTGTTTTATACTATGTAGCGATGGAGTGATTTATCTATTAAATATTGGATCTATAGAAAGCTTCTTAAACGCGTTTTTGCCTTATACGACACTCCAACTAAACTTATATACATTTATACAACTGACACAAAAACATTTGCGACACTCGATTGTAGAGAAAATGACCGTGTCGACGAGATTTATGGGCAGTGATGCATTGCCTGTTGTGGTCTCTGTGCGGTCGAAGGCTATTAATACAATCGGGACATTTGCCCTGAGAACCGGGACACTGATTCATTGTCACCCATCGGCGCATGCGTAAACTGCACAGAAATAGACCGATATCCGGCGCGAAGGACCATCTGACTGCAGAAAGTGCGATTAAGGGTAACTAGAATAATCAACCAAAATGGAATAATCAAGTGCAGTAACCGAGGCAGCTCTAAGGTGGTTAGAGGGGGGGGGGGGGGGGGTTCCTCATAGAGCTGATGGCTCCACTACTGACCGTTTATGGACAGACCACCTACACCTGGTGAATGCAGGACCAATGACGACGTGACGTTTTCAGTTACAGTCACTGAATAAATGTTTGTTAAGTAATTTAAGTTAGATGTTAGTTATGGAATATAAACTAGACAAACAGTGAAGATTTAGAAGTGGAAGTCTCTCGGCTTATATTATGTCAATGATGAATCCAATGGTAACAATTTTTCGACTTAAGGTGCCTTTTCTCTTACAAATTCAAGTAATGTAAGGTGAAAAATGCAGCCTTATCGCAATGCAGACCTTTGGGTGGATGGCGCCTCACGATCACGACGACTACTTCACCCGGAGTGCACGATTAAGGAAAAGTCAAAGGTGATGACTCCTAACGTGTTAATTAAAACATATACATATACACACACACAGAAGAAAACCAAACTAAACAGTAAAATATATAATAAAGCATTTGGCATCGGCAGTGCAGAAAATTTAAGCCGATGGCGGGAAGTGACTGGAAAATCGATTAGTGAAGATGAAATTAAATATATAAATAAATTAACAACATTGCAATGAAAGCTTTTAATAGTAATAGAAAAGTTATGGCGTAATAATGGGGAGGAAGAGGCAAGACTTTACCGCCGCACTCAGAGTCAACTTTAATGATTACTTAGTTAAGTATAGATTTTTAAAACAAAACTGCGGCAATCAGACAAGTTTAATAAACTAATGTTAATTGGCATTTAACTAATTAAGTTACATCTCATTAAATGCCAATTAACATTAATTTACTGAACGTCTCTAATTGCGGCAATTTTGTTTTAAAAATCTATACTTAACTAAGTAATCATCAAAGTCGACTCTGAGTGCGGCGGTAAGCATTGTAACATTTTTAACCATATCACTGTAACAAAAAGTGTGATGTCGTGTGAACTTGTTTTGTATGAGAGCTTTGTACTTTTTAGAGTTCCGTACCCAAAGAATAAAACGGGACCCTATTACTAAGACTCCGATGTCCGTCCGTCCGTCTATCTGTCTACCCGTCTGTCACCAGGCTGTATCTCATGAACCGCGATAGACAGTTGAAATTTTCACAGATGATGTATTTCTGTTGCCGCTTTAACAACAAATACTAAAAAAGAGAATAAAATAAATATTTATGGGGGCTCCCATACAACAAACGTGATTTTTTGCCGTTTTTCTAGATCTTATGATATACGGAAGTCGGAACCCTTCGTGCGCAAGTCTGACTCTTACTTGGCTGGTTTTTATTCCTATTTCCTGGTAAGGATATCACCAGCGTGTTCTATTTGACTGTCGAGAATAAAACTTCTAATTAATTTTTAATTCACATACACAAATCTTGACCAAGAATGTTAATATGTTCCTAAACCGCGCATATAGCAGAGAAATGTTTTGTCTCGAAGGCATACCTCGAGTGAAACAGGCCGCGAGGAGACAGGAACCGGTCTTGGCCCAATTATCCCCACTCCCACTCGGCTCCCGAGTAAGGCTAATTGGACGGCAACCGATGCTGACAATAAAGAGCATGCTTGTGGATTTTCTGTAACAAAACACACGCGTCACACCAAAGGGCCGACCGTTGGGGTTTACTCTTGATATTATTTCGAGTCTGAATCTGATAATGATTTGCAACGATTTGATTTTACCTCGATCTCATTTTAGTACTTTTGAACCAGACTGAAATCAAATTGAAATCGTATTTGGAATCTTGTCAATTTCTAAAGATGACGTTCGACAAGTCAAAAAATGGATTGTTTCCGTTGACAATTTAATGAAATCGAGAAATTTGACACATGAATTCGTTACAGCGTTGATAGAGACGCGATCCCAACGCTGCAAAAGTAGCAAAATTTGATTCCGTTTCGATCCTGCCATCTCATTCCGATTCGAGCTCGATGTGTTTTCAAATTGATCCAAACTCGATTGCATCAAGAGTAAGTCGGCTGGATACTGTTACGATAGGAATGTAAAGGACCAAGTGACGGTACGAGTCTCTCATTCTTATGGAGGTAAAGCAGCTAGAATGATTCCATTAAAAGCTAGTCCTTAATAGTAGGTTTCCAGAAACTAAACTATAAAAATTCCATGCTCATGATTATTTCTTTTCTACCACTCTATAGTTTACCTACCCCTTCAAAATCCGTACAAATTATTATTATAGTAGAGCGGCACTACACCTCATATACTGCAAGTAACCATTCTGCACAAAAACCAGAGTGTGCCTCATTTTCATTGAGGCTCAGTTACATTTACAATAGATTTTTTCAGTGTGTTTGTCTCCAGCTGAAAAACCATGGGGTGATCGAGAGCCCTAAGATAAAGCCACTGTTGTTTTTCAAAAATACTAAATGTTCGATCTTGGAATAGATAATAATAATATATTCAAATGCACCCTAAATATTTTTGTGCGATTGAATAAAAAAAATTAACCTAAAAAAGTTGAAATTCTATAAGGGGTTGTGAAGGTTAAGTTTAGTAACACCAAGCAAGGAATTTGTGTAACAAGTTCAGTTACTTCTCAGTAGATGACCGGTCCCACAAAATACACAGAGCGTTCCTGTATTTATTTTTTTCCTTTTTAAAAACTTAAACAGTCACATACTTAAACCTTGGGAAAGGAAAAGCAATACATTTTATTTCTATAACATAGACCAGATTAATGAAAAAAAGTGAAGAAAAAAATCATCTATTCGGAAAAAAATGGAACATAGGTATAATACAAATAGACAAAGTAGACGAGTGCTTAGCTCTTTATAAATTTTATTTAAAACTAGCTGTCACCCGCGGTTTCACTCGCAGCAATTTCGGAGTGCCCGCTGGATTTCCGGGATGAAAAAGTACCTTATGTCCTTCACTGTACCTCTGATGACGTGTATGCAAAATTTAATGGTGATAGGTCCAGCTTCACGCGTGATGCCGTGACCGAGGGAAATACGGATTCATTTTTGTAGGTATATCTATATATATATCTACGGTATTCGGTCTCACATATCAATCTTACTATTCGAGAGCTTAGCAAGTGCGTGTTTGTTCAAGAACCGCTCTCGTTCTGTAGTTTGGCGTCGGGTCGGCCAAACTCGTCCGATGTTTGTTCAGTCAACACCGCTGTGACTGCCCATCGAATGCACCGATGCCAGCGCGTCACTAATTATTCTGTGTGCGTGTGGGCATCGGGCGTCGGAGATCGTGTTTGACGACACATTTTAATGGATTTCTCATCGATTTAGACAAATAAGAATTTAGATTGATCGAGTGAGACCCGCCCAATTTAGAAAAGAAATTGAAAGTGGTAAATTCAATGTGATCAAAGATAAAAAAGAGCAATTTTCTTTAAATTAGTAACAAGTCTTTTAGTAGGTAGAGTTGAAAAAGTACAAGAATAAAATCTCTCATATATTTACACTTATGGGAAATAGACTAGTCAGTGGTTATGATGATTCTTATCTTGCTTAGATCTTTATTTTAAAGAACACCCATTTTGCACTCATTTTAACAAATGATGTTTTTGAAAAAAAAATTTTTTGTTTATTTTACTTTTTCACAAATTTTAGTAAGTATGTAATACACTTTTCGTTATTCATACTCGGAAAGTAGGTCTGAAGTTGCCTGAGAAGCGGGTTGAAAGTAACACTTTTCAGCCCTAGGGAGAATCGCTTTCAACTGACAGCTGGATACTGCAGAAACTCAAGTTTTTTTTTATGTCATACGGGGCATACTTACTGGCCAGTAGCACACCTAATGGTTGATTTATGTAAAATAAAATTCACTCATTTTTTTCTTTAGCTAATTCCTATTTTTATTTTGACTTTCCTTGCATTCGTAATGAAAAGCACAGTGTTATCCTCGGGAGAAAGACTTATTTAGTCCCTCGATCTAAATTGAGGCTAAAATTGATCGCTAAAATTGAGGGTAGGCGCGAAACCGAAAGGCGGCAATTTTAATACCGCGTACATTTAAATATATTTTAAATGATCTAGTTGATTATTGAGCCTAAATTATTCTATAATTTAAACCTAAAAGTGTAATTGGTCTATAATTATTATTTGTACTAAGGTTTAGCACCTAAATTGTAACATTAAGTAAACTTGCAAATTCCGTACTTTTCAAAACTATAAAAATGTGTTAAAAGTGTTTATCTAATTGGATTATGATCGAAACTGACGAATCTAATGATGGGATTAATTAGATTGGATTGACGAAGTGTGTTTAACCTACCAAACATTACAAATCAATTTAATAAAATACCTAAACAGTGATATAAAATTATTCCATCCGGACTACCTACATCGTCACAGAGACCATTATTTGTACCTACAGATTATTATAAAATACAAAATTATTCAACTTAAGGCGGTGTTTCCTAAAATAGTAATCGTTTTGTTATTTGCACAAATAATAATATATAATTATAAATTCGTCATTGCTGAGGTTGAAACAATCGGCATGGTTGTGTTGTGGTGCTAGTGGAAACACTGTCGACTTAAGCTCGACCAATCGAGGCCTACTTATTTCGCTTCATGATTGTTTACATACATCATGTTGACACGTAGTAAGGCCACAATCCGGGACATTGAAGAAAAATTCCAGGCAGCTGTTCGGGAGTTGAATAAATATAAAAATCTTAATGAGCAGCTTCTCCAGGAAAGGGAAGATGGCGAAAAGGAAGTTCAAGCCATTATAAAAAAAAATTCTCAATTGAAAATTGAACTGTCAGAGTTGCACATACAGTATATGGATGCTCTGGATCAGCGAGATCAATACAGGGAAGCCATATCATCAGTAAATGAATGTAGTATTACTTATGAGCAAGCTTTGAATCGTATTACAGCTCTAGAGAGTGAATTAAAGACCGCTCACATCACTATAGCTCAACTTGAGTCTACGATTTCATATGAAAAAACAAATGACGCCCAGAAACTGTTTGAAGATCTGATCCAGAAAGTTCCAGTGTCTGTGGATGAGCAGATTTCAACAATAGATTTAACGTCCGATGAGCGATACAGAAATATGTCAAGATTAAACAGTCATAATAAAATTAAAAAATATATTAAAATTAATAAGTTTTTTGCGAAAACGAAAAAGTTATTAAAAAAGAACTTGAGATCGTGTGGGAGAAACAATAGCGCCACTTTACTCAATAATTTGCAGTCATACAAAATGGATTTAAAAATTTTGCAAAACAAATACGACGAGGAGGTACGATGTTTACAAATGGCACTACTTGACAGAGAAAAGAAGCTAGCAGAAATATTTAATAAATATGAACAATCACAAAATCGTCTGAAAGAAAACATTATGGCTACAAGCGAATTAATGGACTTAGTTAAATCAAATACGGAACGATTTGAGTCATTAACAATAAAACATATTTCTGATTGTAGTAATCTGAAAGAAACCGAAAATTCACAAAATTCAGCTCAGTCTGTTACTTTCGCTCAGTTAGAAAATAATGATTTATGTAAAAATAAGAATGAAAATTTTAAGTCTGAAAATACTGTCATTTTCTCAGATATCATAGGATCTGGATTTGGCTCTCTTATGTCTAACTTCCTTGACCACAGCATTATTAATTATTGTATGCCTCATGCTAGTTACAATCAAATATTAAGTAAGGTTTTAGAGACAAAAATATATTGTAATACCAACATTATTATATTAATAGGTAACAGTTTAGGTATAAGAAAAAATGATATCGTAAGAAATACGGAAAAACTTTTACAACTAGGAGCAAAAAAAATTATACATTGTGCTTTTCCTTATTCTAATTTACTGACGGAGAAACAAAATACATATGTACATAATTTAAATAATATTTTACATAATTTGACATTCTATAGCAACCAGCTATTTTTATTTGACATTAATAAATTCATAGGTAATTTTAAATTGACGCAAGAATCAATGCATCTCTCCAAGAAATATAGATATAAGATCGCCTCATTACTAGCATATAATATAAACTCATTCGTATGTTATATAAATAGAAACATATCAAGTGACGAAACATCACAAAGAAATGAGTCTAAAAATACGTTTAAACCTTGTTTAAACCTTTAAGTCTGACAACAGAGAAACTAGACAGTAACTATATTGTTATATATCATCAAAACATAAATCGTTTCTCTGGCAAATTATTAGATATTGACTTATTGTTAGATAAATATACAATTGATATATTGTGTTTTACAGAAACTTGGTTGAAACCAGACAAAATGTTATTTCATGTACCGAATTTTGCCGTGGCCAGCTCGTACAATAGGTTATGTGCTGAAGGAGGTGGTAGTATCATACTCATTAATACAAAACTTAAATTCAAAGAGCGAAAAGACATTATTAGTTGTTCTGTTGAACGAGTGTGCGAGGCTGCCTGTGCGGAAATTGATTGTACTGTAGTGCTATGCGTTTATAGACCACCGTCTTCTGATTTAAATTTATTTTTAACAGTAATGGAAAACATAGTTAGAAAGTTAACAGTATCAAAAAAGTCATTAATAGTCTGTGGTGACTTTAATGTTGACATTTTATGTAAAAATTTGGATAGTGAAAAATTTATTAACTTGTTCAAATCTTTTAATTTGAATCCGATATTTTGTGAACCAACTAGAGTAACTACTAGTACATCTACTTGTATCGACAATATTTTTATGAATTGTGATGTTGCATGCAAGAAGATAGTGAGCGGCATACGTTCCGATCACAAAGGACAATTAGTAAAATTAAAACACCTTAAAGAAAAAAATTGCTATAAAAAAAATTTCCGTCTGCTTTCAGAGCAAAGACTGAAACAATTGAATGATAACCTTTATTTTAAATTATCTGACATTGTATTACCTGCTAGTGAGCCAAATGTGAATTATGATATTTTGTTTTCCACGATAAGAGAAGAATTTAATAATATATGTCCCATACGAAATGTCAAAATTAATAATAACTTAAATTTTAGTGAATGGGCAACTACAGGCATTCGTAAAAGTAGAAATACCCTTTATGAGTTATACTACAGACGAGCTCTTACGAACGATGTAGAATTTCATAACTATGTTAAGAATTATTCAAAGACTTTTAAAAAACTATGCACTTTAAGGAAGTCAAAATATTTAGGAAACAAAATTAATACATCAAAGAATAAAATTAAAACTGTGTGGAATATAATTAAGACAGAAACTGGTAGGAACATACAGGAGGACTCTTCGCTTAGCTTAAATGTAAACGGAAAATACATTACTGATAGTAAAGAAATAGCCCGGGAGTTTGAGGGCTATTTTGCTAGTATTCCCATAGACACCACAAAACATCTTTCGTCATCTCCTTCTATAGCTGAATCATACTTACAGACAAGTGAATATATATCCAATTTTAAGTTTTGTTACGTAGATATTAAAGATATATTATTGACTTTTAAACAACTAAATATTAAGAATACAGAAGATATATGGGGAATATCGGTGAAGGTTATTAGATCGATTATCCATAGCATTGCCCCTTTGCTGGCTGATGTATTTAATCAGTGCATTGATACAGGTATATTTCCAGATTTAATGAAAATCAGTAGAGTTGTCCCTTTGTTTAAAGCGGGCTGCCGAAGTAATATTTCAAATTATAGGCCAGTATCGATCCTTCCATCATTGAGCAAAATATTTGAAAAAATTATGCTGAAACAAATGCTTATGCACTTTAATAAACATCATATACTCAATGATAGACAGTTCGGTTTTACTAAGGGTAAATCGACTACCGACGCGGGGGCTTTATTACTGACTCACATATATGAGGCTTGGGAGGACTCACATGATGCTGTTGGCGTTTTCTGTGACCTCTCTAAGGCCTTCGATTGCGTGGATCATCAGACCCTCACTCGTAAACTAAACCACTATGGAATTCGTGGATTAGCTTTGGATATGGTTATGTCATATTTGACCAATCGAACTCAAAAAATAGGTATTAAAAGTACAACATCTGCTGGTTCACAGATCCAAATGGGAATTCCACAGGGATCAATTTTAGGGCCATTTTTATTTTTAATATACATAAATGACCTACCTATGACCATAAAAGGTATAGCTGACATAATTCTTTTTGCTGATGACACTTCTCTTATTTTTAAAGTCAAGAGAAAAGATTCGGAAGTAAATAGTTTAAACGATGCGCTGTCAGACGTGTTGAATTGGTTTTCCATAAATAATTTAGCTTTTAATACGAGCAAAACTAAGTGCATGAGATTCACCACTAAGGGTGTAACTGAAGTCGAGACTAATATTAGATTCAATGGTGATAGAATCGAACTGGTTAATGATACAGTGTTCCTGGGTATAAAAATTGATGACAAACTCCAGTGGAAAGAACACATAACAACTTTAGCGGCTAAGTTAAGCTCGGCTGTTTTCGCCGTTAGAAAGATTAGGCAGTTGACGGATATTGCTACTGCAAGGCTTGTCTATTTTTCTTATTTCCATAGCATAATGTCATATGGCATTTTACTGTGGGGATCAGCTGCTGAAGTAGAAACCATTTTTATATTGCAGAAGAGGGCAATTCGTGCCATTTACAATATGGATTCACGAGAGTCACTAAAAGAGAAATTTAAGCTGATTGATATTTTAACCTTGCCATCACTGTACATTTACGAGAATTTAATGTACATTAGGAAAAACCGTAGCGTGTTAAGTTTGAATAGTGATGTCCATAATATGAACACTAGAAACAAACATAAAATTGTAATACCCGCTTATAGACTTGCTGGAACGAGCAAATCCTTTTTGGGGAATTGTGTTCGTTTCTATAACAAATTACCAAAGGAAGTAACGGATCTGACAGACACTAAATTTAAAATTCATGTGAAAAAGGTTTTGATGGCAAAGGGATATTATACAACAGAAGCATATCTAAAGGACAAAGACGTGTGGAAATAACCGTGATATTGGACATTTATTCATTGACATTTTATTCAAGTGACTTATTTTTGTTTTATTTTATTATATTATATTTTATTATATTTTATTATACTAATATACTTCATAAAAAATTGACATTTATACATTGGTATAATTTATATTTTGGTTTTACACTGTAAGTTTATTTCAAACTAATCAATTGATTTTTTTTACATAATATTATTATTTATTATTGACATTTTATTTGTTGTTTTTATTTTTATTTTTTATTTATGACAATTATTTTGACATAGGTATTCTGATTTTGTTTATGATTATATTTAATGTAATTCAAACTATTGACATTATCTTTGATTTTTCTTTGCTGTCGGGGTGTATTTTTCGTGGCTCAAGGTCAACAAATGTCATTGCTCACTCCTATAGAATGTCATAATATTGCTCATAGCATTGTATATGTCTTTGGTCATAGCTCATAGTATTGCGTATAGATCACGCTTTGTTGTACAGTATATTTATACTATAATGTGTTACTGCCTGTATCCAATACTGACATTCGTAGGTGCCTTTATGAGGCCTAAATCGAAATAAAGCAATTTGAAATTTGAAATTTGAAATTTTGAAATTTTTGAAATTTGAAATTTGATCTATTGGCCAAACCCCGTCTCGGGACTACATAAGTTACTTTCACCCCTAGGATAACAATGTACTATTCTGTAATCGTTTATAATCACTTGATGTCCACAAATATCAACTTTCATGTAGGTAACCGTTTCAATGGTATTCGAACGACCCACTGAATCCGATCCGCGTGTTATGTGGCTTGTCACCGATTGTCGGCATTACATGGTTTAAGACCGTCTTTACGTTCACTCGACTCTGTGAATCGATTGACTTAATCCTCACTAATCCATTTAACAACAAGTTTCGACGTTCGACAGACAGCGTGGGGACATTCGACGTGGTTCTAATATCTACTGTCTGTATAATTGTGTTTTTCAAGATTTTAAATGGAATTATATTTTCTTAAGTGAAACTTCCAAGTCACCGTAGTCGTAAAATGTATAAGTATACGTATTAGACGAAAGTGACCGCTTCATAATCAATTCACAACACAAACTAATCTTACATATAATAATAATGCTGCACTTAAGAACGTATCGCGAAACCATGGACTCGACAATCCACATATTGATGTAATAACTAGATAGTAGATACGTGGTGAAATTTCTATATAATGCGAAATTTTGTACCGTATAAACAACTGAAGTCAATGCGAATTTGAGTTATATTTGGACGCAGCTAAGGAATAACATGTTAACCCACAAAATTCAGTTATTGGAACAGAATTTAACGCTTTATTGAGAATTTTAGAATGTTTTTCAATAATGTGTTAACCTTAATACATACTTGTTTAAATACCAAAAAAAGTGGTGATGGCGCTATAATTTTATAACACGATTTAATCAAAATTTCTCCAGTGTGGGTTAACATAGTTTTGCTTATCTATGTCCGTTTGTTTGTTATGCTTTCGCGCGTTAACCACTCAACCGGTCAACATATTGTAATTTTGCGTCCACATCGTCAGGGGTACAGAAAAGTATATAGGGTTTCTATCCCGAATTTCACTCCGGAACTCCTAAATTAATGCGAGTGAAACCGCGGGGTACAGCTAGTATTAATATTATCAATATAAAGTTCCTCCGAGTTAAACCTTAGTCATAATGACGCTGTAGAGTTAACTGTTAGTTGTAAGAGCTAACCTCTCCTTTGCTCTCTCATAAGAAAACATCATAAATTTTATTAAAAAAATATATTCTCTCGCCCTATTCAGTGAAATGTAAACTATAATGGTTAAGAAATAAAGTACATTTTCTATTCGTAGGCCCAGTTGGTTCACATTTGTTGTAGTTAGGTATATCAGTCTTTAAACTATTCCATGATGAATGCTTGAACATTCCTGTAAAAGTCCCGTTTACAATATAAAATGATAGATAAAGAACATTTCATGGTTACTTAAGATTTTAATTGTTGTGGAGAAAGCTCAGTTTAAAAATATTTTGTTATTATATGAGAAGCTATTCTATATTTATGAGTGAGATGTAAAATGTTTGAGTGTAACTTGATTGATTTAAATATGCTGTAAAGTTAGTTTGCAATAAATAAATAATTTCATTTGAATACTATATTTTTTGAAGTAACATAAATCTTAAATAAGTAATATAAAACAAGGTCCGGCTCTGTTTGTTTGTTGTCTGCTTAGTTCTTAGTATTTATAGTACATATAACAAGATTGCTATTAACGGTTATCTGTCTGTGTGACCACTAAGTTCTTATTAAATACATAACGGATTCTGATGAGATTTTCACTATTTTTTTATTTTATTTTTTTATTTATCCACTTCACAACAAACAGATCCACTTGATACCACAATAAGCTTGTGTCGTGGAAACCAAGCAAACGTGGTATATACTACATAGAATTACATATATAATTATTATACTATAGATATATAAACACACCCAGATTGAAAAGTGGACTCCTGTGGTCATCACACAAAATGCACCCTCGCCGGGAATCGAACCCGGAACCTCTTGATTAGCGGGCAGGCATATGACCTACTACGCCAATCGGGTCGTCATTATCATTTAGACTGAGATTTATTCCAAAAAGCTTATATCCCCGATATAATCCTAAAGTTAAAATCATGAAGGAACCTAGTTATCGTACAAAATATCTATTCTTGAATAGTGATCTTGCCTTTACAACTTACAAGGATAAGATATGATTATTAGGTACTAGTTAGGTGCTTGCTGTCCTTGTCTTTCAAGAAGTAGTAATATGTAGCGTTTTCCAGCACGATTACCTTAAGCTTAAATCTATTGAACCGTGAGTCATGACATCTATTAACATTGTAAGCAAAAGGATAAACTTCAAAGAAAGATATAATATAGACTTATTGAACTAATCAGTTCCCATAGAAATTCTTCCGTCCTTTGAAGCAATAACAACTGATTTAAGCTTCACAAAAGTCATCACTCACCCGCATGACGTCATCGTTACCGCAACACATACATAAAACAAATCGTAAAGATGGTTCATATGAAGTTACGACTGTTACTTTTACCTTTTTATTGTCAATACCGCATTTATTAGTAACATAATAGGACACAAATTGTGGCTAAACATTCAATGGGTACGGACATTTTCTCTTAATGTTGTATAGGAAAGATATATTTCTTTTTATTTAAATAGATACTTAAGATTTCTTAAAACTCCTAGCGTCGTAAAATACCCTGAATTGAAATTGAGTAATTACACCATTTTGTATGTTAAATTTGACTGCTGTCAGTATCTTTTGTATCGATTACATATGACTGATGTTTTTATGATACATTTCTTATTGGTAATATTTCAAGACGGTAACTCTAAGTGGTTCCCTCACGTTTTGAATGATCTAATTAAACATTTACAAAACATTTCTATCTAGATATAGGTACTGTAGGTATAACTCAATTAAAAAACCTGACGGTGTCTTGTGAGAAACACACTGTTAACGATCATTAGCGAGCAGTTTACCTTGTTCGGCGTGTTTTATGGCACCGAGTGGCGTAATTGGTGGTTTTTAGACCGCGGGCCAGTTAAAACCTGCACTCGTGTCATAACGACGTCATTAAACCGGACAGCCGATGAAGATCACGCTTATTATATATAGTTACGCAGATAATACATTTTATCGGTAATGTAAGAGTTAACATGTTTTCTGTTGGTGCGGTGCTCTTTTGATGCTTTTGTGAAAGGCTTTGGATGCTCTTCACATTATCGCTATAGCGGCATTCAGTCGCTAGTTATTCAATATAAGTATCATAAGAAAGTTATGCTTTTCATCACTAATGAAATTTCATAAATAACTTTCATTTCAGGAGATTCTATGGAACCTTAAACTACTTGTTGCGTGAGAAAAAATACAGGAATGATTGGACAAAGTTATGGAGATGCTAAAATCGTTTAAAAGTATTTCCAAGTTCGTGGTCCAAGTTTAACATCTAGATAATTTAGTTAGGTTTGCTTGTGCCATCCGAGTATACTTTAAAATTTCTCACCCAACATCCGCCGCGCATTATAAATTTATCAACATTATCGATGTTTCAACAGAGTTATAATACGAAACTGGTTGCATAACGAGTAAGTTCTGGACCCTTGCGCTCTTGGGCCGGTTAGCCAACCTATCAGATGGTAACTCATACCGGCCGGGAACCACCCATTAGTTAAATGATCATAATCGTAAGTATTTGGTGGTACGCATAAATTCTTTGCAACAAAACATCTGCTATAAGAGATAATGAGATTATAATAATATAGTACGTACATAGTCCAAGAAGATATTTTTTAAACGTCACAAAAGCAAGCAAAAGGTTGTCTTGAAAATAAAATAAAAAATAAAGATCTTTTTGCCTTGTTTATACAAGATTATGTAATAAATATTGTAAAAAATCTGTGATGCAATAAAGTATATTATATTGTATCTTGTATCTATATCTATATAATAACTAGCTGTCCCCCGCGATTTCATCCGCGGTAATTTCGGAGTTCCCGCGGAGTTTGCGGGAAAAGTAGGTAGGTACTCTACGTCCTTCTTTGTACCCCTTACAGTAGTTTAGGGTGATTAGCTGTTCCCCGCATCAATTCCGGAGTTCCCGCGGGAATTCCGGGATGAAAAATAGATAGTAGCCAATTCTCAGACCTACTGAATATGCATATAAAATTTCATGAGAATCGGTCAAGCCGTTTCGGAGTATGGGAACGAACATGATGACACGAGAATTTTATATACATATAAAAGTGAATCCATATTTCCCTTGGTCACGGCATCACGCGTGAACGGCTGGACTAATTTCGCTAATTCTTTTTTTTGTCGTTTGTTACTGTAAGAAGAAGAAGAATATGAAAGATATTTAGAGCTCCTGCGGGAATTCTGAAACTCAGACGGGTGAATCTCCGAAACGGTTGGACCGATTTTGACGGGACTTTCACTATTAATCTGCTGATGTTATAAGGAGTAAATTAGGCTACTTTGGAGTTCCTGCGGTAGTTTCAAAACTCACCTGAGTCACCAAAACCTGAAACCGCAGGGCACAGCTAGTTTCATTCAAGTTAGCTGTTCCCCGCGGTTTCACTCGCTTTATTTTTGGAGAGCCTACGCGAATTCCGGTGTAAAAAGTACCCTAATTTAACAGATTTACGCAAACCTTGATAAATTATATACAATTATACCATTCTCGTGAATTACTTTATCTATTGATAAAATACTGAACGGTAGTTTTTGGATTTATTGCGAACAGACAGACAGAGAGACGCGGTGGAGGACTTTGCTTTATAATATGTAGTGATAAAAATCTTTCGTACTCTTTGCTACGCCTTTTCTAAAATGTTTAACAAAGTGGTATAAGAAAATAATCATAGTAAAGATGGAGCCTCTATAATACCACTGTATATTGAATTATACGCACTAGCACAGTGATCCTCTAAAAACGTGAGATAATTATATTTTTTTATTCGTCAGTTGGAGCATGCAACACAATAGACAAAGAAAAGAGCGGGTTGCTTAGGAAGCTATTAGTGCGTCTGTTTGTCTGTCATCGGCCTTTCAACTCTTACAAAAAGGAATTTAATGATGTGCTTTACTCCTTTTGGTTCGTCGATGATTTTTATCCCCACACTGGAATAAAGGGGTCTTTGTCAGTTCTCTTTGGTCATAGTTTACTAACCTTCGCTTGAGGAATAAGGTTCGAGATTGAAGAGTCGTAAAAAGACCAGTGGTTTCTGATATAAACAAAAAACATTGTCTTAGAATTTCTGTTTAGTTTGATAAATACATAACCGACAAGCATGTATATTTAAAAGGATAATAATTAGCGTGGATAAGGTGAATTGCTGTATGGCACTCGGCGGTGTGGGCTCGTTACCTACGCCATATTAGGCGCCGGCGCACGCGCGGCCAAACTGTCGGGCCGCTGGGGTCGTCGGTCGGTGAATGTTGCACCACATCACTAGGCTTTTATATGTCGGTTATGGTGAAGACAATTTGATTCTGCATGTAGAGAATAGTAGGGACAAGGGGGCAACACATTGTTAGTAACCATACTTACTCAAACTCTGACGACTTGAGTGCTGTTGATTTGACTTGAATCCATACTAATATTATAAATGCGAAAGTAACTCTGTCTGCATATCTGTCTGTCTATGTGTTACGCTTTCACGCCTTAACGGCTCAACCGATTTTGCATACACGTTGTCAGGGGTACGAAACAAGACATAGGGTACTTTTTGTCCCAGAATTCTCCCAAATTATCGCGGGTAAAACTGCGGCGAACAGCTAGTAAAATACTATAATGACGTACGTACCCTTTAGGTGCGTTAGGTCCTATTCCAGGAATGCCCGCTCTAGTCGTTAGGTCTATTTCCTCGAACGTCCATTACCTGAATGTCCACTATTACTTTTTAATTTAGTGACGACGTTTACGTACCAAACCAGAAGAAAGTATTGAAAGAAAGAAAGAAAGAAACAGTATGTGTGCAGCTGTGGGTCAATGTGGGAAGGATATAGAAATACAAAACAAGAAGAATCGTCGGCTTTCGGATGCGGTCGAGTTCCTAATTAGGGTCGGTTTAACAAGGCGCAGTGCGCTACTGAAAAGGACAAGGCTTCGTCTAATGAATAGATGTTGCTTCGTTATTTCGCGTGATGTGTCTATAATTAGTGTTTCTAATTATATCAGAAGAAATCGCATAATTATGTTTGCTATGTTTGTTTAGTAACGAAAGGCCCAAGGAAAAAAGACAATTACAAATGGGATTATCTCGTAAATGCACCGCCAAGTGAACTCTCTGTACTCTCTGAAGGTTGACTCGTAGAGAATGCATTGTGGCATTTAGTCCGCCTTTTGTACCGTGATGTGCATAAAGTTTAAATAAATAAATAAACAAATTATATGCATTGAATGTCTAAGACAAAATGGACACAGAAAATTATTCTCTCATTAAAGATTAATACTTATATGTATATTTCTTAGTCTTCCCACGCTCTGACGCTTCGGTCTTTCGAGACACTTGAGAGTTAAGCTGTTAACAAGTCCAAATTAGTTCAAAATACCTATATTAGTTTGTGGCTGCATTTCGTCGTATCGTTTGCTGAGGGCGCTGTATTATTTTATTAAGCTATTAGAGACTAAATGCGTCACGTCTGGTTTCCTTTGCTGGGTGGTAGGGCGTGGGAATAAAAAAAAAATCGGCGGGAACCGTTTTGGTTTATAAGGTTATGCGAAGGGTTATGCTATTGAGAAAGGTAATTAAGAAGACAAGTGTTAACTGATGTACAGCTATATAAACAAGTGTTAAAACTTTGGTATTTCAATTCATTCAATCATTTCATTTCATTTTCACTTGTTTATCTTTGTTTTTCCACAGTTACATAAAAAGAAAATTAAGTTATTGATACAGAACGCTATTTAGTAAAACAGTAGTTATAGCAAAGCTCTTTGGAATCGGGCCGTCAGTCGAAAATGGAGTACCTACCAAGTCACCAACAATTTAATACCATAACTGAAAATAAAATAAACTGCTGAATAACATTTTTAAACTGCAGAGAGCGGCTATAATATTCGTCAAAGGTTCATGTCTTGCGTTTATTTATATACTTTTATTAAAGCTACAAATTGCGTTAGAGAAAGTAAGTAGATGTAGGTAAGTATACTTTGTTTCTAACCGACTTCCAAAAAGGAGGAGGTTCTATGTTCGATTGTATGTATGTTTTTTTTTTTTTTTATGTATATTCACCGATTACACGAAGACGGTTGGACCGATTTGAAAAATTATTTTTTTGTTTGAAAGGATATACTCCCAATTATTATTTTAGGGGATCCTGAAAATTAACACGATTCATTTAAATATAATCACAGGCACAAAGCTAAAGATTGAAAAAGTGTAATTATTTTACAATAATGTTTAAAAAGAGTACCCTCAATAACTGTTGGGTGCCGAGTACTTACACAGATGGACACTTTGATACCTTATCTGCTCAGTGCCCCCTTTCCGTGTAACCCAGCATGTATCTTGTATTTACTTATAACTAGCTTTTCTCCGCGGTGTCACCCGCGTTAATTTCGGAGTTTTTACTTTTTACCTATATCCTTTCCTGTACCCCTCCCCTGACAACGTGCTCGAAAATGATTTGGACGTAAATATTATAAGTTGAATGTATTGTAACAGAAATTAAATGACCATTTAATGGAGATTCCTTGTGCCATTTGTCATGGACGTGTTGCATTGGTGTCGGTGGCGCAACAAAGGGACGCGAGAAGCAATAAATTTTTAATGAAAAGCCCATTCGGTACACCTTTTATGGCGGCGTGGCACACTGGGAACTGCAGGTAAATTTGGACCTAGATGGCAGTGGTACTCTGTATAACAAACACTTAGAATATTTGCTGCTCACATCGAAAATAAAAGACGTTCAAGCACCAATTTAAGTTGACAAAAACATAGTCAAATTACGAACCTCCTCCATGTGTAATTTGTTGGACGGATTTCAATGTAGTTTTTAACACCAATAACAGATTTGAT
Organism: Zygaena filipendulae; assembly: GCA_907165275.2. Lineage (NCBI taxonomy): Eukaryota > Metazoa > Arthropoda > Insecta > Lepidoptera > Zygaenidae > Zygaena > Zygaena filipendulae. The sequence goes on from OU015649.1 coordinate 717,795, forward strand.
TTCGGAAGATTGTTCCCGAAGAAATCCCGAAATTCGCGCGGGTGACACAGCGGGAGAGCGCTAGTAACTAATAAAAAAGATATTTTTGGTTTGAATTATGCTTAAAACACGTGTTTTTCTAGCACGCAAGTGCCAGTAACTTCGTATTTATATGATCATCTATATCTACATATAAAATGCTTTGTCCTGAAATGACCGACTGACGGATCAACGCACAGCCTAAATCGCTGATTGTATAGAGACTTTGAACTTGGAGGGTGTGTTCTTTGTGTGACGCAGGCATCCGATAAGAAAGGATTTCCCGAAATTCTACCCCTAAGGGGGTGAATAGGGGGGGCAAAGTTTGTATGGAAGAATTCGGGGGAACTCCGAAATTATCGCGGGTGAAACCGCGCGGGACAGCTAGTGTCAGTGTCAACAAAATTGATTGTTTTCGTTGACAACAGATAAATACGATAGAAACACGATCTCAAAGCGTCAAAAGTAACAAAATTTGATGCCGTTTCGATCTCATTTCGATTCGATTTCGATTTTATTCTAACAAAGAGTAAGCCGGCTAATCTGACCTCTATAGCAAGACAGGCTGCCAAATACAAAACAGCGTCATTTTCTTTCCTCGGAATCACACAAAACTTTTAGCTTTGTCAACTGACGAGTTATAATATACCTTGCCTGAGACAAGCGTCCGATACAAGCATTTGCCCCCGGCGCCGGCGCCCGCGGCGCGGCACAATGCGCCTTGCACAATGCCCGCGCGCCGCCGCATCCAAAGATCAATCATAGCAAAGGACATTAGCTCCATTCGTCCATATGATTAGTTTCGCTCCACCGACGCAGTCACGCCCTAATTCTTGGAGCCATTGTGCGTAATCTATGACACGAATCGTGGAATTTCGCTTCAAACATGCTATGGACGTAATATATCGGCTCTATGTTGCGGTAATTTGATTCTTTATCATGAAGATTAAAAAAAAAATAAGTTTAACCACCTGCATGCGGTTAGAGATGGTTGTACAAAAAGAATCTGCTTGATTTTGGCTCTTTTGCGAAATGTGATATTTTTTAATTTACAAAAGTAAATGATTGTTTTGTTTAAAATCAATGGTATTAAACGCAGTTCGCTTCGAATTAACTTTATTTTGATTACAGATTCTGGAAATTGCAGGATAACTCGTATGTTCAGGCTTGTAATGCATTCATTTTGTAATCGAGTGCGAACTCAATTACGTACCTAAGTACCTACTACAATGGTTAGGTATTATTTAAGATAATTTGGGGTTTTATCCATATATATACCTATTAAAGTAACTATTTGGACGCAGATAAGCAATAACATGTTAACCCACAAAATTAAGTTATTGATTTAGAACGGTTTATTGAGAGTTAGGGAACGTTTTTTAATTATATGTTTACCTTATTACATTGCTTAAATATGTAACTAAATATTGAACATAAAAAATGTTGACACAAATGGCGCTCCTAGTTTTAAAACACGATTTAATCAAAATTTCTCCAGTGTGGGTTAACACGCTATTGCTTATCTATGTCCATTTATGATTTTAATTTTTGTTACATATTGATAGTTTTTCCGTTGTATATAGAGTATACCTGTCTTCATTAACTCCGTATAACAAGTCGTAACTGTACGGGTATATCTACTGCTTTTTGCACTGTACGTATATCATTGTCCCAAGATTTAAAAAGATTTAAAAACCATGGGAAAATCTAAAATTATGAGAACAATATCTCAAAAAGCTGGTTGTCTTTTTGTTGCGACACGCTGGTTGTGCTGGTTTTGGTATTGCATATATTAACGGTTGTCGTAACAAATAAAGTTTATTTCATTTAATTTCATTCATTTCATTTCATTTCAAAAACAACCAGATCAATTACGATATCGTAACTAGTAACTAGTAACTACGAAATTTAAATTTTCACAGTTAAACTACTGAAATGATTTTGATGTGGAAAAGCTTAAACCGTGGACAAGGGACTAATCAACTAATCAAGCTTTATACTTCGTATTTAATTTGTACCCGTGTTATTATATCCATTACCGGCAATGAGTAGGCCGTTGTGTGGGATAACAACATAGATCAATATCTTGTTACGAGATAAATTGCATCTGATTACGTATATATATATCTATGCTTATGATTATATTCTGCTGACGGGCCGTGACTCGTGCGTGCTTCAAATTGAATTGAATCCCGGAACAGTGGTAACAAATTGGAACTGCGGCGCTCCCATTGTGGGCTGCGCGCGCGTCTATTCAGCGCCTCGCAATCTCATTCGAGCCGGGACCATATACAGCGCACTGCGCATGCGCATACGCTACACCAAACTGTTTATCAAAAAAAATGCATCAAAGCTTCTCATCTTTATCCTACTAATATTATAAATGTGAAAGTGTGGATGTTTGTTACTCAATCACGCAAAAACGGCTGAACGGATTTGGATGAAATTTGGCATGCACGTTATCAGGGATACAGAGAAGGACACAGAGTACTTTTTATCCCGGAATTCCCACGGGAACTCCGAAATTACCGCAGATGAAACTGCGAGGCACAGCTAGTTATATATAAAAATTAATTGCTGTTCGTTTATCTCGCTCAAACTCGAGAATGGCTGGAGTCTGTTTATAAAGAAGAAATCTTTAACTAACTGAAATAAAATTATCACATGCTTTATCTCGAACCGTCTGGTGTGTACTGTAACGCGACTGTGTGATGGCTGCTCATACGTCGTCGAGTATGGCATTTAGATCTAAAACAGGATAACTGACGGGAAGTCGTTGATCCTTACAGTGAATTGAAGCAGGGCTGCGTGTAACCACTAGTGTCAGCAATAACGACTGTGGCGTTAAATAACCACTCATTTGAGACAGCTGCAAGAAATTTCGAACAACTTTCATCTCGCGGTACGAAATTGATATTATCACAAGCAGTTTATATTTAGGGACGCAAATCAAATCCAGACGCATGGAGTGCCACACGCTATAAGTTCTCTATAGTATCTCCGTTTTACTAGGTGAACATTATTAGTAAAATAAACCTGCCAAGTTGAATACAAGAAAATATGATGATATTATGATAAGAAGGTAATACTTATTTATTTAAAAAAAAACTTGTCCATAATTTTAACCTCGCTACTTTTCAAGGTGGAACTTGGCCATTTTCAGATTGAAGTTAGACAACGACAATAGATATCTAATAAAAATTAAAATATTTGTAACGGGAATCGAATACTGAATACGTTGCTTCAATATAACCATCAGTCCGCAATATGATACACTGATAGGTACCTTATAATCAATAAAATACCTACTCGATTAACTAATTCGAAACTTTATATGACTGTAATTTTCTCCAATACGTGATGTTTGCATATTAGTTGTCAGTCGCCAAGCAACCCTAGCTAACCATTTATCAAGGCATACATTAGCCGCTTATTGCATTCTCCTCGCATGAGGTCGCGTCGATGCGTCGGCAGCGTCTGCGCAACGTTAATGCCAAAGAGTATATAACCACTAGTTAATGCCACGTAGTGGTTATATACTCTTTGGTTAATGCGAGGAAAGAGGATTCCTTCAGATATCTATCGTAACATGCGTCATGTCACTAACAAAGTATACAGTGTCAGACGTCAGTATTAAGAAAAAAAAAAACATACATTTTTCTTTCTTCTTCTTATTGACTTTTGCATATAATGTATTTAGCCAGTTTCAAGTAAAATAAGATAAATGCGTTCAAATTAACGTTGAGCATCGTTGTACGGTTTGAACTTGTAGGCCATGGAACTGAATAGACTACAAGAACTTTCTCGCAGTTATTGGAGGATACCGAAGAAATCAGCTCGAAACGTCTTATATCTTCTTCAGCACACAAAAAACTGTCACTGTGAAGATTATTGTCCAATACAGCACCATAAAACAGAACAAAACAATTTTTTATTTTCACGAAAATAAATGACTGAACCACCATCTTTGATGCCCGCCAAAAACTCAACAAACATTTTTGTCGATTTGACTGACATCACGCTTTCTTTTTTTTCGCGTGTTGAACAAATAGCCAGTTCTTTATAAACAGTTGTCAGTATAGAAATAAGTTTCCTTGCTCTTTAGTTGCTGTGATCTCTAAAGCTAAGGAACCTGGATTGGTTGCCAACTGTATACCGGTATCAATCTGCCATAGTGGTCGTCGGAGTGTCCCCACAAAAACTCGTCGCACTTATCCCATGTTTGGGCGAAGCATCTCCTAATGAGCCTAATGGCCGCGAGTGCCGGGGGCGCACCGCGTTCCCACCGCACCTACTGTTCTACGACCAGTTTTTACATGAAAACTCCTTTTTGGTGACTCATACCGCTCTTTGTTTGAAACTATTTATAGTCTGCTACCGGTTGCTGGTTTTTTTTATTGATTTATGGAATGTCCAGGTTAGGTTAACATCTAGATTAAATAGCGCTCTGTAAGTCTTGTTACTGTATTTACTTACTTGTATCCATTTTAAGTTTTGTAGGCAAAACGACTATATTTTACGAGTTGGCCAAAAATGGCAAGGTCCGACTAGATCAGTGTAGCAGGACTGCGGTCATTATCGTGAAGCTTCTTGGTAGAGACCTTGGTCTTAAAGTGAACGTCTTATCGGGTTCATATGTTGGAGGGGTTCAGAAAGCTCTAATAGTAATGAAAATAAGGCAGGATATCATAACGAGTGACATACAGCGTTATATATACATAGTATGTCGTCTGATATGATAATGACATTATAATTCCATTGAATATGGAGGTTTCCCCACCATAGTCAATAGTCAAATTATTTATTCAAATTAGGTCCATAATGTGGCTCTTTTTGACGTCAATAAAATTACAGTTTACAGTAGACAGAGCATATTTCACGTTAAAGGTAAAAATTTAAAAAGATGTGTAAATCTTTTTGTTTGTTATTTTTTAAATTTGCGTCGCAATGAAGCAACGTATTATAATTATTTTTAAAACACACAAATTTAGAAGCATTTAATTTCTCTAGTTTATTGGTCCCTCTTGACTTTTGGGTCTTGACAGTAGTTTAATGATCATTATAAAAATACACTTCAGCTTTATACAACTCTAAACTTTTATTGCACTGGGCGTTCATAAAAATCACTGCGTTTCACATGTTCGGTAGATGGTGGACTTTGATTAAAAATCTGTAGTGATTTCGATGTAAACAAAACAATAGTGCCTCTCTAGTTTAAATAATACTGTCTTTGTCTTATCTTTGATATCATTGCATTCGTGGATTCTAGTTTTAATTTCTTCCCCCACTTTTTGTTCAACTAACCACCAAAGAAAGGAATCCGTATTAATAAAAAAAAAACAACATAATATGTATACAGTTGAATTTAGAACCTCCTTTTTTGGAAGTCGGTTAATAATTTATTAGTAATTTGATGGTTTGAGTAATTATAAAACCGTTCACTGAAAACAATAACTATAATAATGAAAAGAATTATCGTATTTATATAAATTTATATGCACGTGCAATAAAAATAACGTCTTAAATTTTTTTATGAGTTTTTTAATGCCTGAAATAAAAATATTATTATTATTATATTAGCTAAACTATACTTATAGAAGAAAAAGCAAGAAGCAAGAAAATTACGAAGTTGAGTCATGTTTTCTCAAAAATTTATGTTGATTGGATTAAAATTTTCAAAGACGAGTAGGTATATAACCAAAAATATTTGTTTTTAACCACCATATTTAGTTGTTTATTACATAATAATTATTATGTCAAAACTTAAAAGCGAGCCTATTCGTACTATACCAACTTAGCCGGGGTTCATTGTGCCCGCTTTTGTTTCATCAATTGCCATTCAAGACAAGTCTGTAATCTTAGATGTTAACCGTGCACTTGTACATGTTAACATTGTACAATAAACAAACTATCGTCTTATAGGAAGCTTACAAAAGCATCCCTTCCGACTACATTCTAAGTAAACATTTGTTTGAGTATGTTTTAAAATAAGTGGTTACAGGAGTGTTTACGCTTGCAACTACTTCCTGCGCGGTTTTTAATAGCACCTCTACATAGCACAATATCTATGCCTTGGTAGCGTTAGCAGAATACCTGACTGACGATAATTGGCATGTTGACTAATTTTTATTTTTTAGTCCGTCTTGTAGATTATTAAAAAATATTGGACACGTATTTTTTCTTTTTTTACGTTATCAAAAAATAACGACGATATATTGAGTTAAAATTTCGCGTGACGTCACTATTCTGACAGTTTGTATGGCGGTTTTAGCGGTTAGTGACTTCACGAGCCCCTCACCCTAAACTTTAATGCGCTTTATCTCTGTATATTTAAATTTATTTAAAAAAGCAAAAAATACGTGTCTATTGCTTTTTTATTTTCTAACTGACGGACTAATTAGAATTTTGATTTTCATATAAAACCATCCCCCCTTTGTAACATTTGCGCACAGAAATTGGACGATTTGTACCACATTTTATTTTTATTTTATTTTCTTTATTTGGATTACCAACGATCATACAATAACAAAAAATATTAAACTTTAAGACAATAACTTAAGGCTAATTGTACAATCTATTACAGGTAAACACAGCATGCTTATAGTAGGTATAGTCTTAATTTTAAGGATTAATTTTGGACTTAATATTAGGACTAAAAATTTTAATACTTAATTTGAAATTTGAATAATCAGGACAAACTAGAACCCAGTCTTGAAGAGACGTTAACTATTAAATTTTTGATAAAGAAACTTGCGATATTTAAAAAAAGACCTAGAGAAAATATCAACCTCGTCACAGCTGCAATCATTATATAATCTGGACAGCCTTTTTGCTGGAGTGTAGTGCTTTCGTTGATTTAAGGTCTTTGTTGTGTGGGGCGGTCGGTGGTGATGTATATGGTGGTGGAGTTAATATATTGCTCGGGAGGCCTCTTTCGGAGCAAAGTGTCGAAATTTATAAATTTGTTAGGGAAGTGTTTTTGAGAAGAAGTAATTTTTAATTGACACCCAGATTATCTTTCTTATCTTTCAAGAGTATTTACAAATTCACATATACGAGGCTTCCGTTTTCCGAGCAACATTCAGTTCCTTCCTGTTACCTGTTTATCCCGGAATTCCCACGGGAACTCCGAAATTAACGCGAATGAAACCACGAGGCTACAGCTTACATAAAAACAAAGAATTCAATTTCATTTGGACATAGATAAGCAATAGTGTGTTAACCCACACTGGAGAAATTTTGAGTAAATCGTGTTTTAAAATTATAGAGCCATTTTCTGTCAACATTTTTTTATGTTCAATATTTAGTTACATACTTAAACAATGTAATAAGGTAAACAAATAATTAAAAAACGTTCCCTAACTCTCAATAAATCGTTCTGAATAGATAACTTAATTTTGTGGGTTAACATGTTATTGCTTATCTGCGTCCATTTGTACTCGTATATTTGTTGTTTTGCGCACCGTACAAGCTCTACATGTAAAGAGTTCTTCTGCGGTTGGGGAGCTTTTGTTCACGAGCCTCACCTCCCGACTCCCAGTGCTGATCACACCACGGACCAGCCGCTGGGGTGTGCTGCCACTTGCCGTGCGTTGCTATCGAAATCTTATATAGGGTTGCCGTTTCTTTTGTATTTAAATATAAAAGTGATGAAATAATAAAAGTATATGTGTTAGATTGTGGCGATTGTGCTAGTGATAATATGACTTCCATCTCACATTTTCACTGTAGGTACATAGCTATTACCCAGCTGTTTGAACTGCATACATTTCGGGATCCCTTCAGGAACTCGTTGTATACATACTCACTGTAGCTTCTTATAAGTGAAAGAATTTTTAGAACAGGTTCAGTAGTTTCAGAGATTATTCTCTACATCCAAACTTACAAACCTTAGTTTTAATCTTTTTAGTATACCTAAATATATTCAATTAACAGACTAACACCTAGTGAAGGTAAGCGTAGATAAGGCGCAAAATTTATGAAGCATTTTTTCGGTATCATGAATAAAACCATAGGTATTAGCATACATTATTGATGCCAAAAAAATAGTTTACCACCCAATCTGCGCTCACTCTTAGAATTTTGTTATCTTTATGCAGTACGAACATAATTAATCTGCAGTCTGCCCATCTCTCATCTTATAAGACGTACAACGCAACTCAGAGCAAGTTTTTTTTATTGTGGTACTTGATATTATGTAAGTAGAGAAGTACCAACAACCCTAGAACACTTCCCGTAGTTGCGTTGTATTTGTACCTATCCCTATTATAGCCGTGTACTATCTCACTTCTCGGTAGACCGACGCGTGTGGTCCGAGCCCCGACCGCAAAACGTGTGCCAGCCCTACGATTGTAACGAGGCGGCCGTATGCCACTCGTTACGATATCCAGCCTCATAGCATTGCGGAAAAGGCGTCACTTTGTCATTTCATTAAAACTATTTACCAATGAAAAAAGTCGTTCGTTCTTCTTATAAAAATCAATAATTATACACTGATAATTAATAGGTAAATTATACTTTACTCACGTTTAATACTAGATCCTAGCTGTGGCGAGACTTCCGTGAGCGGGCTACTATACTGTTGTCTTTGGACACTACAGAGCTGGAGATGATGACAATGTGTTCAATAGGGATGTTGACTACTTTTGAAAATCAAATTTTTCTAATTAGTCCGTCAGTTAGAAAATAAAAAAACAATAGACACGTATTTTTTGCTTTTTTATAAAATATACAGAGATAAAGCGCATTAAAGTTTAGGATGAGGAGGTCGTGACGTCACTTACCGCAAAACCGCCATAAAAACTGTCAGAATAGTGACGTCACGCGAAATTTCAACTCAATATATCACCGTTATTTTTTGATTACGTAAAAAAAGAAAAAAATACGTGTCCAATATTTTTTAATAATCTACAAGACGGACTAAAAAATAAAAATTAGTCAACATGCCCATTGCAAATTGACCTTGCTGTTTTTACTCTTGTTACTTGCATAGGTAGTTCTTTTTCTTATTACATTTCTCGTAATAATTAGTCTTCAACCAACACTTTAACAGTGAGAGAAGTTTATGATTACTTACCTACTTAAAAAGCTCGATTTTTAAATTTTACTTAAGTATAGGTATAAAGTTTGAAAATGGAACGGCTAACGTCAATAAATGTCTCCATGTGACGGTTAGACTTGTTTATGGTGCTCATAGCGTTGACCTTTTTGAAAACTTCACGTCTTTTTCTTCTTGAGTTATCTAAATTATTAAAATAGCATTTCCATTTGAAAATTAAACAACCATTATAAATTCTGTTGTAAAAGAAATTAGAAATTCTTTCACATGCAATGATTTTAACAACATGCCGTTATCCCAGTTTCAATTTAACTACTGGAGATGTGGGACGTACACCATGGGAGAGATTTCTTGCGCTAACTTCTAAAATAAAACGCAGTCGGTTGGCACTTGTGAGTCACATCATCAAAATGGTTCAAAGTTTTTGTCTGTCTGTAACTTTGTGCGCGCATCGAGCAAAAACTGCTGAATGAAGTTGGACTTAGTATTTACAGGTGCTTCCTTATAGTTTAACTTGAAATATGGGCTTCATTTTATCGTAATCGACTTATTAATTTGACATTGTGAACTTAATATTTCTAATGGCGTAAATAGCTACAGTCAGAGTCCAGAGGTAAATAAATAAGATAAGCATTTAAGACAGTACCCTGAGCTAGTGAGTAAACCAGCTAGGTAACAACGCAGTGTATTCTGATGCTGGGCTGTAGAGTTTATGATGAGCTTCAGTATGATTTGTAGTTACAAATGAGGGCTTTATATCCGCTAAGTATTGTCCGATAGCATCTCGCGGCGCGGGTCCGCAAAGCGGCGCGTGCGCACGCATCCACGCGATGCCGTCACCATAACTCGCCGCAACGCTAGGTATATTGTCTAACATTACACACAACGATTACCGAGACATTGAACCGCGCTCATGAATCGTCTCGTGCCATGCCTGATCACGATCTTGGGCAACGTTGTTTTGGTTTTGGTGGGATTTTAATTGTTTTTTTTTTTTTATATTTCAGTGCAAAACTTGTTTAAAACTTAGTATGGAAGTGGGATTCATTCTGTAATTTAAATTTAACGTAACTTGGAATTCTAATTTAAATATAGAAGCTACCTTAATAAGGTGACTTTATAGTTTATTACACTTCGTAACTACTTACTATTTTCTTATTTTTTCTTGCTACTTTCAACACACCTCCTTCTTCCTTAATGTCCCTAAGTTTCTTAATAAAAGTTTCCGCGATATCTTGTCGAGTGTTATTTTGCTGATTAGATAATTAATCATTATCGTAATCTGAAAAATCTTTTTAATAATAAATAATTTTATTTTTTTTAGCCAACGGGGACTCCCCAAGGGCCGGCGACCGCCCTGATCAAATATTGGCCGGTTGCTCGGTATTTGGTATCGCCCGAGAGTATAATTATAGTCATTACATGTAGGCTAATGGCAGGCCACAAGCTGGTCATTAGCCTGCATCAGTCGAAGGTGCTGTCACGAGACGAGCCTGCAGACCACCGGCACTTGAAAGCGCTAGAGCGATGATAATAATAGCAGTATAATAATAACGTAATTATAAAATTAAAAATCAACAGCTACTTTGCTATTAATGAACTATTTCATTAAGTTTTCTCTAGTTAGTTTCTCACTTGGATTTCATCAACAACCATTTGCATAGCTGACTCGCCTTTTCATGTTTCTGACGCGACCTTGAAACTAGCTTGGATAGTTTATTTTTACTGGTGCAAGTAAAACTTTTATCGTACAATTTAGAAAATTCCTTAATGAACTCTAATGAAGATGTGCTTCCTTCTAATAAGCTAACGGCACGTCACTGCGGGCGGGCTCGAAGTTATTTGTATAAGAATTAACCATCCGTTATCAATAGAGAGTTTCAATACTCATATGAATTGCAGTGGATCGTAAAACAAAATTCCCATATGAAATTGAGTATCGAATTTTACCTTTGGAAATGTTGTGATTGTATTAAATTATTTATTATTTCTTAACCCAATACGAACATTCCGTGTGTTGTAATAACTGGTTTGGTAATTGATTTGTTTCGAAGCTTTATAATAAATATTTATTTTAATAATCAATGAAAGTAATATAGTCTGAACAGTGTCGTTCAATTCACGCAGGGTTTTGTGTAAACCAGATAGGTACCTTTTTTTTATTCATCTTCAGACTTTATCCATCCACTACAGATTGTAGAAACTTGACCCATATCTCAACATTTATCTGTTAGACATAGACATAAACAGTAATTATTCAGGAAGAACAACCTCATGAAACCTCGCCTCTCGAACCAGTCTCACTCAGCATTCGCCTCATGTCATGTCGCCTGCCTTAAGACACATTTAAATTAATTCCGTGGAGCTGAGGTTGGATTGGACTACGTCCATTCGTCCCAACTCCCAAGTGCCCAGCCAATCTTTAGGTGAGCTATTCTTTCCCCAATGTCCATAACATAGTGCCTTTCCCTATGACAACATTAGAAAAGCTATTCTTAAGAATGATGAAATGCTTTCCATATTATATTATATCTTTTGAACGTTGTACCATTGACATGCAAACCCTTCTCCTCAGCCATATGATAGCACTACGAAGTTGTGGAGGGCGAATATTTTATAGGTGCTGTCATAATCATTGTAATTTTATTCAAGTTCAAAAGAGCCATATCTATAAGCTAAATTTAAATAAAATTATTCAACTTTATGCCGTTTAATGCAAGTAAATGAATATTTTGATACAAGCTTTAGCTTTTTGTGTGAGATCAAGTAGCTTGACCAAGAAGCTTTACCTCCACCACGTATAGGCACCAGGGGGGCTAAGATGCGCAAGACGACAAAATTTTATCGAGCCATTTTATCGATTCTCGTCGACATATTGTATGGCTTTGTTTTCTTGCATGGCATGGCATCTTAGCCCGGCTGGTGGAGGTAAGTTTACATGCTCGGTTTTATTATTATAATATTATAATTACTAGTATAATAATTGATTGCCCAAGCCTCGACTACTCCCTCAAGCGAACCGCATTTAGTTACCTATCCGATATAAGCTCTCTGCGCTCTGTGATTAATATTTCAACCATGCAATGTTAATTTTTATAGATAATCAAGTCGTTAACAAATTGTTACACCGCACTCGGGGCTATTTCATTGAAGCGGTCGACTAACGAACGAGCTGTTTTTGTAATGTCACTCTCTTAATTACATTTACTCTTTGGTTTATTTCAATAATTTACATGTGTGTGTTTTCGATTTCCAACTTGTGGTATTGCAATGTTTTATTAACACTGATAATAGCGACTTGATTACTTACTTTTTAAACTCAAATGTTTTTTTTTTCTTTGCATTTTTCTTTGCATTAAATTATGATTGGTACCTACATCCATTGTTTTCCCGTGACTTTATTCTTGTGAATTCATAAGATTCCCTCGAAATAAAGGTCTATTCTCAGTAGTTCAAAGCGTTCAGGACACAAAAATAACACGTCGCTTCATCTAAATATTTTGTCACCACTCACCAGTCACCACCAAATGAGAATAGACTCGGATTGTTTCCCAAAATGATTTGAATAATTTCAGATTAGAGTTGTCAGCTTGTCACACGCTCGCAACAGCGACTCGGTATAGTGATTGATGGTGCCTTATTTCTATAGCTTGTTGCATACCTTTCTAATGCTTTTCGATTAGTGTAAGCAAACACATTATTACGTGCTATTATTTATGTTATTTCGTCTTATGTCGAAATATTAATAGGTATTTATTATTAACAAACTATTCATTAAAACCAAAAAGTTCTCTGAATATTTAATTTCAATCTACGTTGTTATAGAAAACTTTGTGTGAAAATGTGTTGCTTGTCAAGTTAGTCTATAATTTCAAAACCCAACCGTTACCGTATTTGGTTTTCAACGTGTATATTTATTCACATATTTAACGTAAAATGACACTCAAGTTCCTCTCAAGTATACCTTTTAAGTCGTATAATGTTAGGAACTGGTCCTTCGACCCGGATCACATAAAAATAATAAAGGTCCGAAGCCGCCCTTACGTATTTTTAAGCCATTACGATAAGAGTAATATGTGTGAGAATGAATGAATAAACATTTCATAAAATCGTTTAATAAGTAAGTCCAGATGGCCGGGCGAGATGCGCTTGCGCCGATACCGCGGTGTCGGGCGTCGCCTCGCCTCGCCTCGCTTCGCCTTGTGCGCTTGATTTATGGATGTATGATTGTCTGCTGTCGAAAATTAACCGACAATAAAGCTGTAGTAAGATGTTTCCTGGGTGTATATTATTTTAAAATGGTCCGCGGTTTTTTATTTGACGATTGGTCACACCTTGAAGTTTGGTTCATAATCTCGCTTGATGGCACAAGATGATAACATGGACTGTGTTACAAGAGAGTTATAAAATTATTATTATTATATAAAAATTACATTAAATTGTTTCATGCTGATGTCTATTTTGTGAAATGGTCTATAATTAAAAAATATGTAGTATACCTATAGAATAGACGCGAAGCGAAGCGAACTTGGCGACGAGTTGAGAGTGCCGCTTTTTTACGTAATAAGTAGTTATACTGATTGTTAGTATATTTTTTGACTAAAATAACAACAACGACTGGTGACTGACATATTATACTAAAAAGGCTTATGTAATTTCCATGGTTTGCCTGTGAATCCAGATTTAAATAATCTTCTTTATTGTTATAGGCCGCGACGTCCTTGACCGGCTTGCTAGTACGACAATCGACGAGGTTACAGTGCCGAGCGGAGCGGTTAGCGGGTTGCTGCCCGCTCCGCTCGACGTCGCGGCCTACGCTGCGGTGGCGGCGAACGCGACGTGCGGCGACGCTGGCACCGAGGAATACTGTCGAGATACTCCGGGAAAGTAAGATTTTGTGTATTCGGAGATTTTATTCATTTATTTAATTTTGAAATTTATAGGTATATCTACTCTGATCGTTAGAAATAACGTTTAGTTAAAATTTTGGTTATTAGTGATGAAGAGGAAAAATTGATTGACTAGCTGTCCGCTTCTCAGTTTCCCTTGGCAACTCTTTTTATCGAGATGTAATGAAGATGTTATCGAGATGTCGAAAGTATCTTATTTCAATCACGAATACTGTAGTTTCCTTTTACTAGAGGACTTATACTTCTTTACAGGATTGTAAAGACTTTGTCAGATTTTTTATTCCAGAGCCACGCTTTTTTAGTTTTAGTTATCGTTAGTGTTAATAAGTACCTGATATTAACAATAATACCGGATCTGTCCGTGTATCTGTGCAGACGCGGCGTGGTGTGCGACGTGTGCGAAGGCGATGCGGGCCCGCTGTCGCGCCGCCACCCGCCCGCTCATGCAGTGGACGGCGACCCCGACACCTGGTGGCAGAGCCCCACCCTCGCCGCCGGGGAAGAGTACCGGCATGTGGCACTGGTGGCTACTCTGCCTGATGTGAGTATTCGGCTTCATACGTGTGATTTGGTTTTTGTCCTCTAGACTGTTCAACTCCATCTCCCATCTTTAGTTTGGATAAAAGATAATGTAGAATAAAGAGAATCTTTAGATAAAAGACAGACAGTGATTTCAGTTATAAGTTAACTTGTGTCTATATAACATACGAACTATGTGAAGTATATTATGTTTATTATTTTTACTGGTTTTACCGTTACAGTTACCTAATAAAACAAATAAATAAATGAATACTTTGAAACAGGACATGTCAGTTGGAATGTAATAATAATGCGCTTTCAAACAAACGAACGAAGAGACACAAATTCCAAATGTAACCCAGCAATATAATCCAGCACACCCCAATTTTTAACGATGTATACATCGTTACATCACCGCATCTATAAAATATGTTTTTTTATCTATAGAATCATAAAAATATATCAGTCGCTTTCGTGAAAGTTGAATGAAAAAGCTTGAACGAAAACACGGGACTTGAAACATTTGGTTATCTTTTGCTACTCGCCTCTAGATGGCAGCACTGATTGAACCAAAGAATATTTTAATCACTGCGGTTTGAATGAAACAGATAAACCGTTTTTAGAAATGAATACTAGCTCCTTGTCACATAAGTACATTTCCTGAAGAAATCCGAAAAGAAATATTTAATCGTCGTCGTCGATCGATCGAATCGAATTTTGATAATTTTTCGATTTTCACTAGCTTTATATAAACTAGAACCCTATCCTTTTTGTCAAAACGTTTTCGAAGGGATGGCGTAATTCTTTCGACTTACGGCTTGTACCTAACCACTGGGTACTCTAATCGTAAATACAGCAATTTGCACATCCATTAAGCATAATGCGAGCAATTTTCAACCGATTTGTCTTACTTACGATACCCTAATGACTTGTATTCAAGCGATAGCGACTTCGTCTTTTGGAAAATATCTGGTACATTTTATTTTCTTTAAATGTTAATAATATAGACTCGATTGAAAACAAAGTAGCTATCTCTATCCAAAATAGGTTATAAAATATAAAACAACATTGAACAATCGTTAACATTAATGAAAAAAAAAATTACATGCGTTCACCAGTTACCTAGTTATTGGTGATAATTTGAAGTGGTCGCGACTTGGTACCCTTTTTGACTTACCGATTAAGCACTGGAATTTTACCCGGCTTGTAGGTTTCGTAATGCAGCAGCAAGTAAAGCTCATCTACACGTTCCAGTCTATTGTACAATCTCAAACCAATAACTCGCGCTGGATATCGGTTCTGAAGCTATTACGTAGTGATAATACGAACAAAGGGCTGCGCCCACAGCGATATGTGTTTATTGTGCGCACACGCTTATCTCAAATTTCCCAAGCCGAGCAATAAATCGCGGTAAAGGTTGCGCATGCGCCGGTGTAGGGCCGCCATGATGATTAGGATCTGGGGGACGCCGGATAGTCCGAATACGGGTGAACTTTATCTAAGCTTCAGTTACCATCCGACGCAAACAAAACCTTTAAAACGTGTTTACGTTTGACGAATACCTGATGACGTTGATCTCCGTGGCTTCAACCTCGACTCGACTCAATTAATTAGAAGAATTAGGTTGACCTTTGACCTGCAAACTTTAACGAGCGTCAGAATCTAAAGAAATTTTAAAATAAACATGTAACATTTCACCTTTTTCTTGTGGTTATATCGTTGCGGTTCGTTTTACTCATGTGAATTTTGGAACTTGGGAACGACAAAAGGCGGTTTCGAGCATGTTATTGCAATAACTTTTATCATGCTTCCGATATAGTTAGAACTATTTATAAGTTTAATAAAATTCATATCAATATGTATGTTAAACAGTGAGTCTGCGCGGCCACCTCCCCATTTAAAACGTAACATTTTATCATTATTATTATATAAATAACTTATTCATACCTACCATGTAGACAGTGGATAAACTATTATTCTGCTTCATTGTTGGTTTTCTCTTGCTAGCGATCCCAGAAAGCAATTCACAGCGTGACACAAGAATCTCAACAGAAAAAAACAACAAACAAACAGCCAATGATAAATTAACACAATAGATAGAAGTAGTTTAACCACTTAACTTTATCGATAACAGGTCAAACTCTGTATGGGGTGGCGCATAAATAACCGCCCATCGCCGCGGCCCGCGACCACCCGTTCTAAAGCCCTTAAAGGCAGATAATTATTTAGTTCATAGTTTTGTTCTTTTACTGTGCTCAGATTTGATGTGAATACGTCTTTAAAATTGCTTTGATGGTGGGGGCAAACCAAAAAACTACTGATAACTAAATCGGGTCGTGCAGTTTGGTGTTGCAGCCATTTTTTGTTCGCGTTCTAGTTCTAACGTCCCGCCGAATTAAATATTTCATGGTCCCTGCAGTAATTTGCTTGTTTAATGTCGACATGTGATTCAAAAATTTTTATTCATTTTCTTAAGTCTCCTCACGTAGTACCACATTTTAACACTCACTTAGGAAAATTTCAGTCAATATAGACGTTAAACATACGTTAAACTGTTAAAGTGAACAACTAAATATGACGAATACTTTTTTCATTTTGTGATCTATTGGTATGTATGTATATGGTAGGAAATGCATTATGTATAACATCCTATCCTATCATGATTCATGAGACCTTCTCACTACTTAGACTAAATTCAATCAAAAAATTCAATTAGAATTCGTATATATTGATTTCACTCAAGACTTAATAATAGTTGATAGAATTTGTCAAACAGAATATGATGTATGTGTGGTCGATAGTCGGCTGTACAGTGTACATGAAGATACCACAAAAAGGGGCAAATAGGAGCGTATCGATATAATGGGGCGGGCGATACACATCTCTAGCGCTAGAGCGGCGAGTGGTCGGCGCGGGAAGGTAATAGAGCCGCGGGACGGCGCGCCGCGTAAATCATTATCGACAGTCGATACTCCGTGACCATGCTTTGTGGTTGCATTCGGGAATGTCGATAAATAATCAAATATATAAGTTAACCTTGATTTTATAAAGGTCCCTTCTTCGTTGGAGGATTATTAAGAGTACTAGCTGTTCCCCCGCGGTTTTACCAGCGATAACTTCGGAGTTCCCGCAGAAATTCCGGGATAAGAAGTACCCTATGACACTCAGGGACACTGTAGCATTCTATTGTTAAAAGAATTTTCAAACTTTACCTCTTTATAATAAAAATAATAATCCACTTCACAACACACAGATCTACAAAGTGCACCCCCACCGGAAATCGAACCCGGAACCTCTTGATTCGCTAGTAGTCATGGTGATCAATTGCGTCAATCGGATAATATTATGTAGATATAAAGATTTATCGTAACAAAAATCAATAGTGATAAGCGTAATCAATGATAATAAAATTTTCGAAGAACAAATTGCCAAAGTAAGGATCTACTATAATTGTATGCGTATATGTAGCAAAAAATAAAATTCTTGTTTGATTTCTCATCACTAACTGCATTGGAATTCTTTATCATTTTACATTGTTTGTTAACTACTGGATCGTTGAAGTGTTTGAGTGTTTTTGGTGCTTGTAAATAGTTGTGTAAGCGAGCGGAGACGGAAAACTGTGATTTACCTTAGCTGATAAGAAGTGCTAATTATGGAGCCATTTCACGCGTGTTTGTTTTGTTCATTGTGATAATTAGCTAGTCTATTATCCACAAGGTATGAGTCAACTCCACGCTGCAGAAAGAAAGGTGAATGAATCAAACGCTATTTGTTTACGTGATTATGAAAACATTCCGCCTTACAGCTGTCGTTCGTGTGTAGGCGCTCAAAGTTGATGCTAAGTGTAGAAAAGATAATATGCTAATACAACATTTGAGACAATCCATACAAGCGAAATACAAACAATTTGAGGTCCGTTTATATCTACAGACATTGAGCGTGCCAGACACGTTCCGTTGCAGACAAAATAATATTCTCCTATACAGTATGTATCAACGTATTCATCTATCGTAACACGGCCGCGCAGACGCCGACAGACACGGGCCGTGCCCGCCTGGTATTCGCGAGATTATTTTGTCTGCGCGGTTCATGTCTGTACAATTGTACATGTCTGTGACTACATGCTGAGCAGTGTGAATAGAGCTAGTATTAATAAAAAGCAGCCGTAGTGTAATAAAATATCTATTGAAATTCGTATGAAAACAAGACCATGCTCCACCTTAAAGAGCGAAACGCAAACATTCAATAATTATGACATGCAACTATGATGGATCAGATAAAAAAACATCTTATCAGTTTAAACAGAAGCTTAATTATATTTTACCCAAGATTTACTCGTATACAACGTGTTAATGAATTAACTTAAAACCTGATACACCCCATTTAAAAAAATAAACAATAATATGATTAAAATGTCCAAAAAATGTATACTTCAAAAGTTATTCAACAATAGTTTGGAGGTGACCTATCTACGAAATTCCAAGCGCTACGCCCGCGCCTACCGGTTCGAATTATTTGCTACGAGTGGCGTACACGCCAAATATTGTATTATAAATAATTTAGGCATGGGCTAATAAAAATGAAAAAATATAACCTATATTAAAACATAGTGCGATCGATTCGCTAGTTGATTCTGAGCAAACTACTTTCTAGTTTTCAGTTAATTCATTAACACGTTGTATGTTTTTATTATATCTACAATAATGCACCTTAACTTATCTAAAAAAAAACTTAAAGGGGTTAAATTCTACAGCAGTAAGATTTAACAACTAAGTAGGAAATTTATTATTTTACCTGTTAAACAGCATAGGTACTTTATATTTTTTTTCTGAATCTCCTTAATGGTCAACTTTTCTTCGTTAATTCGCTGTAATGGACTGGTTTCAATCAATGTACAGTGTGTTAAAAACTTGCTCACTTAATTATGCTGTAAGAGAGCGAAATGATTGGGGAATCAAGCGTGATTTATTGCGTGTACAGTCAGCGACCGAAATATGTAAACACGTTTGACAGTCATTGAGTCTTATTGCAATAGCAATAGAGTTCAAAGACTGACCAACATTTACATATTGCGGTTGCTGACTGTACACCTATAATAACGCCAAGCTACCCGAGCCGCACGTGAGAACGGAGACGCTGCAGTTAAGGCTTGATTATCATATTAACATTTATTCCGGCTTATTTATTGAGACTGACTGTTTAATAAATGTAGATGACAATTTACGTACTTAAAACATAAAGCATGGGTCAAGTTAAGCAGAAAAATCAAAATGTGGAAAAATATCACAAAAATAGATAAACTAATATGTTTTAAAATTACGATATAATTAATATAACTGATGACACTTAATAAACAGCGGTCGCTTTCAAGAGAAACTTAATATTACAGTTTCTAAATAAATAATAATAAAAAATAAATAAAATAATGTAGGTAGGTATACAACGTGTTAATGAATTAACTGAAAACCTGATACACCCCATTTAAATAAATAAACAATAATATCATTAAAATATATTTTGTGTCGAAAAAATTTACACTTTAAAAGATATTCAACATTAGTTTGGAAGTGACCTATCTATATGTACGAAATTCCAAGCGCTACGCCCTCGCCTACCGGTTTGAATTTTTTTGCTGCGGTTAGCGCACGCGCCAAATATTGTATCCCATCAAAAACAAACTTGTAAAAAAGTCCAAGTCTCGCAACTCAGTTCTTCTACAGTAAAAAGTTGTGAGATCAATGTAATACCAAGTCGGTTAATTAATTCAGTGCCTACTTAAGGGTCCTTCTGTCTAAAGTTATCATGTTATAAGCTAATCTAATAACATTTTATAGTGACCATATCAAATTTAAAAATCTTTTATGTTTTAAATAGATTGATTGGCTTGGCGATCACGTGAAAACACAATATATCTCACATGTAATACATAATTATGGTTCTAAACAATCTAATTTAATTATAATATGTATTACTTGTGAGATACATTGTGTTTTCACGTGATCGCCAAGCCAATCAATCTATTTAAAACATAAAAGATTTTTAAATTTGATATGGTCACTATAAAATGTTATTAGATTAGCTTATAACATGATAACTTTAGACAGAAGGACCCTTAAGTAGGCACTGAATAAATTAACCGACTTGGTATTACATTGATCTCACAACTTTTTACTGTAGAAGAACTGAGTTGCGAGACTTGGACTTTTTTACAAGTTTGTTTTTGATGGGATCTCATTTCTTTTTGTAAATGGTCTTCCTCCTTTGAGCAATTTAGTCTATTTTAATAACTTGAAAGATTTTAGTATAACTTTATAATATAAACACATGCCCCATTCTTGCTTTTTCATTCCGTTGACCATTGTACCTTTGAACATAATTATGTCTAGGTAACTATGTATCTACACTTTATATCTAGGTAGGTAACTAGCTACACTTATTATTATTATTTATTAAGATCTGGGCAACCGAGCTTCGCTCGGCTTAAATAGCTGTTCCCCGCGGTTTAACCCACGTTAATTTCGGAGATCCCGCGGGTATTCTGAGATAAAAGTACTACCCTTTGACCTTTCCTGTACCCTTGACAACGTGTAGTATGCAATAATTAATTCACCCGCGTTGATATCAGAGTTCGCGCGGGAATTCCAGAAATGAATCCTAGCTAGATCGATTTATGGCTCCCGAAATCCCCTGTATACAAAATTTCATGAAAATCGTTGGAGCATTCAGATTAGGGTAATTTTATCTCGGAATTCCCGAAGGATCTCCGAAATTAACGCTGGTGAAATCTCATGAAATTTTGCATGCACGTTGTCAGGGATAAAGAAAACCTAGGGATATAGGTACTAACTACTTTGCATCTCTGAATTCCCGCGGGATCTCCGAAATTAATGCTGGTGAAACCGCAGGGAACAGCTAGTCTCATATATTTATATGGGATTACAAAGTTATTTGTGCAGTTGGTACATATAACTGCATATATAACTTTGTAATTTCATACATTTATATGGGATTACAAAGTTATTTATGCAGTTGGTGTATCTAGAAAACTGGACCGAAATTGCAAAATATTTTAATTTTTCCTTGATTTATACAATAAACACTAATTGTATTCTAAATTTCAAACTTCTATGTCTGCTAGAAGTGCCTTAGAGTTTTGATGATCGGTCAGTGAGTGAGTGAGTGAGTGAGTGAGTGAGTGAGTGAGTGACCTACAAAATTAAGAAACTTTGACTAGTTATAATTCTTAAACTACTGGTTCAAATCGAATGAAATTTAAATTATACCGTCTTTATACAATACCTGCTTGTTTACTAAAAATTCAGGCTTCTAGTTTTATCCACAACGAAGTTATAGGGGGTCGAAAATGGCCTGAATTGCTTCGAGAAAAGGATAGTACGGCCGTGCCGCTTTTGTTGCTCGACTTGGCGGGGGCACTGCCGTGCCCCCAGATTATAAATAATTTAGACATGGGCTAGTAAAAATGAAAAAATATAACCTATATTAAAACATAATGCGATCGATTCGCTAGTTGATTCTGAGCAAACTACTTTCTAGTTTTCAGTTAATTCATTAACACGTTGTATACCGCAAAAAGTATTACAGACTAAGATAATGCCATAATGGCATTAAGTCCGCCTTTTGTACCATAATGTGCAAAAAGTTTAAATAAATAAATAAATAAATAATTGGTAGGTACTTCTATCACATTTGATAAAGTTCTTTAGGCTTGTAAAGATCTCCAAATATACCTACAAAAATACTGTTACCTAAGGTTCTCAAATATCCACTTTGCTTCTAAGAAAATTTTAATTGGAAAAACTTAAAATTATCCAGATATACGCGGTCGGTCATGGTGTGGGGCGAATTAATTATGATAGAGTATAGACCCTCATTAAATTATTCAAATCAATTTCAGTTTAAGGTAAAAGGGCAAAGCTGTTTGCTATGTTGGATATATTTTATTTATTTATTTTATTTATGCAAAAATAAGAAGAAAATTAATGGCACACATGGTCGCTATAAATCTTTATTAGTAGTAGGTACAAGAAATGCGAAAGTGAGTTTGTTTGTTTGTAATGCTTTCACACCTAACGGCTCGACCGATCACAATAAAATTAAAATTTTGCATACACATTTTCAAGAGTACAGAGAAGGACATAGGGTACTTTTAACACGGGAATTCCCGCGGGATCTCCGATATTAACGCGGGTGAAACTGCGGGAACAGCTAGTAATTTAAAAACGAAGTAGGCAGGGACTAGAGTGAAGACTTCGGAACAGAAGTCATCGCAAAGTCTTCTCGAGAAAAGGTGGATAGGTCACGAATGAATCCAGAAAATGATATATAAGAGATTAGCGATACATCGGTGGGACACTAAACTCTACAAATTTTGTCTCCATTATTTAATAAATCTAATGCATATTTTGAGCTGAGCCCTATATGGATGGCACGAATAAAGTAAATACACTCAAAAGAGATCGAACCTGTATCATATCTTCCAAATAATTATATTGAAACAAAAAAGATGGACAATACGCTCGGCCGCTAAGCTTACCTACCCCTTGAACCACGCAGCGGTCAAATGATCTCATGCTAACAAAATGCCGATGGCTAGCAGAGACTATTGTCTATAGATACCACTTGACGGAAGCAATGTGATTGGCTATTTGGAATGTAGGTACTTTATGGTGACTGGTATTTGATTGAGTCGCAACGATGTGATTGGTTTTTATTTTGATGATTCCCCGCAAAAATTGGTTGATGTGGATTGCATAGTAAAAGTTTGTATTTTTCGTCTATTCTCTTATAATGTCTATGATAACTTCATTACTCTAAAGTCTTAAAGATGGCATTCCAAAGTTTCGGGCTCAAGAACCCCGAGGTGATGGTTATTAAAATAAAAGTTAGTCTTAAATGCAAAACCGTTGCAAAGGCCTTTAGTCTGGAGCCGGTCTGGATCTGAACAGATTGTCGAAGAGGTCAGCCGGGTTGCCGCCGTCGCCTTTGAAGACGAGCGCTAACACCAGTCCCAGGACTGCTCCGAATAGAACTCCCACAGCTAGCGCCAGGATTTTCTGAGCAACTGGCCATTTGGAGCAAGCCCAATATTGTTCCCTTACCACGCTGCGGAAGAAAAATAAATAAAGTTTACGAACCTTTTAAAAAAAACCACTAATTATATTATACATACATACATATTATAACTTTAAACTGACAGCGTGCTACTGAAGAGTTTGTTGCGCAGCTTCTTCTCTTCAGCCATAACACTAGGAAGCTGTGAAGGGTGGATATTTTAAGGGGGCTGTCATAATAACTTTAATTATATTGACGTCAAAAAGAGCCATATTATGGGCCAAATTTGAATAAATGATGACGTTGACTTTGCTTTTTAGGTCTGTTCTGAGATCTTGGTGTTATTTTTTTAATGTGTTTCAGTTCGTCTATTCAAGTCAGTTCAGTATGAATAAAAATGGCAAAAATAAAATATTATATAAAAAAAAATTGGTAAAACATGAACCTCTCTGTGTTATATTTGCGAAAGTGAGTTTGTGTGTTGTCATGCCTTAAAGGCTCAACCGATCATCACGAAATTTTGCATACACGTTGTCAGGGGTACAGAGAAGGACATAGGCTACTTTTTATCCTGGAATTAAGCCCTGGAACCCCTGGAACAGCTAGTTAAACAATATTTTGTACTGCACCTGCGTTTTTTTAGCCTAGAAATTTGCATGATTTCATAGCTAATTATATGTAGGTAGGTATTAAATTACCCCGATTTGCTGCGCATGTCGTTCCACTCTCAGTTGCACGCCTTTTGATATCAAATACGTAGGTACACGTACTAATGATTCATTGTGTTCAGATTTTTTTAAATTTCGCATAAAAGACTTTGTAAAAGAAATTATAATATTCACTACTATATTTTACAATATTTTATTATAGGTAGGTACCGTTTTCCAGGTGCGTAGCTATAAGGTTTCCTGAGCTTGAGCTAATGAAAACGATTACCACAGACTTCAAAGATCCCTTCAGTAGTTTTTGAGTTTATCGCGAACAGACAGACAGACGCGGTAAAGGACTATGTTTTATAATATGTGATGTAGATGTAGGGATGTAGTGATGAATTTATATAGATACTAACGCTATATATTTGTCCGGTATATCTAGTGTAACAAGAGTGATCTGCGTCATAATTGGACATAGATAAGCAATAGTGAGTTAACCCACATTGGAGAAATTTTGAATAAATCGTGTTTTAAAATCATATCGTCATTTTGTTTCAGATTTTTTTTTTTGTTTAAATGTTTTTTTATATTTAAACAATGTAATAAGGTAAACACATAATTAAAAAACGCTCTATAACTCTCAATAAAGCGTTTTGAATCAATAACTTAATATTGTGGGTTAACATGTTATTGCTTATCTGCGTCCAATTATCCTTCAGGTCGAAAATGACCACTTTCCTAATAATAAATAAAAGACAATCAATTTATAAGAGAGCAAGTCTAATCTCTGCGCCAATGATGATCTCTGCTGATGTGCATGGTTGCGTTTGTGTTATTGATAAAAATATAATTAAAAAAATAAAAAACGTTTTAAAAAATATGTAGTTAAACTAGTGAACATAGAACTTTAATCATTTCCATCATTTGTGTTAGTTACGACTTGTTTCCTGTTAAAAAGTGACATTTCGACTAAACTACTAAACAACTAAAGATACAAATATACAGTAAAAACTAAAGAGACATATTATAATCAAATCAAATAAAATCAAATATTCTTTACTGTCGCCAAAATCATAAATATAAAAAAAATACATGGTGGGAAATACAGGCAACAAAGGGCGGCCTTATTGCTTAAAAGCAATTTCTTCCAGGCAACCTGTTCTGTGTGTTCTTATATTGGGAAACTTAATTGGCGTTACTTCTGTTGTCACTGAAACTTTTATCCTCAACGCGCCAAAACGCCTGTTTTGGCGCTGTAGTTACCATTTATAGAGGACAGTTGGACAACGAAGCCTTTGACGTCGGCTTTAATAGGTACAGTTGGCCACATAGACAAGTATACCACCTTTTAAAATTTATAACATTTATAAAACGTCTGTATGACGTTATAAGTTGCCGTTTTTGCAGTTCTATAATATTTGTTTTTGCTTGTATGCGAAAAACAAATATTGGAGCTGCAAAAACGGCAACTTAAAATGTCATACAGGTGGTATACTTGTTTATGTGGCCCACTGTACCTTAGAATTTCAAATTCAAATTAAATTCAAATTTAAATATAGATACTTATTGCACACATACAGTAGAAGACACATTTACAAAAACACAAAAACATATGGATACGCACAATGTGGTGACCTATATTACTGAAAGCGATTTTTTAATAGGTTTAAAAATAATTTATCTCTGTATTACCGTAAGGTCTTACGTCTGATATGTAGTAAGTATCTACCTACTTCAAAGGTATCGATATCAACTATCAAGTAGCAATCTTTATATACCTACGTAGCTGTCTGAAATATACAACTACCATAAAAACGAATGTTCTTCCACGTAATTTAGTCATGTACAACACTTTTTTTAGTCATAACATAATGTTATATCTTTTAGTGCCTAAAAATATTGTAATTTATAATTACAATATCTGTGATAAGGTATCGGTCAGAATAATAAGTAAAACTACAAGCTGTCCCCCGCGGTTTCACTCGCGGTAATTTCGAAGTTCCTGCGTAAGTTCCAAGATAAAATATACCTATAAACCTTCCTCTGGAATCATCCTGTCTATTGGTGCAAAGCGCATAAAAACCCATTCAGTAATTTTTGAGTTTATCGCGAACAGATAGACAGACAGACAGGCAGACAGACGGACAGCCGCGCCGGAGTACTTTGTTTTATAATATGGAAGGATTAACGCTTTCCGTTTAATGTAATCATAAAAGAGAACAAAGTCGTGAAGGTGATAAAAAACAGCTTTGCGTTAGCGGGAATTTGGCGTAGCACACCTGTGCACCCGAATAGTATTTTTGAAACAATATTATGGTCGAATTGTTAGCGGCTAATGACCGCTTGGACTCCGGTTAATCGAGTCCAAAGTCGAGTTTTGAGGACTTTTTGTGTTGTTTTTCATAAATTTCACTTCTTGCACGTGTACACAGTGATACACTCTTAAGGTATCAGTGGTGGACAAAATACGGCCCGCGGGCCAACTCCGGCTCGTGAATGGATTTAATTCGACCCGCGGTGGTCCTTCAAAATGTATATAGTAAATAAATTTTGACGGTCATGCACACATATAGGAGCCAGCTAGACTAGTTCAGTCGTGTAGTCGCGGTGTACGACGGAACGAGTCTGTCGACGCTTCGAAAGCCGCCTGATTTCAAAACAAAATTCATTTTTTTCTATAATATTGGCCCTTCTCCGAAATTTCATAAACTTTTTGGCCCTGAAGAAAATTTGCCCACCACTGCTCTATACCATAAAGAGATTAGCGTGTGAGCTGTTTTAGTTTCTCTGAATAAAGAATGTCGATGTTTATAAACTGTAAGTATAGGTGGCGTTGGTTAATGGTTATCAATTGGACTGGATACGACGATGATAATAATCTTTGATATCAAAAAAACACAAAACTAAAAAAGCTTAAAAATAAAAAGCTAAAAATAACAAAATACCGATTTAATCCAAAAGACAAAAACACACTTAATATTATTATTGGTTTGTGCTACCACTGATCGGTTTGAATTCGGTGACAAGCCCGCTGGTGTCCGCCCACTTGGGTTGTTCTGCTCACGAAAAGCTGGTGACAGGAGTCGACTTAGCCCATCTGCCCCCTCCATATTTGGCTTGTCACCGACTTCATACCGATCAGTGGTAGCACAAACCAATAATAATATTAAGTGTGTTTTTGTCTTTTGGATTAAATCGGTATTTTGTTATTTTTAGCTTTTTATTTTTAAGCTTTTTTAGTTTTGTGTTTTTGGAAGTCGGTTTTAATTTTTTTGTTAAAATTTTGTTTATTTTTCGCTTTTAAGTGACATAGTTCGTAATTACTCTAAGTTACAATAGCCTAATGTCAACTGCTCATCACCTTTTACAAAATATTGCTTTTTCCGACGCAGGGACGTTAATTATTGAGGAGTTCCAACAGTTCCACTTCACCACCAACAGTTCCACTTCACCATATACATTGTGACGGGCATAAATTGTTTAGAAACCATTTTAAAGTTAACAATTCGGAACCCGTGAAATACCTATTATTGAGTAGTTCCCATAACCATCTGTGGTCTTCATCATCAGTTCCACTTCTTCAAATTTTGTTTTCCGAAAGCAAATAAACGTTTTACTATAAAAAGTACAAAAATCGCTATAGGTGTACCTATAATTTTTGAAGAGTTCCTTCGATTACTCCAAGATCCCATCATCAGATTTCGACTTGGTGACAATGGAATCAATTTGGGAGTATCCCCTTTCAAACAAAAAAACAATTATTGAAATCACTCCAATCGGAACCCGTGAAATACGTATTATTGTTGAGTAGTTCCGATGACCATCTGTGGTCTTCATCATCAGTTCCACTTCTTCAAATACTGCTTTCCAAAAGCAAATGAACGATTTACTATAAAAAATACCCAAATCGCTATAGGTGTGCATATAATTTTTGAAGAGTTCCCTCGATTTCTCCAAGATCCCATCATCAGATCCCGACTTGGTGGCAATGGGACCTAATTGGGAATAAACCCTTTCAAACAAAAAAAGAATTTTCCAAATCGGTCCAACCGTCTTCGAGTAATCGGTGAACATACATAAAAAAAAAAAAAAAAAAAAAAAAAAAAAAAAAACATACATACAATTGAACATAGAACCTCCTCCTTTTTGGAAGTCGGTTAAAAAGAATATAACGTCACTTCGCCATAAAAACAGGTTGAAAAACTTTAATATTAAAAATATTTGTTGGTTTGTTCGTCTAGCTAAAATGAGAGCAATATAAAGTGTTTGTGAATGGGTATTCTAGGGAAAGAGATGTCCAGGGAAATAAAACTCAAGAAACTGACTTGATATTGGTTCTATAGTCAACTCAGCCTGCTCCAAACTCATCCCACGGGCTGATTTGACCTTCTTAATGAATTTTTGAATCGGGCAACTCATCCCACTGATTGGTATGATTTTATGATTTGTATCTACACGAAAAAAAGTGCTCAACCTTAGATTTACAGAAACAACAATGCTGGTTGCATTGTTGTGCAAAGGGATCCATTAATCACGTGAAGTTTCCGGTCATAGAACCCAACGCAGACCTACACCCAAGGACGTAGCGAGGTATGCTCATGGGGGGGCAGCTGGCCCCCCTAGAAGATGCAGGAGTGCTCACAAACCATAAAGTAATATTACGTAGGTAGCCTATTAATAAACAAAAAAAACAAAGTTGATTCTACAGCGAATTTGTCTACGCCTGCCCCCCCCCCCCCCCCCCAGCCCCTTTAACGAAATCCTAGATACGCCCTTGCCTAGACCTAACGAAGAATCTTCAAGCTCTTGCGTAAGTTATAGTGTGCTGATAATTAACTAACGAACCTCGTGGGTGGCTGGATCACAGTCCTAGTTTCGTTTATACTGTTCAAGCTGCCGACATAAGCCGAGTTCACATACACATAATCACTACTCCTACTGGACACTTTGGGTATTCCCTTCCTGTAAACTTCCAGTTCCGTCGTCGAATGCGTGTGGCGTCTCGATTTGTTGTGTATCGGAATGTCGATTTTCGATTCGCTCTTCGCCTGAGCGACTCTCTGTGCACTGTTAGACATTTTCCCTCATCAGTCCACTTAGATATAGTCATATGACACCATCCGCACACTATAGTGTTTTGCGTGGAACTGAAACTGGCCGTATCTGATACTGCACACGTATGTCGCGATAACTTATCGGCTGATATCACTTCTACTGAAAATGTTTTGTCCCTAGGATAAGCGTGTCGTTCGGTTCGATTTGTTTTATACAGGGTATAAAATGAAACGACGGTCTTATTCAAATCCTCGGTAGTTCATGCTTACAACTACTTAATAAAAATGTAAATAAAAATAAACACTGCTAAATCACAGAGAAAATCTTGGATATAAATGTGTATTTTTACTCGTTGGCATGACTTTTACACTAGATCTGAACCCGCACGAGGCTCCAGCAGTAATAAAAAGAAATTGCGCGCTCAATTTTGATGAATATTTTTTAAGTTATAAAGTACTTTTTCATTACTCATACTCGGAAAGTAGGTCTGAAGTTGCCTGGGAAGCGGGTTGAAAGTAACCCTTTTCAGCCCTAGGGAGAATCGCTTTCAACTGACAACTGTCAAATTATTAAAAAAAAACTAGGTCTATTTTCACATTTCTATTGAACCATGTTTCAACTTTCTATACAGCCAGCGCGATGTAAAATTGAAATAACGTAAAGTTTAAGTAGGTATTAATTAAAATAAAATTCACTCACTTTTACTTAAGCTAATTCCTATTTATATTTTTTTATTTTCTTTAATTAATACTTAATAATTAAAGAAAATATTTTTTTTAGGTCGCCACAATGTAAATAAAAAATACTGGCTGAATAGCTAGCCGGCCAAAGAAAAAGAAATAGGTGGGAAAGTGTCAAGCGACTATCCGATCTTCACTCATTTTATCTTTAGCTAATTCCTATTTTTATTTTGACTTTCCTTGCATTCGTAATGAAAAGCACAGTGTTACCCTCGGGAGAAAGACTATTACTTTCACCCCTAGGATAACAATGTACTATTATGTACTTTTAGATCGAATCGAATACTAAACACCTTCCTTTATACCTAATGAGTTCCCTGTTGAACCTTACACCCTGTATATAGATATAGGAGGTGATAAAATCAGAAAATTAGATTAGTACTTAAACGTACGTTTATTTTGCACGAATTACGAAGTGACTTTCTTATACGAATGCAAACATTAAATTTTTTGAGTTTTAAGTGATAAAAGGGTAGTTTACCGCCTGTAAACTACCGCCCCCAAAACTCTCATATGAATGTAATGATACGTGGTGATTCTTTATTTATTCTACAATTGACTGATATCCTACTTCCTACTAATATTATAAATGTGAAAGTGTGGATGTTTGGATGTTTAGATGTTTGGATGTTTGTTACTCGATCACGCAAAAACGGCCGAACGGATTTGGATGAAATTTGGCATGCACGTTGTCAGGGGTACAGAGAAGGACATTGCGTACTTTTTATTCCGGAATTCCCGCGGGAACTCCGAAAGTACCGCGGGTGAAACCGCGGGGCATAGCTTGTAATAAATAATAATATTTACTTGATAATAATTTCCATTCAGTAGCTTCGGCACTAATTATTATCCCTTTTAAAGGCTTCTATTATGGAACACAATAATTTTGCCAGTATAATAATACTGGCAAATTTTGTAATAACAAATAAGTCTAATAATTAACGAATTACGTCTGTATAGTTAGTCGGGAAGGGGGACAACGGCGCGTGCGCCATCTAGTCAACCACGGCCATTCTGACAAGAATATCAGACAGTGCAAAGAAGACGAGATAACAATGTCAGATTGTTGGTTGGCATTTAGGTTAACATTCTACAACAAAAAGAAAATTATAATATACTTAGGTACTTTTTTATGACTAGCTGTGCCCCGCGGTTTCCCCCGCGTGTAACGCTTTTATATAACAACTTAAAAAGAACTATGTATCCCTTCTATGAGCTTGCGTATTTCAAATATTTTTGTTTGTATTATTTTGCTGCCTTACAACCTAGATACACTAGCCCCCTTAGCCAAGGTGTCATCCGTAAAGTACGTCACACTAATTTCGTGATTTTTCGACCCCTCCCCCACCTTGTCACAGTTGGTCACATTTATGAGACTGCACCTTCCTAGTGTGACGTCACTTGCAATTTTTACATTTATAGATTATTAAATTGAAACAGCAGCTCCGACAAAACAATTAAAACCGTAGTTCGCCAACAATAAACAGATAAGAGTTGGAGATATTTTTAAGTTTTTCGTTAATATTTCAAATTTGGCATTTAGCACTTAGAATGTATAAGATTTTAAAATGTGACGTCATGAAACTCAGGACCCCTCTCTCCCCCTGTCACACAATGTCACATTTCGTCGATCCCCTCGCTCCCCGTTAACGTGTGACGTCCTTTATGGATGGTCCCCTAGTTGACAATCTGTGATCGTTAACGCTAAGTATAGACAACTAAGGAAAGCATCATCATAAGTAGTCACGCTAAATTTTCATTGGACCATTTTACGTTTGGGAATGGAGTGAAATCCGCCAACAATACTATGTTGTCATTCACCAGTTGACTACGTGACGTGACGATACGTTCCTTCGTTTTCTATGCGGATTGTATATTATCAACTTGGCTAAGGGGGCAGGAACGTACAACCACACAGCCGATCATAATCAACAGCAGTCGTTTTTGAAATGGGATCAGTCTGCATTCGCATGAGACGCGAGCGCAGGCGCATACAAAACGACTCATGCATGGGACGGAAAGCTCACAAGTTGCTCCCAGCAGCTCATTAGTCGCGCCATAAATGGCTCAGAGCTGCACAGATGCCATCGACTGCCATGCTTTTACATTGTGTATTTCACTTAAGGTGAAGTTACGAGAGAAAATAAAATAAAAAAACGCTCGGGATTTTTGGAAAGAAAAGCAAAGGACGGTAACTGCATATTATCTCTCTATAAAATTCGGTAATAAGAAAGTCCGATGAACTAACAAAAATTTGAACACAATTTCTTTAAAGAGTAGTTATCATTTGATACTGAGAGTTGAATGAGAGTCGGAAGTACCGAGCCATGACAATAGACGCTTGTTAGACTTTTAGGCTATCTTTTGTTATTATTCTAAAATTGCCAAAGACAAAGTCAGCTGCTTTGTTTTAGACGCCTATCTAATCCGTCAATCCGGAGGTAAATTTAGGTCCATCAAATTGAAAATTTGAGAAGCTAATGTTCCCGTAAAAATAACAGTTTTAATATTCTTACTTACCCTTAAGTTCGATTCTCTGGAAGTGATTCTATTCCATTGTTTCGGCTGGTCAGTTACGCATACACCCTTAGAATTTAGCATCTGAATTTATTTTCAAATACCAGCTTGCTCTGTTTATAAGCTTATAACAGGTATTCTAAATTATATCTTTTGCTCTGTAATATTTTGTTGAATACGTGTTATTTATTCTTCATCTTTGTTAGGCATCATTTTAATGCTTGAAATTGGCTTGAATTTGATAAATTCGAAGCCATAAAAATTAGTCTCGATCCATTTAAAAATTTATTTTTACTTTCACTAGCGAATTAATTTGTTACAGTGTTTATTGTAAGGACCAGTTTAATTTTGTCGTTTGACGTTTCCTTCTTATAATAGACGATATTAAAGAATTGTAGCTAATTATTAAAGGTCACATTTATGCAAACACTATAGCTGTCCCTCGCGGTAGTTTCGGAGTTCCCGCGAGAATTCCGGGATAAGAAGCACCCTATGTCCTACTCTGTACCCCTAATTACGTGCATGTAAAATTTAATGATGATCGGTCAAGCCCTTCACGCATGATGCCGTGACCAAGGGAAATATGGACTCATTTTTATATGTATGTACACTCAGACAAAATAAAAAGTCTTATTTGGTCTGAGTGTGTATTAATTTTTTATATATTTGTACATATAAAGATAAGTGGGTATGTAACGTACTTGCTACGTGCTAAATAATTTTTGAAAATGAACCAAAATACATTTTTTCTTTCCTTTTGGTATTTTAGAACTTCCAAATTAATTTATCTTCTAATTGAAAGTTTTAATAAAATCTAGAGAAATATCTTTGTAAGACGGCAGCAATATTAAGTTTCTTGTTGAAATCCAATAAAGAGGTGTTTTATGATCCTATTGGAACCAATCTCTAAGGTGAGTAATGGATATGAGAACGCTTGGTGTGTGATCCGGCGACTCTGGTGAAGATCAAAATGTCTTTATTCGATAAAATAGACTGGGTCGCTATTGATTTCTTTTTTAAAATCTTTAAGACATAGTTAAAGAAATTTATCACTCTATTTAAAAGAATTCTGATCCCATTATGTATATTTATTGAACGATCTGTAGAAACGATCCCTAAAATAAATAAATTTGTTGATGTGTTTCTTCTTCCCAACTTTTGAACCAAAGTAAGACTAAATACGGATTTAGACACCTACGACAATTTGTGAATATTAAAAGATTTTACACCATTATACCTAGCTGTTCCCCTGCGGTTTCTGCCGTGTTAACTTTGGGGATTCCCCAAGTCGAGGGTACAAAAAACGATATAGGATACATATTGGCTACTTTTTATTCCGGAATTCACGACTGAACTCCGAAATTAAAGTGGGTGACACAACAGCTAGTGCCTCTAATATTGGTAGGTATAAAGGTACATATAGATAAATTCAAATTCAATTCAGTGTATGTCATACACCAATATCACATTAATATAGTTATTTGTCAAAGTTTGCAGTGCGCCATGTTTGGAGATTCCCACGGTATCTCTCTCATGATAATTACTTTATTGTGATACCAACGTTTCATATCTTTCCAGGAAATGGAACTGCTTCACGTGATCATCAAGTCGGGCCCGTCGCCGCGCCCCCTGGCGTGGTCGCTCGAGGTGTCTCCGACGTCGGACGGCGAGGACTGGCGCATGATCAAAGCGTTCGGAGACCGCGACCACTGCCGCAAGCTGTGGGACCTGCGCCCGGAGCGCCGCAGAAGGAAAGCGAGAGGTGTCAAGAGAACGAACAGAGCAGATAAACCGGCGTGCTCCACGCAGTTCGCTAGCCCGAAGCCGTTGGAGAATGGAGAGGTAAGAATGCAAATCTTTGTTCAGAATATAGCTGCCACAGGTGTTCTCTTGCATGTTTTTTCATAGACCAGTCAGATTTAAATCAATTTAGATTTCCTGATCTGGGGAAGCAATAAATAATATTTATATATTTATTTATATCTACGTGTCAACAGATGCACGTGGGCGTAGGGCCGAGCGTGTGGGCGCGGCGCGTGCGCGTGTCGCTCCGCGCACCGCACGCCGCACCGCGCGCGCGCCAGTACTACTCGGTGCGCGCGCTCACGCTCGCCGCGCGCTGCCGCTGCCACGGGCACGCGCAGCGCTGCTCACTCGACGCGCAGGTCAGTGTGCTCCTCCCTACAAGTATACAGAATGTCATGTCGCTGCGCAGTGCGCATGCCAGTAGGTGCTACTCGATGCGCGCGTATAATGGGGATGTGGACTACTTTTGAAAATTCTAATTAGTCCGTCAGTTAGAAAATTGAAAAACAATAGACACGTATTTTTTGCCTTTTCAAATAAATTAAAATATACTGAGATAAAGCGCATTAAAGTTTAGGGTGAGGGGGTCGTGACGTCACTAACCGCTAAAACCGCCGTACAAACTGTCAGAATAGTGACGTCACGCGAAATTTTAACTCAATAAATCGCCGTTATTTTTTGATTATGTAAAAAAAGAAAAATACGTGTCCAATATTTTTTAATAATCTACAAGACGGACTAAAAATTAAAAATTAGTCAACATGCCCATTGTATAACTAAACAGCTTTTGATCATCGTCTCCACAGGGTGCGACGTGCGAGTGCCAGCACGGCACGTGCGGCGCGCACTGCCAGCGCTGCTGCGGCCGCGGCGCCTGGTCGCCCGCGCAGCCCTGCCGCCCGGGGGAGGGGGAGGGACTGGAGGGGGCACCCCACGGCGCCTGCTCCGTAGACGAAGCCGGCGACATACTCTGTATTAACTGTACGGTTGGTAACTTTTCTCTATGAATACCGTAATGTTTAGCTTAGAGATGAAAACATATTTGGTGTAAATATTTGGAAAACTTTATAAACACCAGAGAGAGAAACAGAAGCAGATGCAAGGGGGCATCCTTAGTCAAGTCGTCAAATTTATCGTTATCGTGGTCAAAATAAAAACATCTAATCAAAAATCAATTATTTACTTGTTTTCTATGCTATTCTATAGTATTAACGATTATTATGGATTGTCAACTTGGTTAAGAGGGCAGAAATTGTTTTTTTTTTTGTAATCGCGAGACCATATAGTGGATTCCAATAATGAGGCAAAGGTATATCATCGTCACAAGTCCCCACTTCGATTCTCATGGCTCATTAGTGTTGGATACTATTTGTATTGATGTGTAGTTCTCTCGATCTCTCTCTGCCATCTTAGCTTTGTACGTGTAATATCTTCTTTTAAAATATGAACTATATATTTGCAGGATAACAGAGCCGGTCCACTTTGCGACATCTGCCTGGACGGTTTCTACAGTACCGAGTCAGATGGACCATGTCTACCCTGCAACTGTGACCTTACTGGATCTGATGGTAAGATTTTAACACCATATGGTGAACTCTTTTGAAATAAAAAGCATTGCATTAAAGTATATAATGTAGATAATATGAGCAAAATTGTTTGTCTTGAAAATTACAAACGGTCATGCTTAATCATTTTTATCTGTCTTTGTCAAGTGCCTAATATACCGAAGTCATATTATGTTTTATTGCAGGATCATGTAAATTGGACAAGACGAAACGCATAGTTCTCTGCAACTGCAACCCTGGCTTCACCGGACCCCAGTGCGACAGCTGCGAAGACATATCGGCGGTGTACCCAGCCTGTCTCCAGCCCCAGACCACGCCGGCGTGCAAGTGTGACCCTAGGGGCATCGTGGACCCGAGCCGAGTTTGCGACGAGGTCTGCGAGTGTAAGGTATGGGGGTTTCGTTTGAGCAAAGTTTGAGTAAATCTTGTAGAATGCATGTTTCTGCCGAGGGTGATTCATTCAGGTTGCAATGAAAAAAAATGAAAGTGTTGTTTGGAAATATTATAAAATATTACTGACATGTTTAGGTAAAGACTTTTGTACTAAATTAAAAGAAGGAAAAGAAAGATTTGTTTAGACATGCGCTGGTGCAAGTCACATTCATAGTCAGTAGTTTTTCGTCACAGTATTAGAATTTATATTCCTGAACACGCTTAATAGTCATCTATGTTACTGTGAAGAAGATTAGTCCTTAATGCCGTTAACTGAAAGTGTATTATCCCGTATGCGTCCAGGAGAACGTCGTGGGGTCCCGCTGCGACGCATGCGCCCCCGGCCACTACGGGCTGAGCGCGGCGCTGCCCGCCGGCTGCAGGCCGTGCTACTGCGGCCGCCTGGCCACCAGCTGCGAGCCCGACCCAGCTCCGGGAGATAACGTATGTAGCTGCTGACGAATTCGTTCAATAACGCCATATAATATGAGTTGTGTTGTGGAGTGTTGTAGAGGATGTAAAAATTTATAGTAGGTAGTCGAGTGTACTAAAAGAAAGTCTATGCTGGTGAGTTGGTTCGTATTTGAAACATAAAAAAAATAAGTGCGTCGGATTCTACAGGCCGTACCTACTACATCTTACGTTGTTCTGCGATCCTGGTACTTTTTGTAAACCTATATGAAACTGACCGACCGCCCCTGATCACGTAAGTTGGTTAGTTTGTAACAAAACCCACATAAGAATTTCAATCGGAACAACCACAGACCAGAAAAAGCGGCGAGAGTTTACGTTGAAGATAGTATATGCCAGTAGGACCACGGGTCGCGAGTTGATATACAATATTTTACTCCCCGTGGACCCCCATAATTTCTAAATTTATTTTAAGATAAGATAAGATAAGAAAGACTTATTTAAGCAAGAGGAGAAACACAACACAAATGAACACATACAGAACAACACAAATGAAAACAAAAAAATAAAAGAATAAAAATTTCGACATGCAGATGGTGCTGCCGCTAGGTGACGCCTGGTTGGTCACGGACGCAGCCCTGAATGACACCGTGGAAGCCTCTGTCGACAGCCAGGGAAACCCTTACCTCATCAACTATGAAGTGAGAAATATTCGTTTAATAATAACTTCGAAACTCAAGAGTACACGAAAAAAAAGTTCTTTCGTAATTCAAAAAACTCCCTATTACTTTGGACCGGTCGTTACAATCACTTATAACCGCCAGCACGTGCTCAGAACTGAGTTGGAATTACTGTCAGAACAGAACGCGCCCACTCCTGGGAAAAACAGACAGAAACTCAACAGAGTTGTCTTTTATTAAAATTGTAAAATAAAATAACTTTGTTATCTCTACATAGTAACGAAGTCGTTTCCCGCTATCTATTTGTCCCTATGTATGCTTAGATCTATAAAACTACGCAAAAGATTTTGATGCGGTTTTTTTAAATAGATAGAGTGATTCATGAGAAAGATTTATACGTATAGTCTATCTTGGAATTACCGCGTGAATTTCTAAACTACCGCGGGTGAAACCGCAGGGAGCAGTTCAATAAAACTGAGCTGAAGATAAATATTGAAATATGATATTTATTGCAAAAATGCTAACTGACAATGGTGTTTAGTTTATCGTATGTCTGTCGTATTTGGTTAATGAGTTCAGCTCCGTTCAGGTGGAAGACTGGGAGTCGTTCTACTGGGTGTCCAGCTGGCTGGGCGGCGAGCAGCTGGCGCTGTACGGGGCCGAGCTGCGCGCGCGCGTCGCGTGGGGCGTCGTGCGGGGGGACTCCGGCGGCAACCCCACCCGGGGGCCCGACGCCATACTCGTCGCTGCTGGTATGGTGATGCGTTTCAAGAACAAATTCTTAAATAAAGTCCAGTGCTCAAAGATCAACGGCAGATTTTCTGCTTGCCAACGCATTTTTAGCAAATCGTTTGCTAAGTTACTAAGAGAAAAATCAGTACAAGTATATCAAATTATCTCTTACTAGCCTTTTCCCGCGGTTTTACCCGCGGTAATATCCCGGGGATTCCCGCTGGAACTCCGGGTTACAATATAGTTTTTTTTGTTTTTGCAAAACGCTAAAAATTAAAATAAGCAGATTATTTATGCTCTATGACACTCACAAATAACATGGCTTTCTATTAGTAAAAGCATTTTCAAAATCGGTTCAGTAGGTCCAGAGATTACCTTCTACAAACTCACAAACTACCTCTTTATAATATTAGTCACTGATCGTTCTCACCTGGGTTGGGAACATGCACAGAGAAAGTTTCAGTTTTTATAAAATGAGGAAGGCCGGGAAGTCGCTGGCTCTTGGGCCATGAATTAGTAAAACCATCATACTCTTAAATTGCATATCAGATGGCACAATGCTGGCATACGGCAACCGGAGCTACGAGACTCCTGGGGAGACCGAGCTGGTGGTGCCGCTGGTGGAGGGCGGGTGGTACGAGTGGGGCGCGGGGCGGGAGGCGGGCCCTGATCTGGGGATGGTCTCCCGGATGCAGCTGATGGACACACTGGCTGACGTGCGAGGAGTTATGCTTCGGGCGCACTTCCACTTCGATCAGGACGAGGTCTGTAATGCCATATGAATGTAAATGCGAATTGAGGTTCAAAGACAAATACAGACGTACTTATTGAAATAAAAAGTGGATGGATTCTGCTAGTTAAACAATGAATTAATGAGTACCTATTTTAAAGAGTAAAATAAATCCAGGGGCTAGAGTAAAACATATTAAGTTAAATTGTAAAAAAAATTGCTTCTAATGATTTAGAATAGAATAGAATACACTTCATTGTACACCAAAATAATGTTACAGTGTGTTTACAAAAACTTATAACTAAAGGCATACAAAAGGCGGTCTTATCGCTTTACTAGCGATCCCTTCCAACCAGCCTTTGATTTAATTACAATACAAGGTTACTATCAACAAATTTTGTGAGTTTTATGTCTGTAGCATTTGTAATTTTAGTAATAAAAGCTGAAACCTCTAAAACCCTTGATATATCGTTGACAATATTGCATCGATTTGCTTTCATGAAAAATACAATCAGAATAAAATCTAATATTACCTGTGCAAAAACTCAATATTTCCCACTTCACAACACACAGATCTACTTGATTCCACACTAAACTATAAGCTTGTGTCAGTGGAAACCAAGCAAACTTGGTATACTACATATTATTACATATACTTATATATATATATAAACACGCCCATGCTGGAAAGTGGAACCCTGTATTCATGACACAAAGTGCAACCCCACCGGGAATCGAACCCGGAACCTCTTGATTACCGGGCAGATATGGTGACCTATTACGCCAATCGGGTTGTCAAACTATTCGCATCGAACAAAAACTCTTTCAAAAAAAAAACGAAGTTATTCCATTGTAATTAAGTGCATGTTTCGTTTATCCAGGTCCGGCTGGAGGGCGTGGAGGTGGTGGGCGCGCCCCCGCTCGTGCGCGAGGTGTGCGCGTGCCCGGGCTCGCACGGCGGGCGCGCGTGCACGCGCTGCGCGTGGGGCCACGTGCGGCTGCCGCGCGCGCCCCGCGCCCCGCCGCAGTGCGTGCCGTGCGCGTGCAACGGGCACGCGCCCTGCGAGACCGGTGAGGGAACTATGTACTACTAGTTGTGCCCCGCAGTTTCACCCGCGTTAATTCTTTTTTTTTTGGGGAAAACAAACAATCGCACATTATATACTACAACTCGATATACAGTATAACTATAAGTAAATGTACAATCGATCTCGTTTCCACAAGTTACTAGCTAATATTAGATACATTTTGATAAAATTACGTAAAATCAATAAATGATAACAATACAGTTATTTTTACTATCATAAGTCTAGAAGTAAATCGTTAGGTGCTTAAGCAATACAAAATAATTATCAACTTTGAGCAAGGTGCATAATAATTTGTTTTTTTTAAATTTTGTTTGTTGTTTTTTTTAATTTCAAAGTTCTCGCGGGAATTCCGGGATAAAAAGTACCCTATGTGTTAATCTGATGTATAAGCTATATTATTATAAAGTTTCATTTAAATCCATCCAGTAGTTTTTGCGTGAAAGAGTAACAAACATCCATCCATACTTACAAACTTTCGCGTTTATAATATTAGTAGGATGTATATACTAAAAGAAAAATATAGGGGCTTGTTCGGAAAAGTGCGTGACCGAAAGTTTGACCCATTGAAGATCGATCTCCAGTATTTCTGCTACTGGTGTTCGGTTAGGCACCATATTTGGTCAGTAAACTCTTCTGTAGTTGGCAGTTACTCATTATTGACACCGCGCGGAGTTGCAAGCTATGCTTGCTGGTCACTAATATTGTGTCGCTAACACATCTTTCTGGCGGGTCTGATTGACCTCCCCCTGAGGAACGTATCGTCGTGTTGCGTGGGCACGAAAAA
Organism: Zygaena filipendulae; assembly: GCA_907165275.2. Lineage (NCBI taxonomy): Eukaryota > Metazoa > Arthropoda > Insecta > Lepidoptera > Zygaenidae > Zygaena > Zygaena filipendulae. The sequence continues at coordinate 758,565 of OU015649.1, forward strand.
TTGGACTTTTGTATGGACGATTACACGATAACGTGACATGACACCACCGCTACCACGCTGCGCCGTGGCTAAAGGCGGGATGCGAAGAATTTCAATTTTTTTTTATCTGCACCTTCTCTCCTGACATCACTTATATTTTTCTTCTTTTCTTAGATATATGTACCATACTATTGATCGTTCAATGTGTCTGTCCGTCATCGCACAGTGGAGGGCGCGTGCGGCGCGTGCCAGCACAACACGACGGGCGCGCACTGCGAGCGCTGCCTGCCCGGCCACTACGGGAACCCCGTGCAAGTACGCTCTATCCAATACCATTACCATCATCTTAGAAGTACCTACTTGCATCTACGAAGGGTTATATTACCTACATAAATATGTAGATTATAGAAGGACTATAGTAGCAGATAACAGCAGATAGTTATCTGCTATTGTAATAATAGCTGAGTAACTGATGATAACATAACACAATATAACTGGAGGCAGGCAAAGGTATGACCGAGACTATTAGCTGAGCGACACATCTAGAACGAACTAGAAACTATTACAATTAATTTCACGAACATAGAAGTTGTACAGCATACCAGATATCCGTAGGGAACACGGAGCAGTGCCTGGGACTTGCGACCCAGGTGTAGGTTTAATGGGGCCCCTTTACAATGCATGAACGCTCACCTCCACTGCCCGTGCTCCCGACTTAAGCAAACCTCTGGAAACAATTAGATGACCAGCACACGTAATCACTATAGCCACTCTAGATTGATACGACACTGATACGACACTATAACTGCACTGAACCGAACACAAAGTAACAATGAACCGTCGCTTACGCATACCCGCATTTTATAACAAGTTCTAACAAAGACGAGTCGGGCAATGGAGTGGAGCGAGGGAACGAACTTACTACAACCGCTATTCGACAGCGGGAAGCAACAGTTATTTTTAATGAAACTACCCTCACGCCAACAAATAAATAAATAGATATATCAGATAATAACGTGTTGTGTGTCAGGGCGCGTGCAAGCCGTGCGCGTGTCCACTGCACGAGCCGAGCAACAACTTCAGCCCCAACTGCGCGCTCGCCGCCGCTGCTGGGGATGAGTACGTGTGCACGCAGTGCCCCGACGGGTACGCCGGCGACCACTGCGAGATGTGAGTATACGAGTGCATATATGCACTGAGCAAATAATCACTACGTTAAGAGTAGGCACTTCCATACTAATCGCTGAACCGATCTATGAAAGCATTTTGTGCCAACCTTACCAATGCAATGTGAAACTAGCTGTGCCACGCGGGTGAAACCGCGGGGCACAGCTAGTTTTATAGTATCGCTTTAAAACATACTTGTTGAGTTGTTGACTTGTGCGTTCGGCGTCGTAGATGCGACTTCGGCTACTGGGGCTCGCCGACGACCCCGGGCTCCGCGTGCGCGCCGTGCGCCTGCGGCGGGGCGCCCTGCCGCCGCGACACCGGCGCCTGCCTCGCCTGCCCCGCGCATGCCGAAGGCGCCGCCTGCGACGCCTGCAAGGTACCACACCACTTTCCCACTCATTATTTTACTATAGCTGTAGCTTAACTATGTTTAACTCGCATTTATTTCGAAATGAAAAGTACCCTATCTCATTTTTTACCCCTGGCATCGTGTTTTCGAAATTTCATGATGATCGCTTGAGTAAAACCGTCCAGTTAAAAGTCAAATTTTTCGTGACCACGTGATATGACTATACGTTCCTTAATATAGTTTTCTATAGTTTTATGGTGAATGATCATAGATTGTCAGTAGTCAGCTCACCTACTCTTAGCGTAGCAATCACAGCAAAGCCTCTAGCGATTTTCGTCACTTACAGGCTATCTCCTTCTTTGGCGTTCCCTCACAAATGGGGACCGTGACGTTATGTAATGTGTCTCGATCTCCATCTGTCCTGCGCCAGTTCAATAGATCTTTATAGAGTTTCACGGGCCAAATGAATCATCACATTTCGAAATAAGTATTACTTAAACTTCTCTAACTACTAGACTTGATCGACGGTTGTTCGCAGGAGGGCTATTGGTTCGGGTCGGTGGCGCCGCAGCCGCAGCCGCAGCCGCAGCAGGCCTCGTGCGTGCCGTGCGCGTGCGGCGCGGGCGCGCTGGCGGCGGCGTGCGACGCGCGCAGCGGGCAGTGCGCGTGCCGCCGCGGCTGGGCCGGCCGCGCGTGCGACACGTGCGCGCCTGGACACGGCGGTCAGTACACGCTTCGTCACTTCCACAACCAACTTCAATATTATGTATCCGGGATTAGAGCCAACCCACACGGTGCGGTGCGGCTCAGTTCAGGCGCCTGAGCGTCGCCGCTACGGTATATTTCGTACAAAAATGCGTTGCGGCCACACGACGCCTTGCGGCGCGCCGCGCTCGCATCGAAGTCGAGATGAGGCGGGGCGGGGAGTAAGCGGCTCGCTGTTATTTGTCCTGTTCTGTCACGTAGCGATGGACATGCGTACTCTTTCTGTCGCCGCTGCGGCGCCGCGCTGCCCGTGTGATCGCCCTTGCGGCGAAATGGCTTGGGCTGCGGCGCCGCACCGCATCGTGTGCGGCACTTACGGGTCACGAATAAAAACGCGGTAATTTTTGGTGCGAATGCGTAAAGAAGCGACACTGTCCACTCCGCTCCCAACTTCGTGCTTCTCCACGCCCCAGAGCGTAGCCTAGCCTTGAGAGCAGTGTAAGCTTTTGCAGCTTTGTGTAAGGGCTAGCCGTTCCCCATGGTTTCCCGCGAGAATTACAGGATAAAGCTTCCCATGTCCTGACAGCGTGTATGCGAAGTATTATGATGATTGGTAAATAAACTCACATTCGCACGTATAGGTATAGTATCACTTTGTTTATAACTGATAGGTATAATTTTCTTACTGTGCGGTGCAGGAGTGGAGGCGGGGTGCCCAGTGTGCCGCTGCGGCGTGGGCGTGGGCGTGGGCGTGGGCGCGGGCGCGGCGCAGTGCGACCCGGCGAGCGGCGCGTGCGCCTGCGCCCCGGGCGCCGCGCCGCCGCTGTGCGACACCTGCCTCGAAGACCACTACGGGCTCAGCGCCGCCGGCTGCCAGCGTGAGTACTGAGTACACCCTCACTTCACACTCGCATCCTTCTAGCTCAGAACATGACAATTTAAACCATCTTTAAAAAAGAGAGGAGTTTCAGGAGGAATCATCCGTTAAAAAGATGGAGTGACTTTGCATACGACACTCAATACTCATATTTTATCACGAAAATTCAGCAAAAAGGAGTTACCTGCGCTTGTGATAACCTCACCATGCCAATACACCGGCTGGTTTGTATGTTTATCCTTTTACAGATTTTCCTGACATATACAGAAATTTTCCTTCTCTAAAGATCTAGGTATGAACTTCAAGCACCAAAGATTGTTTCACAAAAATAGCCCAGAAGCAGTAACTTCTATACTTAGATGGTCGATCTTATGATGGCGCGGGCGCCAACGATAATAAAAAAAATGATCAAAAAAAAATTACTTAGGAGAGTTGTTTAAAAATTTTCAATAGGTTTAAGAGTATTTTCATCCTGTTAAATTACCTATCCTGAAATTCATGCGAATGGAACCGCAGGAAAAAAATATTGGTTACCTAAAGGTTTTTTTTCTCTATCAGTAAGAGCTTATGAGCTATATGTGCCTGTGAGTCATATTTGAAGTCATTGTCAGGGATAAATAATAATTAATCTAATCTAAAACAATGTTGCTCTTTGTCCATCGCGATTCGCGACTTTTACGTATCTGATATTTTATCAGCGATACTTTTAAAGTGATTGTGGCTTCACACTCCCATTCCGACTAACTATGAATAATGTTTATTATTATAAAACAGCAATAATTTATGTGGAATAAGTAGATATAAGTTTTAACAACGTATTTACCGATTTCCAGTACCTATAATGATATGTATACGTAAGTAATAACGATGTATCCTACAATTTCAAGACTTTTTTTTGTTCTGGAATAGTATATTTCATTATAAGTGCGGAAAGCCTGTCATTGCAAAGAGATCCGACATATTATGTCTACCCGAGCCGAGGCGCAGCCGAAGGTGAGGGTTGACAGTCGGAACTAGTTGCAATGACGGTTCCGCACGTGTACTGAACAACTATTTTTAATACAGTTGCGAAAAAAATGAAGAAATTTAATAAAATATCAAAAACACAACAAACTCAACTAAGTTCCAACTGTGATCAAGAGATGGCGCTAGTCGTATTAGTAATGCGAAACGTACGTTTCGCAATGCAAAAAAGTGTGTCAAAGTCGTGTCGCCATTTGACAGTTGGCAAAGAGAACGCACGAGTTCGGGAAAGGTAAACAAAAAGCTCGAGTATGTAATAGCCCACATCCCGAACGCTAAACGTCCCTGCAATACGCCACTTTTTGAGCAACTGTATTAAAAAATACTATGTGTCATTTTCAGAGAGATAATAAATCTAAGTATAAGGTCGAATTTACCCAATATCGGTGGTTTACAAATATGTTTTCAGGTAGGTATATATCAATTCGGGTGAAGGACTGTCAGTTACAAAACTATGCTATACATACAGGATGGTCTAAACTCTAACAAAACGATAAATGCCTTCTAACCAACTGTAACTAACGAGTGGTTCAAAGTAAACAAGAGGTGTTTGTTAGTGAATCATGCCGAGCCTAAATACACTGCGTTGCAAATCAATTGTGCACCGCGGGGCGCGACGTGTGGCCGACGCAAAATGGCCACCGGGCTTGTGCGTGCACGCGTAGCGCGCGCAAGCATAAATAAACACACCACGAAATAGATCTGGGGCTCTGCCACTCCCTGATAGTCTTATTTTAACCTTAAATCAGGATTTTGTATATTGAAATTTCGACCATACATCCTGCGTGTAAAATCGAGATTATAATGGACATATTTTTGATGTAAGCTTATAATAATACTGTTTAAGAGATGGTGGCAAGGCTGCTACAATTGTCGAACAACGCGACGGCGAGAAATTATAGCGATGCACTAGCGGACACACATATTTGCTCGCTTTTTAAATGTTTGCAATCGAATTGCATTGTTGAGTGCTGCGTTGCTGCTCTTTGTGTGTATGAATTCTGATGAAACAAAGTCTGTTTTAATCTAGAAGCTAAACACGATGTGTTCAAAAACGGACTGGGCCCTTATTCACTATGACCATAACGCGTCGCGGTAAGATAAAACTCCACTTAAATTGCTTTTCCCTCGTGTCCAAAGAAGTTTCACTTAAAAAAAAATATATTTACCACGTTTCTTTTGTCATAAAGAATATAAATTTCTTATATTTTTGCATCTGGAGCGTTTGTGATTGTGTTTCTGGGACGCGCGTTATGGGCAAGAAATGTTGTTGGTCATAGTGGAGGGAGGGCCCCCCTGTAATAGGTGTTTGCTCATCTGATGGCGGTGCCATTTGACTCGGTTGTCGTCACCGTTCAAACCTAACCTAAACTAATTTAACACGTAGTAGGGCCACTCGCGAATACAAAACAGTGGCGTGTTCTGTTTCATACATTAGGGAAAAAGCCAGACGTTTATAAAGAGGGAAATATACAATTTGACTACAACGTATAGATTAATTACTGGTTCATGAATATTGTTCAAGTTGTTTGTCTTCAAGTGTACGTGGAGTGTTTACAACAGTTTGTTACGCCGATACCATTTCGTCGGGAAGTAACACTGTCTGCGGTGGGTAATGATTCGGGGAGGTTGAGCCTATGACCTTATTAAAAACACCATATTTTCTAATAAACTTGGGGCTTAGGGTTTTATTTTTAACCCTGCTAAGTCCATTTTTGTCAAGGACCATTTTTATTTCGCCAACAAATCTAATTTTCCTCCATATATTTTCTTCAAGTCTCATAGTAAATCAACTTAGAAATCGCATTTCGTTGGCAAAATCAACAATTGGTAGTACTTAATCACAGAGCAAATAAATTAACTAGAGAGGACATGTGCAGGCGCACCACCGTTGCAAAGAAGAAGGAAGAGCAAATGTTCTAACTCGCCCAAAACTTCTTTTGCTGCCATTCTAAATATATTAACCACAAAATTCCCAAAACTGTGAATTTTGAAAACAGTGACTAAGTAAAAACATAACCATGAGGCGTTTAATACATTTCTTTACGTTAATGGAGGTTTTAGTGCGTGATGAATAGTTTTGTGTGTGTTCTGTTTTCATACTAAACAAAGCATTATGTCCCTTCTATTTGTTCTTATCTGTTCTGTGTACTTAATACTGATAAGATATAGTATAGGATCACTATGGCAGTCGTCAACAAGTCTGCAGTTTCTCGTTCTATTCTGTATGCGTCACAATGAGAGCAATTAGTATCAAGAAGCAATGCCCTCTTCGTACAGTAGCGTCGACAAAAAAAGCATCGACTAATACTAAATACATTATTCATTGGATCAAAATAGCAACGTCGTTGTTAATTGCAGTAGGTACCGATGGCAATGTATGTGATTAATTCTTTAATAATCTTATTTAAAAAGGTAGAGCATGTCCTGAACAGGTGAGAGAAATATATGGGAACTATCATTCATAAATAAGATATGACAATTTGTATTGTTAAGACGATTTTACTGCTCACTTTTGAATATTTTTAATGTTTCTTCGACAGCACAAAGTCACGTAATAGTAAAATAGAAGATTTTCTTTTTGTTATAGATCCATCAATTATATAAGAAAGAAACACGTAGGTACGAAATACTTGGGTTCAAGGACTTTACAAATGTGTAGTGACCTGAATACCCGAATCATAGGAGTCATAAATAGAAAAAACCAATGATATCAAGGTGATGCCAATTTCATGACTAATTATGATGGTTAAATTACAAGGCAACCGATAATAATTAATATGCTAGCTGTATATACACATGCGAGATACTCGTCGCATTGCATTCCTCGCGTGTCTATGTATTGTCACGCATCTCTTCGAAAATAATAACAAAATAAAACCAGACATCATTTATTTCTGTTCATTGACAAAATTAACTCTTAATTTCAAAAGGAGTAGGATTGTCTATGACATACCTACGTAGCTGGAGCCAGGGCATTGTATTCGAACTCAATTCAGGCAGGTTATGCCAAATCTTTATGGATCTATTTTTATGTATCTCGCAAAAATCGCTTAAGTATCTTGTGTCATGAAAAATCCAATAATAAAAAATAAAAGACTTCTTTTTCCCAGAAACACGATATGTTGTATTTCGCTCGATCTTAAAAATTAGAAATCAGTAGGTACGAATTTAGACTGTTCAAGTTTAATTTCAAAATTTTACATTTAAGTAACAATAGTTATGAAAAATAAAAAAATATACGTGGAAATCATAATTATTTTTGTATTTAAAATAGAGGAAACCCTTTTTTTAACCACACAATTCTACTGTACCTTTTGTGATTATTATATTCTTGGTATCACAAATAAAACTTCTCAGTGAAGCACAAAGCGGTTAGCGGATGTACTTACATCGGACACAGTTGTTTGGTAACTTAGTTGTTGTTGTAATTATTTACTGTATATTAATTTACCTATTACCAATTAATTCGAGCGTTTCATAGAATCATAGGGCTTCTTAGTAACTGCGATTATCAATGGACCTCATTGTGTCGGTTTTCGTGTTGAATGAGCTGTGCTGTCAGTTTGACTCACTCGCTTTGTTTAAAATAGTGCACGTGGTGTATCTAAGTACTTAGTTAAGTTTGTAGTTTTTGAGGAATTCTCGTACAGCGATAACTATTAACTGTGTTGGTAGTTATTCTTACTATTTATAAATGCGAATGTATATATAATTGTACTTGTTTGTTACGCCTTCACGCTTTAACTACGCAACCGATCATCATGGCATTTTGCATAAACGTTGTCAGAGGTACAGAAAAGGATATAGGGTACTTTTTATCCCGGAATTCCCGCGGGAACTTTGAAATTAACGCGGGTGAACAGCTATTATACATATAGTAATTAATAAAAATAATTACTTATTTAAGGAACATTTCTGAAGGTTACGGCTAGTATAGTATAATATTATCTGTGGTTACGGAAAGATGTCATGTTTGAATGGGCATGTTGACTATTTTTTTAGTCCGTCTTGAAGATTAATAAAAAATATAGGGCATATATTTTTTATTTTTTTTTGGTAATCCAAAAATAACGGAGCTACATTGAGTTGAAATTTCGTGTGACGTCACTAAGCGGACAGTTTGTATGGCGGCCTATAGCGGTTAGTGACGTCACCATCCCCACTCTAAACTTTAATGCACTTTATCTCTGTATATTTTCATTTATTTGAAAAAGCAAAAAATACTTATCTATTGTTTTTTATTTTTTAACTGACGGACTAATTAGAATTTTGATTTTCAAATGTCGTCAACATCCCTATTGTATTTGAATTGTGATCTGGCAATCTTATACAATAATTTGACCGTGGTATTTAGCCCGAAAACCTTACTTTAAAATTTCATAACCAAAATCATAGGGACTATAAATAGGAAAAAAAAAACGAAAAAGCGTTGTGTGTTCCTGCAACATGTCAACTAAAGTCTACAAATGGCTACTCATCATTACATTAAGATCAAAGCGTGGTTTGTTGGTCTGTCTGTTTGTCCGGTTGTTGTGAGAGACGTCGCCGCGCGTGCGTCTTATCACGACATCTATACTATCTTTATGTCAATCCGATTAGATTAACTGCGCGCGCGCCGCGTCTTGGACTAATATTATATTTCACAGCGAGCGATTTTAAATCTTATCTAGGGCTAATATGGTTTTATTTTGTATTTACCGCAACATCTAATCGTAACATTATATTATGCAATTATGTACTTAAATGAAAGTCAGGCCTAATTTCGAAGTATTAGGCCACGTATCCGGTTAATGATTTGGTCATTGCTTTACCTTTATTTACTAAAAAAAACATACCGAAACATTGGATTGGAATCTAAACATTGCATCGGAAACTAAAACTCTATATCGCATTGATATTTTGAATGTGACAGCGTGTGTTCGTATATGTTTTACTGCATCACGCTTAAACAGCCTAATGGATTTGGGCAAAATTTTTAAAACGCTAAATTAAAACATAAGGCTGTCTTTTAGGTATACCGTGAAATTGAGAGAAAATCCCAAAATTTCTCATATATCAATTCAGCTGTAAATCCTAATTTCGCAAAATCAAGTAATAATACAATTACTGCCAACTGCCGACATATGATCATCATCATATCAAAGCTAGTCAAAAGCCTCCCTCAAGGCTCTCTACGACTGGTCTTCTACTCTTCGGTTATCCGATCACTATATATTGTACATTTTATTACAATATCCATGCAAAATTTCCCATTTGTCACCTCCGGGAACATTAGAGGTGGGAAAAACTGTGAATGATCCAGTCTCGTGGGTTATCTGCCCACACCTCGTCTTAGCGATACCCAGTCCCAAAGACATGCAAATGTTGCTAATAACGATGGGTATAACACGGCAGGTGGGTTGTTGCACAGAGAAGATAATATAATAGAGAGGCCATGTACGTTAGGCGCGCGCAAAGAAAGACGGAGCAGCTGCTCTAACTTTCCCAAAACTTCCTTTGCTGGCATCCCAAGTATATTTTCCACAACATTCCTATAACTGTAAATTTTTAAATATAGTGGCTAAGTAGAAACGTAACTGAACAAAGATTTCGTTCCTTCAGATTCTTTAATAGATCCTATTCCTGAAAAGTCCACTCTTGTTGTTAGGTCTTCCCTGAACGTCCACTTCCTTATTTAACTGCAGCCGGCGACACTTGTTTTCATTTGTTTTCATACTAAACTGAGTCGATGCCCCTTCTATCTTTCTATCTGTTCTATGGGTTGATGGACGCAGCACTCGCGCTCCCACCATGTTTGGTCAGCCGTCGTCAGAGACAGCTTGGAGTCTCGGGCTCGTTATCGCGCACGCGCTATCTCGGCATCTTAGCGCTAATTCTGCTCACGCAAAGCGCTAAACTGCACCGCTCCTAGCCTCCCCACGCAAACCTCGTCGCGACGGCCAGTTTGGCATAATGAGGGTGTGCTAATATTGATGTGTGGGAAGAACTTTTTCGAGGCGTGAGTGGGAGTTTTTGTGTCTGAGTAGAATTGACACTCCGTCAGCACATAAGGTCTTACCCCTTAAGATAAGACTCGAACTTCTTAGGTAGGTTAGGTATCTAATAATAATCTAATTTATTCAAACGTATCTACTATTTATTTCGTGAAATATCATGACGTATGCGCCAGCGCAGGTTTCTGCCAAGAAAAAATGCACGTAAAAAAGATAATACAAAAATGTCTATCAATATCTTTCTTTCTGTTGAAAAATACGAATACTTCCCCATCCCACGATTTTCGCGATGCTGTCGGGACTCTTTGCTTTCAAATTGTCTCTGTGAAAAAAACCTAGTCATAGCATTGTTCGGTAGATATAACCTTATATTTAGTCGGAGTAGTTTTCACGTGCCGGAATTGAACCCGCGCTACTAGAGAGCGGGTCTAGACTCTAGAACAGTTGGCGCGGTCACGTCGGTGGGAACGCACGCGCATCTCCGTCGACAGCGGTGCGGTGCGCGATCTATGGACGAAACACAACGCCGAAATATTTAAACGTAGAATACCTTTTTGCCATTTTTTTCCTATTTCAAAATAAAGACCACTCTATTTATTTAAATTTAATAAAACAAACAATTAGGTACCAAAAACATTCAAATAGTGCGGTACAATAATATTTCCTTTATTTTATAACGTTCTAAATTCAAAACCTTTTTACTGTTTTAAAAATCAAATAAAAAAAAATCACGTGGAATTTTAAAAAACAAAAAAATCGGTTCTTAAAGAAAATATAGGTACTTAATTTTTTTAATAATGTAGAGTCGTTCTCTACCCGAATAAAGTTTGTGCGAAATCTGTAAAGTGCCTCAGTGACTCGCCACACCAGCTAGTCAGATTAGAGTCGTGATGTGCCGGTGACAGTGACGTCACGTGCTGCCGCCAGTGATGCGCTGGGGTCTGCTGGTCCTGGCGGTCATCGCGACCGGCGCGCTGGCTCGCACCGGCCCGAGGCGCTGCGCCGGCCGCCTCGCCAGAGAGCGCCTCAAGGCCGCAGAGAAGATCAGAGACAAGAGATACTACCGCCTCTGCTGTGTCTCTGTCTGCAACGCCCCGCAGAGGAGGCCGCGTCCGCCACCTTCGACGACCCACTATCAGCCGCATCACAGATCGCTGTATGGCCTTTTGCACGGTACGAACTACGACACTGCTTTGGTAATTTTAGCCAAATCACTGTACAATTGAATTTTAACCTTATCATTTCTAAATAGTTGGTGACAATAACTGACAGTACCAGTACTAATTTATCTACCTATATGCAATTTTTTTTTATTAAATCCAAATTCGAAAATTCTTTCTACCTATATATATATGCTAGCTGTCCCCTGCAGTTTCATCCGCGGTATTGTTGGAACTCCCTCGGGAATACCGGGATAAACTTACGTATAAAACCTTCCTCCTGAATCACTCTATCTATCGAAGAAAACCGCATTAAAATCCGTTGCGTAGTTTTAAGATCCAAGCGTACGGACGGCGGGAAGCGATTTTGTTTCCTAAGAACTATAAAAAAGATGATCTGTTGGTACAATCACTTCGAACCAGTACCTAGTTCCTGACATTAGCGCGTTCAACCAAACAAACAAACTCTTCATCTTTATAATATTAGTAATATAGATTTATAGTATTAGTGCAGATTTGCACAGTAAAAATATTATATTCTCATAAGAGTTCATAGTACTCTAGCCATAAGGCCCCAGCAATAGTTTTTATAGATCGGCAGACGCGTCCAAAAACTGGTTGTTCAAAAAAAAACTAAGCAACTTACCAATCCATGTTTTATTATTAGATATATAGATATATCGCGAATGTTACTGTGTTCTACGCCACTATAACCTACGTTCTAAATTATTGTTATGCCTACCTACTAGCTTTTGCCTGCGACTTCGTCCGCGTGGTAGTCGAAATCGGACATCGCAGAAAGTGTTCCAAGAAAACACGTTTTTCCATACAAACTTGAAGTAGATCAGACCAAGGAATCACGTTGTCCCATAGAAACTTTGCCTACCCTTTTCACCTCCTTAGGGGTAGAATTTCAGAAAATCCTTTCTTATCGGATGTCTACGTACGACGTAGAACACACCCTCCGAGTTTCAGGTCTCTACGATTAGCGGTTTCAAACACGGTAATTTCGGAGTTCCTGCGGGAATGGGCATGTTGACTAATTTTTATTTTTTAGTCCGTCTTGTAAATATTGGACACGTATTTTTTCTTTTTTTACATAATCAAAAAATAACGGCGATATATTGAGTTGAAATTTCGCGTGACGTCACTATTCTGACAGTTTGTATGGCGGTTTTAGCGGTTAGTGACGTCACGACCCCCTAATCCTAAACTTTAATGCGCTTTATCTCTGTATATTTTAATTTATTTGAAAAAGCAAAAAATACGTGTCTATTGTTTTTTTTATTTTCTAACTGACGGACTAATTAGAATTTTGATTTTCAAAAGTAGTCAACATCCCTATTCCAGGATATCTATTGGCGAAAACCGCGTGATAATCCGTTCAGTAGTCTTGAGTTTATCGCGAATCGACAGACAAACAGATAGATAGACGCGGCAGAGGACTTTGTTTTGACAGACGACCCGATTGGCGCAATGGTCACCATGCCTGCCCGCTAATCAAGAGGTTCCGGGTTCGATTCCCGGTGAGGGTGGACTTTGTGTGATGAACAGAGGGTTTCATTTTCCAGTCTGGGTGTGTGTATCTATAGTATAATATATATGATATAATACGTGTAGTATATACCACGTTTGCTTGGTTTCCACGACACAAGCTTATAGCTTAGTGTGGGATCAAGTAGATCTGTGTGTTGTGAAGTGGATTATTTATTTATTTATTTATTTTATAATATGTAAGGAATTAAAGATAACAATAATAATAAAGTAAAGTTAAATAATAATCTTTCACATTTATAACTAAGATCACAATTTAAGAATTACTTAAATTTATGAACTATATCTAACAGCTAATTAGTAACAACGAGATGTCTTTGAATTGCGGAAAACATATTGACAACGTTTATCTTTCAACTCTAACACCTACCAGAACTCTTTATCTTTCAACGGATTCCCTCGTCCAATTCATAACATGAACAATCTGCATAATATTCAACGTTATCTTTTAAAGTCAAGTAGCTTTATTCTATTAAGATTTTCTAATAAGAACTAAGTTATCTTTTATTTCAAGAAAATAACAATTAAGTAGATAACAACCATTCATCCGAAAATTAACCACGCTGTTATATACTAGCTGTCCCGCGCGGTTTTACCCGCGATAATTTCGAAGTTCCCGCGGAATTGTTCCATACAAACTTTGCAACCCCTTTTCATCCCTTTAGGGGTAGAATTTTCAAAAATCCTTTCTTATAGGATGCCTATGTCATACAAAGAAGTTCCCTCCAAGTTTCAGGTCTCTATGATCAGCAGTTTAGGCTGTGCGTTGATCCATCAGTCATTCAGGACAAAGCATCCTACTATGCTATGGGTGGATGGATGGATGGATGGATAGGTGGATGGATGGATGGATGGATGGATGGATGAATGGATGGATGTTTGTTACTCTTTCACGCAAAAACTACTGGATGGATTTAAATGAAACTTTACAATAATATAGCTTATACATCAGATTAACACATTTTTATCCCAGAATTCCAGCGGGAACTCTGAAATTAATGCAGGTGAAACCTCGGGGCACAACTAGTTTTATATATATAGATTATGTACATCGAAAGAGATACAAGTTTCATTAAAAATTACCGGTCTAGCGCGTCGTCGGAAATGAGTGATATTCCGGTCGAAATCTAGATCGCGACCTTTCGGGAAGGGGGTAAGTAATAATATACATGATATTTGTGCGCAGACGCAGCCCAGCGCGCCAGCTCCACTCGCGCGCACACCGCAGGTTATCGCGGGTCAACGAACCGCGCGCAATTCGTACTGCCGCCAAATGCTTTCATTGATGAATTAATAATCACATTATAGTTATCACAAAAAAACCGCCGCTAACAGCCGCTTAACTATTTCGCAGCTTCCTGTTATGTTTATTATTAACAAACGGATTCCGCGATAAGATGCTGTGTGACTGACTGACTGCCTAATACGAATTAAAAATGACCTCATTCAGTTTTGTGACGCGGCGGTATAAACGTATTGGCTTTAATTTTATACGGTTGAAAAAAAAATGAAAAAATGAAAAAGCGTTTATTAGACACAAACAATGCTATACAATAATAAGGGAGCACTAGTCCCTAAACTAGGATTCCCTGTGTTATGGGGACCAGTCTCCCAGGTTCAAAGTAATTTTACGCAAATATGCATATCAAGAAATCAATGTAACTAATGACTCGGGAACTATAACCATCCGTGGCAAATTTTGATCGAGTTTCATGAGATTCTTGCAGAGATTTGAAGTTTGCTAATTGAGGGTGTGAGGACTTCAAATGGAATTTGTAAAACATTTATGCATCTGGTCTCAAACCGTGCGCTTGAAGCGGTAATCTGTTTTTCACAGCATTTTCCGACAAAGTTTTTTAGGAACGCGTTTCCACTGTTCGAAAATTTCACACAAACAAAACTCATAAAATCCCTACTAATATTAAAATTGCGAAAGTAACTTTGTCTGTCTGTCTGTCTTTCTGTCTGTCTGTTATGCTTTCCCGCCTTAACGGCTCAACCGATCATCATGAAATTTTGCATACACATTGACAGGGGTGCAGGGAAGGACATAGGGTACTTTTTGTCTCGGAATTCCCATGGGAGGAGCTCCCATGGGAATTCCGAGACAAAATCGACAATCCGCCACCCGCGCCGGACCAATTCTATATGAGGATTTCTAACAGATCCACGATGAATTTGATTTCAGTGAACTCAGTCATTCATATTTTATTGTTCGGCACAGTTGATAAGTTAAAATGTAAAAGTTACCAGTAGTGGGGTGTTGAGTTAAGACTAGATTCGGTATCTAGATTCTAGCATAGTCAATTGATAGTAAGGATTGGAAAAATATTCAAAAACTAGCAGTTTTTTTTTACAGACGAAGTTGAAACTCTGAAAAAACTTGATTTGAGAAAAAGTATTTTAAAAGTTTGTGTGAAATAAAAAACAGTAATTAACGCGGGTGAAACGCGGCAACATCCAGTTTTGTATATTTAAACTTTTGCAAACCATTTTCTGAATAGAGCACCTAGTTTAGGATGAGGCAGCTCTGGTAGAAATAGCGTTATTATTATAAGTAATAGAAAAGTCGAGTATAATGATCATGCTATGCAAGTTACACTGTCATCAGAAACTCATTAAGCGACTTATAAAATTCGCGGAACTACAAGGTGGTCTGCCTCAACTGGAACTAAATCCCTTTGATCGTCGCTGATCGAATGGAGGCGCGTTGTTTGCAACGAGTCGAACGTATCAATCACATGGTATGATTCAATCAATCTCATAGCGGGGAAGATGCAAATCTCAACAAACAACGAGGCGTTGTGGTCCCTTGATCCGGAGTTAACATCTGTTTGAAGGATGACGTCGCGGCCCACGAGCACCGTGTTCCAATTTATTGTGCTTAATATACCTACCGCTCTATCAATGTGATGGAATTGTGATTCGGAAGTACGTGTACCTTGAGTGGACCACCATGCAGCGGCGGATACAGATGTATAAGTGGGTACAAAGTATCATGTATCATGATTCAAATCTATTCTCTCTTTAATTAGGTTAGGTATTTGTTTTAGAGTTGGTGCAAGAAGTGGAAAATCTGAGGATACATCCAGTATCTGTTTTTATAATCACTACAATGACGATAAATTATGCCTTCCCTTGAGGTTTTTCTGAATCCACTACTGCCACCATGCAAGTGACGGTTGTGGATTCTATAACGTGACACGCTCAGAAGAATTCTTCTGAGGTGACACGCATCTTTGATTATTCCACGCAAAAACTATGTCATAATCAATAATAAAATCATTAACCTCTTCTTTATCATTTTAACCAAAATATGACTCGAGTATCGGTGGTGTGTTTAAAAAATAATTGTATTCGTTCGAGCAACAAAACACTGAACATTGAGTATCAGATCTTATTTGGTTTGGAATAGACCTGTATTCAAATTAAAGACACCTAAATTAAATATGTACGTAATAATAAGTAAACCAGTAAACACTTTAAGATGAATAAATCATCAATAAGTGCAGACCAAGTGTCCATTTGTAATACCGTTCGATCTGTATTCTGATACAGCATCATTCCAAATTGACAACACTGCAATCTTGTTCGCGGGATTAAAGTCTCAATCAAGTTTACGCATATATCAATCACCACGCCTGTATTTACCGAGGCTCGCGCCCCAGGTAGGGCAGTTAGTCTGCAACATTACGCGAGACACCGACCGGTGCAACGGGACTATTGACAACACACAGCTCTGTAGTCTGTGCTCTCTTGTCACTGACCCGCTAAAATTACTTAACGAGAACCATTTATCATGAATTATGTCAGGACAGCTCTCCCAGACGGCGGTCAAACTATTGGTGGTCTTAAAACGAATGAAATCGGAATCGACAATAGGTAGGTACCGTTGATCTAGTGTTTAGCGAATATTATAGTAATAATAATAATAATAATAAATTCTTTATTTGCATACATAGCTTACATAATAGGGTACATAATATAAGAGTAAAATTGTCCTCATGTCCTGTCATTAGGTGACATGCAAAATTATCAAATTAAATCATCAGCTTTAGATTTAAGAAATTAAATTGCATTAAATCAAAATATTACATTAAAAAAAGATAAGAAAATTAAGACGTGTCATTTTTGGATATCAATTATTAAATTATGATAATCAAAATATTTTATAAGAAAAATAGTCCACTTAATTATTATTAACGAAATTAATTTAAGTCAATTTGAACTTCTGTTCAGGTAGTCTCGTACACTATAGAAACATTGGGATTGCAGCCATTGTCTCAGTCTTTTTGCAAATTTTTTGGTGGATAATTCACTAATGTCCTTCGGTATGTTGTTATGTATCTTTATACACATTGCATAACAATTATTATGATACAATGCAGTTTTTACGTTTCGGTCTAGAACAAGTAGTGCTGCATGGTAATGTTCAAGTATTATTATAAAAGTTATATCGTTATATTATACCAACATCCTCTTCAAAGCAAGATCCGGCACCAATTTTATTCATATGTATAGTCGGCCGTGGTGAAGACTAGAATAATTTTGAGTTCGCAATGCGATTGATTAATCTGCATCTAGTCAGTTTGGATGTGGTGAAGACTAGAATCACTTTGAGCTAGCGATGCGATCGGCAATTCTGTTTCGATAGTCAGTGCCACGCCTACCATTGTAGCGTCTATATGCGAAACCAATAAAGCGCATCTTTGATCTTGATTTTCAAGTAAACTTTGATATCGTTTGGAAAAATTGTCAACAAAGTAAAGGGACAAAAAGTTAAAAAGTGCTCTCTATTTTCTAATTATGCCAATTTGCTCACACGGCGCCTCCGAGTAGGTACCTGGCAGCAATGTGCGTTGCACACATTGCACACAGAGGCGGCTTGGCTCTGTCTATAGTCTACGTATGGAAACCCATTAATCACGGGACTGACGGAGTGATTCATTTGTGTCGTCGTGGATCTGGTCTAGCAGCCGGTAATGCGGTAGTCAGTCCACCGGCGTCCATTCATCAATGTTATACTTCTTAGCAAAGATATTGAAAGAGAATAGATTGACAATACGCTCGGCCGCTAAGCTTTCCCCTTGAACTACGCAGAGATCAAATCATCTTATGCTAACAAAATGCCATTGGCTAGCAGAGACTGTTGTCTAAAGATTGACGGAAAGCGATGTGATTGGCTATTTGAAATGTACTTTGTAGTGACTGGTATTTGATTGCATCGCAACGATGTCATTGGTTTTTATTTTGATCATTCCCCCCGCAAAAATTGGTTGACGTGGATTGCATAATGCATAGTAAAAGTTTGTATTGTTCGTCTATTCTCCTAAAATGTCTTTGCTTCTTAGGTACCTTTTGTTGCCTTTTTATCTCGCCATAGTGCGGCTAATTCATCATGTGTTAGAGAAAGTTTGTGTTTGGAACAAAGCGTTGTAATGAGATCATGGCCGTTCGTAGCGTCTCTTTTTATTATTTCATCATTACAATCCAGTTTTTGCTTGTCCCAAAAGTGGATTTATTTTGACGCTTTCTGTAACATCTAATAATAGCATAGTTTAGAAATTACTCCGTCTTAGAATTCTTTAAGAACATAATATCATTGTTAAAATTAACAAAGAAAACCATTGAGGCAGTAAGTAGAGAAATTACTATATTATTAGGAATTAACCAGAGGATCGAAAATAATAAGAAAGGAATTGTGGGGAGTGCAAGTACAATATAATAAAAAGGCAAAATACTGACCATCGCTTCAGATTCAGTTTTATTTCTTCCAGTGTACTGACTACTGCCGTGATAGACGTACAATAAAACATTGTTGTTGATATCTCAATCGTATCCGTACAGACAGACCATATCACCACATATCAATGAGGACTCATTCAGCTCGCTCGTTGATCCGTGAACTCGGAGGTCAGCCCTACGCTTGGATTCACCACACAACCAAGATTCCGGTGCGGTAATTACATAACAAAGCGGTCCGATCGTAAAGATAAGCGGAAAAAAATGAGGAGTAAATTCGTTTTGACAGGACCACCTTATGATGGGAGGTCGTTGACCTTCAGGATACTGGTAAATGTAATTTTCGAGTCTTGGATTCGTCTTACAAATAAAATAATATTTCATCTCCAAAATAGATCACTTCTAGACAAAACGTTTTAAAACTAAGTAATGGTAGGTATTAAAAGGCAGCCTTATTTAAAGCTATCTGCGACAACGTTGGATGGACAGATCCAAAAGGAGTTAAAATGAGTTACTTAGGTGTATAGAGCTACGGTATCCTTACAAATATAAAAGTGAGTTTGTTTGTTTGTTTGCTCAACGGATCATCATCAAATTTTGCATACACGTTGTCAGGGATATAGAGAAGGACATAGGGTACCTACTTTTTATCCCAGAATTCCCGCGGGAACTCTGAAATTACCGCGGGCGAAACCGCGGGGCACATAGCTGTGCAATATAAATGTTATAACTTGGACATAAAAGATGGAACGAACATAACATATTGTATATATAAACATTACACAACAAACACAAAATATCATTTTCCATTTGAAAAATGTAGTTTCGATACAATCGTAAACAAACATTTTGATGATTGTAAAACGTATCGGTTTGGACTCGACACTATAATTCTTTGTTGAAGTATTGATGGATAGTTACTATTTAAAAACAATAATCGTAACAGCTTGTTGTCGAGTACGATCTTGAATGACATCAGCCTTATTGATTATAGTGCGTTGATCTATGTATATTTATGGAGCTATAACACACCAGATTCGTTACTCGTTTACTGCCGCTCGCGATGGTGGGTCGATTTGTTATTCACGCAATATTTTAGGCGATTCGCGACGCGTCATGCCTCAACCAGGTTGAGACCTCCGGGGAATCTCATGATATGACGCCAGCTTGAAAAAAATACACGTTATAAACTGACAAAATGGGCGCGAAATAAGGCATATAATAGGCCTTTGTTGCAGATGTTAAGAATATTTTTCATAGGTTACTAAAATTTTACTTTATTATGTATTACTACTTGTACACCTAGTTCGGCTGAAAGGTGGAAAATCTACAGCTAATGTACAACTATTAAATTTTCACTCAGCCGATAGTGTACTAAAAATCTATGTGGTATCACAAGAAAATTGTACATCGATATAACAACAATATATTATTCTAAAACACTCTATACTGTATAGTAGACGACCCGATTGGCGCAGAGGTCACCATGCCTACCCGCTAATCAAGGGGTTCCGGGTTCGATTCCCGGTGGGGGTGGACTTTGTTTGATGAACACAGGGTTCCATTTTCCAGTCTGGGTGTGTTTTTATATGTATAGTATAATATATAAGTAATTCTATGCAGTATATACCACGTTTGCTTGGTTTCCACGACACAAGCTAATCATAGCTTACTGTGGGATCAAGTAGATCTGTGTGTTGTGATGTGAATTATTATTATTATTAGTATAGAATTACAAGAGCGGTAGAATTCTCCCCTCCTATTCAAAATGCAAAGGTTGAATACCAGGCTCGTGCCGCGTCTTGAGAAAATCAACACAAGTAGCAGAATCAATACGAAAGCGTTTGCAAAGTCCACAAATCTGCACTAAGCCCTCGCGAAAGCACTATGCGGCCCTTTCTAACCGCGTTAGAATAGACGTAAAGGCAATTATTGCAAAATAACTGTCGATATACGTGTACTATGGACTGAGAGACCAATATCTGATTGCTATTCAATAAGTGTCACTAGTGTGACATGTAATAGCGCAGCGTGCTTTACAAACGAGGTATGTTTGCATAAACTTCGTGCTATTTAGTATTAACAACATGATCTCAAACGCTTCGGAGAAACTGCAGTATTCGACGCTGCAATTTTTTTGCTACGTATGGACTAAAATGTGGCGCTAACATTGTAGAACAATGGGATACTTATATTTCTTACTTATCACAAAAACGTATATACTGTACTTATACAATGTTTTAAAGGCTTGTTGGACGGTTGTAAATGAAATTTGACATCTCTCTTTGGTAAGATGTAGTTCAACGTTCTATACTTTCAGAATAGGTACCTACTTTTTATTTAGGTGCATGAGTTTTATCAAGCTTATACCGAAAAACCGTGAAGGTACCGTGAAAAACGGGTAATCGCACGAAGTAATCATGATCGATGGGAAAATTGTAGAGTATCGTAAAATATTCGGTCCGATTAAAGTTTCTGAACACACCAGTAAAACTAAATGTTGTAAGCAATTTCGGACGTGCAACATCTTTCACAATCAAATCCCTAGCGATCTTTGAATACCTTAGCTCTACCGCTTTTCGCGTAACTATCAAGTCTATTATAAATTTTAATCTGCATCGACCAAGTAACTGTATACGAAGGCTTCGCATTCCCACCTGTGTCCCGATTTCAGCAATTAATCGTAGCAAATTAACCTTTTTGTCTCTGTTAATAAGATTCACACCGCCAACGACACAACGAGAATGTCACCGCCGCGTCGCCCGCGTCTGTTATTTATGGGTCGATCAGCCGGTGAATGCCTCACAAATTGTTCGATCAGCGCTCGGCGCGTTTTTCTTTCTCTCGAATGATTCATGCTCGAGAAGAAAAAGATGCCTACAAATTAGTAACGTCAACGTGTCCTTAAATTGTTCGATTCGTCTCGTACAGTTTTTGCTCGACGCTTGACGACGAACTTTCTTTATTTTGTTGACGGAATTGTACTTGTCAACTTGTGCCATCCTTCTTTTATACAATGAGACTTGATTGTACATCTTACAGCATCAAAATCTTCAACTTTCTAAAATACTCAACACGGGATGGGAGTTGTTCAGTCTTTAATGATATTATTATTGTTCTTTATACGTAAAATATGTGAACGAGCACAATATGTTGATAATTAAGTTATATTTGGCACTCGGTTTGGAAATTATATGTAACTTAATTGATATCCCTTCTTGCACTTAGAAAACAAATATTATGCCAGGTTCTACTGTAAGGTCTCTAAGGCTCATACCATATTTACGAACTCTACTCATACCGTACCGTACATACCGTATGTACCGTATATAGTTTATTGCTGGTTACGGCTTATTGTTCTCACATAATTATAATTGACACTGACAGCGCGCTACTGGAGAGTTTGTTGCGCAGCTTCTTCTATTCAGCCATAGCACAGGAAGCTGTGAAGGGTGGATATTTTATAGGTGCTGTCTTAATAAATGTAACTTTATGGACGTCAAAAAGAGCCATATTATGGGCCAAAATTGAATAAACTATATGACTTTGACTACTTTGACTTCATACTTTTCGAATATCTTAAGAGTGTCTCCAGTTTGAGTATCTAGCGTTTGTAAATACTGCTCTCAGTGTAGATACAACGTGAACACTGAACATCTATTCCGTTCTCGATGACTATCGCCAAATGATTAACTGCAGCGCGACCGAGCCAATTACTGCACTTTAGATGTGCCTACCTTGCATTTCCCATTTAATTATTTCGTCAGGACGAGCGGTCTCAATCTAGCTATCTCCGCATGTTTTATGAGCGCCATCTGTTATCCTGCCCGCGTTTTATTAGTATTTCGTGCGTGAGGATCTATAGAATGACTAGAAAAGTAATGGATAGAACTAAATCATACTAGGTCTCGAGTTTTATAGACGGTATTTTAAAGTCGCGTACATCGCAAAAACGCTCTAGAGAGAGTGTTCGATTGAAATTATTATTCATGTAAAGCAGAATTGCATAGATTCTAGTCTAATTACATAAACTCAGCTTAGAAGCAGAAGTTTGTTACTGAAGTGTTTCGGTGAAGTGGTTAGTGAAAATGACTGCTACGCCTGGTGTCGCGGGTTCGACCCCGCATCAGGGTAAACGTTTATCTGATGAGCATTTATGTTTACCCTAAATCTGGGTGTTAAGCATGTGTTGAGTAGGTATGCATATAAGAATGCATAAAATTTATTTAAGTTCAATTCGCGATTTTGCTAAATTAGCGCTTTACTTTGCCATAAGTTTTTAACTCTTTCCTGTGATTGGCACTGTGTTTATCCTTGTATACTTATCTTCCTAGAGACCAGCCGTAGCGCCGACTCGTAGAAACAATTAGTTCTGACGACGAATCACGAAAGCCTCCGGCAGTATAATTATTGCTCGCCGACCCGTCCAAGTTTATAAGAAATAAATAATAATTGTATGCTTAATTAAATAAATTAAGCTATTTGTGTAATTAACGTGTTGGAAATTCAAATTATACTGTGGAGAGTTTCGAGCGTCACTTAATTAAAATGTCGTCTCGAGTTAAGAGATTTTAAACTCGCTTCAAATAACTCACCCGGTTTTATAATGTACCTCTACCTAAGTTGTGTGATGTTTTCTGTATCTAAATAAATATTTGCTTTTTTATATGTATAAGGTTATAGGTAAGTAGTATTTGCTGAAAATGTATTCCCAATGTTCACAGATTTTTGAGAAATATAGCTTAATTAAACAGATTAGAGATTCATTAATCTCCACATTTAATAGCCTTGCCTACAATCAAATTGGCAGATTTTTTTTTATCGAAAAATGTGGATTGCAATGTAGATTTTTTGTGATGCTCGCGGCTTGATGCCCCCTTTCCGACTAATCCTGTGTAAGCGCACCATGCCCAGAAATCATTATGCAAATGGTATAAAGAACAAACCGCTGCAAACGCATTCATACCCGTACCACGGCGAATAAATCTAAGAGACGTTCATTAGTGGCTAGTCTAGTTTATGAGGACAGTGCAGTTCCTGTAGGAGCCCCGAGGCGGAGCCCCGGCCTCCGGCCAGGCGCGGTGGGAGGCCCGGCGTAGACAGTAAACGCTCGGTTGATTACTTTGTTCAAAACGGACCCACATGTGTCTCTGTAAAACATCGTAGACATGAAGATTTGAAAGCATTTTTATGTTTTATAGTACTTATAATACTTTAAGTTTACGAAACCGAAATGTTCGTCGGGAAAAAAAACAGACCAAAGATTGGAGAGGTTCGACTTCAGTAATTTGGCCTCTTTGGTTGCGTAAATTAGTAGGTATTAAGAATAAGTATTAATGCTCCTATTTTTTTTTTAACTTAAGTGAAGTTTTTCGCCCGTCCCGCCCATTTTCTCTCTTACTTCAACTTGTATTACATTCGCATCCGCATGAACATCCGCGTTGATTAAGACGGAGGCGTGTGCGAATATCCGCAACATCCCTGGTTAAAATTTAAAAAAAAAAGTAAAGGATTCATAAATTAATTTTCTGCGCTCGCCTCGACGTTTAAAAAAAAAACTTATCATCGCATCTCAACAACTCCTGATGGGAATCAATCTGCAGGGCGCTCGCCGTATGCGAACTACATAATTAATTTGAAAGCATTAAATACATTCGACACGCGAAATTTACCACCCACGTGTACTCAACAAAGTCAAAATACGCAATTTCCGAGCCGGCGCGCCGCACCGCCTCACCGGCACCGCCGCGATAATCGCAAATTGGTGTTTGTAAGCTAACATGCTTGAAATTTCGCCTTTAATCATATAATCACGCCGCGGTCGTTTGGGCGTGAGCTCGGACGGTTGGACCACTAACTGCATGACCTATGCCCTGTAGGCTTAAGCCCTGTAGTTAGGCGGGATTTTCGAAGTTCAACTGATTAAAAGATAAATATTATTATAGTGTTTTCTTATGTAGGTACGCATACATAATATAACGAGTTGGACTTACTTGATGTCTTGACGTGACTGAGATTTCATATAGGTAATCTAATATACATACAACGTGTTAATGAATTAACTGAAAACCTAATACACCCCATTTAAAAAAATAAACAATAATAATATGATTGTTTAAATAAATTATTAGTATAAATATTGTTATAATATGCGTTATTTTGACGATAAATTGTGATATAATATGATTAAATTATATTTTATGTCGAAAAATTTATACTTTAAAAATTATTCGACATTAGTTTGGGGGTGACCTATCCTACGTAATTCCAAGCGCTACGCCTGCGCCTACCGGTTCGAAATTTTTTGCTGCGGGCGGCGTACGCGCTAATATTGTGTTATAAATAATTTAGACATGGGCTAGTAAAAATTAAAAAATATAACCTATATTAAAACATAGTGCGATCGATTCGCTAGCTGATTCTGAGTAAACTACTTTCTAGTTTTCAGTTAGTTCATTAACACGTTGTATAAAAATCTCGTGTCACAGATCGCCACTATATACCATTACCCCATGTACCTACACAATGGCGCCCGAAGTGGGCCAGCATACGCCATTGTGTACTGAAAGCTTAAAAAATTATGTCGAAAAGTAAGTTTTATATTAAACTAGCTGTGCCCCGCAGTCCAACCGTTTCGGAGATTCATCCGCGTGAGTTTCGGAATTCCCGCAGGAACTTCAAACTTCTTTTATATAAACCTTGTCCTGACAATAACGAACACAAAAAAAAATCAATTTTCCAATTTGGTGCAGTCGTTTGTAAGTTATGCGCTTACCAACGCATTTGACGATTCATTTTTATTATATAGAAGATAGAATATCATAACTTTCGTACAAGTAGTAAAACACGGTTCTGTTTGTTTACCATTGAATATATGAGTGTACCTACGAATAGTACTCGCCTCTACTTGACCGACTTTTTTATTTATAAATCCTCTCACTTTTGATCGATGCCTGCAATCAGCCAGATATCTGTTTATTTTTATTTCGCCACACTATACGACGTCACCGGTTGCAACTTTGATTTGATTTTGAACTATCGTAAGTAGGTATATACCATCATCAAATGATAGCTAAAATATTTTACTATTGAGATACCTAGCTAGTTATGTTTTATGACTAATATTGAAATTGGTTATGTGAAAGAAAGAAAACGTTTAGACTGAACAAAGATTATACGTATTTATTTGCTCATTCACACTTGAGTTACACACGTCTATATCCTGATTCAAAAGGAGAGTAGTAAGGGAGGCATTGGCTACATCACACGACTTTTATACTTATGGTTGTAGGAAGGGGAATTGGTACTACTAGCCGAGTACAATACGACTCTGTAATTAATTTTTGTATATAATTCCAACACGCCCCCTCAAAAATTAATTTAAGTATGCCAAATGCCAATATCTTATAACAAGGATATTTATACAATTCAATAAACACAAAATAGCACGCATGTAACTTCATAGTGTACTCTGGGGAATAACAATATACCATGATCCAGCATTCGCTGCGCAGGATTAGGGAAAACCCAGAAAAACCTAATCAGATCATGTTAATAAAAAAAATATTTTATAAACAAACAAATATTATGGAACAAGTAATAATGTTATTCCAAGCCCATATCAGCTCTCATGGCTTGGAAAGAAGCAGCTGCTAAAGGTTTAGTTAGTCCATCTGTCAACTGTTTACCTGTGGGAATATAACACAATTTTATTACCTTTTTCTCAATTTGTTCCTTAGAAAAATTATATTTTATATCTATGTGTTTTGATCTCTTGTGATTGGCTAGGTCATTTGCAATACTTATACAACCGTTATTATCTTCATAAATAATAATAGGTTTTGTGATATTAATATTAATACTGAGTGCTAGAGATTTTAACCACAAAGCTTATCTAACAGCTTCGAATAATGCCATATACTCCGCCTCAGTCGAAGAGGCTGCTACTGACACTTGTTTCTTTGTATTCCAAGTAAAAATGAACACTTATCAAACAGTTTAAATAATTACCCAGTGGTACTTTTTCTATCACTTGTATTACTTCCACCCACCCTCTGATTGGGGTTACATACCTACATAAGAGTATGGTATCTACATAACATCACTTCAAATCAAATCACATCATTTGTACGTCAACTTTAAATTATTTGTACTCTTCAAATATCTAAGTAAGTAAGTACTCTTTTCAGACAGTGCCACAATTCCTTATTATTTTTACGAGTATACCTACTCAATATATTTACACTTGTGCTTAGGTCTGGTTGTATACATAACATGACATACATCAAACATCCCAAGAGATTTCTACAAGGGGCATCATATTTTTCATTTAAATCCAAAGCTTCATAATTTAACTTATTTTCCAGGGGAGTACTCACTGGATTACAGTCACTCATATTAATCTTATTTGACACTGTATTTATGTATGAGTTTTAAACTAATGTTATCTTAACATTGTATCTAGTAACTTTGATACCAAGAAATAGCTTCATTTCTTTAAGAGCCAACATTTTGAATTAATTCATTAAATAACTTTAAACTCATTTAAAATTTGAATTATACCACACACCAAAACTATGTGATCGACATACAGTATTACATAGACATTTGTATTTATATGCCCATTATTAAGTACATATAAACATCTATCTACTGATGAGTTTTGAAAGCCTCATCTTTCAATGACTGTTAAAAGATTTCGAACCAGCATCTAGCTGCCTGCTTTAAACATACAGCGCTTTATTAAATTTAAAAACAAAACCATACAGCGCTTTGTTTTATTTAGAGACATAATTGTTTTTATAGTTTACATCTTTAGGAATTTCCATAATGTTCCTTTAAAATGCAGTTTTACTTCAATGTGATAAACTAATAAATTATACTGATTTGTAAAACTAATTAAAAATCTAAAACTATCAATTCTAGCCAATGGTGCAAAAGTCTCATTGTAATCCGTTAGATATTCTTGATATTCGAGCAACTAAACGCGCTTTATTCAAGGTTTTCCAAACTCGTCGAGTCTGATTATTGATAGAGAATATCCACTTACAATCTACGATGTTTTTATTCTGTGGTCGTGGCACTAATGTCCACGTGTTATTTACTGAAAGTGAATCCAATTCTATCTATCTAGTTTTTATTTCATCAAAATTTCAGACAAAATAGTTTGCACACACATTATGTAATCATCATCAAGAAATAGTAGAGCGGTTTTTAAGCCTGTCACCCATCCTTAAACCGTTAAAATAATTTTGTTTATGTTTGGCATAACCATTGAACTATTATTATAGTAACTCAATGGGCATAACAGAACTTTGAGATTCTACGTCACTATTAGAAGTAGGCAATGTTACTTTTAATCTTGTAACGACAATGTATTAAGTCTTAGGCAATGGAATTAAAGACTTATATTGCATGGCATAAATAAATAGCGTTTAACGTTTCATTGAATATTAACAACTGTATGCATTGAATAATGAGTCTTATTGCAATCACAGTAGGTTTATTATCGTTACAAATTAAAAACAATGTTGTCACCATGTAGTCACTAAGATTGTGTATCGTTCGAAACTTATATAGGTATTTTTCAAAACACTACCTTTGCGAATTTTTTTAGCGAGTTTACGCTCATCAGATTTCGAACAATGTATCTGATTTTAATCTGTCAGTTAAAAACTTTAAAGACACTGATTTTGACCGTCCGTCTATAATATCAGTTTTGTCATAGGAATATTCATCACTATTCCTTTCAGCACCTCCCAGAGGCCTGGAGACCAGTTAGTTTCTTTAACACTAACATCCCTGACAGTTACAAACTTTTCGCAATTTTCATTCCAAACTTTATAACCGTTTGGTTCATAACCCACCAATATTCCTTACCATGACTTATCATCGAATTTATTATTATTGGTTTTGTTGTGAACTTACACAGTCGAACCAAAAACCTTTGAATACTTTAATTGAGGTTTTTTTTATTAGGTGTGCCACAACTCAAATTTGGTGTTTGAATTTGTTTCAAAGCTTTAGTAGGTGTCATATTAATTAAATGCACCGCTATTAAAACAGTCTCGCCCCAAATTTTTTTGTTTAAGTTTAACTTGACACCACTTAACATCGACCGGGCTTTATCAATAATAGTTCGTACCTTTCGCTCTTAAACATCGTTCTGTTCTAGGAACTGATAAATAATATGCAATGCCCTTTTGTTTACGTCTTTCATTTCGGTAGATAAATATTCCCCACCGATATCACAGATCAGACTAATTTTAAACTAAGTTTCACCTCGCTTTTAGTAACAAAATCCTTAAAAAGTCGAGAACACGTCTGATTTATAAGTCAACAAGTAAATAACACAATAATGTTAACGTTTAACGTTTTAACGTTTTTATTGTCAACGGTAGATAAAAGTGATAGGACCGCAAACGTCTGAGTGCACAACATAAAGTGGTCGAGTTATTTAACTTTTATCTTTAGCAAGA
This sequence comes from Zygaena filipendulae, assembly GCA_907165275.2. NCBI lineage: Eukaryota > Metazoa > Arthropoda > Insecta > Lepidoptera > Zygaenidae > Zygaena > Zygaena filipendulae. The sequence goes on from OU015649.1 coordinate 787,598, forward strand.
TTAAAGGATAATCGCGACTGTTTCCAATATATTATGAAGGCTTCACATAAATTATTTATCATTACAAGACCAGAAAATTAAATTATTTCTAGACTCACCCTTTATTACGGTTTTACCTTCTTTACATATTCACGTTCCTTGATTATAATTTTATAATACCTTGCCTTTTGCATCTTAGAAACCAAAAACAAATTATATGGAACTTCAGGACAATAAAGTACACCTTCCAAAATATCTTCAATGCCAAATTGCTGGTAACCTTTTTAGAACTTCAGGACAATAAAGTACACCTTCCAAAATATCTTCAATGCCCAAATTGCTGGTAACTTTTATAGAGCCTCTTTTTGTAGCTGAAATGAAATAAATGACTTAATTTGGCAACTGAATTTTTTTTTTTTTTTTTTTTTTTTTTTTTTTTTTTTTTTTTTTTTTTTTTTTTAAAGGAGGATTCAAAAACGTAAAATTATTGAATCAACCGTCCCTGTTAGCAGTGTGATCCGATGCGCCTGAATTCCATAAAAGGATATTTTATTTTCGTGACCATCATTTTGTAATTGCCGATCATAAAGGCAAATCCCAAAAATAATTTATAGTAGATGGTGTTTGAGTCATCTCTACAGCTTCAACAGTTCTTGTTGTGTTAGTTTTCTGAACTGAATTTTGTAACGATAACAATATTTTTTTTTTTTTTTTTTTTTTTTCATTTTTCAAGTGCCCTTTGCGCTCACAATGAAAACATTTAACCAAATTAGGTCTCTTCAAATATTGGTTTTTATAATAGTAATTTTTATAGTGATGCGATTTAGGTTTCGCACTTTCGATTTTTCTTCTTTTGTTGTTATCAATTTTATTTTCAACATTTAATACTTTTGACAACTGGATTATATATATTTTTCTGTCATTCTTCACATTACACAGCCGGATCTTCTTTAATCACTTTTATAACGTTGATTTAGTTTAACAACGAACGTAGGTATATTCTAAACTTCCAGACACTATACTTTTGTCGGTTTAATATATTATGCTTTACTTTAGAATTTAAGATTGTAAATTCCATAAAATTACTTCACTGATTAAACCAAAAATATAGAAACAAAAACGCAGAATAACTTTAACTTATTACGTTAGACTGGACCCATAACCTATTGAAATTGGTTATGTGAAAGAAAGAAAACGTTTAGACTGAACAAAGATTATACGTATTTATTTGCTCATTCACACTTGAGTTACACACGTCTATATCCTGATTCAAAAGGAGAGTAGTAAGGGAGGCATTGGCTACATCACACGACTTTTATACTTATGGTTGTAGGAAGGGGAATTGGTACTACTAGCCGAGTACAATACGACTCTGTAATTAATTTTTGTATATAATTCCAACAACTAAAACCAAACTCCTGGGTCTAGACTTGATATTATTTTTTTTTAAGATTATTTTTTAAAGTAAGCAAGCACTAACTTTTGGAAAGGCTTTAGGCTTTTGGAAAATCAGCTCTTTAGTTAGACCACTGAGTGCTTTTTAGTTTTGAGGTCACAGAATCCGATATTTATGCTCCTCTTTTCAAATATAAGAGTATTTCAGAATTATTAGTGATTCAACCCCTAAATGTGAAATGGCAGTAGAGAACCAGTAGGTAGGTAACATGATAGGAAACTGATAATTCGTTACCTACTTTCTTCTCTTTTATCTTCAATTTTGAAATGATGATTTGATAAAATTTAAAATCACATAAGTTCAAACCCAGACAAAAATTTCATTTGTTTTGAGGTATCAACAATATCCAAATCTGAATGTTGCTCCAACAGCAAATCGATTACGTCATCAATGTCCTCAATCGATGTTAGCGCGTGAGTCGCAAGTCGAATCGATTTGACGGGACCGACACAACCCGCTCCGCCACTCTCCACCAATGTGTACACCACGGCTCACGCTGGATAGCAAATTATTTGACAGTTGACAAACTGTATACTCAACCTTCTGTGAATAGAGATAAGGCTGATAATAAAACAGCCGGCGACGGTGATGTGGGTGCGTGTAAACTGGTCGTCTTCATGGTGTGACTAATTGGTTCTGTAATTAAAGGCATTAGAAGAGCAATGAGTTCACGACGAATCTGTACGCTGTCGCCGCAAGTAATAAGTGAAGTGGATTTGTAAGGTTTAATGTGCCGTGATTGTGTACAGTCGAGTTAGTTGGAAAATTAATGAATGCTTATAACATTATAACGATGACGTTAGGTCCTATTTTATGAAGGTACCGCCGCGTTCTTGTGATGTTGCCATTATTGGTCTAATCAGCTCTTATGGTGTGATACAACAAGGATTGTAATCTTATTGACGTCAAAAAGAGCCACAATATATGGACCAACTTTGAATAAAATTATTGGACTTTGATTAAATTCATAAGAAAATAAAACTCAACGCTCAATTTGTTTTTATTTCCAATTTTATTATAGTGTCTTGTTAAATACGGTTTGTGGTTTTTGGTCCCTAGTTGTTCGTTTTCTATTGACTGAAGTTTATATAGACTTCTATAATAGAAATAATACGACAGTACTTAATTTTTTTAATAATTTATTTATCTTATCTTAATATATATAAATCACGTGTCACGTTGTTTGTCCGCGATGGACTCCGAAACTACAGAATCGATCATGATGAAATTTCGTCACTATGTTGTATTTGGCCCAACTTAAAAGATAGGATAGTTTTTATCCAGGAATTCCCGCGGGAACTCCGGAATTAATGCGGAAACAGCTAATCACCGTAAACTACTGTCAGGGGTACAAAGAAGGACATAGAGCACCTACTTTTTTCCCAGAACTCCGAAATTACCGCAGGTGAAATCGCGGGGGACAGCTAGTTTTATTATATAAATTCATTCAGCAAACAGAAATACACATTTTATACATTACAAAACACATGAGGTTATGGCAAATGGCAAATGTCCACCATGCTCATCGTGCACTGTGATCTTGGACTTACGAAAGAATCTCTTGAAACCATAGAGATTAGGTAGGTATTATAATAGATCAATATCTTTATTATTTTATAACACTCATTCACTATGATCGGAAATCTCGTTTGTATAAACTGTGTCCGTGTACAAAATCAATTTCTACGAACAAAATGCGGCGTATAATTGAAACAAGTCACAGTCGTAAGTCAAGATGTTATCATTTGCGCGAGCGTCGCCGACTGTGGGAGCGGCTGCAGCGATCGTACTATGTAGTGTGTACCTAGTACCTACCGTAGAGATCTCTCGACTCCTAATGGCTCGTACTAAATCTTCATTTATCATCGCTATTTCCTTCTCGAACACTAACGACGAGCCGGATGTAGCTGGAGTCGTGAGCGACAGTGTTTTGTTTACACGCAAAATTGCTGACTCCGCCATATTTGTTATTCTTACGCCCTGAGCTGGGCCCTTATTCACTACCACCAACAACATTCCTTGCCCATAACGCGCGTCCCAAAAACGCATTTCCAAACGTTCTAGATGCCGAAATATTAGAAATTATTATTCTTTATGCCATAACAAACGTTGTAAATGTATTTTTTTGCAATAAAACTTCTTTGATTACGAGGGAAAGACAGTTTTTTTGCGGCGTCTTATGGTCATAGTGAATAAGGGCCCTGAGATGTTCAATCTATCAAAAGTTTCATTTACTTTAAATAGTATGTGCTAACAGTCTTATAATATTATTATTTCTATTATTAGATATTATATGTAACTATGTATATCATTTGAAATAATCTTTAGGTAAGTAAACAAAGCGCGGTTGTAAAGGAACCGTCGGCATTTGTAGTGTTGAATTCTCTAGAATCGTTGGAGTGATTTTATGTGGCATCAGCCGCATTTGTTAGATCAACGCTTGGATCGAAATAAGATAATGGGTCAGATGGTGATCTCAACAATGGTGGGTAGGGCCGCGAGTGTCGTAACGGTCACCGTCCACCGTCCCCGGGGCCTCACCGCGATGTTATCAGCTCATATCAGCTAGAGATCCAACACCGACACCAACATAAAACTCTAGATGCTCCAGCGTTTATACGCGACTGTTGATCTTTGATTTTACGACACAATATATTTTATATTGTTTGCTTTTATAACAACGTTGAGTGCTGCCTGAAGTTTACACTAGGTATTCAATCCTAACTAATTATATCCTTCTAACTAATTAATTATATCCTTACTATTATAAAATATGTGAATGTGAGTTTGATTGTGTCGCTTTCAATTCAATCATCATGAAATTTTGCATACGCTTTTTCAGGGGCATACAAAAGGACATTGGGTAGGTATAGGTACTTTTATTGCGGAATTTCCGCGGGAACTCCGAAATTTATGCTGGCAAAACTAGTCAGTCAAAGCTAGTCTAACTATAAACAATTGTATCGCCTCATATGTATAGGTATTGAGTGAATACAAACGCTGATTTCATGTTACCAGTTAAAATCCATTAACGCGTATACACGTAAACTAAATGACGTTGATCACTCATTGAGTATAAAACAGTGTAATGAATGAATAATGATATAATCACAGCTAACAATAGATAAATTGCTTTAATATATCCGTGGGCGGGTCCGACGGTCCGTCCGAGCGTGGGCCGCGGGGCGAGGCGCCCACGCGCCGCCGCTGAGACTGCCGGTGTTCCACCTACAAGTCTAGAGCCAGCCGGGTTCTAGGTCGGCTAACCTATAACAATATCTCAATGATTAACACCACACCAACGTGATTCATTCACTGTTCACCGAGGGGATATGAATGGATGCTTATTATTAACTGGGCCCTTATTCACTATGACCATAACACGCCGCGTAAGATAAGACGCCGGAAAAACTGTCTTTCACTCGTAATCAAAGAAGTTTTACTGCAAAAAAAATAGTACATTGTTATCCAAGGGGTGAAAGTAACTCATTTAGTGCCGAGACGGGGTTTGGCGCCCGAGCTTAGCGAGGGCGCCAATAGTTCGAGGCACTAAATAAGTTACTTTCTCCCGAGGGTAACACTGTGCTTTTCATTACGAATGCAAGGAAAGTCAAAATAAAAATAGGAATTAGCTAAAGAAAAAATGAGTGAAGATCGGAGAGTCGCTTGACACTTTCCCACCTATTTCTTTTTCTTTGGCCGGCTAGCTATTCAGTCAGTATTTTTTATTTACATTGTGGCGACCTAAAAAAAATATTTTCTTTAATTATTTAGTATTAATTAAAGAAAATAAAAAAATATAAATAGGAATTAGCTTAAGAAAAAGTGAATGAATTTTATTTTAATTAATACCTACTTAAACTTTACGTTATTTCAATTTTACATCGCGCTGGCTGTATAGAAAGTTGAAACATGGTTCAATAGAAATGTGAAAATAGACCTAGTTTTTTTTTAATAATTTGACAGTTGTCAGTTGAAAGCGATTCTCCCTAGGGCTGAAAAGGGCTACTTTCAACCCGCTTCTCAGGCAACTTCAGACCTACTTTCCGAGCATGAGTAATGAAAAATACATTTACAACGTTTCTTATGGCATAAAGAATAATAATTTCTAATAAAGTTAAACTTTTACGCGTTTCGATATCAATACGGGCACAATTCACAAAATCTTGGCATCTAGAACGTTTGGAAATACGTTTTTGGGACGCGCGTTATGGGCTACGAATGTTGCTGGTCATAGTGAATAAGGGTCCTGATTTTGTTGGGCTGCTGGTGCAAGACATTAACAATTTGACACGTCTGTTTTGCATACGAACTATGCATTTCAGACTTTGCAAATGCAATGTTAGATGGTAACGAAGTCTGAGGTAATAGTTCTAGTGTGTTGACTGCGGTTTCATAATTTTTGATCATGATAAGGTTTGCATTAAGTATAACCGAATGCTCCATTGTTTTCACTGTTTGTTTTTTCCACCGATAAGTACTGCTCTATACTTAAGTCCGCATTTATTACCGCATTGTTACTTATCATAACGTTCAGTTGGAGTATTACGTTGTCGGATTAAACGGAGCCCTGTCGGCCGCACAATGCAACGGCCCTGAGGGAGAATGGAATTATGTTGTATTATGGTCGGATCGGTTGAAGACGCAACATCGCGTGCTGAACCAACATTGAAATTGCATAATCAACTTGTTTCGTATGAAAGATATAGATTCATTCAATATAGTATTGTATAAAGACGCAATTTTCAAAAACACTACCTTTGCTTAATATCCTGACTTAATACTTACTCTAACGGCCGCACTCAGAGTCGACTTTAATGATTACTTAGTGAAGTATAGATTTTTAAAACAAAACTGCCGCAATCAGAGACGTTCAGTAAATTAAAGTTAATTGGCATTTAATGAGATGTAACTTAATTAGTAAAATGCCAATTAACATTAATTTATTAAACTTGTCTGATTGCGGCAGTTTTGTTTTAAAAATCTATACTTAACTAAGTAATCATTAAAGTCGACTCTGAGTGCGGCGGTATAAGTATTTAAGTGTAATGTAAAATATAACAGCTAATCCTACAAAGGTAAAAGATGAGATTAGTCATAGTCGTAAAAAATCTTTGGTGCAATAAAGTATATTGTATTGTATGTAGTTAATTATTTATAATCTCTACTCTTAACTTTATCTAAATGGTTTTGTAATAATTTATCAATTCTTACGTCGCGTCTTCTACTGTTTAGTTAGTCGCAGATTAAAACCCTTTAACCGCAAGTAACCTTAAGCCATACTTATTTTCACATCAGCAAATCTAATGGTTGACATCATTCAATCATTTATATATTTTTTGCAGAGCTTTTTCTGTATAATGCTTATGACTTTAAGAGCTGCCTATATAAGGCTGGGTGTCAATAATGGTCTTATTATGGAGTTAGATCTCTGATATCGAATGGCCTTATTGGGTTTAGGTTGGATTTAGAAAAATGCTGTTTCAAATATGCGAGCGCACGTGCGCGCTCTGTCAAATTATATGGGCTTGTACAGTCTAACGCAACTAGGAACAAATTAAATTTTGTTCGTGTTTAGCACTCATTTTTTTTTTAATTTTTTTTTTCCATGGCATCAAAGATGGCCTCACATGCTATTTCAGTCTTTTGTCTCTGAATCTTTCTTACAATCTGTCATCTGTTTGTCATGGCGACGCATGTTGTTATTTGGGAAAATAATTGTGTGATTTTTAAAAATTTTGTGTGATTTACGCTTTGAAAAGTGCAGTGTGACTATTAAAAACTATTTTCTTGTGATTGGGTAGTGAAATAGCACCGATTAGACGGTGTAGTACGTATGTAATTTGTAGAAAAAGATAGAGTCGACAAAATTTAAATAAAAGGAAATTTATCACGAAATTTCCTATAGATGAAGACCAGTAAGTACAGCTTGAGTAAAGTAATAAAGTATTTTGTTCTCTTCAGCTATCAGCAAGACTAAAATAATACACTATCTTTTTGAAATGAGAAAAAATATTTGCATGTTTGTAAACCATAGTGATGTAAATCTTCACTATCGATAAAGTGAGTCGATTAACTTTAATGAATGATGCTGTTATAGTTATAATTTTGGAATATTTTTGTATAGCTGCTGCTGCGTATACTTTTTTCATTACTTACTGCAGTTTTCATTAAGTATTATGATCGTATTGTAATAAAGTGAACCTCGTCTTCTGTATAAAGAACTATATTATACTCTATCTTGTTTCTAAGTGTACTTGCATGATTGATAGATATTTTAATTTCAGATGTCGACAATGGGTAAAAAATATTGGAAATGATGACTTAGCTTACATTCCAATCGAAAAACTTCATGATATAAAATATGTCTGTGGAGATGTAAGGAACGAATGTCGGATACTTCTACCGATAATTTAAACAAGGCTCAACAAGGAGGCACTGCGAAGTAAATCATTTACTTTCCCAAATAGGTTATTTAATTTTGACATAAAATGTAAATGTAATTTTTAAAGAGAAAATAAATATCTATCTATCTAATAACATCATCATCATCATGACAAACTAAAATATTGGAATAATAATAAATAAATAAAAATAATAATTTATTGTTTCAATTTTACGACAAATGTTTTCCCCCGTTGTAGATTTAATTAACCTGGTATGAAGCCCACGATGCTCTAATGATAATTTATCGATATCGATTTAATCAGGAACTACATGTGGCCATCCCTATTGTTCTCGTTAATGTTGGTACCCATGAGTTATGAAGTATTTTGACATTTAAATTTTCGCTGTGTTGGTATTGCTGGGTCTGCTAAATGGATTCCAAAACCAAGTAAGGAAGTCCTGTCTCTTAAAACGTAGTGATTACCTTCTCTCTGGGCTTGTATTAGTAGGTTTTTGTTTTAAAGGTTTTTTTTTTATTTCTTTTACAAAAGCTGGATTAATTTAGCCAAAGATTAACCGGAAAAAAATGTTTCTAGTCTTCTTCGTACTATAGTAAATCGAGTCGTTCGTACAATATTTCTGACCAACCCGGACGAGTGGAGCACTCCTAGAGTAATAATATTTCGGCAATGACTTCGGCAACTTTTGGCTTGTACTTTGCTTGCCAGTATCTGATACATACATACTTCAAAGTTAGCGTGATTTGCCCAATTCATTTTCCTTCTTATTGTTCAATTTACTAAAGTTTACTGTCATTCCAAAATTTTAATAGCAATAATTCTCATCGCATTCAGTAACGTACGTGGACGTGCCATCGCAAACTCCCATAAAGCGTTATGAGTATGTTAACGTAGTGTATAACGCAATATGAATCTCCATTCACAAACGGCAAAGCGTAGAGAGAATACGGTGATACGATCAATGCGGCGCAGCTGTCGACACTAAATGTTCTATCAGTGTTGCCATTGACTTGAATCAGAATTCCAATCGCGAAAGGTTAAAAATTCAACAACTTCGAACGATCGAATAAAAATAACTGTTCAAGAGAATAAAATGCTAGTTGAATTTCTTAACCGACACAAACCACAGTTGCACTCTAAACTTAAAGTTTTGTTTCAAGAATTTCAAGGAAACTTCCAACTCTTAATTCATCACAAGTTTATTCATTAATAAATTTATCGAGATTTCTAGAAAATCCTTATCCTTTGCTCCCTCTATATCCCAAAAGGCAGTTACATTCTCGACACTTTCTTATGATCCTGATGCACCTAAATTTTTGCAGAATATTACTACTTGTCTGCCTGAGACTAATCCTTACGAGGATTTCATTGAAATCCAGAACTGATTCCATATTTATGTTCTCCGAGAACAAACCCTTTTGTTGGTTTCATTGAAATTCATTTTAATCAGTGATAAATCTTAGAGAAAATTTTAACAAAAAACGTGAGGAGTGCGGTACGAAGGAAAGGCGCGGTGAGTGTCTTTTAGGTGGATAATAACTTGGCGCGTTGGTTTCTTGCGCGCTTAGTCTGATGACAATGTAGTTTAATGAATAAAAAAGTCACGTTACAATATTACAAGAATCGAGTAGGTACCTACTGAATGGGTTTCTTCAATAAATTCCTAGTTCGTCCTAACACCCTGTATATCCACGCGCTAACTCGCGACAAGCTCGTCCCATCGGGCTGCGCACGCGCCGCACTCGGCCGCGTTTTTGTCGAAACCAATTTCGTTCGTACGCTTATACCCAGATGTAACAGTTCGATAAGATGACGGACGTTGAATTTTATTTATTCAAGCTTAACTGTGAATTCATACAGCTGTGCTCGTGAAGAAGAAGAAGAAAATATATTTAGATACCAGGTAGGTGCGGGACAGGCGCGGATCTAGGATTTTTTGGGACGGGGGGCACTTTTGGTTGCACGACGAAATTTAGAGAATATACATTTTTCTAAGGTCTTATTAAAAGTACCTACTTTAGTCGTCAGGGAGACCAAGTGCACCCGCAACCGCGCCTAGTATGGGAGAGCCTACCACAGAGAGCCTACTGATATTGCCAAAATTATCGCATTGACACTGCAATAGAAGACAATACCTATTCAAAATTAGAAAAAGTGCGAAGTAAGAAGGAAATGTGTAACTAAAACACTGTTAAATTTTTTTTTGGGGGAGTAATACACAGCAGATAAATAGGTAAAATAAATATATTGGAAAGTAACACAAAATACGACATACAAATTTTTACCAAACACAATGACATAAACTAAACGTCAACGTCTCGTTGAGTTACGAGAAAGACCTGCATGAAGGTGCTCTACCAAACACACCCCCTTCAACTCATGGGCTCGTCATTTTACTCATCAATCCGTAAACGTAACCCCAACGCAGCAGTAAGCGTCTCATGCCTAATGTGAGGCAAAGGTTTGGTGAGGATATCTGCCAACATCCTATTAAACTTAAATCTGTCAATTATTGTAATGATTACATGTTAAAGTATCTAAAATAGTTGTAATATTTATTGTTCTATGATTAGTGAACTTAATTTGTAATAAATTTGACACTATTTCAGATTATTATTATTATACAAAAGAAAAATTACATTTGGATTCCGGAATTTTTGTTGTTAGTATTAAAATTATAATACTTTACCGATTTAACAATAGTGGTATTATAATATGGGCCTATTGAACATTTTCCCACGCAGGTTAAGTCGTTTAAATTCTTACACAAGCAGTCTGAATGGAGTAATTCAAGTCAATTCAAACAATAAAATCCAGCGAAGCCCATGGTTTCAGAATGTATAAACAAAGGCTGCAGATGCAGACTGTAGGTACATTCGAGTACTTCCGCCGAGCCTTCGCGCGGGCAAGTCACGACTCTCATGTTACGGCATTCCTGGGCCCTCACCATGAGTTTCTTTTGAACATATTTCATTTTAGCTCCATCCGCTCAGGCTTTTGATTGTATTTTCGATCGTAGATAACTTTTGGATTAAGATATATGCTATTCGGAATATATAACGACAATATTAACGATAAAAGTAAATGGGAAAGTATTTATTACAGACGTACTGAATGACTTGTTAAGTATTGTAAAATTACGTGTAAAAGTTTGCGTAAATAAGTAATAAAATTAGTTATTTACACATACACAATTGTGATGCAAGTAACGCTTAGGTCACGAAACAAGTGGTTTGTAATTAGTCGTTTGGTAAAATCAATAAATTTTCCTTTTCAATAAATAATTATATTTAAAAAAAACTGACATCCATCATGTATTTCTGTCAAAGCCCATGTCATACCGTTTCACAAAGACGGACATGTCTTGAAACATAATTTTATGTCTATCGACTAGGCTAGAAAAAAAAACAACACGGGTCTTCACTCTTCAGGTTTTGTGTGTACCGTGTGTAACTCGTGGTGCAACCGCCTCTGGCATGCTGAGCTGCCACTTAGGCCCCGCAAATATTGTAAATAACTCGGGCAAAATTTAAGCCCACGTCAATGGCAAGGCGGGAATTAGACGTGTTTGTTTTATATACTGTAGGGTTACTATGGCCGGTACTGTCATCAACACAACTCATAATGACGATAATGCAATATCGTTAGCATTATCCGCTTTCTGTACTTGTTGTAACACATGTATGAGCGATAATCCCCTATGCGGGCCCAGTGCGAAATGATGTACTTTACTACGCTCTTCGTTGAATGTTTTTACCAATAAATGAGAGAGGGGGTGATAAAAGAAAAGTAACCAACCACAAAAAACTATTTCTGTCTGTCTGTCTGTTCGCGATAAACTGCGGATGTAGGTGATGAATGGAATGCCATGCGTTTTCATAGGTAGATTAAGCTTAGCCTGGAGCAACATATAGGCTTTGTTTCATTTAAATATTATGTCTGGAAAAAAAGTTATCGCATAAAAATCTTTCACGCAGGTGAAACCGCGGGCCACAGCTAGTTTTTTGTTAAATAAATTAAGAATTATTATTATGATAAGTAATGAACTAGCTAAGACGTAGAAATAACTGATCGCTTTAAATTTTAGCGTAAATTAACTACTCTTAAAGTAAACACTAGTGAATAGTGATAAAGTTTATAAGGTTTAACCAAACAGATTTTAAGTTAGCGTTGATTTAACCTGTCAATTTTTGTTAAAAATATTTAATGTGTATATAATGTAACGTAACTACTAATAGAAAGGAGAGCATTTTCTGCTATTTATTTATTAATGACGGTTTTTTTTAATTTTAAATCGAATTAAAAACTAAATAGTTTATTCTGCTACCTTCTGTACAAGTGCACGACAATAATTAAACTAAAACCACACGAAAGATAAATGATTGTACAAACTAAAATAAACCAGAACCACAGAAAAGATAATAGTGCTTAACCAACTAAAACATAAAATAGTTTCCCCATTTATCTGCAACGATAAGCTTCAGTTACCATATTGCGTGTAAACAAGAAGTCTAATGGGCATTATCTTTTGATAAATTGAATTATCATTCAACTATCACAGGCTAGCCCGCATTTTAGAGCACTAAAGCTGAACTAAGCTTAACTAAGTATAGGTACGCTAAACCAAGCTTTTATACCGCGACTGGCCCGGCCACTTAGCCGATATCGGGATCGACACTAGCTACCGATAGCGGCGTGTCCTGATAAATCTGATACGATTTGACAGACAACCCTGGTAATGACTATTGCCATCAGAAGTCACCATTCAAGTAACTATACTGAATCTCGATCTGCGCACTGATATTATAAAGAGGTGAGTTTGTAGTTTGCATGGAAGGAAACCAAATTATTTTCAAATGATTCGTACCAACTGTAATACCGAGTGTTATATTATACTTTTTAACAAACAGTTTCCGCGGGAATACCGAAATTCAAGCCGGTGAACCTACGGGGATCAGTAATCTTTACTATACAGGTCGTCAGGGGTACAGAGAAGGACATAGGATAATTTTATACTGGAATTCCCTCGGGAACTCCGAAATTAACGCGGGTGAAACCGCGGATAGCTAGTAATAAATAAAAGCGTGTTAATAATGCAAGAAAATTACTATCAAAATAACGTTCGATACGTTGTACTTAAGTCGGCTCGGCGCTGGATGTTAGACCTGCGCAAAACATTACCTTTCATGTGTGATATGATGTGACATTACTTTTGCAGTCAGGTGATATTACTCGAAAGCATTACGTATCACTCAAACATCACTCGACGCGTTTTACAGAAAAATTAACTTAGTGTAGCCGTCATACCCTTCGAAATCATTAACAATCTGTTCATGATTCCAAATCTGATGTTAATACCCATTACTTGTATCTTTGAGTGAGTCGAGTGCCGGGTAGGTGTCGGCTCTCTAACTCTCTGGTCGCTCCCTCATGACTGAGGATGGTGCTCATCGTCGATTGAGGATGCTGGTGCTGCGATGCGTCTCACGATCTGCCTCCAGTCCATTGCCTCTCTGACAACCGATCAGAACTTAGTCGAGGGTGGGCCCTTCACTTGATCGCTCCATCTGATAGGGGACCGTCCGCGGTAGGTCTCGGTGTGATATTCGTTTGTTTGTATTTGTATGAGTGGTGTTGCATCACCTCGTGAAGTGATATCACCCGAGTAATATTACGCGCATTACTTGCACACGTCTTGGTACCTCAACAGCGGAGCTCCGATATGAATGATCGCTCGTCATCAATCAAACGACATAGACTCGGTGCTCGTAATGACGCAGCTTCCCGGTCCGAATTAGAGGATACCCGGTTGTCACGGCTCAGCGACACGACGGGCGCTGGTCATTAATAATAATTTCGACTATTTTTACTATTTTCTATCCAAATCGCCCCACACCAAAAGAACTGCAAAGTATTCATGGTTTTAGAACAAAATTAAAACAATTTCTTCTTTCAAAACAAATTTCCTTCGAATCTATCAATTTCAATTTGTCTGTCATTTAAGTCTTATTTAGTTTTTGGTTTTTCACATATTTTTACTACTTACCCTCATTATTTTCCTTGGTGTAAGTGGAATCGTCTTGATTATACTTTTGATAAATCTTGAATTTTTAAAATTGATTGTTTCTTATATTTATACTCGTACAATGTTTATAATAAATCACCTTCACACACTTCCGTACTATCCCCAAAACAAAAATAAAAATTATTTCTTGTTTACAAAAAGTGCCCACCTTCATGCAGACGGAGATCTTAACCACAATGGCGTGTGTTGTTGTGGCGAGGTGGTCGTTAACAGTCTTTTTTTTTATTTATTATATTTTTGTACTATTATTTTGTTCTGTGGTAATATTGGAAAATGCTATTTTATTATTCTATTTATTTCTTAATTTAGTTTCATTGTACTAAAAGTATTGTATTATAATTATTGTATTATAAGTAGTGTATTACAGATCTTACAGTATTTATAATGTTTAAGTACTTTGTATGTATTGTTTATTTCAGTAAGAATTATTTACCTGTATTTTTCTATATTATTTATCTTTTATATTTTTTATGTTTAGTTGGTGTACTTGTATTTATATGTATAGTATCATTTTTTTCTGTACCTCTTCTTTTGTTACCCCCGTCCGTGCGTGACAGCGGGCTGCCAACTGAAAACCAGCGCTAGGTGTTCCCGCACCTAGCTAATGCTGAGTTGGTGACCCTTTCGGCAGAGCATGCAAGAGATATTATCTATGTTTCTTTAGATTAGGCACTGTTGATGTTTGTTTCTTTTTCTTGTGTGTTGTGCTGAAATAAATGTATTTTCTTCTTCTTCTTCTTTCTTCACTATTAGTACAAAAAAAATTGTGACTACCAAATTGTTTCAACAGTAAAAAAGGTAGGGTTAGTCGAAAAGGGGAGCGAAGATAGTTATGTAGTTTAGAAAAAAACTAAAAAACACGCTATTGGCCTATTGGCTTTTCATATGAGCCTAAACCCATTTCCCATTATTCTTATTGTAGGCACATTACTTCTGCCACTTCTTCTGTCTTGACACTTGGTTTAATCTCATGAACCCCGGTGAGGGCCGCTTGAGATAATATATTATTGTTCTCATTTTTTCTCACTATGAGGACACACCTTAGTCGTTGGTATGGTTTGGTGTTTCAGCCAGCCAATCAAAACTCTACTTTTCAAGTGGTCAAGTAAAGCTAGAGTTTTGATTGGCTGACTAAAGTTTTCTATTCTAGTTTTGTATGCGTTAACGATTGTAGAATGTCAACTTGGCTAACCACGCAGGTTTTATTTCGATACGACGACAGTTGGAAGTAGGAAAATTTTCACTTTAAAAATTTGTTAGTGGTATACGTGAAGCTTGTAAAAAATTTATGACAATACAGTATCTTTCAATATCCTTATAAAAGACTGAGAAAACATGATTTTTGCGTCCCTGATGTGTGTGAATTTTAGGCGTATTTTTTTGCTTCAATTTGTTTTCTTTTCTGCTAAATTATGTTGAGATACTATCTGTATTTGGCCGTCGTACTTATTACGATATTATATTACCCTCCATTAAATCGGTCCGTTTGAACAGTTCAAACGGAAAGTGGACTAAAGCCCCTGGATTTTATGTGTATTTTACGACTTGTTAAGACTACTTAAATACTTGACTGTGGTGAAAAAGTAGCACTTGCTTTTAGCTAACAACATTCTCCTCTCAAAAGCGGTGTAAAATTATATTTTTACAGTTACGACATAATGTATATGTACCTGCTACCTATACTTACGTATTTTATCAGAACACTTTAAAGTTTTTATTTATTGACTAACATATAGCTGTTGCACCCTGCCAGTTTCGTCTGAGTGCATTTTGGAGGTTACCTCGGTAACATATTTTTCCAGGGTGCATAGACTGAAAATAATTCTTTAACAAACTTAATGAAAATCCGTTCAGCTATACCAAAGATTAGCTCGGACGGAAGGACAGACAGAAAACATAAAAAAATACTATTCATGTTACAAGCAAATAACCCTCTTGATAATATACAGACGGACACTTCGATGGTAAATTTTAGAAAGTTGTACCTACTATTGTTTTCCTCCTTATACTTCACATTATATGAGAATTGTCAGCGAGGTTATATAGAAGTAGGGCGGCCATACGTCCCGTATACATATACGGGACTGTCACCGTATTTAAGTACCGTTTGTCAATATTTCAATATACACTTACTAATGCAGTAAGTAATACACGTATCAATAAAGTAAAATCTACGTCAAAATATGACTGGGCGAAGAAACAGCAACCTCTTCCTGGTTCTTTTCAGCAGTAATTAAACTAGTTTTTGACTAATTTATCACGATTGGAGTGAATTGTTTTGGTCGTTGTTGTTTTTTTTGCATTGATTTTTTATTATAATAAAACGTTACTACCCTTATTTTTAGCTTTTATTTAATTGCCACTAATAATTACCGTATCAGTTCTCAACAATAATGGCAACCTTCTATATAGAAGGCTTATATTATATATAATTTATAAACTAAAACACTAAATTATATCAGCACAAAATTTATTCAATTATTAATTGCCCTCATCAACCAATCTCGCAGTTGCGCAATCTGCGAACTCCATGTTAATTTACCATCAATTATATTAACATCGAAGTGGGTCGAGTCGAGTTGGGCCCGGTCCGAACCGAGTGGACCCTTATTCCGCAAGCGTTTAGTATAATTTCCTCAAAAAAAAAACACGAAATCTAACCAGTGCTTTAGTGGTGTCGATTTTTTTCCGAATAGGCTAGTTTCCTGGGTAAAAAAATCAAAATTCTATTTAGTCCGTCAGTTAGATAGTAAAAAATAAAAGACACGTATTTTTTGCTTTTTTAAAATAATGGAAATATGCATAGATAAAGCGCATTAAAGTTTAGGGTGGGGGACTCGTGATATCACAGCTCGCTATAACGTGCGAACAAACTGTAGCGAGGCGTGACGTCATGTGAAATTTCGACTTGATATATCTCCGTTATTTTTTGGTTACATAAAAAAAAAATACGTGTCCAATATTTTTTAATAATCTACAAAACGAACTAAAAAAGAAAATTTAGGAAACTAGCCTATTATCCAAAACCTGAGAATGTCTAAAACTGCATTTAAATAAATCTGTGGATTACTGTGGATTAAAAGTACCATATGAGAGAATATTTTAAAATTTACAAAAATACTAACTCTCACAATTTCTAAAGTATTGAAGCCAGAAATTGCTCTCTCCACAAATTATTCAATTTTTTTATAATAATAATAATATGTTTATTTACTTTAACCATTATGTTAATACAGCCAAACTAGTTGAAACTGTGTTTCAGGCGCCAGCAGCATTCCCTTGAATTACAAATAAACTATCTACTTACTTTAATTATATTTCTTTCAAATTAGTTATTTTTCGTTCCATGCTTAACGCGTTCGGAATAGGTCCTCATAGGGATCAAAGGCGGCAGGCCGGGCGCAGCGCAGGCGCAGGCGCGGGCGCAATCACGCCACAATTATCGCTTAGTTTCGTAGCCGGAGCGCGGCCCGTGTTGCAACAGACGGACTGATAAATCCAACAGTTTCAATGGGCACTGTAAACATCGCTCGTTATAGTTGCCAACTAAGTAGTTGCTAAGATTGCAGACACGATGTTTCTCGCGAGATAGTTATGTTAGGTATTTAGCGACAATGTTAGAAGCCTCTTGGTGCGTCTATTTCCTGAATATCCACTCTGTTCGTTAGAACTTTTCCCCTAAACGCCCACTTCCCTGAACGTCCACTTGCCGGAGAGTTCAATATTCGATTATTGTAAATTTAGTAAAGACGCATAGTCTGTCCCCGGCGATTATTTCGGAGTTCCCGCGGAAATTCCAGAACACAAAGTAGGTATACCTACTCTATGTCGTTTTCTTTACCCCTGAAAACGTCTATGGAAAATTTTAAGCGATGTCATCTGCATTAATTTCGGAGTTTCCGAGGGAATTCCGGGATAAAAAGTAACCTATGTTCTATGTACCCCTGATAACGTAAGGTATGCAAAATTTTATAATGATCGTTTGAGCCGTTAAGGCGTAAAAGCGTAACAGACAGAAAGACAGACAGAGAGACAGTTACTTTCGCATTTATAATATCAGTATGGACGTTTAGGTACACTTCAAGATCTCTTTGCCCCAAACTTATCCTCTCGCCACAAATTTCATAATAATTAACTTAATATCTCTACATTTTCTATTGTTGTATGTATCTATAAGATTAAAGTTCTAAGTTAATGAAGTTGAGCCCGGCCTGAATCCACGGAGTGATGTTGATAGCTAGTAACTTGACACACAAAGGGCTTAAGCACTGCTTAACCCGGAATTTAGCTGCAATAAACTCATAAAGTAGATAGCATTAAGTTCCATACAGTGTAAATAGTATAATCAGTAACGGAATTCGTTAGTTTCGTAAGTTTTTAATAAACTCAATTTAATCTTTACGTAGATAATCTCTGGAGCTACTCTAGAAATTAATCGATTTTAAAAAATGTTTCACTGATTTGATTCCGAGCGTTCCCGAGAGAATTCGGACAGACCGAAACAACGCGGGGAAAACTCTATGCTAATATTGTAGAGATTTTTTTTTGTACTTTTGCTTGTAATGGATAAACTTAAAAACTACTTAACTGATTTTTTAAATTCTTCCACCTAAGGAAGCTACAGTATTCCAGTGTAACATGTGGCACTTTATATCCCGGAATTCCCTCGAGAACTCCAAAATTATTGCGAGTGAAACCGTACCGTACCTACCGGTACTTTATGTTTTTGACTGTACCACATTGTACGTGTACCGTTCATAATTTAAAGCAAGCGACGGAAGCAAGTGCTATTCACTTGCTTCCGTCCCACATTGACCTACAGGACCATAACATAAAGTAAGTAAATGAACGAGGTGTTACCCAACTTGCAACACTTGTCAACATCGCGTTCCGGACTTCCGATTTTGAAAAGTAGACGAAATGGTTCTCGATGTAGATCCTTTCGGCAATAATGGAATAGAATAGAATAGAATAGAATAGAATAGAGTAATTTTTTATTGCGCAACAGACACACACAAGGTTTACAAACAATGTAACAAAATCACAAAAAAAATCCACATTCTAATAGGTGCCACGTCTGTTCTTTATCGCGACCCCAGAGCGCTATAAGACCATACTATATTTAGATATATAAGGCGAGGTTAAGGCTTTAATGCATTTGATTAATCTACGTGATGATAAAGTCCCGGGCGCTACCCCGAATTCCCCCTCTGAAGTAAGTAAGGTGTCGCAAGGTAACTCTAGATTCGTTTACACAATCAACACAATTAAATAGTAGTGGCAGTCTGTGTTTTATAAGAAGGTTTCGGATTTGATTATATTTAAATTAATAGGCATTAGTACCTATACTAAATACCCAAGATACACCATCAGAGACCCGAAACGACTTTTTTTATCACTACAGTTTGGCGTGATTGCAAACAGTACTTAAAAACAAAATGATCTTTCAAGAGTTGTAAGAATAACATGTTTCGTCGTATGCCTTAGTAAGAATTTCATTTATTCAACAATCAAAATGGTTTTAATTTTCTTTGTTATCTATCGACGACCCACCAACTTTTTGTGAGGAGATTTGTATGGAACTATGAATCTAGGCACAACGTAATTATTGTTTTTAACATCAATCTGTGTAGATAATAAACGCTCGTCTACGCATGCAATGCATGTGCATTTCATAGCACTGATTTGCACATACTCTATTGCGCTTGTAAAACATCGAATGCTAAATGCAATGTTACTTTATTACTACTTAACTATAAGTATATTGATTCATGGAATCATATCGTAACGCTGTAATAACGCCTTGATATTAAATGTGCTATGTCGTAAATGTGTTCAAATCTTTTCAAATGAATAAATAACTCTATAATAATAACATGAGACTATAATAGTTCAATTTTAAAATAGTTTCAGCTGAGTTATTCAAGTTGTCGTTGAAAACTTTTAGGGTTTTCAGACCCGCCATTTGTACCTACGTACCTACTGTGCAATAAAGAATAAATAAGTAAAATAACTAAATAAAACTCGGGAGTATTGAATCTTCTGGTGTTTTTTTAACCGACTTCCAAAAAGGAGGAGGTTCTATGTTCGATTGTATGTATGTTTTTTTCTTTTTTATAACCATTATTTTGTTGCTTTTCAAATAGATATTTAAAGAATACAAAGAGAATAAAATCACAGGAATATTTGATGTGATGTGTCTCCATGACCAAAACGGTCACTGTCTCCGCATTTTGCTGATGGTGTAGTGAAATGACAGCGCTGATTAGCAATCAAGACCGTTAAAAATTCCTACAAGAAAGATACAAAAATACAGATGTCACAGTCTACACGCATGTACGAGTACATTTTCCGGGAAAATGTTGAAATTCACCCCTTTTAATGGCAGAATTCTTGTAGTTTATAAGTGGTTTAGGTATTTAACTTCGAAACTTGGTTTATTTAAATAGGATTGATATTTACCTAATCATGTGGTAATCACAATGTGTGGTTTATTTCGTCGCTCGCTCAAGCAGCAATCACTTTGTATCGCCAACAGTCATTTAATACACTAATGCTGTTT
This sequence comes from Zygaena filipendulae, assembly GCA_907165275.2. NCBI lineage: Eukaryota > Metazoa > Arthropoda > Insecta > Lepidoptera > Zygaenidae > Zygaena > Zygaena filipendulae. Next base: position 808,087 of record OU015649.1, read on the forward strand.
TATCCATAGGTAACTAGCCGTTGCTCAAGGTTTCACCAGCGTTAATTTCGGAGTTCTCGCAGGAATTCCGGATTATAATATAGTATATGTTTCTCAGGGATAATGTAGCTTTCTAATGGTGAAAGAGTTTTTGAAATCGGCCCAGTAGTTTTTGAGTTAAATCGTAACAAACAAACAAAAAATCAAATTTTCCCTCTTTATTATTTTTATTTAGTTTAGATATTTAATAGTAGGTTAGTTCTATACCGTTTCATTATTTTTCGACATAGCATGCATTGTGAAATTATTGAATTTAACCATATTTTTTTTTACATTTTAAACGAATTTAACCACAAATAGATGACAAAGTTAAACAGGTTAATAACTTTAGAAATTTGATTTTAAACGGCGGTTTGACTTCTTCCTCAGATTTTATGGTATTTTTATTGGAGCAGTAAAATTTATTGGGTAAGTTGGTAGGTATCCGTAATAATATAGTAGTAATAATGTCATGTTTTGGGTTTATAGTTTGTTTCACCATTCGGTATAATAATAACGTGAATAACGTAATGCATCTAAACGCCTCCATATTGATTGATGCAGACCTTTTCTTTCTTTCATACTTTCCATAGTCCGTACACATGCTCGTACATTATTAAGAAATTGCAAAAAAAAAATTTGTTGAAGCTTTTCGTTAGGTACCTCTCTTATATGCACTAGATTTAGGTTCCACGTCGATAAACCAAAAAAAATGTTAACAGTAAAAGTCAATATTTATGGACTATGGCATAGTTAAGATGAACGGCCAGCAGTCTGAAAACGCAGTTGAGAAGAGGCGAAAATGGTGTGCAAGAATTGTAACAAGTGAAGTTTTTTGCCATAAACATAGCTATTGCCAGTGGGTTAGGGTCCCCTTATGTTTAGTGACGGTGTTGTCAAGTATTGAAAGCTCACCTTAGCCTGAAATGGGAACTGAGTTTAAGTGAACTTGCCGGAACAAACTTTTGTTCTTGGCGACAAGTTTTCAATTTGAAGGTGGTAGCTCTCCGGGCACTAGAAAGTGCCCTACCACCGTTCAATTCTCTGTAATAAAGGCTCGGCTAAGTTTGTACCTAGGATTGCATTAGACCCGAGATAACCTCTCAGTTTATGCGCCATTACTTAGGCTCTAACCGTCATGTCGCCCCGATAAACCTTGTCTTTATGAACCAGTCGCACTTTGAGCGACTCTCGTTAAGCAAATTAGTACCTGCGCCCGTTTAGTGACAAAGTTATCTCGGGTTTCGATGTTTCATATATTAATTACTATTGAGCCTTGCGTAAATTGCGAAACTCCCTCGGAAAAAGTGACATCTCAACCAATAGTCAGACAGGTACTATTATAGTAAATCTAAATCTACATAGTGTTAATGAATTAACTGAAAACTAGAAAGTAGTTTGCTCAGAATCAACTAGCCGATCGATCGTACTATGTTTTAATATTGGTTATATTTTTTAACTTTTACTAGCCCATGTCTAAATTATTTATAGTACAATATTTGGCGCGTACGCCGCCCGCAGCAAAAAAATTCGAACCGATAGGTGAGGTCGTAGCGCTTGGAATTTCGTAGATAAGTCACCTCCAAACTAATGTTGAATAACTTTTAAAGTATTAATTTTTTCGATATAAAATATATTCTAACCATATTATTGTTTATTTTTTTTAATGGGGTGTATCAGGTTTTCAGTTAATTTATTAACACGTTGTATATAATAAAAATTAATCGCCAAATGTGTAGCTAAGCGTATAAATTCCAAACGACTGCACCAAATAGGATAATCCTTTTTTTGTGTTCTTTATTTTCCGGACAAGGTTTTTTATGTCATGGTCACATCTAAGGGCTCTTTCAATTTAGGCAGTTTCTTTAAAGGAGACGTAATCACGTGGTGTCTACTCTCTAGTTGTTCCACCACCTTCTTACCTTGACTCTGGCGCTGAACGCGTTCTATGCCTTTTAATCCAAGGTTCGCGTTCGATTGTTGCAGGCTGCAACTGTTCAACGGTGGGCGCTGAGAGCAACACGTGCGACATCCGCACCGGCCAGTGTCGCTGCAAGCCCCACGTGACCGGCATAGCTTGTGACACCTGTCAGGTGAGGGCTCAACACTACAGACGTAAACACGTAACGAACAAAGTTACAAACTTACCACCCCCCTTACGACAAGAGTGTAGGTTCTTGACGAGTGAAAGCCGTACCGAAAACACGCGTGTCACGTTGTCTTCGTTATTTCAGTCACTTTTCAGCATCTATTTTGGACCCTGAGTAGGAAACTGGCTTTCAAGAGAGCCATGTTTTAACTTGGGGAACAATCTAACATTGTCATTGGCGTTTCGCCATAATTGAAGAAGTAGATGAAGAGATTTTTATTATTAAGAAACACGGCATTGGCAAATTATAATTATAGACGCCATTATTAAAGAAGAAGACATGAGTGTAGATTTATTCTTGTGACCACTATTTTGTCGTCTGAAATAGTGCGCCTGCATAATCTGAGGCATCATTTGCCCAATTTAGAAAAAACAGTTTTAATTTAATTAACTTTACCCAAACAGATTGTAAATTTTATGTTGGATTAAGGATGTCCAGGAGCTTTGATTCAGACTTTGATATTACATCTCCGGTTCTGACTTCGGCTCCCACTCTTTAATAAAATTGGAGGTTTTAATCTGAGGTATGCATGTCGCGCGTCTCTACGTCCTTTCTGTCGTCGTTTACTCTTTCATTATACGCAATACTGATAATTTACGGGTGATAATTAACAGATGACTCTTCTGCCGATTCCGATTCATAAAAACTCCGTCTTCGACTTCGGTTCCGATAAACTACCTCCAGAGTACCTGGAACTTAGCAAGTTTTCAACTCAGACCAAATAAAAACTTAAAACGGAACGTCTCGAACAACGAAGTTTTTTTTTTTTTTATTTATTTACCAAACAAAATTAACAATAAAAAATACAACTTACATAGCACTCAAGAAACCACTAAGGTTTATGGAAAAGATGCTATTTTACCCAGTAGGTAGATACAATTTTGGTTTAGGTAGTTTAAGAGTAAACACAATTTAGTATAAATATGCAATAATCAGTAAAATTTAGACTACTATAGCTGAATTTAAAACCAGTGCACCTCTAAGATTTAGAATGATTGATATCTCTCCATATTATTTAGAAAATAAGATTTTAGTTTACTTTTAATATTTTTTTGGTTTAAGCTCGCGATCAAATCAGAGGGTAATTTATTAATAAGTCGAGGAACCAAGTAGCTAGCAGTTCTCTCGCCGTACACGTTGCCAGCTCGTTGCGTGCATAACCGAAGTGAAGCCGGTTGCGTATGCATGTGGTGCATAGGAAAGTGCGACAACGATTCCCTGATAAGGTGTCTTTTTCTTGTGTGTGCGTGTTTCTGTGTACGTGTGCACTGTGCACGGCGTGGTGTCTTTTTCCTGGCTTGACTTGTTTGTTCTACGCGTTCCGTCTTTAGTTTTTATTTGGTCTGAGGTTTTCAATGAATCATTCCTCTCACAGGAAGGCTACTGGGGCCTGCACGCGGGCGGGTGCCGGCGGTGCGCGTGCGGCGCGGGCGCGGCGGCGTGCGACCCGCGCAGCGGCGCGTGCACGTGCGCGCCGGGCGTGGGCGGCGAGCGCTGCGACGCCTGCCTGCCGGCCTTCTACGGGTTCGGCCCGGCCGGCTGCTTGCGTCAGTATTACCACTTCTCACCTTGAATTTTAAACTTAGACGTTACCGGCGGCTCTGCTCGTATGTGTGTTTTACACAAATTCGGCCCTAAATTTTAAAATTAGCCATTACCGATGGCACTTTTTGCACTGTGTTGGAAAATTTTCTAATTTTTGTGAAGAAAAAGCAGCTGCTATACCCTAGTTATTAAATACAATAAATTCTTTTGCTATCAGTTATCTCACTGAATAATCGAGCAAAAGAAAACGCTGACACAAATAAGTTTCAGTGGTGAAGTGGATTATTATAATATTATGACCGTACCTAGTATAGTATTATATTATCTGTGACTGTAGTATAGGGTTGCTATCTCCAAATATAGGAAAACACAATTTCGAGGTGGAAATACCAGGGACACTACCGTTTAATATATGTAATAATAGTTGATTAATAATAATATGATGTTTTCACAATGAAAAACAGGGTCAAAGACATTATTATAGCAATTTTACCGGGCCAACCGATATAATGTAAGATCGGAGGCAGTAGCGCGTGAACTTTAAAACCATGACGCTTTAAAAATCCGAGGAGACTACTTAAAAACTATCCAGGCCACCTCCAAAAATCAGGACATGTCCAGCAACTCCACCCTAGTAATACGTATACACGCGTCAGACATTTTGAAAGAAAAAGAAAGAAAGAAGAAAGAAAATACTTTTACTTCAGCACAATACACAAGAAAAAGAAACAAACATAAACTGTAACTAATCTAAACGTGAAGACATATTTTGCAGCGTGTCCCGTGTGCACGGAGGGCCGGGTGTGCTCGCCGGAGAGCGGGCGCTGCGTGTGCCCGGCGCACGCGCGCGGCCCCGGCTGCCGGGCGTGCGCGCGCGGCTACTGGGCGCCGCCCGCCCCCGCCCCCGACCCCGCCGCGCCCGTGCGCTGCCGGCCCTGCGCCTGCGCGGCGGGCGCGCTCTCCAGTAAGTACCTACGCACAAAGCAAAGCCACAGTAAATATAGTGCCTTAGCTTTGTGATCAAATAAAAAATAATATGACAATTACAGAATATTCTTTGTACACGAAATCTATGACCTTTATGAAGCTAAAATTTAGCAAACAAATGAGATCGTCAGTTCCCAAATTAACGCGTGGGAATCCGTAGGCGTAAGTAGTAAATATACATACCTAGGTTGTTTTTTACCTTTGTAACATGCCAAGTTTTGTATCTTTGGTAAATCTCTACTAATATTATAAAAGTGAAAGTATAACTCTGTCTGTCTGTTAACTTTTTTACGCCTTAACATCTCAACTGATCATCATGAAATTTTGTACACAGTACACACGTTGTCAGGTCTTCTTGGACCTTGGACCTTGGTTCTTGGACTTAGCCCGCCGGTGAAATCTCATGAATTTTTGCACGGAAAAGGACATAGAGTACTTTGTATCGCGGAATTCCTGCGGCATCTCCGAAATTTCCGCGGGTGAAACCGCAGGAAACTGCTAATAAATAAATCAAATATGTGTGAGCGATAGTTTACTAGTCTTCCCTAACCCCCGTCGAGAGTAGCATATTTTCGGTGGTGCCTCTCCAGACACGTGCTCGCCGCTGACGGGGCAGTGCGCGTGCCGCGCGGGCTGGGCGGGCGAGCGCTGCGAGCGCTGCGCGCCCGGCCACTTCGGCGCGCGCTGCCGGCCCTGCCGCTGCGTGGCGGCCGGCACGCGCCGCTGCGGGGACGCGCCTTGCGGCTGCGATGAGCACGGCCGCTGTCCGTGCAAGGTGAGAACTACTTTGAGTACATGAAGCCACCGAGCCCAGTTGTCTTCCTACCTTAATTAAACGCGGCTTGAAGTAATATCGTCAGGCGCCACGGAAAGAAAAGGCGTTATGCAAAATTTTCATTTTTTTTTACTTTTTTTTTAGACAGTTTTAATTTATTTGGTGTACGTGTGTCGTCCTTCAAGGCTCTATTGTTGGTACCTACCTGATGGTTGTTGGTGATCTTTAGGAGAATGTAGTTGGCGACAAGTGCTCGGAGTGCCGCGCGGGCACCTTCGGGCTGTCGGAGCACAGCGCGGCGGGCTGCACCGCTTGCTTCTGCTTCGGACGCAGCGCGCGCTGCTCGGGGGCGCGGCTGGCGCTCGCCGCGCTCCGGCAGGCCGCCGACATGCGCCTGCGGCTCGCGCAGGGCACCACACTCACCGACGTGAGTCACAGTACTCATAAATACTTAGTTGCCTGTACATGTAATCAGATTCAAATGTTCAGATATTATAAACTGATATCGATTGACAAATCGATGAGTATTTAGTCACTCGCCAATCTACATATTATGATCGTTATCGCTATAGCAAACTAAGAAACGTAACGCCTTCTGGGGACAGCTTACCCTGAACCAGAGGATTTTAGGTTCCTATACCCCTGAACTGGACACTAGCCTTCGCCGCCGAAGTCTTCAGAGCGTAAAAGGAGGATCATAGGATGAGGATGGTACAAAAGTTCCCAAGGGTCGAAGTACAGAGGCTTTATCTGCCTACCCATTAAATAAGATAAAGTAAAATAATGTCAGTGGTCATATGAAATCATCCTGTCAAAAGTAATAATTTTTGTGACCACTTGAACTTGACATGACTACCGCGGTGTTGACAGATGGACCAAGAGTCCTTGCTGGCGATCCACACGCGCTCCCAGGACGCGAGCATCACCCTGCCCTGGCCTCCTGTGCCCGTGTACGTGGAATTGGAGCCGCAGTTCCTGGGCGACCGCACCGCCTCCTACGGCGGCTGGCTGCGGTACCATACCCAGGTGGACGGGGGCGAGGAACTGCCTCCAGAAACCAAGGACCAGTTCCCGCTGGTCAGGCTCTACGCGAGGGACATCGTGCTGGATTACTATGAGGTACGTTCTATTGAAAGAAAAAGAAAAAAAAACATTTTTTAGCGGCACTTAGAGCGTTGTTGTGGTCTTTTGAGAGACCACGATCGATGCACCCAAATGTTGATTACACGTCTTTTTTGTTGCACTCGACACACGATCCAATTTTCATTATCTAGCCTATCCAATCTGCAGACTTTAGTCTCACAGGTCCGGAAAATTGGACGATTAGGTAAACGGAAATCGGCGTTCAGGAAAATAGTCCTAACGACCAGATTTTACTCCACTAAGAGCGGACTTACTCTTCCTCTTGGTTGAAATTATAGAAAATAAAAAAGACCAGATCGGACATTTCGGGACCTAACGCACCTGAAGGACAGGATCGTGTGCGGCATTTAAGATTGTCAATGTTGGAAAAAAATCCTTTGCTTCCATAGCCGGTACCGACAATGAACGGGTCGTTCGCAGTGCGGCTGCACGAGTCGCTGTGGCGGGTGCGCGGGGTGGGGGCGGGGGCCGGGCCGGGGGCGGGGGTGGCGTCGCGCGGTGCGCTGATGGTGGCGCTGTGGCGGCTCGAGCGCGTGCTGGTGCGGCTGGCTGCGCGCGCGCCGCGGGCGGACACCGTGCACGCCAGGTAACTTGTTATACCAACTTACACCCTGTTTATTCTACGGATGTAACGAGCTACGTAATCGTATCTAGCGATAAAACTGATAACGAATAATTTCGGAAAGTAGCTGAACTTTGCTAATTTATTTATTTATTTATTGAAAAGAACGACCAACAAAGCATACACCGTAACATTGGCAGTGATACAATATAGATTATAATGAAAAAATTATGGCGCTGCCTCAATTATAGGTCGCCACAGCATGCACGAGAGAAAGAAGCAATAAATGTACACAAAATAAAAATGCAAATTTACTCTTTCCAAACTCAAATGTAAGGGAACTATTTTAACGCATCATTGAACTTTTTGATTAGTAAATTATTTAAATTTTCAGAAGAAACAGTTAAGTAAGAAAAACATAATCATAATTCAATTCTAATTAATTGAACGATTTGCGAATTGGACGATTTTCGAATGAGACGATTAGCGAACTGGAAGAGTTAGGCTTTTATCGGGCTTAATCCCAATGTTGATTGCTCATCTATAAACATAGGTAATCGAGATCAGAAATTTCATATCTACAACATCACTAGTTTATACACTCTTTGTTTACTTCCTGCTGGATTGTTTTCTAAAATAATATTTCTTTAAATTTATAACATCCCCAGGTTGTACAACGTGTCGCTGGACACCGCGGTGGCGGGCAGCGACCGCTCGGAGCTGGCGGCGGGCGTGGAGCTGTGCGAGTGCCCGGCCGGGTACCGCGGCGCGTCGTGCCAGCGGCCCGCGCCCGGCTACTGGCTGCCGGCGCCGCGCGTGCACACCGCCGGCGCGCCCGGCGGCGCCGTGCTGGTGCAGCTGGAGGGCGGCGCGCTGCCCTGCCGCTGCAGCGGCCGCGCGGCCGCCTGCCACCCGGACACGGGACACTGTTTTGTTAGTGAGCTCTTTAGATTTGTCTATTCATCTTCAATATAGAGGTTGGGGACTGAAAATCAGTGGATTCGCTGAGTCCCATCTCCTTTTTGCCGCACCAAATATTATATCATACTATTCTGTAACTTTTACTGTAATTGTGTGCTGGTAAATAAAAATTTCTTTTATTTATTTATTTATTTAATATCGGATTCCGTAGTTATGTTATTTGTAGGGCTTGTTCTTGATTAATTTATATAAAAAAGATATGTATAATTGTCGATTTATTACAAAAAAGTGCTATGCACCTGGATGTGCCCTGTGAAATGTACCTATTGGATTTCATCTGTGGATATTACATATTATGTAAGTGTGTATTGGGTATAATATGGGTAGGTAGATAAACTCTATTAGGGATCATAAAAAGAAAGAGTGGTAGGTATCAATTTTTGTTAAGCTCTCACTTTGAGCACAACGTTTTGCTCAAAGTGATCTCATCCAGACAACTTAAAGTGTAAACAGTGGTGTTATTTGTGTGTTGGTGGTGTTAGAACTGCACGGGCGGCACGGGCGGCGCGCAATGCGAGCGCTGCGCCGCGGGGCACTACGGCGCGCCGGGCGCCCCGGGCGGCTGCCAGCCCTGCCCGTGCCCGGAGCGCGCGCGCAACTTCGCCGCCGCCTGCTCCTTCCACGCCGCCACCAACACCGTGCAGTGCCTATGCAAACCAGGTACACTACGCTGCGCTGCACTGCATTGCACTACACTATTCTACACTACACTATACACTGTTTCTGCTACACTTCATTCACAAAAGTGCACTACCTGATTTTAGTAGTTGTTAGTTAGGCTCAAACCTAATGTTAAGTAAACTGAGACATAACGAACCGTTTGACTCCCATAGAACAGTGGTAGTATGTGCATTGTGCACAGTGCAGTAGCGTTATAGTAACTAAATAAACTAACTAAATCTCCCTTCAAAATGCGAACTATCAGAGCAACGGCGGGCTTCCATCCCTATACCTACGGTAGATATTCCACCTATCCGCACGAAACGATTTGCTTCGTCTTTCATTATGCGTACCGCTAGGTATTGGAACGACCTGCCGGAGTCTGTTTCCCCCAAACTACCATTTGGACCTCTTCAAGAGCAGAGTGAACAGGTACTTAATTGGCAGACGTGTAACACCTTAGTTCATATCTACGCTTACAATCAGGCGAGATTATGGACAAATGTCTGACCAATCAGTTAATAAAAAAAAAAAAAAAGTTCAAAATTCAAGTTGATACTGTCCGACACACACAACAGCAGTGGCCTACACACTATCACCTCTGGACTCGCCAAGGAAGTAGACATTGATGGAATGAACGTTCGACGACATAGAACCAACGACCTTACAGGATATTCCGGGAGACCTAACGCACCTGAAGGTCAACTACTGAGCGCAACAGAAGGCCAACCTGGGAAGGCACGAAGTTGACGTAGTATTGTTTGGGCAGGCTACGCGGGCGCGGAGTGCTCCGAGTGCGCGGCGGGGTGGCGGCGCGAGGCGGGCGGCGCGCGCGCGTGCGTGCCGTGCGGCTGCTCGGCGCGCGGCGCGCTGGGCCCGGCGTGCGACGCGCGCGGCCGCTGCCGGTGCCGCGCTGGCGCCGCGGGCGCGCGCTGCGACCGCTGCAGCGCCGACCGCACCTACATGGACAACGGGATGTGCACTGGTACCTGTATAATGTTGTTTTTATAATTAATTTAAGTCGTTGAAATGATTTTTTTTATTCAAACACTTGCGTATTTACGTCACGTCACAGAGCATACACTTAACGATGAAGTGAGTAACGGTTACCCTAGTTATATTAGTCAATTCATAAGTAGATATACCCTTTTCTTCTAGTTGCTGACCTTAGGCACACATTTGATGTTTCATTTTGAGCATATAATTATGTCGATTCCATGAACACCATGCTTGGCCCAGCATAAAAACCATCATGACACGTTTCTACCTTCTTGTTGCAGCTTGTGACAATTGCACTCAAACTTTGCTTGACTCGATCGAGGCTCTCACCACTGACATGCACTCGCGTGCCGACATCACAGAACTGAGCAGGATACCTAAGCCCTTCCCAGTGCTGAGGGAGTACTCACACAACGCCACCGCATTCTACCACTCCCTACAAGAAGTCAAGCGAGATCTGGCGCAGACTGAGTTCTTAAATAACGCTCTACAAGTTTTAGAAGAACAGGAACACAAGATGTTCACAACGACCAATGAAGTGAAGACTGTGGCTAAAGATAGGCAGAAAGAGGGGCTTTACTTAAGTTCGGAGAGCACTAGAGGATTGGAAGAGGCGTTGGCGCAGCGCAGGAGGCTAGAGGCGCAGATAGAGGAGTTGAATGAGTTTGCGCAAGGGGCCAAGCACCTGAGCGCGCACCGGGCGCTGCGGGAGGCGCGCCTCCTGCTGAGGAGCATCAAGGACGTGAGGCTGGACGACTACGCTTTGGCCGTCAATGACGTCGCTAACTCAGTGAGTTGACATTTCTTGAGGATTCTAGAGTGATTACTCACTATAGTAACGTGGCCTTCTCTAAAAATAAATTTATTTTTTAATTTCATTAGCCGACATGTCAGTTTGGACACTTTTAAGAAAGTGCACAAATTTCTGGACACAATTTTATTTATTTTGAAGATTCGATAAACTTGCCGCTGTAAGATAGGTGTAGCGGCAGTTTTCTTCTGCATAGAGAATCGTTACATTATTTGCTGTCACGGGTTATATCAATGGGATGGTGGAAGTACCTAAACAAGTAGTATAAGAGCATGATATTTCTTTACGAGTATATTGCTTGTATACACATGGATTAGTAGCGTGTGCATCATGTGTCTGTACGAATTGGCACATCTTCAGCTAACTGCTAAAGTAGGGTAAAAATAGTACCTATCGAGGTAGCTGGTACGCCCCCATCGTGTAGCTCGTTCCCATCCCCATTCCAGGTCGGCAACGCACCTGCAAGCCTTCTGGTGTTGCAGATGTCTATGGGCGGCGGTAATCACTTACCATCAGGTGTACCACTTGCCCGTTTGCCCCCTATGACATAAAAAAAAAACCTATAAATATTTCATTGGTCATTGGTCACGTTCGCCTCCAAAATGGAAAATACCTGTTACCGTATCGCGCATTAACGAACATTTTGTCCCATCACGTCGCACATGCAGGCTCGCGTGCAGGCGGCGGCGGTGCGCGGGCGCACGCAGCGCGCGGGCGCGGCGCTGGCGCGCGTGCGGGCGCTGCGCGCGGCGCTGGACGCGTGGGGCGCGCGCGCCGACGAGCTGGCGCGGCTGGCGGACGGCGTGTGGGCCGCCGGCGACCGGGTCTCCGCTGCGGCGCTGGCGGTGCGTCCGCGCCTCGCCGCGCTGCGGGACCAGGCGCTGCGCTGCCGGCTCGTAATGGAGGCGAGTCTAACTTCTCCGGCGGTGATTCGAACGAATACGTTTACTACATTGCGATTTGCGTTACATGAGAGAGAATAGATAGATAATATAGATTAAACTCTTATTGAACACCATAAAAGAAACAATTGAAAAAACTACTGCAAACCGTAACCAAATGGCGGTTTTATCGCTCAGAGCGATCTCTTAAGAAAGATCCTCCAACTCAGAGAGAGAATTATTACATATTATCGTATTTATGAAATATAGTACACTTATTTATTAAGAAGATTCATAAATTCGAAATATCTCGACGTCTGCAAAAAACATCACCTGCTTCCACTAGCGAGTCGACGTGAGGTTCTTGATCTCTCTTTTCTCCTGAAGATAGGCAACGGCACGATTGACTGTTCTGAGCTCTTATCCCTTATTGCGCTAAAGGTACCTGCCAGAAGCTGCAGATACAGTCCGCCTTTGCACACAGAAATAGTCTCCACCAACTACAGGCAGAACTCCTTTATGTGGCGAGCGAGTGACAATTTCAACAAATTATCCAAAGAATATGACTTTGATTTGACTTAGTTCCCACTATGTAAGTTGCTGCTGCCTATTGAGCAATTGATGTTTTTGTTTATTATTCCACTACCCATGTGCGAAAATCTGTAATCGGCTTTTTTGTTTGACACTCAAATGTTCATTATATTTTTGTAGCTGTTGGTTTTCCAAATAAAGTAAAATAAAATAAAATAAAAACAACATTATTATCAATGTTTTTTAGGACATCACGTCCCTGTCGAGCCGCAACCTGACCGAGCAGGCGGGCGGGTCGGCGGCGGCGGCGCGCTCGCTGGCGGCCGCGCTGCAGCCGCTGGGCGCGCAGCTGGCGCCGCTGGTGCGCGCGGCCGCCGAGCGCGAGGGCATCTACTACAACCTGACGCCCGCCTACCGCCGGCAGTACCTGCACGCGGCCGAGGCGCACGTGCACCAGCTCAACGATAAAGCACTGCAGATCAAAAGGTGAGCGGACAGTTCAAGCCAAGTGCTACCTGATAGATAATTAAGTAGGTAGGTTAGTAATTTATGTGGCCTCAGCGTCATAGTTATATCTGGACGCAGATAAGCAATAACATGTTAACCCACAAAATTAAGTTATTGATTCGGAAGCATTTATTGAGAGTTAGGGAACGTTTTTTAATTATGTGTTTACCCTATTACATTTTTTAAATATGTAACAAAATGTTGAATATAAAAAAATGCTGACACAAAATGGCGCTTTAATTTTAAAACACGTGTTGCGACTTCTGTGTTAGTATCAACTGGAGGTCAATGCAGTTTCCGAACGTACGTCTGTCATTTCAACATGACAGCAGAGACCTTTCACTATCTGTCATCTGTCACATTCGTACCGAAGTTTTTCGTCGGATAAATTCCCGCTCCCACGCAGAGCGTCGAAATTGTATTTTAGAACCGCAATCAAGGCCGTTCAGGTCCAACTCCTGAACCCAGACATTCCTCGGGGGCCCCCGCAGCTGGTACGAGGAGTCGCAGACGCCAAAGGTGAGTACTAGCATAGATTTCAACACATTAACTCTTACGCGAAGTACAAGCCGGTTGTCTTTCGGCTAGAGCCTCACCCCCCAGGATAGGATCCCCAGCAGATCCAAAGCTCACACATTTATCTGGTCCTTTCGAGCCGCAGGTTTACCTATCGCTTTGCAAAGCTAGGTTAAACTTTCTAGCGCTTATAAAATTATACCTACTTACCTACTGCAGCTATCCATTGTAAAATAAACCTACCTACATCTCTTTGTTACAAAATTCTGCAATTTTATATTGCTAATACAGATAGTTTGTGCTCAGAACTGTAGTTAAACTAGTATTCTTTATAAACTTTACTTGTAATACAAGCAATTTAGTGTATCAATAGTATTGTAATTGGAATATGGAAGAACAAAAACTTAAAATTCTTTTGTCTCGTCGTGAGCATTGTTTCCGTACAATACAAGTATTGTATGACTTATCAAAGGAAGTGCTAGGAGATAAACAAAAAGTTACAGCTTTTAATGCACGTTTCAAAAAGTTAGAAGCTGTGAAGAGTGAGTTTTATGAACTTAACGACCAAATTAATTCCTTGGAATTGATCATTAATCCTGAGTCAACAATAAAAACGGGAACATTGTTATCCTTCGATGACTTGTATTATTCCATAGTAGCAGTAGCCGATTCACTTGATTGTCAACCATCGAATGTCACTCACACAAATAGTGAAAATAAGATTCAAGTGCGGTTACCAAAGCTAGACACACCAAAATTTGATGGCCAGATTGAAAACTGGCAAACATTTATAGACAGCTTTTCAGCCTTAGTACACAAAAATAGCTCTCTCACACCTATTGAAAAGTTTCATTATTTAGTGTCAAGCTTATCAGGTCCTGCCTTAGGAATAGCAAAGTGTGTTCCTCTTACAGCGAACAATTATGATATTGTGTACCAAACCTTGCTCGACCGGTATCAAAACAAGCGGATCCTTGCTACCGCTTACTTAGACAAAATTTGTAAGGCAACTCCAATTACATCTCCTACTTATGACAGCCTGAGTAAGCTTACTAGCATACTGTATGAAAGTATTAATGCCCTCAAGTCATTAAATATTGAATCAATGCATGAGTTTGTTTTGTTTTATTTGTCTGCACGTTTACTTGATGCAGATACTCGGAAACGTTTTGAAATTCAAAATACTACTGAAATACCTACTTTTCAACAATTATTATCCTATTTGCAAAATTATATTAAAATATTAGAGGTGAGCAAGCCTAGCTCTTCTGCCACCACCAATAAGCCAACAACAGAAACAAATCGTAATAAGGGTCGACCCTCACTGTCGTATGCTCACGCTCATGCCACAGGGGATAAACGTTCAGTAAAACAATCACTCGTTACATCTGTAAAGAATCATAACATGTGCCCATGCTGCAACATGCAACATAACATCTATAAATGTGAAAAGTTCCGAAATATGTCAATTTCATTTCGTCGTAAGTTTGCTTCCGATCTAAAATTATGTTTTAATTGTTTGCGATCAAACCACGCAACACAAAATTGTAGTTCTATGACGAGTTGTCTTAAATGTGGAAGTCGCCATCACACCTGGCTCCACGTTGATGCGGATAGTAATGCGACTCAATCTGCGACGGACGCGAGCGTCGTTGACGCGACCGGCCCGTCCGGTAGTAGCGCGCCTGCGACAAGTCTCGCTCTCGCGTGCACTCCCGCTCACTCGCCACGCGCGGCAGACATAGTGCGCTCTCGCTCGCACTCAGTGAAGTTACTCGGTACGGCCGTGGTACGCGTGCGCGACGCAAGTGGTACGTTTCGAACGGCGCGCGCGCTCATCGATAGCTGTTCGCATGACTCTTTCATCACAACCGCGTGCGCACAAAGACTCGGCCTGCAAAGTAGACGCTGCAAGTTATCGGTGGCAGGTTTGGGGAGTAATGTAGTGCAGAACATCCGAGGTATCGCGTCAAGTTATGTACTACCTCGAAACAGTGAATCACCAGGCTTCGAAATCTCGTTTGTAATTTTACCTAAAATCACCTCAAATATGCCGATCGTCCCTATTCCACCATACATTAGGTCGAAATTCGAAAATTTAACGTTGGCTGACCCAGTCTTTTACAAACCAACAAACATCGATTTATTATTGGGGGTCGAAGTGTTCGATCAAATTTATGACGGCCGACGCTATGCGCCGGGCCCGGGTTTACCTGTCGCATTGCATAGTATTTACGGTTGGGTGGTTACCGGTCAATTTAATGCGCCCACACCGGAATGCGACGTGTCTTCGCTCGTAGTATCGACTCATGCGCTCGATAATATAGTACAACGATTTTGGGAAATCGAAGAACCACCTCAAGCACGTATCTCGCTCCCAGAGTACGATGTTTGTGAACAGTTGTATAGTCAGCATACATATCGCGACTCAGACGGTCGCTATGTAGTGCCAATCATGTTAAAGGACGACCCGCCGTCCTTAGGTGACTCATACCGTCACGGTGTAAAACGTTTTATCAATATTGAAAGGCGCCTAGCTCGCGATTCACAACTCAAAACCGAGTATATTAAATTCATGCAAGAGTACGAAACTCTCGGCCACATGCAGCCGGTGGAGCCAGTCGGTAGCCACGGATCGTACCTTATTCCGCATCATTGCGTCGTGCGACCGACTAGCGCCACAACTAAACTGCGTGTCGTTTTCGACGCCAGTTGCAAGACGACTACAAACGTGTCACTAAACGACATCGTTTATTCCGGACCTAAACTACAAGTAGATATCACTCACATAATTACTAAATTCCGTCTTCATGCTATCGTGTTCACGGCGGATATTTGCAAAATGTATCGCCAGATATTAATCCGTGAACAAGATAGGCGTTATCAACACATCTTGTGGCGCGAGTCGGTCCATGACCCACTCCGTGAGTACGAGCTAAACACGGTAACGTATGGTGTAAGTAGCTCGCCGTACTTAGCCATTCGGACGCTGAGACAGCTTGCAACCGACCATGGCGAGCAGTATCCTCGTGCAGCTGAAGTCTTACGCGAGGAGACCTATGTTGACGACGTAATATGTGGCGCCCCCTCGCTGGATGCCGCCGTACAGTTACGCGATGATATTATCAACCTATTAAAATTAGGTAAATTTGAACTTCGAAAATGGGGTAGTAACCACCCCAGCTTGCTTGATACAATTCCCTCAGAGCACTGCCAACTACCAAAAACATTTACAGAGATCGATCAAAACTTACCGCTAAAAGTATTAGGCATCAAATGGGAACCTAACTTCGATTATTTTACCTATTCGGCGTCCGAGATTAATATCGAGTATACCAAACGATCTATTCTCTCAACAGTGGCTAGGATATTCGATCCTTTAGGGTGGATTGCGCCGGTTGTGTTTTCCGCCAAGGTCTTATTGCAAGATCTTTGGCACTTAAAACTGACGTGGGATGAACGTGTACCTGACAACATTGCCAAGCAGTGGAGCTATTTCTCTCACAACTTGAACGAGCTTACGCACATTAAATTACCACGCTTAATCTTACCTCCTAATCCCCTCGAAATCAACCTCGTCGGGTTTTGTGATGGTTCTTCGAAGGGTTACGGCTGCTGTGTGTACCTCGCCGTGGTCGCTGAGGGTGAGACACGCGTCAGTCTCCTATTAGGAAAGTCAAAGGTAGCTCCTCTCAAAACTGTAACGATCAATCGCCTCGAATTATGTGGCGCTGTTCTCTTGTCCCGTGTCATCAAACACTTAGTTGACCTATTAGGTAACAAATTAAATTTTAATTCAGTAACTGCATTCACAGATAGCACCACTGTACTGTCCTGGCTACGTACAGAACCATGTTATTTAAAAACTTTCGTCGCTAACCGCGTCGTACAAATCTGCGATCGCGTTGACTTCAGTTCGTGGCGGCATGTGTCGACCCACGATAATCCAGCGGACTGCTGCAGCCGCGGATCACCGTGCGTCGATTTCGCTGCACACCCGCTGTGGTGGTCGGGCCCCGCCTGGCTCGCGAGTCCGTCCGCCCAGTGGCCGACACATCAGGTTCCCGATTCGGATGAGGCTGCCTCGGAACTCAAGCTTTCCGCCAGTCATGCCCTCATTGAGACGCCAAGCGTCGACTTTAGCGACACCTTTTGTGCACGATTTTCTTCGTTGACCAAGCTTCAACGAACTTTAGCCTGGTGTCTGCGATTCTCAGCCAACGTGAAGGTTCCCGCCGCGTTAAGAACTCGTTCTGCCCTCTCTGTCAGCGAACTCGAACATGCATTACGTACACTAATTAAAACTATACAATCTTCATGCTTTGAGAATGAAATTAAATTAATCAAACTTAAATCGCCGTGCCTTAAGTATATTCAAAAACTATCCCCGTTCATAGATTCGGACGGTCTATTGCGAGTGGGGGGACGTATTCAAAATGCCAGGCTACCGGAGTCTATGCGACACCCAATTCTTTTACCTAAGCGTTGTCGATTATCCATTTTAATTATAGACTACTATCACTTAATTAATCTACATTGCGGCCCGCGCGCACTCCAATCCTTAATTCAAAGAAAATATTGGATTCTTGGCATACGTCTATTAATTCGTTCTCGTTTATCTAAGTGCGTGCCGTGTTTCAAGGCGAAACCCATCCCCTGTCAACCGGCGAGGGGTGATCTGCCATCGGTAAGGCTAGACCCGAGTCGATGCTTTCAAAATGTCGGTATCGACTTCGGAGGCCCGTTCATGCTAAAGGAAAGCCGTCGCCGCAACGCGCGCATCCATAAGGCTTACATTTGTTTATTCGTATGCTTATCAACTAAGGCAATTCATTTAGAAGTCGTCTCGGAGCTCTCCACCGAAGCGTTCATCGCTGCACTGGATCGCTTCGTGGCGCGCCGCGGTATTTGTAAACGCATCCTCACAGACTGTGGTACCAATTTTGTCGGTGCTAAGCGATATCTTAACGAGATGTATGACACAATCACTAAACATCAAACGGACTTGTCTCCGGCGCTATCGTCTCGGGGCATAACCTGGGATTTTAACCCCCCTGCAGGGCCGCATTTTGGAGGGATTTGGGAAAGTGGCATTCGATGTACTAAATATCATCTAAAACGTGTCGTTGGTTCACAAACACTCAATCTCGAGGAGATGTTTACAGTTTTAGCAAAAATTGAGGCAATGTTAAATTCGCGCCCACTCTGCGCACTTTCTTCGGACCCTACCGAATGTGATGTACTAACCCCCGGCCACTTCCTGGTGGGGGGACCACTCGTGGCACTCCCTGAGTTGCCACTTGAAGATATACCTTTGCATCCTAGATCTCGTTGGCAGATGCTTCAGAGACTCACTCAGAGCTTCTGGCGCATTTGGCAGCGAGACTACATACATACGCTTCAACAAAGAACAAAATGGTTAGTGTCGGAGCGTAATCTAAGGATAGGGGACATAGTAATGATTTCAGAACCCAACTTACCACCCACGCAGTGGAGGTTGGGGCGTATATACCAGGTTCATCCCGGCCATGACCAGGTTGTTCGAGTTGTAACTGTTAAGACTGCCGGTGGTCTTTTCAGACGGCCCGTCGTTAAAATCTGTCCCCTACCCATTAATTAAACAATTTACAATTTAACTCTTAGTTAAGATGCATTAGTTCTAGGTAAACATTGTTTTTTTTTTTTCTCTCATTTGTGAATTTGTAATCTGAGCACAAACTGTCGAATCATATTAATTTTCTTTTTCTTTGTAATCAAACTAGCTATCAAACTCTAGCCGAAATCCTGGTGTATTTCGGGTGGGGGGAAATGTTGCGACTTCTGTGTTAGTATCAACTGGAGGTCAATGCAGTTTCCGAACGTACGTCTGTCATTTCAACATGACAGCAGAGACCTTTCACTATCTGTCATCTGTCACATTCGTACCGAAGTTTTTCGTCGGATAAATTCCCGCTCCCACGCAGAGCGTCGAAATTGTATTTTAGAACCGCAATCAAGGCCGTTCAGGTCCAACTCCTGAACCCAGACATTCCTCGGGGGCCCCCGCAGCTGGTACGAGGAGTCGCAGACGCCAAAGGTGAGTACTAGCATAGATTTCAACACATTAACTCTTACGCGAAGTACAAGCCGGTTGTCTTTCGGCTAGAGCCTCACCCCCCAGGATAGGATCCCCAGCAGATCCAAAGCTCACACAACACGATTTACTCAAAATTTCTCCAGTGTGGGTTAACACACTATTGCTTATCTATGTCCATCTATCAGTTTGTCAGGTTGTAGGGGGTGATCTTTAGATCTACTAAACCGATTTAGAAAATTCTTTCACTTATACAGCTACAGTGTTCATCGAAATTTGGGGGGGGTCACTAATAATACAATATGTCGAGTAAATTAGACTATATTGCACAATACACAATTTTATTGCACACATTATAAAAAAAATTGGATTTGGGGGGGCATGTCCCCCGTGACCCCCCCCTCCTTCGGACCGCACCTGTGACATAGGGTACTTTGTATCCCGGAATTCCCCCGGGGACTCCGAAATTACCGTGGTTAAAATCGTGGGGAACAGCTAGTTGATATTATAAAATGTGTAAGTTTGTGTCTGTATGTGTGCCTATGTGAGTTGCAACTCCTTCATACTAGAATAGGATCAGGATTAGCGTGTTAGGAGCGGGTATATCCAAGGCCACAACTGTCGGTCGCTGCCCTACGCCAGCACAGGGCAGCAGCACAGGGCAGCACCGCAGTGGTTGACCGTGTGGTGGTGTCCGCCGCAGGCTGCTGTCAGGCGCGCGCGCGGTGTCCGCGGGCGGCGTGCGGGCGGCGCGCGGCTGGGCGGAGGTGGCGGCGGCGGTGCGCGAGGCGGCGCGCGCCGCGACCGCCGCCGCCGGCACCGCGGCGCTCGCCTCCAAGCTGGCGGGCGGGCCGGCGCAGCTGCGCGCCACCGCCGAGCAAGCCGCGGAGCACTCGCGCCGCTTGGCCGACCAGGGCAGCGCCGTGCGAGCCGCCGCTGAAGGTATGTGTAGGTATATTTTACATCGACGAAGTCTTACTTCTACATTTATATTTTTTTTTAATTTTGCTACCGTTGATGACGAACTTCTTAGAATAACTCAACAATTCGTTATTTTTAGTAAACATAAATACTTATTTATTTATTTATTTATTTATTTATTTATTTATTGGTTTGCCAACAGATTTACATTATAAAGTATTCTATGTAAGCCTAGTAAGTACATTACGTGCCACAATGCAAATCCAATTATAGGCAAACACGCCATGCACACATCTATATATTACATTAAATTTATATAGGTAAGTTTTACCTCTTATTTGTTTACGTATATTTTGCGTTACGTTACTATGCAAGTCCAAGTTACCCAGATTCAGTTCTGTACTGCAGCAACTCTTTCTTAAAAGCATTGAGTGAGCAATGATGCAAATCGATACCAGCCGCCGCCCACACCAAATTATGGTCGCGGCATATCCTAGTCATTACGTCTTTCCAGCCCACATTGGATCTGCATCGCTTAGTAGTCAATGGTCTAAGGTTACACAATCTAGAAGAACCACGAGGCACGCACAAATTAACCTTTTTTTTTTTTTTTTTTTTTTTTTTTTTTTTTTTTTTTTTTTTTTTTTTTTGACCCAGGGAAAATGCTTTATGCATACCACCGCCATGAGGCGGGCGGTGGTTATGTGGGACTCCGCCCTGAAAAGGGCGACCCGCCCTGAGAAGGGCGGGAATACTACCCACTAAAAACCCTGGGGTGTTCCTCCTCGGCGCCTTACGTCAGGGCCGCGGGATTCGCTCTCGCATGCTCCGCGGCCCCGACGGCGCTGGCCCGCTTTTGGCGGGCCCCTCTGCTCAGGGACTTAGTCCCCGCAGGAACTAAGTCCCTCTCTCCCACTAACTGCAAAAATAAGTAATTAAAGTGACGCGCCGGAACACCTAACGCGCCACTTGTCCACCCGAGGTCCTTTCTCCCTCGGACGGTAGAGTGCCTCGCTCTACCGCCCGGAGGACCTCACTATGGGGGTTGGAGGCCTACCACATCCTGCCTCCTACCCCTTCTTCTGGGGCGGCGGTTGGGAGGGGCGGACGCTGCCTGCTCCCTTTCCCGCTCCGCGGTCTCCTTCTGCGAGATGACGTCCTCGCAGAAGGAGAGAACCGCCGCCCATGCGCTTTCGCTACCCACCATAGCTGAAGCCACGGTGGGCAGCGAAAGGTCGCTTCCTATTGCCGAGGTGAGGACACGGCGCTGCTCGGCCCAGGCCGAGCACTCTTCGAGAGTGACGCACAAATTAACCTGAGCCAATAGCTCGGGACAGTTGAAGATGCCATGCACTATTTTATAAAGAAATATCTGATCAACCAGCGCCGATCTTGTAGCGAAATCATATTAAAGTAGTGTAAGCGGTCATCGTATGTTAACAGCGATTTAAGCTTACCCTGGTGGAGAGTCAAGTAATATAGAAATTGTTTTTGAACTCTTTCGATCCTGTCAATGTGGCACTGATAAAAGGGGTTCCATATACTGGAGCAATACTCTAATGTGGAACGAACCATCGCGAAATAGAGTATTTTTAGCGCGCGAATGTTCTTAAGAGGATCGTTTCCATCCGAGACGCGTCGCGAGTAGGTATTTGCAAAAAGTCTATCTGTTTCATGCCGCTCTGCTACCGTGCGATGCGTGCGATAGAGAGACTTGCAGGACCTAGAGGCGAGTGCCTAATTTTTCCTTCTGAAATATTGTTTCGGGCCAAACCTTTTCTACCCCCCTAAACCTTCACTAAATGAGACAATTTTGGTGTCATTCGATTCAGTACACCTTAATCTAGGGCTGTACGTTTTTCTAATTTAGTAATTCAGTTTAGTTTAACTTTAATAAATTAAAAAACTCGAGGAAGATTTTTTGTAAAAAATATGGATATTGAGATGCTAATAACTTTTGTTATAAGCAATATTTCTTTAAAATCAAAACGTACAGCCCTAGTTATCCAATACATCAATAACATGTAAAAAAATCATCAAAATTGGTCTATGTTTAAGGGGAGATAAACGGTTTGGCTTTTTGTATGAAAATTTGCACGCACACGATCGTCTTAAATATTTTGCTATTTCGCCAAATGAAGCCAAGCGTTTTTAGTGATTTGGCAATAACTTTGTCATAGTGCGTATGAAATGATAATTTCCCATCGAAAATAACCCCGAGATCTCGTATATTGCAAACCTCCCCAATAATGTTGCCATTAATATTGTAAGAAGTTAAAATTGGCGAAATTTTCTTAGTAAATTTTATATGTTTACACTTGTTTATATTTAGTTGGAGTCTATTCCTCTCAGTCCAATTAAAAACAGATGTCAAATCATCCTGAAGAAGCGCTGAATCAGCGGAGTCCTTGATTTTTTTGAATATTTTAAGGTCGTCAGCAAAGAGAGAAAAGTCAGAATACTTGATCTCGCCCACCAGATCGTTTATAAATGCTAAGAATAGAACTGGTCCCAGATGTGAACCCTGAGGGACCCCTGAATGAGCCATAAAGGCCCTAGACTCGTGTCCACCCACAATAACCTTTTGAGATCTATGTTCGACTTATTGAATATCTATAGTGAAATCGAGATGACATTTGGAGGTCGCGAGAAATAATGTGATCTACTATGTGAAGGATATACAGGTTTTTGACCGGTGGAGGTCGTAGCGAGTGGACGCCTGTCGCGTGTTAATTTGATATTTTCACCACCGTTCAGCAGCCATTTTGTTTTCCAAGGGAGAAGCTAGTTTTCGAGAGAGAATCATGTTTTATCTTGGGGAACAATCTGGGGGAATGGGGAAGAAGAAGATGAAGAAGGATTCCAGTCAACGTTGAAGAGTAAAGAATGCCATAGGCATTATAAGTTCTTAAAATAACTAAAAGTGAACGGAAAGTAGAAAACACACGCACCATTTCCCACGGTATTCTTTTCTGCTGTTCTTCACCATCGTCTCATGTGTATGTACCAGAGATGCAGACGTCCACGCACCATTTCTCACGGTATTCTTTTCTGCTATTCTTCACCATCGTCTCATGTGTGTGCACCAGAGATGCAGACGTCCCTGGAGCAGCTGTCGCGCGGGCTGGACGGCGTGCGCGTGGCGGTGCGCGGCGTGGGCTGGCGCGAGCGCGAGCTGTCGCCGGGCGGGGCGGCGCTGGGCGGCGGCGCGCAGCTGGCGGCGGCGCGCGGCGCGCTGGCGGCGGCGGGCGCGCACGCCGAGCGCGTGTTCAGCACGTCGCGCGCGCTGTACGACGAGGCGGGCGGGCTGCGGGCGCGCGCGCGCTACCAGCTGCGGCGGCGGCTCGCCGACCTGCAGCGCGGCGCCGACACCGCGCTCGGCGCTGCGCAGGAACACGGTCATTACTCTCTCTCTATACTACACTAAACTACTAAACATGACACTATAAACTCAATTGTATCTACTACGCTGTACCTACTACACTCCATTGCACTACACTACGCTATACAACATTGCACTGCACTGCGCTTATATTACACTAAACTATACTACACAGTAGTACACTACAAGGAAAACTTGCTTAGGAAATCAACCTTTTAGAAGTACTACTAACTACTAAAAGGTACTAGACTACTACATAATTATATCCTTTTTCATAAAACTTATAAAAATGATATAGTCCGCAAGAAAATGGGAAAATTACAGAAAACCTTATTTTAATATTAACCGTATTCGTACCGTAAAATCGGTATAAGGTTAAAGTACCTGTAGGATTAGATCCACCACTAACATCTTGGTCAACTTACATCTCATTGTTAAACATACATAATCGAGACAGAATGAGTCCATTACGATGTGGTAGTTGGTCATACAATTAATACCATATTTCGCTGTACACATATTTTCTTGTGATAATATAAATTGTATCGGTTGTTTGTTGCCCTAAATAAAGAAAAAAATAATGATACGAAAATATTTTGTCGTCGTGCAGTGTCGTCGATCCGCGGCAACACGGAGCGCGCGGCGGAGGTGGCGGCGGCGCTGGGCGCGGCGGCTGCGGCGCGCGCCCAGGGCCGGCTGGCCGCAGCGGCCGCGCTGGGCCCGCGCCGCGCCGCGCTGCGCGACCAGCTCGAGCGGGCTCGCCATGCCGCCGGGGCGGTCGGTACAACTAATCCATTTTTTTCATAATGTGTGCGATAAAATTGTGTATTGTGCAATATAGTCTAATTTACTCGACATATTATATTATTAGTGACGCCCCCAAAATTTCAGCCTGCGACCGCGTCAGGGTGAAACCGCGGGGAACAGCTTGTAGTTGTATAAAAGCTTCATTTATACCCGTAAAAACTCTTACGGCCGCACTCAGAGTCGATTTTAATGATTACTTAGTTAAGTATAGATTTTTAAAACAAAACTGCCGCAATCAGAGACGTTCAGTAAATTAATGTTAATTGGTATTTAATCAGATGTAACTTAATTAGTTTAATGCCAATTAATATTAATTTATTAAACTTGTCTGACTGCGGCAGTTTTGTTTTAAAAATTTATACTTAACTAAGTAATCATTAAAGTCGACTCTGAGTGCGGCGGTTAGTGTGGAATATACGAACTGCTGCGTCGGCAGATATCGGTGTCGCTGACGTCGGCGCCGGGCGCGGCGGGCTGCGCGCGCGGCTACGCGGCGGGCGGCGGCGGCGGCGGCGGCGGGGGCGGGGCGGCCACGCGCGCCGCGCTGGCGCTGTCGTTCGAGGGCGCGGTGCGCGACGGGCCGCTGCTGCGCATCGAAGACGACGTGCAGGTGGGTCACGCATCACGCACAATGGCAATGACAAGGTGTAAAAATGAAAAATTCTATTTAGTCCCGCAGTTAGTTAGTAAAAAAAATAATAGACACGTATTTTTTGCTTTTTCTAATTATAGAACAAATACTTACATATAACGTATTAGAGTTTAGGAGTGGGACAACGTCGCGATCTTTTAAAGTGTAGATACCTAGGTATGACGTCACATGAAATTTCAATTCAATGTATCGCCGATATATATTTTCTATTACGTAATAAAAGGAAACACGATGGACCTAAAAAAAAATTTCTTAAGTAGCCATCGATGTAGTTGTGATGTACCCCCCCCCCCTCCCTCCTACTATTTCAATTATATAAAATTTTATAATTACTTTATTTTATTTTGGACTAGATATGTATAGTTTTATATTTATTGCACTGCGTATTTTAAAACTGTATGTTTTGTAACAATTTAAAATAAGTAAAATAAATTCCAAAGTGTGGACGAAAATCCTAAATCAAAGTTTAAAGTCTAAAAGTGTATTTCAGGAGTCGAAGAGATACATGCAGTTATCGGTGGTCGGCCGTCGGATGCGCCTGAAGTGGGACCTCGGAGCCGGCGAGGGCGAGCTGGTGCACCCCCACGAGCTGCAGCCGACCCTCGATGACGCCGACCACACCTCATACAGGGTCGAAGTTGAACGGTGAGCTAGCACAGTCCTTCAACATTCATTTCGTCAAGCAATTTTGGTGTTTCGGTTTGTGTGATCACTGATCAGCAGTAAAATTATTCTATTCTATTCTTCACTGCCTTTCTCCAGCCGGTTCTTGTTTGTCTCTCTACTCAGTCGTCCCCTTGTAACTGTGGGATCACATAAAAGAAGGGTACCTAAATAATAAGTATGTTATAAATCTGAAGGTTTGACAAGATATTGATTGCATAGTTGTAAGCAGTTGGTGTTCATTATATGATCAGTTCTGGATTTGACCACTTTCTTATTTCAACTTTCTGTACAACAAGTATGTAAACCTTCTTCCACTAACGGATCCTCTGTTTGGATCCACAAAGGGATTCATTCATTCATCGTTAATTTTTTGTCCACATGGACAATCTATGTAGCAAATGTGTTATATGGTACAGGGTGTGGAACACGGCTCGCCTGACGCTGGAGAGGATAGGCGGCGGGGCCAGGGCGGCGGGGGTGGCGGGGGCGGTGACCGTCAGCAACAGCAGCGGCGCGGGCGGCGTGCTGCTGCGGCCCGCGCGGCTGTGGCTGGGCGGGGGCGGGGGCGGGGGCGGTGACGTCACGGGCGGGGGCGGGCTGCGCGCGTGCGTGCACGGGCTGCAGGCGGACGGCGAGCGGCTCGGCCTGTGGAACTTCGCCGAGCAGCCGCGCGGCGCGCAGTGCACCGGCTGCACGCAGAGGTGAGCAAGCCCTACAGCAGTCGAGCAAGGTGTAATAAGCCTTCCCGTCTCGTCATAATCTCTTAATCATAAAGCGCTGCAGTTCGGAATGTGAGCGGAAAGTTTTATTGTTCAGTTATAATATTTTAGACAGCTCTTTCAAAACAATAATTATTATTATATTCATCTGCGATTCCCAACAAGATTATAATATGTATTGTGTGTTGCTGTTAATTCCTGAGTGACATTAACATTCGTGTCATAATGAGGTCAAAATCGAAATAAATCGAAATAATCAATTGATGCAAATTGTATGTTACCCAACAAACAACAAGAACCTCATTATTACATTACTCTGATAATGTAAATGCGAAAGTTTGTGTGTGTGATTTTTTGGAGTTCCCGCGGAAACTCCGAAAATTAACCTGGATGCGGATGAAACCTCAGGGAACGGCTTGTAGAATAATAATGAGAAGATTCCTGAGCTCGATATTTCTTGATGTGCAATATATGTGTGTGTGTGCGTGTGCGCAGGCGCGTGGGCGCGGGCGGCGGTGGGGGCAGCGGGCCGGCGCCGCTCGCGTGGTTCGCCGGCGGCGGGTACGCGCAGCTGCGGCGCGCGGGGCTGCGGCCGTACGACGCGCGCTACTTCTCCGTCGCGTTCACGGTGCGCACGCGCGACCCGGACGCGCTGCTCTTCATGGCCGTCGACGCCGCCAATGTGAGACATCGACATTTTGTTTTGTTTGTTGAATTTACTCCTTTTGGAGAAGGCAAAGGAATATAAGTCTATGCAGCCAGATCAAATGAAGTTATTTAAGTTCTTTCTGAAGTTATTTACATCGAAATGCATTGGTGAGATGCAATTCCATGATTTACCGGAACTTTTAAGAAAATGTCTGCTGTTTTTCAATTTGGAATGTTTTTATTTATTTTTTTATTGTAATGATTAAATTCAACATTAAATGTAATATAAATGTACCAACCTCGGGTCTTATTGAGTGACGAGATAAATATGAGTAAGACGAGGGCCGACGTATTTGTGGACGGCGTCTCAAATATCTGAGAGAAAAAAAAAACATGAACTTAATGTTTGCTTGCTTGTTTGCGTGCGTGCGCGCGTTAGAACCGGTCGGTGGTGGTGCGCATGCGCGCGTGCCGCGTGGAGTTCTCGGTGCGGTACGGCGGCGGCGCGCGGCTGCGCATCGCGGCGGCGGGCCGGCACTGCGCGGGCCGCGCCGTGCGCGTGCAGGCCATCCGCGTGTTCGACGCCAACCGCCTCGAGAAAGGTACGGGACGCGGGCTTTATGCCGGGTTTTTTTACCAATTCGTTGCGGATCTCTATTTGGCTAACTTCTGTGGGCTCTTTGGCGGCGACGAACATATCCTGACATAATTGTCGTGCTAAGCGCCATACGAATTACGTAAAAACTAAAATAAAAAATTAGGTAAAATATACAAAATTATCCGGATATTTTATTTTATTTTTCTCTCATTTTTTACCATCGCATCATAGACATAGACATATCTTTATTCGGCATAACATGTATACCTACTTAAACATTACAATTTAAATAAATATCAATACGATATACAACATATAAACCAACTGTGTAAGAAATAATTTTCACAAAATGGTCGCCAGTGTACACGTACGTCATGTTTATGTGTGCACGTGTTTCCTGAGGCATCCCTTATCCCCAGGCAGCCTGCGCGTGAACGGCGAGGAGACGCTCGGGTCTCCAACGCCGCCGGTGCAGGCGCGCAGCGCGCTGCCCGACCTGGCGGCGGCGCCCTACTGGGTGGGGGGCCTGCCGCCCGGGGCGCGCGAGCCGCCCGGGGGCGACTGGGACGCGGCGGAGGCGGGGGCGCCGCCCGCGCTGCGCGGCTGCCTGGGCGCGCTCAGCGTCGACCGCCAGGGGTACGACGTGCTGGACACGGCGGCGCGGCACCGCGTCGAGCCGGGCTGCCCCGCCACTGAGGTTAGACCAATCACCGTCTTATTCGACAGCAATTACACAGCTTTTATACGGCTTCGCATTTATTAGGAGAGGCCTCGGCAACTCTTGCTTATTTTTAGTTGGGCCAAGATTTAAAAAATGCTGTTAAAACTACTTTATTTCCCTCTGCAATTATAATTTAAGTTTTTTTCGGCTTGGCCCCTCACGAGTGTGGGGGAAAATCTTGGGCACTCTTTACTTTAAATTCTAGACTGATACTGTCATAATTATTCTAAATTTAACTTACAAAAGCCACACTTAGGCCAGTGCATAGTAAAAACAAAAGTAGCTCCGTCTGTCTGTTAGTTACCTTTTCACGCCTACTACTCAACCGATCATCTTGAAATTTTGTATACACGTTGGCAGGGGTACTTTTTATCCCAAAATTCCCGCGGAAACTCCGCTAGCCGTGAAACAGCACCGAAAACTAGTAGGTATAGGTATTGAATAAACATATTATCCAACTTTGGATGCAGACGATCCGCTCCGCGATCATGGACGGCACGGGCCACATCGAGCTGCCGGCGCCGGCGCTGCGCGGCAAGTGGACGCTGGGCATATCCTTCCGGACGGAGCGAGCCGGGCCGGGGGCGGGGGCGGACGGCACCGCGCCCGGCGCCGGCGCAGGCTCCGTGGTGCTGCTGCACCGTGCGCCCGCGCCGTCCGGCAACGAAGTCGACGACGGAGATGACGATGAGGCTGACGACAAGCATTATCTGCTGCTAGAACTGGTCGAAGGTGGGTCGATTGATTTGTAGATTTGTGAAGACTTTGTATTGAATTTTAATTCGATATGGTTGTTCTTTTTCATGAAACCGTTAAATAAGTACCTACATACTAAAGTAACTTACGGCGTTTCCGTCCCGCAGGCGAGCTGCAGCTGCGCGCGGCGGCGGCGCGCGGCGAGCTGCGCGTGCGCACCAACGGCACCAAGTACGACGACGGCGACATGCACGCCGTGCGTGTCGTGCGCGCGCACAGACAGGTAGTACAAATAATTTTGCGTGGTGAAGAATCGCCTATTTTTGACTGACTTCCAAAAAAAGAGGAGGTTCTCAATTCGACTCTATGTTTTTGTATGTCGGTGCCAAGTTTGCCCTTGTCTGCCCACTTGGTTTGTTTTGTTCACGACGTCACGCCCACACGCTTGGCAAGTCTCTTGCAAAATGTGGTGGGAGCGGACCTTAGTCTATCTACCTACTACCTACTTGGATTGGCACTGACTTCGAAACGGTCAGTAGGTAGCACATACCAATAATAATATAACGTGCATTTTTGTCTTTCGGATTGAATCGGTATTTTGTTATTTTTCAAATTCATATTCAAATACACTTTATTGCACACACTCAGCAAACAACATATTTTACAAAACACAGATACATAATACGTACACAATTTAGGTTACGTACAATTTTCGCTATTTAGTTTAGTGCACTTTTGTGTTTTGAGGTCGGTTTTAATTTTTCTGTTCAAATTTTGTATATTAATTTCGCCACGGTATTATGCGGGTAAACGTGAGATACACGGGTTAGGTTAGGTGGCGTGTCCGCGGCACTACAAAGGAGGAAAAGGACGTCGGCAACTTCAAAACGTCCCTCGTTAAACCTTACAAGTTCTAAAATGTGGCGTGGTTGGTTCCAGCTAGAGCTGTGGGTGGACGAGCAGCGTGTGGGCGGGGGCGCGCTGGGCGGCGGCGCGTTCCCGGCGCGCGGGGGCGGCCTGTTCCTGGGGGGCGCGCCGCCCGCCCCGCACGCGCCCCTGCCCCCCGGGCCCGCGCGCTCCTTCCGCGGGACCCTCGCCGATCTCATCGTCAACGCCACGTGTGTATTAATAACAATAATAATAATATGTAACTGTTCTTTATTTCAGATTCAAAGATCTATAGTAAAAGATAACACATTAATTTTTCAATAATTTGACTAGCTTTGTATTACACTATATCTTTATCATCCACTATCATTGAAACTTCAAAAGAAATATTCCCAATTTAGTGATTTTTTCATTGATCACTACATAGCCCTGTTTCCCCCTGCAGTTTCAGCTGCCTCAATTCCCTCGGGAACTGCTTCTATTGGGATGAAGATTTTTTTATTTGGTTTAATTTATTTCAAGATTACCAAGTTATTATTTCTTCACGGTTCTACCCTCGTTAATTTCGGGACCTCCTCATGAGCGTTTTATTCTGTTATGAAATTTTAGTAACTTATAGTGTAGTTTTCTGTCAATGAAAGAATTTTTATAATCGGTTCAACAGTACTAGAGATTACTTCCAACAAATATAAACATATACCTTAATCTTAAGGTTGCCTTGAAAAAAAATATTGCCTCCAGCAATAAGGCCGCCTTTTGCTCTGTCTTTTCTTCTATTTGTCCGTTTTACTATATCTTTTGTGGCAATAAAGTATATTTGAACTAGTTGTGCCCCGCGGTTTCACCCGCGTTAATTTTAAAGTTCCCGCGGGAATTCCGGGATAAAAATTACCCTATGTGTTAATCTGATGTATAAGCTATATTATTGTAAAGTTTCATTTAAATCCATCTACTAGTTTTTGCGTGAAAGAGTAACAAACATCCATCCAACCATCCATCCATCCATACATACTTACAAACTTTCGCGTTTATAATACATATTAGTAGGATTTGAAACATTAGGTAGGTACATAGACATAGACATAGACATAGACATAGACATAGACATAGACATAGACATAGACATAGACATAGACATAGACATAGACATAGACATAGACATAGACATAGACATAGACATAGACATAGACATAGACATAGACATAGACATAGACATAGACATAGACATAGACATAGACATAGACATAGACATAGACATAGACATAGACATAGACATAGACATAGACATAGACATAGACATAGACATAGACATAGACATAGACATAGACATAGACATAGACATAGACATAGACATAGACATAGACATAGACATAGACATAGACATAGACATAGACATAGACATAGACATAGACATAGACATAGACATAGACATAGACATAGAGATAGACATTGACATATACTTTATTTGGCATCAACATCAAAATACCTTAAATAGGAATACAAAAAAAATACAAGTAGGTACGTAAAATGTTAAGTATTTGTTGCGATGCCAAACTGGACACCGACTCAGCATATGCTGTCGCATAGAAAGCGGTACCTCACTATAGCAGTTAGTACACACAGATGGTTGATGACTGGCTTGTAATGTTGTGCAGAGTGGTCGGGCTGGAGGACGCGGTGGCGGCGAGCGGCGCGCAGCTGGGCCGGGCGCAGCGGCCCGCGCGCGCCCCGCGCCCCGCGCCGCCCCGCGCGCCGCCCGCGCCCGCCGCGCCCGCCGCCGCCGCCGGCGCACCTTGCGCCAAGGTATGTGCCATCTTTGAACTCTACACTTGCATCTATCTATAGACTCTTTGACTAATGTTTTTTTTTTCTAAATTCTATTTAGGCCGTCAGTTGGATAATACTTGATTATTTTTTTTAATTCTACTACCTACTTGCGAAAATCTGTTATCGGCTTATTTGTTGAACAGTTAAATTTTCATTATATTGTTGTAGCAGTTGATTTTCCGAATAAAATAAAATAAAATAAAAAATAAATAAAAAAAAATAATAGACACGTATTTTTTGCTTTTTCGAATTAATGAATATATACTTGGATAAAGCGCATTAAAGTTTGGGAGTGGGGGCTCGTAACGTCATATGCGGGTAAAACTGCACCTGTTTGTGACGTCACGCGACATTTCGACTCAACGTACCTATAGATCTCCGTTACTTTTTGTTTATTTGAAAAAAGAAAAAATACGTGTCCAATATTTTTTATGAATCTACAGGACGGACTAAAAAAAAATTGACA
Source organism: Zygaena filipendulae (assembly GCA_907165275.2). Lineage (NCBI taxonomy): Eukaryota > Metazoa > Arthropoda > Insecta > Lepidoptera > Zygaenidae > Zygaena > Zygaena filipendulae. The sequence continues at coordinate 840,217 of OU015649.1, forward strand.
AATGATCGCGCCAAATGGATAGGCAAAATTCGTTCGACGTTCGTGTCGGAATAGTTCGAGGCACTGTTTCCAAACAGTTTGCAACCACTAGTTACTGCAAAGTTTGTAACCACTTTTGCAGAATTTATGAACTTAAATTGAAAGAATACGTATAAATTTCTTAACGCAGATTACTTAGCTAAACCGATTCTGCACGTAATGTAGAGTTTTCATGCGACATTGGACCGCGCTCTCACGTGACGTCGGCCTGCGCTTAGGGTTAGGCCGTGCTTTGACACATCTTTTGACCGCGTATTCACTTGTTATGGTGATATATGCAGAGCGCGTCGTTCACGGTGGAGGGCGGCGCGGTGAAGTTCGGCGACGCGGCGCACAGCCACGCCACGCTGCGCCTGGAGCCGGGGCGGGCGGGGCGCGGCGGCGGCGGGGGCGGCGGGGGGCGCACGCTCAACGCCACGCTGCAGTTCCGCACGTACAGGCGCGACGGGCTGCTGCTGCTCGCGCCGGTAAGACACACGCACACACACACACACACACACACACACACACACACACACACACACACACACACACACTTGAACGGTAGTCGTGATAAGTACGGTTGACTACGTAAATAAAGATTGTAAACTGTTGAAGGATGCCTTGTTAGACCTAAAATACACTTTCAGTTTTCGCATTACTAATTCATTTCATTAAAAATTCTCCATTATGTCACCAAAAGCGGATCAAATCGGAATAAAAGTGCTTTTGACATTTGATTTCCTACGACCATAGTTTTAACGAAAATTGAAGTTTGGCAAACAGTTTTTCTCCATCTGAAATTTCAAAATTCGAAATCCTATGTTTGCATGCGCGGATCTACGGGGTGGCAGCGGGTACACTTGCCCCCCTCTTTCCTGTATTGAGTAGTCTCAAATACCGGCAATATTGTGTCGTCAGGGGTCGAAGACGAAGCCGAAGCACTACCTGGCGCTGATGGTGCGCGAGGGGCGGCTGCGGCTGGTGGTGCGCGGGCGCCGGCGCCGCGAGGTGGCGCTCGAGGGCGGCGTCGCCGACGGGCTGTGGCGGACGGTGAGTGGGGCGGCGGGGCGCGGGGGCGCGGGGGCGGGCCGACACGCGCAGTCACACACACTTCACTCAGATATACCATGATTTGCCGATATAAGGGAATTAAATCTATAGTACCTGTTCGGTCCACTGCGTGAAACCGAACACTGCTTTCGACAGCGATTTACGCGATCGAGCCGCTTTCCTGCGGCCCGGTCGCGGCAGTCGATTCATGTCGGTCACGGGCGTCGGTAGACTATCAATTAATCCATAACAAACGAATCGGCTCGCCAGCCGCGTCCCGTGCCGACCACAACATCTATCATAGACAATCACCCTGATATACAATAAACAAATAAATCAACATATCTAGCCGTATCAGTCACAGGTCACTGTGCCCCACACATTTTTGGTCCTTCGAGCCGGATGTTGACTTAAATATTCCATTTTCCATCTTTTCCATAAATCTTGCTTTAATTTATTAATAAGATGCCATCTTGTTCTTGCATCATGATCAGTTTCTATGATCGTGAGATCTGCTCTCTCTGATAAAAAGTGCGCTGGTGTTAAAAAGTCTATGTCCTCGATGTTTTCTGATATTGCGCATAACGGGCGAGAGTTTAAACAGGCTTCTATTTGTGCTAAAATCGTGGAATACTCTTCAAATGTCAATTTTTGCTCTCCAATTGTCCTCCTTAAATGATATTTAAGGCTGCGTACTGACCTCTCCCATAGACCTCCTGCTGAGGGCCATGACGGCGCATTAAAATGCCAAGTGATATTCAGTGAAGTAAGTGGTGGAAAAAACACGATGCCAGATGATTTTATTACAATTACGTCACGAACAGACTGAGCTACAATACTATAATCAACTTTTGCTGAATCAGGAAGGTAACGGGATCTCGAGACAGCGACGGGGCATTATCAATGGAGTAGGTTACATTGCGAATACGTTGTTCGGCGTATTAGATGATCGTTTCGCAGAACAGTATAAAAAGGATATAGAATCATTAAAGAACAATCAGAGATACCTAGAATCATTATGGAGAAATCAAACATCAGTAGTCGAAGGGGAATATAATTTATTAAAAAGAACGGAAGAAATGGTAGCAAGGCAACATAAAGCAATAAATAAACATTTAAACAGCTTAGATGAGTCAACTATTGAGAACGAGGCGCCAGAGCAAAAGGAAATCAACCAAAGCTTAGCTGAACTACATAATCAAATAGCGACAATGAAGGAAAAGGTTCAGTCTTCAGAGATATCAATATCAGGACATGACATTCATCAATATGTGGTCAGTTACGTGATCATAGCTGCTGCAGCTGTCCTGGGAGCGAGCATTTGGTGGCGGAGGAGGAGGCGGGCGTTACGCATCCCTCCCCCCGCGCAGGCGGAGAACAGAGCCAGCAGTGACGTGCGTGTGAGTGTAGTGAGTGCGCGAAACGAAAGTGAGATCAGTGCGGGCAGGAAAAGTCAATCGAGTGTAGAGTTAGTCGATCGGGCAACTTCGCCTAAACCAAAAAGGTGTAATTTTAAGGTCCTTGATGAATCAAAACTATAGAGACTTTACGTGATCATTACGAATTTTTGTATGTTTTTTTGTGCTTTTATGTCAATTGCTATAATCATTATCATTTCTGAGTATCATTTTAATTGTAATCATTTAATCTCATTTCATCTCTCATCTCGTGGTCGGGAGCATGTTCGGTCCACTGCGTGAAACCGAACACTGCTTTCGACAGCGATTTACGCGATCGAGCCGCTTTCCTACGGCCCGGTCGCGGCAGTCGATTCATGTCGGTCACGGGCGTCGGTAGACTATCAATTAATCCATAACAAACGAATCGGCTCGCCAGCCGCGTCCCGTGCCGACCACAACATCAATCATAGACAATCACCCTGATATACAATAAACAAATAAATCAACATATCTAGCCGTATCAGTCACAGGTCACTGTGCCCCACACAGTACCTAATATTAAACGTACTGTTAAAGTGGTAAAACTTGTTTTTAGGAAAAGTTTGCTTGTTGATATAGGATACAATAAAAAAATTTTAAAAAAAATGTTTCACTGTTAGGAAGCTAGGAAGTTTTCCTGATGGAGGAAAAAGGTCGAGCGGGAGGTCCACGTGGGTGAAGACGCGGGGGAACAGCTAGTCTTATTAAAAGCTATTATAGTGTAGCTATATAAAAGAAATTTGACGTCACCAAAATTGAGAAACAATTTTTGGAGCAAATTTTTATTTTCATATATCACCTATATGTTAAGGGTCATAATATGGTTTGTATATGTGTTGAGGGTACTGTGGTGCGCAGGTGTCGGTGTGGGCGGGCGGCGGGCGCGCCACGCTGTCGAGCGGCGGCGCGGCGGGCTCGGCGCACGCGCACGCCGCGCGCTCCGCCCGCCTCTACGTGGGCGGGCTCCCCGCGCCGCCCGCGCTGCCGCAGCTGCCGCCTGCCGTGAGTCGCCTCTAATTATATGCATCTATTATGGCCGGTTTACGCTTCCATAAGTAGTCAGTAAGTTCAGTTTACCATTTTACTTCCTTATCTAATCGAAAATTAGACAGCAACGTCCAAACTGTGAGCGTCCGTAAGCAATTAAGTTCAACAAAACATTTCTTCACTCTACTTACTTGCCAACCGCCGTCCACGCCGGACACGAAGCGGGCTGGTGTACGCTGTCCTGTCCAAAAAATAGAAATGTTTTGTATCCTGGGGCCAGTTGCTACTAAATAACTGGTTTTTTACTCACTTACTACTTCTGGAAGTGTAAACCGGCCATTACATATATTCAACGAGATTGCGTCACTCAAATCGCAAAAAGCGGAAAAATAATGCGTATTAATGGGGATGTGAACTACTTTTGAAAATCAAAATTCTAATTAGTACGTCAGTTAGAAAATAAAAAAACAATAGACACGTATTTTTTTGCTTTTTCAAATAAATTAAAATATACAGAGATAAAGCGCATTAAAGTTTAGGGATGAGGGGGTCGTGACGTCACTAACCGCTAAAACCGCGATACAAACTGTCAGAATGGTGACGTCACGCGGAATTTCAACTCAATATATCGCCGTTATTTTTTGACAAGGTAAAAAAAAAAGTACGTATCCAATATTTTTTAATAATCTACAAGACAGACTTAAAATATAAAAGTTAGTCCACATGCCCATTCTGTATGTCTTTCAGATCCGTCGCTTGGGCGGCTTGGTGGGGTGCGTGCGGCGCGTGGTGGTGCAGGGGCGCGCGCGCGACCTGGTGCGGGACGCGGCCGCGCACCACCGCGTGGGGCAGTGCTTCCCCGCCGTCGAGCGCGGCGCCTACTTCGGCGGTGAGTGGGCCGGGGCGCCGAGGGGGTGGTGCGAGGGGGGTACAAACGTAGAGGATAGAAGTTCGCGCCGCGACCGAGACAAGCTTACCAACTTTGGAATACTTAGGTAACCAAATTTCTATGACCGCGTCATACATTGCATTGATAAGGTTGGCACAAAATGCCTCCATAGATCGGTTCAGCGATTAGTATATGGAAGTGCATCGTAGTGATTATTTGCTCAGTGACAAAGACAAGCGACCAAGACGGAGACGGAGACTGGAGACCGCGAGACGGTCGCTGCCCCGGACGAGTAGTGTCTCGTGTCGCGCTATTGTATTCAAATCATCGTCTTCTTCTTCCTCCAATAGAAGTTCTCCTACTTTGTTTTCCATCATGACACAATAAAACACAACTGATTTCAGGAACTATACTGGCACAAGTATATTAAATGCTTAAAAGTAGGGCGAAACAACCACTCGTAACCTTTTAACATAATAAATATTTAGATTTGCTGGGATTTTTTTACTCAATCGACAGACTCTCCGATAGATACTGACGTCTCGTTCGCAAACAGTCGAGGTCCAGTCTTGGCCTCGACCTACAGTAGGTACAAACAGAGGAACCAAGACACTTGTCGCGGTCTCCAGTCTCGATCTCCAGTCTCAGTCTCCCGACTCGGTCTCTTGTCTCGGTCGCAGTGCGAACCTCTAGCTTTACGGCTCAATTATAAATCACACATAACCTAAAACTCCAAGGTCAATGTAATCTCTAAAGGTTATCCATTCGCAGGCGACGCCTACGCGATGTGGTCCAGTTCCTGGCTGGCTGGCGGAGGCGGGGGTGATGGCGAGGGCGGGGGTGGGGGCGGAACCGGTGGCGAGGGTGGGGGTGGCGAGGGCGCGGGGGCGCAGTTCGCGGTGGAACTCCAGTTCCGCACCAACGAGCCGAGCGGCGTGCTGCTGGCCGCCGGGCCGCTCCTGCTCGAGCTCCGGGACGGCGCGGTGAGAGTAGAAACACCCACCACACATTACCACCACAGAACAGAAAATAACAGATAGAAGGGACATCAACCTAGTTTAGTATGAAAACAGATGAAAACCAGTGTCGCCGGGTGATTTTCGCACACAAAACTATTTATCACACACAAAAACATTCATTAACGTAAAGAAATGTATTAAACGCTTTATGGTTATATGTTTTTACTTAGTCACTGTTCTCAAAATTCACACTTTTGGGAATATTGTGGTAAATAAATTAAATTAACCAATAAAAAATATACTTGGGATGCCAGCAAAAGCAGTTTTCGGCAAGTTGGAGCATTTACTCTAGCTTCTTTGCAACGGTAGCGCGCCTGCCCCGCCTACATGTCCTCTCTAGTTAATTTATTTGCTCTGTACACATACACAATCAGGGAAGGCTTTTTTCCACCAGAAACCCAACGTGTGGAGTTTATTGGCGGGAATCAAAGATGGTGGATCGGTCATTTATTTTCATGTCGCTAAAAATTGTTAAAAATTTATTTTATTCTATAAGGTGCTGTATTGCAAAATAATTTTTCATTACTCATACTCGGAAAGTAGGTCTGAAGTTGCCTGAGAAGCGGGTTGAAAGTAACCCTTTTCAGCCCTAGGGAGAATTGCTTTCAACTGACAACTGTCAAATTCTTAAAAAAAAAAACTAGGTCTATTTTCACATTTCTATTGAACCATGTTTCAACTTTCTATACAGCCAGCGCGATGTAAAATTGAAATAACGTAAAGTTTAAGTAGGTATTAATTAAAATAAAATTCACTCACTTTTTCTTAAGCTAATTCCTATTTATATTTTTTTATTTTCTTTAATTAATACTTAATAATTGTAGAAAATATTTTTTTAATACAGTTGCTCAAAAAGTGGCGTATTGCAGGGACGTTTAGCGTTCGGGATGTGGGCTATTACATACTCGAGCTTTTTGTTTACCTTTCCCGAACTCGTGCGTTCTCTTTGCCAACTGTCAAAACGGCGACACGACTTTGACACACTTTTTGCATTGCGAAACGTAGGTTTCGCATTACTAATACGACTAGCGCCATCTCTTGATCACAGTTGGAACTTAGTTGAGTTTGTTGTGTTTTTGATATTTTATTAAATTGCTTAATTTTTTCGTAACTGTATTAAAAATAGTTGTTCAGTACACGTGCGGAACCGTCATTGCAACTAGTTCCGACTGTCAACCCTCACCTTCGGCTGCGCCTCGGCTCGGGTAGACATTTTGTCGGAACTCTTTGCAATGACAGGCTTTCCGCACTTATAATGAAATATAAATATTTTTAGGTTGCCACAATGTAAATAAAAAATACTGGCTGAATAGCTAGTCGGCCAAAAAAAAAGAAATAGGTGGGAAAGTGTCAAGCGACTATCCGATCTTCACTCATTTTTTCTTTAGCTAATTCCTATTTTTATTTTGACTTTCCTTGCATTCGTAATGAAAAGCACAGTGTTATCCTCGGGAGAAAGACTTATTTAGTCCCGAGACGGGGTTTGGCGCCCGAGCGTAGCGATTTCACCCCTAGGATAACAATGTACTATTTATAGTGACGAATTTTATGTGCTCAAGAAGATATATGACATTACGAGCTGATTTCTTCGGTTTGCTCCAAGAGCTCCGAGAAAGTTCTTGCAAGCTATATTACCGTTGGCTTCCAATTTCAAACCGTACAACGAAGCATTTTAATAGAAAATACCTACATTGATCTAATTAATTTTACTTGAAACTGGCTAAATGCATTAGATGCGAAAGTACAGAAAAAAAAGAAAGAAATAGTACATTGTTATCCTAGGGGTGAAAGTAAGTAAGAGAAAGATTTATTTAGTCCCTCGATCTATTGGCCCCGTCTCGGGACTGAATAAGTCTTTCTCCCGAGGATAACATTACGAATGCAAGGAAAGTCAAAATAAAAATAGGAATTAGCTAAAGAAAAAATGAGTGAATTTTATTTTAATTATAATACATACCTACTTAAACTTTACGTTATTTCAATTTTACATCGCGCTGGCTGTATAGAAAGTTGGAACATGGTTCAATAGAAATGTGAAAATAGACCTAGTTTTTTTTTAATAATTTGACAGTTGTCAGTTGAAAGCGATTCTCCCTAGGGCTGAAAAGGGTTACTTTCAACCCGCTTCTCAGGCAACTTCAGACCTACTTTCCGAGTATGAGTAATGAAAAAGAAATTAACGTCTTAACGTGTCCCATTTATGTCGGTTAGTTGGTGCTGACGTACCAGCAACCGGGCGAGGGCGCGGCGGCGGAGCGCGCGGCGCGCGGGGGCGGCGCGGCGCTGTGCGACGGCGCGTGGCACGCGGCGCGGGTGAGGGGCGCGGGCGGGGGCGGGGGCGGGCTCTCGCTGCAGCTGGACGGCGGGCCCGCGCTCCCCGCGCTCCCCGCGCTCCCCGCGCTGCCCGAGGCCCCGCTGCCGCCCGACGCGCCCGCCCCGAGCGCGCCCCGAGCGCTCTACATCGGCGGGCTACCCGGTACATATTTGATATTATATATGGACTTGGTTAGGAAAGCAATAGTGTGTCAACCCACACTGGAAAAATTTTGAGTAAATCGTGTAATTTCGGAGTTCCCGCAGTAATTCCGGGAAAAAAGTGCTGTAGTTTACGGTGATAAGCAGTTCCCCGCATTAATTCCGGAGTTCCCGCGGGAATTCCGGGATAAAAACTATCCTATCTTTTAAGTTGGACCATATTATAAATGGTTACAAAATTTTATCAAAATCCGTTCAGTGGTTTCGGAGTCCATCGCGGACAGACAACGTGACGCGTGATTTATATATATCATGGACCAATAAAACTAGACTCTTATTAAATTGGTCCATGATATATATTAAGATTAATAATTGTGCTGCTGGTCTTCCATATAAATAATCAAATGAATAAATAAATATATTTTTTTTACCAGTCCGGCGGCACTCCATACCAAAGAATAGCGATGATATAAAGAAGCGACATTCTCCGCCTCCCACCAATTTTATGCCTCCTCATACCCCGTGAATGACCTTGGCAAAGACTAAGGAAAGTTTGACACGTCATGGTGAATCTACATGTGACAATTATTCACTGACAGCTGACAGTTACTGTCAGCTCGCTGTCAACCTTACGATATGCACGCGCACAACACGTGTAGATACGTACTACGTACAAACCGGCCGTCTTCACATGTGGGCAGGTACTTAAACCGGTTCATTTGTATGGACTCCACAAATGCTGCACCATACAATCTGAATTGATACTCAAATTAATATCTACAATAATAACAATAAATGTATGATTCCAGAGAGCTTGACCGAGTCCGCGGACGGCGCGGGCGGCAGGGAGAACTTCAAAGGCTGCATCCGTGACGTCATCGTGGACGGGCGCGCGCGCGACTGGCTCGGCATGGAGGCGCGCCACAACGTGCTGCTCGACTCCTGCCCCACGCCGTAGCACTAACGACCTTATGTCGAGCGCGACAAGGCTCGGAATACAATGCCGATAATAAAGGACGCACAAAACCTGAGCTTAACGTGTGTTGTATAGTGAGATGTTTTCTATATAATTATAGTTTCAAAAATATACGTTACGCTTACGCATCTGTGTGCACTGCCCTTAGCAGAAAATAGACGACTGCCTGCATAATATTTTTTATGACATCTTGTATAAGAAGGAATTTATAGATTGAAGGCGGTTACTGGATCCCCAGAGTCGGAACTAGTTCACCCACCGCTTAGATCACAGATATAGATTAGAGTAGATAAGGCAACTATATGAAATTGTGAATCATAAAAAGCAAACGTGTGTGCCACAGTGATTTGTACAACACGGTTAAAACTTTATCATTTATTTATACTTACATAACTTGAAGGGTTATTTTTTGTTTTCTAAAGGAAATTTGCTTCTGGATTCGGTCTTGTTATAACCCATATTCAAAGGCGATCAAAGATATTTTTGCTTTTTTGCTCACGCTACACACTAGAGAGCATAGCTCCTGCTTTCCACATAATATATCGATTCTCGCATCTTGCGTTATGCCGATTTATCATTGCAATGGGGATATGTGTGGGGAGAACCTTATCAATTATTATAGAGCGGCGCGGTTTTGTTTTGGGTGAACAGAAACGGTCCTTATAAATTGTGGCACGCTCGGAGTGACCACTTGCACAGTCTAATCTGTAGTGTCTGTGTTTTAGATCAACTAATGTGCCTTACTCAACTGTGACGTGAATTTGCAAATAAGTGCCATCATTGAGTCTTAAAATGATGTTTACTTCACAGATTATCTAAGCCTGGAGTCCTAATGCCATCTCTTTAAGTCATATCCTTACAGCTAAGTTTTATCCATTGCGATATTGGCAGTGTGTAGGGTCAACAAATACAATGGACAAAATTACAATTTAAGGGTTAAAATAACACTCAAGAAGATGGTGGTAGAGCCCTGGTAGATAAGTGACGCTGTAGAGGCTATGCCTTAGAGGCTGTTGTAAATACTGAAGTAACTTAGAGCTTATTTTTTATACTTATTATCGTACTTACATCACTTTAATATTTAAATGTTAGTAATACTCACTAGGTATCTGTAGATAGGTACTTTGTACAACGTCCCTTCGCTATCTATATTATCTTTATTTATTTATGGATATTAAATTACAGCATTATAAACATAGTTTTATAATATAGAGATTTAATTTATAAGAGACAAGCAATATGACATATTTAATTTTTCTGTTATTCGCATACAGAAGTTTGCCTACTTTTGGCCGATTATTTTTGCTGATATTATTCAGACTAAATAGACGAAGGTTCTAGAAAAGGATAGATTTAAAGTCTTAACCTTCCATCATAATTCCATTCATTGTGATTTAGACTTTACTTACAGTGCGTAAGGTCGAAATTTCAATGAACGAAACTATAATATAAGTTTTAAGACTGCTAAAGATATAGTGGTAGGACACCAAGACTTTGTTACTGTAGCTATATGTGTATTTTGGCCATAAATTCGTACACCCAGTAGCGGATTTTTAAAATGGCCACCAGTAGGCTATTCTAACTTTGTCGCCCCTAGCAACCTCTACAATGCGGTAACTTAGTTCAAAATTGCAGTGAACATTGAAATTCATTTATCAACTAGCTGTTCCCCGCGGTTTCACTCGCGTGAGTTTCGGGATTCCCGCAGGAACTCCATAATACAGTCTATTTTACTCCTTTCAACAACAGGTAATTGCAGCAGTGAAAGTCCCGTCAATATCGGTCCAACCGTTTCAGAGATTCACCCGCGTGAGTTTCGGAATTCCCGCAAGAACTCCAAACTTCTTTTATAATTATAAACCTTGTCCTGACAATAACGAACACAAAAAAAAAACAATTATCCAATTTGGTGTAGTCGTTTGGAAGTTATGCGCTTAGCAACACATTTGGCGATTCATTTTTATTATATAATATGAAATCGGATTAATGTGTCAGTTCGTAGATTTTTTTGACAACCAAACGATAGGTATAGTTATGATTGCACAAGAAATAGTTTTTTGGTAAGATTTTGGCCCCAAATTTGCCGCCGTAGGCTCCAGCCTATTCAGCCTGCTGGTATTATAAATCCGCCACCGGGTACACCGTTTCCGAACGAAGGGATATTAATATCTATAATTGTCTATAATAATATACCTAAACAATAAAACTATCGAATCAGTATTGATGATATTATAATTATGTAAATATTAAGTAGTTAAGTTGGCAATGGCATGTTACATACCTAATACGAGAATGCCTGCCTACTTTTATGTTGCAAAAACTTTAAACTAGTACTTACATCACAGTCTTTGTTTAGCATCGAACTAAGTTACGCCTAATTTTAAATAAATCATAATCGGTCGCTGATATTACAATTCATCGATTAGGTCGATCATTAATTTGTCAAAAACGTGGATAAAGGCGTGCGTAAGCTATTTAGGCATTAGGCATGTAAAAAAATGTTATCAAAGAATAAGTGGACATAGATAAGCAATAGTGTGTCAACCCGTACTGGAGAAATTTTGAGTAAATCGTATTTTAAAAGTATAGCGCCATTTTGTTACAACATTTTTTATGTTCAATATTTATTTACATATTTAAGCAGTGTAATAAGGCAAACACATAATCAAAAATCGTTCCCCAACTCTCAAAAAATTGTTCTGAATCAATAACTTAATTTTGTGGGTTAACATGTTATTGCTTATCTGCGTCCAAGTAGTAGGTAGGTATTTTTACTACCATCCGTGATAAAGGTGACAATAATTGTGACTTAGGGTTATTTGCATAATTGCATTTATTTAATAGTCATTAGTTTATTTATATCATTTGATTAGGTAAGCTGTAAGTACCTATTATAGATAGTTTTCGAATATACAATAATTATATTCATTAGTCCGTCAGTTAGAAAGTAAAAACACATAAGAATTCATAGTTGTGGAAAAACTCCAAATACAATACAGTAGGTACACAGTCAAACTTTAAAAACCCTCCGTAAAGGTTTTTATGCTATTAAGTATATAATAAAATACACAATAAGTAGTAGATAATAAACTTTATTGTAATGTCGTAAAGCTTAAACTTCAATGATAACGGTCATTGCCTACGGAAACAAGCTGCGGTAAGTTTTGTCTAAAATCTCCTGCCGCTTTGTCCCGCCATCTCGACTTGAGATCCTGTCGGTGCCGACAAATTCTTTGAATATTTTTTTTTATATATAACAGTAATAAGAATCAGCTTTAATGTTATAGTCACAACTCACAACTAGTTATTAAATAAACTTATTGTCAGAATTTGTGGTTCATGATGTAGGTACATATGTATAATAAATCACAAATTCTGATGGTAAGTCAACACCCACAAATTAACACTTAAGCTCACGGCGATAAGGCATAATAATGAGGTTGCGTTAGGCCTTTTGCACATTACAAGAAATTTTCTTGTGTCTTACATAAGCATCCGACAAAATTACTGTTACTGTGTCTTATCCGACTTCTTTTAATATGTATGGTCTCATATAACAATCAAAGGGACTGGATGTCTTATAAGACACAAGATAATTTCTTATAATGTGCAAAAGGCCTTAAACTGTATCAGATAAATCTTCCAAAATTAAAACTAACGAGTGACATGAGAGAACAAAACAGGTGGTTACTAGTCGCCACATAATAGTAGGTAAATTAGATATTTGACAAATAGGTATAAAAGTTTACAAAGATGGTGTTTTGTAATTTTCCAAAGGTACCTATTAGTTCTTATGAAAATTATGATTTTTAAACTATTATTTTGCGTGGCTATTTGCAGAGAAGCTAGCAACTCTACGCTTTTTCAGAAAAAATATTTAATAATATTATCACTGAGGAGCTGAAATGCAACAAAATTTAAGCAAAATTAGCATGGTACTATATATATTAGTATGGTACTTTTTTTATCGACAAAACTCAAAATTTGGCCTTTTTGGGTGAATTCGTTGCATTTTGATTTCTCTATCTCATCCTGTGCCGAATGCCTCGAGTTGTCTGTGACACAGGCATATAATATCACAATATTATTATAATAGGCTTTTCGGTATTTAGGTTTTCTGTAAACTAAATAATTTTCTTATTTGTAATTTGAAAAAAAAACGATGCCTCAACATCTATAGTAGGTATAAGTACTAAAAATAGCTATTGAAATTGTATGTAGAAAACGAAAATCTACTCGTGTTCAGTAGTTTTAGATAAAAATGTAAATAAATATTAATTATAGTTTAGTTTACACTGTACATAAATATTTGAATATATTTATTAAAAAAAAATCTTATTTTACTTTCCTGTTTTATGATGCATATTGTGTTTCTTCACCGAGATGATTATTTGCTCGAGTAAACGAGTAGTGCATTCGGATGATAAGGAAAATCAGTCATCATGAAAACTGATAACTGCAGCTGCTTTTGGTTCATTCCTAGTTTTTCCCGTATTGAATATTTGATGCGGATTTGTTATAGAATATCCCGTTTGTCCCCGGTGACGGCGAACACTGCAATGGGCATGTGGACTAATTTTTAATTTTTAGTCCGTCTTGTAGATTATTAAAAAATATTGGACACGTATTTTTTTACGTAATCAAAAAATAACGGCGATATATTGAGTTGAAATTTCGCGTGACGTCACTATTCTGACAGTTTGTATGGCGGTTTTAGCGGTTAGTGACGTCACGAGCCCCTCACCCTAAACTTTAATGCGCTTTATCTCTGTACATTGTAATTTATTTGAAAAAGCAAAAAATACGTGTCTATTGTTTTTTTTATTTTCTAACTGACGGACTAATTAGAATTTTGATTTTCAAAAGTAGTCCACATCCCTAATAGCCTCCGCATAGAAAATATAAAATGCGTAATATTTTTTATAAATGAAATTCTATCTTTGAAATGGTTATCTCAGGAACCGTACCCTTCGACTGAGGTTAAAATTTAAGCTAATATTAAACACCATCTAGTAAAAATATTTTTTTATGGTTGTTTTGTTTGAAAAATAACAGTAACTATATTATCTTCTTATTTCCGTTACCGCTTGTTAGTGGCAATCTCATTATGATTTCGGAAACGACCCTTCAGTACAGCTCATTAACTCACGACAATAAAACAACTTGATATACTTATAAAATCAATATTTTAATATCATTAATTACCAATAACTACAATTATCAAACGGAAACCGTCTTAAAGATCAGAATTAATAAGTTGAAGTTTCTAAATTCGTAGGTATTACTTTAAAATTAAAAAAAACACTAAAAAATATTACTATAATAACACAAATAATACAACTATTACTTACTCGTAACCTACATATTAATGAAATTCAGTACGTATGGATAAATACGTCGATTTTCGCGTAAAAATTCGAATTGTTGAAAAATTCTCTTTGGAAAGTTTGAAAATTCGAAAAAAGATAATATTATGAGGTCTAACTAGGATATCCACCTTCAAATCATCAAAAACAATATTAAGCACTTCGGACAGTTGTTGTCTTATTGGAAAAATTCAGTTGTTTGCACTTTTTCTGTTGACATTTAAGAAAGGTAGTGAAATACAACGTTTTTGAACACCGGTATCGCTCGCTAAACTAAAAATTATCGGCAAAGCTGTACTGAAATATCGAATATGATAACAGATTTCAACTTTTTTCAAGAACTCGTTCGATAATAATCATTTTAAAATTTAAATCGTGTGACTAAGCTAAGTGTTTACAACATGCAATGATAAAAAAGAAAAAACAACTTTCATAATTAGGATTTATTTCAGAACACATTTGCCGAGAAATTTAGGTTTATAGAGTGACAGTTAGACCTCCAATATATATATATATACATATCTCAAAATTTGAACTTTAACAGAAAACTTTTAATAAAAAAAGAAACAAATCAATAAAAACATTCACGTTTTACATCAACTATACCTACTTCTAAAGGTCCGTTTATATCTACAGACATTGAGCGTGCCAGACACGTCCCGTGGCAGACAAAATAATATTGTGTATATTAAACGTATTTATATATATCGTAACACGGCCGTGCAGACGCGGTCAGACACGGGCCGCGCTCGGCCAGTATTCGCGGAAAGAATATGTACATGTCTGTACGTGTCTGTGGCTTCATGCCGAGCAGTGTGAATAGAGTATCAGAACCGTGCAGATTTCTTTTGCAAATAACGGTATCTATCGGTTTTTGCCCTGGCACGTGTCTGGCACGCTCAGATGTAAATAAACGGTAAACCGACCGGTGTCTGCCACCGAACGTGTATGGCACACTCAATGTCTATATATAAACGGACCTTAACCCACAAATAACGATACTCTAATAATTTTAATTAATTATTTAAAATCATCACACGTTTCTTTAAATTTTCATTTGAAATTGCCACAAGTTTTATTATATCATAACTTAAAAGCTATGTTATAAACGATACTGCACTGTTGAATCAACCAATAGTAACTTCATCTATTGGAAAAGAAAACAGCGCGTCGATCCGCCTTAATATAGAACATATTTTGCATTGAATATTAATATTTATTATAAAATTACACAGAAGAAAAATCTACAAAATCAAACAGATATCATTCTCCTATAAATTATTATTTTTTTAAGTTACTATTTATTTATACTATTAAAAAAAATTGCAACAACTCGTTTGTGGATACGATTATGTGTACCGAGGATCATCACAGCTAGATATACAGATAAGGGATATTTTAATATTTTGAAATAGTCGACCTAAATTTAAAACCTAGTTAGTAATTTAATTAATGTTGTCTTTTTATTTTGTTTTATGGCAATACATAATTATTATCAATAGATTTATTGATGTACGCATCCTTATAAGGCTTATAATATAAGCCTGTTACACATATTACAGTCACTTTGTTTGACGACGTATGGTTGTTGCTCGGACGAGACAGTTGGTATTCATTGACTTCACTCACTGACACTCCAAATGCATTCATCTGAAAAGAAAACACGAAATTCTCGTTGATCATAATTAATTTTGAAGATTGTTCGATGTAATACATTTTACATGTTTACAGCGCGCCACGGTTGGTATGCGAAAAAGATAAACTCGAAAGTGGACGTCTACGGCGCCTCAAGTTGACGTCAAATGTCAACTTGACGCAAACAGCGTCCCTTTCGCGAGAGATGTGTTTTAAATAATCATTCAGAATCCGTTATTTCCCACATCTCCTCTCCACTTAGCTTCGGTGGAAATGGATAAAAAGGAGAGAAGAGGAGATGTCACAGTTTTTTATAGAATATTCGACTCTTTCCCCGCTACCTTCCCACACTCGAAAGCTCTTACAGCTCACACCTCCGCCACGCAGAGCTCGCATCTCTCTCTCCACTACGTATCTCTTCGCCGCTTCGGTGGAAATAACCTGCCAGCCTCGTCTCCTCTCCTCACTGTGGGCGCGCTCACCTCGGGGCGCGGCGGTGGCGGTGGCGGCGGGGGCGGGCGGGGCGCGCCTACATGGAGAGGTAGCCGCGCGCGGCCGAGCGGCGCCGCCCCACCAGGTAGGCGGCCAGCACCACCAGCACGAGCCCGCCCAGCGCGCAGCCCACCGCGATCGGCACCGCGTCCGGCACGTCGCCGCCGCTGCAGTCGCGCGCTGCACGCACGCAAACACACAACACAGTCATTTATCTTATCTATATACAACGTGTTAATGAATTAACTGAAAACTAGAAAGTAGTTTGCTCAGAATCGACTTCCGAATCGATCGCACTATGTTTTAATGCGGGAAATTTGGAGTTCACGAGGGAATTCCGAAATAAAAAGTACCCTATGACACTCAAGACCACTGTAGCTTCTTATAAGTGAAAGAATTTTACAAAATCTGTTCAGTAGATCCAGAGATTACCACCTACAACGTCACAAGCTCACAAACTTTTTGCTCTTTATAATATTAGTATAGCTAATATAAAATGCTTTGTCCTGAATGACTGATGGATCAACGCACAGCCTACACCGCTGATCGTAGAGACCTGAAACTTGGAGGGTCCTTTATTTGTATCCGATAATAAAGGATATTTGAAAATACAACCCCTAAGGGGATGAAAAGGGGTTGCAAAGTTTGTATGGGACAATGCCGCGGGAACTCTGAAATTATCGCGGGTGAAACCGCGAGGAACGGCTAGTAGATAAAAGAGTAGAATCCACAGTTCTGTACATTGAATATTTTTAGCAAAAGTTGAGAGACCAATCAAAAAAAAAATTAAATTCTTTTTTGTCTGTCTGTTCGCGATAAATTCAAAAACTACTGAACGGGTTTATGGGGTTTCCACCAATAGATAGAGTGATTTATGAGGAAGGTTTAGGTATATAATAATTTGTCAAGGTTTTGGTGTGAATTGATTGAAATAAAGGGTCTTTCAATAAGGACGGGTCGATTTTGACATGAAATAAAAAAGGCCGTGTGTGAGATTTTAACGATTTTTTTTTTTTATTTGAAAGAGCTATATATGCCATTATGTCCTGAGTGAGTTGAATCTTGTACGGGTGCAGCCCTAAGTCCTGACGCAAAATGCGCCACGTTGATGTTTGTGAAAGACCGAGTTCTTGTGAACGTCGATGAATTGACTGCCTCGGGTTCTCCTGCACACTATCACGGACAGCAGCGATGTTCTCGGCCGATCTGGCGGTCTTTGCACGTACGGGTGTTGGCAGATTGTTTATTGAACCGGTCGATTCGAATTTGGCCACCAAACGTTGGAGAGTCGACTTTGAAGGACCACCTCGTCTGCCGTAAAATGGGCGCAATGCACGTAACGTTTGCACTAACGAACACTCATTTTGGTAATACATTTTTAACATTTGGACGTGTTGCTCAACCGTGTAACTTGCCATGGTGATTTGGCATTACTAACTGAATAAAAAAATATAGGTTAGAAAGACGACGTTAAAACAACATGGCCGCCACAGGCTGCCAACATCGACCCGTCCCTATTGAAAGACCCTTTATAACGATAATTGTTGGAAGTGTCGGAAAAAGAACTTTTTTACGCTTTCACACGTTAACGGCTCAACCGATCACCACGAAACTTTGCATACGCGTTGTCAGGGGTATAGAGAAAGACGTAGGATACTTTTTATCCCGGAATTCCCACGGGAACTCAGAAATTACCGCGGTTGAAACCGCGGAGCACAGCTAGTTTATTATTATAAATGGCGAACTTAATGTCTTGTGACATTCTCTACCAGTTAACTATTGGATAGACAGAGAAGTAGAGCGTTTTTTCTGGGTGTTCGTTATCTTCGATAAAAGGTTTGTACTAAAGAAAATATTTATATTAAAGAAAACTATACACACCGGCAGAATTAGCGGAACATAAAAAGGCAGAGTATAGAAATAGTTACGTATATTTATTAAAACAAATAATAATTAGACGTGAAGTAATAAATTAATATACATCTTTTAACACTTTAAAAGTTTGTAATTAAATTATTAAATTTTATTTAAAATAATAATAAAAAAAAACACTTTTTCTCTAATTTGTGGGCACACAAATAATGTTGCAAATTAAAGATTACTGTGATTTTAACACTAAATTAATGAACGATTAATAACGTGTGTTTCCCCTTCGTGATTCCACTTTTATTTGCACCATTTTCTGTGTTCTCACAAACTAGAGACTTTTTTGTTTTTTTTTAATTTTGATTACTTTTAATAAAATTTAACTAAAAACTTCTTAAAATCGATGTTAAAAGATGTATATTAGTTTGTTACTTCATGCCTGATAATAATTTGTTTTAATATATATACGTAATTATTTCTATACTCTGCCTTTTTATGTTCCGCTAATTCTGCCGGTGTGTATATTTGTATTAATGAAAACAACGGGGCACAGCTACTAATCAATATTATGGCAAAAGCAATACAATACAACTACAATAAATGGCAACCAAATTAGAATCCACAACACAGCTAATCGCACCGCATGCCGCCCCCTTATCGGGCGATAACGCGCTACACCCAAGTACCGAGCATTGGTTTCACGCGTTTCGTTTTATAATAATAATAATAATAACATTCATAACAACAACATTATGTGTAGTTATGATAACCTAATGCCAATTATTGTGTATAAAAAATATTTTTTATTGCCCATTGCATGTTGACTAATTTTTATTTTTTAGTCCGTCTTGTAGATTATTAAAAAATATTGTAGGTACACGTATTTTTTCTTTTTTTACGTAATCAAAAAATAACGGCGATATATTGAGTTGAAATTTCGCGTGACGTCACTATTCTGACAGTTTGTATGGCGGTTTTGCGGTTAGTGACGTCACGACCTCCTCATCCTAAACTTTAATGCCCTTTATCTCTGTATATTTTAATTTATTTGAAAAAGCAAAAAATACGTGTCTATAGTTTTTTATTTTCTAACTGACGGACTAATTAGAATTTTGATTTTCAATAGTAGTCAGCATCTCTATTCTATTTTTGTTGTGTTTGTTATTGTAAGGAGAATATGAAAGTAGTTTAGAGTTCCTGCGGGAATTTTGAAACCCACGCAGATGAAACCGCGGTGCACAGCTGGGTATTTATAATAATTAATGTATTAAAGTAGTATACGTTTTTTTTTTAAGTTTGAAAAACAATAATAAACAATAATCCAATATTTTTACATAAGAACAATGTCCTCTACCGAGTCTGTCTGTCTGTTCACGATAAACTCAAAGACTACTGAACGGATTTTTATGCCGTTTTCACCAATAGATAGTGATTCAAGATGAAGATGTATACGTAGTACCTGGATGACCCAGCTTTGCTGGGTAGGTATTTATTTAAGGTTTTTACGTAAATATATATTTTTATCATCACAGTTTAACAAGTTTAGGTAGCTTTAGTGTTACTGTGTCGGTAAAGCAGTACCAAACACTCATTTTTCAAAAGTGAAAGTGATTAATCGCCCCCGAAACCTTCTGCATACTAAATTTCATAAAATCGTTGGAGCCGTTTACGAGATTCAGATTATGTAAAATTACTAGCTGTGCCCCGCGGTTTCACCTGCGGTAATTTCGGAGTTCCCGCGGGAATTCCGGGAAAAAGTACTCTATGTCCTTCTTTGTACCCCTTACAGTAGTTTACGGTGATTAGCTGTTCCCCGCATTAATTCCGGAGTTCCCGCGGGAATTCCGGGATAAAAACTATCCTATCTTTTAAGTTGGACCATATTATAAACGGTTACAAAATTTTATCAAAATCCGTTCAGTCGTTTCGGAGTCCATCGCGAACAAACAACGTGACACGTGATTTATATATATTAAAATTAAGATTATAAGATATAGAATTGCTCGAAAGGTAGTAGGATAGTTGATCCAGGAATGGGCATGTTGACAAATTTTTATTTTTTAGTCCGTCTTATAAGATTATTAAAAAATAATGGACACGTATTTTTTCTTTTTTTACGTAATCAAAAAATAACGGCGATATATTATTGAGTTGAAATTCCGCGTGACGTCACTAACTCACTATTCTGACAGTTTGTATGGCGGTTTTAGCGGTTAGTGACGTCACGACCCCCTCACCCTAAACTTTAATGCGCTTTACCTCTGTATATTTTAATTTTTTTTTTAAAGCAAAAAAATACGTGTCTATTGTTGTTTTTATTTTCTAACTGACGGACTAATTAGAATTTTGATTTTCAAGTTGCCAACATCCCCATTGCCGCGGGACCTGATGAAACCAAGACCGAGCGGGGGGCGGCAGTCGGCACTCACCGGCGCTGAAGGCGTCGCCGCGCGCGGTGCGGAACGCCTCGGCCTGCAGGCGCGCCAGCGTGAGCGCGGCCACCACGCTCTGCTGCGCCGCCGTCAGGTTGAGGCGCGCGGCCGCCGCGCAGCGGTACGACGTCGCCAGCGGCGTCGCCCACGCCGCGCCGTGCGACAGCGTCGTGCCGTTCGGGGACGCTGCGCGCACACAGGCACAGTTAAGTTACAACCATACATGATACAACCGTAGACATAGAACGGCAGGCCGGCACGCAGTGACGAAGAGAATAGAATAGAATAAACTTTATTTGCTCAAATTTCACAACTGGTTTTTATACAAATGCATTTACCAAAATAACAAAAACTTTTACGTAATTTTAAATAAATAAGCACTCAGCATTTTTATACAGCTGATCCTTTTGAGCAAAATGGTGTCAGCTCAGTATATTGTCACCTCCGGACTGCTTCTGTGAGGTAACGCGTAGCTATCGCTATTTAAATCTATCTATACTATAATAAAAGAGTAGAATCCGCAATTCTGTACATTGAATATTTTTGCCAAAAAATTGACACGGGGTGATGAAAGAAGAGTAACCAACCACAAAAAAGTTTTTAAAATTATTTTCTGTCTGTCTGTCTGTTCGCGATAATCTCCGAATCTACTGAACGGATTGTCATGCTGTTTTCACAGGTAGAATAAGCTTAGCCTGGAGCTACATATAGGCTGTTTCATTTAAATCGGATGTCGGGAAAAAAAAATTGTCATACAAAAACGTTTCACGCGGGTGAAACCGCGGGGTACAGCTAGTTTAATATATCTGGGCAACCGAGCTTCGCTCGTAGCGCTTTCTGTCGTTAAGTAGAAAAGCAGTAACAAACATTCATTTTTCATTGCCTGAAACCTAGATAGATCGATTGATCGCCCCCGATACTCCCTGCATGCTAATACCCATATTTCGGATTGAAATCGAAAAATTATAGCAACTAAAGTTATACGGAAAAAGAAAAAAAAAAACAAACTCACTAGTATTGGGGAACGTTTGCGGCGCGAGGGAGACGTTGAGGCTCTTCAGCTCGTACGTTTTGGTCTTGTTGTCGCTGTGGAACCACAGGGTCATGTTGTTGCTAGTGGTGCTGGTGGTGTTGGTGGTGTTGGGCTGCGAGGGCGGCGCCGGCCAGCTGATCGTGAGCCACTGGTCCGCAGTGCCGTTGGCGGCGCAGCTGCCCGCCGACACCGACGCGTTGGCGGGCACGTTCAGGCTCACGTTCACTAATTTCGTGCCTGGAATGGTCGCCATTTTACAATTCACTTACATAAGTAAAAGTGACTAATGCAAGAACGAGTTACGATCGGACTGGCGTAGGTCCTTACCCGTTAATCGCAGAGGTCCCGTGTTCGACTCCCAGCGGGGGTGGACTTTGTGTGATAAACACAGGGGTTCACTTTCCAGTCTCGATGTGTTTATATATCTATACTTACTGTAGTATATAATATTATGTAAAAATATGTATATAGTACGAGTATATACCACGTGTTGCTTGGTAGTTGCAGTTTTCCACAAGCTTATAACTTAGCGTGGAATCAAGTAAATCTGTGTGTTGTTTTGTGAAGAGTCATTAATAATGAGAACTCGCAATTCACCATACTAAATGAGTCAAGTTATTCGAAACTATGTGAAGGCTCCCCTATAGTCTATACTCGAGCGCGGACAGTGGCCCATCACTCATACATTCTAAGACTAAAGTCACCCTACAAGTAGCTTCACTGATCCCAGAGAACAGACGTATATTGCCTACTATTGCAGGTGGCCACGTTATCAACTAGCTAGGTTGCCTGGCAAGGGGCGTCGCTTGCAGTGTGGCCAGCTGGAACTTAGCAATAATCTTTGTAGTGTGACTTTAGCCTAAACGTTAGTACTAATTATTAAATAATTACGCTTGTATAGTTGTAGAAATTCTGTTTGTGCACAAGCTGCAGCAACATTTAATATTTACACAGTTGTCTTTATAAATATTTTACACGGCAGAGTACAGCGACAGCGGATAAGTTGACGCATTTAGAAAATAAAACATCGGTTCGGTGTTACCCGATATCAGTAGTGTAGCGTTGCGTTGGCGTTTACAATGTACTCTACGTGCCGCTGCTGTGATTCATCGCTTTGGTGGGCGATGCGAAGGCCCTCTTTAAACATCGCCGTGAGCAAAAGTTCTAAAGCCCAGTCAGAGCCTTAGGCTCCTCGGGCAAAAAAAAACAAAAAAAATGAAAAAAAAAAAAAAAAAAACTGTAACATCCTTTCATGAGGTGCATAATTTGTCTTTTTTTTTTAAATTGGTTGAAATATAACGATATAATTGTTGAAAGTGTCGGAAAAAGTACTTACTTTGTTACGCTTCGACAACCGATCATCGCGAAATTTTGCAAACGCGTTGTCAGGGGTACAGAGCCTTAAGGACATGGGGTATATTTTTATCCCGGAATTCCCGCGAGAACTTCGAAATTACTACGGGTTAAACCGCGGGGAACAGCTAGTAAATAAGTAAGTAGTACTTTGTGACAGTGTGAACAAAAGAGTGCCCGTTTCGTGCGTCACGACTCACGAGAACGGTGCATCTGCTGTCTGTACCTCACACAGACCAATACATACTGATAAGCTAAACAAATACGACCACCCGATGACTCAATAACTTGTATGGCGAAGGTTATTTTAAATAATAACTTCATAAACGTGTTTTTTTTTACCTAACGGTCTCCCGCGCTTTCACCCGCTTCAATTTCGAAATTCCCGCAGGAACTCTTTATTTCAGGATCAAAGTATCCAAATCACCTATTCCAAGATCGAAATTACACCAAATAGCTGTTCTCCCCGCGTGTAACTTTCTATCAGTGAAAGAATTTTTAGAATCGGTTCAGTAGCTCCAGAGATTACCCTACACCCAATCTTATTGGCGTAGTTGTAGTAGATTAAAATATGTACTAGACATAGACAAAATAGTATGTCAATAAAGTACATACCATGGACTGTGTCTAGAAATAGCGGAACGCGGTAAACAATGAATATTTATACGTGTATAAAACAATTAGAACGACAAACATGGAGTTAAGAAAGCTGCGAACTCAACCTTGACTCTCGAGCGGCTGAAGGAATCAATAAACCGCGGTGAGCTCGTGCCAAGATCGCAGTTCCAACACGAAAATAACAGAAGAAAATGTGAGAGGATGAACATAACATCTATCTATCTATCTTAATCTAATATATATAAATCACGTGTCACGTTGTTTGTCCGCGATGGACTCCGAAACTACTGAACGGATTTTGATAGAATTTTGCAACCATTTATAATATGGTCCAACTTAAAAGATAGGATAGTTTTTATCCCGGAATTCCCTCGGGAACTGAAGGATATAGAGTAATTTTTTCCCGCAACCTCCGCGGGAACTCCGAAATTACCGCGGATGAAATCGCGGGGGACAGCTATACATATATATAAATCACGTGTCACGTTGTTTGTCCGCGATGGACTTCGAAACTACTGAATCGATCATGATGAAATTTGGTCACTATGCTGTATTTGGTCCAACTTAAAAGATAGGATAGTTTTTATCCCAGAATTGCCGCGGGAACTCCGAAATTACCGCGGATGAAATCGCGGGGGACAGCTAGTATACATATAAAAATAAATCCCTATTTCCCTTGGTCACGGGCGACTCACGGCATCACGCGTGAACGGCTGGACCAATTTCGCTAATTCTTTTTCTGTTGTGTTTGTTATTGAAAGAAGAAGAACAAAAGAAGTTTGGAGCTCCTGCGGAAATTCCGAAACTTAAGCGGGTGAATCTCCAAAACGGTTGAACCGATTTTGACGAGACTTTCACTGCTAATTAGCTGATGTTGTAAGGTGTAAATTAGGCTACCTTGGAGTTCCTGTGGTAATTCCGAAACTCACGCGGGTAAAACGGCAGGGCACATAAAAGTAAATGCAAAGTTTTTACTTCTAACAATATTGAATACAGTGCTTTTTAATACACGACAGATATTTGTGCATCAAGTGCCGTCACTTGGTCGTGTCGTGCGTGTGGTCTTAGATTGTAAGCACATCTAGCCTGGAATAGGCTTTCAAGTGAGACTACACACCGTTAGGTGCTTGGCGAGAGATTTTCAACTTGAAATTGGTGACTAGCCAGCCGGGCACAAAGTGTTCTACCACTAAGCTATGGTTTCCTCCTTTTGTTTGTTACGCTTTCACGCCTCAATGGGTCAACGGATCATCATGAAATTTTGCCTACACGTTGTCAGGGATACAGAGAAGAACATAGGGTACTTTGTATCACGGAATTCCCGCGGGAACTCCAAAATTACTGCGGGTGAAACCGCGGGGAACAGCTAGTATGTATAAATCTACACTAATATTATAAAGAGCAAAAGTTTGTGAGTTTGTGGTTTTGTGACTTTGTGACGTTGTAGGGGGTAATCTCTGGATCTACTACTGAACCGATTTTTTAAAATTCTTTCACTTATAAGAAGCTACAGTGATCCTGAGTGACAAAGGGTACTTTTAACCCCGTTATTCCCGCGGCAACTCTAAAATTACTGCGGGTGAAACCGCGGGGAACAGCTAGTATGTATGTATATCGATATTATGATAGATATAGCTATCCTACCTATATGTCGGTCTTTGTTTATTGAACAAGTAGGTATTTTTAATTTGGCTACTTTTTGTAAACACAGTTGAACCGGTCGTTTCAAGCAAGCTATGACCCGATGCCGACGAGATAACACCGGCAAAATTCCACAAAAAAACTATGCCGCTAAAATGCTCAAAATACTAAATGAGGTATTTGACATCATGACACTTATCGTAAAAAATATACATAGGTAGTTAGGTACCTTAAAATATCTAGTAACTACTAAATAGGTAGGTAACTACTCTTTATTATTTGTTTGTATGTTACGCTTCCGTAACGGTTTAACCAATCATTATGAAATTTTGCATACACGTAGTCATGGATTGGTACAGAAAAGGGCATGGGATGACAGGATACTTTACAGGAATATCCTTCTTATAACATCAGCTAATTAGCAGTGAAAGTCCCGTATATCGCAACCGTTTCGGAGATTCACCCGCGTGAGTTTCGGAATTCCCGCAGGAAGTCCAAACTTTTTTATTCTTCTTCTCCTTACAATGGAAATAGTGTTTCATTTTTATATATATAGACATTCCACTAATTTCGCATTATTAAATTCACCACAAGGCACAACCTTACCTTTTTCAGCAAAATTACCAAAAATCACTGAAAAAAAAACTGAATATAGGTACCTACCTACCTACTTAAAAAACTGACTTAAATACATGTAGGTAAATTTACTTACCATTAGTATAGGTGACCTTAAGTTGAGCTGCGAACTGCACCATGATGCAGGACACATTTGCAGTCTTGTTGGGAGGGAAAGTCCAAGTTCCCATGTCAGGAGCAGGCAGAGAACCCGGCGTGGAAGGCGTTATCGGGGCTGGCTTTGGTGGAGATGGGGAAGGAGATGGAGATTGGGAAGGAGATAGCGATGGGGAAGGAGATGGCGATGGGGAAGGAGATGGAGATGGGGACAGAGATGGAGACGGCGAAGGAGATGGAGATGGTGACGGCAAAGCAGAAGATGATGGTTCTGTTAAGGGTTTGGCTTTTGATGTACTAATACTAATATGCTCTGTACTGCTGGTATTGAGTTCTGTTGTAGTCTTTTCTGTGCTGTGACTCTCCGGGATTGCGGATGTGCTCTGACTGACCGGTGTCGACTCTTTGGTGAAATTTGGTGCAACTGTTGGTACAGTAACTGTTGAAACCTTTGGGGTGGCAGTCAGTTCAGATTGACCTGCAGAAAGAGGAACTTATTGTAAAACAAATTTTAATACATTTTTTGCAGTGTTTCTTATTGAAATCTCTTGTAACCCTACAGTATAGTTTAATACCTAGTGTAAGGGACAGTGTTCTTTTCTATGAGAATGACCACTGAGAATTGTTTACAATGTATTGCACTTGTTTTCTAATTACATGAATAAAGAAATTGTTTTTATTTATAATCCAGGCAGGCAGTTGAAGCAAGTTTTATCTTTTGTTACTAGGTATATTTATGCAATTTGTTTTCAATTCTGTTTCAATGAAATAAAGTGGTCAGTGTTATTTTATCTCATACTTTTACCTAACTAGATCTCTATAAAAATAAGGATAATTCCATCCTTAAACAGCCTTTAACAAATTCTTTATTACATTTTTATTAGATTTCAAATTTTTATCAAAATATATTTCAAGTAGCAAGTAGATATTTCAATCCATTATATTATGACATTAATCATGAACTAAACACAGTGACTATGCTACACTTTCGTATTTCGTATTTTCATCTAATTAGGTACCTACCTACCTACATATTTTATAATAAAAGCGTAGGACTCTGTAAAAATGTAAGTAATAGGCATTTTCTAGGTTTATTTTCAATGATGGTCCCATATACAGCTGGATCTGTAGGTAGGTATAAAGTTTCTAGAATGGTGGTCGGACTGCAGGTAGGTAGTTAGAAATTGTAGTGTTTTTTTCAGTTCTATTACGCAAATACATTGAGAACTAATGCACAATGGTGCACAAAGGAGAGCGCCGCGACGTCTCGAGGTCTTTGAGGTCAATCAACAAAGAATCAACTATTGCTACATCGTAGTGATCAAATCCTAGCAGAACTGCAGTATCAATAGAATGTATGTAAATCTATGAATTAATAGTCAGTACTCACCGATGCCAATGAGACCGCAAAATAACGCTGTTACAACACACAACCAGAATTTGGCCATTTTGGTGAAATTACAACGCAATTTTCTCCTAATTTGTTCTTCAGAATGGCTCCACGACAAACTCGTTGGCAAATAGCGTAGTGAGCGTGGCGTTAATTAGGCAGAATTTAAACGCAAGCTACGATTTGCTACGATTCACGATTCTTGCACGATTGCACGATGAGATTTTTTATCAACCGAACGGCGAACCACAGAATACAGATTACAGATGAGAAATGTATTGACCAAAGACAAAGACCACTGACCAAAGATCTGACATGACACAGGTCCGCGGACATGACAGTACAGTAAAGTTGTTCGATTTATTACAGAGCAGGTGAAATTAAGAGCTTATAAAAAAAAAGCATAAGCAACATTTTTAAGGCGTTTTTCCTGCTAACAACACTATTAATTATTCTTTCTTGTACCTAGCAAGACTGTGTTAGTCATGGGCACAAACTACTTAGAGATACTACCGTATGTCATGGGCGTTTTTGTTTACACATAACACAAACCGATACAAAGCCGATTTCAATTTTTGAAATCCGTTTTTGAAACCTTTTTTAATCGTTTTTAAATATCGGCTTACCGTAATTTTCAGTGTTGGCTACACGCAATTATAAAAGAACGTTACCTCTAATGACCGATTTACACTTCCCTAATTTTATGTAAGTAAGTAAAAACCACGTGTGCTTGCGCTCATTAAATTAAAAAAAAGATTTGTCAATGTCAATAATTGTCATTGTGAAATAAATTGACTATTTTGTATGTGTTTGTCCATGGAAGTCGTAGACGATGGAAGTAATAAGTACCTACTACGTACAACTTAATACTTCCAGGATCGTAGGAGGGTAATACCTATCATTCTCCGTCTATGATTATTTTTTTTTGTGAAGTTTACCCCTTTCGGGGATGGCAGAAAGAAACTTAGTCCATATAGCCAATTCAGTGGTATATTTCTTCTTCTGAAGTTATTTACATCGAAATGCATTGGTGAGATGCATTTCGATGCTTTACCGGAACTTTTGCCAGCAAATCTTCGCAGTTGAACCTTAATAGAATTTCGAATGAATTTTTGAATAACTTAGAGTAAAAATTTCGAAAAAAGAAAATACGTGTCTGCTGGTTTTCTAAATACTATTCATTTAGCATGAGAAAACATAAACAAAAAAAATTATAAATGTTGTAGGTAGCGCGCAATCGGTTCGATTCTCACGGAGCTGACAACTCTCATGTGTGGCTCACGTCTCAGAACAACGGGTTTGTCATTGCTTTTTGTTGCAAAGAAATCTAAATCTATACAGCCAAGCCATATTTTTGGAAGCAGCTCATCACAGTGTTGTCTTAACAAAAAGCTCCTAGCTAATTTGAGAAAAGCTCTTTGGGAGGTTAAATATTAAAACAGCAACCTTCCAGCGAACGCCCCATTTAATCATATAATTTCATTATTTCTACACACAGTTTATCACTATTGGTTGGATCCAGTGATTGCACCACTATCTTGTGTAAATTCAACCACATTTACACAATATAATATTAACCAGGGAAAACAAAAACTAAAATTGACAATTGACATCCATTTCTGCTATTGAATAAACAATATAGTAGGTACCTACCTATAAGTGTTCTTGAGGACAAATAAATACAAAAAATATATTTGCCTTGGCACGAGCACCAGCAGCTACTATACCTAAATATCTACTTTTGCACACATTTATTTTAGTAGGTGGGTACCTACACTGATATATTGGTACCTACCTAAATAACAAATTTCCTAGGTACTCAAAATATTAATAGGTTAGTTTTTTTGGGAAAAGAACAAAACCATACATAAATGAACCGAAAATATTAAAATCAGAGCTTCAATATTCTTTGTCTTGATTCTTGACACTGGCCAGTGCACAGGTAAATTAATCTTTACAATATTATAACTGCTAAAGTGAGTTTGTTTGTTTGTTTGTTCATTACGATTTCACGTCCACTAGGCCTTCTCTTGCGCTCCCCGGGGAGGCAGCAGAGGTGTCTGCGTCGGGGCAGAGCCCCCTGCAGTGGGCCCGATTTCACGTCTTAACGGCTCAACCGATCATAATAAAATTTTGTGTGCACTTTGTCAGGGATACAGATTACAGAGGACAGAGTAGGTACTTTACATCCCGGAATTCCCACGGGAACTCCGAAATTAGGTACCGCGGGGAACAGCTCTATAATTTAAGTTCATAAATAAGAAATCTTATAGCAATTTAATAAATTTTTATTCATTGTGGATTTCGAAGATGTCGAAGATAATCAAAATTATCTTCCTTTTTCTATGAGCATAGTGTAGGTACCTACCTACCTACAAATGAAACCATGTTTTTTAACGAAAATCATAATATATGTAGGTACCTAGAAATACCAAAAAGACCATAGAGATATTAGGAAGGAAGGTACACAGAGTTTCATACAAAAGTTCGTTCGAAGTGGAAGCACAACAAAAAAAAATGAACATGCTCAAGTTAATATCTACGCAATATCTGATATTCAAACTCCTAAGTCCTAATGTCTTACGGCCGCACTCAGAGTCGTTTTAATTAATGCTGCAATCAGAGACGTCTGTGATTGCGACAATTTTGTTTCAAAAATCTTTACTTATTAAAATTAAGTAAGTAATCAATAAAACGTCTCTGAGTGCGGCCGTTGGCTTCATAACACTTCTTTCTGAGGCGTCTCTATACCTACAGATTTCAAGCTCCAACACAGTCAATGTTTTTTAATAAACACCAAAAGCATACAAATTCTAAACTATTTAACACCCGTAAATCAGCGGACAACAGTCAGTAGAGTTAAAGAGTTACCTATAGCAGTGGTCGGCAACCCGCGGCTAGCGAGCCACGTGCGGTTATTTGACTAGTCAGCTGCGGCTCTTTCATGAAATGTTTAATGTTTATTGCAGGTACGGAATATTACTCCCCTTTCCGTAATAAAGTAAAGCTTAGGTAAAAAAAGACAAAATTTTCAATTATCTATTGTCTATGTTAGGCTCTTTTGGATGACACGGTTGGCGACCACTGGCTGGGGCATTTAACTAGCGTACCTATTTCATAGAGAACGGTTAATGTACAGTCAGCATGAAAAATATGCGACCTTTTGTCAGTCGTTGAACTTTATTAAGTACGTACTACTACTATTGTACTATTCAACGACTTCACTGTCTTAAATGTGATTAGGAACATATTTTGGATGCTGACTCTGATGCTTTACGAGTAAAAACAATAGACCTAATAGATTTATAAATATATTTTAAGTAGATAATATAATAGATACTTATTATTAATTCTCAAAATTATGACCACCTCCAAATACAATTTTTCTTTATAATGGTTCTTATTCTTACTTTATACGTAGGTATGAGTAAAATACTAAGGGTAAATACAACTTCGTATAATACCGACCCCATAATTTTTATATTCATAAGTTGATTTTTTTAATTAATAATTGAACAATAGAAGACATGACATTCCTATAAGTAACTGGGTAGGTATGTAAAATTTTACGTCTTTGGGCCAGGCGCGGATCTAGGATATTCTAAGGAAAGTGCTCGGAATAAACTTCAAAGAAACTTGACTTTTAATAATAATAATTAGACTGCTTATTAAATGCAAAAGCGTACTTAGGTACGTATAAAAATCCACACTGTAGGTATAACATGCACACACATGACACAACCGACAACATCTATACATATAATAAAATTGTAACAGTTTGATGTGTGTACAAGGGGAGATAAATAAGAAAAAATAAATTTAGGCGACTCTATGAGTGATATAGAACCCAAAAATATCGTTTTTAGAATTTTTGTCTGTCTGTCTTTATGTTTGTATTCGTGCTACGCAAAAACTGCTACACCAAATTGAATGCGGTTTTTTTTTGTTGTATTGCTAAGGGTCTTACTTAGATACTCATGTTTCGATTTTTTCGAAATTCCATCTGGAACTTGAGATATTAAAAAAAAAAATTGGTCAGTCTACTATGTTGTGGATGTTTGGATGTTTGTATATTTGTTACTCAATCACGCAAAAACAGTTGAACGGATTTGGATGAAATAGGGTACTTAGGTAAGGACATAGGGTACTTTTTATACCGGAATTCCAGCGGGAACTCCGAATTTACTGCGGGTGAAACCGCGAGGCAGCTAGGTTTGTAATAATGTTCCTGATTCCAATGATATTACAAGTTTTGATTATGCCATGCACAAATAAGTTTACATTATTTAATTTCATGTGTGCATTTTTACGGTTCTACCCTAAGATTTTAAACAAAACTGATCGCACATTGAGTATAGTTCCTTATCTCTTAGAAAATTATTTTAAGCAAACGAAAATAAACTCATAACTCCCTGGATCCATGGATCCGATATCGTCCAACGTCCATGGAATGGGCACAAAATTTTACTGCTCGGTCTCTAGACCATGACGTTGGATGCACTGAATAATGATAAATTAAAGAAAGATTATTGCACAATGATGACTCCAGACTCCAGAGACAAGTGAAAGTGTTTATTCGACTTGCAACTCGAAGCGCACTCGCCCCACTCGGCTCGAGGAGTCGTAGTAGATGTCGCGGGTCCAGATGCGACACTCCACGTTGATCAGGATGCCGCCTGGAGACAGCCAGTCATAATAATCAACATAGCATTACAAATCAGAAAGATTAAAAAAAAAACTCCTCGGATTTTGGGTTAAATGAATTACACGGATACCTACAACATTTAAAAATATAGTCACTGAAATAATAAAAGGTTTGTAACGAGGCAGTGGCTCTTATCGTCGAACATTCGCGGCCCATAATAGGCATGTTGACTATTTTTTTTTTTAGTTCGTCTTGTAGATTATTAAAAAATATTGGACACATATTTTTTCTTTTTCTACGTAATTAAAAAATAACGGCGATATATTGAGTTGAAATTTCGCGTGACGTCACTATTTTGACAGTTTGTATGGCGGTTTTTGCGGTTAGTGACGTCACGACCCCCTCACCCTAAACTTTAATGTGCTTTATCTCTGTATATTTTAATTTATTTGAAAAAGCAAAAAATACGTGTCTATAGTTTTTTTATTTTCTAACTGACGGACTAATTAGAATTTTGATTTTCAAAAGTAGTCCACATCCCCATTATACTGCGACGTTGCATCCTCGAGATTTATTAGAGATGTTTTACTATGTAGTCCATTCTTCAATGTACTGGCATCGCACACAATTATTTAGAGCTATAAAGGAGAATCAAAAATAAAAAGATATTCAATTGACTACTGTGTACCCCTCCTCCCCGCCCCACCCGGCGTAGCGCCTGCGTTGCCGCACGCCGCCGTGCCAGCTCATTCGTTTTTTGTGTGCCGGCATCGCCACTACTAAATAGGTTTTTTGTAATCTTGAGCTAAAATACTTTTTATTCTACCTACAAAAAATAATAAAATAATGTGAAGTTAAAGGTTAACTATGGGTAAACGTACAAACAAAGAGAAAGAAGCGAATATCTCAAAACGACTACAGCGCATTGAGCTTTACCTTCGTCGGTCCCTGTGCATCAGACATGCGATGGTAAGTCGTTGTTTACTCACCTTTAGGTGTCACATTATTATAATTCAATTAATAAACAAATAAATGGAAAGCTTTGATAATATGCATTCATCGTAAAATTACCCACCTTTGTGTGTTCTTGAACCATCGTTTTAACGAGTATAGCCATAATAAAAGCACAGCTAATGTAACATTGCTAGCATACCCACTTTTTATTTCATTTTATGCTTTATTATGCTTTTATTTACGTATGTGTCGTATATACAGACTTTGTGGTTAATGATTGATTGTTGACATTATCTATGTTGTATTTTGCATTGTGTCTTTTGTACGAAAACCTAGATACACATACTACTTGCTTCTATTTACGTGCCTGTTATTTATGTACTGCTATTATTTACGTGATCATGGTTGATAACAAGATACTCTGACGAAAGAATGGAATATGGCTATTTTTCCTGATGCAATCATGGCTAAGCTATACATACTACTTGACGTGTTCATGATAGATAGCTTCATCCGTCTCGTGTCGTAACGTGATTACGCCCATAGACGTTAAAATATTCGAGTGCCTCAACAGCTTGTGCACTACATTTCCAGGAACCTGTCGACTCTAAGCTATACTACTTGACGTGTTCATGATAGATAGCTTCATCCGTCTCGCGTCGTAACGTGCTTACGTCCAAAGACGTTAAAATATTCGAGTGCCTCAACAGCTTGCGCACTACATTTCCAGGATCATGTCGACTCTAAGCTATACTACTTGACGTGTTCATGATAGATAGCTTCATCCGTCTCGCGTCGTAACGTGCTTACGCCCAAAGACGTTAAAATATTCGAGTGCCTCAACAGCTTGTGCACTACATTTCCAGGATCGTGTCGACTCTAAGCTATACTACTTGACGTGTTCATGATAGATAGCTTCATCCGTCTCGCGTCGTAACGTGCTTACGCCCAAAGACGTTAAAATATTCGAGTGCCTCAACAGCTTGTGCACTACATTTCCAGGATCGTGTCGACTCTAAGCTATACTACTTGACGTGTTCATGATAGATAGCTTCATCTGTCTCGTGTAGTAACGTGATTACGCCCAAAGACGTTAAAATATTTGAGTGCCTCAACAGTTTGTGCACTATATTACCAGGCTCTCGCGATCGAAATGAGCACCGCTTAAAGTCCAGATCACCCTTAAAGTACCTTTCAAGGTCAACTTCATGTCGCGGTGATTAAACAAGTGCACCCTTACACGAACGATCTGGTTCGAGATTTCTTTCCATAGAAGAGAACTGGGCCTTCGGAGATGAAAACCGAAGTGAACAGCGAAAGGTTCACTCCCTGAAATAACTCAGAAGGAGATGACAGTGCTACTAGCAACTGAACAACCAGACGCAAGCACTAGTATGGTAATTGAGGATACCTTACCTCGAAAAATCCTAAAACCCCTTGGTGATCAAAGAAGTGTTTGGCCATTCCCGACAAAATCTCTAAACGTTGGGGATGGCTTCTAGTAGACGGCCTTACATAAGAAGAAAAACAGGATTTGCTATATAAAAGACAAAAAATTCATTATTATACGTAACGAACGTATAACGTCAGTAACGACCAAACCATACAAACCGTAATAACTGAGGTAGTATCCCACGCAAGTAGATTATATCGTCTACATCTACTAAAAAGCAATTCGTGTATATATATATACATTAGCTGTGTCCCGCGGTTTCAACCGCGTTAATTTAAGAAAAATTCTTTACTGATGCAAAATATATTCCATAACTACATGATTTTTGCGTAACTTTAACCGTTCAAGTAGCGTAACGGAATATTTTTTCCGTTCTTTGTAACATTTGTCATTGCTGCTCCGCTCTTATTGATCTTAGCGGGATCATATTATGTATTTGTATAGCTTTTCTCGATAAATGGGCTATCTAACACTGAAAAAATGTTTCAAATAGGACCAGTAGTTGCTGAGATTGGCGCGTTCAAGCACACAAACAAACTCTTCAGTTTTATAATAATTATTAGTATGGAATCTGTGGTATAGATACATATTATACTTATAATCTGAATCTCGGACGCGACTCCAAAGATTTTCATGAAATTTAGTATGCAGGGTTGTTTTATCTGTGTTTTCAGGCAATGAAAAATGAGTGTTTGGTACTGCTTTTTCTACTTAACGACAGATAGCACTATGAGCGAAGCTCGGTCACCTAGATATTTTTAGTATGTGGCAATCAATTATAGATGATTTAGTCATTTTAGATGTAGTTGTTATATACCTAATTATGTAAGGAGCTTTAAAATTCCTTTTGATCGCACTGTATTCCAGTTTACGGTCCCCGAATATAACACTTTAAGCTCTACTAAAAGTTACCACCTAAATATTGCAATATCTAATCCACTAAGTTATACAGTCATTGCAGTGCAGTCTTGACAATTTTTCAACACTCAAAAGTTCACTTTATTCTTAACTAGCTGTCCCGCGCGGTTTCAACCGTGATCGTTTTGGAGTTCCCGCGGCAATTCCGGATTAAAATATAGCCTATGTTACTCAAGAATAATGTAGCTTTCTAATGGTGAAAGAATTTTTGAAATCGGTCCAGTAGTTTTTGAGTTAAATCGTAACAAACAAACCAAAAATCAAATCTTTCCTCGTTATAATATTAGTATAGACTAGCTGTTCCCTGCGGTTTCACCCGCGTTGGTTTCACAGACCTCGCGGGAATTCCGGAATAAAGGGTGCCCTGTGTGTTATTCTGATGTATAAGCTATGTTAATGTGAATTTCATTATAATCCATTCAGTGGTATTTGCGTGAAAGAGTTGCAAACACACACTCTCGCTTTTTTAATATTGGTAAGAATTTCAAACGAGTTAACGAGAGTTAACGAGTTTATCAAGTCAAATCAGTTCAAAATGGAAGACCTACGGACTATTCGGTTTAAAGATCTTTATTATACTCATTAAGACACATGCCACTTACATGAGTACATTAATAAAATTTAAAATCAGTCACACAGAACAAAATAATCAACATAGTGTAGGGTAGGTAAGTTGCAAGTTAGCTGCGAGGAGACAATATTTCAAGTGCTGACAATATAAGGCGGTGGTCCAAGTTATAAAAGGTCTTGTTTTTTAATGTGGTCTAACAATTTTTTTTGAAGATTCTAAGCTACTATTACGATACTTGTGTTTTAAAAACCGCTTATGGCGACCATAGACCTAAAAGAAGCATATTTTTTGGTTTTCAAACAGAAGAATACTGCCATTAGACAAACAATCCAAGCTGTTGGAGAGAGTTTTAAACAGTTTTAAAATCATGCCAGGCAGGTACTTCCCTTGAATCAGTTTTTTCATGGTGGATTAATAATAAAATATTAGGCATTCAAAAAACAAAACTCGTAAGAACCGTTAACGCTTTGGAAATATTCTCCGCTGCCTCTCCAACAGGTTGGGGTGTACCTATCGTGCATCGGTGAACATCGGTTTATGGTCTAATGTGCTTTGCAAAGTTTCCGACAGATCAGGAGACGCGAGGGAAGACTTCTTTTGATCTTCACATCGCGTCGTACATAAATTTAGGAAACAACCGCGAAGCCGATGTGGAGTCTTGACATAGTATATTGACTGATACTTTATTTATTTACAGTAAATGTACTTTTTTCCGTTCAAAATTTTTTAAAGGTGTTAAAAAACCCTTGTCGGATACCGAGTGGAGTTTGACTCATTCAGTCTTTAAATTGATCATCGATATTAATTTTGCTTTGCTTCCAAAGCCAAAGAAAAGCCCACTTTATTTATCTCGGCATATCTACAGACGTTTTAACGCACTCATGGTAGATTGGAGTATCTAGTACTTCCGTTACGATTTTTTTTCCCTCTCTTCTCTCTCTTCAAATGCTTAAAAAAAAAAAAAAAAAAAAAAAAAAAATAAGCTACCGATAGAGCATCAGGCACAATGATAGTTTTAAACCGGCCAAGTAAACCTTGGTTACGCCTCTTCCTGAAATAATATTGATTGCTTTATCGCTGATATACCTATATCTTTAAATTTTTCAATATAACAAATTAGTACCCAAAAGAGAGCCTTCCGCTCGAAAAACTAACCAAGAAACGAATAGCTCTACTTGCGTTGTCGACTGCACAACGTGCAGAGACGCTGTCCTTGATCTGCTTAACCAACTGAAAGTCAATACCTCTAATGAAAAAAAAAAAAAAAAAACTTACTAAATACAGAAAATTATTGACCACGAAACGACCTATTCACAATGCTTTAACTCACAATGCCTTAACTTTATCCCACTGTATCCCATAAATGAGGATAGACTCTTTGCAGAAGCAGCTTACAATAATGACTCTGATTAATAAACATTTATATAAATACAAGATAAACAAAATATATAAATATTTTGTAAAATTATTCGTACAAGTCTAATTATATTTTTTCTCTACTCGTGTTCGCTGATTTAACTTGGTTTATCATCGTTCTTCTTTCCCTATCTTTTACCTATTTCATGGTGAGCGCTAAACATCTACATAGTAAAACATCTCTAATAAATCTCGAGGATGCAACGTCGCAGTATAATTGATGGTTAAACAAACTTACCTAGTGATGTTTGACCATAATTATACGAGACGTTGCATCCGAAGAGATTTATTACCCTCCCAGCCCATAGGTTTCGTTAAAAACTTATACATCTATAAGTATTAACGTTACCCCATGCCATGAAATAGGTGCTCTGAAAAAATGAGCTGGCACGGCGGCGTGCGGCAACGCAGGCGCTACGCCGGGTGGGGCGGGGAGGAGGGGTACACAGTAGTCAATTGAATATCTTTTTATTTTTGATTCTCCTTTATAGCTCTAAATAATTGTGTGCGATGCCAGTACATTGAAGAATGGACTACATAGTAAAACATCTCTAATAAATCTCTTCGGATGCAACGTCTCGTATAATTATGGTCAAACATCACTAGGTAAGTTTGTTTAACCATCAATTAACCCTTTCACCGCCACCCCCGTAATATCACGATCTACGAAAGACGCGTGCTTCCGGGGCACGTACTATTACATTATCCAACAAACCACTGTACTGAATTTTATACGGATTTAGATTAAATGATGGATATTAAGCTTTCTCAGCACTAGGAGAAATCATGCCTAGAAAACGTGTGGCTAAGATTAGACACCGCAAAAACTGTCTTAATCGAAGAACTTTTACTTTTACTGCAAAAAATACATTTACAATGTTTCTTATGGCATAAAGAATAATAATTCCTAATATCTTGGCATCTAGAACGTTTGGAAATGCGTTTTTGGGACGCGCGCTATGGGCAAGGAATGTTGTCGGTCATAGTGAATGAGGGCCCTGGTCTGGAAGGTCACAAAAAGGTGGCAAAAGGGTTAGTGAGGCACCAGGCACCACTCACGCGTGGGGTTCTCGAAGAGCACCCCCACGAGCGGGCCGGGGTCCTGCTCGGGCAGCGAGCGCGCCGCGCGCGGGATGCGGTCGGCGGTGTGCAGCCGGCCCGTGGGGAAGCCGGCCGAGTAGCCCTTGGGGATGTACTGCACGGTGCCGATGTTCTCCTGGTCGCCGCTGAACTCGCCGTCGCAGCTCACCCACACGAAGTCGCCGAAATGTTGCGCGGGGCGCTGCACCTGGATTGTATGAATTAATACGTAATATAACTAACAGTCCCCCGCGGTTTTGCCCGCGGTCATTTCGAAGTTCCCGCGGGAATTCCAGGATAAAAAGGACTCTATTTCAGAACTATTACAATTTATGATCAAAAGGACTATTATTCAACTACAGGAATACTTTGCAGTAGAGATGCGCCGAGTACTCGGTTACTACTCAGTACTCGGTGTATTCGGCGTTTTTTTTTTAATACTCGTACTCGGCCGAATAACTCGGTTTAATTGCCGAGTAGATATTAGTTTTCAATAAAGTGTTAGAGATAGGTTAGAGTCATAGTGAAATCAACCAATCCTATCTATTGTTTTAGAAAGTCAACTCGAAATAATTTTAATTTCTAAATAGGATCACTTTAATAAGTATTGAAACAGTATACTCTTAGTAACTCGTAAAATACCTCTAATATATATTAAATGACTGTCCACCACTTTTCATTGCGTCGATCAGTTTTAAATAGGGTTTGAAGTAAAAGTGATAACTGTCGTAAACTATCAGTAAGAACAAGAAGAATTTTTGCGCCAATAACTGTCTATCTGCTAAAGACTGAACCTTCCAAAAAGAAGAAAAAAAAAGACTGAACCGAGTCATTCGGCCGGGTTTGAAAAATTGAAAATCTGGTACTCAGCCCATCACTACTATGCAGGTATGGGATAGTATACAGATATCAATATTTTGTGTTCCTCCCTCTCTTTTCCTATAATTCCTAAAATTCTTCATATCCGATTTTTTGAGAATGTGTGAAGTATAAGCTTTCTCCTGAAATTTCCTATATTTTCTGACTGGATATTAAAAATAATATTACCATATTGTATTTAATATGTTCCGGCATGTCCGGCGGGATGGGCAGCTGCATAGATATATTGTACGGCTCCGGTACCCAGTAGTGGATCTGATGAAAAAATTATGACAAATACCTAAAAAATAATAAAGTTTATACGGAATATCCCTTCCTACTCGTGAAAGTAATTAAAAAGAAGTTTTGTTTCCGGTTTTTCTTTTACCAGCAGACCAGTTCAAAACACCTATTTGTAGAAGTTTTTCGTTTATTAGTATAGTAGGTAAGAAGACCACCAGAAGAAGGTACGGCCTTTCCAGCAAAAGAGGCTAAAAGCCCAAAAAATCTTTTGAAAGTTCTAATGATAAATCTAAGGAGGAGGAGATTTTTTTTTCTCAATCAGAGTTGATCCCTTGCTCCTACCCAGACTCCTACTACAAAATTCATCCGTGAACGTTTTCTAGCGTAAAAAAAAATTGCTATATGAATGATCTCACGTGGTTGAGCCTGAGGAAGACGCAGGGTGTCCCCATGGAGTAGCCGTAGTAGTGGTCGGCGGTGCACGGCGCCCACTTGTCCATGGCCTGGTCGCAGCTGGCGCTGCGCGGGTACTCCTGCCGCTGGTGCGTGGAGCACGG
Organism: Zygaena filipendulae; assembly: GCA_907165275.2. Lineage (NCBI taxonomy): Eukaryota > Metazoa > Arthropoda > Insecta > Lepidoptera > Zygaenidae > Zygaena > Zygaena filipendulae. The sequence goes on from OU015649.1 coordinate 880,326, forward strand.
CGCGCGGGGCGGGTCCGCCGGGACCGACGTCTCGTAATCTATGGGCAACACCTTTTAATATCTATGGGTGACACCATCGTTCTGTTTTTTTTTTTACGATCAGTCGCTCCAGGATCGTGCGACTCGATTAACAGGGTGGAAGTTGAAGATGAAAGTTTATAGGGATTTTTTCATTTGTATTTTTGTCACTTTCACGCATAATGGACGTTTCTACACACTCACAACTATCAAAAAAGCTTTTGTCTTTGAGAAATTAAAATTAAAAAAAATCGTTAAACTATGGAACGTGTGATATTGATATATTTATTCGTAATATTCATTACATGTCATATTATAAAGTATATTAATATTAAATGATTGCACATTATTAATGTGTTATTTCCGGTTTTTTTCTCCTCCTGTAAAATTCATTCCGCTGTAATTAGGTAGGTACCGTACCTTGTTTTACCGTATAGGACAGCGCTCTAGACCTCAAGTTTTTCAAAAAACTTTGTTTCTAAATTAATAAAAACGACTTAATGATCGTCTTACCCCTGAGGAAGTCGTTGATTCTGTTAACCCACGGCTGCCAGGTGCCCACGTCCCTCGGGTTGAACGAGATGCGCGGCTGCTCCCAGATGTACTCGCCAGAGCGCGGCCACACTTCCAACTCTAGGGGTCAAGAAACAAACACGAGATACAATAATCAACATCAAATAGATGTCAACATGCACTTTTTTAATTTATTTATTTATCAAGAAAAGCACAGTGGTTGCATATTTCTGATCACATTCTACGTTATCGGATAAATAAAATCTCAACAAAAATATTTTCATGTAAAATGTTGCCAAGACGAAAAAACCATATGACTATAGCACTTTCAAAAAGTTATCAGATCTCATGTAGAGCCAAGCTTCTAACTCTACACGCCCCTCTACAAGGTCTAACTTCACAAACTCTACACCTTAGTCAAAATATGTGGCTTGGCTGTTTCGCTACATTCACATGGTAAGATGAAAAATTGATCCAATGTTCAATACTGTTCTGTTATATGTAATAGTTCTTGTAGTAACGAAACTGCCAAGTCACATATTTTGACTAAGGTGTAGAGCTTGGCTCGTCTTGGCGAGGCACTACCATGCCTCCAGATCAAAAATGTTGTTTTGTGATATCGCGTTTACTAGCTGTACCCCGCGGTTTCACTCTCGTTAATTTCGGAGTTCTCGCGGGAGTTACGGGATAAAAAGTACCTTTTCTTTACCCCTGACAACGTGTATGTAAAATTTCATGATGATCGTTTGAGTATTTGAAGCGTGACAGCGTAACGAACAAACAAACAAACATTTACATTTATAATTTAACGATGGTAGGAGAATATTGCTTACCAACATAGCGTTGAGGCAAAAGTAGACCCAGCAAAAGTCCAATGATGCCACCTGGATAAAACATATGTGATTAAATAAGATTAATCGATATTCAATCAAATCGTTCTCTATCATCTAAAATTATCTCTCTAAGGCACAGACTCAAACATAAATAGTGGAAACGTAACGACCAGAGTAGACATTCCGGGAATATAACCTAAAGCACATGAATTGAAGGACAATAAATAAAATAATAAAAAGTTATCAGAAACTTATTTTAAGTTCCTACATAATTTGCTGTTATCTCATTTTTCTTTGGTTTTAAATGTAGGTAAATAAGTTTCTATTGCCTGTTTTCCTTTCTAATTCTTCCGTTCCGTTTTATGGGTACGAGCAAGCTTTTACATAGGGGTAAATCCTCTATATTTATAAACTACTAGCTGTGTCCCGCTGTTTCACCCGTGGGAATTTCGGAGTTCCGGTGCATGCCAAATTTCATCCAAATCCGTTCAACCGTTTTTGCGTGATTGAGTAACAAACATCCAAACATCCACACTTTCACATTTATAATATTAGTAGGATATTCAGTAGTAGGTATTACCTACACGTAGCTACGTATTCGGACTTTAAAATTAGGTAAGTACGTTACGTAAAGCTTTTTCTTGTTAATGAAATATTATATTTTTATAAAAATTTCGGGAAACAACGAGCGTTCAATAAATTTTAATTAAACCAATAACAGATTTTTAAAATGAAGTAGGTACCTATAGATAGTTACACATCTTAGACAATAATACCTGTTTTCTTATATAGTCGAGATTTATAATCGCATTAAAATGTCTTTGAAAACAAATTAAATAATTACCTACTATGAATTTGGACGTTTGTCGTACATACTTGATTAAACTGTGTATTGACCTGTGGCTTAAAAGGTAGATGGCAAGTATCTAGCTTAGTGAATAATAAAACTACATAGAATGTAAAAGCTAGACTGCAGCGTAGGGCGGCAGGAAGCCTTAGCAAAGGCTTGGCACTGGGTGTGCTCTGTACTAGTCATAGTTACTAACAGCTTTGTATTGACGAAGTTCCTGTGTGTCGACTAGATAATATACATAGGTACCTAGTACCTACCTACGACAGCTACCTACCACTTTAGTTCACCATCTATGTACATATTAGTCCATCTATACAAATAAATAAAATTTAGGTGTCTGTCTGTAATTTCTAATAACAGTTTTTCAATAAATGCATACGAAAGTAACTATATACCTACAGTACTTACATCAAAAAAACAATTTATAAATTTTTTAAATCAATTTATAAATATCTGAAACGGCTAAACTGATTTTGACGGGACTTTCACTCGCAGATAGCTAATGTTATACCTAAGGAATAACTTAGGCTACTTTTTATCCCGGAAACTCCGACATTAACGCGGGTGAAACCGAGGGAAACAGCTAGTGTGAAATAAAAAAGCATTGCTGCCTCCCCACCACGCTCGATCCCCACTACTGAGCCACCGAGGCCTACCCTAAATATACTCTATAGTCTACACCTATGATCATTCTTATTTTTAGAACAACGGCACATTTGTACGTATTTAAGCGCACCTGCATAGACCAAGTTCCAGCCATAGTACACGACACCATTTGAGCTATTTATCACCTTTAATAACTTCGCTCTTATTTATAGATGATCTCAAATATGATAATAAAAAAAATACTTTTAAACAACGGTTCAAATAATGCAAATACTAACTGCTACTACTAATACTAAATTATATTACAAAGCACTTTCCGTAGATGGTAGAGTCAGAGACTGGAAAATTCGCATGATCTAATTCGCATGGGTACCTACCTAAAGATTATATGGAAAGTAGTAAAATCCAAAAATCACATTAATTTTTCGAAAGTCGTACAACAGGCTCAATTTAAAAAAAAATGATTTTTGGCACAAATTAAAAAAAAAAAACAGAAATTAGGTCAAAAAATTATTAATAAATTCTTTTGAATGGCAAATATTTTCTTATTTTCAGCTTACTTTAACTAAAAGAAAAAACATCTTAACTGAAATTTAAGAAAAAGCTTGCTAATGCAAGGAAAGAGTCGAAACTTTTTAGTGGGGAAGTTTGCCTCTGCTTTTTTTGATTACTAAGAGAAGACGTCGCGCCGCAGCGATCATTTCTTATAATTCGGTTTCACCCACGGTAATTTCAAAGTTCCCGTAGGAATTCTAAGATAAAATATAGATTTAAACCTTCCTCATGAATCACTTTATCTATTGGTGAAAACTGCATGAAAATCCGTTACGCAGTTTTAAAGATCTAAGCATACATAGGGATAGACAGACAGCGGGAAGAGATTTTGTTTTGTAGTGATAGTGATTATAAGATGTCTTCTATATTTAATGAATAAAGTAAAATAAGGGTATCAAAAATTAAAATATGATAACTTACCTATAATTAAAAAGGCGACCACAACTATAATTATAATTTTCACTGTACGCTTCTCGAGTCCCATTATTTATAGTTTTCGTTCGCGCTAAAACTTTTCAATTTGTTTTTTTTTTTTTTTTTAATTATATTTTCCGGGCAAACGCTTTGCGTACGACGCGTCCTCTCGAGCGGGGATGCAGTGAAAACACTGGAGTGAACGCCATGGGGGTTGACCCGTAGCCGATCAGGGAGGGAAGAGGACAACGGGAAAGGCTATACATACTTGGGACACTATTAAGTAGTACAGTATCCATTGCTGGTTTATATCAGCAAGTGTAAAACAGCAGAATCCTAAAAATACAATGTTTTATAAAAATTATTAACGGATTAATTTTTTTAATATCTTACCACTTACTAACTACTTCTTTAATTCTCCTTCATAATATCGTTTAAAGTCGTTTTTCCCAACGGGTTTTGGATGCGGTTTTCACTATTATTTCCAAATTTTTCCGGCAAGACCATTAGATACAGGATAATTATTATAATTCCGAGAGAATCCTCAAAGATCATGCGGACAAAACGCCGGGGGACGGCTAGTAGTGCATAATGTTTGAAGACATTTGATCCATTTTCTGTTTTATCCGGATTGAAGGACCATTTTTGTTCTTTTGACTATAGAGAATATTTAAATAGATAAGTACTCAAAATTACTTTATTAATAAGTTGTTTTTTTATTATTACTTATTGTGAGCTGAACGATGGATATGGAGTGTGAGTAGGATGTTAAGGGTTATAAAAATTGCGTAATACCCAATACAAGAACTTTCAGTGAGTTTGTCTATCGCGCATTTGAAAGTTACAAATAGTAGGTGATTTCCAAATACCTCCCTAATTCTAATCTAAGACGTCATTTTTGACCTTGCCACTGCAAAGAAAATGACGTCTTATAGGTAGTACCTACATACGTTCCTCACACATCAAAGGACTTTGCAATATTGTTGCAATTTCTGCTTGCTCATTGGGTATTACCTACTTGTAGTTACTAAAACTGGTGCTTTTCCAACCATACTATATTAAATTTAATAATATGAAGAAAATGACATAACGAAATCAGTGTACAGTTTCCAATTTGACCTTCTTCGTAGTTCCCTATATAGCTTCCCCTGACGGCGACGCTCGGGCGGCACCGCGGCAGGGTCCGGGGTGAGGACCGGGCCCGCCGCACTGGCGCCAGCAGACTCCGTAACACCGTCAACAATAGATGCTACGCCATAAAGACGATCCGACCCAGTTTCAGGGATCTAGTCGATTGACAGATACCATGGAGGTAGGATATATACAATAAATCCTGTGACAGATACCATTCGAGGGTTATGGTTGAGATATAGATGCAGGCTTCGTGTACGGCAGCTTCTATCACTTCTTTATTTTAAGAGTCAGCAACATCCTTTTTTATGGAAGACAAAAAGGTATTGTTTTATGACAAAATTTGCTTTCATTCGACGACCCGATTGGCGCAATAAGTCACCATGCCTACCCGCTAATCAAGGGGTTCCGGGTTCGATTCCCGGTGGGGGTGGACTTGTGTGATGAACGCAGGATTCCATTTTTCAGTCTGGGTGTGTTTATATATGTATAGTATAATATATAAGTAATTCTATGCAGTATATACCCCGTTTGCTTGGTTTCCACGACACAAGCTAATAATAGCTTAGTGTGGCATCAAGTAGATCTGTGTGTTGTGATGTGGATTATTATTATTATTATATTCGATGGGAAAACTTTCAATAGATGTTGATTTACTAAAGTGAATGAATACAAATCTTTGTCATTCTAATTGATTTCCTGAGGGAAACCTAGGTACCTACCCAAATGGCGTGTACCTGCGTTAATTTCGGAGTTCCCGCGGCAATTCCGGAACAAAAAGTACTGTACCCCTGACAACGTGTAGTATGCAAAAGGATTTAAATGAACTCCATCTCAAAACTTTATAATATGTAGATGATTTCTTTTGAGGTGTTATTATATTGTATGTAATAGGTGTTTATCGCAGTAATTTCGGAGTTCCCGCGGGAATTCTGGAGTACAGTAAAGCCTATGTTACTCAAGGATAACGTAGCATTCTAATGATGAAAGAATTTTTGGAATCACTCTAGTAGTTTTTGAGGTAAAACAAGAAATCAAATCTTTCCACTTTGTAAAATGGGCATGTTGACTAATTTTTTTTAGTCCGTCTTGTAGATTATTAAAAAATATTGGACACCTAATTTTTTCTTTTTTTACGTAATCAAAAAATAACGGCGATATATTGAGTTGAAATTTTTAAGTGACGTCACTATTCTAACAGTGTGTATGGCGGTTTTAGCGGTTAGTGACGTCACTCACTCTAAACTTTAATGCGCTTTATCTCTGTATATTTTAATTTATTTGAAAAAGCAAAAAATACGTGTCTATTGTTTTTTTTATTTTCTAACTGACGGACTAATTAGAATTTTTATTTTCAAAAGTAATCCACATCCCCATCGGTATAGACTAACTTCACCCCGCGGTATAGTGAGTTAAAATCAGTCAGCGAATTCATTTGTTTTTTATTCTAGGATCCCCTTTTATCTGTTATGTGAGCGAGACCCCCTAGATGGGCACGTATCGCGTACCTACCAATTATTATAGTATTAACATCTTATGTTGAGTAACGGCTATAAACAGTGCGATGACCTCCGAACTCCCTGCGCGCAAAATCTGAGATCGACGGGTGGCCTCGTTACGCGATGGGGTGCTATCCGTTCGGGATTGGGTTCGGAGACGGAATGGTTATGCTGATTTGGCCATGATCCTACTATATTAATATTATAAACGCGAAAGTTTGTGAGAATGTATGGATGGATGCATGGATGGATGAATATTTGTTACTCTTTCACGCAAAAACTTTACAGTTGGTGTTTACAGTTTACACACCCAATTTGACACGCAGATTAAGATTTAATCTTATATTAAGTATAAATGCTAACAATTTTGTTTATTTGTTTGTTACGCTTTTACGCCTTAACGGCTCAACCGATCATTATGAAATTTTGCATACACGTTGTCAGGTGTACAGGTAAGGATATAGGGTACTTACTATTTGTCCTGGAATTACCACGGAAACTCCGAAATCAATGCAAGGAACACCGCGCTGAACAGCTAGTCTATTTATAAACGCTTTGGTCTCACAACTTGTTTTGTATAATGTACCTATATCTAACTAAAACTTTATTTGGGGCAATAGACTAAGATTGGGGGATGAAACGTATACTCTGCGATGTGCCGACAGCGCGACGCCATTTCACTACGGTGAGGGGTTGAGGCGCCGCAGTGGGGGTAGGGGGTTGGCAAAATACTTATTATTATGTACTTATACAAAAATCAGAAATCGAGTAAGAAGGTTTTTGTAATGTACCTATTTAACTACATAGTAAATCAATGATTTTTCCCTTTACTTTATGAAAATGGTTCTTGCCAATTTTCAGGATTCTAGGGCAGCTAGAAGTAAGTAGGTACCTACCCTATAGGTTTTGAACCCTTTGCACGAGAAAAATTAATAGGTAGATAGGTAATCTTTAAAATCTAAAAATTTTAAAAATTTTTTTTATGGAATAGGGGGCAAACGGGCAGGTGGCACACCGGATGATAAGTGGTTACCGCCGCCCATAGACATCTGCAACACCAGTAGGTATGCAGGTGCGTTGCCGGCCTTTAAGAAAGGAGAAGGCTCGTTTTTTGAAGGTTCCCAGGTCGTATCCGTTCGGAAAATTACCTATCTACCTACCTTTGCCATCCAAACGTGCACATTTTTTATCTCTTTATAGAATAACTAGCTACTCCCTGCAGTTTCACCCGCGTTATTTTCCGAATTCCCGCACTAGGATTCCCGTATAAAAAGTATCCTATGTCCTATGTCCTTTTCTACTACGTGTATGCAAAATTTCATGATGATCCATTGAGTAATTAAGCCGTGAAAGGTAACAAACAGACAGACAGATAGACTGAGTTACTTTTGCATTTTTAATATTTGTATCAGCGACCACACAGCCCGGATATTCGTATAGGTTCGTTGATTTTCCATATTTTGCGTACCTACCTAGGTATGTGCCGCAACAAATCATTCTTAGTAGAAATGAACATGATATCTACCTATACAAAATACCCACTCCTACGGTTTTAACCTCTATACATAATATAAGTAAAGATAACCACTAAAAACCAGTTTAACCATTTTATCTATTTTTATCACCAAAAAAAATTAAAAGTACCAAAATCGAATAGGTATCCGACATGGTATCCGATCTTGTTGTGTGGAGATTTTTAGCCGTTGAATTAACTACAACGTTTTTAAATTAATTAGTTTAAGAGCGATGATTGATTGAACGGTAATTGTGAAGTAAGGTGATAATTGGACTTATTCGTCAACTCCAGTCAACTCGCACGTGTCAAACTCGTGTGTGTGCGCGAGTAAGCACCTTCCGTTTTTACCTACTTTTTCTGTCGTTAACTCGCTCAACCGTGAAAATGTGTAGAATCAGCTAGTTAGTTAAGACTTAAGAGTCATTTTTTGAAAATTAATACACATAAGGTATATATTATTAAGGCAGGTACCCACTTTAAATGTATAAAAATTTTATACGACTTGACTTTAAAATAAAACGTACTTATCGTTTTCGAGATAAATATTTTACTACCGTCGACATAATAGGCTTGTTTCCACTAAGAATAAATCGGATGGCTTTGAATTTCTAATGATTAACCATAATAATAAGTAAACAAAAAAACAACTTTTCTATTAAAATAATAAAAAATTAATAATATTTTTGGAAAATAAAATCGACAACATAAAACTCCATTCCGTGCTCAACTCTGCCTGCGTAAAATGCAACAATACTTACAATAGAGATTTTTGTCTATGGGTGGGTGTGTACGTATAGTAGATTATGCACAGAGAGAATGCAGTTTCTTACGTCACAAGCGGCTTATTGGACCCTGAACATAACAAAGGACTCTATCTAGAGTTAAAAGTAGTAGGACATTGTCGAGCAGGTGGTATGAAAACATAATTTTCTCTTTTCAGCTTGTTCAGTAACAGTATACCCACCCTTTTAAGTGCCTACCATGCTATGACCATGCCCCATTATTTTATAATAATCATTTGCATAACTTTAACAAGAGTAGAGTGGGGGGGGGTAGTAAGAGGTGCCTACATAATTGGAAACCGCATTGGTTGTTTTTGATCTTCTTGTCTTGTCTTTTTGTTTATAATTTTTGATACATGCTATACAGAACCTCAGATTACCCTGCTGCGTTCCCGCAGTTGAGGAAGGTATCTAACAAAATATTATGTAACTTAAAAAAGTATTTTCGTGTGTTGAATCTTTTATGATTTTTATTGCGCGTAATTCTAAGTTGACCCCTTTGTGGAAACCTACGTTTCTAAATAAACATCCTTTTCTTTTTTTGAGAAAAAAGTATTTTGTTCACAAACATTTTGATAATACGCATATGGGATAGGTAGGTAAGTACTATGTGGGTATATAAAATCTTGTTTTCTAGGTACTGGAAAGGGAAACTTGCCTGGTTTTAGTCAGTAAAGTGCCGAAGAATAAAACAACCTCTAGAACCAACTATTGAGTGTTTATTGACACACCGTCCAGAAAACAATGCAATTATTTGCCATTATTTTCATAATAAATATTATAATAAATTAATTCGCTTTATTTCATTCGAAGCGTGTTTTAACAAAAACGAACAAAACAACATTTGTGGCGCCATCTGGCTTATTCTAAAACGAATATAAATTAAATCTGCCAACTATGGCTATTGCTAACGACGCGTTTGGCGGCCGACGTCTATCAATTGGCATACGGTCGACCGATTGGCGTCGAATCTCCCATACAATACTGCCAATAGTTTTTCAACGCTCTTAAGTACCTAACTTTGGTTAGCTAGCAAAACAATTTTGATCAATAGGCATTCGTTGCTATGAGCTGCCGGCAGGCGTTGCGCCGTTCGGCTGATTTGGCGGAATGGCAGTGGCGGCCAATTGATAGTGTTGGCGGCGCATCTCGGGGCAGCGTTTAGGCGCGATCCACCATCAGCTCGAAGTGGACGGAGCCGCGTCGCTCGTAGCGATCGTACACGATGTTCTTCGCCCACGCCTTACACTCGATGTTAATTAGAACACCCGCTGTAATTTTTACAATGTTAAACATTAGTACAAATACTATCTTTTTCTATACCATTTTCAAATGGTAAAAACACCTGAATTTTATTTTAATCATGTTATCTTTTCGCCATTCTTGACAACATGAGGGTAAGTCTCAGAAAAAGGAGATGTAGTCAAAGTATTATATGACCACAGGAAATGTTTTTCAAAATTGATGAAATCCTAAGTGACTTACTCCTGGGCTTCTCGAAGAGTACAGCGACGAGGGGGCTGAGATAACCTTCCTTGTTGGTGAAGGGGTAGTAGTAAGAGGGGAAGCCTCGTCGAGGAATGTACTGCACTGGCCCGATGTTCTCCACGTCCGCTGGATTCTCACCCTCACAGGACACCCACACTGTGTTCGCTTCTGGTTTGCCGGACTGATGAAGAATTACAAACGGTAAGGAGTATTATCATGAATCCATTTTGAACAGCATACGAATACAATGAAACATGTATTCAGTGGTCTGACTGTCCAACTATTACTTATTCGTCAAGGTTATGACAAAGAAAGATTCTTCTGAAATAAAAGTCAAATATCTAGAAATAGACGAAAAGATGCGCAAGACTGACCTATTTTGATACTTACGACCATTTTGATGTGTTGTTTGAGATCCTCGGGCATTAGCGCTGGTAAATCTTCGGTGTTGTTGAAGGGATGCGGAGTCCAGTTGAAAATCTGTAATTTCGTTGAAATAATCAATAATTATTTGACTTTCTGTTGAAGTTACAATAAGAAAAAACCATGGTCCACTTTATCACAATGTTCCCGCTTAGTACAAATATGTAAATGACAAATTCTCGTAAATCTACACTCTTGGTAGGCTGGTCAAATTCACAAAGATCGACAAAACATATAAGACACCAGCAGTGGTGCCAAGAAGATAAAAAATCTTAATGATTCACCACACTCATGGAAAATTAGGGTCGGGTGAACGGATTACAAAGGGAAAAATCCTCTGTATCAAATCAAATCTGTTAGGTAATTGAGTGATTAAAATTTCCAATAAAACAAAACAAAACGACCTTGAGGAAAATTCCTTAGTTTATTTCGATCACTGACATCGATCAGTTTATGGCTGTCGTCTTCTGCGCATCATTACTGAAGGTAACGCTTATGATGAATAGCAAAAGATATTAGAGAGAAAGAATCACCTTGTTGAGCTTGAGGAACACGCAAGGCGCTGCCTCCTCGTAGTTATACTGGTTGGTGGGCGTGCAGGGGTGGAAGTCATCCACGGGCACGTCGCACACCTGCTTCTCTCCCACGGCTCCCGTGCTGGGGTTGCACTGAACGCGGTTCTCGGCTCCGGGTACTTCGCCCGCTCCACTGCCCTTCTTGCGGTATTCTGCGTATCAGGAGTAAGGACTTGACTTGAATTTATACGGGTTTTTCAGAGGGCATCGGTGTAACTAATAAAAGTAGTAATGGGGAACTTAATTCCTAGAGGCATTCTTTGCCAAGTAACCATTAGGATAACAGAGATAAATCTAAAGGTTTACTGGCAATGAATGCCTCTGTGGCATTAAGTCCGCCTTTTGCACCGTGACGTGCATAAAGTCCAAACAAATAAATATATGGAACGGGATATGCAATGAAAAAATTCAGTCACTATAAAGAATTTTTGCATTTTTTATAAAAAGTTTCAAATACCTAAGTTGTTATCAAATCTTATTGCAATTGTTAGCGAGACGAGGGTAATGACATGATGCAGAGCTGATAAAAAGCAGTCTCTGTCACGTCTAAGGTCGTTTACCCTGCCTGTATATAATATTTCCAAGCGTTATTATAATAAGTAGATAATTATATTAAGTATGTATTAGATATTTATTCAATTAAATTACTCATATTATCAGGTACGAATCACATATCTCACCGCCAGTTATTTCTATGCAATTTACAATTCAAACCGCTAACCTAACCAGTGGTCATTTCATAGAATATAAACATCTTATATTACCTTTAGATTTTGCGGTTAAAATTGTACCTATACCTACTTGTACCTACTTGAAGTGGCTTTTGTAAAAAATAGAGATTGATGACCACAATTACTTATAATATCTTTGGATGACCATGTTATTAGCAATAACAGTAACACTTCTTAAACTGCTTGTCTAAGCTTGTGTCGTGGAAACCCAGCAAACGGCGTATGAACACTTCTATAGACTGGAAATATAGACTGGAAAGTAAAATCCTGTGTTCACCACACAAAGTCCACCCCCATCGGGAATCGAACCCAAAACATCTTGATTAGCGGGTAGGGCACGGTGACCTACTGCGCCAATCCGGTCGTATAATATTATTACAAAAATTTGTCCGTTTACAATAAATAATCTAAAGACGCTAAGCCCAAATCCTTTTTAAATGATCAAGGGTAACATACGGTCGAGGAATTCGTCGATGACCTTGGCCCACTTCAGCACGGAGCCCTTGTCGTTGGCCCTGTAGTAGATCAGGGTGCTCTCCACATTGGCCGACTCGGGCATCGGCCTGAAGCCCAGACCTTGGGAGAAAAGAAAGCAATCAGCTCAAACTGAAGGGTCATCGAAGGTGCAAAATGCCAGGTTAACGGCCGCACTCAGAGTCGACTTTAATGATCACTTAGTTAACTATAGATTTTTAAAACAAAACTGCCGCAATCAGAGACCTTCAGTAAATTAATGTTAGTTGGCATTTAATGAGATGTAACTTAATTAGTTGAATGCCAATTAACATTAATTTATTAAACATGTCTGATTGCGGCAGTTTTGTTTTAAAAATCTATACTTAACAAAGTAATCATTAAAGTCGATTCTGAGTGCGGCGGTATGATTTATCTTCTTTCTACGATTTATTCATGGTGGAACACAAGCTGACTCGTGGTATCGTTCTTATGTTGTGTGATTTATCAGAACTTACCTGGGATAGTTGTGTGTGATCTTACCTGGATTGTTACCTATCAGAGAGCCCTCCATCTGCCATTTAGGCATTTTTGAGTCGAGAGTCTGATAGAATATCGCCAACATGGCTGCAAAGAAGCCCACCAGCACAGCATAGAAGATCAAGTAGAACAATAGGATTTTCGCTGGAAAATTAACATCACAATTCTACTGTTAGTATTGGTCTAGAAAAGGTTTTTGGAAGGGGCTAAGTGAGGTCTGGAAGAGTCTAAAGGGCGTAATGTCTAATATATTATACAACGTGTGAATTGACCAAAAACCTGATACACCCCATTTAAAATAATATGATTTAAATATAAATTATATCGAAAAAATTAATAGTCCATAAGTTATTTAACATTTGTTTGGAGGTGACCTATCTACGAAATTTCAGGCGCTACGCCCGCGCCTACGTGTCAATGACCGATTCGATTTTTTTGCTACGAGCGGCGTACCTACGCGCCAAAATATATTGTATTTTATCTATAAAAAATATAACCTAAAATATGGTGCGATCGATTCGGAAGTCGATTCTGAACAAACTACTTTCTAGTTTTCAGTTAATTCATTAACACGTTGTAATACGACTGCCTTACATCGTGTTGGCTTGCTGCATTTGCTGTCGACTTCTTAAAATAATGTCATATAACATCTGAGTTCGACCACCTCAATTATTCTAATTGAGAACAAGTGCCGCCAATACTACGACTTGTTCCCCAGTTTAATTGCTAACTCGGTCAATACACGATCATAGCTAAGTATTTGTAGTTTTACAATAGTTTTACAATATAAATCTTTACTTGTCGCATTAATATTATACTTGTTACAATCTTAATACATAAAATATAGGTAAATGCGGAAGTGAGTTCGTTTGTTTATTTGTTATTACGCTTCCACGTCTTAACTACGCAACCGATTATTATTTTAAAATTTTGCGTACCTTCCTACACTTTTACGGATACTTACAGAAAAGTTAGGGTACCGGTTTTCAGAATGCTCGCGGAATTCCCGCGGGAATCCTGAAATTAACGCGGGTGAAATCGGGAGAACGGCTAGTTATACTTTGGCGACAAATGAGGGACGTATCAGTATGTAGAAATAGTCCCAATCTTTGTGTTTTGTGCTGCTCTGCTGTGCGGTTAGGTTAGGTGGTATGACCTAGGCCCACATAGTGAGAAGTCACGGTGATAATAAGCGTCAAATTATAACACACAATTAGTAAGCGAGCGCAATATGTCTCTTCGTTACACAGTCGCCCACTAATAGTTCTATAATGGAACTTGCATCAACTGAATTCTGATATCGATCATTTATCTCTGGAACTGCTGGACCCAATTTGTAAATTTTGTCTCTGACAGGAAGCTATTTCTGAATGACCCAGGTTTTTATACCATTTAGTTTCCGGGCGAACCGCGAACTGCTACTAAATGACCTGAGTATATTGATTTATCTATAGGTATCTACTATTTTTTTAACAATAAAATAAGTGTACTCGCATTAATAGTAGATTATACACCAAGGGGATAAAGCACTGTTTTATGTCACGGGCGCTACATTGAATCCTGAACATAACGAAGGACTCCGAATTTAACTCCCGAGCGCAGCGAGGGTGTTATAAGTTAATTCCCGACCAAAGGGAGGGAATTAAGATTGAGTCCTGAGTGCAGTGAGGGATTCAAGCGCCCAAGAAAAAAACAGTTTTATCCCTGTGGTGTATACTCTACTTTTCTCACATAATGCGAGACAATAAAAAACCAGGCTTAGTAGATCCTATATAGCCACTTCTTTCAGCTGGCGTGGCCTACTCGATTTGACAAACAAATGAAGTTCGTCTCACTGCGAATCTAGTGGGCCACGGCTTCGGTCTTCGAAAATCGAGTTGGCCGCGCCCGCTGAGAACACATTCTGTTTAGCGAAATGAGACGTTATGGACATAGCAATAAGAATTATGAAAGTGAAAATCACATTATTGACCAGCGGGTTATAATGAAATTCAATAGAACATTATAACCCGGCTAAAGCCAAGAGATATAATGTCTTGCTTTCGGTAAGGTTTACATGACATATAATTCGGCATTGTCGAGCATGTGGTGTGAAAAGTATATTTATATAAAAATAATGCACCTATTTATTATATAAAATAAAATACTTAATATTTAGGTAAGTATTAGGTTTTTTTTTATGTCATAGGGGCAAACCGGCAAGTGGTACACCTGATGGTAAGTGATTACCGCCGCCCATAGACATCTGCAACACCAGAGGTCTTGCAGGTGCGTTGCCGTTCTGTGGAATGGGGATGGGCACTGGCTTTCAAGTGGGGCTGCCGGAACACACCGTTAGGTGCTCGGCGACAGATTTGCAACTTGAAAGTGGTGGCAAGCCAGCCGGGCCCTAGAGAGCGCCCTACCACCATGCTATGGTTTCCTCACGAAATTTTCCTTCAAGGACAGTTCAAGCTCACTGTTAGGGTTTGAACCTAGGCCTTGCGGCATTTGATCCGAACGCACCAACCACTGAGCTATCATCGCTGTAAATGTTTGTTATTTAGATAAAATTTATGTGAAATATAAATGTTTTTTATAAACTTTCACCATTGATTTTAAACTGTTTCGTGTATGTACCTAATAAATAAAATAAAATATTTGATGATAGTTTAAATTTTCAGGTAACCTAGGCAGAGCTGGACCTGCCTGGTCGACTCCTGACGGGCGTCACGAGCTCGTCCCGGTGGGGCAGGTCATGGCAGTTGCGCTCTGGTGCATTCGGCGGGGGCATGCGCAGAATGCAACGAATTACGAAATACATATCATATTGGAGGATCGTTAACATTAGATACATTGAAGAAATACATATGTACTTATATCGATGATTATTCTTGTTTTTTTTTTATTTTTTCAGAAACCAAGTCTCGTCAATTAAGGCACTTATAATAATAATAAATAATAATAAAGCTTTTTAATTCCTGCACACTGAATATTATCTTAAGCTAAGTATTACATTATTCTATTATTTAGTAATTAGTGTTCGTTTTTTTATTTTTTTATTATTGGTAAATAAAATTGACTAAGCTATGTTTATGTTAGAATTTTTTTAACTTACACTTACTTTTAACTTACTTAATTTTTTTAACACTAACAGTATGAAATATGAATGCTAGCACTATTAAAGAATTATATCGTAGGTACTTTTTTTTTTTGAGTAAATTATTTTTGCTTTATTTACGACATCAATTTTGAAATGCTGCAGAATTAGGTAAGTATTGTCAAAAATTAATATTTTGCATATTCTAAAATCGATATCTTTAAAAATGAAAACATAGGCATCTTTGACGATACGATTATATAGGGTACTAGTGTCCCGCGTGGTTTCACCCGCGATAATTTCGGAGTTTCCGAGCAATTGTTCCATACAAACTTTGCCCCCCTTTTTTCACCCCCTTAGGGGTATTTCGGATATTTCCACTCTTATCGGATGCCAACGTCATACAAAGAACACACCCTCAAGATTCAGGTCTCTACGATCAGTGGTTTAGGCTGTGCCTTGATCCATCAGTCATTCAGGACAAAGCATTTTATATATATAGAAGACCTACAGCGGGTCGCTTAGATATTTTCACCACTGTTTCTGAAGCATGTCACAAATGTAGGCAAAATAAAATTAGTAACGGGAGTTGTTTTTCGAACTTTATTTATTTAGCGCTAAACTTTATTTAAAACTGAAAATTTGAAGTTAAAAATAGAAAACTCGCTTTTTATTTTAGTCTAGGTTCTGATGGCCGGCTGTCAACAGCGCGTGTCATGTTCATTCTCAATTTTTTCCACATCAGCTAGTAACGAGGTAAACAAAAATAAGGAACAGTTCCAAAAATGGCGGCTAAAACACAATAAAATTTACAAGTAATAAAACTGTACTACACATTCAAATTAACATTACAAGTGTTAGAAAAAATTTGCGGAGAAGGGGTCAAACTCAAAAAAAAGAGGAACGTATTTGTTTGTCGGTTTGGTTGTGGAACACGTAGATATCACGTCATTACTCACTACCTACTGAACGGATTTGAATTGAACTTGATATATTGATTTTTACCCCTATACAACCAATATTTCCCGAGGGAACCCCGACACATTGACATATCTATAAATGTCTATATCTGTGACATTTCTACGTATACCTACATATTGTTATAATGCTGTTATCTTCTATACTTATAATAAAACTGTAGAGAGGTCAATTCTGTACATTGAATATATACATACATAATATATATATACATACATAATTTTGGATACATGTCTGAACTTAATTACTTATTGGGTACTAATATGTATTTATAATATTATAGTAACACGTAGGTATAATCTGTATTGTGTGCTTCAATAAATAAATAAATAAATATTCAAAATTAATATTAGAGGATGAATAGTGATCGATACTGATACCGAAAATGCAATTAGTAAAATTTTTGTCTGTCTGTCTGTCTGTCTGTATGTGCACGCATGGGTCAAAAACTACTGAAGGGAAATTTAACCAAACTTGGTACGATTGTAGTCCATACTCCTGGGCAGGTTATAGGCTATATAACATAACGCTAAGACACATAGAGGCTGAGCAGTGACGATAAATTTGAAGCAAGTCGGATGAAAATACGCTTTCGAGCTCTTAGCCTCGCATACGTTTGCTCAATCACGCGAAAACGGCTGAACGGATTTGGATGAAATTTGGCATGCACGTTGTCAGGGGTACAGAGAAGGACATAGGGTACTTTTTATCACGGAATTCCTGCGGGAACTCTGAAATTACCGCGGGTGAAACCTCGGGGCACAGCTAGTAATGAATACTTATCCAAATAATTAAAACATTGGATTTAAGTTTCATAATAATATCTTATCTTATCTAATTTATTATATAAATCACGTGTCACGTTGTTTGTCCGCAATGGACTCCGAAACTACTGAACGGATTTTGATAAAATTTTGTAACCAGTCATAAAATGGTCCAACTTAAAAGATAGGATAGTTTTTATCCCGGAATTCCCTCGGGAACTGAAGGACATAGAGTACTCTTTTCCCGCAACCTCCGCGGGAACTACGAAATTACCGCGGATGAAATCGCGGGGGACAGCTAGTAATATATATAAATCACGTGTCACGTTGTTTGTCCGCGATGGACTCCGAAACTACTGAACGGATTTTTATAAAATTTTGTAACCATTTAAAATATGGTCCAACTTAAAACATAGGATAGTCTTTATCTCGGAATTCCCGCGGGAACTCCGAAATCACCGCGGATGAAATCGCGCGGGACAGCTAGTCTTAATATATATAAATCACGTGTCACGTTGTTCGTCCGCGTTGGACTCCGAAACTACTGAAAGGATTTTGATAAAATTTTGTAACCATTTATAATATGGTCCAACATAAAAGATAGGATGATTTTTATCCCGGAATTCCCGCGAGAACTCCGAAATTACCGCGGGTGAAATCGCGGGGGACAGCTAGTATTAATATAAAAACTGGCAACATCTAACTCAAGGCGTAAATCTCATTTTAGTAGATTTTCCCATTTAAATTCATTGATTTGTGAGATAGTATCCCAAAATTACGTAACTCAACAGGTTACATAGAGTCTGTACAGATGTTACTAATGAATCTTTTGAGTGATTAGTTCTTTTTTTTCCGATCATCAATCACGGACGTCCTTGGATCAATGTTACGAAGGACGATGCGCGCGCATCTCTGCATGTTATTTTGACATTTTTAAATCAACGGAAAAGCTCTTCTGCGCAGAAATGCCAGAAATGGTAATTTTTAACACTAATTTTGAAATAAGAATATTTATCTCATTTATATTTTCTCATTTATATTTATCTGTGAATGTAAGAATATATCAATTACCTTCGCTAAGTAGGCTTAGGTATTAGGTAACAAGGCTGACCTACAAAATTTCTTAGTTACATAACAAGCTTGAATTAAATTCGTGTAACAATTCGATATAGCACGTTGGCAATTAGAGTGACGGTGATAGACAAGATTAACTTACAGAACATCTTAGTTTAACATTTTTTTTCCCTCCAAAACTGACAGTTTGAGAGGTTCCTTTGATTCAGCCAAAAAACATTTCAAAAACGGAACTCACCCCAACTGGATCCGGTGCGGCCCAAAACCTGTCCCGTCTCGGAGTTGTACAGGAACAATCTCAACGCCTCCCATTTCCCTAGTTCCGGCGGTGGGGCGTAATACTGTTCAGTAACCTTTGTCTTGTCAGCCATGTTGGAGCACCAAGTTGGACTGCGTGTGGAGATCGATTGTCGGCGGCTTCGCCCCGGTCGCGCCCCTCGCGTCTCTCGCTAGCCCCTCAGCGCGACTGAGGTACCCCTCTGCAACCCTCCGAGCCTTACGTAACGATTGCGTAAGGGCGGCGCGCGCAGCACCAGCCCCACACTAGCGCCCAGTCTCACCTGACCTCTCATCATTTCAACGTTTCACAGTCTCTACATTTACGCCAAAGGTCAAAGTTTAGTAGATTTTTCGCCATAATATTTTTTTCGTGTGCAAAATGAGCCGTATTGGTCGGTAATAAGAGCGGTGTGGAAAGTGGGTTATTCAAGGGGTCAATATTGGCCATTGTGCCAAGTCGTCTACTATTTATAGTAATTTATTGCATGTTTTTAGCACGTACGTAAATAGCAACAAACACGCTTATTCCTGAATAAAAAAAAATCACGTTGTTCATACTCAAATTATTTTATTTTAATAAATTAATTAATGTTAAAAACATACATACAATCGAACATAGAACCTCCTCCTTTCGGAAGTCGGTTAAAAATATGGAACGGTACGCGAAGTATCAAGTATTATATAAGATGCAAGGGAGAAGTAGGTATAGTTCTGTCTTAAATATAAAGTCCACATACAGGATGATGAGCTCTATCAATATCTCTATATTAAGCAAGTGCTTTAAAATCAAGAATTCCATTACCGACCACAATGTCACTAAAATGTTTTCTTTTTGTGTCTTTGTGATTCTGATACATAAAGACAAACATTCCTAATTATCTCTTAACGGATGATATCTCCTGAGTCCTGATTTATAGTATCAAGCATACAATAGTATAACTATTTATTAAATATTTTCCTCATGAGAAACGTCAACATCCTTATTTCTTTATAATATTATGAGTAAAATATTAAACGTTAAATACAGAGATCATGTTCAAATGATAATTAGATAAAGACAATAAATAAAACACTGAAATGAATGATTGCAGTAAATAATAAAGCAGGCGTTACATTTTCTTATTCATTCGTTGCGCAGCTGCTGGCGAGTCAGTGCTTCCGGGTTGAGGTTTGTTCCAAGCTTGGCACACGCACGTCGGTCCTGGCACCCCGAGCACTTGATGGCTGCCCGACACCTGGAACCCTGATGTTTGTCCCGTCCCTGAAGTCTGTGTCCCCCCGCCTTGAACTTGAAATTGATTTTGACCCTCGACTGGATTTGTTCCTTGAATAGGCACTTGGATTTGAACCGGATTTTGTTGGACCTGGATAGCATTTTGTTGACCTTGGATCTGAGGTGGCAGTTGGATTGGCACTTGAATTTGTACAGGATTTTGCTGGACCTGAATCGCGTTATGTTGCCCTTGGAAATTTTGAACTGGATAATGCATTGGATTTTGAACTGGGTATACATTCTGATTTTGGATGGGGTAGGAAATTTGATTTTGGATAGGGAGTTGACTTTGACCTTGCAGTTGTTGTTGAGCTACGAATTGATTCTGAGATTGTAGCGGATTCTGTGGACCTTGATACTGGTTTTGATTTTGAAATTGATTCTGTCCTTGAAATTGATTCTGACTTTGAAACTGGTTCTGCTGTTGCGGGTATCCCCCTTGGTATTGTCCTTGGATTTGGCTTTGTCCTGAGCTACCGAAATTCGGTGGCTGCACTGGATAAACTGGTGCTGGATTCATTGGATAATTTGGTACATTTGTCCCAGGGTTCTGATAATTGCCGCCATTCTGCGGTGAATACTGGTTGTACTGGCCCTGTGCTTGGAACTGTCCTTGGTACTGTGGTGGGTTTCCCGAGCTCTGGTAGTTTGGCGGTTGGTTCCACTGGGGGTAGCCTGGCTGTGGATACTGCTGGGCTGGCTGGTTGTTCGTCTGGCTGTTGTTGGGCTTGTTCCTATGACTTTGCACGTAGTCGATGACACCTCCGATGATTTTCTCAGGAATGTGCAGCGATCGTGCTCCCGGCTCGCTTGCTGACCTCACGTGTTTCATGCTCAATGATACAATGAGCGCCTTAAAAAAAAATGTAGCTAGTTAATAAAAAATAAAGTAACCTTTATTTCATCTGTGTGTGTGTTTTTTATTCTAATCTTTACTATAAATGCGAAAGTGAGTAAGTACCTATGTTTATTTGTTACGCTTTCAGCCTTACGGCTCAACCGATTACCGTGTGCATACACGTTGTAAGGGGTACATAGAATGCTGGAATTCCCACGGGAACTCTGATAACACGGGTGAAACACCACATGAAATTCTTCACACACGCTGTCAGAGGTACAGAAATGAACGTATGGTTCTGTTTCCCGCAGTAACTCCTCTGAAATTAACACTATTGCTATTTGTGTTGTGCTATTGTATGGAAATTGTTAAATAGGAAATTGCGAGGAACCAATTTCTCCGGCCTGAAATATGACTAATGTTTTGCAAGTATTTACTATCTATTCAAATAAGTAATTGTTTTAATTCCACTCACAAGCAACGTAATTTTCTGCAAGGACTCCATCGTGACACTGGCCGGCGATAGCTTCAATGATCTCTCTTCGATTGCCAAAATTTCTGTTCAAGGACATTCTTTTATACTTCGCCCTGCAGTTGCAGGTGAGTTTTACGATAGGGTTGTCGCTTTTATCTCTTCAACGATATACACTCATGAAGAAAATGAAAAGAAGATCTAATGCAGTTCAAAAATCTTTTCAATTATATACTTACATAGATCACAATTCACAATATTAGTAGGCACCTAGGTACTCGTATTATGAAGTAAGAAGCTCGAAATTATTTTTACTTATAATATTTTCGATCTCAATAATTGCTAAAGTAATTACTGCTAGTGTCAGCGACTAATATTTAAACCTGAATGCAAAGTATAAAGGTATAATATATTTAGTCCAATAATTTAGTAACTTTTTATTTTAATCTGGAATCAATTCAGTAAAATGTTACCTGAATTTGTACCTAAAACCATTCGTAGACATCAATTCATGTTGAAAAAATAATGTTTATGACGCTTTTTCTATGACTGATAAAATTTATTTGTCCTATGGGCTCCTAAGGTGTACGTCAACGTGTGATGAAACTTTGTTGGGTATAATTCGCGCACCGGGGAAGATTTATGTGGAAACCTAAATGTTGTATTGCCGGGAAAAGCTTGTATTTTCTTTAAAAGCAAATTAGAATTTTGAGTGAGTTTTACTTGACAACTAATATTGACAACCCTGACGACAAAAGCTAACAGGGATCGAATTCGAGTATGATTGAAGATCAAGTTAAGCGCAACTTATCTCACCCCTTAACGGTTTACCGCTAGTTTAGAGCTTGGTCGATGCAATTTTTTTCTATTATTTATCGATAAAAATTTATATACTTCCTCACTTATTTTAAAACAAAGTCCTCCGCCGCGTTTGTCTGTCTGTTCGAGATAAACTTAAAAACTACCGAACGGATTTTCATGCAGTTTTCAACAATAGATAGAGTGATTCAAGAGGAAAGTTTATACGTAAAGTTTATCCCGGAATTCCCGTAGGAACACTGAACTTACCGTGGATGAAAACGCGAGGCAGAGCTAGTTACATATAAAGTAAAATTATCATCATACATTATCAAAAATCCTATTTAGATTTTTCTGTTAATGTTGTCTTACTGAAAAAAAAATTAGGTAATTTGCTTGGATTTCAATAATATATTGATCTTTGTATCAGTTACAATAACACCAAAAATAAGAACAATACGGATTGCTGCGCATCCCAAGATACGGTTAGAAAGGAAACAACAAAGGCTGTATCAACTATAATTTTATTAGTGTCAAGAGATATTATCTAATATATAAAAATCTCCTGTCTCAGTGTTTGTTATACAACGTGTTAATTAATTGACTGAAAACTAGAAAGTAGTTTGTTCAGAATTGACTTCTGAATCGATCGCACCCTGTTTTAATACCTATAGCACAGATAATATAATACTATACCCTATAGGTTATATTTTTTCATTTTTACTAGCCCATGTCTTAATTATTTATAATACAATATCTGACGCGTACGCCGCCCGTAGCAAAAAAAATCGAATCGTTCATTGACGCGTAGGTGCGGGCGTAGCGATTCAAATTTCGTAGATAGGTCACCTCCAAAATAATTGTTGAAAACTCGTAGACTATTAATGTTATATTATGTAAATTACGCGGGACTTGAACGCGATGTTTTTTATTACCTTTTTTGCCTGACGTTTCGGCTGAGTTGCATCACGCCGTGGTCACAGGCTGACTAAAGCATTGCGGCGTCGATAGCGAGCCGCGCGGGCAGATTCCACATCTACCCTCACTGGATGTTCTTGTTCGCGTAATTTACATAATATAATGTGCTCAAAACGCGAAAATCTAAAAACTATTAATGTTTTCGACATAATTTATATTTTAACCATATTATTGTTAATTTTTTTAAAGCGGGTGTATCAGGTTTTTGGTCAATTCATTAACATGTTTTACAACGCTTTTAAAACGCCTTGACTGATTTTTATGTTTGTGTATATTTTGGTAGGAGTTAGGACTGAGAATAGGTCGTAGGCTATTTTTTATACCCCTATTAGGTAATAAGGGTAGTAGCCCTTTTCGGATTTTTTTATTTTAATTCTTTGGACAAAACTTTAGTTTGAAGTTCCTGCGGGAATTCCGAAACTCACGCGGGTGAAACCGCGTTTTGTGACGTCAATATTATCGACAACATCGAGTATCGACACCGGCCACTCGTTGCAAGCCCTACGACTGTCCGCTCGCATGATTGACGCGGACCGCGGCGATGCGCGCACGCACGGCCACCAGCCACCACCGTTTTTGTTGCTCTTTCCGTCCGCATTGTCAATTTATCGACGTTCAGTCGGCGAGCGCGATCATCGAGCGATTTATTATAATAACCTCGATTAATATTGCTTCGAGGAAGCTTCACACTTCACTGGCTCGTTGTATGTCATGATTTTGGGATTGCGGTTGATTTCTTTTTTTTTTTAAGACAGGAGGAAAATTTTTAAATTTTTAATACCTAACTAATTACCTAGAAAAGGTTACAAGTAATAAGAAAAAAATTACCTACCAAAACTATAGATATATAGGTACCTACTTATAACTAAAACGCATAAACTACTCGTACCTATGGTTTTTGTATTTAAGATAGGTATATAATGTTTAGTTTAAAAAAAATATTTTTGTCATTTTGATGGTTAGGTGCTTTCACTCATCTAGCCTTCCATTTCATTAAGCGACTTATAATTACTATTCTAAATAATAGCGGCTCCCAGCGGTTTCACCCGCGTGAATTTAGATACTTCTTTGGAAATTCAGTAGTTCCAGAGATTGCTAAAGGCTAGCTAAGTCCACGTGAAAGTCCATAACAAAGATTAGAAACAAGTGCAGTGTGAGTACACTTGTTACCGGCCAGTATCAGTGGCTGTGCCACTAAACTAACAAGGCCCTTATTCACTATGACCACCAACATTCCTTGCCCATAACGCGCGTCCCAAAAACACATTTCTAACCGTTCTAGATGCCAAAATATTAGAAACTAGTTGTGCCCGCGTTAATTTCAGAGTTCCCGCGGGAATTCCGGGATAAAAAATACCCTATGTGTTAATCTGATGTATAAGCTATATTATTGTAAAGTTTCATTTAAATCCATCCCGTAGTTTTTGCGTGAGAGAGTAACAAACATCCATACATACTTACAAACTTTCGCGTTTATAATATTAGTAGGATTATTATTCTTTATGCCATAAGAAACGTTTGTTAATGTATTTTTTTGGAGTAAAACTTCTTTGATTACGACGAGGGAAAAACAGTTTTTGCGGCGTCTTATCTTAACGCGGCGTTTTATGGTCATAGTGAATAGTTGTGGAACTCGTGGAGGTCAGCCAGCAACCAGCGAGGCGGGAAGCGGCCGCGACGCCAATAAGCTGCGTCCGGCCGCGCGGCCGGCGACGCGGGGGCAGCCGGCAAGATGGCTCCACTCGGACATCTATCCCAAAGGAGATTTTTTGGAGGAGAATTCATTAACTATATCATTACTACCGGTTGAGTAGCTAAGGCGTTAAAACCTTGACATACAAATAAACAAACATTTGCGTTTGTAATACATATATAGAGTAAGGATGTATTTATACAGATTACTAGCTGTGCCCCGCAGGAACTCCAAAGTAGCCTACTTTACTTCTTATAACATCAGCTAATTAGCAGTGAAAGTCCCGTCAAAATCGGTCCAACCGTTTCGGAGATTCACCCGCGTGAGTCCCTGCGGAATTACCGCAGAAACTCCAAGTTTCTTTTATTCTTCTTCTCCTTACAATAACAAACATAACAAAAAAGAATTAGCGAAATTGGTCCAGCCGTTCACGCGTGATGCCGTGACCGAGGGAAATAGGGATACCTATACATGGACATAGATAAGCAATAGTGTGTTAACCCACACTGGAGAAATTTTGAGTAAATCGTGTTTTAAAAGTAGGAGCACCATTTTGTATCAACATTTTTTATGTTACATATTTAAGCAATGTAATAAGGTAAACACATAATTAAAAAACATTCCGTAACTCTCAATAAATCGTTATGAATCAATAACTTAATTTTGTGGGTTAACATGTTATTGCTTATCTGCGTCCACATAATTATGACTATGATTTGAATGTCAGTCAACCTGACTCAGCACTCACTCGCTAACCACTATAGAAAGACTGTGCTATCAGTTTTCATAAGAAGAATTCGTAAGTCACTCTTACAGGTACTTCTTCTTCTTCTTCTTCTTTAATAATGGCGTCTATAATTATAATTTGCCAATGACAATGTTTCTTAATATAAAAATCTCTTCATCTACATCTTCAATTATGGCGAAACGCCAATGACAATGTTAGATTGTTCCCCAAGTTAAAACATGGCTCTCTTGAAAGCCAGTTTCCTGCTCAGGGTCCAAAATAATATTTTATAGTACCAACGAATTTTGAAGTAACGAAGTGCCAAAATCAAGATTTTTTTTATCAAACACAATCGACCGCGTCACCGAATACCGAGTTATAAATGTATTGGGAATTGTAATAATCTGTATGTCTGTCTGTAAGGTTACATTAATCACGGCAAGGTGGCGAGATCTGACGGGTCGCCGCGGCGTGCGCCCGCGCAGCGTGCGTGAGGGGGCGGCGGGGACGGTGTCATGCCGTGAGGAGACTCCTTCAAGACCGTCATCACGGGGGTCAAACTAATGTCAAAAAACCTGTCTTCTTACATACCTACTTCATTTTAAAAGAAACCGATTGGAGAATGTGAGTTCTGCAGGAGGCATTGCATTCAAAATTGCACCCTATTGTAGGTTCTTTGCCTTTGAAATAGTGTCCTGAAGTAAACTGAAGAACCATCCCTTTTTTGGAGTCGGTTAGTAAAAAGGTCGTTACTCGGTCGGTCGATACTTATATCCTGGAATTCCAATAGTAACTCAAAAATTAACGCGAGTGAAACCGCAGGGAACAGCTAGTATCAAATATTTATGAGGATACTAGCAGTTCCCCGCAGTTTCGCTTAGCCTATGTTCTTTTCTGTACCCCTGAGAGCGTGTACGCAAAATTTCATGATGTTCGGTTGAGTACCTAGTTAAAGCGTGAAAGCGTAACAAACAAATAAACTGACGTTCACATAATATTTTATAATAGTAAGGATATTAAGGATGCACGTCGCTCGGTCCATTCTGCACTCTACCATCCACTCCATTATCCTGTGACGAAGCTAATCTGCCGGTGCGCGGGCGCCGTCGCGCGCGGGTCCCACTCGCAGACACTCGCGCGCCGCTCCCGCCTCCGAACACCGACCGGTAAGTTTACACGACCTTTTATTAACCGACTTCGAAAAAAAGGATATTTCTTCACAGTCTACCTGGGACATTGGCTCAAGGCTAATGACACAACAATAGGGTGCAGTTGTGCAATGCCTCCTGCTTGCTGCAAGAACGTTATTTTTAAAAAACGTGAATTAATTTTTAATTGTTTTTTTTTTAATTGTTCTTATTTCTAGGGTAAGATTTGTATCTATATTATGCTATTTTTCAGATACTACACAACCGATTTTTTATGATTATTTTACTAGAGTAGGTAATCAGTGCTAGAACAGTTTTTTTACCTATATTTTATTATTATTTATTATAGCTACATATTTCGATGTTCAGTAACAAAAAAGTCACTATACATATTTTAACCCGATAGCTGGCGCTGTGATCGGGTTTTAATCTTAAGTGGTGCATCTGTTTGTGATCCTGTAACTTGAGAATAACTTGCTTGACTTGTACCATACTCGTATTTCACGCAGAATGTTAAGACACAAGATTAAGATTCATAGCTATAGAGTTCCCGAAAGAATACCGTAATTCACGCGGCTGAAACCGCGACGCATAGAGATTTAGAAAAACGACAATAAAGAAAAACGCTATTAATTAATAAAAAACACAAGTTTTTAAAGTACAATGAAACAATACAAATCCGTGTTTTATTAATTCTTGTATCTAATTCTACATAGTACATAGATACCTAATTAGTAATTAGTCAAGGTAGAATTTAATTGTTCTGCACATATCCACAAGAATGAAACAGGTGGCAGCTGTAGGTACTGTTGTTGGTTATAAGGTTGGACATTTGTATACGTATGTCGTGGCCACATCTAATACTTGGCCAAGGATTGGAACTGATTACAAGTAGTAGCTACTTACAAGTACCTACTTTTTGACTTTAGGCAGGATGCCCCTGAAATTCTAGGTTGGGTTAGGTTTGTACAGTGTGTGTGTTGTAGTTGTGACCGTCGCGCGAGCCGAGTGAGCGCAGTCAGCAATGCGCCAAAGACAGAATTCAATAGCTGTTCATGATGGGGCCGACAATTTCATGAAATGGTGGCATTTTGTTAGATGTGACCACGACATCTATTAGTATATCTAGTTAATGAAATTCTAAATGAGATAAGTCTCTCAGTAATCTAAATGAAAAGTACAAGTCAAAAGTAGTCATTCGGGTCAAGAGCACGCACTTTATTTTTGACCGTCTCAAAAACCTATCCAGAATAAGATATGTAACTTGTTAGGATGTAAAACTGGTAGAATATTTAATATATTTTCATTATTTAAGCAAATTTACCACCAAGCTTAATTAGTTTGTGCTCTAAATACGTTTGAATAAAAAAAGTCATGATGCGTACTCTTGCCCCGATATGTGGATAAAATTACGCATGCCTTAGGGTAAAGATACGCGTGCGGGGTAAACGTACGCATTCAGATTACTAGGAGGATAATACAATAAAATTTAAGTTTGCAAAAATCAACATTTATTAAATTTTGTCATTAACATAATCAGCAACTTCAGCATTAACAAAATTAATTTCGCCCATAGTAAAAACTTTATTTAGGCGCAAATTAAGAATATCATAGATTTCTTTGAACGTAGTTTAAAATCGCTGTACTTGAATTTTATTAAAATTGCTCTGGCCAAGCTGATAGGCGCTGGCTGACGTGAAGTTGTTGAGAATTTCTTTTAAAAAAATCTACCCAATCTCGACCAGCCATCCTGCTGCAGTCAACGAAACGGTATTCTATATTATTGGCTGTTGTAAACTCCTATGGGCATCTTCTGAAATCATTTTAGTAATACATAAAAATCTTTTGTCAATATCTTGACAATGAACTGCAAATTCCGCTTCTTGGACTTTGCTAAAGGAGGTTTAAAACTACCCAAAGACGTTGGTACGTGAGTAGTTTTTAGTCTTTCGTAAGGCACCTTCACTGATGTCAACTTTTTGAGCAGCTCGTCTTTGACTCTGTTTTTTTTGTAGTAGTTTTTTAGCCTTAATTATTCTGAGATGAGGGCCTTTTGTGAGACCTTCCTTGCATAATTCCTCGGTATTTTGCTGTGTTCTAAAAGAATAAATAACTTTTGGATGTTTTCTTATGCCTTGGGGTATAAGTACGAAACGTGGGTAAAAGTACGCGTGCGTATTTTTAAACTCGCACTCTTACCCCAATCGGCAAATATATTAAATGATCGGGCACTACAAACAAGTTAATTACTTTTTATGAATATGGTATACTTACTTAAAAACTAAAATAAATGAACAATAGAAATATAGTAAACTTACTGGCATAGAATCATCCATCTAAATGCAACACACTTTTCCCTGGCACAAATATCCAACGAAATAACTGCACTAAAGGTGTTCAGCGACCTGTCGCGACCAGTACTGATATTGCGTCGGGGCAGCACGTGGCTCCTAAACGGTGACTCTAGCGTCACCAAGTTTTGCAAACAAACACCTCAGTCCCTCCCTCCTTTGTCGGAGATCGGGCTACTGCGTACACTTACCCGCTGCGTTCTGTTACCCCGAATGATCTAAACTGTGGTCATTACTTGCATGCTTCATCAACAGTAGGAAGTTACAGTTAAGTTGTGTCGTAATCGTAAAGTCGTAAGTCTACGAATTTAGCGTTGTAGAAACGGTGGCACAAGTAAAAACAAAAATTTACGAAATTGCAATCCTATGTACTTATATCTTGAATCTTGTTTCTAAAACAGTATAGGAGCACAGCAGATCCCGGAACCGACAGCGTGACGAAAGTTACAAGGACCTAAACAAAAGCTGCTAACACGATGACAGTGAAGAAACGTCCCTCCGATTTGACCAGCTTGGAGCGGTTCAATCTATACTATAAGGAGAAAGAGGAGCCGTTGACCGCCAGTCAGAAGGTCCAGCGGTTCATATGGAACCCGAAGACCCGACAGTTCTGCGGGAGGACAGGGTCCAGTTGGTGTAAGTATACGACTAAAATAGCTTTCAACTTAAATTTTTAACCATAAAATCTCAACACTCGACTAAAAATCTCAGCACTCAGAGTCGACTTTAATGATTACTTAGTTAAGTATAGATTTTTAAAACAAAACTGCCGCAATCAGATAAGTTTAAAAAATTAATGTTAATTTGCATTTAACTAATTAAAATACATCTCATTAAATTTCAATTAACATTAATTTACTAAAAGTCTCTGTTTGCGGAAGTTTTGTTTTAAAAATCTATACTTAACTAAGTAATCATTAAAGTCGACTCTGAGTGCGTCGAGGGAATATTTCAAAATATCACTGATTCATACTACCTAATTATATTATAACTCTGTCTGTCCGTTACCTTTTCACACTACTAAACCGATCATCATGAAATTTTTCACACACGTGAACGATACAGAAACAGACATGGTAGGTACTTATTATCTCGGAATTTCCGCGTGATCTTTGAAATTCAGTTTTATACAAATGAAATTTTTCGATTCCTTTTTTTTCATTAATTACTAATGTATCATAAATTCGGTCAACGATGAAAGGGTTTTAACTAGATTTTTTACTTTCTGTTGCGAAAATGAGTGTACATACAAGCTTAAACCCCAATTGTCGGAGTTTGAATCATATCCAAGATCACTGGAGGCGCGCGTGCGCGTGCGCCGCCGGAAGTGAGTAGTCTCAGAATTGGTACATTACCAGCATTACGCGACATCCTGCCGTCGCGGCCGATCCCGGCTCGCCGACGAACGCTGGATCTGACCGGACCGAACTCTACAAAAACTTATTATATGTATCTGAATAAAAACATAAGCGATATTATATATATTATATACTTGTTACTTATATCATACTAGCTGTTCCCTTCGACTTCATTTGCAGTAATTTCAAATTTCTCGCTAACATTCGGTGATAAAAAGTACCCTATTTCCTATTTCAGACTATAATATGTATATCTTTGTACCAAATTCTGTCCAATGGGCATGTTGACTAATTTTTATTTTTAGTCCGTCTTGTAGATTATTAAAAAATATTGGACACGTATTTTTTCTTTTTTTACGTAATCAAAAAATAACGACGATATATTGAGTTGAAATTTCGCGTGACGTCACTATTCTGACAGTTTGTATGGCGGTTTTAGCGGTTAGTGACGTCACGACCCCCTCAACCTAAACTTTAATGCGCTTTATCTCTGTGTATTTTAGTTTATTTAAAAAAGCAAAAAATACGTATCTATGGTTTTTTCTTTTCTAACTGACGGACTAATTAGAATTTTGATTTTCAAGAGTAGTCCACAATATCCCCATTCCTTGCAGCTGTTCTGTCGTGGATGAGTAACAAACATACATCTATATCCAACCAACCAAACTTTCGCATTTATAATATTAGTATGGACAAAAAGTAGATTTTAGGTACCTACACACGTGACAAAATTTTACAAGGATTTCAATATTTTAACAAGGCCGCCCTGGCTTTGTTTCATATCGTCCATTGTGACTGTGACGGTTTGAATATTGCCGTCAGCAGCAGCTGTAAGAAAATTATAATGAAGCCTCGGTATTTACCACGTAATAAGTACCTACTTGCTTACATAATAATGAAACTGCGAGGACTTCCTTAGATAGTTCTGAATACATAGTGAGTACTCGAGATATATCAATAGAGAGGTCTAATAAAACTAACAATAGTCAAGTCAACGAAGCATAAATCTACTTTTGATGCCTAGAGATGTTTGAAAATTCTTTGTTGCAGCCAAAATATTATTGTTCTACTTCACATTCTACGCGGCGTTGTCGATCCTGGTGGCGATATGCATGTGGACGTTCCTGCAGCACCTGGACGCGAGGCAGCCCAAGTGGCAGCTGGACAACAGCATCATAGGCACTAACCCCGGCCTGGGCTTCCGGCCGATGCCCCCCGAGGTGGAAAGCAGCGTTATCTGGTACAAGGGCTACGATCGCGACTCCTACAAGTTCTGGATTAGGGAACTGTCCACGTTTTTGACAGGTAAATAAGCCGATTTCCGATAGTCTGCACTATCTACATTAAACTTCCTTGGTCGAATACTTGCCTGGACTTTATCACATAGCGCTATGTGGTCCCAAACTAAAAAAGTTTGCTCTATAGATACTTATAATCCACCAGATAAATTACATATTTTAAAAAATGAATCCCTATTTCCCTTGGCTATTTCGCTAATTATTTTTTGGTTGTTATTGTAAGTAAAAGGATCTTATCAAAGAAGTTTGGAGTTCCTGCGGTAATTCCGATACTCACGCGGTTGTATCTTCGAAACGGTTGGACCGATTTGGACAGGACATTCACTCTTAATTAGCTGATGTTATAGAAAGTAAATTAGGCTGCTTTGGAGTTCCTGCGGGAATTCAGACATTCACAGGGCACAGCTATTGTACTCACATTTGCATTTATAATAGTAAGGATTTTCTTAACCATGTCCCAGCTTACAAACGTGACAACGTCACTGGCACCGGTCAGAACATCCACAACTGCGACTTCAAACTGCCGCCCCCTGCTGGGAAGGTGTGCAACGTGGACATCAGCGCGTGGGGCCCCTGCGTCGAGGCCAACAACTTCGGCTACGACAAGTCCACACCCTGCGTCTTCCTCAAACTAAACAAGATATACAACTGGAAGCCGCATTTCTACAACAGCTCCAACAATCTGCCAGTGGCCATGCCCGACGACCTGAAGGAGCATATCAGAAACATGACGGCGTACGACAAAAATTATGTGAGTTCAAAATTCTCTGGCCCTTATAGACGTTGGAGTAGCGCCACTTGCTATAAAATCTCGTACATTCGAAGGTATGCCGGTGAAAAACAAATCATTAAGTATCTACTTATTTTTAATGATAATTCTGCAGCATTTAAATATTTTTTGCATTACTCATACTCGGAAAGTTGGTCTGAAGTTGCCTGAGAAGCGGGTTGAAAGTAACACTTTTCGGCCCTGGGGAGAATCGCTTTCAACTGACAGCTGGATACTGCAGAAACTCAAGTTTTTTTTTATGTCATAGGGGGCGTACTTACTGGCCAGTAGCACACCTAATGGTTGATTTATGTAAAATAAAATTCACTCATTTTTTTCTTTAGCTAATTCCTAATTTTGACTTTCCTTGCATTCGTAATGAAAAGCACAGTGTTATCCTCGGGAGAAAGACTTATTTAGTCCCTCGTTACTTTCACCCCTAGGATAACAATGTACTATTAACGACATTCCAAAAACCGCCACGTTTGGCTGTTTTCGGTTGAACTTTTTTTTATACATACATATATGCTGGAGCAAATACTGTGGAATTACATATCATCAAAATTAGAAACATTACCTAACCCTATTTTACACATTCCACTATCTTTATTTGATAAAACATCTTACAATATAAATTAATATGTAAAATGTTTTTCATGGTGAGTAGCGATAGTTTCACCATTGTTCAGTTAAGGTCTTAATATTTCGCTTTCCGCCTTGTTTTATAGTGTCGTTGTTTGTGTTTGCATCTACAGCTGAACATGGTGTGGGTGTCGTGTCACGGCGAGAACCCTCTCGACCGGGAGAACATCGGCCCCATCCAGTACTTACCGTACAGGGGATTCCCCGGCTACTACTTCCCCTACACCAACCAGAAGGGGTACCTGAGCCCTTTAGTCGCTGTGCATTTTCAGCGGCCAAAAAGTAAGTACATATCTTAAAAACGATGATAGCTAAGGGCCCTTATTCACTATGACCAACAACATTCCTTGATCATAACGCGGGTCCCAAAAAACGCATTTCCAAACATTCTAGATGCCAAAATATTAGAAATTATTATTCTTTATCCCATAAGAAATTTATGTATTTTTTTTTTTTGTAAAGACAGTTTTTGTGGCGTCTTATCTTAACGCGGCGTGTTACGAGTATAGTCATAGTGAATAAGGGCCCAGTGGAGCGGGGAGTTCGGTTCGTACCTATAACAGTAGTGAGATTGAGCTGTGTCGGTGAAAGACATAGCATGGTGGTCGTACACTTTTCAATACCCGATTGGCTAGCTGCCACTCACAATCTTCTGCTATACACCGTCACTCAATTTTATAGGTGAGCTGTGCTCAAACGCATAGCCTATTAACAATTAAAAACGCCTTTAAAATTTCCTGTTTCGATGATCATGCTTACCGAGCCTTTATTAAGCCTTCGAACTTACATTGGAATATTTTTAAAATTATTAAGCGTTAAGAGTTAAATCCTTGGCATGTGCGCATTAAACTGCTATTGGCGATTTTACTTGTTCCTCTAGATTTTAATTTTGAAAATTCGGTTTTCACTGTTCTTTCATTGAATCTCCAAATCACTAGGAAACGTCTTTTCTATACAAGTGACTCTATTGGTTTCGTCTCCTTCTAGTTTGTAGTCTCAAGATAGACTTCCTTATTAATCCCTATCTAAAATCTATACTAATATTATAAAGTACAAAAGTTTGTGAATTTGCGACGTTGTAAGGGGTAATCTCTGGATCTACTGAACCGATTTTGAAAATTATTTCACTTATAGGAAGCTACAGTGATCCTGAGTGTCATAGGGTACGTTTTATTCCGGAACTCCCGCGGGAACTCCGAATTTTCCGCGGGTAAAACCACGGGGGAACAGCTATATCTGGATCTACTGAACCGATTTTGAAAATTATTTCACTTATAGGAAGCTACAGTGATCTGAGGGATATAGGGTACGTACTTTCAATCCCGGAATTCTCGCGGGAACTCCGGAGTTTGTGAGGTTGTAATCTCTGGATCTACTACTGAATCAATTTAGAAAATTCTTTCACTTATATGAAGCTACAGTGATCCTGAATGACAGAAGATACTTTTTATCCCGGAATTCCCGCGGGAACTACGGAGATTGTGAGGTTGTAATCTATGGATCTACTGAACCGATTTTGAAAATTCTTTCACTTATAAATAGGAAGCTAAAGTGATCCTGAGTGACATAGGGTACTTTAATCCTGGAACTCCCGCGGGAACTCCTAAATAACCGCGGATGAAACCGCGGGGGTCAGCTAGTTATGTATAATTGAAATTTATTGATGTTATTTTTTTTTAATAGCGGGCATCCTGATCAACATCGAGTGCCGTGCGTGGGCGCATAACATCGTATACGACAGGGCGGAGGGCATGGGCACTGTCCATATCGAAATTTTGGTAGAATAACTGCGTCGCAGCTTAGAAATAATTATTAGTAGAGAACTTTTAAAAGTTAAAAATACCAAAGATCTGCCAAAAACAACAACATTATAACTACATAGACTGATGCTCGTTTACCACACCGTGCATGCTATGGCAGGCAACAAAGGCAGAGTTTTTTGTTACTGTAGCTTTGTCTGCTGTTAAACTTAAGTTACAAGACACACAGTTAAAATAAGTAAAACAGTGAAGTTGTTAGAGAATGTCTTTGTTTTATTGATTTACTACTAGTTTTTCCCCGCGGTTTCACCCGCAATAGATTCGGAGTTGCCGTGGGAATAACGGGATAAAAGTATCCTACGAGGTAGGTATGTGTTAATCCAGGTATAGATAGATAATAAACTGTTTGTCTTTCATTCGAATAAATTCAACCGTTTTGCATAATACAAACAAACTTTTCTCTTTTTACTATAAGTAGTTATAGCTTTAACTTAAATTTTTTAGTAGTAATTATCTGTAAATTAAAAGAATAATAAGGAGAAAATGCGATAGAACTTCTTACAAAAAACTATTGTGTTTTTACAATACATTAATTGTTTTTTCTTCATTTCCTATTGTTAAAAAAAGGGGAAATTGTTTTATTTGAATAAAAATATTTTGAAATCGTTGTTGAGATTTTTTTATTTTACTTATAAGTACTACTACAATATTTTTCAGTATGTTATAGTTTCCGAGGTATGAAAACCAAAATTCTATTTAGTCCGTCTTGTACCTATATTAATAAAAAAAATTGGACACGT
Organism: Zygaena filipendulae; assembly: GCA_907165275.2. Taxonomy (NCBI): domain Eukaryota; kingdom Metazoa; phylum Arthropoda; class Insecta; order Lepidoptera; family Zygaenidae; genus Zygaena; species Zygaena filipendulae. Next base: position 916,335 of record OU015649.1, read on the forward strand.
ATTTTTTCATTTTTTACTAAACTAAAAACTAAAATTTTGGAAACTAGCTTACCTACTACTGCAGACTTCGTTTAAAAAATATTAATTACATTTTGACGAAATGAAACAAAACCGTAAAGTAGGTTTATTTGCTAAAAACTCAATAGGTGTAGTCATTTATTGAAGATTGTGGTAATCACAATACCTAATTATATAAGTATTATATAAGTATGATGTTATATAAGTTGTGGTAAAATTAGCTGCAAATATTTACAGAGTTGAAAGTATACACCGTTATAAACATGTTCATAAAATAAAAAAGATAAAAAAAAGATATTTTTGTTCAATCAAAAAGAAAACAACCTGTGAAGGCGCTCGCTGCTCAAATGCCTTTACAGACACATCGTCGCGCGCCGGTATCTTAAGATCAATGACCTCGATCGAGCTGAGCAGCTAATACATCGTTCACTGGGTGTGTGGCGCATGGCTTGTATATGTACGTGTATTGTGTACCTTGCGAATTTAGTTGTAATGAACTTATTTTCCTCATATTCTGGAAAACTACCGAATTTATAATATTATTTTTTCGCTTGTCCTGTTTGTTATAACGCATACTATCTACTTTCAGCCCTGTAAATATTTGCAGCAAATTTTGCCACAACATTTATGTATTTAAGTCTCATACTATATCGATACTCGTAAACACACTTTAAGCCGGTCGACCGTCGACTGTTTCGTATCATATTTTGCGTGGGCAAAATTGGCTCTCTGAACATGTTTATGTTGTATCACCATTCACCACATTGATTAAGATCTACTAACATTACGATAAACAACTAGCATCGATACTCTTTTCGATTGTGTGGTCTGCATCGTTGATAATTCCTCACTCTTGTTCAGTCTATCATGACCTCCACGTGGGTGGACGCGAGGCGGTCCTTCAGGCTGTCCGTATACCTGATGTTCTTCGCCCACGCTCGGCACCGGATGTTGATGATTTGATTCACTGCAAATGTAAAAATTTCTTTCGTTAGTTTCCAAACGATCATCAGTTTTTTTTACGTAGAAAACAATAAATGCGTTCTGGTGCGTGTTCGTGCATCGGAATTCAGTACCATTGACTCAGTTATGGTCACAGTTTAAACCTAACCTAACCTAGGCTGCAGGCTGTTATGAAAATTAACCAATAATAAAATTTTCCTACGACATGAAGGTACTAACATGTGTGGCGGTAGCCCAGCGGTAGAAACCTCACGTCTTATTCAAAGAGTAGGGGTTCGATGATTGGTCCTAAGACTCCTAAGGCTCTTACCTAAGGATGTTTTCTGATCTATGTGCAAATCAAAACGATTACCTTACATACGGTGAAGGAAAACATCGTGACAGAAGCTGCACAAGTACTTAGTCCATCACATTCACACCACACCGCGTTACGGTAGGCTAAACAGAGATGGTGAATAGGTATAGGTTACCGAGATACTCACACTTAGGTTTAAGCATCTGCACGGCGACCAAAGGACTAAGGTACCCGGGGGTGTTGTCATAAGGGAAGTAGACCTCATCCAGACCCGGGTAGGGCCAGTATTTCAGTGGACCCATGGCTTCTACGTCACCTGGTTTCTCGCCCTTACAGGACACCCATACTTTGCGACGCTGGTGAGTAAGAGAGAGGAGTATTAAAAGGCAAAGCTCTATCAGCGCTCTCAATATTTGTAAAAGTTTCATATTTATCAGTGGCGAAGGTACCATAGAAGCCGATTCCCATCGGCTTCCCTTCAAACGCAGCATCTCTCTCCGTAATTGAGAACGTTGTCAGGGATACAGGGAAGGACTTTTTATACCGGAATTCCCGCGGGAACTCCGGAACTTATCGCAGGTGAAACCGCGGGGAACAGTTAATAGTTTAATAAGTTGAAATTAAAGTAGATTTCCGGCTTCCCTCTCTCAATATTTCACCCTTCGCCACTGATATTTATAATACTCGTATTATACGTAATATGAGCACTTGTGCATTTCTGTGTTATTATTTGTTTTTTCAACATTATCTCATTAAGTGATGATACTCTGGTATAAGCCCATACTCATTACAAACAAGAGAACATCTCAAAGTCGTATTCAGTGAATTCACAATTAGATACGAGGTTTAAGGTGATCAAAGTAGCCGCCCTGTGATGAGTTATGAATAGTTCAAGATCATTAAGATGCTGACCTCTTGTGCTGAAGTAGTAGAATTTATGTAGCTGGTGACATCCGGGGGCATGTCTAACGGGAGATTATTGGGATCGTCCAAATATTCCGGTATCCAGCCATATACCTGAAAATTTATTTTGAAAATAATTGTGAGTTTAAGTACATAAACTCCGAAAAGGAGGGCTCAAAGGGGAGACTCTAAGCAAAGACAAGACCTTCGCCCTTCACTTGCTATAGTCCTTGCAGCCCTCTTTACCTTGCCCACTTTCATAATCCTGCGCATACATACTCTCTGTTTGTCTTCCTGAAGAGGCATTCTACCTAATCGGTATGTGTCCACTTTTGAATTAATGTAGCTCGAACCATAAGAAATCACCTAAAGTTCCTAATTTTTTTTCTTTTCTGAATATTTAAGAATTTACTATAATGATCAGATCGTTATTATCCATTAATATTCTAGTACAAACTTATGTTACCTTGTTTAACTTTATGATGAAGCAAGGCTTTCTATCAGGGAACCCGAAGTTGTTATTCTTGGAACAGGGCCCCAACTGTGTGACGTTGAAGGCGCACACCTCAGCTCGGGGTGGCTTCACGTCTCCACAGTCACGCTGATTCGCGCCCCGGTTGCTCAAGATGGACTTATTCTCGTACGCTGTAGATCGTCACTCATTTGCATTTTAAGAAAAGACATCTATATGTATCAAGGTCATGATATGGCTAGAATAGAGATGTTGACAACTTTTGAAAAGTCCGTCTTTAGAAAATTAAAAATCATTAGACACGTATTTTTTTTTTATTTTCAAATAAATGAAAATACATAGAGATAAAGCGCATTAAAGTTTAGGGTGGGGGCTCGTGACGTCACTTACCGCTACAAGCCGCCATAAAAACTGCACTAGTTAGTGACGTCACGCGAAATTTCACCTCAAGGTATTTCTGTTATTTTTTGATTACGTAAAAAAAGAAAAAATACGTGTCCAATATTTTTTATTAATCTACAAGATGGACTAAAAAAAAATTAGTCAAATAGCCTATTCACACGTCATATTAAAAAAAACAACGGTTCTTAAAGTCAAAACTCTCATGTCACACCTGACTGACTAATTTGGCCAGGAGTTTAGTGGACTGATTAAATGGAAAGTAGTTTAGTGAAGGTATAAAAGAATGTTTGTCCACACGCACACGATTGATAAAAGTGGTCACATCCACCATCCTGGGCAGCAGGCCAGTCCTCGGTTGACGCTACTGTACGACTAGTCTCAATTTGTTTAGTTTATGGAATAACCAAGTCCAGTTGAGAACAATTACTTATAATAATCATTGGTTGACAACATTTTACATCAAAGACCAGCTCCACGAGCTCAAGGAGAGACTGACTGCCACATACAATGCGACTGTCATTATACTGAACAGTTTATCATCGTCGTTTACTCTGATCCCCAAGGATACTCACGGGCCAAAAAGTCATTTATGTTATCCACATATTTCTGGATTTGTGTGGTATTATCTGCTTCGTACCAGATGAGGGAACCTTCCGAGATTATTAGCGGCCTATGCCCCATGCCTGGGTTGTCGCCTGCAAATAGAAAAAATATGATTTCAGGTAGGTAACGAAAAAAGTAGTTAATTGGAATAAAAAGATTAAACTACATAAAATATATTTTTGCCCGTGGGATCCCACTTTTTGAACCGGATTCAAAATTTTTGTTGTTGGAGGTCACAAAACAAAGAATTCCCTAGGAAATTCCGTCAGAAAAGCTAAATATATAATCCACAAACGCCTGTTCAATTTTGAGAACAGTTTCTTTATAAGACACAAGTAGGATAAAACGCTCGGCTCGCGCTACTGCAGTAGTACCTACCTACTGTGGCGGCCCCTACGCCACAAGTCACGAACTACAACGAAGTGACAAGTACAGCTATATGGAAATCCTGAATCGCGCTAACAAAATTTTCTCAAAAGGATATCAGAAAAAGTTTCCAAAGAGATTTTTTTATCAATGAGCTGTTGATTTTTCAAGCCAAATCTTAGTGATTTTCATGTCACTGACCGCAGGACTGAAAAATTATAAGATTTGGTTTACCGATGATAGAGTCAGCGAGCGTGAAGTAAGGCTCGGACTCGTCGAGGCAGGCCAGCAAGCCCACCATGCAGATGGAGAAGAAGATGACGATGCAGGTGTAGACCACGAGGTAGATCAGGCACAGTACACCTGGAACGACAGGCCGCTCCATAAGTGCCAAGGTCAGTATTTCTGCCCCCCTAGCCAAGTTGATTTTCTACAATCGTTAACGCATAGAAAACTAAGGAATGGAGTCGTTATGTAGTCACGTTAAACATGACTTTTGATTGGAAGATTTTACGTGATCACGTGACATTACGGTTCGTATCTCAGTTTTCTTTGCACTACCGAATGTAGGTTGTCAACATGGCTATCTATGGAGGCTGAGGTAAAAATATGAGATACTAGCTGTGCCCCGCGGTAATTTCGGAGTTCCGGGAATTCCGGGATAAAAAGTACCCTATGTCCTTTTCTGTACCCCTGACAACGTGCATGCCAAATTTCATCCAAATCCGTTCTGCCGTTTTTGCGTGATTGAGTAACAAACATCCACACTTTCACATTTATATAATATTTGAATGCTTTAGTAGGATTGTCATGTTATAAATAACAAACTAATATTTTGAATTTTAATGGAATGCACTTGACTCGTTTTATTTTATAAATCGAAGTTGTATCTATGGTTAAGAAATAGGTTAAATAATATTAGATTTCTGGAGCACGTAATATCGGCCTCCACTCTGGAGCAGATGTTTACGATTCACATACAGTACTGTCAGCATATAAACTTAGTAAGTGTATCGAACACCTCGGGTATGAAGTGTTTAAACTAAAATTCTTAACCAATGCCTTGGTTGAGAACTGTCTATGATTTATAAAGCGACCACCGCAGTAGCTCTTGACTGTACCTACGCCGAGAATGGTCGTTTAGGAATATAGTGACGTCAACACGTCTCGTAATAAACACTCCCTGACTACTGGAGGGAGCTATTTCAGAAGCGAGTGTAATCGATTCAACGAAACTGAAGCTGAAATCGTAAATATTGTAATATTAAAAGTAATCTATGTATATCTATGTTTTTCAGTCAAATGTAATTTTGACTGTACAAGTCAGTCAATATAAAACCGCAGGCTTTCGAAATTTGTAGCAAAAACAACCTTGAAATTTATTTCTATGTGCATTTTTCGAAAACCCAACCTAACATTAATTTTCAGTCAAAACCACTTTTTCCTACATATTTTTCAGATAAAAATTGCAAAAATACTATCAAGCGTCCCTTAGTTCCCTGTACCTACTAAATAAATCCATTTACTTATTAAACATTTATAAATATACAAACAAAGAAATGCATCGTTTATTTTAAAAACCCAAAGGCCGAAAGATGTACATTATTATAAGTAAATTAACAAAGTAGGTATTCTGCGAAAACCTATTAACTTTTGAGAACAAAAACCGGCCAAGTTCGAGTCGGACTCGCGCACGAAGGGCTCCGTACCATTATCTATAAAAAAGGCAAAAAAAAAAATACATAATATGTCTGTTGTATTTCTTTTATTTTATTTTAATTATTTATTTTTAAAGTGAATATAATATACTTATGAATATTTCAAGCGAAAATTTCAACTGTCTAACTATCACGGTTCATGGGATACAGCCTGGTGACTGACGTACAGACGGACGGACAGCGTAGCCTTAGCAATAGGGGCCCGTTTTACCCTTTGGGTACGGAACCCAAAAAAAATGAAAGCACTTATTTATTTAAGATAAACTTTGCTGCTCAAACCACACTGATTTTCAGCCAGCCAGCGGATTGCAGCAGACGCGCAAGGAGTTCCCTTTTTACAATAGTCGGCGCATTAGGAAGGCAACTAAGTATTTTTTAAACTAGTCAGAGTACTCGTAACTACTCGTACATATATTTACGAGTGCTTTAGAAGGCATGACCAATATACGTAAATGGCATAAGATATACTTACCCGTCATAAAAGCGGGATCCAATGGATGCAAAAATATTACCGAGGTCGAACTATTTGCAGAGAACATAAACTAAACGTAATGACGCGGACGTAAATACGGTTTAGTACATACCATACACCATGTAAACGAAAGGTGTGGTTATATTTGAGGATCGTGTACCGGTAGTCAAATGTTGCACTTATATTGATAAAAACCACCTGAACCCTTGTTCATTATGATTATAACACGTCGCTAAAACCGCCACTAAAATTGTTCTTTTCTCGTACTCAAAGAAGTTTTACTCCCTACTATCCCTACCAATATTATAAATGCGAAAGTAACTCTGTCTGTCTGTCTGTCTGTTACGCTTTCACGCCTTAACGGCTCAACCGATCTTCACAAAATTTTGCATACACATTTTCAGGGGTATCTACTATCTACAGAAAAAGACATAGGGTTCTTTATTCCGGAATTCCCACAGAAACTCCGAACTTAACGCGGGTGAAACTGTATAAAATTTTGAACACTACACGTTGTCATGGGTACTACAGAAAAAGATATAGAGTACTTTTATTCCAGAATTCCTGCAAGATCTCCGAAACCGAGGGGAACAGCTAGTTTCTAAAATTTTTTGGCATCTGCAGGGCAATTATGTAACTTTTGTTGCTATCATTTTTCGGTTTCAATCGGTTTTGTGATTTGCAATTTACCCGTTTTGACCTGTTTTGACACCTACGATTTCTAACAAACAACCAAAATCCACAAACCATATACCTATTCTATAAATTTCTGCTGTCTGACCATTTTCAATTATTCACGAAACCGCTATGTTTCGGATTGAAACCGAAAAATGATAGCAACAGAAGTTACATAATAGCCCTGCTGTTCTTCTTTGTAATACTTAGGTATACATAAGTAAGTATAGTAAAACTGTTTATGTTTGTTTCTTTTTCTTGTGTGTTGTGCTGAAATAAATGTATTTTCTTTATTTTTTTCTTTCTTTTCTAAAATATACTTAATAGCTGTGAAAGTGCGTGAAGGTGTTCTAAAGAAAAAAAAATACCGTTGATGTTTTACTATCCGTGATTGGTTTAGCCAGATTTTAATAGTTATCTACCGAGTCTTCTGATTTTTTACACTGGCTGTGCAAGCGCAGTTGAAATCTATATTATGATTAATTTGTATATCAAAATATCAATAGGTACAAAAGAATTGAGTATCTACTTACGTACGTTTGCCTTTTGATTTGTTCATAAATCATGCAAAACGGCTAAATAGATAAGGCACACGTATAAAATGGGTTCTAAATTAACACATAGTTTATATGTATATTATTATACTACCTGTGCCCCGTGGTTTCACCCGTTTCACCCGGTTCACGCGTGATACCGTGACCAAGGGAAATAAGGAATCATCCGTACATATTAAAATACAACGTCCTCCACCGCGTCTGTCTGTCTGTTCGCGATAAACTCAAAAACTACTGTACGGATTTTCATACGGTTTTCACTGATAGATAGAGTGATTCCAGAGAAAGGTTTATAGTTTATCCTCGTTTTCCCGCGGGAACTCCTAAATACCGCGGGTAAAACCGTGGGGGACAGCTAGTACAAATAAATAATGAGCGCTTCCGAATATTATAGGTATGCGACACGTATATTTAACTACTTAAAACGAGTTCAAGATCACTAAAGTGTCTATCACAGTCAAGTAAATATTTAATTATACATTAAAAACAATACTATAAATAAAGTGAGCTTTAACTAAATATATATTACTAGCTGTTACCCGCGGTTTTACCTGCTTTAATTTCGGAGATCCCGCGGGAATCCGAGAAAAAAGTACCTGCCTACTACCCCATATTTTTTTCCGTACCTACCCTTCACAATGTGTAGTATCATGGACCATAGTTTAGTTGGTTCATGGTAGTATGCAAAATTTAGTACAGTTTCACCCGAGTTAATTTCGGAGTTTCCGCAAGAATTCTGCAATAAAAAGTACCCTATGTCCTTCTCTGTATCCATGACAACGTGTATGCAAAATTTCATGATGATCTGTTGAGCCGTTGAGGCGTGAATGCGTAACAAACAAACAAACTCACTTTCGCCTTTAGTATTAGTAAGGATACCTACTAATATTACCCTATCAAGAGGTAATAGTACATTGTTATCCTAGGGGTGAAAGTAACAATAGATCGAGGGACTAAATAAGTCTTTCTCCCGAGGATAACACTGTGCTTTTCATTACGAATGCAAGGAAAGTCAAAATAAAAATAGGAATTAGCTAAAGAAAAAAATGAGTGAATTTTATTTTACATAAATCAACCATTAGGTGTGCTACGTCAGTATGCCCCCTATGACATAAAAAAAAAACTTGAGTTTCTGCAGTATTCAGCTGTCAGTTGAAAGCGATTCTCCCTAGGGCTGAAAAGGGTTACTTTCAACCCGCTTCTCAGGCAACTTCAGACCTACTTTCCGAGTATGAGTAATGAAAAGTTTATTAGTTTATTTGGATTTAGCTTAGCGGGTAATAAAGATTCTAAAAATTCTTTAATCTTTCATTTAAAGGAAGGTGAAAACCGAAATCGTGGAAGTGGAACTTACTAAATTATAAAAAAAAGCTAACTAAGTTTTCAAGTTTTATATGACATTTTTAAATTATTTACTTATCTACTAGGTACTTTACTTGGACTTTGTTTTGCTTAAGTAATAACTTTCAGAGACAATTCAAAATTTGTTGGTTCTTGAAATGGGACCTTAAACAAAGCCCTCGTACTACTGACACTCACCCCATCTCTCCTTCGTCCTTCCTAAAAAGGCCTTCTGCTCCGGATCCCATATCGTATACTGGATCTGCTGCAGTACGGATCTATCTACAGGTCTCCTCGCATAGTTCACTTCCCCGTTCTGGTTTCCCGATTTAGCGCCCATCTTGCAACGCTGCAGTCAAGCGACTGGACGCAACCTCTTGGTGGGACTACTTACTATTTGCGATAAATTAATTTTATTTTGCCTACGTCCCACTTGTCTCTGAGAGACTCGAATTTGAGTAACTCTAATAGCTGCTATTTGTCCCAATGCTATATAGGCGTATATTTCCGTGATTTTAACGACATAGACCACTCCTCATAGCTGTAATTTCTTAACGTTATGTTTTAAATACCTAATGTGTAACAAGGTGTGCTCTTTACGTTACTAGCTATCATCAAATAAAGACAAAATTAAGCAGATAATGTAGACGAATATATATATTACACTAGCTATTCCGTGCGGTTTCACCCGCGGTTAATTTGAAAGATCCTGCGAGAACTCCGCGAATTTCTTTCTTAACTGAGGTCTCCTACCCATAAACTATCTACCCACCATATTTCAGCTTTATAGTTTATGTAGTTTTCGAGATTATGATGTATTCAGTGAGTGACCTTTCGTTTTTATGTGCAAGTATTTACATTCTAGGTACCTACCTATAAATTACTCGGGCTAGAAACACGGAGACTGATGGGTTTAACTAACATTATGAGTTTTACTACTTATTACGCATCAATCAATCGAAATTTGGTGTCACATCTGCGGCTTTCATCTCTTCTTTGCCGCCCGCCCTCAAACCGCCTAAAACCGCTCGCCGTACGCCGCACCACTCGTCCCGCCCAGTGACGTCGGAATCCAACTATCTTGCCGCGTAAGAGATGCATCTATGCCGTTCGTATAATATTATCTCTTTCTTCGCCGCCCGATCTTCACTCTTGGAAAGAAGATGGTAGACCGCGAAACTATACCATAACACGCCGCACCCCTTGTCAATTAGTTTAAAGGTTATTTACTCGGCGCTAAGCATTTGTTTACAAACTATTACTTGCTGGTGACGTAAATGCCAAGTGTCTTTGATGCCATCGACCACAGTCTAGCATCCAGTCACAGTAGGCCAATTCTAATTTCTATCCACCCGAAACCGCGACGCCCCGCATCAATAAAGGTCGCTCCTTGTACCTATACCTCCGTCGCAACGACTTATCGGCTTGATGCGAATATATTAGTATTGATATAATAATAATAATAAATTTTATTTGGCTTTAAATAAAAACAGAAAGTACATTAAAAAAGAAATTAAATAAAAACAAAAAAAAAACAGTTACAAAATACCTATTACTAAATTTAAATGGTGCCCAGCTCAGCACATTGCTAGGCACGGAGCCGTAGCGCTGATTTTCAGCTGGGACCGAAATTTAGAAATGGACGATTGGCAACACACCCACAAAACAAAAGCGCCAGTCCAATAATAATAATAATAATAATGTGAGACCTTTATCGAGGCAGACAGGTGCGAATTAATGGAAACATTTGCTATGTTGTGTTGTTTGCATTGACCCTAGGTCCACCACCGTGCCGTGCAAGATTTTGTATGGAACGTGTTTTCTTGGAAGAAACTTGAGATCAAGAAATTTCTAGATCCAACCATTCAATTTTTTGAAGGATTTCGACTACCACGCGGACCAAGTCGTGGGCAAAAGCTCGTTATCTAACTTTTCGTGGACATATTGCGGTCACTCCTGCCGCACAATGTGAAAGCAATGGTCATTTCTTCATAGTGAAACTTATCAGCTTAACTAGAAGAAGTATTCGAGCGTGCTTAGATGTGAACAAGCCCCGATTATAACCGCGCGGCTAGAGGCGAACATCGAATACAAAGTACTCTGAGTCTGTGATCGAATAACAAATGCGATGGCATTGGGACTACTTTACAGTAGTTTATGGATATTTATACTGTGGACCCTGGTGGTAGACCCTGTACCTGTACTTCAGTGTCTGCAATACACTATAATTAAGGCATGTAAGGACTGTAGGTACCTTCTTTTAGTTACACAGTGTTATTCCTCCGACTACGCATGCGTGGAGTTCGAATGCGCCTAAAACCATCACTGTCAGTGTCAACTGTCAAGTCGTAAAGTAATTGTCATATTCCCTCTTCTATAAACCAATTACAATGAAATCTTATCCAAATTTTGAGGTTATAGAAAATTCGAAAGGACAAAAGGATGGGAAACAATGACATTTCCTTTTAATACATAGAATGTCATTGATGGGAAAAATAAAAAGATCACATACAACATATATATCAGTTTTATTTGTCAGTATTTATTGAAAAATATTTTGTCGATATACCTACCTACCTACCTATCAATAATATTAAGTACTTACAATTTTTCTTATAAATTAAGTATTTAAATCAAACTATATTATAATCGGAGACTAACAATATGAGCGATACTAGACTGAAATTCGAACCACGATTCATCTATAGGCAGCAGTCAGGTAACCTCATTAGCATTTTCTCGACAATATAGAACCAAATTTTCATTATAGGTACCTATGTCAAGAAAATTTGTTCGGAACTAAAGTAGACCCTAAGTACTTTTACCAGCTAGTATGTAATTTTATCTGTGTGATTTCGCTAAACAGAGTGCGTAGGTCTACCTACTTATATCGGTACATACAGACTACGTAACATGTTTTATAACTTTTATTTATAACACGTCCACATCATGTAACATTGTTATACAACATTGCAACATAAAACAAGACTGTGCACATTAGAATAACAATCCAATATAAAAATGTTATATAACCATCGTCGTTTCTCGTTCATCAGTGCTATGCTATCCACTCGGTCAGCCAATCAAAAGTCTAGTTTTGACGTGGTCACTCAAGACTCAAGTTTTGATTGGCTGACCGAGTGACATGACAATGCATTACTTAGGTAGTTTTCTATGCGTTACTGTTATTGTTCTGAGGCGTTAACGATTTAGATTTTAGAATGTCAATTTGGCTAAGGGGGCAGGTTCGCTAATCACTACACAAAACGGCGCTGCCGCTATGGTCATTTCACCACAGTTGCTGGACGTATCTGTCGTCTTCGTGTGCGCGCGTGCTTTTAACCTTCCGTAATACTGTATTTGTTTGTTACGTTACATGACGTTTTGTTACGTATCTTGCGCCAAACGCAACGTAAAGAGAGCGTACCCCGACGGCTCTTTGATACTTTTATTGTACTCTATGTTCTTCGCCCAGGTCCTGCACATGATTGTGGTGAGGCGGTCGGCTGGGAACAGGACGGAAAAAAAATTAAGACAATTAAATTAGAATAGAATAGTAAGAATAGAATATATTATTATGTAGAATTGTCTATACTAATATTATAAAGAGCAAAAGTTTGTGAGTTTGTGGTGTTGTAGGGGGTAGGTAATCTCTGGATCTACTGAACCGATTTTGAAAATTCTTTCACTTATAGGAAGCTAAAGCTTTGCTAACGATAAGTACTAGTAAATAGGTACGCCACGGTTTCACTCGCGCTAATTTCGGAGTTCCCGTGGGAATTATACTCTATGCCACTCGGGAACACTGTTGCTTCCTATAAGTGAAACAATTTTTGAAATCTGAAAACAAACAAAAAGTGGATCTTTTCTCTATAAAATATTAGTATGGATATTAGGTATAGGTACCTACATAACTATACTGGGCCCTTATTCACTATGACCGACAACATGTCTTTCCCATAACTCGCGTCCAAAAAACGCATTCCCATACATTCTAGATGCCAAAATATTAGAAATTATTATTTTTTTTGGAGTTAGGTAAACTTCTTTGATTACGAGGGAAACATAATTTTTGTGGCGTGTTATCTTCACGCGGTGTTTTATGATCATAGTGAATAAAGGCCCTGATTACGGATCCACTTGCGTACCTATACGTCATATTTAAAAGATTGTGGCTAAGCACTAAACTATGTTGTGTGGTAGATATATACCTGGTGTGGTAACCTTGATTGCGAGCAGTGGACTGAGGTACCCCTTCTGGTTGGTATATGGGAACAGCTCGGCATCCAGCCCTCTGCCCCAAGGGTACTCTATCGTGGTCTCGTTGTGCGCCTCCGCCTCCCAGCAGGACACCCACACCCGCTGCCTCTGGAAGCAATAGTACCAAAGTTTAAAATGACTGAATAAATCGCCAAATACATATAGTTATATCCGTTTGGTAGGCCCGAGGAACCCGTATTTTTAACCACGGTGTTCTAGTTATAGGTATTCAAATTTTCCACTGATTTTAAGGGTCACAAAGAGGGAGAAGCAATAATGTCCAACCTCTTCTGCGGGTAAACTGACGACATGAGCCCTCAGATCCTCTGGCACATCTTCAGGAAACGTTTGACTGATCTCGTCGTAGCACTCTGGTTTCCAGTCGAACAGCTGGATAAAAAGAGTTCGTATTACTTTTTTATATACATTTTGAATTTTTAATTAAGTCACAAGTCCTCGTTTTGTCCTTCTATGTAGTTCTAATAACCAGACCATTTTGTTTAGCTAGGTAGGCACTCTTAAGTAAGCAACTGCAGGTTCCCGATAGAGAAACGATGTATAGCAAGCCTAAAACTTTGCGTTTTCTCTTAGTAACCAAAAACATGTTCATTGGCAAAGTTACTAATACAACAGACATCATAACTGAAACATAAAAAGATGAAATGATCCTACATTACCTTATTCAATTTAATGTAGACGCAAGGCCCGTCAGGATATCCGTAGTTGTCATGAGTGGTGCATGTCGTATTGGCCTGTAGCAGTGTGCTATTCATGTAAGCTGGAATTAATGACATACCTATTATTAGCTATTAATCTAAACCTTAAAATAATAGTTTATATTCTAAACTATTAGGTTCAAGAGGCTAAAATATACAACGTGTTAATGAATTAACTGAAAACCTGATACAACCCATTTAAAAAAATAAACAACAATATCATAAAAATATACTTTATGTCAAAAAAATTTATACTTTAAAAGTTATTCAACATTAGTTTGGAGGTGACTTATCTACGAAATTCCAAGCGCTACGCCCGCGCCTACCCGTTCGATTTTTTTTGCTGCGGGTGGCGTACGCATCTAATATTGTATTATAAATAATTTAGACATGAGCTGAGCATGAGCATATTAAAACATGGTATGATCGATTCGCTAGTCGATTCTGAGCAAACTACTTTCTAGTTTTCAGTTAATTCAATAAAGCTCAGATAAGTCATCGATATCTCGGATCTCCAATCATTAAAAAAGCAACGATTGTGGAAAGTCTTATATGATCAGTCGAGTATCGCGTTGATTATTATTTAAAATATTACAATTCAAAACTGTTATTTTGAAAATAATGTGGATTAACCTTTTACCGAACTTGGACGGAAAGGACCATAAAACCAAAGATTTTACGGATTTGTTTTGGATCTGCAGTTTGAAGATCCTTTTGCAGAAGAAGGATAGATACTCGTATAACCTTAATGATTCTAGAATTATTGAGTTAAAAAAACATAGAGAATATTTTGTAGTCGGCGTAATTGTCTAAATCTTTCATTTTCAAACGGATTTTGTAAAACATAGAGGAGAGGAAGGTTTTGTTCATGAATGCTTACGAATCGGAAATGTGACATTTATAAAGTTAAGTGTCACAGTTCAAACAAAACCTAATTTAACATTAGGTTCTCACCTAGTACTTAGTACGTCGGGACTCGGGAAGCTTACGAAAAAAAAACAGCGGCATTTTTTGTCATTAGGCGGTTTTAAAAGGACTAATAATATAATTATAATTATACTGATTGAATATAAAAGGACAGATAATATAATTTTGCCATGTTAGATATTATAGTTTATATGCAAAGAAGTGCCTACCTAGTATACCTAGTGTATTTTGATAATGTGATTCGAATAAGAATCTTAAAATTTATTACTAAATAGACCTTACGGTGTAAGAATGTCTCAATTTCTTCAATCCTCTCTCTATAGTCTTCTGGATCAGAGACGTTGAATAAAACACTGTTGTTGGGCTGGATCGTCACTCCAGGAATAGATCCTGGAAGAAAGATGTCAAAGAAGTCAATTACACAGATAAATACTTAGAAGTCATCATATTATTATTATTTTCAGTCGTAGTTCAGATTCAGATCAGATCAAAAAAGTGAAAAAAAAGCCTCTGTTTTAAGTTATTCGACACGAAGAAAAGAATTTATGTTTCTAAGCCTTTGAGTCCTTAAAATCTAATGTAAAGTAAGTGAAGACACCTCGTTTAATAACTTGCATTATGAACCTAAAAGCTGTGCAATAGAAGCCACTTCACGAGTATGCGGAAAAGTACATGTGAAAAGATATTTGGACGCCGATAAGCAATAACATGTTAACCCACAAAATTAAGTTGATGACACAGAACGCTTTGTTAAGAGTTATAGAACGTTTTTTTAAGTATGTTTTTACCATAATACATTGTTTACATTCCAATAAAATGTTGAACATGAAAAAATATTGACACAAAATGGCGCTATAATATTAAAACACGATTGACTCAAAATTTCTCCAGTGTGGGTTAAAACACTATTGCTTATCTATATCCATTTAATAGATTGATCCGTTGCAACTTGCAGGCTTACCGATGAGCGATCTATCAAGGACGTAGGTGGGCCTGGTGGGGTCCAGGGTGAGGAAGAGTCCGCCCATGCACGCGGCGAACAGCAGCGCCAGCACCAGGTAGAATACCGCGTAGAAGACCAGCACTATCGCTGCAAGCGCAAAGAAAATATTAAGCTGGTTAGTATTCATAGTAATTATTATGCATGTACTGGGGCCTATCCCCCTTAGGTTAAAAAAAACCGGCCAAGTGCGAGTCGGACTCACGCACGAAGGATTCCGTACCATCTAATATTTTTAAGAATTTTTTCTTGTGTATATTTGGTCTGAGAATACGTCGTAGCCTATTTTTTATGTCCCTAGGTGATATAAGGGTAGCCCTCTCCGGAAACTGTTATTTTTATTTTTGAACAAAACTTTACTTTGGAGTTCCAGCGGGAATTCCGAAACTCACGCGGGTGAAACCGCGGGGCACAGCTAGTTATCTATAAAAACGGCAAAAAAATCATGTCTGTTATTTGTATGGAAACCCTGTATCCCTTAAATACATATTTGTTTTATTTTAATTTAATTATTTATTTTTAAAGTGAATTTATAACTAAATATTCTGTGAATATTTTGTAAATTTCTTGCTTTGTAAAAACGAATAAATAAAAAAAAAATGTATTTGACAGCGAAGTATTAGTAATAGGGTCCCGTTTCACCCTTTGGGTACGGAACCCTAACAACGTAGAACAGTGCAAACAAATAGACAAATGGATTCTTTTAGTGAATAGAGAAGTGATGTAATAGACGTGCTCATTTCGGTTTCAGTTTTACTATGATAAATGATCTTTTTTTATAAAACTCAAATGTATCCTATATACATATACAGTGTAATTTTGATTGATAATAATCTGTGAGTAGGTAAATGTTGAAAAGTACAGTCAACAGCAGAAATATATCAACACTTTTGACTGCCATCTCTATTGCAACAGGGGCCGTTCGAGTATTACTTTAGCACTAAAGGGGGGCGGGGGAACTTTGCTTATTTTTAATGACATAGAGGATAGTCGGTCTGGAATCTGGATGGCGATTATGTCAGCAATGGGATCCTATAATTCAAAAAACAAAAAATCGTTGCGGCCGTCCGGAACCGGTGAATGCGGACCGAGTGAGTGTAGTGTGCAGGGACCTTAAAAGTGCATCTAATAAAAAAGAACATCCAGTGAGGGTAGATGTGGAATCTGCCCGCGCGGCTCGCTATCGACGCCGCAATGCTTTAGTCAGCCTGTGACCACGGCGTGATGCAACTCAGCCGAAACGTCAGGCAAAAAAAGGTAATAAAAAACATCGCGTTCAAGTCCCGCGTAATTTACATAATATTATGTCAGCAATTTTCGATTTATTTACTTTTTCGAATTTCACGAATCAATAAAGAAACCAGCGGGGCTAAGATGCGCAACACGATAAAATTTTATCGAGCCATTTTATCGATGCTCTTCGACAAAACCATACAACATGTCGACGAGAATCGATAAAATGTCTCGATAAAATTTTATCGTGTTGCGCATCTTAGCCCCACATAACAGATTAAAAATACCTACATGCACTTATCAATGTTTTGGGTGCGTTACCACGGGGAGGGGGGTAAGAGCTTTGCTTACTTTCGCTGATAAGGGGAAGTGGGTTTATAATTACAAAAGTTCTGCTTACCTACGTAATACTTGAAGTTCAAACAGACCAAAGTGTTAACATACTTCTGCTGACTGCACATTTCTATCTGCGCCGGCGCCGGCCCACGCGGTGTGCATCGTGTGACGAATCGTGTTGTGTTGTGACGCAAATGAGTCTAGTATCAAGACCCAAAATAATCATTGAATGTACCTATCTAACGTACTGTCTTACAATTAGACAGTATGGAATTAGGTGGCAGCCACAGAGAAAACAAATTAACTAGAGAGGACATGTAGGCGGGGCAGGCGCGCCGCAGTTGCAAAGGAAGTTAAAGCCTATGCTCTAATTACCCAAAACTTCTTTTGCTATAGTATCCCAAGTTCCCAAAACTGTGAATTTTGAAAAGTGACTAAGTAATAACGTAACCAAAAAGCGTTCAATACATTTCTTTATGTTAATGAATGTTTTAGTGCGTGATGAATAGTTTTGTGTGCGAAAATCACCCGGCGACACTGGTTTTCACATGTTTTCATACTAAACTATGATGTCCCTTCTATCAGTTATTTTCTGTTCCGTGGTGGCAACCATTGACAAAATCCTTACTATTACGAATGTAATTTTTTTTTGTTTGTTTGTGTATTACGCTTTCTCGCCTAACTAGTCAATCGATCATCGTGGGATTTTGCAAACACGCTGCCAGGAGGATATAGAGTACTTTTTATCCCGGAATTCTCGGGGGGACTTAAAACAGAGACTTAGAAAAAAACGCGGGTGAGACCGCGGGTAACAGCAAGTACCTACTGATGTTTGCTACCGTTCAATAGAGGTACTTATCTAATGAAAGGTATTTAAATCGGAAATTTAATAGCGTGTCGGATCACACACAACGAAGAGTTCCGATGGCTTCCGTGCTGAAGAAATATTAGGTAAAAACGACAACTTATTTCTTTTTTTCAATAAATACCTACCTACCTACCTATCTCATTATTTCAAAATCATACACGAGTCATGGCACCTCATTCATACCTATCTTTGTTGAAAGTATACAGACATTTGAAAGTGTTTTCTAAGTTCTACAACTTTAATTTTTTTTTTATATATCCGCCCCGTTGTTGAAAGTTATAGAGGGGGGACACCTGTCTTTACGAAATCAAGAACACATTAAATTTTACAACGTATGACCCAACCGCTTATAAGCACTGATTTTTTTTTCTTCTCTTCGTTACATATAGGTATGGAGCATTTTATATTTGTAATAAAATTTCACTGGTGGTTCATAAGATAGACCTTTGGTATAGATAGATCTAAGATAGCTCATCCTTCCCACAATAAATGTAGCCTGTAGTTTCCCAGTAAAATGACTGTGATATATTTTGTCATGTCGGTTTCAAGTTTGAACAGACTTCTCCTGTATTTAATTCTAAATGTTTTAGATTAGATAGGTACATATATAGTATCTATGTTGTGTGCCGACGTGCCGGTAGTCAGAGAGGAGTGAAGACACAATTGATACAACAGACACAGGATTTTATATAGAGTTTATATTATGAACCAGATACTAGGTTATAATAACTACAATATAAAATATAGAATAACTTACGCGAGATCAACTTTATACGCGGGGGGTGTCACTATGACTCGTGTTGCGTGGTTGAAGGTGGGTAACTAACTGACTATTCCAAACTTCCCTCGCACTAAGCACGACTCTCAAAATAATGAACTACACATTTACAAAAAGGTCTTATAACAAAGGTACTGGAACGTTACATAAAAACAATAGAAACAAAACATCTTTCACTCCAAGGAGCGGTACAGCAAAGGGTGCTGCGTGCAGATGTTACTAACGATAGGTAATTAACTAGCTATTGCTGTTTGTGCTACACAATGAACCTTAATAAACCCTTGTCTCATCTAGGTCCTAAAACTGATAAAACCTTTTCTAAAAAATACAAGATTCATACTGTAAAACCAATAACACAAAGTGAATGAAAACAATGAGAAGAAACTTAGATAATAGCTTAATGTTACCGAACGTGGGAACAATGACGCTTTACAGAATTGAAAAAGAAATATTTAAAGAAATGTTTACTAATAAAATTTAACATGGCAACAGACCCCACAGTACATTACAATCCTCCCCTTTTAGAGTGAAAACGAAAGTTTTCATCAATATCATTATTGTTACTTATACATTTAAAACATAATTATGCTTAATCATATCATACTAATCATCTTACTTTTCTAATAGTTACAATATCATAAAATCATTACATAAGACATCAAATTACAAAATACAAAACCGATAAAAACATTAAAACATTAATGTTGTATAAACTAACTAAACGCTTATTTGATTCCATTGTTAATAATTATGACACCTTCAATTGAGCTATTCTACTACTGCGTCTCAATGGTGTTGCTGTAGTAACAGTATCATTTAAACTTGAACTAGGGATATCACTCATTTCAATATCTACTCTTTCTGGACTATTGACTTTCAAAGTTACACAATTGGTTATCCTAGCACAACAAGTTTTACTATCTTCCAAGGCTAGCGTTCGTCCTCGTGACGTACAGAAAAATTTTCGTTTTAACAAATATTTACCAAGTCTATACAAAATGTAAAAACTTATTACCTTAATTACAGACATAAATATGTAAATAAAATAGTAATTACCAACGACCTTGTTAAATAGATTATTGTTTTGCATCTCATCAATAATACTGTTAATTTTATCTATCTTATGGCTTGCCACATTTAAATCTTCTAAATCTAGATGCACTCCATTCAATGGGATGAAATTTATTTTATGTTCAAATGTTTTATTTTTTAATTTCTTACAACATTCGTCGTTTGTTATATCAAAGTCTGGTAGTAATGATAAATGGTTAGAAGTTATATCACTATTTGAAGATTGTAAAATTACATTAGGTGTATAAATTTTACAATTTTTATCTAATTTTAATAAACCTGTATTCGAGATTTCGATATCATGTGGTTCTTCATTTTTACAATTAATTGTAGCTAAGATTCTTCTTGGAGTTACAAATAACCATTGATTTTTATTATACATATTAAACCATAATTCGTTTCGTATTGAAGTGATTCTAGTGTCACATGTTGAAGGTATTTGATAATTATTTCCTAATAAAAGATCAGTTTCACAGCTCGTCTTTGCATGTACAGAGTATAAAGGTTGACTTATCTTACAAATATACTTATTATTAATTAACCTTTTGCATTCATTTATATTATCTAGCGAGGCATAATGAATCTTATTACTTGACAGTAATAAATATTTCTCCGTAGGTAAAATAAAAAGAAATGTATTATTTTTATTTAATATCGGAACAGGTACTAAGTTATATAAATCATACGTTTGCTGAGTTATCAAAGGTGTTTTAATTACGAATACTATATAAGCTGGCTGCGACTACTTGAAGAAGCGCAACTGCTAACAGCAAGATTTTGAAGTTCATCCTGAAACAAACGCATGTTTCAGTCGGTTTGTATGAACACGCATTTTCTTATTTTTCACTTGTAAAGTGACGTTAACTTTAGAATTGATTGCTATAATGTCGTAAGGACCTAACCAGTATTTTGCTAACTTTTTCGTCTTTCCTAACCGAACTTGTTCGTTGCTTAAATATACCTTATCTCCTATTTTAAATTCTATGTACCTAGATTTCTTGTCATATAATCTTTTATTTGTTTCTTTTGAATCAATAATATTTTTTCTAGCTAATTCACGCGATTTCCTTAATTTTAATAATAAATCATCTACATAATTATCGTAAGAATACTTGAATTCTGTTTCTTTAGTAATTGAACTAGGTAAACATGCTTTGAAACCAAATATAAGTTCAAATGGGGTATAACGTGTTGTACTATGCACGTTAGTATTGTATGAAAACATTGCGAAGTCTATCCAACGATCCCAATTATTTTGATCTTCGTTAACGTAATGTTTAAGATAGTCCGCTAGTGTACTATGACTTCTTTCTAAAGCTCCATTGGACTGAGGGTGATACGCACTTGTATTAATTTTCTTCATTTTAAATAATTTCGATATTTCTTTTATTAAATTTGACATAAAATCTGCACCTTGGTCTGTGAGTACTACTTCGGGTATACCAAATTTACAAATAAAATTTCTGACAAAACAGTCAGCTATTGTTTCCGCATCGTGTTTAGGTAATGGATATGCTTGTGAAAATTTAGTTAGATCGTCTTGCAAAGTCAAGATATATTTATTACCATTTTCTGTTAAGGGCAATGGACCTACAATGTCTAAACAAACTTTTTCAAACGCATTTGTTGCTGTAGTTGTTATTTCCATGGGTTGTTTAGTTTTCTTTCTATTTAATTTATTTTCTTGGCACGACTTACATTTTTTTATAAATTCAGCGATGTCTTGTTTCATGGTTTTCCAGTAATAATTAGACTTAATTTTCTTATAAGTTTTATGAAATCCTGTATGACCTGAGATTGGGTTTGTGTGACACTCATCTAATATTTTTACGATATCTTCCTCTTTTGGAGTGACAACCGTATTGTGATAAACTTTAATTAATATTTTAGTATCCTTAAATAAAAATCTCAGTATAGTTCTAATTTTATGCCATTTTAAGTTGAGCAATGGTTTTAAGTTTTCCAAACAAAATTCTGTGATATTTTCTTTTATTAATCGGTCTCTTAAATTCTTTAAAACATTAAAAATATCTTCATAAGAAACTTTTTCCCAATTATTAACCCTAGTAAACGCGAAAAATGTTAATTTATTATTACTTCCTCTAGATGCTAATATATCATATAACTTGGCGTTCCGTGCTTTTAATTCTGATATACTATTTTCATATAGTTTTAATTGTTCCTCGTTAATGGGATCTAAATCGCATGATGTAAAAATTACTTTGTTACAGTTAGATGGGGGAATACCTCTATGTTCTTCTAAGTTTTTAGTTAGAATCGGGCGTCTTTTAATTTCTTCTAAGAAGAATGAGTAACTTTCGTGTTTTCTTGTTAAAATATTTATTTTCACCATATCATTCTCCGGCATAATACGACTCAATGCATCTGCGTTATTATTTAATTTTCCTTTTTTATATATTATCTTATAATCGTATTCTTCTAATAACAGTCTCCATCTGACCAATCTCGATCCTGGGTCTTTAACGTTAAATAGCCATTCCAGTGGCTTATGGTCTGTGACAATCGTAAACTGTCGACCATATAAATAGGGTCTGAAATGTTTAACTGACCAAACTATTGCTAGCAATTCTTTTTCTGTTGTTGAGTAATTAACTTCCGCTTTGTTTAGTGTTCTACTCGCGTAGGCTATAGGGAGATCGGAATCTGTACAGTTCTGTGATAAAACACTACCTACAGCGTAATTACTTGCATCAGTTGTTAGTATAAAAGGTTTGCTGAAATCCGGATATTGTAGAATGGGCTTTTGACATAATTTTAATTTTAATGTTTCAAATGAATCTTGTTGTAAACTAGTCCAAATAAAAGGTATGTCTTTCTTAAGAAGCTTTGTTAAGGGTTGTGTTAATTTGCTAAAGTTTCCGATAAATCTTCTATAGTAACCTGCCAAACCTAAGAAACTTTTAATATCTTTTTCATTTTTAGGTATAGGGAAATTCTTTACTGCTTCTATCTTTTTTGGGTCTGGTTCAACTCCATTTTGAGTGATTAAGTGTCCTAAATACATAACTTCTCTTTTTAAAAACTCGCACTTATCTGGTTGTAACTTTAATTTATTTTTCGATAGTCTTTCAAATATTTCTTTTAATTTATTATTGTGATCTTCTAATGAATTACCATAAACAACTATGTCATCTAAATAAACAAAACACTTTAAACCTTGTAAACCTACTAAAACATTATTCATTAACCTTTGAAAGGTACTTGGAGCATTCTTAAGACCGAATGGCATTCGCGTAAATTCGTAGTGACCTAACGGTACACTAAACGCTGTTTTAGCTTGATCTCTCGGGTGCATTTTAATTTGATGAAATCCAGATGCTAGATCTAATGTAGTAAAATATTTACTATGTCCTAACTGATCTAAAATATCATTTATTTGGGGCAAGGGATAAACATCTCCTATACTGTTGTCATTTAATTTTCTAAAATCTATCACGAGTCTCCATTTCTTTTTACCAGACGCATCTTCTTTTTTGGGGACAATCCATACTGGTGAGTTCCAGGGACTATTGGAAGGTTTAATAATGTTATCTTTTAATAATTTATTTACTTGGTCATGAACTTCTTCTTTTAGAGCTTCTGGGTATCTATACGATTTAGTGTTAATTGGACGTTCATTTTCAAGGGGTATCTCGTGCATGACAATATCTGTGGCGGTTAGACTATCGCCTTCTAAATGGAAAATATGATTATATTCTTTACATAATTTTACTAATGATTCTTTTTCTTCTTTGTTTAAATGGTCAATTCTCAATGTTTGTTCTATTTTGTCTAAACGACTACTATCGTAATTACAATTATTATTTTGTTTATCAACTTTCATTATTCTACTGTCGCTTTGGTCTTTGTTAGTTATAGACTCTAAATGGACCTTAATTTTGTTTATTTTTATCATCTCATCAGTGGTGTTTAAACAAGCTGTTAACGCATAACTATTATTTACCTTGACAATGCTGGGACATAGATAACAACCTTTTGTTATCTCTATTTTCTCGGGAATTATTCCTTCATTTAAATCTTTATTTATTATATTAACTGATATTATTTTTTCACATCTTGGCTCAATATAAATAAACTCATTTTCAATATTATTATTCTCACACATATTTTTCATTATATTATTTTCATTTATTTTTTCAATTTCAGTATTCTCACTATTATTTCCATTTCTCATACTTCTGGGGTTATTTATTATGCTTTCAGTTTTCATATTATCGAATAAAATATCATCACAGTATATCGCCTCATTATTATTACATTCTAAACTCGCAATTATATCATTATTCTTTTTTTCGTCTCTGTATATCATTTTTATAAGGGTACCTAATAATTCAATTTCTCCCTTTTGGAGATTAATAATAGCGTTCATCGTTTGGAGAAAGTCGCTACCAATTACTCCGTCGCTTTCGATAGGAAAGTTATCAGGTACTATCGAGACAGTATGAATAACCGTATTTGTTCCTATTTGAAATGAAACGCAAGTATACCCCGTTGTCTCCGTTGGCGACGCATCTTTATCTATTCCTCGTAATTTAAAAATCTTATCTTTATACACTAATGAGTTTTCGTTTAACGCGCTTTCTTTAATTAATGTTATTTCTGCTCCTGTATCTATTAAAAATGTGCTTATGTTATCGTTAAATTGTTTGGACATTAATTCAACATAAAGAGATATTTTTGTGTTTACTATCATAATTCGGCCTCCATCACAAAAGTCCTTGGGGCGGCCTACTTCCTTGGACTGTTGGGGTTTAAATTACCGCTCATATTTTCTCTATTATTATGTGAGTTTGCATAATTATTTGGATTATTCTGCGAAGGTGAATTCGTATTATTATTATACATTCTATTATGAGTAAATCTATTATTGCTGTTAGGGAATCGACTTCTATAATTATTATTGTTAGGTCTATAATTGCTTGCTGATGGACCATTATAATGATTAAATTGATTACTACGGCAATCTCGGCTATAATGTCCTTTTTTGTTACATTTAAAACATGTAATAACGTTATTATTAGGTTGAATAACTCGAATATTTGGGTTAAATCTGCACTGAAAGGCTAAATGTCCTATTTTATTACAATTAGTACATCTTTTAACGTGGGGAAAATGTCTTTGATTCATTTCCGCTCTAGACATTATTTCTTGTTCTTCAGAAATGGCGATTGATATAGCTTCCTCGAATGTGTTCGGTTTTTGGGACTTTAATAAAATGTGTAATTGTGGTATAAGACCACTAATAAAAATATTTAATGATTGGCTTTTTAAGAGATCTATATTGGCTTCGCGAGCCTCTTTACTGAGTTTGGGGTCTAACGATTTAATTAATTTAATATAGCAATTTTCGACTCTGTTTGAATAGTTTAAGACGGACTCGTTATGTCCTTGTCTACACGAATTTAGTTCCATCTGCCATTGTGCAAATGTTCTTTTTTCTGAATAATTTTCTAAAAGGTGAATTTTTAATTCCTCCCAATTATTAAACGACCTATTTAACAAAGTTGACCTAATGTTTCCTTCTATTTTAGATAATACTACAGATACGAAAGCTGAACTAAAAATTGGATTTATTAATGCGCTTGCGTTGTTACAATTATCGATGAAAACATGAAGATTGGATTTATTTCCGTCATATTTATTTAGCATACGCTCGGCGAGATTAATATCAATGAATGCATTTGGGGGCTTCGTTTCGTCTAAAGGCATCTTAATATAATATATTTTGTCTTTTTTCTAAATTATTATACCTATACGTAGAGTAAAAAAAATAATCACTTGTTCACTTTATGAAGTATTCACTTACGTGGACTTTCTTTGGGGTATTCTTATAACACACAGTTGGCTGCTGGGGAGAAGGGGACGTTTTTCTGGTTGAGTTCCTTGAAGACCTGCCGGTGGTGCCTCGAAAGACACGATGATCTGCTGCTACTCTGATGTCTGCTGCTGTCTCTTTGCCTCTGCTTGGCTGCACTCTTCAGCACTTCTTTGTTAATACGTTGATCAGTTGTTTTGATATGTCTCGAGAGACGACTTACGAATAAGTTTTTTATCGAAATTTCTGAATTCTCGTACTAAGGCTATCACGCTGACGCGCTCGTTTGCCTTTTGTCTTGTGGATGATTTCAATCCACCAATCTCACTTCTGACACCAATTTGTTGTGTGCCGACGTGCCGGTAGTCAGAGAGGAGTGAAGACACAATTGATACAACAGACACAGGATTTTATATAGAGTTTATATTATGAACCAGATACTAGGTTATAATAACTACAATATAAAATATAGAATAACTTACGCGAGATCAACTTTATACGCGGGGGGTGTCACTATGACTCGTGTTGCGTGGTTAAAGGTGGGTAACTAACTGACTATTCCAAACTTCCCTCGCACTAAGCACGACTCTCAAAATAATGAACTACACATTTACAAAAAGGTCTTATAACAAAGGTACTGGAACGTTACATAAAAACAATAGAAACAAAACATCTTTCACTCCAAGGAGCGGTACAGCAAAGGGTGCTGCGTGCAGATGTTACTAACGATAGGTAATTAACTAGCTATTGCTGTTTGTGCTACACAATGAACCTTAATAAACCCTTGTCTCATCTAGGTCCTAAAACTGATAAAACCTTTTCTAAAAAATACAAGATTCATACTGTAAAACCAATAACACAAAGTGAATGAAAACAATGAGAAGAAACTTAGATAATAGCTTAATGTTACCGAACGTGGGAACAATGACGCTTTACAGAATTGAAAAAGAAATATTTAAAGAAATGTTTACTAATAAAATTTAACATGGCAACAGACCCCACAGTACATTACATCTATATATCTACAAGTACTAATAAGTTATACAATTTATTGCTGAACCGGCATTCATCGTTCATCAATCAGCAATTCATTCCGACAGCAAATAAGCGTATGTATATGTAGCTAATCGATATGAAACGTATCTTTACATACGAGTATCAAGATACACACAAAACATATTGTGATCACGCTCCGTTGGACCACATGAGGTAGTTGTAGTTATAAATGAACGAAGGACGACAAATCCTATAGGTAATTGTAAATTGTAACCTGATTTACCTACCTAAAGGAACGTAATAAATATCCATATAATATACTAGCTGTCCCGCGCGGTTTCACCCGCGATAATTTCGAAGTTCCCACGAAATTGTTCCATACAAACTTTGCAACCCCTTTTTTATCTCCTTAGGGGTTCAATTTTCAATAGTACATTGTTATCCTAGGGGTGAAAGTAATCTATTGGCGTGAAAGTAATCTATATCCCTCGATCTATTGGCGCCCTCGCTACGCTCGGGCGCCAAACCCCGTCTCGGGACTAAATAAGTCTTTCTCCCGAGGATAACACTGTGCTTTTCATTACGAATGCAAGGAAAGTCAAAATAAAAATAGGAAATAGCTAAAGAAAAAATGAGTGAAGATCGGATAGTCGCTTGACACTTTCCCACCTATTTCTTTTTCTTTGGCCGGCTAGCTATTCAGCCAGTAATTTTTATTTACATTGTGGCGACCTAAAAAAATATTTTCTTTAATTATTAAGTATTAATTAAAGAAAATAAAAAAATATAAATAGGAATTAGCTTAAGAAAAAGTGAGTGAATTTTATTTTAATTAATACCTACTTTAATTAATTAATACCTTTACGTTATTTCAATTTTACATCGCGCTGGCTGTATAGAAAGTTTGAACATGGTTCAATAGAAATGTGAAAATAGACCTAGTTTTTTTTTAATAATTTGACAGTTGTCAGTTGAAAGCGATTCTCCCTAGGGCTGAAAAGGGTTACTTTCAACCCGCTTCTCAGGCAACTTCAGACCTACTTTCCGAGTATGAGTAATGAAAAAATCTTTTCTTATCGGATGCCTACGTCCGCGGTCCGCGTCATACAAAGAACACACCCTCCAAGTTTCAGTTCTCTACGATCATCGGTTTAAACTGCGCGTTGATCCATCAGTCATTCAGGACAAAGCATTTTATATGTATAGATTACTATACTATTGTACCATATAATATGAACGAAGGTAGATTAGGGCCCTACCCAACTTTGAATGAATTAGTTTATCTTACTGAATGCAGTTTGAATGGAGATTGCATGAGTTGAGTAAAACTCCGCAGTATTTAATTTCAAATCACAAAACCCGAATTGGTTAGTTATAATATTTTATGATGCTAATTCCAAAACTGTTGTATAGGTATGTACCTACCTTCGTGCAGATGTACCATGAGTGTACACTGTACACTGTACACAAAAAACATGTCTTGCAAACCAAACAAAAAAATACGTATACATTCATCAAAAGGGATCGGGAACCAAAAGAGATTTCTTTGTACGGGAACCCTCTTTTAAATAAATTTTATCCTGATCGACTGGTTTTTGGATTTCTTCTTTTAAAAGAACAGAAAACTCTATATACACGTTTTTTGGTGGGGTAAGTTTTATACATATAAAATGCTTTGTCTTGAATGACTGACTGACGGATCAACGCACAGCTACCGGTCATCGTAGAGACCTAAAACTTGAAGGGTGTGTTCTTTGTATGTCGTATAGGCATCCGATAAGAAAAGATTTTTGAAAATTCAACCCCTAAGGGGATGAAAAGGGAGTTTCGAAATTGTCGCCGGTGAAACCGCGCCGGACAGCTAGTCTTTATATATTTACCTACTAGATGTACCCGGCGGTTGCACCCGCATGAGTTTCAGTTTAGGAATCCCACAGGAACTCCAAAGTAGCTAAATTTACTCCTAATGACATCAGCTAATTAGCGTTGAAACTTCTGTCAAAATCGGTCCAATCGCTTTCGAAGATTCACCCCCGCGTGAGTTTCGGAATTCCCGCAGGAACTCCAAACTTCTTTTATAAAAACCTTGTCCTGACAATAAAGAACATAAAAAAACGGTTTATCTAATTTGTTGCAGTCGTTTGCAAGTTATACGCTTTTGGCGATTCATTTTTATGTACCTATATGTATATAGATTTACAAGCTGTTGCCCCGCGGTTTCACCCGCGTGAATTTCTAGATTCCATCGAGAGCTCTGTAGAGTCCTATGTCACCCAGCGTATGTCATTCTATAGCTTATTTAGCTTCAATTTTTAGAATCGGTTCAGTAGGTAGTTCCAGGTATAGGAAACCCCCTACATCTAAATCCATACGAATAGATTCGAAAGTAACTCTGTCTGTCTGTAACCTTTACTAGGGTAGGGTACTTTTTGACCCAGGATTCCTGAGGGAACTCCGAAATTGACGAGGGTGAAACGCATGAAACTATGCAAATGTGGTACACGTTGTATCAGGGGCACAGAAAAGGATATTGGTACACTTTTACCCCGGTATACTCGCGGGAACCTCGAAATTGAACAACTTGTTTATTACTATATATAATTATGATATCTAATCCATATACTCCATACCAATACCAGGCGCGGATCTACGGGGGAGGCTGTGGGTGCATTTATCCCCTCTGAGGACTAAAGTAGGTGCTTTAATCAGACCTTATAAAGATCTCTGATCCTGTAAATTCTAATTTCGTGTTTCAACCAAAATTGCCCCCCTTTTACCAAATCCTAGACTTATAGATCCGCGCCTGACCAATACTTACCTCCTTACTAATATTAAAAATGCGAAAGTGCAGAGTTTGTTTGTTACGCTTTCACACCTTAACGGCTCAACCGATCATCATGAAATTTTGTACTAATAGCTTATTATGTCGTCTCACGCTACAGAATTTCAAGTGGAAGTAAAACGTCAATCTGCCTCCGGAACCACTGGCCAAGCAACCTCACATACCGTGTCTCTTCAAACTTGACATTGGCAGAATCACCGTCAAAACGGTGGAGCCATAAAATCACAAATTGGAATTGTAATCGATCATCATGAAATTTTGACTAGTTTACACGGTTTTCTGGTGTCGATATGCTACTTGATACTTATCTTCTAAAATCTAAACAAAAGGCTAGTTTCCTAATTTTTTCTTTTTAGTCCGTTTTGTAGATTATTAAAAAATATTGGACACGTATTTTTTTTTTTATTTAACCAAAAAATAACGGAGATATATTATCAAGTCGAAATTTCACATGACGTCACGCCTCGCTACAATTTGTTCGCACGTTATAGCGAGATGTGACGACACAAGTCCCCCACCCTAAACTTTAATGCGCTTTATCTATGCATATTTCCATTATTTTAAAAAAGCAAAAAATACGTGTCTTTTATTTTTTTATTATCTAACTGACGGACTAAATAGAATTTTGATTTTTTTTACCCAGGAAACTAGCCTATTCTGCAGCACTGTACAAGTGCACAGTGTACCTACTGCTTTATATGGGTCTTCTTGGTAATCGAACCAAAAGAGATCGCTTACAACCCAAGTAATACGATACGCGAATTACATATTATAATAGGTACCTATGTAAGCAATGCGCCATATAAGTGCGAAATGGCTTATGTAAGTGTAACCCAAGTAGGTACCTACTTGAACTTATCGTACACGTAAACGTATTAACAAAGCTACTGAAATAGTAAATACTATACCAAAGATAGAAAATTTTACTTAGAAGCAACGTTAGTTAATTTTTTTTAGATAAGTAGGTAGCTGGGTTTTGAAAAATCACTGGCGCAGACAGGAGCGAAGCGGATTCGGAGATCCCGCCCGATCCCGATCTCCGAAACCAACGCGGGTGAAACCGCGGGGCACAGCTAGGATTTTATTATTTTGTGCCTATTGCCTATTGCAGTAGCCTGTCCTTATCACCTACCTGCAGTCACTGCATGAAGAGCTTTCAATAAAACTGCATTTACTTCAACTTTAAAAGGTGATACCTAATATTATGTAGTTTAATTCAATTACCCTCAAGTCGAAATAATATTCCCATACCTGAATTAAGTGGGAAAATGTTACACTTATTTTCTACTTAATTCAATTTTTTTTCATTTCATCCTACTAATATTATAAATGTGAAAATGTGGATGTTTGGATGTTTGTTACTCAATCACGCAAAAACGGCTGAACGGATTTGGATTAAATTTGGCATGCACGTTGTCAGGGGTACAGAGAAGGACATAGGGTTCTTTTTATCTCGGAATTCCCGCGGGAACTCCGAAATTACCGCGAGTGAATCCGCGGGGCACAGCTAATTATCTAATAAAGCAAGCCATGCTTTGCCTTTTCATGAAAATTCAAATGAATAATATCTATTGAAAAATGTCAGTGGGTCATAAATCTAACATGATGGAGTGGATGCAATACCTAACTTCCATTTGAACTTATTAATAGATAGTAAAGATATCCGTACACAACTACGTAAGTAGGTACCTACTTATCTCAAAAACCAAAAACACAACTTTAAAAATAAAACAATAACAAAACTTACCCCATCGCTTCGGCGTCCTGCCCAAGAAACTGCCGTCCTCACGGTTGTATATCATTTTCCCTAGCCTCGAGCACACCGACCCCGCGGGCGGAGGCGCCCTCGCCCATTCCGATACGTCGTAACCATTTGATTTATTTTCCATTCGGATTTTGATAAATTAAATCACAAAATATACGATGTCCGTTATGCGAACATACGACAAACACGTCCGCCGGCGCTAATGGATACACGGCGACTCACGACTGGCTATTTACGTATGGATGCGTGCATGCGTAGCTGCGTACGCGCATAAAATTCGTCCCAACCATGAGATTTCAAATCTATTGTTGGCATAAACATAAGAGCGACTTGCGCATAAAATTTATTCTCAATTTTGTGAGTTTTTATCACGTCTGGCCTGGGTTTAGTTAAAATTCGAATTTTACACAAACTTAATAAAGCTGCTAGCTAGCTAAATGAATTCCAATTAAATTGATCTGAGTTTATCAAATCGCAATTTAACGATAACTGTCATAGTTGGGATCAGTCAGTAAAGGTACCCAGAACCCTAATTTTTATTTTTTAACTAGCTGTCTCCTGCGGTTTCACGCGGGATAATTTCGAAGTTTCCGATGGAATTCCAGAATAAACTATACGTATAAACCTTCCTCTTGAATCCCTTTATCTATTGGTGAACATCCGTGCAGTAGACTGAGTTTATCGCGAACAAACAGACAGAGACACTGCGGAGGACAACTATCTAAACACAATACTATTCTCTACAATAATATGTAAGGATTATTTCTCTTAGGAGGATCCTCTTTATGCTTATCTCTTTCAAGCAATATAATGCAAATATATTCAAATACCAGACGGTACCTACCAAAAACCTATGGTGACTACCTATAGCTCACAACTTTCAGACAATCATGAACTATGAACGAACCGTCTTTACGTACAGAACCAGATGTCGTGTTTTAGCTTTGCTTCGGAAGCTTACACGTGTTCTTACAAACCATTGATTGGTGTAAAAAAAATAAGTTCTTCAAATTTCTCAGCACAAAAATTCTATTGTACCTACCTACATATTTTTTATTTGTGTTCAAAAAAAAAACAGTGTTAATACTATAGAATCTTTTATTTTTCATCATTTACAAAAAAAAAACAAATGAGACAAAATGTATAAATATTCGGATATGGTAATTATAAATTAAAATTAGTAAACTATAAAAATATCTAATATACAAAAAATGCATTGGACGGATTCATATCCTAGATATTTTGTACAATGTTTATTATTAGTACAAAAATATAAAAATACACTTAGGGTCCCTAAATTCGGTCTAGGGCTGCTTGAAACAGCGCTTAATCTAACAATACCGGTTGTAATCTTAAATTATTAAAATATAATGATATTCATACCATATCGATATATAGCTTTAAGGTACTCAAAGAAAACACTATAAAGGTAAGTTTACACGAAGCTGCCAATAAGACTGGCAGCCAGCGCTGGCTTGTTATTGGCCTCGTATAAACAGTTTTTCAAGCCAAGCCAGTGCTGGCAAGCCAGCGCTGGCTGCCAGCGCTGGCTGCCAGCACTGGCGGAAATAGAGCGCCGGTCTATTTTTCTAGTCAGTGACCTCCGCCCGCATACCCCTCGCCCCCGCGCCTGCGTTGCGGAGGCTTGTCTGAGGACTGGCGCCAGCGTTACTGGCAGCATATTACAGCGTACTTCGTGTAATCCGCACTTTTATTTGTGAAAAACGTACAACTGCATTAACGATTCCTGAAAACTACTGGGATCCGGTCGGAAATAAAAAATAAAAGACATTGTCAATAAACTTCACCTGCTGTACAGTCAGTATCACAATTATGTCAATCACTTTAACTTGACCAAAGAATACAGAATATACAAAGAAGCGACACTCTCCGCCTACCACCGACTTTATGCCTCCTCATACCCCGCGAAAGTTTCTTGGTGAATTCCGAGGAAAGTTTGTCACATGTAGACATGTGACAATTATTCACTGACAGCTGACAGTTACTGTCAATTCGCTGACGATACGCATACACGCACAATATTTGTACACGTGTAGGTACAAGCCGGCCGTGTTTACTTGTGGAAAAGTACCTACTTGAATCGGTACATTTGTAGTTTTGTACCTATGAAGTGTAACCAGGCTGCTTTCACAGTCTATTATCAACTAAATTTGACAATCTTAATGCAATAATGATAAAGTTCAGTGACCGACGACAAGTATTTACCTATATATTTCGAATCTGACTGTACGCAGAATTTAAGAAGTGAAATGGGGATCAAATATATTATCTCTAAGAAATATGTCTTAAAAGAAGATTGTCCAACATCTGCCATTGGAGACACAGTTAATTAAAATATACATCGTAATAATTCGAGATTATTGCAATGTGACTGACAAAAATGCGGTTATACTTATTTTGTATGTTTATTTTGAGTAAAATAGCTATTATCAATATACTAGGTAATTGCTCGACTGCTTTATTTTTAAGTATATAAACAATAAACATACTTAGATCATCGACATAATGTAAAATCAGTCACATAAATAGTTCAGAAATGTAAACTTAGTATCAGTGATACATAATATAAACTATGTATATAAAAAATATATAATTATATAAAACACTTTTAAATTGCACAAGTGTTATTGCTGGTCAGCCGAGCTAGGATGCGCAACATGATAAAATTTTATCGAGCCATTTTATCGATTCTCGTCGACATAATATATAGTTTTGTCTACCAGTGGTAAAAAATGTTTAACCGAATCTAGTCTTAACTCAATACCCCCCTACTGCACTTTTTTGCTTGGACGCCCACAAATATTTGTCGTGTCGACAATTTTATCTTTCGTTCGATAAACATATCGTGTTGCGCATCCTAGCTCCGCTGGTGAAGGAGAAATATTCACTGCACGTTCAATCCAATACTCAAGTAAATGTAGGTAGGTATATTAATAATTTTATATGATAATATTGTGTGATAAGGCAATTTATATTTTGCACCTTTGTGACATCTTTTGGATAACTAGTTAACTACCCAAAAGCGGAGTTGCTAAATAGCTATGTTGTCAACTATTGAGTGTGTTTAAACAAATAAACAAATTAGTACATTCATCTTAATTATTAATTATTCGTTCATCTCATAAACTACGGTGGGTATACCATAACGGTATATACGTAAATAAAAATATTATTAAACAATTCACAAAGAACAACCGAAACGCATGTTACACGCATGGTTAGAAATCTATCTAAGGGCGTGTGCACACTAAGCTCCATTGACCAGCGTAAAGTCTGCCAGCTGGCTTAAGACTTTTTTTAAACTCGGGGGATGTCGGGGCCGACAACCATCTCCCCGCTACCCCTTGTTCCGCCCGGCGGCGCCCGTAGCGCGTAGGGGGCTCGCAAAACAGTCGACATTTCTTTTCGGCGACGACACAAAATCTGCTTCCGACAAATGTGAATAGCGTCATATAAAATGTTCTACCACTGTAAAATCCGATTAAAATCCGGGCCCGACACCCGACAAGTGAGAACCGGGTGTCACTGCGAGATTGCGGTGCGCAAGCAGAGTTTTGACCGTGTCCGACAGCCGACAAGTGTGAACAGAGGCGCCGACATCCGATTAAAATCCGAAACCGCCATCCGACAAGTGGGAACGAGCTCTTAGTCGCAAACTGTAGCTTAATGTAAAAACGCCCTAATCTAAAAAAATTGTCATAATGACAGCCCGTGTCATAATGACAATCTGTGAAATCTGCATACAGTATTACTCACTTGTTTTGTAAGAAAATAAAGATTTTTATTAATTTGAAATCAACTATAGTCAACTTTCTCTCCGTTTCTCATTCACTATGGAAAAATATTATTTTTACGTAGTCCGGTTGACGGGACAACTGAGCCGTACCACGGGCAAAGAGAGCATAAAACACACAGTATTTTATTTACTTACGACGACGACGTAATAGAATGGACGGAATACGTGTTATACATAATATGTACAATGTACATTGTACATATATAATACGTGGTAAAATTAACTGCAAATATTTACAGGACTGAAAGTATACGTTATAACATAGAGGATAAGCGAAAAAATAATATTACAAATTCGGTAGTTTTTTTGGATTTGAGGAAAATAAATTCATTTGAAAAATCATTACAATTACATTCACAAGGTACACAATACCCGTAGCTCACTTATACGTATACAAGGCACGCGCCACACACACAGTGAGCGATGAATCAGCTATTCAGCTCAATCGAGGTCATTGACCTTAAAATACCGGCGCGCGGCGATGTGTGTGTAAAGCGATTGAGCGGCACACAAATTGTTTTCTTTTTGATTATTTCGTTTGAAACAAAATCTTTCTTTTTTTTATGAACATGTTTATAACAGTAACTTATAACGGTATATACTTTCAAACCTGTAAATATTTGCAGCAAATTTTACCACATGTTATATAAAAAAAAACAATAAATTCAGTCGTATAAAAAGTTAAAATTAATCTATGGTATGTATAAAACATTACCTACGTAACATTATTGCTAATATGAGATTCTAACACTAAAGTCTTCATTCACTTAAGGCAAAGATTACTGCTAATTATTCTAGCCACTATAGAAATAGTAAGCTTTTATTTCAACCACAAAATATCGATAAACAGGTTTCTACTTCGACGATTTAACGTATTTCTTATTGACTTACAACTCCAGTGGTCTTCATATCCGTTATTCTCGTTGGAATTATAAACTCATTGTCTTGAAGTCAAAATTACACCACCAAATACCAGGGCTAGAAGTTATAATTGGCTTGAATCTTGATAATTATCGTGTCAATTTGCTAATATAACACTGCATTTTGACTTTAAAAGTAGAAATGAAAAACATCATCAGGCATTGATGATGTGTCCGACAATTCTAGATAATCTTTCGTAATAAAATCTTGATACTTACGAATCCTATCAAAAAAACTAGGTTAAAACTAGGTACATAAGATTTACCTAAATATTTATAAAATATTATTTCCACATACATAATTTAAATGCAGACTTAGGCCAAAAAACTGGAACGATAAAAAAGTATGTAGGTAACACTTTAAGAGGCACTGGACGGTCTATTCAGTAGATCAATAGCACATATTGATAGATCCACTCAAAAATTTATTTAAAACTACACTTCACAATCCTAGCAGACCGGTCTACTGCGGTCTACTGCGGTCTACGGCGGTCTACTGCGGTCTATTCAGGTCTTTCGGTCTACTCCACCATCAGCTCAAAGTGTACGACTCCGAGCTTTTCACTCCTGTCGTAGTTGATGTTGTACGCCCACGCTCTGCACTCTATGTTTATGAGTATGCCGGCTGCAAAAACAAATTTATATTTTACTAGCTGATCTCCCGCGGTTTCACCCGCAGTTATTTCGGAGTTCCCGCTGGAATGCATTCTATCGGTAAAAGAATTTTCAAAATCGGTTCAGTAGATCTAGATATTACCCCCTACAACCTCACAAACTCACAAACTTTACCTCTTTCTAATACTAGTATAGACTGGCTATCTTTCTACAGGTGTATCCCTCTTATTATTATTATTATTATATAGTAACTATACTTTTATTTATTTATAATTGAGGCAGGCAGTTGAATTTGATAGATGCCTGTATTCAATTATCCGTAATTTTAATCTTTGAATTGTTTTAAATATTTATCCAAAGTAGTTAACGTTCGGTGCCAGGCGATTTCTTCTAGAATCTATTGGTATGGGTAGTTGACATTGGGTAGTCATGACTCATGAGCACCAATATGTAAACATTCTGGTCAGTATTTGAACTCTATTACTATTGGAATAAGATTCAATGACTGTGAAAAGTGTAAACATATTTCTGCAGCTGACCGTACAGTGTGACGACCCGATTGGCGCAGAGGTCACCATGCCTGCCCGCCAATCAAGGGGTTCCGGGTTCGATTCCCGGTGGGGGTGGACTTTGTGTGATGAACACAGGGTTCCACTTTCCA
The DNA here is from genome assembly GCA_907165275.2 of Zygaena filipendulae. Lineage (NCBI taxonomy): Eukaryota > Metazoa > Arthropoda > Insecta > Lepidoptera > Zygaenidae > Zygaena > Zygaena filipendulae. The sequence goes on from OU015649.1 coordinate 953,758, forward strand.
GTCTGGGTGTGTTTATATATCTATAGTATAGTATATAATTATGTAATTCTATGTAGTATATACCACGTTTGCTTGGTTTCCACGACACAAGCTAATAATAGCTTACTGTGGGATCAAGTAGATCTGTGTGTTGTGATGTGGATTATTTTTATTATTATTATACTAGTTGTCCCCCGCGATTTCATCCGCGGTAATTTCGGAGTTCCCGCGGGAATTCCGGGAAAAAAGTACTCTACGTCTTTCTTTGTACCCCTGACAGTAGTTTACGGTGATTAGCTGTTCCCCGCATTAATTCCGAGATAAAAACTATCCTATCTTTTAAGTTGGACCATATTATAAATGGTTACAAAATTTTATCAAAATCCGTTCAGTAGTTTCGGAGTCCATCGCGGACAAACAACGTGACACGTGATTTATATATATTAGAAAAGGATCAGTGTGCACTTACTCCTCGGCTTCTGGAAGTGCACCGCCACCAGCGGACTGAGGTAGCCCTCGGCGTTCTCGTACGGGTAGAAGTAGCCGGGGAAGCCCGGGAACGGCAGGTAGCTGATGGGGCCGATGTTCTCCTCGTCCGCCGGCGTCTCGCCGCGGCACGACACCCACACCATGTTCGCCTGGACCGAAGACAATATCTGTTTATTTACTTTTTGCTTGGATTTATACCCGATAAAAGCCTGGGCGTTTATCGGATTTAAATTCAAGCACCGGGCTTAGACGGGGTTGATTGCCCATCTATGTATAGTGTCTTGGGCCTTGGCGTATTCTTTTAGAAGTGCCGTAAACAACAGCAAATTTGTAACAACTAAAAGTAATAACTAATCTTACTATCTATCTAATCTAATATACATAAATCACGTGTCACGTTGTTTGTCCGCGATGGACTCCGAAACTACTGAACGGATTTTGATAAAATTTTGTAACCATTCATAAAATGGTCCAACTTAAAAGATAGGATAGTTTTTATCCCGAAATTCCCGCGGGAACTCCGAAATTACCGCGGATGCAATCGCGGGGGACAGCTAGTAATAATAAAGAATATGGTACATAAGAGGTGTTAAATTAAAAATATTTATTCAACATATTCTACCGTTTCCGGCGTGCAAATGTCATATTATATAAATCTAGCATAATATTTTATTTTAAATTGTTAAAAAATTTATATAAAATGTCGAAAGTATCATTTAAAATGTCAAAACTGCAACAAAACTGCAAAAAGGGTAAAAAAAAATTCAAACATAAAAAATTTCAAACATTATTAGATAATCAAAACAATTTAAATTAGAAATATTTAACAATTTTACAGTTATTCATTAATTATTTCAGAACAGTCAAAGAATTACAATAAAACAAATGTCAATCAGGCTTAAAAATACTTAATTATCATACCTCATGTTATCAATACATTCAAAGAACTCCCTGACAGTATAAAAACATTTGTCTAACAATCAGCCGAAAACTGATTGTTTTTAAACTGGTTAAAGTTCAAACTTTTGAAGTGGTTCGAAAGAGTATTATAAATCTTTAATGTCATAACAAACACGTATGTCAGATTAGAATAAGTTGGTGTCAGGAAAAACAGGATTTGCAGAAATAAAATACACCTACATTTTAAAATGGCTACTATGTACTCACGAAGATTGGATTTAAAGCGGTAATGTTCCGGATGTACGACCGGAGATTGGAAGGCATGTCGTACGGCAGCTGGTTGGGGTCCAGCACGTCGGGCTGCCAACCATATATTCTGCAACAAACACAGTGGGTTCACGGGTCTCAACCAACTTTTCTTTTTTCCATTATACTATATAATATATATATATAATGGGGGGGCTAGGCGAAAAAAGGTGAAGTTCGAAAAGTGTAAGTTCTAAATACGATTGAAAGCTGTAAGCTTATAAGCTTTCGAACTTTTTTCGAGATATACCTTCGAAACTACGAATAGCAGACTCATCATGTTGGTACTCAAACTTCTTGTTTTCGTGATGTCTATGTGATCACAATGAAACTTTCGAAAGCTTATATCTCGAAAACTATGAGGCACAAAAACTTAGTTTCAACCGATGACACTTTTTTTTTACTTGTTAAGCTTGAGGAATATGCACGGCGACGACTTGTGGAAGGAGAAGTGGTTCTCCTCGGTGCAGGGGTGCCAGCCGCCGATGTCCACGTCGCACACGCGGCCGGGCGGCGGCGGGCTCGAGAAGCCGCAGTTGAATATGTTCTGGCCGGCGCCAGCGGTCTGACCCTTCTTCTTGTATACTACAAACGGAATCAAGAATTCGAGATTACCTATATTAACATTGGTGACATTGGTGACTCCACAAAGTGGAAGCCATTTTTTTTTAAAGAAGAGTGCGCCAGCTGATAGCCGTGGTTTCACCCACTTTAAATTTTAATTTTTTTCAAATTTTAAATAGATTTTCTCTAACATTCATTCTTGCCATCACGCGAAATTTCGACTCAAATATCGCCATTATTTTTTGACTACCAAAAATTAAAAATATGACACTAAAAACTCACTTTCCGTCTTCTAGCCTATTGTTAATCCGGAAGATGTAGCAAGATTAGAATTTTTATACTGGATTTTGGAATACATTATTTTCTGCTGGGATGTGTGATGGATGACTACTAAGAAAGTGATTGAAGCCTTGAGCTTTAATCACCTAGATATTTTCTTTTATTAGGTTAATCTAATTGTATCTTATCAGTCCTAGTTGCAAAAAATAATTATATAGGGGTTAATATCTTCCAACAAACCTGACAAAAATTCAATTAGCTGATCCTCCCAAAACTTGTAGCTTTCACGTCCGGTCCCTTTGTACCAGATGAGTGTACTCCTAATGTCTTCAGGTACCGGACGGAATCCCAGCCCGGGACTAGTGCCAATGCTGCTATGCTCCAGCTGTAGCCGAGGCACGCGAGGGTTGATAAACTGCTGCATGAATGTCACCATGCAGATCGCAAACATCGCAATGAGAGCAGCATAAAATATTGTGAAAAATATGATGAGCTTTCCTGTAAAGTGGAAGCAATATGTTTCAATATGAGATCTATTGACAAACAAACAAACTGTAATCAAATTCATGAACAGTCTCTCTGAATTAACTATGATTTCCATTCGAAACTCATGACACCTATCAGACAAAAAAAAACAAAATCAAAATTGGTTCATCATTCGGGACACACAAACATGTCAAACTTACAACACCCCTTCGTTTTTGTTTCAGGGGTTAAAAACAAAAATAAACAGAACAATATTTAGTTTCCTACATCTTATAACTAATAAACTATAAAAAAAACTTTCTTACTCATTGACACCCAACTAAAAATACTGCTGATAAAAACATGAATTTCAAAAAACAAAGCTTTTTATGATGTAGGCGACCACTAAGGATTTTTGGCAATTCAACCTCCAAACATACAAAAAGGGGGTAAGTTCACATAAAAGTAGTGTTAGTTTTGAAGTTAAAAGTCATGGAAACCCATATTTCAATAATGGAAGTTGACTGTAGTTAAAAATTGTCTCTTAATTACAAAGCAATTTATAATGCAACTTGACAGAGTATCAATAGAAAGCTCTAATTAAATAATAATAATACACTTCACAACACACAGATCTACTTGATCCCACAGTAAGCTATTATTAGCTTGTGTCGTGGAAACCAAGCAAACGTGGTATATACTCATAGAATTACATAAGTATATATTATACTATAGATATATAAACACACCCAGACTGGAAAGTGGAACCCTGTGTTCATCAAAAAAAAGCACCCCCACTAGAAATCAAACCCAGAACCTTTTGATTAGCGGGCAGGGATGGTGACCTACTATGCCAATCGGGTCATATTCTTCCTAGTTTGTATGGATGTGAAACTAAACATTATTTATGTTATTGATTATTATTCATTACATGGTTTTTTAGATTCTTTTTAGGGACCAATTTAGGGACCAATTTAGGGTCGGTGAGTGAGAGAGAGAGCGAGTGATCACACTACATTAAAATGTAACCTAGAGTAGTCGATTTAGGGTACAATTTAGTGTAGTGTGATTACTCGCTCTCTCTCTCACTCACGGACCCTAAATTGTATCCGATTTAGGGCCCCAGATTGGTGCCTTGAAATTGGGAAATGTAATAAGCGCTTAAGGCCTGAGATAAAAGGTAGCCTTATAACTAGTATGCTAACATAAATTAAGGTTCGACCAACAGACCACACCCAGTTCCAAATTATTTTATTCTTCAACATTGTATGTAGCAAAACGCAGTAATTCTAGCACTATTACACCTTGTACCGAAACAATGGCTGATAAATTAAAAATTATTAGTACTAACCCCAACTTTCGGGAGTTCTTCCCAAGATTGTTCCTGATTCATGATCGTAGAAAAATGAAATTAGACTTTGTTTATTTCTAGACTGTCGGTTTTCGAATTCGAATTGTTGTAATCTTGGATTCCGAGACATATTTCAAGTGAATTCTTTTATTTCCTACGAAATGAAATCGTAGTTTGAAAATTAAAAATTATGCAAAATAACTGACCACCCAACCCAAACAATTGCAATGCAACTGCCCACAAACTAACTAGAGTTACTAACTTACCAGACTTATGTCTAATGCTACTGCTCCACTTGCGTTAACGTTAACGTTGATGTTAATGTCGAACCACGCTTTCATTAGAGCATTAAAATACGTGTTGGCTACATTTAGTTTGTAACGTGTCGTTAAGCGTTAATTTCTAGTGAAATAACGCGTTAACACAAAATGGCGGTCGAAGCTTCAAACAGCTGTTTTTTTGCAAAGGCGGTAGAAGCAGCAGCTGTAATTTTAGACCAATTCAATGTTGTATTTTTATTGTTCCCGCCAAAACAAAGAAAACAAAGTAAATACGATCTTGCTCCGCGCGTGCGCCACGCAGAATGAGAAGGCGTTAATATAGCCAACACCGCTTAGTGCGCTAAAAAAAGCGCTAAAACCCACAAACTACTTAGAGATACTACCGTATCCTGAGTAAAAAACCAACACCCGAGCTAATCCGTTAATGCGTTAAAATGTTGGCCAAATCTACGTAATGCCTTATTTAGCGCAGCGCACTAATTAACGCGTTAAAACGTAGGTGGAGCAGTAGCATAAAGCTAAAGACAACTGCCCGTTGACCGTTCTGCGTCAAAAAACCTCACCCGCTGGTCGCCGAAAGGGTGACGACCTGTGACGACTGATTGACTGTCTATAGGTAGCGACTCAAAAAATAAATTGAATTGAATACTAGAAGTTTTAAACTACTAGTAAGTATCGAAATGCCATCTAGAATCTAACCTGAGCCTCTGACCTAGGTGGTGGGTACTCACTAGTCACTACTCATTACTCAAACATGTACCTACCTACTTTCTGAACGCAAAGCAACCGGCAACGCATGCAGTCCATAGACAAGATAGATTACTTTTTCTTTTTATGGACTTTCAAATTAGTGTTTATTATTTGGCCAGTTTCAAGTTACCCTTCCATAACATCTGAAGTCATGTCAAACCTTTGGTGCCAACAACACACGTTTTTGTTTGGTGGTAACCACTAGTAACAGTAGTAATTCAGACGTAGTGATAAATAATTATTTTGCAGTACTGGCAGTATGCCCAAGTTTTGTTAGCCTTAATAATAAAAAGTCTAGTTTAGGGATGTGACGAACAAAATCGATTTATCTCTTCTCAATAATAACCGATATAAAAAATCTGATTTCGGCAATAAAAACATCAATTATTATAAAAAAAAGTCTATATATCAATATATCATCAAATGCTTTGTTCTGAATGGCTGACTTACGGATCAAACTTGGAAGGTCTGTGCATTGTATGACGTAGGCATCCGATAAGAAAGGACTTTCCGAAATCCAACCCCCCAAAGGAGTGAAAACGGGATGAAAAGTTTGTATCGAACAACTAGACCCATGAAATTTTGCACAAATACTCCTTAAGTAACGTAGGTATGCACTAAGAAATTTTATTCTAAATTCTACTGCTAAGAGGGTGAAAAGGGATTGTAAAGTTTGTATGGAACAACTGAAACCGCTGAGTCTACAACCATGAGATTTTGCACAAAATATTCTTTAAGTGATGAAGGTGTTCACTGAGAAAGGATTTTTGGAAATTCAATTCCTAAGGGGGTGAAAAGGGGTTGCAAAGTTTGTAAAGTTCGTATGGAACACCGTGTTTTCTTGGAAGAAATTATCCATAAGAAGTCAATTAGGCTGTTTTTAGTAGAGCGGCGGAGACCAGATTTTGTAAAATCTCGTCGGTATCTCTTATGTATACCTACAACAGGCATGGATGTGTTCAGGGCGTTGTGTAGATTACGAAACTGCTTGTTGTAATGTTTTTTAGTGGTGGAGGGGATAGCAGTGACGTCATAAACATGGCCGCCAACGGTTTTTGTTTTTGTTAATTACATCGCACCTATTAGGTCTATTTGCTTGTGTGTGGTGTCATTTGAAAGCTTATTAAATGTTCTTTAATTTATTTCCCGACATCTAAAGCGTATCTATTATATTTAAAAAAATATTTGACAAAATATGTTTTTTTTTTAAGCGATTTCAAAAATATTCTCTTTTTACTGAGAAACCGCTACACTTACGGTAAATTTGTTTAATATAAAAATTAAGTAGAATTTTATCACCTATTTAAAAATGCCAGTTTCATTAAAATAGGACTTAAAACAACTGAGATATGTTTCATTTTGTGGCGCAAGGAGCAAGGTTTTGTATCGTAATCTTATAGAACTGCTGTGCGTTTGTCGCGCTAAAACTCGTAAATGGCTCGATCGACGTGAATATTTCTTTTTTTATTGGGTTTTTAACTACCAGGAGAAGGTTTGTATTAAAGAAAATTGGGAGTTCCTGCGGGAATTCCGAATCTGAAACCGTGGGGCACAGCTAGTTACGTCACATAAATATTACTAATTCATGCTGTTAACCAGAAGTGCTTTCTTCATAGTACTGCCTTAAATAAATTATAAATTGTAGTTGCAATTGTGCTGTGTTAATAGTGAACAATCAAAACAATAAGTACTGTTATAAAATAATAGCTGTCCCACGTGGTCACACTGCACCCGCGAGAACTCCGAAATTCCCGCGGAATTGTTTCATACAAATTTTGCAACCCCTTTTAGTCCCCTTAGGGTTCAAATTTTTAAAAATCCTTTGTTATCGAATGCCTATGTCGTAAAAAGAACACACCTTCCAAGTTTCAGGTCTCTACTATCAGCGGTTCAGGCTTTGCGTTGATCCGTCAGTCAATCATTTAGGACATGGCAGGCATTTTATATAATATTTGTTAGTATCAGGCAATTATGATAATAGGGTTAAAATAAGCTAAAATTCATTATTTAACTATCTCGAACACAAAAATTGTATTGATTGAAACAAATCTCATCTCCAAAAGGACTTGCAAACATTCCTGTTCCTTCCTGACATACAGCCGCATTTTGCTGTACGACAACCAGCACTAATTACTGTTTTCACCGACATCCCATACGTTTACGGGATCCCCTAAGCGTTGTTTTGTGACCATTAGAAGATTGTTTCTGTTTCTTCACTAACTTTACTAACTTTTGCCGCTTGATCGGAAATATGTTATGAAAGAAATTCATTAAGATTTAATTTATTGACCGAAAAATATAAAGATATTCGTAACCGTACGATAATTACTATCGTTAACATACGATAATTTGTGCCTCGTGATCGTACACATTTATGACAAAAACTAACTAGAAGATATGTCTAAATAGTCATAATCCTGATAAGTAATGGTTAACTGATAATTTTACGCCCCTGGTACTCTGGTTGATATAATAATAAGCTCGCTTCAGGTTGCAGACACTAGTCCCATTTCGTTGGAAAAGGAGTAGTAGCGCCCGTTATCTTATATTCCACAGGAGTAATAGACGGACTCCTCTTGTCTCTTATCCCGGATTTTATGAATGTTCAAAAAGCACATGCGGTTTTCACATTTATCTCGTTTTGATTGCGATTGTTCTTCAAAAAAATTTCCACAAAATCATCAAAATTTTTGGTAGTTTTTAGTTTACCTACGAGTATATTTTGTGAGCTCTCTGTACTACCTGAAGGTTGACTGGCAGAGAATGCCACTGTGGCATTAAGTCCGCTTTTTGTACCATGATGTGCATAAAGTTTAAATAAATAAATAAATAAATAAATAAATATATTTTGAATTAGCGCCTGACCGTCAATTAATTTTGCAGTTTTGGGCTTAGAGGATCTAGAATCCAAAGAACTCAGTGTTACTCCCTTCTCGTGTAAAATAAGCTAAAACTGAGTTTGTGCATTGTCGAAGCCATCCGTTCGGAATTTCGTATTGAATAGAGCAGTGGGCGAATCCCTTAACTAATTTTTCAAAATTGTTTTCATGGCCAGGTTTCGTCCATTTTTTGATGATTAAATAATAAGTTTTGGCTTATATTTTTATAACAGTACCTAACTTATTGTTTTGACTGTTCAGTCTTGACATAGCACACAAGCAACTTATATGTAGGTATTTAATAATTTACTATCTGCTCCCGGTTAGCGGTTTCACTCGCGGTAATTTCGGAGTTCCCAGGGGAATTCCGCAATAAAATGTACCCCTTAAAACGTGTATGCAAAATTTCGTGGTTATTGGTTGAGCCGTTATGGCGTGAAAGCGTAACAAACAAACAAACACACAAACTCACTTTCGCATTTATAATAGTGAGGATTTAGGGCAGCATTATGAAGAAAGCACGTTTGGTTAACAGCATGATATAGTAAGATTTATGTGACATATTTTTACATTACATTACATTAGCTGTGCCCTATGGTTTCACCCCCGTGAATTTCGGAATTCCCGCAGGAACTCCCAATTTTCTTTAACACAAACCTTCTCCTGGTAGTTAAAAACCCAATAAAAAAAGAAATATTCACGTCGGTCGAGCCATTTGCGAGTTTTAGCGCGACAAACTAACAGCAGTTCTATAAGATTACGATACAAAACCTTGCTCCTTGCGCCACAAAATGAGACATATCTCAGTTGTTTTAAGTCCTATTTTAATGAAACTGGCATTTTTAAATAGGTGATAAAATTCTACTTAATTTTTATATTAAACAAATTTACCGTAAGTGTAGCGGTTTCTCAGTAAAAAGAGAATATTTTTGAAATCGCTTAAAAAAAAATCATATTTTGTCAAATATTTTTTTAAATATAATAGATACGCTTTAGATGTCGGGAAATAAATTAAAGAACATTTAATAAGCTTTCAAATGACACCACACACAAGCAAATAGACCTAATAGGTGCGATGTAATTAACAAAAACAAAAACCGTTGGCGGCCATGTTTATGACGTCACTGCTATCCCCTCCACCACTAAAAAACATTACAACAAGCAGTTTCGTAATCTACACAACGCCCTGAACACATCCATGCCTGTTGTAGGTATACATAAGAGATACCGACGAGATTCGGTTTAGAGAAGGAATTTTCTCAGTTCGCCGCTCTACTATTTGGCGCTCTTGCGGCAATTCCGAAAAAATAATCAATTTATATAAAAAATTCTAGGCCAGTTAAAAATATTCTAGGAATATGACAAAGAGAAAAATCAATTAATAAAAAATCTAATTTTGTAATTAAAAAAATATTATAAAAAATTATCGATTAATATAAAAATCTATTATTTTTTGACATCCCTAGTCCTTACTCCAGTCTAGTTCATAATGTGGGTCTATAATACCAAAAATGAAAGTGGCAAATAACACTCAGTGTTGAGTCCAAAAAGAAGAGAAAAAAAAAATGAGTCTAGTCTTTTGGCGGGATTTTTAACTGAGTGAACGTCAGTTTCATTTCTTTGTTTTGCAAATTGGTATAACGTGATTAATATTGTGTGAATATGGTGTGTTTTGCGTAATAGTGATCCATCCAGTGATGAACAATGTGCAGAAACAGTGAAATAAGATGAAATGGAGCGTTCGTCGGGAGGTTTTCGTTTTACTATACAACTGCCCAAGTTCCCACGTCCTATTAAAGTTTAACTACGTTTAACTGCGAAGATTTGCTGCCAAAAGTTCCAGTAAAGCATCGGAATGCATCTCACCAATGCATTTTGATGTTATTAACTTTGGAAGAAGAAATATACCACTGACTTGGCTATATGGACTAAGTTTCCTTCTGCCTTCCCCGAAAGGAGTAAACTTCACCAAAAAAACGAATTTGTGAAAACAATTTGAGTCCCTGTATTGTACAGCACCGGAAAAGGCGACACCGGAATGCACGACACGAGATTGTACGACACCGGAATGTACAGCACCGGAATTGGCGACACCGGATTTCATGGCCTAGCCGACTTCGTGCTCCGTTTAGTAGTATTCAATACAATGCAGGTAGTAGGTAGTTAGTAGTTACTGTCTCAAAATCTGATGGAAATTCAAATAACAAGTCCAAGTGTAATATTTAGTAACGTAATTATTATTTTTCACTTTAATGAATTGTTACAACTTGTTATATTCCTTTTTTTGCATAATATATCGAAACTTCGTGGTCACACCTAAGAATTAATCAAATAAATGTCACCTTATTTTGTCTTTAGCGCATCGCCGGCCGCTACCGCGGCACGCTCGCTCGGCTCGCGAGACCTGGTCATCAGTAAGAACCTAACCTAATAAAGAATGTCGGGTATACTACTTTGAAATCTGTTTATGATGTGGCCCCGATAGTAATGTTCTCATTACTTTTTACTTATTTCAATAAATAGCTTATAGTGACATCATCGCCACACTAGTACCTACTATAGGATAGGTGTAGGAAAGGTGACGTAAATCAGGCGAAGCTAACCGCTCGCCAGTCGCTTCCCGTTCGCCAGTTAATACAGTTTTGGTTCCTTTCTTTTCGTAACTTTTATAATCTGTACAATCTGTATAGGGCAATCGCTATCGTGGAAATAATAATTATAAGGTGTAAACTAAGGGACCAGGTTTAGTGTATTGTACTCTAAGTCTATACAGTAAAATATATAGAGTGGTCCGTTGTTTGATTATCCTGCCTATAGACTGTAACATAATAACGTAATGGGCATAAACACTAACATAAAACCTAATAATCATCACCAAAAAATCTAACATAAAATATATGTGCCGTATTTGACAATAACTTGACCCAGTATTTATGTAAGTAACGTAAACGAGCACAAAGAAAGGAGGCGTGATTTCATCGACCAATAGGAGCGGTGTCACCAATTCCGGTGCTGTACATTCCGGTGTCGTACAATCCAGTGTCGCGCATTCCAGTACTGTACATTCCAGTGTCGTACATTATCGTGTTGTGAATTCCTGGTTCCCAACAATTTGTGGTGAAAAGTCAAACTGAACAATGTCATTAATGACAATTGCCATACAAAAAAAAAAAAGTGAATTATGATTTTCATTTTCATGACGTTTTCAGTTGGTTTTCAGTGTTTTCATGTTTCATGTAATTTTCTCTAGTTTGTAGGTACAAAATTACAGACAGATTGGAAATTTAAATTATGTATTAACAATCATCACTGTAGTGTTTTTATCTCTGAATAGTTTTCGTTTTCATTTTTTGGAGTATCTAGATTTGAAACACCACTGAGCTGTAGCCGCTGAAGACAAAATAATTTTGATTTATCAAATTTTATAACGAAATACTAAGAAAAAATTATTAATCTTTCCGAAGTGATTATAAATTTATTGCGATGGCGTCGTCAGTGCACAAAATCATTCTCATCGTGGGTTTCTTATCATTATTTCACTCAGCTTTCTCAGCTGCTCAGCGTAAGTTAGTTAGTTTATCAATATTACAATCACAAAAACGCTTGTTTATTGATTTAAAAGGCTAGTTATTTATTTAAAAGGCTGCTTTTACTTGCTGAATTTACTTGTCCAAATGGCTTTGTTACTCAATTCAGACAAATATCATCACATTGAGCAAGTTGTAATCCTAAAAATTTACAGAAAGAAGAGTGGTTGTTGACATCGAATCATTTAGCATCGGGCATTCTAGTTAGGAAAGGTTAAAGGAATGTGTAGTCACAATAGGAATGTTGACAACTTTTGAAAATCAAAATTCTAATTAGTCCGTCAGTTATAAAATAAAAAAACAATAGACACGTATTTTTTGCTGTTCAAATTAATAAAAATATACAGAGATAAAGCGCAATAAAGTTTAGGGTGGAGATTCGCAAAGTTGTAACATCATTAACCGGTATAATCCCCCATACAAACTGCACTAGATAGTGATGTCACAAAAAATTTCAACTCAATGTATCACCATTATTTTTTGATTATGTAAAAGAAGAAAAGATACATGTCCAATATTTTCTATCAATCTACAAGATGGACTAAAAAAAAAATTAGTCAACTAGCCCATTAGTGATTTGATGACTTTAGTTGCTGTGTGCCTATGATTGTATGAGCACATGTTTTTCCCCTAGTGAGCAGTGCTGACAGTGTGTACCATGCATATGAAGCTTTCTAAATAGGAATGTTGACAACGTTTGAAAATCAAAATTCGAATTAGTCCGTCATTTAGAAAATAAAAAATCATTAGACACGTATTTTTTTATTTTTCAAATAAATGAAAATACACAGAGATAAAGCGCATTAAAGTTTAGGATGGGGGCTCGTGATGTCACTTACCGCTACTTAGTCAAATAGCCTATTATTTATTAGATTAGAATGTTTGAGATAAAATTATCGATGTTTAACATTTTTAAGATAAAGTTATCAATTTTATTTCTAGATCGCTCATATCTCAGAATCACATCCCAGGAGTTCACAACTTTGCCACTAGATGTAAGTAAATAAATACTAAATACCTACTCCACTTAAAACTAGCTTAATATTTTGATTTTTTAGAGGCCTTACCATGAGAAATAGGTACCTGAAAGTTTTAACAATATGGCTCGCCTTACTTCCAGTTGTCCACATCACTGGTGACAAATAGGAAATTTTATACTGATTGCGAATGACCCAAGACTAAAATCCAGTAGTAGAAGTCCCAGAATATTTTCTGTGCATGTGCATCCAGTGTACAAACCAGTACTAATACACACACTTCCAAAATTAATCAATTCACAATTTTTAACCTACAATCACATTTTCATATTTTATAAAATTTTTATTTGTAAAATTTATTTAAAATTTCATGAATAATATTGTTAAAAACTGAATTATGTTTCTGTTGTTACAGATTGTAGTGCAAGCCATAATTAGTTTGTTTGCTGTCATGTGGAGTGTGCTCAATGTAGCTGGCAACCTACGGGAGATCCCAGCTGCAGCAGAATTGAACCATATCAAATGGGAGACTCAAAGAAATCTGCCTTCGTTCTACATGTTTAACCACAGAGGGAAGACACTGTCATGTGACTATGTGCCGAGTGGTGGAAAAAGTGATTTAGAGAATTTGGAATGATTTTAGATTATTATCTATTCTCATGATTTTAAATTATATGTATGGGTTTATGTGAGTAAAGTGATACTATTGAAATAAATGTTTTCAAAAATCTACATACATTTTAAATGTAAAAAACTAGCTAAATATTATATGAATTAAGAACTATTTGCAAAACTTAGATGCTATGGATTACAAAGGATTAAAACAAATAAAAATACTGAATAGTGAAATTAAAGTTTAATAATTTTTTTTTTTTTATAATATAGTTGTTTTGTATACAGCCCTCACCACACACTAATTCTTTAAGTCTACAGATTGAAGTATGTAAAATGATAATACATATAAACTCTATTACATGTCTTAACACTACATAGTATAAAAAAGTTGCTGACTGCTCTGTCCCTATGTACACTTAGATCTTTAAAACTTTGCAACAGGTTTTCATGCGGTTTTCACCAATAGTGATTCATGAGGAAGGTTTATATCTATATTTTATCCTGGAATTCTTGCAGGAACGAAACGAAATTACCGCAGGGGACAGCTAGTGTAAAAAAAAGTGGCAGTTTATGTCCTCAATTTAGAAATGCCCTTTCTACACAGTAGATACACATTGTGGGATGCAATATTTTGTTTTCAACAAGAATTCCCATGTGGTGAGGGCTTTTCACACAGGCACTCACACATCAAGTTAATGCACATCTTAAACATACATAATAATAGTCCTATCTCACTGTGTTTCAGGTTAATAACGGCCACGGCCACCACCACCTCTTCCAAAGCCACCTCCTCCTCTTCCGAAGCCGCCACCGCCCCTTCCGCCGCCGCCGCCCCGCCCGAATCCACCACCACCTCTGCCACCGCCACCTCGCCCGAATCCACCGCCACGTCCTCCTCCAAAACCACCCCGACCTCCGCTCCCGCCGCGACCACCCCCGAATCCGCCACGGCCTCCACGGCCACCGCGACCTCCACCGCCGCGCTTGGCGCCCGGCGGCTGCGGCAGAAATCTTTTCAGGGGCAGCAACTTTGCTGGATCGATGAAGAACTGCTGTCCATCCTTGAAGCTCTTCGCCTTTATGTTCTCGCCAAGTTTCACTGACACGTAGTAATTTCGCAAGTTACCGAATATCTCGTCGATCTTGCCTATTTGCTCTTTGTTTTCCAAGTAAATTGGTGCGTTGAAATAAGGCACGTCTTCAATGTCCACTTTGCAAACTAAGTCGTCTTGTACGGTCCATCCATAATGCCCTAAGGGAGTCACAGTTTCGGGAGGGCCAGCATCTTGATATCTGAAGCCGCCGCCGCCACCGCCGCCTCGTCCTCCGAAGCCGCCTCGACCGCGGCCGCCGCCTCCACCACGACCACCGCCTCCGCCACGTCCACCGCCAAATCCACGTCCACCACCACCTCCTCTACCACGGAATGACATATTTCTATTTTCGTTGATTTATTGCAATTCTAAAAAACAGGTTAATTAAAGCTAACCTAAAATTGCCACAGGTTTGGCCGCTCGCGTGTTGTGAATGTGAATTTGTGAAATGTCAACTTGTGATTTGTGTTGTGGTCCGTTGACAGTTGACACTTGTGACTTGTGAAGTAGTCTGTGGTTGTGACTTTTTTTTCCTTTTTTAGATTCGCCGTTTTAACTAGGGAGCATGATTTCATCGTCGTTGATACCAAGACGTAATGTAGTCTGGACTTATAGGACGTATATACTAGAAAAAATAGGTGGCGAGCTTAGGTAGCTCTGATTTTTTTTTTATAATTTTGAAATTATAAAAAATAAATACTGTCATAAATTATAATATCATCGTTTCTGTCATCAATTATATCTTATTAAATACCTTTCATAGATAGTGAAATAAAAGCTGGCAGAAGTCAGGATGGTGGGAGTTTTTATAAAAATAATTATAAATCTTTAAAAAAATAAGCTATACTATATCATTTCATCGTCTTTTCAAGAATTATTTTTATGTTTTGTAGTATTTGTAAATATAAGAAAAAGGTGGCAGACGTCTACATTTCTGATTTTACTTGTAATATAAAAAACAATTATGACATATCAGGTCGGCAGCAAAATCTTCTCGCTGCTTCTCGCATAGTATAGTATGTGTGGCGTTTCGTCTTACACAGGTTTCTTTTCGCGAAGGTTTCTTTCTTTATGCGAACCAATACACTAATAATATTAGTGAGTGTGTATTTGTACTCTCTTGCAGCTATCCGAAGTTAGTAAAATTGTTCTGCCTTCGAAAAGACAGTATCGATTTTTTCTGCCTTTTTAATTTTTATGCTTCTAACTAATAGAAATCTTAGTCTTAAAGGCAGAAATTCTGTTATTTTTTTTTCACATTTTTTCGACAATACAGATTATTAATGCAGCATCATCATGGTGGTAGAAGTATTTTTTCTATCTTTTCTAATGTAATTTCAATAATGATTCTATTCTGCCTGACGATGAAATGAGTTATTTTTTATGTCATAATAATTAGGAAAAAAAAATTTAATTACTCTAAAACAGCAGGAGAAACTTCTGCCACTAGTATTATTTTTTTTTTTTAAATATTAAATACAATTTATTAAGACTATCGACAGAAGTGATAGTGATAGAAGTGATGATATCGTGTAAGACAACTATTTTTTTCAACATTTTTTGCAAGCTCCTATTTGATATTGCAGCAATTAATGAACGGCAGAAATTGTTTAAAATGATTATTTTACTTAGTACTCTAATATTATCAACCTGGCAGAGACGATGAAATTTGCCACCAGCTCCCTAGCTATTTGCCATTTATACTTTTTTGTGCAAAAAAGAATAAATAAATATATAAATAATTTGCAAGCCACTGTATTATAATTAGGGATGTGACATTGAGAGAAAAAAATCGATTTTTATTTTAATCGATTTTTGTCTCTTTAAAAATAATCGATTTTTGATTAATCGATTTAAATGAGGAAAAAAATCGATTTTTAATATAAAATCGATTTTTTACGATGAAAATCTGCATGCTTTTAGCAATAAAACTCTGAGGATAATTTGAACAATAGGGTACTTGCACGAAATTTATTATAAGAAATTTTTCAAAAACAGAGCCTTAGAAAAGCGTTATCGTGAAAGATTAACAAAAAAAATTCAATAGTTTCTAAGATATTCAACTTTTAATTTTGTGAAACTGAATGTTGAAACGAAACACCAATCACAGCCACGCTTAACACATTTCACTCTTCACTTTTATTTTTTTTGGAAACATTTACTTACCTCTTTCAAAAAAAGCAAAGAAACTAAGAGCATACAGTCAACGCATATTTTCCATTTTCTGAAGTTTTTTACTTTAAAATGAATCGGTAAGATGTATTTCGATTTTTTTTATTTATCTACTCCGAAAAAAAGTACAAAATTTTTACAAGGTCAGACACAAAAACCCAGCAGGGTTTATTTCGTGTCACATCTGGCATTAAATAAAATGCATAATATGTACTTACAGATTCTTTACTGGAACTTTTGGAAGTAACTCGATACAGTTCAACCTTAATTTCGCTTTTGGATATTGAAATTATATGTCTGTCAGTGTCAAATGACCCTTTCAATACGAGTGACATTTGTATCACAGATTAATAAGGCGTAATTTTGACCTAGTGACGTCATTCCGCGTTTCGGTGGTAAAGTCTAAAGTATGAATTTTGAAACGCTCTATTTAAATAATTTATGGATATATTTTTTTTCTTTTTCTTGCTTTGCTTAAATAGGCCTTCCCATGGGAATCCCAGGATAAAAATCGATTGAATGATTATAAAAAAAATCGATTATTAATCGATTATTCTTAAAAATAAAATCAGTTATTAAAATCGATTTTTTAAAAATAATAATCGATTTTTAATCGATTATTAAAAAAATCGATTATTTTTTCACATCCCTAATTATAATAGCTTCCAAGAACTTTCTCGGAGCTCTTGAAGAAAACCGAAGAAATCAGTTTAAAATGTCTTTATCTTCTTGAGCACATAAAAAACCGTCACTGTGAAAATTATTGTCCAATAGCAGTTGAGAGACTTTTGGCGGGATTTTAGCAGTGACGGACGTAGTTTTATTTCTTTGTTTTGCAAATTAGTTTTATCGTGATTATTATTGTGTGAATGTGGTGGATTTTGCTTAATAGTGATCCATTAGTGATGAACAGTGAAATAAGATGAAATGGGGCGTTCATCGGGAGGTTGTCGTTTTACTATACAACTTCCCACAGAGCGTCCTATTAAGCTGTTGCTGCCAAAAGTTTCGGTAAAGCATCGAAATGCATCTCACCAATGCATTACTACTGAGTTGACTGTATGGATTCAGCTTCCTTTGCCTTCCCCATTGGGGTAAATTAAAAGACATTATAGAAATTCAAAGATAACGACTTTGGGTAAATTCTCAGAAGAATAAGGGTAAATTTATCAAAAAAAAAAATAACAAAAAAAATGACAGTTGACGCTTCTGAGCGAGCGTAGTGATTATTTGCTCAGTGACATTAGACATAAGTCTAGTCTAGTTAATTTTTGTAGTTCTTTATTATATTTTGGAAATCTCATGATTTCAAAATATATCGGGTTTTTTTTTAATTCAATCGCGTTGCTTTGTCTATCAAGTCACACATTGTCATTGGCACAATTACTAAAAAGTTGCCATTTAATAAAAAAGAAGAAGAAGTAGTTAATTTTTGGTACCTAGGCACGTCTAATTAATTTGTGGGTACCTAGTACCTACAGGTACCTACCTACAATAATTTGTTTGTACTTGTACAAACAAATCAAAGAAATTATTACTTTCTGCTACAAATCAATGATCTAGATCTTAAGAAAAGCAGAAACATACTACAAGCTAGACCGATTTGGTTCGTACCTATTTAACGTGAATCGTGATTGATTGTAAGTAACTTGTATACGGTGAAGTTATAAATCTCCGAAGATGCGTACTTTAGAAGAAGAGAACAGGGACCTGCGAGAGAAAAACAGCGAGCTGGCGCAGAAGGTTCAGTACTGGAAGATGTTAGCAGGACAGCGTGACAGCGAGAAGCTAGATTTAATGAAGGAAATAAACGAGCTGCGGTTGAAGTTAAGCGTGAGTTCTTTTGTGCAACAGTAGCTGTAAAAAGAAACTATCCAGCGAGTCAGGCTTTCTCAGTAATTACTAATTAGGGTTCTGCCCTAAAACTTAAAAAAAAGTACTTGTTTTACCCATTATTTATTACACTATCGCAAAAACCTGCAGTTTTTCTTTAAACTTTGGCTTATCTAAACTAATAATAAAACTGTAGAGAGGTCAGTTCTGTACATTGAATATATATTCAAAATTAATATTGGAGGATGAATAGTGATCGATAATGCAATCAGTACATTTTTTGTCTGTCTGTATGTGCACGCATGGGTCAAAAACTACTGAAGGCAGTACTAACTTTTAACCAAACTTGGTACGATTGTAGTCCATACTCCTGGGCAGGTTACAGGGCTATATATATATAACGCTAAGACACATAGGAGGTGAGCAGTGACAATAAATTTGAAGCAAGTTGGATGAAAATGCGCTTTCGAGCTCTTATCCTCGCTTACGTTTACTCAATCATGCAAAAACGGCTGAACGGCAGATTTGGATGAAATTTGGCATGTACGTTGTCAGGGGTACAGAGAAGGACATAGGGTACTTTTTATCCCAGAATTCCTGCGGGAACTTCGAAATTATCACGGGTGAAACCGCAGGGCACAGCTAGTTATCTAATAATACTATTAAAATTAAAAGTTGTTAAGCAACTTTTATGAAGGACTGAAGATAACTTTATCATTATTTTTGCATATTTTAACTATGTATAAGTCTATTAAAATTCGGTATAATGGTTAAAAAAATATTGTTTTAATTACAAGATTATACAATTTAAATTCAATTGAGTTCTAAGTGTTAAGTCACAGATAATATTATAATACTATAAAGTAGTAGTTATGTGCAATAAACTGCCAAAATTTTATATTGTTTCATTGCTGCTATTTTGTACTTGTTGATGTTGAATCATTAGGAGAGCAGCCAACTCCAAATGAAATTGGATAAGGCTTGGTAAAGTGAATGAATGACTTGTAAAAATTAGGAAAATTCGATTTTGAAATCCATAAAACAATGGTTATTTTTAATACGTACAAAAAACCTCTGGCTACTAAAGGCAGTCATGTACTTAGTCTCATTCTTTGTCTATGTCTCAATCATGCACACTCCAATGACTGCAATAGGCAAGAATTCTTAAGGCCCCACTCAGTCATTTTAATGATTACTTAAAAAAACAAAACTGCCACACTCAGAGATTTAAAAATTTAAATTAAATCATTGAAGGCGAATCAACAAGTGTCAGGTTTAAATGATTTTTTTTTCTTACAGTTGCTACATTTCTACTTGACCAGCGAGCTAAGATGCACAACACGATAAATTTTTATTGAGCCATTTTATCAATTCTTGTCGACATATACAACGTGTTAATGAATTAACTGAAAACCTGATACACCCCATCTAAGAAATAAACAATAATATGATTAAAATATATTTTATGTTGAAAAAATGTATACTTTAAAAGTTATTCAACATTAGTTGGGAGGTGACCGATCTACGAAATTCCAAGCGGTACGCCCGCGCCTACCGGTTCGAATTTTTTTGCTGCGGGCGGCGTACGCGCCAAATATTGTATTATAAATAATTTAGACATGGGCTAGTAAAAATGATTAAATATAACCTATATTAAAACATAGTGTGATCGATTCGCTAGTCGATTCTGAGGAAAGTACTTTCTAGTTTTCAGTTAATTCATTAACACGTTGTATATCGTTTTGTCTACCAGTGGTAACATGGCAGCAAAAAATGTTTAACCGAATTTAGTCTTAACTCAATACCCCACTAATGCACTTTTTTGCTTGGATGCCCAAAAAAATTTGTTGTGTCGACAATTTTATCTTTTGTTCGATAAACATATCGTTTTGCACATCTTAGCTCCTTAGATGTGATATTTTAAATTTAAATTTTGTTTTCACTATGATTTTAACCTAACTCTAAACTTTATTTAAATTAAATACTCGTCATTTGAACTGAGTTATTTGGTTGAGTACAAGTGAGTATAAAAAAAAACACTGGAATACACTAGAGTACTGAGCATCTCTAGTTATAATATAATACGTGTTGTCAATCCATACGGTTGTGTAAAAAAATAAACAATCCAACAGCCACTATAAATACTCATATTATTACAGAGATTACGTAGTGGTGGTGCTGCTCATTCGAGAAAACTTGAGGTTGCACTTCAATCAGCGAGTGAAGAGGCCCTGTCTCACCTGGTGCAGGCCTCCAATGCTGTGGCACGGACTATTGAGATGGCAAAGATTCACATGCGAGACAGGCAGGAGCTGGAAGCATCATCACCGTCGTGGAGCAAAATCAGTGGGACACCCACCACTGATAAAGTATTGAAGGTGCCCCCTACATTGATGGGTGGCAAACACATACAGCCGGTCGTGTCATTGAATCGGCACAATAACATAACTTCGCGTAAGTACATACTTTTCTGATCAGGCGCAGCCCGATGAGGGGGTGGGGGCGACACAGGGGACATGCCCCTCCCAAATGTTTTTTTTTATAATTTGTGCCATAAAATTATGTATGATCCAATAAAGTCTAATTCACTCGACATATTTGGACATAGATGCAATAGTGTGTTAACCCACACTGGAGAAATTTTGAGTAAATCATATTTTAAAATTGCAGCACCATTTTGTGTACATTTTTTTCACTCTACGGGCGGCCAAAGAGTCGTCGACTTTATATCAATGTGCAGGGTATGAGCTGTGCTCTCATACTTTGAGTAGAGGACTGCCCGTTTATGGTGTCTCCTTTGTTTGAATACTCCAAAATCAATCTGTATATAAGTAGTTAAAGGAACAATTTATTAAACTTTATCTTAATATAGGTACATGTTTACAGGCCCATTGCCACAACCGAGGAGTCCAAATCGTCAGCACACTACTATGGCACTGCCAATGCACATGCTGCAGGGTATGTATTAAAAATTTTTTTGTTTATTATGATACTTTATTTGACTGAATACAATAAATGCAATTAATAGGTTTTCTAGACTTCTATAAGTTATGTGACATGATTGCGACTCGTTCATCATCGAGACTTAATAAGGAGACAGGGTTATGTGGTCACAGTAGTATTTTTTTTACTGTCTAGCCCGCTCCACATTCACGCGAGAGTCTTGCGAGGACGCGAGAAAACCACGAGAACGTGATGTTCTCCGCCGTTTCTCGTAGTTTTCTCGCATTATCGCATGAATATGGAGCGGGCTTCTGGGACCAGAATAATTTCAATAGTAGTATTTAAGATAAAACACAGTAATTCTATTGTGATAGAAATACATTAAATGGCTTTACTCTATGTTCAGTGATGTAAAGAGGTGGCATTAAGAAGTACCATGGAAGTATTCACTTAAATAACTTACAGATATCTGACAAAATCAGCTGTTTTTTTGCTAGGGGCTAGGGCGTTAGTTATTGGAATATCTAGACACTATCATAATGAATGCAGTGTGGAATTATCCTATAAAAGTATTATTTTTCAATAATTATTTCAGATATAATTATTCCGCTGACGCGGATTGACATGGACATGGATATACCAAACAACAACAGTGACTCGGAGGAAGACAGCACCGCGGGCTTGGGGCTGGATAGTAAGGACACTGCGTAGTTAACCCACTTGTGGCCGCACTCCGAGTAGTTTTAATGATTACGTAATTTTAAGTAAAGATTTTAAAGAGAGCTGCCGCACTCTGAGAGTAGGCTATTAGACTATTTTTTTTTTAGTCCGTCTTGTAGATTAATAAAAGATATTGGACACGTATTTTTTCTTTTTTTACGTAATCAAAAAATAACGGTGATACATTGAGTTGAAATTTCGCGTGACGTCACTAACCAGTGCAGTTTGTATGGCGACTTATAGCGGTTAGTGACGTCACGAGCCCCCACCCTAAATTTAATGCGCTATATCTCTGTGTATTTTCATTAATTTGAAAAATAAAAAAATACGTGTCTAACGATTTTTAATTTTCTAACTGACGGACTAATTAGAATTTTGATTTTCAAAAGTCGTCAACATCCCTATTAAATTAATGTTAATTGGTATTTAACTAAATTTTACTTAATTATTTAAATGCCAATTAACATTGTCAGAATTCTTATTCATTCAACAGATAGTATGGATGACGCAGTGGAAGGTTCACAAAACATCCTATCTGACGACGAAGGGTTCGAGACATCGTAAGTATATGATTTTGCAACAAACTAGGTATCATAATGGGTTAACTGACAGAAATTTCTGCAAGCTTATAAGTAAATAAATAAGTAAATTAACAGCAAATACCGATTTGAAATCTTATTAGATCTCATTTTTTTTAAATAATTCCCCTTAACGTTTGTCGAAATAAAACTGAAAACTGTTGCTTTTTGGTTCAGGAGACGACTCGACGTGGTGGCTGAGGATTTGGAGCCAGAAGACTCGGAAACTCCAACGAGGTAATCTTTTAATTATGAACAAAATAATATATTATATAGGATTAGCTGTTTCGACCGCGGTAATTTCAGAGTTCCCGCGAGAATTCCGGGTCAAAATATAGCCTATGACACTCAAAAATAACGTAACTTTCTATCGGTAAAAGAATTTTCAATATCGGTTTAGCAGATCCAGAACATAATATTTCGACGAGTCCTGTGTACTAGTGCAAGTGGAAAAACACAACTTTAGAGCAAAAGTTATTTTATTGATACAAAACCAAAGGTTATTTTAATGCAACTAATGGTTATTGATGCAAAAAAAATAGTTTTTGTCAATTTGTAGGTTGCAGTATACGTAGGACAGTCGATATAATCTTGTTTTGTGTTCTGTCTCTTTCTCTCTCTTATGTAATATGGCCGATTTACACTTCCATAAGTACCTAGTAAGTAAGTAAGTTCAGCTTACCAACTTACTTAATCGAAAAGTAGACAGCAACGTCCAAACGATGGGCATCCATAATTAAGTAAGGACAACAATACACTTCTTCACTTACCTACTTCCTACTACTATATGTATCTACTCTCCGACAATTTCGCAGGCGGAACGCTGGGGCTCCACTGAAAATCAGCGCTGGGACCACTACGGTCACAGCGAATGCTGAGTGGAGTCCCTTTTAGCAAGGCACTGCACCACATAGTTTCATTTATCTTTAAAATATTAAGTAAAATTGTTGCATGGTGTATGTGTTTACTTTGCAAATAAAGTGTATCTTATCTTATCTTATCACTTACTTACTTGGCGGCCGGCGCCCACACGTGGTTTTCTTACTTACTTACTACTTATGGAAGTGTAAACCGGCCATTAGACTAAGTCACGCAGGCAATTTAGCGAGCAAAATCCAAGGATAAAATGTGTTTTTTTTTTTTACAGAAGACCACCTGCAGATCCTTTAGAAGGGCCCAGCTGGTTACTGGACGCATCAAACACAGTGAGTAGATATTATCAACATGCTTATTGTTATGAACCATCTTCAAGAACAAAATATCCTTACATAACAAAAAGTCCTTCGCCGCGTCTGTCTGTCTGTCTGTTCGCGATAAATTCACAAACTGCTGAACGGATTTTCATGCGGTTTCATGGAATAGAGTGATTCATGTGGAAGGTTTATCTATATGGTTTATCCTGGAATTCCCACGGGAACTCCGAAATTACCGCGGCTGAAACCGCAAGGAACAGCTAGTCTTTAATCCTACTAATATTATAAGTATGAAAGTGTGGATGTTTGGATATTTGTTACTCAATCACGCAAAACGGCTGAACGGATTTGGATGAAATTTGGCATGCACGGTGACAGGGGTACAAAGAAGGACACAGGGTACTTTTTATCCCGGAATTCTCGCGGGTGAAACCGCGGGGCACAACTAGTCCTACTAATATTATAATTGCGAAAGTGCGTTTGTTTGTTTTTTAGGCTTTCACGCATTAACGGCTCATCCGATCATCATAAAATTTTGCATACACGTTGTCAGGAGTACAGAGAAGGACATAGGGTGCTTTTTATCCCGGAATTCCCGCGGGAACTCCGAAATTACCGCAGCTATCAAATATCTATACTATAATAAAAGAGTAGAATTCGCGATTCTGTACATTGAATATTTTCACCTAAAATTGAGAGGGGTGATAAAAGAACAGTAGCCAAGTCCAAAAAAATGTTTTTAAAATTCTTTTCTGTCTGTCTGTCTGTTCGCGATAATCTCCGAATTTACTGAACGGATTGTCATGCTGTTTTCACAGGTAGATTAGGCTTAGCCTGGAGCTACATACAGGCTTTGTTTCATTGAAATCGGATGTCGGGAAAAAAAGTTGTTGTATAAAAACCCTTCGCGCGGGTGAAATCGCGGGGCACAGCTAGTAATAAATGAATGGCGATGATCGCAGTCGCAGAGCAGTCGAGCCCGGTTCCCGCTGGAGCCGGACTCGACGACGCAGGCCGAGGGCTCCGCCGCGCCGCCGCCCGCCGCCGGCCGCGCCGACCGCGCCGAGGTACGACCGACATAGCGCCGGAGTAAAGCCCGTACAAATGTCGAAATAAAAGCCCTGATTAATTCAGCAAATGGGCATGATGACGGGGTGTAAAAATGAAAATTCTATTCAGTCGGTCAGTTGGATAGTTAAAAAATAATAGAGACGTATTTTTCGCTTTTTCAAATTGTTCAAAAAATACTTGCATTAAAGTTTAGGAGTGGGAGGTCGCGACGTCATAACTAAATATAAAGTGTACCTAGATGTGACGTCACACGAAATTTTAACTCAATGTATCGCAGTCACGTTTTGAATACTTAAAAAGGGGAAAAATACGTGTCCAATATTTTTTATTAATCAACAAGACGGACTAAAAACTAAAATTTAGTCATCTAGCCCATTCCTAACGACGCCACGGTTACGCCCTTATAGTGCTAATATTCAGTTGTTTAAAAGACTAAATTGTACAAAATACTTAAAAGGCGGACTTGCCTTATCCCTAAAGCAATGTCTGCTAGTTCAAATTATGTAATAAATATTAATAGTAAATCTATACATAAAATCTATATCTGTCTAGTAGTTTTTGAGTTCAATCATAAGAACCAAAAAAATTAAATCAAATCCTTCCCCTTTGTTATAATGTATTAGTTTAAATTGTAGAAGTGGTTTGTTGTGCAACGTTGATAGATGGGCAATAAACCCGGTGCTTGGGTTTAAACCCGATGAAAGCCCGTCATTTACGAGTTTATCTTTTATCGGTTTTACTTTAAACCAAAGCACCGGGTTGGTTGCCCACCTATAGCTATAGTAACGTTGGTTGTGTGCGCGCGCAGGAGGGCTCGCCCCCCGCGCCGCTGTTCTCCCCGACGCGGCGCCGGCGCAAGCGGCCCTCGTCCCCGCTGCCCGCGCCGTCGCCCGCGCCCGCGCCGCGCGTCGCCAGGTAGCCGCACACACCCACACAACTACACACACACACAACTACACGCGCACACAACACACACACACACAACTACACACGCACACAACTACACACACATACACACACACACACACACATACACACGCACACAACACACACCCACACCCACACAACTACACACGCACACAACACACCCACACAACTACACACGCACACAACACACACCCACACCCACACAACTATACACGCACACAACACACACACACACCCACACAACTACACACGCACACACACACACCCACACAACTACACACGCACACACACACACACCACAATTAATTTTATCACCACTTTTGTGCTCTAGATGACTCAGGTTCCAGCGTTGTTGGTTTTTATCAAAAAGTCTTTTGGTACAATTCGTTACAGCTGACGCCGCTGTAAAAAAATGGGGATGTGGACTACTTTTGAAAATCAACATTCTAATTAGTCCGTCAGTTAGAAAATAAAAAAAAACAATAAACACGTATTTTATGCTTTTTCAAATAAATTAAAATATGCAGAGATAAAGCGCATTAAAGTTTAGGGTGAGGGGGTCGTGACTTCACTAATCGATAAAACCGCCATACAAACTGTCCGAATAGTGACGTCACGCGAAATTTCAACTCAATATATCGCCGTTATTTTTTGATTACGTAAAAAAAGAAAAAATACGTGTCCAATATTTTTTAATAATCTACAAGACGGACTAAAAAACAAAAATTAGTCAACATGCCTATTATCTGTATGGTACAATTTTTTACAGCTGACGCCGCTGTTAAAAAAATTCAGTGTTAATAATCATCATCCCCATTGTTCGGCCAGCCGGATACTGAAAGTGCTGGTGCCCAAGATGCGGCTGGAGGGCGAGCCGGCGGGCGCGGGCGCGCCGGGGGCGGGGGCGGAGGCGGAGGCCGGCGCTTCGCCGCCCAAGCGCGCGATGCGCTTCGACGCGCCCAGCCCCAACGGCGCCACCGTCGCGGGCGTCATCATCTCGTGGGTTGTTTGTTGTGTTCAGGCGTATTCAGCCTATTTTAAAATGGAAACAACTTTTCGGCTGCCCTGCGGTAAAACTAAGTAATTGCAGGCGAATAAATTTTACGGGAGGAGCAAAAAACCGTTCAAAAGTTTAACGATTTTCATAATTTTATTTACTCTAACTGACTGACTGAAGCCTTTTTGATAGTTGTTGCAGCTGAGTAATTTCTACAGGTGGAGTGAAAAACCGGAAATCGCTTTATTTCAAACGAATCTTCTAAAATTATTTCACGATTTGAAAATAGCAAAAAAAAAAGTTTTTTTCGATAAATTTACAGTTGCTTTGTTTTTTCGTAGAGCAGCCGTTAAACGACATACAGTTTCAAGTTTCGACTGTTCGCCATTAAGTATCATTACGTACGAAACTCATTTGTCATGGTGTAATAAAACTTTATCATAGCTCAAAATTAGTCTTAATTAATATCTGCTTTTATATCCATGATGGGATTAATTAATATCCATACATAAGGTATTTTTTATTTGAACCTAGTGAAACTCTGATATTTCAAATACCTAAATGTATAATTTGAACTAGATTTTGGGTTTGCATTTACGAACATCTTTGACAGGTTGTCTTAATAATAGATATTAAGATCAGATCAGTCTTAGATCTTAAATATATATTTTCTCAAAGATTAAAATATTGTATTAATGTTATTTAACATTTTGTATTGCAGTGAAACACCGGTTAGTCACTCATCGCGCGAAGTATCAAACGTTGCGCAAAAAAGCCCCAAGCGGCGGGACAACTACGACAGCAGTGCCAGTAATAGCGATAGCAACGCCAGTAGGCGAGATAGCAACGCTAGTGGGAGAGATGGCAACGCCAGTGGGCGAGATAGTAACGCCAGTGGACAAGATAGTAACGCCAGTGAGCAGGGGAGCAATGTCAGCGAGATGAATGGATCGCCTCTCTTACTCGCGTTATCATCGCGCCTGTTGGTCAACGAGCGAGACAGCAGTCCCGGTGAACAGGATAACGACACCCGTAATCGATTTAGCAAAGTCGGTGTGCGTGCAAGCCGCCCCAACAAGCGCGACGGACACTTGAAAGATGGTGATAGTCGTGACGGTCATGCCAGTGGTAGAGACAGTCGTGCCAATGGGCGAGACAGTCATGCCAGCGAGCGAGATAGTCATGCCAGTGCGCGAGATAGTCATGCCAGTGCGCGAGACAGTCACGCCAGAGGGCGCGACCGTGCGGGCCGGGCGGCCAGCCACGACAGCCACGACGACAGCGGCAGCGGCAGCGGGGACGACAGCGGCGGCGGGCGCCTGCGCAGGACGAGGAAGCCCGTCACTTACAAGGAGAAACCGCTCAATAGGTAAGCAATGGGCATGTGGACTAATTTTTATTTTTAGTCCATCTTGTAGATTATTAAAAAATATTGGACACGTATTTTTTTCTTTTTTTACGTAATCAAAAAATAACGGCGATACATTGAGTTGAAATTTCGCGTGACGTCACTATCAGGACAGTTTGTAAGGCGGTTTTAGCGGTTAGTGACGTCACGACCCCCTTACCCTAAACTTTAATACGCTTTATCTCTGTATATTATTTTATTTAAAAAAGCAAAAAATACGTGTCTATTGTTTTTTTTTATTTTCTAACTGACGAACTAATTAGAATTTTGATTTTCAAAAGTAGTCCACATCCCCATTTATTGAAATTTGAACTCGCTTTCAAAAACATACAGGAACAGCTAGTATGTTGTACAATATTAACTTCGCCGATTGTACACGTATTTTAACGATTCTTTTTTTAATTGAGTAAGAAAGACCTTAAAAGTTTGTGAAGAAAAATGGGGGATGGATATTATGCTCCCGTTTAAGTAATTAATATCTGGGCGACCGAGCGTCGCTCGTTGTGATTACTTCTCCCGGAGAAAGTTGCTTATAGCGTCATCTGTCGTTAAATAGAAGAGCAGTACCAAACACTCATTTTTCACGGCCTGAAAACACGGATAAAACGAAGTTTTCTAAAAATTAAACCTAGTTAGATCGGTTAATCGCCCCCGAAACCCCCTGCATACTTAATTCTATAACGTATTTGTTTTTATTTGTTCCAGGAAGTTGCGAAGATGATCCTGAACATTCAGAGACGAGCCTTCGGATATTATGCTATCAAGAGTTATTGTACAGAGCGTGGTTTCACCCACGTAAATTTCGAACTTCCTTCATTAACTAATATTGTATTGGAATAAAAGTATCGTATGGCACACATTTTACTCAAAGAAAGGACAGACAAACATATTTGTAATCTTTATAGGTGTGTCTTCTGTAAGACTTGACCGATCGAAGTCCATATTCACATTTTGGTCTTTCTAGACGATGGTATATATTATATCGTTATGGTTAGGGAAGGTTACCCTGTTTATACGAGTGAGACCGGGGGAACAGCTAGTATTAGCATTTTAGAGAGAATTTGTATCTGTAATGTTATTTAGTATCGGGTGTTGCCCTCGTTTGTATTGTTATATAGCAGTGATTCTTTTTACTGTTTCGTTTGGATCGGAAGAACAATTTGCTATTCGTTAAATCAGTATGAGGAACCCGCAGTATTAGACTGATTTACTTATATTAATTTATATTGTTGTCAACTATACTTACTCTTATGTATTAAATCTCTATGCATTGACAAGTACCCGTATTGTTTGATTGAAGTTGGAGATGTAGCCGTAGCCCAGGGTAGATGTCGGTGACGACTGACGGCTGAGTTTTAAAAACAAAATTGGAATCCGGTAAACGAAATAACATGAAATTCACACTTTTCCAACGTCATCTGTACCACAGTAGGTACATAAAGAAGCATCAAACTCTGTTGAGTGTCAAAACAGATGAAAACCATTGTCGGCGGGCGATTTTGTGCAGTACAAAATATTAAACGCAATTCGGTTCCAAAGATAATATTTTAAAATTGCTACTGCGTGGATTATTGTAGGAAATATTAATTTTGGATGCTAGGTAAGAAAGTTTTGAGAATGTCCCGCGCCTGTCTGGGGTGGCCAATTTAATTAGACCCAAGATTTACTATTTACTGACGAAACCCTGTGCGATCTACCAATACCATACCTCTTGAAATCTTAAATGAAACAGCATAGTTCAGTCTGTTCTACGTATTTATATTTTATGCCTTGCCACCGGTCGAGCGACCGGTTGCCACCCCTGCCCTACAATGTTTCTCTAGTAAGTATAATATTCTTTTAACTGGACTGATACTCGGGTATACTCAATCGAAAGTAGATTAAAATTCCAAAGTTGACAATCGTAAATGATTCAGGCGCGGATCTACGGGGGGCAGCATTTGCCCCTGAGTACTAAATTAGGTACTTTAGTCTTTAATCAGACCTTATAAAAATCTCTGACCCTGTAAATTCCTCTGCGGTATCAAAATTCTTAATATTTCGCGGCGCAACCAAAATAACCCCCCTCAACTGAATCCTAGATCCGCGCTTGAATTGATTGTCTGGATATTTTTGGCATTATTAAACTCTCAACGGAAGAAAAAACAACAAAATCGGTAAGTTCTAAAATAAAAGACACTTCAGTTTTAATACTTTGTATGTATTGATAGTAGGTATCCGAGTGATCACCGTTAAAGATGACTTCATGACAGTATAATATTTATTAGTATTGCATAAATTACATAATGATCAAAATCTATTAAGTGTAATAACAATTTATATACTCGTATAGATAAGGTAGCTCATAGTCATAACAAGATTATTCTTGTCTTGGCAAATCGGTAGGTACCTAACTGCCTACTGAAATGAAAACCGGATTCTGAAGGTCGCAATTTTTTTTTAAGTGTTGTTCTTACTAAAGTAAACTTCTGGTTTTTTTAAATACTGAGCAGGAAGGTCAATATTAATTTTAATAATACTTACCACCGCAGTCAGAGTCGTTTTAATGATTACTTAATTTTAGGTAAAGATTTTAAAAACAAAACTGTCGCACTCAGAGACGTTAATTTGATTAATGTTAAGTGGCATTCCACTAATTAAGTTAAATTTAGTTAAAACGCCAGATGTCATTATTCACTATGACCATAACACGCCGCGCTAAGATAAGACGCCGCAAAAACTACGCCGTCTTTCCTTCGTAATCAAAGAAGTTTTGCTGCAAAAAAATACATTTACTACGTTTCTTATGGCTTAAAGAATAATAATTTCTAATATATTGGCACCTAGAGCGTTTGGAAATGTGGTTTTGGGACGCGCGTTATGGGCAAGGAATGTTGTTGGTCATAGTGAATATGGGCCCAGATGCCATTCTTTTCACTCAAACTTTAGTAACTCCAAAAATGGCGGAACAATTATGGAAGAGATTTGGACATCTTTTTATGGTATTACACTTGGACGTTACATTTGGAATGGACGTGAGATCAGGGTCTAGATTAGTCACGTCTTATGCGAAACAGTTAGCGAGTGGTCCCATTTGATTTAATAACAAAGACATTCAATAAATCTCATTTTTTTTCTGATATTAAAAAATAGCCGTGCTTTTGAAAATATACACGCACAAGAGAATTGGGTATTCTCCAAGGTATGAATATCAAAATTCTAATTAGTCCGTCAGTTAGAAAATAAAAAAATAATAGACACGTATTTTTTTGCTTTTTCATAAAGCGCATTAAAGTTTAGGGTGGGGGGCTCGTGACGTCAATATTCATTATAAGCGCCATACAAACCGCACAGAATTGTGACGTCACGCGAAATTTCAACTCAATGTATCTCTGTTATTTTTTGAGTACGTAAAAAAAGAAAAAATACGTGTCCAATATTTTTTACTAATCTACACGACGGACTAAAAAAAAATTTTTGTCAAGTAGCCAATTGGTTTAAAGCTATATAAACAATTTTTGAAGAGTCAAACTGCCGACAATACTGATAATTAATAAATTAAAATTAATGACATGACTTAATTTATAATACGTAGAGCTTATCTAAACTAAAATAACAGGCCTGATTTATATGTGTCGTATCGATATTTTAACGGTTGCGCGTGTACGTATGCCCGATGGAGTGACGCGGCATTTTAGCTCAGATAAGCTTTACCTAATTAATATATTTCTATTGCGTGACAACAAGATTGCTTATTCAACGGCAGCCCGCCTTGTTGCGTAATTATGCGTATGCGTGTACTTATAACTGTATGTACGTGATGCGGGGAGTACTCGGTTTAACTAGCGCTGCCCGCCGGGTCCGCCTTGTCGGGCGGCGCAGGGGCGGGCGCGGGCGCCGGCTCGCTGCTCAGCTGGATCGACACTGTCGGCTCTACGGCCGAATCCTGGGGAAATGAGCATGTTGACTATTTTTTTTTTATTTCGTCTTGTAGATTAATAAAAAATATTGAACACGTATTTTATTATTTTTTTACGTAATCAAAAAATAACGGCGATACATTGAGTTGAAATTTCGCGTGACGTCACTATCAGGACTGTTTGTATGGCGGTTTTAGCGGTTAGTGACGTCACGAACCCCTCACCCTAAACTTTAATGCACTTTATCTCTGTATATTTTAATTTATTTGAAAAAGCAAAAAATACGTGTCTATGGTTTTTTTATTTTCTGACGGACTAGTTAGAATTTTCATTTTCAAAAGTAGTCAACATTCCTATTACCAAATAATTGGCTTTTTAAAACTTCGCTCAAGTGTTTTTGGAAGCTTTGAGAGTATAAACACAATTTCCTATATTATGTCACAGCTGAGACATTCGATGCGGCGACAAGTGGGAATGACTTCGTTAAGTTCAGACCGAACGGAAAATTACTGCTCGAACATTGCCTTGACACACGTCATGTACCTAAATGCGACTGTGAGTTTGTTTCGCTTTCACGCCTTACCTACTAACCCGGCCATCATGAAACTTTCCATACACATTGTCGGGGGTACACCATACAGAGAACGACATAGGGTACTCTGTATCTCGGAACTCCCGCGGGAACTCCGAATTTAAAGCGAGTGATTATCATTGATTAGATAATTATTTAATAAATAATAATTATTATTTATTTATTATTATTACACAAAAATTTCTCGCAGCTTTACAGTTACACTAAGGACACTGAAATAAAAAATAGGAAGTATAATGATAATACGGTAAAGATCAATGAATAAGTACAATAAAATCAAATGCGTACATGGTACATGTATACTTTTATACCTACTTTCTTTCTTTTTATGATGTGTGCATTAATTGTTAAATAAGTAAATAAAAGAATCTAAGATGCTAAATTTTTTATATATTCATCCGCTCGCAATACCTCAAGCACTCATCGGACACACACATCCATCGACTGGCAAACAAATCATAACCATAATCGAACGCGTAATAAGACACGTCATGATGTGCATCAAATTTTGACCTTAAAGACAATGCTATTGAAGCAGCAATCAGAACTTTTACCAACTATAATGTGAAAGCGACAGATCCGTTTCCTTAGTAACGTTCGCCATTTCTGTAACTTGGCCTTGGTTGGTCCCTCAGGGTTTAGAGCCTTAGACTAAAACAGAATAGAAAGTTCTATGGCTCCTTCTATATTGTTTTTTATTGTGAACAGGCTAGACGGTTGACCACAGCTCACCTGATGTTGAGTGAGTGTGATCGAAGATTGTAAACCTGGAAAGGGAACCTTTGTCGCTACACCCTCGCCGGGTCTCACCTGCGCGTCGGCGGCGCCCGGGGGCTGCGCCTCCGGCGGCTGCTCGTGGTGGTGGCGGTGCGTGCGGCGCTCCACGTGCCCGTAGCAGTGCTCGCATTCGTCCTCGCTGTCCTCGGAGTCGGACTCGCCGAACTGGCGCGGCTTCTCGTATATACAGCAACCTTCACAGTAAGTATAAAGGTCCGTTTATATCATTGAGCGTGCCAGACACAAGCCAAGGCAGAAATGTGTGCAGAACCTACAGCATTTTCTCACGCGAGAAATGCGGTGACACCGCACGAAGCATGGAACAACCTGCGAAGACGTACGAGGACAGCGGCCTGTGTAGGCGGCTGGGACTACTCAGATTAATTTTTGCGACGAAACTACAAAACTTTGATAGTATGGAAAGCTATTTAAGCAAGGTGATGGAACTGTCACAGCAACTCTGTGACATCAACGCTCCATTAGATGAGTATTTCCTAGGAGTTATAATGCTCAGTGGCGTCACACCGGATTATGATCCACTGATAATGGCCCTTGAGAACTCAGGGTTGGAGCTAACAGTGGAAATAGTGCGATCAAAGTTGTTGCAGGAGTACCAACGGAGAGATGAACGTACAGAGACAGACAAAAAGTACAGCAGCGGCTTGACTACTGAAAGACACAAGAAGTCACCTCCGAAATGTTTTAGATGCAAGAAGAAAGGCCACTTTATTAAAGATTGTCCAAAAGGTGTAGTAAAACAAGTTGACCCCAAGAAAACCCTCCTCACAGCGTTGGCAGTAATCGTTGAACACAACCAGTGGTATGTATACAGTGGTGCTACAAGTCACATGACAAACAAAAAAAATGTTTTCATCAGTGAGTTAGTAGTGTCAAAGCCATTACAAGTGAGTGTAGCAAATGGTGATAAGTTATTAACCGCTGGCTGCGGAAATGTACAAGTGAATTTGAAAAATGGTGCAAAGACATTAAGTAATGTTTATTATGTACCAAATCTCACTACAAATTGACTGTCCGTGTCTGAGTAGTAACTAGAAAAGGTTATAAAGTAACCTTTACTAATAAAAATTGAAAAATTTATGACTGTAATGTACGTGTAATGTAGCGACTGCTTCTATGCATGATGGTGTTTATAAATTAGATTGTCAGTCGAAGCGTGTGGGGAGGTGTGACAGTTCTCTGTTTACCAGCCAAGGGGCGACACAGGTGTTAGCGACATCTGTCTCGAGCTGCAGCAATGGTGGTGACTGGTGAGCAGTCTGGTGTGAGGACCGCAGCCACATCACAGGAGGTTTTTCTTTTTTTTTTGATGTTAGTCATTTGCGCATTTTTGGTTGTCAGGCTTATGCTATGGATCTCACACTAAAGAGAAAGAAATTGGATCCAAAGAGTAAACAGTACATTTTTGTGGGATATTGTGATGAGACAAAAGGTTATAGGCTCATAGATCCTTCATGTCCTGCGTACTGTATCAAAGTCAGAGATGTCACATTTTTGGAAAACAAGTTTCACAAAGAACTAGCTTGTACTGATATTAGTGATGAAAAATTTAACCAAACTTTAGAAGACTATACATCAAGTAATTCAAGGTCAGAGAGTCCAGTTGTGAGTCCTATAGTGAGAGATCGAATACCTCAAAGGGACAAGGTGATCACAACGGGATCAACACGAGAAAGCATAAACACATTCGACAACTCCGAGGGTGAAACCACATTTGATTGCGATGATACTGCAGACGTAACTTATGTTCCAGAGGAGTCGTCAGAGAGCTTGTCTACGACCTGTTCAGAGTATGAAGAACCTGAATCTTCGTTTGCTGGTGCTGCGCTCGTAAACAAATTAAACAGCATCATTGATGAGTGATGCTGCCAGCTGGCGTACAGCTATGAAATGAGTATGAATCATTTATAAAAAATCAGTGTTGGATTTTGAGACAGAAGACCTAAGGATCAGAAGGTTGTGAAATGTAAATGGGTCTTTAAAAGGAAGTATGGTCTCAATGGAGACCGCATCTTGTAACAAAGGGCTATACACAGCGCTATGGCATAGATTATCAGGAGACTTTTTCTCCTGTAGTAAGATACTCAACTATACGCACATTGCTTGCGATTGCTGCATCATGTAACTTGGACATAGATCACATGGATGTCAAGACTGCATTCTTGAATGGTGACCTCCAAGAAGAAGTGTACATCGAACAGCCAGAATCTTTTAAAGTAAAAGGAGAAGAAAATAAAGTCTACAAGCTGAAAAAAGCCATCTATGGCCTGAAACAAGCTGCAAAGGCTTGGTATGGTAAAATAAATTCAGTTCTGGTGGACAAAATGAAGTTTAAAAGGTTATCAACTGAGCCATGTGTTTATATTCAGACCGTACACAAACATATTATAATAATTACATTATATGTTGACGATGTATTTCTGTTTCGGACCTAACCCTCGATCGAATCTTAACCTAAGAGTCGGAGAAATCTGGCTTAGCCCTTCCTAGTTGTTGGTAACAATTAACAAAGCAGAGGAATGAGCGATCGGGTGACATTGGGAAGGAGATTCCTTCTGCCAGTGTTTAATAACTACCCAAACCTATTATCTGCACCAATCAAAGATAACCAACAGCT
The DNA here is from genome assembly GCA_907165275.2 of Zygaena filipendulae. Classification (NCBI taxonomy): domain Eukaryota; kingdom Metazoa; phylum Arthropoda; class Insecta; order Lepidoptera; family Zygaenidae; genus Zygaena; species Zygaena filipendulae. The sequence continues at coordinate 990,019 of OU015649.1, forward strand.
AGCAAGAGCTCAGAAACATAATATTCATCAAATACTGTATGAGAAGCAGATATAAAATATCCCTCATGATTTGTCGTTGCGTAAGAAACCTACAGTAACCTAGGCCAAACAAACCGTGACGACAGCTTGGTTAAGCATAAACTACTAATAAAAAGATCAGAGTCACTGTCATCTAAATGAGGAATATCGTCGTCATTTGTTACCCTGGAAGGCTGAAAGACCGAATGGAAGAAATTTGAGAACAGATTACATATATCAACTGGTTTTTCTGCTGAGATATTTTTATAATAAACAGTATTAGGTAGGTCTGAACTATTTTTATTATTATTGACATAATATGTCCAGAAATATTTAATATATCGGCGAGAAGTCGGGAGCACGGGCAGTGGAGGTGAGCGTTCATGCATTGTAAAGGGGCCCCATTAAACCTACACCTGGGTCGCAAGTCGCAGGCACTGCTCCGTGTTCCCTACGGATATCTGGTATGCTGTACAACTTCTATGTTGGTGCAATTCATTGTAATAGTTTCTAGTTCGTTCTAGATGTGTCGTTCAGCTAATAGTCTCGGTCATACCTTTCCCTGCCTTCAGTTATATTGTGTTATGTTACCATCATAAGTTAGTCAGCTATCATTACAACAGCAGATAACTATCTGCTGTTATCTGCTACTATATTCCTTCTTCTATAATCTACAAATATTATTGCGTATGCTATTTAATTTTATACCGTATTTTGACCAAACCATTGTATAAAGTTAAACATGACGTGTTTGTTAGAGAAATGTGTCTTATGAAATAATAGGTAAGTACATAGTATATCCAATACAGTAGTAGTAGGACACTCAGTAATAATAAAACTAATCATGTGTTGAGAAGTTCTATATCAGTTAAGTTTATAAATGTAATAAAACACTTTAGGTTTTAAGATAAGAAACTGTTTTGTTACATGATAATAAGTTCTTTTTGGTTTGTTATGTAATGATAAGTGGTGACTATGTTGTGTTCTTTGTACTTTGTGTGCAGTGATAATTATTTTTGTTTAAATTATATACAGGATGATTACTTTTTTTTGTCTGTATACAGGTGGATTAAATTTTGTTAAGTCTGTATACAGAATGATTAATTTTGTTTCTTTTATACTTTGCATTAAGGGCCAGTAAGTGTTACTGATTATAGTCGTTTAAGGGCCAGTGTTGGTAAATGTAAACGACTTAATGTCAATGTCATTTTGTATTTGACATAGCTAGAGCTGTCAACCTGTTACTCTGTGTAACCCCGTGTCGTCTGTCGAGTCGGCCATTACGTTCGACGTTGTGTACCGTGTATGTTGCAAATAAAGCTATCCATCGTAATCCACGCCATTCTATCATTTCTAGCCACAACCCTTCAGGTCACTCTCAGTTGTCACCATCTCGAATATCCTAGCGGTGCCAGGAGACTTTGTAATTATTTTGTGACGGGTACAACTGCGAAAGACCTCTTGAGTACAAATCAATAGCTAATATCAGTTTTAATTGAAATACTGGTAATGTAAATTACAACTTTTCACTCTCTAGAGTATCTAAATAGAATTTTTATAGGACGGTGAGTGTAGCATAACTATTTTACAACTACTTGCAGCTACCTCTTGCTACGTCTAGGGTGATCGAGCACTGAGTACTCATAAACAATGAGAGGGTGGCGACCCTTACAAATCAATAGCTAATATCAGTTTTAATTGAAATACTGGTAATGTGAATTACAACTTTGCACTCTCTAGAGTAAATAGAATTTTTATAGGACGGTGAGTGTAGCATAACTATTTTACCTCTTGCTACGTCTAGAGGGTAATCAAGTACTGAGTACTCAGCAACAATGAGGGGGTGGCGACCCTTACACTTGGACTTCTTCTTGTTCATGCCCTCGTTGTCGACGGTGTCCTCGGTCCACACCACCTTCTTGCGGGAGCCCGTCGCCGTCGGCCGGAGAGTGATCACCGCCACGCGCTCCGAGCTCTCTTCCTGCAAGTACACACCACTAAATCCCCGGGTTTCCTGAAATTCTTCCCATTTTCGGAAGAGACGTGCGTACGTACGGGTGGCGCTTTTTGTCATTTCCGGACATTAGTATGGAAAAAATATCTTTTATTGTGTCCAAGTCGGTAGTAATTCATAGTTCGTAACACTGGACCTTATTTGAATTATATATTTACTTGCTGCTGCCCTCCGCTTTAATTTCGAAATTCCCTGACAACGTGTATCTAAAATTTTATAATGATCAGTGGAGTAGTAAGGCATGAAAGCGTATATAACTCACTATCAAACTGATTTCTGACTAAGACACCTGTTTCCAAACTGATGAATAAAATACGTTGTTTCATTGGAAATCTGTCAAAGGCGATCGAGAAATAGACCCTCATTTTAATTTACAGATAGGGTTTGCCATACTCGAATCAGAGTTTTAAGCTAATAAAAATTCTCTTTTAGGGTTTGCCATACTCGAATCAGAGTTTTAAGCTAATAAAAATTCTCTTTTTTCTGGTTTATAAATTTTATAGAGGACAGTCCAAAGTCTCCCTCTAGAAATGCCCCAGCGACGACAAGGCAGTGACTCTGGCCGTCGCGTCGTCGCCAGGACTACTGCTACTGGACCCGGTGGCCTAGATTCGACATGCAGTAACTTGAGGTAGAGTGCGTCCGCTCTACGCGTTCCTCTGAAACCGATGCCGCAACCTCAGTCTTTGCGATTGAGAAGGAACTTCAATTTGTTGGGAGTCCGACACTACGCCGCGCCAAATTTTTCTGTTTCTAAACTTTAAGCCACGTGAACAATAAATAAAACAAGGACTTTAATATAATATTATGATAATTTATTTTATATAATTGTATAAAAATATATTGGACCCAAACTTTCTGCTACTGAATATTTGAAGTACCATTTAAAACTTAATATTACTCAATAGGTATAACGTATGATCACTTATAAAGTAGTAAAATCATAAATTATTTCACAGCTTTGCAAGCAACCAATTCTTCAATTTTACTAAAATTGTATCCTAAGAAATCTGATAGTACTTCTTTTGTGTGCTGTCCCAGAGTGGGAGGCGAAGTCCTGGCAAAGTTGCCTCCTTCGCTGTACACGGTCGGTGGCCCAACCATCTTGACTGTCCCCGCATCAGGGTGAGGCAGCTCCTTCACCAACTCAATAGCTTTGACATGTTCATCATCGAACACGTCCTTCATTGTATTCACCGGTCCATTTGGGAATGAGGCATTCTTAAATAGCTTAGACCATTCAGAATTAGTTTTTGTTTTAATAGCATCACTTAAAATACTTAAGAGCGAATCTCTATTTTTTACTCTCAAAGTGTTGTTTTTAAATCGTTCATCTTCAATAAGTTCTTGTCTATCGATCACTTTGCAAAGATCGGCGAATTGCGGATCAGATCCAGCGCCTATAACCATAGATCCATCCTTTGTTTTGAACGCTTGGTATGGAACTACGTTAGAATGCGCAGTGCCCCAGCGTTTACCTTCAATACCACAGTTTAAGTATAGAGCGGCTACATTGATCATGCTCGCTATTTGCGTGGAGAAAAGATTGCAGTCTATCCGTTGGCCACGGCCGGTCTTTTCACGGTGGTACAGAGCAGTCATGATGGCTCCAAAGGCATGTAGACCAGTAGCCACATCAGTAACGGCCACTCCAACTTTTACAGGACCCCCTTCACGCTCACCCGTCACATTCAGCAGGCCACCCATTGCTGATGCTATAACATCATACCTGAAATTATTACTTTGTTTAGCTGTAATAATTTTAATGTGACTTTTATAGTTAACTAGCTGTCCCCTGCGGTTTCACCCACAGGAATTCCAGGATAAATATAGATATAAACCTTCCTCATGAATCACTCTATCTTTTGGTGAAAATCACATGAAAATCTGTTGCGTAGTCAATCAATCAATCAATCAAATATTCTTTATTGCTACCATAATAATAAGAATACAGAGAAATAAAGTAGGCAACAAAGGGCGGTCTTATTGTTAAACAGCAATTTCTTCCAGGCAACTGTAACTATAATTAAGAATAAAAGTTACTATGGAGTGAGTAGTGGACATGGACCAATTAAAATAGTTTAATTGGTCCATGGTAGTGGAGTAGTTTTAAAGATATAAGTATACATAGAGACAGACAGCAGGAAGCCACTCTGTTTTATACTGTGTAGTGATGAACGGGAGAACAGGAAGCAATAATGAACTGAAGCAACACAAGTTAAGATATAGGCGCATCAGCAAAAGCTGCTAGTCTATAAATAAATAATAATAATACCCCATCTGTATAACACGGAATGTAAGTAAGGTTACATACTACACCAAATATTCATATTATTGTAATGTTTCCAGCGGAGCTAGGATGCGCAACACTATAAAATCTTATAGAGCCATTTTATCGATTCTCGTCGAGATATTATATCGTTTTGTCTACCAGTGGTAAAAAAAATTAACCGAATCTAGTCTTAACTCAATACCCCACTGCTGCACTTTTTTGCTCGAAATATTGGTTAAAATTTAGTATCCCTTGGCAAACGGATGAGGGGGAGGGGGGAGTGGGGAGGGGGGGGAGACCCCCTTTCATTTGGTACTACTCCCATGACAAGGTAACGCACCGTTCTTGAGAAGATCAAATAAATGTATCCTAACCTCAAAATTCTGGCATCTGTCAAGTGTGTAACATAATTTGTCACAGCAGTGTTTTAATTTTAAAATTTGTGCAGAAACTGAGATTTTTCTTGTAAAAAGTGTATACAATTAAAGTTTTTACATCATATTATCTGGATCACAACAAGAAAGTGCTAAATCATAGTTGTTTCCTTAGAAAAATTGAAGTGAATAACACTAACACTACATACATTACATCAACTTCTATAGCTAAGTCGAATCTTTCTTTCGAACTACCCTACGCCACCGACAAATAACTGGTGTGATTGTCACTTGTCAATTAGTTGACAAATAGTGACAGGTACTATAAACAAAGTGTTGCAAGGATAAAATAACAGTAAATAAACCAATGGATATGCAAATATTACTCGATAAAATGAACGAGATGAAAATGGAATTTCAGAAACAAACCATAACCATAACGGAAAGTCTATCATCTACTATAGACGAAAAATTGAAACCACTAGTCGAAGAAAATCTTAAATTGAAGAACGAAATAACTGTCTTGAAAAACAAAGTGCACAAGTTGGAACGTGAGATACGGACAAATAATATTATATTACATGGAATAGAAGAGAAAGAGAATAGCGACACTGAACTAATGGAACTAGTTCTAAATACTTTTAATAGAATCAATAAAGACACAGGATTAGAAAGCTGGGACAAATGGGAAATAAGTAAAATACATAGACTGGGGAAAACAAACGAAAAAAATAAAAGACCTATTTTAATTACACTCACCCTGGCCTGGCGAAAACTAGAGTTGCTGCGTAACAAAAAGAATTTTCCCCAAAATATTTACATCACAGAAGATTTCCCTAAAGATATTTTAAACATCAGAAAAGAGCTTAAGATCAAACAACGCGAGGAAATAGAAAAGGGGAATGTAGCATTCATAATATATGACAAGCTTGTAGTTAAAAACCAAACTAACAAAAGCAAGGGAAGTGAAAAAAGGAAACGGGCGCCGACTGTATCGCCATCACAGAATCAAAACAATAAACAAAATGAATTGGAGGCTCCACCAAAAATTTATAAGACGCACCCGTCGACGCCCATGTATCGTGCAAGGTCAAATTCTACAGTGGAAACTACCAAACAATGATTACCTATATACATAGATGCCAGATGCAAAACAAAAACAAAACATATTATAGAATAAACAACCAACTTTCTCCCCCAAGTCGGACAGCGGTCACCGTGGGGGATGACGACCGCCACCCTCCAATAATAATAAAACAAAAAAGAGATAAATAACAAAAGATAAAAATACATTATCCCTAATGATCGACAATAGGCTACTAGAGTCATTAACTGTATTATATAAGGTCAGATGGAACACCCTTCAGTTAAACAAAGTTACAAAATTCGGAGATCTATAAACTGAAGAACACAAGTACCTACTATATTATATTTTACATAATTATGCGAAACAATGTGACATGACGTGGGATTTATGATTAAAAAATAAATACATAAACGTATATTTCAGAGGTACCTACTTCTGAGAGAATAACAGTAATAAATGTAAACTTGCCAGTCAGAAACAACACATGAACAAACAATACAAGTCTAAACACAGGAAAATGTGGAAAGTATTGGAGGAGGCCTATGTGTCTATAGGACACACTGACTCAATAATTACTGCGGACTGTTGTATGCAAATTAGTTACTTAGATATATAAAATAAAAACATTTAATGTAACTGTTCACACTATTTTGGTCAGTAAATAAAGGCTTATTATTATTATTATTATTATTAACCTCAAAACACTAAAACTGTTGTGGGTCGCCTATTAAGGTCGGGGAAGAACCTAAATTGGCTTCAAAATAATATCGATTGATTAGTCGATGGCGATGACGAAGTCTTTTACAAAAAAAAAAACACCTAACCCATCCGAGTCGGGGTGCCCTAATTTAAGGTTAGGAACATTTTTTTATAAATTTCTCGAAAAGTACGCATTACCTTGTAATAAGAGTGGTAGCATCATAATCGGGGACCCAATCTCTACCAGATTTAACACTTTTTACCTCCATCAGCCTGCCAATGGATACTAGACCCAACCCCAAATATTTGTTGTGTTGACAATTTTATCTTTCGTTCGATAAACATATCGTGGCGCGCATCTTAGCTATGCAGGGTAACAAAACTGTTAATTTTATGATTTATGGTGTTGTTTTTGGTAATTTTGTGTGAATACATCAGTATCACATCAGTTAACAGAAAAATATAAAAATCGAAAAGGTATTAAAAAACATCGCGTTCAAGTCCTGCGTAATTCACATAATATAATATAAAAATCTTTGCTATGCCTATTTAAAAAAAAAGGATAGTCATTAAAAACTGACGAAAGCAATAATTTTGAGATTTAAAGATTTAAAGATTTTTAAGATTATTCCAATGAAGTTTTCAAAATTATGCAGGGTGTAAATTTTTGTAATTTTTAAAAATTTTGAAGATTTTTTTTACATTTTTCTATTATGTCGACTTAGCTATCACCCGGTTTTGGCTTTGATTTACAGGACAACCTGTATAGAATTTGCATTGACCTTGTGTGTCATCCATTGTGTGCTATTGGCATTAATTTATTCAATACATTGCGCACATTTGATGCTAGCCTTACATGGAACTGGTTAAGCTATTTTTATACTAAGTACTCCTTCAACTACATCAAAAACAGAAATAAATTTCATACTAACCCAGGCTTTTGCCGATAAGGTCCAGTATTTCCAAAACCAGTGATAGCACAGTAAATCAACCGAGGATTTATTTCACTGAGCTTATCATATCCAACATCCAATTTATCAAGTTTGCCAGGAACAAAGTTTTCCACCACTACATCACATTTTTTTGCCAGGTCATGGTACACTTGTTTGCCTGAAAAATAATGTTACATTTATATGTTATGTGTGTGTTTATTTATTAGTGTATAGATGAGAATTGATAGTCAAGGTAAAAACAATAAACAGTTCTAACAAAAATAACACTAAATTCCTAATGAGATATGAATTTTATTCTACAAATCTTATAAGTATATAGGTAGGTATTTTTTTTACTTGCTGACTATATGAACATTTTTCTGTATAGGAAAATTTAAACAATTATATGAACTCACCCTCTTTAGTTTTTAAATCAATACATACACTCTTTTTGTTTCTGTTCATGGGCATGAAATAAAAAGCATCTTTGGAACCATCGACGAACGGCGGGCCCCATTTCCGCGACTCGTCTCCTTCAAAACTCTCAACTTTGATCACGTTCGCGCCTAGATCCCCTAAGGTCATGGTGCAATACGGACCCGCAACTATTCTAGTCAGGTCCAGAACATTGATGTCACTGAGAAAGCCAGACACTTTTGTCGAATAATCGACGCTCAACACCCTGCTGAGGGATTTTGAAATAGTAAAAACAGTTTTACGTGCGAATAGCATAGCGGCTGCGTAGGTAAATCAAGGCAAGTCGAAAATGTTATCACTAGAGCTGTTAACGTCTTATCAAAATAAATAAAAGAGATAATATAGGTAATTATCTCCAGAGATATCAAATAGGAACTACCTTCTGCGACTGCGGAGCGATCGTGGTCACAGCGGTGCTCGTGCCAGCCATGTCTTCAGCTCTTTTCTGCCGCTCTCCCATTAATGATTAAACTGAATATTAAATTAGTTCACTTTCGAATATGTTATTTGCACTAGAAAAGAATGCAGCAGGTTTATTTTAAAATCGATCTCTTTTTTGGGAACCAGGTATGCACAACACAATCAGAGAGAAGGTAATCACTACGTTTTACAATATTGTACGACCGACACTATGGACTGGAGTCTGGAATGCGCGACACTGGATAGTGGATTGTACGACGCCGGAATACAGCAGTATAGCACCGGAATTGGTGACAACACTCCTTGATCGATGAAATCACGCCTCCTTTCTTTGTGCTCGTTTACGTTACTTACCTAAATACTGGGTCAAGTTATTGTCAAATAGGAAATAGGGCACAAATATTTTATGTTAGATCTGTTTATTGAAGTAAGTAAAAAGTAATGAGAACATTGACATTATTGTTGGGGTCACATCATGAACTGATTACAAGGTACACACCCCGACATTCTTGATTAGGTTAGGTTCGTACTGATGACCAGATCTCGCGAGCTCAACGAAAAATAAGGTGACATAATATATCCCGATATATTATGTAAAAAAAGAATATAACAAATTGTAACAATTTATCAAAGTGACAAATAATATTAAGTATGTTAGTAAATATTAAACTTGGACTGATTGTTATTTAAATTACCGTCATATTTTGACACTAAAAACTATCTGTATTGTATTGAATACTACTAAATGGAGCACGAAGCCGGCTAGGCCATGAAATCTGGTGTCGCCAAATCCAGTGCCGTAAATTCTGGTGTCATACAATCTCGTGTCGTGCATTCTGGTGTCGCCTTTTCCGGTGCTGTACAATACAGGGACTCGTACCTACCTACTCACTCACTACTCTGTAGTCAGAATAAAATGACATGACATTCATGTGACACTTCACTTCTGACCACAGAACAAAAAAACAGATAGAAGGGATATAAACTTAGTTTAAAGCGTAGACGGAGTCTACGGTTTAAAGTTTACTAGTTTACAATGAAAACAGATGAAAACCAGTGTCCCCGAGTGATTTTCGGACGTAAAGAAAATAATGGATTAAACGCTTTATGGTTATGTTTTTACTTAGTCACTGTTTTCAAAATTCACACGTTTTTTTAAATATAATTACTCCTTATGAGGAAAGCAAAAGTAACAGTCCATATAGCCAATTCATTTGTTTTTAACCGACTTCCAAAAAGGAGGAGGTTCTATGTTCGATTGTATGTATGTTTTTTTTTTTTTTATGTATGTTCACTCGAAGACGGTTGGCCCGATTTGAAAAATTCTTTTTTTGTTTGAAAGGGTTTACTCCCAATTAGGTCCCATTGCCACCAAGTCGGGATCTGATGATGGGATCTTGGAGAAATCGAGGGAACTCTTCAAAAATTATAGGCACACCATAGCGATTTGGGTATTTTTGATAGTAAATCGTTCATTTGCTTTCGGAAAGCAAAATTTGAAGAAGTGGAACTGATGATGAAGACCACAGATGGTCATCGGAACAACTCAAAAACAATACGTATTTCACGGGTTCCGATTGAAGCGATTTCGAAAATTGTTTTTTTGTTTGAAAGGGGATACTCCTAAATTGATTCCATTGTCACCAAGTCGAGATCTGATGATGGGATCTTGGAGTAATCGAGGGAACTCTTCAAAAATTATGGGTACACCTATAGCGATTTTTGTATTTTTTATAGTAAATCGTTTCTTTGCTTTTGGAAAGCAAAATTTGAAGAAGTGGAACTGATGATGAAGACCACAGATGGTCATCGGAACTACTCAATAATGGGTATTTCACGGGTTCCGAATCGTTTACTTTAATATGGTTTTTAAACAATTTATGCCCGTCACAATGTATATGGTGAAGTGGAACTGATGGTGATGTACTAGGAAAACTCCTCAACAATTAACGTCCCTGCGTCGGGAAAAGCAATATTTTGTAAAAGGTGATGAGCAGTTGACATTAGGGTATTGTAACTTAGAGAAATTACGAACTAAGTCACTTAAAAGCGAGAAATAAACAAAATTTTAACAAAAAAATTAAAACCGACTTCCAAAAACACAAAACTAAAAAACTAAAAATAAAAAGCTAAAAATAACAAAATACCGATTTAATCCAAAAGACAAAAACACACGTAATATTATTATTGGTTTGTGCTACCACTGATCGGTATGAAGTCGGTGACAAGTCAAATATAAAGGGGGAAGATGGGATAAGTCGACTCCCGCCACCAGCTCTTCGTGAGCAGAACAACCCAAGTGGGCAGACACCAGCGGGCTTGTCACCGAATTCAAACCGATCAGTGGTAGCACAAACCAATAATAATATTACGTGTGTTTTTGTCTTTTGGATTAAATCGGTATTTTGTTATTTTTAGCTTTTTATTTTTAGTTTTTTAGTTTTGTGTTTTTGGAAGTCGGTTTTAATTTTTTTCCGAAGTTAAATTGAAATACATCGGTGAGATGCATTTCGATGCTTTACCGGGACTTCTGGAAACAATTCGTGACTATATGGTCAAAAAGATAACCTCTCAGCAAATACCTCGTTTCATCTTATTTCACTATTTCACAAACTGTCACACATATTTACGATAAACCGATTTGTATTAGGTACAAAGAAATAAAACTGACGTCCATTTTGCTCAAATACCGCCAAAATTTTTTGCTCTGTGCTTCTGAGTCAGTCCTGACTCTTTCTTCTTCTGAAGTTATTCACATCGAAATGCATTGGGTAGGTAGATACACTCGCCCTCCCTGACGAGTGAAGACTAATGTAGGTACTTTTTGAATCAGACCCTAGAAAAATCTCTGACCCTGTATAATCTAATTTCATTGTGCAACCAAAATTGCCCTTCCTCAACCAAATCCTACATCCGCGCCTAGCTATAATAGAACAAATTTCTTCTCAGTAAGACCACGGGCCAGTGGTCGATAGGTCTAAAGAAGTTGACTTACCTATCGGCCTGCGTTCAGAACTACGCTCAGACGCACACGTAGGGACAATGTGGACTACTTTTGAAAATAAAAATTCTAATTAGTCCGTCAGTTAGAAAATAAAAAAACAATAGACACGTATTTTTTGCCTTTTTAAATAAATTAAAATATACAGAGATAAAGCGCATTAAAGTTTAGGATGAGGAGGTCGTGACGTCACTAACCGCAAAACCGCCATACAAACTGTCAGAATAGTGACGTCACGCGAAATTTCAACTCAATATATCGCCGTTATTTTTTGATTAGGTACGTAAAAAAAGAAAAAATACGTGTCCAATATTTTTTGATAATCTACAAGACCGACTAAAAAATAAAAATTAGTCCACATGCCCATTTCCGCATCGGATTCCCTGACGCAGCTTTGTTCCCTGGTCAGGGGATCGCGCTGCGGCTGCACTTGAAGTCGTCAATCCCATACAACATTCATGCACGATTTTACCTGTCTGGTAAAAAATAGCATCTAAAACGTCTGGCCAATAAAAACGAATCATTTCGATTAGGCAATATTCAAATCATTTATTCAAATTAGGCCCATAATGTGGCTCTTTTTGACGTCAATAAAATTACAGTTTACAGTAGACAGCACCCATAAAATATCCACCCTTCACAGCTTCCTAGTGCTATGGCTGAAGAGAAGAAGCTGCGAAACTAACTCTACAGCAGCACGCTGTCAGTTTAAAATTATAGTATATATAATATTAGTGGTAACCCAACTTTAATTATGTGAGAATAATGAGCCGTAAGCGTAACCAGAGTACTTTTTAATGCCGTAACCTCAGACGAAATAAAAACTCCGTAACCAACAATAAACTACGTACGACAGGTACAGCTGACTATAGAGACATTAGGATTAAGCATCTATAATAGTAGACCCATCGATTATTATTTCTATGAGTAGACCAGACATGACCAGTACCAACTGACGGCACCCGTTCACGAGTATGACGTGCTCGTAAGCCCCGCCCCGCTCAACCATATTAGAGAGAACCTAGCGACCTGACTCACACGCCACCGCCAGCGGGACATTTGAGTGGGCATGACGTAATCTAGTCACTATCGTGTCAATGAAATCGATTCTCATGACCAGTACCAACTGACGGCACCCGTTCACGAGTATGACGTGCTCGTAAGCCCCGCCCCGCTCAACCATATTAGAGAGAACCTAGCGACCTGACTCACACGCCACCGCCAGCGGGACATTTGAGTGGGCATGACGTAATCTAGTCACTATCGTGTCAATGAAATCGATTCTTAATTTAATTTTAAAAAAAAACATACATACAATCGAATGCATAACCTCCTCCTTTTTGGAAGTCGGTTAATAAAAATGTAAGGCCGGTAATGGCTACGTTGTTTGCACACATTGCACATCTAATAAAAAAAAAAAAAAACAAAAAATAGAAAAGAGCAATTCATCACCAAACGTTTGAGTCATTCAAATAATCCTTTTCATTACTCATACTCGGAAAGTAGGTCTGAAGTTGCCTGAGAAGCGGGTTGAAAGTAACACTTTTCAGCCCTAGGGAGAATCGCTTTCAACTGACAGCTGGATACTGCAGAAACTCAAGTTTTTTTTTATGTCATAGGGGGCATACTTACTGGCCAGTAGCACACCTAATGGTTGATTAATGTAAAATAAAATTCACTCATTTTTTTCTTTAGCTAATTCCTATTTTTATTTTGACTTTCCTTGCATTCGTAATGAAAAGCACAGTGTTATCCTCGGGAGAAAGACTATGAGTTGAGACTATAAATGAGTTACTTTCACCCCTAGGATAACAATGTACTATTTCGCATTTTCTCGATTCACTGATCCTCATTAACCTACACTACACCATCCGTAGGCAAGCAAATTCCTTTCCAAAGGCTATATAAATAGTTCTAGTAAGTATATCAACTTGATATGTGCTCCAAATACACTAAAATAATGAAATGCTATTCACCTTGTCAGTGTGCCAGCAAAGGTCTAGGTATGTAAGGAATCTTTGTTGAATTTTCGGGTCCATGTTGGTTCTGAGAAAGAACGTCTTCACGTCGCCCCGCGGCGCCAAACCCCGTCTCGGGACTAAATAAGTTACTTTCACCCCTAGGATAACAATGTACTATTACGCTTTAATAGGCTTTATCACACAAATTGCGTTTATTTAAGCTTTTAAATTTATTAATTGACAAATTAACTAGGTACATCGTTTGGTAGTTTGTTGTAAAAGCGTATACATTGTCCTTTGAAAGAATTAGAAATTTCATGGAGCCTATAGTAGTACCTAGGCACAGCGAGTTTGTCTTTATTTCTTAAGTTTAGATTATGCAAATCACTGGTTTTCTTAAAGTAACCTAAGTTTTTGTGAACATACAATAAATTCTCGTATATGTACTGAGAGTATACAATTGGTCCATACATATCATATACAATTGGTATACAGTCATTATTTTATACTCGCTGAATTTAGTTCTTAATGACTCCCGAGGGCCCAACTTATAGATAGCCCGAACAGCTCGTTTTTGCAACACGAATATAGACTCGATATCCGTGGCACTACCCCACAGCAGTATACCGTATGACATAATGCTGTGGAAATAACTAAAATAAACTAAACGCGCTGTATCAATATCAGTTAATTGACGAATTTTCTTAACAGCAAAAGCAGCTGAGCTTAGTCTGCCCGATAACTTTCCTATATGTGGGCCCCATTGTAATTTTACGTCTAGCGTCTACCCAGAAAAACAGTTTCATCGACCAGTTCCAAATCATCATTGTTAATTTTTACACTGGTTTTGACTTGTTTGACATTTTTTGGTACAAATCTTACACATTTAGATTGCACGGTGATGCGTTCGTATTGCGGATTCGCAACATCCCTGATTCCAAGTACCCAGGTATAATAATAACATTACAACACGCTGCACAGCTGTCGTCTGATTCCAATTTCCATAAAAGCGACAATTTTAGACGGTTTGACTATTCCTTGACTGGTTGTCACCTCGAACAAACTTTAGATAAGTAAATTATATAGAAAAAATTTTGCTCATCGTTGTTTTTTTTTTTCCTAGTGGACACTCGACTCGTGAAAAATAGAGTTTCGTGAACCCAAAATTCTTTGGAAATATTCCAATGTGGAGACACATTCGCGGAAATAGTTTTATAGTCATGTATATATAGCTACTTACCTATGTGACTAACAATAAGTTCGTACCTATACTCGTACACTGTAGGTATCATACGTACAATCATCGGATACCTCATACCTACGTACCTCAGACCAAATAAAAAGACTTCGTCTGAGCTACGTAACGGTGCAATGACGGTACACCTACGTACCTACTTAGCACACTTAAATAGGTATGAAGTTATAGGTAATAATAAAACAGGGTTTGGACATAATCACACGGCGCCACCTGGTGGTTGGTCCCAATATCCAAGCATTATTGCAGAGCTTTTGCTGTCGATACCCGCTAATATATCCGTACACTTCTATACTTTTTTGTAAATAGGTTAGGTAAGTACATGCCTATTTGCGAACTTACCTACTAGTTTTAACTGGTTTTAACTTTCAGGGCCTGGCGTCCAGGTGCACCACATCCCTTACTCCCTCGATTAGAAAGAAAGTCCATTTCAAAACTGATTATAACAAGCGAAAACGTGTTCTAACTGAAAATGGGTTTTTGCTGTAATTTATATCGTACTAGCTGTGCGCCTGTGCCCCGCGGTTTCACCCGCGGTAATTTCGGAGTTCCCGCGGGAATTCCGGGATAAAAAGTACACTATGTCCTTCTCTGTACCCCTGAAAACGTGCATGCCAAATTTCATCCAAATCCGTTCAGCCGTTTTTGCGTGATTGGGTAACAAACATCCAAACATCCACACTTTCACATTTATAATATTAGTAGGAGAACGTTTTCAGGGGTACAGAGAAGGACATAGGGTACTTTTTATCCCGGAATTCCCGCAGGAACTCCGAAATTACCGTGGGTGAAACCGCAGGGCACAGCTAGTAGGTATGTATATAAAAATCTCGTGTCACAGTGTTTGTTATCGAACTCCTCCAAAACGCCTTGACCGATTTTTATGTTTTTTTGTGTATTTGGTAGGGCTGAGAATTTGGCAGGTCGTAGGCTATTTTTTATAGGTGATCAGGGTAGCCCGCTCCAGAATTTTTAATTTTTATTTTTTGAACAAAATTTTACTTTATAGTTCCTGCGAGGGTTCCGAAACTCACGCGGGTGAAACTGCGGGGCACAGTATAGTTGGTATATAAAAAGCATTTTTTCCAGTCTTACTTACCTAGAGTCTTCTATTCAGTGTATATAGGTACTAGCTATCCCACGCGGTTTCGCGCGCGGTAATTTCAAAGTTCCCAGGGGAATTCCAGAATAAGCCATATGTATAAACCTTCCTCTCGAATCACTCTATCAGGTATCTATTGGTGAAAACCGTATGAAAATCCGTTCAGTACTTTTTGAGTTTGTCTTGAACAGACAGACAGACGGGGCAGAGGACTTTGTTTTATACCTAATAGGTATGTAGTGAATAGTGATGTACGAATACAATATAATTATGTAGATAGTATAATTTGAGTATAGGTAAGGTATTTCAGTTTTAACCATCACCTATAATAAAAGCGTTTTTACTTGGTACTTTGTCAAATCTTTTTTTTATATTATCACATATAATAATTATGTGGACACGATAGCAGTTTCAGCACTTTCAGCCACCTTATAAACTTTTACTTGTGTGGGTGTGTGTGGATGCGTGTACGCAATGTACTCCGCACATGAAAATAACAAGGCTAGCTTGTAGGTACGTAGCTCCAGAGCGGGCGTAAATAGCTCGGCTTATCATTCTCCAGAAATGAGAATAGCCGACAGGGCCGAAATCTGGAGCACCAAAAAAAAAACCACTGGAGAATTCCAGTTCCAGAAAATCCAGTTATTAATCAATAACTGAACTCGTACACCTGAAACTAAAGGAACTATATTTAAACGTTTTGTGAAACGTTGGCACAACACACGACTCGATTATTTGGATGCATTCGTTTTATAGCGCCACGAAAACAATGGATAATTACAAAATACAAACATTTGGGTGTTCTTATATTTGTCAAACGTCTCGTTTCCTCTCCGGTGGATTAGCTCACGACGTGGAAGATTAATTGCGACGTACCAACGTAAATATATGCGGCTTTTAAATATATTTTCCTTCGAAAGATAATTAGTTTCTTTTGTAATCCCGAGATCCCTACGTTACTCTCAGTTGTTGGTCACACGCGCCAGCGGCCGGTTCGACATGTTGGGCACGGAGAGCTTCAATCTGGTGGCGACATATTTAATACTTCTGTTGCTACTCATGTCGCTGTGGCTTCTGTACTCGGTGTTTTAATATCGGACGTGAGTATATTTATATCGATTTGTGTCAATAAAAACTAAAATCTTCTTACTCTCCTTTCCTTCTAAAAGATTTTGGAGTGCAAAGGGAAAATATAACATATTAACTGAACACTAAAATAAACTGCATTATGTAATTTGTTTTTTTTTATCGTCACCTACTAATTTTATATAAATAGTTTTAATCTTCTTTATATTATCCTGCTATGTCCATTGGATTAGAAAAAAAAAGGTGCTCGTTTTTTTTTTTCTTTTTTGTGAATCAATAGGAAGAACCTGTCCAAAATTCTTTATTAAAAAAGCAACCAGAGTGGGTCCCTGTACTGTGACGCGTGTACGCGGCCTTAATCCCGGGCGAGGGATTCCTCCACCGATCAGTCCGGAGCACTCGGCCCCCTCGCAACCATGCCGATCAACGCTGAGACGGTCAACCTCGCAGCCACCTACATGATCCTCGTCATCCTGCTGTTCTTCCTATGGCTGCTCTACTCTGCTGTATTCTAACGCGACAAAGATCGGCGGCTGTAAAAGTGTAAGTGGCTCCTCTTACACTGGTGTCAATTTGTCGCCCCGTCAATAGTGCGTTTTCCAGGAAAACTATCCCCCGACACGTTGAAATCGACGCGAAACCAATTTCTATTATTGTAACCGTCGGCATTTATTTATAAATTGTGAAATTATTTGGTGTGACCAAGAGGCGTGGCTCGGGTAGGCGTTGCTGTGTCCAGTTTCCAGCTGTCCCCTCAGGGCTCAGTCCTGCGGAGTCGTTTGTCCAGTGAAGGTGTCACAGGTTAGAGACGAGATGCCGAACGCGGAGACGACAAACCTCATCGCCACCTACATGATCCTGGTGCTGCTGCTGGCCAGCCTTTGGCTCCTGTACTCCGGGATGTTCTGAGGTGCTTCTGTCTTGATTTTGTTTTAACATTTTATCGTTCGTATTTACCCAAAAATACGTATTACCCAGTGCAAACAATTTAACATACTAATATGCAATATAATAAGGCAAATTTTGGTGTGCATAGCGTAGAAATATTACAGTAACTACATTGAGAACGTGTGCGTGGAACGCAAAAGAGATTTAGTAAGCTGTTTCCACCATATTTGTAGTTCTGACTCTGCATGCGCTGATTGCGGTTCTATGCCTGCCAATTCTATAGTGCAAAGTTGATGAAATCCCAATTTATTTTCATCAGCTTGCCAAATAAATAGTATAAGTAGGTATTCTAATTTCTAATCAATCCCAATACTATAAAGAGGTAAAGTTTGTGAGGTTTTAGGGGGTAATCTATCTTGCTATATTATCCCTGAATAAAACAGGCTATATTGTAACCCGGGATTCCCGCAGGAACACCGAAATAACCGCGGGTGAAACCGCGGAGAACAGCTAGTAGTTTTAGAAAAGGGCATGATAGCTTGTATGATAGCTACCTAATATACTCTTCAAAAAAACTAAAAGCTATTTAACAGTAGACATTTGCACAATTATTGTATAATTTCATTCATAATAGGTACGTATTTCATTCATAAGTAAACGATGCCACTCCCTCGAAAGTCGTAAGTCATCATCGCACCAAAGAGAATATAATCACTATACGTTGTACAGCGCACGGTAGAATGTTATGACGTCCACTAATTATTCTGCTCAATTTGAATAGCGAATGTGTTATGTTTATAACAAATGTCATCGTGGTCATATTATTTTGAACGGCATCCAGCGGCAGCGCATGTAGAGTCATGGAATTGAAAGTTTGATGGAACCACATTACCTACGTCCATGCCTACAACCTACCTTTTTCAATAATTTCTAACGGAATTTTGAATGAAACTACACGCTCTTCGTCACATCTCTATGATCCACGGTTAGTTCCAAAGAAAATATAATCACTATGGTCAAAGATGTTATAAATTACTTAAAATAACATTGACTATGGTTAGCATCAGAATTGGCAGTATGGGCCCTGTATTCTTAGCCTTTCCTATATAGGATATATAAATGAAAAAAAAAACAAACAAACAAACAAACGAAAAAAAATGACTATGGTTAGTTCCAAGTTTCCAAGTTAGTTCAATAGAACTTTATTCTTCACGCTATTCTACACGCATTTCATTATATACCGCGTCTAATTTGGATTTTGTACCGAATTATCGCGCTGAATCTTATTATGATAACAGAACATAATATCTATGCTAAAACATGTTTTCTTTCATCTTTTTACATTAAATCTCACGTATTACACGAAAAAAAAAAGATTATTTAGGTAACTACGCAATCATAACAACATGTCAAATTAAACATAACCGCAAATTTTGTTTTAAACATCAGCTAACGACTCGAAGAGATCGGTCGAGGTGCCAAGATTAAAATGAAATTTATGATTGGAGGATGTATAAAAATAATAATGACGGCGGTGAGCATTCCAGATGCTGAAACGAAATGAACATTTCATCTAACACGATTGCATTACAGTAATCTAAAATTGAACTGTAACTGACCGCGGCGCCAGCTGCCTCCACCGATTCATCCTACTATCCTACTTCCTACTAATGTTATAAATGTGAAAGTGTGGATGTTTGGATGTTTGTTACTCAATCACGCAAACACGGCTGAACGGATTTGGATGAAATTTGGCATGCACATTGTCAGGGGTACAGAAGAGGAGGGTACTTTTTATTCCTTACGTATCTATTTAACCTATCGTACTTGCGACTTCGTTGGTGTTGTCCTAGATTTTCTCGCAAAAATGGGATTATTTTCACGATCGATGTAGGTAGTCCTTTTTCCGTTCGGTAAAAAAATTACATATGTAGGTATTATATTGTTAATCCTACGCCACGTCTAAAAACGTTCTTACTTTAAAATTGGATCGACAGAAAAAGTTTCGTTCTGAAATCACAAAGTATCTACAAACCAACGCCCTATTTATTTGTACCATGCGCACATAAAATTACTTACACGTAATCATATCTATAATCCTACTAATCCTACTTCCTACTAATATTATAAATGTGAAAGTGTGGATGTTTGGATGTTTAGATGTTTGGATGTTTGGATGTTTGGATGTTTGGATGTTTGTTACTCAATCACGCAAAAACGGCTGAATGGATTTTGATGAAATTTGGCATGCACGTTGTCAGAGGTACAGAAAAGGACTTAGGGTACGTTTTATTCCGGAACTCAAGCGGTAACTCTGAAATTCCCGGGGGTGAAATTGCGGGGCACAGCTAGTAATAAATAATTAATCGAAAATATAAATAACGCAAACCATAAACCGTGACATTAAAACTGCGGATATTTTTAGGTGCCTGTATTTTTTATATTTTTTACTCCACAAAATTTTTGTGTTTCTGCCAAGCGTTCTTTTTTTTAATTCGTAAGCGCGAACTGAAATCAAAAGAAATAAACATGTCAGCGGGTGACACAGCATCACCTGTTGGTAGCGGAATAATGAGATCTAAGGGAGTTCGGTTTTGTTTTCATTGGTCGAGTGCTCCACCAAATGTATGTTGTTATCTCCGGTGTAGACTAAACAGGCACTATTTGCTTACAGCAACGAAAACTGGCATTAACAACTTTTGTTGTCTAATAAACTCGATTATCATAGAGATGTTACACAAAGCGTTAGTTATGGTTATATTCAAATTCCATTCGAAATTGAAGCACGATAACAGTAGAATGTGCGGAGCAGTGAATTTTATATCAAAACTAGCTGTGCCCCGCGGTTTTACACGCGTGAGTTGTAGAATTCCCGCAGGAACTCCAAAGTAGCCTAACGTATTCCTTATAGCATCAGCTAATTAGCAGTGAAAGTCCCGTCAATATCGGTCGAACCGTTTCGGAGATTCAGCTGCTTAAGTTTCGGAATTTCCGAAGGAACTTCAAACTTCTTTTATATGAACATTGTCCTGACAATAACGAACACAAAAAAAAAATATCGAATTTGGTGCAATCGTTTGGAAGTTATGCGCTTAGCAACACATTTGGCAATTCATTTTTATTACCTACTAACTGTGCCCGCGGTTTCACCCGCGTTAATTTCAGAGTTCCCGCGGGAATTCCGGGATAAAAGTACCCTATGTGTTAATGTGATGTATAAGCTATATTATTGCTAAGTTACATTTAAATCCATCCTGTAGTTTTACCGTGAAAGAGTAACAAACATCCATCCATCCATCCATACATACATACTTACAAACTTTTGCGTTTATAATATTAAGTAGGATTGTATTAATAGGTACTTTAAACATAGATCTTTTTTAGTTAACTTATCTATCGTCAGCAAAAAAACAGGATTAATGAAAAATAATATAGGTACTTAACATTGCAATAAAATTAAACTGAACGCTACAATTGTGAAACGAGCTTGCACTGACACAAAATGGTGTGAAGAATATGATTTCTATAAGTACCTAGGTTATTTTTGTATTACAAATACATTCAAAAAATAATAATAAAAAGCAAAAAGCTTCCCAGTCGAGTAACGTTAGCTGAAATACAAAAAAAATATGACAGTCACTACATTTTGCTGAAATATAAACGTCTCTGTTTGTCATCATTAGTTACAGCCTACAGGTGATTTTTTTTGTATTGGCCATCGTATGCCCGTCCTGTCTGGGACTTGACATACATATTACATCCTATCTTATAAATACAAATATGTGAGTTTGTTTGTTACGCTTTCACGCTTTAACTACTAAATCAATCATCATAATAGTTTTCAGAGGTACAGAAAGAGACATACCTACATAAATATACCTACTAATATATATTATAAAGAGGTAAAGTTTGTGTGTCCGTGACGTTGTAGGGGGTAATCTCTGGATCTACTGAACCGATTTTGAAATTTTTTTCACTTATAGGAAGCTACGGTAGTCCTCAGTGACATAGAGTACTTTTTGTCTCGAAATTCCCACGAGAACTCCGAAATTTTATATAAATTTGTTAGGTTCTACTTACAAGAATTAATATAACAATGTTTCATCACTGTAAATATTCGATATTAATGCCTACCTATCTTCTTCATCTTTATAAATAAAAACGAATGTTTGTATGTTTGTCGTCTGTGCATTTCTGAACCATTGGTCCGATTGTGATGAAACTTTGGCGGGT
Organism: Zygaena filipendulae; assembly: GCA_907165275.2. NCBI lineage: Eukaryota > Metazoa > Arthropoda > Insecta > Lepidoptera > Zygaenidae > Zygaena > Zygaena filipendulae. The sequence continues at coordinate 1,011,838 of OU015649.1, forward strand.
TGTTCTGCCTGAGTCCGCAAAGGTTCCTGATATAATTATTTCATAATATGTACTCTCCGACAATTTCGCAGGCGGAACGCTGGGGCTCCACTGAAAATCAGCGCTGGGACCACTACGGTCACAGCAAATGCTGAGTGGAGTCCCTTTTAGCGAGGCACTGCACCACATAGTTTCATTTATCTTTAAAATATTAAGTAGTTGTTGCATGGTGTATGTGTTTACTTTGCTAAATAAAGTGTATATATATCTTTATATACCTAAAGCGATCCTCACGCGGGTGAATCTCCGAAATGGTTGGACCAATTTCGGTTTACGGAAAGAGGTATATGACAATTTCGAACTAAAAGAGCGACAGTGACGCCAGCACACTTTTTGTTCCAAATACCTTTCACGGGAGCAAAGCAGCGGGTGACGGCTATAGTAGAAAGTTAAAAACTCCACACGCCCTATTTCCAAATAATTAGTTTTCAATTTCCGTTAGGCCCGCACACATTCAATATTAATAACAATATTCATAATATTATTGTCAATATTACTGCGTGCGTGCGGGTAGCCTTAGATACACTTTAAAGCACCAACAGCGATAACCAAATACTTTTCTCCTAATAAAATGTAATTGGTAGGCACTTAATTTATCTGTTATTTCCGCTGTAAATTTTATTTTCCTACTTTGATAGCCGATATTTTATAGGTTATTAAAATTTTAACGATACTTCTTCCATTTTATTGCCAATTTCATCTGAAATCTTTCCAATTTCTCGATTTTTTTATCCCGATTGCGCGGCATCAGCATCAGACTACTCGATTGTGGCATTTTTTTACCTTTGAAGAATTCTAGCGGCTGGTGTAGATAATTTTATTTGTCTAAAGGCTATATAAGGCTTTTGTTATAAGGAACTAAAATGACGATCGTAAAATACAAAATAGTTTGCTGATCCGGGCTTATTGCTAGCTTTTTTTTTATTTTTATTTTTATTTTATTTGGAAAAACCAACAATCGTACATTATATACTACAACTCGACGACGACTTTTTTTGTGTCTTTCTGTGGGTATGCCCTGCACTTTGCTATCTATGCTATAAAGCCCTTGGTAGACAGACTATCGTCACTTGGTACCTCTATGACTATCGCCCAAAATATGATATCATATCTCTGGAAATAATAAACATAAAGTAATGAGCCCTAACAGCCCTAGCAACATTAAAAATTGTGTTATTTTAACGAAATTAAAGTATCAATCAATTTAGGTATGGAACCATTTTGGATTATCTATGATTTTTTTTTTATATATGGACGCAGATAAGCAATAACATGTTAACCCACAAAATTAAGTTACCTATTCAGAACGATTTATTGAGAGTAACCGCCGCACTCAGAGTCAACTTTAATGCCAATTAACATTAATTTACTGAACGTCTCTGATTGCGGCAGTTTTGTTTTAAAAATCTATACTTAACTAAGTAATCATTAAAGTCGACTCTGAGTGCGGCGGTAAGGGAACGTTTTTTAATTATGTGTTTACCTTACTAAATTGTTTAAGTATGAAACTAAATATTTAACATAAAAAATATTGACAGAAAATGGTGCTATAATTTTAAAACACGATTTACTCAAAATTTCTCCAGTGTGGGTTAACACACTATTGCTTATCTATGTCCATATTACTTAATATTATGTAGTTATAAGCGATATTATTATTAATCTGTCGGTATTTTAAAAAACCTAAATTCATAAAACTAAAGAGAAAATTAATTAGATTGTAAGTATGGTATATGTATGAATAAGCCTGTGTACATAAGGACTACATAAATCGATCAATTCCTTACCAATAAAACTTCAATCGGAAGGCAGGCATAGGTAGTTAAATATTCGTGTAGTATTCTATTTGCGTAGGTAACCGGTGATGATTTATGATTTAGGTAAACGAATGGATCCGAGTTTCATTTGTTTAGTTTGGCCGTTCGTTCGCTAAGGTTAAAGATGATCTTTCTTTGATCCGTTCTCTATTCAACACATTTTACGAATGCGTTTATTTAGCAAACTAACTGTTCTTCGTGGTTTCCCGCGATAATTTCGGAGTTCCCGCAGTAATTGCGAGGTGAAAAGTACCCTATGTCCTTCCTTGTACCCCTGAAAACGTGTATGCAAAATTTCATGGTGATCGGTTGAGTTGTTTAGACATGAAAGCGTAACATACAGACAGTACAAATAGAATAATCATTGAATCTTATTGCTAAGGAAATTACTTAAGTTTAACCATTTATTAAAATTTTGATGCTAACTATACCTATAATGGTACGTTACTCAAAGATGTACTACGGTAAGAAAGTTTCTCGGAGGGTATCAAACGGATCAACTAGTTGATTCGTTTAGTTGAACGGAATGGAAAAAGGGGGTAAAACTGTAGGGGTTTGTGGCTTGTGCGCGTACGCACGCATAAATATTACCATGGACCAATTTACCTATACCTATTGTAACTATAAACAATAATTTAGGTCCATGTTTTTACCACATACCACATAGCACGTTATGACGTCAAAAGCCCCCACTCTTAAACTTGAATGCGTTTTATCTTAGTACCTATTTTTTCAATAATTTGAAAATCAAAAAATACAGGTCTATCATTTTTTATTAATCTACAAGACGGACTTAATGGAATTTTGATTTTCATACCCCGGAAACAGGAGGCCTATGTATTGTAAAAATTCTTTATGTTTTTTTGACTTTAACATTTAAATTTTTCCAAAGCTTCTTTCGATTTCCTTGTGATGCAACGCGCGTGCGTGGGAGTTGTATAATGATCGAGTCCGTCGCGAGCACGGTCGCGAGTGATTTTTATAAGACCGAGCGGTTCTCTTAACGTAGCCGACTCCTCCAGAAATATTGTCCAGTTTATTTCGAGATTTCGAGTTACCTCAACCCAGAAACTACGTCAGTTTTAATGTTCCCACTAATGTTTTAATAGCTTTTAACGTCAGAAGTGGATATGAAGCATAAATTATAAGAATGTCTAGGTACCTACCTACTAGACATAACGATGTGACTGGATTTCAAATAATAAGATGCCTTTTTGTTTAAAATAAAGTCTAGAAATGTTTTTGTTCTATTTTTACGACAGCTTGTTGGCTAAGATTGATTTATTCACGTCGTATTTTATTTTTCTTAAAAATAATCTTTGGTCAATGACTCGATGGTAATTATGAGTAAGGGACATCGGCCTACACGCCTGTCAGGCTGTCATCAAGAATTCACAACTACCTACTTATAATATTTTCTTCACAGCAAACATTTTGTTTTTAGGAAATATGTGTTTTTAGGAAATATGTCTATTATAGGTTGGATCAATAAAATTCTTCTATTTAACGTGTTTTTAAATGTTTATGTTTTTATTGTTTCAGATGTGTTCGAAATAAATCAACTCAGAACATGAGACCAAAGACAAAGGGTGATGCGTACGGGGGGAAGCAAAAAGCTTTTTAATGTATAAATATGTATAAGAAACCGTAATTTTAGTAAATAAGCATATTTGTAAGTAATTAAAATAGTATTGTTAATTTACAATAGCATTTAATTAATATCAAGTAACGCGATCCGAGTGTTGGAAGCGAGATATCCAAGATGACACTGATGACAGTACCAGCCAAGATCCATAAACTCTAGAATTGAACACATTTGTTGTAAAACATCGTTGGACAAAACAAGCACAATAGAAATTCAGTGCTGGGCATTCCATTTTTTAAATAATCTCGTTTACTAAAGAGAATGTAAAATATGTAATTATTTTAACTAATTTTGTTGTGAGAGACAATGATGGTAAAAATCTTAAAAACTATTCAAAATGTGTTTTAAAAAGCACTTCGCATAATAATATGTTACTGCAGTTTGATTGACAATAACTTTGTTTAATAAAATAAGAGAGATAAATAATTTTTATGAATAAACTATTTATTTTATTTTCTTTTATTGCGTATTTTTATCGATTTAATATTAAAATAGATAAAATAGTTTGGTAATCAGTGTGCGTTCATCCTTTGATCGTTTCTTGATATCTTTTTTGATAATGTGTATCTCTGTTCTAATATTAATAAATAGACTGTTTTATTCCCTTCATATTCTATTAGAACGTGCATTCAATCCAATTCAATCAAACGAAGGCCATACGTCAACTTACGTAGCGCGTTAAAGTTTCACTGAAATAGTTGCAGTCCTGGCGCCAGTCCAAATACATCTGCACCCACTCTGTAAGTGCCCGTAGGATGAGCGTGACATCAGACATGTGCCTCTAATACATAGTTACAACATCCATGTGATAATGGAATTGCACCTGATATCTACTAGTATCTATAAAAAAAAAATTGCGAGTTTTAACGTCAAACCGCACTTGAGCGGCGCGGTGCGGCACTGCAGCGGCGCGGAGCGACGCGGCGAGATATTCTACAGGGGGCAACTCTGCCGCGCCGCTTAGTGCGTTTTAGTTCATAAAAACATTGGAAAGAATATTTTTCTAGCAGTGCCACGCCGCTGCCGCGCAGCGCCTCACTGCAGTGCCACTCAAGTGCAGTTTGACCTTAAGGGTAGAAAACATTTTGATAAAAATAACCGTAGTAATATATTGTAATTTTTAAATCACAAATCCCATTTTACTATAGTAAACAACATAGTTAAAAATAAGAAAACACTAGAAATAAATGTACCTAATACAAACAGATTGGCTTCGTTGGCACCACTCCAATGGACAAACATCAAAATGTTGACGAAATAAACGTACAAGATAACAATATTAGCTGTAAATGATCAAATGCACGATCTTTGACACGCGATGGCTGGAAAATTGATGGGCGCTATTGAGACTTAGAGCAGTCTATTTTTTTTTATTTATAGACTTCGATAAACGTATGCGAACAAGGGAGTGACTACTTTGTGTTTGTATTGAACCATTGGCCGCCTCATCAGAACCAGCTAGCGGTTCATCACTATCTACGCTCTTAATGCCTTGTGTGAAATACGCTTGAGAAGACGAGTGTTCAATTTCAGGTTTTACTGAGGCTGCATCTAGTGCATTGTCAACTTTTGTCGCTGATTTTGCAGATTTCTCCACCATTACCTCTACCGCTAAAGTCTTTTCTTCATCAGATTCGTTCGGGAATGTAACGTCATGTTTTTCTTCATGTGAAGTTGACGCCTCACTTCTATCTTCAGTGTAATGAACGCGCGCTAATCTATTCCTCAGTTTCTGTCGCGCTCCTTTTGAAATCATATCTTTATTTTCTTTGTATCTGACCAAAGCCTTATTTCTCTTATGTTCTTTACTCAAATATTCTTCAACACTTCTACCACTCATTTGTGTCATGGGTATAATTTCTTCGCTGCCTTTTGAATCGTGACTCGTTCCTGATGTCATATCAACAGTTTCCATATACTCTTCTTTTATTTCCTCATCATCATCTTTTATTGAAACACTTCTTTTCATGGCAATTCTAGCCTTAAGTTCTCTTGCGGCTTCTTCTTCAAATTTTTCGATTAATGCCGTAGTAGTAGCCTCATCTTCCTGGAAAAGCAAAATATCCTCAGTGCTAACGCCACTGCCTAGCTGAGACCCCGTGGAAGAATCCTGTCTAGACAGTTTTTTAGCAGTTCTTGATATGATATCCATAAATAGTGACGAAACTTTCCGCGTATCTCTTGCATTACGTTTTGATTCCCCAGTTGATTCTGTCTTCATTGCAACACTACTTTGTTTATTTCCCTGTCCAACTTTAAAATTTTTGAATGAAACACTGCTGCGACTTCTACCTAAAAATAGAGAAGTCATTTCAGTTCGAGAATCTTGTTGGCCAGAAGATGCAGCGGATGTTGATGGTAATGGTTCCTTCATTGGAAGAGTCGAATCTTCAAGGTCTTCAGTGACAGATTTTCCTGGATCAATTGGTGATGTGTAACTCGATCCGGCATCAACTTGTGGCTTATTTGATGGAAGGTTTGCAGAAAAATTATCTTCTTTCAATGTGGCACGACGGTTTTTCAATCTTTGTGAATCTTCTGGATGCTTCAAGTTAGTGTTAATTGTATTACTGCTTTTCGGGAAATGAGTCAACAAATATTCCCAGTTATTTAAATGGAGTGTGAGTACTTGGGATTTGATTATTGTTCGGTAAGAATGTTTGTAAGGTGTATCACGAAATAGACCTTGCAACTGGAAAAATTAGAATAAATATCGAATATCATTATAGTTTTAATATCTAATACTCTAGTTTTAATATATAATACTCTGAAAACGAAATGATTATAAGTAATAAATTGATTAAACATTCTTACTTCACCGAAGCTTTGACCAGCAGTGTAAATCTTAGCTCGTTCTTCTGGATCCTCAGACGTCTCTTCCACTCTTCCAGTATGTATGAAGTACATCGAATCAGTTATTTCGTACTCTTTTACCACGAACATGTCTACAAGTACAAAACAAAAGTGTAAGTCTGGGTCACAAATATTAAAACAATAGGACAGAGGAAAGAAACGTGATGTAGATATCGATATTGTAAGTACCTATCCTACGAAATTTAATATATCGATGAACTTCACTTTCCAAACCCACCTTCTGTATACGTGTATAATTCAAAACAGACGACGAGCTGACGAAGTAACTCCGGCTCGCAATGACGGAAGATTGAATGCTGAAATAGTTGGTACAAGTTTAATTTTACCATAGGGCCGTTATATAAGCTGTTAAGATTCTGAGAAGATATGCAGACCACGAACGATGGTAGAATATCCCCGGACGATAAAAAAAAAACAATATGGACAAGATAAAACCCACATGCTTCCGTGGTGAAATATCTATACTTTAAACGACTTCGATCGAGTATTACAAAATTATGATTACATTTATGGAAAATCCTCCTTTTGTGTATTATATTTTTTTATCCAACAAAGATCATTAAGAAAGAGAATGTCTCGGCGTTGATTATTACGTTAGTCAGATGGTACATAAAGGCAGCAGACATGACCCTCTGCTTGAGGCAATGGGGGGCAGTCTTGAGAAAGTGAGGCACTTGCTCGCCTCGCTTCTCCCGCCAGAAGTGGAGACAGTATTTGTTGACATACAACACGAGGTTCTTGGAGACCCTATTGTTCTTGAGAAAATCCTAAAAATTACGTTATTAATTTAGTATTCGTATTGCTGTGCCAATTATACGGTAGGTTTTATCAAAATAGTACATTTTAAAGATATTTTAGTTACGTCACAATTAATCTAATTTTTAAATTCTTTCACAATGAGAATACTGCATTATCCCTAAGGAACTGAAATTCTCACGGGTGACACTGCGGGGAATAGGTCTGCTAGTTATAGTATATATTAGTATTTCAGTACCTGAAGCTCAAGGTACTTGTAGTAATAGCTGAACAGTCTGAACGATTTGAAATGGATGAGGTTGGAAAACTCTCCAACATACACCATATACACCATCGTAGATATCACTTGGAACAGTGATACGAACATCACCTGCAGGAAATACAAAGTGAACTCTCTGTACTACGTGAAAGTTGACTGGCAGAGAATGCCACTGTGGCATTAAGTACGCCTTTTGTACCGTGATGTGCATAAAGTTTAAATAAATAAATAAAACACTGTGGTTGTACTATCTAGTGTAGATGAATCTTGATACAGTTTACAACAACTTTGTTCAGGGCGACGAGCTCAGAGCAGGTGCCTGTGACTTGCGACCCAGTTGTAGGTTTGAAGGGCCTTTTTAATCGAATTCAAAGAAGGAGGAGGTTATTAAATGCACAAACCTAACCTAACCAAATATAATTATTGTAATTCCTGGAGTGCTTTTCTGTACAGGAACGGAGCAGAGATAGGTCAAAGATAATCAAAGGAGCAGAGATAATCAAAGGGTTGTCGACTCTACTCACCTCGGTGTGCAGCTTGGGCATGATGTCCCCAACACCGTTCTGCATGAACGTGGTGAGGATGAAGTACAGCGAGCACACGTACACGTTGGAGCACCTGTCCGTGCCGTCGTCTGTAGGACAAAATACAGATATTTCAAAGTTATCCAAAGTTATCCAAAAAACAACATTGGTGAAAAAACTAATGAATATGCAAGTTTTGTGTAGCAAAAATATAAAACTGTTCACAAAAGTAAAGATACAAAATAAAGTAGAAAGGATATACCAGCAAATATAATACACATTACAATTAACAACGGACAACTCATTCGAGAAAACAAAACCATGGTTTATTAAAAGTTTAACAATCAGACACCAAGCACAAATTATTTAGGTAAGTAAGTACCTTTGTAAAGCCACGATTGGGCCGGCGCATTCTTCTCCCCATTGATACCGATGAAGTACCACAGACAGGTGATGCAATGGATGAACAAAGTGAACCAGATGGTCACCGAGACCACCGTGGTCATCATCAGGTCGTAGGTGAGATCGGCCTTGTGGCGATTCAAGTTTTTTGATACTGTCACCTGTATTCAGAAAACTTAAATCTACCTAATGATTGTTTAACACATGCGCACACTAATAAAATTGTAAGCTCTGAAGGGCAATTATGTAACTTTTGTTGCTATAATATTACAGTTTCAATCAGACAAATAACTATTTTGTGGTTAATCATGTTTAGACAGCTTCAACTTTTGAAGTATGTTTATTTTGGTTGATTGCTAGATATTGTAGGTGTCAAAACGTGCATATTGTAATCGTAAAACCGCCATATTTTTGATTGCATAAAATAATGATTGAAATAAAAGTTACGTATCTACTTACCTAATGCCCCTCTGGAGTGCTAATTTCCAATTTTGTAATTGTAACGAAATAATCAAGCACCGAAAGGGAAAAAATTTAAAAAGAAAATATGGCAATTAAAAATGTAAACGATGCTTCAAAATGAGCACTGAAAAGTTTGTGAGTAGATAGATGCACGACTACACTCGCTTAGACTGATTTCTATCCAGGAGTCCAAGTTTGGTATTTAAATTAGTCATAAAGACGCCTGTCAAATAACTATACGCAAAAGTTTATATACATAAACGGTTTCAGCTCGTCTTTCTCTTGGAATGACTGGTAAAAACTTAACACTTCCATTTGCTCTTTTGTACCTACACCTTATTCAAGTCATCTAAAATCAAAAAAATTATCAAATATGCCTAAGTACAATTTTTTTCATTACTTTAATATACCCAATTTCTTTACGAGAGGCAATGATATTTAAGTACTTATAATGGGATGACGAGAGGATAGTTCAGATTTAATAGTTGAATTGACAAATAAAACTTTTACTCAATAAATCAATAACTACTATAAGCTCACAATTCTCAGCATCCTGTTGAGTCGTAGCCAAGAAAATAACATCCAATCCATCCCATCACTAGTAAAGCTCAAAATTTCGATTGGTAAACAGGATACTATGTCAAATTTGAATTCGCCTCTAAAATATCTGAAATTTTTATCATTGCACTTAATACATTATTATAAAATATACCATCCATCAACATACGAACTGAAATTATCACGTGATTTGAAACGAAAACGAGTATTTCAAAACAATACATGATGTTATATAAAACTGACTATGAATACTGTCATCGATTAAAATAACGCATACTACCTGAAAATTGAAGCGGTAAAATAAACTTACACCTTCCTCTCTGCCATCTCCACAATTTTTAGATTCTCTTCCACGACCAGGTATGGGAGCGCGTAGTTTAAGAGAACCTTCAGATAGAAGCCAAAGTCCAGAACATAGAGCACCACGATAAGCGCTGGGCTGTTGTCCTGAAAGCCAGCGTTGTACACGTCTACGTACACGCACATGATCGATATTACGATGAAATAAAACTGCACAATACGGCTCCTATTGTTTAGATACTTGGCCAAACCCTCTCGGCTTCGAGCGAGGATAGGTGAACTAAGCAGGCGCTCCGGTTTGATAGGACACTCGTTTTTTTCGCCTTTTATATATTTCTGAAAACGATTTTGCAAATCAAGTAGATAGTAAGACAAGTTGGCCCAGAGAAAAGACATACTTTAAACCTCTGTAACAGATAATGTAAAAAAAATCTGAAATAATCTCATAACTCAAATATTGTATATTTTAATAACAAACCCACCTCGTTGTTAGGGCACGAATCTCTGATTCGTTCCTGCAGTGTTGGAAAGTCACTGACTATATTTTGGAACACTTGTGCGTTGATCTGTAGCAAATGGACCTTATTAGTAGCAACCAGCAACACGGGGCAGCGATCTGTTGGACTGCCGTATAGATTGCCAAATAAGCTGAAAACAATGGTGTCCACTTTAGGAAGTGTAAATGCATTAATTGGAATACTAAAATTCTACTGCTTGGCTTAATTCGTCGAAGGTTGGTGGCATTTAATTCGGGTAACCTAAGTGTATTTACTTAGCTCATTTCAGTTTTCAAACAATCGTTAACTTCCATAATTATAGATTTGCAGCAAGACACACACTCAAAAAAACAGCTTCACTACCAAACACGTTGGATTTCAGAAAATCAATCTGCTATAACTCCTAGCCAAGAGAAAACTAATTTAGTTGAAGAAAACTTCATTTACAATACCTGCCCATTGTCAACTTGGCAACGGTGCTCTGATCCTGACCAACGACCTCGCGAACTTCCAAATTGCCGGAGTCAAGGAAGTAGACGTCGGATATGACATCACTCTTGTCCACGATGACGGTGTCTTGAAGGAAGTACAAGCTGTGCACCGCACGACCGATCATCCGCAAGATGGAGACATCACAATCGAAGAGAATGGGACACTAGACCAAATAATAACAAAAACATTATCACACCTCAAAGGATTACCTTTCATTACTAAACACATTTTAGATTTCTGTTAACAGTGAGGGGAATACGAAAATGTAATACTACGAAAATTAAATTAAGAAAAGAGATGTTATTGGTCTATTTATCGGTTTGTTTATACGTATTAAGCAGAAACAACAGCTGAACGGACGGTTTTCAATAAAATATTCTCATCTCCTTAATATACAAGATGTTTTTTAGCCTAGTATACATCAGAGAATCTCTAAATTTGCGTAGGTGAAATTGCTGACAACGATAAGTATTAACTAGATAGGTATACCTACTATACTATGATGACAATTCCTAAATTCGATAATCCGTGGTTTTGTAAAGTTGAAGGAGGACGAAAATATAAGTGAAGAGTTAAAGTGGGTTAAAAAATTCTTTATGAAAGAGGCTTCGATTCTTTTTTCTTTTTTCAAACACAATCACCGATTCTTTTATGCCCATAGATATATACTACCTTCGTGAAAACGGAGCCATATAAGTTGAGGGTGACGTCAGTGCGTAGCGATATCTGGTCGCACAGTTTCAGCACGTTCCTGTAGTCGATTCCGGACATTTTCTGCCAGTTGTACTCGTAGTAGTCTAAGACCGCTCTGGAACAATCAGTTCACATACTTCACACTTCATTCGTACGACTGGACGATTCATGTGGTTTATGTATTCACTTGGATCGCCTGGACAAGGGAAAACTGGGGAGGATCTGTACTTTCTTTACAACACGAACTTATTGAGGGATATCTTTTAACATACTTCTTCAGCTTCTTGTCCAGTTTCTCCCGTTCCATGAAGACTATGATATCCTTGAGATGCTCCTGGTACGTAGCGAGGGCGGTGTTGACGTTCGCTCGAATACTGATGATGCGCACGGAGAAGTACGTGGTCATCATTGCTCCTTCAACGCAAAAATTCATTAAAATCAATATCAATTGCCACTTGTATGTCGGTCGACGGTGCATCACTTGAGAACGGCTCAACCGACTTAACTGATTTATTTCTGTTGTGTTCGTAACGTAATTGTCTGGCCAAGGTTTGTATGAAAGAAAATTTATGGAAAATGCAACGGGAGAAGTCGACAATTTCGAAAACTACTCGACGTATGAAAAAAAAAAAATTAAAAAAGCGTTTATTAGACACAAACAATGCTATACAATAATAAAGGAGCACTAGTCCCTAAACTAGTATGAAGCCGAAATTTAGCAGGAACATAGTTTATAAGGGTAGACGTTAGTTAAGAGATAATTTTAGAATAGAACAGCTGGTCTTTCAATAAAATTAAACTCAAGGGTGTAGCTCGATTCAAAAACTCTGATATACGACTCTGATGGTGAATTGGTCACTGCACGATACTTCACTAAATACCAAGGAGCTTACCAATGACTAAAGCGCAGAAAAGGACATTCATAATCTTGAAGTTGGTGGGTCTGAGATTGTTGTAGCCCGTATTGGTGGTCGAATACACTATCCAGAAGTAGACGGCCAAGTGCAAGTTCCAAGGAGTCTCCGTCACGTTAAAGCGAACTGAATCATGGTATAAAATGTAATGAAATAACTTTATTGTATCCCCACAAACATGAAGTAATATTACCTGTAGATAGGTATTAAGAAATTGTATGATAATTTCATCTTGAAAGCAACATAGGTAATTTCGAAAAAGCCTAGAATCCTAATGTTATTTTTTATTTTAGTCACATTCATTGAATGCCATTTTTTAAAACTTTCAATGTGCGTATGTAAGTTGTCTGTTTAAAAATTTTCCAAACCAGTTTTAAACCGGTTGCTGGTATCCGAATGAGATGAAATTTAGCTTACCTAAGTTCGGTATGCAAATACAGTAATATGGAACTATTAGCTGATTTGCTGATTGAACCTGGATTTAGGAACTGAATTTCCCTAATAGCAAATGGTAGTCGAATTTGGGCTAGTTTGTTCTGTTGCCATGAATATCTTTCTTTACACATGATGATGAGGGTTTGAAGATAGAGCCATTGGAACTCGCTAATGGAAACTGCCAAGATAGTTGTGTTTGGGCTCGTTTGTTTTCTTTTAATGAGTAACTTTCATAAAACATGATAAAAAAACCGTTTATTATAGCGAGACAACTAATGTTTATCGGTATCGTGTCTTCTTGTTTTTTTCTATTCCGTGGTCTTCCTTATCGCTTCATATCTGGCACATCTATACTAATATTATAAAGAGCTAAGCTTTCTGAATTGCGAGTTTGTGACGTTGTAGGGATAATACCCGCGGGAACTCCGAAATTACCGCGGTTGAAACCGCGGGGGACAGCTAGTATCACATACATATAAATATATAGACATTTACTCGTTAGGTAGGCAGTAATTTACATACATGCGTCATCGAATAAGTTAATCCAAGAGCCGCCGTGATCATCCAATGGTATGATCAACCATTCATTGTCTGACACATATATGTTCACGGAGTAAAAGACAAGAATGCAAGTGAGGACACTTAACAAAGCCATGAATATCGGGAGAGCTTTGATACTGGAAAAAATTATGTAAATATTGTGAAGAAATAGAATTATATAACAAAAGCAAATAATAGTAACAGAAGGCTTACAGAAGGACTACATCACGCCTGTCGATGTACTTGGTCAGGGTCATAGCGTTCGGCAGTCGGTACAGCTGTAGGATTCGATTTAGCATGAGGAATTGTTTGGTTGGAGTGATGCGGTATTTGTTTTCTGTGAGTCAAAAACAAAAATACCAATTATTTTACAAAACAAGTAGGTACTTACTCCATCTGAAGAAATAGTATATTTCATTACAAGTGCGGAAAGGCTGTCATTGCAAAGAGTTCCGACAAATGTCGACCCGAGCCGAGGCGCAGCCGAAGGTAAGGGTTGACAGTCGGAACTCTTTGCAATGACGGTTCCGCACGTGTACTGAACAACTATTTTTAATACAGTTGCGAAAAAAATGAAGAAATTTAGTAAAATAATAAAAACACAAACTCAACTAAGTTCCAACTGTGATCAAGAGATGGCGCTAGTCGTATTAGTAATACAAAACCTACGTTGCGCAATACAAAAAGTGTGTCAAAGTCGTTTCGCCATTTTTGACAGTTGGAAAAGAGAACGCACGAGTTCGGAAAAGGTAAAGAAAAAGCTCGAGTATGTAATAGCCCACTTCCCGAACGCTATACGTCCCTGCAATATGCCACTTTTTGAGCAACTGTATTAAAAACATAGTTTTTGTTATAAAAGTGTTACCTATATCCTCAATTCTTGCAGTTTCCAACAACTCGAGGGGCAGACACGCGAACAGGTCAACAATGAAAGCCCCCTTTAAATAGTGTGCGGCTGTGTTCGATGGGTGGTACATGAGGATGCCGCGCTCGTTGAAGTAACCCACCAGCATGCGTTGGAAGCTGACCATATAATAGTATATTTCATTATAAGTGCGGAAAGCCTGTCATTGCAAAGAGTTCCGACAAATGTCTACCCGAGCCGAGGCGCAGCCGAAGGTGAGGGTTGACAGTCGGAACTAGTTGCAATGACGGTTCCGCACGTGTACTGAACAACTATTTTTAATACAGTTACGAAAAAAATAAGCAATTTAATAAAATATCAAAAACACAAACTTAACTAAGTTCCAACTGTGATCAAGAGATGGCGCTAGTCGTATTAGTAATGCGAAACCTACGTTTCACATTGCAAAAAGTGTGTCAAAGTCGTGTCGCCATTTTTGACAGTTGGCAAAGAGAACGCACGAGTTCGGGAAAGGTAAACAAAAAGCTCGAGTATGTAATAGCCCACATCCCGAACGCTAAACGTCCCTGCAATACGCCACTTTTTGAGCAACTGTATTAAAAAATTACTATCAGTACATATAAAATGATTTGTCCTGAATGACTGATTGACAATCAACGCACAGCCTAAACCACTGTCGTAAAGACCTAAAACTTGGAGGGTGTGTTTTTTGTGTGACGTTGGCATCCGATAAGGAATGATTTTCGAAAATTCTACCCCTGAGGGAGTGAAAAAGGGGGGCAAAGTTTGTATGGAACATTTCCTCGAGAACTCCGAAATTATCGGGGGTGCAGAAATCGTACGAGACAGCTAGTCGTAAATATGAATGATCCTACTTCCTACTAATATTACAAACGCGAAAGTTTGTAAGAATGTATGGATGGATGGATGGACGGATGTTTATTACTCTTTCACGCAAAAACTACTGAATGGATTTAAATGAAACTTTACAATAATATAGCTTATGCATCAGATTAACACATAAAGTACTTTTATCCTGGAATTCCCGCGGGAACTCTGAAATTAATAATAAACCCTGTCATTTGCTATAAGTAGTACAATTTTGTTTCCATTTTGATAAGATGACCTTTCTCTTAGACAAAAGCTAAAAGTTGTCGAAAGATGCTTAGGATAGGAGGATCTGATCCAGCACTTATTATTATCAAAGGACCAAGACCTACTGCACTTCAAAATCAGATTATATTAGGTAAATACATAGAATAGTGATGAATAATGTTAAGGTAATACAAACATATCGTAATATGCAGAGACGTCAAGCAGGAGCGTGATGAAAGTCAGCACAGGCCACTGTAATGATAGGTACGCGTATCCCGGATATATGAGGGCTGAGAGCAGCGCGCACACGGCGCGGAACCACTCGTAGCGCACCAGGTAGCTGCCGTCGGGGCGTATCGTGAACCGCGGGAATACGTATCTGGGAACAGAATTATTTGCTAGAAATTCTAGAGTTTGGGAGTAAGGTCAAACGAGGAACGTATCGAAGGAGAAGGATTCTCGTTTCGAATATTCAAAAAAAATATAGTTGTTTGTTTCGTTATCTATAAAAATTATCCATGGGAATAGGCTAGTTTCCTGGGTAAAAAAATCAAAATTCTATTTAGTCCGTCAGTTAGATAATAAAAAAATAAAAGACACGTATTTTTTGCTTTTTTAAAATAATGGAAATATGCATAGATAAAGCGCATTAAAGTTTAGGGTGGGGGACTCGTGATGTCACAGCTCGCTATAACGTGCGAACAAACTGTAGCGAGGCGTGACGTCATGTGAAATTTCGACTTGATATATCTCCGTTATTTTTTGGTTACATAAAAAATTAAAAAATACGTGTCCAATATTTTTTAATAATCTACAAAACGGACTAAAAAAGAAAATTTAGGAAACTAGCCTATTGAGTGCACAAGTTGCCGATTCGCTGGTTCGATTCGCCCAAGGACCATTCTACACCCTTTTTCTTTGTATCACAGCTGACGCGCCATGACTGATGTTTCTCTGTAATTTATCAACGTTTTATAAATATATATTTATGGTTTTATTAGTCGCATGTAAATTGCATCATCTATAATAGAATGAACATATATGGTCAGCTATATGTCAAGTGGCGCAGAAGTTATGGTTAACAGTACTAAAAGTATCAAAATCATCGTTAGTCAAAATTGCTTGCTTCTCTAACTAGTGGGTAAGCATACTGACAATGAGGTCTATACCTCAGAATGGCCAAAAAGCCAAGCTTCATAAATGGTTGAAGGAATTCGTAGTCCGGCTGGTGCTTTTTTGGGAGCAGAAATTTTTCTAAATTCGGAGGTGGCTTTGGTGGCTCATAGCTTATGGTAGTTTGGCGCCGTTGCTTGAGACGATGGAATTCCTGAGTAATTGGTAAGGAAACTTTGACACAAATATTATGTTTGTAGTAATAACGTTCAGCTACGCTTTCTCACATTTTAGTAGATACATCATATTTTCGTATTTTTTGAGCACAATAAACATGTTTAAAACTTGAGTATGAGATGTTTCCACGTTTCGCTGCGTTTACAACAAAAGTAGGTATATTTAAATACCTAAATTAGGATACCGAGGAGATCATTAATATTTTGAATTTTGATAGAAAGGTGCCCCGCGTTTTCTACTTCTTTCATGAGAACATTCTCCTGACTATTATAACAAATAAACAAACACAACAAAAAAATAATTATCTAGTGAAATTGGTTCAGCCGTTCACGCGTGATGCCGTTACCCTGGGAAATATGGATTGATTTTTATATATTTAGATATATATACGAGTGTAGGTACACATAATTTTACCGGTAGCTCCTTTGCGTATTTAATACATTCCATTATTTGCGGTGACTTCGTCAAGCAGGATAAAAGGTGTTTTCTTGATATGGACAGTATTTGCACGTGCGTACACGCCTTTATTGTACACAGAGACGGTATACCTGATGGTGATGATGATGGTGACAAAAATGATGAATTTCAACGAAAGATAGAGTGATTCATGAGGAAGGTTTATAACTATATTTTATCTTGGAATTCCTTCGGGAACTCCGAAATTACCGCGGGTGAAACCGCGGGGGACAGCTAGTTTAAGATAATTGGCAGTGTTACAAATTGTTTTCTGTCACACGACTCTATAATATTAAGTACTTACGCAGCAGACATTCTATAACACCCAAACAAGTCTTTGCTCCCAAAGTGTTGACGACACAACCATCAATATCCGGGCAAGAAATCTAAAAATTCTTACTATTAGTGAATTACTTATTACTTAAGCTGAATAACAAGATACCTTCTATGCCTATCTATCATCAATCCAATGATTTAAAAATTGGACGTTATTATTTTTATACAAAACCTGAGTCATTTTACTAAACACACTCACCTCACAAAATCCTTGTATTACGATATAAATCTCGTTTATAATGTCTCCAGCGTTGACTAATATCTCGTTCGGTGAAGTATAGAACATCCTAGCTTTTGAAGATAGATCCTTCAAAACTTCCTTGTGGAGAAACTGAAAAATACTTATGTACTTTTAGGGTAGCTACCCGCTAGCTATAGACCAACCAACTCATGAAAAGTGCACATCCTAGAGGGGGTCTATTATTGGCGTATCGTAAAAATTTCAGCGGAGTCTCGTGAAAAAGGATTTATAATTGAAAATTTCTATGAATTGATAAGTTTGTTACCTTCGTAAATGGTATACAGAGCACATATTTACTCCGTTGCTTGGTTAGGATGTCCTGGTACACGTGCGGAGGGAGGTCATAGAAGATTGAGTTATTTTTATTTGTTATTGTGTACGCCTTAAAAGAAACTCATATTAAATAACAAATCGCCTTAAAATTAACAAATCATCTAAAAAACCAAAAGGTAATAGGTAAACCTTTATTATTATTTAACTCGTTTAAGAGGTTCTAAGAACTGTTTTATACATGTACCTACAAACCTTACCATCGAATCAAATAGGTACATGAACCAAACAATATGTAGGTATAGGTTACATTAATTCCCAAAAATATCATTACATTAACCCTCGAAAATATCAGTGAGTGTAAAATAATTACGTTTTCGCATTTTCTCGATTCACTGATCCTTATTAACCTACACTGCACCATCCGTAGGCAAGCAAATTCCTTTCCAAAGGCTATATAAATAGTTCTAGTAAGTATATCAACTTGATATTATGTGCTCCAAATACACTAAAATAATGAAATGCTATTCACCTTGTCAGTGTGCCAGCAAAGGTCTAGGTATGTAAGGAATCTTTGTTGAATTTGCGGGTCCATGTTGGTTCTGAGAAAGAACGTCTTCACGTCGCCTATACACGAGTCATAGTCCTCTCTGCGGATTTCACGGTATTTAGCATATGTACAAATACGATAATACAGCTACCCATCCCATACCCTACACATCCCCCCTTAAAAGAGATTAACAAAATGGAAAACAAAGCAACACAAAATAACATGCACAAAAGAAAAACAGCAATAAATAAGCGTATAGTGGATTAAATTTGTAATACGCATGTTTAGAAATATATCTTTACTTAATAGCCGTCAGCCTTAGTTTATCTCCTAGGAGGCATACTTACCTAAGAGCCGTAGTGACCATTATTGTGGCGGAGTATACTGCCTCTACAAAGCAGTGTAGAACAATGCATATTTCCAGGACAAACATAGTATAGTAGACGACACCCCACGAAGCTGTTGTCCCTGTCTCCATATGAGCTGGACAAAAGGCCAATCATTATCACATTTTATGCTTGTAAACTCTTGAGGTGCTCATTACGCTACGACTCCTATTTCTGTACACGATATTATGAAAATTATAATCTAACCTAATTAAGGGCTAGGTATTTATATCCGTGTAACGAACGAATTAAATCGTAGCCTTAGAAAAAACGAGATTGACTGATAAAACTTCCAAGTTTTGAAACATGAATGTTATGATCCTTAATACAACATTTCCATTTGCAAATATAACGAAATTTACGAAGAAGATTTTTAATCTATGTAATATGTATTCACCGGATTATTATGAAACAATATTAAATATTGTAACCCATCTAGATTATTATAAACACTAAATTTGATCATAGGTATCATATCAATATTATCAATAGAATAAAAAGTAAGCTTACTGGTGAAGGTCAACATAGACATTGCCCAGAAGAGGCCGAACAGCAACCTGTTCTGGACGGTTTCCTCATCCAGCGGCTTGTTCTCCCAGTGCGGGGCGTGCGTGAAGTTATACACGAGGCAGTTGCCAAGTCTGCAGGACGACGAACTTAAGAGTATACGACGGCAAATATGCATATCAAGCAATAAACTTCTGATGACAATATACTATGGAATATAGTAACTAGGAACAGATCCAGAGAATTTATAATCGTCATGGACGTAAAAGATTAAGATTTTTTTTTAATTAGAACTTATTTTCTGGAAGAAAAAGTAAACGCACTGGATACTAGACCAACACCAGAACTTAAGGTTGTGTTAAATGTATACCTACTGGTAACACATGAAGTGTTGTTGTAGCGCCGCTATGAGGTAACAGGCGATCAGCAACATCAGAGTGTAGGAGAGGAAACGCAGAATGTTGCTGTGGTACACACAAGTTTCCTCAAGGCTTTTGAGCACGCGGAATACCTGAATTGAATAGCCGCGATCCTTATTGAGATATTGTTAATAAGATATTCTGCCGAAAAACAATAAGTTATTATGTTCTGGGGTGCTAAGATGCGCAACACGATAAAATTTTATCGAGCCATTTTATCGATTCTCGTCGACATATTGTATGGCTTTGTCGACGAGAATCGATAAAATGGCTCGATAAAATTTTATCGTGTTGCGCATCTTAGCCCAGCTTGTTGGGAAAAAAACTGGTCTGAAGTCTGGAAGTCAAAACATAGGCATCTTTATAAGCAATATTTTTAAATTCTGGACATGGGTCAGTTGCCACTGACCGACTCTATTTGGATGAGAATGAACTTTTTATCCTAGTGGTTCTGAGACAATCCGCTTATTCACGTGCGAGAGATGACGTGGAACATCTGGTTAATAAAACCTTAGGTAGCCTGAGTATCTTGTTGATACCGGCGAACTGCCCGTTGCCGACGAACTCAAAAATGGGCGCGGTCGCTACCACATCCAGCACAAACCAGTGACTGCGCATCTGCTGTGACGACGTCTGAGCGAATGTGATCGGTACCCCTGTAGAGGAAATACAAAATCTATATTGAATGTTAACGCTTCGACATTATCACACAGTGCCAGCCGCACTACGTATAAATTCCAGACAAGTTACCACTAATCCTATCCATCGTTTCATAATTGTACCTACTCAACTACCCAAAACAATAAGTATAGCGATATAAGGTTCATAAATCATATTTTTCATCCTGTTGATCTCAGGGAATCGGTCTTCTTATAAATTCACCTCACGATATTACCGATAGATAATATTATAAACTTGTTTTAAACATTAATATCAACTTGCATGCCTCTTAGATAATTTTCTTCAGAATGTTTGCACTGCTTTAAAAATAAAGATATAAATTCCTTAATACCTTCTTCTACATTCGCTCCAGTAGAAAGATAGACAATCAAGTCAAGCACGTAAATTACTGTTGCCATAAAATCGAAAAATTTGAATTCGAGCGTTACATTCTTTTTGTATACTAGATAATATGGATGAACCTAGGACATAAAAAAGTGATATGGTTTTATGTAGATGATACTCGTACTTACTCCATTCAAATTTCAAAAGAAGAAAGAGAAGTTATCATTAACTCACAAGACACACGGCAAATATGAAACAGGCAACGAAAAAGTTCCAAAAATCGAGCAGTGACGATGAGGGTTGCAATATACAGGGAAAGGTCGAACGCAAGCAAATAGCATCAGATTCATCCGTAAGAGAGGCGTCGGCTCGCTGTGATAGAGAAAGAAAAATGAGTCCGAAAAATTTTACCTATAGGCACTTCATAAATTATACTAATCATGTTACTACGAGTATAAGCAAAAATCTAAATAAACAACTTATTGCACATTGCAAATAATCAACATTCATTACACGATACCAACATTTCTCATAATATACGCCCCGGCAATTTCTAGAAACACATCAGTTCTATTCAGCAAAAGATTTCCGTTGGCATCTTTAGCCTCTTTCAATGCCATCAAGTTGCGTTTAAAATGCAATATGCTACTTTTGTACCTAAAAACATTTTTGTATTCCATTATACCACTTATTTTGATATTAGAAATTTAAAATCGGACCTCGGCAGATCCTATGCAAACATACTTGGCATCTTCGGGGGCTCTAGTATTGTAGTGTCTTTTGACTCGTTCTATGTGCTCCTGTCAACCAATTAGTAATGTTTTCACAGCAAAAGCTATTATTATTGCAAAAGTATAAATCTAGCTAGCCAATTAGTAAATGATGGGAACTATCAAATGTTGCTCACATAAAAAGAAGCAAGGATCATCTCAGCATCACCATTGCTCTTGCCGTGCCTCAGCACCGTTCGCCAGAGATCAGCAGCGGTAAGCACGTGGCTGGTGCAGAAGGTACCAGCTCTAATCTGCACGTGTGCGCGGCCGCACGCCACCGGGGCACAGCCCCCACAAGGAGACAGCACCGTGCCGCGCGACATGCGCAAGATCGGCGAGCTGTCGTCTTCCGCTGTTAGCATCTGTGATAGTAAGAGTTAGGCTTCTTCAAGTTGGTCCTCTATCATAGCTACTGCACTGTTAACGAACTTATATTATCGAGTATTGTGAGGACTTTTATTTAAATCAGTTTCGAATTCGATTTAAATATAAATTGAAAGTCAATATACTTACGAGTCTTAACTCTATTTCAATACAAACCTCAATGTCCCCATAAGTGATGTAAATGTTGGCCGACCTCGTAGAAGACCGCTTGATTATTGTATCTCCTGGAATGTAATGTATAGTGGCAAACTTCTTTGCTACTTCGGACAGGAAGGGGTAGGATAGGTCGCGCAAGATTCGACTCTGAGCAAGAAAAAACATTTTATTCGTTAGAGGTTCCACCTGCCTGTATTTGTCTCTACTATAGTATAGAAACTGGAACAGGTGGAAAATATTTTTGCCTTAATATTAAATTAATATATAATGCAACAACATCCTTTCTCACCAAATAATACTCAAATATTTCGTACTAGCTGTGCCCCGCGGTTTCACCCGCAGTAATTTCGGAGTTCCCGCGGGAATTCCGGGATAAAAAGTACCCTATGTCCTTCTCTGTACCCCTGACAACGTGCATGTCGAATTTCATCCAAATCTGTTTAGCCGTTTTTGCGTGATTGAGTAACAAACATCCAAACATCCACACTTTCACATTTATAATATTAGTAGGATTAAAGTTAAAAAATAATGACCTTCTGAGTGGCTTCAAAATATATATCCGTATATATAGAAATGGGCAGCGTGGGTGGAAAGGTAGGTAGCAGCTTAGTGGCGGACACTGCTCTTTGCTTGTGCCAGTACATCTTATAGAACGTCTCCACCTTTTCCCTAAGACTCAGTTGTATATGAGAGTCTTTCTGCAAAAACACAACCCTCTCAATACGATATACCATTTCACGCTCTTGTCGATGTGCAACTTACTACCACAAATCAATCCAGCTAAATAGTACTATATCATCTGGAGACCCAAAGGACATGAATCATTTTAAATGACGAGCGAACCAATGAGAATTTGAATTGTGATTGTGATTAAAAGTAATTGGTATAATTAACCCTCACCATCTCCCTAATGATGAGTCTGTATCTAGAACGGAAGGCCTCCTCTGGTCGCATGTAGATGCCTATGACCAATGAGAGGGAGGCTGCGGCAGCCCCGGTCACCACAAGGCAACCGGTGAGCATCACGCACAAGCAAGCTATGCGCTCAACGTCATTGCCTAGCTCCACTGATGGTCTGAAATTCAGATCTTTTAACACTAAGCATCATGTGCCTAGCGACTAGCACCTATCAATAGACTTTTGTCACGTATGTACAGTGATGACCAGTGTCCAAATTTTTATCGCAAGGTTTAGAACTTTGCTGTTTTCTGACTGTATTCCGGTAGGTACGTGTGTACACACCCGTAGCAGAAGAGTGCGAACTCCTCAAAATAGACAGCTTCATGTGAAATGGGTCTTGATCTGATTTTCGTTTATGTTGTACTTGTTTACGCATGCTCTAGCTAATGTGCCTCACATAGCCTCTATCAAAGTAAACTTTATAGTACTGAACTGTTTGATAGTAAAATTGGGAAGTACCCACCCAATAGGTATGAACATTTTGTTGATGACGTATAGAGCGATGAGGAACCGCGTCGCTTCCATGTCCAAGGAATAGTTTTGCCCTTGGCTGCCAGACTCTGTCCCCACCAAGGTGCTGTAATAGTTTTTCTCGACATCTTCTAACGCCCGACGTTGCTCAGTGTCGTTTCCATGCATTATATAGTGCTTCTCAATCTAGATAATAGGGTAGATGCTCCAGTTCTGGCCATTTTAAGGCAGTGTGGCTATTCAGGCGTCCATCATTTTGAGTATATAAGTAGTTATGATGTTTTATATATACTATGTTATTAACAGTGCTTAACTTTAAGCACAGAAACCCTCAGCGTTAGGATACTAACATTAGATTATAAAAAAAAAAAGAAAATGTCGGTATGGAGCCCGGGAGCCACTTTTGGCCACTTTTTACCCAATTGTGGCCACACACATGTGCCAGTTTTGGCCATATTAAACGTGACAAATAAAGTATTGGTTAAGTACAATCAAGTAGATATTATATTTATTTGCAAGTCTTAGGCGTATTATAATAAACATTATACATTTTGAATATTCAATGAATTAGGTACCAAAACAAACGAAACTCTGCCATAACACAATAAACTAAATTCAGTCTTTGTCCTCCAGACTTTCAGTTAAAATCTTAACTACTTAAACTTTATAAGGTAATTAAAACTTGTGACATCATGTTCTATTTTCAAATTAAGTACAAAAGTCCCAATACTTTTCGATTTCTGGAACACGATATACACCTCTCTTTGAAACTTTTACAGGTGCGTTAATTTTTTGTTTTATGTCTTCATAAGGATACAGATTTAAGTCAATTCTTTCCGGCCAATTCCAGTTCTTTGCAGTCTTTTGCATTGCCTTAATTAGTACGCCTTCTTTGTTTAAGGACTCAATCCTTCCTACAAAATATTCTCCTTCATAAACGAATATCACGAAGTCCCCAATTTCGTAATTATTTTCATCTTCACCTATAGAGTCATCTGTATCATGGACAGAAAAATCATCATCTTCTTCATTAGATTCTTCTGAATCAGATCTAACTTCAGATTTTCTCTTCACTCTATCCTTGACATGTTTAGCAACTGTTTTTCCTTTCTTGGCTTTAGACTCAACACGAGTCCCTTTCTCCGATGATCTTGCTCTTTTGTTAACTGTCTTTGCCATTGCTATTGTGTTTTTCTTTTCTCTTTCAGTTTCTTGCATTATGTCCACCCATAAGTCAGAAGTAAGAACCGAAGGTACATACTTTGCCTTTTTTGTGCTCTTAGGTATTTTTTTTTCAGGCCATAATACGCACTCCTTGACAAGGTTACTTATTTTGTCTCTGATAGAATCTTTGGTAGAATGTTCCTGTTCTGTACAGTCTGTACAGTTGGGGGTATTAACGGTATTGGGTGTGATAACTGGAGGTGCTGAATCTTTATTTGAAGTTACAAGAATGGAGGGAGACATGGAAGGTTCTTTGGTGGGATTATCTTTGGTTGGGGTAGCCATAATAATATGTCGTTCGGTGCCGTCTTCTTCATCTGTTACAAGACAGGGTCCAGGTTGACATTCTCTGTTTGGAGAAGAGGAATCAGCTATGTCTTTAGCTGCATTGTTCGATGTCTCCTTGCTAGTTATATCATTTTTAAAATCTAACCAAATGTTGTAAAGCATCTTTGCCTCCTCCTTGCCTTCCCAGTCAGTGCCTGATTCAAATGTTGTGTAGAATTCCTTGAGCAAGGCAGAATCAATTTTACTTTCCAGATATGTAAGATAGCTTGACTCAGAAATGGTAGGCTTCGGCTTTGGTACAGCGTCATGGTTGATTTTTGTGTCGCTGGTTGATTTAATTATCCTTTTGTAATTCACAAAATCAGGCCCAAAGGGATACAATCCACAGGTATTAAATCCCGCCCTTACATTCTTTGCAAAAGTTTCATTATTTATTAGCAAACTGTGAAGAGCTGTAGGAAGGTTGAATTTGGTGATATCTTGGCCATCATTTTCAATTCTCCACTTCTTCACTAGCTTACGCCAGTTTTGTTTCAAGGGAAAAAAAAACCGCGACATCTAGAGGCTGCATCATATGCGTTGTATTTGGGACTAGTGCCACAACGATGATTCCGTTTTCACGACATAATGTGCTCAGATGCATTGTCAGATGAGATTTATGTCCATCTAAGAATAGGATAACAGGTAGGGCTGTTCCTTTGTTTTTAAGGTATGGAATAAATACATTTCCAACGTATTCGTAGAACGCCTCTCCTGTCATCCAACCCTTGTCGGTTTTGCCAAGTCCCCATCCTGTCGGTGCTTTTTGTACAATTTCGCTGCTCATCTGTTTATATTTATAAACTGTCAAAGGAGGTGCATACTCACCAAGTGCATTGACTGTAAACAGAGTTGTAATATTGTCTTTGTCGCTGTTATTTGAAGTATCATATTATACATGTTGCCCCTTTTCAGCTAGTACTAATCCTCCTTTTGGTGCAAGAAAAAAAGAAGTTTCGTCACAGTTCCATACACGCGAGGGGTCTTCAAGAATTTTCAGGTTTTCCGGGCCCAACAGTGTAGAAACTTCTTGGTACCAGTTTCTTATCTTCTCTTCAGTAATTAACGCTCGAGCTTTATTTATGTACTCTGCATGTTTTTGGCTCAGGTCAGGGTGCCTGGCCATAAATCCTTCAAACCATGACCTCGAAGGCCTATTATTTATAAAAGGTGTTTTTAGATTTCCTTTCTCCACAATTTTTTTCACAGAGTCAAATAGTCCTTCTTTATTTATTGGAAACCCAACACGAGCACTCTCTTTTATCCATATAACGAGATCATTTTCAATTTGCTCGCCCAAAACCGCTTGAGGTCCCACACGCCCAGAGGTTTCAGGTGCATTACCAGAAACCTTGTGCCTCAAGGTTGTTCTAGGAATGTTAAAGTTCTTACTGGCAGTCGATACTTTCATTCCATTTCTAATCGCTTCTAAAGCCAAACCAACTTTATGGGGTGAGTACTGAAATAACTTTTTTTTCACTTCATTCTTCCTCTTTGACGTATTCGCACTCATTTCTCGAGTCCCTGTATGAAAAATATTAAATTTTGTTAAGCGTTGTTATGTAAATTAAATATTTCAATAAACTAACCGAACAACAACAACATAATATGGAACCTACCTACAGAAAAAAAATTTAGACAGGTAAGTGGCCAGAACTGGATCAGCATGTGTGCTAGTTTTGGCCATCGTAATGGCCACAAAAGGAGAAATCACAAAATCATGTCACCATTT
The DNA here is from genome assembly GCA_907165275.2 of Zygaena filipendulae. Classification (NCBI taxonomy): domain Eukaryota; kingdom Metazoa; phylum Arthropoda; class Insecta; order Lepidoptera; family Zygaenidae; genus Zygaena; species Zygaena filipendulae. The sequence goes on from OU015649.1 coordinate 1,038,552, forward strand.
CTGGCCACTAGGCATAAACTAATTTCTAATCACCACGCCGAGAAAATAACCTAACCTATGTTGAAACAGTACCTTTGACATGCACTTTTAATAATAAAATTAACGATATATGGAAAGATTTCAAAGATAATGGCTGATTACTTACCCTCCAATCTTATTGTTTTAATTAACAAATAACAATGTTTCGTACAACTTTTCACAATATGGTTCCTCTCAACTGAATGTGAACTGACACATGACAGCTGACAGCGTTATCAGTGTTGCCATAATTTTCTCGTGTATCTACCATAAACCATAGACTTATAAAGTTGTCCGTACCTTAGTAAAATAATGTTAAACTTGGAAATGGCCAAAAGTGGCTCAGTGGCCAAAAGTGGAGCATCTGCCCTACGCATAATCGGTCTTGACAACATATACTTAGGTAATAAATATTTTACCTGAAAAAATTTCAATCAGAACCACAACCAAACTTGATTTTGATTCGTATTGAGTGGATTTCCAATGCGGCGAAACTCACAAAGATAAAAGGAGAGAAACTGCTTTAATATTTAACTTTGTGATCACTTTGATACAATTTTATGTTTATTCCAGAAGGTTTATATGTTTATGAGGTTTATGGAAGAAATGCACGTCACACGTTCAAGACTAAACCGTACTGACCTGCAGTGACGGTACCGACCTTCTACATCGTTTTAAGGTAGGTACTGATTTATATTGACAATGTTATTCCAAAAATAGAAATTTACATATCTTAGAAACAATTGTTGCGACAAGATGCAATTGTATGGTTACCATCTAAGGTTTTGAGTTAATCTATATTATAAAAATGAATCGCCAAATGTGTTGCTAAGCGCATAACTTCCAAACAACTGCACCAAATTGGATAATTGTTTTTTTTTGTGTTCGTTACTGTCAGGACAAGGTTTATATAAAAGAAGTTTGGAGTTCCTGCGGGAATTCGAACCACGCGGGTGAATCTCTGAAACGGTTCGACCGATATTGACGGGACTTTCACTGTTAAATAACGAATACATTAGGCACTTTGGAGTTTCTGCGGGAATTCCGCAACTCACGCATGTGAAACCGCGGGGCACAGCTAGCAATTCATAAAAATATATGGATATAATATATCTACGTATGTGGCACCTCGTCTATGTGTGTCCAAACTAGTGCCCACGTGACTCTGAGCACGAGGGTCAGGTAGCAATACTTGAGGGTGGTCGCTACAACACTCCCCGTCAGGTTGAAGTCGTTTAACGCAACTGGTAACAATAAAACAAGACATTGTGATAGCATCTAGTGCTTTTAAGGATCTGTCTTATTGAGCATCAGCCGTTACCAGTCTGCCCGCGAATTTACTAAAGGAATAAATCAGCTTAGATCTCCAGATTTTGGTGGTGCTATGTATCATTTACTTCAGTTACGCCTTGCTATCATTTAAAATAGTTTATAACAAGATTTTTGGTTTTCTAGGTAACATCTATACTTTCAAACAATAGTTCTAAGAGATTGATGAGATTTTTTATTTTATACACATATTTTGACTCTCTCTATTAGGATAAATTTATTATTATTATTAAGATCTATTTGTTGTGTCTTTAGGGTTCTGTAATTCTTTACTCAGTTACAATACTCACATAAATATCTGTAAGGTCTATGTAAACGCATGTAGTAACAGATCAGTTTGAGCTGCCCTTGGTTGTTTACTTTCACGACATAGTGCATGTACGAAATTATATCTATCAAGAAGCTGACTGAAAATTAACAATTCACATGGATTTAAATATAAGTTTAGGTGTGGTGTTTTAGCACGACAATTTACATAAGTATATAGACAAACTAACGCTTCATTGGTAAATTCACTCTTGTGTTCTCTCGATTGGCGTACATACTGTACGCGATGGCAAGCACCATGAAAGCGAAATCGAGATTATAGAACAAGTCCAATAAAGGAATAGCGTTTTGGTACTGGTTATGGATGGGCACCATGATGATAGCGAGTAGAGCGAAGAAGCACAGTTGGACATTCCACACAGTGTCTTCTGGTATGGACAAGTACCACTGTTTGGTTCTATTCCACGACCACCCAAGTTGATAATCGTCCTGAGAAAAAATTTAATTTATTCTAAAGCTCTTTAATTTACTATTTGAGTTTTTGTGCGTTGAAAATTTTGATTTAACCCTAAGACATTCTATATAATATCATTGATTTAACCTCATACTCATGAAACTCGGCTTGTCTTGGAAAAGCATAGCTTTCTCTGTTGTTTAAACTATCTCTTCTAGTTGATATCATACTTGTATATTACTGCGCCGAGTTGTTTCTGGTTCAAAACACGAGAACATTCGATGAATATTACTTTCGAATATTAAACAACAAAGGGATTGTCAAGGCAATCCATTAGTGAATAAATTCAAAGATAATATAATCACTAATTATCTTCGAGATATTCAGGAACTTTGACTTCTAACGTCATTCAAACAGAATAATATTATTATGTTTTGAGAAAACATGGACAAGTTTTGAAAAATGTCATCGAAGTATAATACAAAGAAGTTAGAAATTATAGTCGTCCTCTTGTATAGCAAAGAATTAGAAATCAAAGCTATTAGTTATTTATTATTGTTTTTAGTAAAACTAATGATAAAAATTGAATGCAAAACAATGTTCAAATAAAAATAACAGCATTTATTTATTATGTTTAAGTTTAGTCTACTTTTTTAGTAGCGGTGTTGTTAGTAAAGTATTCCTCTCGGAAGTTTTGGAACATATTAGCGGAAATCCATATGCGAAGACGCCAGGGCGCCAGCTTTGTGAAGAAAGCCTGGAAATAAGACAAAACACCTAATTAATGTGTAGCTTCGTGATGGAAAGGATTTTTCGGAGAGACAATATCTACTTACTGATAAAATTAAAGATATATGTATATAACATGTGGTAAAATTATAACTGCAAATATTTACATGACTGAAACTCATGAAAGTAACAAACAGGATAAGTGAAAAAATAATATTATAAGTTCGGTAGTTTTTCAGAATATTATGAGGAAAATAAATTCATTGAAAAATCATTACAATTACATTCACGAGGATCAGCTGTTCAGCTTGATCGAGGTCATTGACCTTAAGATACCGGTGCGCGGCGATTGTATGTTAAGCTATCTAGCAGCGAGCGCCTTCATAGTTTGTTTTCTTATTGATTGATTTATTTTGTTTGAATTTTTTTTTTATTAATTTAAAAAAATATGACCTCGATCGAGCTAAACAGCGAGGTACTGTAGGTTCGGAGCTAAGACCTAACAATCCTCTTAAAAAAGAAGGCATCTGGTTCATCTAGATATCTGATATCTTTGGTTGTGTAGGAAACTATCCTCAGGTTGTTTGTAACTTTTAAAAATGCGTAAGAGGTGGTACAAATATTAAACTCTTTAGATCAAGTTTAGAAGATACTTTAAAAGAAGACCAAATTTAGCGAAACTGCATTTACCTGCAGACCATGTGACCAATATCCGGTTGTGCTGTGAACTCTGCCCAAAGTAGAGACAGCTTGCCTGGCGTAGGCAGCCGCATCGGGCACCAGGATGTTTCCATCGAGGATGCGTTGGGAGAAGGAGTTGATCTTAGTTGCGACGAAGAATGGGTAGAGATGCTGGATGTGGATGCCTTTATCGGCGTACTCTTTGCTGATGGCTAAGGTGAAGCTTTGCACGTAGGCCTGGAAGAGTAATTACGTACGATTCATTAATTAAGGGTATAATTATCAAAGCATTAAAACCGCGAACAAGAATGGTGCATGGAAACGTAGTGTACCTAGATATTATTTTAATAACAATTTGTCCAGCTTGATATAGCCGACTAGAAGAACAAAGTCGTTAATTTTGCTGTTTTTGTATGTTCATTATGTATGCAAGTGAACAAATAGGAATAGTTAAGGAGTCATATAAACTTAATAAATGCAGTTTTTAAATTCAGCTAGTTCCTTAACCTTCATGACTGACATCCACCGTTAAATCCATTTAAGTATGTACATATTTTTCCTGGTAGCAACGAAGACACGGAGCGTTACAATCGAATTAATTATTATCAAAACTAAATAAATCTCGCAGTTCTTTTCCGCTTGCACAGTCATGCATTGGCTGTTCCTCGCAATTGGCTACTTGACAGTTTTTTTTAGTCCGTCGTGTAGTTTGCTAAAAAATATTGGACACGTATTTTTTTCTTTTTTTTTACGTAATCAAAAATAACGGCGATACATTGAGTTGAAATTCCGCATGACGTCACAACCCGGTGCAGTTTGTATGGAGCTTATACCGAAAAATGACGTCACGAGTTCCCCACCCTAAACTTAAATGCGCTTTATCTATGTTTATTTGCGTTAATTTGGAAAAGCAAAAAATACGTGTATATATTTTTTTTATTTTCTGACGGACTAATTAGAATTTTGATTTTCATACCTTGGATAACACCCAAAGATAAAAGTACCTACCCTATCTCTTTTCTGTACCTCTGGCAAAGCGTATGCAAAATTTCTTACTTTTTATTTTGGTTTTTTTGGTGTTGGGAAGTGGTGGTTACTGTGTGTGAGATCCGGCCGTGTGCTTGTCATGTCCAGTGGAGCTAGGATGCGCAACATGATAAAATTTTATCGAGCCATTTTATCGATTCTCGTCGACATAATATATCGTTTTGTCTACCAGTGGTAAAAAATGTTTAACCGAATCTAGTCTTAACTCAATACCCCATTACTGCACTTTTTTGCTTGGACGCCCACAAATATTTTTCGTGTCGACAATTTTATCTTTCGTTCGATAAACATATCATGTTGCGCATCCTAGCTCCACAGGTCTGTGCATGCGTGTGAAGAGTGAGTCTTTGGTGAAGAATGTTACCATGAAATTGTTGGACTGGCGCTTTTGTTTTGTTAGTGTGTTGCCAATCGTCAATTTATAAATTTAGTAATAGGTATTTTGTAACTGTTGTTTTAGTTTTTTATTTAATTTCTCTTTTAATGGGACGCTCGCGCGGACTTTTGGCCGCTCGTGGGACTGCTGGTGCTGACTGAAAAGCAGTGCTGAGGTTTCCCATCCTCAGCATATGCTGAATCAGCTGCCATTTGCAGCAACAGAGACACACCGCGACCAATACAAAGTTATATTTAGGTCTATAAGTTGCTAGTAAAAAAAATTGTAAATTATTCTTGTCAACTTTCTGTATACCTACCTATGCATGTGTGTCTGTTGTGCAACAAAAGATATTCTATTTTATTCTAATGTACTGTTTTTTTTAATCTAAATAAAATTTATTATTATTAAGTCATCAAATAAGACTAGATATCACAGGAGGAGATAGAGAAACTTCCAAAATAACGCGGGTGAAACCGCCGGGAACAGCTTGTGTTATTAATATACCTTAGTAGCAGCGTATACAGCGAGCAAAGGCACCGGCTGGATTTCACTCCCCGAAGACACGTTGACAACAGCGCCGCGCCCCCGCCCCACCATCCCCGGCAGCACCATCCTCGTCATCAGCGTCACCGCCGCCACGTTGACGTTGATCAGGTCCCACAGGGTGGACGGTGGGCACTCACACAAAGGCATCGGATACTCGTAATTGATGCCCACATTGTTTACTGGAATTTTTACAGTTTTTTTATATTAGCATTTACGTATACATATGTAGGTACCTAGTTAAATTTTTCCAAAATTTAAAACAGAATCTGTGTAAACTGTTACTCTCTACTGGAGAAATCATTGAGATACAAGGCTTTCTCTAAACTCCAAAATAGACACTTATGAACATCGATTAGGTTTTGAGGCTTAGTAAATATCTCACCTAATACTCCAAGGGGTATGTCTTTTAGCTCTTGTTCTATATGAGGGAATACTTCCTTCCCTTTGCTGAAGTCTGCAACTATGATTTTTGTTTTCACTTTATGTTTTTTCTCTGAAAATAATGCAAAACGAATGAATAAGTAGTACTGTTTAATATCCGTTTGAAATCCGGGACCAAATGTCCGACTAATGTGCCTCCTGTCATCCTGACTGGCGGGGCTTTGAAACAGGTGCATAGTTTTAAATATCTTGGTCACGTTGGTGACTGAAGATTTAAAAGATGATGCAGATATTGAACGCGAGAGGCGGGCGCTGTCGGTAGGAGCAAATATCGCAGCTCGCAGGTTTGCACGTTGCTCACATCAAGTTAAAATAACGCTCTTCCGAGCTTTTTGTACTTCTTTTTACACGTGCAGCCTGTGGGTTAGGCATGCGCGACAGTCGCTAGATGCTCTTCGCGTTCAATATAATAACGCGTTCAGGGCGCTGTTGCGGCTGCCTCGCTTTTGTAGCGCGTCGGGAATGTTTGCAGACGAGCGCGTGGACTGCTTCCACACCACCATGCGCAGGCGAGCGGCCTCGATGGTGCGGCGGACGAGGGCTAACGGCAACAGCCTCCTGGGGGTCGATTTTTGAATCGCTCGAATTACTATTCGCACACGGAATTGCAAGATTCACGCGTGAATGCTTAAAAAATGTATGAGGATTCGCACGTGAATTCGCGATTCCGTGCGTGAAAGTAATTCGAGCGATTCAAAAATCGACCCCCTGGGCGTAGTCGCTGATCGGTTGGACGGTCCGTTTGTAAGACACTGGATGTCATTGCACGCACCGGCACCGGTACCAAACAAAAATTACTTGTACTAACATAGTTTTAAGCAAAATTTTACTAACAGTATTGGACTAACAATGTCTGAATAAATGAGTTTTAATAATATTTAACAATAGGGATGTTGACTACTATTGAAAATCAAAATTCTAATTAGTCCGTCAGTTAGAAAATAAAAAAACAATAGACACGTATTTTTTGCTTTTTCGAATAAATTAAAATATACAGAGATAAAGCGCATTAAAGTTTAGGATGAGGAGGTCGTGACGTCAGTAACCGCAAAATCGCCATACAAACTGTCAGAATAGTGACGTCACGCGAAATTTCAACTCAATGTATCGCCGTTATTTTTTGATTACGTAAAAAAAGAAAAAATACGTGTCCAATATTTTTTAATAATCTACAAGACGGCCTAAAAAATAAAAATTAGTCAACATGCCCATTCATTGTCTCTATTATGCTTAGTTGAGGCCCGCATACTACGATGACACCTCCGTGAAGGAGAGGAAAAAAAATGGATAATAATCATAATAATATTCGACGGCATCAAGCTAATAGGGATGTTGACGACTTGAAAATCAAAATTCTAATAGGCCATCAGTTAGAAAATAAAAAAACAATAGACACGTATTTTTTGCTTTTTCAAATAAATTAAAATATACAGAGATAAAGCGCTTTAAAGTTTAGGGTGGGGGCTCGTGACGTCACTTACCGCTACAAGCCGCTTAGTGACGTCACGCGAAATTTGAACTCAATGTATCGCCGTTATTTTTTTATTGCGTAAAAAAAGAAAAAATACGTGTCCAATATTTTTTATTAATCTACAAGAGGGACTAAAAAAAATTTAACCAACATGCCCATTGGGAGCCATTAAAGTTATTTTTCTACTCATCACTTTAGCACTTAACTTACTTTAATATTGGAAACATATGTTTTACCTATTTCATCAGCAACAGCTTGCAGTTTGTCTGGACTCCTGCTGATGAGCACGACGCTGAACCCTCGTCGCGCCAGCTCCAGTGCATACTGCTTTCCAATGCCATCTGTGCTGCCGGTCACGGCTGGAAACATAAGTCGAAAAACTCGATCATCGAAAACTGTAGTTCCACTTACGATTGGAAAATCGCGCAATGATGAAAAGCTATTGATTACAATACATCTGGTTTAAGAATATTTATTGTCCTCAAAAGATTAATATATAATCACTTACATGAGAACATACGAACATAATTATAACAAGAAGTAGTGAGCGGTAGGTAGAATACTTATAACAACTTATTTAATTTATCGCGGCCATATTGAAAATTAGACTCATTAACTAGAGACAAATGACTAGTTAAATTGCACAGATACCTACAAAGCCGATTTCTAAGAACTAAATATTGTCACTTTTTTATTTTTTGACTATAGCCATGGACCAATGAAATAATTCTATAGCTGTGCCCCGCGGTTTCACCCGTGTGAGTTTCGTAATTCCCGCAGGAACAATTTTTTTCTAGAATTAAAGTAGGTACCTAGCTACCTAGCTATTACACATGCATATTACTATAAACATGCAAATACACAAATACTCATAACTCATGTACAGAGGGATATATTATGTATAAGATAATATATGCACAACATAGGTGTAAACAGAAGAATAAAACACATAAAAAGTGTTGAAAAAAATAGACAATTAATTAATTAAAGCTATAAGTAGGTATTTTTTTTTAAATAAATAAATAGATAAATAAAAAAAAATTGATATTTTGTATACCTATACAAAATACCAATTTTACCTACCAATGTTTTGTAAAATATAATAATATGATGTATTGTACAATGGTAAAATAAAATAATTTAACTTTTTAGTTTTATGTTTTTGGAAGTCGGTTTTAATTTTCGAGCTCTTCAACTTCCGTGTATGTAATTTGCATTTATAAAACATCTCAAGATTTTTTTTGTGTCTGGCTCGTTGTTAAAAAAAAACTGAAATAATTTATTATAATTAATTAATTATTTTGTGATAGGTACCTACTTATTATACATACATACATACATTTATAGGGTTCCGCAGGCTAAACGTAACCTCCACGTAATGGCCATGGGCGGCGGTAATCACTTACCATCAGGTGTACATGACATAAAAATAAAATAAAAAAACCTGTAATATTACCCTATATGAAGCGAACTTCGTATAGGTACGTTGTCGTGGTCTATAAAAATCTTCCAATCGAAGGAATGTCACTTGTTTACGAAAAAGTAAAATTTTTCATATCCAAGTGACATGAGGATAAGTTCCTTAGGTTTCTATAGCGATAACGTAATCGTAAGTATACCTAATTATATTGTCAACTTGACTAAGGGGGTAGTTTTATATTGGTAACATGTAAGTTACGAGGCTTCAATTAATCGTACGGTCGTTACTCGCGCAGGGCCACTGCGCCCGCGAAATATTGGCATTGAACGCCCCCGTCACGACTACGGGCTATGCCTCGACTGGTCATTAGGCAATCGGCATTCGGCACGCTCGATGCCCACCACGGTCGTACACTTGCACCATCTGCACCACGAGCACAGTGAGCTAATCCATACAGTGATCCAATCAGCCCGCTTAGCCAAGTTGCCAATCTATAACCGTTAACGCATAGAAAATTAAGGAACGAATCGTCGCCCTGTAAAATTTATTCAGCTGCAACCACCATCAAAAGGCTTTATAGTTTTATAGAAATTAAAGTTAAACCGTCAAACTATGGAAGGTTTGTTTTAAATAAGTACAACTATTTCCGATTTTTTCAGCTTAGCTCGGGGTGTCCTTGATTTTCTTCAACTTTTTACCACCCACTGCCAGCCATAAGGTTTCCTCTTTTACATTCTCTCACTCGTCTCAATCTCGCCGGCTACGGTCCACTTCCACTATTCCTCCTTCCAATCACGAAGACTGTCAGGCCTTTTGATTCCCTTCTTACCCCTTGGCCACAGTCTCGGCGGCGCGAGCTGTGGCCTACTTCTTATGTTGTCTACCATTTGTTTTTGCCGCTGCCGCCGCCGCGCCGCCACCGCCGCCACAGACTGTAGCGCCGCCCTTAAGCTATGTACCTATCTGCCTTTAGTGCGATCGCGGATATAAATGTTATCAATATCATAACTAATATCTGGGTCACCGAGCTTCGTTCGTTGTGTATAGCACCAGAATTCTGTTGTTAAGTAGAAAAACAAACACTAATTTTTCATTGCCCGAAAGCACGGATAAAACGAAGTTTTCTAAATAAAAATAAACCTAGCTAGATCGATTAATCACCCCCAAAAGCCCCTGCATACTAAATTTCATGAAAATCGTTGGAGCCGTTTCCGAGATTCAGATTATATACAAGAATTGCTCGTTTAAAGATAGTAGATTAATATAGGTTATACCCATTTAATAACTATACCTACCTCAGAAGAATTATTCTTCTGAGAACTATAACTACTAAGATATGTCATATGGAACACTGATGAAACGAAATATCTTTGCTTATAATATACTGGCATACCTATAATAATTTCATCTCAAAGTTCGTATAGGTTGTATATTATGTAAGTTCTTGTGTGTCTTGTGTACCTATACAATATTACATTGCGTCAACGCAAGATACCTACCTAGCTTATGCTGTGTTGCAACTTGCACAACTCGTTATGACATTCATGACGGTGATCGGGGCTTGAGACAAGAAAATGCTGTTTAAAACTAATGGTCGCACTCAGAGTCGTTTAATGATTACTTAATTACAAGTAAAGGTTAAAAAATAAACTCATTGAATTATTTTAATTGTCATTTCACTAATTAAGTTTTTAGTTCAATGCCAATAAACATTAGGTAATTTTAATGAACGTCGCTGAGTGTGGCAGTTTTGTTAATAAAATTTTCTTAAAATTAATTAACCATTATAACGACTGTAAGTGCGGCCGCAAGAATGTTATACCTAAAACAAAAGTAAAAGAAGTGCAGAAAAGAAAGAATCGTGTATTGAATGTTGACTCTTTACATACCTACTTAATATTATGTACTTATTAGTAAGTTAATTTGTGTAATAATCTAGTTCTAAAGAACAAACCATTCGATAATTTAAACGCAAAAGTTTGAGGGTTGGGCCAACGAATTGTACCGGCTGAATAGATTTTCATGTAAGTATACGTATCATGTAAATAACTGTATTTGGCATAGAATTCTAATTTATAGGTAAGCGTAATAAAATTCAGTTAACAAAATCATGTGTTTGGCAGTTAATTTTGTAAATCAAATTCAGTACCTACCTAGGTAAACAAAAAGTAACGATAATTAACCAAAACTAATTTCCAAGCAAATCAACTGATTAAACAAAACCACACAAACTTACCTGCCCAGGAACCAAATCTCTCCACCAAAGATTTAACTTCATCAGGCAAGAAATAAGGCATTAGATAGGAGGAAATGTACTCGAAAGGACTCCATAGGGATTCCAAAATCAACATGCATAGCACATAGGCGCCTACTAGCGCTAAAATTAAAATTAAAAACATAACTGTCTTTGTAAATACACTGATTATTTATTCGATATCTTTTTTATCGCGCGTATTTTGACGCTGCAATTTTTTTTTAATGCTTCTTTTGTCAAAATGTTTAAAAAATAAATGAGCGAACGCGTCGTGAGCACATAAAGCTTCAGTGTATACTGCGTCGAATGCGCCGGCGACGATTGCCGATGTCTTCGAACGAGGCCGCACTGAAGGCGATATTCTGCATACGAGGAACATAAAACCGCAGTTCGCAACACCTCTCGCCTCGATAAAGGTCTCCCCACTTAAACCGATACTACCATTAGGCCCGCTCCACATTCACGCGAGAATGTGGTGCTGGCTAATGGCTATACAGATACAGAAGTGGTGCGGAAAAACTTGTGATTTCGGGAGCAGAATTGGCTCACAGTCCGAGGCACCCGAGAATCATGTCACTAGAGGTCGTTTTTGTCTGTACACAAAAATATTCTACTATTATATTATTAGATACCTACCACTAGAGGTCGGTTTTTTGCACACCAAAATATTACCCGTAGTAATTTCTCTCTCGAATTCCCGCGGGAATTCCGAGATATAAAGTCTCTATGTCACTCAGGATCACTGTAGCATCTTATAAGTGAAAGAATTTTTAAAATAGGTTGAGTAGACCCAGAGATTAGGTACCCCTACAGCCTCACAAACTCACAATCTCTGGAGTTCCCGCGGGAATTCCGGGATAAAAAGTACCGTATGCCACTCAGGATCACTGTAGCTTCCTATAAGTGAAAGAATTTTCAAAATCGGTTCATTAGATCCAGAGATAGCTGTTCCCCCGTGGTTTTACCCGCGGGAATTCCGGAATTAAAAGTACCCTATGACACTCAGGATCACTGTAGCTTCTTATAAGTGAAAGAATTTTCAAAATCGGTTCAGTAGATCCAGAGATTACCCCCTACAACGTCACAAACTCACAAACTTTTGCTCTTTATAATATTAGTATTTGGGTTCAGAACCAGGAAATCCCGGTCCCGAAAATACCGGGATTTCCCTGTTCTTTTGACCTCACTTAAGAACCGGGAATCCGAAATTGATTCCCGGTTCTTTCGATACTTTCGGGACTTAATTTCGATGGTGTAAAATTTCTTTTTTATTACGTTTTAAGATTACCGATTCTTTTTGGAGGTCATTAAAAACCATTTGACTAATATGTGTTCGAGGGAAAGGGGTTAATAAAGCACGTGCTTGTCCCTCGCGCCCCGCGTGGTCGGTTTAGGGATGATTTTAAGCTGTCAACTCTCAAAAAAAATCTTAATTGTCCCCGCTACCGATATATCTAACCTAAAGCTCAGACGAAATAAAAAGTCTGAGACCTAAAGCGGTAGACAAATGTGGTAATTGTTACAAAAATGTCCCAGTTGTCATAAGTAGATTACTTTATTTATTTAAAGTTAAATAAAGTTTTAAGTATGTTAATGTTACTTATTAATAAATACGAAAAACAACACTGGCATTGACATATAGATTCTGACATAGAGACTCGATTCGCTTTTTAGATGAAGAGATAGTTCTACAGGAACCAATTTCATATGGCAGAAAGAACCACATGGTAACTACTCGATAAAAAGATCTATTGTAATGGCAAGGGACAGATAGGTGGGTTTAATAATAATTATTTATTTAATTATTATCTGTTAACCGGTACTTGTCATATCTTGTCTATTATTATAAACAATTTGTCCTTTTAACTCCTAATGACTCTGTTCCTTAGTTTGTCATTAGTCACGGCTCTTTATTCTCACATAATTGCAATATAATTAAATAATAACATAATTTTTTTTTTTTTATGTCATAGGGGGCAAACGGGCAAGTGGTACACCTGATGGTAAGTGATTACCGCCGCCCATAGACATCTGCAACACCAGAAGGCATGCAGGTGCGTTGCCGACCTGGAATGGGGATGGGAACTGGCTTTCAAGTGGGGCTGCCGGAACACACCGTTAGGTGCTTGGCGACAGATTTGCAACTTGAAGGTGGTAGCTAGCCAGCCGGGCACTAGAGAGCGCCCTACCACCATGCTATGGTTTCCTCACGATGTTTTCCTTCACCGACAGCTCAAGCTCATTGTTAGGATTTGAACCTACACCTTGTGGCGTTTAATCCGAACGCACTAACCACTGAGCTATCATCGCTACAAAATTCAAACACTATTATTATATAGGTAACTTTAAACTGACAGCGTGCTATTAGGGACTTGTTTGCGCAGCTTCTTCTCTTCAGCCATAGCAGTAGCAAGCTGTAAAGGGCGGCTATTTTGTGTAAAAACGGTTAATCTACTGTTTCCTCTGGTATCACTCTATCTATTGGTGAAAACCGCATGATCCGCAATCCGTTCAGTAGTTTATGAATTCATCGCGAACAGACAGATAGACGCGGCAGAGGACTACATCCTGTACAAAAGGTAGGTATCCTAAATGTCAGTCAGGTTTCATTCAAATAGGTACGTCCAGTAGTTTTTACTTAATGTGTAGGTACTATAGGTAGATATACAAATAAACAGACACAAATAAAGAAAACCATTTTCCCAAAAATAACATTATTAAAATGGGATTCAATTGGTTATCTAAGTTTTAATTCATCTGCGTTAAAATTCCCTACGTACAGACATGCTATAATTTACACAATATAATACCTGGTTAGGTACCTATTCATTTTTATTAACAAAAAATTTATTTCCATGAAATTAATTAATGCGCTAAGTCGAGACGAAGTTTTTGTTTATTTTTATAAAGTACCTGTGTAATATTTTATCTTTAAATTAAAAAAAAACTAGAAACCAGTTGCCTTTTTATAATATTGTCATATCTATATACATAAAATAAAAAAGTAAAGTTCAAAAAGTTCCTGCGCAAATTCCGAAGCTTCGAAACGGTTGGACCGATTTTGACGGGACTTTCACTGCGTTTGGAGTTTTGCAGGAATTCCAAAAACTCACGCGGTTGAAACCGCGGGGCACAGCTAGTATAATAATTATGAAACCGTATTATGTAACCTATGTATACCTATAGAAGAAAAAACGCAGTGATTATATTATTATTTATATTCTTTTTGTAACTGCAGTGAGATGTTTAGTAGGTACTTTATTCTTTTTTTTTTTTATTGAGATAGTTTTCACGAGCGCGACCTCTTGCGACATCCAGAGGCTTACGGCCGCACTCAGAGTCGACTTTAATGGTTACTTAGTTAAGTATAGATTTTTAAAACAAAACTGCCGCAATCAGAGACGTTCAGTAAATTAATGTTAGTTGGCGTTTAATGAAATGTAACTTACCGCCGCACTCAGAGTCGACTTTAATGATTACTTAGTTAAGTATAGATTTTTAAAACAAAACTGCCGCAATCAGAGACGTTCAGTAAATTAATGTTAATTGGCATTTAATAAGATGTTACTTAATTAGTTAAATGCCAATTAACATTAATTTATTAAACTTGTCTGATTGCGGCAGTTTTGTTTTAAAAATCTATACTTAACTAAGTAGTCATTAAAGTCGACTCTGAGTGCGGCGGTTAATTAGTGAAATGCCATTTGACAATAATTTATTAAACTTGTCTGATTGCGGCAGTTTTGTTTTAAAAATCTATACTTAACTAAGTAATCATTAAAGTCGACTCTGAGTGCGGCGGTTAGAGACCTACACGTCGAAAATCAGTCTGCATCGATAAAGTTCGTTAGTTTGTTTGGATGTAAGGGGCAATCTTGAAGTTTAACGGCCGCACTCAGAGTCGACTTTAATGATTACTTAGTTACTTACTTACTTAGTTTAAATATTAATTGGCATTTAATGAGATGTAACTTAATTAGTTAAATGCCAATTAACATTAATTTACTGAATGTCTCTGATTGCGGCAGTTTTGTTTTAAAAATCTATACTTAACTAAGTAATCATTAAAGTCGCCTCTGAGTGCGGCGGTAAGAAATACTTTAGATATTTCTCTTAATTTTTATGTAGGTATTAGGTAGGTACATTATCTTTGGAACTACTGAGCCGGTTTTAAAAATTGTTTCAGTGATAGGAAGCTACACTACTGCACTATCCATGTGTTATTGGATAGGTACTTTTTAGTTCCAGAGGGATAAGCAAAATTCAAGCGAGAGAAGCCGCAGGAGTAAAGCTAGTTGATCGTTAGGTACCTATTATAAAATATGTGAAAGTGAGTTTGTTTGTTACGCTTTCACGCTTTAAGTAGGTACTCAACCGATAATCATGAAATTTTGCATACAAGTTGTCAGGGGCACGGCTTAGGACATCGGATACCTACTTTTTATTCCGGATTCCTTGCGGGAACTGTGAAATGAACGCGTGTGTAATCGCGGGGAAAAGCTAGCTAAAAATAAATATAGAAACTTATAACAAATTAATTTTATTAAATAACATAAAAAATGAATTTTACATAATGTAGTAAGTACGTGGCATTAGAGATCATATCTATAGACATAATATTAATAATAATCCACATCACAACACACAGATCTACTTGATCCCACAGTAAGCTATTATTAGCTTGTGTCGTGGAAACCAGCAAACGTGGTATAGTATATACTACATATTATTACATATTATATATATATATATCTATATCTATATACCGCCCAGACTGGAAAATGGAACCCTGTGTTCATCACACAAAGTTCACCCCCACCGGAAATCGAACCCGGAACCTCTTGATTAGCGGGCAGGCATGGTGACCATTGCGCCAATCGGATCGTCATATAAAATGCTTTGTCCTGAATGACTGATGGATCAACGCACAGCCTAACCCGCTGATCGTAGAGACCTGAAACTTGGGGGGTGTGTTCTTTATATGACGTAGGCATCCGATAAGAAAGGATTTTTGAAAATTCAACCCCTAAGGGGGTGCTAGTCTACTTAATATATAATGCATCTACATATTTGGTATCACTACACTAAGGGCTGAGGGCTAATGTGTAGGGCGGTTGGATATTAAATTTTATTTTGAGCCCCAGCATTCAAAATCACAGATTAGAAAATAGATAACTACTTATAAGACGATTTGTACGGGTTTTTCAGCACAAAAAACACGATTCTTTTTGGACGCCGATAAGCAACAACATATTAAAGCACAAAATGAACTTATTGATTAAGAATGTTTTTTTAAGAGTTATAGAACGTTTCTTAATTATGTGTTTACCTTAGTTTAAATTAAAAAAATAGTTTAAAGAAAAAAATTGTTTAAATACCAACAAAACGTTAAACATAAAAAAAATTGACACAAAACGGCACTATAATTTAAAAACTCGATATACCTACCTACTCAAAATTTGTCCAATATGGGTTAACAGATATATTATGTCTGTGGATAACACACTATTGCATAACTATGTCCCTTTAGCAGTATTACCTATATTAAAATTGTGCTTTAGCTAATCGCTTGTTCAAATTCAAATTAAAGAATCTAAAGAGAATAGAAAATATTAAAACCGTTTTACGTGTCTTATAAAAATTCTCATTATCTACGTAAAACTTCGGTTCGGAAATAGATATATGTAATTGTTGCGCAACAATGTTCTAACGAAAAATAAAATTTAAGTTAGAAACCGAACGGAACTAGAACAATGTAGATCAACGCATGGATCAGACGGTTTCACTTTGTGTTTGATTTTCTTCTCTCGAACGAGCGTCTTGGTCCGTCTCTTCCTTTAACGTCTTCAAGCCTTTAATCAGTTTTTTGGCAGTTTCCAAGGGTGCTGGAACAATTTTAAAAACATTAAACATAAGTTTTAATCATTTTAAAAATAGAATGGGCAGACATTTTCATAATAAAGTTAAAAAAAAACTAAAAAAATTACGTGTAGGTACATAAAGACGCGTCAAATGAAGCAGCTTACGGAGTTCCTGCGGGAATTCATCTATACATCTATATTTATACATCTATACATACATACATACATACATATACAGCGTCCAATGGTCTCTTTCTCGGCTTTTAGTTTCCGAGATATAAGCAAGCAGTTTTTAGATTTTCGCGTTTTGAGCACATTATTTAGTCAGCCTGTGACCACGGCGTGATGCAACTCAGCCGAAACGTCAGGCAAAAAAAGGTAATAAAAAACATCGCGTTCAAGTCCCGCGTAATTTACATAATATAATAAGCAAGCAGTTTTGTAAAGTTCGGTGAAAAAATTGCGTCTGCGATTTTAACTGATTAATAAATACTCAATTTTCTTCAATATCATATAGGTAGATACCTACCTTAATCTACAACAATATATAAAAATCTATGTAACAAGCAAGTAGAAACTTTTTTTTTTATTATTTTACACAAACTTTTAAAATACTTTTTCTCAAATCAAGCCTTTTCAGAGTTTCAACTTCAAATGTCTGTAAAAAAAAACTGTGATAGTTTTGAATATTTTTTCATTCCTTACTATCAATTGACTATTCTAGATACCGAATCTAGTCTTAACTCAATACCTACTGGTACTGGTACCTTATATCCCAGAATTCCCGCGAGAACTCCGAAATTACCGCGGGTGAAACCGCGGGGAACAGCTAGTATAATACTGTATGCTACTAATAAACCGATTCCAAAAATTCTCTAACTGGTGGGAAGTTACACTAATCCTGAGTTGGGATACTGCTATCGCAGAGTTCCCGCAGGAATACCGAAATTCTTCTGGGTAAACCGCGGCAAAGAACTTTTAGAGTCGGTTCAGTAGTTCCCGATCTCAAAGACATAGCAATACCGTAGTTCCAGAGAGCAGCTATCACCCCTAAACATACACTTAAAACCAAGTTTTACCCTTTCATAATACAACAGTCGTTTTAATGATCACTTAATTTTAAGTAAAGATTTTAAAAACAAAACTGCCGCACTCATAGACGTTCATTAAATTAATGTTAATTGGCATTTTAATAACTAACGGCCGCACTCAGAGTCGATTTTAATGATAACTTAGTTAAATATAGAATTGTAAAACAAAACTGCTGCAATCAGAGACTTTCAGTAAATTAATGTTAATTGGCATTTAATGAGATGTAACTTAATTAGTTAAATGCCAATTAACGTTAATTTATTAAACTTGTCTGATTGCGGCAGTTTTGTTTTGAAATCTATACTTAACTAAGTAATCATTAAAGTCGACTCTGAGTGCGGCGGTTAATTAGTTAAAAACCAACATTAAGTAACTAAAGTTAACTGAATTATAGTGAAATTATGTTCATATCCAAAACGTACACAAGGTTAAACGTTATTTATTTGGAACGTAATAATAATAACGCTCTATGTGCGAAGAACAGAGTCGTTGAGCAACCGCTGTTTGATTGCACACACTCACAAGTCACAGAGACCAAGGCTACACACACTAAGTACATCTGTGAACTTCGATGCACTGATTTAAAAAAAAATCTAAGCAATCCATCCTTGGGGAAAAAGTCTTTACTATTATACCTACAGCGAAAGTGAGTTTGTTTGTTTGTTTGTTACGCTTTCACGCCTTCGAGTCAACCGATCGTTATGAAATTTTGCATACATGTTTTCAGGGGTATAGAGAAGGACATAGGATACCTACTTTTTATCTCGGAATTCCTGCGGGAACTCGGGAATCTCATGAAATTTTGCATACTTACACCTTACATTGTCAGGGGTACAGAAAA
Source organism: Zygaena filipendulae (assembly GCA_907165275.2). Classification (NCBI taxonomy): domain Eukaryota; kingdom Metazoa; phylum Arthropoda; class Insecta; order Lepidoptera; family Zygaenidae; genus Zygaena; species Zygaena filipendulae. Next base: position 1,057,382 of record OU015649.1, read on the forward strand.
GGACATGGAGAACAGCTAGTACAAAACTATACTAAATATAGATACTAGCCGTGTGTATTCTGCTTTTTAGGCTCAACATTGACGACACATAGGTATTTCAAATAATAATACCTACCTAGTTATATTTATCGAGATGTTTATTTCGGATAACTTAGGTAGGTATTTTATTATTCAGGCTTTTTTTTTCAGAAAAACGATCACCGAAACGTGCGAAGCGGTGTTCAACTCAATATCATTGGTTCAACTACCTTTTGAGGCCTCCCAAGTGTCATGGTCATTTCTGATTTATTTGGTAGGTCCTAAGTACATAAGTCGCCACCTACGCAGTGTTATTACATATCCTACTAATATTATAAACGCGAAAGTTTGTAAGAATGTATGGATGGATGGACGGATGGATGTTTGTTACTCTTTCACGCAAAAACTACTGAATGGATTTAAATGAAACTTTACAATAATATAGCTTACACATCAGATTAACACATAGGGTACTTTTATTACGGAATCCACGCGGGTACTCTGAAATTAACGCGGGTGAAACCGCGGGGCACAACTAGTTTTCAATACATACCAAAAAATAGTAACAAATTTTTATTTTTATTTGGTCTCCCACCAACAGTCGCTCCACCATCGCTGCGGACACACGATTTGATCACTTCACACAGAGCTAGAAGCGTTAAAAACACAAGGAAACTGTAAATTATATAAACTAGCATCGCGTACAGATTTTGAAAAGATTTGGCTACAAACGACGGCGATGGAGCGTGGTCTAGTGACCGACTACGGTTTGCTCAAACTATGAAACAACTCATGAGTTCGCGCCAAAAACAATCGCACCTCGCAAGCGTGGCGCCTATGTTATGCAACTGCACAGCCCAAAACCACATGTACCTACTCTGAACATTTGTGGGTCACAGCAAATCGTATCAAACAAAGTCATACTAGTGGTCTCTATCGCTTGTGAATATCAATTCAGTAGAAACAGTTATGCTCACACATTTACGAATCGCGCCTGTCTCTCGGAAACATAAGCAAGCAGGCACTAATTTAATTTCACTGTCGATCAATATAATTTTACGCGCTACTAGCACCCGCGGTTATTTCGGCGTTACCGCTCAAATTACGGGATAAAAAGTAGTCTATGTCACAGTGAAAGAATTTTTAGGAGATCCAGATATTACAACCTCACAAACCCCGGAGTTACCGCGGGAATTCCGGGATAAAATGTACCTTATGTCACTCAGGATCACTGTAGCTTCTCATAAGTGAAAGAATTTTTAAAATCGGTTCGGCAGATCCAGAGATTACCCCCTATACCCTCACAAACTCCAGAGTTCCCGCGGGAATTCCCGGATAAAATGTACCCTCTGTCACTCAGGATCACTGCATGTAGCTTCTTATAAATGAAAGAATTTTTAAAATCGGTTCAGTAGATCAATCGATTACCCTCAACAATCTCATAAACTCACGGACTCACAAATTCCGGAATTCCCCCGGGAATTTCGGGATAAAAAGTACCCTATGTCACTTAGGATCACTGTAGCTTCCTATAAGTTAAAGAATTTTCAAAATCGTTTCAGTAGATCCAGAGATAGCTGTTCGCCCGTGGTTTTACCCGGGGGAAATTCGGAGTTCCTGTGGGAATACCGGAACAAAAATAAACCCTATGTCCTTTACTGTAGGTACCCCAGACAACGTGTAGTATTCAAAAGGAGATTGCGCCGTAATATAATATTATGAGCTCCGTCCCAAAACTTGATGTGGATGATTTCTTTTAAGAATAATAGCTGTTCCGCGCAGATTCACCCGCGGTAATTTAAGAGTTCCCGCGGGAATTCTGGATTACAATATAACCTATGTTACTCAGGGATAATGTAGCATTCTAACGGTGCAAGAATTTTAGAAATCGGTCCAGTAGTTTTTGAGTTAAATCGTAACAAACAAACAAAAAATCAAATATTATTTACCCCGAAATTCCCAAGGGCACTCCGGAGTTACAGCTATAGTCACTGAATATTATCACAGTGTTCACTAGTTCAAGCAACCAGGAACTCTTTGTCTTTATATTCGGTTGACCCGCGGGCCGCGGTAATTTCTAAAGTGAAATAATTTTCAAAATCGGTTCAATAGATCCAGCTAGATCCAGAGATTAACGCCTACAAATCCTACAACGTCACAAACACACAAACTTTACCTCTTTATAATATTAGAATAGATTACTAACTGTGCCTCGCGGTTTCACCCGCGTAAGTTTCGGCATTCCCGCAGGAACTCCAAAGTAAAATTTTATCAAATCAATCAAATCAAATAAGCTTTATTGCCCCAGAAGAGAAAATAAAAACTAAGACAGATAAAAGTAAATACAGAGCAAAAGGCGGCCTTATTGCTAGAGGCTATCTTTTCAAGGCAACCTTAAGGTGATAGAGAGCTGTAAATAGAAACTAGAAGCGGGTGCTGGGTGCACAACGTAATACCTTTTATCCAAAACATAAAAATGAAAAAGAGCCTTACGACCTATCTCAGATCTACCAAATATACTACTACTACTAGCTGTCACGCGCGGTTTCACCCGCGATAATTTCGAAGTTCTCGCGGAATTGTTCCATACAAACTTTTCAACCCCTATTTCATCCCCGGAGGGGTGGAATTTCAAAAAATCCTTTCTTATCGGATGCCTACGTCATACAATTTGACATTGATTTACATATTTGATACAATTAAAAGATAAGAAAGATAAGAAATGTATAACTGTATACAGGCACCTATCAGTTGCTTCAACTGCCTGTCTGAATTATAAATAATAATAATAATACAAAGAACACACCCGCCAATTTTCAGGTCTCTACGATCAGCGTTTAGGCTGTGCGTTGATCCATCAGTCATTCAGCGGGGCTAAGATGCGCAACACGATAAAACTTTATCGAGCCATTTTATCGATTCTAGTCGACATTTATATCGTTCGTAGTGATTACCTTCTCTTTGATATCGTTTATCGTTTTGTATTAAACGATATAACATTATGTCGACGAGAATCGATAAAATGGCTCGATAAAATTTTATCGTGTTGCGCATCTTAGGCCTTAGCCCCGCAGGACAAAGGATTTTATAAACATATATAGATTATATAAAACTATTCTTTTTGAACAAGTTCCCTTTTTGTGTATTTTATTGTTTGATGTTTGTATGAGTTATTCTTTTAGCCTTTCCTACGATAAAAAAAACTATCCACGAGTTTGACAATTTTGACATTGACATTAAACGACGTTATCACTTTGACACTATGTCTAGTTAATCTGAGACAATCTGAGTTGACATTAACAATGTTTATCTTTGTGACTTTGTGATTTTACGTTGCCAAAACTTGAAACAACTTTATTTCTACGTGTTCATGTTCTGTTTAATTTTTCCGTACTTGTAATCAAGATTTATTTTCACCTTTGTTGTTTGCACAAACAGAGTCATCCTAACCATTGGCGGAATTTTTATGCTAGTCACAATATAAACTAGAATTAAAGGAGTCATCCTATAACAATTTTGATAAAAATTTAACATGGAGAAGGAGTTGGACAAAGTGATCGAGGAGATTATGTCGACGCCGAACGTGAACGGATGCCTCATAGCTGACCACCAAGGTTTAACATTAGCGTCGCAAGGCACTGCTCATGTCGACTCCGCGGGCATAGTGGTCGCCATCTCGGAGCAGGCTTGCAAGATACAGCCCAATCTCAAGCCCCCCACTGTAACACTGGAGAGCGACAAGACACAGTTCATCATACAGCGCCATGGGACGATTACTGGTGCTATTATCAAACAGAAGCTGTAATTCTGTGGATGTAATCCTTTTGCCACGTAAAATAGTGATAATTTTAAGTGTCATGTACCATATTGTAAATAAGCTCAATGATCTAGATCAGTTGAACAGTGTAATGGATACAATCCTTGGTTAAATACTGTATTGATCCTAAATACCCATAGTGTATTTACTTTATTATAATATAAGAAACCATTGCTCTTTCAAATGGGCTTAGATGTCAAAAGTACTTTTTTTTATTCAATGTAAAATGTATATATCAAACTTATATTTGTAGCTTATTCTGTACTAGCTGCTCCCTGCGGTTTCTCCTGCAGAAATTTCAGAGATCCCCGGGGGATTCCAGTATAAAAAGTACCCCATGTCCTTCTCTGTATCTCTGACAATGTGTGTACAAAATTTCATGATGATTGATTGAGCCGTTAAGGCATGAAAGCATAACAGATAGACAGTTACTTCCACATTTATAATATTAGTAGGGATAATAGGCTAGTTTCCTAAATTTTCTTTTTTAGTCCGTTTTGTAGATTATTAAAAAATATTGGACACGTATTTTTTTTTTTTATGTAACCAAAAAATAACAGAGATATATCAAGTCGAAATTTCACATGACGTCACGCCTCGCTGCAGTTTGTTAGCACGTTATAGCGAGCTGTGACATCACGAGTCCCCCACCCTAAACTTTAATGCGCTTTATCTATGCATATTTCCATTATTTTTAAAAAGCAAAAAATACGTGTCTTTTATTTTTTTATTATCTAACTGACGGACTAAATAGAATTTCGATTTTTTTACCCAGGAAACTAGCCTATTGGTCCATGGTAGGGATTTATAGGCCTTTGTTAAAAATTTTACTAGATATTTATTTTTTAAGTTTTCCCGATTGACCAAAAATGTGTATAATAAAAGTTTCATAATATTATTTTTCTATTATCTTTATTACTCATTGTATCTATTGTATCTTGACAAAAAGTTGTAACTCACTACCACTCAGTTCCAACTCAAAAGGAATACTTTACAGTGACACCCAAAGAAAATACAGAATTAGAATATCTTATCTATTATGAAAGAAGGTTCTATAAATAAGACAGATGATCCAGTATACACACATTTATTACATATAAACCTTAACAACAGTGGTCAATGATAACATAGTCCGACAAGGAATAACTTTCAAACACCTTACTCTATACTACTTATTTTTTGTGTATGTACTAATATAATTATGATATTGAACAGTTACATCCCTACATCCTAAATGCAGGTATGAAGTAATTGACATAAGGACTTTTATCCCTTTGTCATCATGAAAACAGAACATGCCTGGTGACTACATTTTCTCTGATATTTTGTTGAAAATACAGTTTCTACAGTTCATGAGTTAACTACATAAGATTAAAGAACCCATTCTCAGAACAATATTTTCATACCTGCAACCTAAAGTGATGACTCACTATTCAGGATTGATTGACTCAAGTAATTATCATAATTATGTGGTTCGATAGTGAATGGCTGCTTTGAAAATTTTAATTTCAATTCTTCAACAACAATAAGAATGCAGATGACTATTATTAATAATTAATTAAATCTTTCAATACCTCCTTTAAAATACTTTTACAGAGTTTTATAAATAAATTGGCAGTCAACAAATAATATTATGGTATTTTTTATAATAATATTAATTACAAAAAATTATGATTTCTTTTTAATGTTGAGTATATAAATAGGGAAGCACAGTAAAAAAAAAAAAAAAATGTTACCAGTGTTTTTATGTTGTATTACCATATAAAATAAGTTCTGGCTTCAGCATATTATAGGTAACAAGATTTATAAAAAAAAATAGCTGTGTGTGTAAGCAATAATTTAAATCAATTTAGATCTAGCACAATTATCTAAAGACTAGGATTCACAGTTTCAAATGTGGTAATAATAATGTTAAAGGTATATTTTATTATTAACTAGCTGATTCTTGCGGTTTCACCAGTAAATATTTCGACATTTCGTCAAAAACTTAACATAGTCATTACCCGTATATATCAAGTTTCATTCAAATCTGCCTAGTAGTTTTTCTGTGATGCGCGTCCAAACATACAGACAAAAATTCCAAAAAAAATATTATAATTCCTTAGTTACTTATTTGCAACCCCTCCATTCATTTTTTGACTAACAAATTGATTACGATATTTTATAAAAAATACTTCATAAACAGTAGTTACAATTCAACAATGATTAATTATATCTCGATTTTTGATTAAGAACAATGTTGCCATTTCATTTTCAAGCGCAAAATGAGAGTTCCATGTTTTTTAAATACACCACGTTTAATCTACTCTTTTTCAATCAAAGGGAGTTCACTTCACTAGAGATACAGACAACTCAGTGTCTATTGACAGTTGGTCAAATATGTTCTCAAGGTTTCTCAATAAAGATCTAATGCCAGCTTTTATCGGCCATAAAATGTATAGTTCTTAACAGATTCTAGACATTTTTGCATTTCATAAAATAAAGGTGCCACCCACAAACAATTTAATTTTAATTGTACACTGTTAATACGATTTTTATTTTATTTGACACATTTATTACAATATTTTGCTTACATGGGAAAAATTCTATGTGTGGACCAATTTTTTATATATGTATATACCTAATACAGAGTGATATTTAACATCTATTAAATTTATTTCAGAGTTACTAAAAATAAATTAGAAAATAAATAACAACTAATTGGAAAAGATTAACTGAGACCAATTTTTCAGCAGAACTGTGGAATGTCACTCATTTCGCATTAATTACAAATAATAATTATTATTATTATTCTGAACATAATACAATTATCCTATATTAGCTGCAGGGGCAGGCGCGGATCTACGGGGGTAGTGGGTGCATTTGCCCCTCCTGAGGACTAAATAAGGTATATACTTACTTTAATCATCCCAACTATTAGAAATGCGAATGTTAATTTGTTTATTTGTCACGCCTCAACGGCTCGATCGATTATCTTGATTTTTTTATAATATTTACGTTATCAGGGGTACCGAGGACATAGGGTACTTTTGTCCCGGAATTACCGCGGGAACTCCGAAATTAATGCGGGTGAAACCGCGGGCATCAGCTAGTAGGTACCTTATAAAAATCTCTGACCCTGTAAATTAAAAAAAAATCTTATTCATTAAAAAATGCCCCCTTTAACCAAATCCTAGATCCGCGCCTGTACAGGGGGCCTACCGTAATGTCGCATAACATAACAGTGTAAAATTAACCTTACACCGAATTTCGTTTATCGAAATTTCGACCTTACATAAAGCCCATAAGGTCGATATTTCGCTGATGGTAGGCCACAACAGGTTGTAAATTGAAATCACACAGACGGAATGTCGACAAGCGTTCTCCGTACAGTTGCTCACTCGCAAGCCGTCCCCCGTCTGCGAAATCCCTAAGTGCAACCCTGTACCGGTGAATCTTGGGGTGTATGAAGTCACTTTAAATAAATAATAGTTAGGAGGAAGGCAATAATATGAGCAGCCGCCGAAGGAAAATACCACAGATATTAATTATAGTAGATGGGGTGTTCGATTAGACGACGGACATATTGAAGCACTCGATAATTCATAAAAAAATAACACAGAACACCTTTAATAACAACGTGGAGTTTTGCAGGTGGATGATCTTTACATTTGATTTGTCGGCGCGTCAGCGGCAATACTAAGAAAAGGGACGTTGAATCAGTGGCGGACTAAGCCCGTCAGAGGCCCGCCCGGGGCGGTACAGCTAAATGATAAGCTAAATAAGGCCCCCAATGATAATATACTTAATTGGATGTCCCCAGTTTAAGAAATTTATATAATTTTACAAGCTTTATATTCAGTTCACATTTAATTAAAATTGAATAAAATAGATAATTAAATTATTCTTCACTCAACCGAATTACGGCCAAATTAATAAATTTCCATAAATTGTCCCAAAATACCTACTATCAGAAAAGTGCCTAGTATGTTAATAAACTGAATCAATAATGGATGACCTTGTGACCTTTGAGGTGTGTCTAAGTAATCAACGAAGGCTAGGTAAAATCTTTTTGTCAAGAGCGCATGGAGGTGTTTGGAGGCCCGGGGCGGTCCGCCCCTTAGTCCGCCAGTGCGTTGAATCCCTTAGGGTATGATCCGTCGGTAATTCGGAACTTGCGAGCTTTTTGTTTTTCTTTTTAGTTAGGTATTTAAGTTGAGAATCGAATACTGAATGCCACCCTTCAACACGTCTGTCGTTTAACCCTATACCACCACCACCACACACGAGTACAATAATTACCTAGTATATTTAGCTAACTAAACACTATTCACTACACGTAGTTGGGAGCTACACTTACAATTTTATGGTAAAAGTAACTATTTTCACAATCAAAATAGATTTTTTTATAAGCTACAATAATAGCTAAACATATTATGACTCGTAGATTCTTTAATAATAAAGTACGGTTAATGAAAATAAGCTGGTCCAAATGGTATTGGGCATGCTTATTTCCCCGAAAAGATAATAATCTAGGTACCAAATTATACAAAAAAAAACTTACAAAGTAATATCTAATTAGTATGTATATTCCATTATATTATTGATGTTACCCATTTGATATTATATTTCCTAAATAATAATTATAGCAATTGAGAAGTAATTACAATAAATTCATCAACAGCTCTTGCTTAAGCGATAAAAAAAAACTAAAGTTTTTTATTTTGATATTAAAATAAGATTAGATAAAGATGATCGCAAAGTTTATGTCGAAAGTATGCCATAGTCTGATTGTTTTAAGGTGCAACTTTACATACCCGATACACAGTGATTTCGCTAGATTAAAGATAGATAAAATGTGTCATTTATTTGCACATAGCCTCTCCTCGACTGTAAAAAACCTACAGCAACATTAGGATTTAGTACACCAGCTAACAATAGTAATAACAAAGTTAATTATGCGTATGTTCCGTAATACACTGCGAGCACTGGTCAGTGCTCTTAATGACGAGAAATTCGTTCTGTTATAGTTTGTAAACTGACAGTATACTGCCGCAGTATCCTGGGGGAAATATATGACGTCATCATCGTCGCTATTTTAGCACTGTGAGCACTAGCGTTTCCGAGGTAAGGTGCTCTCAGTGCTTTGATCACGTGATCAACCTCGGACCACAACTGCGTCGGTCGGTCGAGAATGAGTGGTCAATGACTGCGTTCCGTTTTGATCAGTAACTACTAACCAGTAGGTATAGCTGACTATATAGGAACGACTTTGCAGTATACTAAATTAACGTCATACCTTACAGTGCTCGCAGTGTATATCGGAACATATACCATAATTCGCATACTTCGCATTAACTTTGATGCCCTGACAATGAGTATATATATTTACATAAAAATACGTCTACAAAATGGAGGAAGTAATTTGTTGTTATTCAAAATTTCATCAAACAATTATGTAAATACTGCTGTTGCCAACCATTAAGTACTGGCTATTTATAATTTGTATTATTTTTAATTTTTATATACAGAATGTCATAATTTTTAAGTTGCTTGCTGACATAAGCCCCTTGTAATCCTATTAGTTTTTCCCTATTAAAATTTTGATAATATTTTTATAAAGCCCTTTGATTTTATAAAGTCCTCATAGCTCCCTCGGCTACATTTGGTCCTTCGAGAAAGTGTTTCATCAAAATTCAAAATTAAAATAAGTTATTCCAAAAAATATGGTGCGTACAAGGGGCCAAACTGGCCAAACAACATCGGGTGCTAACGTAAGTACGTCAACTCCCTTTCATAATGATGGTGAACAATTCACCATCTCTGAGGTAGGTACTACTGCAAAAAGTGCGAGCTGCACCTTATCAAAGGCGTTGTCGTCCAAAACTGTACGACGACTTGCCCTTCAGGCAGAGCACGCCCGTCGTTTGGTACAGCTAGACCAACAAGCTAACCGTCGTTTGGTACAGCTAGAACAACAAGCTGTAGAACGTGAAAATGCGCTCCGCGAACGCGAACGCATCGCAGCTGAACTGGAGTTACAAGCTAACCTTGCAGCTTTAGAATTGGACGACGACGCCTCTGGTATTACCCGTAGCCGTGCAAGCCGTTGTAGTCGCCGCAGTTCAGCCGCTTCATCTCATGTTGAAAATTGGTTAGATGACAATTTACGCGATACTGTACCGTGTTTGGCCAATGTAGGGTGTCAAGCTAATCCTAGTGCCTTATTCCCGGATTCCGCGGGTGCGACCGTCGGCTTTCCTCCCGTTGTGACCCGTGTCCCTGTGACCGTCACAGCGGCGCCAACATGTGCGGCGCCACTACCCTCGACATCCGGCGGCATGCTTGCTGATGCATCGCCTCCCTTATGCTTAACGAAAGCGCGGAGCGAGCACACCTACACACCTCAGACAACACTTAAGTTAGGTACACATCGAGATAACCAATGTAACATTAATAAAGATTTATATAATGATACACGTAACAATGATATACAGGAGCTCGCTCGCGTTATTGAGAACCTCGCGCCGAGGAAACCAAAGGTGAGTGGCTTTAGATTATTAATTTTTGATAAAAATATATCCGATTGTTTTATTATTAAAAAGGTTTATGAAGACACCAAGACGTCATCATACACACCGGCAGAGAATCTGATAAAAATAAATTCAGCTTTAAGTGGCGCTGCTCGCGATGCCGTGGCAGTATTGGTGGTCGCTGCGCTGGATCCAGGTGAAATTATTCCTGCCGTCATTATTAGATTTATTTACGCAGAAAGCATTAACTTTAATATAAATATCCATGGACAGGCAGGGTTTGTTGTGCCCACCTACATTTCGCCTGATTTGCGACAGCATGAAGGGAACTTAGGCTTTGGTGACATTCCTCAGTGTGTTCACAATTGTGAACGACTTATTTATCATTCAAGAATGAATTCTGTAGGGTCAAGCTCAAGAACCTCTTTTCAAGTTCCTAGTTATTTGAATAAACGATCTCGGTTTACCTCTTTTCAAGTTGCTAGTAAGTTCTATAAACGATCCGAGTTTACTAAAAAGTCGCTATTGTCTAAAGTCATGCTTAGTTGTGAACCTTTAAGATTATTAACGACGCTGAAAATCAAGAGACTTCTCTTATTTCCGCACTCATGGAAAAGAAGAAAAAAGTGCACGAAGTATCAAAGACAATTGTTTCAAATGGAACAATGGTTTTATGATGTTCCTGCTGTTATCATTTTGGAAACCCCAAGGTGGTCCATGCAGTAATACCTTTTGGCATTTCTGATTTTCGAATCATATTTCCAAAACCTCGTCAATTTGCTGTAAAGCTTGGAGCTCCAAGGCGCTCTGATAGCAATAGCAGCACGTCTTGCAGCTTCAATATATCAAGATGTTGATCTAAAACGCAAGTTTATCTAAAATGTTTCTACGGTTTTACGTCATAAATATTTAAGATACTATGATTAAAGTTGTTAGTAAAAAGGTTTATATTAATTTCTAGAAAGTAGAATGTTTAGAATGTAAAATCTTATTATTATTATTTCTAAATAGTAGATACTTCTGGCAATCGTACTCCATATCGGAAGAAGATTTTGGGAAGAAGGTCAGAAAAGCGCTACGTATGAGTAGCTTTATTTACATGCCTCACTACCAGAGCCATTCACTTAGAAGTAGTGCACAGTCTTTCTGCTGACTCCGCATTGATGGCATTACGACGTTTTATTGCTCGACGTGGCATCCCGTCTCAAATCTGGAGCGACAATGGAACTGCCTTCGTGGGAGCAAGTAAAGAACTTCGAAATTTGTACGGTCCAGTTGTTACAGACTTTGCAGCCAACTCTGAGATTAAGTGGCGCTTCATTCCACCGGCAGCACCATTTATGGGGGGCGCCTGGGAGAGACTAGTGCGGTCAGTAAAAGCCGCCTTAAAAACAACGCTTCACGAACGAAAACCACGAGATGAGGTATTCGTCACATTACTGGCTGAAGCTGAAGGCTTGATAAATAGTCGCCCTCTGACTTACGTATCCACAGATGCCCTAGAAGAGGCTATTACCCCAAATCATTTTTTGCTCGGTTCTTCTTCTGGAGCGACTCTCCCCACCACTTTAACGGACAGAGACCTCGTCAGTAGAGAGGACTGGAAAAAAGTTCTTCGACTCTCTGACCATTTTTGGAAACGCTGGTTGCGAGAATACCTACCCACTCTGATTCCGAAGCGCTCCACGTCTGCCAATCGAAGTAATCTCAAAGTAGGAGACATCGTTATTATAGTTGATAACAATCTTCCTCGTGGCGTTTGGCCCAAGGGTCGAGTAACTACGGTGTACCCAGGCAAAGATGGCACGGTACGAGTAGTAGAGGTCACAACAGCAGCAGGATCCTTGAAGCGGCCGGCAAAAAAGGTGGTGCGATTGCCGGTTGATGGCAATTAAGTATTTGTAAATTTTGTAAATGTTGTTTTGTAATTTGTAATTACTTGTTCAATTAAGTATTTGTAAATTTTGTAAATGTTGTCTTGTTATTTGTAATTACTTGTTCAATTAGATAGTTGTAAATTCTGTTTTGATTTGTAATTACTTGTTCTAATTCCCTTAATGTTTAGGAGGACTAAGTGGACAAACAGACAGACGCGAATAGTGACTTGTTTTTTGTTATGATTGTTTTTTTGTTATGTCTGTTCTTTCTTTGTTTTCTGTTTTATCCTCCTTTTTACTTCGAATGACCAATTTAAGTTCTTGTTTTTGATAATAATTTTAAGTTTCTTTAAGGTTTTTTGTCACGAAGGGGGAGAATGTTGCCAACCATTAAGTACTGGCTATTTATAATTTGTATTATTTTTAATTTTTATATACAGAATGTCATAATTTTTAAGTTGCTTGCTGACATAAGCCCCTTGTAATCCTATTAGTTTTTCCCTATTAAAATTTTGATAATATTTTTATAAAGCCCTTTGATTTTATAAAGTCCTCATAGCTCCCTCGGCTACAACTGCAATAGTTCATCTACTGGTTAATTTATTCGTGTTAAAATATTAATTATCACAATCTAAAGTATAAATTTCAAAACAATATTTACATTGGGATTTGTTGTGTCAATTCATTTTCAACATTTCTATATTCGTTATCTACAACAGTAATTATTTAAATAACTCCGAATATGCAGAAATGTATGTGGCAATACATACTTACTTTTTTTAATGGAGGACGTGTAATTGAAGAGATATGTATGCTGTGTTGGCATTACTATACTATACCTGAACTTTAAGTGTCTTACCATCGCACTCAGAGTCGACTTTAATGATTACTTAGTTAAGTATAGATTTTATAAAACAAAACGGCCGCAATCAGAGACGTTCAGTAAATTAATGTTAAAGGCATTTAATGAGATGTAACTTAATTAGTTAAATGCCAATTAACATTAATTTATTAAACTTGTCTGATTGCGGCAGTTTGGTTTTAAAAATCTATACTTAACTAAGTAATCATTAAAGTCGACTCTGAGTGCGGCGGTTATACAAATAACATTTGTCCAGACACTGAGTTTAAACGGTCCAATTCAATGTACAATCTATCAAGCTACAGTCAGCACACTAGGTAGTCATTCAACCACATTGAGTAATTTAAATTGATGCTTAATTAAACCCGCAAATTATATTGTTCCAAAAAACATCTTGATTGAATGAAGAAATCATAAAATCAACTAAAGGTTGACGCGATCAAAGCAAGCATCAACCAATTGTCTTTTTTTGATTTGGCAAGATTTTATTTAGCACATTGTACTCAAGTGTTTTTTTTCTTTTTTGCACCGTATACTCAAACGAACGTACGTCGGTATTATACTATAGATTCAATGATATTTTTTAACATTGAATTGAAACGTTAAAACCCGCCTTTGACCTTTATAAAAACCAGAAAATTAAGAAATATGTAGAATGTCGATTAACAATACAAAAAAAAATATTCAATAGGAATATAGTACATACTTAATAAACTTAATTCGCTCCCAAGGATCCTGGACCAAAATAAGACAGTGTATAAATAAAGAACATATCAGGCATGATACATACAAATAAATTAAACTTATGATAAACTAGAGTTCTAGAATTTTGATGAATTTAAAAAAAAATAGTTTTTTTTTTTGTAATTTAGACATTTAAATCAAGATAATTTAATCATAGTCATTGTCTTTTAATATTTGAGCTATATTTTAAATTAATACCGTGGGATAGCGACTAAACTATAATATGAATATCGTATCCCTGTTATTCAGTGGAACATGAAAATTTTTAGGCTATTAAATGCGTCCCATTTCTGTGCCACCTCGAGATAATACTTACATCATTCCAAAAAGCAATACAAGAACACTAAGTTTTCTCACTCGCACACAATACCCATACATTTGTCGTCAACCAAAGCGGACAGTACCAGGAGCGCATATTATTCAGGGTGTGGACTCACGGCGGTGCCCGGGGCGAGGGGCGGGTCACTGGTGGGCGGGCGCGGTGAAGCTGATCGGCTGCTCGTTGGTCACGAGGTTCGACCGGCCCCCCACGCCCGTCGTCCCCAACCCCCCCTCGAGCGTCGCCGCCGACGTCCTCATTTCTTCTATTGATGCCCTATGACACAAAGTTGGGAGTCATTATTTGGCACAATACCTACATTATGATGTCTTAGTATATCAGATGCGTAATTAGCCCATACTTTGACGTGTTCTATAAAATAAAATACTTGTCCAAGATTTAACAAGATGCTAAAAAGCTAGTTAAAAACAATGAATAACTCAAATCCAAGAACGATACTTGAAACCAATAACACTACACTGGTAAAACCAAAGCACTATTTCATAAAAAGCAGATTACTTTTCTCAAACATGCTTGGATATTTGACAATTTTGAAACAAATCTAAATTATGTGGTAGGTAGTAGTATAAATACGAGTAATATCCGGAAATGTTATATGGAATTTCACATACTTCATGTTATCAAATGATTTATCAACAGAAAGAATTTAATCGCGATTAACAAGCAATGACATTTTTGGCGCGCAAAAAAGGGCGCGAAGCGTGAAAACTTATTGTATAAAATTACTGTATTGAGTTGATCCAAATAAGATAAAGAAAGTAAAGGGGGTTCGAATAGTGGCAATATAAAACAACAAAAGACGTAATCAAAACAAAAAATTTAGTGTCAACAAGCATTTGTTATAGTTATTAGTTTTCGAGCGATTGCGGGGTGAGCGGTAGCGTAGCATGCATAGCGGGCGCCCGGGGCACGTGCGATTGTTTGCCTGCGTTTAGTTGGGGCGCCACACGTCGGGGTCCTCCATGAGGGTGGCGCTGTGGTCGTGCGGGCCGGCCAGCGGCGCCCCCGCCCCGGGGGGCGTGCTGCCGCCCGCCGCCATCGCCGCCATGTCGTCGCGGGAGCCCCTGCTCCGCGCCCGACCCCAATGTTAGGTATTAGTCGCACCAACACACACACACACACACACACAACACAACAAACACCGCGCCAAGGGTTAAAGATTAAAAATTCGATTTTTCAATAGATAATAAGTTTCCTACGTCTTTTGGCTAGATTGGCTAGATTGTATTATAATGATTTACCGTTTTGGGTATATCATTCAGAAAAAAAAAACCTGAGAATTTTAGTTTAAAAGAGTGAATTATACTTAGAATCACCATCATGTAAGTACCATAATATTTTGTTAGCCACTCACACATGATGTTAAAGGATAGACCCACTAAGCTGGCTTCCGATTGTGCCCAATTTACGGATTATCACGCACGCGGCACGACCTTTTGTAAGTTTTGCCTTTGGGGGTAGAGGCAAGGAGCACCTTCTTATACGGGGAAAAAGCTGAAAAAGTGTCCAGCTGTAGCAACAAATTACAACTTACCGCAATAGCGCTAGCGTAGCTAGAGAGAGCGAATATCTTTGGTGAAGTTATTATAGGTACTCTTTGATTGGTGACTACTTGACTAGTGTATCTACTTAGTTGATAAAACAGCATTTTTATCAACTCTTATAATACTTTTTCGTTATTATATGTTTTATTTAAAACTTTAGAAAAAAAAATCGAACAATATTGGGAAAATTTTGTGTAGTGTGAATAGTGATTTAGGTATTCTGTACTAATATATTAAAATTGATTAATATTATTGATTCTTATGCTATGTATTGTGATTCTTAATTTAAATAATTATACCAATGTTTATTAAAGTGATTTAAATTGCATTTCCATGGCCAATTCATATTTAATAACTGGCAACATTGTGAATTCATAGACTGTAGAGTAAATAAAATGTTATTTGAGTTAGGGGGAAAAACGCGCGGGAGAACATGTTTACATAATGGCAGCAACAAAGGATCGGGTCAGTGGTGCTGGTGATTTCCTAGATGGAAGACATCATAACATCGAAAGTTAAGTATTGGTAGACAGTTTTGGCTCTATTTAATGCTTGTAATAATAATTGTGATTACTGTATTGTTCTCATAAAATATACTGTTCAAGCTTAACTTTAGCTTCAGAGATTTGATTACTTTGTGCGTAACATGTTTTGAGATTCCTATTGCTTATCTATACTGGCTCTGATTATTACAGAATTTGATACAAATTATATCAAAGAGTTTTTATTATAATTGGTAATACAGACACAAAGGAATAGTTTTGTTAAAATCAGGTTGTTTTATTTACTAGGTATCCTTACTAATGCTAATAATTTAACATTTCAGAAGTGGGATTATTAAGGATTCAAGCAGCCAAAGCATTCTCGGAGTCCTGTTAAACGAAACGACGGTCATGGATCAGTTCCAGATCCTGGGCGCCATGGCGGCCTAGAGATACGCCTTCTCCACGGGCCGTGAGAAATAAAGAATCTTCACAACTGGATGATACTGGTAGGATCGCTCCATATTATAGTAACGTCTTGGTTAAACCCGTATTTTTCCCGAATTCGATTTTGAGAAATCGGAATTGCCGGTATTACAATGGCTTAATAAAATCTTGATAAAATCGAACATCTAAGGGCAATACATGGTTGGAACGATGATGGAAAAGTTATTATGTGCAGTCACGTTTGACTGGATTGGCTAAGTTGTGGCACAAGACTTTGCGTTCTTATGAATTTACATGGCATAAATAGAAACAAAAGATTTTAGAGGCATTCCCTGACAATATCGATGACACGGGTTAATTTAGATACTCGAGATTGCTCGCTAAAACTTGTCTTGTTGCTTCCATCAGATATTTTTGTAAAAGGTTTTGGAGGTAGTCCAATAAAAGTATGAAGGTCAGGTGTCGATAGAATTCGTAGTAAATGGGTTTGAAGTCCTGGAGATTTTTTTCTTATAGGAATATATCAATGCTTATAAGTCTAAAAATGTGTGATTATGCGCGGGTATTCAATTACAGCATTTCTTCTTTAGTGCGCTTAGTAGCGGAGTATACTCGTGGTTATTGTGGTAGCGGTAAGTCTTTCTTAATAATTTGTAGTGGAATTACACAATATTTAACTTGATGTTAATTAATGCAGTAGTAACTCTATTTAACCATTGAGCTTTTGAAGAAAATAGATAGGTAAAGGTACTTTCTGTGAAATTATTCTGTAATCCTCCTGTAATTTAAACAATTTAATTAAACGTAATATGCATTTGTATAACACATTAAAAGGTTGCGATTCAAGTGTGGTCTCTAAGTTAGTTTTCAAATTCGAATCTTGTTTAAAACAATAGTCACAGTTTTCTTTTTTGATTATATGCCAACATTCATTAATAATACTTAAATAGATACGTATAGAGAACAAAATCAGTTTTAGAGTATTATCATAATTTACCTTCAACGATAAGTAATATTTTACTGCTAGGTGCCTACTATCCCCCGCGATTCAACCCGCGAAATTCCTTTACATCAGGATAAAATGTATCTACCCTATTGCTTATTTCACTTTTATCCATAGGTAACCTATTAAAATATCTGTTTCCCCGCTGATTTCCCAGCGTGAATTTTGATATTTCGGCAGGAATTCTTTGTTTGGAAATGGAAAGTACGTGTCACTCCTGTGCTGTGTCAGTATCTTTTATAAAGGAATTTTAAGAATCTGTTCAGTAGTACCAGAGACTACCCACTACATCCAAACTTACAAAGTTTGCAAACTTATATAACTTTACTTCCGTATATTATCTAATAGGCGCCAATAAGGACATAAGATCCATTTTTGTTTATTTCCTTGGTTGTTTGTAATGGATAGACTTCTTTCTTTTCTTCAACTAGAACTTGTCCATAAGGTGTCAAAGCATAGTCAGATTACATACAATTGTTCTAAATAGACTCTGAGACCGATACAATCTCGACAGACGAGTCAGGTGAATAGCATAGAAGAATTTGTAGTTAATTTTGGGTTTGGTGCGCTTGCGATCTCCCGGTACGTTTCTGATAATGTCAATTTAATCTAGGTACTTGAGGGAAAAAGAATTTACTCTACCAATTGTGTAAGGAATAACTAGCTGGTTAACTAGTTAAAGCGATTTTGATTATTGGATTTAATTACTAATGGATTAGGTACAAAAATTAAATACTGGAATATATGGTCATGTACCTGATGTACCTATACTAAAGTAATGGTTAAAAGTGGTTGATAATCTAAGTGATGAATGGTATAAAAGTAATAAATGGAATAATTAAATGGATCTCTGGTATTAATGAATAAATTGGACTAAATGAATAAAATATTGGTAAAAATGGAATTACTTGAATAATTGGATAAATTGGATAAAAAAAAAAATATGGTCGAAAATAAAATGGTTATAAATAATGGAATAATAATGAATGGTTATAAATTATGGTTGAAAATAAAATGGTTATAAATAATGGAATAATAATGAATGGTTATAAATTATGGTTGAAAATAATGGAGATAAAGAGTGTGAAATAAATTTATTTATTTATATATTTATTTATTGATTACTAGCTGTGCCCCGCGATTTTGCTAGCGTGGATTTCGGAGTTCCCGCAGGAACTAATTTTTGGAAATAAATGTAGCCAAGTTACTCCTTATAACATCAGCTAGGAAGCTGTGAAGGGTGGATGTTTTATGGGTGTTGTCATAATAACTGTAATTATGTTGACGTCAAAGAGTCATATTATGGACCAAATTTGAATAAATGATTTGACTTTGACGATTTGCCAGTGAAAGTCCAGTTAAAATCGATCCAGCCGTTTTAGAGATTACCCGGGACAGACAGACATATAAGTAGGTGCCATATTATAATTATACTTATTTTCATATTATGCATTTATTAAAAAGCTGTTAATTTTGAGTTACAAACAGGCACATAAATTTTATTTATAATTATGTATGTATAGATTATTGTATTTTTATATTTTATTTTGTTATATTATTATATTTTCCAGTCTGGGCGTGAATATATAATATACTATATAATATAGTGTAATATCGACATATGTAATAATATGTAGTAAGTACCTATAGGTATACCTACCAAGTTTGCTTGGTTGCCATGACACAAGCTTATAGCTTAGTGTGGGGTCAAGACGCTTATCTGTGTGTTGTGAAGTGGATTATTATTATTATGGGAATTTGGATTTTTGAATTCTTCTCAGCTAGACCGGTATTAATTGGCAACCACGGGCCAAAGCCAAGTGGAGGTTAGTTTAAGTGAAAGTATTAAGAGTTGTGTGGTCATCAGTTTGGAGGAGTTTGCGGACGATTCGACATGTATTTAGTATTGCCGCCTTCTGCATAATAATGTAAGTGTACCTAGGTAATTGGAGGGTAGCGAAGGGTTGGTGCAGTTGACAAGGGATTTCAGATGGTGGTAGTACAACAGGGATGAAGGTAATATTCTGTAATTTCCACATTTTTTGCTATTTCGTTTTGAGGTCAATATATTTTGTAAGCTTTCAGATATTGTGCTCTACAGCCTGTGGGTTGAATTCCCTAGAACGCTGTCAGGTATGTATTTTTAATAAGAAATTGGTTCATTCGTCCTCAGTTTAGATTTGCTTGCAAGTTTCTGATGAATAATCTTAGCAACCTGGTCGTAGCGGTGTTTATAATCTTTTTGTACTATTGACTTGCAGACACTTATGAGATGCTGTATCGTTTCCGGAGCACCGTTACATTTTCTGCAGCTGTCATTTGATATATTATGAACTTTTAGTATATGCTTTTGGTAGTTTCGTGTTTCGATGGCTTGGTCTCGAATGGCAAGCATAAATCCTTCTGTTTCGGGAAACAGTTCACCCCAAGTAAGCCAGGCATTGGATGCTTCTTTATCGACGTTAGACTTGCACAAATTTTACCGGTGTTGTCTATGCATACCCTTTTGAGTCCACTCTTGTATTTTTAGTTGTCGATCTGTTAATGTTTAGATTGATTGAAGCCCAAGTACTTGTCTCTTTTTCATTAAGCGAAGGTATCTGTTGGCCAGTCTGCATCTAAAAGGTAATATGACCCGACGTTTTTCCTTTGAAAAAGTTTCCGTAAGATCAGCCAAATAACATAGATATAAAATATACACATAGAAAATATATACGTACAATATTTATGGGTATAAATACTAATTTTATAAATGCGTTTAAACACAGATGCATACTATAAATAATAAGGTTACACTACAGCGAGTCACGATCCATGAGTGAGGTAGAAAGTCTTCACCAGGCTCTTAAAGGTGGGTAGTGATTTGGCCTATTCGCACCTCTACAGGTAGCGGATTCCACAAGCGGACTGCTTGTACAGAGAAGGAATAATCATAAAAGTTGGTTCTAGGGGCAGGAATCATAAGAAGTAAGTTCTGGGATGATCGAACAGGCAGGTTATGGGAAGAAGATTGAAATACGAAGAGGTCTTTTAGGTAGTTGGGGGAAGGTGGATTGAACAGTATGCTATATAGAAGGAAGAGGACATGCGCATTCCGGCGAAGGCAAATCGGAAGCCACTTGAGCTTGGTACGAAATTCGGAGACATGGTCATATTTGCGTAGACCAAATATGAACCGGATACATAGATTCTGGAGGCGCTCAAGTTTATTTAGCTGCTCCTCGCTAATGTCAGTAAAGCAGGTATCGGCATAGTCGATCATTGGTAAAAGGAGTGATTGTGCTAACGCAACTTTAGTAGCAGTTGGAACTTGGAAGAAAATTACGTATCTAATCGTCTAAGCGAGTCCGCAGATAAAATATTTGATAAATGGTTCAATGCTAAATATTATTATTAATATTATTGGTTATTAAGGAATAAAATAAAATCTTATTATGGATAATGGATAGAAGTTAAGTGGAAGTTGGTGGAACTTAGTAACATGGATTGGATAAAAAAAGAATCATGGTTTGATTTTGTGTTACATTTAGATAAAGTGAAATTATTTTTACAAAACCTTTTTACTTTGCAGGGTCGCAAAGATGTCAGGATGGGCGAGTGTGAATAGTGATTTAGGTATTCTGTACTAATATATTAAAATTGATTAATATTATTGATTCTTATGCTATGTATTGTGATTCTTAATTTAAATAATTATACCAATGTTTATTAAAGTGATTTAAATTGCATTTCCATGGCCAATTCATATTTAATAACTGGCAACATTGTGAATTCATAGACTGTAGAGTAAATAAAATGTTATTTGAGTTAGGGGGAAAAACGCGCGGGAGAACATGTTTACATAATGGCAGCAACAAAGGATCGGGTCAGTGGTGCTGGTGATTTCCTAGATGGAAGACATCATAACATCGAAAGTTAAGTATTGGTAGACAGTTTTGGCTCTATTTAATGCTTGTAATAATAATTGTGATTACTGTATTGTTCTCATAAAATATACTGTTCAAGCTTAACTTTAGCTTCAGAGATTTGATTACTTTGTGCGTAACATGTTTTGAGATTCCTATTGCTTATCTATACTGGCTCTGATTATTACAGAATTTGATACAAATTATATCAAAGAGTTTTTATTATAATTGGTAATACAGACACAAAGGAATAGTTTTGTTAAAATCAGGTTGTTTTATTTACTAGGTATCCTTACTAATGCTAATAATTTAACAGTAGTGAAAAGTTGCTCAAATGGGCGAAAATTTTAAAGCAAAAATAAAGCTAATAAAGTTTCTCTGTTCAATTGACTATCCTACTCTAATAATTTCTGGAGCTATCTTTAAAAGTCATCGTTAGCTACCGTAGCGCCACCACAATTTGATGCTTCTTGACGGACAGTTTTCATACACAGAGAACTCATAGGTACTCCTTATCTCTACCCTCCGTAGTTTTACTTTAAGATACGCGGTGCGCGCGTTCACGGATTAGCTGTTATATTATAGTGAAGGAAGAGAACCATGGAAAACCGCTCACGATACCAATAATTACAAATCACATGAGTTTTCCTGACCCAAAACACAACGATCCATGTTATCCCGAGTCTTTCAATGGGTACGAAATAAGTATCTACCTACAATTAAAATTCGACCTTATTCTTTTATAGTTTGAGTTCGATGTACCTACTGCCAATATATGTAGGTCACATCTGACGGTACTTCTAACTTGGACTACTTTCTAGTGCCAAGTGGGAAATGTTCTCGATTCACTGGTATATTCCGTAAAATCTATACTAATACTAGCTGTCCCCCGAGATTCCATCCGCGGTAATTTCGGAGTTCCCGCGGGAATTCCGGGATAAAAACTATCCTATCTTTTAAGTTGGACCATATTATAAATGGTTGCAAAATTTTATCAAAATCCGTTCAGTAGTTTCGGAGTCCATCGCGGACAAACAACGTGACACGTGATTTATTTATATTAAGACTAGCTGTCCCCCGCGATTTCATCCGCGGTAATTTCGGAGTTCCCGCGGAGGTTGCGGGAAAAAAGTACTCTATGTCCTTCAGTTCCCGAGGGAATTCCGGGATAAAAACTATCCTATCTTTTAAGTTGGACCATATTATAAACGGTTGCAAAATTTTATCAAAATCCGTTCAGTAGTTTCGGAGTCCATCGCGGACAAACAACGTGACACGTGATTTATATATATTAGATTATAAAGCTGAAGAGTTTGTTTGCTTGCTCGCGCTAATCTCAGGAACTACTGGTCCGATTTGAAAAATTCTTTGAGTGTTACATAGCCCATTTATCTAGGAAGGCTATAGGTTATATATCATCATGCTAAGATCAATAGCAGCGGAGCAGCAATAAAAAATGTTGCCTAAACGGTAAAAAATATTCCTTTTGAGAGCTTTCCATTGCGTAAGCTACGTTAACGGCTGGCTGTGGAATATGTTTTAGTTTTTTTTCCTCAAATACTGGTGAAACCGCGGCACACAGCTAGTTATGTTATAATAGCACCAACCGTCGAAAGCCAGCTTTAAATACACACCCATATCATAATTATGTAAGTCCCCAAGCGCGTGTTATGAACCCACCCAGGCATATTTCGTTGCTCTGTGTATCATTGACACAACTACAATAAAATTAAATATTTGCCTTGCCTGAAAGAAATTACTTTTAAGCAATAAGGCCGTCCTTTGTTGCCTGTATTTCCAACCATGTATTTTTTTATAGTTTTGTTTTTGGTCACAATAAAGAAGTGATTTGATTTGATTTGATTTGATTTAAATATCTATGACCAAATACACATAAAATCAAAATATATTTCAGAATCGGAATCAGTATTTACTATTTGTACACAAAATAAAAGCTTTTAAAAAGGATCAAATCAAAGCATCAAAATTTGCCTCGGAACTCGGAGCAGAATTTAAGCAGCTTAGACTGACGGACCACATCTTCTGGTAATTATTACGTATATACATAGGTATTATGATGAAAACCACCAACTAGTTAAACAGACAATAGAATATGGTGTGCAAATATAGATGAACCCTCTTCCTGATATTTGCAAACCAAGTAAGCAGAATGTACACGGCGTGAACGTTCATAAACTGTGGCCAGTAGGTAGCGAAGTCTGCGTTCTGTCAGTAATTTTTTCATGACGCCCAACACTAATGACGTAGAATATAGGTAGGTACCTCCTAAGAGGATAAGGCGAACCTAATAACACATTTATTGAAGAAGTCACAGACATACCAAGAATAGACAACGCAAACCGTTTCTTATGGTGCAAAATTGATATATTTTCTTGCGGCTTATTAAAAAAAAGGTTAGCCGAGTGAATCCCATTAATACTAAATTAACCGAATTGTGGCAAGTTTGGTTTCTTACAATTTTATGACGAACACGCGGCGTCTTCTATTCCCCCTTTGTCTGTGAAACTATAACCAATGAATCCTTAAATTCACCAATCGAAACGCCCTTTGTTTTTAAAGTTTTTAGATTTTCGCGTTTTGAGCACATTATATTATAAAAAAACATCGCATTCACCTTTGGTTTGTTTTTTTAAAAGCACAATGGTGACAAAGGTTAACAATGTGATGTTACTCACTTTTTGCCGAGCGCCATCATGCCGTAAATCACGCCTGTGGCAAAGATCATCCCGCTACCGAACCAGGTGGAGACGCTGAAGAAACAGAGGAAGAACGGCGGCAGAGCCAACCTGGAATAAGCGATGTTTTTAATTTTCATAACGGCAAAATTATAGTTTCCAAGGTATAAAAATCAAAATTCTATTTAGTCCGTCAGTTAGATAATAATAATAATAATGCTCCGCTGTCGGTAGCATATAATTTATTATTTTGTAAATTTATACTGTAAAAAACCTAAATTTAAGGTAAATAAATGAATAATAATAATAACATTTATTTCAGGCCACAAGAACCCATAGCACCCATAAAAACCCCATATTACATTTACCATAACATACATAAAGTGACAATAAAAATAATTTAAAAACAGTATAATAGACCCGTATTTTTTTTTCTTTTTCAAATTATACTAACATAAAACGCAATTAAAGTTTAGGAATCTTGACGTCACAACGTGCTAAAAACAGCGTGACGTCGCACGACATTTCGACTTAAATTTATCTCCGCTATTTTTTCATTAGGTAGGTACGTGAAAATAAAAAAAATACGTGTCCAATATGTTTTATTAATCTACAAGACGGACTAAAATTTGGTTGACAAGCCCATTTTGTGGGTCTACGAAAGAGACTTGTCGGTCGGGGCGCTATTATCACCAACTCAGAGGTAAATAACGCCTGGTGGGCGGGATTCAGTGGGAAGAAATTGAGTTCGCGCTGTGGAAGAATTTATTTGTATTGAAGTGGTAAATAACTTGTAGGCTGTAATGACCAACGTAGGGTTTACAAAAAAGTTTAAAATTTAGCGCCGAGTAAAATAATGACAACGATATCGAGAGAATAAAAAATATAAAAATACACTTTGCTGTGTGCGGTTTTCACGTGCACTTTGGGATCCATGTTATGTTACTAGGAATTGGAATAAAAATTAAAAAGTATCAACTTTATGCTTCATAATTTACGGATCTTCAAATGTCTTTGTGCAAAAAATCAAGAAGTCGGACAAACAGACACTTTACATTAATAAATCTACATATACACATAAAAGCGCTCACTGATTCTTTCATTGGTGAACTGATGGCAGACATTCACGATATCTTGAAAACTATTGAACATATGAAGCTGAAATTTGGCAGTTAGTTTATGGGGAGTAAAAGTGGAGAAATAATTTTCACCCCGGACTTCCTGGGGGGAATCCGAAAGTCATGCGGATAAAATTGCAAGAAAATACAATAAGAAGTTTGCATACGTAAATAATGTTTAGGCATAACGCGATGTAGACCATGTAAGATTCAGGTATACAAAGAATTAGTTCTTAAGCGAAGTAGACAAACGGCGAAATAGGCAAACAGACACTTAGGCTGAAAGGTAATCGAAAATGAAGTTTAGTCATAACACGAAGTAGTTGTTCTGCGTATTAGGTATAACCTGCGTAAAGGAAAATACCATTGCTTATATTTTAAACTAATATACCTCTCAACCATGGTATTTTAGGAAATCTTTAAATAGTAACCACATGCTTGGGAAACAATTTACTATATCCATGGTACTTGCATGTACTGCATGTTTTTTAATTGTATTACAAGAATATTTCAATTAAATCAGCCGAGCGAGAAAAGCGACCTTCTAGCTAGAGATACACCTTGCTAGATTAGATAAACCTTGAATTTACTATTATATTGATGCGACTTCCGGTGAACAAATGAACAAAGGCAAAGGTCCCAACGCGACGGCCTCATGCCTTTTTCTAAAATCTAGTTCCGAGTAACTGGACCAAATTCGCATTCTTTTGCTGTTGTACTTGCGGGCGGCAGAATGAACTAGACGTCTGATAAAATGGTATAGCTGCTTCCCTGCAGTCTCACAGACGAATTTTAGGATTTCCTCGGGAACACTGGGATTTAAATCCTTTCTATTCATACAAACTGAACTCCCATTTCACTTTCTTAGTAGTCGAATTTCGAAAACACCTTTCAAGATTGCAAGTTGCAATTTTATTTGAAGGTTACACATTTATAATAATATTAGTATGGATTATAACAGTAATAATAATAAAACTTTAATAATAAAACTTCACAACACAGATATGCGTGATCCCCCCACGAACCTATAAACTTGTATCGTGGAAACCAAAAATTACTTGAACAATCCGGGAGTGGATACATGGTGGATACCGACTGATAAAGATGCGCTCCAGTGAGTCGCTCGCTCGCCCACTCACCCGACATACAGCACCGCCTTGTTCCAGTAGGGCCTCGCCTCCAGCTTGTCGGAGAGCGCCTGCACGTAGTCTATGAAGAAGCAGCAGCAGGGCGCCTCGCACACCATCACCGTGAACCCGGAGAGCATCATCCATATGCCGGCGATCACGCAGCTCACGTTCAGTGTGATGATGCCCAGCAGGTTCACCAGGCCGAGGATTATTGTCACTGGAACGGTGGCGTAACATCATAAACTTCCGGGAAAATCTTTATTTAGTACATTAATTTTTCTCATTAATCAACTCTTTAACCCACAAAGAGACAATACTTGTGTTTTCTGTAGTGACAATGTGTATTGCGAAACTTGATCGGTCTTGAACGATGATCGGTCGAGTACCTACTACCTACTTAGTTAAGGCGTGAAAGAGTAACTAGCCAACTTACATTCTCATAATAAGTTAGGATACTCAGGGAGAATAACCAACATCACCTACCTACACGACAGTACCTATATTTTGTATTACACGATGAAGTGTGACCTATGTTATAAATGAAAGTATCTTTTTTTATAAAACAAGCATTTATTCAAATGCGCTAAAAAGGATTCCATCTCATTAAAAGAATCATGGCGAGGCGTGTTATCGGCAAATCGTCCCAAATTCGTCCCAAATAGTAAAAGAAAAGCCGAAACCGATTAAGCTTTTACGTCGGGCTATTAGAGATATTGATGATAAAAAATTTTGTACGGATATTTCCTCTATAGATTGGTCAAGAATTCAAAATTTAGAAAATGTCAACGACATGTTATATATTTTAAATCAAATAATTATTTCTTTATATGATTTGCATGCGCCGCTAAAGCCAATCACTATCACAATTAGTCAGTATCCTTGGATGACTTACAATATCAAACTTATGATGAAAAAAAGAGACGAGGCCTATCTCAGAGCTCGTAAGAGCAAAAACTATTCTCATCTACAATATTATAAAGAATTAAAAAATATAGTAATTAAAGCACTGAAAATAGAAAAGACAGTTTATTTTAATAGATTTATTAACAACAATAAGCACGACGCAAGTACCTTGTGGTCTCATGTTAAAAAAAATGTTCGAATATGTGACAAACCTTTAATGCCTTCGCACTTCAAAGATGCCAATAAAATTAATGATCACTTTCTTAACGTTCCCGGAAGGAGCGATGTCAACTTGTCAACTCTTACATATTTTGAATTCCATAAATTTCATGATAGAGAACCGTTTGTATTAAAAACTGTAAGTGAAGACGAGGTGCTAAAAATAGTAAAATCATTAAAATCAAATGCAGTTGGCAATGATAACGTGTCATTGGAAATGATAATGCGCGTTATGCCTGCAGCATTGTCGGTAGTCACTTCGGTCATTAATAGATCCATTGAAACCGGTATGTATCCTGAGGCGTGGAAGGAAGCAATTGTCAGGCCAATACCAAAAAACAGTAATCCAAATACAGAAAAAGATTTACGGCCTGTCAGCATCCTTCCATGTTGTTCAAAAGTTTTAGAGAAAGTTGTTTCAAAGCAACTCAAAGTTTATTTAGAAAATAATAATATCCTACCAGAAGTACAGTCGGGCTTTAGGAAACAGCACAGTACATCAACTGCTCTAAGCCAAGTTGTGGATGATATTCTTACTGCACAGGATAAGGGAGCAGGAACTTTACTGGTACTTTTAGATTTCTCAAGGGCTTTTGACTGTATAAATGTTAATCTGTTACTTTCCAAAATGCAGTACTATGGTTTCGATAAATCTGCAATACAATGGTTCCATAGTTACTTTATAAATAGAACACAGCGAGTAGAACTCAAAAATGATGATGGCTCCGCATATACATCTGACCCTAGAATTGTAAAAAGGGGAGTCCCTCAGGGATCTATATTGGGTCCACTTTTATTCGCTTTGTACAGTGCTAATATTATTGATAGCATCAAATATTGTAATTATCATGTTTATGCTGACGATATTCAAGTGTATATACATACGAAGCCTTGCGATGCACAGGAAGCAGCCAATAAATTGAATGAAGATTTAAACCGTATTGCCATCTGGTCTGCTGATAATTCTTTGGTTGTCAATGCATCAAAATCTAAATTTATGGTACTTGGTTCAAAATACCAAATAAGAAATATAAAAAGTAAAAATATTCATGTCCGGATTAACGGTGACGATGTAGATTTAGTAAGTAAGGCTCGTAATCTAGGTCTGGTGATGGACGAAGAACTAAACTTCGAAAGTCATGTAACTAATATTATAAGTAATTGTTTTTACCGACTTAAGGTTTTATATCATATAAGAAATTATTTAAGCACTGAAAACAGAGTAAGGCTTTGTGATGCCTTAGTGTTATCAAAATTTAATTATATGGATGTTGTCTATGGTCCTCGATTGTTGATACGAACACAAAAAATGATCCAACGAGTGCAGAATGCATGCGCTAGATTCTGTTTTAATATTCCTCCCCGTGCACACGTAACTCCATATATTAATTCTGCTGGTATCTTAAAAATGGCCTCACGGAGAAAACTACACTTCGCGTGTCTTTTGTTTGGAGTGGTGAAAAGTAAAGTACCTCCATACTTAAACAAAAAGCTAAAATGGACCAGGGACGTGAGCTCGGCGTGTACCCGCTGGGCTAATGATTCGCTGGTAATCCCGCTCCACCGCACTACTGCCTTCCGCGGAAGCTTCAAGTACGCCGCGTCCAAGTGCTGGAACGACCTGCCGCCGCCTTTTCGTAAATTGCAAACACTAGGCACCTTTAAATTTAAATACAAGACTGTTTTACTCAAAATTCAAAAGGATTAAAATGACTTTCTTACCATTTTATTAAAACATGTTTTTAAAACCAGATCGCGAAATGGCATGAAAGGCGCGGTCGGCATTGGTCAAGGGCGGGCCGGGCGGGGTGGTTGAGCGATTTGGTCCGGGGGTTATGGAGAAGCGTGTGTGCGGAATGAGTTTTTTATGTGTGTTTTTTATGTTTTTTATGTTTTCGGAGTTGGCGTGGTGTCCGTGACCTTAACCAACTGGGCCCACGGAAGACCAGCGCTGTGGCTCGCACCCCGAGTCACAGCATCTATGCTGAGTGGGTCCATTTTACGCAGGCCACGACTTTTATGTATTTTGTATTCATTAAAATTTTATAGAATTCTTTTTTTTTATCGTTTAGAAGGTTTTTTTTTGTTTGTTTAATATTTTATTACTTTTTTCTTATTATTGTTATATATTTTGTTGTTTTATGTCGTGGTGTGTAAGTAAATAAATATATTTCTAAATTTCTAAAAAAAAATTTTACAGAATAAGGTCAAGTTATAATGGTATTATAGGTACTTATATCATATATGTACATATTGTAAAAATCAGCAGGGCAATAATTATGTAACTTTTATTGCGATCATATTTCAGTTACAATCAGAAAAATAGCGATTTGTTTAGACAGTTTCAACTTTTGAAGTGTTTATTTTGGTTCATTGCTAGATATTGTAGGTGACAAGACGTGCATATTGTAACCGCAAAACCGCCATATTTTTGAAAGAATCAAAAGTTACATAATAGCCCCTCGGATCATCACACATCGATTCCCTTGCCTGGAATTCCATTGTAAAACTAAGCAGTTTATAATTATTGTTTCGTTCACTTTTTAATGTCTCCTCAAGTCAAGCATTTCAGGAAATGGGAACTTGTGTGTTTAGTAAAACAAATAACATGATAATTGAATCTTTAGATTGCACGACTGACAGCCAAACTAAGTCTGAGGTAATAATGTAATAATGCTACTTTTATTACACTAGCTATACGCGGCAGTTTCACTCGCATGAATTTCACGATTCTCTCATGAATATACAAGATAAATTTTCCAAAAGTTCTGAAATTATGATGACGTATATGGCACAGAAGTATATAGCAACTTTGTAATCCCTACTAATATAATAAATTCGAATGTCTATCTGTCTTTCTCTCTGTCTGTAACGCTTTCACGCCTTAACGGCTTAACCGATCATCGTGAAATTTTGCATACACATTGTCAGGGGTACAGAGAAGGACATAGGATACTTTTTGCCCTGGAATTCCAGCTGGAACTCCGAAACTAACGCGGGTGAAACCGCGGGGAACAGCTAGTACTTACTATTTAAAATGTGAAAGATCAAAGTCTTCAATAATAGTATACACACACTTGATTATCATTTTTACAGGAGAAAGTTTTGATATAAAATAAACGGATGTATTACACATCTTCACTTTCATTTATTACAGTGATTAAGTACTTCTACAACTTTCATTCACTTTGTGCAATTATAAAAAAAAGCATTGTAGATTTTAATTATCTACATTCAAGTTTAGGCGTTACTTATAGCAGTTGTAGGCTGCGGCTGGAATCTCCATAAGACTTGACAAACATATATTTATTAATTACTAATCCTTATATTATTATAAAACAAAGTCCTTTGCCATGTCTGTCTGTATGTTCTCGATGAACTCAAAATCTACTGAACAGATTTTCATGCAGTCTTCACCAATAGATAGTGATTCAAGAGGAAGGTTTATACACAATACTAGCTGTTGCCTGCAGTTTCGCCCGCAGCAATTTCGGAGTTCCCGCAAGAATTCTGAGATAAAAAGTACCATAGGTGTTGCCCACCATACCTACTGGCTGTTAAGAATTTGTATTATTTTATTTTATATAGAGAATATTATCATATTTATAAGACGTTTTTCTATAGTAGCCCCTTGACAACATATTATATTTTCCTATTAAATTTTGAATATTTTAAAAATAGCCATTAAATCAGTCCTCAAAGCTCCCTTCGGCTACAACGTGCATGCAAAATTTCACGATCAGTTGATCTGTTAAGGCGTGAAAGTGTAACAAACAAAAAAACTCACTTTCGTATTTATAATATTAGTAAGGATAGTTTATCTTGGTATTCCCACAAGAACTCTGAAATTACTGTGGATGAAACTGCAGGGTGCTGCTAGTATTTTATAAAGTTGATCCCACACAGATTTACTAGTATTAATTTCAGAGTTACCATACAAATTCTAAGATAAAAAGTACGTAATATTATTCAGGAACACTGTAATTTCCTATAAGGGAAAATATTTTTTTAATGGGTCAAATAGTTTGAGTTTATCCACATCAATACACACATATAAACAAACACACATACAAAAAAAATTAAACCTTTTCTTGTTTTAATATTGGTATAGACTATAGACAACTGTAACTGTAATATTTACAGGGAAATTCATCAAGTTCTGTGTTCAGATGTTTGATGACCTGATGATTTTTAAAATAAATAAAATAAACATTATAGCTAATCACTGTTACATAGGGCCAATTGGGTTGTTTACTTAATCTGTTAGGTACCTGATAAGATAAAAAAAAATTTATGAAAAACAAGTTAAAATAGGAATATATGGAATGACAGTTTATGTTAGGAATTAGTGCACTATTAGTAGACGAATATTGAATCGAATTACTAACGGAAGCTGCCAAATGTCCCCAGCCCTCTGCCTGCATAGCGCATCCACCAGGCGACGTCGTCCTTTTGAGCATTATCGGCCCCCGACCGCGTCATAAGCATCGTAATCTTGTCTTTGAACGACTGCAACAATGACAATCATTCATTTGTAAGTTTTATTAAAATAAAAAGAAATAAAAAATATAAAAT
Source organism: Zygaena filipendulae (assembly GCA_907165275.2). Lineage (NCBI taxonomy): Eukaryota > Metazoa > Arthropoda > Insecta > Lepidoptera > Zygaenidae > Zygaena > Zygaena filipendulae. The sequence continues at coordinate 1,089,574 of OU015649.1, forward strand.
AAAACAAAATTTACCATTTTCGAAAAAATCAATTCTTTGCCTGCTGTGCTATACTGCCTTGTCACTTGTCGAATGTCGAATTGTCGACTAAACTAAATTGACAAGTTGACAACTTGTCACTTGACACATGGAAGCCTTTTTTTTGTAATTTATTATGCTACGTTCACACGCGCGCCGTGCAGCCCGGCGGGCTGCCTGGCGGGCTGCGCGGCATGCAGCCCGTCCCGGGCCGGCGGACATTCAAGCTGTTTACACGCACGCCGTCGTGTTAGTCAGTGCCAGAATGGCGAGCAGCGAGGATCTCGGTGTTGTTGCTGCCATATCCTTTGGCTTAACTTATTTTTATTGGAAAAAGAAACAAAATTATGAACGACGGAGAAAAAGAAAAAGACTGCAAAGAATGAATGAATGAATGAATGAATGAAGATCCACTCGTCGCGAAAGCGCGGGACAGACTGACTGCCCGCGCGCGTGTAAACAGTCACCGGGCGCCCGCACATTCATCCTTTGAACTTTGCCAAAAAACCGACACTTGCCCGATTCGCGGCATTCACGTTCACAGGCGCGTTCACGGGCTCGGGCGTACCGTTTACACGCTCGTGAATGTGAATGTGCACGTTGAATGTAGAGTTGAACGCACGCGTGTGAACGTACCATTAAGGCTTTTACTAAAATACTATCTGTGCCCTGTGGTGTGGTAAAGATTGGCGAGTGGCGGCTTCGCCGTTTGAGCAAATTGGACGTCAGTCTTATTTCTTTGTTTTATTATTATTATCACAAATTAACTAGACTTTATTTAGAGACTAGCAGCTTTCGCTGATGCGTCTATATCTACGCTTTTATACATTGGTTTATGGTGGTTAATATTTGTATAAACGTGGTGAAAGCTAGTGATCCGTTCGTGGTGAACAGTGTGCTTAGAGATTATCGTTTTACTATAATACCAATCACTATCACTTATTATAAAGAATATATCTAACCTAATGTCTTTGAATATACCTAACTTCTTACGGAGATTTCCACTGAAGTACCGGTAAAGCAACGATATACAAATAACTCAGAAGAAAGAAACAACTGAATTTGGCTGTATGGACTAAGTTTCTTTCTGCCTTCCCCGAAAGGGATAAACTTCAACAAAAAAAATATCTGTGGTACTTAAACGTTTTGTTATTTCATCATTCATATTTAATAAATTAAATATCTACCGCAAAAATTATTTATTGCAGTATTTCATGAAATTATTTTAAAAAGAATACTAATTTATAAATACTATATACAAATAATTTGGTTCGAATACTATAAAATCTGTGCTGTAAAATAAGTTAAATTCAAATGACAAAATAAATTCGAAATACAAGTAACGCATTGCAATAACATAACGCCTTTCATCAAATCAAACCTTTTCCAATTTTCATGTCGGCTTGTCTGTCGAGTTTTGGTTTCTGTTTCGCGTTTTTTGTAAAAACTTTGTGAAAGTTACTCAAGTTAAAGTAAAACTAATGTAATACACGAAAAAAGTAAAAGCAACCAGATAAAATGCAGCCAACAATGATGCTACCGAAACTAACCGATACTACCCAAACTATGTAAGTGACTTCAATTAGTATTGAATTATTTCGTTCATCGCTTGCTTTGAGGGTATTTAAAAATATGTTTAACCGGTAAATGTTACAAAGCCTATTTCTTTGTCTTAAGTTCCTTCTTCTTGATTAAATCTTTTCACTAATTTATAACCTGTTGCTATTTCCATTTGCACGTTTATTTCAACTACTACTTTCAACATCATTAAACAATATAATATATTCAAAGCGTACTAATGTAAAAAAGCCCCCAGGCCAGAATGAACCCAATACGTGTGGATAAACCTCACTTTTTATTAGTTACAAATGGACTCAAAACTTGTTGTCCACATTATGCTGCAAAGAGTGATAACTCCTCTGCTATAACAATGTTCAGTAGCATACTGACCCTTCACGATATGTTGGTGTCTCATAAATTTAGTGAGTTCATGGAAAGTTGTAAAAAATCAGACCAGTCAATTTATTTATTTATAACTAGCCATCCTCCACGGTTTCATACACGGTAATTTTGGAGATTCCGCGGGAATTCCGGGATTAAATATACGTACAAACCTTTCTCTTGAATCACTCAAATTGGTGAAAACTGCATGAAAATCTGCTTAGTGGTTTTTGAGTTTATCGCGAACAGACAGATAGACAGGTGCAGCGGAGGACTTTGTTTTATAATAAGGATTCAGGCAGGTAGTTGAAGCAACTGATGTATCCAGTTATTCATAATTTAGAAAAAACCAATGAACTGTGTTAATATGTTCTGTTATTACCTATCGTAATCCAGAGAACAGATAATGTAAACTCATCAAATAAATAAATTCATTCATTTTGACACTAAATAAGTTTTGATGTTTTAGGCTGAATTCATAGCTCGTGTCCACAGCACGGCCTTAATATGCAGAACTAGAAACTAAATTAAAATTATTTTGTACTAGCTGTTCCCTGCGGTTTCATCCACGTTAATTTCGGAGTTCCCGCAGGAATTCCGGGATAAAAAGTACCCTATGTCCTTGTCTATACCCCTGACAATGTGTATGTAAAATTTAATGATGATTGGTTGAGCCATTAAGGCGTGAAAGCGTAATAGACAGACAGGCAGACGGACACAGAGACAGACAGACAGAGTTACCTTCGCATTTATAATATTAGTAGGGATTAAAAATTACTTTCTACTTGCGAGAAAAGAGTATTTTTTATGCTTATAAGTTTTTCTTACACCTTATAATAAAAGTTTCGGTTTGATACCTACCTGCACTACTGCTTCAATTGTGCTGGTTGATGTCCCCATATTTATTGCAACTCTAATCTGTTATTGGTGTTGCCACTTGTTTCCGAAATAAAAAATCAAATTGGAATTTTGATTTACTAAACTAGTATTTTTGATTAAAAAAAAAATAGATGGAGGTAGACAAAATTTTGATTTACTAAACTAGTATTTTTGATTAAAAAAATAGATTGAGGTAGACAACCAAAGATGAAAGTAGATGTAAACATAGAATAAAGAGAGAACTATAGAAATTGTTTCTTTTGAGTTTTGTTTATGAGAGAGATTTAGGGGTGACCTTTAGCAGATTATTGAATAACATTACCAGTCACAAAGTCACTCTCATAGTCAGACAAATAAGATATACGATCAGAGCATTTAAAAATCATTTCACTAGTAATGACAAATCACTAACGGCCGCACTCAGAGTCGACTTTAATGATTACTTAGTTAAGTATAGATTTTTAAAACAAAACTGCCGCAATCAGAGACGTTCAGTAAATTAATGTTAATTGGCATTTAATGAGATGTAACTTAATTAGTTAAATGCCAATTACCATTAATTTATTAAACTTGTCTGATTGCGACAGTTTTGTTTTAAAAATATATACTTAACTAAGTAATCATTAAAGTCGACTCTGAGTGCGGCGGTTAGAGTAACAAGTCATTGATTAATATACAAAAAAAAAATAAGAAACTAAAATAACACAAGTCTAGACCAATAAATAAAGTTGGTACTTACCTTATGTAAGTAACCCACTAACAATCCTACGAAGGAACATGTCAATAATAATAAAATATACATATAATATAAATATAATATACCTAATATGCCTATATGTAAATACTTAATATTTGTATATTGTGTATGTATTGATGAGTCGTCAATAGTATAAATATTACTTATCTGCCGGCTAAGGACTTCAAATGCGACGAAAGTAGGTATTGTAAAAAGAATCATGCTGTGTGTGGTTGGGAATGCAAGATTGTTTTTTTGCCGTACAATTAGTCGCTCTCGATGACTCACGCACGCATTGCATGATCTTCACGGGTGCTAGTGTGGCAAACACTCGCATAATCCTAACTACACACGTATAACTATAACTAAGGCCCGCCGCCCATTGTGACTTTTTGTCGACGTGACTTTCTGTCACTTATGAAAAATGTACTGAGGTCACCGTATTGTCACGTCACCATAATGAGCGCACTCAGTATAGTTTTCATTGCACTTGACTAAGTGACAGAAAGTCACGTCGACAAAAAGTCACAATGGGCGGCGGGCCTAACTATACATCTACCTTACCCCAGTCTTTTTAGTACCTACCTACCTAGCCTTAATTTAATTTATAAACTACATAATAGGTATAAAGTAGGGATAGGTCGGAAGATCTGTTTATCTATAAACTGTTTAACACAGAGAATAATGTGAATGTAGCCTCAAACCGTCGCAGTGCACAGACAAACCAAATTTGGTTTTTGTTGCACTGGAAATATGTGAATTTTGTGTTTTGTACTTATTGGTTTTTAATAAAAAAAAATGAAAAAAAATTCGGTTTATGTCTCAACTAGCTGTTCCCTGTGGGTTCACCTGTGTTAATTTCAGAGATCCTGCGGGTATTCCGAGATAAAATTATTATTCTTATTCTCTTATTAAACTTGTAACAGATGTTCCAATTTGGTTGGCACCAACCACCCGATCACGACCAAATCGGAAAGTGTATAGGGTAGTCGGTCCAACATAATTATTATTAATATGGGTTGGACGTGGTCGGCTCGCCGGCGCACTCGACAAGCCAACCGTCCAGCCAAATTGGTACTGTATGGAGGCAAATGGTCCAACCGATGTGTCTAACCGCCGCACTCAGAGTCGACTTTAATGATTACTTAGTTAAGTAAAGATTTTTAAAACAAAACTGCCGCTATCAGAGACATTTAACGAGAGGCATTTAACGAGATGTAACTTAATTAGTTAAATGCCAATTGACATTAATTTATTAAACTTGTCTGATTGCGGCAGTTTTGTTTTAAAAATCTATACTTAACTAAGTAATCATTAAAGTCGACTCTGAGTGCGGCGGTCAGTGTCTCAGTCGCATTCGAAACGCCGCCGAGCGCTGACGAAAAGTAGGTAAAAACAAATACAAGTAATATTATTATAAATAAAGACGTCCATACACTTCTTCAATGCATAGACAAAGACGGTTGGATGTTGGATGGTCAACCGTCGGTACGTCTGTAGCAATCTCGGAATGGTTGGCACGACAGCAGTAATTTGGTTGGATCCAACCCAATTGGAACGTTTGTTAATACTTTTATCCTTTTATTCCTGTAATTTTTTAAGTAGCTATAAGTTTCATTTTAATTGTTATTTGCACACCATACTTAATTTAATTTACTTTTACAAAATAAAAAAATCTTTAATTAACTTAATAATAAACCTTTTATGTTTATTTGGTCTGCATAAATTCCTATTATTTTAATGAAAGTATTCTTTTATGGTCATCCACCATCAATCTCTTCTACATCCCTGTTTGTATATCCATTGTCTGATTTTTGGGTCGGCCCTGTTTAAGTTTTATACAATATTTACACCAGATCGTTTTCGGAAGACGACGATGTGTGCAGTGCAGAAGTGTACGCCAATAATGTGGTTGTCACTACCAGTGCTGGTAACCACAACCACGGCAGCTCTAAGGTGAAACTCAAGAACTTAGTTGACTACAACTGGGAGCCTAAGTATTACCCGGGACAACTGCTTGCTATACATATGAGTGGACAGTACCTGGCTTACTCCATTAAAGGTGATATTCAACCTCTTTTATACTAGTATGTATTTTGTGACTTTGATCACATTTTGCTTTTGTTAATTTTGCAAGATGTGTGAATTACTTGTTCAAAGAATCAAATTTAATGGACTTGAAGAATTTTTTGTTTTAGGGAATTTAGATGTTGTACGCCAATTAATGAAATATCTTACAGAAATATACAGTTAAAAACTTGAATAGGATATTTTTTTTATATAATTTCTAAATAATCCATTTAGTATTTTTTGCGTGAAAAAGTAACAAACATCCAAACATACAAACTTTCTCATTTATAATATTAGTACGGATCTATTAGTGTTTAAAATAAAATAGCATCATTTTTATAATAGGCCTCCCCTGTCTTATCCTGCTTGGCAATCATCCGAGGAGTTCTAATGATTTGTATAATAAATGATTTGAATGTTTCTGTCTGTGTATCTGTCAGCCCCCAATGCGCTGAACCCGGGCACATGGAGCGGCATGGTGCGCGTCGTGTACAGCCCGGAGCCCGGCGGCGACAGGCGCACTCTCATCAAAGGGATGCGCGGAGAGGTTAATACCGACAGTTTGTCATTGATCCTGTAAACAGTTTTCTCCAGATTCCATGCTAATGTCCGATACTAATAGCATATTTCATTATAAGTGCGGAAAGCCTGTCATTGCAAAGAGTTTCGACAAATGTCTACCCGAGCCGAGGCGCAGCCGAAGGTGAGGGTTGACAGTCGGAACTAGTTGCAATGACGGTTCCGCACGTGTACTGAACAACTATTTTTAATACAGTTACGAAAAAATTAAGCAATTTAATAAAATATCAAAAACACAACAAACTCAACTAAGTTCCAACTGTGATCAAGAGATGGCGCTAGTCGTATTAGTAATGCGAAACCTACGTTTCGCAATGCAAAAAGTGTGTCAAAGTCGTGTCGCCATTTTTGACAGTTGGCAAAGAGAACGCACGAGTTCGGGAAAGGTAAACAAAAAGCTCGAGTATGTAATAGCCCACATCCCGAACGCTAAACGTCCCTGCAATACGCCACTTTTTGAGCAACTGTATTAAAAAAGTATATACATCTTTCCTCAGGCTCCAATCTATCTGTTTGCCTATCGAAATCTGCTCAGCAATTTATGTGTAAAAAAGTAGCAGACAGAGTTACTTTTACTTAAATTATAGCCAGAGACAAATATTTTTATTCAAAGTTGACCATTAAGCATGGCTCTTTTTGATGACAAAAAATTACTATATTTACTACAGCACCCAGAAAATAGGCGCCGTTCACAGGTTTATAGTGCTTATGACTGTGGAAAAAAAGATGTGTTACAAACTCACCAGTCACCGTCATCGTCAGTTTAAAGTTACTATGACACTCCTGTTTACTCGTATTCCATGTATGTATTATTATAAGTATGGATAGTGATTTGGACATGAAACAAAGTTGGAGTGATGCCTGTAAATACTTTACACCTCGAACTGTTGGACATTTGTAGTTATTGGAATTGTGTTGATTTTTTTAAGGTGCAAGATCTGGCGTTCTCGTACGTCCAGAACAGGGTGGTGCTCGCGTGCATCGACGAGCAGGGCAACTACTACGTGCACGAGATCACGCCCACCGAAACTGGCCTTAGGTATAGCACTAATCTACTAAAAATAACTTAAACTTACTGATTCATTATGCTTACGATACTAAGCGAGCCTGCACACGGCAGGTTTTCGCGTCCGGTTCACGAACATGCTCCCTAGTAAGAGAGTAACTACTCGACGAGACTTTTCTGTTTTAAGATCTAGGACTGCAGATGGCTCGCGTCAGCAATTAATTCACTATAATGAGGCGTTGCTGTTTCCCGTTGGAGTTTCCGTGGGAATTCCGGGACAAAAGATAGCCTATGCCCTTTTCTGTACCTTACTATACATATAGACGACGTATACATTGTAGTGTAGACGAGATATGGTCCTTCAAGCCGGATTTTTTTAATATATTCGCTGTAGATACAATATGTTATTTACAAAATAAGCTGTTTGACAAATTTTTGGTTAGTCTGTCTTGTAGTTTAATAAAAAGTATTGGACAAGTATTTTTTCTTTTTTTACGTAATCAAAAAATAACGGCGATACATTAAGTTGAAATTTCGCGTGACGTCACTAACTAGTGCAGTTTGTATGGCGGCTTGCAGCGGCAAGTGACGTCACAAGCCCCCACCCTAAACTTTAATGCGCTTTACCTCTGTGTATTTTTATTTATTTGAAAAATAAAAAAATACGTGTCTAATGATTTTTAATTTTCTAAATGGACGGACTAATTAGAATTTTTCAAATGTTGCCAACATCCCTATTATTATGATTCGGAGCGATCCATGAAACCGCCTCTACCAAAAATAGTTGGAGTGAATTTATTATGTGTGTGTGTGTGTATGTGTGTATGTATGTAATATACTTCACAAAAGGTTTTCACACTTTCATTTACACCATGTCCCGCAAAACTGCTTACGCAGTTTGACTGCAGGTAACTCGCTTTATATAAACATAGCTTATAAATTATTAAACTAGGTTATCTTAAAACAATTAATTTACGTAAGTAAATGGTGTGTGGTGCAGGTGCACGGCGCTGGCGGAGGTGCGCGAGGACACGGGCGCGGGCGCGGGCGCGGAGGGCGGCTCGCACCGCGTGGTGTGGTGCCCCTACATCCCGGACGAGGAGGACGACGCCGCCGACGACGTCGCGTGGCTGCTGCTCACCACGCACGACAACATCGGTGGGTTGGGCTTGGGCACATCAGTTTCACTCGTAACTAACAAAAAATATCGAAAAAAAAAAGAAAAAAAACACTATATCAACATAAAATCTTAGAAGTTCATTTAAATATTAAAACTTTATATGGTCCCCGCTGTTTCATCCATGGTAATTTAGGAGTTCCCGCGGCAATTCTGAGACACATGTCGACACAATATGTCTGCATGTAACAATTGAATACTTGGATGCATCATGCAGTTAAGCAATAGTGTGTTAATCCAATGTAATTTGTTGGTATTCAAACAGTTTAATAACGTAAAAACATTCTATAACTCTCAATAAATCGTTCCGTATCAATAACTTAATTTTGTGGGTTAACATGTTATTGCGAATTTATCCTATTTCACACTTTTGTAAATTTCTTGCTTTGTAAAAACGAGTAAATAAATAAATAAAAAAAATTAATAAAAAATCCGCGGAGTCTAAGTATAGGATATTTTATCGCGGAATTCCTGCGGGATCTCCGAAACTAACGCCCGGCTAGCAGTTAATACCGTTCGGTGGCGCGTTCCGGTCGCAGCTCGCATATGGAACGTGAGCACGGTGCAGTCGCGGCTGGACAAGCTGGACGCGGCGGAGCGCAGCGCGGGCGCGAGCCAGCTGCTGGCGGGCGCGGAGGCGGAAGCGGGCGCGGGCGTGGCGGCGGGCGAGCACGCGGCGCCCATCGTGCACGCGGCCTTCTCGCCGGACGGCACGGCGCTCGCCACCGCTTCCACCGACGGATACGTCATGTTCTTCCAGGTATGCGCACGCGCACCCCGCGCCTGCGCCCCGGTCCCACGGGGCGGCGCGAGCGGGACGGACGATACGGCTCGACCCGCGACCGCCACCAAAAGGGGATGCCATGTAACGGGGCGGCCGTATGCCACTCGTTATGATATCCCGCCTCATTTCTAATATTTGTTATTTTTATTTTTTTTTATCTGTTTCTTTTATATTTAAAATTTGACTTTTTACCTTTTGGACAGATAGAACTAGACTGACCTAGCTTATGAAAAATACAACTCAAAAATTACAAAAAATATCTTTTATTTTGAGCTAACCGAAGGCTATTACTACTACGAACCTCACAATTGGTGCCTAACGTGGGGCCAATTATTATATTCGTGCGTGCTCGTGCCCGTTCGTGCGTGCTCGTGCCCGTTCGTGCGTGCTCGTGCCCGTTCGTGCGTGCTCGTGCCTGTTCGTGCGTGCTCGTGCCCGCTCGAGCGTGCTCGTGCGCGCTCGTGCGTGCTCGTGCCGCCTCACACCGCCCAGTCGGCGCAGGTGTACGCGCACAGCTCGGGCGCGCCGCGCTGCCTGCACAAGTGGCAGCCGCACGGGGGCAAGCCGCTCTCCTGCCTCTTCTTCCTGGACGACCACAAGAATTACAACGTCGAGTGAGTTGCAATACGCACACACACTCACACACACACAAACAGACAATAGTATATTTCATTACAAGTGCGGAAAGGCTGTCATTGCAAAGAGTTCCGACAAATGTCGACCCGAGCCGAGGCGCAGCCGAAGGTGAGGGTTGACAGTCGGAACTCTTTCCAATGACGGTTCCGCACGTGTACTGAACAACTATTTTTAATACAGTTGCGAAAAAAATGAAGAAATTTAGTAAAATAATAAAAACACAAACTCAACTAAGTTCCAACTGTGATCAAGAGATGACGCTAGTCGTATTAGTAATAAGAAACCTACGTTGCGCAATACAAAAAGTGTGTCAAAGTCGTTTCGCCATTTTTGACAGTTGGGAAAGAGAACGCACGAGTTCGGAAAAGGTAAAGAAAAAGCTCGAGTATGTAATAGCCCACTTCCCGAACGCTATACGTCCCTGCAATATGCCACTTTTTGAGCAACTGTATTAAAAATATCTTTAATCATATTTAATTTTTATCTATGAACGTTTTACACGTTATAAATACGTTCGTATAGTAATGCCAATGTTCCAGTCGGAGAATAGATTTGAAGTATCCTATGTTACTGAGGGATCAGTACAGTAGTTCCAGAGTATTGTTTTCTGTTTATCTAGCCAGGTGTTTGACGACATTTTGTCCAAATGTTAGATATCACAAATAAAGTTCACCTCTTTTTAATGTTCATATACTTTTTTCCCATACTTTTTTTTCTCATAGACCACTTTAAACATTTTGCTGGATCTGGTGGACCCCCTGCAGCTATTACATTTATTAACTTACTTCCGAAACCCGAAAAAAGTATATAGTCTAAAAAGCATCTTCATCCAACAGTTCCATTTTTTTCCCACGCAAGCGTAGACCCCTGTCGGGCTCCCGTGTACCCCTGGGGGTCCACCTGGACCACTTTGGGAGTCAATGATATAGACGTATGTGTCATGTAACCCATCACAGTTAGAGCGAAATAATTCAATGTGTGCCTTCAACGACGCCAAAAAACGTAGTCGTGTGAATTCACGTGGTTCCACCACACGTTCAATTCCATAACTCGGTGCGCTAGTATATTTCTATGCGAGACGTGTGTCGCGCCCCTCAGCGTCCAGTTCTGGAAGTTCGCGGTGACGGGCGCCGAGAGCAACACCTGCATCAAGATCTGGTCGTGCAAGTCGTGGAGCTGCCTGCAGACCGTCACGTTTGCGCCCGCACCCGGCGCCGCGCCCGCACCCGCGCCCGCGCCCGCCTTCCCGCTCGGGCTCAAGGTGAGAACTCTTTTTTTAACCGACTTCCCAAAAAGGAGGAGGTTCTCAATTCGACGCGTATGTTTTTTTTTTATGTTTGTTAGGTACCTCATAACTTTCGACTGGGTGAACTGATTTTGATGATTCTTTTTTTATTCGAAAGCTGGTGCTTCCCATTGGGTCCCATTGTCATGAAATCAGATCATTGATCGGTTTGAAGTCGGTGACAAACCAAATATGAGTTGTATGAGATGAGAAACCAAAAATGAGGGGGAGACAAACCAAAAATAAAAAAAAAATCTGGCGGCAGCTAGTGCTGTGACCACCGTACAAAATAAATAGTGTTGTAACTTGAACTTATAATGTACTAATTATGACAGAGTAGATGTTTAGATGGGCTAAGTCCACTCCCGCCACGACCTCATCAACCCAAGTGGGCAGACACAAGTGGGCTTGTCACCGAACTCAAACCGATCAATGGTAGCACAAACCAATAATAATATTACGTGTATTTTTGTCTCGGTATTTTGTTATTTTTAGCTTTTTAGTTTTGTTTTTTTTTGGAAGTCGGTTTTTTTTTTAAATTAAAATTTTGTTTTTTTTTTAATGTCATAGGGGGCAAACGGAACGCCATGTTGCGCGACTGTTTTATTTTATTTTGTCGAAATTTGGTTTCTATCAGCGGAGACTTATAATTAGCTGCTATTTTTGTATCTAAAAGTGTTTTTATCTGGAAAGCTGTTGGTCTTCCTAAAAAATAAATAAATAAATAAATTTCTGGGCTGTGTGGTCGCTGGTATTATTATTGTGGATTTAAAACTAACGTTGTAGCGGCTGTTGATCGCTCGGTGTGCACTGCGCGTTCCGTTGCAGGCGATGCTGGACAGCAGCGCGCGCTACCTGGTGGTGTCGGGCGGGCGCGCGCGCAGCCTGTACGTGCTGCGCGTGGCGCGCGACGCGGCCGACCGCGCCGCCAGCTGCACGGCGCTCGCGCAGTTCCTGCTGCCCTACCCGGTGCTCAGCTTCTGCATACGCTCCGCCGGTACGAGCGCCGCCCTACTGTCTATTTAGTACCAGCTGCTACCAGATGTTTCGGTGGGAATTCCAGGATAAAAAGTATACAACGTGTTAATGAACTAACCAAAAACCTGATACACACCTCATTTAAGAAAATAAACAATAGTGTGAGTAAAATAAAATTTATGTCGAAAACATTTATAGTTTAAAAGTTATTCAACCTTAGTTTGGAGGTGACCGATCTACGAAATTTCAAGCACTACGCCCGCACCTACGCGTCAATGACCGATTCGATTTTTTGCTGCGAGCCGGCGTACGCGCCAATTATTGTATTATAAATAATTTAGACATGGGCTCGTAAAAATGAAAATAATATAACCTATATTAAAACATGGTGCGATCAAAGACATTATTGGGTGCGATCGATTCGTAAGTCGATTCTGAACAAACTACTTTCTTGTTTTCAGTTAATTCGTCAACACGTTGTATAAACCTACCCTGTGTCCTATACAGAGCAACTATCTTAATATCGACACTACTTACTTTGCACTATCGACAATATTTTTTTAATTTTATTTCTTGAGTACCTAGTAAAAGTGAGAAAAGGTAACATACACAGTTACTTTCGCATTTATAATAATACTAGCTTCCCTCTCTCTCTGACTACGTGTATGCAAAATACTTTCCCAATCACTCTCTGTTTTGTAAAAATTTAAAAAAAAAAATTATCGTTTGGTTCGTCAGGGATTGATTTACTTTTTTTGTGTTTAGAAGAGGAAGAGGTGCGCTGTGACTCGGGGCTCGACGAGCCGTACCTGTCGGACGGGGAGCGGCCCGCCTCGCCCCTGGACCTGGACCCGCTGCGGGACGTCAGTATACCTAACACTGCTTATTTATTTATTAGCTGCTCCTCACGGTTTCATTCGCGTTTTTTTTTCGGAGTTCCCGCGGGAATCCCGGGATAAGAAGTACCCTATGTCCTGTCCTGTTGCCTCTGACAATGTGTATGCATAATTTTATGATAATACACGGCGTTAATTAGGTGTGACGTCATCCGCTGTGATTGGTGTTTCAGCAAACATGGCCGATTGCAGTATTTTATACTTTTATTTTGATGAAAATCTTAATAATCACAATGTTTAGATGAAAACTTAGTGATTTTTAAGAGTTTTTTCGACATATATTTATTTACCATTTTATCTTTTTTATCGGTATTGACGACCCGATGGGCGCAGAGGTCACCATGCCTGCCCGCTAATCAAGGGGTTCCTGGTTCGATTCCCGGTGGGGGTGCACTTTGTCTGATGAATACAGGGTTCCATTTTCCAGTCTGGGTGTATATCTATATACTAGTATAGTATTATATTATCTGTGATATAGGTTATATATCTATAGTATAATATATAAGTAATTCTATGTAGTATATACCACGTGTTGCTTGGTTTCCACGACACAAGCTAATAATAGCTTACTGTGGGATCAAGTAGATCTGTGTTGTGATGTGGATTATTATTGTTATTATTATCTTTGATTGTTTAACACTGTCATCATGCCCATCCTGATGGCCTGCATGCGCACAGGAGCTGGACCGCGACAGCGCGCGCGGCTCGGCGGGCGGCGCGGCGGCGCGCGCGCGCGTGCGCCTGCGCCTCTACATCGTGCACCCCAAGGGGCTGCAGGAGGGCGAGCTGGTGTACGCGCAGCCGCCGCCCTCCGCCGCGTGTCCGCCGCCCACGCCGCCCACGCTGCCCACGCCGCCCACCGCGCACACGCCGCCCACCGCGCCCGCGCCGCTACACGGTCAGTCGCACACACACACACACACACATACCGCGGATTTTCTATAATCACATTAATGTAATCACATTATATAGCGTAATTAAAATTGACGAATTTTAGCAAAATTTAAGTTTCAAGAGCCCCCACCCTAAACTTTAATGCGCTTTATCTCTGTGTATTTTCATTTATTTGAAAAATAAAAAAATACGTGTCTGATGATTTTTAATTTTCTAACTGACGGTCTAGGTAATCAGAATTTTGATCTTCAAAAGTTGTCGACATCCCTATTTATGATTTTTAAAATACAAATCATCTACAGTGTTTATACAGTGAATAGTAATAATTATGAACTGGTCGTATGAAAAAACTGTTATGAGTTCAATTTTAATGATCATTAAAAACGTTAGTAAGTTATCAATTTAATGTACTATACCGCAAGTCGTTTAAACGTATTTTTATTTTTAATCCGTTTTTTCACTGAAAACATACCTACTAATTTTTTCAGTGCGTTCTGAATCGTTATAGTAATATATAAAAAATAATAATTATATAAAAAAATGTTAAATCTATAAGGGCCTCTGCGATACAGGACTACCTATTGCACAGGCCATTAGCGTGATTACTATTGTTTTATACAATGTAGATAGGTTTGAATAAGCATTTAGTTTAGTACCTATCTAACTTGTGTATCAACACCATGTTCCTTTTTTGTTTTGGTTAAATAAATAAATAAATAAAAATACCATACTAGCTCTCCCGCGCGCGGTTTCGCCCGCTATAAGTTCGAAGTTCCCGCGATTTTTTTCCATACAAACTTTGCAACCCCTTTTCATCCCCTTAGGCGTCGAATTTTCAAAAATCCTTTCTTATCGGATGCCTACGTCATACAAAGAACACACCCTCCAAGTTTCAAGTCTCCGCGATCAGCGGTTTAGGCTGTGCGTTGATCCATCAGTCATTCAGGACAAAGCATTTTATATGTAAAGATACGATGTTGTGTTGCAGGCGCTTTGGAGCCCGAGCTCGAACTGGAGCTTGACCAGGCAGAGGCGGGGGCGAGTGTGGGCGCGGAAGTGGGCGCGGGAATGGTCGCGAGTGTGGGCGCGGGAGTGGGCGCGAGTGTGGGCGCGGCGGCGGGGGTGGGCTCACCACCTACGTACGAGGCGCTGCTGGAGCAGCAGAGCGAGCAGCTCAAGAGCCTCCTGATGCGGTCGCAGGTGACCCATCTGTTTGTAAGGATCTACTCGATACTCTCCACCGCTCTTGCCCCCTAAGCCAAGTTGACAATCTTTCAACCGTTAACGCCCCCTTAGCCAAGTTGACACGTTCACGCCTGAACAAACTATTGAATGCAATCTTTATGTCAGGGCTAAATAGGTACAGCCCAACAGTAGTCGTCCAAAGTTGTAAAAACACGTCACTTCACAAGTGAGAACGCAGCCTACTTACTCAGATTTGGTTCAAACATAATATATTGAGTTTGTTTTTACAAACTCCGTCAATTGACCACCGCCAATTTCTACTGGTTGATCATCACTAACCGACTCGTCATAGCTATAAGCATAATTTGTGTGTGTATATAAGAACAACTTTCTTGCAACCCATTTTGGTTTTAAACACAAGAAAATGGGTATGTTCCGGTAATACTGATAGCACTGTAAGGTATGACGTCAGTTTAGTATACAGCAAAACCGTTCCTTTATAGTTCGCTGTACGGCACGCAGGCAAGTATACTGTCAAGCACTCATTGACAACTCAATGGTTCGAGGTTCACGTGATGACGTGATCAATCTTACCTCAAAAACGCCAGTTCTCACTTTGCAAAAATGGCGACGATCGAAAAAGAAAACCGAAAATATCATGACGTCATACTGCCTACCCTAGAATAATGCGGCAGTATACTGTCCGTTAAAACGGAACGGATTTCTCGTCACTGCAAGCACTGGGTCAGTGCTATCCGCAATAACGGAACATATCCATTATGTATGTTTATAGTGAACTAAATGTGTGTGCGTAGCCGAGCATGCTGGCTGCGCCGGCGCCGGGCGCGGGGGACGCGCCGCCGGCCGCGGGCGGGGGCGCGGGGGCCGTGCCGCCGCCGCCGCTCACGCTCATGACCCCGGACGCGTTCAGGTTAGGCTACTTCACCGTCGACGCTAGCTTCACAACATCACTACTTGTATAATATTTCCTGTATTTGAAAACGTAAATGCTCTTATGATTTGAATACCAATTAAAAGAATCTGTGCTGCTAGGAAATGAATCCTACTAATATTATAAACGCGAAAGTTTGTAAGAATGTATGGATGGATGGATGGATGTTTGTTACTCTTTCAAGCAAAAACTACTGGATGGATTTAAATGAAACTCTACAATAATATAGCTTATATATCAGATTAACACATAGGGTACTTTTTATCCCGGAATTCCCGCGGGAACTCGGAAATTAACTCGGGTGAAATCGCGGGGCACAACTAGTAAGTAAATAAATAAAATTACATACGAAATACGGTGATTTTATCAATAATGAGTGCGGTGTGCGGTGTGTGGTGTGTGCAGCTCGACGGTGCCGCAGCAGGAGGAGGAGCCACGCTCGCTGTCCGCCAAGCCGGAGCTGGCGCAGGCGGCGCTGCGCAACTCCGCCGCGGGTGAGTGGCGGAGCGCTGCGGCCGAGGGCAACTCTTGGCAAAAATAGGGCTCGGGCCGATGTACTTACACTGACCTGAGACTATCTATACCCGTCCCCATGTGAGCCTGGCATAGAGGAGGGTTTCGGCTATTCATATTTACCTTAACCGCCCCAAATTTTCTCCGTCTCTTTATGAAAGCCTCGAGGATAATCCCTCACCCCATTCTTACCTCCCTGAACTGACCCTGATTGTCTGGATGGCATCGGTCGAGAGATAAGATAGTATTCGAGTCGATATTGTCCGACATACACAATGACATAGCACACATGGGTGGCGGGGCGCGGGGAGGGGAGGCACGAAGTGGGCGAGGGGGGTGGGGGTGGAGAGTAGTATCGTTGTGTCGAGTGTCGCAGTGGTCCCCTCAGGGTCGGGCGAGGGCGGCGACGAGGCCGGCGCCGGGGGCGGGGCCGGGGCCGGGGGCGGGGGCGCACTGCAGCCGTCGGGCGGCTCCAGCCCCAGCCGCGAGGTGCAGCAGATCATGGCGCACGACGCGCCCTACTACAAGGAGCGCATGGTGAGTGGCGGCGGCTCCGGCGGGCGGGCACACGCACGCGCACACTCGTACACATACGTACACATATACACATATTATACACACACACATATACATACATACAAATACACACACATACATAACGTGTTAATGAATTGAGTGAAAACTAGAAAGTAATTTGCTCAGAATCGACTAGCGAATCGATCGCACTATGTTTTGTATGTTATGTTTCATTTTTACTAGCCCATGTCTAAATTATTTATAATACAATATTTGGCGCGTACGCCGCGCGCAGCAAAAAAATTCGAACAGGCAGACGCGGGCGTAGCGCTTGGAATTTCGTAGATAGGTCACCTCCAAACTAATGTTGAATAACTTTTAAAGTATACATTTTTTCGACATAAAATATATTTTAATCATATTATTGTTTATTTTTTAAATGGGGTGTATGGTGTATAGTATCAGGTTTTCAGTTAATTCATTAACAACAATCATATTGTGTATTGTGTACATACCTACAACCGAAATTAAAATTCTCACTAGTTAATCAATATACATTATACACACATGTCACATACGCATAGACATATACACACACACACACATATATACACACATACATATTATACACACGCACACACCGACACACACACACAAACTTTAACTTTAACGTAACGTTCATGTGCGTTGAATAAAAGTTTAAAAAAAAAAATTCAAATCTCCGTCTAGGATGACGACGACGACGTCGAAGAGGAGGAGGAGGAGGAGGAGGACGACGGCGAGGCGGAGGTGGTGCTGGAGGCGCGGGAGGAGCGCGAGGCGGCGCCGCGGGTCAACGGCGCGCCGCCGCCGCTCGGCCACTCCAGTCAGTGGGCCCGCTCTTACCTGCAGCTCTATGACTAAGTTCTATGAAAAACAAAAAACAATGAACAACGGGACATAGATAAGCAATAGTGTGTTAACCCACATTGGAGAAATTTTGAGTAAATCGTGTTGTTTTAAAAGTATAGGAGCGCCATTTGTGTCAACATTTTTTATGTTCAATATTTAGTTACATATTTAACCCGTCTAATGTCATACATGAAACGTCATTTGTCATTGCGAAATGTCACCATACTAACAAAAAAGGTTGTATTTCTGAGGGTATATGGAAATATCCACCTACCTTAAGAAAAATTATATTTGATGTGTTATACATCAAAATTTTCGTTTTTACATACGTGTTCTAAAAAATAGCAACTTAAGCGATGTAATAAGGTAAACACATAATTAAAAAACGTTCCCTAACTCTCAATAAAATCTTTCTAAATCAATAACTTAATTTCGTGGGTTAACATGTTATTGCTTATCTGCGTCCAACGTTGCCAAGACGTTGTCACACAGCGCCGTCTGGTCTCGAACTAAGCAGAACTTGTCCTATGGGTACCAGACAACTGATACAATATTTACTACACCACATACTTTTTTAGTGTTAACAAACAACGCACAAATTTTTAACATTCAATATGTACATGTAGCATTGATATAAAAATAAGTTACCTATTTATATAATCACATTTTTTTTATCAATAAAAATATTCCATCAAATTACGAAACGGAAATATGTAATCGATGACGGTTTTTTGATAGATATGTTACATTATTACTGATAGCACTGTAAGGTAAGGATACTGCGGCAGTATACTGTCCGCTATAACGGAACGGATTTCTCCTCAGTGAGACCACTGGCCCGTGGTCGCAGCTTATATCGGAACGTACACAATATAATTTATTTCGTCACACAACGTGATGTCGGCGAGAGTGTTAACATCAAAGCGTGCGGTGTGGTTGCAGACAGCGAGTCGTCGTGGCCGCTAATAGCGGCGGCGCAGCTGCCGGAGGCGCACCGCAAGGCGGCCAGCGAGCGGGCGGCCAGCCGCTGCCCCTCCATGACCAACTCGCTGCCCGCCCCCGCCGAGCCCGAGCTGGAGGCGCTGCGCACGCGCCTGCTGCTCGCCGAGGCGGAGGCGCGCGAGCTGCGCGACCAGCTGCGCGCGCAGGATCGACTCGCGCGCATCGACGACAGGCTCGACTCGCTCACCGGTCAGTCGTGACTACTCATCACCATACTGATTACTGATAGTTTTGCATGCGGTAACTCAGAGTTTCCGCGGGAATCCCGGGATAAAACGTTACCTGTGGCCTTCTCCCCTGAAAAGGTGTAGGCAAAGTGTGAGAGTATGAGAGTGACTTTGTTTGTTACGCTTTCGCGTTTTAACGGTTCAACCGATCACCATGAAATTTTGCATACACGTTGACAGGGGTTCAGAAAAGGACATTGGGTACTTTTTATCCCAGAATTGGCACGGAAACTGCGGAATTAATCCGGGCGAAACCGTGGGGCCAGCTAGTCAATATCTGTATAGTGTAGCGTGCCGGCCCCGCGGCCCCGCTGCCCGCTGCACGTGGTGGTGGTGATTGTAACGTAATGCTGGTGCCGCAGAGGCGGTGGGCACGTGCCTGCACGAGGTGCGCTCGCTGCGCGGCGCGCTGGGCGGGCAGCGCGACGCCACCGAGCAGGCGCTGCGGGCGCACGCGCAGCGCACCGCGCAGGCCGTCGAGGACGCCATCAACGCCGGGTAACACGCGCACGCACGCACACACACACAGAGCTGTATAAATTTTAGTTTTTAGTCCGTCGTGTAGATGAATAAAAAAATATTAGATACCTACGTATTTTTTATTTTTTACACATAGGTAATCAAAAAATACTTCGAGTCGAAATGTCGCGTGACGTGTTGATCCGGTACAGTTTATGCCGGTATATTGTGACCATACATACCTCTCTTTTCGTAAAATCTGGTGCATTTCATTTCAGTACATTTTCATTTATTTTTAAAAAATACCTATTATATTTTTATCACAGGAAGATTTTGATTGTCGTACCCCGTCACCGTGTCGTGTGACGTGTGTATAACGTGTGTGTATAATGGCGGTGCAGCTGGGAGCGCGTGGGGCGCGTGGGCGAGGTGGCGGCGGCGCGCGCCGGCACCGCGGCGGGCTCGGGCGCGGCGCGCGCGCTGGAGCCGCTCGCCAACGCGCTGCAGCACGAGCTGGCCGCCAAGCTGTCCGCCACCGACCGCCTGCTGCGCGACAACATCGAGAAGCTGGCCACCAGCAAGGTACCGCCTGTCTGCTCCACCCTACGCTACACGACACTACACACGCCACACAAGACTACACGACACGCCACACACCACTCCTCACTACACACACCACTCCTCACTACACACACCACTCCTCACTACACACACCACTCCTCACTACACACACCACTCCTCACTACACACACCACTCCTCACTACACACACCACTCCTCACTACACTCACCACTCCTCACTACACACACCACTCCTCACTACACACCATATTACATGCCAAACCACACGTCCATATTACATGCCAAACCACACCATATTACATTCCAAACCATACGTCCATATTACATGCCAAACCACACCATATTACATTCCAAACCACACGTCCATATTACATGCCAAACCACACGTCCATATTACATGCCAAACCACACCATATTACATGCCAAACCACACCATATTACATGCCAAACCACACGTCCATATTACATGCCAAACCACACCATATTACATGCCAAACCACACGTCCACATTACATGCCAAACCACACCATATCACATGCCAAATCACACCATATTACATGCCAAACCACAAGTCCATATTACATGCCAAACCACACCATATTACATGCCAAACCACACCATATTACATGCCAAACCACACGTCCATATTACATGCCAAACCACACCATATTACATGCCAAACCACACCATATTACATTCCAAACCACACGTCCATATTACATGCCAAACCACACCATATTACATTCCAAACCACACGTCCATATTACATGCCAAACCACACGTCCATATTACATGCCAAACCACACCATATTACATGCCAAACCACACCATATTACATGCCAAACCACACGTCCATATTACATGCCAAACCACACCATATTACATGCCAAACCACACGTCCACATTACATGCCAAACCACACCATATCACATGCCAAACCACACCATATTACATGCCAAACCACAAGTCCATATTACATGCCAAACCACACCATATTACATGCCAAACCACACGTCCATATTACATGCCAAACCACACCATATTACATGCCAAACCACACCATATTACATGCCAAACCACACCATATTACATGCCAAACCACACCATATTACATGCCAAACCACACCATATTACATGCCAAACCACACCATATTACATGCCAAACCACACGTCCATATTACATGCCAAACCACACCATATTACATGCCAAACCACACCATATTACATGCCAAACCACACCATATTACATGCCAAACCACACCATATTACATGCTAAACCACACCATATTACATGCCAAACCACACGTCCATATTACATGCCAAACCACACCATATTACATGCCAAACCACACCATATTACATGCCAAACCACACCATATTACATGCCAAACCACACCATATTACATGCCAAACCACACCATATTACATGCCAAACCACACCATATTACATGCCAAACCACACCATATTACATGCCAAACCACACGTCCATATTACATGCCAAACCACACCATATTACATGCCAAACCACACCATATTACATGCCAAACCACACCATATTACATGCCAAACCACACGTCCATATTTACACGTCACACCACACCACATTACACGCCACACCATACGTCCATATTTTGACGCCACACCACATGACATTTATCTATGCCCGGCCCGCAGACGGTGCTGGAGTGCCTGAGCGCGACGGTGGGCAGCGCGCTGTCGGACACGCTGCGGCGCACGTTCCGCGACGCGCTGCTCGACAACGCCATGCCCGTCATGGAGAAGGCGCTCGCGCAGATGTTCCGCCAGCTCAACGCCACCTTCCAGGCCGGCACCAAGGAATGTAAGGCGCGCAGGTTTTTTTTATTTGCAGGTTACGCAATGTGCATGCGCAATCACTTCAACAATAGAGATGTTGACAACTTTTCAAAATCAAAATTCTAATTAGTCCGTCAGAAAATAAAGGCAACAATAGACACGTATTTTTTGCTTTTTCAAATAAATGAAAATATATAGAGATAAAGCGCATTAAAGTTTAGGGTGGCTTGTGACGTCACTAACGCTATAAGCCGTCATACAAATTGCACCAGGTTGTGACGTCACGCGAAATTTCAACTCGATGTATCGCCGTTATTTTTTGATTACGTAAAAAAATAAAAAATATTAACGTGTCTAATATTTTTTATTATTCTACAAGATAAACTAAAAAAAAATTAGTCATAATTTAAAATTCCTTTTACACCTATGTCATTAATTTAGTTCATAGACGACTTAATGAATCCTAAATATCTTCTACACTATGATAAAAGAGTAGAATCTGCGTGTCTATTCAGGCCAATCGCTGGAACTACTGAAACGATTATCATGCGGTTTTTACAGTCAACCTCAATCACTGTCAAAGTAAATCAACTTACAATTAAAAAAAAAAAGCTTATAAAAAGCTTTGTGTCATTTAAATCGGAGGTCAGCCATAAATTTACCTATCATATAAAAGCGTTTCACGCGGATGATACGAGCGGGGCACAGCTGGCTAAAAAGGGACCATCCGGTGACGATAAGGGGGGGGGGGGGGAGTGGTTGTGACAAGGGGTGGGAGGGGTTATAAGTTTCGTGACTCTTTGAACTGTATGTGTTTGTTGGCGAACTTGCAAAATATGTGACGTCACACTAGGGGGGAAGGGGGAGGGAGGATCACAAATGTGACAAGGACAGGGGGAGGGGTAAAAAAAACACGAAATTGTGTGACTTACTTTATGGATGACCCTTGGCATGTGTGTAACGCCCCTCGTCAGTCGCAGCCAACGCGGAGAGCGCGGCGCGCGCGGCGGTGGAGCGCGGCGGCGCGGCGCAGCTGGCGGCGCTGATTGCGGCGCTGGAGCGGCACGAGGAGACGGTGAAGATGCACGCGCACACCCCGCCGCCCGCGCAGCCCGACCTCCAGCTGCACGCCGCCGCCTTCATGCAGATGGCGCACAGGTGCGGCGCACTCAACTACACACACACACACACACACATTATACTCGGAGGTACTCAGCCCGTGTGAAGCGTGACCTGGTCCAAGTACTCTCCCACAAGTAGAGGCGGCCGGCTTGTGCACGTGTACACGTGGCGTGCGCGTGCGCGTGTCGTAAGGTGACAGCGGGCTGACAGTAACTGTCAATAATTGTCACATGTAGATTTCTACGTGACGTGATAAACTTCCCTCGAATTTCGAAGAATCTTTCCCAGGGGATGAGGAGGCTTGAAATTGGTGGGAGGCGGAAAGTGTCCCTCCTTTAAATAAAAGTAGCCTAAGTTACTCCTTATAACATCAGCTATCTGCCAGTGAATGTCCTGTTAAAATCGGTCCAGCCGTTTCAGAGAGTAGCCGGAACAAACAGACAGACAAAAATAAAAATAAAAACTATTTTTTTATGTAAGTACCGTATAATTATAGTTTCATATGCATTTAGTGAAAACCTGTTAATTTGTAATTACAAACTGACACCTCTATTCAAATACAAATATGCTTTATTGCCCCAGGAGAGATAAAAAACTAAAACATAAAAAGTCTTATTTATACTTATGTATAGATGACGGCTCAATATGTTTGTTCGTTCCGGTTCAGTTTGTTGGAGAAGGAGATGGTGTGGTGGCGCGAGCACCTGCTGCAGCTGGTGGTGTCGCGCGCGCAGACGCCGGCGCTGCCCGCGCCCGGGCCCTCGCCCGCGCCCTCCGCCGCCGCGCTCGACCGCCAGGTCAGTGCCCGCCGCCCGGTGCAGTCAGGTTCCAATAACGCCGTCGCGGGACGCCATTGGATTCGGGACGCGCAGTACCCGTCGTTGTGGCGATCCTTGGGGGAGACCTATGTCCAGCAGTGGACGTCTTTCGTGTTGTGCGCACTCGTGACGTGTTGTGCGCACTCGTGATATGTTGTGCGCACTCTTGACGTGGCGTGTGCACTCGTGACGTTGTGCGCACTCATGACGTGTTGTGCGCACTCGTGATATGTTGTGCGCACTCTTGACGTGGCGTGTGCACTCGTGACGTTGTGCGCACTCATGACGTGATTTGCGCACTCGTGACGTGTTGTGCGCACTCGTGACGTGTTGTGCGCACTCGTGATATGTTGTGCGCACTCTTGACGTGGCGTGTGCACTCGTGACGTTGTGCGCACTCATGACGTGATTTGCGCACTCGTGACGTGTTGTGCGCACTCGTGACGTTGTGCGCACTCATGACGTGATTTGCGCACTCGTGACGTGTTGTGCGCACTCGTGACGTGTTGTGCGCACTCGTGATATGTTGTGCGCACTCTTGACGTGGCGTGTGCACTCGTGACGTTGTGCGCACTCATGACGTGTTGTGCGCACTCGTGATATGTTGTGCGCACTCTTGACGTGGCGTGTGCACTCGTGACGTTGTGCGCACTCATGACGTGTTTTGCGCACTCGTGACGTGTTGTGCGCACTCGTGACGTGTTGTGCGCACTCGTGACGTGTTGTGCGCACTCGTGATATGTTGTGCGCACTCTTGACGTGGCGTGTGCACTCGTGACGTTGTGCGCACTCATGACGTGTTTTGCGCACTCGTGACGTGTTGTGCGCACTCGTGACGTGTTGTGCGCACTCGTGACCTGTAATGCGCACTCGTAACGTGTTGTTCGCACTCGTTACGTGTTGTGCGCACTCGTAACGACGTATCGTATACACCTCGGCGTGTGCAGATCCAGATGGGCCAGGTGCAGTCGCTGATCGGGCGCGGCGAGGTGAACTCCGGGTTCCAGATGGCGCTGTCGGCGGCGGACCTGGCGCTGGTGGTGGCGGCGTGCCGCGCGGCCGAGCCGGCGCGCGTGTTCCAGCCGCCGTGCGCGCTCAAGCAGAACGTGCTCATGTCGCTGGTGCAGCAGCTCTCCGCCGACATGGCCACCGACACTGACCTCAAGCACAAGTACGTTACTACACCGGCAGTGGCGATCCTTCCATACAAGCCCAGAAGCCTGTTCTGCCTAGCCAAAACACTTGCCACAGAATACCAATATTTTAATGAGTATAAATAAAGTGTTATAAGTATAAATACTTATTAAAAATATTTGATACTCCACAAGCAAGCGCTTCAGCTGGGCAGGCCAGGCTTTTGGGCTTGTATGGAAGGAACACCAGTGACTACACGCACCAATCTATTACTATAATAAAAGAGTGGAATCGGCGATTCTGAACATTGAATATTTTTACCAAAAGTTGTGAGGGGGGGGGGGGGGGGGTGATAAAAGACGAGTAACCAACCACAAAATTTGTTTTTAAATTTATTTATTTTAAAATCTGCCTTCGCGATAATATCCAAATCTAGTGAAAGGATTTGCCATGCTGTTTTCACAGTTGATTAAGCTTAGCCTGGAGCAACTATAGGCTTGTTTCATTTAAAACAGATGTTGGGAAAAAAAAAATTGTTATATAAAAAGGTTTCACTTGGGTGAAACCGCCCGACACGTCTAGTATGTAATATATATAGTATGTATATCCCAGTCACCAGTTAGGCCCGCCGCCCATTGTGACTTTTTGTCGCCGTGACTTTCTGTCACTTAGTCAAGTGCAATGAAAACTATACTGAGTGCGCTCATTATGGTGACGTGATAATACGGTGACCTCAGTATAGTTTTCATAAGTGACAGAAAGTCACGTCGACAAAAAGTCACAATCGGCGGCGGGCCTTACGTACATTTTTACGACACTGCAACGGTTACATTGAACTGAAGGCAGGGGTTCCTATGTTTTTTTTTTTGCATAAATGAATAGGGATGTTGACGACTTTTGAAAAGCAAAATTCTAATTAGTCCGTCAGTTAGAAAATAAAAAAACAATAGACACGTGTTTTTTGTTTTTTTACATAAATTAAAATATACAGAAATAAAGCGCATTAAAGTTTAGGATGAGGGGGTCGTGACTCGTGACGTCACTAATCGCAAAACCGCCATACAAAATGTCAGAATAGTGACGTCACGCGAAATTTCAACTCAGTATATCGCCGTTATTTTTTGATTACGTAAAAAAAGAAAAAATACGTGTCCAATATTTTTTAATAATCTAAAAGACGGACTAAAAAATAAAAATTAGTCAACATGCCCATTGTTGAGTTTATGTAATAACTTTCAAAAATAAGTAAAATAGCCCAGTAACACTGCTCTCGTGAGGCGGGTACCGAACCCAAGAAACAAAACTAAAATAAAAAATAAAAAACATATGATTGCAGATATTTAGAAGAAGCCATATTGAACCTGGACCTTAAGGACCCGATCACCCGCCAACACATGCCCTCAATCATCAGGGAACTGCAGAAACAAATCGCAGCCTACCTCAACACCAAGCCGGACCACGTGCGCGCCAAGCAGTTCCGGATGCTGGCCATGATCGCCGACTCCCTCATGCACAAGGTGTGACCGCTGACGTGCACGTGCGCGTGTCCGTGCCCGTGCGCCCACCCCGAGCTGTACAGGACGTTGCGACACTGACGATGGCCCGGAGTGACGTAAAGTGACACAGTGACAAAAAGTGATGACAAGTGATCAGTGGAACGAGCGGTTCCTTAATGATTGCCGCCATGTGATAACCGTTTAGTGATATCTCGTGTGTTACCCACGTGTAAGGAAGGCTTGTATCTATGAAGCTGTATCCACTGTGTTCGCGTGCCAGCGGTCTACCATCGCTCCAGTAGGTATGTGAACACGCAGCGTAGTGGTGTGTATTACTTATTCTCCACTGGAGTCATTACAATTTATATGGGAACCGCAGTTGGAGCGCGGCCACAATGGATACGCATTGTGACGTGCAGCGAACGCAGAGTTCGTCGTTGATTTTCCTTTCAATATAATTGTTAACAAATTAAACCATTTGAATGTGACAAACAGCTAAAAACTGACTCGCTACACACTTGATTGTTGTTGCAATAAATGCTTCACTGTCAGCTGAAGCATTTATAATAATTAATTAATAGATTACGCAACAAGCGTTTATTAAGCATAGATTTCGTACCTTATTTGCTACAAAAAACAAAAAGTTTTGACTATTTAAGTTTTGTTACTTGATCGCCGATGAATAAACTTTATCAGAGCACTTTTGACATTTTGATATTTTCATACTTTTGAAGTGACCAAATTCGTCCGATGAACTTATTCACTGGCGATTGGGATGCTGACCTTTAAGTAAAAAATGGTAAAAAATATTATGAGCACTACCTCAAGATTTATAAGAACAAATATTGTACTAATAAATGTTTTGTTGACTAAGCAGGTTCGCGTTGACTGTCAATGGTCGAACAGACCTAGGCTTTTTGATATAAGTATATAACCTTAATAGATCTGTGCAATCTTAAATAGCAAGTAAAATTTTAAAAATAATTATATAAATGTATCTCAAATACAATTGCCTTGATCGAGATGATTGTTAAAATTAATGAGTAGGCTGGACGTTTGTTACTCCTTGGTGATACTCATTGCGAAAGCGCGAATATTTAATGTGATATCTCTTTCCTGCGTTTTTTGTAAGTGTGAGAGGTAACGTTAATATTAGACTTTGTATCTCTTTCTGATAATAATCTTGGTAAGAAGTCGCAATGAGTGCGACCGAGACGTTAGTGTTTTAACTTTTAGTGTAAGTGTGAGCGCGTCGCACATCGCGCGTTCATGTCGCAGCGCGTCAGTGTAGCCCCGCGCCCGGCCGCACTCGCGCGATTAGCGCCTCCGGTTCCCGATAAGGTTAACAAAACAGGGCAACCGATGGGGTCAATCTATCAGTGATAACCTTATTCATACCAGGGTCGAAAATCATGCGTCTACGGGCGGGCTAATCCGGCAGATAACCCACGAAGCCATCAAGTATCGTTTTTTTAATGTGAAACATCTGTTCTATCAGTATAGAAAGGCGATCAACCTGGTGCTTGGGATTAAAACCGAGTTTAAACTCGAAATTGGCAGGCTTTTATCGGGTTTAATCCCAAGCACCGGGGTGATTGCCCATCTATAGTAATTTTCAGTGACGGCACCACTCCTTTTTTTTAATTAATTTTACTATATTTATTGACTTTAATTGGGTCATCATAAATTATATGATCAATACATCTGCCGGGCGTCTCGTGACCACCATCTTTTTGATTGCAATGCTTTGGAAACTGTAATGTTTGTACAGTTTTGGCACACTCCAGTATTATAACGTTCTATAGTCGGTACCATCCGCCCGAGGCGCATCCCCGCTACGGATGGAGCGCTCGATGTCTCGATGTGCGCGTCGCTTTAGTCATTCGCTGTTTTATTTATAAAAGTTGATTCAAGACTGGACTATGATTAGCTAGAAGTACGTAGCCTATAGAGTACAGTGTAGTGTATACGTAATGATTTGTAATAATTTGGTCCTTATGTATTTCATTAGAGACGGATCAAATCCATTGTGAATATAAATATTATTATTATTATTAAATTCGTGCTAGAAAGGCGCAATAGACATAGAGAATGGACTGAGAGAGAGACACTAGAGAGGGTCAAAGCTATTGTGTGTCTATTTTCTATAGTAGGTATGCTTGTGAAAGTCCGTTACAAGGGTCAATCAGAATTCTACTAAAAAGACTATTACTACTGACTAATCACGATCGCTTCGATATAATATTGTATTTGCTTCACAGCTACATACTTATGGAGTATGCGCTCGCCGCTCGATCTATTCTCTATGTCTACAAACGTTACAGGCTTGAAAAATTAATAGCTGTGCAGATGATATAAAAAAAAATTACATCACCGGATTGAGCACACCGAATATATGCGCGTGGTATGTTCGTGACCTCCGACACTGTAGTGTGCACTGTGCAGTTGTGCACAGGGCGAGTGATCGGAACGCGCACTCGTCGCATAATGTGTTAAGCGCTTATTACACCTTGCAATTTCAGGGCACCAATTTAGGGTGCTAAATCGGATACAATTTAGAATGTGAGAGTGAGAGAGAGAAACCGAGTGATCACACTACACTAAATTGTACCCTAAATCGACTACTCTAGGGTACAATTTAGTGTAATGTGATCACTCGCTCTCTCTAACTTACCGACCCTAAATTGTATCCGATTCAGCACCCTAAATTGATGACCTGAAAAACCAGTCGGACTTACCGTGTACGTATTCAGTGTGTTTCAATACAACAAATGTTACAATTAATCTGTCTCTATTATGATTTACGGCCATCGGGGAACAAAAATGTCGGCATTTTTGATTTCTCCTCATTTGTTTTTATTTTAATTGTTTTTATTAATAGGCCACATTGATGGAAAAACACTAATTTTTTATTGTATCCTTGCATTATTTTCTATTTCTCCTTTACCCCGAAAGTTCCTCCATATAAATTATTTGATTTGTGTGTTATATTCACGTGTAGTAATGACCCCTTTAGCGGATTGCTAATAGAGACTATAATAATATATAACCGTCATTTGTATTCTAGATAAAGAAGGCACATTATGTACATATTATTAACATTCGAGAATGATTAAATAAAAAATTCATTATAAAAGTTTTGTTGCATTTTTTGGGGTCTGTACTTCACCTTCGGTCTGTCTGTCAAGACACTTTTTTCTCAGGACCGCGCAGAGTCGACTTTAATGATTACTTAATTAAGTATAGATTTTTAAAACAAAACTGCCGCAATCAGAGACGTTCAGTAAATTAATGTTAATTGGCATTTAATGAGATGTAACATAATTAGTTTAATGCCAATTAACATTAATTTATTAAACTTGTCTGATCTGTCTGTCTAAGTAATCATTAAAGTCGACTCTGAGAACGGCGGTGAGTATATTAAATGGACGCAGATAAGCAATAACATGTTAACCCACAATATTAAGTTATTGATTCAAAACGCTTTATTGAGAGTTATAGAGCGTTTTTTAATTATGTGTTTACCTAATTACATTGTTTAAATACCAAAAAACATTTAAATATAAAAAAAACGCTGAAACAAAATGACGATATGATTTTAAAACACGATTTATTCAAAATATCTCCAATGTGGGTTGACACACTATTGCTTATCTATGTCCAAATAGTTACTCAGGTTTTCAATCCCTTGGTGCTATGAGAAGACAAAAAGACGAACTATTTACATAGCTAACCACAAAGTGGTACGAGACGGGAGTCCGAGCCGCACTTGACCGGTTTTTTATAAAATAAATAATCGACCACGTTTAATTAGCAGTTTGGGACCCGCTGGTGCTGTCTGATAATATAACAACTAACCTTACCACGCCTAAATAATGCGAGAACCGCAGCTTACTTCTTTTGAGGTCAAAAGAATGCGATAAAAAGACGCGCCGCCTCGTAAGTAGATTATACAGTAGGTACAATCAACAGCAGATTTGTATTCAAGTATTCATATAATATTTAGATGATTATGATCACTTTCAATGTGTAGCACTATGTGGACTAGGAATGTTACGAAGTTAGTTTATTCGAACCCAAGTCGGAGGCGAAGTTTTTGTTTGTCGGAGTCGGGTGGTGGCAGAAGAGATTAAATGTGTTAATCATCATCCGTAAATCATCAGTATCCTTATACTTTAAACTTAAATCCTTTAAACTTATCGGAGTCGGAGTTCAGTGACATTCTCAATGTGGACACCTGAATCGCTCAGGTACTTTTAATGCTGACTGTACACACAACAAAATAGATAGCTATGCAGGGCACACTAATACAGATCTATGTGTGCGAAATATTTTGTGTAAATATTTTGTATCAGAGTAACATGCTAACACACACATCGACACAGTAAAGCAAGTATCACACAGAGCCGCGCTATGGCATCTTCGTAGACAATATTATTTTTATTATCATATATAATTGCACAGGCAGGTGTTAAAGTACGGCGAATAAGACATGTCTAACCTCTGGGCCCTTATCTGGGCCATAGTGATATGGCCAACAACATTCCTTGCCCATAATGCGCGTCCCAAAAACGCATTTCCAAACGTTCTAGATGCCAAGATATTAGAAAATGTTATTCTTTATGCCATAAGAAACGTGGTTAATGTATTTTTTGCAGTAAAACTTCTTTGATTGCGAGGGAAAGACAGTTTTTGCGGCGTCTTATCTTAGCGGGGCGGGTAATGGTCATAGTGAATAAGGGCCCTGATCAGGTCGAAAATAAATAATTGTATTGATATTTAAAAACTTGTGGGAAACGAGGCTATAGTATCGCTAAATTGCTGAACTGTAACTTGTGTGTGCAACCTGCTTTAGGCGTTAATAGATAAACTGCTAGTTGGATTTATTAGTCATACCCTCTTATAAAATATGTTGTGCCCTATCAATGAACGTTTAAGATTTCCATTACCCTCAAAAAGTAACTATATGTATTTCGCCTATAAAACTTCCATATTGCTTACGGCCATATTGCTGACTACAAGACAATTGCTTAACGTCGTCATGAGTCATTTAACACCATTTCAGCGAGCAGAGATAATTGTGCTTTACGAGAAAAATATTTCTATTAAGTGAAATCGCACGTCGATTAATGATATCTGTAAGTATAACTTAAACTTAATTGTTTGACATATTAGACTTTTCAAAGGTAGCTTACTGGTTTACAAATACCTACTATAAATGAGTGTTTTGTTGAAGGCAGTTTGTTTATTTATTTTATTATTTACAGAGGAGTACGGTTCAAATCTGGGTGCATCGCTATGCGGACGAAGGGCATGTGGACCGCCATCGGCCTGGCCCAGCGGCTACAGCATATACGGCAGCTTCAAGTCGTCATCAAGACATTGTGGCGACACATAGGGCTAATCCCTTCGCAACCACCCGTTCTACGGCAACTGGTGTCACTTTGCAAACTGTGCGTAATCATTTGCGTGCCGCTGGATTGAGATGTCGTCGGCCGGCGAAGAAAATTCCATTGAACGAGGGTCACAAAGTCAACAGGATTAATTTTGCGACACAGTATTTAAACTTTGATTGGTGCAACAATGTTGTAATATTTACAGATGAAAAGACTTTTAGATCTGATAAGGACGGACGCAAAATATTATGGAGACGAACAGGCGAACGTTATAAGGAGATTAATACTCTCCCTTGCAGGTCTAGTGGTTGCATCACTCTGGGATATTGGGGCTGGATGTCATCGATGGGTCCCGGTGATTTAATAGAAGTAGGAGGTCGCAATACTGGTGAAGGTTACCTGGATGTGTTGCAAAATGTTATGTTGCCGAGTGTGCGAGTAGCATATCCAGAAGAACACATTTACTTTGTCCATGACAACTGCTCCGTGCACCGAGCGCGAGTCATGCAAGATTGGCTAAACATCCAAGAAAACTTCACTGTTATTGAGTGGCCTTCTAAAAGTCCCGATTTAAATCCAATTGAGAACCTATGGGGGCACATGGTTCTCAATTGGGACCCATCAGCAGTGAGATCCAGGTCCAATTTGGATGAAGTAGTGACCTCAACGTGGGAGATGATGCGTGGCACTGAGTTGTGCTAGAATTTGGTTATGAGCATGAGGTCACGATTGCAACAAGTAATAGACAATGGGGGCGCACCAATTAAATATTAAAATAAATAATAATCATGTCGATGTGATGTTATTGTT
This sequence comes from Zygaena filipendulae, assembly GCA_907165275.2. Lineage (NCBI taxonomy): Eukaryota > Metazoa > Arthropoda > Insecta > Lepidoptera > Zygaenidae > Zygaena > Zygaena filipendulae. The sequence continues at coordinate 1,122,371 of OU015649.1, forward strand.
ATTAGTTTGAAATTATAATGATTTCTAACAAAATTGCATGTTGATTCATATCGCTAATGATTTATTAAATTAAAGATTGCTTGCCTCATAATAAATAAGGTAACCTTGTCAGTTGTGTTTACTAAAAATTTTTAGGATAATTTTCCATCAGCACAATTTACTGAGTTATAAATATACATAAATATTACTAGTAACTTTTGAAACTAAAGAAATAAATCAAGCAATTGTTACCCTTGCTCTCATTTTCTATAAAATCATAATTTTGTTCTAAACTATATCTAATCTAACATTATTTCAGTAAATTTGAGTATTTCAAAAACTTGTAATAATACTAAAGACGAGTATATTTTTAATTCCCTACCAGTTATTTTATTTTTCCCCCTGTCCTGCCCTAGCAAAAACTACTATAATACTGATCAAACAAACATCAAACAAATCAATCAGTTAGTAATTTAAAAACCATGTTAAATTTCATAAGTAGCAAATTAATAACACAATATTGTGTCTCAGTGAGAATCCTATTTCCTACTAATATTATAAACGCGAAAGTTTGTAAGTATGTATGGATGGATGGATGTTTGTTACTCTTTCACGCAAAAACTACTGAATGGATTTATATGAAACTTTACAATAATATAGCTTATACATCAGGTTAACACATAGGATACTTTTTATCCCGGAATTACCGCGAGAACTCTGAAATTAACGCGGGTGAAACCGCGGGGCACAACTAGTATCTTATATATTAGGATGAAGACTTAAATTTAATGTGTAATGTTCTGTGCGCATTTGACTATTCTGTGAGTCTGTATCTGTTGATCCTTCAATAAAGAAAATAAAAACATAATAATGAAACAAAAAATAGGATTGAATTTTTAAACAAATTCATTATTTAAAAAAAATAATAACATTTTATTTATTATGTAGAAATTACCGTTATTTAACGTATTTAATAACTTACTTTGAACAACAATATTTTTGTTTTTTTAACTATTTTATTTTATTTCATTATAATATCACAAATAAAAACAAGATCATTGCTCCCAATATATTAATAAAAAAAAAGAAAAAACATTCATGATCATTCATTCATGGGTTTGAACCCTATAATTACTCTTTCCTCGATAGTCGATATTATCAAATGCAGTCTTTGGCTCCGCTAGACCAACTAAGCGATAGATGAAGCGGTGAAATATTTATCTTATATATGGTTTTTTAATGTCACGAACAGTCTTCATTCGTTTATAACTCACACAATTTCTTGCACCATATTAGTGTGCATAATACGTTTGTTCACGGTATTTATGTGTGCGTAAGCGAACTTGTTGGGACGGAACCGATATTTCTCACACATAGATCTGTATTAGTGTACCCTGCATAGCTATCTATTTTGTTGTGTGTACCAGCGAATTCAGTGCTTGGACCGTGTACGATATTAGGGGTTTATAGATATTTTATAAACATAAACCGGGTTACCTGCTTGCCGGGTTAACGGGAGATGCATGGTTTTGTTGTTATGACAGCAGCAGACAGTTACCTACAATTTATTATTTGTAGGTCGTAAACACGCGCAACGATGTGTGCCTTAAGAATAATAATAATTTATAGTGAACGTTAATGCACATTAAAAAACAGCTCCACACTCAGGCGCGGTACGGGGGGCTCACAAGCGACAAGACCCCCCAAAATCCATTTGTTTCATAATGTGTGTAATAAAATAATGTATTGTAAAATAAAGTCTTATTTACCTACTCCACATATTGTATTAATAGTGATCACCTCGAAACTTTTAATAGTGACCCCCTCAAGCGCGATCCAAAGGTCGTGCCCTCCCCTAAATTTCAGGCTGCGACCGCGCCTAGACACCCCTTCAAAATTCCAGGCTGTCACCGCGCCTGTCTACACCAGTAGGCAGTCAGGCAGACTCCTTGTGTCGCGCACAGCGCGATTTGCCATGTAACAATTGGTTTGTATCAACACTAATTATCGTACTGTCAACCTATATTTTGTGGTGTGGCAACACTTTGCTTATGCTTGAACAAAAGTGTGGGGAGAGGGACATACAAGCGCGGGATGACCGCGACCGCGTGGAATAGACAATATCTAAACAAGCAGCGAAAAGTGAAGTCATCCAGCTCGGAGTGTAAAAGGAAAGCACTGGATTGACGAATAAAGGGCAGGACGATCGGGACCGCGCGGATTAGAGGCAATGCCGGAAAAGGTAGCGTAAGGTGAGGTCGTCCGGCCCGAAGTAAGTTACAAAGGCACTGGGTGAGTCGTCACTAATATTATAGTGTATTCGACATTCTAATACAATAGATTCAGAGAATGGTGAAGCGACTGACTAGTCACTAGGAAACTCCATAATCTATAATAAGTTCAATCTTGCAGTACAATGTACGTTTGGTAGTCAAGGACATTGAACTGGGAGCCCTAGGCTCAAATGGGTGTGTACCGTAAGCACACAGGCGAATCATTGTAAGGTCGTCTACATGAAGTTGGGAATGGGCAGGACTAAGGGGAAGGAGGAGGTCCTCGTGGGGGCACAGCCCCCATGTCCGACTGGTGTCAGGAAAGGTAGAAGAAACCTTGATTTACAGCATGCACGCAGGCTCAAGACAGACTAGAGCCTGCAGAATAAATCGGAATAACGTAAGATACCAGGACACGGTCAGACGTGTTCAGATCGGAGCTGTAGACGACCAGGGAGGGTCACTACTCACTCTGGGTAGACCAGACCCTCATGACAGAACAATGCGAAGCCACATGGATTAGAGATCATAACGTAAAGCTCACATTGAAGAGATGATACATGATTTCTTAGTGACTGGTTGGTCGTCTCATCATTATATTACCATGCTTTACTTTCATGGATTGTGCGAGATTATATTATATAGATATTTGTCGTCCGTGTAAACCTGTACTTAATTGAATTCAGGCAAACATAACTCGGGATAGTGCAGACGGCAAGACAAAATGGTGGAGATGCTGGGATCTAACATGGGAAGCCAGATTCGTTCTGGCTCTTCCTTGTTAAATTTCCCTCTATTTTAATCTTTTTTGTGTTTGTGTTTGTTTGAGTTTTTATTTGACTTTTCTTTGTCTTTTCAGTCAAAGATGGGTACCTACTCATAAAACCATTTACTTATTATACTACCTTCCTCTTTTATGTTTTTAATATGTTCTGTGTACAGAGGTTGTGCTTGTATTATTTGTATTGGCGGTAAATGACATATTTTTCCTTGCATATGATTAACAAATTAAGGCTAGCCGCATACTTGTAAGTAACCATACCTTAACTTCTACATTGACTAAACTTCTTGTGAATTCCACACAACTATGGGTTTTTTGTCAAACAACTATCTTGTTGACTGTATGCGCAAGTTCTATGATCACAGTATATTCCTATAAACTTATGAAACACAACAAAGTTTTTCAAATAAAAATTGTATGTATGAGCCAGGCCTAAAGGAACAATATGTACAAAAGGTATACTGTTTCTCTATTTGTCTATTTTTTCTAAGAGATGTATCGAGCAATTTATCTAAATAGTAATACCGATAAACCGTATGAATTTATCAACTTTAATTTTTGTAAAGAAGACTAATTTTATGTCTCTTGAATCTTGATACATTATTTTAGTATGGCTATTGTGTTAAGTTTTGTTGTTTGTTTTGCGAATCATAGATTACTGTTACTGCTTTATTATACCTTTGTTTACTACAGAGTAATGAATAAGTAAAACAGCAGTTTAACATAACGGTAACGGTACATATCGGTTTTTTAGGGTATACAACAAAGATAAAACATAATATAAGTACTATGTTGTATGCACTATGCAGATTTCGGCAAAGCTCGTACTCTTGTAATAATTGCGCAGTTTACCGGCTTAACTGAAGTGTTTAAAATACTATACCTAGGTGACCGGTTTGGTCGTTTAGCCGTGAAGGCGTGACAAACGAACAAACGAGCTCACTTGCGCATTATAATATTAGTAAGGATAGTAACGAGAGTCTATCATTCTACGAGCTGACTTTTTGCGAATTTCTTATGTAGTCGGTCGTGGGGTATCGAATATCGATGCTTGTTCGATACCGATAGAAAAGTATCGGTACTTAGTAGTTAGTACTTACTCTTATCGAATCGATCCAATTTTCGTAGTACAATTTGGAATAAAATAAATGAAAGCAACAAGATGTATACTTTGAAATTGACTTTATGGCTACTCAATTAGCCGCCGCAGCGCGAAGCGCTCGTCATTTTTCGTACACAGCCGTAGGTAGGTATTTACAAAGGTTACAATGTACCTACAGCTGATCGAGGTCGTTCACCCCGCTACAACATCTTCGCGTACGCCGCTCGATGCGCGAGGCCCTTGATAATATTATTACGAATAGACAGTATATACGTAGATATTTTGGTGTTTAAAAGAAAAAAAAAAAAAAAAAAAAAAAAAAAAAAAAAAAAAAAAAAAAAAAAAAAATTGCAATGTCGTTCTATTAGTGATACCTACTGAACTACAAATTTTTTTGCGCAATGCTTAGAGCATATTCCTGTATTTACACTATATCTAACCCTGTCGACATCGCGACAAGAGAGAGAGAGAAATAATTATGATACAATGGCCCTGAGTTCCTAAAAAAGAAGAAGAAAAATAAAAGAAAAAGAAAGAAAAAGAAAGAAATAGAAGAAAAAGTACTATGTTGCGACAGACCCTTTTTTTTCTGTTCGGGAGGGCCGCAGGCATGCGGCCAGGATATTACTGCTCGTGAGAGAGAAGTCCTGAATGAGGAAAGCCAGGATATGAGTATAGACGAGATAGAGGCTCTGGACAATGACATACAGGACAGATATTCTGGTAATCTAACACTGTTTCTACTCTAACGCAGTTTATACGATACAAGTAACTTTGCTTTATCTATCTGGTAATAATGTAACGTATTACGTAAGTGTTAACTTATAATGCCTTATAATGGCCCGCTAATCTTGAGGTTCCGGGTTCGATTCCCGGTGAGGAGGCACTTTGTGTGATGAACATAACTTTGCGTGTGTGGTTCCACTTTCCAGTGTGGGTGTGTTTATATATCTATAGTATAATATATATGTAATGCCACGTAATGCAAATACACATGTATGTAGTACATGCCACGTTTGATTGGTTTCCACGATACAAGCTAATAATAGCTTGCTGTGGGATCGAGTAGATCTGTGTGTTGTGAAGTAGTTTATTATTACATATTATTATTATCTGTATGTTGACCATAAGTGTATGATATTTGGAAAGATGAGGAAACTGTTGAAAATTAATATTATTTCTATCCCTCCCGTCCGGCTAGACCGGAGCAAGTCGACCGACGCCCAAGTAGATTGAAGGTGCATAGCCATTAAAAGTCAGTATACTGCAAATGAATACGAATACTCGACATGGATTTGCAACCATGCAAGGGTAACTAGAGATGGAAAGGCACCCGGTAAAACCGAATCATGAATGTATGTGGCACAGCCACAAGCAAGAGGCAAGACCTCACCGTTAAAGTATATGAATGTATGTGGCATAGCCACAAGCAAGAGGCAAGACCTCTCCGTTAAAGTATACCTATGAATAATTCTAATAGGAGTGGAATAAATCTGGTCGACTCATCTTTCCACTGTCATGCTAAAAGTGTATCATATTATAATATCCTCATATATCTTCACATTAATATGAACTCAGAGTTAAGTATATCTCACACTATTGCATTAAATCTCTTTCTGCTCTGGGAGTGTCGCGCAAAGCGCGAGATGTCATGCGAAACAACTGAGAATTCTAGCATTATGTTCTAGCAACACTGTTATTTAGTTTGAACCCACATAGCCACGTAATAAATTAAAGTCCCTCGCAATCGTTGGTGTGTCAGTGTCATGCCAGGCGAGCGCTTCTTGGTAGCTTAAAGTGATCGTAAGAAGTGTTCTATTTCCATTGTATGTATGGTATATATGTGCGATTGTTTGTTTGTCTGTTTGTTTGTATACTTTATTGAGCATAAACAAAGTTTTTACAAGTTGATAAAATCAAAACAAATAGGTAATTTATGCTCAAAGGCGGACTTATCCCGCGAGGGGATTTCTTCCAGTCAACCTTTGAAAAATCGAATGGAATTGAAGAAAACATTGGTGGGAGAAGAGATAAATAGAAAGGAGGTTGACAAACATAAAAATAATGGTTCGATAGAATCAAGACGGGATAAAAAAGGAAAGGAAATAAAAGAAAAGTTGTAAAATAAATAGATAAGAAAAAATAAGGAAGGCATAATATATAACAATATAAATAAAATACATATCTGCATATACAGTAATATATCAATACATATAAACTAATATACTACATATAAACTATAATTGTAATTATTGATGAGTGGTAGTATACAGAGCTCCGAATGCTGTGCAGGACGTATTCAAGGCGAGGCTCTCTTTACGTTGGTCATTAAAAGTGTCGCGACCGAAAAACGCGCGCGCCGAGTGGGTCTCCATAGCGAGAGGCGCTCGGCGCCCTCCTGCGCCTGTAAGAAATGCGCACCCTACATCATAGTAGATACACCTCTGACTGCAATTCGAACCAGAGAGAAAATCCTGGAGTGGACAAGTCACCTGCTCACACTTTTGCATTAAACCTCTTTCTGCTTTTGGGAGTGTCGCGCACAGCGCGATTTGCCATGTAACAATTGGTTTGTATCAACACTAATTATCGTACTGTCAATCTATATTTTGTGGTGTGGCAACACTTTGCTTATGCTTGAACAAAAGTGTGGGGAGAGGGACATACAAGCGCGGGATGACCGCGACCGCGTGGAATAGACAATATCTAAACAAGCAGCGAAAAGTGAAGTCATCCAGCTCGGAGTGTAAAAGGAAAGCACTGGATTGACGAATAAAGGGCAGGACGATCGGGACCGCGCGGATTAGAGGCAATGCCGGAAAAGGTAGCGTAAGGTGAGGTCGTCCGGCCCGAAGTAAGTTACAAAGGCACTGGGTGAGTCGTCACTAATATTATAGTGTATTCGACATTCTAATACAATAGATTCAGAGAATGGTGAAGCGACTGACTAGTCACTAGGAAACTCCATAATCTATAATAAGTTCAATCTTGCAGTACAATGTACGTTTGGTAGTCAAGGACATTGAACTGGGAGCCCTAGGCTCAAATGGGTGTGTACCGTAAGCACACAGGCGAATCATTGTAAGGTCGTCTACATGAAGTTGGGAATGGGCAGGACTAAGGGGAAGGAGGAGGTCCTCGTGGGGGCACAGCCCCCATGTCCGACTGGTGTCAGGAAAGGTAGAAGAAACCTTGATTTACAGCATGCACGCAGGCTCAAGACAGACTAGAGCCTGCAGAATAAATCGGAATAACGTAAGATACCAGGACACGGTCAGACGTGTTCAGATCGGAGCTGTAGACGACCAGGGAGGGTCACTACTCACTCTGGGTAGACCAGACCCTCATGACAGAACAATGCGAAGCCACATGGATTAGAGATCATAACGTAAAGCTCACATTGAAGAGATGATACATGATTTCTTAGTGACTGGTTGGTCGTCTCATCATTATATTACCATGCTTTACTTTCATGGATTGTGCGAGATTATATTATATAGATATTTGTCGTCCGTGTAAACCTGTACTTAATTGAATTCAGGCAAACATAACTCGGGATAGTGCAGACGGCACGACACCTTGCGACACGTAGTTTTCTAAAATAAATAGCATGACCTACCAGTATAGTATTATATTATCTGTGGCATGACCTATTTGATGCAATCTTTTAAATTGATAGATTTCACTACAGGTGCAGGTTATGAATCTACTTTATACAACTAGCTGTCCTCCGCGGTTTCACCCGCGGTAATTTCGGAGTTTCCGCGGGAATTCCAGGATAAAATATAAATATAAACCTTCCTCAGGAATTACTCTATCTATTGGTGATAAGTGATAACCGCATGAAAATCCATTACGTAGTTTTAAAGATCTACCTACATAAGCATAGGTACATAAAGACAGACAGTAGGAAGCGACTATTTTTATACTATGTAGTGATGAAGATATTACATAATATACAGAGATTCGCATTGGAAAATATCAGGCGAAAAAAAGGAGTCTTAACTCTCAAGTCATAATACAATATCCAGAGAGAAGGTAATCACCTCAGAAGAATAGAGGTAGGTAATAAAACGTAGTGATTACCTTCTCTCTGGAGGTAATCACTAACCTACCAAACCTACTGAATAGGAATTCTATAGTCAGTTTATTTTAAACCAGTGGTTCCCAAGTACCTATGGATCGCGACTTCGCGAGCGAATATTATGACTCCTCTTCACAATGGACCATGATGGCCCATTAAATGATTGTTCATCATGGCCGCCATGCAACTCTTGATAAGACGTCTATCGTTGTCCATTGGTAGATAAAGGCTTGTATATTGTATTACCGACATTACCTAAGAAAATAAAAAGCTTAACCTGTACCCGAGACAACTACGTACTGAGAAATCAGCCATTGTGTGGACGCACACGCCATCATGGGTCATCCTCATTCCTTTAGTGTACCGACAGTTTACTGATTGATCACCACAACCGGCCATGATGGCCACTCATCCCCTCCACACAATCGTGCATATCTATAGTGGCCCATCATGGTCCAATGTCAAGAGGAGCTTTTAGGTGGGCCCTGAAAACAAAAAATACCAAAATAAATGGATCTATTAAAACTCATTAAGACTAAAAAACCATTCAAGTTGATGATAGCATGATAAAAAATAGTGGTGAGTCCCGAGTTTAGAAGTTTTTGTTAGGTGGGTCGCCGGTCACTATCCAGTCAACTATGGAGGTGAGAACGATCGCTGCGTCACGCTGCGTAAGCCCGCCTGTCCTTTAAAATTTGTAGAATTTATAGCTCATTTTTCAACCAGCTTCGCTGGCGCACTGGTCATAGTAAATAGTATCCGCGAAGTACATTGATAAGTCATTTCGACGACCCGATTGGCGCAATGGTCACCATGCCTGCCCGCTAATCAAGAGGTTCCGGGTTCGATTCCCGGTGGGGGTGGACTTTGTGTGATGAACACAGGGTTCCATTTTCCAGTCTGGGTGTGTATATATATATATATCTATAGTATAATATATATGTAATAATATGTGTAGTATATACCACGTTTGCTTGGTTTCCACGACACAAGCTTATAGCTTAGTGTGGGATCAAGTAGATCTGTGTGTTGTGAAGTGGATTATTATTATTATTATTATTATTTAAACAGCCCGCTTTTTATTGAGACAACTTAGCGATCGCAGCGCCTCACTTATTTCGACTTATTTCGGGGACACTTTTTTCTACAGCGATCGTACATCCTGGATGCGATCCTGTGATGCGATCTCTAATTCTCTAACACTTTAACCTCAATGCAGTCAACTTTGCAATTTCAAACCGTACAAAGAAGCATTTTTTAAATAGAAAATATTATGTTGATCAAATTAATTTTACTTGAAACTGGCTAAATGCATTATATGCGAAAGTCCATAAAAAAGAAAAAAAAAGAAAAGAGTGACTTCTGTCTCATCGTAGGTGTGTTCTGTGGTCTCATCTGTCAGTTCTCTGTTATTTTTCAGGCTAGCTTTGCTTTGTGCCTGTAAAGTGTAAGCCTGTTTGGGTTTCATTTTTACGAATCGAAAATTCTGAATTTTACTGTTCCTTTGCCAAATAAATATGGAAACTATGTTATTAGCTCACTAAGTAACAAACTAAAAGGAATTGATCTCGAACCCCAATCAAATATCCGCACCTGTAAATAGTACACAAAAATGGCAGTGTTCTACACGATCGTACTAACGTTTCTGATGTCGCTTAATGTTTCGGTGCACTGCGCTTCAGCAGTCCACAGTCACGGCCACAACCTGGAGATGGCAGAGCGCGAAAGCGACGGCGGCTACCGGCCCAGAGACTATGAACACTACACCGACACGGGCCACAACTCGGAGTTCGATCATGAAGCCATTTTAGGTGCCTCGTTTTGTTTACAATTTCTTTTTGTTTGCGTTCGGTTACAATGCCCCGCGCGTGACGTGGACCCGGTTCCAGTTATGATTTCGCAATGCCGTTTTATAGACGTTGATAAGAGACTGGTTTCAGTGCGCGCCACGCGATGTCGTTGAAATACTCATTGTTATTGCTGGTGCCGGCGAGTTTAGTAGTTACTTATTATTTCACTATAGGCAGCATGAAGGAAGCCGAGGAGTTCGACCGGCTGAAGCCCGAGGAGGCGCGGCGGCGGCTCGCGCTGCTGCTGCCGGATATGGATCTGAATGCAGATGCACACATAGACCGGCGGGAACTCAAGCAGTGGATCCTAAACTCGTTTGTGTGAGTTGCATCTAGAAAAAACATCTGTTTCTCCATTCTTGCTACTGAATACATTCAAACACCCACATGTTTTTCCTCAGTAGACTGTGAGTAGAAGTTACAGCATATAACCTCAATTAGCTATGATTAATTAAAAATAATTACATAGAATATATAAAATATTGTATGTTTGGTATAAATTTAATAATGGTCAACCAGGATGAAATTTCATACAAAAATAATATATCTGCTGCATTATTATTCTTTGTGGTTTGAATTGAAAACAGGCAGATTACACTTTATAGTAGAGACAATAATGACTAGTATAGTAAGTAAAAACATTAGATTTCTTCAAATGAAATAAAGTATTTTCATTACTTTATTCCTCTGATAAAACAAAATACCTATGCACATTCAGTATTTATTAATTTAAAACTAAGGTTTTTTTTCCAATAAAACAGGAAATACAGGACCACATTAATTGATTTCCATTTCACTATTCAGCACAATTACATTTGTTCAAAATGTAATAAAAAAAAACTATCTAATGCACTTAATAATTATTGTTAATAGGTTTTAATTATTTAATAGTGGTAATAAAAAAATATTAATGTTTCATAAAAAAAAATATCACTGAAAGAGTAGGTACATTAAATTTTTAAATTGAAGTTTAGTTTCATTTACTGTACCAGCATCAATGTTATGTTTTCTTCCATAATGCGCACACTAACTAATAAGTCAATAAGCATAATTAATTAACCATCAGAAATTTATAATATTGCACTTGAACTAAAAAAAAGATATACAATCTGTTATTAATGAATTAACTGAAAACTTGACACACCCCAAATAAAAAAGAAAAAATAATTAATATGATTAAAATATATTTTATGTCGAAAAAATTACTACTTTAAAACTTATTCAACATTAGTTTGGAGGTGACCTGTCTACGAAATTCCAAGCGCTATGCCTGCACCTATTGATTTGATTTTTTTTTGCTACGGGCAGCATACATGCTAAAATATATTGTTTTATAAATAATTTAGACATGGGCTAGTAAAAGTGAAAAAATTATAACCTATATTAAAACATAGTGTGATCGATTCGCTAGTTGATTCTGAGCAAACTACTTTTTAGTTTTCAGTTAATTGATTAACACGATGTATAAGGAGTAGAGTCCAACTGTATGGAAAGCTGAAACAAAGTAAACCAGCTGGTGTGTGTTGGCAGCAAGCTGTCCCGTGAGGAAGCAGAGGAGCGCATGTCGGAGGCAGATTTCAACAGTGACGGCGTGGTCACATGGCTGGAGTACCTGCACGACGGATTCGGTGTCGACAGCGAGGAGGAGGTCAGCCCTGGGGACACGGGCGACACGGGCATGGTAAGACCAAAGACAAACAGGGAGCAATAAGATTTTTAATCTAATTACCTACTTGCTTTTGGCTGGAGTTTTGCTAGCGTTAATGAACTATGTAGATTTTGTCAATACTCGGAAACAGTACTTTTTTTTTGTATTAAAGGCACCCATTCTGGACTTCTGACAACATGTTTGCGAAATTTCATGGTGATCGATTGAGTAGTTAAGGCAAGAAAACGTGACTTTACATTTATAACATTAGCATTTCACAATCTAATTACCTTAGAATTTCTTATGGTATTCATTATAGAGTTTATCTGTGGGCGTCCAAGCTAAAAGTTAACAATTCTTGGCATTAAGTTTCCGAGATATAAGCAGTCAGTAAAGTTCGATGAAAAAATTGCGTCCGCGATTTTAATTGATTATTATTAATAAGAGCATGTCCAGATGACGCGTTTTACGCACGAGTCGAGAGTCCGACGCGTTGCAAGCGTTTTACGCGCGAGAGCATCTGGACGGGATCTACCTATGTGGCTCTAGTATCTCGGGAACACGCGCGTTCTCGACTCGCGCGTAAAACGCCTCTGCAAGCTCCAAATGCTCAATTTTTTTAAATTTCATATAAGTATCTTAATCTACGATCCTACTAATATTATAAATGTGAAAGTTTGTTACTCAATCACGCAGAAACGACTGAACGGATTTAGATGAAATTTGGCATGCACGTTGTCAGGGGTACAGAGAAGGACATAGGATACTTTTTATCCCGGAATTCCCGCGGGAACTACGAAATTACGGCGGGTGAAACCGCGGGGCACAGCTATTCTATGTAACAAACAAGTAGAAGTGTGTTTTTTTATTTCACACAAACTTAAAATGCTTTTTCTCAAATCAAGCTTTTTCAGAGTTTTAACTTCAAATGTCTGTAAAAAAAACTGCTAGTTAGTTTTTTCAATCCTTACTATCAATTGACTATTCTAGATACCGAACTCAATACCCCACTACTGGTACTTTTTACGTGGACGCCCACATCTATCTATCATGTTTAGCAAATATTTTATATCTTAGGTACCTATCTAGTTAAATATAAGTATTTAAACTCATTTAGTATTTACTTAAGAAACGAGTTCAACAGCTGTCCACTCATGGAAGAATGCACATGTGATTACATAAAGTTATATTGATTCATTCATTGCAACATGTTGTAATTTAATACAATAGATACGATGTTCATGTTCGGAACCACATTACCCTGCAGGCTGCAAGGGCACTACAATATCATAATTTTATAATACACGTTATATAACATTTCATTGTTTCAACCTTCATTATTATTAACTAGCTGTGCCCCGCGGTTTCGCCCGCATGAAACGTTTTTGTATGACAACTTTTTTTTCCCAACATCCGATTTAAATGAAACAAAGCCTATGTAGCTCCAGGTTTAGCTTAATCCACCAGTGAAAACCGCATGAAAATTCGGTAGATTCGGAGATTATCGCGAACAGACAGACAGAAAAGAATTTTAAAAACTCTTTTTTTGTGGTTGTTTACTCTTCTTTTATCACTCCCTGTCAAAATTTGTCAAAAATATTCAATGTACAGAATCGCGGATTCCAGTATAGATTTATACAGTTTACAAAAAATATAATTTATTTTAAATGGTACAAGTCGAACAAATATTTGAATTTCATATCACGAAACCACAGATAATAATTATAATAAACTAACAATAAGTCACAGATCACATAGTATTGTGATATTTAAATTTTTACTAGAAAACGTTTCAATTTTTTTGAAAATTTGGTGTAAAATTATTTCGGATTTTATTGAACCTTGTAGTTTCTTATATATTTTTTTTTACACAAACACATCACAATACATAGAGACTGTTGGAGTGCATTGATAATGTTCAATTTTCAAACGTCTGATTTTATGTCTGTATGATTTCTGTGTGTTTGCTTTTGTACAAATTGTAAGAGATATTTATCTTCACCTGCTGCAGCTGCTTCACCAAGAGAAGGCAATGTGGAAGACTGCAGACACAAATGGGGACGGAAAACTCAACCTGGATGAATTCACTGTAAGTTCTCTTACAGTAAAACTATGGAGTCTGACTGCATGATTTAAGGGAGAGGAGCATCCTTGCTCAGGTATCACGTGGATTCAGGGTTGAAAGATTCAGTTCTGTGACACCTAAATAAGTCAATTTTTAAATTTTTTAACCAAGTTCCTAAATGTTATTTTGGAAGTTTTCCCCTTGGTTCTACAAGTATCTTTGTTGCAGACAAAATTGCCCACATTTTTACCATGTACTATGTACTCTTCGCTGGTTGGTACTAGCAAAAAATACCATTACCAAAGAATAGAGAATATTATAATATAAAGAAGCGACACTCTCCGCCTTCCACTAATTTCATACCTCTTATATCCCGCGAAAGTTTCTTGGAATTACCGAGGAAAGTTTATTCACTGACAGCTGACAGTTACTGTCAGCTCGCTATCAACTTACGATACGCACGCGCGCACAAGCAAGGAAAGTACTTGAATCACTAATCAGTTCATTTGCTATTACTGTGTATGGAAGCGACACTCGCGCCCCGACCCAGGTGGCGGCGAGCCTAGAGGTGCTAGCGGTGTGGAGTGTGGACTGTTGCTGCCAGCCCATCGACACTGCCTTGAAGCAAAAATAACTATGGATCTATGCAATAACTACCTTACCAACTTTGGAATACCTAACCAAATCCCCCTGACCGCGTCTTACGCGGTAAGGTTGGCACAAAATGCTTTCATAGATTTCAGCGATTAGTATGAATGAAAGTGCCGACTCTTAAAACGTAGTGATTAAGTGGTTGCTGCTGGGTGTGTGTCGGACAAGGACAATATCAACTTGAATGTGCCCCGCTCCCCCCCCCCCCCCGGCACGGGCTCACAAGCGGGGGGGGGGGGGTACATCGCGCCTTGGGTGTGTTGCAGGTGTTCATCAACCCCGAGGAGCACGAGGCGATGCACCCGTACCTGCTGAACCAGACGCTGCGCGAGAAGGACGCCAACCGCGACGGGCGCATCGACCTCGACGAGTACATCGGGGACAGAGGTACCCACCCTCAGTGATGGCTCCATTTTGTTTTTGAACGTTCGTTTGAGCGTTTAAATGAAGTTCTTTACGTGTATTACGTTTAAATGAAGTGTACGGATGGGAGTAAAAATCCATTTTTCCATCTCAGCGTCATATATCGGCTGCTCTATGGAAAAACAAAGCAACTGTTTTCTTTTTTTTTTTTTCGAAATGAGTTTTTTTATATTTTTGTCTCTTTTCACGTATAACAGACATAACGGATTCAGACTAGGGCAAAAACTTCGCAGTGGTCGACTCACGCATTTTTTTTTTTAATCTCTGGACCTACTGAACCGATTTTGAAAATTCTTTTGCCAATAGAAAGCCACGTTATTTATGAGTGTACAACCCAGAATTGCAGCGGGAACTCCGAAATTACCGCGGGGGAACAGCTAGTTGTTTAATAAAGCAAAACACACGTGTCTACTATTTGTTTTACCATCTAACTGACGGACTGAATAGAATTTTAGTTTTCACACTCTATAATGCCTGCCTATAATGTTCTTACGTTCACGGGCGGGTGCGGCTCGCAGGCGCGCAGCAGAGCGACGAGTGGCTGCTGGCGGAGAAGGACAAGTTCCACCACGAGCTGGACCTCGACCACGACGGGCAGCTCGACGCCGCGGAGCTGCACCGCTGGGTCATACCCGACAACGAGTGCGTACTGAACACCAGCGACGTGCCGGATACCCGTATCCGCGGATATCCGAAGGAGGACGATTCGGATATACCTACTTATAATTATGTTACATGTTTTGACGCATCTTTTACCTTATTTATTTTTAAAAAATGGATGAAATTCGATACCTAGGTGAATAGGTAGCAATGAAAATGTATTAAACTCCATTCAGATGTATACGTTCGTACGTGTGTACATACAGGGTGTCAGAAAACCTCTGACATATCCGTAACTATGACATTCCCTACACCAGTACGAACATTTTAGACACGGAAATTCAACTGGGAAATCAACGGTTTTTTATTTATTTATTTATTTATTGGCACACCAACAGCATAGCATATGCAGTATTCATTTATAGAAAGATTTTAAGATATTAAGCGTCAAAGTTTCGTAAATTTTGTTCTACTTATTGCATATTTTTGTAGTTTATCACGTGACCAATATTTTTTGTGAAATATCTATACCAAATATAACTACCAAGTTATTGTGACGATACTGTGATGTAGATTTGCGAGTACTCGCGTAAATTTTTTAGGTTACTAAAAATAAAATTACATATCCCAAAAATATTTTTACTGCAGAATAACTTATATTACTATTTTATATGGATTTCTAGCGGTTATGTCGCCGGTCTTTTACACCCTGTATAAACAAAACAACCGAAGGACCGCACAATGCAAGTCGAAACCTAATATGCTGTCACTTAAAGCGTCAAGCGGCGACGTCAAAAGCGTCAACATTCGTTCGATATAACTTATTACTATAACGCAGGAACGTTTTTTATCCATCCAGCGAAATAGCCGCCGAGGAGGTGGACCACCTGTTCGAGATGGCGGACGACGACCGCGACGGGCGGCTGTCCTTCGAGGAGGTCCTCGCCCACCAGGACGTGTTCGTGGGCAGCGACGCCACCGGCTACGGCCAGCTCCTCGACCACGGCTACGGCGACGAGCTGTGAGGCGCCGCGCCGGGAGCCGACGCCGATGGGGGAATTGTTGAAAATGGATTCTGTTGTGTTTCACGGTGCCTGTATTGGAACAGTAAGTTTCGCAGCGGCATATTTTTCTATCGTACCTACGCATGAAGAGAAACGGTGCGTACATAGTGAATAATATGTTACAGATAATGTGGACACTGAACTGAGTCACGTTCGTTTTTTTTTCTTTTATTATTTAAAAATACCTACTACAGTCGCTGCCGCAGCTAGTGAAACGTCCTCTCAGCGACCAAATTGTGGATAGCGTAGCACTGGAGAACGAGAAACGACAATGGTTATATAACATTGTTGTTATATTGCATTGTTATTCTAATGTGTACAGTTTTATAGTGCAATGTTGTATAACAATGTTACATGATGTGGACTTGTTGTATAACATGTTACATAGTCAGTACGCACCGAAATATTTTGCATTCTATAGCGTCCCATAAATTGCAATTTTAAACCGTTACAACCGTACATATTTTTACATTCACACACATATGTTTATACTAATGTACATATAGATCGTTATCAATTCAAAGTTTAACCGATCTAGTTGGCTATGACATGAACTGTTGGCGGAAAGGGGTAGGTATCTACATTTTCTAATTCCTGTTTGATCGAAGTACCTATTAAAATTATTTAAACGTCTCGTTGATACTAACTCGCGTACTCCCAGCTGGACCCTTATTCACTATAAGATAACGCGCCACAAAAAATATCTCTCAAGTTTTACTTTAAAAAAATTTACAACGTTTATTATGGCGTACAGAATATTACTTTCTAATATTTTGTCACCTGTACCCGGAGCACGAATTTTTTCGCTCTCGTCCTATCGATATCGAAACGTCATTTTGTATGGGAAATGAACAACGCCATCTATCCAGCGTTGTTAATTTTCTATACAAAATAATAATAATAATAATCCACTTCACAACACACAGATCTACTTGATCCCACAGTAAGCTATAAGCTTGTGTCGTGGAAACCAAGCAAACGTGGTATATACTACACATATTATTACATATATATTATACTATAGATATATATATACACACCCAGACTGGAAAATGGAACCCTGTGTTCATCACACAAAGTCCACCCCCACCGGGAATCGAACCCGGAACCTCTTGATTAGCGGGCAGGCATGGTGACCATTGCGCCAATCGGGTCGTCAAAATGACGTGACGTGAGTGTACAGGAACGTTTGGGAATGTGGTTTTGGGACGCGCGTTATGGGCAAGGAATGTTGTTGGAATAAGGGCCTTGGTCGTTGTGTTCTGAACTGTACAGTATACACTTGTACCTTAGCAATTTTTTACCTCTAGTTTGCAGTGGTTAAATCTAGTCCGTTTACCTATCAATAGATCGTCAGTGTAACTGTGGTGTCATTGAACTGTATGAAGCTCGTTTTATTTGTAGGTAAATTATTGGATGTGTCATAATTCGAGCAGCTCGATGACACTCTATACACGGTATTTTCCTATTGAAATTTACTAAGCACTAAGGTATTCCATTTCAATAGGAAAATTTCGCCGTGTACAAAAATGAACTTGTACGTATTGTGCGTGTTCGCGTGCCGTAATATTGACAGCGAGCTGACAGAAACTGTCAGCTGTCAGTGAAAAATTGTCACATGTAGAAGTTGGTTAAATTGGAAACATGGAATCAATACGCATTCAGGGCCCTTATTCACTATGACCATAACACGGCGCGTTAAGATAACGCACCACAAAAATTATCTTTCCTTCCTAATCAAAGAAGTTACACTCCAAAAAAATACATTTACAAAATTCGTATGGCATGCAGAATATTTCTCAGAATTTCTCAGATTTTGGCACGTTAGATTCTAGAAATGTGTTTTTGGGAGCGTTATGGGCAAGACATGTTGTCAGTCATAGTGAATAAGAGCCCAACATTCAGCGCACGGGCAGGGGAAACCACCTATAACGTACCACGTAATCGCTACGTAATTTACGTAATTTAGCGACGTCCTGCGCACATTTATTTTGTGCTTCCACTTAGAACGGAATTTTGAATGAAATTTATGCTCTATTTGTATGTTTGGTAATTATTTTGATGGATATAGTCGTATGTTGGCGTTAAGGTGCGGGTGTTAGGGCTAGTTTTCATACAAATTGCCTACCGAGTTTTCTTACACTACGGCTGTTTATGGTAATTAGAATTTATTTTATAAAATACTACTACTGGTCTAGATGCCGCATAAGTCCCAAATCTTTGCAGATAGTGAAAAAATAACATAATTATAAGCATTTCAAAAATATTAAATTTTGGTCGAATCTCTTACTTGTGTGAGAGCGTATACAGTATATGTGTACGAAAATGGCGGGCCGGTCTATAAACAGCTGTGGTTTGGCTGTAGACTGACAAGTCCCCCGAATGCAGTAGTTTGTAGTGAGTTCCAAAAGGATCGAAAGGTGTCGCGGCGTTGAGCCGTGAGTTTTGACAATTTTACCTACCGGGATAATTTAGAATTGAATTTGGAATATACATATTACTGATGTAGTTGGTAGGTATTTAGTAGCCGGAGCGAAGGCATAACTACATTTTGTTTTGAGTCCCGTACAAGTAGGTATACCTTATAAGCTACAGGTAGCCCGTACAAGTATTTTATATTTTTGTGTTGCATAAATTCTTGCTATCTCTTTCTTGTTTTCTCGATGCGTAAAAGAGAGAGACCATATTTTCGAATGGTTGTATCTCACCACGGCCCAGGGTAATTTAACTTTTATCTTCGATGCAATCAGCAATGACACGCAGCCATATAATGTTGGTACAACTTCATATTTTTATTGTGTCTATGTGACCACGTGATCAAATTTTTAATATCTTCAAAAAAAAAATTTTTTTTTTGTAAAGCTCATACCCTCGAAACTAGTATGAGACAACCCCATCATGTTGCTGTTTAAACTTCATTTTTTCGTGGTATCTATGTGTTCACGTGACAAAATTTTTGAACGCTTATAACTCCGAAACTATAGGACGCAGTCATATCACGTTGGTACTCAAACTTCATGTTTTGTGATATCTATGTGATCACATGGTCAAATTTTCGACAGCTCATACCTCCGAAACTGCAAGTTACAGACTCATCGTGTTGGTAGGTCAAACTTCATCTTTTCGTGATATCTATGTGATCACGTGAAGTAATTTTCAAAAGCTTATAATATTTTTTACTATTACCTATGCATATACCTACTTTGTATTTGTTAATTTATAGGTACTAATAATAAAGCTGAAGAGTTTGTTTGTTTGTTTGGTTGAACGTACTAATCTCAGGAACTACTGGATCGAATTGAAAAATTATTTTCGTGTTAGATAGTCATTTATCGAGGACGGCTATAGGCTATAACATCACGCTATGACCAATACGAGCGGAGCACGACACGACACTCACGTGGTTTTTTAGTAAGTTTTTTCTCCAAATTTTTTTTTAGTCAGCTATTAGAGACAAGACTGAATCGAATATTGCATGTCTTTTTACAAAAAAAATACCCTCGTAACGTTACACCCTGTATAATAAAGACTTTACTTTTGTAAATTTTTCGAAATGATGTAACTGTTCACTCATTATTATTTAGACGACCCGATTGGCGCAATGGTCACCATGCCTGCCCGCTAATCAAGAGGTTCCGGGTTCGATTCCCGGTGGGGGTGGACTTTGTGTGATGAACACAGGGTTCCATTTCCCAGTCTGGGTGTGTATATATATATCTATAGTATAATATATATGTAATAATATGTGTAGTATATACCACGTTTGCTTGGTTTCCACGACACAAGCTTATAGCTTAGTGTGGGATCAAGTAGATCTGTGTGTTGTGAAGTGGATTATTATTATTATTTATTATTTCCTTGATTTTGTAATAAAAAAAAAAAAATAAAAAAAAAAACTGACGCGAGCAAAACCGCGGCAGGATCAACTGCCAGTAAAATATTTATATTTTACAAATAATACAATATTATAATAAATCCATCTTCCCAACGCACTGCTTTGACGAAACTAAATAAAAGAAGATCAATATATTCAAATGACGCGCGACGGCTGAATGCATACAATTTTTTCGGCAGGAGGAACTATACGATAACGGTCCAGTGGTTAGAACAACTTCCGAAGAAGTCTCAATATTATATGACTAGCTGTGCCCTGCGGTTTCACCCGCGTGAAAAGTTTTTGTGTAACAACTTTTTTTGCCGATATCCGATTTGAATGAAACAAAGCCTATATTATGTAGCTACAGCCTAAGCTTAATCTACCTGTGAAAACCGCATGACAATCTGTTCAGCGCCGCGTCCTTCCATAGGTATAAGCATACTTCTACAAAAAAAAAAAAAAAAAATCTGTTCAGTTGATTTGGAGATTATGGCGAACAAATAGACAGACAGACAGAAAAGAATTTCAAAAACTTTTTTTTGTGCTTGGTTACTCTTCTTTTATCACCCCTCTCCATTTTAGGTAAAAATATTCAATGTACAGAATCGCGGATTCTACTCTTTTATTATAGTTTAGAAGTATAGATAATTTTTTTTATTATCTGTCATTTTTTATGCTTTTGTTTACGATTTCAAATCTAAACTGCTTTTTCATAATATACATTATGCACACTTCTAGATAAACTTATTATTAGAAATGCGAATATGAGTTTGTTTGTTTGTTTGTTACGGTTTATTACTCAACCGATTATCTAGAAATTTTGCATACACTTTATTAGTAGGGGCACAGAGAAGGACACAGGGTAGTTTTTATCCCGGAATTCCCGCAGAAACTCTGAAGTTAGCGTGGGTGAAACCGCGCTAATTTCTAGGTATATTATGAAAAATAGCTAGTATTATTATAAAGAAGTAAAGAACCAGTTATTTTAAATACTTCACTCATAAGAAACTACAGTATCCTCCAGTATCTAATAAGTAGTAATTTTATAAAAATGTTTCACGCGGGTGTAACCGCGGGACACAGCTAGTAGAATATAAAATACTTTACAAACTCAACGTACCTACTGATGAAACTCAATAAAATATAAAATATTATTATCACAAGATGTCAAAATTTAAATTTTGAAATGGAACAACGGCAGAATGTGTTTATGTTTTTTTTTTCGTGTAATAACACCAAGCGGTATATAGGTTGAGTGGCTAGACCAAAGAGTATATAACCACTATGCGTACTAACGTCTGGCTCTAATCCTTTTATAGAATTACGGTTCAAATCTCGGTTTATAAGAGTACTAGCTGTTCCCCGCTGTTTTACCCGCGGCAATTTCGGAGATCCCGCAGGAATTCCGGGATACCTTCTCTGTACCCTTGACAACGTATATGCGAAATCTCATTGGATTTCACCGTTGTTAATTTTGGAGTTCCCGCGGGAATTCCGGAATATAAAGTACCCTATGTATATAGGGTACCTTCTCTGTACCCCTGACAACGTATATGCAAAATCTCATTAGATTTCACCGGTGTTAATTTTGGAGTTCCCGCGGGAATTCCGGCATATAAAGTAAGTACCCTATGTCCTTTTCTGTACCCCTGACAACGTGTATGCAAAATTTCGTGATGATCGGCTGAGCCGTGAAAGCGTAACAAACAGACAGACAGAGTTACTTTCGCATTTTTAATATTATTAGTATTTAGTAGGGATTGTAATGTCAGTGTCTTTGTGGAATTATGTACTTTTTTTGTAAAGTTATCACGAATCATACAGGTTTTGAGTTGAACTGCGATTCTATTTAGTATTGGATATTCTATGATTGATTTTTTTCTAAAATTACAAACATCCTAGTTGATGACGTAAATTACATAGACTGCTGAAATACATAGATGATGGTATTGTGGTCATAGTGTCGGAGATATTATAAGATTTCAATTTTTTTATCACCAAGTAAATCCCGAAATCTTGAAATTTAGATTAGGACCTAGAGTTTTTTTTATACCCAAAATTATTTTCAGTCCCAATATTTACGCAAGTAGGTACGTGTGTAACCTGCAGGGAAAGGTTGTATTAAAAATAAGTCCAATATTTTTATTTAGCTTTATCCATCTTTATATTTTCTTAGATTCTAATTCTATATCCTTTAAATTTTCTTTTTTGGAATTAAAATAAATTCCAAAACAGAACGAAAAATAAATCGTTTGTAGTTCTATAAATAAGTATATATAAACAAATTTGAGAAAATTAGTTACAAAAATTGGATTCGCAATCTTAGGTTTGAACACGAGATTTTCACGATTCATTATTTACAAAAAGAGACGTATTACACCACAGCGCCAACGAGACTCATACATAATAAGTCAAATTCAGAATCAGATTCCGCTTGTACTAATCGATTTGCAAGTGTGTGTGACTACGTTTCGGGCGGTTATTCCTAATTTTCTTGTAGTTAAAGGATAATAATGCGCGTAAGACCATATAAAAATTTTAAATGAAAGATGTATTAAACACTCATCCTGTCGCATTTATCATCAAAATCTATCTTTTAGCTTGCGATTCTCTGTAAATTGAGAAAACACTTTTATTGCGCCGCCCACGGCCTCTATCGGCTGAGAGGCTGCATAATATGGTGGCGCGCCACCTTAATATACTAAATTATTATTTACAAATAGCCAAGAAATGCGTTTATTTAACTTTTTTGTTTAGTTTAGAAAAAGTTTGACTACTTGGACTTAATGTAGTTTTAAGTGCCATATGAATTGTAATTTTTAAATCAGAGTACTTACGATATGCGCACAAAAACTTGAATGTTTGTATACATTATTGTATAGTTTTATCACCTTTTAGTATGATTCCGATAGTGCAATGTAATATTTACTAACTGCGTGATCTGATTAAAAAGTATATTTATATATCTAAGTATTTCTTTTCCCTTTTTTTTATTTTTATTTATTGAACAATTAACAAATTACAATATAACGCTGGTTATAACAGCGCACATTTAAACTCTTTTCAGTTTGTATTTGCGCAAATAGCAGTCATCTGATGTTATTTACATTATAAGTCCATTTAACCATCACAGTAATAAATTCTACCAATAAATTATTATTGTAATAAAAAAATTTACAACTAGGCACCTAATCTGAAACTTCCTCTAGAATTTTATGTTACAAATCCTGAATTCCGCTTTGACTTGATGATACTAGAAGCATTTTCTTAATAGTAAGCTACTTGCAATGGCATTGTGAGCAAAAGGCACCTAAACAATAATCTATACATATTATAATAAAAGTGTAACGGATCGCTGTCTGTAAATGGAATATTTATATAAGCACTTTGAAATTAGACCTACTGTCCTTGCGACAGCGTCCTTGCGTCCTTGATACTATTATGGTTAATTCTACGCGCTTTCTGTTCTGGCCAACTAGTTGTTCTGATTGTAAGGGTTTTATTCTAAAGTCTAAAAGAACCAAATTCATCGAATTGCATAGAAATTCCTAACCGACTAGTATAGTTTTTTACAAAAAGTACTAGGATCACAGAACAACGAAGGAGTGAAATATAAAACAGGAAAAAAAAAGATTATTCACAAACAAAATTACGCTGAAAATCTAGGTTGGGTTTGTACTGTGGCAATGGCAGCGGCTGGCGATGCGCCGAGAAACAGCCCTCTTGAAATAAAATTGCAAAATCTGTGCTAATATTATAAAGAGGAAAGATTACCTAACCTTATTTTTGTTTGTTACGATTTAACTCAAAAACTATTGGATCGATTTCAAAAATTCTTTCACCATTAGAAGCTACATTATCCCTGAGTAACATGAGCTGTATTGTAACCCGGAACAGCTATGTTGAATATAGAGCTTGTGAGCAAAGTTGTACCGTTAGGAATAGGAATAGTTGAGCAAAGTTGGACGGTAAGGAATACGCGCCATTTTAGTATGACGCGCGATATTTATCCGGTATTTCAATCAAAAGGTGGAAACTATTGTTTAGTAAAATAAAACACCATGAGGAATAAATGTACCATTTACAATATTTTTTTATTCAATATAATAATCTTAATAAATCCAAAATATTTACACGATACAAAAAACATACAGTATGACCATGATTAGCGTCCTTCCGCCTGAGCTTGTTTATATTATGTCTGTCTGACTGCACGTTACAACATAAATTATTGTTTTGAACTATGTTTTAATCGTTTTTCTTATAAAGCTACTATGAAATAGTCTCTTAAACATGTTATTACCTGGGTTTAGAATTAAAATGGCGCTTTGACCGTCTATTTACTCTACGAATATGCTATGTAGGTTACATAGCCACACACAAGTAATGACTTGTGAGTGAACTGCTCGTAACTTGGGTGTACCTACTACGGAATCCTGAGTTACCGTCATCCTCTGTTGTAATTATTAATATCATACAAGCATATTCTATCCAACTATACATAAATAACGAAATCGTCATCTCGATCAGCGACTTCAAACTTTTA
Source organism: Zygaena filipendulae (assembly GCA_907165275.2). Classification (NCBI taxonomy): domain Eukaryota; kingdom Metazoa; phylum Arthropoda; class Insecta; order Lepidoptera; family Zygaenidae; genus Zygaena; species Zygaena filipendulae. The sequence goes on from OU015649.1 coordinate 1,147,314, forward strand.
AGATGTCGCGTTAAGATAAATAAAAAAATTCGAACGAAATTCATATATTTATACATACACAATTATGTAATAAGTTTAATATAAATTTAACAAATATTGCTCTCCAAATATTATAAGCACGGGGAGATATATATTTTTTTATCACATAAAGTTGGTGAACATTCGGTCACGTTAATAACGTAGCGTCAGGAAAAGTCAAACTCTCTGTACCTACAGGTGTTGGATCCCTTTCTCTATACATTCATATTATGTTTAACAAAATTTTAACGCGCTACAAGTGAAACAAGTTGTGATCTAGTTAATATATTACGACTGTTGAGAGCTACAATATTATTAAAAGTGATATTTATTAACCACAGAGTACACTACGCTCTGGCATAGCCATAGACGATCACAATCAATAAAAGAGAAAATTCATAAAAGGCAATGACGTATGAACAATGCAATCGATCAAGCTTTTGACCTTATTTGTTGTGCATCAGTATTTTTCAGCTTCCACGTCTTTGACCAACTCATCAGCGACTACACCGTGAGGGGTACAGCTTGAAGATATTTATTGCAGTCATCCAAGGCACAACAATGAGACAAATCTAACACTCTTCCTGTATGGAATGCAATTTTTTAAGATTTTCATTAAAAAAAAACGTAAATTTCCTATTACAGAGTCAGGATATACATAATATAATATTATGTATTTTTTATATTTAAATATTACATGCTACGTACTGCTTCACGGATTCAAGAGGCCGCGTGCGCGGCAGACGACTTGAAAGGCCCTGAGTAAAACTACTTCGAATAATATTGTAACATACAAAAATTGCACAAACAAAAAAGCGAGTGATGTTGCAATAAAGTGGCCACCATTAGCGAAGATACCCTAAAATTTCGATTATTAAAAATAATTTACAAAACAACAATTAGTTATGTGAGACGCTGTATTAATTACATCATTATAAAATATACGTACGAGTTTATATTTAAAAATGAATTTAGGATGCTCTTTGACGATAAAGTGTATAATTTTTTTACTGCAGCGGAAAGGAGAAAAATACTCGCGTAACTAACACTAGGCTCGGGGCGTAATCGCCGTAACGACAAAAAACATTCCGATTGGTTGGAAAAACTCCCAATGACTCCGCTGCAGTGAAAAATTACACCATATAAACTATGATACGTTAGCTTAAAAATACAGATTTTTGTATCTAATAATAGTAATAAATCTAAATACACAATAATAATAATTAAGCTAAATAGCTAAATTGCAGACTTTTCCCCACCCATTATACGCCCAAATAGCTTGCATGTCGTTCCGAAAACCTCGAGGACAAAACTAGGGGCGATTGAAGACAGTGTGCAGAGAGAAAGCAGTTTCAAAGGTAATAAAAATAAAATGGATTTCAAGCAATTTCATTACGGGATCAATACAGATAAAAAATAAAATTACAAGCCCTGATTGATTCTTCGACGTTCGCTGTAAAGCTCAATAGCCCTCGCCTGTCCCAGAAGGGGCGAAGATAAATAACAACATGATTCTTCGACGCTCAAACAAAATCGCTGGGTACAGTATCTTGAAAATTCGTACAAGGCTTCTTTTTTATAACGTATAGGTAAGCACTAAAGGCTTTACGGAAATTCAACCCTAAGTTAGGAGATGAAATTGTGTATTTTAATTTTTGAAGAGTCATAGAAACCGGTATTTTATTTAACCCTTTGGTTCGTTTCGCGTACTTTAAGGTATTAAAAATTCATCCCCACCCAACGGTGAAGGGGTCAACACTCGGGTAGGTACACACTAATGTGACGAGTATAAATGCTCTAGAGATTGTGTGTGCGAGTGCTAGTATGTTTGTAACTCCTTCGCATGGAAACTGCTGGACGGATTCGGATGAACCCTGAATCACTGGCGGTCCTTCCATACAAGCCCAAAAGCCCGGCCTGTCTAGCTGAAAAGCTTGCTTGTGGAGTATCAAATATTTCAATAAGTATAAATGAAATTATACTTATTAAAATATTGATATTCTGTGGCAAGTGTTTTGGCTAGGCAGAACAGGCTTTTGGGCTTGTATGGAAGGACCGCCACTGCCCTGAATCAGCACATCGGCCATCTTTTTTCGCGGAGTTTCCGATCCAATCTCGAAATTCACGCGGCGGCAGTCGAAAAAAAAACAAATCAAAATAACCAGATAAGTTCCTCTCGTTCTGTCCTTGAGCTCCCTGTTTTATAACTAATCTGCTGTGTATTCAAGTATAGTTTTATATTTTTAAACTAAACAGTATGTTTTAATATTATTCATTAAGATTAATGACCCTACGATGTGTATGAGAAAAAAACATGAACGTAGGTAGTAAATGCACCTTCACCGAATAAAATTTACTTTTCATATTACATACGGAAGCGAAGCTTCGGGTTTTAAACAAAGCTCGACCAGAAACTCTTTAAAGTTTGTTGCTGTAGTCAGAGAAATACATCGTTAGTTGGATCATATTATTGTTACTAAAGAGTAAAGAGCACGGTCTAAAGAGCAGTAATGTGTCGTACTTTTCAGTTGCTTTATTTTTTATAAACATTTCTGGACGAACTTTGATTGTAATTTAGTCAGCTAAAACTTTTGACGAGTCCGTTGGCTGTGCGAATTGGATTCCAAATATCTTATACAATAACGATTTGTTACAAATTAGGTTAAAAGTATTAAAATTTAGTCAAAACTACAAGTTGATACTAAAATAGGCAATTTTTATTCTAGTGGAAAATCTTTATAGTATAAAAAACCATCTTTTAAGTTTATAATGCAACGATGAAAACTTGGTTTAGCTCCGTTCTCTCGTTATTTGAAGCGACCCTAGTTTCATTGTAAGTGTATTTTGACATAGTTTTGAAGTTTCTGTGGGGTCGAGGATTGAAAACACGTGGCTCACTTTTGGCTGACTGATAAGTGGTACCTGTGATGGGTGGTAGCGTTGCGTCGACCAATAGAAATAATTCGAAACTTGACGTACGAATATATTCGTCAAATAAAGTGATGTTTCGTTTCACAATTTAATATACAGAGTGTAACTTAACGACCGACATAATATTCTAGCTCTCGATTATTCATGCTTACATGTGACCAATAAAAATATATTTAAAGAAACCACTGTTATTACAGTTATTACAGACAGAAAATCTTAACAAAGAACGTGGGTTTATTTATTTAACGGATGACTGACCTTTGTTGTTTATTTGTCGGCGCGTCAGCGGCAATACAAAGGAAAGGGGCGTCAAATGACCTTAGAGGTATGATTTGTCAGCGTGTCGGCAACTTGCGTATCCATTTTTCTTGGTTTTTTTTTATAGATAATCAGTTCAAAATTAATTTTTGCCTTTTTACATATTTGAGACGGGAATACTGGATACTTCTTCAATACGTCCCTCGTTTAATCTTACACCCTGTATATTTGTTGTGCACATTTACGAGACCATTGGAATCTTAGCGAGTTTGCACCGACTAAATTACATATTTATAACTATATAATAACTCTATATTATAAGTTGTTGATATACAAGAAGCCTAAAATACAAAAAAAAAATTGAAAATCTCCTTTTATTAATTTTTTTATTCATTATTTTATTACTATATCAATAGTTATTTATTTGTTTATTTAAATAATAATAATGCTTAACGCTACGCGGGAAGAGTACGCCAACTCAAATAACATAACGTAATAATGTAATACAATATACAACGTGTCGCAGAAAAGTGCAGTTATCAACTTATCATTAATTTTATTAATAGTTTTAATTTGATTGAACACCAACATAGTGAAAATTCATAAAGTTATAAATTCATAGCTATACGACGTTAAAGTTCTCAAAGTGAACTGTAGGTACAAATTAGCCGAGAAGTTCAACGAACCCTCGATAGTTCTAACACAGATAATAATAATGTCACTTGATCATCGTCGAATTATTATTGCAAACGAGAAGCACGTTTCTATTATCAAATTATTATTTATTTTACCAAGAAGAATATTAAATTTAACCTCCCTGTAACACGCTGTATAAAATATTTATTTTCTTTTTTTTTTATTAGGTACATAATATTTTATTGATTAATTAATTAAATATACAAGTGGTTTTTCAATGTTGTTCCAACGGGTTTTTGCTATAATGTCGTTTGATGAAAGAGCTTGTTTATGTTGCGTGTAGCACGTGCGGTGCGGTGCGTGTGGGGCGCCCCGCCCCCCCGCCCAACGGCTGTTCGTTTGATTATCTATTATAATATTTATATTGTTTATTACCTACGACATACCTCATCAAGCCCCGCGCACGCCCTCACCGATCAGTGACATTGTCTGGGAAACACAATACGACATACATTGAGTAACGAATTACTAGCCGCCTCCCGCGATTTCACCCGCTTTACTTTCGGGAGTTCCCGCGAGAGCCCGCAGGATGAAAAGTATCATTTATGTCCTATTCCAGATTGAGACAGATGTCTCTGTACCATAATTCCATCCAATTCCGTTCTGGCGATTGAGCAACATCCATCCATCCAAACTCTGACATTCATAATACTAGTATCATAGACTAGAACACTTAAAATCTTTTATTGGACACAAAGGGGAGCCAATAAAGTAACCGAGCCAGATAAAAGTAAAGTTTGGGGAATGCTGCATTAGTATTTTAGAGACCTTGTTAAGATAAAAGGGACATGGTCGGATATATTGCATATTATGTATGTAATGGTGGTGTATTTATATGTATGTGCATATACCTCTTTTTTTTAATATTCAAATTTCAATTAGTTATTGAATCCGTATACGTATGTGTGAGATATAGGTATGTGTGTTCGTGGGATGGACGCGTGCTTGTCTGTAAGAGATGTACGAGTAGGTGGCATGGACGCGTATTTATCTGTAAGGGGTGTATGTGTTGGTGGAATGGACGCGTACTTTTCTGTAAGGGATGATGGTATTAGCGCGTACTTGACTAAGGGATGTATGTGTTGGTGGGATGGACGCGTACTTTTCTGTAAGGGATGATGGTATTAGCGCGTACTTGACTAAGGGATGTATGTGTTGGTGGGATGGACGCGTACTTTTCTGTATGGCATGTATGTGTTGGTGCCTGGTTGTATGGACGCGTACTTTTCTGTAAGGGATGATGGTATTAGCGCGTACTTGACTAAGGGATGTATGTGTTGGTGGGATGGACGCGTACTTTTCTGTAAGGGATGATGGTATTAGCGCGTACTTGACTAAGGGATGTATGTGTTGGTGGGATGGACGCGTACTTTTCTGTATGGCATGTATGTGTTGGTGCCTGGTTGTATGGACGCGTACTTTTCTGTAAGGGATGATGGTATTAGCGCGTACTTGACTAAGGGATGTATGTGTTGGTGGGATGGACGCGTGCAGCCTCACCTGCGGGTGCTTGTATCACTTGCAGCAGGAGGAGGAGCGCGGCTGCTCGCCGTCCGCCAGGCGCCGCCCGCCGCCCGCCGCGCCGCCGCCCGCGCCCTCGCTCTTTGGTAACTTGTTCGCTGCAAACACGGAAACGCGCACGCGTTACTCGACTACGTTCGAGTACATTCAGTCTATGTAAAATTTCATGATGATCGGTTGAGCCGTTGAGGCGTGAAAGCGTAACAAACAAACAAACTCACTTTCACATAATAAGGATTATAGAGAGAGCCTTTCGTCTTTTCTATGTCAGTCTGTTCGGGATCAATATTTGTGACGGTTGAATAAAGTTTCATGAAAGGTAAGTCAGTTTAAATAGGGTAGGTACTTTTCGTCCCTGAGAATTGAAATGACACCACAGAAAAACACATATAAAAATGTCAGTGTCTATAACAACTAGTATTGCTACTACTGCTGTAGTATACTATAAAAATTTGTTACATTAATCAATGTTGTAATTGTTAATACACTATTATGTTAACACTAGCTGTGCCCCGCGGTTTCACCCGCGGTAATTTCGAAGTTCCCTCGGGAATTGAGTAAACGTATGAGAGGATATGAGCTTGAAAGCGCATTTTCATCCGAATTGCTTCAAATTTATCGTCATTGCTCAGCTCCTTTAAGTCTTAGCGTTATGGTATATAGCCTATAACCTGCTCAGGAGTATGGACTACAATCGTACCAAGTTTGGTTAAAATCCCTTCAGTAGTTTTTGATGCGTGCACATGCGTAGACAGACAGACAGACAAACACAAAAAATTGACTGATTGCATTTTTGGCATCAGTATCGATCACCATTCATCCTCCAATATTAATTTTGTATATATTATATTCAATGTACAGAACTGACCTCTATAATTTTGTTATAAGTATACATAGACATAGAAGATTAAATAAATAAACAATATTGCTCATAAAATAATGGGGACTGCTCACCGATAGCTAAGAATATATCGTTGACGTTCATGGCGGTCTTGGCGCTGGTCTCCATGAAGAGCAGGCCGTTCTCGTCGGCGTAGGCCTGCGCCTCCTCGAACTCGACCATGCGCTTGGCGGCCAGGTCGCTCTTGTTGCCCGCCAGTGCGATCACTATCGACGGCGACGCCTGCCGCTGCAGCTCCTTCACCCAGTTCTTGGCGCGACCGAATGTGTCCTGGAACACCCGACACATTAGCACGCAGAGAAAGGAACACACCAAGTAGAGACTAGAGAGGCGATGCAGGCGCCCCGCGCCGCGGCCACAAGCGAACGTAGTGATCATGATCTTTGGCCCATAACTTCAGAATACTTTATTTGCTGCCAGTATTCCACGCACTGTCAATGTCAAAAATAGACCAAGTAAATAAATAAAATTTATAATATATAATATTTCAATAGACCAAAAAATACTTTCGCCATAAATTTAAGAGGTAATAGAAGATAATATTTTTATCAAAGTAACATTGTCGTTGGCAAATTATACAACGTGTTAATGAATTAACTGAAAACTAGAAAGTAGTTTGCTCAGAATCAACTAGCGAATCGATTGCACTATGTTTTAATATAGGTTATATTTTTTCATTTTTATTAGCCCATGTCTAAATTATTTATAATACATGATTTGGCGTACGCCACCCGCAGCAAAAAAATTCGAACCGGTAGGCGCGGGCGAAGCGCTTGGAATTTCGTAGATAGACCTCCAAACTAATGTTGAATAACTTTTAAAATATACATTTTTTCGACATAAAATATATTTTAATCATATTATTGTTTATTTTTTTTAAATGGGGTGTTATCAGGTTTTCAGATAATTCATTAACACGTTGTATAAATGGACGCCATCATTAAAGAATAAGAACAGACAAAAAAATTGTGTACGTAACCAAATGGAGTTTATGACGGTCAATTACGTTACTGAATGTTCGTGACTCGGGCACGTTACGTATAGCTTTGTGTACGAATTACGAAACTCTGCTGGCGACACTAGCTGTGCCCCGCGGTTTTTGAGAGTTTTGAGATCAGCGGGGTTAGTCAAGTTGACATTCTACAATCGTTAACGCATAGAAAACTAGAATAGAAAACTTTGGTCAGCCAATCAAAACTCTAGCTTTACGTGACCGCTTGAAAACTAGACTTTTGATTGGCTGACCGAGTGACATGACGTTTCGTTACTTATGTTTTCTATGCGTCAACGATTGTAGAATGTCGACTTGGCTAATCCCGCAGGAACCTTTTGAGCGAAAGCGTAACAGACAGACAGAGTTACTTTCGCATTTATAATTTTACTAGCAATGCCCCGCAGTTTCAACCGCGGTAATTTCAGAGTTCCCGCGGGAGTATCGGGATAAAAAGTACCCTATGTCCTTCTCTGTACCCCTGACAACGTGCAAGCCAAATTTCATCCAAATCCGTTCAGCCGTTTTTGCGTGATTGAGTAACAAACATCCAAACATCTACACTTTCACATTTATAATATTATCAGGATAGTAGAGATTATTTAGGTTAATTAATATTAATTATTTAGAATATTTAGATCAATGCTCACGAAAAACAAAACTGCAACAATAACAAATGGACGCAGATAATCAATAACATGTTAACCCACAATATTAAGTTATTGATTCAAAACGCTTTATTGAGAGTTATAGACCTTTTTTTAATTATGTGTTTACCTTATTACATTGTTTAAATACCAAAAACAATTACACATAAAAAATGCTGAAACAAAATGACGATATGATTTAAAAACACGATTTATTCAAAATTTCTCCAATGTGGGTTAACACACACACTATTGCTTATCTATGTCCAAATAATCATGCAACGATAAGGGTCTGCTCATATGATCATACTATTTCTAGCATCTAGCTAGCATCGATTATCTAGCGTAACCCTTATAGAGACGGGAGGGGTGCGGTTTTGTATTACGACATACGCTACTACGTACACGGTACAATTAAGACTTTTGCGACACGATTACCAGAATCGCGCTCTAAAATAAAAATTAAAAAGCTTATGAATAACTGCAATCTCTGTCTATCTGTCTGTTACGCTTTCACGCCTTAACGGCTCAACCGAGCATCATGAAATGTTGTACACACGTTGTCAGAGATACAGAAAAGGACATAGGGTACTTTGTATCTCGGAATTCCAGCGGGATCTCTTGAAATTTCCGCGGATGAAACCGGGGGGAACAGCTAGTATGTAGAGATAGATATTTTTCTCTTGAATGCGGGCACTGCAACTGCCATATAAATCAAAACGTTGCATATCTGCAACAAAATTATCGCTCGTCGAAAAGGGTTGATGCGCGTTTGGCCTCAGGGCGACATACTGTCGCGCGCCGAGTGTCACCGCGGGGGAACCGCCTTATCAGTGTGCGAGCAGGCGGCGGCGCCGACCTTGAACCCCGGCGAAGCCCTACCCGCGCCGGCTACGTAAGTACGTAAACACGATTACATTACATTTGTCGATACGTAGGTACTTTATGCTATACGACCCACCAGTCACCACACACCCGAAAGTAGAACTATGCGTTTTCAAATACAAAAGTCGTGGACCGTGGTGCTTTTATAAACATCTCATCAATGTTATGAGCGGTAAAGTTTTCTTTACTAAGGGGGACATAGGACACTTTATTTTTGGGAAAAATAACCGAGGGAGTCCCGAAAACCACACGGAATCGCGCAAAAAAGGTGTTTCTTATGTTTTTGATTAGGACAGAACGTTTTTATCATCACGTTTCCAAGAGCTGCCAAGTTGGGTATTTTATTAACACATTTTTAATCGAGCATTGGTGTTAAATTTTATCAACGGTTAGTGTAAAAGAGTTTTATTTGTGTCGGCATTATCCGTATAATTATTCCGACATTAATCTGATAACGTGCACCAGACACCGTCCTGTGACGTCTCGCGATAACCCGCGACACGGGGGCCGCCATTACGTTGATGCGTTGACCCAATCAATCAATCAATCAAATATCATTTACTAGCTGCACCCCGCGGTTTCACCCGCGGTAATTTTGAAGTTCCCGCGGGAATCGAGGGATAAAAAGTACCCTATATCCTTCTCTGTACCCCTGACAACGTGCATGCCAAATTTCATCCAATTCCGTTCAGCCGTTTTTGCGTGATTGAGTAACAAACATCCAAACATCCATCATCAAAACTTTCACATTTATAATATTAGTAGGATTGTTACCATGATGATAAAAATACATTGAAAAATAACTAAAGTAGGCAACAAAGGGCGGCCTTATTGCTAAAAAGCAATTTCTTCCAGGCAACCGTAACTATAAATAAGAATAAGAATTACTATAGACTATAGAGTGGGTGGTGCTACAGGTATAACTACTATTTTTACCTAGAGAAAACATAGAGAAAAGTAATAATAATAAGATACAAATAAATAAATAAGTGAAATAAAACCCTAAAATAAAAATAAGTAGAATAAACAGTAAATAGATAGATAGACCAACATAGTTATTAAATTACTTTGTGACATTACATTGAAGGATAAAGTACCACATAAGTATGATATAAGTACGATGGGAATAGAAATATATTATAAATATAATTGGAAAATAAAGTGCGAATCTACGTGAACGAACCTATAATATCTTGCAGCGAGAAACCAAAAAATAACTAGAGTGATAAAAAAACTACATATTAAGGAAATGTTCCTTGACCAGCTTCTTAAATATTGCAATAGATCTGGCCTAACCCTTTGTTACTTTATCCAAATGAATATCACTTGTCTGTTATCTTTTTAAGCCGTCGCGGCACTCAATCCCGCACAAAACATACTTAGAACCTCCTCCGTTTTGGAAGCCGGTAAAAAACTGTCGAATTGGCCAAAACTTATTTTTGAATGTCGGTTAAAAATCGAAGAGTACGTTGTCAGTTTGTGTCATTTATCTTAGTTGAAATGTAAAAATAAAACCGCGATTTACACAAGGTATACTTTCAGTTTTTTGCTCACTCTTATCTGTTATGTGAAAAAAAAAACAATAGGCATAAAACATATTTGCGTGATTTGCATGCCAACAACAGTTATCTAAATGTACACTTATGGTGTGCGAGATATTAATTCACAAGCTATACATATAGGAGGTCATATCAGATAAATCAGCTCACTTTTACCGACAAAGAGCGCTCGTCGTCGGCGCATTTTATACGTATACTAGCTGTCCCGCGCGGTCTCACCCTCGATAATTTCGAAGTTCTCGCGGAATTGTTCCATACAAATTTGTAACCCAATGATGTACCCCTTGCATCCCCTTAGGGGTGGAATTTTCAAAAATCTTTTCTTATCGGATGCCTACGTCACACAAAGAACACACACCCCAAGTTTCAGGTCTCTACGATCAGCGGCTTAGGCTGTGCGTTGATCCATCAGTCATTCAGGCAGGACAAAGACCTCTTCGTTAATTTGCCATTTACCTCCAAGAATTTGATCTTTATAAGTGATACAAAGCGTTCAAAATCGACGATTTTGAAGAAAATTATTTAATTTATAAATTCCATTTTATAATGGGATAATTAGTTATTGTATAGTTAGTTTTTATCAAAATCGGTCCTTACACTATTTTGAGCATTATTCGCAAAATTCATTCTGTACTATATTTTCTAATCACATCGTCTAGAGGTACTCAATAGTGTCCGTCATTCTACAGGACGTGGCAAAAGAACCGATATACTTCACACAACTTCTGCCGTCTCGAATGACGTAAGTGAAACTCGCCATTCGGCTCACTTACAAATAACGCAAACTGCACTCTTCACTGAGTAAGTCATATTGTGTTGGTCGAGATCACCCATACTAGGCCGGTTGACTATCTTAGAAGAATGGGTGGTCAGTGTTCACAGTTCACACGACCTGTCCCTGGTTTCTTGAAACTCCATAGTAGCATAAGATACAGGGTGCAAAAGTTCAACTCTTCATATTGTATGTGTGGCCGAAAATTAAGTCTTCGAAATATTTAGAACTTTGAACGATTTGTGAAAAATCACTTAATTTTGGGCCTTTGCGACTTATTATTAATAACAAAATATGACTTATCAGATATCATTTGACATTAATCGTGCAGGAGACCTAGTTACAAACAATGCATAAAATCACAACTCACAATCCATAAAACTTCATAACTACATAATAATATTTTAAGTAGTCAAGTATTTATTTATTCCATTTCGGCTCCTTTGTCTCGCCCTGTCGGGAAGTGAATCTAGTCAAGAGTCACTGGTAACTCCGCATACAAGAGCATGTACATCTTATACATGTCAGAAGATGATATTGATAGTAGGTCTAGGTAGGTACTGTAATATTCACCTGGTTGGTAATGTCATAGACTACGATCGCCGCTTGCGCTCCTCTGTAATACATCGGCGCTAAGCTGTGATACCTGCAACACACGAAGTACAAAGTTAATGGAATAAGTCATGTACGTAACATAGTACTTATGGAATTTGACTTGCCAAAATTTCATTCTAATGGCAACACAACATTAAAATCTTCGTACATATAATATTAATTATCATGTTAATTGAGTGTATAATTGAAATTGTGATTGAACAAAACACTAGAACGAAAGAAGAATGGCCAAATCGTACTCGAGACAAAACAATGGTGTCCATATATGATATATATATGAAAAATACCCTTATTTTTTAAGATCTTAAAAAACACAAAAAGTATCTCTGTAAGTAGCCACAAAAAAAAGATATCAATTTATTTTTGTTTTTGTAACTTCTACGACATCCATGTATGTGTTTTCAGAACGCACCTTTTGACGATTCATTTCGCTTATGAAATGACTTAGACAATTCAAAGACTATAATTATTCACGTTTTTCTTAATAGTTATACTCGATAAGTATCTAGGCATCAAATCAACAGCTGTGTGTGCATTCTTGTCATAAAAAATAATTAAGTAGGTTCATATTAAGTATAAGCATTTTGTTCAATAGGGTACTTGCATGAAATTTATAATAAGAAATTGTGTCAATATTTCAAAAATAGAGCCTTTGAAAAGCGTTATCGTGAAAGATTTACTAAAAAAATTTCAATAGTTTCCGAAATATTCAACTTTTAATTTTGTGAAACGGAACGTTGCAACGAAACACCAATCACAGCCACGCTTAACACATGACGTCACTTTTATTTTTTTAGGAAAGATTTACCTCTTTCAGAGAAGGCAAAAGAAACTAAGTGCATACAGTCAACGCATTTTTTTCCATTTTCTGAAGTTTTTTACTTTAAAATGCACCGGTAAGATGTATTTCGATTCTTTACTGGAACTTTTGGAAGTAACTCGACACACTTCAACCTTAATTTCGCTTTTGGATATTGAAGTTATCTGTCCGTCAGTGTCACATGGCCTTGTCAATACGACAGTGACATTTCTACCACAGATTAATAAGGCGTAATTTTGAACTAGTGACGTCATTCCGCGTTTCGGCGGTAAAGTATAAAGTAGGAACTTTGAAACGCTCTATTTCATTAATTTATGCATATATATTTTTTCTTTTTCTTGCTTTGTCTAAGTAGGCCATATATCTCTAAAATAGACTGAAAAAAAAATTTCATGCAAGTACCCTATTGCGTACAACGGAACGTCTATTGTCCTCGACAAGTTACTTAATCTGTGGTCATCGAACCGCGTCAGTGATTGTCATTGTTTTTTTTTTTGATTGACAATTGACATGACACCCGGCAATCACTCACGCATCTCGCTTCACTTGCTGTTCTATTTTGGATTTCCTTTGTCGTTTTGACCAGTTTTGACTTAGGCATTTTTTACGGACTGATAACTACCACTTGTGACTATCGTTATCGCTAGTTACATTTTTTCTATGCTAACTACACTTTTGGGTCGGGTAAAAGGTAATTATTGATTCTAACCTCAAATGTATTGTTCATGTTATTTTAAAAAATCGTGGCTATTTAGATATGATTTTTAAACGGGATGGTATTTACAACATAAAAACAAATCAATCTAAGTATAGTTTATTATGGGACATGAAAAATAAAAGTCAAGTCCAGCTCCTATAGAAATTTGGCCATTGTTCTTTCATGTATGTTCAGTAAGTTATAATGACGTTTTACAGAAATTAAGCTAAATAGAAACAGAACATATATACAGAAAATAAGTTTATACCTTACTAGGTGTCGCCTGCGGTTCCACCCGTGGTAATTTCGGAGTTCCCGCAGAAGTTCCAAAATAAACTATGGATATGAACCTTCCTCATGAAACTCTATCTATTGGTGAAAACCCGCATGAAAATCTATTCAATAGTTTTTGAGTTTATCGCAAACAGACAGCGGAAACAATTTCATTTTATACTATGTACCTAAAGATTATACGACATCTAGTCTCTTAAACCTTGTGGCTAATTTTACAATGCTTGATCTACTGTTAGTCAAATTAAAGAAGCATTCTTTTTGTTTTGTAACGAAACTTCACTTCACCCACAAACTAAAGGAGCAAGCTACGCGTTATTTGGTGTGATAAAGCTGTGACTTGTGGGCTATGGTACACTTGGGAGGGAAGGTACTACTTGCGTAATCTACACACGTTTGAAAGCTCATCGAACCAGCTGGATGTAGGTAGGTCTTGTAGAGAGTTATGACCCGTCTCTATCCAGCAGTTGACTTCTTAAGGCTGATAATGGTGACAATAATGTCACCATCATTATCAGCCTTAAGACGTGGTTATAAAACCACATTATTTAAATTGTTGTGATGAAGTCACAATGATAACTAAATAATAATACTTATATTCATAAGAAACCAACATAATATTATGCATATTGAATAAGCAAAACGGGTTAGTCCAGTTTAGTTTACAAAAAAAATATTAGATACAAGGACTTGGTAGACAGATAAAACAGGTGCGTACCTCTCCTGCCCTGCCGTGTCCCATATTTCAAACTTAACAGTGGTGTCGTCGAGGCAAACAGTCTGGGTGAGGAATGCAGCGCCGATCGTGCTCTCCTGGTACTCGTGGAACTGGCCCTTTACAAAGCGCAGCACCAGCGAGGACTTGCCCACCGCTGACTCACCCAGCAGCACCAATTTGAACTGGCACACCTTGGTCTGGGGCGCGCCATTGGGACGCTGCGCCGCGCCGCTTCTGTTGGTCGCCATGGCCTACTCGGAGAAGGCAATAGAAACTTAATAAATATTCCCTTCCTTATATTAAAAAAACTGATGAAATTAAATAAAGGATGGGTCAAAAAGTAAGCACTTGAAAATGAGGCTAATGAAAATATAGATAGATAAAAGTCTTATATGGTAAAAGGATGAGTGTATATCACATTGAAATTAGATGTTACAATGGACTAGTATGGGGCTGGCCTATTAAAATCCATATAGTATATTTTTACCATACAAACAAGTGTTGCCACTATACAATAATTTCCTAGACATCATAATAATCTTATATAAATCCTAGACAAATATTACTACTAGCTATGCCGCGCAGTTTCACCTGGGGTAATTTCGGAGTTCCCACAGGAATTCAGGGATAAAAAGTACCCTATCTCCTTCTCTGTACCCCTGACAATGTGCATGCCAAATTTCATCCAAATCTGTTCAGCCGTTTTTGCGTGATTGAGTAACAAACATCCACACTTTCACATTTATAATATTAGTAGGATTGTCTAAGGTTATTCATGTTCATAAAATCCTTGTAGAACGAGCTGTAAAAGTGTATAATGTGTGTGGATGTAGGTACAATAAGTGGGATGCATGGAACAGAAACATTCACTTATCCATATTCCTATAATACCTATATAAAGCTTTGTGATCTTACAACTATACATTAAATTATGTTTTCTTTAGCATAACTTAGAATTAACTTATAAAATAACCTTTTCAGTAGTTTGTAGTTTTTGTTATCATCTACTAGTTAGGTTACATGAAAAAAAAAGCATTACTGATTATGACTAGATTACTCTTTATCAGTATCTAATTAAGTAAGATAATATAGTTAATGAGTCAGACATTAAACACCAATCAAAAGTATAAAATATAGCAATGATTCTGTCACTTGTATTTTCCTAATGAAAACCAGTTAAGCAGATTTTGGTGTATGAGAAAATAAATGCAACTATTTTTCATGCTTCATAAATGTCCATGAAGCCTCACCTTTGCTGCTAGAGAGTGGAACAAGAGAAATGGTACGCAATGTACAATAGACAAGAAGTAAACAACACTATTAACCTTATCTTCGCATTTACAAGAAATAACAAAGAAACTAAAGGTATTAAAGAGGACGTCACGAATCGTATGTCATGATTGTTAACTTTGAGGCCAGCAAACTGAGTAGTTCACCAATTTATCGGTCACGCTCGGGGATGTCTCTTCCAATGATGACTAACCGTATTTGTTCGCATCAATGAGCTTCCTTCGTACGTTATCTGATCACTCAATTAGTTGTGAGCAAGACGCCCTCATCTCAATCAGCTGAACGTCTCAAAACTACGTAATTAAGCCATTTGTTTAATTTAATTAACAAAGTATTCGATTTAATATAAAATTATTACACTCACTGATGCGTTTTAGCATTCAATCACAGTAATTTTCGATAAAAATGACGCATTTACAAGATTAGGATATGAAATAGACGTACCCTCCCTCCTATAAATTTTTTGAAATTATCTTTTCCTTGGGCGACTAATTTTCACAAGGCCACTTGTATTAACACAATTTTAATTAATTACACAATTAATGAAGAAAAAACATCAGTTTCTGAGCTTATTTTAGCAATATTCTACTGAAAAGCGAAATGTCCACGAACAAACATGGAAGCGAAGACGTAAGTCATAGACCGTAGAACGTAGTGGTAAGATTAAAATAAAATTGTCTTTGGAGTTTGGCCTGGGACTTTTAGTGGCATTTGAGCAAAATGGATGTCAGATTTATTTATTTGTTTTACTTAAAATGTCTGTTTATCGTGGTTAATATTGTGTAAACGTGATGGAATTTGCATAATAGTGATTCATTGTGTGGAAGCTTAGGGCAACGCGGGCCCTCCGTGTTGCTCTAAGTGTGGAAGTGATGAACATTGAACAGTGTGGAAACAGTAAAATAAGATGAAATGGGGTGTTCGCTGGGAGGTCTTGTTTAGCTACATTTAACTTCCAACAGAGCATCCCATTAATGTATAATCAAAATTAAAATTACATTACTTCTCATTTAGGGAATTTAAATCGGATACAATTTAAACGCTTATTACACTTTACAATTTTTCAGACACCAATCTGCGGTGTGTTCGGATGGTTTGCACATCGAATGCGGTGCGCCCAAACCAAGTTCGATCGTGTGTACGGCGCACCGCACCGTTCGGCGCATACATATAAATAAAATTGAAGTGTCTGTTTGTAATCCCAAATTACTAAAAGCACATTAAATGCATATGAATGTATATACGGTACTGACATCCTTACTAATATTATAAATGCGAGAGTGAGTTTGTTTGTTGTTTGAATTTTTCTCTATATTTCTGTTTGATCCGGCTAATCTCTGAAACGATTGGACCAATTTTAACGGGACTTTCATTGACAGATAGCAGTTATAAGCAGTAACATAGGATACTTTATAAAAAAAAAATGTTTCTAAGGAAATTCCGAAAAGCACGCGGGTGAAACCGCGCAGCACAGGTAGTCTTTAATAAGTTTCATATTGCTATATCTACTCTTGTCTATTTCTCATATAGATTTTTACCCATTCTTTTCATTTTTCCACTTATTACTGGCAGTGGTGATGTGGCTCCTATAACCAACACTTACGCCACTTTGTTTTTTTTATCGGAGACACGACGAGCGGCCGTGTTGCATGCTCAAAAATGACTGGACCGTGCGCTCGTCTGTTGCGCAGGTCGCGCCGCACGGTGCGGTGGTGCGGTCCCGTACAAGTTCGGTCGTCTGTTAGCACTTTAATTTGTTGTTGTTTATGGTCAATTAGGATAAACGAAAAAAAATAATGTTTATGGTCAAAAATGTCAATGTCATAAGTCTAGTTAATTTGTGCTTTAGACATTTAATTTGTGCAAAAACTTTGATTCTACAAATTTTTTGATATTTAATTTCTGGCTTCTGCCGAGTATTACTGCGCTGAGTTTGTGCTTAGTTGGTTTTTTGAACGGAAAATTAGATTATTTATATATTTACCAGTAAAAAAGGGGCATAAAGCTTTTGAAACTATAAAGGTTAGTAATCAACCATAATGAAAATCACACGGTACAGGAGAGTGCAAAAATATCTAAAGTTTTATTACAATAACTTCGGTTTCCGCGAGCCGTACCAAGTTATGATTGATGGCACATTCTGTTTTGCTGCGTTCAAAGTAAGTTGTTCTCCTTATACCGTGGGGAATATCTAGTTTTGATTGCTGCTCCCACATGTGTGTTCGACTGTAACGTACAATAATTTTGTACAGAATGGATTGTAAATACCGTCGTAATGGGCGACTAATCGACATCGTCGATGATGAATGGCGTGCGGAAAAACTCCCGCACGAGGACATACAGGTCCCCGTGGAGGAGTTGCCAGACCCAGAGGCTGACAGTGTCGACTCCAACCTCACCTTGAAAGAGCAAAGCTTACGCTGGCAAGAGAATTTTCCTGAAGCACCAAGCAGTGATCTAAACTAGGTATTCACTATTGTCATAAAGTAATGATCATTTATTTTAATGTGCTAAGGTAGAGCTTTGGATTGACCTTCTGCTACATCTACAACTATATATTATGCTCTTGCTCATAATTCTACTGTTCTATGTACCTATTTTACCTTTTTTTTAAATTGACTATTATTATCATCATCCAGGTTACAATCTTTTTATATCACACTATTCCTACTATCTATTTTACCATATTTTAAAAAAAATTATAATTGTTTTTGTATTTGTTAATGAGTTTGTTGTTATATAAAGATTAATTTTTCAGGAACATATCAACATTAGAGAACAATTACCAAAATATCTCAATGCACAAACAAAACTACTAACCACTAGATGTATAGTGATTGAAACTGAGAAAATTGCTAAAAAAACACTCGGAGCTCTCAATATTGTAAAGCAGTTTGGCATACATGAGTGTGGACATAAAGAACCCATCAGTGGCTCTAACTGCATATTGTCTATGATAGGAAAAAACAATAGCAATCATTACATCTTAGCTTCCCAAGATAGAGATTTGCAAGAAAAACTTCGAACAAAGCCTGGTGTTCCACTCCTGTACCTCCATATGAAAGCACCAACATTAGAAAAACCATCAAAAGCGAGCTACGATAAAGCTGGACAATCTATTGAAACAAATCCCTTTGTTTTCATCAGTAAATCTCAAAATGAAGCATTAAAGGAAATGAAAAGTGCGCTTGGGATTGAAGAAAAAAAGGAACCTGAACCCGTTATTATTAAAAAAAAGAAGCCCCACAATCCCAACCCTTTGTCTTGTAAGAAAAAAAAACCGAAACAGAAGAATTCTCATAATAAGAAAGATAGTGAGGTAGTGAAAGAAGGAAAGATCAAAAAGAGGAAGAAGAAATTGCCTCAGCATATTAGAGAACAGCTTCAAAACTCTGTAGTTAGTAGTTGAATGTTGTTATTATATAAGTTATATCTTCTTTCTTTTTAATTTTTGTACTTCTGTATATGTATGTAGTAAAAGTAGCTCTTTTACCTTTTCAAGCCTCACCTGCAAAACAATTAACAAATTGTAAAAAAGTAATTTAAAAATTATAAACTGACTTGAAAACACATACTAAATATTTTGTTTATAAGTTTGTTTTTTTTATTTAATTAAGTGCTATGGCAATTTAACGTTTATAACGTAAATAAATTTTAAATAACGAAAAAAAAAATTGATTGCTATTTTTTGAAGTTGTTTTTATTTATATTTTAAAATAGCACACCTACATTCTACAATTAATATTTTTTTCATTTAGTAGTTCATTTTATTTGCTTTTATTACTTTTTTTATTTCCTCTCTTTTAAAAGCTTTTTCATACGTAGTTTCCTGACTGCATAGGTAGGTAAAAACAATTAGTGTAAAAACCGGTTTTAGTTTTTTCTTGCGATTGACTGGCATAACACTAAAGCGATTTGAAATTTTAATATCTATTAGTAACTATATTCTATAACTTTATCCACAAAGACAAGTTAATGTAGCGCTCTCTCTGTCACGCAATCTCATACAAATGACAGACAAAAAGTAAGTGGGTGTAAACCATTCTGATTGCCACGAATGCCAGTACGGGTACACGTACTCTGTATGTATCGCTGACCAATCACAAACGAGAGTCATGTTTTCCATATTAACGTGTCTCCGTCCTACGGTAATTTCGAAATTCCCGCGGGAATTCCGGGATCAAAAGTACCCTATGTCCTTCTCTGTAGGTACCTACCACTGACAACGTGTAGGTATACAAAATTTAATGGTGATCGGTCCAGCCGTTAACGCGTGATGCCGTGACCAAGGGAAATAGGGTTTAAATTTTATATAGGTACTAGCTGTGCCCTGCGGTTTCACCCGCGTGAGTTTCTGAATTTCCGCAGAAACTCCAAAGTAGCCTAGTTTAGTCCATATAACATCAGCGAATTAGCAATGCAAGTCCCGTCAAAATCCACCGAAGTAGGTGTAAATCTACTGGACAGTTTTGAATGAAGTGTAGACTAAATGTTAACATAATATTCCGCTCCCTGCCGGACCGGACCCCTCAGAATTCTTAGATTAATTATTCGAGAAACGCCACTTGTTTTTAAATACCAACATTGGGTCGCGTCATCTGAAAAAAATAAAATACAAACACAACAAAAACTTAATTATTAGTATTATGTCTGGGTATCAGTAATGCTCGTGCAATCGCTCCAATGACCTTCGGTCCTTTTGATTAATTACTCAAGTTCACTTAAGTTTGAACGGCCACACGTATTTGAGTCTGTAGGCTCCGAATGTGAGGATGTGGATGAGTGGCAGGTTGCTCAGGTACAGGGTGTGAAAGTGAGTGATGATGTCATAACATTCCTCCGGCTCGAACACCTCTTGGCCATCAGGGGAATCCTAAGGAACAAAATGGTACAGCTTCAGGACCAAATTGCAGAATGGCATGATGACAACTGCACTCGCGACAATTCGGTCGTCAAGGTCGGTGCCAAAATAAAAAAACCAAAATGTACTATGGTACCTCAATGGTATGCCTTATCATGATCTCCTTGAAATAGCACCAAACAGCGCCGGGTGCGGTCCAGTAGTACCATTTGAAGTAAACGTGCGTATTCAGATAGATGGTGAGCAAGCACGCTAGTTGGAACGCGTCGAAGTCGCGCTGCGCCGCGTACTCGACCGTCTCTTTCAACAAGTTAAGGAGATATCGCTTCTCTATAAGCCGGTCATTTGCCACCACCTTTTTCTCGACCAGGAGTTTACCTGCATAAAATTCCTACATTTACAATTTACTGGCCTTATTTTTCATTATTAGGTTTTAATTCATTTATAGAATAGATTTTAATGACCCCCTAAGGCTAAGTCGTACCGAGATCAAATTATTGGTGACCTACCCAAGAATACTTTCAAACCATCATCAGGATCGGCATCGGCGGCCGCTATCATGTTAATAGCCTCTGCTTCGCTAACTATAGTTCCGATCAGCAAGCGAGGTCTGACCTCTCTCTCCGGCTTGACATACGGCGGCAGTTGGTTCCTCTCCAACGAGTAGAAGTAAGAAGGCGCAGATATCTGGGGCTTCAGCCGCGTGCCTCGCGCCGCTGGCTCTAGGGGCGCAGACGCGGCTTTTATTCCAAAAGATTTTAGTGACGTGGAGCCGGGCACGCTGGTGTCAGAGTCTAATATAGCGTCCATGATAAAGTGATAAAGGTTTTGAAAATCCTCTGTCAGACACCGATATTGCCCACAATGATTTTATTTTCTTTGGCGATGACTGGCGACGACCCGCAGTGATTTTTTCTCTTTTGACAGTAACCCACAAATTAACTAGACATATGTCTAAAGACAGTAACCTAAGAGAATATTTTAATCAAAAATAATAATAATATACATATATTTGAATATAATCACTACATAGACGTTCTAAAACGTCTATCTTAAAACGTGAACGTAGGTACCTAGATATGGTAGTATCTCTAAGAAGTTTGTGGTTATATACCTACTCTTTGATCTATGATCTCATCAATGTCAAGTTTACAATTTAAATAAGTCAAAATAAATGAAATAAAAAGGTTTTATTAAATAATTTTTAAGATTTTTTTTGTACATTTCAATAGGTAGTTTATTATAAAATATAATACAATTAATGTCTGACAGTTTATCAATCATTTCTGAATTTTGCAAAACGGCGTACGTAAAACGGTACTTAGTGCACTATAGGAATTGGGTATTCCAGTGTTGGCACAATAAAATGCTATGTATTTTTATACGCGTTCGGGTAATGTGAATAACAAAATAGGTTTCTACGAAGAAATTGATAATGAAGCAGAGACTCAAGGAGACTTCTTTTTTGATGTCAAACTTATACGAGGTTTTCGCGTACTTCCTCACTTAATCTACATAATTATTACTTATTAAAATTCCATTTTTTACGACACGGCGCCCCTCCGGTGACAGACAGAAAACTAAATTTATATAGGTTTCCACCTTATAAGCCCTACATTTTCAATCTATATGAGATATTTAAGACAATTGATCCGCAACTATGACTTTTTTGCAATATCAAACTCATCTCTATCGCAGTCCTTGTTGTCTTTGTTGTCCCAGTATCTACCGGCGACTTCTCTCCGAACACTGCTGGCTCGCCTGATGTCCCAACTATCTTTGTCGCTTCCATCTTTACTCTTCTTTTTCGTTTTATTCTCCTTCTTCTTGTCTTTAGGGTTTTTGCTCTTTGCTCCTTCTTCGTCGGTACTTTCATCTGTTTTCTCATATTTATCGCGTTTTCCTTTCTTATTTTTATGTTTGTTCTTTTCAATTTTTTCTTCATTGGACGAACTATCTTTATTTCGGTCCTCGTCTTTACTTCGCACGACACTTCGTATTTCTTTTCTACCTTTGTCTCGTTTGCTCTCAGTCCTCTCGTCATCACTTGATGAATTTTCGTCGCTCTTCTCTTCATATTTTCCCTTCCTTTGCTTATCAAGTCTTTTTTTATTCGACGAACTATCTTTGTTTCTGCCTTCATTTTTATTACTTTCCCTGTTTTTATAATCATCTCTTTTATTGCGTTTTTCCCTGTCGCGCTCCTGATCATTTACCTCAGTATCTTTTCTACTGGATTTCATTGATTTCTTTTGCCTTTCATGATTTTCATCTCGCTCATCACGTCTGCTTTCATATCTTGAAGCTTTCTCTCTTGAATCATGATGATATTTTCTTCTGTCTTCGTCTCTTGCGACGTTTTTGTCTCGCCAACTCCTGTCCCGTGAATCATCTTCCCGATTGTTTCTCTGATCTCTTCGCCTGTCATCATTCTTTTCAGAATTTCTGCTACTAGACAACTCCTTATCATTTTCAGAATCAGTTCTTCTATTACGATCTGAGCCACTATCGTCTCTTCTGAAGTCCTCTCTGTGTCTTTGGGTTTCGCGCTCTCGAGGTCCATTGTTACCATTTTTCCATGGTCCATTCCTTGGTCTCAGAAAATTGTCTTTGTCCCTTTCATTCCTATCAGTAGTGTGTCTGCGGGCGTCTTTACCATAAGTGTCATAGAACCCATCGTGGCCCCATCTGTCCTTGCTGGCTTCTGGTTCGGCTTCTGCAACTTTATCTTCGTTGGTTTTGTCTTTTTCTTTACTTTTTTCTTTCTCTTGACTATCTTCAGAATCTGAAATAATAACCATCATGGTGGTTAAAATGCTCAATAGACCAGTGTTTAGGGGTACAAAAAAAATTAAACAATACTCTATCACGACTATTCTGAACTAAAATCAATATACAAAGGCCTTCTCTAAAATATTAACTTTTAAGTGAAAGCCCATGTGTTGTCCTGGGAATTACCACATTTTTATATTATTACTAGCTGTGCCCCGCGGTAATTTCGGAGTTCCCGCGAGAATTCCGGGATAAAAAGTACCCTATGTCCTTCTCTGTACCCCTGACAACGTGCATGCCAAATTTCATCCAAATCCGTTCAGCCGTTTTAGCGTGATTGAGTAACTAACATCCAAACATCTAAACATCCACACTTTCACATTTATAATATGAGTTGGATAGTATAACAATCACTAAATAATATCATGTCTATTGCTTACCGCTTGAGCTGGAGTCACTAGAGTCATCAGATGATGACGAGGAGTCCGAACTGCTGGAGCTTGAGTCGGAACTGCTTTCCACAGTGATCTCTGTTACTTGAGGCACTACATTCTGAAGAGTGAGAGAGAAGTAGTTTGTATTGCTAGTGTTGCATTTCTTTTTTCCATTAACAAAAATGTTGTAGTACAATTTACTCTTTCATTCACACGCAAAATAGGCGCTCAGACGTCGAGTTGCGGAAACCAGCCCGCTAACAAATACAAATACTCTTTCATTCTAGTAATAATTTGTATCGCTGTTTTGCATATATTTAGAGTAATTTATGGATTGAAAACCATAGGGGTACAAGTGATACCGTTAAGATATGAAGAAAAACCATTTTGTAAATGATTTTGGAGACTTTAATGTTAAAGTTACAATAAAATGCACCATGTATTTAGTATGGTATACTGTATTCAATACAATACAGTATTGAGTACAGTAGTGTTACACAATATTAATGTTTCATTAATTAAAGAAATGGAAAAAGAAAATCGATCATCAATTTCCAGTGTTGTCAAGTTATTTTAGAGGTTGTACCATAAATTATATTGATTACTAGTTGACCGCCGCGGTTTCACCCGCGGTAATTTCGGAGTTCCCGCGGAAATTCCGGGATAAAAATAAGTACCCTATGTCACTCCGAGTGACTCACTCAGGCTAACTTTAGCTTCCTATATATAATAATAAGTAGATCCATAGATAACAACGCGGTTACAAACTCCGGAGTTCCCGCGGGAATTCCGGGATATAAAGTAGCCTATGTCATTCAGGATCACTGTAGCTTCTTATGAGTGAAAGAATTTTCAAAATCGATTCAGTGGATAGCTGTTCCGCCGTGGTTTTACCCACGGAAAATTCGGAGTTCCCGCGGCAATTCCGGAATAAAAAGTACCCTATGACACTTAGGATCGCTGTAGCTTCCTATAAGTGAAAGAATTTTCAAAATCGGTTCAGTAGATCCAAAGATTACGCCCTACAACGTCACAAACTCACGAACTCACAAACTCCGGAGTTCCCGCGGGAATTCCAGGATAGAATGTACCCTGTCACCCAGGATCACTATAGCTTCCTGTAAGCAGTAAGCGAAAGAATTTTCAAAATCGGTTCAGTAGATCCAGAGATAGCTGTTCCCCGTGGTTTTACCCGCGGGAAATTCGGAGTTCCCGCGGGAATTCCGGAATAAAAAGTACCCTATGAAACTCAGGGTTACTGTAGCTTTCTATAAGTGAAAGAATTTTCAAAATCAGTTCAGTAGATCCAGAGATTACCCCCTACACCGTCACAAACTCGGAAACTTATGCTCTTTATAATATTAGAATAGAAAACTACATAGAAATGGCATTTGTTTCCACTCGTTTGGGTACATCTCTGTCTTATTCTGAAACTCTAGGCACACCGTTCACCTTAGGCATCTGCTTCAAGTGTTCGCGGAGCTCATCAGTCAGGCCTCCCAAACCAATTGATGTGAAGAAATTGATCGAAAACCTGGTATTCCTCGGATTATCTCTAGGAAATATGCCTGAGAATGCCTCCTGCAGAGTTCTGTGGGAGGAAAGATACATATGTAATACATACAGGTTCGTTGAGGCAGTAAATTTGATTGTTTTGAATTTACAAACAACACTTTACCACATACACATCTTAATGCCATTGCATCCTCAGCTATAAGCTTGTGGTGTGAAGACCAAGCAAACCTATGGCGTATTAAATGTGATTTCATTGAAAATGAGAAACATATTCAAGTTTTCAGGTAAGTTATAACTAATTTGCTGTACCCTGCGACAATTGGGTATTCATCCGCGGTAATGGGCATGTTGACTAATTTTTATTTTTTAGTCCGTCTTGTAGATTATTAAAAAATATTGGACACGTATTTTTTCTTTTTTTACGTAATCAAAAAATAACGGCGATATATTGAGTTGAAATTTCGCGTGACGTCACTATTCTGACAGTTTGTATGGCGGTTTTGCGGTTAGTGACGTCACGACCTCCTCATCCTAAACTTTAATGCCCTTTATCTCTGTATTTATTTAAAAAAGCAAAAAATACGTGTCTATTGTTTTTTTATTTTCTAACTGACGGACTAATTAGAATTTTGATTTTCAATAGTAGTCAACATCCCTATTTCGGAGTTCGTGCCGGGAATTCCGGGAAAAAGTACTCTACGTCCTTCTTTGTACCCCCGAGTTCTGGAGTTCCCGCGGGAATTCCGGGATAAAAACTATTTTATGAATGGTTACAAAATTTTATCAAAATCCGTTCAGTAGTTTAGGAGTCCATCGCGGACAAACAACGTGACACGTGATTTATATATATTAGATTGGATGTGGTACAGCTGGTTCAGAATAAATCCAAGTGTCATTTCGTGAGGCATACTTAGCTGAAGCTGTGATTGTACTATTTCAAATCTACATACAAAGGTACCTACATCTACTTGGGATAGTAAATAAGGAACTTTTAACTTACGGATCTTTGAGACGGTCATTCAGTTTCTTTAGGCCCATATACTCCGCCAACTCTTGGAACAGTATCTTGATGTAAATACGACCGGAACTTGTCGTATCCTCTTCGTTTAACTTCACACACTCTAACACTTCCCAACTTATAGAATCAGTGTAGAGGAGATGAGCAAAGAACTTGCTTACATTCCGTAGACGATTCGTGTCCAATCTGTGTGCCGTACCATAAGATTCTTTGAATATTTCTTCAAAGGATCCTATGTACACTCTGTTTATATTGCAAAAACGTTCAGACAATAGACCGTAAAACTTCACATACGTTCTCTGTTCAGCACAGCAATCTAAAAACATGTGGCAGAGTTCAACTTCCTGACCCGGTTTAAGCTGCATTTTCATCAATTTATGAGCACATTCCTCAAAGTCTAAACTTGAGTTGATTGTCAAGTATATGGTACGGCGGAGTGCTATCAAATTAGTTTCTGTATTGTCTATGATTGTGACAGGCTTTTGCTCCTGTTCCTCATCCGCATCAGACTCCTCGCTCCCACTTTCACCAGATCCATCTTCTTCTGATTCGGCGTCCGAGCCGAGAATCTCCTCACATAAAGTCTTGTATTTTTGTTCATTTTCTTCATATTTCTCATCAAACTTGAACACATCTGAAAACAAATTTAAGATTATGATGACACATGTTATAACATGTTATGGAATTTGACAACCCGATTGGTGTAGTAGGTCACCATGCTTGCCCACTAATC
The DNA here is from genome assembly GCA_907165275.2 of Zygaena filipendulae. Classification (NCBI taxonomy): domain Eukaryota; kingdom Metazoa; phylum Arthropoda; class Insecta; order Lepidoptera; family Zygaenidae; genus Zygaena; species Zygaena filipendulae. The sequence goes on from OU015649.1 coordinate 1,174,257, forward strand.
AAGAGGTTTCGGGTTCAATTCCCAGTGGGGGTGCACCCTTTTGTGTGATGAACACAGGGTTCCACTTTCCAGTCTGGGTGTATATCTATAGTATACCTAATATATTATGTAGGTAATTCTATGCAGTATACATATACACACCGGCAGAATTAGCGGAACATAAAAAGGCAGAGTATAGAAATAATTACGTATATATATTAAAACAAATTATTATCAGGCATGAAGTAATAAACTAATATACATCTTTTAACATCGATTTTAAGAAGTTTTTAGTTAAATTTTATTGAAAGTAATCAAAATTAAAAAAAAACAAAAAAGTCTCTAGTTTGTGAGAACACAGACAATGTTGCAAATAAAAGTGGAATCACGAAGGGGAAACACACGTTATTAATCGTTCATTAATTTAGTGTTAAAATCACAGTAATCTTTAATTTGCAACATTATTTGTGTGCCCACAAATTAGAGAAAAAGTGTTTTTTTTATTATTATTTTAAATAAAATTTAATAATTTAATTACAAACTTTTAAAGTGTTAAAAGATGTATATTAATTTATTACTTCACGTCTAATTATTATTTGTTTTAATATATATACGTAATTATTTCTATACTCTGCCTTTTTATGTTCCGCTAATTCTGCCGGTGTGTATATTATATCACATTTGCTTGGTTTCCATGACACAAGCTAATAATAATAGCTTACTCAGGGATCAAGTAGATCTGTGTGTTGTGAAGTAGACTATTATTATTATTATTAATTAAAAAAAAATTAACATTCTGATAACATCCTTGAGTAAGACATAACAACTTTATTAGATCTTCTATTACACCAGGTTTTTTTATTTTATAAGTTATGCCTGTATTATTTCTTTAAGAATGTTATGTTACGTAAAATGAGGCATTGTTGTTATGAGATTATTAGCAACATTTTTCATGTAATAAATTAAACCCTGTTTATTTATTATTTAACGTCCTGAGACCCGGGTTTTCGCATAGCATGTCATGTATTCATCTAGACCTATCGTCCTAAATATAGAACAAACTAATAGTTGAGCTTCAAACCGTACATAAAATTTTATGTATTTTAAATATTTGAAGTTTCATTTATTTTTTCATATTCTTTTTATTGTAATGTAGACATATTTGAAACATTATTTTTTGATTTTTTTTTTCTATTTATAGCATGTTAGGTCTTTCGTAAGTACCCTATTATATAAATAAAACAAAAAATTAAGACACACTTGAATTTTTCAGTCAAAAATTGCTTGTCCCAGAACTAGGACATTAGGTCCTAAGATGATGTACAACTGTCAAATTTAGGTCTAAACAATATGAGGGATTATGTCCTATATTTAGGACGTGGGGGCTCAGGAGATTAAGTATCAAATCAAGGAACGATTTTAAGGCTGTTTTAGTAATTCTAAACATGTAAACTTCATAACAAGTTATTCAATTTAACTTTATAATATAATCACTTACTAAGAATGTCCTGTGGATCGCAGGCATCGTCCAACATAACTAAATGTGTAAATTGTTCTTCTTCTGGGACCAGTTCCAATTCCTCAATCAGGGCAGGATGGTCTTTAAAACCATCCTTCCAAACTTGAAAGATGACTTCAATCATATACTGAATTCTTTTGTCGAGCTCCCCTTCATGGAGAATGGTCCTCAACATGTTAAATATCGCATTGACACCTTTCGAACAGACTTCAATTAGTTTCTGCCCACATTCCTTGAGGAAAGCTATGGCAACCTCCACAGAGTCATCAGTAGGTGATTCGACAAGCAGAGTCAACAGCTCCAACGCAATTATTTCATGTGCTACTCTCTGGTTGACCAGATGAGCTATGAATGTAGCTGACGAAATGCATGCGGGCTTATCGTTTCTTTTAAAACTCCTTTTGAAGAGTACCACCAACCTCTTCAAGAGCAGCTCACCAATATTGGGAAAGCGGCTATTTACCGCTGATATTAAGGCTGCATAAACATTTGTGAATGTCAATGAGGCAGCCTGGGCCTGAATGACTGATCTACAAAACAGCCCACGGCCACGAACTATGTTCTCCTTTAATAACTGTTTAATAATGATACCTATATTACCCACGTTAATTTTGTTTATGTGACCATGTATAGACTTCTTAAGAGCCTCCCATGCTAGGCGCTGATAAGCGACCGATGTTTTGTCTGTAATTTGTTTTTGCATCATGCGAAGACGCGCTGGCGGGATGTAAGCGCCGCCAGTTCTTGTGTTGAGCATATCTGTATCTTTATTCTTTCGTTCGGGCATTTCTTTCTTTACCTCTAGTGGAGACGGGGAGCGCCCGCGCTTTCGCGTAGAGCTCTTTACACGTCTTTCAAGAGGTGACCGCGATCTGGAACGCGCTCTTTTAGATTTTTTCTCTCTGCTGTAATGGTTGTCTTCGCGGTCTTGATCATCACGTTTTCGTTTTTTATCCAGATCCATGATATGGAATTGTTGATGATAAATTAATGTTAAAATATATTTAGGTTATTGGAAGAGGATGAGACTAGGAAGGAATGTGATCTATTTCTTTTGAATGCACCACGAATGCACTATTGTTTATTTGAATAGAATTACACTACACTATTGGAAATTATTGTGTTATTGGCAGGTAACACCACAAATTAACTAGACTTATGTCACAGAGTAAGGTGCATTTTCTTTGGTAAGGTGCCATTGGTTAAATTAAACTAGCGATGGGCGATTATTACTAAGAGTTATCGAATTTGTAGATTGTTGAGTTTAGTAGTTAAAAGTCGATAACAACTGATGTTATTCAATAATTTTTGTTGGAGTTTGAATATGACTGTGAGTAATGGCAGGCAACACTTGTCACATGTGAAGCGACACTGCGAATATCGGAATCGTTATTTAAATGTGATAAGTGTCATTCGTTATGACTTTACTTCTCTTCTAGACACGAACTGTGAAATAGCCGAGGGTTTTTATAAAATGAAATATTGTTTGTAATAGTGTTTTCAATATATGTATTAACCATGAAATAGTGTTTTTTTAAATAGCCCAGAGTCCAGCTCCCTCGAAAGAACCGTCCAACAGGTTATGGGCCCAGATTTGTAAAAATGAGGAAAAGTTGAAAAAATAAAGGAAAATTTATCATATTTAGTTTTATTAAAGAAAAATATTTATGCACAAAATTATAAGAGCAAGAGATTTAAGAATCAATGAGGGAGAACAACTAATTCTAGGTGGATACTTAGAAAACAATGAAGTAATTAATGGGCTTTGAGGCGATGAAAGGGACAATATTAACAGAAGTAACACAAATTAATATAATCGTGAAGATGAAGTCAGAGAAGTTCGAGAAGGTGATATAAGGAGAAATAATAGTAATGGAGTTAATGTAGTTCGAGAAGGTGATATAAGAAGAAATGATAGGAGATTAAGGTTTTAAATAAACTTAGAGAAGCTTACGTAATGAGCAGTCGAGAAGGAGTTTGAGGTTATTATAGTTAAAGAAGTTTTTTTATGCAATATATACATTGAGCAGTCGAGAAGGAGTTTAAGACTATTGAGGAGTCGAGAAGGAGTTTAAGACTATTGAGGAGTCGAGAAGGAGTTTAAGACTATTGAAGAGTCGAGAAGGAGTTTAAGACTATTGAGCAGTCGAGAAGGAGATAGTTTTTAAATAAACTTGAAGAGTTTATGTAGGGAATCGAGAAGGAGTTATACTAAAGTTAACGATGTTTTATTTTTATGTAGCGAGTCGAGAAGGAGGTTAAGGTTTTTAATGATGTTTTATATAGCAAGTCGAGAAGGAGGTTAAGATTTTTAACGTATTCTATACAAGGGGTGAATGTGTGCAAGTGTTGAGGGGGTGTGTTGGAGTTTGAATATGACTGTGAGTAATGGCAGGCAACACTTGTCACATGTGAAGCGACACTGCGAATATCGGACTCTTTATTTGAATGTGATAAGTGTCATTCGTTATGACTTTACTTCTCTTCTAGACACGAACTGTGAAATAGCCGAGGGTTTTTATAAAATGAAATATTGTGTGTAGAAGTATTTTTATTATATGTATTAACCATGAAATAGTGTTTTTTAAATAGCCCAGAGTCCAGCTCCCTCAAAAAGAACCGTCCAACAATTTTTAACTACTAATTTGCAGTGCAGTGCTCCTATTATAATAAGATACTACTAAATAAGTAGTTCAAATAATCGACGTAACACGGCACGCACCGCTCCGCGCGTCACAATAATAGGTTATAAAATGACGTTAAATACGCGTTCCGTCTTTAGTTTTTATTTGGTCTGAAACTTTACTATTGGAAATTGGTAAGTAGGTAGTTTTTCGAAAAGTCCAAAAGCGACAATCTAATGATCTAAATTATGTCAATTCCAAATTTTATTCTAGACCCCAAAACCAGAACCACAAAGTACAAACTAACTAGACTCACAACACAACACATTACACAACCACAGTCCACAAGTCACAATTTCACAAATTAACAAGACTTAAATATGCGCAAAAAATATCGATATACTTGTTAAAATATCGAAACTTTTTTAGAAAATAATTGTAATATAATATACTGGCAATATTTTAAATAAAATATCGATATTTCATAATTATATAAGAGTAATAACAAATTCGATATTTTTCTTAGAGTTCAGTACATTCATATTTAATTCGCATCTACATATAATGTAACGTTCTTCGACTGCGGACTACTGTAATCACATCACGAACACAGAGATATGACAAAAAGTTGACTGTCACGAACTGGTAATTAAAATGAACACCTATGGGCAAAAATAAATCAGTTTTTTGTATAAGCTCAGGCTGCGCTTGGTATAAAAATATGGATACCAAATATCGACATTTTATATTTTTTTCCTTACATAATTATATCGATACTCTACGATATCTTTTAAAGATATCGATACGAATCTCGATATATTTTTTCATTTGCGGATCCCTAACTACTAACTAGACATATTTTTTAATTGATTTCTTTTAGAAGGCAAAGAAATGTTAAGTCCATGCAGCCAAGTCAGATGCTTTTATTTTTTGAAGTTATTTAAATTGAAATGCAAAGGAAAATATTGCTTTTCCTGAAGCAGGCATGTCATTTGTTGACACTCGATAAACGATCGTAAGCTCGAGTAACTGAGTCTCGAGCCAACTTGGGTGAAACGTGAAACTTAGTCAAAACCTATTGCAGTAAGTAAATACGCCTCACCATTAGCTTCAAAGACAATATAGGTATTATAATTATTACGTTAGCTTATTAGGGAAGAACGAAATACTAAAAGAAATTTATTTGAAAAAACATAAATAGACATAATATTCTCCATAAAATACTCTCTCCCCAAGTATCGCGCCGGATGTTAGATACCTACATTACATTTTTAACTGCCCGGTTAATTTAACTTAGATATGTTATAAGTTATAACTCAAAACAATACCCATCAACTGAACATTCAACAGTGTCACACTACCTATATGTTTTTCTTATCGGAACGCGCGGACGCCGCAAGAGCTATAATATTATTTTTAGTTATTTGCCGGCTGGCTGTCATCGAGACATCATATAAACCCGTAAACCGGATCGTCTGATTTTGCGTGCCCTAAAATGTTACGTTATTTAATTTTTTATTGTTCTTTTGGCGCGTTTTTTGCGACCAGTATGTACGTAGTAAGTCCGGGCCCACTACATCCGCCGACTAAAGGGGAAGTGTGGCCGAAAGCTCAACAGGAAGTCAAAGAAGATCTGTTTTTTGAATTTGATCCGACCGCGTATCATGTCAAGGTACCTATCTCATTTATATTTTATGTTAATACTCAAATAAATAGGTATAAAATTTCTAATTTTTGACACTGTATCTTGATTAGTGCACTAGAGAAAAATTTATGATTAATTGATGAAGTACCTAAGTAAAGATCTTAAATAGGTACCCACTGATTTAGACAGGAAGTTTTACATTTAATTAAATCTAGGTAGGTAGGTACTTCAATTTTTTTGTTCTGTCTTAAAATGTCTAACAATCTATTACATAGATATAAAATGCTTTGTCCGGAATGACTGATAGATCAACACAGAGTCTAAACCGCTGATCGTAGAGACCTGAAACTTGGAGGGTGAGTTCTTTGTATGGCGTAGGCATCCGCTAAGAAAGGATTTTTGAAAATTCAACTCCTAAGGGAATGAAAAGGGGTTGCAAAGTTTATATGGACAATTCCTCGGGAACTTCGAAATTATCGCGGGTGAAACCGCGCGGGACAGCTAGTATAATATAATTATGCAGTCGTATTAATCTTTTGTACAAAACATCGACTATTTATTTTTGCAAGGGATGGCAACGGATATTAGGTAATATGCCTTTGATGCCGTTTTCAGATAGAACTTATTAGTTGTTCCCTACCATTTCTTCCGCATTAATTTCGGATTTCCCGCAGGAATTCCGGAATAAAAAGTACCGACCCTGTGTACCCCTGACAATGTGTACGCATAAATGATGATCGTTTGAGTAGTTAAGGCGTGAAAGAGTAACAAACAAATGCATATTGATATAATTAATAGCGTGTTAACCCACACTGGAGAAATTCTGAGTGAATCGTGTTCTAATTTCTAAATTGTGTCAACATTTTTTATTTTCGGCATTTTATTGGTATTTAAACAATGTAATAAGGTAGCTGGTACTTAAACACATAATAGGCTTGTCAACCAAATTTTAGTTTTTAGTCCGTCTTGTAGATTAATAAAAAATATTGAACACGTATTTTTTATTTTTTTACGTAGGTAAATGGTAAGTAGGTAGGTAATGAAAAAATAACGGAGATACTTTGGGATGTCGCGTGACATCACGCCGTGCTGTAGTTTATAGCACGTTATGACGTCAAGGGCCCCCACTCCTAAACTTTAATGCGTTTTGTCTTAGTATTTTTCCAATAATTCGAAAAAGCAAAAAATACGGGTCTATTATTTTTTATTAATCTACACGACGGACTAAATAAAATTTTGATTTTCATATCACGGGAACTACCTACTCTAAAACGCTCTGTAACTCTCAATAAAGCGTTCTGTATCAATAACTTATTATAGTTTTGTGGGTTTAATATGTTATTGCTTACCGGCGTCCAAACAATTACATAGTATAATAGTAAGAAATAATAGTAGTACTTAGCAAAAGGTAATATTTTAATGTCCCCACTGGTCTCCGCTGACTGAGCTGCCAACCCTGGGTGTGCACGGACGGCGCGGCGGACCATGGCCGATTCCGATATCTAGGTAGTCCTCACAACACGCTTCCTAATTGCTCCTAATTTTAATACTTACGTTGGTTTCATCACCATATTTTCCTTCGCCTTAAATCCTGTGGTAATCGTTTCGATTCCTACCAACATGGATCAAAAAAATCCCTTATAGGTAGGTACCGAAACGCCGTCTTTTGAATTTTCCAAGATACACGTCTTGTATAGGTATGGTAAAATATAAAAGTTGCTCGTTTAAAGTTGTCAGATAGTTAAATAGTTAATTATAATCTCAAAAAAGCAATTCCATGTTTTTTGTCGCATCGTGGATTGTAATGATGTTTAAATTAATGCGATGCGTTCAATTGTTTACGAAAGGAGTACCGTTTGAACGTTTCAAATTAAACTCGTGTCGTCCAAAAGGCGTTTAAAACCGATATCCACCCAGACCTACCCACGAACCTTAAAATCTTATCAAATTTCTGGCATAATATTTTTTTAATTGCTAATAAGTAATTTTAAACAAGTAAGTACAGTGGGCCACATAGACAAGTTGGTATACCACCTTGTAAAATTTATACTGTTTGTAAAACGTCTTTGTACCTATTTGAATTTGGAGCTTGGAGCTGCAAAAACGGCAACTTATAACGTCAACAGACGTTTTCCAAACAGTATAAATTTTACAAGGTGGTTTACTTGTCTATGCGGCCCACTGTACGTAATAGATGATTACAATTTTACAACTAACTACACATACATACAAACTCATTATAACTAGTAATATAACTATAGCTGTTCCCCGCAGTTTTACCCGTGCTAATAGGCTTTGGCCTATTTGACAACTTTTTTTCTAAATTTTATTCAGGCCGTCAGTTAGATAATAAAAAAAATAATCGATATGTATATTTTGACTTTTTCAAATTAATGAAAATATTAAAGTTTAGGAGTGGGGGCTCGTAACGTCCTTATATGCAGGTACATACTGTACCAACTTGTGACGTCACGCGACATTTCGACAACGTATCTCCGTTATTTTGTGCGTTACCTACGTAAAAAACAAACTTATCTAATCAAAGACATTCTAGTGTCTAATACTTTTTATGAATCATACAGGACGGACTAGAAACAAAACCTATTAATTAATACACAACTTATTTTGGAGTTCCCGCGGGAATTCCAGGATAAACTATACTTATACGTATACCTCATGGACCTTAAACCTTAATTGGTCCATGGTATACCTATAGATACGTATACCTTCCTCTTGAATAACTCTTTCTATCGGTGAAAAAAAAAAAAAAAACAGCATGAAAGTTCAGTATCTAGTCACTGAGTTTATCGCTAACAGACAGACAGACGTGGTGGAGGACTTTGCTTTATAATGTCGCATGTACCTAGTGATTATGCTTCTCGTTATATTCTTTACCATAAATTACTGAAAAAAAACATTGTAGCATTTAAAATAGCAAAGTGCCGTTTAACTCGCGTCGACAATGATTATCTTGTGTATATTGTTGAGTTCCGGTTTGCCGATGAGCGTGGGTCCGACCAAAGTGTACGTACCCAGCAAGGGGGAGGTGTGGCCGGCGGCGCAGGCCGAGCACAAACGCGACCAATATTTCATATTGATCATCCCGAAATTGGTCATATGGGTGAATAAATATAAATAATTATACCTACTTTTGATGGCAATTTTACTTTGGTTAAACTCGACATAGTAGGTCATATCATGAACAGGTATAGCTGACCCGTCATGACGTTGCATGTCCTGCCTAAACAATAAACTTACAAAAATCTCATTAAAATCTTTTCGGTACCTACCTCCAATAGGGATGTTGACTACTATTGAAAATCAAAATTCTAATTAGTCCGTCAGTTAGAAAATAAAAAAACAATAGACACGTATTTTTTGCTTTTTTAAATAAATTAAAATATACAGAGATAAAGGGCATTAAAGTTTAGGATGAGGAGGTCGTGACGTCACTAACCGCAAAACCGCCATACAAACTGTCAGAATAGTGACGTCACGCGAAATTTCAACTCAATATATCGCCGTTATTTTTTGATTACGTAAAAAAAGAAAAAATACGTGTCCAATATTTTTTAATAATCTACAAGACGGACTAAAAAATAAAAATTAGTCAACACGCCTATTTCCTAGGTCACCGAACGGTGGTAATATTACATCCGTTCAAAAAATTCGTACCTACAGCTATAGTTACACTGTTTTAGATAAGTTTAACATATTTGACCGATTACGGATATCTATGCAATTTTTTTTCCTTATTATAATATACTAGCTGTATGTACCTATATTTTAAACATCGGTATTTTAAACTCAAAATTTAATGCAGTGAATCGGGTTTTAACAGTTGTCTTGGGTAGGTAATTCAAATCCATAAAGGTACTTAGGTAAGTAGATTTTGCTTCATCGCAATCGATTCTCGGATAGTTATTAAGTACATATGTTAGCAGTTAGTTTAAAATTTCAAAGTATCATGGACGAACTTGGTACCAGTTATAAATAATATGTAGAGGTAGGAATAAACTGGTAAATTTATCAAGATGGGCGTGGACGACCGCATCCGATATTACTAGGAGTAACGAATCAATTTTTGTTAAAAATATTCAATGTACAGACCACGGATCTGGTATTTTATTATAGCAGATTTTTATAAAAAGATAGATATATACTATTGAGGACTTTTTTGTAGATATTTTGAAGACCATCATCTTTGTAATACATACTTTTGGGGCATGATGATCAACGTAGGTATGCGAGGATAAGAGCTCGAAAGCGCATTTTCATCCGACTTGCTTCAAATTTATCGTCACTGCTCAGCTCCTATGTGTCTTAGCGTTATGTTATATAGCCTATAACCTGCCCAGGAATATGGACTACAATCGTACTAAATTTGGTTAAAATCCCTTCAGTAGTTTTTGACCATGCGTGCACATACAGACAGACAAAAATGTACTGATTGCATTATTGGCATCAGTATCGATCACCATTCATCCTCCAATATTAATTTCGAATATATATTCAATGTACAGAATTGAGATCTCTACAGTTTTATTATAAGTATAGAAGATATAGAAGATTCCATATTCGTTACAAGACGGACTCAGTTTAGCCGCCCGGCCTGCTTCCAGGTGACGTCACACTCGTGCACGATCCTCACGAACGCGATCCACCGCTACTCCAGCGCGCTGCTGCGGCTGTCCGAGCTGGCCAGGAGTCACCGGCGGCGGCAGAACGTGTCGCGCAGGCGGCGGGTGGTGTGCGCGCCCGACTGCGGCGCGTCGGCCGACTCGAACTACCTCGGCGCTCTGCGCGAGCTGCGGATACAGCTGACGGCGCCCTGCGAAAACTACCCGCACTTTGATATGGACGAGCAATGTACGACTTCGATCCACCTCCAGCCCCCTTAGCCAAGTTGACAATGGTTTTAGTGCCGCCATGACTAAAGTGGTTTTCATAGAAAACAATGGTTTTTTTAAAGAGTTGCGCCATTTTTCTCCCTTCCATTTCTCTTTAAATAGAATATTTTAGGGTTTTGTTGTTACTACTTATTATTAATTAGTAGAAGCCCTTAAACCTTTTAGGTATAGTCGGTTCCCGTATTTTTACATTCATAGTTAAGGGTAAGTTAGTATACGGATCCCTAAAAACCCATTAGTTTCATTTGATGCATAAATTTTACTAACACTTTGTTGTTTTGTATTGGTAACGCATAAATATAGAGGTCAACTAATACCGATAAAAACATATACTTAGAAGTGTTGAATGTAGATAACGTCATGTTTAAACCGAATTCCTCGCGCTTGCAATAACTTCCTTCTATCTACGCCTGATAACTTGAACATATTGAAAAAAAAATGCATAATTGGACGCAGATAAGCAAAAACATGTTAACCCACAAAATTAAGTTATTGATACCGAACGATTTATTGAGAGTTATAGAACGTTTTTTAATTATGTGTTTGCCTCATTACATTGGTTAAATATATAAAAAAATATTGAACATAGAAAATGCTGATACAAAATGGCGCTATAATTTTAAAACACGATTTAATCAAAATTTCTCCAGTGTGGGTTAACACACAATTGCTTATCTATGTCCAATTAAGGACACTGTCCAAGCTATTGACCATCGGAATTCCTACCCGTAACATAAGGAAGTTAGCCAGCATTGACATCTTTGAAGTCTTTGAGTCGCTCTTGCCTGACATACTGGATAAAGGACAGGGGCGTCTTAACCATATGCGGCGCCCGAGTGCGAAATTGTAGCTGGGTAAGGTGTAGATAGGTACTATCTTATCTACCACAAGATTCATTCAGATGTTGATCACCCGGCCCGACTGGCGCCCGGTGCGCCCGCACCCAGCGCTACTATGGGAAAGACGCCCCTGATAAAGGATAATAATTATGCACTTACTCTATTGTCCAACCTAACCTAACCTTGTACGCTGTGTGCTTAACTGCTTACAGTGTTGATAAAAGTATTATATTTTTCACTGTCGAACGATCTCAACAGCGTGTCGCAATTTCCAGACGAATTGACCGTGGACCTGATTAGCGAACTGAAGAGCGACTCGATATGGGGCATCTTGAGAGGGCTCGAGACGTCGTCGCAGCTGTTCTATCTGACCGACGACGGCAATGTGAGTGACAAGCTCCATGATGACAAGTGATAACGTCGATAAGGCTCCTGTAGCTGCGCATATCTGACGCCTCTAATCGCACTGCACCAAAATGATGACTCTCTGTACCGACTGTAGCGGACGTATGTATATTAAGTACCTACCTATGACTTTGAACGTGGCAAAGTGCAGAAAACATTGTTTGAAACCTACATAAGTAGAACTTCCCTGTTTTTTCAATTTCATCTGTCGCCTTGGCCTATTCCGTTGGGATGTGACTTTTTAAAAATTTTGAAAATATAAAAACGTAGTTTACAGAAATTCAAATACGATATTCTTACCATAATAATAATAATAATAAAAGCCTTTATTAACAATCTTATATGTTACATTTCATATTATATATTACTTGTGTATTACTAATATTCAATATGGTTGTTTATGAAAGCAACGTATTAATTAATGTTATTATTTGTACTAGACACCGGTTCCGAGATTGTCTTGCTCATTGGCATAGGCCTCCCCAAGTGTTCTCCACAATAATCTATCCCTTGCTATCCTCATCCAACATGGTCCTGCCACCTCCTTAATATCATCCTCCCACCTTCGAAACTGTCTGCCTTTACTTCTCTTTTTATATCTAGGGCACCATTCCGTGACTTCGTTCGTCCATTTTTCTGTCATACTTCTTGATAGGTGTCCTGCCCATTTCCATTTGAGTCGTTTGATTTGGTATTTTATATCTATAATCTTGGTTCGTTTTCTGATAGTTTTTAACCTAATTTTGTCTTTTAATTTGATGTTGAGTATGCTTCTTTCCATTCTGTGTTGGCAAGTTTCTAGTGATTTGAAATTTTTCTTTGTACAACTCCATGTCTGACATCCGTATGTCATGCTTGGTAGGATGCATGTATTAAATATTTTTTTCTTCTCTTCAATTGGTATATCCGAGTTTTTCATTACATCTTTTAGAGCCCAGTATCTCTTCCATCCTAGGTTTATTCTATTTTGAACTTCTCTTGTTGTGATGTCTGTAGGAGATATTATTTGGCCTAAGTATGTATATTCGTTAACATATTCCAGTTCACCAGCATTATATGGTTTAATGGGAGTTTTGACGTAGTTTGTCATTAATTTTGTTTTACTGGTATTTATGGATAGTCCTACCTTTTCGCTTTCGTGTATCAGTTGTTCAATCATAACCTGCAGGGTGTTTGGATCACCACATATTAATATAAGATCATCTGCGAATCTTAGATGGTTTAGTAATATTCCATTGACATTTATACCATATTCTTTCCATTCTAGTTGCCGGAATATATGTTCTAGGGTTGCCAAGAACAGTTTTGGTGATAAGGGGTCACCCTGTCTAACTCCTTTTCTAATGGGGAAATAATCTCCTACCTTTTCTGTTCGTATTTTAGCTTTCATGTTTATGTATATGTTCTTTATTATGTTGGTATATTTACTGTTGACCTGTTGTGTGGCGAGGGCTTCCCATATTTTCTCATGTTTCAACGAATCGAATGCTTTATTGTAATCAATAAACGCTAAGTAGTAGTTTATTCTATATTCGTTGCATTTCTGGATCATTTGTTTGATGGTATGGATGTGGTCGATAGTTGAAAAGCCACTTCGAAACCCTGCCTGTTCTTTTGGCTGATTCTCGTCTAAAGTCTTTGTTATTCGATCTAGTATTATCTTGGAGAAGATTTTGTATACGTTCGACATTAGCGAAATGGGTCTGTAGTTCGATATATCATCTGTTCTCCCTTTCTTATGAAGTAAAATTATTGTAGATGTGGTCCACTGAAGAGGTATATATTCAGTTCTTAAAATTTCATTAAAAAGGTTTGTCAGTGTGTCCAAGATAGTCTCTGATACTCCTATTAAAAGTTCATTTGAGATGTTATCTTCGCCGGGTGCTTTTCTTCTTTTCTGTGATTTGATAGCTTTAATAACTTCATCTTTCAATATATTAGGAGCTAGTTCTTCTTGGGTACTCATAATTGTTTCGCTTCTTGTAATTGATGTACTTTGTTCGTCATGATAAAGATCACGATAAAAATCGGTTGCTGTATTTAATATTTCGTTTCTTTTAGATTTATTTTTTTGAGTTTTGTGATGTGTTACTTTGGTAATCCAGTTTGTATGTTCTTGAAGTTCCTTCCACGCACTCTTGATTCCACCTAATTTTGTTATGTGAAGTTGTATTAACTTAGTTTTTTGCGTGCTTCTGTGTTTCCTTATTTCAGTGTATATTTCTTTACTTATTTTAGTTATATCTTGTCTATTGTTCTTCCTGTTCTTGAATAAAAGTGCTCTTTGTTTTATTAATCGTCTTGCTTCAGATCCGATTGTATCTTTAAATGGTTTGTCTTTTTCTAGAATTTCTTACCATAATACGTACGATTAAAACTGGACCCTCATTTCGGTTCGATGTTCGAATATACTGCGTTAAAGAAAAATAAACCAATGCCGAATGTGGCGAATTTATCAGCAGGCTGAGTAAGCCTCGGGCGGCAGATTTTGAGGCAAATATTTTCTTGTCTCACGGTAATCAAAAAAATAAAAACATATTTATATAGGTAGGTACCTGAATGTTATTATAGGTCCACAGTCCACACAAACAATTACCCACTGGTTGTGCGAATGAAGTAACCGTTCGATGTATGAAAAAGGTGATGTAAATAGAAGTGCACAAATCATAAAGTTACAATTTCATTAACAAAAAAAAAATTGTAATTAACATGATCGTAATTTACAATGTAATTGTAGAGATTAGAAATCATAGGGGAGGCAAAATTCAGAGCAGACAGTCTAAATCCGCCAATGAGTGCGAGTTCTATGATTCTTCGTGCGCCACTTGCAGGACGTGGTCATAAACAAAACGCACATAGTCGACTCCCCGCGGTACCCGCACCGCGGCCTGCTGCTGGACACGTCGCGCCACTACATCTCCGTCGGCAACATCCTGCTGACCCTCGACGGGATGGCCATGAACAAGATGAACGTCTTCCACTGGCACATCGTCGACGACCAGAGCTTCCCGTACGTCAGCGAGAAGTTCCCTAATTTGAGGTAAGTGAACTCGTTGAAGTTGGTAGGTACAGACCACATACCACTGCACTGTCTCCGCCCGGAGCCGGTGGCAGCGACGACGTTTTGTCTTGTCAAAGGGGATTTAATTAATTAAAATGGCTAATGAATTTACTGTCGATTTTACTGTAGATTATATATTCAATAGTTACTTATCTAATTGGACATGGATAAGCAATAATGTGTTAACCCACAAATTCTGAATAAATTCTGTTTTAAAATTATAGCACCATTTTGTGTCATAATTTCTTTATGTTTAACATTTTTTTGTATTTATACAATGTAATAACGTAAACACAAAATTAAAAAACGTTCTCTAACTTTCAATAAAGCGTTCTGTGTCTATAACTTAATTTTGTGGGTTAAAATGTTATTGCTTATACGGCGTCTTTATTATTATAGTTTTTTTGTTTTCCAGAATCTCAAATCGCCATAGACAATCTGTTAGGTACCTATTATGTTTTCAAAAGAGACCACACGTCATAACGCTTAGTTGCACATAATAATCCCAGACGCAGCGTACCAGAGGTTGTCCTCGCCTCAGCTGTCACATATGGGAAATGTTTTGTATGGATATGATTATGAAATGCCCCATTTGGGACAACTGGCAATGACCCAACTTACACAGGCCTGTATGTAGTATGTACCTAGGCCATGGGTTAGCTGGAATAAATTTCTAAATACCTAATAAGAAATAATCTCGTCCTGACCTTAGACCAAATAAAAACTAAAGACGGAACGCGTAGAACAAACAAGTGAAGCCAGGAAAAAGACACCATCGCCGTGCACGTACACAGAAACAAGAAAAAGACCTGAGAATTGTTGTGGCACTTTCCTAAGCACCACATGCATACGCAACCGGCTTCACTTCGTTGTCGGAGACGTTCCGTCTTTAGTTTTTATTTTGTCTGAGGTCCTGACTTGCAGAGATACCTATTTGTCGTTATGAACGGACCTCTGACCTCTTTCTTCACGATTTGCCAGCAAATATGGCGCATTCCACCCCACGATGGTGTACACGAAGGCCGACGTCCAGAACATTGTCAACTACGCCAGGGACCGAGGCATCAGGGTGGTGCCCGAGTTTGATGTTCCCGGTGAGCATGGCATAATCTATCTATACTAATATTATTAAGAGCAAAAGTTTGTGAGTTTGTGACGTTGTAGGGGGTAATCTCTGGATCTACTGAACCGATTTTGAAAATTCTTTCACTTATAGGAAGCTACAGTGATCTTGAGTGCCATAAGGTACTTTTTATTCCGAAATTGCCGCGGGAGCTCCAAATTTGCCGCAGGTAAAACCACGGGGGAACAGCTATCTCTGGATCTACTGAACCGATTTTGAAAAATCTTTCACTTATAGGAATTCAAAGTGATCCTGAGTGACATGGGGGCCACTTTTTATTCCAGAATTCCCGCGGGCACTCTGAAATTAGGGGCGGGGGAAACCGCGGGGGTCAGCTAGTAGGTATATAAAATCCTTTGTCCCGAATGACTGACTGACAATCAACGCACAGTCTAAACCGCTGATCGTAGAGACCTGAAACTTGGAGGCTGTGTTCTTTGTATGACGTAGGCATCCGATAAGAAAGGATTTTTGATAATTCAACCCCTAAGGGGCTGAAAAGGGGTTGTAAAGTTTGTATGGAACGATTCCGCGGGAACTTCGAAATTATCGCGGGTGAAACTGCGCAGGACAGCTAGTCTATACATATAAATAAAATTGAAGTGTCTGTTTGTAATTCCAAATTAACAGCTTTTCACTGAATACATTATGAAAGTATATACCTACGGTAGACCGTAGGTACCTACGTAAGTAAGTAAAAAAATCAATTTTTAAATTTTTCTTTGTCTCCCTGTCTGTCTGTTTGTTCCGCCTAATCTCTTAAAACGGCTTTCACTGGCAGATAGCTGATGTTATAAGAGTAATTTAGGCTACTTTTATTTTAGAAAAAAATAGTTCCCGCGAGAATTCCGAAACTCACGCGGGTGAAACCGCGGGGCATAGCTAGTATGTAATAACAATACAATATTGTAACAAAAATATTGTATTGCGGAGGGCCCTGTCTGTGTAACTTACACCAACGGAGACATTCGAAGCGACGATTACTGGGAATGACACCCTACTATATCGATGGCATAGGTCTAGCCACGGAACTAGTGCTGCTATGTTTTAAATATTTTGATGTCAAATTAACAACAGGGATGTTGACAACTTTTGAAAATCAAAATTCTAATTAGTCCGTCCATTTAGAAAATTAAAAATCATTAGACACGTATTTTTTTTATTTTTCAAATAAATGGAAATACACAGAGATAAAGCGCATTAGAGTTTGGGGGCTCGTGACGTCACTTACCGCTACAAGCCGCCATACAAACTGCACTAGTTAGTGCGGTCACGCGAAATTTCAACTCAATGTACCTACCTATCGCTGTTATTTTTTGATTACGTAAGAAAAGAAAAATACGTGTCCCGTGTCCAAATTTTTTTATTAATTTACAACACGGACTAAAAAAAATACTTAGTCAAATAGCCTATTAAATAAAAAGAAGATTGACCTTTCAATGGTGAGTCGGTGAGCAAAGAACCACGGCATACTGCCGGTGTCGGCAGGTCACACCCGGTCGTGGGGCGCCGCGTACCCGAGCGTCCTCACGCCCTGCTACGAGCTCGACAAGGAGATAGGGCTCGGCCCCATGAACCCCATCAACGACGCCACCTACGAGCTGCTGCGGGACCTGTTCCGGGAGCTGCAGGGCGTCTTCCCCGACCAGTACTTCCACGTGGGCGGGGACGAGGTGGAGCTCGCCTGCTGGTAAGGCGTGTTCGTACTTGACCTGTGTCCGAACTCCGCACTAACCCAAAACCAGCCCGGTGACACTCCATACAAATGATTCAAGTACTTTCCCACAAGTAAAGAAGGCCGGCTTATACACGTGTACACGTGTTGTGCGTGTGTGCGTATGGTAAGGTTGACAGCGAGCTGACAGTAACTGTCAGCTATACTCCATGCCAATGTACTGATTCTAGTAATTTCCCACAAGTAAAGACGGCCGGCTTGTACACGTGCACACGTGTTGTGCGCGGGTACGTATGGTAAGGTTGAGAGCGAGCTGACAGTAGCTGTCAGCTGTCAGTAACAAATAATTGTCACATGTAGATTCTACATGTGACAATCTTTTCCAGGAATTTTCAAGTAACTTTCGCGGGGTAGGCATAAAATTGGTGGGAGGCGGAGTGTCGCTTCTTTATAATTAATATCTGGGTCACCGAGCTTCGCTCGTTGTGTATAGCGCCATCTGTTGCGAAGTAGAAAAAACAAACACTCATTTTTCATTGCCTGAAAATACGGATAAAACGACGTTTTCTAAAAATGAAACCTAGCTAGATCGATTAATCGCCCCCGAAACCCCCTGCATACTAAATTTTATGAAAATCGTTATATATATACAAGAATTGCTCGTTTAAAGACAGTAGATAGATAATAATGTCTATTCTTTGCCTAAACATATTATTACGTCATCACCGAAAATGGGGCCTTACGGATACAAAGTACACGTAAGGTTAGAAGTGTTAGGACGGTGTGTTTCGGTGCCGCAGGGCATCGAACATGGACCTGCTGCAGTACATGCGCGAGCACAACATGAGCTCGGTGGCGGAGCTGCACTCGCTGTTCATGGAGCGGGCCATCCCACTGCTGGGCCGGTCCACGCCCATCGTGTGGCAGGTCAGGTGACACCCGGAATGTTGTATCTACCTATCTATGTATCTTTAGTACCTATAGGTCGAACGAAGCTATGTTCCTAACACCTTGGTATAAAATTTTGGAATACATTCTATGACAAAGAACTACAACAAAATAAAATAAATTATTTATCTACATGACTACGAACATGTGGCAAATGTGAATTTTGAAATATGCACAATTGTGTAAATAACGGTTGACATAGCAATGCCTGCCCGGTGCAATGATTCTGGAAAAAATATGCTAGCTAGCTTATATTAGGTAAGTAACATTTTATATTATACTAGCTCTTTTTATTTCGTCTGAGACTCGGTTCACCCTCGCTGATTTCATAGATCCCGCAGGTATTCCGAGATAAAAGCACTTTATTACCCTATATTTTATTCAGTACCTACCTACCTGCCCTTGACGTGTATTAGGTATTCCAAATTTAATGCAGTTCCCCCCGCGTTAATTTCGGAGTTCCCGCGGGAATTCCGGCAAAAGAAGTACCTACCCTATGTCCTTTTCTCCATCCCTAACAACGTGTATGCAAAATTTCGTGATGATTGGTTGAGCCGGCCCCGTTGAGGCGTGAAAGTGTTTGTTTGTTACAACAAACAAACACTTTTGCGTTTAATATTAGCAAGGATTGTTTAAAATTTAATTGAACATGTGCACAGGAGGTGTTCGACAACGGCGTGCCGCTGTCCAACGACACGATCGTGCAGGTCTGGAAGGACGATTACGTCCAAGAAATGAAAGAGGCAAGTACAATTCCCAGTTTAACAATAGAGAGTAAGCTGATTCCGGCCTACGCACTTAGTTATTTTTACTACAACTCATAAGTACAGTACATCAATTTATTATGGTAGGTACTAGCTGCTGTTCCCCGCGGTAATTTAAAAGAAAGAAGAAGAAGAAAAAGGATACAGTAGGCACCTACTCGGCACTGAGCTTTCCAAATAGAAATGATGAACTCTAGTTTGCGAAAGTGCAATTCTTTTACCATCACTTTTCTTTTAAGTTTCTTTGTTCAGAGTGCTTAGGTACTCGGGCTGTCTTGGGGCATGATCCTCATAAGGCCCCCCCAGACCTAAGTTAGTAGGTAATAATTGATATTTCTGTAAGTATGTGAAATGGGGATGTTGACTAGATACTTTTGAAAATCAAAATTCTAATTAGTCCGTCAGTTAGAAAATAAAAAAAAACAATAGACCCGTATTTTTCGCTTTTTTAAAATATTTATAAAGATATAAAAGCGCATTAAAGTTTAGGGTGAGGGGGTCGTGACGTCACTAACCGATAAAACCGCCATACACACTGTCCGAATAGTGACGTCACGCGAAATTTCAACTCAATGTATCGCCGTTATTTTTTGATTACCTAAGTAAAAAAAAAAAATACGCGTCCAATATTTTTTATTAATCTACAAGACGGACTAAAAAAAAAATAGTCAACATGCCCACTATCGCGGCGCAGCTGCTAGCGGCGGGCAAGCGCGTGCTGTTCTCCTCCGCTTGGTACCTGGACCACTTGGGGGACACGTGGGAGCAGTTCTACCGCAGCGACCCGCGCACGCTGGTGGGCGCCCACAGCCGCGCCCACCGCCTCGTGGGCGGCGAGGCCTGCATGTGGGGCGAGATGGTCGACGACAGGAACGTCATCAGTCGGTGAGCGCTAACGCCATCGCCATCACCACAACGCCCCATGCCATCTGTACTCTGTACACTGTGCCACACAAAATGGCGCATCTCTTTTTTCAAAAGTCATAATATTTTTGATATTTCTGACACGAAAATGTCGGTGCTTTCCTTTGGCGCTTGGTATATGATCCGTCAGCGTTTTGGCAACTTAATCGCGCTTAGTTTTCGTGAATTTGTTTTTACGGAGATTTACGATAAATAATATCTTCTTTGGTTCTTTCTTTTCTTCTGTATAGATGGGCAATCAACTGTATTTACACCTGTTAAGCACCCATAACCTGAGCAGCGGGTTTAAACCCGGCCGATGGGCCATCTTATAATCTATAACAATGCTTTGTCCTGAATGACTGATGGATCAACGCACAGCCTAAACCGCTGATCGTAGAGACCTGAAACTTGGAGGGTGTGTTCTTTGTAGGTATGACGTAGGCATCCGTTAAGAAACTTCGAAATTATTGCGGGTGAAACCGCGCGGGACAGCTAATGTGGGTACTTATATAATAATTTATTAAATCTTGTAACGATAAAATGATTGAACGGTCGATCAGAGTGTGGCCGCGGGCGAGCGCGGTGGCGGAGCGCCTGTGGAGCGACCCCGAGCCCGGGCTCGAGTACATCGCGCGCTACGGGCTGCCGGTGCCGGAGCGCGCGTTCCGCCGCATCGAGGAGCACGCGTGCCGCATGGCGCGCCGCGGGCTCGCCGCCGAGCCGCCCGCCGGGCCCGGCTACTGCGCGCTGTACTAGCGTCTAGCACTGGCCACTCGGAGAAATAGATAAAAATAAAATAAAAAACGATAGCATGCTAATTTTAAAAGTAGAATTTATTCGAACTCACTTTGTTCTACATGGGAGCAGCTGTTTGTTTTTTTTTTCATGATGCTCTCGGATGCTCATGATAAACTCTGAGTTGGTTAAAAAAGGACAGAATGATAGGCAAAAGTATTCATAAACAATATTGTATTTTATTAGTATTAGTTAGGTACATGAAATCAAACTGCCAGTAAATTATTATATGTACCTGTATATATATTAATTGATAAAAGATTTAGCAATTAGGTAAAATCTGAGGTAAAATCGATCAGCATAATTAGAATTAGTAACCATGCCAGATTTTAACACACTTACCAATAATTAAACCAAAGACATTCTATACCTACATATAATAAATGACCAGCATGTAGTCGATCGATCATAGTTAATGTGAAAGAGGATATATAACCAGCTAGCGCAAACAAAACCTACTTTGAAGTCTGGAATCTGGACACCACTGAGTACTAACTCGCTGACAGACCCTGTGGACCGTGGCTGGCAATACTGCTAGTGCAGAGCTAAAATTAAAATACCCCTTGGAGTTTTAGATGTTGGGGAGCAATTTTGCAAACCAGAGAGAAGGCGCTTCACATCCTGTCAACTTCATGAGGTTATTTTCAGTTGTCCTCGTTACCGATGATATAAATTAAAGGAATCGTGGATGGACACAGATACAGGAGTCTTACTTTATTGAAATTATTTAGCGAATCTAGTTGTTTTGAACCTTCTTACATTATTTTTAGATAACTTTAACAAATATACTTAAATATTTTTATTAACTTAATCCTGGTTTCATTTAAAGCGACTTAATAATATAGTTATGGGTACCTACTTGAAACCAAAAACAATAACATTTGAGATCTACCCATGGGCGTACCGAGGTGGGCAGCTGCCCCCCTGGATCTTGTTAACGTCCCTACTAACTAGCTACTTTTGTCGATAAAAGTTAAGAAAAAGAACTTTTTGCCATATGCAATATAATACAGGTAGGTATAGATTTACCTAACTTTCAAAATAGCTATTATATTAGGTATGTAATAATTAAAGAATTAATATAAAAAAGTAGGTACCTCTTTTATTTATTTTTATTTGACTAGGTGCTTAATCTGATCTGCCCCCTGGCCCAGAACCTGGGTAGGTACACCCTAATTAACATGGGACATATTATTTATGCCCTCGATTTAGGGTTTATTCCCGTCTGCCCATACTGTTCTATCTTTTATTTGACATGCGTCCATAAAGCCAACAATACGGCGAGCGGTGGGCATGACGAGTAACGTTGCACATGACGTGTGTCGTGTGGCAGGGCTTTAAGGATCCGTGAGCGCGTTGGCAACTTGCACGCAAAAATTTCATATTTTTTATGGATAATCTTTAGAGATGAAACGGATAGTGGTTTGGCCGGATACCGGATATTCATTAGGCCGGATGATAGTTACCGGATATCTGTATGTCAAAAACTAACTTTACCTACATAATCTTTTCAGATACCTATTTGTGACGAGAACCGAATACTTTAAATCCTGCTTCAACACGCCCCTCGAACCTTAAAGAATGTCTTTGCTCCGTACCTATAAATATAGCAAGGGAGGAAGTTTTCATTATTGAAACATCAGATTTTGTTAATATGACTTTATTCAATACGACAATGAAACTACAAAAAGTCGCCTGCACTTCGAACAGCTAGGTTGTCACCTCAAAGTCAAGCACATTATTATAGATCACATAAATCCACCAAATCAAAAACAAAATGAAAACGTTCAAGAAAACAAATTACGCCAAAAACTATTAATTACTATACGTACTTAAGTATAGTAATTTAAAATTAAACGTACTTTACAACATATTTTTTTTGTTATAATAAAGCTAATAATATTTCGCGTCGCACTCTATACATGAATATAAATAAAGGGGAAAAAGATCATGCACTTCCTATACAAGCTTTTTACAATAGGTAGGTAGGTTCGATTTTTTAATATCATTGTTTCTTTGTTAAATATTCAGTTATGCAAATCGGCACATCACCGGTGAAAGATGCAGTAAATTCATTAACTTTTGCTATAATTCTTTAATTCGATCAGAACTGATATCAACTTTGAAGTACTAGATACTAGATAGATATCATCATCACGACTTTCAGTAGATATATCAGCAGACGCTGACCACACCTTTCTGTAACCCGCAGTATAAGCGAGTATAACCATTACATTTTCTAAGACTCATTTTCTTAGAGTATTTAACTATGAGACTCCATTGATGAATGAAATTTCTAAGTATGAGCGTGGCTCATACTCACTCGTATAATATACAGATTGTGATTTGTATGTGCATTTTTTAGTTGTAAGGTCGTATTATGTTCCTACGCGTCGCGCCTACGGCGTCTCCTGCTGGTTAAATAAGTCTTTTCAGTTCGGACATAGTAGTGATAAAAATATAATTATGTAGTTCAGCAGTCGCGCGTCAGTGTCGGTTGTAGAAAGTCTGTATAGGCGTCGCCTTGCCTGTCCCCCCTTAAGATAATCTCATGCGACTAAAAGGCTACACATATCCAAGGCATATTGGTCATAAAACACCGTCCCCGCTCCGCGCGCCCGAAACAAGCTGGAATCTTACCACTAAACCATAACTGATAATATTAATTTATAATTTTCATTTAGCGACTCGTTATAAGCAGGCAAGCGTCTCGGCCCGTCGAGTTGAGCGCGCCAAGCGAACCAATTAATCGCTTAACCCTTAACATTATATACAATTATTATTATTATTATATTATGATAATAGTCCATTATTATTGAACGATATAGGTGTTTTATCAGATAAGCGGATTAGTTTTTATTAAAAGTGTTATTACAACTAAACATTAACTTACATCTAGACATGAAAAGCATATAGTCGAATCTCAACATCCGACCAGACTAAAAGTAGTTTTAGTGTTAAAGATCAAAAGTCCCAACCGACCGACCAAACTACTTTCTAAGACTAAAATACTATAATACTTGGTATTTTAGTGTTAAAAAGTAGTTTTATAACATACATCCGACCATATGCTTTTCATGTTCAGAATTGTATGGGCAATGGTCCGGCGATAAGTGATAAGAGAATCTTCCCAAGTGTCGATTTTCAAGCAAGGAATTTTCCCAACTAAAACAGCGTGAAGTTCCAGGCTCGCACGCGTTATATTACAAATCACAATTCCTATAGCTTCGCTTTATTATTCTACCCGCATAGATGCTCGCCTCTATGAAGTCCCTTTTCTTTACAACTTTAGTGTCTAATCGGAATAACATATCAAGTATCAACATTCATCACAGAAGATGTTCAACATACACACATACACGCCTGCCGACTTATCTATACTTGATCATAATATCAAGTAGAGTAGAAAAGCTCGCGATTTTCTCAAGTAAAATAAACGTCTCTTGTTCCACATTTTTGGAATATTTAAATATTCAATACAGGGCCGGATTTTGTTGTTTGGCCTTTGCCCCTTCTCTGCAAATTGAAAGGGGTTGACCGATAGTTATCATTGTATGCCGGGCCTGATTCAGAATGTTAAGTACAGATAAGTAGGCAGCTCCCCAATAACACCCCCCAGGTCGTCACGGCAACTGAGATTCGCAACCGCTTCGTAACTAGTTCGTCACTCTCTTAGTTTAGAAAAATATAAAAATGCTACGAAAGTTTTACCGTCACAACACCACTATTGATACTATCCATGAGCCAATTTTATTTGATAATTCTGAGGCACTTCCGCTGCATCTAACGTCTTTTCACAAAAAATAAAGAGTAATATACCAAAGACTAGATAGAGATCATTTGCAAATGCATTTACTTGTATTGTCGTTTTTTGAGTATTTTAAGGGCAGCCACGAAATACATTCAACATTCAGTACTTTCACAGTGTGATACTACGATTTTGCATCAAGCTAGATGTTGACTTTAGAAGCAGCACTATTTTTTTTTTGGTCGAAAATGCAATGGCATCAAGTGCAAAGTGCCAAACCCTTTAACTTACTTGATGCAAACAAACACTGTCAAGAGATACCTTGCTATAAAAATATAATCTACACATTATTGAACAGTTAGTAGCGTGACATCTATAGCATAATTCATTAAAACAATTAAATGATATCATATAATTACGACAGTGTTAGAAAAAAGTTAAAATTAATCAATATTATACTTCCCTAAGAATACTGTTGCATTATGATAAATGTTAAAAATAATGATATTAATTCTATTACTAACGATTAGGAATAATTAATTATTTATTCTTCACCGATCTATTCTCGTTCTCTAGCCGCACATTTTTTTTTTAAAGAAAAACACCCAAACTTCTGATATTCCAATATTCACATAATTATTAAAATTCAAAAAGAAACGATTACCGCCTTCGATCAAGTTTAAAAAATTAAACAATAATAAAATAGGCCATGATATTAAAATTATTAGGTCAGCAATGTTGCCATAACAATAAAAATTAGTTAAAAATTAAAAATTCAGTCTAAATTGGAATCAAGACAAGCGCGATCGCGACGCACGTGTTAGTGTGTGGTCGTGTAACACCCAATCACTCGTGACATAATATTATATCGGCTGTAGTTTTGTGCAATTATTTATTGTTACTTCGTATATAATACAACATAACTATACTATAAATAATAATATGAAATGCCTCGAAGCCTTCCCCGCGTTGTTGTGGGGCTACAAAAAACAATAGTTACATGGGGTGTATTTAAATTAAACTGCCGGACGCGACCCGAGCGGTCACGTTCCGTTACACCCAACGGTTACAACATCGACGCGCCGTCTCCACAACACGATTCTTACGCTTAAAGCCCTCCCCCATCGACCGACCCGCATATCGGAACGCTTATAGTTCTTACGAATTTGAGCAAAGCGATGAGTTGCAGAAATCTTTTATCTCTTCTATAACATTAACTAACGATTCATATAACTATAGATCGATTCCATGGATTAAGAAAAAAAACTCTGCTATCGAAGCTAGTGTAATGGAGCATGATCGACCAGGATGTACGAGTTCCGTCACGCGCTAGGAGATGATGGCCCGTGGCTATGTGGGATGCGTGCGGTGGGCCGGTGTCGGCGGGGGCGGGGGCGGGGGCGGGCGCGGGCGCGCCGCGCGGCCTAGCCCGAGGCGGGCGGGGCGCCGCCCTCGCCCTCGGCGCGCGCGCTCTTGTTTTGCCTCACCAACTCCGCGCGTCGCTCCTGCGGACGAAACGCGCGATCACATCAACCATACAGTACACACTGAGCACAGATCATGCAAACAATATCTTTTTTTGGTGAAATTTACACCTTTCGGGGAAGGCAGAAGGAAACTTAGTCCATACAGGCAATTCAGTGGTATATTTCTTCTTCTAAAGTTAATTACATCGAAATGCATTGGTGAGATGCATTTCGATAGTTTACTGGAATTTTGGCAGCAAATCTTCGCAGTTGAACTATAATAGGACGCTCCATGGAAAGTTATATAGTAAAACGAAAACCTCCCGATGAACGTCCTATTTCATCTTATTTCCCTGTTTGCGCACACTTTTCATCACTAATGGATCACTATTATGCAAAATCCACCACATTCACACAATATTAATCACGATAAACTAATTTGCAAAACAAAGAAATAAAACTGACGTCCACTCTGCTAAAAATCCCGCCAAAAGGCCTCATGCAAACAATTTATTTATTTATTTAGAGATTGAGCATCACACATTGTAAATGCAAAAGTTTGTGAATGTACATGACGTGCATTGTGCATGGATGCAGTATGTTGTAAAACGGCTGAGCGGATTGTGATAGGAATGGAGATCACCTTGATTCAACACAGCCTCCGCGGAATTTTTCACTGATGTCTACATACTGCACGATGCACTCATAAAAATTATCAATTCACGCATTTTTCTTGTGTATGCAGCGTTTTTGTAAACTGACACCTTGCCTTCCCCTGCACTCCCGTTTCGAGTGTTTAAATATGCCAATGAATAAAGGAACGGAAAAACTCCTGCGCGAAAGCAACAAGATAGTGTGTGTGCAACATGAAAAGCTTGCCGTCTCTCTCGCGCAACGCACCTCTTTCTTGACGAAATCCAACTTTTTCTGAATTTCCATCTCCCTCTTCTGTTCGGCGGCAGTCAGCTTGGTCTCGATGTCTTTAGTTATCACCTCCACTTTGGCGCTGATCGCCGATCGCACCTCCGCTATTTTATCTACGTTCTATTCCCGCGGTATGATGGAGAAATAAAAAAAAAAATTAAATAAACAAACGAAAAATAATAATGATAATAACCGAACAAAAATTATGCATCTAATTAAAAAAATTATAAACTGTGAAAGATGATTAAAGTCATATGCAAGGTTAATGATGAAAATCTATCGTAAAGGATAACAATGAACCATGGAATGGATAAATGAAAAAAAAAATCATGTCATACTTTATGATTGTAAAAAAAGTTTAAAAAATGGAACAGCTCTATTTTTTCTTTCTGGTATAGTTCTTTGGCCGTGTACCTACTACCAACACTACTTCTTTGTACTCACGTGGTTGCGCAGCTTCTCCCTCTGCTCGTTCTCGAGCTGGAGCCGCCGCTCGGCGGCCAGCTGCAGCTTGTCCTGTATGGAGGACTCGAGCTGCTGGAACCGCTCCTGGTTGGTGTTGCGCACCTTGCGCACCTGCTCCTCCTACGAGCGGCACACACGCACACGGCACATTGCTACAGCGGGTGAACTGTGACGTCGTCGCGGCTCATCTCGTGGCCAGAGTAGATTTGAAGTTTATATCAATGTAGCCCAGCAGTGAGGTCTTTCCTTACCGACGTAAAGTTTTACGTATGGTATGATATTAACCATCAACCATGCTTGGGTAAACTAGACAAAAGCCTGGGCGTTTACGGGCTTTTGTCGGGTTTAAACCCAAGCACCGATTTTATAGATGAGATGAAAAAAATGGGGATTAATGAATGATAAGCCTTGTCTCTTGCACGCTATGTAAGCACAAAACTTGCGAAAGAAGTTACAGAATGTTCCAACTAACATAGTACATACATTAAATTACGACATGGAATATAAAATTAACTGTCTATAAAAAAAATAGTGCACTCAGGCAGCTCTGCAAATCATTTTAACTCCGACCGACTCTGCTATTAAGAAAAAATTGTTTCACTCATTTTGATCAAGTTTGTAGAGCCGGTTACATTTCACGAAATCAGAGTTGGTTCCCTACAAAAACGCACGACAAGTAGTTTGACCATATATTTATTCCAATAATCAACAAAACTCTATACAGGATGTAACCACATTTCGAGGTGTATTTCATCGTAACGGTTCCGTTATAGCCATATTATACTGAATTCCATTACCAGCGCACGATCCTAAAATATGACTACACTTTTCTGTCACAACCTGTATATTTGATGCAATTGCAACTCACGTGCTCGCGGAGGCGTTCCAGCATCTTCTTGATGTTTTCGTCGCGCTGCGCGGCGGCCGTGTTGAGCTTCTCCTCGATGGCCTTGTACACCTCGGCGGTCTGCTGCTCCAGGGTCAACCTGACACCCAATTAAAAAAAAAAACATGTTAACTATCTCCATATCCAGATTATCTTCAAATATTATATAATTTTAAAATAGCTGTTCTGCCCGCGTCTATTTTGTAACACCCCAAAATCTCACCTCAACCTCACTCGTCAGAATTCTCAAAAATGTGTCGATGGTCAAGTCTATATTTATAAAAACTACAAGCAAACAATGCTCGAAGGAGCATAGCGGGACCGATTTTGATAAAAAGTAAAACTGCAAACTGAGATTGGAAAAAAAAAGGTAATTAATTAGCTCGGAATCGAACCCGTTGATTTTTAAGAGGAACACACTCCAAATTAGGGTCATTCCATAGTATAACATATAAAAATAAAAATTAAATAGCTGCATGTGTGTACCAGGGATGTTGCGGATGCCAATTTTTTAACATCCGCGGGAATGCGGATGCGGATTTTTGAAGGCTCACATCCGCGAATGCGGATGTTTATGATCTTATATAAATATGGTATATGAATGAAGAATTAAAACAATGGTAAAATAATTATTAACATTTTTTTAATGAAAATTACTATTAAGAAAAATGCTCTTATTTTTTTTTAATTTCATTCACTAATTTACATCGCAACTTACATCCGCATGAACATCCGCAGTGATTTGAAATTAGGGTCATTCCATAGTATAACATATAAAAATAAAAATTAAATAGCTGCATGTGTGTACCAGGGATGTTGCGGATGCCAATTTTTTATATCCGCGGGAATGCAGATGCGGATTTCAGAAGGCTCACATCCGCGAATGCGGATGTTTATGATCTTATATAAATATGGTATATGAATGAAGAATTAAAACAATGGTAAAATTATTATTAACATTTTTTTAATGAAAATTACTATTAAGAAAAATGCTCTTATTTTTTCTCATTCACTAATTTACGTCGCAACTTACATCCGCATGAACATCCGCAGTGATTTATGCGGGAGCGGATACAGATGTCCAAATCTATGCGGAAGCTCCGCATTTGTGGATGCGGATGCGAATATTTGCAACATTTCTGGTGTATACCATTTACCTCCTCCTATCCGCCCGTACGTCGTCTATACTAAGTGGAAGGCTTTTACCTGGTCTTCTCGACGCCCTCGAGATGATCCTTCAGCCTGGAGCGCAGTTCGCTGATGTACGCCTCGCGTTTCTCCTCGTGCGAGTCCATCTTAGCGTCGAGCGCCTCCTTGGTGTTCACTATGAAGCTGTTGGTCTGCTCGCTGCGGATGCGCGACGCCTCCTCGATCTTCGCCATCTTCTGGGCTATCGCCGCCATCTTGCTCGCTTCTAAACTCTACAGGTGCACCACATAATGGAAGAGGATTATAACACACCACCATGTGGTCTACCAAAGCAGAGTATGACATAAATACTTTTTTGTAAATACATAGGGACACACTACTCTGGAGTGTTAGGTTCTGGTTCTTGAACTCTCGAAACAAATTTTAGAGCACACTTATGTACAATACTGGCTGTTCCCCGCGTTAGTTTCGGAGATCCCGCGAGTATTCCGAGATACTTACTACCCTATATT
Source organism: Zygaena filipendulae (assembly GCA_907165275.2). Lineage (NCBI taxonomy): Eukaryota > Metazoa > Arthropoda > Insecta > Lepidoptera > Zygaenidae > Zygaena > Zygaena filipendulae. The sequence goes on from OU015649.1 coordinate 1,204,600, forward strand.
TTTTCTGTACCTACCCTTGACAACGTGTAGGTGGTATGCAACATTTAATGTACTTTCTTCCACGTTCATTTCGGAGTTCCATGAATCCCGTGGATAAAAAGTAGCCTATGTTCTTCTCTGTACCCCTGACAACGTGTATGCCAAATTTCGTGGTGATCGGTTGAGCCGTTTAGCCAGGAAAGCGTAACACACTAAACTATTAAGCTCGTTATCCACCACAGCAGAGATTGTTAGAAAAGGTGGAGAAGTTTCGGTAATAACCAAATTTACCACATCTTTTCTTTCCTAGTGATTATTTACAAAACATCTCTATGCCGATCTCTGCTGTGGTGGATACTTATGTCGTATAATGTCACAATCGAGGACAGTCAGCTAGACAACTCACACGTCTCCTCTCCTCGGCGGCCTTGAGTTTCTCCTGTATTTCCTCGACGGAGGGCGTCTTCTCGGGCGAATCGGCGCGCCTCGGCGCGGGCACGCCCACCGGCTCTGCCAGGATCACCTCGTACGCCAGCCCGCCCTTAGACATCTCCTGACACCTGATCTCGGTAGCTGGAGACAATTGGGACACGAGCAATGGATATAAGTGACATTTTTGTTTAACGTGTTACTGGGTTTGAGAATTTGTAGCCCCTCAACATTATCTACGCAAATTTTGTTGACTTTGTTGTCCCCTCTTTGGTGGGTGAACTCATTGGTAATATAAACTCTTGGTAATATCATTTCCACCTACGTTTACTTTCAACTACGTGACTTTGGCAGGTCACTGTGAGTAAAGCAACACGTATAGTATAATGAAAGGAATAAAAAGAAACAATTTATATGCTAGAGAGTAGTCTCTCGTAATTAATATCCATTTGTACTACTATTGTTCTCGATTTAATACAAATCTAAATGTTTAAATAAAACTGAATGAATGGTCGGCGTGCAGCATAGCCCTCAACCCGCTGTGCCCAGAAATTTATAAATTTATTTGTGCTTCATTTAATAATGTAGAAAAGCACTAAGAAAGGGTTTCTGGAAACTCAATCTCCAACGGGGTGAAAATGGTATAATCACAGGGTAGCTGAACAATCTCACTAGTAAAAGATACATCAAGGTCTTTGATACTTTGGTATTTTATTCTTATTAGTATAAGTCAAACCATGTATTTGTCTGAAAGTTGTATGTTGGTACCTATCAAATAAATTTTTATTCTAACATTCAGAGGAGTTTGGTAGTAGTTATGTCGTTATAAATAAAAAAAAACACTGGCGGATAATTAATGACAACACCCCACTCGCGGGCCAGGATATGGAATTTGTAAATATAGAAATTTAATCCATTAAAATATCCCGAAAGAGATCTCGCTGTTCGCACTAATTTGAAATTCATGAGCGGGCCATTTATCACCCTTAACGTCTGGCGACACTACGTACTCCATTATAAAGCTGGGACTTAATTAAAAGGATGGGGTTTTTTAAATAGCGCGGAGTCTGAGCGCTCCAAATTGCCGTAGCTTGTTGCTCAAGGTCGCGTCGTCGGGGGGTTGAGTTGTGACTCTGTGGGCAGACATGAAAATAAGACGTCGCAACTCGCAACTTGTTAAAGTGCGAATAATAATTAGGGTTGAAACCTATTGTTACACCAATATAGTTGGAGCAATCGAGCTTAGTTCCAAAGAAAACAATAATTGTTCGAAAAATAAAACACAAGTGAACCATAATGGAATAGTAAGAAAAATCGCAAATCGAAAACTCTTGGCAATTTTGGCCCACTAGCGATTGTTTATTGCAGCGATAAGAAGAAGCCAGTGTGGACGACCCGCTATCGTGGCGGTGTCACAGCGATGTCACCAGCAGTGATAAATAAACAACCTCAACAAATCTTTGCAATAAAAATTAAAACATCGAAACCTTTTATCAGATCTTAACCTATTCTATGAGGGTTTTTAAAAAATCAAAAATCATAGCTTGCGGAGATGTAGTCCTTGTAGATGTTGTCCGTGTAGTCCACCTTTGAGCATAAATTACCTGCTTATTTTAATTTTAGCAATTTGTAAAAACTTTGTTCATGTTCAATAAAGAATAAAAACAAACGAATTGAGAACCTCTATTATTTTTTTGATGTCAGAAAATCGATGTTCAATCTCCAACTATTACACTCGGCGTCTGTTATTCTATCCATCTCTGTGGGATCGAGTTTTGCAAGACGAAGTATTCATTATTGTTTAATTATAAGCCGGGGTGGGCATGCGTAGGGAGAGGAGGTAGAGGGAAAAAGTCGGGAAGCCCACCCCCTTAGGCGGGTGACTCACACAATATTGCATTACGAGGCACCGTGTCTGACGCGAAATTTGTTCTTGCACGTGAAAAATACTCGAGCAATATTTAACGGCGAGAACAAAGGAGAGGCTGGACTTTTAATACTTTTCATGGCGGTTGACAAGCGAGCGGTGAAAGACATTGATATACATTTTATGACGATTTGCTCGGATTTCATACCTGCTGTTTGTTTATTACTAAAAAGTTTTTTATCATAATATGTAAGTCAAACATGTTTACAGTTTCACGATTTAAATATAGTTACTTCAATAATAAAATGTTTCCGCTCGGTCCATTAGGTTCTTAGATAAGAGTTTCTCGGGAAGTTTATAACCCGTTAAGGCAGTTCTTATTATGTCATTCAACTTATTATAATATAAATAAGAACATAATAATTGTAATTGTGACTGTACAACTGCGGTCATTGCACTTCTGTTTATTATTCCAAGTCACATGACAAGATTACCATGTTCAGTATTAACCGTTAGGTATTTGAAAATAAACTTTCGCAAGAACAAATGCATATCTACGATATTCTGGTCTTATTGAGACAATAAAACTAGTCAAAATCACTGTTGAAGATATCCAGGCCTAAAATGTTCGGCAACAACTGGAACTTACTTATAAACTTGACCTTCTTTGGCTGCTTCGTCCTCGGTTTTCCGATGGGTTTCTTGACGGGAGCTGATCTTCGGTGGACTGGGGGGAAATGAAGTATGTGAGCGAGCGTCTTCTTCGACGACGCGACGCCGACGCCAGCTCTCACCGAGAGACAGCCCAAACAAAAGCTATTCCTCACAACACTTTACTATCGATCTGACTAAAAATCAACACCTCGATAGTTCGATACGAATTACGATACCGACGATACGAGCAAACGACAAACCACACCTCTCGAATATATCGTCTATAATGTATTGATTTGGTTGCGAGAAAAATGTCATTGTATTGACAGAAGACCCTTGGTTATTCTGCAACTTTTACAAGACAGGAAAGTAATATGCAAGCAAGAAACAGCTGGTGAAACATTCACTTACGTATACTTTCTGGTGGTAGTTCATAAAAATTCCACCGTCCTCAAACGAATCCCAATCCTAGGCATATTTGAGGTTGTATAATATGTTAGACCAAGTTTACACATGACGCATTTAACCCGACTACTTAAAAAAAAAACCGTACAGCACAAGGTCAGTGCACAATCCAAACATTTCAAATCAATCGAGAATGAGACAGAACTTATTGAAAATAAACGGCCTACAATCAATATCAATAGTGGCGTGACCAAGTCCCATGAATGTACGCGATGCGTGGTCGGTTCGAGTACCGCATCAAATGATTCGGCGATAAACTTCAATTAGTACTAATAATAATGCTAAGACGTTATCATGAAATAAGTAAAGTCAATCTAATATTAAACAATTACATGGGTCATTGTTGTCAGCATTTAACCAAAAGTTTAGAACTAGTTTACCAGAATAACTAGTCAAGTAGATGGATTTAGAAAGATAGATAGATTTATTTATTTCGCTTTAACATCATTAACAGTATATACATAATATACACAGTGTTATTCGTCAAAGGGATCGTCATTAAAATTGAATATAAATAGAAACAATAGGTATGTCAATTTAAATAATTAGGTACATGTCAAAATTTTACATTAGAAAACAATAAATAAAAGTGTACACAGTGTAACTAAGCAAACTTCGTTTTTAGAAAATCGTCAACAGAGTACAGTACGTTATCCAACAAGAGGTTTTTCAGTCGGCGACTAAATGTTTCGTTACATATAACAGTGTCATTTTAGTAGGCATCTATGTAACAGTGTCTTTGGACGGTGGGGTCGATGCGATGTCGTGGCTAATAGTTGGGAGGTAGTAATACGACGGCACGACAACGCGAGATGAGACCCGCGTACGTGAGGGGAATCGCCGAGTTGATGGAAAATTTCACGAAAATACAGATGATCCCCTAAGGCAAGGCTGAGCCCCAGTTCGCAGGCAGACAGTGACGAGACGTCGACAAAGCTACGCAGACGTATTCAGCATTTTACGAAAAAATACTTGACATGCGATAAATGATTTTAATTACACTAAATAGACGACCAATAAATCACACACACAACAGTGTAGACGAAAAATCCAAATAATCCTACTGCGGATTCAAGTGGGGGGACCCTAATGAACGAAAGCGCTTATCTTATTGACCGATAAAAAAGCAAGCGTATTTAAATTATAATGATAAAGGTGTAATTGAATAATAATCACATTAAATTAAGTAACAATAATCCACATCACAACACACAGATCTACTTGATCCCACAGTAAGCTATTATTAGCTTGTGTCGTGGAAACCAAGCAAACGTGGTATATACTACATAGAATTATTTATATATTATACTATAGATATATAAACACACCCAGACTGGAAAATGGAACCCTGTGTTCATCACACAAAGTCCACCCCCACCGGGAATCGAACCCGGAACCCTTTGATTAGCGGGTAGGCATGGTGACCTCTGCGCCAATCGGGTCGTCATCAAGTACTTAAAGCGTTCAGTAAGTTACGGTGGAAAGTCTATTAAATTAAAAAAAAAACAGTTCGGATCAATACAGATACGCTACATAAAACACTGCGGTTTTAGCGAGGCTTACCGCACAAGGTGAACTTAAATCCTGGCTTATGTAACCACGGTCACACGATGCAAACTACAACCGGCCTACAACTAAAGTTTAACGTCAAATTGTGCAGATTTGCATTAATATAACGGTTCAACATCAAAACTTGTAAAGTAAAAATAATCCGCAAATCGCATTTGAAGTAACTAACGGCTACATCAGTTAAGTAGAAAAGAAGGATGTTATATAAGTACCTACACAGGCCGAGTATTAAAAAAATTTAATCCATATTACATTCAATAAGCAAATATTATAAGGAGCATTTCAATAAAAATACACAATTCAGAAAATAAATTCGAAAGAGCAGTTTTATTATTGAAAGGTGGCAGCCCCTTTGGTGCTATGCGAATGCGACATGAAACTGATAAAATATTTAAAACCAGCTCGAAAACTCGCGAGGGGAGAGCGCAGAAAGTTTATTTACGGTCATTGGGAGCATGAACGTTGGCACGCCAAAAGACTCTTAAATTTTATACGTACGAGCAATATTAAGCTGTAGTAAAACGCGATGCGGCAAGGACCAAGATCTAATTACTAGACCGTAGACGGCTTGGGTCGGTTGTGCTATTTACGGGCTCGATTTTATAACGAGATATAAGCTGAAGTCAGAACTTTAACATAACTGTACATAATTGGAAATTGCAACACTGCAACAGTATCTTTAATGAGATTAGCTATACAACATTTTTTTACGTATCTACATAGTTTGAAGAGCGAAATTGATGAATTTGTTTTGGATTGAAGTTAAACAATTTCAAGAAAATGTTTTTAAATAATATATCGACTCAGAAATCTTCAGAAATCTCAGAAAAAGCAGTACGGCTGAACGTCTTTTAATTTGACATCGTATCCAAATCTATCTATCTATAAAATGAAGGAGTTATATAGAAACATACTCTGTACAAAATGGTGGACACAGTGCAGTAGGTAATGTATAATCAATATGTCCACTAGTTGAGTTGAGACCCAGTAATGATCGACCACTAGTCAGTCAGTCTGTAAAACACTTGTCAAACAAATAAAAAGGTAATAAGTTCTATGCTGCCCTTTACTCTATTTTAATCTGCTCGGTACATCGTGATATTGGTCCTAAGGCAAATGCAGTTTTTTTAAAGGCTAGAATCAAAAATCAAAGCTCTCATTAATGTTTTTGCACAGGAACCATGGTAGTAAATATAGATTTTTCTCTTTTATTACTGGCAAATTATTTATGATGGACATGATTCCGTGGGAATATCACTAGTCGTTACCAGGTCTACGTTTGCAGTACATGATCATGTGTTGTAATTTGGTCTTGTCAGTAACAGACTTGACGTTTAGACTGCAATGGCGCACGTGTGTACACAGAACCGGCCGGCCGGCTTTATTTCGACAAAAGATTCTTAATACATAGGTACATCTTTTTTTCTGATTCCAAAAGAAAATCCAGAGATATAAAATAAGATTTATTTGTGCTTGACGAGACAGTTTCTACGAATACAAACCACTGACATAATTTTCCACTGAAGAAAATGCAGCAGTAAATGAAATAAGCTGTCTTAAGGTGTCTTTGAAACTCAAAGATAGCCAGAAGACAATCCAGATAGTCAAAAAGTTGCTGTATCAGTGGACAAAAGTTATAATACGAAATGGGCGTTTGTCTCCGCAGTGACAGTGGCGTCGGCGTCGCCGGTTCCAACAAACTCGATGGGAAGCGATCCACCGTAGTGAGTTTCCAACCTGCTGGTAGAACGGGCGCCCTACATGAGTGACAAAAGCACTGCAGCACCGAGTCCCGAACTAATCCTATCAGCATGGTGAGAAATTTAAATTGACTATCTAACGTTTGACGTGAACGTGAGTCGCAACACGGCGCGTGCGGTCTGCGCGACTCTCGTGCGGAAACTGAACCGCGCCGGGGGGCGGGCGGCTGGTCGATATGAACACCCCCCAACCCTCAACCCCCGGGCTGCAGACCCACCCTGCGGCCACCCCATGCGCGCTACCGCCCTAACTTGATAACCCAGACAAAATAACCTACCAAATGGAAAAATAATGTAACTCGCGACGTAGATTACTCCGTGTCCAGTTCCCCTTCACCTAAGCCTTCCAACAGATGTTTATAGAAGAGGAATCCTTACCTAGCAAGGCGGAGATAAAATCCTAAAAAATCGAACTCGCAGAACGTGCAGGCAGGTCGAGACGGTACGGTAGGATTCAAAGGTAAATCTGAATTCATTCGTACAGTCTGGTGCTTTTGGCAAGGACTAACGCAGTCGCACCTAGTAACAACCGAGGGAGGGGAGCTAAGGTCGAGAAAGACAAACTAATTTAAGAGCCACCTAGACTCGCGCGGGTCCCGACGGGCTTCTTGCTCATAAAAACGAAGAGCCGTCGAGGGTGGGCGGGCGGCGTTCCTGAAGTGGGCGCGGTGGGGGCGCCATGCGGAGGTTCCTCCGCCGTCTCGGCGCCGCCGCCCGCAGCCAATTAACAGCCGGCAACGCCACGCTGAGTTTGTTTCGCCACTCTATTCGCTTCCGATTGATTTCCTATTCTCAGGAATTTATCATTGATGAAGATGAGCGATTTACGAACTTTTCACATCAAAACAAATCGACGACTGAGTCAATAACACAAACGTATTTTGTTTGAACAACAAACTTTCGAAAAGACGAATTGCGAAATATTACATTTCGGAGCAGGGGATAGGGAGTCGAGACGACATAAGCAGACATCAGTGAAAATTGAATTTTCACTAGGTCTGGAAATTGATAGTTTCGATTCCGTGTATACCTATAGTGTGAGAGCATTGCTGTGCTGTGGTGTGGGCAGACGCCAGCCGCGGATCGATTCCGCACAACCTCGTGCTGCGGCCGGTCGCAGTAATGATAGGGAAATCCGGGGAAACCACAATCGAACAATACTACCCGCAAACAGTAAGGGCCAGGCGACCGCCTGACCGACGACGTGTTGTACACAGCAAATCATCGAAAGTGCTTTTATTGCCCAAAAAATATTTATTTTTATTTATTATTAACTTATTTTCAACAACAATAATAATAATTTACCCTGGCAGGATAACTTAATGCATGTATGATGGGCATATCTAATTATGTTTTAATCATTAGCTTCTATTTTTAGGGTAGGTATAGGTACCTAATTTTTGTGAATTCGCTCAAACCAAATATTTTTCCTGACATACGATTTCGATGACACAAAGCTTATAAGTTGCTGGAAGCGTGCTCGAAGCTAAGCTTAATTTACTGTTGAAAACCGTACGAAAATCCGCTTAGCAGCTTCAGAAATTAGCGTGAACAAACATTTAAAAATTCTTTTTTATTTAGTTCTGTTACTCATAAAACCCTCTCGTAATTTCTGGTAAATATATTCGAGATGTGACACCCGCATTGTACCTACTGTTTCATTGTATTTAGGTGCATATAGATATTGGGTTAAAAAAACCCTTAGGCACCCTAAGTTAACAATAAAAGAGTTTAATATAATTTTGAATTAAATTCAAACGACGACAAGATCCCCAAGAGTCCCGACAAGATTAATAATTCCTACTTAGCCGCTTATTATACTCGCTGCGTACAATGTACTCAGCCGGGTCCTTTTCGGAAAGCGGCAACAAGTTGAGTCACGTGCCGGTTGGATTTAGCCAAGAATATAATTCCAGAGCCAGCGTCGTGCGTCCGCCTGCGACAGAATCCATATCGATTTTACGCTGTACGAAGCTTTTGTTTTAACATCCTAAAGCAGCGACATGACACAGCACAGCGGACGGGGCATTTATTCACAAAATCGCGAAAACTACTTGACCAAAGAAGCTGTAATTGGGCAGATAGATAAGCTGGGTGGGAGATGACAGCCAAGAACGGATTTCACAGAATTCCCGTGAGAGCACTCATATTAAGGCGGGTGACACCGCAGGGAACAGCTAGTTTTGATACACAAGCTTTTCGTTCTTGTAAGTTCTTTTAGCTTTATAGTGCGCAATTTGGAGAATGGTGCAGGCAATATATAAAGAATCTGAGTCGTAATAGAAATGCCTATTACTTAGTCCCAAGACCCAACTGTGATGTAGGCAACGTACGTGAGTAAACTTGATAATAGTAAGAAGAAACAAAAAACCTTATTTAGTTTAGTACCTATTGAAGCAAAGACAAAAGTCAATAAGTCTAAAAATTCAGTCAGTAACGCGCTCATGCTTCATAAAATCGACTAAAAAAAACAAAAGAATTTAATTTGAAAACTGATTTTAAACATTGAAGTCACGTTCGGAAATAAGTAATCAAAGTTGGAAAAGTTTCTTCGTTAATATTGACTAGTCTATTAATATGCATGACGTGATTTATATTACTCGTTAATTTTATGATCTGGTGGGTCCCTTCATGGAATAACAAATATTCAAAGGGCTAAGGTAAAGAATTCAAAATTTTTTATCACTTCTATAAATTAATTGGCAACGTGTTTTCAAAATATGTATTATAATTATATTCGATAGATGTAGGACGTAGGTAGGTACCTAATCAAGCCTTAGTAGTTAGTACTCTACCCGAACCTTTAACTAAATGGAGACGCCATCATACGTCATTATAATTATTTAATGGACCAATTTAGCTAATTCTTTTTTTGTTGTTATGGTAATGAGAATATGAGAGAAGTTTGGAGTTCGTGTGGGAATTCCGAAATTCATGCGGGCGAATCTCCAGAAGCAGTTGGACCGATTTTAACGGGACTTTCGCTGCTTATAAGAAGTAAATTAAGCTACTTTGGAATTCCAGCGGGAATTCCGAAACTCACACGGGAGAAGCCGCGGGACACAGCTAGTTTAGCATAAAGCTGAATCATAATGGTGGACATAAACGCAAAAGATGTTTTACTTTTGAATTTTTTCGTGGAATTTAACTAGCCACTATTTTGTTTTGAAAAGGATCAAAAAAAAAATTATGCGGAAACGAAAGTATCTCCTTCATTTAAGTGAGACGGATGAGGGATATTTAAAAAAATCCCAATGCATATAACGCGTGCATAAATACAAAAGAGGTCTTGCCAGAATGGGCTCAGACGAAACCCATAAAAAGGCACGCACGCAGGAATCGATCAAGGCCAGACGAGCGATACGTTATCCTTTTAAGTTATCCTTTTCGCCAATGAACTGTGTGCAGAGGATTATGAATTAATCTCGCGTAAAAGGGAAATGCGAGCTGCGTCTACTCAATTAACTGAAAACTAGAAAGTAGTTTGCTCAGAATCAACTAGCAAAGCGATCGCACTATGTTTTAATAAGGGTTATGTTTTTTCATTTTTACTAGCCCATGTCTAAATTATTTGGACGCAGATAAGCAATAACATGTTAATCCACAAAATGGAGTTATTGATTTAGAACGATTTATTGAGAGTTAGAGAACGGTTTTTTACTTATGTGTTTACCTTTATTACATTGTTTAAATATGTAACTAAATATTGAACATACAAAATTTGACACAAAATGGCGCTATAATTTTAAAACTTAAATTTAATCAAAATTTCTCCAGTGTGGGTTAACACACTATTGCTTATCTATGTCCATTTATAATACAATATATGGCGCGTACGCCGCCCGCAGCAAAAAAAAATCGAACCGGTAGCGCTTGGAATTTCGTAGATAGGTCACCTCCAAACTAGTGTTGAATAACTTTTAAAGTATAAATTTTTTTGAGATAAAATATATTTTAATCATATTATTGTTTATTTTTTTTAATGGGGTGTATCAGGTTTTCAGTTAATTCATTAACATGTTGTATAAAAGAGTAAATAATATAAGGGAGTACAAGATTATAACCAGTCCGTGCTGCAATTGTCTCACTCGTGCCCTATTCAGGGAGGTTGGAGGGAGCGCGATAATAGATCTGTTAAAAACCTTTTCTCGAAACAGCTTCTAGCCCGCAGTTCCTGTTAAAAAATAAGTTTTTCTAAGCAACAGATGTGAAAAGTATCTGATCTGATCTGATCTGATCTGAAATTAAAAATAACCAACAAAGGATGCTCTACGACGTTCCTAGTGAAGTTGAACTGCGCGGAAATTAAAAACAAAACCCAACTCATTGTTTTATGAATATACAGAATTCATAAGGAGGATCAATGCATTCATCGAGGTCGCAATAAATTGATACATGCTCATCAGTAACAAGCCGTTAGCTATTATAAATAACTCTAGTGGTAGTAGGAAAGTAAAAGGAAAAAAAATAAACTCGTATTTGAAATCCACTAATATTTCTCCAATGCAACTGAAACGAGTATGAACTGCGAACAGTTTCGAATGCCTCAAATAAGTGCTGAGGCGAGACAGCCGTGCATAATGACTGGATCGAAAATAACAAGCGAAAACCAACAAATACAGTTACGCGACGGTAGAATGGCTGTGCAGCTATGGAGTAGGTACCACCAGCAGGCAGTGCAATCTATAGATTATTCACCCCGGCAAGAGTCATCGGGCAGGTCATGCGCGATGAACCACGGCCGGGACACACGCAGAACTCATTTTTGGGAACCATCCAAGTACAGAAAGCTATATCCCTCGGTGAACACGGGCCGCGCTTTCCCCCAATGATGTAGCAAATCTGGACGGTAACGACTATTTGTACATACATAGATCTTTCGCTATATTGTCTGTTAGATGTACATCGAGCACTCATCTGTGCAGATTGCTCAAAGATTTATTGAATATGATAATACTATATGAGGGAATATGTAAATGAAATGAAATGAAATAAACTTTATTTGTTACGACAACAGTAAATATGTGAAATAACATAAACAAGCACAACCAGCGTGTCGCAACAAATAGGCAACCAGCTCAGCATAAGTCGGGAACCGGGGGGCCCGACGCTGATCTTCCGCTGGTGCCGCATGTGGCGTCACGGATGTGAGCGAAGAAAGAAAACTTAAATTATACTTTTATATTAATTTCATACTTAGGAATCTCGAACCATAATAGGCAATGACTGATGACAAAAGTAAATCACAAAATATGTACATAAATTGTATATGTAGACCGCTTTGTATAATAGTTTAACATGTTTACGTACGTTATATTATCTACACCAATAAAATCTTGATTAGAACAATATTTAACCATTGAAAATCTACAGCAAGAAACCTGTGGTCGGTGAATTAATAGAAATCGATGGAAAGTCTGAAAATATTAGTAACTAGCAGTGCCCCACGGTTTCGGAATTCCTGTAGGAGCTCCAATTAGCCTAATTTACTTCTTATACATCAGCTAATTAGCAGTGAAAGTCCCATCAAAATCGGTCTAACCGTTTCGGAGATTCACCCGCGTGAGTTTCGGAATTCACTTAGGAACTCCAAACTTCTTTCATCAAAACCTTCTTGTTACAAACACCACAACACAAAAAAAAATTAGCGAAATTGGTCCAGCCGTTCACGCGTGATGCCGTGACCAAGGGAAATAGAGATTCATTTTTAAATTTATATATTTATTTCACAGTCCTGGGGAAGGACCAAGGTAGGACGTTAAGTAAAATCTACGGGAAAAATGTTTGATGCGCAATAAAATACTAAAACTAAATACATACGTTAGTATATTTCCTTGCATACGAGACGCGAGAAAGTAAAAAAGTTCGCAACATAAAGCTCTGTCTACGGAGCAAAGGTCCAGACTGCCAGTTGTTCATGGGCACAATAAAAAAGTACTAAAAGCCGCTACCAACCTCCATTTATAACCGTAATAAAATAAGTACCAAAGACCTACCTAAACTTAGAAGAACCACCCTAACACGACCCGTACGTTGTTAATGTATTATGTATTCAGGGGATAGAATCGTATACGTTGTATATCTTAATGTATATAAATCATGTGTCACGTTGTTTGTCCGCGATGGACTCCGAAACTACTGAACGGATTTTGATAAAATTTTGTAACCATTTATAATATGGTCCAACTTAAAAGATAGGATAGTTTTTGTCCCGGAATTCCCGAGGGAGCTCCGAAATTACCGCGGATGAAATCGCGGGGGACAGCTAGTACATAATATAATATCACACTGACTATAAAAGGTTAATATCTGCTATTTGAAAGTTAACGTTTCAAATTGAACCGTAAAGTAATAATATTAATAACCGTAAAGTATAATATACATTACCTATAAATATACCTATAAGTATACCTATAAATATTGGTAATAAGTCTCGATAGAAAAAAACTTTTGTAATAAAACAAGCTTTTATTCAAATGCGCTAAAAAGAATAGACCATGCACTGTCATCCAAACTAAACGTTTATACAAAATTTCAGCTCAATCGGTTGAAGATATCTGCTTCAAAATTAAGTTGCAAGATTCCACGTGTACAAACATACATTGCAAGTTGAATAAAAGCTTTTAAAAAGACACGATGTCATTTTATACATATTTTACATTATTATACAATTCAAGTCTTGAATTTCTGCTAATCAATAAGTTACAAGTTTTATCTTAAAAAACAAAGAGCCCTTTTTGATTTTTTTAATAGGGAAGCTTTATCGTAATCGCAGTCAGTATTTCAATTAGGTAGGTACTCGTATATTTTAAATTAATACATCCAAAAATCGAATTTTTAATCTTGGCGTTATAATTTCTCAGGCTAATGAGAATCATTTCTTTCACACAGCCTCTTAAATTATCCCAGCATCGCGTCGTTATGCAGCCGTTTCGAACCAGTCTCGCCCACACGCTACCTTATCTGGCCGCCATTATGGTACGACACAAGCTTTCGTTGCACGTTGCAATAAGACAAGTAAACTCTACACGAAGTGTGACTCATGCGTACTTGAGCGAAAATCCATAGAGAAAGCAGTGTAGGTGTGCGGTTCAGTTATTTATGTGAGCAATTTACCACTGACAATAGAAGCGTGTTATTAGAGCGATCGATGAGCGTTCCGAATTCACTGGTGATTCATATGACTTGTTCGTTAAAAACGAGTATAGCATTACGAAGTCTTAATTTTGTTTAATAGAAGAAAATAATCATTAAAGAATGTCACCCATAGTTTGCAAATGGAAGACGTGGTAAAAACGGCTAAGACCACGTGGTCAAACTGAGCCAAGCCTGTTCACACCACGTATTTTGAACGCGCCGTCGACGCGCGTTGAGACGTGCGTCGACGGCGTGTTTTTATCCTACAAAAGTCTATAAGCTGCGTCTGACTCGCGTTCGTATCGCGTCTGTATCGCTACAAACGCGCGTCGACGGCGCGTTTAAAAAACATGGTGTGCATAGGCCCTAGAGCCTGTGCAGACCAGCCGTTTAAACCGTGTGGACTTTCACATTATCCATAGACTTAAAATTGTAGTTCCAACTGTCACATTATGGGCAACTTTTACTTTTGAATGGAAGACCTAATGGTCTAATACCTATTGGCCTAGAGTACTTTTTTCAATTTTGTACCAATATAAATAACTACTTTTGTATCCAAGTCAAAAAACATGCAGCAGTGAATGTTAACGAAACCGAATATTGCAGAAACAGAATTCTGTCATCAATCTCAAGTCTCGACAGTCCTGAGCCTGACATACGTATGATGTATGCAATACACTTAACACCTTCAAAATCTTTTATAATTCCAAATTAATAGCTTTTCACTAAATGCATACGAAAGTACGTATATACCTACGGTACTTACATAAAAAAAATTGTTTGTCTGTGTCTCTATCTATCTCTGTCTATCTATACTTTTGTTTAAAAAAAAAAAAAATTGTTCCTGCGGAAATTCCGAAACTCACACGGGTCAAACCGCGGGGCACAGCTAGTAATTAATAAAAACAATAAACATAACTTATTCCTAACAGATCGGGATTTCGCGTAAGGCGTAACATAAAAAAATATAAATGAATTGAAAACCTTCGTCTTTTATACTTATCTTTAACTTATTTCAGTGTTTTCTACCGTAATTATTTTGATTAATTGCTCCCTCTACAAAAACATAAACGCTATGGGGCACCATTGTATTTTAAACGGGCAAATCAACAAAGTAGCTCCTCGTAACGGCCCATTAGGCGTAGCTGTTGGGATAAGATGGGCCGGGCCCGCTGGATCGTATCGGATATTTACCTAACAATACTTAAAGGCGATTGTTCCCGCTTTTTCTAATCAAAGTTAAATCTTCCCCTGCCAACATTAAATTCGGCCTCCCTAACAAATATCTTGGATAGATACGGAGATAGTTCAGCGGGGTTAGCCAAGTTGACATTCTACAATCGTTGACGCATAGAAAACATAAGTAACGAATCGTCATGTCACTTGGTCAGCCAATCAAAATTCTAGTTTTCAAGTGGTCACGTGAAACTAGAGTTTTGATTGGCTGACCAAAGTTTTCCATTCTAGTTTTCTATGCGTTAACGATTGTAGAATATCAACTTGGCTAACCCCGCAGTTCTGAGAAATAAACTTTTCCATTAGATTTTTGTTTGATGGTTGTCTAGAAGACAACCTTTATATGTCTGATCGCTAGTAAAGCGATAAAACCGCCTTTTGTATGCCTTTACTTATAAGTTTCTGTAAACACACTGTAACATTATTTTGGTGTACAATAATTATAATTAATTATTATTTTGGTGTATTCTATTCTATTCTAATATTTTTATCACGACGCGATGTTATAATAATATCCTTACTATTATAAAAATGTGAAAGTGAGTTTGTTTGTTTGTTACGCTTTCACGCCTTAACGGCTCAACCGATCATCATGAAATTTTGCATACACGTCACTGACAGACGCACTAATATTTTAAATTAAAATGCCGCTCAAGTCAAGTGATGTGTTGAACTTTTATTTGTAAGCATAATTTCCACGGTCGATTAGTAGGGCAGGGTTTATAGTCTATCTCTATACGATCAATGAAATTAGAAGTAATTGCGTCATAGGTAGGTCTGCGCGTCAGATAAGTACTGAACAGTGAACGTTTCTCATTTAAGTAGGTATTTACTAAAAAAAAAAAGAATAACATCGAGGGATCATGGCTCAGATATAGAACTCGGCTGTGAGTGTGACCTGCGGAAGAGATGCGTATGAGTCACTCAAAAACGGCCGTTTGTTTGTCCTTGAGGCCAACGGCCGTTCGCGGATCGAGTCGTACAAAGTACCTAGGTAGGTACCTACGCCTTCGCGAAAAATTAACTTTCGTCATTGGCGCTGGCCGGAGAGAACAGCTCGGGCCTGTCATCTGATAAATTGGTAACCGGTTTTAACGGTCACTTTTGAATTATGATTTATCTATCTCAAGATTGTCGTTACCGTGTCGAGTATTCTTTCTTTTCGAGGCATGTTTTGCCGCTTGTGCGTTGTAATAGGCAAATAGCATAGATCTTATTATTATTATTATTAGTGTACGAAGAAAACATGGAACCCGCCTTGATACAACTGATACAACTACAACCAAAGATATTTTATTTGACTACAACCACTTGATACAACATACAACTCCTCGCGTCGTTTTCAACCAAAAACTTTTGAGACAAAACAGTAGACCTACAGTTCGTAGAAAGAAGGTCGAGTCGGTCGATATTACGTAACGTAGTAACGATATACGCACAAGTAAACCTCGAATTTTTAGAATATACACTATACAGGGTCACAGATTTCTCTAAGGTCTGATTAAATGCCTACTTTAGTCATTAGGGAGGGGGGATAGGGGGGAGGGGGCACCCACTGCCCCCTCCATAGATCAGCAGATCCACGCCTGATAAGAATAGGGCGTCGTTTGTTAAGATCGTTCATAACTTGTGACTATTATAGTGTAAATTAATTATTAGACATAGACATATTTTTATTGCGCATCACAGAAATAAAAAAATGTGACAAAATTTAACAAGATTAAAAGAAAAGTATGAAATAAACCCCAGTGAGTGGGTACACAATACACAAAGTAATTACTGGATTTTCTTGAACCATAGAGTATAGGGTCAATGCTTAATAATAATCGATTTAGCCAAACACATTTCTTGCACAATGCTTAGGTAGTAATTAGAGTAGGTATAAGTACAAAGACTGACAAAAGTGGTTACATATTGCTATTGCTAACCCTACATAGCCATGAACATATTATGTGCGTATTACACTGATTTGAGTCTTGACAATCCCACTAAACAAGAATGGCGTAAGTATAAACTAAAATCATATAAATTAGATGATTAATAAGGCTAAAAAAAGTGTTTGTAAAATTAGTTAAGCTGTCTCACACGTGTGACTGTTTTACTACAGATATTTTACGAGATATTAACAAATTTATAAATTTAAAGTACCAAAAAAAAAAACAACCTGATATTGTATTCTAAATAATGTCAGATGACTGCTATTGCGCAAATACAAACTCAAAAGAGTTTAAATATGTGCTGTAACAACCAATGTTATATTGTTATTTTTAAATTGTTCAATAAATTAAAAAATTAAACAAAAAAAAAAAAAAAAATTACATTTATCCAAATTTTTTTTTGAGATCTTTTGTACCTATTACATTTGATCGTAGGTGCTGTAAGAAATAATGAAATGAAGCATTCAAATATTTTTAGAAGCAAATAATATTATTGATGGAATATCAAATAATTTCAAAATTAATTAGGTGATTGACCTTAAGAACAATCACTAGTGAGCCAGACATCTGTCAGTCTGTGGTCATAAAGTATTCAGTCAGACTTATTTTATTAATGTTCAGTGTTCTGCACTTTTTAATCTTCTTATATTGATACATTTCTTGATATATTCACTCTAACACAAAAATAAATAAAGATTACTAACAATAAATGTAACTAACATCCAAAACTAGATGAAAATTAATTCACAAATAAAACAAGTTTCTAACAACAACATTGAAAGACAAAACACATTTTTTTTTTATCTATAGAGCTCACTCTCCTAGTTGTACCTAATTATATTCTTATATGAATCCAATAAGTACCTACTTATTCTGTAAGTTGTATTGTATCATAGATTTGGACTGAATAAATTTTGAACAACTTATTATTACTTTAATACTTGTGTAGGTAGGTAACTACCTACCAACTTATTAAAATTTAATTATAATTTATTTCAACACAGCTCAGTTCATAGGTAATTTAGTTATTTTTGGAATTTATAAATTTTATCTTGATCTATAAAATAAATTAATAAATAAAATAGAATAAGTAGGTAGTGGATTATATTATTATTACCTGAGTGGATTTATTCAGTTTTCAAGAAAATAAATCAGGTAAAAAGTACGGAGTTATGTAGGCATCTAGTAAGAAATAAGTGATTATTTAATATTTCTATAATAGGTAAATGTAATTATAATGATTAAAGAATAGGTACATGGGTATTTATAGAGCCAGAATGGAAACACCGCGATCACGAATTTTACCGGTACCTATTTGAAAATATTAAAAAAAGCAAATCGTTGTTCCTAAAAAACTAGAATATAAACTTTTCGATTAATCCTTTACCAAGAAGCAATAAGTATTGTTAGCTGGTAGGTAAATGCACAAAACTTACCTTCCTTGGTTGCAACTTCCATTCTTTGTTAAAGTTTAAAACTTCAAAACAAGCTGGTACACGTCCGACGAATCCAAAAGAAAAATGAAATTATAGTTAATTTATAAATAGCAGCGACTTTTTATCCCTTTGCAAGCAACGACCGTTAATTGCACTCGTATTTGAATCTTTAAAATAAAGTTTCAACCGAACAAAGGATGTGATGTGAAATAAATGGGATCATCTCATCTCATCTCGATTTTCTGCCTTTCACAAACGCCGATGGTTTGCCACTTTGACATAACGGTCGAATGCATCTGTATTATTGGTTAGTTCAAATTCCCCGCTCTTTTTGATCGATAAATCGAACATTTCCAGGGGCGTTCTGAAATTAATGTCGTTCCTTTTTACGTAGGTATCACTTTATCCATGTCTAGTACCTACCTATATTTCCATGAGTCTATCTTTGTGGACTTTCGTCTAGAATTTCTTTTATAACTACATACTTACTATAGATTGCGAAATCGTTCTCTCAAGTCTTGACTCTTGACTCTTGAGTCTTGACGGATACGGAAAGAATCCGATCGTAACGACCATATCGTTGTAGTTTCAGTTTGTGATGCACACATACAAAACTCCCCGCGCCAGTGCGAAACCACAGACGAATAAGAGAACATTGCGAAACTTGAGTTTTTGTCGAAAGCATCGAAATTAAATTTTGAAGTGAAAACCTTTATCTTTAGCACCATTCACGCACCGTTATGATTTGAAAATTCGAAGGAACCGTACGTACGTAACCGTACGGAACGAAAAAGCGACGCTAAAAAGAGACAAACATAATTTTCATATATAGCATTTAGCCTGCGAGAGAGCGAGATAGAATGCAAGTGTGATGACTTCTTTTCTTTAGAAAAGAAGTTTCACTTCTGCCGTGCAAATTACTTGTGTCGCGGTGCAAGGTGGGCTGCTCTTAACCGACTTCAAAAAAGAGGAAGTTCTGAATTCAACGCGTATGTTTTTTGTTTGTTACCTCCGAAAATTTGACTAGTGGTGCTGGCTGGTAGGTACCGTTTTAATCCCACTCCCGCCACGAGCTCGTCGTGAGCAGAACAACCCAAGTGCGCAGACACAAGCGGGCTTGGCACCGACTAAATCGATCAGTGGTACTCTGGTAGGGGTGATTATAATATTATCAGAGAGAAGGTAATCACTACGTGAATATTATCTTTCGAAGGCGGTAGCACTGAGAAAATAATCACTACGTTTTAAGAGTAGGCACTTCCATAGTAATCGCTGATCCAATCTATGAAAGCATTCAGTGCCAACCATACCAATGCAATGTAAGACGCGGTCATAGAAATTTGGTTAAATATTCCAAAGTTGGTAAAGAAGTTCGCGCATAAATCCATAGTTACTTTTGGTTCAAGGGAGTGTCGCTGGCCTGGGCGGCAGCACAAAACAATAATACTTATAACGTGTATTTTTGTCTTTCAGATTAAATCGGTATTTTGTTAATTTAATTTAAACCATTTAGTGTCGGAAATTTAGGGCGGATACAACAACATACCTTCGAAGAAAACATAAAAACAAAAAAAATTAATGAACGTGTTATTGCTTTGCCACACTTGTTCAAATTTTTTTTGGCAGATGGCATTATGGTCATCTTTGTTGTTTTAAAAATTTACAATAAACAAATTACAAAACCACCTATGCATTTTGAAGGTTCCTAATAAAAACTAGTTTTTATTTCGTCTGAGGTTCCTTATGAGGAAAAAAATATTATTAATGTAATATTATTTAATAACAACAAATTCAAATAACACTATCGATAGGTGTATTATAGCTATCGTCTACAGCTATGATATAAAACTAGTTCCAATATAAATATTGGGGCAGCTCGTTGTGACTTCAATGGCGAAGAAAGGTTATAGGTAAAGATTATGTATTAACATACCTATTAAGGTACCCCATTCTTCTATGTATTATACCTAGGTACACCAATATTATTTTTCTATAACCAATGTCCTGGGACTGACGCACATACATTAGAAAATATGTATAGGCGTCAGAGTTTGTCTCAAGCCTCGGAACTTAAGGTCAAGTTATTCCTTTTAACAGAATTTTTTTTGCTCTAAACCACTCTCAAAATTATGTGATTCAGGGCATCGCCTCGCAGTGATCCTCTGGCATGCGCTACATCACAAAGTTTACATCCGATTCAACGCGCATCGGGCTGCTAATGTTACGACATAGATACGTATTAGCACAGATAATATTATAATACTGTATTAGGTAAATTTTAGTTCACGGTGGTACTCTGCGTCCCAGCTCATAACCCATTTCGGCGTGACGTTGGCCCTAGAGCGAAGCATGGGTAGAGCGCGAAGAGCGCCTTGGATAGCGACGACGTAAAAACATATTATATCTGGCTTTAAAAAAGGGTTGAGTCCGGCTTTTGTTTTTTGACCTGGCAACTCTAACTGCACTGAACGAAAGACGATGCAACTTCATAAAAACAATATTATAATAATTTATATGGTTAAGGTTTCTATCAAAGAGCGTCGAATACATATTGCTCTACCACAAGGGGAGGAGCACCGCTAAGAATGTCGGTTACATATAAGTATAATGACACCCACAATCAGTAATGTCATGAATTCAAAGAATCTCCAAACAAACTTAATCTAAAAATAAATATAAACATTACTGTACATAATAATAAGTACCGCAAATAATAATTAATTATCAATTACTTAGTAATTTCATGCGATACATATAAAATTATAAAAAACAGTTTACATTAATTGTTAAATTCATAAACAACAAGTGGTGACTGGCGTCAGTCGGCGGCTGGCAGGTTGCGTGCCAATTGCGTACTGACTACTGACCTCAGGAAGGCGCCCCTCCCTTTGTTTAGTGTGCTCCAAGCTGTTTGCCTGTTCGGTGCGCCTCAACTCACGCACGGTTTGAACGTCGCCATTACAATTTTAAATAATATGTCAGGTTTAGTTTAATCAAATTTGCCCATAAAATACGTCACACTAACTTCGTGATATTTTGATCCTTCCGCGTCCTTGTCATAGTTAGTCACATTTGTAAGCCCCCCCCCCCCCCCACCACAGTAACGTCACATATTTTGCAATTAAATGGCTCTACTACATAATCGCCGAGTACAGACGATTATGCGCGAGCACGATAGTGTAGTGGGCATACTCGGCTGTACTCACCGATCATCGTCTATGACCGCCTGCGACCCGTGAATTGTCGGTCTTTGAACACGCATCAAAGGGAATCGCCTGTGATCGCGTTGAGGTGTTCACATGATCGCCGACCACACGATCACACGATCACACGATCAACGATCATCGGCGATAATGTAGTGCAAGCATAACATCAAGAAATTATTAAATTAAAACAGCTCCGAAAAAACAATTTAAATCTTTGTTTGCCAACAAAACAATTTGAACTTCATGCACATATCAGATAGAGTTGGAAATAAATTGAGTTTAGAGTTCATATTAGATATGATATAAAATTTTAAGATGTGAAGTCATGAAACTTAGGAGCCCTCCCACCCTTTGTCACACAGTGTCAGAATTCGTCGACCCCCTCCCTTTAACGTGTGACGTACTTTATGGATGGTGCCTGATAACATTTCTATACATATTATTAATAAATTCTTAGAGTAACTAAAAACATAACTAGATTATTATGACATTCTAAAAAGGTACGAATAAATTATTAATAATAATTGTTACAATAAAATTAATCACATATGCATAAAATAAAAAATACAACAAGTATAAAATAAGTAAAAGATCAACTTACATGGGTGTCATGTTTTTTTTTTCCTAAATTGCAGGCAACCCTTATAAATATGTTATTGACTAAGTAAAATAACTTGGAAAATGTTTTGAGTATTTGGTATAACTTAGAAATCTAGGTAAAATAATGGTGCTTATTTTGAAAATATTAGATCACTGTGATCATTAACTAGAAAATGATAAACAAACTGCGCCTTTTTTTTGTCTATGATTTGCTTGTTTAAACGTGATTGTGGCTCTTGTATATGGTTTGGATTATCTCTGAGGAAAATTGCTCCAAATAATGTAGATAAAGTTTTTGTATCCAGACCATTTTCGGCGGTGTACTGTAAAGCTTCTTGCAAAAATTCACACAGGTAAAGAAAAACATTTTTCCTAAATTCAGGTAGCTCCATAACAATCTGTTTGCATTGTAAATAGTTCGCAGACGCTCTTAAGCAGACAGATTGTAGATTATATGGAATGATTGGATCAGCGGTGCTCTCCAGTAATAGTAATAGCGCTTCTGCCACAGAGTGTATACTACCTGGCACAGCATCTATGGAGCCACTATCCAGCCAGTCTCTTATTTGCAACACTTCAGAGTGTAAACCGGGCTGTTCAAACAAATTTGGTTCTTTCAGTCCATGGAGATAAATGTGATCCACCAAGAACCAGATCTCTTTGGGAATAGAGTAAGCAGATTGGTTAGATACACACTGATCTCTTTTGCTCTCCAATTCAACCAGTTTTCCAGCAGGTACCTCCCTAACCGGCTTATTTAAATTAACTAAAACCTCAATGGAACATCCAAAGCAACTTCTCTGGTATGTACCATTTACAGTAATGAAAATATCCTTACCACCATACAAATGTAACACCAGTATGTCATAGAGTTTATCAGTTCCAGCATTCATTTTACAAGCTGATGTCTTGTTAATGAGTACTTTAAGTTGTATTTCACATTCTTCATCGGCACAGATACATTTTTTGTATGGTTCCACAATGAGCCACTCCTTGCAAAAGTTTGATTCATCCAATTTTTTTATAAACTCAAATTCTACAGGCAGTTTACCTACATTTTTCACAGTGATAGTTCTCACTTGTAATTCTAAGTACTTCACAGTACCAAAATCTATTTCAGTTTGATCAACTCTTACTTGTGGGATCAGTTCATTTTCCAATTTGTCTAACTGTTTTATAACTTCCTCATACACCTTCCTGTACTTTTCCTCATCAATTATTTTAATTGTGGTATTAAATATTGCTGAGACTGGCTTATGGTCACTTATATTTAAGGCAGGATGACTTCTATAATCTAGCTGTGAGATGTTTTCCCCCCTCCAAAATATTCTATCACACCATGCTGGAGCACGATTCTTTTCACTAGAATCCCAATTATCTGTGCCCGGATCATACTTATATGTAGGTTTAAAAGAAATAGTACCTTCTGTGTAACCTGCAAACACATTATTGTTTTTGTGCTGCTGTTTCAGTTGATCCCATTCTAAGATGGGAGCAAAGTTGTTGTCGTCAACCATTCTCTTCACACTCTGGGGTTCTAGTTCAGTGATGCGATAATTTAGATCACCCAACCAAAATATTTGATCATGATCTTTTATAGCTTTTGATGGTTGATTGGGTTGAACAAATCTTGTTCTGCTACAAATATCTCTAAAATCCTGGTTGCGCCTTTCATATTCTTCAACATGGGCAGCTAAGTGAGAGTTCACAAAACACATGGAAGTGCTATGAAGATCAAATCTTATAGAGACTCCACCTTTATTCCCCATTTTGCCCATGATGCCCGTGCCCACAGTATCACACACAATATTTCTCACATGAGAGACATACTTCTCTTTGATGAGTACAATAAGCATCATACCTACTAATCTTACTTTCTCAACTTTAACATACTTTGCTCGTGGATCAACATGTTGTACGACGGCATGGTACCATTCATCTTCTCTCAATGTTTGATCAAATAGAAATGTTTCCTTAGACAAATCCAACTCCTGAAAACCAATAGCATATATGTCAGGTGGTTGTTTGTCAACACTCAACCATCCCTTCAAGGGGATTACGGGTGGTTTATCATTTACATTCCATGTTCCACAAAATACTGTAAACTTTTTGGTAAATGTGTATTCTGATTCTTTATCTGACATCTTTCTCTTGATAAGACTCTCTCTGATGGCCACTGGGCCTGTGTTTTCTCTGGGGGTGACACCCATCCTCGGCAAAACCATACTCTGAGCCAATATGTCATCATCATTCTTGCCATGGTATTTTTTAAGCCATACAAATTCTGGTTGAGTAGAAATTTTATTGACAGCTTCGATCCCCCTGAATAGATCATCGACGAAGTTGTCAACCCGCGGAGTCATTTGTATTTCAAATTTATACTTATGGTTGCGGGATTGAAGGTTCAGGTACAAAACAGCTTCAGGATCTGTCGGTTTGTTATCGATCTCGCATTTGAACGTGTTATCGATGGGAAGTACTATCTCTATGGACAAGTCCGTGAACGATTTAGGTGGGTAACACGACGTGAACAAACAGAAAACCGCTTTCTCGTCCCCATATTCCACAATGGCCAGCAGTCTGTCTTTCTTCACCCATTCGGAATGCAGAACTTTAGCATCGCACAAAAAAGCCGTGACTCTTTCACTAGACAAAAATTTTTCCTGCACTACTGATTTTATTTCCTCGTGATTCATATTTATCAGAAAACATTTATTTATATTTTACAAACAAACCCAATCGTTGAAAATGGTATATAAATTTGACATTTGACAACAAATTAACTAGAACTGTCTAAAGATTTGACAATTTGTTCTCAACTTCTGTCCGGAAACTGAGTTTTGCCATTTGCCCACTACACTAAACTTGTTCCATACATAAACCATACATAAACCTGTTGCATCGCGTGTGTATCGTAAAAAAAAGAAAAAATAATTATTAGGATTATTATTACTCAATAAATTAGAGTCTGGATGCGGGAAAACATACATTATGGATACCTAGAGATCGTAGATATTAATAAATTTATTTCGATAACTTTATAAAATTATGTAAGATTTAAGTAATAATTATTAATCTAAACTTAACATAACCTAAAATTAATCTAAAATATATTATTAAAAGGAGTCCCTTTAGGCAAGGTTCCGAAGATACTGGCAGCGTTCCCCCTTTGAATAGCTAGGCTAATTCTTTGTGCGAGGTAGCTGCCAGCTCTTCGGTCTCCTGTGATGTCGACTAACCTTTTTGCTATTTCCTTAAAAAGCCTTATAGTGCTAGGACCCCACGGACCAAGGGTCTCGACACCGAATGGCACAAAATCATATTCAGGGCCTAGACCCCTGTATTTGCGTGCTTTAGTATTTTCAGCCGCTTCGCAGGCCGCACCAGCTCTGTTGTTGGTTCCATGTAGATGGGAAGGGGCCAGCGTGTCTGAACAGGTTGCATCCCATACTAGCACCCGCCCCATCTTCCATGGAATCAAACTCATACCGTCCGGTCTCTTGCCATCGTCTCTTGCAATGCCAGTCGGCTCAAGTAGACTTGGCACGTTGACGGTGGCAAGGGACTGGCGTATGATATCGTTAAGTGCGGCAGCCCGCCGGCATGTCTCGAGATCGTAGATTGTAGAACGATGTAGAGCGCGTATGTACGTCACGTTTTGGAATATTATTATCTGTGGCTGTGGCGGTATGGGCCCTGTACTCTTAGCCTTTCTTTTAAAGGATAAAATAAACGAAAAAAAGTTAAACTGTGGGTGTACGTAAGTGTCAACTGTCAAGCAGCTAGTACCTACTGTCAAGTGTCACGTCATTTCATTGTTTGATATTTGTTTGGTGTTTTTAGAAAAAAAGTTTTTTATAAATTGGGTATGTTTTCTTTGATTATTCTACACATATTACAGGAATAATCTTTCTTTTTAAACAGTACAATACTTCCCGTATTTTGATTTACCTTTAATCTTCTTTGTTTATTCGATACCTAGTGCTCGTGTCTCGTAATAATTACAATTATCATACTTTACATAACATATCTTATTTAAGACGATTGGCGAAATTGGAGGCTGTAGTTAAACAAAACAGATTTTAAATTGTGTCTCAGCTACCTATACATTGACACCTTGGGTCCCACTTTTGTATCGTACATTTTGATAGTAAGACTACTGCGATATAACTACTGTGATTGTTGTGAATTTAAAAATTACTATGCTTCCTGTTGCATTATCTATAATCGTTGAGATCTCCTAGATAAATCCTTAGAATCCTTGGCATAACTTAATAAGACTCAAAGTTCACAGAAGTGAATCTGCTTGTAGAACTTGTGTATTATTATAAACTAAAGGTGTTTGTAATTTTATTTGTTTTTTTTGCAGAAAATTATTATTCTAGGAGTACACTGAATATTACAAAAGATCACAGTCCAGTATCCAGTCACAATGTCTGGAGGTCCGAGTGATTGGCAAACTGGGTGTAACAAATTAATAGAGCGAGGGGCTTTCCTCCTCCAATCTGGTCAGTGGGCAGACTGCAGTTTCTTAGTGGGCACGGAGCCCCACCAAATGCTGATGAAAGGTCACAAACTTATCCTGGCCATGGCATCTCCTGTGTTCGAAGCAATGTTCTATGGTGGAATGGCGGAAAGGAACGATCCAATACCAATTTTGGATGTTCAAGCTGAGGCTTTTAGAGCATTGTTAGAGTGAGTACATTGTATTGATTTACTTTATTATACTCTTTTGTGATTGATGGTATGTGTTACTTTTGACCCAGTATTACAATCATATTTGATTGTTATTCATAGGTATGTATATACAGAGAAAATAAGCATAATGTCATTTGACAAGGCATGTGAGCTGTGCTACGCAGGAAAGAAATACATGTTGCCATATTTAGTGAAAGAGTGCACTAAGTATTTATGGGCTGACTTGTACCCCCACAATGCGTGC
This sequence comes from Zygaena filipendulae, assembly GCA_907165275.2. NCBI lineage: Eukaryota > Metazoa > Arthropoda > Insecta > Lepidoptera > Zygaenidae > Zygaena > Zygaena filipendulae. The sequence goes on from OU015649.1 coordinate 1,231,817, forward strand.
CGAGCCTATGAGTTCGCAATGCTGTTTGAGGAGAATACTCTAGTGGCCAAAAGCCTACAGATAATAAGCACAAACACCCTGGAGATAATAAATGATCCAAGCTTCGAGGAAGCTGAGCTCAGCACGGTGGTGAAAATATGCTCCATGGATTACCTAAACATTGAGTGTGAGTTGACACTTTTTGAAGCAGTTCAGCGGTTTGCTATAGCATATGAGAAGAGGAAATCAGAATCTTTCGGAAGTCCCGCCTTTGTTAGACCGGCCAGCCCACAACCCAGCACTTCTAAGGTACATAATGGCATGACCACTACTGCTACAAGTGTTATTGCAGAAAAGGGCTTAAATCCCAAAAAGATATACAGCTTTTTCATTTTAATGTAACTTTGTTCACCTTACACTAAACCACTTAGTTGCTGTAGCTTTAAAGGGGTGAAAAAGGAGTGATGTGCTCTCTGACAATAAAATAAAACCATAAATAATTCCCTGACTACTAATACAAATAATTAAGATATTTTTTTAACTAAAATATACCTTTAAGCAATAATATTATGTAACTGCTTTTCCCTAGCATACTTATGTATAAAATAAGATTTTGAGGAAACTTAGATTTTTTTTTTTATTATCATAAAAGCAGGGTGAAATAGCAACACTTTATTGAGTTTATAGTGAGGTGTCATTCTGTATATGTCAATATTAGCAGCTCCCAGCATTTCCATCTGCCATCATTAATATCAAAGTCCCTGTTGGAATTCCGGGATAATAAGTCACACTGCACTGCATATATACGACCTCCGACGATCTACAGTCCGCAGTTCTCCGGGCATACCACCTCGCCCGGCCGGAAGCTTCCCCTTTGGTGGCGGTCGAGCCATATCATTCATCCCACTCCTGCTACAATTGGTTTATTTAGGCGGATGGTTGGATTAAGGCGTAAAAACGTATCAAAGAAACAAACTTATATTGGCATTTATAATATTAGTCAGAATTGGTGAGAATTACTCGTAAATTATATTACACAGGTGGTGAATGTGGACAGTAGTAGTGCAGAAAGCAGCCCTGAGGCTTCGACGGAACAGAGCAAGGCCGGAGACGGCGCAGCGCAATCTGCTCCGCAAGCACAGCCCGGCTCGGCGATGGAAGTTCCTGAGTCGACCAGAAACGGTATACACAATACGCATGCTAACTATTGGATGCCACTAACATCAATGTTATGCCTGAAACAGGTGATAGCTAGGGCAGCCGGCAGATGGTGACAATGGGCATGTTGACTAATTTTTATTTTTTAATCCGTTTTGTAGATTATTAAAAAATATTGGACACGTATTTTTTCTTTTTTTACGTAATCAAAAAATAACGGCGATACATTGAGTTGAAATTTCGCGTGACGTCACTATTCTACCAGTTTGTATGGCGGTTTTAGCGGTTAGTGACGTCACGACCCCCTCACCCTAAACTATAATGCGCTTTATCTCTTTATATTTTAATTTATTTGAAAAAGCAAAACATACATGTCTATTGTTTTTTTATTTTCTAACTGGCGGACTAATTAGAATTTTGATTTTCAAAAGTAGTCCACATCCCTATTATCGGGAAAAATTTACCTGTGTGTAGAATTGTCAAGAAAATGTATTTGGGATGCCACGCGGGTGAATCTCAGAAACGGTTGGACCGATTTTGACGGCACTTAGCTGATGTTATAAGAAGTAAATTAGGCTACTTTGGAGTTCCGGCGGGAATTCCGAACTCGCGCGGGTGAAACCGCGGGATACGGCTAGTCTTTATCTTAATTTATAAATAAAAATCAATGTTTGTATGTTTGTCCTTTATGCGTTTCTAAACCATTGATCCGATTGTGATGAAACTTTGGCGAGTTGTTCTCGCCGCAAAGGTACCTATCATGATATAAACAGATCCTGCGGAAATTCTAAAAGTCACGCGGGTGAATCTCCGAAACGGTTGGACCAATTCTGACGGGACTTTCACTGCTAATTAGCTAATGGTGTGAGGAGTAAATTAGGTTACTTTGTAGTTCCTGCGGGAATTCCGAAACTCGCGCGGGTGAAACATGAAAGATGCGGTGTGGTCGCAGCCGGCGGGGGCGTCGGGGGCGGCGGGGGCGGCGGCAAGCCGCAGCTGACGGTGCGCGCGGCGCTGCAGCAGCTGCGCTTCCTGACGCTGACGCCGCAGCAGTTCGCGGAGGGCCCGGCGCGCTCGGCGCTGCTCACGCACCAGGAGTCGTTCGCGGTGCTGATGAACATCCTGTCCAAGAGCGCCGACGTGCCCATGCCGCCCGGCTTCAGCGCGTCGCGCGAGCGCCGCCGGCTGCTCGTCGGCGACCACTACCGGCAGCGGGCGGTATGCCACCTCGCTAATGTACAGTGGGCGGTGGGCCACATAGACAAGTATACCACCTTGTAAAATTTATACTGTTTGTTAAACGTCTTTATGACGTTAAAGTTGCCGTTTTTGCAGCTCCAAGCTCCAAATTCCAATTCAAGCGAAAAACGAATATTGGACACGTTTACAAACAGTATAAATTTTGCAAGGTGGTATACTTGTCTATGTGGCCTACTGTACATGGCTAATAGATCCAAGCGCCCGGTTCAAACCCGATTAAAGTCCGGGCGCATCTTACGGGCTTTTATCGGGTATAAAATCCAAAAACTGGGCTTAAACGGGACAAACCAGAGGAGAGCCTGCACACTAGGCCGATGCTTATGTTCTCGTGAATGCCGACAAGGCTTGTATGGAGGCTAGGGTTGTCACTTGTGAACAGGCGATTGCTGTGGGGGCTGTTGCTGCTGTGTGTACGTCGGATAATGGGTATGTTCCATTATTATGGATAGCATCGCAGTAACGAGACATTCGTTCCGTTATAACTTGCAGTATACTGCCGCAGTATCCGCAGTAGGTAGTATGGCGTCATAATCGTCGCCATTTTTGTACTATGAGCAATAGCGGTTTCGAGGTAAGGTGCTCTCAATGACATGGATGACAGTATACTTTCCTGCGTTCCGTTTTAAACAGTAACCAGTACAGCTAACTATGCTGCTCACAGTGCTGTCAGTGTATAACGGAACATATCCTTGAATGTGTTGTTGTTGTCCCTCCCCCCCCTGCCGCCGCCGCTCGCCCTGCGCCGCACGCGCAGTGGTGGGCGGTGCAGGGTAAGTGTGTGACGTCACGGCGTGGTTGTGCGGTTGCAGACGGCGACCCTGACGGTGGACACGCCCAGCCCGGTGGCGGTGGAGCAGGTGTTCGCGCCGGCCGCCCACGGCGCCCACGCCGCCCACGCCGCCCACGGCGCCGACGACGCGCCCCGGGCCGTCTGCTTCCCGACCGCGCGCCCGCCGCGCCACGACGGTGAGCCGACATCTTGCTTCTTCTTCTTATTTTTACAGCACCGTTGTGTTCAAGTATTTGGGAACGGCTCCAAAGCCTCTTGTTATTTATTTATTCAGCCAACAGAAATACACCAGCTTACAAATTACAAATTCATGAAAAGCATTATTAGGGTATTTCCTATAATAGGCTTTTAATAAAAGCTATTCGAGATACGAGGCTTATTGTTTAGTTCGTTGCGTTGAAAAATGCAGGATACACAAAAATGCAGAACACATTCAATTTGTGTAGCGATGAAAGCGCTAATCGAGGCGCTCATGATGAGCGCTAAAATTGTTGGTAACGATATCCCATACGTTTTTTGCGAGTTTTACGCTATTATTCTTACAATTCTTAAATTCATTTTTGTCATCTATACTAACATTATAAAGAGGAAAGATTTGATTTCTTGTTTGTTTGTTTGTTACGATTTAACTCAAAAACTACTGGACCGATTTCAAAAATTCTTTCACCATTAGAAAGCATCCCTGAGTAACCTAGGCTATATTGTAATCCGGAATTCCCGTGGGAACTCCGAAATTATCGCGGGTGAAACTGCGTGGGTAAGTTTTGAAAATTTGTTCGCTGTCCCACCCGAAACATATTCATATTCCGATTTTCCTGAAATTCCTGCGGCTCTGACTGTGTATTTTTTTATTTGACTTTACTTTATTTGGAAAATCGACAGCTACAAAAATATAATGAACATTTAAGTGTCAAACAAAAAAGCCGATTACACATTTTACTTGGATATTTGGACATAGATAAGCAATAATGTGTTAATCCACACTGGAGAAATTTTGAGTAAATCGTGTTTTAAAATTTTAGCGCCATTTCGTGTCAACATTTTTTATGTTCAACATTTTGTTACATAAGTATTTAAAAAATTTAATAAGTTAAACACATAATTAAAAAACGTTCCCTAACTCGCAATGAATTGTTCTAAATCAATAACTTCGTTTTGTGGGTTACATGTTACACGGTAATTTGTAATTTATAGTTCTAAGAACCTGCTGACGATTACAAGTGATTGTAACCAATCCTAAGTAATAAATAGCTTTTGAATTTTTTTGAGTCCATTTAGTATTTAGTATATCAGTGGGCTCTGGCTCCAATGACAGAGAGCCGCGCGCCGCTGGGCCTGCTGGCGCGGCCGGCGTCGTCGTGGGGCGCGCCGCCGCCCGAGTGGGGCGCGGGCGGGGCGGGCGCGGGAGCGGGCGGGGCGGGCGCGCCGCCGCGGCCCGAGGTGCGAGTGTGCGCGTTCGCGGAGGCGGGCGCGGACGCGGGCGCGGGAGCGGGCGCGGGCGCGGGCGCGGACTACAGCAAGATATACTGCACGCGGCCCATCATCCACCACACCGACTGCCTCAACACCAGCGTGCTCGACTGCTCCGTCACGTTCATGGTCGACAAGAACATATGCCTGTTGGGCGTTCAGGTTATTATTATTTTTTCTTATTTATTTATTTTATTCAAGTGAGGCATACAGTCATGACTAAAACGCCTCTCATGTTACACTCTTATGTACACAAATTTTTAAAATTGATATTCAGAAAAATACAGCATTCATGTTTGAATAAATTTTACTATTAATGTAATTTTGGCAAAAAAGGTCTCCTTATTTGGACGCAGATAAGCAATAACATGTTAACCCACAAAACGAAGTTATTGATTTAGAACGATTTATTGAGAGTTAGAGAACGTTTTTTTAATTATGTGTTTAGCTTATTACATTGTTTAAATATGTAACTAAATATTGAACATAAAAATGTTGAAACAAAATGGTGCTATAATTTTAAAACTTTAATTTACTCAAAATTTCTCCAGTGTGGGTTAACACACTATTGCTTATCTATGTCCATTTACAAATTGACCCTGACAATTCTCTCTGTCTTACCATAGAATCTTAAAAGGTACCTTATAGCGATCAACATTTAGATGACGTGTCATATTTTCGAAAGTTCATAACATCAACAATCCTTACTAAAATTATAAATGTGAAAGTAAGTTTGTTTGTTTATTAAATTAAATAAATAAATTACGTTTTCATGCCTTAACGGCTTAACCGATCATCGTGAAATTTTGCATACACGTTGTCAGGGGTACAGGGAAGGACATATGGTACATTTTATCGCGGAATTACCGCGGGAACTCCTAGACTAATAAATAAACGAACAAAAAATATATGGACTTGGATGCTCGGTAATAAGGATTCTATTCTTGCGCGCCGAGCAGGTGCCGACGCAGGCGCCGAGCGAGGGGTGCGCGGGCGGCGCGGGCGCGGGGGCGGGGGCGGGCCGCGCCGGGGGCGGCGGGGGCGGCGGGGGCGGTGGGGGCGGCGAGTACTCGGAGCTGCTGTACGCGCACTTGCTGGACGCGGACGGGTCGCGGCTCACGTACACGCACTACACGAACCGCGTGCGCTGCCGCCGGCTGCTCGACATCATGTTCAACCGCCCCGTCTACATACAGCGGAACAAGGTACGCCCGCCAGTTGCGTCCGGCACCCGACACCATCCGACACGTTGCATCCGACACCCGACAATCGACATCATAAATCCGTCATCCGACTTCGATCACCCGACTTCCGGCCCCCGACATGTGACATCCGGCACCCGACACCCGACATCCGTCACCCGACATCCAACACCCGTCATCTAGCACCCAGCACCCATCCGCTCGGCACCTGACACCCAAAATCCGTAACATGGCATTCGTCACCCGACCCCCTCACCCGACATCCGATACCCAACATCATAAATCCGTCATCCATGTCCGTCCATCATAACATGTGATTTCTGGCACCCTACACCTGACACCTGACATCCGACACCCGCCATCCAGCACCCGACATCTAGTGCTCAGCATCCGTCGCCAGGCACCTGGTAACGGATGCTGAGCACTGCCCCACATGGCACTCGACACCTGACATCTGACACCCGTCACTCGACACCCGACACCCGACATCCGGTATCCGACACCCATTATTGGAACCCGGCATCCGTCACGCCACCCGACATGTGACATCTGGCACCCGACACCCGCCAGCCAGTATCCGACACCCGACACCCGCCACCCGACATGACGTGACATCCTTCACCCGCCACCCGCCACCCGCGCTTCACCCAGTAACTTTTGTAATAGGGATGTTGACTACTTTTGAAAATCAAAATTCTAATTAGTCCGTCAGTTAGAAAATAAAAAAAACAATAGACACGTATTTTTTTGCTTTTTCAACTAAATTAAAATATATAAAGATAAACCACATTAAAGTTTAGGGGGAGGGGGTCGCGACGTCACTAACCGCTAAAACCGCCATACAAACTGTCCGTCGAGTGACGTCACGCGAAATTTCAACTCGATGTATCGCCGTTATTTTTTGATTACGTAAAAATAAATAAAAAATACGTGTCCAATATTTTTTCATAATCTACAAGACGGACTAAAAAAAACAAAAAATGAGTCACCATGCCCATTGGCCACTCCCTTGTGCATGTGTGCATGTGTGCAGGTGTACCGCGTGGGCATCGTGTTCAACAAGGTGGGCTGGTACCCGATGGGCACGTGCGCGCAGCAGGTGGCCGCCGACTCCGTGTTCTTCCACTTCGGCATCGGCCAGAGCAGCGACTCGGTGCGCGACGGCCTCATCCGCTCCATCATATTCACGTACTAACGACTACCTGACGACCACATTTCTACACATATTAGTGTAAATCGCGATTCCCCGCGATTTCATTCGCGGTGATTTCGGAGTTCCCGCGGGAATTCCGGGAAAAAGTAGGTACTAAAACTAGGTAATAGTACTCAATGAACCCCTGACAGTAGTTCACGGTGATTAGCTGTTCTCCGCATTAATTCCGGAGTTCCCGAGGGAATTCCGGAATAAAAAATATCCTATCTTTTAAGTTGGACCATTTTATGAATGGTTACAAAATTTTATCAAAATCCGTTCAGTAGTTTCGGAGTCCATCGCGGACAAACAACGTGACACGTGATTTATATATATTAGACTAGCTGTCCCCCGCGATTTCATCCGCGGTAATTTCGGAGTTCCCGCGGAGGTTGCAGGAAAAAAGTACTCTATGTCCTTCAGTTCCCGAGGGAATTCCGGGATAAAAACTATCCTATCTTTTAAGTTGGACCATATTATAAATGGTTACAAAATTTTATCAAAATCCGTTCAGTAGTTTCGGAGTCCATCGCGGACAAACAACGTGACACGTGATTTATATATATTAAGATAAGACTAGCTGTCCCCCGCAATGGCGGGTGAAATCGCACCCGCGGTAATTTCGGGGTTCCCGCGGGAATTCCAGGATAAAAACTATCCTATCTTTTAAGCTGGGCCAAATTACAACATAGTGACCAAATTTCATCACGATCGATTTACTAGTTAAGCAGTCCATCGCGGACAAACAACGTGTCGCTTAATTTATATATATTAAGATAAGATTATGTAAAGCGGAACAGGTCACTGTTTAGTTGAACACGAAATTTCGCAACTACTTGACCTATGAAACTGTAAGGCGGGTAAATAGTTTTCACGGAACTCCCCCGGGAACTCCCAAATTAACGCGGGTGCGGGTGAAACCACAGAAAATAGCCAGTATAGGGAATAATCTCAGGGACTACTGAACCGATTCTAAAAATATGAAGCTACATTATAATAGGATAGGATTTCGATGAAACCTCGGAGAGCTAACAGCTGATTTGGCTGTCACATTCACGTACTGAAAGACACGATGGATATTTTACACCCTATACATAGTTCTGTAAGACCTAAACACCCGATATGAGCCCATTTTTTCATATTCACATACCTACTGACGGACGGATGACCTTATAAACAAAGTCTCAGAGCGTTTCGTTTTCCGCTCACAACTAAAGAGAATATATTTCGTCCCGGCGCGCGGCGTCTTATAGGTATAATAAAAATTATGTCACTATAGGTATAATTTATTTTTTAATACAGTTGCTCAAAAAGTGGCGTATTGCAGGGACGTTTAGCGTTCGGGATGTGGGCTATTACATACTCGAGCTTTTTGTTTACCTTTCCCGAACTCGTGCGTTCTCTTTGCCAACTGTCAAAAATGGCGACACGACTTTGACACACTTTTTGCATTGCGAAACGTAGGTTTCGCATTACTAATACGACTAGCGCCATCTCTTGATCACAGTTGGAACTTAGTTGAGTTTGTTGTGTTTTTGATATTTTATTAAATTGCTTAATTTTTTCGTAACTGTATTAAAAATAGTTGTTCAGTACACGTGCGGAACCGTCATTGCAACTAGTTCCGACTGTCAACCCTCACCTTCGGCTGCGCCTCGGCTCGGGTAGACATTTGTCGGAACTCTTTGCAATGACAGGCTTTCCGCACTTATAATGAAATATACTATTTCACTTCAGTAGCTCAAACATTTAGGTTTTGCTGTCTGAAATCAGTGAGACAAAGCAACTTTTTAATTTTTGTTTTCAGAAAGCCGCGAATATCTTATTCAGTCTTGAGTTAATCATACAATTCGAAACATTTACACTCTATCTCTTTCCCGCCATTACAAAGAGAGAGAGACAAAGACCAGCCCTTTCGAAGTTTAGATTTTGAATTCGACCTCAAAGACAAACACGTTCGGAAATTTGTACTAACTAAAGATATTTTGCAAAAAGATAATTATGTCTTTTAATGTTATTTATTGAATTTTTAACTTATTGTTGTATTTAAACGAAAATAAGTATTTACTGCAAATAAAACTGATATTTAACCTGTAAATAACTATTATCTCCTAAAGTGTTTTCGCTGCTGAAGTGAAAAGTTATGTGTGTTACACGAGAGCAAAGTTTTTTGCATCTCGTGCCTTTGAATCCCTCGCCACACTCAGGATTCAAAATCAGCACTTGCAGCAAAAAACGACTTTGCTCTCTTGTTGCACATATAACTATTATGCCAGGTGAATAACAATTGATAGAACAATATCTTTAGTTTTGTAGAACAATTTGAGATAAAAAATATTACATGTTCTATGGCACAATAATTATTATGAGACAAAGTCTCACTATGTGCGGTGTCGTCATGTTCCATAGACAAATGGAAACTATTTTTTTATTGAATTTTTTAAAAGAGTACAAAATTTATAAATTTATTTATGTCACTAATCTTAATTAAGTTAAATACTTAAGTTAAGTACTTTAAATTAAGTGAATTGTGAAGTAAGTGACGACTTTTGAAAATAAAAATTCTAATTAGTCCGTCAGTAAAAAAAAAAAAAAACAATAGACACGTATTTTTTGCTTTTTCAAATAAATGAAAATATACAGAGATAAAGCGCATTAAAGTTTAGGTTTAGTTTAGTTTCGTGACGTCACAAACCGCTATTAGCCGCCATACAAACTGCACCGGGTTGTGACGTCACGCGAAATTTCAACTCAATGTATCGCCGTTATTTTTTGATTACGTACGTAAAAAAATAAAAAATACGCGTCCAATATTTTTATTAATCTACAAGAAAAAATTAGTCAACATGCCCACTAAGAATTGGATGTGGTGCTCTAAACGTTATCACAAACGATTCGTTTTCGCAGCGGATCCATAAGCGATTCTCTTGTGGTTCTATTCCCTCTGCAATATTTTAAATTCATATCTCACAACGAACCATAGAGGTTATAGCCAAAAAGAAACGTCTTGATTTGTGACGGAGGGTTCCCTCTGCTAAAATTATGAGAGCGCGGCTCATATCCGCCATATCAAGTAGATTTTAAGGTTTGTGTTACTTGCGTGCCTATTTTCTATTGTTAACAGGCTATGGTATGGGCGAAGATTGTAAACACATAGCCTGGAAAATATTGTACATATTTATTTAGTTGTGACTATAGATGGGCAATCAACCCAGTGTTTGGGTATAAACCCGATTAAAGCCAGCCTTGCACGGTTTTTTATCGGATTTTAAACCCAAAAACGGCAGGCTTTTATAGGCTAGCACCATGGACCAATTAAACTAGGTCCATGCTAGCACGATAGACTTTTTGTTTCGGCACGTTGCGTCTAAACCGTCTACTTGGTTAAATAGTCTGAACCCACGAACGTAAACTGGATTCGGTATTTATTAAGTACATTAAAAATTTATACACTTGTATTTACAAGTATTTTATTATATTTATTTTATATTTTTATATTTTGTACCTACTAATAATAATAGTTTTTAAGTTCGGGACCTGGAGACCTATAATATACAGGTTATCCTAGATTAGGCTCCAGATCTCCTACTTTCCTTAATTAAAACACATTTCATGTAGTTAATTTGTGAAGACGAATAAATGATATTATAAATGATCCCTTTTGCTTATAATAATTGGCTAAGTTTAATTTTAATTTTTTTGTACACCTTTTTGATGGCAATAAACAATTTTATTATTATTATTATTATAAATGATATTACCTAGGTGTTATTTGAAAATGATCCATTGTATGTAACGGACAATCGACCCGGTCTTGAGATTTGAATCGATAAAAGCCTGCCAATTTCGGGTTTAAACCCAATAAAAGACCGTAAAAGGCTGCGTTTTATCGGGTTTATACTAGAGATGAAACGAATAGTGGTTTGGTCGGATACCGGTAACCGAATGTACCGATTTGTATGCATTAAGTGGTAAGCCACATAAGCCCAAAGCGAAGGGCTATTTTGATGTTTTGTGCGAAGTGATGCTATTTTTGACGTTTAATAAACATATCGAACGTACCTACGTATTTCAGGGCTTTCGGAAATTTAACCCCTAAGGGGGAAAATACCTACGATGCGCGGGTGAAACCGCGCGAGCCGATTAGTTTTGTTGTAAATTGACGTACCTACTACCTAGTGCCTATTAAATCGGCTATGTTGAGTTGTGCTGAGCAAGGTCAAAACCATGTGCAAATAAGTGAAAGCTAAAATTATGAGAGAATTTTTTTACTTGTTCTATAATATAGTAGATGATAGAATCTTTTAGATGCGGCTGTAAACTTGTTGTAATAGTTACAATAAAACGATATAAAAAATAAACCTTTATACCAAAAAAAAAACCGATTTTTTATTTTTGTACCTAGGTATGTGGTTGTATAAATATTTTTAGTAAGTACCACCAAGTACTAGTACTGCCCAGAGAGAAGGTAATCACTACGTGGTACTGCCTACTTTCAATCTTTTCCGAGTCCACGCCGAATTCCCGTATTATTTCGGCGAGTGGTTTGATGGCCTCAGTCTGTACCACTGAATGTTTTCAAACGGCAAACGGCCACAAATTAACTAGATTTATGTCAGGGTACACCACAGGCTAGGTGGTTAAGTACGATTAGGTACGTCTTCTGGGTTCCGTAATTTCATTCGGACACATATAACACAACACATAAGCACCACCAAGCACACTTTCTAAACACCGTGAAGGTTGACTGGTAGAGAATGCCACTGTGGCATTAAGTCTGCCTTTTGTACCATGTTGTGCAATAAGCTTAAATAAATAAATAAATAAAATAAACATATCTCAGTTATCGAAGTGCATACAACGTCTCCACTTCTTTTCCACGGAAACCACAAACGTACTTTGGAGCGCTCCAGTTTCTATTGTATTGATGTTTACACAAAATAGAACAACACAATTTGACGGACTGTGACTATACTCTTTCCGGTTGCATTTAGAAACTTCACCCGCTGGGAGACAGACAGTAAGTATGAACTGGCATCTAGGAATAGTTTGTATTCTGTGGTACTAGAGAGCATGAGAGCAATCACGGCGTTTTAGGCAGTGCTTCCGAGTTCCAGGCTCTACTCTCCAGCAGGCAGCCGAACGATATTTGGGTGGTGGGGAGCACTCGGGTATAGTTTTAGAACGCAGCAGTCGATTTGGGATTTTGGGATAAATGTTCCGAAATGCACTGATAGCACTGGCCCAGTGCTCCCAGTGCCCTGAAATTCGTTCCGAATAACTTTCAGCATACTGCCGCAGTATCCGCATTAGGTGGTATGACGTCATAATCATCACTATTTTTGTACTGTGACCACTGACCACCGACGCTTTGAGGTAACGTGCTCTCAGTGGTTTGATCACTTGATCGCGTCGGTCAGTTGACATGAGTGATTGACAGCGTGACATGACAATGTCATGGTGTAGTATACTGTAGCTGTAACATATTATCTATGTCAGTCAAAATAATCTATGATTATATTGTAATCTGTGTCCGGGCGATGACAGCCATCGGAGAAAATGTGACTTTGATGAATAAACCAAGCAAGTAATGGTTACCCTGTTTCATTTAATAATATCCATTATAATACATGGCGCAGTCTTAAATAATAATCATGGCAACAGGATATAATTTACCTGGAAAGTTATCATTAAATGGAAATTTAAGTGAAAATTTTAAAAAATTTAATCAGTCCTTCACTATATATTTGGAAGCTGCGGGACTGGCAGAAGCGACTGAGGGAAGAAAAATAGCTATATTTCTAAATCTAATCGGTGAAGATGCATTAAACGTCTATAATACATTAAAAACAGAGGATTTAAAAACATTAAAAGCAGTGCAAGAAATTTTAGAAAAGTTCTGTAACCCAAAGAAAAATGTGCTCCACTCCAGATATATATTTTACAATCGGAGTCAAAAACCTGGAGAATGCTTTGATAATTTCTTGACTGATATAAAGCGAATGTGTAATGATTGTGAATTTCTTAAAGGCAAGGACGAGGCACTCCGAGACAGGTTAGTGTTTGGATCAAGCGATCTTGATTGTCAGAAAAAGATGATCAAAAAAGGAGATCCAACACTGGAAGAAGTCATTGAGGCATTCAGAGTAGCTGAGTTAACCAACTCACATTTAAAAGAGATTCAGACAAATGAGGTGGATGCATTAACCGTAAACAAAGATCAAATGAATAAGAAGAGCTGTTCACACTGTGGTACTACTCATCCGTACGGTCAGTGCCCTGCATGGTCCAAGACCTGTGTAAAATGTAAAAAGAAGAATCATTTTGCCCGTATGTGCCGTACTAATAAAAGCACTAATGAAGTAACAATTGCGCAGGATTCAGATTATTATATAGAAACTGTGACCTGTAAGTTATCAGTGGACTCATTAGCATGGTACCAAGAAGTGACTCTACCTGGGCAAAATAAAGTAAGTTTCAAATTAGATCCAGGAGCTGATGTCAATATCTCGCCAGCAACAAACTTAATTAAATTTCATAAAAATGGATGGCCAAATTCACACTCGAAGATCCCAGCAGAGTTAAAATATTTATATAATTTAAAGACATTGATTTCTCTTGAAGATGATTTAATTTTTATTAACAATAGACTGTATATTCCTGACTCATTACAAGATTTGATGCTAAAAAAACTTCATGAATGTCATTTCGGAATTACCAAATCAAAAGCAAGAGCTAAAACGTTATTCTACTGGAATAACATGAATTCTGACATTGAAAGATATATTACAAATTGTAAAGTTTGTAAAAAATATTCAAATAATAATATTAAAGAGCCGATGATCATTAGAGTGCAACCAGAACTCCCATTTCAATATGTGTCAATAGACATACTGCAATATGGCAATAATGATTATCTAACTCTAGTAGACCATTATTCAAAATGGATCGAGTTGCATAAATTAACAAGTAAAACAGCTGATGCTACAATTACCATCCTCAAGACCATATTTTCTACACATGGTATTCCAGAAATAATATATTCAGATAATATGCCATTTAACTCATTGGCGTTTTTAGAATTTAGTAAAGAATGGCAATTTAAGCCTATTTATTCAAGTCCTCATTACCATCAAAGTAATGGTGCTGCTGAAAGAGCAGTGGGAATTTGCAAAAATTTCTTAAAAAAGTCAAATGAAACAAAAACAGAAATAGAAAATTTTTTATTAGAATATAGAAATACCCCAGTTGTTGGTCTCAACTTATCTCCAGCTCAATTGTTGTTCAATAGATTATGTCGCACAAAACTTCCAGTAAAAAATACATTGTTGAAACCAAAATTAAATCCTGAAATTAAAAATATATTAACAGAGAATGCATTAAAGAACAAACTATATTATGACCAATACACAAGACCCAGGACTGACATATTTAAGGAAGGACAGAAGGTAGTATTCAAAGAAAATGAGCATAGCAATATATGGAAACCAGCCACCATAATCAAAATAAATGAAAATCCCCGATCAATAACTGTCAAAGATAACATGGGAAATCTTAAAACCCGAAATACATGGTTTATCAAAACAGATCAGGGCCAGGATCCAGTAAATGGCAGTATGAATACACAATCATTGTGGTCTCAAGTGGCCACACCTGAACAATTATCAGTCCAACCAACATCTGTCATGAATCCTAACACTCCCACTCCTCCAGTTCAGTTGAGAAGGTCTAACAGAGATGTTAGACCTCCTTCACATCTAATGGATTATGTAACAGACTTAAATAATTGATTATAATATATTTGATTATTGACATAATTATTATTAAAAATATTTATAGTGTGTTAGTTTAAACATTTTGTATTAGGTACCTATTTGTATTTTGTATTACCTACTTAGAAGAATTTAAAGAGGGAGATGTAACATATTATCTATGTCAGTCAAAATAATCTATGATTATATTGTAATCTGTGTCCGGGCGATGACAGCCATCGGAGAAAATGTGACTTTGATGAATAAACCAAGCAAGTAATGGTTACCCTGTTTCATTTAATAATATCCATTATAATACAGTAGCGATGGGCGATTGTTGCAAAAAAAAACAATCCACTGAATCGAAACTTGTGCTATTGCACTAACTACTGACTACTAATTTGTAAGTACTAACTGCGACGCGTGCGTGTTGTGTTGCGTTGATTTTTTGAACTACTTATTTAGTAATAACAATCGACGAACTGCTAACTACTACTAATTTGTAAGTACTAACCGCGAGTTGCGATGCGCAGAGCGGTGCATGCCATGTTGCGTTGATTGTTTGAACTACTTATCTAGTAGTATAATATTATAATAGGTGCGCTTCGCTACTAATTAGTAGTTAAACATCAGTGTTGTTATCGACTTTTAACTACTAAACAATCTACTAGTTCGATTACTTGTAGTAATAATCACCCATCGCTAGTATACTGGAGTTCTGGACTGGGTTTAGTTTTTTATCCAGTAACCAATATTGCTCTGTACCTATGTATAGCTAATTTTATAGGTACAGCTTCGCAGTATACCTACTGCAGTGACGTCATACCTTAGGGTACGACCTCATGTAGCCGCTCGACGCTCGTTTGCAGCGACATGTCTGGTCACGTGACCCCATTTTGAATTTCCCGCGTTTCAAAAGGTGCGGCAGTCATAAAGCTGAAAATGTTGAGCTATGTCGCTCGTCGCTCGTTTTTTATGATGGTAAGTTCACACGCGTGCGTTCAACTCTACATTCAACGTGCACATTCACATTCACGAGCGTGTAAACGGTACGCCCGAGCCCGTGAACGCGCCTGTGAACGTGAATGCCGCGAATCGGGCAAGTGTCGGTTTTTTGGCAAAGTTCAAAGGATGAATGTGCGGGCGCCCGGTGACTGTTTACACGCGCGCGGGCAGTCAGTCTGTCCCGCGCTTTCGCGACGAGTGGATCTTCATTCAACGTTGCTAAGAAAGTCGCTACGATCGGATATTACAATCGTTCATAATTTTGTTCCTTTTTCCAATAAAAATAAGTTAAGCCAAAGGATATGGCAGCAACAACACCGAGATCCTCGCTGCTCGCCATTCTGGCACTGACTGACACGACGGCGTGCGTGTAAACAGCTTGAATGTCCGCCGGCCCGGGACGGGCTGCATGCCGCGCAGCCCGCCAGGCAGCCCGCCGGGCTGCACGGCGCGCGTGTGAACGTAGCATGAGGTTTCGTTTGGAGCGTACGTCTGTGGCAGCGATAAATCGATGTGGCGACAAAGCTGAAAATGTTCAGCTTTGTCGCTGCCCGCCGCGCTGGGACGCTGGTATTTGGGAAATGGCGTGAGTTGACTTCAGGTGCTGCAACGATTTATTTAATTTATTTATCTAGGTAAACAATGGATTCAGACGAGGTAAATATATTAAAACATTTAATTAAAGAATCATAAACGTTTAAACGATAATTTTGTTTCCTCATTGTACAGTTTTATCAAGATTAAAGTGTATGTTAATTCGAACCACCTTTTTGTTACCTAGCAGTTTTGTTGTCATATTAAATTAAATGTCTCAGTTTAATATTTTGTTTTTGATACGTTTGTTGTCGTTTATTTCATATCACCTTACAATATAAAAACAGTAATTAAGTATAATAATATAGGGAAGTTAATTTGATTAGCCAAAGATAACTTGAATGTGTTATAAATTTCAGGATTATCTACAGAACTTACGACTTTATGTCTTATTTCATGTACAACAAGCAGTGATGTCAGCCGGCATATCGATGAGAAAGAGGAGATGTAGACGAAAGTGTTTACGAACAAGATAATGAGGAAGGTAACCAATTCAACTCAATTCTAACATATTTTCAAAATTTTGTCGACATTTTTATCCTACTAATATTATAAATCTGAAAGTGTGGATGTTTGGATGTTTGTTACTCAATCACGCAAAAACGGCTGAACGGATTTGGATGAAATTTGGCATGCACGTGTGGCATAATATACGCAGGGGTACAGAGAAGGTCATAGGGTACTTTTTATCCCGGAATTATCGCGGGTGAAACCGCGGGGCACAGCTAGTTTTTAATAAGAATTCTCATTGTAATTGGGTTTAAAAAATTCAGGTATTCAGACGAAGTAAGAAGATAAGAAGACGTTCCTTTAGAGAGAAAGGAGTGAATGAGTCAATGGTTGTTCTGATCCGTATTTCCGATGCAATTTCCTGAGAAGATCCAGTGCCTGAACCACCTCCACCACCACAAATGGATGATGTCGATGGATTCCTACTTGGGGTGGGTTTTAACTTGCGACGATTACCACCGTCGAAAAGAATGGAAACTGTCATTGAGATTTTGAATTTGGTGCTAAAAAAATGTCAGAGATTTGCATCAGACACTTAATTTGTTAACTGGATCTTCTTGTTTTGTTTAACGAATTATTTGTATAAATTGTTCCGTCATTAAGACAAAGTTCTATTTTTTAAGATTGTGATAATTATAAAAGAACTGAAGATACAAAACTATTCATGTTGACTAGATTCATAATATGATTGTTAAATCAGTAAATGTGGTAAGAGTGTGATAATTATTTATAAAAGAACTGAAGATACAAAAACTTTATGTTAACTAGATTCATAATATATGATTATTAAATTAATAAACCTTTTGAGATTGTGATAATTACAAAAGAACTGAAGATACAAAAACTATTCATGTTGACTAGATTCATAATATATGTTTGTTAAATCAATAAACCTTTTAAGATGATAATTATACATAAAAGAACTGAAGATACAAAAACTTCATTTGGACTAGATTCATAATATATGTTTGTTAAATCAATAAACCTTTTAAGATTGTGATAATTATATATAAAAGAACTGAAGATACAAAAACTTGATGTGGAATAGATTCATAATATATTATGATTGTTAAATCAACCAACTTTTTAAGATTGTGATAATCTATACTAATATTATAAAGAGGAAAGATTTGATTTTTTGTTTGTTTGTTACGATTTAACTCCAAAACTACTAGACCGATTTCAAAAATTCTTTCACCATTAGAAAGCTACATTATCCCTGAGTAACATAGGCTATATTGTAATCCAGGATTCCCGCGGGAACTCTGAAATTATCGCGGGTGAAACTGCGCGGGACAGCTAGTTACTTATAAAAGAACAATCTAAAAACAGGTACTAGGTAGGTGAGGTAGGTAGACATAATTAATTATTAATTACTTATTAATTTAGTTAAGTTAATTTGTGGGTACCACATATTAACTTAGGTAGGTACTGAGGGTAGGTACCACTCGGTCTTCTTTTTTTTTGTTAAATTTACCACAATGGGGAAGGCAAAGGAAACTAAGTCCATACAGCCAATTCAGTAGTAATTTTCTTTGTCAGTTCACTTGTTTTTTTTTTAATAATTGTACGGCCTTGGGTACGTGCTCTTCAGAGCCTAAACTACCATGAGTGAAAGTTTACAATCGATCCACGCGTGAGACATAGCTTTCTAAACACTGTTGTGTCTGCGATGAAGAGAATTGTAATGAGTATTGAAGTATTTTAGGGCACTGTTATAAAAGTCAATGGAAATATTTACAAATTAATCCTACTAATATTATAAATGCAAAAGTGAGGTTGTTTGTTTGTTTGTTACGCTTTCACGGCTTAACCGATCATCACATTGTGAGGGGTACAGACAAGGACATAGGCTACTATTTATCCCGGAATTTCCACGGGAACTCTAAAATTAACTCAGAAGAAACTACATTGATATTTCGCATACTACGCGGATGAAACCGCGGGGAACAGCTATTGTAAAGATTAGGCTCGTACTATAGTTAGGTATTCTAGAACCAGAAGGCAAAAATTCCTGGGATTAGTGGCACTAGAAGGCACAACTAAAATTATTAATTTGTTAAAAAAAAAAATCTCAGTTCCGAGCCATGGTTGGGTCGTATTCTTGTAAGTTGTAACTCCAAAACCAGAAGGCACACTTTCCTAGGACTGGTGGCACTAAAAGGCACAATTAAAATGTAATCTTGCAACAAAAAATCTCCGTTCCGTATCGTAATCGGGCCAGAAACTAGGATTCCCTGCAGCCCGACCACAATCGTACTCTTGTAACTCCAGAACGAGAAGGCACAAATTCCTGGAATTAGTGGCACAAAAGGGAACAATAAAAATAATGAATTTTTGCCAGCGTAAAAACTCTGTTCCATACCGTGGTCCGGCCAGGAACCATCATCACACAGTACACTGATTTTGCTGCCGGCGACTTATCGCTACTTTTTTTAGTCGCGGGAAATTCAAAATAGGTTCACGTAACCAGACATGTCGCTGCAAACGAGCGTCGAGCGGCTTGCATGAGGTTGCACCGGGGTGTTTTTGACGCGGCGACAATCAAGTCACGTGACCAAATGTGACCAGATTTTGTGTGTTCTGTGGATTTATCGCTGCAAACGAGCGTCGAGCGGCTGCATGAGGTTACACCTTTACAGTGCTCTCAGTGTTTACGGAACATGCCTTTGACCGTCAACGTCAACCTGTCAAATTTGACTTTTGTCATGTTGGAACCAAGGCAAAATCACCAAAGTTTTGCTCGAAAAAACAGTTGTTTTTCGTGATTATAACAAATCGCTATTGTTTTGTTTATACGAAAAGGACTAATGTGGTCTAATTCGGAGCCTAGCTAGTGTTTACGAGGTTTTGAGCAGTGTAGATAATAGAATTAAATGTGTTAGCTCATTATGTCTCGGAAAAGGTGCGATAGTTTATTGGCGAGGGTTGACTTTCCTCTGTATACGCTACAGACCCTCACCAACCGGCACGTTATTGTAGCTGGCGGTGGTGGAGCATCACATACGGGTGTCGCAAATGGATTCGTAAGTTCTCATAGGGTCTTTCATTAAAAAAATCTTCTCATAACAAATCACGACTGTGATACGTGTCACTTGACATCCTTGAACAAATCAAGTTAAATGACATGTTTACGCTGTTTGTTTCGTGTATATGAGGGTTTGACAAATGTATGTGCTTATTTTTTGTAGGAAATATTTGAATTATCGCACAATGGCACGAGATTTGTTGCCGAGGAGGTGATGCGCCACGAAACCGGCCCGAATGTTGTGATGAATTGCTCGGTGAGGACGGCTGGGAATCGCACTTACCTGGCGGCGGGGCAGGAGAGTCACTGCCAGTTATACAAAGTGAACATGAGAATGGTAGACGCAGCAGAGATGAGGCGGGGGAGCTTCCGCGCCGAGAACGGCCTGGTGCGGCGGCGGCGGCGCACCGTCTCGGAGAACGATAACATCACTAAGAAAAATGGCAACATGAACTCCTCAGAGAAGCGGATATCATTTGAAATACGACCCGAGAGCAGCGTACAGACAGATTTTGCGTTAGTATATAAATATACGGTTTCACCTGCGGTAATTTCGGAGTTCCCGCGGGAATTGTGGCATAAAAAGTACCCTATGTCCTTCTCTGTCCCTGGCAACATGCATGCCAAATTTCTTCCAAATCCGTTTAGTCGTTTTTGCATGATTGAGTAATAAACATCCACACTTTCACATTTATAATATTAGTACTAGCTGTGCCCCGCGGTTTCACTTCGGAGTTCCTGCGAGAATTCCGAGATGAAAAGTACCCTATGTCCTTCTCTGTACCCCTAACAACGTGCATGCCAAATTTCACCCAAATCCGTTCAGCCGTTTTTGCATGATTGAGTAACAAACATCCAAACATCCACACTTTCACATTTATAATATTAGTATGGATATACATAGAGATAATATTATGATGGTATAAACAATCAATATTATTATTGATAAAAAATCCAATACTAATTGTTTATTGTCTTGAAACAAAAAACACATTTTTTTTTTAAATCATAATATAGGAACTAGTTGTAATGACTTGACACAGTAATTTATACTTAATTGCTTTAATTGACCACTAATTCTCCCTAATTTCAATGTACCAACATAGTAATTATATTCAGCATTATGACCTGTTATTATGTTTATGCAAATAATTTAATTTATTTATTGGGCTCACAAAACAGGTAACATTCAGAATATTGACTAAAATTATAATACAAAGTAATTAAAAAGTCATGCTTAAAAAATTTTAAAAAATAACCAGTAAAGTACTCTGCATCTAAAATAAAAAACTTCTTGTCTTCTGTATAATATGAAATTCTCCTTTGAAATGAACTCAATAATCACACAATGTATAATATTGTGTTGTGTGGCGATGATGTTTCATAGCTGTGTCAGGAGGTTTTGTGTGAGAACAACTAGTAAAGTTTAAAAAAATGAAGTTCCAGTGACGAGCCCCTCCAACGAGTGGTGAGGATTAGCCACAACGGCAAGCTGATGGCGACGGGTGGCACTGACTGCAAGGTGCGCGTCTGGAGTTTCCCTCAGATGCAGCTGCTGTTTGAACTGGAGGGGCATACTAAAGAGGTAATCAGGATAGTGGTAACCATGTTTGGGACACACAGAAACATACAATACACATTAGTTTCCTGAAGCTAGGATTTTTTTGTGTTTAAAGAAAAGAATGGAGAATTTAAGAATAAAATTATATGTTTAAATAACACCTTTACCATATCACATTGATTTACTTGAATTCAGACTCATGGTCAGTATAAGTTTGTATTGAAGCTAAGTGAATAACTTGAAATGTATGTTTTGTATTGCCCCTTGGCTTGAGGGATATTCACCTTGTAATATTTTTTTACGTTCTTTATAATTGCTTTGTCGCGATGAAGACTCGGAGGTAATATAAGGTAGATATTATATGCAATGAGTCTGGATAGTGGGACATTAAACCACAACCACACCCAATGTGTATAAACAAAGATCACACTATCACCCGACTGGAAATGTAATGTCATATCACATCACACCCAAAAGTAATGTTTTGAGCACTTGTAATGTTGTAATAACTGTCAATATTGGGGCAGCTGGACGACCTGGACTTCAGCCCCTGCGACAGCACGCTGGTGAGCATCGGCAAGGACGGGTTCGCGAACCTGTGGGCGACCTCCGGCAAGGCGCCGCCGCGGCTGCAGATCACGTGCCAGCCGCCCAACGGCACCAAGTACCTCTTCCGACGCTGCAGGTACGCTCGGCGCCTCTCACGCCTCGCTAATCTGTCACAGACTCGCAGACCGTAATTTTAAGGTAACTTTTGTACATAACGTATTAAGGGCAGGAAATTCCTAAAGTTACCTTTAACATAATAGAATGCAAAGAGAGAGAATGAGAGAGAGTCTAACTTGGCTGGTGTTTTTGTAATAGAGCAAAAGCGTGACGTAGTTTTTAGCCTTTAAAATCATGAGCGTATTTGATATGCTTTAATTGGCTATGAGATCAATCTATACTAATATTATAAAGAGCTAAAGTTTTGTGAGTTTGTGACATTGTAGGAGTAATCTCTAGAAGCTTTGGTAGTCATGAGTGACACAGGGTACTTTTTATCCCGAAATTCCCATGGGAAGTTCGAAATTACCTCGGGTGAAACCGCAGGCGACAGCTAGTGTAACTACATAAAGATACCGGTACTTCAAACTGATTACAGGCACGCGTCTACGGTCAAAGAATTTTTTTTTGTTGACGGCCAGGTCTTTTGGCGGCATTT
The DNA here is from genome assembly GCA_907165275.2 of Zygaena filipendulae. NCBI lineage: Eukaryota > Metazoa > Arthropoda > Insecta > Lepidoptera > Zygaenidae > Zygaena > Zygaena filipendulae. Next base: position 1,254,521 of record OU015649.1, read on the forward strand.
GAGCAAAATGGACGTCAGTTTTATCGTAGGTGTGGTTAATATTGTGTAAACGTGGTTAAATTTGCTTAATAGTAATGAACAGTTACAGTGAATAAGATGAAGTGAATAGGTGATCGCTGGGAATCCCATTAAAGTCCAATTGTGAAGAATTGCTTCCAGAAGTCCCGGTGAAGCATCGAAATGCATCTCACCAATGCATTTCGATGTAAATAACTTCAGAAGAAGAAATATACCACTGAATTGGCTATATGGTCTAAGTTTCCTTCTGTCTTCCCCGAAAAGGGTAAACTTCACCAAAAAAAAAAAATAAGTGATGATGTGATGTGATGTGGCACTGGCAGGTTCGGCTTGGTGGAGGAGGTGGCGGGCGCGTACCGCATGTTCACGGCGGCCAACCCGCTGGCGCGCTCGGGGCGGCCGCGCGGGCTGCTGCAGGCGTGGCGCGCGGACGGCGCGCTGGCGCGCTCGGCGCTCGTGCCCGAGGCGCTGTCGGCGCTGGCGGTGCGCGACGACGGCCGCTTCGTGGGCGTCGGCACCATGTTCAGCGGCTCCGTGCACATCTACGTCGCGTTCAGCTTGCAGGTCGGTTTCCACGATACAAGCTAATAATAGCTTACTGTGGGATCTAGTAGATCTGTATGTTGTGAAGAGGATTATTATTATCATCCACGCAGACAAGTTAATATAGCGCTCTCTCTGTCACGTAATCTCATACAGATGACAAAGACAAAAAGAGTCAGTGGGCGTAAACCATTTTGAATGCCTCGAATACCAGTACCTACAGGTACCTCGAACAGAGTTGATTATCGCTGACCAATCACAAACGAGTCTATGTTTTCTCTATTGTCTCCGTGGATAGTGATTTCATGTGATGATGCTTTTCATTCACTCTCCTGTTTACCATGGATTTACCAGTTTTCTAATAATTGATTTATTATTATTATAATCATAGTATGGCCTACTTTTGTCAATTCCCTCCTCCCCTTTTATAATCTTAAAAAAAAGAACCAGTAAAAATAACCACATGGGCGCGAGTGCTTCGTTAGCATAGCGCGAACCAGCTCACAATCTGTAATTCCCTCGGGAACTGTTTTTTATTGTACTCTGTAATAGTTATTATAGGACGAAACCCCATCGGGTTGAGGCTCGTTTGATTAGTCTTGACAAATATTTTAAAAACCTAGTTTTCCAGTTTTTTAAAACTATTTCAACGTATTATTCTGGTATATACTGATAGTGTATGTGTGTGTGTGTGTGTGTATTGTGTGTTGCCAGCGCGTGCTGCAAGTGAAGAACGCGCACAACATGTTCGTGACGGGGCTGGAGTTCCTGCCGGTGCGCGGCTTCGGGCCGCCCGTGGCCGGCCGCGGCGAGGCGGCGCTGCTCTCCATCTCCGTCGACAACGCGCTGCGCGTGCACAGCCTGCCGCATAGGAGTGTGTATACCTGCCGATGTACCTGCCTAGCCCACCCACTTACCCTACACGCTGACCGGTGGGAACTGCTTACTGATCGGCGACTACTGCTTACTGATCAGTGATTACTGCTTACTGATCAGTGATTACTGCTTACTGATCAGTGATTACTGCTTACTGATCAGTGACTACCTACTGTCACTGATAAGCGACTACTGCTCAGTGGTTATTACCCACCGACTGGTGATTACAGTTCAATGACCGGCGACTACTGCTCATTGATCAGTGACTACTAACTACTGTCCACTGATCAGTTCTATTGATCGGTGACTACCCGGCGCCTATTGCTTACTGATTACACTACTGCCCTCCGACTGATGACTACGACGCTACCCATTGACTGATGACTACTGCCCACTGACCTGACTACTGCCGACTCATCAGCAACTACTATCCGTTGACCAGTAACTAGAATACCATACCCACGATACTTAAACATAAAATGTTATGCTTTTCTGCTGCCTTCTAAGAAGAAATGCTTGTTTTCAAATCTATAAATATTGATATATTTTTTTCAGGTACCGTACCTGCCTGGGTTGCCATACTTCTAATAATTTTCGTAATATTCTGTACTTTCACTGTATGTTCATATTTAGGCATTTAACGCTGTCGATTCTATGGGAATTTCATTACAAAGTTTAGTTTATTACGAAATAATGTTAATATCGCACTTCACTTTAATGTACGTAGATTAATTATATTATAATTTAGTAATTTACGGTGTATATTGTGCTCATTATGTTTAAAACATATTATACATAAAATTGTATGTATGTAAAAATAGGATCAATTGAATAAATGGTATATAATGTTGTTTATTTTTTTTCTTGTTTCATCTTATTATTATATGTAGTTAAGTACTTAATGTGAATATGACCTATTCCTGCAAAAAACTCATGCAACAGCCACACTAAATGTACAACAGTACTACGTGTTAATCATAGTGATTGTTTTTAGCTAGGTGCTTCCTAATAAAAATGTTAATTCTAATAAAGAAAGCCTTAACATGGCCTACAGAAGTTTCAGGTTCCAGCGGTTTGAGCTGTGTTGATATAGATCCGCGGGCACTCTTTATATCAGGAACCTTTACGGACGAAGGCAAACAACCCGCTAAAGTTTCATCACAATCGTATCAGTGGTTCAGGAGAATAGAGGAGGAGGAGAGTATAGAGGAGAAAAATGCAAACATAATTTTTTTATTTCTAAAGATAATCGGCTGTTCTACGAAGCTAATGAAATAAAATACGGAATTATATATTTCTTATAACATTTAATTCAATTACATCAAAACAAATAACATATACATTTGTCACCATGCCGTACAAACCCTTCAGTGTCTCGATTACCGCTAGTAAAATAAATAATAAAATATTTGATTACCTACACTTTGCAACATTAGGCAGCTCATGTTTCAGATATGTACGTTAAATTTATTTTATAACATCATTTTATTCACATTGTATTTTGAAAGTGTTGTCACGCACGTCTCAATACAGTAGGTAATTGTTAAAGGAATTAAATTGTATTGGTAATTCTGTTTAGTCTATTAAAATTTTACGTAAACTATATTTTATTTCGGAGTTGGCAACACTTTTTTCATTCATTAAATCATAATACGTAATTACGGCGTGTGAACGAACTCATTCGAACATATCAAAGTTTTTGTAGTAGCAAAAAGTTCATATTAAAGTGTAGAAAAGCGGAGCGCTTTTAAAACTTCACTATTGCAACTAGTCCGCAGACACTATCGAGTGACCAACATTTTTTTCGGCAAGTTGCATTTGCTGTAAACACCGACTAGATATTTATGTTTAAAAATAAGCATTTTAAAGTAACTTAATATTTCGATTATCATAATTTACATATTTCTAGATGCCAGACGGGCGTGCGGACCGTTTCTTTTGTCTCTATCAACTATCTAGTTATGTTAAGAATCAAAGATATTTGCCGCGTTAAATTTGCGCGCATAGACAAGTTGGATAAAATTATAAAAAAAATATGTCTCGATTGCAGCTCACGCGTCGAGTTTATACATATACGTATCAACGTATGTATGTAAATATTTTTTTAAGAATATTCATAAAATTAATTGTATAAAAATCATTAGCATGTCTACACACATACCTATTCAGATCGACATCAGAGAAAGCATTAACGGAAGACATAAAAACTGTGATGTGATATCTATTCGTTATAGCTACAGGTTTTTTATCTAAGTAACAATGATCACTTTATTCGTTGACATAATATTATCATTTTTGGTTAAGAAGAATTTTATTAAATTTCACATTATCCTAAATATTTTATGGACATAGATTAGCAATAGTGTGTTAACCCACACTGGAGAAATTTTGAGTAAATCGTGTTTTAAAATTATAGCACCATTTTCTGTCAATATTTTTTATGTTCAATATTTAGTTACATACTTAAACAATTCAATAAGGTAAATACATTATTAAAAAACGTTCCCTAGCTCTCAATAAATCGTTTATGAATAGGTAACTTGATTTTGTGGGTTAACATGTTATTGCTTATCTGCGTCCATATTGTAGTGTAAATTTGGCTGATCTTTTGATTACTTTGTAAAAAGCATTTTCAATGTCTATCTAATTGTATAAATTGTTTACAATATTATGGTCCCCATGAGGAATACTGTATAACTTTGTAAATTACATATAGGTAATATATAATATATGTATAGGTATTTTGTAAACCTACTGGTAAATAAAATTTGTCTTGATGTATGTATGTATGTATATCTATGTAGCAATGATTGGTTGTGAAGGCACTTTATTAATAATTGTAGTGCATTTTTGTAAATATGTATGTGTTACGGCCAACATACTCTCCTTTTTTTTTATATACACATACATGACCGGGATGATTTCAAACTTAATAATATCACAGTGTAGAAATCCATATAGTTCAACGAGTTTGATATAATTATAATATGCGATAAAATCGATCACCCTCAAACAATATTCCAATCTTCCCACCTTAGATCTTATTGTATGAATATTTGGACTGCGGTAATATAACGATAGGTAGGTACATCACCAAAAGAGATTTTAGAACACAATAGCTGTTGCAAATGTAGGATTTCAAGCGAAATGATCATAACGCATAAATAAAAATACTGCAAGGGAAAACAGATAAATTCACATGAGAGTAGCTGTGAGAAATGAATGAAGCGTCACCCACCATTGCATGGTAGAATCTCAATCGCTTAATACAACATTAGACTACAATAAATGGCACATTTAAATATGTAGCATTCGACATTTTCACCATAGACTAAAGAATATTTTTAACTACGATAATTATATCCAAAGTTTTAACAATAATTAACACATTACTATAATGTAACTAAAAGTAAATCTTTGCTCTAACATCACATCAGTACAGTTTCCTTAAAAACAAATATAATATTATCATATTAATATGTATATCTAAAGAATTAGCTAAACGAATGTCCGTTCTCATCTCAAAGTTTAGTAATTGATTAATATGCTTCGCTGACATATCACATTCATGCTTGTTTTATTCGATTCATTATTTATTATTCCACATTCCACAAATAATTAATTACGCAACTCTAGATATAGTTGTGTATAATTTGGCTCGACTCTCTGAAAGGGCGCGAAATGTTTTGAGAACGTAGGTACCTAGACCGCAATGGGTTTTATATGTATCTATGAAATATGAAACGATGCTATACAATATCTAGGATATATCTACACCGACCGAAGCGAAATGCGAGTCAAAGCCGCGCAGTCGTAGTATTTGGAAGCGGAAAATGGAAGGGAACCAGCGTTTTTTTCTTTTTTGTTAAACGAAACATTTTGAGAAGGATGTGCACTAGGCTCGCTGCAGGATACAATGAACATTGAGCTCAATCTACTCTTAGTTAAAGTCTATATTTCTCTGATAACGAAACGTTCTTATTTATGAAAAAACCGACTCTATGACGTTTTTATATTGATAGAAGATTCAGAGTGAGTACGTACACAATTTGTTTTTAGACTAATAATTGGCTACTTGCAGAATTTTTTTTTAGTCCGTCGTTTAGATTAGTAAAAAATATTGGACACGTATTTTTTCTTTTTTTAATATCACAAAATAACGGTGATACATTGAGTTGAAATTTCGCGTGACGTCACAACCCGGTGCGGTTTGTATGGGGCTTATACTGAATATTGACGTCACAAGTCCCCCACCGTAAACTTTAATGCGCTTTATCTATGTTTTTTTTCATTAATTTGAAAAACCAAAAATTCTGTCGGACTAATTAGAATTTTGGTTTTCATACCCTGGAGAATACCCAATTCTAGGAGACCAAGCAAATTGATAAAAATGATCGCTTCCAAGTGTTCGATACGCGCCGTATCAGTTGGGTCGGGGCCAACGAGCTTCACTATCACTCGTTCTATACAAACAGTGCAGTCCACTCCGTACAACTGTACAGTGCTCACTTCGGACAATGCTCTGATTTTATTTTTATTATACTCACGGCCCGACATAGCGGCGGTCGGAATTTTTCGTTATATGGACGCAGATAAGCAATAACGTGTTAACCCACAAAATCAAGTTATTGATACAGAACGATTTATTGAGAGTCATAGAAAGTTTTTTAATTATTTTTTTACCTTATTACATTGTTTAAATACCAACGAATCGCTGAACATAAAAAAATTGTGAAACAAAAAGGTGTTATAATTTTAAAACATGATGACAACTCAAAATTTCTCCAATGTGGGTTAACACACTATTGCTTATCTATGTCCATATTTGGGTTAAGTTTCACCGCTTGATGGTGTCTCTACGTAAAAACCATGGGTTTTCCTTCCAAGGTTGGTGAGCCTGGACTTTTTTGTGTATCAAAATTACTAACAAAATATACATCAACTCTTAACATCCTTCCCAACAACGCCATCTGTCCACCAATAACAACATCAAAACACAACACCATTGACAAGTATTACAGCTAATAAATAGCTTCTTAAATCTACTATTTACACGATCGAGTTCTCTTCGTCATTTTCACTCCGAGCCTGTCACACGTCAACACGAAAATACAATTTTCCTAACGATTTCATTTTATAACAATAATAATAATAAAAATCGCAATAAAAATATTATTGTAATACATAGATAATTGTCTTATGTTTTCCTGTCAAATGTCGTATACAATGATATCACTATAAAATATCGGAATTAGACACGCCATGTACAGTGGGCCACATAAACAAGTATACCACCTTGTGAAAATAGGGATGTTGACTACTATTGAAAATCAAAATTCTAATTAGTCCGTCAGTTAGAAAATAAAAAAACAATAGACACGTATTTTTTGCTTTTTTAAATAAATTAAAATATACAGAGATAAAGGGCATTAAAGTTTAGGATGAGGAGGTCGTGACGTCACTAACCGCAAAACCGCCATACAAACTGTCAGAATAGTGACGTCACGCGAAATTTCAACTCAATATATCGCCGTTATTTTTTGATTACGTAAAAAAAGAAAAAATACGTGTCCAATATTTTTTAATAATGTACAAGACGGACTAAAAAATAAAAATTAGTCAACATGCCCATTACTGTTACTGTTTGTAAAACGTCTGTATGACGTTATAAGTTGCCGTTTTTGCAGGCCCACTGTACATATACAACACGAGAGACGAGTCGGATATATACCTACGTCCATAGAACTATCTCGCCGGAGCTTTGCGAGACTGAAGCCAGTCAGCCTTAGCGGTTCAACACCAATGCAAGGTGACGGAGTCTAGCTTTTTATCGCAATATCATTGTTTACATAACCATGAGTTTTATGCCCTGTAATACTGACTCACATGTTCAAATACAATTGACGTTTGCAAGTTCTTAACATTATAAATTATAATAAATATACAAGGTTGCGCAGGTACCGGTAACCCGATATATTTCCGTCACGACGAAACACCTACCTAGCTCAAATAAAATGTGTATTATAAAAAAAAAGTTTAAAATTTTCATCGCGGTTACTCATTACTATATTCTGTAAAAATAACTTAAGCAAATATCAAACATATGCAATGAATGATTTTTTTAATGTCGTAAAAGTCCGGTACTTTGGTTATTTTGTAGAATGCAGGGGCCTTATTCTCTATGACCAACAACATTTCTCGCCCATAACGCGCGGCCCAAAAACACAATTCCAAATGTGCCAGATGTCAAAATATTAGAAATTAATATTCTTTATTCCATAAAGATACAATGTAAACGTATTTTTTTGCAGTGAAGTTTTTTGAGCAGGAGAGAAATGCAGTTCAAGTGGCGCCTTATCAAGGCACAACGCGTTATGGTCATAGTGAATAGTTGAAAATGTCTCGAATGTCCTAGCTCTTTCTCGTCCTGGCGCGAATACCTAAATCGGGTTTCCGGTAACCTTGTATAAACTGAGGCCGCAGCGATGTCGCGTCGCTGCGATTACTTCACTACAAGTCTATATTTCACGTACAAAAGAAAACTTTCATAGGAAACATCGATTAAAAAATGTAGTCATTAAAAAAATCGATAAAAAAATTCACTCACATCCACACGTCGCGAGGAGATTGTAATTTTTTTTTTTTACACTTCACTAAATATATTACTTATAATAAACGTACTAGTTCGTTTCCTTTGTTAAATTGTAAAATTAAAAAATAGCAAAACTAGTTTTTATAACAATTATCTAATAATATTTATATAGCGTTCATTAAAAATTCACATATAAACTGCTTTTTGAGCCATCAAACACATTCAATAATGTATGAAATGCATCAACTATAGTTACATAAATAGTCCGTGGCGTCATAATAATATAATACGTCCGCTCCCCGTAGGCGGTGAGAAATCTGTGCTTCTATAAAACAGCGTTAGCGAACGTCAGCTGCTGCTATAAGCAACGAGCACGCTATCCTCAGGAGAGACGCGCCGCCCCTAGTCGCGGCTAGTGCGCCCAACGCGGGCGCGGCGCGGGCGCGCACACAATTCACACTGTAAGAAATAAATATAAAATTATAACAACGTTGCATAAATAACAAAAATGCGCTAGTGTCGCGGAACACTCGGATAGAACGAAGTTTCTGCGCCTCCCAGTTTCCGAGAGAGAAAAAAAGCCAATAAGCAACCAATAATAAGCGTTCCAAAAACCATTAACCAATAAGCGCGCCCCTATGACGCCGTGACGGAAAATTTCTTTCACGCATAAAATTCTAGCCCCCATCCGTACCGTGCGATAAAGATTTTAATCCTAATAAACAGTCAAAAAAACAAGTTTCTATTTTATAAGACAGGCAGTTGATATAGGAATCGTTAACAAACGATATCTATTTTGTCGTTGGGCATGACCCGCCTAAAAGGCTAAAACCCTGATATCCGCGGTCGTGAGACGTTCAAAAACCTCTAAAGCCCTCCGTTTCTTCACAGGCGAGATCTAAAATCTAATTACAGCCTCTCAATACTGATCTTCGATCCGGCTGGGAATATTTTTAAATATTCAAGTCTTTACCTTAAAACTAGACAAAAAACACCAATTCTATGTTGAAAACTGGATTCTAATGATAAGCGCTTATATTATATAATAGTTTGTTAAAATTGGGCTTTCGGAAAAAGAAGATTTTAACTGATTTTAAAATTTTTTTACACATAAATAATGATAAATCGATTCCAAAAACATTAGAAACAATCTTTTAAAATTGATAATTTTTAAAATTTTAAATACTAATATAGGTACTTATTCAATACTTTGACACAAAATTTGAACCATTGAACCGATTCACTATCATGAATACTCTACAAATAGAGATCATAAAACTATTTATTTGACTACTACACAATAATAACCATAGACATACAGAATGGATCAAAAGCTCCTTATCCAACTGTTAAGTATATACAAGCGGAAAAGTGTGAGAGAGAGAAAGCGATCGTAGGACATTGCGCCTCAGTCATTACAGACCGACGAACGTATAGATGTGTTTAGTCTCTCTCTAGCTAGACATATCAATTTTGTGAGGGCTCAGTTCATTCTAGTTTGTCTATGATAACAAAGACGGCGAACAAAAATGGACACGCCATCTCGTACAAGCATTTTTATATTATTACTAGCTGTCCCCCGCGATATCATCCGCGGTAATTTCGGAGTTCCCGTGGAGGTTGCGGGAAAAAGTACTCTATGTCCTTCAGTCCCCGCGGGAATTCCGGGATAAAAACTATCCTATCTTTTAAGTAGGACCATTTTATGAATGGTTACAAAATTTTATCAAAATCCGTTCAGTAGTTTCGGAGTCCATCACGGACAAACAACGTGACACGTGATTTATATATATTAGATTAGATTAGATAAGATAAGATAGAAGGATGATGATGCATTTATAGTTTAAGTTGTGACAGTTAGGGCAGTCTCTGTATGAATCGGCGAATATGCGCGATCGGCGCGTGCGCGTGCGAGAGGGCGCGCGGGCGGCGCTCCGCCTGTCGCGCTCTCGTTCAGTAATACAACACGTCCATGGCGTACTCACCCTCGTCGAAGGCGCTGGTGTTGATGTAGCACAGCAGGTCGTTGTCGCTCATGTCGGTGAGGCCCTGCACCGGCGCGCTCATCTCCTGCGTGACCGCCTGCGACACCGCCTGCGAGACCGCCTGCGACACCGCCTGCGTCACCGCCTGCGACACCACCTGCGACATGGCGGCGCTCAGCGGCGCGGGGGGAGCCGGCTCCGCGGGGGGCGCCTCCCCGCCGCCCCCACCGCCGCCCTCCAGCTTCAGCGTGTTGGCGGTGTTGATGGCGGTGGTGACGAGCGCGTTCATCGTCGAGTCCGACGTGAGGATCTCGGCGGCGGCGTTCAGGATCATCGACTTGACGGCGGCGGGCGGCGTCTGCACCTCGTCGGGCAGCACCATGCGCGGCGAGCCCTCGCACAGCAGCCCCGGCGCCGCCGGCCCGCCGCCCGGCCCGCCGCCCGCCGCCGGGCCCGGCCCCGGCCCCGGCACCTGCAGCTCGCAGGCGGCGGGCAGCGCGGGCGCGGCGGGCGCGGGGGGCGACCCGCCCGCCAGGTGGTCGTCCGCGTGCGAGTTGACCAGCTCGTCCAGCTTGACCGCGTCCACGGGCAGCATGGCGGCGGTGGCGCTCATCGCCTCGAGCGCCTCCATGCGCGCGTTGTGCTCCACGATGCGCTCGATGTGCGCCGTCTCCAGCTTGGTGATCGGGCCGAACGGGTCGAAGGGGCCCGCCGGCCCCCGCCCGGCGCCCGCGCCGCCCAGCTTGTCGAACGGGAACAGCGCGGCGGGCGGGTGCAGCGCGCCGCCCGCCAGCGCCGCGTCCGTCATCATCAGCTCGGGCCCGAGCTCCTTCATCTCGCTCTCGAGCGCGCCCATCGCGCCCTCGGGCCCGATCAGCTGCACCATCGGGTTCATCGTCTGCATGGGCAGCACGGGCGCCTCGTATATGGGGCCGGCGCTCTCGTCCGTGTTGAAGATGGCCGCCGTCACCGACTCGACCATCTTGTCGGTCTGCACCTGGTTCTGGATGGCCTGCAGCTGCTGCGCGAACGTCTCGATGGAGGAGGGCGAGTCGCCCGCGGCGACGGCGCCGGCGCCGGCGGCGGGCGGCGACATCTTCATGGGCTCGTAGCCGCCGGCGTAGGGCGCGGGCGGGCCCTGCTCCGTCTTGAGGCGCAGGTCCACCACGTGCAGGTCGTCGGGCGCGGGCGGCGAGCGCTCGGCCGGCTCGCCGCCGCGCGCCCCGCCCGCCTCGCCCTCGGCCGACGAGTGCTGGCTGGCCTCGTCCGCCAGCTCAGTCTTGAGGCCGAGCGGCGAGGCGGCGTGGGCGCTGTGGGCGCCGTGGGCGCCGAGCGGCAGCACGGTGGCGCCCCAGGCGGCGGGCAGCAGCGGGCGCGGCTCCTCGCCTGCGGACAGGGAGCGGGCGGTGAGCGCGCGCGGCGGAGGCGGCACAGGCCTATCTACGTGCCGGCGCCGGGCACGGCCGCGACTAGCTACGTGTAGGGAAGGGTCTGTGCAGTCTGTGCCTAGCGGGTGGCGGGTGCGTGTGGGCGGGCAGTGTCGCTGCGCAGTCAGCTCTGTGGGCGTCGCTAGCGCGAGTATAGAGACGAGTACCGATATTCAGCCTAAAAATAGTTACTCATTTTGAAAAAGACATTTTTTCGGCCGCGACTGATTCTCATCAATTTGTTTTTTGTTCATTTCAAATTGATTGCTTATTTTTATGTGTAAATTTGTACGGTGTAGTAGAGCCGAGTGTAATAGATCTGTGCGCGCGTGTGTGTGTGTGTGCGTGCGTGCGGGCGTGGGGCGGTGTGCTCGTGTCGGGAGTGTGTGGGCGTGTGGGCGCGTGGGCGTCAGTGTCAGTACCGTGCGGGCGGCGCGCAGGCGGCGGGCGGCGGCGGCGGGCGCTACCTAGACAGACCTAGCTTGAACAGAAGGGGGAAAAGAAAGAGTATGCCATTTACTCATCAGTAATTTCTGCCAAAAAAAAATTTTACAAACAAAAATATATCAATTTCTCTAGGAATAACTCTCAGCACACCTCACTAAATGCTAACGATTTTATATTACAACATGCAAACGAACGATGGTCATTGTAAGCAAAGTTGTTAATATGTAAGTATTTAACAAAAGTTCTCACTGAAAGCAACACCCACATTCGACTCTCTAGATTTCTCAGTTCAGTCCAGACTCAAACATGATACTTTATATGCACTATATTAATGTGTTAATATATAATATCTATTTGCAAACGAAAAATGGTTACAATCATAGCTTAAGTTCTAAGCCAACTGATAACAGTATGCAACTCCCCAATGAAATAATTTCCCAACAACGACCCTCCGAAACAACATATCAAATTATCATCAGGCACCTCTCAAATTACGCTAGAGTCGCCGCACACTACAAAATCAACGCTCAACTTTAATAAAATACTAACAAAAAAAAAGACATCCGCATGCCCATAGACAATCGATGTCTTTACAGTCAACAGAAACTATCGATAGCGTGCGCCGACTCGATGGAAAAAAAAAACCAAGCAAAAATAATAATATTATGACGTGTGAAAAAGCACGCGAAAGCATCCGTGAACGCAAATAAAACATGGATGCATTCCTGGCGCCGGAGAACGATCCAACGTTCAATTGTGCTCAGATAGAATTGAACCGAACCCAAAAAGTTTCCCAATTGTGCCCAGAAACAATTCGTTCAAACTCAAATTCGCTTGTCGCCGAAAGAGATCAAGCAAACCCAAAGAACCGCGGGTCGAAAGTGTTAATCAAATCAATCAGGCGAATCAGGGAAAAAGAAACCATACTAATATGAGATTACTGAATAAAATTGCATTGTGTCTTTTGTACTTAAATGTAATAATGGGCATGTTGACTAATTTTATTTTTCATCTGACTTGTAGCTTAACAAAAAATATTGGACACGTATTTTTTCTTTTTTTACGTAGTCAAAACATAACGGCGATGCATTGAGTTGAAATTTGCGTGACGTCACTAACCGGTGCAGTTTGTATGGCGGCGTATATTTAGTTGTTAGTGACGTCACGACCCCCCACCCTAAACTTTAATGCGCTTTATCTCTGTATATTTTCATTAATTTGAAAAAAGCAAAAAATACGTGTCCATATTTTTTTTTCTACCTGACGGACTAATTAGAATTTTGATTTTCGAAAGTCGTCAACATCCCTATTGGTGCTTTTGTGTCTTTGTTCTAAATAATTGATCCGACAGAAGACCTCAGCCCCTTAGCAGATAGATTTATTTATTTATTTAACAATTAAAGCACACAAGGACAACAAAAAGTAACAAAAGTAATCATGTACAAGTATAAAAGTAATCATGTACAAGGGTCCTGCTTATTCCATGTGGAATTTCTTCCAGCAGACCCGCAACAGGAAAAGAGATAAGAGTAGGCTGATCTGGTGTGCTTCAGTTCGATAGGAAGGTTTATGAAATAAAGATATACAAACAAAATACATACAATAATAATATACATACAATATAATATAGATGTATATAAAAATAGATGTGTGTGCGGAGACCCTTGTAGAAGAGTAAGAGAGAGAAGAAGGAGCTGTTTGGTATTTTGAGTACACACGTCAAGTTTTCGCTTCTTTTTCCCCCACACAGCTAGTAAATCAGGACCACCGAAGGCTTATCCATTCAATAGAATAAGCCTTCGGCTCCGTCGCCCTCGCGCTGGCCCTATCGTGGAAACCGGACCAGACCAAGTGTTTTTATGTATTTTTTCCACTCCATTACTTGTGTGCACACTCACACACACACGCACTTCTTTGCACACATTAATACAACGGATAACCAAAATTATAAAACCTGTAATTTCGGAATGTGCATACTGTATATTGTTATATTTAGTTTAGTTAAGAGGAGTGGAGTCTCTTGGCGCAGGCATATTTATGCCTAAAAGGAGGCACCTGCTATCTATGTACCTAGTAAATAAGATTGCATTGTGAACGTAACCAACACTAAAATTATGAAAAGGTTAAGTTTGTAAATTGTGAGTTTGTGACGTTGTAGGTGGTTAATCTCTGGATCTACTGAACCGACTTTGTAAATTCTTCCACTCATAGGAAGCTACGGTAGTCCTGAGTGGCATAGCGTACATTTCATCCCGAAATTCCCACGGGAACTCAGAAATTGTCGCGAGCGAAACCGCGGGGCACAGCTAGTAGTATAGTAATAAACAAAATTTTAATTCGAGTTGATTTTTTTGTGTGTCGTTCAAAGCGAACACTTCCATGTTTTATAAGCGCCCGGGCGCGGCGGCGAGTGCGCCGAGTCGCGGCGAGGCGGGGGGAGGCGCGGTGTGCGGGGGCGCGGGGCACGTTACCTGGGTGCGCGGGGTGCGCGGGGTGCGCGGGGTGCGCCGGGTGGCCGGGGTGCGCGGGGTGCGCGGGGTGCAGGCTCGTGTGGCGCGGGCCCGTGTCGAGCGCGGGCGGCATGTAGTAGAAGGGGTGCGGCTCGCTGGCCTTGCCGCCCGAGCGCACGTACAGCTGCACCGCCACCGGCTCCGCGATGTCCAGCCGCCGGTACGCCGGCACGCAGCACACCAGGTGCGTCTGGCGGTGGCGCACCATCACATACATTTATAACTCATTTTTATTTTATTTATTTAACCAAAACAAAAGGAACATTAGTGTTGATACACTAATGAATAGATACTAATTACTAATTACCATTACTAATGTGACGACTTTGTTAATGTCTTACCGCCGCACTCAGAGTCGACTTTAATGATTACTTAATTAAGTATAGATTTTTAAAACAAAAGTGCCGCAATCAGACAAGTTTAATAAATTAAGTTAATTAATTAAGTAATCATTAAAGTCGACTCTGAGTGCGGCCGTTAGACTTTTATTAATATTCTCATGTAAGCGATTTTTATCTTTTTTGAGAAGAAATTCTTCTTTAAACCTTCTTTTAACTAAACTAATTAATTCTTATTCCAATTAGGTACCTAAATTTATACTTTAAAGTACCAATCCAAATCTAATCCTATCTACGTTATGTAACACAATAGTAACCACGCTACACTTACACCATGACCATGATAATTGGCCTTACAATGGTCTCCACACTAGGCAGTCCTGTATCGCGGAGGCTCTTTTAGATTTAACAATTTCTATTTCTTTTAATTAAATTTAATTTACAAATCCTACGTAGCCTAAATTCTAACTAATTTAGTGTTTAATCGCGTACTGAAACAGGGTGGGCACTAGTGATGAAAGAACTCATATTAATTATGTTAAATAGGAGAGAGAATGGAGTTCATTATTATTTATTACTAGCCTACCCTAGCGCTACGTCAATGAAGTTTTTCTAAAGTCAACCAAGCGGGATCATGAAAACCTCTAGGTCTAGAACCTTTTTACAATCCTTCTTATTGCAGATTTTTAAAAGGAGCGATGGTGGTGGCGTGGGGCCGGGTCCCCACTACTACTGTAGGCGGACGGCAGAGTGGGTAGAGTTCCGCATTGAACCAATATCACCTCAGGCCCACCACTACGTCGTGGCGCACGGCATTGTCGGTGGATGTGGAGTAGTATCCTTTCCTTTTTATTGAAAAGGGGAGGGAGGAGCATTGCTACTTTGTCATGGAGCATGCAAGAGATATTATGTCTTCAAATTTAGATTAGGCACTGTTTATGTTTGTTTCATTTTTTTGTGTGTTGTGCTGTGAAATAAATGGTCGCTGCGCGTCCGAATCCGCGTAAGAGCAGTTTGTAAATACCGCATAACAGTAAAACGCGCAACATTCAATTAAGTGACTTCGCACAGTATGTAAGCCGACTACGAGTAGATTTACGTTATTTTCCAATAAAGAAAGTTGTAAAGTCTTGTGTGTTGTGCTGAAATAAATGTATTTTCTTCTTCTTCTTTCTTCTTCCAAAGAACAAGCTGTGAATTTGAGTCGGTAATAAGAATTGAAAACGCTTAGACATTAAGTTTTTTTCTTCCTCCTGTCAAAAAGAAAATACGCGGTCTTTACATGTTGCTCTTACGCGGATTCGCACGCGCAGCGACGAAATGTATTTTCTTTCTTTCTTTCTTTCTTCATCTTTCATCGCTCACCTGCTGCAGGAACTCCTTGTCGGGCGCGACCTCCTCCTCCCAGTCCTGGCGGCCGTCCCGCCGCTGCGTGAACACGACGCGCGTGTCCTTGAGGAAGTTCTTGCCGAGCAGGTACAGCTCGAGGCCGCCGCCCGCGCCGCACGACACCAGCGACTTGCGGCACACCTCCGGCACGCCCGGCGGCTGCGCTGTGTTCCGGAACGAAACGTCAGAGCGCTAGTACGCATCCGTTTATTACACCGGACGACGGACCGTTTTTTTAGCGGATTCACGGTGATGTACGGTTTATAATGAATGTGTGTACACGCACCGGACACCGGGCCGGCGAACAATACAAAGAAATCCGCCTTAATCCGCTTATTAAGTCCGCCTTTTGTACCATGATGTGCATAAAGTTTAAATAAATAAATAAATAAATAAATCCGTTTATTGACGGTCCGTCATCCGGTGTAAAAACGGACGTGTACAAGCGCTCTTACACTCGACGAACACTTA
Source organism: Zygaena filipendulae (assembly GCA_907165275.2). Classification (NCBI taxonomy): domain Eukaryota; kingdom Metazoa; phylum Arthropoda; class Insecta; order Lepidoptera; family Zygaenidae; genus Zygaena; species Zygaena filipendulae. Next base: position 1,271,117 of record OU015649.1, read on the forward strand.
GTATGGGGCGGGGGGATACTGACTGTACTCGATTTGAGGTATGTTCCGATATGCACTGCGAGCACTGTAAGGTATGACGTGTCAAGTCAGTATACTGCGAAGCCGTTTCTTCATAGTTCGCTGTTGCGGTTAGTGTTTGAAACGGAACGCAGGCCACTGTCATCCATGTCGTTGTCGTGTCACGCTGGGGAACACTCATTGACCAATCATTGGTCCGAGGTTGAACACGTGATCAGACCAGTGAGAGCACTTTACCTCGAAATCGCCAGTGCTCACAGTACAAAAACGGCGACGATTATGACGTCATACCGCCTATTGCGGATACTGTGGCAGTATACATATTATATACTGAAAGTTATAACGGAACGAATTTCTCGTCACTGCGAGCACTCGGTCAGTGCTATCAGTGATAGCGGAACATACCCTTATAGTGATGTCTTTATGAGAACGGGACAGCAATGGCCATAGTGAAGGGGTATGAAAATCTAAATGTTATTTAGTCCGTCACTGTCAGATAATTAAAAAAATATTCTTCATTTTCCAGCGCAACAAGCTAGACAGACGTCATCATACGTGTATCTTGACTTCTTCAGAGAGGATAGGGTCTTGAGTATGTGTTCAATACGGGCGGGTCCAACCGTGCCCGAGGGACGTATTCATTCCCTTGCCACACACACACACACACACACACTTACACACCCAAGCAATCTTAGTTTTTAATTATTGTTATTTTTGTTTCTTGGTTCGATTACTATAATATTTGTTATGTAAGAGCGAAGTCTTCTGATACAGGTAGGTACTTTTCTACTTAAAAGGAGACCTCAACCTTTTACTATTTAGATGTAAGTAAGAAACAAATAAATATTTATTATCATTACTAGCTGTCCCCCGCGATTTCATCCGCGGTAATTTCGGAGTTCCCGCGGAGGTTGCGGGAAGAAAGTACTCCATGTCCTTCTTTGTACCCCGACAGTAGTTTACGGTGATTAGCTGTTCCCCGCATTAGTTCCGGGGTTCCCGCGGGAACTCCGGGATAAAAACTATCTTTTAAGTTGGACCAAAATTTTATACAAAATTTTATCAAAATCCGTTCAGTAGTTTCGGAGTCCATCGCGGACAAACAACGTGACACGTGATTTATATATATTAAGATTATTATTCATAGTCTCGCGTCACTCACTGCATATGATCTGCGTGGAGCACGCCTGCAGCACCTCGACGCGCCCGTCCGCGCCCACGATCTCGGTGCGGAACACCATGCGGCAGCGCGTCGACTTCTTCTTGCCGCGCGCCGAGTGCGCGTGCGCCGCCGTCCCCGCGCCCACGCCCACCCCCGCGCCCACGCCCGCGCCCACCGCCGCGGCCCCCACCGCCGCGGCCGCCGCCCCACCGCCCCCCAGCGCCTCGCCGAACCGGTGCTCCACGTCCACGTTGCGCTCCTGCACGCGCACACACAAGGAAAATATACAGTCACGCACTTGGCTTACAATCCTTACTAGTATATTTGAAAGTAAGTTTGTTAGTTTGTTACGCATACACGTGTATGCATATACAGGGTGTAAGAGGCGTGAATGTGACTTCAATCGGTCAAGTCGTCACCGACAGACGCACCCATGATTTGTGTGAATTATATACAGGATATCCCGTAAATCGACGTCAAACCAGAACCAGGTGATAGGCTAAGTCATAACAGCTGTTAACAGAAAAATATAAAAATCTTTGCTATGCCTATTTAAAAAAGGACAGTCATTTGAAACTGACGAAAGCAATAATTTTGAAAACTTCACGGGCAAAAACTTAAATTTTAAGCAGTAGTTTTCAGATATACTATCCAGGATTACACAATAAGAAAATTGAAAAAAATTTAAGATTTGTAGCAACAGGAGTTAAAGAACCGTCGCAGGGTGTAAATTTTAATAATTTTTTATAAATTTTAAAGAGTATTTTTTTTACATTATTCTATTAACTTATGACTTAGCCTATCACCCGGTTCTGGCTTGAAGTCGATTTACGGGACACCCTGTATACATAAGTAAGATTCGCGTGCAGCGCTATCGGCCCGACCTAGCGATAGCTGCGCGCACGCACGGCGCCGGCGCCAACTCTCCAAACTATTCGTGTTTACCCAAAACAACTGGTCCTTATCTCACTCGTCAAACGATAGTAATCGGAATCAAAATACACTACTGCTATTTATTTATAGCGTGACGTAGTTATGATTGGGCACAACAAGTAGGGCATGTCACGAGAGTACAGCCTTGCTCATATTGGCTGTGAGCGAACTAAGTCACAGTAGCACCACTCCAACTCATTTTGACGCATGTAAAAAAGTTCGCAGGAGTGTGTAAGCAGGTGCCTATAACGGCGATGATAAAACGTATGTACCATCTCTCATTTATACTGTACACTAGCTGTCCCCCGCGATTTCATCCGCGGTAATTTCGGAGTTCCCGCGGGAATTCCGGGATAAAAACTATCCTATCTTTTAAGTTGGACCATATTATAAATGGTTACAAAATTTTATCAAAATCCGTTCAGTAGTTTCGGAGTCCATCGCGGACAAACAACGTGACACGTGATTTATATATATTAGATAGATAAGATAAGATTAGTATTTTATGTATTAGCACTGCAGTAGGTCTATAACATACATAGTTATGAGAAATATTGTAAAAAACTGATGTATATTATGTACCTATGTATTTGTTGCCAAAACATCTTTACTACTTATTATAAATCAAGCCTTAACGGCTCAACCGATCATAATGAAATTTTGCATGCACGTTGTCAGGGGTACAGGGAAGGACATAGGGTACTTTTTATCCCGGGATTCCGGCGGGAACTCCGAAATTAACGCGGGTGAAACCAGGGGGAACAGCTAATAAATTATACAAAAAAAAAATCAAATTAGGTAATGGGCATGTTGACTAATTTTTATTTTTTAGTCCGTCTTGTAGATTAATAAAAAATATTGGACACGTGTATTTTTTTTTCTTTTTTTACGTAATACATTGAGTTGAAATGTCGCGTGACGTCACTAAATAGTGCAGTTTGTATGGCGGTTTTAGCGGTTAGTGACGTCACGACCCCCACACCCTAAACTTTAATGCGCTTTAGCTCTGTATATTTTAATTTATTTACAAAAGCAAAAAATACGTGTCTATTGTTTTTTTATTTTCTAACTGACGGACTAATTAGGATTTTGATTTTCAAAAGTAGTCATCATCCCCATTATCGTATCAGTGATTGTTTGGAACCCAGAGTAAAAGCTCATCATTATTATTCGTTAATTATTACAATCGGCGGGGGTGTGCCGTGTCACGTGTGGCATCGGGCATCAGGCATCAGTCATCACGCGCGCTCTCATCTCGAGTACACGTACGTTAAGTGTGCGTCCCACTCCTTTCATGCCCAGCGTATAGGTACTGTGCTAACCTAACCTTGAGTTATGCAACTATTATATTATAGTTATGTAACGTGTCTATTATAAAAAAAATATTGCTGATTGTGTACGTATCTACAGACTTATAAACTCTGTTATCTTTGAAAAATAATATAATAAAGCCTACAATATAAATAGGTATATATTTGGGTTTAGTTCCATGGCATATGAATTATAATGAGTGGTGGCCACTTTGGTATCTAGTCTATTGTAAAATTATAATAACTAGCTGTGCCCCGCGGTTTCACCCGCGGTAAAATCGGAGTTCCCGCGGGAATTCCGGGATAAAAAGTACCCTATGTGTTGATCTGATGTATAAGCTATATTATTGTAAAGTTTCATTTAAATCCATTCAGTAGTTTTTGCGTGTTAGAGTAACAAACAACCATCCATCCATCCATACATACTTACAAACTTTCGCGTTTATAATATTAGTAGGATAATACCAAAAAAGGTCCCCGCTCAGCGTTGTTGTGGCGAAAACCACAACGCTGGTCTTCCATAAGTTCCATAAGTTAAATTAATGTTTCATTTTGGTACCAAATAAACTTCAATTTAAAAAAAAACTAACTAAACTAACTTAACTTCGTTTTAAAAAAGCGCTCCTCACCTTGAGTATGCCGACGCAGTCGCAGGTGACCTGCCAGTTCCTGGCGGGCTCCAGGTCGATCTCGATGATGACGGTGCCGTCCTCCTTGCGCTCCTTGCACGGCGTCGAGTTCTTGCCGGAGACGCGGCACGCCTGGTAGAACATGTGCGGCGCCACGCGGCCCGCGTCCGTGCCGATGAACACCTGGCGCACGCAGACAGACACGCGAACAATCACTGTAGGGCCTTTTCGACAACGTTATCGTATCGTGGGAATTTCGGCATATAAAGTACCCTATGTCACTCAGGACTACCGTAGCTTCCTATAAGTGAAAGAATTTTCAAAATCGGTTCAGCAGATCCAGAGATTACCCCCTACAACGTCACCAACTCACAAACTTTACCTCTACAATATTGTGGTATGGATAGACGTCACTTTCTCATCCACCCTGTATAACACATCGGGTGAAGCCTCCACGGATAATCGTACTAGAATGGAACACAGAACGTTTCCTACCTGAAGGACGGCGGGCTTATCGTAGCCGACTAGTTTCACCACCGGGAATCCGTTCCCGGAGTTGTCCTTGACAGCCCCCCGGCTGCCCTCGGTCTGGTATCTGTACAATACAACAAGCAGTTTAGTATGATAATAATAGTATAATAATGCTTGGACATTAACACACAGCGCCATCTGGTCCCAAACTACTGCCAGCCCGGTGACACTCCATACAAATCAACCGATCCAAGTACTCTCCTCCAAGTAAAGACGGCCAGCTTGAACAGTGTCTACGTGTTGGGCGCGTGTGCGTATCGTAAGGTTGACAGCGAGCTGACAGTAACTGGCAGCTGTCAGTGAATAACTGTCACGTGTGTATTCTGCGTGTGTCAAAGTTACCTCGGAATTTACCAAGAACTTGGTAACGGTAACGGAGTATGAGGAGGCATGAAATTCGTGGGAGACGGGAGAGTGTCGCTTCTTTATATTACCTATATTCTGTATTCCACTGAGCAAATAATCACTACGTTTTAAGAGTAGGCACTTCCAAACTAATCGCTGAACCGATCTATGAAAGCATTTTGTGCCAACCATACCAATGCAATGTATGACGCGTTCATAGAAATTTCGTTAAGTATTTCAAAGTTGGTAAAGAAGTTCGCGCATAAATCCATACTACCTCCCCTCTGCCCGCGGCTTTGTCTGCGTAAATGTTATTTATTTCTTACGAAAAGTTAAACTACAATGAGTTGCCCATATTCTTACTTAGGAAGATGTTTTTTAACTTTTTCGCAATCTGTACAAGATTTAATAATAAATAATAAAGCTGCAACAAAATATAATGTTAATACATTCTCGTTATATCGTTTTCCCCATAATACCACAATACGCTTTTAAGAGCTTTTTCCTACCTACATTTAATTAGTGCAGTGTGAAGATAAATTGATATTATTTTTTTTTTTATTACCTATAGAACTAGGTGACGCCTGTGTTCCAGACCGTACCTGCTGAACATTAGCTGCTGCCTGCGGTTTCACCCGCGCTCATTCGGGAGTTTCCGCGGGACTGTCCGTGAAGTCCGTTCCTAGCTCACTTTGACTCTCCATAAACTAGCTACATGCCAAATTTCAGCTTCATAGGTCAAAGTAGTTGTGATGTTAGTCTCTATCTTTCTCTATATGTGTATGTGTGTGTGTGTGCGTGTGTGTGTGTGGGTGTGTGCGCGCGTGTGTGTGTGTGTGTGTTTGTTTTTGTGCGTGCGTGCGAGCGTGCGTGCGTGCGTGTGTGTGTGTGTGGGTGTGTGTGTACGCGCGCGTGTGTTTGTATGCGTTTGTGTGTGTGTGTGTGTGTGTGTGTGTGTGGAGGGCGATGGTAGGTGCTGACCTCGCTCGGTGCTGCGACTCCGGCTGGCACAGTATCTGCAGCTCGACGGTGCCGTCCCTGGAGCGGCTGGCGAGCGGCGCGGCGAGGCCGGGCGCGCCCGCGTGCACCGCCGCCAGCGCGCGCCGCCTCGCCATCGTCTGCGCCAGCTTGCCGCCGTACTTGCCCGCCAGCTTGCCGCCCAACTTGCCGCTCAGCTTGCCCCCGACGACGTTCAGTTTGCCGCCGCTCGAGTACTTGTGCACCAGCTTGCCCCCGCCGCCGAGTTTGCCGCACGATCTGTACGCGGTGTCCTGGAAGCGTCGGGCGCTCGCGGCCGTCGTCGTGCCCGGCAACGAGGGGTCGCTCGCACTAGGCGCGCTGCAGCCGGCTCTCAATCTGGAAACAACGGTAACGCCGTTCGTCACATAACGATGCGGTCGTACGGATGAAACGAACGTACATCGAACATGATTATATATGAATGGTGAACGCAAACATATTTTGAAAGCACATGTACAGGACGTAGGTATATGAATCACTTTGCGAAGTCAACGAATTTCATATCATAGATGATCAATTATAATGAATGATTGTTGCATTTTTTTGTTCAGAGCTGTGAGAAAACTCTGTTATAAAAATCAAAACAAGTCTCGTATAGAGCTTCGGTGGTGAGTGCGGTTGTTTTATCGAGGCGCCGCGTCGTAAACAACAATTACATAAATTACAGTTGGTTCATTTGTGAACAATTAGGTATTTATACACTCACAATAATTAGCATTCGATTGTCCACAGCTCGTAGGTACACTAGCGAGGGTTCACTCGTTGCGTTCAATCACAAAAGCGCGATTCATGATCAAAAAAATTATATGTACATAAAACAAAATAGCGCGTCAAAGCCGCGCGCGCTTAGTAGGTAAACGCGCTACAAATCATTAGTGGGTACGTAATAATAGGTGTAGGCGCTGACAAGACGGCCGCCATGATAACGCCACGAGTACCTTTATATTACAGGCCGGCGATGATGTTAATGATGTCTCGATCAACAATCAAACACAATGAGCATGCGAATTACACAACAATGATCGTTTTATTACCATGTACCTACCTATATACTAACGCGTTAATATCGACTTCGAGTCAGCAAGACATCTATGAATGGAGATATAAATGATTGTAAATAGGATACATCGCGCCGCAGCGAGCGCCAATGTGCAGGGCGAAAACCGCACCACCACCTCCTAGATAAGGGTATCCCCACATTGGGCGATACTAGCATACTCGCATCAAGGCTAGCGGCGTCGCGACGCAGATACGTGTGAGGACACCCTTACGGATGCAGAAGCAGTGGTTTTGTGGATAGAAGATAAATTCATCAGGCTATTATAATAACTATGTTATGGTTATGAATTATGACTCTCGAGGTTTCTTTTGGATTTAATGTTTCGATGTACCTACACGATACAGTCATACCAGAACACAATTTCACATCAAAAATGAACATAATTGCGGTTATGTTACTTGTAAGAACCAATTATGATACTATCGAGAGAGCAGCGGCGTGCAGTTTAAATTAAAATGGAACTTTATCTACCACTGAACAAGGCGTAACAGCGAACCGAGTTATGCAGGAGGAAGCTTCCGCGTTTGCCGATAACGTATCAATATCCTAAGTAAATGTTAGCGTCGCTGCTCTCCGCAATATGAATGGATTGATAAACTCGAACAAAATATGAAAAACAACCTACACAGGGGCGGGTAGCGCCGGCGAGTGCACAAGCGGAGCGGACAGCGTATCGAGCGCGGCAGGCAGTGCGTCCAGCGGTGAGGGCATGAGAGCGAGCGACGCGCCGGCGGCAGCGGGCGCGGGCGCGGGCGCGGGAGCGTGCGCCGCCGGGGGCGGGAACGCGTACGCATCGTTAGCGTCGTCACACTCTATCTTTACCACCGTCTCGCTCACTCCTCGCCTCCGCTTCGACTCCGCATTTTCCCACTCCTCCACTGTATCCGACAATCTGTGCACAGGTCCCATTACGATCCAATTAGTGTCTGCACCAGAATCCGTTTGCGTTAATTTGGAATGTTAAATGTCTCGTGAAAAACATCACGTTGGTGATAAATGATAAATTTCCACATCAAAACCGGCCGAGTGACGAATGGAAGCTGGTATAAAATTAGGAAATTTTCGGGTAACTCTATTAAGTATATCAATATTCTATACCAATATTATAGAGGTGAACTTTGGAAGTTGTATGCAGGAGATCATAAATGGAACTGCTGAAACGATTCTAAAAATATTTAACTGATAGAAAGCAACATCATACCTGTGTGCCATAGGATACTTTTTAGAGTTCCCGAGGGAGTACCGAAATTCACACGGGTGAAACCGCGGGGAGCGACCAGCTACACATTTTAATTGAGCATGAGAGCTGAGTGAGTTACAGCCGCACTCAGAGTTGTTTTAATGATTACTTAATTAAGTATAGATTTTTAAAACAAAACTGCCGCAATCAGACAAGTTTAATAAATTAATGTTAATTGGCATTTAACCAATTCAGTTAAATCTCGTTAAATGGCAATTAACATTAATTTACTGAACGTCTCTGATTGCGGCAGTTTTGTTTTAAAAATCTATACTTATTTAAGTAATCATTAAAGTCGACTCTGAGTGCGGCCGTAAGTAGCACAACTTCCACTGATTCCGATGAACCTTAAGCTATATTTCGGTGATCGTATTGTTGTTTTCACTATGTCCACAGCTCAATGGTTCATAGTGTTTGTACCGCGTGGGTGAAGCAGAGACTAAGTATGACTCAACCGCGGGTAACGTGCCAAAAATACACAATATTAGTGCGTACGATACCAAAACTACGCTCGCATTATTTGGCGTTCATTTAAAATTCTGCGCCATGCCGTCTCGTCGCTACATGTACATTCGAAGCTTAAGATGGAACCGATCGGCTTGGGAACTTTGATACGATATGTAACACAGCCCCGCTTGGCGAACATTGAATATCCGTGTCAAGTTTATTCGGTCAAAGCCAAAACGAAAATAAACATCAAACGGCAATTTTAAAATGTTTACTTGTAGAACGACCGACACTAACGCGTCCTTGAGACAGTTAGCGAGACGAAGCTATAACGAGTTGCCGATAAGGAGCCAAAATTGTATGTCAAAACGAAGCATAGGGCTGGTTGAACAATAGTGATTGTGTAATTCAGCAATGTTGACATTGTGAAAGAATAGCGTAATACGACGACTGTGACGTTCACATAATGGCAATACGACGTTGATTTGCAGCTCAGAGACACTCGACACCGTTGTGACGTAGAACGCGGCGTAATGTACATAGGTAGGCGAGTCCGATTTCAAAGATGTACAATTTAATGCATAATAATTATAATGCATTGTTGGAGTCATTTGAGAGAGAGAATACACAATCTTGGGATCGATACTAAAATGTATTTAGAAGTTGTTTTCCATACAATTTAAATATAAATATGAAAAATTGTTAAACTAAACAACAAAAGACTAGAAAATCCAACGAAACTTTATTTTGGAGCAAATAAATTTCAGAAACAGAAAGGAAACAGAAGTTAGACAGAATTAAACAGGAAATCTATTTTAGATTCGAAAAAAGTGTATTTTGTTTGCAATACCTAACTGTTAAGAGACTGCTAAAGATAAACAACTTTCCGTGTGTGAAGAATCATCGATTGATAAGTGAGGAATGTGTGCGTAGAGATACGTACGAACGTGGATCGCGACGTCATGCCCAGCGTGCGCGCGCGCAGCGCTATCTGATCTTAAACAAGCCCGAGTGAGAGGTGTTCAAAACTAATGCAAATTGCCATCAAGATGATGCTATAATATATGTAAATTTTTAATGAAGAAGCTTTCTCCAACCATGCAAGTAGTAACTCTATACGAGAACACAAAACGTTAGATCGCCCATAAAGATTAGAGAAGTCTATCGAACAGCGTCTTTTATCACAGTTTTCCCTGTCAAAAGTTCAATAAACTTTATATCGGTCGGTAATATTTACAAATACTACAATATTTTAAAACAAAATGTATCTATATACAAAATTAAATAGAATTATGTTACAAACTAATATTAGTGTAAAAGCGCAGTGAAAGCATTAGCCCATGTTAGGAAAATTATTTACAGCCATAATCTTCTTTATGCGATACAATAATAAGATTGTATTATATATCATAACATAAATAAATAAAGCGTACGTATCCAGCCTCATGTTGTTGAGTGCTCTAGGCTTAGATACGGAGTGCGGTGCCAGACCAAAATCACTCTTACCTATTGACAGCGAGCCTGTGGTCGTGCTCGGGCCCGAGGCCGCTGTCATTGCTATTGTCGCACGACTCCGGCCTGAGAGTGTGCGCGGTTTGCGCGTAGTGCGCCAGTTTCCCGAATTTCCCCAAATGCGCGAGTTTCCCCGCGTGGTGTGCCATTTGCCCCGGGTGCGCCATTTTACCCGCGGACGATATTTTCCCGGAGGCGGGCCGTTTATGCGGCGCCCGCATCACCTTTCTGTGTACGCGCGCTGTCATAGTGGCTGTCGTTGACATAGTCATTTTCATGCCTGTAGACAAATAGATAATAAAAGGTTAGTTTTAATTTCTATGAGTCGAGTCGAAGATTTTTTTATATTAAAATATTTATTATAACTTTATACCTATGGGTACATATTTACAACACAAAAATAAAACATTACGACACACCATTCATTTTAAGTAAGTGTACATACCACAAACTATCTAGACATGATATAAGTATAGGTACAGTAGAAATAGAAGATAATATAGAACACGCAGTCGACTACGTTAAAAATGTTAACAATGTGTTAGTGTTTCGTAATCAATAAAGAGTTACACAAGTGGTTTAACAACAGATACAGCAACAACAAGCGTCAGAAGACGTCGTAAGCGCGGAAGTTAAAGATAATTAAGATTACTCCACATATTCGTGACTTCAATAGGGATGTGGACTACTTTTGAAAATCAAAATTGTAATTAGTCCGTCAGTTAGAAAATAAAAAAACAATAGACACGTATTTTTTGTTTTTTTTTTTTAATAAATTAAAATATACAGAGATAAAGCGCATTAAAGTTTAGGGTGAGGGGGTCGTGACGTCACTAACCGCTAAAACCGCCATACAAACTGTCAGAATAGTGACGTTTCAACGAACGTTGACGTTTAGCGAAATTTCAACACAATATATCGCCGTTATTTTTTGATTACGTAAAAAAAGAAAAAATACGTGTCCAATATTTTTTAATAATCCACAAGACGGACTAAGAAATAAAAATTAGTCCACATGCCCATTCTCGAGGTCGGAAGCCCTATGAGTCACTCACCGGAGGACATAACAGATTGTAATCTTTCTTTTATAGACTCACAGCTATAACAATTGTAGCAATCGTAAAACGAGACGCGACTTAGAATACATAAACAGTAAATTAAAATTAACACTTATCGACATGCACACGACAGTAGCAACACAAATAAGTAGAAACATAAAAGTTTTATTGATCATATCAATTTTCAGTAGATAGTGATCTATTAAAGGTAGAGGTAGATCTATTAAAATTGTTATGCCGCATAGAAACGAAGACGAGCTAAGAAAAAAATGTCGCATTTCGTCGACATAATAAATGGACGACTTTACAGCAAGTTGTTAAATTAACCTAAACTGAAGCTAGGACTCGAGCATCATATTTATTAAACCGCCATTAGTTAAAACTTCCGATTGATAATAATAAATTAATGAATAAATGAAGTTTTATAATAATGCGATAGTAGAATAATACAATAGTAGTTAACAATTCGACTATCGATACTGTGTGAGATTAACTCGTAGAAAATGGTTTAGGAATTCAGCAATTTGTTTACTGATTAGTGTTTTGTTTTCATCACATTTACCTGTAATTGAATTTTTTAAACCTACTAGCTGTCCCCCGCGATTTCAGTTGTGGTAATTTCGGAGTTCCCGCGGGAATTCCGAGAAAAAAGTACTCTACGTCCTCCTTTGTACACTTGACCCCTGTTTACGGTGATTAGCTCTTCCCCGCATTAATTTCGAAGTTCCCGCGGGAATTCCGGATTAAAAACTATCCTATCTTTTAAGTTGGGCCAAATTACAACATGGTGACCAAATTTCATCATGATCGATTCAGTAGTTTCGGAGTTTATCGCGAACATACATGGTGATACGAAATTTTTATATATATAAGATTGCACAATATGGTGCCAATCAAGAACTTATTGCCACATTGGCATTGTCTACCAATTCTATCAGTAGAAGAATTTAGTATGAGCACGAAACCGCAATCCGAGTTTGAGTACAATTATCACTCGATGGCGACTGAAAAATTCATGAATTCAAGTATGAAGAAGCAAAAATCACTTGCCAAAATATTGGGTCGGATGTTATGTAATATCTTATGGTTCGGGTTTCATTATTACAAATTCACGTTGTTTTATTCAAACAAATAAAAAATAAATGTTTAGTTTATTGAAATGTATAGTTTTATTTAATACTTAAGTTGCGTGACGTATAATATTCCAATAACTTATGCATTTTATTCAAGTATTGTAAAAAAAAAACGTTATATCTTCCACACAACACTGAAATATATTCACGTCATGTTACACACACAATTGTGTTTTTCAAATTAAAATACACCGTTGCAAGCCCATGATAACAATAATTGTACTTTTAACGCTTATTCCATTTATATTCGAAAAAATTGTACTTCTAAATCAATAGATTACCAGATCAGATAGACCAGATTATTCGTTTTTCTTATAAAAAGATAAAACACACAAATAAAATTGATTAGACATTGTTGAATACAAAGTGTCTGAACGCCTGGTGCCTTGGACCTTGCCTTGGATATTAAGATATATTAAGAGAATTATCGCATAAATCAAAAATTCTCCTATTCATGCAGGCCTTCTTTTTGTTTGTACGATTTAATTAAGATGAAGGTCCATAAAAGTTTAGTAAAATTTTAGAAACCGTTGATGCCAACTTCTTTACCAACTTCTATCTTGGTAACTTCGACACTCCATTAGTAAAGTAACTCAATACAAGATACCTAAAAGCGTCTCTTTACCTTTGAACGTCACGTCCCGTCCCCGGCTACTCTGTATAGCCAGGGAATGAAGAAAAAAAAACAGACGGTAAAATTTGACCTTGCAGGACACCAACTAGATGTTTAGGTTACATCACAAACTGATTCGAATTCAAATCGTTTGATATTCGTTGAGAATCTATAGTAGGTGAATATTGCATTACTAATGACTAGATGTTGTCTGAAACAGATATTGAAAACAACGATCGAGCAAAATACATTAGTACTGAGGATTACATAAGGTTTGCAAGAAATAGAATGACATTTCTGAATTGATGTTTCATTTTTTAAATGAATTAGGTAAATGACGTAACACAAAAACTAAATTTTAATCTATAATAACCTCTGCTGTGTATCAGTTAACATGTCCAATTTGAGACCAGAGATAAGATAGATACGCAATAGATTTGTCCTTGTCGAAAATATGTCTAATAACCAGCTCAATCCGGCTGTAGTACAGTCGGCGATTACGACAGTAACTGTGCTGTCAAACATAGTCTGACGTTATGACTAGAATATAATACAGTATAGCAAAAAAATTTAATAACATCAAAACTCGTTTTTTCCTCTGCGTAATAAATGTAAATCCATTCTAGTAAGGTCTACGTATAAATTACTACTTTATTATTAAATAATAATTGAACATTGTACATTAAAAAAGCGGATGAGCTTCGGTGTTTGTAATAATATTGGAAATAATATAATAGAAACAAAATTGATTATTACGTAGGTAACCGTGTCATAGAAATATAGAAAAAGGTCACGTTGGCATCATATACGAATAAAATACGAATTTATTTTTTAAATGTTATGAGATTTGTGAATCGTTAATTTTTATTTACACTCGTTGTTTTAATTGAAGCGGTTGCAGTGAGCTCTATGTGAATCTTTTGAATTCTTTACCCGATGCACTTTGCGCAGTGCGAAGTGTCGCCGGGCCGAGTTCGTTACCCTGCGGCGCTCCGTGACGTTACTTCGAGATATCAGCTATTATCACGCGCTGTACGGTGAAAGTTCACCTGGCATTGCCCTTTCTGACTAGTCCCCTAATTATATAACATTAACCATCATTAATATGCATACAAATAATTCAAACAGCACCAGCTATTGGTGTCAAATGATAATCGGAAGTTCAAACTGTTTCGTTAGACGATTCTTATGAATTATTGTAAATGTGTTAGTGTGTGGAAAATACATATTGATAAAACCGGATAGGACTATAATACAGAAGGTATTTCACATAGTAGGGTGAAATTGGAAAAGCAAAAACTGAAAAATAGAATGTTATGAATGTCCAATACGGACAGCGGGCGTCACCGGCGAGCGATATGAATCAAAACATAAGATTCGTGTCGTGATGCGTTATGTTAAACCGTTCGCTCTAATACGTCGAGTAAACATTACGTAAATTATTTTAACAGGAATGGGTCAAAAATTGAATAAAGCTGTTAAATATTCAACCGTATTTGTTCAGGTCGCATCGTGGCGGGCCACGTGAACTATTACAATTTTAAATTCGAACTTCTGCGTCAGTTTATCCTTTTGTATATTAAGTAGGTATCTACAATAAAGAAAATTTCGTTTTTACAGCACTAAGAAACTATTCAATCAATTTTATTCCATCGAGATGATTTTTGGGATCTCCTCGCAAAAACAAGTTCAGCTGAATAAGTATGACTTAGAACTTGCTTGTTAATCCAGCAGTTTATTTTGGTGCCCTTCACGAAAATTATGAGCGTAGTTTAGCTGAGAAAACAATAAAATAATGCATTTTGCAAGTTATTTATAAGAAATAGAAAGGCACGGACGGAAATCTGAGTAGCTAACCTCGTAATTATGTTTGTTTAACAAAATAATGCGAATCGGATATGATTTTTTTTTTTATTAATATATTATTATTTATTTAATAAATACTGTGTTATTATGGTGTAGGATTTCCACAAAATCGCAAAACATTATTTTAATATTTTTGTGGTGTTTTCAAAATGTAATGGGAGGAGGATTTATACAAAAAATGCAAATAACAAACAAACAACTATATTTAGAACAACCGCAGTAGCAATAAAATAAATTTCAAGTTTCGTTGACTTATTTTAAAGGGATTTGTATGAAATTTAGCACTCATACAAAATATATTTTGGTTTATCCCGAAACAAACTTCCTGAGGGAATGCCAAAATTGAAGCGAGCGAAGCCTCGGGAAGCACCTAGAACTACGACAATATGCCAAGAAATATATAAACTCATATAAACTTAATGAGCAGTTTGGTCTTAATCCGTTAGGGGTCGAATTCCGAAAAACTCTTCCTTAGGATTCGTCTACAAAAGGTAGCCAGGTTTTTAGATCCAGTGGTATGAATTGTTTGTAGTTTCTCAGTCAATCAAGGTCCTTTTTTTAATAACTAGCTGTTTCCCGCGGTTTCACCCAGGACAGCAAGTACCCTATAACATTCAAAAACACTAGCATTCTATTGGTAAAATAATTTAAAAAATCGGTTCAGTAGATCCAGAGATTACCCCCTACAACGTCACAAACTCACAAACTTTACCGCTTTATAATATTAAGTATAGATATACGTATATATGGATGTTTTTCTCTTGCAAACGATATGGACGTAGTATCGCTAGTGATGTTATTTATTAGCGGCGAGTCGTTGAACCTTGGAACACAACATTCTCACCAATGTTTGTCTGTTTGTGAGCCAAAGCTCGGAAGCTAAGGGGGATCGATTGCGCTATTTTGGAACGGATCTACCAAAACCAAATCATAACCAAAAATATTGCACGTTACGCACATTTCGTATAGCGCTATAATTGATAGCGATAACATTTCAACTTCGATACGTATTTGGATGGTACGTTACTAAGTAGGTCGGTGAACGATCGCCCGAACTTGAATATTAAAAACGAAAACATAGCATCGCGCTTTTCACAAAGTAACGTCTCAACTTTGATAAAGGTTTGTTAACGTCGACAGTTACTTCGTTTAGAAGGAAAATATTTTAACACTATCCGTACCAAAATAAAATCAAAACAAAACCAACACGTTGCAGCGATAGACCCAGAGAAAACAATACACAGTCGTAGCTACACGGGCAAACGCTGGGCGACCCGCGACCCAAATTGACAAAGCAAATACACAATGATAACATTTTATCTAGAATTCGTCGTAAACAATGTATATATAATACATATAGTGAGTGGTTGGGTGGGTGCATGAAGCGAACACGCTGCCGCAAAAATGTTTTCATAACATATCACACGAAAAGTATGCCGCAGAAGTCATCAGTTTACGTAGAGTTCAAGCAATATTATTCTTTGTTTAAAAAAAAAAAATATTGTGTATGATTTGCTAATCGTTAATATGTATTTAAGTTTGAAATTATTGTGACATAATTTTATATTTATACACAATACTAGCTGCGTCCCGCGGTTTAGTTACATAATAATACCTATATTATACAAAATCGTAATCAAGGTTGTCACCATTTGTCTATGGCGCATCGCCGGTGCTGCCGCGGCACGCTTGCACTGCTCGCTCGGCTCAAGCGACTTGGTCAGCGCGGGGCGGTACAAACCTAACCTAGAACGATACTATATCTAGTAGTGGTTACATTTCGATGGGTATTTACTTTGATTTCTATTACACATCTGTTATGGGCGTCCTACATATAATATTGGGGTGCTCTACGGGCGCCTATGGTCATTTTAGGAAAGTGGTCATTATAATTTTCGACCTAAAAGAGGAAGATGACGACACGATTCAATTTAAGCTAACCTAAGCTAACCAAGCTATTACAAAATTTTTAGAAGATAATGTCCAAGACATTGTCTTTGAGATAAGACAACTACCTACTGGCACAAAACAAATCAATTCCGAGAACAATTATGAAGAAAAATAAAATGCCCGCAGCAAATAATCACAAAACACGCATTGCTATAGTGGTAGTAACTCTACGCCAAGTACAGACTATATTGATAAACAAGCATCAAGCGTATTGATACACAGAACCCACAGGGTCATTTTCATACTTCCTTTTCCCTTCATTCGTTTAATGTCACAATATCTATCAGACAAATGCAACTTAGGTGTAGACTGTAGATCCAACAGTGGTTGAAATTTTCTTCATTATTTCTTTCATATTTAAATTTCTATCGAAACTAAACCAAACCCATAATAACAACTCCAGCCCCGTTACATTGATTAACTTTTGAAACGTAATGTAGGATACACACTTCTTAAAATCTTGTATAAGTATTTGATATTTTTATTTTGAAATTTCTTATATCCTTGTTCCATTTTTGTTTTTTTTTTTTTTTGTCTCATAATAATTATTACATTGTTCTCCTGCTCATTCCGACTTTAGACTAAGTAACATCGACTTTTTTGGGTTATATCGCTTACATCATACGTTTAGTGTATATTATGATTTATCTAAACAGCTCCTACAAAAAAAAAACTAAAAATAAGTAATAGTAAAATAAATAAAAAACTAATTATATTATTCCAGACCTTATATATTTATAACTAGCTCTTTCCCGCAGTTTCACCCGCGTTAATTTCGAAGTTCCTGCGGGGATTCTGGGATAAAAGTACCCATATCCTTCTCTGTAGGTAAGTACCCCTGACAATTTGTATGCAAAATGTCATAATGATCGACTGAGAAGTTAAAGCGTAAGCGTAGCAAACAAACACAAATGAACTCACACTTGTATTTATAACAATAAGGATTACAATACTCGGTAGTCTGGTGTGAGGTCAGGGGACCTCCCCCCCGTCCCATTTCCATTCACGCTGGCATCTTGAAGTTATACGACCGCCGACCGCTTTGGAACACAACTTAGATAGTCTCAGCAAAATTGAACTAACCACATCCGGACCGTCACTACTGTGTCGTGACTCGAGAGTAGAGTTGCCACCCGTACTATATTAAACAGTATCGTACTATATTTCAGTCAATTGTACTACTACTATATATTATAGAAGAATTATATAGTACGAAAAATACTATATTTTTATCCCCAATTCAACTGTCGCACTTTTTTTTTATATTAACTGTGACTGGTCTAGAACGCTCCCGTAGCGCAGCACGGAGAAGTTCAGAACGAAACGCATACGCGGCCACAAAATGTCAACTGTCAAACTAGCAATAATTTGTAGATGAATGCTGCCGGATTCATAAACAAGATGACAACCCTACTCGTGAGTGTCGCAACGATAAAGGACCTCGATTTAATAAAATGGCACACTTCCTCGATGTGACCGTTGTTTTACTGTCATTTGCACTGCAACCGCTGGCAAAGGTCACAGTAAAGGACGCTAATTATAATAAACGCCATCTGTTATCCGAAACTGAAAAACAAATTTTAAAAGTGGCCAAATGATAGGTCTAAAGATCGTAATCCGTCATAGATTAGATGACTTTCCACTAGAGAGTCAAGACCAATGAGTTGCAAACATTTGAATATTTCGGTTAAAAACAGACACCAGTCCAATATGACCTGAGACCGTATTTTTGAATCGCTCGAATTACTTTCGCACACGGAATTGCAAGATTCGCTTGCGAATCTATACTAATATTATAAAGAGGTCATATTTATTTTTGTTTGTTTGTTACGATTTATATTAAAAACTAATGGACCGATTTCAAAAATTCTTTCACCATTAGAATGCTACATTATCCCTGAGTAACATAGGCTATATTGTAACCCGAAATTCCCGCTGGAACTTCTAAATTACCGCGGTTAACAGCTAGTCCTTAGATATTTCTCATAAGTACATTCGCATGCGAAACTTGCTGTTCCGTGTGCGAAAGTGATTCGAACGATTCAAAAATACGGCCCCTCGGCGTTACTCTTCTACAAATTCACGCAGTTAGTCTATACTCTATGATATACTCGTAATTCACCGACGAAAAGGTTGTTTACCTTTGGCCTTTGCTATCGTCAATAACGCTCGCAAGCATGACATGTTTGCAAATAAACTATACAAGGACAAACAATCGTTGCCCATTTATGATATTAATAACATTTTATTCCACTAAAACGGACGTACACTTGTTTATCTATATTTTTAAATGTGTTACAATATTGATTTTGCGTAATAAAATGAAGAAAGGCCACGAGCTTCTACGGGCTGTGAAGTGAACCGTTACAAACATCAAAGAGCGGAAAAACTTCGCACGCGGCGATGATCAAGGGAAACAGAAAAGCGTTACTTGTTTTCAACACTACTATACTTTGGACTTCTGCTTTTTTCAGCTTTAATAACTTTTCTTTTTCTTCAAAACAACAAACGTTTCGATTGTTCGACGAACCGTTGCGAATGTGGGTCGAAACAATAAAAAAAAAAATCGATAGCCTTTCACTAAGTCGGCGATTTATGCCAACTACGACATCACCGGCCGGCTTATAAATATTTATTGTTATTGTCTGATAACATTTCACTATTTACAATTACAACTGAACACTGATTTGGTGTGTGCGTGATGACGACATGGACGGGCAACAATTAGTGTACGTAGGTATTGTAGACACGTGCCCGCCCCGTGCGCTGTGACGTCTAAGATACTACTTTTTATTAATAATAATAATAATCCACTTCACAACACATAGATCTACTTGATCCCACACTAAGCTATAAGCTTGTGACGTGGAAATCAAGCAACACGTGGTATATACTACACATATTATTACATATATATTATACTATAGATACATATATACACAACCAGACTGGAAAATGGAACCCTGTGTTCATCACACAAAGTCCACCCCCACCGGGAATCGAACCCGGAACCTCTTGATTAGCGGGCAGGCGTGGTGACCATTGCGCCAATCGGGTCGTCAATCGTATTAGGTAGGTACTAGCTGTTCAAGGCGCGTCCGGTGCTCCGGCGCGCCTTTACTCGAGTCGGTCGCCTCCTGGGAGGGGAGGTCGCGGCGGGGGCGCGGATTTGCGACAGCGGTTCCCGTTCCCTCGCCGACACGCGACTTTGAAGGAGCACCGTGGAGTTTTAGCCGGTCGGAGCCCGGAATAACCACCAACGGTGGGTGCTACGCGATGTCCTGTCTAATAGCGTTTCTCCACGTTAAAAAAAAGGTACTAGCTGTTCCCGGCCGGTCTCACCCGCGTCCGGAGGTCCCGCGGGAATTCCGGGATAAAAGCACCTACCCTTTATATTTTTCTGTAGGCCTAACGACGTGTAGTACCTACCTATGCAAAATTTAATGCAGTTTCATCCCCATTTTTTCGGAGTTCCTGCGTGAATTCCGGGATAAAAAGTACCATATGTTCTTTTCTGTACCCCTGACAACGTATACGCTAAACATCATGATGATCGGTTGAGCCGTTAAGGCGTGAAAGCGTATCAGACAGACAAAGTTACTTTGCGCATTTATAATATTAGTGTGGATATGTTATTTCTAAAATATTTTTAAAGAACCTCGAAACCTTAAGTTCATTAATATTCGACCACTTTTTATATAACTTAAAAAATATTGTCTATATTTATATGTATAAATAATTGGTATCTCATTACTTAATTAGAATAACGTATTGTCCGCAAGATTTTTGTGGCATTTGTTCATTAGGTACTTTTTGTGAGGCCGTTCCTTTTTTATTTTTTAACAGAATCTATCGAACAAACAAAACAATTAACCGTCGTAAAGATATATTTTAAAAGCACCCATAACATCTATATGACTTTTCCGCGGTGTGTTTTGTTTACAATCACCAGTGTTGCCGGGTTGTCTATTTGTGTAATGATTACACAAATAGACAACCCGGCGAGTCATTGCCAGTATAAGTTAAGTAACACACCAATATATGTATATAAATGTTATGTAATCAAAACAAGAAAAGTGGAACTGAATGTATTTAGGTATAATAAATATGTAATGGTCTTTTATTTTTTTGAAAGTGGAACTCGTAGCTCGCACCGCTTCGCGCTTGCAGAGCGCCCAGTCCCAGTTACTCGTTCAAGTTAACTTGCGCGACGGCATTTTAGGTGCCAGGTCGATGTCAAAACCACTGTATCAATTAATTAGCCTGTTTCAAACGCAATTTGGAGCTCGTTAAACGCTCATTAGTATTTATGATAGCCCGATAAGCGATGTGTATATAGTATACAATAATAATACAACAATATTATAAAATAAATCAAATCAAATATTCTTTATTCTTACCATAATAAGAATAATAAATACATAGTGAGGTACCTAACTAAAACAGGCAACAAAGGGCGGCCTTATTGCTTAAAAGCAATTTCTTTCCGGCAACCACAACTACAATCTTATAATTACGTGTCACGTTGTTTGTCCGCGATGGACTCCGGAACTACTGAACGGATTTTGATAAAATTTTGCAACCATTTATAATATGGTCCAACTTAAAAGATAGGCTATTTTTTATCCCGAAATTCCCGCGGGAACTCCGGAATTAATGCGGGGAACTGCTTATCACCGTAAACTACAGCATTTTTTCCCGGAATTCCCGCGAGAACTCCGAAATTACCGCGGATGAAATCGCGGGGGACAGCTAGTGATAATATAAAAATCAAATTAAGTATCGACGTGGAGGATGTGTTAATGTCCAACCATTATCATCACTTTCTGGATGCCCTGCCCCTTTCTGATTATAGGTACTCATTTTCTCCGTAAAAACTAAAAACAAAAATTTTCTAATTTCTGTCTAAGTAGCTATACTTAATTACTGCATGCGTCACGCAAAAACTACTGAACATAATTGAAAGGGGTTTTCACAGATGACGCTGATAATGTCTACGCAAAGGGTCCATCGCAGTCGGTTCACGGAACGAGCAGATATTACAGACAAATCGAAGTTTGAAATGTAAAGTCAATTCCTCGTTTTCGTAAAAGTCAGTCACTTCATGTAAACTTGTGTAATCCTTACTATTATAAACAAACGTTGTAGATAAATAATAAATAATAATAAAATAAGTGTGAAAGTGAGTTTGTTTGTTTGTTTGTTACGCTTTCACGCCTCACGGCTCACCCGATCATCATACACACGTTTTCAGGGGTACAGAAAAGGGCATGGGTAACTCCTTTTTGTCCCGGAATCCGCGGGATCTCAGAAATCAACGCGGGTGGAAGCGCGGGGCACTGCTAGTTGTTTATTTATACATAAGAGGTAGGTACAACGCACATTTTATATTGGTCGTAAAATTGTGAACGAACGATTGAATTTCATGAATAGGTAAGCGCCAGTTTATCGACTCGATTAATTCTCTCCGAAACGGTAGGTGTAGTCATTAGATGTTATCGTAGACTAGCTGTTCCCCGCGGTTTCACCCGCGTTAGTTTCGGTGATCTCGCGGGTATTTCGAGATAGAGTCCTGGGCCCTTATTCACTATGACCAACAACATTCCTTGCCCATAACGCGCGTCCCAAAAACACATATCCAAACGTTCCAGGTGAGAAAATACTAGAAATTTATATTCTGTATGCCATAAAAAACGTAAATATTATGTTTTTTGAAAGTAAAACTTTTTTGAGAACGAGGGAAGACATTTTTTGCAGCGTCTTATCTTAACGCGGCGTGTTATGGTCACAGTGAACCTGATAAGGTACATGCCAAACACGATGAACTCGGTTAAATCGGTTAAATCAAGGCAGGCAAGCGCGTAACAACTAATATTAATTGTATATGCATATTATGATATGTAACAGACGAGCAAGTAAAACACGGCAAGTAATAATTACATGTGTACCTAGGTAAACATGTAATTACTATGTATGTATGCCTCTCCAGCCACCGTGGTAAATACATTCTACTGTGTTCCTAAGACATCTTGTTTTTATATTTTTTTTTTCATTACTCATACTCGGAAAGTAGGTCTGAAGTTGCCTGAGAAGCGGGTTGAAAGTAACACTTTTCAGCCCTAGGGAGAATCGCTTTCAACTGACAGCTGAATACTGCAGAAACTCAAGTTTTTTTTTATGTCATAGGGGGCATACTTACTGGCCAGTAGCACACCTAATGGTTGATTTATGTAAAATAAAATTCACTCATTTTTTTCTTTAGCTAATTCCTATTTTTATTTTGACTTTCCTTGCATTCGTAATGAAAAGCACAGTGTTATCCTCGGGAGAAAGACTTATTTAGTCCCTCGATCTGTTGGCGAACTCGCTACGCTCGGGCGCCAAACCCCGTCTCGGGACTAAATAAGTTACTTTCACCCCTAGGATAACAATGTACTATTTTTCTTCATAATAATTAGAAGGGTGCGAAAGTAAACCACAGCTAGAACATAGTGAATTTTAATGACACACTTTACTTCAACTACAAACTTTACCTTTAGACCCAAAGACATTCTATATACTTAAAACATCATTGTTTAGACCTCTATAGTATAGGCGCGATGGCAGACAGGCTGACACGTGGGCATACCTACATACCCATTCTCAAGCGATCAAGTCGCATGGCTACTATGCTTAGGTATAATATATGTAAACAGTGTGAAACAAATATTTACCAAATATTCACCCAGAGAGAAAATAAAATATACAAACTAGAGAGGTAATCTAGACGGGGAAGGCGCGCCACGATAATGAGCAAATGCTCATAACTTAGTTTCTTTGCTGGCATGCCAAATAATCATTTTACAGTATTCCCCACACACTGTCAATTGTATTGTATATATGTCAATATGTAACCAAATGGCGATTATACGAGCTTTTATTCAACTTGAACGTTCATAAGTTCATTGACAAAATTGCAAGTGCCGCTGGTTTAGGCTCGTTATTATATTCTCATGAGTACCTTGAACCTTCCATTACACATTATAAAACTTAATTAAATAAAAATAATTTTCATTTCGTTACGTTACTGAATGTTTAACGTTGTATGCGAAAATCAGTCGACGACACAGCAGGTTTTCATTCTGAGCTGTGGCCATTTTTTATCACTTCTGTGGGTTTGTCAGTGACCGCACACACGGCTCTAGGGTTCAATAGTCGAGTCGCACGACAAATTACACTCGTGTCCCAGATAGTCTCGTGACGCACTTCCCCCTTTCCCCCCCCCCCGCCCTCCACCCAGTGCCGCCCATCGTTATCGATACTATAAGACCAACCGGTGACCGTAGGTGCGGCCAGTGTTGTTCTCATCAAATAAAGTAGTCGAGTTGATAAGCAATCGAAAATGTTGACACTTGTACGGCAAAAGTCCAACCCTATGATATTGCACTTTAATGGACGACACAATAAGGCCTTTTGCAGATTATAAGAAATTTTCTTGTCTTATAAGAAATGTCTTGTAACATCATCATCACATCCAGTCGCTTTGGTTGTTATATGGGACCGTACATATTACAAGAAATGTCGGATAACACACGCGAAAATGTCTTATAATGTACAAAAGGCCTAACGGCACGAGACCGGCTGGGAGCCGATTGCGATATTTTCAACAAAAACAAAACCACAATCAAAAACGTTACGGCTAGCACATTTTGGTACTAAATAAGTATTTATATACATATAAATTCGAATGTAAGTTTGTTGTTAGGCTTTCACGCCCTACTCAACCGGTCATCATGGAATTTCGCATATAACTAGGTCGTAAAGGGTACTTGGATGGATGGATGGATGGATGGATGTTTGTTACTCTTTCACGCAAAAACTACTGAATGGATTGAAATGAAACTTTACAATAACATAGCTTATACATCAGATTAACACATAGGGTACTTTTTATCCCGGAATTCCCGCGGGAACTCTGAAATTAACGCGGGTGAAACCGGGGGCACAACTAGTTAAAGATAAATGCGCTTTTCGTTTTGAAAATAGCTTGAGGAAAGGTAAGTTTTGTTTTTTGAAACGTATAGTCATCTATTAATACGACCGCATAACAGAGAGCAACGCATTAATATTAAACATTTGTATCAATTTCTCAATAGAAACTTTATTGCCCTAAAAAAATAACACGATCCAACTGGGCGTGCAAGAATAAGCTTTATAACCGAACAATAATGATCAGAATCATTGTGCAAGGTCGTGTCAGTGACCGAGTTGCGACCAGCTCGTTCAGTGCAGGTGAAAGGAGGACTTCCCTTGACGGGTGTCGAGACAGAAACCAGATGCATTCGATCATCGATGGCAAGACGAGGAAGTTGATCTTTATCTGGACTACTGATTGATTCAAGAGTCCAATTGCTATTGCACACCGTTGATAAAAAGTTGATACCTACTTCGTTTTAAACGCTTTTGGTATGAATTATAATAACAAAGTTTACAGTTTTTCAGTATGTTTACACGTGTGAAACCGCGGGCACCAGCTACTAGCTATTGCCTACTGTATAAATAAATGAAATTATAATAAATCGAGAAAATTATGCATTTTTCTCAGATACTTTATTTCAAGTTTGCAGTGACCACGTGGTAACACCCGCCACGTTTCCGCTTCCTTGTACTACCCATCCGCGATGACACTGCAGTTGGTACTGAGGACCAATTCTAACTATACTATAATACCTATACAAGCTTTTCGCACGACGTTTTGCGTTAGATTTCTGTCGACGGTCATATAAGTTGCGGCGCTTTTTTAAAGCGCGATACCTACAGAAAATTTACGGGGTGCGGAAAATCGTAATGAATCCTTTACTTACATAATTCGACATGACACTAGTTGTATATATAATTTGAGTAAGGCGTTTGGTGAACTTTACGACATTAACCCCATACACAAATTCCGCTTAGTCACCTGCAACAACTGCAGAGAATGACCCAGAAGTATATTTACAATAAAGATGATCTATAACTAAAGTTATGTTATCAAAAAGTTTCACTTTGTACTAGATCGTCTACACACACTGCTACGTGCACTCAAATTGTTTTTTTATCGACACATATTTTAGAGAAGACGTGTCACGCCCATCACTAAACATCGGAGCCAAGGATGAAATCGTAAAATGGTCCATATACCGCGGGGCACGTGCAATCAAGATGAAAACGATCACTTGTGACGAGATCAGTCAACAGGCAGTAGCTATAGCAGAAGCTACACACATCGCGTGCGCAAACAATAAAGCTATTAATTTCTTAGCCAATAACACGTTGGCTGGTGCAATACGTCGCGTCGTCGTCAAAAAAAAAGGCTTAAGAGGCTCCATACTCTAGTATATGTACATAAAATCATCCACACTCGACTCACTTGAAAGTCAAAGGAGGAATTTTAAGTTTTCTTATTGTATATATTTTTTGCAATAAATGGTTTTTTATTTATTTATTTATATTTCACTACGTGTCCCCGAGGTTTCATAGGCGGTAATTTGGGAGTTGCCGGGGTAATTTCGGGATAAAAAGTACCCTATGTCCTTCTCTGTACCCCTGAAAACGTGTAGGCAAACTTTCATGGTGATCGGGTGAGCCGTTAAGGCGTGAAAGCGTAGCAAACAAACTCACTTTCGCAATTATAATAGTAAGGATTATAATTATATCCGAAAATCAAAACTAGAATTACGCAGTATTTTATATGTACGTGGGTCAAATTTTTGGGCCCTTGTTCACATTTTTTTACTTACATCACAATAAGGAAAACTTACAACTAAATATTGCCTTTAAATTACCAAATTATTCTTTAAAAATCATCTTATACAATGATTTTTTCGTACTCGAGAAGAGCATGTTATACACGGTCTGATTAACAAAGGGACAGTGAAAATAGGCGATATCACCCCGAAAAATAGTCGTACATTATAACAAACCGACTTTAATTTTTATAAAATAACCATAAAATAACATGAAAACGGGGTGGAAACCTAAAAAAATATCAGAAGCTATTAGAAATAAACTCTTCTTGAAACATAACATTATCTCTACGTCTATTTTATACTTATAATATTATAAAGAGAAAAGATTTGAATTATTTGTTTGTTTGTTACGATTCAATTGGTATTGGTCAAATAACTTTTTTAAGTATTTTAACACTAACCATCTGAAGTCTACCTAATGTCAAATGTTAACGTAAGCGAATCTCTTTTTTTCTCTATTAAGCAAGTGGTGTTTGCCTGTAATTGGGTAAATACTCTAACATGTTAAATACCTGTTGTATAAATTTTTACCTAGTAGTATTGTACCTGTTGGCAAACCTAATAAATAAAATAAAATTAATAAAATTTAACTCAAAAACCGCAGGACCGATTTCGAAAATTCTTTCGCCATTTGAATGCAGCATTATCCCCGAGTAACATAGGCCATATTGTATTAACTCGAACTCCCGCGAGAACTTTGAAATTACCGCGGGTGAAAGAATCGCGGAGAAAAGCTAGTACAAATTAAAACAACGTTACCGACTGAGACTTGTCTTGCCAGCTTTTAATTATTTTTTGTCTCCGGAACGACTTAACGGATGTTCATCCTGTTTGCTATGTATGTATGTATGTATTGCATAGGTAATCTATATACCTACTAACTACGAGTATCTATATTCGATATTTACTATAATAAAAGAGTATAGAATCCGCGATTCTGTACATTGAGTATTTTTAACAAAAATTGTCAGGGTTAAAAGAACAGTGACCAACCACAAAAAGAAAGAATTTTTGATATTCTTATGACTTATCTGTCTGTCTGTTCATCCGGTTTCCACAACCCCGCAGGGCACAGCTAGTTATAAATAAGAGAGTTTATTTGTTTGTTTGTTGTTAAACTTTCACGCCCTAACGGTTCTACCGATCATGATGAAATTAGGCATACACGTTGTCAAGAGTATTTTTATCTTGGAATTCCCGCGGGATCTCCGAAATTAACACGGGTGAAACAGCGGGAAACAGCTTGTACAAAATAAAAACGAAAGTTCAAGTGACTATACATGAAATTTCAAAAACTACGTAACCCATGAAGCTGAAACTTGACAGGCAGGTAGATAATAATTACATTTATGGAGGGTAGAAGTCAGCTCGGAACGTATTTCACGGAGTTCCCGCGGGAACTACCAAATTAACGCGATCGAAACCGCATGGAAACTAGCCGAGTAATAAATAAATGTAATTTAGTACTCCAATAGGAAACAGGATACTTTTCATTACACGGAAAATGGTACCGAAATCCACTCTATGTCGAAACAGTAAAATAAAATTAGTTTTAGATACCTACTACCTGTAGAGCCAGAAAAAATTGATTTATCAAGTCTTTTCATCATGAACAATATTGTTTGTAACAAAAACGAGCGAAAATGATCAATTGAGGGATTGGGAGGGGGCGGCTGTGCCCCTTCGCCCCGGGGTGAGAGTATAACGTGAGCCAGGCTGAGGTGTCTTGCCCTGAGCACTCATTCACTATGACCTGCATGACACGGCGCGTTAAAATAACGCGCCATACAATTTGTTTTTTCCTTGTGCCCAAACAAGTGTCACTAAAAATGTGTTTACAACGTCTCATCTATATTCTATACAAACTGTCCCCCGCGGTTACACCCGCGGTAATTTCGGAGTTCCCGCGGGAACTCCAGGATAAAATATAGATATAAACGCGCAGGTGAAACCGCGGTAGTACTGAATATTAATTGGTAGATAATATTTTGCACTCGCAGCGTTTGGAATTTTAGATAGATAACTAGACATAGACATATCTTTATTTGTTTTTTTTTTTAAATAATATTGTAAACCTTCATAAAAAATATATTTTTACAAAATGCGCGTTATGTGCAAGGGATGTTGCCGCCGAGTGAGCTCTCTGTACTATCTGAAGGTTGACTGGCAGAGAATGCCACTGTGGCATTAAGTTTAAGTTCGCCTTTTGTACCATGATGTGCATAAAGTTTAAATGAATAAATAAAATAAATGTTGCGGGTCGTAGTGAATAAGGGCTGTGCTCGACTACGGCGCGGCGGCGAGTGTTTACTCGGCAAACTGCCGGGGAAGCCACCCCCTCTCATTCGCTCCTACCCTGGTCGCTGCCCACTTGTTGCTGCCCGTCTGCCTATCAAGTGGATTACACCACGCGACGTCGCACGTCGTCCGTATCAATACGATCACGGGTCATGGGGCCGTATTTTTGAATCGCTCGAATTACTTTCGCTCACGGAATCGCGAATTCACATGCGAATGCTCATACATTTTGAAAGCATTCACGCGTGAATCTTGTAAATCCGTGCTTAAAAATGCTTAAAAAATGTATGAGGATTCGCACGTGAATTCCGATTTCGTGTGCGAAAGTAATTCGAGCGATTCAAAAATAGGGCCCCTGGTGAGTAATGGATACGAGGGCCCTAATTCACTATGACCATAACACGAGCCGCGCTAAGATAAGACGCCGCAAAAACTGTCTTTCCCTCGTAATCAAACAACTTTTACTGCAAAAAAAAAACATTTACGACGTTTCTTAATCTTATGGCATAAAGAATAATAATTTCTAATATCTTGGCATCTAGAACGTTTGGAAATGCGTTTTTGGGACGCGCGTTATGGGTAAGGAATGTTGTTGGTCATTTATTTATTTAAAAGTTACACCAACATAGTGAATAAGGGCCCAGGATTTGAATCGCTCGAATTACTATTCGCACACGGAATTGCAAGATTCACGCGTGAATGCTTAAAAAATGTATGAGGATCCGCACGTGAATTCGCGATTCCGTGCGTGAAAGTAATTCGAGCGATTCAAAAATCGACTCCCAGCAATGGTCAGGTGTCGCGGGTTCGATCCCGGCATCGGGGCGAACATTCGTGTGATAAACATTGGTGTTTGTTCTGCGTCTGGTTGTTTATACCTAAGTATGTATTTACAACAAAAAAGTAGATATATATTGCAAATTCAATCATAATATTAACAATGAAAGGCGAAAAAAATGCAAAGGAAAGAAAGAAAGAAAAAGAGTTTATTGGTCCCCATTTAAAAAAGTACAAAATAAGAGACATTAAAAAAAAAATTTACAAAATAAATATTGTGAGACATCAAAGGAGACAAAAGGGTGTGCTGTGTGGGGCCAATCGGTCCGTTGTCTTAGCATAAATGCTTTATGCTTCATTATGTCTGTGGACTGTGGGGCAGAACATAATGTAGCGCTGGTCTTCCGACAGGGCCGCAATAAAGTTGCCTTGCAAAAGGAGTCGAATTAGAAATACATATTTGCAATAGGTATAAGTATTATCAGAGTCTGGTCTTACCCTGGTCTCTACTTAGTTTGGGACCAGGTGGCGGTGTATACTGTTCAAGCACTGTTCATAATCTATACCTATACATACATACATATAAATAAAAAAAATTAAAAGTAGTTAAATAAAAAAATATTTCATGCGTAACGGAACGTACTCATGAGAACTAACTAACGTGTCCAAACACGACTATCCATTCAGTTTTTAGGGAGTTCCATTGGCAATTCGACTGTCGTATCATTGGTTAGGAAGTTTCAATTCCTACGTGCCGGCGCCATCATCAGATCAGGTCGATGGTGACCATAATATTGCATTGTCACTGAAGTTAATACAGAGTAGATACATCGTGTAAAAATCAATTGCCATTCGCCACATATTGTATGGCATGAGTGTACAACGGAGCAACAACACTTGAGAAAGACTCGATCGATTTGACTGATTAGGTACGTTTTGTATCATCATTAGCACAAAGTTTTTGCAAAATCCCCGGTAAAAGTTGCAAATTTGGATTGTATTTCTTTAAAATAAAAACTCATCTATACTTATATTATAAAAGGCAAAAGTTTGTGATTTTGTGAGTTTGTGACGTTGTAGGGGGTAATCTCTGGATCTACTGAACCGATTTTGAAAAGTCTTTCACTAATAAGAAGCTACAGTGATCCTGAGTAACAAAGAGTACTTTTTATCCTGGAATTACCGCAGGAACTCCGGAGTTTGAGGTTGTAATCTATGTACCTACTTGAACCGATTTTGAAAATTATTTGACGGTAATAGGAAGCTAAAGTGATCCTGAGTGACATAGGGTACTTTTTATCCCGGAATTCCCGCGGGAACTCCGAAATTAACGCGGTGAAACCACGGGGGTCAGCTAGTAATCAATAAATTTCCAAAACTACTTGACCTATGAAATTGAAATTTGAAAGGGAGGAAGAGACGTCAGTCAAGAAAGGATTTTCACCCCAGATTTGCCGAAGGAATCCTGATAAGTGACAATCGCGCGGGTGAATCCGCGGGGAACAGCTAGTAACAAACAAAACAAGTGAATTCGACAAATAACAGTTTAGATATTACAGTACAGATTTGTATAACGTATATTATTAATTTATTATGCATCTATTGAATAGTGAGAGCTGACAGCCGGCCGATACCACACAGACTTGTTTACAAAATCGATTCAATCGACAGTGTGCTCGTGCGTTGACCCGAGTGACGTCGGGCCTCATCAGGGTCACCTCTCACCGCCGCGCGCCAATTCCCCGCAACTCTCGTCGCACTGTTTTTTTTTTTTATTTTTATTTTTACACAGTGCAAAATAGCTCCCCGGAGCGCGATTCGTCTCGATACACACTAATCGAGACTTAATCGAATCGAACCAATAAATCGTTTCGCGACCCCAACAGTGACCTATGAATTTTTCCCTGTAAAACCAACGTAGTGTGTTCCTAACAAAACTAGTTACGAAACCCTGGTTCCGAAGCGGTCCTTGTTAATTTACCTATATAAGTAAATGACATAAACCCCCTTAGCCGTGCAACAACAGACAAAAAATGCTTACAAACGTTCACTATTACCTACATAGTTATTGAAAACCACCTTTAACTTTCACTCCTTTGTTGCAACTTGCAATACTGCAATTATATTTATTTTATGTGGTATATATCGACTACTTATTTATTTGTTTGTCTCTTATTATTGTTGTTTTGTATATATTTATATTGTGTATGTATACGAAATGCACTGCGACCTCACAGCACCACCCACCCTTATACTAAGCTACTTATATTTTTAATTTCACTCTCACTCTTTTTTTGTTTTTTATCTTTCTAGTTAAGTAGGTACCTATATTATGTTACTAATATAAGGAAAGGTTGCCTGGAAGAAATTGCTTTTAAGCAATAAGGCCGCCCTTTGTTGCCTGTATTTTCCACCATGTATTTTTTTTATATTTATGTTTTTGGCGACAATAAAGAATATTTGATTTGATTTTATTTGAATACTGCGGATATCATCAAAATATTAGTACTATTTACCTACCATCACATTATTTTACATATTCCACTGTCGATTTCTTTTGAAATTAAAAAAAAAGAAATATAGGTAGGTACGCGTCGACTTGAGCGCCTCGGTTTTTTCGTCGGGCGGCGCTGAGTACTCCACTTCATTTCGACATTATGTACCAATACGAAACCTTTCAAACGTCAAATACCGAAATAATATTTTGAGCAATTTTGTATCGTAAAGATTATTACAAAGATGACAACTCTTAGAGGATAATGTTAGTTAGTTAACCTTGAACAATATTGTCAGAATCTACAGAAATCTAAAAACAAATTATGAGACATTTGGACGCAGATAAGCAATAATATGTTAACCCACAAAACAAAGTTATTGATTTAGAACGATTTATTGAGAGTTAGAGAACGTTTTTTAATTATGTGTTTACCTTATTACATTGTTTAAATATACTGTAACTAAATATTGAACATAAAAATGTTGAAACAAAATGATTTAAAACTTCAATTTTAAAACATTAAAATAATTATAATTTTAAAACTTCAATTTACTCAAAATTTCTCTAGTATGGGTTAACACACTATTGCTTATCTATGTCCATTTTATAGGTTTTTTTTGGAGAAATATCGTAAAAAAAATATCGCGGGCTCGCCCCCCATCCCCCGTGAGGGCCTTAAAACAAAACAACGTTGATCGTTATCATTATGATATTATCTCGAATCCGTTGCGTACTTTAAACCGGTTGCGATTTGTTGGCAAGTTTATGCGGTTTTTGTTAAGGCACGTACACACTAACCTATTTGTGGGGTTATTATAAAAGTGTTTCACACAAAACGAAAAAACAACTTTAATAGTTACATTAAAAAAATTAATAACGACGATAAAAACTTAAAAATATCACTTAAATTATTGACATTCCTGTACCTACTCGTGTTGGTAAAGAATGTTGTTATATTGTCGACAATTGCAAATTAATAAAAGTTGTTACGCTTTTTGCAAATTACCTAGCTTTGTAGGTTTCGTCCACCATTGGGGACTTGGCCTAAGAAATGCACCGATCTTTCAGGTACTGCCCTATCCAGTTCAGTCGTTAATTCTATTTTCCTGAACAAACATGTTGAGCAAGATCCTTTACGTGGCACCTTCTCGTAAAAAAAAAAATCTAATGTGTCCGCACTCCGCAGCGATCCTCGGACTAGTTTACGGCACCTTAATAATATATTCGGCAGTCGATATAAGTGTTTATTTCGTGGCCGTTTGAGTTCTAGAGACTCTTAAGTATGATTGTGTGGTTTGCATCGCTATTATACGGTCATTGAATTTTGTTTCTTATATTTACAGAGATAAGAATATGTTTTTATTATTATTTACCGCCATCGGTATTTAAACGAGTGACGTTTTATCGATGCAAGATTGACACGCTAATGGTTGGGACCGCAGAGAAGATAATATAGTATTAACTGTAGAGTAGAGAGGCAACGTAGGTGGAGTAGCCGCGCCCTGATTGCAAGAAAGTTAAAGCAAATGCACTAACTTCCCCTAAACTTCCTTTTCTAGCATCCCAAGCATATTTTCCACAATATTCCCGTAACTGTGAAGTTTGTAAACAATGACTAAGTAAAAACGTAACGAAATGGCGTTTACCTAATACATTTCGCTATGTTAATGAATATATTTGTAAGTGATGAATAGAGCTACAAAAATCTCACCCGGCGACACTGGATTTCCTGCTAAAGTTGATGCCCCTTCTATCTTTCTGTGGTTGGAACTAACCGACCGACGCGACGTCTCGTATCTTCTCAAGTCTCTCAACGCGCCCATGTTGTTTACTACAAGGTAAAACTACACAAAAACAAGCACAAGGATCTGAGTTAACGCCCTCTTCGCGGTATGTGATTTTAGGAGTGGATCATGTTATTCTTTAGAGAAACAATATTGTGGGAATATTAATATGCAAAGTTATGGGTTTATATTATAATTTGTGATTACAATATTGTTTTCTTTGTGAAAAACCATTTTCGATTTCACTTTTAGATTGGATAAAATATCGGTGTTTTTGTTGGTCAGATTGATGCAGCGGTTGGTTAACTTGGCTACGATTTACTGAAAATTTCTCCAGTGTGGGTTAACACACCATTGCTTATCTATATCCAATTATTTATGTATTATTATTGTTTGTACCTAACTTATGAGCATTGGACGTTGTTTTCCCTATCAAAGCGTGGCGACCGACAAAGTCTAAAAGAAGTAACCCCATGATGTGATAACTATGTATTCAATATATGAGCAATGCAAAACATCGAAGTACTCAATACCATTACAGTGGCTTATTATTCAGATAAATTGAATTTCATAGCTTGCGAATTTAAAATTACAATCATGACAATATTTAGAGTATTTTAAGTTATTTTACTTCACAGGGAACCGTTACTTGTCGTGATAAAAGTTACGGCGTCTTACGTAAAAGAATAATCTCGAATTTTAAGTCTAGTTTAAACTTGATTCAAACTAGATTAAGACTGAAGCAAATAATATACTCAGCGTAGTAAATAAAGTTTAAAAAGCCGCCAGGTGCAAAAATTATTCAAAAATAACAATGTTAAACACTAAACATTATAAAAAAATATATAAATAATAAGTGTTTACACACGGGTAAATCCGTTTTACGTCACAGTTACAAATATTAAAGCAAAATTTAAAATTAAATTATATTACTGCTTCACAAAAAAAAAATAATGGATCTTGGCAAATAAGTTTTTTTTCTTTGGTCGAGTCTAGCAACCTTGTGGCTTGTGATTCATGCGGTCTTCCACAGAAATGAAGGGTTGAATGTGGATAGGTTTACCCATGACGCACACGCCACCCCAGTTTACCTTCAATCGTGGCTGCCGAGCAAAAAACGATCAGGACAAGTGTAGACAAATCTCATCGTTATACACAAAGTAGCAAGGCACAAAATCATTACTCGTCGTCTATAATAATCGATTCAGAATAATATAATAGTGGGCAGTGGCATTTTAATCGTTTACTAGTTACGCGAACGAGTTTACGATAGCATTTTTTTTTTATTTTAAACTCTATTTTTTATAAGGCGTTTAGAATCTAACGTTTTCAATCACTGGAAAATAGGTAGGTTCAACTAATCGGTATGATTAATCCAAATTCATTTATTAGCAATTAGTTTTGGGTAAAGTTGCTATTTTGAAATGAAATGAAATGAAATGAAATAAACTTTATTTGTTACGACAACCGTTAATATCTACAATAACAAAAACAAGCACCACCAGCGTGTCGCAACAAAAAGGCAACCAGCTCAGCATAAGTCGGGAACCGGGGGGCCCGACGCTGATCTTCCGCTGGTGCCGCGTGTGGCGTCACGGATGTTCGTTGTAAATACATACTTACTAGCTGTCCCCCGCGATTTCATCCGCGGTAATTTCGGAGATTGCGGGAAAAAAGTACTCTATGTCCTTCAGTTCCCGAGGGAATTCCGGGATAAAAACTATCCTATCTTTTAAGTTGGACCATATTATAAATGGTTGCAAAATTTTATCAAAATCCGTTCAGTAGTTTCGGAGTCCATCGCGGACAAACAACGTGACACGTGATTTATATATATTAGATGATACATGATAACACATACATAATAATACATAATTTTCGTAGTAAATACGTACTTATGATACATAATAACACCCGGACTAAGAATAGACATGAATTATTCATCACATAAATGTTTGATCCGTGTGTTGAACCCGCGACAACTGGTGTACCAAGTCAGGTTCGCTAACCACTACACAAATGGTGTTGTCGAATTTGCTTTGTTGCATCCAACGCGTTTAAATACTCTATCCACGGACACAAGTTAATATAGCGCTCTCTCTGTCACGAAGACAAAACAGTCAGTGAGCGTAAACTATTC
This sequence comes from Zygaena filipendulae, assembly GCA_907165275.2. Lineage (NCBI taxonomy): Eukaryota > Metazoa > Arthropoda > Insecta > Lepidoptera > Zygaenidae > Zygaena > Zygaena filipendulae. The sequence goes on from OU015649.1 coordinate 1,307,207, forward strand.
TGAATGCCACGAATGCTGGTACGGGTACGCGTACTCTGTACATATCGCTGAACGAAGTCTATCTTTTCCCTATTGTTTGACCTAGTTTTATAATACCACGCTGTATTAAGATAGCTAATTAAATCGAAACTTTTGTGAATTTCAATGCAGACTTTAGAAGACAGTTTGTAAGGTCTAAACTTTAAAGTATCAATGGATGAAATTTCCATGTAAGGTTAAAATAACACTATTAAAGAATCGTTAGTAAGGCCCCTGAGCTCTCAAAGCTCAAAGCTATTTTGCACTCGCGGCGCGGCGAGGCTATATCGGGCACCTTGTTTACACGCCTGGAGACATCTCCCGGGTCCGGCCGTAATCACCAACTAATTAGCTGGGAGTGTAATAGAGCTTTAATTAAAACTACGTCAGTTATATTATTGCTCTATTTCTTTGCACCGAGACAGAAATTTTTCTAAGGAATGTTATGGGTTTATTACGTTATTTTTACAGCGTCATGCCTCGAAGGAATAGTAAAATTTTCGAGAGAATCCTTTTAAATCGAACCGAGATTTTACCAACTCGATTAGTGAAACTGGGTTTGGTGAAACTTATTGAAAGTGTTTCGATTATACACCGTCAATCGAGCTTATACAGAAACATTGTATTGTGGTAACTTATCACTAATCATTCTGTAGAATAGATTCTAGGCGGCATATTTTTATTAGGTATAGTTTTCAAAAAGTTAAATTAGTACCTTTTAGAAAAAAATCGTTTAGTCTTGGTATATTATCTAAATCTAAGAATTGATCAATGTAATGGTCGGTGGAGTCCCAGTTTAGACAATAGTTTAAAATGATTTGATTTTTTTAATTGGCTGTGCCGCGCCTTAGTTTAGTTTGTTTTACAAAGAACCATTGGATTTGGCCCAAACCCAAAAGATATCAAAGGTACATTGCGACGAATGTAACTTGTGTTTAATTTTTGTTTTTCCAAAAACAACGGAAACACCTTGGCGCTATCAAACCTACGAGCAACGTGTCTGCTAACAGAGGTCAACGAGCGGGTCAGGGATTAATAGCATCGCGTGCAAACATCGTGGACGTTGTGGCTGACTGTAGTCATCGTAATGACCACCGCGGTTTGTAGATTTAAGAAGATAATCTAAAGATAAGAATTAAAAAAGTTACACACATTAATACTTAAAAAAAATAGTTATATCTTCTAATAGATACATGGAGTCACTTAATACTTTCTGTTTTATAAGTTTTAATTCATTGTACTGTTTGTGGTGCTCAATAAAGTGTTTTCCATTCATTCATTTAAAAAGAAAACGATAGTACAATAGAATAAAATAGAGTAAATTACTAAATTGATTTGATGAAAATTCTGCATTATTACAACACGATATGATGTTTAAAAAATATTTGAAATCGTCAAAGGTGACCGTTTTTCATAAAAAAAATATTGTTTCACCTAATACAATTATTCAACAGAAAATATTATTGTATTTAAATAAAATATTTCAAAAGACAGATCATCCGGATGTAGGACGTCACGACGTTTTCCTTCACCGAAATTTCCAGCTCATTGTTAGGATTTGAACATGCGCTTTGCGGCGTGCGATCCGGAAGTTGCTACTAAACTACTAAGCTATCATCGCTGCACAATCAACCTATGCCTGCCTACTAGTGGCGAAGGTACCATAGAAGCCGATTCCCACCGGCTTCCCTTCAGACGCAACATCTCTCTCCGTAATTGAGAACGTTGTCAGGGATACAGGGAATATGTCACGGATACTTTTTATACCGGAATTCCCGCGGGAACTCCGGAACTTATCGCAGGTGAAACCGCGGGGAACAGTTAATAGTTTAATAAGTTGAAATTAAAGTAGATTTCCGGCTTCCCTCTCTCAATATTTCACCCTTCGCCACTGCTGCCTACATTGTGTAGTTTTGCAATGAGGGTTATGTAAACCGAGTTTATAAAATTGTATAGCTTAAATGTAACAATAATAATCGATAAATTTAATTAGGCGAGTACAATATTACGTACACAAGTGAAGGTACCAATCTCCATACAAATTGCAAAGGATTATTATGACGATGGCGCAGCATCAAACGACTTACAATAAGCTGGATCTTCCTACAACGCACCGACCAACAACCTCTACCTAATTGGTTACTGTAAACTTTTTCGTTAAGCTCTCTCTATTTTCCTCGATATTCCAAACATTTCATAACTGATTTATTATATTTCATGTCCAATTATGTACAAAAAAGAAATTGTTATTTATTAGATTTATAAACATCAAACAATTTTCCGAATCATCTTGTATGTTATGATATTATGGCTTTTAAAGACTCAACTATACTCGTCAACTTGATTGTTTGGGGCTTACCTTGACAATACAAGGTGTAAGGTTAAAGAAGGGACATATTGAAGAAGGGTGTTCAGTATCAGATTCTCGTCTCATATATCTAAACGAAACATGTTATATCTAATATATATAAATCACGTGTCACGTTGTTTGTCCGCGATGGACTCCGAAACTACTAAACGGATTTTGATAAAATTTTGTAACCATTCATAAAATGGTCCAACTTAAAAGATAGGATAGTTTTTATCCCAGAATTCCCTCGGGAACTGAAGGACATAGAGTACTTTTTCCCGCAATCTCCGCGGGAACTCCGAAATTACCGCGGATGAAATCGCGGGGGACAGCTATAATATGATAAAGAACAAAACATATGTATAATATTTAAGGCGCATGGAGTCGTGAAACGATCATTTTTGAGGCCCTAAAGCTCATAAATTAGCCTACTGACGATTCCAGAATTAACATATATTAAAGATTGATATATGAACTTCAATCTGAGCATTTAAATAAATTGTAGTCTACAAAATACTATTCAAAAAAAAACATTGAAATGAAGCTGTTTTCAACTTGAAATACGCTACTGCTTCTAAACTACAAGTGATAATTTCACGATTCTTTCAGGAAAAGATTGCTAACTTGTTTAACTTAAAACTGAGCATTTATCGTTCCAAAATAATACATAGTTTTGACGAAATGTTTTTTATACCACATTCACTACAAATGGTCACGAGCGGGTCCGTGCGCGGGCGACGGGAGTCAGTCTGGCGCTGGCATTCAAACGGGTAGGCTGTGCGTCGCGCTGTCGCAATCCGCTTGGTTACGCCAAATTAATTTTGTGAGCAAAATAAGGTAGCGACATCAAAAATGCCACGAAAAAAAAAGCTGCAAAAAGTTGGGCAACTGGACTTCACTGAATTTTAATTATTGGTTCATTGTATTTTTTTGTAACAAAAGGCAATTTTATAAACACATTTTTGTTTTATTACTTTCTTTTACTAAATTAATCAATAAATTAATAAAAATAAAAATATACAGCTACAGCATTTTAGATATCGGAAAATATACAGCAATTTTCTATCTGCATACAAATCGAAGAATGCTGTAAGTAGTAAAACCTGTTTCCTTGTAACTTTAGTGAAAATATTTTAATTGCAACTAACATTAAGGTGGGTCTAAAGGTCTAGTTTTCATACAAACTGCCGTAGCTATATTAAAGGCATTCCGCCTGTTTTTATTTATTAGACTTCATTTAATAAAATACTACTACTTGTTACGATAACGCACAGCCCAAAATCTTTGCATATTATAGTGAAGAAATAACATAATTACAATCATTTCAAAATGAATTAAATTTCGGTCGAACCTTTGCTTGTGTGAGAGAACGAATACACTTATAAGTGTACGAAAATGGCGGCCCGGTCTATAAACAGCTGTAGTTAGGCTGTAGACTGACAAGTCCCCCGAATGCAGTAGTTTGTAGTGAATTCCAAAAGGATCACAAGGTGGCGCGGCGTTGTGCCGTGAGTTTTGACAATTTTGCCTACCAAGATAATTTAGAATTGTATTTGAAAATATACCTATTACTGATGTAGTAGGTACCTATTAGTAGCCGAAGCGAATACAAATAACTTGTGGAAAGTTGGAAAAGACGTTTTGGTTCTGCGTCACGTACGATGAGGTATAACGTAACTTACGGGTAAAAGTATTTTATATTTTTGTGTTGAATAAATTCTTGCTATCTCTTTCTTGTTTTCACGATGAGTAAAAGAGAGAGACCATATTTTCGAAAGGTTGTATCTCGGCCTGGGGTGATAAAATTCAGCGTTTATCTCCAAATTCTCCGATGCAATGAAAATAATATTTTTATTGTGTCTTATGTGACCACGTGATGCAACGTGTGTTCCGAGATATAGCTCGGAACTACAAGTTACAGACCCATCGTGTTGGTACTCAAACGTCATGTTTTCGTGATATCTATGTGATCACGTGGTCAAATTTCCAATAACCTATATCTCGGAAACTACAAGTTACAGACCCATCGTGTTGGTACTCAAACTTCATGTTTTCGTGATATCTATGTGATCACGTGATCAAATCTTCGATAGCCTGTATCTCGGAAACTACAAGTTACAGACCCATCGTGTTGGTACTCAAACTTCATGTTTTCGTCATATCTATGTGATCACGTGGTCAAATTTTCGATAGCCTATATCTCGGAAACTACAAGTTACAAACCCATCGTGTTGGTACTCAAACTTCATGTTTTCGTCATATCTATGTGATCACGTGGTCAAATTTTCGATAGCCTGTATCTCGGAATCTACAAGTTACAGACCCATCGTGTTGGTACTCAAACTTCATGTTTTCGTCATATCTATGTGATCACGTGGTCAAATTTTCGATAGCCTATATCTCGGAAACTACAAGTTACAGACCCATCGTGTTGGTACTCAAACTTCATGTTTTCGTCATATCTATGTGATCACGTGATCTAATGTTAGATAGCCTATATCTCGGAAAATACAAGTTACAGACCCGTCGTGTTGGTACTCGAACTTCATGTTTTCGTCATTTCTATGTGATCACGTGGTCAAATATTCGATAGGCTATATCTCGGAAACTACAAGTTACAGACCCATCGTGTTGGTACTCAAACTTCATGTTTTCGTGATATCTATGTGATCACGAGATCAAATCTTCGATAGCCTGTATCTCGGAAACTACAAGTTACAGACCCATCGTGTTGGTACTCAAACTTCATGTTTTCGTCATATCTATGTGATCACGTGGTCAAAAGTGGAATCGAAATCTAAGGTTTGAACACAAGATTTTCACGATTCATAGTTTACAAAATTAGACGCACACCACCGAGACTCTTGTTGAGGTAGCCAAATTACGAATCCTAATCGTCTAGTATTAATCGATTTGCATGTGTGTGTGACTACGTTTCGGCCAGTTATTCGATATTTTCGTGTAGTTAAAGGATAATAATGCGCGTAAAGCCATATAAAAATTTTAAATTAAAGATGTATTAAACACTCATTCTCTCGCAGCCATCATCAAAATCTATTTTTTAACCTTGTGATTCTCTGTAAATTGAGAAAACTCTTTTATGGCGCCGTCCGCGGCCTCTATCGGATAAGAGCTGCATAATCTGGCGGAGCGCACCCTTAACTTAACAAAACTATGTACAAAAAAAATCACAATTCTGTCAGTTCTTGTTAAAAAGTTGCTTTATTTTCAATTTTATAAAAAAAATGTTTCTGGTGTAAAGTTGGTGTTTTGTTACTTACAGCAAATATGTTTTCTTACGGCGAAAATTTTGATTAGTCTACTACTTTTTTCTGGGACGATATAAATTAAAAATAAATTCGGTACCTAAAGGTACCAAATAGGTACACTAAATATGTGAAAAGAAAAAAATCAATTTGTGTATAGGTACTAAATTGTACTAAATAAGTACTAAATTGTAAAATAATAAATTAATTTAACTACCTATTTAACTACGAATTTGATATCATTAATCCTTTATAGTAAAATTACAATATAATAAAAATAAACATCAATAATTATTTACCTTCATTATTAAAGTATTAAAATAAAACATAAAAAATACGATATAAAAATATTTGCATGACTCAATGTAATATCAATTAAAATAATGATAGATTTGATGGAGTGCCGATAACTGTTCCACTGACCCTACGTACATTATCGCGCGATGTTTGGGTGCGGGTAGCGGGGGCGAGAAAATTAGGCCACGCCTCAACGCCCAAGGTCGTTGGCGACACCACGAGCCTTAACATACAAAAAAATATTTACGAAGATTGAACGCGTAAGTCAATGTCCCTTTCTTTTGTAAGGTTGAAAAAAGTCATTCACCCGTGTAAAACCACGTTTTTATTAGAATTTTTCTCAGTGATTTGAGTTTTTATTTTTATTAGACACTAGTCGATCCTCCACGGTTGCCCTCGCATTTTCCCTGAGTTCCCGTGGGATACAACTCCAGGAACACTGTAGTTTCCTATAAGTGAAAGAACTTTTAAAATCGGTCAAGCAGTTTTTGAGTTAATCCATTACAAACAAACATACAAATATGAAATCTTTTGTCTTAATAATATCAGTATAGACATGCAAGTATGAACGAACGAAAGTCTGAACGGGTCTTTCCTTTAAAATTATATTAAATTACACCCTTTATAACCATGTCCAAAAACCGGCTGCCTTCTGACGTCAATGCTCCGAACATGATTTGCATTTGGGTTTTTCACATCATGTATAAGGGTTTTTATTGCCCTACGAACTTTTGATAATTTGATAATTCGTCAGACGCCAACTATTTCGGTCTTGAATGATAATTTATTTTATTTATTTATTTATTACTAGTTTGTGATAAGATTTAAAAAAACCGAAACATTTGAAAAAATGTCGGAACTATTTTCATCTAAAATAAAAGTAGCCAAAGTTACTCCTTATAACAACAGCTATCTGCCAGTGAAAGTCCCGTAAAATCGGTCAAGCTGTTTTAGAGATTAGCCGGAACAAACAGACAGACAATAAGTTTAAAAATTGATTTTTTATGTAAGTACCTTATGTACTTTCATATGCATTTAGTGAAAAGCTGTTAATTACGAATTACAAACAGACACTTCAATTTTATTATATATGTATGTGTTTTATAATATACGGTATCACGCGTGAAAGGCTTGTTTTGTTGAAATTCTTTTTTTGTTGTTTGTCATTGTGAGAAGGCTGTTATAAACGAAGTTTGCGAACGAACGAAACTCGGGTGAATCTCCGAAACGATTGGATAGATTTTAACGGGACTTTAACTGCTAATTAGCTGATGTTATGAAAATTAAATAAGGCTACTTTGGAGTTCCTGCGGTAATTCCGAAACTCACAAGGGTGAAACCGCTGGCACAGCTAGTGTAATTAATAATAGTGTTTGTGGCGCTTCGGCCTATACGTGGACTGCCATATTATGAATATGTATGTAGGTAAATAAATAAATAAGAGGACAGAAATGTATCTAGTCAGATAATTTTTCCTGTTGATTTCGATCATTGTTATTTTTATGCTTGTTCATTCTAGATCTTTGATGATAGGTTAAAAAAATATTTGGTAACAGGTACTAGGTAGAGCCAGAAGAAAGGAGTTATAAAAAATCGACTATTGACCTCTCACCAAACCAGCACAAGACGTTTGAGGTCGTTAATCTTTTTAATAACAATCTGAAGATATTACAAAACATCAGTAATAACAAACCATATAATATGGTTATTTTTAGCATATTATGTATGTATAAAAGGTTATTTTTAGCGTGCATACAATCAATACTATCTAATATATAATAAATCACGTGTCACGTTGTTTGTCCGCGAAGGACTCCGAACCTACTGAACGGATTTTGATAAAATTTTGCAACCATTTATAATATGGTCCAACTTAAAAGATAGGATAGTTTTTATCCCGGAATTTCCTCGGGAACTGAAGGACATAGAGTACTTTTTCCCGCAACCTCCGCGGGAACTCCGAAATTACCGCGGATGAAATCGCGGGGGACAGCTAGTAATATTATAAAATTCGAAAGTAACACCGTGTATTACCTTTCAATCGATGACCATTAAATAATTATATTATTGCATAGAAATCTATTCTGTTTTTATGGCAGAGTGCTTTGTAACTTATATTGAAAACAGTTACACACACAGTTACAGATATTAGAGGCTCGATTTAATACAAAGTGATTGATGTTCACTAGATATTGGTTGAATACTACTAATATATTTATATCTGGAAAGCTGTTGGTCTTCCTAAAAATAAATAAATAAATAAAATATTATAAATGTGAAAGTGTGGATATTTGGACATTTGTTACTCAATCAAGCAAAAACAGTTGAACAGATTTGGATGAAATTTGGCATGCACGTTGTCAGGGGTACAGAGAAGGACATAGGGTACTTTTTATCCCGGAATTCCCGCGGGAACACCTAAATTACCGCGGGTGAAACCGCGGGGCACAGCTAGTAAGTTATAATTTCACTTATTGTTAGCTAAATAATTTAATCACAATGTTGGCGTTTGCATCTTTTGTTTGTTTCTTCGTCGCACGAGCAAGCAGCCATCTCTTTCGCATGCAGTCATTTATTATTATTATTGTACGCTTATCTCTTGTTTTTTTTTTCAGAATTTATTTTTCGACATCAGTCTGTCTCTTAATACGAACGTGTAAAATATAAATGTCAAAATATTTATTTAATTATGCACGATAAATATACCCGCAGAATTTATCACTCATATCTTTGTTTTAATATATTCTCATGATGAGAAACGTTTTCCCGACATCGTCAATACGCGGATAGAAGTAGATATAACGTTCAAGTAAACGCCACAGTATAAATAATTTAGTAGGAAAACTATTAAGATCAAAACGTAGCATAAGATTTTTTTATAACCATAAAATTATTAATATCTATCTATAACGTTTGGCTACTCTCTCCACTAGTTATCTATGCTATGCTTACTATTATTAAGTATGTATCTGATCAACTGGAATATGAAAAATGTGGATATTTAGATTATGGTGGATTAATCCACAGGCTAAAAATATTGGACGTTTTTGGCTTATAGATAAACTGTAGTTTCGGGTTTGAAAAGTTCCTGGGTTAATTAATATACAAACTTACTTATAAGTAATATGAAACCGTAGGGAAAAATGGTAAAATTGAAAATTTGTAATATCTGCACGCAAATTAAAAAAAAACGCTCAAGTGAATGCAAAATAAGCGACAGATAAATATATGTCATGATCATCCTTACTATTTTTATAAATGCGAAAGTGAGTTCGTTTGTTTGTTTGTTACGCTTTCACGCCTCAACGGCTCAACCGATCATCATGAAATTTTGCATACATTTTGTCAGGGGTACAGAGGCCATATGACAGCTAGTTATTAAATATTAACTGTTCCCCGGACTTTCACCCGCGTTAATTTCGGAGTTGCCGCGGGAATTTTGGGATAAAAGCACCCTATTCCTGTATCTCTGACAACGTGTATGCAAAATTTCACGATGATCCATTGAGCCGTTGAGGCGTGATGGCGTGACCAACAAACAAAAAAACAAACAAACTCACTTTCACATTTATAATATTTTAAACATCACGCAAAAACAACTAAACGAATGACTGGAACTTTCATCTAGGTAGTTCATTTCTTCAGTCAACATAATAGGTTACTTTAAACAATTGATTGCAGACACTTGTTCCACGTATAGCATAAACAATACATTCAGAGTTCGAATCTAACCTCAAAAGTTTTACCTCACTTGGTTAACTGTTCTTATTGCCCCTGTGGCACTTATAAGCAATGTGAGCAAATATAATTAGCTTTATTACGCTGACATAAATAATGAGTGTCGACCATTAACCACTTCCGGTAGCCGAGAGGCGCGGGGACACGGATCGGACGGCGTGCCAGCGATGCCTTCGCCCCCCAGACACGGGCCGGACAGCAAGTACACTGTGTACAAACTGCACATACACGCGCCATACGTCATTGCACGAAGTACCTACATAGGTTACATCGCAAAGTTGTTTGTGTGTTCAGTGTTTAATGTAGATTTATGCGATCAACTTATAGTATCAACTCATATAATATTACGCACAGACTGAATATTATGCTAGAACGGCATCATAATTTATATTCAAAACTACCACAAATCAAAACTTATTTTATATCTCGTCCAGAATTCAGTTTATTATAAAACATCTCATAACATTTAATGCTGCTTAAAAATACGCTTCTAACAACGTATGGTATGCAATTATTCGATATATCTATAAGTACTATCTTAGATACTAATATTATAAAGAGCATAAGTTTGTGAGTTTGTGACGTTGTAAGGGATAATCTCTGGATCTACTGAACCGATTTTGAAAATTCTTTCACTTATAAGAAGGTACGGTAGTCCTGAGTGACATAGGGTACTTTTTGTCCCGAATTCCCAGGGGAACTCCGAAAATACCGCGGGTGAAACCGCGGGGGACAGCTAGTAAAATAATAAAGCATCAAAAAGACTTCTTTAATTAGCTCTTCTGTAAAAAAGCGCAATTTTGATTTGTGGTAAGCAATATTATGTAAAAGAAATATAGTTCAACATTTTTGACTCTTACGTATCAAACGCGCTCCTCGCTCTCCTTATTTTCAAGGAGAGTAGCAAGTACAAGTACGTATCAAGTAATTAAAGTAATTAAACGACAAATCAATCGAATATGTGCGTGTAGATTGTGAGAAGTGAATGCTTATTTGGGAAACATCCCTCTCGCCAGCGTGAAAATGCTAGTGACAGTCTTCATCTATCCTATAATTTTTATGTTTTAAATAAATATATAATAATATACGGTAACGAGGTGTAAAATTAAACGAGAGACATATTAAATGAAGGTGTTCAGCATCAGAATCTCGATTTAAATATACGTACATATTTAAAAAAAAAAACATATTAAAAATTATTTTTAATATAACTTTTGGCGCAGAAAAATTATATACAAAAATTGAGACTGCGAGTTGCCGTCACGCTGACGGTTTATTCAGACCCTAATCGCCAAACGCCTCTTTTCGTTTTATAGCCGCTGGTGCGCCGACAAATCAAATTAAAAGATCGTTCACCCGCATAAATCCACGTTTTTATTTAAGGTTTTCTGTATTTTTTATCAGTATTTTTTTTGTTAATAATTAATTTTTTTTGAGGTAGTCAAGCACGTGTTGTCGAGTGTTTCAATAGGTCCCTAATTCAACCTTACACCCAGTATGCCACGTTCGTTCGGTTACCATGACACAAGCTCATCATCATAGTTTAATGGGAGATCTAGTAAAATCTGTGTGTTGTGAAGTTTTATAATCATTAGGTAGTTTCATTTGAGAGTAATGCTGATAATATATGGGAACGTTGACGAACCTTACTTTTGGTCGGTGCATTCGTACTAACATCAACTACTTGCCAAGTACGGTCAAAGTAGTTACACATCACAAGAACACCATGAATCACCGAGCGCACTTCAATGGCACGCGATTTTATTTACATAATTCTATAGAAACAGACGTCAATTAAGTCTATAATGCAATCAGCGGGCTCGTCTTATCGTCGCATTGAATCGCGTCAGCGATCCAGTTTCAGGAAATGGATAGCTGGCCTAGCTAATGGATGGCCGGTCAGTGTTACTCGCAAATAAATTTCATTCATCGAATAGAATATTATTATTATTCGATGATATAAAATATGACGAAGTAAAGAAAATAATAATTAATAGTGAAAATAATAATAATCTGAAACATCAAACATAATCGTGTTTGGAGAAAAGTAGATGCCAAATGGATATTATTGCTTTTCTACTGTAGGGTTTCTGTTTGTGTCATGCAATTGTATAGAAAACATTAATTAATTAAATAAAATGAGTCCCCTCGGATAAATAGCTTATGAACGCTAGTAGAAGTAAACGGGACAAGAAAAGTCGAGTTTATTGGTTCTTATTGGGACGCCGATATGCAATAACATGTTAACCCACAAAATTAAGTTATTGATACAGAACGCTTTATTGAGAGTTACAGAGCGTTTTTTAATTATGTGTTCACCATAATACATTGTTTAAATAACAACCAAATGTTGTACATAAAAAAATGTTGACACAGAATGGCGATATAATTTTCAAACACGATTTACTTTTCTCCAGTATTAGTACTTTATATTATTATTTTATCCATATCACAACACACAGGTCTACTTGATCCCACACTAAGCTATAAGCTTGTGGGTTAGCACACTATTGTATATATATCAATTTGTTCTGTACAAGCCAGTAGGTAATAACACGACAACAGAATACGCACAAACGACTCGAGCTAGCTCCTATAATTTTGTCATGAATGAGGGGGTTTATTTACGTTACGTCTTGGTTACGTCTTACCTGTGAAATAATAATGTTACGCTGCTCTTATCCGTTGAAATGTTGACTTACTATTTTGTTTTCTTTAAATCTTCTGATAACGAAGCATCGGCTGCTGCATGGATGACAGATCGACGTGGTCTAAGCGCAAACACGGTATAGATTTACGTATATAACATTTATTTATTCAATAGAATATCAATCATTCTCTTCCCACGTATGTCATAGGAGTCGACCAAAGGATTCATTCAATCAGATCTTACAGGGCCATAAACCGATTCGAGCAAATCTCGGGGCAGGTTGTAAAGTAACATAGTACTTAGATATAGTTAAAATAGTGAACATTAGCTGCAGGACTAGAAATTTTCTAAGAAGCTTCCTTTCATTGTAAGCATGCACTAAGGAAAGGGCTTTTGAAAATTCAACCCCAAACAGAAAGAAAAACAGGGTGAGAATTTTAACTGAAGCAGCTATCAGCTATATAAAGTTGTCACTGAAATCGAATTGAAAGATAAGAAAAAAGAATGACCATGTATTTAGAGACAGTGACGTAACCCAATAACTGCTAATTATAACGATTATAATTACAGTTATAAAAAAAATTGGTTTCAGTTAAATGCTGGTGAAACCAAAGAGGGGAAAACAGAAAGTTTCAGATTCTGGTACACGCTTTGATTTCAATTTCACCTTGGTTACGGTGTAAATAAATAACGATGTTTGATAAAAAAACGTACCTACGCCCAATTGTTTACAAACACAAAATTTCAATACATACCACAACTTTAAAATTCACTCTTCGTAAATTCACACTCTCCAGTCTTTGTATCGTTCGTAACACACGTAATTGTTCCATTAACTTTATTCAATCCGAACTGTGAACACGAAATAGGTAATAATATAGAACGGGAACACGGACAGAGCGGCTCAAAGTCCTTCCGCGCGCGTCGGAGGCGAAACGTCAACTGAGGTAAGCGTCGCTATAAACGTAAACACAAGAATTATAAAAACTAATCATTTACAAATGCGAAACCGCAGCTCTGACGTAGGCGATGCGACGACGCCACAAGTAAGCATAGTATTACGAGGCAACCAGAGCGGACTGTGGACACGGCTTTTCTGGCCATTCATCTCAATTAGGTACACTACACTACACTACACTATCGTCCCATTATTTCGAACGCAATCGCACGTTTCCAATGATACAGTCGTGTAGCGAGAAGCGCACAGTGCAAACTTTTACACGACATAAACAACACAGGGCCGCTTGCTGGAATTGCGGCACCTCTAATCCCATTAAGCCGTACTTTTCAATAAATCCAGGCGGTGAACGAAGCGACCGAGTTAAGAAGCAGAGCTTTCTTAGGGTAATAAAGATGTATCGAAGTTGTATTCAAACTGACCGTGTTGCCTATCAGGTATGCCGCGTGCATAATCAGCTTTTCACGGCCAATGGGCAGGCTATTAAGTGGTTTAGTTGCTCAGGGCGGCATCGGCAGGGCGTTGCGAGCAGCCGGAGGATTGTTACAATTGCAATCCTTTGAAGGTTTTCCTAATTGTTGCCAAGCTTTTTTTGCCACTGTTATCGAATTCGCATCGAGCATAGACAATAGAATACAGAATACAGTTTCTTGACTGACTAATCTGTCATCGCCCGGACCAAACCGGACAAGGCTTCCATAGCACTAAGAAAGGGTTTCTGGAAAATCATTGAAAAACGGTATTTTACTCTTTATTCGAATAAAGAAAATATGCATATTTCAGGGTTTGTGGAAATTTGACCCCTAAGATTAAAAAAGAGTTTTTATCACTTAGCGGTTTGTGGCAAAAATATTCATACGACATGTAATATCAACAGAAATACTTAAAAATTCTTGGTATTAGATCGATAAATAAATAAATAAATAAATCGAACTGTGTCCACATTTGTTTATTTATTCTGTGGTAATAATAACAACACAATATTGTAATTTGCACACAGCTTCGGTTCTAATGTGAATACAATAGAATATTGGAAAGTGATTGTAAATCGAAGCTTGTTTATAAAACCTTTTTAAACGTTAAATAATTATCAGTAAATTGGTCATTATTACGAAATATAATTGTTACTACTTAAATGTTCATTAATGTAATTCTTATTCTTTGAAGTAAAACTTCTTTGGGCAACTTGAAACCTTTGATAACAGCTGCGTCATTGCGTAATCTATATAAAAAAGCTGTTTGTTTGTCATCTATGCGTTTCCAAACCATTGATCCAATCGTGATGAAACTGGTGGGTTGTGCCGTGTACCTACACCCGCGGAGGTTCCCTGATATTATAAAGAGTTCTTGCGGGAACGCCGAAACTTACGCGGGGGAGAAAACACGACGATCGAATGGTTACGGACTTGTAGGAGTTGTAGGGCCTTTTGCACATTATAAGAAATTTTCTTGTGTCTTATAAGCAATCTTATAAGACATCCAGTCGCTTTGGTTGTTATATGGGACCGTACATATTACAAGAAATGTCGGATAAGACACGCGCATATCTAGTAATATTGTCGGATGCGTGTCCGAGACGTCACGTACTAGTATATTGTTATTTTTTAGTTTTATAGTTTATTTTTTTATTGTAATTTTGGTTTTATAGTTTATTTTTTACTTTTTTTTTTTTAACTGCGGTTCCGGCTGAAAACCAGCGCTGCCTCACACTGTTAAGTGTGTGAGATAGCATTATGCTGAGCCGGGACCATTTTGTCAACATTTTGTACTGTCGCAGTTGTAATATTTTGTGTTGGTTGACAAATAAATTTATTTTCTTTCTTTCTTTTTTTCTTCTTTCTGAGACACAAGAAAATTTCTTATAATGTGCAAAAAGCTTAATGGTTTAGACCTTCATTGTCGTTTGAGAAATATTCAACTGCATATCAAACATGTACATGTCTAAGCGAGGGATGTGGACTACTTTTGAAAATCAAAATTCTAATTAGTCCGTCAGTTAGAAAATATAAAAACAATAGACACGTAAAATATACAGAGATGGGGGCTCGTGACGTCACTAACCGCTATAAGTAAAAAGAAAGACAAGAATTATTTATTTGGTGTGCAATTTGGGAAAATACCATCCTTTATGTTTTTATAAGACCTTGGATGTATCGGTGTATTGACCAATCAATTTTTGTTTATTGTGAGGATTTCACCATTTGCGTTAGTATGTTGCAAGTCATGAGCGTTGATTGGTTTTATTCAATAGCAGAAAGATAAGTTCCTAAAGGTGGGCAATAGTACCAACGTAAAAAAAACGGCTGCCTGCATGTGTTTACACGCGCCAGAAGTTAAACTTCTATTATGAACACAATAAAAGTTCCTAGAGAAAAAGTGAGGTTTGAACCGACGCGACGTCCAATAATTCGACTGCTTTTGAAAAACGAACCAAAGATCAGACAACTATAATCACAGTAGTACTATAAATAGTTTTAGGACATTAAATCTATTATAGCTAAGGTATCTGCAACGAATAGCGATTATTTATAAAACACCATAACTAAATACGACGCATTCAAAGAATTTGAACACTTCGAATATCGTTACATATCGACCATGGACCAATTAAACCATAGTTTAATAGGGGGAAAACATCGAAACCGAAAAAAAAAACAAGCGCAAACAAAATACGGGTGTGGATTACTTTTGAAAATCAAAATTCTAATTAGTCCGTCAGTTAGAAAATAAAAAAACAATAGACACGTATTTTTTGCTTTTTTAAATAAATTAAAATATACAGAGATAAAGCGCATTAAAGTTTAGGATGAGGAGGTCGTGACGTCACTAACCGCAAAACCGCCATACAAACTGTCAGAATAGTGACGTCACGCGAAATTTCAACTCAATATATCGCCGTTATTTTTTGATTACGTAAAAAAAGAAAAAAAACGTGTCCAATATTTTTTAATAATCTACAAGACGGACTAAAAAATAATAATTAGTCAACATGCCCATTATATCAATACATTTTGATCTACAGATGTAGTGAAGTGTTACGTCAATACTCATGTAGGTATATGAAATGACAACAGCTAGCACAGTACTAGTGAGAGACAATGTTTGAACAAACGACGGTGGAACAAACGTTCACGAACATCAAACAATGAAATTGGCATATCGTGCAATTTGAAAAAAATTAGGTCACATTTGATATTAAGCACATGGATTGAATGCGCAAAGACACGTGGAACAAACTAGTATATGTATACACAGCGATGCAGTTAATGCAACGCAGATGCGCTTGCGCCGCGCCGGTTTCACTGTAAACATTTCCTAGAGAACTGCTCGTGTAACCAATGGGATGTTTGCAAAAGCCAAAGAAAACCTTGGACAACATCCAAAGAACCGTTTATCTAAGATGATAAATTACTTACATAAAGTTATCTAAGCCTGTATAAACTATAGGTCATTTTTCAAGAGTTCTATCCACATGTTTGGGTGAAATTTAGATAATATTAATAATTTATATGTATACATATATTAAAAGTAATACAATAATATTGTTATTAGCTGCCCCAGTGAATTTCGGGATTCCCTCAAGAAATTTTACTGTATCTAGTTATTCTAAGAGAAGAAAGAAAATTATCATAATTTGTAAAAACACACACAACCTTCCTTTAATATTTATAATATCGTTGCACTCAATTAACTACAGCAAATTTAAACTAACGCTGAAACACAATTTCACAAAAATATTTAAAGAAAATTAACAATATCAGAATTCAGAATAGAATCACAGGAATGTTTGTCTCAGAATTTTGCTGAGAATGGAGAACTATAAGAACAGAACACCTAGCGCTAATTTTCACGAATTTCTTTCTTCTTCTTGAGAAATATTGAGTGGCACCACTGCGCATATTTTTACTCCGAATGGGGCATGCGTTGAGGTCAACTGGTGTCGCCGACTAGAGCACGCTTTGAGGTTAGCCAGTGTTGTCTATTTGCGTGGAACATATTATTATCAATCGTCAGAGACATTACAAACGTCGCTGTAGCAATTTCTATAAATAATACAAAATTGAATACAAACAAAGGCAAACTTAGCAATAATAACTAGCGCCACCAGCTATAAAAAATCGTATCTTCTGAAATATTGCATTTAAAAGGAAAGGAATAGAATATGTAAGATAAGAGTAATTATTGCAAATTTTAGACGATATTTCTGCAACATTTTAATAGGAGATATCAAAAAGTTTAAACATAGACAAGAAGTGTCAAAAATGGCCTCTTTCGTCGTTTTTTTTAATTGAACTTTCAGAATAATCATAAAAATTAGTGGGTGTTTACTGTATTTTAGTTATTGATTTCTTTTCGAATTATAATTTTTTTTAATGGGTGCTTCGCTAGTCATACCACTTTAAGGGTGAGTATCAGATGAAATGAAATTATGAAATTCTACTAAACAATGTTATGCATATGGCATGTGCTGACACGTGACTCAAAGTCAAAATGTTTAAATAAATACATGGAGAAGGCGTGATGTGTACAGTCGCTTATCGCTATTTATACTGCTGTTATTGTTATATCATTTAGCTAAAAGCCGTGCAAATAAAATTCGGAGACATTATCTAAGAGGTATTTGGTACAGATGCAGAGGTCGTTCATCTGATGATACCACTGTTGTGTATACGCGAAGATTCGTTTCGATTGAACTCTTTCTCGTTGTGACAAATTAATAGGTATTCTAATTTCTACATGAGCCGTATCTAGCACTAGATAGTTTCTGGAACTGGCCATCAGAGAGAAGGTAATCACTACGTGCTGGCCATTTCCATTCGATATTTAAAAATAATTAATTCCTTTATTGAAATGAACTTGCTGTCCATTGAATAGGTACTATTTTTTTTTTGTGATTGCCAGTTGTTTATTTTATTGTAGCTTCATTATCAAAATGTACCATCGTATTTCAAAACTAGCCTTTGCAGATTTACTTTTAGATTCAACTAATAAGTTGAAATAGTACATTGTTATCCTAGGGGTGAAAGTAACTTATTTAGTCCCGAGACGGGGTTTGGCGCCCGAGCGTAGCGAGGGCACCAATAGATCGAGGGACTAAATAAGTCTTTCTCCCGAGGGTAACACTGTGCTTTTCATTACGAATGCAAGGAAAGTCAAAATAAAAATAGGAATTAGCTAAAGAAAAAATGAGTGAAGATCGGATAGTCGCTTGACACTTTCCCACCTATTTCTTTTTCTTTGGCCGGCTAGCTATTCAGCCAGTATTTTTTATTTACATTGTGGCGACCTAAAAAAAATATTTTCTTTAATTATTAAGTATTAATTAAAGAAAATAAAAAAATATAAATAGGAATTAGCTTAAGAAAAAGTGAGTGAATTTTATTTTAATTAATACCTACTTAAACTTTACGTTATTTCAATTTTACATCGAGCTGGCTGTATAGAAAGTTGAAACATGGTTCAATAGAAATGTGAAAATAGACCTAGTTTTTTTTTAATAATTTGACAGTTGTCAGTTGAAAGCGATTCTCCCTAGGGCTGAAAAGGGTTACTTTCAACCCGCTTCTCAGGCAACTTCAGACCTACTTTCCGAGTATGAGTAATGAAAAAGCTTTATTCACATATGAGAGTCGTTTTTACGTGAATTTTGTTGATGAAAGGGAGAAAATGTGGAAATACCGATAGAAAAGTAACAACGAAGTAACGAACGGGATGAAATGGCATTGAGTATGGACGGATAGACGTAACGTAACTGACATAGTGACTAGACACTTATTTTTTTAATATTATCGCATTATGGTATTCAATTCAATTACAATTACTTGCGGTAGATAAAATCAAATTAATGTAAATCGAAAAGTACATACAAACTTGTAGTTGCATCGATACATCTAATTGATAAGTCGTGTTGAAAGTAAGAAAATGTCAACAATTATAATCAATGTTATCCAACAGCCAGTCGATATGGCCGATTATGGCACAAACACGCTGATAAAACAAGCGCTTCTGTTACCCTGATGATATCTAGACTAAACAGCATAAAGCGCTTTACCATGAAATTGATTTTTCGAGTTTTAATTAAGAGAAAAAACTTGAAGTCGTATACGTAGTCGCCATTGAAATAGACATTTTTTTAAGCCTGGCAAGCAGCATTTCACATCTGCATAATCCGCGTCCGACGATTCTCGGTTTCAGTTCATATGGAAACAAATATCCTGGTTTTTTTAGAACATTCCCTCATTTAATTTTATGTTTATTTCTCCTTTAGTTAGTTTATATGGTTTTGCTGTTGCTATTAGTTGCTTCAACTGCCTGCCTGAATCATAAAAAATTCTAAAAAGTGTGCAAGTTCTTATCTCGTTTTCCCCGCTACTATGTCTTTAAGTTATATGAGACGGATATTTTTTACAATAAGCAGCATTTTCTTCAGTAGGTAAGCCTTTTTCCTTCTCTATCTATAATCATTTTCATTGAATACATGTATAAAATCGTATATGTTGGAACTTGGTACCTACAAGAAGTAAAGTTAAAATCTTTAAGATAAATTCTACCTGTAACACTCTACCCGGGAAATCTCTACAAGTTATTATACTCTACAATCTACATAATTATTATTTTTTTTAAACTAGCTGTTCCCGGCAGTTTTTTCCCGTTAAATTCCCGCGTTAATTTTGGAGTTCCCGCGGGAATACCGGGTTAAAAAGTACCCTAAGTCCTTCTCTGTATCCCTGAAAACGTGAAGGCAAAAGTTTATGATGATCCGTTGAGCTGTTGAGGCGTGACAGTGTAACAAACAAACTCACTTTCGCCTTTATAATATTAGTTAGGATGTGTTCTTTTTTCTGTGCTTGGGAAAACCGAAATTTTGTTTGACGTAGTTTATATATTTATAACGTATAAAAAAGAGAATATAGAAAAGTAAATAAAAAAGAGAATAACATTCCGGATAATCTAATTAATTATTAGAATTTCAATGAAAATTTTTGATATATACAGTGTGAACGATAGAATCGCCTCCGGTGTTACTTTCAGAATACACCGAGCAAAAGTTTCCTTCGTTCCCTTTAAATTACTTAAATATTTTTTTGTATCGGATACTAATATCTATACTAATGGAACTCCGAAATTAAGGCGGGTGAAATGGGAAAGTGAGTTTCTTTGTTTGTTACGCTTTCACGGCTAAACGGCTCAACCGATCACCGCGAAATTTTGCATACACGTTGTCAGGGGTACAGAGAAGGACATAGGCTACTTTTTATCTAGGAATTCCCACGGGAACTTCGACGGGACTTGATGCGGAAAAAACTACCTACATTAAATTTTGCATACTACCTACACGTTGTCGAGGGTAGGTACAGAAAAAATATAGGATAGTAAGTACTTTTATCTGGGTATACCCGCGGGAACAGCTAGTATCTATCCAGTTCCAGAGAATTTCACCAACATCAAAATAAGATTGAGAGTTAACCGCATTCTTCCGAGTCACACCCTGCTCGGACCAAACTGTGTATCTATTTGCATAATAACGTGCATCTCGGCTAATGTACCGTTATTATAATGTAATAAAAATTTCAATAAAATCACGTGTCGCCTTCGAGACCGACACGTGTATACCGAAATAAGACTCATTTCTTTTTTGTTGTTTTTGTGTTATTTTTAGTTCAAATATTACTATGCAGCTAAATGCAGCGGTCGAACGATCATCACCTGCCATCTCTAGTGCAAACGAAAGGTAAGCTTGATATAAAATTGATGTCCACTTTTAACTGTAGACGAGGTCCACAGGTCGGTCTCGTGTCGTATAGACCTTTAAATGACCATACATATAGCCGTTCCCCACCGTTTCGCTTGTGTGAATTTCAGAACTCGTTCGGAAACCTTTTGTTACTGAGAGAGTTTCATGTTACTCAGGCATACTATCTAGTTTCTCTAAGCTAATAATAGTTTTCTATAATTGGAAGAATTTTATCGGAATTGGTTCAGTAGTTTTATAGATTACCCCCTACAAATAAACAAGCTCTCCGTCTTTCGTATTAGGGAGCGTTCAAGTATTACGTAACGCAATTTTCGGAGATTATTTACCCCCACTCCCCCCCATGTAACGGCGCCGTAACGTTTTTCCGTACCCCCCTCCCCCCTAGTAAAACGTTACGTAACCACCAAGTGACCACTTTTTACACTCGCATCGAAACGTTTTACGAGATCCCCTTCTCCCTCCAAATTCGTTACGTAATACTTGAACGCTCCCTTTGTATAGATTCTGTGACCATACGAACTTGTATAATAATTTCTCCAAAGAATTTCCAAAGAATTTGTATAATAATTTCTCCCTTATGCATTTGAATTTAGAGCCATTCCGATCTGCAGTTATTTAGCGTCTCCCGAAACCCCCCCCCCCCCCCAAATAAAATGTAAATGTAATTTTTAAAGAGAGAATAAAATATCTATCTATCAATCTATCTAACATGTTATTGCTTATCGGCATCCATTTGTGACTAAATTAGGTATATTCTTTTTTTATATCTTTTATGCCTATATAAAAAAAGTAAAGATAATGAAATCAGTACAAAATGCTCACTCTTTACTGATTAATATTAAAAATTATATAGATAGATAGATAGATAAATATATAAAATAGATAAATATAGATAGATAGATAATTGATGTCAAAATTAAATAAATTCACTAAAGAGATTGTCAATAAAATAAAATTTTTAAATTATAATACTTGATAACATTATTGTAACGAAAAATGTAAGCTTATCAAAATAAAGAAATAAGTATACAATTTATTATTAAATAAATGTCACTTTAATAATAAATAATGTCATGGGTACTCTTTTACAGAGTACAATGATTTATCCAATAAAAAGTCGGCGCACAAATGTCTTGTCGGAGGTTTCGTTTTTAACTTGTGTGTAAGCTAATTAAGTATCTATCTAAATTTATCAAAGGCTCGCCGGCCTCTTATGTTAGACGTAGGATATGACAGAGGTATGTGACTACAACAACTACATCTCCCTGCAATGGATAAAGGGCCACAGTGACTCTCGAGGGAACGATGCGGCGGATGAGCTGGCCCGCAGGGGCTCGGACACGACAGTCTTTGGCCCAGAACCCATAGTACCCCTGCCGTTCGGCTGGATCCGCACGCAACTGCGACAGAGAACTAAACAGCAGCATGGCCGACTCTGGTCAAGGCTCAACGACTGCAAACAGGCGAAAGCGGTCTTACCCAAAGCAGACGCCCGTCTCTCTCGCAGTCTTCTACGGTTGAGTAGAACCGATCTCCGCATGGTGACGGGTTCTCTCACGGGCCATGGCCCTTACAACAAACATTTGTATAATATAAATGTTACAGACAGCCCCCTCTGCAGAGCTTGCATGGAGGCGGACGAAACTGCCGCTCATGTGTTGCTTGAGTGCGACGGAGTGGCACCATACAGGGGTAAGTACCTAGGGACACCAAGGTCGCTCCCGGAAGCCTTCGGTGACATTAGGAAGTTGCTGGGCTTCCTGCAGGAGCTGGGTTGGCATGAATAGATGTATTCCCACCACACGCAAAATAGGCGCTCAGACGTCGAGTTGCGGAAACCAGCCCGTTAACAAATACAAATAGGCGTAGGATAATGTGTATTGAATTAATTGCATTTCATTAAGAAACAGACGGCTCTAGCAGATTGCAGGTGAAATATTTAATAGTATCTACTTAATAAAGGAAAAAAAAATCTCTTCTACATTTACCATTGAGAATATAAAACAGGGCAAAGTAACAATGGATGTGTTCAATTAGCATCTAGCACTGTTGTATAAATCACATCAAATGATATGATTCAATATCGAAATTCCTGTAATTCTATAATTTTATAAAAAAAAAAAATATTAACTAAAATTTGTAAAGGTCACCTGCAATTTAGTTTACGTGATTAAAGTATAATATCTGGGCGACCGAGCTTCGCTCGTAGCGGCATCTGTTGTTAAGTAAAAAAACAGTACCAAACACTCAGTTTTCATTGCCTGAAAACATGGATAAAAAAAGACGTTAACTAAAACTGAAACCTAGCCTAATTGCTGTTGTTGGAATTGCTCGTTTGAAGATAGTAAATTTCACAGCATAGTGGCAAACTATTTATTTTCTTTTTGTCGTTGGAAGTTCAAATTTGACCTTGAAAGTTCACTCTCATCACGGCCAAACTATTTCACTGTCAAAAATAATTTACTCTAGATGCCGATTGGCGCAGTAGGTCACCATGCCTACCCGCTAATCAAGAGGTTCCGGGTTCGATTCCCGGTGGGGGTGGACTTTGTGTGATGAACACAGGGTTCCACATTTTCCAGTCTGGGTGTGAAAAATATAATATTTATAGTAAAATATATATGTAATAAACCACCTTTACTTGATTTCCACGACACAAGTTTATAGCTTAGTGTGGGATCAAGTAGATCTGTGTGTTGTGAAGTGGATTATTATCATATAACTCGTTAATGAAGAATCTAAATGGATTCATATCAATTATGGGCACTGATTTATCAGCAGAGCCGGAACTACGGCAATTCAATCATTTACATGAATGCTCAAAATTCATTATTCTTTTAGCACAAGCAAGCAAATTGCGCCAAATAATAAAAATAATACAAACATGGAGGTGTGTCACGAGCCGTACCTACATATATATGTAACAGTCATACAAACATGTACATGAAGCGGATTGAATGAGTTGAGTGAGCGAAAAATAGCTAATAGGAAGACGAACTTTTAACCAGAGATAACAGCGCGATAACGAATGACGTAGCACGTAGCAACTGGCGGTTCAGTAACTAGGCGTAGATACTTCTCTGCGATACAGACTAGATATCGATTGCCCTTTTATATACAACAAAAAAAAAACGTGCCATGCCGGTTTTGTAGAAGGTCAAATGAGAAATATTTTTGTTGAATGATTATTAATATTAAAAACAAAAATGATCGTAGGTCAGTGGACGGTGCGAACAGAGATTTTAATTATAGAAGATAACCGTGACAAAAACATAGACTAAAGAACTAAGCGACATGCGAGACTGTATCATTTATATTGTTTATGAAACGTTCAGTTGAACAAATAGCACGCACATGTAGGTACGTCAAATTATACAAGTTATCCAAGTACCTATCCAAAATAAAATACAAAAATAATAAAATTTAAGAACCAAAAAAAAAACTCGAATGACGTTATTTATAGCAAATAGCACCTACGTATGTGTAGATCAAGTAGCATAAATATTAAAGATGTATCAATTCAGATTCAAAATAGGGATGTTGACTACTATTGAAAATCAAAATTCTAATTAGTCCGTCAGTTAGAAAATAAAAAAACAATAGACACGTATTTTTTGCTTTTTTAAATAAATTAAAATATACAGGGTTAGAGCGCATTAAAGTTTAGGATGAGGAGGTCGTGACGTCACTAATCACAAAACCGCCATACAAACTGTTAGAATAGTGACGTCACTCGAAATTTCAACTCAATATATCGCCGTTATATTTTGATTACGTAGAAAAAGAAAAAATACGTGTCCAATATTTTTTAATAATCTACAAGACGGACTAAAAAATAAAAATTAGTCAACATGCCCATTATCACGTTCACATTGTAAGCTTATTTTATAACTAAATAAATAGCTGGAACCTCTTTTTAGGCATAAATATGCCTGCATGCGCATGCGCCACTCCACTACTCATAACTAAATTAAATTAAAAACAAAATAAACATTCCGAAAGTACAGGTTTTATTATTTTGGTTATTCGTTGTATTAGATCGTGTGAAAAAGTTTTGGTGTGTGTGTGCACGTAACTAAATACAGTGTGTATGTACGCGTGTGTGAATGTAAGAATTTAAGTAGGTAAGTAGAGCTATCTTAAATACAACCCTTAACCGTCCACGACGAGTGCAAGGTGCGCCACATCCACCTGTCTTCAATCAGCAAGGATTTCAATTCGTTGTTAGTTTTCGTACATAGTATTTGTAACCGTTTATTTACTTTATTATAAAGAAAGGACGATCTATTCCAATATTGAGTGCATGCACAAGCAGTTCTTACTTTACGAGAACTCTTTTCTTCTCTCACTTTTTTCAAGATAATGTGTAATATGTCTTACTTCCGAACAGATAAAAGGCCACCGGATCTAAAAAGACTCTCAGTTGAATACCACCGCTTTTTGAAGTAGGTACACGACTTTTAACAAAGCTCTCTGTGCTCTTTCTACTTTTACAAAAAAAAAAATGTGTTTTAAAGGCACCACCCCAAATGTTATAGTTGATTGTACAAGGGCAACGTAAATATCATTAAGAAGAGTTCTATGTGTGTATCTAATGCACCTTTCGGAGTAACATGCTTTAGCAACTTGAACATGAAAATAAACTTTCTTATTCTCAAATTCAACTGGACGATTCGTTGATCCCAAGATAGCCTTTGATCAACCGTGATACCGATATTTTAAAAGATATAGAAGTTCGTTTAGAATTTAGATCATTATTTTCAACGGAAACAAGAATATACGACGATTAGAAAGACGATAAGAAAATACAGTAGACGAACTGCGAAACAAATAAGGGAATGTTTGTAAAAGACAGAAAATCAAACAACTTTAATAAACATTGCTCAACAACTTGATATAGCTCGACGTCACAAGGTCAAGGCTGGTTAGAGAGTCGTGTTAGCATGCGAAACGCATTGCGGAAACAATATCCGTCCTGTTCATACCGACGCCAAACTATAGCTTTTCTATAGTGTGCGGTGAGAAAGCAATAAGTGGGTGTGCGTCGAACGATAATGCTCTCGAATATATCACAAGACTTCAGCGTCGTCCGCATTCTTGGGCTGAAAATAAATCATCAGCGAAATTAGATCTTTATGCGATATACCACCATTCTCCATTCAGTGACAAGTTAAAATTTGTGAAGCGTTTTAACAAAATTTAAAACCATTACCTTCACCGTTTTTTAGTTTTGGGAAACGCCTTTTTATTGCTTTGTTTTGGTCTTCGCCCCAATGATATATTTAGGAGACACTACATTGCCTTTATAAGACGTATGCATGATTGATTCTGTAAAGTGTCTCTCAACGAGTGGCTATTGAACAAATTATGGCAGAACGTCCGTCAATTTGGGTGCATTAGTCTCGGCCACAATCACAACTTCAGTCCTGTTGGCGAGTGCGCATCTATGTAGGTATATCATTTGTGTGGTTGACGACATTACGAAACAGTAAATAGAAATTAGTGTTTGCCGAATTCCGATCGAGCGTATTCGGTTGAAAAATTTAAACTCTACTCCGGTTTACGATCGTTTCATTAGCGATTCGACCAACGTTATTTGACGTTTAGTCTAGTTCTCCTTTTATTTACGACGGCAGTCTACTAGCTACTCACTAACTCACTTTCGGGCAAGCATTCGTTTGTCGTAAATATTATCCAATCGTCACTAATAAAGAAAATCATGAGAAACACCTCTTGAACCAAAATTATTCTGCCCATGACTGGATCATCAATATGCTAATTTAAGCTTTTTAAACGCTAATATTTCGTTAAACGCCATAACAACTACATTTGCCAATACCGCTATTTCTGTTAGGTGATAAAAAAAAATAAGGGAGGATTTATAAAACGTGTTCGCTATGCTTCATGCCAACGGCAAAAATGGCGCCGAATGATTGGGAAAGCCGACCCCGTCTAAGCGGGACAGCGCGAGGAGGAAGAAGTTCGCTATGCTTCATGGAAAGAAAAGGCGGCAGCAAGGGGACCCCAAAAAGGGCAGGGAAAAGTGACAACACTAACAACCACAAAAAACTAAGTTTGTGAACTGAACAAAGATAATTTAATCACTACGTGAATTAAGTCATTTTGATTGAACAAGGCTTTTCTCCTGGAAAACTTTTAAGGTAGTAAAGGTTTGGAAGTTTTATTTTAAACGAATGTTAAATGTAAAAGATTTTAAGGTTAAAAGGGGCCTAAGATTGGTATATTCCTATAAAAATATTTTATCTTGACGGTTTGAGGGCATTCGTTGGGCACATAATTATACCAACTTCATTATCGGCTGTTCTGATAACACTATCCAGTTAAGCTGTAGGCATGTGTGTCTGAGGGTCAGAGTCTTCCAGTAGATATTAGTGTTGTTTAGTAGATATTTAAGTTTTATTGAGAGAGTAGGATATTTTGGTAACAGTTAGTCATCAGCAAAGCAACCAGGCTACGCCAAAAAACATACGAAGAACTTTCTTACTTTCAGGCAACGTTCGATGTTTGACATTTTCAATTCAATTCGTTGACATTTTATAAAAAGTTATCGGTTTATGTTCGGTTTATGGCAGAAAGCTCACGACCGTCATATTTACACTATGCAGGTATTAAAACGTAGTGGTTATATACTCTTTGGTACCTACCAAAGAGTATATTCTATATACCTATATAGAATATTAATACATAATACTAAATGAGAAGTTGGAAGTCGGTAACTTGCGATATTTATATTTTATAACTAGCTGTGCCCCGCGGTTTCACCCGCGTGAGATTCGGGATTCCCGCAGGAACTCCAATGCAGTCTAATTTACTCCTTTTAACAACAGCTAATTAGCAGTGAAAGTCCCGTCAATATCGGTCCAACCGTTTCGGAGATTCACCCGCGTGAGTTTCGGAATTCCCGCAGGAACTCCAAACTTCTTTTATATAAACCTTGTCCTGACAATAGCGAACACAAAAAAAAACGATTTTCCAATTTGGTGCAGTCGTTTGTAAGTTATGCGCTCACCAACACATTTGATTTTATTATATAGATTGTATTTTTTCGGCAACTTACGTACGCCTACGATAGAGGTAAAACTTCGATATTTACACTATGTACCTACTACCTACCTATTTTTTTCCTGTATAAATACAATGTCACTGTTTTTAGGCAACTCTGGTATACCACAGAACAGAAAATAACAGATAGAAGGGACATCAACTTAGTTTAATATGAAAACAGATGAAAACCAGTGTCGCCGGGTTTAAACGCTTTACGGTTATGTTTTTACTTAGTCACCGTTTTCAAAATTCACAGTTTTGGGAATATTGTGGTACATAATTTATACTTGGCATGGCAGCAAAAGAAGTTTTGGGCAAGTTAGAACATTTGCTACAACTTCTTTTGCGACGGTGCCGCGGTGGCGCGCCTGCCCCGTCTACATTGTCCTCTCTTGTTAATTTATTTGCTCTGTGTGGTATACCCAACGTATATCTACAATAGAGGTAAAATTATGCACAACTGGTTTTTAAGACAGTAAAAAATTGTTTTTCGAGTCGGTCTTTAAATAGATTGAAAAATGTTAATTATTACGTATTTAAATATCAATATATTAAAGATGCATTTTTAATAGTATCTTTAATTATTCTTTAAGTGATAAAGCGTTCCAAATTAAATGTAACATTTGTATGTTGAACATGTAGAAATACGCTACAGATGTACATATACGTAATTTGGACAACTAGACAAACAGAAGATTAGTGTGTGCGTGTGTAAATGTAGACAAAAGTTAAAAATACATAGAATACCGCTTAAACGTATTATGAACGTGTTTTTCTTAGGGCTTTTGCACATTATAAGAAATTTTCTTGTAAGACAAAATGATTAGCAGTAAAATGCGCGTAAGAAAAAATTATTCGACATAAGAAAAAAATTCTTAGTATGGTCTCATATAACAATCAAAGTGACTGGATGTCTTATTAAACATTTTCTTTCTTTATAAATAAAAATAAATGTTTGTATGTCTGTCCTCTATGCGTTTCGAAACCATTGGTCCGATTGTGATGAAAATTTGGCGGGTCATTCTACCTGCGTCCGCAAAGGTTCCCAAAAGTCACGCGGGTAAAACCGCGGGGCACAGCTAGTTTCTTATAAAACATAAGAAAAAATTCTTATAGTTTGCAAAAGGCGTTAGTTTTCGAGCTTCATTGTATACAGAGTGGAAGCAAGCATTAAGTGTATGTAGAAGTCAATTTTAAAGATATTGCTAAACTATAATTACATAAAATGAATAAATAAGTGATATTGCAAAAAAAAAATAATTGAGAGTCGCACAAGTACAAATTCTGAACAAAGTCATGGCGATTTTTACTTTCAGTTTAATATTTTTCTAATCCTACCTAATGTACCTACCATTTACCAAGCGATGCTAATTTCATATCACATTAAAGTTTTCCAATATTGTTTAAATTGACGAAATAATCGTCGGGACATAACGTTTCCATCCAGTATACAAAAAAAAAAACTGGCTAAGTGCGAGTCGGACTCGCGCACGAAGGGTTCCGTAACATTTTACTTATCTATAAAAACAGCAAAAAAAAAAACATGTCGGTTGTATTCGCTTCCCTGAAATATTTGTTTTATTTTAATTTAATAGGTTATTTGACTATTTTTTTTAGTCCGTCTTGTAGATTAATAAAAAATATTGGCCACGTATTTTTTCTTTTTTTACGTAATCAAAAAATAACGGCGATACATTGAGTTGAAATTTCGCGTGACGTCACTAACTAGTGCAGTTTGTATGGCGGCTTGTAGCGGTAAGTGACGTCACGAGCCCCCACCCTTAACTTTAATGCGCTTTATCTCTCTGTGTATTTTCATTTATTTGAAAAATAAAAAAAAATATGTGTCTAATGATTCTTTATTTTCTAAATGAAATTCAAGTATTAAAGTAGTTCTCATTCTCACGTATATCATATAAAAATGTAGAAAATTGATTAAGGCTCTCACAGGAGAAACATATTATATATACATATTATATTAGTTTGTTTTCAAATTGGCTCTGCACGCCGCGCTGTGCTGATCACCTCAAGTTCGTTGTGTTTATATGAAAATATATAATAGGTCATAGGTACTTAACATTGTACGAATTTAGTTTAAGTAGGTAGGTAGATACGTACGCAAATATATTTCAAGCATAAAAAGCCCACGGCACGGGGCGCTTTTTGGCAACAAATAAAAAAAATACAAACAGGTTCATTTACATACAAATATTGACACACACACACACACACACACACACACGCCCGAAGTTTTTGTTTGCAACATGGGTTTGTTAGGTAAAATGTTTTTCAGAATTAAATTATTCAGTGACTCTTTCGGCAGAGCATGCAAGAGATAGTCTACAAATTTAGATTAGGCACTGTTTATGTTTGTTTCTTTTCTTTGTGTGTTTGTGCTGAAATAAGAGTATTTTCTTTCTTTCTCTCTTTCAGTAGGTAGGTATTATTTACGCTCGCGCGACTTCGTTCGCGTTGTCATAAAACTTAAAATATGTTATGACGCCAGCGGTTGATGTAGTGGTTAGTAAACTTGACTACCTAACTACTTATACGCCAGAAATTGCGGGTTCGATCCTACAATCAAGGTAAACATTTATGTGATGAAATTTTTTATTCTGAAGTAGTATCTACGTACGTTATTTACAAAAAAAAATGTATGTAAGTAGGTATTATTTCAACTATCTGCTACCCATACACATAGTACAAGTTTATACTTTATATTTATATATTTTAAGTAGTACACTGGGACCACAAATAAAAAAAACTGCTTATTATGTTCACGAAAAAATCTAGGAGCCTAAAAAATAAAATTGTTTTTGTAAAATAACAAAACATTTCCTTTTTATTACAAAATTAACAGTTTTTAATTAGGATTATACCTAAAATTACACAGAAATCGCTTCGTCAAGCATAACCGCGGTGGTCATAATACGTTTCGAAATTGTTTTCATATGTTAATGAAACGTATTTATAGACACAGGCATATCATTACTCGGCATCAATAAGTGTTAAGAAATTTAACAATTACAAAAAAGAATGAATGTAACTTACTTATTATTATTTTTGTGTAACTTTTGAATATTTCAACTCCCACACATAGGAATGGGCTTGTCAACCAAATTTTAATTTTTAGTCCGTCTTGTAGATTAATAAAAAATATTCGACTCGTATTTTTTCATTTTTTACGTTACCCAAAAATAACGGATATACATTAATACATTAAGTTGAAATGTCGCGTGACGTCATGCTATGCTACAGTTTATAGCAAGTTATGACGTCAATAGTCTCACTTCTAAACTTTAATGCGTTTTATCTGAGTATTTTTTCAATAATTTTAAAAAGCAAAAAATACGGGTCCTTTATTTTTTATTTATCTACACGACGGACTAAATAGAATTTTTCGATTTTTCCGGGGTATGAAAAACATTTCCCGAACATACCCCGAAAACAATCCTATTGTCTGACAGAGACAGAAGTATGTTTTGATTTCGATTTTTCTTCTTCTGTTTCTGTAGATGTAATGCTGTGCCCCAATTTACCCGTGTGAGGTTCGGAATTCCCGCAGGAACTATTTTTTTCTATAAAAATAGCCTAATTTACTCCTTATAACATCAGCTATCATTCAATTTTATTTATATGTATAGAGTAATAGACTAGATGGTTCCCGCGTCACGTCGCGTCACAAAGTCACAACAAAAAAAATATATTTTCTATCTTTTTGTTCACGATAATCTCCGAATCTACGGAACGGATTGTCGTGCGGTTTTCACAGGTAGATTAAGCTTTGCTTGGAGCAACATATAGGCTTTGTTTCATTTAAATCGAATATCGGGACATATTAATTATTTTATTAAGTTGTTACAGAAAAACGTTTCACGCGGGCCGGGTGGTGCCGCGGGGCACAGCTGTTGTAATAATAAATGTACAGTATAGTTATACCATTTTTGGTTGGTTTCTATACGACACAAGCTTATAGCTTAGTGTAGGATCCAGTGGATCTGTGTGATATTATTATATTTGGACGCAGATAAGCAATAACATGTTAACCCACAAAATTAAGTTACCTATTCAGAACAATTTATTGAGAGTTAGGGAACGTTTTTTAATTATGTGTTTACCTTATTACATTGTTTAAGTATGTAACTAAATATTGAACATAAAAAATATTGACAGAAAATGGCGCTATAAGTTTAAAACACGATTTACTCAAAATTTCTCTAGTGTGGGTTAACACACTATTGCTTATCTATGTCCATTTGTAATATTGGGGCTGAGATTATGTAACGAATCGAAGAAAATCCCCGTGTATCTCCATAGTGCTTATCTATACATATATGTATATAAAAGAAAGTCGTGTTAGTTACACTATTTATAACTCAAGAACGGCTGAACCGATTTGGCTGAAAATTGGTGGGGAGGTAGCTTAGAACCAGGAAACGGACATAGGATACTTTTTATCCCGGAATTCCCGCAGGAACTCCGAAATTAACTTCGGTGAAATCCCATGAAATTTTGCATACTTAGGTACACATTGTCAGGGGTACAGAGAAGGACATAGGGTAGGTACTTTGCATTCCGGAATTCCTGCGGGATCTCCGAAATTTCCGCGGGTGAAACCGCGGGGAACAGCTATTTAGGTATAAATATGTATAAATAAACATATCAGCAAAATATAATTTAATAATTTGTAACCGGTTTTTGACCAAGTTTCGGTTCGCGGACCCGCGAGGTACCTTACCGCGTCTAAACGATTCAATCACAACAGCGGACATCCTTCTCTCTATTCGGCGCAATCTTTCAACATTTTATATGCTACATGTTGTATTAGAAATTCTCAGGTACCTACTATACTATTATTTTGCACAAGCTAGGTCGCTTACGCTCTATGCGAAGGCCGCTAACTGAATAAATTAATTACTTTAGGTATATGTACCTATTTCATTAAATTTACATAAACCACAAACATAATTCTCGGCAATTTATAACTACTTTGAAGAAGTCATTTAGAAAAAAAAATTATCATGATATTTTAATTTTGTTGTATAACTTTAACAATTCTGTTAGGTCTGCGTTGAAATTATAGATGTAATAGGTACTCATATTATATATGTATAAACTGACACCTGCGGTTTTACCCGCGGTAATTTCGGAACAGAAAATATATTATAATTTCGGAATTTCTTGCTGCCCTAACACAATGTATGCAAAGCAAGACGCGAAAGCGTAGCAAACTAACTCAAATTCGCATTTATATAAGACTTTTATGCCGCACTCAGAGTCGTTTTAATGATTACTTATAATAATAATAATAATAATAAACTCTTTATTGAACACCACTTAAAAATAAACAATTACAAAAACAAATTTTACTATAAGGTGGAACAATCGGCGGTCTTATCGCTCAGAGCGATCTCTTCCAGACAACCATAGGGTGCATAGGGAAAATTATAATCTAGAAGGAAGGCGGTGTTATAATATATAATAATACTCAGCATAAACACATTAACAATATATAAGTACCTACCCATATACTACACATATACATATACATATATACATAAAAACATACCTAAATATAATATTACATAGACAGTACGATAAATACAAAGGCTATATATATATATACATATACACATACATACATATTACCTATATTATATATAAACCATACATAATTTGGTACTACATAAACGTACATGATAATCAGATGATAATAATAGCTACATAATGAGAGTGACATTTCCTAGGTGGATTAGAGAGAAAGATAGTGCGCATGAATTCGTGATTTAAAAATGGTAAGAGATTTTGAATTTTGAATATTAAAAGGGAGCTCATTCCAAAGCCTAGTGGCTGTAACAGTGAAGGATTTATCGTAAAAAGAACTACTGTGCATTGGAATTTTGAGTGTGAGATTCTCTGATGACCTTAAAGACAGTGAATGGGAAGAACCGAGAAATTCAAAGCGCTGTTTTAAGTATAGAGGGGTTGAGGGATTGAACAAGATATTATAGAGAAGAGACAGGATATGCATACTTAATTTATAGTAAAGATTTTACAAACAAAACTGCCGGACTCAGAGACGTTCATTAAATTAATGGTAATTGGCATTATCTAATTAAGTTAATAAAAGTTAAATGCCAGGTTTGTTGAAAAGTCTGACATAAATATTACGTAAGATCAGTTTGGTGGGATACATTAAAACTGTATAATAGCACAATGTGACAATCAATAAATGGACATAGATAAGCAATAGTGTGTTAACCCGCACTGGAGAAATTTTGAGTAAATTAAAGTTTTAAAATTATAGCGCCATTTTGTGTCAACATTTTTTATGCTCAACATTTAGTAACATATTTAAACAATGTAATGTAAGGTAAACACATAATTAAAAAAAGTTCTCTAACTCTCAATAAATGGTTTTGAATCAATAACTTCATTTTGTGGGTTGACATGTTATTGCTTATCCAAATATCCCATGCCCTTACTATCGTCGAAAGTTCATTGTATCGCACTTTATCTGACTTATTAATAGCCATTATCGTTGTATAGGCTCTTCCTCCGAGCCTCACGTACTTAACGGCTGCGAGTGTGCGCTATCTCCTCTGTAACAGCTGAAGTGATATCCTGCTAATATTATAAATGTGAAAGTGTGGATGTTTGGATTTTTGGATGTTTGTTACACAATCACGCAAAAACGGCTGAACGGATTTGGATGAAATTTGGCATGCACGTTGTCAAGGGTACAGAAAAGAACATAGGGTACTTTTTATTCCGGAATTCCCGCGAGAACTCCGAAATTATCGCGGGTGAAACCGCGCGGGACCAGCTAGTAAGTAATATGTTATGTATTATTAAGACGAGCGAAGTTTTCAATTATAATATAGCCTATGTTATTCAGGGATAATGTAGCTTTCTAATCGTCAAGAATTTTTGAAATCGGTCCAGTAGTTTTGGAGTTAAATCGTAACAAACAAACAAAACCAAATCTTTCGTCTTTATATTAACATAAATTTTCAACTTAGCTAAAG
This sequence comes from Zygaena filipendulae, assembly GCA_907165275.2. Classification (NCBI taxonomy): domain Eukaryota; kingdom Metazoa; phylum Arthropoda; class Insecta; order Lepidoptera; family Zygaenidae; genus Zygaena; species Zygaena filipendulae. The sequence goes on from OU015649.1 coordinate 1,342,333, forward strand.
AGGCAGAACGATAGGTATACTGTGTGTATGAATTTTAATAAAAAAAAAAACTATACCTACTCAGATTTTTTTTATGTATTTTTAATATTTTTTTTAACCGTTCATTTGAAAAGTAATGATAACCTGTATTGTGGCGCCCGCGCCATTCGATATTGTAATCAAATATATTATGTATTATAATATGAAGTAATGATAAATGATAAACTATAGTATGGTAAATGCCTCATTTTGAAGAAAATACTATTTTTCATTGAGTGCTTTTCGCTATTTCTAGTAGTTTCTTTGGCCGTCGACGCGACGCCCACTCGAAAAACGTAGTCTACAGGTAGGTATAATTTCTTCGTTTTGTTTTGATTAAAATTAACTGACTCGAATAAGGGGATCAACATTTCTCAAAATGTTCTGGGTACCTTTACGATATATAAATAAATACGATATATATATTATCTATACTTTGTCCTGTGTGACTGATGGATCAACGCACAGCCTAAATCGCTGACCGTAGTGAGCTGAAACTTGGAGGGTGTGTTCTGTTCTTTGTATGACGTAGGCATCCGATAAGAAAGGATTTTTGAAAATTCAACCCCTGAGGGGATGAAAAGGGGTTGCAAAGCTTGTATGGAACAATTCCGTGGGAACTTTTAACAAATGGTATTCAATTTTTTTTTTTTTCAATTTTTTTCCTATTTAGTTTGTTCGAAAAAAATATTTTTTTTTTCATTTCGATATAGTGGGACTTATTTGATAATTTCATTATACTCTAATATATCAGTATTGCCAGTGTTTCCATTTATTATCGTATTGTCGTCTCCACTTTGTATATATACACATACTAATTCTCATAAATGTGACACTCATTAGCCTCTGTTCATGATATTATAATATACTTGTCTTATATAAATAGGAACTCGTATAACATGTTGAATGTTTATGTAATGACAAGTAATATACTAGTGTTTACCTATAACTCTATGTGCAGACGATTTCAGTGAAACCATGGACGTATAAATATTGTAAATAAAAAAAACTTCAAATAATGTGTGAATTGCGATTTGCGCTAGATGTGGATTTACAACAAAAAAGGGGACCATGATTGTAGAGATTTGGAGACGTTTTTAATTCTTAAAACTAAAATTTATCAGTCTAGCTAGTGTATCTAGATTTTTCGTGTTTGTTGAACTCGCGCAAGGAGTGTAAACAATAAAAAATATTCTCACCTACTTACTGTCTTTAAACGAGCAATTCTTATATTATCTGAAATCTGAATCTCGGAATCGGCTCCAACGATTTTCATGAAATTTAGTATGCAGGGGGTTTCGGGGGCGAATTATCGATTTAGCTGTAGCTAGGTTTCATTTTTAGAAAACGTCGTTTTATCCGTTTTTTTCAGGCAATGAAAAATGAGTGTTTCGAATATAATATAAGAATAGAGATAATATAAAGAAGCGGCACTCTCCACCTCCTACCAATTTCATGCCTCCTCATATGCGAAAGTTTCTTGGAAATTTCTAGTAAAGTTTGACACAATACATATGTACAATCTACATGTGACAATTATTCACTGACAGCTAACAGTTACTGTCAGCTCGCTGTCAGCAACACGTGTACGTACAAGCCGGCCGTCTTTACTTGGGGGAAAGTACTTGAGTCAATTCATTTGTATGGAGTGTCGCCGGGCTGGTACTAGGTTGACACATCCGATTCTCATCTTCCCCCAAAACAACATAATATTATTTATCTTCTTTATAAATAAAATTAATTGTCTGTCCTCTATGCGTTTCAAAACCATTGGTCCGATTGTGTTGAAACTTTGGCGGGTTGTTCTGCCTGCGTCCGCAAAGGTTCCTGATCCCAAAACCCACGCGGGTGAAACCGTAGGGCACAGCTAGTTTATTATAAATACTTCATTTTTGGAATCTGGTCGAAAAAAGTGGAACAACTAAAGTTGGAAATCCATATTTCGGTATCTAACGGTCATCTAGGTGGGCGTGTTGACTAATTTTTTTTTAGTCCGTCTTGTAGATTATTAAAAAATATTGAACACGTATTTTTTCTTTTTTGACGTAGGTAATCAAAAAACCGCGATATATTGAATTGAAATTTCGCGTGACGTCACTATTCTGACAGTTTGTATGGCGGTTTTAGCGGTTAGTGACGTCACGACCCCCTCACCCTAAACTTTAAGGCGCTTTATCTCTGTATATTTTAATTTATTTGAAAACGCAAAAAAATACGTGTCTATTGTTTTTTTATTTTCTAACTGACGGACTAATTAGAATTTTGATTTTCAAAAGTAGTCCACATCCCCATTATAGGTGGATTTTATACGGTTCGCTTCCGTTTTAAAATTTGGTTGAAGCGACCACCGTTGAACTATTCCATGTTTGAATTTTGACAATATTTCCACTTTTGCCATTAATTAATTTTCAACGCGATTGAACTAGAAAAAAAAAATTATCGTAAACACTGGTATTGAACGATTCACTCGACATTTTCTGAGTTATAGAATTGAACAGTTTGGACAAACTATGTAAACAGCATAATTATCCTTTCACTTTTGAATCTTGCACTCAAAGTGAATCAATTATGCCGAACAGTGTATTATCGCCATATGGTAAAAGCTAAAGTAGATATCTACAATAGACAAAGCGTATAGATGGCTTGCCATCACGAAACTGAGGGTCGACGACACCGACACGTCATCACATAATTGGTTATTGTGAACGCGCCTTCTGAAGGCCTGGAGAACCGGTAGGTATGTAAGCACCCAGTATTGGCAACCAGCAAATAAATTCCGTAATCTATAACCAAATGCAAGGCGGACTTACTTGACTGACACCAAATGATCAGCTCCCAGGTGGTCTTCTTCAACGTGCGTTCACGCCGCAAGCTTCTACGGCGGAAGCCGCGGATAAGCGTACAAAATGGCGACAAAGCAGTGTCCAAGCGTGCCACACAGGCGACTCTCGTCGCGCCTGTTCACCAATTTAAAGCACCACACAACTTAAATAAATAGTTCACCAAGCGTGCGGTGGGCATGCGTCCATAAAAAGCTGTGTATTCGAGGGTTGAAAGCAAACACCAAAGGGTCACTCCAGAGTCCGGCACTCGCGAGCGAAGCTAACACAGAGCAGCACGTACACCTCAGTACACAGTCGGGAACACACTCGTTGACTCAGCCGGCGCAAGCATGAGCCAAAAAACGAATGCAACGCCGCCATCATGATGTGGGGAACTACCGCGCCCGCGCCGATTGGTCGAGCGTTCAGTCCACCCATGGATGGCATAGGCGCGAAATTTAAATACCGGGTTGCCAATATCTAGATATATAAATGGCCCAAACACAGCCCCCGGCTTGAAAGGTTCTCTTTCGAAAAGGGAAACCAAAATAATCCTAAGCTAACCTATCATAATGAAGACTTAAACTTAGAAATTAATTGACGAGAAACCGTCAACTAAGAGTAAACTTAATAATACTAAGAGAATTATCCGAACAAAGTACGAATAACCCTAGAATTATCGCTAATAAGCTACTACTGAGTGGGTAGCGGACATAACCGCACAATCGGGCGCTTAAGCGTACCATACTTGGTCTTTACCAACGCGACCCGAATTTTTCCGTCCCTACCTGCATAGGTTTCCTGAATTCGACCAAGTGGCCAATGCAGTGGCGGGGCATTATCCTGCCTAATTAAAACCACTGTTCCTACCTTTACGGATTGAGAATCTGACTTCCACTTTCCTCTGACCTGAAGGGTATGGAGGTATTCGGTACTCCACCGCCGCCAATACGACTGTACCAATTTGTTCAACAGTTCAAAGCGAGATAACAAATGTTCGCGCTCTTCAGTTACATTAGGAGATGGAAGCGAACGCAAAGGAACTGCATTTAGAAAATGGGCAGGAGTAAGTGGGACAGGTTTATCAGCAATTACTGCCGGTAACGCAATCGATTTAATTTCAGGAATATCCGAAATAACATCAGATTTGAACGGTGTAACAGGCCAACGGCCAATATCCTTTTGGGCCCAGGGTGGACCATGGAGCCACAATGGATGAGGGATAAGCTGAGCAGGCATAAGGCCACGCGATAAACAGTCACTCGGATTTTCCTTACCAGAGATATGGAAAAAATGCGAAGACGATAAATTTTCATGAATCTTGGCCACGCGATTAGCGACAAATGTCTTCCAACGATGTGGGCTGGAATGAATCCAGTGTAGTGTCACTGTCGAATCGGAAAAGGCAAAGATACGACTAATTAAATATCGAGGAGAGATAGTGCTAACTACACATCGAACTAACTTCGACATGAGCAATGCGGCACATAGCTCTAACCGGGCTAGCGAAACGCTTTTTACTGGTGCTACTCTTGATTTGGCACACAGAAAGTTAACGGACGTACTTTCTGGGCCCTCCACATGAAGATAAATAACTGCTCCATAAGCATTTTCACTAGCGTCCGCGAACGCTAAAAGGTTGACTACACATTCTGGCACCAAACCTACGTGACGGGGAATACTGATTTGAGTTAATAAAGGCAACTCCTGTCGAAACTTAGACCAAGTATCAACAAGTTTCTGAGGAGGAACCTCATCCCAATCAATTTTGAGAAGCCATAGTTGTTTTATCAACAACTTTGCGTATAAGACAGCTGGAGCAACAAAACCCAGCACATCCCATATCCGAGCAATAGCAGATAAAATATTCCGCTTAGAACACCTATCTTCACTAGAAGCGATATCAAAGGTGAACGAGTCCTTACTGGGCTCCCATTTCATACCGAGAATCTTTTGACTCGCATCGGGGTCAAAAGAGACCGACTGAGGATGGAGATGTGTATCAGGTAGGTGGGTTAATAACTCGCTGGAATTGCTTGACCACTTAACTAAATCGAACCCTCCTGCTTTAAACATGCCTATCAGCTGAGACGACGCCTCTGCTGCATCGGACACCTTGAGCCAGCTTTGCACCAGATCATCCATATAGACATTTCTTTTCACTACATCTGCAGCCACTGGAAATGCCACCTGTTCATCCCTACCGAGTTGCTGGATCGTACGCAAAGCGAGATACGGGCTTGCGGAAAGACCAAAACAAACTCGTTGAAACTCGAACAAGGTAAGCTCGTCATTTGGATGAAAACGATATACAATTCGTAAAAACTTATGATGTTCCGGAAGAACCTTTATCTGTAGGTACATTTGTCTGACATCTGCGCAGCAGGCAACAGGAAACAAGCGAAATTCCACTAGAAGAGAGAAAATATCCGCCTGTAAGTTCGGACCTATATACAATATTTGATTCAACGATACACCGCTGTCAGTGCGGGCGCTAGCATCGAGTACCATCCTCACCTTAGTAGTCACCTTATCCTGACGAATGACGCCATGATGTGGTATAACATACCCCCCTGACTGACCATTCTCCTTTATAGCAACGATATATCCTTGCTTAAGATATTCTTTGACAATGTCATCATATGCGGTACGCATAGTAGGTTCCGCTTGGAGCTTACGCTCTAAAGACAGGAAGCGCCTCTCTGCCGTACCTAGAGAACTACCCAGCAACGCTGGATCTGATTTGAATGGCAACGCCACTGTATATCTACCCGACGAATCACGTGTGGTAGTTTTATTGTAAATATTCTCGCACTCCTGCTCCTCCTTGTTAAGCGTTGAGGATTTGTTCGACGAGAACTCCTCTAACTCCCAGAATTTCTGTAACACAGCATCTATAGGAGTCTCTGACACAGAGCAGAGTGCTACCGAACGTTGACGTTGATTAGATGTATGGATCGGTGCCTTGCCCATGACAACAAATCCTAACGACGTCTGAAGCGCGACTGGAAATCGTGATGGACCCTGTACGCGCCCAGGAAGTAATAACTGTGCGAAAAGTTGCGCTCCAATTAGTAAATCTATGTCACCAGGTATATGAAATGTGTCATCAGCTAAGGACACACTTGACAGATACGTCAAAACCGAAACATCTATTTCAGCAGTCGGCAGCTTGTCGGTAATACAATCGACCACGAGAGGATGAATTTCATAAGAAATTTTATCATTAAAACGCGAAAAAATTTTTAAATTTGTTACACCCTGTATAACATTTGATGTTCCTCCAAAACCATGTACGGAGACAGGGCTTGGCACTGGATTTAATTTTAATGCCAATTTATTGCAACATTGTTTTGTTATAAAATGATCCTGTGACCCGTTATCTACTAAACAACGCAATAAGTGAGAACCACCCCTAGCATCAACAACACGCACACGAGCCGTAGCTAAAAGCACCGTCGATGGTTGTTGCAACCGCTGTACACCAATCGCACTGTCTGACTGTACCGAACATAGTGAAACTATGTTATTGTTCGTACTACTAGCGCCACCTATCGGCGTAACTTGGGAACTATCAGACTCCACTTCGGCGGCCCTTGGAGTAGTTGTGATGGACTGCGACATCGAAGTCGATGAAGATATTCCATTATTATCGGGGAAGTGTAAAAGGGAATGGTGTGTTTTAACATGACAATGACTACAAACACTAGTCGACTTACATGTGGGGGAAGTATGATTTAAACTTAAACAACTTACACAACCACTAAATCTTTTTACAACCTTGTACCGTTCTCTCGCTGATTGTTTAAGAAATTCCGGACACCGAGATAACTGATTATGATTATTATTATTACATAACTTACATAAATTGGATTGGTTTGCAGTCACATAAGATTGAGTAACCTTTGAGGAGACGGGCCTAGTAACACTAGGTTTAAATCCTTTGGGTACAGAAATAGGTTTATTATTAACTTTAGATGAACTTTGAACCCCAGTTCGTTCCATTATTTTGGCCTGTTCCTTTACAAATTTAACAAAGGAAGCATAAGTTGGTAAGGTTTCACTTCGAACATGCTGTTCAAACAAACGAGCAGTCTCTGAGTCTACCTTTTTAATTGCAAGATATAAATAAATAAAATCCAATTTATTTTCAATATTTAATCTTTCAAATGCCGAAATTGAAACGGAAAACTGATCAATAAAAGAGTTTAAACCATCCATGGATGCAGACTGCATCCTTTTAAATTCAAACATCACATCCAAATAGGCAGTACCTAACGAACGGACATCTTGATACTTTTCCACTAAGGTATCATATATGACATGATAATTATCGCCAGTAGGAAGTAAACCACTTATAGAAGCCAATGCCCTACCCTCTAATAAACTAGAAAGGTAATAAATCTTTTCTGAGTTACTAAGTTTTAAATTGTTATGAATTGTGTTATTAAAACACTCAAAAAAGGTAGGCCATAATTTGGAATCACCATTAAATTTTGGAAGTTCAATTGGAGGCAGCTTTAACTTTGCAGGGGTCAAGGTCGGTTTAATTTCACCAGACTGTTTCCCATTGAACGAATCTACTACATGTTGAACTTGAGAAAACAATTCATCAAATGATTGCCAAACACCAAAACTTGGAGTGAACTTTGGATCTGCTTCCATCTTAGCCAAATTTAACTCTTCAACAACCAAATTAAATTCTTTCCGGAGCGATACAATATTAGTAGCAGAAGCCAGAAACAACTCCTTATCAGTAGAAGTTTTAATACACTGAGATGCATCATAAATAGATTGCAATCTAGCAAAATAAGAACTCTGCCGGGCCTCTAATATCTTAATTTTAGGAGAAACCATCTTTTCTTCCATTAAAGGCATTATAAATTACTTTATTAGGAACTTAATACAAGTATCTTATTGTATTCAAAGAGAATTAACTTCTACCTACTCCTTATTGGAAAAATTATTTAAAGATATAATATAATTTAAACTTATTTTTCTTTATTTTAAATTATTCTTAAACAAAATTAATTTAGTTAAACTATTTTAATTTGGTTTAAGAAATTACTAAACAAACTAAATACCACAAATTAAATTTGTAGTTATTTTAAGTAGGTATATAATATGTACTCTGCACAAGAATAATACCTATGCAGTATGAGTTCAACGACCCTAACAATTACTACCAATTAAAATTAAGTTTATTTACCCAATGACTTTGCAAAATTGAACAAATAGGTAGGTAATTTAGATATTTTAATAATCTATGGACTGAGGTAGGCATCTACCTTAATAATCAATCTCAATTAAAGTTATGTATTACTAAAAGTATGTAAATACACCAGTGTAGAATTCAGGAAACGTATTCTATACTCGTAGCTTGGTATAAAGTGACGCTAATAATGGTACACTATTACATAACACATCCTATGAGTTTCAATTAACCTAGTAATGGTATATAAAGTGACACAAATATGGTACACTTATGACACTCACGATTGAAATATAAGAAACGAATTCACTAAATCTTAACTAATTTGGTAATGTACAATACACTTAAGTTTATAATTTAGAACAAATTTCAATAACCTAACCAAGTAGGTAGGTATTAAGTAAGTGAAACTACCATAGAATAGGACAACTTTACTGGTCAATCCGTTGGACCACTAATAAAATTAATGTACTTTAACCAGCGGATGAGCAGTTCTGGACTATCCTAACCCTGGGATCCGGCTCGAAGGACCAAATAAAAAGATGTGAACGCGCCTTCTGAAGGCCTGGAGAACCGGTAGGTATGTAAGCACCCAGTATTGGCAACCAGCAAATAAATTCCGTAACCTATAACCAAATGCAAGGCGGACTTACTTGACTGACACCAAATGATCAGCTCCCAGGTGGTCTTCTTCAACGTGCGTTCACGCCGCAAGCTTCTACGGCGGAAGCCGCGGATAAGCGTACAAAATGGCGACAAAGCAGTGTCCAAGCGTGCCACACAGGCGACTCTCGTCGCGCCTGTTCACCAATTTAAAGCACCACACAACTTAAATAAATAGTTCACCAAGCGTGCGGTGGGCATGCGTCCATAAAAAGCTGTGTATTCGAGGGTTGAAAGCAAACACCAAAGGGTCACTCCAGAGTCCGGCACTCGCGAGCGAAGCTAACGCAGAGCAGCACGTACACCTCAGTACACAGTCGGGAACACACTCGTTGACTCAGCCGGCGCAAGCATGAGCCAAAAAACGAATGCAACGCCGCCATCATGATGTGGGGAACTACCGCGCCCGCGCCGATTGGTCGAGCGTTCAGTCCACCCATGGATGGCATAGGCGCGAAATTTAAATACCGGGTTGCCAATATCTAGATATATAAATGGCCCAAACAGTTATCATATCTCTGGCTTCTCCTTTACTTTTTAAATTGAATTGCATCGCATGTGGACGGTCAGTTCATTATTGCAAGAGAGAAAGAGTAAACTAATTTCTAACACCAAACGCCGACTTAGGATCCGATATAACTTAGGAATAGTTAGTTATTTGTGCAACAAGAGAGCAAAGTCGTTTTTTGCAGCGAGTGCTGATTTTGAATCCTGGCGAGGGATTCAAAGGCACGAGATGCAAAAAACTTTGCTCTCGTTTAACACACATAACTTTTCACTTCAGCAGCGAGAACACTTTAGGAGATAATAGTTATTTACAGGTTAAATATCAGTTTTATTTGCAGTAAATACTTATTTTCGTTTAAATACAAGTTAAAAATTCAATAAATTACATTTTAAAAGACATAATTATCTTTTTGCAAAATTCCTTTAGTTAGTACAAAAATCCGAACGTGTTTGTCTTTGAGGTCGAATTCAAAATCGGAACTTCGAAAGGAATGGTCTTTGTCTCTCTCTCTTTGTAATGGCGGGAAAGAGATACAGTGTAAATGTTTCGAATTGTATGATTAACCCAAGGCTGATTAAGATATTCGCGGCTTTCTGAAAACAAAAATTAAAAATTTCAGGCAGCAAAACCTACATGTTTGGGCTGCTGAAGTGAAAAGTAAATTAATTTTTGTACATCGGCATACGCTTGCTACACGAGAAAAATTTTATAAGTAGAAACAAAATTATTGCAGCCGCTTTTGATTTCGATAGTTTTTAAAACAAAAATTACCTATACTGTACATTTACTTTACCTGCAAAAAGTTCTTTGAGAAACCGGCGCGCGCCACCGAAGCAGTCACGAGCCGAATTTCTCAACAACTTATGTCCGTATTTTAAGTGTCTAAAAAAAAGATTCATTTATCATAGCATTCGCAAGGATGTGAAAATATTCTATTAGCACTATGGCAAATTTGCAGCCTTGAAATGTCAATGTGTCGTAATACTCGTATAATGTATCGCTAGGTCGGTTATTATACATATAGTACATAGTATAAGTTAAAAATAATATACATATTATATTATATAAATTATTATAATCTGACACTTTTCACATTGGCACGTTTTTGATACGCTAGCCAGTTTCCACTGGAATCGGTAACGCGACACGTTTTTATCATCACATTATTTGGTTAAGATAGTTAAAATACCTACTTACCTACCTTTATACACAATGTACACATCATTTTTGTAAGAAACTTGTACTATTTTTATTATTTCAACATCATTATATAATTATGTTTAATTTAATTTTAATAACAATGTGATAACTACGAGTTTATTTATAGCAATTAATCGGCTACAAACGGTAAAGGTCATAATATACATATATCTATACTATAATAAAAGAGTTGAATCCGCGATTCTGTATACATTGAATATTTTTCAGAAAAATTGACAGGGGAGGGGATAAAAGAAGAGTAACCAACCACGAAAAAGAATTTTTAAAATTCTTTTCTGTCTGTCTGTGTGTTCGCGATAATCTCCGAATCTACTGAACGGATTTTCATGCGGTTTTCACAGGTAGATTAAGCTTAGCCAGGTGCCAGGCCATAGGTATAGACTTTGTTTCATTCAAATCAGATATCGGGAAAAAAAGTTGTTACATAAAAACTTTTCACGCGGGTGAAACCGCGGGGCACAGCTAGTCTATACCAGGTATAATAAAAGAGTGGAATCCGCGATTTTGTACATTGAATATTTTTACCTAAAATTGAGAGGGGTGATAAAAGAAGAGTAACCAAGCCCAAAAAAAAAGTTTTTAAAATTATTTTCTATCTGTCTGTCTGTCTGTTCGTGATAATCTCCGCATCTACTGAACGGGTCGTCATGCAGTATTCAGTAATAGATTAAGCTAAGTCTGGAGCAACATAATATAGGCTTTGTTTCATCGAAATAGGACATAGGGGAAAAAGGTTATCGTCAGTTAAAGACTTCACGCAATGCAATGGTCAAAACCTTCGATATAATGTTGTATAACGAACATGATAAAACCTTTTTAGAGATTTACATTTTTTATTTTGAATTGATTTTTCGCGAAGTGATAGATTTAAAGCTTGGAGAGACAGATGATGTGATTATATTTTTCTTCAGACTAAAGAGTATACATATAAATAACCAAATAACCACTAAGTTTTAAAAGAGTGAGAAAATCTAACGTCATCACTGTCATTGAAAGGGTCGAAAATTCACGCGGGTGAAACCGCGGGCACCAGCTAGTTATAAATATATGCACACGGCAAAAGAATAACATCACGAACTGAAGGCGTGGCGCGGGTCCGCAGGAGAGATAGGAGCTGTAGGGTGCGTTCTCATCGTTTACAATAATTTATGGTCATTGGTCAGAATATTTTTATTTGAATTTTTCAATCGGTCGAGAGTTAATGCCATCATAATATTACGGTGAATGCTTAGCTATAATAACCAGTGTTGATCGTGTTGCGTGTATAGATGGACAATCCGATAAACGCCGAGGAGTTTACGGGCTATCTTCGGGTTTAAACCCAAAAACCGAGTTTAAACCGGGTTGATGAGCATCCGTTGCGCGCTCACACCGCGGAGCATTGCGCGCGCGCACCTACCGCCTTCGTCTAATATCTTCGTGTCGCTGGTACCGCCTGAACCGGCTATGGTATCGTCGGTATCGATAAACGCTAATGTGTCTACGCATTGACAACGTGCGTCGGCAATTAGGAGCGCGCTGCGTGCCGATAGCACGTACAATTTGATAGAACACACAACAAACTTATGATTAGATATATCATAAACAATTTGGGCGTTTACTTTTCGTTCAATAACCAGCCACTATCTTTTGTGTGTTGTAGTAAACTACTTAGTTAGATTGGTCGTATACAGGTCAGTCGCGACGGTAATGAGTCACCACCGACCTGATGGCAGCTCCTAAACCCCGATGCCCCCTCTAGCAGGTGCATTCGACAGTGCATGATAAAGGGTGCGATTTTTAAAAAACCAGTTTCAGGCCAGATTGCTTTTATTTTAGGCTGTGTAACGAGTGACTGCCACGTCTCTCGAATATCTGCAGCTTGCATCACAAGTGACTGTTGAGATTGGCCTGTGTGCACCCAGTATAATATTGTATTTACAGCTAGACTAGCTATTTATTTATTTGTGAGGAAGATCAAGAACACATTTTAACTTACGCACCTATATGTATATATAAAATGTAGATATGTAAAACAAGATTGCTAATTATAGGTCTTCACAAGATTGATTTTGAAAAAGGCGGTACCTAGTTAAGCAATAATTTTTAAACAAGAATTACGTCGCTCTAGTCTGGGAAGTCAAACTAAATAATGTAGCCAATGAAAAAATCGGTATTAGGAAGCACCACAGATGTCGATTGGAAACAATCGCGGAGCCAGGGTTTACATCGCTCCTACTATCTGTTGGGCGGCAGATTTGACCCGAAGAGGTCGGAGTTGGAGCGAGATAACGGAGCGATAACATGCAGTCGACACTCGACAGCGACCGCTTCACAAATGGAAGAATGATTTCGAATGATTCTCAATAAGATAACTCGCCACTGTTATTCTATAGTGTCCAATGTTCTTCATTACAAATTAGAGACAAAGCAACCGGTCGATTTATATAAGTAAAAAAAAAAATCCTCCAATTTTAAATTGCCGTTATAAACGGTTTTGACGGCTTCATGTCGTGGTCCTACTACGTTGCCAAGAACGGAACCCATTGATGAAGTGTTTGTTTGTTCAACTCCAACTGTGTCTCAAACAGGAAGCTCAATAATCACCCTCAAATTATTCTAAATCTTTGCTTTGATCTCGATAACCCAGTAATAATATTGACGATATAAACTGGCGTTAATATTTATGGTATCGATGACGTAGGAAAGTAATAATAAATTTTATAGTCGACATCACACAAAATCCATAAACGATATCTGAGGGACAGCTCTACGTCAGAATGGCTGCTGATTGGATATTTGGGCTTGGATATGCATACTTTTTTGATGTCCTGGACCATGGGTATCATTAAAAAAACTTGATGGTGCAGTCCATTACCCAGTGATGTCATGGCAATGTCAAAGTACTTACTGACTAGCTAAATGACGTGAATCACATAAAATCGAAGCTGATATATTTTTCTGTCTAACAGCTAGCACTATTCTATTATAAAAGTACTTACTAAACAAACTGTTATTTCTAATGTCTTTGGCTATAACACATCATGTTGATGCCCAGCTTTCCAAGATGCCAAGGGAGCAACCCAGTACAAGTGAACCAACCAACACTATCCTGCAGTATCTGTCTTTGGTCTCACAAAAATATTATTAAGTTATTACAGCCAAAGGGAAATCTATTTTTTATTCAAATTATTGCAAGTAGCACTTTTTTTAAATTTAGGGTGCCACACTTCTGAAGTGGTAGATTAGTGAGACTTAAATGTACTGGTCTAAATGTACAATATTCCATGGAGCAATACCACAAACAAGGTATACCTATCTATCACAATATACACACAATATATCTAGCACAAAATAAAGTTTTACACCATTATTAAAAATATGAGAGCAAAAGGTGTAACAATAGATAGACATAATTTTATTTACCAGAGTTTAATTCAATGTCTATTAAATTATTATTAATACATGCCATTAGCTAAAACTGACTTGAATATATACTCTGATACAAAGACTTAATTTGAAAAAATTGAGTTACCAACATAAATTAACTTTAAGCTGCAAAAACCCTGCCTCTTGAGGAATAACCCACATAACCTTGGAACAGGCTACCAGAAGTAGTCTTGGCACCTAACATCCTCAACTTTAAAAACAGATTGCAAAAATATTTTAAACAACTACTTACTTAAAAGATAAAAAAAATAATGGATAATATGGCAGAAGCAGAACACTTGATGAGTCCTAGTCCGTGAGTAATCTCTTCATAAATTATCTTATAAATGTTTCACCCAAAAAGTTTATATATTTTAGTTGGTTTAGTTTCATAGACCTGCAGCTATATTAGTAATTTATTTATGTCATATAAAATAATTAAACTAAACAATGCATCTACATTAATATTAGGTATGTACAATAAGAAAATCTTAATTACCTACAAATTGAATTTAAGAAATCTTGTGAGGTTTATCAAATATAAAAAATGAGCTTGTATTTGCTGTAAGGTGTACTGATTAGTGAGTTTCAGAAGTCACAAGCGCTGGTTATCTGTCTTTACAGTAATTAATAGTGTTTTTATTTTCCCACGCAATCTATGTTGATAAATATCTAAATAGAATAATTTTATTACCTACATGTAATTACTAAAGCCTGGAACTAAATTGAGAGTTTGTGACAACGCAACAGGTAAACAGTTGACTCACACTTATGTGATTTTGTTAATTATTATAAAATATAATAAAGGTATAAAACTAAGAATTAGAATTGGACCATCGGACCTTACCTCTGGCGACGTTCGCCTGCCCGACCGGTGCCCCATTCACCTTGATCCGCCTGAGACTCTCTTCCGTTGGACATTTTAATAGCATATTTTATTTTTGTTCATACGACTTTAATTCCCAATAAAAGCACTTCTTTAACCTAAAAACTGTATCAAAACAATAACACCACATCAGCCTGTTGCACAAGTCATCTAGTGATTGGTTGTTTTGCTTGACGTCAAAAGTCCATATTTTGTAAGTAGGTAGGTACCTACGCAAAATGTACCTAACAACACTATCGACACCAAAATGTTTTAATATAAATAAATAAAAAAACAAAGCAAACAGCGTCTCTTCAATTCAAATATCCTATAACACAATTTAGTTTCAATTCCCGAAACGTAATGAATTCCAAGAAGTCGGAAACCAAAAAAAGAAAAGACTGCAGTGTAGCTACATGCAAAGTTATTGCGAACAACTATGTTTTGTAGCACTACTGTCTACTACTAGCAATACTTTGTGTACTTTGTTTTGTAGCACTAGCAATCTACGAGTAGTTTTTTATTTTTTTTTAGTTACCCCTTACTGGGAAGGCAAAGGAAGCTAAGTTCATACAGCCAATCCATTAGTATTTTTCTTCCAAAGGCAAAACCTCAGGCCAAACGGTCAACGGTGACCATCAACGAGTAGGTATATACTTAACCAGAGAGAAGGTAATCACTACGTTTACTTAACCACAGATCACTAAGCAATTGTATGTAGCAACGTAGCAACTAGCAAGTACAGAGCAGTGTTACCAACTGCTAAAAACATTTACCCTTAAGTCAAAAACCCCTAAATCCCTCTAAATAGTAATAAAAAGTTTATAAAAATAATAAGTAGCGCCAGAGTTTTTGCCTTAGTTTCTAAATTATTACAGCGAAAATATTGGTTTTAAAAATTTTTTAATCAAATGCAAAAATGTTTCCTAATTTTTTTACGACCAATATTTTCTTCGTAATTACAAAATTTAGATTCGTAATAATAAAAATTTTTGCTAATTATGAAAATCTTATTTTTAAAATAACAGCTATCTTATTGGTCCTAGTAAAAAATTATAAGAGACATTTTTCTATTAAATTAAATTTAAACAACTTTTGATTAACAAAATTTTATACAACCAATATTTTTACTGGAACATCGAAGATTCGACAGAATTAATAATTGTTATTTTGGAATTGCGGCATAGTGCGCCTACCTGTGCAAGGCGTCTATTGCCATATTTAAAAAGAAGAAGAAGAAGAAACTAAAACAAGAATTATAAATTAGGAACAAAGATAAGTAGCCAAAACACCCCTAAAAATATAACACCTCTAAAAAAATCCCACCACATTCATTTACCCCCTAAATTTGGGGGAAAACCCCTAACTTGGGAACTGTGGTAGAACTACCTAGCAGGAGAAAAATATTGAATGAAACTAATCTATCTGTATATATAATAATATTATTTATGATTACCTATGTAAACCAATAACCTACAGTTTCCTATCCTATCCGAAATTCCGAATCCGCATCCTTTTCATGTTTTTCATCGTTTCCTTGAAACTGGCAAAATGCGTAAACCGCGCGACGCCATAACAAAAAAAAAACAACATGTGAAGTTAGGTACCTCAGAAGAATAACTAACCACAAATTAACTAGACTTATGTCTAAAGATCACTAACTGCTTTAGTTATTCTAACGTAGTGATTACCTTCTCTCTGGTTATTCTTCTGAGTTAGGTACGAAATAAAACATGGCACCAAATTCAAATGAGCACAGTAACGTTTTGATATTTGCCTACTTCTTCTTCTTCTTTAATAATGGCGTCTATACCTAATTATAATGTTTCAATGTTTCTTAATATAAAAATCTCTTCATCCACTTCTTCAATTATGGTGAAACGCCAATGACAATGTTAGATTGTTCCCCAAGTTAAAACATTGAAAGCCAGTTTCCTGCTCAGGGTTCAAAATAGATGCTGAAAAGTGACTGAAATAACGAAGACAAACGTGACACGCGTGTTTTCAGTGCGGCTTTCACTCGTCAACACTCAACAACCGATGTTTGCCTTCATTTTGGAAGACTAAACAATGAAGTCTGATATAATAAAATATTATCAATTATTAAAGTAGTATCTTGTACATATTGCGCATATTATTAGGGTACTTGCATGAAATTTATAATAAGAAATTGTGTCAATATTTCAAAAATAGAGCCTTAGAAAAGCGTTATCGTGAAAGATTTACTAAAAAAATTCAAAGAAACTAAGTGCATACAGTCAACGCATATTTTCCATTTTAAAGTTTTTTTTTTTTCGATTCTTTACTGGAACTTTTGGAATTAGATCGACACAGTTCAACCTTAATTTCGCTTTTGGATATTTAAGTTATCTGTCTGTCATTGTCACATGACCCTGTCAATACGACAGTGATATTTCTATCACAGATTAATAAGGCGTAATTTTGAACTAGTGACGTCATTCCGCGTTTCGGCGGTAAGTAGGAACTTTGAAAGGCTCTATTTAATTAATTTATGCAAATATATTTTTTCTTTTTCTTGCTTTGTTTAAGTAGGCCATATATCTTTAAAATAGACTGAAAAAAAGTGCATGCAAGTACCCTATTGTAATCAGAGAGAAGGTATCATTGTAATTTTATCAAAGAAGACAATTAAGAACGATGTAGTTCTGGCAGGTAGGCAAAAGGGTAGTCGCTTGAAATTTTTAATGAAAAATTGTATCAATATTTCAAAAAAAGGGCCCAAAAAAAGCTTAATGGTGAAAGATTTACTAAAAATATAAATTATCAATAGTTTCCAAAATATTCAACTTTTAATTTTGTTAATGGAACGTCACTTTTATTTTTGTAGAAAAAATTTACCATTTTCAAGGAAGGCAAAAGAAACTAAATGCATAAAGTCAACACATATATTTTTACTTTTTCTGTAGTTTTAAAATGCATCGGTAAGATTAATTTAGATTCTTGACTGGAATTTTCAAAACTAACCCGACACAGTTCAACCTTAATTTCGCTTTTGGATATTGAAGTTACTTATTTGTAATATTAATCACGATAAACTAATTTGTAAAACAAAGAAATAAAACTGACGTCCATTACTGCTAAAATCCCGCCAAAAGCTCCAAGTGACCAAAGAGTGCGAACCACACGTGACAGGTCTTCCACTACTCCTTTTGAGGAGGCTAAGGAATCTAAGTCCATACAGTCAGTTCAAATGTCTTTCTTTTCTGACCTCTTAACCTCCCAGCGAACAAGCCATTTGATCTTCTAGATCACTATTTTGCTTTCACTACGTTTACATAATAATAAACCACGATAAACTAATTTGTAAAACAAAAAAACAAGAACCTCCTCGTCCATTTTGTTCAAATTCCGACTAAATTCCCAAAAGTAAAATTCATTTTAATCAATTTTTTTTCAATAAAATTCTTGATATATTCGAATTTTAATTATTGATGGATAAATATCGACTTGTTAAAATCTTTACAGTGGGTACCTATCATCATTCCAGTGTCATGGCTCAATAGCCCTCGCCTGTCCCAGAAGGGGCGAACATAAAAAACAACAACAACAACAACATTCCTGGTGTGCGTTCCGTGGGTTTGGGTGCGTTGTTTGGTTAAAATTTCACTCGTTTGAGTTGCAACCAAGCCACAGAACGATCGAGTTGTTTTTATAACCTCAAAATATTTGAAATTTCAGACGCCATTTGTTTTCTCTCAACTCACATTGCGAATAAGACTGTTTTACATCCAATTATAAACTTTTTATGACTACGACACCTCCCCTTTGTTCGTAAGAACTCCGATTAATTTCTTTTTCAACGAATCCGGTTTTTGGCGCAAACTTTGACACTTCTTAAACAATACATAGCTGTCAGAGTGAAAATTAACCTGCTTCGGAGATGGTTGTTTGGTTGCTGCACTCCGAGCCACGGAACGGGTGAAACTACGCTCTGACAGTTGTCAGAGTAAAATTTCACCAAGCCACAGAACGGGTTCAGAGCGCGCTCGAGCGCGTTCGAGTGCATTCGTGCGAAGCCACGGAACGCACACCTGCTGTCATTTGTCATCAAGCGTCAAGCGTCAAGTTTAGCGCCATTTTAGATTTACCCATATTCCAAAATCCAGAATTAATCTCCGGCGAACGAAAGCTGAAAAGACGCCAAGTGCCAACCCGACCTAACGTGATAAAGCCGCGAAACAAATAAACGAAGATTAACTCGTTTTAATAGTGTCTAGTGGATTAATAAATTGAAATGGGGAAAAAGGACAAGAAAGGCGACTCCAGTGATGGTTCAAGTGAAGAGGAATACGTAGTTGAAAAAGTGCTGGACCGACGGACCGTCAAGGGGAAGGTTAGAACAAAAAAGCATCAACTGTTTTTGCTATTTTACTTAAATACAATTTCTTCTTACATATTTTCTGCATTTAACAGTCATCGCAAGTGTAGGTATATAGGTACCTAGTCCACTAATTGATACTAATTATTAAAAAATATTTACCTACTATTATTTTTGTCGTTTGCCGAATATTATTATTTTGATATTGCCGAATATGAATTGATAATGTTATTTTGATATTTAACCACTTGATGTTTTGAGTTATCAAAATATAGGAATTGGTACCTAAGCACCTGGGTACTTAATTTGTAATTTCCATCGTTATTCCAATAACAGTTAATACCATGCTTGGTTATATTATTATGTGTATGCCTTGTGCTCAACTAAATAGCTGGTTTCATCTGTGTGTGTAGGATTCCTTTGGGAATTCTTACAGAGATAAAGTATTCTATAGCTGAAGGTGTGAGCAACACAAATAGGGTATTTTACACCATGTAAGAAAAAATATAAAAATGTATCTACCTATATGATAGATTTCGAAAAAAGTTTTAGAATGCCATTCGCCATATTGGTGACGTCCCTCCGTTAGTAAACAATCTAGGGTGAGTTCTGATATGCACTGCAAGCACTGAAAAGAAGAAATTGCTTTTAAGCAATAAGGCCACCCTTTGTTGCCTGTATTTCCCACCATGTATTTTTTTTATATTTATGTTTTGGTGACAATAAAGAATATTTGATTGATTGATTGAAAGGTATAACATCAATTCAGTATACTGCATATTGCAAAGTCATTTGTTAAACAGTGCTTGCAGTGTATATCAGAACACACTATCTCTCTCAGTTGTATTGTTTACTAACAGAGTGACGTCACGAGCTGAAATCATGGCGGCTAGCATTTCCGTGGGAAAATTCAAAATCATTTATTTATTTATTTATTTTTATTTGTTAAAGAATATATTGTCTCAAAATATGCATTACAATAAACATAAAAAAACTGACCTAGAGTCCAAAAAATAAGAATAAAAGTGTCCACAATAATTAAGATAACAGCTGTGATACAAAACTCAATTTGGAATTATCTTGGGAACTATTTGTTTCCGAGATGAAAACTATCCATCTTTTCTATTCCACTACCTAAAATCACTAGTCGAATAGTTGTTCCATTTGGTTCTAGCTACTCAGATATTAAAAGTCTTTTAGAAATTCTTTAAAAATATCTCGTGTTATTCAAGGATATTGTAGCTTTCTAACTAAGAAAGAATTTTTAGAGTCAGTTGGTCCAGAGATTATCCCTTGCAAACATAATATTCCAATATAGATATGAGGAGCTGGTGAACGAAACAGTATAATTATGCATCTGGTCAAAATACATACTTTTTTCTACAGTCCGGGATCATGAATGGTATGACCGACTCTACACACATTCTAACTAGATTCTCTCTGAGTGTGCCTATTAGAATACCCCGAAAACCTCGGCCTTTGTTCCACATCCGTTTTAGTAGGACAAACCTTGGTAAGCATTCACCTGTTCCCCGGCTGTCTTGCCTATACAACCGCCTCGCCTGTAAGATCGATGGCCTTGACATATTCTCTGATAGCTTAAATAAATTCAAGTACAAAATTGTAAATGCCCCCACTCTGAAGCGAGCCCCCACTCTGAAGCGGTAGGTAGGTAGGTAGGTATGCCTGCCCTTCTGTCTTTTTGTTTTGTTTTTTTTCCTCTAATCTAATTGGCTAGTAGATGCGCATGCTGTGGCCATCTATTATCCGGTTACATAATTTGATTTGATACAGATGACACCATTAACGTACGGATGAATGTTTATAGTAACCTGTTGATGGTCCTAAATAAATAAATAACTGTATTATTACAATAAAGTTTCTACAGCATTGAATAAGTGGTTTGGTTTATTTGCAACTTTTAAAAAAAAAGAATTAAACTGACTTTTGTTTAGATTGACCTAACCTAAAAACTTCAATCAAAAGGGCTTAAACAAGAAGCTTAAACATGCATCCTCGTGGCAATCAAAAACAGCTTAATTACATTTTTCAAAAAATATCTTCCCTTGTATTAGACATAGCAATCTAAATTTCACATATATGTCAAATCAAGTCTCAAACTTCATATGGATAAATTAAAGACCACACCAAAAGCTCACTCTAAGTATGTTATTCAGTTTACTATACCATTTTGTTCGCCAGCTCCTCATATAGGTGGCTCTTAATTCTGTTACATTTTAGTTACTTACAACTTGAAAATATAATACATAAATTTTAACTCAAATTAATTATCAAGACATAGATGTCTACAATTACCATTAAACAGTAAAAGCTTAACCTACTGGCTTCTGAGTAGTATTGTTTATAAGAGGATTAATAATAATTTGTATTATTACCAAACAGACACAGTATCTCTTGAAATGGAAGGGCTATAAAGAAGAGGAGAGCACTTGGGAGCCCGAGGAGAACTTGGACTGTGAGGAATTGATACGGAATTTTGAAGAAAAGAGAAAAGAAAAAGAGGTAAGACATTTAGAGCTGCATCTGTAAGGTTCCAGCTATTATATTCATCATTATTGATTGTGTGGTTTGAGAAAAGAAGTTCCACAATCAAGACATGTGTTTGGTTGTATATTATATTACTAGCTGTTCCCTGCAGTTTCACCCGCGGTAATTTCAGAGTTCGCGAAGGAATTCTGGTTTACGTTATAGCATATGTTACTCAGGGACAATGTAGCATTCTAAAGGTAAAATAATTTTTCGAAATCTGTCCAGTTTAAATGTTTAATAAAACAAAACTGGTGTGCGTTTTGCAGGCTGCACAAAAAACAAAGAAACCGGAAGAGCGTGCCAAGAAACGTGTGCGCGAGTCGAGTGTGGAGACCAGCGGCACCAGCAGGAAGGGCCGCGGGAACAGCATGTCCTCCGTGGACGAGCACAAGGACAGCAAGCGCGAGCGCAAGGACGATAAGGCTAAGTCCGGCTTCGAGAAGGGCATGAAGGCTGAGAAAATTATAGGTTAGTGCCATATCTACTCAACCGATCATCATGAAATTTTACATACACGTTGTCAAGGGTACAGAAAAGGACACACAGGGTTCTTAACGCCGCGACGCTAAAGTGACAAAGTTCTTGGGTGGGCGGCATTTTGCCCAAGGCATCTGCTTTGTTAAAGATTTAAATTTTTTTTTTTTATACCTCACAACAAACAAAAAGGGAAACTCTCTATTTAATATTTATTTTTTCGTTGTTGTCATGTAATTATTATTTATCATTATAATCTCTAATCTCGTATATTATAATCTGCAGGCGCATCGGACGCGACCGGCGAGCTCATGTTCCTGGTGAAGTGGGCCGACTCCGACGAGGCGGAGCTGGTCCCCGCCAAAGTTGCCAATGTCAAGTGTCCGCAGCAGGTATATGGTGTTTAGTAAAAAAAAATAGTTTAAACTGCCTCCCACGGTAATTTCGGAGTTTCCGCGGGAGTTCTAGGACAAAATATACCTATAAACCTTCCTCTCGAATCACGCTATCTATTGGTGAAAACCGCATGAAATTCCGTTCAGTAGTTTTTATATTTATCGCGAACAAACAGAGACTGATGCGGTGGACGACTTTGTTTTATAAGTAGGGATTTGTATTCATATTGCTCAAAATCTTTATTCACTATGACTAACGACATTCCTTGCCCATAACGCGACCCAAAAACATAATCCCAAACGATAATCCATAATCGGAATTCCCGCAGGAACTATTTTTTTTTTCTAAAATAAAAGTAGTGTTGAGTATAATAATAGTAGTTTATGCAACTGTCATATAATGAACTCGTTACTATTATGAAACTCGCTGCGCTCGTTTCATAA
Organism: Zygaena filipendulae; assembly: GCA_907165275.2. Lineage (NCBI taxonomy): Eukaryota > Metazoa > Arthropoda > Insecta > Lepidoptera > Zygaenidae > Zygaena > Zygaena filipendulae. Next base: position 1,365,252 of record OU015649.1, read on the forward strand.
ACTCACACTCGTGTTTTAATACCCTTCATGACATCAATAAAACGCGACCAACCTGATTGGCCCTGCAATCAAGTTAGTCGCGTTTTATTGATGTTATAATGAGATTTTACGATATCGATGTGGATATTATACCATCATGTGAAATTGCTTAAATTGAGTGTTTTGTTGTCTGCGCTATAACAGTAGTAATTATAAGTCAAGTATTGGAAACATAAGTAGAATGTTACAACATTAGTGTAGATAAAGTATAATATAAAGTAAAATGCTCACTAAAGTAAGAAGCTGAACAGTTCGGAGTCGAACTTAGCGAGACAGGCGTTTCGATTGTACACTAGCCGTCCTCCGCGGTTTCACCCGCGCTAATTTCGGAGTTCCTGTTGGAATTTCGGGACAAAACCCTATGTCACTCACGGATACTGTAGCTTCCTATAAGTGAAAGAATTTTCAAAAGCGGTTCAGTACATCCGATCTAGATCCAGATCCGACCCATACGACGTCACAAATTCACAAACTTTAGCTCTTTATAATCCTTATTAATATTATAAATGCGAAAGTGAGTTTGTTTGATTGTTACGCCATTCACGGCTAAACGGCTCAACCGATCACCACGAAATTTTGCATACACGTTGTCAGGGGTACAGAGACGGATATGAGTACTTTTATCTCGGAATACCCGCGGGATCTCCGAAACTAACGCGGGTGGAACCGTGAGGAACAGCTAGTATTAGTATAGATTGTTTAAATACCAACCAAATGTGAAATATAAAAAAAAAATGTAGACACAAAATGGCGCTATAATTTTAAATCACGATTTACTCACTCCAGTGTGGGTGAACACACTATACTATCCGCCGTACACAGAGTCGACTTTAATGATTACTTTGTTAAGTATAGATTTTTAGATTGCGGCAGTTGTGTTTTAAAAATCTATACTCAACTAAGTAATCATTAAAGTCGACTCTGAGTGCGGCGGCGTGTCCGACTAATGCTCGCCCTCGGGCCGCAGGTGATCGCGTTCTACGAGGAGCGGCTCACGTGGCACTCGCCCACCGAGTCGGAGTGAGGCGCGCCGCCGCCGCCGCCGCCGCCGCCTTCGATCCTCGTTGTAATATTGTATAGTTTGCGTGGACAGCGAATTTCATTGTGAACGGAACGTAAACGGGTGCGGTCGCCGTGTCGCGAGCGATCGGCTTTGGTTCTTAGGGCCTATGCACCCCATGCTTTTTAAAAGCGTCGTCGACGGCGCGCTTTTATCCTACAAAAGTCTACAGGCTGTGTCTGACTCGCGTTCGTTTCGCGTCTGTATCGCTACAAACGCGCGTCGACGGCGCGTTTATAAACCTGGTGTGCATAGGCCCTTAATTGCATACTATGTCAAATTGCAAAATTGTAATATATACCCCTTACGAGCGGTAGAAATTAAGCGTCACCGAATTCAAATTGTTTTAACCGCTATAAAAAAAAATCATATCTTCTAGCACAGTGGTCGGCAACCTGGTCATTCAAAAAAGACAAATCACCCGCGTTAATTACGGAGTTCCCGCGGGAATTCCGAGTTACAATATAGCCTATGACACTCACAAATAACGTAGCTTTCTATTGGTAAAATAATTTTTAAAATAGATTCAATAGATCCAGAGATTACCCCCTACACCCTGACAAACTCACAAAGTTAACTTCTTCACAATATGTGTTAGTGCAAATACATAATTGAAATTTATTTATTCACCTTTTTAACTTTGCTTTGCTAAAGTAGGAGACATTAATATAGAGTGAGGAGTAATATTCTATGCCAGCACTAAACATTTCGTGGAAGAGCCGCAGCCGAGGGCTCGGAGCCGCGCGCCGCTCGCCGACCACTGTTCTAGGATGTATTTCAAAAGTAATTGGTGCAACAGTGTGTAAAAAAACCCCGGCCAAGTGCGTGTCGGACTTCGCACATGTAGGGTGCCGTACCAAATATAAGCCGTCTGTCGTCCGTCGAGTCTTTGAAATTCTATAATTTTCTTTGTTAAAACCAACTTTATTTTGCGGCTAAACGCGTGGACCCGTAGCAGTGCAGGCTTACCGCCGCCGCCGCCCGCATCGCTTCTGTGAATTATAGAATTTGAAAGGAAAACATCGAGTTATCAATGTGTTGGTATTTGTTAGTAAAATGTACGTAATAATAAATAGTATCACAAAGTTTTAAGTTCATAAGTCAACAGGAAGTTGGAAAATACTTTGGTACAAAATGTAAAAAAAGCTGACTTGGGCGGTCTCTCATGAGTCTCATGCCAGTGTTTAAAAAAACAAAAAAAAACAAAAAATATATCTTTTATCTACTCAATGAGCGTTATTCAACGATAGACTCTCGTTTCGGTAGATAAAACGTAAAGTTTTGGGCCCCCCTTTAGCTGTTTGGGAGCCCCCTTTAAAGCCCGCGTGACAGACGACGGACAGACGAACACGCGAGTGACAGCAATAGGGCTCCGTCTGGACCCTTCGGGTACGGAACCCTAAAAAAGGGTAAATACACACTTTGATATAAAATTTAAGTGCTACAGATTATCATCAGAACTTAAGTGTTCACTCTTACATATTCTCCTATCGGTTCCTTTTTCTAATTAAATATCTTGAAAGATATGATTTTATTGACAGCGAGTGTTGCAACCCCAAAACAAATCATATTAGAATTAACGTACAATGATTTGTTTTTTAATGTTTTTACATTGAAGTGAGAGATTCAGTTGTTACGAAGTAATTTTTTAATCCGTGTCAAATCATCAATTAAGTTACTTTCTACGTACGATGGTTGTGTCGTTGACTTCTTCTAAAATACGTAACTGATAAAAACAAATGTATTTCAAGGTGCGCCACAAAACTGGACGCACACAGGTCGCATTTTGCGAAGTGTTCGCAGTGTATAAGTACGGACCCCATTTCAGTTCGCATTTCATTATATTATACCTCTTTTGTACTGTCATCGCTCAATCAAAGCTAAGCTAGAAAGCTATTGTACGTATACTTAAACAGCTGTTTAATTTTAATACTATTATTATTGACACTTACCAGCCATTGACAGCGAGCGATTTGGATAAGAATTTACTATGAATAACATTAAAATTTTAGTTTATAAGAATGTTAATTTTCCTTTGCCTTGTAAGCACTGTATCACTTCTCCACTTGAACATTTGGAATAGTCTGTTGAACTCAATTGAAATTATTTTTTTACCTAGCTCGGTGAATACCAACTCCACAAGGAAAATAACAGATGTACCTAAGAACTAAAATGACCTGTAAGGTTGATTTATTTTGCATTCTATATCCCACTTCTGATGGTAAACGTAAAGCTAGACGTTTACAAATGGTGGAATAGGCCATATTTTATTGTTTTGACTATGGAAAAAAATGTTTATTTTTTGGCGTTTCGCCATTTATACTATAAGTCGGTAATATTCAGTTACACACCAATAAAAGGCATTGAAAATGCAAACCAATTAGAGCTAAACCACACTGTTTTGCTGGAGCGTTCGGAGCCAAGTGTTGACTGCGGACACCTGAGACCAATTACACTTGTTTCTGTAACTGTTATGCTATTAGAATGGGTTTCAAAATTGTAATTCTGATGCGACACGAAAACAGTGTGGTTTCGAAATTCGACCCTATTAGTATTGACGTACCTACTTTAATTAACCGGACGAGGTGTTTATGTTCAAAACAATTCTTAGTTATATATAAATAAAAAATATCATATCTAAGATGTGATTATTGTTTTTATCCACGTCAACACAATGTTATTTTGAGAAATATGTTTTAATTTGGTGAAAAGGAAGGGGTTTCTTATAATATGGAGATATTAAAACGACTTTATTGTACTTTTTTGTTTTTATTATGATATAATTTTAAATTATATGTGTTACTTTTTTTAAATAAATTATTATTTGGATTCGTTCGGTTGCGTCCGGACGGGAACGCGCGACGAAGCGACCCGCGACCGTGTCTATGCGATTTTTGGCATGATTTGAACTTGCGACGGCGCGGCTCTAATGCTTTGCTGTCATTTGAAATGCCGTTCCCTCATCAAAGTTACCAACCAGACCCTGCGTGGGACGCGTGCCAAAGGTGCTATGGCTATTCCGCCGCACGACGACCCTACTAGGTACTGCACTTGGCGAGGCCTCGTGCGAAGGCATAGGTACTATAATTGTAGGGAGTCGCGCGATGCTGGAATCCTGCCTCGTGTTGCTCCGACTTGCGGTCACCGTGGGAGAACCGCCTCACTCGTTAACTCACACTCACTGAAAATATACTCATTCTCCAAATACCATAAGACACTTCATACAGTATGATACAGTCTATAGAAAGCCTCGATTATCCATTATGGTTCGCTAATGAGAAATACATATAAAATTAATCAGATGAATCCTTTCACTTGCAATATTTTAGAATTTAGAAGTATACGTACAAAAAAGAGAGGCGACATTCTTACAGAAAAATTGTGGAATATCTTGAAAATTGCAAATTAAGTTTTAAAATGTAAGGAATCAACTTCAAACAGACGCTAGTCACTGGACACTAAAACGATTTGTTCAAACGTTTATTCATTTCTGTTCTTCATCATTTATTCATTTAAGTTTATCCGCACTTCATTCTGGTCCCAAAATTGCATTTCACTTCGACATCTTTACAAATAGATCTTTTCAAATTTATCAAAATCCGCTACGACAATATTAAGATTTAAAATGCTACAGACTATAAATTTTTCCGTTTACAAACCTACCACAGCTACAAATTATACAATATAATGTAAAATCTTTCATATTATGCCAGTAGACAAGTGCAACTGAGCCTTATGTTAAAGTAAATAACATACAATGCGTGACGATGTAAAAAATGTATGAAAATTTAATATAGCTATTATTGCTACCTCCGCGATTTCGGGATTGCCACGGGAGTTCCGGGATGAGGACTTTCTTAGCTACTCATAAACTACCATACCCTGCCATATTTAAAATTCACAAAGTAATTTTAGAGATAATCTTCATGAACAGTGCAAATTTTATAAAATACTATTTGCAGTAAAAATAAATTGCACCATGTAAAATATTGATTATACCCATGTTTGAGGTCGTTTGGATCAGTCCACAGATGACCTCCAACGGGCAGTAAGTACAATGTTTTCCTTGAAAAATCTCAAGTCGCGTCGCATCGAATAACAAGATTTACGGCCGCACTCAGAGTCGACTTTAATAATTTTTAAAATAAAACTGCCGCAATCAGAGACGTTTAGTAAATTAATGTTAGTTGGAATTTAACTAATAAGTTACATCTCATTAATGTTAACTGGCATTTAACTAAGTTACATCTCATTAAATACCAATCAACATTAATTTACTGAACGTCTCTGATGGCGCCAGTTTTGTTTTAAAAATCTATACTTAACTAAGTAATCATTAAAGTCGACTCTGAGTGCGGCGGTAAGTTTCAAAAACTTATTAAATTATTTTTTTTGTCGGTGGTACTAGATCTGTCCCAAGCCTAACAGTCTATAGGATAAGCTCAGAGTATTTATCCAACAGAAGACGCCATAAACGCGTCGAAAAAAAGTCGGTCACATAGTTTGACACACGCCATTTCTGACACAACCATAATACGAGCTCACAACTAAATTACTACGCTCGTTCACAACACAATATTAACCGACTTTCAAAAAGGAGGTTATGCATTCGATTGTATGTATGTTTTTTTTTTATCGATACACGGCCGTGTATGAGCCGTGCTCCTATGTTTGACAGAAACATCGTCTATCAATGACGTCTTTTAAGTACTTGTCACAATGATTCCGGTTTCAGTGATCGCTTCTCGTTGTGTTGTCTCGCCCGGTTCACGCTTGGCACTTGTATTCGTGTTTGCTCGAGCCGTTGCTGAAACAACATGACCAAAGAGTAAGGGGCTAGCACCTAGCAATAATGCAGAGGTTCAAATAAGCGATCTATACAGCTCAAACGTGCGGTAAGCGGGGGATGCGGATGTCCAAATCTATGCGGAGGTTCCGCATTTCGCGCCCACCTGAGGTGCGCGACGTGGCCGGGCGCGCTGTGCACGAGCGGCGCGAGGCGCTCCGTGAAGCGCGCGAAGTTGCGCTCCAGCTCGCGCTGGTACTCGCGCTGGTCGCTGCCGATCAGGTTCTTGTTCTTGCGCAGCGCGTCGTGGCATCTGGCGGGAATGCGGGGCATGAGTGGAATGAGAAAGAATGGTATGACTGGAACGAAAACATAAAGTTTAAAATAAATTAATGGATAAATTTATAAAGAAATACTGCTCATTTCCGGTTAGACGAACGGGACGTTTTATAACCATAATAACAAATTTTCCCATTTGTCACCTGCGCTGCGAATATTCGGGACTGGACAACTGGAAATGAGCCAAAAATAGTAGACAGTTGGGTACTCTCCAGGGTATGAAAATCAAAATTTTAATGGGGATGTTGACTACTTTTTAAAATCAAAATTCTTATTAGTCCGTCAGTTAGACAATAAAAAAAAACAATAGACACGTATTTTTTGCTTATTCAAATAAATTAAAATAATATACAGAGATAAAGCGCATTCAAGTTTGGGGTGAGGGGATCGTGACATCACTAATTGCTAAAACCGCCATACAAACTGTTAGAATAGTGACGTCGAGCGAAATTTCAACTCAATGTATCGCCGTTATTTTTGATTACGTAAAAAAAGAAAAAAATACGTGTCCAATATTTTTTACTAATCTACACGACGGACTAAAAAAAGAATTTTGTCAAGTAGCTAATTCCAGGCCTCAGCTGATAGAAAATAACACTTACTGTTAGTTCGGTAAAATTTCTACAGTAAACTAAGGTTGGTAACCAAAGATAACGACCATAACATATGCAATCCACTAGTTGATAGCGGTGCCACTCACTTTTTGGAGAAGTCTTTGAAGGCCAGCCTGAGCTTGTTGGTGAGCCTCGTGGGCGGCTGCGAGCCGTCCGCCACCGGCGCCAGGAACACCTGTCGGCCGAGACGAGGCGAGGATGAGTACGAGGAGCTTGAACGTTTTCACTAAAAACAAACTTGACAAACTTTCCTCGGTTTTTACCAAGAAACTTTCGCGAGGTATGAGGCATTAAATTGTTGAGAGACGCAAAGTGTCGTTTCTTTATAATATACTATCAATCCCCCGCGGCTTCACCTGCGGTAATTTTTGAATTGAATTGAATTGAAAAACTTTATTTATTTATTTATTTTTAGGAAGACCAACAGCTTTCCAGATAAAAAAACACTTTTAAATACAAAAATAGCAGCTAATTAAAGGACACATAATTATTTGACACAACACATGGAGAATTACAGCATACATTAATTAACAGAAAAGTATGAATGACCGACCGCTTCGGAGTTCCCGAGGGAATTTCGGAATAAAAAGTATCCGATGTCACTCAGAACTACAGTAACTTCATATAAGTGAAAGAATTTTCAAAATCGGTTTAGTAGATCCGGAGATTACTACAACGTCACAAACTTTACCTCTTTACAATATTAGTATAGATTCTGTATTTTTTGTTATCAATCGTATAAGTGGGAGAGCAGGCGGGGGGGGAGGGGGTGAGAGCGAACCTGCGCGAGCTCGAGCGGCCCCTGGTTGACGGTGGTGCCGATGCAGCCCTGCACCACCATCTGCAGCATCTTGGGGTCCGCCGGCTCCTGGCTCGTCGCCGCCGCCAGCTCGTTGGTCTGGACACACACCATATCGCATATTATAAGTATACAAGTCACAACACTTAATTTAATTTTTTTTTAAATTAAAATAGACTAGCTGTTCCCAGCAGTATTTACCCATGCTAATTTTCGAGTTCCCGGGGGAATTTCGGGATAAAGAGCACCCCATGTCCTTTTCTGCACCCCTGACAACGTGTATGCAAAATTTTATGATGATCGGATGAGCTATTAAGGCGTGAAAGCGTAACAAACTCACATTCGCAACATCTTACTGTTTATATCCAATGTGTATAGAACATCGATTGACAATATCTCATTAAAACGACCAAAGCCGCGGGAAAAGTGAGTAAGTATACAAAAATAGACGAAATAAAAACCTTTTTTAAAGTTTATCAAAAACCATGTAATTAATATTATGATATCAAAAAAATAAAAAATGTATTCGTAATATAGGTACGCGAAACAAAATATCACCTTTTTCTGCATGTCCTCAATCGCCACTTCTATCGGCGACAGAATGATTTGCGTCCGTTGGACAACCTGCGATCAAAAAGAACGAAATAAATTTACAGTTAGGTATAGGTATTACAATTTTCTAACATTTGAATTGAACTACCTTTGCCATCTCAAATATGTATATTTTCCACAGTATTCCCAGAACTGTGAATCTATATTGTGTTTGTCATTGTAAGAAGAAGAAAAATAAAAGAAGTTTAGGAGTTCCTGCGGGAATTGCGAAACTCACGCGGGTGAAACAGCGGGGCACAGCTATAGTTATGAAAATAAAAACGTAACCGGTTTATTACATTTCATCGTGTAAACGTTTTTGTGCATACGTATACATGTTTTCACACTAAACTGAGTTGATGGCCCTTCTATCTGCTCTCAGCTCTGTGGTAAGTATGATCTTTTGACGGTACTGGGTTCTGGTTCTATTTGAAGGGCACTTCACGTGTGCGTGCATGTACGTTTATGTGTACCTGTATCCGTGTCTTGACGTAGGGGAAGTGGTGCGCGGTGGTGAGGATGGTCTTGCGCTTGCACTGCTCGGCGATGTCGCCGTGCGCGCGCCCGTCCGCGGTGAACGGCGTCGCGTACATGAACCGCTCTGAGCGCAATCACAACATTTTTTATTTATTTATTTATTTGAAGAACTTTATTGCACATTTATGTACAAAAGGCGGACTTAATGCCTAAGGCATTCTCTACCAGTCAACCTTATTTATTTATTTGATTCACCAAACTGTTGAATTGAAAAAAAAAAAAACTTTATTCGGCACAACACAAAAATTTACAGCACACGTCGTGTACAATAACAAGTATTGACAATGCATGTAACCATCGTCCACGATCGGTCACACCCCAAAATATTCGTTTATACAAGCTAACACGGACATAGATAAGCAATAATACAGGCAATAGTGAGTTGACTCACACTGGAGAAATATTGAGTAAATAGTGTTTTAAAATTATACCGCCATTTTGTGTCAACATTTTTTTTAGGTTCAACATTTTGTTGGTATTTAAACAATGTAGGCAAGGTAAACACATAATTAAAAAATCTTCCAAAACTCTATATAATATAAAGCGTTCTGTATCAAAAATTTAATTTTGTGGGTTAAAATGTTATTGCTTATCGGCGTTAATTTGTTTGTTGTTTGTATACTTTATTGAACATGAACAAAGTTATTATTTATAAAAAACTTTGTTCATGTTCAATAAAGTTTTAGCATTTTAATGCTAAAATTAAAAGAAGTAAGTAATTTATGCTCAAAGGCGGACTTATCCGGCGAGGGGATTTCTTCCAGTCGACCTTTGAAAAACCAAAGGATTTGAAGTAAACATTGGCGGGAGAAGAGATAAAGAGAAAGGAGGTTGATAAACATAAATTGTGTGTGTGTGTGTGTGTGTGTGTGTGTGTGTGCGTGCATGTGTGTGCGTTTATATACGATACGAGTAGGTACTGACTGATGTTGTGGTTCCGCTCGAAGTGCGTGGCGCGCTTGCGCAGCTCGTGCGGCTCGAAGTGCGGCTCCACGTACGTGATCTGGATGTACGCCTTGTCCGCGGCGAGCGCGCCCGCCGACACCGTGTTCGAGTCCTTTATTATCACCACGTTGTCGGCGCCGAACCGCTGCCCGTAGAAATTCTGCGACACCGTCGTCGACATCGTCATTCGTCACGGGTCACACAGACACGATAAAGGACAATGGGGGACGACTTAAATTCGATAAGAGAGCTTTAGCTGAGTTCGTTACAAACGAATTTAAGTTAAGTTTAAGAATGAATGAATGAAAAACACTTTATTGAACACCACAAACAGTACAATAAAAAAAATATTTAGAAACAGAAAGTATTAAGTGGCTCCAAATGGCGGCCTTATCAGTATAAAGCGATCTCTTCCAGGCTACCGGGCGGAGTATGGAGATATTTGTTACAGTAAAGATAAGTAGGTAGGTGGTGCAGCAATACAGCAAATTAAATCTAAAAAATTGTATTAAATATAAATAGGTATATTAATAAATCGAAGGTGTGTTAGCTATTTATTTATAAGAAATATTACATGCAATACATAGATAGGTAAAGTGAAGATAATGAGATAAATAAATAAAAACTATAAAAATATACTAAATACATGATGATGTGTGCAGAAACTGTAATAACTAAGGAACAAGCGATATGAAATATGCGTGAAGACGTGACTTAAAAATGGATATAGATTTGGAATCTCTTATAGTTGAAGTTTAAGTTAAGGGATAGAACAGCCTTCAGTGCACGCGGAGTCATAGATAATAATTTAGCGCCGCTCACGCACATTTAACTGTTTTTCGCTTGCACCTATTTATGTTTTTAATTTTCTACTAGCTGTTTGTTCCTCGCGGTTTCACCTGCATTAATTCTTGAGTTCGCACGAGAATTCCGAGATAAAAAGTATGTTTTATTTCAGAATATAATCTATTTCTACGCCAAATTCCATCCAATTCCCTTCAGCCCCGTTCTGGCGTGAGCGAGTAACAAACATCCGTCCATACTTGCATCCATCCAAACTCACATCTATCTATATATATATAATAAAAGAGTAGAATCCGCGATTCTGTACATTGAATATTTTTCAGAAAAATTGACAGGGGGCGATAAAAGAAGAGTAACCAACCACGAAAAAAGAGTTTTTAAAATTCTTTTCTGTCTATCTGTCTTTCTGTCTATTCGCGATCTGTGAACCTACTGAACGGAGTGGCATGCGGTTTTCACAAGTAGATTAAGCTTAGCCTGGAGCCACATATAGGCTTTGTTTCCTTCAAATCGGGTGTCGGAAAAAAAAAGTTGTTACATGAAAACTTTTCACGCGGGTGAAACCGCGGGGCGCAGCTAGTTTATAATATACGTATTAGTATAGGCTTACAAAATTGTGGAAATTGTGTGTGGCGGGTGTGCGTGCTTGTGTGTGTGTACGCGTGTGTGTGTGCGTGTGTGTGACCGCACCTCGAGCCGGCTGAATATCTCCGGCAGCTTGGTGAGCGCGTGCTCCTTGTACACGAACTCCTCCCCGTCGAGGTCCCCGAAGCGCGCGCCGTAGAAGGACACGCGGAAGTACGTGCCGAACACGCGCTTGCCGTGCAGCTGCTCGATGCGCGTGAACGCCTCGTTCAGCTTGCTGGACGCGTTCGACACACACCATCACACATTAGCATCGTTCAATACTTTCCTACTGACGACAAAGCGAAGCGATTTTCGTCTCGTCGTAAATACACGATATTCAGCCATACGCTTTTAAACTTTCATGCTGTGAAGTTTAATCGAAATCGGCTCAGTAGTTAAGTTATCGTGATGGGCGAAAAACAAACACGCCTTTACTTTTGTAGGTTTCCCGAGCAGACAACATCGCACGTGAGATTAGAGGAGTGGGAGGGATCGAGCAAAATCTCACGACATCTAGGCAAGGAGAGAGGGGGGCTCGAAAATCGCCAAAATTGTCTAATTAATGGATGCGTAATTATTATCACCTGTGTATGTTGGCGAGCTTCTTGTAGTCGCGGTGCTCCTCGGCGATGGGGATGAGCACCTTGTACACCTCGTTCACCAGCTCGTACATGCCGGCCGTCATCAGCTCGCTCGCGGCGTGCTCCAGCAGCGCCTGCCGTCATATTTTAATATAGTATATTGTGTATGGACTATGGATGTATCCTGAAATAGTATATTTCATTACAAGTGCGGAAAGGCTGTCATTGCAAAGAGTTCCGACAAATGTCGACCCGAGCCGAGGCGCAGCCGAAGGTGAGGGTTGACAGTTCCGCACGTGTACTGAACAACTATTTTTAATACAGTTGCGAAAAAAATGAAGAAATTTAGTAAAATAATAAAAACACAAACTCAACTAAGTTCCAGCTGTGATCAAGAGATGGCGCTAGTCGTATTAGTAATGCGAAACCTACGTTGCGCAATACAAAAAGTGTGTCAAAGTCGTTTCGCCATTTTTGACAGTTGGGAAAGAGAACGCACGAGTTCGGAAAAGGTAAAGAAAAAGCTCGAGTATGTAATAGCCCACTTCCCGAACGCTATACGTCCCTGCAATATGCCACTTTTTGAGCAACTGTATTAAAAACTTTATTTAGCGGTACCTGCAGCTCGTGGTGCGTGAGGTGGTGGTGCAGCGCGTCGGCGCAGCTCTCGTCGAGCGCGTTGTGCGTGAGGCGGTGCAGCAGCGCCGCGCCGCGCCCGCCCGCCGCCAGCTGCTCCGCCACCAGCGCCGCGCCGTGCGCCAGGCACATGCCCGCCTCCGTGTGGTTCGAGCGCTGCGCACGCACACACACACACACACACACACACAGGGAAATTAACCACTACCACCTGGAATACTGACATTACCGTCTATTCCAAAGCAAGTATTTAAAAAAAGGTTTGCATGTAACAAATTTTCGTAAGGTAGTTCTAACCTCCATATGCTTCTGCGCCATATTGTTAAGCCAAGTGAGTCTCAAATCGGGGCTGTGTTGGTATCCGCGAGCGATGCGGTACATCAGGTCCAGCAGCATCTCCGGGTCTTCTTGGAACTCCTTCATCTTTACCGTATCCGAGAGGATCATGTGTAAGTTGAAGACCAAATCTTTCACCTGCCAAATTAAAAACATTATCTTCGCGCACCCTTTTCATTACTTTTTAAGACGAAGAAAAACAAATACATCAATTTAAATGCAGGTTATCATCAAATACTTGTTGATTGAAGTATGCATGATTTATAAAAGATGGGACCTCAGATTTAATCTATTATATCACAATATAAAAGTTTGATTGGAAAGAAAATATTAAAAACTGACGAAAAGATTTGAGAGACATACATCTAAGACTACCTTTAATAGCATAGCGAAAATTATGTAGATGACTTTTTACTATAATCAAGGTCAGTGTAAATTTTTTTAACTATTACCTGTTCAGGAAACGACGTGTCTTGCAAGTCCTGATCATTTTCCGCGTACATGAGTATGGTCTTCAGAGCCCTTCGCAGCGATTCCTCGCTGAACGTCGTTGAAGTTCCTACTAGCGAGGAGAGAGACATTGTCACCTGCATCTTCACTCGACTGAAGTTCTGTAAGAAATATATTATAAGAATATTATATAGAATTCCTTTGCGAAGCTCTGAATATTTCTTTAGAACGCGATAGAAGTCTTTAGTACCATTACTGCAATTGAATTAAATGTAGTATTTAGTAAGTATATTATAAAAAATATTGAACAAATATGTTTTTTTTTTTACTTAATCGAAAAATAACGTCGATACATTGATTCGAAATATGTGTGTGATTGCGTGTGTACAGTTTACTCACGTTCCCGAGCTGGTAGTGCTGGCGCATGAGCGCGTAGAGCGTGGCGGAGGCGGCGGCGCGCGACTCCTGCGTGAGCGCGGCGCAGTGGCGCAGCAGCACGCGGCACAGGCCCCACTCCTCGCCGCAGCACGCCCAGCCCAGCTGCGGCCGCAACACAAGTTGGTACATCGACCATGACGTTTACAATTACATTTGACAGCACCGTTGTTACAGCGGTTTCTGTGTCAGGGTAAACGTTATACAATGAACATTAATGTTTACACTCAGTCTGGGTATATTTAGTATGTACTATACTAAATACTAGCTGCTTTCTCTGGTTACACTCGCGTCAATTTCAGAGTTCTTGCGTGAATTCTGAGAAAAAGTAAACTATGTGTTCATTTAGGTAATAACCTGTGCTTTTGTTCAAATTCGTTCAGCCGTTTTTGCGTAAATGACTAACAAACATACAAACTTTAGAATTTAAGGATAAGATTATATTATGTAAATTACGCGGGACTTGAACGCGATGTTTTTTATTATTGTTATTTATTATTAGCCTGTGACCACGGCGTGATGCAACTCAGCCGAAACGTCAGGCAAAAAAGGTAATAAAAAACATCGCGTTCAAGTCCCGCGTAATTTTACATAATATAATGTGCTCAAAACAAGAAAATCTAAAAACTTTATTAAGGATAAGATATTTGAAGGATGTATTTATTTTACCAAAAGGTCTGCTTTTTTCAAGAGCTTCAAGTAGTGTGTGTTTATACGCGAGCAAGCCCAAAAGTGTGGTGTTTGTGTATGTATACATCTCTCTTTCTCTGTCTCCTTGTGTGCGTGCGTGTATGTGCATGCGTGCGTGTGCGCAGGTCACCTTGGCGATGAGCGCGCGCAGCGTGGCGAACATGTGCTGCAGCACGGCGGCGCTCTGGTTGCGCTGCATGGCGCGCAGCAGCACCTGCAGCGCGGCCGGGCACAGGCTCTGCCCCGACTCCGACGCGCTGCACGACTGCACAGTGCACCGCAACGGTTATAAATTTAATGTATACTCTATGACGTCAGGCGGGTAGTGGGGAGTGGGGAACTTAATCTTGTTTTACATGCCCTAGTGGTAGTTAATAATATAATCGGTACCTCGAGATATTTTCCGTCTCTCTCTCTCTCTCTTTTTTATGATTTTCCGAATAAAGCCCTCAGAGCTGCAACATGCTCCCCCGTCGCACCGCTCACCTGCACGACGGTCTCGAGCGCGTGCAGCAGCGTGAGCGCCACCTCGGCGGAGAGCGCGGCGGCGAGCGCGGGGCGCGGCGGGGCGGCGGCGGCGGCGCCCTCCCCGCCGCGCGCGCCCCCCCGCACCCACCACACCCCCACTCACCTGCACGACGGTCTCGAGCGCGTGCAGCAGCGTGAGCGCCACCTCGGCGGAGAGCGCGGCGGCGAGCGCGGGGCGCGGCGGGGCGGCGGCGGCGGCGCCCTCCCCGCCGCGCGCGCACCCCCGCACCCACTCCTTGCGCCAGCGGTCGCGGCACGCGCCGCTCGCGGTCGACGACCCGCCTGGGAACAATACACGTACACACTCAAATTAAGGTCGCTGCATACGTAACGAGATAATACCTCGAACGGGACGTGAACGGGACGGAGACGTGACTGCCTCGTTCGAAACGGGAACGTGGTGTAAACGCATACCAATAAATTCGTCGTCCATTTTTGCCACCTGCGTCATCAAGGCGTCAGTGCTTCGCTCCGCCGAACGAATGACTGTGCAAGTGTGCATACGTAGCGGAGACATGGCCCGGCCGGGGCACGCGCGGGGCGGGACGAGCTAAACGTCGTCAGCGAAGATATTTTTCCCGCCCCGTGAGTGCCACGTTCCCGCCCCGTCCTTGTCTCCGTGACATAATATGCTCTTTCATATACATTTTGTATTAAACTATATTTCCGAAACTTCCCGTCCCGTCGCGTGCGTATAAAAACCCGTCGCGGTCACGTATGCAGCGGCCTTTAGGGTGTGCTCCGTTATTGCTGATAGCTCTAAGGTATGATGTTAATTTAGTTGCGGCAGTATACTGTCCAGGTTAAGGTCGGCGAAGAAGTGTCCTCTCTCTATGACATAAGCGCGTCTGTACCGCAGGGCTCCGTACTTGGCCCAGTGCTATACTCCCTTTATACAGCTGATCTACCGTGCGACACAGAGGTAGGTTTCAGAACAAAGCATTGAGGGCAATCGCAAACTCACCATGGTTTGCTAGAAATGTAGAGATACATGAATACTTGGAAATGCCAACAGTCAAGGAGGAAGTAAGCAGATATTGTGCTAAATACAAGGAGAGACTGAGAAATCACACAAACCAACTCGCTAGAGCTCTGATTCACAACGAAAAGGACACTACCAGACTGAAAAGATGGCAAATACTACAGTTGGACCAAAGATGCTAGAAACCAGACACTATTATGACAAAGCTGAGGGAGAAAATTTACAGAAATGCCCCTGTCGAGGTATCTATATTTTATCAATGTCTAACCTTTGCGTCGCATGATGAAGTCTGATCTCGCGGAGCCCTGTCCCAGGATCACGTCCTCGAGCTTCGCTTTTATGTCGGTGGTTTTTCGCACGTTTTGCTGCGCGCACTTCATTATCTCCTTACGTCCCTAGATGAAAAGCTCCACTAAAGGTTATGCACGCTATGGCCAAAGACGTTATTAATTAGATTAAATTATGTGTTCGCTCTATTTATAACTAGCTGTGCCCCGCGGTTTCACCCGCATGAAAGGTTTTTTATACAACAACTTTTTTCCCCGACATCCAATTTCAATGAAACAAAGCCTATATGTAGCTCCAGGCTAAGCTTAATCTACCTGTGAAAACCGTATGACAATCGGTTCAGTAGATGCGGAGATTATCGCAAACAGACAGACAGACAGAGAAAATAATTTAAAAACTCTTTTTTGGGCTCGGTTACTCTTCTTTTATCACCCCTCTCAATTTTAGGTAAAAATATTCAATGTACAGAATCGCGGATTCTACGCTTTTATTATATTATAGATAGATAGATGGACATAGATAAGCAATAGTGTGTTAACCCACACTGGAGAAATTTTGATTTAATTAAAGTTTTAAAATTACAGCGCCATTTTGTGTTAAATTTTTTATGTTCAATATTTAGTTACATATTTAAACAATGTAATAAGGTAAACACATAATTAAAAAACGTTCCCTAACTCTCAATAAATCGTTCTGAATCAATAACTTCATTTTGTGGGTTAACATGTTATTGCTTATCTGCGTCCAGATAATATTTTATTTTACTTTATTTTTTATTTTATTTTACTTTATTTGGAAAATCAACAGCTACAAAAATATAATGAACATTTGAGTGTCAAACAAAAAAGCCGATTACAGATTTTCGCACATGGGTTGTGGAATAATAAACAAAAACATCAATTGCTCAATAGGCAGCAGCAACTTACATAGTGGGAACTAAGTCCGACCATGTATTATTTTTTATATTGCACGTTTTTGATCTTTCGAGTTTGGCTAAAAGGGCGGCAGTGTAGCGGCTGCCAGTGTAGCGGTCACCTTGTACTCCTGGCAGCGGAAGCACAGGTCGAGGAGGTCGAGCAGCGCGAGCACGCGCGGCGGCGGCAGCTCGGCGAGGCAGGCGGCCAGCGCGCCGCGCTCCGTCCACTTGAGCAGCCACACCAGGCACATCAGCA
This sequence comes from Zygaena filipendulae, assembly GCA_907165275.2. Taxonomy (NCBI): domain Eukaryota; kingdom Metazoa; phylum Arthropoda; class Insecta; order Lepidoptera; family Zygaenidae; genus Zygaena; species Zygaena filipendulae. Next base: position 1,382,491 of record OU015649.1, read on the forward strand.
GGTTGCGGCTCGTCTCGCTGTTGAACGGCGCCCGCGCGCCCTGCGCCCCCGGACACGACGATACTTACTCGATACCGACTACTTTTTGTATCGATACTTTGAATCTAAGCATCGAGTAGGTATCGGTCGAAAGTAATCGGATCGATGTACCAGTATTACGATTAAAGACACATTTAAAAACGCTCTGGAGAATATTTTTATTTAGAATATTTATTGAGATTTTCAACATATTATCCTTTTTTTAATTTTGTATAGTAGTAGGTATAATAGTATTCTTGTCTGTCGATGGCCGAAAGAAAAAAAATATCTCTGTTAACGCTTTATTGTGCTTGTGAGAACTTTGCCTGGATATACTGAGTTCTAGTGTTCAGCTCGCCTTCCGCTGTGTACTTGCGCCTGTGTACATACATAACTAGCCGTCGGATTGCTGCCTGCAGTGCTTACCGCGCCTTGATCTTCTAACTGTACGTATTGCCTACCGCTGACGGGCAAATTCCCTTTGTTTAGTTCTCTTATTTTAATATATTCCAAACAGCCGTTGTTTTAATTTAATTTATCCTAATACTATGCAAAATCGATCAATACTGAGTAAGTATCGATATTTCACGACCGATACTGTATCGAGTAATAGTATCAATACCTCAGTGGTGTCGCGTAACGTTTTATCCCTCCCTGCCCAGTGCTCAGGGCATACACGCAACAACACATCGTACACTCATCGTACACTAGAAATGTGTAGACAGACACCGAATCCTATTGCAATCCATACATATAAAATGCTTTGTCCTGAATGACTGATGGGTCAACGCACAGCCTAAACCGCTGATCGTAGAGACCTGAAACTTAGAGGGTGTGTTCTTTGTACGACGTAGGCATCCGGTAAGAAGGGATTTCCAGAAATTCTACGGAAAAGAGGGGGCAAAGTTGGTATGGAACAATTCCGCGCGAACTCCGAAAGTATCGCGGGTGAACAGCTAGTATAGTAATAAAGTTGAATACAGGGATACAGAGAAGGACATAGAGAACTACCTGCGTTCATTTCGGAGTTCCCGCGGGAATTCAAGGATAAAGGTGCCCTTTTCTGCACCCCTGACAATGTGTAATCGTTAGAGTCGTTAAGGCGTGAAAGCGTAACAAACAAACAAACAAAAAAAAACTCCCAAATATTGAAGATGATATTGCTCACCTGTTTGAAGTCTTCGGGCGTCGACGCCAAGAAGTTTCCGAACTGACTCATTTCGCTGTCCAACTGCAACACCTCTGGAACAGTCGGTAAGAAAACAGAAACTGTTCAGTAAACGTCTTGATTGAGCTTAGACGACTGATAAAATGTATATTAAAATAAGTTTTACAAATGCAAATTGAAAGATCGGTAAACTCGATCTGTTCACCGAAAGACGGTTTCGGGCAAAAAAAGGTCGTGGGACGCGACACAGTGGCGCCACCTTTGTTTTCACATTAAAACCAAGTCGAAGTAAGCAGTACCTTTGTTGTTGGCGAACCCGCGGTAGAGCTGGTGGCGCTTGTCCATGACGATGCCGAGCAGCGGCAGGTAGAGCAGCGCGACGCGCGCGCGCAGCTCGGGCGTGAGGCGCGGGTCGGCGTCGTGCGCCGCCAGCAGCGCCGCCAGCGCCGCCACGCCCGCCTGCTGCAGCGCCGGGCTCCTGCGCGGGGGGGGACACTTAACTCCCCACCACTACTGCACGGGGGGCACTTAACTCCCCACCACTACTGCACGGGGGGGGACACTTAACTCCCCACCACTACTGCACGGGGGGACACTTAACTCCCCACCACTACTGCACGGGGGGCACTTAACTCCCCACCACTACTGCACGGGGGGGGGGGACACTTAACTCCCCACCACTACTGCACGGGGGGGCGGGACACTTAACTCCCCACCACTACTGCACGGGGGGGGGGGGACACTTAACTCCCCACCACTACTGCACGGGGGGGGGACACTTAACTCCCCACCACTACTGCACGGGGGGGGCACTTAACTCCCCACCACTACTGCACGCGGGCGGCTTGTGTGCACGGGCGGGGTGCGCGTGCAGCGTGAGGGGGGGGGGGACATATTCAAGGGTATAATAATAATAATCCTGAGCTATTCTTGTTACTTGCTAAAACGGAACCCAGTCCATCTATGTCTCACTCACCGCTATATTAGTAAAATAGTAATTATTTGCATAGTAAAATAATAGTATTGTTTGCCGCAAAGAAGGGAATCCTTACTAAATAATATTAAAAATGCGAAAGTTAGTTTGTTTGTTGGTTTGTTACGCTTTCCGGCTTAACGGCTCAACCGATCGCCCCGAAATTTTGCATACAAGTTATCGAGGGTACAAAAAAGGACATAGGGTACTTTTTATCCTGGAATTCCGAAATTACCGCGGGTGAAACCGCGGGGAACAACTAGTGCATGAACACTGTAGCGGCGTCACTGGTTCATGTCAAACCGAGTGCTTCTATAATGGTATGTGTGTGCGTGTGCGTGTGTGTGCGAGCGTGTTGTCGCGTCAGTGGTGACTCACTGCAGGTCGAGCGCGCCGCTCAGGTCGGCGAGCAGCAGGCCCGCCAGGTAGTGCCGCGAGCGGAACTCGTGGCTCAGCTGGTGCGCGGCCGGCGCGCTCGAGTGCGACTGCGCGGAGGGCGCGGGCGACGCGGCGCCGCTGCCGCCCCGCCCCGCGCCGCCCCACCCCCACGCCGCCTCGCCCCCGCCCCCACCCGCGCCCCCGCCGCCCGCCGGCAGGTTCAGCGACACGTAGTGCTCGTGCGAGCAGATGATGCGCACGAACGACAACTGCCCGGGGGATATGGACATCAGCACCTCTAGTTAAATTGACTATCTAATGCGCTGACGATTGTAGAATGTCAATTTGGCTAAAAGTCAAATCCTTTATTCAAATTTGGTCCATAATGTGGCTCTTTTTGACGTCAATATAACTACAGCTACCATGACAGCACCCATAAAATATCCACCCCTCACAGCTTCCTAGTGCTATGGCTGAAGAGAAGAAGCTGCGCAACAAACTCTTCAGCAGCACGCTGTCAGTTTAAAGTTACAATATAGATATATCTATAATATAATTAGTGGTAACTCAACTTGCAATTAATTATGTGAGAACAATGAGCCGTATTGAGGTAAAAACAAATGTAAAAAACCGTTTAAACACCCCATCTTACCCAAGGGGGTGGCTATAGGTGGGGTAAGATGGAGAGATTTATTATTTAAAGTTGATATTTTTTATGAGAAGAATTATATTTTTTGTTTTAACTGATTATAGTTAAAGGAAGAAAGACTGATTATTTTTTTAATAAAAGTTCCCACATTGTGCAATTAAAAACGGATGGTTTTATTCATGAAAAACCTTAAAGTCCCCGTCTTACCCCCACCTTCTCCTATAGCCGTAGAGCAAGTTTCGATTTCATACGAATAATATCTTTCATGAAACCGGTTACCTAGAACGACCGAAAAGGCTCACAGGCACACACTTGTCAGCGGTCTTCACTTTTGTACTACATATTAGCAGACTACTCGACAACTTTCCTGCTCCATCGACCATCATTTCCATCGTGCCTCGCTATTATAGGTGCTATTCTTCGGTGGTCGTGGGGATCCTTGGGGGAAGGTTTATGTCTGGACATAGGTCTCCCTAAAGGATCCCCACAACGGTGGACGCCTTCCGGCTGATAATATGATAACGTATTGTTGTTGGTGATCGTATGACGACCCGATTGGCGCAGAGTTCACCATGCCTGCCCGCTAATCAAGGGGTTCCGGGTTCGATTCCCGGTTGGGGTGGACTTTGTGTGATGAATACAGGGTTCCATTTTCCAGTCTGGGTGTGTTTATATATCTATAGGTAGTATAATATTATATAAGTAATTCTATGTAGTATATACCACGTTTGCTTGGTTTCCACGGCACAAGCTAATAATAGCTTACTGTGGGATCAAGTAGATCTGTGTGTTGTGATGTGGATTATTATTATTATTATTTATTATTATGTTGCACAGTTCACAGCATGCACCTTGTAGTGCACGAGCGGCACGGCGTCGGGCAGCGAGGCGATCTTGGCGCACATCTGCTTGTGGTAGCTGCGGATCAGGTTGAACACGTAGCCGCGGTCCATGATGCTGAGCAGGTCGAACAGGAAGAACGCGAGGCTGTTGTTCAGGCTCTGCGTCAGGCGGCCGTCTTTGCCGTATCTGAGGTTTCAAAATAAAATACTGTTAGCAAACATTTGAATAAACACGCACTGCTGCAGGCGGGGGTTTGTGTGGAGGGTGTGAGTATAGTATTATACTATTTGTGATGTGGCGTAAGGCCCGGTATTCATCAAAGCGGAGAGGAGATCACGTGCGTTTGAATAACCAATCAGTTTTCGTTATTTCCACATCTCTCCACTTAGCTTCGGTGGAAATGGATTAAGCGGAGAGGAGAGATGTTAGGTTTTCTCGCGCCTCACTCCCCGCGCCTCGCCCACCCGAGGGCTCTCACAGCTCACATCTCCGCTGCCACAGTTAGAAGTTAGAGCAAATGCTCTAACTTGCCCAAAACTTCTTTTGCTAGTATCCCCAAATATTCTCCACAATATTCCCAAAACGGTGAATTTGTCTAAGTAAAAACGTAACCAAAAAGTGTTTTATACATTTCTTTCCGATAACGAATGTTTTAGTGCGTGATGAATAGCTGTTGTGTGCGCGACACTAGTTTTCACCAGTTTTCATACTAAACTAAGTTGATTCTATCAGTTTTTTTGTTCTGTGTTCATAAGCGATCACTTATTTCCGATGCAGACTGTACATGGTGGTGGTATCGTGTCGTGTCGTGTCGTGTCGCGGCCCGCCCACCTGGAGATGATCTCGGAGGTGAGGTTGTTGACGAGCGTGGCGAGGTCGTCCGTGAACTGGTCCGGGAAGCGCGCCTTGCGGGGCGCCTCGCGCGCGCCGCTCCAGTACAGGTACTCCACCATCGACTTCACCATCAGCTCGAACAGCGCCCTGCGCAACCCTTATTTATGACTCCTTTTGACGGCAATAAAATCATGACAGCACCCATACAATTTTCGCCTTTTACAGGTACCAAAAGCTTGCTAAACCTCGAAAATGCCTTGACCTATTTTCAGTAAAATATTTGTGTTCTCAACTGTCAGGACGAGGCTTGTATGGAAGAAAATTAGAAATTCACACACGCGACCTAAACTGCGAAGCTCCGCTAGTAAGTAAATATGTTAAATGAAAATATAAAGTATGATAAAAAATGAAAACAACTTTTTCTGAAAAAGATATCTTCAGTCACCAATATTATATATTGAGTGTACTCACCACGAGTTCTGCATGGCGAGGTCCCTGGTGGCGCCGCTGGCCACCACCCACTGCAGCGCCAGCTCCTCGTGCAGGATCTTGCACGAGCCGTCGCTCATCACTGCGCAAGTACACCACACAACAACATGCGTCACATCACCATCATATCAGCCGAAAGAATAGATAGGTTTTCCTAAGCATCTTTTCAATTTTCTTTTTATGGAGTTTCGCATATAATTCACTAGCCGTTCCTCGGGGTTTTACAGAGTCCCTGCGGATTTCCAAGACAAAAAGTACTTTATGTCCTATTCCAGACAGTCATCTATTTCTGTACCAAAGTCCATCCAATTCCGTTCAGCCGTTCTGGCGTGATTGAGTAACAAACATCCATCCATCCAAACTGTTACATTTATAACATTAGTAGGTATAGATTTATCCAATTTGAAGTAAAATCTATTTATATTTATTGGTGGTGGTGTGGTAGGCCGGTGTGAGGATGGGCGGGGCCGGGAGGGAGCGAGCGGGACGGCGACAGGGCGCGCGGGGCCCGGAGGGAGCGAGCGGGACGGCGACAGGGCGCGCGGGGCCGGGAGGGAGCGAGCGGGACGGCGACAGGGCGCGCGGGGCCCGGAGGGAGCGAGCGGGACGGCGACAGGGCGCGCGGGGCCGGGAGGGAGCGAGCGGGACGGCGACAGGGCGCGCGGGGCCCGGAGGGAGCGAGCGGGACGGCGACAGGGCGCGCGGGGCCGGGAGGGAGCGAGCGGGACGGCGACAGGGCGCGCGGGGCCGGGAGGGAGCGAGCGGGACGGCGACAGGGCGCGCGGGGCCCGGAGGGAGCGAGCGGGACGGCGACAGGGCGCGCGGGGCCGGGAGGGAGCGAGCGGGACGGCGACAGGGCGCGCGGGGCCGGGAGGGAGCGAGCGGGACGGCGACAGGGCGCGCGGGGCCGGGAGGGAGCGAGCGGGACGGCGACAGGGCGCGCGGGGCCGGGAGGGAGCGAGCGGGACGGCGACAGGGCGCGCGGGGCCGGGAGGGAGCGAGCGGGACGGCGACAGGGCGCGCGGGGCCCGGAGGGAGCGAGCGGGACGGCGACAGGGCGCGCGGGGCCGGGAGGGAGCGAGCGGGACGGCGACAGGGCGCGCGGGGCCGGGAGGGAGCGAGCGGGACGGCGACAGGGCGCGCGGGGCCGGGAGGGAGCGAGCGGGACGGCGACAGGGCGCGCGGGGCCCGGAGGGAGCGAGCGGGACGGCGACAGGGCGCGCGGGGCCGGGAGGGAGCGAGCGGGACGGCGACAGGGCGCGCGGGGCCCGGAGGGAGCGAGCGGGACGGCGACAGGGCGCGCGGGGCCGGGGGGGAGCGAGCGGGACGGCGACAGGGCGCGCGGGGCCCGGAGGGAGCGAGCGGGACGGCGACAGGGCGCGCGGGGCCGGGAGGGAGCGAGCGGGACGGCGACAGGGCGCGCGGGGCCCGGAGGGAGCGAGCGGGACGGCGACAGGGCGCGCGGGGCCGGGAGGGAGCGAGCGGGACGGCGACAGGGCGCGCGGGGCCGGGAGGGAGCGAGCGGGACGGCGACAGGGCGCGCGGGGCCCGGAGGGAGCGAGCGGGACGGCGACAGGGCGCGCGGGGCCGGGAGGGAGCGAGCGGGACGGCGACAGGGCGCGCGGGGCCCGGAGGGAGCGAGCGGGACGGCGACAGGGCGCGCGGGGCCGGGAGGGAGCGAGCGGGACGGCGACAGGGCGCGCGGGGCCCGGAGGGAGCGAGCGGGACGGCGACAGGGCGCGCGGGGCCCGGAGGGAGCGAGCGGGACGGCGACAGGGCGCGCGGGGCCGGGAGGGAGCGAGCGGGACGGCGACAGGGCGCGCGGGGCCCGGAGGGAGCGAGCGGGACGGCGACAGGGCGCGCGGGGCCGGGAGGGAGCGAGCGGGACGGCGACAGGGCGTGCGGCGGGCCGGGGGCGGCGACTGACCTGCGGGCGGCAGCGGCAGGCCGATGTCGGTGTCGGCGAGCGAGGGCCGCGGGATGGAGCACTGGTACTGGATGTAGGTGCTGAGCAGCGCGCTGCGCCCGTGCGCGTCGCACGTCGCGCCCTCGTGCATGTTCTGCGCACCACACGCAACACAACGAGCGTCACTATCATATGCTATTTACTCTATTCTCTCATAAACTCTTATTTACTGAATTAATTTAATCCGAGACTGTAATAACTTATAAGGCATTTTCACTTTTTACAAGCTTGCTTTTATAATGATAATATGTATAGGTATTCAAATCTAACCCCCCCTCCCCCATCTCCCCCCCCCACCGGCTCACCGTGATGTCGGTGAAGAGGTGCGCGATGCAGGTGAACACGTCCTGCGCGATGTTGAGCGGCTGCGCCTGCAGCGGCGGCGGCGCCAGCAGCAGCCGCAGCAGCTTGTCCAGCAGCACGGGCAGGTAGCGCGCCACCGTCTCCACGCTCGCCGTCGGCAGCTCGCATATGCTGATACACCACACCCACAGAGGCGCGAAGATAGTCAGATCACATGCTGACAGTAACAGAGGCACGAGGCCAGTGAGGTCATATGCTGACAGGCACCGAGGCGCGCAGTCAGTGAGGTCATATGATGACAGGCACAGAGGCACGAGGTCAGTGATGTCACATGCTGACAGTCACAGAGGTGCGAAGTCACTGAGGTCAATACCAGTTCTTCCCGTCCTTTTTTTGCTATAGAGTATGGAGCAAACAAACAGTTAAGATAATATGGTACGTGAATACCACCGTCCATAGACGTCTGCAACAACAGAAATCACCCGGCGATACTGGTTTTCACTTGTTTCCATACTAAACTGAGCTGATTTCCCTTCCTTCACCTACATGCCGTGTGTGCACGTACCTGGCGCGCAGCTCCGCCTCCATGTTGGCGAGCCCTATCCGCGGCGGGATGTTCCCCTCCTGCACCGCCTCGCACGCCAGCGCGAACCGCTCGATGTACCCGTCCTGACACAACGACACACTCATTGCTGAAACGTTGTGCTTTTAAACTCTACGAGCAAGGAACTGGTAGTAGTTAAGGTGTTAAAGTGAAGGACGCGGAAGCCATCGGATGCGGGAAGTGCAAGACTGGTCGTTGTGGCGATCCCTGGGAGAAGCTTAGGTATATATGCCCAGCAGTGGACGTCTTTCGGCCGGTATGAAGGCGTGAAAACATAACAAATATTAAAACATTTTTAAACTATTTTAGATTGTGTGGTGTATTTTAGATGGTGTGGTATGTGGTGTATTTTAGGTGGTGCGGTGTATTTTAGATGGTGTGGTCTGTGTTGTATTTTAGATGGTGTTGTGTGTGGTGTATTTTAGATATTGGGGTGTGTGATGTATTTTAGATATTGGGGTGTGTGGTGTATTTTAGATATTGGGGTGTGTGGTGTATTTTAGATATTGGGGTGTGTGGTGTATTTTAGATATTGGGGTGTGTGGTGTATTTTAGACATTGGGGTGTGTGGTGTATTTTAGATATTGGGGTGTGTGGTGTATTTTAGATGGTGTTGTGTGTGGTGTATTTTAGATATTGTGGTGTGTGGTGTATTTTAGATGGTGTTGTGTGTGGTGTATTTTAGATATTGTGGTGTGCGGTGTATTTTGCATGGTGTGGTGTATCGTGGTGTGCCTCACCACTCACCACTCACCACTGGCCAGTCGCCAGTCGCCACTCACCAGCGGGTGCACGGTGGTGTGCGGGTCGAGCGCGACGCTGAAGATGGCGCGGTGGTTGTCGATCCAGCGCGTGCCCGGCAGCTGCACGTCGGGCGAGATGTACGAGTAGTTGGCGGGCGGCGGCTCCTGCATCACGGGCAGCGCGTGCTCGCCGCTCGCCAGCCGCCCGTTGCGGCACAGCGGCAGCCACTGACCACCGACAAGGAAGGGAAAAAAAAGAAGTAAGTGTGTGCTTTAGACCACACAACTGAAGTAAAAATTTTCGCAACATACAGGATACCTATATCTTTACTAATATTATAAAGACGTAAGCTCACAAATACGGTGTCAAGTGTAAAATAACAATTGAATTATTTGCATTCAATGACGTTTAATGGACTTCAGAGTTCCGATATTAATTATTTTGGTGCCGATAAAAAGTTGGTGAATGTCGATTTCGCTATTATTTAGAGTATTTAGACAAAAAGTTTTGCAGTTACAATTTTTTGCGTGTGCATAATTGTCAGTGTCTACCGAGAAACGTAACATGAAACCGTACAATTATGATAATAGCTAAAAGGCAAACATTGTACTTGGAAAATGCATTACATACCTACATATACAGGAATATTTTTTATTCAGTGCGCAAACTTTCACAAATTAAACTTAAAGGAGTTTTAATAAACACCTTTCTTATTTGATAAGTCTTAGTACAAAAAAGTTAAATTATCGTGAACGAAAGATGTATACTTTGCAATTGATTTATTGGCTACTCTATTCGCCGCCGCCACCGCTGCGCGCGAAGCGCTCGTTCGGCTCGGTATTTACGTGAGTTACAATGTACCGACATTTGATCGAGGTCTTTCACCCCCGCGTACGTCGCACGGCGCGCGCTCTTTGATATTATTATTACGAATAAGATAGTGCCCATATTTTGCTAATTTAAAGCCGGAAAAAAAAAAAAAGTTTTGAACTAATAATGGAAATGTCTTCTATTACTGATACTGAACCACCAAATTTTTTTTGCGCATTGCTTAAAAAATATTCCTGTATTATGCGAAAGTCAATAAGAAGAAAAAGATAAGTTAGCACAGACCGAGTATCCGATGACAGTCTCGACGTTCTTCTCCAGCTCGGGCGCGACCGGCTTGCGCTGGCAGGCGATGTGCAGGAACGTGAACAGCAGGTGGTGCTGGTCGCCCAGGTCCGCCGGCAGCTTCAGCTTGATCTCGTCGTACAGCGACGGGTTCCTGGCGCAGACGAGTCCACACATCACAATAGGATATAGATAAGCAATAGGGATGTTGACCACTTTTGAAAATCCAAATTCTAATTAGTCCGTCAGTTAGAATGGACACGTATTTTTTGCTTTTTCAAATAAATGAAAATATACAAAGATAAAGCACATTGAAGTTTAGGGTGGGGGCTCGTGACGTCACAAACCGCTATAAATCGCCATTCGAACTGCCCCGGTTAGTAACGCCACGCGAAATTTCAACTCAATGTTTCGCCGTTAGTTTTTGATTACGTAAAAAAAGAAAAATACGTGTCCAATATTTTTTTTATTTATTCACATGACGGACTAAAAACTAAAATTTAGTTAACTATCCCATATTTTATCGACGACTCGACGCAGTAGGTCTCCACGCCTACCCGCAAATCGAGGAGTTTCGGGCCGCTACGTACTTGTTATGGTAGAGCACGGTGGTGTAGGCCTCGGTGGTGAACTCGGGGCACGAGGAGCGCCCGAAGATGGCGGGCAGCGCGCACGACGGCTCCTCGCCGCACATCAGCTGCACGCGCACCTGGAGCACGCATCACGCATCATCGCACGCGCTCATATCGTATATTCGCATATAAGGTGTGGCAAAATTAGCTGCAAATATTTACAGGGCTGAAAGTATACGCTATAACAAACAAGATAAGCGAAAAAATAATATTATACTCAAGTTCGGGAGTTTTTCAGAATATAAGGAAAATAAATTTATTGAAAAAACATTACTTATTTATTTATAAGGTACAAAACATAGTGCAAACTTTTACAGATACTAAATTATACCAAGTTACAAACAATCACCAGTCTACACCACTAGCTGTACACAACACTTATGAGAAAAAAAGAAAAGATAAGTAATTACATTATTATTAGTCAAGTCAAGTCAATTACAACTACATTTACAAGGTACACAATACCTAGCTCACTAATACGTATACAAGGCACGCGCTACGCACACAGCCAGCGATGCATCAGCTGGTCAGCTTAATCGAGGTTGTTGATCTTAAGATACAGGTGGCGCGCAGCGATGTGTGTTTAAAGCGAGCGGGGAGCGCCAACATAGGTTTTCTTTTTGATTGATTTATTTTTGAATTTTTTTTTTATATTTTTTATTTTATGAACACGTTTATAACGGTGTATACTTACTTTCAACCCTATAAATATTTGCAGCAAATTTTGCCACACATTATATACCTAGTAGTACGGGGCCCTAACTACGATCTTGACTATGACCGCGCAGCAGCCTGCAGTGCCGCTGCGCGGGGCACTGACCCGCCACTCGACGCGACCGTGCGGGGTGGGGCACTGACCGTGATGTTCCTGGCGGAGCCGGCGCGCGAGGTGTAGGCGGTGAGGTTGAGCTCGCGCACGTACAGGTACAGCAGCGCGCGGTACTGCCAGTGCGGCGCCGCCACGCCCGCCGACGGGAACGGCAGGATCTCCTTGCACGGCCGCACGTTGTCGTCTGTACGTGTACCGCGGCGCGCCGGTGGGTTAGGCTCGGAACATGCTACACTTCAAAATAGTGACTCCCAACCCCATTTTGATACCTATTGTTTAGGCAATGTAGACGGGCATTCGCGCTACGTTTGCAAACAAAGTAAGTAAGTATGAGCGACGTAAACGTATGGAGCTTCTGGGGACGGCCTACCCAGAACCAGAGGACTTTAGGCTCTTACCCCTCCACTGCACACTAGCCTTCGCCGCCGAGGTTTTCAGGGAGTAGAGGGAGAAGCATAGGATGGGGATGGTACAAAAGATCCCAAGGGTCGAAGTACCGAGGCTTTACTTGCCTACCCCATTGACTAAGATAAGATAAGTATGAGTGAATAATAATAGTATGAGCGAATAATAATAATTCACTTCACAACACACGGATCTACTTGATCCCACACTAAGCTATAAGTTTGTGTCGTGGAAACCAAGCAACACGTGATATATATTACATAGAATTACATGTTCTATAGATATATAAACACACCCAGACTGGAAAGTGGAACCCTGTGTTCATCACACAAAGTGCACCCCCGCCGGGAATCGAACCCGGAACCTCTTGATTATTTCGGAAACAGAAACTAACATAAATAAATAAGCGTAGTTTTGTGTGCTAAATACAATCACCCAACGACAATGAGTCACTATATGAGTTGATACCCTAATGTCTATCTGTCCCGCGGTGGAGGAGCGACTGACCGGAGTAGGGCGCCAGCTTGGCCAGCTCGGGCGTGAGCGCGTTGCGCAGCTCGTCGGGGCACGGCGACACCTCGAGCTTGAGCGTGCCCGGGACGCACTTGAGCTTCTTGGGCGCGGAGCTGGGCCGCTTGATCTCCATCAGGAACTTGCACAGGTCCTCGTCGCGCAGTTTGTCCGTCTCCTGCCAATATGCCGAACACTTTGTATCACCAACAATGAACTAGGCTTCTGCCATAAAGTTTGTCAACTTCGAATAAAATTATTTGACTTTGAGTAAATGGGTAGGTTCTAACATCCCTACTTTATAATAAATGCGAAAGTAACTATTGTCTGTTTGTCTGTTACGCATTCACGTGTTAACGGCCCAACCGATGATGGTAAAATTTTGTACACATGTTGTCAGAGGTACAGAGAAGGATATAGGAAACTTTTTATCCCGGAATTCCCGCGGGAACTCTGAAATTAATGCCGGTAAAATCTCATGAATTTTGCATGTAAACGTTGTCGTCAGGGACTAATAGAATAGAATAAAATTTATTTCTCTAAAACACACAAGAATAATAAACAAACATGGTATTTTGTATTCCTGCGGGATCTCCGTAAAGTGTGTATGTATGTAATATATTTATTCACAAAAGATTTTCACACTTTCATTTAGACCCCGCAAAACTGCTTACACAGTTTGACTGCAGGTAACTCGCTTTATATAAACATAGCTTATAAATTATTAAACTAGGTTATCTTAAAACAAATTTACGTAAGTAAGTGGTTACAACGTACTTAACAAGTGTTTTTTAATAAACTTTTAAATTTAACAAGTGTAGGCTCACGTCTTATGTCCTCGGGTAAGCTATTGAGTAAATATGGAACTCGTTTTATTAACGTTCTGTCTCTCCTTTGGACATTGACCAGTTTGTTGTGCCAGTTTTATGATGCACCAGATCAGTGAAACGATCCTGTTTCCGCGGGGAACAGCTATTAGTACGATACGCGCGCGCACCCACCTGCTTGAAGAAGCTGGTGAGCGTGATGACGATGGGCTTGAAGGTGTCGAGCTGGTGCGCCAGGTCGGGGTGCGCGGCGGCGGCGGGCGGCGCGGGCGCGGCGGCGCCGGGCGCGGGCGCGGCGCGCCGCTCCACCGAGCCCTTGCGCGTCAGCGAGCCGCCCACCTCGCCCGCGCGCCGCCGCAGCTGCTCCAGGCTGCTGGTCGACGCCTTGCGGTCTGAGGCACGAGACAACACCTTTACTATGGGTACGTTCCGTTATCACCGATAGCACTGTAACGTAGGACGTCAATGGGCATGTTGGCTAATTTTTTTTTTTAGTCCGTCAAAAAATAACGGCGATACATTGAGTTGAAATTTCGCGTGACGTCTCTAACCGGTACAGTTTGTATGGCGACTTATAGCGGTTAGTGACGTCACGAGCCGCTACCCTAAACTTTAATGCGCTTTAATTCTGTATATTTTCATTTATTGAAAAAGCAAAAAATACATGTCTACTGCTTTTTTATTTTCTAACTGAGGGACTAATTAGAATTTTAATTTTCAAAAGTCGTCAACATCCCTAATGCGAAGCCGTTCCTTTACAGGGTATGTTCCGTTATTACTGACAGCACTAGCCCAGTGTTGTTACTGAGGAGAAATGCGTTTCGTTATAGCCTACAGTATACTGTCGCAGTATCCTAGGGCAGACAGTATGGCGACGATCTGGCGTTTTCGAGGTATGGTGCTCTCAGATCAATGATTGGTCAACCGCGTAGGTCACTGGCAGACAGCTGATGTTATAAGGAGTAACTTAGGCTACTTTTATTTCAGAAAAAAATAGTTCCTGCGGGAATTCCGAAACTCACGCGCGAGAAACCATGAGGAACAGCTAGTTTTTAAATAATGCAAATGTTAAGCTACTGGTACTAGATGGCGAGTAGTAGGCTGTAAGTAGTGACCGACCCAGGCTGTTGGTGTTGGAGCCGGCGAGGCTGGCGCCGTCCGGCTCCCGCTCGAGGCTGTTGCTGCCGCTGAGGATGTTCAGCAGCGACACGGCGCTCCACGCGAGCGGCATGCGGTACTTGCCGAGCCGCGCGCACGCCGCCGCCGCCGCCGCGCGCGCCTTCTCGCGGTTCTGGCGAGAGATACGAGTACAGGTACGTTATGATACGAGTACAGGTACGTTATGATACGAGTACAGGTACGTTATGATACGAGTACAGGTACGTTATGATACGAGTACAGGTACGTTATGATACGAGTACAGGTACGTTATGATACGAGAACAGGTACGTTATGATACGAGTACAGGTACGTTATGATACGAGTACAGGTACGTTATGATACGAGTACAGGTACGTTATGATACGAGTACAGGTACGTTATGATACGAGTACCGGTACATCATGACACGAGTACAGGTACATTATAATATGAGTGTCGGTATCGGTACATTCTGACGCGAGCACCTGTACAATGTGCATCATGACACGAGTACCGGTACATTACGATACGACTACAGGTACAATATGATACGAGTACAGGTACATTGTGACGAAGCGAAAACAGCCGCAACCGTGCGCACCTTGTCGTCCTTGATGTAGGGCTCGACGCACTCGTTGACGTCGCCCTGCAGCACCTTCTCGAGGCGCACCACGAGGAACACGTCGGGCGAGGCGGCGCGCACGTCCAGCACGGCGGCGCGCGCCAGCGTCGAGCGGTCGGCGGGCGGCGCCGCGCCCAGCATCTGGCGCGTGCACTCCGAGCTCAGGTTGAAGTGGAAGCTCTCCGACAGCTTGCGCCGCTCGCGCGCGTCGTACAGCGCCAGCGACGCGAACAGCGGCTCCACGTCCAGCTCCAGCCTGCGAGCCGGCCGTGGTTGATTACTGTCTTATTTACTGTAATATGTTAGTAGTACTAGTATGATACAATGGGTTTTCCATTAAGCTGCTATATTATACCCGACGACCCGTTTGGCGCAGAGGTCGCCATGCCTACCCGCTAATCAAGGGGTTCCGGGTTCGATTCCCGGTGGAGGTGGACTTTATGTGATGAACACAGGGTTCCATTTTCCAGTCTGGCTGTGTTTATAAATATATATCTATAGTATAATATATAAGTAATTCTATGTAGTATATACCACGTGTTGCTTGGTTTCCACGACACAAGCTAATAATAGCTTACTGTGGGATCAAGTAGATCTGTGTGTTGTGATGTGGATTATTATTATTATTATTATTATTATTATTATACCATTAAGTTCCAGAAGAAATTGGATGGCGCAATAATACACGATTAGATTTTTTTACAATTAGAATATACTATACAGTCTTATAATTTATCAAAATCGGTCCCGAGAGTCGTTTGAGCATTTTCCGCTACTCGTCGTAGTTTCGAATTTGGTTCACACCAAAAATTCATTCTGTATTCTACATACATCTATATAATATATAAAATCCTGTCTTGAATATCAACGCACAGCCGCTGACCGTAGAGACCTGAAACTTGGAGGGTGTGTTCTTTGTATAAGTCCGATAAGAAAGAATTTTTGAAATTTCAACCCCTCAGGGGGTGAAAAAGGTTTGCAAAGTTTGTATGGAACAATTCCGCGGAACTTCGAAATTATCGCGGGTAAAACCGTGCGGGACAGCTAGTATTATACAATATAATTAAAAATTACTATTATATTATTCAATGTTTAAGCTGGTGTATCTGTTCGCTAAATAAATAAATAAACAGTATAGACTATAGACCCTCACTTGAGCTGATGGCACTGGACCAAGATCCTGTGGCCCATGATCTCGGCGGGCATCTCCGCCGCCAGCCGCCGCTCCACGGGCTCCTCCTCCTCCAGGTAGGGAGTGTACAGCCCCAGCAGGTCAGCCTGACGGTTCTCCAGTCTGTAAACAAAGTATTTCAATTTTAAAAATACATGTCTTAACACTGACAGGTTGATTAATGAAAAGCCCAATATAGAAACTTAGAGATTTTTCACTACAGACTTCAACAACAACACTATGTAAAATGACATTGTTCTAGTTCTTGACAATTCTTGCAACTCAAACATTAGTTACATGAAATTTCATTCATTCATTCATATTGATTTTATTCGAAAGGTGCTTTGAATAACCCTTAGGTACGATCGATTTTTATTATAGATAGATATATTATTATCTATGGAACTATTATGTGATTTTTAGATTTTGTTTTCACTTGTTGTTACAAAAGTGAACATTTTCGTTCGTGTTTTCCGTTTTTGTTTGTTTTCTAATCTTAAATGAGTCAAAATAACTTTATAAATAATAATATAATCATAAGGTTATAAGATATTGTGTTTGTCGCAAAAAGGAGAGTAACATAAGTATCCGAATACCCCACTTCTGATGTAGGAAATAAGGATAGATAGGAATATGGAACTATAATAAGCAATTGCACCAACATAGTTATAGATAATACAGCATACCAGATATCCGTAGGGAACACGGAGCAGTGCCTGGGACTTGCGACCCAGGTGTAGGTTTAATGGGGCCCCTTTACAATGCATGAACGCTCACCTCCACTGCCCGTGCTCCCGACTTAAGCAAACCTCTGGAAAGTATTAGATGACACAGCACACGTAATCACTATTAGATTGATACGACACTGATACGACACTATAACTGCACTGCACCGAACACAAAGTAACAATGAACCGCGGCTTACGCATACCCGCGTATTATATCAAGTTCTAACAAAGACGAGTCGGGCAATGGAGTGGAGCGGGGGAACGGACGACTACTATACGTCGGCGGGAAACATTATTGATAACGAAACTACCCTCACGCCGACACGGCCATACTGACATGCGCACGTCCTCGTGCGCTTTAAGAACAGGAAGACATTTGAGAAAGACAATTAATGTTAACGCTCGTTCATCCTGACATAGAACTTAACGTCAACCTTAATTGCAATGGTACAATTCAGCCATTCAAAAATTAAAAAGTATTAACGATTTCTCAGAATCTCAAACTGGTTTTTCACCATTGCCAGTCCGAACCGATTGTCCCTATGGCTACCGTAGCTCGACCGAACCAATTGTTTTGTTCCTGTAACTACAGTCACCATTGCTAGTCCGGACCCATTGTCCCTATAGCGTAATAGCTAGTCCGAATCGATTTTTCCTCTAACTATTACCATCGCTAGTCCGAACCACATGTTCCTATAGCTACGTTCAATCTCATTCGAGATTGCATGGACCATTTGTCCCTTTCCTAAATCACTCACATTTTTTATTTTTTTAACAAAACTTTTTTTTTTTTTTTTAGTTTTCGTTTTATTCTCTTTGTTTTATCCTCATTCTTTTATTCTCATTCTTTTAGGGTTTTTTTTTCTTTTTTTTTTATTCTCTTTTTGTTTGTCTTTGTCTTTTGTTGATCTACGCTTTGTTACTTTCTACTGAACTACATACTTTCATCTACCAACTCGCCGACACGCTATCCTCACTGTCGCAAACTGAACGTTAACTCATTAACTCAATACCGAGCACCGACCAACCTCCGAGTGTTACTCGTACTATTGTAAAACTTAATTGAAAATGCTACGAACCGGATTACTTATTTCACACATTAACAACCGAACAATTTCTGTCAAGCGGTAGTAAAAAGTCACAACTACCCTACAGAAACACTACACATGGAAGAAGAGAGAATCAACGGCATTCAGGACGTAGGTAATCGGTGATTACGAAAGATTCAATCTGATTTTCTAGAATTTACAGCCTTAAAACCTGAATAACGATGGCTGGGTACGTGGGTAGATTAAAAATTATCTCTCTTACACAAAGGACAAAAGTTGAAATCAACAAGATTTCAACCCCACGGTTGGAATTCCAGTAATGAGTTACGGACAAAGCTTTTTAACTGTCGGGTGGATGAGAAAACAGTTAAAATATTGCAGCACGCATCAAAATTCTAAACAACTAGGTAGATATGATTATATCACAAAACTTAATGGACAAAGGTATCGAAACCTTTGAAATTCTGAAATTCGATTCAAATAATTCACATTTACTAGTTAAAGCAATTCATTTTACATGAAATAATAAAAAATAGTAAAACGTCAGGATCTATGTAAAACGTAATATTTGACCGAGAGAAACCGAACGTAGGAAACTTATTGGCAGAAATGTGGACGCAAGTAATATCCCAATTCTGATGTCGCAAAAAGGAGAGTAACATAAGTATCCGAATACCCCACTTCTGATGTAGGAAATAAGGATAGATAGGAATATGGAACTATAATAAGCAATTGCACCAACATAGTTATAGATAATACAGCATACCAGATATCCGTAGGGAACACGGAGCAGTGCCTGGGACTTGCGACCCAGGTGTAGGTTTAATGGGGCCCCTTTACAATGCATGAACGCTCACCTCCACTGCCCGTGCTCCCGACTTAAGCAAACCTCTGGAAAGTATTAGATGACACAGCACACGTAATCACTATTAGATTGATACGACACTGATACGACACTATAACTGCACTGCACCGAACACAAAGTAACAATGAACCGCGGCTTACGCATACCCGCGTATTATATCAAGTTCTAACAAAGACGAGTCGGGCAATGGAGTGGAGCGGGGAAACGGACGACTACTATACGTCGGCGGGAAACATTATTGATAACGAAACTACCCTCACGCCGACATGTTTATTCGTAGCTATTTTGTACTGTTTGTTTTCTAAAGACTGAACAAATAATATTAATAGCTGACCTTTATACCAGGGACTGCGACCTTTTGGGGGAGTGCAGTGTGACCTTTATACAGGGGCGTAGTGTCAATGCCGAGACCTTTGCAGGTTAATTAAAATAAGGCTACAAATCTTTAGCATAGTAAATAAAAGGGCGATTTTCTTTTTGATGATTCTATTTTCCAACCTTTTCATAACATAAGGCTGATATACCTTTAAGAATATTAAACAATAATGAGACGTCATTGACCGATGACCTCTCTGGGTTCTCTGTTAAAAATACAAGAGCACGGCTCATACTCGACGGTGCATCGATATAAATTTAAAATTTTTGTTACTTGCGTGCATATTTTCTTAGTTGTGGTCACGATCCCGCGGGTATTTCAAGATAAAAGTACTCACTATCCTACATTTTTTTCTGACAACGTGTAGGTAGTATGCAAAATTTAATGTACATAGTTTCTTCCGCGTTAATTTCAGAGTTCCTGTGGGAATTCTGGGATAAAAAGTGACCTACGGCCTTCTTTGTACCCTTGACAACGTGTATGCAAAATTTCGTGGTGATTGGTTGAGCCGTTCAGCTGTGAAAGCGTAACAAATAAACAAACTCACCTTCGAATTTACTTTAGTAAGGACTAGCTGTGCCCCGCGTTTTCATCCGCGTTAATTTCAGAGATCCTGCGGGAATTCTGGGATAAAAAGTAGCCTAAATTACTCCTTACAACATCAGCTATCTGTCAGTGAAAGTTCCGTTAAAATCGGCCCAGCTGTTTCAGAGATTAGCCGGACTAAACAGACAGAAAGACAGAGAAAAATCTTAAAAAAATGTTTTTTTTTTTAAATGTAAGTAGCGTATAAAATTTCATGTGCATTCAGTGAAAAGCTGTTTATTTGGAATTACAAACGGACACTTCAATTTTATTTATGTGTATAGATAGTAAGTACATGTCATCGATTCGGCTGACCTTCTGGCTTCGTTGATGGCATCGAGCTGGTCGAGCGGCCTCCTCTCGAACAGGTCCGGCAGCAGCGGGTCCGAGGACGAGCTGCGCAGGTCGAGGCTGGCCCACGAGCCGCGCGGCGTCAGCGTCTCGTTGCACGACGACGCCGACGACGCGGACGCCACCGACTGCCGCCCGCTCGACGGCTGCGACTCCGGCTGCACGCACGCACGCACGCACACACACAAGAGGGTTAATGTTAAGAGGACGTGATAACAGTTAACACTGCTATAGAGGCTGTTATTGTCGCTAGAGTCGGATTTTGGGTGATGAAACACTAATGGTACCCAAGAGACGGATACAGAAGAAGAGGTAGACAATACCGAAGGTGGGAGGATGAAATTGTAAGAGAGGCTGGTAGAACATGGACGAGATTGGCTCGATGCAGAGAGGAGTGGAGGGAGCTGGGGGAGGCTAATGCCAACAGGCAAACGGATACGAACCTAATGTTTTATTTATACTTATTGTACTATGATAATTCGAGGTATCTGAACATTGGCTAATAAATAAATAAAAAATAAATAACGCGTCGCGTTAAGATATGGCGCCACTTAAATTGCTTTTCCCTCGTGTTCAAAGAAGTTTCACTCTAAAAAAATATATTCATAACGTTTCTTTTGTCATAAAGATTATAAATTTCTTATATTTTTGCATCTGGAGCGTTTGGGATTGTTTTTAGGACGCTCGTTATGGGCAAGAAATGTTGTTGGTCATAGTGAATAAGGGCCCTGGTGTGTGACGTGTGTCGTGTGCGAGCCCGACCTGTTGCGCGGCGAGGTCCTCGGCGGAGGCGCCCTCGGGCTCCGCGTCCACCTCGTAGTGGTGGCGCGGCGCCGCCTGCAGCCGCTCCAGCCGCTCGGCGAGCCGCTCGCGGCAGTAGGCCGAGCCGCTGTGCGCGCGGCACTTGTACTCCACCACCGAGTAGTCGGACGTGTACGTGCGGATGCAGTCGCGGACGAACATCGGCGCTTTTGTGCTGCGGCAACGACTTTATCGTCACTACTTACTACTCATTTGTACATAATCCTTGTTTGGAATTGAAAACGTTTCAACACATTTGATAATTACTAGCTGTGCCCAGCGGTTTGACCCGCGGTAATTTTGAAATTCTCGCGGAATTCCGGGATAAAAAGTATCCTTCTCTGTACTCCTGACAACGTGCTTGTCAAATTTCATCCAAATCCGTTTTAGCCGTTTTTGCGTGATTGAGTAACAAACATCCACACTTTCACATTTATAATATTAATATAATATTAGATAATGAGCCTTTTTACTTACACGGAGCTCACTTACCCTAACTCAAGTAGTTATTGTTTCTAATGGATAATTTAATCGTAAAATTTTGATTCATACATACATAAATCAGAAATGATTCAGACAGAATGATTTTTGTAGGATCAAGTCAGTAATGAATAGTTTACCTCGTACAAACAAAAAAGCAACTTATCGTATTTATAATATACAGCTGTCCACTGCGGTTTTACCCGCTGTAATTTCTGAGTTCCCGCGGGAGTTTCGGGATAAAAAGATCCCTATGTCACTCAGGACTACCGTGGCTTTCTATAAGTGAAAGAATTCCAGTTCAGTAGATCCAGAGATAACCCCTACAACGACATAAACTCTCAAACTCACAATTAACAAACTTATAATATTAATATACTTAGATTGATCTGGTTAGTTCTAACTTGCAAATGTTCACAGTGTGCGGTCAGCTAAAGTGTTATATTTCCAGTTGTCATAATAGAATAGTCTTACAGATCCTCGTCGGGCAGCACGTGCGTGACGGTGCGTATGCGCCGCGGC
This sequence comes from Zygaena filipendulae, assembly GCA_907165275.2. Taxonomy (NCBI): domain Eukaryota; kingdom Metazoa; phylum Arthropoda; class Insecta; order Lepidoptera; family Zygaenidae; genus Zygaena; species Zygaena filipendulae. Next base: position 1,404,466 of record OU015649.1, read on the forward strand.
ACCGTCAGCAGCTCTATGTCGTTGGCGGGGTACGCGAGCGGGTCGCGCTCGCCGACCAGCCGCTCGCACACCTCCTCATAGTCCGGTGGCTCGATCATGTCGCACAGTGATATCTGGCATGTGGAAAATTTATTATTTTCTCTTTCTTTATTTAAATACCAGCTGTATCATAGAGTTTCACCCGCATTTTCTTGCACCACGGACCCAATATGGAAAAAGGTCAATTCTTTTTGAAGGAGCACAACTCTTTAACCAGCTACCAAACTATGTAAAGGATTCAGAATCACTGCCAAAATTCAAATTTCAACTAAAAGATCACATTATAGAAAAATATTTAAATTAGTTAGTAAATCGTGTCAAACAGACGTGAGTGTTGTATGTTTCAGATAGTTATTTACTTACATTTGATTTATAGCCCTATTTTTCTCATTTTAAGTGAATAATATGTAATTTGTTCTTATGAGAAATAAACACTTAAAACCTAAACCTTTCGGAGTTCCCAAGGGAATTCCGGGATAGGACATTACCCCTACCCCTGACATTGTGTATGCAAAATTTCATAATGATATCACTTTCACATTATATATATTCACATTGAATCTATTTCTTACATATTTTTAAAAAAAGAGATTAAGTATGTTATTTATTATCTCTCTTTCTTACAAAAAATGCAAGAAAGAGATAAAACAATGAATATTCACATTATTGTGATGAGTATCAGTCAGGGGACATTTGCATTTTTCATGTTTTCTGTTAAGTTGTTCCTTATTTCAGGGAATTCTAGCATTATGTTATGTCAACACTGTTATTTAGTTCTTATCCCCTCAATCGTTGGTAGGGTTGTGGGTATAAATACTAGGGTCAGGACAGGTGAGTATCATTGTAGTTATTCTGCTTGACTTAAGTGATCATAAGAAGTGTGCTATTTCTATTATATACAATATAGTATATTATGTGAGATTGCAATAATTATAGTAATGAGGATAAAAGTATAGTTATCTCAAGGAGTTAGTTTCTTTACACATCATTGACAATGATTAGTCTGCAAAACCAAAGCATGTTGAACAAATATGATGTACAGTATATTTACATTTAAACAATCTGATTGTTATGTTGGGTGAGTGAGGTTTTAGCTGAGATTGGGAATATGTCACATAACTTACAGTCAGTTTCTGCAAAGGACCCTCATGAAAATATTACTGGAGTAGTGGACCAATGGATGGTGTACATAGACAGTTTAGGATAAGGCCAATTCATAACCTGTATGAAACCAAGTGGGTTTAAATTTATTTCAGATGATAATGTGATTAGAATATTTATTTTTAAAGGTTTTACTCAATTAAAAAAGCTTTTGAGCTGTAACTGTAGTAAATTTTTTTCAAGTACATTTATACCTAAGTGAACTTAACAAGCCACTAAGAAATGTACTTAACTGTGAAATGAATTTTTAACTTTTATATCTAACTTTATTACACAACAGTATGGAGACTGCTATAGGATCTTTACCGACGGATCGAAGGATGGAGCAATTAGCGGTGCAGCTTTTTTTGATCCTTCACAAGGTTCCTACGTTAAGCTTAAGATCGATTCGGATATTTCGATCATGCACACAGAATTGATTGCGATTGCGGAAGCTCTAGCTTACATCGAATCAATTAATTTAGATAAATTTGTTATTCTAACAGACTCTAAAAGTTCTTTGCAACATTTGGCTCGGTGTACCTCGCAATCAACGCGAGGAATCCCGATAGCCTATCGAATTCTAGAATCGATCTTACGCTTACAATCTAAAAATGCGAAAATATTTCTGCAATGGATTCCCTCGCATATACAGTTAAAGGAAAATGACGCTGTGGACCTCTTAGCTAAACAAGCTACCGTAGATGGTAACCCAACGCGAACAATCCCGCTGTTTTCGGACGGTGTTAAAAATGTAAAAGATAATTGCAGATCCTTGTGGCAAGAATACTTTGATGAAAGATCAAAGGAAAAGGGTATCTGGTATCGAACAATCCAGCCACAGGTTTCCAAATATCCTTGGATTGATAATTGTGTTATGAACCGTAGGACCTTAGTGATGGCGCTCAGGCTTCGTTCCGCACACATCCCATCAAAAAAGTTCGCATTTCTAATGAAAAAAATATCATCTCCCAACTGTGCTGAGTGTGGGGTGATAGAAGATGTACAACATATTTTGTTGGAGTGTGTGCGAAACGAAAGTTATAGAAGATTGTGTTTTGGTCGGAGGAAAATGGATGTAGGACTATGTAATGTTATTTTAGCTCAACCAATGTCAGATCAAGCCAGTCAATTTTATAAATTAGCAGATTTAGCTTTAAGCAACTGAGTGTATTTTTGTTTGACATACCGGGCGATGTGGTCGCTAAGCGACAAAGCCCTTTAAATAAATTAAAAAAAAAAAAAAAAAAAAAAACTTTTATATCTATGGTTTATAAGCGAGGATTGCAGTAATATTGAACAAAAGGAAACCTACATCAAGAATTAAGAATTATCTATTTTTTAACATAAGTATCTAAATCATGCGAGCATTATATTTTAACAAAAAATAGACAGAAAAAAAGAATGTAAGCACAATAAGATTTAGATCTTACCTATCTAATTAGAGTATAGGTTATATCACTCAAGTAATATTTTGACACAGAACTCTTTCAATAATAAATTCTATTAGGTAATGTTGGTACAGTTATGAGTAATAAAATGATAAGTAAAAGACACACAATTCACGTCAGCAGTCTTGATTAAAAACAGGTGTATATAAGAGAGAAGCCGGGTGGGCCGTGCCCACCCCAGTATGGTCTAGTGCCCAGCCCAGGATGTTGGGCTACTGATTCGAAATTCTATAATATTGATAACTAACTTCAGAAGGCTCTTCAAAATAGACTTAATATTTAAAAGTTAGCACCCGCGACCCTCCAAGTATTATTATTTATTTGTCAACGAAGCGTGTTGTTAGTACCACCTACAGAATTTCGCATCGGCCATAACATGTCAGGGGCCAGGCCCCCCTGAAAAATAACTCTAGATACGCCAATGATTAAAAAGAGTGTGAACTTACAGAAGACGAGCAGCCAGAGAGAGAGTCGACCTTAGATTGGCTAGCATAGACCTTACGTGCGTCCCCAGCATTCCTATAAATAAGCGAAGTTCGATCCTGTAGTATTAATAAGCTCAATGCAGACCCTTGTTGCATGCATCATTTACCACACCCATGCAAGGATAACAAAGCTATTTACCCGGAAGATTGCTGGTGTTTGCGGCTAAGGGTCATTTATTTATATACTTGGCACGTTAAGCCTGAGTTTAAATAAATATTTTATCACAATATTTTCAAAACTTTCTCCAATCTAATTTGATTTTGGATAAAGATTCGGAATTTTTGTTTACAGTTTTACAAAATCTGTCAACTGTCAAGTGTCACAAGTGTCAAAAAAAATACAAAGTTACGTTTAGAAACAGAAACCGCACCCGAGAATATACGACAGCCAACAACTCATGTCGACTCTCATTCAGTTAATTTGACGGGTGCAATCGGATCGAGTACTTTTTGTCCAACATACATAAGTCCACGTTGCATACACTAGGCGAGCACTCTTTACCTTACTCAACCATTCTCACGCCGCGCCGCCACAGGCCGTTGTCCGTTCGGCTCGCCAGTCGTCAGCGATAAAGTTTCTGAACACAGACCAACAAACTCACAAACTGTTGTCAAATTCTTCAAGGATTTTCTTAGGCAGTGCCTCCGCAGCCGGCGCCGGCCGCCGATTTGGCAGCCGGCGCCGGCCGCCGACTTGGGAGCCGGCGCCGGCCGCGGATTCGGAAGCCGGCGCTGGCTGCCGAAATATTTTGACTTTGGCGCTTCGCCGGCCGCTACCGCGGCACGCTCGCTACGCTCGCTCGGCTCGCGCGACTTCGTCAACAGTGCAAACCTAACCTAACCAACTCAAGTTTAACAAATTTTCATTTTCATTAGCAAATTATAATAATCAAAGATAATAAATAATATTATCACTTTATCCGAATGTAAAACGAAACAATTCTTACAAAGTCAATGGCAAATGGTTGACACATCGCGGAGTTTTGTATGAAATTGTGAAACTTTAGTATTTTTTTTCTCGAAAACGATGAGTTTCCGTAATTAGGGATTTTATGTGAAGTTATATTAAGCAAAGTCCCACACACATAAAAAATATGAAGCTCTAAATCGCGGGTGCTTATTGTACAGTTGAGCCGAGAACTTCTTCAAATTGTTTATACGTTGAAAATCTATCATTTACTTTTATTTTCACATTATTCGCACAAGCCATGGTGTTTTTTTCGCGAGATACGGTGCGAGTAAATCACACAACCACAAACTCATGAATGAAATGACAAATGACAATACCATGACATGACATTCTGACAGTGCTGCCAACATACCCATGTGTGCACCGCCGGCTCCCAATCACTTAAATTTTGGAAGCCGGCGCCGGCTGCGGAGGCACTACCATTTTCTTATACTAACCGCTGCATTCGGCTTTACTTACATTTTTACCTTTGATTACCCTTCTTTTTGCATTAGTGGGCTGTCATTGCTGTCTCCGCTGAACTAATCACAGTCAAGTGAGTCATGTGATGAGAGATCATAATGGCGCTTTGTTAATTTTGAATAAAAATAAAAAAACGGTACGTATATTTGGAAGAACTTTTAATCAATGATGATGATAATATAATTTAATGTAGGTATCTAGCCTCTAGGTAAGTAGGTAGGTGGGTATAAATTTTTTACTTACTTAATTTTTACAAAACTTAATACAAGTAGGTATATCTACCTAACTATATTGATATTAGATATAATTTAGCACAAACAATATGTTAACCCCCAACATTAGCAGTGGCAATCCTATATTATGGCATTTTTCGCAACAACATACCCCGTTTTCCAATTAAAGCAGTAAGCGGCATTATGCGGCATAATGCTGAACGTTGAATGTTTCAACAATAAAAACGCTTCGCACAATCCAGCACTTCAAATAGTGCTGCTTTCGCGCGATGCGTGCAGATACCCAAGTGTCCCGAGTCCCCATTTTTGCTGGATCGGATAAACGAAAAAAAAAAAAAATCAGTATCAGTAATCAACAGTTGTACTACACTGTTTTAAAATTGTGAAATAAGTTTTTTAAGTGTTTTACATATAGTGTATTGTCCAGTTTGGTGAACCTTAAATTAAAAAAAAAAGAAAAAAGTAGCGATTTACCTAAACATTAAACAAGTTACAAGTGGTTTTTGGAAATAATAATTTTTGAAATACTTACTTAGTGTTAGCAACGTTCATTAATCTACCGCCATCTTTAGTTGACAGCGAAAGAACCTAGCTGCCATCTACGGCGGGTAGTTCGAAATGTGATGGCGTATGGAGGGGCGCTAACCGAGGTTTTATAAGCGCTAAGCACGAGCGGGATAGACGATCTTGACTTGTGGTGGTTCTTGAATAGTCAACGATCAACCTCTATTGTTATAGTAGTTCAGTAGTTCTAAAATAAAGTTAACACACTCAGGCGTCTTTTGTGTCATGCGCATTATCCAAAATATTGATCGTACTTTGTAAACTAACTTCTTATAGTTAAGTATGATTATCCGGTGATTGATTTGACCAACATGGTTACCTATTATGCGAAATTTTGAAGTAATTAATCATCATGGACCACGGTTCAGTAGTTTCTCGCAATGCCCACACAAAGATTTCGCATCACCTGCAAAACTTGCTACGGCCACTATCGAGGGTAGAACTAAGGTAGAACTGTAACATAGACCTAAAATACTTTTCGTGACTATTTATCTACATAAGTACCTATTAATTTGTGGAAATTATTATTTTTAAACTTAAATTACACTGGTACCTACATAATTTAAGTTGTATCTACCCATAAACGTTAAAACTGACAGTCATATTTCTTTATATTAAATTCTTATAACTTACTCGTAGATACAGACACAGTTATTTTATCTAAACAAATTTGGCCTGTATCATGATTTTTTTTTGTCTAAAATACATTTACCTATTATATTAGATACAGTGCAAAGGGCAGGAAGCTATAGCAATTGTAGGTCGGTTACCAGGGGTTTACTACCATCTCACAGTCCACCACCACCTTACCACCACCGTAACACCTTACACCAAAATTTCGTTCATTGGAATTTTAACTTTACGTACTGTACGTAAAGTCGAAATAATGACTAAACAAATACTGTTAAACAGGTGGTGGTAGGGGGACTGTACTGTACTGTAATGGAGAGGGGATTCTAAAATTCACTTATTTACTAAAATGTCGAAGATTGGTTTTGATATGCTCATGCATTGATAATAATAATTGTTTTCCTTTCAAATGAAACCTACTCAGCTTATCGAGGTGCTCGCAAATACCTGACTGCTTGTTTTTAAACTCACGAATACTTACGTAGGTACCTATAGTAAAAGTTCAACATACCTGACTGACGATGCTGTTTGGACCATTGTACGATTTCCCGACCGCATACTTAGTCCCAAGTACCTACCTAGTACCTACCTACATATAATTTACCAGTTGAGAGGAATTAATGACATCCACCCTACCTACAATTTACCGAGAGACTAATTGTTCATACTTCATAGATGATTTCCTTGAAATTTAGAAAAGTCTTGATAAACTTTACAGTGTACCTACCTACATTGGTACTGCATAATTTAACGATGGTGATGATCCCAAGAAGAGTTGAAAATGAAAAGTTCTCAGGTTTCATAATATTATGTTGATTTATCTTTATAAAGACTCAATCATGAGTTGAGCACGGTATGGAGCTGACCAAATATGCACTGCTATAACAAAGTAGGCATCTTATATTATTATTTAAACTAAAATGTGCGGTCATTGACTGATTGACCGTACCTACATACATATTTATATACCTATTTTTTTATCAAACATTAGTTAGAACCATCACTATAAGATTTATCATTTAGGTACCTTTTTTTTTTTTTTTTTGACCCAGGGAAAATGCTTTATGCATACCACCGCCCTGGGGTGGACGGTGGTTATGTGGGACTCCGCCCTGACAAGGGCGATCTACCCACTAAAAACCCTGGGGTGTTCCTTCTCAGCGCCTAGCGTCGAGGCCGCGGGAATCGCTCGCGCATGCTCCGCGGCCTCGACGGCATCATTTAGGTACCTACGCTATCTTGTTTTTCTGAGCAAACGTTCTAGGTAGGTAAATGTCTTTCTTCGATCTTGAGTCTCAATGGTGGCTGGAAACATTGAGTTACTTCAATGTATATTCAATGGCTGGAAATAACTTTTCATAGAGTTTATGGTTTATCATATACCTACGTAGGTACGGAGTGTAACGATGTACAGAGTAATTTATCTATTCCATTTATATATCTTTACGTTTATTTCATTTATTTACTCTTACCTAATGATTAAGGGGCCCGTACACGTTGATAGTCTTGGAGTCTATATGTGTCGAAGTGGTCGAAGATACAAAAGTAGCTTTTTTTTTAAATGTGGATGTTACTTATCTAACTGGAGAAATTTCTTTTATTTCTTTTATAGTAGGCCATTCACTATTTACCATAAATCTATATATTTGATATAAGATAGTAACAAATTCTAAATGGTTATAATATCTATGTATTTAGTATAACATGAGAACATTCTACAAATTACTTATAAATAAAGTTTTGTACTAGACTCTTAATTTTTATGTAATATCAGTAGGTAAATAACTCTATCTATTTGCTTCGGTAAGACTGGTGCATGTGCTTTTCCTGAAAAACAGTGTCTCTTTAATTTCGCTCGTTGATTGTAAATTTGGATAGTTCTAAATAACTGAATAACGAACTTTTAAGTCGCTTGAAAAAATATCAAAGAACATGGTAAGAACGACTTTTGTGAGTACCTACCACAAAAGATTTAATAACACCAAATAAGTACAACACAAACTACTTTTTTTTTTCTAGAGTCCTACGATACCTACAGATGTATTATTGTACCCTTAAGCCGAACTTCTTAAATTCCTATCTAATTATTTAAATTTAACTCGACATAACTCTTCGCAATAATAATTATCATGTAGCGATTTCATATCAGAATATGAAGTTAATTAATCCTAAACAAAGATTCAAACAAGACGTGTTTAGAAATACCAACTAATCTAAATATTAAAAAAGTATTCTAAACAAGAACTATTTTCGATTATTGTTTAGAGAAGTGATATGCCGCGTTAGATCCAAATTTTAAATTATAACTGAATTAAAACATCACATTTAAGTATTAACATTTAACAAATATATTATGTAGGTACCCCATCGTATTGTATTTTATTTAGGCATTAGATACCTAAAATACTAGTCAAATAGATACAAATTTTTAATATAATATGATTTTTTGCAACAACTATTCCCTTGACGAAGGCATTTCCTGCCTGAACAAACCTGAAGAACTTGACGCATTAATTCTTTCAAATTATTAATAATAATTATTCTATTGTTACAGGAGGAAAAACTACAAATTCAGTCGATATTCAGTGATAATTCTCCCGGTTTGGCACATAACTTTAAACAAACATTTACTTTTAAATTAGATCTATTTTTAAAGAAGTATCTAAATCAATTTATAATAATAAATAAATTTATATAATAGTATACTCGAAGTAGAAAACTTATAACTAAAACTCTAGAAAAACTACATTTAATATTTTCGGTAATCGTCGGACACGTTCCTTAAAGCTGTCATAGTTTTAAATCTATAAAGTTAATAACTTTAATGACTAACGAATTCAATGACAGATCCTACAAAGTCAAAGATCATCCACAGTGGAGTTTTATTTTAACTGATGATATGAAAAAGTCATCCATATAAACATTGATATCTCATACCGTTTTAATTTAATGTACTTAATAATAAACAGTAAGTAAACAATAATTGCACTACTCTATCCATGTATAACTCGTAACTATGTTTGTGTAACTCGTAATTTACCAGTTGCGGTGAAATTCACTGAGCCTTTTGGAAAAACAAAGTCATCTATAGTATTGAAAATCCGCTGTCTACATTGATGTAACATAGAATTCCTCGTTTTTACTATTCGAAATGACTGATAAAATAAAGTACTTGAATAGAAGTGAATGTTACTAGTAGGTACTTAAAATTTTAAGGTAACTTTGAGTTCCTCTATGTATTGAAAATAATTAACATTTGTAATTCTGTATATGTTATGAATTAATCAGATTTGTATTTCACCGTTGTGTGTATTTGATCTTGCGGATAACGTTAACGTTAACGGATAACGTTAACTTTAACTATTTACGGAAACACAGTTTAATATGATTTCACCATTGATTCTTACCATCTTTTCGTCTAAGATAATGTTAACTAACTAGTAACTACCTATAATAATCTATATAATACCGATACTTTTCAAAGTGGAATGTATAGAATCTACTACGGAAGGCCAACTGAGCTGACTCTAGCTCAGATGTCTTTAGGTCACGCCCGGCTCAGCATCGCGGCCACGTCGCCAGCTGACTGGGAGTGCAGCAGAGCGCCCCTGGTGGGCCTCGGAGGTGCTAACCTGGGGATCGCAAGCATCCCACTAGGAGCGCTGCCGAGGGGACAGCCCGTTACGAACTCATGGCGAACGGCTTCCGTTGGTGTGATTCTTCGTTTTGGATCCCATCTGAAAATTTGATTGAATCCATTTACTGGTACAATTTTTTAATTTATAGAATAATTAGAGGGCAAATAGGCAGGTGGTACACCTGATGGTTTGTGTTTAACGCCGCCCATAGACATCTGCAACACCAACCTTAAAGTTAATTTCCCGACGGGATTCCGAGATAAAAACGTGTATACATAACTACACAATGATTGATCGAGTAGTGAAGGCGTGAAAGCGTAACATACAAACAAACAAACAAACTCTCATTCGCAATTATAATAGTAAGGATGTACAAATCGTGCCGGACGAAAACAAATACTAAGTTATTTTGGGAAGCTATTAATTTTTTGATTTCCATTCTACATTCGTTTTGCATCTCCTTTGCAATATCTTATTTGCGTAGATAGTATTAAGAAGCATGCTATCCTCAAGCGATTATGGTAGTGATTAGATCATCAGATAGTGGCTTTATCAATGACTAGATAGTGAGTTAACTTACTCAAGACATCTGTGCAAAAAATGCAGGAACGCAGGGTCATCCGTCCTTACAGCAGTAGAGAGAGTCCGCGACGCTGGTCTTCGTTTACGACCTTTCGAGTTGGTGACGCTTCGAGGCGAGCCTTTTGAGTCTGTAATGGATCATTGAAAATCAACAATCTTTATTTGTCAACTTAAATTGGTTGGTTTGAAAGAATTCTTTACCAAAAAACAGCCGCTTCCTAGTTGCATGAATCAAAAGGTCTGGAGGCGGTTGTCCTAGTAACTCCATGATGCAAGCAAGCTGTTCTGACTCATTTTCTCCCGGGAATAATGGATATCCAGTGTGCAGTTCTGCCAATATACAACCTGGAATTCGATGCATACTTTAAAAGTTCAATATAAGCAGACGTTGAAAGTAAAATGAGGATTCATGTGTAAAAACTAAATTGCAAGCAATATTTTTTAAAACTCAAAGATTTTATTTAACAAAGAAAGCTACAGTGGACGTCATGTTACATTAACTAAATGCAATAAAGAATAAATAAATAAATAAATAAATAAATAAATATACAATAGCTTTAAATTATTTATTTTTTTATTTATTTATTCTTTATTGCACAGTAAGTACAAATGGCGAACTTAATGCCTTGCGGCATTCTCTACCAGTTAACCATTGGGTAGACAGAGATATATATAAGATGGGGTGTGCAAACAAAATAATATATAATATACACTTAATACTAGATACTAATAATTAATAACTAAAACATGAAGACGCAATTTACTCACAATAAATACTATACACATACCGATACAATAAAATACTACTATGTATGCATATTATATCAGAGTAATATTATAATCTATTAACTTTAGCGCAGATTCTGATAAAGTCAATCTATTCTAAGAAAAAACGTAAAAACCGCTCATGAATTTTGGTTTAATCTTATTTTTAGTGATCATGCGGTCACAAAGTAAGGACAGTCCGTTTCAACTAATCATTTTTATTTTGATATGCTTTGAAAATATTTTCTGCTTCTATTTCTTATTCTTTAGAAATTAAGTCGTGTAAGATTACGTACTTATGTTTATGGCGATGTGTTTATTTATTTTATGTATGTGCATTAAAACGTTTGTTTTTATATTTTCAACTGACCCATACTCCACATGTCAATGGCGGTGCCGTACTGCAAGCCGAGTATCACCTCGGGACTGCGGTAGAACCGCGACTGGATGTAGGTGTAGACGCGCGCGTGCGTGTAGCACGAGCTGCCGAAGTCTATCACTTTGATTGATGAGCTGCCCCTCGCTTTCAGCAAAATATTTTCCTGAAAAGGTATAGATAATAATAACGTAATTAATAAGATGACCAAGACGCCTTTGTTACTTACTACACACTATCTGAACTGGTTATGCTCCCAAATCTTAATTATCCCTTTTCATTTCCCGAACAATGAGCGACACAGACAAGATGATCGGCTTTTGTGTAGCATTTTAAATACGCAACTTGGAAATATACTATACTAACTGTCCCCCGCAGTTTCACCCGCGGAGTCCGTCAGTTAGAAAATAAAAAAATAATAGACACGTATTTTTTGCTTTTTAAAATTATTGAAAATAAACATAGATAAAGCGCATTAAAGTTTAGGATGGGGGACTCGTGACGTCAATATTCAGTATACAAACTGCACCGGGTTGTGACGTCACGCGCAACTCAATGTATCGCCGTTATTTTTTGAGTACCTACGTAAAAAAAGAAAAAATCCGTGTCCAATATTTTTTACTAATCTATACGACGCGACGGACTAAAAAAAAATTTGACAAGTAGCCAATTTTAAAGATCTAAGCATACAATAGGGACAGACAGACAGCGGGAAGCGACTTTGTTATAAAGTATGTAGTGAACTGGAATTGCGACAGATCTAGATACCAGCGAAGCCTTACGAAATGAGAATGTGAGTACCTATATTTTTTGTTTATTTGTTACGCTTTCACTTCATAATGACTTAACCGATCATCATGAAATGCATAATACACGTTTTCAGGGGTACAGAACATAACATAGGGTGGTTTTTATCCCGGAATTAAAAATCAGTTGGATTACTATAACAAGTAGGTACAATAGCCAATAGGTTCATATTATACTCACAGGTTTTAAATCACAATGAATGATGTTTTCAGCTTCGAGTAGCCTCAGACATCGGAGTAGAGAGTTGGTAAACCTTCTTATGAGGCTTAGGCTGAAGCCTTGGTAGTTGTTCTTCTTGATCAGTTCGTACAAATTGATACTGGAAAGGAATCGATAAAAAAATTCTTTGTGCCTTTTATTACTAAAAATAAATCTATTTATGTACATAGAAAATAAATGAGAAGGATATAAATGAGTAAATTCAAGTAACTAATTGGCCCAAGTACATTATGTGCATTACCTATATACAGGAATACATTTCTCTTTGTTGGTTTGTCATTGAGAATCGTGCAAAATTGTTGTAGAAAGATTTGGAATGTTTTATGTTGAAATTAAGGAACACTTAGATATCGCAGCAGTTAACGTTATCGCACCTACCTACATCAAAGAGTTCCTCAGGGAAAACTGAAATTTACGTACTACCACCAAGTAAATATATACTTATTTCTTATTTGAGATTAACTACTGACACATTTATGTCACAAAAATTAAACTAATTTTAAGCTGTGAAGCCATTTATAAGTAAGTTTTACGCCGTGAGCGTACGCGGGTGGAGCAGAAGACATACAAATACAATGACATACACACCTCATTAGTTCGAAGCTAATGCACAAATGATTTCTAAAATAGAAATAGTCCAGCATGTGGATCACGTTGTGCTGTTGGTCTTTGTCCTTCAGCCTTATGTGGTCCAACACTCGGACTTCCACCAGGGCTTGGTGGTGGAACCTCTTCTTGTTTCTTATGATCTTAATTGCCACTTGGTTCCCTGTTCTGTGGTCCATCGCTCGAATCACTTGCCCAAAGGACCCCTTGCCGATTACTTCGAGTATTTCATATCGATACGCTATGTGGTCGTTTATTTGCTGCAATTGAAATTGAGGAAACTAAATTATGTTTGATTTATGAGTTGAAGCTATAGATACTTAGTAAAAGTGGCTCGTTTTTCCTATACGCTGACGTCACTCGCGAAAAACATAGGTATCAAAGTCAAAGTCAAACATAAGTATCTCCTAAGGTAATTCATTTAGGCATAAAGAAATCGAACGTTCAATGCAGCATTTCAAGATAATTATATAAAAAGATACGGCGCTAATGTGAATAAAGCAAGCGCCCAGCGGAGCTAGGATGCGCAACATGATATGTTTATCGAATGAAAGATAAAATTGTCGACACGACAAATATTTGTGGGCGTTCAAGCAAAAAAGTGCAGTAGTGGGGTACTGAGTTAAGACTAGATTCGGTTAAACATTTTTTACCACTGGTAGACAAAACGACATATTATGTCGACGAGAATCGATAAAATGGTTCGATAAAATTTTATCGTGTTGCGCATCCTAGCTCCGCTGGAAAAGAAAATAAGGCCTCTACGATCCTTTTTCCATTTCAAAAAGTTCATTCATGAGCAAACGCGCTCTTCAGAATGTCATCATAAAAAAAACATAAAATTCATTACAAAATCTTTTTGGTATAAAAAATATAATATAGTATAGACTGGAAAGTGGAACCCTGTATTCACTGAACATCTTGATCAGCGAGTAGCCATGGTGACCTGCTACGCCAATACGGTCGTTAATTATGCAGATGTCTCTATTATACGTAGGTATATCTTGAGGTCTGCCCTCACCGTATAGCATACACGTAGGTACTCAATGTCTCACCTTATTATAACTACCGTTTTCATCATCGAACCCACAATTGTTCGGCAGGTTGGCTCGGGCGTGCACTTTGCTGGCTTCCAAACCGAGGAACCATATCTCAGGGTACTTGCGTATCTCATTTCTCTCCCACTCTGTTAGTTTATCGCCGTAGAGTTTTAAAGCTTCTGCAAAAGAAGAGATAGGTAAATATAATCTACAGTACTAATGTTATAAAGAGGTGTTAAAGTTAGTGAGTTTGTGAATTGTGAGTTTGTGACGCGTTGTAGGGGGTAATCTCTGGATCTACTGAACCGATTTTAAAATTTTTTTCACTTATAGGAAGCTACGGTTGTCCTGAGTGACATAGGGGATTTTTCATCCCGTAAATTCCACGGGAACTCCGAAATTACCGTGGGTGGAACCGCGGGGGACAGCTTGTATGTTATAAATCAGAATCTTCGGTGTTACATTCGAGTAGGTATAAACAACTCAACAAAAATAAATAAAAGCGCCCATAATATGATGTTGTAAATCCCGATTTGTCACGGGGAAAATCGGGTTCATTCCAAAAATAATTCCTTTAGATGTTGTACAAGGTCGAGATATTTATAACCGTCACTGACATGGACCTGACCGTTGAGAGCCTGCCTCCCTAGCCAAGTTAACAATCTACCATCGTTAATGCATAGAAAATTAAGGAACGAAGTCGAACGATAAATGTGAACACAGAAGGATATAGGGTACTTTTGATCCCGGAATTCCCGCGGGAACTCCGAAATTATCGTGGGTGAAACCGCGGGGCACAGCTAGTATTAAATAATTGCACATTATTAATAAATTACATTTCAATTGGATAAGTAGATAAATTGAATAATAAAATTAAAATAAATGTCAAAAAGATGAAAATAAGTAGGTATGTCAATCAATGAACGTAACAAAAACATAATACGTCATACCATCAAGTAAATATAGTAGGTACAAATAAATACTAATTTTTTTGATCCTTACTTAAAATCCCTTAAGTAACCATTAAATCGACTCTGAGTGCGGCGGTAAGTCGCTCTTCACTACATAGTGTAAAACAAAGTCGCTTTCTCTGTCCCTATATCCCTATGTATGCTTAAATCTTTAAAACTACGCAACCGATTTTGATGCGGTTTTCACCAATAGATAGAGTGATTCATGAGGAAGGTTTATAACTATATTTTATCCTGGAATTCCCGCGGGAACTCCGAAATTACTGCGGATGAAACCGCGCGGGTCAGCTAGTAACTCTGTAAATTCCTCGTAGCTGTATAACGACTGCAGTATGGCATGTGGTCACGCTAAACTGAACCTTTGATTCGACGATTTTACGTGATCACGTGACATTACGATTCGTTTCTCAGTTTTCTATGGCTAAACGAATGTAGATTGTCAACTTGGCTAGGGGGGCTGGTCTATTTATGGATTCCACTGAGAGTAAAATGTCGATTCGGCAGTAGGCTATCGATGGTTGAAAGGACATTTTTACTATATTTCGTCATACACATAATATATGTAAGTATAAATATTTGGGATCAGCGATTCTTTCGCCATCGTTTGAGCGTGGTTTCGAATAATTATCTACCAGTATTTTTTAGGTTGTTTACCGTTCAATCTTATTACAAATTGGATACATTTTAAGCTAAGTAGATACCTAACATGACGTATTTCGGAAAATAAGCTTCATAAACATTTTATTAATTGCTCTTAAAACTCAATACTTTTTTGTAATGAATAGGTACCTTTTTTATGTCATAGGGGGCAAACGGGCAAGTAGTACACCTGATGGTAAGTGATTACCGCCGCCCATGGACATCTGCAACACCAGAAGGCATGCAGGTGCGTTGCCGACCTGGAATGGGGATGGGGAACTAGCTTTCTAGTGGGGCTGCCGGAACACACCGTTAGGTGCTTGGCGACAGATTTGCAACTTGAAGGTGGGAGCTAGCCAGCCGGGCACTAGACAGCGCCCTACCACCATGCAAACCTATCGGTTTCTCGCACTTTAATTTTTTATTTTATTTATTTTATTTCTATTTTCATTTATTTAGGACAACAACAGCTACAAGAACATATTTTTATTTTATCACTTAGATCAAATAACTAACCTAACCTAACTACTTATACCTATGCATCACCTCAATTATACTTCTTTAAATTTTTATAATTTTCAATATTTGTTTAAATTACAGTAGATTTAAATGTTTTAGGCGTTAATGTTATGAAAAATCCTTTACAGTTACTCAATAAGTTGGTGGAAAAGAGAATTGGAGTATCTACTTCTTGAGTTTCTAACAAAGAAAAAGACAAAAGAAAAAACGTTTGACTTTATGGTTCTGGTCCAGGAAGAAAATTTAGTTTTGTTGAAGTGAAATTTCATTGGTCAATCCAAATTAGAGTGTTTAACTTTTTAAACTAAATTATTCTGCCCGAAGAGTTTCAGTACTATGCCACATGTCTCGATGATATTGATAAGTGACCCGTTGACCTAATCATGACCTGGAACTAAACTAACCTTGACCACCCTTGACTAACTTTGAAATACTTACTCAGGGAATCCTTATAGGTACCTATACTCTACTATTAGAACAGAATTGTGTAAGACCTAACCAAATTACCTATAAATACACACATTAACTACCACTGATTGTCTTTGTCTACACGCAATAGACTAAGTGTTGTGCCAAAAAACCTTAATTGTGATTAAATTACAAATTAGAGGTCTTTTGACGCTTCCCTAATGAATAATAGCCATGTACCCAGGTACTTATTATAGGATGTTACAAACAATTCGTCCTAATTAAGTTATCTAACTACCTACGCTGACTATTCCTGGAGACCCTTGGGTAAAAACAGTTTAAGAGCTGTTGTGTTCTTTTTGAATAAAGGTGGATAAAATTATTACTTTTACTATTACTTTTATTTTAATTATTTTATTACTTACTTACTTTTATTTTGATTAGTTCGTTCACAATTAATTTTTTAATAACTAGCTGTGCCCCTCGCGCACAATAATAACTCGCGCAAGTTGCGGAATTCCCGCAGGAACTCCAAAGTAGCCTAATGTATTCCTTATAACATCAGCTAATTAGCACTGAAAGTCCCGTCAATATCGTTCCAACCGTTTCGGAGATTCACCCGCGTGAGTTTAGGAATTCCTGCAGGAACTCCAAACTTCTTTTATACAAATCTTGTCTTGACAATAACGAACACAAAAAAAACAATTATCCAATTTGGTGCAGTCGTTTGAAAGTTATGCGCTTAGCAACACATTTGGCGATTCATTTTTATTATATAGATAATTAGCTGGAACCCCATCAGGCTGGGGTTCAAGGAACTTTCACGTTGGCATCGTGTCCGATAATCATCATGCTTAGTCTACCCTAATTGGGGGCACGATTTTGAACCGCGGTATAGGCACATTATCATTTGACGTCAATACGTATTTATCGAAACGACATTTCGTTGATTGAAATACCAAAGTGGAAGCAAACAATAAAATTACAAGCACGAGTACCTTCACACTACAGCCAGGATCCAGGATATATGTATTGAATCCACGGCCGCTAGTGTGTTTATTAATGTATAATTTATGGTTTAATTTTTTTCAACAACCGCTACAATGAAGGAGGATAATCGCAAAGACTCAAAAACAGTTCTCTTTCATCAAAATTTATCAACAAACCTACATCAAAACCTATGTGTATCAACATGGAAAAGATTTTAGAAGAAAGGAGTAGGTATTCCTGGTTCTTTTTTGTCATCCTGTTTCACGTCTCATGGGAGGTCGTTCTAAAATATTAAAGCCCCGAGATTCAGCAGCATCGACGCGTCAGTTGATGAATTATCTCTAGAAAATGCGGACTTTTTTTTGCTCTAACGATATCCGCAGTGAAACACAATGAGCATGACGCACCCATATATTTCCTGTTTTTAGAAACAAAGTATACGCTCTGTATTTTTGAGCATTGGATTTATTTTAATCATTAAAAATCAATGACATTTAGGTAACAACAATAAAGAAAGATAAAAATCTATAAAAATAGATGAACGCTTATCTGAAAAATAAATAAATGAGAAAGTCGAAATTAAAATTTTTGTTTTTCATTTGTTGTTGGAAGGATAGGTACTTTTATGGAGTAGGAGGGAGCATTCTTAACAAAAACTCCAAGAAGAAATACCATGACCATTGGGTCTCATATATGTATATGTTTCAGCCAATTTCTTCCGAGGTTTATCTCATGATATTGCATGTCTAAGACCTTTTTTAAGGGTAAGAGCATCTTTATCATGATATCAGTGCCAGACGTCCACAGCCGGTAATATACTCCCCCGAAGATCTCCTTGGCTACCAGCCCTACCCCGTCCTACTGTCAGTAATCCAGCTAGATTCAGCGGTCTTCATCAGATCGTCGGTCCATCTTGTGGCAGGTCTACCTTACAGTACCTTAGTGCTCGTTTCTCGAAAACTTTTCTACCTCAACGCCTGTAAATTCTACTTGGTAGAGCACATTGCTTGAAGAGCCAACGAACAAGGTGCCGGTAACAAAAGTGGCAGTTTTGTATATGGGTTCTCCTACGGCTCTTATCAGAAGCATCTCTACCTGCAGGGTGTGCGTTGCACACGGACGCAGCAGTCCTAGGGGGCGCCGAGCGCCGCTCGCTTAGGAAACTCGACGGAAATTTCTTCTTCAAAAATCTCCAAACAATAGAGTTTATTATCCACTGGGGTTTGTCAGTTTGTGGTTACTTTGATATGTTACATACTTGTACTTTGCACCTATTCCATTTTGACGGCGCGCTTACTAGGGGGCGCTAGGGTGATGTTTGCACACAGGCACTACATAGGCTAGAGACGCCTCTGCATCTTATTCTATCAAGTTTTGCTCTATCCGTGCATGGAAATGTAGTCTCCGTCCAAGCAAACTATGCAAGCAAATAGTTTAGCAAAGAGTAGGTATAAATGTCTTTACCAGAAGACGTGAGCGGTCTGGAGCGCGGCGTGGTCGTCTGCTCTGCGTTGTGGTTGTCGTCTCGCGGGGGACTCGCCGCCGCGCCCTCCGAGTTGTTGTTCACCGGAGGCCCGGGGCCTTCGCCCGCTGCCGCCTCGATCTGCAACTGGAAAAATTCAACTGCTTAGAAGTAGGTACACAACTACACAATGTAAGGTAAGTATTTCAATTCAATTTTTTGTTATTTAGGTAGGTATACGTTCCACTGATTCTTTACAATGGAAAACATATTTGGGTGTTTCAATTAGTCAGAACACAAAGTGTAAATATTACAGGTAACACAAACTAATGCTCCGAAAACCTAAGTTTCTGGAACACTTGTTTGAGTTGTGTCTTGTTTTTATTCTTCTTGAAGTTATTTCAGCGGTTGTATTTTGAGTAGGTACTTAGTTTTTAAAAGCACGTCACACAAGAACGCTTAACGGTACCTAGCGGGCAGGGGTTTCTGGTGCATAATTAAATCGGGTCGACGTAGAGCCTTGTAAAGAGCCCGGCCGTGTTTGAAAAACGAACAACGAATTTTGCACACATTGTAATAAACGAATTCTTCTGCTGCCACATCCTTTAGCGTTGCAGTTGAAAGCGGCTTCCAATAAAATATATTGTTCCAGAACTTGTAACGAAATTTTTAAAACATTAATACCTAACAAACTTTACAATCGAGTACCGATAGGGCTTAACTAATTATATAAAAGCAAGTGAAGTACTCAAGTAAGAATTTTAATATTTAAAACAAAAATACACGGTAAAGAGACAAAGAAAACAGTATCCCTTCTCTTTAGGTATATAAGTTCATGTACTTAATACCTGTGGCTATATATTAAGACAGCTATTAATTATAAGAGTGAGCTTGCCTAATTACAGGTCGGCACGAGCAGAATTACTAGTTTAGTTAACCATTGTTGACACAGTAGAGGACAAGCTATTCGCTTTATGATGTTATCCATTAATTTAGGGGAATTACTCCACTACCTTCCTTTGCCTTTAATTAAAACATGGTTATATATACAGTAAATCACTTTTCTCCCATTTTAATATTTTAGTTTAAACAATTATTTGTTTTAAAATAACTCTAACGAGGCACACTCTGTGAAATATACATCGAAAAATATCAGACCAATTTTACTTGTTGCTCAAGTAAAATTGGTTGGTATAGTTGAGCGCATAATTTTGTGGAACTATTGTTATGAGAGCAACTTTGAATTGTATTAATAGTAATAAAATAATAGTAACCTTTATTATTTAGTGAATAATTTTGTATGGAACAGTTGGTTTTTTTTAATATGGGTATATTGAAATATAACTTCGCTAAAATATCTGTGCTACTAAGTCAATTAAAAGGTATTACTTACATAATACCTTTTTATAATACCTATTTACCTATTTTTAGATAATACCTTTTTCTTAGAGATTTCAAACAAAGAACGTGTTTTATTTATTACAACTTCGGAAAGATACGACCCAAGAAAATGCGTTACACCTCCAATAAACCACTATAAGAAAAAGCAATAAGTTTGGGCACAGTTGCTATAAAATAAAAAGGTCACGGTTTAATGGTCGAAGTGGCCATACAAATAGCCCCTAACGCAGTCGAGGTGAAATTTTTTGCGAGTATCTCATCGAACAATAGAGCTTCGTTTATTTACAATACCAGCTGGTGCCCGTGGTTCCATCCAAGTCTCGAAATTCCCTCAGTGCATTGTAGATTTTATCCGTTCACAAACGTCCCGCATTTTAATACTTACTATTATTTTTTACCCGGATTAATTTGGGAGTTCCCGCGGGAATTCCGAGACAAAAGTACCGTATGTCCTTCTCTGTATCCCTGAAAATGCGTACGCAAAATTTCATGATGATCGGTTGAGCCGTTAAGGCGTGAAAGCGTAACAGACAGACAGAGTTACTTTCGCATGGATTGCCGGGGACAGAAAATACGTTGTGGACTGTGGTGGGTGTCTGGGCAACAGAAACCGTCAATATTTGACTCTGTTGTGGCCGAAATTAAACTAATCTAGTAAATAAAACAGCGAAGGCTAGTTTCCTGGGTAAAAAAATCAAAATTCTATTTAGTCCGTCAGTTAGATAATAAAAAAATAAAAGACACGTATTTTTTGCTTTTTTAAAATAATGGAAATATGCATAGATAAAGCGCATTAAAGTTTAGGGTGGGGGACTCGTGATGTCACAGCTCGCTATAACGTGCGAACAAACTGTAGCGAGGCGTGACGTCATGTGAAATTTCGACTTGATATATCTCCGTTATTTTTTGGTTACATAAAAAAAAAATACGTGTCCAATATTTTTTAATAATCTACAAAACGAACTAAAAAAGAAAATTTAGGAAACTAGCCTATTATATACCATTTGCTTACCGTGTGAAATAATATCCACGAGTTGACGAATTTAAATGCAACTATCAGCCATTTTTATAACCTGAAGGTTGAAATTAAAATTTACACTTTACCAAAATGCCATTGAGAAGGTCAAATACTTTTGGTCTCTGTACCTACATACCAGAATTCCCTATAGAGAAACCCCGAAATGGGCATGTTGACTATTTTTTCTTTTTTAGTCCGTCAAATATTGGACACGTATTTTTTATTTTTTTATGTACCTAATCAAAAAATTACGGCAATACATTGAGTTGAAATTTCGCGTGACGTCACTATTCGGACAGTTTGTATGGCGGTTCTATCGGTTAGTGACGTCACGACCCACTCACCATAAACTTTGAAGCGGATTATCTCTGTATATTTTAATTTATTTGAAAAAGCAAAAAATACGTGTCTATTGTTTTTTTATTTTCTAACTGACGGACTAATTGGAATTTCGATTTTCAAAAGATTGATGATTCATGATGATTGGTTGTAATTTGGCCGGGCAGTAGGTATACCTAATTCGCAAATGTTATCCAAATCCTTTGAGCCCATCTATCTGTACGGCCCATATTATCTGTTCTCAGCGGGTTCACCCGGGACACAGCTAGTATCTCTACCTGTTTCCCGGATGAAATGAATAATTCCGGGATAATAATTGGGTATTCTCCAAGGTTTGAATATCAAAATTCTAATTAGTCCGTCAGTTAGAAAATATAAAAATAATAGACACGTATTTTTTGATTTTTCAATTTAATGAAATTGAACATAGATAAAGCGCATTAAAGTTTAGGGTGGGGGGCTCGTGACGTCAATATTCATTATAAGCGCCATACAAACCGCATTGAATTGTGACGTCACGCGAAATTTCAACTCAATGTATCTCTGTTATTTTTTGAGTACGTAAAAAAAGAAAAAATACGTGTCCAATATTTTTTACTAATCTACATGACGGACAAAAAAAAATTTTTTTGTCAAGTAGCCACCTACGTCTTTTCAGTATCTTGTTTCTGTGTATGCAAAATTTCATGATTGGTTAATTAGTAGTAACAGGCAGACAGACTGACAGAGTTACTTTGATGATATTAGTAGTACAAAAAGATCTCGCTCGCTGCGCTCGTGATTCAATTTTAGAATCCTTCGCTTGCTCGGTCATCAAAGTTGAACACGCGGTTAAAAAGCAACTTTGCACTCATGTAGGTATAACAAATAACTATTATTTGTTACAAACTAGAGATTAAATTCCCTTTACACCATAAGTACCTATATTTTGTTGCTATGCAAGAGTTTATTGTACTAGAGCTGTATTCGACTGTTTTACGTCAGCAATGACGTCACGGGACGGGGTCTCGTGCGGGTCACGGCGTCCGCTACTTGTACACAGAATTATGGTACATACGCCCTAGGTAATAAGTCGCACTTTACTATTAACACTGCAAATTTTCTGGAGAAAATGTAAATTTTGTGATGGATTTATATTTAATGTTATAGCAAGTTTTAGCATTCTCAAAGTTAGTGCTGCTCGTACATATGTATCGAGATACCTACCTACAAGTGATTTTTCCAAAACGAATGTATTTAATGACTGTTTAAATAATCGATAATAATTAGCCCCAAAATGATCTGATATACGTAAAATAAGCATTTTATATTCTTAGGTTTAAAAAATTAACAATAATCTCACAATAATCTCTAGTTAGAAAAGAGCTTTCACAACATTCCCTTAAACTTTCATCAAACGAATGTTTCCAACCGTTCTCTTTGTTTGAGACGAAGTAATTAGTTATTTAGAAGCGTCCTGTTTCACAGCGTTTGTTACGTTTGCTAGCCTACATGAAAAGTCCCGTCTAATTGGAATACTTTCAGCTATTTGAGGCATTATATTTAAGTCCCGCTTAGCAAACTCGCCGATCGAACCCAGTGACGCAGTATTGAGTAGCCATCCTAAAAAAACTAGATTAAAATAAAATCAACGCTAACAATGCTGCCAAATATGCGTATAGTATATGATATCTCGACCAAATTCGTTCGGTGTTCCCCCAAAGCTCCGCGACAAGTTTTGCAGTCGTTAACACCATAAATTCTCATAACTGCCTCTCCGCGAAAAATGTATACGTCTATGGGTACGAGGAATAAAGATAAAAGCTGTAGCTGTAATAGCTAAGAACATCTCTCATAGTCCCGTTTCTATGCGAAAATTAAAAAACAAAAGCTCTACCTCTACCATCCAGTGTCTACGCACACACCTTCGTAGCTGCTGCTACGAGCTACGCCGTAGAGTGTTACGATATTCTCAATTGATATACAGGTTTTGTTCGTCCTTACATAATATATTATGTGTGACGTTGTTTGTCCGCGATGGACTCCGAAACTACTGAACGGATTTTGATAAAATTTTGTAACCATTTTTAATATGGTCCAACTTAAAAGATAGCCGGAATTCCCGCGGGAACTCCGGCGCACTAATGCGGGGAACAGCTAATCACCGTAAACTACTTTCGGGGTACAAAGAAGGACATAGAGTACTTTTTTCCCGCAACCTCCGCGGGAACTCCGAAATTACCGCGGATCAAATCGCGGGGGACAGCTAGTATTACTATAAAACAAAGTCCTCTGCCGCATCTGTCTGTCTGTCTGTCTGTTAGCGATAAATTCAAAAACTATGAAAGGATTTTCAACCGGTCCTGACCAATATAGAGAGATTCCAGAGGAAGTTTTATAGGAACTCCGAAATAACCGCGGGTGAAACTGCGGGGGACAGCTAGTATTTTAATAATATTCTCAAATAATGGATAATGTGTCACTGTAACATTGTAAAAACTGTTAAATTGTATGCCAAAAGAAGAACATGATCTCTAAATATTGTAATATAATTTATTATACATATTATGTATAGAATATTGGAGATAACACCCGTATCACGGTGGGCGCCCACGCGTCTCCTATCGTATCTGACTTTCGAATTAAGATAGCGTTTATCGATCTCTAAATATTTATTAATATTTTAATAATAACGCAATAAGATAAAACTAATCAATCAATCAATATTGGATGAAGGAAGAGTTTGAAAAGTCAATAAGTCGAAATATACAATCTCATTTGGTGGGGCCAACACCACCCACCCATTAATAATAATAATAATTCTCGGGACGAAAAGAATTGAAAAATGAATAAACAAAAATAACTTTGGTACCTATTATAAACCCAAAATCATAATAGTAAAATAATGCTTGAACTTTAATCACATGCGCCACTTGATTCCAAACTAATTAGCAGACTAGACTATTATTATTTATTAGACTAGCTATATTATGTAGTGTTGTACCTAATGTTTTTTCAGGCTTTAGTGTAAGCACATAAATTCATCAGATAGGCAGTTAAATATTATCTCGACAGTAATTGAACTCACGACTAGCGTAGCAGTCAGGTTCGTTAACCACTAGATTGACGGTGCTGTAAAACCATTACTAGCACAAAATCTCCAAAATGACTTTAGTACACGCTTTATAATAGTCTGACGCACGACCCGTGGACCGCCGGCTGGTTCGCCTGGTACCTCCATGGCGAATAACATATTTTACCGACCCGATCTATATAAAATTTTACTGTTTTTTTTTAATCTGTAAATATGTCGTAAATATTCATAAATAGAAGCGAATAGCCAACGGCGCCAGAGTTCCATCGCGCGGCGCGTTTTGGTTTAATTTAGGTTACACGGGCCAATTTGTAGTCAAAAGATGTAACTATTCCGCTATACCTAGGTATATGTTTAGTAGTACGGGTGAACTACAACGTATTGGTGACTGCTGGGTCATGTTTTTCTCCAATTGTTTAAAAAAGTAGATAAATATTGGAGTTAGAAAAAACTGTTTTTCAGATTTTTGGAATGAGAACTCCTTGCTCTTTTAATTTTACATCATATATAATTTGATAATAGTTCTACCGATCCACTTAACAAAAAGTCGGCTGCGGTAAAAAAAATAGTTACCTACATTGCGCATTAACGCCTTTACACAATACATATGGATAGTCCACGAGCAATAAGACGCAGTCATCTGGGGGCACGGCAGTGCCCCCGCCAAGTCGAGCAACAAAAGCGGCACGGCCGTACTATTGGCTTGGCGATCACGTGAAAACACAATGTATCTCACAAGTAATACATATTATAATTAAATTAGATTGTTTAGAACCATAATTATGTATTACATGTGATATATATTGTGTTTTCACGTGATCGCCAAGCCAATCAATCTATTTAAAACATAAAAGGTTTTTAAATTTGATATGGTCACTATAAAATGTTATTAGATTAGCTTATAACATGATAACTTTAGACAGAAGGACCCTTAAGTAGGCACTGAATAAATTAACCGACTTGGTATTACATTGATCTCACAACTTTTTACTGTAGAAGAAGTGAGTTGCGAGACTTGGACTTTTTTACAAGTTTGTTTTTGATGGGATTCCGTATTCATTTAACATGTTCAAGCGATTGCGTCGTTTGCAAATATTTATGTACATCCTATTTGTTCAGGTTTACAATAACATTGCGTATCCTGGTTCATAAACAAAAGCGTAGTCTTTGTCCATCACAACATAGACAAAGTGGGTTCGAGACGTAAATACTCACACCTACTAAATAAGTAGTATAGGTATATGTATTTCATTTGTAATGCTACTGCTCCACCTGCGTTAACGTTAACGTCGATGTTAATGTCTAACGTGGTAATGTTTGTAAGTTAACGCGTTAAAATGTTGGCCACATCTAAATTAGCGCACTAATTTACGCGTTAACACGCAGGTGGAGCAGTAGCGTAATGGAAACTAACCGCCGCACTCAGAGTCGACTTTAATGATTACTTAGTTAAGTATAGATTTTTAAAACAAAACTGCCGCAATTAGAGACGTTCAGTAAATTAATGTTAATTGGCATTTAATGAGATGTAAATAATTAGTTAAATGCCAATTAACATTAATTTATTAAACTTGTCTGATTGCGGCAGTTTTGTTTTGAAAATCTATACTTAACTAAGTAATCATTAAAGTCGACTCTGAGTGCGGCGGTAAGACAAACAAACGAGACCATTTCAACAACGCAGCTTTGGCAACCCGGAGATTCTCCGCCGCCGCACTCAGAGTAGAATTTAATGATTACTTAGTTAAATATAGATTTTTAAAACAAAACTGCCGCAATCAGACAAGTTAAATAAATTAATGTTAATTGGCATTTAACTAAATAACCGCCGCACTCAGAGTCGACTTTACTGATTACTTAGTTAAGTATAGATTTTTAAAACAAAACTGCCGAAATCAGAGACGTTCAGTAAATTAATGTTAATTGGCATTTAATGAGATGTAACTTAATTAGTTAAATGCCAATTAATATTAATTTATTAAACTTGTCTGATTGCAGCAGTTTTGTTTTAAAAATCTATACTTAACTAAGTAATCATTAAAGTCGACTCTGAGTGCGGCGGTAAGTTACTTCTAATTAAATGCCAATTAACATTAATTTACTGAACGTCTCTGATTGCGGCAGTTTTGTTTTAAAAATCTATACTTAACTAAGTAATCATTAAAGTCGACTCTGCAGAGTGCGGCCGTAAGTCTTGTTCAAAGGGTGAGGTTTTGATCCCTTTGCTTTCTTCTTTTTCTTCTTTTAGACGTTCGCATATAAAGCATTTAGCCATTTTCAAGTAAAATAATTTCTAGTTGTACGGTTTGTAATTGCTAACCATGGTGCCAGGATAGCAATTTGTTCCCGGAGCAATTGGAGGACACGGAGGAAATCCGGTCAAAATTTTAAAAATAAAAAATCAATGTTTGCATATGTTTGTCCTCTATGCGTTTCTAAACCATTGGTCGGATTGTGATAAAACTTTGGCGAGTTGTTATGCCTGCGTTCGCAAAGGTTCCTAACCCTGATATAAAGAGATCTTGCGGGAATTCCGAAATTCACGCGGGTGAATCTCTGAAACGGTTGGACCAATTTTGACGGGACTTTCACTGCTAATTAGCTGATGTTATAAGGAGTAATTTAGGCTACTTTGGAGTTCCTGCGGGAAATAGGAAACTCAAGCTGGTGAAACCGCTGGGCAAAGCTAGTGTCATATAAATCTTCTGCCGCATACACAGCGCCATAAAACATAATAAAATTCTTTTTTTTTTTAAAGTTATCAACACGAAAAAAATAGTAGATATAAATAACAGAACCGTCATCTTCGATTGCTCACTCGTATCTCTATAGTCTATAGCTATACCTATAGGTGTTTCAGATCTATGTATCTACGTACATACCTGCCTAAATAATCAAAACGATTACCACAGAGTTTACAAATAAGGAAAACATCTTAAGGAAACCCGAATACGAATTAGAAGCAATTCGAAGGCGTATGTGGATTATCACCCTCAAGTAGGTAACACCCTTAGCGTTGGGTAAGCTCTGGGGATATGAATGCCGTTTTGCTAGGTACGTGGATAAAAAAACTGAAACAAGAATATACTTTATAAAGTACAGTATTTGTATAAAGTGTGAAGATCAGTGAACCAATAATTTAAGATGTAGGTAGGTAACATAGCGATTAAAAAAAGAAAAAAGAAAGCTCACCATAACCATTGCGTCTGAGCATAACCGTATATAATTTGAAATAACATGAAAATAACAAAATCCGAAGCCTTCTTTGCTAATAATAATGTCTAGTCACTGAGCCCAGGCGGTAACACAAACAACAAGAAAAAGTGAAGAATTAGAAGATGAAGATCTGAAGATCGAAGGAAATAACGTAGGCCGTCTATCAACTAGATGGAGCGATAACAAATGGTGTTTTGTAAGTGACAGTCATAGGGCAAGAAAGGGCCGGATGAGAAAAGTCTGGCAAGATGGAAAATTGGATGAAAAAAGTCTGACAGCATCATCATTGAACCCTTGTCCTCAATTCTGTAGTGGCAGGTATAGAGATTTGCTTTGTGCAACAAATATTAATTGGAATTTGGGAGTGCATGCCTTCTATGGGCGGCGGTAATGTGTAAGGTGTGCCACCTGCCCATTTGCCCCCTATGGCATAAAAAAAACACAAGATGTAGTCAGTAAGGGCATATACAAAACTAACCTCCATTTCTATACGTCAACTTAGTCTATACTAATATTATAAAGAGCAAAAGTTAATGTTAATATAGACATAAACCTTCCTCATGAATCACTCTATCCATTGGTGAAAACCGCATGAAAATCCGCGCGTAGTTTAAAAGATCTAAGCATACATAGGGACAGACAGACAGTGAGAAGCGACTTTGTTTTATACTATGTAGTGATATTAGGTATAAAGTAAAACACAACACTCTTTGGACTGCGTCAATATGTAATTCAAGATTTTCCGATTCCAATTAGCTCAGTATTCGTAACTCTATGAGTATAGCTGCATTTTATTCTTCAAAAACAACATTGGCAACACGAGTTAGATTGTAAAAATTGGATGCGATTGCGATCTCATCGTGCAGATAAATTACTGCAAATTACTCTCCAAAGAGTCTGCGAGCTGTAGCCTGTACTCACAGAATTTCGTTGTGGCAAGCTGTCTACGCCCATTTTCCAATCTTTACCATAGACAACACTGATGCAACACTGATCCTCGAGTTCAATAATGGATAAATTGTTTTTTTTTTTATTTATTTATTAATATTTATTACACTTGGTTTCACTTTAGTGTGGACCGCATCGCAGCGGCGCCACTACGTGCGCTGCCATCCCTGTGAGATTCGCAACTGAGGGTTGTGCCTGGGAAATGTGACACTTGACATTCTTAAGGTTTGCGATATTTTCAATGGAAAAATCTTAAATATGAATTTAAAACTCTTTATCTATACTAGCGAGTAGCGAATTTCACTATCATTATTATATCTAGTGAAAATTTAATTTGTATTAAATTCCAATTGAGCTATCTATTATATTCGGGTAAATCGGGATATAGGTGCAAAACCCTTAAAGTATTAGTGTTTATTGTTCTAAAAGATTATAAAAAAAATTCAGTAGTTAGATTAGTTACCACTTAGGATAGAAACAGCTTAAAATAAGGCAAGGAACAGCACATACAAAAAAGTAGCAGTTCTCTGCGACTTTGCCCGCGTGAATTTCAGGATTTCCTTACAAGTTTTTTTCTTAGCTTAAGTATTTACTTCAAGAAACAAAATACAAAAAAATAAATAAAAGTTTTGGGTAAATAATATGTCAATTAGTTTTTATGCTTGATTGAGTAACAAACATCCGAACGTCCAAGAAACACCTACACAAACTTTCGTACCTATATACCGAAATTTGTTATTGACTGTTTACACAAAATGCCTTTACTTATAAAATTACTTATTAATTAATTATCGCTCATATACAACGTGTTAATGAATTAAACAGAAACCTGATACACCTCATTTAAAAAAATTAACAATAATATGATTAAAATATAAATTATGTCAAAAAATTAATGGTTTAAAAGTTATTCAACATTAGTATTGGAGGTGACCTATCTACGAAATTTCAAGCGCTACGCCCGCACCTACGTGTCAGTGACCGAATCGATTTTTTTGCTACAAGCGGCGTACGCGCCAAATATTTATAAATAGTTTAGACATGGGCTGATAAAAATTAAAAAAATATAACATGGTGCGATCACTTTCGAAGTTGATTCTGAGCAAACTATTTTCTAGTTTCCAGTCAATTCATTAACAAATTGTATAAAGGGCACATCTTGAATGTCACGTAATAAAATTAATTATTAAGTAAGTACCTATATTGTTATCAGAAAATACTTGACCTTTTATGCATTGACATTCGGGTGGCAACCCTCGTCCGCGGGATGCTGCGCGCGCCGCCCCTAGAAACCACTCACACACCTTCATCCCACGCAACCAAACCAAATTCAATCAAATTCACTATGCAACAAGTCACATTTCAGTTTGTACCGTGACGTCCTTGGATCGAAAAGTTATAAGTAAATGAAGAATGGCTAAATCGGACTGATGATGACGTCTACTAGAAAATATCGTATACTTGTTATAGGGTAGGTAAGTCCTGTATATAGGTGTCGTTGGGTGGTGAAATAGAAAGGTTTATGACCTTTAACCATATGTGGTACCTACACTATTATTGTTGCTGGATTTGAAAAGCGAGTAACATTTCAGTAAGGCTTTTGAAATATTTTATGAATAAGATAGGTAGTGCTACTTGCCTAGCTATACTTTCATAAGTAAAAATAATGGAGAAAGTTCGATTTATGGATATCACTTTTATACATTGTAGATGGGTGTTTCTCTACTACTTGGAAACTGGCCCATACAACACTGTCCCCAGCATATTTTTGTTAAATATTAAGAAAATGAATAAATACAATGAAAGATATTAATAAATAAAAAATGTATTCAAAAAAGCTCACACATTATATTCTTATTTTGTGAGTTATAGCCAATTTTATGAAAAATCACGACAGGGGACTGTTGTATAATCCAGGGGAATGTTTATATGAAAGAAAAAACATATTTTCATTGAATATAAGCAATCAAAGCTTTTTATTTATTACTTTTATAATAAAATAAATCAACAAAAACGTATAATTCAACAAAATAAAAACAATTAAAATAATTATTAATTTTCTAACGAACTTAAACTTTTCAAAATCAACTTCTCTCCTTAATTTAACAAATATCTCTAAAATCAGGTATATGGAGTTACACAAATAACACTATTACTGATAAATAACATTATAACGTTACTTATCTAACCTAAAAATTGTCATTTTGACTTAACATTAGTAAATTGAAATATTAAATTTTTATTAAGAACCAGTTACAAATAATATTAGCAGCTTACAACAAAATCAGTCTTACCATTGCACTTCAGGAAGTTATTCAAAATCAGTCTTACCATTGCACTTCAGGAAGTTTTAACTTATTTCTCAAATACCGGTACAGCTAATGGGAAATAATAATAATATCTTTTCCCTTTTAGTCTAAGATCTGGATTTGGTAACTTTTCCAATATTTGATCGAAAGAAACATCAGAAATGTCATTTTCGTCAACTCTAAAAGTGTGACCGTTATCATCACAAATTTTCATATAAGTTACTCTTAGTTCACCTTCCTCATTATCTATTTGGTTAATTACAGCAGCATAACGGTATTCTAAGTTTCGAACGGGGAACTTAACTAAAACGTAATCACCGACGTTGTATTGGCTGCTTGTATTACTAGGCCCGGCAATATTCTTAAAATCAGTATTGAACTTATCCCATGATTGTGAAAGATCAGTTTCTGCAATATAGTGGCTATCCGGTTGATCGTGGGCTGATCTGGTTTCATCTTCACATTCGGAGTCTGTGTAAACATCCTCGACTCTAAGTTGTTCTTCGTACTTTATAACTCCTAAATTAAAATGCTCGCAATCGTTATCATTATTGCAGAAACAGCTCAAACTCTTCATTATAAGTTTGTCAGAGCCAAGTGGTGATCCCAGCAAACATCGAGATATATTACCCTTAACTTGATGTGTCTTGAGGGTGCCACTAAAAGTTTTCAAATTAGCGGCATCTTTTTGAATTGTGTCAATCATTTCTTGAATAGTCTCATCGCCAATCGTAAAAATTGTGATTTTAGGACATCTTTGTTGTATAGCGTCTATAAAAGATTCCAAACTATCAATATCACCTCCTGTAGCAACAACAGCATCTGCAGTTCTCTTGCATGTAGCGCCAACTCCATCAGCAGCACTCTTGCCATGACCACTTTCTGAGTAATTCCAAGAAAACTTTTCTATACTTGGAACCTCTAGATGAAGCCTTGATGCCATAATATAAAACATTGTTTTATTCCGGTATTGTGTCACTGGTCCATCGCTTACGAAATGAATGCAGGTTGTGTATGGTAGTAAAGACTTAAAAATTGGCTTCAAGTGTGCCCATATAGCAGCTGGTGAGTGTGTGGTGTTTTGGGAAACAGTACAATAGGACTTTTTAGAGTATTTGGTGTAAACTACTACAGTGTGAAGACTAAGCTGCAGTCTCGACCCACCAAAATGATACGCCTGAATTTCTTCACTGTACTTGGTACAGTAATTTTCAGAAAAGTCCATGTGTATTATAGCCTCCGAGTCATTCAGACTTCCTTTTAAATCCTTAACAGCTCTGTACTGATGCAAATTGTTTCTTTCGTGACAAAAATACGCATCAAAATCTTCGTGTAAATCTTGTATCAATTCACGCGGGCGAACTGTGAAAGTTCTTTTTAGATACTTTATTACAGTGCGAGCTTTTTTAGACTTAGGATCCTTGTAATCTTGTTTTTCGGCTACCCATTTTTTATACTGTATAGGCATGCTATCATCAAATTCTCTATATTCAGGATTCTTGTCGGCACAGCGCTGGCATTCCCGAGACAAACACTTCTCGTCATAACGATTGCAACAACAGTCTTCTAGTAATTTATTGTAATTATTGTAACGCAATATTTTTCGATTATAGAGTGCAGACAGTTTCAAATCAATATTAGCATGCTTTATGCAGTAGCATGTATCCCGTTCATTTATTTTAGGTATAACCACCCAAAATGGACGTAGACGACAGAATGTCGGGTAACTGATTGAAAAATTATCATTTTTAAATTTCTTATATAAATTGAAAATTGAATCCAACAGGTATCTTTTTTGTTTTCTTACTCCTTTCCTGGTTATAAATTCACGTTTTCCTGCGCAAATTCGACTATTATCATCACTTTCATAAAAGTTTTGCACTTTCTTCAAAACTTTGAATGAAATGCTGTCTCGGCGAGTTTGTATTGTTGGTAACAAACTTATCTGACGTTCTGACTTCTGGATTCTCTTATAAGATATAGCACTGTCTTTGCTCCTCCATAGTTTGTATTTCTTTACTATTTTGCCGGATGTAATTTTTCCAAAAATTTGTTTTTCTTTAAAAGTTTTTAAATTCCTGTAGTTCTCTTTCAATTGCTCATTCAATACTTCACCAAAAAGCGCCTTTTTAACAACTTCTTTGCGAGTCTCTGGAGTATTACATAATCTTGTCAGTTTTGTATTCGGTGTCTCAATATTTTTTTTCATCTTAGCTTTTTCCAAACGCTGTAATCTCTTTTTATACATCTCTAGTTTCTTTTTGTAATGCTGAATCTTTACGTCTTTCTCTCTCATCACTTCTTCACGCTTCTTTTTAGCTTGTTTTCTTCTAGCTATAGTTAATACATTTTGTGGCAATCTCAAAGGAGCCGGAGCAGCTGTAGCTGAACACTCTGAATCGGGCGTATTTTCCCTAAGAAAAGTATTTGTGACTTCTTTCAAAACTTTTTTCTTTGCGCGGTATGTAGCACAATGATCTCTCCAAGTATTTTTTACAGCCTTGTGCTCACGACGACTCATGTTACTAACTAATTTTCTAGTGCCTTTTTCTTTTTTCCTTTGATATTTTTGACGTTCTTTTTCCTTCATTTCTTCTCTTTTTTTAGGGTCATTTTTAAGCCGATTGTATCTCAAACGTTCAGCTTTACGTTTGTCTTCTAATATTTCTTCCCTTGTTTTGCTTGGCTTCTTTTTTGGTGGCATTATGGAGTGTCACCTGCACAGGAAAGACAATATTTTTCATTAATGGTCAATGCAAGTTGGTATTATAGATTAGACTAGGCAAATACCTAAAAGAAACAGTCCCCTGTGGTATAGAACAGTCCCCTGTGCCATATATTGACAGGGTACTGTGCCCAGGGGACTGTTATTTATACATAAAAAGTTACCCAGCATAAAATCCTTTTCAGTTTATTCAAATTGAAGAGGCAGACATGATAACATACTTGCTAAGTAATCATTAAGGAAAATACATTATAATTTTTATAAATTAAACAATAAAAAAAAGCTTACCAGTGGACTGTTTCAGCTAGCGGCCCAGACACGTGGTTCACTTACAAACGCATCGGTGACAATGCACAAAATGGCGTTAGCCCGCTTAGCCCTGCAAACGAACTAACTTCACACCGATTACGTTCCGATTCACGACATAAATGACCGCGCCAATGAATAGTGTGATTCTAGTGCAATTTTCTAATTAAGTCAGGGGACTGTTCCAAAAAATCGAGGACAGCATTTGATTACCGTTTTTTTAATTAATTTTTTATTTTAAAAATATGATTGTGTTTTTTATAGATGCTTACTGTATTCTAGTATTATTATTATTTTTTTATTCCGGAAATAATCATACTGACATTGAATATTTGTTACAAGACTTCAAGATTTTGAAAATGGGACACCACAGGGGACTGTTAATTGAGGTGTTTGAAGTGTATTATTTAAATATTTTAATTTGAATATGACTATTTTAGGCTATGGCGTGTCAAGAATAGTTGATATACTGTCGTTTTAATATATTGAACTCAGTAATAATAAGACCGATTTTTTTTTAAATGCCTGGGACAGCGATTTTCCAATTAGTGGAGAAATGCCCAGATATACTATATTCTATGATGGAGTACATATGTTGTAAATTGTTTTCAGTGAAAAGGAATTTCAGTATTCACACCTCAATTTCAGTGTTTTCAGTGTAGTCAAAAATAGAGAAATAATAAAATTATAGTCCCTACAAACTACATACAAAGGTGTTTTGAAACTATGTATAAAAAAATTCACTTTTCACACATTCTTCATGCGCCTCGCCTTGAGGATGAAATAGCAACACTCCGTTCCCTACTCTTTATTGGGGATCGAGTCTCGAAGATTTAAAAAAATGATTTTTTTTAGTTTCAGGATTTAACGGTTAACGGAACGTACCGTATAGGTTTTGATTCCATTGTCTTGATAGACCAACAGACAGACAAACAGACGGACAAGGAAGTGATCCTAATAGGGTTCCTATTTTCCCTTTGTGGTTTTGAACCATATAAAAAACAAAAAAACCAACGATTCTAAAGGTGGCACCAGACCCCTAGATCTAACAGAGATCACTGTTCACAATAAAAATTGAGTTCCTGAGTTGTCTAATGTGGATATTGTCCTTTTGATAGGACAACATCTGTTCAAGGTCACTGACACAGCCGTTGGATTACGTGAGATGAATTTGGAAATCTCAATCCGACACTTTTATATAAATTTTTTGTTTCAATCATTTACCTCGGGGTATTCTTGAGAAATGATACCTAATGGCGATATAATATGGCAATGGGTACCTCGGTATCTATCTAATATCTATCAGACCTTTCTCAATCAATCAATCACTTTCAAATCGTATAACGACGTTTTAGTTTGGTACTTATGTTTCCCATCCTGAATAAAATTACCCTATTTTTAAAATTAATCCTTTTCTGTACTCCTGACAAAGTGTTTGCAAAATTTCATGACAATCGGTCGAATAGGCTATTGTTTGTTTGTTTTTCTTATGTGTTGTAGGTACTTAAATAAATGTAGTTTCTATCTTGTTTCTTCTCTTTGTAGTTGAGTCGTTAAAGCGTTACAAACAAACAAATAATCTCACATTCGCATTTATAATGTTAAGGATACCTAGTAGATATCGATTATTACATATTTTTAATTTAAACTGATTTATCCCCCCCAGAATTCCAATACATCTGAAGAATATTTAGGACTTTAAAGTCGATTTTCATTTTAGTGCAAAGAAGTCAGAAGTGTTTCACAAAGTTGTATGTTGTCTAGAGCTTACAACAAAGGTCACTGTTGCTGCATAGTGCGGCGCGGCTGAGGGGCATGCAACGCTCAGCACACTGGAATGCCGCAGACTGGTCTAGTGGAAAGCTGCACGAGCAATCTTCGAACCCATGTCTAGATCTTTAGAGTATAAAGTTGTCTGTCGCTAGATACTAACGGATACCGATGGCAATTAGAAAGATTTTATCGCTCCATCATTATTAATTTTATTATTAGTTGACAGTAGTTGAGAAAATCTATTAGGTGTATAAAAATAATGTTGGTACAAGTATGAGATTGATAAATTCACAATGATTTATTGAACTGATTGAGCTCACAGCCTAGGTTTGGGTTCATGTAAGAAAGGTTCTTATGTATGTTCCTATCTATATTAGATAATAAGCTACCTGAAGAATCCCGGAACTCTCGTAAGTTGAACAGCTAGCAATAGCTAAGTAACAATGAAATATGTAGTTATAGAAAACAATTCTTTTAGACAAATTGCGACTTAAACAAAATACGATTTGCAGTTTACATAATCTAATATTTATATAAATCACGTGTCACGTTGTTTGTCCGCGATGGACTCCGAAACTACTGAACGGATTTTGATAAAATTTTGTAACCATTCATAAAATGGTCCAACTTAAAAGACAGGATAGTTTTTATCCCGGAATCCCCTCAGGAACTGAAGGACATAGAGTACTTTTTTCCCAAAACCTCCGCGGGAACTCCGATATTACCGCGGATGAAATCGCGGGGGACAGCTAGTACTTATAAAACGAAGAACGTGACATGATGGATGACTTGGACATTTAATCTCAGTAAAAGTTATTGAATCACTATAAAACAATGGGCCATAACCAAGCATTTCTTTACGAAGACTAGTCCCGCTTTATCCGTCTTCACCAGCTCATCGGTCCATCCTTTGGCAGACGTGGCCATACTCGACATTTTTTCTACCCTAAGGACTGTCAGCTATATTATGAGCGATGTAGTGACTCAGTACTCACTACTGCTTAAGCCAAAGAATACAGAATATTACTATGTAAAGAAGCGACACTCTCCGCCTCCCACCAATTTCTTACCTCCTCATGCCCCGTGAAGGTGGTACTTACTGTCTACTCGCTGTCAACCTTACGATACGCACACAAGCACAACACGTGTACGTACAAGCCGGCCGTCTTTACTTGTGGGAAAGTACTTGAAACAGTATATTTGTATGGAGTGTCACCGAGTTTGTGACTCTTTGAGCTACTTGTATAACGTTCACTTGACAACGTGTATAGTAAAATTTCTGACAATCGGTTAAGTAGCTAAGGCGAATAAGGGACAAACAGAAAGACAGAGTTAATTTCGCATTAATAAATAATTTTAGTGCCTACCCACATTATATATTACTCTGGAAAAGTGGAAGATTTGGGAAAAACTTAAATTTTTTTTTTCTATTTTTTTATAAATTGACTAAAATTTAGTCAGGATAACGTCTGTCGGGTCAGGTAGTAATAATTGAATAGTATTTTGTATATATTTTTTGTCGTAATATCATACATAATAATACATATGTACTTACGTCATATAAAATCATATCGACTTTTGTTTTTTCCGTCACCTGTTGCACTCTGGTATATTATCTTATAAAGTTTGTATATTTTTACGTCCGTGCGTAAATTGAAATCTTGGATATTTTTTTAAG
This sequence comes from Zygaena filipendulae, assembly GCA_907165275.2. Classification (NCBI taxonomy): domain Eukaryota; kingdom Metazoa; phylum Arthropoda; class Insecta; order Lepidoptera; family Zygaenidae; genus Zygaena; species Zygaena filipendulae. The sequence continues at coordinate 1,442,248 of OU015649.1, forward strand.
TTTTTTTTGTAGACATTTGAGTTTCAATGCTCCGAATTAGATAAATATTTTGGCAATGTGAAACAATATACGCACTTCTCAGTTTCCTTTTTAAATTCAAACAAGGAACTCATTAAAATGCACCAGTGTTTAGTTGAAAGAACTTTTTTTTTGGTTTGATTTAGAATGTGGAAATGGATTTATTGTTAGTGGTTTCTTTTTTTTTTTAATCAACGCAAAGACCTTGGACCGCGTACCGACCGTGTTGCGTTAGGGAGCAAACTGTACTAGAGTAACGAGGGCGGGCGGCTGCCCCCGTCTCGGGCGGGCGGTTTTAGCCGCACTCGCGTTTTAATTCAGTTAGTATTTCCAATAACACTATTGTCCACCTGAGTTTAATTACAAAATGCTAATGGTCGCACAAATTCTCCTCGACGCCATTATTTTCAACGAAGTTAACATGGGCACGTAAACTAATTAGAAACTTCGGCTTCTACGGTGATTGAGGAAAAACAATACCTACCTATATATTAGAGTACGTAGTATATTTACTCTGAGATATTAGTGAAACTATAGAAGATTCGTAAAAAAATGACAACAAACTATAAATTATTAACAAAAATATCCTAACTATATCAGATATTAAACGACTTCTACTTTCTACATAGAGAGTTAAATTATGCATGCTAATAAAATATGTAGGTAAAACCATTTTTTAAATGTTTGTATGTTTGTTTGTCCGGGCTAATCTTAGGGAAGGCTGAACAGATCATTTTTACCACAACCTTTTCAATTATACCAGTTTATGTTTAACTTATATATTTATGTAACTACTTACTTATATATTACTACTAGCTGTCCCACGCGATTTCATCCGCGGTAGTTTCGGAGTTCCCGCGGGAATTCCGGGATAAAAACTATCCTATCTTTTAAGTTGGACCATATTATAAATAGTTACAAAATTTTATCAAAATCCGTTCAGTAGTTTCGGAGTCCATCGCGGACAAACAACGTGACACGTGATTTATATATATTAGAAGATGTCGGTAAATATTGTATTCGAATTTCGAATGTAGCGTAATATATGTCCGTATATTATGTGTACATAATATATGATTCCGCACATCTTACCTTTATTTATTAGGAAAAATTAAGTACTTAGTATCATGTGTTTTACTCTGTTTTACTTTACTAAAACTTTACCAATTGCTCGAGCTTTTGGCGTGCTTACAGAAGTTGTACACGAAATATTGCTTGTAAGCTTTGGTAAGCATCCGACCACATTTAAATTTTGATGAAGAAGTGTCTAATAAATCCATATTACGACCAACAACGTCTGCCAAATTTTTTATTCGTGTTTGGGATCAAATAAATGTGTGTTGTGAAGTGGATTATTATTATTATAAGTAGAGTGTGTTCCGGCAGCCCCACTTGAAAGCCAGTTCCCATCCCCATTCCAGGTCGGCAATGCACCTGCATGCCTTCTGGTGTTACAGATGTCTATGGGCAGCGGTAATCACTTACCATCAGGTGTACCACTTGCCCGTTTGCCCCCTATGACATAAAAAAAAATGTGATTTTAATATTTTTAATTCAATATAATACGTACATCACCGCACTTTCCGCACTCGTAATGAAATATACTATTTTATTTCATTATAAGTTTATGTTAACTTTGTTAAATTTCACGACTCTAATTTTGTAAAGTTTGTATACCTACATCATAGTGAAAATTATGACTTTTTTTCCTATTTGATCGGTATTTAACGAAAATTATAGTGGGCATTATACGTAGGTATGTATGTATATATGGAATCGAGCTAACTTGCCGTGGGATTAGTTGGAAACAGTCTCGGTTGACATCGACGCCTACAGACCGTCATAGCCTTCGCACGAACGATATTTCGAGTCGTAGATATTATAGGGAATCGGACAAATTTTTTCACAGTTTTTTAAATTTAGTTTGTTACGATTTAATTCAAAAACTACTGGGGCGGTTTCAAAAATACTTTCACCAACATAGGCTATATTGTAACCCGGCATATACCCGCGGCAACTCCGTAATTACCGCAGGTGAAACCATAAAAGTTAGTGCTTATAAAGCTTGGACATTATCACACCACGCCACCTAGTCCCAAAATAAGTAGAGCTTCTGTACCCAGATCGAGACGAACAAACTCAGGGTGACCACAAAATATGTTTATCACAAATGTCATTCTAAGGCCGAAATCGAACTCGGGACCTGTCTTAGCCGTCAGGCTTACATACCACTACACCAACCGCGGTGCTGTCAAAAATTCGAAATCGGGGCTATCTCGTGAAAAAACTGCTTAAAATATAGATAAGAAATTGCTTAAAATATTTGATACTAAATTACTTATAATATTAATCACTAACTGTTTGTCGTGGGTTCACTCGTGTCAATTTCGGAGTTCCCGTGGGAATTCCGGAATAAAGTAGGTATCCGATGTCCTTTCTGCACCCCCGAAAACGTGTATCCAAAATTGGCGTGAAAAGATGTCAGAGTAAGCACGATCAGATGTCAGAGTAAGCACTAGAAGTCGTTCGTGCTGAGGCCACCGCAACGTGATCCACGTGCTGTCGCCGGCTCGTTAGCTTTATTTAATTAATTACTATTTGATAAGATAAGCCCGCTCGCTGTCACGTTGGAGATACAAAATTAAATTGGACTAACTACACTGTGTGATGTTAACGGATGTGTCAACGTTATAATAGTAAGTAGGTGCCTACATTTCAACAGTATTGTCTGTCTGTTAATCTAATAATGTTTGCAATCACTTGCTATGACTCTACTATATTGTGTGCCTTATTCAAAGTCTTTGTACCTAACCAAGTGCGCCATTTTCATATTATTTATATAGCTAAGCTCGGCGCTCCAACTTCACATGCTTGGTCTTATGATTTTCCCGTGGAATACCTATGTAGAAACTTATTCCACCAAAAACATAAATGCAAAAAAGGAAAGCCAAGTTCAATAAAAAAATTATGCTAGGCCGTGGGCTTCGCCGCAAAAAGAATAAAGATCTAAATGAGTGCCAAGTTCTATGCAAAATCGAAATATGTATTTATAGGAACAAAATAACATGAATAAGTATTGAACTTTATTTATTTGCTTTATTGGATTTGTTATTTAAAAATGTGAGATCTTAAAGTAGGTTAGATTTGACTTTGCCAGTTTTCATTACAACAGTCATTTTATAAAGTTATTAAATATAATATATGTATGTATATTTTAATTCTGATAAAAACTGGCCAAGTCAAATCTAACCTACTTTAAGATCTCACAAACCATTGCACCAAATTGGATATTTTTTTTCCGTTTTCGATATTATCGGGACAAGGTCTGTGTAAAAGAAGTTTGGAGTTCTTGTGGGAATTCCGAAACTCACGCGGGTGAAACCGCGGGGCACAGCTAGTTTATCATGAATATGTAAATGTAAGTAACGCCTGTCATTTTAAGATAGCAATAACTATGTAGTATGTTTCTCTCTGGTTTCTTTAGAAATATAATGCTGAAAGTAAGATTTACGTATCATAAGGCGTCAATAAAGCATAAATATGCATATTATTAGGGTTGCCATTATTGTAGAGAAATGACGCGGGATTTATTAACGGTTTATTGTAATAAAAAAATCAATGGAAAACGACAATTAACAAAAACAAGTCACTCCAATCATGATTTCTTCGCCCAGTCATATTTTGACGTAGATTTTACCTTATTAGGTAAGTATGTCTTTTTGTGTTTTGGCATATTCGTGCCGCCGCGCGTCTCTCGCCTGCCGTCGGCTTCGAGCCTTTAGTGTATATTGAAATATTGATAAATGGGACAAAAACGAGACAAGTAACAATACGGGACGTGATACTTCAATACGGTGACAGTCCCGTATATACGGGACGTATGGCAACCCTACATACAATTACACAATACAATACAATCTGTCTACCGTGCTTTCACCCTCATTAATTACGGGGTTTTTGAATTTAGAGATAAAAGTACCTACCTAACGTCCTTTTCTGTACCCCTGACAACTTGAATGCAAAATTTTATGAAAGTTGTACAAAAGTTGTTAAGGCGTAAAAGCATGAGTTTGTTAACTCACATTATCTATGGATTTCCAATAATTTGAAATTTAGTTCACAATTTTAACTATCCCAAGGCCCATTTGCCGCAGATTTAATTTGTAATCAGTAAATCCGTGCCCAGAGCGTGGGCAGCGGCCGCCTGCCGCGTTCGAGACGCACCCGCCTCGGGCCGCTCGCCGCGCCGCTCGAGCGGGCCTCGTGAGCCGAAGCCGCACGCGACCAAAGCAATCCAATTATAAACATACCGACAACAAAGACTAAGAAAAAACAATGTGACGCACTAAACAGCTAACGTGTACCCAATAAGCAAGCAGAGACTGCAACAATACTGCTGAACATCACAAATGGGAGTAGGTATGTAAGTTAAAAATGTGTATAAACTATAAAACTTTCGAAAGACAGCCTTCTATGTATAATGGGCATGTTGACTAATTTTTATTTTGTAGTCCGTCTTGTAGATTATTAAAAAATATTGGACACGTATTTTTTCTTTTTTTATGTAATCAAAAAATAACGGCGATTATTGAGTTGAAATTTCGCGTGACGTCACTATTCTGACAGTTTGTATGGCGGTTTTGCGGTTAGTGACGTCACGACCTCCTCATCCTAAACTTTAATGACCTTTATCTCTGTATATTTTAATTGATTTAAAAAAGCAAAATACGTGTCTATTGTTTTTTTATTTTCTAACTGACGGACTAATTAGAATTTTGATTTTCAATAGTAGTCAACATCCCTATTAATTATTGTAGTTGATCGGTAAGAGAACCAACAATAACGCCTCTGGCACCTAGTTTATAGTAATTGTGTGACGTACTACTTACTGCACGTGTGAGTGAAGTGCATCCGTCATTTGTTACATAACCAGCAATGTATAATCAAGTTTGTAGAAAGCCGAAGTTTGGTGACGCGCCAGAGAAAGGAGACGTGCCGTGTGTAGTGCGTAGCCTAGGGTTGACAACTTTTTTTTTAAACGAAATACTTATAGTAATTTAAAACTATTACATGTACAAATAGTACCTAGCTGGTGAAATATACAAAAAAACTACTTTTTTAATGTAATAAATTTTTTGCTACACCCATTTCTATATATTTACTAGCTGTCCTGTTTCACCCGCGGTAATTTATTTTATTTATATAACAATTAATGCACACAAGGACAACATAAAAAGAAAGAAATTCTTATAAAAGTAATCTATACGTATAAACCTTCCTCTTGAATTACTCTATCGGTGACAACCGCATGAAAATCCGTTCAATAATTTTTAAGTTTATCGCGAACAGGCAGACAGACAGACGGACAGATGCGGCAGAGGACTTTGTTTTATATTATTATGTTAGGTTGTAGTACGGATGACAACCCTGGGGTAGCTTCGTAATATCTGTGACCACAGGTGTGCCGCTCAAGTTCTTATTGAGTTTATTTTTTTATGTAATAAAGACGTCAAATGGAGATAAACTAGAAGATAATAGGGAGTTTGGAAGTGTTATAATGTTAGAAAACTACATATGCAAGGTTAGGCAGAAAGGGGTACCAACTTTTAAATATCAACTCACACTTTGAATAACTTTATATTAAGATAACTTTTCCGATTTTTTTTTAAAGTAAAACTTCTTTAGGCGCGACTAAAGAGTAACAAAATGTTTTGAGTGATGCAAGCGTGAAACGAGCATAAGTTGCCGCTCCGTGTAACTTATTTATTTTTGGTTTAATCGTTATAATTGCCACAACGCGCCGTCGAAGAAGTTCTACTTTAACCGCGCGTAAAAATTACACATACCTACTCAATTTGTTCTTAACTAGCTGTCCCTCGCGGTTTCACCCGCGGTAATTTCGGAGTTCCCGTTGGAATTTCAGGATAAACTATAGATATAAACCTTCCTCATGAATCACTTTATCCAATGATTGGTGAACACCGTATGAAAACCCATCCAGGGCCCTTATTCAGTATGACCAACAACATTCCTTTCCCAAAAACACATTCTCAAACGTTCCAGGTGACAAAATATTAGAAATTAATATTTTATATGCCATTAAGAATCGTTGTAAATTATACATTTTTGGGAGTAAAACTTTTTTGAGAACGAGCAAAAGACATTTATTATGAAGCGTTATATCAACGTATGCCGTGTTATGGTCATAGTGAATAAAGGCCCTGTAGTTTTTGAGTGTATTAAAGATACTTACGCTACAAATTGCGCTATAAAAAGTATGCTACTTACATTGCTTTTAAGCGAGGCTTCTCATCCCTAACCCCATATAATGTGACCGCAGACCAGACCACACGCACACAGCTTATGACATAACTACAACTACTTTACCGAAACGCATACCTACCAAGGGACCATTGTGGCATAAAATACGTATATACAACGTGTTAATGAATTAACTGAAAACTAGAAACTAGTTTGCTCAGAATCAACTAGCGAATCGATCGCACTGTTTTACTATAGGTTATATTTTTTCATTTTTATTAGCCCATGTCTAAATTATTTACAATACAATATTTGGCGCGTACGCCGCCCGCAGCAAAAAAAATCGAACCGGTAGGCGCGGGCGTAGCGCTTGGAATTTCGTAGATAGGTTACCTCCAAACTAAGGTTGAATAACTTTTAAAGTATAATTTTTTTTCGACATAAAATATATTTTTATCATACTCGTATTGTTGTTTATTTTTTTAAATGGGGTGTATCAGGTTTTCAGTTAATTCATTAACACGTTGTATATATTTAGGGATAGATTGAAAATACAATAATTATTAATAAACCACTAAAGCAACGGTTCTAAAAAACGTCAATCTATTAATGCCTTTTGCAGCGGCGAAGGCGTATAAAACTATAACATGATGTAACACGGCGCGGTCAATGTACTAATTTGAGAAGTAGAACTCATAACCATTATTGAACACGCTGTATCAAAGTTTTCCTCTTCAAAGTTAACTTTAATCGAGCGTACAGTAAACATCGGATTAGCATTTAACTGGTAACTTTAACTGTTTGTTTGGAGACTTAGGTATAAGTTACACCACACTGATATTACGTGATACGCTGTTGCATAATTGTGTAAACCGATTGTTGCTCGAATAGATTTGTTATTAATATCGTACGTTTTATTGTGAACGATATTTTTGTTAGATGCCTACTACGTAAAATATTATTAAAACCGGTATCCTAAATCCGTACTTAACTAAAAAGGAAGTACTTTAAAAGCAAAAATCCCACTTGATTCCATTCTAGTAGTGCTAAAATTTTATGATATTACTTGATGTAATTGCTAGCTAGTGTCTATACTGCTTAGATCCTACCTAGACAGCGCCGTGAGTCTAGTGGCTAGTGAAACTGTTCACAATTAAAAAATCAAAAATAAAATTGATAGGTAGACACAGAAAAATAAAAAAATAATTAGGTATTTAATCTATAATTTACAATCGTCTATTCTAAATTTTCACTTTCTTAAAATATTATTATGAATAAGAGTTATTTTTTATGTAACTCGTTTAGGTAAATCTACTCGTAACACATTGGTTATTAAATATGATAACTGGTTTTCTATAACATCAACATAATTTATATAGAGATCATGCAGATTCAGAGAGAAAAGAAAAATATAAGGTAAAATTTTTATACTCTAACTGTTCTCTACTTTTCACCCTCATTAATTTCACGACCCCGTGGGACAATCGGGATGAAAATTCTTTCTTAGCTAGCTTATTCTACTCCCCATAAACTACCTAGGTAGGTACCTACTTGCTAAATTCCGGCTTCGAGATTTCGTGATTTAGTATCTGGGTAACTTAGATCTATAAATTCAGAAATACAATCAGAAGTTTTATCAAAATAGATAATTAATATTTGTAACTGAACTTATCTAGTGGTTTTTAGGATCTAAATCCGGAACTAAATGCTTTTATCGTATTCTGAGCGTTATAGAGATTAAATATTAAAATTGTAAGACATTTTTGTACCTAACCACATTTCATGCCCTATAACTCAACACTTAGGAGTTAGGCTTCTTAACAAAGCCTCTTTGTATTCGTAAATATCCCCCACCGAGCATGATATTGCGTCTGCTTGATCGTTCTGTCATTTCACCTGAAAAATTCGTATTGTATAAAATATTAATCCGAAATGAATATCAGTAAGTTCATCTACAGCTGTAAAAGCAAAGTTAATCAACACAGCTAACGAAATTAAGCGTGATAAGGTCGATTATTCAATATTACTTATGTAAAAGAATATTAGATTATGTCGTCAGATCAAACGCTCCATGAATACAACAATAAACATACAATAAAAATAAAACTTTCACCAAGTAAAAACATTATTTTCACACCTTTTTGTTGCGGATCCGTCAAGTGCGAGACTAGGAAACGGAAGTGTGGATGGAGATAGTACAAAGCAATTTTATTGTTCGGGATGAATGGATGTAAATTATTATGCCGATAGTGAAGTAAACGCTTTTAAAAGAGGTACTAGAGTAAAGTAACTTAATAACAGACGATTAGTACCTAGGTAATTTTATTTATTCTGTTACATACAGGTATGAAAATCGGTACATATTTCAAATTTTCTTCAACACTAATATTCTAAAGAAATAAAGTTTGTGAGTTTGTGAATTTTGAGTTTGTGGCGTTCGGTGTAGGGGTAATCTCTAAATCTACTGAGCTGATTTTGATAATTCTTTCGGAAGGAAGATACGGTAGTCCTGAGTGACATAGGGTACTTGTTATCCCGAAATTCCCACGGGAACTCCGAAATAACCGCGGGTGAAGCCGCGGGGACAGCTAGTTTCAAATAAAGAAATTGCGTTATATTATAGAACTGTTTTTTGTCTTTAGTTTTTAGTTAGTATCAAATCTCGAACAATGTAAGGATCAAAATATGTAGCATTTTTGTAATATTTTTACTTATTAATATTTTAACGCATAATTGCAAGAATTTAACATGTCTTCACCCATAAAAGTAGAATGAATATCTTAGGAAAGTAGAGTTGCCGTTATTTTCCAGACATATTGTAACACCGCCACCCCAAAAATGTCATCCTTACTATTTATATGATGTAAATGCGAAAGTGAGTTTGTTTGTTCGTTACGCTTTCACGCCTCAACGGCTCAACGGGTCATCATGAAATTTTGCATACACGTTGTCAAGGATACAGAGAACGACATAGGATACTTTTTATCCCGGAATTCCCGCGAGAACTCAAAAATTAACGCGGGTGAAACTGCATTAAATTTTGCATACTACACGTTTTTGGGGGTACCTACGGAAAAGGATATAGAATACTTTTATCCCGGAATCCCCGAGGGACTCCGAAAATACCGCGGGTGAAACCACAGGGATCTACAGCTAGTATCCCTGAGAAGCCAATGCAATCGCAACTGTACAATACCTACTTAACTCTACAATATCTCTAGTTCATAAACAGCCTCCCGAGGCGCAATCTGAGTTCCACGTAGCTACAGTGTTTTCGTGAAATGACCCGCGCTCGTGAGTTGACAGCGAAAGTTGTATGATACACGTACTTGGAGCTCGATACTATAGACAGTATAGAACACAATCTTTCCCATATTATCTGTGGCCATAGTAAGCAATTTTATGTAAAGGGGCGATTATTATGTATATGCACGGAGAGAAAGGTTTAAAGAAGAATTTATTCTCAAAAAAAGATAAAAATAATTTACAAGAGAATATTAATATAAGTGACATTAACAAGGTCGTCACATTAGTAGTAATAGATAAGAATTTCATTAAGGTAAATAGCTCAGCAAAAGAGCGCCTAATTTTTAAAACATATTGTGACAATGTTTTTTTGAATACGTTAAATGAGTTTACATTTTTTATATTAGCAGGTAGTTTGTTGTAAAGTTGTGCTCCCTCATAGGTTATATTTTTTTTACCGTAGTTTGTCATTGATTTACTACTAGACGTGGTGTGGTATATCAATGTAGTTTGTGCGAATCTTTGGCAGAGCACGTAAACTTGCTCGTCTCGTGCTGCGTTTACCTGTTTGAGAAATTTTTAGTAAATTTAGATTAGAGTGGATTGTTTTGTTTATGATCTTCTTAATTAATATGCAAATACAGTTGCTGAATTAGCATAATTTTTTTGAGAAATCAATCAGAAGAGATTTTTGTCGTCCGGTGGGGCGGTTTCTGGTCCCAGGAGCACGTCTTTCGTAGATCGTGATATTACGGGGATGGCGGTGAAAGGGTTAATTAATATCTCCTGTAATAGTATATTTCATTACAAGTGCGGAAAGGCTGTCATTGCAAAGAGTTCCGACAAAATATGTCGACCTGAGCCGAGGCGCAGCCGAAGGTGAGGGTTGACAGTCGGAACTCTTTGCAATGACGGTTCCGCACGTGTACTGAACAACTATTTTTAATACAGTTGCGAAAAAAATGAAGAAATTTAGTAAAATAATAAAAACACAAACTCAACTAAGTTCCAACTGTGATCAAGAGATGGCGCTAGTCGTATTAGTAATACGAAACCTACGTTGCGCAATACAAAAAGTGTGTCAAAGTCGTTTCGCCATTTTTGACAGTTGGGAAAGAGAACGCACGAGTTCGGAAAAGGTAAAGAAAAAGCTCGAGTATGTAATAGCCCACTTCCTGAACGCTATACGTCCCTGCAATATGCCACTTTTTGAGCAACTGTATTAAAAATTATGTTATTAACTACGATAAATTTAAAATTTTAAATTAATTACTAATGAAATCGAGAGTTCGAGAAAAAATGAATTTATCATCTGTTATTATTAACATAAGGAGTTGAATATCTTCGTGAATAAATATAGACATATAAATAAAATTGAGTCTCTGTTTGTAATCTCAAATTAATAGATTTTCACTGAATGCATGCGAAAGTATACGGTACTTACATTAAAAAAAAAAAATCTCTGTCCGTCTGTTTGTTCGGGCTAATCTCTGAAACGGCTAGATCGATTTTCACTGGAACTTTCAGATAGCTAATGTTATAAGGAGTAACTTAGACTAATTTTTATCCCGAAATTCCCGCGGGAACTCCGAAATTAGCGCGGGTGAAACCGCAGGGAATAGCTAGTCCTTAATCCTTAATATGATTTAACACAGACGAACGCTATTCGCCGGTCATTCACCTATAATTTATGTAAGTGGCTACTCGAGTATATTTACATGTTAAAAATATTATTTACACTTAATAACACGGCCAGCCGGCACGAAAACAAGTTTCTGTGGACGTGATATCACGAATGGGGAAAGTGAGAACGACTTAGGACTTTTTGACTTGCACCTACGTAACATATTATGTACATATACCTCTATTATTATTATTACGAGTGAAATGACATTCCACATGTTTATTGACATCTTATGGGACATATTCTCCTGAGAGGCATAGGTTATTTGACATTTTTTTTTTAATAAAAACTCAGGAACACTAAATACAGCTTCCTAAGAGTAAGCAATTTTTAAAATCAGTTACCTACGTAATTTTTTAGTTTATCCATTACAAACAAACAGAAAATAAAATGTTTTCTCTTTATAATATTAGTATAAAAAGAATTTGCTTTTGCCTTGGCCTGTGCCTTGGCCATGCCTTAGGCCAAAGACAAACCCTCCTTTTGGATACTTTGTTTCCTGTGTCGTGGAGACGGGGCACCCGCTATATTTTTAAAACGAGCCTTATAAATTAAATTAAATTAAATTTTAATGCTGTATTTTATTGTTTTTTAAGATACAGCATAAAAAATTAGAGATTCATTTTAGAGAAATAACATAGATAAATACGTATAAATCAGTATGAGCAAAGACAAGGGTTGCTAACTTTATAAGAAAAACTATTATTATATACCTTATCTTAGACAATGGGGTGGGCAAGCAAAGCCTCGGCACTTCGACCCTTGAGATCTTTTGTACCATCCCCATCCTGTGCTCCTCCCTCTACTCCCTGAAAACCTCGGCGGCGAAGGCTAGTGTGCAGTGGAGGGGTAAGAGCCTAAAGTCCTCTGGTTCTGGGTAAGCCGTCCCCAGAAGGTCCATTCGTTTTACCTGCGGGGTTAGTCAATTTGAGTTTTTACAATCGTTAACGCATAGAAAACTAGAATAGAAAACTTTGGTCAACCAATCAAAACTCTAGTTTCACGTGACCACCTGAAAACTAGAGTTTTGATTGGCTGACCAAGTGACATGACGATTCCTTACTATTATGTTTTCTATGCGTCAACGATTGTACAATGTCAACTTGGCTAACCCCGCTGGTGTAAAAAATAGCTAACGGAAGGAAAATACCAAACAAATATGATATAAGTATTGTTGGATGTCTTTTACTCCATTATGGACAGCTTCAAGCATTAACTTGAACTACAATCTAGAATATAATAACTTGCACAACAACTTAATTTCAGCTTTCGTAAAATAGATTAAAATGACCTTGAAATTTACATAATATCGACCGAAAGACGTCCACTGCACATAAGCCTCCCCTGAGAGCCTCCCCTATGGATCGTCACAACGACCGGTCCGGCGCTTCCAATGGCGTCTCGTATGGCATTCGCCAGGTCGTCGGTCCACCTCGATTAATATAATATTTTACTACTATATATTTTTTAATATGTGTAGTAGCTTAACCTACTAGCCTATCCTAGCCATATCACCCTAGATAAGACTCAAGTGATCCATCTCAGCTGCTCTGACGCACTGGCCCAGGATGCTGTTGAGAAGCGCTGAGTGAAAGGTTACCATGCGAATTGAGTGACGCAATGCACTAGCGATCTGACATAGAGCTAATATACAGTCTACTCACATAGAACAGTCTTCTTTTATATTATTACTAGCTGTGCCTCGCGGTTCCACCCGCGTGAGTTTCGGAATTCCCGTAGGAACTCCCTTTAGGGGGATGAAAAATAGATAGTAGCCGATTGTCAGACCTACTGAATATGCATAAAAAATTTCATGAGAATCGGTCAAGCCGTTTCGGAGGAGTATGGGAACGAACATTGTGACACGAGAATTTTATATATTAGATAGTATAGGTAGGTCACCATTTAGGTGACATGTGCGACGTGCGTACATGATTTTGTGTTTTTGTTAAAATGTGTTTCTTTACTGCGTGTGCAATGAAGTAGATACATTATTGATTTCATTTGATAAAATTTCTTTAGGCTAGAGTGACGGAAATCACCACAAAGGAACAATTACCCGGTTCCGCTCAGTGTAAAGGCGGCAATTTTAAAAACAACATTTATCATCAGAGAAGTTTTACTTTAACCGCGTGTCACAGTAACCCCGACATCGAAAAAGTATAATTACCAAAACTCTCTCTCACTCATACCGATTTAAGACCGGCGCTGTAAATATAACCTTTTTTTTCATTATATTTCACATACATCAGAAGAGTTCCCTATTTAGTATTTACCTAGGTAATGAATTTCTTTTTAAGTCGTATCTCAGAAGATTTTTTTTTTTCCGAGTTTGTTTTTGTTTTTAAAAGGTTCTTTATTGACATAAGATAATAGTATCTACATCTTTCACCAAGAGTTAACTAGTGTAAGTAACATTAACAAAATATTACGGTTTAACAGGCTGACATCACCTTTGCAAACTACGGCATTACTATATACACTGTTTCAACATTTCATTTAAACACGACCACGTGGAGTGATCTGCTAATCCGTTTTTCATTACACACATTTTGACTAATACGTGTTTGTGTTTTTCCGAGTGGCATTAGTGTGTAGGTATGTTAGTGTGTGTACGTTAGTGCGTTAGTGTGTACAAAGACACGAATTGGTTTATCTGTTCGCTGTTATAATTTTTTATTCTATGTGACGCATGTTTGGATGAGTTCATTATGTAAGACAGTGGGAGCGCCGGTCCGTGTCATCTGGGTATATCTGTTGCGGTGACCGATTAGTTTTCACATTCCTTGACCTCTAGGTACTGCAACCTCTTAAAACTAAACTATCTTTACGTAGAAAGAGCTAGAGATACTATACTCGTGCTTGCTAGCACTTTCTTTGACGATAATCAGCATCAACTTAAGTAGATAACTTTACGACAAATAGGCATTTTTCACAACTCACATAATATGCTTGATTTTATTATCACAGCGAAAAGATGTGACGGAATTTAGAGTAACTACAATTGTTGGAACTAATTTACTCTATTTAGGTAGGTACTTCAAAAAGATTGTCACAACATAAAGTATGATGATGTTAAAAATTAAGATTTTATTTGTGAAGTCAGTGAGTAATACTTCTTTTGAGATGTTGAGGGTAAAATTTGAACAGGCAACGGAAGTGACGCGCTTAAAATTGGAAACGAGTACAACAACCGGTGCGCGTCAAGTAAGATTAAAAAAAAAAATACAAAAAAACCCAATTTTTTTTTCAATAACCGATCAACATACATATTATTATACCTAATACCTAATACGTATCTGTTAGTACCTAATTTGTGACAAACATATATGTACATAATATAAATTAACTTGTAATTATGTCTTTTGTATTTATATTAGTAGGTACTATGTAAGTACTAGCCGAATCCCCTCGGGTTTACCAGCATGAATTTCGGGACTCCTAAACATATAGCTAAACTTTCGACAAAGTTCATCGCATTCGTTCCTAATTGGACCTTCGGGAAACAACAGATTATATAGGCTTTCATTTTTCAATTTTATCTTCTTCATTCTGCCGTCTTTCATCAAAAACCCGACAGTATTCTTAACTCTATGCCATCGTCATTTAAATTTTAGAATAATACTTAGTTAATAATTTTATTATTATAATTAACTTATTGTTTATTACGTAATACCTATTACAGCAATCTAATTGTATTACGTTATCTTTCATTATAAACTTATAAATAAATTACAATGTACCTATGTATATATTTAGATTATAATATTAGATATATCAACATATAAAAAGAGAAAATTTTATTCACACACATAAATAAAAATCGAATGGTTTTTAAATGGCAACATTATAAGGTTTAATTATGATAGTATAGGGTCTAAAAAATGGTGCTTTACCACTTCTCTACTATACGACTGTTAAGGACGGTTTATACTTACTGCTGCAAATTCATAACCCAATGTGAAATCACAGAATACAGGATTTGCATTTTTATGTATTGAAGTGTATATAAAGTGTATATAAAGTGTATATAACGTATATATAAAGTAGTAAAAGGCACTTCCATTCAACCCTGGAACCATCCAAGGCTTTATCATATGAAATCCATCCCCACGGGGACTCGAACCCTGAACCTGAGCGGACAGGTATGGTGACTACTGTGCCAACCGGGTCGTCAAAATGTATACGACTTGATTGCGTGAAACAGTAGGTACTTATGTGAAGTGAACGGTTTTCCTCCCATAAAGGTTTAATTTGGTTTACTAAATGTCCTCTATGGCTAAAGGCCCATTTACACTTCCACAAGTATGTACTTATTTATCTACAGTAGGAGTTAACTTGCGAGCATTCCACAAGGCGATAGTGAAGCTAACCAAACGCTATAATAAATCATTTAAATATCTTTATTTTCATTGAAAACTGCCAAAAGTGACCGTTTCGGGCACTTTTTGTTGAACCTGTTTTGATAACAAGTTTAAATGCTACAGAATAATCAGAAAAATTTAGTGTTTATCTTATTACAATCTACTATCGACTACTTTTTCAATGGAAACATCACAGAACATACATTTTTTATAGAGGATGGCTGAGGGTGACGCTAGTTTTACTCCTGTAAACACTAAACTCACCGTGTTCACAATTTAATTCACTTCTGTACTTGTGCAAGTGTAAAATTGCTTATAAAAGTTGATTTGGTGATGAAGTTTACCAGATAGTCGAGTAAAAGGAAGGCATGTGCAATGGTCCCCGAGTTGCAGCTGTGGCCTGTGGGCCTTGGACCACTTCACTCAGAGAACGTATTTTAAGACACGTTCAAGTTAGAATAGCTGGGCTGTGGCGCAGTGATACATAAATACCATAGTTAAAGTCCTTTTTAACCGACTTCCAAAAAAACGAGCAGGTTCTCAATTCGTCTGCAGATATGTTTTTTTTTTGTATCTTTGTTACACGATTACTCGAAGACGGCTGGACCGATTTGAAAGATTCTTTCTTTTGTTTGATAGGGTATACTTTCAAGTTGGTCCCATTGTAAATAAGTCAGGATCTTATGATGGGATCATGGAGTAATCGAGGAAACTCTTAAAGTATTACAGGCACACCTTTAGCGATTTGGGTACCTATCATAAGTTGTCACTTTGTAAATTGTTATAAACCAATCCACTTAAAAGCGAAAAATAAATAAAATTTTCACTTTTTGTTACAATATTTAAAATTATATCATAATACAATTTTTATATAGTATTAGCTGTTCCCCGCGGTTTCACCCACGATAATTTCCGATTTCCCGCCAGAATTCTAGGATGTATAATCTGTATAATCCATGCATATCCATACTAATGTCATAAATGCGACAGTAACTATGTCTGTATTAACTTTCACGCCTTAACTACTCAACTAATCAGCATGAGATTTTGCAAACACATTGTCTGGGGTATACAAAAAAAGCCCTTTCCCACCGGACCTCCGAAATGAACGCGGGTAAAAACTAAAAACCGCGGCAAACAACTAGTTTCATATAAATGTGCCAATATGGGGCATAATACTGGTAAAATGCATTGCAGTAACACATAAATTTAACTCATTGCACATACCTACATAGTTTTGAAATACTAGTTTTCGTATTTACTTACTTTCGATGCCGATCGACCTACGGCCACTAGGTACTCTTTCGACTTAAATAATGAGCAATACATTAGAAAACTTAGGTTGCCAAATACACCACTTGAGTAAGTTTTTTATTACATGTCAGAACTTAGAAAGGTACAAAAATAACTTTTAATAAATTTGGGTTACTTAAATATTGAACTTGCTGCCCACCTATCCTCCTACACACATTAGCTTTAGCCTTTAGCATACAACATAAATATTCCCTTTATAAATTTCTTAATTAACTTTTAACGTAATTAACGGGTTACTTTCGTATAGCTTGGATGGCAAAAGGTCTAGACATATGCAACGCCTGTAATCTTACAGAAAAGGAACAGATAACAATATCAATAATAAAAAATAGTATATACTATATATGTACCTAATATAATAGTAGTCCATAAGTAATAAAACTCTTGTTTGTTTATTTGTATGCGCATCACATAAAAACTACTTACCTACTGGATAAATTTGAATGAAACATTGGATGTAGGCAGGTGTTCTCTGGGTCAACACACGTACCTACATGCGGGATACTTTGCATCTTGCCTATAAATACATCGTAGAGTTTCCAAGGAACTCCAAAGATTTGTAGGAGTTCTGAAATCACTAATAAAGCAAGAAAAAGATCAAACTTAGCCGATGAAAGTAGCAATTAAAAATTAGCGAAATTACTTCTTAACTGTTATTTTATTATAATATTATAGTCTTTTATGTTAATTATATTATCCTATTGCGACATTATTCGTGCATAAGTACCTATTTAAGTCTTTTTAACATTAATAGTACGAAATAATCATAGCCTACAAATTGACCCATTCCAATTTCCAACTGTTCAAATACCTCGCAGATTTCCGCATTGCAAAACTGCGCCAGGCGGGGCACTGCAAGAAGCTAGCACAGTACAAATAATTGACTTTAACTGACAATAACACGTTGGTAACTTCCTTCAAGAAATAGTTCCCTGACTACGGACTGTATGTGGATATCGCACGCACAATGCGCTGATCGTATCTCCTACGTTCCTTCGCACGTAACATATCCACCCGCGACGTGTTCACATGCCCATGTGAAAACTATCATATCAACAAGTTATCACTAGTGAAGACAGATGCAAAGAATACCGACTATTACTACGTAAAGAAGCGGCACTCTTCGCCTTCCGCCAACTTTTTGGTTCCCATAGAACAGTTAGAAGGAACATCAACTCAGTAGGTACGTATTGTGATGCCTCGTGAAGCTTGTCAGCAAGAGTGAAAAGAAGAAATATTATATTTAGTAGGCAAAGTTTTACTCGAAAGCAATACCTAATTGTAGAGAAATTAAGTCACGTTTATAAACGCTACTCGAGCTGGATACGATCTTAAGTCTTCGTTTTATTGATTTTCTCTCGTAATGAGCGAGATACTATCTTGAGAGCATATTATCCAGTTTGAGTAGCGTTTATAAATACGGGTATAAGAAGTGACAAATTGATTTTGTCTTTTTAAGTACGTACCATGTACGTACTTACCTACCTATCACTGAAAGTTAATAACTAAATGCATTTAATGATTTTTCATTACTCATACTCGGAAAGTAGGTCTGAAGTTGCCTGAGAAGCGGGTTGAAAGAAACACTTTCAGCCCTAGGGAGAATCGCTTTCAACTGACAGCTAGATACTGCAGAAACTCAAGTTTTTTTTTATGTCATAGGGGGCATACTTACTGGCCAGTAGCACACCTAATGGTTGATATAATATGTAAAATAAAATTCACTCATTTTTTTCTTTAGCTAATTCCTATTTTTATTTTGACTTTCCTTGCATTCGTAATGAAAAGCACAGTGTTATCCTCGGGAGAAAGACTTATTTAGCCCCGAGACGGGGTTTGGCGCCCGAGCGTAGCGAGGGCGCCAATAGATCGATTACTTTCACCCCTAGGATAACAATGTACTATTACATCTCTCATATTCGGTAAGTAGGTCCTTATTACCCACAAATGGAGCTTGTAGGTGACCAATTAGCGCTCTAGGGTAATAATGAAACTAGAAAAGCCCTAGGGCGGTAAGTAATTAAAAAAAAAACTCTTCACTCTTTCAAAAAGTTCGCGTACATCTAACCATCATACTGGCAATAGACATCATGCATTCAGCCCAATGACAAAGGAGGTCGCTTCGCTATTCAGCCTTGTCTTCAAATAAGTATAATAGTCATCAATTTTAAATATCGAACGGCGAAGCTCAATTTCGTTCTTGAAAAAAAAATCATAATAAAATCTTTTATTCTTGTAACGCCGGTTTTTTCTACTTACCTCACAATCGAGATGTAAAGCAGAGTAGTTAGCTCGGGTGTAAGCATCATGCCTTACAGCCCTTGGCTACTAATCTACTAATTTAAAATTCGTGTTGGGCAAAGACTTTGTTTTTAATCGACTTTAAAAAAGGAAGAGGTTCTATGTTCGGCTGTATATGTACCTATTGTTTTTTTAGATACCTAATGCTTAAACGGCTGATGAAAAATAATGATTAGGTGTTAATATTTGAAAAAGTGTTACTTACCTACTCGAAAAACTGTTACTGACTTTTGCGACAAAATTATCTATTATCACGGACACTTTTCTAGGTGTAATAACTACACTCTTTCGATTTGGAACCCCCCTTTTTGACTAACGGGCAAGAAAAGTGCATTCCCACGACGTAGTGAGTGGAATGCGTCTACGCATACTTTACTCACATTATTCTCTACGAAACGGATTACGTAAAAGTATGATATATCTTCTTAGAAGGGGTTTGGGAACCAGATCTGCTATTTAATAGCTCTGTTATAGTTTTTTATTACACGAAAGTACTTCAAATACATTATGTTTTTATATACGTTTCGAATTTATTCAATATGATTATATTTAGACGCAAAATTTCCATTCTTTATATATCAAAATCTGTATTCTCTACATGATTATTCATAAATATATATCATAGTAAATACATAATTATTATAATTACGAAAATCTAGCCGCTGCTAAAATAATCACGGAACCTAGAACATACAGGATGTGATTCAACCAACTCAACCGCCAACTCTGTATAATATTTTATACTAGCTGTTCCACGCGGTTTCAACGGCGTAAATTACGGAGTTGTCGCTGGAATTCCGGGATAAAAGTACCCTATAACTTTCTCAGTATTCTGACAACGTGTACGCAGAATTTCATGATGATCGGTTGAGTGATGAATACAAGCGTGGACTAACTAGTCATAATCATTAGATCAATCAACCAACGTTAGAACCTGGTTTAAACTTACATTAGCTATGACAATGATTAAAAAATTATCAAATGCCGCAATGATCTCGTACGCACAATGGTTCGACGTGTTCGGTGTTTGTGTAAGGTTTATGTGAAATCTTGAGTAACGAGAAAAGGATAGGTACTTAGTTTTCACAATAAAATTAGCATTTGTAACACAATAAAGAGATTAACCAACACCGAGATGTTACTGCGGTATAATGACTTGTGCTTAAATTAATGTTCCATACAATAGAAGCCGAAGCAGTTATAAAAAGTTCAATTCAAAAAAATTTACTCTTTCAATTCTTATTTTTCTTTTTTGCAATTCTAGCCGTCTGGTGTTTACCAATGACGAAGTTACTTATATTCATCCTCACTTGAATGTGAAATATTGCGGTTCTTTATTTATATACTAGCTGTGCCCCGCGGTTTCACCTGCGTGAGTTTCGGAATTCCTGCAGGATTTTTTTTTATGTACATAAAATAAAAGTAGGCAGCCTAAAGTTAAGTTATAGCTTTCTGCCAGTGAAAGTTAGCCGGAACAAACAGACAGAGATAGGCAGACAAAAAAAAATAGTATATATACTTGTGCATTTGTGAAAAGCTGTTAATTTGCAAGTAGGAACAAACAGACACTTACATTTTATTTATGTGTATAGATTGACAAACTGTTGCCCGCACTTTTATCGACGTCTTGGTGTTGAATATTTCTTAAGTAGGATACTTTGAACCTATCGGCAATAACGAGTAGGTACTGTTTTATGCTGCGCCATTGTTAACTCTACATTTGAGTTTTTTGGCGGAAATCAAAGATTCGGTTATTTATTTTCATGTCGGTAAAAAATGGTTAAAAATGGATTTTGTTGTGTTATAAGGTGCTGTATTGGACAATAATTTTCAGAGTGACGCTTTTTTATGTGAAGAAGATATATGACATTTCGGACTGATTTCTTCGATTTCCTCCAAGAGCTCCGAGAAAGTTCTTGCAAGCTATTAGCATATAAGTACCGTGGCTTGCAAGTTCAAACGGTACAACGAAGCATTTTTAGAACTGGCTAAATGCATTTTATGCGAAAGTCAATAATGTCTGCTTATTGTATACCTATTAGGTACTCAAGTAGGTAGGTACGCAAACTTATCACTATACTATAGTACATACCTACTATAGTATATACCTACGCATCAATATACTTTATAGCAATACAAAGTTGGTATATTGAAATGAGTATTGGAGAGGCCGGCAGAAATGACGAAAGTAAGATGCAAAAAAAAAATGCAATATAACTATACATAATATTATGTAATTAAAGTTATCAAGTTATCAAAAAATCACTGAGAAAAATCATTAGTAGGTAAGTGGGTAAGTAATAAAGCAGTTGTGGCATAAGTGATTTTATTTTTCTTATGATTGTGGTCAGTGGTAAAGTGTGGCTAGTGACGGCGTCGAAGCTGGTTCAAACCACTGAGCAAAATATAATCACTACGTTTTAAGAGTAGGCACTTCCATAAAAATCGCTGAACCGATCTATGAAAGCAATTTGTGCCAACTGCCGACCATACCAATGCAATGTATGACGCGGTCATAGAAATTTGGTTAAATATTACAAAGTTGGTAAAGAAGTCCGCGCATAAATCCATAGTAACTTTTGGTTCGAGGGAGTGTCGCTGGCCTGGTTCAAACCACAGACATAATATTATGTAGGTAGGTAGATATAATGAGGTATAATGGTTCAAACCGCGAATTTCGATTGTTTTTTAGATGTATCAATTCTGGCGCGATGTAGACCTACGCATTGATTTTATATGTACACGCACCGTTTATATAATTATCTGTACAATGATCATGCGACTGATCCATTAAAACTATGTACTTCTTGTATTCATGTGTATTTTTAACCAAATTCCAAAAAAGGTTCTCAATTCGACTGCACCTACCTATATTGTTTTTTTTGTACGTTTGTTACGCGATTACTCGAAGACAGCTGGCCGGTTTTGAAAAATTATTTTTTTGTTTGAAAGGCTAGGTGATCATGAAGTCAGGATTTGATGACGGGATCTTGGAGAAATCGAGGGAACGCTTCAAATATTTCACGGTTTGCGATTCGATTAGATAAATTGTCACTTTAGAAATTGTAACCAACCCACTTAAAAGCCAAAACAAGCCCGCTCGTGTCTGCCCACTTTGGTATTTTTTGTTCACGACGATGACGACAATCTATTTAGGACCTATTCGGCTTGGCAGTTGGCACCGACTCCGAAACGATCTGTTGGTAGCACATACCAATATTAATTTTATGTGCATTTTTGTCTTAAAATTGGGTTTTTAATTTTTTTGTTAAAATTTTGTTTACTATACCTACATTCTCAGACCAAATAAAAATTAAAGACGGAACGCGTAGAACAAACAAGTGAAGCCAGGAAGAAGACACCATCGCCGTGCACGTACACAGAAACATGCACACACTTACTAGAAAAAGACATAATAAACCCTAAGTAAACTTTGCAAATCCATACACTTTCCTAATCACCACATGCATACGCAACCGGCTTCACTTCGTTGTTCGAGACATTCCGTCTTTAGTTTTTATTTGGTCTGAGCCTACATTTTCCATTTATTTTACAATAAAGTAAATCGAACAAATTGGTTTTCAGCTAGTCATTCAATATACCTACTTAGCTAAATCTATCTTGCTTGGAACTTTGACAAATAATCTAACACAATAATAAGTAGACCTAGACCTACTCATTATTACGAAAACAGATTTCATATTTTTTTTTAATATTGTATTCAGTTTACTTATAATAGGTACCTATTCTTTTTCATAATACATATATAATTACTAATTTTTAAACAAATAAGTAGGTCAATGCTCCTAGACGGAATCTTAAGAGTAGTTAATCTCGTCGAAGACGTCAAAACAAAAGAAAACATGGTCTCTTTGATTGCAACACCTTCTAGACCTGTGGCACTGTGGTTAATGAATATTAAAGGTCACCCTTTCATCCCAGGACAAGTGACTATTACGTGTGTCGTGGTAATTACACTATTAGCCTTGTTCATAAGAAAGAATCCTGTCAGAAAGATTTATTTGACAATACTTGAAAGTGTAAAGTTGCTTGCTGAAGTGTTTGTACTTAACTATCAGTATTGAAGTACTTGTTTCGAATTAATGAATTATTGCCGCAATAGGTATAGCTATTTGTAGAGGTGGAGTCCTTAGTCTGTACATTATTTATTCTAGAGTATATGTAAATAGTTCGGAGCATTCTAGGTTTTTATTTAGGTATCATTGAAGAATTCAATTCAATGTGAATAAAAAAAAAATTGTTGTTCTCCCTATCGCTTCTGGCAATGCTTTTAACTTTTGCTTTTTTAATAATTTTAAATAGTCGTAAAATTCTTTTTCTATCATCGATTCTCTTAATGTTCAATATTTCAAATTAGGTATTCAAAAGTATGGAAGGGACGAAAATTGTCTGTAAAGTAGTAGGTATATCTATCAGTGGCGAAGGGTGAAATATTGAGAGAGGCAACCCGGAAATCTATTTGGTACCTACTATAAATATTAATTTAAAGTAATTTCAACTTATTAAACTATTTACTTACCGCAAACACCTAATTTCAACGTACGTCTGCGTAACTGCTTTCACTATCATTACACACAACAAAAATCCAATTATAATACTAATCACTATTTAATACCAAGTAATAAATTCTAATACGTGACACTAACTAATAAATTCAAATACCTATAAATTTTCATTTTTTTTCGTCATAAATTCAAGTTGTCTGTCAACAGTCAACACAGAATGTCCGCTTCGTTTCGAATTTCTAGGACCAATCAGGATATTTGATGAGACAGCAATAGAAAATGCGTGCGCGTGAGCGAGAAGGAGGGAGTAACTCGATTTGCAGCGGCTTGCCATAGTTGCTACTTTAGCCGGCTGCCTGCGACCTTGATGTGACGTCACGGCATTATTTTGTATGGAAGTTTAACCGCTAAAAAGCCGATCGCGCCAGCGGCTTATTTTATGACAATTTGTTGTTGAAGAAAAATTCTGTTGATAGTTTAGGCGTTTTGTAATGTTTCCTACTCAGTAGAGAGAATTTTTGTAGTATTTCAGTAGATTCTACTGAAATACTTCCTACAAAAATTACTGATTGTGCCATTTCTAAATTACGGTAGAGAGAGTGGTTGTGTTCCCAACTTCTGAAGGGAAGCCGGTGGGAATCGGCTTCTATGGTACCTTCGCCACTGATATCTATTACACGAAAGAATTCCGAAACCTTCCTTTAAAAAACCAGTAGGTAACCATACCTCGAAACCATAATCACATGCCAATCCATCACTACTTAAGTACTCTACCATCTAACCGACCATCTTATGCAATGAAACGCATATTGAAGCTATTTCGCATAAACCATCCAGATTCGATGGTTATCTAAATAATGCACAGCCTTCGGATGCTGTGTGATGTGTAATTTTGCCGGTTATATCTACTCGTAGCGCGACTTTCTCAATCCAAGGTTATGAGTAGAAAGTGATGGATCGTGATGGTCAAAGATGCCGCTCGTTTGATAAAGTATATACTTACTTATAACTTTTTCGGAGGCATCGCCGGCAGCGCAACAGGTTGGTACATAACTCAGAAAATAATGCAGCTGGCGTATTATAATATTAGCTAGCAGTACCCGCAAAAAATATTTCTGGCTGACCGTGGCTGTCCAGCTGCAAGCTGTCCGTTTGTACTCTGTTTCTAGAGTAGTATATTAAAAGGGTTTTTGAAGTTGTGCTGCTTATCCATACAATTTAACGGAGTATTATTCGGAATCTCTCGGAAACCACTTGATTTATAGCGATATGAAGCACCGGAGAACACTGACTATTCAATTTACGATTACATCTACAACCCTCAATAACATCTCTATATATTACGATTAAGGCAAAGGTCATTGATCTTACCTACGCATGATTTCATATTCGATTGCTAATCGCGGTGATTCGTTTGATAGGTTCGCAATCGGGGCCAGTGACTCACTATTACACGGTCTTACCACCCGGACGTCGACCGCCCAGGTTGCAAAATGCTTTCCTTACGCCGTGAACTTTGTATATCGGTTATTCCGTGTCGTCATAGATTGTTACCGACATGTTGTAATATAATTCGTAACCTCATCCAACCGCACCATATCCGTTGTGAGCCGGGACGGCTGAATACGCCCGATCCATCTCCGAATGTGTTACATAAACCGCAGTCCGCAGCGCGGCCTATGACCGTGTCCAACGCAGACATTGTGTGGTGTTGAAAGCTGCTCCAAACAAAAGAAGGTTGTATTAAATACTCTATTTGGAGAGTTAAAGCCTTCGCAATATCTTAACGCGAATCTAGTGAGCGTTAAATAGAACAATAATTAGGTTTTAATGGAAGAAGCGTTCAGTCGCAAAGAATCAAACACAAAGGTGACACAAATTTCAAATAGGCACCTAATCTTAAGTTGCTTTGAGAAATCAATGCGTTGTCTTGAGACTTTTTATTCATACTAGCTGTTTCCCGAATTAACTTTGGAGATCCCGCGGGAATTCCGGGATAAAAATTAACCTATGTATCCCTGACAACGTGCAGCATGCAAAATTTCATAATGATCAGTTGAGCCGTTAAGGCGTAAAAGCGTAACAAACAAACAATCTCACTTTTGAATACACGTTGTCAGGGATACAGAAAGGATATAGACTTCTTATCCCAGAATTCCCGCGGGATCTCCGAAATTAACCGTGGGCGAGACCGCGGGAAACAGCTAGTAATAATATATTATTAGGTAGTCTCAAGTGCTATATATATATTTTATTAGGTAGATAGATACTTAAGACATGTATCATGAGAACTTTTTAGCTAACGCTAATTTTATTAATTAGCCTTCACTATTTACTGACTGACACTAACGCGGATTACCTTGGTGCGGCAGATAATTGTTAAATTCTGTTAATTTTTCAAAATTCTTTGTCAAATTGTCAACACTCTGTCACGGATAGTTAAGCTGCGTGTACACACAGTAGCACATATGTATACCTACCTAATTAAAAACACATATTATCTTCTAGCGGTAAGCTATGAGATTTTCCCCACTTCTGTGATTGTATGCATTTAAATTATGCAAAGCTTTAGGAATTGCATTCTGTAAGATTTGTTATCTACCTGTATCCTTTGATACTATTACAGGAAAGTGAGTTTGTTTGTTTGTTTGTTTGTAACGCACAAACAAACAAACAAACACTTCACACGTTTCACACTTCAATAGTTCAACGGATCATCATGTTTTGCATTTTTGCATGTACACGTTGTCAGGGGTAAAGAAAAGGACATAGAGTACTTTCATCACGGAATTTCCGCAGGAACTCCGAAACTATCGCGGGTGAAACCACGGGGATCAGCTAGTATGTATCATAACATAAAAGGATTAGTTTGTTTATATAGCGATAATGTCCGAAACGACTAATGGGCGGCGCCACAGTCTTTGCGGCGGCGGCAGCGGCAAAAACAAATAGTAGACAACATAAGAAGTAGGCCACAGCTCGCGCCGCTCATAGCTGTGGCCTACTTCTTATGTTGCCTACCATTTGTCGCCGCCGCCACCGCCGCCGCAAAGACTGTGGCCAAGGGGTAAAACGATTTTAAAAATTCACAATACACACAATAACATAATACTTTATCGCAGGACAAGGAGTTCCCGAGGGGAACTATATTATGCTATTCGAAAAGTAAATTACATAAATACTTCACGACTATGCAGACCATGTATATATTTAAACTTAGAGGTACAAATACCGTCTGAAAAGGCAAATGAAAGGGTATTTAGTATTTAGAGGCGAAAGACGGAAGGCGGTCCACCAAAAAACATGTTTAGATATTCGTTCAGCATCTGTAGGAAACTTTTTCGAGAGTCAAACTTCTATAGCAGCGGTTAAACCACGAGAACGTGAATGTGGAGCCGATGTTCTTCGCCGTATCTCGTGGTTTTCTCGCGTTCACGCAAGATTCTCGCGTGAATGTGGAGCGGGCTTTAGATCTTTGTGCATGCTAGGGATGTGGACTACTTTTGAAAATCAAAATTCTAATTAGTCCGTCAGTTAGAAAATAAAAAAACAATAGACACGTATTTTTTGCTTTTTCAAATAAATTAAAATATGCAGAGATAAAGCGCATTAAAGTTTAGGGTGAGGGGGTCGTGACTTCACTAACCGCTAAAACCGCCATACAAACTGTCAGAATAGTGACGTCACGCGAAATTTCAACTCAATATATCGCCGTTATTTTTTGATTACGTAAAAAGAGAAAAAATACGTGTCCAATATTTTTTAATAATCTACAAGACGGACTAAAAAATAAAAATTAGTCAACATGCCCATTGTACGAGAAAAAAGAAAAAAAAAAACATGAATTTTTTTTTTGTGCATTGGAATTGATTTATCTAAAGAGACATGGTTAAAAATGTTTCGAATTATTAACTTGTTTGAATATCCGCGTATTGTTTTCGAAAAGTAGGTATACCTAGGTTATCTACTGCAAACCTTGATGGCAATTGAGTTTTTATGGTCTCACGTTCTTGTATAAGTAGGTATGTATTTTCTGTACAAAACCGAAATTCCACTGATTCATTGTTTATTCACGATATCTCAAAAACTACTTACTTGACCTTATTTATTATTCACTAGGCGTGCCCCGCGGTTTCACCTTCAACCTTTTCCTTACAATTACAAACAAAAGAATTAGCGAATTTGGTCCAGTCGTTCATTTTTATATAGGTACCTACACGTATATAAGATGTGATAAAACTAACTGCGAATATTTACAGGACTAAAAGTATCCGTTTTAACAAACAGGTTAAGCAATAAAATAATATTATAAGTTGAGTAGTTTTTCAGAATATGACAAAAAATAAATTCAATGAAAAAACATTACAATTACATTCACAAGGTACCTACACAATTACAGTTAGGTACACTACACAATACACGTAGCTCAGCGTGTAAGCGCGTGCAAGTAGCAATACGTAGATATACATACAAGGCACCCGCCACGCACACAGCGAGCGATACATCAGCTGGTCAGCTCGATCGAGGTCATTGTCCTTAAGATACCAGTGCGTGGCGATGTGTATGTAAACCGATGAGCGGTGAGCTCCTTCACAGGTTGTTTTCTTTTTGATTGATTTAATTTATTTGAAAAAAAAAACGGACAGAGTGCAAGACCCACTTTCGCAGCCACAATTCAAAAATATACACTTAATTTATTTTCTTTCTTCTTTCTTTCTTTTTAATTTGTTTAATTATTTGTAACTGATATGTAAGATGTATATGATTGTTGGTTGCCAAAACATAAATAAATAAACTATTGATTTAAATATTCGGGGGACTGACCCAGGGTCAAAAGGAAAAAATAAGTGTGTGAACGTTGCGAATCATGCAGTTGCGTTCATGACAGTGGTATTTTTTACGGCTCCACTGACAAGAGCAAATATTATCTAATAACCGTGTTTGCAATAAAAAGAATTTATGATGTTATGTGATAGAGTTATCGTTTATTTAGGCAACAGCCATATGTGTAAGAATGGCATTACTTCGACAGTGTTTCCGACCATAAAGATTTCCGCTACTGTTAGACTGTGGGTTAAGATCGGCATATAAAAATGAAGCGCATGCAATCATGGGAGGTAGGTATTGTTAAAAATTCATTTACCGTTTCCCAATATTCAATAGATTTACTGTGGACGCTTGAATTGTCGACGACGCATTTCAATATTAGATTTCTACGCCAAGTTATATCCATCTAAAGATTTAATGTGCTTTAAAACCGTGAAAAATTATTATTACAATGGTCAAAATAGGTTAATTTCAACCCAATAACTATTGACCTTAGAGTAATGAGAATTACCAGTTCCGACAGTACTTATAGTTTATTTGCAATTTATCTAGAATTTGTATATTTCAAAACAAATATTACAACAGTAGTAATAAAAATTTAAAATCGTGTCCAATATCCAAGACGAATCTCCTTAAATCCTGCGCTCAGATTCGTTATTTGGAAGTGTTTCCAAATAGGTAAGTAATTATTTTTTATAGCTGAAAAAGTTCATGGACTCGTGGCATATCTACTCGTGGCATCATAATATTAGTACTTATTTTCTTTTGCGAATATTTTACCAAATTGCTTAGTTTTTTGTTTTAACCTATTCTTAAAACGTATGTTGTATGTACTTACTAGGTACTTCTGCTAATAATAAGAACATTAAAAACAATAATGTTTAGATGGATGGTTGGTTTTTTTTTATCTACTTATTAGGTATTTACTCAATGACGCATTAAAAACCGTACGAATTTAGATGCAATTTGATACCTACCTTTTATATTTAGGATTATCAGATAGGATAGATACTTTTATTTATTCCTAAGGAATTCGCGAAATTCACACGGGTAAAACCCTGGGGGAGAGCAACTGTAGTAAGTAGATAGCTTGTCTAAACTAAAATGACGCGCCCCTCCATCGCACAACCGTTAAAAGGACGCAGATAAGCAATAACATGTTAACCCACAAAATTAAGTTATTGATACAGAACGATTTATTGAGAGTTACAAAACGTTTTTTAATTATGTGTTTACCTTATTACATTGTTTAAATATGTCACAATTTGTCGAACATAAAAAAATGTTGACACAAAATGACGCTACAATTTTAAAACATGATTTACTCAAAATTTCTCCAGTGTGGGTTAACACACTATTGCTTATCTATGTCCAAAATATCGATAGTGCGCAATACTGTCGCCGCACTCACACTGTTAAAGAGATATTATAAATAGGTACAATATGATCTCGCACATCTAAAACTGCTAATTAAGTAGTGTGGCGCGTCATTTTAGTTTGGACAAGCTATACTTAAATATGCAATAAGTACACACATATTATGGATAGAAGCGACGGTCACGCATCGGCTTTTCATTCCGCGTTGCACTGACACAATCATCGGATTCGTCGGCTGGCAGGCGGCGGCGGGCGGTCCATTGTTCATTCAGCGTACTGTTACAAAACGGTGGCAATTTCGCTTGATTAATGATTTTACCCATATTTTACCATAATATTACCAAGTTTCAAACCATCAGTTGCGATAACTTATTATTCCCTCACAGCCACTTAGTACGAAAGCTCGTTGCCAAAACAATCGCCTTCAATGGCGTCGAAATAAGCAAATATATTTTTTTTACTGAACAATGGACACAAAGATTTCTTACGTATTATTACGAGTTTGTAAAATGACTTCATTGAAACATTATACCGAAGGTTCAAATGCATTGTTTCTCATTTGAAAATGGAATCTGGGACGCTTCATTAACTTCACAGTCATCAGTTAAATTAGTTAAAATATAGTCAAACCATGACTGAACCTAGCTAAATATTTACAAACAAAAAGCCGTTACCAACTCAGCTGCTAATATAATGGTGCAAAATTATAATTTCAAAGACAATTTTATTAGCACAAGAGTACCAACCACGTGCTAGTAGAAAGATTATTGTAAACTGCAAATCTGCAAATCCTTTAAATAAATCCTTTAAAATCTTTAAATTAAATAAAGGATTGTATAAATTATGTTGTCATTTTTCCGGATTGAGATTCAATCCAACTTAAATCACTGTTTATACACAACTAGCTGTCCCCCGCGGTTTCACCCGCGGTAATTTCGGAGTTTCCGTGAGAATTTCGGGATAAAGAGTACCCTATCTCACGCAGGACTATACCGTAGCCTATAGTTCTTTCACTTAGGTATAGTATAGTTCAGTATAGGTCCCGAGATTACCCCCTACAACGTCACAAACTCACAATTCACAAACTCACAAACTTTACCCCTTTATAATATTACCTAGGTATAGATATGTAGGTACGTGCCTATAGTAAACTAACATACTCTTATACAAACACCTATTTATAATAAATACTTTATTAAAATAATTGTATCTACAAAATACAATATAAACAATGCATGCAGCCTTATGTAAGAGTATTTACTATTGTAAGAATGGAGGAATAGATTAAATGGTTAAACTCGAGACCTAAGTTCCACTTTATTATTCACATAATTGCACTATGGTGGTTCTATGAAGCGAGTGCCTTCCGCAATTTGAAAGTGACCCAAAACGAAAAATACCATATAAAATAAGTTTTTTATGCAATATTCAATTAACAACGTACAAATTACAGATTCTCATCTGGTCGAGGTCCTTTCGAAATCTAGTAGGGGCTTACGGAGTAGGGGTGGTAAAACGAAGCTGCAGCCGCCGCTCGCGCTACAGACGCACCGACTGTTGCCGCGTGCAGCCATTGCCCCACGTGCGTTTAAATAAAAAAAAAAAACAGCCGTGTGACAGTTCATGCACTTTCGCGGGTAAAAAACCTCAGCGGTTACATTTAAAAGAAGAACATTTTGAATTCGTTGTGCGAGTGCCAGTGTTTTATTTTTATTGTGGTTAGTGCGCGCAAAAACTGTGTGTGCATTTTGACATTGTGTTATATTTTGCGTAATGCTCTGCTGCTCACATTGAGAGTGCAGAATGAGGAGAATGACTGGCTTAATTTGCCAATTCCTTTTATTGGCGCACGCAGCCTACGCTATCACTAGGGTGAGTTACAAAATATTTCTATAGATATTTAGCGAACAAATTTTAAAATTCGTAATTAATGTATAATATATAAAAATAAAGTAATAAATGCGCATGGGTTTCCGCAGTATACATTGAAAAGTAATAAATAAGAAGCAAGTGAGCCATAAGTAATTAGGTAGGTAAAAACAATAATAATCTATATTGATATTATAGAAGGTAAAGTTTGCGATTTGTGATGTTGTAGGGGGTAATCTCTGGATCTACTGAACCGATTTTGAAAATTCTTTTACCAAGAGAAAGCCACGTTATTCGTGAGTGTCATAGGCTATTTCGCAACCCGGAATTTCCGCGGGAACTCCGAAATTACCGAGGGTGAAACCATGGGAAACAGCTTGTTATTTAAAAAAAAAAACCAATCGTACTGGAAGATCTTTATTTATTTTCCTTATACTTTCTGCATTAGCTGTGTGGCGCCTACTTTACTAATTGATAAATAGTGTTTATATAATACAATAAAAACATACATACAGCCGAATGCAGAAGCTC
The DNA here is from genome assembly GCA_907165275.2 of Zygaena filipendulae. Classification (NCBI taxonomy): domain Eukaryota; kingdom Metazoa; phylum Arthropoda; class Insecta; order Lepidoptera; family Zygaenidae; genus Zygaena; species Zygaena filipendulae. The sequence goes on from OU015649.1 coordinate 1,474,566, forward strand.
CTCCTTTTTGGAAGTCGGTTAAAAATGAACAGAGGTCTCGGCCGTATCAACTTTCCATCTCTTAATCCTCCTATACTAATCGTCCGGTTACGATGAAACTATTGTAAAATATTAAATGCTCGTCCGTATCTGGAATAAAATAGGTACTGCTGTCACACTCAGTAGTAATATAATACTATAGATGTTTCCCTCGGTTTCACGCGTTGTAGTGAAAACCGCTGCAAAATTCTTCGAGTTAAAGTATGCCTAGCTTAGAAGAATACAAACACAGACATACGCGGGTAGATTGTTTCATATAGATACTATTTGAGATGGTCACCGTCCCAAACTACATAAGTAGCATGTGCCTACTATGGGATTGATCGCGTTAAGAAATAAAATTAAGAACAAAACCGAACTATGAACTTAACAATGAAAGACAACCTGGGTCTGCGAATATTCTATTGTGAACAGGCAGCGGTTATACTCGTAAACCTACTGGTTAGCGTGTGAATGTAGAAAGTTGGAAATTTTCAACGAGTAGGTACCCAGTACCTACCTAGTTATCTAATGTCGCTTCTGGGCCGCATCTTTGAACTAATGGCCAATTCAGATTTCAAATTCAAACTGAATTTTTTTAAGCATTCTACCAACCAAAGCAAAATTTGCCACAATATTTTATTTTGATCTTTTTGAAATTCAACATACATAGTTTTAGCACAGTAATCAGTTACGGAAAAATAAATCGTTAGATCAAAGATGACATCGAATCGCATGGAACTACCTTGAACTACCGACCAACATCACCCAAAAAAAACATAATCACCTAACTACCGACCTCAACGGAAATTCCGCATGGAAACCAAAAACTACTTTTATTTTTTCTTCGGTCGCAAACACAGAGTAAATAAATTAACTAGAGAGGACATGACTGTAGCCGGGCCGGCGCGCTACCGTTGCAAAGGAAGTTAGAGCAACAAGTGGCCCGAAACTTCTTTTGCTGCCATCCCATGTACCTAACACAATATTCCCAAAACTGTGAATTTTGAAAAAAGTGACTAAGTAAAAACATAAGTATAAAGCGAATGTAGTGTAGTAGTGTGTGATGAATAGTTTTGTGTGCGAAAATCACTCGGCGATACTAGTTTTCATCTGTTTTCATACTAAACTAAGTTGATGTCCCTTCTATCTATTATTTTTTGTTCTGTGGTCGCAACTCGCAAAAGTCTTGGACCATGTAGCCGCTTCTTTCGCACAAATTTTTTTCAGGTTATTTTTTACAAACAATTATAGTCTCGTTTAGTGTATTTTAAGTACTTCTAATATATAAAATTCTCGTGTCGTTCATTCAATGTTCGTTCCCATACTCCTCCGAAACGGCTTGACCGATTCTCATGAAATTTTTTATGCATATTCAGTAAGTCTGAGAATCGGCTACTATCTATTTTTCACCCCCCTAAAAGGAGTTCCTGCGGGAATTCTGAAACTAACGCGGGTGAAACCGCGCGGGACAGCTAGTTTTATTCTATTATTTTTAAACTAACATTGTTTAATTACTTTATTGTTCGTATGAAAATAGAAGAATAAATAAAAAACTATAAGTTAAAACTAAAAACTACAAACTTATTTTATAAAATATACATATTTTTATTACATCTATCTGGACGCAGATAAGCAATAACATGTTAACCCACAAAATTAAGTTATTGATTCAGAACGATTTATTGAGAGTTAGGGAACGTTTTTTAATTTTGCATTTACCTTATTACATTGCTTAAATATGTAACTAAATATTGAACATAAAAAATGTTGATACAAAATGGCGCTCCTACTTTTAAAAGACGATTTACTCAAAATTTCTCCAGTGTGGGTTAACACACTATTCCTTATCTAAGTCCATCTATACTCACTAATATTATAGAGAGGTAAAGTTTGTGACGTTGTAGGGAGTAGATAATCTCTGGATCTACTGAAACGATTTTGAAAATTCTGTCACCTTTAGGAAGCTACGGTACGGTCCTGAGTGACATAGGGTACTTTTTGTCCTGAAATTCCCACGGGAACTCCGAAATTACCGCGGGTGAAACCGACCTAATAAAAAAGTCCAGACTAAATAGTAAACAAAATCACGTAGTTGTTTACTCTGATGTGACCCTGAGGACTAAATCCACTGTACCTATTTGACAGCTTCTCTTAAAGGTAAGCTACCAATGGTAGATACTGTGCACGGTTGAAATTACTAAATACGGTACCTAATTAGTGCCGTCTTTGGTAAATTACTATACTTAAGTACTTTCAAAATACGTACCTATTCGTATTGGCAAACCTAACACTCGGAGATTAGTACGCAATCCAATCAAATAAAGACGGCTGCAGCCAGCCAGCTGGTTCGGCTAAGTATACCGAGATAGGCATTAGGCATTAATTAACCGGTCTAGATAACTAGGCATTCGATGTGGTAACACGAGTACGAGTAGAATCAGACATTACCTACTAGACAGCTTTGGTTACATAAGTAAGCAGGTAGATAATAATTTAAAAACAATAATTGGACCTTATCACACAGCGCTCTATGGTATACATACTAGCTTTTGCCGCGTGGTGGTCGAAATCCTTCAAAAAATGAAAATTTTCTTCCAAGAAAACACGTTGTTCCTTACAAACTTTGCAACCCTTTTCCTCCCTTAGGGGTTGAATTTTCAAGAATCCTTTCTTAGTGCACATCTATAACGTCACTTAAGGAATATTTGTGGAAAATTTCATGGTGCGGTGATCGATCAGTCTGTCAGTTTCTGCTTTAAATTTCATGTTTCTAGAGCCAGCGGTTTCAGCTGTGTGGTGATCGATCAGTCAGTCATTTTCTGCTTTTATATATAAGTACATATATAGATTGTCCAAGTCACAGACAATACAATACTTCAAGCCGAGCTTGTACTATGTGCACAAGACAACTGATAAAAATAATAGACAATTTAAAAAAAAAATACATAAGATTCATCACATCAATGTTTACCTCAATCACAGACAATAAAATACTACTCAATGCAAAGATCGAACCCACGACCCTTGGCGTAATAGTCAGGTTTATAGCTACTACTTCACGATTCATGGTACTGTCGTACACGCACTCAGTGATGAGTGTACCTGTACCTACATTGAAAAAAACGGGTGTAATGAATCAAAATCTAATGCAAAATAATATTAAATATGCAGTATAATGTAACCACATTATGTATTTTATCTATCTATATATATTTTTCTGTATGTATATTTTATAGGTATCTATGCGTGTATCTTTGTATATCTTTTTATGTATTTTTATTTTTTATATTTATGTTCTATGTGCATATTTGTATTATTTTATGATTCCTGTTCTACCTATCAACATATAAATTTTCTGTATTTGTCCTGTCCACCCAAAGGTTGTCTGGAAGAGATCGCTAGTAAAGCGATAAGACCGCCTTTTGTATGCCTTTAGTTATAAGTTTTTGTAACACTGTAACATTATTTTGGTGTACAATAAAGTGTATTCTATTCTATTCTATTCTATTCTATTCTATAATAGTGCTCACAACAATCAGACTACTTTTGTTGCATAAATGGTCACTTTGGACTCACAAATCGCTTTGCTACTTGGAACCAATTAGGTAGAAGTAAATGATTAGCAGTACTAATTAGCTATAGTTACGACACTAGAGCTGAGATCGCCTTCAACTCGTCTTCAAAACGTAGTTCTTATAACTGAAGACCAAAATGTGTCCTTTAAATTAAGGTGCTTAGGACGCGCTCTTCCATCACACTAGAGTCACGTCGCGTGCTATAAATATTAGGTAAATACATACCTATAAGTAAAATTTCCAGTTCATTTTTTGTTAAGATTTCTGCAGCATTTCATGAAATATATAGTTACCTATTTGAGCCAACCGTGTTCCAGTTTAGGTACATGAATCTAAACAGCCAGCAATTTAGTTAATTTTTCGTCGGTCAACGTTCTAGAAACCGTGGATTATATTGTAATAAAATAATATTATTTCACGATATCCCATTTGGAGGACCTGCAGTAGGCGTAGGCGTAGACGAGCAAATTTCATGAAAATAAGTACAGCCGTTACCTTGCGCTCGCGCATACGGCAAGTGACTGCTTCTTTGTGATTATTAATCTCGCTTAATACCACCCACTGCGACCACTTTGTGGCTTTATCAATACCTATTTTCTGTTTCGCAATTCACTTGAAAAAGATAAATCCTTCTTACGTTATTGTTACAAAATTCCAACAGTTGAGTCTTTTTATCTGGAAACAATTCTAACATTTCGTTTAAAATTAAAAGACGATTTACAAATAGAGTAAAATACTCTTTATTGCACAGCATGACGCTTAATTAGCCAGACTGATTCTTACACTTAAAAGACAGTAATAGTTCTCGATTAGACTCATAACCAAAGAGACAATAATAGTTCTCTATTAAAAAACATGGTTTCTAAATACTTAAAAAAATTTCCAAAGTTACGAAGCGAATTATCTAAATCAATTCTATCTGCATTCATAAATACCGAAATCACTTAAAAATACAAAATCTTGATTACCTATCAAGTCTTGAATACATCATAGCTTAGGTAATATAAACATATTACTGACGGTGATGTATTGAGTATCGACGGAGGGTCCACTTTCACCTTTCCGCGCATACTACCGCGCACTAGACCACTCCCGCGCAAGTCTGTCTGGTCCTACGGAGCCGGATACCGGTTCGTGAACTTTCGGTTTCGTTCGTCGACTTACTACTACGGAGCCATACTCATTACTCATACGTAACTTCACTCTTTTGTGTGCCCAAAGGTCGACGGTTAGGTAATTAATTGCTACGGGAAATACGATTATCGTCCAACAGCCGCCTGTAAAGGCAGAATGCGCGCGAGTCGCAACTCGTTCCGCGTTCATTGTGCAATAATTTAAGCAAACCACGTTTATAATGTTGTTTGGGTAAGTTTTGACGTTATTTAACTTTTCCAACGACTATTCTGCATGATTATTTTAGTCGCTTGATGACTATAAGTAACGTGTAGACTGTAGGTACATAACAGTTAACTTCTGTAGGTTAGAGATTATACAACAGCTACGATCTTACTTTATCAGTGAGTATAGAGTAGGTAGATACAAGTAATTAACGGGCAATGTCAAAAGTAACGATATGGTGAACAACACAGTGATGGAATACTCAATAAAATATGACTGTCTGCGAGAGAGAGTCATGGCGTATGCGACAAAATAAAACGAAAAAAAAAAATGCAAAATAAACATTATGTAACTATTTATCTAGGTGATATTTTAGCTTAGTCAATATTTAAGTCAAGAAACCTGTATATCGCTGTCGTTCTGTGATAAAAACCGAGAAAAAGTTTTTTCTGTCGAGAATCGAAATCGTTTTTATCTCCTAATCTTGGCTCTTTGTACATTTCGAAGATTTTAAGAACTAATTTTTTTACAAGCGTCGTAAATACGTTACAGATGAACAAAAACGAGATTGGGCAATTTTTAAATCGGTCATTCTTTAACGAAATCTGCGTGATTTCAAATTGAAATCATAGACTAGAGATACGTTTGACACTGATTTTATCTGAACTTATCTACCTTAATTAAGATGTATAATTTCACAGCCAAACAATCTTCAGAACAATGACGACATTCGCTTCGTCACCAGACAGACAGACAATCCGAATTGGAGCTTTCGAGTGACGAAATTAAACTTTACACACTGAATTAGAATTGAATTAACATATTGAGGTAGGTGGCGGGGCGTTAAAAATCGTACTTGTTGAATTTTAATAGTTCATTAGTTATCTGAGCACGGAGCCGCGGTCCCAACTTCCATCAAATGTGGAAAGTTTGACTTTCGTTTCTGTTTCCTTCAATTAACATACTGTGTCGTTAGATATATCCGTAGACACTTAGTTATAGTACCTACTACCTAGACATTGAAAAAAAAATACACGAAAAACTGACATTGAACAACGAGAAACATGTCGGACCGTTCCTGATGATAAGCATCGGCATTGCTAGAATTATATTTATTAGCTGTTCTCTGCGGTTTCACCCACGTACTTTCGGAGTTCCCGCGGGAATTCTGTGAATAAAAATACCCCATATCCTTCTTTGTATCCTTGACAATGTTTGCAAAATTTCATAAGATTTCACTCACAGTAATTTCGGAGTTCCCGCGGGAATTCTGGGATAAAAAGTTTGTTCCTCCCTGACAACGTGTACGCAAAATTTCATGATGCTCTGTTGAGCCGTTAAGGCGTGAAAGCGTAACAAAAACAAACTCACTTTCGCATTTATTAATAGTAAGGATAATAATGGAACCCAGAATTTATAGAAGACTAGCTGTCCCCCGTGGGTTCACCCGCGGTAATTCCAGGATAAACTACACGTTTAAACCTTCCTCTTGAAAAATCTATTAAAAAAAGACCGAATCAAAATCCGTTGCGTAGTTTTAAAGATGTAAGCATACATAGGGACAGACAGACAGTGGGTATAGTGACTTTGTTTTATACTATGTAGAAAAGAAGAATAAGAAGTCCGTAACTAAGCCGCTGTGATATGTTTATAACACATCAAAATAACAGCTATCATATCATCATAAATCATATTACTTTACGTTTATTTACTTCATGCAGTGAAATCTAAATCTTTTTCATTTATGGCACCTATCAACAGAAAAAAATCAGCACATCGCGTTTTGCGGTCTCTACCGGTGCAAGTAACATTGTTGTTTTTGTAGGAACTAATCTAATAAAACACAACAAGGTTAGCCAAGTTGACATTCTACAATCGTTAACGCATAGAAAACTAGAATATTATAAAACTTTGGTCAGCCAATCAAAACTAGCTTTACGTGAAAACTAGAGTTTTGATTGGCTGACCAAGTGACGTCATGACGATTCGTTACTTATGTTTTCTATGCGTTAACGATTGCAGAATGTCAACTTGGCTAACCCCGCAGTTATGTAATAAATAATTTTGTATAAGAAATGTACTTACCAATTTATTTTATTATTACCTATTTGGTAATTTCAAAATCCGATATTTACATACCTATTGATAGATTGTGTTTTTGTCAGTTCGCAAGTTTTTCATGTTGAGCTAGCTCAAAAGGGTCGGCAAAAAGAGACTAATTTCAATGATTAGGTACCAAGTAAAGATTTTTAAAAACAGAATCGCCGCAATCAGAGGCGTTCATTAAATTAATGTTAATTGCCATTTTGACAAATTAAGTTAAATTTAGTTAAATGCTAATTAACATTAATTTTATTTTACGTAATTATATGGCAGTTAACCTCGAATTTAAGGTAGGTATTCAAATATCCGTCGAATCTTTTACCTACCTAAAAACGTAAACATATTAAGTCGGTAACATCAACATTCTAAAGTTTCTATTACTCCAATCTCCCATATTTTATACATCAAACACGATCATTATTAACTACTACACGTTACTTATGACTGCACACTAACTCGACCCGACTAACTCGACTAATTCGACCCGTGTAAACCCCTCTGGGTTTACACGGGTCGAATTTCACGGGGACTAAAGCCGCACGACTTTTGCCGCGCGACGAAAATCGACCGTTTAAATGGCAATTCGGCTAGGTCTTGTCTAGGCGGCTTGGGGAGACAATTTGTGAAGCAAGCGACTAGCCGCACGGTGGAAATCGACCCCTTTTTAATGGCAATTCGGCTTGTCGCAAGTGACTAAAGCCGCAACCCCCAAAGTTGGGTAGCAGCCGACTTGGGCCGCGTGGCGATCGGCCATTCACGCGTATTGGTATCATATTTTTGTATCAGCGGAGTAACCTTATGTAGTATCAAACTGACCTGTAGTCATTCCTATCGTTTTCTAAAATAATCAGGATGTTCTAAACTCCATTCCATGCGATTTTAGTCACCTTTGTGGCTAGCGATGCGGCTTAGTGAAGCGACTTGTGAAGCGACTAGGCGCATGCCGAAAATCGACTCGTGTAAACTCCTCTTTAAACTGAGCTGCGGGCCACAGTTTCAATATCACTTTTTAACGTGGGTAGACCTAATTGCGGTGATTGTGGACAGTCACGATATAGCACCAACTTGTCATTTGTCACATGCGCAAAGGTTGACCAACTTCAATATGTGGGTGTTTTGTAATTAACTTTGTTAATAGGAAAGTACGTATCTTATTCGGTTGTTGATGTTACTAAAACGATTTGGGACGCCTACTCTAAATTTGCGACAGAAGATTCTTAAATCTTCTCAACGGTTTCAATATTTTTAACAATTTGCCTTGTCTAGTAGAGTACAAGTTCTGCAGTCATTATACCATTCGTGCGGCATAGGTAACTCTCGTCTCTCGAATAAATAGTTTTCTCGGACATCGGTGAGTGTTGACTACAGTGTCATGAATACTTTATCTATAGAGAAACTCGTGCCTCGTTAGAAATCGATTCCATTAATTTGATAGATTGATGCTTTTAAATAATCGTGAATATAATGAACGCGTAATCCTCCCAAATTAAACGCTGTCTAGATATTATAACAATGTGAATTCAACATTCATATTGTAATCATGATTAGAGCGTTGAATCTGTTGCGCGGGCGCAGCGCCAGTCGGCTCAAGAATGCACTTTCATATTACTGATGCGGCACGGGCTCGGACAGACAAATCCGTGGCTTATTATATATAGAGTGAATCACGAACACGGCGCAAACACGTATGCAGGTGTCATGTCTCAAAGAGAAAAATTGAAAAACAAATCATATTCAGCATAATTAAGAGATAAGTACAGCTATTTTTAGGGAACCGTACCTGCCTCAAAAGGAAAAATGGATTATCGGATCACTTCGTTGTCTGTCTGTCCGTCTGTCTAAGGTCCGCCCTTTGAAGATGTGAAAAAAAAAACAAATAGGTATAGATACTTCCCGTTGACCTAGTCATGAAATTTGGTGAGAAACAATGTTTGTTTGTTGTGAGCAAGTAAAGGGAAATATCCGAAAACCGTGTGGTTTTACGTACATCACAAAAAAAGTTGCGAGTGTTAACTTGATTGCAGTTGGTAAACTAACCCGGGCTGTCGATGTATGGCAATAACAGTTTTCTAACGGCAAAGTTGTTTGTCTCTCAATCGGGATTACGACTAATTTACAAGTTTGCATGAAAACCTCGGTGCGCGAGTCTGACTCGCACTTGGCCGGTTTTTATTATTCATAACAATTTTAGCAATGCCAAATAAGTTCAATAACCTCATAAATGTTATAATAAAATGTTTTATTTTTATTATTTCAGCCAGAGAATGATTTCGATAGAAGAAGACAGCCTGGATTAGGACATCCGGGCTTCAGCGAACACCAGACGAGGTTTGGATTAAACTCTCCCCTGCAAAACTTCAACACTCAGCTGGGCCTGGTCAACAACCCGTCGCCTCCTCTGCAACAACAACAGCAGTTTCAACAGCCTTTCCCTCAGCCCCAACAACCATATGTACCACAATTCAACAACATAAATTCCAATCAGAACATTCAAAACAACCCACCTCTGCCAAACAATGCCATTAATTTCAACCAAGGACCTATTATAGAGCCATCTGTCCTACAGCACAGTTTCTCAATAGACCTAGGACCAGCACCAAACCCAAACAATTTCATTCAACCAGTTCCTCCTACTTTAGCTGCCTTCTCAAATTTACCCTCACAACAAAATCCTCAAGTATTCAGTAATCATAACGCCCGTCCAATTAATCTAGCTCAACCGCGACCAACTCAGCCAATCTTTCTGCCTACTATTCCGCCAAGTCAAGGTCACAATTTCAACAAACCAAACGCTATAACTATTCACCCTGCACCGAATCTGGGACCACAAAACTTCCATCAGCACAACAACAATGGACAAAACCCGTTGCAGTCAAATTTGGGTCCAGCACCTATTTTCCCGAGTGGACAAACATCACAAATACAAAACCTATTCGAACAACAAAATGAGAACTTAGAAAAACTAAGAGAACTGCAAGAGAGACAGCGAATAATTCAAAAGCATCAGGAATTTGTACAAAAACAACAACAAAAACAACAAGAGAAAGTTGAGAAACTACATCAAGAATTCATAAGTAAACAAGCAACCAAAACTCTTCCTACTTTCCCAACAACCGAGAGTTACGATGATGTCTTAAGAAATCAGGACAAAAGTAGACCTGTTCTCCCGCATGAGACGGATTTATTCAGGAAAGCTGTCGAAATGTTTGAGAAGCAGAACCCAACGACTCCGACAACGACAACATCTACAACAACTACTACAACACCAGCCCCAACATCTAGGTACACGCCTAGACCTAGACAGAAAGCAAGAAATCCACCACAAGATAAGAACAAGCAGAAACTTTATAATGAAATCAAGAGTCTTCTTGAAGAAAGTGAAACCAAGGGATTTGACGATAACTTGAGAGCTAAGAGTGTTGAGCTTTTACAAAAACCAGACATCCTTAAACAACTCAAGGTAGCTTTAGCTGAAAACCCCGAAGACTTTAGTGGGAAAAATTTCTCATCTCGAGAGATTTCTTTAAATGGTCAAAAGTTCGAAATAATTAGAACTAATAATCCTAATTTAATACCCCAAGGAGCTGTTACTGCCGATAGTACTAATTTAGCTGATATAATGGCTGCTGCATCAGGTGCAACAGTGCCACAGAAAAAAGAGAGTCGGGTATCTTTTGAAGAGTTAACCAAAGGCGTATTACCACCTGGTGCTGATTTCGAATTGATCAAGCAAACGGATAACGGAAAGTTGGAAGAAGTACCAAGTCTTCCGAACGCTATTAATAACAAGAAAAAAATTACATTTGTTTTCTTGGAAGAACAAGACGACGGGACGTTAAAAGTAAAAGGTGTGAAAGCTAATGGGCAACAGACAGAAGAAGGTCCGGAGGTTGAAAGCATCTTAAAGAAAATAAAGAATGGTGAAATACAGTTACCTGGCAATGCAAGAATATCAAACGCTGGGTTTACAGCTAGTACCACTGCTGCCACGCCATCAACTGACTCGACCGATTTCATAGCGGAATCTTCTCAGCAACCTTCAAGCTACTCCAACTACGTTAGCACATCAAGCCATGGTGCAACTGGGCACTCTCAACCGACTATCCACACAACTCCAGCAACTAATACGTACAGAACTTCAATTCAATCTAGAATAACTCAACCTCAAACTGAGACTTATACAACTCCAACCCGCATAGTGTCGACCACCGAAAGATACTCTGTAAAGTCAACAACACCTTCTTTTTTGCCAACGCCGAGAAAATCTTTCAGTCAAACTACAAGAAATACGTTCCCTAGTTCAACTATCACGAGCACTACACCTTCATACCGGATAACTCCTGAAGATATCGTTGTGATCGGGTCCAGTACATCCTCCTCCACCGCGCCTCCTAGAGAGGAAATAAATACAGTAGGCGGCTCGGGGTTAGTCGACATTCTCAAAGACAACGGTTTATTTGCAACGGCTAAATACTTACGGCAGTCAGGCTTGGACACGATTTTGAACGAGACCGGACCATACACAATCTTTGCGCCCACCGATAAGGCGTTTAGAACACTGCTAGTCCAACTGGGTGGACCTGATCGGGCCGAGGAGAAGTTCCGTGACAATCCAAGACTGTTGAGTGGTGTAAGTATTGCAAACTTTGTTATCTATTTATGTCCCACTTCATGATGTTGACACTCCTGTGTCCTTGAGCTAAGTTTATAAATATCGCAACGTTTGACTGGCTGGAGTATATGCATATACTCATTACTCATAGCAATTGTAATTTGCATTCACGATTCCGTGAAAAATCAAATCATCCTAAGGTCAAATGTTCTGACTGGCAATGTTCCTAGCTCCTCCTGCACCACGTGATACCGGGGGCGTTTGACATCGGCTCGCTGCAAGACGAGATGACCGGCGTGTCCCTGGCCGGCACCCAGCTGAGGGTCAACCAGTACGACATGCACGACGTCGAGTGGAACGAAGTGCGAGTCACCACCATCAACGGCGCCAGGGTGTTGGACGACAAGAAGGATATACACATACCGCAGGTGAGACCTTCTACAAAATTGCCGTAGTATATAATCAAGCAACCTACACAATATTCAGGAAAACAGAACTGGAATTAAAGCTGAAATAATTGGGTGATGAAAAGAGCTTAAACTTGTGCGAGAGATCTAGGGGGTTTTGTGCGTTGATGAACGATGGTCACTAGATTTCGGGTTTATTCATTCATTTACCAACACAAATCATACGGGTTTACGTATATGAGTTCGTTCACTGCAGAGAATCAGAACGACGTAAAAGAGAAGTGGTGTCGTAGTGTTCGATCAAAGGACACAAGTTTACCTTTACTTTCCTAACATTGAACATATTATATCCAGGGCATAGCGCACGCAGTGGACAGGGTGATGTTCCCGCTGCCGGTGGGCGACGTGGTGCAGACCCTGCAGGCAGACCGGGACAGGCGGTTCACGACCTTCATCAACGCGATACATGCCAGCGGGTTCGCGGACATACTGTCAGGTATGGTTGTTTACGGGCATACCTAACTTATGTAGGCAGGAAGCTGAAGACATAGTTCGGCGTTTGTATAATATGTATAAGTACACGAATATCATTGCGTGTACATAAAAGCCGTACCTACCTAGCATCCCGTGAGGGTGGTATAAAAAAGCTCCATTTGCAACACATTCACAGCTAAAATTCTCTATTTTAATGAGTAATACGGTAAGTATCCCTTTTTTATCATGTTCTGAAGACTATCAAAAGTCAGAAATCAATCAAATTTTGCGTGCACAAATTAGATGTTGCGTACACCATATAAAGCGGTTTTTAAAGACTCTTTTGATCTCGTGATAAAAGATAATACTGACCACGAGCCTAAGCCAATAATAATATTATTGAGAGCGCAACACAACAACTCTTCATTCCTTCCTCCTCCCCTTTTGAAGTAAGATTGCCTGCGAGTGCGATGGCTACGAAGGCTAATAAAAAAAAAGATCATCGATAGGTACTATTACTATCATTATCTACTTTGTGACTATGACTCTACTACTTGTCTCAGAGACTCAGCAGTGTCAGGACAAACATAATATCTGAGGTTAGTGTCAAATTAGCTTGTATTCTTTTACAAAAAAAAAAGAAAGTAACAATCTCACGTGAGGCTCGGAAGGGGGAGGGTTTCGGAAACAAATCGCGAAATATCACAAGGAAGGGAGGGCTATAATGAGATATCTAGAGAAGATAATATTAAATTTTTTTTAATATACTTTATACTAAAATACACGTGATTTTGGGTTTTGGGGGGGGGGGGGGGGGGGGATGTGGTCTAAAACTTCACCACATATCACCCGGAGGGGTTGAAAATTTGCTAAAAAACATCACGTGATTAATGGACGCCCCTCGTAGACAAGAAAACGTACACGGTGTTCGCGCCGACGGACGCGGCGTTCGCGCGGCTGCCGCCGGCCGAGGCGGCGCGCTACGGCGACAAGGCGGCGGCGCGGGCGCTGGTCGCGCGCCACGTGATGCCGGGCACGCTGTACAGCGCCGGCATGAGATACTACCAGCTCAGGAACTCTATGGAGGAGGCCAAGCCGCTCACGCTCCAAAAGAACTCTGGTAACGTTTTGTTTGTGATTTTTATGATACTAGCTATACCTCGCGGTTTCACCAGCGGTAATTTCGGAATTCCTGTGGGAATTTCGGAATAAAAGGTACCCTACAATGTCACTCAGGCCTACCGTAGCTTCCTATGAGTGAAAGAATTTTCAAAATCGGTTCAGTAGATCCAGAGATTACCCCTGCAACGTCAACGTCAACGTCTGTAAAACTCACAAACTTTACCTCTATAAAATTTAAGTAGACAAGCTGTTCCCCGCGGTTTCACCCGTTTTTGTTCCCGCGAGAATTGTAAGATAAAAAATACCTGTCCTTGTCCTTTTCTGTTACCCCTGACAACGTGTACCTATGCAATGTTTTATTTTGATTGGAATTTTATTGTATGAGATTTTACCCATATACAAAAGCATGTCAAATGGATATAATATATTTTTTTCATGAATAATTTTCTTATTTCCTCAGGTCGCATCAAAGTGAATAACGCACAAGTGATAACCCACAACATCCCCGCAACGAACGGTGTCATCCACGCTATCGACGCCATCTTGTGAGCCCGCGACATCATGCTGCATTTACCCGCCAAAATTAGCTTCAGTGAAGCTTAAGTTTCTCCGCTGTGGAATTAATTCGAATCGTCCGCGGTCCGACTGCTTCTTTCCTGCCAAAGTCTGCCTTTCTCCAAAACTCACAAATAGTCTAAACCTTATGGTCATACAGATCGAGTTGGATTTTTTTAAGTGTTTAGTCAATTGTTCTTTTGTATTTTAATACTAAGATTTTGAAATGTAAATTCTCGAAACCTAGGACCCCTTCCACCCGTTGTCCCTTGTCACATTTCGTCCCCCCCTCCCCCTTAACATGCAATAAAAATAAATAAACATGTGACGTAGGCACTTTAGGATGGTCCTTTATAGCCGTGCACGTCACTTCCGTTGCCGGCTAAAATTTTCAATGCGCCAAAAAAAATATAACTTTAAAAAACTTGTTGCCTAGACTAAACCTACCAATAAAACGTAAACTGAGACCATTTTCCTACAGAATTTCGTAAAATAATTTTCTATTAAGAATGTAAATATAAAAATATCTAGTTGTAAGCTAATTATTTATGTAACATAATTGAGTGGTTTTACTTTTTTTTTGTAAATAAACTTATTGACTCAAAAACAAGATTATTAATTTTCCTATAACTTTCATAGGCTTTCTATTTAGTAGCTGTTGCCTCCAATTTCACTTGCGTCTTTTTTTTAATTTTTTTTTGGAACTCTATAGAACGGAAGGCTCTGGGCGTTTGAGCACCAAACAAATCAAGTGTTGATTTGGGCGAAGAAACGCAATTTCAAAATCTAGTATTAAATTTTTGTTGAAATTGAATATAAATTATTGAAATATCAACTACCTACTTCAAATTTTGTACTTATAGGCAATGAAGATACGGTTCTTAATGATGTAACAATTAACATCAACAAAGTGCTCAAGCATTACTCCTCATTCTATCTATACGGAACTCTATTGCATCTGCTCGCTATTTGCGCTAGCTCTATTGCATTGATATAAATGTTATTGTTTTTTTTTTTAAATTCTCAATCGCTTACATAAAATTAATTATCTCAAACAAATTATAAACTAAAAATCTAAAGCGATTCCTTTTGCAAACATACTTGATTTCATTTTGCATTTCAGTACTTTTTAAAATATTCCAGTTTTGTTAGTTTAATTAATGTGAAAACATAAAAGCGAATTCGTGTAACTTCAAATTTTATTCTTTAATGACTGTTTTAAAAACACAGGGACACAAAGCAAAAGCACACAAAAATGTGAAAAAAAAAAAAAAAACAAAAAATATTGGATACCAATAAACCAATGCTGATTGTTCAAATACAGAAGCACAAACACAAACTATGATGAGTAAATCTCAAGTCTGATAGTTTAACTTGGCGAGTTTCATTTGCAACTGGGCTATGATATCGTCTTTCTGCGCTATGAGGTCGTCTTTCGCGGCCAATTCCTCCTTCAGGGACTTTATCGTGTCGTCTTTGTTCTCCGACAGGTGTTTCAGCTCCTCCAGGAGCTGGGCGGTGTCCAGCCTCTTGGCGGGGCGGCGCTGCACCAGCTTGCCGATGATGTGCGCGATCTTGGGATAGTTGGCGGTGAGGTGGGCGGGGATCTGACCCCTGCCGAGGTTGCCGATGACCTTGACCCTCTCCATGTCGGTGTTGAACGGCTCCACCAACTCCAGCAGTATTATCCCGAGGCTGTACATGTCGCTCTGGAAAATAAAATAGAATAGCTAGAGCCAACGTCAAAAATATTATGTCAACTAAATAATCCAGTTCACCAAATAAGCAATGGGATTATTTTGGATTATAAACGCGTCTCTATCGTCTCCATTTTAAAGTTTATCTCAAATTGCAACACTTTTGTTATAGTTATCATAGTCATGAGCTTCGAAATTACCAATGTATTTATTTATTAAAAACAAGATAGACTTATTATACTAATTCCAATTTAGGGAATCTAAATCGGATACAATTTAGGATCAGTGAGTGAGAGAGAGAGAGAGCGAGTGATCACACTACACTAAATTGTACCCTAAATCGATTAATCTAGGGTACATCTTAATGTAGTGTGCTCACTCGCTTTCTCTCTCACTCACTGATCCTAAATCGGAACCAGCTGTTCTAACTTCGATTACACCTTCCGATTTCCTAGATTGGTGTCTGACAAATTGTAAAGTGTAATACTTAAGCGTTTAAGCCAGCGAAGTCTAGTTTCGTGACTACGATATAATAATATATGACTGGTGCCGAATTACGATTTGCGAGTACCCCGATATGCTGTGCCAACAGCGACCACAATGCGCGGAACAAGCGCGGAACTAGCGTGGCGAGCTAACCGCAATAGAGGTCAGCTTCCAAAATCTTGACGTCTCAATATAAAAAAGTAGGTATGGTTTGTCGTATTAGGTGTTACTTTTAAAAAAATATTTTTAGTCGATGTTATTTTTAGATGTCTGTAGATCGTAAATAGTGGCCAAACTAGTAGTTATAAGGAAAACTTGTACTAAAATGCTACATAAATAAAATATCGATTGATAAATTACTTATATTTATGTAATTTATCAATCGATATTTTATGGATCCACTACACTATCGCCGAGTAAAGACGATTATGCGCGAGCACGATAGTGTAGAGGGCATACTCGGCTGTACTCGCCGATCATCGTCTATGATCGCCTGTGACCCGTGAATTGTAGTTTTTTGGGCACGAATCAAAAGCTTGTGGTTGCGTTGAGGTGTCCACATTATCGCCGATCACACGATCAACGATCATCGGCGATAATGTAGTGCAGGCATTATTATTGCGTTGTATAGGCCCGTCTCTACTGTTAGTTGAGCATAACTTAAGAATGTTCTTATTAAAACTCACTTTGGGATTGCACTCCCCGTCCAGTTGCTCGGGCGCCGCGTACATGTGCGTCCCGAACGCGAGCCCGCTGTGCGACTGCTGCAGCGGACACGCCAGCCCGAAGTCCCCGAGCTGCACCAGCAGCCCGTCCTCCGCCTGCGCCACGAACACGTTGCTGGGCTTCACGTCGTGGTGGATCACACCCCGAGAGTGAATGTAGTGCAGCCCCTTCACCAGCTGCGTAAACATATCGATTATCACATCTATATGCATCCAATTCAACGGGTAGTTTGTGTCCGATGCGATAGAGGTGTCCAAGCACGAACAATCGATGGAGTCGCTGTGATGAAGCGTACAGTCCGAGTTTTTCCTTGACGATGTGACTTGGAGGTTTCTCTCGTCTAACCACTGCTTTAAAGTTTGCTGGCAGTAAGTCATTTGTATATACAGGGTTGCCCATTTCAGGTTGACCCGTTTGCAATTCTCGTACTCTTTACCGGACAGTTTGCAAACTGCGTTTTCGTCGTTTGGTATTGTATCTTCATCACTGTCACATTCGTCAATGTTATCATCTATATTATCTTCATTCGAACTGTCATTATTCTCTAAACTGCCGGTGGAATTTCTAAAGGAAATAATAAAATCTGACTCACTATCGTGCCTTATTAGTTCTTTGGAATTGTAAGTTTTGAAAGGTGTTATTATGTTGGGATGAACGGAAGACAAGAGATTAGTAGTTAGTGAATCTTCAGTGTCCGTTTCCATTTCATATTTGGGCATCTTTTTCTTTATTGTAGTTTCTATCATTGGTTCTAACCAAGCTGCTTTGTAATTTACTATGTTTGGATGGTTCAGACTCGCTATGGTTTTCACTTCAGACAGATGACTCATTATTGAGTTTACATCAGACGATTTAATATAGACTTTTTTTACTGCATACTCTACACCATCCAATCTATGCCGAGCTTTGAAAACACTCCCAAAACCACCAACGGCGATGAAGAACAACTCTTCAAATTCTCTGTGGTATCGGGACCATTCTAAGGCTGAAGGTTGGACTATAGGCCATGAGGCTGGCAGTGTTATTGGGATTTCACATCCATTTGAAACTGCAACCAGTTGGTAAAGTGCTCTTTGGTACTGGCTTCTCATAACCTCAAATTCCCCCATAGCGTAAGAGTTATCAATCAGGTTCATACTGTGTAGTTTTTCACAGATTGTGTTGTACAGTTTGTCCGCTTTTGTCACATCCTTTTCCAATAATGAGCATAATTGTTTAACTAGAGACTGTATTAAGAGGCTGATAGGTGTTGTAGTTGTAGAGTTTGAGGCAACAATTTGTTGAGAGTGCTGGTGCTGGAATTTGGACTCTTGGCAGCTCTGTTGTTGTGTCACACCTGAAACCATAAAATACATCTACTTAAATTTTCAATACTTTTTCAATATCTGATTTTAATAAAATACCTTTTTTTTAAATTCAAGATTAAAAGCTGCACTCGAGAGTCGTTTTAATGGTCACTTAATTTTAAGAAAAGATTTTTAAAACAAAATTTTAATTATTGCAGCAATTTTGTTTTAATAATCTTTACTTAAAATTAAGTAATTAAAATGACTCTAAGTGTTGCCGTTGGTAAATAGTAAAACCTTTCCTAAGGTAAGTACTAAATATTATCTTGAAGTACTTAGTTCATTTACTATACTATATTCAGGACATGACATTGAGTCCTATTTTATACTGCTTTATAAAAATTTTAATTCAATTGTCTTTATTTTCTCAATCTTTGAATTTCTAGAAATTTCTATTCACATGATGTGTCAGCTTACCTCACACAACAGCAAAGATAATAAAACAACCATTACATATCAAAGGTATATAAGCAAAATGAAAGTAACATTTTATTGTTAGTGATATCTAATTCCTGTGACTTCTTTGTTATGTCTGTATCAAATAAATTGTAATAAATTAAAAAAAATGTGCAAAGCAAACAAAATAGGGCATTGTTATTTTTAAGTAAAAATCAATTAATTAAACTGCATAATTAATTTTTTATAGGATACCTACTTTATCAGTGAAACAATGTAAGAAATCTAAATCATAATGCTTTGTTGTAATTTTGTTTCTTTAGTAAAAGGGTTATTAAGGCGTAAAGAACTAAGGTTGGCAATAATTGTTATACAACAAATTATAACATTAATAAGATTACTTACCTATGTCAAACGATTTCACAGTGGCCAGGGCCTCCCACTTGTTCTGTTTGTGTTTATCCATTACGTGCAACTTAACTCACTGCAGCTCTGCTGTCGTACCTACCTATACTGTTGCAATTCACTAGTCACTACCGTCTACCACTGTTTATGTCCTGCAGTCTGCAGTTCTGCACCGCAAATCACATTCACAATCACAGTCAGCAAAGATAATTTAAATCACTGCACAGTCATAACACATTAGGTAGGAATGTAAGCTTTTAGGCTTATTATTTTTTGACTATTCCCAATGAAATGAATGAATTAGACTTTGATTTTTCTATGATAACTCGGACTGCGGACAAATATTTTATTTTTCGAAATGAAAAAAATAATATAACCCAACCCAAGGGCAAGCGAAAAATAGGGAACCAGGAATTCACAACACGATAATGTACGACACTGGAATGTACAGTACTGGAATGCGCGACACTGGATTGTACGACACCGGAATGTACAGCACCGGAATTGGTGACACCGCTCCTATTGGTCGATGAAATCACGCCTCCTTTCTTTGTGCTCGTTTACGTTACTTACATAAATACTGGGTCAAGTTATTGTCAAATACGGCACATATATTTTATATTAGATTTTTTGGTGATGATTATTAGGTTTTATGTTAGTGTTTATGCCCATTACGTTATTATTGTCGTGCCGTCTGCACTATCCCGAGTTATGTTTGCCTGAATTCTATTTAGTACAGGTTTACACGGACGACAAATATCTATATAATATAATCTCGCACAATCCATGAAATGTAAAGCGTGGTAATATAATGATGAGACGACCAACTAGTCACTAAGAAATCATGTATCATCTCTTCAATGTGAGCTTTACGTTATGATCTCTAATCCATGTGGCTTCGCATTGTTCTGTCATGAGGGTCTGGTCTACCCAGAGTGAGTAGTGACCCTCCCTGGTCGTCTACAGCTCCGATCTGAACACGTCTGATCGTGTCCTGGTGTCTTACCTTATTCCGATTTACCCTGCAAGCTCAAGTCTGTCTCGAGCCTGCGTGCATGCCGTAAATCAAGGTTTCTTTTACCTTTCCTGACACCAGTCGGACATGGGGGCTGTGCCCCCACGAGGACCTCCTCCTTCCCCTTAGTCCTGCCCATTCCCAACTTCTTGTAGACGACCTTACAATGATTCGCCCTGTGTGCTTCCGATACACACCCATTTGAGCCTGGGGCTCCCAGTTCAATGTCCTTGACTACCAAATGTACATTGTACTGCAAGATTGAACTTATAGATTATGGAGTTTCCTGTGACTAGTCAGTCGCTTCACCATTCTCTGAATATATTGTATTAGAATGTCGACTACACTATAATATTAGTGACGACTCACCGAGTGCCTTTGTAACTTACTTCGGGCCGGACGACCTCGCCTTACGCTACCTTTTCCGGCATTGCCTCTTATCCGCGCGGTCCCGATCGTCCTGCCCTTTATTTGTCAATCCAGTGCTTTCCTTTTACACTCCGAGCTGGACTACCTCACCTTGTTTAGATATTGTCTATTCCACGCGCGGTCGCGGTCATCCCGCGCTTGTATGTCCCTCTACCCACACTTTTGTTCAAGCATAAGCAAAGTGTTGCCACACCACAAAATATAGATTGACAGTACGATAATTAGTGTTGATACAAACCAATTGTTACATGGCAAATCGCGCTGTGCGCGACACTCCCAAAAGCAGAAAGAGTTTTAATGAAAAAGTGTGAGCAGGTGACTTGTCCACTCCAGGATTTTCTCTCTGGTTCGAATTGCAGTCAGAGGCGATCTACCCATGATGTAGGGTGCGCATTTCTCACAGGCGCAGGAGCTCGCCGAGCGCCTTTTGCTATGGAGACCCAATCGGCGCGCGCGTTCTCCGGCCGCGACACTTTCAATGACCAACGTAAAAAGAGCCTCGCCTTGCATACATCCTACACAGCATCCGGAGCTCTGTATACTACCACTTATCACTATGATTATTACAATTATAGTTTATATGTAGTATATTAGTTTATATGTATTGATATATTACTGTATATGCAGATATGTATTTTATTTATATTGTTATATATTATAGCTTCCTTATTTTTCCTTATCTATTTATTTTACAACTTTTCTTTTATTTCCTTTCCTTTTTTATCCCGTCTTGATTCTATCGAACCATTATTTTTATGTTTGTCAACCTCCTTTCTATTTATCTCTTCTCCCGCCAATGTTTTCTTCAATTACATTCGATTTTTTCAAAGGTTGACTGGAAGAAATCCCTTCGCGGGATAAGTCCGCCTTTGAGCATAAATTACCTATTTGTTTTGATTTTATCAACTTGTAAAAACTTTGTTTATGCTCAATAAAGTATACAAACAAACAAACAATCGCACATATATACCATACATACAATAGAAATAGAACACTTCTTACGATCACTCAAGTCGAGCAGAGTGACTAGCTACCAAGAAGCGCTCGCCTGGCATGACACTGACACGCCAACGATTGCGAGGGATTTTAATTTATTACATGGCTATGTGGGTACAAACTAAATAACAGTGTTGCACATAATGCTAGAATTCTCAGTTGTTTCGCATGACATCTCGCGCTTTGCGCGACACTCCCAGAGTAGAAAGAGGTTTAATGCAATAGTGTGAGATATACTTAACTCTGAGTTCATATTAATGTGAAGATATATGAGGATATTATAATATGATACACTTTTAGCATGACAGTGGAAGGATGAGTCGACCAGATTTATTCCACTCCTATTAGAATTATTCATAGGTATATTTTAACGGAGAGGTCTTGCCTCTTGCTTGTGGCTGTGCCACATACATTCATATACTTTAACGGTGAGGTCTTGCCTCTTGCTTGTGGCTATGCCACATACATTCACGGTGAGGTCTTGCCTCTTACTTGTGGCTATGCCACATACATTCATATACTTTAACGGTGAGGTCTTGCCTCTTGCTTGTGGCTATGCCACATACATTCACGGTGAGGTCTTGCCTCTTGCTTGTGGCTGTGCCACATACATTCATGATTCGGTTTTACCGGGTGCCTTTCCATCTCTAGTTACCCTTGCATGGTTGCAAATCCATGTCGAGTATTCGTATTCGTTTGCAGTATACTGACTTCTAATGGCTATGCACCTTCAATGTGAGGTCTTGCCTCTTGCTTGTGGCTATGCCACATACATTCATGATTCGGTTTTACCGGGTGCCTTTCCATCTCTAGTTACCCTTGCATGGTTGCAAATCCATGTCGAGTATTCGTATTCATTTGCAGTATACTGACTTTTAATGGCTATGCACCTTCAATCTACTTGGGCATCGGTCGACTTGCTCCGGTCTAGCCGGACGGGAGGGCTTTGCCCTTTGCCCCCCCGGAGGTGAGCACCATCCCCAATTTAAGTCGACCGTGCCTGTTTGTTTCCGGATCACACTTCAAATACGTGGGTGCTCCGGGCTCCCCAGTCCAATGTCTATTGGACTACACGCAATGGAAGATAATATTAAGCTTCAACAGTTTCCTCATCCTTCCACATATCATACACTTATGGTCAACATACAGATAATAATAATATGTAATAATAATAATAATAATCCACTTCACAACACACAGATCTACTCGATCCCACAGCAAGCTATTATTAGCCTGTATCGTAGAAACCAAGCAAACGTGGCATATACTACATACATGTGTATTTGCATTACGTGGCATTACATATTATACTATAGATATATAAACACACCCACACTGGAAAGTGGAACCACACACACAAAGTTATGTTCATCACACAAAGTGCATCCTCACCGGGAATCGAACCCGGAACCTTGAGATTAGCGTTCCATTATATACCATTATAAGTTAACACTTACGTAATACGTTACATTATTACCAGATAGATAAAGCAAAGTTACTTGTATCGTATAAACTGCGTTAGAGTAGAAACAGTGTTAGATTACCAGAATATCTGTCCTGTATGTCATTGTCCAGAGCCTCTGTCTCGTCTATACTCATATCCTGGCTTTCCTCATTCAGGACTTCTCTCTCACGAGCAGTAATATCCTGGCCGCATGCCTGCGGCCCTCCCGAACAGAAAAAAAAGGTCCATTTTGTCGCAACATAGTACTGTTTAATAGTCCAGTAGGTTTCTTCTTCTTTTTTAAGAACTCAGGGCCATTGTATCAAAATTATTTCTCTCTCTCTTGTCGCGATGTCGACTGGGTTAGATTTAGTGTAAATACAGGAATATTCTCTAAGCATTGCGCAAAAAATTTTGTAGTTCAGTATCAGTAATAGAACACATTTCAATTTTTTTTTTTTTTTTTTAATTCGGCTTTAAATCACCAAAATATCTATCTATATATACTATCTATTCATAATAATATTATCAAGGGTCGCGTACATCGAGCGGCGTACGCGGTGATGTTGCAGCGGGGTGAAAGACCTCGATCAGCTGTAGGTACATTGTAACCTTCGTAAATACCTACCTACGGCTGTGTACGAAAAAATTAATGAGCGCTTCGCGTTGCGGCGCCGCCGTTGGCGGCGGCTAATAGACTAGCCATAAAATCAATTTCAAAGTATACATCTTGTTGCTTTTATTTATTTTATTCCAAATTGTATTACGAAAATTGGATCAATCCGATAAGAGTAAGTACTAACTACTAAGTACCGATACTTTTCTATCGGTATCGAACAAGCATCGATATTCGATACCCCACGACCGACTACATTAGAAATTCGCAAAAACATCACCTCGTAGAGTGATATACTCTCGCTAGTATCCTTACTAATATTATAATGCGAAGGTGAGCTCGTTTGTTCGTTTGTCACGCCTTCACGGCTAAACGACCAAACCGATCACCTAGGAATAGTATTTTAAACACTTCACGTTAAACCGGTAAAACTAACTGCGCAGTTACTACAAAAGCACGAGCTTTGCCGAAATCTGCATAGTGCATACAACATAGTACTTATATTGTGTTTTATCTTTGTTGTATACCCCTAGAAACCGTTATGTACCGTTACCGTTATGTTAAACTGTTGTTTTACTTATTCATTACTATGTAGTAGACAAAGGTCTAATAGGGCAGTAATAGTAATCTATGGTTTGCAAAATAAACAACAAAACTTAACACAATAGCCATAGTAAAATAATCTATCAAGACTCAAGAGACATAAAATTAGTCTTCTTTACAAAAATTAAAGTTGATAAATTCATACGGTTTATCGGTAATACTATTTAGATAAATTGCTCGATACATCCCTTAGAAAAAATAGACAAATAGAGAACAGTATACCTTTTGTACCCATTGTTGTTCCTTTAGGCCTGGCTCATACATACAATTTATATTTGAAAAACTTTGTTGTGTTTCATAAGTTTATAGGAATATACTGTGATCATAGAACTTGCGCATACTGTCAACACGCTGTTGTTTGACAAAAAAAACCCATAGTTGTGTGGAATTTACAAGAAGTTTAGTCAATGTAGAAGTTAAGGCATGGCTGCTTACAAGTATGCGGCTAGCCTTAATTTGTTAATCATATGCAAGGAAAAATATATCATTTACCACCAATACAAATAATACAAGCACAACCTCTGTGCACAAAACATATTAAAAACATAAAAGAGGAAGGTAGTTTAATAAGTAAATGATTTTATGAGTAGTTACCTATATTTGACTGAGACAAAGAAAAGTCAAATAAAAACTCAAACAAAGCACCAATACAAAGATTAAAATAGAGGGAAATTTAACAAGGAAGAGCCAGAACCAATCTGGCTTCCCATGTTATATCCCAGCACCTCCACCATTTTGTCGTGCCGTCTGCACTATCCCGAGTTATGTTTGCCTGAATTCTATTTAGTACAGGTTTACACGGACGACAAATATCTATATAATATAATCTCGCACAATCCATGAAATGTAAAGCGTGGTAATATAATGATGAGACGACCAACTAGTCACTAAGAAATCATGTATCATCTCTTCAATGTGAGCTTTACGTTATGATCTCTAATCCATGTGGCTTCGCATTGTTCTGTCATGAGGGTCTGGTCTACCCAGAGTGAGTAGTGACCCTCCCTGGTCGTCTACAGCTCCGATCTGAACACGTCTGATCGTGTCCTGGTGTCTTACCTTATTCCGATTTACCCTGCAAGCTCAAGTCTGTCTCGAGCCTGCGTGCATGCCGTAAATCAAGGTTTCTTTTACCTTTCCTGACACCAGTCGGACATGGGGGCTGTGCCCCCACGAGGACCTCCTCCTTCCCCTTAGTCCTGCCCATTCCCAACTTCTTGTAGACGACCTTACAATGATTCGCCCTGTGTGCTTCCGATACACACCCATTTGAGCCTGGGGCTCCCAGTTCAATGTCCTTGACTACCAAATGTACATTGTACTGCAAGATTGAACTTATAGATTATGGAGTTTCCTGTGACTAGTCAGTCGCTTCACCATTCTCTGAATATATTGTATTAGAATGTCGACTACACTATAATATTAGTGACGACTCACCGAGTGCCTTTGTAACTTACTTCGGGCCGGACGACCTCGCCTTACGCTACCTTTTCCGGCATTGCCTCTTATCCGCGCGGTCCCGATCGTCCTGCCCTTTATTTGTCAATCCAGTGCTTTCCTTTTACACTCCGAGCTGGACTACCTCACCTTGTTTAGATATTGTCTATTCCACGCGCGGTCGCGGTCATCCCGCGCTTGTATGTCCCTCTACCCACACTTTTGTTCAAGCATAAGCAAAGTGTTGCCACACCACAAAATATAGATTGACAGTACGATAATTAGTGTTGATACAAACCAATTGTTACATGGCAAATCGCGCTGTGCGCGACAATTATGTTACAGTCTATAGGCAGGATAATCAAACAACGGACCACTCTATATATTTTACTGTATAGACTTAGAGTACAATACACTAAATCTGGTCCCTTAGTTTACACCTTATAATTATTATTTCCACGATAGCGATTGCCCTATACAGATTGTACAGATTATAAAAGTTACGAAAAGAAAGGAACCAAAACTGTATTAACTGGCGAACGGGAAGCGACTGGCGAGCGGTTAGCTTCGCCTGATTTACGTCACCTTTCCTACACCTATCCTATAGTAGGTAGTAGTGTGGCGATGATGTCACTATAAGCTATTTATTGAAATAAGTAAAAAGTAATGAGAACATTACTATCGGGGCCACATCATAAACAGATTTCAAAGTAGTATACCCGACATTCTTTATTAGGTTAGGTTCTTACTGATGACCAGGTCTTGCGAGCCGAGCGAGCGTAGCGAGCGTGCCGCGGTAGCGGCCGGCGATGCGCTAAAGACAAAATTAGGTGACATTTATTTGATTAATTCTTAGGTGTGACCACGAAGTTTCGATATATTATGCAAAAAAAAGGAATATAACAAGTTGTAACAATTCATTAAAGTGAAAAATAATAATTACGATACTAAATATTACACTTGGACTTGTTATTTGAATTTCCATCAGATTTTGAGACAGTAACTACTAACTACCTACTACCTGCATTGTATTGAATACTACTAAACGGAGCACGAAGTCGGCTAGGCCATGAAATCCGGTGTCGCCAATTCCGGTGCTGTACATTCCGGTGTCGTACAATCTCGTGTCGTGCATTCCGGTGTCGCCTTTTCCGGTGCTGTACAATACAGGGACTCCGAAAAATAGTAAATACTGATCACAAATTAACTAGACTTGGTCAAAGATCATATAATCACTACGTTTGACTTGGTGGTGACTGGTGGGCTGTCAAGTGTCAGGTACTCTGTCTGTAATTTGTTTTGTCTATTGTATACTCGTTTGACAATTAAGTTTTATTTTTTAATTTTTAAGGTTATTTTGAAAAAGAAACAAAAAACAATGGATCTTTTACCAAAAAGTCATAAAGAATTCAGCGAAAAAGATTATTGGGATAAATTCTTTAAGACACGCGGCAAAAATACTTTCGAATGGTGGGTACTGGAGTATCATAGCCGTTGTCCGGTTTTGGTCCGGTGGAGACTTGAGGCTTGAGAGTCTTGAGACATAACTTTCCCAAGCCAAAACATCCAAATTTTGATGTTAATCGTGTCATTTCAGGTATGGTGAATATCTGCAGTTGTGTGCACACTTGCACAAATACATGAGAAAAAATGATTGTATTCTCATCCCAGGATGCGGTAGTTCTAATTTAAGTGTAGATTTATATGATGTCGGCTTCCACAATATCACTAGTATAGATATTTCCGAAGTCGTCATAAAACAGATGAAGGCAGCACACTCAAAGAAAACTGATTTGAAGTATATTTGTATGGACGCTTTGAATATGACCTTCACTGATGAAGAGTTTAATGTAGTGTTGGACAAAGGTACCTTAGATGCTTTGATGCCTGACAATACAGACACTACCAACGAAACCATAGATAAGTACTTTGCGGAAATCAAAAGAGTTCTAAAGCATGGAGGTCGTTATGTTTGCATATCTCTACTCCAAAGTCATATATTAAAAAAATTACTGGCTTCTTTCTGTGATAAAACGTGGATGTTCCGTGTAGTGAGGTGTCATGAGGCAGAGCAGAAGACTGCCGAAGATGGCGATGGTACAGCAATACCTGTGTTTGTTGTTGTCGCTTCTAAGTTCAAACAACTGCCACAGTTAGTAAGTTGTTATTATTTTATTTAGTCTGACATTTTTCTAATAAAATTATAAATAGTTTTTGTCAATAAATTTTCCATTCCTGTGGAACAGTATTAGGGGGTCGGCTTAGAAATTTGCATGTCGAATTTGGAGTTTATAAGGGTTGTGTTTTATAGGGGTAGGTTTACCCTTTCAGAAAATACCCTCCTCACCCTGCAGATACTCGTCGTTTTTTTTATATATGTTTGAAGATATATTGGGGTTGAGAGGGGGAGGAGAGGGGATGGGGGGAAGGACAAACAGACAAACCTCCCCCTGTACCACTCGCCCCATAGAGATAAGTCTGTACTTTCCAAGATATAATTTCGGGGTAGCTAATTTTATTTTTCTTACAGATACTGGAAATATGCATGGCAGGTGATAAAATGCAAAGAGTAACAAGCCCAGAAGAGTTACAAAGAATAGTCAAGTCTGCTCAAGACACAGCATTTATTACCAATGGATTAGCCAAAAGCGATCTGTATGATGAAGAAGAAGTAAGCTTAAGCTTTTCAAATTTTTTTCATTTTCAATTTTAAATGAGTTGTAATTTCCACTGTAGTTTAAAATCTAACTAACTTAAAAGTTAAGAAAAGGTGATTGTAGTTAGATTTAATTTAATTGATTTGTAGAATTAAAGGAACACATCACAGATAGATTGATAGGTAACTGAATGATAACATATCCATTATCAGATAAGAGGCAATGAATAGACATGACCGAGACAATAGTATGTAGCTGAGCGATTCATCTAGAACAAACTGGAAACTCTTAAAAGTAACTGCACCAACATAGTCAGAAGTTATACAGCATACCAGGTATCCATAGGAAACATGTAGCAGTACCTAGGGCTTACGACCCAGGTGTAGGTTTAATGGGAACCCTTTATAATGCATGAACACTCACCTACACTGCCCTGCTCCTGACTTAAGCAAACCTCTAGAAATGATTAGACGACACAGCACACGTAATAACTATAGTCACGCTAAATTCATACCCACAGTTTTTTTATTTTTTTTTTGTTAATCATTGGTACATTAAATTATATTTATATAATTTGTGATATAAATTTTCAGGTTTCCTTAGATCTGTACAAACCAGATGAGGAGACGCCTCGTTACACCTTGTACATTATTGATCACAAGAAGCGCACTCCAGCCCTCAACAAGTATGCGGTTTTCATTGTGCCACAGGGGAGGTAAACTATATCTTTTAATAATTGATCCACCATTCAAAGAGTACAATACACATGTGAATATTTTTACTTTTTAGCATAAAGCTGAGATACCGTGCTTCTAAAGAATAATACTTGTATGAACGTCATGTGACATATCTCATTGTAGACTTGATCATCTCTAGAGGCCTTATGATACAAACACAAGACTGTGCATGGTCATACTGTTCAGTTTGCATGAGACGACTTTGATCCACACCCAACATCTATACTATAAATAAAATTGAAGTGTCTGTTTGTAATTCCCAACAAACAGCTTTTCACTACATGCATATGAAATTATATACCTACCTACGGACTTAAAAAAATATTTTTTTAAAAATTTTCTCTGTCTGTTTGTTCCGGCTGATCTCTGAAACGGCTGGACCGATTTTAACGGGACTTTCACCGGCAGACAGCTGATGTTATAAGGAGTAACTTACTACTATTATTTTAGAAAAAAAATTGATCCTGCCCTGGAAATTCCGAATCTCACGCGGGCGAAACCGCAGGGCACAGCTAGTGTTTCATATCATTTTGACATTCTTATCTCATGCAAGCGTCACGATGTTGTGTTGAAGGGAGTCGGAGTGGCTGTTCGGGTCGGCGGCGGGGCGGCGCCAGCTGCAGGACTCGGCGCGCTTCCGGCGGCTCGTGGTGGCGGTGCTGCGGCGCGGGCACGACTTCGCCTCGCTGGACGCGGTCAAGGCGGAGCTCGAGCACAGCGCCAAGATGCTCGCGCCCAACTCCTTCACCGGAATGGTGAGGCCGCAGACAGTTTGACAGCGATCTTATCTTAGACAATGGGGCGGACAAGTAAAGCCTCGGTACTTCGACCCTTGGGTCTTGGATCTTTTGTACCATGACAGCGATGCTAGCCCAGTGGCTGGTGCGTTCGGATCGAACGCCGCGAGGGTTTGGTTCAAACCCTAACAATGAGCTCGAGCTGTCGGTGAAGGAAAGTATCGTGAGGAAACCATAACTTTAGGATAGGGCACTTTCTAGTGCTCGGCTGGCTAGCTACCATCTTCAAGTTGAAAATCTGTCGCTGAGCACCTGACGGTGTGTTCTGTTCACTTGAAAGCCAGTTCCCATTAAGTATAAAGTTTGTGAAGTTGTAGGGGGTAATCCCTGGATGTACTGAATTTTGAAATTTTTTTTTACCAATAGAATGTTACATTATGCTTAAGTGATATAGGCTATATAGTGACCCGGAATTCCTGTGGGAACTCGAAATTACCCCGGGTGAGATCTCAATTACGAAATTGTAACACTAACTAATATTTTTACCGCGAAGTGGTACAGAATCCAGCCCGTCTACAAATTAACCCTTCGTGTATTCGTGTTTGAGACGTGTGTCTAAGTTTGAAAACTCTAACCCTTGTACGCCCCAAAAAAAATTTTACCCTCGTATACCCCACAAAATATTTACTCCTATGTGTGGGTGGGTTGAAACGAAACGGGCGCGCTAAAGGTGAATACAAACGCCAACGCGGTGCGGTCTCCAGTTAAGCAGCGGGAGCACGAATTTTTTCACTCTCGTTCTTTCGATATCGAAGTGTTTATGTTCATTTCCCATACAAAAGAACGCTAAAAAGTCGGCACTTGGCACAGATCCCGTTCCTGTCGGTGGGCGCGGACGTGGGCGCGCGCGAGGCGGTGCTCGCGGGCGAGTCGGCGCTGTCCGGGCGCTACGCGGTGGAGGACGTGGCGGTGGAGGGCGCGCGCTACCGCCGCCTCGTGTTCCTCGACAACCAGGCCCTCGTGCAGTCCGAGGCCAGGCTCGCCGCGCGCGCCGCCGGTGAGCGAGCTACACAGTACACACTCGGAGCCGGCCGTCTCGACGACGTCTTAACAACGTTATCGTATCGATCGTTAACTATCCCTAATTATACCCTAAAATCATAACGATCACCATCATTACAGTAACCAACATTACGTGAATCGCAAGTTTCGAGCCGAAGCTTGCATTTATTATTAATGTTCATTTATTTACACATATGTATAGTTTAGGCTTTTTACAATAAAATAAAAAGGAAATTGTTATTATTATTCATTTATTTATCTTAAATTTAGGTTTTTTACAATATAAATTTACAAAATAATAAATATTATAAAAAACCTAAACCTATTATTATTATTAATATATAGATGAATTTGGCAGATTGTCCCGACGCCGACGCCGACGCCGACGGGGCTCGCATCGACTTCGGCCACATATCGCTGTACCACGCGTACATGTGCGCGGGCGCGCAGCTGGCGCTGGGCGCCCCCGCCGCCCCCGGGGCCCCCGCCGCCCCCGCGCCCCGGGCGGCCGTGCTGGGGCTGGGCGGGGGCGGCCTGTGCATGTTCCTGCGGCGCTGCCACCCGCGGCTGCGGCTCACCGCCGTGGAGCTGGACCCGGAGATGCTGCACGTCGCCGAGACGTACTTCGGCCTCGCGCCCGACCGCCACCTGCGGGTGCTGATCAAGGACGGCTTGGATTTCTTGAGGGAGGAAGCCGAGGCCGGTGAGTCGGTTTGATTATTACAAAAGTCCGTAGGTAGTGCTTTTAAAAAAGAATACCTATATCAGAAAATCCAGTTCGTTAGTTGATCCAAGCGCTGACGGATCATCATAGGAACAAGTGTATTTTTGTTTTTCAAATTATAGGTTAGATAAAGTGCATTAAAGTTACGTTGGGGCTCATGACGTTATAAAGTCCTATAAAATGTAGCAAGATGTAATGTTACTGTCCGTTGAGAAGCATCAAATACTGGTGGTGCTATGGTAGAAAAAGAAATTTTAAAGATCCCCAAAAGTCACTATAGTAGGATAGCCACGAGGATAGTCAATTACACAAGGAATATATAAAAATTTTCTACTCAGCACACTTCGCTTATAACTGCTAAATTCATAGAATTCTCTCTATTGTGGTGAGTTATTGAGTTGTAATTTGCTGCTTACAGTTGGAGACTTTCGACTTGTTCCCCGTATAAGACGTTTCTCTTTACCTGTACCCTCCATAGTCTTTACCAAGGTCATTTTCGCGGAGTATGAGGAGGCATAAAATTGGTGGGAGGCGGAGAGTGTCGCTTCTTTATATAACCTCTATTCTTTACTATTATAGGCTTGTTTCCGGGGTATGAAAATCAAAATTCTATTTAATCTGTCATGTAGATTAATAAAATATAATAGACCCGTATTTTTTGCTTTTTCAAATAATTACACACATCAAAAGTGTCTAGGGATCAACATATATTTTTGCAATAACTTTTCTCCTGATTGATATTAATTAAAATTTTCTTTAAGGATTCATCAAATAAAGTGTTTTCGTTTGTCACAGTAACGATAAACCAAGTCACATTTTCATTAATAAAGAAATTTGCCATTTTCCTAATAAAGGGATTTTTGACATTTGAACCACTAACATTAAAGTTCGAAAAAAAGACTGAAATAACAGTTTTCTTTAAAATTTTATTGGGTAACTTAAACAATTAATAATCCGTGTTTCTACCGCGAACACTAACAACACAAGAACATCGGTTTGGCATACTCAAAATGAGTTCATCCAAATCACGCTGTGGAATGGCCGCCCATGTTCGTTGCAACAACAAAAAAAGGTCTTCTTGCGACTGGATACCCTCCATATTCGGCAGAGCTCTTCTCTGTAGCATATCCCATGCATGCTCAATCGGGTTCAAGTCTGGCGACTGAGCAGGCCAGGGCAGGACATTACATTGTTAGCTGCGGCGAGAGTCTGTCTTACAACTCTTGCGGTGTGCGGTCGTGCATTATCATGCATTAACTGAAATAAGGGACCGATTTGCACTTGTAGAGGAACGATGACGTCTGATACAATCGTCTCAGCATAAATTTGAGCGTTGAGGTTGCCTCTGATCCAAATCAACTCAGTTCTTCCGCCGATCCAAATACCCGCCCATACCATGATGGTTCCACCACTATAAGGATGGACTTCCTGGCAGGATTTTAATCGCTGTTGGCGTCCAGGGGTTCTCCAGTGTCGTATACGTCTTGTATCCGGTCTCATACCAAAACGAGACTCATCAGAAAAGCACACGAAACGCCATTGTTCTTCTGCCCAATTTCTGTGTTCAAGAGCCCATTGATATCGAATCCTACGATTGTGCATTGCTATAGGTGGTACCCGTAGCGGTCTTCGGGAATGAAGGTTCACTTCATGCAAGCGGTTTCTGACTGTTTGGCCGCTAATTAAGTTCCCTGAAGAGTGATGAAGCCTCACGGCTAACATCATGGCGGTTATTGTTGGAGCTCTTCGAGTTAAGATTTGAATGTATCGGTCTTGTCTCCGTGTGGTGCAGCGATACCGTCCTCCATGGCGCTCAGCCACGGTACCAGTGCTTCGGTAACGTGTCCAAAGTCGACTGATAACACTCTGACTTGTATTCAGAGCTAAAGCCACAGTACGTTGCCGGGAACCAGCTTCTATCATTCCCACGGCTCTGAGCATTTCTTCCCTGCTTAAATGACGTCGCCGCTCCATAATAACGTTGGTTTTAATCAGTAGTAGGGAAACAGTAGCACTAATAATGTCTTCAATGCGTTGTATGTTTTTATAGGGAAAATATTGACAGCTGATTTTCATCTTTTACTCGAATTGGATTGACAGTTCCTGATTCAAATTATGTAATGCACCAAAAAGGATCCATATAAATTTATAAAATCATAAATTTATTACAAAGCCACATCTCAATCTCAAGAAATCCGCATAAAAATGCTTGATCCCTAGACACTTTTGATGTGTGTATATTGAAAAAATACTAAGATAACAACTCAATGTTATTTTTTGATTGCGTAAAAAATGAAAAAAATACATGTCCAATATTTTTTACTAGCCCCGCGGTTTCACCCGCGTTAATTTCAGAGTTCCCGCGGGAATTCCGGGGTTAAAAGCACCCTATGTGTTAATCTGATGTATAAGCTATATTGTTGTAAAGTTTCATTTAAATCCATCCAGTAGTTTTTGCGTGAAAGAGTAACAAACATCCATCCATCCATCCATCCATCCATCCATACATACTTACAAACTTTCGCGTTTATAATATTAGTAGGATTAATCTACAAGACGGACTAAAAATTAAAATCTGGTTGTCAAGCCCATTGTTATGACCCCCGCAGACAGCCGCTACAACGTGGTGATGTTCGACATGGACAGCAAGGAGCGCGGCGCGGGCCTGTCGTGCCCGCCGCGCGCCTTCCTCGAGCCGCCCGCGCTGGGACACGTCAAGACCATCCTCGGCGACGACGGTGAGCGGGGCCCCCGACGGCGCAAGGTTTTAAACCCGGTGATTAGGTTTAAACTCCAGTGCTTGGGTTTAAATCCGGTGAATAGGTTTAAACCCGATAAAAGCCTACCGTCTTCGGGTCCGAACTCGATATAACACCGTAAATGAAATTTTAAAACTATTTACACATTCGCATGCTTATCTTGCGATTTCGTGTATGAAAAGTAATTCGAACGATTCAAAAATATGTATGTCCCCAGTGCTCTCTTTAAGATTCCGAAAATTGTTTAGGTACTTTTTATATCGACATGAAAATAAATGACCGAACCGCCATCTTTGATTGCCGCCAAAAAACTCCCTTATATGTACCTCTATATACATGTATAAGATATAAGATAATAATAATAATAATTTATTGCAACAACGAAAACAGAAATAAGTATATACATAATGAGGCTTAAAACAACGATAGTATAATCTTAATTGTGAGCCCTGGTGCCTACACTAGGTTCGAAGAAAGCCCGTCACCAGGCCCTTAATAGATGCCCTAGATATGTAATGCCTAGGGCGTTTCCCAGGGCACCTGGTGGTGAACCTGGTGTGCCGCGACCGCGAGCTGCGCGAGGCGGCGACGGCGACGCTGCGCGCGCACTTCGCGCACGTGGCCGCGGCGCGCGTGTTCGACGAGGTGAACGAGGTGGTGCTGGCCACCGCCGGCGGCGCGTTCGGCGCGCGCGACCTCACCGCCGCCGTCGCGCAGCTCAACGCCGCCGCCAGGAAGGCGCTCGGCCGCGCCGCCTGCGTCGACGCCGACGACCTGCTGCAGGCGGTCAGGATCCTCGCGTGAGCGGCGCGGCACCCGGGGGGCAGGGGGGGGTCGACGAAGTGTAACGGAGGGTGTGGGGTGGTTCTTAGTTTCGTGACGTGACATTTGAAAATTTTACACATTCAAGTGTTTTAACCAAATTTTAACTATCAACGAATAACTTCAAGATAATAATGTATGTATTTCCAATTAACTCTATCCATATGGACATAAATTGTTTTGTTGGCTAACTAAGGTTTGAATTGTTTTGTCGGAGCTGCTGTTTTAATTTAATAATTTCTAGATATAAAATTTACAAAAAAAAACGCGAAATTAGCGTGACGTACTTAATGGATGACCCCACCGGCCCATTCTGGAAAAATTTACAGTATCGAAGATTACTGCGATTAGCTTTTAAGATTTTTCAGTTGCATTATTATTTCTAAGCGTTATGATCTCTCATTGCATGACTTTAGCTAGTTCAACTGGATGACTGCCCTTCCTACATGAACTCTTTAACTACGCTAAGAGTTACCTAAAGATTGAAGGATTGGGAAGTTGATTTTAAGAAAAAACAAATAAATGGTTATGTATGATAGTAATAATGCTTAGACTAATATCACACAGTGGCACCTGGTCCTGTGCTTGGCAGAGCTTGCACCATGGGTGCCAGACAACTGATGACCTTTTTTTTGTTGTAAATGCATATTTTTGTAATTTTATCAAACATCCAGTCTGAGGGTTAACACAAATTTTCATCTCCTGTTTAACCCTGATGTAGGGAATGAGCCCTTGATATAGTTTATTATCTTGATTTAAAGTAACAGTTCTGTTTCCCTGGTATGTTTGTATGTGCATGAATAACTCGATCGAGTTTGCACTAGATAGCTAGCTGTATAGCGTCATGTTATTTAATAGCATAATTTTTGGTGTCGTACTAAAAAAACAATGTTTCTATGACTCACAAAATACGTAATCGCAGATTTTCTACCTTTGTGTAACTGTAAATGTACATATTTTTTCGATTTTATATTCAGAGAGATAGAAACGATTTAGTTTGGGACTGTGCCATCGGTTGGGCCAAATGAAGTGTAACTTACAAAATTATTTTTGTTTTAAGAATTTAAACAAAAAACATTCTGCGGTCAGTCACAACGTTTTGGGAGATCGAAAATGTTTAAATAAAACAAATCAAAATGAATTCTATGCATTTTTAATGTTGTCTCTTTGTTTACGTAGCTTTTTATATCATACAGGAAACTGGCACTTGCATTAACATTTATGCATCCACACTACATTTACATCCATCATATCACTTTTAACTCAATACAAATAAAAAAAAACATCAACACTCTATATAACAGTTAGGCTCCCTAATTTATCACAATTGGCACCTATGAGGTACTTACAATATTAATTTAATAATATTACAATACAATAAAAAATAAAATAATTTAATTGAATAATAAAATTACAATAAATACGATCGATATTCCACAATTTAAACGATTACAACAAGAGGATTTGAAGGAACAAATTTAATCCGAATAAGTTGATTCATTAAAAATAGAAAACGAGACGATTATCAACAAATCGCAGGAATTAAAAAATGAACATGCTGATTACAGTCCCTTTTTTTCTTTTATATTTTGCAAATCCATATTACTGCGAGTATTTAAGTACCCCGTTGGTAGATGAATGTTATCAGTGCAGCACTGTATACAATCGTTACGTTCGTTCGTTCGTCACGGTTCACTATATTTTGCACACCAAGTTTATTTACGAGTGAATTTACATAAAAACAGCCCTCAGAACACTTTCCTGAATATGTTCCTTAAACTTTTTTTCTTTTTGCCGTTACCACTTTCGCTGTCTGGCGGTCCATTTTGCGATATCTCGATCGACTCGGACCAAAGACTGCCGGTTGGCGATTCGGATTTAGATTTCTTACTATTTTTTCCATTGAAAACCGGCTCTAAAGTCCGCACGACGGGGCTAGGAGTGCTCCTATTGCTTTGCCTGCTCAGGGACCTCAAAAATGTGGGTGAAGACAGTCGTCTCGACTTCAGTGCTTTCGATTTCAAATTGTTAAAGATCGAGCCATTCGTTTTTGGTGGCTCTTTCTTGATCGTGTCACTGTCGGGAAACTCCACGGGTTCAGGAACTGGAGCATAGTATTCTTCTTCATCTAACGCTATGGGATTCTCCTGCAACTCCCCGAGACTGTCTTGACGTTTCCAATTCTCTTTGAAATATTCCATGTCAACACTTTTGACGGTTATAGGTACTTTTCGTCTCCTATTTTTCTTGGCGACCTGCCATTCACCTTCATCTTCGTCTTTACTTTGTTCTCCAGCAGACTGTCTGGCTATATGCAGAGCTTCTTCACTAGGTCGGCGTTTTTTGGCGGATGGAGTAGCATGTCCGCTGACGCCTTCTACCGATTTTCTTCTAAACTTATCTTTTTTTCTTGTTTTCTTAGATATGGGTACGAGAATGGGTTCAGGCTTTCGTCTTTTTGAGAAATAATAAAAGATTCCGGCAATTATAAGTGATTGATATATTAGAAATTTAACAAAGGTCATGTTGCCAAACCAGCTGTCTCTCTCTTCCATGAGTACGGTCATCGCCGTAGCCATTTGAGACATCTTTTCTTGCAAGTTGGTCATCTGTTCAAAGTATTTTTGCTCTCTCTCTGTGTTCTTTCGTCGTTCTTCCGTCATTTGCGACACGGTCTTCTCGAAAGTTCTCTGCATTTCCTCTACTTGTCTTTTGTAACGCCTACTCAGCTCCTCAAGGTACTGCCCGGAGAGTGACATGTTACGTTCCAGTGTCTGTAAAAACAAAATAACATTAATCACATTGATCTTGAATTTATATATCGCCAATCATCGTAGATAAACTTAAGTCTGTGTACTACTAGGTCTTTTTGAAATAGGGTACTTGCATAAATTTAGATATTGAAGTTATCTGTCTGTCAGTGTGACAGGACTCTGTCAATACGACAGTGACATCGCCATCACAGATAATAAGGCGTAATTTTAAATCAGTGACGTCATTCCGCGTTTCGGCGGTAAAGTCAAAAGTAGAAACTTTGAAACGCTCTGTTTAATTAATTTATGCATATATATTTTTTCTTTTTCTTCCTATGTTTAAGTAGGCCATATATCTTTAAAATAGACTGAAAAAAAAATCATGCAACTGCACTCATTTTGATTTTAAATATTAACTAATTTTATTTTATTTTTATTTATTTATTCTTTATTGCACAATGTGCACAAATGGCGAACTTAATGCCTTGCGGCATTCTCTACCAGTTAACCATTGGGTAGACAGAGAGATATAGAAGATGGGGTGTGCAAACAAAACAATAATACTTAATACTAGACACTAATAATTAATAACTAAAGCATAAAGACGCAATTTACTCACAATACATACTATAACACATGCATATCCTACACATACCGACACAATAAAATACAAACACACATAGTTACGTATATATATACATATATATGTATATACACATACCATATATACATGCATACCATATTATATATACATACATACACATACATACATACATACATACCATATTATACATACTGAGTGGACATACATAAGTATCTAATAATATACCTAAAGATATAAAAGATGAGAAAACGGGAGAGATAAAGACGGATGCAAGTTTTAAATCGCCACTCAAGGCAGGCTGCTGGACTCCAAGAAATGATTCCTCACTCTACTCTTAAATATAAATTTGTTGGGGCATTTACGCACTAATGTCTAATAAATAATATATTTTATTATTCAGAATGATCACGCCGGCTTTGAAGATATTATTATAAAGAATCTGACAAACCTGACGATTGCCATGACAAATATAAGACTCACCTTAACCCTGTTAGAAAGTCGTAGGAATACAGACTCTTTCTGTATTGTAGATTGCGCTTGGTTTTGACTCTGTGTAGCAGCTGTTCCAGCCGGTGTAGGATCGATTGCCATCTGATCAAATTCAGTCATGAAGTTGTCGTTGTCGATGACCATTTGATCATTAATCTCTTCAAAACCATTGTTATCTTTGGGTTTTTCTGTTGGTACTTCAATTTTTAAATCTTTCATTTCACTATCAGGTTTAATTTCAGTGGGCTTCTCTTCAGACGCTCCTTTTGTCTCTTCAGTTTGTTCTTGGGCTGGAGTTTCTTCAAAACTCGTAACCATTTCCTCGTGTTTCTCATCTAGCTTACCTACTTCATCTATAGGAATTTCTTCGATTACCGTACTCTCACTGGCTTGCTCAATGTTATCAGCTTTGTCTTCCAACTGTATAGTGTCATTACTCTCCTCATCTGAACCATTCGTTTTTATCAACACTAGTTTTATATCTTGTTCGATATTTGTTTCGCCGTTCGCTTTCTTTGGATGTTCATCGACGGTTATGTTTGTGGTAACATTTGTTTCAGTTTCAAAGCTTGTGTTTAAAACAACTTTCTTTTCTTTAATAGCTAAAATATTACATAAGGCGGCTAAATATTTCTGTGGAAACAAAGCATTCACGTAAGCTACACGCTCAGTAGCAAATTCAATCGTCTTTGTACTTTTAAAATCTAAACCATAAGGTTGGCAAACACTGGTACACTTTAATGTCTCTCGGAGAAAAACTTGACGCACTAAATTGGTTAACTTGTCCGAACTACAACTAATAAGTTCATAAACATCATTGTAAAGCGTTTTACTGCAATTATCACACACTATTATATGGCTTGGAGAACAACACCGTTTGTACATCGTGTCTGCGGATGTATCGTTATATTCACTGGACATATTTTTATTAGGAACTTCCGTTTTAACTAACACTTGGGCAGCCTTCTTCATGATAGACATTACTGCATCCCTTGCTGATCCGAATAAGTTTTTCGTTTCAGTTTCAGCGCTGGGCGTGTCAGGAATGTCTATTTCGTCATCTTCGTCGTCGTCTATGTGTGCAGAGTGCTGAGAGCTTTCTTTCTCTAACACCTCGAATTCGGAAGTGCCATACACTTTGAACAGTGAAATAGGGCAGTAATGTTCCGAACCATGATGAGACAACATCTCTACTTTGATAAATTTTCCGAACAAGTGCGGATAAAGATCAAAGCTTTGCACGTCTCTTTCATCTTTAGCTGTGAACTGACCGACGCTGGCCCAATCTCTTGTTGGAAATCTATCGCTGAAATATACAGCAATATCTTTGGGCGTAGAGGAAAATAATTCAAAATTTGCTATTTCCATCTTCTGTGCTTGAACTGCCTCGCACAGCTCTACAACAAACCAAATGCGGCTGTTGCACGAATTGAGCATATATTCATCTCTATTTGGGGACAAAATAGAACTAGCTGAGCCTGCTTCTGGATTAGCAGCCACTACTTTAGCGCCACATGCGAGCGAGGCGTAATTCTTTGACCTTAATCTTGTGCTTTTACTACTAAAATTCGTATTGCTATGACTAGGTTGACTCGATTGGTTTAAGACCGTGTCTTTCTTTTCAGCCTCGGCTAATTGTTTCTGTGCCCACTCCGAAAACGAGGGTATATCTTCCTGAGGCGTTTCTGGCTTGATTGGAATGTTATCTTGTTCTTTTATTTCTTCTAATTGAGATTCTATCACGATTTCCTCCGGCGCGGCGGTAGTGGAGGTGGTTTGTCTTGTTTCGTGCATGGGCTTTGCTTTCACTATAAGCATAGAGTCTGTCGTTTCTTTTTCTTCTTTTTTGAAATCTAAGGCTTCCGGTACCGAAGCCTCTTCCACGCTGAACGTCGTTGTATCATTGTGCTCCTCTGATTCATTGGCGTGCAAAAATTCATCGGGATTATTCAACTCCAATTTGGCACTCTCGCCCAGAGAGATGAGTATAGGAGGTTGTCCAGTGTCAGGTAACCTGCAACAATTAATATTTAATTTAAACAACTTGCATTCACGAAGTTGATCAAGTGTAACGTGACTTGCATAGATTATAATCTCACACGTCGGGATACCTGTATAAAAAAGAGGGAGTTAATAAATGGATATCATTATAAAGAGGATATTACAATGCATTATGATAAACATTAGACTACAATAAGCAGTGACATGGAGTTACGTTATTGGTACACGTTTCGCAATGTTCGCATTATTTACATGGACGTTATCATTAGTAATTATCTTTTCGTTTAATAAAGCGGCTGAAACTTCGAAAGCACTAATGATGCTAGTAACTCAAAGCTTGTTATAACATAGGCAAATGGGACTAAATCTTATACACTGGCGAGTTGATTGACCCGCAAGACAATTGAAACAATCTGTGCAATTCAATCGTTTAATATGTAGGTACCGTCAGCGGCATCAATATGTGAACAGTTTGGTCAGTCTTTGAACTTATAATATTGCAATAGAATTCAATTACTGTTAAAATTGACTACATATTTTTGCTGCTAATTCAACGAACCCAAGTTAAACAGTTGCTCGTATAAAGGTTTTATGGACCATAATAAACTACTATGTTTTTGTTAAACGAAATTAATAATTAATATGCAGGGGTATACATATATCATTCCCCCTAAACCTTGCCACATGATTTTTGCCAAAAATGAATACTCGTACACCAAGTTTTGGCCCAATACCGGTTGGTTTTTGGTTGTGAAATCGCCGCTGTCGCTAGTAGTACAAAGACAAAAGGGAAGCAGTAATTCCTAGGCTGTTTAGAACACGATATCTACCAAATAAGTAAATAGGCAGTAAAATTTAATTAACAACATTTTCTGTTCACAAAAATTAATAATAATAATGAGAAACAGAAACACGAAATGAAAAAATACATAATATATATATAATTACATATTATATTACTCTGAATGCAGATGTTCGTTTCGAATTTGCGTATATAACTAATACATTAATTTATTATAAATGCGAATGTGAGCTTGTTTGTTTTCTTTCACGCCTTAACTACTCAATCGATCATCATGAAACTTTGAGCACCCGTTGTTGGAGCACTTTTTTACCGCGGATTTCCACTTTTTACGCTGGTGAACGTAAGGGGAACAGCTAATAAAGAAAAAACGTCAACCTCGCACTGCTCCTTTACACAGGGCTTTCTCATAATAAAATAACAACATATATTACAAATGAGCCGCTGTAGCGTCAACATCAAGGAATAAATAAACATCGTTATTATCTTTCTTCTTTCTTTCTTTCTTTCTGTCTTCGGAGCATGCTTACGTGAAGAATATCTTGGTGAGTCCTTGGTGGCCACCGTACGAGAGCAGTTGACATAGCAGCAGGGCCGCTAGCAGCGCCCTCGGCGGCGACAACGCGCACATCCCGCCACCGCATTTGCGATGCACCAATGCACCTATACCGACACCGCAGCACGACAATCCGACCGATAACGATATCGTTGACAACACTTTTTTATATTAAGTATATAAACATGATATAAAGTGCAAAAACTAAACGAAAACAATGAGTTCTAAGACCACACGTCTCGTCAGTTTCTACTTTCGAGTGCACCTAGCAAAACACTGAGTGCCTGAACGACTCATTCTTCATTAGGTTATCGTATTCGCAGCTTCTTTCAACCTGATGTGTAAACAAAACGTTTAAATTTTTTATGGCCAGCGACTGTCTCAGAGTTATGTATTTTTGCATTATTCACATAGTTTTGTAAAAGAACAAGGCACAACAATTTAGGTTAACAGTGATTGTTGAGGTAATTACGTAAATGTTTTCAGAAATACCATTGAGTTCGCCGGTGTTACAAAACAAGATCCTTGTTGTTTCAATGAAGCGAATTGTCAATACAGCATTTTAAACCTAACTAGCAACTGTTTTATACTAACTAAAGTTTGGAAACGAATATTATCTTATTAGAACATTTTTTTTTTGTCAGAGTTCAACAACTACTTAATAACAAATTTTGAAACCACCGCGCTACTTACCACTGCTAGGGCTCTGCAACCTAATTGAGGAAAATTGCCTTCAGTAATAATTATTCTATCTGTTTATTGACAAGACAAATGGCGGGGTTTCTATCAGTCACATTTTTAAACTTCTGGGCATATCAGTGTTCAAATAATAATAATATTTGCACGAAAAACTGAAATTTATATAGGTAAGACTTAAAACTAACATCGATATAATCTTAATTGTGAGCCTGGTGCTTAAACTAGGTTCGGCCCGTGTTAAAGGTCACCAGGCCTTAAATCAAATAGAATTTCGTAAAATTCTAACTCTTACCGGAATAATATAATTTCGGCTAAAATTTTACCGTCAGGATCAAAAGGGAATTAAAACTTTTACAATTCCAATTCAATTTCAATATTATTATTAAAATTTCAATTCATATGAAAGTAGGTATCGTTCTAGAAGACAAACGATTTCTCAAAACTTTTATTAAGCGGTAAAGTCGATTTCTTCTAACATATTTTTGCCTAATAGACATTCCATTTTCCTGTATTTTCTAATCCTATATGGAAAAGTACCGCTTCAAATTCAAATCGGTAGGTAACGATAAAAACAACGCAGGCACGTAACAATACGAAAAATCTAGCAAT
The DNA here is from genome assembly GCA_907165275.2 of Zygaena filipendulae. NCBI lineage: Eukaryota > Metazoa > Arthropoda > Insecta > Lepidoptera > Zygaenidae > Zygaena > Zygaena filipendulae. The sequence continues at coordinate 1,518,380 of OU015649.1, forward strand.
TTCAATGTTAAATAAAATACACGATTTAAAATAATTACGAGTAGGTACTTTATCGTGTGTAGGTTTAATTGTAAAATATCTAATCGAAGCAAAAATGCAAATAGCGCACGACCTTGAAAGCTAATTATCACACTAACCGTTAGATAACTAAAAAGCGTAGTTCGTTACGTGACAACTTGAAAGCGAAATAGTAATGAGAAATTCTTGTATAAACACGTTTTATTGACGCAATTATTTTAAAGATATCTCCGCGAGCAAGTTCACTAACAACATTGAATAAAATAAGGTAGATAAAATAACGATACAAAGATGAACATCACCACTATAAATGTTTGATTAACTATCCATATGTTTTTTAGGGTAAAACCGCCACAACTATTCCTGAAAGCTATCAAAAACTATGGAACTTAGCTTAACGCAAAAGAAAATCAGTTAGTTAATATAATTTTCTGGAGAATGATCTGCTACATCATTTTGTCAACAGCCTTTTTTAAGGTTTAAACGCTGGGACTACTTCTAAAAAGTATCAGAAACTGCAGAACTCAGCTGCATGCGAATAGAACTCTCATTTAATTTTGATCTGCTGGATAATGATTAGCTAAGTTCACCCACATTCATATTTTGCAGTCGGAATTATAAAAATTACATCAAGCCTGAGCTGATGCCGTTATCGAAAACTGGTATTAATTACAATATAGAAAAATATTTTGCACATTACATATAATATGCATATTTTAGTCTGCTTAGTGTTTGGTGTTTGAGAAAAAATGCCGATAGTCTTGAATCCCGAATTTTTCATTAGAGTATTTAATTGATTGAAACGCACTGTTGGAAAAACTTCTGACAAAATATAACGGCCCATAGATTTACAAAACCAGGTTTAGCAAAAATAACGCGATATTTCTGACACGATTCAAACCAAAACGAAACCAAAACCGTTGAAAAATAACGCGATTCGGTCCCCCTGTGTGCCTGTCTATAGGTACTAATATGATAAAGAGGTAAAGTTTGTGAATTGCGAGTTTGTGACGTTGTAGGAGGTAATCTCTGGATCTACTGAACTGATTTTGAAAATTCTTTCACTTATAAAAAGCTACGGTAGTCCTGAGTGACATAGGGTACTTTTTATCCCGAAATTCCCACGGGTACTTGGAAATAGCACGGGTGAAACCGCGGGTCCGCTGGTCGGTGGTCGTGTTATAAATTTACCTTTCGAACATTGTTCTGAAAGCATCGGAAAATCAGTTTGATTAGTATTGGAATCGATACAGAACGCAACAGGATGTGAATTGTGACCACTTTCTAGCAGAGCAGCGTTATCCATTTCACCTCGCCGCATGCGCCGGCCGAGTCGAAGACTTGTCTCCGTATTTATTGCGTTTACATTTCGCGAACACAAAGCAATTTGTCGTGTAACATACCGACACGGCCAACAGGCCGCTTAGCTTTCCCTGGCTCGACGTCTGCAAAGTGCAAAGCATAGAACACAAGTGGGCGGGCTGGTGTAGCCGGGCTTTAATACCTTAGCGTCCAAGAGCAAGATCTATCGCGGTCAGAGAAGATACAAGTTTGGACATCATCGTACAGAGCTACTCGGTCTCGAACTGAGCAAAGCTTGTACTGTAGGTAGGAGATACAACTTATACCTTTTTGTTAAAACACATTTAAGATGTGTACTAAACATCCAGATCTAGGCAAACATCAAAATAATATGCACATCACCCTGATGCGGGCATCAAACCAGCGATATCTGATGTAGGTTAGCAGTCGAGTTCGCAACGTTTCTGTCAAACCTATTGCGAACTGGACCTATGGTGAATTGAACATTTAAAACCCCCTGGACATTTTGCGAATTGGATGTATGTACTGCGCCTGAACAACTATTTGATCCCAAACTTCTATGATAAAAGAACTAAAAGAAAAAGGTGTGGTGTACCATATTCCTTCACGGGAAGCATATTGTGTGTCCACCGGTAGCGGTCAACGTCCGTACGACAGTTTAGTTGATATGAATTCATATAAGGTGACCTACGCAATACGCATGCGTTGGCGGTCGTGTGACGATACTGCTCCGGAACCAAATGTCGTTGCGCGACCCGGTCACGTTTCACACAAATATATATACCCTTTTGCAGTATTTAAATATTGTCTGTGGTAGAAATAACCTTAGCCGTGAATAAGTCGACATTATCATATGAACGACCAGAACCAAAACGTTCGTAATGAAAAAAAAAAAACTAACTCGCTTTACTGATAAGTAGGAGGATGAACTTGCGGAATTTTTATTAAGTACACCTTTTATGCATCGCAACTTGACCGACCATGAGGTGCAAGAGGCTTGTCGGTTTAGGGTCTGCCCACATAATATATTGTACTATCGCGAAATAAGCTTAGGCCGTTTAGAAACACCTTTATTACCATGCAGTAATAGTAAAAAATGCTGGACGGCTTGGACTATTCGACAAGAGGGCTGCTGTCGATGAAGGAACTGCGATATTCACTCTTATTGCAAGGATATAAGTTTGCAAGATAGAGCTGACCTGCTCAAGGCGACAAGTATGGTCATTCCTTTACTCAGACGAAACGGCCTATGAGATGCTCTGTTGCTAAGGCCATTATTAACCAGTCCACCCAGCCATTCTATACCGTTGCCGTCGGTGGCCGGTGCAAACATGGTATATTACCTTCATGCTACCTTATACAGGTTATAAACATAAATTGACTCGTAGGTATTTGGCATTAAGTAGATAGTTTGAAGCTTTTATAAAGAACTGATTTTAAAATTATTGGATACCTAACGGCCGCACTCAGAGTCGCCTTTAATGGTTACTTAGTTAAGTATAGATTTTTAAAACAAAACTGCCGCAATCAGAGACGTTCAGTAAATTAATGTTAACTGGCATTTAATGAGATGTAACTTAATTAGTCAAATGCCAATTAACATTAATTTATTAAACTTGTCGGATTGCGGCAGTTTTGTTTTAAAAATCTATACTTAACTAAGTAATCATTAAAGTCGACTCTGAGTGCGGCGGTAAATGCTAAACGATAAATGCCCATTCTCTAATAGGGCGAAGTTTGCGTTTTTTTTGTTCATTTATAATCCTCTAATATGTATAATAACCATAAATGCCATTACTTCTTACTTGGGTCACAAATTAAATACGTAAAGAAAGTTTTAGATCTCTAAACGTAAATGTTCTAGGCACGATAAAATAAATTGTACCTATTGCCCACCAGTAACTTTTACCTCTGATCGTGTGTAGTATGTCAGCTTTATTTGTTAAGAGTGCTTTCACATAGAGAAGTTCGCGCGTAGTTTAATTACATAATTACATACTAAGTATATATTATGTTTCGCTGACAAATTGTACAGTTCAACGTTTACAAACAATTAATAAAATTAATTTTTAATAAAAAAAAAAACTGCCGTTATTTTGATGGATGCCGTAAACACAGTTCGGATAAAACGGAATTAAAATTTTAAGAAAAAAAATTACATTAATAGGTAGGTACAATAAATATTTCAAGCGTGATTTGTGTGATCATATTACAATACACTTAAACGTAGTGGTATTAAATAAAACCGTGTTATGAAAATAAAAAAAAAAGCGTCGGTGAACTTATCATGGAAATTGAAACTTCAAACAAGCTTAGAAAAAGGTATAGGGATTAAAAGTTGTATAAAATTTAAAATTAATTTTATAAGCTCGTTTTGTTAAATGTTTTTCTCTGTGTGGCACCAATTGCAAAATCTTAGCGAAAAATTCCAAGAGTGGGACCTTCTTTGCCCCCTAGTATGTTCATTTTCATTGACTGGACAAAAAATCTAAATTTTCACTTTCAATTCTCAATTTTATCGAAAAGAAGTTAAGCCTAAGAAGTTTCATTAAAAAAAAATAATCGAATAAAACAATTAAATAAGTGCAATCTGAACAGCGCCGATTGATCTTTGAACAAACAAATAAATCAACGATAGAAAAGGATTCGTGCTACCTACCTACCTACCAGTGGCGAAGAGTAAAATATTGAGAGGGGGAAGCCGGAAATCTACTTTAATATCAACTTATTAAACTATTAACTGTTCCCCGCGGTTTCACCTGCGATAAGTTCGGAGTTCCCGCGGGAATTCCGGTATAAAAAGTCCTTCCCTGTATCCCTGACAACGTTCTCAATTACGGTAGAGAGAGATGTTGCGTTTGAAGGGAAGCCGGTGGGAATCGGCTTCTATGGTACCTTCGCCACTGCTACCTACCTAGTGCTAATCGTTCTAATGGCAATAAATAGTAATTGCAGTACATAATAATATGAGTTCTTCACGCAGTAGCCTTATCGAAAAAAAAACCTATTAAAACTTGTTAAAATCAATACAATCGGACACGGCAATCAACCAAATGAAAATACCGAATGCAATAAACATAGATGTTATTGTGGATGGAGCACAGCGAGCGGTGCTATAGTACGCAATTAATTTGTTTAATGAAAGTTATCGATTCACTACTTTATCTGCAGACAACATCGAATGGTGAGCATCATTTTTCAAAATGACAACTGCAAATGAATTATCGAAAGTTAGCGCGAAACTGGTTCGAAATGCAACGCGCTAGGGCGAGGTATTAGATCAATGCCCACACAACGCCCACGGAGCGCGAATAAGGGGACGCTGTAGGCGAAATATAATGAACCAACGAATGCAATGACAGAACGCAACAGTGCCGTATTTACTGGGCATTGTACTGTTTGAAACGTGGCGTAACAGTGTCGCCCGATCCGTTGGCTCTGCTGCGGATGCTTAGAGGCGATCGTCTGGGTTAAGTAGTCTGTAGTAGGTACCTACTGCTGGCACGGGCGATAACATCACTCCAATTTCATCAATTACTTTGTCACCTTTGCGTCTAGTCAAAAGATTAACTATAAGGTGCGGTTCGAACACGATGATTTCTTTTTGCAATTGTTTCCTATCGTTTCCTGCTAACGACAACGAATGGTTAGATAATATGCAATGGGGCAGTTATGAATTATGACGCATAATTACATACCTTATGAAAGATTTACGAGTATGTTAGTATTATGCGAACAATATATGCGTCGATATTCTTTGATATATCTAGATAATAATTAATTATAATAATGTTATAAAACGTACACGTTTATTCGTATAATAGTATAATACTTGCAAATAAATATGTGCAATTTCCTAAACACTTCTGTCTTCGAGAAAGTTATATATAGATAAGTAATATTATAATAAAAAGTCCATTAAAGTGTACAATAGTAACTTATTGTAAACATGTTACATAGCTTATACCTAGGATGTGAAAGTTAGCTTATTTAGATCGATAAAAGTGACACGTTATCTTTCGTGAAATTCTAAATCGTATATTTCACAAGTGTTTCTAGGATGAACATAAAACATCACAACGCAATTTTAGTATATATACCACTATTCGCACCAACCTCAGTCTCATAAATTCGCAAAGCCTATATCTCGTTATACTAACGGCCCAGTTTGAGTCGCAAATGAAACACTGACCCAGATGTCGCGGGACACGTTCTTGAGATGGCTGGACCTTGTTAATGTTTCCAATTTTACGGTCGCATTAACACATTTAATTTTACGTTTACGAAGATGCCACAGATCTAATCCAGAACGAAATTCAACCAGCAACAGAGGGATGAATAATAGATTGTTTTACAAGAAACTGCACCGGACACCACCGCGGTTGAAACGTAATATAATGTGATGAGGTAACAAACCACAGAACAGAAAATAACAGATAGAAGGGACATCAAATTGGTTTAGTATGAAAACAGATGAAAAGCAGTGTCGCTGGGTGATTTACACACAAAACTATTCATCACGCACTGAAACATTCATTAACGCAAAGAAATGTATTAAAAGCTTTACGGTTGTTTTTACTTAATCACCGTTTTCAAAATTCACAGTTTTGGGGATGTTGTGGTAAATATACTTGGGATGGCAGCAAAATAAGTTTTGGGCAAGTTACCTTTGCAACGGTAGCGCGCCTGCCCCGCCTACATGTCCATTCTAGTTAATTTATTTGCTCTGTGTAACAAACCGTCTAACCAGTAAAGATATGATGGATTTAAAACACCTACTATAGAGGATTCAAAGTCTACTGAGGACACTTTTAGTAAGACAGTAAGCAATTTAGACAAGTTTTTAGAAATAGGCCGGACGTCAGAATGCTTGACACAAAGAAATTTTATTAACAGGAAAGACTACTGAACATGTTTGTAATCGAGAAAAGTTAACAAAGAATAAAAAGCCATATTGCTGGCATCATAATTTGCAACATTATAAAAAAAGTAAGATCTGTCTTAGTTTTAGAGTATGTAATATGATTACGAGCAAATATGATTTTGTAAGACAATGCCTCAACCATAATATAAAATTACCAGTACGTACTCAATATACTCGAACGTTTCCTAGTTTTATTCGAATTTAATACCATACCTACAATTTTACAATATTCACACCACTCTGATCGGGTTATATAAACCTTCAAATAATATTGAATTTCCGAACTACGCCTCCGTCGAACCACGGCACGGAAGTCGGAACTGTGACCGATTTCCATACTTGGTTCGATATTAATATGGAACCACAGTTAATTTTCGATCCACGGGGGCTAGGGTCTAAGACGAGTCGGACGAGGAGGTAGCAAAATAGCAATGAGCCCGACCTTGCTCGCTTCACACACACTCGGGACATGTAGATGTGTCAGAGCTAACGCGATTGGGCGACCGCTTGACGTCGGAATTTTAAAAACATCAAAGATGTTAGTTGTTAGCTACTGTATGATTTTTTTACATCATACTACCTAATAATTTTTTTATACTCAACTTACTATACTTCAAGAAGCCTTCAGAAAGAAAGAACGAAGGTTGTTGCGGTTCTCATATGACCTGAAACCTACCCAGGGTCCTACCTAGTCATCGATTAAATGCATACCAGCAATGTTGAGAAGATAAAATATATTAGTAATTAGTATTCTAGATGGTTTTTATCACATAATAAACTTTGCATTTGTTGAAAATAAAAGTAAAGTCATAACTTAAATAATTATGAACAAGTAGAAAATATTTTTTAGGCTTATACCAAGGTAATCTAAAAAAAACATGTCTCCTAAGAAATTTCATTAAAAAGCTAAAGCGCTTAACTGAAACCCTCTTGGACTCCTCAGGTTTCAGCCTCTTGGACCCTGAGGAAGGAGACAGAGTGTAGAAGTTCACGTGTTATTAAACTTATTATTAATAGTTTTATTATTATTTTGAATTTGAAAATGATATACCTACCAGATATCTACTTAGAAGTAAGTAAGCATATGAGTGGGCAACTTAGCATAAAATATATTACAGGAAAATCAAAATATATAATAACATCAATTATTTATAGATTAATTATTATTACGTGACGCAAAACACGTAGGGCAACTGCCCTGGGAAAACCAGTCACCATGATGGGATTTATTAATATTAATAGGCTTTTTGACTAAGTTTTTATTTTTAGTCCGTCAGTTAGATAAGTAATAAAAAAATAATAGACACGTATTTTTTCTTTTTTTATGTAAGCAAAAAATAACGGAGAGACGATGAGTCGAAATGTCGCGTGACGTCACAAGCAGGTACAGTTTCTACATGCATAGGACGTTACGAGCCCCCCCCCCCCCACTCCTAAACTTTAATGCGCTTTATCCAAGCATATTATTTTCATTAAGTTGAAAAAGCAAAATATACGTGTCTATTATTTTTTTATTATACATATAACTGACGGACTAAATAGAATTAAGAAAAAAAAAAGCTAGTCAAATAGCCTATTGTATGCTGTAATTAAATGCATTGGGGATTATAATAGATAATAATAATAATCCACTTCACAACACACAGATCTACTTGATCCCACACTAGGCTATGAGCTTGTCTCGTGGAAACCAAGCAAACGTGGTATATACTACATTTTATTACATATATATATATTTCAAATATAACATAAATTATGGTTTGGTTCGAAACGATAGCTGATAACTACACTAAAGTTGGATAGTTACGAGCGAAATGTTTATTAGACGCTTTATTAAGCGTAAAATTGCGATAAAACTTTCAATACACATATTACTAGCTGCTTCGACCAAAATACTTTTATTATTATTATTTTTTTACTTTGGTCGAAGACTAGCTGTCCCCGCGGTAATTTCGGGGTTCCTGCGGGAATTCCGGCATAAACTGTAACGTATATCACCGAACCTATTGATGGAAACCGCATCCGTTACGTAATTAAAAAGACTTACCGCCGCACTCAGAGTCGACTTTAATGATTACTTAGTTAAGTATAGATATTTAAAACAAAACTGCCGCAATCAGACAAGTTTAATAAATTAATGTTAATTGGCATTTAAATAATTAAGTTACATCTCATTATATGCCAACTAACATTAATTTACTGAAGGTCTCTGATTGCGGAATTTTCGTTTTAAAAATCTATACTTAACTAAGTAATCATTAAAGTCGACTCTGAGTGCGGCCGTTAAGCTTATAAACGGCGGAAAGCGAGTTTGTTTTATACTGTCGGATAGTAGAAGGATAAAATATACAATATGAGTAAAGCTTGGCAGCGTGTGACCACAGCCTTACACCGTAGCTTAGACAATGGCGAGTGAACTTCTAATGTCTCTATTATTCTTCTGTCTAGATTATTTTCTTATGGCATAGGGCGGCAAAATCTTTGATGATTTATGACTACTTAATACTTTTTTAACTTTAACTTTTATGTCCTATAGTTTGCCTTATAAACTCGATAGTTGCATTCACTGCGTGCCAAATGTAAATTAAACATCGACTTTATTTATAAAAATTTATAAAACAGTGTGTGTCACCAACCGAAACGTATTATCGACGGTCACACGTCAAATGCATACAATTATATTGCTATAATAATAATAAAATGAAACGTAAATTAAATGCAATCACAGTATTAAAATTGGTCCGACGACGCGACGCGACGGACTGAACAAGTAGAGAAGTAAGTATATTTTGTTACTTCACCAAAATATTATCACCATATTATAGCCGACAGAGGTCTACCAGCTACACATAGTAGGTATATGAGGTCCCAATGATCTCCAAGATGACTGGTCCAGCCAGTTGATAAGACTACCAGAACAGTCATCGTAGTAACAGATTTTCAATTTAAAGGTTACTAAAGCTGATCAGATACTGGAATGTACTATACCACCATGCTTTCCCACCCACGATGTTCACCGACATCTCAAGCGGCGGCGTGATCCGAATGCACCAACCACTGAACTATTTATTATCTAGCTGCAAAGCAAGTATCTTCTACTAGGTACGACAACATCACGTTTGCCGGTACGTGGTCAGGCGAAAATATACCCAACAGGCAAAATAGAAATCGACAAACATATTATGATAATTCACAATCCAACCCAAAAGCCAAATCTCTTTAAATCACACTGATAATATCATCTGAACGACGGTTACGTAGTGATCATTACGTCACTATTAATTTCGTGAATAAGTTACAATTTAAAACTCATGTGAGACAAAATATTCAAATAGGTACCTACATATAAAAATCTACACCATTCGTATTCAATGAGAAGGAACACAGACTGAAAAAAAAAAAAAAACATACGCGTCGAATCGGGAACCTCCTCCTTTTTGGGAAGTCGGTTAAAAAGGAATATATCCATTCAAATCTTGACAAATGTCAATATATTTAAATGAAAACTTTTAAGTTTAACTTTAGCATTCATTACAATGAACGAACTTCATCATTGTAACGATAAATAATAATTAATAATTTAAATTAGTGAATCTACAAAACATTTGCTTCGAACTCACTTTCGTTACTTCAGAATCTAATTGGACGTAGATAAGAAATGGACATAGATAAGCAATAGTGTGTTAACCCACACTGGAGAAATTTTGAGTAAATTAAAGTTTTAAAATTATAGCGCCACAAAATTAAGTTACCTATTCAGAACGATTTATTGAGAGTTAGGGAACGTTGTTTAATTATGTGTTTACCTTGTTACATTGTTTAAGTATGTAACTAAATATTAAACATAAAAAATGTTTACAGAAAATGGCGCTATAATTTTAAAACACGATTTTCTCAAAATTTCTCCAGTGTGGGTTAACACACTATTGCTTATCTATGTCCCTATCTCCAGTGGTTTATGTCACTCGTGGGATAATAGTAGCCTGTGAACCTTAATGCAGGAACTTGAGACTACAGCCCCACAATGTTATGGTCTCTATCTAATCAAAATGTAACATAACAAGCGGTATTCGATAATTTGAATAAATATGACACCTTAAACAAACCTGCTTGTATGATATTTTGATTCTGGTTTATGTAGTCAAGCATTTTCTTGACATTGTTACCTACCTGTTTATTCATCAGCAAATTATCATACACGCGATAAAATTATTGTTACATACCAAAAATTGGAAGTACTTAGTAATGAACGAAATATTGCTCTTCAGCAATAAGCCGCCTTTAGCTCTATGCTTTCTTCCCATTTTATTTGTTATTTTTTTGTGTTTCTTCTGGGAAAATGAAGTATATTTGAATTTGAATTTGAAATATACGTCAAATAATCGGATGTGTAACTAAAAACACCATGTGTACGGGTCTGGTATCTTTAATAATCTGTTCACTTCTCATGCTCTGAAATTGCTTGTTTATGCAGGATATAGGGTGCACAAAATCTAATTTTGTGCACAAGTGCATTAACGTATCTACTCATAAATGTATCTATATTAAGGCAAAGAAAATGAGCCGTACAGCCAAAAACAGAATATGAAGTTTATAAATAGAATTTGTTATTTTATAAAATTTACTTAATTTTTTTTGCCTTATGTGTTTTTTAAGACATAGATACCGTTAATATGCCGGGAAAAACAATTTCCTTCAGTATTCAAACCTGTACTAATTTAACTTTGAATTTTAACTATTGAATTGTATTGATAAACTTTATTTGACACAACACAAAGACAATTAAAGAAATGTTATTTTATACTACTGTTTTATTTTCCTCGCAATCGAAGTGAAAAGCAGAGTTTATAACGCGTCCACAAAACCATTTTATCGTCGACATTACTAATATATTGCTAAAAGTCTCGGATAAAGATGGTTCGTTTTGTACAGTTGTTGTAAAATCTACTATTATGTTATAGGCATCTTAAAATAAGTGAGAAAGCTCTTTTCCAAACACTGTTGTTACAATGTATCTCTTTTAGTTCATTTGTCATCTACACGTAAGGAGGACAAGTTTGTAGAGGGTAATCTCTGGAACTAATGAGGCAATTTTAAAAATTCTTCCAATGATAGGTACAGTACAATAACCCTGAGTATCACAGGAGTTTTTATCCCGAAATAAGGAGTTCCCGTGGTGAAACTACGTGAGAAACGGCTAGTATTTCATATATTAGCGTAACAATGACTCTACAAAAACTGCCAACCATAGTTTTTCAGATTTATCAGCTAAAATTTAATTCTTTACAGTTACTGAGAATTACAATTTTATTGTGCATTGTTATTTCAACTTCTAATGACATTTACCGTTTCATTGACTTCGTCAATTTTTTAAAATAATATTTTTTTAATACAAAACACTAGATTTCAATACTGAGACAGTACACCGCACTAAAGGAACTAGTGAATAACCTATTACAGGATATCGCCAGGCTAGTTATTTCACACAAGTTACCGGCCGAAAACACTGTTATAAAAAACGTGGACAACATAACACAAATGTTGCTAAACGAAAAACAAACAATTTCGTTCGATCGATTCGATTCAATAATACTCACGATCGCGGCGCGCTAATAAATATTTGAATTGAAAACGAACGAACACGTCCGCCTCGCACGCGGTCATGCGCTATACTGACTGAATTCTGAACCGACTGAATTACTAATGCAAGTAATCGGCTGACGGCCGTTGATAGCGAAAAGCATGTTAACAATCGCCTTTGATCAATATGTGCTTTCAGACGATTAGGATAAGGACCATGTTGCAGTAACCGACGAGTTCATATTATTTTTTGAGCAATGCAAACAGGTTGTGCACGAGAAATCCGCAGTCTGCCAGGAAATTGACATGACTGTGTATAACTTGAGCAGTTATGATTTATAAACATAATGGTCAACCTTGTAACTGTCAAAATAAACCAATAACTTTTGTTAATGCTATAAATAAATCTGAAGATCGATGTTCGGTAGATAGAACAGCGGAAACATTGCTGGCGCAGTCTGTCGCCGACACACTGTCGCATTGTTGAGATTCAAAGAGCGATGCACTGGAATAGATATAGCAGCATTGCATTGATGTTGCACATAACACTGATGCGTTTAGAGTTTTATTAGACTATTCATGGAACAAGAAACATGAAGCTTTTATACTTTAAACGTTCACGAAAAATGCGAACCACCAAAGAAGCCGACTTCTAATTTTAGCATTTGCAATTACAATAGACGTAGTGACGCAAATTGTAAAGCGGTAAATGTGTAAACATACAAAACGTTGACACAGATGGACAAATAATAATATGTAAGTAATTATAGACTATTGTGTTTGTGGAAAAAATAATGATGAACAATGTTAAAAACAAGTTGGAAGAAAGTCACGTCGAGACAGTTGAATAAATCAGTAAAATATTTATAACTAGACTAGATTATGATGAGGTTAGCCATGTTAGAAATTGAACCAATAGTGTGTATGTAAATTATATCGAAAAATTAACGACTAACGACCGTTAGTCGTTGTAACCACAACTGCCAAATTACACAGGTGGAATGGGAGTGATGTCCACAGGAAAGTTCAGATTGAAATGTAAATCAAAATTGTTTTCTTGATGTATGATTTTGGTACCAATAAACTTAAACTTATTAAATCTCAACACCTTATGTTACTAAATGGTTGTGCAATAAATAAATTAAAAAAAAAAACTTGAACTTAATATTGAGGGTTATTTTCTAATCTACATAAGCAAGCACTCAATAAGCACTTAATTCCGATGTATTGTAATTAATTTATTCATGGGTCTGCTGAGTAATCTAAACCTGGCAATCCCATAATTTTTTCCATTATCTCTAAAATCGTTAGTGCACTTAATTTATCATTGCGCACCCTAATTTTGAATTTTTGGGACCGCCAGGGTATGTAGTATGACTAGTATGTAGTTTGCATTTTAGTATACCTACTTGTTAAATAGGGTTGCATCACTTGCACCATCTCCCTTAGCTTTGGATTTTACTGGGCCAAGCCTATAGGGATGTCGCGAGAGTCATATTATTACAATTGACAGGCAGCTGCACGGCGGCGCCCCTAACCCTTTGTCCAGGAACTAGGTAGCATAAATTCCCGTTGACGATTGTAAACTTTTTGTTGGTAAAACAGCAGAGTAATAATATATACTACGTATGGTCCGGAAGCCCTCGCACTTATTTTTTCAGTGACTATTAACAGGCTAAATCTTCGTGAGTAGGTTCAGTTCGACGAGGCGCAAAAGCTTTTCCCCTGAGAAAATTCTCGAAACGGGTAGCTAAAAATGTTCCATGGAATCGAAAACTTCGAAGCGTAGGACTGGGAAAACGCACCACTAAATTTGTAGGACTATTTTTCAGGGAAAAAGCTTTTGCGTCTTGTCGAATCTACTTACGAAGTTTCAGCCTGTTATTAGTCACTGAGAAAACAAGTACAGGGGCTCCCGGACCATACTAGTAAAACTGTAGAAATATAACGATGTAACGTTACGTTTATTATACACCAACGATTCATTAAATTTTGCGCTTTATTCGTGCCTGTATTAACATTGATTTTGGCATACATAAGTATGCTAGGTTTATTAGATATACCATCCCGTTATCAGCATGTAGCTTAGGTTAGACTCGTTGCTCTCTGAATTATCCAGTTTCATCAACCCAGGATAGGAGGACTATGTACTAACTTGTATCAATTACTAGCTATCTACTAGTTATTTATATTTTCAGCAGTTTTGGTTTCATCGAACAACGAACATCCATTTTGTTACCAACTCAACCACACAGATATTCCTGTGACGTCACTCTCGTCAAATTGTTTTCTAACAATTTTGTAAAATCTTGTTAAAATTAAGTTATTTTAAACAGTTACAGTAGCAGCTGCGATGGGTCTCTATTTCCAAATAAATGCCTTTTCTTTCTGTCTTCACCATATTTCATTTTTAATGATTTAGTAGCCTTGTGTTATGTTTGGTATAGAATATTTCTCTTCTAAATATGTGAGAGTTCTCTACCTTCTCTCTTTTATGCTAATATGTCAACAAAATCCTTTGACGTCATAGACTCACGTCTATTGTTCCTCGACGACAAATAATTATAGGCAAACAAGACGCTTTTCTCGATGCTCAGTGCTCACGACAAGTGCTGAGTTGACGACACGTGGGCGTGAGAGTCTGGTTGTATTAACCAAATCACGTGGAATGTTAAACGTGCCTCTGACAAAATATACGTTCCTACATCTTTTAGAAAAAAATTCGATCTAAGTCGGGCGAACGGTTAAGAATTTTCTAAATGAAAATCTTTTATCAAACTTCATTGGCCATCCAACTAATACGGTAAATGTGGACGTTCGTTCGTGACTTAATCACCCACTCTACTGAACAGATTCAGATCAATATATTTGCAAATAACACAAGGATACTTTTTCCTCAACGACGACTTTTGAAAATTAAAATTTAGTCTGTCAGAAAATAAAAAAATAATGAACACGTAGGTATTTTTTGTTTTTTCAAATTAATAAAAATTTACATAGGTATAGTGCATTAAAGTTTAGGTTGGGGGCTCTTGACGTCAGTAACCGTTATAGGTACGCCCCCATACAAACTGCACCGGGTTGATACGTCACACGAAATTTCAACGCAATGTATTTTTTGATTATGTATAAAAAGAAAAAATACGTATCCAACATTTTCTACAAACCAGACTAAAATAAAATAAATGTAATCAACTAGCCCATTACACGCGGGTGAAAAAGTTGGAACAGCCAGATAACAGCTGAAAATAATTTCTTTCATCATAATATGTGAAAATGTTACCGTCCAGAGTAAGCTGTTATAAATCGAACAATACGTGATACTCGCCTACCAATTAAACACGAAATAGGTACTTGTACAAACAAACACATCAGTTCAAACCGTTTGACCCCAAACCTCTTTATTATACAACTCAGCGATTTCAACTGGAGTTTTACAGTAGCAGAAGTCACGTACAAAGCATTTCCATGTACAAAGTCGAAGAGCAGCAATCACGATGTTCACTGTGATCAGCTTTCAGGTTAATGTGCCCACTGCTGGGACACAGAACTGCCCTTATACTGATCGTGTGTGTGCCTGCCTGATACTCCACCACCAGTCAGATAGATGTAGATAATCGAATTGAACGCACATTTTTAAATTCTTCCATAATACCTGTGACTGTACTGTGTACTATGCGATAAGACCGCCATTTGCTTTCTCCTTTTCTTTAGGTACTGTAATATTGTTATTTTATGTGAAATAAAGGATTAAATAAATAAATAAACACCTACACATCTGGCTCCTTCATTAATTTCATATCTTTTTTTGAATCAATATAGCCTTTTGATTAAAAAAAAAAGAGTCGGGATTGTGACCCCGCCCTCTGAAGAAGAGATGAGAGTTCCGCCGCTGAACTACCAAGTCTCTGTTACAAAGTTACATAATATTATAACGTAAATGTTAAGAAAGCATTTACAGTTTCGATCGTGTTAAACGAGAGCGTTGTCTAATATAATTATGTATTATTGTAATCGGTTACTAGCGAATTACAATATTGAATAACTTAACAAGTGTTCGTTATGGGCACTCGCTTGCTTATGATGTTAGTTGTGCACAAAGCCAACCGTTCTATTAAAGATAGTAACAATTGAATTAAGTAAACAGCTGTCGATTTTAATAGCTTTCAATCTTTCGATATTAGATATTTAGGAAATGATTTTTGAACACCTGTTCGAGAAACGTATTTGAAATTCTAACATGACGACGAATTACTATTTTGAACAGCATATGCTTTTTATGACCCTCACAGGGGTCAAAGAAATCGATATAGAAGAATAATAAGGTTAATTAATTAATTTTTTTTTATTATGATATTGATGATAGATGATGGAGTACAGTATTGCAACATAAAATGTAATATAAAAAATCAAATTATTGAATAACGCCAATCGAAATTATCCCTTGCAGAATTGACCTACACTTGCACTCATGCAGTTAGTTTAGTGCGTCGATTAGTGATCATAATCTATACATATACAACGTGTTTATAAATTGACTGAAAACTAGAAAGTAGTTTGTTCAGAATCGACTTGGGAATCGATCGCACCATGTTTTAACTTTTAAATATAGGTTATATTTTTTTATTTTTACTAGCCTATGTCTAAATTATATTTTATAATGCAATATTTGGCGCGTACGCCGCGCCGCGCCGACCGTATCAAAAAAATCGAGTCGGTCATTGACACGTAGGCGCGGGCGTATAGCGCTTGAAATCTCGTAGATAGGTCACCTCCAAACTATTGTTGAATAACTTATAGACTATTAATTTATTTGAAATAATTTATATTTTAATCATATTATTGCTTATTTTTTTAATGGAGTTATCAGGTTTTAGGTCAATTCATTAACACGTTATATATAAAAATGAATCCCTATTTACCTTGGTCACGGCATCACGCGTAAGCGACACGACCAATTTCGCTAATTCTTTTTTGTTGTGTTTGTTATTGTAAGGAAAAGAAGAATATCAAAGAATCCAGAGGGAACCAACAAAATGGCACTAGTGACACTGTGTGGAACACCTAACCTAGTATGCACATAAAGTACAGAATGCATTTCAAATTTGTCTCAAGGCTTTCAATACAAAGCAATTAGTTACATGTAACGTATGTACACGCAAATCATAAAGTTTCGGTGTATACGGGGCCGTTGCATTAGTGCTTTTAGCGCATGCTCGGTAAGGTCTATATTTCTCTGAACATAATATGAGTGTAAATAATCGGGAAATATTAGAGTTCTAAATGCGCTATAACGTCATTATTTTCAATAAAACCGATGATAAACCATCGGGTTATCAGTTGCAGATTTTACGAGCCATGTATGTTGATATAAAGCTATACTACAAATTATATTACTTGTACAGACTGACGACGTAATTATTAGGACCGTATATCAAATCTCATATTAAATCATATACGAAATTGTCTTTATACATAATTATATTTTATTGACAAATTGTTTTGAATTATGATAGACATACTATTATGAAAGAAGATCTTCTTCATTTTGGTTTTATTCTATTAGTATCCAGTTACCAGTATTGTTTGTGCGAATATTTGTCCGGTTCACAAGAAATTCTATAACCGGTTGATAATTTCATTAGTTAGGATTCCCTTAAATCTTGATTCACTATGACCAACAACATTCCCAGCCCATAACACGCGTGGTGTCTGGAACACAATCACAAACGCTCTAGACGGCCAATGATCACAAATTAGTATTCTGCATGCCATAAGACACGTTATTATTAGTTAAGTATGTTTTTTTTTAAGATAATCTTTTCCGAACATGTGGCGTAAACAATTTTTGTGGCACTTCATAATGGTGTACTAACTGTTCCTGCCGAGTTAATTTCGGACTTTCCACGGGAATTCCGGGATGAAAGGTATTCTATGTTATACTAAGACACAAAAGTCTCCTTATTATGGATTTATTGCATGAAGTTTAGAAGTTATTACAGATCAATAAAAATCACTCCGCACGCGCCGGTAGGGAGGAGGAATTCCACACGACACTGACAGATAGGGATGGGACCCACAACACGAATTAGTGAGGTCCCTGCTCAGTGCTCAATCGATTCTCCGCTTAACAGTTATTTTCTGTACCCTTGACAACGTGTATAAAAAAATCCATCATCCCCCTCAAGAGTAACAAACATATTCACATTCGTATTGGATTAATGCGGCGTCTTATACGGTCATAGTGAATCGGGGTCCGGTAGAAAATATCTAAATAAAACCAAAGGCAATGACTTTATTCTCTTTATTTTTAACGCGAGCAAGAATGTTTGGTTCGTTGGCTCCCCGTGCCCTATATATGAGTTTTGGAATCCATAGTCTCATAATGTAAACAATAACAAAACATAATAATTTTTCAATGGAATCAAGCTCCGATATATTATGTGCACCACCTTTTATGTAAAAATTGATTTAGATCATAACTTTTCAACAAAAACCAAAATCGACCTCATCAGTAGGTATACAAAGGATGACCTTGGAGAGTAAAACCCTTTTAACACACTCGCTCGTTTTTACTTAACATTAGCGCACTAGTGCTTTTAAGATTTTTTTTTATCTCATGTTCAATTTTGTTGTTACTCGGAAATGTGTTCATAAAAAGCGTCGTATGAAATGCGTGAGTATTGGTCATTAAATTCACGGCCTTTGACCAACTAAGCTTATTCTTATAGTAATACTAGCTGTGCCCCGCGGTTTCACCCTCGTTAATTTCAGAGTTCCTGCGGGAATTCCGGGATAAAAAGTACCCTATGTGTTAATCTGATGTATAAGCTATATTATTGTAAAGTTTCATTTAAATCCATTCAGTAGATTTTGCATGAAAGAGAAACAAACATCCATCCATCCATACATTCTTACAAACTTTCGCGTTTATAATATTAGTAGGATAACTAATTCACCCTAAAACCTTCCCATGAGTAACTAACTATAAGGCAAATAAAAATTGGTCGTGTATTTTTTTTTAAAAAGAAGGGGCACGTCATCGACCACACAGCCCATAGACGCCTAATAACAGGCGAATGGCTCCTGTCAACACATCTGACTTATAGTTCCGATATAAATGTGAATTAGCCAATCACGGCGTGTAACTAGCGCGTGTGGCCTTGAATTAACCAATCACGGCGTTGCAACCCCGCTTCTCTTACCTCAGCTAGTTGCCAGAATGCATTCAATACGCAAAATCAAACATTAGGCGTCTATGGGCTGTGTGGTCGATGGGGCACGTGTATATTACCAGTACTAACATAACCCTATGAACCTTTTAATCATATTGTTTATTATAAAGACGTACTACAGAAACTAATTTTTATTGAAGAATCTGTTAAAAATAAGTTGACACTGGTGAAATTGCTACTGTCGCTTTCCGTTAGAAGTTAGAACGTCATGGATAAAAAAGAACTATTAATCCGACTCATACTCCGGGCACTCACTGATCTTAAGGTCGCTGTACAGTTAGGTTTGACGACATGGCAGCGAGCGTCGTTACCAACAATAATATGTTTCACCTATTTGGCCACCGTCCCGTGCCGCGTTCGCTGAAACTCGACTCACCAGCGGGGGACTGATTCATTGCTAGCCCATAACACGCGTGCCTTTAGCACGATCACAAACGCTGTAGATGGCGGAAAGTCACAAATCAGCTAAGCGTTCTGTGTGCCATAAGTGGCCATAAGACACGTTGATGATTATGAAAAAAGAAAAATGTGCTGCATTATCGTAACTAAAATTATAAATGCGAAAATGTGTTTGTTTGCTACGCTTTCACTTATCAACTACTAAACCCATACCCATGTTATGGGTTTAGTAGTAGTAGTTGTCACGGAGACGCAAAAAAAACATACTAAAAGCAATTTTTATACCAGAATTCTCGCGGAAAATCTGAAATTAACGCGAGTGAAACCGTGAGAAACAACTAGTAGTGAATAAATAATAATTTAATTAATTAATTTGCTTTCTCATGATAATAACTGAAAGTATTCTTAGTGCAAGAGATGAGTTTATTGACCTGCTTAATAAAGCTGACCTTGAACTTTTTGAAGTCGCATACCTTCGCTTCGGAACTATAGTCTCGAATTTTAACGGATGAATCCCCTCTAGCCAAATCGTTAGCTATGAGTTTTTAAAACCTAAAACCAACTCAAATTCTTCTTTGAAATCGTAAGAAGTCAACAACTGATAAACCACAATTCGCTAGTGTTCAGTATTTTAATGACCGATTCACTGACCTATACAAACACGCTAAGATAACGCGCTACGAAAATGTTGATTTCCTTTTACCCAAAGAACATTAAAAAAAACGAACATGTCTTAAAGCATACAGAATAATATAATTCGTCAATTTTTTGACTACAGAGCGTTTGCGATTGAGTTAAAAAAACGCACGTTATGAGCAAGGAAAGTTATTGCCCATAGTGAATAAATCAGGGCCTAGATATTGTGATTTAGCTAGAAAGTATGTACTACGTGGGCAGTGGGCACCTGACGACTATCATAGTCAAACGGAATCGGATATTTTCCGGCGTATGAAAATCAAAATTCTAATTAGTCCGTCAGTTAGAAAATAAAAAAATAATAGACGCGTATTTTTTGCTTTTTCAAATTAATGAAAATAAACATAGATAATACGCATAAACGTTTAGGGTGGAGGACTCGTGTCGTCATTATTCGGTATAAGCCCCGTACAAACTGCACTGGGTTGTGACGTTACGCGAAATTTCAACTCGAATTCTTTTTTGATTACGTGAAAAAAAAAAAGGTGGCCAATATTTTTTATAAATCTACACGACGGACTAAAAAAAAATTTGTCAAGTAGCCAGCCAATTCGTAAATTATTTACATAGTTTTATACCTTGATTTTCATTTCGACGAGAACGCCGACGATTGTTGACGCGGTGGTGACTTTTCTACGTCTCTGTTTTTAATAGACTTTTTTGTACGAAAACTTCGGAGGCGCGTGCACAGCAATTCACCAGTGTCATCATAATTGGCTGTATTGTTTATGATCGTATAGAAGACGAACAAACGTACGCCCATTATTTTTATTTTATGCTAGCTGTGTCCCGCGGTTTCACCCGCGGTAATTTCGGAGTTCCCGCGGGAATTCCGGGATAAAAGTACCATATATCCTTCTCTATACCCCTGACAACGTGCATACCAAATTTCATCCAAATTCGTTCAGCCGTTTTTGCGTGATTGAGTAACAAATATCCAAACATCTATTAGTAGGATTATAAAGAGTAATAAAGAAAGGTTTAAGTTTTTATATATGTTCGTACTTTCGCGCATAAACTACTGAATGGATTTTAATAAAACTTTACAATAATATTACTTGTGCATCAGAATAAAACACAGGGTACTTTTTATCCCCGAATTCCGCGGGAATTTTGAAATCAACGCTGGCGAAAATGATATTGCATACTACACGTTGTCAGAGGTCCAGAAAAGGACATAGGGTACTTTTTATCCCGGAATTCTCGCGGGATCTCCGAAATTAACGCGGGTGAAACCGCGGGGCACAGCTATAGTTATAAACATTATACAAACATAACACAAAATTCACGCGAATGAAACCGCGAGTGAAAGTTAGTCTAATAAAATAATAATTAATTAATATAAATAAACAAATAATCACAAGTGAACGCTATCAGAACGTGACGAACATACATTTTTTTAATTAAATAAAATTGAAATGGCAAAATAGATTATAATCGCCCGCCGTACGAGGAAAACGAAACCAAAAATTATCACGCCAACTTGTTTACAAACGATATAGAACAAATGACACACAAAGAGCTAATTAAATTATTCGCGCCAACGCTTTGAGAGAAATGTTTTTCTTTTTTTTTTTCTCTTTCAATGAGTCAATAGTATTTTGACAGTCAGTAACTTATAGGTAGGTACATTTATAAATAATCTGTGAATTCGCAAATTCAAACGCAATTCAGCGAACGTTATTGAACTTTGCCTTCGTTAGATTAGTTTTCTTTTTTTTTAAGACATCGCTTTCCATACACAGAAGATGACAACTGCCAGATATGCTAAATTATCGTCTGTTTACGTACTTCTAAATGCAATTGCGTCGCGAGCGATACCGGCCAAAACTATTTCGATGAGTTTTGGCATAGATATTGAAATCAACTATAAGCCTTGGTACCATTAACAATTCAGAAAAGCAGGTTAGAACTTAGATCCATGCTGCTAGAGATACACTAATATACGATTTTCATAATCTATAAATCTTGTTGTAGTTTGTAATAAAAGCAGACACTTCAATTTACTTTATATCAAATAGAGGTAATGTACCTACCTATTTATGAGAAAATTATACATGGGGTCTCAAACTCACTCGTACTCAATAGAATCCGATACAAATACTACAACATTTCTGTCTGTTTGATGTCCGCCTGTATACTGTATTTGTATAAGCATCACGAAAATTTTACTGAGCCGGAATTGAACAAGGTAGGTATTCAGATTTGCTTTTCTGAGAGAGAGAGAGAGATTTCAAACACAGGCTTTGTTTTATCGCAATTGGTTTGCGGAAATAGAGTTGCACCAGTTTTGAATTCTAAACACAAAGTAGTATATTCGATACAACGACGCCAACGCCAACTTCCAAACACGCGAACTCGAGCGGAACTGCGGACGATAGTACATCTAACTCAAGGCATCTGTGTGTCAGCCAAGTTCACAAAACAAAGCACCCATGGGCGGCTGGTGTTTCACCTAATGAGTTAATTTACACGAATCGTCCAGCCACTTTCGACTCTTCCATGTTTTAACATCTAGTTGACATAAACAATCGAAATTTAGCATGTTTAAAATAAGACCATCTTCTATGAAATCTCATGTTTAAAGATCTCTAACCGATCATGAGATAAATGTTAGACTACATATTTTTACTCTTTTGCATGTCTTTGGTGTGAACTTGACTTTCTTCACATTTACGTTTTTGTTGGGATAAATATTATCATGAAAAGTAGTACCTACGAATTATGAAAATTGACACCGTGTTTACAATAGTGCCAAATCCTATTAAAAAGAACATGCAGGATTCACTACGACAAAATTCCTTGCCCGTAACGTGCATGATTATAACACAGTCCTGGACCCACTAGGTGGCAAAAAAATCGAAACATTATTCAAGAAATTGTTTTATTTCATGAAGTCCGTTTGGCTATGATTGTGTTGGGATATGCACAATATGTACTTACATTGTTTTAGTGTTCATAACTTTGGGAGCGCTCAGTTTCTATTGCAAAGATGTTAACACACACAAATGCGCTCATTTTTACACGTCATTACTACGTCAGAGCGACTTCGTGAAATAGAACAACTACACCTTAAGTGATAAGACACTTTGTTAATAGCTATAAAGTAAGAAGGTAGTGTCGTCGGCGAATGTCGGTGTTTAGATAAACCTACCAAGGTTTTTGACACCTTTAAAAATTCTATAAAGTACAAAAACTGTATAATTATTTAAATAAATCAATAAAAAATACATAAACAAATGTAAATGTTTTTTAAATAAAACTTTTTTGGGCACGTGTGGAAAATCATTTGTATGGCGCGCTATAGTAACGCAGGGTGCTAAGGTCGTAGTGAATTAGGGTTACATGAAAATTGGCACCGAGGTAACTACAGATTATGCTCTTACGCACATACATGACCGTCGAATCGACACAGCGTAAAATTAAAAAATCACCACTCGCTGACAAATACTAATTGCCAGAACTTGGCTTCACATCACGTCTCAAGGAGTGTCACTTATCAGCACAAATTGTGAGCACTGTAAATAATGCAAAATTTAAGTAAATGTTTTCGCTAAAACATTTTTTATTTGTATTGAAAAAAAAAGTTTATTATTCACATCTTGTTTGACCTTGGTAGCAATCAGTTTATTGACAACTTGAACTGTAACAATATTGAAGCAGATTATGTATTAGCGTAAATACAGTGGAAGCTGAAGTATTTCAGGCTCTGCCATTACAAATCTCACTTAAATAAATTTGGGGGTGATTATCTACTAAATAATAATGATAATAAACATAATAAAATCAGTGGATTTCAAATGACTACGGACCATTCTTCTGAAATCAACTAATTCATATTTCATATTAAATCCATAAGCAATTCAATGGTGAATTAATTTTAAATCATATATCAACTGTCCTCCGCGGTTTCACGCGCGGTAATTTTCGTTCCCGTGGGAATTTTGGAATAAAAAGTGCCTACTCTATGTACTCAGGACTACCATAGCTTCCTATAAGTGAAAGAGTTTTCAAAATCGGTTCATTAGATCCAAAGAAGAACAAGAACAAAAAACCAACTTTATGACCTTTTCTCTAACTAGCAAAACACAACCTAATATCAGCTTTAATATTAAAATACATCAATGTCAAAATTGTTATGACCCTGACTGTCAATGTCCTAAGATAGACAAAGTAGATGAGATTAGGTACTTAGGAATTATGTTAGACCAACGCCTGTCCTGGTATAGTCATATTGAACTAGTGTGCTGTCGTATTAGGAAATTAACCTGGATATTTAAACTATTAAGACATGTAGCAGACCGTACCTTACTTAACCGGATTTATATTGCTCTCGTACAATCGATATTATGCTACTGTATCCCGGTATGGGGCGGAGCTCTGAAATCTAAATTTCTGGAGTTAGAAAGATCGCAACGTTTTCTTCTAAAAGTGATGTACTTTAAACCTTTTTTGTATCCCACAAGTTGCTTATATAAACTCTGTGATCTGTTAACAGTTAGGAAGCTTTACGTTCTAAATTGTATTCTAAAAAAACATAAATCCGTGCAATTTGATCCTGATATGCTAACTAAACGACGTAACGACCTTATATTTGACAGTAAAATTATAAGGACTACATTTGCAAGTCATCAGTACACAGTACAGTCTGTCTATCTCTACAATAAAGCAAATAAAATTTTGAAAATATACCAAAGAACTCATCATGACTGTAAGTTGACTCTAACTGAATGGCTTAAGACTCTTTCCTACGATGAAACAGAAAATGTTCTTCGTATAACTCATTAACTAACTCGTTTATTCTACTAGCAATTCCTCGCGGTGGCGCCGGCGTTGGTCTCAGAGCCCGCCTCTGTGCCGACGGTGGTATTTTACATAAACTATATGAGTCTTTTAAGTTTTGAGTTTTCTAAAATGTGGCGGAAGCGGACATTCACTTATACACACATTCACATACACAAATACACACTCGCACACACAAACTCATACAGTTACACTCACAAACACACTCTCATACTCACACAAACAAGCTAAGCTCACTGATATTGGAGGACTGATGGGTTAAGTTAGGAAGAAGGGAAAAACAATAAGGAAAAACAAATTAAAAAAAAAAAAAAAAAAAAAAAAAAAAAAAATTACCTATTTATATGTTTAATTACTTATAAACGTCTCTATAAGTTTATCATTTATAAGGCTTTTATTATATAAACGTCATGGATGGCTATGGAAGAGTGGGACCTACTGGCACAAGTATATTATATGCTTAAAAGTAGGTCCCAACAATCTGATTGTAACCACTACTTATATAATAATAAATATTTTTGAATTTTTGAATTTTTTTTTTTTTGAAAGATACGTCACAAACTCACAATTTACAAACTCACACACTTCGGTTCTGCTCTTTAAAATATTAGTATAGATTTTGTGTTACAAGACGTCATAAGCACCCTAGGCCAGAAATGTTATTCTATTCTAATTTTGAAAATTTGTTACCTATGCTGTTTAAAACGAGACTGTCAATCTCATTGATATAAATTGTGTACATCATATTATTATTATCACATTACTACCTACGTTGTTTCTTAGTTTATACACCTTAGCTATATATATTAATATTTTAGCTACAATATTATATTAATTCGACACTGACAAAACTATTGCGTTGCCATTGCCACGTGACAGATCCGTCAGCGTCACTAACAAAAAAGGAAGTGATAACGATGACTTATGAGAAGTGGCCGTTTACGCAACGTTTGAAATTCTGATAAAAAAAAAAAAAATTGCGAACGAAACATAATATCAACTGACCCGTTGTGCTCTGTTATCTCTGCAATGCTTTAAAATATATTCAAATGTACATTCCACAAATAAATAAACGATTGGATCATGACAAGCGATATGTTAATTAATTATAATTAGAATTGCCGTGTGATTTATTGACATTTGTACGTATTGGAGGTGTGATATTCCTTTTTGATATCTTATCGGTGTGTTATATGTAAAGATAAACAGGCTGATCAAGGCCACACTAGCGCCACACGCTAAAAATAAATAATAATAATTTATCTTGTAAGATAAAATTCTTCGAACGTCGATGGAAGAATACGTAAAATTGGATAAATACTAATAATTTCCTATGATAATTTTATAGTAATGGAATACAAACAAATACAATACCCGCGGTAATTTCGGAGTTCCCGCGAGATTTCCAGGATGATCTATACCTATAAAACTTCTCCTTGAATCACTCTATATATGAAAAAAAACGCATCAAAATCCGTTGCGCAGTTTTAAAGATGTAAGCATACATAGGGACGGACAGCGGAAAGCGACTTTGTTTTATACTATGTACTCTGACCAAATAAAAACTAAAGACGGAACGTCTCGAACAACGAAGTGAAGCCGGTTGTGTATGCATGTGGTGATTAGGAAAGTGTATAGTTTACTTAGGATTTATGGTTTCTTTTTCTTGTGTGTGCGTGTTTCTGTGTACGTGCACGGCGATGGTGTCTTTTTCCTGGCTTCACTTGTTTGTTCAACGCGTTCCGTCTTTAGTTTTTATTTGGTCTGAGACTCACAATACAACTTGAACCAAAATTTTGCACTTTGCAGTCAACCCTTTCAACGAATCCGACCTTTGTGTTAATAAAAGGATTGGGAGTTTGAACGAATTCAGGTCCCTTTCGCGATACCTAACCACTACCCAGGCTCTTCGTGCAGGGTGCACCCATGGCGCACCAGACAATCGATACGGTGCTGGCTGCAAGCCAAGCCAACACGACGCTTCACGCTACTGTATACTTACATAACCGGATCACAGCTATTGATCTGAATGGTATTCCCCAAAGAACAAGTGAGCGTCCAAAGCGAGGTTTTGAACAAACCAATTTTTTTTTAATCTAACACCTACAGATGACACGCCGCAACGAGTGTGACGTCACAACTCTCAGCGTTTATTACTCTTCATCATAGACTGCCTGTCGGCAACACGTATGATATTTTCACTTAATGACGCAGACGCGGTGTCACCAACGTAAGCGCAGACAACCATGGCGGTTATGTCACGTGACTTATTTTTATTTTCAATTTTATCAAAATTTCAAATGATTTATAAAATTGTATTTAATTGATCCCCACGCGTTAATTTCGGAGTTCCCGCGGAAATACCGGAATAGAAAGTATATTTTATGTAGGTACCTACCTACTATTCTGTAACTCTGACAACATGTTTTGCAAATTTTCATGATGATCGGTTAAGTAGTTAGGGTGTGAAAAGATAACAAACAGAGTACTTTCGCATTTGATATTAGTATGGAAGAGCTGTGCCCACCTGTTTCACCCGCGGAATTCCCGTAGGAACTACTTTAAAGAAAAGTAGCTAAGTTACTCCTTATAACATCAGCTATTTGTCAGTAAAAGTCCCGTTAAAATCGGTCCAGCCGTTTCAAAGATTACCCGGAACAGACAGGCAGAAAGACAAAGAAAAAATTTAAAAATTCAGTACATACTGTATACATGCATTACAATATGCATTTAGTGAAAAGCTATTTATTTGGAATTACAAAACAGACACTTCAATTTTATTTATATGTATAGATGTGCGCCGATATGCTATTTTACAGACGATAATATATGAACGCAAGAGGGAAAAGAATGAAGTCGGTAAAAAAAAGAAACTCATAGACTATTTCATTCACAAACGAGTTTACGACACGTTTTTAATTACCAGTCCTCGCAAACCGCATTGCCCTTATCTACCGCATTAAGTATTCGGATACGCACCCGACGGTTATACCCACCTAGTTACCGAGTCTTCCGCTTGTTAAGTGATAACCAAATTAACTCCCCCCAGAGCCCTTATTCTCTATGACCAACAACATTCAACAACATTCCTTGCCCATAACGCGCGTCCCAAAAACGCATTTCCAAACGTTCGAGATGCCAAGATATTAGAAATTATTATTCTTTATGCCATAAGAAACGTTGTAAATATATTTTTTTTGCAGTTAAACTTCTTTGATTACGAGGGAAGGACAGTTTTTGAGGCGAATAAGGGCCCAGGTTAATCCCTTAGCACATCTCATGGTACCGCTCACAATTTTTTCTTCGAAATTATTTTTCCATACTTTCCTCACGACCAAAATATCCAACAATACATCTTTTTATTATTCTGTTGGTTACATCAATTACATCCCATTTCACAATTTTACGTTTTCTATGGGGATGTTGACGCGAAATTTCAACTCAATGTATCGCTTTTTTTTGATTACGTAAAAAAAGAAAAATGACGTGCCCTATATTTTTTATTAATCTACAAGACGGAATAAAAAAAAATTGTCAATATTCTACCTACAGCTTATTGCCAAGTCAATATATCTGAGAATGAACAAAAAAAAAAGAAAAATAGATCAGTGTCTGTCTATTGAATCTGACAACGGTGTTGTAATTGCGCAAACAAAACAACGTGCACTCACTCAGTTAACTAATAATAATAATAATCATTTGCAAACACCTCCCGACGAGACGAGAGTGAAAGCTGTGTCGAATCAAAAACGCTCAATCATCATCATCATAGGAGATTGCGCCGGCGCATCCGAACGATCAATGATTAATTCGTTCGGAAGTAATGATTGAATGATGAATAATTAATTGATTCGGCACTCGGAGGGTTAACGACTAACGATTTCAATATAAGCCTCAGTGGCGAAGCGTGGGTTTCGGTCGCCCGGGGCGAAGGCCACATTTGCCGCCCCTTTATGTCCATAAATCTAAAATTTTCCGCCTCCTTAAACAGACTATGAATATTTAAATCGGACAGGCTAAAAATTTGCATTAAATTTACTCGATGATCGAGCAGTGCTTAAAAATCTTTTTCATTACTCATGCTCGGAAAGTAGGTCTGAAGTTGCCTGAGAAGCGGGTTGAAAGTAACCCTTTTCAGCCCTAGGGAGAATCGCTTTCAACTGACAACTGTCAAATTATTAAAAAAAACTAGGTCTATTTTCACATTTCTATTGAACCATGTTTCAACTTTCTATACAGCCAGCGCGAAGTAAAATTGAAATAACCTAAAGTTTAAGTAGGTATTAATTAAAATAAAATTCACTCACTTTTTCTTAAGCTAATTCCTATTTATATTTTTTATTTTCTTTAATTAATACTTAATAATTAAAGAAAATATTTTTTTTAGGTCGCCACAATGTAAATAAAAAATACTGGCTGAATAGCTAGCCGGCCAAAGAAAAAGAAATAGGTGGGAAAGTGTCAAGCGACTATCCGATCTTCACTCATTTTTTCTTTAGCTAATTCCTATTTTTATTTTGACTTTCCTTGCATTCGTAATGAAAAGCACAGTGTTACCCTCGGGAGAAAGTAACTCATTTAGTGCCTCGAACTATTGGCGCCCTCGCTACGCTCGGGCGCCAAACCCCGTCTCGGCACTAAGTGAGTTACTTTCACCCCTTGGATAACAATGTACTATTAATTTTTCAGAGCAACATTCAATCTTTTCACTTCATAATATCATGTACCTACATGTAGATAATTAAAAGGTGATTCAGCTTAAGCTACTTATAATAAATAAATAAATAAATAATTTAGGTCCTGAGCAACGTTGATTTTCAACCATTTTTTAATGTTTGTTACAACAGTAGAATAGATTAAGTGAGTGTTTATTGTGTCATTTTGCCGCCCCCGAAAAGTGCCACCCGGGACGAGCCGCCCCCACCGCCACCGCTAAACTATAAGCAGTGGATAAACATAAAACAGTGGAAATATTAATTCAGCAGGTCGATTCGATTCGAACCAGTCGCACCGACCGACGATCCATTGCTTTCTACAATATTATAGTTAACTGCAGAGGTGCTAAACCCAACAACATGAGCTCGTATTATTTTGTTAAGAACAGAAATGGGATCGTAATTTTAACCTACACTATCGCCACAAAGGGCGTTAAACATCAAAATATACTTAACATTACAGATAACCAGGTAAACAGCCAGCTTTCTAATAAATTTACATCGGATCAAATCGGTCGGGAGCGCATTTCACTGCCGAGTGTAAATTCTACAAAGACGTGCTAACTGTAAATTCCTCTGTGAAAGTCTGCCATTGTAGAGTCTTGTTATAAGAGTAAATATCGTTTGCAAAATTAAGCTCGGAATTTCAATCTCATTTGATTTTATTTTTGTAAAACCGTAAATTTGCAAAACTTTGAGGACTATTGTGTAGCGATAGCAAAAATAAAGGAGTATTTTATAAAAAAGAACCGATGAGTATACCAAAATATACAAGAAGTGAAACTTAAAAAAAAAAGTTCTTAGAGAAACCGCAGGTTCGAACCGCAATTGAATGACATTTGATTCGTACGGCAACACAATGGAGAGGAGCGTTGACCTTCACAGTATCAAGCTGACATGCGCGCTCAATTTTCGTAATTTTAACGTCAAAAAATAATTTTAAGCCTAAGACGAAAATTTTATCCTGAACCCGTTTAATAATCCCCTCGTTTAACCTTACACCCTTTGTAAATTATTTAATGGAAAACAAAACGGGATCTATAATAGGGTACTTGCATGAATTTTGTTTTTCAGTCTATTTTAAAGATATATGGCCTACTTAAACAAAGCAAGAAAAAGAAAAAAAATATATACATAAATTAATTAAATATAGCGTTTCAAAGTTCCTACTTTAGACCTTACCGCCGAAACGCGGAATGACGTCACTAGTTCAAACTTCAATATCCAAAAGCGAAATTAAAGTTGAACTGTGTCGATTTACTTCCAAAAGTTCCAGTAAAGAATCGAAATGCATCTTACCGATGCATTTTAAAGTAAAAAACTTCAGAAAATGGAAAATATGCGTTGATTGTATGCACTTAGTTTCTTTTGCCTTCTCTGAAAGAGGTAAATGGTTCCTAAAAAAATAAAAGTGACGTCATGTGTCAAGCTTGGCTGTGATTGGTGTTTCGTTGCAGCGTTCCATTTCACAAAATCAAAAGTTGAATATTTTGGAAATTATTAAAAGTTTTTTAGTAAATCTTTCACGATAACGCTTTTTTAAGGCTCTATTTTTTAAATATTGACACAATTCCTTATTATAAATTTCATGCAAGTACCCTATTATCTACCACAATAATAATAATAATCCACTTCACAAAACACAGATCTACTTGATCCCACAGTAAGCTATTATTAGCTTGTGTCGTGGAAACCAAGCAAACGTGGTATATATCACTTAGAATTACTTATATATTATACTATAGATATACATATATACACACCCAGACTGGAATATGGAACCCTGTGTTCATCACACAAAGTGCACCCCCATCGGGAATCGAACCCGGAACCTCTTGATTAGCGGGCAGGCCAGTGGCGGTCCTTCCATACAAGCCCAAAAGCCTGTTTTGCCTAACCAAAACACTTGCCACAGAATATCAATATTTTGATAAGTATATATAAAGTGTATAAGTATAAATACTTATCAAAATATTTGATACTCTACAAGCAAGCGCTTCAGCTGGGCAGGCCGGGCTTTTGGGCTCGTATGGAAGGAACGCCAGTGGGCCAGGCATGGTGATCTGCTACGCCAATCGGGTCGTCACTAACATGATAGATATAGAACGTATGGTAGAGAAATATAAGCTCCAGGAGAGGCTTTATCCAGGGAGAAAACCGAGGACTACGTGTGTATCATTCTACATATTATATGAGACTAGCTGACCTGCGCGGTTTCACCCGCGGTAATTTCGGAGTTCCCGCGGGAATTCTAGGATAAAATATAGTTATAAACCTTCCTCATGAATCACTCTATCTATTGCTGAAAACCGTATCAAAATCGGTTGCGTAGTTTTAAAGATTTAAGCATACATAGGGATATAGGGACAGAGAAAGCAACTTTGTTTTATACTATGTAGTGATAAACGGAACCCACGTTTACCCCTAACAAAATGGCATTGCAGATAGATGATAGAAATTCTGGAATACAGACTAGACGGAAACAATCCGAACACCGGATGTTATCTAACATACGGCGAACATTAGTGGGTATGGCAGACACACGGCAGACACACCTCGCCTCGAAAATTATCGTAACTTGCGCGCCAAACATTCGAGTGTAACTACAAGCAAGAAATACGTGATCGTCAAACGTCACTTCCTACAACTTGACCCGAGCTAAATGCCTCAATTGAGTGTCGTTTAGAGTTCAGCTAACAAGGTATCTACAGCAGCATACAGCAGTATAATAAAGAAAATGACGTTAGCTTTCCAACAAATGCATTATCCAATGCAATTTAACTAACTATACGTATATTATGATAGACATGTTTTCACTAATAGATCTCACTCGAAGCTATCGTGTTGGCGTGCTTTTAATTATTTCACGTCGCGTCTTGCAACAGATTCGAGGCTTTATAGCACTTTAATGCAACACTTGTAATATATGTATACGTACATATTCAGAAACCCGTACTTTTTGAATTTTGTTTTGAAAAACATATCCGCTCGCATAGAATTTGATTAGTAAAGGTATTCGTCTTTATTTTTAATCTCATACTAGCTGTTTCCATCGCGGTTTTACCCGCGACAATTATGGGATTTTCTTTGGAAATTCTTCTTATCAAGACTAAATCTGTATCATCATCGCCTGCCCTGCTCCCAATTACTTGGGGTCAACGCAAATATTGCTTTTCTTCCATTCCTCCCATCCTCACGGAATCCATCCACATTTCTTTGATCTTCCTCTCGCCGCATATCCACTTTAATGCTAGTTTGCTACTGTTTTAGAAATTTACTTAATGCACCCTATATATCGTAACAATATACCTAGCTACTCCCCGGATTTCAATACAAAATTTGCAAAATATCATCCGGTACCAATAGATACTGCTAGCTTTCATGTCAGTGAAATAATTTTTAGAATTGATTTTGTAATACAGGGGATACAAAACAAAGGATCTTTCTTCCTTAGATAAATAATTAATTTATTAGTTTTAATAACAAAACTTTCTTGATTCAAATTTGATTAGCAAAAATTTGACATAATAAATAGGTCTTGTAGGAAATTCTTGCATATACCTAGATAATCTAGATGGTTTTTTTATAAGGAAATGACTTTTGTGTGTGTGTGTAACTATCTCTTTGATTTTTACATTCTAATAAAAATAAAAATAATTATGATTGATTGCTTCGCTCCACTGAACAAAGAACCAAATTATGGACTAGAAGGTAGAACTTAGGCTCATCGTGATTCATCACGATTTCTCATTGATCTATTCTAGTTCATAGTCTGGTTATTATAAAACATGGGTACTTGCCAATCAACGTGGCACGATTCGCTAATATTTTCGCTTATTATAATTATTACATTAGAACTACTAAGATATAACGGCAAACTCGATCGCAAATCACTGCCAAGCACCGACCGGCCCGGGATCTAAATCTAAAAGAAAACGAGACGACAAGTACGAATTCGCGAAACCTTGGTAGTACCTAACTAGAGTGGAGATTTATTATCGCAAACATTGGCGTTTATCGTTTTCACTTTCAAATTCGAGTGCGGTGTGAGAAACGCAAGCGGTGCGCCCGCGCCGGGAGACAGTTAGGCGGTGGGTAATGCCTGAAAGCAGATTAACTCCAGCCCGAGTGCTTTCCCCCGACACAACTCGTAAATAAGCGAGTTCGTTTCGAATAACATAACAGTGCGGATTGTTTATGGCGCACGGTGAAAATGCCTGATTAGATATACAGAATGGAGTTGTAAAGTGGTAATTGCTAGCCAATTATACAGTAATTCTTCAATACATCACCGTATATGGGGGCCCTACTGTGAAATGAGAGTGCCGATATCTTACGTTTCGAATCAGTCAAATCTCTCCAATCGAAAATAAATAATTCAAACAATGGTAAGAATTCATACCGAGGACATTTCAACAGAAAATCAACAAAAGAAAATAGTTTCGTTACACAACCTCCACGGCGATAATCAACTTGAACCGGTATACCATAAATATCATACGAATAATAACGCTACGATAATGTTTTTAAGGAGCGTTTTCGAACGTATGCACGACATGAAAACATCCTCTATAGAGCAGGAAAAAAGTTGTTTCTGTTCGGAAAGCCGATTGTCACTTTCTGCGTATCTATCGGCCACGAACCGGGCTCTACAACTCGGGAGCATTATAAATCCCGCAGTAAAAATTATGATTTTAAGCTGCTTCTAAAACCAAGTAGGTACATAATAGTAGATTTTACAATAAGTGCACAAAACGAACCATTTTTATCCGAGACTTTTAGCAGCCCGAGCTGAAGGCGAGGGCTGGTAGTAATGACGAGGAGGGTAAAATGGTTTTGTGGACGAGTTATAAACTCTGCTTTTCACTTCTATTGCGAGGAGATAAAACAGTATTAGGTCTAACATAACATTTCTTTAGTTAAAATTCAAAGTAAAATTAGTACAGTTTTGAATACTGAAGGAAATTGTTTTTCCCGGCATATCAATGGTATTTATGCTTAAAAAACACATAAGGCAAATAAATCAAAGTAAATATTATAAAATAACAAATTTTATCTATATGAACTTCTTATTGTGTTTGGCTGTATGGTTCATTGTCTTTGCCTTAATATAGATATATATATTTATAAGTAAATATGTACGTTAATGCACTTGTGCACAAAAATCGATTTCGTGCAGCAGAGCTTGAGAAGTGAAAAAAGTAATATGATGTGTGTTCCTTATAAAATTAATTTAAATTTTACCAAACGAACAAAACATTCGAATTTCAAAAATTCAGTCAAGGTCAATGATGTAATCTGTGTTGTATGACTGGGGTGCGACAACATGGAGATAAATTAATCTATATTGTTATAATATTTTTTTTTTCCAGACCATGGTTCGGATGTTAGACAAATCGAATAGAATCGAATAACAGATGACAGATCGCATGTTGGTGAAACGGAACGCTTATTGATGACGCACACAAGAACCTCATTCAAAGGAAGGGGCGGACTGCGGAGGTACCAAATGATAATTCTAAGACGCAGATGATCGCATTGTCTTGTAAAAAAAAATAATATGACACCGAGAGTAACCCAATGCTATAAATAACAAAACAGGCATAGGCTAGATCAAATTCCTTACAAACACGTATAGACTAGGTATAGCTACACCTATAGCGCTAAGAAATCGTGAACTGCTGTGAAAAGTAATTAGGCACAAACTAAGGGCTCTTTAGTCAGCTGACCCCGCTCCAAATTTATCCCGCGGGATGACTTAACTATATTTCTTTAACCACAGGCCGTAAAAGAAGTCGATATTGGCTCACTGGCACCCTTAGGCATCAGTTTTTTATAGGGAGGCGCCACAGTCTTTGCGGCGGCCGGCGGCGGCAGTGGCAAAAACAAATGGTAGACAATATAAAAAGTAGGCCACAGCTCGCGCCGCTGATAGCTGTGACCAACTCCGTGTGTTGTCTACCATTTGTTTTTGCCGCCGCCGCCTCCGCCACCGCCGCCGCAAAGACTGTGGCCAAGGGGTAAGCGTAACGATATGTGATCGACGCGCCTTAGGAGAGGTGTGTCAATTGACATCCACAGAACAGATAGCAAAGGAATCAATTTAGTTTTGTGTGAAAACAGATGAAAACCAGTGTCGCAAGCTGATTTTTTGCACAACAATTCGTCACGCACACGTAGGTAAATTCACTAACTTACGGCGGCACTCAGAGTCGCTTTAATGATTCCTTAATTTTAAGTAAAGATGTAAAAACAAAACTGTCGCACTCAGAGACGTTTTTGTTTTTGAAATCTTTACTTAAAATTAAGTAATAATTAAAAGGACTCCAAGTGCGACCGTCAACCTTTCGTGCCCGCGCCGGGTAAAAATGTTCCAACTGCCGAGACATTTTTAAAAGCGTGCGTGGCTGTAGTATTTTTCGTAACATAATTTTATTGATAAAATACATACCTACTTGATTCATTTCATAATAATATATCGGATAAATAGAAGTTATATATTTTGCTATTAAATTGATGTCTACCTATATACTTCAATTTAGTAAATATTTCACATTCCAATAGCTTTAAAAAATTAGAGCACAAACCTGCGTTCGCCGGAAACGAAATATATTTAACGCCATTTGGCTATGTATTTAATTGGGCTGTTTATGAAATTGAATTTGCATAGAGTACTGTCAAAAATTAATGCAGACACGGAATATTGTAAAAAAATATATTCAGGACTGCAAGTTACAGGCATTTGCTCATAACTGGCGGCGCGCCTGCCCCTTCTAAATTGTCTCTCGATACCATTTGTATACTTTTCTGTGTGGTGCTATCAACCAAACAAGAGGGGTAAACGAACGATTGCGATACAAACCAGCGCACAGCTTTTATACTATAGTTTATGGCAAAACCTCTTTCACCTCCAGGTTGGAAAGCGACGAGAGCGTGCTTTCGAATAACAAGATGAAAAGCCAGCCCAGAAGACGTAGGGAAGTTATTTTTGTTATGAAAGCAAACCACCACCCACTGTGATACGGAGTGATTTAATGCACCCCCCCGGGGGCTGGCGAGTGTCGTTTTGTACGTAAACATCACGACATTTACTTAGAATATGCATAATATTAAAAAAATACAACCTATAGCTTTCAACACTGCAATGAGTAAAATATAAAAAAGAAAAATTAAACAGATTCCTACAGTAAAATGAAAATAAGTATTATACCTAGATGAAAAAAGAAAGGACTACGAACGAGTTACAAATTGAAATGAAGTACACGCCATCCAGTACCATTCATGACATGAGTATCGAAAACTTAAAAAAATAATTTTATCCTACTACTTTGTACGTATATGTAGTTACATAGTTCAGATGACAACACAATGTTATTATGACATATAGAGCTGATCTGATGCTGGAGTCGGTAGATGGCCATGGGAATTCTATAATTACCTACACGACGCAACCCATCGAGTTGGGGCTCGTTCGATTGGTCTTGACAAGAACTGTGGTCTAAAAACACATTATTGAACAACACACAAACAGTACAATGACAAAAACCAACCATTTGAACTTATTGTCATTTAATTGTCTCAAGTAACTTAACAGAATAAATGTTGATAACTGACTTAGGCCCTATTAAACTATACTAAACTCAAACTGGATACGGTCTCAAGTTGCAGATTCCAATGCAATTAATGACAATATTTTGATGGGGGATAAGCTCTTACGTAGCCTTTACTAATACAGACCCTAGTATGTTAGTCCAAGGCTTCGTTTATTGTTACTGGCCGAATATACTTTCGTTATTACAACATCGTCAATTAAAAAACACAAAGCTGCAATAAATATGGGAAACATCCAATTTCAACAAATTTCAATTAGTTGTTTTATGGACGACCGTTTAGAAGAAGAAAAACGCAAGTCCGTTGGAACAAATCTATTAAATCACTTCTAATACAAGTTTTTTAAGAATTAAGGCAAAAAACTTAATAATAACACGTCCTCTATAATGCGCAATCATATTGACATGTGAAACTATAAACATGTAGGTATCCAAGATACGCTTCATCGAGTTAGAAACTGGATACATCCTTCCACGAATATTTTTGTCCGTTTTTTTTTTTCAAACTACTTTACTAGTTACTAGTTACAACTAACTAAAGCGTTTCGGTTGCAAATTCGTAACTGGTCGTAATGTACTAGTGTTATAGTATGTAAGTAGGTAACTCTCGAAATCTTTACTATTATAAAAGCGAATATGAGTTTGTTTGTTTGTTACGCTTTTACGACTTTACTACTCAACTGATCATCGTGAAATTTTGCAAAATAAATGAATAAATAAATGAACCCAAAGACAGTATTAATTTTTCTTCTTATTTTCGGCTAGGACATGTTTCGTAAATTTAAGAGGTTTCAGTTGTTTAAATCGGTTTAAATTACCGAAAAAGTACCGATTACAACGGTTATCGGTATGACGTCATACCGTTAAATTGTGATGCGTAAAAATAACGGTACCGAAATTATTTGGTAGCGCCAAATAACGGTGCCATTATACTACTTCGTAAGTAGTTAAAGGTATATAATTGATACTATATCAGTAAAATAAAGTAATTCAAAATGCCGTGAAAAACTGCGTTTTGTTTCCGTGTCTTTGGTCTTCATCACTACAAATTATAAAACCAAGTCCTGCGCCGCGTCTGTCTGTCTGTCTGTTCGTGATAAACTCATGAACAACTCAACGGATTTTCATGCGGTTTTGCGTCAATAGATAGAATGATTCACG
Organism: Zygaena filipendulae; assembly: GCA_907165275.2. Taxonomy (NCBI): domain Eukaryota; kingdom Metazoa; phylum Arthropoda; class Insecta; order Lepidoptera; family Zygaenidae; genus Zygaena; species Zygaena filipendulae. The sequence goes on from OU015649.1 coordinate 1,556,844, forward strand.
AGGAAGGTTTAAGCATATAATTTGTTAAGGTTATGCGTAAATTGTTTCAAATATAACGATGATAATAAAATTATTGGAAGTGTCGGAAAAAAAGGGTACTTTTTATCACGGAATACCCGCGGGAACTCAGAACACAGTAATATAATAAAATTGTGTTGTTAATAGATTAGCCTGCGTGTGCGCAATTTGTTATGTCCTCAGCAAACTGCGCGTCGCGTCGCCAGTACAGATACATACCTAATATACATACAAGTACCTACCGACGACGCGTCACGCCGTCACGCGATGTAGCTCGTAGGCGCCTAGGCATAGGTAGGTATCGATTTGGTTCAATGAGTAGGTGCTAAAGATATAAATTTATAATAGATACGGCTGAATTAACTGAATACGAAAATGTTAATTGATTTCGAAATGTTGATTTTGTTAAGCGACTGTGTTATATTTTTATCCGGCGGGGTACAGAAAAGGATTTATGTTTTTCCTTTTATGTACCCCTGACAACGTTTATGAAAAAAAAATTTGAGTAGTCACAGTGTGAAAGCGTAACATACGGATAAAGTCGCATTCGCATCTTATTAATATTATAAACGCGAAAGTTTGTAAGTATGTATGGATGGATGGATGGATGGATGGATGGATGGATGGATGGATGAATGGATGTTTGTTACTCTTTCACGCAAAAACTACTGGGTGGATTTAAATGAAACTTTATAATAATATAGCTTATACATCAGATTAACACATAGGGTACTTTTTATCCCAGAATTCCCGCGGGAACTCTGAAATAAACGCGGGTGAAAACGCGGGGCGCAACTAGTATTTTATAATGTTAAGAATAACAACGACACACTAGATATCTAAAGTGGATACGAAATAGCACAAGAAACCAGAGATTTGTACACAAATCATGTTGTTTATAGTATCTACCTAAATATTCTGATAAATAATAGTTCAGTAAATGATATAATAAAATATAAACGATATAATAAAATATATATCTAACAAAGACGTTATTTACAGTCCTGACTATTAAAGCAACATCTGAACCGAACTTACCAGATAGTCTGGTTGTATATATATGACTAGATTCTAATAATAACAATATAGGAAAATACGTATAATAGTCCGGCACATTGACATGCGAATACTACAAGTTACAACCTACTACAACCTAATGTTTTTTTATACATCGATGGTCAATCGTGTTACTATGGAAATTTGGAACTTTATGAACTTCGAGACAGCTCTTCAAAAACTACTCGAGTCTCGTTCATTCAAGGTTGTTAACTTCATAACTTTTTTTTTCACATTGAAGTGGATTCCGGGATTTATTTTTAGAATTGTAAACATCGTCGATATTTTTTTTGCTAGAAATGCAAACATTTAACATTTGACGTAACAAATTTTGTCACCTTAGACAAAAATTGGCGTTCGTAGTTCGTACAGTGTAATTGTACTATAAACGTTGCAAATAGGTAGGCAAAGAGTACAACCACTACGTGTAGGTAGGTACGGCATAAGTAACACACGTATTCATGTCAAAGACACTAAGTAATTAATATGCATTTGAAACGAACATAGAAAATCATATTTTTCTCCTCCCAAGGTTCATATTTACATTGAGACAAAAAGGATTGAGGCCGAAGTATGGCGCCACTTGCCGATTCAACTGAGATGACACATTTAATATTAGTTCGGTAACAATGGGCTAATTGACTAAATATTTTTTTTGGTCCGGTCTGCAGATTAATAAAAAATATTGGTCACGTATTTTTTTCTTTTTTACGTAATCAAAAAATAACGGCGATACATTGAATTGAAATTTCGCGTGACGTCACTATCCGGTGCAGTTTGTATGGGGGCTTAAACCCTACCATACCCTATGGGGACCCTAAACTTTAATGCGCTATATCTATGTATATTTTAATAATTTGAAAAAGCAAAAAATACGTGTCCATTATTTTTTTTGTAACTGACGGACTAATTAGAATTTTAATTTTCAAAAATCGTCAACATCCTTATTATGGTACCATCGATCGAGCTGGTCTGATGATATAGAGCCGGTATGTAGGGACTGAAACTTCCCGATTGTAAATGGTAGGATCATTGATTTTATGATATATATAGTTTGTTTTGTTTCCACGAATACTTTCCATTAAGTACGCAGGATGACGAGGAACTGAAGGAGCTGCAGGATTGCCACTGGATCACCCAAAATAAAAACGCAAAATATGTAGTAGGTTTTGCGCTAGTTTGTTCTGATTTCATTACCCATGATAAAGTTGATTTACAAAATAATTCATTTATTGTTGCATTTATCCCGAAGAAATATTGTCAAATATCTCAAACTTTCGCTCGCTTTCTTTTCAAACGGAGTAGGTATGTTAGAAGTCGTGAGATATTTTGCAAATGGCGCAAGTGTGGCCTTGTATACAGCTTAACATAATCAGCCTTTATAACACGCCAATTTATATGACATCGTATCTCGTTAAAGTCAAATTTATTTAAGTTATTGTCACCACATTTTCGTAAACTAGTTGACTTTCCACATTTTCATCTTTACCAACATAACTCTGATCTTCGATTGGGCAAACGTTTCAGATTCCTTGGCTAATAGTCACCATCATGACGACCTTCGCAGCTCACAAAATTGAGCCACCATTCTCGAACCAAAGCGCAGCCGAGCCGAGGCTGCAGACTCTCTAGCCAGGCATTCCGTGTGCACATTTCAGAGCGTTGGTAAACCGTGCCTTTAGATTCCTGTTAGACCACTTCCAGTTACGCAACAAGTTCACAGTTGCCACTACCATGAGTTGGAGTAAAATGACGTGAGTTCGCATAAACTGTAGTTCTAAAGCAAGAAAAGACATTTTTTTTAAACGTCATTTCGTCGTGCGTGTTTTAAACTTTTCGCGAAGTAATTAATCGTTGACAAGGGAGAAATTGTTGAAATATCTATTATAACTGGGGTTAGCTAGAGTCTAGCCATCGTACGGGAGTTCTGTGCGTTAACTACTTACTATATTATATTGAAGTAGCGTATATTTACAAAATAAGTTAAAATATTACCCATATCAGTTATCTGTATAGGTCAGTACAAGCTACGCTTAATTTGAGAGCAGGGCCACCATCTCTGTAACAGTCTTATCATAACCTTACATCGCTTTTTGTTCGTGCAATTTCGACGAAGTAAGGTTAGAATAGGACTGTGGAGGAGATGATCTTAGAACACCTGGTGACGCTGAGTGATAACGTCCTAGCATTAAGATCATTATCAATACATATAATAATAATAATAATAATAACTTTATTTATAACAAGTATGGTACCTATTCTAACAACATAATAAAATCGTAACAGGTCGATGTCTGTACATGGGAGATAAATAAGAAAAAATAAATTAAAGCGAATACCATTTTTAGAATTTTTGTCTGTCTGTCTGTATGTTTGTATTCGTGCTACGTAAAAACTGCTGCACCAAATTTAATGCGGTTTTTTTTGTTGTATTGCTAAGGGTCTAACTTAGATGCTCATGTTTCGATTTTTTCGAAATTCTATCTGAAACTCGAGATATTAAAAAAAATGCTGGTCAATGGTCATTCTACTCAATATTATAAACGTGAAAGTGTGTATGTTAGGATGTTTGTTACTTACTCAATCACGCAAAAACGGCTGAACGGATTTGGATGGAATTTGGCATGCACGTTATCAGGGGTACAGAGAAGGACATAGGGTACTTTTTATCCCGGAATTACCGCGGGAACTCCGGTATTACCGCGTGTGAAACCGCGGGGCACAGCTAGTTACAATCAAAGTTTTGCAAAACTCACAGTAGCGTTTCACAGGGCGTTCAATACTAAATATCTCTAGTCCGCCATAAATGGAGTTCCCGTTGGGACAAAACTCCGTTTTATTGTAATCATAAATCACAATGAATTAATGACATTCGCATAATAGAAACTTAACGGAGCATAATGGGTTTCTGAGTGATCTATAAATTGCCTTGATTGTAATAAACAATAAGTAATTTACTGCACAACTAATACCGTTCCTGATAGTTTTGCAAAATTTCTTACGTAACATTTCGGCTCTCTTGTGGTCAAGAACCATAGACTAATGCCTCGACTTTTTTTATTTTTTATTTATTACATGGCCATGGAAGCTAGTCCTTGAGCCGCTAATAGCTTAACCAACTTCTTATATTAAATTACCAACGAGAAAAACTTAATAAAAAGTATTAAGTAGGTACAATTATTTTTGCAGTGATCAAAAAAAATATCGTAAAAGCAGGCAATTATAACAATAAACTGTTCTTGAGGTTGAAGCTTGTAAGTAGTAACTCGCTTCTCTTTGGACCCATTTAAAAAAACAACGCAGCTACCGTTTCGATAACGACCCATAAGTTTTCTAAAGGGTAAGCAGAGACAACAGACCTCATTAAATACGATCCACGTGCCTAAATGCCTAATATCTAAAGTTCCTACGGAAATTCCAATTCATACGTGAGTGAAACTGCGGGCACAAGCTACTTTTGTAATAAAACAGGGGCAGACCGCGCGGCAAACGACTGGCGAGTAGGAAACTGAAGTAATCAATACACTGTCACTTTCAATTTCGCCAACGCGCTCTTCTCGCGCCAACTGCCGGAAACCTTAGGACTTGAAACGTGAAGGGTTTTTAACCCGCCACACTCGTAGCTAGACAAAAAATAGATCTATTTACGGTTCATTCACTGCTCATTATACTTGTCAACATTTTATTTATTGCTAAAACAGTGATAAAAATAAAATTTAATGTTTGTATGTCTGTCCTCTATGCGTTTCTAAACCACTGGTACGATTGTGATGAAACTTTGGCGGGTTGTTCTGCCTGCGTCCGCAAAGGTTCCTGATATAAAGAGATCCTGCGGGAATTCCGAAACTCACGCGGGTGAAACCGCGGGGCACAGCTAGTAATAAATAAATTTGAACAGTATTTAAATTCTGGTGACACTATATAAGGAAAAAGATAAATGTAATTTGCAAGCAGTGTCTACATAAATGTGTTAAAAATGCGTTGGGAGAAATGAAACATACAATGGGGATGTGGACTACTTTTGAAAATCAAAATTCTAATCAGTCCGTCAGTTAGAAAATAAAAAAACAATAGACACGTATTTTTTGCTTTTTCAAATAAATTAATATATACAGAAATAAAGCGCATTTAAGTTTAGGGTGAGGGGGTCGTGACGTCACTAACCGCTAAAACCGCCATACAAACTGTCAGAATAGTGACGTCACGCGAAATTTCAACTCAATATATCGCCGTTATTTTTTGATTACGTAAAAAAAGAAAAAATATGTGTCCAATATTTTTTAATAATCTACAAGACGGACTAACAATTAAAAATTAGTCAACATGCCTATTGCGCAAATGGGTTCGAGTTATATATATTATTATGTACCTACCTATACACAGTAAACACTGCGTGTACATGTGTGTGCTTGGTTAGCTCTTTACGTTAAGTTAACCTCAATTTTGTAGGTAATTATGTCTCAACTGGTGACAAATAGCCTAGCCCTAGATTATAGGATTTGATTACGAATTTTCAATCTTTTTCAAAAATTAACAACGAGTGAGAAGTGGAGTGAAAATTTATTCTTACAGAATAAGCCACATTAATCATAGTTCATTAAACTGACACAGTACACACTACACACCCACTTCATTGGCTGGATGACGTATTTAGCTGCGCGTGCATCATTTTAGGGGAAATCCACTATTGACACATATAAAATTTATACATATAAAATGCTTTGACCTGAATGACTGACTGGCGGATCAACGCACAACCTAAACCGCTGATCGTAGAGACCTGAAACTTGGAGGGTGTGTTCTTTGTATTACGTACGCATGCAATAAGAAAGGATTTTCCGAAATTCTATCCCAAAGGGGGTGAAAAGGGGTTGTAACGTTTGTGTGGAACGATTCCGCGGGAACTCCGAAATTATCGCGAGTGAAACTGTGCAGAGCTAGTATCTAAGTACAGATAAAAATGAATCCATATTTGCCTCGGTCACGGCATCACGCGTGAACGGCTGGACCAATTTCGCTAATTCTTTTTATTGTTTGTTTGTAAGGAGAAGAATAAACTTTCGAGTTCCTGCGGGAATCCTGAAAATGTTGGGACTGATTTCGAAGGGACTCTCATAACTAATGAGCTGATGTTATAAGAAGTAAATAAGGCTACTTTGAAGTTGCTGCGGGAATTCCAAATATCACGCGGGTGAAACCGCAGGGCACAGCTAGTTCACCAATAATTATAATTTAACTAGCTGTCCCCCGCGATTTCATCCGCGGTAATTTCGGAGTCCCCGCGGAGGTTGCGGGAAAAAAGTACTCTATGTCCTTCATGAGGGAATTCCGGGATAAAAACTATCCTATCTTTTAAGTTGGATCATATTATAAATGGTTGCAAAATTTTATCAAAATCTGTTCAGTAGTTTCGGAGTTCATCGCGGACAAACAACGTGACACGTGATTTATATATGGATGCAGATAAGCAATAACATGTTAACCCACAAAATTGAGTTATCTATTTAGAACGATTTATTGAGAGTTAGGGAACGTTTTTTAATTATGCGTTTACCTTATTACATTGTTTAATTATTTAACTAAATATTGGACATAAAAAATGTTGACAGAAAATTACGCTATAATTTTAAAACACGATTTACGCAAAATTTCTCCAGTGTGGGTTAACACACTATTGCTTATCTATGTCCATATATTAGATAGATATGTAGTATAGAGTGTTGAGTGGTATAGATAAGGAGCCAACTGTTTCATCAGGAGTAATTAGGTACAATCCACTGATCATCCTAAAAAAAATGTTCTAGGACAGTTTTTTTTTTTTATAAATTTCAACAACAATCTTATAGTTATAATATGATTACTGATTAGAACAAAGATTAGTGAAGTTGAGTTAAAGGAAACTTCAATTTTAAGATAGCTCCATTATTTTTTCATTACGTAAAAAATAAAATAAGTGTCCAATTTTTTTTATTAATCTACAAGACAGACTAAAAACTAAAATTTGGTTGACAAGCCCATTAAAGGCAACAATGGGCTTGTCAGCTAAATTTTAGTATTCATAACTAAAAAATAGAATTTTGATTTTCATACCCTGGAAACTACCCTATTGGTTACCTTCCCTAAATAATATAAAACAAAGTCTTCCGGTGTGTCTGCCTGTCTGTTCGGGATAAGCTCAAAAACTCCTGAACAGATTTTCATGCAGTTTTCACCAATAGATAGATTAATGATTCATGAGGAAGGTTTAGGTATATAATTTGTGAAGGTGTTGTGTAATTGGGTTGAATAATTGTTGGAGGTGTTGGAAAAAGTCAAGCCACCTACATTTTCAGGGGTACAGTAAAGGACAGGGTACTTTCATCCAGAAATTCCCACGGGAACTCCAATATTAATGTGGGTGATACCTCACGGAACAGCTAGTAACTGTAGCACAAACTAACCTGTTATTTCAGTTGTGTGAATTTCAATATCTATAATATTTATGAACTAAGTATGTATAAAGTAAAAAGTAGTAAGTCTTCCCAGTACTTCATATATTTTTAAGCATAAAACCATGATAACTAAACAAATTAATACTGTTAACACCATTCATTGAGAAACCATTTAATTTTGTTTTATCACATACAGACAATATAGTCAGGTAGACAGTAATTCTAAAACTCATTATTCTGAATTGCACTAGTGATGTTAAGTTCACCCATATATTATATCTTCAACTCAAAGTATAGGCTCTCATTTACAATTTTATTGCAATATGTATTAAATGTAGACAAATTTTGATCAACAGGCAAATTAAAAAATGACAACATTTTGAGTAAAGAGAACCCATGATTATTGTAAATTGAAACATTGTTTGTAAAATACTTTATTGAAGGTCAATAGCTTTGATCAATGTACTCACTTTTACTACTAATTAATAGATAAACTAAAATCTTAACTTACCCATCTGTTGTAACTGAATTCAAGGACAAAGCCTCAGCAAATGTCATCTCTTGGTCTTCCAGTATGTTTCTGTGATCTTCCACATCATTTTCCTGATTTGGCAAGTCCTCAGGGAGGTGGGGAGAGGGCAAAGGATCATTGCTGACTGTATGGTGCTTTTGACTGACATTGTGAAGACCAGATAGGTCTGCTGTAGCTTGAGCCTCACCTCCGGCATGGAGGCTCTCTGATAAGACCAGCAAGAAGAGAGCACAACTGGAAAACGACATATTTTTAATTTAACTGGCAATTTTCGATATTACATCATGATAAGTTTGAAGGCTCAACAGTACCTTGAGAGCACTAAAATACTCAGCAAAGAAGTGTAAACGATACAGAGACCGCCCTTCATCGTAACACCAATGAAATATCCACAATCCAGTACATTTTGTGCGCAAAACTAATACATTTTCACAACGGTTTCAAAGTAAACACTAAAATTGGAATAATATTATTAATTAAACGTTTCACATACACGATAAATTCAGCACTACGTATAATTATGGGTCATTAAACAAATGATAGGAACAGAAGCCTGCAAAATATGATTTAAGCTACGAAAACGAACAATAAAATTCGTTTTGCAAATTGCAATCGAATAATTTTGACAGCTGTTCAGAGTTCATTCATTCATTCATACTTTTTCAAATGTATTTTTTTTTCTTTTGAATATTCTATAATATATGTATATATAATAATGTCTGATTGGCTGAGATGCTTTACTGTTATCGATTCCAATTCTTGAACCAATAAAGACATCACGTTTTAACAAATGCCGTTATCCCATTGGTCCATATTGGTGTAAAACGTTCCGTTTTTTTTTAAAAATCCTTACTAGGGATTAGGGCTTAGAGAAATGATTTGTGAATGTCTATTTCAGGGTATTTTTAATTACTCTAAATTAATGTTTTTTTATGAACACATTAATTTTGAGTAATACAGGTGTATTTTTTGTGATTAATAATTTGACCTAATGTTAACGCACTTCCCGCTAACAGTAAGATGTTTTTCTATTTACCTTAAAACTACCTTTAACTCAACCAAAAAAAAATTGAAATTGAGCACTCAAGCATAATCGTTAATTATAGCGTGTTTTTCAGTAGGTACCTAACAAAAGTTATTTTATTCCTAATCGGTATTTGTACCTTTTTATTTCGTCGGAGAAGGATTATTTGCTCAGTGTTTGTACCTATGCACAAAGTACAAAACGAACGCCATTTACTGTCAACTGTCAAATGTCAATTGACGTTGACGATTGTGAACCAGAAAACCGCCTTAGTTTCTTGATTCTACCTAGTTTTAAAGTAATTAAACAGAAATGGAAGCATTATTTGCAATACCATTTACAGTTTTAGAAGTACCAAATATAAAGATTAAAAAGCCATCATGGCTGCAGGCTCCATCGGCTATGACAACTTTCTCACTGGTTCTGCTATCATATTTTCTTGTGACGGGAGGTTAGCGGCGACTCGTACCCAATAAGATTTTATTTGCAAGTGTTGTGATTTGGTGAATAATTGAATTTTGGGTTTGTAGGTATTATTTATGACGTGATCGTGGAGCCCCCGAGCGTCGGGTCAACGACAGACGAACATGGCCATAGCCGTCCTGTGGCGTTTATGCCTAACCGTGTCAATGGGCAGTACATCATGGAAGGACTGGCGTCTAGCTTTCTTTTCTCCCTTGGAGGGCTTGGCTTCATCGTTCTCGACCGCACCCACAACCCATCAACTCCAAAACTAAATAGAATACTTCTTATCTCTGTAGCATTCATCTGCATACTGGTGTCATTCTTTACAACCTGGATTTTCATGAGAATGAAACTGCCCGGATACCTCCAGAACTAAGTTTAATAGTTAAGACATAGTTTTATTATTAAGGATTCCATTTATTTGAACTACCTATATACTTAAATATTGAATAAATATTTTTTACACATCTATGTATTAATTTTAAATTTTATTCAACACACAAGAGACAGACTTAAGACAAATTTCCTACACAATTACATTATATTTAATTATCTCTGTTAATATTTTATTTACCTTTGGTTACAATAATTAATGTATGAAAAATTTAAGAGATAATTGAAAGGAGCTTATTGCAATGCCAAATTTATTGGTGAGTTAATATAGGTATACAATACCTTTTTTCATGGGACAACCCTGCCTAGAATGTCCCTGTAAGGGGACAACTGGAAAATGTTCTATGGACATTATTATAAAATGTCACATTTGACACTGAGTCACCGGTGATGAGGACTTGTGGGAATAACCCATTAGCATAACTATACACAAAGATGTATGAGCCTTAATTTTGCTTTGTATCTGAGGTCTATATAAAGATTAAAGAACAAATTGAGTATCTGATTTACTATTAGAAATACATTCCAAATAACACTTGCTAAGGTTGAGATTCCTTCCTTGAGTTTCTTGTTTCTTACTTTCTTTCTATGTTAAAGTGTCATCTAAAGCTTTTAGTTGACTTCACAATCTTATTCTGAAGGCACTGAAAGTGAAAAAGAAATCACACATTTCAATACATGTAACTAAAACTAAACTTAAGTTCTAATATGAATAGTATTTTGTTTGATAATAATATTGATCATCCTACTAATATTATAAATGCAAAAGTTTGTAAGAATGGATGGATGGATGTTTGTTACTCTTTCACGGAAAAACTACTGGATGGATTTAAATGAAATTTTACAATAATATAGCTTATACATCAGATTAACACATAGGGTACTTTTTATCCCGGAATTCCTGCGGGAACTGAAATAAATGCGGGTGAAACCACAGGGCACAACTACTATTGTATAATAGCTGATCCCTGGGGTTCCATTCGCGTTAATTTCAGAGATCCCACAGAAATTCCCAGATAAAAGTATCCTACCTTTTCTGTACACCTGACATGTAGGATGCAAAATTGAATATAGTTTCATCCACGTTAATTTCAGAGTTCTTGCAAGATTTTCAGCATAAAAATTACCTTATGTACCTATATGCAAAATTTTTTGATGACCGGTTGAGCTGTTAAGGCGTGAAAGCATAACATACAGACACAAAGATAGTTTCACATTAATAATATTACTAGGGATATGCAGGATATGCTTGATTACTATTCTTTTTCTAAGATGATCAGGTATAGCTCTTAGTGATCATGAGCAGTTTTCAACAGCTGGATTAGACTTACTTGCAGAAATCTGAGCTTTTATCAATAATGTGTTCAAACTCTGCAAATGACAGTGCTCCATCATCATCTAAATCTGCCTCCTCCAAAACATTTTGCACTAACTGCTGGATCTCAGAGTCGGTGAGTTTGTGATCTGGACCGCAGAGCCTTTCAATCACCTCCCGCAAATCTGATACACCTATCATGTCATCACCATCAAAATCTGGAATAGTATATTAAAAACTTAAGCAAGTAAATCATCTAAGTAAATGAAACTTAATTTGATCTAACATGGCATGTAGACTGAAGTACAATAATATGTATTTCTTAACATTATCAGACATATAGGTACTATATAGATTTAATATCATATATTTATCAATCTATATAGGTACTTAAATAAAAATTAAATTTTGTAGTAAGTACAGCACATCACTTGAGAATGGCTGGCTCTATATTATGATTATCTTTTTATTATTGTTCGTTGGAGAAATAAAATTGGAAAAATAGAGTATTGAGAGAAAAAAGAAAACAAAAAAGGATGACAATTGAAAATCAGACATGACAGTGGCTGTTGAATGAGCTAGTTTTAAGTAAAATTACCAAATATCCTAAAAGCATGCTCTGCTTTAACAGCTTTTGGTGCCATCTCACTAAATACAGACATCATATCAAGGAAGTCCTCAAAAGTGCAGTCTCCATCGTTATTCGAACTGAAGACTTTACAGATGCGGTCCCTGAAGGGGTTGACGCGAAGCTCTGGGTACTGAAGGATTTTGGCCATAGGCAGCTTGGCGTTCTTGTTGTGACCCACTTTCTCTGGGGCAAGCGCTTTGAACTTTTGGTGTGCACTGACAACAGACAAAGATCACGATGTACCTATAAACATAATATTATTACTGATACATTAATACATTTCGTGTTTTATCACCAGATATATACTCACTATAACACTTCCTTCTTCGTAAAATATGTTAAATCCTGTAATAATTAAAAACAATGATCATGAAAAATGATATTAAAGGTATTATTTTAACGAACGGTCATGAACTCAGAAGAATATGCTTTAGTTATTCTTCAGAGGTCATGAATCAGCGATGCACTGAAAGAAAATAAATGAATCAACCTCGTAATCTTGCAACTCTTCTTCTGTAAATTGACTCTTGCCTTGGCCCATGACTATGACTATTCTAGCTTCCAGAATACATTAGATTAAAAATCCAGATTCCAGCTTCTGGGTGAGCTGGAAGTTGTAAACAAGTCTAGTTAATTTGTGCTTGTGGTTGTAAATATAACTTCCTACCTACGAAGTACGAACATTAATTGATAGGTATTTCTTTTACGGATGTCAATTGTCACTTGTCAACTTGTCACGAAGATTGTGAAGCTCAGCCTTGAAGAGAAGAATAAGAAAAAGATTGTACACACGTCAACTGTCAGGGCTAGGCTGCGTTCCGAAACAGCACTCGTCTGCATACGGACTCTCTAGCTGTTCTCGCTTGCCTTAAGTGAGCCGTTCAGAAACATGCAGTGGTACACACAGTACACACTGGTGTGCAAACAAACTACTTGGCTGACAAAGTAAGCTAGTAAAGGAATTCGAAGTGGGAATTGTAACAATCGTCATTAGGAAAAACATAACATCACACCGGAGCTAACACGCCATCCCCACCTCTTTTCCACTGAAACTGAAACCAAGATATCATAGAGGTGAACTAGTTTTGGAACGCAGCCCTTAATATTACCGTGTTTTTTACGCTCAGCCGTTCACGTTTTGTTTTCTAATTGATTTTTTATTTATTACCTGCATTGCTACTGTGATTTGTCTGTATTTTGCTTGAATTATGACGTAGAAGGCGTTTTCTTAGCTATTTCATCGTAATTTTTCGTCGCATTTATACCTGCAAACGAAAATATTTTGTCGCAAGCTATTTAAGGAACATTAATTTAAACAAGTCGTTATACAGTAGATAACATCTGCGTATTGGTCAATCTCTTTATAATAAAGAGACTTTATTGTGTTTCAAATGATGGTTACTATCATTATTTCGTCAGTCAGGCAAATTGTAACCTTTGTATTTGCGAGTACCTACCCCCACGACATAATAGGGATGTTGACGACTTTTGAAAATCAAAATTCTAATTAGTCCGTCAGTTAGAAAACTAAAAATCATTAAACACTTCTTCTTCTTTAATAATGGCGTCTATAATTATAATTTGCCAATGACAATGTTTCATAATAATAAAAATCTCTTCATCTACTTCTTCAATTATGGCGAAACGCCAATGACAATGTTAGATTGTGAATACACACGCAGATAAAGCGCATTAAAGTTTAGGGTTGGGGCTCAGAAGAATAACTATTGTTCTGAGGGTAGGGGCTCGTGACGTCACTTACCGCTACAAGCCGCCATACGTCATAGTGATTACCTTCTCTCTGCCATACATTAGAGTGGTTAGTGAGTCAAGTGACGTCACGCGAAATTTCAACTCAATGTAGCTGTAGGTATCGCCGTTATTTTTTGATTAGGTACCTACCTACGTAAAAAATACGTGTCCAATATTTTTTATTTATCTACAAGACTGACTAAAAAAAAAAGTAGTCAAAAGCCTATATGCTGGATAGATTTCATTCGAACACTGGCCACAATCGTATTCAAGTACATTACTGTATAATTAATTCTGCATTGCATTTTCTGCTCTTTCATCTATTTTACAAAATCCTAAACGTTTGTAAATCGACGAATTAAACAAACTGAACAGTGAACAGGGGTTCAGAGAAAACAAGAGCTATGCCTATAACCTGATCATCTTAGTCAAGCATACTTATCCTTATTAATTTATCCTACTATATTATAAATGTGAAAGTGTTGTTGTTTGTTACTCAATCACGCAAAAAGGGCTGAACGGATTTGGATGAAATTTGGCATAGATACACGTTGTCAGGGGTACAGAGGACATAGGGTAATTTGTATCCCGGAATTCCGCGGGAACTCCGAAATTACCGCGGGTGAAACCGCGGGGCACAGCTAGTCACAATATAAATGCGAAAGTAACTTTGTGTGTTTGTCTTTTATGCTTTCACGCCTTAGTGACTCAACCGAACATACGTTGTCAGGGGTATACAGAAGAACACAGGGTACTTTTTATCCCGAAATTCCCGCGGGAACTCCAAAATTACCACGGTTGAAGCCGCGGGCACAGCTAGTCTTTCTATATTTTGTTGGAGCACCGTGAATTTAAACCGTGTCTGTTTGTCTTTTTATTAGTTCTTACTTCGCAACGGATTTGGATGCGGTTTCCACTAAAACGGAATTCTTCCGGAAATAAGGTACATATATTATATCTAAATAGGTAGGTATCGTAGTGCCACTACATATTATAAAAAAATGTCCTCCTTCACGTCTGTCTGTTCGTTTTCATGTGGTTTTTTCACCAATAGATATAAAGTGATTCAAGAGGAAGGTTTATAGCTACGTATACCTACAGGAATATATTTAACAAATTAAACTTAGGTAAGTAAATAAGTTTTATTAAACATCTATTTTTTATCTTGTTGTGTCTTATCTTGTAATTCCCGCCGGAACTCCGAAATTCCCGAGTGAAACCGCGGGGGACAGCTAGTTCATTATAAAATATAAATTCAAATGATTAGGTATGTGACTTGTGAAAATATAATATTACTATTGTTACCATTTTGTTTCCGCGAGGCAAATAACGACCCCACTTTGTAAGGTCCCCCGGGCACCAGCTCGCACAAAGCGGGAAAACGTGTCTTGCACGGAACCGACTGCCACGTCTTTTGGCGAGTAATCACAACGCAATCGAATTTAACGAATAGTCGCTTTGGATGTCCAGGGGCCCAAGCGCGATACGTGGTACAGTCTAAGCTATCACCTGTAAAATAGATTTAATATATTATATGTAGGTACCTACCCGGCTACCATAACTAGTTCTCGACACTCGTACTATGTTGTACTAAACAAACGAACCATGAATATTGTTATTAAAATTTAAAAAGTGTGTTTGCAGTGAGTTTTCTTATGTACCTATCAATGATAAACTCTAATAATAACAAAGGTACATAACTACATTCATTAGATATTAAAAAAAAAAAAAACAAATCCGCGGTCCACTGCCCAGAGGACGTTCATTAGTTTTCCAATTCTGGCGCCAGTAGATATACCTACCTACATCCTGAGTCCTGACACACCGATGCACTTCTTTTTTGTTTTCTTTGAAAAACTTTACAAATTCTTGATTTACAAACCTGTCAAACACTTATGACTTCTCGACGTCCATCACCATTTATAGTGGAAGTTCTGAACACATACCGTTTAAAACAGAAAACTGGCTGGTATTTTGTCTGCCGAGGCCCACGAAGGCAGCGGTCACTCCAGCGGCGGTCAACACTTGCGCTAGCGCTTCCGTTCTCTGTTCACTTGTAACATCAGCTAGTACCGCACTCATGTTCCTGCACTCATCTCGTGCTTCGGTGTAGTTCAATCGCTTTGGCACCAAGTGGAACATACCGGTAGCGGGTACGCAGGTGGAGTTTATTTCAGCTGAAAAATTGATTGAATCAAATTTCAATTTGGTCCGACAACATAAAGTTGGTGGGTTCAAAGAATGGACCCAGTTTCGCTAATCACTAGATTAACGTTGCTATCCAATATACGTCAGGACATTAGCATGCATAATACAATAAAATTGAGCGTACTGAACATATAGCAGGACAATTTGAGCCTACACAAATACCATCATGATATGTAGGCACTATAGCCACTACAGCAAATGTATACTAACGTATTGGCTTTGCATAGATGCTGTAGTAATCAAACCTCGAGTCATTGACCAATGAAAATCCTCCATCCGCTTCAGCACATTTTAGCACTTCACAAGTATACTCGAGAGGTTCTTTGGCTTCTCTGACCGCTGATAAAGGGCTGTAATTAAATGCCAGCGCTTTCTTCTCGATTCCAAGTCTTTTGCAACTAAATAGGGACGTTAGGTTAGCTTTGGCGGCTACGCCTAGTTTGGAGCGATGGCATTTCTCAATTAAATAGTATCTTGGCGTGGGTGAATCTTGGCTGGAGCATTTGGCATCAACAAAGAATATTAAAGTTAAATATAATGTTAAAACGATTGAAACAATAGATTTTATTTGTGCCATTAATAAGCAAGGCCAACAACTCCTGAGTAGATTCAGTTGCAATAATTTAGAAGCTTTCCGAAGTTCAACGGCTATCGATACCGGCGCGGTGTACGATCTTCATCGTACTTTAAATGTTGATTGAAAAGTTTCTAGTGTTTTTGTTTTAACTTTTAAGTAATACCTACTATCAACAGCAAGTTTGTAACAACTAATGGTAAGTTTCCCTCCGAATTACTGAAACATAAATAATAGTGGATTATTATGACCTTCTGATCTTGACACATCAATTGCACCAACCGCATCGCTCCGTTGGCTGCTTCCTGCATCAAATTAAATCGAAGGTCAATGTGGGGGCTTAATAGGTAGGTATGTAACTACGTATGGGAGGTAGGTCTATTAGTTTGGTACTGAAAATAAGGTAGGTATGTATTGGTAAAGCATTATTGTGCACAATAATGCTTTACCCTCAGTTTTTTTTAGTTTAGTTCATCAATATTTTTTGAACGCTGCCAAGCCATCTTGTTACGTAGTTACCCATCACAAGCCTCGTTCATTATGATCCTGGATGTATCTGTCCGATTAGAATACATATATTAAACATCCAATATTATGAAAAATTCCATGAAAACCTTCAAAAATCTAGATGTATGCGTACTTATTTCAAACCGTTGTCATTTCAGTAGCTAGTTTATCATTTTGAAATGACAATTTACTTGGCGAGACTGCTCGAAATAATTACTCGATTACTTTTATAATTTGTTAGACAGTTGTTTGTTAGATAATTAGTTAATCCGTTAGTAACATGGGGTGTTTATATACTAGGCAAATGCGTGAGGTGAGTGCAGGTTGTATCTAAGTAGGTACTTATTATGTTTACATGGAGTTATGTATAGAACTTGCTAATCGTGCGGTGCGACAGCGAGTTATTGACTTTCATTACAATCACGAATCACGAATGACGATCTATTCGTAAATTGATTCGTTAGCATAAAAGTGATTCTGAATAGCTGAATTCCTAATCCAACCTCATAAAAGACGTCCTCTGAACCAGGTTGTTTAGGTACAAATCTGACTGGCTCCGCCGAAAGCAGAAAGAGTGGTTAATTGGATTAGATGGAGAGTAAATGCTTTTGTTCGAGGTGACCTTATTCATTACAAAAATGAATGATCCTAAAGCTGTCTACATAACTTGAATCCATTAATTAATTATTTATTAGCTACGATCCTTTCACAACTCCTTCACCTCGCATGTATTCATTAATATCATATTAGTTTCGTTATAATTCATCAGAATAAATCCAAAATGCCGAAGTGCTAAGTAGGTAAGCACTTCGGCCTGTTGATAGTAGATATAAATACAATATATTCAACGGTCTGCTACAACTTTTCTGATTTCATTACGATTCTATTTGAGGTTAGTTGTGTAAATTTTTGTCTACACCGTCACCTAAGCTGTGGTGACCTGTAGTCAAAAACCCAGCTTGTTAATTAATAATAGTTATAAAAACTATTTTCATAGACTTTACTGTGAAGGATAACATGATGAGGTACATGCAAATAGGTACGTATGTACGTATATTATGCAATTTGAAAGCGTGTGTGAAGTTCACCGCTCCGCACTGGGCCTTTATTGTGGACTATCGCTTCACACCCTCTGCGTCAGGGTAGACCTTTGCCCGAGGGACATTAACAAAGCTGATAATGTAATCAGGAAGACAACATGGTGTACGACATGACACCGATCCGCCACCTGCCCGTTATATTCGTGAATGGCGTCCCGGGAGCGGGAAACCAGACGGTGGCCGAGACGATATCCAGCATAACAGGCTACACCATGATCCGGCCCGGGGAGCTGATGAGGGCCGAGTCGATGAAGGACACCGCCAGAGGGCGACACATCGCCGACAAGCTGCGCTGTCAAGAGGATTTACCGGAAGTCAGTATAATTATGTACTTTGAGGTCCGTACTCCAAAAGGTTACTCAAGTCATGAATCTAGTTTTAAAACTAATTTCAAGTAAAGCTTTAATTTTAGAACCTTACTTGAAACGAGATTCATTAATCAACAATCAGCTGAGTTATTTCCTTATTCTAGAACGACGCTTGAGTACTAATCTATACTCAAGCAAAGATTTGATCTTTGTTTACGTCTGTCATGTCAAGACCACTCAACCAATCAGAGCTCAAAATCTCTACTCAAGACTAGTTTCAAGTGATTAGAACTTAAAACGCATTTTATAATAAGATGTACGCTTGAGAAAACTAATCTCAAGTAAAACGTGATCTGAGTCACCTTCTGGAATACGGACCTGAGACCGGTGATTTGATAGTAGTGTTGCCATCCATTCAGGTTTCCTCTAATTTGTCCTTATCCGAGAAGCGTTCGTCGTGTCTTCGTCTCAGATATTTGCGCATTTGCACTCTTCAATACGTACTTAGGTATTTTATTGGTTTACGGTGGAAAAGTTAGGTACGACGAAAGTGTCCAAACGCACTAGGGTTTTCGAGTTTCTTTTTCTGATTTATTGGTTTTATGAAAGGTAAATCGCACTTGAAAGTAATGTCCAATGCCTAGAAAATGAGCGAGATTGGTAATAAACTTGTTATTCATAGGCTATAAAGATTCACGCTTTGGATTTGTTGGTCTCATTTTGTGCTTTCAATTTCCATAATTTTGTGTTGAGGTTTATGCATACGAAGTCAGTTTTAGACAAGTGAAACCCAGAGGTTTCATTGCACCTCGTCCGGTGACGACTTACCATGACAATAATTAGATTTACTTATATTATATTCTAGTTAGCTGACCCGGCAAACGTTGTTGCCATATTTTTTTTTTAGGTGGACCACCCTTGTCACTTAGGGGTATGAAAAATAGTTTACGTCCTATTCTCAGATCTACCAAATATACACAAAAAATTTCATACAAATCTGTCAAGCCGTTTCGGAGGAGTTTGGCAACAAACACTGTGACACGAGAATTTTATATAAGTATGTATTAGATTCTTCTGATTTGATAGTGGGCTGTTGTTAACTAATGGAATCCATTTCAATCATTTTCAGAAAAATATATCACATACCTAAACTAAAATATCGGTTTGTTCATGTGCGCATAACATAAAAACTACTGAAAAGATTCGAAAGAAACTTGCTTTATAAATAATAGCTTATTAGAGGTATTCTGTGGGAATACCGGAATAGTAAGTTTTGAATAAATGCGTTATTGTTCTATTTTTGTCATAACACGCTTTGGGAGAGGTACCTACCTATACATATATTTTTAACGATCATGCTGTTGTCTATATTTGTCTAGAACGAATTTTTTGGGTGAAATCTCAGTCAAATAAATATTAAAATACCTATAATACAATAGGTATTAGGCACGTGTAAATTGTTAAGTATTTTTAGGTAGGTACTCGGTAATGTCTTGTAGGTAGTCTTACCTATTCAATATTGTAATCTTTATCTATAAACCGATCATCATAAAGTTTGGCGTACCTACACGTTGTCAAGGTTATAGAAAAGGAACTAGGGTACCTGCTATTTAATCCGGAATTCCCGCGGGAACTCCGAAATTACCGCGGGTGGAACTGCGGAGAACAGCTAGTTTTGTATGAAATGTCTACACTTGAACAAGTTACATAACTTTAAACCTCGCCAACTTTGATTATCGCCATATTTCAGCAACTGACGGTGGATCTCATCAAGGAGTCGATGCTGATGCAGCAGGACGCTAAAGGGTTCATCCTGGTCGGGTTCCCGAAGAACCCTCGAATGTCGAACATATTCAACAGACAGGTCAAATGGCCAGAGAAGATCGTGGCACTCGAAGTAGATAATGAAGTATGTTTCTATATGTTTCTGTCTCAAAATAATATTGTTAAAAAAAAGGTAATAAAAAACATCGCGTTCAAGTCCCGCGTAATTAACAAAATATAATATTGTTGTAGAACCTGAATTTAGATTTCAAGATAGTCAGGTAGATATAGTTGTACTTAAATTTCTTTTTGATAGCATGGTTTTATGTAAGGCGTAAGCTAGCGGTTCAATTTTCGCCTCATTAGAGGGCGGACTTCGATCCCAGACACGTTCGTATGAATCAAATTATGAATCAATCAAATATGATTCATAAAGAAATCAACGAATCATACTGTTCCAGGCTTAACGGACTGTTACAGACTTAATGACTTCAAGATGTTCGGTAATCCTAGAGATTATGATGAATTTTCCTGCCTACGTGCTAGAAGTAAATTATTAATTAAAGCTAACTACACAAAATTTGTTTCATCGGTCGAAGATTCATTACAAAATAACACCAAATTATTTTGGAGCTATGTTAAATTTAAAAAGGGTCATAATGCTTTACCTCAAACTATGTCCTATAAATCACAATCTTCTTCTGATACATTGGGGATCTGTAATTTGTTTTCTGAATATTTTGGCTCTGTGTATGAGAGTAGATTCACACCATCAGCTTTTACTGAATATTTAGATGGCGCTAGTGATAGTGTTCTTTCTTCTGTCTGTATTAGTAAGGAGGACATTCTTGCTAAAATAAAAAAACTAGACGAGGGCAAAGGTGCTGGTCCCGATGGAATACCAACAATATTTCTGCGACGCTGTGCTAAGCAACTATCTACACCTCTTTGCATGATTTTTAATAAGTCTCTAACGTTTGGTTCTTTTCCCGATGCATGGAAAACTGCGCATATTGTTCCTATTCTAAAGTCGGGCCGTAAATCTATGTGTGAAAATTATCGTCCTATAAGTATTTTGTCTTCCATGGCTAAGTTGTTTGAGTCTCTGATATATGAACATATTTACAATTTTATTAAACCTTGTATATCGGAACATCAGCATGGTTTCGTTCGAAAACGTTCTACCATAAGTAACCTTCTTGCATATAAAAACTACTTGTGCTGTGCTTTTGCATCGCGAGGCCAAGTCGACACAATTTACACAGACTTCCGAAAAGCGTTCGATAAGGTTAACCATTCGTTACTGTGTCATAAACTGGCTTGTTACGGCATTAAAGGTAGTCTTTTCCGCTGGGTTTGTTCATATTTAAGCAATAGGAGTCAACTTGTTTCTATTGGGGGCTTAAAATCTGCTGCTTTAACAATAACTTCTGGTGTACCTCAAGGATCCCATTTAGGGCCTCTATTCTTCAACATTTTTATCAATGATCTTGCCGGCCGTTTATCGAGTCCATTTCTTTTTTATGCTGATGATTTAAAGATATTTTCTTCAGTTAACAGTATTGACGATTGTGTTAAGCTTCAAAAAGATATTGACGAGATCGAAAACTGGTGCACAGGTAATGGAATGTACTTAAGTGTTGAAAAGTGTTTCGTCGTAACATTTTCTTCGAAAAATAATGTCGTACGACATAATTATGAGATGAACGGTCGAACTTTGATGCGTAAACAAACGGTAAAGGATCTGGGAGTAATTTTTGATGAACGGCTGACATTTAAACATCATTACGACTACATAATCGAAAGAGCTAATAAAATATTAGGTTTTATATCTCGAGTCACTAAAAGTCTCAAGAAACATAATAGCCTTTTATACCTGTATAAGAGTCTAGTACGCAGTATATTGGAATATGGTTCTCCGATTTGGTCCCCATACTATTCTGTGCATACGGCTAGCATTGAAAATGTCCAGAAAAAATGCTTAAAAATACTTTGCTTTAGATATAGTCTGGGTAGAGAACGCCTGTCTTACGACATAAAACTATCTAAGTTTAATATTACTTCTCTCGAAACCCGACGTAAAGTGGCTGATCTCTCCTGCTTGTATAAACTACTGCACTCAATTATTGATTCTCCATATCTCCTATCATTAATAAACATTAATACATGCCACATGACCCGGTCTTCGCCAACTTTTGCACTACGTACATATAAAAACAATACCTCTTTTTATAACCCATTGGTCAGAATGTGTCGAACATACAACGAATTGCTTAAGGTGAACAAGGACCTTGACATCTTCGATGCCAAGAGGCAAAAGTTTCTGTCATCTCTTCTTAAGACGGTCAAGTAATCCTTGTTTCCTTGGAGTAGTAATTCTTTTGTTTATTTTTATTTATTTTATTTTTATATATTTATTGAATATTATTATATATTTTATATAGTATACTTTTAATTTTTTTAATTTTTATATATTTATTGAATATTATTATATATTTTATATAGTATACTTTTAATTTTTAATTTTTATATATTTTTTGGTCGTTTATAGTACTTACATTATGCCCTTACTCTAATATGTACACTTATCTTGGTATGCAATCTAGCTCTTTTACTTTTGTGAATGTATTTATTATTTTATTTTCGGTTGTAAACTGTTTTGTGTACTAAATAAATAAATAAATAAATAACGGCGGAGAAAAAAATTGTGAAAAAATTTGTGCAATTCGAATTCATGTGTAAAGTTCATCAGTCCACTGTACCCGCGTTGATGACAATTACACTATAAGCAAAGCTATCAGCGATAGGATAGACAGTTAAAAGACTGATTATAAACTTACATTTAGCCTCATATTTCAGATCTTTGAATTGTTCCATAATTTAGTAAAAGGTGGGATATGGCTGCTTCAACTTTGCTTGAGTAAGGTGCATGGCACTTCTTGGTAGATATATATATAGGTGTTTTTTTTTTTATAAAATGTGAATGCAATCTCTGTTATCTTTGTACAGGTAGCCGCAACAAGGCTTCAGAACAAATTGTCAGAACTTGGCAGGCCCGAGGCCGAGATAAATGCAGCGCGGCAGATCGTCAAGGAAGCCGCACACAAGGTCAAAAATGTGCATAAACGGTTCGGAGGGCACGTCATCACGGTAAGCAAGTTCTTCTAAATATATACTAAGTACATATTTTCAGCTTGCCAATGCTTTGTCGAAAAGTAAAAGCTTATCAAAATTGACTACTTGACTAAATTTTTTTTTTAGTCAGTCGTGTAGAATAATAAAAAACCCGATGTCACAACCCGGTGCAGTTTGTACGGGGCTTATACCGAATAATGACGATGACGTCACGAGTCCCCCACCCTAAACTTAAATGCGCTTTATCTATATGTTTATTTTCATTAATTTGAAATAGCAAAAAAATGTCTATTATCATTTTTTTTTTGTAACTGACGGACTAATTAGAATTTTGATTTACACACCCTGGAAAATACACAATTCTATGTTTGGAAATCATCTAGAATTGATTCATCAACGACTTACTTTTGTCATTAGAATAGTAGTGTAGTCTCACATTTTCTTCATGATAAAAATGCAAAGATATAATAGGTAGGGTGTAGAGTTAGTTTGAGGAAGGTTCTTATGAAGAGAAAAATTGGAAAAACCGCACGGAAGAGTGCGAACGTGAGTTTGTTTGTTAGGCTTTCACGCATTAACTACTCAGACGATCACCATGAAACACAGGGTACCTACCTACCCGTAATAGGCTATTTGACTCATTTTTTTTTCTTAGTCCGTCTTGTAGATTAATAAAAAATATTGGACACGTATTTTTTCTTTTTTTACGTAATCAAAAAATAACAGAGATACATTAAGTTGAAATTTCGCGTGACGTCACTAACTAGTGCAGTTTGTATGGCGGCTTGTAGCGGTAAGTGACGTCACGAGCCCCCACCCTAAACTTTAATGCGCTTTATCTCTGAGTATTTTCATTTATTTGAAAAATAAAAAAATACGTGTCTAATGATTTTTAATTTTCTAAAAGACGGACTAATTAAAATTTTGATTTTCAAATGTTGTCAACATCCCTATTCTCGCAAGTAGGTATTCCGAAACAAACGGGTGTGCAACTGCGAGGAACAGCGAGTAATCTATCTATCTATCTATATATAAAATGCTTTGTCCTGAATGACTGGTGGATCAACGCACAGCCTAAACCGCTGATCGTAGAGACCTGAAACTTGGAGGGTGTGTTCTTTGTATGTCGTAGGCATCCGATAAGAAAGGATTTTTGAAATTTCAAACCCTGAAGGGATGAAAAGGGGTTGCAAAGTTTGTAAGAAACAATTCCGCGGGAACTTCGAAGTTATCGCGGGTAAAACCGCGCGGGACAGCTAGTAAGTAATAAGTGAATTGTCCCCGCGTGTTTCAGTTGGACAGTGGCGGCAACCCTAAAGTGCTAGCATCCACCCTCAAGGAGATACTCTCAGATACGATGGAGAAATACAAGAGAGCGGCGTCGCCTGCACCCAAGGTTCTAGCGGCGACGTCTGCCCCGACGTGTGCACCTGCCGCCCTGACGTGCCCCATCAGTCCAACTTGCATCATAACTCCAGCACGACCCACCAGCCCGCCGCGCCCTGAAAGTCCAACTCCAACCAACCCAGACGAAGACACGGCAGAGAAACTATAACCTGTTTTATTATTTATTTGTAGTGTCATCTATTTAATATTAATTTGTTACGGTAATTGTGACGTGTATTTTGAATTTTCGATATATTTCATGTTGTTTGTTAAATTTTTCATTGTTTTATTTGAATCTAAAACTAACTCTTGCCTCAGATATAGATATTTACCACCTATTAATTACTATATAGGTACTTTTATGCACTGATTTCTGTACAAACGCTAGTAGGCTAGTGTTTCTACAGTTACAAATTAAAAACCAAGTACCTACCTACGCACCTATTTCTAGAGCTCCTCGATGGTAGAGAAGTGAGATTTTTGTCTAATTGGCCACTATTATATCAAGACAAAACGTCAGTTGAGCGTTATAGTAAAATGTTTTTAATCATCAAATTATTAAAATTAATAATTATAATAATTATGTACATAATAAACAATAAAGTGGTCTATGTAAATAGTTAACAATATATATTTTCGGTGCTTCAGTGTTTCACAGCAACGATCGGATCCAGGATTTGTTGCACTTCCGCGAAGATTTCGTCGACTCCCCGTTCTGCGTTTATCTGTGGAGATAGGGACTTACTTATATTAAGGTCTCTAATTGCTTGCATATCTATAGTGTAAGAACGTTTTTGGAAATTTGACTCCATATTCTTTATGACCACAACATAATATGCATGCATTAACTCAATTTAGTATGAACATTAGTAAGATAAGATAAGATAAACTTTATTCACCAAGAACAAACATACACCACGCAACAAACACTTTACAATATAAAGGTAAATAAAAGTATGTGGTGCGGTGCCTTGCTAATTAGTGTCGTCGGGTGATTTTTGTACCTACACAAAACTGTTCATCCCGCACAAAAAGATTCATTAACGTAGGTAGTACCTAATTAAACGTATTGACCGCCATTTGGGGTTACTTTTTAACTTCGTCACTGTTTTCAAAATTGGCAGTTCTGGGAATATAGGTAGGGCATATGCTTTTAGATGTGCGATATTTTATAATATATAAAGCTAGATTACCACTCACTCATTGACATAATTGTTCTCCCAGATGGAGCATCTCTAGGTTGATATAATGTATGGAACATGTAGAGGGGACGTTTCGGTGATTATGGGAAAACCTCGACATCTTCGATTCCTGCTTCTCATCAGGTAGTGAGTCGACTGCCCGCCGAAACTATCCATCGAAAGTGAAAACGTTTCTAACTAAATTTCATCCACACCTTGGGCAAATTTCAATAGTGTAACTTTTTTTTCAAAATGGCGGAAAAAAACATGGCCGCCGAACAAAATTCAAACTCGATTATCTCCGAAACTAAAAGAGTCACGTGGGGGGTGCTCAAACAAATGTCATAGAGGTCAATGGGGGGCAACCGCCTGGCGTGGTAAAAATCCAAAATGGCGGATTCAAAATGGCGGCCGAAAAAAAAGTTGATCCGATCCGGGTGAGGTTCGGCGTCCGGGGGTTTTTGGGGTCGCTGATGCCGAATAGTGCCTGTGAAAAATGCCTGATCAGTTTTTCGATTGCGTCATTTTTCAAGATGGCCGCCGAACATTAGTTGTTTGTATGGGGAAATTGTTTCGGCCCTGGCTCGGAAACGCGAGCTGCTCGCAGCTCGCGCACAGGGCGAATCTAGTCATGTATATAGATGTGTAATATCTTTTTAATAGTG
Source organism: Zygaena filipendulae (assembly GCA_907165275.2). Taxonomy (NCBI): domain Eukaryota; kingdom Metazoa; phylum Arthropoda; class Insecta; order Lepidoptera; family Zygaenidae; genus Zygaena; species Zygaena filipendulae. The sequence continues at coordinate 1,583,289 of OU015649.1, forward strand.
TGAGTGCGGCGACACTATATGCGGCAACTGAGGACGAATGGCAAGACCAGATTTATATATTATGTCGTATCGATATTTTAACGAATGTGCGTGTGCGTATGCCCCCGATGGAGGGGTGCGTCATTTTAGCTTAGATGGGCTCTACCTATATTGAGAATATGACTGTAGGAGATACGTTCTTTGGCCAACGTACCCTTTTGAGTTTGTTCGGGTACTGCGCGAGCACTTGGTCGTTGTTGTCCAGGAACGTCTTGAGGCGCAGTTTGATCGTCTCCTCGTTGTCGTCGGCGCGGCCCGAGCTCGCGGCGCGCCCCAGCAGCCGCTTCGTCAGCGTTTCTGACGACGCCTCGAAGTACAATATCACCTGGCGGCCCCACGAAAACGATACGCACCATGAAGATTTAGACATGGATTTTTATTTATTTACTAGCTGTCCCGCGCGGTTTCACCCGCGATGATTGCGAAGTTTCCGCGAAATTGTTTCATACAAACTTTCATCCCCTTAGGGGTTGAATTTTCAAAAATCCTTTCTTATCGGATGCCTACGTCATACAAAGAACACACCCTCCAAGTTTCAGGTCTCTACGATCAGCGGTTTAGGCTGGGCGTTGATCCATCAGTCATTCAGGACAAAGCATTTTATAATATGTATAGATTGTACTAAAGTAGCCATTCCCGCGTTGGTTTCGGAGTTCCCAAGGGAATTCCGAAACAAAAAGTATCTATAATAACTTTTCTGCATGAGTACTACCAGTCAAGGCGTCGAAACAGACAGGCAGGAGTTAATTTCGAATTTATAATACTTATGTATTATCATGGATGTAGCGTAAAATTATTTCAAAAGATTTTGAATCGATTATACCTAATCATTATTTGTTTGATCTAAAGTTTACAGTCCAAAGCCTGATACCTACAGTAAATACAAGTTTTTTTTTTTTATGAACAATTTACATGTTTTTGTCAGAGGGGGCTGATATACATATTTTATTTATTTAATAATTTATGCATAGATACGTGCTTGGAGTGTTGGACACTTTATATTTCGCCTGACTTGTCTTAAGAGCCATGCAGAAGATAAAATGGTCTTACAGTGACAGGTGCGATGGCCTTCTCGAATGCGATCCCTTGCGACCTCTCGCGCGGGTATCCGTCGATGAGGAATCCCTTTGCATTTTTAGCGTTCGCCTCTATCGCTTCTTTCAGCAAGTCCAGAACTATCTCGTTGGGAACCAGCTCACCTGGGAAAATCGATCGACGTAAAATGTTAATTCCTTTTTTTATCGTTCGTTATTTGGATTGCGTTATTGAAAATTATTTTGAGTTTTAACGGGTATAACCAATAATATCATTGGGTAAACAATTATGTGTATTGTGTATTATAAAATACTAGCCTATATTAATCAGTGATAATGTAGCATTCAAATGGTGAAGGAATTTTTAAAATCGGTCCAGTTATTTTTGAGTCAATTCGTTACAAACATACTTACATACAAATCTTTCCTCTTTATAATATTAGAATATTAGACTTGTGCCAGTGACTCTAGTTCTTAGTTCTTTCCAATTGATTTCAGTAAAAAAAACAGTTTTATGCTGTAGGCTTAAATAAGAATTTGTGTTTATTCAATCAAAATTTGTGACAATTGCTTGGTAATTATTGAAACTCTGCGGGAAACTCTGCGTAAAATGAGATAAAAAAGAACGTCATCAATTCTCCGACTTTGAGTACTTAAGTATCGATGTACTTACCTATATGTTGTGTCTTTCCTGAGCATAATAGCCCTCCACAGCGGGTCTAGCAAACAGTGTTGAAAACTCGTGGATGACATGCACCAAAATAACGCTAAAGTTTGTTTTTGTGTGTATAAAGCTTCTGTGTTGTTGTGTTGATCCCTCACCCCGCTCCATGATAGTGGTGAGGCACTTGGCCCTGTCCGAGCCGCTCTTCACCTCCGCCCGCAGCAGGTCGCCGGTGGAGAGGTGCGTGAATCCATACTTGGCGATGATTTTCTCGCATTGCGTGCCCTTGCCGGAGCCAGGCCCGCCCAGCACCCATATAATTGGCTTCTTCGATGTGTCGATTGGTGCCTGGGAATGAATTAATGGATGAAAATTAGATTAATGAGTTACAATTTAAATACAGCCATATTTAATTGAAAGGATCTAATATGTGGCACCAATAGGCGGCCTTATCGCTCAAAAGCAATCTCTTTTAGACAACGTATTGGAGGAAAAGTGTTAGATAAAATACTTGCGCAATCTCTCCAAATCTAAGATTAAGGTTTTTAAGTGTTTTAACCGAAAACGCGGAAGTAGGACCGAAAAGAGTGAAATACGAATGCTAGCCTAGCCGATGACAAAGATCTCAACTAGCCAAGATGAGTTTGTAAAACTTGATTTGTATTAGTAGGTACTAACTTTCCTCTGGTAAGCCTTACATTTGGGAGACCTGCAGTCCAGCGGGCAGGGAGGCAGTTTGCCGTGCGTAGGTTCCTCGCACGGCTGGCATTTCTTGTCAGCCATCAGCTATTCCTACCCACTATAAGTGTTATATTTATTTGGTTTGATACTTTGTGTATTAATTGAACTGTAAATTTGACGTTATGTCGTCAAACAGACAGCTATATTTTTTTTAGATATAATTACGAATCAAGAAGGTACGAAACAAGATTCACGTTTACTTAATTTAATACAGAGTTACAGGATAAGTCGACCTAGGTCCGTTAAGGACCAAGGACAAACCGATTATAAATTGATTTGACAAAATGCTGCTAAAGTTAACCCTTTTAGAAATATTCGACTTTAAGAAAAAACAACCTTTACGCAATGGTTTGTTTTCTTTATTCCGCTTGTAGCATTTTTTTACCGTTTTTGTGTATACGAAAAAAATGATCGATGCATACAAATGGCAATAATGGCTTATATACCTATATCCATTGCCTATATCTGTGTTTGTGAAATGTGAAATGTGCTGCTGGGAAGGCCTGGATGCGAGGAACAAGGTGTCGGAGCGGATTGAAACGCGATGAGAAGGCCTACATCCAGCAGTGGATAGACACGGGCTGAAGAAGAAGCAGATTTCCCAATACCTACTAGCTGTTTCATTTAAATAGGTAAACTCTCCGTATCGTGTTGTGTCGTCAACTTGTCCTCTCATTATTATGTCCAAATTGTCACACCTTGTCTTCTTCTTCTTCTTCTTTAATTATGGCGTCTATAACATACACAACGGAGTCGTGACAAATAGTAGTCGTGAAGCGCGTCCGTCTATTTCGGTGCATGGTTGAGCTGACGCGCCGACAATGACCGCGACGGCTGCTTCCGATCCGTGACGCGACAGACAGACACACAATGTTGACATTGAGTGTGACGTTTAGCCTTGTCACAGCCAAAGAGGACATAATCACTGCGTTGCTTTAACAACATAGCATTTTGGCCTGTAATATATTCATCTATCTACATTCTAGGTACATCCTTACAAATGCGAACGTGAGTTTGTTTGGTACACTTACTTATTTTGCATACACGTTTTTAGGGGGTGCCCACAGGGAAGGACATACTACATTTTTATCCCGAAATTTCCACGGGAACTCCGAAATTAACGCAGAAGGAACCGCGGGGAACAGCTAGTATACATACAAAACCGAAGATTCACTGACTAAAATTTAACCACGAAACGAAAACTACTTACTTCTTATCTCTGAAGCTGATAGGCAGCTAGTAGGTTGTTTATATTCGACCTACCTCTATAATCTATGGAATCTGTATCCCCTCCATCCATGTCACGCGCCCAGTCAAAGCTAATCCCTCGACTCGAGAGTACGTCCGCCGGCCGTCGCCATTGAAAAATAAGATGGCCTAACTACCGCACTGCGCCCGCGCAGAAACTAGGCCTAGTGTAATGAGTGTACTGTTCATTGACATTGGTGTCACTGAAATTGAGTGTATCTAGAAGACGCCAGCTAAGAACGGATTTCACGGAGCTCCCGCGAGAACTTCCAAATTAACGCGGGTGATACCGCAGGGAGCAGCCTCAGCCTTTTATTTCGTCTGAGGGAACAGCCAATATCTTATATTGTGGTGTTTATTATAACTTCAATATTGACGTAGTGGTTAGCGGATCTGATTGCTACCAAGGTGTCACGGATTTGACTCTCGCATCAGGGTCTATAAGATTTATTTACGTATATTTACACTGAAAATACAGAATAAACTATACAGTGTCAGATAGACTGAATGACTCGGAAACACAATGACATTCGCAACCATTTTTCATATAGTCCTGGCAAACACACTTGAAAGCCAGTTCTATACCAGGCTAAGTGAGTTCCTTTACATAAATTTCATTTATCTTTAACTACACCGTCACTTAACATCAGATTATAAAACAATCAAAAATTATATTGAACTAATATATACTGACCTGTCTGTTAATCAACCCGTCAATATTTCTCACTTCAGTCCAAATAGCTAGGACGAACGCGACAGCGCACAATTTCGAGTTCAGTATCCATTTAATCGCATACCCTGTCGATTTCATTTAAATGGACGCCCAACCCAAGATATGGTATGACAGGCCGATATACGAGGCCGAACCCTCCAGCTGACTTTCGGCCGTTGAATGCAGCAAATACGCGTGCCAAACAAGATTTGGCATAATACTGAAGCAAAATGTTCCCAACTTCCCACGCGTCCTATCATCGGGGAATATAAAACGGTAAAATGTTTTTCGCTGGATTATTTTTTTTTGTGAACTGAATAGCAATTATATTATTGACCTCGAACGAGTGTCGGAGTTGGGTTGTTAAGATAAAAAACAATAAGAACACAAATAAAAAAAAAGAAAATAGTTCTGTTGCTGACGTAGTATATAGGGTTAAGCAGTAAGCTATTTTCAGAAGCAGTAGATCAGCATAGTAACCGAAGCATACAAAATATAATAGCTAGCTGTGCCCCGCGGTTTCACCCGCGGTAATTTCGGAGTTCCCGGATAAAAAGTACCCTATGTACCCCTGACAACGTGCATGCCAAATTTCATCCAAATCCGTTTAGTCGTTTTTGCGTGATTGAGTAACAAACATCCAAACTTTCACATTTATAATATTAGTAGGATGATTATAAAATGCTTTGTCCTGAGTGACTGATGGATCAAAGCACAGCATAAACCGCTGATTGTATAGACTTGAAACTTGGTGGGTGTGTTCTTTGTATGACGTAGGCATCCGATAAGAAAGGATTTTTGAAAATTCAACCCCTAAGGGGATGAAAAGGGGTTGCAAAGTTTGTATGGAACAATTGGGTATTCTCCAAGGTATGAATATCAAAATTCTAATTAGTCCGTCAGTTAGAAAATAAAAAAATAATAGACACGTATTTTTTGCTTTTTCAATTTAATGAAAATGAACATAGATAAAGCGCATTAAAGTTTAGGGTGAGGGACTCGTGACGTCAATATTCATTATAAGCGCCATACAAACCGCACTGAATTGTGACGTCACGCGAAATTTCAACTCAATGTATCTCTGTTATTTTTTGAGTACGTAAAAAAAGAAAAAATACCTACGTGTCCAATTTTTTTTTCTAATCTACACGACGGACTAAAAAAAATTTTTTTGTCAAGTAGCCAATTCCGTGGGAACTTCGAAATTATCGCGGGTGAAACCGCGCGGGAGGGCTATAGTTAAAAGTATATAAAAGAAGAAGAAACTGAATGATTCTTCAGCTTATGATATTTGCCTTGAAAGCGCTTTCGGAAATTCAATGGCGAAGGTAAAAATGGTGAAAGCAGAAACCGCGCCACGCAGCGACACGCAACGCGCTAGAGGGATTTGCATGAACCATAGAATATCATTTGGATTAACATAATATGGGAAACTTTAATAAACTTTGTTTATGTTCAATAAAGTATACAAACAAACAAACAAACAAACAAACAAACAAACAAACAAACAAACACGAAAGGTAGTCCTCACGGGTTCTCGGGAGTATTTCGCAATTCACCAAGATGAAACTGCGGGAAATAGCTATTATCTGCATAGCATCTTGTATGAGTACTAGGTATATCTATATCTACTAATTCATATTGGCAGGTCAACAAACTCTATTTAAAAAAACTACACAACCAATCATCAAGAAATTCAGACGTTTTCAGAGGTACAGAAAAGGGTATAGGATACTTTTTATCATGGTGGAATTCCTGCGGGAACTCCGGAAGTAACGCAGGTACTTCAACGACTATACTTTTATTTTGACATGAATTCTTTACCTTTAAGTACCTATCTATGCATATAATATACCTCTTTACATAGTATTCATTTCTTGCGCAAATTAAATGTTATCGAAGTAATATCACAAGCATTAAGTAAGGACCAAAGTACATAAATAATATTGATATAAGTAAGATTTATTTATCGCGAATTATGATACAAAAATGCATTATCGAAATGATAATACTCATAAATAGTTAAAAATATCTAAATTTCACTTGTTAGTTGTTTTAATTTTATTTGTAAATTCGTATGCATTTTATTTAACACTAGCTGTGTCCCGTGGTTTCACCCGCGTGGTTTTCGGAATTCTCGCGGGAACTATTTTTTTTTGTAAAATAAAAGTAAGTAGGCAGCCTTAGTTACTCCTTATAACATCAGTTATCTGCCAGTGAAAGTCCCGTCAAAATCGGTCCAACCGGTTCAGAGATTAGCCAGAACAAACAGACAGACAGAATGACAAAAAAAAAATATCTTATAAACTTTTATAAGGAATTTAGTGAAAAGCTGTTAATTTGGAATTACAAACAGACACTTCAATTTTATTTATAAGAACCCATGTTAGATGTAGATACCTATAGATTTTAGTTCGATAAAAAAATAATTCAATCTCATCATGAAATGCGATTGTTCGACGAGTTATGAGGTGTTAGCAGGTGTATATTCTAAAAGAAACCAATCGAATTGTACGATAGGTATACCATTTTGCTATTTCCATTGATTGCACTCGGGTTTTTTAGGTAGGTACCTACCTACTCATATAAATAAATAGTAAATCTATTTATGTTGTAATCACACAATGTTATTATATATATATATGAATAAAATTCGTTTGTTAACGATCAGGAATCATCCCAGATGTTATGTGATGTTATACAACGGTTTCTATTTTTATATTAATGACTTTTCTAACAAAAGAGAATTGTAGCAAGAAAATTTATTGAAACGCATCAGTCATAGTATATCTGTGTTAGATAATTAATATATTTTTTTTAAAAGTTTACTTACCATTTTATTTAAAATTTACCGCTTAAATAATGCACTGTAAACTGTAATTCCGTGCAGCACATCCGCGCGTCTCGAGCAATGCGGGCCGACTGCGGTATGTGGGCGGTCAAGGCCGTGGAAACTGTGCCAAAGAGCCAATAATGTGGAGCGACCTCAAGGGAAAGGGCGGGAAAAATCGGTATGGCCGGCGGAAAATTGGCGGGAAATAGGACAGCTGCCGAATATCAATTCGATTTCTTGAAGTCACCGATATAGGTATAAGATTACATTTACCAAACTATTTTATTAAAAAGACTATAATTTAATATTAAAAAGTGCTCATATATTTTGATATAGTATAAGTAACAAATATCTACAATAACAAATAGGTAATATGAATTCTTTTGTGAAAATAAATGCTAAAGTGAGACAGTAGGTATGAAGAACAAAACAATATTATTTTAACTAAATAAACAAACAAAATCTATAACCTATACTATAAAAACATACTGTATCTATTACATAGGTACATAAAATAAAAAATCGGTAGAAATTTTATATTTGGCTTAAATCTGTTTTTCGTTAATCTGCGATTAATTACAAAACTAACGGCCACACTCAGACCCCTTCATTAAATTAATGTTAATTGGAATTGAACTTAAGTTAAATTTTGTTAAATGCCAGTTATCATTAATTTAATGAACGTTTCTGAGTGCGACAGTTTTACTTTTAAAATCTTTACTTAAAATAAAGTAGGTACCTAAACGACTCTGAGTGCGGCCGTAAGCCTTTGTTAGAAATAATAAAAAAATTGTTAGGTAAGTGAGCCGTTTGTCTTTATTTTTTTCTAAATAAGTTTTTGACATAATTATATTTAACAAGCCTACGTCTTCACAGCATATTGAAGAGCATTATAATATAAATACATACAAAACTAAATAATTTTGTATTCATAAGTAGGTAGTTAAAGAGATGCTTAAAAATTCACAATTTTTACAATAATTATTTATATAAAATGTGCATTATTATTTTAATGATAAATAATTATGAAAAACTAAAAGAACTACTTAAGCAAAAAATATATTGGAAAAATATGCAGGATGTTACTAAATTATATCGTTTGGTAGATACCTACCTAGTTATACGACGAAATATTAAAGACAGCTGGCATTGTATTTTTAATTTATATAGATAGAGACTTATAAGGCAGTGGTCGGCATCTTGTTATCCAAAGGTTTTTTAACTTAGTATTATCTGTGGTATAAGCATTGCCTTAGTAGTTAGTAGACTAACCGCCGCATTCAGAGTCGACTTTAATGATTACTTAGTTAAGCATAGATTTTTAAAACAAAACTGCCGCAATCAGACAAGTTTAATAAATTAATGTTAATTGGCATTTAAATAATTAAGTTACATCTCATCAAATGCCAATTACCATTAATTTACTGAACGTCTCTGATTGCGGCAGTTTTCTTTTAAAAATCTATACTTAACTAAGTAATCATTAAAGTCGACTCTGAGTGCGGCGGTTCGTCTCTTACAAGGCAAGAAAATAAATAATATTCAGAGCCCGTACTAAACATTTCATGGAAGAGCCGCAGCCAAAGAGTCAAAGTGCCGCATGAGGCCCGCGAGTCGCTGCACTGGTTGCCCAGTAGCCCAGTGTAGCCCCGTGGCCATAAGGACTTTAATTTCCCTCGTTTGTGGGTTGAAATTTTTCAATTTTGATTTCCTTTCACTCATAAAAGCCAACTAGTTCTTTTAGTTTTTACACAAATCTTTATTTTAATAATTATTTATCTATACATGTGAATGTACGTTTGCAAAGTTCAAGTTTTATATTTTCTACATCTATGGGTAACTAATTTTAATCTACATAATTCTAACACTAAGTTGGCCCCTGTTTTGTGTTCGTTAATTGTCTAACTACGTGACTAAGTATCTCTTACTGACTATACCTATAAAACTAAGTAAAATACAAAACACTGTGGATTCTACATAGTATGCAAATTATCTAAATTTATTTAAATTAGGTAAATAAAAGTTTTTATAATTTCATTAATGTTTATTCAAGGTATAGGTAGATAGTAGGTAGGTAGGTACTATACAACATGTTAATGAATTGACTGAAAACTAGAAAACAGATTGCTCAGAATCGACTTCCGAATCGATCGCACCATGTTAATATAGGTCATATTTTTTCATTTTTATCAGCCCATGTCTAAATTATTTCTAATACAATATTTGGCGCGTACGGCGCGCGGCGCTCGTAGCAAAAAGAACGATCAGTCACTGACACGTAGATGCGGGCGTAGCGCTTGAAATTTCGTAGATAGGTCACCTCCAAAATTATGTTGAATAACTTTTAAACAATAAAATTTTTTGAAATAATTTATATTTTAATCATATTATTGTTTATTTTAAATGGGGTGTATCAGATTTTTGTTTAATTCATTAACACGTTGTATAAATTTTATAGTTTAAGGAAATGAGTTACTTTTTCTATATTATGACGATTTTACTTAAATATGGCTATAAGTAGGATAACAGAATAGTATGTAGGCAGAGAGTTCTTAATTAATTTTTTCCATTGCTAAAAATCTATTATTCTCTGTGAATGAATTTCGTTAGCATTTGAATTGTTAGATCATGCGTTTTGCTAATGTTTTAGTAAGTATGTCTATATGTATAGTGTAGGTGAGCACTATACCCTGCACTATACGTAGGTGCCCTTTGCCTAAATTAAATTAAATATTAGGTACCTAGGTATTTTTTTACCAATGTGAAATGTTGCAATTTTAAAGGGATTTCTAAACTCCACATCACATAGGACAGTTACCTATGCCGTGAAGATGTATTCATTAATGATATAATTGGACATAGATAAGCAATAGTGTGTTCATTTTGGGTAAATTGAAGTTTTAAAATTATAGCGCCATTATGTTTCAACATTTAGTTACATATTTAAACAATGTAATTAGGTAAATACTTAAAAAACGTTCTCTAACTCTCGATAAATCGTTCTGAATCAATAACTTTGTTTTGTGGGTTAACATGTTATTGCTTATCTGCGTCCAATTAAAGTATAATATTAACTACAGTAGGTATAACCCTCAGAAGAGTTATTCTTCTGAGGTATAACCTGACGAAGTGACATAATAAACAAAAAGCTAACTATGACAACGTCTTGCTTGTGCGAGTTGATAAGTAACCAAATACGTACTAAAATAAAGCTATACGAGTATTTTATATTTATTTAACTTGTAATTTTATTCTTACGTAAATAAATAATCTAATTTACAATAGTTTTATAAAATATTTCCTGTGCTAAGGCACTGATTTTACCATTATATTTGTGTGCGTATAAATTATTTCTAATTCAATTAATATAATTATCTAGCGATAGAATAGATGGTATAAAATAGTATAGATATCTATTCTAAAGAAATTCGTTTATTTTTATTTGTACGCCTAAGCTAATTGTGATAAATATAAATATGTAGCTATCAAACGCTTTTTGAAGTTTATAGTTTGGAAAAAAGTATTGTCGCATTTGCGAGCTGTAACTGAAATATGCCTGTTGCACATTTTCTAGGTAAGTACCTACCGAAAATCAGTCTAAACACAGAAATAATATAAGTATGTATCTAGGTACATAATAATATGTTTCCTGCGGTTTCACCCTTGATTTGATTATTGATCTATTAGTGAGACATGATTTATTTAAAAAAAAAAAAAAAATTTTTAATTTTATTAATATCTATTATTTTTTTCGTATTACTGAGATTAATATATAAATATCGTATAGGATTTAAAAAGGTTTTAGTGAAGAAACGTTACGTTTTTTATTTTAACTCTATTTTCTCGCAATTTTATACTGCTTAGATGAGGAGATGGGACAGCTCTTCCCCACGTGAGATTGGGTGAAATTCGGCTCAACATCTCCCCCCCTAGATACCTAACGTTATTAACGGACGCCCCTATAGTACTAAACTAACTAACAAAACGTGGTTTAAAACATAATAAAACAGTCAAAAGCGTTTGATAGAAAAATTAACAATTACAAAAAAATCTTATCAATTAGAATGCCCTTAAAATTACTTATTTCACTAATTGTAAGGTTTTTATGTGTCCGTATAGTTACTTGTGGACCCATCGTTATTCAATTGAAACAAAAAGTACGAAATCTCTTTTCTCTTATTTAGGCTTAAAATCCAAATGATTACGTACTATAAATACGTATAGAGTGTAGACTGTAGATGCATGCCTGTTAAAAAAATATTAGTGTAGGATAAAACTAAAATTTTATAAAAGCAATTAAATATTAACTACAAACAAAGAATTTATTTGCTAAATTAAGGGAAGGATTTTTTTTTGTTGAAGCATAAAATATAAATATCAATATTTAATTATTTATATCTCAATTTGATTCCTGTCTATAATTGATTCGTAGAGTTATTAAAATTTGATTTAGAGAATAAGTATATAAAATAGAATCATCCTATATATTTTATATAAGTATAAAATTCACTTTATGTGTATTTAGATAGGTACTTATCTATCTTATTATCTACGTAGGTATAATTACAAAAATTGATTACAAAAACTACAAAGAAAGTACAGAATCTACTTAAAATTAGTATAGGTACTAGCTATAGCTTTACTTTGTTACCAACACATTCCTACAAATTAATATACATCTAAATATCTGTACTAATATTATAAAGAGAAAAAAATTGTTTGTTTGTTTGTAATATTTAAAACTTCTTAATCGATTGAAAAAAGTATCGCTTAGAAAGCTACAGTCATATTCGTAGCTAGCCCGGGCAGTGTGTGCAATGTCCACCCTAGAATGACCGACAGTACTGAAGAATTATTTATTGTTTAATCGCTTTTACAATATTAGTTGTTCATAATATTATTTCCTTTACAATATTAGTGTAAATTTAAATAGCAACTAACTTAGAATTAGACGTTTACGTAATAAATATTTGATTCCCAGTTTCATTTCCTTACAATTTCTATCTAAACTTTAAAATTCGATCGATATTTAATATATATAACTTATTCACTTATTATATTTTTCGGCACTTGTCGCTTATATTTCAACAGTCCTACCTGTTATATTTCACTGTTTATTTCTGTCATAGTGTCATGGACATGGTCACTAGTCAGTTCACATGTGTGTGTTGATGGTGATATCGCCGGAACTCTGCTCATACAGCTGTCTCACTTCGTCGTGGGTCATTTGGGACACGGTCGGGATTTTAGACACGTTCGTCACTATTGGTTTTACCTTTGGGTGTAAGAAAACGGTAATGTTGAACAGAGCCAATGATAAGTGTCTACTTTTTGTAGGCTGCATGTTTAATAGCAGAGTATAAATATAATACTAGCTGACCCCCGCGGTTTCACCCGCGGTAATTTCGGTGTTTCCGCTGGAATTCCGGGATAAAAACTATGTCACTCAGGATCATTTTAGCTTCCTATCTATATGTAAGTGAAAGAATTTTCCAAATCGGTTCAGTAGATCCATAGATTACAACCTCACAATCCCGGAGTTCCCGCAGGAATTCCGGGACAAAAAGTACCCTACGTACTCCGATTTGCTAACAATTAAAACGAAATATTATCAATCAGGTATTATAGTTTTTGAACTTACAACGCTATTCATTAAGGGAAGAATATAAATTGCCTGTGATTTACTTATAGGTTGATAGGTACCTACCTATATTTGGACATAGATAAGCAATAGTGTGTTAACCCACACTGGATAAATTTTGAGTAAATCGTCTTTTAAAAGTAGGAGCACCATTTTGTATCAACATTTTTTATATTCAATATTTAGTTACATATTTAAGCAATGTAATAAGGTAAACAAATTATTAAAAAAACGTTCCCTAACTCTCAATAAATCGTTCTGAATCAATAACTTAATTTTTTGGGTTAACATGTTATTGCTTATCTGCGTCCATTTATGAAAATTATAATTTTACCACAGACTAAAAAGAGCATAAAGTAAAGAGGAAAGAGGGTAAAGTGATACCTTATTATTGCCCATGTTAAGAAACCCATTGGTCATGTTCGCAATGTTGCCGTTAGGTAAGTCGCCATTGGGAACGTTCCCATTGGGCAAGTTACCATTGGCAACACCGTTGGCCATGCCGCCTCCCATGCGGGACATGGCGTGCGCGAACTGCTGCATCGCTGATGGTCCTGGGGAAGACAGACCAATCTCCATCATCCATATCTATACATATAAAATGCTTTGTCCCGAATGACTGATGGATCAACGCACAGCCTAAACCGCTGATTGTAGAGATCTGAAACTTGAAGGGTGTGTTCTTTGTATGACGTAGGCATCGATAAGAAAAGATTTTTGAAAATTCAACCCCTACGGGAACTTCGGAATTATCGCGGGTGAAACCGCGCGGAACAGCTAGTCTATACTAAGAATATCACAGAGCTTCGATTCCTATAACAGGAACTAGTTAGGAAAAAGTTGAGAACACTATGGCTTAGGGTTTTAGCGGTGATAGCTTGTTGTATGAAAGCATTGGAATATATCTTAATATACTTTATGTTGTACCGTTTGTTTCCCGAAAAATAAATAAATAAATAAATAAATATATAAATCACGTGTCACGTTGTTGGTCCGCGATTGACTCCGAAACTACTGAATTGATCATGATGAAATTTGGTCACTATGTTGTATTTGGTCCAACTTAAGAGATAGGATAGTTTTTATCCCGGAATTCCCGCGGGAACTCCGAAATTACCACGGATGAAATCGCGGGGGACAGCTAGTATCTCTATAAAATTCGATATAAAAGCTATTTTTGCCTCGGATACAGTAGCCTGGAAAAGAGTCTTCAGGCCTCATCAGAATGCCAGGTTCTCTAGCAGTCCTACTGGACAATCGAAATTCACCTTCGAAACCTACCAGTTCTACGCTGCGGCTGCGTTGTCTGCACAGGCATGGCGGCGATTGCATCTGCCTTCTCCATCTCTTCCATAAGAACCCGGGTGAACTCCCCCTGGACTTCCGCTGAATCGGTGTCACCATCGACCTGGGATTTTAGACACATTACATTAAACTTGATGTAATTTAGAACAATAAACATGTACGAGTATACGTATTATTGTCTCTCCGATATCAAACTCTCAAACTCGTATGTCAAACCCATATTCTTTTGAGTAATGAATTTTGAATTTCCAAATCTCTAATGTTATTTTAAGTTTGATTCAAATGAGTTCAGTCTAGTGTGCAAATAAGTATAAAATTCAAAAATAAACGTCATCAATATGCTTTACGTAGCCCATAATCACTTTCTGTCGCCCGAAATATCTATTTTTGCGTTTAGCTTCATTTTACAGAGTCGGAACGTTAAGATTATTAAGTAAATGTATAGAATAGATATAGTAGATGTATAGAAAAGGATTATGAAATATGGTAATATGTAAGTAAACTCACAATGACAAGTCGATGGTCCTGGTCTAGCGTCTTCAACATCGGCAGGGACAGCTCTCGGAACACCTCTAGCCGTCTCCTGAAAGCGGCCACCGAGTCGTCGCGGCGCCCTCGCCCCAGCTGCAGCTTGGAGCAGTCCAGGAGAACCATGCGGGGTTGTACTTTGAACTGCCGAGGGTGAACGGAAAGAGAATTGATTCATCAATCTCCAGCATTTCCTTAAGATAACAAGATTAAGAAGCACCCTAAAACAGTTCTCACGAAGAATTTTATCGAATGATAGAGATTTCTTTCTCCCTTCCTTTCGAACAAAAAAGAATTTTGCAAATCCGTCTTTATATTTTATATCATACTAGCTATGCCCCGTGGTTTCATCCGCGGTAATTTCGGAGTTCCCGCGGGAATTCTGGGATAAAAAGTATGTCCTTCTCTGTACCCCTGACAACGTGCATGCTAAGTTTGATCCAAATCCGTTCAGCAGTTTTGCGTGATTGAGTAACAAACATCCAAACATCCACATTTTCACATTTATAATATTAGTAGGATATGATGGGGTTTATGCCCGAACATAGGTACCTTAATATATTTCTTATCTTAATATATATAAATCACGTGTCACGTTGTTTGTCTGCGATGGACTCCAAAACTACTGAACGGATTTTGATAAAATTTTGTAACCATTTATAATATGATCCAACTTAAAAGATAGGATAGTTTTTATCCCGGAATTCCCGCGGGAACTCCGACTCCGAAATTACCGCGGATGAAATCGCGGGGGACAGCTAGTCTAATATATATAAATAACATAACTCGTAACATTTTAATATGTATAAATCACGTGTCACGTTGTTTGTCCGCGATGGACTCCGAAACTACTGAACGGATTTTGATAAAACTTTGCAACCATTTATAATATGGTCCACCTTAAAAGATAGGACAGTTTTTATCCCGGAATTCCCTCGGGAACTGAAGGACATAGAGTACTTTTTTCCCGCAACCTCCGCGGGAACTTCGAAATTACCGCGGATGAAATCGCGGGGGAGAGCTAGTATATATATAAACATCCGAATTGATAACTTCCTCCTTTTCGAAGTCGGTTAAAAAAAACTCACTTCATCTTGGAACTGTTCCATTTGCTCTAGATCTCTTGGGTATCCGTCCAGCACGAGTCCTTGGCCAGTCCTGCTCGCGTCGTCGACAGCTATTCGCACCAGCTTGGTGACCAGGTCCCTCGACGCCAGCTCCCCGCCGCTGACAGCTGTCCTAGCTAGAGCACCGTCCGACGCTGGACCTCCGCCAGCGTCAGCCAAACTTCGGAGTCGTTGGCCGAGACTGATTAAAGTACAAATGTATTAATTAATTTCATAACTTCAAAAAGATTTTTTGTCATTTTCAGTCATCGGTGGTCTTACCTGAAATGCGTCCAGCCCTGCCGCTGCGAGACGGCTCGTTGGCACAAGGTTGCCTTGTTGCTACCTGGTCCCCCGACCACCCAGAGTATCGCCGGAATGGTGGCTGGACCACGCACTCTTATCACTTCCGGCTGAAAAAGGGGATGTTAATCTTCATTGAGTTTTGTCGTGAATGAAACAAAAAATCATCGACAATCAAACGCAATAAAAAATAAAATTTACTAAGTACCTTAATTTCATACGAAAGCTGTAGATGTAACTTTTAATATTATTATGATAAAATATTTGAAGAATATCTATACCATTATCACAAAAGTCAAATATCAAATATTCGTTTTTATGAAGGCACAAATCCAAACATAAATACAAATATGTCAAGGAGTCCATACGACCCATTTCTATTGAAAAAACTTGACTATCAAATCCAAACAATCGAAGCCACATTAGAAGCCTTAAGTATTTCTCGCTAAGTCATTCAGAGATTTTTTAACGGAAGCGAAACGAGGCCAAACGGAAAAGAATCGTTCATTGATTAAATATATTTTGGCCTTCGCAAGAAAACTTTGGATTCAATTGCCTTTTGCTTGGTTCAAGGAGTAATAAAATAAAACCAAAAAAACTTAGTACCTACCTACCTATTGAGAATGTTGAGTGGTAATTTTCTCATCATCTAGGACTAGGACCTAGGTCATTGTCAATAATCTCAAAACATGTCAATTCACTCAAAGTGATTAGGTACTCTGATTCAATAAAATAGATTTATTTATTTTTTAACGTAGGTTAATTCATTTAAAAAATAATTGGTACCTACCAATTTTTCTTTTTTATGGACTTTAGCGTACCTACCTAGGATATTAATTGTTTATAAAAGCCTACTAAAATTGCCAGTACCTCGTGTGCTTAATAGGGATGTTGACAACTTTTGAAAATCAAAATTTTAATTAGACCGTCTTTTAGAAAATTAAAAAACAATAGACACGTATTTTTCGCTTTTTCAAATAAATTAAAATATATAGAGATAAAGCACATTAAAGTTTAGGGTCAGGGGGTCGTGACGTCACTAACCGCAAAAACCGCCATACAAACTTTCAGAATAGTGAGGTCACGCAAAATTTCAACTCAATATATCGCTATAATTTTTTGATTACGTAAAAAAAGAAAAAATACGTGTCCAATATTTTTTAATAATCTACAAGACGTGCTAAAAAAAAAATTAGTCAACATGCTCATTCTTCGTTGTAGCCGTTAAGACGATCGTGTGCGTGCAAATTTTCATACAAAAAGCCAAACCGTTTATCTCCCCTTAAACATAGACCAATTTTGATGATTTTTTTACATGTTATTGATGTATTGGATAACTAGGGCTGTACGTTTTGATTTTAAAGAAATATTGCTTATAACAAAAGTTATTAGCATCTCAATATCCATATTTTTTACAAAAAATCTTCCTCGAGTTTTATAATTTATTAAAGTTAAACTAAACTGAATTACTAAATTAGAAAAACGTACAGCCCTAGATTAAGGTGTACTGAATCGAATGACACCAAAATTGTCTCATTTAGTGAAGGTTTAGGGGGGTAGAAAAGGTTTGGCCCGAAACAATATTTCAGAAGGAAAAAGTAGGCACTCGCCTCTAGGTCCTGCAAGTCTCTCTATCGCACGATACGGGTCGGGGGGCAGGGCCCGGTAGGAGCATTGTGTAGTGTAGGTAGTAATGTCGATGTCGAGGTGTTATCGATGTTATTATAGCCTAGGGTGGAGAATATCGATATAGCGATCGATATTGAAAGGTTAATTAGGGTTACACAAATAGTACCATGAAAAAAGCCTACGAATAGGTAATTTTATTGATTACTAGACTAACTAGACTAACTAACTAACCGACTTCCAAAAAAAGTGGTAAAGGTAGTTTGGTAAAACTTTTTTCTATAAAAGTATGTATTGAACCGACCCACTGATCACTGATCAGTTCAAAGTTGGTGCCAAGCCCACCGTTTGGGTTGTTATGGATTATATCGGTAGGTTTTTATATTGTTGATGTCGGACGATGTTTTTTTGTTGGAAAATTTGTATGGAACTGTGAATCTAAATACCACGTAATTTGTTTTTTATATTAGTAACTGTTTTACTTTTTATTTGTTGTTTTACTTAATTTTTTTCTGAATGTACCTATTATTAAAAAAAAAAATTATTTATTTTCATGCAATTTTCGCTGCATTTTATTTATCAACTTAAGTAATCTAAAAAAAAACATATTTTTTTATTTATGTATTCATTAATTTTTACAAAGCAAGGAATTTACAATCTTCAAAACCCAATGAGTCCCAAATCTCAACAACGCTCGAGTAAATCCCCATGTAGCATCAAGAGCTCCCGTTCTATTGCCTATGTTTTTGATTTACAAAGTAAATTGCATCTTTTTCGTTTTGTGGATAAACGTAGTTTAGCCAGTAGTTTTTCCTCTTCTATATTTCTCTTCCATTCTAAAAAGTATAAAATTATTTTAGTTGAACATAACATCTATATGTATATACATATAATAAAATTGTAACAGGTCGATGTCTGTACGTATACATGGGAGATAAATAAGAAAAAATAAATTTAGGCGACTCTATGAGTGATATAGAAGCCAAAAATATCGTTTTTAGAATTTTTGTCTGTATGTCTGTTTGTCTGTCTGTATGTTTGTATTCGTGCTACGCAAAAACTGCTGCACCAAATTGAATGCGGTTTTTTTGTTGTATTGATAAGGGTTTAACTAATGTTTTGATTTTTTCGAAATTCCATCTGCAAGCAAGCAAATAAAGAATTATTATTATTATTATTATAACTCGAGATATTAAAAAGAAATGCTGGTCATCCTACTAATATTATAAATGTAAAAGTGTGGATGTTTGGATATTTGGATGTTTGTTACTCAATCAGGCTACGAAATAATTCGAATATATTATGTAGGTAGGTAACTGCTGCCCTTGCGGCTCGTGCTTAGTTTAGTCGCGGCCGGCCGGCGCGGTGCCGCGTCCCCGCTACACCCGCGCGTCCCCCGCTGCTGCTTTCCTAGTGTGCGTGAGAATTTGCGCATGTTGTGTTTGTGTTGTTGACGCTAGGGGGGTAGCAGAGCGGCATGAAACAGATAGACTTTTTGCAAATACCTACTCGCGACGCGTCTCGGATGGAAACGATTCTCTTAATACTATTTGTGGATTTCCCTATAAGTATGTACATAGATTTCATTCGGATCCATTTAGTTAGATTTCCGCGTGATACTTACGTACACAAACAGACGGGTCAGATCGAAAGACGAAAGATCAAGAGTAGACTCGGTATAAACCTTCATAACTATAAATAATAGAATTTCTAGTATATATTTTTACCTTCGGACTGACAACTCTCGAAATATTGTTTTGCTCGACACGGTTGTCTTCCGCCATCATAACGGGAGCGGCGATGGGTAGGACAGTTGGCAACACAGTCGCATCCACCCTGTCGTCTCTTTCTTCGTTGTCTTGGTGGGCGGGCTCCACGCTGACCACCTCGCCCGGTATACCCCCAGTGCCCACTCCCACTCCGTTCAGGGCGTTAGGTGTCCCGTCGTCTTCAGCCGTGCCGATAATCTGTAGAACCGCCGCTCGGAAGTCCGTGTACACTTCCTCTGGACTCCTTTCGCCGTTTACCTGTAAACATATGATTATTATCTAGAATCTAGCGCAATTTCACCCAAGATTCAACGTTTTAGTTTAGATTACCCAAAACCCTGAAATACCTACGTGTTTCTTTATTTGAAACTATAGCTGACCCCCGCGGTTTCACCCGCGGGAATTTCGAAAGAACCGCTGGAAATCCGGAATGAAAAGTACCATATGTCACTCAGGATCACTTTGGCTTCCTATCTACATATAAGTGAAAGAATTTTCAAAATCGGTTCAGTAGATCCAGAGATTAGCCCCTACAATCTCACAAACGCACAAACTCACAATCTCCGGAGTTCCCGCGGGAATTTCGGTATGAGAAGCATCCTATGTCACTCACGATCACAATAGCTTCCTAAAAGTGAAAGAATTTTCAAAATCGGTTCAGTACATCCAGAGATAGCTGTTCCTCCGTGGTTTTACCCGCGGGAAATTCAGAGTTCCTGCAGGAATTCCGGAATAAAAAGTACCCTATGACACTCAGGATCACTGTAGCTTCCTATAATTGAAAAAAATTTCAAAATCGCTTACAACCTCACAAACTCACAGACTAGAGTCCAAATACCTATAAGTTTAAAAAGTTCTAGGCCAATTTTAATACGTCACAAGTCACAACTCACCAGCAATCAACGTTATGAACGAACTACTAGTTAGAATTAGTTTGAAGGCTATAGTGACTTTATTTCAGTGAAACAGGCGCTAAGTGTCGCAACTATCGATTAACATTTACTGGTAGGTAAGACAATAGATAAATTTTTTAGCAGTCGAGTGGTTGTATTGTAATTGCATATAGGTAGTCAAAAACTCATAATTAATTTCACAAAGGCCCAACTAACCAAAGTCAAAATATGAACTACTATTTATTTATTTATTTATTCTTTATTGCCCAAATATAAAGGTACAAATGGCGAACTTAATTCCTTGCGCATTCTCTACCAGATAACCACTGGATTGAGAGTAAAATAAAGTATGGTGTGCAAATAACAATTAAAATGAAACTTATAGCTACTTAAAGAAATTACAGGAATAAAAGAATAAGTGAAGACGGAAACAAGTTGAGAGCGATACTAATAAACGATAATCATCAATTTATATAAAACAAAAAGGTGACCAAGTTGTTACTAAGCGCAAGGCTTGAGAGAGTTTTATTAATATTTGGTCAAGTTTTCCTCTTTTTTGAAGTCGGCAGCAGGTAAAAGAGTTGAGACATCCTTACATCCTTACATATTATAAAACGATATGTCCTCCATCGCGTCTGTCTGTCTGTCTGTGCGCGATAAACTAAACTGAACTAATGAGCGGATTTTCATGTGGTTTTCGCCATTAGATAGAGTACAAGAGGAATGTTTATACGTGTATTTTATCCTGGAATACCCGCGGGAACTCCGAATCGCGAGTGAAACCGCGGGAGAAAGCTATAGTAAAGTTATGAATAAATCTTCAAGCGAGTTGGAGTTGGCGATTCTTGGATGGTCCACTTTATAGTAGTTTTATTGCATAAACAATATGTAATTTAATAGAACCTATGTTATGCAAACACTTCAAACTTGCATAGGTGTGTAATTTGGCACGTCGCGTAGGTACGCCAACTGAAATATTCATGAATGATGAATGTTTGTAGCGAATGTAATGTGTGGCTGCAAAATGTGAATCAGCCCCTGTAAATGTTTACATTGTGTATACTCTACTCTGTTGCGTTTATACAAAGTCAGCCGGAAAGGGGGTGCAAGCGACGAGTTCCGATATCATTGCTTCAACTTTCAAAAGCTTTAAAAAACAATCCATCATTTGTTTTTCTAAAATTTCCAAATCTCCACAAACAAAGTTGGCTACCTGCTGCGAGGTTATTCATTTTTGTACACAGCTAATAATAGACTTAAAATACTGTGGGTATTTTCAGCGATTAGCTATATTAAGAAAACTTGAAACAGCGCGTTCAAATACGTAACTTAAAACAAAAAGTGATTGATCTCATTTTGGTTCTCAGATTTGCACTGATTTACATCTTACAATTAGATTGGTTGTATTAGATGGTTGAAACCTAACTAGGACACGAATTTTAAATTTAATTAATCATAAATTAAATTAAATTTCTTATGTAAATTAGAGTCGCATCTAGTTTAGGCTTGACTAATTCAAGTGACTTGAGTTTGTTGTAATGCCTGTGCACAAAGTTTAAATTTTGATAATTTTTTTTCAATAATTCTAAAAAATGACATCTCTTTTACATTGGAAATAAAATTATAAGGTAACATCATTTGCGTCACATTAACGTAAATTCAAGTAAATAATTATTATAAAGTAGCTGGCTATCCAGAAACTAGAACGTTTGAGTCCACAAACTACGCCCTTCGCTTATATTATTTAACGCTTCAGTGTAATGGAAGTTGGAAAAAGTAGTCTCGAAGATAATATTTTATGAGTCACTACAGGTACATTAAGTCTTATATTTGTGTTTATTAATATTTCACGATCGCCGTATATAAGTCGACCAGCTGTGGAGTCCCACAGCGCCGTCACTCTGATACATAATAGATTTAAGAAACTTCTATTTCGTTGGATTGTTATTTGTTATGATAGTCTCTCGATATTTCGTGACACTCGAAGCCTCTAGAAAAGTCACGAGGTTGAAACGTAGCCATTACTCATTAGTTCATTTCTACCTCGAGTCTTCATTTCTATTATATAGCAGTAGCGTGATTGATGTTTTAATATTCTAGCGTTCTAGATGAAAATCCTTAGCTTCGAATAGACCGCATTATTTACGAAGTAGTGACCTGTGTTAATAAAAATTCTGTAAAAACTTCTTTTCTCACATAGCAAGCACACTTTATTTTGTCATCCGACATTATTTTCGGACATCATCATACTATTAGACGCATGTCAACTCCTGGAAAAAAGGGTTTTTCCAAGGATCTCCACGATGACCGGTATGTTAGCCTCAGTCGTTCAGCCAGATCCTTCGATCTTCACCAGTTCGTTGGTTCATCCCGTGGTAACTGTTTGTGGTTGCCACTCGAAAGCATTCCTACCTTTAAGGTAGAGCCGTATTACTTATGTTTTTTTTTGTATTTGACAATACGAAGGAAGATAAGGTTTAATTTCCGTATTATAGTAAAGTCGGTGTTGGAAAATCGGTGCGCCTCCTCTGTTTTTTGGGCGGTTAGTTTTCAGGATATATTTTAATATATTATTTTACACTCATAATGAGTTCCAGAGACTCTGGAATTATTGAACCGATTCTAAATATTCTTTCACAGATAAGAAGCAGAAAAGGCTACAATATCTCTGTGCTATAATATGAGAGTCTCGCAATTCAATAGGTTTATAACCACGCACATTACGCTATGTACCTACATACATTTTTGAACAATTCAAACAAGTCTCGTCTGACGAGAATCAGTACTAAGTCCTTCGATATCCTCCTCCTATGCTTCAATATTTATCTAGACATAGACATATACTTTATTTGGCATCAACATCAAAATACCTTAAATAGAAATACAAATTGTTAAGTATTTGTTGCGATGCCAAACTAGACACCGACTCAGCATATGCTGTCGCATAGAATGCGGCAGCGCTGATTTTCAGCGGAGCCCATAATGCGATGCGTTCGCGCGATACCCGGCCGCCCGTCTCTCCGCCAAATCAAACAAATAGATATCTCGCTTTACCTTATCCCATTGTATATAGTCATCCAACTCATTCGTATTCTTGGACGCATGAGCATCATCTGTACACTCCCCGTAGATAAGTAACCCGCTTTAAAAATCGCCACACGACTGCGTCACTGCGGATGCAGTTTGTTTCAGACTCCCGTCCACACGCAATGTTTACAAATATGGTATGACAATTCGAAACAATCGAGTTGACATTGTACGTTGAATTTCTGTGGGGATATTACGATCGATTCCGAACCCAATTACGTATGGGTTATATTTTGATGAGGGAAGTATTTGGAACGCAACCGCACGTGACTCTATGTGGGTTGCGATGATTTTGCCAAGGAGATCATATCAGAGAATCAGCACATTGGTTGGTCGAGAATCGGTCACCTCTTAAGATACCTATTGTCACACTCATTGCGCTAGTAAATGAAAAAGACAAAGCTTTGAAGCTCTTTGAAGCTCTTGAAGGCGTTAAAGTATCAGTTTGAGTTCCTCTTTTTCTTCTTACGAAATTTAACCAATTTCCAAAAAATAAACTTTTATCTGTTATCTAGGTACAATTGTTACACGGCTTAAAATTACTGTTGGAAGACACCGAAGGAATCGGCTTCAAAACCATTATCCCATACGGCACAACACAACAAAATCCACATTTAATTTTCTTTTATCGTCATAAGATTATGTAGATTATACGGAACCGACATCGTCATCTTCGATTCCAGCCAAAAACTCGGTTGTGTTTAAACACGGACTTTGATTTAATTTTTTGCTATTCTACTATTTCTATTCAATATAGAATTGTTCCTCTTTGCACTGCACCGTCCATAACCGCCTAGTTAGTGAGTGTCCTTTGTTTTATTGATGACCATCGATTCGACAGTCATGGACGATGCGATGGCGGTCGGGTCACGAGGGGACAATAACGCAACGAGTACAAAGTGCGTTATCTGTGACATCTGCACTTGAATTAGTGAATTTGTTAGTAAAGGCCGAGATTTCGATAGACTAAGGAGTAGCATAGATGTTTCGTTCTAGCTCTCATTTACTGATGCCATAACTTGTGGTTTCTACATGAGAACCAGTTGATTGATAACCAATGTTACTTTGATAGTAATTTTTTGGTAACGATAAACTGTCCTTGGTGTTGTTAAGTACGGTTTCACAAGCTTGTGAATTTGTTGCGTTGAAAACATTTTCGCTTTTAGATTTCTTCAGGCGTACATCCTAGCAGTAGAATCCATAGTACCTTCCAAAGATATTGAAAGAGAATAGATTGACAATACACTCGACCGCTAGAAGCTTTCCCCTTGAACCATGCAGTGGTCAAATGATCTCATGCTAACAAAATTCTGTGTACTAGCAGAGACATGTTGTCTATAGATACCACTTGACGGAAACCGATGTGATTGGTTATTTGAAATGTACTTTATGGTGACTGGTATTTGATTGCGTTGCAACGGTATGATTGGTTATTTTTATTCTAATCAATGCCCCCGCAAAAATTGGTTGACGTGGATTGCATAGTAAAAGTTTGTATTGTTCGTCTATTCTCTTATAATGTCTTTGGTTCCTTCATTCGAATGTAAGCTTGTTGCTTTCATGCTTTAACTACTCAACCGATTATAGTGAAATTTTGCATACACGATGTGAGGGGTACTGAAGCACAAGTGTATGTAAAAGAAGTATAGGTATCTTCTGACGTGCGTCGGTGCGTAGGTGTACCTACATATATACGCACACGCTTCTTTATATTTCTATGACAAAAAGACCTACGAAAATAATAAAAGATTTACTTTTCCACCAAACCGATAAATAATTTCTTGTTAAATTACCTTTCGATCCAACCATACGAATATAAATCAACTGAAGAAAGGCTTTTGTGCTTATGATTCATTCGGGTTACTTAAGGTCAAGTCGAGAGCTTTATACTACCAAATATCGCAAACTCACTTGTCTGTGACGTAGTATCGACTATGCCTCGGTGTTACGTCAAAGCTGCAGCTATAATATGACATCACGAATATAATTCTGCGGCCGTGGCCTGTGGTGGTGTATATGACTCATGCTGAAGTTATAAGTACATCGTTTATCAAATAATTTCCTGTATGTACGTACATATACATTATTTGTAATGATATGTAATTGCACAAATCAATTTAGTCGATGGGCACGCGTATGCAATTATAATAATGTACCAGGAAATAGGAGCACTGATGATAATTCAGAGGCAATTAATTCAAACTAGCTGTTCTCCGTGGATTCACCTGCGATAAATTCGGAGTTCTCGCGGAGATTCCGGGGTAAAAAGTACCCTATACCCTTCTACCCCTGACAACGTGTATGAAAAAATTTATTGGTGATCGGTTGAGCCGTTAACGTGTGAGAGCGTAACAAAGTACTTTTCATTACTCATACTCGGAAAGTAGGTCTGAAGTTGCCTGAGAAGCGGGTTGAAAGTAACCCTTTTCAGCCCTAGGGAGAATCGCTTTCAACTGACAACTGTCAAATTATTAAAAAAAAACTAGGTCTATTTTCACATTTCTATTGAACCATGTTTCAACTTTCTATACAGCCAGCGCGATGTAAAATTGAAATAACGTAAAGTTTAAGTAGGTATTAATTAAAATAAAATTCACTCACTTTTTCTTAAGCTAATTCCTATTTATATTTTTTTATTTTCTTTAATTAATACTTAATAATTAAAGAACATATTTTTTTTAGGTCGCCACAATGTAAATAAAAAATACTGGCAGAATAGCTAGCCGGCCAAAGAAAAAGAAATAGGTGGGAAAGTGTCAAGCGACTATCCGATCTTCACTCATTTTTTCTTTAGCTAATTCCTATTTTTATTTTGACTTTCCTTGCATTCGTAATGAAAAGCACAGTGTTACCCTCGGGAGAAAGACTTATTTAGTCCCTCGATCTATTGGCGCCCTCGCTACGCTCGGGCGCCAAACCCCGTCTCGGCACTAAATAAGTTACTTTCACCCCTAGGATAACAATGTACTATTTTACATCACCTCTTAAATTTATCGTTATATTGAAACCAATTTACACAAAACTTTAATATACTTACCTAAACCTTCCTCATGAATTATTCTATGTACGGGTGAAAACCGCATGAAAATCCGTTTAGTCGTTTTTGAGTTTATCGCGAACAGACAGACAGACGCGGCGAAGGACTTTGTTTTATAATATGTTTTATGGCAAGTACTTAAGTATAGGTATAGTATATTTAATTAAACATACTATTTACGTGTTTAGATTATGAAAAAAAAAATTATGTACCTATGTTCGGTCTAACTTGTATAGATTTACAAAAAAACGCGAAATGTTAGATAATCTTGATCCAACGACGCGTTTTTCTAATTTCACCATTAGACCATTCCATTGTCGTATTTTTATTGTTCCCGCCAAAACAAAGTAAATACGGTCTTGCTTCGCGCGTGCGCCACGCAGAATGAGAAGGCGTTAATGTAGCCAACATCGCTTAGTGCGCTAAATAACGCGCTAAAACCCTTTGATGTGTCCAACAAACCGACGCCCGAGCTATCGCTTAACGTTTAACGTCATTAGTAATGCCGTTAGTAAGTTAACCCGTTAAAATGTTAGCCACATCTACGTAATGCCTTATTTAGTGCACTTATTTATGCGTTAACACGAAGGTGGAGCTGTAGCATAACGGTTAATGGTTACTGCAATTCACTACAATGGGCATGTTGACTAATTTTTATTTTTTAGTCCGTCTTGTAGATTATTAAAAAATATTGGACACGTGTTTTTTCTTTTTTTACGTAATCAAAAAATAACGGCGATATATTGAGTTGAAATTCACTATTCTGACAGTTTGTATGGCGGTTTTATCGGTTACTGACGTCACGACCCCCTCATCCTAAACTTTAATGCGCTTTATCTCTGTATATTTTAATTTATTTGAAAAAGCAAAAAATACGTGTCTATTGTTTTTTTATTTTCTACCTGACGGACTAATTAGAATTTTGATTTTCAAAAGTAGTCCACATCCCAATTATAATATACCTATACACCTACTGAAAATATCTTGACGAATGGAAAATGTATCACCATTGAGGCGCGGTCGCGGATTGATATTTTTGAGGGAGTCACTAACTTCCCGCGGGAATTCCGAAATTGACGCGGGTCACGGAGAACTTTATAACATTTTCATCGCGTACCTATTAGTGATTATAATAATTTCTTTAATTTTATTTTTCGCTATCGGCTTGTATTTTCCCCAGACCCCTCTTTCCCAGTGGGCACTTTGGGCAAGTGCCCAGGGCCCCGCGATCGATAGAGGCCCCCCTCAGATCAAATACGAAGTCCCTAGTTCCTGTCAGATCACCAAACGATAACCAATATTTATTACCAAAAAACTTATACAATTCTAAAAAAACGATAGGTTCGTTTTTTTAGAATTTTTTTTATTTAATTACTGCCTACAATACCAACTTACTAGCTTTTACATGCGCGAAGCTATTCTACTCTCGCCCAAAAGTTAACTAATTAACCTTGTTTATATACTTTCTTTGTCTATTCTAACAAAATAGTGTTAAGTCATAGGGGCCCCATTATCCTAATATGCCCAGGGCCTCCAATAGGTTAAATTTCGTGAATTTAAATTTTCGTGGTCATATTCCTGGCAGGCAGATATTTTGTTTTGCTCTTCTGGTTAAAGTAAGAGGAAGTACGAATACGCATATCTTTGTGCAACTCCATAGTTATCAAGAAGTATAATTATACTGAATTTTGCTTGCTTGTAAGTTACATACTGATGATGCGAGTGCCTTTACGAGGT
Source organism: Zygaena filipendulae (assembly GCA_907165275.2). Classification (NCBI taxonomy): domain Eukaryota; kingdom Metazoa; phylum Arthropoda; class Insecta; order Lepidoptera; family Zygaenidae; genus Zygaena; species Zygaena filipendulae. The sequence continues at coordinate 1,611,592 of OU015649.1, forward strand.
CTAGGTCTCAATCGTAATAAAAACAAATTAAATTGAAATCTGACGACCCGATTGGCGTAGTAGGTCGCCATGTCTGCCCGCTAATCAAGAGGTTCCGGGTTCGATTCCCGGTGGGGGTGCACTTTGTGTGATGAACACAGGGTTCCACTTTCCAGGGTGTGTTTATATATCTATAGTATAATATATAATAATTCTATGTAGTATATACCACGTTTGCTTGGTTTCCGCGACACAAGCTAATGATAGCTTACTGTGGGATCAAGTAGATCCTAAGTACATCTGTGTGTGGTGAAGTGGATTATTATTATCCTACTTAATATTATAAATGTGAAAGTGTGGATGTTTAGATGTTTGTTACTCAATCACGCAAAAACGGCTGAACGAATGGGATTTGGATGAAATTTGGCATGCAAGTTGTCAGGGGTACAGAAAAGGACATAGGGTACTTTTTATTCCGGAATTCCCGCGGGAACTCCGAAATTACCGCGAGTGAAACCACGGGGCACAGCTAGTTATTATTATAAATTAAGAACGGTCCGGGGGAACAGGGAGCAAGGAGCTTACCGCGATGAGCATGTTGGTCTGGTCGAAGTAGTCGGCGACGGGCATCACGTGGCGGTAGAAGTTCCTCAGCTCCATGCGCGCGAGGCTCAGCACCACGTGCCCCAGCCGCGCCCCGTACTCGATCTGCCGCTCCAGCACGCGCTGCCGCCAGCTCACCAGCACCACGCCGCTCACCGTTTGGATCTACACACCAATTACTTCTTTACATCTATATCTACACAAACCTATAAATAGAATTGAAGTATCTGTTTGTAATTCCTCTATCTTCTTTCTGTAACCCAACTTGCAAAAAAGCCTTTTCGACGTCGGCTACTATACAGATCTTGTCATTGTAGTAGCAAAGCTGTCATGTCTTCATGAAAGTATACATTTACGGTACTAAAATATTTTTTTTTTATTTGTCTCTATCTGGCTAGGCTAAAAATTAATAAATTTGGATTAAGAATAGAGTATAAAATTTTTGATAATTATAAATTAATAATAGCGTAAATAAAAAAAAGGTATTTTATTTTAAAAAGAGCTTGGGGTGCATGGTGTCAATAGTTGTAAATATTTTATTGACAGATATGAGTGGAATGATTATCATTTCGATAATATCTTAAAAAGCACCCCACTATAATTAATTTATATTTACACAAAATTTTATACACTCTTCTTAACGCAAATTTATTAAAATTTATTTTCTACTTTTTAGTTTGGTTTTCTATAAAAAACGTGTTTTTTTAGTTTTTTTAAACTATCGTGCCTGGTAGTTTCTCTTATTGGTCTTGACGCAGACGCTCCGGATCTCAGGAAAACAAAAAATCGCTAATCCTGATTATCCTAGTAAGGATAACGGGTCAAACTGTTTAAAATATTGAATTGTCATCGGTCCTTTAATAAGTATGCCAAATTCCGAGTTAATCCGACGTTTTGGAGGGGGTCAAAATCATGTTCGAAGATTCCGTTACATACTAACATACACACGTCTGAAGCTAATAAAAAGCGTGTAAAATTGTTCCTGCGGGAATTCCTAAACTCACGCGGGTGAAACCGCGGGGCACCGCTAGTTTTACATAATACGGTACTTAAATATTCAAATATCAATTCTTACATCAAAATGTAAGTTGTCATAATATGTGAAGTGACAAAAAATGCTAATGTGCCTAAAATTACTTGTAGGTACTCATGAGTAAATGATGATTATTAGGTACGTAGTATATTTACTCTGAGTTATTAGTCACATAAGGAAATTCAAGGGACCATTTACATGCGATGTATAGATTGAGCTGTTGACACTGAAAACAAAACAAATCAGAAAGAAAAAACAACAAAAAAATGCGGGAATTGTCACAGCTCGCCGAGCGTTATTAAAAAGCTATTCATCATGAACAAATAAATGCGTCAGCTTCCCATATTTACCGTTTGATTGCAAACCAATAATAAATTATCATCATAAATTTTCAATAATGCTATAATTAAATAGAAGTCAAAGTGAGAAGTTCCAAAAAGGACTAAATAGGTACGTAGGTATCTACCTATATTATGAGAAGTAGACACTTGCCTGAAGAACATAAAAAAATTACAAAAACCGAGTTTCTTATAGGTATCCTAAGTTAAAAAAAATGCTAACCCGAATTCTGCTCCCAAAACAAGAGTGTTCACATTTTTCAATGATTTTTTATTTCTACTAATTATTACTTAGTTATTTGCAAATACCATAAGAATGCTAACAATCTTGTTAACTAAATCGCTTCGTCACATAGTAATTATATTAAAGGAACATAACTTTTGCTGCAGTCTGCGAACTGCCGTAATAAAATTCTTCAGTGTCCCACAGAGGTCCCACGGGTGTATTAACATGTGGAGGATATTGAAGATACGTATGTTCATATACCTAGATTCTATACCATTAGGTAACTGGGTCATTGTAAAAGAAATCCCACCAAAAACATTTTCATGTAAAACGATGCCAAGACTGTCAAAACCAACTGTCAAAAAGTTATCAGATCTCATGTAGAGCCAAGCTTATAACTCTACACACCCTAACTCTACAAGGCCTAACTTCTCAAACTCTACACCTTACTCAGAATATGTGGTTTGGCCATTTCGCTCCATTAACATGAGCATAAGGTGAAAAATTTTATCCACTGTTAATTATTTTTCTGTTATACAAAGGTTCTTTAACGAAACTGCCAAGCCAAATATAAAATAGTCAGCTAGTTTATGGGTTTAATAAGTCCGCTATCGACAACATATCCCGAGAATTTTGTTTATCTGGTATAATCCAAACCCAAGTTATAAGGGTTCAAAAAAACGACGAAGCGCTTCGAGAAAAGATAGGTAGTGCTCCCGCTTCGCTTGGCTCGTCTTGGCGAGGCACTACCGTGCCTCCAGATATTTACTATAACAATTATTTTTCTTATACCATGGTAAAAACCTATACCAATCACTATGTTTTAGTTACGACAAGCCGTCCCCCGCAGACGTATAAACCTTCCTCTTGAATCACTCTATCTAAAAAACTTTATGAAAATTCGTTCTGTAGTTTTTTCATTTATCGCGAACAGACAGACGAACGTGGCGGAGGGCTTTGTTTTATAATATGTATAAGCGTGGTATATTTATTACTCTGAGGTATAAGGATATTATGTATAACAGATAATATAATACTATACTTATGTTTTATATAGATACAACGTTTGCTATGGACAGTGGACACGTTCCCCGACATGAGCTTATTTAGCTTAGTGTGGAATCAAGTATGTTATTATTACTATTATCGACAATTTTCCTGACTCACGACGCCGTCCGTAAATGGACGTATTATACGATTTGTCGACCACAGATAGAATGTATTTTAATTTGCAAACGGATGAATTTAGAAAAATTGTTAAGCCCGCTCCACATTCACGCGAGAATCTTGCGAGAACGCGAGAAAACCGGCGGCGAACATCGGCTCCACATTCACGTTCTCGCAAGATTCTCGCGTGAATGTGGAGCGTGCATTATACCTTTTCCGAGTACTCGGCGACGTCCCTCATGGAGCGCGGGTAGCCCGACACTATGTAGGTCTTGGCGGTGGGCGCCATCTTCATTTCCAGCATCAGCACTTCCGTCACTGTCTTACTCGACAACGTGCCGAAATCTTGCATGTCTAATATAAAAAAAAAATATTGAAAAAACATTAATACCATTTTTATTCGCCTTCTAAGTACCCAACTACCCACCCACGTTTCGACCCACCTAAATTCCGGGATTCCCCCGGAAGCTCTTTGTTGCACCGCACCGGGGCGGGAAGTAGAAAAATAAAGCTTAAGCTATGAAATCATCTATGGACATAGAGACACTCGTAAATTGTACAAAACCAAGCCATGAGTTATGACTGTAAGGTAGAGTTGCCAACATTCCTGTTTTCCCAAGGACATGTCCTGATTTTTGGGGTGTGGTCCTAACTTTTTAAGTATCTAGTTTTCTGTGTTTTTAAAGCGTCCAGGTTTTAGAATTCGCGTTAATTACTGCCTTACTGCCCATTACTGCCTCCAATCGTATATTTTACCCATGGGTCCGGTATAATTTAACTGGAGGTACTCTCATAAACAATTTAAAACTGCTATTATTTGAGTTTCATTTAGGTACTCTGTTTCTATTGCGATAATATCATGTTTAATACTAGGTATAAATTAACTACTGCTCTAATACTTCTCCTGCGTCCTGTTTTATGCCATAGTGTCCTGGTATTTCCACCTTGAAATCGTGGTTTTCTATAATAGGAGGTGGCAACGCGCAATAGAACCCAAAAAGTTCCTTTTTTCCTAAGTGGGTAATAAGGAACTTTTTTGGGTTCCGCTTTTTCATTAATCCCTAATAGGTATTTCTCTTCTGAATAAAGACTTCAATGTACAGGTTCAATATCATTCGATTTAAAGATTCTCTAAGAAAGACGAATACATTTGTATCTCTTCTTTTGCAATGATGATTTACTACGGAGCGGTCGCACGCGCACCTCGACTCTATTATTTATTTATTTATTTAAGTACACAAAATAGATTATGCGTTGGTTGGTAGGTATGAACTTAAGCAAGTTTGAACACGCTTTAAAGAAGAACTATTGTAAAAAGGTTTTTAACGGTTTCCATATCGCTAGTGATGAAACCATTAGGTAAATACCGTTTCTGCCGGTAATTTTAGGAACATTTGCAATCCCTGCACGTTCACCTGCACTCGCACAAGTCGAGGTTCTTAGTTCGTTTTGCGCTATTCTTATGCTCTAGTCATGAAAATTGGACCCCAACAATCTAATTAAAACAATACGAGACGTCAAATTACACATATTTGGAATAGGTAACGACAATTATTATAGAACTTGGTGCGTTATTATAAATTTCAGTGTCTTTCGTCGGCTTGATTATAGGGTCGAATGTGGGCTCGTGTAGAGCCTTGAGACGCCTCCCTTCGTACACCTGGCGGGTCTCACGCGGCCGGGGGCAGGACTTAAATTATGATTCTATAATTGTTTGGTACTTGAGTGTTTAATAATTAAGCAGGTAGGAACGTAGTCATCGTTTTACTTCAAAAAAAAAGGTCTTCAATTTGTTTTATCTTACACTAGCTGTTCCCCGCGGACCCGCGTTAATTTTAGAGTTCCCGTGAGAATTCCGGATTACAATATAGCCTATGTTACTCAGGGATAATGTAACTTTCTGATGGTGAAAGAATTTTTGTAATCGGTCCAGTAGTTTTTGAGTTAAATCGTAACAAACAAACCAACAAAAAAACAAATCTTTCCTCTTTATAATATTAGTATAGACTAAGACTAGAATATTAGTATAGATCCTCCACGGTTCCGTCGCGTTAACTTTAGAGTACCTGTGGGAATTCCGAAATAAAAGTGTCCTGTGTCACTCAGAAACACTGTAGTTTTCTATAAGCGAAACGATTTTCAAAATCGGTCCAGTAATTTTTGAACAAAAATCAAATCCTTTCATAATTAGTATAGATATAGAAAAAGTATAGAGTAGAAATATTATATTTTCTGTAAAGGTTTCAAAAAAAAAGCTTTATTATTTGGCCACGGTTTGGAAAAAATCGTTAACGAAAATAACCAATGATTTAACTTAACTAAAGAAAAAGTGTTTGAGTGGTGTGAAGAATGATTTACTTACAAGTAAGTAATTAGTAGCATGAAAGCGCTGCAAGTTGAATATTATCACGCTGGGTATAATGCTGGGTATAATAATAATTAGAGTATTTAACCGAGAGGAGACGCCAACGGACGATCCCCTCAGCAAACAACAAGAGCACGGCTTATGAGCCGGCCGTAAACCTTATTCACCTAATTCACCCATGTATAACTTTTATGTACAATGCATTAGCCTGTAAATCAATGTGCATTCTGGCATGCAATAGTTAAAGTTATATGTATCTTTACTATTATTATAAATGCGAAAGCGAGTTTGTTTGTTTGTTACGCTTTCACGCCTCAACGGCTTAAACGGTCATCATGAAATTTTGCATACACGTTGTCAGGGGTACAGTACAGAGAAGGATATACGGTACTTTTTATCCCGTAAGTCCTGCGAGAACTCCGATATTAACGCTGGTGAAAATGCGGGAAACTGCTAATATAATATACGAGTAGGTACGTTTAAGTAAAGTTTGTATTACTTAGCATGTACCTATTAGGTACTTAACTATGCTGGCTGTGCTTAGGTATTCTTTTAGTTGTAAGCAAAAAGTGACAGAGTTTTTTGTTCGAAACATTGGCGGCTATGGCACCTCTACTTTGTTTAATAAATGCTCAAATTGGTAGGTAATGTGATTAAAATAAATCGGATGTCGGGGAAAAGTTATCGCGCGTCATTAAAAGGCATTTCACACGGGTGAAACTACGTTACGAGCAGGGTCGGCCCGCCTCTACGTGCAGTGTGCACTGTGCATGGCACGCGAGAGCAAACTAGCAGGTATAATTGGGATGTGGACTACTTTTGAAAATCAAAATTATAATTAGTCCGTCCGTTAGAAAATAAAAAAACAATAGACACGTATTTTTTGCTTTTTCAAATAAATTAAAATGTACAGAGATAAAGCGCATTAAAGTTTAGGGTGAGGGGGTCGTGACGTCACTAACCGCTAAAACCGCCATACAAACTGTCAGAATAGTGATGTCACGCGAAATTTCAACTCGATATATCGCCGTTATTTTTTGATTACGTAAAAAAAGAAACAATACGTGTTCAATATTATTTAATAATCTACAAGACGTACTAAAAAATAAAAATTAGTCAACATGCCCATTATTGGATTTAGATTCGTTAACTTCAACACACAATACATACACACGACATTTGAAAACTAGAGAGCATACAACTTGCCATTAATCTTTTCGGTCATTTTTCCAAATGTTATCAAAGTGGCTCAGTCGAAAGTGTTAACCCTAAAGACGCTTTATTGGTCTTCTACACATGGCGCTGACTATAGTATAGGGACGGCACTGAGTCCTTATTAACTATGATCAACAACAACCGCGTGCGCTTCTCAAAAACACAATCCCAAACGGTCCAGGTGACAAAATATTAGAAATTAATATTTTGTAATGCCATAAGTTGTAAGTATATTTTTTGGAAGTGAAGTGGCGCATTATCTTAACTCGCCGTGTCATAGTCGTAGTGAATAAGGGTCCGTGAGGAGCACCAGTTAGTTGTAGGTATTTGACTATACGAAGAAAAACTCACCATTTCCAATGGCATATTGCTGGAGCAGGTCTGTCATGTTGATGTGCACCAGCCCGCTTCGCTCCTGCATCAGGTTATCGCAGTGGGTCACCTTACCACTACCAGGGCCACCTGAATCAGAATATATGGTTTTAAAAAAACACTTTTTTAGTAAATAATACATTACATCCAGCAGTAGAGAAGTTACTTGGGGTCCACTAGGATTTTAGAACTCATACGTTACGTACAGTTTCTTATGATATACATATTTAAACAAATCTACGTAACTTTTATATATCTTCTGTCTTCTATGCTATAATTAATGACATTCTGTGTATTAAAAACTATAATAAAAGAATAGAATCGAAGAAAAAAAGGTTGTTATATAAAAACGTTTCAGACGGGCGAAACCACGGGGCACGTCTAGTATATAATATACATAATATATTCGAAAGTAACATCGTCCATCTTTCTGTCTGTTACCTTTTCACACCCTAACTATTCAAACGATCATAATAAAATTTAGCATACACGTTTTCAGGAGTACAGAAAAGGAAATAGGGTGCTTTTTATCTCGGAATTCTCGCGGGAATTCCAAAATTGTAGCGGTTTAAACAGTGGGGAACAATTATACCTAGTACGCACCCATATAATGTTTTTGGGTATGTATGTTTATCAATGTTTATTATGATAGAGAAAGTGAACTTACCCAGCACGAATATAACAGGCACATTCGGAGGTTCGAACTTGACTTGGCTATTGTTTTGCATGGGGAATGCGGCGGCGGGCGGAGTCGCGCGTCCCGCCCAAGCGCTGGTGTCTCGGCTGCCTTCTCCGCCTGTGGTCTCCAGCTCTTCATTATTTTGTTCTGTTCCAATAATATACTGAATGTACACCAACGTTCTATAGCAATATGGTGGTGAGGCATTGATACATAAAAACTCGAGATGGACAGATCTTTGAACATACATTTTATTATGACGCTTCCCGGAAGCACAGATAGGTGTGCCTATATTAGGTATTTGAAGAGTTCCCACTTCCCAGGATCCCATCATCAGATCCTTATCTGATTACAATTATTTGACCTTTTGGAAAATATTCTCTTTACAGAAAAAAAAAAGAGTTTTCCTAATCGGTTTATGTAGAGTTTTGTTGTTATCTACGAATAAAAAAGTGGATATTTATGTAATTAGCTGTGCCCCGCAGTTTCACCCGCGTAAATTTTTGAATTACCGCAGGAACTCCAAACTTATTTCATAAGAACCTTCTTTTTAACCGACTTTTTAACGAACCGAAGGAGGAGGTTATGCATTCGATTGTATGTATGTTTCGTCATCGTTCATTTGCTTTTGGCAAGCAAAATTTGAAGAAGTGGAACTGATGATGAAGACCATAGATGGTCATCGGAACTACTCAACAATAATACGTATTTCACGGGTTCCAGTTAGAGCGATTTGGAAAATTGTTTTTTTGTTTGAAAGGGGATACTTTCGAATTGGTCACATTGTCACTAAGTCAGGATCTGATGATGGGACCTTGGTGAAATCGAGGGAAATCTTCAAAATTTATAGGCACACCTATGGCGATTTGGGTATTTTTTATATTAAATTGTTTATTTGCTTTCGGAAAGTAAAATTTGAAGAAGAAGAAGTGGAACTGATGATGAAGACCACAGATGGTCATCGGAACTAGTAAATAATAGGGTATTTTACAGATTCCGATTCGTTAACTTTAATGTGGTTTCTAAACAATTTATGTTCGTTGAAGTGGAACTGATGGTGATGTACCAGGAGAACTCCTCTAAAATTAACGTCCCTGCATCCGGGAAAAGCAATATTTTGTAAAAGGTTATGAGCAGTTGACATTAGGCTATTGTAACTTAGATAAATTACAAACCGACTCATTAAAAAGCAAGAAATAAACAAATTTTTAACCAAAAAATTAAAACCAACTTCCAAAAACACAAAACTAAAAAGCTAAAAATAACAAAATACCAATTTAATCCAACAGACAAAAACACACGTAATATTATTATTGGTTTGTGCTACCACTTTTCGATTTGAAGTCGGTGATAAGCCAGATATGGAGTAGGTAGATTGGCTAAGTCAACTCCCGCCACGAGCTCGTCGTGAGCTGAATAACCCAAGTGGGCAGACGTAAGCGGGCTTGGCACCGAATTCATAACGAAAAGTGGTAGCACAAACCAATAATAGTATTACGTGTATTTTTGTCTGTTGGACTAAATCGGAATTTATTGTTATTTTTAGCTTTTTAGTTTTGTGTTTTTGGAAGTTGGTTTTAATTACTATAAACAACAAAAAAAGAACTAGCGAAATTGGTCCAGCCGTTCACGCGTGATGCCGTGACCAAGGGAAATAGGGATTCTCATTTTTATATGTACCTATCTATACTAATATTATAAAGAGGCAAAGTTTGTGCGTTTGTAAATTTGTGAGTTTGTAAACTCTGGATCTACTGAACCGATTTTGAAAATTCTTTCACTTATAGGAAGCTACAGTGACCCTGAGTGACGTAGACGACCCTGAATTTTTATCCCGGAATCCCTGCGGGAACTCCAAATTTTGCGAGTTAAAACTTTTCTATTATATTGCAGAATTAGATACTTTTGATTATAATAAAATTATTACCTATTTACCCTGTTTTACAAATTCTAAAATAATTCTTTTAAAATGAAATATCTCAGAAGATATATCTTGGATGGCGATTACACTCCTCTGTTCGCCTCATATAATGGAAAGATGGATGTCCATATTTTGAAAGGGAAAGTCAGTGTAGAATCTTCTATGCTCAAGGCACTAAAGCTGCTCCCCTCGGCCTCGGTTTCACCCTCGGGAGTTTTGGGATTTCTTTGGAAATTTTCTATTATACGCATTAAATAATCTTCCAAAAGAAATTTAAATGACAGTGAAAGAAAACTGTATCTATATCAATATCTGTTGCGTAGTTTGGAATAACTATATGAGGACACATTGGCAAACAGACTTATAATACCGGCTTTGTTTTAAATTATATTAGAGAAGTTTTAATCTCTTCGTTTTGCAGGCATTAATAACTAAACATTTTTTCTTTATGATCTTTAAAATCACATTTTTTTTATTTTTTTCATATTCATAATATGTATAAAAATCTCATGTCACAATTTTTGTCCGTGGTAATCTTCGAAACTATTGAAACGATTAGATACAATAAAATTTTGCACACTGTGGGTAATTTTCCGCGGAATAAGCTCTGAAATTAACGCGGGTGAGATTGCGGGGAACAACTAATCGGCTGGACCGATTTTGACAGCACTCTCACTGGCAATTAGATGATGTAATAAAAAGTACCTAACTTAGACTATTTTAATTAGATTTCTTGCGAAAACTTCGAAATTTATAAACCTTGAAAGGGCATAGCTAGTATATAAAACAATATTTGACAGAAAGGTGTCATGAAAGTCAAGTGTAGCGCTTAAATTGGCGCCCAACATGAAACGCCGGGTCAAAACTACTCGCGCAAAACATAAAACCGAGCTAGACCCGCCTTGATAAGGTTCTTCCCACATACGAGTCCTCGCTACAGGGCTATATGAGGGGAGACCCTTTCGATGTTCCTAGTACCTACCTACCATGTTGGGCGCCAACTTCTGGCACTTTAGATTTCTACTATAGAGTCAGACAAAAAAAATTGTTCGCTGAACTGAAGTTATATTAGGCACGCACAATACATATCTAGCTAAATTTTATTTGAATACAATATGATAATGATCGATCAGGTCTATACTTAACTTGCTAACCTATACATAGACGGTGATAAATTGTTGAGCACTACATTACAGACCAGCACATTGATATCAAAAATGTGTTTTCAGAAGGATGTTATCCAATGTTTGTGTGTGGTGGGAAACGTCTTGTATATTTATTATTATTGTATTATTGTATATTTTGTAATATTTATAGTATTACATGCAATTTACTAGTGTTCAAAAGTGACTCACCAGTGTCTAAACAGATGCCCATATTCCATGAAGATACGTATTTATATCAAGTCCTTTCTATACAAAACAAAGTGACGACACGAGGCCCAAAACGATTATCCGAATAAAAAATACGTTTAAAAATTGGCACTTCAAACAAATATAGTATAGGATACATATAAATATATAAAACACACATTCAGTTCGGTTGTTTACCGGCCGCGGACGATCTCGCGCTGTCCACAAATTAATCGTTTATCGATCGAAGGACGCGACCTTCGTGGACGGACCTCAAAACAAAGTAAACATAAAAACTTATTACATTTAAATAATATAATTCATCTCATTGTGTCACTTTAATTTACATTATAACTGAGTTTTTCCCTTTGCTATTTCGAAAGCTGTGTGTGTGCGGTCGCATTTCGGCCGGGGGTTGGGAGCGAGTTGTCATCGCGGGCCGACCGCTCCAGCGCACCCTTGAAACTCGACTGGATCTCGCACCTGACGCCACACGGTTAACACTTCGCCGGTGGATGGTCAACTTCAGCACACAACACGCGTTGTCTCCCTCTGACACAGCCCTGCGCCATCGAGTGAAAGGGATGCGCGACTGGCTGAATTATTGAGACAACAACCCCCTTCATTGAAAACGCTGCGCGGTTGATTATTTTACAAAACATAGGCATAGGACCACAGAAAAGATAGGAGAGACATTGAACCAGTTTAGTACGAAAACAAATTAAAACTAGTGTCGCCGTGTGATTGTCGTACACATATCTAACTATTCATCATGCACAAAAACATTCGTTATAACGTAACAAAACGTACCTACCTAAATGTCATCTGTTTTCATAATTTATAGTTTTTGAAATATTGTGGAAAATATACATTGGGAAAGGAAAATTTAGGAAATTTAGATTTGCTCTACTAACTTCTTTCGTAAGCGACAAGCGTAACGCGCTTGCTACGACCACGTAGTGATTACCTTCTCTCTGGCTACGACTACATTGCCTCTCTATACTTACTATAAGTAAGTAGTTAATAAAATATTTTCTCTGTGGGCGACAACCGTGCAAGGCTAGTAGTTTTCAGTTAGCATAAGAGTACCGACTCGAACTCGAAACGGTGTGATTCTCTAACCTCCTTGTAACTATTTAGGTAAACTTAAAGCTTTCGTGAAAATCAGCGTCGAAATCAAATTCTAATTTTGTATTCTAAATTCTAATGTTTTTTTTCGCGAGACGAAAAAGGCAGCGAGTTAAAAAGAAAAAAATCATAATCTACATAGTTATTGTTTTTTCAGTACTGGGTGGAAGAGTTTTGGAATCGCCCTGCGGCTATTAGGGTCAAGGCGTCAAATTTTTAAACAAACACCACATTAGGTAGTTGTCTTGAGGACGTGCATGGTTTATTCATTCGCACCCGTCCGCACACCACTAATCCACAGACTAACCGACCCGAGAGACAAACATCTGACTAACCTAATGATAGTTAGACTTATATCGATTACGTGGAAATTCTTTAGTGTGTGTTATTATCGAATTAAAATTTAACATTTCGTGCCCTACTTAGCTCCGAGTAATGGTTATTTAGTATTTAACAATCGTCATGTTAACATATTATTATCTTTTATTAATTGATGGTGTAAGTCCTACTTTGGATTTGGGGGATGTTCACATTAAGCTAGGCTCACTGTGAGTCATCAGGGTACCTAACTCTCCTGAATAAGGGTCGTACCATATGTATAGATACTACTTGCATTGAGCCAATCGCACATCACGACGAAAAAATATTGAGGGTTGGCCCTAAGCGCCGTCGGTCGCACACTTCAGCTTATCACTTTTCCCGATAAGGTTAGTAGATCGGGGCACTCGAAGGCTACTGTGCCCCTTAGCCTGGTTGACAATCGATTGTATGAATGAACTCACTCTTTCAGTCAACGGCGGATTTTTTGCGGAAGATTTGCAAACGTTACTTTGCTTAGTACGCTAATTTGCCGCCGATTTGGGTTCAGAGGCAGCTGTTCTGTAAGTACCGAAGCAGCTCAGAGTTAGCCGACAGGCAGTCGTGTAGTCTTAACAACAAAAATAAAACCCAAGAAGTATAGATAGTTCCCACCGGGTTAAATTACATAAAAGACAATTTTTTTACGATAAGTTACGTAATTAGGTTTGGGTTGGGTCTAAAAAGAAATCTGATTTAATTATTAACTTAATGTCCGGTTCGAAGGACCAAGAAAACAAACAAATTCGGAAACAATATTTTATTGCTTTTAAACAATAAAGGTGTGGTTTGCAATTTAATAAGTGCGGAGATTCAGTACAATATTGGGTATTATACACGTAATATCTATGTATTTACAATACAACGTTATCCAGAGAGGGGGTACTAAACCGAAAGAGTGTAAATTTTGCCAGGATAACGAATAATTTTTTACCGAATTAAAAAAACGGATTCTTTACGATTTTTTCAGAACCTACAGATCACAGGGGCAATTTTTGTGATTACTTTACTGGAGTAATCTATGTATAATATAATATGTAGGATATATTAATCAACAAGTCGACTTTGTTTCTTGTGATTTAGATTGTCAACAAATTAATTTAGTTTGATTTTATTCCATAACGTCATTGTATTTACTAAATCTACCAATCAACAAATCAATTTTGCTTGTTGATTTAGATAAAAAAAAAAATTGTTTGACTTTATTGCATAATAATGTGATTGCTATTTTATTATGCTCGCGGCTCGGTGCCCCCTTTCTGATTACAATTGTATAGATTGTTCTACTCTTTATTCTAATCACAAAATAATAAACTCGAGCCATAATGTACTTTGAACGAAGCGTAATAAAGTTTTATTTTAAAGCATACGATATTTTAAGTACATGACATGACAATAATATTTGGAAATTTAACATAGCTTTTCTAAGTACAGTCTATAAAAAAATCATTTTAATTATATAACAACAAAACAACTTTATCACCATAAATTGAGTTCATACATTATTACATGAGTTATACAGGAATATTTTTTAAGCAATGCGCAAAAAAATTTTGGTGGTTGAGTATCAGTAATAGAACACATTTCCATTATTTGTTCAAAACTTTTTTATATTTTTTTATCCGGTTTTAAATTAGCAAAATATGGACTCTATCTATTTCGTAATAATATCAATGGGCGCGCGCGCCGTGCGGCGTACGCGGGGGTGTTGCAGCGGGGGTGAACGACCTTGATCAGCTGTCGGTACATTGTAACCCACGTAAATACCTAGCCGAACGAGCGCTTCGCGCGCAGCGGTGGCGGCGGCGACTAGAGTAGCCAATAAATCAATTGCAAAGTATACATCTTTCGTTCCCGATAACTTTAGTTTTTTGTACTTAGACTTATCAAAATAAAAAAAGGTGTTTATTAAAACTCCTTTAAGTTCAATTTGTAAAAGTTTACGCACTGAATAAAAAATATTCCTGTATATATTTCATTGCGCTTCTTACACATTTAACATACGTATAAGATTATATTTGCTACAAAAAATATGATGTAAAATAATAATTAATTCGTTGATAATACAATGTTTTAGTACTTAGTAATATGTTTAACAAAATGAAACTAAAGAATGTTTATAGGAGAACAAAGAACAAATTGAAGCGTCCAAAAGAGATAGATACCTATTTTGTTCTTCTATACACCTTATTTCTATAAACTAAATTTTTTTTATCTAAATGGAAGATCATTGTTCTAATTCAAAGTCAACAATAATGAGTAAGGCGCAACCGACGGTTGGTTCAGCAAACGCTTCTTCGTGACGACAATAAGGTCCGTGTATTCCACAAACGAGTGTCATATACAGACCTTGAGGTACTTACACGAGCAACTTCATCATGGTGTTTTACATCATCAAAGGCAAAAGAGGTCGGGGATGATACCCCTGTCGAACAGACTAACATAGTGAAGGTGATCAGCGAAAACATGCCTGGTCACAGGTCACAGTCTTTAGTAGTAATAACTATTCGAAAAGAAAGGAAAACATTGCCGGAATACCTAATTTTATAATTTGTAGTGGCTTAAAAAGTTGGTAGGGTAAAACCTCCTTATTTTTTTACTACGAATATGCTCCTCCCTTTATGTAGCATAATAGTACTTATATGTACTTTTGTATGATATAATGCTCTGGCTGTAACAGTAACTAACTTTAACAGTTACCTCATAATACATATAGTACCTTATATTAAATATGAAGAATGATCGAAATTATGCTATTTTTCAATGACAGATGAAATTTTAGATGGGTCTCAATTCTGAAGTAGGTACATTAGTAACATGTGAGGTAACTGCATATAATTTCATTTACTTAGTAGTGATGAGGGTTTGACTACACTTTATCGAATGTTAGTCGAATGCGAATTGATATAATCGAATGCCAACAGTTCGTAGTGTTATTTGATCGAATGCCAATGGTATTATTTGATCTGATGCCAACAGATCGTGGTGTTATTTGATCTGATGCCAACAGATCGTGGTGTTATTTGATCTGATGCCAACAGATCGTGGTGTTATTTGATCTGATGCCAACAGATCATGGTGTTATTTGATCTGATGCCAACAGATCGTGGTGTTATTTGATCGGATGCCAACAGATCGTGGTGTTATTTGATCTGATGCCAACAGATCGTGGTGTTATTTGATCTGATGCCAACAGATCATGGTGTTATTTGATCTGATGCCAACAGATCGTGGTGTTATTTGATCTGATGCCAACAGATCGTGGTGTTATTTGATAAAATTTAAATAGATTAAAAGCTTAATATATTACAGGTCGATGTATCATTAAATCGAATGGCAAATAATCGATAGCCAAACTGACCGATAAGCCATTTTATCGAAGGCTATGTTTTAAGTTATAAGCTATGGGTCAACTTCCATTCAATGAATCGGGTCACACTCCAAGAGATCATGAGAGATATAATAACGAGTTTAGTCTACTATAATAATAAATCTACTCACTTTTATTGGATTTGGATATTTAATTGTGTGGGCTCGCGACTTCGTAATGTGTAAATTCTTTATATTTTCACGTCAACTTCTCATAAAAACTAATTTTGAAAACACAAAATACAGACTATTCATTTATACACAAAGAAGAAATTATCTCGCGAGGGGATTTCTTCTCCTTTTTGAAATCGAGTAAAGACTAAAGAGTAAGTTATGTTGATATTTGATCCCGTACACGTTGGAATTTTAAGTCTGCATTTTTGTAATTTTCAAACAAAAAAGTTTTTGATGTTAAATCCTTATTACCTGCCAACTTTTGTAGAATTCTAAATTCATAATTAGAATGGCTGTCATGTTATTAATTCAGGTATAATTAATTGACTTTCGGTCCTCTTCTTTGTTTCATTTATTCATTGACGAGTAGACCCCCGGATCACATAAGTTCCAACAATAGTCCGTGATATTATAATACAGTCGTACTGATGTAAACAAAACCTTAAAATAATTAAATAAATTTATAAATCATTTCGTTTTAACTATCAATTCCCTGTAGATAACATTAAAAATAGTTTGAAAACAAACATTATAGTTATATTTAGAACTAACCATGCAAGTACTTGTTTCTATGAAAGAAACATTAGATTTAACTAGAATACTTTTGAGTATTTTTATTACATCATGAGTTCACATAAACTAAATTAACATTAAATTTTATTAATTATAAAACATGTCTTTTATTAAGTATAGTTCAGTGGTAAATAGAGAATATAAAAAAAAAAATAACATAAGGGTGAGCGCAGACTTGCCAAAAAACCTGCGCAAGGACTTTCACTGAATAAAGAACCGTATTTATTCATGGGATCAAAAAGTGGGATCCAAAGTACATAAATTTAATTATTTTTAAGTAAAAAATCTAAGGCGCTCTACACTTGATGTGCAACCGATTTAATACATTAAAGCAAGGTTAATATGGTACTGTACTCAGTGATACATAAAATGTACTCCAGCATTTCTCAGTTTGATTTAAACTGACCCTTTGACTCTAGTTCTCAACACACCATTATATAAATTAGGAAAAAGAAATATAATTTTTTATTCCTTTTGTTAATAAAGTAACATCTGATTCACACACAGTTTTATGTCCCCTAAAACATTATTATCTTAGTTAAATAGAACGATCTATTTCGTGTTTTGTCTCAAACTGCACAGTGGTCTCTCGAAAGAGGCCGTAATTGTCACTTTGTCATAAGTAACTTGTTAATATAAAATTATATAAAAAAAGAAAATCAACAAATTATCCTAAAATTCATGACGAATAAAACTAGTTTTCATAACGCTATGGAATGAATGCCAAATATACAGATATAAAAAATTAGTGCCTACAAAACCAACATTGCTACTTACAAATAGGATAGATCTGTCTAAATATCTATTGATATTGAAATATGAACCATAAGTATTGACAATAGAGTCTCATTTAGGCCGCACCTTCTCGTAGAAGTAAGTCTGTTTTATACTGTTAGGCTCGTTTGATACTACTTTTTTTTTGACGAATTTAAAATGTTCCAACGCGAATTCGTAAAGTTCGTTCTCCATCTTCCACACGTTCGATTGGTGTATTTTGTCTATGGTTTTTTGATTCGGTTCTATTTTCGAACTGGTCTGTCGGAGATGAGACTTTTTACTGTTCAAATAGTGGTCTGTGGCACCCCTGAACATCCTAGGTAGGGTTGCCTCTAGTACCGAAATGAAACCGAGCATGTCCTCGGTGACGCCTACGACTAGGTAGTGGTTAACTAAGTTTTGTTTCGCCTGCTCTAACGCCCAGCGACTGCCCGGTTTCCTGGAGAGATTAACGTTGCATTAAAGTGCAGCTTAGAATGACCGATGATGATTATGCTTCTATGATTATTCGGATAGTTATGCGCAAGATCAAGTCGCGTTCGAATACACGGCACGATGGCGTGAATGTGGGCTATTTGTTAGTGCTATATACACATTTACTAATCAACAAGATAATATCAATCTATAATAATTATTAAGATATTTATCATGATATACTTTGAACCCTTAAAAACAAAACAAAAAACACCACCACTGATACGATTATAAGCTAGGAGCTTGCAATATTTTTTTGGTTTTGCCTCTTTAGTAACTTATCGTGAGATTAATGGTCGAATACCGATACGATAATCAAACAAAGAGTTTTTCAAGTAGTTGAGACTCTGAAATCGTATGAAATTACGAAAATTAACGGGTCCCTTTGAGAGAATTGTTTGTTTGAGTATAGGGACAGTCAGTATTGCTGAACAGAAATAGGTGAGTAAAAAATACTATTTTAATACATACCAACATTGCGCTGAATGTCCACAAAAGAATGGCACTTGAAGCCACATGTTATTGGGATCACAGTCCGGTAGAGATCTCTCCACACATTCATCAAATGTCTGCAAAAAGTTGTAATTGCTAAACACAAGTATCGAAAATATTGAGTTCAAAAGTGTTTTTGCACTAGCTACTACCAAATTGAAAACAGAATAAAAATAATGTCTGCTGTTCCACTCGGCTCTGTATTTTTTGTCACTGGCCATCTACTGAATTTCTTGAAAAATCATGTGTTGTTGAAAAATTGCAGTCATCCTTTACAATTTTACAAATAATGTTTTAAATATATTTAAAAGAAATTGTAATTATCTATTATGTACCTTAAAAAATTATAGAGAATCCAAACCAAAAAAGGATTTATTAATATACAATATTTATTAATATATAAAATTGATAAATAATACTTATAAAAATAAATACCTACTCAAAATGCCAACTACTTAATTTTAAAGTACCTATGTGATACATCTTGCTCTCTCCGAATTTGAAATGTTTTGTACTGTGCCCTATAAACAGGGTCCATAAAGAACTGTTTACTAACTATCTCAACACCTTATGTTACTTAATGGATGTGCAATAAATAAATAAATAAATAATGTGATAATTTTTGTCATTACAATGTTTTTAACTGACTTCCCAAAAAGGAGGTTCTCAATTTGGCGCATATGTTTTTTTTATCCATGCATTTAATTAATTTTCATAATTATTCATAATTACCATTTTATCACCATGCTTCTTCCTCACCAAATAAGGTCGGAAGTTATCGCCGTGTCTTAAAAAATAGTAGTACGAAACCAACCTATCCAGGGGTTTCCGTATCAAGTTTATGAAAATAGGCTTCGATGATGTTTCCAATCTGTAAGAATCAATTATTTTATTAATTATTAACATTACAAATTGCGTTTTTCCATTTTGTATTAAGAGGGATTATTTCTAGTTTTTCAGCAAAATGTAGAGCAGTAGTAAATTATAAACAAAAATGCAAAATATTTCATAGAAATTCCTTATTTACCTTTTTTATTTTTATATTAAATAGGTTTAATTAGAAGTATTCTTGAGTATTTTTAGATGGTATGTATATTTAATCAAAACATGGAAATATTATATTTAAGATACAGGTATATCAATTAATAACATCTTGAAATAGTTAAAATCAATTACCTTTCAAAGTTTAGGAATGCCAAATGACCATGGTATAAAGCTGGTTTAACCTCCCGCCATTTGGTGATGTTTTGAGCAAACTTATACTGGTTGCTGAGACTCATCACATGCATGTTGGCCGTGATGTTTATATGCAGCACTTTGAAATTGTTCTTTTTACACAAATCATAGGCCACACCCACAAAACTCGTCGATCCCGTTTTTGGGACCCTATTGTATATAACCACTAGGTCATCTTGATCACTCTCCTCAACTTTAGGGAGAAACAACCGAGACTCTACATGAGACTGACTCAGTTTATATTCTGAAAGTTAAAACAATACCATTGAAAAATATTATGTGTATCTTGTATGTTTATTAATTTAATTATAATAAAAATAACATATAAAAGTTTCCTAGACCTAGCAGTTTCCACATATAGAAATATATATGTTGTTGAAACTACTAGGTTTTCTTACTGTTCCTTACTTGATTGTAATTAATTAGTACAATTAGGGGTTGTAGTTGCTATCTTTGATGTAGAGTTTTACATTTTTCTTTTGACTAATCTATACATAGAGCATATTGAGATCAAACTGTGCATTCACTGATTGTCATTAGTCAACTGTTATAGCTATTATGTGCAGTTTCACATGATTTTTTAAGATCATAGATAGACAATCAACCTGGTGCTTGAGATTAAACACAATAAAAGCCTGCCGTTTTGGGTTTAAGCCCGATAAAAGACTGTGAAACGCTGGTTTTTTTCAGGTTTAAGACTCAAAGCACCGGGTACATATATATTCAGGATTTTATGAGGAACTATGAACAGGGATGAGAAATATTCTTATACCACTTTTCGGGATTTCTTTTTCTGTGCAAAAACAGTAAGATCCATTCCAACAGTCCAAACTGACCACAGTCCACAATAACCAACTAACACTGTACTTAGGAGTTCAAGTAATTAATTTATAACACTAACATTAATCTGTACCGAGGTAGAGATTATTTTAGGATCGTGTGGGTTGTTATGTGGGTTAAAAAAAAAACCTTTCTAAGATCAGATAGTGAGAAAGCCAGTGCTTACCTAAACTGCGATGTGCATCCTCTAATCTCGATAATTCTGACTTTAAATACAAAATCACCACCACCACAATAGAAAGGAAGGAAATTATCCATAACTTATGCACGCTCAACATTTTCGTTAGGTCCTTCACTCTACACTAGTAATGTCACGGATATTTTATAAATATGTAGTTCATTTTAACTAGGGACACGTTTAATATTTGGTGCACTCACGCTAGAAATATTTTTAAAACAACACTTCATATGATAAAAACCCACCATTGAACTTTGTATACGAGTTTCTTTAAAAATCATTTTTTTCGCTTTGTAAATAACATTATGTCAGTGTCAAGTGTCAACCGGCTCAACTCTCTATCTGTCAGAGATATTTTTGACAGAAAAAAAAAAAAATTGGCGGGAACATAAATATTTACGTAAAAAAGGAGGAAGTTCACAGTTCGATCGCATACCTATGTATTTTTTTTTTCCTTTTTGTCTGTTCACGCATAATTCTCTGTTTATAAACCGATTTTGATGACTTTTTTTGTTGAAAAGGGGATACTTATCCCAAGAATGGTCTTATGACAGTGCTTATGACAAGGAAGTCGGGATCTGATGATAGAGAAATCAATATTTGCACTCCTTATATAGACACATCACGAGCACACCTAATGCGATTTGGGTATTTTTTATAGTAACTCGTGCATTTGCTGCACGTGCATCATATTTTGGTGAAGTGGAATTGATAATGTTATAGTGTAGACTGTAGACCACAGATGGCCACTGGAACTACCTACTCAATGAAAATATTACATTGCGTTTCGATTATTTCGATTACTTTAGAAAATAATAGAATAGAAGACTTTTTATTGTAGGTACACCAAAATTATTTTACAGTGAGTAAAAAAATTCTTTTAAATGTTGTAAAATTAATATATCTACTTAGTTGCGGAGTTCAAGATAATATTATGTATAACTAGCTGTGCTCCGCGGTTTCACCCACGGTAATTTCGGAGTTCCCGCGAGAATTCCGGGATAAAAAGTACCTTATGTCCTTCTCTGTACCCCTGACAACGTGCATGCCAAATTTCATCTAAATCCGTACAGCCGTTTTTACGTGATTGAGTGAACGTATGCGAGGATAAGAGCTCGAAAGCGCATTTTCGTCCGACTTGCTTCAAATTTATCGTCACTGCTCAGCTCCTATGTGTCTTAGCGTAATGTTATATAGCCTATAACCTGTACCAGGAGTATGGACTACAATGGTACCAAGTTTGGTTAAAATCCCTTCAGTAGTTTTACACCCATGCGTGCACATACAGACAGACAGACAGGCAGACAAAAAATTTACTGATTGCATTTTTGACATCAGTATTGATCACCGTTCATCTTCAAATATTAATTTTGAATAATATGTATTCAATGTACCTACAGAATTGACCTCTCTACAGTTTTATTATAAGTATAGAAGATATAGATTATTATGGTGAAGCCAAGATGATAGTCAAGTAGCAATCTTAGATAAGTAAATTACGAACCGAATCAATAACATAGCCCAGTGGAAGCGAGAAATAAAATAATAAATTAATTTATAAAACGGCCTTTAAAAAACAATGCATTAGGTATACTAGGTAATAAAAAAAGCAAAAAAACACACAGATTTTCCATAAGAAAAAAGCGCGTAATAACAATAACGGAGAGGTTTAGTGAGTTTGGTGACGAAAACGGTCTTTTAAAAGCGGGCCCGATCTTCTTAGTTCGAAAATGTAAGTACTATAGGTATTAGACATTTATTAGGTACGCGTATGCTCAATCCTTTGATGAATCATTTCCAATGGATATAGCACGCGTTTTGCAAAATGTAGATTGTAGATAAGTACCTACTTACGTATCACAAATCAAAACGCTCGTCATCTCAAAATAATTGTAAACACAAGCTCCTGTAGATAGCTTCGGTACCTACCTATAAAGAACAAATCATATTATAATACTATCTCAAAGTGACTGAGGTAGGTTTAAGTATTCCTCAAGCAAGCAAAACAGATTGGTCCTTGGAATCCTCTAATCCGGATTACATTGTAAGTATGGTTGCTACTGGAAATCAGTGTCACCGGGTCGTAGCCCACGTGGGACTAATTTTAATAGGTACATATGCTGAATGCATTGACCTCATACGACCTCCGTAGCAATTTTGATTTCAGTAAGGCTTTCGCTTATCATAAACTAGCTGTTCTGTGCGGTTTCACCCGCGTTAACTTGTTCTTTTATCCCTAAATTCCCGCGGGAATTCAGGGATAAAAGAACCCTATGTCACCCCATAAAAACTGCACCGGATAGTGACGTCACGCGAAATTTCAATTCAATATAAAATCGCCGTTATTTTTGGATTAGGTACGTAAAAAAAGAAAAATACGTATCCAATATTTCTTGTTAATCTACAAGACAGACTAAAAAAAAATTAGTCAACTAGCCCACTATCATTTTACACAAAACTTTGACAAATTATATACTTAAAAACCTTCCTTATGAATCACTCTATCTATTGGTGAAAACCATATGAAAATCCGTTCAGTAGTTTTTAGTTTATCGCGAAAATACAGACACACAGACGCGGCGGAGGACTTTGATGTACCTATCTAGTGATTATTATAGTATAAGTCACACTACTTGATTTTATTTGGTTTTCAATAAACTTTGAATATACCTAATGTATTCTATTTTATGAAAATACAAAACAAATTAAATATTTTTCAAGGTGGTGTTTTCCGAGGCAGAACGTTAGTTTCCGATGCCCGTCTAGTACGGTCGGTTGTGCGCGGAAAATAGCGCTGACATTAGCTTTCCCGCCAAATGTGGGTCAATATCTAACGGCCAGCGCATTTAGTGTGTGTTCCATTTACAAAACAATTTTATATTTTTCACTATTCAAAATATTTATTGCCAATTGTTTTTGTGTTAATGTAGACCGGTACGATGACATCGTTTTTTCGGTGGGTTAATTTACTTTTCATTACTCATGCTCGGAAAGTAGGTCGGAAGTTGCCTGAGAAGCGGGTTGAAAGTAGCCCTTTTCAGCCCTAGGGAGAATCGCTTTCAACTGTCAAATTGTTAAAAAAAAACTAGGTCTATTTTCACATTTCTATTGAACCATGTTTCAACTTTCTATACAGCCAGCGCGATGTAAAATTGAAATAACGTAAAGTTTAAGTAGGTATTAATTAAAATAAAATTCACTCACTTTTTCTTAAGCTAATTCCTATTTATATTTTTTATTTTCTTTAATTAATACTTAATAATTAAAGAAAATATTTTTTTATGTCGCCACAATGTAAATAAAAAATACTGGCTGAATAGCTAGCCGGCCAAAGAAAAAGAAATAGGTGGGAAAGTGTCAAGCGACTATCCGATCTTCACTCATTTTTTCTTTAGCTAATTCCTATTTTTATTTTGACTTTCCTTGCATTCGTAATGAAAAGCACAGTGTTACCCTCGGGAGAAAGTAACTTATTTAGTGCCTCGAACTATTGGCGCCCTCGCTACGCTCGGGCGCCAAACCCCGTCTCGGCACTAAATGAGTTACTTTCACCCCTTGGATAACAATGTACTATTTATTCCGTTCTCTAAATTTTTATTCCATGTCTGAATAGTGTTGTTGATATGGAAATGGGTGTTGAACTTTATTATCCACCATACGATTATACCAAAAATTGTAGAGTTTTCAAAACGTAATTGAGATAAATATTAAAGGTACTTTTCGTTGATAAAAAAGTAGCCACTGTTTTTATCGCAGATTGTTTGAAACCCATAAACAGTAAACTGCAGAACCTTAATATTATAATTGCAAAAGTGACTTTGTTTGCTTGTTACGCTTTCAAGTTTCACGGCTTAACGGCTCAACCGATCACAAAGTATGTAAATTCTGACAGATAACCTTAACTTTGCAGCATTATTGACTTTTTTTGTTATTTTTATAATGATGTCCCTATTTCTTCCCGAACATTCGCATGTCAAGTCGAGCTCTTACTAAATTCTCCTTACTTCTGAATTCTGATATGAGAAGAAAGACCGAATAATTATTTGATCTGTATTTCATACTGCAAAGGTACTTATTTAAAACGGTCCGGAAATGTATAGATAGAGGAATCGGAGAAATATAATAGGTGAAACAAATTTTATTTCTTACAAAGATAACTCTTACTTAATGAAAGATACTTTATCTACACTGACAGCGTCCTACTGGGGGATGCTACTGGGGGAAGCTGTGAAGCGCGGATATTTTATGGACCTGCTGTAATAAGAAATTATTATAATTTTTTGACGTCAAAAAAAGGCACAGTCATAAAGTGTTCAAAATTGAAATAAAAATAAATTACCTTTGACTTAAAGACCATAGACATGATAAGACATATTTGGGTAGGCGTAGGTACCTGCCTGTTTAGCTTTATCTTACATATTTCTGCGAAAATCATGATGAGTAGATATCTACTTAATTTGTGTTGCGATCCGCGTCCTCACTATCATAACACTATCGAGACTCTACCATGGTCGTACCGAATCGATTTATGTACCAACAGGTTCAGCGGTGAAGAGCGGCGTGTTATTATGGTGCACCTATCTGCAAAACAATATTCCCGACCGGATACCGAATCGTGTAATGCGAAATGTTTACGACCAACTTTCCGGCCAACCCGATAAAACGAGAATATTTCAGAATATCAATTGGTATAGCATGTGCATTAGGAACGCGATGCAACTGGATAAAATTTAATATTACATAAATACGTACCTACTACCTACTTATTACTTAGGAACGTCGAGGTAGGTGGAAGAGAACACGCTACCTAATTTTCCACATAAAAAAAATGTGTAGTGTCGTGGGACACTAGATAGGAACGAAGTGGATCACTATTTTGCAAAATCCACCACTTTCACAAATCACACAATACATATAATCACGATAAACTAATTTGCAAAACAAAGGAATAAAACTGACGTCCGTCACTGCTAAAATCCCGCCAAAACCTCTTTTTAACCGACTTCCAAAAAGGAGGAGGTTCTATGTTCGATTGTATGTATGTTTTTTTTTTCTCATACATAGACTTTTTTTCGTTTATTTATCCTATGTAGGAAAGGCTAAGAGTACAGGGCCAATACTGCCAATTCTGATGTGTTCATACATAGACTATACGAAAAAAATCTCACGCTTTTTTTTAACGTTACCACAGATAATATAATACTATACTACGTTACGGACGTTTCTTGCTGGCTAGGGTACCCCTCCGCAACGCCCCTTAAGGAACTTCGTTCCAAAAATTAAAAAGCAATATTTTTAGCATGCATTGTAAAATAAATCTTCCCATCTAACGATATTACAAGTATTTCAATACTTAAATATCATTGGTCCCATCCATATAAGACTTCAAGTCCTTCATTTAAACCCCACAGTTCAACCTGAAAGAAAGCGTAAGTTACATAGGTATGTACATAGGTACGTATTGATGTTCAAGACGAGTTAACTCTCCCTAAAAACACGATTCTCACGAATAAATGGACATAGATAAGCAATAGTGTGTTAACCCACACTGGAGAAATTTTTAGTAAATCGTGTTTTAAAAGTAGGAAGCGTCATTTTGTATCAACATTTTTTATGTTCAATATTTAGTTACATATTTAAGCAATGTAATAAGGTAAACACATAATTAAAAAACGTTCCCTAACTCTCAATAAATCGTTCGGAATCAATAACTTCGTTTTGTGGGTTAACATGTTATTGCTTATCTGCGTCCAAATATACTTAGGTTTAGTTGACTTGACGAGTGGAAACATCAATCAATTGTTTTTTAACCAAATTTTAAGCCATGTTTGATGGATCTCAATTATTAATAATTCGAACACATTTAACACATAAATTAACTAGAAAGAAGCGACAAGAGTCCCCTCAATTGTCAAGGAAATGAGAAACGACACGCTTCAATGAGTGAAATGTAAAAATATCCTACTTGTAACTAGGGATGCATGATAGGTAGATTATTAATTATTATGGGTAATGGTAGAGGTTGAGTGCTTGTAGAGTCAATTTCCATGCTCACATCGGTAGAAAATACATAGGTAGGTTACTTATTAGAACGAAATAAGTAACTTTTGAATTTAAATGAGACCAGCTGTTCCCCGCGGTTCGAATTGGGTGGTGGGAATTCCAGGATAAAAAGTACCCTATGTCTTTCTGTGTGTCCCTGACAACGTGTACGCAAAATTTTATAATGATCGGTTGAGCCGATAAGGCGTGAAAGCGTAACAAACAAACCAAAAACTCACTTTCGCATTTATAAAGTAAGGATGTCTTCCTTACAATGGAAGCTTATACATGGTTTCTGTGAAATATATACTCTACATACATTTTTAACTATAATCCCAACTAAATTTTATAAAAGCACTAACTAGCGGTCCCCCGCGGTTTCACCCGCGGTAATTCCAGGACCATAATTGGTGACCATGTGCAACAAGCAGACTTTTCTAAAATATCAATTCTTAATACCAAGAAGTCTTGTCACAATATGCTGCGTAAGATAATTCACGTGTGGGTTTAACATTTAACAATAATTCATTGTAATCATTTATCACACTCGTTAGTTCAACCACATCGCATCCCCGATCCCTACTGTTATCCCCTCAGTTGAACTCCCATCGCATCGCTGAGTGCACGTTTATTTTCGTCTTGCTACTGAACGTCTACGCATAAGATCGAACATCGATAATATTTTAAAATTTGAAACAAAAAGTAGTAAAATTGAATGTAATTTCAAAGAAATTACAGACAACTCACTTGGTGTCAGAAAGTTAAAGTAAATTTTTGTGCCGAAATTGGAGATAAAACTAAAAAAATATCATGGAAGTAGACCAAACGGTATTCTATATCTTCGGTAGTTTCGCGCGGAAGAAACAAGACAAGCGGAAGTCATTGGACCAATCGTCGTTGAGCGCTGGCAACAGTCCTCTCCACCTGGCAAAGGATCATCGGCCTGTCAGCCAGAACTTCAACATCGCACCAAGGACTTCGGCTTACGTCGATAGCAGAAAATCGCGTGTGAAGGAATGGGAATGCGGACTGTGCCGGAAGGAGCTGGTCGATCCAAGGTTGTTGGGGTGCCTGCACAGCTTCTGCACGAGATGCCTTCAAAGCCTTCCCCAGGAGGGTGACGCGGAAGCTTGGAGCGATATTGATGGTGGTGAGCAACTTTATTCCAACATTTACCTTATATTTACCTTTTAGCTGGTCCATAGTTTCACCCTCGTGAACTTGGGGATTCCCTGAAGAACTCGTAATTCCGATATAAAAAGTATCCCAAAACGACGATAACTTTAATGAAACAAAGCTGTAATGTTAGTCTACCTGTGAAAACCGCATGAAAAACCGTTCAACAGTTTCAGAGATTAGCGCGATCACAGGCAGACAGACAAAACTACTCAGGAAAAACACAAAACTACACCGCTTCTGCATCGATAAATCTAAAGCCACATTAAAAAGACTCCAAGGGCTTCGCTTATTGCTAAGAGCAAAGAAGCTCACCGAGTGACTAATCCTGGTGAACAGATATTTATTGCATACTTACTATCGCAGCTGGTCACACTGCAAGCGACGCCCCTTGGCAGGTGCCTAGCTACTTGATAGTGTGGTCTCTTGGCTCTTATTAATAACCGAAGCTCTTAATAGTGTGGCTTTAGCCTAATAAGGGTCTTCCCATATATACTCCCCATTACGACAACATACGTCTGTGATGACAATTCGACCAAATTCGATAGGTAGATAGATACGAGTAATATGGGAGGACCCTTATCGAGACGAGAGAGCGTTGCGGCGAGATAATTTACCCTCTGTGGCTATAGTACTTATTAAACAATAAACCAAAAATAAGACTAACGAAAACAAGATATTATGAGTCGACCTATTTTCAACGAAGTTATACAATCATTATTATCAACCACACTATTATAAAACAGCAGTTTCCATTTACATCAGACACATTGTGATAGATCGTTTCGAACTACCGATTTTATTAGCACTTCGTGTAATCAAAAAGTCTATAAAAAGCTTCCATTGTTACAGCGTCGGATAAACAGATCACTGGGTTACGGTTAAAAGTTCATAAAAATCATTTTTAATGGGTGTCCTGGCGAGTGGCGAGTGTTCTTAGTTAGGTACACGTTGACGTTAATGTGTTGTTATGACCTGCTGTTGTGTTTTATATCTCTTGTGATAATAAATTATCAAATGAGTAAAATATGTTTATGGACCGACACATTTTTTTGGAGAGATGGATGTGCCAGCCCTATTTTCACCTACACACAGGGCTGCCCTTTGTCCGGGATTCCGTGGATTTCACCTAGTTTCGAGTGCGAGGGTATCGGTGGTCGTTCGGAAGGGGCTTTTAAGTTCAATTTTTGTGTCAGGGGGTTCTCGATTGATTGAAAAAATAAGCAGTAAACTAAAACAAATCTTAGGCCATTAAAACTCTGGCACTTCGAAATAGCCGATGACGACCGACCACGATGGAACGAGTATTTTTCAGGGGTGTCCGGGGAAAACCTCAATTCCACCCAACAGTCCGGCGCGCGGCTTTAAGATGATGGCAGCCCTACGGCTATACCCATAGGCCCTGTGTACAGATAATAATAATGTAATCTGCAGTACAAGAATGCGTGTATTTGGGCCCGACGCCAGCGACGTAAAGACCTATCCCATCGGTCATCGCATTACCCTAAAAGCCTATACCATGTTTTCGCCAGATGTTGTTGAATCTATAGGTGGGTAGGTACATTAGTTAGTATAAAACGTTTTTATTAAATTCCATAATGCAATTACTGCTAATGTAAGGTCGCTCGATAAAATAATATGAAGTATACGTAGTATCGCAGACGGTAGCGATTGGGAAGCCTTATTTGACCTTCCTCGCCATTAAACCACAGGCGATGAGTCTCGAGGCACATTTTGTTTAATACCTAATGCTGAATACAAGTTATTGTGACCCAAGCATCGCTCTATTTTCAAGTTTGATCTTATATATTAAAAAAAAGACTTACCTAAGTAAAATATAATCACATGCAAAAGTTTTTAAGATACTATAGATATTAATTAAAATCTATACCTGGATCGAATCTCGATTAGATAGATACCTAGATTTTGGCAGTACATCACATCTTAATGACTCGACCGACCATATGAAATTTTGTTATTAGGTACGCATTATCACGGGTACGGAGAAGGACATAGGGTAGGTACTTTTTGTCCTGGGATTTCCGCTGGAACTCCGAAATTAATGCGGGCGAACCCGCTTGGAACAGCTAGTACCAAATAAATTTATAACTAGTTCATTTTTAATAGTTAAATGCAAATAAAATAGGTGAAAAATACATATAAAAACAAAAAGATTGAAGATTTTACCATAATTATGTTCTAAACAAACGAGTTGGTACTTATTAGTTACTAGCTGTGCCCCGTGGTCTCATCCGCGGTAATTTCAGAGTTAATACCCTATGTCTTTTTCTGTACCCCTGATACATGCATACCAAATTTTACCCAAATCTAAATCCAAACATCCAAACATCCAAACATCCAAACATCCACACTTTAATCACATCTATCTTAATAATATATATAAATCACGTGTCACGTTGTTTGTCCGCGATGGACTCCGAAACTACTGAATCGACCATGATGGAATTTGGTCACTATGTTGTATTTGGTCCAACTTAAGAGATAGGATAGTTTTTATCCCTGAATTTCCGCGGGAACTCCGAAATTAACGCGGATAAAATCGCGGGGGACAGCTAGTAGTATAATAAAAATGAATCGCCAAATGTGTTGCTAAGCGCGTAACTTCCAAACGACTGCACCAAATTGGATATTTGTTTTTTTTTGTGTTCGTTATTATCAGAACAAGGTTTATATAAAAGAAGTTTGGAGTTCCCGCGGGAATTCCTAAACTCACGCGGGTGAATCTCCGAAACGGTTGGACCGATATTGACGGGAGTTTCACTGCTAATTAGCTGATTTTATAAGGAGTATATTAGGCTACTTTGGACCTCCTGCGGGAATTCCGCAACTCACGCGTGTGAAACCGCGGGGCACAGCTAGTTTATAATATTAATAGGAAGTAGGACTAGTAGGATTATGCAACGATGGTAACTACCGTTATTAAATACTGGTACAACGTCAACATCCGAATGTATTAATAAGCTCATCGAGGAACAAACACCGGAACATCGTTCATGTGGTAGGTAGGTACTTGTGCCGTATCTAGTTATATTTGGAGCCGCCACCCTGCTCGACAGGGCGAGTAGAGATGGATGGGATCACAAAAAACATTTGTCTGTTAAAAAACTATGCCGTTTATGGAATGCAGTAATAATAATCGGAATTGAATACCTTTCCTTCGAGCTTCGTAGGTACCTCGATCTAGAATCTATGAAATATGTCCTCTCAGTCTCAGCAAGAACGAATGAAAAAACATAGGTAGCGTTCCACAAATCTATACTCTATAGTAATTACTCTTCCATTGCAATAAGTTCCTTTCTAAATTTTTTTCAGTAATCGCCGTAATTATGCTTTTTTTTATCTACACGGGATCGAATCATAATTGAGGAGATTCGTAGAATAGAAAGACAATAAACAAATTCGAGTCTACGGCCGTTGGGGCACAAATGAAACATATAGAAATGTAGGTACTAAAGCCATTTACGTATTTACCTACTAAGGTTGTTTTTGAAATTCACTGTACGGGGATTTTTTGGAGAAAACACCTTTGGGATGCCGGCAAAGTTTTGGGAACTTATGAACTCACCGAATATAATAGGGATGTGGAGTACTTTTGAAAATCAAAATTCTAAGTAGTCCGTCAGTTAGAAAATAAAAAAACAATAGACACGTATTTTTTGCTTTTTCAAATAAATTAAAATATACAGAGATAAAGCGCATTAAAGTTTAGGATGAGGAGGTCGTGACGTCACTAACCACAAAACCGCCATACAAACTGTCAGAATAATGACTTCACGCGAAATTTCAACTCAATATATCGCCGTTATTTTTTGATTACGTAAAAAAAGAAAAAATACGTGTCCAATATTTTTTAATAATCTACAAGACGGCCTAAAAAATAAAAATTAGTCAACATGCCCATTGTTGCGCGGCCTTAATTGCCTATCTGTTTAATATCTTCGTTTCTGTGGGATAAACCACGAACTTTTGTTGCTCAGTGTAGGTATCACCGTGTCAGTAATATTAATCTGGGGGCACGGTAGTACCCCCGCCAAGACGAGCCAAGCGAAGCGGACTCTACACCTTAGTTAGAATATGTGGCGTGGCCGTTTCGTCACTTTAAGAACCTTTGTATAACAGAAAAGTATAACAGTGGGTAAATTTTTCACCTTAAGCTCATGTGAATGGAGCGAAATGGCCAAGCCACATATTCTGACTAAGGTTTAGAGTTTGAGAAGTTAGGCCTTGTAGAGTTAGGGTGTGTAGAGTTATAAGCTTAGCTCTACATGAGATCTGATAACTTTTTGACAGTGCCCGGTCATATGGACTCGTCTTGGCATCATTTTACATGAACATGTTTTTGGTGGGATAATAATTACAAGATATGAGATGAAACAGAGACAAGACGAGACGAGCATAATTCGGGCTGTTTATGATGAACACGAAAAAGTTTACGTTATCGTCGGTCGGTGCGTTTCGTGGAAAACGCACTCACATATTGTGTGGAATTGACGTGGAATACGTACCTATACTTCTTGATATTCACCAGAGTTGTTATTGCCTCGTGCCACTATGAGATGAAATCCCGTGGTGCCTACTTTTTTCGTTTAAGATTTCTTTTGATCTTTGAAAATATCACCCTTTAATATGTAAGTGCAACTGTTAGTACCATATTGGTCCAGCTCTTCTCATTGATGCGCTCACCAACGAACAGCATTTTGTAATTTATATACGGTTGGTACAAAGATTATCTATTAAAAACTGCTTCGTTAATCGTCGCGCGCTCTTATGTCCAAACGGCTCAACCGAAGATCATGAAATTTTGCACACACGTTGTGTAGAGGTACAGAGAGTATAGGGTACTTTTATCCCGGAACTCCCGCGGGAACTGCGAAATTAACGGGGGCGAAATCGCGGGGAAGAGTTAGTAGATATATTTTATTTACGAGTAGATATAACAATAAATAAATAAATAAATAATTTAAATAAGGTACATACTTACATTTGATTAGAAAATCCAAAGCAGTACTTAGGCACCAAACGTATCTAACAAAATATCATCGTTAGGCAAGCGAATGACTCATAATCCCCAAGGTCGGTGTATTTAGAGAAATCGCTCCACATCCGAAATAATGAGTAACAAACAAAATGTCTTTCTTCTTCCGCTTGCAAAAATAAATTCAGTGCCAAAATATTTACATTATTAGGTAATAATTGCTACTTATTTACTATCTACACTCAGACCAAATAAAAATCTGTTTATCTACATAGATTCTTGTTGTTGCAGTTTTTGTAAACGTGTGTGTAATTGTGACACTGTCTGTCTTGTCGAAAAAAGTATTTTCAATTTCAATTTGCCAAAAACTCCCTTTTTGACTCTACATCTCATGTTATTATAGTAGAGATAATACTAACCATTATCAACTGATCGATCGAAAAGCTCACTGGAGCTGACATTATTAAAGCACATGGCTTTAGTTCTGTTAACTCTAGAGGTGAAATTGCAATGAAACAATGAAGTTAAAATAGCCATAAAATAGGATGTGTGTGGGTTAATGTGTGTGTCTTATTCAATATGACCATAACACACTGCGTCAAGACCCCGCTAAAACTGTCTTTTCCTAGTAATCAAAAGTTTTCTCAAAAAACATACATTGACAACGTTTCTTATGGCTTATAGAATAAAATAATTTCTAAAATTTTGGCACCTAGAAACTTTTGGAAATGCGTTTTTGGGACGCGCGTTACGGGCAAGGAATGTTGTTGGTCTTAGTGAATAAGGGCCGAGTTGTCATTTACACAATGAACAATTTTATTGTGTTTGTCGCAAGTTTATTACTATTATATCAGCTGTTCTCTAGACATATAAATAAACTTTAAGTGTACCTATGTTTGTAATTTTAAATTAACAGCTTTTCAATAAATGCATGCGAAAGTAGGTATACGGTAGGTACTTACATCAAAAAATCTATTTTGATTTTTTTTCTCTGTGTCTATCTGTCTGTTTGTTGCGGCTAATCTCTGAAACGGCTGGACCGATTTTAACGGGACTATCACTGGCATCAGATAGCTGATGTTATAAGGAGTAACTGAGACTACTTTTTATCCCGAAATTGCCGCGGGATCTCTGAAATTAACGTGGGTGAAACCGCGGGGCCCCGTTAGTATTCAATAAATAATGTATTAGATGTCTGGTACTTACCTACAAGTTTCGCTTTATTTAGGACTCCCATCCCCAACTAGCGAGCAGAAATTTAGCAATATCCATTTCACAGAGTCTTGTCACTTATATGTCTTCTATACCTACGGTCTACGGACAGGATCGATTCCGCTCGACCCCGGCGAGGCCAGGTCCCCATCCGGCGCCGGGTCAGCAGGCTCGGGGTACGAGAGCGACGCACATTCCAGCTCCGACGCCAGCTGGGAGCAGAAACCTCACAAATATGGCTTCTTCACTAGAAAGGTATCATTGTTTAAAAAAACCACAGGTTCTCAATCAGTCCATTCTTCTTTTCTTTCGTTCTTTTCTTATTTTTATTTTCTTTCTTTTCTTTTTTGCTTCCCGCCGTCTATACGCTTAGATCTTTTAAACTACCTACGCAACGGATTTTAATGCGGTTTTCGTCGATTGATTCAAGTGTACGTATCCTGTAATTCCCGTAGGAACTCCAAAATTTCCGCGAAAACCGCAGGGGGCAGCTAGTTCTTTCATAATCCCCAGATATCGGGCGAGAGCGTGCAGTACCTGCTGTGCCCGACGTGCGGGCAGGAGACCCCGCTGCCGCCGGGCGGCGTGCTGGGGCTGCCCCTCAACCGCGTGCTGCTGAGGAAGATGGCGGCGCACCACGGGGGAGACTGCACTAGCGTGCTCTGCGACCTGTGCAGCAGCGACGCCAAGGTGAGCAGACGCGGTTCCAGTCCCCAAAATACTATAGTGGTCAAGGCCGTCGACGACCAGCCCATTGCGAGTCGGCCTACAAACTCACATACAAACCTCCCAACTGAAATACGAGTAAGTTGAGTACCTCCGGATGTTGACAAGACTTTCACGTTTCATTTCTAGGACAGGTATTGCCCTTTTTTATTACGACTACCTCTTACAAGTAGTATTTTGCTGGCGCCGCTTGCAGTTTGGAAACCCTGGGCTTGGAATAGGTAGGTACCTAATAAATAATTTGTTTGTATAATATACTGTAGTAGTGCTCCAAAAAGTACAAGCTGTACTATTAAATTAATATAGCCACACACATAGGTATAGATAGGTTCCACAGAGCAAATAAATTAACTAGAGAGGACATGTAGGCGTAAGGCGGGGCAGGCGCGCCACTGTTGCAAAGGAAGTTAGAGCAAATGCTGTAACTTGCCCAAAACCTTTTTGCTGCCATGCCATCCCAATTATATTTACCACAATATTCCCAAAACTGTGAATTTTGACTAATTAAAAACATAACCATAAAGCGTTTACCTTTATTTCTTTACGTTAATGAATGTTTTAGTGCATGATGAATGGTTTTTGTGTGCGAAAATCACCCGGCGACACTGGATCTGTTTTTATACTAAATTAAGTTGATGTCCCTTCTATCTGTTATATCATGTTTTGTGATAGGTAGGTACCTATAGGATTTTTCAAAAGCATGATCATCTATCAAATTTAGAAATATTTTAGGCAATAAACTGAACACTGACGTCATAGCGGATGTTTCTCCCAATGAGATTAGGTACATACCTACAATACGACGAGTGATTGAATATTTTAAAAATAAAATCCTACAAACACGTGCGGCTTACGTTGCCGCGTTGCAGAGCGCAACTCAACCGCATCAAATTCGCATCGACATGACGCGTGACTCGTGAGTCGTACAAATGTACGCAACACTAGAGATTTACAAGAAATCCCATTTGTTTTGTCACGCAGCATTGATAAAGTAACATTATCAAATCACTAAGTAAGCACCTATAGATACTATGTTATACCTCTACCGATAGGACTCCCTCGGGAACTCTAAAAAGTGACTCATAAAATTCATGATGATTCTACGACACTCAGGGATAAGCTTCCTAGCAGGGAAAGATTTTTCAAATTCGCTTCAGTAGTTCCAGAGACTACCCTTACATCCAAACAAACCCACAGACTAACAGCGAGTAGTGCTCAAATTTGATACAGCAAAAGACGTTGTTTAATGTGATTTTATTGCAATATGTTCATGGGAAAGAAGATCACCTTTTTTCGAGGCATCACGTAGCGTTGTGGGATCTCATATAATATATTGTATATAATCCCCGGTTGGTTCACAATTGGTTCCAGATTCAATTTCCTAATCTGTGGTACCATGGATCCTGGTTGGTATTAATTCAACTCGCTCAACCGATGAGCGAAGGTTAACGCCTCAATACACAATTTGGCGTTGTCAATCAATCAATTATAGGCGGAGAGCCGGTGCGGCAAATGCCTCGTGAGCGTTTGCACGTCGTGCGGCGCCGCCCACACCCGGCAGAAGAGCTCGCGGCACTCCTTGATGCCGCTGGACCCAACTCCCGTCCAGTACTGCGACTTGCATCCCACTTGCGAACTCAACGTGTACTGCGCCACCTGCCAACAGGTACTTGCTCCTAGAAGACAAACTATAATTTTTATCGCTATAAAAAACTAAGGAACGTGTCGTCATGTCACGTGGTCACGGAAATTAAACTTTTAATTTGACGATTTATATTCGACGATAGTTTTATTGTTCAATTCATATTTGTTTTTTGATTGTATTTTTATAATAAATTTCCTTTTTGTTTATTTATTTCTTCTATAAATCTTATCTTTTTATCCCTATCTTTCTGAGTTTTGACTGTATTTTACTCTCTATCAGGTACCTTTTTTTCTTGTCTATCTATATACCTGTACACTTATATATGTATATGTTTTATAATTTTTTTTCACGAACAAAAAGCCCCAAGTCTAGAGGTGTACATTGTACGTGAGGTAGCTAGAGGTGTGCGGTCGCAGGTGGTGTGCCGCGACTGCTGCCTGGTGTCGCACGCGGGGCACGCGCTGGCGCACGCGGCGCGCGCGGCCGCCGAGCGCGTGCGGCTGCTGCGCGACGCGGCCCGGCGCGCCGCCGCCGTGCCCGACAACGTGCGCATCGCGCGCGCCGCGCTGCAGCACGCCGCCACCGACGCCGATGTGAGATGATGATGATAAATAACAATACACCAGAAGAATTTATTGAATTAACGACTGCTAAATTAAAAAAAAAAACTAAAACAATGGTTGCAATCTCAAATTTATTAAAGTGGGCAAGACTTACTGGACAGAAAAGTTGATTTTTTATTTGTATTTGTTAATTTCTTCATTGACATCAACGTTCCGAAATTCAGTATTGTATTTTTACATATGAATTAAGTTGCATGTCACTCAATGACTAGACATTAGATAGAATTTGAATCATTATTACATAACAATATCCAGAGAGAAGGTAATCACTACGTTTTAGTCGCCACCTTTTTTTGGGATTTTTTTTCTGAAAAAAGATGCCAAAATATAGGTAGGTTCTTAGTAGGTAGGTACTTTTGAGAAATACAGGAAAAAAATTACATATTTATTTTTAATCAATGAATCCAGGGGCGGATCCAGGGGGGGGGCACTGGGGGCAATTGCCCCCCCTGAAGACCTAAATAGGTACCTACTTTAATTAGACCTTAGAAAAATCTTCGCAAGGTTGTGGCTTTTCACCAAAGTTTCATCGTAATTTGAATAGAAATATACGAATGAACCTGAATGAACGAACAAATATTTATTTTTAAAACTCTATAAATTATTAGTTCGTAACGAACCCCTATGGAAGTTCGTATCTATTATTGTAAAACAAACACAAAATCTGTCAATTCTTTCTCGTTAAAACAAATTTTCTGGTTTGAAACTACGTGCCGTATGGTATATTTCTCATTTAAAAGGAGAAGTTTCTGCGTTTGGCTGTATATATGTTTTTACAATTATCCTTATATATGTAGTTTCTCTATCCCTTTTCTTTAACTTCATCCAACATCCTTGAGACTTGGAAGTAAGCTATTGTGATTTCACTTCCCAAAACTAGTTGGTACCTAACTCTTCTACTTTTTTCCACGTTCAAAGCAAATCTATCCATATTATTTATTTATATTATGTTATATGTAACTGACGAACTAAATGGAATTAATAGGATTTCGATTTTTATTCCCCGTCATATTGTACCTCTGTGCTCAAAAAATAGTCGGCGACTTTTATCACGTGCGGTGCGCGATGAATTCGGATTTGGAAAAAAATTTGGGCAAATTTCCAAAATTTATCAAATTTTTCTTCTGTTGACTGTAAATTTTAAAATCTTCTATGGTCAAAAACATCTTTTTGTTTCAATAGTACCTATTTTTCCGTATCTCGTCATATGGACGAAAATTATTCACTTCTCTGAGTTTTCTGCGTTATTTCCCAAATTTTCTCCTCATTTTACTAATCCAAGGAGTAACCTTCTCCTTTTTGTTTACGCCGATGTGTGCTGTATGAATCTGACAGAAGAGTAAGTGAAATTGAAAAAACTTTATTTGACACAACACAAAGATTTACAGCATACGTAAACAACAACTAGACATAGTAACGCGATAAGTTGGAGCGGCTGCAAAATGTGTGTGCTTTACATATTCGCCAGGCGCACTACACATATTCTTTGTACCATCTTTAAAGTGCTGAGGGATCCCAAATCACCGACTTACTTCAAAGAAAGTTTCAGATTGCTTTATGTCGGTCGTGAAGCTACGTCAGGTAGTTAGGTAGTTCTTTGTTCTTCTGGTCACGAAACACGTTTTTATCACATCACATGTGCACCTCTGATGGTATTTTTCCTCAGTTTAGTAAAAAAATCGCTATTAACCATAACACTTCCCATTATTTTCCTATCACTTTATAGATACAAACCTACAAAATTTTAATTTAAAGTTGTTAATTCAGGTCAGATTCGCTGGAACGTAAATTTTTCATTTTTTACTTTTATCTGTTGTAGCTTCCATGTAGATTATTTTATGCATGAAAGTACAAGTTGAAAATAATGAAATACTAAGAAAACTTTGATTTTACAGAGAATCGTACTCAAAAACTGCTATACCTACCTAAGCTCTATCGTTTTCGACACCACATTTCTTTTAAATATGAAAAACATAAAACTAAAAAGCTAAAAATAACAAAATACCGACTTAATCCATCAGACAAAAACACATGTAATACTATTGTTGGTTTGTGCTACCACTTTTTGATTTAAATTCGGTGCCAAGCCCGCTTACGTCTACCCACTTGGGTTGTTCAGCTCACAACGAACTCGTGGCGGGACTGGACTTAGCCCATGTACCTACGCCATATTTGGCTTGTCACCGACTTCAAATAATAATAGTAGTCAAGTGGTAGAATAAACCAATAATAACTACTAGTACTGGTATAATAACTACTGGTAATAACTACCAAAAATAAACTTACGTGTATTTTGTCTGTTGGATAAAATCGATATTTTGCTATTTTTAGCTTTTTAGTTTTGTGTTGTTGGAAGTCAGTTTTAATTTTTTTGTTAAAATTTTGTTTATTTCTTGCTTTCAAGTGAGTCCGTTTGTAATTTATCTAAGTTACAATAGCCTAATGTCAATTGCTCATCGCCTTTTACAAAATACTGCTTTTACCGACGGGACGACAGGGACGTTGATTGTTGAGGAGTTCTCCTGGTACGTCATCATCAGTTCCACTTTACCATATACATTGTGACGAGCATAAATTATTTAGGAACCATATTAAAGTTAACGAATCGGAACTCGTGAAATACCTTTTATTGAGTAGTTCCGATGACCATCTGTGGTCTTCATCATCAGTTTCACTTCTTCAAATTTTGCTTTCCAAAAGCAAATAAACGATTTACTATAAAAAATACAAAAATCGCTATAGGTGTGTCTGTAATTTTTGAAGAGTTCTCTTGATTTCTCCATGATTCCATCATCAGGTTCTCGATTTGGTGACAATGGGACCAACTTGGGAGTATACCCTTTCAAACAACAAAATCAGTTTTCTAAATCGGTCCAATCGAAACCCGTGAAATACGTATTATTGTTGAGTAGTTCCGATGAACACTTGTGGTCTTCATGATCAGTTCCACTTCTTCAAATTTTGCTTTCCGAAAGCAAATGAACGATTTACTATAAAAAATACCCAAATCGCCTATTATTTTTGAAGAGTTCCCACGATTTTCCCAAGATCTTTTGAGGATAATAAAGATTCTTAAACCATAAGATCCCATCATCAGATCCCACTTGGTGGCAATAGGACCTAATTGGGAGTATACGCTTTCAAACATCGAGTAACATTCGATTCATAACATTCGAGTAATATAAAAAAAAAACATACAGCCGAATGCGTAACATCCTCCTTTTTGGAAGTCGGTTAAAAAATCGAGAAACATACACACAGATAATATAATACATACATAAGCTCAATTCAGATGCTCTCAATATGAAGCACTTAAATTTTATTAATGGACTTTTTTGTCTATCCTGTTAATTCAAAAAATTTCATGGTGCAACCAAATTGCCCTCCCCTCAACCAAATCCTGGATCCGCCCCTGAATGAATCGGGCAGCATTTATCGACTAATTTTAATAATGCCAGTTTTAAAGTTGACGTTTAGTCGCCGAGAAACTCCCTGTGCTGGCATTAACAGTGAAATGACAAGGAATTCTTCGTTTTCCCAGGCGCAAGCGGCCCGCGTGGAAGCGGAAGTGCACGCTTGGGCGGAGCAGTACCGGCGGGCGGTGGAGGCGCACGGGCGCGCGCTGAGCTCGGCGGCGGCGCGCGCCCGCGCCCGCTACCGGCAGCGCGCCGAGCACGAGGCGCAGCACCTGGACCAGCTGGTCCGGCAGGCCGAGGAGGCGGTCCAGTTCACTGAGGAGGTGACACATTCACACTGATCTAGATCTACTTAAGATCAACAAAAACAGTTCAATCACTCACAAACTTAACTTTACCTCTTTATATTTAACTCACTCAGCATATGCCGGAGGGTTAGTTCCACAGCATATGCTGCAACATGCAAGGAGCAATAAGTTTGACTGCCATTGCTACATTTTATTCTGTTATCTCCACGCACACTCAGCTGCTGTCGGAGGCGCGTCAGGACGAGGTGCTCTCGCTGAGCGGGCTGGCGCTGCGGCGGCTGGAGCGCGTGTGCGCGGTGCCCGCGCGGCCCGCGCTGCGCTGCTCGCTGCGGCTGGCGCGCGCCGCTCCCATCCCCGCCCCACCGGGCGGCAGCGAGCCCGCGCTGGTGGGCCGCCTGCTCACGCACGAGCCTGACCCTGACGCGTGCGTGCTCACCACTGAGGGTGCGTCCGCTCACACACTACCCGCCCGCTCACGCACGAGTCCGACTTGGATGCGTGCGTGCTCACCACCGACGGTGCGTCCGCTCACACACTACCCGCCCGCTCACGCACGAGTCCGACTTGGATGCGTGCGTGCTCACCACCGACGGTGCGTCCGCTCACACACTACCCGCCCGCTCACGCACGAGTCCGACTTGGATGCGTGCGTGCTCACCACCGACGGTGCATCCGCTCACACACTACCCGTCCGCTCACGCACGAGTCCGACTTGGATGCGTGCGTGCTCACCACCGACGGTGCGTCCGCTCACACACTACCCGCCCGCTCACGCACGAGTCCGACTTGGATGCGTGCGTGCTCACCACCGACGGTGCGTCCGCTCACACACTACCCGTCCGCTCACGCACGAGTCCGACTTGGATGCGTGCGTGCTCACCACCGACGGTGCGTCCGCTCACACACAACCCGCCCGCTCACGCAGGAGTCCGACTTGGATGCGTGCGTGCTCACCACCGACGGTGCGTCCGCTCACACACTACCCGCCCGCTCACGCACGAGTCCGACTTGGATGCGTGCGTGCTCACCACCGACGGTGCGTCCGCGCACACACTACCCGCCCGCTCACGCACGAGTCCGACTTGGATGCGTGCGTGCTCACCACCGACGGTGCGTCCGCTCACACACTACCCGTTCGCTCACGCACGAGTCCGACTTGGATGCGTGCGTGCTCACCACCGACGGTGCGTCCGCTCACACACAACCCGCCCGCTCACGCAGGAGTCCGACTTGGATGCGTGCGTGCTCACCATCGACGGTGCGTCCGCTCACACACTACCCACCCGCTCACGCCTGACTCGGACGCGTTTAATTTTTTTTTTAAACATTACTGGTTTGGATAATAGACGAATTACTTTACCAATCAAAAGTATGAAGTTATACTTACGCATAGAATATGCAAATGTTAGTTTGACTATTTTTGTCCCGTCAAAACTATTGGGTAAACATATTAAATATGATATAAGTATTATAACACTTTTCATCCACCA
Organism: Zygaena filipendulae; assembly: GCA_907165275.2. Lineage (NCBI taxonomy): Eukaryota > Metazoa > Arthropoda > Insecta > Lepidoptera > Zygaenidae > Zygaena > Zygaena filipendulae. The sequence goes on from OU015649.1 coordinate 1,654,074, forward strand.
GCCTGGTGAAGGTCGTTTTATATTCGTATGTTAGATCTTAGACTATCGATTATACCCTTCAGTTCAGTCTTAAATTGTAGCGCTCACCGCAGGTCTCCAAGATCTGCGAGTGGACTGCCAGCACGAGGCTGTACTGGAACTGCGCGACAGCAGCGGCGAGAGGATCTGGTGCGGCGGGGAACAGGTCAGCTCCTCACATTTCACGCTGATACGAACTTGCCGGTTGTGATCGATCTTCTATTTCTTCATAAGGACTTTTGCATAGAATGCATTTAGTCAGTTTAATTTGCAGTTTAGAATGAATTTAGTGATTTGACCCGCGATAATTTCGCAGTTCCCGCGGGATTTCCGGAATTCAGGAACACTGTAGCATTCTATTGGTAAAAGAATATTCAAAATCGGCTCAGTAGATTACCCCCCTACAACCTCACGAACTCATAAAACCTCTTTATAATATTTGTATAGATTATATTTTTTATATTTTGGCATACGGTAGCGTACGGTTTGGAACTGAAAACCATGGACGCACTATAGTTTGCAAACTCTTTCTCGAATCTTTTGGAGGACACCGAAGAAATCGGTTGGATTTGAAACGTCATAATATCTTCTTGAGCACCTCTTGAGCACATAAAAAACCCCTAATGTGAAAATTATTGAAACAATGACGGAACCGTCATCTTCGATTCCCGCAAAAATATTGTCGCAAAAAAGATACTAATCTTTTGAAGTTCACTACTATCCCGAATCCGGCCGGAAGGCGGATACTGAATTAATACCGATCCAGTCGAATAGTGAAAACAAGGCCGGATATCCGTTTCATCTCTACTAAATACTAGCTTTTAAAATCATATTGTACCAACGACGTTCCGAATTCCGATCATAAAACCTTACATTTTTACTTTTAAGTTCTGTGTTTCTTGAATTATCATCTAAATTGGTATAATTTTGTGTACGTACACAAATTGTTGTACACAAGTTGCTGAATTCAGTTTTCTATATTATAAGGGTAACTATCATTGGCTAAAGGGTAACTATCATCTTGTAACCTAAATTTATTATATGTTCTTGTAGCTGTTGTTGTCCTGAATAAACGAAAATAAATAAATAAATACTCTGGGGTTAGTAGTGGGGAGTTCAATCATTTCGCTTGTGTAGCTTTGCGAGTGTAAGGTGCGCAGGTGGCGGGCTACTTCCGGCGGCGCGACTCGTCGGCGCGGCCGGGCAGCGCGCGCGTCGCGGACCGCGGCGACGGCACGTACGGGCTCGCGTTCGCGCCGCCCGCGCCCGGCGCCTACCTGTTCGCCGTCACCGTCAACAACACACCCATCAAGGTAACGCCGGCCTCGATCGCAGCCTGATATTTTGGACGGGGGTCACTAATCATAAACTATGTCGGGTAAATTAGACTATAATTGGACATAGATAAGCAATAGTGTGTTAACCCACACTGGAAAATTTTTTAGTTAATCGTGTTTTTTTTAATTATAGCGCCGTTTTTGTGAATATTTTTTTATGTTTAACATTTTTTTGGTATTTAAACAATGTAATAAGGTTAAAAAACGTTCTATAATTCTCAATAAAGCGTTCTGTATCAATAACTTAATTTTGTGGGTTAACATGTTATTGCTTATCAGCGTCCAATTATAGCACAATAGGCTTGTTTCCGGGGCACGAAAATCAAAATGCAATGTATTTTTTAATTTTTTACTTACATATTAAAAAAACAACGGAAATACCTACCTACATTAAATCGAAATGTCGCGTGACGTCACGTCACAAATGTGCTATACCTAAACTGTATACCCCTACCCTCTACCCTCTGCCCGCTGGCCGCCCCCCGCAGGGCAGCCCGTTCCCGTGCGCGGCGCGGGCGGGCGCGGCGCACTGGGGCCGCTTCCACTGCTGCGCGTTCTGCTCGTCGGGCGGGCGGCGCGACGCCCTCTGCGGCTGCGGCGCCTCCATGGCCGCCGGGTACAAAGGTGACGTCGCGCAGTCGTTAGGAATTATACACGAACAAACACACTCACACACACACACACACTCCCACACAAATATCTATATACATCACACTACACTACCACCATGCTATGGTTTCCTTACGGTTTTTTCTTTCGTTGACAGTTCAAGCTCGTTGTAAGGGTTTGAACCTACGCCTTGCGGCGTTTGATCCGAACGCACCATCACTGAGCTATTATCGCTGTGTTCAAGGCTCAAGAATTTATAATTATGCTATTTGTAACAGGGTGCGGGCACGGGCACGCGGGCCACCCGGGCGCGCGCCACTGGTCGTGCTGCGGCAGCACGCGCCGCCGCGGGCTGTGCACGCGCCCCAAGCCTGCGCACGCGCCGGTCGCACACCCGCAGCCGCACTCCCACCCGCAGCCGCACTCCCACCCGCAGCCGCACTCCCACCCGCAGCCGCACTCCCACCCGCAGCCGCACTCCCACCCGCAGCCGCACTCCCACCCGCAGCCGCACTCCCACCCGCAGCCGCACTCCCACCCGCAGCCGCACTCCCACCCGCAGCTGCACTCTCACACGCAGCCGCAACTCTACCAATTCTCGCTGTGATGCGTGAACATTGTGAATAATCAGCCGTGTTATCTAAGTTGAGAACTATAGAAAACTGACACGTATCATCATGTCACGCGTTCATGAAACAACATGATATAGGTACCTTCCTTATGTTTCTGTGATGATAACGATTATAAATTATCATTTTGGCTAAGGGGGCATGGCTTATTCAATAATTTTGATGTCCCTATTGCTGGGGCACAGGCCTCGCGGGTAAAGTGTATTGTAAATAAATAAATAAAATAAACAAATATTTATTTTTTCCTTTATTTATATCCATGCATCTAATAGCACAAGCTTTGAGTACAAGGTTGAGACCTCTTATTATGTACAAATGTACCTGAATCATATTGCCACCTTGCTCTTGGGTCCACGCAGGCGCAGATCAACGGGGGGACAGTAGGGGTGCATTTTCCCCCCTGAAGACTAAAGTAAGTACTTTAATCAGACCTTATAAAAAATCTCTGACCCTCTCTACTGACTGACTACGTTCAAGTCACATAGATATATTATAATGGAAGTCATAATAATTTTTGTCTTCTTTTTTATTTACAAGAAAGTTTATACCGGCTGGACCACACGACGGTGTAATTTCTTACTCGTGCACCTAATCCCAGCGTTTTTGGGTCTAGTGGGTCTACGGGTTAAAAAAAATCCTCGTAGATCCACCAGTATAGCCGGTGGGACCACGGGTCGCGGGTTCAAATTTATTTACGAAAATAAAAAATCTGAATTCTTCATAAATTCAAATTTATTTCAATTATTAATATATCTAAAAATTTAAAATAATCGCGTATTTACAATAATAAAATCATTTATTTGGAATCACAAGTACAAATGTGAACCCGTCTTTATGCGAGACAAAATCACCTGAGGACGAATATCTTCGCTAGGTACATGTTATCGTCCCTTGCATATTTCTCCCCCTTTGCGAGTTTTGAATTTTTGAACGAACGACGTAGTTTTGGTAGGAAAATAACTCAATTTATCACAGATATTAATTAACCAGCGGTTCCAAAACGTACTTTTATCTTACTTCTCATAGTGATTATATGTTATGTTATGTATGTATGTACAGTTAAAACAAATTTCTTATTGATATCTTTAAAAAGATGTAAAACTCAAATTATAAATAAAAGTAAAACATTTTAAAAATACAAACTACATATTTCATCAAAATACATATTATATACTTAGTCATTATAAAACTTTTACTACAGTATATTATCATGTACAATATTATAAATGCCACGCATATTGTATAATTAAATCTAAAATCTCCTACATTTGTATTACAATTAATCCTAAAACGTTTGCAACCAAACTGACAGCCCACAAGAGACAAGAGTCAACAGCGTAAGTCGCATCGTTTCGTATGCAACAAACTAGTCACAAATCCATATTCAACTTCGTCCCTTTGTGTTATGGTTGACTTTAGTTTGATCGAGGGTGGCGGGCGATGGTCACGGTGGTCTCACAGTCCCAGCGCTGGGACCGGCGAGTACGCCGTGGGGCTGGGGGCGCACGCCTGGCGAACGCTCATCTCGAACGCGTCAAGTATTTGACTCACAGAACACGCTTTCGGTAACCTGAAAGTAGATATATTTTTTCTTATTAATCTATCTAATCTGATAATTTTCTAGCTCGAAAGGTTTAAGAGACGGCTAAAACCGGCGCGGAACAGCTAGTTTACAATATAAGATATGGTTTATAAGCAAGATATACTTTATAATATAAGTAAGATATATTTTATTATATAAGTAAAATATAGTTTATAATTTAAGTAAGATATTTTTTAAAAGTTTAGAATATAAGTAAGATACAGTTTATAATATAAATAAGTTATAGTTTATAGCACATGTAAGATATAATTTATAATATGAGTAAGATATAGTTTATAATATAAGTAAGATATAGTTTATAAGTAAGATATCGTTTATAATATAAGTAAGATATAGTTTATGATATAAGTAAGATATAGTTTATAATATAAGTAAGATATCCTAATCCTAATAATATTATAAATGTGAAAGTGTGGATATTTGGGTATTTGGATGTTTGTTACTCAATCACACAAAAACGGCAGAACGGATTTGGATGAAATTTGGCACGCACGTTGTCAGGGGTACAGAGAAGGATATCCGACATAGGGTACTTTTTATCCTGGAATTCCCGCGGGAACTCTGAAATTACCGCGGGTGAAACCGCGGGGCACAGCTAGTAGTTTATAATGTAAGTAAGATATAGTGTATAAGCGTGAGCGGTGACCTGGCGCAGCGCGCGTCCATGGCTCGCTCGACGCGCGCGAGGAACCCGCCGGGCGGCGCGGGCGCGTGGCGCGGGCGCAGGCGCTCGGGCGCGGCGGCGGGGTAGGCGCGCGGCACGGCCACGTGCACGCCGGGCACGCACGGCAGCCGCGCGTCGTCCAGGTGCGCCACCAGCGTCACCGCGCCGCCCGCCGCCGACCCGCACCCGCCCGGCTGCATCGGGTCCAGCGACACCTGCCGAGGACGCGGTCACGAATGTTGATTCGGTCTTATTTTTTAATCCGTCTTGTAGATTATTAAAAAATATTGGACACGTATTTTTCTTTTTTCATGCAATAAAAAAATAACGGCGATATGTTGAGTTGAAATTTCGCGTGACGTCACTATTCGGGCAGTTTATATGGCGGTTTTAGCGGTTAGTGACGTCACGACCCCCTCACCCTGAACTTTAATGCGCTCTATCTCTGTATATTTTAATTAATTTGAAAAACCAAAAAATACGTGTCTATTATTTTTTATTTTCTAACTGACGGTCTGATTAAAATTTTGATTTTCAAAAGTAGTCCACCGACCTTGAACCTGGAGTCGAGGCGCGCGATCTCCCCCTGCAGCACGTCCGGTATCTCGCACTCGCGCTGCTCCGGCTCCTCGGGCCGGTACACTTTCTTCGGCGGCGGGAACACATTTCTGGAATTTGATGGATTTTGCAAATCATTAATCACAAATCATCGAATATAAGCAACTCTATCTGATAACTTCAAACGAGCAACAATTTCCATCGAATGTTGATTGAGTACAAAAACAATGGGCTAGCTAGATGATTAATTTTTTGGCCGTCTTGTAAATCAATAAAAGATATTGGACTCTGTATTTTTCCTTTTTTTTTTAATAAAGGCGACACATAAGTTGAAATTCCGTGTGACGTCACGCCTAGGTACACTTTATACTTAGTTAAGACGTTACAAGCCTCCATTCCTAGACTATAATGCGTATTATCTAAGTATTTTTTTCCATAATTTGAAAAAGCAAAAAATACGTACATATACATATAGACGTGGTAATGTGATTCCGCCACACCTGACTGTTAATCTATTTATGACTTTTAATAATTTTATACTGCTACTAGCTGTCCCCCGCGATTTCATCCGCGGTAACTTCGGAGTTCCCGCGGGAATTCCGGGATAAAAATTATCCTATCTTTTAAGTTGGGCCAAATACAACATAGTGACGAAATTTCATCACAATCGATTCAGTAGTTTCGGAGTCCATCGCGGACAAACAACGTGACACGTGATTTATATATATTAAGATTATAGCTTCTTCTTCCTACTAGTATAGCTTCCATGCTAATATTAAAAAAAAAAGATTCGATTTTTTGTATGTTTGTTTGTAATGGACAAACTCACAAACTACTGAAAGGATTTAATTTTTTTTTCACTTGTAACAAGCTACTGTATTCCCAAGTGACATAGTATACTTTTTATCGCAAACTTTGCACGGGAATTCCGAAATTAACGCGAGCGAAACCGCGCGGGAGTCACTAGTGTTGTAGGTATACGTGTGCGTTAGTGTTAGATAGAGTTATCTCACTTGATCTCGGGTCCGTTGATCGCGTCCAAGGTATGGCCGAACGTGCGCTTCAGAGTGTGGTTGGCGTTGGGCGACTGCAGCACCATGTTCACCACCTCCAGCAGGGGGTTGAAGATTTGCTCCTGGAACGACAAATACATAGGTTTTTTTTTTTGCTAAATAGTACTTCTGGAAAAGGTAAAGGAATCTAAGTCCATACGGCCAATTCAGTTGTATTTTTCTTCTTGTGAAGTTATTCACATCGAAAGGCATTGGTGATATGCATTTCGATGCTCTACCGGATCTTTTGGCAGCAACTCTTCACAGTTGAGCCTTACAATTTCGAATTTCAAAAAAGCAGATTATTTTCAAAAAGTATGAATTTTGCAACACATGGTACATAAAATAAACAATAAAAAACCATTTATTGCAAAAAAAATATATACAATAAGGAAACTTAAAATTTCTCGTTTTGATTCATTTTTTAGGAATATACTCGTATGTAGATGGGCAATCAACCCAAGCACTTGGTTTAAACTCGATATAAGTCAGGCCGTACCGGGTTTAAACTCAAGCACCGAACTTAACCCGGGTTAATTGTCCTAAATTAGGACGCATTGGCACCAACGGCTTCAAATCTCGAAAAATGTATACACAATAAAGTTGGATTACTCAATTTACTTGACAGACAGTCGCTATCTTCACTTATCAGGTACCACCAGACGAGACTATAGACGCAAAATTTTGAGCATTGTGTATGAAATCGAATGAATACAGGGCTCTTATTCAGTATGACCAACATTCCTTGCCCATAACGCGCGTCCCAAAAACGCAATCACAAACGCTCTAGATGCAAAAATATTAGAAATTTATATTCTTCATGACAATAAAACGTTGTAAATGTATTTTTTTTAAGTGAAACTTCATGGTATAGGGGAACAAGGAGCCAGCCGAGCTCACCTTGCCGGCGGCCGGCAGCCCCAGGCCGACGCCCTCGCTGCGCTTGAAGTCCAGCTTCTCCAGCACCACCTCGCACTTGATGAGCGTCTCCAGCGGCATGCGCTTGTTGGGGTTGGATATTATGTCCAGCAGGTTCTTTATCTTCGTCAACTTCTCCACATCTGAACAAGTAATATGGTAGTTTCCGGGGTGTGAAAATCAAAATTATATTTAGTTCGTCAGTTACGTAATAGTAGACACGTATTTTTTGCTTTATCGAATCATTGGAAAAAATACTTAGAAAAAAGGCGCCAAGTACCTAGTAAAATGTACCTAGGTGTGACGTCACACGGAGTTTCAACTCAATGTAGCGCCGTCATTTTATGATTACGTAAAAAAAGGAAAAATACATGACCAATACTTTTTATTATTGATCTACAAGATGGACTAAAAATTAAAATTTAGTCGTCGGGTGTAAACCCAGTATAAAAGAAGGTATAAGAAAATAGTTCAGGGAGGTAGGCTATAGTGAGTGTTGGGAAAACGCGATCGATATACGTATATAAATATTCCGAAAACCAAGAAATGATCATAATTTAAATTGGTAACTTTTCCCCGAGCATTTCACGCCCCCCCTAGGAGTATACAGGGTGTCGGGTGATACTGACTCTCGCCCTCGCTGACCATCCGATGCACCATGCGCTTGAGCGGCTCGATGTACTTGGACAGCTGGCGCACCTTCTCCCTGTAGGCGGCCTCCTCCCCGCCGGGGGAGGCGCCCCCGCCGCCGCCCCCGCCGCCGCCCCCCGCGCCCGCCGGCGTGCTCACCGACGACGACGGCGACGCCACCATGCCCATGCCGACGCCTCTGTCGAATCAAATCAAAAATCATCAAATAGCTGTGTGCGTTAATTTCAGAGATACCGCGGGAATTCCGGGATGGATAAAAAGCTCTTTATAACATCAGCTGTCTGCAAGTGAAAATCCCGTTGAAATCGGTCCAGCCGTTTCAGAGATCACCCGGAACAAACTGACAGATAGATCGACAGACAAGCAAACAGAGAAAAATTAAAAAAAAAATTGATGTTAGTTTCGTACCTATATACTTAGTTTGAAATTACAAACAGACACTTCAATTTGATTTATAATATTATTACTACTGTTCACGCTAAATTTAAGGTATTATAAATGCTAATGTGAGTTTATTTGTTTGTTACGCTTTCACGACTTTACTACTCAACCGGTCGTCATGAAATTTTTTATACACATTGCCAGGGTTACAGAGAAGGACACAGGGTGCATTGCGTCCAGGAATTTTTAAACTGTTAATTAATGTGGGCGAAACCGCGGGAAACAGCTAGTATGTTTATTAAAGGAAGCAAGCAGTGAGCAATGAGAACAGTACCTCTGCTGTTGGGAGTGGTGCGGCATGTGCTGGGGCCCGGAGGGCGAGGGGCTGCCCACGCCCGCGCACGCGCCCAGCGCGCCCAGCGACATGGGCGACGGCATCGCGCCGCTCATCACGCCTGCGACACACAAACACACACACATATTTTTTAAGCTGCACAGTAAATGCACCGCCAAGTGAACTCTCTGTAATACCTGAGTCCGCCTTTTGTACCGTGATGTGCATAAAATTTAAATCCTTACTTATATTATAAATGCGAAAGTGAGTTTGTTTGTTTGTTACGTTTTCACGGCTAAACAGCTCAACCGATCATTACGAAATTTTGTATACACGTTGTCAGGGGTACAGAGAAGGACATAGGCTACTGTTTATTCCGGACTTCCCACGGGAATTTCGAATTTAACGCGGAAGAAACTACATTAAATTTTGCATACTATGTGTAGGTTCCAACAAACAAACAAACCATATCGCAGTATAGATTATAATATAATGGTTATAAGGTGTTACTTGAAATACAAACTGTTTTCAATGTTTTTGGAAGTAGGAATAGATACCATAAGTACTAATACAAAATACCTTCTGGAACACAGGCACGTAAGGCTTATAATAGATTTGGGTGTAAGTAGGACGACGCTAGCGCAATGTTCACCGAATGTGCACCCTAGTGCATCCACCTCAGTATACAGTTGAATTTTTTCACTACAAACGATAGCCTGCCAGCCTCCTGGCATGCTTCTGTATAGGTTCTTGGCATGAAGAAGTAGTAGTAGTGTATTGGACTCACCCATGGAGGCGGGACTGGGCCCGCCCATGCCGGGCGAGGGCGCGGACGGCGAGGGGCTCTGCCGCAGGAACTGCCCGGGCTGGGGCGCGCGCCCCGCCGGGTACCCGCCGCCCAGCATCACCTCCTGCTTGCCGGGCACGCGGCCCTGCATGTGCAGCATGCCCATGTTCACCATCTGGCTGTTGCCCATGCCGCCCACTGGTGCACACAGTAGAATAATATAAAATAACAATAACATGAAAAAAATGGCGCCGTGCTGCTACCAAAAGGCACAACACAGCAAGGATACAAACAATAATGTTTAAAAAACTTTTAAAAAATGCATACTCGCTTGGAAATATTATCCCAACAAAAATATATAAAACAAAACAAATTATTATCATTATTTATAGACTAGCAGCTTTCGCTGATGCGCCTATATCTACAGTTGTGATGTTCACTTCAGTTCATTGATTTCTGTTCTCCCATCCATTAACTATTTATGCTTTACTGGTCAAATGCCTGTCCAGTCTATTTTTAACTTGATCTAATGTTTGTGCGTTAATCACTTCAGTGGGGAGCTGGTTTCATGCATTTACCAAATCACAGATAATATTATTCGACTAAAAGTATACATTTACTTTAATTTTTATTTGCATGTTGTGACGTATGGTGTCTCCTTGCTTGAATACCAAAGTGACAGTAAATGTCAACGTAACAGATGCAATGAAATCAAATTTATACTACTGTACACAACTAAACAGCAGCTAACCAATAAACCACTTACCCATCTGCTGGTTCATTTGACCCTGCATAGAGTTAGGGGCCATCTGCCCTCCCATGTTTGGGTTGAGCTGCTGCATCTGGCCCATGCCACTGCCCATCGGTCCCTGCATGCCACTGGCCATGGACATCATCTGCGGTTGCATGCCTGGAGCCCCCAGTTGGCTCTGGAGCTGACTCCCCATCGAACCCATACCACCCATCATATTATTCCCCATTTGCCCTTGATTCGGCACCATACCCATCGGTGCTAACTTATTCTGCAGCTGCATGTTTAACTGCGGTCTCTGGTTCAGGGTTTGCAATAAGTTTGTAGCAGTCTGAGATTGCTGTCCTTGTGACACGATAGGCTGTTGCCCCATCTGACCCTGCATCCCACCCATGCCAGGATTTGGCCCCATCTGCTGCTGCATCTGTCCTTGGGGCCCCATGTTCATCATTTGGTTTCTGGTGCCTTGTGAAGCCATGTTTTGAAGTGCATTGATAGGATCTGTCGCCAAGCCCGCCTGATTGTTGGGCCCATGGGATTGTTGACCCTGATTTTGTACTTGGGCATTTGAATTTTGCTGATTTTGATTCTGCATGTTTGGTGCACCTTGATTCTGTTTCGATTGAGCTACAATCAGAAATTAAAACTTAAAGTAGTTATAAGAAAAACTGGAAAAGCTCGATTGACGCGCTTGAAACCGCAGGGAACAGCTAGTAGAACATAAAACTAAAAAGTGACATTAAAACTGGTGAAATTTTTTGTAACTACTCTGCAATTTAATATTGTCAAAAAAACTGACATCATGACGTCAGTACTAATACCATTATAAAATAATTGGCATAATAAATGCCTGGGAGCAACAGACCACTGCAGCATTAGTAAGTTAGCAAGTTCAACATAGAAATTAAGCATGTAGGTATGTACAACATGCATATAAACTTAATACAGAACCATTTCTGCAGAGCTAGGATGCACAACATGATATGTTTATCGAACGAAAGATAAAATTGTGGACACGACAAATATTTGTGGGCGTCCAAGCAAAAAAGTGCAGTAGTGGGGTATTGAGTTAAGACTAGATTCGGTTAAACATTTTTTACCACTGGTAGACAAAACAATATATTATGTTGACGAGAATCGATAGAGTGGCTTGATAAAATTTTATCATGTTGCACATCCTAGCTCCGCTGGTTAGTAATCTGATAGACTCACATATATCACGAAAGTGTAATAAGAGTTTTGCAATCATGTTCATGTATTCCTCTTTGGTCTTTGCCTTCTGGAACACTTGGCCCTCCATATCGCTGCTGTTGCGACCCACTTGTATACCTGACCGTTGGATCATGTCTTCTCTGGTGAATCAAATCATTATTATCATTAACTTTTAACTAAACCTAAACTGAATGAATCATTAACCAACTGTTAACTCTTTCACCGTCATCACCACAATACAATCTATAAAAGTGGTGCTCCTGCGGCCAGACATTTAATATTAAGTTACTAACAAACCACTGCACTGACTTTTATAATTAAATAATAGATATTTTAATTGTTCCCAACACTAGGAGAAATTTTCCCTAAAGCATGTGGTCTTAACTAATTAAGGCTTACAAAAAGTGAGGGTGAAAGGGTTAGGTACAGAGTTTTAATAATCAAATATTATAAAGTAATAGTTGGAATAATTTAAAAATCTATAAGATTGGATGTAGGGGTAATTTCTGGAATTACTAAAGCAATTTAAAAAATTCTTTTTTTGATAAGATGAATGAGCAGTATCACTAAGTTACATTTTTTCCCGCAGGAGTGCTAAAATTCACATGGGTGAAACCGCAGAATATAATTCAACGGGTACTACATATATATACCATTGCAAGTTGAAAAACACATCTTTACAGCAGAAGCAATCTAAAGGTTTGAATGCTTGGTGTAAAATGATGTCACTTGCATCAATTTACTAATTTGTATCCTCAAAACTAGTTGATATCTAAAATAGTACAGGATACAAAATTACAGGTTAATAACTTATTAAGTAGTTAGGTACCTATCCATTATTAAAGTAAGGAGGTAGTTATGCGGCAAATAGGTAACAATAACATTCACTTTACAATGCATCACTATTTCAGTAAAAATAACTTAACTCACGGTGGAATTCACATGAATTTGAAGCTAGAATGTTATAATTTTATTAAATTTATCGCGGAACCATTCAAAATTAAATAACCCTTACTATTAAAAAAAATGTATTTGCTACGCTTTCACGTCTTAACGCCAACGGCTCAACCGATTAGCATGAAATTTTGTATGTACGTTTTCAGGAGTACAGGAAAGAGCTTAGAGTACTTTTTATCCCAGAATTCCTAAGGGAAATTAACACGGGTGAAACCGCTGGGGTGAAGAATGCGCCTATTGTGTTAGAAACAAATAGGTAACCCTAAATAAGGGGTAAAACACATTAGAATACATACAAATGCATAATTCAACAGCAAAATCATATAAATGTTATTTTATTATTATTTTTTACATACATTCTAGCCACCATGCCTTGGCGATAGTTTTGCGACCTCCAGTTGTCGTCCGAGGGCATTGCGTTGAACTGTTTTATGTTATCCATAACTATTTTAATACACAATTCACCAGTATGCACAAAAATAAACTATTAAACTAACGTAGTAGTTATTATATGGTTATTTATTAAATGGTTAGATGGTTAAATTCCAGCCACAAATGAACACAGACGAATAATGAGAACATGCAAATGAACTACTAGTACTAGACTTATGTCCCACAAATTAATAAGACTTATGGTTATGTCCAGAGAGAAGGTAATCACTACGTTTTAGTAAACACCACGTTCTTATGTCATAAGATTTTTTTTTATTTTTTGTTATGGCATCGCGCGGTTTGCGCATTTTGCCAGTTTCAAGGTAGGGAAACCAGCACAAAAAACTCCCAAGCAGTGTTGCCTACCCTCAAAAATATTTACCCCTAAAAGTTAGGTCAAAATACAATAAGATTATTAAAAAAAAGCTTTATAGTTAATAGTAGCGCTAAGATTTATGCCTAGTTTCGTAACCATTAAGGTGAAATTATTTCTATTAAAAAAGAAAACAATTTAATCAAAAAAAATTTAAATTAAAAAAAAATATTCTCTAGGTTTTTTTTTCGATCAATCTTTTTTTCGTAATTAAAAATGAAGATTTATTATCAAAATGCAAATTATGAAATTCTTAATTTTTCGAAATTACGGCTTTCCTATTGATCGTAGTAAAAGTATCGATCGTAGTAAACCTTATAACGCTCGGTTGGAAGTTGCATATAACGACCAACTCCCGACGAACGCCCTATTTTAGCTTACCTATTTCACTGTTTCCGCACACTGTTCGTCACTAATGAATCACTATAATGCAAATTTCACCACACTCACATAATATTAATAACGATAAAGTAAAACAAAAAATAAAACTGACGTCCATTTCTGCTCAAATCCCGCCAAAAGTTCTAAGTATAGACAACGTAACCACAGTCGCGTCCCGCCCGCTGGTGTCTGCCCACTAGGGTTTTTCTGCTCACGAAGAGCTGGTGGCGGGAGTCGACTTAGCCCATCTACCCCCTCCACATTTAACTTGTCACCGACTTCATACCGATCAGTGGCAGCACAAACCAATAATAATGTTACGAGTGTTTTTGTCGGTATTTAGTTATTTTTAGCTTCTTATTTTTAGCTTTTTAGTTTTGTGTTTTTGGAAGTTGGTTTTAATTTTTTTGTTAAAATTTTGTTTATTTCGCGCTTTTAAGTGACTTAGTTCGTAATTTCTCTAAGTCACGATAGCCTAATGTCAACTGCCCATCACCTTTTACAAAATATTGCTTTTTCCGACGCAGGAACCTTAATTGTTGAGGAGTTCTCCTTGTACATCACCATCAGTTCCACTTCACCATTTATACATTATGACGAGCATAAATTGTTTAGAAACCATATTAAAGTTATCGAATCGGAACCCGTGAAATAACTATTATTGAGTAGTTCCGATGGTTTTCATCATCAGTTCTACTTCTTCAAATTTTGCTTTTCAAAAGCAAATGAAAGTTTTACTATAAAAAATACCCAAATCGCTATAGGTGTGCCTTGATTTCTCTTGATTTCTCAAAGATCCCATCATCAGAAATCCCGACTTGGTGGCAATGGGATCTAATTGATTAGATCAACAAATAAACATGATTGGCTAGATTGCTTTACTTTAGGTCCTATATTTTTGTACCTCTATTTTTCTTGGAAAAATATAAGAAATAAAAAATTGAAAAAAATATTACATATAAGTCAAAAAATCCCTAAAAATACCTCTAAAAATATAATAATCCTAAAAAACCCCATCGCATTCATTTTCCCCCTAAATCTGGGGGGAAAACCCTTAAGTTGGCAACACTGCACCCAAGTCCAAACTCCCAAGTCTCAATGTGGTCAAAATATTACAATACCCCAAAGAGTGAAGTAATATTATGGTTTACCCCTTTCGGGGAAGACAAAAGGAAACTTAGTCCATATAGCCAATTCGGTGGTATTATTTCTTCTTCTGAAATCAAAATACCTACCGTGGTAGGGAAACGATACTAAGTATCGTTTTATCTCTACCACGGTACCTATTTTCCTATTTATTTTCCAACCGCCAACGCTAACAAAATATCGCGGTTCCCAACTTAAAGATTTCCCCCTAAAGAAGGATGGCCAGATCGGACTCGATACGAAACAATGGTGTCCATATATGATATATATATGAAAAAAATCCTTATTTTTTAAGATTTTAAAAAACACAAAAAATATCTCTATAAGTAGCCACAAAAAAAAGATATTAATTTATTTTTCTTTTTGTAACTTCTACGACATCATGTATGTGGTTTCAGAACGCACCTATTGACGATTCATTTCGCGTATGACATGACTTAGTATTCAAAGACTATAATTATTCACGTTTTTCTTAATAGTTTTACTAGATAATTATGTAGGCATCAAATCAACAACTGTGTGTGCGTTCTTGTCATAAAAAAAATTATTTAGGTTCATAGTAAGTATAAGCATTTTGTTCAATTGCGTACATCGGAACGTCATTTGTCTTTGACAAGTTACTAAATCTGTGGTCATCGAACCGCGCCAGTGATTGTCATTAATCATTAATATTTGATTTGATTGGCAATTGACATGACACCCGGCAATCACGCATTTTAATCGCTTTACTTGTTGTTCTATTTTGAATTTCCTTTGTCGTTTTTACCTAGGCATTTTTTACGGACTGATAACTACCACTTGTGACTACATTATTTCTATGCTAACTACACTTTTAGTTCGGGTAAAATGTAGTTGTTGATTCTAACCTCAAATGTATTGTGGTTTTTACGATGTTATTTTAAAAAATTGTGACTATTTAGATATGATTTTTAAACGGGATGGTATTTACAACATAAAAACAAATCAATCTAACTATAGTTTATTTTGGGACATGAAAAATAAAAGTCAAGTCCAGCTCCTATAGAAATTTTGCCATTGTTCTTTAGTGGGTAAATGAATGCAGTAAGATTTTTTAGGGGGATCATATTTTTAGGGGTATTGTAAGGGGTTTTCCTTATTTTTTCCAATTTTTATTTATTATTTTGTTGTTACTAATTATTATTAATTTATTAGAAGGGGCCAGGATTTATATAAAAAACAATTATTAATAATGTCGAATATTTCATATTAAATATTGATCTTAAAAATAAATCTATAGAAATTTTCATCAAATTCTTCTTTTTCATGAAACCAATATTTTCGCCCTAATAATTTTGAAACTAGGGCAAAAATTTTGATGCCATTTATTTTTCAAAATTTTTTTGTTATATTATTTTATATAGAGGGATTTAGGGGTTTTGACTTTAAGGGGTAAATATTTTTGGGAGCTGGTAACACTGAACTAGATTCCCGTCAGATTCCCAGATTCCCGTCGGCTGTGAGCCGTAGCCCTGGTATAAAGAAACAAAAATATTCCATGATAGAAAAATGATTACCATAATCAATCGTCTCAGATTTGGACACTGCCAAACTCCATCACACCTTTATAGATTAAAGATCGCTCCAAATGAAAACTGTTCCCATTGTGGCTCGGAAAAAGCAGATATAGTCCATTATGTAGAAAACTGTTACAAATTACAAATTCTCCGCACAAAGGCTTTTGTTGCATAACGACATCAACGACATTTTAAGCGTCAAAGTCAAGAACATCTTCATCAAATTGCCACTAGTGATGTTCCCCGCCGTACCCAAGAAATACTAGGCGAAAAAAGACTCTTCACGGTGTTGTATAAATTCATTAAAAACACATTAGAAAAACTTTGATTTGTGAAAAGTAGACTAAGCTCAAAATAACTAGATTTATGTCTAAAGACTCTAAAGAGTATAAAGTGTGTTTAGTTAGTGTATATACTTTTACTTACTTTTAAATATTGTAATAGAATGTAAGCTATGGCTAAAGGCCTAGTTGCCAAGCCTTAATAAATTAAAAAAAAAAAAAAAAAAACCGTCCCGGACTTTTGGCGGATTTCTAGCAGAGTGGACGTCAGTTTTATTTCTTTGTTTTGCAAATTAGTTTATCGTGATTAATATTGTGTGAATATGGTAGATTTTGCATAATAGTGATCCATTAGTGATGAACAGTGTGCGGAAACAGTGAAATAAGATGAAATAGGGCGTTCATCGGGAGGTTTCCATTTTACTATACAACTTCCCACAGAGCGTCTTATTAAGGTCCAACTGTAAAGATTTGCTGCCAAAAGTTCCGGTAAAGCATCGATATGCATCTCACCAATGCATTTCGATGTAAATAACTTCAGAAGAAGAAAAATACTAATGAATTGGCTATATGGACTAAGTTTCCTTCTGCCTTCCCCGAGAGGGGTAAACTTCACCAAACAAAAAAAAAAATATCCCGGCCCGTCACAAATGTCCATGTGTGCGTTCCGTGGATTTGGGCGCAGTTGTTCGGTTAAAATTTCACTCGTTTGAGTTGCAACCAAGCCACAGAACGATCGAGTTGTTTTTATAACCTCAAAATATTTGAAATTTCAGGCGCCATTTGTTTTCTCTCAACTCACATTGCAAATAAGACTATTTTACATCCAATTATAAACTTTTTGTGACTACGACACCTCCCTTTTGTTCGTAAGAATTCCGATTAATTTCTTTTTCAACGAATCCGGTTTTTGGCGCAAACTTTGACACTTCTTAAACAATACATAGCTGTCAGAGTGAAAATTAATCTGCTTCGGAGATGGTTATTTGGTTGCTGCACTCCGAGCCACGGAACGGGTGAAACTACGCTCTGACAATTGTCAGAGTAAAATTTCACCAAGCCACAGAACGGGTTCAGAGCGCGCTCGAGCGCGTTCGAGTGCATTCGTGCGAAGCCACGGAACGCACACCATGTCTAGTTGGTTTGTGCATATGTCTAGTTAATTTGTGGTCCCGTCCCCTTTGACATGCAGTATCTCTAGTAGTAGTCACTGTCAGAGAGAAGGTCTGTAGTAGTCTCAGAACAATAATATTTAAGTCAAGTTTAATAATTAAATGCGAGTTAATTGCCTGTTAATTTGTGCTCTATTGTATTATCTATGTTTGTGCCCGTCACCAAGTCTTATTAATTTGTGCCCGTCACACGGTCACAGAGTACTAATTGATTCCCGTGGGCCGTTTGTATTTTGCAAGATTTTTTAATTTGTACAGAAATACAATCTATTACATCCTCAGACGAAATTATTTCGTCTGAGATTACATCCAAATCTATTGTTGGTATAAATATGGCTTCGCCTACAATTCTAAGAGTAAAACGCAAACGTGAAGAAAATCCACAGGAAGCGTTGGTGCTTATGTGTAAACGAATAAAAACCGACATTGTAAATGTGGATGCACCAAATGTTTTCGTTTTCCAAGGCACAGTCGGCGATCAGGTGAGTTATTTATTTTCTGTAAGCTATTCCTTCAGAAATGATCCCGCGTCATTTCCGAAGGAATAGCTCCATTAGTTCTATTAAAAGTTTCGTATAAATCTGCCCAGTCATTTCTGTGTGGGAGTAACAAGTATACACACACAAACTTTTCCATTTAGCATTAGCATAGTATCTTTAAACATGTGAAATATACATATGTCGCAAAAAGGAGAGTAACATAAGTATCCGAATACCCCACTTCTGATGTAGGAAATAATGATAGGAACACAGGACTATAATAAGCAATTGCACCAATATAGTTATAGATAATACAGCATACCAGATATCCGTAGGGAACACGGAGCAGTGCCTGGGACTTGCGACCCAGGTGTAGGTTTAATGGGGCCCCTTTACAATGCATGAACGCTCACCTCCACTGCCCGTGCTCCCGACTTAAGCAAACCTCTGGAAAGTATTAGATGACACAGCACACGTAATCACTATAGCCACTTTAGATTGATACGACACTGATACGACACTATAACTGCACTGCACCGAACACAAAGTAACAATGAACCGTGGCTTACGCATACCCGCGTTTTATATCAAGTTCTAACAAAGACGAGTCGGGCAATGGAGTGGAGCGGGGGAACGAACGAGTTATATACAACATACGTCGGCGGGAAACGTTATTGATAACGAAACTACCCTCACCCCGACACATACATTTCACTTTAATTTGTCCTATGTCACCTCAGCAATGTGCGAGTAGTTCTCAAATGTTGTGCTTTGTAAGGGACAAGGGTATGTTTATGCTCACTCAACATTTAGTTGAAGCAACCAATTGTTGTAAGCAACAATCTTCACCAATGTTGTATGGTCAACAATGATCAACATCTGTTGAAGCAACAGATTTGACAGTGTAATTTTACATACAGGTGCGTTTATGCTCATTCAACAAAAAGCAATTTCTGCGGACTTAAGCGGTAATTCTGAATCTCCAAAACAGTTGAACCTACTTTGACGGCTTCCACTGCTTATTAGCTGATGTTATAAGGAGTAAATTAGGCTACTTTGGAGTTCCTGCAGGAATTTCGAAACTCACGCGGGTGAAACTGCTAAGCACACAGGATAATATTATATTTTAGAATTTTCTGCACCTCATTGACATAGAATTATGCTATCTTCAAATTGAGCTGTAATTAAATTTTGAGAGATATTTAATTTTCCCCTTTTAAAAAAAGCTGACAGACAGGTTGTAATGTCGAACTGACTCGTTACTTCGTGTATCGTCACAGTGACTACCTTGCAACTAATCACAGTGAGTTTCTTGTTTTTTCATCAATTATCATAAATTTTTGTTTATTTACAGGAGTTATCAGAGTTAAGTAAAGTGATACCAGAATCTACACATGACAGAAGAAACAAAACTGAAACAATTAGAACACTAGATAATTTAAGGAAAAAAGTCAAGGAACAAACACAAAAGGCATCATCACTGAATAGATATGAAGTTGTGAATTGTCATAGGGGATTAGAAAACCAAGAAACTAGCAAACACATCAACCTGGTGGATCTGCAGCAATCTGATGATAATACAGACAAAACAACAGTTTATGAATATGACATATACACATCAATAGCAAAAGATTTCAGCTTGTCTGAAGTGGATGACAATATTCGGTTAGTATAAAAATTAATAAATGCAATATTACAAATGAATGAATGAATGAAATAAAACTATAACAATTTTAACAAATCATATTATCAAACTTGTAAAATAATAAGTTAAGGTATTAATTTTTGACGATAATAGGGTATTTGCATGTAATTTATTATAAGAAATTGTGTCAATATTTCAAAAATAGAGCCCAAGAAAAGCTTAATCGTGAAAGAATTACTAAAAAGTTATCAAGAGTACTTTTTCTGAAGTTTTTTACTTTAAAATGCAATGGTAAGATGCATTCCGACTGTTAACTGGAACTTTTGAAAGTAACTCTACACAGTTGAACCTTGTGTGCGTTCCGTGGGTTTGGGCGTAGTTGTTCGGTTAAAATTTAACTCGTTTGAGTTGCAACCAAGCCACAAAACGACAGAGTTGTTTTTATAACCTCAAAGTATTTGAAATTTCAGGCGCCACTGGTTTACTCTCAACTCACATTGCGAGTAAGACTGTTTTACATCCAATTATAAACTTTTTGTTACTACGACACCTCCCCTTTGTAAGAATTCCGATGATTTTCTTTTTCGACGAATTCGGCTTTTGGCGCAAAATTTTACACTTCTTAAACAATACATAGCTGTCAGAGTGAAAATTAACTTGCTTCGGAGATGGTTGTTTGGTTGCTGCACTCTGAGTATGGAGGGTAGGAGCTATGGAACGGGTGAAACTACGCTCTGACCGCTATCACAGTTCACCAAGCCAAGAAACGGGTATAGAGTGCGCTCGAGTGTGTTCGAGTGCACTCTTGCGAATCCACGGAACGCGCCACTTAATTTTACTTTTGGATATTGAAATTACATTACTGTCAGTGTCACATGACCCTGTCAAAACGACAGTGACATCTCTATCTCAGATTAATAAGGCGTAATTTGAATCTTTGGTACCAAATAAACCCTCAGAACAATAACAGTTTATTCTTCTGAGAATAAACCGCTATTCTACTTCTTCTTCTTCTTTTAAAATATGGCTTCCACTATGTTCACTCACAGTGACTCCGCCAATGTCACATAGCTATTCTATCTAGTGACATCATTCTGCGTTTTGGTGGTAAGGTCAAAAGTAGGAACTTTGAAATGCTCTATTTAATTAATTTACGCATATATATTTTTTCTTTTTTCTTGCTTCGTTTAAGTAGGCCATATTATCTTTAAAATAGACTAAAAAAAAAACTCATGCAAGTACCCTATTTGGCAGCATTGAAACATTATCAGAAAGTGCCAATTTTGTCAGGTAAAATATGTTACCCTAACATAGTAGCATACAAACCAGTACTGCAGCATTTTCTATTGTACACTACATTGTTTTATTTATAAGATTTGTATAATATGCATTTTGATGTTCAGTGTGGTAACCGTCCGTGGTGACAACAGTGAAGTCGACATTGACACCTTGATTACGGAACTACTTAATGAACATGAGGATGATGAGCAAGAATCGAACGATGATGAAGATTCAAACAATGAAAATAATTATAAGAATGATTATCCTGACACAGATGTCAGTGATGATGAAGCGTTGGTTAGAGCTGTGGCCAGAACTAGGATTGGTATGCTAGGTACTTATAAAATATCATAATATTATATTTTATTCCATAAAGAACTGTAAAAGGTTCATTTAAAAAAAGCCTTTGGTCTGTAGCAGGTATTGTCTAATTAATAGTAATAATCCACATCACAACACACAGATCTACTTGATCCCACAGTAAGCTATTATTAGCTTATGTCGTGGAAACCGAGCAAACGAATAGCAATAGCAATTGTAACCAGCTTTTTATTATCAGATCATGAATGTCTTGTGAAAAACTTGTGACATAATAGTTAGACATAGACATATCTTTATTCGGCATCACAGAAAATTAAAAAATATGTGACAAAATTTAACACTTAAGACGATCGTGTGCGTGCAAATTTTCATACAAAAAGCCAAACCGTTTATCTCCCCTTAAACATAGACCAATTTTGATGATTTTTTTACATGTTATTGATGTATTGGATAACTAGGGCTGTACGTTTTGATTTTAAAGAAATATTGCTTATAACAAAAGTTATTAGCATCTCAATATCCATATTTTTTACAAAAAATCTTCCTCGAGTTTTTTAATTTATTAAAGTTAAACTAAACTGAATTACTAAATTAGAAAAACGTACAGCCCTAGATTAAGGTGTACTGAATCGAATGACACCAAAATTGTCTCATTTAGTGAAGGTTTAGGGGGGTAGAAAAGGTTTGGCCCGAAACAATATTTCAGAAGGAAAAATTAGGCACTCGCCTCTAGGTCCTGCAAGTCTCTCTATCGCACGCATCGCACGGTAGCAGAGCGGCATGAAACAGATAGACTTTTTGCAAATACCTACTCGCGACGCGTCTCGGATGGAAACGATCCTCTTAAATCACACAGTTAAATCCAAGTTGATATTGTCCAAACGACAGCCCACACCACTACTATTTCTAGGTTCGCCAATGCGTTTTCACTGAGATTGTAGTTTCTTTATGTAGTAACTAGCGGTTCCCCGCGGTAATTTCGGAGTTCCCGCGGAATTTTGGGATAAAAAGTACCTTATGTCCTTCTACCCCTGACAATGTATATGTAAAATCACCTGCTTCTATGAAAACACATTGTTCCATACAAAATTTTCAATCCCTTTTCACTTCCATAGGGGTTTAATTTTCCCAAAACCTTTCTAGCGCACACCTACGTCACAAAGAATATTTGTGCAAAATTTCATGGTTCTATATCCAGCAGTTTCAGCTGTGTGTTGATTGATCAGGCAGTTTCTGCTTCTATATATACAGGATGTGAAAAGACCGGCGATATAACCGCTAGGAATCCATATAAAATAGTAATTGAAGTTATTCTGCAGTAAAAATATTGTTGGAAAATGTAATTTTTATTTTTAAGATAAAAAAAAAATTTACTGCGCGCAACATACTCGCAAATCTACACCACAGTATAACTACCTGCCCAAAAACTACTAAATTACTTTAGAACTAATATATTGGTCACGTGATAAACTACAAAAATATGCAATAATTAGTACAAAATTTTCGAAACTTTGAGGCTTAATATCTTGAAAACCGTTGATTTCCGAGCTGAATTTCTACGTCTAAAATGTTCGTACTGGTGTAGGGAATATGATAGTTTCGGATATGTCGGAGGTTTTCTGACAGCCTGTATAACATGTGGTAAAATTAACTGCAAATATTTACAGAGCTGAAAGTATATGTTATAATAAACAGGATTAAGTTGTAAAGCGATTGAGCAGCGAGCCCCCTAAAAAGAAAACTTATTTTATGAATGAATACGTTTATAACGGTGTATACTTTCAACCCTGTTAATATTTGCAGCCAATTTTACCATAATATGTTATATAGATAGCTGTACCCCGCGGTTTCACCCGCGGTAATTTCGCAGTTCCCGCGGGAGTTCCAGGATAAAAAATACCCTATGTCCTTCTTTGTACCTCTGACAACGTGCATGCCAAATTTCATCCAAATCCGCTCAGCCGTTTTTGCGTGATTGAGTAACAAACATCCAAACATCCACACTTTCACATTTATAATATTAGTAGGAAAGATATTAGATAGTATTTTTGGTGTGAATTCCAGAAGACGATTTGTCGTCCGACGACGATCTGTCGACGTCGCCGTCGCGGGAGCGGTTCGAGCACGACGTGAACCTGTTCGGGCTGCAGTACGCGCGCTACAAGGCGCGGCTGCGGCTCCGCGAGCGCGCGCCGCTGGACCCCCTGCTCACCTCCGCACCCACCGATGAAGGTCTAATATTTATTATTCACCCATATAAAAAAAGAAACCTTTTATTTCATGCATAAAAAATACATTCACCCATATAGATATCTATAATTCTGTTACATCTAACAGTTTCCTACTAATATTATAAATGTGAAAGTGTGGATGTTTGGATGTTTGTTACTCAATCACGCAAAAACGGCTGAACGGATTTGGATGAAATTTGGTATGCACGTTGTCAGGGGTACAGAGAAGGGCATGGGGTAATTTTTATCTCGGGATTCCCGCGGGAAGGCCGAAATTACCGCGGGTGAAACCGCGGAGCACAACTAGTATTATTATAAAACAAAGTCCTCCGCCGAATCAGTCTGCCTGTCTGTCTTTCTGTTCGCGATAGACTAAAAGACTAATGAACGGATCTTCATGCGGTTTTCATCTATAGATAAAGGGGTTCAAGAGAAAGGTTTATATGTATAGTTTATCCTGGAATTCCTGCGGAAACTCCGAAATTACCGCGGGTGAAAGCGCAGGCGACAGCTAGTAATGTTAGAAAGCTGAAGGGAGAAGCTGAGTTGTTTGGTTGGACGCGTTAATCTCAGGGCTACAACTGGTTCGAATTGAAAAATTCTTTTTGTGTTGGATAGTTCATAATATATCGAGGAAGGCTATAGGCTATGATGACATCACGCTACAACCAATAACACCGGAGCATCAAATTAACACTAGTGAAACCGCAGGGCACAGCTAATTATAATAGAGCGATAGTTTCCTATAAAATTTAAAAAAAAATATTGTAGCACAAAATAGTATATAAAATATACTTTTCAGGTTACAAAGATGAAGAAGACGGCTTTTTCTACGGTGAAGATGACAATGAGCGTCTCGAATATGACAGCAGATCGTCTGAAGAAGAATGTATGTCGGATTGACGACAGTTTTAAGATGACGATGAGCATCTCGAATATGACAGCAGATCGTCTCAAGAAGAATATAATATGTCAGATTGACGACAGTTGTAAGATGACGATAAGCGTCTCGAATATGACAGCAGATCGTCTCAAGAAGAATATGTCAGATTGAAGACAGTTTTAAGTCGGTTTGTGCACCCTAAAACCAGGTTCAATTATGTATAGTAATTTTTACCTTTTTAACCAAAAAGTAAAAGTGACAACAATACTTTTAAAGCGGTTTGCGGCAAATGAGTTTTAACTGAACTGATGATATTTGTGGTATAAGCTTATAGAATTTCGTAGTTATTTTAAAGCCTGTCTCGTTGAAATTTATCTATCAATCGATTATCAAGTGATCAAACGTGTCGTCATACATTATATTTTTGTTATAAAATTTTCTATAAAATTTACGAAATAAATATATTATATTTTATTTAAAAAACAAAACAAATTGCAGTGTTTATTCAAATATAATATACGGGGGATTCCCTCTGTAATTCTCCAAAACCTTATACGTATAGAAATCTGATTCGAATTTTAGAAAATGAAATAGTAAATTCACATAATAAAGAAAAATAGGTGCTTTTATAAATCGATCTTCTCTCTTCCACATTCAATGATTTTTGTCCCATTAATAGGTAGGCTATTTAACTAAACTTTAGTTTTTAGTCCGTCGCGTTGTGTAGATTAATAAAAAAAATATTTGACCCGTACCTATTGTTCTTTTCTTTACGTAATCAAAAATAACGGTGGTAGTGATGCATTGAGTCGAAATGTCGCATGAAGTCACTATCCGGTACAGTTTATACGGGGCTTATACCGGTTAATGACGTCACGAGCCTCCACTCCTGGTTTCATCATTAATTTATTGTATTATATTTTTTTAAATTAAAAGTGGACTTCGTTGTGTTTGTGTTCTGTTCTGTTCCGTATAAGTAATTTTGTTTTGACATTTCAATGTAGGTACCTACGTACAGACTTGCTAGTCAGGTGTTATTTGTACCTTTACATACATAATTCGACGACCCGATTGAGGTAGTAGGTCATCATGCTTGCCCGGTAATCAAGAGGTTCCGGGTTCGATTCCCGGTGGGGGTGCACTTTGTGTGATGAACACAGGGTTCCACTTTCCAGTCTGGGTGTGTTTATATATGTATATATGTATGTAGTATATACCACGTTTGCTTGGTTTCCACGACACAAGCTAATAATAGCTTACTATGGGATCGAGTAGATCTGTGTGTTGTGATGTGGATTATAATTATTATTATATTATATTAAAAATAAAAGATTAAATTAATATGTGATAAATAATTTATTGTCTGGCGTATTATTTTTACAATATCATTATTCTACAACTCCGCACTGATTACGAACACCCGGTACGTTACAAAGACAAATTCAATCTTAACATGTTAGAAATTAAGTCGATTTTGCAATGTCACATGAAATGTCCACTTCATATTGGCAAGCAGTTTATCATTGTAACGGGTTACAACAAAAAAAGTTTGATAAACAATTTCCATATATATAAGTAAGATTGATATGCTAAATGTGCAATATTTCTTGTAGGAAAACTACGGACAGAGTTACATACAGTTGATACAGTTGAAATACATACAGTTGAAATACATAATTTTTTCTGTTAAAATTTCTATCAATAGGCTATTTGACAATTTTTTTATTTTTATCCCGCCCTGTAGATTCATAAAAAATATTAGATACGTATTTTTTCTTTTTTTACGCAAGCAAAAAATAATGGAGATACCTTGAGTTGAAATATTGCGTGACGTCACAAGCAGGTGCAGTACTGCACATGACTTTACGAGCCCCCACTCCCAAACTTTAATGCGCTTTATCCAAGTATATTTTCATTAATTTGAAAAAGCAAAATATACGTGTCTATAATATTATCTAACTGACGGACTAAATAGAATTAAGAAAAGAAAAATTGTCAGATAGCCTATTCTATTATATAAAATTATCAATGCACTGTAGTGCAACGACAAGTTTATGCTTTAGCTATGGTAGAATTTTGTGATAAAATTTCCTTTTTACTCGTTAGTTACATCGGTAAGTTACAGTATTCAAATATTCGAGATATTTTAAAAACTACAATAGACTTTGAGAACACAAAGTATATGGCACGTCGTATCAGATGCTGTAATTTTGTTTGTACATTTGACAGTACGTGTCAATACAGTTCCTTTGAATTAGTTACTCAGGCACAGATTTTGGAAAACTGGAAGCTGGTTTTGCTATGAAGCTCCAATCGAATATAATATCGTGTATCATAACATTGAATTTCATATTTTAATGAATTCACAAGTTTTTTACTAAGTTTTTTCAACAAGTGTGGTCCGTTTATTTTTTTTTTATTTAAATTTATTTGTTTAAGTCAATAAACGTTTAAAGTCAGGCCTTTACTTTGCTGACAGTGCGTAAACACATAATTCGTTTAGCATTTTTTACGATTGCTTTTTCAAAACGTCTAGAAAACTTTTAATGCAAAGCCATTGTCAAGTAGTTGTTTATGTAACATGCTATGGTTTAAATTTCACAGCGGAGAGAAAAACAAGAAACAGTTACTGCAATCAACTCTGCACCCTATTATAATTCCGAATAGTGGTATTATCGAGCGAAGTTTAAATTATTGTTGGAAAAAAATTTGAGCTCAATTTGTATGCGAACCGTATTGCGACTCTTTATTATTGCAAGATGCAAGTTTTAATGATTACTTAATTTTAAGTAAAGATTTTAAAAACAAAACTGTCGCACTCAGGGACGTTCATTAAGTTAATGTTAATTGGCGGTCTGAGTGCGGCCGTAAGTTCCGCAAAAGAAAATGGAAGATTGTTTGATTGCTGTTGATTGTGAATGGTTTCGGATCGCTTTTTATATGCGAAATCTATTTTTGTAACAGAAAATTAGTGATCGAGACTCATTCCAAGTTACAAATAAAGGACAAACACAAAATTGTTAATTAATTTCTCGTATAACAACATTAAGTATCTACGGGGAACAAGTCTTGTAGTTTCTTAACAACTAATTTATTTATAATTAATGAGATAGTTATTAAATGCATAATATTACGATTTAAATCTAGCGATGCTTTGGCATAGACAAAACGTGTTTTTTAATTATTAGTATTTCATACACAGAATATCGGAAAATCGTTCCGGACTATCCAATAATTAAGCCTTAGATTTGGTACACCTACTTTGTAAAAGAAAGTATCCCACCAAAAACATATTCATGTAAAATGAGCCCAAGACGAGTTCATATGACGGGCACTGTCAAAAATTTATCAGATCTCATGTAAGGCCAAGCTTACAACTCTACACGCCCTAACTCTACAAGGCCTAACTTCTCAAACTCTACACCTTAGTCAGAATATGTGGCTTGGCCAATTCGCTCCATTCATATGAGAGCGTAAGGTGAAAAATGATTTTTAACATCCTGTGTATGAAATTATTTAAACAAGATAATTAATTCTCTATAAACATTTTAATTTATTATTGGAATATTACCTAAGAGGGGAGTTATTGTATTTATAGAAAGCGAATAATCGCGGATTAGGTATGCATCAAGAATATTTTAGGGGTTGAAATTCTTTTAATGTATTCGTATTTATTTACGTCTCAATTTCGTTATTTACTATCAGCCATTACTTGGTGTTGGGTTCAACAGCTATTTATATTATCTTTCGTATTTTTCCGAACGAAATTAATTTTCAACCGTTACATTTCAAACAAAACTAACAACAACGAAAGAAACAATGACTTAAAACAAATGGTAATAGAATATTGTGTCAATTTATAACTAATAATAATAATAATAATAATATCTTTACAATTATTTACAATTTTGGTAGGTTATCTTAACATTTTTATTAATATTATTTTTAACATATTCATATACCAATATAATGACAGAGAATAACTTTTTAACTATATTTAATTATTAAAAACATTACATAACAAGATATCCTAACGAAAGATGCGAATGAGAGCTACATCTATTTACAACAGTCGAGAACCATTCACTCGTTCATCCATCCGATAAAGTATGCCCTTTTATTTTTACTAACCATGATTGGTTGTTTTTATGGAAACAATTCTATACCAATTTTGTTTTTATATTGCACAAGCGTTATGATAATTTTACATCTTTACAAGTTCAGAGTTTACCTTATTTGATAATTTTTATAATTTCACAGATTAGATATGTTAATGTCACAGAAGCAATATCTTTTTGTGCACTAACGGTCGCACTCAGAGTCGACTTTAATGATAACTTAGTTAAGTATAGATTTTTAAAACAAAACTGCCGCAATCAGAGACGTTCAGTAAATTAATGTTAATTGGTATTTAATGAGATGTAACTTAATAAGTTAAATGCTAACTAACATTAATTCATTAAACTTATCTGATTGCGGCAGTTTTGTTTTAAAAATCTACACTTAATTAAATAATCATTAAAGTCGACTCTGAGTGCGGCCGTAAGTCCCGCATATAAATAGGTCTAATTACAGAATGTGTAGGTACCAAGTGTATAAGGCCCACCGCAGACTAAGTAAGCGCAGCTTAAATTATGCATCGCTATTATAAATCAACCCGGTTATTGGGATTAAACCCGATAAAAACCTGCCACTCTTGGGCTTAAACCCGGATTAAATCCGAAAATGGCAGACTTTTATCGCTATTGGCCAAATTGCGCCCAATCAAGTTAAAGGAATAAGATGACGAAATCAATTTTGAACCTTATCACTGTTCTGTATAAGATCGACTAAGTTGAGCTTTCGAGATCTGTCTGCGCGAACGATGAACCTCATTATCATGGTCAGAAATCAGTCAGCACCAAAAATATGTAGACACTTCTCAGTTTATTTATTAGAGATTTTTTTAGAAATTAATCAGTTACTTATTACTATTGCAATAAAATTCAACGACTATTAAAAGTGATTACATATTTATGATGCTGGCATTGCATCATGTAAATAAAAAGAAAAAGAAACCACCATTGGTTCGACCGTTGAATCACATGAACATTAGAGAACATACGGGCCTAAATATATAGCGCGCGGCGGCGGCGTTTCGTTTACGCGCCGTTCGTGTATTCATAGTACGGGTGCGTCGGCGAGGCGCGCGGCGGCCGGCGGTGTGGGTACGTTGTTACTGGCTGCCTCTTGGTTGTTGGCTGTACAGTAAAATTGTTTATGAGCTTTATACGTGCTTACGAATTTGAACGGTATGTCGCATGATTTGCAATAGTTGGGCGTTTCCTCCACCTCGGTATCGGGTTCTTTCTTGATGTCGGCGGCGGGGACGGGGCCGGGCTCCTCGGGCTCCGGCTCGCCCGCGTGCACCAGCTTGGCGTGCCGCACCACGTTCCCCCGGTACGTGGAGGTGTAGGCGCAGCTCCCGCAGCGGTGCACGCGCTCGCCGCCCGCCGCCGCGCTGGGCGACGTCGCCTCGCGGCTGTCGTCCTCCAGCACGCACGATATGTAGCTCTCCTCCTGTATACGACGCGAAATTACGGATTACATAAATAGCTGCTCGACACAGTTCGCGGAAGCTTCCTCGGGAACTTTTTGTCCCGAGATATAAAGCATTCTATGTTACTCGGGGATCTGTAGCTTTCTATCATCGAAAGAATTTTAAAATCGGTTCAGTTGTTCCAGAAAATAAATACCCCTAAAACATTAAAAATAAGTAGGTACCTAAGTATATAATGAGGATTAAAACAGTCAAGTCTGTTGTTAGCTAAAAATATAAAATGGTAGGTTACCTAGTTATTTTCTTAGACATTATTCAATTTTCTTGATGAAATGGATTTTGGTACCTTCCTATGCTTTTCCGAGTAGGTATTTTGCGGGTCCTTGTGAAACGAAATTAAAAAGTGACAGCAAGTTCAGCTGTCAAATTATGAACTGTTCATTACGAATATATCGCAAATACTCACCTGCAAATCAGCAGGTTTCTTCGGGAAGTGCATGCGTATGTGCGTGCGCATGCCCCGCAGCGTGTTGCCCCGGTAGCGGCAGATAGTGCAGCGGAACGCCTTGACGCCGGCGTGCGCGTCCATGTGCCGTTGCGCCGCCGCCGCCGTCGGGGACACCACCTCGCAGCACGGACACTTCCACCCAACTTCTGACCCCGACGACGGCCGGGGCACCTCCGGGGCGCTCCTCGGCGAGCGCGTCTCCCGCTTGGTGCAGTAATAAGACTGGTGAGTGGTCAAGTTGTCCAGCGAGCTGAAGTGTATCCCGCACGCCATGCAAATCAGCTGGCGGTACTGCGGCGGGGGCCCCGGCTCGGGCGGCGCGGGGCTCGCCCGCTCCTCCGCCCCGCCGGAGGAACAGTAGTGCATCTTGTGCACCCTGTAGTTCTCGTACTTGCAGAACACGATGTTGCACTCCTTACATTTCGACACTCCTTGCTTGACTAGAACTTGGGGGGACGCGACCGGCACGGGCAGCTCGGACGCGAGCCGCAACGCCAGCGCGGGGGGTATTATTTGTGGAGGTACGATTGCGGAGTATTTTTCTTCAGGCGGCGACGGCACGCTGGGCGGCTTAGGAGTGTGTCCCCTCGAGTCGCGTCGTCTTCGCTTCGGTGAACTCTCTACGCTCGGAGAATAGGAACGTCGGGACGGTGACGGCGTCTGCGGGGAGCCCGGCAGTGACGGGGCGCACACGATCTGCTCCGGCGTTGTCGATCTAATCCTGTTCTCTTTCTCCTGCTCGTCGGTTGTCGCTGACTCTGGTGACCGACGCACGCTCAAATCCAACGGTGTGACACCGTCCTTTGTGGTTTCGCGAGGGCGGTTGGCGGATTTCAAAACTTCTGGTCCCTTGCCGTCTGCAGCAATGTTTGTTGGTAACGCTTGGCTAAGTGGTTGGAAAGTTCCGTTCGGTAACAAGAAGCATGCCGTGTCTGGATCGGGCAGGGTGGTCCCTGTGAGGGTACTCGCGCTTCGTAACAGCGAATACGGCACGATGAGAATCGGATTGGTAGGCAATGCTAGCGCATACTGATTTTGAGCTGGGGGCGTCGCCCCGGGGGAGGGTGGAGCCGATCCCGAAGTCGCCGAACCGGTTCTGACTGCAGCCAATGTTTGTTTGACCACTTGTCTGGTACTGCAGTAATGTGCTTTATGCGCTCGAAACGTCTTGATCGATGTGAAACGTATGTCGCAATCGGTGCAATAACGGTCCTGCGCCGGGGGGCCCTCTGATGTAGTCTCACCGTTCGACGTCGGCGTCGGCGCTGGAGTTCCACTGCTGATCGGTGAAGACGAATGCATCCGCATGTGCCGATTCAAGCTGACCTTCTTATCAGCACTGTACGAGCAATGAGTGCACGCGTATTGCTTGCCCGGCGGCCGAGGCGTTTTAGCGTCACTGCTCGATTCGTCCGCCGCTGTCTCGGCCGAGGCGTCCGCCCCGTCTGCCGGCTTCGGCCTTCTATTCGAACAGTAGTGTTCCTGATGCGCTTGTAAAGTGCTCAACGAAGAGTAGCGAATGCCGCAGGGCTGGCACATGTAGCCGGTGACGGCGGCTGCGGCTTGGAATAGCCCTGGAAACGGTGGTGTCGCCAGGGGCAAGAAGTCTCTCACTTGCGGCGCGGGCGGCGGGGGCGGCGACGGGGAGGGCGGTTCAATTTTCAGTGACGTGGCGTGTGGAGCCAGCGCGGGGTCCGTGGCGAGGCTCGTGTTGAGGCGCAGCCGCGGAGGCGAGTCGGCCGGCGAGGGCTCCCCGCCCGACGCAGGCGAAGCGCCCCCGCTGGACGCGGCGCGCTCACCTCCCGAGCTCGGCGTTCGAGGTTCTCCCGGCATCGCCTCGCTCTCGTTTCCCCATTCCTCGTCCTCACCTGGAAATTATAACACGATTATGTTAATGCTATGGTAATTATAGCGATAGTGCAAGCATGAAAAGGAATGTAAATGGAATTATGCAAAGCAGTGATTCGAACAAAAAAGAATATATACGTTCTCAGTATCAGTTCCTATTAGTGTTGTTAATAGCGCCGCGATGCTAAGTTGGCAGCGGTTCTCTCGCGATAGTCGTCACTCGTCACGTTTCGCTCGCCTATCTGTCGACGTCAGTCAGATCGGGCCTTAGCGAGTCGAGGCATACATTAGCGCTCCTAATTGAGACGTGCTCGCTCTATGTAAATGTCGCCGCGTGGGTGGGGCACCAGCAGTCTAACGAACGCGCGAAGTGCTGACGCACAGATATAATTTATGCACACGCGGCGTTCACCGATAAAGTTGTTATCGACAGCGAGGCACCGATGTCTGTCCATCAACACAGCGAGAGCGAGCCCGCAGGCAAAAAGAGTAAAAACGTAACGGGCCCTCGTGTAATTGGATCTGATTTCCAGAAAACCTTCGTTCACCTTCCTTTTTGAGCGACAACGATCTCGCCCCGGCGAGGAATTAACCTATCTTCCGCGCAACGATCTCGACTCAAAATGCCAATTAATGAGAGGCTCAACTTCATTCTCCTGGCCCGGCCGCTGCTATGAAGATCATTATATGGGCACGACAGCGAGATGGACGCGACGATTGGTGCGCGCGCGCCGACCATCTCGCGGGTAACGAATACAGCATAAATCAGATTGCGTTCGGGTCACGCTATCCTAGTCGGCGCGCGTTCTGATTGGTCGTTACGATTTCGAGTTGACGCGCGATTGGTGAGGCTAATGTCGTTTTATCTGGCAGCTTAATGTCAGCGTCATACCTGGAGCGAGCGTTTATCGCGGTTCGTTAGTTGCGCGCGCAGCAGCTTCTGTTTTTCGCGCTAAATAAGTTATAAACTTGTGATTGTTCGTTGAGAAAAGCAGTATGTTCTCTTATTCGTCTGTGGAGAAAAGGTTGAACGTCCAATCTGATAGGTGGCGTGACTTGGCGTCGTTTATGCTCGTGCCAGCGCGGCTTGCGAAACCGAATGTCGTTTCGTTAAATGATTATCATCTGTAACCTTTTGTCTTTATAAACATGTCATATACCAGCGGCTTTTAGGAGCACTAGAGGAGGTGAGGGCAGCAACACGCAATCATAATGTTTGTACGACACAAACCCGCATAACATTGAATAGCAACATGTCAGCGCTGCACATATTCTAGCGTAGTGTGTTTAGCTCTGGCTATCTGTTCACCGGCATTGCAGTTTATCTGAGACTGTACACAATAATATACAAAACAACAATCCGTGTGTCTTTACAAAAAGTGTTAGAAGCAATAAGAGTAACATAACACAAAAAAATATTATATAGTACTTGTCAGTTGTCTGTACAGAATAATCTCCAAAAAGTCAGAACAGATTTTCATAGAGTAGCTTGGAGCAAAGTATAGACTTAGATTCATCCCATTTTAGGGGAAAGTGATGGTCATTTAAAGGCATTTCACGGGGATAAAACCGAGGGCATCAGGTAGTTAACGTATTAAATTACAAATTGACGTAGGTACTCGTGCTACAGTCAAAATATGAATATACATTATTGTATAGTAGGTATGAGAATGGGAATATGGGCAAGATTGAGACATATTGAGTTGATACCTAATGATATCAAAATAATTACCTAATATACAGATTAAAGCCAAACGTCTCTTGCTGAGCTCTATATATCTCCTCCAGCTAGTGTCCCCAATCTTCACCAGACCGTCGCGCGTCGGCCATCTTGTGGGTAGTTTAAGATTACTTATACTTTATTATACGTACTACGCGTTCGTTTCAAGTTCGCATTTCGCTTTCTCGTACCTACGGCAAATGAATGTGCTAGCCTACCATATTTATAGAAGTTTACTTATTAATAGACAGGTACTTAGCCTGGAAATCGTCAAACGCGTGCCAAAAACTTATCGAACGAAAAAAATAACTAAGCGGCCATGTTGTCTGAACGTTAATCAGATAGCAGATCGGAGATCGAGCCCCAATTAAAATAGTCTCGCATCGGGCGCGTCACAATCGGCAAGATACGCATCTGTGAAGTCGTCTCGGTGAGCGATCACCTTTAAAAGTTGCCCTTATATGACAGCACAGCACAAGCCGCGTAGTTACCTAGATAATTTATAATAATAATAAATAATTTTTAGTTCACAACTAGCCGTGCCCTGCGGTTTCACCCGCGGAAATTTCGGATATCCCGCAGAAATTCCTGGATAGATACAAAGTACCCACCCTATGGCCTTTTCTATACCCTTGACAACGTGTATGCAAAACTTCATGAGATTTCACCGTCATTAATTTCGGAGGTCCCGCAGGAATTCCGGGATAAAAAGTACCTTATGTCCTTGGCTACTTTTTATCCCGAAATTCCCACGGGAACTCCGAAACTAACGTGGAAGAAACTACATTAAATTTTGCATACCACCTACACGTTGTCAAGGGTAGGCACAGGAAAAAAATATAGGGTAGTAAGTACTTTTATCTCGAAATACCCGTGGGATCTCTGAAACTAACGCGGTGAAACCACGGGGAGCAGCTAGTATAATAAAGCGAGTGCCTAACAAAAATCGACTGAAAAACTAAGTATCTAATTAACATTTAAAATGAAATAGAAACAGTATAATCTGATATAAATCTATCTAGTATAAAAGCTTGAGTGACAAAGACGACGTCGTCTATAATAATCGGAGACATCTTGATTTGTGTTTCATAGGATGGTACATACATGTGTTGTTTATCATAGTTTTATCCGTCTGTCACACGTGTGTCGGGGGTGTTGTCTGTGATACGATCGCGATGTCTAATGGGTGCACAAGAACAGTCACTTCATGTTTAGATTATACTACATTTATTAGGTTTGGTTGTTTTTAATAGATGTACCTATTTCATTTAAAAAATACCAAGCAAGACTTAGTCAAAGTATACAGTGTGTTTAGGCAATATGGTAGATCAAAACCAAGGAGCTTAAAATATTATTATGGTTACCGAACAGCAACCATTTTGTTTACGCTGCGCAAGCTGGTTCTCGAGAGAGAAGAATCCGTGAAAATACTTGACATTGGTAAAATCAACATGGCAAAAGTGGAAGTACGTACGTACTATTGTTATTTTTATGGTATTTATTGTTACATTATACATAAAATTAATAAAACCATACAGAAAAAAAATTGTCCGAACTTAAAACTTCTCGTCCAGCTAATGATCGCCCACCGTTCGCGGGAACATGAATGCGTCTGAATATTTTTTATATGCATAGTAGCTGGGCCCTTATTCACTATAACCAACAACATTCCTTGCCCATAACGCGCGTCCCAAAAACGCATTTCTAATCGTTCTAGATGCCAAGACAGAATTTATTATTCTTTATGCCATATGAAACGTTGTAAATGTATTTTTTTGCAGTAAACTTCTTTGATTACGAGGGAAAGACAGTTTTTGCGGCGTCTTTATCTAGTGAATTTGGGCCCTGGTGGCAAAAGTGCAGTTCGTTTCCGGTTAAACGAAGTCCTTCGAGCTTCGGCGTAAAAAGAAATATCTACCGATGGTTGCTCTACGAGATTTTCGTAATGGCAATCACGGCCGGTGATCTGCGGCCGGTGTCTGTCTGGACGTGCGTCGTGCTTCACGATCGGACGGACATTAACATATCGCGGCTTCGATTCCGCTATCAAGTTACGCCCCGCTCTGGGCCCTGATTCACTATGACCAACAACATTCCTTGCCCATAACGCGCTTCCCAAAAACGCAACCTCAAACGTTCCAGGTACTTAGACAAATATTAGAAAATATTATTATGTATGCCATTAGAAACGTTGTTAATAAACGTTTTTATTGTAGGGTAACTTCTTTGAGAACGACTCGAGGGAAAGACAATTGTTGTGGCGCGTTATCTTAACACGCCGTGTATGGTCATAGGGAATAAGGGCGTTGTCCGTTTGCGCTCGGCTCCACTGGCTCCACATGAGACAGCTTAAAGCAAGAAATAGATTCTAATTTTATAACATTTTATAACGTTGTCAGGGGTGCAGAAAATTACATTAAATTTGGTATTTGCCGTCCTCCATCCTGCAACCGTCAGTAGCGCTTGCTATTAGCTAGTTGTAAATAAAAACGAAGAATTAATTCTTGGAGCACCGCCATATTTTAGAACTCTTGCTTGTTACCTATACTTCGAGGACAAACAAACGAGAACACCGGTCTATTAAAAGATAAACGTCCTTAAAATGGTAGGTTGGAAATGCACCACGCAAAAACGTTGTTGAAGTAGGTAGGTACCTACTAGATAAACATTTCCTTACAGTGTCCGCGTATCCTGGCTCATGACGAATAAATCTTGATGTCTTCGTGTCGCACGATAACGTGCTAACAAATAGTTTTGCTGTCTCTATATAAGCACCTACTTAGTACTTACTTATAAGAACTTAAGTACATTGAAAGTGCAGACAGTTAAGTACGTTCACATCAAAAGTTATTGCCAACCTTAGATTCTTTGTGAAAAATGCGAAAGTGAGTTTGTTTGTTACGCTTTCACGGTTAAACGGCTCAACCAATCACCACGAAAATTTAAATTTTAAATTAATGTATGTTGTAACTATCCATGTGTTGTGTCAAATAAAGTTCTTTCAATTTCAAAAAAAAAAAAAAATGCATACACGTTGTCAGGGGTAGGTACAGAAAAGGAGCTACTTTTTATCCCGGAATTCCCACGGAAATTTCGAAATTAGCGCGGGAGAAACCACATTAAATTTTGCATACTAACTACACGTTGTCAAGCGTAGGTAGGTACAGAAAAAAAATATAGAGTAGTACCTAAGTACTTTTATCTCGGAATAGCCGCGGGATCTTCGAAACTAACGCGGGTAAAACCGCGAGGAACAGCTAGTTAAACTGTGTGTGGACATAATAATAGGTGCATGTACCTACTTAACGAGTGAGGATTGAGGAGTATTGTTCTATTGTCAATTTGACGATTTGTCCGTACTAACAGAGAGTTTCCGAGTGTCCGATGTGACGAGTGGGATTCACACGTGTGGCACCGCGGGGAACAGAAATGCGGTACAGTCAGCGACAAAAATATGTTTTTATTTTTTATTTTAAATATAAATAAAATAAAAATATATGTGGTCGCTTACGAGCAATAGCTCTGGGAGATCGGGTTTTCTTCATTGTTCAATCTCACTTTTTTAATCACACTTTCCTATTGTTTCTATAATACCTACGTTTGCAGGCTTTCTCACCGTAAAACTTTTGTTAGGTAATAATTTTAATTCGTACATAAGTACTATTAAAGTAAACCACCAAAAGTCCCTGGGATCGAACCACAGAACAGAAAATAATTGATAGAAGGCACATCAACTTAGTTTAGTATGAAAACAGGTGAAAACCAGTGTCACCGGGTGATTTTCGCATACAAAACTATTCATCACGCACTAAAACATTCATTATAAAAAATGTATTAAACGCTTTATGGTTATGTTTTTTACTTAGGTAGTCACTGTTTTGAAAATTCACAGTTTTGGGAATATTGTGGAAAGTATACTTGGGATACTAGCAAAAGAAGTTTTGGGCAAGTAAGATAATTTGCTCTAACTTCCTTCGCAACCGTGGCGCGCCTGCATGTCATCTCTATTTAATTTATTTTCTCTGTGGATCGAACCCTCCCTCCTTAAATGAGTGACGAGAACTCTACCACTGCACCGCTTTGCCACGGCTCTACAAATCTACACTGAACAATAAACACAGCAGTACGTATGACGTGATTAATTCAACAATCCCATTAACCCAATTCGTTGCGGTCGCGTCACATAAAAAAAAAAAATACCACATCTACACGTAACCAGGAACGCAACCCTTTAACGTATGAGTGTTTCGTTATCTCCCGCCGAGATCTGGCGGACCGCGGGTCTCAACCTCCGCGACTATGATTGATGTGGAGTGTAACTTAATTATTCATGAGGTGTTGCCAGTTGCCGCACGAATATACCAAACTCTTGTGAGGACCTAAACTGTGATGTGCGAAAATATCGCAGTATTGCCAGATTTTGTCGTCTGTTCTACTGGTCGGCGATTTATGTAGATTATTCAGGAACAGCTGTTGCCAGCGGTCTCGCAAGGATGCGTTTTGCGGATTCTCTCAGAACTTCTTCTATCTTATATACGAGCATACAATGTAGCTTGTCATCCTCCAGCCCATCAACTACTTATCTCTATGGGTTAATTGCACACCAATCCATTTGTGCAATTAAAACAATCAAAGACGAAAAATAAACTAATTTTCTATTCAATATTTACGCAAAGAATTTAAGACGTATATCTAATATATAAAATTCTCGTGTCACAGTGTCAGTTACCATGCTCCTCCGAAACGGCTTGATCGATTTTTAAGAAATATTATATGCATATTCAGTAGGTCTGAGAATCGGCTACTATCTATTTTCATCCCGGAATCCCCGCGGGAACTCCGAAACTCACGCAGGTGATACCGCGGGGCACAGCTAGTAGCCTATATAAAAATATGATTAAATGTAGATTTTTCCATAATCAGACAAATGCTAAATTGAGGATTGCCACATCCACTGTCTTACAATTTATGCATCCCGCGAATGCTAGTAAATACATATTTGTAATTAACAACAAAAAAAACGAAATAGTCGTTTTGTAAGCACACAACACACACATGAGCACTCGAAACGATCGACCACAGATAAGCTAATGTCGCATGGAAATTACCACGTTTTGCGGTAATTACACACTTTATATTATAATGTTTTGGTTGCTTTACAAACTACGGTCCGTATTCCAGAAGGTGACTTAGATCACGTTTCTCTTGAGATTAGTTTTAAGCTCAAATCATAACTCAAGCGTACATAGTAATATACAATGCGTTAAAGGCCTAATCACTTGAAACTAGTCTTTAGTAGAGATTCTGAACTCTGATTTGTTCTAATCACTTGAAACTAGTCTTGAGTAGAGATTTTGAACTGATTGGTTGAGTGGTCTTGACATGACAGACGTAAACAAAGATCAATTCTTTGCTTGAGTATAGATTAGTACTCAAGCGTCGTTCTAGAATAAGGAATTAACTCAGCTGATTGTTGATAGATGAATCTCGTTTCAAGTAAGGTTCTAAAATTAAAGCTTTACATGAAATTAGTTTTAAAACTAGATTCATGACTTGAGTAACCTTTTGGAATACGGACCTACGTGTTGGTACGAAGGTACAGCCATCCTTGAATAAACGCGTCAACTGTCCCCGAGGATGTCGTCAATGGGTGGTTTCAATCGACATCCGTGGTCGGGCAGTGGATTCGATTCTCACTGGGGACATGCTAATTATGTAGCGTTAGAAAGGTATATACAGGTATAGGCAATTTACTCATGAAATTTTTCTTTATCGTAAAACCTGTGGTGATATTTTTGATTGGTATCTACATATCTACATAAATAAAAAAATTAGTTTATCTATATGTTACTTACTAAAAATATTATTATCTTTAGAATTTACTAAAGGTTAATTAATTACCTGCCTTTTAGTAAATAAACTGTAAAATCTAAAGAAGTCATAAAACAGTTTTTATCATTCTAAGTTGGCGCATTTTTTACGACGTGGTAGGTGCCAGGTAGGTAGTTCGGCGTGCATATCTAATTTCCGAAATGCATAATCGTTGAATTCCTTCGTCGCACACCGAGCGCTGAGCAGCAACGTGTTCGTGCGAATAAATAATTTTCAACATTTATATAAAATAATAAAAGAGAATTCGATCCAAATAATATCCTCCGGACATGCGAGCCGCAATCATAGAAACGTGCAGCTTAAAAAAAAAAGTAAGAAAACTTCCACTAAAAGGTCTAATTCTGATAGGCACGGGGGTCTATTACTGAGGCACGCCGTAACTCAGAAACGAGTACCTAAACACGGCAGCTCGGGCACATTTGCATAACTATCGAGTTTTTAAATCTATGCAAAATGCGACGATACGTTGCACGGGCGCACGAGTCGGCTCCCTCCCCCTGTCTCCCCACACGCCCTTAGCAAACTAAAAACACATGCGATTTCATAATACAACCCCCCCTCCACTCACTATCAAGCCTCCCCCCCCACTCACGTGTGTCGGTGGCACTTATGAATTATGATTAATAACTTTGGATTACGAAGGACATTATTAACATATTAACATATAGTACAAAAAACAAAGGATTAATTATTACGAAACTAGCTTCCAACCCCTTCGCGGTTTCCCACTTTTAAGCTTTTTACTTTTAGTGGTCGAATTTTTTAAAAGCACTGACCCAAGTTTTTTTATTTGGAAAGAGAGCCCAAATATCGATTTCCACGACTCTTACTCCAGAACTACCGGCACTTCTATCCCAATCTTTCATCCGTTTAGGGGTTGTCTTTCCAAAAAACCCATTTTAGTGCTCTCTTAGTTCCTTTTGTGGTTTGGAGTGAGCTACAATCGGAATCAGATACAATATGTAATTTCAAATTCATAGATGAAACGTCTGCCTCCTTAGCCAAGTTGAGAATCTATAAAATCGTTGACGCTTTAGATAACTAAGGAACCGAAACAGTCTCATTAAAAGTCCATATATTCGTGACCACGTGACATAACGATACGATCCTTAGTTTTCCGTAGCGTTGAAGATTATATGTAGATTGGCTAAGGGGGCTGTTGTCAGTTACAAATGGAAAATGGAGTATGTGAACTCGTGTAACATACAGCCACGTAATTACTGAAGCCTGTGATGCTACTCAAATTTAATAGGCTCTTACGAGCTTCAAGTATTGTATTGCCTCGATCCATGCATTTGAACGTAAAGAAGACAAACAAAGACTCGAAGCGTCCCTGCAGTGTGTTGACGCTTATAAAAAATCGTAAGTATCTATACGATTACTTATATAACAAATGAAATATGACAAGTCTGTTTGATTGAATCTTAAAGCAACCAAATAAAACAATTATTACAGTCATTTACATTACAGTCAACCGTTGGCGCCGATGACGATCGCACGCATATCATTGCCTTACATACCTACCAGTAGTCGTCAACCTTTACCTCAATTTTAGTAAAAATGAAATGTGTTTTGTGTAACGTTTTTTTTAACGACGGCGTTCATTGCGACGGGTGCAAGGGTGATCTCGATTTTGGTTGCGCCAAGATTACCGAAACCGGATATAGGAAGCTCGGCGCTGAAAGAAGGTCATCGTGGAGATGTCCCCGATGTAAGTCGTCGTCGCCGTCAACATCACGAGTGCCGTCGCCACAGCCTGAAACCGCTTCTTTGGATACCATTCTGGTTGAGTTGAGGGAAGTTAAGCGTCAACTGCAGTCCCTCCCATCACTTGTCGAAGATGTCAAGGCAATAAAAGCGGAATTATCTGAGCTGAGGGCATCGTGCGAATTCAATGGCGCTAAGCTTGATGAATTTGGAATCAGGCTCTCTGAGGCTGAAAATTCTATATTGAGAGTTCAACAGTCGCAAGAAGCTTTGACATCGGCTGGTTCTGATGTCCATCGTGTTAAAGAGGAGCTGGCGGCGAGGGATCAGTGGGCTAGACTTAACAATGTTGAGGTGAAAGGTGTACCGTTCAAAGCAGGCGAAAATCTATTCTCTATCGTGGAAAATTTAAGCAAAACTGTAAATTTTAGTGTCGCCAAATCACAAATTAATTACATTTCTAGAGTGCCAACACCTGATTCCAATGGAAAAAATATAGTTATAAATTTTCTCAACCGATATGTTAAGGAGGATTTTGTTGCTGCCGCGCGAGTAAAGAAAATCATAACGGCGGGTGATTTGGGTTTCCCAGGCGATGGCGCAGGCAGGCGTATATTTATTAATGATCATCTCACTCCGGATTCAAAAAAGTTGCTAGCCAAGGTCAAGGCTCTTGCTAAGGAGAAGAACTACCAGTATGTCTGGGTCAAGTTTTGCAAGATTCATGTGCGAAAATCTGCTGAATCTAGAGTGTTTAATTGCAAATGACAGTAATTTAAACAAGATGAATTAGACTGTTGTATGATTTCTTTCATTTTTGATCTTTTCTATTTAGTTCCCATATGCGTAATTTTCTTTAACTCTTGCTTTTGCTTATTTATAGATCGCGTACATTATTTAATTAATAACTATTGCACTTTGTATTATATTATTGAAACTCTTTTTAAATACCTGGCCAAAATGTTTACCGCCCCTGAATTCTGCTCGCTGCCACTTTGCTATTGTTCTATTTTAGATCGCATGCATCACTTAATTATCTCGCTCGCACCTGAGATTTGTCGCTTGGTTGAATCGCTCGCACGCATTATGCTTACTGGAGATTATTATTGTTTCTTTATTTCTTACCCACTTTTTTATTTGCACTACGCTATCCGGTGTGTTGATTATGCATTTGATATACTCATTTTATTTTCAATGACGAATGGGGTTAGTAAATACTATAGGTGTCAATATTTTTATGTTTCTTTACCTGTTTTTGTCTACGTAATTCACGGAGGGCTCGACCATTAATGATCGCCTTTTTAATTCCTTAACTATATACTACCAGAACGCTCGGGGTTTGCGTTC
This sequence comes from Zygaena filipendulae, assembly GCA_907165275.2. Classification (NCBI taxonomy): domain Eukaryota; kingdom Metazoa; phylum Arthropoda; class Insecta; order Lepidoptera; family Zygaenidae; genus Zygaena; species Zygaena filipendulae. The sequence goes on from OU015649.1 coordinate 1,697,256, forward strand.
TAAAACGAACTTTTTTTTTCGGAACGTCTGCATGAATAATTATGATTTAATAATAATAACAGAGACATGGTTGTTGGACAGCATACTCGACACTGAACTGTTCGACAGTCGGTATGTGGTCTGGCGACGCGACCGCGACTACGCCGCCACTGGCCAAACGCTCGGGGGGGGTGTACTTATAGCGGCTCGCGCGGGCTTTAGCGTGACACCTCAACCTTCATTCCGGTCCAGTGCCGAGGATCTATGGGTGACACTATCTTTTTGTGGGAGTGGTGATGGAAAGACAATTAATCTGCATATTTGTGTTCTTTATTTATGTAGTCAAAGTAGTATAGGTCTCAGTTTTACTTCACAGCTTCAAAATTTTTTAATTAATTTAAGTCGTGTTATTATGATGCACCCTGATGACGGGTACCTGGTGACGGGCGATTTTAACCTTAGCGGCATTTCATGGAAACCTACTGATGACTTCTTCGGTTATTATGAGCCTACTAATTCTAGCTCAAGTGACGAGCTACTGCTCCTGGACGAAATTGCTGCACTCGGTCTCAGCCAGTTTAACGGAGTGAAGAACACTTTTGGCCGTGTACTGGATTTGGTTTTTTCTAACTATTCAGCTCTTGTAACTGACCAAAGTAACGATCCACTTGTTCCCACCGATCCACATCACGGTGCACTTTTAATTTCAGTAAAATGTGCTGGTAACAAACCGTTAGATCGGAAATCGTTTATAAAGCATTTATTTAATAAGGGTGACTATGAACAGATTACCAATGAACTTAACCGTGTTGATTGGAATACTCATCTTTCTCCTGGATCGATCGAGGATGCTGTTGCTTTTTTCTATCAGACATGTAAAAATTTAATTGATAAGTACATTCCCTCTAGGTTAGTATCGCGTAACAAATATCCTGTTTGGTATTCACCAGCTATTAGAAAACTATTAAAAGAAAAATATAAATTCCTAAAAAAGTTTAGGATCTATGGCAACAAAACGGATGAATTTACGTATAAACTCCTTCGTACCAGGTTCAAAGTTTTAGAGGAAGCGTGCTATAAATCTTACATTGCATCTGTTGAAAATTCTATTACTACTAACCCTAAACATTTTTGGTCCCATTTTAAAGCAAAATCTAAATCCCACTCTATGCCTAGCAACATGGTCTACGAGGGCGATTCTCTTAACACCGGTGATTTAATCTGTGAAGCATTCTCAAATTTTTTTCAAAATAATTTTTTGAGGGTAAATCAGCATGTGAGTGGTGTCTGTCACCGTGTTACCACCGACATAATGCCCGTCTCATCAATTTCTAATATTGAGATCAACGCGAACTTGGTTGAACAGCTGCTTTTGGGACTCGACCCTTCAAAATCTGCAGGTCCTGACAACTTACCTGCCCCATTCCTAATTGGTTGTGCCAGATCTCTGTCGGTCCCTATCTCAATTCTTTTTGGCAAATCACTTAAGGAAGGTGCTGTTCCCGCGCTATGGAAGAGTGCCTTTATAACTCCTGTACATAAAAAAGGGTCAAAAAACGACATTTGTAACTACCGTCCCATATCTAAACTCTGTATAGTGTCTAAAATTTTTGAAAGAATTATATATAATCAAGTTTACCCCTCTATAAAGCAATCTTTCAGCACCTCCCAGCATGGGTTTTTGCGTGGTCGATCAACTGTCTCAAACCTGGTAATCCTTAATAACTACGTGACAGGCGCCATGGATCGTGGACAACAGGTTGATGTTATTTACACAGATTACAGCAAGGCTTTTGATCGTATTCAACATAATCTGCTTCTGGATAAATTAAAAGGAATTGGTATTTGTGGTGACCTTCTTAGGTGGTTTGCGTCATACATAGATAATCGCTCTCAAGCTGTCGTAATTAACAACTATATCTCCGGATGGGTTTCTGTCCCTAGCGGCGTCCCGCAGGGATCCTTGCTTGGGCCCTTGTTATTTGCGGTTTTTGTTAATGACATTGAACGTTGCTTCCACCATTCTCATCTTCTCAGTTTTGCTGATGATATGAAAATATTTGCAGCTGTTTCCACCATCTCTGATGCGCTGCGCTTGCAGAAGGATTTGCAACGCCTCGAGACCTACTGTACTGTTAACAACTTGGATCTGAATCCAATTAAATGCAGTGTAGTTACTTTCAGTCGCAAGCGTTGTACGGTTAACTATGACTATCACTTAAAGGATACCAGCCTCCCGAGGAACACAACTGTGCGTGATCTTGGTGTGTATCATGATTCCAAGCTACTGTTCGACAACCATATTGACAAAATAGTCAGCCAAGCTTCGAGGATGCTTGGATTTATAATGCGCAATAGCCGAGATTTTGAGTGTGTAAAAACATTTAAAATCCTTTACTGTACCTTTGTCCGCAGCCATCTGGAATATGCTTCTCAGGTCTGGAATCCCCAATACGCCACTTACATAAATCGCATCGAGAACATCCAGAAAAGATTTTTTAGATACTTAAGTTATCGTATCAAGGATCGCTGCGATTCTTATCACTATAATGACCTATGTCGCAAACACCACTTGCTCCCGTTGGCTAGGAGAAGGGAAATAGCCGACTTGACGTTCCTGTTAAAGATAGCTCAAAGCACTATCGACTGCCCTGACCTGCTGTCGCTACTGCCAATTAACGCCCCACCTAAATTCTTAAGGAATAGTAATATATTGAAGCCTCCCATTTCGTCATCTAATTATAGGCAAAATACATACATTCTGCGTGCGAGTGGAAACTTTAACAGATTATCTGCTAGATTTATACAGTTGGATCTGTTCGATACCAGCGTAGTGGCGGCGAGGAGGATGCTTGGCGACGATTTCTTTCGCTCTTAAAATTTATTCATTATTTTTATGTTTAATTTTCATTTTTGGGTATAGTAATAAACTGTATAAACTGTGTGAAGGCGATATAATGCCGTGTGAACGCTATGTCGAAGCTACTTGGTAGTGTACATAATTTGTGTCTACATGTGAAGACCTATCATTAGCATTTTTGTTATATTTACTTTTTATATATACAAATTATATTTGTGCTGCTGGTCTTCCATATAAATAAATAAATAAATAAATTATAGGAGTTACGTACACGCACACGCATCACAGCTGGAGGCGTCAAAAGTGGGTGGTGTTAGTGATGAATAACGTGACGGAATCCGGCGTCCAATCGTATCGATCTCGATTTTAATTATACGAATCGAGAACATCGAAACGCCTATAGATCGAATATTAATATGTCGATTGCGAATGAGTCGCGGCTCGCGGTCCGTCTTTGATTCGTCCGAAACGGCGTTCGAATTTCGAATGCGTAATGTGGATTTGCGGAACCGACGGCATTCCACGAAACCGATGCAAGAAATAAATGATTTCCGCAATACATTTAAGTAATTTAAATAGATAAAGTTTTAAATTTGGAAAAGATTATAATGTTTTTTTTTTTATAATGTCGCGTTGAAAGAAATTTTATTATGTTGAACTTCAATTTGTTTAGTTGCATTAGTATTTATTTTTAACAGTTTTTGTACGTCATATTTTATTATGAGTTAGACGAGAGCGAGACCTATTATATATGTATATTCTGCAAGAAGAACCCAATATGACTGTCGATGTTATATTATGTAGTTATATACACTTATCCCCATTATTTATATCAATAATAATCGCTTGAAAGCGTTTATTGTTACAATCGCACCATCGAGTCGAAACCAATCCATTTTCTTTTGGTATTACAGCACAATCTCGGTGTACGATAGTGATCAATTCAAACGGTCGCAGCACGCCCACTACATGGAAATAATTAACTCGGCTCACCGGCCGACATCATGTTTAACATCGGCTACTCCCATACCAATTACTACCGACAATCGATGAGGCTCCGTTACGGGCACAAAAACAGCGCCCAACACTAGTTTCGACTGTCGGCTGGTTAGGAAAAAAAAAGTAGCCGCGCGTCGCGCCGTGAACGTGTTCGGTGTTAACAAGCTTTTGATGGATCGAGCCACGATCCGAAAATGTTCTCCGACTTTTACAGTTTTCATAAACGACAAATAAGCTCTTTTTTCGCGCTTTATTACAAGACACGTCACTATAAAATATGATTTATAGCTCGTAACCGCAAACCGATCTCAACGATTACGTGCAGCAGACGAAGTCGATTGAATTTCATGAATAAAACGCGAAAGCTTGTCCAGCATTCTGATAACAACGGGACACACGATGTTTTTTACCACTGCTCATAAATGTCATTGGCGAGAGATTTCACCGCGAGACGCCAACATGGTGGGCATTTAAACGCCAATCGGTAACCGCCATCTCGTAAAATTAGTACCCGCAAAAGAGATAGTGAAGATTCGTGGCGCTCTTTCACAACGTCAATAATTATTGTGTGATCAAAGAAAACTGTTGCGATAGCATCGAGTAATCGAATGATTTTAATCTAAAAAAAAAATCGAGTAGGCATTATGGAGATAATATAGCAGTGTACCAAAGAGTGTTGCTTAAAAAATTCCCCATGTTGCGATTGTAGCCGGCGAGCGAAGCGTTCGAGATTTGAAAATTAGCATTTTTGTCGTATAACTCTGCGCGGTGTCTCGCCGAGCGCCGATACCGAATAGCCGAACGTTGAGATTTTTTTGTCGTTTTAATGACATTCACATTTTAAAATATTTCTTTATTCCTTGCTAAACTCGTTAATGCCCTAAAGAGTTAATCGCTGATTTAATTATACCATTCACCTGTCGCTATACTGAGACATCTTTACATTAATGAATCTAGTAAGTAGGTATTTAAACGCATCATTTTTGCACTCGTTGCGAGCGTTAAAGCATTGTGTGAGTAAGAAGCATTCATCCAAACTTAAAGGTATAGGAATAAGGATTTTTGGCGAGAATCAAATTCCGGCAAAACCATCATTAATTTTTATGTCAATAAAAAAGTTTAAAACTTATTTAGTTAGGTACATAGATATTATGGTGGTTTCTTGAACTATACAGTTTAGAAGTAATGGTGTTTTGTGTCCGCCAAGAGCACCGACAAAGATTTCGCCGTCTACTTAAACACTAAATATGACAAAAACTATTTGCTAGCTAAATGCACTGCGCTCAAGAAAGTCCTCGAAGATGACTTGGGACTTTCCAAGATTACAATTTTCCCGTTCATCATTGTTTTTCTCGTGAAATTAACAAAAATTTCGCCACCACTACCCGTATCGGCTCCGATGAAAAACGGTATCCAATCAAACAAAAATAACTGGCAACACCGAGAGAGTACTTTTCTAAAAATCGTTGACCCTTTATCTTCGGTGCTCAGCCGGCGCTCATTGGGCGAGAGCCAAATTTATGTCGCCGAGTAATCCGGACCCATTTGTATAGATAATTTTTATTATTGCCATCTCTCCGAAGGCGGCCCCAGACGATAACCGCTGAAGGAAAGAGTTCGTAATGACGATTTAAGTAAGGAAGATGTATTCCTTTCGGTGGTCGATAACTTTAAATTTAAATTCAAAAAGAATTTGTGAGTGGAATTTTGTAAGTACTTATAAAAATGTCGGCTAGGGTTGCCGCCTCTTTTGAGTATTGTATTATTGTAATGTTATACTAATTTACACATTTAATTTACACATTATAACTTATTTAGTAGTATGTTTATAATTTTTGTCAGAATTTACGACCTAAAATAGTGAAGTGTAGCATTGAGAAATTACAAATATTTTATTAATGCCTTTTAAAATTTAAGGAGTGTCTATTTTTGATAAAAATAACATTAGTCTAGTTAAAAAATAACTTAAATTAAATATATAATAGATAAAAGTTTTCTTCTGCTAAGTCATTTCCACATGAATACAGAGGTTCGTCATTTATGCAGACAATGTACCTACCAGAGATCACCAGGGAAGCAGCAAATTATTATTTATCTATATAGAACACATACTTAATATATTACTAAATCCATTATAATAATTTTTTTTTACAAAGCGCATCGTACAAGAACTTCTGGATGAATTTCAAAAAATCTTGGCATGTATGATGTAGTCGCGTATTTTATAATAATAGGTCAATAAATAAGATACTACTTAGATAATATTGTCCTATAGCCGGTACACATCGGAAGCATATTTTGTAAATAAATTATCACTCAGTGCCATCTCCCAAAATAGTCATAGTCTGTCATATCTATACAAATGATATTATGATACCTAAAGTTAAATAAATAAGTTTATTCAATAGGTAACTTTAACCTATACATATAAACCTTTTTTATCAAAAATAATGTTTATAGTACCTACCCTGACTAAATAAAAATAATTTCAAATTCAAATATACTTTATTGCTCAAAAGAAACAGTGAAAATGGCACAAATAAAATAAAAAGAAGGGGCAGAGCAAAAGGCGGCCTTATTGCTAGAGGCAATCTTTTCAAGGCAACCTTAACCAAACCTTAGTGACAGAGAGCTGTAGATGGAAACGAGAACGGACGTTCATCATATTTAATTTTTCATCCTGACGCGGGAATCGCACCTGCATCACCTAGAGCAAATAGGTGCGCTAACCCTGGACGAATGAAGATGTCAATTGTTAGTTACAGCTAATTAATGTCAAAATTGTAATATAATAACATTGTTTTGTGACCCTGAGCAGCTGTACCTACAGACAACAAACTATGCTTGTAAACTATTTTTAAACATGGCCACACCGACTTTATCTGCCCCCGCTCTTATGTCCACGTTATCTCGCCCAGTGCATTAGTCTCTGATAATACAACGATAAAACAGATCGGTCGGCGCCACGGCCGATTCGATTATGGTCGGTCGATTTGAAATAATAATAAAAAAAAGAATCGATTCACCCCGATAAAGATGTTATGGGTTGTTGCTTGATGCCGTGGCTGAGTGACTTAATTGTAGATTCCGACGCTATGTAAGTACGGTAAATACTCATCGAGATAAATAACATTAAAATGAATCTCTGAAACAACCTTCTCGAGTCATTAGTTAAACTATTGTAGACGTGCATGTCTTTTAAACTTTAATCAAAATAATTAGCTAGGTATGTACCTACCTATAATATGGTGATTGAAATTTGTTTGTATATTTTTAATATTTATAAGTTAATTAGACATTTTAATGGTAAAATAATGCATAATATTTGATCCAGATAGTCACGGAATAGATGTGATATACGTTTCCGGTTATAATTAACTACATATTTTAATAAGCATCTACATTATACAAGTTAGAATTATTTACACATTATAAAATCATAATAAAACAAGTACCTACCTATATGTAAGAGTTTTAAAATTTAATATCATTCTCTTGTTTTTGCGTGATATCATTACAAACATGCACTTGGAGACTGGAAGAAACTCTAAAATTAGTTATTTAGAGTTTAGCATTAGCTGCATTACTTTATTCTCAATATACATAAAATATAATACAATATTATAGCTTAGTGTGGGATCAAGTAGATCTGTGTGTTGTGAAGTGGATTATTATTATTATTATAATCTTCGATGCAGTCACACTTACCTACATACTCGTCTTACCGAACTAGAAACTAGAGTCCAGTAAGAGATTTTTTTATAAATTTTTATTCTATGTTGTTGATCCTTAAGAAGATAAAATAATATCAGATTCATTTTACTGAAAGGTTTAAATCTTTTATTTGTTACTTTCAAATTCATTCACATAGTAACGCGGATCTAATTTATAAAATGCCGGTAGGTACCTAATTTCCCTTCAAAATTAAGAGCCCGCATCTCCCGACATTTCTCATCAACCTCAAACATTATAGTGGCCTATATTATTTATCAAATCATGTTTTCCATAAAACATAATTTATAGCGCTTTCATTATGCGAACGCACGTATAAAGACCGCAAATTTTGTCTATTCGGCAAAATAGTGCGATAACTGGCTCGCTAATGACGTAATTTTTGGCGCTATTCTATGACAGCCATTTTGTATCTGCAACATTTTATAATATCGTGTGGAAGTAACATGAAAAGGTTTGGGTTGTTTTTGTCAAAGGAAGGTTGGATACTTCGTTTATGTTAGTCCGCAGTTTTGCAATAAACACTAAAATGGTGTGCTTTTAGCATCATTCATGATAATTCGAAGCGGGTGATGTTGTCAAAGTCATAGATAGGAATATATTACCTCAAAATCTGATAAATTCTGTTTAACCGTACTAAAAATTCCGCGCACGTTTGATATGATTTACAAGACGAAAAAATTGAAATAAATGCTAATAATATAACAAAAGAAAAAAAAAGTTACATAACAATGAGAGATGATGCTAAACGTCGAAAGCTGAATACAATCCCTAGCACAGTGGGCCGAAAGCGATCCAGATCTGGCTATCGGGATCTCAGTTTGTTCTCACATCATTACCCGCGCCGACGGCTACAAATTTACATCCAACACAATGGCTATCCACCATCGAGACATCATTAAGGTGATGCCGATAGCGCCACTCACAATACCAAATAAAAAGCCCAATGTTTTATAACCGACGTCCGAAAAGCGACCTTTAGGGAAGTGGATATAAAATCCGGTTTGTGAGGGACCAAAATGGCGCTTACGCGCGAATCCTCGACCGGCTGTGTCGATAGAACGTCATATGAGTTACGACGGGACGTGCAATTATGATCACAGAGATGAGAATTGTAGAGTTGCTTTTGAACTGTTCCGAGCGCTTTGTGAGATTTTGGGACGGTTTAGCTCGTGATCAGTACGAGCTGAAGCTCCGGGCTATCGCAGTCTTGCATTGTTACTCATATTATTGATCGTTGTTCCTATTTGTTTAAGAAATTTCCGTATGCAAATAAAATTGAAGGATTTGTGATCTGTATATAGCAAATTTTTAGTTTGTTGCATATTTTTTTGCAAACTCTAGTTATTAATAATAGTGCTGAGGTATTTTATGTCTATGATAATGTTAGCATTCCGGTCGATTTGCATACAATGCACTTCGTTACGCGATCCGATTGACGCGCGATTTGTGGCGTGCGTTGACGCGCGGCCGTCGCCTCGCGTCGCGGCGGCTTATCGCGCCATCTGAATGCGCCCTAATTTGCCGGGTGCTTTATTCAGCACCTGTTTGCTCCTTGTCAATTGCTATGCGATTTATGTACGTGTTGCATTTTTATTGTTTTTCGGAACATAATATTGTTATGTTGGTAGTTAAAAGTTATCTTCAATCGTTCGGAGGTCAAAACAAAACTGATTGTCACTCGTATAACATGTCGAAAATTCTCAACCGAGTGATATTGTGATTGATAATAATAATGCATTTTGAAGAATCGATCTGAAACTCGTTTCGTTCCGTTTGCATGAATATGTAATATGCATAAATATATTATGTCCTAACTAGATGTTAGATAAAATTATAATAATATTATAATTTCTTTAATTATCGCGCGCGTGCACACAGACACAAGGAATTTTCTTTTTTAAACACTACGTCGGATTATATGGTACAAAGGCAGCATTAATTACAGCTTGTGATTTCGAAACCTAATAAATATACTATAGGGACGTGTTAGATCGAAATCAAACCGACACACAACGATAAACATCGCAACACGGCGATACGCGCAATAGTAGAACAGAAACGATGACGAAAACATATCGCTGTATAAGGGAACAATCGAAAACGCGAATCCGCAGAGATAAGTGAAAACACGGCTACCGGACAAAAATACTTGTGGCGAGATAATGCCGAGATCGCATCTGTAAACAATGGTACGGTTGCCACGCTCTCATTAGCTAGCCTTGTCGAGATACGTATACGATGCGGGGGTCGAACCGTCGCCGCCCTGTGCGGTTCCGCGGGAATCGATTCTCGAGTTTACGAATCGATTCGACGTTTTGTTTTTGCAACCGATCGATATAAGTAGTTGAAGGTCGCATCGAAGTCCTTTTTGTAAGAGGAATTATTTTATTTGACGTGTTTCTTGCTCTGTATTCGCAGCGATAAAAAGCTAAAGCATATATCATGTTACTAGCTGTTTCCCGAGGTTTTACACGCGTTAATTTCGGAGTTCTCGCGAGAAGTCCGGGATAAAAAGTACTGTATTTCCTTTTCAAAGCAAAGTTTGATTATCATTAGTTGAGCTGTTAAGGCTTGAAAGTGTAACAAACAAACAAATAAACTCACATTCACTGTTCACATATAAATATGTAGTAATGATTAATGCAATTACCATGATAAGATTAGTACCAATTAAATGTAGGTATACAGGTTCCGACACTCCGTCGACTATGTAACTACACCCGGTTCTCCTCGCCCCCGATGTTTATCACTCACTGACTCGTAATTAATTGCCACTCGGTGTTTTGTCCTCGCTTCGTCTATAGGTACTAACCCAGTTAATCGAAGATTATGTTTTACTTTTAATTTACTAGACGATTGTATAATTCTGGGTATGTATTTATGAAGTGAAAACAAAATTATTTGAATAAAAAAAAAATTAATTTTATTGAAAAATCAAGGTAAAATTCAATGTACTTGTAGATAGAATAGTGCAAGTGCAATACTTTTTGCTGAATACTCATCATCTATAACTATACTGTGCCCATGCTTAGGAAACAACTCACGACCCATGGCCCCACTGACACTTAAGTTCAAACGTTACAAACCTACTACGAATGGGGATGTGGACTACTTTTGAAAATCAAAATTCTAATAAGTCCGTCAGTTAGAAAATAATAAGGCAATAGACACGTATTTTTCGCTTTTTTAAATAAATTAATATATACAGAGATAAAGCGCGTTAAAGATTAGGGTGAGGGGGTCGTGACGTCACTAACCGCTAAAACCGCCATACAAACTGTCAGAATAGTGACGTCACGCGAAAATTCAACTCAATATATCGTCGTTATTTTTTGATTACGTAAAAAAAGAAAAAATACGTGTCCAATATTTTTTTAATAATCTACAAGACGGACTAAAAAATAAAAATTAGTCAACATACCCATTGTACCGATATGTTACAAAAACTAACATCCACGTACAAATACCTTACCACGCGTTCCTGACTTGTAAAAACTGTAGAAACGCCGCCGTAAATACCAACCTGCCGTTTCACTGTCACTTGTGTTTTCATTTTTATAACAAGAGAAATAAGATTTAAATTCGTTCAGCATAGTGTTGTGCTGCAATGGTAGAAACCTCAGCGATATTTCGCGAGGACAATTAGGAGCGCGTCCAAGTTGAACCAATAGCCAACCAATATCGCAATGGAATGTACAGGGTGTAAGGTTAAATGAGGGACACATTAAAGGAAGTTCGGTATTTAATTCTTTATTCTCGTCTCAAATTCCTACAAAAACATATAGGTAATGTTAATTTTTTTAACTTAATTGGCTATCTACTTGACAAAATTTCTTTTTTAGTCCGTCGCGCGTCGTGTAGACTAGCAAAAAATATTGGACCCGTATTTTTTCTTTTTTTACGTAATAACGGTGATACGTTGAGTTGAAATTTCGCATGACGTCACAAGTAGTCACAACCCGGTGCAGTTTGTATGGGGCATACTGAATATTGAAGTAACGAGTCCCCCACCCTAAACTTTAATGCGCTTTATCTATGTTATTAATTTGAAAAGGCAAAAAATACGTGTCTATTATTTTTTTATTTTCTAACTAACGGACTAATTAGAATTTTGATTTTCATACCCTGGAGAATACCCAATTCCACACCCCTTTCTTATCGTTTTTGGTTAAAACCCTTTACTGTGATTTGTCAGTGTTTTTGTTTATGCAGGCATATTTTTATTAGTTACAACTTACATGCAAGCACGAGTTATCGAGACCTTGAATGTGTTCTTTTAAAATTACACAGCGTTATCGATGTTTCAAATCATATATTTTCATTGAGTTGGCAATACAGATTTATCTTTACCTCCCGCAGCGCTTTAGATAGAAACTTTACATAAACGATAGAGTGATTTAGATAGAATTGATCGTTTAAGCGTCATCAGAAACACTTAGTATTATCACGGAACAAGAATTTGTTTAGGTCATTCAACTTAAGAAAAATATACGTGCACGACAAATTAAGAATCTTGTTCTATGGTAAGATTAGTCTCTATGAACTAAAATGGATCCATACTCAGTAAAATGTATGTATAATCCTACTAATATTATAAATGTGAAAGTGTGGATGTTAGGATGTTTGTTACTCAATCACGCAAAAACGGCTGGACGGATTTGGATGAAATTTGGTATGCACGTTGTCAGGGGTACAGAGAAGGATATAGGGTACTTCTTATCTCGGAATTCCCGCGGGAACTCCGAAATTACCGCGGGTGAAACCGCGAGGCACAGCTAGTTTATAAGTATTTTATCCACAGAGAAAATAAACTAGAGAGCTAATGTACTATATACATATATGCGGAGCAGCTTGCTGACACTAGTTTTCATTCGTTAGTTTTATACTAAACTGAGTTGAGTTCGTTCTGTGATTTTATCGATATTCTTATTCGAAAATAAATCTTTTAAGAGCTACAATAAAATATAATATAATTTTGACAGATGCATATCACGTAGTGGCGGGCGGGCACTTTTTAGCTTGTCGACGCATCCGAGCCGAAGTCGCGGCTCGCGATCCGTCGGGCGATTAGCGACGAATGACAATAACGCGACGGGCGCGCTATGTTCGCGACGACGCGCTCGATGTGTGGCCACCCTTACTTTTTGCTCGATTACACATTGTACTGTGTTATGAATCGATATTTGTTTCGGCTCGTCTGGTCGCGGTGTTTTTGTACGTTAATACATTATTATCTACGTATGCTCGATTTCTATGTGCGGCACCGGCTTTGAAAACGATTAATGGCGCATTCTTCGGTATGAAATAGCCGTATACCTATTGGTAAGGAGTGAATTTAAATCGCATTTTGTGGTCGTTAGGAGGGTTTGTCCGAGATTTTACGGAGGCGTTTGTGCAATGTGCATTCGATCAATGTATCCACTATATTTTAGAGCTCCGAATATCTATTGTTACTAGTTACCTCATGCTGTAACTCCTGCTCTTGGGAAGCTTGCAAGGAAACTTACCTGAAAAAGAAATTGTAAATTAGACACGGTCGATAAGTTTTAAGTTTTAAGATTTTTATAGAAATCTTTGACAGTGAATTTTCCTCATGGCAACATATTATCTCTTTGTATAATTACAAATATGTACCCAGATATTTACTAATTTATGGTAGAAATTTAAAAAATACCAATATAAATAAAAAATAGTTCCTATTTCCCTTGGTCACGGCATCACACGTGAATGGCTGGACTAATTTTGCTTGGTAAGTAATTCTTTTTTGTTGTGTTTATTATTATGCGGAAAAAAGATTAAAATAAGTTTGGAGTTCCTGCGGGTATTCCGAAACTCACGAGGGTGAAACCACAGGGCACAGCCAGCCTGAAATACCTAAATAAGAAACACGTCAACTACTTAACTTTCAAAATCGTATGACATATTAACGTTGACGGTCTCCCAAGTATTTGTGCCGGTCTTATTTGCTCGAATATATGGGGGCATGTCACACATTTATCTACATTTGACGGCACGGTATGTGTAAGTACTGTACGTTTGTCTTATGATGGCAGTAAATAGGCCAGATGACAATCTAGGGACGCACGCACGCAAGCTCGCGCGACGCCGCGCCCGCATCAATAAAACAAAGTTTTTGTCAACACACTCACCCCCAAAACGTTAGACTGGTTTCGGCGTCTATTTTAAAGTCGTTCAGGTTAGTTTAAATTCGGCTATGCACCTTAAAATATCGGCAAAATATCTATATGATTTGCACTACCCACTTAAAAAAGGTCAATCTAATACTCGCGAGATTTTATAAAGAGGTAAAGTATCTTAGATTGGATTTACTGGAACTACTGTGACGATTCTGAAAATTCTTTTACTGACAGGAATAATGATATTCGAAGTATTGACCTAACTACTTATTTAAATATCATTGGATAGGAAGTTACCAATACATCCCCGAGTGACGTTGGATACTTTTGAACCCCGATACCAGTAAATAGTGTTCTCGAGGGAAGTTCTTTTCAAAAGTGACGGGAAGTATAAATATCTTATTTTAATTACATAATATATAGCCTGAACTTTTTTGACTAACAATCTAACAAAATGCTGGGGAAGGCGTCAGCGTGACGGAAACCTGCAAACGATTTCCAATCAGTGTGAAAACTGTCGTAGTATCCATTTGTCACTTTTAGAACGAAGTTCTTTACCGCACGGTACGGTTGGGGGCTAAGCTAGGATGCGTGAAAGAAATTTTCCGTCACGGCACCATAGGTGCGCGCTTATTGGTTAATGGTTTTAGGAACGATTATTATTTGGTTGCTCACTGGTTTTTCTTTCTCGGAAACTACGAGGTGCAGAAACTTCGTTCTAACCGAGTGTTTCACTACACTCACGTATTATTTTTTATTTAAATAAATACCTACTAATATAATCTATTAATCTTGTCTCGCGTGTGTCAGTATATACAAGTCAGTATTCGGTAAGCGCCAATATTTACATTTGGAATCAATTTGTGACGGGCCTCCATTATCTACCATCAGTTTACGAGCTTTCAAGAGGCACACTTCCTTGGCTGTGTGATAGAAACAATAGTCTAGCTTCGATTCTTAATTGTAATATCTCTCTTATTTGTATATTACCTACCAAGTAAATAAAATGGCGCGTTTTTTGTGCTTTGTGGCTTTTGTCTCAACTCGCTAGGTTAGGTTAGGTTTGAACAGTCAATTGGTATCGATATTTCCAATATCGATTGCGTGAACACCCAACACAACGCATTTTACATACATAGGTACGTATTGATGTTCAAGACGAGTTAACTCTCCCTAAAAACACGATTTTCACGAATAAATGGACATAGATAAGCAATAGTGTGTTAACACACACTGGAGAAATTTTGAGTAAAGTGTTTTAAAAGTAGGAGCGCCATTTTGTGTCAACATTTTTTATGTTCAATATTTAGTTACATATTTAAGCAATGTAATAAGGTAAACACATAATTAAAAAACGTTCCCTAACTCTCAATAGATCGTTCTGAATCAATAACTTAATTTTGTGGGTTAACAATGTTATTGCTTATTTGCGTCCATATACAAATTGAACGGCTGGCTAAGCTAGTTGGCCGCATTGTGTCACGTGGTCACGTCAAGTCGTGGCCAATTTCTCGTGACCACGTGGTGTGACAATAAGTTTCTTAGTTTTCCACAGCGATAACGATTAAAGATTGTCAACATGGCAGCATAGATATCAAAATTGAGTTTAATTAGGTATTATGGCTAAAGTTTGTTTTATTTTAGTTCGTTAAAAAAACGTTAACACAGATTCATATTCCGCAAACATCTAAGCAAAGACGGAGCCAAAGCTATTGTATAAGTACGTATATTGTACCTATATACGTGTTAATAAATTAACTGAAAACCTGATACACCCCATTTAAAATAATAAACAATAATATGATTAAAATATATTTTATGTCGAAAAAAATAATACTTTAAAAGTTATTGAACATTAGTTTGGAGGTGACCTATCTACAAAATTCCGAGCGCTACGCCCGCGCCTACCGGTTCGAATTTTTTTCTGCGGGCGGCGTACGCGCCCAATATTGTATTGTAAATAATTTAGACATGGGCTAGTAAAAATGAAAAAATATAACCTATATTAAAACATAGTGCGATCGATTCGCTTGTCGATTCTGAGCAAACTACTTTCTAGTTTTCAATTAATTCATTAACACGTTGTATATAATATGTACATCTTAATATACCTATATAAATCACGTGTCACGTTGTTTGTCCGCGATGGACTCCGAATCTACTGAACGGATTTTGATAAAATTTTGTAACCATTTATAATATGGTCCAACTTAGAATTCCCGCGGGAACTCCGGAATTAATGCGGGGAACTGCTTATCACCGTAAACTACAGCACTTTTTTCCCGGAATTACCGCGGGAACTCCGAAATTACCGCGGATGAAATCGCGCGGGACAGCTAGTATAAATATATATAGCAGAAAAAAATAGAACGGAATCAGTAGTGGGGATCACAAGTTGGTTTACTATACCACCTCTTTTGGCCGTAAGTTACCTATACGAAAACAAAGAGGAAACTTTCCGGCATGTCGCGGGCGGGCTGTGTTTACGACGTGTGTCGCAACGCACATCGTAACGTAACGCATCGCGTGACACGCACCGCGGCGCGTTATCGTTTATCATCAACTATCGCGGATCGTACGCGCTTCAACGTATTATGATAGACGTCACGCGATGTGTGGAGCGTCGCACGCCTTTGACCGCAGAACAGATAGAAGGAACTTCAACTCAGCTTAGTAAGTACTAGCTGTGCGCCGCGGTTTCCCCCGCATGAAAGGTTTTTATACAACAACTTTTTTTTCCCAAAATCCGATTTCAATGAAACAAAGCCTATATGTAGCTCCAGGCTAAGCTTAATCTACCTGTGAAAACCGCATGACAATTGGTTCAGTAGATGCGGAGATTATCGCGAACAGACAGACAGAAAATAATTTTAATAACTTTTTTTTGGGCTTGGTTACTCTTCTTTTATCACCCCTCTCAATTTTAGGTAAAAATATTCAATGTACAGAATCGCGGATTCTACTCTTTTATTATACTATAGATGGAAACAAATGAAAATAAATCAATAGTGTCGCCGGATGATTATCGTACACAAAACATTTACCGCCGCACTCAGAGTCGACTTTAATGATTACTTAGTTAAGTATAGATTTTTAAAACAAAACTGCCGCACTCAGACAAGTTTAATAAATTAATGTTAATTGGCATTTAACTAATTAAGTTACATCTCATTAAACGTCAATTAACATTAATTTACTGAACGTCTCTGATTGCGGCAGTTTTGTTTTAAAAATCTATACTTGACTAAGTAATCATTAAAGTCGACTCCGAGTGCGGCCGTTAGTAACGTAACGAAATGTATCGGACGCTATTTGGTTACGTTTTTACCAGTGAAATGTTTTCAAAATTCCCAGTTACGGTAATACTGTGGAAAATATGCCTACTTAGGATGCCAGCACAGGAAGTTTTGGCAACGTTGGTCTATTGCTCTAACATCCTTTGCAACCGTGGAAAGCCAGCTCCGGCTCTCTTATTAATTTACTATTTTCTATGTATGTACTATACAGTAAGCTTACATGACGCACGCGGCTTCATCCGACACCTCTAGTTGCTTTGAAGCTACTTGTCTTAGTGTTCCACATGGTTTCACCAGCATCAATTTCAAAGTTACCGCAGGTATTCCGGGATAAAAAGTATCCGATGTCCTTTTCTGTATACCTGACAAGTTGACAACGCGTATTTACATGATGATTGGTTAGCAGTGACAGCGTAAAGCCTTCTCAATTTTACAATATGGTATCTTTTATGAAGTTTTTGTTCTAAATATTAGTTTTGTTACACTTTATTATCACACAAATATCTTTTATAATTATGTGCGGTCTAAAAACTTCGTTACTGTCTAAAATTAATATAGGTACTGCTTCAACTGCACGCAAGAGTACTATAATTCACGAATATTTTAATTATATCAACGATGTCAACTGGTGAATATGATATATTAGTGCGATAATGAATTGCACTAGTGGGAGCGCCCGGCCTCGCCCCCGCCAGGACATATCGTGTCGCGTTAGATCTACACGAGGCACTAATGAAATGCGTAGGTACACTTGTATGTATGTAGGTCCGTGTAAACTAATGAATACGTATAATATAATACTTAGTTTGTGCTTAATTGAGGTGGAACGAAAGAACCTTATAATTTCAAAAGAACTCTGACTTGAACTTGGCCAACTTAAGAGACTTACGGCAGCACTCAGAGTCGTTTTAATGATTCCCAACCTACTTTTGCCGCAATCAGAGACGTTCATTAAATAAATGTTAATTGGCATTTAACTAAATTGAACTTAATTAGTCAATTCCAAAGAAAGATCCAAAGTGTTGCTAAAAAAAGAAGAAATAATTCTTCCTTCCTTTACTATACATAAAGCTTTCTGTATAGGTTCACCGAAAACTTGATGTTCCGAGTAAACAACCATAAATCAGTTAGCAACGACACTGCACGTTGGTCACATCTCGTCCCAGCGCAGGACATACTGATACGGGGAATCTATTAACCGAATCCCGAGACTTGGGAGAACTGCATAGGCACCGTTGACAATACCGAGATCCTAATCCGAGGCGCCCACGCCCGTAACCAGCTCCGTGGCAAAGCCTTTGCATATGCGGCAATAGTAGGTTTCGATTCGCAAACGGAGATAAGTTTATTTCGAATGCAAATTTCGCATGTTTGTTTTTGGCTCTGGGAAACTTGCAGACGGAACTTGGTACTGATTAGATATAATACATAATTTTAATGTTATTGTAGCCGCTAGTTTAAATGGAGGCTTTTGTACTATTGATTAATGGACTATTTAAATATCTTGAAAAGAAATTGGTGGTCCACAGGAGCTATTTGTCAACTGTAACCCATAAGCGTCATCCTAACTATTAAAGAATGCGAAAGTGAGTTTGTTTGTTTGTTACGGTTTCACGCATTTACTACTTCAACCGATCATCATAAAATTTTGCATACACGTTGTCAGGAGTACGAAAAAGTACACAGGATACAGTGTATTCCGAAATTTCCGCGGGCACTCTGAACTTAACTGCAGGATTAACCACGGACTAAAACAAAGGTTTTCAATGTAAATAATATGAACAGGATATAAACGTTTTTTTTTTGTGGGCTGTGGTTAGAATTGTAGCCTCTATTCTCAGTATTTCAATTACCTAATAGTTTAATTGATTGTACGTCCTACTGCACTTTCATGGGAACAATCGGTCAACTTTCCTAATCGGTTCTTCTAACCGGTCCGAACGTTCTAGCGAGTAAGTAGATTCGCTCCATTTGCTCAATTAATTTTCCTTGATCCTTCTATTTCTTTGGCGTATAAACACTATGCATAAACAAGATGCTTCTATCAGACTCTATAATGTCTGAGTGCTATATTGTCTGAGCATCGAAGCCGGGTCGGCGCGCGTACGCGATACCGCTATCTGTAAACATATGTGTCGGTCGAGAACAGATGCCCAAAGATACCAGCGCTATTAGCAACATTGGAGATTACACGGAATCATGCCTTCCGCGCACTCGACTCAAATACTGGCCACTTGAACTATACATGCTATCTAATAAATATGCCTATAAAAAAAAAAAACAAGTTATAGGTACCGTGACCGATAACCACAACTGATGCCGATCGCGCTATTTTCAAGTTTTTAAATGTTTTGAAAGTTATTTAAGAGTTTTCGTTTTTAAATTTCCTTATGTCCTGACGCTCGTTCGGTCAAAGGTTAACCAACATTTATCTTTGATCGTCTTTAAGTACAAGATATAAGTAAGCATGAGTTCAAAACCTCTAATAAATAAAACAGAAAACCTTCAATAAAAACGAAAAACAATTTTCCTGAATAAAATTATTTCTATATCAAAAATATTTTTTTTTTGGATAGGTACTCAACACCTTCCTTCAGTAAATCTATTCAGTAACCTTTAACCTCACACCTTGTATAGCAATTTGTAATTTATTTGTTTGTAGTTAAAATTTCAAATGTACTATAGACAATTGCGCGTGGGCAACGACGCATCACGAAGATCACCGAGCGCGTTCGAGACCTCCCGAACGCCCCCGAAGTCTCCCCAGCCGTCCCGAAACATATCTCCATACCGCTCGAGCTATCTCCACCGCGTGGGTGGTCGATCTATCTACAGTCTAGAGTCTAGACAATACAAAAGGCTTGTTGTACTCAAAAGCTTGAAGCCCTTTATGGGTGAGGTGATTGTGAAATTGCAAGCTCATGTTAGGTAGGTTGCGGGTTTCCGGGTTGCGTTTTATGAATTAACACAATAATAGAAGTTAACATTACTCTAGCAAAGCAGAAAAAAGTACATAGTACATCGTTTGCCCGAGGCATAAAGAGCAAAGGTAATTACTAAGAAGACGTAGTATGTAGATACCTATTACATAAAACGTAATTCACCATAACCACAACTCAAAGTTAGCATACCCACTACATATTTTTTTTATCGCCATTGGTCAAACATAATTATAGAAGGGAAATCAACCATTTCCAACCAATCTGCCATTTTGGGGTTTAAACTCGGTTAAACAAAATAAATATTTAAAACACACTGTAGATATAGTGTATAATCCTTTGTACAGGTATATACCTACCTAACCATAAGTAGGTACTTACAGTCCAAGAGATTGTGTCTACAAATAATCGTAGGTATAGAGTTTCATGTCAACAAACAAACTTTGTAAGAGACCTTATAGTCTGTGACAATTATCAAAGTACTTTAAAAGGGCAAACGAAACGAACCGTTGGCGATCAATACGCCCGTTATTATTTATCTAAGCAAAAGATAAAAGGATACACAGTCAGATACACGCCTTGACCTTTCAAAAGCTGGCGACCAGACAGATAAACAGACGGACAGACTGACAGGTGATATCGTTAATGCGGGGACGTTAATCGATTTGCGGGCACGGCGTTATCTGCCGAGAAATATAACTGGATGCGGTGCTATCTTGTTTTGTGAACGGCGCGCGTGCGCTTAGTTGCAGACGGCACGGGAAATTATACAACGTGTTAATGAATGACCCAAAAACCCGATACACCCCATTTAAAAAAAAACAATAATGTGACTAAAATATAAATTATGTCGAAAAAAATTAATAGTTTAAAAGTTATTCAACATTAGTTTGGAGGTGACATATCTACGAAATTTCAAGCGCTACGCCCGCGCCTAAGTGTCAATGACCGATTCGATTTTTTTGCTACGGGCGGCGCGGCGTACGCGCCAAATATTGTGTTATAAATCATTCAAACATGGGCTAGTAAAAACGAAAAAATATAACCTATATTATAAAACATGGTGTGATCGATTCAGAAGCAGATTCTGAGCATACTACTTTCTAGTCTTCAGGTTATTCATTAACACGTTGTATAGCAGTTTATGTTGTGATTTGTATTATAATAAGAACTGAAGCTGTGAGCAAAAATTCAAAATAATTTAATTATATATTAGGAGGTGATCGATAAATCCTTTATATTAATTATTAGGTAGGTAGGTAAGTACCTAGATGCGAACATTCTTGAAACAGCTACTATTATACTAAAAAATAATGTCAGTTAAAATAAAAGCATAAAATAAATAATCAGAGACTAACAGCCGCACTCAGAGTCTTTTTAATGATTTCCTAATTTTAAGTAGAGATTTTAAAAACAAAACTGCCGCGCTCAGAGACGAGAGAAATTTAACTGAATTATTTAAATGCCAACTAACATTAATTTAATGGACGTCCTTAAGTGCGGCAGTTTTGTTTTAAATCTTCACTTAAAATTAAAACGACTCTGAGTGCGGCCGTAAGTAATTTATCGAGGTCACTTTTCCTTAATCAAATAACCTTGAATATCACTTTGAACAATTTATAAGCTTATTACGGGACGTTTTAATTGTTTATTTATTACGTCTTGTGTTTAAAGAAAAAGTTACTGGTCGAAAGATAAAGTTGCGAATTTTAGTACCTAATTAAAAAAAAAAAAATAGAATGGAAACGCGCAAGAACATTTGAAAATAACAACATTCGGTAGGTATAGAATACCTAGAGGTAAACCGCAGGTACTAGTGATTATATGATCTTTGGCAGGTACTTAATATGCCAAAGATAATATCGCAATGGGTATATGTAGATATTTTGGAGGATTTAAAAATAATCAGTTGATGGGTTCTTAGTTTATAAAAAAAAATTAAATCAAGTGGCGTGTTCGCGTTACTTTTGTTAATGGTTTTTTTCTAATTACCTACGAGTAGGTATACATAAAACTGACCTACTTTATGGACTTATCACTCTATTCATCCATTCCTTCCGTTTTGTATATTTCTGACGCATCATTTGATATAGAGCTTGTTTAAGCTAAAATGACGCGCCCCTCCATCGGGTGTACGCACACGCACAACCGTTAAAATGTCGATACGACACATATAAATCTGGTCTTGGCATTCCTCCTCAGTTGCTGCATAGTGTCGCCGCACTCACACAGGGTTGCCAATTTTTTTTGGAAAAAATATAGTATTTTTCCGAAAAAAGAAGCAAATTTTTATAGTACTTTTGCTAAATGCAGGGAGAAAAATAGTACATATTTATTCTTAATCACTATGTATCCGGCAGCATTCATCTACAAATTATTGCTAGTTTGACAGTTGACGTTTTGTGGCCGCGTATGCGTTTCGTTCTGAACTTCCCCTTGCGGCGCTACGGGAGCGTTCTATAGACCAGTCATAGTTAATATAAACAAGTACGACAGTTGAATTGGAGATAAAAATATTTTTCGTACTTTATAAGTTTTCTATAATATATATTACAATTGACTGAAATATAGTACGATATTATATAATATAGTACGGGTGGCAACCCTTCTCACACTGTAAAAAGATCAATCAATACATGGTTTCGCACATCTAAAACTACTAGTTAAGTAGTGGGGCGCGTCATTTTAGTTTAGACAAGCTCTACCTAGTTAAATAAGTTTAGGTACACCATATATAAGGTTCATAACAATCACTTGTTGATTGCTCTGAGATAAAACACGTTCCGTTTAAGTTTTAGTGATTTAATATTTATTATTTACCTATCTGGCGGTCTATGATGTCTTTTTTTGTTGGAATTAGTTGAACGATAAGTTAGTGAGCGGTTAGTGAATACGTATAGTTAAGTGCAAAATAAGTAGTATAATATAAAATAAGTAGTGTTCACTTAACAGGTAAGCAAGCATATTTAATATAAACAAGTCACGACCTCGCCGTCCAATCTCGAGGTGATCGAGAGATGTTGAGATTGCAACGAACTTCATAATTTATTGCGAGTGTCACAAAAAATGCCATTTGTATTAAATATTTATTTTATTTTAATATAATATTATCGTGATCGCGATACGATGTTATCATTTAATATATTTTACACATTTGCGAACGCGGGGATCGTCGAATTTATTCACTATACCATGGGGGCTCCTATAAGGGCAAATGGAGGAAAATAGTGTCACACGATAAAAATATGTATAATATAAATATTTTTGGATATTTCATTTAAAAAAAAAACTGTAAAATAGGGTTAATGAAATATTTAATATTCCTTTTACGGAATTTTAACTTAGAGATCCATAAAGTACGTCACACGTTAAGAATTTCGGGGGGGATCCAAATTTCGCGACGTCACATTTAAAAATCTTCTAACATCTAAGTGTTAAAATGCAAAAGTTGAACTATTAACAAAAAACCTTAGTATTTCCAACTCTCGCCATAGTAAGGTTTGTTTTGTTGGCGCACAAAGGTTTAAATGTCG
Source organism: Zygaena filipendulae (assembly GCA_907165275.2). NCBI lineage: Eukaryota > Metazoa > Arthropoda > Insecta > Lepidoptera > Zygaenidae > Zygaena > Zygaena filipendulae. Next base: position 1,720,734 of record OU015649.1, read on the forward strand.
GAACTGCTGTTTTTATCTAATTATTTATAGATGTAAAATTTCAAATTATGTGACGTCACACATAGGGATAGGAGGTGGCGCTAACTATAACGTCATAGAGGTCCATAAACGAACGCCAGACACACGGAAGTATCGGCAGACCTTCACTATAGATAACTAATTTAATTAATAATATATTATGCTGCATTTCTTAACCACTTATACAACATTTTGATATCTTTAGCGATTGTAATCAACTCCATCAAGATAATTTTTTAAATAGGCTGTTCGCCGCGGTTTCGCCCTCGTTAATTTCAGAGTTCCCGCGGAAATTCCGAGATAAAAAGTACCCTATGTCCTTCTCTGTACCCCTGACAACGTGTATACAACATTTCATGATGATCGGTTGAGCCGTCTAGGCATGAAAGCGTAACAGACAGACAGAAAGACAGACCATTTATAATATTAGTAGGGATATTAAAAGACAAAAAACAACTACATACGGATACTATACTACCAATGCCAGAGGTGACGGTGAATAAAGTCGATTAAAACGGGAAAAAAAATTAAAAGTCAGGCAAAAGCTGAACAAGTTCAAACATCCACTTGGGTTTGTGGTATATGTGTGTGAAATAAAAGACGACAAACAGTCGGGCGGCGTGCGGGGCGCCGATAACGGGCCGCCCGCCCTAGCGCCCCTGCCGCCCTGCCGCCCCGGGCGGACCGCAGCGCCCCTCGCCCTGCAGTTGATGGATGCAGGCACCTGATAACGCGCTATTCACTCCCACTCTCGAGTAGATCGGTTAACACAACTTTTAATGTTTTGATATTAGGTATCTATCCTTTTGCCTACATACCTATATAAGAAGAATTCAGTTCAATCATCACTCATTAAGTCTCGAGACTTAAATATGTCATCATTTTATATGGTAGGTAAGGTATCAATGAAATAGGTATTTTTGATGTATACTTAAATAAAAAATCAGATATTCAAGATTTCAAGTAAAAAAAAATGATTACGAACGATATAAAGGGATCAACATTAAATGAAAAATTATGTCGGTAGGTACATGTCACAATACAAGCATGCTGTGCCTCAAAAACACTATCTTAAAAAAAAAAACAACTTCATCATATATTCGAGACAAACACTTGGCAGTCTCATACCTGAATATGTTTTACTGTTTAATTTACGAAAATAATTAAAATATTTGAGTGCCATTAAAAAAACTATACTCAAAGAACTTATCGCGCATCGAATAAAAGCAGCCCGGATCTTCTTTGAAGATTAAAAAGTGTTTTCAGCGTTATCAAAACGACGATAAGATACGAGAAAGCTCTCGTAAATCAAACAGCAACGCGGAGAGTTTATAAATTGTGCTACACTAAAGGCACTTTGCACGATATAAATCCACATCACATCTGGAATCGCGGCTCCAAATCATATAATAGCGATTTCGGCTCGCCCACGCGCCTTATCTCGCAGGAGCACTCGCCGCTATCGGCCGAGACGCGGCACCAATGTGACGTCACATGGCATGTGTACACCCGTGTGTGGTGTGTGGTGTGTGGTGTGGTGTGTGCCCGCACGTACGATAAAGGCGAGTGCACAACAGCCAGGAGGCCGATCGCGCTATTTCTGAACGATATTGCCAAAACAAAACCTTCCAAACGTCAAAAATATATTGTATCATCATCAGTCTCTCTTGAAACTCGCGCTTCGCGTTAGAAAGCGTCACGTGTGCCGCTCCGCAAATCAAGGATAACAATAATATGTAATAATCTAAGTTAGTTACGATGGTGGTCGGTGAATCTAAAAAAATGTGATTTATTTTATTTCGAAGAATAAATATACTGCATTGACTCATATCCATAGTGAAAGTATGAAAAAGATTTTGTCCATTTGAAATCCTTATTAAATGCAAATGTGAGTTTCTTACCCTTTCATGCCTTTCATAATGAAATTGCGCATACACGTTATCAGGGGTACAGAAAAGGTTATAGGGCACCTTTCATCCCGAAAAAAGTACCTACCATTCCTGCCAATTTTTTTTTATTTCTATTTATTTATTTAAAAACCACTTTACAACTATCTTTACCGTGGACGAGACGCTTGTTAGAACCAATGCGATAGTGTAGCAATAGTACATTGTTATCCTAGGGGTGAAAGTAACTGTAAATGAAAAATATATTTTCATTACTCATACTCGGAAAGTAGGTCTGAAGTTGCCTGAGAAGCGGGTTGAAAGTAACACTTTTCAGCCCTAGGGAGAATCGCTTTCAACTAACAGCTGGATACTGCTGAAACTCAAGTTTTTTTTTTATGTCATAGGGGGCATACTTACTGCCCAGTAGCACACCTAATGGTTGATTTATGTAAAATAAAATTCACTCATTTTTTTCTTTAGCTAATTCCTATTTTTATTTTGACTTTCCTTGCATTCGTAATGAAAAGCACAGTGTTATCCTCGGGAGAGTCTCGGGACTAAATAAGTTACTTTCACCCCTAGGATAACAATGTACTATTAGTCTTTATATGTATTTGTATTGTATTTAGGTACACATAACACAATTCAAATAAAGCAATCGACGGAGCGACATCTGTAAAACATATATTGTCCGGCACCCACGACCCAGGATTTACTTTGTGTGGACACCAACGGATAGGTATCTGAGGTATATCTTACATGATATTTTCTTTTTGGTAATCACCATTTAATTATTATTTTTTCAATTGATTAACAAAATCTTATTTAACGCAAACACCCGCGCGCAAATGCTAGTAGGTACCTAATTGATAAATGGACATAGATAAGCAATAGTGTGTTAACCCACACTGGAGAAATTTTGAGTAAATCGTGTTTTAAAAGTAGGAGCGTCATTTTGTATCAACATTTTTTATGTTCAATATTTAGTTACATATTTAAGCTATGTAATAAGGTAAACACATAATTAAAAATTGTTCCCTAACTCTCAATAAATCGTTTTGAATCAATAACTAAATTTTGTGGGCTAAAATGTTATTGCTTATCTGCGTCCAAATAAACATTGCTGTGTTAGGCCACACCGCGGGTATCGCCGGCTCACACCATAACAGCAAAGTGATTAATTTGTCGTACCTACGGCTATCCGAATGTTTTTAGCTTATCCCCAGATAACGCGAGTGGGGGTACGGAACGAATGTGCCGGCCGCGATGGCGCGTAAGTGTATCGCCCATAGATAAGGTCCTTCGAGCCGGACGGCTCCGAGGCGTCATCTCTGTGGAATGTGGTTGCCGAGTGATTAACACTAATTTTGTTACTTTTACGGGACGGTGTGTGTGTCATAAGTTTTAAGTGTCTTCATTACAGTCACGATGCTTTATAAGAGAGAGTTGGGGTTTTTTTGCGGCAATTGTATACGATTTTGTAGTGTTTTATGGTGCTGTATGGGACAATAAATAATTTACGCAGTGGCGGTTTCTTACGTGCGCAAGAAGATACACGAGTAGGTACGTATATGACGTTTCGAGCTGATTTCTTCGATAATTCTCCAAGAGCTCCAAAAAAGATTTTGCAAATTACATAAGGCATCATGCTTTGCAAATTCAAACCATCCAGCTATATAGATAGATTAATATTATACATTTATTTCACTTGAAACTAGCTAAACGTATTATAGGTATGTGAAAGCCCAAGAAGTGAAGATAGTTGTGTTTTTATGAAGATGACAACGTTGATGCAATGATAGCTTCTTATAAGTAAAAGAAGTGTTAACATCGGTTAAGTATTTTTTTGAGTTTATCCATTACTAGCTGTCCCTAAAAATTTCACTTACGATGATTTCGGAGTTCCCGTGGGAATTATATGATAAACTATACGTATAAACCTTCCTGTTGAATCACTCTATCTATTCGTGAAAACCGTATGAAAATTCGTTCAGTAGTTATGAGTTTATCGCGGGCAGACAGACATGCAGACGTGGCGAAGAACTTTGTTTCAAAATATGTAAGGATAAGGAATTTACGGATAGATTCATAGATGTGTCGTTGTACTCTAATCTTACATACCTACTCACAGCACGTAGTAGAAGACATAATATATTATGCTCACTTGTGGTAAGTACACTCGTGCAAGTTGCAACACTTGCACGACTCTAGTGCAACATTCGCGCGACATTAGAAACACAAACTTACATAACGGTTTAATTAGAAGTGCATCTAACGGGTATTAGTTGGTGCAATGAGGGTGTGTGAATTTTAGCGTCTGTATCATGAGCGATAAGCGATAATCGCCTTTGTGTAGTTTTTATAATTACCTATTAATGAAGTCAAATTTGATGATGCGCCATTGTGATTAGAAAATTTGATGAAATAAAAAAGCGACATTAAAAAGAGACAAACATATTCATAAAATAGGATTTAACTTGCGAGAGATTCACTTCTGTCGGGTGGTTTTAAGAAAATTATTTATTTTTCTTAAATAAATTATGTTACCTAGCAACTCATTTCTGTTCGTTCATTAATTTTAATTTTTATATACGAATTTCAATCTAGATATTTCACACTTTCGCCACTTTTTGAACCTGCGAATATCATTCCGAATAAGTTAAAATCGTTTAAAAAACTTAAAAACACGCTTTAAAATTGTAATGAACTAAAAACTAATCATTATAGGACCATACTCCTTGTCAAGACCAATCAAACGAGGCCCAGCCCCCAACTCGTCATATAATTAGAGTTCTTATTGCCATTTTTCGACTCCATCATCAGATCAACTCCATGTCATAATAAAATTGCACTGTTATCCGAACTACACGAAGTTTTATTTCGGTACGACAAATAGACGTAGGTTAAAATTACTTCTAAGACTACATTGAATGTTAGCTACGAGCAAAGCTAATTTATACGTGTTAATATAGGTATAATCCAAAGCAACTCCCGCTCCGTTAATTTCTTTAAGCCAAGCTCCAATCTCCGAAGTTTCGGCGGTTCACGCTTCGTATTCATACGTATTGGATCTTGCGAAGTTGTTCGTATCACGTATCGCTGTCGTTGTTCCTGAACCGTGTACCTACTCCGAACTCCGCAGTAGTATTTGGATATGAATGAGATGTCGGTACTGAGCTTTACTTAGTTTTTTTAAGTTGTAATTCTATCAATATATTTAATAGCTATGAAACACCGTGGTAAATTTCAGAATAGGCATGTTGACTAATTTTTATTTTTTAGTCCGTCATTTAATAGCTATGAAACACCGCGGTAAATTTCAGAATAGGCATGTTGACTAATTTTTATTTTTTAGTCCGTCTTGTAGATTATTAAAAAATATTGGACATATATTTTTTCATTTTTTACGTAAACAAAATATAACGGCGATATATTGAGTTGAAATTTCGCGTGACGTCACTATTCTGACAGTTTGTATGGCAGTTTTAGCGGTTAGTGACGTCACGACCCCTCACTCTAAACTTTAATGCGCTTTATCTCTGTATATTTTAATTTATTTGAAAAAGCAAAAAATACGTGTCTATTGTTTTTTTATTTTCTAACTGACGGACTAATTAGAATTTTGATTTTCAAAAGTAGTCCACATCCCCATTCTCCCAAGAAGAGTCTGTCGTGCCAGCAATAAAAGCAAAGCGTATACTTTATGTTTACTCAGGACATAGTAGGTAGATACACAACGAGTATTATTTAAACGTGTAAGCTTGAAAAGAAGAAACATCTATAGAACATAAATAACCTGCATAGCTAAGATGCGCGCCACGATATGTTTATCGAACGAAAGATAAAATTGTCGACACGACAAATATTTGTGGGCGTCCAAGCAAAAAAGTGCAGTAGTGGGGTATTGAATTAAGACTAGATTCGGTTAAACATTTTGTGCTGCCGGTAGACAAAACGATAATTATAATATGTCGACGAGAATCGATAAAATGGCTCGATAAAATTTTATCATGTTGCGCATCCTAGCTCCGCTGGAGTAGGTAGCTGCTGAATATTAGAGATTTTTTTTTCTCAAAATATTTTTTGAATACGCATCGTTAAAATTATTTATGAATGTACCTAGTGCTAAGCTTATAGTAACTATTAGTTAACTTATTATAGTTATAGTTTGGTTTACTTATAGTAACTATAAGTAAACCAAATTTCACATAACATAGTACATATTATTTTGAAAATTTATATACAATCAGTCTGAATTCGCAACGTTATCTATCTATTCAAAACAAGTTAAAATCCTTGAAGTTAACTTTTGCGAGTCGCTATCTCAAGTCGGCAGTATCAGCTCACCGTATCTCCAGTAGTCGAGTGTGCAAAGTGAAAGTTTCGCAAGCTGCATTGTATCTCGGAGCACCCAGCGTGCGCCGAGCTTGCGTCTGCGATATCGCGTTTTGTCTAAAAATGTCTAAAAACTTCCAAGTTTCCTACGGAGAGATAAATCTAGAGTCAGTGGATATGTATATTGCATATGCATGGACATGATCGTCTATCTCCTTATTTATACGAACGTTATAAATCTCTTTCATAAAATTTATATTCTTAAAAGTGCCACAAGAGATAAATCACAATTTTTAACTATAAAAACCATCTGTAAATGTATTAGATCACATTTGGTTTAAAAATTTAAAAATCCATTTTTGATTAAAACTATGGTTTAGATCAGAGGTGGGCAAACTACGACCCGCGGGCCAACTCCGGTCCACGAGAGGATTAAATCCGGCCTGCGGAGGTCCTTCGAAATTAAATTTTGACGGTCATACATAGTTGTCATACATCATTATACTTTGTGATTAACGAATTCTAAATCAAAATGCATTTATTATGGCCCTCGTCCGAAGTTTCATAAACTTTCTGGCCCTTCATGAAGAGAGTTTGCCCACCACTGGCTTAGATAGTAAATTAAATTTCAATTCAAATTATTTTTGTACTTTGATACAATAAAATGCTGGTTGTTAAATGTTAATTTCAAAAGAGAAAACAGATTAACACGATTTAAAAACAGGAAAATACATTTCAATAAAAAAATAAAACCCGGATGGAGGGAACAATAAACATTTATACATTTAAAACTGTACGATCCCATCCGAACGCGTGTAACGGCAGCGCCACGTATTCGCAGCCTCTTAGATAACGATCTCAGGAAACATATCGGCTGGAACCGGTTTATAAATAAGTGCGGATGCATTAGGCGGGCGGGGGCTTTAGCCTCAGGTGGCCTTCCGGCCGCCCTGTATCGCTGATAACGTCCGTTAACAGCCGTTAACGCCCGTTAGCGGCCGTAACGACGCCGTTAGCCGCGGCCGCTTCCTCCGCCATTGTGGCAGCGCGCGATACGGCCACTGGCAAGCCCGTGAAAGGCTCGCGCGCGTTTCGTCGCCGAATTTGTTGCTCGCCGATCGGACGTCGGGTTAACTGCCTGCTGCGTCGAGATATCGCCACGGAGTTGCTGAGCAGGTATTCGAGAAGTTTTAGACTTGAGATTGAAAAGGCTAACTATACCTAGGTGTTAATATTAATAATGTTTGTACATAGCGTCACCTGGTACGAAACTAAGCGTACCTTGTTATTTATCAGGTACCAGATACTTGATATAGTGCTAATATGTTCATACCTAATGCGGGGATTGAGTTTTCAGCACCTGGCTTATCAATCAGGTTTCCTAATCACTAGATCAAAGGTGTAACTAATATCGCATAGATGTCATAATCTACCTTTGTAATGGTGCACGTAGATGATGATAATCTACCTATACCACACAGGCCCAACACGGCGCGGTGGACTTTACACACGCTTTTGAATTACTTCTATACCTATTACCTACATATAATGCAAATAACGATTAAGACTTTCTTAGGATGTATTTCTTCACCGTTCATCCTAAATCAGAAAAGATTCATAGATATGAGATCGAAACTTCTCCTTCTGAATATTGGGCCAGAATTTTGCCGCTGGGCTACCATGGCTTGTTACGTGGAAAACATCCTACTAATATTATAAATGTGGAAGTGTGGATGTTTGGATGTTTCTTACTCAATCACGCAAAACGGCTGAACGGATTTGGATGAAATTTGGCATGCACATTGTCAGGGGTACAGAGAAGGACATAGAGTACTTTTTATCCCGGAATTCTCGCGGAAACATTGAAATTACCGCGGGTGAAACCGCGGGGTACAGCCAGTATGGAAATAAAGACAAGTTGATGATTAAAAAAAAAGAAGTATACGTTTTTAAAACGCATAACAGTTTCTACTTTCAAATTCTACTTTCTAGTGGTAGTTTATTATTTCTACATAGTTCACATGATGAATGCATTTTTTACGATAATCATACTTTATAAATAACCGAACCCGTGACATGTGGAAAAATTGCAACTGAATAAAAAAAATAAAAGAACCATCATCATCTGAGATAACACTATCAGCGACCATTAGCAGTGCATGGTGCACGGTGTGTAGACGGCCAAGTTCCCTCAATGTATATTCAATTAGAGGCCCGATGGTCGGGGCGAGATATGATCTGAGGGCGGGCGGGCCGGCCTCTCTCCACACCACACCACGGTCGAGCGAGGGCGGTAATGCACATTTTGTGGACTCACATTTCCAACTAATAGACTACTACGTGTGAAGAAGGCTTCATTTATTTTCACCCCTTAAAATACGCGTAGGGTGAAGAAGTGTTAGGATATTTTACAATGACTTTGTTTTCTCTTCATGAAATACAGCAGCAAAAAAAAACTTTATTCAGAAACTTTTGTCTTTTTATTCCATAGTTTGTTAGTAGGATTATATTTACCTATATTTTGAATTAGTTGTGTAGTGTTTTGACTTTTAAGATTATTTCTTTTGGAAGAGATGTGACTTGCGTAAGAGTTTTTCTTACTGCAGAGATGAGGAAGACCAAATTTGATCTTCGACAACTAAATACGTGTACTTTGAATAAATATAGGTGTAAACTCACCATAGAGTTGCTTTATAAAAATAATTAATATCTTTAAGATATTCCATTAGAAAATAAATCAATGGAGAGAGATGTAAAATAGGGTATACTTATATGCTGCAATTATTTATTATTGATAATTAATCATAATTCAGCCTTTAAACTTAACAGCATTACGGCCGCACTCAGAGACATTTTAATGTTTACTTAATTTTATGTTAAGATTTTAAAAACAAAACTGCCGCACTCAGAGTCGTTCATTAAATTAGTGTTAATTGACATTTAACTAATTAAGTTAAATTTAGTTAAATTCCAATTAACATTCATTTAATGTTAATTGCCCTGAGTGTGGCAGTTTTGTTTTTAAAATCTTTACATAAAACTAGCTGTCCCGCGCGATTTCATCCGCGGTAATTTCGAAGTTCCCGCGGTCTAAGTCCTTTCTTTGTACCTACCCCTAACAGTAGTTTACGGTGATTAGCTGTCCCCCGCATTAAATCAGGAGTTCCCGAGGGAATTCCGGGATAAAAACTATCCTATCTTTTAAGTTGGACCATATTATAAATGGTTACAAAATTTTATCAAAATCCGTTCAGTAGTTTCGGAGTCCATCGCGGACAAACAACGTGACACGTAATGTATATATATTAGAATAGCTGTCCCCGCGATTTCATCCGCGGTAATTTCGGAGTTCCCGCGGAGGTTGCGGGAAAAAAGTAGGTAGGTATTCTACGTCCTTCTTTGTACCCCTTACAGTAGTTTACGGTGATTAGCTGTTCTCCGCATTAATTCCGGAGTTCCCGCGGAAATTCCGGGATGAAAAATAGATAGTAGCCGATTCTCAGACCTACTGAATATGCATATAAAATTTCATGAGAATTGGTCAAGTCGTTTCGGAGGAGTATGGGAACGAACATTGTGACACGAGAATTTTATATATTAGATAGATTAAGTAATCATTAAAACGACTCTGAGTGCGGCCGTTAACCGCCAAAAGTGGTAATTTTTTTGCGATTCGTATCTACTAGGTACTTACTTTACTTTTTAAATGGAATATCTCTATCAAGTGCTGTTTGTATGACCGGATGAAGACCCTCAAGTAATTTCCGGGCAATGAGTGCCCAGGTAGAAGGGCACAAAATAAAGAAGTAGTTGGCCCCTATCACGATAATAATAATAGTTTTCAAAGTCATAATAAAAAAAAAAATCTTCCATTAAGAAGACGTCTCTGCATATTTCACATTATATTGTGTAATATTTTGAAATTCAGGACCTTCTTGCTTGAAAATTGTGATTCCTTTCACCTTCGGGAATTCTTGATTGCGTGATGAAACCTACCTACCTTTTTTTTACCTACTCGTTACCTACTCAAGGGTTGATGAAGGTGCCCAATATTAAAAAGAATTTAGAATCGCTTCAGTAGCTATTTCCAGAGATTACCCACTACATTTTTTTTTCTTTATAATTTTATACACTAGCTGTGCCTCGCGGTTTCACTTGCATTCATTTCGGTGTTCTCGTGAAGAGTTTTGGAATAAAAAGTAGGTCCCCTATGTTCTTTTCTGTACTCCTATCATCGTGTATGCAAAATTTCATGATCATCGGTTGAGTAGTTACAGAGTTACTTTCGCATTAGTTATAGGTAATATTAGTACCTATGTATAAGTATGGATTTAATAAAAAAGGGCTCCAGTAGTTACAGCCAACAAAAGCAGCATTTACAAAGTCATGGTTGAAAGTAAAACAAAGCTTTGTGTGTTGTGCGCTTTATCGCAGCGACGGGAGCCGGCTGAGCGTGCGACGTATGACTGGCTGCGTTGAACTCGAATACTCGCGTCGTTGCCGTTAGCTGCGGCCGAGCAAACGTCGTTACCGTTCGGAGGTCGCTAAATAAATCGTTAGGGCCGCGTGAGCCGCCCGCGAGATACGGCACGCGCGGCATCGGACTAGCTATATGCTGGATGCGGCCTGTACATTCTACAAACAATTGTAAATCTATTTATATAAAAGCGAAAGGACGCTGAATCACTGCAGACCAAACAGGAAATCTCGAACACTTTGGCACAGGCAAGCATAACATTTATGTGATGAAAATTTGCGTTTACCCCACAGGGTAACAGCCTCAGCTAAGTGTCCAGTATGTATTATAATAATTTAGGTATATATAAAAATGAATTTCTGTTCATTGGTCTCGCTTTAACTCGAGAATGGCTGGACAGAATTGGCTATTTTTATCGTGAAATATTTGTGGAAGTTCAGGGAAGGTTTAAGAAGTAAATTAGGCTACTTTGGAGTTGCTGCGGGAATTCAGAAACTCACGCGGGTAAAACCGCGGGGCACAGCTAGAAATAAATATTATTCCTTTTTAAGATTGTACAAAAAGAGATTGGCTGAGAGAGCCCTATCCAGTAAAATCTCTACCTATGTTTATCGCACCACCTTCCAGTTCTCACAAACAAACTAACACTCGAATATATAAGTATTTGTGTTTTTGCGTTTGTCCAAGTGTAAACTCGTAAAGTGTGAAACATTGTCGTTATTCGTTGAAGTTGGTTCATCTTTTATTTATTTATTTATTGCACATCCATCTTCTTCTACTACCTACCTACCCTCACGGTGTGCAACTAAAACATTTCGCTCGTTAAGATTAAATTATTTTTATTAAAATTAACGTATAAAATAAACAAATTTTACTGTCTATTATACAAATAAGGTGTGGCGATAACAAATTGTGTATATATTAGTTTAAATTATGGCTCCACCAACAAAAGCAGCACTCGAAAAGTTAGTGGACGTAGTTACCGATCTCGGATCGAAAATAACGGAAATGCACTCAAAACTAGAACAGTGCTACGATGTAATAAACAATCAAAAGGCGTTAATTAGTGAACAATATGCTAATATAAAACTGCTTATGTCTGTCGTGGATGAGGTTAAAAAGGAATTATGGTCACAAAAAAAGTGTAGCAAAAATGAACAATCACATATTGACATAAATTCGAAATCGCCATATAATTTTGGAAAACTTGTGTCCATCCCATCAAGGTTAGTAGTTCCACTTACCATGAATGAGTCTGGTCCACACGGGATCACAACATCACAAGACTCATTGGATGATTCGCACAATAACACAGTGGTAGCTACAGATAAACACCCCCTAAACCAAAAATCAACCCCCGACAATATGAATACGTCCACGCCAAAATATAAATCTCCTGTGACATACGCTGATGCAGCCCGGTCCAGTCCTCCCGAGACTGTGAAAATCACAGGTGAATCTAAGCCAACCTGTCTCACTGCAGCTCCACCACGCAACAGTAGTCTCCATTTATTTAATTTTTGTGTGAACACCACCGCTGGAGATATCATAAACCATCTGAATTCGCATCTCAAGTTAAAAAACATCCGCTGCGAGAAACTGCCCACTCGAGGTGAATACTCGTCGTTCAGACTAGACATTCCAGCTGCCTGTGTTCGGTCTGTTCGGAGCCGTAAACTTTGGCCCGAGGGAGTATTCATTCGGCCATTCAACGACATATCACAGAAAAACCAGCACAATAAAAATGATTCAAAAAACTCTCGAATCCGCCGGTCAACTGTACACCGATAACCTCAAAATTAAGTCATTATACGAATATAAATAATTTCACAATTATTCACCAAAATGTTCGATCTATAACTAGTAAGACCGGTATACTAGATATATTGCTGATGAAACACAATCCAGATATATTAGTTTGTTCAGAAACTTGGTGCAAATCAGGTGAAATACAACGCGTGAGGCTCTGTAATTATGAATTAGCAAACTATTTTTGTCGCACGCGCATCGAACACGGCGGTGTAGCACTATACGCACGTAGCGGTGTAATGTATAAAAAGCGAACTGACCTACAGAGCCTCGCCGTTGAATACCACTGCGATTTAAGCGCCATCGAAGTGTACAGTATCAAATTAGTAATAATAGGAGTTTACAGAACTGGAAACGGTGACATTGCCGAGTTTTTTAAAATCATTGAAATGTTAATGTCTAAGTTAAGTGACGAAAACAAAAGATTCATTTTGGTTGGCGATATTAACGTGGATTACCTCACAGACACCAGTGATAGACGTCATTTAGACGATCTGTTGCGTAGTTTTAATTGTCAAAATATTGTTAATTTCCCAACGCGTACTACAGATACCTGTAGCACATCGTTAGACTGCGGAATAGTTTCTCGTAACGATAGTAACATCGACGCCTCGTCAATAGACACACCGATAAGCGACCACAGCGCTCAGCTGTTCGTGTTGACAACACCACAAAATATATGTAAAACTAAAGGTAAGTATACACTACGCAGGCTATTTACCAAAGATTCAATATTTAATTTTTATTTTGACATTACTAATTACAATTGGGATTTTATTGAAACTGACATTACAATAAATAAAAAATTCAGTAAGTTGTTTACAATTCTGACACATTATATTAATATTCATTTTCCACTAAAAAAAGTAATTTGTAAGCAAAAAAATTATACAAGTTGGATTAGTGATGAACTGTCTAGTTATATTAAAAAGTTTGACGATTTTTGTGCAATCAAGCAACAATACCCCAACAACCGAGTGATAGGTAATTGCGTACGTCACTATTCAGAGCTTATCAAGTCGCTAAGCTTACGCGATCGCCGCGCACATAACGATCACAGGTTACTGACCACTAAAAATCCGTCGAAAGAAGTGTGGCAGATTGTTAATAACGAAATATCCCTTAAAAGTAAATCACAAAATATTGATTTAATAAGTGAGGGGTCACATGTCGATACCGAACGCATACCTGACTGCTTTAATGATTACTTTCTCAATATCACATCCAAATTACAATTAGGAAGTAATAAACACCAAGCACTTAGTTACCTACAACAGCATCTAAACGAACTAAATCCACCGCAATTTGCACTACCGCTCGTAACTCGTGAAAAATTGGATGGGATTCTAAGAAGCATGTTACACAAATCGGGGACAATGGATATATACGATATATCAATTAATATTATAATGTCTATTTGGCCGCTGCTGGCGGATAAATTAGTGTCTCTTATAAACGAAATGTTTCGCGATGGAGTATACCCTGAGGTACTAAAAACTACCAGAGTATGTCCTGTATATAAGGGTAAAGGAGATAGAACTCAAGTCGATAGTCATAGGCCTATTACTATTGTGCCGAACATCTCAAAACTAATTGAGTCGATTATTTCCAACAGCCTTATGGACCATCTCGAGACAAATGATCTACTTACCGACAGACAGTACGCTTATAGAAAAGGTAAATCAACTACTGCCGCAGCACATCAAGTAGTAGACTCAATACTCATGAGCATAGATGACGGATATAAAACTGCGGGCGTTTTTTGTGATCTCACAAAAGCTTTTGACGTCATCTCACACGAGATGCTCTTGGCAAAATTAAATTCATACGGTATAAAGGAAAATGCCCACATGCTGCTCAAATCCTTCTTAGAGGGCCGCAAGCAACGCGTAGTAGTGACAGCTAATGGCCAGAGATACAGATCTGAGGCGGGAGATGTCAAGATCGGTATACCACAAGGATCCTCGCTTGGGAATACTTTGTTTCTGGCGTTCATTAACGATCTTGCCCACTTCATCACAGACGGTCTAGTTGTCTTATTTGCTGATGATACGACGGTTGTGATATGTGCCCGCACTTATGAGCAGCTGAACTCAAAGATAAATTTCACATATAGCCGGCTGCACGAATGGTTTTCATCAAATGGACTTATCCTCAATTCAACAAAGTCCACCCTAATGCTATTTTCGGCTAAAGCAGTTGAACTGCCTGTTTGCATAGATAGCCCTATTCCGATCAGTCAAGCGTGCAGATTTCTTGGTTATACACTGGACTCACATATTAACTGGAAAAACCACATACAGACACTCTGTGACAAACTTAGTAGTGCAGCTTACGCTCTGCGAAAATTGCGCCCACTCGTCTCCAGTGCCGTACTAAGACAGACTTACTATGCACATTTTCACTCACTGATGTCATACGGTATATTGTTGTGGGGAAACTCGACAGACTCCAATCGCGTTTTTGTTCTTCAAAAGCGCGCGCTTCGCATTATCGCAGGTATAAAACAACGGCAAACCTGTAGGACACTCTTCACTAAACACCGCATAATGACAATGACAAGTCTGTACCTATTCGAGATCATTTCCTATGTCCGCAAAAATATAGCAAATTTCAGTCTTCGAGAGTGTGGAGGGCGATCTTTGCGTAATGCGGGAAGACTAGCGAGTGTCCCCCACCGGACTAAACTGGCCACTAGAAACCCGCGTGTGATTGGCCCAATTCTTTATGAGAAACTACCCGCTAGTTTAAAAAATACATCTGACGAAACTTTCTACCGCCAGCTGAAGAATCTTTTGTTGGATAGCGAATTTTATTGTTTAAATGAATATTTGTACAAAATCGATTGATCGATTTATAATCTTTATTTTTACATTTTTGACATGTTCATTTTTTGATTTAAATGACATTTTTATTATTTTTATAATTATTGACATTCTTATTATGATACTTTTATTATTTTATTATTATTATTATTTTATTATTGACGATCATATTATCCTCTGACATTTTTATTAGTAATATAACTATGAAATTGATAATGTGAAATAAATGATTCTATTCTATTCTATTCTATTCTTGTACCTAAATATTATTTACTGGGCATGCTTATATTTTTCGATCGGTGAAATAACGTTTCATAATTGTGTGAAACGATGATTATGATATGGGATTCAGATATAAATATATTCAGATATATATCTTCGCGAACGGATTTCCTTTAATTTTCTTTTTTAGAGATAAAAAGTACATAAGTGACAAGTGTTTGTTAAGAAAAATCTTTGTGTGCTTAATTTCATCCAATTCCATTCAGCTATTTATACACGTAATAAAGCAGCAAACATACAAAAATCTTAGCAAACTTTGACAGTTATGATGTTAGTTGAACAAAGAAATATCGTTAGTCACGTGCTGTTTGAAGATGAAAAGTTCTCAAATAAAGAATAGAATCGCGAAGAAGGCATAGCGATTGAAAAGAAGTAAAAAAAATATGTGGGGCTTAAATGCGTCGTAGAATATAAATTCTACGACGGAAATGAGAAGTGACGATCGATAGCATGGACTGCGTCAATGGCTTGGTAACGCCAGTTTTTCAGTTGTATTTAGTAGTTAATATACTTACTATAACAAAAAAAAAACAAAAATATCAAATTTTCCTTTTACGATCACGCCACCTCACAATATCTCGTTTCAAAACCATAGAAAACTTAGACGCATATTTAGTTTTAAGCACCGATGCTATCTCGCTATTGCATTCAGCTCGTGCAGCGTGGAGGCGTCCTACCACCCCTTTACTTAACAAACTACTCTCAACTACAACAGCAACAAGCAATTCCAACCCGTACAGCTACGCCATAAAGCCTTATATCGCTTGCGTTAATATTGTTCTTAAAATGTTTCGTAATAATCGAAATTAAAGTCTAATAATGAAATCGTAAATTAAATTTGTGTTCTATTGCTTTGGGAATTGTGTTGATATTAAATTGTGCGGCCGTTGAATAAGTTTCATTGTAGCAGATAGCATTGTTTTACAATTGAGATGTAAGAGCAGATTCTTGGTGTGCTCATAACAGGCATTTCACGACTGGGGCCCGATCTCAAGCGATCTGTAGTTGGCCAATCGATGATAAAGTTCGTCTAGAAAATAGATTTATTCAGACATAATTATGCTATAGCATGATATTTGAAGTACTTACTTAAACTTTGATCAAAATTAAAACCAAAGTCATACCTACTATCTACCATAGAGTAACTAATGTTAGAAAATATGTTTTTATGCACTAACTCATATTGGACGCTTACAATAACCCTTCCTAATATACAATACAAAAAACCTGTCTTTAGATACAGCAATAATTCAAACGTGAAATATGTATTAACTTTAAAAAGACAAAATATAAACCAACATAAAACACGTGATCATAAATTCGTCGAGCACACATACACCGTTATAAAACTTAAAACGCCGCCTGGGGCGGTGTGATAAGGTCGCGATACCGGCTGGGCGGCTGTGATAACGCGCCGCCCGCCCACCTCCCCGCCCGCCCCCGACGCAAGACACTGCATCCGCTAGACGCAGCGCGGTGGGACCACCGGGTACTGTTACTATGATCTTACTATTTAGTATTTACTCCACCAAATCGATATTATAATGTAATAAATAAAGTCTATTTACATATTCAACATGGTTATTTTAATATAAGTATAATAATAACCATTAAACAAATTAGAAGGCAACACTGCTTCACATCATCACTATTTTAAGCTACCAATTTTGTATTCGCTTATCTTTTACGTAAACTATATAAACTAGGTATATTGTAGATAGTGTCTTTTACAGAAATTATCAAATGGTGAAGCCATACCTTTGATGAACACAAGGCAAACGACCTTTTCTCTTTATATTATTAATATAGATTATTCATAACACAAAGGTTAATTTTAACTTTCGTCAAATAATTTTTTTTTGTCGAGTTCATGGTCACATACATTCTATGCGACCACATACGAGCTCGTGGTAGGGGCTGCGCCGTTATCAGCAACAGCCACCCGTCCTATCGAGTTCTCAAACATCGTATCTCTTGGGTTTTCAGTTCAGAGTGTGGCTCCAATTTATTGATATACCTAAACACAAATATCATCTAGTGAATTGCAAAACACAAACCAATATGACACGACATGAATATGGGTGAACTTGAGTGTTGAAAGAACGGGCACTGTTTGAGTTTTAAGAACTCATTAACATGTATAAATGTGAAAAAAAACCAATCCAATAAGATTAAACTCACAAAATTAGTGAGATAAAAATTTGGTCAACTCGTTTTAAAAACTGACAAATTAGAACATACAATTTTTTGTAGCCATTATTACACATTTTTTTACGATCCGCACAGTGTGATTTGTCAACCTCGGCCTTTATTGAGTGACTTGACACGTTCAGTTAATTCCAGCTTATTTTTTGTTTAGCCGTACCTAATGAAAACACTTTTACGTTCCGTTTCACATCGCGTCGTCGTCGGTAGGATATATTTTCAAATAAAACAAAAACACAAAAAGTTACAAAAGCCAAAAGCGAACATTTTATATTTTCAAACGGCACCACACCGCAGCGGTGAAACTTAGCTCCGACAGAATGATAGTGTACACAAAAAGACAATGTGTGGAAGCTGACGATAGACCCCGCTCGGTTATACAGCGGGCGGCGATAACAGGGGCTGGTGCTAGCTGATAACACCCTGTAGCACGCCGCGCCCCGCGCCCCGCGCCCGCACCCCGCGGCCCGAACCCCGCGCCGCGACGTGCACTATGATTCAATGCGATAAAATAAATGTCGTAAAACGGAACGGTTTGTTGGGAATTGATACGAAATTGACTATGTTCTATATGTGAATGTTCGGGTTAATATCTCTCTTTATCTTATTTGAAATCGAAGAGTATTTCCAGAATTATCTAAGGAACCTACTTCTAATATATAACTAAACTAGTTGTCCCGCGCGGTTTCACCCGCGATAATTTCGAAGTTCCCGCGGAATTGTTCCATACAAACTTTGCAACCCCTTTTCATCCCCTTACAGGTTGAATTTTCAAAAATCCTTTCTTATCGGATGCCCACGTCACACAAAGAAGACACCCTCCAATTTTCAGGTCTCTCCGATCAGCGGTTTAGGCTGTGCGTTGATCCATCAGTCATTCGGCACAAATAATTATATATGTATAGATTTTGAATATATTTCATTCCAACTTTGATAAATATAGATATATTTTAGGCACGCTCGAATCAACCAAGTGATACTAAACTAAAACCTACAACAAAAGGAAAAACATCGAATAAGTGTAGTGTATTTTTTAACCCATAGAACGCTTGAAGCTTATAAGTAGGGCTAATTTATATCAGAACAAAGGATACTAAAAAAACTATAATTAGGTAGGTATTATACTCTACCATCTGTGCCTTACTATCCTTGTTGGAACGGTGTCGGTGCATTCGTGCTGGGTTGCACCCGCTTTGCACCCACTTGCACCCGATCTCGATACTCAGTGATCGACAGTTGGCACCCAACAACCGCATTGTCTGACGGCATCGTTAATCCGAGTTCCGATTTCGGATGCTCATGCAACTTATGTATGACGTCGAGACTTGTCTTGCGATTAATCCTAAATTCCTAATTAATATTATAAATTCGAATGTTTATTTGTTTGTTACGCTTTCACGCCTTTACTTAATCGATCATCATGAAACTTTGCATACACTTCGTCAGGACGTACAGGGTACTTCTCGTCCCGGAATTCCCTCATTTTATTAGGCACCTAGGCCTCAGGCTACTTGCGTCGATCATTTTAATCCCCGTTCAGTAAATTTGTAAGTTTACTGACTAAACAATAACCAAAGTTCAATAGTGACGTCAACCGCCAGCAGCACGTACAATATTCGATATTTTGTATGCCGACTGTACGTTCAAATATGTACTTATATTTTTAATTGCATAATAACATGAAGTTCCTTTTCCAGATCTATCGTTGAAGACAACGCGCGACTGCCCACGACGCGACGCGAGCACAACGGGGCAGCGTCGTGTGAGCTTGTCACACCGCGAAATGCTGCCAGGGCTGCTTGACGTAGCATAATTATTAGCTTTTTCAATGATCGTATACGTATTGAGACACCATTGGCGTAACTAGGGATTTTATTTATTTATTTATTTATTCTTTATTGCACAGTGTGTACAAATGGCGAACTTAATGCCTTGCGGCATTCTCTACCAGTTAACCATTGGGTTTTATCTAGGGAGACAGCCGTCCAGTGAAAACACCACAATCACGTAATGAGAGATCATAATTAAAAACGAAATAATTAATAATGCACTTTATCCACTCTTTTGTTTTACTATAATAATTATGGTCTCTTTTATTTTTTTACCTTTATCCTGGCATAAAGAGTTCCTGCGGAAATATCGAAAATTATTTCCGCTATCCGTACCTACTGATATTATAAATGCGAAATCTAGGTACATTTTAGTCTGCTTGTCTGTAACCTTTTCACGCTTTAACTCATCATCATCATTAAATTTTGCATAGTACGTAGGGTACATCTTATTTTGGGATTGCCCTGGGAACTCCGAAATTAACGCGGGTGGAACCGCGGGAAGAATAAATAGGCTATTTGACTCGTAATTATTTTTTACTCCGTCTTGTAGATTAATAAAAAATATTGGACATGTATTTTTTCTTTTTTTTACGTAGGTAATCAAAAAATAACGGCATCATACATTGAGATGAAATTTCGCGTGACGTCAGTAACCAGTGCAGTTTGTATGGCGGCTTATAGCGGTAAGTCACGAGTCCCCACCTTAAACTTTAATGCGCTTTATCTCTGTGTATTTTCATTTATTTAAAAAAAAAAGTGTCCAATGATTTTTAATTTTCTAACTGTCGGAATAATTAGAATTTCGATTTTCAAAAGTCGTCAACATCCCTATTGTTAAATGGACATAGATAAGCAATAGTGTGTTAACCCACACTGGAGAAATTTTTAGTAAATCGTGTTTTAAAAGTAGGAGCGCCATTTTGTATCAACATTTTTTATGTTCAATATTTAGTAACATATTTAAGCAATGTAATAAGGTAAACACATAATTAAAAGACGTTCCCTAACTCTCAATAAATCGTTCTGAATCAATAACTTAATTTTGTGGGTTAACATGTTATTGCTTATCTGCGTCCAAATTTGTTATATTAAAAAGGACGAGGATAGCACAGCCCTATTTACAGCGTTTTGTCCGCCGCACCCCGCGCGTTCCAATCGCTGCTTACGATCGTTGGAACGCGCGACCACCCCATGCGCGAATGCGCGATAAACGCCGCCGCTTAGCTACGGTTATTGTGTTTTGGAGTTAAAAGTATAAATGTGTGATAGTAAAACTATTTGTATTTGTACCATGGTATGGTACGGGTTTCAAAGTTCTAACTGTTTTAGTGGGGCAAGGTGTGGAAGCTTAAATTCAACGAGCTCTGATTTGATTCACGACACTGACTTTAATGAAAAAATCATAGTCCATGCAGCGTGGGCACTTTTGTGACTTACTTAAAATATTTTTTGACGTCACGATAAAAATATAAAATTTCCAGTGTCTAAACCCAGCAGTTAACGACTTTGCATTGATAGATCCAATAGTGACATGTATTTTAAAATTGCGTTTTATTTGTCATCGCTGGCGACTTATTGACCTATGTGCTAACCTACATAATTTGCACAGATTTGGTTGCTTGAACAATAAAAAAAAAAAAAAAAAAAAAAAAAAATTAAAAATCTTTATTTCTTTAAAAAGTAACAGTTAAATTACCTTAACTGTTACTTTTATTTTATTTTATTAATTAATTTATATTATTAATTAATTAGTAACAATAGGTAACTTGAATCAAAATGACCGACCTGGCCACCCTATCGCAAACGGAAAAACAATGCGATAAACATGCGGTATTTTTTTTAATATTAAAATATAAACAAGAATGAAAAAAAAATCAATGTTTTTATGAATCGATAATTTGCCCGCAGTCCGTTTCGGCGCGACGTTTCGCGACCCGGACGATTCTTATCGCGATTCGCGACGTCACAACGCTTTGTTTCGATTCCACACAACACCGTCGCATGTTTCTCATGAAATGTGTTTCTTGCTAACGTACGGATTGATGGTATCTTGTACAATTGCAAATATGCGTTTCGACGTTCGCAAAGTAACCGCCGACGCAGCTTTAGCCTCTATTCCGAGGGGAAACGGCTCATGGTCAATTAAAAAATGATATTCGGCGATGTAAATAAAGAATTTGGTTTTTTGTTTGTGTCCGTTCATATGCATGCCTGGACGCTTGTCTTCAGGTGTGTTTGATGGTTAATATTTGATACTTTCTTGTCGCTCCGAGAGAAGAATTCTCGAGTTGCCCACGTAGATACACACAATGCCGCCGCTCGGTCATTACTGTTCATATTGTAGGTAATATGAATCAAATTTATGACGCACTTTTTTGTTATCTGTGCTGATTGAGTGTTAATTAAAACGGTTTTGCATCGTTTCCTAAATGAAGGAGAAGTTCCAGTTTGTAGACAAAATAAAGTCGTCTCTATTTACAATATGAACTCCTGGTACCAGTGTGTGGGTGTTCAATACAATAACAGAATCCGCACAAAATCTTGGTTCGTCCATGTAGGTGTATTCCAGTCAACGCATAAATAAATCGCCATATCTTTGAGATATGCATGATTTTATCTCTTTCGATTCGTATTATTTATAATATATGTTTCGCTAGACACAATAATATGAGAGGCGCTCGTATATAAATAACAAACAGCGGCTGTAGCACGAAAAACTTCTGATCTAGCTATTGTTAGATAAGACGTTATGAAAAAAAATCACACACAAGAAACCCCAAAAATAATAGAGTAAGCAGGTGTATTAAGATGAGTTGATTTTCAGATTTATTTGTATTTGAGCGTATAATAGGCTAGTTTCCAAAAATTTTAGTTTTTAGTCCGTTTTGTAGATTAATAAAAAATATTGGACACGTATTTTTCAATAAGTAATTAAAACATAACGGAGATGCATTAAGTAGAAATGTCGCGTGACGTCACGCCGTGCGTCACAGTCGATAGCACGTTTAGACGTCACGGAACATTTCGAAAAATTCTGAAACACGAAATGACGGTTATTGATAGAAAAAAAAAAAACAAAGTATATCCAGTATGCCATAAGGCACCTGGTAAATGTATTTTTTGAAGTGAAACTAACAATCAAAAACAATCTTCAAAAATAATCGAGTCATCTCAACGAGACTTGTTATGGTCATAGTGAATAAGGGCCCAAATTTGATTTAAAAAACTGGATCGATATTTAATGGTCGTTTAAATATCGATCTCGCACGCACTCATATCCATCCTTCACTGTTTTTTTCACCATTTCTATATGTTTCGACACAGCCCCAAAAACGGTTTTTGTAAGTTTTGTGCTCCGTCCGATGAAAATTGCCTAAAGCTTGCACTGTGCCGAGAATTCCATGCTTAGGCTACAGATCTTTATCGGATTATGAATGCCGAATTGTACAGTGTACACCGCTGATACTCGAATTCTGGTGTTTTCTTGGATGATAAATTATGAAGTCCCGATAGATCTACATAATAAATATTCTACGATAAAAAAGAATCTATTTGCATGATGATATAATTATAAAAATATCTAAATGTGATATTTTACACCAAATTAAGTGTCTATCAAATCATACATCATAATTCTACTTATATTATAAATGTGAAAGTGTGGATGTTTGGATGATTAGATGTTTGGATGTTTGTTACGCAATCAAGCAAAAACGGCTGAACGGATTTGGATGAAATTTGGCATGCACGTTGTCAGGGGTACAGAGAAGGACATAGGGTACTTTTTCGGAATTCCCGCGGGAACTCTGAAATTACCGCGGGTGACACCGCGGGGCACAGCTAGTATCTAATATGTTGAAATAATTTTCAACATATTATTTGAGACACTTCCAATCGATTAATTATTATTTATTAGTTATTGCCATTTTTATTGTGCTTTATTTAAAATATAGCATAAGCATAGCATAATCAGCCCCCTTAGTCAAGTTGATTATCGCGTTATGTGATTTAAAGATTGTCAAGTTGGCTATGGGGCCGCCTTTTTAATGTCCCACCTATTGTAGGTTGCTGACCTGTGGCCCTATAAAGGTGTATGGGCGATAGTCCACATGGATCAACTGGGGAGCTATACAACGTGTTAATGAATTAACTGAAAACTAGAAAGTAGTTTGCTCAGAATCGGCTAGCGAATCGATCGCACTATGTTTTAATATAGGTTATATTTTTTAATTTTTACTAGCCCATGTCTAAATTATTTATGATACAATATTTGGCGCGTACGCCGCCCGCAGCAAAAAATTCGAACCGGTAGGCGCGGGTGTAGCGCTTGGAATTTCGTAGATAGGTCACCTCCAAACTAATGTTGAATAACTTTAAAAGTATACATTTTTTCAACATAAAATATATTTTAATCATATTATTGTCTATTTTTTTAAATGGGGTGTATCAGGTTTTCAGTTAATTCATTAACACGTTGTATATACCACGGTTGTATAATATTATATTTACTTTTATTGCATTCAACGGAAACAATAGAAAAAGCTGCATAATAATTCGAAGATACACGTCTACAGATAGGTACGCCAACGTTGCTCCACGGCGGATATTGGCGGCCGATACCATCGGCAGGGGATCGATCCTGCGCTCCGCTGATCACCCCATCGGTTTAACAACTGATCGACGCTGTTGTGTCAAAAATTATAAAACAAATGCTATGGCTGTTTGTTATGCTTATTACGTTATTGAAGTCGCTTTGGTTTAGCGGGGTATATTAACAGGCAACGGAAGTGACGCTTGCAGTCGAAAACGAACTCAACATCCGGGTCCTCCGTGTTAAGTGAGTTGTGCTTAAAAAAAATAGACAGAGCTATCTGTTGAATTATGTAAATTATAAAGAAAAGTTGATTAGTATTTTAAGATTGCTAATTCATTTGTATGTAACTACAATGTTTTTCTTTAAAGAAATTAGAATTTTTCTTAGGAGTACTTACGCATCCACACATGTTTCTTTTTTTATTTTCGCTGGTTGCATAACATGGTACTAACATAAACTCTTTTCTATTCTATTCTGTTCTAGATGTATTGGAGTAGACTCCCTCGCTCGATGTTGATCTATAGCTTATGGAAAAACAAATTAATATCGGATATTACAATACGTGCAATGGACGATAAGCGACAAGTCGATAAGAAGCACTAAGCGACGTGCCACACACCTTACTAAAGTTTAACGTTCCACAACAGCGCAAAGATTAATGCGGCGCGATATATCATTCGCGACGCTCGGGTCGAGGTGAGCTCTAACTTTGAGCGATAAAAATTTTTTAAAGACTCCTCTCGGACGGCGAGGAGGTTGTATCTCGCTGAAAAATTGTTGTATCACCACCGCCGAGTCCGGCCCTGGGGCGGCGCGATAAACCGCCACCGAATCGCACACCACGTATTCGGTATAGACTATAGAGCACACGAGATTGTGCTATAACGGCGGGAGCGTCGCGCGACTTCGTAATTGCTCTGTGGGAGAATGACAGCGGATGTACGATGCGGTCTGGCCAGAAATGGACGGGCGAATATTCAAGAAATTTTAGATTCAGTCCAGTGTTTTTGTAGAATCGATCTAGTATACGTACATAAATATGAATCGTTGCAATTATTTAAGGGGCGTCGTAGAATGTTTGTTTGCTTAGTTAAATAAAAAATCGCGTAACTCGTTACGCGTTACCCTACTGTGCCTAGAGGTAGAGATGTAGAGTTTCACTACAACAAAACCAAAATATTAAATCTACATCAAAACAGCATCAAAAACGGTCCAATTTTTTCGAGATGAATGCGAAAACATAAAACCGAGAGCCACCCCTGAGCCAAGTCGAGTGCTAAATTTTCATCAAAGTGGTTGAATAATACAGATGAGATATACAAGGAGCGTTACCGCGACGCTTGTCTCCTAACTTTATTAAACTTTTTCAGCATTCGACTTTTTTTTCGAGTTCACAGCACGGATAAATTGTCTAGCGATAAGTCACATCTAACGAGGTTAATACGTTAAGCTGAGTTTAACTGGAGTTGGCGTTTTGTTGAGCAACTCGCGGCGGTGACTCGGGGCGGTTTTAGAAATTAACAACCTTTGTCTTTTGATGGACTACAAGCTTTATGTTGTAAATGAGAAATTTTTCTTTTTTTTTCTTGAAGTTCATTGAGATAGATTTTTTTCTGCTTCCTTTCTTGGAGTTTATTAACTTAATACTGAACCGTAGAGGTACATTTAGTTTATTTTGTTAATAACAGGAAGTATTATTAGATTAAGTTTATTCTATTATATAAAGTAAATATAGGTATGTAATATATTGTTTGAGAAACCTATGACGTCATATTAATATTTATTAAACACTGTTACGTGTTCCTTTCGGTTTCATTTCAGCTTTAACTTTTCTTGAATAATAAGACGTATTAATATGGTACATAAATATCTTATTTTACTATCGTTAAGAATTTAACATGATACATCAGGGGCTATATTTTTCCCAGGAATTTCATGAAATATACTTTTTGTAGGATTTTCATGGAATATTTTCTCGCACTGAGGCTGCTTTTTTATACTGCAGCTTAGTTTTTGCAAAAAAAATCCTCCGCCGCCTCTGTCTGTCTGTTCGCGATAATAATAATAATAATAATATTTTTATTTCAGGCATTAAAAAACCCATAAAAAACATGTAAAAAAAAAGATGCAACATAATTTTCTCATAACTTACGTGTCTACAATTTTTAAGATTTCTTCTTAATTCTAACCATTACTATCTCAACTTATCATTCGCGCACAGGTGCAGTCTAGACCATGTTCCCAAATAAACATTATTATAAACATTAATTTCGCAATGTTTACTACGATTGAATTATTGCTCACAATAATCCTCTTCCAGAACGATGCGGAACGTGATCTGATGATTGCAAAAAAACTCAAAAAGTACTGAACGGATTTTCATGCAGGTTTCACCATTAGGTGTGGAGTAGGAGTGATTCAAGAGATTTTATACGTAGGTATATTTTATCCTATTGAATTTCAGCGGGAACTCCGAAATTACCGCGGGTGGCACAGCGGGGGACAGCTAGTGTACATATACAACGTTTTAATGAATTAACTGAAAACCTGATAGACCCCATTTAAAAAAATACACAATAATATATATGATTAAAATATATTTTATGTCGAAAAAATGTATGCTTTAGAAGTTATTCAACATTAGTTTGGAGGTGACCTATCTACGAAATTCCAAGCGCTACGCCGCGCCTACCGGTTTGAATTTTTTTGCTGCGGGCGGCGTACGCGCCAAATATTGTATTATAAATAATTTAGACATGGGCTAGTCGATTCTGAGCAAACTACTTTCTAGTTTTCAGTTAATTCATTAACACGTTGTATACACAAGAAAAATTCAAAATCGACCTTGCAGCGTACATCAACTTCTCTTACCTACTGTTAAGAAAACCGTTAATATTTTTCGATTTCCGAAAATGTTGAATCTTTCTAAAGATATGAAAATATATGTTAAGCTAGCCATCGATGCGGCGTCAATAAATCGTGGGGCATCGACACCCTATCTGGATCATTAGCGGGGTAAGTAATCGCATAGATTTGCTCGGTCGGTGGCGAGAGAAGCGAGTGGGAGTGGGATGTTTTAAATGTGGTAGGTACAGGCGACACGTGTGGACTCGCTATTTTGTATCTAGAATAGGCTATTTGACTAAAATTTTGGTTTTAGTCCGTTCTGTAGATTCATAAAAAATATTAGACACGTATTTTTTTCTTTTTTTAAGTAAGCGAAAAGTAACGGAGATACGTTGAGTCGAAATTTCACTTGACGTCACAAGCAGGCACAGTTTTTACCTGCATGTGACGTTATGAGTCCCTACTTTTAAACTTTAATGAGCTTTATCCAAGTATATTTTCATTGATTTGTAAAAGCGAAATATACATGTTGGTTGAAATAAAAGGAAATTATTATTATTATTATAATTTTTTTATTATGGAAAATTAAATGGAATTTAGAAAACAAAATTAGTCAAATAGCCTATTCTAGATTAAGCATGACGTTAAATACATTAATAATAATAGTTTTGATTTGAATAAATCAACAACAAATAAATATAAAAGGCTTTGTCGTATTATCATTATAAATATCTGGGCGATCGAGCTTCGCTCGTTGTGATAACTTCTCCCGGAGAAAGTTGCTTATAGCGCCATCTGTTGTTAAGTAGAAAGGTACCAAACACTCATTTTTCATTGCCTAAAAAAACGGATAAAACGACGTTTTCTAAAAATGAAACCTAGCTAGATCGATTAATCGCCTTCGAAACCCCCTGCATATCTACTAAATTACATGCAAATCGTTGGAATCGTCATTTCAGAGATTCAGATACAAGAATTGCTCATTTAAAGGTAGTAAATTTATTAACAAGTTATCAATGGTAAAATTGTTAAAAAATAATTTGGCTCTATAATGGTTATATAGGTAATCGTATGTGCATAGTATTATGTCTCTTGAATATATATATACCTACGATTATATGTTAAGCAACCACTAATCACTTCTTCAACGTCATCAACTCTGTTAATAAAGGCTTGGAAAGATTGCCTCTAGGTATAGCAATTAAGGCTATACCTAGAGCAATTAAGTAGGTAAATAAATTTTATTTTGGAGTACTTACTAAATTACCAACATTTGAATTTGAATTTAAAAAGATTGTATTAACATACCAACATCTACGTGCATAAATACAAAATGGCTGCCACACAATATGTTTGGGTGGTTAATGTTTCCTCTAATATATCTTTTTCGACACGACACCGGCAAAGGCTTGCTATGTAGGTCTACATTAGTACTCACCGGCACATTAGCGAAGTTCAACCGTCGATAAGAAATAATAAATTATCACGCGGAGACCATGAGACCATGTGTGGAGACTTACCTGAAATGAAAAAGAAAAAGAAAGCCATTAGTGCAATATTATACAGGCATTGCATTAGCGTTACATTCTAAAGATCTGTGGCAGCAGTAGATCCAAAAAAATTGTTGATACACAGATATATTATGGAATCGACTAAGCATGTTGTCCCGCCAATCGTAGTACGTAATTAAGCTCTATTACGTACCAATCGCGACAGTTAATCGAATCATCATAATAAAATAAAACTAAACAGCGTTATTGAGCTATTAATATTCATTGTAAATTATTCTTAACCGAGTCCAATACTTACTTCAGTACAATTCCACGAACTATGACTTATCTGCTCTAATTTAAATCTGTGGGTTTATACATGATGCATGTGACGTTGTACAAATACCTGATTGTTAATTTCCAAATTAATTCAAGTGTTTGAGTTTAGCTAATTAATTAAAGATTATAAGAACACGAGTATCAGAATGCATCCTTAGCAAAATACTGAACACAGGTCTGAGAAATGAATCTTGACCATTTCGGCGATGGGAACGGACCGCGCAAATATTTCTGTATCGTAACTCGATTCTTTGTTTTTTTTTTCAAATCTTGTTTCAAAAACAACAATATAATTTAATTTATATTCATAGATATACCTACCATATTACGAGTAGTACACAGAGCGTTCGTCGTACTCAAAACTAGCTATTCCCTGAGGTTTCACCCGCGGTAATTCCCGCAGGATAATGGAATTACTCAGGGATAATGTAGCATTCTAATCGTGGAAGAATTTCTGGAATTAGTCCAGTAGTTTTTGAGTCGCGACAAACAAACAAAAATACAAATCTTTCTCCTTTATAACATAACTTAGTGCAGATTCCGTTCGAAACTGAAGCACAAAAACAATTCAATTTACGTTCGCGCCGCGCCCGTTGACGTTGTAAGCTGGTTCCACCACCCGTAAAATAGCTACACTCTGTGTGCGCTAAATGCGCATTTTTTACTTTTAAATTTTTATGGGATTTTTTTTATTTCGTTTTAATTACATAACCATCTTAACCAAACCCACGTATTTTACCAACCGGTAAAATATCTACGTGGGATTGATTAAGATACGGACGGAGTGAGTACGATGCAAGGTTTTGATTTAAGTATCTCGCTGCCCCAAGTCCCAACCGTGGCACGTGTCATATACTTATTTGTTGATCAGTCAGGAAGTGATCCATCCAGGGTTGAAGAGTGCTTTGTCAACCAGTCCACGAGTGGGCAACGGGGTGGGCGCACGCGTCGCCTCTCTAACGTTTTCCTGCTTACGTTAAAGTGGTTCGGTTATTATTAAATAATGATAGATATTTAAATCTTTTATATACAATTGATTAGTAATCTGAAATTTAGCACAAAGCTATCTTTTGTAGTGTAGCTAGAATATGATTATATATTATCGTTATGTCCTTAAGTAGTCGTAATGTGAGATAAATAAAATTAAAAATGAGACCTATCCTTTAGTTTGACATTTTACTTTCCAGAATTTAAACCTTATAAGCAGCACAATAACACAGAATGTGTATTTTGTTTCAAAACCACCAGTTTCGACTTTCGGCTGAGAAAAAAATATTTAAAAAAAAAGAGTAGTTTTAGTTATAGTATAGGTAGTTAGTCTTCACGAAACTTGGTCCTGAGACTTTATAGTGCATTTTTTACTATTCCTCGCAATGATATTTTAAGGTTCTTCGATACCTCGTAGTTTCGGTCTTGTTTATATTTAACTATTTACTCCTGCTCGAAAATTTTCTCTAGGTATTCAAGATATTATAACCTACTCTTTTTAATATAGTTTCCAGAAGGAATGCCCAAACAAATTGGTAATCATAAAAATAACTTTCCATAAATAAAATAGTTAGGCGATCGAATATAATAATTTAAATCGATTATTTATCGATTGATAATAAATCAAGTCGGCGACTTTTATAACTTCTAACGGGAGTAGATCTGTCCGAGCGATTCGGTGATTCGGAGAAACATTTTTGTCGTGTAGGCAACGTTGAAAATCGATTTCCTCGATCGATTAGAGAGTTAAAATATTTGTTTTGGGCATTACACAGTGGTGATGGAACAGCATGGAATGACACAAATTGGTCGTTATTGAACGTGTTAACATGCCGTGCACAGGAATGGATGTCGTTGAACATCGAACAACATTTTGTCAATAAATTCTCATACGATAACAAGAAAAAGGAAATTCTAAATATTTTTCTGTTTCGTTTTATTAGACGAATCATAAGATAAAGGTGATTCTTATCTCTACTAAATATCGTTGATACAGATTTTTTTTTAGGTTTTATTCACATGTATTTTTTTTTTACCTATACGGTGAAATTTTCGTATTCATATTTACTATGGAAGCATTTTAGAATGGAGTTTATTTGTCTGTTATAGTTAATGACAATCTAGAACTGATGATAGGTTATGGTGAAACTATTAATTTGTAGGGGTGTATCTATATTTATTATCGTATATAAATAATAATTAATTATTGAACAACTTTTGTTTGAAATCATATTCCCACATTTTTGTATCTACCGCGATTACGTTTCATTTGACAAGTTCCTTATGGATTTAGAAATACAAGCGGGTGAAACTGCGGCGCACACTTAGTCTCAAATAAACTCAAGTTTTGTCCTAGATTCAATATATTGTTATAGAGTCACGATATAGTTTACAGCTGTCTATGAATGAATTATTCTTTATTATTCTTATTGATATCTTGAACGATCAAATAAACATACCGACTTGGGACATCGAAAATACTTTAATAATATAATTAGTACGCGGTCATTAGCCGCAAATGGCTGTGCATTCCTGTCTTTGACCATAACTTATCTGAACTGATAACTAATTTATTTATTTATGACACAAAAACTGGTGGGTATGATCAAACCTAGAAAAAAAAACTTAACTGATATCGTTTTGTGTTCATTGTTGTTGGATTCTTGTCTTTTCTATTGGTAGGTAGAAATAAAAACAGAGCTCCACTAATTGTTGTGTCTACCCTCATTTGAAATGTCACCACAATTATCGGCGCGCATCGTTCGAGGCAAGTTAGTTACGCCTTGGGCCCGCGTCTAATGCACATGTGAGCCGTGCTCCGATATTGTTGCAACTTCATAAGCGTCCGTGACCCTTGTACCTGTTCTTCGACGTGAGACGTTCTCACTGGTGTCTGGAGTTCAGTGATTGGTGTTAACTCTTCAATAAACTATTTAATTAGAGTCTGAGACTTGTCCAAGTGCACGAGCCCCGCCATCATCCGTCGTTGCGTCGTCCGTCGGCTGGTCTGCTGTCCAGGTGGTGGTGGATGCAAAGGTTAGTGGAGAGCTTTACCTACCGTGTGCTGGGCAGGAATCCGACATACTTCAAACATACAGTCCACTAAAAACATTTCATATAACCAGCCCTCTGTGCCGCGGGAGTTCTTGAAACCGAATTCAGGTTTGGCTTTAAGAACTGCACATTTGTTTTGTTCGCAATGCCACAAATTCATGTACTCGTAGAAGTGTATAGGATTGGAGCTTCAATAACGTTCGCACTGTTAGGAACCAATAACGATAGGTACCAATAGTTTGCCGAATAAAAGAATCTCAGTCTCATAAATATCTTCGCCGAAGAAAAATTTATTTTATTCACAAAATTATGTAGGTACTTACCTACCTAGTAAGTAGATATAGTTGGCATTCACCGACAAAAAGGAGGAAATATTCGTTTTTTAACAACGTATCGTTTATCCCGGAATTCCCGCGGGATCTCGGAAATAACTGAGGGTAAAACCGCGAAGGACTGCTAGTTTTTTAAAAACAAACTCCCAGTACTGGCCTAGAGAAGTGTGACATGTCACATGAGTGTGACACTTTCTAATTTTTCCTTCCTCCAAATATTTAACGCTATTGAAACCAATATTCAAAAAGTAAAATGATATCTAATTATTTTATTTTTACAACTTAAATAACAACAGATTAAAATAACAATCCATCGACACATTTTAAGGTCATGTAAACAAATACATGGATGTCTATTAAGTATAATAAAACACGACACTTCCAGAGATGTAATCTCGATAATTATGTTTAGCACCTAAAGATTTGTATCTTCGTCTATAATCAGAAGTTTGAATTGGTTGGAATAAGTAATATAATCAGATTAT
This sequence comes from Zygaena filipendulae, assembly GCA_907165275.2. Classification (NCBI taxonomy): domain Eukaryota; kingdom Metazoa; phylum Arthropoda; class Insecta; order Lepidoptera; family Zygaenidae; genus Zygaena; species Zygaena filipendulae. The sequence continues at coordinate 1,753,535 of OU015649.1, forward strand.
AAAATATCAAACGGTCTAGAGCATATTATTAGGTGAATGTTACTTGATATGTGTGACGTTACGAATCGGTTCTGTAACATGATAATGTGTTAGTTTAAAATTTTCTTTTACTGTATTAATGGGAAATATTCGAAAGAAATAAAGACGTTTGGAATGAAAGAGATCGCTAATAAAGTGATAATGGTCGCCCTTTTTATGAATTTATGTTTTGACTAGCTGTCCCACGTGGTTTCACCCGCAATAACTTCGAAGTTCCCGCGGAATTGTTCCATACAAACTTTGCAACCCCTTTTCATCCCCTTAGGGGTTGAATTTTCAAAAATCCTTTCTTATCGGATGCCTACGTCTTACAAAGAACACACCCTCCAAGTTCCCAACGGTTTAGGCTGTGCGTTGATCCATCAGTCATTCAGGACAAAACATTTTATATGTATAGATGTACTTACATAATTAATATTAAGATTTTTAACGATAACTTTGTAACAGACGTGTAATACCATAGTGAATATTATATATTATATTACGTTCCTACTAGATGTGCCCCCAGTTTTCGTAGGAACTCTTGTTTTCTACTATAAAATTCTTCTTCTGTAAATTAGGAACGAAAGTGGCCCGAGCCACTTTCGAGTTTTTCGAGACTTACTCAATTTATTTTTATATACTTACGTGTGCATACATTTATTATAAATTATGAACTTAAAAATGGGAAATATTTGAAAGAAATTGTAACTTTTGTTTCGTACCCGATTTTTAAATGGTCTAGGAACAATCTGTTGCCAAAGGTGTATACGGTACTCCTGTTCTAAAATACGATAATATCGTTCCGATAAATACACATAAATTACGACAAACGAATAATGTACCTACATACCTACTCCGATTTACGATCGACAGTGAGCGAGAGAGGAAATACCAATTGCGAAAAGGTGAAAAAACAAACGATACACTGAAGGTCAAATCTCGATTATCGGACCGGATAGTGAAACTATCTTGAATTCCGGTTCACAAATAATAATTGCGTTTTTGAGATAAATATATCGATGAGCCGGAGTGGTTTTTGCATGATATATATATACATACGCGTTGAAACAAAAATACATACAGTTTTACTGTCGAAATTATAAGTGTGTGTGTATGAATGTGAAAAACCCGTTTGTAAACAGTAAATTTATGCTTGTTATGCTCAAATTAAGATAATTTGGAACATTATACTCATGGTCGGAGACTACGAATGTATGGATTTAGCATTGAAATCCAACTTGATATAGATAAGGATATTTTAACACATAATTACAAAAAAAAGATAGTCCATCACTACATTTATATATCGTGTTTACATAACTTATGATAATTCACTATCATTTATTTGATTAAACGAGTAATTTAAGTAGGTATTACACAAATACATAGATTAGGACAAGAAGTTTGATGATAATAATGATAAGCGACTGTTTCGTCGATAACACTTGACGTCGTGAAATAAATTGCTAAATTAAATCGACAAAATTACCGAGCATTGCCCGCTGAACGGATTTGCCGAAGATCTGATGAATGTAACAGTTAAGTGCAAAATATACGTAGGTGCTGCCCTTATTCAGTATGACCATAACACGCCGCGTTAATGGCCCATCTGGTCGCTAAACTCCAAAAAAGTACATTGTTTCTTTCCATTTTTCGCCATCATTTCTTGAAGTAGGGAGAATGGAAAAAAATATATGGTGGAGTTGAATAGTTTATGTATCCATTTTGATAGATCGGTACACGATTTAAATAATAACACACATAATAACACGCCATAAAAATTGTCTTTCCCTCGTATTCAAAGAAGTTTAACTCCAAAAAAATACATTTACAATGTTTCTTAGGGCATACAAATAATAATTTTTTCACACCACATGCTCGACAATGCCGAATTATATGTCATGTAAACCTTACCGAAAGCAAGACATTATATCTCTTGGCTTTAGCCGGGTTATAATGTTCTATTGAATTTCATTATAACCCGCTGGTCAATAATGTGATTTTCACTTTCATAATGCTTATTGCTATGTCCATAACGTCTCATTTCGCTAAACAGAATGTGTTCTCAGCGGGCGCGGCCAACTCGATTTTCGAAGACCGAAGCCGTGGCCCACTAGATTCGCAGTGAGACGAACTTCATTTGTTTGTCAAATCGAGTAGGCCACGCCAGCTGAAAGAAGTGGCTATATAGGATCTACTAAGCCTGGTTTTTTATTGTCTCGCATTATGTGAGAAAAGTAGAGTATACACCACAGGGATAAAACTGTTTTTTTCTTGGGCGCTTGAATCCCTCACTGCACTCAGGACTCAATCTTAATTCCCTCCCTTTGGTCGGGAATTAACTTATAACACCCTCGCTGCGCTCGGGAGTTAAATTTGGAGTCCTTCGTTATGTTCAGGATTCAATGTAGCGCCCGTGACATAAAACAGTACTTTATCCCCTTGGTGTATAATCTACTATTAATGTTCTGGCATCTAGAACGTTTGGGAATGGGTTTTTTGAACGCGCGTTATGGGCAAGAGATGTTGTTGGTCATAGTGAATAAGGGCTCTGGGTGTAGATAACTTAATTGAACTGTAACTTTTGCTGCTATCATATTTCAGTTTCAATCAGAAAAATTGGGAATTTGTGATTAATTAATGATGCTTAAATTCAAATTATATATTTTATATATTTTTTTTGTTTGTTTATAATTTCATTCCAATTTAAGACTTCATACAACTCGCATCTACCTATATTATTTCTCTTATTTTTTTCGTTGTTATATCAAAATACTACACTATTTATTCCTCTTAACTACGTCGGTTTACTCGCTAAAGAGCTAGCTTAGCCGGAGGTCGCAGAACTCTTCCCCATCACACATAGTTCCTTGTGTCTTCTAATTTTACTCACTCCGCTGTTAAAATGGTTTTACTGCTTACCATTTTTTTTAGTGTTTGAAAAATAGACTCGTGAAAATGTTGCAAGTTTAGGTAGGTGTATAAGTAATTGCTACTCACAGATCCGTGCAAGCGTGCAAGTGCAACGCGCGCGGCAGCGACTGACTGATAACAACAGCGGTGATAGAGCGACGTTTATTGCGTTGCATTGTGCGAAAATCGGGAAACGTTAGAAATGTACCTAAGCAGGTACATACAAATACATACGTACCGGGAAATAATATTAACATATTTTTTAATACAGTTGCTCAAAAAGTGGCGTATTGCAGGGACGTTTAGCGTTCGGGATGTGGGCTATTACATACTCGAGCTTTTTGTTTACCTTTCCCGAACTCGTGCGTTCTCGTTGCCAACTGTCAAAAATGGCGACACGACTTTGACACACTTTTTGCATTGCGAAACGTAGGTTTCGCATTACTAATACGACTAGCGCCATCTCTTGATCACAGTTGGAACTTAGTTGAGTTTGTTGTGTTTTTGATATTTTATTAAATTGCTTAATTTTTTCGTAACTGTATTAAAAATAGTTGTTCAGTACACGTGCGGAACCGTCATTACACTTATAATGAAATATACTATAGTTGTACTAAAATGATTAAAAAATTCGCCCACTTTTGTTTCCCTTTGTGTATTTCTTCACAAATTCCAGAAAAAGAACAATCCGCCGCACTCAGAGTCGACTTTAATGATTACTTAGTTAAGTACAGATTTTTAAAATAAAACTGCCGCAATCAGAAAAGTTTAATAAATTAATGTTAATTGGCATTTGACGAATTAAGTCATCTTATTAAATGCCAATTAACATTAATTTACTGAACGTCTCTGATTGCGTCAGTTTTGTTTTAAAAATCTATACTTAACTAAGTAATCATTAAAGTAGACTCTGAGTGCGGCCGAATGTGTCCAATGAATTTAAGTTAAAATGTGCTGAAGTAAATGGATACAACATTTTTTGTTCCCCCTTCACACAAAGTTGGTGGATTAATTTCGAAAAATCCTTTTGAAATGAAAAAGGAAACTATTGTCCAAATTTCATGTTTCTAGCGCCTCAGTATTGATTAGTTAGTCTTTATAAATATTTATAAATATAGATAAATCTAAGTATACTAATGTTATAAAGAGGGAAGATTTGATTTTTTGATTGTTTATTTATCTGTTTGTTACGATTTAACTCAAAAAGTACTGGACCGATTTCCAAAATACTTTCACCATTAAAAAGCTATATTATCCCTTAGTGACATAAGCTATTGCAATCCGAAATTCCCGCGGGAACTCCGAAATTAACGCGGGTGAAACCGCAGGGAACAGCTAGTAGTGGAATAGAATTATTTCCATAATTCATAGAATTCTCGAGGTACTCGACATTGACCACGAGGTTGGTTGACTGATAACAATCGTTTATCTAACTATCTTTGGCTGCTGAGGCTATCTTATTGTGAAGATAAACCATCGACAATTTACTATTTAGTCTATAATAAAGCATACACAATAGCTACTCGGTTAAGTTGAGATACATAAACAAAGTGACCAAATTGGATTATTATAATTTTTCACATTAAATATATTCTTAATTTTTTATAATGGGTTACGTATTATAATAATCATGTAGTAACGGAATGGTAGTTTTTAGATACAACTCGTTAACATCCAATCACGGATACATACAATCTGAAAATCGTGAAAATTTTCACGATCAAAATGTAAATGTATCAAAATTTAGGTAGATACCTATAAAGTTAAATAATGAAGCTGTTGTGTCTGTGCAAATGTAGGTGAAACCAAACCAAAAAACAAGTGAGGATGCAAATTAAGGAAAATTAAGGGATAAAATTATTTTTTATTTGGAATCTTCGAATGGAACACAAAATTTAATAAAATCTATTTTATGTTCTTGGCCAACATATGCGATACTTTTTGTTCTTATAACACTAGCAGGGAGTTCCCGAGAGACACAGCAAGTTAATAGTAAAAAATCACCCACCGTGTGCAGCGTTTTGGTTGCTCCGAAAAATGATCCGCAAAACTTGAGTTTTCTAGTGTGTAAACGCCATTATAAATTTTAAAATGCACAGCAAGTGTAGCGTCAGACTTGAAGCACTGCGTGTACTAACCCGCCAGCCGCCAGCCGGCGTGAAAGTTGCCTTATCGCCTAGAAAAACCGATAAGTGTTCAATCAGGCGCAGTTTTTTTCACGATTCGTCGCTATCAACCGACACGCCGGATTACACACCGCGATAACGATCTAGAGTTGTATTATTATTGTATTCGACAATGTTACGCGTTCAAGTAATAATATCGACAAACATTTTGTTCGATACTTAGGTACGGGTAGACAATGTGGAATTGCTACTGATTCTTGTCTATTGCGATTTGCGGTATATTTTTTTTTCTTACTAGGAATTCGGAGGTAAAAAGTGTTCTACGTCCTTTTCTGTACCCTTGACGACGTGTGTGCAAAATTTCTTAATGATTGGTTGAGTAATTAAAGCTTTAAAGTGCGACAAACAAACAAATTGACATTTAAAATACTAGTTAGGTTTGCTTGTTTAGTTGGTTGTTAGGATGACGACGATGATTTTATTTTAATTTAATTAAATATTTAATAAATAAGACTGAGGAAATACCTGAGTAATGTAGTAAGTAATGTACGAGGAGAAAAAAATAGCGAACACCCCAGTGGTGTGAAGCTTATCTCGAGCGGACAAAAGAATTTTTGACGATTGAGCAAACATAAAGAAGGCACGGGATCGAGATCCCAATCGTGCGGACAGGTGACGTGTGACGATACACCGCACCATGGGGAAAAAATCTACCTACAAGAAATATCCAAATAATATTTAGCATAATATTTTAATATTAAAAAATCGTAAATAAACATTGAAGACTTTGTGATATTAGGGTGGGGGTAGCGCCCCCGCGTCGTCGTCGTTGAGATCTTAAGAAAAGACTAAGTGGACTATTGGTAGATATTGATTAAAATAATGATAATAATGTTTGGACATTAACACAGCGTAGGTACCTGATGCCAAATTATACTATAACGATATATGTAAGAACTTGTCCTATAAGTATGGGTACCAGACAACTGATAGGTATAATCCCTTATCCCACTAATGCGAATGTGAGTTTCTTTCCACTTGGCCACAGCCACGGCGGCGGCGGCGACAAAGATGGTAGACTACATAAGAAGGAGGCCACAGTGCGCGCCGCTGATAGCTGTGGCCGCCTTCTTATGTTGTTTACCATTTGTTTTCGCCGTGGCTGTGGCGCCGCCCTTACGCTTTCACGCTTAAACTACTGTATGAGATTTCGCATACACGTTCTCAGAAGTACAAAAAAGTACATTGGGTAGTTTTAATCATGCAATTCAGGCGGAAATTTTTGGCTGAAATGTTTCAGCTATACAAAAAAGTCACAACACATCAAATTGCCAAACTTCGGCGCGAGCTGTTACCGCAAGTGACGTTCGTTGTCAAGAGTTCCCCGGAGTCGAGTGACACCGCTATCACACACAGCAGTCGGGGAAAGTTTTTTAACTGTGTACCCACAATATGAGAGCACAGACGAGAACGGCTTAGCGGTGACGAGTGAAAGACGCCTCGCAGGTGAATACTAGAATATCTCCCATCCGCCTGCTGCCTTCAGATACGTCACTCTCACGTAAATTTTCCTCGCGTTTATGCCGTTTTTCGTGAATTTTGTCAGTCAAAATGGGATTTTGACGATGAGTCTTTTTTTTCTAGCCATTTACGCAGTTCGTTGCAGGAGGTGTGAACGAAAACGTTTAAAGAGTTCCGAAGGTTGTTGAAAATTTCTGATTATAAATAGTTATTCTTTTTGGATAGTCGCACCGTGTACGCGTGTGCACGCGTTCGTTGATTCAGTTACCTGTCAGCAGCCATTTTGTTTACTTGATTAGGAAACTGATTCGCCGGAGAATCGCACGTTGTTCTTTCTAGTTAATATAGGTAATGAATAATATAGACGCTATAATTAAGAAGAGTTTATTGCTCGTATACTTTACCAATTTTGACTGAAAACTGTCAATATTTGTTAATCGATTTTCTATTCATTGTCATTTACAAATGTTATCTAATATTTTGGCTTGAATAAACCAGCACTTCTAGTTTAGTTTTATTTAAATTAGTTTTGCACACGCGGTACAAAATAAATATGCGATATATCGATAGTGGTGTGCTCAACTCGATGGACTTTCATTTCCGTGCGCACGTCGCTCGATAACAAAGAAGTGTTGACATATTTAGAACAAGCCTGAAATCGAGCTGGCAACACCACCGGCAGCGCGTTGCGCGCGCGACAGCCGTCAGTGGTGCCAACTGCCACCGCCACCAACTAACGCGAGATTTTAATTTTCGAACACATCCCACGGTTGACGTGCTGTCGCATTTGCTTACCGCGCTTTTGCGGCTGACGAGTGACGTCCAACCGAGATCCCGATTGCTTCCTTCAATCGACAAGTGTACATTTTCTCATTTTATTTTCTTTAATGTAGAATGACTGATTGACGTGCGCTTATCTCAAGTATAAATGAAGAATTTTTCCTTAGAAAACTGGATATTAACCGCGGTTATTTTATATTCCCGGAGGTCGACTTTTATTTTCATTCAAAGATAGGAAGAATAATATTTGAAAGTGTTTTTATTCATCTACAAAAACTACAAGATGTAGAGCTTCAAAAGGTTTCCAGTTCAACTATTTCCTAAATGGGAGTTCATATTCAAAACGTACAGTCTATTCGAAGGCCGAAAACGCCCGTCCATCCGTCCAAATATTTCCTTAACCTTTAAAAATATTCGGTCGAATATTGAAAAGTATGAAAAGAGTGTTGCGGCAGAACGCCTTCGGTATCGAGTGAGACCACCGTCCGTCACAATCTGCGTTCCACACGGGCGCCTCCGATTCTCTACGTCGCCGTCCTCGATACACGAATCGAGATATATATACCTATTCGATTAAAATACTTGAACGAATATTGTGACGCGCGATTGACGGGACTCTATTGCGGCTTTGACTTGTAATTAACAAGCACCTGGAGGTAATAATAATAATAACACTAGATTTACTTTTTTATAATATTTATTGTTTTTAAATAGTATTACTTGCTTCATGCGTGTTACATGCTTGATTTGTAAAAAAAAATAAAGAACTTCGTTTCAAAAAAAATTTAAGATAGTAAATGAATAATTAAATAAAAGCTTTTAAAAATAATATTGCTTTTAGCAATATAGGTCACCTCGTTGTACGTATCCATATGTTTATGAGTTTTTGTAAATATGCAGTTTTCTACTGTGTGTGGGCAATAATATATATTTGAATTTGATTTGAATGATAACATTTAACAATATTCAATACACACATCTTATATTATAAATTAAAAATAAAATTTTACTATACTTATATTTTTTAATTTCAAGTAGATATAGTATACAGAATTAGACATAGTAACAATAAAATTTCACAAAATAATAAAATGATCAAATTTAACTCTATAATTATGTTAAACATGGGATACTGAATATAAATTCACTAATTTTAAATTTTAATGTAACAAAGAGAGGTAAATAGATACTAAAATAATTCGAGACGTAATCCGGCAAACAATCGCGGCAATCCAATCCAACATTGTCACGGGCAGACGAGGGCGCCTGTGGCGGCCGGGGGGTTACTTGGCGCCTCCGCCTTCAGTTTTAAACGATCACTCGATTATTCCATTTCTATTCGTTTTTCGTAGTGGCCAGTCGCTGCGGCCGATATGTCCCTATTGTGCATAGACTATAGATATGTACATTCCAACCTGTCATTTATAGATACGTACTAAAAATAGAACGGTCAGAGAGAAGGTAATCACTACGTTTTAAGAACGGTGTGTTTTGCGATCTTTTTGCAGAAGTTGAGTAACATCCGATAAAAGTATACAGGGAACAAACTGTAAACACAATTTCCGAATAGATAGTGAACGGGTTGAATTTCAGTGTTGACATTTGGTCTATAGATAGGTGAATGCTACGAATATTATTACAGGTAGTCAGAAATATTCACGTTGGTTAGCAATCTCAGGTTTTTATGCGAGGAATGCAAAAAAATCTAGGTAAACGAGAGAGAAAAAAATCTGTCGAGCAAATTAGGTGTCTGTTATAAACAACAGAGGTGGAATGCTTCGATAACGGACAATAAATGTCCGATCCATTTGTACGATGCGGACCGGCTGATTGTTTCACCTCGCCGCCGCGCCGCGCGTTTTGTTACGCTAGTTTTGACTTTTGGCGCGCTTTCCCCATCGACAAATTTAACGTCTCATTTTTTTTTTAAATCAAGTCTATATAAATCTTCTATAAAAAGTTGCATTATATACATTTTCACATACTTACTTACTGTAATTAACACAACCGGTTTTAATCATTTATTTTACTTACAGGAAGCTACAGTATTTACAAGGTTATTTCTATATCATAATTCACACAGGAACTCCGAAATTAAAGCAGTAAAAACCGTGGGGAATCGAGTGGGTACCTTTTTGTTATGAACCAACTTCCATACCTACCTACTTTATATTTTATATGCTAAAAGCTTCCCATAAGCATAATCCTAGTAAAAGAATCATAAAATGTATCGAGTAAGTACAATGTTTTGTTACAATACTAGTCGGTTAATATTACTACACAGGTAGTAGTATCTATGAAACTGGAACATTCATAGACAAAATAAAGTTGTGTTTTATTTATGTTCAGTGTGCTGCTTGTGCTTTTGCATCCTTAATAGGTAAATCTGGACGTTCGGTACGTTATCTGCGTTGGAAGGGGGTTTGGTGGAAGTTCGTGGGGGGTTTCGATATGAATCACCAGGAGTAATGGCTGAAATATCACGTAGTGCACTTTGTCAACCGCCTGTGTAACCAGTTGCATAGATAGCCGCATAGATGGTGGCCCGAGAAGCGATTGCCGGCTGTTATCTCCGGCCAGTAACTACACAGTAGCGTGGTACTAGCTCCATGGAATTTCGAATATTTTATATCTTATCTGTGATTGTTCGGAATTTATTTTTAAATGTGGAATTTGAGTAGGTACCTAGTTGTAGTGAACTACGATTTATTTATAGTTTAAAATACTTTGGGTAAATAGAGCTTTGTAAACATAACAGTGCAGATTTAATAACAATATACTTACTGTAATATGGTTCCAAATTTCCAAGGCACACAACACAACATTTTTTTCTAATATTAATATTTTAATACTATCATAATCCACCTTTTTGATTTTTAACATTTTTGTCGAATTGTTTTTTTTTTTTGGTTTTTTTTCATTACAAAAGCAATAGGTATATATTATGCAAGAGTAATGCGTTTGAGAGTTTTGGATTTTTGGTCAAGTTAACACGAGACAGGCTCGCCTTTTTCTCGACAAAGGTTACACTTGAGCGTCAACGAGCCAGATTCCATCCACTCGGCGCTGTATCAATAACCGAGGCCCTCCACGGACGCTCGTGCCGGCGTGGAAAGAGCGAGGTGTCGATACCATCGCCCCGGAGCACCGTCACGGAGACGCGTCGAGGGTGTGAGCGCGGCTAATCTACGTTCGACGGCCGATCTCTCAATAATACGGCTATTGGGCGAATTATAAGGCTTGCGAAAGAATACAGATGAACGCTCTCGAATGTGGTTTTTGTCTATGTTTTTATATCTCTTCATTCGGTGCTAGCTCTTCCGCGCGGTTTCACTCGCGTTAATTTCGGAGTTCCCGTCGGAATTCCGGGATAAAAAGTGCCGTTTGTCCTTTTCTGACTGCGTGTATGCAAAATTTCACTATGACGAAACCATACACAGCATAGGTAAATCTATACTTATAATAAAACTGTAGAGAGGTCAAATCTGTACATTGAATATCAAAATTAATATAGGAGGATGAATGGTGATCGATACTGATGCTAAAAATTCAATCAGTAAATTTTTTGTCTGTCTGTCTGTCTGTCTGTATGTGCACGCATGGGTCAAAAACTACTGAAGGGATTTTAACCAAACTTGGTACGATTGTAGTCCATACTTCTGGGCGGGTTATAGGCTATATAAAATAACGCTAAGACACATAGGAGCTGAGCAGTGTCGATAAATTTGAAGCAAGTCGGATGAAAATGCGCTTGCGAGTTCTTATCCTCGCACACGTTGATCATACACCAAAAGTATGTATTACAAAGATAATCCTTACTTAATCTTCTTTATTAATAAAAATGAATGTTTGTACGTCTGTCCTTTATGCGTTTCGAAACTATTGGTCCGATTGTGATGAAACTTTGTCGGGTTGTTCTGCCTGCGTCCACAAAGGTTCCTGATCCCAAAACTCACGCGTGTGAAACCGCGGGCAACAGCTAGTGTTTAAAATAAAAGAAATACCTACTAAGTAGAGGCAGTAGTGTACGACTTCATTAAAATAGTTCGCTTGAATCTCATTTGGTTCGGAAGAAATGATTCACTGGTTGGTTTATGTAAATAATATTGTCACGAAAACAAAGATGTTCAATATTAGGTAAATGAACCGACATAGTTATTAGTTATATTTATGGTAATAAATAGGGAAACATCCAATGGCATTAAGAAAACGTTATAATAATGCTGTTGTGATATTAATACAATAAAGTTTACACAGTCGGGGACAATGAATCAAAAACAAAACAATGTGATAATCCACTCGCGCCCCGGTGTGTTGTGTGGGCCAAGACATAAGACTACACTGTTTTATTAGGTACTAGATGTGCCCCGCGGTTTCGCCCGCTTTAATTTCAGAGTTCCCGCAGGAATTCCGGGATAAAAAGTACCCTATGTGTTAATCTGATATATTAATATTATCTGCTATATTATTGTAAAATTTCATTTAAATCCATCCAGTAGTTTTTGCGTGAAAGAGTAACAAACATCCATCCATCCATCCATCCACCCATCCTTCCATCCATCCATCCATCCATCCATCCATCCATTCTTACAAACCTTCGCGTTTATAATCCTGCTAATATTATAAACGCGAAAGATTGTAATATTAGTTACATATAATTTTTTTTATACTTTTACAAAACATGACACGATTTTATTCTCGGTCAAACTTTAATATTTTGCGTCAAAAAGGTAATTGTTGAAATTTTAACCGAATCGCTTTTATTTGAATAGTAGCTGTGCCCCGCTGTTTCACCCGCGGTAAGTTTAGAGTTCTCGCGGGAATTCCGGGACAAAAATAGCCTATGTCCTTCTCTGTACTCCTGACAACGTATATGCAGAAATTAGTGGTGGTCGGTTGAGCCGTTAAGCTGTGAAAGCCAAACAAACTCACTTTCGAATTCATAATATTAGTTAAGATTATCTTGTTATCGATGAAAAATGGCAGATTTTCTGCTAGCAAATAGAGCTGATAAAATTAGACATAGTTTTTGAGGTGAAGCTTCAGACATGTTAGAAAAAAATCGTTACGCATTACTAGTTTAGAATTTTTGTTACTTTTCCTTAAAAATTAAATCTTTTGGTCATTTAAAGGTGGCATTGTAACACATTTAAAATTTTCTTGTGTTTTACATCAATTTAAAAATCTAATTTGACTGTTAACAGAATATCGCGTGAAAACACAAAACGTTGCACTTCTAATGCGTGTAAATACATTAAATTTACTATCGCCAACGCTTGTGTCTTGGACGTTAAAGTCTAGAGTTCGACAAGAGGCGAGTGCAGGAAATGAAGCGGCTCCGGAGAGCGGGGTGCGCTGCGTTCCAAGCCACCGACCGATACATCCAACCGCGCTCGCGGTTACAAAGAACTCACACCCGGGCGCCGCTTCTTGCAACTTTATTAACACGTCGTCTGTGACTAATTTAATACAAGCACCGCTTTGTTCGATTTAAGTGATTATAATGTTTAAAATAAATTGTGCAATAAAATTCTTAAAATAATATGAGGCTACAATGGGCGACCTGATCATTATTAAGTAATCCTTACCAGGCGAACCCAATAATATGTCATAATAATATTAAAATACATCGCTATTGTTATGTAGGACCTATATACATGTATAATACGACGGTATATAATCCTCTTTACCTACTTCATTATGGTGATATGCTTTGATAAAAGCCAAAAGTCAGATGGTATCAATAAGAATGAATTCAAAAGATGCGTGAGTGTCGTGGAACACTCGGTTAGAACGAAGTTTCTGCGCCTTTTAGTTTCCACGATATAAGCTAATTATTGGTAAAAAAAAAACTTATAACCAATAAACGGCAAACGCGCACCTACACATGACGCCGTGACGGAAAATTTCTTTAACTCTAGAAATCCTAGCCCTCATCCGCACTATACGATAAAGAACTTCGTTCTAAAAAAATTATATCTATAATAATATGTATATTAAATGATTCAGCCATTAATTAATTCACTAATTAATTTAATTAATTTCCATTCCAGACTATAGATGTGTTTAAAATCTTCTGCTGTCAGACATCTAGCCTGTTACCAACAAAAAAAAAAAAACTAACACATCAACAATAAAAAAATGCTCAAATTTAAGTTTTATCATTTATCTATTAGTATCTGGGAGCCATCGAAATCAAAAAGCACAAACAAAACAAGTTTCGGTGGCGTTTTGTTTGTTTTCGCATTCTCCTCATAAGCGATAATAAAACGATGAACCGTGTACCGTCTGTAACGAATCGTATCAAATTAAAACAAATCAAGCATGCTCGCCGCCATCTTGGATTGAATAAAACAATAAGTAGGCAATGTTGTCGTTGGAAGTCACTCACGCGCGAGACGCCGCGGGGCCTTCGGGCACTTTACACTCTAAGATCTGTATGACATTATATTCTTTTAACATTTTTTATTTTTTTTTTTATTTATTTATTTATTCGTTTCTACAGAGCAAAAAATATACAAAATAGTGTGAATAAACTTTCAAAAGTTTCTCCTCACACTAGACGATTCGAGTCGGTAGGCAATAGTTTTAACAAAAAATACCTATAGCTACGACAATAAACGGAGATTGACCAATCCGCCGGTGCACGACAGCAAAGTCAACGTAGGTATCCGAAACAAATATCAACAACAGGTAGGTAGTTATCTATTTCTCAGATACAGTATGTATTTGCACATTTCTATTTGTTTAAAGTCTTATAGCTGTGCCGCGCGATTTCACCCGCGATAATTTCGAAGTTCCCCCGGGATTGTACCATACAAACTTTGCAACCCCTTTTCATCCGCGTAAGGGATGAATTTTCAAAAATTCTTTCTTATCGGATGCCTACGTCATACAAAGAACACACCCTCCAAGTTTCAGGTTTCTACGATCAACGGTTTAGTCTGTGCGTTGATCCATCAGTCATTCAAGACGAAGCATTTTATATGTATAGATAGATAGATAGATATATGAAATTAATTGCCGTTCATTTGTCTTGCTAAAACTCGTAAACGATTCTACCGATTTAAATATTTCAAGAACGAAGTTCTTTATCACATGGTACGGACGGTGTTGAAAATTCATTTTCCGTCACGGCGTCATTCGGCTGCTCTGCGGAAAAACAAAGCAACTGTAATTTTTTTCGAAATGAATTTTTTTTGTACTTTTGCTTCTTTTACACATAAAGGCAATAACGGACGACAGTGAACTATGTATTGATTTTGTTCAATTGAGGTGTCCTCTCCACCGGTAGCTATACCTAAATTCACAGGTTGTTCGGAAATTTTTCAGGTTATAGGTGAAACTGTTATTAGATAAGTACAAGAAAATAAAGCTTTTTAAATGCATATATTTTTATGGTTGACAAAGATAGTATAATTTTAATTATTTTTAAATATTAAACAGAGTTAACGAAATTTTTTTGTCCATTTAAAAGACATTTCAAGCTTGACCACTCGCTCATCACACCATGAGAGTTGCTTTACCAAAAAACAAAGAAAAAGAAAACAACATAATACAAATAATTCGATTTTTGGGCTGCCACGACTAACTTCAAAAATACTTTTAACATCGATTTTGGTCGATTTGAAAGTTTCTTGACTTAATTTAAGCCTTAAAACTAAAATAATAGATATTAATTAAAATTTTGCTGGTAAGGTTAACTCAAAAGAGTTTATACTTAAATCACAATATCACCAGTTGTCTTAAAAAAGTCCTTGTTAATTGCAAATACACACTTATTAATAAGTATGTACTTATTTTGCAATTTATGAAACATGTTATATAATGAGCTTTTTTTATAACAACATCTAGATTAAAAGTCTAGATTTACACTATACAAAACGTCAATTTACTAATTAGGTAAATGAAAGCAATGTTTATTTAATTCAAGGATTTAAAAATAGTAATCTTCGATTGTAAATAGCGTTATCAAGCGAGGCTATGTACCAGCATAGTCGCTGCGAGCCCCGCTCATCTCTTACAGGAAATTAGCAAAACATCCCCAGCGGGATTGGTGCAAAATAAGATATTGTTTATTCGAAATCATTCGTTCACTCGTTCGTAAGCTCCATTGTTTATTGAATCCGTAACTAACGCAAACGACCCATTCGGAATGATTGATAATAATCCGTTAAGATGAAACGTCGAGAAATATTTAGCACTCTGTGAGGAAATTAGATATTTTGTGTTCGAATGTTTGTTTTAAATTGATCCTTTGTATTATAATTATGTATTTTCACTAACCCGCAATAGTACTTTCACGAAATTTATGTAGATAAATATTTAATAGCAGTTGCGACTTAGTTCACTGATGCCGATTTATTTATTTTATTTGCCCTAATTTCAAAATTCATTGATCAATCCCAATATCAGGTATGTATTTGCTTTTTTATTAGCAGAGTATATTATATATATTTAGTACCTACTTTCATGGATGACAAACTAAAATTCTGAACAAATTTTCCGTTAGCCTTCGCCAAACTTTCCGAGATATCGGCATTTTATATTTTTCCTAAAAATATGTCCTTTTAATTATAAGCGACTGAAGCAATTTTTTACAAAAAAGGCTCTATAATTCCAATATATTTTATGTATATGTAGTGTACCTACTTGGTAGGCAGACGCAAGAAAATTTAACCGACTCAGAAAAAAATTAAAATTCTCTGTGTCTTTGGTATGTGTGTATGTGCGAGATTTATTCAAAAACTACACAACCCATTTTATGACTGTTTACTGGGGAACGGGGCAATCTATATGACTGGTCGTTGATGGTCTAAAATTCGCCAGGTTATAAAAACGAAATTATGCGTCAGACAAATTATATATTATATTGGTCAGCTTAAAAACGCGTGCATTTGTGTGTTTTCGTGAACTCCGACTAATGATTTGGTCAGGTTTGGACCATAGAACAGAAAATAACTGATAGAAGGGACATCAAATTAGTTTAGTATGAAAACAGGTGAAACCAGTGTTCTGAAAACTATTCATCACGCACTAAAACATTCATTAATGTAAATGAAATGTATTAAACGCTTTTTGGTTACGTTTTTACTTAGTCACTGGTATCAAAATTCACAGTTTTGGGAATATTGTGGAAAATATACTTGAGATACTAGCAAAAAAAGTTTTGGGAAAGTTAGAGCATTTGCTCTAACTTCCTTTGCAACCGTGGTGCGCCGGCCCCGCCTACATGTCGTCTCTAGTTAATTTATTTTCTCTGTGGTTTGAACTGTGAACACAACAGAGTGGAATGGTACTCTCAGTACAACGCATTTGAGAAAAATAATGTTGTAAAATTATAATAATTCGAGGGGATTGTATGAATACCCACCTAAAAATATGGTTAAATATATTTGGTCTGATAAGAAGTAGGTTTCACTAATGGTTGCAAAATTGATCGCAAATATTTTTTACGTGTACAAAATCGGAAAGAAAACGTCCTCCTCGAGTTGTTGACAGACGGTGAAGGAAATTGGAGGATGGCTGAGCGACGCCTCGGAATGGCATTGCTCGTCAAGATAAATGGTTTTTTGAATATTTTCCACTTCCTTACATCTATTCTATACAATATAATAAAACGGTTGTTTTTTTCTATAATCTAAAAGCATAAGGTTACTGACACACTAATTAAAGTAGGTAGTTTATGTGCCCCGCAGTTTCAGCTAAGGCTAAGCTTCAGGAACAGCTAGTATATAATAAATTAATATTATTTGAAATTTTTCAATTTGGAAGGAACAGTTCGTTGCACAACTTCAAAATTACTACATAAAGTTAACCTTATGCTACTGCTCCACCTGCGTTAACGTTAACGTTGATGTTAATGTCCAACTACGCTTTCATTAGGGCATTAAAATACGTGTTGGCTACATTTAGTTTGTAACGTGCCGTTAAGCGTTAATTTCTAGTGAAATAACGAGTTAACACAAAATGGCGGTCGAAGCTTCAAACAGCTGTTTTTTTGCAATGGCGGTAGAAGCAACTATAATTTTAGACCAATCCAATGTCGTATTTTTATTGTTCCCGCCAAAACAAAGTAAATACGGTCTTGCTCCGCGCGTGCGCCACGCAGAATGAGAAGGCGTTAATGTAGACAACATCGCTTAGTGCGCTAAATAACGCGCTAAAACCCTTTGATGTGTCCAAAAAACCGACACCCGAGCTAATCCGTTAAAGCGTTAATCCGTTAATTCGTTAACGCGTTAAAATTTTGGCCACATCTACGTAATGCCTTATTTAAAGCACTAATTAACGCGTTAACACGCAAGTGGAGCAGTAGCATTAGTCAACGCAAAAGTTGTCCATTACAATTTACAATGGATTTTTGCTATACTTTTCGGCTAACACTGTATTGTGCAATTAGTGCCTATAGCGATTCGCGACTTATTGAGAAAAGGAGTTTTTTATAGCAGCGAATTCTTTTACGCTGTCGCTTTGTGTATTTTTGTTAACCGTCCGTCCCATAAAACGTGGCCCGTCGTAACTCACGATGCAAACATTAGATTCCAATAAGCGATAAGGCCGGGACACACGGACACACCATCTGAGATGTATGTATGCATCGCCACGACAGCCGCCAATATCCGATGGAGAATTGAAATATCTGACCCCTGCTCCCCCCCACCTACACCCCCCCGCCCAGGGTTGCCTATAACCCCGCTCCCCCCTCTATAACCCGTTTGTATTATGACACGTAATAAACGGATATGCGATAGCCGTCGATGCGATTTTTTGCGGTCGGCCATTTTTATTAAACTTTAATTTAATTATAGTTTCAAATACTGTAGAGTATAGGTAAGGTTTAAATACTAGATCATAATATTTTTGGTGTCTTTTGCAACAAAGAGTTAAAAAAAAAACCACTTCGAATCTCGATTAGATTTTATCCGAATTTGTATGGGACCACCAGTTGATACAAAATAAGAAAATAAAGAAGTAGGGAAATCTGCAGGAGAAACTACCGGAGATACTGAGTAACAAATTGTTTAATAATGTGAAAAAACTACAGATCAATTAAGAATTGGTTCAGCAGATGGATTTCATTTGATGGTTGGCACTAATGTTGAAATTAGTGATGAGCAGAATTGGTCTGGCCTTACAATTTTGATCTTGATACCAGGTAGGTACCAAGTTTGTAAGTAGACCGAGACCGACCGAACCGCCAATAAAATAATTGCTAGTCTAATAATAGTCTTGGTAAGACGCGAAAGACGCAAGACAGAGACCAAGATCGGCTTTGCTCATCACTAGTTGAAATTGATTCAGCCTATCCATTTCAGAGATAGGCGTAAATATCCCAAATATTTGTTTGTTGCATGTTGCATGTATACTAAAGTATCTACCGGATATCAAGGTCTCGTATAAAATTATCAAATTATTATGAAGTGTGAAGATAGCGAAGCAATTTATGTATTAAATACGTAAGTATATTATTGTTATTGTATAGGCTAGATCTGACCAGATAATGAGTGAGTCACCGGCGACGCAGCCCGTGATTCATAGATGCATCGATAAACATACATACACGCATTGTTTCTATACAACGTATATAAAGATCTGTCTACATGCAAGGCTTTGTAAGCTTAAATTAAGTTTGCGCAAAAGTTTCCGTCAAAAGTCCCAAGGGTAAAACAGCCGTGGCAAAATATGGAAGAATAATAATGGGTGCTGCTGCTATGATTTGAGGTTTGAGGTTTATGATTCCTTATGTAACATCCAATTCAAGCATGATTATGTATCGTTTTAAAGTTCATTTTTTGAAAAATTTAAAGTCCTTCGTATATGTAGTATTGTTGAATAGTTTTATGAAGCCTGCAGGATAACTGTACACATATTTTAATTTGTGATACCTACACTAAATAACACTAAACTCTAGAATATCTATACATAATTTATTATTTCTGTCAACCCATCCCAGGGTTGTAAAAGCAGAGGTTGGGGAAGATTTTACTGCAAAAATATCATAACACGGCTGCAATGCATGTCGGATACATCTATTAAGTAAGGAATAAAAGTGAGTTTCTTCTTCTTCTTTAATAATGGCATCTATGATTATAATTTGCCAATGACAACGTTTCTTAGTAATAAAAATTTCTTTATCTACTTCTTCAATTATGGCGAAAAGCCAATGACAATGTTAGATTGTTTCCCGAGTTAAAACATGGCTCTCTTCAAAGCCAGTTTCCTGCTAGGGGTCCAAAATAGATGCTAAAAAGTGACTGAAATAACGAAGACTTCACGTGACACGCGTGTGTTCGGTACGGCTTTCACCCTTCAACAAGTTAAAGTGAGTTAAAGAACTTAATTGGCTCTTTTGACAGTAAACTATGCTTGTCAACAATAAAATATGTTAGTTCGTTGTCTACAATATTAAATATTAAATACATCATACAAAATTACCGGGGAAAATGTGTAAAGTTGTGTTAGAAAACGAAAAAACCTTTATTTAATGCTATTTTAAGTGTATAGATTATTTTATCGGAATGAGCAGGCAATTATACTTATCTTTTGTGTGCACAGTTTAAACTATTCCGTGTATCTACTAATAGAGTTTGTTGAAATAGAATTGAGCTTGTAGGACTTGCTTACTTATCGAAATCGTTAAAAGAATGTAATACATAGTACCAATAATTTAAGCCACACAGTACTTACTCTTTTTTTTAAATGACGATTTTTCAACATTTTTCAAAGTTTCAGTGACCCGAAAACTTATTCGTCTATAGACATTATTGCACCTATTTATCAAAGAGCATTATTCCATGCCTTTGATCTTAATAATGTATAATATTACATATATAAATAAATACGTAGGTATACGATTTAAGAACTTATCAAGGAAGACACGTAACGTCTTTAGAATGTCTACCTAGTCATCCTGCTGTGCATTGCATCGGCGCATACGCAGCCAGCTTTCGCGCCATTAATATTTAAAAACAATTGATCGTAAAAAAACCACAGTTATTATTGAAAGTCGAACCTTACGTGCTTCAGTACAGAGTCAAAATTGGTACTGTAGTTCAATTATTGACACAAGTAAATCAAAATTCCAATTTTGAAATTAAGTAATTAGAATGCGTCTGGCTGCGTCACAGTAGAGTTAAAATTGAACTTTACTTGATTATGGACAAAGTTTGCGTTTGTTTGGCATATTATGTGGCTGTTGGTTCGTTTCTCAGATTATTTATAAGGAGCTTTTGCAGTCGCAAAAGGCATAGTGCCACACGTGCGCCGACTGGCTGATTGGAATCGATTGAAAGATAAGCGGTTCTTTTTTTAAGGAATGGTAAAGGAAACATGTTTAAATATCCAGCCATCTTTGTCATTGACCACCTCCATGGCACAGCAGGTGCGAGCGTTGGCTTATAGACACGAAGGTAGGTTCAATCCGTTTGACAACTTTTGATATAACTGAAACCAATTCACCAGTTTGTTTTGTTTGTGGGTATTAGGTATGTTTGAGGTCTCGGAATCAACCCCGGATCCTTATGGAGAGCGGCATTGTTTGGCACTGTATGGATGTGTAACGATTTTGCTCTATGAAATATCCAGCCATAAAGAGTACAAAACCATAAACTTACTGTCGTTTATGGTTTAACCTACCTCCTATACTAACAAAAAGTTGAGTTATTAAAACCTGCTACCAACGCACTGTTATCGGGGACGCTATCGCTGCGTTATCGGAACGTTATCGCATCGTTATCGCGCCGCAGTCATTAGTCGGAGGGCAGCGAGCGTGAAATAGAACTTGATTATAATAGACTAAGCTATAGCGTCAGCGTTTTCAAATGCTTTCATGTACTCTGTACGTAAAAATGTACCCACACGGTGTTATTAGGATAAAGCCATTGGTGATTATATTAATAATGAATTAAAATTTATATTTTATAGAACAGGTTTTTTAGAAAACTCTTCAAAACTGCGAGTAATTAGGTACTTAAGGGCAACGTTTAAGCAATTAATTATTTATTTAATAATACCCGTCGAATATAGTGAAGCAATTTTTTTGGCAGGAAATGTTACGACGACTTTTTCTCAAAGTTGTCTTAAATTAATTTTTATTTAAGTCCTCAGTCACGTCTGTCTGTCTATCTGTCTGTGCACGACAAACTCAAAAACTACTGAACGGATTTTAAATTTTCATGCAGTTTTTAGCAATAGATAGAGCGAATCATGACGAAGGTTTTGGTATATATAATTTGGCAAGGTTTCGTGTAGATTGGTTGAGATATTACGATAATATTTGAGAGTGTCGAAAAACAAGCCAAGGAGCTTTCATTGAAAACGCTGTCTGATTCCTTTTATAACAAAACAATGCATGATGAGATACTTCTCTTTTATAAGTAGATCTAATAAGAGTCTGCGATTCCCACAGGAATTCCGAAATTGACGCGGGTGAAACCGCACAAAACGCCTAGTTTATGATAACAATGACTCGGCTCTGTAACTGCTGACTACTTTAGGTCCTGGAATAAAACTAATGTAGGTTAATATTCTTTCAGATACAACAGCTAGCCATGTTTAATTAATTAATTAATTATCATTCGGCGCTTCGAAACTTGTTCTAGAGGCAAAGATAAATCCGAAACTCGCAAAGCCATCGACCACAAGACTCGCTAAGTGCCCAGTATGAGGTACCTATCAATCACACAAGATCTGCGTCATAATTCAATATATAGAAACCATTATTTATATGTAGTTAGTTTAGTTTAAAACATAACTTATTCTCACAATCAATGAGGAAGGGAATAAAGGTAATTTTAATTGGCACACAATAAAATATTAAGTGAGTTTGTCCGTTTGTACAGTAAGGCCCAAGTAGGCGCATTTAGGCTAGGCGCCTACTAGCGGGATGGCACGGCAGAGTCACTTGTTAAAAAAATTTGAGATGATCTATTTAAAAGGTAATCAATATGAAAACTACCAAACACGACTTCTTTTGGAGATTTTTCTAAAACTATTATAATAGGTATGTTGAAATGCATAAGTAGGTATTATAAAAAAAATATATTTACCCTAATTTTCATACCGAATCATTAATTTATACATATTTATAAAAATACAGTACAGTACATTTTTAGCGAGTGGCTCTAGTGTGTTCTAAAAATCGTCTTAATTAAGGCACCAATAGTATTGAAACCTTATTAATGACAATATTAAAGTTTAAATTTCAATGTTAAATCGCTATCTGTGTCTGTACCTGTCGTAGTAAGGTCATAATATAAATTAGTACTAATCGTCACTTAAAAATCCTCTGTCGGTACGTCCCGCCAGGGTGCGCTGGCCCTAATCCGTTATACAGTCCGCACTAGTGACGCGAAATAGTCGATAAACTTTAAGGTCGACAAGAGAAACCTAAAAACTTCTAATTGCACTGCCTAACTTTAACTGAAATACTGACTCTGATTTTCCGACTCTATTGAAACATTGCAAAAGACGCCAAAAATGAATAAGTTCGAGAGTAAATAGTACCTATTTAAAGAAATAGTTACAATTTCTTGTAACTATTCCGTCTCCGCAGCAGCTAGAAAGTCTCTTAAATAACTCATGGGCAATAATGGGCGATATTCAAAGCGTTACAATAAAATCGATTAATATGTATATTATCGACTTATTGACTAACTGCTGCAAAAAGTAAGCAAATAAAAACGTCTCGAGTGCGCAGAGTTAGCGTGCTCGCGAGTCGATCGCAGCGGCGATTGGACCGCAGTCCCGCAGGTGCGGTGCGACCACGTTCACCGCATTCGTGACAATATAATTGTGGCGCATACCTCATTCCACGTCCTTTAATTTATACCTAATAGTGAGATAATCTTAAACTTTTTCACACGTCTCATTTACATTTTAAGGCTTTATCTCCACGAGCGAGCAATGGAGGGGGGGCGCAATAATGATATTGCGCGGCGAGATCCCAAGTATCGATAGTCGAGTCGCGCGCACCGAGCGTCGATAGATCGCGCACCGGCGCGGGCGCAGTGTTAACGTTTATATTTCACTTTTGTCGGAGGCGTGAGTGTTGCGCTTGTAAAGTTGGCGGATTTAATTGGAGGGAATAGGTCGTGATTTAGAGGGAAGTGTTTCGTATAGTTTTAGTTGTAGGCAGCTATATAAATTCCATTTTAGAACAGCTTTTCATCGATTACGAAATAATTGAAACGAAATAACCGATTGGATGTAGTATTTGTGGTTTTTTACCTAGTCATAAATCCTATCACGAATCCTTAATACTGACGGTCGTTTTATAGTTTGAATAGAAATTCGTGCCCTATGATTAATTTACGTCTTTAAAAAGAAATTACGTGCATATTATCCATGTCACTAAAATACGTCTACACAAATTTTTTTAGACCACTTTTAACCCCCACAGGATTGAATTTTAATGAATCCTTTCGTAGCTAATACTTCCTAGTGCAAATAACTTCACGTTTCTAGACCTAACACGTTTTGTCCTCGTCAAAACGTGTTATTTTAAATTTAGGTAGGTAGATATTATGTATCAGATTGATATTATTTGAAAAGGTTTTGATTGAATCCGTATACATAAACACAAATTCGTTTTAAAACCTACGACATTTATGTCGCTATTTAAATATTTTTCTTGGGGATCTTTTTGTGTCACTGATTGAATAAATAATCAGTTGTATCAATCTCCAGGTATTTATATAGTTTACTAGCTGTCCCACGCGGTTTCACCCGCGATAATTTCGAAGTTCCCGCGGAATTGTTCCATACAAACTTTGCAACCCCTTTTCAAAAATACTTCTAATACTCTACGATCAGCGGTTTAGGCTGTGCGTTGATCCATCAGTCATTCATTGGTTGTAATGTTATATTATGTTATTATGAAATAAATAAATAAATAAATTCAGGACAAAGTATTTTATATATATATATAGATAGATAGATAGATAGATGTCAGTGGTGTATAAAAACTGTTTTTTTTTTTTCTATCTATTTGTTGATATAATAGGTACCTACTTTATTTAAGCCTAGACGCCAACCCAGCCGGCCGGCCCACCTATGCTCATATCCAACATCTAGTATTAAGCCTACTTCTCGCGTGGCCAATAAATCGCGCCGCAGACGTGCGTACAAATTGGCGGGCGATTGGATCGCGACAACTCGACGATGCGCTTGTCTGCGTCCAGCTTCGCTTGTTAACGCTTGCGAAAGAGATTGCGCAGCGATTCTGCGGTCGCTGCGACGCGACGACGTCGTGTCATGAACACGCCCACGTAGGTTACACTATGAAGGGATTGTACATATTTGTTTCCTGCCTCTATACTCATGTCAAGTTGACAATCTATATTATCGCTATGGAAAACTATGGAACGTATCGTCACGAAAAATAGCCATGTTGACTAATTTTTATTTTTTAGTCCGTCTTTTAGATTATTAAAAAATATTGGACACGTATTTTTTCTTTTTTTACTTAAACAAAAAATAACGGCGATATATTGAGTTGAAATTTCGCGTGACGTCACGATCCCCTCATCCTAAACTTTAATGCGCTTTATCTCTGTATATTTTAATTTATTTGAAAAAGAAAAAAAACATAATAATAATAATTAGAATTTTGATTTTCAAAAGTAGTCCACATCCCCATTGATCTTTTGATTGGACTATTTTACGTGACCACGTGACCTTCCTCAGTTTTCTATAGCGATAACGATTATACCTACATTGTCAACTTGGCGAAGGGTGTTGATATTACTTTTGGCAGAATTTCGATAACAAAATGAATAATTAATTTTATTTTTAAGCGTGGTGCGCACGCACTCTATAACAGACTAGGTACATATATAGTTTTAGTTTAAAATAACGTAGGTAAGTATAATAGGTAAAAGCGTACTTTAATAGGTAACATAATAGACCAAGCTATAGCGTCAGCGTTTTCAAATGCTTTCATGTACTCTGTACGTAAAAATGTACTCACACGGTGTTATTAGGATAAAGCCATTGGTGATTATATTAAAAATGAATTAAAATTCATATTTTATCGAACAGGTTTTTTAGAAAACTCTTCAAAACTGCGAGTAATTAGGTTACTGCGAGTATTACTTAAGGGCAACGTTTAAGCAATTAATTATTTATTTAATAATACCCGTCGAATATAGTGAAGCAATTTTTTTGGCAGGAAATGTTACGAAGAATGAGGTTACGAGGAATGGTACTTCGTGTACCCTTGGTACATGATGCTTGCTCTTGATGTTTGAGTCATCCTCTACTTTTTATATTAATTTATTTCTTTATTTCTTACACAGTATCCACAGCTCTTTAAAAACAACACAGCACAAAACTAAATACACAAAATTTTCCTATCGCCACTAATGAGTTACACATATTTTATTTTACGGCCGCACTCAGGGTCGTTTTAATTATTACTTAATTTTAAGTAAAGATTTTTAAAACAAAATTGCCGCAAAGAGAGACGTTCATTAAATAAATGTTAATTTTTGTTTGACTAATTAAGTTGAATTTAGCTAAGTAAAGATTAGACTTACTTTAAGTAAAGATTTTTAAAACAAAATTGCCACAATCAGAGACGTTCTTTAAATTAATATTTATTGGCATTTGAGTAATTAAATGTAGTTAAATATGCCAACTAACATTAATTTAATGAACGTCTCTGATTGCGGCAGTTTTGTATTAAAAATCTTTACTTAAAATTAAGTAATCATTAAAACGACTCTGAGTGCGGCCGTAAGAGCAATACAGTTAACGGCTGCCCCTAGACACCTGTAGAGATTGCATTTATTCAGAGTAATTTTTTTCGAGCATTTATCATGAGCCTACTTAGCTATTAGCTACTAGCTGTGCCCCACGGTTTCACCCGCATGAAAGGTTTTTATATAACAACTTTTTTCCCGACATCCGATTTCAATGAAACAAAGCCTATATGTAGTGCCAGGCTAAGCTTAATCTACATGTGAAAACCGCATGACAATCGGTTCAGTAGATGCGGAGATTATCGCGAACAGATAGACAGACAGACAGAAAAGCATTTATAAAACTTTTTTTTGGACTTGGTTACTCTTATTCTTGGTTCTTTTATCGCCCCTCTCAATTTTAGGTAAAAATATTCAATGACGTACAGAACTCTTTTATTATAGTATAGATTATTATTTAACACCATTTTTCGTTATCTTCGCCGACCATTAACAGGTGCGCTGCGCTACCTGATGTATCAACCTTGTTCGAAGCATGGGGGTGGTTGGAAGAAATGCGATAACATCACGCATTGCAGCTAAACGATAGAGCCCGTATGTCGTAACGCTGCGATAACAGTTCCAACTGGAAATGAAGAACGCTTATCGTTGTTGTCGTTATTTTTAATTACTTAGTTATCTAGGTATTGTAATAAGTAATAAGTGTGCAGGTGTTGGTACCTACTGATGTCCTAAGAATACCTCTATATGCAGGACTTGATTGAACACGGAGAGAGAGAAAAATGTATAAAATCAAAGAAGTTTTTAGTTTTTATTTTTGAATTCATAATTTATTAATCCTTTCCTTTTTATTATAAATGTGAAAGTGTGGATGTTTGGTTGTTTGTTACTCAATCACGCAAAAACGGCTGAACGGATTTGGATGAAATTTGGCATGCATCTTGTCAGGGGTACAGTGAAGGACATAGGATACTTGCTCCGAACTTTAAGCTCCGAACTTACCGCAAGCGAAACCGCGGGACACAGCTAGTTGAAGTTGAATCATAAATAGATATATATTCAATACGGCACCGCATTACGAATAGTGCTGCGGGTGCGTCAACCCTCATATCTTTGGCAATACGATAGATGGCCATTGGAGTAGAGTAGCCAGGGATTTTATCTAGAGGGGGCTGCTGTCCAGCAGACAGAGACGCGAGACGATATTCGAAAATATTGATATTTGATATATGTATACAACGTGTTAATGAATTAACTGAAAACTAGAAAGTAGTTTGCTCAGAATCGACTTCAGAATCGTTCGCACCATGTTTTGATATAGGTTATATTTTTTCATTTTTACTTGCCCATGTCTAAATTATTTATAAAACATAGACACAAAAGTCTATTGTTTCCCATAAGAAAAATACAAAAAGCCACTGACGATAAATATCTTTATTCCAAAAAGAAATAGCGATTACTATCTCAGAACTATTTCAAATCCTCAGACTTTGATAAACGTCGTTTATCAGAGTCGCTCGATCGCGCTATCAGTCGTTCGATCTGTGGATTCTAGGGGGGAAGGGGGGATCGGTATATAGTGATAAAGTTACCCCGTACCCCATTCCCTTCCCCACCAATCCCCCTTTCAAAGACGTTTATAATTTTATATTGTTTTTTTTCTACAGTTCTTTTCAGTGAGCTTCATTTTATGCGAACTGATAAGCTTATTAAAAATTTTCTATCAAATTTTATATAGACTAATATACACCTTTGTATATAATCTAGGACCAATTGTATTGTCATTGAAATAACAGGTATGATTCATGTTAGATGTTCCAACGTCAATCAAGTTACAAAGGTTCTGAGGTATGATATTCACACTATAATTGCAGTAGGTACCTTTCATTTATTCATATAATTTTTACTTATTAATTTTAAATTTAAGCTGTCGTATTTTTAAACCATTTCAAACATAATATCTTAGGTAATCTGTAGATAAAAAAAAAAATAGAAACGCGATAAAAATTCTAATCTTTGTGCTTACTTATAAATTGTTGAGAATGTAACCAGAGTCCCCTGCTCACACCGAAGCGAGCAGAGTTCATTTCTGTCGCAACACCCCCCCGTTATCTAGATGACTGAGTTGCTCGGCGCGTTATCGGTCGCTCGCTCGCCATCTCAGATTACAATCTGCTCAAATAAATGGACGGTGGGTGATGGCAACACTTTGTGACACGCGGCCGATTCCGATGACGTACGCAATATTTTTTAATTTTTATTGATTCCGGTGGCACACTTACAATATTAGCACAAACATAATGCAATTTAGAGGTTGACGCAAGGAATATAAAGTGTAGGCATGGGGTCTCATCTCTAGGAAAAGAAAAATAATTCTGAGTGATTATCGATAGATGCCGTTAGAGGTATCGATTTGCATTTCACGATCGTGTAAAACGAAGATAACGCGAAATTACTAAGTAAACAATGCTTTAAATAATTTTAAATGTTCCATAAGCATAAAAAAATCAAGTAATCTGTTAAATAACCAACAAATATAAAAGCAATTTTGTTTCTCTGGCGGCAATAATAAGTACTATTTCAACACGTGGTCAAGTAACCTTTAAAGTAATGGCGCCATCTATCAATATACTCACAAATTGTACAAATTGTACTTTCATTGCGTCACAGACATGAAGCGACACAGATAACGTAATATTATAGTACTACTAGTGCACAGAGGACTCAAGTGGAGTTTTTAGGGGAATCGAAGATGGTGGTGCCGTCATTAATTTTCGTGTTGATGAAAAATTAGGGAATAGTATTATATTGTTTAGGGTGAGAATGAGAAAGATCAAAACGTTAAAAACAAACGTATTTTACGATGTATAATAATAGAATTGCTATTATTACAAAATAATAGAACTCCGAAGTAGTCCAGTCAACAAAGCTAAAACTTTGTCATTTTGAGTTGAAAGGATAGGACCAACGGAAAAATTCGTGTCAGTATTCGATATTTATTATCCTAAGTAGTCAGGTATCTAAAACAAAGCAAAGTTTGAAAAAAAATGGCGAAAGCTCAAAAAAGCACTTTTTTGACTATATCTCCTAAATGGTTTATATTTGAAATAAAAATTATTCACAATGAAATTTCCTACAAACAATGCTTTCTGGATATTTTTGCGTGCGTTTGTCGATGTTTCGAGCAGTTTAAGAGAGATATTAGACATTTTTATTAAAATTTACACTTTGGCGCATTTTTTGCGAAAACTATCACACCTATGGAAAAATGTTAAGAAAGCTTTATTGTAGGAAATTTTATTGTCTATAATTTTTATTTGAAACGTTTTTTGATATTTCCAACTATTTAGGAAATATTGGACATTTTTATATAAATATTGCACTTTAGCGCGTTTTTTGCAGAAACTAACGCACCTATGCAAAAATGATAAGAGAGTTTTTTTGCAGGAAGTTTTATTTTCTATAATTTTTATTTGAAATATTTTTCAATATTTTGAACAATTTAAGAGCTATTGGCAAAATATTTTTTGAGATATTTATTTTTTATTCGAGTGAGTACACACTTCAGTTAAAAGGATACGTGTGTACGTACTTACAACGTGTGTGCAAAATTTCGTGATGAGTGATTGAGCCGTTAAGGCGTGAAAGCATAACAAACAAACTCACTTTCGCATTTATAATAGTAAGAAAAGACTGGACTAAAAAAAGAATTGTTTTTTTTAAATTGCTGGTCGATAGCGAACCCTGCACCTTATCCTGTTTAAGAAAAAATTTAATCCCTTCTGCACCCGATAGTGGTTGAAGTTAGTGGGTGGAGATATCACAAGTCGCGACTCAAAAAAAGGCGGAAACACGCATTAAAATTTAGCGGCATAGTTTAGGTACCTATTGATTTAGCTGGTAAGAACAGAAATATTGTATCAAAACTGTTTTGAAAAAATAGGTAAGTACTAGGTATATTAATTAGGTAATCCAAATTTCGATTGTTATAATTTTAAAATAAGGTATTTCTACACTTCCTATACTACATACCTACTGCATACTTACTACCTATGCATCGTACAACTCCGCGCGTTGTGACTTGTGGCACAAAACTCGTAGAATAAAACTCAATAGTAGGTCGCGTAGGTACTGTTGCGCCGCGCCGATGCCTATATCCACGTACCCATACATTTATATGACTAACCTAGTACCTTCGGAAAATGGCGCCCTCTGACGATTAAATTTCATCTATACGAAACTGCCATCTATTGCTGCGATCAGTAAATAAAAATATTTTCCGGAATTATTTTTTTTAGGATGGTCACGTTTCTTTGTATGAGATGAGGCATCTGTACTAGTATAGTATTATATTATCTGTGGTGTAGGTAATAAATAAATATAAAGAACTCCGAATCCTAAGAAAAATTATTATATTGAAGAACAAACAAGCCTTCGAACCAAAGTTCGAAAGTACGAGTCATAAAATCTCACTAAGTTTCCTTCAAAAAGCATTTTATGACTCGTGTCTTTGATTCTCTTTGCCATCGGTCACCAATCGAAGTTATGATATTAAGACAAACATTACAGAAATATTTTTTAAAGCGAGCGGAATACTTATGGCTACACCAAAAAGTAATATAGAATGTGTTTAAGGTTATCTGGTTTCTGGTCTAAATTATTACCTTGCGGTTTCAGACGCGTTAATTTGGGAGTTCCCGCGGTAACTCCATGAAATCCTTTCTTAGCTAACTTCTCTAAAGTTTCATAGGTGACGTACCTTTCGCTTTTATAATTATTATTTAAATTATACAAACTAAAAAAAATATTAGGTACATACTAATGATAGTATGATTCATAGACGTTATAGATATCACAGAAAAAAGGAAATGGAGGCAAACCACAGCATAGATGATACAAAAAACGCATTCAACAACCCAAATGACGTCAATCTAGCATTTTAATTATTTGGAAATATACAAGATTCATTTGTTTTGTTAACCTAGTGACTGAGCTGTGTAGAAACCAAAGATAACAACGAATCATCAACAATGCTATGAGGAAAAACTTAGCTAATAAAGTAATAAACATCTTACTTATGCATGTGTGGAACATTGCTTAATGTACGTATGAGTATGTACTATACTTTAAATTATCTATGTCAAATTGTCAACTTAAGCCCATCAAACTACCATCCGAACAAACTATCAACAATAAAAAGTGAAACAACAACCACGGCCCTTATTCACTATGACCATAACACGCTGCGTTAAGATAAGACACCGCAAAAACAGTTTTTCCCTCGCGATCAAAGTTTCACTTAAAAAAAATACATTTACAACGTGTGTTATGGCATACAGAATATTCTAATTTTGTCATCTTGAGCGGTCGGAATTGTGTTTTTAGGACGCGCGTTATGGGCAAGGAATGTGTTGGTCATATACAGAGAACTAGTTGTGCCCCGCAGTTTCACCCGCGTTAATTTCAGAGTTCCCGCGGGAAGCCGGGATAAAAAGTACCCTATGTGTTAATCTGATGTATAAGCTATATTATTATAAAGTTTCACTTAATACATCCAGTAGCTTTTGCGTGAAAGAGTAACAAACATCTATCCATCCATCCATCCATCCATCCATCCATCCATACATACTTACAAACTTTTGCGTTTATAATATTAGTAGGATAAGGGCCCAAATGTCTAAAGATTTTGTAACAAAAATCTTCAAATATATCTAGATCGAATCACTGTTAGATTTGAAACTCAATAAAAGAATTGAAACATGTAGGTAACTATCTAACAAAGTGATAACGTATCGCTCAATTCATCACCGTCATCGTCAAAAGCGCGGGCCGAGCACCGAACCCGCGACCTTTCGATCGGTCCCGCCCTGCGCCGATCTCGAATCAATTATTCTGCGCGTGAGTGGACCGGCCCACAGCTCGCATAAATCGATACTAACGAGATTGCGTCGAAAATGAACTAACCACCTACTATACATTTACTAAATAAAGGAGCTTGTTACCAAAAATTTGGCCAAAATTTCAAAACTGAACTCTGAATGATGGAATTGGGTCTTCGGGGTGCGAAAATCAAAATTCTAATTACTGCGTCACTTAGAAAATAAAAAATAAAAGACACGTATTTTTTGCTTTTTCAAATGAATGAAAATAAACATAGATAAAGCGCATTAAAGTTTTGGGTATAGGGGACGTGACGTCATTATTCGCTATAAGCCCCGTACAAACTGCACCGGGTTGTGAACTCACGCGAAATTTCAACTCAATGTATCGCCGTTATTTTATGATTACGTAAAAAAAAAGAAAAAATACGTGCCCAATATTTTTTATTAATCTAAAAGACGGATCAAATAAAAATTTAGTCAAGTAGCCAATTATTCGCAGTAGTCGCACGCTCCGAATCTTTTATAAAGGTTAAGATATAATAATTTTTTTACTAGCTGTTCGCTGCGGTTTTACCCGCGTTAATTTAGGAGTTCCCGAGTTAATTCCTGGATAAAAAGTACCCTATATCCTTTTCTGTATTCCTGACAACGTGTATGCAAAACTTCATGATGATCGGTTGATTGGTTAAGGCGTAACAGCGTAATTAATAACCTCACATTCGAATTTATAATATAGGATGCAAATATCACACAATTATTTGTCGTACAAACAATAGGGCGGATAACTCGGTGTCAAGATCACAGCTGATGGGAGTAGTAGGTCTTGTAGTTTGACACGTGAAATTTTGGGACGTGTACCTATTTGATGAAACGCAGTGAGGCTCGGGTTAAACTTAAAAGAAAAGGATATTTTATTAGAAAGATGATGAGAGAAATATGTTTTTGCACATAAAATATGAGAACTATATCAGTTGCCTGGTACACACAGTATAAATCATAAGTACCAATCATGTGTACCAGACGTATACTGTAAGTAGACGTATAGTAGGTATACTTCTAACCTCTACTTACGGGGTATGAAAATCAAAATTCTATTTAGTCCATCAGTTAAATACCTACTAAAAGAATAATAGACACGTATTTTTTGCTTTTCCAAATTATTGAAAAAATACTTGGATAAAATGCATTAAATTTTTGAAGGTAGGTTAAGTAAATATCTTCAATGTCAACATATTTATAAATGCGGAGAGAACCTCATACGACTCATTGGCACAGTAGGTCACCATGCCTACCCACCCGCTAATGAAGAGGTTCCAGCTTCGATTCTCGGTGGGCCAACTATGTGTGATGAAAACAGGGTTCTACTTTTCAGTCCGCGGGTTTTTATATCTCTATACTCTAATATATTATGTGTATGTCTAATAGATAAGATAGAAAAGCAATAGTGTGTTAACCCACACTGGAGAAATTTTGAGTAAATCGTGTTTTAAAATTATAGCGCCAATTCCTGTCAACATTTTTTATGTTCAATATTTAGTTACATCCTTAAACAATTTAATAAGGTAAACACATAATTAAAAAACGTTCCCTAACTCTCAATAAATCGTTCTGAATAGGTAACTTAATTTTGTGGGTTAACATGTTATTGCTTATCTACGTCCATTTACTGTGTGCCACGTGTTGCTTGGTTTCCACGACACAAGCTTATAGCTTATTGTGGGATCAAGTACAAATAGGTAGATCTGTGTGTTGTGAGGTGGATTTTATTATTACCTATTACATATATTATCTATAGACATTCGTGGACGTGCCTTTAGTTACACATTTATTATATGCAATATGCATAGATTAGGTACCTATTTTAACTATACTTAATATAATTTGATATCGCGCTCAGTTATATATATATATGTTTTTTTGGAATCAATTAGGCGAATATATATATTATTATGTTATCGACGTTTGCCGTCGGTGGAAGTTCAATTTCCTCTAAGATAAGTGCTGTGGAACTGATGTTGTTTAACCTTATCATACGTGGCATAGCCAATTTAAAATTTATCGTTAATTTCGGATAAGAAACGTCGGTCGTAACTCTTTGTTTGTAACGTTCCAGCCGTTTCGATCCTTCGACGAATTACATACAATAACATGTAGAGTTCCACTTATGATATTTATATTCATTAAATGGATTTATAACTTTATATTCTTATTAGCTGTGCCCCGCGAGTTCACCCGTGGAAATTTCGGAGTTCCCGCATGAATTCAGGGATAAAAAGTACTCCATGTACTCTCTGTACCCCTGTCTACGTGCATGCTAAATTTTATCTAAATCCCTTCAGCCGTTTTTGCGTGATTGAGTAACAAACATCCAAACATCCACACTTTCACATTTATAATATTAATAGGATAGTAGGATAGTAGGATTTCATTAGGTAACTAGTCCCATGGTTTCACGCCTGTTAGTTAATTTTAGAGTTAGTTTAGTAACTATAAAAAAATCGAATATAAAACACGTGCGCACGGATTTCGGAAGGATTCATAAGAAAAAGCAATGATAACATCGCACTAAGCGGTCAAAAGTAAAAATTCCAGTAAACCAAAGATATAATATCTGATTCGTATCTTTGAATCGGTAGTTACTTCGTTTTAGAAAATCTCCAAGGGTTTTTGTTTCGAGGAAAATGAAACGCATTTATCTACTTTTAACAATGCTCTTGGTTTCAAGCTGCTGCATTGACACAAGATTTGGGGAAACAAAGATGACGGCTCGGTCATTTATTTTCATATCGATAGAAATGGTTAAAAATGGATTTTTTTCTGTTATAAGGTCCTGTATTGAACAATAATTTTCACTGTGACGGTTCTTATGTGCTCTAGAAGATACCTATATGACATTTCGGTCTGATTTCTTCGGTTTCCTCCAAGACCTGCGAGAAAGTTCTTGCAAGCTATAGTACTGTGGCTTGCAATTTTATACCGTACAACGAAGCATTTTAATAGAAAATACATTGATCTTATTAATTTTACTTGAAACTGACTAAATGTATATGCGAAAGTCGATAAAAAAGAAGAAGGAAAAAGACACAATATGTAGGTACGTTTACTGACACAAACTGAGATTGAAAGTACCCTTTTTAACTCAATTATAAGATTTATCAAATTATTATACCTATAAGAAGTCCATAGAGTTTATATTTAGTTATGCATGAAATTTCTCCTAGATCAAAAACGTATTTTTATACTTTACAAACACATGATAATGTGTAGATATAAAATTCCAAGTAGTAACAATAACTATTAGATTATGCATTTAAAAAACTATGGCGATGGGCTAAGTTTCCTATAGGAAACTTATTTAAGAGCTTATAAATTAAAAACATAATCGAAAAATTCTATTGTTTTAACTTAAAACAGTTTCCCTTTTTTTAGACAAAATATAGAACTTTTTATCTAACGAAACATCGGCCCTGCCCGGGAATCGAACCCCTTATCACTAGTTCGTATCACTCCGTTGGTGCCGCAGTTCGTATCGGCTGAGATCTCGCCGGATTTTTTTGTAAGCACGTCCGTACTTTATAAAGGAGTTCGGATAAAAAAAGCCGGCGAAGTGCGAGTCGGTTCCCGCTTATCTAGCGTTCCGTATCTTTGGCTCTATAAAGGGGGGAATATATTCGTTAGTTATTTAGTTGTTTTTTTGTGTGAATAAAACAGTTTTCAGTCTATGCCGCCACGTCGTCTACATTTGTCCATCCTTCGCAATCATGACCGATGACTGTTTGCTATCGATTTTATGCTCGGTAGGTATAATGTCTTCTTCGGATGAACTCTTCCGCAACATCTTCATACACTTGCTCTGATATCTAGATACTTTTTAGCACCTTTTTCCAGTTGATGAATTCTTTAGATATTTTTGTAACATCTAATATTCCACTTTTGATTCGCTTGGTTAGTGTAAAAGCGACAACTATATCTACTCTATTAAATCAGACAAGTTCCAGTCAGAAAAGATTATATAAAATGATTTTACTAATATTGTAATATTTATAAATATAAAAAAATATGAAATGTTTGGGTGGTTGTTGATTGTGTGATTTTCATCTAATGAGATAGTTAGGCACACAGATTAGGTTCTAAATAACGCGTCATAGTGCACTTTTTATCCAAGAATTTCCGAGGAAATTCCGGAATTCACGCAGAGCATGCTGCGGGAGGGTAAGTGATTTTTTTAATGCTTTTTATTTAACACAACAATGTCCAATTTTCGCAGATAACGTGAGGTAAAAAAACGCTAACGGCTTTATTACGTCTACGGTATATTTTTTGACTTACTTTCGTCAGTTTACCTATGGTAGGTATATGTTTTCGAGAGAATAATATTATAATAAAATTACTTATGATTGGTTGCTAGTTGATAGACTTAAAAACCTGTACAAGTTCGATTTTCGGTCTTCTTCCGATCCTGTTAATTAAAATGCAGAATATAAGTATATATTAACAAAATCAATTAGTAATTTTGATATAATAATTAAGAGTTAATTTAGGTACCTAATTAGTAATAAGTACTTTTCAACTTTTAAGCACTGCAAAGAAAGTACCTACGAACAAAGTAATACCCCATTTCCACCTACGTGCTACGTCACAATCAAAATTACTTTTCATTTCTGAGGAGGTCCTCTACCTAATCACTAACAATTTCACTATATTATCTAATATAATAAAAAGGATACAAAGCGACTCAAAATAGCTGGCTCCTAAACAAAAATACACACACACACACAGACTAGCACTCAACTGATAATGAACGAAATCTCAAATGGGAGATAACGCATTCTCCCCCTCGCTGGCAACCCTCATTCGTATCAGATAAATCGCGAGTCGCTCGGCTGCACGCCCGTACATGTACGCACACACGGTCACACAGACAACGTAGCTTATCATTCATTGATAGTCGCAAACTCCAGAGAGTAAACATTAGTATCTACTATCTATGCTTACCATACCGTACTTGTATATCTTTAGATTTAAAAAAAAAAAAATTTAACAGAAGATACTTTAAAAGATGATGAATTGATAAGAACATGTTATCAAAAATTATCAAAATAAACAAACCAAAACTAAAAGAAATCCCTGCCATTCTTTAAAAATCTTAAAATTTTAATTTTTGTTATATTCAGCGCATACTTAATATCTATTTCGTTTAGTGTCTATTAGGTCTGTCTTTTTCGATTTTAAAATTCGGTTATTTTCTTCTTTTAATTAGCCACCAAATTCAGGTGAATTTGTATGTATTTCGTATGTATTCCTACTATTGAACGGTATATTATTCTAAGGTTTTCTCTGACCTGACAGTCAGAATAGAATTTAATTTGGCGGACATTTGTACTATGTTGTTCAACAAGTTAAAATAAATAACACAAATGAATAATCCGACAACTGAACGATGTAATCATGTACCTACTGCAAGTTAAACGATACAATGTATGACAGATGAGCTGAGAACAATCCGAGATCCAAGCCATGCGTGCACGAGCGCCTCGGGCTTGACAGTGACAGCTCCTGTCAAAATAACGAACACGCCACGCGACGAATTAAATAACAAATATAAAAAAAAAAAATCGTCGTCGAATTGAGAACCTCCTTCTTTTTGGGAAATCGATTAAAAATAACGATGGTGCTAAGACTACTTATCGGTTTTAGCGGCCGCTGAAATCTCGGGATTTCCTCAAGAACTTTTTATATATATAGCATATACTAGTCGATCGCACACGGTTTCACTCACGTTAATTTCCCCTGGGAATTCCGGAATAAAAAGTACCGTATGTCACCAGGGAACACTGTAAATTCCTATGAGTAAAATAATAATTTTTACTAACGGTTAAGTAGTTTTTGAGTTTATCCATTTGTTACAAATAAACAAACTTAAAAAAATAAAATCTTTTATCTTTAGTATATCTACATAAAACTGATAAACGCAGAAATAAGTCTATTTCTGAGCAAAAATAACTCCAGTTCTTTGTTTCGTTGCGATATGAAAGACATACATACAAACATATTATTATCGTAAAGAATGCTGATAAATTAGATGGATAGATAAATCATACATACATTTCTAGGCCAAATTAAATTATTTATTATTTATATTATAGAGCAAAAAAGGAACAATACTTATCATAAATTCTTCACTCAGATTTTTTATTGTACGATCACTGTATCAGGTCAAGTTAAACGATTTGAGATAAGTTGATATTTCGGATCCTGTAAAAGTGGTAGAGTCGATCAACCGTTGCAACATTTATCGGGATTTTCTTTCAATTTCTCAAATTTTGAACTAAAATCTGACTGGAATTTTGGAAGCTTAAATTCTGTTAGAAACTACGCAAGAATCGCTTTTGATAGTATTATAATATTAGTAAACCACCTTTTATACCGTCTACATCTCTACATTCTGCCCGTAACTTAGGCAGATCAGTGTTATAGAAACTCTAGTGCAACAAAAACACTAATATAATATCAACTTGTTGTTTGCCCAGTTCATTGAGCAAACAAGTGAAACGCAGAGATAAAGTTCAAGCCAACAAACAAATCTTAATGACATTTTTATCTGAATTCCTTAGAAAACGTTTGTTATCTTAATTAGGGATACAATGACATTTAATAGCTCAAGTATATGTAGTATTTGCCCAACGAAGCGAGGTACATAATTACTTATAAGTAAGCAAGTACAAGAACAGGTAAGTATTTTTAATATAAATTTAAGTTATCTTTAATTACCATCTCGAGCTGTACTAACTAGAATGGTCTTTGTTCAAGTTAATAATAGATTTTTTTATTAAACTTTTTTTTACTGAAATACTAAAATCCACAACCATAATATCATTCTTTTCAAATTTTGTACCTTAGTTCTTAGTCATAGTCTAAAATATAGAGTTAAACAATCCGAGCTTTAACTTTGATCTATTTTTGTTTACGGTTAAAACGAAACTATGAACAGTACCTATTAAAAGAAAGCACCTAAGTAAACACAATAATGACAATAAACTTCACTTACACATTGTTTTGACGTCCCGAGCGCCGTCTGGCGGCAAATCCGCAACACTTGCGTACGCCAGTTCGAGTTGTTTCAAATAGCTCAGCCACAATAACATCACAGGGACACACGTTCGAAAAACACCTTTCAAACAACCGAGCACCTTTTATTTTTAAACTTTTATTTATTTATTTTTTCATAGAACACACCGAAAAACTGTTCGCTCCGTCATTCTTTTGCCGCGTAAAGTGAGTGACTGGCTGGCTGGCCGTCGGGCGCCCCTCCCCGCACACAGTGGCGGCGCGTACGGACACGCTCACAACAA
Organism: Zygaena filipendulae; assembly: GCA_907165275.2. NCBI lineage: Eukaryota > Metazoa > Arthropoda > Insecta > Lepidoptera > Zygaenidae > Zygaena > Zygaena filipendulae. Next base: position 1,792,834 of record OU015649.1, read on the forward strand.
CACACACACACACACCCAACCATCTGATCCCTTATCAGCTTGGTTTAACTAGCAATGGCCCCAGATGGTATCAGCCGGGCTCGCGGTAACGTTGCATTCGAAGATAACGTCTGCGATCATATCGTTATGTTTGAATAAACTTGTATAAAATGTGAAATAAAAAAGTTGCTTGCCATAAATGTCTTGTCTATGCTCTTTGGGCGTTTCTGATAGTGTCTCTATGTTATTTTCTGTTCCATTTTTAGCACTGCGCTCAACGCGAACTGTGTTCGATGTCATTTTTGTGTCTTTGTGTTATGTATTAATTATTTTAATAGTACATTGTTATCCTAGGGGTGAAAGTAACTTATTACGCCAATAGATCGAGGGACTAAATAAGTCTTTCTCCCGAGGATAACACTGTGCTTTTCATTACGAATGCAAGGAAAGTCAAAATAAAAATAGGAATTAGCTAAAGAAAAAAATGAGTGAATTTTATTTTACATAAATCAACCATTAGGTAGGTGTGCTACTGGCCAGTAAGTATGCCCCCTGACATAAAAAAAAAACTTGAGTTTCTGCAGTATCCAGCTGTCAGTTGAAAGCGATTCTCCCTAGGGCTGAAAAGTGTTACTTTCAACCCGCTTCTCAGGCAACTTCAGACCTACTTTCCGAGTATGAGTAATGAAAAATATTTTTAAAATTTTGAACTGTTTTTAAGTCAGTAATTTAACTATCTTAGCAAAGTAGGGGTAAGTAAATGCGTCGGTGTAAGGAAGGATGCAATCTAGAGATCTCTATGGTCTCTACTTTTTCGAGATATTTTTATAATTAGCACTTCAGTAATCAGTTACTATGCTAGTAATACTTACTAAAAAAGTTGGTGTATTCTAAGCGAAAGGAAGTAGAATTGTGATATAGTCATTATTATTTAATAAATTCAGCAGAAATAGGATTTTATAATGCTCAAGTAGTGTCCTAATATCTACCCTGCAACAATCTATCGATACATGTGTTACTAATCAACAGAATCGTATAGCTCCCCGTCTTATCTGCGATCATTTATCTCTCTATACAATCGATTTTTATCTATGATTGATAAGTTAATGGTAAGTATATCAAGCCAAGTTGTAACCCGTATTCCACAATTCTGTTGCAATCAAAATTGATGTTTATTTCTTTAGCCTAGAGTAGATGTTGGATTTTTCACGGGACAACAAATAAGTTTGTAGATTTCAAAATATACAACGCAACGGTGTTATTATTTTAATCGAAATGCAAAATTACATTTCTTTAATGTAATGACTTGGCATAAGTATATAACACAGGCTAATGACTCGCCTGGTAGCACGAGTAATCATTTTCATCGGATACTAACCAATTAATACTATTCTATATACCAAAACATGCTGGCGTCTGAAACAGAACATAAATATGTAGAGTCTATGGACCTTCCTGCAGCAGCTACTCGCTATCCGACCTCAAATTCAATCTGTTGAATCAACTAGTTCAGGTTTGACGAGTGCCTAACTCATACCTAACTACTATAAAGGGGCTGTGTCAAAAGATAACTGATGAAAATACAGTGATATCGTATAATGTCTGCATGCGAGAGGACGCAATGGCCGCTTGCGCACGCGACCAAAGAAAACAAAAAAAAAACATCGTTTATACTACTAGAAGAATTTTAACGGTGCGTATACAGACTACATAACATAACATGTTGTTGTAACATGTTTCAGATAATGTGGACACTGAATGTTACACAAACATGTTATATGACATAGTCACGTAAATTTGTTTGCTTATCTTTTGTATTATAAGAGTTTAACAGGCGCTGCCGCAGCTAGTGAAACGTCCTCTCAGCGACGATATAGTGGATAGCATAGCACTGAAGAACGAGAAACAACAATTTTCATATACATTGCATTGTTATTTTAATGTGTACAGGCTTGTTTTATGTTGCAATGTTAAATAACAATGTTACTAAAGTGTTATATAACAGGTTATGTTAAGTGCTATTCCGGCTTCTTTAATATTTTATTTAGTTAACACGTTCATTTACCGCTCCATTCGCAACTGACAAGTTGATTCAACATACTTAAATTATCATAAGCCGCCTTTACACACTTCAATCATGTTCGTAATACTTCGAATACTGCCCGTCGGTTCATCTATTCCGAAAATATTTCCCGAAAGTTCATCTTTAAATTAGTAGGACTAAAAGTTTCTTCCTACTATTTTCATACATACATATATAAGTCGTATAACATACAAATTCGTATGGATGTAAATTGTAAGTCAACAAGTCTCTTCCTAACCCCGCATTTACCATGCGATTGTCATTGCCATGTCCAGATTGGTTTTGTACTGTGCACTAGGTAGTTTAAGCTGTCTTTACTCTGTGCTATATGAACATTGAACACATCTCCCGTAATTTGAGGAGTACCAGGTGCAAGTAGCCCTGTCGATCAGCTGCTAGCACATCAAGGCTAGCTCGACTCATGTTCAGATCTCAAAAGCCGATAACGCTACTATCTCAGCCCCATCGCTCCTGCGTACCAAACTCATTTACATAGAAACTATTATACCTATATATTTTTTTCGATATAACCTCTTATCACCTAGCGTCATCGATTAAAGTCGGTTTTTTTCTGCAGTTGGCATTATATTTAGCATCATTTACATTCTTATCATTTTCACATCTATTTCACGTTGTCTGTATGCATCGGTTGTTATCTTAAGTAATTTTCGTAATAATTCTACACATTTATTACCTTCCCTGTGCCTTTTTTTTCCAATTTTGATGATAATACCTATAATATATAATAAGCTTTTAGTCACTATCGATTTTTTTTTGTTTATCTCCTTCAATCTGTTTTTCTTGTCCTGCAAAATAGTATATGAATTTCGAGAGAGAAAAATAAAATTACAAATTCGAAAATACATAGTTCTGTGTAATTATCTACTCGGTTGATAAATATCAGATGGTAGATGGTAATTTCATCTTAATTAAAAGGATTTTTGATGGACGAAACCTTGAAAACTTGAATGGTGTACCTTCTTTACTCCTTGCTAAAGATCATATAATCAATCACTAGGTTTTCTCCTTGCCTAAAGTCATCTATATATATAAAATGCTTTGTCCTGAATGACTGATGGATCAACGCACAGCCGCTAAACCGCTGATTGTAGAGACCTGAAACTTGGAGGGTGTGTGTGGTGTGTCACGTAGGCATCCGATAAGAAAGGATTTTTGAAAATTCAACCCCTAAGTGGATGAAAAGGGGTTGCAAAGTCTGTATGGAACAATTCCGCCGGAACTTCGAAATTATCGCGGGTGAAACCGCGCGGGACAGCTAGTCTAAAACATACAAACAGAAGCCGCAATCTTAGAAGCACTATAACAAAACTCGTCATAATATCTCTACAGTTACAACCGAGGAGATAATAATATACACATGCTTCGAAAATTAAAAAAAGAAAGCTCTGTAAGTGTCCATGGAGATAGGAGCGAGCGTTGGCGCCATATCCCATCTTGGTGTTGATAAAAATTCATATAAATCAAGAGCGGTGCTCTGGGTGGATGATAATACCCAGAGCCTGGTTCGCGATAAAACTTATTAATCAGTTCGCCCTCGTCTCGTCACTGTATCACTGTGTGCAGCTAATGGATTCTTAATGCGGCGAAACAGTCGTCAACTGTTTGTTGGGTTATGAAAAAAAAAAAAAAGTTGTACATACTCGCATACTTTAAGTTATAACTACTTATAGTTTTATCAAGTGTTATCTTTGTTTTATTCTAAGCGTACCTAACCTACCTATCCTGCAAATAAATAATCCTAAATCGAGCTTATTAATTTCGAAATAAATTGTGTATTGAGGCATTTAGGTACACCTACTTTTAAAATGTAGAGATCTACTCTTTACATGCGATTTCTTGATGCGCTTTTTGCAGGTAACATTAAACTTTCAAGGCTAATAAGTATATAATTAATAAAAAAACATACATACAGCCGAATGCAGAACCTCCTCCTTTTTGGAAGTCGGTTGAAAATATATCATACAGAGTAAAGTATATTTATGACGTTTACGTTTTTTTACCTATCTTGCGTCTGTTTGTTTAGGATGTATCATAGCATGTATCAGGTATTTAACAATGAAAGTGTATTTAAGATTTTAACAGCTATTACAACCCATAACAAAAGTTCTGCTTAGTTTGGGGCCAGATGACGAATATTTTTATTTAATTATCACAGTACGCTTTTTTATATTAACGCTATTAAACGCTACGTTACAAAAGGCTTTACTAAATAATCAGTCAGTTTCCTTTTTAATTTCATCATACTGGCTTTTTGCCACAGTTTCAAACATTTTTCATCTTCTCCGCCCCTTTAGGTATCGAATACCCAAAAAGTGGGCTCTAAAAGTGCATGCTTGTTTAAAAAGAAGCCTCGGGAACAATTTCATTCAAGACTCAGGGATTTGAGCTGTCCCTTGTCTATTTAACGTAGCTTTTGATACGTATAGACATATATAGACTTACATTGTTCTAACAGCATCAGTATTTTTTTATCGACTTATAAGGCTCGCGATGCAAGAGATCGTGGCGTCGATAGCGCGAGATCAAATTACATAGTGTGGTATCGACCACACACCATAGACGATAGGTACGTGCACCTCGGTTCACTATGACCTTTGTAAATAGACCACAAGTGTTACAGGAAAAAAAAAACATACGCGTCGAATTGAGAACCTCCTCTTTTTTTGAAGTCGGATAATAAGTATATCGACGCTTAAAAGGCAAAATACATATTTATATATTTGGTATCAGCGTTTGTTTTCTCCATCGTTGGAGCCACATTACAAATTTTCAGAGTATTTTTTTGGTTTAACCGGACCCCAGACATATTTTTTTTTTTTATTAAAAGTTTACTAAACCGGATGTTTACACATTATTCTCGTACATAGGTAAGTAGTAATAAGAAACAAATATCATGCATGCTGTGTGCATCCTACTAGAAGTGAACACAGCTTGCGATAGCAAATAGGACTCAGTATTAACAAAAAAATTTAGATGGGAAAATTGGCATAAAAAAAGGATGGGAGAAAAAATCAAACCGAACCAAAATATATGTACGGGGGCATAAAAGTATCTAAATAATCTCTTAAATTATGAAATATACATATAACATAAACGTAATATCATAGGGCAAAGATATAGCATACAGAATGCTAATTTAGGGTAAACAGAAAATTGCCAGCGTTTGGGATTATGTTAAAAGCAAGGGTCATAGTGAATCAGAGCTTTTCGTAGTCTGCTAAACTGAAAGCTCACTGGATAGGTACCTGGTGATTTATTCATACCTAATATTACAATGAAGATGAGAACGTAGATAAAGAAGTTCGGGATTGAGTTTTTCTTATCAATCATTACTAACGACAATAGATTGTAATCGATTTATCACCACAAAAAGAGAAGCCATCAAAGTGTCTTGCAAATATTCTAAGAACAGCCGCTATCCGAACCTTTGCCGAACGTTAGTCAGCGACTGCGACCTCAATATTAATTCAAATTAAGAATCTTCTTTATATCATTATCAGGTATTAACATGTTTGATAAAAAAATAACACGTTTTATGCGTATTGCAAATACACAATATAAAAAATTGGTGTAGCCGTTTTTTTTTTCAAAGCAAGCGAGATTAAATTTCTTGATTATGATGCATACAAGATGAAACTATCGCGCCGCCTGCTTTAAAAAATCATATCTCTAAAGATATTTTATGGTATTTAAAAATATAAGTCGGTTTAAGTTTAGAGTGATTATGTAAAAAAAACTTATGATTCTGCAGTATTTAAAACAAATAAACATGGTATCGAAAAGTGCCAAAAAGGCCACTTTCAAGTTTCACACTATTTATTTTTTTAATATAAAACATAATGTGCAAAAAAAAAGTTTTAATACATTTGGCTATCATTCTTATTTTTGGTGAGCAGAGAGATTAACATGCTCTCTTTTCTATTGGTATTTACAACTATTCTTGTGTCAATTGCTATACGTCGTCGCGTCGATGTCTTCATGATAACACTTGCAAAAGAACTACAGAAACGTGTAGGTACATTGTACCTACATTGCTTTAGTGTGCACAATCCGAGACCAAAATCAACATTATATCAAAGTTTAACATCAGAAGTCAGAATTCCATCATAACTGTGTGTGAGACGGGGCATATTGCATTGTGCCTCTAATTGGATAGAGATGGCTTATCAGTACAACCGATAAAATGGAATAGATAACATTCTGTAGTGACTTATTAAGGCCGTTCCCAGAATAATATTAGATGGTATGATACGGCGGGCCGCGTTCCGTGTGTGCGTCCGTACGGTCCGCATACAAACACGCACACAGCCGCTCGCTGCAGCGACGGCCTTTTTTGTCCACACTAATCCTCCGAGCTAAGGGATTTGGGTCCTGTAGAGGCGATAACAGACTCCCTGTTGTTAAATGTGCTGTTTCGTGTCAAAACTGGGTGCCGATATTGAAAGAGCCTGTTTACTGCTCAAGTGATAAGCGTTTCTATTGTTTTGTTTTATTTTGTTAGGTACTTCTTCTCATAGTGTATTTGTACCGTTATAATTTTATTCAATATTTTATTTTTATAGTGAAATTTGCTGTAGAGATTTATTGCTGTAAAAGGTTTTTACAGATGTAGTTATGCATGTAAATATACATAATTTATCATTTATTATAAACAAAATCGCAATTTTGATTAGCTAAAAAAGCAATCTTCTCTATTGCTTTTGAGTCAGAGCAGCGGAAGCAAAATGAACTTCGATTAATAAATATTGAAAAACATCATTTTGCACTCCGGCGCCGTGAAACGGTAAAAGCGGTGCTTAGAAAACCCACGCTAAAAGCGTAAACTTTAGCAGCCCAAGTATAGTGATAGAGTCATACTTACAAGTCACGCAGTGCAAGAGTAGGTATAATACCTCAGAGTAATAATATAATAATAATAATAACTTTATTTCTAACAAGTATGGTACCTATTCTAACAACATAGTACTATGATGACACATTTATATTTATTATTATGTATAATGCGTAAGTCAACAGATGGTTGCAAAAAAAAATTAAGGTATACAGAAAAAATCTACCCACCCTCCGTACTAGTTAAAAAACTGTATTACGGCAAGGTGCACAAATTGTCTTCCGTATGACCAGCCAAGATTGACATCCTCTTGACTTTAATATACGTGATAATAATAATAATAATATAGATTTATTTCAGACCTCAGTCCATAGTAGTGTTAGTAACAATCGTCTTACATGCTAGGGTTAGTATTTAACAAAGCTGAGTTTTAATTTACATGAAGGTGTACCCATCTCCGCAACAGCGGTGAGTCCCACCTGTCCGCAAACACACTCAGGATGGTGTTAGTGCTGCCACGAAGACGTGTCAGCATGGAAGCGCACCGTTTCCTAATTACTTTTGCGCTGCACAAGGAATGCCTTGCCAAAAATATAGATAAACTGATAACGTTTACTGTGTAACAATGTGTACGTATACCTACACAAAAAAAAAACCAACAGGTATAACTAAACGCATTTCTATAACTACATACTCGAGTTAAAAAGAGAGTAATGTTACCTAAATCTGTAACATTACTCTATTTTTAAATTAACAACAATTGAAAACCAAATAATATACACACCGGCAGAATTAGCGGAACATAAAAAGGCAGAGTATAGAAATAGTTACGTATATATATTAAAACAAATAATAATTAGACGTGAAGTAATAAATTAATATACATCTTTTAACACTTTAAAAGTTTGTAATTAAATTATTAAATTTTATTTAAAATAATAATAAAAAAAACACTTTTTCTCTAATTTGTGGGTACACAAATAATGTTGCAAATTAAAGATTACTGTGATTTTAACACTAAATAAATGAACGATTAATAACGTATGTTTCCCCTTCGTGATTCAACTTTTATTTGCAACATTGTCTGAGTTCTCACAAACTAGAGACTTTTTTATTTTTTTTTAATTTTGATTACTTTTAATAAAATTTAACTAAAAACTTCTTAAAGTCGATGTTAAAAGATGTATATTAGTTTATTACTTCATGCCTGATAATAATTTGTTTTAATATATATACGTAATTATTTATATACTCTGCCTTTTTATGTTCCGCTAATTCTGCCGGTGTGTATATTTGCGTATTATTTTACGAGGGATGTGAATGACAGTTAATTGTAACTAAGAAAAAAACCAATAACGATTAACGAAGTCGGTCGGTTCTGCTGTCGCTACCGCCAACCCTATCAGCGATCAGAACAACGGATCGTGTTGTGTAGTTTTTGCGAAATTGGTCCTTCCCAATCGACTTTTATTCGCTCCCAGTTGATTCCCTGAAAATGTTGCCAACTATCGAACACTCGATCTGGTGTAACCGAGTCATGGAATACGAATTTCCACAACATTTCGATCGAAGAGTGTGATACTAGCTCAAATAATATTGGTTATACCTACCGACGTTATAAAAAGTTAAGAAACATTTAATTGTATTGTTTTATCCTTATTCTACGTTAAAAAAAAACAAGCCATACTGCTTTCGCATTTTTGAATGAGGCAAGTTCCAGCCAGAGTGTTGGACGTATAAAACCGCTTATTTGTATTGTGTACTAGCTGTGCCCCGCGGTTTCATCTGCGTTAGTTTCGGAATGGGCTAGTTGACTATTTTTTTTTGTCTGGTTTGATCTCTAACGTTCAAGGTTCCCCAATATTAGAAAATATTATTCTGTATGCCATTAGAAATTATGTATAAATGTATTTTTTTGAAGTGTAACTTCTTTGAGAACGAGGGAAAGACAATTTTTGTGGCGCGTTGTCTTAACACGCCATGTTATGGTCATAGGGAACTTTCCCTGTAGCATCTCGTTGTGAAATCCCGTCGTGTTGCCATTTCACTCTGCGCAATACAGAAGCGTAAAGAGCGAGGGGGAAAGCGCAATTACTTAACAGTCTCTAGTAAAAGTGGATTTTATGTATTTAATAATAGGCACAGATCTATGTATCTCACACCTGGCTACAGAGGCATGATAATCTAACGCCAAGATAAACAAGTAATTAACAACAATTTAAAATTAATACAGCGTCGTGACTGCTGTAATTGTGTATTGATAACCATCTTGCGCTACGCTAAAAGGTGCAAGAAATCAAGAATAAACGAAGTAGTTAGTGGACGTACATTATTTAGAAGGCAGATGCAGTGGATTGAACTTTGCAAGGCATCTACTTACTTCTTACGTTATTATCCTTTGTTACTAATAATATTATAAGCGCGAAAGTTAAAACGCGGGTAAATTCAAAACGGTTGGAGAGATTTTGACCGGACATTCACTGCTTATTGGATGATGTTATACCCAAGGAGTAAATTCTAATTTACTCCTTACTTTACTATACTTTATAGTTCCTGCGGATTCCCAAACCCATCGCGGGTGAAACCGCGGAGGACAGCTAGTTTACAATATTAGGATACTTAGGATAACTATGAAAGAATGGGTATGGATTATGTTAAAGGTCCGTTTATATTTACAGACATTGAGCGTGTCAGACACGTTCCGTCGCAGACAAAATAATATTCTCCAATACAATCCGTATTAATAACGTATTTTTATATATATCGTAACATGGCCGCGCAGAAGCGGACAGACACGGACCGTGCCCGGCCAGTATTCGCGGAACCACAGACATGTCTGTACGTGTCTGTGGCTGCATGACGAGCAGTTGTGAATAGAGCATCGGAACCGTGCAGACGTCTTTTGTAAATAAACGGTGTCTATCGGCGTCTGCCACGGAACGTGTCTGGCACGCTTAGGTGTAAATAAACGGTTAACGGCGTCTGTCGGTGTCTGTGACGGAACGTGTCTGGCACGCTCAACGTCTGTAGATATAAACGGACCCTAAAGAGGGATTTTCAAATGCGAATTTCGTTCCCGTTGTCTTAATACAGGCCTCGCGTTGGGTGGCCGCCCGCGCTGCTCATTTGTCAACCGCGCCCCGCTACCACGATACGCGTTCCTACCTATTGTATCACCGTTCACCGCAGATACAGATCCGACGAACAATAGACACAGTGTTTAAACTGTTTAACACATTTATTATACGAATACAAAGCACGATCGGGGACTGTGCTCGAAACGAGATCCGGTTACTTGATGGGTTTCGGCTGTAACCACAGATCGTTGATCGTCGTCCACGGGATGGATCCTCGACTGTTGACCTTTTGGAAAAGCGTCCCTTTTTTGAAAGAAAGAAAGAAAGAAAGAAAGAAAAGAAATTTATTTGCCAACATGGCTATAAAACAAAATATATTAGACTGCGACAATCCCTACAATAATAATTTTTCGTACTAATCCATATTACGTAGAGAAGGTTCGTTGATAAGTTGGTCACTTTTGCTTTTTTGTTGTTTTTATGTAAACTCAAACCAAATTATCCGAGTAATAATAATTACTCGTATGAAGATAATATTATAGTAAGATTTCACAAGACACAATAAGATTATTATTACTTGATCCCACACTAATTGTACGTTATATGTGTCTATTGTTGAAACCAAGCAATTAATGAAATTAAGCGATGCGGTATATTAATTATAATACATAAGTTATTGCATAGTTCAATATAATAATGTATTTACCTACTGTACCTACATATAACTTATAAGTATACAAGTCTATATACGTCGATCTAAGAGGAGTCGCCATAGTGTAACGCGACGGACGAAAATCTGTCACTTTTAGCGCCAAAAATTGACGTTTTCGAAAAACTGTTCACCTTTTTTTTCTTTTTACTATTCAGTTTATATGCTACAGAATTATTATCGACGTTAGTAGGTATTGACCCTATTTAACATTACATTCCACTATCGACTTCTTTTTAAAAGAATCATCAGCTGTCAGCTGTCTAAGTCAAACTACAATGAAACGGAACCCTATATTCTGTGTGCAAAGTCTTCCCCAACGGGAATCGAAACCGGGACCTCTTGCTTTGCCGCTCCGCACTTCGCTATCACAAATGTCACAGATATTGGCTAGACAGATAAACCACCTACATATAATACACCCACGTTATATTTTGATTTACTACGCCCGTTGTTATACACAATGCATCATCCGAGTAAACTTGTGTTGTTCGAAAAGAATTGTTCGAATCGAAGTGTCGAAACGTATGCATCCTATATACCTATCGATGGTACCTATATTTACAAAACAAGTGACAAGCGACCACCAGATTCAACGGCGATATAACATTCTGTTTAGTATTTCAAATCGGAGAAACAATGCTGCATTGGTAGCATAAATATTGCCCAGACATAACCACCTAACTCATTATATAGATATGTCTTATAACCATTGCCTGATTTGACCAACAAGTAACAAACAGTACTATGTAAAAGCTTCAATGGACAGTGAATAATGATCATCGTAGCGCAAGGGCAACGAGCGCGAGCTTGGGCCCGTGGCAGTAGTCAGAATATTTTTACTTATTTTATCTCCTATCTCCGTCGCACTCATTTGTTAGCCCATTGTGACAGTGTCACTATTTTTTTGTTTCTTTTTTTTGTGTTATCGATGATATTGTTCTGGCCGGTTTTCGATTCTAATCGTATTCTTGTTACATGTGTCAGATTTAATAAAACTTATTTATGGTGTCCACGACACTGGCTATTTATTGTTACGTTTTGAAATTGGATGCATTTAAAAATAAATGGATGTATTATTATGATATTATTTTAAAGAATGCTTATCATTTTAATTTAAATTCTTAAATATTATATTAAAAAAAAAACATATTTTTTTAGTCTATTCTCACCACTGTGTAGCTTTACTCACTCAATTTATGAGGAATATAATGTTATATTTTGACTGTGTTCCAGTACACGGTACACAATAATGATAATGTTTGTATGGCAATCGAGATACTGACCATGTAATGCTTGATAAATTTTAAATTAGGGTCTCCAAATACAAGTATTGTTATACTTATAAGGAGACCCCAGTCATGTATTAGTTTACCTTAAATTATTACCTAATGAATAAAAAAATGAAAAATAAAGTAATGAAGGAGTAATACCGAACGAGAAAAATATTTGCTTTTAATAATTTCATGATCGCATAAAACTGCGTCTAAAATGCCATTCTATTACAAGCGCGACGTTAATCTGCCGCTGGTACGCTGTTATCAGCCGGCGATCTCTTATCACTACCGCCTATCCGCCTTAACGACTACTTGCTTATCACGGTACGTGCTTTCAAGCTTTTAGTTAAGATTGAAATAAAAAATATTTCTGTCCCGATTCTGAGGTAGGGAGGAGGGATTACGCCGTTTATTTAAAATATAATATTTAACCAGTTATAACTATACTCCATAGCTGTTCCGCGTTTCACAAATAACTGTAAAATATCATAGTATCATACAGTATGTAATTTTTAGTGGCCATACACGACTTAAACAACAAGCGAAAGCTAAATACACAACAATTTTTTTTTTAATACAAGAAAACCTTTTGGTTGTGGGGCCCGGGCTTACTCTACTCATCAATGTGCGCAACTTTTACTCTATGGGATCAACGTTATATTTGCGAAAGAGAAATTGCTCTTCCATAATAAAATAGAAATAAACTAGATCAACAGACTTAATGGAACAAAATAATTATTATTGTCATAATTTTACAAGACATGCTAAATGAAAATCATTGTTCATTGAAACATCCAGAAGCATACATATTTTAAAGAACTAAATAAATATGAGAAAATATTTGAAATGTACATATTTATTATCTGTAATTATTGTTTCAAGTTATCATCAAAATAAACCTATGATTTACATTGTAGAAATGTCTGTAATCCATAAAAAAAAAACAAAACATAAATTACAGTACAGTGTATTATTACCCGCTACAGCTTTTAACTTAAGTACCTATGGATTTGCTACGAAAAATGCACGACAAAACGATGCATTTTTCGTATCAAAACGTGGCAAATTACACACATAAGGAATGTGCAGTTGCATTAGTGTATTAACATTTTTATGGGCCATATATTTGGCGAGAATGTTGCCTCCAAAGAATTGATGGGGCCTTCCAATGGGATTTTAATGTGTTTTGCTTTCAAGAATAGGATAAAACGGGTCATTGCGTGTTTGTGTAATATAATGCACGATCCAAGTGTGTATATAATAGCCTATTGTAGGATTAAGTAGATCTGTGTGTTGTGAAATGCGGTTTTGTTCAAAGCGTTAGGGAAGTATGGAGATTTTTTTTTTTAATTCTCTGATATCCGCACGTCGCGACGGCCATGTCATGCAACATGCAGGTTTTGTTTCATCGAAATAGAGATGTTGACGACGACTGAAAATCCAAATTATAATTAGTGCGTCAGTTAAAAAATAAAATTAAAACCGACTTCCAAAAACACAAAAGTAAAAAGCTAAAAATAACGAAATATCGATTACCTAAATCCAAAAGACAAAAATACGCGTAATATTATTATTATACCTACTAGCTGTTCCCCGCGGTTTCGCCCGCGTTAAATTCTGAGTTCCTACTGTAATTAGGGGATAAAAAGTACCCCTGACAACATTAAGCAAATTTCCATGACGATCGGTTGAGCCGTTAAGGCGTCAAAGCGCAACAGACAGACAGACAGATAGACAGACAGAGTTACCTACTTTCGCATTTATAATATTACTAGGGATTGGTTTGTGCTACCACTGATCGATTTGAATTCGGTGCTAAATATAACGGTGAAAAATAAAACTCATTTAGATTAATATAAATCAAAATCGAAGCATTGCTAGCATGATAAAAAATAGTGGTGAGCCTCGAATGGGCATGTTGACTAATTTTTATTTTTTTGTCCGTCTTGTAGATTATTAAAAAATATTGGACACGTATTTTTTCTTTTTTTACGTAATCAAAAAATAACGGCGATATATTGAGTTGAAATTTCGCGTGACGTCACTATTCTGACAGTTTGTATGGCGGTTTTGCGGTTAGTGACGTCACGACCTCCTCATCCTAAACTTTAATGCCCTTTATCTCTGTATATTTTAATTTATTTAAAAAAGCAAAAAATACGTGTCTATTGTTTTTTTTATTTTCTAACTGACGGACTCATTAGAATTTTGATTTTCAATAGTAGTCAACATCCCTATTCAGAAGTTTTTGGTAGGTGCGTCGCGAATCGCGGTACAGTCAACTTTGGGAACCACTGAGCTACTGAGTACACCGCGTGTCATAAACACGGTGAGTCAAATGTTTTAATTTAACACGTCAAACTTATTGTTTAACCCTATTGTTTTCCTTTACGCGCCGTGTGCTTCGGGCCCGGCTATGTATCACTGTTATCGTCGACCACAAACTCGGTACCAACAATGGTTGCCGATAAACTTGGTTTATAAATAAATTAAATTTGTCCGATATCTACCGCTAATTAGGAGTTGCATGCAACGGCCGGTCGTGTCTTGCTAGGAGCTGTGGTGTTTCACAGGAAGCTTATCGCCGGCTGATTATATTTATAATTAAAGTAAGTAGTTAAATTATATTTACTATAATATAATATTGTATTGTTGACCTGATATACCTATTATGCTTTTTTTTACTTATGGTTTTGGTTCGTCGATTTTAACATGTTAGGTTATCGTTTCTGTATGTTGACAGTTATGAGGTTAGCACCAAGGTGAAGTTAAGAAGTATAAATAGACAAAAATAAACACATTTTTGTACGTAATAATAGCTGTATAGAGTTAATTTCGGTGTGGCCGCAGGGATTCCGGGATAAAAGTACCCTAGGCCCCTTTCTAAAAACGTGTATGCAAATTTACGTGATGATCGATTAAGTAGTTACGGCATGAAAAGGTACCTAACCGGCGGAGTTACTTTCGCATTTATAATAACACTAGCTGTGCCCCGCGGTTTCACCCACGGTAATTTCGGAGTTCCCACGGGAATTCCGGGATAAAAAGTACCTTATGTCCTTCTCTGTACCCCTGACAACGTGCACGCCAAATTTCATCGAAAACCGTTCAGCCGTTTTGCGTGATTGAGTAACAAACATCGAAACAGCCAAACATCCAAACATTCACACTTTCACATTTATAATATTAATAGGATTAGGTATGGATGAATAATTCCCAGCAGCCTGAATAACAAACAAGTGAAGTCAGGTAGCGTGAACTTGTATCGCCGACGAACACAAGCACACGAGCCCCGGCGCACACAGTGAAAACAGCGATAGGGATCTCTTCAGAATTTATTCGGGACTGATAAGGGCGGGCGGCAGGGGGCTGGGCGGCGCGCAGGCGGGGGCGGAGGGAGTTGCGATAACGCTGCGGGCGTTGATAACGCTCCGCCCGCCCTGGTAGATGCTATCTGTGATTAAATAGCTCGTGTTATCAGCCAGCCAGCCCCGAAGATCTGCGCTCGGTACAGACTAGTGGCAGAACTCAGAAGGATTCTACAAAATATTGATTTTTATTAACTTTGTGAAAAAAAGAGTTTTGAGAAAGGTTTCGTAATCCATAGCACCATTTGCCACGTACAAGGAGTAGGATACTTATAGATATTACATATTTATTCGAAAGTTCATAAGAAGAAAAAGATAAATGATAAAACAAAAAGCTATTGATGAAATACCTACTTCATTGATGAAATTTATAAGTACCTACTAATTATGACACAACCAATGCCACTGACAATGCTTTCTACTTTATCATAATATATTGGTTATGAATTTTATGGGTTATAATAGCAACAATCTTAAGTTTAGATTAGGAAGATCCAGTTTGAGTTTTCCTTCATGTAAAGAAAACAAACTTCAAACAGACAGTTGCCTCTGTAGCTTTAGATTACTCTGCGGGAAAATATGAATACGCAGCTTTGTCGGTAGAAATCCGTCAAACAGATACGATAAGACAGACGTGAACTTTTGCTGTGTTTGTACACACCACACCCCCTCTCCCTCCGTTTCCACCCCCTACGTGGCGCCCCCCAACAAACTTACTCCTTAAGCCTGCGTTACATTCACATATATTTGGGATAATTTGCAAATATGCTGTACAATTCCTAGCTGTTTGTATTTGTACTTAGATGCTGGGTTGAAAAGAAAATATACGGTAAGGTACTGAAGCAAATACCTTTCTATTCTGTCCATTTGCTTCTGAGAGTTAAGGCGGAAACAACCAAGTATGTCGTGTCGAGGTTGTGTCGCAAAGTATACGCAAGGCATTAAGTTCGCCATTTGTACTATTTTGTGCAAGAAGAATAAATAAATAAATAAAAATACCTGTTTCATGCATTTAGTATGGTTAGAGAAGCACCACAACAGAACGCGCGACAACACAACACAACATACAAAACAAAACTATATATATAAAATAAAGTCGTGTTAGTTACACTATTTATAACTCAAGAACGGCTGAACCGATTTGGCTGAAAATTGGTGGGGAGGTAGCTTAGAACCAGAAAACGGACATAGGATACTTATTATCCCGGAATTTCCGCAGGAACTTCGAAATTAACGTCGGTAAAATCTAATGGAATTTTGCATACTTAGGTACACATTGTCAGGGGTACAGAGAAGGACATAGGGTAGGTACTTTGAACTCCGGAATTCCTGCGGGATCTCCGAAATTTCCGCGGGTGAAACCGCGGGGAACAGCTAATAATATATATATAAAAGGCAAACCTGACTGACTCATCTATCAGCGCACAGCCGAAACTACTGAACGGATTTCGCTGAAATTTGGCATACAGATAGTGGTAATGACGTAGGCATCCGCTAAGTAAAGGATTTTTGTTGAATTCCTGCGGGATCACCGAAATTTTCTCGGGTGAAACCACGGGGCACAGCTTAGCCTTTAGTACTGCTCAAGCAAGACACAAAACTGCACCACTCCCACCACAATAAGAGGCTCCCATGAGAACCTTAAAATAGAATAGAATAGAATGAAATGGAGCGGAACGGGATGTAAACGAAAATGATTGGAATATAATCGAATAATTTATTTTATTATTAGTTTTCTAGTTACATGACTAATGTCCAGGGATATAATATGACCGTCAATAATAAAATAAAATAGTAAAAAGGTCATTAAAATCTAAAAAAAGTCATCAAACTTACGTACTTTTAACTATTATGAAGATGCAGGATCGGTGGAGATTTGATTATTCTGTGAGCAGAGTTGGCCGTGTTTGTTTAATGGACATTTTGGGGTAATAAAGTACATACACACTTTAAAAATAAATATGTTACTGAATTAAACAAAACAAATATTTAAGGAGGATATTTATACAACAGTTTTTATAGATAAATGGTACGGAACCCTACGTGCGCGAGACCGACTCACACTTGGCCGCTTTTTACATTTGCTACATTGAATTTTTATTGACTTCAGTCTCATTGAATAACCACCTAAAATAAACTTATTCAAATACTGCGTATACTTACCTACATAGATAATAATTTTATGAGAAATTTAATTTGAAGTAGGTACCCATAACAATATGTATATAATAATATAGTTTCGTACATTTCTCACAAAGCAGCGTTCGCAAAAACCTTAACAATAATGCCATAGTTTTTGCGCGTGCATGCAAAATCATTGACCAATTAAGATAAATATCTCACTTACTCGAACGCCGGTAACGAGTGGCCTACTTACCTGAAAGAGAAAGAAAAAAAGCAAAATTAAATTACATTATAATATCATTACCGCCATTACATTGGGTCGCGACCTGCAATCGACCTCAGGCGCGGGATAAAGAGATAAGCGACCCGCGACCACCGGAAGTGCTGCAATGATAAAAATTAACAGTTAGCCAATATATTTCGCAACGTTCACTCATTTGTGATAATATAATTAAAACATTTCACGTATAGGGACTTTAATGGTGTTCTTATTTCCTTATAGCAAGCATCATAACCTCAAAATAAAACAGTCCGTAAAAGTAGTCAAAGATAAAGCCAGTCCTTTTATTCAACTTGACACGTTGACATAACATGAAAAGTAAAAGAAAAACTGTCTTCGAAAGAGGACTCAATCCCAGTCTTCAAACTTCACTTTAAAATTGAAAATGTGCCTTTATTTTAAAAGAAAGCAAGAAATCATATTTATTCACGATAAAAATTTTTGCAGCATTTGAAGCCGTATCCTCCATACCGCGCGACATTATTAAAAAGTAAAATTAACATACAAAGTTTATCACCTGAAATAGTTGACAGAGACTTTTCTCGATCTTAGCTTGCTACGATCATTAGACGCTTAAACTTATTATGGATGGGCGACGTATTGCATATGGAGCGTTTAGTTTCGTTCATTTTGTTTGAAACTGAAGCACAAACGCAATTGATGTGTGCGTGTGACGGCGCGAAATTAAGTTCGCGCAAGAATCGTAGTAAGATTGTTCCACCGTCCGAGAGTTTGTTCTGCGAGTACTGAATGTGGATCTACGCCTGTCAATCCTATGTGGGTTGTTATAAAAACTGTCATGCAGATGACACTATACCCGGTAAGTATGATTTTTTGTCCCGGTAAATCAAGGCGATTCTAGGGTGACTCTACATGATACAATCCTCTAAGGGAAAATCTCAAGCAACTCCCAAGGCAAAAGCGTAATCTTATTTGGGAGAATACCAAACATTAGATGATAAAAAAGTATTTACTTTTATCTGCCATTAACCTTGACAAGAGCCGTGCCAAAATGTAACATCAAGATAACATCAGCTGTTTAATAATTCATAAATCTCGATAATTTCTCTTTAACATACAAAAATGTAAATAGCCTCCATTTAAATGAGGTTAATTGTGCATATTAATTTGTATTATATAATATTTTTTAATCGTTTTAAGCATTCTAAATGCCTCTAGTTTTAATGGACTAATTTTGTTGTAAGTTGACGAAGAAGTACTGTAGTGATGCGTTAAGACCCAATGGAGATAGTATGGTTTTTTTCCGTTGTCTAATCAATTTGTGACAAAGCCTATTGGTAACAATTATGCCCCGTTAGCCAATTTGATAATCTACGTATATATAATAGTCAACGTGTCAACTAGGGAACGTATATCGTCATATCACGTGGTCACATAAAATCGACCAATGAAAGTAATAATACTTAGTAATAATTGTAGTAATACTCGGGGTTTGCACGAGCTAGTAATTGTATTAAGAAACATATTAAGTGGAGCCATCGCCATGGCAAGATCCTGAGTCTTCTTAAAATTAACTTAGAAAACCATTGTTTGTTGCTTAATTGTTTGTACTATTCGTTTTTATAGTTTTTTTTTAATTTATTACATGACCATGGAAGCTAGTCCTTCAGCCGTTTTGACAGCTAGTCATTTACGGTGTTGCCCGCTGCCCGCTCATCGATTGGACCGCGCCGTAATGTCAACCGGGTCGTGCATGTTGCTACTCTTGGAAAAAATCTGCGGTGCTATGTAAATGTGCTATCGAGAACTAAATCTAGAGCCGAGGACTGCACACGCGCCAGCTATGTATTTATTATTTAACATCTAGTGCTGCCACTTACGAGCATTAAAATTTATTAGCTCATTCGTATTCTTAACGATTATGACTAAATTAAAATATAAATGTGAAATAATTTTATTTCATAAATAAATTTGCCAGTACCATACCATTCATGCATGTATGCTTTGATACTGGGTGCCGTTTCTATAGAATGGTTTTTAATTTTTTTTTTTAATTTTTTACTATCTAAATTCAATATTTATAAAAAAATTGAAATTGCAAATTTTATCTTTTACTCTTAACTATATTAAGATATATCCATTATCGTGAATACATCAAAAGATACAATAAATTGTAGATAGCAATAAACCCGCCCACCATCATGAATATAATGTAGGTGCTTATTTGATTTACCTTATACCTATAGCAAGTTATTTCATTAATTTGAGCGCCTTGCCAACAACCCGTTATACACAATTAGCGAGACAAAATTAGGTTTCTTTTTTATATATTTGTAGGCAAGTTTAAAAAAACTAGTCATATCCATAAACCTACTTCTTACTAATAGGTACACGCAGGTGGATCCGCAGGCAGACCTATCTGGTACGCGATAAAACACAGACACGTTATACATGGTTAGTCAGAAAAGGAGTTTCAAGTCGCTATCATGGAAAACAATTAATTACTTATCAACGACCAAAGAACGGGCGTGTTTTCAAAAACAGAGATGACAGTTGTATTTAAATTATTTAAGTTTGCTTATGGTAGTTTAAAAATCGGAGTGAACAAAGTTCTTTGTTTTTTAGGCGAAACTATATTGTATTAACCCTGAACCAACACATTGATTTCATTTTTTTATTTTAACACGAGCAGAGAGCTAGGATTTGGCGTCTTATCATTTAAATCTGTAAATTTTTTATTACTTATTATTATAGACGCGAAAATGGCAGGTTTTTATCGGATTTAATCCCAAGCAACGGGTTGAAAAATCTGGAGGCATAAAGAAAGCTCTGAAAGAACTAAGAGAGAATACCAGCTGGATTCCATCCATTAAAAGCAAGACATCTGATAGGAAAGCAACAAAACGACGCGAAATTATGGAAATAGCAACAACATTTTATAGAAAATTATATGATGATCCAGTCTTCACAAATATTCAATATCCACAGAAGGATGACGAAGAAGTTATTCTCCCAATATTAGAAACCGAAGTAAGAACCGCAATACTATCCCAGAAAAACTACAAAGCCCCTGGAGATGATGGAATAACAAACGAAATCCTAAAAGGATGCTTAGACTACATAATAAATGCTATTACAAATATTTACAACGAAATTCTAACTAAAGAAACAATACCACAACAATGGACATCGTCAACCATCATATTGCTACATAAGAAAGGCGACAGGGCGGAAATAAACAACTATAGACCGATCAGCCTGATCTCCAACCTATATAAGATATTTGCAAAGGTAATATTGAACAGAATTAGCTCAATATTGGACGAAAATCAGCCGAGAGAACAGGCTGGATTCCGAAGTGACTTCTCAACAATGGATCATATTCATGTCGTAAAACAAATTATTCAAAAGAACAATGAGTACGGAAAAACATACTACTTAGCATTTGTAGACTACAGTAAGGCATTTGATTCTCTGAAACATGCACACATTTGGGAAGCCCTACACTCACAAGGAGTACACCAAAAATATATCAGGATAATAATAAACATATACAAGGAATCAACGGCAAAAATTCAGACTGAAAGGAAAGGAGAGGCTTTCAAAATAAAAAAAGGAGTAAGGCAAGGTGACCCCCTTTCACCAAAACTATTCTCGTCTGTACTAGAACATATATTTAGAAAAATTAATTGGGATGAATATGGGATAAATATAAATGGCAAAAAACTTAACCATCTTAGATTCGCAGACGACCTGATTTTGCTTAACGAAAACCAAGAAGGCTTAAAAACAATGCTAATGCAATTAAATAGAGAAAGCAAAAATGTGGGTCTGACCATGAATCTCGAAAAAACAAAATTAATGACAAACAATACAAAAGTACCTATACTGTTAGACTCTAACCAAATAGAATATGTTAATGAATATATATATTTAGGACAGATCATTGCACCAGAAAATCAGATGCAAAAAGAAATAAACATCAGAATAAATAAAGCTTGGAAAAGATTTTGGTCCCTAAAGGAAGTCATCAAGAATCCACATATGCCCCTTAAAGATAAGACTACAGTGTTCAACTCATGTATACTACCTAGTTTAACATATGGAGCACAAACCTGGGCCCTCACTAGCAAACAGAGTGAAGCACTTAGAGTGTGTCAAAACAAAATGGAGAGAAGCATTCTAAACCTCAAGCTAAGAGACAAAGTTAAACTCAAAAATATAAGAAGCAAGACAAAAGTCATGGATGTCACTTATACAGTGAAAAAGCTTAAATGGAACTGGGTAGGCCATATGATAAGAAACAAAAAGGAAAAATGGACAAAAGATGTTACCGAATGGTACCCTCGGGATGGGAAAAGAAAGAAAGGGAGGCAAAAAACACGATGGGAAGACGACATTAGAAAGGTAGCTGGAACAACATGGCAAAGGGAAGCCAAAAATAGAAATAAATGGAAAAGCCTAGGGGAGGCCTATGCCAAATGGCAAACCGATAATAATGTTACCGATGTTGAGGACGAATGATTAAATTAAACATTAATCTAATTAACATAATTTTATTAATTTATTATGATGATTAAAAGTGCATGAATTTTTTAATTAAAAAATAAAAATGAATTGTAATTATTAAAAGTGCATGAAAGTTGTACTAAAAAAGTATGAAATGTATCGTAATATATTGAGAAATTATATAGTACAAAAGAGGAAAGAAACACGGAAAACAACTGTAATGAATTCAATGTAATACTATCGGCAATAAAGGCTATTTTGATTTTGATTTGATTTGAACGGGTTGATTGCCCAATATCTCTATACTAATATTATAAAGAGGAAAGATTTTGTTTTTTGTTTGTTACGATTTAACTCAAAAACTACTGAACTGATTTCAAAAATTCTTTCACCATTAGAAAGCTACATTATCCCTGACTAACACAGGCTATATTGTAATCTGGAATTCCCACGGGAACTCCGAAATTAACGCGGGTGAGACCGCAGGAACAGCTAGTATTAAATACATATATATATTTTTCAAAAACCTTTGCACTTTTAGGGAAATGTGTAGGTATATTCAGCAAAAAGTTATTCGTCGTGGCATTTTGATTGTCTTTCGACTTGTTACCTACATTGAGACTAAACTTGTGTAATATGTGGTTTATTACTCGATTGTTGCATAAAAAGTGCAATATTTGCAATGCGACGCGGGGGCGGGCGGCGCACGGCGGCGGGGGAGGGGCGGTGGCACGGCCGATACGCTACAAATCGGGGCTGGCACTGTTGTGTGCCCCACACGGACGATAGGGTTGTCACTAGTGGTTACCATAGACATTTTGATGCTTTTAGCTAAGATATATCTTTCAACAGAGCAGAAAAATTCGAGAAACCTAAAGAAATATCATATACAGAATAAGACAAAATGATGAATTCCTGTTATACTATTCCTATTTTAAATTGTTGAGACTTTTTTATCAGACATATGAATGTTGAACAATGAATGATGTAATCCCATTTGTTGTGAATACTCTCTGGCAACTTGCAACTCCGTCTAATCAGATATGGGACGAGTTTTATCAAGGAAACAAGGAGAAAAAACCCATAAAAAATTATTATCTACAGACTACATCAATACTGCATTTCTAACTGGTTTATATATTTAACAAGTAGGTATACAAAAAACTTTGGAATTTTGTATGTATTGAATCAAACTAAATGCACTTTATTGTACACAATATAGAAATACACTTACAAAATACAGAAACATGTTAATATGTACAATCTGGCGACCTACAACTTGATAATGAACCTGATACACCCCATTTAATAAAATAAACAATAGTATGATTGAAATATAAATTATGTCGAAAAAATTTAAAGTTTAAAAGTTATTTTCATTACTCATACTCGGAAAGTAGGTCTGAAGTTGTCTGAGAAGCGGGTTGAAAGTAACACTTTTCAGCCCTAGGGAGAATCGCTTTCAACTGACAGCTGGATACTGCAGAAACTCAAGTTTTTTTTTTATGTCATAGGGGGCATACTTACTGGCCAGTAGCACACCTAATGGTTGATTTATGTAAAATAAAATTCACTCATTTTTTTCTTTAGCTAATTCCTATTTTTATTTTGACTTTCCTTGCATTCGTAATGAAAAGCACAGTGTTATCCTCGGGAGAAAGACTTATTTAGTCCCTCGATCTATTGGCGCCCTCGCTATGCTAGGGCGCCAAACCCCGTCTTGGGACTAAATAAGTTACTTTCACCCCTAGGATAACAATGTACTATTAACTTCAAGTCTTCAGTAGACAACTGTCTACGAAATTTCAAACGCTACGTCCGCACCTATGTGTATTGACACATTCGGTCATTGGACCGAATCGATTTTTTTTGCTGCGGGCGGCCACGCGCCCAATATTGTATTATAAATAATTTAGACATGAGCTGATAAATATGAAAAAATATAACTTATATTAAAACATGGTGCGATCGATTCGAAAGTCGATTCTGAGCAAACTGTTTTCTAGTTTTCAATCAATTCATTAACGCATTGTATATGATTAAAAATGTTGAGTTTTTATAAAAAAAAAAATCTCACTTTACTATTATTACATGTTATTCAATTGTAATTATTATTTGATCGTTAGAATTAATTCTATTTTGATTTTATTACTTTTGATTACAATACTGTTAAATTGAATTATTTAATATAATGTTTAAACGTGTAGGTATGCTGCAAGTATTTTAAATGACTTGTAATAAAAATAATGAAATAAATGATTATGAATAATATGAAAGCAGTCGTAGGCAAAATTTCGTCGAGAGTTCTGGTAAATAAGTCTTTCTTGCTTTCTTTCTTTCATTCGTAAGTCAAAAATCACCGTGGCATTTGTGTAACAACCCTGCGCAGCGCTATCGCGTCGGCCGCCCCGGCCAAAACTGTGGCTTATCTCGGTCACTTTTCACGTTTTTCACCGATCTACGCCACGTACCCGGCCCTTGCCGCCCAGAATAGGAGTCCGGCCAGTGATATGGTGATAACCGTACTTTATTGAAGCTTTTAAAAAACTTGCGTGTACTGTACTCACATACCGCTTCATAAAAAGTTCGATGCAACGTCGGTTTCACTCGCGGTAATTACGGAGTTTCCGCGGGAATTCCAGGATGAAATATAAGTATAAACTTTCCTCTTGAACCACTCTATCTATTGGTGAAAACCGCATGAAAATCTCATTTTTGAGTTTATCGCGAACAGACAGACAGACGCGGCGGAGTTCTTCGTTTTATTATATGTAGTGATTTAACTAATAATAATATACGTACATATTAGCCTTTCCCCTGGCTTCGTTTTGTGGCTAAGTTTCTTATTTTATCATCGAGATTAAAAAGGGATGTCTTTTCTTGGCGTCAAGTTTCATCCAAATCTGTTTAGCTGTTTATGCGCTAGTAACAAACATCTTACTTCATAATTTTCATAAAAAATTACAATGGTAAATAGGATAAATATTATAATACTAGCTGTCTCGCGCAGTTTCACTCGCGATAATTTCAAAGTTCCCGCGGAGTTTTTCCATACAAACTTTACAACCCCCTTTCATCCCCTTAGGGGTTGAATTTGCAAAAATCCTTTCTTATCGGATGCCTACGTCATACAAATAATACACCCTCCAAGTTTCAGGTCTCTACGATCGGCGGTTTAGGCTGTGCGTTGATCCGTCAGTCATTCAGGAAAAGGCATTTTATATACATAGATTATTATATTGTAAGGAAAATATGGCAACACATACTTATACAATATACATTGTATAATTATTATATTATGTGTGCTTATATATGTATACTGATATATAATCACTTGTGAACTGGTCAATAGCTAGGTATAACTATATTTTATAAACCTATTTTTCTTTACATTTTTTTTACTAAATCTTCAATTTACAATGCACAAAGATGGCTAGTTTTACTTTAGCTGAGGTCTCAAGTGTAAAAAAAAAACACTGTATTTCGACTTACCCCTTTCATCAGCTTGTGTACATATTATCATGATAATAGTCTCTATATTTTTGTTTTTCAAATATTTTAAAGATAATCGTATTTTTCAAAAGCCCTACTTATATCTACCTAATATTTTTACTTCAAGATCAGCACAACAGGTAAAAATTTATTTCCATTGAACCGTAAGTAAACAGTAATTTTAAATTTAAATCTATACTAATATTATAAAGAGGAAAGATTTGATTTTTTGTTTGTTTGTTGGTTTGTTACGATTTAACTAAAAAACTACTGGACCGATTTCGAAAAAATCCTTCACCATTAGAAAGCTGCATTATCCTTGAGAAACATAGGCTATATTGTAATCCGGATTTCTCGCGGGAACTCCGAAATTATCGCGGGTAAAACCGCGCGGGACAGCTAGTTAAATAATATAACATAAACAGCCTCGCTTTAAAATAACTGCGCAGGTGGGACGGTAGGTCTGTTATCGTATCGCCGGTGGCGTGGCGGCGGTGCGGGGTTCGAGTCCCGCGCGAGCTATCGCGCTCATTAACCGATAGTTATTCAGTTAGTTAACAATGCCGGTCGGCTTTGATAACGCTACACTGCACTGTGCGAACCAGACCAAGGTTAAGATACGGTGCGCCGCCGTGTGTGTCGGTACGTTTTCCTAATACATTTTATACACCTAATCCAAATAATAATTACTAACTGTACGAATACATTCCTGTCTTGTAGTGTATGATTTTATACGCGAAGTAACTAATTTTAAGCTACAGCCGTTAATAGTGGTTAGCTCTCGACATTAAAAAGAGAATTTTTCACAGTCGCCCCTAGAATAAGTAAAATAGGTACTATTTATAAATGTGGACTATATTCCTAAGATACATATGTAATAAAAAATAAATGTTTACCGTGCGTACCTAATCCTGACAATGACAATCTTATCTTAGTTTGTAATAGTAGTAGATAATATTAATTGTAAGAGGTTGGGGACTGAAAATCAGCGGATTCGCTGAGTCCCATCTCCTTTTTGCCGCACCAAATACTATTCATATCATGCTATTCAATATCATACTATTCTGTAACTTTTACTGTAATTGTGTGCTGGTAAATAAAAATTTCTTTATTATTATTATTATTATTATACACGTACACACATCAATACTAATATTATAAACTAGTTGTGCCCCGCGGTGTCAATTTCCGAGTTCCTGCGGGAACTCCGGGATAAAAAGTACCCTATGTGTTAATCTGATGTATAAGCTATATTACTGTAAAGTTTCATTTAAATCCATCCAGTAGTTTTTGCGTGAAAGAGTAACAAACATCCATCCATCCATCCATACATTCTTACAAACTTTCGCGTTTATACCTAATATTAGTAGGAAGTAGGATGGGAAAGTAACTCTGTCTGTCTGTCCGTCAACTTTTTCACGCCTTAACTACTCAACCGACCATACTGTATATAAATGTGGAAATAACTGTGTCTGTTTGTTATGAAATTTTGCATATCTACACGTTGTCAGGAGTACAAAAAAGGACAGAGTAAAACCTTGGGGAACAGCTAGGTACTAAATATAAAATTGTTGA
The DNA here is from genome assembly GCA_907165275.2 of Zygaena filipendulae. Lineage (NCBI taxonomy): Eukaryota > Metazoa > Arthropoda > Insecta > Lepidoptera > Zygaenidae > Zygaena > Zygaena filipendulae. The sequence goes on from OU015649.1 coordinate 1,820,120, forward strand.
AGCGTTTGCACTTTATATTGATGTAACTTCTGAACAACTTAACCAATGCAGAATATTAGAGAGTGCCATTCCGCTCACACAATACTCAAACTCCAATCCTGTCTCGAAATAAATAAATATATAAATAAATAAAATAAAATAAATTTCTAAGTAGGGAAGCTAAATAAATATTATAATGGAAAATTAAACCTGGACTAGGTATAGCAAAATCAAACTTGAACTCCTTAAAAAAGACTAGGGAGTATGAGGTTCAATCACTGCAATTTTTAATAGGTGATCAAAGTTAAAATTGAAAATACATTGAAACAGCTTCAACTTTCAAATTCCAATGATAGATAAATAATAAAGATAAAGGCAGGTACACATTGCAGGGTTAATCTCGAAAATTTCATGAGTAAAAACTCGAGCGAGCGCCCAGCCCCGCCCCGCCCGCCCCGGCGGATCTCGCACGACCTAACACATGAAATATATTCAATCTGCGAGTCGGAGATAAGGCGCCCCCTCTCGCCCCCTCGCACCCCCCAGGAGGGCGCCCCTCGGAGGCGCTAAGCCGGATGTGAGATGTTCAACGGTCACTTTGCGAGTGCTTTGTGCTTTTTCAAAAGTTAATTTTGTACGTGACTTTAAAAATATGCGTTTGCTAATTGATTGATAAGTATAACTAGTTTTGCATGCGATATCATTCGGATGGTCTTGCACTTACACCAGAATATTTGCCCGACTTTCTTTCTTTTGAAGTCGGTTCACGTCGTACTAATGTAATATAAAAATATGCGGTATATATGTACCTACGCGTATTAAAAATACTCGTTAATGTAAAACTAAAAACAAAGGATGGGGTCCAAAATAAGGAATCCAAAGCATTTATCATACATAAATTTTGAAATATTTTGTGCGTCTGTATTATGTATCGATTCGTCTGTATCGATTAAAAATCGCGCATCACGTTTTTTTAATGAAACTTATAACTCTCACGTGTAATACTCACTCTTTATCCGGTAAAATAATGAGTTCCTGTCTAGCATACGATTCCGCGGGAATAGGCTAGTATAAAAAATTTAATTACTCATAGGTATATAATTATACTAACAGTGAACTTATCCATACGACATTGTTCAACAATTTAACGATCGTTCATCAAAAACGTTTCAGCGAAAACGCCATTGTTTAAAGTTTACACAAACGTCACATCACAAGTTACGAAACAATGCAGCGAGTGGCAACCCTGGATCGCGATAGTGGAATTATTATTATTCCGCGCTATCAGGGCTGCCACCCCGCGATCGTATCTCGCCCTATCTCGCAGCGCCAAGCGTCGCTTCACCCCCTTCCCGGGCCGTAGAGCTGAACAACACTCCGTATCGATATTCGGAATAAAATATCACTTGAATATTTTATAGTCCCTCTCTCTATCAGATCACAACGAATCTTTGTTTATTTTATGTTAGGCACTCATAAAATTAAATCTGTACTGATATTATAAGGAGGTGAAGTTTGTGGAATGAGTTTGTGACGTTGTAGGGCGTAATCTCTGGATCTATTACTGAATTTTGAAAATTATAGGAATCTACGGGAGTCCTGAGTGACATAGGGTACTTTTAACTTTTTTTTTACTGACGGCAACTACGAAAATACTGCGGGTGAAACCGCGGAGGATAGCTAGTATATTATATAAAATACTATTATTGTTTTTGTTAATATGTCAACAAAAACAACATACAACGTGTTAATGAATTAACTGAAAACCTGATACACCCCATTTAAAAAAATGAACAAAAATATGATAAAAATATATTTTATGTCGAAAAAATTTATACTTTAAAAGTTATTCAACATTATATTGGAGGTGAGCTATCTACGAAATTCCAAGCGCTACGCCCGCACCTACCGGTCGAATTTTTTTGCTGCGGGCGGCGTACGCGCCAAATATTGTATTATAAATAATTTAGGCATGGACTAGTAAAAATGAAAAAATATAACCTATATTAAAACATAGTGCGATCGATTCGCTAGTTGATTCTGAGTAAACTACTTTCTGGTTTTCAGTTAATTCATTAACACGTTGTATAAGTAGGTACAAGTACATGTCCTAACTGACTGATTCACTGGTGTAACCTAGGTCTGCAAATTTAAAAATTTGCACGAATGTTTGGTGAAAGAAAGATTTTGTAATCTCAACAAATTAATAAAATAATAACAAATAAAAATTAACAAGTTATAGCACTAATCGATATTAGTTTTGACGTAATGACAATCGGAATTTAGGATCTTCTTGCTAAATAAAAAGAAGGCGCGCCTGTTTTAGGGATTTTTTTTAATTTAATAATATTGTACTCGTAATTTGCTTCGGAATAAAGCTATAGCTGCTTATTATAAAAAAAAAAAAAAACTATCAATTACCATAGAATTTTAACAGATAATAAAAATATAATTTAGAGTGCAATATCAATATAAGGTTAAAGGAGTACAAAAAGTTTGTCGTTAGACACCCTTATCAAATCGCACCCAGCCAATCAACAATCGAGCTACCTCGAAGCCGGTACAAAATCTTCACAATATTATGATGCTCGAAATCATTCACCCCGAGGCGGTCAGCTGTCGGTCAATCTATCGATATGAACACACCTAGGATTCATCTCTATCGAGGGTGTAACCTGACTTATTCCGGATAAGAATACAGTAAATACAGTGGCGTTGGCCCGACGGAATGTGCTTACATCGTTATCGGGCGCGAGCTAAACACACACACACATACACGCACACACAGACGCGCGTGCGCGGACGTAATACATCCTTAGATTAATAGCTCCGACGTCCTTTATATTGGAAAATCAAATCTTTCTCAACGATCAAATGGTATTTGAGTATGCTTTTGTGACGATGATCGTTAGGGCCCAGCACACAAAGTAGCTTCGGTCGCTTAAAAATTAATTAGATACTTACACTAATAATAATTCTGGACATGAAAAACAATTATACTTTTTAACACAAAAATACTAAAACATTTAGTATTTTCGTGTTAAAAAGTAGTTTTGTCTTTAACACTAAAATACTACTAAACTACTTTTATTGTTTAACACTAAAATACTAAATGTTTTAGTATTTCAGTGTTCAAAAAACAACATACAGTCGAATTGAGAACCTCCTTTTTTGGAAGTCAGTTAAAAAGTAGTAGGGATGTTGAGGTCCGACCATATTATGCTTTTCATGTCCACAATTGTTTACCGCGATTTTTATCCCGGAATCCCCGCGAAATCATCGAAGTTGACTCGGGCTAACAAATAGGTAATTTTTTTTATGTCTTCAATTTTGTATGTTTTAACACCTACTTGTTATACGTTTTATATCTAAACAAAAGAACATAGCTACTGTGAAGGTTACGAATTACATGACACACTTCCTACTATGATAAGTTATCCTTTCGGCTGCTCTATGCAAAAACAAAGCAACGGTAATTTTTTTCCGTAATAAGTTTTTTGTTTTTGCCACTTTTCACGCGTAACGGACGTTGCTACACACTCACAATCATCAAAAAGGCTTAAGTGTTATAGAAATTAATATTGAGAAGTTCGTAATACTATGGAAGATTGGTTTTAAATAAAGCGATTTCCGTTTTTTTGCTCCTCCTGTTTTTATTTAGCTGCAACAACTATCAAAAAGGCTTTAGTCTTACAGAAATTAAAGTTAAGAAAATCGTTAAACTTAAAAGTCGATACAAAAATGGAAGGTTTGTTTTAAATAAAGCGACTTCCGGTTTTTTGCTCCTCCTGTTAAAATTATTTAACTGCAATTACTTTGTTTTACCGTAGGGCAGCCGCTTTGTACAAAACAGTTGGTTGGTAAAACCTTCAATGACAATACTCGCTTACAACGATAACTCACAAATTGTGTAGGTATATGTATGTTTTTAATAGTACCATTTAAATACAATAGTTAGTCAAGATATAAAACCCTTGAATGTTTTTTATCATTTCTTTTTAAATAGATTACGACAGGCTTTTTTACTTCGATAAACTTTATTAAAGAAACAGAAGCAAAGTTTGATTGGAAGAAAATGATATACCCAGATGAAGATTTATTTGTGTAATATATTTATTTTTACATAGAATCTTTTTATAAAGTAATGGGTTCAAGAATTAATACTTTTGCCCATAGAATTTAATATGCATATCTAAACATATCTACATATAAATGAAATTGAAGTGTCTGTTTGTAATTCCAAATTCTCACTAAATGCATATGCATAATTATTATAATTTTTTTTTGTTTGTCTATCTTTCTGTCAGGTTACTCCAGCTAATCTCTGAAACGGCTTTTAGAAAAAAATTGTTCCTGCGGGAATTGCGAAACTCACGCAGGTGAAACCGTGAAAGCGCAGCTAGTACTTACTATAATTACAGTGAGCAGTGTGAAAATTCAGGTAAGGCTAAAAAAGTCAAGTGTACCTACCTAATTCGAATTTTTACCCTGTGCGTGGGTGTGGTGTGCCTTATTTTGACAGGGAACTATCACTTTACAGTGTACTATCTGTCTCCCGCGGTTCCATCCGCGGTAATTTCGTAGTTCCCGTAGGAATTTTAGGATAAAAAGCCCATGTCACTTCGGACTCCCGTAGCTTCCTATAATTAGATAAAAGAATTTCCAAAGGTTCCGTAGATCCAGAGATTAACCCCTTCAATCTCACCAACTCACAATTCACAAACTTTACGTCTTTATAATATTAGTATAGATTCACTCTATGTCTTTGTCTGCATAATACATCCTAATATGTATGTATTTTACATTTTGGAGCAACAAGAATTCTTTCATCCTGGTACAATAAAGGAAACTGTGGGGGCAAAACCACCTGTTTTCATATAAACTCGTAGATTTATATATATTACTAGCTGTGCCCCGCAGTTTCATTTGCAGTAATTTCGGAGTTCCCGCGGGAATTCCGGGATAAAACATACCCTTTACCTCTGTACCCCTGACAACGTGCATGCCAAATTTCATCCAAATCCGTTCAGCCGTTTTTGCGTGATTGAGTAACAAACATCCAAACATCTAAACATCGAAACATCCACACTTTCACATTTATAATATTAGTAGGATAATGAACGGGGTATAAAAAAATATATTCTTTCTGCGCTTATCGCTGCCGCTCAGCCGCACCTTAGCTTGGCCGTGATATTATCTCTATTAATTAATTTACCGCGCAAACATTAAGGCGAAGCTCAAAACGCATATATTTAATTTATACCCTTCATATTGCCCACATATAGGTTGGTACGGACACATGGCACACCCGTGTCATGCTCTCAAATAATTAAAACGCCATCGCAATGATGCGATGATTTTTTTGAAACATATTATTGAGTTTTTATTGTGGTTATTTTGCTTTCTCGTAATTCTTATTGTGTGTTTTCAGACATACTCTCTATGTGTAGGTAGACATAGACGTAGACATATCTGTATTCGGCATCACAGAAAATTAAAAAATATGTGACAAAATTTAACAATTAAACAACATGCGCCTAGAAATTTTTGTGATGCCGAAATGGATGGAAATGGTTTCCAGCGGAGCCTATAACCCCATGCGTCTGCGCAATATCCGACCGCATGTCTTACCGCATAAATTCGTTAATTATGTTATATATCCATTGATAAATACACAGATATATTATAACAATTATTTTATAATAATAGATAGAATAATAAATAAATAATTATAACATTCACACAGCAATACGAATCATATACGTACATATTAAAATTAGAAGATTATTGAAATAACTTGGTCAGCAATGATAGACTCATTCTTTTGTTGTACAAAGAAGATATAGGCTTTTAATCTACTTTTAAAACTATATACCGATACTAGGTACTAGGTATATTGTAGGAAATATACAGAATAAAATACAAAAATAGTAGTTTAGGCCACTTTTATCCCGGGATTCCCACGGGAACTCCGAAATTAACGCGGGTGAAACCGCGGGAAACGGCCAGTATGAAATAATAACGAAGAACCGCAACATATTCACAGTGACCAAATCGCTTAAATACGTTTGGAAAAAAAAGATAATATTTAATTACACGAAGATGTGGAAGGTAATTTGGTGAATTACAAGGTAATTCCCGCCAGAGGGAGCTCGGGTGGTGATAGACCGTCGCAATATCCGGCGAGCAACAGGCTGACAACACTTTCGTAATGAATTATCAACTCTAACGCCGATGGAATAAAGTTGAAATTTGATAGAAGTTGTCTTGAAATGAGGATTGTACAATAATTTGTTGATAAATATCTGTTTATTTAGCGTGTACACGTATTACGTATTGGGTTTTAGGTTACAATTGTTTTAGGTTATAGATTAGGATCACTTTATTACTTAAGTTCAAAAAAGCTTCTCAGTTCTTCTGATTTTTTTTATGTTGTAACGTGATATCACTGTCAATTGTGAATTTATCTCTGTAATTTTTTTATATTCCTACTTCCAGGGACGTGTAATCGTCGTCCTATCCTACGTACGTATACCAAGTACGCCAGTGTACAGCACGAGGTGTTCTATTTTTTTAGCATGGCAACGTATTATCGGATAAGGAGTTGGTTAAAAAAAAAATTAAAAACTCACGGCAAAAATGCTATTGAAAATGGAAGGGAACTTAAATGCGTAAATTTTTTTGTTTAAATCATTTACTTTGAATTAAAAATGTATCTTATTTTGCCTTATCTAGATAATATACCTACATAAAGGGGAAGATGACTAAATTTAAATTTGTAGTCGATTTTTTTGATTAATAAAAAATATTGGACACATATTTTTAATTTTTTTACGTACCTATAATCAAAATATAACGGCGATACATTGAGTTTAAATTCCGTGTGACGTCACACCAAGGTACACCAAGGTATACTTAGTTATGACGTCGCAACCTCCCACTACTTAACTTAATGCGTTTTATCTAAGTATTTTTTCAAAAATTCGAAAAAGCAAAAAAAAATACCTGTCTATTATTTTTTTACTATCTAACGGACGGACTTAATAGAATTTTGATATTTATTATATAATAGGTACCTTTTCGTCATGCCCGGTGTACCTATATATTTGGATAAGCCATTGAATTCCAAAAACACGAATCTGCCCTCTTCTCCCTCCCTTTCGCAGTCATATTTCCCTATAGCCAGCCACTATAGAGTACTCACCGAGCGAAATGTTATAAAATTTTAAAAGTAACATAGGTAGGTGTGTTAGTAACAGGCTGGTTGTGGCAACGTTTAGCTTGATAACGCTCCAGCACAAAGCCGCGTAGTGTTATCCTGCATCACACTCAATTGACTGCATCCAGCCACTTAATGAAGCACTAGGACGTTACCCGACTTTCCCGCCCCATTTCCTGGCCTTTTTCACATCGCACTTATTTATTATGACCACCGAAATGTTTATTTAATGGGCCGATAGACAGATTACGAACAGGTAAAGTGGCTATAAGGCACCGCGAGGTTGCTGAAGGAATGGAAACAAGAGTACTTACTGAAAAAGATTTTAAAACGTATACGTCGACGTTAGTAGGGATAATAAACCGCGAGCACACTAAATTGTCATGATTCAAGTATTTTACAAGTGTTTTATTAAAATTCGAATAAAAATAGTGGATGCTTGGTTACATTACTTATTACAACGCCATCTTTTGAAATTCAAGCGAAAACGCGTGAAAATCTCACGATCACTGCCATAGTAACGCGCAATGTAGATATATATACCTATGCAACAAAAGGTTTTTCTACCGTAACATGGTTGTTCTGGTTGAAACAGAAACAACTATTTGGTCCAAAAAGCGTAGATTCATATTTTCAGTCAGAAACGGTCAATTTCAGTTTTTATCATAGATTCTTAGAGATGACCTTCAACATGAAAATTTATAAACTACTGTTTTTATGCGAAATTTTTTTACATTATATCACTACATTTCCGCGATAAACTCATAAACATCTGAACGGATTTTCATGCGGTTTTCATCAGTAGATAGTATAGTTTGTCCTGGAATTTCAGCGAGAACTCCGAAATTACCGCGGGCGAAACCGCGGGGTACAGCTAGTTTTTGATAAACATACTTTGAACTCTGGATGAACTGAAAACACCGTGAATGAGAGAAAAAATCGGCTGTCGGCGGAGGCTGGCGGCAATCAAGGTCCAGACCACTGATTTTTAAAGGTCCCGGGGTTTCATAGGTGGATAGGGCATCCGTAAAAAAAGGATATTGTAAAGCAAAATCTGGTTACGCACGATTTGGTCAGCGCCGTCTAGATTTAACGCTCACGGACATAAAGTGACGATTATGAAGACACTTATGCTACACTAATCGATCTCCTACGGGTTTACTCGCGTTAATTTTCAAAATTCCCGCGGGAACACTAGCTTCCCGATAAGTGGAAAAAAAATAAAATCGGCATAGCAGTTTTTGAGTTTTTTCATTACAAACAAACATAAAAAAATGAAATATTTCTTCTTAAAATATGTATGTATTTATAGATGAAATTAAACCTGAAGACAATTAATATGAGTAAAAGGATTAGAATATCATGGTATCGTAAACGTTTTATAAGAGCATAACTTTGAACTGTTTGAAGAAGAAGAAAAAAAGAAGAAAATACATTTATTTCAGCACAACACACAAGAAAAAGAAACAAACATCAACAGTGCCTAATCTAAAGAAACACTTTAAAACTGTTTTAAAACTGTTTTATCTTATTAGTCCAAAAAGGTGTTCCTCATAATATGTAGGTTGTAGGTAGCGGCTCAATCAATCGGCTAGACGCGGTGTTTACTATCTTTCAAGCAAACTATTATATCGTATCGGGCCGATTGATCGGACCAACGGGCAACACCCGTTAACGTTCTTTCTGGATTTACGCTCGCGTTAACAAAGGTGTCTGAATACGATGATTACGTGGTGGACTGTACCTGGAACATATCGCGCCGCGTCGATAACGTCAACTCCACACATGATCAATCAGCCCCTACTCACGTCGCGCGGTATCTTGCATAAAATATTGCACACGCCCGCCCCCTGCCGCCGCCCGCCCCGACCCCGGCAGGTACCGCCCGATAGTGTGGACTAAGGATGTTTCGGAGCTTCGACTCCGACTCCGATAAGTCGAAACTTCCGATTGATATTACACCTCCAGTTCCGAAACTTTAAAATCGGAGGTTCATGCATGTCGCAGGAGGATCCCCTCTCCCCTTCTCATATTTTTTTCACATAGTTAATTGCAAATTGAGTTATTATATTATAATTTTAAACTGACAGCGTGCTACTGGAGAGTTTGTTGCGCAGTTCTACGCCCATAGCACTAGCAAACTGTGAAGGGTGGATATTTTATGGGTGCTGTCACAATAAATGTAACTTTATTGACGTCAAAAAGAGCCACATTATGGACTTGAATAAATGATTTGACTTTGACATGATTATGCTTTCTATCGTTGATTGCATTTCATTACATATTATTTAAGGTTAACATATTGTATCTCTTCTGCCTCTCCGAACTCCGACTCCGATTTCGGTTCCGACTCTGACAAACCAATTTTAAAAAACTGCGACTTCTTTTCCGATAAACTGCCTCCGTAACATCCCTAGTGTGGACGGGGGCTAACAGAGATAGCGGCCGGAGAAATATTTAACGTCATCGGTGTGTATGTATCATGGTTTGATCATCGACTAATTTTACTACAAGGAAAACCCAGTGGGTAATATCATACTTTAATGGAATTACCTGAATGTGAGGTGGTAAGATACGAGTAATTAAAACATAAAATTAATATATGATACCTATAAAATTTATCCTACGAGTCAAATATAAATGTACGTAAATATATTCAAAATCGACAAAAAAAAACCAATGCACACACGCAATTTTTATTCTAACCTAACCTAACCTAACCTAAGCATTTGTCTGCATTATTCTCATAGAATACTACTACACTACCTACCTACCTATATACCTAACTACTGTTTAATTGCTAGGAAAATGTCTGTACTCCAGCCGGTAGCCTGGAAGAGATCGCTTCAAAGTGATAAGGGCGCCCTTTGGAGCCTGTTAGTTTCTGCTTTTTTCAATTAGTTTTTAGTCATTTCTATTAATTTTTGGTGCTCAATAAAGTGTTTTCATTTAATTAGTAATCGTTTCGTCGTGGATAAAAAACAAACCAGAACACTGCCTGTTTAAGTAGTTTCTATTAACCTTATACAATTATTATAAGTATTAAAGGAGGATACTTATATATCATTGACCTTATATTAATTATGTTATCTGGTGAATGTTTTAGGCTGACCCATAAAGTCACTCAGTACAACAGAACCTACCATTACCTATTATTAACTGTGTTTGCGATATTAATTTATTCTTTTTATACAATAATTTTGATGTTTCTGTCTGAATAAATACGTTGAAATTTCTAACTACGATTACAAAGAAAATATCATGTAAGGAATCAAGAAAATTACCACCATCACAACAAACAGGAAAATATTCAATCATAATCTACCTATATAAGGAGATCCCTACGGTAATGTCAGGTGGAGGGCGGAGAGAGGGTGATGATATCCAGTAGGATATTAAAGAGCGGGTGGTGTATAAAATAAATAATTTATTATGATCCGCCGGCGAGAGATAACCGATCTCGGAACAAAGCCACGTGAGGTGTTATCGCTCAGACCAGTTACGAACTCCGCCCGCCCTACCTCGACTACGGAGTAGCTCCGTTGCACTACGGCGTAGAGGTGCTACGAGATACGTTATTTTCTGTTTCTAGATTGCCAGCAGCTTGTTAAACTAATAAGGTGCAATATTACTTTCAAACTAAAGTAGAATTGTACCTATTGCTTTTCGAAACTGGATTTTGAGCCGTAAATTACCTTTTTGAACTAGTTAATTAAGTAAAATTTAGTTTAATGCCAATTAAAATTAATATAATGAACGGAGTGCGGCAGTTTTGTTTTTTGAAATCTATACTTAAAATTAAGTAATCATTAAAACGACTCTGAGTGCGGCCGTAAGTCGCATTTTATCTAAGCGTTTTAGTCACATTAGTTGGCTAGCCAAAAGAAGTTTGAACTTCAAAAAATAACGTACGACGGATGTACAATGGATATGTTTTCATAAAACGTGAAGAGGCACAGAGAATGGACTCACTTATGAGAATGAAATCGAAACAATATACATGGGAGTAATTGAAACTGATGAAATTTACCTATATTTTTATCATAACTAATCTACATTAATATTACATAGATGTAAAAAAGTTTTTATGTTTGCAAGTTTAGATGCAGGATGTAATCTATGCAACTACTGAACCTATATCACTGAAATAGACAAGGATATTATTATCTCGGAACAAAGTGTTCTTGCGGGATTTCCGATGTATTTTAGATTTGTTGTACTATAACCAAAAACGTCAGGTGATTATTAATAATAATTATTAATTAAGCTGTGCCCCGCGGTTTCACCCGCGGTTATTTCGGAGTTCCTGCGGGAATTCCGGGATAAAAAGTACCCTATGACTTTCTCTGTACCCCTTACAACGTGCATGCCAAATTTCATCCAAATCCGTTCAGCCGTTTTTGCGTGATTGTGTAACAAACATCCAAACATCCACACTTTCTCATTTATAATATTTGTAGGATTAAAAAATTAGGTTTCGTGACGTAGTCAATATCCTGTAGGGAAATTTTGCGCCTTTTCGAGATCCGAGCACTAACATAAAATATATTATACAGTCACTATAACTGAAAATAGTTACAGTAATAGGCTTTTTGACAATTTTTTTTGTCTGCCCTGTAGATTCATAAAAAGTATTGGACACGTATTTTTTATTTTTTTAAATAAGCAAAAGTAACGGAGATACGTTGAGTCGAAATATCGCGTGACGAGACAAGCAGGTGCAGTTATTATCCGCATATGACGTTACGAGCCCCCACCACCAAACTAATGCGCTTTATCCTAGTATATTTTCATTAATTTGAAAAACCAATAATACGCATCTATTATTTTTTCTTATTATCCAAATGACGGACTAAATAGAATTTGCAAATAAAAAAATTAGTCAAATAGCCTATTGGATACATGTTATTCGTTAAGTCTTATTACCAACTTGTTCAATATTGCAATTGTGTATACAGTAAATAAATAACTTTACTAAATGCTGTATGTGCTATGCTGTTGGTGTGTCAATAAAAAAAAAACGAACAGTTCTCAAGGAGAATTCCGACATTGACGCAGGTGAAACCGCGGGAGAACAGAGCCCTTATTCACTATGACCAACGACATACCTTGCCCATAACGCGCGTCCCGAAAACGCATTTCCAAACGTTCTAGATGCCAAGACATTAGAAATTATGCCATAAGAAACGTTATAAATGTATTTTTTGCAGTAAAACTTCTTTGATTACGAGGGAAAGACATTTTTATCTTAGCGTGGCGTGTTATGGTCATAGTGAATAAGGGCCCCGCTAGTGATGTGCGATGAACCGGTGCGTGCCGTAGGTAGGTGGCACTCGACGTGGAGTGGCGACTGTATCGCACGGGGTAATGGCCCGCGAATCGCTGATAACGGCGCCTACCCCCTCCCTCTGAGCCGCGTCCCTCGCACCGACCCCGCGCACCCCGCCCGCCCTCCGGGTAGCGAGGTACCAAACAGTATATCAGAAAGTTGAATATCAACGATGGAGGTAATTGTCTGGTAATAGATAACGAAACATTCGTCTAGATATTTGGGATTGTCGTATCTATATATACATATAAGTATTATTATTTTTATTAAATTGCGATAAAATATATAACTGACCTGATATTATAGATAATCCTAGTTTAACTCCTAATGTCTCTCTACGGTAGTTTATTGCTGGGTACGGCTCATTGTTCTCACATAATTAATTGCAAGTTGAGTTACCACTAATTATATTATAGATATATCTACATTATAACTTTAAACTGACAGCGTGCTGCTGTAGAGTTTGTTGCGCAGCTTCTTCTCCTCAGCCATAGCACTAGCAAGCTGTGAGGGGTGGATATTTTATGGGTGCTGTCATAATAACTGTAATTCGTTAAAAGAGCCACATTATGGGCCAAATGTGAATAAAGGATTTGACTTTGACTTTGACCGGACTACCTATTAATCACCGATTACTATAGAGGGCCCGAGTTCGATTTCCGCGGTGAAAGCGGACTCTTGTATAGTAAACATAGCATGTTTAAGAACGACAAAGTAAGAAAGATGATGCATGCAAGAAAGAACTAGTATGAAGTATGAAAGTACGAGAGGCATAAAAGCGGGAACTGGAATGAATGGATTATGTAGAGACAGGCGCCGATTATCTTGGCGGTAGCTGGTTAAAAAAAAAAACAGGATGTGGATCAAGTCACTATGTATAAGGCCCAGGCCGTTTGCTTATTAGGTAGTGGTCCCAAGACATTTTCTGTCCTCGATACTATAAAAATTTTTCACCACTTTTAAACGGACTAATTACACAAACTTAAATATTGATATCGCCATATCGCGATACAGTAATTTCAGTCGCGGTAATGTTTGCTCAACAGCCCTTTAGCACCTGCAACTTTGTGGGTTATCTAGTGTTACTTACGCCGTTAAAGTCTTGTTTGGGCGATGCTACGTGCCTTATCGGGCGGCCACCGCTCATAACACCAGATTACAAGGTGACACACACTATGTTACAACTTGCAAGTATGTGGTCATGTATGTCGATGGACATTAATAGAATATTTGTGCGATACCGTTCTAAATATAGATACATAATATTATAATACTAGCTGTTCCCCGCGGTTTCACCCGCGTTTATTTCGGAGTTCCCGCGGGAATTCCGGGACAAAAGTACCCTATGTCCTTCTCTGTACCCCTGACAATGTGTATGCAAAATTTCATGATGATCGTTTGAGCCTTTAAGGCGTGAAAGCGTAACAGACAAACAGACAGACAGAGTTACTTTCGCATTTATAATATTAGAAGGGATTATAGGGTGCGGATCTAGGATGAGTAGCGGAAAATGGCATTTTTCCCCCTCCCCCTCCTTTCTGACTCATAGACATAAGGAACGGTGTAAAAGACAGAGCGCAGCAAAACAGCAAAGTTCTAATGCATCTCTGCACAAGGATAATAAAAGAACGAATTTTCTAGAATACAGGTAAAAATCACACTGAAGGCTCCACCCATTATAACTCGAAAAACAAAATCCTAAATCCATGTTTGCGGGACATACAACATCAAAAATTATAGCTTGCATAAGAGACCTATCATGGGATACTCCACAGAATTATATACCTACTTTATTATTTTTATTAAGATGTCCCCCGCGGTTTCACCCACGGAGAATTTCGGAGTTCCCGTGGGAATTTTGGGATAAAAAGTACTCTATGTCACTCAGGACTACTTTAGTTTCCTATAAGTGAGAGAATCTTCAAAATCGGTTCAGTAGATCCAGAGACCTACAATGTCACAAACTTTACCTCTTTATAATATTAGTATACATTATAGATTCAATCTAGTAAATGATTTTTTACCATATAATAAGTATTAATAATAAAACAATTAAAAATGTTAAACAAAAATAAAAACCCACTTGCACCGCGATTGCACTAGAAAATAGTCAAGATGCGATAAAAACCTTTGCTGACAACAATAATAAAAGATGAACTCAACCTTTGGAGAAAAACAGAGAGAGCTGCTTTGTTATTTTATCATATATTATGTATTAAAAAAATCTATTTTTTAAAACAACAAATAACAGTATTTTGCGTCGCCTATTTTATACAATACTAGCTGTTCCCACGCGGTTTCACCCGCGGTAATTACAGAGTTCCCGTGGGAATTTCGGAATAAAAAGTAGTCTATGTCACTCAGGACTACCGTAACTTCCTATAAGTGAAAAAAAATTCAAAATACGTTCAGTAGATCCAGATATTACCCCTACAACGTCACAAACTCACAAATTCACAAACTTTTGCTCTTTATAATATTAGTATAGTTAGTATATACTAGCTGTCAACCACGGTTTCACTCGCGGTAATTTCAGAATTCCCGTGGGGATTTCACGATAAAAGTACGCCATGTCACTCAGGACTACCATAGCTTCCAGTAAGTGAAAGAATTTTTTTAATCCGTTCAGTAGATCCAGAGATTACTTCTTACAATGTCACACTTGTTACTTGTGTAGCAGAGTAATATAAAAGTCAGGTGAAAAAGGTAAGATAAATATATTATAGTTTCAAAAGGAATGACATACAACAATGATCAAACAAAAGAATGTGTATAAAAATATTTAAATATCAAATTGACAGTGTTCTCAGTATAAACATAAAAGAGTTTTAACACCCCCCCGTAATGAGAACACCCTGTATATACACATTATAATACAAGTAAAAAGACAGTATCAAAATTCACTATACACTTATCACTAGCACTGAAATAATAAAAACAACATCCTGTACATATAAACACATCACTAAACTATACACACCCTATATACATACAATATGATCTAAAGACATACAAAACCTAGAACTAGCCTAAACCTAAAGAATTTGTACATTTAAAATGTTTCAGTTTCGGCAAGGGTTTTGTCAAAATGTCTGCGACCATGTCATTTGTGGGTATGTATTTGACTTGTATGTCGTGGTGTGATAGTGAGTCTCTAATGAAGTGATGTTTGATGTCAATGTGTTTAGTACGTGCGTGATAGGTGTTATTATGAGCTAGTTTGAGTGAACTTTGATTGTCGGTATGAATGATTATGGGATGAGTGACCGAGAATACTTCACTGATGAGCGTCTTTAAATATATGGCCTCTTTACAAGCTTCAGCCAAAGCCATATATTCAGCTTCTGTTGTGGAAAGTGCAACTGTTCGCTGTTTGCGAGCTTCCCACGACACAGGTGCACCGCTCATCAGGAAGGTGAATCCAGTGAATGATCGACGGTCCACAAGATTGCTTCCATAATCGGCGTCAGCGTAACCTACTGGGTAAGAGTGGTCACCGTGTTTGAAGTGAAGTCTGAGTTCCTTCGTACCCTTAAGGTATCTAAGGACTCGCTTAGGTAACAAGTGGTTATGGGCCCAGGAAATAACTGATAAGTGGTTATAGGTCTCAAATAAGTCTTTTAAAAAAGGTTAAGAAAAGTGCAATGGATACTCCATCGACTTCACAGTCGGCACATTCTTCAAAAGATTTTCAGACAGCGCAGAACTCAACAAATATAAGCATATCAAAGCTAAAAGGATCAGCTAACTTCAGCACATGGGCATTTGCCATAGAATGCATGCTCACTGACCTAGAGTTGTGGGAAGTCGTTGTAAAACCCGCTGACCTCTCCAACCCTGATCAAAAACGGAAAGATCAGAAGGCTCGTGCGAAAATATGTTTATCTTGTGAAGAATCCATCTATCCCGTTATAAGGTCAGCAAAAACCGCATTTGAAACATTCAGTTGTTTACGAAAAGCTTATGCTGATGGTGGACTCACAAGGAGGCTTGCACTGATGAAAAAACTCTTAACAAATTCTTTCAAAAGGAATGACATACAACAATGATCAAACAAAAGAATGTGTATAAAAATATTTAAATATCAAATTGACAGTGTTCTCAGTATAAACATAAAAGAGTTTTAACAGTCACAAACTCACAACTCACAAACTCACAACTCACAAATTCACAAACTCACTAACGCACGCCCTGTTAGCAGCTCTTACTAGTAACTCAACGTATCCCATCAAAGACGAAGGAGTTGAAATGTTTTTTCATGGTTACTAAACCTTAACTATAAAACTATTTTAATTTATTGTTTGTTTGTTTTTTTTTACCACATGTCGTGTTACCATTATAAACCTTGCAAAAATCTTTAACGACGAATATTTTCATTTATAGTATAGCCATAGCTTTGACTAAAACGTAGTGATTACCTTCTCTCTGGCTTTGACATTAATTAGAGCCAATGTTAAAGTTTTAAATTCAAATACGGTTGATTGGTTGACAGTCATGTTACGCGATAAAGTGTTGGCATTGTCACACTATTTCTTAACTGCACAACTATCTGTTAACTCATTAAACTCGTGCATCGTTTGCCGATAATATATGTACTTAAGTGCAACCGGGCTGATATCAACTTTCACTTTTATCAACAAATAACATGTTTATCAAGTACAATGCACTATCGGACGCAAGTTGCATCGACTGATGCAGTTCTACGGGGTTGCAAGTAGGAAAAATTATGAAAATCTGTCAGTGTTGTGGTACTAGCTATAGAATAGACCCACGGTATGTGCTAACATTGTGGTACCTTCCTTATTTTATATTAGTTTAAGTATCACTATACATTTTCCATCGTAGAGACCTGAAACTTGTCTATTTAAATAAAATTCTTTGTCCTGAATGACTGATGGATCAACGCACAGCCTAAACCGCTGATCGTAGAGACCTGAAACTTGGAGGGTGTGTTTTTTGTATGACGTAGGCATCCGCTAAGAAAGGATTTTTGAAAATTCGAACTCCTGCGGGATCTCCGAAATTTTCGCGGGTGAAACCGCGGGGCACAATTAGTACTATAAAAGATTTAAGGCTTTGGTGCTTTATTTATTTATAGCTTTAGATACTTAATCTAAAGCTATAAATCGCTTAGTGAGAACCCTATGACGTTATCAAGCGAAAGTGCAAGTCTCGATAGAGAACAATGTGACACGTCGATAACAGAGCGTGATCGTTGCGTTATCGTAACGTTATCGCTGCGACACCGCGACAGGCAACCGTCTCGCTGCAGTCCACAGCTACACCGTTATTTCTTGGTCGATAATTAAAACATTCCTTTTATCACACTTTAGTTTGTTAAGATCCCATTATATTTGTAACTAGCTGTTCCCCGCGGTTTCACTCGCGGTAATTTCGGAGTTCCCACGGGAGTTCCGGGATTAAAAGTAACCTATGTCCTTCTCTGTATCTCGGACACCGTGCAAGCAAAATGTTAATGATGATCGATTGACCCGCTAAGGCGTGAAAGCGTAACAAACAAACAAACTCACTTTCGATTTATAACTTTAGTAAGGATTTTACTCTCATGTATTTCAGTATTTCCGCAGTAACTCTTTGATTTGCCGTAGTAAAATGTATCCAAAATTAATAGGCACAGAACGGCATTCAGCACTCACAAGTCATGGATTTGAAAGTGTGGTGAAACCACATGAGTAATATACGTCTCTTGACACGAACATAATTTCGCGCGTTGCGTTTTTCTGTTTTTCTGTGAATTTTGAATTTGGATTTCTTAAATTAGAAAAAAAAATAACGCAAGTATCTACTACCTCCATGGGCAGTTAGCAGCGTGTTACAACACACGCGACGCACCGTTCGAACGCTCCGCTGTGCCGTACGCAAGCCAAATTCACCAAATTGTTATTCTGCGCGAGTCGCAGCCAAGAGTGGCTCATTTCCGTGGCGCGGCTGCGAGCCACGCTCGGCCGCCGCCCAGATGAATGGTCCGAGGTGCGATACGAGACTTGTTGTTAGTTTGTTGCATTCTCGAACGGGAATACAAGCAATTAGGATCAGCGATTTCGTATTCATTGTGTCGGGCGACGTCACCAAAGAGGGCGAACGTCGTGAATAATCGACGACGACGTGTAACCGAAGACGATAGCAGTTTTCAAAGATCGTAAAAAACGTACATGTAAGTTCGTTGAAATAAAAAAAAAAAACAAAAACAAAATATCTTTGATTATTTAAACTTCACTAAGATTTTATTTCAGTAACAAATTAGTAAAGCGAAGTTTCACGGTGCCTAAGTAGACACTCCATAATGGCTGTTATCTACAAAAGACAACAAAAATATCATAGACAAAAAAGAACAAACACAAACGTAACACTTCCCTGAAAGTTTCCATTAGCCCCACACATCGGGCGGTTGGCACAAAGGCTGTACGCTGCTGAGATACCCCACTTCGCCTGTTTAAGCCCAACTAAACTCTGCTTACCCATTGTCTGAGCTGGCGACGCGTTGCACATAATGCCCGCCATTTGAATTGTCAGCGAACAGATTAAAAAGTTTCAGTTTCCGTGTGTGCAGGTCTTTACTGCGCGAGTCGTTGTGTCGAGGTCTGCTCATAGACTATAATATAGAGTCTAGCTTTCAGGTTGTTTTGTCTAAAAAACCGGCCAAGTGCGAGTCGGACTTGCGCACCGAGTGTTCCGTACAGATTTGTTGGTACTCGTATGGTAGTGCGTCCATCACGGGAATCGAGTTCCAAGACTTACATAATTTTTTGTGATGAAATTAAAAATTTACATTTTTCGGATTTTAAATAAGTATATTGTGTATAAAATATGTGGCCGTCTATCCCGCATATCCTTTGATTGCGTTGACTTTTCACAGCTCCAAGCGATTGCAGCTTATTGGTTATTAATTTCAACTTGATACCTCTACCCGTTCCCGAGGAAAGAGTTCTTAACAAAGACAAAAACAAACAGACGGACAACGAAGTGTTCCTTCTCTCCTTTTTAGGTAAAATACTACTTTACCCATCAGATATTGTATGACATTTCTGTTTATTAATATAATGAAATCTGTATGTCTATAATATTTCTATAATTTTGCAGTTGCATTTAAAAAACATGGCGGTTTTGCGGTTACAATATGCATATTTTGAAACCAACAATATCTAGCAATAAACCAAAATAAATATACTTCAAAAGCTGAAGCTGCCAAAACATGAATAATTAATTACAAAATTTGAAACATGAATAATTATTTTTCCGATTGAAACTGAAATGTGATAGCAACAAAAGTTACATAATTGCCCTGCTGTGCAGCAAAGTATATAAACTGCACTGAACCTACTCGTATACATACTTGCGCCAACTAAAGGTGTACTCAACTGTGCACTTACCTGAAAATAAAAAAATATATTACTAGCTGCTCTCCGCGATTTAACTTCCAAAAAGGGGAAGTACCAAAAACTCTACCTTTCCGCTTGCCCACAATACAAAAATAGTTGGAATTAATTTAAGGTTTGCTCAAAGCGGTGTATGTCAGTCAGTATCTCGTATATATAGATATATATTCTTAAACCGAAATTAATAAAAAAAAAAAAATAAGCTTAAATTATAATATTAATATATTGTTAAGTAATTTTTTTAAGTTCGTACAATTTGAAACCTTAACGTAGTAGGTAGAGACGAAAAAATCTGTTTTTAATTACCTTGTTTTCCTTTTTTTAATAAAAAAAAGGAAACCGAGCTCCAATAAACGTGAATTATTGTAATGGTTTCGTTTTTACCACAATTTTTCGAGTTAACTTTAATTACATTTTCTTAAACGCCTTCTAATGTTTCACTTAACGTAACAAGTCAGCTAAATTAAAAATAACCAAAATTTGGTTACGCAGAAAAATTAGGTTAATGTAAGCATAACTGCACGACTGACAATATTACTGTATATAATATGTAGTTACAAAATTGTACCATGATAATAATTTCGAACTAATTTCTCTTACATTTTTAAAACCACGAATAACTAGAACAAAATTGTATTTCAGCATTGGTTTCCTGAAAATATTAGGTTTAAATAATAACAGACAGTCGAAAGAAAAGTTAAAAATAAGTTAGTAAAATAAGTTTGAAGAAATGACCGAAAAAATTGCTCCTAAGCAATGTCGTTAAAAGTGTTCTTGGAACATGAGTTGTTGTTTTATACAGGCTGAGCAATTTAAACCGTTGCCTCCCCTGTCTCCGAAAGACGGGAGGTCGAATTTCCGCCGCGGCCTCGCCGGATGTGACGCCATGTTTACAAATCGCGCTGGAAACGTCATCGCGAATTTTAAGCAGTCACACGATGACGGACTGCAAAGTTAATACATTTTTGTTGTGAATTAGGTACGATCGTGTACCTACTTTATTTAAGTAGTAGGTACTTAACTTTATTTTTATACTAGTTCTGCCCCGCGGTTCACCCGCGATAGTTTCAGAGTTCCCGCGGGAATCCCGGGTATTAAAAGTACCCTATGTCCTTCTCTGTCTCCATGACAATGTGCATGCCAAATTCCCGCGGGAATCCCCGCGGGAACTCCGAAATTACCACGGGTGAAACCGCGGGGCACAGCTAGTATTTAAATAAATACAACCAACTACTGAAGTTTATCATTACGCAAGACCATAGAATAACGTCCCTCAAAATAACATTCCTAGAATCTACCTAATTCAGTATTGTAATCGTTACCACCCAAATAAACATTTACATTTGCAATATACATATGTACATAATCCCACCAAAAACATTTTCATGTAAAATGTTGCCAAGACGTGACCATATGACTCAAAAGTCGCACTATCAAAAAGTTATCATATTATCTCATGCACAGCCAAGCTTCTAACTCTACATGCCCTAACTCTACAAGGTCTAACTTCACAAACTCTACACCCGAGTCAAAATATGTGACTAATGTGATGGTCATTGCCAACTCACGTGTGTTGTCACTTTCGTTAACCTAATACGCGTCACTTCCGTTGCCTACAATTTTGTTTCTCTCAACGCGCCAAAAGAGGTATGATTCCGAAGTATAAAAGACCGAACCCTTCGACGAAGCTAATATTGATTAAGCTCCGTTCAAGGCATAATTTATTATATGCCAATAAGCTATTCAATTTTGACGGGATTTAAAACGCCATCTAAGAGACGCCAGTTCATCATTCGACGTCTTGTCAATCGACTCCGCCTTGAACCGACTGTGAAAAATGAGAGATTATATTGTGTTAATCTATAATTTGTATGCGACGCCGCGGGCCGCGAGAACGCGCGCCGCTGTTGTACTCTCTAGGGTTGGCACAATAATTCATTAACAATTTGCTTCACTACTTTAAAATTTTAAAATAGAGTTAACTTAAAAAGGTTTTACTCAGAGTAGTCATAGTTATTCCAGTACAAGAAACAAACAAACAAACGGCAGACTTACAATTAGATTAAAGATTACTAAAACCCTGCAAAGAGTAAGTACTAGGTACCATTTTGACGTAGTGTATTTTTAATTGATGTAATTTTTCTTAATTTAAGAAATTGACGTACCTACATATCATATCACATCGTCATATCATATCATGCCAGTCCGTTTGCCCCCTATTGCATAAAAAAAAACAAATTCTAGATTTTAGAATAAAAATTTGTTTTTTTTTATCTCCTATCTCCTTTTATCTCCTATAGCCATTTTTATATTCTAGTGTAGATTTGTATTTGTGCGATCATAACTTTTATCAGTAGATTATCTTAGTAGTCTGAGTAGTGAAGTCTTAGTATGATACATAATGGTGGAGAAAATTTAGTTTAATAACCTTGTACTATCATCTAAAATCTAAATAAATGAATTTAAGTGACAGCCCTGAACTTAAAGTGCAGTTCAATTTATTTCTTAATAACATCTCTTTAGTTGCGCCGCCGGCGACCGAGGCGACCGAAGCGTTCGCTCGGGTCCTAATTTGTTTGTGTTTGAACGACTAATCGAACCACGACGCGACGACGGACCCGCGGACAGCGGATCAGCTGAAAACAATTGAGTCACGACTTAATTTTCTACGAGACGGAGAAAACTGCTTAAAATTAGAACGAAAACTTTAATTTTAAGAACGAAATTTTTTTATAAAAAAACAATGTATGAATGGGTATTTAAGTATATAATACGTCGCGATAATGGGCAATTGAATGGAGAGATTCATGCAGAGATACACTATTTACACAACACCGTATTTTTACAATATTCTCTCTGTACATATACGAAGTCTTAATATATACCCGACATAATCTAATTTCATTTGAGCGCCATAAAAGCCGAACACGTCAGGCGGGCCAGTTAAGACCTGTCGCACACCGTACACAAATTGCAACAATAAACCCGAAAGTTATCGGGCCTAAATTATACAACTGCCTGCCTGCTAATCTTAAAAATGAAGGGAGTGACGAAGTGTTTGTGCATAACCTCAAAAATCTCTTGTTGACCAAGCCATATTATTCAGTAAATGAATATTTAGAGGACAAATTTATTTGATAATTAATTTTTGTATTTTATAATTTAATATTTCAGATATCCAAATATCAGGATATCAAAATAGGTACGTATAAATTTTGACTATCTCGGTACATACTTTGTAATATTTATATTATTTAAATTGTATCTGAGACATAAATAAATTCAATTCAATTCAATTCAATTCATGATGTAGTCATCATGAATTATAATTTTTAGTCCATCTTGTAGATTAATAAAAAATATTGGACACATATTTTTCCCTTTTTTTTACGTAGGTAATCAAAAAATAACGGCGATACATTAAGTTAAAACTCCATGTGACGTCATATCTAGGTAGGTACACTTTATACTTAGTGATGACGTCGCGAACTCCCACTCCTAAACTTTAATGCGCTTTATCTAAGTATTTTTTCAATAATGTGCTTATTATTATTTCCTAGGTATCTAACTGACGGACTAAATAGAATTTTGACTGTTATACCTTGTCATCATGCCCATTATACTTACTTTCTTTGATGGCGCTTTCAAACTAATTTGTGTCCCTTCAGTCTGCCAATCAATATGCCAATGGGGATGTGGACTACTTTTGAAAATCAAAATTCTAATTAGTCCGTCAGTTAGAAAATAAAAAACAATAGGTACACACGTATTTTTTGCTTTTTCAAATAAATTGAAATATATAGAGATAAAGCGCATTAAAGTTTAGGGTGAGAGGGTCGCGGTCGTGACTTCACTAACCGCTAAAACCACCATACAAACTATCAGAATAGTGACGTCACGTGAAATTTCAACTCAATATTTCGGCGTTATTTTTTGATTACGTAAAAAAAGAAAAAATACGTGTCCAATATTTTTTAATAATCAACATGCTCATTACATTAATGCAAGTACACACATCAAAAGTGTCTAGGGATCAAGCATTTTTATGCGGATTTCTTGAGATTGAGATGTGGCTTTGTAATAAATTTATGATTTTATAAATTTATATGGATCCTTTTTGGTGCATTACATAATTTGAATCAGGAACTGTCAATCAAATTCGAGTAAAAGATGAAAATCAGCTGTCAATATTTTCCCTATAAAAACATACAACGCATTGAAGACATTATTAGTGCTACTGTTTCCCTACTACTGATTAAAACCAACGTTATTATGTAGCGGCGACGTCATTTAAGCACGGAAGAAATGCTCAGAGCCGTGGGAATGATAGAAGCTGGTTCCCGGCAACGTACTGTGGCTTTAGCTCTGAATACAAGTCAGAGTGTTATCAGTCGACTTTGGACACGTTACCGAAGCACTGGTACCGTGGCTGAGCGCCATGGAGGACGGTATCGCTGCACCACACGGAGACAAGACCGATACATTCAATTGTTAACTCGTAGAGCTCCAACAATAACCGCCATGATGTTAGCCGTGAGGCTTCATCACTCTTTAGGGAACTTAATTAGCGACCAAACAGTCAGAAACCGCTTGCATGAAGTGAACCTTCATTCCCGAAGACCGCTACGGGTACCACCTATAGCAATGCACAATCGTAGGATTCGATATCAATGGGCTCTTGAACACAGAAATTGGGCAGAAGAAATATGGCGTTTCGTGTGCTTTTCGGATGAGTCTCGTTTTGGTATGAGACCGGATACAAGACGTATACGACACTGGAGAACCCCTGGACGCCAACAGCGATTAAAATCCTGCCAGGAAGTCCATCCTTATAGTGGTGGAACCATCATGGTATGGGCGGGTATTTGGATCGGCGGAAGAACTGAGCTGATTTGGATCAGAGGCAACCTCAACGCTCAAATTTATGCTGAGACGATTGTATCAGACGTCATCGTTCCTCTACAAGTGCAAATCGGTCCCTTATTTCAGTTAATGCATGATAATGCAACGTCTGTCAAGCTAGAAAGGTCAAGTCGGCAGAAACAATTGATTTTTAGGTCAAAATTTAGTGCTCAATTAGTGCTAATTTAGTGCTGAAAAAAAAAATTTGGTGCTGTGATAGGTGGAACAAAAATGAGAACACTGCTAACTTTTTATTAAGCTAGCAGTGTACCGTTCGTGACCGCGTTACAATACAGTTGCAGCGGAATTCGCATGGGCTAATAATTTAGTGCTCAATTAGTGCTGCCATTGTAGCGAAAAATTTTTGAAAAATAATCGTTTTTGAATTTTTTTTCAAATAAAATACTGTACTAGCGACACCGGCCGGTCTAAGAGCTCAAAAACGGGAACTGATGAAATTGAAACACGTCACCATTTAGCGCTCAATTAGTGCTGCCAGTATAATAAAGAATTTTTGAAAAATAACCTTTTTTTTTAATTTTTTCAATAACTTTTACTTAATTAAGCTAGCAGATTTAGCTAGCAGTGTACCTTTCGTGACCGCGTTATGATACAGTTGCAGCGGAATCCGCATGAGCTAATAATTTAGTGCTCAATTAGTGCTGCCATTGTAGCGAAAATTTTTTGAAAAATAATCGTTTTCGAATTTTTTTTTTCAAATAAAATACTGTACTAGCGACACCGGCCGGTCTAAGAGCTCAAAAACGGGAACTGATGAAATTGAAACACGTCACCATTTAGCGCTCAATTAGTGCTGCCAGTATAATAAAGAATTTTTGAAAATAACCGTTTTTGAGCTCTTAGACCGGCCGGTGTCGCTAGTACAGTATTTTATTTGAAAAAAAATTCAAAAACGATTATTTTTCAAAATTTTTTCGCTACAATGGCAGCACTAATTGAGCACTAAATTATTAGCTCATGCGGATTCCGCTGCAACTGTATCATAACGCGGTCACGAAAGGTACACTGCTAGCTAAATCTGCTAGCTTAATTAAGTAAAGGTTATTGAAAAAAAATAAAAAAAAGGTTATTTTTCAAAAATTCTTTTATACTGGCAGCACTAATTGAGCGCTAAATGGTGACGTGTTTCAATTTTATCAGTTCCCGTTTTTGAGCTCTTAGACCGGCCGGTGTCGCTAGTACAGTATTTTATTTGAAAAAAAATTCAAAAACGATTATTTTTCAAAAATTTTTCGCTACAATGGCAGCACTAATTGAGCACTAAATTATTAGCCCATGCGAATTCCGCTGCAACTGTATTGTAACGCGGTCACGAACGGTACACTGCTAGCTTAATAAAAAGTTAGCAGTGTTCTCATTTTTGTTCCACCTATCACAGCACCAAATTTTTTTTTTCAGCACTAAATTAGCACTAATTGAGCACTAAATTTTGACCTAAAAATAAATTGATTCTGCCGACTTGACCTTTCTAGCTTGACAGACGTGATAATGCACGACCGCACACCGCAAGAGTTGTAAGACAGACTCTCGCCGCAGCTAACATCAATGTCCTGCCCTGGCCTGCTCAGTCGCCAGACTTGAACCCGATTGAGCATGCATGGGATATGCTATAGTACGGGAGATACCGATGCTAATTCGGGAGCGACTCGAGCGTCGTTGGGACCTATTGGGTTTTGAAGATTAGGAGATATAAACAAAATAAGGTCATATGATATTTTTTCATTCACCGGTGGGTTTAGCTTCTACAGGCTTTCAAAAATGTAAAAAAAAATATTAAAATGGAAATACTCGAGCGCGTCAGATATTGTAGTTTAGATACTCCAAGGTGTCTCTGATATCGAAAATATATTCATCTGCCGATTTGCGTGGTGGGGGTGGCCATCCGGAAGTGGAGAAAATGAAAAAAAAAAACATTTACTCGAGCGCGTCAGATATTCAAAGGGGATGTTAAGTGAGCCCTAAAAATGCACCCCTTCGAAAATCTGCCAATTTGGAGGTGACGCAAGGTAGTAGCGAATTTTTGAAAATGCAAAAAAAAATCTCAATTTTGAAATACTCGAGCGTGTCAGATTATTTTACAGAAGGTTCAGCTTGCACTCCAAGTTATGTTGGCTTAAAATCTGACAATAATTTTGAGGGGTATTATTAATCTGACTGCTAGAAACAAAAATTATGATTTATTTTTAAGATTTTTTTTTCTTTCTGACGTGTAAGTTTAATAACTTTATGAGCTATTTCTTGTTCACAAAAAACACACTTTATATTTCTATGAAATATGTTAAAGCTCACAAAATATTATTCACAAAACTAACTTTAAAGCACAAACAAGCCAGAGCGTTTTACATATAATAACATGAACGCGTTGTTTTGTGATGAGCTTTATTATAAAATATATATAATTACATTAAAGTGAAAGGTTATAGGTGAACCTATAGTTTGATGTAATTCTTACCTTAACTTATTTTAATATGTATTTTAACCGACCAAAAAAAGTTATAATTTGACACGTTTAGCGCCGTGATATACTGTGATGACATTATGGCGACGGAAAGTAGTGTGAGGACGGTGCGAGAGAGTGAGAGATAGAGAAAAAGTAAAAGAGAAAGAAAGACAGAGATATGAATAGGTACATGTTTCACTGCAGCTGCTCGTTCGATTCGAAGACGATTTTTGTTTCTTCGGCTTATGAAAATCGGCAGATTATATTTTTCCCGCTATCCTTGAGTTATTTACTTTAAAATAAAAAATAAATCAACTGCGCTCGAGAATGTCGAAGTTGCGTTTTTTTTTTGCAAGTTTGTGATCCTCTAACTCCCTTACGTCACGTTCAAATGGTCAGATTATTCATATACATACTTCTCACTATGTAATTAACCCACCATATCTTAATCTGACGCGCTCGAGTAT
Organism: Zygaena filipendulae; assembly: GCA_907165275.2. Classification (NCBI taxonomy): domain Eukaryota; kingdom Metazoa; phylum Arthropoda; class Insecta; order Lepidoptera; family Zygaenidae; genus Zygaena; species Zygaena filipendulae. The sequence continues at coordinate 1,847,874 of OU015649.1, forward strand.
TTCGAGTTATCAATTTTTTTTTACTAATCTGATCGGTTATTCTAGACGCACCCACCAGTGTAGAGGGCCTATATTTGGTGGAGGTACTCAACATGGTGCAAGGTACCCCCCTTATGTTCATCTGACGCGCTTTAGCTAATCCACAAATCCCCTCTTGGCGGTCCGTACTACTACAGAGAAGAGCTCTGCCGAATATGGAGGGTATCCAGTCGCAAGAAGACCTTTTTTTGTTGTTGCAACGAACATGGGCGGCCATTCCACAGCGTGATTTGGATGAACTCATTTTGAGTATGCCAAACCGATGTTCTTGTGTTGTTAGTGTTGGCGGTAGAAACACGCATTATTAATTGTTTAAGTTACCCAATAAAATTTTAAAGAAAACTGTTATTTCAGTCTTTTTTTCGAACTTTAATGTTAGTGGTTCAAATGTCAAAAATCCCTTTATTAGGAAAATGGCAAATTTCTTTATTAATGCAAAGGTGACTTGGTTTATCGTTACTGTGACAAACGAAAACACTTTATTTGATGAATCCTTAAAGAAAATTTTAATTAATATCAATCAGGAGAAAAGTTATTGCAAAAATATATGTTGATCCCTAGACACTTTTGATGTGTGTAGTTATCAGATTTATTTCAATACCCCTATTTACGACACTCATTAGTTTTATTTATTTGGTCTGCTCTAACTACTAACGAGGCTCTAACCAAGAGTGGCTTGGTACCTACTTAAAAGTGATAAGGTCGGCCATTGTACCCTCTCATCTTATCTTATCTTCTTAATATATATAAATCACGTGTCACGTTTTTTGTCCGCGATGGACTCCGAAACTACTGAACGGATTTTGAAAAAATTTTGTAACCATTTATAATATAGTCCACTTAAAAGATAGGATAGTTTTTATCCCGGAATTTCCGCGGGAACTCTCGAATTAATGCGGGGAACAGCTAATCACCGTAAACTACTGTCAAGGGTACAAAGAGGACATAGAGTACATTTTTCCCGGAATTCTCCCGGGACTCCAAAATTACCGCGGATGAAATCGCGGGGGACAGCTAGTACCTAATCTTATCTTAATATATATAAATCACGTGTCACGTTGTTTGTCCGCGATGGACTCCGAAACTACTGAACGGATTTTGATAAAATTTTTAACCATTTATAATATGGTCCAACTTAAAAGATAGGATAGTTTTTATCCCGGAATTCCCTCGGGAACTGAAGGATATAGAGTACTTTTTTCCCGCAATCTCCGCGGAAACTCCGAAATTACCGCGGATGAAATCGCGGGGGACAGCTGGTATTTTCATAAATTCTTATAATTAGGTACTTTCTATATGTTTTTGAGTAGTATATTACAATGAAGTTATTTAATTTCAATTTCCTTTGGATTTGTTACTTCCGTTGTCTAGTATAACTCTTAACCCGCCAAAAGAAGATTACCTTAAAAAACAAGATAAAAATCTGCATATTTGATAGCAAGCGACGACACGGAATGGACACTATGTTCTTACTATGACGTGGTAGATTTTGAGCAATCCTTTTCATATCTTGCGTTTACTAAAAAAAGCGTGTAATGAATTAGCATCAAAAATATAAACTATAAAACTTTAAAGTGTATTCAATGCCACCATGTATTATTTAAGACTAGCTGTGCCCCGCGGTTTCACCCGCGTGAAAGGTTTTTATGCAACAACTTTTTTCCCGACATCCGATTTCAATGAAACAAATCCTATATAGATATGTAGCTCCAGGGCAAGCTACCTGTGGAAACCGCATGGAAATCCGTTCAGTAGATTCAGAGATTATCGCGAACAGACAGACAGACACACAGAAAACATTTTTAAAAACCCTTTTTTGCGGTTGGTTACTCTTCTTTTATCACCCCTCTCAATTTTAGGTAAAAATATTCAATGTACAGAATCGCGGATTCTACTCTTTTGTATAGATTTACTTTCGTATAAGCTGTGCGTGTCACTTCCATTATTTTACAAAAAAAACTGTTATAACTCGTAATATTTTAAAATATTGGTATGTTGTTAACTCATTATAAGAGGCTGCTTGAATATATACATAATGTATAGGTATTATACGACTTATTGGTGTATGACTGTACTAAGTAGGTATATATACAACAGACACCATCTTCAATGATAAATTTAGACGTACCTACCTTACTTACAAGTACTTTCGAATACAAAACTAGTTTGCGATCAAGCATGGCTCTTCTGAGAGGAGGAGCTTGCCCCGCCTACAGTAAGCCAGGAAGGGTCTGGCTATGAAGAAACTTCAATTGTATTTATACTTTATGCTACACTATATTTAGTTACGTAAAAAAATACCTAGATGTCGTTATTTATCATTTATCGATAGAGCACCTGTTACAAGTAGCTTTTTCATGGTGTTAACTAAAATGTTCTTTGGCGGGCATCGAAGATGGCGGTTCAGTCATTTATTTTCGTGTCAATAAAAATTTTTAAAAGTGGATTTTGTTGTGTTTTATGGTGCTGTATTGGACAATAATTTTCACAGTGACAGTTTTTTGTGTGCTCAAGAAGATAAATATATGACATTTTATGCTGATTTCTTCGGCATCCTCCAAGAGCTACGAGAAAGTTTTTGTAATCTATTCAGTACCATGGCCTTTAAGTTCAAACTGTACAACGATGCTAAACGCTAATTTGAACGCATTTAAATAACTTAAATGCATTAGATATATGCGAAAGCCAATAAAAAGAAGAAAAGAAAAATATACCTAACTCCACTAGTGATGTCAGAATTTAAACCTAGTCTAAGATCTCGTATTTTGAGACGTCACTACTAACGATTTATGCATATTACGTATCTACCTAATTAAGAAAGATTAAATAGGTATGTAGGTATATAATTAATGGGTATTTTAATGTCGAATGATGGCGGGCAATTAATGGCAATCTCAAAGTCAGAGTAGAATTGTGGTGTGACTCCCCTGAAATAACAGAGTGTTTTGAACAACATACACTCGGTCACCGATAAGAAGCAGGAAAACAGTAGTTTGCATCATCGATATCCAGCTGGACTTAATTAAAAAAAGGTTAATAAACGGATGTGAACCGAATAATGATGGAAAATAATAACCAAAACATAAAACTAGTTCGAACAATGATAATTGGTACCACACACGGTGCCGATAATATTATCTGCGTAGGTTATTAATTTTATGATCTCAGATCGAGTTGGACCATTAAAGTTGTGAGCTTGCATGTAAAAATGTAACGTTCTAAGATTGGTCGTAATTTAAAATTGAAGACAAAAAATTGTCATTATCAGGGATGTGGATGTCTCGAGTCACTTCCGGTCTACTGAGAACTGGAAGGATGTAGGAAGGGTTGCCAACTTTAGGCCATGGATTTGGCTATAAAAAGTGGCTATAAACGTGGCTAAAAAGAGAGACCCAGTTGTCAAAGTATAGGAAAGCGAGAAATACAATTCGAAATCAGATTTGGTTTTCACATTGAAATAGTGTTGTTGAATAGTGGTTGTGCCTATGATGAATGCACAACACCCAGTCAAAGTTTGATCGAAATCGAAAAAGACTCTACACAGTTTATTCTTTATACCACAGAGGACAAACAAACATACAAAGAAATGTCAGTGTTCATTAGACAAAACAAAGTGTTTTTGGTTTTTTGCATTTTTCGATTTGATGTTTTTTTCGTTAGCAAATTCGATCTGTTTTACCTTTCCTTCTTCAGCTATATAATCCCACTAGTTGTGCCCCGCGGTTTCACCCGCGTTAATTTCAGAGTTCCCGCGAGAATTCCGGGATAAAAAGTACCCTATGTGTTAATCTGATGTATAAGCTATATTATTGTAAAGTTTCACTTAAATCCATCCAGTAGTTTTTGCGTGAAAGAGTAACAAACATCCATCCATCCATCCATCCATCCATACTAAGTATAAACTTTCGCGTTTATAATATTAGTAGGATACGATTATAATATTATATATATAGGATAGTTGGATATATATATAGGATAGTTGGATTGTTTGTCAGTTTGTCCAGAACGATTTAAGTTAGTAAGGAAGTTACGTTACTTTTTAACCGTTTTCAGTAAACAAAGAGCGATACATACCTATATATCCCGCGGGAAAAATAAAAAACACACGAACCAAGTCGCGAGCAAAGCTTGCTATAATACCCTATACGTAATCAGTTGAAGCTAATCCATCAATTTCTTTGTTTTTAACAATATTGCATACAATATAGCGAAAACGTCTACAGAATACCGCGATGCATCTCACCCACTATTTAGTTAACGGATCAAACCATTGTTACTTAGGGAGTTACTGAGAAAAAAACCATTTGGGCGTGGCCAGTATCGCACCGCGCATCTTGCGCGATGAAACGTGCTTTTATCTAGATAAGTGCCTTCCACCACGAACTGCTAACTATAAACCGATCTCGACTCAAACCACCCGAACCTAAAGTTCAAATTATATAGACGCTGCCGCTAAAGGCTTATTAAAGAAAAATAAATTTCCAGCCACACGAAATCGGCTCGAATCCGCAAAAGCACAAGAACAGATGCTCTCTTGTAACACTGAATTGTAATCCTTATTGATCGCGAACAGTTTACGGAGCGTTGGGAAAGTTATTCGGTGAGATGCACAAGTTTAATTTTGCATCGAAGTCTTCATCGGCGGTTGTGACGTTGCAGTTTTGGTGCGTTCGAATTGTTTATATTGGTTTATATTTATATACATGTAGAGCGGATTATAGATAAGAATGGAGCGGGCATTTTCATTTTATTACCAAATTACCGATGGCGAGATAGCAGTCGCGAACCGATTGTGCCCCGCGCTCGTATCTGGAACATTTGCCAACAGGTAATTGTGTTACCTTATTTTAATCGACTCTTGCGTTCCGTGTGCCTTATCGTTTATTTTAACAGCAAACATCTACACTGCCATAGTTTAAATATATATAATATAATAAACACGAAAGAAACTCTGTATGTTACCTTTTGTCGCTTAAACCGCTGGACAGATTTGGATTTTGATAGGAAGAAAGATTGAATTCTGACGAAATTTTTACATATCTGAACTTTGAAATAAAAAATAAAAAATGTTTTTTTTTTTTTTTTTATCTTAGCATAGGATGTAGTCGAAGAACCTATTTATCTACTACAAAAACGACATAATTTAAAGACTAATGTCGTAATTTCAACTAATTTAAATATCTAAATCTTTTGGATTCCCCGGTCCTTTATCGTTGCCTTATTTCAGGATACACCAGTTTTATCTATGTCAATATAAATAAAAATAAATCACCGAAATGTATGTTCCAAAGAACTGTACCAAATTGGATAAACCTTTTTTTTTTTCGTTATCGTCAGGACAAGATTTGTATAAAAGAAGTTTAGAGTTCCTGCGGTAATTCCAAAATTCATGCGGGTGAATCTCCGAAATGGTTGCACCGATTTTGGCAGGACTTTCACTGCTAATTTATTAGCTGATATTGTTATAAGAAATAAATTAGGTCACTGTTGAGTTCTTGCGGAAATACCGAAACTCCCGCTAGTCACATATAGTCTCGCTTACTGTCGTCCAATTTTATAGTGAAAAAGAGCGACCGGTTAGTTGTGTGTGTATAAGCACTTTGCACCTCCGATTGAAGTTTCAAAAACGCAACGCATTTTGATAGACGATAACAAATCACAGAGCAGAGACCTAGCCCCTGATTCACTATGGCCAGCAACCAAAGAATATGGATTCATTGATTTCTTGGGTATAGCGCGCGTGGCTGTAAAACAATCCCAAACGCTCGAGATGCCAAAAAGTCACAAATGTGAAACTTCCTTGGGCACAGTGGGGAATACAGTTTTCGTGACGTATCATCATAACACGGCATTGAAAGTGCAGGCCCCACCGGGAACGAAGCTTAGTTCGTTTATATTGTGTAGCTACTGCAGCGTTTTTCCATACAAATTGTGATGATGCTTAGCCAAATGTTTGTCTTGTTAGTTTAAGTTATACTTACTTATTGATTTTGGACAGCTTTGCACTAATTTAAGTTTTAGTTATTATAAAAAAAAAAGAAAAAAGAAAATAAAAATTGTTGTTACTGTGCACCCTTACTTTGGGACACATTCCAGCTCTAGTAATGTATAATACTTATGTACCTCTTATTGTTTGTATCTCGTTTTGTGTGCCAATAAATAAATAAATAAATAAATAAATAAATTCACACCAAAAACTATAGCATTGGCTTAGTAATGAACACAGTAGTAGTAGCTACGTGGGCGAAGCTAAACGAACTTAGCTTCGTTACGCTTCGTTCCCGGTGTGACATAACTTTATGGTCATAGTGAAACGGGCCTCTGTGCGGCGAACGCTACAAATCAAGCACAAATTAATTACAACGCCATCGTGCACTAGGTGCTGCTATCCCCACATCGGCACGACCTCTCGCCAGCTCTTAAATCATAAGCAACTGAACTCTACAACAAACTGATCGATCTACAAGAACGAACGAACGAAACTGGCCATTCCCAACAAATAATAAACAATTCTAATAGATTGTTATTTCACGTTTATTTACAACTAGCTGTGCCCGCGGTTTCACACGCGTGAGTAGCGGAATTCTCGCAGGAACTCCAAAGTAGCCTAATGTATTCCTTATAACACCAGCTAATTAGCAATGAAAGTCCCGTCGATATTGGTCCAACCGTTTTGGAGATTCATCCGCATCAGTTTCGGAATTCCCGCAGGAACTCCAAACTTCTTTTGTATAAACCTTGTCCTGACAATAACGAACACAAAAAAAAATCAATTATCCAATTTGGTGCAGTCGTTTGGAAGTTATGCGCTTAGCAACATATTTGGCGATTCATTTTTATTATATAGACTATAGCCAGGCCAGCGACACTCCCTTGAACCAAAAGTTACTATGGATTTATGCGCGAACTTTTTTACCAACTTTGGAATACTTAACCAAATTTCTATGAACGCGTCATACATTGCATTGGTATGGTTGGCACAAAATACTTTCATAGATCGGTTCAGTGATTAGTATGGAAGTGCCTACTCTTAAAAAATAGTGATTATTTGCTCAGTGACTATAGCGTGTGCGTTTCAGACAACGTAACTATACTGCAACAACAAAATGGAATTGGGTATTCTCCAGGGTATGAAAATCAAAATTCTAATTAGTCCGTCAGTTAGAATTAGAAAATAAAAAAATAATAGATATGTATTTTTTTCTTTTTCAAATTAATGAAAATAAACATAGATAAAGCATATTTAAGTTTAGGGTGGGGGACTCGTAACGTCAATATTCAGAGCCCCATACAAACTGCACCGGGTTGTGACGTCACCCGAAATTTCAACTCGACGTATCGCCGTTATTTTTTGATTATGTAAAAAAAGAAAAATTACGTGTCCAATATTTTAATCTTCACGACGAACTAAAAAAAATTTGTCAAGTAGCCAATTCCAAGGAACAACAGTTTCAACAATTGAATCAAACCGATGGTTATAGACATTTATAACGGTTTTTTTTTTTTTGACTCAACACTGGGTGTTATTTGCCACTTTTAATTTATAACGGTTATTTTCCTTCTTTTTTCAAATACTTTATGTATCTAAATTCATTCGTCATTGGAACCCAATTTTCGGTGATCTTATGTTAAGTGGAAAGATCAGTGTGCATCAAATGACCGGCATTTTCTCAAGTAAAGCCGAGGATAGAAAATGCGTTGTCATAAGCACCGGTGCATCTGAAATCGACACCGTTATACTCTGCTGTAGTCACAGTTAGAAACCTTAAATAATTTAAATCGTCGGGGTGCTGACAAGTACAAGACAGCAAAATTTTCTGTCATCGGTATTGGGTATAATATTTTACCTAGGTGTATACCTAAAAAACTCAGATCTGTATAAATAAACGAATTTTCCTGCAACATATACGGTCTACCATAAAAACATTCGACATAATTAAGCTAGGTCAGTCATTTTTGCATCATGTGCTGGTTGGTGGGTGGTATTTGCGTCGCAGAAGGAAACACTGTTATAAATTTCATGTTATTACGAGTAGACTTTGATGGATTTGCGATGAATTCAGATACATGGATATAAAAATTTTTATAAAAATCCCCGACGGAGATATTCTGAAAAAAAATTATCTTAGAAAAATTGTTTACTGTGTCCTTTTTTGGTGAGTGATTGTTTTGACGATTCAATGGATTTTATAACAACCGTTGTATGTAGGTACATATTGGAAAATCAGTCGCATTAATAATATTATTTACTAGCTGTGCCCTGTGGTTTCACCCGCAATAATTTCGAAGTTCCGATGGAATTTTTCATATAAACTTTGCAACCCCTTTTTACCCCTTAGGGGTTGAATTTCCAAAAATCCTTATCCTTATCGAATGCCTACGTTATACAAAGAACACACCCTCCAAGTTTTAGGTCTCTATACGATGAGCGGTTTAGGCTGTGCGTTGATCCATCTGTCATTCAGGACAAAGCATTTTATATGTATAAATTAGGCATGTCCATAACTATAATAAATATTGATCCATGTTTGCACTCACCTCTATGATCTCACTCACGATTTAAACAACGATACGCATCAACCGTTCCATCGGACAAGCGTTTAATGGCGCGATTTTTATCTTTACAAAATGTCACACCGTGACAGGTTCACTGTTATTATAAAAACAAATAAATCATCTACAATTTTCAATTATTCAAATATAAATACAACCGTAGCACCGTGTGATAAGAGTCATAATTAAAAACAGCGAGCGCAAAGTACGCTCGGTCGTATTCGAAGTTTGAAACTTGACATCCGGCGTCCGCGCAACCGTAACGTCGATTATTCGATAATTTTCACAGATTAAAATCGGTTTTTGACAACACTACACATTATACATTTTACTTATGTTCAAAATAAAAATTCGAACCGTACAATTTGAAAACGTTACTATTTGAATAAGTACGTTATAAAAACTGTAATTACGATGGATAGAGATCAGTGAACTATGGGTAGGTAGAAGGTATAGATGTTCACTATACCTACCTACTATTATAACTTAGTTGTCTAAACGTATGTCTTTGTATATGCTTGTTACATTCGATAGCTTACTATGATGGGCATGACGACAAAGTATAAAAATAAAAATTCTATTTAGTCCGTTAGTAATAGTAAAAAAATAATAGACACGAATTTTCGAATTTTAGAATTATTAAAAAAATACATGGATAAAACGCATTAAAGTTTAGGAGCGGAAGGTCGCGACGTCATAACTAGGTGCACTTAGGTGTGACGTCACACGGAATTTCAACTCAATGTACCGCCTTTATTTTTGAATTATGTAAAAAAAGGAAAAATACGTGTCCAATATTTTTTAATAATCTACAAGACGGTCTAAAAATTGAAATTTAGTCATCATGCCCAATGCCCATTATGCCCGGCATAAGGCATCTTTTTTGTCATAAGTCATAACCCAGTGCGCGCGGCACAACCTATCAATGTTTCATGGCAATCGGACTAACCGCCATATAAGAACCCATTAGGTTTCTCCCTTATGCGTTTCTATACTACATAATATATCTATAGCAAAAAGTACTATTCTAGTCCATTCATCTATTGCAGGTACGATAGAACAAATTCCATAATGATAATCCTTACTAGTACGATAAACGGGTAAAGTTTTTTCGAAACATTCGTTTTAGTTGTAAACGCAAATGGGAACTGTGGTAGGAAACGCGCGAAGACTCCATCTTCGTTTTTCTTTGAGTTAAATTAAGCTCCCTGGTATAATTTTTACATAATTTTAATCTGGTATCAAAATTGACAATTTGATTAATGGACGCTTTCGGCACCCTAAGAAAAAATAAGGGCTTGTTCGGTAAAGTTCACGACCGAAAAGTTCCCAACCGAAGATTGGTCATCAGTGTTTCTGCTATACCGGTGTTCGTTTGGGCACCATATTTGGTCAGTATGAGTATACTGAGTTCCCGTAGTTTGCACATTTCTATTGACACCGTGCGGGGTCGGTCACTGGTATTGTGTCGCCGACATATCCTTCCGAAAACGAAGGGCGACCAAAACCTCTTCGATCTGATTGATTTCTCTCCGTGTACAAATAAAGAGTCATTTACCTAAATACATTCGGCACTATTTAGTTTTTGATTCTGTGGCAGATACAATCACAACCAGAGCACACAATACGAGAAGTCTCGCACATAACAATACTGCGTGGGCGCATATTAAACGCGCACAGTTATCAGTTCGCATCTGCTGTGAGTTGTGACGTAACAACCATGGAATTAAAATTAGGTTTACACCATTCCACGAAAAGCAGACTGGCCAGTTTTCTATTTTTCTAACTTATTTTACAAAAAAAAAAATAAGAAAAAAGAAAACTGCTCAGTTTGTTTGTAGTTTTATAAATAGGCATTATATTTCTCAATATACTAGCTGTGCCCCGCGGTTTCACCCGCCTGAGTTTCTGAATTCCCGCAGGAACTCCAAAATAGCAGTGAAAATACTGTCAAAAATCCAACTCCAAACTTCTTTCATTCTTCTTCTCCTTACAAAAAGAAACACAATAAAAAAAAGAATTAGCGAAATTGGTTCAGCCGTTCACGCGTGATGCCGTTACCATACATTTTTATAATATAAAGGTTTTTCATTATATTTAATTAATATTTTTACATAAATTGCCGATTTGACTGAAGCTTTGCTGATTTCCGCTTCAATAAGCGTATTTCAGGGGTCCAGAGTAGGACATAGGGTAGTTTTTATTCCGGTAGTTCCGCGGGAACTCCGAAATTAACGCAGAGAACAGCTAGTAATCAATAAACGAGATATTTACTTATAAAGCTCGTTTTAGCGAGATCCACACACGTATATTTAAAATAATACACAATGTGGATAGATGGAATTCGTGTTATCTCCATATCGAACCATTAACGGAGCAGTAAAAAACATACGCCATAACACCAAGAACAATGTGTTATGTTAAGCTGTCGTGACACACTGCTTGGGCGAATGGAGAACCTGGTAAGTGAGTTTTCTCTTTCAATGTCCTTTTTTTACTTTAATAGTCAACTTTGTTAAGGATATTTGTTGAAGGTTTTGGATGCGGAAAGCACAAGATCCTTGGGGGAGACCTACATCGAGCAGCGGACGTCTTTTGGCTGATAAAGATATTCAATTAGTGTCATATCTACCAGAATTACATTTATTGTCTCATTCATATCAAATGCGTGTAGAAAATAAAAAAATATACGCTATTAACTGTCTTTTAACGTTCTTTATTTGTTTTTGTATTTACAGACCCTTATGTGAATATAATTATTATTTACAAATGAACCCGTCGGACGAACTATCCGTCCGTGTGTCGCGTCCCTTATCAGCCGATCTTAAACGGCCGGCCGGCTTATCGCGTGATCACAGTCACCCAACACCCGCACACTGGCTGTCCAAACAAGCGGACACTGTTTCACAAGTGTGACGGGAAAAGTGTACGGCCTCGCTGTGCTTACTTGTTCATACATTCTTATAATATTACCAATTCTATGTACCTATATACCTATTTCATTTTTATAAAACGTATCCATAGATTGATAGTAGAAGGGAGTCTAAATTACCTATCTATTTTAAATAATCACTAGAGAAATAAAATTGATTGCATGTTTTTCAACGAAAAAAAGTGCAGCTTTTTCCCTGTATTTAGATCTTTACTGTGAATTTCCTGTCCCTCGGGAACAGTAATATCTTTTGTTTTATGTTCTCCCGCCCCCTGGCAATGTGTATGCGAAATTTGCTGATGACAGATTGAGTAGTTATAGCGTGAAAATCAACCAAACAAATTCACATTTGCATTTTTTATAAATTCTTAACAAATACATTCGATACAATATTACTAGCTGACCCGCGCGGTTTTATCCGCGGTAATTTCGGTGTTCCCGTGGGAATTCCAGGATAAAATATAGTTATAAACCGTCCTCTTGAATCACTCTATCTATTGGTGAAAACCGCATCAAAATCCGTTAAGTAGTTTTAAAGATTTAAGTATACATAGGGTTATAGGGACAGAGAAAACGACTTTATTTTATACTTTATAGTGATTAAATTGATTCTTAACTTATAGTTAGTTATGTTTTTACCCGAACCGGAGAATAGGAGAGATAGGATAGTTCTGTAATCTGTTATTTATTCTGACGAAACAACCAATTTTTTTTCATATTTAATAATAAAATATCTCCCAGAGAATACAATAATTACTTGTACCTACATATAATAATAATTTCCACAAAACTTTCGTGCGCCGTACATTTGCGAACACTCAGAACGCGTCATACAATAGAACAACGCATAATAATTCTAATTGTTATCAAAATATAGTTCAAATTTCAACGCTGCAGCGTAGAACTACATTACAATAAGTATCCATCATACGAATCGATGTAGCGATAAAACGTAAAAAGAGATAAAAAATATAATCATAAAACATCTTAAATACATTCTATTTAAAGAACAAATTCAAATGGATTTGACAATGTAACACAATATGATGTCGAACTAAACGGCCCGCAGCTATAAGAGAATCGAAATAAAACAATCGAGACTTTTAGCCGGAGAAAATAAACGACAAAATCGATTGTATCGTTTCACGAGAATCGAGAGGTTGTTAACAATTGACGCCTGTTTTGTAGTTTATGCTTGGACGAGATGAAATGGATCGCGAGGCCGTAGGTCGAGGCGTGATTGTTTTGGTACACGAAAATAAACTCAATCTGAAGGGGGATTGGTATTAAATTCGCTCGGGGCGGTGGTGTCGGGTTGAGTAGGAACAATGGCTCCGAACAAGATGAGACAGGTGATTAGGTTACGGAGAACATAGTATCTGGACATGGGCTATTGGAGTTACGAGTATATTGAAAAACATGGTGTGAGGCGATTTATTTTAGTTAGAACCAGCCACAAGTAGACCGCAAGTAAAACATACACCAGGGACAAAACGGAGGGAAATACAGACATATTATATGGACGCAGATAAGCAATAACATGTTAACCCACAAAATTAAGTTATTGATACAGAACGATTTATTGAGAGTTACAGAACGTTTTTTAATTATGTGTTTACTTCATTACATTGTATAAATATGTAACAATATGTTGAACATAAAAAAATGTTGACACAAAATGGCGCTATAATTTTAAAACACGATTTACTCAAAATTTCTCCAGTGTGGGTTAACACACTATTGCTTATCTATGTCCATATAATCTACGTTTTATACAAGGTGTAAGGTTAAAGGAGGGACATATTCGAACCCTCGAAAATGCTTACATGTTACTAAAAAAAATTAAAAACAGTATAAAACACTCATAAATAACAGAGAAAACTTCAAACGAAAACGTGGATTTATGTGGGTGAATGACCCTTAAATAAAATTTTGTCGGCGCGCCGCTGGCAATACAAAGGAAAGGGACGTTGAATGACCTTTTGGATATGATCCTTCAGTGCGTCGACAACTAGCGCGCTTCTACGTCAAAAGAAACCTTATGTTTTTTTTAGATATTTGGGAGGACAATGAAATGCTTAACATCCTCCTTCAATAAGTCCCTCATTTAACCTTACACACTGTATATCTGTAGGAGAATATATTATATTGTATCTAAACTACAGAGTACTCAAAAAAGTCTAATGAACAAGCAAAATACATATAACACCTTTATTAAAACTCACGTCGATCTAAAACTGTCACGAATCTCTCGCAAGATCCAACAGACTACGAAAAGTTACTGGGAATAATTTTATGGTTTAATATGTACACATTTGGATATGTCTGTTTGTATTTTTGTACTAAATCCCAATGTAGAGGAAAAATCTTACCGCGTGACAACAAAAACAAACAGAGGTTGCTCTACATTAGGTTTTTCAAACTCGCTTATTGTCCTTATACTCGTAGCATAGTTAGTAGGTATAATACATGCCTGTACTATAAATGGTGACGAGGTTGACAATAAGGAATAGCCAACGTTAACCAACACAAACATGTCCGGAATCACGTTTTCTCAACACAATGACCTCATGAGTCGATAATTGGACATAGATAAGCAATAGTGTGTTAACCCACATTGGAGAAATTTTGAGTAAATTGAAGTATTAAAATTATAGCGCCATTTTGTTTAAACTTTTTTATGTTCAATATTTAGTTACATATTCAAACAATGTAATAAGGTAAACAAATAATTAAAAAACGTTCTCTAACTCTCAATAAATCGTTCTGAATCAATAAATTTGTTTTGTGGGTTAACATGTTATTGCTTATCTGCGTCCAATTGGTATTTCATAGCGGTCCACGAACTTGGATCTTGTTTTGAATCGTTTCCGAAGACCTGTCAACTCTCTGGTCACAATGGTATTGTCAAACATAAGGTGAGGTGAGGTAGCTATTCCCTACTGTGAATTTTGTGAAATATCTTTTCTTAATTGACGTCGATTCCTTCTAAACTACTTTCCTGTCAAATTTCAGTTTCATAGTTATAGAAATTTCATGATTCGTCTGTGAATTTTCATATACAATTCTATCCAAATTTGCATCTTTTGTCAACATTGTCGTGATAATGAAAACAACTAATCAGTCCAATGGTTAACTGGTAACCGGTGGATAACTGGTCCCGAAATTCCCGCGGGAACTCTGAAATTACCCGGGGAACAACTAGTAAATAAATAAAACAAATCATAAAAGTTTGCTTTGTTATTGGACTAAAATGACTTCTATGACTGTTAAAATAGTAGGCAAAATTGCTTCTCAAGTGTCGATACCTTCACGCCTGTCTCTTGAGGGGTTGATAAAATAATCTCACAGTTTCAACTTCTAATCTTTCATATGCCTGTTTGCTGGGATTCTATCGCTCTCGCAGACTTGAATGAGTAACCTAAAGTTAAACAAGGAATGTTTACACAAAACACAGGTGTGTGTAAAATAATATTATCGATTTGGACATCCAACCACGAGCTCGCGTATCGTGTTTGCCCACCCGCGACTACCGAGAACCTGCCACCCATGCAGACAGACAGTCAGCTATAGTGCCCACTTATCAACAATACGTATTAGATATACCTACCCAATATACAATTTACAAATCAAAAGGACTTCTTTGATTGCGTTTTCAATCTTATCATTTTAACTTTATATTTATTTTTCTAGCTGTCGCCCGCGGTTTCACCCGCGTTAATTTCGGGATTCTCGCGGGAATTCCGGAATAAAAAGTACCTACCCTGCGCTTCTGTTACGATCCTGCAATCTCATTTCGATTCGAGATTGTGTTTTCAGGAGTAACCTACCATTTGTACCATTTGTATACTTAAATAATTAGGTAAAATAATTAGGTAAAATTTATTAATTATAATTATAATTTGTTAATAATATGACATTTTTGATGTTGAAATAAATTATTTGAATTGAATTGAATTTGACGTCAGTTCGATTTGTTTCCATCCTAACTCAATGACGAGACAGCGATGCAAGAAGGTGGACTAGTTGAGGGCGCAAAACCTTTTTATATGATAATATTAAATTTAAATAATTGAATGTTATATTTAACTCGTCAATTCAATTACCGACTTCTAAAGAAAAGCCCGACGCGCTCACACCAAATTAAGCAAACACATTATACGAAATTAACCCGTCATACATCACAATACCCCTTCGAAGACCGTTCGTTACGAATTTCGGCCTTTCCCCATTGTTCTATACAAGTCTGTAGATGTAGAAGCAAGATAAAACGACTAAAACAAATAGTACTAATTACCTTAGAAGCGCAGTTAACAATCGGGACCATCTCTAATCTGCCAGACAAATTGGTGGGCGATCACTCAGGAGCGACGGCGTCCGTTGGACAAATTAGGCAAATTATTTTTTTCGATTAAACCCCACATTGTTTAATCGCAGTCGGTTAATAGGCGGGAGATAACATCGCTCCAGTTGCTTTTTTCCTTGTACGTTTCCACTGTTTATTTGAGTTCGGCACGTCGTCTTCTTAAATATAATAGTATTTATTTTATCAAGTCACTATCCGCGTCTGTCCGTCTGTCTGTGTATCCGCTAAGTTTTTCCTAACTACTACGAATATCCATGCAATTTTTACTGCAAATTCGAAAAGTTTATATTAATTAAAGTAAAACCATATTAAAATACTATATGTAAGTATATCAATGGAAACTTAAAAGTGTCGACACTTTGTATTGTGTTATTGAGGATCTTTTTAGATATGCAAGCATTATGTACCTGCTGCGCTTGTTGCCAATTTCGTATGCGTCACTTTCGTTGCATTCTAAAATTTCAGTCTGGACGCGTGCTTTTCAAAAATTATTGTTGTTATACCTAACAGCATTTCCACTCTTTAAATCTAGATGCCAATATAAGGAAAAATAATAATATATTTACCCTACTTGTTATATTTTGCTATAACTAGCGAGAAACCAGATTGCGATAAACTTCAGTTTACATGTTATATTTTAACAATTCGTAATGTGTATTTAATCACAAAATGCGAAAAATTTACGAAAGCCGGTTACCAAAACGGACCGAATGGTATTTTATACACGCTTGTCAAAATTTAAAAATAGAATCTACAAACGTAACGCTCTCTACCATGAAAACGCACAGTTATGTCCACATCTTGTGAAAATTTTCCACAGATTTATGAGGGTTAACTGTTTAGGGCGGACTTATACAACGCGATGCCGCTCGGCAGTACACATTATTTTGTAGACGTTTTATTTAAATGAAAGCTCATACTTTTACACGATGAAGACGGCGCAAATATAAAACGGCGTCAACAAATTGCTTAATACAGATTTGCATATTTTTCTAATCATATCTCTAATATCGATTTTTCAATGTCGATAAATAAATGATAGAGGCAAAAATATGTGTGCTAAAAAAGTTATAAATAAGTGGGTCTATTTAAAAAATGGGGTTAAATAACGCGACAACGAGTTAATTACTATTGCGGACTAGCTGTGCCTCGCGGTTTCACCCGCGTGAGTTTCGGAATTCTCGCAGGAGCAATTTTTTCTAAAATAAAAGTAGCCTAAGTTACCCCTTATAACATCAGCTATCTGTCAGTAAAAGTCCCGTTAAAATCGCTCTACCCGTTTCAGAGATTAGCTGGAACAAATAGACAGACAGGCAGACGCAAAAACGGACAGACAGACAGACAAAAATTTTAAAAACAATTTTTTTTATGTAAGTTGCATATATAAGTATAAAAGTACCGTATATACACACCTACTTTTGTAATGTGCATTTAGTAAATAGTTGTTAATTTTAAATTACAAACAGACACTTCGATTTTATTTATATGTACCTATAGAATTACAGATGTATAGACTAATCACAATGTCTCGATAAAGTGTTGCCGTCACTATATATCTGTGTGCACGAGTTCAGTGACATTGTTTTTTAAATTATCGTTTAACTACAATTATTTTTGGCAGTTTATGTGGCTTTGCAACTATTTTGCTTATGCCTTACCCTGAACTAGGAACTGGTTGTTCAGAGGGATTCATGCCTTATCTTGAGAAACCAATTCAACCATACAACGTCGCCTTTTCTTGTAATTTAAAAACTAACCATTGTCACCATCAATAAGATTTAAATTCGTGTAATTTATGTTCTGACAATATTTTAAAAGCATGATCGTGGTACCTCTACATCTATTTACTTACCTTATATTAAATATGTTGGAAAGTAGGGATGGCGATTCTTTACGAAAAAGATCGATTTTTAAATCGATTCGAATCGTAGTCTAATGAATCGATTCACGAAAAAATCGAGGCCTACAAAATCGATTCTTAAAAAATCGATCTTTTTTTCAAGTTTGCGTTTACAATGTAAATTTGTATCAATTTTACTAAAAACAAGATTAATATTGCAATTATCGATATCTTATCAATAAAATCAGGGAATTCAAAAATAACAATTATTTTTATTACCGTACTATAAGATGAACTATAAAAAAAAATAAGTATTTATATACTGAATGTTTTTATTGATTGCAAAAAAGTAAAAAATAAGGTAAGAGTTAAAAGTTTAAATATTAAGCATTGGGAATTAAAACTGGGAACTATAGTTCCCAATGCTCAATATCTAAATTATAGATACATAAAGTCAAAGACTACAAACGTAACTTTTTTATTAAAGAGAGGCGAGTAAAGGATACTAAACATACAGCCATCTCGCGAGTTTATGAGTAGTTAACTCTTTAACCGGCAGACCTCTTATAATTCAGGCACATTCAACTAAATGCAAATAATTGTATGGTTTATACCAAAACAGAAAAAATCGAATGTCGATTTTCAAGGGTGATATATCGATTCAGTGAATCGACACAGTACTTCATATCGATTTAAAAAATCGATATTTTCTGCTTGAAAAATCGATTCTTCGATTAATCGATCTCAGATCGCCATCCCTATTGGAAAGAAAACATTTTATAATGGGCATGTGGACTAATTTTTATTTTTTAGTCCGTCTTGTAGATTATTAAAAAATATTGGACACGTATTTTTTCTTTTTTTACGTAATCAAAAAATAACGGCGATATATTGAGTTGAAATTTCGCGTAACGTCACTATTCTGATAGTTTGTATGGCGGTTTTACGGTTAGTGACGTCACGAGTCACGACCTCCTCATCCTAAACTTTAATGCGCTTTATCTCTGTATATTTTAATTTATTTAAAAAGCAAAAAATACGTGTCTATTGTTTTTTATTTTCTAACTGACGGACTAATTAGAATTTTTATTTTTAAAAGTAGTCCACATCCCTATTGTAGAAACATTAGTTTAGTTGTGTCTCTCATCTTATCAGGGTTATCAGCAAACGACTACAGGGTCCATTAAAGTGCTATCAGGCTTATCAGTTTGTTATCATTGCGAGATGCGACGGCGGCGAGCCCGATGGAATCAGAGAAATAAACGTATCTATGTATACAACGTGTTAATGAATTAACTGAAAACTTAAAAGTAGTTTGCTCAGAATCAACTAGCGAATCGATCGCACTATGTTTTAATATAGGTTATATTTTTTCATTTTTACTAGCCCAAGTCTAAATTATTTATAATACAATATTTGAACCGTACGCCGCCGCCCGCAGCAAAAAATCGAACCGGTAGGCGCGGGCGTAGCGCTTGGAATTTCGTAGATAGGTCACCTCCAAACAAATGTTGAATAACTTTTAATAATTGTTTTCGACATAAAATATATTTTAATCATATTATTGTTTATTTTTTTAAATGAGGTGTATCAGGTTTTCAGTTTATTCATTAATACGTTGTATACGTACCTATACTCATAATAATCAGTGTGGTTTGTTTGTTCGTACCGCTCGCGCTTTGACGACCCGATTGGCGCAGAGGTCACCATGCCTACCCGCTAATCAAGGGTTTCCGGGTTCGATTCCCGGTGGGAGTGAACTTTGTGTGATGAACACAGGGTTCCATTTTCCAGTCTGGGTGTGTTTATATATATATAGTATAATATGTAAGTAATTCTATGTAGTATATACCACGTTTGCTTGGTTTCCACGACACAAGCTAATAATAGCTTACTGTGGGATCAAGTAGATCTGTGTGTTGTGATATGGATTATTATTATTATTAACGCTAAAACTCCACAACCCTTTCCTGCACTTTAATGCGACTTATACAACGTGTTAATGAATTAACTGAAAACCTGATACACCCCATTTAAAAAAATAAACAATAATATGATAAAAATATATTTTATGTCGAAAAAACTTATACTTTAAAAGTTATTCAACACTAGTTTGGAGGTGACCTATGTACGAAATTCAAAGCGCTACGCCCGCGCCTACCGGTTCGAATTTTTTTGTTGCGGGGGGCGTACGCGCCTAATATTGTATTATAAATAATTTAGACACGGGCTAGTAAAAATGAAAAAATATAACCTATATTAAAAGATAGTGCGATCGATTCGCTAGTCGGTTTTGAGCAAACTACTTTCCAGTTTTCATTTAATTCATTAACACGTTCTATATTCAGTAGCCCTTTACTCCCCATGCATAAAGAACTATAGCTTAACGTCATATTATATTTGTGCAATAAATAAAAATTCTCGACGATTGCATCGACACCCAATACGGCTTGTGACGTAACCACAGCACACCCGGATCCGGCGCGTCAGTTGAAACTTGAAAGCGATACAAAGTAACCAATACTACTTTACTGATAAGGAAAGATAACCGCTAGTTTGTATACAAATAGACAGTCAATGCAACGTTAAATTTGGTTCCACATCACAATGGCTGCTTTGTCTCGACTGTCGAGAACGAAATAGCTGTTACGAACATATGCAATATGTCCTCGTAAAAAAAAAAACAAAGTAATGGAGAGTGCTCATGGAAACAAAACAATCTCAAAATCGACTGTCCTACCATCTGCCATCAGGAAACTTCAGCCCCTACATCCCGGCTCCATCGTCAGATCAGCTCGATGGTACTATGATATTGTATTTTCATGGAACTTAAGTATGCTAAATTTCATCTCAATGGGATACCGGCAAGTGGTTGAAAAATGGTTCGCAAAATTTTAAAGAATTTGCTAAAAGTTTACGTTGAACATTGCAAAATGAATAAAAAAAAAAACAGTGACACCTTACATTTGAACATGTAAATTAAAAACACTATATTTACACACACTGTGTTTCCCGGCTTACCAAAAACATTACAGCCAAACAACCTAAAAGTATCACATACATATTTATCCTATTCAACCTTGATAGTTGGGTAAATAATAACAGTCATATTAAATGAGGTGTTTTATCAGATTATCAACGCTCTGCTATCACGGTTCAAGTGTTATCATTTGGATGTGAAAAAACATTCATCTGTAGTCCAAAGTACCCGGCACACATTTATGTAATTTAAAAAATTGTTTTTGGGAAATTGACATGTTTATTTTTCAATTCCAAATGAAGATTTATTCTTTTTGTTTCTTAACTTTCTTTCTACAATGGAAGCCTTAACATACACACATTGCCTTTGTGACCGTTCAAGTATTACGTAAGCAGATTTTTTGCATTTACTAACCCACCCCTCCCCCTTGTCAGCAAAAGTAAGCAAAGCTCTTACCCCTCCCCCCATGCTTACGTAAACATTGGTAAAATTGATTGATTCGTGAGCAGCAGTTATAAGTCTAGAAATAAGGTCATTATCTGTAAGAATCCCTTTAAATGCATTTTGTTTTCGAGCATAGACAATGTGTAGGTTGCCATATTTTTAAAAAATGTAAATAATTACTGCTGACGTAATCATCATCTAGATCCCCCCACCCCCCATGTCATCAAAAATAAGCAAAGCAAATACCCCTCCGTCCCCCTATATTATATTATATTAGTGCTTACGTAATACTTGAACGGCCCCTTTCTGCAAAAATAATTAGCATTCCCGCCGTCGCGTAAAAAGAAGAGACTGCGATAATAACAAAGCTTATGGAGTTTAAAACATTTTATAATAAGTACTTTATTGCACCAAAGTTTTTTTACAATATTCATATGAATTAATTTCATGGTAAAAAGGCGGCCTTAATGCTAGAAGCAATTTTTTCAAGGCAAACGAAAAAAGGGACGCTACCGTTGTCCCATAAGGGTGTCAGTTAAGCCCCTTTTTCTCAGCAACGCGTGGAGGTCTCTATGTAGTTGACATTAATATCAAATAGGTACTCGTCTGCAATCCCTTTATAGAGGTGTGTAAAGATCAAAGATCCAAGTCAACGCAATCAAAAGACGTAAGTTTAAATTCCGCATATTTTGACACTCGCAAGGGAAACCAAACTCGTAGAAACAGTAAATATCTAATATATATAAATCACGTGTCACGTTGTTTGTCCGCGATGGACTCCGAAACTATACTGAATGGATTTTGATAAAATTTTGTAACCATTTATAATATGGTCCAACTTAAAAGATAGGATAGTTTTTATCCCGGAATTCCCGCGGGAACTCCAAAATTACCGCGGATGAAATCGCGGGGGCAGCTAGTAGTTTATATAATTATACTGTACCATACAGTAGAACTACAGCGGAATTGTTCAATTTGGTTGCGACTTACAAAATTTTAAATTAACAAATCCATTATCAAGCCATTGCGTATAATATATCATAATTATTATGTACTTATACTGTAATAATAGCAACAATCGTGATAACGAGATGTTAAACGCACTATATCCACTTATGACTGAAGCAATTGTTGTACAAAAGTTGATCAAACATGACACTGAGTATATTTAGTGGTGGCTAGGGACAAGTGATAGAACATATGGCTTATCTTTTGTTTTGAGATAAAATTTTTAGTTGGCTCATTCGATTTCCAATATAGGCGTAATTAACACACCGGCTCAGTCAAAGTTGATAGGAATGGCCTGTTATGTCTCATCCAGCTTTAGGTAAATTCTTTGCGTATGTAAAACATTATTCTGTATTTTACTAGCTGTCCCCCGCGGTGTCACCAGCGATAATTTCGGAGTTCCCGCGGGAATTCCAGGATAAAATATAGATATAAACCTTCCTAATGAATCCTTCTATCTATTGGTTAAAATTGGTGCATGAAAACCCGTTGCGTTCTAAAGAACTACGCAACGGGTTTCTATGCGCCAATATATGTGTTTATATGATTAGATCTTTAGATCTAAGCATATATACACAGACAGACAGACAGCGGGAAGCGACTTTATTTTACACTATGTAGTGATGCGTTGTTCTAACTAGATTTTAAATAAGTACTGAATATTCAGTATCTATCGTATTGTAAATTGTATATACATTATAATATATACAAGCGAATGTCCATGGCCTAAAATATTTGAATATTAGTATACTTATAGTTCCGATTTAAACAGGCTCGATCACTCAAAAGCTTTTTATCAGAATCCAATTAAAATTAGAATTTTTGAAGAAAAAAAAAATTTAAAAGCGGGGTAACGTTATGTTGTGCAAATAACCCTCTGAGTTCAACAGAAAGCTCGCTTTTTATAAATATGTAAACACATAAAATGATAGGTCAGAAAGAAAACAGCTTGTATGAGAAAGTAAAAATTACGCGCCATTCCACGCACACATCAGTTGGTTTAGTTTTTCAATTTCGAACGGAATTTTGAATGAAATCTACGTGTAATATTTATTACTAGCTGTGCCCTACGGTTTCACCGGCGTGAAAGGTTTTTATACAACAACTTTTTTCCCGACATCCGATTTCAATGAAACAAAGCCTAAATGTAGCTCCAGACTAAGCTACCAACATGTGAAAACCGCATGACAATCCGTTCAGTAGATTCAGAGATTATCGCGAACAGACAGACAGACAGACAGAAAATATTTTTAAAAACCCTTTTTTTGTGGTTGGTTACTCTTCGTTTATCGTTCCCTGTCAATTTTTGTTAAAAATATTCAATGTACAGAATCACGGATTCTAGCTCTTTTATTATATATAATATAGATAGATAATTAGATAGATCACTATAAATAAGTATGTAAGTTATATAAATCTTTATCCACATGCTTATTATATTCTCATTATATTCAATTCAAATATTTCAAATAGGTATAAAAACAATCAACGGTCGTGTAACAGATGTACATATATTAACATCATCACTGGAGATATAATAGCGGATGCTGCTCCAGATAACGAGATATCTGTTGTTATTTTATTATATACTTCGTTTTTTTTTTAATTCGTAACTAGCCAGATAAGCAAATGGCAGATGGAGCGAGATAGTATACACGTGTAACAGCCGAGAGGGAAAGGGATGCATACAACGTGACAGGCGCATGGACGCGATAACAACACTATCACAACATTATAAAATGATTGTTATCTGCAATACGGTATGAGTATGACAGATATTTCTCTGTTGATGAGTTGGGAAATGTATTAATGATGCAATTATCGTTAATTAACATTTATCACTGTTTGTTAATTTTTTGTCGACTTCGAAAATAGAAGGAGATTTTCCGTTCTCTGTCTAACTCTGTCTCAGCTTTTGGTTTTTTTTTTTCCAGATACTGTGCATGGTCAGTGTTGTGAATCTAGTTTTTATGAACCGGTTCAACTCTGTTTAGCAGAAATGCTGGTGACCGATCTTTGGTGGAGAACTTTCGTTCGCAAACTTTTCTAAAAAAGCCCCTATAGTCTCTCAGTGCAGACCACACGGTTACCTTTTCGAAATGTTTGGGTTCGATTCCCGGTTAGGTTTGATTTAAGAAATTCTATTTAGGGTTCAGTTTTAGTTCTTATCAAAATCGGCACGGAAACTCCTTTGAGCATCTCTCGCTAATCTTGTATTGATTGAGCAACCACGCCGACTAGAAACATCCATCTTTATTATTGCACCAACCCATAGTGTCGCTTTTAATGATGATAATGATCTATTGTTTTCTGTTTTTGACAGTTCAATCTCAAACTTCGATCAATCCGAACCACTGTTAGTTGTTCCCAGTCTGTGGCTTAACAAGTGCAAGTGCTATAACTTGTGTTATTATTACCTAGTATCTGTTGTATTAATTACAAATCTGCCGTTGAATTTAAAATCTTCACAATCGAAGAAGACCATTCGTGCAGACGTGAGAAGGGGTATTATCGTGTGCGCAGATCCCGGGCGCCATAACTCAACGATAAAGCACGAGTATTAGCCGAGAACCGAATCTGATGGCGATTGCGAGATACGCCCGAAGCGACATCTAACGCTGCTTTGTATCCCTAGTACCTAAAACTGCTAACGGAAACAGTTAGTGGTACAGCCCTCTTAGCTGGGTTGACACTTGAGACATTCAAAAGTCCATTTTTTCGTGAGCACGTGACATAACGATTACGACGCCATGTGCATTGTATAATAAATATCTTGGCGTTATCGATAATATGATAATAGGTTGTCAACTTTGTTAAGGGGGTTGATTTTTAGTGGTAACCACCTTTTGTAAGCCGTTTAATCTCACAGTAGATACAAAAGATGAAACAAATGAAAGGAAACAAACATAAGACGGACTTATTTGTAGGGGCGACTTTTGAGTCATCAAACTTTTAGGTCAGGAAAGTTAGGCGATTGTAAAACTAAATGCAGTTACTATCCAATCCAGTAATTACGCATGTTTACAAATTTTTTTTTGTCCGTCTTGTAGATTAATAAAAAATATTGGACACGTATTTTTTCTTTTTTAGGTAATCAAAAAATAACGGCGATGAGTTGAGTTGAAATTTCGCGTAACGTCACTAACCGGTGCACTTTGTATGGCGGCTTATAGCGGTTAGTGACGTCACAAGCACCCACCTTAAACTTGAATGCGTTTATCTCTGTAGGTATATTTTCATTTATTTGAAAAATAAAAAAATACGTGCCTATTGTTTTTTTTATCTTCTAACTGACGGACTAATTAGAATTTTAATTTTCTAAAGTCGTCAACATCCCTATTACGGAATTTGTAATTATTGACTTGAGTCATTTTGGACAACGAACAGACAGCAAAAATGTCTTGACATTCCATATGGCTGATGTGTTGAATGTAGGTACCTACTAACATTAAAAAGGGCATCAAATGTCACAGACGGACACTTTAATTATAATTTATTTACAGCCTTTTGCATAAGGCTTTGTCTGGAAGAGATCCAAACTATGCGATAAGTCTGCTTTTGTATTTCCTGTTATGTCTTGAAATATTGTTCTTTTGAATGCAATAAAGTCTATATAGATAAATAAATTTTCTTTCTTTCAATCTGGTGTCTTATTCTGATTACTTCATGATCTACAATCAGCAGTTGCTAATTGCTTATCAGCTGGGGTTGCTTATCTGATAGTATTCGGTGTGCTATCGCTATTTAGAGACATAATAAATGCGAATAAACATCGTTAATAAATATGTTTTTATGATACTGTCGATAAATATCTAAGTACTTTGTAATTATTTACACTAATTTGATACAAGGTGTTTGGGGCATCGAGTGACATATTTTATTTATTTACATAATTATGTAAATTTTGTTTTTTTGAGTGATTAAAACAATGCTGGCCATCATCCGGCGATACCAGTTTTTATTTTTTTCCATACTAAATTGAGATGATGCCCCTTCAATCTGGATCGTTCGTAAGCAAACTTAAAACAATCGAACGAGTTCATCCCACGTGAGTAACACAGTCGTGTAATGTGTCACAGCACACATTCCGAGAGCACTACACCCACGCCTCGGTGACGCTGCGATGTACCTAATCGGTTGTGTTTATCGAAGTGCAAGAGCATAAATAAAACGCAATCGATCAGCGCCATCTGAACATCGGTCGGGTGAAACAAGTGATTTAATTGGCGTCGCATGATTGGTCGCGATAAATGGACAAAAATTCTATTTTTAAACTGTCTTAGATATTCGTGTCGAAATTTTTAGATTTCTATAACAAATAACAATCAGGTATAACTGTGCTTTTACCTTTGAACTGAGCGGTTTATTTATAATAGGTACAAAACTGCTGAAAAGCTGTGCACGCAGGAACTCCGAAACGCAAATATTTCAAGATCAAAATGAGCCAAATCGGTCCAACCATTCTCGAGTTTTAGCGAGACCAACGAACAGAAATTTATATAATTTATACCTGTAATAATATTATAGTACACAGGTGACAGGATGGCGTTCAATCATTCAGGAATCAAGAGAGAAAACGAAAAGTTGGTAACGCCACTTTTCATTTTAGATTTCCCAGCCCATTCATACTAAATAAGCATACAAAATATGTATATTTTTTTATCATCATCAATAGACTTAATATTTGTTTGATATTATTAGATGTTTGATAAATTTTGTGTTTTTATTTATCAGTAATTGTACCTACTGTTAAGTACAAGTCTCTAGCTCGGTTTCACCCTATATTACCGATGCACCAATAGGTGGTGCGATAGCCAATATCTTTACAGAAACACAACCAAATATCGAAAATGAAATTTTTTTAGATTAAATTATAGTAATTAGATTTACTTATTATGTCATCGAGTATAAAACATATCAAGCATAAAACTTATAAAAAAAAGATAAAGCATTACAAGAATCAACATCGTAAATAACATCTTAAATCTACAGATTAGGTTAAATGTAATTAGCTGATTGATCGAAACCAATTTTAAAAGTTATAGGTTAACAAAATAAAATTATGGGATAAATAATTTTAGAGACCAACATTTTATTGCTGCTTATAAATCTTTCGAAAAAATCGATGATAGTGAAACTTTATCTAAATCGATATCTCGGGAATGATTGATCGATCAGGCGATACTATCGACAAATCCCCGTTGGACTAGCTAAGATTACAGGGCGAGATTACAATCAAATTACATGGATGTTTTCCATGGATTACGATATAGCTGATATCGCTTTACATTTACATCTACGGTGGCAAAGCGGTAGGAATTGTATATTTTTTTTTTAAATCAAGGACGTCGACTATCCCCGTGTCACATGACACTGTGAACTACCTTTTGCAATTTTTTTTTTCATGGTGTCTAAATTTGGTCGACGCGAGTATCAATTCAGTGTTAACAAAAAAAAAACATACATACAGGCGAATGCATAACCTCCTCTTTTTTGAAGTCGGTTAATAAAATAGAACGAAACAGAATACTCTTTACTGTAGGTACATCAAACAAAATGATACAACAACAACGTATCAACAAATCTTATTGATTACATAAGGCAGACAAAACGAATTAAACGAATTAAAAAACCAATATCGCTTAACTAGCAATTTCTTCCAGAAAACCTTTCAAGTGACATAGCGATAGGTACAATAAATATTATTGAAAACAAATTATGTTATCGTTTTTTTTTTAAAGAAAAAGAAAGAGTTACATTTATTTCTTTCTGCACAATACAAGAAACATAAACAAACATTGAACAAGTGCCTAATCTAGACCCATAGTTATCTTCCATGCTTTGCCGAAAGGGACACCAACTCAAGCTCTAGAGAGCTTTTGAGAGCTTTCGAGAGAAGCCTTTATGCGGCAGTGGATGTATGTACACTTATAAGCTAAGTAAGTTATCTTTACGTTTATTATAATTTTAATATTTTCACCTTTTTTCCATAAGCAACTTGGACACCCTAGCGATGATAACAACAGATTATCGATTTAAGGTTATCACCAGATCGCTATCGACTCCATTCGATTTTAATCCGAAAATATTTTTATCACGGACGCGCACAAAGAAGATATATATCTGATAAAAACAAATTGTGCGACATGCATATTTCGTAGCTAACCTACAAATTATCTGTAGGTACCGATTGTTATCCCGACACACTATTTGAATGAAAAATACGAAAAATTGTTTGCCTATAGTTTATTGACGAAGGATTGTATAAAAATAATGTTTAGGTAGTACACTCAGACGAAATAAAAACTCAATTTCGTCTTAGTACATACATAAAAAAAAAACATTAGAAATGCCATCTGTAGGAGGCGCCATCTGTTGACAATCTATATCAAATCTCTGGTCGTCATATTTTGTTTATGCAACCACTACACAGGCATTTGCTGGTTCTATAGGTTTTATCTCAGGTATTATGTAATACAAAATGTCAAACTTTTGTAAATTGACGAATTACGTATAATATTATATTAATATTGAGTAAATATAAAAACAAAAAGTTACAATATCTTCAAAGTATGATAACATAAAATGATAACCTTATCACTCTTAACTGATGTGTTCTATTTGCAATAAATGAAGGGTATCTAATGCTACCAGTTACTGGTTTTTAGATAAAACACTTTGAAAAACGTAGATAA
Organism: Zygaena filipendulae; assembly: GCA_907165275.2. NCBI lineage: Eukaryota > Metazoa > Arthropoda > Insecta > Lepidoptera > Zygaenidae > Zygaena > Zygaena filipendulae. Next base: position 1,876,731 of record OU015649.1, read on the forward strand.
TTATATATAACTAGCTGCGCCCGCAGTTTCATTGCAGTAACTCCCAATTTTCTTTTATACAAACCTTCTCCTGATAATTATGAACCCAACAATAAAGAATTATTCACATCGGTCTAGCCATTCTCGAGTTTTAGCGAGACAAACGAACAGTATCTAATTCATTTTTATATAGGTAAATAAGAGAAAGATACCATTCTGACACGTACTTGTCTCAGCTTTAAATTATTCAGGGTGAATTTAAAATTGTAGAATAATAACAGTGATGCGAACTATAAAATAATTCGAAATAAGAACATACCAACTTAAGAACTCTGTCAAGTAACCTTTAAGACACAATTCAAAATTATTAAGTAAAGAGTATCAGGTACCCAAGTAAAAAATTTGCTATCGGCTTCTATTTCATTCATGCGGATGAAAATGCGGGGGATGCTAGTCCGCTATAATGGGGATGTGGACTACTTTTGAAAATCAAAATTCTAATTAGTCCGTCAGTCAGAAAATAAAAAAACAATAGACACGTATTTTTTGCTTTTTCAAATAAATTAAAATATACAGAGATAAAGCGCATTAAAGTTTAGGGTGAGGGGGTCGTGACGTCACTAACCGCTAAAACCGCCATACAAACTGTCACAATAGTGACGTCACGCGAAATTTCAACTCGCCGTTATTTTTTGATTAGGTAAAAAAAGAAAAAATACGTGTCCAATATTTTTTAATAATCTACAAGACGGACTAAAAATTAAAAATTAGTCAACATGCCTATTTGGAGTTTCTCTGATTGAGGGCACGGACATTAAACTGCAAAGTGATGGAACTAGCTTATCCCCAAACCACTATATTATAGAACGTATGTCAGTTGTTACTTGTTAGTTAGGGTATCAACCCTCCCCTTTTCACCCTCTTTCTCACGGTGTCAGCGCGTGTCCCCTTTTGACTTTATACAATAATGATGAAATCACTTAATAACAATGCGACGTCCGTCTGTCCATTGCACTGGATTGCACTGTAAATCGCAAAAAAAAAGTGGAACAGTTTTATTTATACCACTAGTTTGCCCGCGGTTTCACCCGCGTGAATTTCGGGTGTTCTCAGGAACTCTTGGTATTATGAAATCTTCTAACATGCTAATACCTATATTATTATTAAATATTATATTTTTGAAGCTTTTAAAGTCAAAATCAGTGTCTAAATAAAGTCAAAGTGAAAGTAAAGGGGGCCAACTTTGAATAGTGAAAGGTGAAAACCGTACCGAACACACGCGTGTCACGTGAAGTCTTCGTTATTTCAGTCACTTTTCAGCATCTATTTTGGACCCCGAGCAGGAAACTGGCTTTGTTTTAACTTGGGGAATAATCTAACATTGTTATTGGCGTTTCGCCATAATTGAAGAAGTAGATGAAGAAATTTTTATTACTAAGAAACGTTGTCATTGGCAAATTATAATTATAGACGCCATTATTAAAGAAGAAGAAGAAGAACTTTGAATAGAACTATTTGACTTAACATAACCATTAGCATCCATTTTGTGTCTTCGACCATGTGTTTAGTTAAACCACCACAATGTGTCTGAGTAGCGAATCTTGGAAAATAAATGCGTTTAAGTCTAGGTTTCCTATAGCAGTTTGATGCGCGTTGATTTAAACTTCATACGATATCTTAATGAAAATAAGGTTCATATTTGCATATGCTGTAACTCAGCGTTTGTCAGGCACCGCACGCCGCGCGCGCATTTTGTGCAAAAAAACAGAAGAAACTTGGATTTCCTAATTCAAACTGTGTGCCGCTAAAAGAAAGGATTTAAAGTTTAAAGAATCTTCTAAATACCTATTAAAACTAACAATATTTATATTTTATAGTGCATACGATGTTAAAGGAATCTTGAAAAACTTGTGCTTTCAGTTTATTTTATGATAAAAATGGGCATGACGACTAAATCTTATTTTTTATTTCGTCTTGTAGATCAATAATAAATATTGGAGGCGTATTTTTCCTTTTGTATGTAATCAAAAAATTAAATTAAATTAAATAATAGTAGTAGTCAACTAGCCCCTCTACATCATCCACCTCTTTAACAGAGTTATGGTAATCCCAAATATCATCCAATGTATAGTTTTGGCCTCACAGACTTAACACAGTAAAGTCTAAATTACAATGGACGACTTATAGTGGTAAAGTTATAACAACAATTTAAAAAAAAAAATAGATGACGGTAAGTATAGTAGTAGTACCGATATAGTATCATAAATAAAATAAATAAATAAATTATCTAAGAACTAACTGTACCACAAAAAGTAGGCAGAGAGCTTCATTTTTCATAAATAAAAATAATTCTAGGTACCTATCCATCTAGAAACGGAGTCTACAATGTTTGCGCTTGTCATTAAATTTGAATTCACTTTATCAAAAAAGTTGTCTGCTCGTGTCGTCTAATGAGAATTACAAACGAGTTTTTACATATTACTATTAAGTTTAAAACGTTTAATCGATAACATCTCGTTGATTGCTCAGTGCCAACGTTATCTGTCTTAAAACACCATACGTAGGTCGTACTTTGCTGTGTAAGTCTTTGAAAACAAGTTCTTTTTCTTTTTTTTAACATGGAGTTCTGCACTTATTGTGAGTGCATATATTTAGCCAGTGTCAGTCTATTTTTTTTATCAACTTCGTTGCACAGTTGTTTTAAAACTTTAGTTTAAGAATGTTGGATGTACTTACTGATACCATCCCGGTGACACTTCTTACAAATGAACTGATTGAAGTGCTTTCTCACAAGTAAAGACGGCACGTACATACACGTGTTGTGCGTGTGTGCGTATGGTAATGTTGACAGCCAGCTGACAGTAACTATCAGCTGCCAGTGAATAATTGTGACATATAGGTTTTACATTGTGACAAACTTTCCTCGGAATTTACCAAAAAAACTTTCGCGAGACATGAAATTGGTGGGAAGGGGAGAGTGTCGCTTCTTTATATTATATCCTCTTTGCTGATACTGTAAAGTAAAAAAAAAGTTGAATTCAAAATTAGAGTACCAATTGATATGTGCTACACAGCTACTAAGTTGCTTCAGCCACACTTCATATTTTACGACTCTGTAGCTTGCGCCGAATGCAGTTCTTTGCCTTTTAATTTTATGTGAAAACCATAATTAACTACCTATAGAGAAATTCATATTTTACCAATCTTATACATATCTTATTTCTACCATTATTTATTTTAAAAAACCTTTTGTAAAAATACTAGTGATATATATTGTACTTATCTTCGGGTGTTTGAGGTTGGGGCGCTGTACGCCGTATTACTTAGTTCGGCAACCTACCTACCTACTTTGTGAAATAAATAGATACCTATTATTATTATATTTATGCAGGAAGAAACAGGAAGAATTAAGTTTTTATAAGAGTTTCTCTTTTAGACTCCACAACACTAGTAACGTCTGATCTTCTTCTTCATCCTCGCACCGTCCCGTTACGTGGGGCCGGCTTTCCCAATTATTCAGAGCCATTTTTGCCGTTGGCGAGCGTCCTCCTCCCTCAGATCCAGCCTCCTCAAATCCCGCTGGACACTCGGTATCCACGTGGCCTGTGGTCTTCCTCGTCCCCTCCTGCTATTCACAGCCACGGAAAGGTACTTTTTCACGACATGATCGTCCGGTCTTCGTACAACATGGCCGTACCAACGTAGCCTTGACTGTTATTTTGTCAGGTATTGAAGCAACCTTAAAACTTCCTCTAATGTGTTCATTTCGCACCCTGCCTTTCAGTGTAACTCCTCCTGCCCATCGCAGCACCCGCATTTCCGCTGTATGTAGTTGCTGCTCATGAGTTTTCTTTATCGGCCATACTTCACTACCGTACAGCAAAGCGGGTCTTACAGCGATTTCGTAAACGTCTGTAACGTCTGTACAATAACAAATTAAAATCAACAAGGAAGCGATATCAACTCACCGACCGTCGTACAATCCACTAAAAGCATAATTTCCGAGGCCACAATAGCATCCGACCGCGATCATCTGCGTACCCACAACCCGCTCAAACGCGCCGGCGCTTGCGCACAATAACCCTTTGATTTCGCCGATCGCTATAACTTCTCATGATCTACTATACAGTCCAGTAAATGGTGACAGTCAGTTTGTTGCAATTGGGAATTGTCACAAAAAGGGTTAAACGCAAGTATTTATTAAACCATTTCAATGGAGAAAAAGAGAGCCTATTTTGCATATGGCAATGAAGCAAGATGAATAAGTAGGTATGTGAATAAATACACTATGTGACTGTAGCATTGATCGTGCTAATTTCCAGAGGTTCTTTGTTTTTTTTTTTGGATTTATTTTTGTTTGGATAATGTAGAAAGTCGTATTTCACAACTTTTTCTGAAAAGTATAATGGGCGCGATGACTGAATTTAAATTTTTAGCCCGTCTTGTAGATTAATAAACAATGTAGGTACTACTTAATCAAAAAATAACGGCGATACATTCAAGTTGAAATCCCGTGTGACGTCACGCCTAGGTACACTTTATACTTAGTAATGACGTCACGAGCTCCCACAGCTAAAATTTCATACGTTTTATCCGATAATTTTAACAATAATTTGAAAAAGCAAAAAATAAGTTTCTATCTTTTTTTTTACAATCCAATGACGGAATAAAATAGGTATATTTAATTTTTATACCTTGTCATCATGCCCATTATGCAATAGTTATTTGTGCAACAAGAGAGCAAAGTCATTTTTTGCTGCGAGTGCTGATTTTGAATCCTGAGCAAGCGAAGGATTCAATGATTGAATCACGAGCGTAGCGAGTGATTCTAAAGTTGAATCCTGAGTGTGGCGAGGGATTCAAAGGCACGAGATGCAAAAAACTTTGCTCTCGTGTAACACACATAACTTTTTTCACTTCAGCAGCGAGAACACTTTAGGAGATAATAGTTATTTACAGGTTAAATATCAGTTTTATTTGCAGTAAATACTTATTTTCGTTTAAATACAACAATAAGTTAAAAATTCAATAAATTACATTAAAAGACATAATTATCTTTTTGCTAAATTTCTTTAGTTAGTACAAATTTCCGAACGTGTTTGTCTTGGAGGTCGAATTCAAAATCGGAACTTAGAAAGGGCTGGTCTTTGTCTCTCTCTCTTTCTAATGGCGGGAAAGAATATAGAGTTTAAATGTTTCGAATTGTATGATTAACCCAAGGCTGAATAAGATATTCGCGGTTTTCTGAAAACAAAAATTAAAAAGTTACTTTGTCTCACTCAGTGAGCAAAATCGCATTTTGCTCACTGATTTCAGGCAGCAAAACCTACATGTTTGAGCTACTGAAGTGAGAATTTATATATGTACCTACATGAGTAAGCATAAAAATGCGGTATAAGATTATGTATGAGTACCTACATACTTATATTCTGAATTATCCTGCCGTAGTGTATTTTGCGTTATGTATAGCGAATCAGATTGATTTGGAAACCGCTCTATACATGCTCAAGCTCGGTTAGTGTTAATAAAAAATCTGACTGTACTCACCTACCTATACGACGTATACGTGTTGTTTCATAGTCCAATCAATACTAGATACAAGGCATAAACACAGGTAGGTACATCATTATAACTAGGTACTCAATTACTTGCCTAGGTTAAACGTGATAAGGGTCCAGTGTTATCCGTCAATTAAATAAAAATACCAAATAGTACCTACCTAGAGCATGCAGTTTATGACTAACCCCAGATGATCATTGGTTTTTTCCTTTCTTAATTATAACTAATTATGAAGGGACTAAGGGATCATTCTAAATTACTAAGGGTATTTTCCGATATTCCAGATAGCAATTAGCACTATGACATCAATTAAGTATACTGCGAGCCGTTCCTTTAGAGTTAGCTATACGTTACAGTCCAGTATACTGTCACGGTTGATCACGTGATCAACCACTGAATCTTACCTCAAAAACGCAAGTGCTCACAGTACAAAAATGGCGACAATAATGACGTCATACTGCCTACACTAGGACACTGCGGCAGTATACTGTCCGCTATAATGGAACGAATTTCTCGTCATTGCAAGCACTGGGCCAGTGCTATTAGTAATAGCGGAACATACCATAAGTAAATAAATATGGAGGTCTTGAAAGATTTTTATTTATTTATTTATTACTAGTTTGTGATCACAGGTACGGTACAGGTGTGATGTTTTACAAAGTATATGATTCTACTGTGATCTGTCATTTAGACGTACAAACATAAAATAGAAATCAATGATTTGATGATGATTAATGAAGATGTGACCGATATATCCGTAGTAAAATTAGTTTTTTAAGTATATCCACTGCTGTAATACAGGTCTAGCTTAAAAGTGAGGATGTGTGGGCGTCAAGTGGGCGTGGGCGATAGTCCACCTCATGGGTCCAAAACAGTGCCCCTGACTTTTAAGTTTTTAAGGTTTCCTTGCGACGTTTCCCTTCGCCGTAACCTGTAGTGATCGTCTTGATTTTTACATAGATCAGAACAAAACTAAAGATTAACGAACCTTCTAGACTGTTGGTCTACCACTGTATAATGAGGCGGCGGTTGGTAGGTATGCCACTCGTTATGATATCCTGCCTTGTTGTTAATACGTCTTAATTTTTAAATACTGCTGTATTTCTTTAATTCTATTTCGGCATTCCTTATTTCAAATTCAAACCATGTAATTGGATTCCGCTGCAAGATTTTAGACTTAGGGATTCAAAATTTACTGTCATTGTAATCTTAAAATAAAGAAACTAATTCGAGTTTTTTTGGCGGGAATCAAAGATGACGGTTCGGTTTTTTTATTTTCTTGCCGATAAAAAATGGTTACAAATGGATTTTGTTGTGTCATAAGGTGCTGTATTGGACAATAATTTCCACAGTGATGGCTTTTTATGTGCTCAAGAAGATATATGACATTTCGAACTGGTTTCTTCGGTTTCCTCCAAGAACTCCGAGAAACTTCTTGCAAGCTATAGTAGGTACCGTGGCTTGCAATTTTAAACCGTACAACGAAGCATTTTAATAGAAAATACATTGATATAATAAATTTCACTTGAAACTGGCTAAATGCATTATATGCGAAAGTCCATAAAAAGAAGAAAGATGCACTCCGCAAATAGCTGGCCGAAAGTCTCAGAACCCCTCCCATCATCTATACCTGACACCTGACTCCATTGTCTTTGCTTTCATCATTTCTTCATAGTGACAATGAGATAAATCAATGACCTTTTATAATTAATCTAGAGCTATGTAAATATTTGTTAGTACGAACGAAGATAATATCATAAAATATCGCGTATAAATAAGATACGTAAATGAGCAAGATCTCTTACCTATCCAGAAGTATACAGATATCTAAATAAATAATAGGTTTAATTTTTTCTCTCGCAGAAACCAATTAAGAATGTCCAAACACTCGTTACCAACCGGAGTTGCGTTAATCACTTTTGATTCGATAAGTTTTTTTTTTAATAATAGGTAAATAAGCAATAATTTTATTTCAAACTATAGCTTCGCTCATGTCTTCGCTTACTCTCGGATTTTCTCATGGAAATGGTTGATTTCTTGAGGTATTTATATCTACCTACTTTTTGTGTTACATCATCTTGCACAGACGAGACGGTCTGATAATTTTTTTTTCTAAGTTTGATCTGGTTAATACACATCAAAACCGAAAAATATCAACCAAGAATTCTTTAATTTTATCAGTTTGTATTGATGTATAACCGTAAAATTTGTGTTATTTGAGTTTAACTGTGAAATACAGTGACAGTGTGGATGTTGTCAGGAATTTTTTGATCTCCGTTTAGCTCTTGAGGGTTGAGGTTATAGAATTGATAAAAGGCATATTGATAAATTTTTTTTTAGCCCTCTTGTAGATATAATAATAAAAAATATTGGACACGTATTTTTTTTTACGTAAAAACGGCGATACATTGAGTTGAAATTTCGCGTGACGTCACTATCCGGACAGTTTGTATAGCGGTTTTAGCGGTTAGTGACGTCACGACCCCCTCACCCTAACCTTTAATGCGCTTTATCTCTGTATATATTAATTTATTTGAAAAAGCAAAAAATACGTGTCTATTGTTTTGTCTATTTTCCAACTGACGGACTAATTAGAATTTTGATTTTCAAAAGTAGTCAACATCTCCATTGCTTATAATGACAACTGGCGCAGTGATTTATTGCAATAAATGTTAATTTTCATTTATTTGTTCTTAAACTTAAATCTGGAAAAGTTCTTGCCTGATTGTTTTGTAATTTTCATATTCATGTGTTTTAAAATTAATAAAAAAATAATAAAAAGTAAATGGTTGGTAAAAAATAAAAATATAATAATAGGCACTAGCTGATCCAAGCGATTTCGTTCGCGTTCATTTAGAATTCCCGCGGGAATTCCGGGATATAAAAGTATCCAAATAATTAGCTTTCCAATTACTGCATTGTAAGGACCGATGGCCATTATTTTAGGAGATTTAATGGATATATCCTAAAAGATATAAGATTAGATGTCATCACGAATCTTTTTTGTAGATCTATAACTAAAATATAGGAATATCTCAATATGCAATGTTTTGTTATACCCAAAAGCAGCGTTTTTAATGAATACCAAGCAACTTGGCTTTTTCCGACACTTTTCTACCAATTTACACAAAACCTTGATAAATTATATATCTAAACCCTCTTGAATCACTCTATCTATTGGTGAAAACCGCATAAAAATCCGTTCAGTCGTATTTGAATTTATCGCGAACAGACAGACAGACGCGGTGGAGGACTTTGTTTTAATAGAACTACTGGCTGTCCCCCACGGTTTCACTCGCGGTAATTTCAAAGTTTCCGCGGAAATTCCAAGATAAACTATAGTATAAATAAATAAATAATAAATATGAACAATTCTCATGAATCACTCTCTCTATTAGTGAAAACCGCATGAAAATCCGTTCAGTATCTATGTAGTTTTTGTGTTTATCGTGATTTCATTTTATACTAGGTATGTAAAGATGTAGTAATGTAGTGACAAAGCAGCGCGCAACCTGGGGATGACGAAAACGTAACGAAAACGTAACAGCATAAGGGTGGTAAATAAAAAAAAACATACATCCAATCGAACATAGAACCTCCTCCTTTTCGGAAGTCAGTTAAAAACAATCTTTCACAGCGACACAGCGTCGAATAAGTTTTACTACAACGACCCGTAAAACTTACATGCATGATATAATACTTTCAGACAACTTGACGGGTTGTCTTTTTTGTATATTAATATTCGTCACAAGCACGAGTACTTACTTTCATCACATTATTATTCTCTATAGGTACCTACCTACCTACGAACATAAGAGAAATTTCGATAAGCAATACTTTCACACAATTTCTTCGTAGACAATCTCGCGTTCCCAACCAAGTGCCGAGTATCGGACGACCCAGGGTCGCTGTGATAGTGATATCATGCCGATACGAGATGATGACCGGAGAAAAGACAACAATCATATTATAATATTATCAGCTGTGTACATCCGACAGCTTTATTTGATGGCCATTGCTGCGCGCATCACGACCGACAAGTGGACATAGATAAGCAATAGTGTGTCAACCCACACTGGAGAAATTTTGAGTAAATCGTGTTTTAAAAGTATTAGGAGCGCCATTTGTGTCAACATTTTTTATGTTCAATATTTAGTTGCATATTTAAGTATTGTAATAAGATCAACACATAATTAAAAAACGTTCTCTAACTGTCAATAGATCGTTCTGAATCAATAACTTGAGTTCTTTAATAATAATAATCCACTTCACAACACACAGATCTACTTGATCCCACACTAAGCTATGAGCTTGTGTCGTGGAAACCAAGCAAACGTGGTATATACTACACATATTATTACATATATATTATACTATATACATATATATACACACCCAGACTGGAAAATGGAACCCTGTATTCATCACACAAAGTCCACCCCCACCGGGAATCGAACCCGGAACCTCTTGATTAGCGGGCAGGCATGGTGACCATTGCGCCAATCGGGTCGTCAACTTAAATTTGTGGGTTAACATGTTGTTGCTTATCTTTGTCCAAGTAACCTATTACTTAGACTGTTTATAAAGGATTTTTTTTTGCTATTTTTAAGTATCTAATCCTTATCACAGATAGGTGATATAATACTATACTAGTATCCGTATCCTTACTAATATTATAAACGTGAAAATTTGTATGTACGGATGTCTGTTACTCTTTCACGCAAAAAACTACTGAATGGATTTTAATGAAACTTTACAATTTTATTGTACATCTTATACATAATATTATAGCTTATACATCAAAATAACACAAAGGGTACTTTTTACCTCAGAATTTCCGCGGGTGATGTTGAGTTAATTATTTTCATACTACCTACACGTTGTCAGAAGTACAGAAAACGGGTGAAACCGCGTGAAAAAGCTAGTATTATTATTTATTATAAATACGAATGTGAGTTTGTTTGTTACGCTTTCACGCTATAACTACTCAACAGATGGTCATAATATTTTGCATATACCTACACGTGTCAGAGGCACAAAAAGGAGGACCATAAAATGACCATAAACAAATAATAATAATAATAGGCAAGCACCAAAAAAGAGTTGAGAAGAGAAAAATAAATCACAATGCAAGATCAAGTGTCTAGACTACTCTAAACTTTAGACTCAGCGGTTGGAAGTTGATGTATACGTATCAAGTCTGGTGGGGGGAGATAAATTTAATGAGGACTATTTGCTGTAGAAATAAATACAAAACATCATTAAGAAATTTTGCATACACGTTGTCAAAGGTATAGAGGACATAGGGTACTTTGTATCTTAGAATTCCCGCGGAAACTCCAAAATTACCGCGGGTGAAACCGCGGGGAACAGATAGTAAATATAAAATATGATCAACCTATCTTTTTTAGTTGTTAAACTCCAGTCATCTCATCGGTTACGAACCTGAGTATAAAGTTAGCGAGTTATCGTTCGTCCCGACATTGATATAAATAAACAATCAAAGAATATAATACAATACCTAGGGACCTATGTATCAAACACATTATATACCTACCTTTATACACGCATAGATAACGGTTTAACGAACTCGCTCGCACTTTGATTTGATAGAACAAACAAAAAAATAATAGACAAGATTAATTACCGAAGAAATTGCCTCTTTATCTGGTTAGTGATCCAGCACCTATACAGAGTGAATTTTTCAAATGGGCGTGAATGGCCAAATTCGAACCTACAAAGATGAACGAAAAATGCTATTTTTAATTAACCAATACACGAATCACCATTCATTAATGTCATTTATAACGATCAAATTCTGAGAAGTAATAATACTAGTAAAGGGCAAACTTACGGACAGGTCTCATTTTTCAGAAAATAGGCTTGTATCCGGGGTATGAAAATCGAAATTCTGTTTAGTACGTCTTGTAGATTAATAAAAAATAACAGACCCGTATTTTTTGCTTTTTCAAAATATTGAAAAAATACTAAGATAAAATGCATTAAAGTTTAGAAGTGGGGGCTCTTGCAACATAACGTGCTATAGAAGAATGGACTGTAGCACGGCGTGACGTCACGCGACATTTCAACTTATTTTATCTCCGTTATTTTTTGATTACGTAAAAAAAGAAAAAATACGTATCAAACGTTTTTTATTAATCTACAAGACGGACTAAATAATTTGGTTGACAAGCCCTTTACATTTTATTTTTCTGTCGTTCCGAACAACTGTATTTTCTTAAAAATAACATTTTTCCTTTAAGTTGACATCCTTTAAGCAGCGCTTAAGTTGACATTTAAGTTTACTCCCAGAATTGGATCCGTTTATGCGACGTTGTGTGATAGTGCAATAATAACAAAACAATATAATGAAACGAAAAAAATCCCAGCTAAGAAAATTAGTTTTAAAAAAGAATATACAGTAGTATATTATTTCTTCTATATCCTCGTAGTTTCGGATTTGACTATCCATGCTCACATACCTAATATTGTATAATATTCGACTTGACTATGGACCACTCTGTATAATTGGACGCAGATACGCAATAACATGTCAACCCATATAATTATGTTATTGATACCGAACGGTTTGCTGAGAGTTGTAGAACCTTTTTTTTAATTATGTGTTAACCTTACTACATCGTTAAAATAACAAAAAAATGTTAAACAAAAAAATTTTGACAAAAAATGGCGCTATAATTTTAAAACACGATTTACTTAAAATTTCTCCATTGTGGGTTAACACAGTATTGCTTATCCATTATGAACTTACTAGCTATTATTGTTTTTAATAGACTCTAAAGACAATTCCACGAGTTCTATATCTTATCAAAATAAAAATTATTATATTTGCTTATCTCCACCGATAGTTCACTTAACGATTTTAAATAGTATTGTAATTAGGTAACAAAACTTCAAGGAAAATTTTTAATATCAACAAAGTAGGTTTACCTCGTGGCTAGTGGAGTTAATTTAACAATTTATTCCAAAACATAACATCTAATTAGTAAATGCACACTTTTAATAGTATTAAGTAGGCAGGTATAATATGTTATTTTTATTAAAACTAAACTTAAACAGCCGTACAACTCACGTTTAAGCGGCTTGGGGTTGCTCTGTTTCCTTCGTGACATGACCTGGTTACTCACACTCCTCGTCTCCGCACATGACACACACAGACCACTGTAATAAAAATAAACCACTCGATCGTGCGTATCAAACTTGCTAACTCGGCGAGCGCGTGTCGTTGACGTAACTTTGTAGCGCGACGGAGCGGCCGGCACGTGCTACCCGTGCGGCGGTCAGAACGCAACTGAATCTTCTACTACCGAGCTTTATTCGGGAGGCGTATTCAGGCACCAATTCGCAAGTCCTCACTCGTGGGCCGGGTCCGGACCCGCCCCATACTCCCCCCTCCCGCGACGTAGCCGTAGAGGCGTAGCGCCGTAAACATTTTCGTTTTCATCATTATAATTTTATTTTATTTTATCCTTATTCATTTGCAAGCAATTATCAAGGAAATAAATGTCAAATAGGTGTATGTTACTCAGTAAGTGTTATGTTTTAACTCGGCTGACACTATTTTTGTACGGTAGAATACTGGAAAAGACACAAAGAGACTCTACATCTTTTCCTAGCCAGAAATCATACTGAATTACAAAAACAAACAAATTATACCTACCTATAATGTGCTACTGCACCACCTACCTACTGTTTTTACTGTAATAAATGTCTCCATACTCCACCTGGTAGCCTGGAAGAGATCGCTTCATAGTGGTAAGGCCGCCCTTTGAAGCCGCTTAATACTTCTGTCTTCAAATTTTTTGTCATTGTACTGTTGTGTGGTGTTCAATAAAGTGTTTTTCATTCATTCATTTCGTTTCATTCATTCAAACTTGTGTTGAATTTGTCTAAAGTTGCACTGGTTACACATTAGTGAAGTCTTTGCCCAGAATATCCTCTAAATCTAGAAAGATTCATAACCCTAACTCATATTGCAAACGTGGTTGGGCATTTTTTTGTTCGGTTGTTCTGTTTGTTTATTTTTTTTTATGCTTTCAGGCTTTGACATCTCAACCGATCATCATGAAATTTTACATCTACGTTGTAGCGTACAGAAAAGGAAATAGGTTATTTTGTTTAGGAATTCCTGCGGGAACTCCTAAATTAAAGCTGGCGAAAACGTGAAATGTATTAGTGTTGTATTATCCTTACCTATATTGTATATTTTACGATGTGCACCCACCACCCGCTTCTCGTCACCTAAAGGTTGCCTTGAAATGATTGCCCCTTAGCAATGAGACCGCTTTTTGCTCTATCCTTTCTCCCTATTTTATTTGTTGATTTCTGTGTTTCTTCTGGGGCAGTTAAGTATTTTTGAATTTGAATTTCAAAAGGATTTTGATTCTTCAAACATCTAGGTAGGTACTAGGTATTACATATATCAGCGTGTGCGACTAAAGCAGTTACTTCGCAAAGCCAAGGTTGACTGGAACACACGTCTGTCAGTTGCTTTGTGGTCAAGAAAAATAGGCATGATTCCAAGGTATAAAATCAAAATTCTATTTAGTCCGTCGGTTAGAGATAGTAAAAAAATAAAAGACATTTATTTTTTGCTTTTTCGAATTATTGAAAAAATACTTAGATAAAACGCATTAAAGTTTAGGAGTGGGAGGTCGGCGGGAGGAATTTCAACTTAATGTGTCGCAGTTATTTTTTGATTACGTAAAAAAAAGGAAAAATATGTGTCCATATTTTTTATTAGCTTGCATTTCCCCGCGGTTTCACCCGCAGTAATTTCGGAGTTCCCATCCGAACTCCTTCTCTGTACCCCTGACAACGTGCATGCAAAATTTCATGACGATCGGTTGAGCCGTTAAGGCGTGAAAGCGTTACGAACAAACAAACTCACTTTCGCATTTATAATATTAGTAAGGAAGTAAGGATTCATCTACAAGACGGACTAAAAATTAAAATATAGTCATCATGCCCATTGGATAAAACCGAACAATATTATTGTAAAGAGTCAACAATTATTTCTCATAGTATAGATTATCCACTAGTTGAAGGATACATATCGGTTCAATATCTACTAGTTTAAGGTTACATATCGGCTTTTTCACTATGAAAATAAATAAAATAATATATGGTTCCTCTTGACGATTAGATCGAGTTGCCAGAAGGCGGTGCTGAAACGCGTCCGTGGGTCGTCGCCGCCCCCCGGCCTCATCACCCCGCAGCCGTCTGAGCGCTCCCGGGTGGAGCTGTCGCGGCTGACGCTGGCCACCCCGCCACCGGAGCGGTGCTGCCGGCCGTCCGTCATCATGCGCGCCCACAAGGACGGCACCTGCAGCCCGGAGCCGCTGCCGCCGCCGCCCGAGGACGTCAACATACTGAAAACGCTCAAGTTCAAAATAAACCGAGGGCAGAGTTACTACTAGTTCTTTCCATCATTTTAGAATTCTTTGTTTCGGCATATCAAGTAGTTCTTCCTCACTATGCAACCTGTCTCCTCTTCCTTCGAAGTGTGTTCAGCGGTTGAGGCGAGAAAAAGGTAATAGAGTTACTTTTGCACTTATCAAGATAAATAATAAATATATTGTAATACATAATTATATTATACCGTCACAATATTGTCTACTAGCTGAGGCCTGCGGTTTCACCCGCGTGATTTTCGAAATCCCCGCAGGAACTCCAAAGTACCCTAATTTACTTTTTATAACATCAGCTAATGCAGCAGTGAAAGCAGTGAAAATCGCGTCAAAATCGGTGTACCTAACCGTTTCGGAGATTCAGCCGCGTGAGTTTCGAAATTTCCGCAGGTAATCCAAACTTCTTCTATACCTACAAAGTACAAACCTTGTCCTGACAATAATCAATATATACAAAATAAAAGAATTATCCAAGTTGGTGCAGTCATTTGGAAGTTATACGATACATTTCAGAAATTCATTTTTATTTGTATATTTAGATGGTTACCTACTCTTTAATTTGCAAGCTATTTAATATTTTTTTTTATATTTTTAGTCAATGGTGTTGGAGACGAAATCTAGGCAAATCACAAACTTAATTTGAAAAAATATCATTGCCATAGTAGAAAAGACATCAACGAGCAACTATATCTGAACAATCGTATCTGATAAAATAAATAACCTAATAAACCTAAGTAATGTGTACCGAATAAATGCTAAACACATTGAAAAACCCTTTATGATGCGTGTAGAGAGAAAGTGCAAATATTTTTGGAGTGCCTACATTATTATTTTTGTAAATTTATTCCGTTTAAAAACATTACATACTTAGTACAATATGAAACTTCTTAGGTTTTCTACTTATTATTCATATATCCAATATTATATACAAACTTGTCCATAATAGTTACCTACAACATAATACAAGAACTAGGATTACATAGGTATAACATATAATTTCCTAATACATACTATATTAGGGTTTGAATACCTATTATAATTGAAAATAAATATAAGTGAAAATATACTAATAGGTAGGTACTTACAGCATAATTTAATTAAATAAATATTATTGCCAATATAAATTTCATAAAAACAAAATTAATGGTATTCTGCTACTTTTTTGATTTTAATTAGATAAAGCTATAAAGCTTTAACAAAAACACTTGTTATTAATAATAATTTTATTTAGCTATCCGCGTTTTCACCTGCGTTAATTTGCCGTGGGAATTCCGGAATGAAACGTACCTATGTGTTGTTTTTCCATGTCTACTTAGGTATGTCCCTTTCTGTATCTCCAACAACGTGTACGCAATAATTTTATGATGATCGATTGAGTAGTTAGGATGTGAAAGCGTAATAAACAAAAAACAAACAACCATTCGTTTTTATATTCTGATATCACAGCTTTTGAATTATGAAACATACCCACATACCTACTAATTATATATTTTGAAATCTTTCACAATCTCACATCTAGTATAGATAATAGGTACCTAGTCCAAGATAATGGTACTGCATTTGATTTTTTAAATTTGGCAGTAATGTAAATTTGTTACCTAAATGACATAGTGTAGCGTCATCTTGAAGTAGAACATTAACCATTCACAAGTATGAGAGAAGACCAAAATGTAGTACATGTAGTTAACATGGTAAATATTCTAAAAGTTCACTACTAAAGTGAAAGATGGCGCTGTTATATGCGATTCGTTACTCCCTACTGTTATTTTTCAGGAAAACTCGTTCACACGTCCAGTAGATGGCAGCTGATGCTACGACGGTAATAGTTAGTAAACATCCAGAAGTTTGTTTTCACTAAAACACCATTGTAGCATTACCATGGAGCCGATATAATTAAATTGCCTGATATCAATCAATATTAAAAAAATAGTAGGCGAACAAACTTTTTGCATATTTTTTTTCATATAGTAGTTTTCGAGAGTCGGTACTACCGGAGAAAAATCAGTTCGCCTTTACCTACAGTTTCGTCGAATTTAAATTTAATTGATGTTTCAATCGTTTACATTTACCTACGAAACAACTCAAGAACTAGCTGTTGTTCGCGGCTTTCCTCGCTTGATTTTTTATATTACATTTGTTAGACCAGGAAAAGAGGTGACGATAAATCAAATCGCTCTACAAAACAATGCATTCTGCATTAAAGTAAACTTGACATTATATTAATTTATGTTGACGTCATTCTGATAGGTATAGCTACATATATGGTACAATTTGCACGCTACTTACGGTGAGCAAAAAAATTAATTTTAGGAAGGAAGATTTTGGTGCATCGCCGATCACTGCTACGGCCCGCTCACTGATGCGCTCACGCGTTATACGGTCTACTCGAAAATACAAACCTAACCTAACTCTGCTCTTCAAAATGTCACAGGATTGCATTGCAGAATGGATATTGCAGCTCGTTTTTATTTACTGTTAACCAGAATATTTAATGCTGTTCAAAATATTTGACTACAGATTTTTTTTCGTTTAATCGATACGAATCAATCAATTACTTCTCTTATTAAATCTTAATAATTAGAAGAGGATATGATAGTAATTCTATAGAACTAAAAGCTATCCACTAGAAGCAAACCAGCTGTGCGGTCCGGCCCCAGTGACAGTGTGACTCACACACTGACATACACATCCTACTTTACACACACTAACTAACACGAGTCACACATCCACACACATACGAGTCACTTAACAACCAAGTGCATCCGCCTTTGTATTTATACATTAATATATACAAATTATAGTTATAGATGCTTTTATGACTTAGATGATGACATACCTAAATTTCTGCGTTGATTATGGTATAACCTAAAATCTGAAAAAATAAAATATCTATCTACACCTACTAAAGACTACTTTATAAATAAGGCAACTTACACTTCCATACTAATATTATAAAGAGGTAAAATTTATAACTTTGGATATAACTACTGAACCACGTAAATATGCTAAATATGCTTTTACGATAGGAAGCTACAGTATTCTTTGAGTGACCTGTGAAATAGGATTAAGGATACTTTTAGAGTTCCCGAAAAAGTTCCTAAATTCACGCTAGCGAAACCAAAAAAGCAACCTACCTATCTTCTGCTAGTTCGAATAGGTATAGCTACTATTTATTTTTATAATTCCTAATAGGTACCTACTCGTAAATTGGTTTATAAAATCTGACTACAAGAATTCAACTTTAAATAGGGATGTGGACTACTTTTGAAAATTGAAATTCTAATTAGTCCGTCAGTTAGGAAATAACGGACTAAAAAATAAAAATTAGTCCACATGCTCATTATCTCATGTCATTTTTTCTTTTTTGTTTTTACATCTAGGGAGTTCCATTCTGTTATAAATTGTGTGTAACAGTTACTACGGGTATAGATATCTTGTGTAACATAATTATGAGTAATGTTTTGATTACTAACAGTGTAAATCTTTGTTACACTTGTGTACGACACTATTTCGCTTTATTCTGTTTTACAATAAGCGTTGAATTTTAAATAATATTGTGTAACAAATCTAAGTTGGTCAATTATCACAACAATACGTAGCACACAAATATAATGATATTTTTAAATGACTTCATAAAACAAAAATCACGCATAACGAACCTTGTCTAATATCTATTCTATTTCAAGACAAAAGCTGAATACAAAATTCAGCTTCTGTAATGTATTTTTTTATTTATTATAATATTTATTGTATTAGTTGGATGTCTAAAATTTTGAAAGTACTATTTTTGTATTACTGAAACTCGTTGAAGTCTATTTAAAGCACACATTGTTGACTCTACAAAACTCTGCAACTGATTTTAGTTACCTACATAATATTTTGTATACTCGTATCAAAAACTTGGAACTTGGCCTTAATGCATTATTATAACATTAATATTAACTTTTTATTTACAACAGTGAGTGTTTTATTCAATAACATTTTTCGGAGACTACACGGTTCGGCAGACATAACTTCAAATGTAGAGACTAAAATAAACATTTGATGATTAAGCTCTTTTGGGATTATTTTGCAAGAATCTATAATAGTCATGAATAGAAATAATTACGGGGAGTGTCCGTTTTGCCCTCTATAAGGGTAAAGGGTTTTGCTTACAAGCTTACAACTCCCCTCCGATCAACACTGTTAAGTAGATTAATAGTTAGTTGCGTTTCTTGTAGTGTGAAGTGTGAACCGACCGTCTCATGTACCTACTTCTGAGCCCCGACGTTCAAACCGTGTATTGGCAAACAGTTCTCAAAATAATACGGTCTTAAATGTATGTATATCTCCTTCATTTCACAGCCAAACGAGCAAGACAGAAAAAATTAAAAGCGATGACCAGTGGCGGTTGGTATTACAAGCTTGACTTTCGCGTCAACTCGACCGTCGGGTTGCGTGTACGCATCTTGGTTGCAACATGTATCTCCCGTCTCTTTCTAACTAACGGTATAGTGGAGTAGCAGACAACAATGTAGTGTTTTTGTACATTTTTTATGTGTGGCAACCAAATGTATTGTAGTTTGCCGTTTGCGACTGTTGTTGTTAAGGCTATACCTTTGTGAGTATAACAACAGGTAATTTAATATAGTCCGCCAAAAAAATCACATAATAGATGGGTACAGGTACCAACTAACGTTCTCCAAATGTGTAGGTACAGTGGGCCACATAGACTAGTAACTCCAATATTCGTTTTTCGCTTGTATTTCAATTTGGAGCTTGGAGCTGCAAAAACGGCAGTTTATAACGTCATACAGACGGTTTACAAACAGTATAAATTTTACAAGGTGGTATACTTGTCTATGTAGCCCACTGTACCTACTTAGGTATACCAAGTAAATAAATAAAAAAACGAAATGAATTCAACTTAATAGTATCGCAATTAGTTATGCTATCAAGAAGTTACATTTAACAAATTATTGTGTACCAGCCTGTGCCCGCGGCTTCACCCGCGTTGATTTTGGAGTTCCCGCGGGAATTCCGAGAAAAAAGTACCCTATGTCCTTTTTTGTACCCCTGACAACGTGTATGCAAAATTTCGTGATGATCGGTTGAGCCGTTAAGGCGTGAAAGCGTAACAGACAGACAGATAGACAGACAGACGGAGTTACTTTCACATTTGTAATATTAGTAGCGATTTCGTTAGTAGGTAGGTACTTACTTACTCATGCTTTGCATTAATAAATTTGAAATAATAATAGTAATGTCCACCTGTAATATTCAATTTATTTTCTTTTTATTACTACATATTTGCAGCATGATAGTAATCTATTTTTAGAGCTAATGCTGAAATGGGGAACAGCTGTGACTAAATAAAACATTAAATTGCAATAATTTCAGGATGAAGTCCATTATGGCAGAAAATACTTATTTACCCCTCTAAAGGTAACTTTGGTACCGCCAAAATTTATTTAATTTGTTATTTATTGATTAGTGTAAATTAAATTTTTCAAGACCCTACGCTGTCTACTTAGAAATTTATAAAGTCATTTGTTATTTAGCACGATAAACCTACAATAATCTTCGTGATACAGCCTTTTATGTTTGTCAAAGCGCTGAAAGACCTTCAGGCAATCTAGAACATATTCACACGAGTACAGGTTTGATATCTTATCGGCGGGCGGTTGAAACCAGCTGGAAACTGCTGCTGAATTTTTATTTTGTTCGTTGTCGTTATCAAAACTATAGTATTATATTATTATCTGTGGAAAAGTCAACGAACATCATCACAAAAACATTTTTATCCACTTCTATTACGTAGCATTGTCTCTATCCAACTCAGTTTCAAAATGTAAAAAAAAACCAGTAGGAATTTTTTGGGAAATTGACGAAAAAAAGTACGTTATTAATTTTTATTATCATTTATTAATTTATTTTTCCAATGCTGCATTGCGGATGCGTTCTAGTTATAGTTAGGTATACGTAATATGAAAAAGCACAATTGAATTACATAATTGTTGATACAAATATAGTATTTTTCGTACCATATTATTTTTCTTTAGTGCATAGTACAATTGACATAAATATAGACACTGTAATTATATAGTACGTGTGGTTAGGACCTGGGTACTTCCCTAAGCTCTACATAACTCTACACACGTTATGGCGATTTGACGAGAAGGTCGTTGACTCAGTATCATGTCATCATGTGCAGATCAAATAGTACTTAGTGTCGAATGCAAGCGTCCAAATAGCTAGCTGGCTATCTTGTCATCGGTGCAGGTCGGGCGACCTTGCGGATGGGCGCCGCCCGCGCCCCGCCGGCCCCCGCCGCTTCGTGGCCGGCGCGACGTCATGCGGGGGCGCGCCGGTGACGTCACGCCGACCTCGCGCGCCGTCACCCGGCGTGCACGTGAACGCCACGCGCCGGCACGCGCCGCCTGCGTGATCGCCCGCCTCCCATTGGCCCACCGCGCCGCGCCGCCCGCACGCACGCATGCCTCATGCCTCGAACGCTCTCAAAGCGGTTTATTCGCCCGTCGCTCGCCAACCGACCTACACGGCTCCCGGAGAAGCGACCGCGCGCACCGAGAACGCAAGTTTTGTGAATTAAAATCAAAAGTTTTTCTCCATCGTATGAACGTATATTGAACAGAATGTCATCAGTTATGGAAGTATGCGAACCGCTATCGCCACCGTCGACGCCCCCGCTGATTGAAAATAAAGTGAGTTGTGTTATTATTTTTTTATTTGTAGAATTTGGAATTTCAAATCCAGAAAAAAAAATATAATAAATAAATTGAAGACTTTTTTTTTAATTATAACCTTTATTCAAAGTTTGAAAAAAAATAATAAACCATGCAGCTTATTTGCAATCGAAAGTATGGCGCCGGGCGCTCGGCGCGCGATCACGCCGCGCTCGCGTGCCCGCCCGAGGTAAAGGCCGTTCACTTACGTTGGTTTCTGTTGTCCACAGATCGAGTTGCCATTGAAGAAGGCGGCGATGAAGCGCGTCCGTGAGTCGTCGCCGCCCCCCGGGCTCATCACCCCGCAGCCGTCCGACTCGGAGGGGGAGGACGAGTGCTCCAAGCGCTCCCGGGTGGAGCTGTCGCGGCTGACGCTGGCCACCCCGCCGCCGGAGCCGTGCTGCCGGCCGTCCGTCATCATGCGCGCCCACAAGGACGGCACCTGCAGCCCGGAGCCGCTGCCGCCGCCGCCCGAGGACGTCAACATACTGAAAACGCTCAAATTCAAAATGAACCGCGGGCAGAGTTACTCGCAGGCGCGATATATTGCGAGCCAGATGCAGTGCACTCCGCCGGTGACGCCCGCTGTTGTGCAAGCGGCGCCGGTGCAGGCGGAAGAGCCCCGCGTGCCCGCGCCGCACACGGAGTGTCAAACTAAGGACGCCAGCCAGCACCCGACGCCACCGCCGCCAACCGCATCCACGCCTGGTTGGGTTCCATTAGCGCCCCGACCAGCGCCCGCGGTGCTCGTCCCGGGCACCCTCCTCCCGACCACGGCGCTCTTCCTGGTGACCCCGGCGCCCGCAGCCCGCCGCCGTCTCTACGAGTGCTCGTACCAGGGCTGCGGGAAGAACTACTTCAAATCGTCCCACCTGAAGGCGCACGCGCGCACGCACACCGGCGAGCGCCCGTTCCGCTGCCAGTGGCCCGGCTGCGAGCGCCGCTTCTCGCGCTCCGACGAGCTCTCCCGACACAAACGCACCCACACCGGCGAGAAGAAGTTCGGCTGCGGGGTGTGCAACCGGCACTTCATGCGGTCGGACCACCTCGCGAAGCACGTGAAGCGACACGCTAAGGAGAGGGCGCCGCCAGCGCCGGTGCTTAGGCTCCTGCCCTCACCGGTAGCTGTGTCGGTGCCCGCGGCGCAGTGATCCGCGCGCGCGCACCACGACCCACAGATCTCATGATCCTTTTATAAATATACCTAGCTGTAGTCACTACTCATCTATAAGACTGTCCTATCTAACTGTTTAAGTAGAGTTGATTAAGTAAATAGTTATTATTACGTTACTGTTAAACAATGTTAAGCTTCAACAAGACTATCATAATGATAATATAAATGATAATTTATACTGTAATCGTATTGGTTTTTATTTTTTTTTTCACAACTCACCGGCCGGCAGCGAATATATTGTAAATTGAAACTGACACTGATTCACATAACAAGACACAATCCTGCACTGCATTCCTTTGGTAACTGTCGATGTGGCTTGGATCTAGGTGAGTAATAGTTCGTAAGGCTCTAGAGTCAAGAGGGTAGAGTCCTATGTACTATGGTGAAGTGCAAAGAGCGCGGAAGTGTGGCGTGGACGGTCGGAGAGCGACTGTGGGAGCGCGCCCGGCGCCCGCGCCGCTGGCCTGATAAGAAAACGACAGCCGTACAATCAGCATCCAAAATAAGTTATCGCTCTTGACAGTCGTTGAATCTTATTGCAATAGTAATAACGTTCGACGATAGACGAAAGTGTTCACATAATTATGACGCTGTCTGTACAATTATGTTATCTAACGCACACCTATCACTACAATGTTGTCGTCAAACGAAATATTACCTCATTATTTTAGGGAGTCAACAGAAAAAACTACTGCTTTTTTCTAAGCTTTAGTGATAACAAATTCTTAGTTAATTTCTAAAAGCATTACCTACCGATTATATTAATATAATACTAGCAGTGCCCCGCGTTTTCACCCGCGCGAAACGTTTTTATATTACAACTTTTTTTCCCGACATTTTATTTAAATGAAACAAAGCCTATATGTAGCTCCAGACGAAGCTTGATCTGCTTGTGAAAACCGCATGACAATCCGTTCTGCAGATTTGGAGATTATCGCGAACAGACAGACAGATAGACAGAAATAAGTTTTAAAACTTTTTTTATGGTTGGTCACTCTTCTTTTATCGCCCCCTGTCAATTTTTGTTAAAAATATTCAATGTACAGAATCGCGGATTCTACTCTTTTATTATAGTATAGATAGATTAATATAAAATTAATCATTGTGTCAATACAAGAAACGTTAAACAGGCTTTTGACGCGCGTCTAAAAAGTTACTGTAAAAAATTAATATTGATATGTAGTAGATTTTTTTTGACACGCATTTAACGTACCTACCTAAGTTTGAATATTCTGGAATAATACGTTTGAATTGACTGAAGTCGTAGCTCTTATTTTCTACTAGCTGTGCCCTGCAGTTTCAGTCGAGTGAGTTTCGGAATTCTGGCAGGAACTATTTTTTTCTAAAATAAAAGTAGCCTAAGTTACTCCTTATAAAATCAGCTATCTGCCAGTGAAAGTCCCGTTAAAATAGTTTCTGCCATTTCAGAGATTAGCCGGAACAAACATACAGACAGAAAGACAGACAGACAGAAAAATTTAATAAAGGATTTTTTTATTTAAGTCCTGTATTACTTTCATATGCATTCAGTGAAAAGCTGTTAATTTGGAATTACAAACAGACACTTTAATTTTATTTATAATTATGTTTACAGATGTACCTACATTATTATAATTAGGTATCATGACACACGTTTGAAGGGTACTATTAACTGGTTAAAAACACAAAGCAAATTTATTATTCATGGTCATTTATTAAATCAATGCAAATATTGAAGAACAGTCACAATGTTTAGATATCTCAATAGTAAATAACCTAACTAAATATTAATATGATATGTGTAGTTATAAAAAACTTAATTAAAAGTAAAAAAAAAACAACGAAGTCATCGGTCAGTAGGTACCACACCTGTCTCAAAAATGTAGAGTCAAGCAATATAGTCTGGTTGGCAGTCATTAGTGCGTCACGCGGATCCCACCGCGCCGCCACGGAGGTAAGTCGTGATGCAGTGACGTCAACACGTATAACTATCAACTGAGTGCAAACAGTCACCTTCCATGACGATAACACTGGCTGACTTTCCACCGTCCACGTCCGCCGTTTCAATTTAAAAATGGAATGCTAAACGCAAAGTTACAAACATCTAAAGGCAAATTATAGAGTTCTTAGCGGGAACCCAAGGCATAATAAGCTCCTTTGTTGTGCTTATATCAAAAGCACCGACAAAGATTTTTCAGTCTATGTAGCACGGCATAAACTTCAATTTATGCCGTTCAATCATACATCTGTCTGTCAGTCTGTTAGTTTTTCACGCCTTAACTACTAAACGAATCGTCATGAAATTTTGCATACCTACATGTCAGGGATACAGAAAAAGCCATAGCAGGCGTAGGGTATTTTTTATCGAAACATTTGCGCGGGTGAAGCGGCGGGGAACAGCAAGTATGTAATAAATACGTACAGAAAGGTCAGTCACCCGGAAAATGTGTATTTGGTCTTGAATAATCTTGATGTTTATGGTCGATTCAAGGTAAATGCAGCAATAATCAAAAATAAACCTTCAAACTATTACAAAAATAAGCGCGTTCTGTACATAATATAATATTATGCTTAACCATAATAGCCTTAAAAGTCTTAAATATAGGTAACCGAAGTTAACAACTATTCTTCCATTCGGCAATTACAAGTCACAAATTGTCTACAATTAGTTTCGCACGAGTACCTATTGTAAATACGCCAAATTAACATATGTGAAAAAATTTTACCGAAAAAATCGTAAAAGATATTTAATTAAAGTCAAACGTTAAAGTCACGTTCATTATGTATAATGAATATATATATAATTATATATATATAAAAAAAACCTTAAAGTAACGTAGTGAAATTAACGTTTACTTCTAGTTTTTGGAGCGGGAATCGAATGCACAACCACAAGCCGCTGACAGTATAGTTTTAGCATATTTTATCTTCAGTGTTGTCAATTTTCTATATCATGAGAAGCTTTTAATCCGAACTCTACATAAATGCCGCTATAGCTGACGTACACGGGGATTTTTATGCTACCCAATCGGTAGGTTACAAAACTAGTATGTTTATACTAATACTAGCTGTGGTCCGCAGTTTCACCCGCGTGAGTTTCGGAATTCCCGCAAGAAGTCTTTCAAAGTAGCCTAATTTACTTCTTATAACATCAGCTAATTTGCAGTGAAGGTCCCGTCAAAATCGGTGCAACCGTATCGGAGATTCGAAATTCGAAATTCCCGCAGGAACTACAAACTTATTTCATAGGAACCTGCTCCTTACAATAACAATCACAACAAAAATAAATTAGCGAAATTGGTCCAGCCGTTCACACGTGATGTAACAAGGGAAATAGGGATTCATTTTTATATCTATACTACACATAAACAAAATTGAAGCGCTTTCTATCTTTTCACTAAATGCATAATTATGAAAGTAGGTATATCCGGTACTTACACAAAAAAATCTATTTTTTTTAATTTTCTCAGTGAATAAACAGACAGACATGTCTGTTTGTTCCGGCTATTCCTCCTAGAATTCTCAAACTCGTGCAGGTAAAACTGCGAGGCACAGCTAGCAATTTATATTTTTTTTTGTCTATTTGTTTTTTATAACTCTGTTTGCCTCTTGTTACCTTTAAAATATTACGTAAATGCAAGTACCATACCTACTTAAAATTTGATTAAGAGCCGCTTTTCAATAATCAGAATAGGTTAACAATGGAATAAGTTTTTATTTGGCATAGAAGATGTGCCCCGCGGTTTCACCCGCCGTTTCATAGTTCATTTCAGAGTTCCCGCGGGAGTTCCGGGATAAAAACTATCCTCTGTACAACGTGCATGCCAAATTTCATCCAAATCCGTTCAACCGTTTTTGCGTGATTGAGTAACAAACATACAAACATCCACACTTTCACATTTATAATATTAGTAGGAATGTAACCAGTCCGATAGATTGACAAAATAGATAAATAATAATAATTTTTTGTCCATAGTAGCTGCGGTAAACAAAAGTGGCCTCAACGACTTCGGTTTCTGTACCACGGAATAAGTATCGCAAACAATGAGTCAGTCAATGCGAGGCATCAGTGTTATTCCTTTCGAGGTTATCGGAACAAAACAATCACAAAACCCATTGTTCTGTACAAAAAATAGATACTTGTCTTTGTTCAGTATCGAAGGAGTTGTTGAGACGGATTGTGTTTTGAGGATCCCTCAGCAAGAGGTGTTTTCGTCAAATCCAGATTTCAAATGTCCTTTATTACCTACATTTGTTTGTGCCATTCGCTTAGAAAAGTCAATATTATTTCGAAACTCCCAGCTGCCCGCGGCTCCACTCGCTGTTTGTCTCAGGTTATCTGTACACGGATAGCGCTAAAAATTATTTTTAATGAAGTAACAGTTTGTTTTGTGCAATGAGACCAAAAATGTGATGGCGTAGAGCTAAAGGAAATTCGACCGTATGCAGTTGAATTAAAAGACTAAATTAAAACTTTATTGTACACTACCTACATGTTACAATTTAAATACACCCTAATTTAATTCTTATGTAAGCCTTAATTGCTAAAAAGCGATTACTTCCGGGAATCTAGATGGAGGACAGTAACATACTTAAATACGTATGTATTACCATAAGCCGGTGTTTGCACGTCAAGTTAGATTTTTATTGACGTCAAAGAAAAATATATTCGCCAACTTTCGACCGACAGTGCTGTACTAGCTGTCCTCGCAGTTTCACCCGGGGTAATCTCGGAGTTCCCGCGGGAATTCCGTATTACAATATTGCCTATGTTACTCAGGGATAATGTAGCTTTTTAATGGTCAAAGAATTTTTGAAATCGGTCCAGTAGTTTTTGAGTTAAATCCTAATAAACAAACAAACAAAACATCAAGTCTGTCTTCTTTATAATATTAGTATAGATGAATCAAATAGATAATAATAGACTATATTATTTATACGTATTACGTATACTCATATTATGAAAAACAAAATTGATTTTTTTGTATGTAAGATTGTAATGAATAACTCAAAAACCACCAAACTGATTCTAAAAATCCTTTCACCTACAGAAAGCTACAGTATTTCTGCTCCTTTCCATCCTGGAATTTTCACAGTAACTGCGAAATTGAGGTCGTTGAAACTGTGGGGGATCGACCAGTGTTGATTGTGAAAATCGGTATTTTTCCAATGGCCTCAAATCATTCACGTGTAGATGCGTGTTGTTTGGTTCTGCGAGTGTTTTGGTACTGAAATAGCGCGAGCCGATCGGCGTCCTCGATTCACCTAATCCAACGGTAAGCGGATTAGAACCACGCCCGCCGCTATAAATACCACGGGAACATCCCAATGATTCCGTGTTGTCGATCGGACTTTGTACTGCTGGTACAAAGCAAGGGGCAAGCTTCGTCATTATTACAGTTTTTATAACTGTATTAGAAATAGCGCATGACAACACTGGTGATAATACGTAACTTTAGAAGAAGAAAAATACTAATGAATTGGCTGTATGGACTTAGCTTCCTTTGCGTTCCCCATAAGGGGTAAATAAACTCAAACTCAAACTCAAACTCAAACAAATTTATTGAACTCGTTAAGTTACATCATAACATTTGAATTCAGTCAAAACACAATAAATAAATTTTTACATTTACCGCTCGCTCGGAAGGCAGATTTCCCAAGAGAAGAGACGAGCGAGAAACTCTTGGGTTGCTCTTTTTCAAATTACAAGCATGTGATATAAATGTAACACCTAAGTTCATGACAGGCAAATAAGGCAAATAAGGGGCCACCCTACGCAACACAGACACCCTTCGAAAAGTATGAAATGTAACGATCTCAGTCCCAAGCTTTTTTGTCATCAAGATAATCCGAGACTCTGTAATAAGCATTTTTAATGAGTCTTTTCTTTACAAAAGCTTTAAATTTATTCATTGCTAGATTCTTGATTAGTATTGGTAATTTGTTATAAAAACGAATGCATTGTCCTACAAAAGAGTTACTTACTTTATGTAGTCTAAACTTTGGTAACACTAGTTTATCCCTGTTTCTCGTATTAATCCCATGAGTATCACTAGCTTTTTTAAAAAGATCTATATTCCTATGAACGTAGATTAGGTTCGCATAAATATACTGTGAAGCAACAGTCATCACGCCTATTTTTCCGAATGTATCCCTTAAAGAACACCTAGAGCCTAAGTTATAAATTGCGCGTATAGCTCTCTTTTGCAATACAAATATCGTGTTAATACCCGCAGCATTACCCCACAGAAGAATGCCATAACTCATAATACTATGAAAGTAACTAAAATAAACCAGTCGAGCAGTATTAACATTAGTCAACTGGCGAATTCTTCTTACCGCATAAGCTGCCGAGCTTAATTTACTAGCCAATGTATCTATATGAGGGCCCCATTGAAGTTTCGAGTCCAGAGTTATACCTAGAAATACTGTGGTGTCCACAAGACTTAATTCCTGTCCATTAATGATTACGTTGGTACTCACTTGTTTTACATTTGGTGTCCTAAATTTAATACATTTTGTCTTTTTTTCATTTAACAATAGATTATTAACACTAAACCAATACACTATTTCAGAAATAGCACAATTAACATTGTCAATATTAGACTGTTGCCGATTTAACTTAAATAACAACGAAGTATCGTCAGCGAATAACACAATTTCGTGTTTTTTCTTTACTAGATACGGCAAGTCATTAATATAAATAAGAAATAGAAAAGGACCCAGAATAGAACCTTGCGGAACTCCCATAGCAATAACCGATCCAGCGGATCGTTTACCGTTCACGTCTACCCTCTGTACTCGATTACTTAGGTAGGAAACTAATAAATTCAGTGCATTTCCTTGGACACCGTAGTGGCGTAGTTTCTCGATCAGTATATCATGTCGAACGCAATCAAAAGCCTTAGACAAATCACAGAATACTCCTAGAGCATCCCGTGAATCCTCCCAAGCTCCAAAAATGTGCTGTAGCAATTCAGTACCAGCATCGGTTGTAGAACAACCCCGCGTGAAACCGAATTGCTTTAAGTGAAGCAAGCAGTTTTTGTTGAAGTGTAATTGAATTTGATTAAGTATTAATTTTTCGAATATTTTACTTAATGTAGGCAAAACAGATATAGGCCGAAAGTTGGAGGCGTCAGATTTACTTCCAGATTTAAAAAGCGGTATTAATTTACTATGTTTCATCTGATCTGGAAACTCGCCACAATCGACACATTTATTAAAAATGATTGCTAATTCAGGTGCCATTATATTAATCACAGATTTAACGACTTTCACAGAAATGCCCCAAAGATCAGATGTTTTTTTTACACTTATAGTTTTAAAAGCTTTAAACACATCATTGCAATTGATGTGATCAAATTTAAAAATTGAGGGACATTCATCAACGTTTTCTTTTAGTAATGACTTTGCACTAACAAGAGAAGAATTTAAAGATTTTGTAGTCTTAATTGGTATTTCAGAAAAGAATTTTTCAAAAGCTCCGGCAACTTCTGTATCTGATCTAATTATTCTATTGTCGATTTCTAAACAGAATTTATTATCACGAATTTTTGACCTTCCAGTTTCACTGTTAATAACTTTCCAAGTTGCTTTAATTTTGTCATTAGAGTTTTTAATTATATTACTTAAATAAGTTGCCTTAGCCAAGTGACATACACGTTTAAATATCTTAGAATAATTCTTTACGTACAGTGAAAACGTCTCACTATGGTTACATAGTCTTTCATTGTAAAGGTCATATAATTTTTGTCTACTCCTATGAATTCCTACTGTTGCCCAATCACTAAACGCTGTTCTGCTATTAACTGAGACGTTTTTTGGAGTAAAAATTGTAGTGAACTCAGAGCTAAATACCTAAAAAAATTTATTATACATTGTATTTGGATCATCATCGTCACTCAAGAATGGAAGTTTACTAATTAAATTTTTTTGAAAATTTTCCAATCTCTGTGCCGTTATGGGTACAGTAGAGATTTTTAGTTTGATATTTCTCTCACAATTTATATTAAATTTAACTAACTGGCCGCAGTGGTCAGAGTTTATTTTATTTATAATACTTTTACTGTTAGGAATTAAATTACTAAATATATTATCTAGGCACGTCGCGGTGGAGGCTGTTATTCTAGTAGGTTCTAGAAACAGATTTACTAAGTTATAAGAGAGAAACAAGGATTTCAACTTTACACACAGAACCGAGTTTTCTAACAAATTGATATTGAAATCGCCACAGATAAGCAATTTTTTATCGGTTTGACAAGCCCTATTCAATACAACATCCATAATCTTTTCAAAGTCATCATACGATGCAGAAGGTGGCCTATATACACACATAACTATTAATTTATCCAGTTCTACACAAGCTATTTCAGTTGTTCGCTCAACAGATAGGCTTACAATGTCATTCCGTTCCTTAAATTTTAACCATTTATTCAATAATATTAGAGATCCACCGTGTATAGCATTATTTCTGCTGAATGAACTACCTAAAATATGATTTTGAAAATTAAACATGAGCTGGTGCTTTTTTAACCAATGTTCTGTGACACAAAGAATGTTAATATTATGACAATTTATGAACAATTCAACCTCGAGATCTTTGCCGAGCATTCCCTGAATATTTTGATGAACTAATTTAAGTTCATTTTTATTTTTAAATGATGAATTTTCTGATAGATTAACACTTTTTTTACAATGCAAATTAGAAACTATTTTGTTGCTAGAGATTTCCTCTATTGTCTCAACATTTAATTTAAATTACTTGGAACGGATTCCAACGTCTGATGATTAGAAGTATCACAACTTGTATTGGCTAATACAGTGATATTACTAGAAAATATCTTTGAATTATGCTCAATAGAAGCAATATTTTTTGGCGGGTGTTTGGCAACCACGTCAAAATAAAAATATAGTGAATTAGCTATTTGTCTTTTATCATATTTAGAGATCTGATAACAGTTATCTCGAGTCAAGCAATATTTATTTTTCTTTAGGAGACAATTAATATCAATAATGTGGAATCTATCCCTGGTGCAATGTGCAACTGTATCCAGAGCTGCATTTATCCTATATCTAGCGTCATTTTCGCCCTGCGATAAGCTGTCGCTATAAGGGAGAGAAAATAAAACAATCCTATGTACATTTAGACTAATTAAAGAGTCACAGAATTTAATGACGTCTTTTTTGCGCACATCTCCCCTATTTCCGACCAAAATAGTCAAAGTGTCGTTTTGACAGAAATCGTAGGTCAAAATCTTCTGCATGACATTTTTAAAAGGCATCCCAGGAAAACAATAATTTGTGACAGAAAGTCCCAAACCACCCAGCAATTGACCCATGGTTTTACCCATTTCGTCACTAAAAAGAATAATATTATTTCGAAGATGACTCTTGTCGCGTTCGTCAATGGTACCACTGGTGCAAGCGATAGGTGGATTTGAAAGGGCGTCAAGCATATTTGTTCCTATTGATGACTCCCATGACACTGGTAAAGGTTCTTGAACAATGTTACATTTACAACTCTTTGTAAATGATTCCAATCGTTCTGAATGAGTTTTACATAGTTCTACTAAATCATTAATGGCCTGTATGTGTTCCTGTATCTCCTTTTTTGAGGTGTCATATTGACCTGATACAAAACACAATGATTCTTGTAGATAGTTTACTTCATTTTGATATTTTTTAATATTTTTTCCATAAATTAAGTTATCTTTTTGTATTTTTTCAGAATATTTATTCATTTCATTGAGTAAATGTATTCTTTCTTTCTTATATTTTAAATTTTTCTTAAATAAATTATGTCTTTTCAAAATTTTTTGAGTTTTCCTAATGTAACGGTTAATTTTTATGTATTTTTTCAACTTATTTCTGCTGCACGCAACAATGCTGAATTTACTAGGTTCTTTATTTAGAGCTGATTCATCACTAGTGAGGTCAAAGAATCCAGCATTACAGCTGCTCAACTCATCGTACAGACTATGAGATGTGTAATTTTCACTGCTTCTCTTATTATTATTTTCTAAGTTAGTAATAGTATTTTGAGCCTCGGATAAATTTGTTTCTAATTCAGATATACGATTTAATGCTATTTCATGTGTACTTCTACATTCCTTAACAGATTGAAGTATCGTCTTCACTTGATCACACTCATCCACAACGTCCATGTATTTGGTGTTCAGCTTAGCCAATTCGGTTTTGAGCTCCTTATTTTTAGCAACTATCTGTAATATTTCTTGCTCACTCTCTTCACGTTCTTGTAGTAGCTGGTCGCATACTTTTTTTGACTCATTTAGATCAAAAATGGCCTGTCTCAGCTTCATCTCCATATCCTTAGCAGCTGCTTTGCGAGTAAGCATAGTTGCTAATCTCAGAATAAATTAACGGTAGTAAGTGAGGTTTAGCCCTTAATTAGCGACTACAGCAAAACGAATCTTTGATGAAAGTGTTAGGTTGATACAACTAAAGAACTTGTATCCAGTCCAATATTCAAAAAAAAAAAAAGCCATAGACAGTTTTTCCGTCAACTGTCATGTCACTCATTGACAAGTGACAACTTTGTCAGTAAGTTCAAAAATTAAATTCGGACAGCTGATTTTAACACCTGATTGGATCGATTTGATCAGCTGTAATTATTGATTTTTCAAATTATATCCTTGTGTGAGTGTTGTAAATAAATAACGGTTTAACACCAGAGTCGTTTTAGTGGATTATGTTCTATAATACCTTTCGAACCATAACGAAAATATATTGAAATGTGAGTACCATACTGTGCAGCAACTTCACAACACTCTTGTAAACAATTAAAGTACTTTTGCAACAAAATTAATTATATTTTTAAGAGTAATCTAAAACAGGACTACCTTCTTTAACACTTACGCACACACTCTCAAAAAATACGCAGCTATTCCTACCAGGAAGTGGGGGTTAATTACGACTGTGGAGTCCTTTATCTCACGAGATGGCTTTAAAAAAAAACATTTAAGTATGTTATAAATTTTTTGACATTTGTTTAGATTTTCCCTTGTCTTTCAGCTCCAAAATCTTAAAAGTTATTTTATAGCTAGAATAGACAACAACTCTTTTGGAGATTGGAATAAAGCTCAGAAGAATAACTAAGCAATTCTTCTGAGGAATAAAGCAACCCAATGTGCATAAGTTTTGCTAGACGCACGATAGTAGATAAGTACCAACAATCAGAAAACATCTCAAGTCATATAAGTTAAAGGAAAACTAAATATAACATACATAATAAATGTAGATAAACATCGGTTTTCTTCAATACCAGAAAAATATTAAAGGTTAACTTTGCTCATTATCCTACTAATTATTTATAAATGATTATGATTTTCTTTGTTTATTTGTTTGTAATAACGGCTCAACCGATCATCATGAAATTTGGTGTACACGTTGTCAAGTATATAGAGAAGGACATAGGGTACTTTTATCCCGGAATTCCCGCGGGAACTCCGTAATTACCGCGGGCGAAACCGCCAGCACAGCTAGTTACATTATAATTGCGAAAATAAATATCTCTTTCAGTTAGAAAAAATCATCCCCGCTAGTCCAAAGATATGGATAGTTCATGTGACTAAGTATAATTTGATAAATATTACCAACATGTAACATGTTTCAATCATCCTTACAAATTCCCAAAGTGATTGAAAAACTGGAATTACGCGGTGAATTTAATTAGATCCACAGTAATAAATATTATAAATGCAAAGCAAATCTGTCTGTCTGATCATATTAGTTTTGCATAGGTACACATTCTCAGGGGTACAGAACAGAATTCAAAGTACTTTTTATCCCGGAGTTCTCGCAAATACTCTCATATTAACGCGGGTGAAACCGCATTAAATTTTCTATACACGTAGTCAGGGATACAGAGAAGGGCATAGGGTACTGTTTATCCTACAATTGTTGCGGGAACTTCGCAATTAACGCGAATGAAGCCGCGAGGAAAAGCTAGTTATAATATTGTTTGACCGAGGACCGCGTCAGAGGGCGGCGCGGGCGTGCGCGCACGTAGCTACTCGTAGCACGCAACGGGCGCGTGAGCCTGCGAGCTCGAAGCGCCCCGCGACACAGCTGTGCCCGTACCATGGGGCGCTATAGTCAGTGAGGAGCTAAAATTTAAAAAGATAATAATATTCTTCTCCGACGACTGGATTGGCGCAGTAGGTAAGTCACCAATTCTCTCCGCTAATCAAGAGATGCTGGGTTCGATTTCTGGTGAGGGTAGACTTTGTAACTAAATATTTCTTATTCATCCGATGATATAGAAATGAAATTATTAAATCAAATCAAATATACTTTATTGCACACAAGTACGGTAGAGAATCACGTTAACAAAACCCAGAAACATATAAATACGTACAATTAGGTGAACTAAGAGCAATTTTTTCATAGGCATTATCTTTGCTCGTTCTGCCAAATTGTGATACATTATTCGTCCTGCTTTAAGTACGAATAGCAACAGCCTTTTCTTTAACATCTATAATTTCAAGAAACCAATTTGATAATTTAACCAATGACGCAAATTAAATGAACTCCATGGAACTGAATGTCTCTTTTCATTTGACGTGTTTTATCGGTACTTACGACTACGATAAAAGTGATGAAACCCACAGTAAGGGCATGAGCCCTCATTCCTACGATGACGCAACATACAAACGATCAACGTTGCCTACCATCGCGATGTACATCGCAGTTCATACGGCGGCTCATAAACAGGTATCGTCGTAGCGATCAACTTAACCGGACAAAGCATTTTACATTTACATACTTACTAAAAGTAAATATTCATAAAAAAAATAAAAAAAATCAGTACTCTAATTAGATTTCAAGAAAATAAAATAAAAAAACTCTAGCTATCCCCTTGTTTGTTTGTTTGTTATGCTTTTACGCCTCAACCGCTCAACTGATCATCATGAAATTTTGTATAGGTACACGTTGTCAGGGGTTTTAAAAGGGACAACAAGTATATTTGTCACAGAATTTCCGCGGGAACTCCGAAATCAATGTGATAATCGCGGGGAACAGCATGTACGTACATAATATATATTATTTGCAAACCAGTGATACGCTGATACACCCGCGATAAAATTATTATCTACGCGCGGGCGTTGAAGGTAAAATGTGGCTGTAACTGATACAACGGTTTGTTTACTTTTTTCCAGAACATTAACTGTTTATTAAATACAACGCCCACGTATTGTTACGCACTTCACGATTCCTCTCGTAGTAATCTAAAGGCCGTAATAATCCACTTTTCAAATAAAAATAAAATCCTATGTGTTTACTCGTTATCTCCTATTAAATTTTCACCATCTACAGCAATCAGAATATAGTTACCAAACAAACATTTGTTTTATTTTAAGCTATTACATTTTTAAACTAGCTGTCCCGCGCGGTTTCACCCGCGATTATTTCGAAGTTCCGGTGGAATTGTTCCATACAAACTTTGCCACCCCTTTTCACCCCGTCACGTCTCTGAGTGCGGCCGAACGTATTCCACGCAGAGCAAAGACGATTGGACCCTACAATCGTGCTGCTAAAACCACCGACATAATATGGCAGACATGAAAAGAAATCTCAGAGGAGCGTTGCAAAAGGAAAAGTTTGGTAACACCAAGTTAATAATTAGCTAATCAACCGTTGAAGCGCTTGACCCGGAGTTTCTGCTGAGTCGCGACGATAACCGTTTGGCAACGTACACTGGGCTACGTAAGTGCATGAGCACCTACACCAGCCCCTTAAGCCAAGTTGACGACGCTAACTTAGGAACGTATCGTCACGTCAAGTGGTCACGCAAAATCAAACTTGATAATACGTTTCTAAGTTTTATACTCGTATATAGCTATAACGATTATAGATTTTTAGCTTCATTAAGGGGGCAGAATACCATGTATACAATACATATAGGTACATGTACGTATTAAATGCCTAGAGTCCAGAAGTATTCCAAGAACGCGCTTTTTCTAGTCAAAAAGTCTTACTACCTCTTACTTTAGAAGCTCTTCTACTATATATAAGCTCTCACTAAAGAAGAAGTTGAATAAAATAAATACCTTTGTTGACGTTTCATCTTTTCAGCCCGCTTAGTCAAGTTGACCATCTATAAAATCATTATTGCTTAAGAATCTAAGAAACGTCGTCATATCACGTTGCTTTCATGTATAATATACAATATATGGACGCAGATAAGCAATAACATGTTAACCCACAAAACGAAGTCATTGATTTAGAACGATTTATTGAGAGTTACAGAATGTTTTTTAATTATGTGTTTACCTTATTACATTGTTTAAATATGTAACTAAATATTGTACATAAAAATGTAGAAACAAAATGGCGCTATAATTTTAAAACTTTAATTTACTCAAAATTTCTCCAGTGTGGGTTAACACACTATTGCTTATCTGTATCCATATTATAGTATACCCAGTGGTCAACATAGTCCACCCCCACCACGATGCTGACAGCAAAACTGCTTGCTGCTTCAAATTAGAATTATACATTAATTTATGTTGGCCAGTGTACCTACCCGACACAGATATCTAATACATCACTAGGTGTGCGCATGCTTGACACCGATGCCGATGTCGTCGTCTGAATACAAATTTCAAATCGCGCAGCGGCTATAGTATCAGTTCGAGCGGCTCTCCATTGGGCGAACCAAAGACTAAAGAAAATATAAAGAAGCGACACTCTCTGCCTCCCATCAAGTTCATGCCTCCTCATACCCTGCGAAAACTTCTTGGTAAATTCCGAGGAAAGTTTGACACATGTAGAATCTACATGCGACAATTATTCACTGCCGGCTGACAGTTACTGTCACCTCGCTGTCAAACTTATGATACGCACACGCACCACACGTGTACTGTACTGTACACGTGTACAACCCGGCCGTCTTTACTTATGGGAACGTACTTGAATCAGTACATTTATATGGAGAGTCACCGGGCTGGCCGAACGATATGCATGCGCGAGTGAACACGCAGCTATGCGTGCGCACCGCGCGAAACCATAGCGGTCGCGACGTCCATGGTAGAGTTGTTCGACATTGTCGGTTTAGTTTGTTAGCATCCATGTTCTCTCACTCTATCTAGAGTGAACATTAGTTAGCGAACAAAACGAACTGGATATTTACAATACGTCACCCCTTAGGAGTTGAATTTCCAAAAACTTAAAAACTTAATACTTACCAATTAAAAGGTCTGGTGGAAAATTTTTAGTGTTTAATCTTGAGCCCAGTGGTAGTTTGACATGTCGGTTAGTGAGAAAACATACTTAGTTCTCCGTATTTGGAGATTCGAGTGGGTATTTTAACAATTCTCAAAAGTATATCATTTGATTACAAAATTTCGCAAGAATTCTATAACAAAAAAGCTTACGCGTTATAATACTAGCTATTCTCGAATTCCATAATTATCGGTTGAGTAACTAAAGCGTAAAAAACAAACAAAGAAACTCACATTCGCGCATTTATAATATTAGATACGATTATCTAGGATTTGGATTTATGACCGACCTTTGTCCTTTGTAAGACGCAAGTACTCGACAGTGCCGATACAAGTCAGTTCACCCTTTACCACTCAATAACATCATTGAGTTAGTGTGGCGTGTAGCCGCAGCGGTCGGCAACTGATAAATGCGTAGCAGCCACGAGCCCGTGCGGTGGGCGTGCGCCGCCAGCACGCGGGGCCTGCGTGTGCGCAATCCGGCGCGTCAAGTGACGTCACGCGCCGACCGCGCCCGCCACGCCGCACCTGCGCCCGCGCACATTGACACACAAACGCGCAGGCGTGCCCCGAATGATCGACAGTCGACACTCAAATAAGGACTAACCAGACAGTGAGCGCACAAATGGGAACAAGATTTGTATGAACGGCAGCAACGTACCTATCTGTCGATGGAAAGAAAAAACAGCAACACGCAGGCGTGTCCAAATGATATGAATTCTCAAATAAGCACTAACCAGAGAGTGAGTGCAGAACGAAACAAATTTTGTATAAACGAAAGCAATCTGAATATTTATTTGTTGATTTAAAAAATAATTCAGCGCTATATTGAAATACCTTAGGTAGGTACACTGTAGAGAATTATAATAATTCATTATTTGTGAAAATTGCTATTAAGTGGCTAAATCAGTTTAGATAATAATCTTATAGAGAACACAAAACTGCTACTAATAGTTATGTGGCTCAGTTTCGAATTATTTTTTAAATACAGATCAAGGATGATGAGAAAATGGAACCAGGTAAAGAGTACCGATAAGATTAATAGAACGCCGATAAAAATATTCAATCTATATTTTTATATATTATTAAGTAGCTACATTAGGTAGTCTCTTATATATTCAATCGTTTAAAAACAAGATTAGGGCAAGAATGCGTTGCGATGTATGTTCTTATTAACTAAAATTCGGTAGGTAGTAGTAAGCTCTGTTGTGGTCATTTTTATTCCACCAAAAACAATTTCATGTAAGTAAAATGTTGCCGAGACAAGGCTATAAGACTCGCACTTTAAAAAAGTAATCATATCTCATGTAGAACCAAGCTTCTAACTCTACACGCCCAAAGCCTAACTTCACAAACTTAACTTAGCCAAAATATGTGACTGGCAAAATATAAGGAGAAGATGCGAGGTAAGCTTGTTCGTTTGTAGGTGTTTTGGAACTACTGAACTGATTTTCTAAATTCTTTCACTGAGAGATAGCTAAAGTATGTATCCCTGAATAACAATAGATCCCGGAACAAAAAGTTCTTGAAGAAACTCCAAAATTGTCACGATTGAAAAACCTCTCAAATTACTCCTCAAAAATCAAAACACACATAGTTTTTTTTATTATTGTCATTTTTGTATGCAACTTATTAATAAAAAAGAAGAGTAACTAAAAACTATGTAAACAAGAATAGGTACAATAAATATCAAGTTAATCATTGAAAAACAATACCATACTTACAATAATGCCATAAAATGGGGAAATAATTTTGACTTTAATAAAGTTTAACTACTACCACGAAACTCATTTGTGGGTGTCCAAGCTTTGTAAAGTTCGGTGAAAAAATCGCGTCGGTGATTTTAATTAATTATTAGTAAATGCTCAATTTTCTTCAATTTCATATAGGTAGCTTACCGCCGCACTCAGAGTCGACTTTAATGATTACTTAGTTAAGTATGGATTTTTGAAACAAAACTGCCGCAATCAGAGACGTTCAGTAAATTAATGTTGATTGGCATTTAATGAGATGTAACTTAATTAGTTAAATGCCAATTAACATTAATTTATTAAACTTGTCTTATTATAATCGTTAAAGTCGACTCTGAGTGCGGCCGTTAATCTACATACTTATAAAAAATCTATGTAACAAGCAAGTAGAAATGTTTTTTTTATTTCACACAAACTTTTAAAATGCTTTTTCTTGAATCAAGCTTTTTCAGAGTTTCAACTTCAAATGTCTAAAAAACTATAAGTTTTTGAATATTTTTTCAATCCTTACCATCAATTGACTATTCTCGATACCGAATCTAGTCTTCACTCAATACCCCACTACTGGTACCTTTTTACGTGGACGCCCATATTTTATTATACAGTCATATTATGTATCTTAAGTAGAGGCAGAACATTATAGAATAACCCAAAAACCAGAATCCAAATAAAACGTAACAGATTCTAAAAAGAAACAAACAATTTCGACCACCGTCGACCAGTTTTCCTTAAAGCTCTGTATGCAATGTTTTGAATTCCAGTTTTGCGTGTAGCATTCAAATCAATTCGTTTCTTGGAAGCACTTGTAGAAAAGAGTTCTCGCGATTGGTAAATCGAAAAAACCGGTAAGAGAAGGATAAATTAATAAAAATGGACATGATGACAAGGTATACAAATCTAATTCTATTTAGTCCGTCAGTTAGATAATTAGATGAATTAGAGGTACTTTTTGCTTCTTCGATTTATTGAAAAAATACTTAGATAAAACGCATTAAAGTTTAGGAGTGGGAGGTCGCGACGTCATAACTAAGTATTATAAAGTGTACCAAGGTGTGACGTCACACGGAATTTCAACTCAATGTATCGCAATAATTTTTTTTAATATGTAAAAAAGGAAAAATACGCGCCTAATATTTTTTATTAGGTAATCTACAAGACGGACTAAATATTAAAATTTAGTCATCATGCCCATTGCGGTCAGAGCATTGCTAAATATTGAACTCACGGAGGACTCCTCCATGATTAAACCTAAAGAAGATGATATCCCCTGCCACAAGTACAAGAGCACCGCTCATACTCGACCCTGTATCAATATCAATTTTATGTTACCTCTTATTGTTAGAAAGAATATAAGCAAGAGATACAACGACAAATATTCCGTTCAGGCGCATTTCGTCCAATTCGCAATTGGTCCTATTCCTAGGTCCTATTCACAATTGCTATCTTTTTTCTATTTCAATCGGAAACATAACGATTTTGCTAGAACGCGGTTATTTGCTTAGACGTCTAGTCGGTTACAATTTTTGAAGTAGGTACCAGGTATATTGATTTTAATCTATTGCTAGAATTTGTATAGGTGTCAAATATGTAATCGCGACAGTAAAAAAACAATACAAAATATATA
This sequence comes from Zygaena filipendulae, assembly GCA_907165275.2. Lineage (NCBI taxonomy): Eukaryota > Metazoa > Arthropoda > Insecta > Lepidoptera > Zygaenidae > Zygaena > Zygaena filipendulae. The sequence goes on from OU015649.1 coordinate 1,918,198, forward strand.
ACTTTGATAAGGGGATCAGTGTTGGCTAAAATCCAAATAATACACACAGCGGATCACCTGATACGGGCATCTATGTGGACAAAATAAGCCCCCTTGTGGATCCAAACAGGTGGTCCAAGTGGACGGATGCAACAAAAGTTACATTTATTTTATTTATTTTACTAAGGGTGTTGAGGCGATAATCCTCCAAGGGTCCAATAGAGATTGGTGAACTGGGGGGCTATTATGTAACTTATATTTCTATCATTTTTCGGTTGCAATCAAAAACATTGTGGTTTTGCGATTAACATATGCACGTTTTGACACCTACAATAGCAATCAATCAACCAAAATAAACATACTTCAAAAGTTAAAGCTGTCTTAACATGATTAATTAATCACAAAATCACTATTATTCTGATAGAAACTAAAATATGATAGCAACAAAAGTTACATAATTGCCCTACTGGACTCACACTCTCTTATTGTTTCTAATACGTGCAGTTTTCCCCACGATGTTTTCCGTCACCGTAGAACCTGTGTCATTGGAATCCCGAATATATACGTAATTCGTATATACCTACCAAAGATCGGAAAATATCAATATCAACGAACCTGGAATCGAACTTCCGACCTCTAACATAACGTACCACTTTACATTATATTCAATCACATTGTATTTAAAACTGATTTAACCTTGTTAAATATTTATGTGAGCGTGTTGCTTGAATTTAATTAAATCTTTTTTCCCGAAATCAATGATTATCTTACGCAATAAAAACACAGCATTGAACTAGAGTCGTCTGGACAATTATTATGTAGGGATGTATGTATGTACATGTATACCTAGTGTATACGAGAGACTTGACCTACAAGCAATAACACAAACAATACTTGAACTAAAAATATAACCTGATTACGAGTACAATCACCTGGTTATTTTTAATATATCCTAGACTTTGTTACACTATCCTTAGGGATGTGTTTAGGATTGTGTTTTTTTGTCCCAAAGTATTGTTATTACATTCTTCAATACTATTCGTCTCTGAATTATATTTTATGCCATTATAGAAAGAGAACCTTAAAGTAAATCTATACTAATATTATAAAGCTGGATAGTTTGTTTGTTTGTTTGGTTAAACGCGCTCATCTCCGAAACTACTGAATCGAATAAAAAAATATTTTTGTGTTAGATAGTCCATTTATCGAGAAAGAGGCTATATTACATCGCGCTACGACCAGTATAGGAGCGGAGCAAAAAATTTTGCAAAAAATGTTGCAAAAAATTATTCCTTTTGAGAATTTCAAATTAACGCGGTTGAAACCGCGGGGCACAGCTAGTAAATAGATAAAGATTTAAATGGAGGATAAAACATAGGTAAAATCTTAATATATTATGCTCTACAACGGATTTAATTAGCACCCACTTGGCACAATGCCTTTTATGTGCATTGTTTGCAACGTTCCAACGTTCCATGTAGGCTTGTCCGCCATCGAACTTATGTGATAAAAATTATGTCATTGTTTCAATATAATTTATTATAAAACGCTTGTTGGTGTGTTTTGCCTTGTGTACTGAGTAGATAGTATTGTGTGTGCTGTGTAGATAGTGTGTAATAGAAGTCATTATATGTATACACAGAATATACCTAATAATGTTTTACATTCTGAATCATATTTGAAGTCAGACTGTATAAAATAATTAATTTTCAATTTTGCGTAAGGTAAAGATAAATAAATCCTTCCTATTATAAATTTGGAAGTGTGTTTGTTACGCTTTCACGACGTAACGGCTCAACCGATCATCATGTGCATACTGCATACACGTTATCAGGGGTACAGAGAAATACATAGGATACTTTTAAACCCAGAATTCCCGCGTGATCTCCGAAACTAAAGCCGGTGAAACCGCGGGGCACAGCTAGTGGAAATTTAGAAATGGTTTTCTTAGTTGATCTTTTATATTTATAACAACAGTGTTAAAATCTTGTATTAAAAATCTAAAAAAAGAATTAATTAAAATAATACTGAATATCTACTGACGATTTTATTTAGTCTTTAGTTATTATTATTTGAGTCATAAAGCTCTAATGTAAACAAATGAAATTTTAATTAGGTACAAAAATAAAATTGCAACAACTTAAACAACGAGACTACGTCTGTACCTTGTTTATGGTTTGTTTAATTTAGTATTGTCCTTGTAACATATGTTTTTGATAAGTAAATGCCCTATTGAAATATTTATAGGGTTACTGTCATCATCGGCTCGATTTACAAATGGCCGACATCCTTACTAAAAGTGCAAAAGTGAGTTTGTTTGTTTGTTTCGCTTTCACGCCTTAACAGGTGAACCAATTATCATAAAATTTTGCATACAATGTTGTCAGAGGTTCAGAGAAGGACATAGGGTTCTTTTTATCCCGGAGGAACTCCGAAATTTACGCGAGTGAAACCGCGGGGCACAGCTAGTATTGTATAATGCTGGGGCAGAAATAATAATAATAATAATCCACTTTACAACACACCTAGATCTACTTGATCCCACACACACACCGGCATAACCTACTACACCACGTACGTTGTACGTACTATATCTATAGTACCTACCGTATAATCTTTCTTAATATATATAAATCACGCGTCACGTTGTTTGTCCGCGATGGACTCCGAAACTACTGAACGGATTTTGATAAAATTTTGTAACCATTTATAATATGGTTCAACTTAAAAGATAGGATAGTTTTTATCGCGGAATTCCCGCGGGAACTACGGAGTTATTGCGGGATCAGCTAATCACCGTAAACTACTGGCAGGGGTACAAAGAAAGATATAGAGTACCTTTTTCGAAAAGTTTGGATATTTGGATGTTTGGATGTTTGTTACTCAATCACGCAAAAACGGCTGAACAGATTTGGATGAAATTTGGCAAGCACGTTTTCAAGGGTACAGAAAAGGACATAGAGTACTTTTATCTCGGAACTCCCGCGGGAACTCCGAAATTACCGCGCGCTAGTCTAAGATAAAATGTGATAACCCTAACCTAACCAGTAAGTAGGTACGTCGGGGTGCTTGCAAATACATCATTTCTCAGCAGTACACAAAATGACATTATATAAAAGAAATAATTTCGACTTACTGCGCACCAAAAATTTCTAGGTATAGAAAATTATTATGATGTTATTAATTAATTTATCTACCCATAAAGAATAACATGACCTGGCTGACCGCGTAGTTCAGAGTCGAAATCAAGTGGGCTGGGACAGATGTTTGAAATTTTGCTCAACACTTTCTTTAAAAACGTAGGATTTTGGAAGTCCCTAACAGAGTGAAAGTGAAAGTTTATATGGAAGCACAAGGTTTGGAGGCGTAGTTATAAAATACATGATCATAGGTGGGCATTTGGACTTTAACTTTAATCGTCATGGGTTCAATAATATATTACTATCGTGTAAGTACTGTTTCATGAATAACCTAATAATGTTGTACTAGATTTTGACGACCCGATTGGCGCAATGGTCACCACGCCTGCCCGCTAATCAAGAGGTTCCGGGTTCGATTCCCGGGGAGGTGGACTTTGTGTGATGAACACAGGGTTCCATTTTCCAGTCTGGGTGTATATATGTATATCTATAGTATAATATATAAATAATTCTATGTAGTATATATACCACGTTTGCTTGGTTTCTACGACCCAAGCTAATAATAGCTTACTGTGGGATCAAGTAGATCTGTGTGTTGTGAAGTGGATTATTATTATTATTATTACTAGCTGTCTCGCGCGATTTCACCCGCGATAATTTCGGAGTTCCCACAGAATTGTTGCAAACTATGCCCCCTTTTTCTACGTCATACAAAGATCACACCCTCGGTCTCTACAATCAGCGATTTAGGCTGTGCGTTGATCCGTCAGTCAGTCATTCAGGACAAAGCATTTTATATGTATAGATGATACCTATATTTACTAAAAAAAAATACCTATACGTAATACTGAATTACTAATAATATACTAAAAACATGTTGTAAACTTGCAGTTGTGCAATGTAGGTAAATGGAAAACTACGGGGGTGTTTACCGGAGCTGCTTTGAAAAATAATTCTATTTTCCGTAAAAATAAGGTTGGAAACCGCTTGTTTACTTAATCCGCGCCTTGTTTGGCGGCTTGTGTGACGCATGATGACGACACGAGCACGCCCAGCCTGCGTGGTCGCAGCACTTCGCTCTTCCGAGTCGATCTCATGTTGTGACTTTATTTTATTATTTTGTTTACACTTTTTAAATTAAAACTGGCCAATCGGTGTCAGCGTGGAGTAGGATAAGAATTTGATATTTAAAATTTAACGTTGAAAATATGAATTATTATAATCAGGAACCATGGTTACAATAATATGCATGAAGAAAGACTTAAGACAGTGGTTTTTGTAACAGACTCCGCATCTTTAAGCACAATCTTCTAATTTCATCTTTAAATCCAACATCAAGGGTAAAAGTACCTAATCTGTTTCAGAAGTTTGCATATACATATTTTAAATTCTTCGTTAAAAATGTGAAGATAGTCGGTTTGGTGTTTCGATTCCCTGTGGGGATGACTTTGAGGGATGAACACAGGTTCCAATTTCCAATCCACACGTGTCTATATAATATCTATACGATATAATATAAACCTATGTAATATGTATATCGAGTATGTATTATACCATCAACCAATGTTTGCTGGATTTACACGATACAAGCTTATAGCTGAGTGTGGGATCAAGTAGATCTATGTGTTGTGAAGTATTATTAATATTATAAAGTCATTTGTAATTATAAAGTGTTGCTATTGTTATTTAATGCTTTGGTGGTAATAAATGGGGACGTCCACTGCTGGTTAAGGGTTTCCCCCATGGATCTCCAAGACGATCGGTCCTTATAGTTTCGTTCAGTGATCAGTCATAAAGCCAGACCCCATGATCTTTGCTGGTTTATCATGTGGGAGGTCAGATTACGTCGACAGCTCCGTTGGTGTAGTGGTATGGTAACTGACTGCTACGCCAGTTGTCGTGGCTTTGATCCCTGCGTCAGATTAAATATTTATGTGATGAACAATCATGTGTACTCAGAGTGTGGGAGTTTAGTATGTATTACAATTATTGTAAGAAAGAAAGAAAGAAAGAAAAAAAGAAAGAAATAAACTTTCAAGATAACACGCAGGAAAGACAAACATTAATCAAATGTCTATTCTAAACCCAACTCAGCATTAGCTTTAAGTGCGGGTCATTGGTGCGGGTACACCCAGTTGTAGTATTGTATTGTAGTGTGTTTTTGGTCTGTCAAGCTTTCACGTCGCAGTGAAGCATCGAATATGCACAAGGAATCCCCTCGGGAGTTCCAAAACAACATCCGGGCAACATCTGCAGGTAGCTAATAAACGACCCACAACAAAGTGTTATGATCAATTCTAAGACAATGACTCTTATATCAAACACAATATCATGACGCATCCAGCGCGTTAGGGCGTGGCTGTGCGAACCACGAGGCTAATCGAGTTAGTGTTTTAAATGAAGTACTACCATGTCCAGTTGAGGTTGATCTCTGGCGTCAAAGAAGCTGTTCATTGTGAGAAAACGCACCGAAACACCTTGGGTAAGGTTCTAACTAACTGGTTTCTGTGTTACTATAGAAGACGCAACCTAAACGTTTGTTTGACATGTCACAACCGCTGAAAGACAAAGATAGCGTGTCGCAACGTGATCAGAAAAGTCAGTCGTCTCTTTCGTTAGCCGAAGTGTTGAAGTACCCGTGGTTATTGAACAGAGTATGCGCCAGCGTCGCGGCGCACGATTCTATTTATACACTACGTCTATATGTAGTGTGTACGTAGATATGTGTGTTTATGTTGAACTATGTAGGTACGTCCGCCACGCGGTCGGCGCGTGCAATTGTTATGATCACACACAGCAAGCGGCCATGTTTCACATGCGTTGTACAGTAAGCGACTAAAGTTGCGCCGCATGTAGAGTTGTAGAGTCGGATAAATGTCGTAAACTCGTCGGTTTATTAGGTAATTAACTTGGTATATATACTGAAAATAATACAGATGCAAATCGTTTACTATTTATTAACGTACTATTAAAAAAAAATGGCATTTTATAGTATTGCAGTTGCGTAGGCACTGATGAGATTTTAAACGGATGTAACCTGTTATGGATTCGGTTGGGTTGGCTGCCGACTGTTCTTGGTTAATCAACGGTCACATATTTGCGTTGTGCTTTGTTCACCGTTTTGTTATCAAACGGTTTCTGTTGCTATACGAGGCAGATAGCAGAAATGTTAAAACACTTTCTTTTTTTGTCGATTTTTATTGTATCTATAGTAATATACATATAATTGCATGTATATAAAAATGCATCCCTATCCCCCTTGGTCATGACATCACGCGTGAACGGCTGGACCAATTTCGCTTAGTATTTTTTTTTTGCGTTTTTTATTGTAAGGAGGAGAAGAATAATTATGAAAGAATATTGGAGTTACTGCGCGGGAGTTCGGAAACTCAAGCGGGTGAAACCGCGGGCATAGCTAGTAATATTATAATATTTTCTGTGATAGTGTTGGGTGAATTTAAAAGAACTTGATTTCTTCTATGTACTTTTATGTCTTCTTAATTTAAGTGTTATTTAACTTAAGAAATCTAAACGGAACGTAGGTACTTATGATTTTAAAAGGAACCTATAAAGAGGAAAGATTTGACTTTTTGTTTGTTCGTTTCTTACGATTAAACTTATTTATTTATTTTATTTATTATTATTTATTTACTCAGAAAAAAGTACAAAAATTTTTACGTCAGACACAAAAACCCAGCAGGGTTTATTCCGTGTCACATCTGAAAAGCTACTGCACCGATTTGAAAACTGCTTTCACCATTAGAATGCTATATTATCCTGAGTAACATATGCTATATTGTAACCCGTAATTCCTGCGGGAACTCCGAAATTACCGCGGATGACACCGCGGGGAACAGCTAGTACTAATATATTAGGGTTTTTATTGTTCATTTAACTTCTAAGAGGGTGATAGTATGTATAAAAAGTAAGTATTTTTATTTGCAGTGAAATTTAGAATCAGGAGAAATGTTGGCTTTTCTTTTCAATAATGAAACAAGTTTTTCAGGATTTTCGGTAATTCAAACCTCAATTAAAATGAAAAGGAATGGAACGCAGGGGTTGGATAGAAATATACAACGTGTTAATGAATTTACCAAAAACCTGCTACACCCCATTTAAAAAAATAAACAATAATATCATTAAAATATAAATTATAAATAATACTTATAGACATGGGCTAGTAAAAATGAAAAATATAACCCCTATATTAAAACGTAATGCGATCGATTCAGAAGTCGATTCTGAACTAACTACTTTCTAATTTTCAGTTAATTCATTAACACGTTGTATATTAATAATGGTAAGCAGAGATTTGGTTAGTATCAGTGAGTTCATTCATCAGTGAGTCTCAGCACTTTGTTAGACAATTTTCACAATCTCATATTAAATGTCATCGCAATTAAGAGATAAGTAAACGAAAATACATATAGTAAATTATAACCAATTAACTAAAAAGTAAACAAAACTACTACGATCGAAAATCATAATTTACATATTATTTACGTATAGGTATCTAATTTATCACCACACACTTTAGAGTTTGGTCAGAAAGGTTGAGCAGAACCGCGAGGGTGTTAAAGTATCGTTGATGCCTAACCTATACTTGGTTTTCGGTTTTTTTAGTGTATTCGTATTTTGTTTTAAGTTTTTAATAAACAAATAGTAAATAAAAAAGTATTTTTAATCAATCTACCGATGTATCCTAACTAAGATGACCTTAGTACGGAAATGAAAGATTTCGGTCATTCCCCATATTCCTACATCACGATTTATCATTATTCAGTTATTCTTTTGACCTCCTTTCTCATATAACAGTCATAATATGTAAGGTATTATAATATTTATGTCTGTAACAATAAAAATTCGTGTCTCCTAAAACGTAGTGATTATATTATCTTTGGTGACTCCTACAGAGAGATCCGTCGTCGGCGACGATCAGCCGCCGACTGAGACATGCGCAACTGCAAGCTCCCACGACGGTTCGTTTGTCAACAAACCCGACCATCCGATATTGAACCGCGACCCCTCCTCCTGTTCCCGGTCACACAAGAACCGCGCGGGGCGTATCATATGTGGACACACAGGTCAACTTATAATAGTATCACAATTCATACATAACTGATAACGCGTTTGCGCAAATATAACTCAAATTTCAATACATGTCATACGACACGATAACACCTTCATGAGAGCGATGTTGTGTCGCATCGTCGATTATTATAATAATGGGTAATGTTTGTATTATTTCTGCAGTTATTTCACACTAGTTGTTCCCCGCGGTTTCACCCTCATAAATTCGAAGTTCTCAGGGGGTAATTCCGAGTTAAAAAGTACCCTATGTCCCTCTCTGACCCATGCAGCATTTAAGGGTAACAAACCAACAAACAAACTCACTTTCTTGGTGATATTAGGGATTACAGATATGTTAAGATTGATCTATACCTACTCTATGCTATAGAGCGAGATACAACCTCGGTTATAGGTTTGTCGGAAATTGGCTGAATGATAACGAATTACTTTCACTTTAGGCGCCGACTGTACCTAGCCGTCGAAATGGCGCCTAACGTTAAAAATGTCATAATTATCTTCTTACAATTAAGGAGCTATGACATTTGACAATACCAATGTATTACTTCGTTAAAAAAAATCACTACATATCACTATAGATACTAATATTATAAAGAGGAAAGTTTTTTTTTGTTTGTTTGTTTGTTTGTTACGATTTAGCTCAAAAACTACTGGACCGATTTCAAAAATTCTTTCACCATTAGAATGCTACTTTATCCCTGAATAACATAGGCTATATTGTAATCCGGAATTCCCGCGGGAGCTCCGAAATTAACGAGGGTGACACCGCAGGGAACAGCTGGTGTAAAATAAGGTAAAAACACTATTTTCTTATAATACCCAAGTACATTTTTTTATAATACGCAGCACGCAGCACTTCAACATAATATGTATTTTTAGATGATTTAAATGCTCCACTCGAAATACAAGTAGGTATCTAAGCAAAATATTATCTTTCGAGTCGAGTCAGAGATCATTTCGAAAGAATTTTTGCTGCTGAATTTTCCACATTGCGTAGTAAAATTGTAAATAAGTTCAAATAACAATGGAGGTGTAAAATAACCAATTGAAAGCATTATGATATTTTATTTTTATTTATTGGTTTATTTAGTGGTTAATACACTAAAACATCTCAAATCTATATTAACAGTAAATATCTTTAATATATATAAATCACGAGTCACGTTGTTTGTCCGCGATGGACTCCGAAACTACTGAACGGATTTTGATAAAATTTTGCAACCGTTTATAATATGGTCCAACTTAAAAGATAGGATAGTTTTTATCCCGGAATTCCCTCGGGAACTGAAGGACATAGAGTACTTTTTTCCCGCAACTCCGCGGGAACTCCGAAATTACCGCGGATGAAATCGCGGGGGACAGCTAGTATATATATATATTTCAGTGTACAACTTTTATAGGTAAACACCGCATGCAATTTTAAAGAAGGCAATACAGGTTTTTTACATAAAGAAAATAGTTACTTAGTAAAAGAACGTAGGAAGAGAAAAGCTCATAAAACCACCAGTGTATAACTGCGCCTCCAAATATGACATTCAAATCGGCGAACACTTCGCTCCGCAGACATCCATCGGAGTGATAACGCTGAGTAAATATAAATACAAGTACTTATACATGTTATCTCGCACAGTATTATTATAAACCGGAATAAGTTGGACACACAATGGAATTTTACGTAATCGCCGGCTTACCGCAGCGGTTGATAAGTTACGTTATTGGGTAGTCAAGGTACCTACCTACGTTCAATGCAGATAAAAAAATTCACTGCTTTTAGTTGAGCAATAATAAATACTTATATTGTCATATATAGAGTTTAAGTAACTGCATTTTGAAATATTTTGTACTGTTTCACCCGCGGTGATTTAGGCGTTCCCGCGGGAATTTCTGGATAAAAAGTGCCCCATGTCCTTTTCTGTACCCTTGACAACGTGTACGCAAAATTTCATGATAATAGGTTGCAGCGTTAAGACGTAAAAGCGTAACAAACAAACACACGTTCGTATTTACAGTATTAAGGATGTAATGATTCTTAAATGTATACAATAAGCTTTACCATAGATTTTTCTCTAAGCACAAAGCACTAAAGTCTCATGAAGAATTTAACAAAGATATACCTATTAACCGTGTATTTCGACCGGGTCATCAGTCGGCCCATTAGCTCAGTTGGTTAGAGCGTCGTGCTAATAACGCGAAGGTCGCGGGTTCGATCCCCCCATGGGCCACATCTTTTTTGCACTTGCTTTTTTCTACTTTAACCTACTTAAAAATAAGTTCTTCAGTAAAAAAAAAAACAGAAACTCTATCTTCGCTCCCGCCTCAATACATAGGTAGGTATTTTAAGGGTTCCGTAGCCAAATGGCAAAAAATGGAACCCATATGGATTCGTTATGTCTGTCTGTCTGTCTGTCCGTTCGTATGTCACAGCCACTTTTTTCCGAAACTATAAGACCTATACTGTTGAAACTTGGTAAGTATTGACCCGCATTAAGATTTTCACACAAAAATAGAAAAAAAAACCATACTTAAAACTGAATCTCAAAAATTTTTTTTCATCAAACCTACATATACGTTGGGTTTTGAATGGGTCTTCAAAAATGATATTGAGGTTTCTATTATATTTTTTTTCTAAACTGAATAGTTTGCGCGAGAGACACTTTCTAAGTGGTAAAATGTGCATGTAACTTCCAAAATAAGAAAATGATAAAACTAAAAAAATATATGATGTACATTACCATGCAAAATTCCACCGAAAATTGGTTTGAACGAGATCTAGTTAGTAGTTTTTTTTTAATACGTCATAAATTGTAAACCGCAAAAAAAAAAATACATTATTATTAAAACATCGATCAAAGTTACAACTTACTACAAGAACTTTTATATTATTTGTTACTTGCTGCTACGGAACCCTTCATGGGCGAGTCCGACTCGCACTTGGCCGCTTTTTTCTACATACCTTGCGAAAGTTTGTTTTTTGTTTGTTAAAATCAATTCAAAAGTGTCTAAAACATAGATACGACGTAAACAAAATTACAACGAGGAAGTAAGAACTGTTTTGTTAAATTCTTAAAAAAAGTTAGACACAAAAAATGGGTGCTCATAACTTTGATAATAATATAGCTATGTTACCTAAATATTACTATTATTTATCTGCAGATCTAATCTGTGTGTACGTGACCTCTAATACCTTAACACTTACTGACCCACATGCGATACTGGCAGAGTCGTATCAATGTTTTAGTTAGTGCACGCACACTTTCCGAACATCCTAACCGATATTATGAATGCGAATGTGAGTTTGTTTACTACGCTGTCACACGTTAACTACTCAACTGATCATCATGAAATTTTGTATACCTACACTGAGAGATAAATAGGGGTTTGTTCGGTAGAGTTTGCGACCAGAAGTTCCTCACCGAAGATCGGTCACCAGTGTTCGCTCGGGCACCATATTTGGTCGGTAAACTCTTCTGTTGTTTGCACATTTTTGGCACTGTGCCTGTTATTGTGTCGCCAACATATTTATTTATTTAAGCTTATTGCACTACGTGGTACAAAAGGCGGACTTAATGCCACAGTGGCATTCTCTACCAGTCAACATATCCTTCGGGCAACGATTTGGTTCCGGTCTGATTCGGTCTGACTGATTTCTCTCCGTGTACACATTGTCAGCAGAACCGACGCGACGAGGACATAGTGTACTTTTATCTCGGAATTCCCGCGGGAACGCTAATAGTTGAAACAGCTAGTAGGTATTATAAAACAATTACTGTGTCTGGCAATCGCTGGATACTAATATTATATTTTACAGACAATCTCATCGTTCTGCAAAACTTTTGCAATGATAATAAATAATAATAATAATTAATAATCGGTTTAGTAGTTAAAGTGTGAAAGCGTAACAAATAGACAAAACCACATTCGATTTTTTTTGTTTAGACTGACATTTTTTCTTGCAACATGCTGAAATTTACAGATACGGCTTACGGGTGTATAGAAACAATGGGGATGTGGACTACTTTCGAAAATCCAAATTGTAATCAGTCCGTCAGTTAGAAAATAAAAAAACAATAGACTCGCATTTTGTGCTTTTTTAAATAAATTAAAATATACAGAGATAAAGCGCATTAAAGTTTAGGGCGAGGGGGTCGTGACGTCACTAACCGCTAAAACCGTCATACAAACTGTCAGAATAGTGACGTCACGCGAAATTTCAACTTAATATATCGCCGTTATTTTTTGATTACGTAAAAAAAGAAAAAATACGTGTCCAATATTTTTTAATAATCTACAAGACGGACTAAAAAATAAAAATTAGTCAACATGCCCATTGATACTAATTAGTAACTATTATTATTAGCTTTAGTGAACAGCTGTTATGGTGTTATAATTAATAAAAATAAAAAAACTACCACTAGGTAACAATAACCTAGGTTTTGCTGTACCTACCCTCATTCCCAAATTAATGAGGCGTGAGATTTAATGATGATAGCGAAGCAACCAGAACTATCAAAATGCCTTACCTAGTGCACCGGAAACAACCATCCAAGGCTAAGTAAAATAATAATTATATATGTAATTCCACAGTGGCATATGGCCACAGATCATCTAAGGCCACAGAGTGACGCCCTCCACCTCTGCGACTCTAGACAAGAGCGGCGCACTTATTCTGATAGTTGGTATCTCTGTTTATTTGTAACTCTCTGTCTGTCTGTTTATCTCTTATTTTAAACAAGGTTTTTGTGTTAAAAGCGTGATTTTGTTCTATTTTAAGTTTAAAATATAAAAGATAGATAGGACCAAGAGGTAGCAAGAAGTGCAGTTCGATGTTGCTTCGTTCACCGCCTTGAGTCGAAAATACAAAATATGTTTTCGTGGCAAACGCTGCCGTTCAATTTTGTATCATAACAGTTGTCGAACTTTGGTCTTGGTTAAAAATAACAAATAACAAATCTTTATTACGATTCTAACGCATCAGAATAAAGTAGCCAAAATATATTCATTACTAGCTGTGCCCCGCGGTGTTACCCGCGGAAATTTCGGAGATCCCGCAGGAATTCCGGAATGCAAAGTACCTACCCTATGTCCTTCTCTGTACCCCTGACAATGTGTACCTAAGTATGCAAAATTTCATGAGAAGCTGTGCCCCGCGGTGTTACCCGCGGAAATTTCGGAGATCCCGCAGGAATTCCGGAATGCAAAGTACCTACCCTATGTCCTTCTCTGTACCCCTGACAATATGTACCTAAGTATGCAAAATTTCATGAGATTTCACCGACCGGAGTTCCTGCGGGAATTCCGGGATAAAAAGTATCCTATGTTTCCTGGTTCTAAGCTACCTCCCCACCATCGATTTTAAGCCAAATCGGGAAAGCCGGGAGCACTACCTATCTTTTCTCGAAGCGCTTCGTCATTTTTTTGAACCCATGTAACTTAGGTTTGGATTATTCCAGATAAACGAATTTCTCGGGGTATGTTGTCAATAGCGGACTTATCCAACATATAAAGTTTTAATTGCATAGCTCTTATACTTTAGATTTTATTGATCTGACTCGCTGATGATCATCAAAATGTTTATACCCCAACTGCAATTCCGCAATTTTGACTCACAAAAAGAAATGAAATCCCTCCAAAAACCTTTTCATGTAAAATGATGCCAGACGAGTCCATATGACGGGCACTGTCAAAAAGTTATCAGATCTCATGAAGAGCCAAGCTTATGACTCTACATACCCTAACTCTACAGGGCCTAGCTTCACAAACTCTACACCTTAGTCAGAATATGTGGCTTGGCCGTTTCGATAATGCAAGAACCTTTTTATAACAAAAAAGTAATTAACAGTGGATAAATTTTTCACCTTACGCTCATGTAAATGGAGCGAAATGGCTAGCCACATATTCTGACTAAGGTGTAAAGTTTGAGAAGTTAGGCCTTGTAGAGTTAGGATGTGTAGAGTTATAAGCTTGGCTTTACATGAGATCTGATAACTTTTTTACAGTGCCCGTCATATGGACTCGTCTTGGCATTATTTTACATGAAAATGTTTTTGGTGGGATGTTTCTTTCCCATAACTATACCACAAGAAGTTTGGGCCAACTCTTCCAATTTTTCTTTAATTAAAAAAACTTATTCAGCATTTATCGCGGACAGACAGACAAACTGTCGCAACGGAGGATTTTATTTTTATGTAGTGATTTATTTCTGAGCAACATAATTACGTCTGGTCGCCTGGCTAAGTAAAGGTGAATTACATACAAAACGACGCTTATAAACCCATACATTTACGATCCCATACACTTACCGACCTATAGTCGCTTTTTAAGCCACATCTTTTGACGTCATTCGTTGGGTGTGACCTTTTTTTTTTCAGGTTATTTTCGGAGCCGAGAGGTACTTAATCGTATTAGTAACACCTTTTTGAAGCTATTTTCTAACACACCAGGATGTAGGTATAGTATTAAAAAGACTTTGTTTTATCATCACAAAAAACATGCTGTTTTAAACAGTATTCTTTCACCTATTATAAAATTTGGCAGAGTTGGAGTCAATTAATGACATCGCCAGTGACACCGCATCGGTCAGTTTTGATAGTTTGTCAAACACATAATGTTTGAAAAGAAACATTGTCATTGGCAAATTATAATTATAGACGCCATTATTAAAGAAGAAGAGGAAGTAACTGTTAATTCAATAGGTGCTTTTGGTTCCATGGTGAATGTGTTAAAAAGACATTTCAATGAAACAAGACGCTTCGGGGCCCAGATATTAAAAAAAAATCTTGTCGAGCAATCATCGGCAGGGCAATTATGTAACGTTGCTATCATATTTCAGTTTCAATCAGAAAAATAGCGATTTTGTTATTAATTTATCATGTTTAGGCAGCTTCAACTTTTGAAGTATGATAATTTTGGTTGATTGCTAGATATTGTAGGTGTCGAAGCGTGCATATTGTAAGCGCAAAACCGCCAACCGCCGAAAAATGATAGAGATAAAAGTTACATAATAGCCCCTATGATCTCCATTGTTAGGTAGGTATCTATATATGCAACAAAAACAAATCTGTCACTGCACTAAACTCCACAAAAGAAGCACCTTGATCTATCAAAAATTTCCCCTATCACATTGCCTATCACAATAACAAACTTGCGTCAGTGTATCCGATAAAGAGTGTATTATAATCACGTGTTGCAGCCTAACAACTATCAGCCGTGCGATGACAGTTTATCTCACTAATCATTTGTTGTCGCAAACACTTGCAATTGTCGAAATTATTTACGTCGGGCGTCGCACGCGGTGGCTGCGTGATGGAAAAATTTAACGTATTCTATATATCTCTTAACTTTATGTACAGGCAGCATCATCAATATGTAAATCAGGTACCTTATTACTATTGCAATAAGATTCAAAATTGTTTATAAATTTCAGCTGGTGACTTTACATGATTATTTGTACCTACTCGATGCTTATTATTAATAATTGGATTATTAATATTGATAATGATTGCGCGTCAGAACGCTGAGCGGCGCGCGCGCATAGACGTAGCTCTCGTAGCATTTCGCACGCCGCGTAGAGTGATGTGTTGTAGAATCTCTACGATTGAATTTATAACGTGGCCGGAGGCAAAGGCGCCCTTGAAATTTATCCAACAGAATACGGTCAAGATCGAGTCGGACTCGTACAATGGGGTCCTTACTACAAATTCAAATTCAAATATACTTTATTGCCCCAAAAGAGAATAGTAAACTAAGACAAATTTTTATATTTATTTTTATTTTTATTTTTATTTAATTTTTTTTATAAGACAGAGCAAAAGGCGGCCTTGTTGCTAGAGGCAATCTTTTCAAGGCAACATTAAGGTAGAGAGCTGTAAATAGAAACTTTAACTAACTCTAAACAACATTTATTTCCAACAAATTATTACTACGCATGTCTAAAAAACCTGCTATTTTCCTGTAATTTATATGACAGCTTTTAGCTTAGTTTTAGTAGTACGTAGTATATATTATTACTCTGAGGTTTTAGCTGTATATAATAATATCATTGACTGCAGTTGTAGAATTGTAAAAAACCTACCTAATTAGTTCTTTTAAATATAATACGTACTCAATATAACGTATTTATTTAAACTTATTTATTTTCGAGAAAAACATTTGTTAAAGGCGAAAGGACAGACACGAAAGCACGTAAGTGATCTCATAATGGTTCTTATAATGATTGGTTGGTTTTCTTTTTACGGCGTGAAACCCTAAAAATGTAATATGAGATATTTTCATAGATTTTATCAGGAAAGCACTTTATATACCGTACAAAACAAAACACTTCAATATGTAATATACATGTAATATCGATTATGCACGTGCTTTAATACATAGGTATTGGATAATAAAAAACTTACGTGAGAATTAATACTAAAATTTGTTGTTTTTTTATTATACAGATTATTTCTACTGTTTATACTGTTTAGACTGTTTTTACGCCACCATGCGCAAGAGATGTGTTTCCCCGGTGCGCAGGGTGCGAGGCGGCGCGGGCAGTATCCTGGGCATGATCGCGCAACGGCTGGACTGCCCGTACATGTGCACTGCCGTGCCATATCCAGTGGGATGGCGCGGGGTTGACTCGTGTACTTATCCAAAATGTATATTTTTATTTAATAGTATCTTGTTAAATACTAACACATAGTTTTTAAGTGCGTAATACTAACCAAAATGAGTCACTGTTACTTGAAATTGAATAAATAAATAAATTTAAAAAAATTCTATACTGCGGGGGAAAGAGGCGACTTTGGCAGCCACCGCAGGCGGCAAAAACCTCTGTCCTGGGGCCTTAACACCGTCTCTTTCAATTTCGACCTTACCCACTGCGCATAAAGACAAAATTACAATCGACGAAATTTCATGTACTTAAAACAACACTGAAGGGGATTACATCGGCATGCTCACTCAACTCGCAAAAAATACCGTGGGCTTAAAGAAGTTTGTGGATTAATCCTTTAGCGCGTTAGCCGTGAAACCAAATGTACCTAAATATGTTACATTTAAATTGTCTGTTTAAATTTTTTAT
Organism: Zygaena filipendulae; assembly: GCA_907165275.2. Lineage (NCBI taxonomy): Eukaryota > Metazoa > Arthropoda > Insecta > Lepidoptera > Zygaenidae > Zygaena > Zygaena filipendulae. The sequence goes on from OU015649.1 coordinate 1,935,466, forward strand.
AAACTCCCTATATTGGAAATCAAATTGATGTTCTAAATAGGTCATCTCTCTAGAACGACTCAAACATGAATTTTATACCAAAAACGCCTACGAAACCAATTACAGTATATTTCGAAGGCGGCCCTAGAGGTTTGGCCTCGCACTGGAAAATGACCCAATAAATTACGTATACTGGAACGAATTTCGTACGTAGAAACCAAAAACCTCATACTTATCATCAAACAAATAAGATGGAGTTATTTATACAATATATTACACGTATTGCACTTGTACATACTAAATTAAGCAAGTAGAGCGGTTTCTATGGTTCTCTTTCTCCACTGGGTCTACGGCAATCCTATAAAAGCCCCAGTTTTCTTCACTTTAGCATGAAAGTTGCTCAGTTCTTATTAAAAAAAAAAAACCTAACCAGCCAGCGCCCAGCACTTAATCAGTTCGCTTGGCCTCGTCAAGTTACAACGTAGGTACCTACTTAAATTATAATACGTAATCACTCCAAGGTCCCACAAATCACGATACCTACGACGTATAGGTTGAGTTCTGAGAGTTTATTAAATGGGGCTATTTGAAGCACGTGTCGTACGAAACGAAACTTTTGTAACTTACCTTATAATTTAGACTGACATAAGTATTTATACTGTTCTAAATATTTAAGTACCTAGGTAGTACCAGTAATTAGAAGCGTAAGTATACCTAGGTATTTTTAACAAAATTATTTATTTGATGTGAATACAAAAAATTTCGTCTTCCAGGGAAATTTCTTTTATATATTTTATTTACCTTCTCAAAATTGCAGAGAAACTGAGCCATACACCCCCAAATTACTACTTTTTTAAGTGTGGATGCTATCCTTAGTTTTTGAGTACAGGTATAGCTTTTGTCATAAAGATTCACACCAAACGCATCCTCAGAATGAGAGTGCCCTTACTCAAAAATTGCAATTTTGTGGGAAATTAGTGAGAAATTCTTTAAAAACTGTGGTATGTGGTAAATTTAAATGTAGGTATATCTATATTTTCTGTGACATATCTTACCTTTGTTTCATTGGAAGTGATTGTTTTTTTTGTCCTGCACGGTTTCACCCGTGATAATTTCGGAATTCCCGTGGAATTGTTCCATAAAAACTTAGCCCCTCCTTTTCACCCCTTTAGAGGTAGAATTTTCAAAAATCCTTTCTTATCGGATGCCTACGTCATACAAAGAACACACCCTCCAAGTTTCAGGTCCCTACGATCAGCGAAAGTTTGTGCGTTGATCCGTCAGTCAGTCATTCAGGACAATGTATTTTATATATATAGATTTATAACACTAGGTATATCAAATTTTAACGTACTTTTTGAAATATATATTTTGACATTCAACATAAAATTTTGAGTAAGGTCACTTTCATTCTGGGTGCGAAAACGTGACGTACAGTATGAAGTCTTTCTATAAATCACTTGTTTGCTGCGTATCATACGAACTCTGTCCGGAATAACCGCACAGAGATGACAAAGGGCTAATAAGAGTGCAACTGTCAATGTGTCAGCCGCTCGGCGCGTGCGCAGCCGGGGTTGTACGTGACAACGCAGCCGTGCGCAATCATTTCTGTTATTTATTCATTTTATCTGTCCTGTCGTTTTCCTTAGTTCACGGATGTTATTAGCGGTATATACTTACCCAACGACCTTCGTGTTACCTTCGAATTGATAGAGCTCTTGCAAAGTTACGTTTGCCTGGTAAGTCATAAACTTCTGTTTCTGAAGCTATAATATAGTAAAGTTCCTAGTTCGAGCGATGGTATCACCTTTGAGTACCTATAGCGTTTATAAATACGGACCTCAGAACTCTACATTTTAATTTTCTCTGATTTTCTAACAAGTATCTACCAAAGCATGGACAATATCGATCAAATTGCACTTAACAAGGGCACGCATTAATATATAGCCACTTCATTTTATTGTTTTTCTATTATTATTAAAATTCTCGTCTAGTACTGCACATTCTGCCTCGGGGCGGGTTTTACCCGACAAAAACCTTAAAGAGAGTATAGCCGCTGGAACAACACACTTGATCTTAGAACACTCGATGAAGTTTTGACGTGTTGCCTTACGCTGGGTCATAATTTAACTGCCACTATCGCTTATTTATGTGGGTGCTCGTCGGAGTCTTTCGTTGATTTATTTTCGTGTCAATTAAAAAGATTAAAAGTGGATTTTCTTGTGTTTTACAGAGCTGTATGGAAATATATCGTTAGTAGTTATCGTTTTTTATGTGCGCAACAAAATAGATAAGGACGTTTTAAGCTAAGCGGTGTCCTCCAAGAACTCCGAGAAAGGTTTTGCAAACTATAAACAAATAAATATAATAAATATAATAATCCACATCACAACACAATCGTGGAAACCAAGCAAACGTGGTACCTATATACTACATAGAATTACTTATATATTATACTATAGATATATAAATACACCCAGACTGGAAAATGGAACCCTGTGTTCATCACACAAAGTCCACCCCCACCGGGAATCGAACCCGGAACCCCTAGATTAGCGGGTAGGCATGGTGACCTCTGCGCCAATCGTGTCGCCAACTATAGCACCATGGTTTGCAATTAATTTCAAACACGACATGATGTTAATAAATTTATTTTATGTAGTCAACTTGAAACAGGCTAAATGCATTAACTATATGTGCAAGTCTATAAGAAGAAAAAGGAAGAAGAGGACTCGTCACAGCACCAAGACAAAATTCTTATGCATGGCATGACAACAAAGAAAATGTGGTTGAAACGCAGTGATTAAAATCACATCGGAAAATAGATGATATATGTCGCCATACCAATGATATTTTACCCCATACTATTTTTAACCGACTTCCAAAAAAAGGAAGACGTTCTCAATTCGTCTGTATGTTTTCTTTTTTTTTTAATACCAAAAGTAGTTAATCACTTTATTTTTCAAAATAATTCATTGATTTACAATAATTAACAATGTCATTAATTATGAAAGTATCAAAATAATTTCATAAACAAAACGAGAGGAATAAAAATACAATAATTAATAACATCTCCAACCTAAACTCACTAAATTATTATTTTTATCTTGAATGCCTATTTGCGAGCAAAGGTCTTCTTAATTGTTCTAACAATATCTAGACACGCGGTCAGCGTGTCAAGTCAAGTTCTAGCAGACATAACTGACAAGCAGCACCGTGTGTAATATTACACGAACCATTTGGAGCCACTTTTCACCCGCTCATAATTCCAAAACTATTTTACATAAACATGTCTAATTTGGCTCATGTATTAAGACTCGCGAGATAAATATGTGCTCCAAATTTCATAAGCACAGCTCCAACGGTTATTTAGATATTAACGTCCAAAAATCGTGATTTTTATCACTGACTGACCTATAGACCAAAATTATAACGCACTTCCAGATGACTTAGGAACTTGATATTTGGCATTAAGGTAGGCTTTTAGGCGTAAACAAAGGGAAAAATCTGAAATCTGGAAAAACTTAAAAAAAAAGTATAATTATTAATAATTAAAGTTTTTAGATTTTTCCTATCAAGAAGGTAATATAACAAAGTTAAGTATTTTAGTATGCAACTGGCTAATCAGAATTTCGAAATATTCTTAAATGATGTATTTTACGTCACTCAATTAAACTGAGTCAAATACATTCGTTGTCAGCGCGAATTTTTCTATTTTCACTGGTTTATACCTATAAAACTAGTTATTCTCAAGTTAAAAGTGAATCAGAGTTTGTTTTACGTAGAATATAATTAATGAATATCTGAATATTTTCATCAGTTTACGGAAACATCCATTACATATTATTGACATTTGACATAGAAAGTTCTGCATGTAAAAAAGATGAATAATTATTTTTCAAGTATAAAACCACTTGTGGATAGAGACGGTTCGGTATGGAATTAAACTCCGTATGTACATTATCGTCGGATATCATAAAGGTGACGACATATCTGCTGAGAAGAAATCTCGTAATGATCAAAAGGCGTTGTCGAAAATATGTCTCCCAGTAGAGGGCATGTCACAGACTCACAGTTATCCACTCATGTAAGGTCAGCCATGCAGGCTTAGGATGCTTCTTCTTCTTCTTCTGCTTGGGATGCTTTTTCGTCCGCTTACGAAGGCGACGTATAAGCCTCGAACAGTAACTGTACAGGTACTGCATAGCTTTCTTTAGACATAAGTCTAGTTAATTTGTGCTGCATAGATGATTTTGATTCCAATATAGAGACATACATAAAGGCGCGTTCCGAAGGGGGAGAGGGAGGGGGTCACAGAGGACATGACCCCTCCCCCCAATCATACGTGTCTATACTAATATTATACCAACTTGTCAACCTCAAGATACGCACACACGTACAACACGTGTATGTACAAGCAGGCTGTCTTGTTGGAAAGTACTTGAAACAGTTAATTTGTAAAGAGTGTCAACGGATGATTATACCTAAAGAGGAAAGATTTGTATTTTTGTCTATTTATAACGAGTAAACTCAAAACTACTAGACTGATTTCAGGAATTCTTTCACATATAAGAAGCTGCGGTAGTCCTGAGTGACATAGGGTAGGGTTTTATTTATTCATTCATTTATTGCAGTTTGTGATCACAGGTATAATTATGTTTGGTATTATTACAGAGTATGTCATCCCACTGTGACCTGTCCATTTAGACGTACAAAACATTTAAAAAAAAACAAAATTCAAACATCTACAGAACCCCACAGGCACATGACAATACAAATATCCAAATAAGTAGGTACAGCCAGAGAGAAGGTAATCACTACGGGTACAGCTAGGAGTGAGAAGCAAGCCAGACCCGTGTTAAAATGTTGCCACTTGTAAGCAAAATACACAATTTCTATTTTTTTAGGTTTGTTATAAAATTTTAATGTCAATATAATTCAATAGTAGAATATTAATAAAAAAAATAATAATAAAAATAAAAATAAAATAATCTGTTTGGAATAGTTTATGTCATGTCAAATCTTACGGTCAATAAATTCGTCAATTTTATAATATGTCTCATTAATCAGAAACTGTTTCAGTTTAATTTTAAATAAATTAAGATTATCTATGTCACGGATACTTTTAGGAAGTTTATTATAAATTAGTGGGCACATGCAGCATATACTCTTATGAAAGAGTACAGTCTTCGAACGAGGACCGCAGAGCATAAGGCCATTTCGTTTACTGTTTTGTGTATCAAATAACTGCAAGTTATTTCTAGTGAATAAAGCCACTTCAAAAATGTATAAAGATATATATGTGAGAAGCTTTAGCCTTTTGAAATGAGGCCTGCAGCTTTCCGTTGTTTTAATATTGCATATAGCACGTATACATTTTTTTTGTGCTTTAAAAACAGATTCTTTTTCAACGGAATTACCCCAGAATATAATCCCATATTTAAGTGTTGAAACAACCAAACCATGATATGCCACCAGTAGCGCTGATTCATTGACAACCTTCCGGAGCCAATACAGCGCATATGAGTATTGACTGAGCTTCTTAGAAATGACTTCAGTATGCGTCTTCCATTTCATATCAGTGTCTATGTATACCCCCAAAAACTTGGTAACATTCGTTTCTTCAATATTAGTACCGTGATAATTTATGTTCATAGTCCATTCATTAGGCTTTTTAAACGTCATAAATTTAGTTTTTATGACGTTTAAAAAGCCTAATGAATGGACTATGAACATAAAGTTTAAGTTAAGTTTATCCGGGAATTACTACGGAAACTCCAAAATTGGCGTGGGTAAAACCGCGGGCAACCGTTAGTCTGTAGTAAAATTGTGTATTGTGCAATAAAGTCTAATTTACTTGACAATTGCCAATTGCTGTTGGTGTGACAATAAATAAATAAATAAACAAATTTTGTTATTAAAGCCCTCTTCAAACTTTCAGGCTGTGACCGCGCCTGCATACGTCATAAATAGCCGACATATGCAAATTTATTGAAGATGCTTCAATAACTGCGATTCTTCTAGGAAGTTTAAGTCCTTATATGCACCTTAGACGTTCATTTGGAGTCACTTTTGACTCCCTCATAACTCAAAAATTATTTCACATATTATACATGTCAATACTAATCATGAACTCTCAAATAGGGAAATACAGTAGATTAACAAAAACCATTTGGTATTAATTTTATTATGAATAAGTACCTGCTAATAGTTTCTGTACAAAAAGCAGTGATATCCCATCAAAAACATAAATGTGAAAGTGGAAGTCAAGTTCCGTATTAAGCTTAAGCTTAGTTGTCGACTTCACCGACAAAAGAATTGATATCTAAATAGGTGTCAAGTTCTGTAGATAATCCTGAAATATATTCAAAGGAGCATACAACTTGACTAGTTTTCACATTCAAGTTATCTTTAACTAGTCAAATTATGTATCTTATTTATATTAATATGAGCAAGTTACTTTTTTTATACTGTAAGGTCAATAGATATTACCCCTTTAATATTTCGTTTGCTGGTAAAAACAAGACAATATCAAAAATATTTATACTATAGTTTGTAGCCAAATATAAGATAACTTGTGTGTGAAAACTAGTCGAGTTGTATGCTCCTTTGAATATATTTCAGGATTATCTACAGAACTTGACACCTATTTAGATATCAATTCTTTTGTCGGTGAAGTCGACAACTAAGCTTAAGCTTAATACGGAACTTGACTTCCACTTTCACATTTATGTTTTTGATGGGATTATCTGTTCTTGATAAGTCTTATCCAATTAATAAAATCAGTAATTGATAAACAACAACTAGAGTAGGCACTTCCATACTAATCGCCGAACCGATCTATGAAAGCATTTTGTGCCAACCATAATAATGCAATGTATGACGCGGTCATAGAAATTTGGTTAAGTATTCCAAAGTTGGTAAAGAAGTTCGCCCATAAATCCATAGTAACTTTTGCTTCAAGGGAGTGTCGCTGGGCTGCAATAAACAAACACCTATAAAAGCCGGGAGGCTGTTATTTTTTATATAAAGACTAATTAAAAACAAACAACTTTTTTTTTCTAAACGAATTTAAAAAAGGAACCAATTTACCTAACGAGGAGTTTAAAAAAAAGGAATTGTAACAAAAAATTCCAACACAAAAAAAAACGAAAGTAAATCTAAAAAAGAAATTTAAATACACATTAACCCACGCAATAGACAGTCTACTTTCGACATTCTCTTTGAATCCTTACGATGGAAATGTACATACGAAACTCCATTATTATACCAATTTTAATTGGACGGAACCAAATGAAATCCCACACATTCTATAAATAACTATGCAACACGAGTCGAGTATATTCGTGTTTTATTCACAGGAAAGCTCGGCTGCATTTCAAGTGCAAGATCGTGCAAAATCGATGCAGCAAGTTCAAGGCTACCCGGGGCGTGTGCGGAGCCCCCCCCCAACCGCCCCGGCCCGCACTCCACCCCCGCCCTGACACCCCGCCCCTGCCTCGGGGCGCTTTATGTGACGTCAGCGCCCCATTCATGCCCGCCCTAGATCGATAGAGGGCGAAACGGGCAGAGTATGGACTTCAGTGCCACATGAAAAACGCTCCACGAAAACTTATTGCGTTGTATGAAAGGATATTTTTACCAAACTACGGTGAAGCAGAAAGGAAGATTATGATTTTGACCGATATGTATCATAATATGTAATAATAGTTATGAGGGATAATAGTTTAGACTTATCATAGTTTGATATGAAATTAGGTTTTGTTAGAGGCGTCTTGATCCTCCGCTAAAAAGGCTGTTTATTTTACGTTACATCACATAAATTGAAAATGTCGCCCTCTAGAGGCTCTAGAGGACATAAAATTTCATACATTGATCAATCTTCGTCCTCAATGCCCAGTAACACTTATTCACATAATGTTATAAGTTGGTACCTACAAGTCTATCGCGAAGTACTATATAACGAACTAGCTGTAGCCCGCGGTTCCACCCACAGTAATTTCGGAGTTCCCGCGGAAATTCCGAGTTACAATATAGCCTATGTTACTTAAGTATAGTGGAGCATTCTGATGGTGAAAAAATTTTGAGATCGGTCCATTAATTTTTGAATTTAACCGTAACAAACAAACGAAAAATCAAATCTTTCCTCTTTGAAATATTAGTATAAACTAGCAATTACCAGCTGCTGAAGAAGATACTTCGCCAGCACGAATTTCAAAAAGTTTATAAAATAATATTCTCCTTATACTAGGCGTAGCAGTCAGTTTCGCTAAAAATAAAATATAATTATGTAGGTAAAGTCAGAAAATTAGTTTGAAAACAAAGGAAACCGAGAAAGCCCTCTTGGTGGAGAGCAATAACCGTTTAGAATACTATATTCTAAGGTACGTGTCGTGTTCTAAAATGAAACGAACGAAGAAGTTGTATTATATTCAGGTAATCTATGTATTAGCGTTGTATTATCCTTATATAGTATATAGCTAGGTATTATGTTGTGCACCCAGCACCCGCTTCTAGTTACTATTTACAGCTCTCTATCACCTTAAGGTTGCCTTGAAAAGATTACCTCTAGCAATAAGGCCGCGCTTTTACTCTGTATTTACTTTTTATCTGTGTTCGTTTTATTGTCTCCTAAGGCATATTTGATTTGATTTGATTTGAACGAACGTAGATAATATAAATAATTATAAAAATATCACCAAATCCTTCCTCAACGAAACAGGAGGTTTCATTCACGAATCGCGCCATTGATATGTAAACACCGCCGACCTCGGCATTGCAGAGGTCTGCCGAATCGATAGAGCCTCGCGAATGTCAAGTTGAGGGACCAGCGGCGGCGGGGCGGCGGGGGGCGGCCGGGTGGTCGTGGGGGTGCTAACGTCATTCGCCCACGCGCCTCCCCCCCACGCGGTCCCGGGACTGGGGAGATCCACTTCAATTGACCGACCTCTATCAGGCACGTTCCGGCGTTATACGAGTATCGCACTTGTTTAGGGACTTTACCTTCGTTTAATACGAGTTTGCTCCACTCTGGGTTTATCACGGCTGTACAATATGATATACTGTAGCTCGTACAAAAGTAATATGGAAGATATGTTTGGATTGAATTTTTCATCAAGCATTCAAATTCTAATTCATTTATTCGCAACAACATGGTATAATGAGATGCCGGCTTAGATAAGTTAACCGTATTGGCATGCTTTCCGCAAATCATAAAAATTATAATAAAATCAAAAAGGGTACCTGTTGATCCTACTAATATTATAAATGTGAAAGTGTGGATGTTTGGATGTTTAGATGTTTGGATGTTTGGATGTTTGGATGTTTGGATGTTTGTTACTCAATCACTCAATTAAATTTGGCAGGCACGGTTTCAGGGATACAGAGAAGGACATAGTAGTTTTTACCCCGAAATTCCCGCGGGAACTCCGAACTTGATACCGCGGGTGAAACCGCGGGGCACAGCTAGTATAAAATAAAAACATTTTTTTTTCTCTAGGTACGTATTACAGGATGCAGCTGGGGGCTAATGATTTGAGTTGAGTCTGATTCCGGTTTTGATTTGACTGCAAATTGTAATCGTATTTGGAATCGTATTAATGTCTAAAAATGACGTCTGACAATTAAAAAAAATTGATTGTTTTCGTTGACAATTTAATGAAATCGAGAAATTTGACAGAATACGATGGAGGCGCGATCTCAAAGCTTCAAAAGTAGAAAAAATTGATTAGAAGAAGAAGAAGAAGAAGAAGAAGAAGAAAATACATTTATTTCAGCACAACACACAAGAAAAAGAAACAAACATCAACAGTGCCTAATCCGATCCTTAGTTACAGGACCTTAGTATCCGAGTGCCTTAATTACATTCCGATCCTGCGATCTCATTTCGATTCGAGCACGATTGTGTTTTCGATCCTAACTCGATTGCGTCAAGAGTAGGTTAGACCCTTACCTACTCGATTGTATCAAGAGTAAGCCGGCTGTTTGACACTATGTGCTTTTTGCTTTCGATTGTGTTAATTTGAGTCTCCATGTACTTGGTTTATTTAAATTTTTATTATACTTTGATTTTGCTGCTGGTATTCCTAAATATCTAAATAAATAAAAATAAATTATTGTTGCTATAGTTAAATAATCCGAAAATAATATGTGTATTTGATTCCAATTTACTTACTCAAAAATTATTGACACAGAATATAATAAAAAAGCTAAGAGGCTAAGCCATGGGCTAGCATGTATACCAGTAATAGCAGAATTCTCATCTCTTATTCGGAGGGTGGGTTTAAATCCGAGGCTCATTTCATCGCCTCGCTGAATCGGATTCAGTCGCCCACACAATCAGAGCTTTAAGGTGGGCGTGTGCCCCAGATGTGCGAGATATTAAAAATTATTCTGTTCTTAAAAAAAAAGGTTTATGCCAACTAGTCCTCTACATAACCTGTTTAGCGTTTCATTTTAACTACCTAATGACTGTTGGTGTATTAAATTATAAATATTTTAAATTTCCTCACAAAAAGTTGAGAAACGGTTACCTTGAATTCTTCGAATATAATCTTTTATCCAACAAAAATATTAAATTATTATTCAAGTTGATTAGGTACCATAATTAAAATAATAGAAGCGAGTAAATTTTGTTAACACAAGAAATAAAGTAGTTGCAGCTGGCAACACCACGCCCACGAGCCTACGAGCAGCTAGGATGTGGGCGACACCCGCCCACGTTCATTAAACTTGTGCAAATAATACGAACAGAAGTTAATGGACTTTATGTTCTTTTGTTATTAAAATATACTTACGTATATAATGCATATTATACACGTGTCACAAATCTCGAATGAGCGACGTTCAATGATTTTTGGTGATGTGGGCATTGAACACGCGACGCCTGTCGTAGCAGCCGCAGAGCAGTTAAATTAACTAGAGATGACATGTAGGCGGGGCGGGCGCGCTCCCGTTGCAAAGGAAGTTAGAGCAAATGCTCTAACTTGCCCAACGCTTCTTTTGCTGCCATCCTAAGTACATTTACCACAATATTCCCAAAACTGTGAATTTCGAAAGCTGTGACTAAGTAAAAACATAACCGTAAAGCGTTTAATACATTTCTCTACGGAAATAAATGTAATGATGAATAGTTTTGTGTGCGAAAATCACCCAGCGACACTGGTTTTCATCTGTTTTCATACTAAACTAAGTTGATATCCCTTCTTATGTTATTTTCTGTTATATTCTAAAGCAGCATATCTATACAATGCTTACTTAAACAATGCTTAATTAAATGCAAATGTAAGTTTGTTTGTTTGTTACGTTTTCACGCCTCAACGGATCACCGTGAAATTTTGCATATACCTTGTCAGGGATACAGAGAAGGACAAAGAGTACTTTTTATCCCGGAATTCCTGCGGAAACTCTGAAATTGACGCGGATGAAACTGTATTAAATTTTGCATACTATACACGTTGTGACTTGTGAACAGAAAAAATATAGTGTAGTAAGTACTTTTATACCCGAACACCCGTGGGATCTCCGAAATTAAAGCGGGTGAAACCGCGAGGAACAGCTAGTAAATAATAAAAATATATACACCTAGTAGTAAGTTGGCATGGTGATATTAAATTATTTTACTAACAATATTTTGAACCTTATGCTGTTGTGTAAGTTACTCGTGAACTTTTGAATGTGACTAGGTACATTGTCTCTTGAGTTTGCACAGCTGTTACTGAGGAAACAGCTGCCTTTCCACATTATTCTTGCTCTTACATCGCTAAAGGTCATTTTGAATTGACTGTCACAATCAGAAGCTGCCGTTACTTGGGGAAATAAATCTTATATAGAATTTCTGCATATTAGATAATATTATAAAGTAAAAATATTTTATTTTTTGTATATATATGTATTTGTTCAATTAATTATTTGTCGGTAGTGGATAAACTCAAAAACTACTAATACTTAATTGAGAAAAAATATTTTGTCTGGGGTACCAAAAGGACATGTAGGGGGTAGGTACTTTTTATTCCGCAATTCCCACGGGAACGCCAAAATTAACGCGCGTGAAACCGTGGGGAATCGATTAGTATTTAATAAATCTATACATTGTTAATAGGGGGTTAAAAGGGATTTTTTTTATTTTGTTCATTTGTTTGTTCAATATGAAGCCCATCTAAACGCAGCACATTTTAAAATTACCTAAAATTTTCATAATTCTAATATGATTTGTTAATCGAAAGTATTTAATATTGTATAGATTAAATTTTGTATAGAAACAACAAACAGAATTGCCCTTAGTGTTGACTCGACCGTCAGCAAGTTCATTACTTTTAGCTTTTCATGAATTCTGAACTACAAAGCTCTACATAAACTTGACCGCTACGGGCTACGCTCGACCTCTACCGCGTAGCGCTACTCGGGCTACGCCTCGACCCTGCTGAGTGTGCGGTCCGGTCGCATTAGCCCGTGACGTCATAGTCTATCATGTTTGTTCACCTGTGCTCAGTTTTGTACAAACTATTTAGAATTTTATTTAACATCAAAAACTTTGTACTGCACATAAACAAAGGTTTTATTACTTTCGAACAAATATGACTTCAACGTTTTATTTTATTTTGGTATGTTGATATTAGGGTAATATCTCTGTTTATTGCAATCACAGACGATAAAAAGATAAATTGGCTATACCAGCGAGTTACAATAATAAATAATCTTTGTCTAGCAAATATTATATTCTATTTATTCTTTAAGTATTCTTAACTTGTCTTTCCTTTAAAACAAAAGCGAAAAAATATTTTTTGTGTGAATTCGAAGTTACAAATGATACATATATAAGACCCTTTGCAGATTTTTAATGATTCTGCCATTTGTTTGAAAAGAACCCCGTAGATAGCTTAATTCGTCAATGTTACATATTATATAGTATACATAAAAATCATAGTATACATAAAAAATTATATGGAGGATATCTGAAATAAAATATTTTGTTTATTTATTTATGTATTTCCCTTGGCCATGTACGGCGCGGTGTACGGCTGGACGAATCACTATTGGATTTTGCATACACGTTGTCAGTGGTACAAAGAAGGACATAGGGTACTTTATCCCGGAATTCCCGCGGAAGCTCCGAAATTACCGCGGGTGAAACCGTGGGGGACCACTAGTAAATGATATTTTTGAGCGTGTCCCAAAATTTGTGTGGGCGAAACATCGGGTAACAACTTGGTATATACATGTGACAAAAGTAACAAGATTATTAATTGATTGAAAGTTAGCCTGTGGGCGTATGGAGGTTTAGCTCATAATTATTATACGTATTGAGTATGGGTTTTCTAATAGTAAAGGTAAGTACTAGATTCACGATTTTATACTTACACACACACTAGCTGTGTCCCGTGGTTTCACTCGTGGTAATTTCGGAGTTCTGAAGTATCCTATGTGTGAAAATGTGCGTGCCAAATTTCATCCAAATCCGTTCAGCCATTGTTGCGTGATTAAGTAAACGTATGCGAGGATAAGAGCTCGAAAGCGCATTTTCATCCGACTTGATTTAAATTTATCGTCACTGCTCAGCTTCTATGTATCTTAGCATTATGTTATATAGCCTATAACCTGCCCAGGAGTATGGACTACAATCGTACCAAGTTTGGTTAAAATCCCTTCTGTAGTTTTTGACCCATGCGTGCACATACAGACAGACAGACAGACAGACAGACAGACAGATAGATAAAAAATTTACTGATTGCATTTTTGGCATCAGTATCGATCACCATTCATTCTCCAATATCAATTTTGAATATATGTATATTCAATGTACAGAATTGAACTCTCTACAGTTTTATTATAAGTATAGATATAGAAAATAGAATAGATATAGAAGATTATTAATTTCAATTTTTTTCTTGTTTGACCCTCCAAATTAATCCAAAATAAGTTATTGACGAGAAAAATTTGCAATGTGCATGTCCCCCGAGTTTCTGCGTTACTCTGTGTGACTAATGGACGAATGAATGGATTTTTCTTTACCTTCAAACTTATACCGTTAAGTTAATAGATTTGTTGTCAATTTTTTTTTTATGTCATAGGGGGCAAACGGGCAAGTGGTACGGGTAAGTGATTACCACCGCCCATGGACATCTGCAACACCAGAAGGTATGCAGGCGCGTTGCCGACCTGGAATAGGGATGGGGACTGGCTTTCAAGTGGGGCTGCCGGAACACACCGTTAGGTGCTTGGCGACAGATTTGCAAGGTGGTAGATAGCCAGTCGGGCACTGGAGAGCGCCCTACCACCATGCTATGGTTTCCTCATGATGTTTTCCTTCAACGACAGCTCACGCTCATTGTTAGGGTTTGAACCTATACGCCTTGCGGCGTTTGATCCGAACGCTTCAACCACTGAGGCCTGAGCTATCATCGCTGTGATATACAATATAGACAATTGTTAATCAGCTACAAGGAAGGACAGTTATATCCCATACCCGCACGAAAATCAAAGATCACGTGAACTTTATAATATAATAATAATAATAATAATAATAATAATAATTCTTTATTGCAGGCATAAAAACCCCATTCAACAAATTAACAACACAATAAATCAGTTTAATAACTAAATAAACAGTTCACACCAAAAAAACCTAGTAAGGCACCAAATAGTACCCCGTCTATTTGTGGTTTGCGTCCCGATGAGCAGAGAGCCAGTACTTAAATACAGGACTTGAGATATAACCACAGACAGCATTCAGTATACTGTTGTCAGAGCTGCGCAATCTATCCCAAAAGGATAATGTACGAGCCCTGACAACAGCAAAGAAGTCTGGCACTCTCGACTCGGCGAACATGCCCGACGCACTACAATAGCGCGGAAGCTTCATAAGGATGCGGAACGCGTCATTGTACTGCACCCTTATGGTGCTCATTGACGCTCTAGTGAATTTAACCCACAGCTGGCACGTGTACAAACACTGCCAAAATGACTTAAAAAGAGTGACTTTTACGTGACTTTTACTTTGAGGGCAAGGTCCATACTTAGGGAATTTGATTTATTTGACACAATCTGAGGTTCACTGAGGTTCAGGTTTCACCAACGTTTATTTTGGAGAATTAAGGGATAAAAACTGCTCTGTCTTTTGCTGTACCGTTGACAACGTGTAGGTATGCAAAATTGTATGATGATTGGTTAAATAGCCAAAGTGCGAAAGCTTTAAAAACAATCTCAAATTTGTAACAATAGACAAGATTTATAAAAGTTGGTGTCACTACCGATAAAACTCCTATATATTTAACTAGCTGTCCCCCTCAGTTTCACCCGCGGTGATTTCGGAGTTCCCCTGAGAATTTCGGGATAAAAAGTACTCTATGTCACGCAGGACTACCGTAGCTTCCTATACCTAAGTGAAAAATTTTCAAAGTCGCTTCAGTAGATCCAGAGATTACCCCCTACAACATCACAAACTCACAAACTTTACCTCTTTATAATACTAGTATAGATATGC
Organism: Zygaena filipendulae; assembly: GCA_907165275.2. Taxonomy (NCBI): domain Eukaryota; kingdom Metazoa; phylum Arthropoda; class Insecta; order Lepidoptera; family Zygaenidae; genus Zygaena; species Zygaena filipendulae. Next base: position 1,950,926 of record OU015649.1, read on the forward strand.
CGTTAAATTCTAACTGAATCATACTTAGAAGTTAGGAAAGGCATCAGACGCTCACCACCCCAGAACATGCAGGCTGGTCATGACCATGTGACTTTGACAGTTTCGATCACTTGACCCGTGAACTGTCACCGGCAGAGTGCACGTGCGCTTCGTGGCCGTGACGTCAGAGTATGGTGTTGCCAGGATCTCATGGAAATACTCGCTTCGATTCAGCTTATTCACTGATCGTTGGGGATATTTAAATGTCAGACAACTCGACTTCACTCGCATAGCTAGTAGATACATAAATAAATTGCACATAATACAGATTATATAGAAAATCTTAAGTGTTCTTTTTTGAAGTAAAACTACTGTGAGCACATTGGAAAAAAAAATAAGAAAAATGCGTTTAATTTGTGAGTTTTTAAGTTTGTGACGTTGAAGGGGGTAATCTCTGGATCAACTGAACCCATTTTTGAAAATTCTTTCACTTATAGGAAGCTACAGTGATCCTTGTGACATAGGGTTCTTTTTACCCCAGAATTCCCGCAGGAACTCCGAAATTATCGCGGTAATACTGCAGGAGTCAGCTAGTACTATATTAAAGCCTAATAACTAAATAGATAAGGTTATTACTATTCAAGTATTCAAGTATTTATTAGTAGTATACTATATTAACTGAAAACACAATTAAATTTACTGTCAAGATACTTATAAGTACCCATTATTTTGCCTCAAGCCTTACTGTTTTCTGGCTAGTATAATAACTTCTGCTGTTTTAGTCAGTATAATATTATGGTATATGCATGCAAATAATCTTTTGGACTAGGTACTGTTTATTTCTTCAATGGGTGTAGGTACCAATTTACACTGTAAGTAGAGATTGGGTCATCTCTTTGTTGGAAAACTGGATTTTATAAAACTACTAGCTGTCCCGCGCGATTTCATTCGCGGTAATTTCGGAGTTCACGCGGGAATTCCGGCATAAAAACTATCCTATCTTTTAAGTTGGACCATATTATAAATGGTTACAAAATTTTATCAAAATCCGTTCAGTATAGTTTCAGAGTTCATCGCGGACAAACAACGTGATACGTGATTTATATATATTAGATTAGATGTGATACAGTTTTATAAAATCCAGTTACACTATACACCAGTATTTTTAGTTTAGGTATAAATGTACCACTTGTTTGCAGCTTCGAATAATTTTCATTTTTTAACTAGTCTCTGTTCATGATATCGACCACTGGTACGACATAACTATTACAACAATAGAGTGAATACTGTTTTTTATAATTAACTAGCTGTCCCCCGCGATTTCATCCACGGCGATTTTGGAGTTCCCGCGGGAACTCCGGGATAAAAACTATCCTATCTTTTAAGTTGGGCCAAATACAACATAGTGACCAAATTTCATCACGATCGATTCAGTAGTTTCGGAGTCTATCGCGGACAAACAACGTGACACGTGATTTATATTATATATTAAGATAAGATTAAGATATATCTGCAGTACTAAACTTCATATTGGCAAAAAGTTTAGATACCTAATAAGGACCTAAAAATTATACTTTTGAACAGTATTATCTTTAAAGATTAGCGTTTACCCTATATTGTTTAACTTTTTTGTTAGACATAAATTTTTAAATGGAATATCTAAGAAGATGGTATTTTAGTAGGTACCTAGTTTTTTTTAGTTGCTGGCGCTAGGTTGACGTTTTGCTGATCTAATAGAATAGTACATTGTTATTCTAGGGGTGAAAGTAACTTATTTAGCCCCGAGACGGGGCTACGCTCGCTACGCTCGGGCGCCAATAGATCGAGGGACTAAATAAGTCTTTCTCCCGAGGATAACACTGTGCTTTTCATTACGAATGCAAGGAAAGTCAAAATAAAAATAGGAATTAGCTGAAGAAAAAAATGAGTGAATTTAATTTAATTTAATTTTAATTTTTCGTTTATTCAGGACAACAACAGCTACAAAAACATATAATAGATTTAGATTACAAGATTACACTATGAGCCAATAATAGTTACCCTTATATAAAGTACAGAATAGAATTTAGCAGAACGTACACAAAACTATAACAATTTAGAAACACAGAACTTAGAAGTAAAAATAAAATTAACAATGTGAGGCTTTATCAATCATTAGGTGTGCTACTGGTCAGTAAGTATGCCCCCTATGACATAAAAAAAAACTTGAGTTTCTGCAGTATCCAGCTGTCAGTTGAAAGCGATTCTCCCTAGGGCTGAAAAGTGTTACTTTCAACCCGCTTCTCAGGCAACTTCAGACCTACTTTCCGAGTATGAGTAATGAAAAGTAATAATGATAGTCTATGTAAAAAAAACAAATGAACATATATCGTTAGTCGTTACTAATGCTTATTCTATGAAGTAACAACGGAACCGTTATCTATTTGTTAGGGAGGATGATTTTTTAATTAGCCTTCGTTCCCAAAAGTTTTACTTCGATATAAAAAGTAGGTAGGTATTGCCTAATAGAAAGCTTAGCACTTTTCTTGCGCATTCCGAAAGCGGTAACGATCTTCATAGTATTGGATCATTTCCTCGAGAACTATAAGTAGGTACCCCTCGTAATACAAATAGGTAATAAAGGTAATGTTTAAAGGCAACGTGACGCTATACTGTTACTTACGCCAGTCAGTGAACTGCGTATAACACGTGACGGCATGGAGTCGTGACAAACCCGGGAGTAAGAATTCGCTCTGCTTACCTCAACCGCCCACATCTACAAAGGATAAGGGCGCTCGTACACGTGCTATTTAAATTATGAGCAACTAGCTGTTCTCTGTGGTTTTACCCTTATTAATGCGGGGGTTACCGCGGGAACTCTGTGTAATCCTTTCTTAGCTGACGTCCCCAAATTATATTTTTGAATTGCCTATGAAGCCGAATTTCGGCTTCATAGGCGAAATTGTTTTCGAGATTTGTCTTGTAAGTGCGTCAGTCAACTTTGCTTTTTATAATAACTAGCTGTTCCCCGAGGTATATCCATGATTATTTTGTAGTTCCCGCTGTATTCCCGGGGTGAAATTTCCCTATGTCCTTTTCTGTACCCCTGACAACGTGTAAGCAAAATTTCATGACGATAAATTGAGTACATAGTCAAGGCGTGAAAGTGTAACAAACAAAGTCACATTCGCATTTATAATTTAAGGTATTTATGTACGTAATATGCATTTTTAAGAGTTTGAATAAGATCTCATGTAAAATTAGTTCTTTATTTACATCCTGTAGGTACACTCGTGAACGTGTACCTTAACTGTTACCTGCCAGTAGGTATCAGGTACAGTTACCGCTCGGTCTCGAGTATTGCGCTATAAGGATTATCCCAGGTGCACGTGGTCCGTTTTACGTCAATAATATGTTGCGTGACAACGGAAGATTGTAGTATCAATTTGAAATAAATTACTCGATAGCTAGTTTATTCTTAGATAATAAGAGTAGTTTTCCATTGACGCAGGCTTGAAACGACTCGGAACCTGATTCAACATTGCTTACCGAATATAGGTATAATTATACTATAATACTTATCTAATCCTATTACTAATTTATAAATGCTAATATTGCAGTGAGTTCATTTGTTTGATACGCATTCACGCCTTAACTATACAGCCGATCATCATCAAATTTTGCATACACGTTGTCAGGGGTACAGAAAAGGATATGGAGTAGTTTTGATCCTGGAATTCCCGCGGGAATAACTCAGGTGAAACCTAATGTGGCGCACTTCAAAATTCAACTTTAAAGGGGTAATAAGGGTGAAAACCAGTTGGAATCATAGGGAATACTTTAACGATAACACGTTGGTATCAGTAAAACTCTAATATGAGTAGAATGGTCGGGTTCATGGACCTACACACATATTTTTTTGTTTTTTCTTTGTGCCCGAAGTTTCACCTGCGTTAATTTCAGAGATCTCGCGGGAATTCCGGGATAAAAAGCATAACCTAAGTTACTCCTTATAACATCAGCTATCTGCCAGTGAAAGTCCCGTTAAAATCGGTCCAGCTGTTTCAGAGATTACCCATAACAAACAGACAGACAGACAGACAGAGAAAAATTTTAAAAATTGAGTTTTGCTGTTAGTACCGTGTATAATTTCATATGCATTTAGTGAGAAGCTGTTAATTTGAAATTACAAACAGACACTTCAGTTCTATTTATATGTCTAGATGGACATTGTCAACGTCATGAAGGCCAAAATCGCACCAATATTAGCACTAGTACTATCGGTCTGTCTGTCTCTATGTGCACGCATTACAAGGAAAACCACACTAAAGTTTTGAATGAAACTCATTATGTACCTATGTAGGTAGCTTATGTGCTGGATCAACATTTAGAATATCTTCTTTTCATTCCGGCACAACAAAAAGTTCCCACAGTAACGGTAAGTAGGTACTACGTGGTACTACATATAACTATTTTAGCGCAACAGTAGATAAATTGGTTGTTTAATGTTTTGTAAAGGTCATTATGTATTTTCACATGCGTAAATGAAAAATTGTAGATACCTACCCAAGATCAAAACTAATTTGTACATTATTTTTAGATAGGTAGGTTTTAGATGGATTAAATCAACTGGAACTTTATATTTAAGTACGTACTTCAAGTTAAAACAAAATAGTATTTTTATTATCTTTACATAATATTATAAACCAAAGTCCACCACCGCGTCTGTCCGTCTGTCTGTCTGTTTGCGATAAACTCAAAAAGTACCGAACATATTTTCATGCGGTTTTTACTTTTCACCAATATAGATAAAGTAATTTTAGAGGATGGTTTATGCGTACAGTTTATCCTGGAATTACCGCGGGAACTCAGAAATTATCACGGGTGAAACCGTGGGGGACAGATTGTACTTACTAATACCATTTACACATAAATAACGCTTAGCTAATAATAATAATAATAAGAGTATTTATTTCACCATAAGACCATACAAAAGTTGATACAATCGATACTTAACTACAGTGGTCATCACAATATTAGACAACTGATCACCAAACTAGGAGAACCTGTATCTTGGTAGTCAGTGAACCCGGTATTATAAATAATCTATCTATTTTCAGTGCCCTCCAAGATTTTCCAAACCATAGCACCATGGTTTTCAATCTCAAACGGATAGATATCTATATAGATAGAACGGTAATAAAAATATATTGTCATTGGCACAATTACTTAAAATTGCCATTTAATAAAAAAGAAGAAAATATGTCTATCACCATCGGTCATCTATTGTTTTATATTTCACTTGTTACTGGCCAAATACATCATGTGCAAAGTCATTAAAAGAAAAAGTAGATTATTAGGTACGCGCGCAATTTGTTGTCCAACGTTATAGCATGAAAACCTAGCACAATACGAAACGATACTCAGAATTCACGTGATGGCAATCTTCTTACCTCGTTGCATCACGAAATCTCTACCCGTTTTCCACAATTACGTAGCTTAAGTAGTAGGAGAAATTACGTAGTTCAGAAATGTTACAAGGAAAAAGTACGGACACGTTTATTTTTTATCATCCAGTGACGGTGAGAAAATACAATGGCGTCACGAGACGGTGTGACGGCATCGTTCGCTTCGATATTGTTTCGTAAGATAGTTTCAGTTACATTATCCTCAGGTACTATTAAAAAGTGAAAGTAAGTTTGTTTGTTTGTTTGTTTGTTTGTTACGCTTTCGTGCCTCAACGGCTCAACGGATCATCATGGAATTGTGGTTACACGTTGTCAGAGGACATAGGGTACTTTTTATTCCGTAATTCCCGCGGGAACTCTGAAATCACTGCTGGTCAAACCGCGGGGATCAGCTGCTGGTATATGTATAAAAGCAATTTTCACATTGTGTGTAATATCAGTTTATGCATAATATAAATAAAATTAAAATGTCCCTTTGTAATGTCAGAATTAAGGCTTTTTACTAAATGCATGTAAAAGTAGGTAGGTACACACGGTTCTTAAAATTTTCGTCTGTCTGTTTGTTCCGGCTAATCTCCGAAACGGTCGGAACGATTTTGATGGCACTTTCTCAGGCTGATGATATAAGGAGTTACTTTTTATCAGAGTTTCTATGGTAATTCCGAAACATAAGCAGGTGAAACCGCGGTGCACAGCCAGCAGTACCACAGTGAGAAATAGTGGTATCTCCTTGTTAAAATACGAATATATTATATATTATCTACCGACTAGTATCTACCTACATCAACCAATCTATCACAGGTAGGTACTTAAATGGTATATCCATCGCAAAAATGCTGCTCAGGTTCACAATAATTTAGTTTTATCAAGGCTGACAATCAAGATTTGACTTTTTCTTCTTCTATGCTCATCTTTTATTCACAATGAGCAGAGGCGTCTTTACCTATTGTGCAGAGTGTGTGGTGCACACGGGCGCAGCCATGGCGCAGCGGTCCTAGGGGGTGGTTTTTTATTTTTTTTATTTTAATAAAAAATATTACATACGTATTTTTTCTTTTTTTACGTAATCAAATAATAACGGCGATACATTGAGTTGAAATTTCGCGTGACGTCACTATCCGGTGCAGTTTGTATGGTGGCTTATAGCGGTTAATGACGTCACAAACCCCCTAGCCTTTAATGCCTGAAGCAACCTAAACATTAATGCGATATATCTTTGTGTATTTTCATTAATTTGAAAAAGCAAAAAATACGTGTCCATTATTTTTTTATTTTCTAACTGACGAACTTTTGAAAATCAGAAATATACGTATACGTAACGTATGGTGTAGGTAATATTGACTGCTAAGATTTTATTACATTATATTATTACAATATATTATATATATATATAAATATATTATACTATAAATATATTATATTCGGCCGGTGCCGGTCGTCTCACTCGCATGGATTTCGGCATTCTCTCGCTCGGAAACTCAATTCCGGAATAAAAACTCCAACTGTTACTTCCTATCAGTGAAAGAATCATTAGAATCGGTTCAGTAGTTCCAGAGGCTTATATCCTGCATCCTTTACAAATTTTGCCTCTATCAAGATAAATAATTACTAATTTTAACAAGTGGCGCTATCTAGACTCTACAATCTACATTGTATGTGAACGTTTCAATTGAACAAATGATATCAAATAACTTTTTCAAACCGTGTTCTAACCGGCCCATTAGCTCAGTTGGTTAGAGCGTCGTGCTAATAACGCGAAGGTCGCGGGTTCGATCCCCCCATGGGCCACGCCCTTTTTACATTTTAGGCATTATCATATTTTTGTATCTAGAATGTATAAAAAAGTAACAAACAATTGTTGTTTAAATTGTTTTATAACTGCTCCTCGATACTTCTAATAGCAACAATTTTGTCGTAATTGTTTTTTTTTTTTTTTATTTTGCGTTTGTGTTCTTTGATAAGTATGCCAATGTTTGTGTTGAATAAAAATAAAAAGACAATAATCATTTTATCTGGTGTTTATTATATTTCCATGACAATATAAAATTATTGATAACATACCTTTTAACATTTCGCAAAAAAAAAATTAATTTAATTATCTACACCTTAAAACATATAGCATTACTTACATGAAATATAAAATTAAAATTGTGTTGCCACAATATGTACATGACGAATTCATGAAATTAGTAAAATAACAAATCTGTACCTACTAAACTCGGATCACTTGTAGGGATGGGTCTAGACTATTTCCTCTTCAACTTTGTTGAATTTGTTAAGGGACTATGTAAAAAAATATATCCTCAAAAATTATAAAATATGATACTATGATTAGGAATTCGGTTTTCTGATTTATATTCACTGCATTTCTGACTAGAGCCAAAACCAAGCCAAAGTCAAGTCAATTTTCTCAATAAAAAAAAATTCAAAGTATCGTGCGTTTTGTATTGCTCAGTGCTTGTAATTTATAGACATTCGAAACTTTCTTAAAAATATTCACAAAGCTATTTATTTCACTTAGTTAAATGATTTTTTTTTTGCGTTTTCTTTGTTTTATTTCGTCTCGTACACAAGCCACCATTGCTTTTTCTCGTGTGCAGTCTTTTCACCATTTGTTTTTCGACATAGACCCTTAACGAGGCAAGGCTAATGAAATATTAAGGAAACGCGAAAGAATTATTCAATTTACAGATAAGATCACAGATAGCTTGCTATGGTTTATTTATGTTTATACTCAATATATTTTAATTATATAACAGATCTATCATAATATTATTCCATAATATATGTATATTTAAGTCCTTACAATAACTAAATCTTTACTTATGAATACAGTCAATGTTGAAGTCTCTGTTATTTTATTTAATACTAACTGTTCTCCACGGTTTCATCCGCGCTAATTTCGGAGTTCTACATGTTGCCATTTTTCTTTTTCATAAAAAAAACTGAAGTTTTTATTTTTTTAGCTAGAGGTACCTGTCTATAGTACACTTACAAAAGCTTAAGCTTAGTAATTAAAATAAATGTTTAACTTTATTCATTTAATTAATAAGACCTGCGGGGCTAAGATGCGCAACACGATAAAATTATATCGAGCCATTTTATCGATTCTCGTCGACAAAACCCATACAATATGTCGACGAGAATCGATAAAATGGCTCGATAAAATTTTATCGTGTTGCGCATCTTAGCTCCCCTGATTTTGCTAACCGGTTTAACTTTTGGTTAAAAGTATTATTTACTTTATATTTAATACATATATTTTTTTTTATTACAAATTATTTTTCATTTACATTTAATATCATATTTATGATAATTATAATAAAATATTGAATAAATTACAAGCAAATTTCTGTATTATGCGGATTTCTATTACAGTTTTATTTCATATAGATAGATATCTACACTAATATTTTAAAGAGGTAAAATCGTATCTTTCTAACATTGTGACACGAGAATTTTATATATTAGATACAGTTATATACCAGGTGTAATACCTATCCGGTATTACATAGATATCATACCGACAGAAGGTGTTTCATATACCACGATATATCGATTATTGTTGAAAGTATACCTTCAACAATGAGTATTACAATAAAAACAGGTAGATGGGTTGTCAGCACATAGTAAATACGAAGTAACTTAACCGATTTTAATCAAGAAAAAGGCTATAAATTCATCTCTATTGTTCATTTATGTTGTGCCGTTGTAAATAGTTTTTTATTCTATAACTCATTTTTTATTCGGTCTCATTTAAAATTATCTATTCTCAGATTAAATAATATTTTGGTGAACGAAAAATTTTGGACAATAATAACGTTTCGAAGTGGCGAGTTTTTATTTGTGCAATAAAATATAGGATATCTGTCTAGATAGATATCAGAGTTCCGAAATAGATATTTATTAAATAAGCACTCTATCAGTTCAATTTCAAACCATACTACGAGGCTAATAACAAAAATACAGTTATTTAAAATTTACAAGGGCTTAATGCACTATGTGTGAAGATCTATAATAATAAAAATACTCAGGTCCGTATTAGCAAACACTATTCTGGTTAATATACGTTTTCAAAACTTCATTGGTTGTCTTCTTCATTTTCCAGCACGATGAGCGAGACAGACAATATCATGAGAGGTGACCGGCTTTTGAGTAGGTAGCCATTATTATTATGGACCTTAAGTTATGAGGATTAATATTATGCGTTCGATTATTTTACAATAACATAAGCTCAATTGCTTTGTAATACTTTTTTATAGTTACACTATACAGTTTATACAGGCGCGGATAAGGAGCGCAGTCTTTACAGCGACGATGGCTCAGTGGTTGGTACGTTCGGATATCAAGGTTCAAACCCCAGCAATGAGCTTGAGCTGTCGGCGAAGGAAAACATAGTGGGGAAACCATAGCATGGCAGTAGGGTACTTTTCAGTACCTGAACTAAGTGGTGTACTCTAGCAGCCTCCCTCGAAAGCCAGTTCCAGATTAGGTGTGGTTACATCTTCGACCACACCGTCACTCTACATGGGGTGAGCTGTGGTCAGACGCCTAGTCCGCTACCAAACTTTTACGTGATAATCGGTATGTTCCGTTATTACAGATAGCACTAGCCCAGTGATCACAGTGACGAGATATAACATTCCGTTATAACTATCAGTACGCTGCCGCAGTATCCGCAGTGGCAGTATGACGTCATAATCGTCGCCACTTTTGTTTATTTTATTTATTAATTTAAATAATATCCGGTTTGATCACGTGATCAATCTCCGACTAACGATTGGTCAACCGCGTAGATCTGTCGTCATGAGTGGTCGACAGCGTGACAAGACAATGACATGGATGACAGTACCTATACTGGACTGTGTTCCGTTTTAAACAGTAGCCAGCACAGCTCAGTATAAATGAACGGCTTCGCAGTATACTGAATTGACGTCATACCTTACAGTGTTATCAGTATATAACGGAACATATCCAATATCACCCAAAAGTCTTCCCCCCCCCAAAAGGCATCCAGTATCAGCGCCGGCCTTCTTAAAGCTTCTCGTGTGGTACTGAGCGATGGATGATCAATGATCGATGCTCAATGATCGATGACGAGCCAGCGGTGCGTGGTGTTCTCAATCTGCGGCTGCAGCAGCGGCGTGCGCACGCGCAGCTTCACCTCCAGCGAGCCGCCCGCCGCCCGCCGCCCCTCCATCAGCTGAGACACAGTAACGCAATGTTTTCGTCGTGAGTTGGAAAATTAAGTGTAGTGGTGAAACCGCCAAATGTGGCCGTTTTTGGCAATTTTCACAAACTTTTTCATAAACTAATTTTATAGTTTTTTTTAAGATATTTGGGCACCGATAAGCAATAACATGTTAACCCGCAAAACTAAGTTATTGATACAGAACGCTTTATTGAGAGTTAAAGAACGTTTTTTAACTCTGCGTTAATCTCATTACATTGTTTAAATACCAACAAAATGTGGACATAAATTGGCGCTATAATTTTAAAACACGATTTACTCGAAATTTCTCTAGTGTGGCTTAACGCACTATTGCTTGTCTATGTCCATTTGAGACACGAATCCTATACTAAACATCCTCTTTCAATAAATCGTTACACCCTGTATACTAGACGACTCTTTATGACGGGTGGCGCTATAGTTTCACCAGTGTCTATCGTAGCTGCCTCTTTCTATCTCGTCGTTCGTTTTTTTTTTATGTCATAGGGGGCAAACGGGCAGGTGGTACACCTGATGGTAAGTGATTACCGCCGCCCATGGACATCTGCAACACCAGACCGACCTGGAATGCGGATGGGAACTGGCTTTGTGTTTGTGTGTTTGTGTGTCTGTGCGCCACTCACCGGGAACGCCTCGTGCAGCGTGACGCGCGTCTCCAGCGGCGCCAGCTTGACCGCCAGCGAGCCGAGCAGCGCGTCCCGGGAGAACCACCCGCTGCAACACAACAGCGCGTCACACCCGCCCCCGGCCCCGCACCCCGCGCCGCTGCCCGGGGGGAAACACACGCGCGCACACACCGCTATGCTACACTATGTATAACACTATGTACATACATACATACACCGTAGGCTATGTTACGGATATTACGGAGTCGGAGTCTTTAAATTTGGGTTTTCGGAGTTGGTGTCTAAGTCGGAGTCGGCGTCGCAGTCGGAGTCGGTATCTGAGTCGACGTTGACGTCGACGTCGGCGTCGGAGTCGGAGTCGGAGTCGGATTCGGAATCGGAGTCGGAATCTGAGTCGGTGTCGGAGTCGGAGTAAGAGACGGCATCGGGGCCGGGGTGGTGGTAGCAGAAGAGAGATTAAATAGCTCCGATTAAATAGCCGAATTCGGAACTAGAGGTATAATGTCAATAGGAAGTCTCCAAGTCGGAGACGTAACTCCGTAACATCCTCAGACTATATATACATATACACTATATACTATACGCATACAGGGGTACACACTGTACAATGTGCAATGCTTTTTGGTTAGATATATAATATACAACGTGGAACGAATTCCGTGTATTTATTTTTGTGAATCATCTTTGGGTACTTCTTTACTTTCTTGAAATCTTCATTGAATGTATAAATAATTTAAAATTGAAACTGGCATGTGATTTATTGAAACTTTCGTTGGAAATAAACTTTCTTATATCATATTAAATTATTATTTCAATATTCGGTTACACGTTGTATACGAAGAAAGTTGATAAAAGATGATAGGAAACATTACGGGGACTCGAAAGATATAATTGTTTTAAAAAAATCATTGTTAGTTATATTCCCATATTTCTATACAATTAAAACCCAAATGCAGTGATTTTCTGAGTTTTGTAGCCTAACTAGCGAAGCGAATATCTCAACAAAACCACAACCCACAAACCCGAAGAAGCAAAGAGGCAATTATATAGAAAAGCACAGTTCTCAAGAATAAAAGCAAAAGATCGAATGCGCACACACGCATTACACTACACTATGGGTATGTTCCGTTATTACGGATAGCACTGGCCCAGTGCTCGCAGTGACGAGAAATTTGTTCCGTTATAACTTTCAGCATACTGCCGCAGTATTCGGCAGTATATATTAGAAACTTACATTCAACTATACATGGTGGAAATTTAAGATGCGTCAGTAAGGCCGGGTACTTTAAGGGTTGCAGCCACGCAATTACAGTCTCAGGAGACCATCCCTTCGTTTCGAGTTACCTATTGCTATCGGCATTTAGTGACCCGTCTCAAATTTCCTGTATACAGTCGTGATACGGTCGTGGGTGGTGTCAGCACTCGGCTCACCCCTTGGAGTAGACCTCCAGCTTGATGGCGTGCCGCTTGAACACGCGCAGGCAGGGCCGCGCGGCGCGCGCGATGCCCAGCGCGAACACCGCGTTGTACTCGGGGCTGTTGGTGTCGCGCACCACGCCCGTGCGGTCCGACACCGGCGCCTCCTGCAAGCCGAGAGCGAACCGACAACGTCTAGAGCACCGCGCGAACCGCGGGCTGATCGACTGGTTTAGAAAAATTTTGTTTTGATTTTTGTTTATGTTCGATTTTTGTTTAGTTTCGATTTTTTTTTTTTTTTAGTTTCAATTTTTGTTTCGTTTTCATTTTTGTTTAGTTTCGATTTTCGTTTAGTTTCTATTTTTGTTTAGTTTCGATTTTTGTTTAGTTTTCATTTTTTACTTAGTTTTCATTTTTGTTTAGTTTTTATTTTTGTTTAGTCTTGATTTTTGTTTAGTTTTGATTTCATTATAGTAATTTTAACTATCAAGTTTTTTAATGTGTCCTTTAAAAGGGATATTATGAATAAAAATCTATATCAGCCAACCCTGCACCACATTCCGTACAGTAAGCGTCAAAAATATATATACTTAGGCGCGTATTTTGAACTCTACAATCATAATATGATACGATTTCTAATTTATTTATTTATTTATTTCACGTGTAAATTGCGAATTTATTAATACAAATAAAAAAATATGCCATTAATTTACAATTAACAATCAATATTACACTATTATACATAGTATTTACTGACTAACTTGGAAATGAAATGAGGGTATACCGAAATGCCATTACTCACCTGTGGATAGGGGAACTCGAACCGCACGTACGTGTCGACGTCCTTGGGGTTGGGCACGTTGTACGCGATGCCGCGCACGATTGTCAACTCTAAGTCGTTCTCGTTTAGGTCGGTGTTGCATTGCACCACGGAGAACTGGCGCGCTTCGTAGTGGAACTTCGGCGGGGTCTGGCCTAAGCTGGAAGTTTAACAACGACGTTTCGTTGAACACATTTCTACTGTATAATTATGTATATGTCTATGTCTATATACTTAATGAAAACAAAAAATAATAACTAACACAAAATGAACTAAATAAAATTAAATAAAAGGATATCATTACTAGAGATATACAGCCGCCTCGTTACAACACTTTAACGTTGTCAATTTATGTTGTAATTTTTTTAAATTATAAAAGTTTTTAAATCATAAATTATCTGTCTATTTATTCCTGAAATTTTATACACGCAGCACTTTACCTACTTACTACCTACTTATTCAATAAAGAGTCAATCAACGTCATCTATCGAAAACTGTTCGCAACTAAAAAGTTTTTATTATGTAACTAGTGCATGGTTTAGGTTTTTAGCGCATTTGAATAAAAGTTTGTTTTATAAATGTTTTTTTTTTTAGTTTTTTCTATCGAGACTTATTTCTTGTTAGAGATAATATAATACTAATTACCGCCATCTATCGTAACCAGTTCGCAACTCTTTCTTTTAGATGGAATCTCACCTCTTGGCCACGGCCACCACGTCGAGGTCCTGTTTGACGCTGACCGCGAGGTGCTCGAACCGGTTCGCCTCGGCCACGTTGCCCATCGAGCGGTTGTGGTCGCGGTTCGCGAGGCACAGCCGCAGCTGGTCGGTCAGCTGCTGGTGCAGCCGCGCGAGGACGTCCTCCTCGCCCGCCGGGAGCGGCGCCGCGGGGGAGGGGGAGGGGGAGGAGGCGGCGGGGGCGGGGGCGGCCGCCGGGGGCGGGGGGTCGCAGTCCTCCGACGAGACCACGTCGAAACTGGAAATAGGGCACAAGGTACAAAATACATATTTTGATTTTTTCTCACTATTTAGTCCGTCAGGTTTGATAGTAAAAAAAATATTAATCCCATCAAAAACAAACTTGTAAAAAGTCCCAAGTCTCGCAACTCAGTTCTTCTACAGTAAAAAGTTGTGAGATCAATGTAATACCAAGTCGGTTAATTTATTCAGTGCCTACTTAAGGGTCCTTCTGTCTAAAGTTATCATGTTATAAGCTAATCTAATAACATTTTATAGTGACCATATCAAATTTAAAAATCTTTTATGTTTTAAATAGATTGATTGGCTTGGCGATCACGTGAAAACACAATATATCTCACATGTAATACATAATTATGGTTCTAAACAATCTAATTTAATTATAATATGTATTACTTGTGAGATACATTGTGTTTTCACGTGATCGCCAAGCCAATCAATCTATTTAAAACATAAAAGATTTTTAAATTTGATATGGTCACTATAAAATGTTATTAGACTAGCTTATAACATGATAACTTTAGACAGAAGGACCCTTAAGTAGGCACTGAATAAATTAACCGACTTGGTATTACATTGATCTCACAACTTTTTACTGTAGAAGAACTGAGTTGCGAGACTTGGGACTTTTTACAAGTTTTTTTTTGATGGGATCTCATTTCTTTTTGTAAATGGTCTTTCTCCTTTTCTTTTCTGTTGATATCAGAGTTCGCGCGGGAATTCCAGAAATGAATCCTAGCTAGATCGATTTATGGCCCCCGAAATCCCCTGTATACAAAATTTCATGAAAATCGTTGGAGCATTCAGATTAGGGGAATTTTATCTCGGAATTCCCGAAGGATCTCCGAAATTAACGCTGGTGAAATCTCATGAAATTTTGCATGCACGTTGTCAGGGGTAAAGAAAACCTAGGGATATAGGGTACTAACTACTTTGCATCTCTGAATTCCCGCGGGATCTCCGAAATTAACGCGGGTGAAACCGCGGGGAACAGCTAGTCTCATATATTTATATGGGATCACAAAGTTATTTGTGCAGTTGGTACATATAACTGCATATATAACTTTGTAATTCCATACATTTATATGGGATTACAAAGTTATTTATGCAGTTGGTGTATCTAGAAAACTGGACCGAAATTGCAAAATATTTTAGTTTTTCCTTGATTTATACAATAAACACTAATTGTATTCTAAATTTCAAACTTCTATGTCTGCTAGAAGTGCCTTAGAGTTTTGATGATCGGTCAGTGAGTGAGTGAGTGAGTGAGTGAGTGAGTGAGTGAGTGAGTGAGTGAGTGAGTGAGTGAGTGTGAGTGAGTGACCTACAAAATTAAGAAACTTTGACTGGTTATAATTCTTAAACTACTGGTTCAAATCGAATGAAATTTAAATTATACCGTCTTTATACAATACCTGCTTGTTTACTAAAAATTCAGGCTTCTAGTTTTATCCACAACGAAGTTATAGGGGGTCGAAAATGGCCTGAATTGCTTCGAGAAAAGGATAGTACGGCCGTGCCGCCTTTGTTGCTCGACTTGGCGGGGGCACTGCCGTGCCCCCAGAACAAGCATTTTTTGCTGTTTCATATACTTAGATAGGAAATTAACGTGAAACCACGGGGACCAGATAGTAAAAAATGATAGACAACGCATTTTTTGCTTTTTCAAATTATACGAAAACATTCGTGTGTGCGTGGGCGTGCATGAGTGTGCGTGCATATTCGTGCGTGCATAATTATGTATGCGCGCATATGTGTGTGCGTGCATGCGTGTGTGCGGGCATGCGTGTGTGCGTGCGTGTGCAGTGTCTTGTGGGTGTACGTCGCCCTACGTGTGCTCGAGCTGGTCCTTCGCCCGCGGCGGCAGCGGCAGCGACTTGAGGTCGACGGGCAGCCCGCCGCGCGCCGCCTCCAGCACCGTGTCGAAGCCCTTCGCCGCGCGCAGGTACTCCTTCGCCTTCTCCATGTCGCCTGATCAATTTATTTAATTATTTATTTATTTTTATTTGTAAGACCAGCAGCACAATTATAATTTGCATAGGTATATAAAATGTAAATATAACAAAAATGCTAATGATAGGTCTTCACATGTATATGCAAATTAAGTACACTATAAATAGCTTATAGCATCGACGTAGCGTTCACACGGCATGTTGGTGGTTATAAAAATAAAAAGAAGAATAAGAAGATATAAAATTTTACATCATTTATGCAGGCCTGACGGCCTACATAATACGTATTACGAAATTGTAAACATACGTATATATACATATAAATATTTTCTACTCCATTTATTTATCACTCCACTCACCAGCTTTCTTAGCTTTCAGCGCTGCCTCCTTGAACTGCTTCTGCTGCTGCAGCAGGAACACCAGCTGCTTCTCGTAGCGCGAGGAGGGCGCGGGGCGCGGGGCGGGCGCGGGGGACGGCGCGGGGGGCGGCCGCGGCGAGGGGCGGGGCGGGGGAGCACTCGCCTGGGGATGGTAAACAGATATGAATTAACATATATAAAAATGGATTATATTATATTACTAGCTGTGCCCCGCGGTTTCACCGGCGATAAGTTCCCGCGGAAATTCCGGGATAAAAAGTACCCTATGTCCTTTTCTGTACCCCTGACAACGTGCATGGCAAATTTCATCCAAATCTTTCAGCGGTTTTTGCGTGACTGAGTAACAAACATCCAAACATCCACACTTTCACATTTATAATATTATATAGTAGGATCATTTATTTATTTACTAGCTGTTCCCCGCGGTTTCACCCGCGTTATTTTCGGAGATCCCGCGGGTGTTCCGAGATGAAAGTGCTTACTAAACTATATTTTTTCTGTACCTACCTTTGAGAACGTGTAGGTAAAATTTAACGTAGTTTCTTCCGCGATAATTTCGGAATTCCCGCGGGTATTCCGGCACAAAAAGTATCTTATGTCCTTCTGTATACCCCTACCAACGCGTATGCAAAAATGTATGAAGATCGGTTGAACCGTTAAGGTGTGAAAGCGTAACAAAAAACTCACATTTGTAAGGATTTATTAAAACCCAAGTAAGTATAGAATAACAGTTTGTAAGCCTACTGTGTTATAAGATATTGCTTCTTGTCATTCATGACTTTATTCAAGTCTAGAAGTACCCTATCAATGCATAATACCAAAAACATTCCAGGCCGTCATGAAGGGAGGTAGGTAGGTTAAAAATATTATAGGAGTGACCTTGTCGGCGGGCTCGGCGGGGAGCGGGCCGTGCCCCAGCGGCACGGGCAGGTCGGCGGGCGGCGCGCGCCCCGCCGCGTGCAGGCGCAGCGCCTCCGCGTACTGCTGCACCACGCGCCCCAGCCGCCGCGCCTTCGACGCGTTGCCCTGCTCGCGGGCTAGCGCCTCTTGCTCCTGTTGCACCGTCATTGTGGAACGATTATTGTTATTTATAATATGAGATAATTATGGGATGATAATTAGTTTGATATTCATGGGATGATAATCAACTTGATAGTTATGGGATGATAATTATATCAATAACTAGTTGTGCCCCGCGGTTTCACCCGCGTTAATTTCGGAGTTCGCGAGGGAATTCCGGAATAAAAAGTACCCTATGTGTTAATCTGATATATAAGCTATATTATTGTAAAGTTTCATTTAAATCCATCCATAAAATAGTTTTCGCGTGAAAGAGTAACAATCATCCATCCATCCATACATACTTACAAATTTTCGCGTTTATAATATTAGTAGGATTATGGGATAATAATTAGCTTGATAGTGATGGGATGACAGTGATGGGATGATAATTATGGTGATAATGAAGGGATGATAATTATGAATTATCTTGGTAATTATTATAGAAAGATTATAATATCATCCACGCTATCTGTCGTACCGTATGAATTCGAGCGCAATTTATCGCTCTTATACACGCCACCCTTCTTCTCCCGGCCCTTATCCCCCTGTCCCTTTCGGCAGAGCATTCAAGATACCTATGGGTTTAGACTAGGCACTTGTTCAATATTTGATGGTTTTTCTTGTGTGTTGTGCTGGAAAGAACGTAGTTTTCTTTCACGTGGTCACGTAAACCTGAAGTTCTGATTGGACAATTTTTCTTGACCACGGGACAAACGACGGTTCGTTCCTTAGTTTTCTAGGCGTTAACGATTATACGGACGCAGATAAGCATTAACATGTTAACCCACAAAATTAAGTTACCTATTCAGAACGATTTATTGAGAGTAAGGGAACGTTTTTTAATTATGTGTTTACCTTATTACATTGGTTAAGTATGTAACTAAATATTGAACATAAAATATGTTGACACAAAATGGCGCTCCTACTTTTAAAACACGATTTACTCAAAATTTCTCCAGTGTGGGTTAACACACTATTGCTTATCTATGTCCATACATAGATTGTCAACTTGGCTAAGGGGCCGGGTGGCGCTAGTTTTTCCCCTGTAAGAGTGATAAGGTCAGTTTAAACAACTGTTGACCTGAAACGGAGCAACTACCTGAAAAGCGGCCAGTCTCAGTCGCAGCGCCTCCTCGACGGTGGCCCCCGTGATCAAGCCGCCGCCCTCCGCCGCCGGGGCGGGAGCCGGTTCTGAAGGGACAAAATGGAATACAGCACCAACCCTTCTCTGTCCTGTTATTAAGTTTTAAGTGTGAATTCCATATTTGCTTTGTTTACCGATGTCGGCTGTATAATTAAGTACTAGCTATAATTAAGTTTCACCCGCGTCAGTTTTGGAATTCCGGCAGGAACTAATTTTTCTAAAATAAAAGTATCCTAAGTTACTCCGCAGGTATCTGGCAGGTATCTGCCAGTGAAAGTCCCGTCAAAATCGGTCCAGCCGTTTCAGAGAATTGCCGGAATAAACAGACGGACAGGCAGACCAAAAGACATAAGGACATACAGACAAACGGAGAAAATTTTTAAAAATTGTTTTTTTTTTTATGTTACTTCCGCCTACCTATATACTTTCGTATGCATTACCAACTCCAACCAAGCGTGTAGAGCCGCAGTCTGAAGCTAGTTTTTATTAATATATTTATATACTTAGGTATTCTTGTAACCATTTAGGGAGTAATTTTGCTCATAATTTTTTAACAATTTTGCTATGAGACTGAAAATTGCCGCAATCAAAGACGTTCTTTTTAATGTTAGTTGGCATTTGACTCATAAACGGCCGCACTCAGAGTCGACTTTAATGATTACTTAGTTAAGTACGGATTTTTAAAACAAAACTGCCGCAATCAGAGACGTTCAGTAAATTAATGTTAATTGGCATTCAATGAGATGTAACTTAATTAGTTAAATGCCAACTAACATTAATTTATTAAACTTGTCTGATTGCGGCAGTTTTGTTTTAAAAATCTATACTTAACTAAGTAATCATTAAAGTCGTCTCTGAGTGCGGCGGTAAGTTACATTTAGTTACTTAAATGTCAATTAACATTAATTTAATTAACGTCTCTGATTGCGGCAATTTTGTGTTAAAATCTTTACTTAAAAATTAAGTAATCATTAAAACAACTCTTAGTGTGGTCGTAACTCTGTGAATGTATTTGCCTAAATGCACTAGGTACATATTATGCGAAAGTCTACAACAAAAACAAGAACCCAAAACCAAACTACCATCAAACCCACTAGTTACATGCAGTATGAGGTACAAAAAGAAACAAACACGCATCACCAAAGCATTTAATTCCAATATCCACTTATGACTTAACTATAAGTAATACATCCACAATGTAAACACAACTATACTCTTGTAGCATTAAGAGTCATATTCACCTGCGGAGTTTTGAGTTTGCTCCTCGCTCTTCTGCGATTTGAACGCCGCAGCGACGGCCGCCGGCGTGGGGAGCTCTTCGAGATCCATCTCCTGGCCGGACTTGTAAGCTTCCACCACCAGCTCGAACTGTTTCACCACTTTCAGGTGCTCGAGTGCCAGTGCTTTGTCGCCCGCCTGCTTGCTGGCGAGTGCTGCCGCTTTGAACTCCTCCTTGCGTTCTGCAAACAAGCACACAAAAACGAATCCTTACCTACTATTATTATAAATGTGAAAGTGAGTTTGTTTGTTTGTTACGCTTTCACGCCTCAACGGCTCAACCGATCATCATGAAATTTTGCATACCCTACATAGGGTTCCTTTTATACCGGGATCCCCACAGGAACTCCGAAATTACCGGGATCAGCTAGTCTATACTATAATAAAGAGAAAAGATTTATTTTTTTGTTTGTGACGATTTAACTCAAAAACCACTGGACCGATTTCAAAAATTCCTTCACCATTAGAATGCTACATTATCCTTGAGTATCAGGCTATATTGAAACCCGGAATTCTCGCAAGAACCCCGAAATTACCCCAGGTGAAATCGCGGGGAACAACTAGTAATAAATATAAATAAATAAAGAATAGGATACAAAGCTTTATCCTATTCTTTTATCCCTAAACAAACCTTCACTGAGATATTTATTTACATATTTTCTGATCCTTTTTTTTCTGATTTATTATTATAGAATTGTAAATTTCATTCAAGTATTTGGGTTCCTAAGAATCTCGCAAAGTAGAACTTGGCAATCAGTCATACATAGAAGTATTATTATGACATTGCATACTCAAAATCAGTAGCAATCCTTCTCGCTTGGCCGGATCCACCTCTGCCTCTTCAGTGACAGCAGGCGGAGGAGGCGGAGGTTGTTCGGGCTCCGGCAGGCTCGGGGGCTCCGCCTCCTCTTCGGGGGCGCTCGGCTCCGGCGCCGGGGCGCTCGGGGCGGCGCGGGCGGGCGGCTGCGGGGCGGCGGGAGTGTCCCCGTCGCCCGGCTTGCCCGCGCTCACCGGCGGGGGGATGTCGCCGTCGTCGATCGGACGCCCCGCCTTCGCCTGCTTCAGCAGATCGTTCAGTGTCTTTAGACCCCGCGCAAACCTACAATAGGACATTATATTTATAATATAAGCAATAGTGTGTTAACACAGACTGCAGAAATTTGAAATAAATCGTGTTTTAAAATTATAGCGCCATTTTGTGCCATTTTTTTTTTTATGTTCAACATTTTGTTGGTATTTAAACAATGCAATAAGGCAAAAACATAATTTAAAAACAAACGTTCTATAACTCTGAATAAAGCGTTTTGTATCAATAACTTAATTTTATGGGTTAACTTAATTTTATGTTATTGCTTATCGGCGTTCAATAATATTTAAAAAAAACAACATTGCTTATTTGTTGGTTCGTCTTCTATTCGTTATATTATTCTATTTGCACAAATTTTGGAGAATCTTTGAGCGCGTTCTTCTAAATGTATGTAACGAGGCAGTCACCCGATCATCATTTAATCTTTATTTTTTATTTCCTTCCGGAAAATCCTTCACCACTTTGTACCTATATCTATTATTTGAACAGTGTATAAAAACCACGTTAGTGTAAGTGCGGCAGTAAACATCTAGGGCAGTTGGAATTACCAGAAGAACGAATCCAACAAAGAGAAGGCCAACTGATTGTAGGATAAGCAATTTCCTGTGTGGATAGATCATAATTCAACACACTAAGGAAACCCACCCACACCCTTTATACGATCACTATAACACTACTCTTTATGAGCTCTCTGTTTAAGGCCTATTGAGATATACACTATACAGGTTAAACAAAGGACTTAATGAGGAAAATATACTTTATTTGATTTAGTCACGTAATCATCAAATAAACCGAGGCGCCCACCGATTATACCTAAAGATCATGTCATGTGCCGTTTCTTTCCATACTATCGCCGATTCATCAACAGTTCATCATAACCAATAAGTATTTTTCTGGTCAAGTATCACATGCATGACATTCATAATCAAATGAGAACTAATAGGTAAATAATGCTGTGGCATTCAGAATAGTTATAGCATCAGATTCAGTTTTTTTTTTTTTAGTTTGTTATCTTACCTCCTCGCGCGACTGCTTTCGCCGTTTTCTTTAGCACTCTTTTCTGCTAAAGTGTAATTTGATATTCTTTCCTGCAGCAGGCTGACAGTGCTGCTCGCCCCACTCTCGGTCCTGGAGGGCGGCGGGGGGGCGGGGCGCGCGGTGCGGGGAGGGGGCGCGGGCGCCTCATCGTCGTCGCTGGCCAACTCTTTTAGTTCACTCAGCAGATCAGGGTCATCTTCATCTCCTAATAGAGAAAAAGATTTACAATCGTTAACTTTATGAATTTTTAAAATGGATTTTAATTACAACTAGCTGTGTGGGGAATTTCAGAGATCCCACGGGAATTTCGGGATAAAAAGTAGCCTAAGTTACGCCTTATAACATCAGCTATCTGCCAGTGAAATCCCGTTAAAATCGGTCCAGCCGTTTCAGAGATTAGCCGGAACAAACAGACAAAGAAAAATTTTAAAAATTGATTTTTTGATGTAATTACCGTATATACATTCGTATGCATTTGGTGAAAAGGTGTTAATTTGAATTACACACAGACACTTCAGTTTTATTTATATGACTAGATATAATATGTAATGATATGTTTCGTTATGAGAAATTAGTATATTATTATTTTTTATGCAAACATTTTATTAGATTACTATTAAGATTACTATAACCAAAATTAATTTGAATTGCCCTCACCAGACACATCTTCATCTGAAGGTATATCCTTTAAGCTTGCTGCTATCATAGCATCCAAGTTGGCTGCAGGGACTGGAGCTGGTTTCCTTGGGCGATGGCTCTTGCCTTCACCACTTATAGCTGCCAACTCGGCTTCGAAGTCCATATCATCATCAGAGAGTCCTGAGATATCTTCATCTCCATCGTCAAGGCTTGGAATGTCAAGCAATCCAAACTAGAAGCACAAAAAAAAGATGAAATTCTATTAGGTATTGCTTGTTATATGTATAGACTATAGATGTTTGTTGTATAATTAATAATAATTGTCATTTTTATACCCTCATTTGTGGAACACCAATAAACGACTCTATTACAAATTAGCTCATGTGCTGAGTTATTTTAAAATATGGGCTGTTGGTAACACAAAATAATAGGCTATCTGACTAATCTTTTTTTAGTGCGTCTTGTAGATTAATAAAAAATATTGGATATGTATTTTTTCTTTTTTTACGTAATCAAAAAATTATGGCGATACATTAAGTTGAAATATATGACGTCACTAACCAGTGCAGTTTGTATGGCGGCTTGTAGCGTAAGCTTGTAGTGTAAGTGATTTCACGAGCCCCCACCCTAAACTTTAATGCTCTTTATCTCTGTGTATTTTCATTTATTTGAATAATTAAAAATTCTAATTTTCTAACTGACGGACTAATTAAGAATTTTGATTTTCAAGTCGTCAACATCCCTATTTCTTGTGAATATAATATTCTGTAAGTAATAATTTTGTTCTTTTTGTAAGATAAATATCTTACCTAAAATACCTAAATCATTTCATCATTTTATGTTATAAATTTTTTCTAGACCACTTTTGCTATGAAAGCACATAGTGATTTTCTTCACTGGATAAATATTCCAATTTTAATCCCACAACAAGCTGTATCAAGGAAACCATTTGTTGTTTGGAAGGTGGATATAGGTATCTAGCAGACCTACTATATCGTTTGTACAGTCAACACCAAAAATATGTAAACATTTATTGCTTAAATGTTTACCTATTTACTATTTTAATAAGTAATTCTAATAAGATTCAACTAATATCAAAAATTATGGTGACTTTTGATATTTATATATTGTTGATGTGTTTATGCTCAGTATTATTATATATTATAACACCACCTTCCTTCTAGATTATAATTTTCCCTATGCACCCAATGGTTGTCTGGAAGAGATCGCTCTGAGCGATAAGACCGCCGATTGTTCCACCTTGTAGTAAAATTGTTTTTGTCATTGTTTATTTTTAAGTGGTGTTCAATAAAGAGTTTATTATTATTATTGTTATTATTGTCATCCCAAGCCTCAAGGAAGGGAATGGAATGTTGTAAAAGTAAACTGCTGTAGTTTGCTTAGGCTGGCCTCATAAATCCGGAATGGCTCTCTGGATTCATATTATTAATTCAGAAAGCCCAGAATACTATACAACTTCAGTATGCTCCACACACATTCTGATTTTTTCAGATTATGATTTTCTAAGAGCGATCTGTAAGAATGATACTGACGAGCATTCTGAATTTCGGACCGGAATATTTAAAATTTTGATTTCATAACGTGTGTATTCGAATTATTTCAATTGACACTGCAAGCGGTTAAACGTCTGGACGTGTTTCGACCTGTTGGTGTGATGTCTGACACGGAAAAAATAATTTTGTGCATCGAAAATCACGCTTATATATGGAATACTGAATCTGAAACTAAACTTTTAAGATATGTGTGAGGCAAGGCCGGAATATAAGATTATGAATTCAGATTATGAATCCGGAGAGTCATTCCGGATGTATAAGTGGTATTGAGTCTACATACCTACTTTGTTTTGTATATTAATAATCTTGTCTTGTCTTGAAATGAACAAAAGCATACAAGTTAAATACAAACCATGACATTGTTTACATTAAACATCCTGAAGTAAACAGCTGTTGAACAGCGCTAGTAGATGTAATGTTATATGTCTAATTTAACTAGGGTTCCGATTTTGTTTTACAAACAGAGTTAAATCTAACAAAAACGTCATAATCTAGATGTAAACACTAGCAATAGGCACCGAAGGTCGAAATTAAACAGCTAATGACTCACTTGAGATAAGTTCCCTTTCTTTCCAGCAGTTTTAGGTTTTCTATTCATTTTAAATATTACAAATATCTAAATACACTGTATTTTTCACTAAATAGATAATCAGTTATTCCACCAAAAATTTTTTTTGTGAGTTAAATTTCTTTGCGGAAAATGGAAAAGCAGGCAAAAATTGCTCACGAAAAAAACAGTCCTTCTGATTGTCTTTTGACTTTTCGTTGTTGACTGTCAAGTGTCATGTTGTCTTTTGACAAATGACATAAATTTTCTTTTGGTGTGCGTTCCGTGACTGTCGAGCTCAGTTTCATCTTGCATTGCGTTCCGTGGCTTTACCCGAGTACACTCGAGCGCGCCCTGGCGTACGCTCTACCGTTCCGTGGCTTGGTGAAATTTTACTCTAACAGCTGTCAGGCCTGGCGTTCCGTGGGTTTGGTTGTTCGGTTAAAATTTAACTCGTTTGAGTTGCAACCAAGCCACAGAACGATCGAGTTGTTCTTATTACCTCAAAATATTTGAAATTTCAGGCACCATTTGTTTTCTTTCAGCTTACATTGCAAATAAGACTATTTTACATCCAATTATAAACTTTTTGTGACTACGACACCTCCCCTTTGTTTGTAATCTGATTGATTTTTTTTTTCGACGAATCCGATTTTTGGCGCAATCTTTGACAATACTCCTTTAACAATACATAGCTGTCAGAGTGAAAATTAACTTGCTTCGGCGATGGTTGTTTGGTTGCTGCTCTCTGAGCCACGGAACGAGTGAAACTACGCTCTGACAGCTATCAGAGTCCACGGAACGCGCCTCAAGAGTGACAACACTAAACATCGCGATCGCGGATCGAGTGACTTCTCCAAAGGGCACGTAGGTACCTACGTAAAATAAAAAAAAAAACGATCGAGTGAGTGACGTATGAACGGACGGCTGAAAACGAAAAGCCTTTCGGTGCTGTTGTTATCTTCCAATATTTTCGAAGTATGGAGACAAACGGCCAGGCTAATGGATTTAAATCTAAAAAGAAAGATAATGGCGACGCTAAGGACAATCTATGGTAATTGATCACCGTTAATTTTATGTATAACATTCATTAGCCTTTTACGGGAAATTTATGTGTCACACCTATGTGATGTCAAGCTTCGTACCTGAGAAATATGTGACCTGGCTGCGACGTCTGCCTTTGTTTGTGAAACAACCGTGGAATCCTTTCACATACTTTTCATATTTAACCATTTCAATCGATCCGAGTAACTGTCTCACCGCGTAACACGCGGCGTCTCGTACACTTCAATATTCACAATGTGTCCTCGATTATGATATTACGCATGTGTCTTGCAGGTCGGCGATCTTAGAAGAAGTCCAGAATCAAGGGAACACAAAACTACCTTCAAATAAAAATGTGTTAGTTTTGGGTGACAATGAAACTGGCAAAACCACTCTCATAGCTAAATTGCAAGGTGTGGAAGACCCCAAGAAGGGGTCGGCACTCGAATATGCGTATATAGACGTTAGAGATGAATACAGAGACGGTAAAATTATTAATTATGAATTTAGTTATATCAATTTTATATATTCGAAATTACTTTTTTAATAAGATTTATTGTTAAATTAGCTGTAATGTGAGTAAAGACTATAAGCACTTATTCTGTAACAATAGTATATTTGACAGTATAGATAGAGTAATCCAATTGGATATAATATCAGTAGGTGAATGCAAATATTTTTCATCAGATCAAACACGTCTCAGTGTGTGGGTATTGGACGGTGATCCGGGACACACAAATTTGCTCAAGTTTGCTCTCAGTGAAGAGACATTCCCTCACACATTGGTAATACTCACTGTTGCGATGACAACACCGTGGGGTATATTAGACCAATTGCAGAGCTGGGCAGCTGTGCTCGGCGATCACATAGACAAATTGGATCTCACACCAGGTAATATTATTAAATTATTTTATTATAATAATTACAATTAATAGGTATATTGTTATTGACGTAAGTTTGGTATGAATACTTTTACAATTTCTTTTTTGTTTTATTTATCTAGTTGTGTTCCCATTAGTCCAGAGTAGATACTGAGTCAGTGTGTCTTAAAGACACTCTACTCCAATATTTTCAACTTTTTTCTGCCTTTAGCTTTTCTGCATGTTAACATTTAATGCAATGCAACATTTAATGCAACATTTAATTAATAATCCATGTGCTTCAAATGTGCAGTCACAATACAAATATTAAGTAGCATTATTGGCTAACTTCAAATAAAGATAAAATTACTTTGGATTAATTATTTTTATTTTATTTATTTAGAATTCAGGCAGGCAGTTGAAGCATTTGATAGGTGCCTGTATCCAGTTATAATTAATTATTTTTTTAAACAACAAAAAATAAGACGTCATGGAATAACTTTACTTGACACTAGCTGTTCTCCTGCAGTTTCACCTGTATATTTATTTTTATCGTATTTTATTTTAAATTAATAATTTGTTTTAAAATACAATTTCCTCCCACGTGAATTTTGAGATTCCTACATCAACTTTAACACACACAGATGAAGAGTACTCTATAAGCTGACCTATGATAAAAACTGAGGTATATGCAAAGTTTTATACGAATCTGTCAATCTGTCCAGACAAACACACACATTGCAGTTGACTGGCAGAGAATTCCACTTTGGCATTAAGTCCGCCTTTAGTACCATGATGTGCATAAAGTTTAAATAAATTGTAGGTACAGCACATTGCAACAAATACACAAACTTATACAAAAACTTTTTTAGATAATCATACCGCATTACTTACTTATTTTATATTCATTTATTCTCATTTATTATCAACTAGCTGTGTGCTGTGGTTTTATCTTGGTGAATTTTGCCATTATCTTGAGAATTACTATTATTTAAATATAATCAACACTACATAATTAGCTTCTGTTACAATATTATGTACGTGTAAATTTTCGTTCATTCACGTCAAAATCCATGGTCCACCGTGCAATTTAGAAGAAATAACAGACTGACAGACACAAATGGCAACTTTGATTTCTACTACTTAAAATGCTAATTATAGTGTAGATGTTTGATTTGTAACTTGTAACATTGTTCACTGATATTATCAAATTGTAACTTTTACACTTTAATCCTTACTATCTACAAATCCTCTCTTGGGCTCCCGCACTATAATATTAAAAATGCGAAAGTGAGTTTGTTTGTTTGTTTATTTGTTACGTTTTCACTCCTCAACTGATCACCACGAAATTTTGCATACACATTGTCAGGGGTACAGAGAAAGACATAGGCTACTTGTTATCCCGGTATTCCCACGGGAATTTCGAAATTAACGCGGAAGAAACTACATTTACTTTTGCATTCTACCTACACACTGTCAAGGGTAGGTAAGTACAGAAAAAAATGTAGGGTAGTATTAAGTATTTTTATCCCGGAAAACCGCGGGATCTCCGCAGCAACTAACGCGGGTGAAACCGCGGGGAACAGCTATTATTATAAATGGGAATGTGAGTTTGTTTCTTTGTTATGCCTTCAGCCCTCAACGAACCAAATGATCATCATGAAATTTCGCATATACGTTGTCAGGAGTGCAGAAAAGGACATAGGGTACCTTTTATTCAGAAAAGAGTACTGTTCCCGAGGGGTATTAGGTACTGATTGACTTAATTTACATTAACGCGAGCAAAATCACGGGCCAAAGCTTGTAGTATATGTACATATAAATATTCTATTCTACAAAGCTAAGGGTGATATATGTACGTATTAAAAACAATATATGTATATTACCTTGTCTCATATAATTTTATCTTTGGCGCTATTTTCGGGTTTAAACATTCGAAGTTGGAGTGGTCTTATTTAAAATCTATGTCGCTCATCTCCTTTTTAATTCTTATCCTAACTAATTAATAATATAAAATGCGAATGTGACTTTGTGTGTTTGTTTGTTTGTTACGCTTTTACGCCTCAACTACTCGACCTATCACTACGAAATTTCGCATACAGAGCTACAGGAAAGGACATAGGGATCTTTCATCCGGAAAAGGTACTGTTCCCGTGGGAAAGAAAATTGACAAAATCTACAATAGCGACAAGCGAATCTGCGGACACACGACAAAAACCATTAAATAGGTGTTATCATGGTATTATCCTCGCTTTTATGTTTACGCATTACGTATTGCCGCGGTTTTGAAGTCCACCTGTTACGATCTCCCGTACATAATATTTGGTACATACATATCACAAAACGAGTTCCCTATCCGCCGATGAGTCATTAGATTACGTCAGAGACGTTCACAACTCGCTTTCCGTCCGCGTCTTCTAGTAATACTATAATCGATGACAGATGTAAATATTGTCATGTGATCATGTCTACATGTGTGAATGAGGTCATAGTGTACCGATTGGCGCAGTAGGTCACCACGCCTGCCCGCTAATCAAGAGGTTCCGGGTTCGATTCCCGGTGGGGGTGCACTTTGTGTGATGAACACAGGGTTCCCCTTTTTAGTCTGGGTGTGTTTATATATATATATATATATATATATATATCTATAGTATATATGTAATTCTAGGTAGTATATACCACGTTTGCTTGGTTTCCACGACACAAGCTAATAATAGCTTAATAATTGTTTAAATCGTTTATTTTATTGTCAATTTGGATTCTCGCATATCGACGGATTTGATAATTCAACATCTTACTTTTTATCTATCAAAATAGTATATTTCATTATAAGTGCGGAAAGCCTGTCATTGCAAAGAGTTCCGACAAATGTCTACCCGAGCCGAGGCGCAGCCGAAGGTGAGGATTGACAGTCGGAACTAGTTGCAATGACGGTTCCGCACGTGTACTGAACAACTATTTTTAATACAGTTACGAAAAAATTAAGCAATTTAATAAAATATCAAAAACACAACAAACTCAACTAAGTTCCAACTGTGATCAAGAGATGGCGCTAGTCGTATTAGTAATGCGAAACCTACGTTTCGCAATGCAAAAAGTGTGTCAAAGTCGTGTCGCCACTTTTGACAGTTGGCAAAGAGAACGCACGAGTTCGGGAAAGGTAAACAAAAAGCTCGAGTATGTAATAGCCCACATCCCGAACGCTAAACGTCCCTGCAATACGCCACTTTTTGAGCAACTGTATTAAAAAGATATTTGCAACTGCCCAAGGCAGATCATTAGATCTATTTTTTTAATTAAAATCTCAAAGGCAATGAAATACCTATAATGGCGCCAGTAAGATATTTTTTTTTCTCAATTGTAATATTATCATAACATCGTCAATTCAGGCATTGCGTGTAGAATGTTTAGTTATAGATTTCTTTGGTCAGGTTTCTATATACATTATAACTAGCTGTCCCCCGCGATTTCATCCGCGGTAATTTCGGAGTTTCCGCGGAGGTTGCGGGAATAAAGTACTCTATGGCCTTCTTTGTACCCCGACAGTAGTTTACGGTGATTAGTTCCCCGCATTAGTGCCGGAATTCCCGCGGGAATTCCGGGATAAAAACTATCCTAATATTATAAATGGTTACAAAATTTTATCAAAATCCTTTCAGTAGTTTCGGAGTCCATCGCGGACAAACAACGTGACACATGATTTATATACATATATTAAGATTAAGATAGCTGTCCCCCGCGATTTCATCCGCGGTAATTTCGGAGTCGGGAGTTCCCGCGGGAATTTATCTTTTAAGTTGGACCATATTATTACAAAATTTTATCAAAATCCGTTCAGTAGTTTCGGAGTCCATCGCGGACAAACAACGTGACACGTGATTTATATATATTAAGAGATAGATATAGTAGATAGGCCGAGGCAGTTTCACCTGCGGGCTGCGTGTGACCTTTTAATACCTCAAGAGTTGAATATGTGAAACCTTGAAATTTGTGTTTCTTTATTTGAAAACAACTTTATTTAATTGACGGTAACTACTCCCATACAAATTTTCGACCTCTTTGGAGTTCAATTACCGAAAAATCTTTTCTTAGTGCTTGCCTGTAATTATAAAAAAAAAACCATATGCCAATGTCTTAGCCGTTTCTGATTTATTTCTGACTAACTGTTCCCCGCGGTTTTACCCGCGATAAGTTCGGAGTTCCCGCGGAAATTTCGGGATAAAAGTACTCTATGTCCTTCTCTGTACCCCTGACAACGTGTATGCAAAGTTTCACGATGATCGGCTGAGCTAGTGGGGCGTGAAAGCGTAACAGACAAACATACAGACAGAGTTACCTTCGCATTTGTATTATTAGTAGGGATTTATTTTTGATTATATATTTAGTCTTCTTAGGCATACCCCGCAACATACATTATGATAATTTACTAAGCTTTTTTACTATCTACTACTCTATTTTTACTTTTTAAATTATCTTAAGAAATGTAGATTGTGGACGGTCTTATTGGTAGTGTGAAGCCATCTCCCTTCTACGGTCGCCACTGAAAATCAGCGTCGTGGAACTTAGTGCCACGGCATAATGCTGAGTGGTAGCCATTTTGGTACCAACTATTCTAGTTTAAGACTCACAGTTGTACTTATTTTATCTTTTTGGTATCAAATAAACTTTTTTCTATTCTATTCTATTCTATTCAATTTCCATTGCTTCGGCAGGTAAATTCGGCTGGGCATAGAATATAGATAGATGAATCAGTAAGGAAGCTCCTTTATGCTATACCAGCGGTTCCATTCACCGCGTTAATTTCGGAGTTCCCGCGAGAATTCCAGGGCAAAAAGTAGGTACCATATAAAAGTAGGTACCTTTTCGGTATCCCTTCACGATGACCGGTTGAGTAGCTAAGCCGTGCAGGCGTAATAAACGAACTTACATTCGCCTTTATATATACTGGCTGTTCCCTACGATTTTACCTGCGCTAATTTTGGAATTCCCGCGATGATTCCGGAACAAAAAGTACACTATGTTAAGGCGCGAAAAGGTAGCAGATAGACATACTAAAAAAACAAGTATTTCGCCGTCTGTGAAATATGGCTGATGACAATCTAGAAATAAATTAGTTCGTGATTCGCGACACAATATATAGCAAGCAAAAGTCGGTGCTGATAGTCGCACTTTAATTAATGTTTTTAAATTTCTTTATTTAGAAAGGATGAGTGAAGTAGAACAGATTGTGATTACAAATATAAAAAAAAAAAAACTTTCCAAATTAAACGTCCCAAATTCGGCGGAACGTTCGCATACGTAGATTCGTTTCATGTTTCAACGATGTGATAGTTATCGTTATTGGTCACGATTTCCGAACGGTGACGCTCTTCCATTCAGGAGATCGACACTTTAAATTAATATTTATAGTAGGTACCAAATAGATTTCCGGGTTGCCTCTCTCAATATTTCACCCTTCGCCACTGCAGAGTGGTAACATAAGTACAAAGATAATAAACAAACAGCATTGTTTTTAATTAGACCATCTGTAGTTGTATATTATTTACTAGTCCTAATATAAATGCGATTAACTACTCAAGCGATCGTCATGCCAGGGGCACAGAAAAGGATATGGCGTACTTTTTATCCCGCCCGGACTTTTTATTTTTATCATTTTTAGGCAGTTTCAACTTTTGAAGTAGTTATGTTTATTTTGATTCATGCTAGATAAGTATTTTAGGCGTCAAAACGTGCATATTGTAAGCGCAAAACCGCCATGTTTTTGATTGCAACCGAAAAATTATAGAAACAAAAGTTACTTATTGCCTTTTTTGTGGACGTTTTTGCTCGCTGGTCTTGTATCTTGGGTATAGGTTACAACGCATAATAGTATTATGATTTTATATACGTATAGTATGTTAATAATTAAATCACGTGAACCCTATGTCCGCATATTTACTATCTGAAGTAGACACTTGACTCATTGATAACGAGAAATAACTGACAGTGGTGTGTTAATTACATATTATACGAAGCAATATTTTATATCGCTCCGTAAACAATACGATACTTATTTGTTTTTAACTCAATAGCGATATAATTATATACAACTAGCTATCCTTCGCGGTTTCACCCGCGGTAATTTCGAACCTTCCCCTTTAATCATTCTATCTATTGTTGTAAACCGCATGAAAATCCGTTCAGTTGTTTTTGAGTTTATCGCGAACAGACAGACTCTCGGCGGAGGACTTTGTAGCTGGCCTGTACGGTTTTTTCTAAATTAAAAACCCTTATCACCATTTCGGAGGTTGAATTTTGAAAATTTATTTTTCATAAAACTACTGTAATTTCATGTTCCTATAGTAGCTTCAGTAGTTACGACTGAGTAAACTTCATATTTTTCATAAATGAGGAGGAAAAGAACGTAGGGTGCTTTCTATCCTGGAATTCCTGCGGGCACTCCGAAATTACCGCAGGTGATACCGCCAGGGACGGCCAGTTTATACATACATATAAAAAAAATTAAGTGTATGTTTGTAATTTCAAATTATTATCAGCTTTTCACTAAATGCATATGAAAGTATACGGTACTTACATAAAAAATTCAATTTTTTATTTTTTTTTCTATCTGTATGTCTTTTTGTTCCGGCTAATCCCTGGAACGGCTGAACCCATTTAACGGGAATTTCACTGGCAGATAGCTGATGGTATAAGGAGTAACTTGGTCTACTTTTATTTAAAAAAAAATAGTTCCTACGGGAATTTCGAAACTCACGCGGGTGAGACCGCGGGGCACAGCTAGTTTAAGAATAAACTAGCTAAACTCGGCCAATCTTCGCTGTGGCTTTGCATGATAAATATTTCCCGTTGCCGTGGGTATGTATTTACAGTATTGGGTAATATCGACTAATTTACGAATTTTACGACTGCAAACACACAAATAAATAAACATATTATGTGTTATTATTTATATCATCTTATTAAAGTATGTGTGTAGTTAAGTAATATTAATATACTTCTTCTTTTTTTAACTATTTTTGTATAGTGTATATTATATCTTATCGAACTGAGGCACACATCAGCAAATGGGGATGTGGACTACTTTTGAAAATCAAAATTCTAATTAGTCCGTCAGTTAGAAAATAAAAAAAACAATAGACACGTATTTTTTGCTTTTTCCAATAAATTAAAATATACAGAGATAAAGCGCATTAAAATTTAGGGTGAGGGGGTCGTGACGTCACTAAACCGCCATACAAACTGTCAGAACAGTGACAACACGCGAAATTTCAACTCAATATATCGGCGTTATTTTTTGATTACGAAAAAATACGTGTCCAATATTTTTTAATAATCTACAAGACGGACTAAAAAATAAAAATTAGTCAACATGCCTATTCTAACCGGTTCTCCTGTTGCGGGTCCGCTGGAAGAAATTCCAATTGTATGGAATAAGCATGACCCTTGTACATGTTTACTTTTATATTTTCTTTCTTTTTATGTTATCCTTGTGTGCATTAATTGTTAAAGAAATAAATAAATATTATATTTGAATTCCAGAACAGCGGCTGCAGAGTAAAAAGCAACAGGTGCAGAAGTGGCAGCGGTACACGGAGCCCGGCGACGAGCTGGAGCCGGCCGCGTCGTCGCCCATGAAGCGCTCCTCGCGGAACCTGTCCGACGAGGACGCAGACGAAGACGACGGCCCGCTGCCCGAGGGCGTGCTCACCACCAACCTGGGCCTGGACATCGTCGTCGTCGGCACCAAGGTGACGATGAGCCGGATGGCTGGGTTGTAGTTCCAACCGCCGCACTCGGAGTCGACTTTAATGATTACTTAGTTAAGTATAGATTTTCAAAACAAAACTGCCGCAATTATTGTTTTGTTTGCATCTTCTATATCTCTCTGTCTACCCAATGGTTAACTGATAGAGAATGCCGCAAGGCATTAAGTTCGCCATTTGTACAAACTTTGCAATAAAGAATTAATAAATAAATAAATCAGAGACGTTCAGTAAATTAATGTTAATCGGCATTTAATGAGATGTAACTTAATTAGTTAAATGTCAAATTAACATTAATTTACTGAACGTCTCTGTTTGCGGCAGTTTTGTTTTAAAAATCTATACTTAACTAAGTAATCATTAAAGTCGACTCTGAGTGCGGCGGTAAGTTCGTCATGTTAATTAACAAAAAAATATTGGACCACGAGTCTAATATTTTTTTTAGTTTTTCACCAATCGATCAAGTTTTTAACCGACTTCCAAAAAGGAGGAGGTTATGCATTCGATTGTATGTATGTTTTTTTTTTTCACCAATGGGCTAGTTGACTAATTATTTTAGCCCGTCGTGTAGATTATAAAAAAATATTGGACACGTATTTTTTCTTTTTTACGTAATTAAATAATAACAGCGATACACATACGTATACTAGCTTTTGCCCGCGAGTTCGTCCGTTCTTACTTAATATTATAAATGCGATAGTGAGTTTGTTTGTCTGTTTGTTACGCTTACGCACGTCTAAACGGCTCAATCGATAACCACGAAATTTTGCATACACGTTGTCAGGGTACAGAGAAGGACTAAACTTTTACTTTACTTTATATCAAAAAAATAGGGTAGTAAGTACTTTTATCTCAGAATACCCGCGGGATCTCCGAGACTAACGCGGGTGGAACTGCGGGGAACAGCTAGTAGTTTGATAGAAGCTTATCCTACTAATATTATAAATGCGAAAGTTTGTAAGTATGTGTGGATGGATGGATGTTTGTTTGTTACTCTTTCATGCAAAAACTACTCAATGGATTTAAATGAAACTTTACAACAATATAGCTTATACATCAGATTAACACATAGGGTACTTTTTATCCCGGAATTCCCGCGGGAACTCCGATTTTGTGGCGGATGAAACCTCGGGGCACAGCTAGTGTCCTTATATTACTCCGATGCTCCCCCCAGACTGACTACATGAGCACGCTGGAGAAGGAGCACGACTACCGCGACGAGCACTTCGACTTCATGCAGCAGTGGGTGCGCCGCTTCTGCCTGCGCTACGGCGCCGCGCTGTTCTACACCAGCGCCAAGGAGGACAAGAACTGCGACCTGCTGTACAAGTACCTCACGCACCGGATATACGGGCTGCCGTTCCGCACGCCCGCGCTCATCGTCGAGAAGGACGCCGTGCTCATGTGAGTGGGCGCGATCGAAATCAATTATTTTTTCTTTTTTTCTTATTGCTCATACTCGGAAAGTAGGTTCTGAAATCGCCTGAGGAGCGGGTTGAAAGTAGTGCTTTTCAGCCAAAGGGATAATCGTTTTCAACTGACAGCTGTCGAATTATAAAAAAAAAACTAATTCTATTTCTGTATCAGCATATCCGGAGAAAGCCTTTCACTGACTATGAACAATTATTGTTCTAATTTTACCATAAACTTTAAATAAATATCTCACCAAAGTTGTTAATGAAAAATAAAATTCTCTCACTTTTCCATTATTCCATAAAAAAACATATTGTATTTTATCTATCACAGACCTGCTGGTTGGGATAGCATGA
Organism: Zygaena filipendulae; assembly: GCA_907165275.2. Taxonomy (NCBI): domain Eukaryota; kingdom Metazoa; phylum Arthropoda; class Insecta; order Lepidoptera; family Zygaenidae; genus Zygaena; species Zygaena filipendulae. Next base: position 1,987,558 of record OU015649.1, read on the forward strand.
AGAAAATTAGCATATTATATGAGAACATGCAGTCGTGTAAGCCGGACGATTACTACAGGGATGTCATCGTGCAACCTGCCACTAGGAAGGTGAGTTGCAATCACTGGCAACGGCTTGAAATCATACATTTTGACAGCATGGACTTGAATTAACACAATTTTTTTACTTTAAAAACTAAAGCATCTGTGAAGGAAATACAACAAATTATCGATAATTTTACATTGTTATCATTATAAATTAAATGGACAATCACGTGCATGTCTTTCGTGGATCGTGATATTACGAGGATGACGGTGAAAGGTTTAAGAAAATTGTGCTTGGCTTTAAGGCAAAGTGGACGACATGATAATAGTGTTGGTAGGTTAGGAGTAGTACTTGACCAAGAGATTGGGATTTTGATCATTTAATGCCCTAGTTACTCAATGTGCCCTATTTTTAAATTATGTTGTAATAATATTTCTAGACATGAAAACATGATCAGATCTCAACATCCGATCAAACATAGTTTGTTGTAAAAAAGTAGTTTGTTAAAAAGTAGTTTTGGTCTAGTTCATGTCCAGATTTTACATTTATTTACGCCTACACCTATGAAAAGTTGTCTCCTCTACCTCAGGGTAACTTGGCCTCCCGTTGTAGTGTTTTTATATTATTTTTATAGTAGCTAAACTTTGTTTGTGGGTATACAATACAGTTATTTGATATTTCATTTATGTTTGTTTTGTCGTGAAAATTAAGAGCGGGGCGAGCCGCGAGGCGGAGATCCAGTCGGAGGACGAGCAGGCGTTCCTGCAGCGGCAGCTGGCGGCGCTGCAGGCGGGCTCGCCCGCGCCGCGCGCCGACTCGCCGCTGCGGGCCGCGCAGCGGACCACCGCGCAGGTACCCGCCCACCACCAACCGCCCACCGCCCACCGTGCCCTACCAGCATACAAGGACCCCTGCGCACTAGAGCCTCTGCACCCTGCTAGATGCTCATTAACCTCTGCACCCTACTAGACGCTCAACAGCTCCTGCTGTTGCTTCTGTTAGACGCTGAGGGCCCCTACGCACTGCAGGCTTCGTACTGCAGGCCACACAGGAGCAAAATAAAAAGTTATGCCAGTTTAAAGATAAAGAATCAGGTGTAATAACGTTATTAGGCTATTTTGGAGTTCCTGCGGGAATTCTGAAAATCACGCGGCGAAACCGCGGGGTGCAGCTAGTAGTGAATAAGGGCCCTGAAACAGAAACCTCGGCTCCGCAGAAAATATTTCTAGATAACTTAGGTGGATCGAAGTGTGCGCGGGGGGGGCGTTCGCCGAACCGCGTGCACTTAATGGGGAAGGTGGCTGCCAAACTTTGCTACTAGGTGGCGCCACTAGATTTTGTGACATGAAATTTTAGTTTACAAATATTTTTGTTATAAATTTCATACAGTTGGTCGAGTTGTCTCACTCTAGTGTCACCATCTACAATTAACTTTCAGCCGCCTTCCCCACTGGTCTGTGGTCGGTAGGTGGTCGGCATAGGTCGCACAACTTCGCGCAACATGCGCGAAAATTCCCCTTCCACGTCACTATTGGCTCAAAAAATTATAACACCCGTCGGCGTGCGCAGTTGGACGGCGCCAAAATCGGCATGGGCCCCAGCACGCCGGGCAACGAGGGCGTGCTGGCGAACTTCTTCAACTCGCTGCTGTACAAGAAGACGGGCGGCGGCGGCGCGCGCGCGCCCGGCGCCGGGGACGCGTCGCCGGCGGCCGCGCGCTCCGACGCCGCCGCCGAGCTGGACCGGCTGACGAGGGCGAAGCCGCGCGCGCCCGCCGCCGCCGCCGCCGCCTCGCCCGCCCACCCCGCGCACGTCGCGCAGCCGCCGCCCATCGACCTCAACTCGACGGACTGCTAGCTGCAGGTAGGCGCTTGACGTGTTCACTGTTCATCCTACTATCCTACTGATATTGTAAATGTGAAAGTGTGGATGTTTGGATGTTTGTTACTCAATCATGCAAAAACGGCTGAACGGATTTGGATGAAATTTGGCATGCACGTTGTCAGTGGTACAGAGAAGGACATAGGGTACATTTTATCCTGGAATCCCCGCGGGAACTGCGAAATTACTGCGGGTGAAACCGCGGGGCACAGCTAATATTATTATATAGTATATACTCGTATTTGTAATTATAAATTTATAGTAGTTAAGATGTACCAAATGTTTTATGTGCTGTGTTGTCTTTTTCTGAATAAATATTGTCTATGTCTATGTATATAACATGTGGTAAAATTAGTTGCAAATATTTACAGGTTCAAAAGTATACGTTATAACAAACAGGATAAGTCAAAAAATAATATTATAATTTCCGTACTTTTTCAGATAATGAGGTAAATAAATTCAATGGAAAAACATTACAACTACATTCACAAGGTACATAATACATGTAGCTCACTAATACGTATACAAGGCACGCGCCACACACACATTGAGCGATGTATCAGCTGTTCAGCTCTATCGAGGTCATTAACCTTAAGGTACCGGCGCGCGGCGGTGTGTGTAAAACGATTGAGCGGCGAGCGCCTTCAAATGTTGTTTTTATTTTGTTTGGAAAAAAAGAAAACATTATTTTTTTTCTTTTTTATTTTATGAACATGGTTATAACAGTGTGTACTTTCAACTCTGTAAATATTTACAGCTAATTTTACCACATCTTATAAAGATAAGCAATGGTGTGTAAACGCCCAGGGATAAACTCTGGTTTAAACCCGAAAGTGGCAACTTTTATAGGCTTTAATCCCAAGCACTGAGCACGGGGTTGACTGCCCATCTATAGCAATCAACCCAAGAACCGGGTTTTTTCCTGATAAAAGCCTGGGCGTTTACGGGCTTGCCCAACCCAAGCGCACCGGGTTTGCCCATCTTTAATTGAAGTTTTATTTATTTATTTATTCTTTCTTGCACAAAAAAGTACAAATGGCGAACTTAATGCCTTGCGACATTCTCTGACAGTTGTTGTATGCTTGCAGGTATGTACCTGTGTTGTTGGAGCCGCGTGCGTCACGAGCGCCGGCCGCGCCGCAACGCGCGCCGTGCGGCCGCTCACGCACACACACATTGCTGGCTTGTACTTTGTTGTCGACGCGTCCGCCTAGGCCGCCGCGGCAATGGTGAGCGCACTCATTATAACGCTAGTAAACGATCTCCATCGCGCCCGCTTCGACGTCCGACGGACGCGTGTTGAGAGCTCGTCCGAACTTTCGTCGCTTTATATCGGAGAGATGCGACTACGTCGAGTTCCGCACCAGAATGCAAAGCTCGCGTCGCTTCCAGCGTACGAGTGGCGCCATCTTGTGGTGCCTCGGGTGAAACTCGAAGAAACGATCGATACGGTGGCTTTTGGAAAGAAAAGTTGTAATTTTTTTTTTTATTGGAAAAGCTAACAGCGAGATTTTAATACAATACTTATACCTATCTGTTATTGCATAGATTAGTTATATTATTTTGATAGTAATAAACAAAGCCCATAATACAAAGCGTTCCAGCTTTATGCATAATAGGTACCTACATTGTTGCAAGTTATTTAACAAAAGACTTTGCTGTACCAAACTGACACCTACGGGATTTTTATTTGTTATTAAAATAATAAACTTAACCTATAATTAAAAAAGGAAATAGTACTATTATTGTAATAATACCAATAACTCTGGAAATGGGAACACATGTCGTAACATTTCCACTATTTACTTTTAGTACTGTGTCGAGTTTTGCTGGTTTCTAGTTGAAATAATACAAAATTTGTAGACTACTATTGTTTGTAATTTGTTTATTGATATTAAATAAGTATTTATTTAGAGTAGCATTGAAGTGAAACTACTGGTACGAAACATTTTATTTTTTTAATGTTAATAATAAATAAACTATTTAATTAACTGGATTGGTTGAAATTTATAAACTGAGATTAGAAAAAGGTTCCATACCACGTGATCTTCTGTGAAGACCGGCAGTGCGCGAATGCTTAATATAATGCACAATCAAGTCACTATTTGTACAAAACGAAACATACATTTTGAATAAATTATCACCATAAACTTTCATGAATCATTATTGTAAAAACATGAGCGATTTTCTTTCATTATAATAGTGACCTTTATTGTGTTGTAAGATTTTATTTATTATTTACCCGATACAAAATTACGCCGTGGAAAATTTCCTCTGTTTTTTTTTCTGATAATTTCCCTTATGTATTCGATGGGTAAAATTTAATTAAAACCATATGATTATATATAATGTATGCGTTTGTAATTTGTATTCTAAAAATATAATATTTATGTGCAATAAAAAAAAACATTCCAAACGTGGTTTGGTGCTTATGTTTATTTATATGGAGGAAAAATAGAAAAATAATAATTGCAAAACAAATTTTCTGTAGTTTCATTTTAAACTTGCCTTTACGCTCTCTCTCGTCGTATACTAGGATAATTCGAATCATTTATTTAATAAATCACACACCAATAATGGTCACTATTACATAAAAAATATAGGAGAGTAAAAAAATTCAGTAAGTACTTAATATATTATTGTTTAAAACCTGTAACATAAAATAGTACATTGTTATCCTAGGGGTGAAAGTAACTTATTTAGTCCCGATACGGGGTTTGGCGCCCGAGTGTAGCGAGGGCGCCAATAGATCGAGGGACTAAATAAGTCTTTCTCCCGAGGATAACACTGTGCTTTTCATTACGAATGCAAGGAAAGTCAAAATAAAAAAAGGAATTAGTTAAAGAAAAAAATGAGTGAATTTTATTTTACATAAATCAACCATTAGGTGTGCTACTGGCCAGTAAGTATGCCCCCTATGACAAAAAAAACTTGAGTTTCTGCAGTATCCAGCTGTCAGTTGAAAGCGATTCTCCCTAGGGCTGAAAAGTGTTACTTTCAACCCGCTTCTCAGGCAACTTCAGACCTACTTTCCGAGTATGAGTAATGAAAAGTAAAGATTTTGGTATTGCTCCAAGTAATATAAATCCTGCTGAAATCTAATGTACATTTACCCTAAATTAATCTTAGTAGATATGTCTATTGTCTATTAATTATTCTCTCATAATTTTTTAATATAATAATGGAATTTTGTTTAACTAACGTGATTAGTTTAGGTCTTAGGATATTGTTTCATTTTAATTCCTAATTTATAATATTGACGAACCTGTGTTGGATTTGTGCCGGCAGCTTAATTTTTTTATATTAAAATCAATAATTACATGTAAAACAATGATTGACTGTAAAAACTCTGTCGATGAAAATGGTCGGAGTTATGACGAATTTCGTTCTAGGATCATGAATTTTGTAACTTTGATGTAAAATGTCGTTAAGTAACTTGTTACACAGGTAAATCAAGTTTTTTACTAAAAAAAGAGATATTTATTACGAATAGATAAGCGTTGTAAAGAGGTTAAACTGTGGAAAAGAGATTGGATCATTGTCTATTTTTGTAACGGGAATGGTGGCTAATATGGGTATCTTAAAAAAAACTATTATATGTGGAAATATCAAAAATCCACAAAATATTTAATCTAATGTCTCTAGAAATTATAAAAAAAAACTCTGCATCATTATAATATACTGCATATTAATGGAAAAGTATACATAGATCAGTTGTAGGTACTTGTATAAAGGAGTGAATCCCTCATAGTGCTTTTTTTACCTCTGCAGTGGCGTAGCGTAGCGGGGGCGGCAAGGACGGCTTGCCCTGGGCGCCATTTTTTGGGGGCAGGTAAATTTCACAATAATAATCTGTTGTTCACTAAATTAGAAACTTCTAATAGGTATTGGACTGGTTTTAATCGGTAGTATAGAATTTTTTTTATTATTGGATTTAGTATTATCACATTAGGGGGGCGGCAAACAGGGCCTACGCCCTGGGCGACTGAAACCCACGCTACGCCACCGTTCGTGTCCTCCCCCAATGCTACTGCTACTGCTCGTTAACGTTAATGTCCAAATACGCGTTAATTAAGGCATTAAAATACGTGTTGGCTACATTTAGTTTGCAACGTGCCGTTAAGCGTTAATTTCTAGTGAAATGACGAGTTAACACAAAATGGAGGTCAAAGCTTCAAACAGCTGTTTTTTTTTTCAATGTAGGTAGAAGCAGCTGTAATTTTAGACCATTCCATTGTCGTATTTTTAATGTTCCCGCCAAAACAAAGTAAATACGGTCTTGCTCCGCGCGTGCGCCACGCAGAATGAGAAGGCGTTAATGTTGCCAACACCGCTTAGTGCGCGCTAAAACCATGGCTAAAACCCTTTGATGTGTCCAAAAAACCGACACCCGAGCTATCGCTTAACGTTTAACGTCATTAGTAATGCCGTTAGTAAGTTAACCCGTAAAAATGTTGGCCACATCTACGTAATGCCTTATTTAGCGCACTAATTTACGCGTTAACACGCAGGTGTAGCAGTAGCATTAGAATGAGCAAACGCGCAATTCCACATTGAGTATTATCAAGACGGTGTTAAGTAAGTTTTTCCTTTATCAGTATAATATTTTTGAACAATTCCCCACCAGTTTAAAACTACAAAAACATGTGCTAAAGTTTAAAAAAATATTTGCGTTAGTAATAGTTTTAAATCCGACGTCGGTGGCAAATATAAAATAACTAATCTATTATTTATTTAATTAATTGCATATTATACAGAAACAAAAAGCTGTCTTTGATATTTTGTATGTATGTTTGCGTTTGCCGTATTCAGTAAAATTAATCTTTTCTGTTAAAATATACTAGTCAAAATAGAATTTGAATATTATTAATATTGATACGGTTTTTTGTTATGATATTTTTTTTTCTGTGATAAAATATTTCTCGATTTTACTTTTTTTCTGCACAAAATTTTGGCATTAATTAATTATTCACAGCTATTAAGTCGCAAAACATCAAAGAACAAATAGACACTAACCCATCACAGACTATTAGATAGGCACACCTCAAACAATTTATTTTGTTTTCTTCGTTTACGCTCAATTGTTAAGTAGGTAGGTATCTACATAAAAAAAAATGTAACGTAAAAAGTAAAAACCGGCTATAAGTGAGTGATGAATCAAAAACGTTTTTTCAGTAGGTAGTCGATACAAGCATGTTATGTGATTTTTATTACAATTAACTAATTCTCAATCAAAATATTAGTTTGTAATATAATTTTAGGTGTATTTGAATGTTAAAAAATAACCATGGAAATTTTCGTATTATGTTAAAAATTAATATCTACAAATACGTACCTAATCATTAATGATAGAAAGTTACAGAAAGAATAAAACTTAGAATAAATAAGACTACATCCATGATTAATATTATGTATGTTTGTTCTTTTTTTAATTCTAATAAAAAAAAATAGTTCAATCGCTTTGATTAAAATATGTATTTGTAAACACGTCGTTCAATAAATTTATTTATGAGATATCTTTTTTTAGATAGGTATGTCATTGTTGAAATAAAATTATCGCACGTCGTTAGTTGAAAACGAAGGGCACTCGTCTCTGTAAATATGTCTTTCTTTACAGATAATGTAGTGTTATTATAAATTATTATTGAAAACAACCATAAAAGACAATATAGCGCAGTTTAAAATACATAATTATTATATTTAATTAGCTTTTCGGCGTCACTGTACAAAATACGTTACCTATTTCAATAAATTAGCACAGAAACCTCCATGATGTTATATTGTTTTATTTGCTAACTTGGCAAGAGGGAGTAATAATTAAAAATAATAGAAATAAACAATCATACCTAGTAGGTACGCTAACATCAAACAGAAAAGTAAAATCACTAGGTACTTTTCTTACGGCCGCACTGAGTCGTTTTAATGATTACTTAATTTTAAGTAAAGATTTTAAAAACAAAACTGCCGCACTCAGAGACGTTCATTTTATTTATGTTAATTGGCATTTAACTAATTAAAGTTAAATACCAATTAGCATTAATTAAAACGATTCAGTGCCGGCGTAAATGCTTTGACAAAATAGCTCTGTTCCCTAAACTTTGATACCATTTACCCGATGGCACTTATAGGTAGGTCCAGGTACCTACGTCATACATTACCTACTTGGATATTTCTTTCCTTTCTTTTATGCTTTCTAATTTCTTGTGTATTTTATTTAAGTTTAGTTTACATGGGTGACTAACTAAAGTCGCACGATTTTTGCCCTCGCGATGAAATTCGACCGTCTGAATGGCAATTCGGCTAGGTCTTGTCTAGGCGGCTTGGTGAGGCGATTTGTGAAGCGACTAGCCGCACGGCGTAAACCCTTCTTTATGTAAAAGGTTTAGTTATTATTTTTATAATGATCGGTTGAGTAGGTACCTAAGGAAGCGTAACAAACAAACGCACATCCCGCATTTACAATATTAGTTAGGATTTTAAATCATAGTATAGGTCACCTATTTACGACACGTAAGGTGACACACCTTTGAATGTTAAATTCCCTAGAAATATTTCTTCAAAACGAAATTGTAAAAAAGAAAAAATGAAAGGTTCCATTAGGTGTTTATTTTATGTTGTGCCCCGCGGTTTCACCCGCGTTAATTTCAGAGTTCCCGCGGGAATTCTGGGATAAAAGTACCCTATGTGATAATATGATGTATAAGCTATATAATTGTAGAGTTTCATTTAAATCCAGTAGTTTTTGCGTGAAAGAGTAACAAACATCCATCCATCCATCCATACATACTTACAAACTTTCGCGTTTATAATATTACTAGGATCCAAATCAAACCACACCACGCCACGTAGCAAAGATACCACCTACCAATAAGTGATTAAGGGTATTTTCCGTTATTACTGACAGCACTACTGGCCCAGTGCAGTCAGTGCTCTTACTGAAGAGATATTCATTCCGTAATAACTGACAGTATCCTCAGGTAGGCAGTATGACGTCATAATCGTCGCCATTTTTGTTCTGTGACCCCTGGGTGCTGAGAGCACCTCTAGGTAAGGTGCTCTCAGTAAAAAATGGCGACGATTATGACGTCATACTCCTACGCTAGGATACTGCGGCAGTATACTTAAAGTTATAACGGAATTAATTTCTCCTTAATGACTTCAATGAAAGCACTAGGCCAGTGCTGTTAGTAATAACGGAACATACCCAAAGTCTTTATTATTACTTACTAGCTGTTCCCCGCGGTTTCACCCACGGTGATTTGGGAGTTGAGAGACTCTATGTCCTCTGTACCTACCTCTAACAATGTGCATTCAAAATTTCATGATGATCGGTTGAGCCGTTAAGGTGTGAAAGCATAACAAACAAACTCACTTTCGCATTTTTATTATTAGTAAGGATTAAGCAAATAAAACCTACAGTAGGTAGGTACGCCGTGATTACCTTCTCTCTGGGTACGCCCTCTGCTAAAAATTCATGTCAATACGATATTTTAGCCAATGTCAGTCCCCATTAAAAATTGTGACGTTGATTGACAGTACACGTTTTATAGCAATGTCACTGCTCTCTGCTTCAAAGTTTTTATTTGACGTTTAGTTTTAGTAAACGTCTGCGAAGGCTGTTGCGTATTGTGTGGACTGTGGAGACAATTTAAAATTGTGAAGCATAATATTCGTAATTCGTATTGTTCTACGTGATTACAAGAGACTATCCAATATCCATCAGTCGCGCGATAAGCGATACCTAGATAATTAAACGATACGATAACGCAATAAGCCCATTGAACAGTAGTATTTGGTAGCAGCTTACTCGCGCGTTTTTCACAACGATATGCAATTATTATTGTGCATCACAAAACAATTTGTCGTAATTTTCTATAATCATATGTAAAACTTATTACAAGTTTTTGTGATGTCGATGTGATCTCTGTGCGATTACGGAAGTGGCGGGCGACACTATGGGGCAAAGTCCGAGTTCTGGCAGGAATAAAAGCGTTCGACGATCGTTGAGGAGTTTCTCTCGGCGGAGTAAGCTGAACAAGTCTAGTTTGAGTCACACGTTCAACATGCAGCCTTCTGAGGAGTATTTGGAGCTGATGAACGTGAACACGGCTACCGAAGAGCAGCTGATGACCCTGCCGGGAGTCAACCGCCAGCTGGCGAGGTCTATAGTCCGTCACAGGCAGATGATTGGGCGGTTCAAGCGTGTCGACGACCTCGCTTTGGTGTCAGGTGATTTATTTATTTGCCAATGTTGAATATATCATGGTGTCACAGGTTCTTTATGAACATTGGTGTTTACTCTGAATCTGGGTGGTTGGTATATTTCGTTAAAAACAAAAAAAAATATAGAAGCATTTTATTAATATTTATTAGGTGGGGCTGCAGGCTGTGTGAAAATGTCCGATCATTACTATTACTATAAATTGTAATTTTATTGACTGACTGATTGACTTATATGGAAATATAATTCTCTAGGAGAATAAAATTAGTATCTAAAAAAAATACAAAATTTTATAGTTTCTAATGTGTTTCTTACAGTTTTACACTATTTACTTGATTGTATTGCTTTTTATTGTTATTAAAAGGATATACCAACAGAGAAAACACCAATACTTGCAAACAAATCAACACAAAAATAATAAAGGTTGGATAGATTTAAAATACCTACATAAAATGTTTGCAAACCTTATTATCACACTATAAACAGCATAGCTGCTAGCTTATCTTCTGCTATATTTCTGTTGTTATATGACAATACTGAAATTAAGAACAATATTTGACTTAGTAGACAAAGCAATGGAAATGATTAGGTGTAACCAAGTACCCAATTTAATTTGAAATGCCAAGAGTAAAACAAAGTCTAATAATAAGTACTATAACGACATATTCACTGATATTAACTCTGTATACTTAAATAGCAAGTGGTACTAGAATTTATGGTATAATTATTAAAAGTGTGTATGGCTTGTGAATTAAGATTTTATTAAAGGAAAAGTTCAAATATGAATAGCACAAACAATAATTGTGCCTGTGAAGGCTACATAAATATTTTATTTCTTTGTTAATGAAAGGTTTTTTTCAATTGAAATAAGTTTCAACCTCATTCTCAATATTTAACTGATTGTGATCAATAAATTTTCTTTTTCCCTATAAAATTATTATTAATATCAACCATAATGTAAGAACGTTTGAAAATATGTTATCACAAAACATGTTCCTTTTTAGGTATAGGTGCTGAAAAACTTGAATTATTGCGACCAGAGATATGTGTTAATACCAAAAAAGCTCTATCTAGAGCTAGCTCTTGCACCCAATCCTTAGACAGTGTACGTACCAATGTTGAGAGCAAACTGTGTTCGGTCAACTCATCCAGTGTTTTTCAATTGCAATGTGTGCCCGGCCTCAATCAGGAAATAGCGGCGAATATAGTAGATCACCGCAATAAGAAAGGTCCATTTAAATCGTTAGATGATTTAATAAAAGTACGTGGCATGGATATAGTAAGACTGAGTACTGTAAAGCATCACCTAAGCTTAGAATTAAGGAAATGTGAGAGTGTTCAACATTTAAATAATGGTCATGTGAACGGTTGGACAGAACCATCACTGAACGGATCAATAAGTAATGGAGTTACTAGCACTCCAAAATCAGTACACAGGAAGAGCTTGTCAATGCCAACAAAATTCCAATTGACTTTGCCGAATGGATTCGCGAACGCGCCCGTAAATGATATATTAGATTTGCTGTCGGCTTACTCACATAGACCAATTGTAGAAGAAGACTTTAAATACGAAAGAGACGGAATAAAATGTTGTCGCATTGCCTCCTGGAACCTCCATCAACTTAGCAAAGATAAGATAATGAATCCCGGCGTGAGAGAAGTAGTCTGCAGAACTATTTTGGAAAACAAGTAAGTTCTTAAATTAATACATTATAATAAACTGTTATAGAGAATTCTCGATTATTTACGCGATGTTCATACGTCTGCGCGTCCCTCACAATCGCACATACAGCTTATTATTATGGTATACTAGCTGTTCCCTGCGGTTTCACCCGCGTTATTTTCGGAGATCCCGCGGGAATTACGGGATAAAAAGTACCCTTTGTGTCATTCTGCTGTATAAGCTATATTGTTGTAAAGTTTCATTAAAATCCATTCAGTAGTTTTTGCGTGAAAGAGTAACAAACATACATCCATGCATACAAACTTTCGCGTTTATAATAAATATTTATTTATTTATTCAAAAAAACGACCAACAAAGCGTACACCGTAACATATTATTAGTAAGGATACGAGAATCTAAGTGTGATAACGTGTGAATGTTTCTAGGTTTTACCGATTTTTTGCATCTATTCCTTTGATAATTGCATTTTACTTTACAGGTCGATAATAATTTATCATAGATTAGATAGATGATTATATTGTGTAGATTGTGTTGTCAAGATCATACTGTTGTGGACTACTAATAGTCATTACGTCTTAGCTCCAAACATTATACAAAAGCACAATCACAGCACAGTGCACACCATCAATCAGATCTTCTGTCCCTAAAAACCTTTTGTTGGAATTATTTGACTGCTATCCTTACTAATATTATAAAAGCGAAAGTGAGTTTGTTTGTTTGTTTGTTACGCTTTCACGCCTCAGCGGCTAAACGGATCATCATGAAATTTTGCATACACGTTTTCAGAGGTATAGATTGGGTATAGAGAAGAACGCAGGTGAAACTACATTAAATTTTGCTTACTATGCAGTATACACATTGTCAAGGCAGGGTAGGTAGGTACAGAAGAAAACATAAGATAGTACTTTTATCTCGGAACACCCACGGGATCTCTGAAATTAACGCGGGTAAAACCGCGGGGAACAGCTAGTTAAAAATAAATCTTTATTCTCCAACAGGTTATCAATAATAGCCATACAGGATGTTCTGAATGAAGAAGCGTTAAAAATTTTGTGCGAAGAATTGAACTCGCCGACTTTGAGGAGGGTTAGGGAGTGGAAGAGCAACAGCCACAGATGGGAGTATTGTTTGTCAGCGGACAGTAATTCGAGGTAAGAACAGGCTAGAAATGGTTTAGATGTCAAATGTTAACCGAAGATCTGGTAAAGATTGGAGCCGTGGAGACCCTTGAGAGAGGCCTTGGTCCAGTACCGGATGTCTGTCAGCTGATATGATAATGAATTGATGATATTATAATAGGTATTATGCTAATCTGATTATTATTCTTTTTTACTTTTGAGAGTACAAAAATAATCAGATTAGTGTAGTGGACTGTCTACTGACTATAGTAAATGCGTACGATCGCGGGTGATAATAATCTATAATAAAAATAATTTAATTCAAACCCGGATCCTTAGTAGTGTTAGTAACAATTTTCTTACATTATATGTCAGGGTTAGTAACACTAAATGAAGAGAACATGGAAGCCGCACTGTGCTCTAGAAAATCGACTTTAACTATAACAAAGGTCATTTCGAAATTTGAAGTAGGTACCTATCGTTAATCGTAAGTTTAAATTAATAAGGTCTAGTTTTGATTGCACATATACCTACGTATTGTAAGAATCCAAATCACGACGCATTGTTTTGTTTTTGGGTGGAAATGGCGGAGTGATTTGTATTGGGAGCAGTTTGGATGGTACTTACTGCAGTTCGTTCACTGGGGTAATCCTTAAATAAATGCGAAAGTGAGTTTGTTTGTTTGTTTATTTATTTGTTACGCTTTCACGCCTTTTTGAAATTTTGAATACACGCTGTCTGGAGTACAGAAAAGATCCCCGAAATTAACGCGGGTGAAACTGTTGGGAGCAGCTAGTAAGGAAATAAAGCGCGTTGTCACTCATCGCGCTATTCGATAGTGAACTGAACCTTATAACAAAAGTAGTAACGTGCAAAATCGATTGCAGTCCTATCGCTTCTTATCTCGCTCGCGTAATTCAAGCGATTTCGTGTACTGAATAAATTGCTTGAAGTAATTTCAGATGTGATTAAAATTGTTGGATATAATTTGATGCTTCAGTAAGAAAAAGCGATGGATGAGTAGACTTAGGTAAAACGGCCGTATACCAGAATACCCGTTATCTAAGTAACTAGGTACCTAAACGTTACAAGAATCTTTCCACCAAATATAAAAAAAAAAACAAATTATAAACAGAATTTGAAGAAATGATGTCTTAGAATGAATTATGAATTTGTGATCGATGAATAGACAAACTTACGTGTCATAACATGCACTGATAAAATATTGTATTTGTACTAATTATGTACTAATTATGTCATTAGTTAGTACCTACTTTGTACCTTTCCATCTATACATAGTGGGGGTTTTATTGGTCGCAACCTTGACACTTTTGTATCAAAGGACGCCGCTTGGAACAGTTGATCCTTGGGTTAAACTAAGCTGATTTAGACCGGGTGACACGAGGTACCCCCCCTCCCTTGCCCAGGGGAGGGGGGTGAAGAGTGCTTCGCCCGCGTTGCAGTCTGCGCTCGATTTCTGCCCACATATAGCTACTAGGTCAAGTTTGGTATCGTTTTCATATAAATCGAGGACGAGGATTTCATTTCTGGAATAAACTTTTTGCCCGTCCATAGAAAAAAACCGAGCAACTGGCAAAAATAAAAAAAAATAAAAAAATAAAATTCGGAATATCGTCGCTAAGAATTATACTACGAGTAATTTCACCATATAAAAAATATAGTGTTATAGCCCCTTTATTCTTAAATGTAAAAAAAAATATTTGAAAACATCTTTTAAGTATAAGTGTGTTAAAAAAAATATTTTACATAGCACGGCGGGACCGAATTTCTTAAACGAAATTTTAAAAAACTCAAATATTTGCTTTAACATTTCGCCCAGACTGCTAGACTGGCATTTTTTTTGAACAAAATAATATATGTGACTTAAATATGAACACAAACATAATATTAATTTATTATTTATTCGTATGTAAATAAAAAATGCACCATTATTGACAGTTTCGACTACATCTGCAAAGATCTGTACACTTACAACGCAGTTACATCTATGTCTACGCTGTACTTAGCATTTGCATCTAATTAATCCAATAAGTTAATTAAGACAGGGTGACATGCGGAACCCCCCCAGCGGGTGGGCAGGGGAGGGGGTGGAAAATGCATCGTCCGCGACGCAATCCGCGCTCGATTTTGCCTCTATATGGCTACTAGGTGGAGTTTGGTGTCGTTTTGGTATAATTCGAGGACGAGGATTTTACTTCTGGAATAAACCTTTGCCTATCCATAGAAAATAACCGAGTAACAGGTAAAAGAAAAAAAATAAACAAAATTAAATTCGGAATATCGTCGCTCAAAATTATACCACAAGTAATTTCAGTAAACAAAAAATTAGTCCCTTTATTCTAAGATATAAAAAAATACTAAATACAACATCTTTTAAGTATAAGTATGTGGAAAATATTTTTTATAGCGCGCTATATTTTCTTCTGTCATGGTATTGCATCTTCTAATTCCTATACTTAAATTTTCTTCCATAGAACCTGAGAAAGCAGAAGTAACAGCAATGTTTCCCGCCTTTACTGGTTGTGATTTTTTTTGCGGTAAAGGAAAAAAGAGTATCTTTGAAACCATGATGTGCATATCTAACAGCTACTGAGGGTTTCAAATTGGAAATACAAGGGGATATTGCCCAACCCTCGAGCTTACCCAAAACTAGAAACATCAATTGCCACTGCTATGTATGACAAGTACCTAAGTAAAAAAGGATATAATAAATTAAAATACAGAGCAGACCAACTGTAATTAAAGCCAGTACCTATCCTATAAAATTTAACTAATAGTTTGGATTATACGACGTATGCACTGCTTCCGATCTGAAAAAGATGGGAAGCAGTGCATATTTTTATCTTTTAACATTCAACTCAAAACTTGGAATCAACGACAGTGATTGCATCATTGTTTAATTGTTAATCACCGATCAGGCTTTTGCACGGATGTGACCAACTGAATAAACCAATTATTCACGAAAAAGGATCGAAGCATTGAAAACATATTGCCGACTTAAGATTCTTTACATCAACATACAAGCGCTTTGAGCGGTGTACTAAGGAGGACATGCGTGGGGACAACTTCTTGTACCGCATCAAGATATAAGAAGGATATGGATCCTTCTAATAGGTTAGTGAAAACCAAATTCGGGAACCCGTATGGACTAGCTTGCTCCTAGCTTCTAGAGCACGCTTTGAATTAATAGTGTACAACTAGATAAATGCAACTGCGTAAAAATTCACTTAAAGTTAACAGAGCTTTGCGGGTGTTGTGGAAAGTGTCAATAAAAGTGCATTTTTAATTTAAATATTGATAAATAATAAATTAATAATTATCTTTGATTCATGTTTGAGTCTGTTGTTAATTAATTTAATATTTTACTCCGACTGCTAGACTGGGAATGTTTGAAAACGAGTTAATTGGTTTGTTTTTTAAATTCCGCGTTAGGGAATTCAGTCTCGCTGCTCTATGCAAAATATTTTTTAACACATTTACACTTAAAAGATGTTCTAGTAACACTTTTATATTCTACAATAAAGGGGCTACAATACCTACAATATTTTTTTGTATACCATTACCTACTGAAATTACTCATAGTATAATTCTGAGCAACGATATTCCGATTTTTTTTTGTTTTTCTCCGTTACTCTGTTTTTTTCTATAGAGAGGTTTATTATAGAAATAAAACCCTTATCGTTGAATTATACGAAAACGCCACCAAACTTGACCTAGTAGCCATATAGAGGCAAAAATCGAGCGCGGATTGCGTCGCGGATGATGCATTTTCCACCCCCTCCCCTGCCCATCCGCTGCGGGGGGTTCTGCCTGTCACCTTGTCTTAATTAGCTTTTTGGATTAATTAGATGCAAATGCTAAGTACAGCGTACACATAGATGCAACTGCGTTATAAATGTACAGATCTTTGCAGATGTAGTCGAAACTGTCAATAATGGTGCAATTTTTATTTAAATATGAATAAATAATAAATAAATATTATGTTTGTGTTCATGTTTAAGTCACATATATTATGTTGTTCAAAAACAATGCCAGTCTAGCAGTCTGGGCAAAAAGTTAAAGCAATTATTTGAGATTTTTTAAATTTCATTTAAGAAATTCGGTCCCGCCGTGCTATGTAAAATATTTTTTTTAACACACTTATACTTAAAAGATGTTATTCAAATATTTTTTTTTACATTTAAGAATAAAGGGGCTATAACACTATATTTTTTATATGATGAAATTACTCGTAGTATAATTCTTAGCGACGATATTCCGAATTTTATTTTTTTATTTTTTTTTGTTTTTGCCAGTTGCTCGGTTTTTTTCTATGGACGGGCAAAAAGTTTATTCCAGAAATGAAATCCTCGTCCTCGATTTATATGAAAACGATACCAAACTCGACCTAGTAGCTATATGTGGGCAGAAATCGAGCGTAGTCTGCGACGCGGACGATGGACTCTTTCCCCCCCTCCCCTGCCCACCCCAGGGGGGGCTCCTCGTGTCACCCGGTCTAAATCAGCTTAGTTTAACCCAAGGATCAACTGTTCCAAGCGGCGTCCTTTGAGACAAAAATGCAAGGTACCCCTATACCAAATGACCAATAAAACCCCTACTAACACACTCAAAGGATTATAACTCATATTATGGGAATATGGCGCTATAATATGTCTTTTATTTTTGTAGGGCTTAGGTTTTGTAGCGGTTAAAAAAAATTAAGTGTACTTACAGTTTTTTTTAATCGTAATGGGTTTGTCAGCCAAATTTTAATTTTTACTCCGTCTTGTAGATTAATGAAAAATATTGGACACGTATTTTTTTTCATTTTTTACGTACCTAACGGAGATACATTAAGGGTGCGCTCTACCGTATGACGCAGCTCCCTTCCGATAGAGGCCGCGGACGGCGCCATAAAAGAGTTTTCTCAATTTACAGAGAATCACAAGGTTAAAAAATAGATTTTGATGATGGGTGCGAGAGGATGAGTGTTTAATACATCTTTGATTTAAAATTTTTATATGCCTTTACGCGCATTATTATCCTTTAACTACACGAAAATATCGAATAACCGGCCGAAACGTAGTCACACACACATGCAAATCGATTAATACTAGACGAATAAGATTCGTAATTTGGCTATTTCAACAAGAGTCTCGGTGGCGCTGTGGTGTAATGCGTCTCTTTTTGTAAACTATGAATCGTGAAAATCTTGTGTTCAAACCTTAGATTTCGATTCCACTTTTTGTAACTATTTTGTCAAACTTATTTATACACACTTATTTATAAACGATTTATTTTTCGTTCTTTCTAGGATTTTAAACTGTAATGAAAAAAAATTCTAGGGTATAGAACAACAATATTTAAGACTAGCTGTGCCCCGCGGTTTCACCCGGGCGAAAGGTTTTTATACAACAACTTTTTTTCCGACATCCGATTTCAATGAAACAAAGCCTATATATACATATGTAGCTCCAGGCTAAACTTAATCTATCTGTGAAAACCGTATGACAATCGGTTCAGTAGATGCGGATTTTCATGCGGTTTTCACCAATAGAGTGATTTATGGGGAAGGTTCATATCTATATTTTATCCTGGAATTCCCGCGGGAACTCCGAAATTACTAGTTTTTCATATTTATGAGTTTCATCAGTACGTTGGATTTGTAAAGTATTTTATATTCTAAGTACTAGCTGTGCCCCGCGGTTACACCCGCGTGAAAAATTGTTATATGTACCTATACATACTTATGTAATAAGTTTTTCCTGCCATCCGATCTAAATTAAATAAAGCCTCCAGGCTAAGCTCATCTACCTGTAAAAACCGCATGACAATCTATTTAGTAGATCCAGAGATTATAGAGATTATCGTGAACAGAAAAAAAATTATTAAGATTAAAATTATTTTAAACTTTTTTTTAGTTGGTTACTCTTCTTTTATTTTGGTAAAAATATTTAATACTAGCTGTGCCCCGTGGTTTCACCCGCGGTAATTTTGGAGTTCCCGCGGGAATTCCGGGATAAAAAGTACCCTATGTCCTTCTCTGTACCCCTGACAACGTGCATGCCAAATTTCATCCAAATCCGTTCAGCCGTTTTTGCGTGATTGAGTAACAAACATCCAAACATCTAAACATCCAAACATCTACACTTTCACATTTATAATATTAGTAGGAAAGTAGGATTACGATGACCAGATTTTTTTTATATCTCGAGTTCCAGATGAAATTTCGAAAAAGTCGAAACATGAATATCTAAGTTAGACCCTTAGCAATACAACAAAAAAACCGCATTCAATTCGGTGCACGAATACAAACACACACAGACAGACAGACAAAAATTCTAAAAACGGTATTTTTGGCTTCTATATCACTCTTAGAGTCGCCTAAATTTATTTTTTCTTATTTATCTCCAATGTACAGACATCGACCTGTTACGATTTTATTGTTTATGTATAGATATATACATTGTACAGAATCGAGGTTTCAGCTCTTATCTATATCTATAGGTATGTATATATAAAAATGAATCCTTATTTCTCTTGGTCACGGCATCACGCGTGAAAGGCTAGACCATTTTCGCTAATTCTTATTTTGTTGTATTTGTTATTCTAAGGAGAAGGTTCTTATGAAAAAAGTTTGGAGTTCCTGCGGGAATTCCGAAACTCATGCGGTTGACACCGCGGGGCACGGCTATTAGTACCTATAGATTTGCTCAAAATAAGGCTTGACTGTGGGTTTTGGCAATTATTAGGGGAGTATAGGTATATCCTTACCATTTATAGCAATACGAGCTATGCCCCGTGGTTTCACCCGCAGTAATTTCGGAGTTCTCGCGGGAATTGCGGAATAAAAAGTACCCTATGTCCTTCTCCGTACCCCTGACAACATGCATGCAAAATTTCATCCGACTCAGTTCAGCCGTTTTTGCGTGATTGAGTAACAAAGATCCACACTTTCACGTCTATATATAATAAAAATGAATCGTCAAATGTGTTGGTAAGCGCATAACTTACAAACGACTGCACCAAATTGGAAAATTGATTTTTTTTTGAGTTCGTTATTGTCAGGACAAGGTTTATATTAAAGAATTTTGGAGTTCCTGCGGGAATTCCGAAACTCACGCGGGTGAATCTCCGAAACGGTTGGACCGATATTGACGGGATTCACTGCTAATTAGCTGTTGTTATAAGGAGTAAATTAGACCTGCATTGGAGTTCCTGCGGGAATCCCGAAACTCACGCGGGTGAAACCGCGGGGCACAGCTAGTTTATAATATTAGTAGGATAACCTCACTATAAATGTGAAAGTAATTTTGTTTGTTTGTTACGCTTTCACGCCTCATCATCATGAAACTTTGCACACACGTTGTCAGAGATACAGAGAAAGACAAAGGGTACTTTTATCCCGAAATTCCCACGGGAACTTCTATCTTATTACTGGTGAAACCGCGGGGAACAGCTATAAAAATATACAGGTATTGGAAAAAAAAACCCGGTCCCGTCTAATCAAAACTTCAAGTCCAGTCAAAATTTCAAGTCAATCCATCGCGATAGATCGTTTTCGAGTTTTGCGACTACTAACATGGGATACTTTGTCAAGTTGTTATCTATTATATCACTCAGGGATACTGTAGTTTCCTATGAGTAAAATATTTTTTACAACTGGTTCTTTACTACTTCATAATATTATTAGCTATACAATATAGAAATTATAGCGCGGGTTTTTCGGAGTTCCTGCGGGAGTTCCTGGATTAAAACTACCCTGTGTTCTTCTCTGTGCCCCTAATAACGTGTATGTAAAGTTTGTTAATAATCGGTTAGGTAATCAATCCGTGAAAGCGTAACAAACAAACAAACAAACTCACATTTCTAATAATAGGTTTGTCTAGAAGTGTGAATAATAATCTACAGAAAAAACAGTATAGATTTCAAATCGTAAACATTGCAATAAAAAATGACAGATAACAAAAAAAAACATCTTAGTTATAACAGTGGGGGGTGAGATTTGAACAGGGGCCTTACAAAACTACTACGACGTCTTCGCAACCCGTTGTTCTAGCCACTAAACCATTATCGCATAGATCCTTCTGTCGAAAAACTTCTATACATTCAGCCGTCATGCGTCATTCTATTTCATATTGATCTTCTTTTATTTAGTTCGTCAGTGCGTTGGGAAGTTGACAATAATAATATTATTATAAAAAGGGAAAATTTTATTTTTTGTTTTGTTGTTTGTTTGTTACGATTTTACTCAAAAACTACAGGATCGATTTCAAAAATTCTTTCACTATTAGAATGCTACGCTATCCCTGAGTAACATAAGCTATATTTTTACCCGGAATTCCCGCGGGAACTCTGAAATCTATATAAAAAAAATTGAATCACTCAATGTACTGCTAAGCGCGTAACTTCCAAACGACTGCACCAAACTGGGAAATTATTTCCTTTGTGTTCGTTATTGTCAGGACCAGGTTTATATAAAAAAGTGTGGAGTTCCTGCGGGAGTTCCGGAACTCACGCGTGTGAATCTCCGAAAGGGTTGAACCGATTTGGACGGGACTTTCACTGCTAATTAACTAATGTTATAAGGTGTACATTGGACTACTTTGGATTTCCTGCGGGAGTTCCGAAATTAACGCGGGTGAATCTCCGAAATGGTTGGAGCAATTTTGACGAGACTCTCACTGCTAATTAGCTAATGTTATTAGGAGTAAATTAGGCTACTTTGGAGTTCCTGCGGGAATTCCGAAATTAACGCGGGTGAGTTTGTGAGGTTATAATCTCTGGATCTACTGAACCAATTTTCAAAATTCTTTTACTTATAGGAAGCTAAAGTGATCCTGAGTGACAACGGGTACCTATTTTTTATCCCGGAATTCCAGCGAGTGCTCCGAAATTACCGCAGATGAAACCGCGGGGGTCAACTAGTAAATAATAATGAGTGAACTATTACATCATTTGGAAAAAATTACAATAGTAAAATCTATCTTATACAGGGTGTAACGGAGGGTATTTTTTTGTAAAATGGCATTTAGTATTCGATTCTTGTCTGAAAAAATAAACTTCCGAAAATTTTACCACGTCATCACATAGATATCACGAAAACATGAAGTTTGAGTACCAACACGATGGGTCTGTAACTTGTAGTTTCCGAAATACAGGCTATCGAAAATTTGACCACGTCATCACATAGATATCACGAAAACATGAAGTTTGAGTACCAACACGATGGGTCTGTAACTTGTAGTTTCTGAGATACAGGCTATCGAAAATTTGACCACGTCATCACATAGATATCACGAAAACATGAAGTTTGAGTACCAACACGATGGGTCTGTAACTTGTAGTTTCCGAGATAAAGGCTATCGAAAATTTGACCACGTCAACACATAGATATCACCAAAACATGAAGTTTGAGTACCAACACGATGGGTCTGTAACTTGTAGTTTCCGAGATATAGGCTGTTGAAAATTTGACCACGTAATCACATAGATATCACGAAAACATGAAGTTTGAGTACCAACACGATGGGTCTGTAACTTGTAGTTTCCGAGATATAGGCTATCGAAAATTTGATCACGTGATCACATAGATATCACGAAAACATGAAGTTTGAGTACCAACACGATGGGTCTGTAACTTGTAGTTTCCGAGATACAGGCTATCGAAAATTTGACCACGTCATCACATAGATATCACGAAAACATGAAGTTTGAGTACCAACACGATGGGTCTGTAACTTGTAGTTTCCGAGATATAGGCTGTTGAAAATTTGACCACGTGTCACATAGATATCACGAAAACATGAAGTTTGAGTACCAACACGATGGGTCTGTAACTTGTAGATTCCGAGATACAGGCTATCGAATTTGATCACGTGACCACATAGATATCACGAAAACATGAAGTTTGAGTACCAACACGATGGGTCTGTAACTTGTAGTTTCCGAGATATAGGCTATCGAAAATTTGATCACGTGATCACATAGATATCACGAAAACATGAAGTTTGAGTACCAACACGATGGGTCTGTAACTTGTAGTTTCCGAGATACAGGCTATCGAAAATTTGACCACGTCATCACATAGATATCACGAAAACATGAAGTTTGAGTACCAACACGATGGGTCTATAACTTGTAGTTTCCGGGATATAGGCTGTTGAAAATTTGACCACGTCATCACATAGATATCACGAAAACATGAAGTTTGAGTACCAACACGATGGGTCTGTAACTTGTAGTTTCCGAGATACAGGCTATCGAAAATTTGACCACGTCATCACATAGATATCACGAAAACATGAAGTTTGAGTACCAACACGATGGGTCTATAACTTGTAGTTTCCGGGATATAGGCTGTTGAAAATTTGACCACGTCATCACATAGATATCACGAAAACATGAAGTTTGAGTACCAACACGATGGGTCTGTAACTTGTAGTTTCCGAGATACAGGCTATCGAAAATTTGACCACGTCATCACATAGATATCACGAAAACATGAAGTTTGAGTACTAACACGATGGGTCTGTAACTTGTAGTTTCCGAGATATAGGCTGTTGAAAATTTGACCACGTCATCACATAGATATCACCAAAACATGAAGTTTGAGTACCAACACGATGGGTCTGTAACTTGTAGTTTCCGAGATATAGGCTATCGAAAATTTGATCACGTGATCACATAGATATCACGAAAACAAGAAGTTTGAGTACCAACACGATGGGTCTGTGACTTGTAGTTTCCGAGATACAGGCTATCGAAAATTTGACCACGTCATCACATAGATATCACGAAAACATGAAGTTTGAGTACCAACACGATGGGTCTGTAACTTGTAGTTTCCGAGATATCGGCTGTCGAAAATTGTACCACGTGATCACATAGATATCACGAAAACATGAAGTTTGAGTACCAACACGATGGGTCTGTAACTTGTAGTTTCCGAGAAACAGGCTATCGAAAATTTGACAACGTCATCACATAGATATCACGAAAACATGAAGTTTGAGTACCAACACGATGGGTCTGTAACTTGTAGTTTCCGAGATATAGGCTGTTGAAAATTTGACCACGTGTCACATAGATATCACGAAAACATGAAGTTTGAGTACCAACACGATGGGTCTGTAACTTGTAGATTCCGAGATACAGGCTATCGAATTTGATCACGTGACCACATAGATATCACGAAAACATGAAGTTTGAGTACCAACACGATGGGTCTGTAACTTGTAGTTTCCGAGATATCGGCTGTCGAAAATTTTACCACGTGATCACATAGATATCACGAAAACATGAAGTTTGAGTACCAACACGATGGGTCTGTAACTTGTAGTTTCCGAGATACAGGCTATCGAAGATTTGATCACGTGATCACATAGATATCACGAAAACATGAAGTTTGAGTACCAACACGATGGGTCTGTAACTTGTAGTTTCCGAAATATCGGCTGTCGAAAATTGTACCACGTGATCACATAGATATCACGAAAACATGAAGTTTGAGTACCAACACGATTGGTCTGTAACTTGTAGTTTCCGAGATATAGGTTATTTGAAATTTGACCACGTGATCACATAGATATCACGAAAACATGACGTTTGAGTACCCATATGATGGGTCTGTAAGTTGTAGTTCCGAAATATAAGTTCCGAAATATAAAAAAAAAATTGAAGGTATGAAAAAATTGCATCACGTGGTCACATAAGACACAATAAAAATATTTTTTTTCATTGCATGATTGCATCGGAGAATTTGGAGATAAACGCTGAATTTTATCACCCCGGGCCGAGGTGAGATACAACCTTTCGAAAATATGGTCTCTCTCTTTTACTCATCGTGAAAACAAGAAAGAGATAGCAAGAATTTATTCAACACAATAATGTAAAATACTTGTACCCGTAAGTTATACCTAATTGTACGTGACGCAGAACCAAAACGTCTTTTCCAACTTTCCACAAGTTATTTATATTCGCTTCGGCCACTAATAGGTACCTACTACCTACTACATCAGTAATAGGTATATTTTCAAATAC
Source organism: Zygaena filipendulae (assembly GCA_907165275.2). Lineage (NCBI taxonomy): Eukaryota > Metazoa > Arthropoda > Insecta > Lepidoptera > Zygaenidae > Zygaena > Zygaena filipendulae. The sequence goes on from OU015649.1 coordinate 2,012,528, forward strand.
AATTCTAAATTATCTTGGTAGGTAAAATTGTCAAAACTCACGGCTCAACGCCGCGCCACCTTGTGATCTTTTTGGAATTCACTACAAACTACTGCATTCGGAGGACTTGTCAGTCTACAGCCAAACTACAGCTGTTTATAGACCGGGCCGCCATTTTCGTGCACTTATAGTGTATTCGTTCTCTCACACAAGCAAAGGTTCGACCGAAATTTAATTCATTTTGAAATGATTGTAATTATGTTATTTCTTCACTATATGCAAAGATTTTGGGCTGTGCGTTATCGTAACAAGTAGTAGTATTTTATTAAATGAAGTCTAATAAATAAAAACAGGCGGAATGCCTTTAATATAGCTACGGCAGTTTGTATGAAAACTAGACCTTTAGACCCACCTTAAGTTGAAATTTTGCGTGAGTCGTGACGTCACGCCGTGCTTGGCGCTACAGTTTAGCAAGTTACAACGTCAAGAGCCCCCCACTCCTAAATTTTAATGCATTCAATTATATAGAATTTTGATTTTCATACCCGGAAACTTCAGGAAACAAGCCTATTGGCTCTGAGGTTGGTTATTCGATACTACTGGTACCCAGTTTCGGATTTGGCCATCCACCTCCATTTAAAAAAATCGTCGTGTACCTACGATATAACATGTTTCATGTAACCGAATCGGAGTACGTCGCTTCGCTCTGTGGCTATAATAATATTATGTATACGGCATTCGCGTGCTCAAGTCAGACGTCGGAGTTAATTAGCGAAATCCTAACTATTCCTAACACAATTATTTGTACGCAATTGTAGATATCGATCCAAAATCTCTAAGGTTTTACACTCTGCTTAGGAAGCACGCACACCAAAAAAAAATTGCATCTGTTAATTTTCCATACACGTGGCTAACATAAACTAATCAAAATTCTAATTAGTCCGTCAGTTAGAAAATAAAAAAAAACAATAGACACGTATTTTTTGCTTTTTCAAATAAATTAAAATGTACTTACAGAGATAAAGCACATTAAAGTTTAGGGTGAGGGGGTCGTGACGTCACTAACCGATAAAACCGCCATACAAACTGTCCGAATAGTGACGTCACGCGAAATTTCAACTCAATGTATCGCCGTTATTTTTTGATTACGTAAAAAAAATAAAAAATACGTGTCCAATATTTTTTATTAATCTACAAGATGGACTAAAAAAAAATTACTCAACATGCACATTCACAAAATTAATTTATTGATATATGTATAACGCTTTATTGAGAGTTATAGAACGTTTTCTAATTCTGTGTTTACCTTGTTATATTATTCAAATACCAACAAAATGTTAAATACAAAAAAAATGTTGACACAAAATCAAAATGGCGCTATTATTGTAAAACTTAAAATTTCTCCAGTGTAGGTTAACACACTATTATATCTATGTCCAACTAAGCTTAAGACTCGACGGACGTATTTGGTGTGCATGCTCTCTATAGAGTAGGTTACGTGGCGACATTCAGACATCGTGTTATCGAATCTTTTATCACTTACGTAAATTGCATGTCTCGAACATTTTTACTACCACAGGATATGCACTGTTTGCAATTTAGATAGCGACGCCGATGATGAATAATACTTCATTAGAAATTTTCTTACGGTTGCGTCATAGTCATAAAAATACTCGATTCAACAGGCTTTATGTCACCATTGCCGAAGCTCAGTCCTGCCTTGGGTACTAGTATAGTATTGTATTATCTGTGCCTTGGGTGAGTAAGGTTGTGCAGTGTGCACCACCCGAGCCCAAGGTGGGTTAGTGGACTTCGCACACGCTTTAGGCATTAAGGTGGGTCTAAAGGTCTAGTTTTCATACAAACTGCCGTAGCTATATTAAAGGCATTCCGCCTGTTTTTATTTATTAGACTTCATTTAATAAAATACTACTACTTGTTACGATAACGCACAGCCCAAAATCTTTGCATATAGTGAAGAAATAACATAATTACAATCATTTGAAAATGAATTAAATTTCGGTCGAACCTTTGCTTGTGTGAGAGAACGAATACACTATAAGTGTACGAAAATGGCGGCCCGGTCTATAAACAGCTGTAGTTTGGCTGTAGACTGACAAGTCCCCCGAATGCAGTAGTTTGTAGTGAATTCCAAAAAGATCACAAGGTGGCGCGGCGTTGAGCCGTGAGTTTTGACAATTTTACCTAACAAGATAATTTAGAATTGTATTTGAAAATATACCTATTACTGATGTAGTAGGTAGTAGGTACCTATTAGTAGCCGAAGCGAATACAAATAACTTGTGGAAAGTTGGAAAAGACGTTTTGGTTCTGCGTCACGTACAATTAGGTATAACTTACGGGTACAAGTATTTTACATTATTGTGTTGAATAAATTCTTGCTATCTCTTTCTTGTTTTCACGATGAGTAAAAGAGAGAGACCATATTTTCGAAAGATTGTAACTCACCACGGCCCGGGGTGATAAAATTCAGCGTTTATCTCCAAATTCTCCGATGCAATGAAAAGAATATTTTTATTGTGTCTTATGTGACCACGTGATGCAATTTTTTCATACCTTCAATTTTTTTTTTGTAAAGTTTATATCTCGGAACTACAAGTTACAGACCCATCGTGTTGGTACTCAAACTTCATGTTTTCGTGATATCTATGTGATCAAATATTCGATAGGCTATATCTCGGAAACTTCAAGTTACAGACCCATCGTGTTGGTACTCAAACTTCATGTTTTCGTCATATCTATGTGATCACGTGATCAAATTTTCGATAGGCTATATCTCGGAAACTACAAGTTACAGACCCATCGTGTTGGTACTCAAAATTTATGTTTTCGTGATATCTATGTGATCACGTGATCAAATATTCGATAGGCTATATCTCGGAAACTACAGGTTACAGACCCATCGTGTTGGTACTCAAACTTCATGTTTTCGTCATATCTATGTGATCACGTGATCAAATATTCGATAGGCTATATCTCGGAAACTACAAGTTACAGACCCATCGTGTTGGTACTCAAACTTCATGTTTTCGTCATATCTATGTGATCACGTGATCAAATATTCGATAGGCTATATCTCGAAAACTACAAGTTACAGACCCATCGTGTTGGTACTCAAACTTCATGTTTTCGTCATATCTATGTGATCACGTGGTCAAATTTTCGATAGCCAATATCTCGGAAACTACAAGTTACAGACCCATCGTGTTGGTACTCAAACTTCATGTTTTCGTCATATCTATGTGATCACGTGGTCAAATTTTCGATAGCCAATATCTCGGAAACTACAAGTTACAGACCCATCGTGTTGGTACTCAAACTTCATGTTTTCGTGATATCTATGTGATCACGTGGTCAAATTTTCGATAGCCAATATCTCGGAAACTACAAGTTACAGACCCATCGTGTTGGTACTCAAACTTCATGTTTTCGTCATATCTATGTGATCACGTGGTCAAATTTTCGATAGCCAATATCTCGGAAACTACAAGTTACAGACCCATCGTGTTGGTACTCAAACTTCATGTTTTCGTGATATCTATGTGATCACGTGGTCAAATTTTTGATAGCCAATATCTCGGAAACTACAAGTTACAGACCCATCGTGTTGGTACTCAAACTTCATGTTTTCGTGATATCTATGTGATCACGTGGTCAAATTTTCGATAGCCAATATCTCGGAAACTACAAGTTACAGACCCATCGTGTTGGTACTCAAACTTCATGTTTTCGTCATATCTATGTGATCACGTGGTCAAATTTTTGATAGCCAATATCTCGGAAACTACAAGTTACAGACCCATCGTGTTGGTACTCAAACTTCATATTTTCGTGATATCTATGTGATCACGTGGTCAAATTTTCGTTAGCCAATATCTCGGAAACTACAAGTTACAGACCCATCGTGTTGGTACTCAAACTTCATGTTTTCGTGATATCTATGTGATCACGTGGTCAAATTTTCGATAGCCAATATCTCGGAAACTACAAGTTACAGACCCATCGTGTTGGTACTCAAACTTCATGTTTTCGTGATATCTATGTGATCACGTGGTCAAATTTTCGATAGCCAATATCTCGGAAACTACAAGTTACAGACCCATCGTGTTGGTACTCAAACTTCATGTTTTCGTCATATCTATGTGATCACGTGGTCAAATTTTCGATAGTCTATATCTCGGAAACTATAAGTTACAGACCCATCGTGTTGGTACTCAAACTTCATGTTTTCGTGATATCTATGTGATCACGTAGCGTAGTCAAATTTTCGATAGCCTGTATCTCGGAAACTACAAGTTACAGACCCATCGTGTTGGTACTCAAACTTCATGTTTTCGTCATATCTATGTGATCACGTGGTCAAATTTTCGACAGCCTATATCTCGGAAACTAAAACTTACAGACCCATCGTGTTGGTACTCAAACTTCATGTTTTCGTGATATCTATGTGATCACGTGATTAAATCTTCGATAGCCTGTATCTCGGAAACTACAAGTTACAGACCCATCGTGTTGGTACTCAAACTTCATGTTTTCGTGATATCTATGTGCTCACGTGGTCAAATTTTCGGAAGTTTATTTTTTTCAGACAATAATCTAATACTGAATGCCATTTTACAAAAAAATACCCTCCGTTACACCCTGTATAAGATAGATTTTACTATTGTAATTTTTTCCAAATGATGTAATGGTTCACTCATTGCTATTTACAAGCTGACCCCCGCGGTTTCATCCACGGTAATTTCGGAGCACTCGCGGGAATTCCGGGATAAAAAATAAGTACCCTTTGTCACTCAGGATCACTTTAGACTCCTATAAAAGAATTTTGTAAATCGGTTTAGTAGATCCAGAGATTATAACCTCACAAACTCTGGAGTTCCCGCGGGAATTCCGGGATAAAAAGTACCCTATGTCACTTAAGATCACTGCAGCTTTTAATTATGAAAGAATTTTTAGAATCAGTTCAGTAGATCCAGAGATTACCCACTACAATCTCACAAACTCACGTACTCACAAACTCCGGAGTCCCCGAGGGATTTCCGGGATAAAAAGTACCCTGTATCACTCTGGATCACTGTAGCTCCCTATAAGTGAAAGAATTTTCAAAATTCGGTTGAGTAGATCTAGAGATTATCCCCTACAAACGTCACAAACTCACAAACCCACAAACTCATAAACTTTTGCTCTTTATAATACTAGTATACATTATCTCCTTGATACTGAAGTCAAAGAAATACAATAAATAAAATTGATGCAGGCAAACCCGCAGCAGGATCAACTGCTAGTAAAATCCTACTAATATTATCAACGCGAAAGTTTGTAAGTATGTATAGATGGATGGATGGATGTTTGTTAATCTCTCACGCAAAAACTACTGGATGGATTTAAATGAAACTTTACAATAATATAGCTTATACATCAGATTAACACATAGGGTACTTTATATCCCGGAATTCCCGCAGGAACTCTGAAATTAACGCGAGTGAAACCGCGAGGCACAACTAGTACATTAAGTATAATTTATTACAAACTGAGACTGAGATTCGCTCGCACTCGCGTGAGTTTCGGAATTCCCGCAGGAACTCTAAACTTCTTTTATTCTTCTTCTTACAATAACAAACATAATAAAAAAAGAATTAGCGAAATTGATCGAGCCGTTCACGCGTGATGCTGTGCCCGTAACCAAGTGAAATAGGGATTAATTTTTTATATATATACCTATTCATATATTATAGCTAGCTGTTCATCGCGGTTTCACCCTTGGTAATTTCGGAGATCCCGCAGGTATTCCGAGATAAAAATATCTACTACCTACCATATATTTGTTTCTCTACCTAAGTAACTACTTTTCACGTGTAGTATACAAAATTTCATACAATTCCGAGATAAAAAGTACCTACCCTATGTCCTCTGTACCCCAGACAACGTGTATACAAAATTTCATGATGATCCGTTGAGTCGTTGAGGCGTGAAAGCGTAACAAACAAACAAACAAACTCACTTTCGCGTTTATAATATTTATTTATGTTTTGGCAACAAACAGTCATATATACATCTTAATTTTTACAATATTTCGTATTACTATGTTACAGACCTACAGTGCCGATACATGATAATAAATATACAGTACAAATGAGAGATGGCACATAAGTTGTCATCAATATCAGTAAGGATAGATAATACCTAAATAGATTACTAGCTATACAGCGTGGTTTCACCCGCGTGAGTTACGGAATTCCCGCATGAACTCCAAAGTAATCTAATTTACGCCTTATAACATCACCTAATTAGCTGTGAAAGTCCCGTCAAAATTGATCTAACCATTTCGGAGATTCACCCGCGTTAATTTCGGAATTCCCGCAGGAACTCCGAAGTAGCCTAATTTACTCCTAATAACATTAGCTAATTAGCAGTGAGAGTCTCGTCAAAATTGGTCCAACCATTTCGGAGATTCACCCGCGTTAATTTCGGAACTTCCGCAGGAACTCCAAAGTAGTCCAATGTAAACCTTATAACATTAGTTAATTAGCAGTGAAAGTCCCGTCCAAATCGGTTCAACCCTTTCGGAGATTCACACGCGTGAGTTCCGGAACTTCCGCAGGAACTCCAACCTGGTCCTGACAATAACGAACACAAAGGAAATAATTTCCCAGTTTGGTGCAGTCGTTTGGAAGTTACGCGCTTAGCAATACATTGAGCGATTCATTTTTATTTATATAGATTTCAGAGTTCCCGTGGGAATTCCGGGTAAAAATATAGCCTATGTTACTCAGGAATAACGTAGCATTCTAATGGTGAAAGAATTTTTAAATCGGTTCAGTAGTTTTTGAGTTAAATCGTAACAAACAAACTACAAAACAAACAAACAAAAAATCAAATCTTCCCTTTTTATAATAATAATAATTATAGTACGGACCGCCAAGAACTTCCCAACGCACTGACGAACTAAATAAAAGAAGATCAATATGAAATAGAATGACGCACGACGGCTGAATGTATAGAAGTTTTTCGACAGGAGGATCTATGCGATAATGGTTTAGTGGCTAGAACAACGGGTAGCGAAGACGTCGTAGTAGTTTTGTAAGGCCCCTGTTCAAATCTCACCCCCCACTGTTATAACTAAGATGTTTTTTTTTGTTATCTGTCATTTTTTATTGCAATGTTTACGATTTGAAATCTATACTGTTTTTTCTGTAGATTATTATTCACACTTCTAGACAAACCTATTATTAGAAATGTGAGTTTGTTTGTTTGTTTGGTACGCTTTCACGGCTTGATTACCTAACCGATTATTAACAAACTTTGCATACACGTTATTAGGGGCACAGAGAAGAACACAGGGTAGTTTTAATCCAGGAACTCCCGCAGGAACTCCGAAAAACCCGCGCTATAATTTCTATATTGTATAGCTAATAATATTATGAAGTATAGTAAAGAACCAGTTTTAAAAAAATATTTTACTCATAGGAAACTACAGTATCCCTGAGTGATATAATAGATAACAACTTGACAAAGTATCCCATGTTAGTAGTCGCAAAACTCGAAAACGATCTATCGCGATGGATTGACTTGAAATTTTGACTGGACTTGAAGTTTTGATTAGACGGGACCTGGTTTTTTTTCCAATACCTGTATATTTTTATAGCTGTTCCCCGCGGTTTCACCAGTAATAAGATAGAAGTTCCCGTGGGAATTTCGGGATAAAAGTACCCTTTGTCCTTCTCTGTATCTCTGACAACGTGTGTGCAAAGTTTCATGATGATCCGCAGAGCTGTTGAGGCGTGAAAGCGTAACAAACAAACAAACTTACTTTCACATTTATAGTGAGGTTATCCTACTAATATTATAAACTAGCTGTGCCCCGCGGTTTCACCTGCGTGAGTTTCGGGATTCCCGCAGGAACTCCAATGCAGTCTAATTTACTCCTTATAACAACAGCTAATTAGCAGTGAATCCCGTCAATATCGGTCCAACCGTTTTGGAGATTCACCCGCGTGAATTTCGGAATTCCCGCAGGAACTCCAAAATTCTTTTATATAAACCTTGTCCTGACAATAACGAACTCAAAAAAAAATCAATTTTCCAATTTGGTGCAGTCGTTTGTAAGTTATGCGCTTACCAACACATTTGACGATTCATTTTTATTATATAGATGTGAAAGTGTCGATCTTTGTTACTCAATCACGCAAAAACGGCTGAACTGAGTTGGATGAAATTTTGCATGTACGGAATTCCCGCGGGAACTCCAAAATTACCGCGTGTGAAACCGCGGGGCACAGCTAGTGTTAAATATTTTTACCAAAATAAAAGAAGAGTAACCAACTAAAAAAAAAGTTTAAAATAATTTTAAGTCGTTTTCACAGATAGATTAAGCTTAGCCTGGAGCTACATATGTATATAATTAGGCTTTGTTTCATTGAAATCGGATGTCGGAAAAAAAGTTGTTGTATAAAAACCTTTCGCGCGGGTGAAACCGCGGGCCACACCTAGTCTTAAATATTGTTGTTCTATACCCTAGAATTTTTTTTCATTACAGTTTAAAATCCTAGAAAGAACGAAAAATAAATCGTTTATAAATAAGTGTGTATAAATAAGTTTGACAAAATAGTTACAAAAAGTGGAATCGATATCTAAGGTTTGAACACAAGATTTTCACGATTCATAGTTTACAAAAAGAGACGCATTACACCACAGCGCCACCGAGACTCTTGTTGAAATGGCCAAATTACGAATCTTATTCGTCTTGTATTAATCGATTTGCATGTGTGTGTGACTACGTTTCGGCCGGTTATTCGATATTTTCGTGTAGTTAAAGGATAATAATGCGCGTAAAGCCATATAAAAATTTTAAATCAAAGATGTATTAAACACTCATCCTCTCGCACCCATCATCAAAATCTATTTTTTAACCTTGTGATTCTCTGTAAATTGAGAAAACTCTTTTATGGCGCCGTCCGCGGCCTCTATCGGAAGGGAGCTGCGTCATATGGTAGAGCGCACCCTTAAGTTCGCCATTTGTACCTCTTGTGCAATAAATATTAAATCTATATCTATACTTATAATAAAACTGTAGAGAGGTCAATTCTGTACATTGAATATATGTATATTCAAAATTAATATTGGAGGATGAATGGTGATCGATATTGATGCCAAAAATGCAATCAGTCAATTTTTTGTCTGTCTGTCTGTCTGTCTGTATGTGCCCGCATGGGTCAAAAACTACTAAAGGGATTTAAACCAAACTTAGTACTATTGTAGTCCATACTCCTGGGCAGGTTATAGGCTATAGATATAACATAACGCTAAGATACATAGGAGCTGAGCAGTGACGATAAATTTGAAGCAAGTCTGATGAAAATGCGCTTTCGAGCTCTTATCCTCGCACACACCTTAACGGATCAACCGATCATCATAAAATTTTGCATATACGTTGTCAGTGGTACAGAGAAGGACATAGGATACTTTTATCCCGGAATTCCTGCGGGAACTCCGAAATTTAAGCTGGTGAAACTTCATGAAATTTTGCATACCACACGTTGTCAGAGGTACATAAAAAGATATGTAAGGTACTTTCATTCGGGAATTCCCGCGGGATCTCTGAAATTAACGCGGGTGAAACCGCGAGGAACAGCTAGTTAAGAATAAACTAGCTAAACTTGGCCAATCTTCGCTGTGGCTTTGCATGATAAATATTTTTCCGTTCCCATGGATATGTATATTGTATAGGTTGGGGTAAATCGACTACTCTTCGAATTTTACGACTGCAAACATACGGATGTCGCATTTTTATATAGATTATTACATCCGTCAACTACAACTGACGCAGCTGTCATCCAATATTTTTTCCCTTGTCCAAAAACGTTTCATTAAAAAAAAAAAAACGAGTCTTCAGTGTCCGGTGTAAAACTGCCCATCATGCCACGGTCAGCAGTCAGCACCATTTACTCGTTCATTTATCTATAGTTTTCAATTGCTTATTGCGCACAGTCCTTGGATTTTATCAGTCTCTTAAATTGAAAATTATTCAAATCATAGAGTTTCAATATCTATCATTGAATTATTTGAATAGTAGCAGTTGATGTTTAAAATGAAATAAGAAACAATGGCTCAAGTTCAAGGTGATTCAAAGCGAGTTTTTAGTATAAAAACATGGTGAACATCAGAAATAACTTCAAATATATAAACATCAATAAATCAACTAACACAGTCATGACTAACACTTATATTATATACTTATAATATACCTACATAAATTATGATTTCCTCTCGTAAAGCTTCCTTCATAAATGATAAGCGGCAGCGGAGCTTTTTTGTCCTATTTTTAAATGCTGCAGTCAAATTATAATCTTGGGTGTGATCTCTGGAACTACTGAATCGTTTCAAAAAAAATTGTTTCCTTCAACTTAATGAAACTACCTGAACCGGGAATAACGTAGAATAATTTTCAAGTCAGAAAAAAAACTCCTTCTCGAAGAAATTTTAGAATGGGCATGTTGACTAGTTTTTTTTTAGTTCGTCTTGTAGATTATTAAAAAATATTGGACATATATTTTTTTCTTTTTTTACGTAATCAAGAAATAACGGCGATACATTGAGTTGAAATTTCGCGTGACGTCACTAGCCTGACAGTTTGTATGGCGGTTTTACCCTAAACTTTAATGCGCTCTATCTCTGTATATTTTAATTTATTTGAAAAAGCAAAAAATACGTGTCTATTGTTTTTTTTATTTTCCAACTGACGGACTAATTAGAATTTTGATATTCAAAAGTAGCATTGACACAGCTTATAGGTGAAACCGCAGGTAGAGCAGAGATAGTGTAAAACTAAAGGTTTTATCGCATACATAATATATATATTATGTTAACATACATTCACACATTTTAATGCGCATATAAAAAACCGCTACTGCAAAACTTATTGTGTTCAACGCATATTTTTGCACAAGAAATTTCAGTCATAGTGAGATCAATGGTTGACGATAAATCAGCAAACTGTTAGAAGCTGTTTGGAGATAAACTTTGATGTTTCTGAGGTGTATATGTAAACACTAACTAAAAATAAATACGATTAAGTATGTAGAAAGAAACCATGTTATACCTACTTATACATGGCGTGATGTATGCTGTCGCTCACCTTTATAACCGCTTCGACCACGCTCCAAATGGAAGTCGGGCCTAAACGGAGGCATATCACATTGGGCAAGGTCGTCGGGTGGATACGACATGGCGGGGTAAAGGTGACGAGGACGGAGGCGAGGCGGGGGGGGGGGGGGGGAGACACGTAACCTCTGCGGGGGTGTTTACCTTGCAATGTCACGTAAATATAGGATCGAACATGCATGTGACATTAGCAGAGCAACAACTTGCGTTTATGCGAATACTAGCTGTTCCCAACAGATTTCCCTTTTGCTTATGTAAATTGGTACGACGTAGACCCCACCCCACTCTCGTTACTAATTCTTGTCGGCAGGTACATTGTATAATTGTTCCTTTTACAAACGGCTGGTATTATTGAAAATTAAAAAATAGAATTTTTTATATATAGAAAATAGTAATGTATAATTAGCGTCACCAGTACCAGACAAAATATAAAAATTACTAATATCTATATATATAAAAATGAATCCCTATTTCCCTTGCTCATGGCATCACACGTAAACGGCTGGACCGATTTCGCTGATTCTTTTTTTGTTGTGTTTTTTTATTGTAAGGAGAATAAGTATAAAAGAAGTTTGTATAGTGTAGAAGAATTCCGAAATTCACGCGGGTGAATCTCCGAAACGGTTGAACCGATTTTGACGGAACTGTCACTGATAATTGGGTACTCTCCAAGGTATGAAAATCAAAATTCTAATTAGTCCGTCAGTTAGAAAATAAAAAAATAATAGACACGTATTTTTTGCTTTTTTAATTTAATGAAAATGAACATAGATAAAGCGCATTAAAGTTTAGGGTGGGGGGCTCGTGACGTCAATATTCATTATAAGCGCCATACAAACCGCACCGAGTTGTGACGTCGCGCGAAATTTCAACTCAATGTATCTCTGTTATTTTTTGATTACGTAAAAAAATAAAAAATACGTGTCCAATATTTGTCACTAATCTACACGACGGACTAAAAAAAAATTTTTTGTCAAGTAGCCAATTAGCTTATGTAATAAGGCTACTTTCGAGTTCTTGCGGAAATTCCGAAACAGACGCGGGTGAAATCGCCGGGCACAACTAGTAAAAAAGCGCCACAAAATTTCCTCCAAAAGCGCAAAAAATAGACTACTTACAACTTTTTGTCGTCACTCACAATCGTTCCGTAGTCCGTACAGAGAACACGCGAAGTCAGCAACACAACCAAAATAGCACTGTTTATTAAAATGTGTGTACTTAATAGCAATTAATTGGATAATTATTTTTAACCTTGACCGTTAGCACGCTTTTATAACTGTTATCGTTATGTTTACTGCTGTTATTCGCATGCTAATGACACTAAATGTTTTTCTGTTGATAAAACGGAAGTATTGTTGTTTTAATGTAGTTTATTTGTATATTATAGATAATATATCGTACAACAAATGCTCAATTTCCAACACATGACCTTTGAGTCTGGTTTCGTAGTATTAATTTCATTAAGTATATTATAAAAGTATATCCTACTTATATTATAAATGTGGAAGTGTGGATGTTTGGATGTTTGTTACTCAATCACGCAAAAACGGCTGATGAACGGATTTGAATGAAATTTAGTATGCACGATGTCAGGGGTACAGAGAAGGACATAGGGTACTTTTTATCCCGGAATTCCCGCGGAAACTCCGAAATTAGCGCGAGTGCAACCGCGGGGCACAGCTAGTTATATATAGTTATTTACTAGTTGATGCCCGCGGTTTCACCCGCGTTATTATCGGAACCGCTTCAAGAACCTTTTGATCCGAGATAAAAAATATCCTGTCACTCAAAACTATTGTGTCTTTTTATTATTTTAGTTTTACTTATTTTTATAGTTTTAATAAAATCAAATATCAACTGACATACGGTACTTTTATCCTAGAATTCCTACTTTTGATACTTTTGTCCCCGATTTCCAACGAGAACTCCGAAATTAACGGGAGAGGGGATCGACTAGTTTCAGTAATAAATGTGTAATTTACTTTTGTAGAATTTTTTCAGCAAGGTCACTTATGCCTGATCGATACCCGTTGTTGCAGTCGGAAGCTGGGCTTCGTGTACGACTCGATGAACAAGGGTATAACCATAGAGGACATAGAGCTGGGCCAGGTGTGCCTGGTGGCGGCCGGCGGCGGCGTGCGGCGGCTCGTCGAGCTGCTGGCAGCGCTGCGCGGCGAGCGGTTCGACGCTGCGGCGCAAGGTACGTGCAGTCTATCGATAAATAATAATTAATCTTACTAATATTATAAGTGTGAAAGTGTGGATGTTTGGATGTTTGTTACTCAATCACGCAAAAACGGCTGAATGGATTTGGATGAAATTTGGCATGCACGTTGTCAGGGGTACAGAGAAGGACTTAGGGTACTTTTTATCCCAGAATTCCCGCATCATCTCTGAAATTACTGCGAGTGAAACCGCGGGGCACAGCTAGTTAATAATAAAATTAAAGAATGATGCCGGGGTATGAAAGAAAAATTCTACTCAGTCCCCCAGACACGTATATTTCGCTTTTTCAAGCTAATACCAGTATGACTGTGACTAAACTAAAATACTTTAAAATCTAGGAGTGGGGGCTCGTGACGTCATAATAACTACGTATAAAGTCACGACACGACGGCATCGACTTTATGCTGTGACACCTTGACACCTTTTAATTATTCGAACTATACCATCATCGGAAAAATCTATACATATTATAAAAGTATAGCAAACCAAAAATAAACTACGAAAACTGTGTGATTTTGAATTTTGATTAAACTGTTTTGTCGGAGTATTTGAGTTCTTTGTTACTGATTATATTATATTCGTGGAATATTTATAATGCTTTACATTAAACTAGTTGTGGCGTAGTTTTTGTGTGTTGTATCGAAGTATCGAAGCAAAGCTCGCTTTAATTATATCAGTTGCCAACCTGTAAATGTATAAATTCTGATTCTGCAAGGTTCATTGCCCCGTAAAAAAGTAATTCACCTTGACAACATTATCTTCTTGTGGCTGTCCTCGTTTGTTGCTACTGGCTCGATTTATTTATTATCATCATCAATCTCACCTACACTTTGTAAGGAAATCGTTTTTTTTTTTCAATATACTATTATACCTATAATATAATACACCTGTGACCCGCGTGAGTTTCGAAGTTTCCGCGGAATTGTTCCATACAAACTTTGCAACCCCTTTTCATCCCCTCAGGGGTTGAATTTTCAAAAATCCTTTCTTATCGGATGCCTGCGTCATACAAAGAACACACCCTCCAAGTTTCAGGTCTCTACGATCAGCGGTTTAGGCTGTGCGTTGATCCATCAGTCATTCACTCAAAGCATTTTATATGTATAGATGTATATAGATATGTGAATTTGACACCAAATCAAATGGACTACTACTGTTAAAATTACAAACTTCTTTTATGAGATATTCGTAATATAGGTGTAAATTAGTCTTAATATATATAAATCACGTGTCACGTTGTTTGTCCGCGATCGATGGACTCCGAAACTACTGAACGGATTTCGATAAAATTTTGTAACCATTTATAATATGGTCCAACTTAAAAGATGGGATAGTTTTTATCCCGGAATTCCCGCGGGAACTCCGGAATTAATGCGGGGAACTGCTTATCACCGTAAACTACAGCACTTTTTTCCTGGAATTACCGCGGGAACTCCGAAATTACCGCGGATGAAATCGCGGGGGACAGCTAGTAACATATAAATATCTGGGTGACCGAGTTTCGCTCGTAGCGCTGTCTGTTAAATAGAAAAAACAGTACCAAACACTCATTTTTCATTGCCTGAAAACACAGATAAAACGACGTTTTCTAAAAATGAAACCTAGCTAGATCGATTAATCGCCCCCGAAACCCCTAAATGATAGCCAATTGACTGTGTTTCTGCTGTTGGATATGTATATAGATTCTCATGTTAAACACCGACAAAACCAATAAAAGTATACGCGAGAAACTTTTTTCCATAAAAACATGCCGCATATTTCACCTGCTTAATACTCATAAAACGCTACACGAGAACAAAACACATTATTATTATCGGCAGCCAGGATCTCACGAATTCCCACAGATTGTTTGAAATACACTTAAAAGTCGAAAATGTAAACATGGATGCATGAAAGAGCACGCAAGCCGACACTTCGGACATACCGCCAACTCGTAATAGTCGTCATCGAACGGCTTGCGTGTACAGTCAACAGCAGAAATGTGTACACACCTCTTTGAATCTTATAATGCAATAGGAATGAAGTCCAAAGAATGTGTTAACATATTTCTTCTGCTGACTGTACAATGTACATGCTCGCGATATTATCGCGGCTCCGGCGGCCAAGTTGACAATTTTTATCGCTATAGAAAACTCACCAACTCATCAGTCCACCTTGTAGCGGGCCTACAACGGGCGGAACTTTCTTGCTCCATCGCTCATCCAATTCTTCGAGCGATGTGCCCCGCACACTGCCACTTGAGGTCGCCTGCGATTTTCCTCATTTCTTATTCGATCTCGCAGCGTAACTCGAAGCATAGCCCTCTCTATAGCCCTTTGGGTGACCTCATGAGGCCTTCATGGTATGGTGAAGGTTACGGGACGCCACTGGATGCGGGAAGCGCAGGACCGGTCGTTGTGGCGATCCTTGGGGCCCAGCAGTGGACGTCTTTTGGCTGATATGGTGATGATAGAAAACTAAGAAACTTATCGTCATATTGTCGCGTGGTCACAAAAAATCTTCCAATCAAAAGTCCAATGTATGTTACCTACATTTCTATAGCGATAATAATAATTGTAGATTGGCTATGGGATTGGTCCGATTTCAACGTCATTACTGTTTTCGAAAAGGCTACATCAACCGCCCGATCTTTCGATTAGACTGCATATTGACTGAAAAAAGTGCATGTGTCGCTGTGAACACGTGCAAGAACTCGTAGATTCTAAATGTGTTACAAAGTCACCTCTGATTAAGTAAAAAAAAACTAAGGAAATTTTTAAATTTGTAATGTACCGCGAAACGTAACGACTTCTTTCCTGCCGTGTCTAAATTAGAAGAAGATAAGCATTTGGAATCGACACCCTAGTATATTAGTACCTGTCTAAGTTCTTAAGTCTCTAAGGCCTTGGCAATGGATTTTTATGGTAGAAGACTATGGGAGCGGGCGATCAGTGTTGCCATAAACTCTACTAACATGTTATAATTTGTGAAATTACGGCGACTCCATCCAATTATATCATTCGCATGGTGAATTGGCCAAGTCTAATAACTTACTGCAGTTAAACGTTTTTGGTAGTCTTAAGCTACTATAGGTTCTACTAGGTAGATTAATACTTTTGTGTCTATGGTAATGGTTTCATAATAATGCGAGTCAGAAGAACATTCAAATTAAGGAAATAGTAGATTTGTGCTCCTGCTCTCTTGGCCAAGTTTATAATCTGTTAAGTAACTTATAGTTCGCCATTTGTACTATTTTGTGCAAGAAGAATAAATATATAAATAAACTTATCGTAATGTCACGATAATGTGACGTAATGTGACGACAGATTGGACGGTAACGATAATAGTCTGTTTACGCCGAAGAAGCAAAGCAGTCGCTAGGAATTCGGAAAATTCAATTCGAAGGAAACAGGTAAATTGATCGTAAATCTATTTCCACGGTCTAACGAAGGATGTTATTTGCATGAATAACGATCGTGGATTACACGGTGCGCAGTACCTACGGTAGGCGTCGAATTTATGTCAGTGATTTAACTTTATTAGTCGCTACATATAATATGCCTACTATAAAACAAAGTCCTCCCCCGCGTCTGTCTATCTGTTTGTTCTCGATAAACTCAAAAACTGCTGAACGGATTTTCATGCGGTTTTCACCAGTAGATAGACCCGACTGGCGCAATGGTCACCATGCCTGCCCGCTAATCAAGGGGTTCCGGGTTCGATTCCCGGTGGGGGTGGACTTTGTGTGATGAACAAGACATAGGGTGTGTTTATCCCGGAATTTCCCCACATACTCTGAAATTAACGTGGGTGAAACCGCGGGAACAGCTAGTTATTTTATATATTTATAAATACATTATTTCTCTATATTGTTTTGATTATTTATACTATATCGGCTTGAGACGTGTAATTGTTTACATAAATTTGCAGATCGCTGACATCACTCCCTAATTTGCGAGTCTTGTTTGTCTATACAAATTGATTCTAATTTCTATTTGGACTCTAAAATCACTGGTCAATGTTATTTCCACATAGCATCGTTTGTATTATTTGTTTATCCACACATTTCAACCCTTTATCAATTAGTATACCCAATTTGTTATTTTATTTATCTTTCGGGTGAATGCACAAATAAATGGTTTACAAAATTGTTCAATAAATTCTGAGAAGTATTTCCATGAATAGAATAATAATATGAATGCAGTAGATTTTAAAAAAACGTTAGCGAGACTTGTGCTCGAAAAGGAAAATTTACTTCCGGTCTTTCGAGTGGAACAACAAATTATTGCAATGTTAATTCTTAAAAACAGCAAATATTGCAAAATGTGCAACGCCTTATTCTTCTTTTAATTATCATTATAATTAATTAACCTGAAATGGAATATTTCTCCTATCCGCCCGCAAATATTTGCACGTGCCGCGATAGAGTCAGCCTTTGTTTTATTTAGACAAAGCGTCTGTTGATTCCATTTTCCTACATCTACATCACTGGAGGCACGTCATGGTGTCGTATGCTTCTTTGTGTACCAATAACTCGTCAAATAATAATTATCGCTGTATATATACTAGCTCTGCTCCTTATCGGTATGAAGATTTACTATTTTTAACTAAACAGATATCAAGCATCACTAATCACTATAATGTCTGGTATAGTCATCATTATTTACATACATAATTATAATAGGGATGTGGACTACTTTTGAAAATCAAAATTCTAATTAGTCCGTCAGTTAGAAAATAAAAAAACAATAGACACGTATTTTTTGCTTTTTTAAATAAATTAAAATAATATACAGAGATAAAGCGCATTAAAGTTTAGGGTGAGGGGCTTGTGACGTCACTAACCGCTAAAACCGCCATACAAACTGTCAGAACAGTGACGTCACGCGAAATTTCAACTCAATTATTTTTTGATTACGTAAAATAATAAAAAATACGTGTCCAATATTTTTTAATAATCTACAAGACGGACTAAAAAATAAAAATTAGTCCACATGCCCATTGTTGCTACCGACACAAGCCCACATTATGTATATCAAGTTACTGATATTCTGTGCAGTTCAATATTCAAAAGAATATATTGTTATTTTTGGTTTAATATAAAATCGTTTTATTCGTGAACAAACTTTATGCTCAAATAAATTACAGTGGTATAATTGCGCCGTTGTTTTTTATGAACTCCACTGTCAAGTTTAAGGTCGTCGTCAGTAGTAAGTAGTTAAGTATATTGTCACCAAGTGATTTTGCTTGTCATGTTGTCGTATATAATATTTGAATGCGAGTTTTGAGTCAGCGGGGCCCGTTTTATGCAAAAATCAAAACTTGTTTTTGAAACGAAATTGTGGAAATTGGAAATTACTAAAGATGGAATTCTATTTAGATTCTTAATTTGTTTCATATCTCCCGTTTCTGCAGCTAAGAAATGATTGTTTTGTTTAGATGAGGATAGTTATAATACTGATGGTTTTAGTTTGCTTAGTAATAGACATCAGTAAGTGCTGATTCTAGTACGTAAGTATAGACTGCATGACGTCACGATCGCCTATGACGGGATTAAACTGCAGCATTTCTCTAATCTTATTATTGGCTTTGTGACTATTATGTTGATGTTGCTTAACTAAACTAAACTCAATAAATAAAATATCTTAAGCTTATACAAAAATGCTTTATTGTATTTTGAACAAATTGAACATTTAAAAGCTATGAACTACACATTAAAATTTATCTACAATGAATTTCAAAATCAAAGATCGCAAACAAAGAAGTATAAAAGTATATTATAGGATTCGAACTCATAAATTGTGTTTACAAAAATCTATTTCCACATTTTTCATCATCCAATCATCATCATATTAAACTTCTAATTCTAAAGTAAAAGTCTTTTGTTCTTCCCCTTCCGGATTCTTGGCCTCGCATACATATTCACCATTATCGTCGGCTCCTGCATTTACAATCGTTACATTTACCCACCTGTCGTACCCCACGTTATTGTCCGTGACGTAATATTTAACTCTCCCTTGATGCCTGTACGATTCCGCTATAAGACGAGAGCCAAAATGCAATTTCACTTCAGGCAAAGGGCTGCCGTGAACTTTACAAGTCAGAGTAATGTTAGGACCAGCTAGTCTTAGTGAAGAGGGGTAAGCGATGGTCGGCCGGCAAGTGAAATCATCTGAACCTAAAGTGTTCCAATACTTGCCGCGATGATGAGCTGGCTCAACACATTCTAATGGAACTGTGTAAAGATGTTGGCTAATAATAACCCAGTCTCTGAAAGGTTTCAAGTTGCAATCGCATCTCCAAGGGTTGTTTGCCAAGCCCAAAACTGATAAAGACGTTAAACCATTTAAAGTTTGTATTTGCAAATGTTCCAATCTATTGTTCTCTAAATTTAGTTTGGTTATTTGTGGTACATTTATAAAAGTATTTACACCTATTTCATGTATGTGATTGTTACTCAAATCGACTTCACGCAAGTGAAGTAAATTGTTGAAAAGTCCGTTATCTAATTTTTCTAGTTTATTATTGTTGAGTAAAATCGACCTTAAGTTCGATGTCTCTTTAAAAGTGTCGGGGTCGAGTGTCGTTAAATCGTTGTGCGCTAAATCCAGCTGGATCATAATAGAGAGTCTTTGTAGAGCGTCTCTATGGATCGTCGCCAATTTGCAATCTTTAAGTAACAAACTTTTTAAATTGGGCACGTCTACCAACGAAACCCTGGTGAGTTCTGATAAATTGTTGCCAGTGAGGTTGAGTATTTGAATATCTGCGCTTAATCCTGTCGGTATCTGATTGAATTTAGCTTCCGAACCCGAACAATCCGCTTCCTTATTACCACTTTTCCAGAAGCATCTACACTTATCTGGACACACTGATAAGAAGTCCGCCGCCACTGTTACTGCTAAACCTAGCAGCAGTAGTTTATGCAGTGTTTTCTTCATTTTTGCGTTGAACGAATGTAACCGCACCAGGTGATCGGCTCCTCTAGTAATGTAAATTAACACGATTGTCGATTTGATGCCCGAACAAACAACACTATACGGCCACACCGTGTCACTGTCAACTGTCTGTTTGACTGTTACACACGGGCAAACAAAACACTCGCTGGTAGATATTGTGAGTAAAGTACATTTCACATGTACCAGGCACGTACCCTATCCATGTGCGTGACGTATAAGGCAGCCACGGCACGTACATACACAAGTTTTCACTTTTAACTACTATTAGACAACGAATAGAACATGGAAACCTATTCTCAATGAGACTACCCCGCAAATAAATAAATAAATAAATAAAAACTTAAAAGACAAAACTTTTTGAATTTTACTAAACTAGTTTTATCATACCTGGTTTTACGTTTACGTATGGTCACTCTAGCGGGAAATGCGAGTTCCCGTATGTTCTTCGTTCATTGCAATTTCTGGTTCACTAATGAGACGCCGACCGAGCGCTGTTTGTAATGGGGATAGAACTTCCTCGCTAATTTGAAATTAATTTCATTCATACAATTTGGCGCTAGAGGTAGGTAAATAGAGTAATTTATATCGAAGTTTAACTAAAAATTTTCACGTGATGGTAAAATAATTACTATTACAATTTATAAAACGTTGCGAATAATATGATTTTGTATTTTTCGACCGTTTAAGCTAGTCCACATGGTATAGGTTGCGCGCTTCCAACAAATGCTGCTATAGCAGCCTAGCAGGTTCGCAACTCAACATCACCTTCATCGATTTTTTGTATATCGCACTGCAAATAGCAATGCTATCTTGGTAAAAGTAATTAAAAAAACAATTATTGTTAGTTACAATGGGAACCATATTTTCACGAAAGCTGCCAATGCTGACTGGCATAGTCTATGCGACCGCACGTTCGGTAGGCGTGGAAACGTGTCCACGTTCACGGCCGATATGAACGCACCTTAACTCTGTAGGTGTTGCATAAGCTGAAACCGGTCCCGGTACGATAACCTTTATGATTTCACCATTATGATTATCGACTCTGTTATTTTTCGATTAAGTACGTAAAAGAAGGAAAAGTACGTGTCCATTATTTTTTATTAATCTACAAGACGGACTAAAAATTAAAATTTAGTCATCTAGCCAATTGTATCAAAAAATGACAATTTATAATAAATAAATTGTCTACCTATATAATAAATAAATATGTAGACAATTTATTTTTAAACTAGCTGTTCCCCGCGGTTTCACCCGCGTTAATTTCGGAGTTCTCGCGGCAATTCCGGAACAAAAAGTACCTTATATGTATATTAGTTGTTTTATTACTTCCTTTTATACCAAACTTGATGTCTCATTGTATGGTATCGTGAGGGCATAATCAGCCACTGATTTAATGCAAATTGCTCCCGACATTGACCTTGCTGGACGTCGCTCGACTGGTACAATATTATTTGCATTTCAGATGACTCTTATGCCGCTGGGAATAGGTTCGCTTGCATTTCAGATAAAATTTGTTGTTCAGCCGGTCACGTTTAAGTACCTATCAATCTAGAAAGGCGATCACACCCAGGGTTGCCAGGACATGTTTGACTTTTCACGGACGTGTCCGGCTAAATAGTTTCTCTTCCGGCTTGTCCGGATTTTGTTAAGCCCTTTTTTGAGCGCAAGTAAAGCATAACAGCAGGGCAATTATACGTTACTGTTGTTTCTATAATTTTTCGGTTGCAATCAAAAAGATGGCGGTTTTGCGATTACAATATGCACGTTTTGACACCTACAAAATGTAGCTATCAACCAAAATAAACACACTTCAAAAGTTGAAGCTGCCTAATCATGGTTAATTAATCACAAAATCTCAATTTTTCTGATTGAAAATGAAATATGATAGCAACAAAAGTTACATAATTGCCCTGCTGATGTAAAACATAATTTTAAATGAGTAGGTAGGTAATCGTCTTTTTTATTATGAAATCTTTGTTCGGCTTTAAGAAAATATGTTCGTCTTTAAAAAGCTATGATTAATATGATTAGCTATTAAAAAGGTGTGTCCGGCTTTTAGTACAAAATATCCGACCAAATTAAGTGCCGTGTCCGATTTTTGTGCTTTTGGACCTGGCAACCCTTATCACACCGCACCGCAGTGGTTTCGACAAATTGACACAATCTGCATTCATTAAAGGCAGACCAGTGCATGTAGGTACCAATATTGTTTTTAAGTGTAATTGAAGGTCAATTTAATTAAAACTGAGCTTCATGACCCGTGTATCTTTTTGTTTACTCTTTGACGATTAATTGCCTGTGATATAGAGTAGACCTGTCAATGCAACATAATATTACAAATTTTAAAGTAGGCGTATAGAGAAACATATTATTTGAATTTTTGATAGAATGATAGATAAAAATATAGATACTACAAGTACGTAAGCGACGTGTCATCCTTGGGTGAAAATAAATAGCAAAAAATCTTTACCATAGATATAGGGGCGTTAAATTACCTTTAGATCTCATCCATCTGATACTTGCGTAGGTACACAAAAATCTATACATTTATTTATTTATTTAACAATTAATGCACACAAGGACAACAAAAAAGGAAAAAAGTATAAAAGTAATCATGTACAAGGGTCATGCTTATTCTATGTGGAATTTCTTCCAGCAGACCCGCAACGGGAAAAGAGGAAGATTTATCTAAAAATTTCTGTTCGTTTGTCTCGCTAAAACTCGAGAACTGGCTACTTTTAATCTTGAAATATTTGTTGTTGGCTTAAATTAGGAATCGGAATTCCCGCAGGTACTCCAAAGTGGCTTCTTTGTAGTTCCTGCGGGAATTCCGAAACACACGCAGGTAAAACTGCGGGGCACAGCTTGTATTCAAATAAAAATCAATGTGTGTTTTTTTTAAGTTCTGAATACTTTCCTTCAATATATCCCACGTTTACACCCTGTATGGGTTTGTATTAGCTATTTCACCTGCTGCGGTTTCACCCACGTATCATCGTTTCACCTTAATGGCTAAATATAAAAAAGCGATGTTTGTTTATTTTTAAAAGAAAATTTGAAATACCGATTTCCATAAAATAGAACTTCAACTCTAACGAACGGCACCACCATACAAACCTCTGCCTTCCTGTTTACCCCCTTAAAAGTCTCCATCGATGTCCAAAAAACCTTTCTTGATGTTGCCTATAACTTTACTATTTCGAGGCTTCCACCGCTAAATATTAGACATCAATAAAATGTCAATTATAATATAACCGTGACACGAAAGCCCTAAATTGCCCTTTTGTTTTCCCTGGAGGTTCTATTGGCATAACAAATGGCATAGCCGCGACCTTGTTGGCAACTTGACACAATAAAGCTATTGTAATAACCCTTCGTTAGAAACGTAGTTGGGTAACTAGTTGGTTTTAATTTGAAATACTGACCCAAACGAATCTCATATTTTTTATCTTGACCTATTTATTATTCCTGGAGCGAATAAATTTTCGGTTTGTTATGATCTTAAGTGTACACGATTTGTGCAAAGTACTTTTTTAACTTTAAAAATAATATTGTATATTAAATAATGTTGTATACTAAATATTTATTAAAAGAAGGCATTTCAAAAGTATTCCTTGAGGTGTGATGTAGAGATATATGTAGTAAGTATAGTACTAGTAATTTATGTTCATAAATTGGTCCTTTCATGGGTCTCTACTTAGTCTTTACCTCTCCAGAAGACAAGCGTGAGCTTATTAATGGCGTATATTCCTTTTTATCAGTTAAAAGAGCTTTTGACTATTATTTTTATGTTAATTTGAACTTTATCTAGAGCCACAAAGCCTTCGTATTAAAAATCTTTGTGTTCAAAAATTCTTAGTATTTAGAGAGAAAGAAAGAAGCATTGAAGCAATTTAGTTGTGAACGTTAGGAAATAGCATTATTATTCTCTACATTTCCTGAAGTACGGGTGCTGTCAGTTGGTACTGGTCATGTCTCATTATACATAAGTTAATCCTAGTTGAACTCCTAATGTCTCTGTAGTCTGCACCGTATAGTTTATTGCTGGTTACGGCTTATTGTTCTCATATAATTAATTGCAAATTCAGTTATCACTAATATTTGTATTGTAACTTTAAACTGACAGCGTGCTACTGGAGAGTTTGTTGCGCAGCTTCTTCTCTTCAGCCATAGCACTAGGAAGCTGTGAAGGGTGGATATTTTATGGGCGCTGTCATAATAAATGTAATTTTATTGACGTCAAAAAGAACCACCTTACGGGCCAAATTTAAATTAATGATTTAACTCTAACTCTATCGGAATGCCGGGTAAGAAGTGCCTTGTTTTTTTGATCAACTCTAATCAAGCAGCTCTGTAACGTTCTGATTTAATTCGAGAGTTTAAACGATTTCTAACATATTGTGTGGCCTGGCAGTAAAAACTATGCATGGTTGTTTTACACCGTTTCAAGTGGCTAGTTTGCGTGTACAAGTATGTACTTGTATCAGTAATAATATGAACCGGTACAATTACTTACATACAAAAAGCAGTCGTGAACTTCACGTTTTCGCGCGTGTGATGTCTGAAGGACGTTTTTGAACGTCGTCGTTTGAAGTGAACAACGCAATTTGCAAGTTACGTCGTCGTCGCTTAGAAAAACTCCTAAAATGTTTCTTGTCATTTTGCATTTTTCAGTTCATTCTACTGCTGTCGTTCTTTATGATAGCCTAGTATCCAACGGACGATTCTTGTCATATGGTCTGATCAATTTCTTTATACGGACTAAATATTCGCATGAGTTGTCTACTGTTTCTTGATATGATAGTACCGTGTAGGTACTGATAATGTTTTTCATATCCTTATACTTTGTGATGTGTAAATTAATTTTGTGTTGAGAACCCTCTTGACCTCTATGATTTAACATAGAGCTTAAATAATGTGACGCAAAAGAATAACTGCCGATATATACCCATTTCTAATAGACATGGTGAGAAAGCGCAAGTTAAAGCTTAGCCAAGTCGAAAATAGAAAACTAAGGAACGTATCGTCATGTCACGTAGTCACGTAAAATCGTCCAAACAAGTCAAATTTAAGAGGGCAGATTGCGTTTCTAGACCCGTGAAAACATCTAGGTGTACATTTAGGCAAGCGGGCCGCTCTGTTTATAACTAAGTCGATAGTGCGGAATCGGAGACTTCCTCGTTTTGTATTTGTGGTACACGTAATATGACACAGACCTGCATCTTTCCACGCAACGTAAAAACCAATCTGCCCGCCAGCGGTCAAACCCAGCCAGCGAGGGGCAACTTGCGCCCGTGCGGTCAGCTAATCACTGCAGCACACGTGCATCGGCCCGCAACGTGACCGCATTTGGTGTGCCTATACCTACGTGTATTTTGGCACACACGTTCCAATCTACCCCCAAGCGCTTACCGCTTAGTCCGAAAGGGGTATCAAGTCGTCAACACTTTAAAATATCACTGAAATATTAAACATGCAACTACTAAATGCGAATGTTATTTTTTGGGATCAAAAATGATGGTCAAAGAAGTAAA
Source organism: Zygaena filipendulae (assembly GCA_907165275.2). Classification (NCBI taxonomy): domain Eukaryota; kingdom Metazoa; phylum Arthropoda; class Insecta; order Lepidoptera; family Zygaenidae; genus Zygaena; species Zygaena filipendulae. Next base: position 2,038,386 of record OU015649.1, read on the forward strand.
AAATCACAATCACGAACAAATCGACTCACTGATTTTGAAACGCTATTAACCTTGGTTAAACTGCCGATAGTTTGGAAAAAGGGTATATTTTAAATCTGCAAAAAACTATTATTACATCACTCAGTATTGATTTAGTTACCAGTAGGGCAATTATGTAACTTTTGTTGCTATCATATTTCAGTTTCTATCAGAATAATAGTGATTTTGTGATTAATTAATCATGTTAAGACAGCTTTAACTTTTGAAGTATGTTTATTTTGGTTGATTGATAGATATTGTAGGTGTCAAAACGTGCATATTTTAATCGCAAAACCACAATGTTTTTGATTGCAACCGAAAAATTATAGAAATATAAGTTACATAATAGCCCCCCAGATTATTAAGGCTTTTAGGTATTATCTAAGTAACTAAAAGATTTCCTCCACCTTTTTCGATTCTCAAAACAATAAGAGACCTCAAAACCTGCCATGATCTCCCCTTTTCGACTCACCTGTGGACGGGTATTGCGTGAATCCACACTGTTGTCGGGCGTCCCGGATATTTTGGCGAAGCTTCCACGTGCCATGACAATATTAGAAGGAATTACTTGTATATGTATTAAGATCGCGGTGAATATGTTTCTATTATTAACACAACCGTCATTGTTTTCTGTTTTGTTTTATTATTGAGCCAGTGTCCTTGTAGTGTTGTATCGTGTGTGATTAGTGTGCTCTCAGTGATCCACCATGCGGTTAATGAGTGATCTCTTAATTGCACTAGCTTCAGTGCGTGGTTTCACTCGAGTGTAGATATACCGGCATTTGTTTAGAGTATCTACTCTGTCACTAACTTACTACCTATGTACATTGTACATGCGAAAATCTGTAATCGCCGCTTTTTGTTTATTTCTGTAGCAGTTAATTTCCGAATAAAGTAAAATAAAATAAAAATTCACTGTTCATCCCTACTAATTATAATTAATGCGAAAGTAATTCTGTTTGCCTGTCTGTTACGCTTTCACGCCTTAACGGCTCAACCGATCGTCATGGAATTTTGCAAACACGTTGTCAGGGGTACAAAGAAAGATATAGGGTTTTTATAACGGAATTCCTGCGGGAATTCAGAAACTACGCGGGCAACAGCTAATCACTGAAACGGTTGGATCGTTTTTGACGGAACTTTCACTGCTGATGTTATAAGGAATGAATTAGGCTATACCTATTTGAGTTCCTGTGAGAATCCCGGAACTCTCGGGTGAAACTGCGGGGCACAGTTAGTATTGTATGATATGATTTAAATGTATAATGTACAATTGTACATTCCACAATTGAAACACTTGATCCGCCGAAGAGCCCTCTCGTCGGGAAGGGCTCTCGAGCTATTTGCGTCTAAAGGACAATTAAAACCGGCGGAGTCCTGAAATATCGCATATTTGATGCTCCTCCGCAGTCACGAAACGATACGCAATGTTTTTACGGCTTAATAGCTGTATAGATAGCGTCGACGAGCACTTGAAGCCATTAAACACTCGACTTGGTGTCTAGTAGTATAGTACTACTAAAAGGTCTATTTTATTTTTTTTAACGCATGATGAAAATCAGATGGAATTTTGCAGAGATAGATTATAGGATAGTCTAAGGATAGGATAGGATAGAATATAGGGTATCTATCATAGGATAGGGTATAGGGTATTTTTTACTCAGGAGTTCCGAAATTAACGCGGGCGAAATTAACCATAGGTACTTCATACACTTGTAACATTTATTCATATCAAATCGATTATCTATACGTATAATTTATTTGTGGGTTGTGTTAATTAATCCACCGACTGCTTTATCTCTTCAGCCTTCCTGGTGGGCGAGCGGCTGGTGATGCTGGTGAACGTCCACTGCCGGGGGCGGCTGGACGACGACGACCGCGCGAGCTGGTGCAAGCTGGCGGAGCTGGCCGCCGGCGCGCCCGTTCAGACCGCCGTCGTGGGGGAATTTGGCAGCTGGGACAATGTTCGAGGTGAGTACCTACTATTCCAAGTAACAATAAACCTAACCAACATAATCACTCGATCCCAAAGGAAGCTTGAGGCTGTTATACAGCCTGTTACCGAAAGGTGTGGTCATAATAAACGATCGTGTAATGTTAATGGTAAAGAATGATTGAACCATGATGGCAGTGCTGATACGAAGAAATAAAATACGATAAAATTTTATCGACTTAGCTTTTTTTACTTGCCTCTACACATCACTAGAAATCAATTGAATCGGTCAGATAACAAGTCAATGACCCCTGCCCAAGCGCACCACCGCAGAGCTCGACCTTTGCGGCCTTGGTATCTTGCACGCGCCGATTGTACAATGAATGATATATCTATCTCGTTCTGGCTCATGCGGCCATTATGAAATAGGCGCGGCCTATTTCCTGAAGGGCCGCAACCCACCGCGCATCGTTCTAAAAGTTACTAGGAAAGTAGAAGGAATAAAATAAATAATTTCTGCATTCTTTTCTTTTAGTTTTCTGTCTGTGTTTAACCTCTGCAGTCTGCTAAAAAAAACTGGTCAAGTGCGAGTCTCCTCGCATAAATAGCAAAGAAACAGCGTGCACAAAATAAAAAAAACTACTAGGACATTAGAAGTTACGAGGTAGTAAAGAAATGTAAACAAAAACAAATAGGTTGCCTAGGGAACGACGGCGGCGCGGCGGTACGGGGCGGGCGGTAGAAATGGAAAAAAACCGGCCAAGTGCGAGTCTACTCGCCTAAATAGCAAAGAAACAGCGTGCACAAAATAAAAAACTACTAGGACATTAGAAGTTACGAGGTAGTAAAGAAATGTAAACAAAAACAAATAGGTTGCCTAGGGAACGACGGCGGCGCGGCGGTACGGGGCGGGCGGTAGAAATGGAAAAAAACCGGCCAAGTGCGAGTCTACTCGCCTAAATAGCAAAGAAACAGCGTGCACAAAATAAAAAAAAACTACTAAGACACTAGAAGTTACGAGGTAGTAAAGAAATGTAAACAAAAACGAATAGGTAACCTAAGGAGCGACGGTGGCGCGGCGGTACGGGGCGAGCGGTGAAAATGGAAAAAACCGGCCAAGTGCGAGTCTAGCGCATTGAGGGTTCTGTACAATTTTGTAGATATGTAAATAGTTCGTGGTAAAGAAGATTGAGGTACAAACTTCACTTTGTCATCGGAAAAATTTTGTCCTCTCACCCATCAATAGGTCGCGGTCAGACTAACTGCAAATAAATTTCAGAAAAAATAATAATTATGTAACTACTTTACGGGTTTTGGAGTTTACCCTTTACTTGTGCTGTATCTAAAATATTGCTTCTTGCATGATTGTAGGTCAACGGGAATAGGTTTGATGCACTTGTGGTTGTGAAAATAAACGAAAAAAACAACCGTTTGTACACGCCTGTGAAGTTGGCCCCCCAATGTCAAATAAAAAAATCAGTGAGCTCTAGTCGCCTCTCACGTAGTTCTGGATTTCCTTATTATCTTTTTGGAAATAGTTCTGTTGTTTACATAGGTCAAAAATGGTTCTGAAATAGTAAGGGACCCTATTTACGGAGCGATGGTAGTAAAAAAACTACCGGAACCTAAATAGTACCGGAGCTGACAATGCTAAAACGCTTATCACACTTTACAATTTGTCAGACACCAATCCAAGAAATCGGAAAGTGTAATCGAAGTTAGAACAGTTGGTTCCGATTTAGGATCAGTGAGTGAGAGAGAGAGCACTACATTAAAATGTACCCTAGAGTAGTCGATTTAGGGTACAATTTAGTGTGTGATCACTCGCTATCTCTCTCACTAACTGATCTTAAATTGTATCCGATTTAGATTCCCTAAATTAGAAGTAGTGTAATAAGCCCATTAATGGGGATCTACTCGAGCGTCATTGGGACCTATTGAGTTTTGAAGATTAGGAGGTAGAAACGAAATAAGGTTAAAATATGATGTTTTTTCTTTCAGTTCTACAGAGTTTCAAAAATGTAAAAAAAAATAACACAGTCACATATTAATAATAATATTCGAGGAAGTCAGATATTGATAGTTTACTCCACGGTATTTGATGATGGAGGTTTACATTGTAGGGGTCACTGTATGGAAGGGTCAAAATTGAAGAAAAGAAAATTATTCGAGCGCGTCAGATTTCAGAGGGGATGTTAAGTGAACCCAAAAAAGGTCCCATTTAAAAAACTGACGATTCGCACTTAACGCAAACGCGTGGCGGCCTTTGGAAAATTAAAAAAAAAATATAGCTATTTTAAAATACTCGAGCGCGTCAGATTTTTATGCAGACGGTTCAGCTTGATGTACTAGTCGTTCTGACCAATAATAATCTGAAGATTATTTGGAGGAATACTTTTAATCTGATGGCTTAAAAAAAATGAGATTTTTTTTTTAGGTTACTAAATGTGATAAATAAAATACACAGAAAATAGCATGAAAAAATATTTTATAATACATTCAATTTTTGTTTTTTTCGGCTTGTGGAAATTGGCAGATTTTTTTCCATCCTTGAATTATTTACTTCAAAAAAAAAAATCAACTACACTCGAGAATATCAAGGTGGTGTTTTTTTTTTTTGCAATTTTGTGATCCTTTTACTCCCTTACGTGATATTCAAATCGTCAGATTATTCATATGCACACTTTATTTTAATTTCACACGCCCGAGTATTTATATCTATCGATTTTTTATCTATTCTGATCGGTTATCCTAGATGCGTGACTCTGTGTAGAGATGCAAGGTATCTCCCTTATGTTAATCTGACGCGCTTTAGTAAATCACAAATCCCTTCTTGGGCTCCCGTGCTATAATACTTCAAAAATTCATTTCTTAGGTATTTAGTAGATCAGTCGCCACTCGCCAGTCGCTTACTGTTTGTTCAGGAGTAAAGTTCGGTATTTCGAATTGTTATTAAATCACAAATATCTTTATTAAGCAACAGTGAACACTACGAAATAAAACTGTGTCAGTGCAGCTTGAGTTAGCCCGTGTGAAGTTCGAAAGTTGTTCTGGGATAGATTTGTTGAAGGTAAATCAGTGGGTGAATTTCGGTGGCTGACCTTAGCCGTGACTGCTGACTGGACTGTATCCTTCCGTCCGCACTTGGAACTTCGCCCGGGTGCATGGGACCCGCAATTGGAGGTGTCAAATACTGGAGCACTTCAAAGAGAACCCAAGAACCACCTGCAGAACGTAGTGCTGCAGGAAATCTCGGCGTGGTAATTCGTGTAAAAGTTTGGTGTGTACTGTGGGATGATCGTCGACAACGGCACCACTTCCATCGTACCTACCCGCTGACTTAGTTTCTCATGTGTTTCTACCAGTGTTACCAAAATATCGACATACGAGTATGAGTGCCGGATGCGAGAGATAATGCTGGATTGAATACGAGCCGTGATCATGAATCATGATTCTGATGCATGATTCCAGTGATAACACGTGTGACGTGCCACGTGTGCACTACCTACCTACTTCGTCATTGAAAGAAAAAAAAATTAACGCCAGTTCTTTGAAGTGAGCCGCCCGCGCGGTGGCGCTCGTCATTTTCTTTGATAACGCCGCCTGCTACTGTGCGAGCCGTCAGCCGCGCTGCGCGGTTACAGTCGGCACTTCCTTTGATAACGCCGCCTACTACTGTGGTACTACGTTGCGCCGTTCTTACTAGGAAATAAGAAACGAGATGGAGGCTAATAATAACGTTTGTAAACACGAGTAAACAACTGTTATGTTATGAATTGTTGTGATTACAAGTGATCATTCAAATTTGCGTATTCTTCAAGACGATAATAATCAAAAGCCAACATCCTCGAGTGTTGTTGTGTGACCAGAACCAGCGATATTATTCTTAACTTAGCATCATACAGTGTTTTGTGATCCAAATAATATGAAACCAACATTGCCACAAAATTTTAATAGTGCAGTGTATTTAAAGTATTTTTTGGCAAGTGAAGTGGAAGATTTCGTCTCAAATTCCAATAATATTGACGACAAGTTTAATTACGTTACGTATCACGTAGGTACCTACCTACACCACGCGACGTTGTTGAAAACAATTTGCAACTCGCAAGTCGCAATGAAACATGCCCTTTGAAGTTTGCCGCCGCGCTGCGTCGGCCCGCTACGCCGGCCACCAAACTTCGGCGTACGCGCCTACCAGGCTCTCATGGCAAATCGGGGGGTAAGTCGTAAGTTCGTGAAAACCGGGTCAGCGAACTCGTTATCTTTGAGCGGTTCATGACCTCACTAGTGATGTGACATTGTTTGTGTCGATACCAAAAATATGTTTTTTTATAAGTGTGAATTTGTGAAGTTGGATTTTTGCGTTAAGTACTAGTGGCTTATTGTTCTATACCATTAACACTGCACGATCCTTTAATATGACTACACCGTTCTGTAACAGGCTGTATACACACCGGGAGAATTAGCGGAACATAAAAAGGCAGAGTATAGAAATAATTATGTATATATATTAAAACAAATATTAATGACGAAAGACGTGAAGTAATAAATTAATATACATGTTTTAACACTTTAAAAGTTTGTAATTAAATTATTAAATTTTATTTAAAATAATAATAAAAAAAAACACTTTTTCTCTAATTTGTGGGCACACAAATAATGTTGCAAATTAAAGATTGATGTGATTTTAACACTAAATAAATGAACGATTAATAACGTGTGTTTCCCCTTCGTGATTCAACTTTTATTTGCAACATTGTCTGTGTTCTCACAAACTAGAGATTATTTTTTTTTTTAATTCTGATTACTTTTAATAAAAATTTAACTAAAAACTTGATGTTAAAAGATGTGAAGAGAGAAGATGTCGATGTTAAAAGATGTATATTAGTTTATTACTTCATGCCTGATAATAATTTGTTTTTATACATATTATATGTTATTATTTCTATACTCTGCCTTTTTATGTTCCGCTAATTCTGCCGGTGTGTATAGAAATAATAGCCCCAATCTATACTGTGTGAGTTTGTGAATTTTGAGTTTGTTACGTTGTAAGGGGTAATCTTTGGATCTACACTCAAACGATTTTGAATTTTTTTTCACTCGTAGGAAGCTGCGGTAGTCTTGAGTGACATAGGGTACTTTTTATCCCAAAACTACTGCGTGGGATATTTTTTTTGTTAAATTTTCATTCGGATTCTATTTTATTTTGATTTGGTTTTATTTTATTTTGAATTTATTTTTAATTAATATACTTAAATATCTTTCTACACAAATATTATAAAGGGGAAAGTGTGTTTTTATTACGATTTAACTCAAAAACTATTGGACCAATTTCAGAAATTCTTTCTCCATTAGAATGCTACATTATTTCTGAGTAACAAGGCTATGTTATAACCCGGGATTCCAGCGGCAACTCCGAAGTTACCGCGGGTGCAGCAGCTATCTTATATATGGACGCCGATAAGCAATAACATGTTAACCCACACTATTAAGTTATTGATACAGAACGCTTTATTAAGAGTTACATAACTTTTTTTAATTATGTTTTTACCTTATAACATTGTTTAAACACTATCAAATTGTTTAACATAAAAATTTTTTGACAAAAAAAAGTGCTATTGCTTTTAAAACACGATCTACTTAAAATTTCTCCAGTGTGGGTTAACACACTATTGCTTATCTATGTCCTTATAAAAATCAGTTGCCGTTTTTAGGTGTCCCAAAAACTCGAAAATGGCTCGACCGATGTGAATAATTCTTGTGTTGTGTGGTAGCTGTCAGTAAAATTGAGAGTTCCTGCTGGAATTCTGAAACTCACGTGGGTAAAACCGCAAAAACAGCTAATCTGAATCTGAAACAGAGATGCGAGCAAGCGACCGAAATTGAAGCATAGAAACATTTGACAACATGCGCTCGTGGAACGGTGCGAAATTACATTCGCGCCTAGAGAACCCCTTCCCTGACCTACGATATAAATGGCGGTGAATACCGTTATATGTATACGTATATGGACGCAGATAAGCAATTACATCTTAACCCACAAAATTAAGTTATTGATTCAGAACGATTCATTGAAAGTTAGGGAACGTTTTTTAATTATGTGTTTACCTTATTACACTGCTTAAATATTTAACTAAATATTGAACATAAAAAATGTTGATACAAAATGGCGCTCCTACTTTTAAAACACGATTTACTCAAAATTTCTCCAGTGTGGGTTAACACACTATTGCTTATCTGTGTCCATATATCGTGTGATTACATTGCCTTTATCTCATTATTCTACATCGTTACAAAGTATACTTTGGGACGATGTTATAAAAAGATCATTATCATGTTATGACGGTATTGTTACTCAAAGATTATTCAATTTTATCTCTAAGCTATATCCGTCCGTTGTTTTTACTCAAACAACATCATGTATATTTGTTTTAGAAAGATGTTTTATTGGTTAGATTAATACGTACATAATTATCTCGTATTTTTGGTACATTGGTAACGACAATCGTTGTTGTTCTGATCAGTTGGAAATATTTTTGTGATTTTCCATGCTTCATTTAAATCAGTGTACCTTCTATATGCTACTCGTAAATGGACCCAATATTCTCAAAGCTGTGAATTTTAAAAACTGTGACTAAGCAAAAACGTACCTAAGCAAATGGCGTTGAATACATTTAGTTAAGTTAATGAATGTTTTGAAAAATTCTACGTCCATCGTGTAAATATTAATAAGAAAATATCACGTTTATAAGTGTAAAACCAAAACGTGTACCATTGCTTGGTTTAAACTCTTTACTGTAATGTATTCTTATTCCATTACAGCTCTGTCATCATACCAACCTTTACTGGACGAAGAGTTAACAACGACAGTAGACCCAACCGCGACCGGACGCAGCGCCATTTTGTGCCCCGGAACCATAGAGAAAACAAACTTCAACGGTCACTTTGGCGCTATAAAATCGGGATTGAGTCATTTGGCGATACCACGAGGCTGGTCCTGGGGGGGTCCCGCGTCGCCATATTGTCCGATGTGGGTTGAAATAAAAATTCCGGATTGACGAAAAAAATAATATGAAGCCTAGGCCCATAACGCCCGTCGGCGATGATTTATTAAGATAAAATTCCTGGTTTTTATTATTAAAAAAAAATAATTGAGTTAATCTTTTTTTACCAATATTTATCCGTCATATTTTATGTTCAGATTTTTTTGTATTTCAACTTTATTACTACTATTTTATTGTAAATTACATACACTCACATAATCTATCTTTCATGGGTAGGCAGAAATAATACGCGTAACATAATATTAAGTATGATTTTAAAATCATACGAAAGAGATAAAATAAAACCCCATTTTACCGATAAACGTTTTTACAGTATGGTTAGTTTGTATGGACTACGGCCGTCTTTTACCTCGTCCTAGTGGACTAAATAATAGTGAATAGTTTAACAAGTTCATTTTAATCTAATTCACATTTTGCTCCAAATAACTGTACCAATGTCAAAGTTTGAACTCCATTAAGTATTTTACTCCGTCTACATGAGTATTAATTACATACCCTATAAATATTATATTAATTTTACATTTAGACATTGACTTATACATGATTATTTATATCTATTTTTACCCAAATGAAATTAATAGAAACTGTTTTGCGTCCTTTATGGTTACTTTTAATTATTATGTATATAAAAAGTGTAAATGTACAGTGTATTGTTTAGTTCAGTTTAAGAACACAACCGCAGAACTACCAAAGTCGTTCGAGCGTTTTTATATTAATGCATCAAATATGCATCTTTCGCGTTGAATAGTTTTCTGATAAACTTCCTTCTGTGTTTCTTAGATTAGTTAAGAACCATCACCATCCGCTGTAAAAATTAATATCTTCTAAAATATTTCATTTCATTAAGCGATAATATCCAAAATAGGAAAATACGATTTTTTAAAATAATTTTACAGGCAACAATGTGGTAATAAAAAAAAACAACATACATACAGCCGAATGCACAACTTCCTCTTTTTTTGAGGTCGGTTAAAAAAATTAATTTATCAACCGCAAAAAATTTTCATTTAAGCACTTGTATATGTATATTGATAAAATTATTATCCTAAAAATTAAGATTTACCCTTTTTTTGAATGAAATAGCTCGATATGATTTTTAAAGCGCATGACGCTAATTTGAATTATGTGAGGTTTAATGTAAAATAACACATCATATTTCCAATTCAACGGAAGTAGAACTGATAAAACTCCATGTGCTTTATTTCGAGAGTTGATAATTTTGTTGCAAGTGTTTTGTGATATCATGGCATAACCTTTCGCGGTCAATTACACATCATGACCATGACTCGTCATTGTAAAATTAACGCATCCTTGCTATTGAACATTGAAGGAAAAAGATATTTTTTTCTTCAGAAATGGCAACATTTTAAAATTGCATCCTAAAATCTAAATACTCGAAGTTTTGCATTCCCAAACTCCGAGACGGTGATAAAAAATAATTTTGAAGTTAATTTGAAAGGTTCTTCAAACATACCTACATGGTCGATCAGTCAAGCTCTATTAAGTATTATGTGAAATAAAACGGGTTTTTAGTTGTTTTTTTATGAAATTTTTAAAGCTATAGTCACTGAGGTAATAAAATATTTACTTATTTAGTATCTGAATGGCTATAATAGATTATGTATTTGTAACCGGTCGGCAGTCTTTTTTAAATTTGCTCACTTTACATACTTTCCTTAGAAAAATATTTCATATGATTTCTAGTTATTTTAGTTCTAGTAGTTTCTAGTTGATAACATTATTTGAAATCGGTTACTTTCCTTACAGCGGTAAAATTTGCGTCACTCTCTACAGAAACCAATTCATTTCAAATGAAATCAATTGAATAATTACAATTTTTGGATGATAAAATTCTGCAGTATTGCAACATAATATTATATGAAAAGTATTATCGTAGAAGTTACATTTTCGTAGCGGGTAGCGCAAGTTCGATCATTGTAGAGGTAAAAAACATGCAAACTGTATATCACTTGTTTTAAGTATTCACAATTTTACACTAATTCGTATCCTAACCTAAATAATTTTAAATGAAGTGCCATTTTTTAACAAAATTATTTCAGGATATTTCTTGTAATACTTTGTTTCCCGAAAAATAAATAAATAAATATTTCTTTTATATGGACATATTAATATCCTAATAAAATATTTGATATTTACATCAGATTTTTCCAATAGGACACAGATTTTAGAATAAGATTTCCTCGGATAGGTATTTTGAAGATAAAAGATAACAGTGTACCTGTTTAGTGATAAAAGATTTCATTCGTTATCACTTATCAGAAATGATAACGTCCGTTATCAATTTTATCAAGTTTATTTTGTAATTAAAATAAAATAAATAATGTAATAAAACTATTTTAAAGCTGCACGTTTGTGATTCTATTTATAGAGAGATCTAAATATTTTTGTATTATAATATCAAAGAAATAAGTATATACCTATCCAGTAAAGTATTTGTGTGTATAGAGAGTAACATTTGATCTCGTAATTTTTTTGGCAAATAACAGTCATTCTCGAGCTAGTTACCCGTTAAGCAGTTATAATTAATATTAACATTTAAAATCATTAATTATATTTTATTCTATGGAATCCTACATACAAAAAAATATCATCGATTGTTAAAGAGTTAAGGCAGCACGATTTTAGAGAGGTAAAAATGTCCTTACACCATGGCTTTGAGTTTTGGTGCCTAAAGAATAACTTCAAGTATTTGAAAACGTTTTGAAAACCTTGAACCTTTTTAGGTAAAAATATCACATCTCAACTTAGAAAGTCATTAAAACATCAAAAAATGAAATGTATTTTTTGCAAATCGATGTAAGGTAAGTATGTAAATATGACTCCTGCCATGATTCTTTAATAAGTGATTACGATTGAAAAAGAAATATTATACTTATCGTTGAATAAACTTGCAATACCTATAATAAATAAAAATATTCACGACTAGCCGTCTGTGGCTCCACTCAAATGGCATTTGGAAGTTGTGTCTTCTGTCATTAAGTTTCTTTAGTGTTGCAACTCCTCTTACCACGAACCGATTGCGATTAAACAAAAACTATGTTTTAAGATAAGAACTGTAAGAAAGGCAACCGTGGAAACTATTTCACGCAGATTGCTAGTTTTTGCGTGAAGCCCGTTAAACATACAGACAGAAAAATTGTTAAAATCATTTTGTATTCTGTCCCTTGAATGAGGTACATATTTTCTTATAAACATATTCAATATATTGTGGGATCGGTTGGTCGTTTTCCACAATCTCTTATTGTAAGTGTTGATCTTCCATTTTCGGTTTATCTTATTATTTAAAAAAATGGAAAAATGTTAATACCTCTAATTTAGATGGGTAACCGACCCGCTGCTTGGGCTAAAACCCGATAGAAGACCATAAAAGGCTGACTTTTATCGGATTTAAACCCAAGCACGGGGTTGATTGGCATCTATGCCTATAATAGAAAGGGGATATTCTTTTATGAGTTTGTAACACGTTTGTGATACTTATTTGTATTAAATTAATTTATTATTTGTAAATGTATTTAGTTGATTTTAGCTCTATAGATTGTTTAAGCGTTAATTATTATTACCTATGTAAATGTAATAGTTAATATACTGGTGAGTTTTAAATAAACAATTGGAACATGAATTAGTAAATTTTCATTTATTAAATGTGAGCACTCGTACAGTATACAATATCTGACGTCCGTTTATCGGGATAGGAAAAGAACATGGATTTTCTTCAATGGGCATGATGATAAGGTATAAAAATGTAAATTCTATTTAGTTCGTCACTTAGATAGTAAAAAAATAGTAGACACGTATTTTTTGCTTTTTCGAATTATTTAAAAAATACTTAGAGAAAACGCATTAAAGTTTAGGAGAGGGAGGTCGCGACGTCATAACTCATAACTAAGTAGGTACCTAGGTGTGACGTCACACGGAATTTCAACTCAATGTATCGCTGTTATTTGTTGATTAGTACGTAAAAAAAGGAAAAAAAGTCATCATGCACAAAAAATACATAGTAGTTATATTATCTTTGATTATTATATTTGCATTCTATCACATTCTATGTCAGAACTTGACAATTTTACAGAAGTTTTAAGTAGGTATTTTTTTAATGTCTTTACCGCAAAATTAATTCGAATCGGTAAAAATGCAAAGTCTAAAGGCAAAACTTGAACCGATGCTTTTTGATTATGAAACAACGAACAGGACATGTTACCAGGCTGAAGAGATAAAATCTCCCGTGAAGACTGTGTACAAGGAGAAGGCTCGATGCATGATGGTCAGGCCTCCACCAGTTAAGGACGTGCACACACTGTCCGATTGGAAAACGACCGGCATACCGTTCTGTTTGCTGCACAAACGCAAGGACATAGTGGGCACTAACCCTTATGAGATCCAGAAGCGTTATGTAAGTGTCTTAGATTAAGGGTTGGTTGCCTACGTACACAAAAAATGACCGCTTCGTTGTTGAAATAGAGAGGTGGGGCACTCATGCGCGGATCCACCGTTGTGGGCACGGTGCGCATACCCACAGCCCTAATTACGGTCGTTGAGGTGCTCGTCTTGTTTTAATTGAGAGTTTTTGTAAGCGAGTCCGTATAGTCCGATTCGCATTTTTGGTCGATTATTCGTGACTACATCTCTGCTGGGGGTTGGATCCGCGCCTGGGGCACTAAACTGCCACCGCCAACACCGCAGCCAGAATCTCTGACTGTGCTCGCATCCGTGGATCCACGCCTGTAGAAGGATCTAATGTCATCAAGAATTATCAATTAATTATTTATAAAAATCTTTTCACTGAATCTTTTGGCTTGTGATTGGTTCTCTTTTACTGTTTAAGTATAGAGAAGAGGTTGTCTAGGTATAAGAATATTAACTTTTTGTTATTGACGATTTTTTCTAATTAAATTCTAAGGAAAGGCCCCAAGACTTAGATCGCGAGCGCATTCAAAAGACGCGACCACGTCTGGTGATGACTCCAGCTGTCAGCATGGATGATATAGAGAATCCGGACGCGCGGCGCATCCTCTGCACCGATATGTACACCAGCGACATGACCCGGGGACTAAGGGAGGCGGTGTCGCCGTACTTTAGTGTGCAGGCACCGTTCCCGAATCACCCAGCGTCAGCAAACCCGGTAAGCAAGGTGTAAAGTCCGGAAATCAAAATGTCAAAGCTGGTAAGAAAGGCATCAGACCCAGCAAACAACCTCACTTTCACCTCTTTAGAGGTTGGATTTCGAAAATAACCCTGTTTAGTGAGACAAGCCTAAAGAGAAAAGTTAGGTTTTTGAAGTCAGTCAGTCGGTTGAATTTTTCAAAACCCTTTCTAAGGTTGTATGCCTCGTACTTACCTACCTACATTAGGTATAACTTCCTTATGAAGCTCCTCATGCAAAGTTTGAATCCAGATCCAGCGATTTTGGGCTGTGTGTTGTCTCTCAATTAGTTTACATAGTCGTTAGCGAATTTAAACACGATTCCCACACGTTTTTCGTCCAGATATTCCTACCGCAGTGGATGCCGCCGGTGGTGTCACCCGAATGGCGCATGGAGACCGTCTCCTGGGATGGCAAGCAGCTCAGGTCCTATAGCGACCCGACCAAAGAATTCTGGCTGGCGCATAAGTTGAGCAGGTTGGTTCTATTCATTCCTTTTCGAACAAACCACTCAATCTCGTTCGCTCAGAGGGTGAATTCTACTTAAGCGAAACCAAAAAGCGCATCGTCCTTCAGCTATCACGACAATGCGGATAATGGGCGTTGTATATTAGCTTTCTTATATTTAAGACGTGAATGTATGTATTATCACTAACCGTGACCCATGACGACATTACCCTAAGCCTTTAAAATAAACTACGTAATATGTACATAGGTGTGCATTGCAAATTTGCAATGTCCTTTTCTGTTTAGAATTTTTATTTTGTTGAGAAACATTTGCGAGCTACAAATCAGTTTCATACTTACCTAATCAGTTGAATGGTATGGTGGTTTAAGTATATAGGTATCTACGAGCATACTGATATTAGTTTATTTTATAGATTATACCTAGTTAAGTACATAAACGAGATTTTTTCTGCAGATGCCGAGCTTGTGAACAAACGGCTGCTATTGTTGCTCATAGGAAGCTGGTGCGCGAATTGAAGGCAAGCAGACGGTAATCGAACCTTGGATCATGCGCATTCAGCACAATATGTTCCTCCTGCCTTTTTTTTTTTACCCAGGGAAAATGCTTTATGCATACCACTGCCCTGAGGCGGACGGTGGTTATGTGGTTATGTGCTTTTATGCGGGCCCCTGCTCAGGGACCTTAACTAAAGTTATGATTCTCTTTGGCCGTAAATATTACAACTTTGACTTTATTATTTTTATAGACGATAGGTTTTTAAGTACTATTATGTTTAACTTATTTATTTTAATAATAATTTTAATGTACCTGTTAATACTATTATTGTTAACTAATATTGTTTGAACTATTACGTTACCTATATTCATAAAATAAAATTATACAAATATGTAAGTAGATAAACTTTTTTCTCCCCCCCGGTCTAACATATTATATCGAACTGGATTACCTACCTAGCTGGCGCGCATCACTTGTGGAGTGCCGACTGGCTCCATGATGGGTCCGATTGGATACATCATGCACATGTGAATAGCGTGTACAATGTGTTAAAAAATTGTAAACCACTTTATTAAACACCTATTGCGAATATCTATATTATTTTTGCTATTCGCAAAAAATAGGTATGTAAAATTGTCAAGCGATGACATTTTTTGAGACCATTTTGCTTCTCCAAATATTTTACAACTAAGCTTATTTTTATTTATTTTTGATATTTTTTTCCTATTTTATAATGAACGACTTTAGAAAACGATGCGAACAGATGCTCTTTAATTACGAGACAACCGGAAGAACAGATTTCAAAGAATACGACTTCAGAGGCAATGGCATCAAGACGGTGTACCAGAAGAAAGGCAGGGGCGCTGCGTATTGTCGCCCAGCGCAGAAGTTCGTTCACACTATGACGGAATGGAAGAAGCCAATAGCCCCCATAGATTTGCTGGTTAAACCCAAGGATGTAGTTCATACAAATCCACACAAAGTGCAGGAACCTTATGTGAGTTTTTGGAACTTATCTATGCCGCAACGCAACGTTATTCTAGCGATTGGTTAACCTGGGCCTTTATTCACTATGACCATAACACGCCGCGCTAAGATAAGACGCCGCAAAAACTGTCTTTCCCTCGTAATCAAAGAAGTTTTACTGCATCAAAATACATACACCTTTCTTAATATGGCATAAAGAATAATAATTTCTAATATTTTGGCATCTAGAACGTCTGAAAATGCGTTTTTAGGACGTGCGTTATGGGCAAGAGATGTTGTTGGTCTTAGTGAATAAGGGCCCTGACTGCACTCCAAGGTAAGTACCTACCGCCGGTTCGATTCCCGCAAAAACATTACTTTTTATGAGAGGGAAATTAGGTTTACTTATATGAGATCTATAATATATATGTAGCGATGAATATTTATTAGAATTTAAAACTTAAGCACATAGAAGTGACTTTTTAATTTCTTATCATGTCCCTTTTTACACAAAGTATTTATGACGTTTTTATTGTTTTTACGTTTAAAAATATGTAGTCGGAACCTTCAGACCTCGAAAAGGAGCAGGTGATGAAGACCAGACCACGTTTGGTGATGACTCCTGCAGCTAGCTTGGATGATATTGAAGACAAAAGGTAGTAGAATGTTGCAGGAGCTATCCACTTGCCCTACCAAATTTTGTATACCTACATCTTCGTACATAAGTGCGCCTATGGGCATAAATTAGCTCCTTTTTTAATTTTAGTAATTTGGAAAAATTTCGTTTATGTTCAATAAAGTATACAAACTAACATAACTTTAAGAATACTGTATACTTACTTCATACTTGACTTTATAAAAAAAGATAGCAGAGGGCGAAATAACCAAAAAATAGATAAGTACTTTTGAAAGTACGTTTTTGAAAAAAATTACTGTTTATACCTACTTATCGGTTTTTTTTGAACGCGAATCACTTAACATCCTATTGGACGGATTTAAATGAAATTTGTCATAAGTAGGTAGGTATACCTAATTACTTTGATTATATCCTTACTTGACATTTCGGATACTTTTGTCCTGCAACACATGCTAGCTACAAAACCGCAGGTATCAGCTTTTCAGAAAAAGTTTAATAATAAATTGCTAATTTCATCGATTGATTTACTTTAACATGATTGGTTTGGACCACGGACCCAAGAGTTGGCGCTGTCATTGAGTTATTAGATAATCTTTTTTGGTGCACTTTTATAATAATGTTAAACTTTTTAACGACTTGACCGAAATTGTGGTCTTATTTCCACCGTCTTTATTTTTTGTCGAAACGATGGTCCATATTATTATATTGTATAATAATATATTGAATTATACAGAAAGCGTGAGCTCCTGATCAAAGATACGTACCAGACATCAGCGATGCAGATGTTGAAAGAGGCGCAACCTATAACGGATAGAGTGGGGAAGTCCCCGCTGCCGGGGGTTCCCGCCTCTCCCCTGCCCGTGCGTTTTGGCTTGCTTTTTGCTCTAATTAGTATTAGGATCTAGAATAATTCCGGACTCCGGTGTTTTCAATTTTGTTCCCACACGGACATACCTGCTCATACCGTACCTACCACATGTCTATTTTCCGGGCGGGGTACGCAGAGAATATAACATCTCATGTTCGTCACTTGTAGGTATAATTTTATTTGTTCAGTTTACATACCATACGGCTGCGTCAGTGAGGCAAATTGTATAATTCGTTAGTTTACCAATTTTATACGTATTAGTATGAACTGTGATCGTACAACAGGGGGAGACAAATGATACCTATTTCCGATTTACGAGCACCCACCACAACGCATTCGCTGTTTTTCACATTACTAAGTATGTACATAAATATACAGATTACCTTGTCGAACCTGCGGCCACCGTGCGTGTCGCCCGAGTGGCGCATGGACTCCGTCGGGTGGGAGAAGGACCAGCTCAGGACCTACTGCGACGTCACCAGGGAGTTCTGGATGACCAGGGATCCAAAGTATGTCCTGTTGGCTTTTTGTGATCTATGTAACAACGAGTTAAAACTTAAAAAGTTACTACAGGCACAAGCTGTCAGGTGAAGGAAATCCCGAATCACTTTGTGCTGTGTCCGTTTCAGTATATTTGAGAGGTGTGAAGTGTGCACCGACTCCGCTGCGCGCGCTTCGCTCGCACGGAGAATGAAATCGTTGAAGCGTCGAGAAAATCAATAAATAAAATAATATACTAACTAGATATTTTATAATGCAATTTTGTAATAAATTAGATATTATGGATTTATTTTCTACTTTTTAGTCACATTATTTATTTTGTAGTTTATATAGTTATTTTGTATTATTATTATTATTTTACGGTTTTTGAATTTTAATACTAATCAAAGTATTAGAGAAAATTTTTTAATTAAAAACTTTTTTTGGAAAATGATTTATTTATACTTCATTTCTTATTGCATTCTTATGAAATAATTTTATGGTAAAATATTAATTGCACGTTTACATAAATATATTTGCTTACAGGAGAAAAACTGGTTTTATTTATTTATAGTTTTTGCAATACAATTTCCAAAAGTCTACATTAATTAAATCGGTAGTTACCTCTAGCTTCTAATGGTGGGTGAAGGGATATTAATATTAATACGTATTTTATCCCTCCACCGACATTAGCAAGAAAAAAATAATTTGAAAATTATTCGAATATAAAAGAAATTAATGGACTAATAAGTAACAATAATAAGGCTGTAAATAATTTGACACATTCTAAACCATAAAATCTTAAGTTCCGATTAACCTCACAATGTAGGTATATATTACGTCATAAGCGTCGTAGTTGCATGTATTCAATGAAAATTATATCCTATCGCAAGTACTCAAGGTCTATCTTCGACGTTACTTCTTGCCAGACGGTAGTGCTGTAAATTTGTGATTGACGTTTTGGCGTCTCACGTGCTATATCCATTGGGTAATTGAAGGTTATAGAATAAAGTGATTTTGATGATAATTTTTATTTTTGAAATTTTAGTCATTATGAATAATATTATGTATTCAATATTGTATACGTATTTGTCGCAAAACACATTCTAATAACAGCACATTTTTATAGTTAAATATTATTGACTTACAAAACTAATAAGCATTCAAGTTTTTATTCTTAGGTAACTTTAATTATTGAACTCAAAGACGTCATATTGAACTTATTTCTACAAACAAATCACAGTTGACTGAAACAAATCGAACCAACGAACAACATCAGTAATCCTCACGCTAGTAAGTACAGTCGGCGACAGATAGTTAAAATCATGAAAGAATAGGATCTACAAAAAATTACTACATTGATTAAATTCGATAAGGATTTTATTGCCATTGTCACTAATGTGAGTATAATTCTTAAAACTGATACACTTTAGTAAATTTAAAAATAGAATCTTAAATTCTCCTCTTAGATTTCGCCATCTCAATAAATCTCTTTTCTTCTCTCTTATTAGCTAAAAACTTTATTCACAGATTATATTATCAGCAAGTAAAATAGGACCTTATTGAGAAGAAAATAAGGTTTCTATACGTTAAGGAGAGTACATACATAAAATATATTGCACGCACTAGATTTCTGTCAAAACATCTAGCCAGAATCACTTTCAAACTATACAATCTCTTATTTATACAATCACAAAAAAATTACGCTCACACGAAAAAAAACAAAACACGAAAGTTTCACTTTTGTTACCGACTGTCTTACATACGTCTTTAAACTCTATATCCATCGGTTCCCTTAACGGGTCTCCCCCGACAATTTTCAAAATGTACAAATCTATCATTTTAGCGCCCCAGTCGACTTTATCGACAGATATAATAATTTACGACTTATGTCCGCTCAAAAGGTTTAATTACCGACTTTCAAAGAAGCATTCCCATAGAAAAACGATATTCAGCGCAGACATAGACGTAGAACTGAAATTGTGAACAGATTGATCACGGTCTATTTACATCCCAGTCCACATGCCACCGCCGCCGTCCCTGAAGGCGATCACGACGACTCTGCCGGCCCGCCCCCGCCCCCGCCCCCGGCCCCGGCCCGCCCCGCGCGGTCACCCCCGCAGCGCGCTCACCAGGCACACGTTGGCCAGGGCCATGGCGGAGTTCTGCCTCACCAGCGGGTTGGGGTCTTTGATGAGCTGCAGCAGGCGGGCGCGGGCGCTGCGCGTGACCTCCGGGTCCAGGTCCGTCTCCTCCGGGTACTGCTCGCGGATCCTGTACAACTCCGCGTACAGCAAACCTGGAAATGGGACACGCTCGACTCTAGAAATATTCCTCGATAACGGTAGTTTTTGTAAACCAAGGTTAAGGGATTTAATTTATAAGACTGCAGGTACGGCGGCCTGCAGGCAGCGCGCCCCGCCCCGCCCTGCCCCGCCCCACTCACCGAGCAGCAGCGGCGGGTGCGGGCGCATCTCGTCGCGCGCGCACTGCAGGTACCCGACGGCGGCCTGCAGGCAGCGCGCCCCGCCCCGCCCCGCCCCGCCCCACTCACCGAGCAGCAGCGGCGGGTGCGGGCGCATCTCGTCGCGCGCGCACTGCAGGTACCCGACGGCGGCCTGCAGGCAGCGCGCCCCGCCCCGCCCCGCCCCGCCCCACTCACCGAGCAGCAGCGGCGGGTGCGGGCGCATCTCGTCGCGCGCGCACTGCAGGTACCCGACGGCGGCCTGCAGGCAGCGCGCCCCGCCCCGCCCCGCCCCGCCCCACTCACCGAGCAGCAGCGGCGGGTGCGGGCGCATCTCGTCGCGCGCGCACTGCAGGTACCCGACGGCGGCCTGCAGGCAGCGCGCCCCGCCCCGCCCCGCCCCGCCCCACTCACCGAGCAGCAGCGGCGGGTGCGGGCGCATCTCGTCGCGCGCGCACTGCAGGTACCCGACGGCTGCCTGCAGGCAGCGCGCCCCGCCCCGCCCCGCCCCGCCCCACTCACCGAGCAGCAGCGGCGGGTGCGGGCGCATCTCGTCGCGCGCGCACTGCAGGTACCCGACGGCGGCCTGCAGGCAGCGCGCCCCGCCCCGCCCTGCCCCGCCCCACTCACCGAGCAGCAGCGGCGGGTGCGGGCGCATCTCGTCGCGCGCGCACTGCAGGTACCCGACGGCTGCCTGCAGGCAGCGCGCCCCGCCCCGCCCCGCCCCGCCCCACTCACCGAGCAGCAGCGGCGGGTGCGGGCGCATCTCGTCGCGCGCGCACTGCAGGTACCCGACGGCGGCCTGCAGGCAGCGCGCCCCGCCCCGCCCCGCCCCGCCCCACTCACCGAGCAGCAGCGGCGGGTGCGGGCGCATCTCGTCGCGCGCGCACTGCAGGTACCCGACGGCGGCCTGCAGGCAGCGCGCCCCGCCCCGCCCTGCCCCGCCCCACTCACCGAGCAGCAGCGGCGGGTGCGGGCGCATCTCGTCGCGCGCGCACTGCAGGTACCCGACGGCTGCCTGCAGGCAGCGCGCCCCGCCCCGCCCCGCCCCGCCCCACTCACCGAGCAGCAGCGGCGGGTGCGGGCGCATCTCGTCGCGCGCGCACTGCAGGTACCCGACGGCGGCCTGCAGGCAGCGCGCCCCGCCCCGCCCCACTCACCGAGCAGCAGCGGCGGGTGCGGGCGCATCTCGTCGCGCGCGCACTGCAGGTAGCCGACGGCGGCCTGCAGGCAGCGCGCCCCGCCCCGCCCCACTCACCGAGCAGCAGCGGCGGGTGCGGGCGCATCTCGTCGCGCGCGCACTGCAGGTACCCGACGGCGGCCTGCAGGCAGCGCGCCCCGCCCCGCCCCACTCACCGAGCAGCAGCGGCGGGTGCGGGCGCATCTCGTCGCGCGCGCACTGCAGGTACCCGACGGCGGCCTGCAGGCAGCGCGCCCCGCCCCGCCCCGCCCCACTCACCGAGCAGCAGCGGCGGGTGCGGGCGCATCTCGTCGCGCGCGCACTGCAGGTAGCCGACGGCGGCCTGCAGGCAGCGCGCCACGCTCGCCGGCACCTCGTCGGCCAGCTGCCGCAGCAGCGCCGACAGGAACTCCTCCAGCAGCAGCCGCCCCTCGTCCACCAGGTGGGTCTGCACCAACTCGTTGGACTTCTTCGCGTTGAACGTGCGGAACACCTGCCTCAGGGTGAACTTGCTCGCCTGGACGAGCATAGCAAGATTAGTTATATCGAGATAGTTGGTAATAATATTCAAAAATAAATTATGAAAAAACAAAAATTTACTAAATGATCAACATAAGAAGGCGATCTTAAAAGTTGCGAAAAATATCATGTGATTGATGGATGACCCCAAAGCACACGTGAGTGGGACTCACCCGCACTACGGCCGCGTTGTTGTCGCTGAGGTGCACCAGGAAGCAGGGCAGCGAGTTGAGCGCCTGCTCGGCGAGCAGGTCGGCGCCCACGCGGCCCGCCACGATCCCGAACAGGCGGATAGAGGCCTCGCGCAGCCGCGCGCACTCCGTGTTCATAAACGGCCTGATCTTCTGCGAGATGGACACCAGCTCCCGGTCGAACTCCTTGTCCAGTGAGTCTATCTCCGTCAGTATGCGACTGAGGGTCTGTATCGCAGCCAGCGGCACGTTGTCCAGCGGCGGTCTGTAGTGTAAAACAGTGTAGTGTAAAACAGTGTAGTGTAGTACAGTGTAGTGTAAAACAGTGTAGTGTAGTACAGTGTAGTGTAAAACAGTGTAGTGTAGTACAGTGTAGTGTAGTGGAGTACAGTAGTGTACTACAGTGTAGTGTAGTACAGTGTAGTGTAAAACAGTGTAGTGTAGTACAGTGTAGTGTAAAACAGTGTAGTGTAGTACAGTGTAGTATAGTGGAGTACAGTAGTGTACTACAGTGTAGTGTAGTAAGTACAGAAATAGTCTTCACCAACTACAGGCAGAACTCCTTTATGTGGCGAGCGAGTGACAATTTCAACAAATTATCCAAAGAATATGACTTTGATTTGTTTAAAACTAGCTGTGAGTCGGCGAGGCGAGTATTAGAAAATTCGTTTTTTGTAACCAAAAAATAATACATGGTCGGACTTAGTTCCCACTATGTAAGTTGCTGCTGCCTATTGAGCAATTGATGTTTTTGTTTATTATTCCACTACCCATGGGCGAAAATCTGTAATCGGTTTTTGTGTTTGACACTCAAATGTTCATTATATTTTTTTAGCTGTTGATTTTCCAAATAAAGTAAAATAAAATAAAAATAAAATAAAATAGTGTAGTGGAGTACAGTAGTGTAGTACAGTGTAGTATAGTGGAGTACAGCAGTGTACTACAGTGTAGTGTAGTGTAGTGTAGTGTAGTGTCTCGACTCACAGGTCCCGCTGCGCGTCGGCGTCGACGCCCTCGCTGAGCGCGTGCAGCGCGGCCGGCAGCGCGGCGGCGCGCTGGTGGGCCCGCAGGCGCGCCACGCCCGCCGCGCCGCGCAGCCCGGCGGCCCGCACGCGCGCGCTCGCGTCCCGCCAGCCCGCGCCCAGCGTCGCCATCACCGCCTCGATCAGCACCGGGTTGTCGTTGCACCTGCCGCAGAGATAACATGTCCAGTACAGAGGCAATGTAAGCGGGGCAGACGGCCTATGGTGTTGAGCAAATGCTTATAACTTCCCAAAACATAGTTTATAGCAAAATGTTATAGTTAAATGGTGAGATGGAGTGGGGGGGATGTAAGTCACCTGTAGTTGAGGAAGTCAGCGAGCAGCGCGACGGCGGCGCAGCGCTGCGGCGGCAGCGGCGAGCGCGCGTGCTGCGCCAGCGTGGCGCACAGCCGCGCCGCGTGCGCCGGCCGCTCGCGGCCCAGCGCGCCGCCCAGCAGCGGCGCCAGCTCCGCCAGCGCGCTGGCCGCGCCGCCGTGCTCCAGGCTCATGCACAGCGAGCACGCCTCCTTCACCTGCGCCAACGAGCGAACCGGGTGAACTTTGTGGCAATCCGCCCGCTCGAGGAACGCGTTGAACACGCCCGCGACCACGCGGTCCACAGAGACTCAGGCAATCAGAAGAGGGATAACCCCGACGGTCGGTCGACGGACGACAGAGGAGGGATTGACACGCACCTTGTGGCAGTCAGCCCGCTCGAGGAACGCATTGAACGTGCCCGCGGCGATGGCGGCCGGCGAGAGGCGCGCCGCGTCCCGGTTGGGCACGAGCCCGAGCCGCTCGCGCGCGCGCTCCCGCGGCGGCGCGTACGCCGGCGGCACCGCGTCCAGGTAGCACGCCAGCGTCGTGTACAGGGCGCTGAACAGCTCCGAGAACTTCACCGCGCACACCTTGGACATCGTGTCCTCGCGGAGCATCTCGCCGAGAGCGCTTATCAACTGAGAGAACGTACCGAAAGGTTATTTATCATGCAGAGAAACAGTGACCGCTTTGGAGCCACTTAATACCGTCTGTCTTTTTTTTGTCATTCTACTCAATTGTGATGCTCAATAAAGTTTTTTGCATTCATTCATTCATTTCATTTTCAATGAGAATACGCTGTTCGGAAGTGTGCGCTTGCATCAATTTTAAAATAGAATAAAGTTTATTTGATACCAAAAAAAGAAATACAAAAATATGGCTTAAACTAAACTGAGTTGTACCAAAATGGCTATCACTCAGCATTTGCCGTGGAAGTGGAACTACTCCCATTTTCAACAAAATTTATTGTATTTTTTAGTATTTCAGCTCACATTAGTGTGTGGACCATTTATTATTTATGTGTATAGTCCACTTTTGGCCAGCGAAACGATTTGTGATCAACTTTTAGTCATCCCTTTACAATGTTGAAAAAGGAGTGGTACCAACCCACATTATTTTACTAAAATTTACGAATCAAACTATTGACTGTGGTAAGTAAAAAAAAAAACAATAAAAATTCATTTACCTATCGAAAACCTATCGATTGTTAGAGATAATCGTACAAAAAATATTAATTAAGTGTAATAAACAGTTCGATAGCGTTTCGGTTCAATCAAAGTTTGCAACGTTATGTTCTAAAGATGAATTGGACACTTACAGTCAACGGCTGCAGGGCTGCGACGTTGCGTTCCGAGGTGTGATAGGGGCCCTCGTAGAGGTCTATAGAGGTCATCAACCTCAGGAAGTTGTCCACTATGGACGCGGACAGCGCTTCGTCGCGGGCCAAGTGCCGCCAGCACGCCACTACCGACCTAAACACGTACAGAATAAAGGTCATAATAGCTCATTGTTCTGAACTTTGAAACCTATACCTAATAATTCGTGAAGACGTACTCTGTAAATGACAAATCAACAGGCAGTGAGCTTGTAGTTTGTCTTTTTTCGATATGATATAGGTAAATGCAGAAACTATTGGCAATCCAATTAATAACTAAATGCAATTATTTATCCAATTAATGGTGTTTACGAATATTTAACTTGATAGCTAGGGTCATGTGAATCATGAACAAACTGAATGACGCTTGAATTGTACAATGTACATACTATATTTAGCATCGATACACCAAAACCACTTACTTGAAAATAGCATGATGAAAAGTGGCATTGGACCGCAGACGAAAAAAAAAAGATCACAAAAGGTAATCAGAAAATCACAAATTCGATCTAGCATACTATAGGACATAAAGTTTTTTTTAAATGCAACACTTCAAATAAAATGCTCTGTTCTTTTTTTAAGGCGTTTTCCCATCGCCGTGTATCTTGGGTTTTTCGTATTAATATTTATTTATTTATTTATTGATTTGCCAACAGATTTACATTATAAAATATTATATGAAAAATGTAGTGAATACATTACATGCCACAAATCACAATGCAAATCAAATTATAGGCAAACACGCCATGCACACACACCTATACATTACATTAAAAATCTATACTATAATAAAAGAGGAGAATCCTCGATTCTGTACATTGAATATTTTTACCTAATATTGACAGGGGTGATAAAAGAAGAGTAACCAAGCCCAAAAAAAATTTTAAAATTCTTTTCTGTCTGTCTGTCTGTTCGCGATAATCTCCCCATCTACTGAACCGATTGTCATGCGGTTTTCACAGGTAGATGAAGCTTAGGCTGGAGCTACATATAGGACTTGTTTCATTTAAATCGGATGTCGGGAAAAAAAGTTGTTATATAAAAACGTTTTACGCGGGTGAAACCGCGGGGCACAGCTAGTAATATAATATAGGTATTAAGAAGACGTTTATACTCACTCTCTCAAAGGTATCCTCTGGGCTAAGAGCACAGCGGTCACGGCGTTGGAGTGGTGCCGGGCGAGGGCGGTCAGCGGGCACAGGAGCTTCCAGCTCCCCTGCTCGCCCGCATCGTCCATCGTCGCCAGCAACGCCTCGACGATCCTCTCCACGCACTGGTACAAATCCTGACCTCGCTTCACGAACAGAGCGCTCAGCACCCCACTGATCCCGGTACTCCTCGACTCCTGCACGTGGAAATTCTCCAAGAGCGTCTCCACAAACTGCATGGTGAGATGGTGGGGTATCTTCGGCGATATCGTGTCGCACAACGCCATGCAATAGTCGTTGATCATACTCATATCGGTCGTCATCACGTTGTTCTGTAGGTTAGTTAAGTTCAACATGCACACGTCTTCCGCTTCTATCGTGTGCCCCTCGTACAGATCTTGTATCTGAATTATCACTTTGACACAGTCTATGGTCGTCTGGCGAACCGAGAAGTTCGTGTCGGCCGCTCCGGGTAGGATTAGGCCTAACAAATAACCCATCTGGCTGAATTTACTCGGCGTCTCGTAGTTCAATTTCACGTTCTTGATGTAAGCATCGAATATTACTTGCAGTATCAGCACCGCGGCTATTCGGATCTCGTCGTTGTAGTGCATCAGCCATCCGCTCAACAGGCCGATCAAATCGTCTATCGTGCTCAGACATGTCGATTGTATTATCAATTCCCTTATGAGTTTGTGAAGCAGAGATAGGCTGTCGTTCAAAGTTTTCGCTAGCAAATCGTTTTCTTTTACGCGATCACCTTCAGATTCGTATCTGGTTTTGAACGACGACAGCTCCTCGAAGATACTGTTGAACAAAACACGCAGTATAGTATTCCTTTCTTCTGGTAAAATGCCCTTTTGCAGTTTAGTGAGGGCTTTTGACGCTTTCACTATAGTCGGGTATAGTTCGACGTTGCGTTTCTCTAGATTAGTGTTGTATATTTGTCCTAAAACAGCGTTGAGGAGTAACCATCTGTTCCTTAGGGTGACGTTGTGGTGAGCGGCCGGATACAGAGCCTTAGCGATCTCATACAGTGAGGTGATACTCGCTTCGCACAAGTCAAATGGAGGATTAGATTTCAGAATCTCGAACAGTATTGTAGTAACGTTGTCAGCCAATCTCGCTAGAACGTGAACGTCCAAGCATTCGCTGGCCACTTTGCCATAGCATGTTATTATTGCATACTTGACGATGGCGATTTCCGCCTCACTTTTAGAATGTCTCGGCGAGAGGAAGTTTAATATTTTACTGCCCCGTTTAGATTCGTTGTCTTTGTAAGCTGCGTCGAGTTCATTCATGACGAATTCACCGTGTTGTCTCGACGCTATCCCCACAGCTTTGCTCACGTATTCACAACTCTCCAAGGGGATCGATTTCAAGGCGAAGAGTATGATCTTTAACACGCTTTCCACCGCAGCCGCGTTCGACATGTGGCATGATAAAATCGCCAGATACTGCAGAGAAACTCCCTTGATCATGGGAGGTTGTTTTTTGGATATAACTTGCTGGGACAGCAGATTTGCGATGGTCTCCACCCATTTGTTGCTATTCACTTGTTCTATAACGGAAACCAAGAGATCAAGCATCATATTGTGCCACTGCTCTTTGGATTCGTTCTTCTCAACAAACTTCAGCAGCCGCTGAATTTCGACCGTCCACGTACTTTTCAAATTCCTGTGCACATCACCGGAATACTCGTCGAGGAACAGCAGAATGTTTTTATTCTTCTCCACATTATAAGGTTCCGCAACCTGAGTTATGCATCGAACGAAAACCAGATCCGGGGAGTATTTCGTCTCCAGTTCTTTGGTGGTCTGGTCCTCGTCGGCTACATCCGAATTGTTCTGCAGTAACGAAGTTAAGCAATTGCAGATAGTTGATATCGAGTCTGTGAAATCGTCCAACGTTAATGCTGTCAACAGCAAATTGAGCAGTTGCGGTCTGACACTAGTAACAGTGTTGCACATCAAGATTAGTGAACTCTTACACGTGTCGTGTAGATCGGTGAGTTCTTCCTTCGACACGGTCGGGGTCCCCTGATAGTCGCAGTGTTTTATTATAAACTCCACCATCGTGAAATCTTCGGGTGCCATTATGCAGTTCCTATAAACTAATCCTACAATGGATTTGACTAGTATTTTTTTCATTTTCAATCCTTGCTCCATTGTTATCATTACTTTAACCAACGCAATGAATTTAGTTGAGAATTTATCTACGAAAATTTGCGACGACGTCGTCAAATGGGTTAGAATTATAACAGCTTTCATTCTCTCCTTCTCTTGATTATTTTTACACAGATGTAGAAGATATTCTACTGTCTGTTCGGGAAACTGACCGGTCATATGGTCGAAACATCGCAACACTTCAAAATGGTTTTTAACACTATGCGGTTGATCGTAATCCGGCTCCAGAAGGACCAAATTAGATAGGACATTGTGGATGGAGCTTATGACGTTGTCGTTCAACGTCAATTTTGGGTTCAGTGGCGATGGTGACAGTAAATACGATATACACTGGCTCACGTAATAGGAGTTAATCGATATTTTTCGATACAAAGAAAGCAGTGTCAGCACAAATTTATTGACGGTTTCGTTGAACTGCCTGTCGGATATGAGTCTGGTGATGGGCCCGAGTGCTTCCAGCACACACTCGGACACTTTGGGCTCGTTGGACGGTAACCACTGGTTGTACAGCACATCAAAAATGACGCAGAACTCCGTGACAAAATTGTCTTTTATCGATGTGATATTGTCATTCTCCACATTGTCGCCTATTTGTTCGGAGACGGCGACTGCGAATTGTCCAAACGCTGGTAAATGGAAAACACAATATGATATAGGAGTGTAGAGAGACAAGGGTCCTCAATCGGTGACCGAAGAAACATGGATCTCGCACTTCTACCACTCTAAAAAACGAGTTCTAAGAAATAAAGTCGAGTTTAAATTTTGCATAATATGTATAAGTTTTTGGGTCAAAATGTCACGGGTGGTTATCTAGAACGGTTTCCATGGTTATCCTGGTTCACTGTCCTTCACTGGAGTTTGTAAATCTTCCTTTATGTCAAAAGCAATATGATACAAGAAACTGCAGTCATGATTTAGTAACTGTATAAATACATGTATACATATGTATCTATACTTTTATATGCGCATGGCCTATGGATTACATTTAATTGGAAAGTACGAAAAAACAAAAGTCAAAGGTTTTTCATCAGGCTGTTTAGTTTTTAACCGACCAAAAAGGAGGAGGTTCTATGTTTGATTGTATGTATGTTTTTTTTTCTACTATATGCAGCTTTTGATGCCGACGAAGATTTACTATGTGGACAAAGGGAAGGTTACTCTTATATACTATAAGATGTAGAAATTGGAGGATTTTCATCATTGTATATCCTTTAGGAGACTGCGGGCCTGATATACATATATGTATGGTATTAGGAAAGACTAAGTATTGTCCGCGGATGCGTATTTCGGGATTCCTTGGTGACAACACAACTTACAACCCTAAAAAGTTTCGAAAATATCTCTAACAAGTCGATCTCCAGCGGTTTCGCTCGCGTTAATTTCAAAGTTCCCGCGGTAATTCCGAGATAAAAAGTGGGTACTTTTTTCTTACTTCATCCTACACTAAGTTATAAGCTTATGTCGTGGAAACCAAGCAAACTTTGTGTATACCTACCACATACTCTTACACATATGCTATAGATAAAACATCCAGACTGGAAAGTGGAACCCTGTATTCATCACACAAAGTCCACCCCCACCGGGAATCGAATCCGGAAACTCTTGATTAGCGGGTAGACACAAATCTTTCCTCTTTATAATAATTAGTATAGATGTAGATTAATATAAATTATAAGTAACGAATGAAGCGACGAAGACTCACCATAAGCGAACGCCTGTTTGAGAGCGTCTTGCCTGACCAGCGGCAGCAGGGGCAGCATTTTGCCAAGGATCTCCTTGATGTGCGGCACCACGCCCAGCGTGTTGACCGCGGCCAGCGTGCCCAGCGTGTGCGCCACCGTGTAGTGCGGCACCGACGCCGGGGACAGCTGGCCGATCAGGGAGCGGAGCACCTGGCCGCGGTAGATACATATTGGGGATGTTACGGAGGTAGTTCACCGGAACCGGAGTCCGGCAAACTCAAGAAGAGAGATCCGTAAATAATCCGTATTGCGTATAATGAAAGAGTAAAATCAACCACAGAAAACCTATTATCACAATTTTTTTTTTATTTTTTTTATGCTGGGGCGAGTTCATTTTTTTTGTATGTACACCATTGATGTATTAAAAACCCATGTAGATACCTAAACACATAATTGTTATATTTTTGATAATAAATGGGTTTTATTTATTTAAAAGCACGTGGGGGAGGGGGCGGTTCTCCGCGCGACATGCATCCAATCCACCGATTTGAAAGAGTCGGAGCCAGAAGTGTAATATCAATCGATTCCGACTCATCATGATCAATTTCAGAGCTCTGTATATAGATTCCTTCATATAGATTCAGCCAATCCCTCCCACAAGCCTTTGGAAACGCTAGAAAGTTGCTGGGCTCTTACAGGAGCTGAGTTAGCAACAACAATCGATTCGATTCCCACCACACGCAAAACATCGTTTTTCGGAAACCGTCTACAAATAAAAATAGACAATCAAGATAATGACCACAAGCCACTTGGATGTCGAGTGTCCAGCGGAATCTGAGGAGGCTGGGTCTGAGGCAGGAGGATGCTCATCAATGGCAAAAATGGCTCCGAACGATTGGGAAAGCCGACCCCGTGTAACAGGACGGTGCAAGGATGAAGAAGAAGAGATTTAGGAAAAAAGATACATTTGTAAAAATGTAATTAAATGTAAATGTAAATTTGTCTTTGTAATGAAACTTATTTATTTTATTCATCATGATTAAAAATGAAATATTATAATTTTGTATGAAGTAAAATGATAAGTAAAAATCATAATCATCGAAATATTACAATATGTAACACGAGCTATGATTCCATAAGGTAAAACTTTAACAACAAAACCAGCCAGACAGCCCAGACACACCAATAGATAACGTGAGTGGTATGTACATTCCGTATGTACATCCATGTGTAATATGTGACCAATATCATATTATAATACAACTGCAATTCTGTTTTTACATTGAAAATAAACAACAAATTAATGGAGGGGGAGCCAAGCAATTAGCATGCCTGCACTTTATATTTTGGATCAAAATTAAGGACGATTTTTTCACGGTACAAAAAAGAATTCCCAAAGGTTATCAAAATCACACAGTCGAAACTGCAGGCATGGGGTCTCATCTCTAAGAAAAGAATAATAATTCTGAGTGATTATCGATAGATGCCGCTAGAGGTATCGATTTGCATTTCACGATCGTGTAAAACGAAGATAACGCGAAATTACTAAGTAAACAATGCTTTAAATAATTTTAAATGTTCCATAAGCATAAAAAAATCAAGTAATCTGTTAAATAACCAACAAATATAAAAGCAATTTTGTTTCTCTGGCGGCAATAATAAGTACTATTTCAACACGTGGTTAAGTAACCTTTAAAGTAATGGCGCCATCTATCAATATACTAACAAATTGTACAAATTGTACTTTCATTGCGTCACAGACATGAAGCGACACAGATAACGTAATACTATAGTACTACTAGTGCACAGAGGACTCAAGTGGAGTTTTTAGGGGAATCGAAGATGGTGGTGCCGTCATTAATTTTCGTGTTGATGAAAAATTAGGGAATAGTATTATATTGTTTAGGGTGAGAATGAGAAAGATCAAAACGTTAAAAACAAACGTATTTTACGATATAATAGAATTGCTATTATTACAAAATAATAGAACTCCGAAGTAGTCCAGTCAACAAAGCTAAAACTTTGTCATTTTGAGTTGAAAGGATAGGACCAACGGAAAAATTCGTGTCAGTATTCGATATAATATCCTAAGAAGTCAGGTATCTAAACCAAAGGAAAGTTTGAAAAAAAATGGCGAAAGCTCAAAAAAGCACTTTTTTGACTATATCTCCTAAATGGTTTATATTTGAAATAAAAATTATTCACAATGAAATTTCCTACAAAAAATGCTTTCTGAATATTTTTGCGTGCGTTTTTCGATGTTTCGAGCAGTTTAAGAGAGATATTAGACATTTTTATAAAAATTTACACTTTGGCGCATTTTTTGCGAAAACTATCACACCTATGGAAAAATGTTAAGATAGCTTTACTGTAGGAAATTTTACTGTCTATAATTTTTATTTGAAATGTTTTTTGATATTTCCAACCATTTAGGAAATATTGGACATTTTTATATAAATATTGCACTTTGGCGCGTTTTTTGCAGAACGCACTAACGCACCTATGCAAAAATAATAAGAGTTTTTTTGCAGGAAGTTTTATTTTCTATAATTTTTATTTGAAATATTTTTCAATATTTTGAACAATTTAAGAGCTATTGGCAAAAGATCTTTTGAGAAATGGCAAAGTTATTGCTTTACTAGCTGTTCCCCGCTGTTTTACCCGTGGCAATTTCGAAGTTACTGCAAGAATTCCGGAACAAAAAGTACCCTATGTCCTTCTCGGTAGGTACCCCTGACAATGTGTGTGCAAAATTTCGTGATGAGTGATTGAGCCGCTAAGGCGTGAAAGCATAACAACCAAACAAACAAAATCACTTTCGCATTTATAATAGTTAGGATTGACTGGACTAAAAAAAGAATTGGTTTTTTTAAATTGCTGGTCGATAGCGAACCCTGCACCTTATCCTGTTTAAGAGAAAATTTAATCCCTTCTGCACCCGATGGTGGTTGAAGCTAGTGGAGCTGGAGATATCACAAGTCGCGACTCAAAAAAAGGCGGAAACACGCAATAAAATTTAGCGGCATAGTGTAGGTACCTATTGATTTAGCTGGTAAGAACAGAAATATTGTATCAAACTGTTTTGAAAAAATAGGTAAGTACTAGGTATATTAATTAGGTATTCCAAATTTCGATTATTATAATTTTAAAATAAGGTATTTCTACACTTCCCATACTATATACCTACTGCATACTTACTACCTATGCATCGTACAACGCCGCGCGTTGTGGCACAAAACTCGTAGAATAAAACTCAATAGTAGGTCGCGTAGCGTAGGTACTGTTGTGCCGCGCTGATGCCACGTACCTATACATTTATATGACTAACCTAGTACCTTCAGAAAATGGCGCCCTCTGACGATTAAATTTCATCTATACGAAACTGCCATCTATTGCTGCGAATAGTAATTAAAAATATTTTCCGGAATTATTTTTTTTAGGACGGTCACGTTTCTTTGTATGAGATGAGGCATCTGTACTAGTATAGTATTATATTATCTGTGCTGCAGGCATCAACTAATATTGAATATGTAACGTACATTAATTTTTATGCAAAATTTAATCTTAGTTACCATATTTTACTAAACCTCCGTTCAAAACAAGGATTGATAAGAACACTTTCAGTAAACTATAACAAGATAACAGTAAAAATAGTACATGTACATAATATACACACCGGCAGAATTAGCGGAACATAAAAAGGCAGAGTATAGAAATAATTACGTATATATATTAAAACAAATTATTATCAGGCATGAAGTAACAAACTAATATACATCTTTTAACATCGACTTTAAGAAGTTTTTAGTTAAATTTTATAAAAAATTATCAAAATAAAAAAAAAATAAAAAAAATCTGTAGTTTGTGAGAACACAGACAATGTTGCAAATAAAAGTTAAATCACGAAGGGGAAACACACGTTATTAATCGTTCATTTATTTAGTGTTAAAATCACAGTAATCTTTAATTTGCAACATTATTTGTGTGCCCACAAATTAGAGAAAAATTGTTTTTTTTTATTATTATTTTAAATAAAATTTAATAATTTTATTACAAACTTTTAAAGTGTTAAAAGATGTATATTAATTTATTACTTCAAGTCTAATTATTATTTGTTTTAATATATATACGTAATTATTTCTATACTCTGGCTTTTTATGTTCCGCTAATTCTGCCGGTGTGTATATAATAATAATAAATCATATATAAATATAGTTTGTTTACATTATTTTAAAAAACCTTTTGTAATAAATACTAATGATTTAAGTTCAGGTCACTAAGGTTTGGGTGCAGTATACCTAGTATACCTAGTTCGGCAACGGATGCTCTTCATTGATGTACTTTGTGAAATAAATACAATATTATTACTATTATTTAATTGGTCCATGCTATTATTATCATGTGAGTGACTCGTGGAGGGCAAGTTAGATTTACGTACCATTGCTAATATTATTGCATACTATTGAAAAACATATTTTATCATTATCAGATTATAACTAGTTTTTTAACTTAGGTATATATTTTATTCATTCATTCTAAAAAAGCACGGGAAGTAGTAAATCCCACCCATGTCTTGTGCTAATTATTCACAAATAGGTAAAAGTCAAGTAAATAGAATTAAAAAGACATTATTTTTTTAACTTCAGTGCACCATTCTGACTGATTTCTTTGAAATAACTGTAACAATTTTAATACAATTTTGTATGATGATGTTTTAGTTAGTACCTACCTAGTTACATATTGTTTAGGTATTTATCTAGTTAGCTATTTCACAATAGATTGCACTGTAAGTTACTTTGTTAGTGAGAAATTAGATCAACATAGTAAGATTAGAATTTCTGAGATTGCAGGTAGTCCAAAAATGTAGTTTTAAAAAAGGGTTAGTAGGTATTTGAATAATCATTTTTAGATTTTGAATGCTCTTACCAGATCTAAATATTCATGCCCCACAGCAACGAGCACAGCAGAGGCTCCCAGTTGAACAGCTTGCTCTGGATCAGTGTTGTCTGTCATAGCCTTCAGCATTGCCATCACCAGCTGACTTACTATATCTGACTCTATTTTCTTCATTTGATTCACACATGTTTGTTCCAGTACTCTATATGAAAAGCATATTTAGATCAGTATCTAAGTATTTATCTGTTAGTAATTATTATAACAGGTTCTGAAATAATATTACCGAAGACTTTAATATAATAAATGTTTTTGAGGGCAACTAACAAAATAAAAAGTAGGTACATTATAATTTAAAAAAATTCAGATATTGTAATTGAGTGCAGACAGTTAAAATGAATTTTGGAGCCATAGACTATGACTTAAGAAGTTGGTTGAACACAATTAAAATTGTACAAATTAAAAAAACTACAGGTTCAGCACTTTCTCTAACAGTATTTTACCACAGAATTCTATTTATCACGCCAAGAGCTACATAATGACAGTCAAAAAGTTCTCTCAGCACAAATCTAGTTAAATAGATTTCAAGATTTTAGATCCTAAATATTTCTAGGTGTGTTAAATTAGTATTTGATTTTTATAATTAAGTGTACCTGCCTAGAAACCTAAGACAATAGTTTTCAAATATGAATATTATACAATATTAAACTTAATTATGACATTACGTACTTGATTATATTTTTTAATTGCGTGGCGTTGACTTTAGTTAGTTTCTCGTAGAATTCACAAAATATTTCGATTACTTCATTAGGATATTTATTTGCTATTTTAGTAAGGGACTTGATAATAACGCTGTTTACCGAACTCTCCTTGTCCCCAATAGCACTGATCAATACATTCACAGTATCTGAAATAAGAAATAATTTATCGGGATCTCGAAGAAATCGTCGGATTTGTTTAGCCGCAACAAACTATTTCTCAATAATTATACCTTTGAGACATTCTGCTTTAGCTGAAGCCATTTTACGGCAAGCACATAATCCTTGAACTTGAATTAAAAATAATGTGCTTTAGTTCTTGCTTTATATAGTAAATACTTTGCTTTTAAAGTTAAACGCGTCTTCGTAAATCCTGAATCCGTGAAAAATTTCTTTCATGACATTAAAAATTAAAATTGACAACAGCCAACTGAGGCGCGTTCCGTGGATTCGCACGAATGCACTCGAGCGCGCTTGGTAGTTTCACCCGTTCCGTGGCTCAGAGTGCAGCAACCAAACAACCATCTCCGAAGCAGGTTAATTTTCACTCTGATAGCTATGTATTGTTTAAGAAATGTCAAAGTTTGCGCTAAAAACCGGATTCGTCGAAAAAGAAATCAATCGGAGTTCTTACAAACAAAGGGGAGGTGTCGTAGACACAAAAAGTTTATAATTGGATTGGTCTTATTTGCAATGTGAGATGAGGAAAAACAAATGGCGCCTGAAATTTCAAATATTTTGAGGTTACAAAAACAACTCGATCGTTCTAGTTGCAACTCAAACGAGTGAAATTTTAACCGAACAACTGCGCCCAAACCCACGGAACGCACACCAGGCGTTGACATGTTGACATTGATGGACAAAACCTAAGTGACACAGCACTGACAGTCCAGACTGCGTTCCGTGGGTTTGGGTGTAGTTGTGCGGCCGATTGTCATGCGTTTTCAAACTGTAACATTGGTAAAATCATCTTCAAAACAGTAGCTTTTTCTGATTTCTGAACCAAACATCGCAAAGCGTGAGTCGTAAGTTACCACTACGTACTACCTCCGACCGCGCGGCGCAATAATGCGGACGGATCCTGTCTGTCACGCGATTGGAACTCATGATATTATATCGTGTTGGGGTATTCGTTTTTGAAATATTTATATCATAAATATTAATACATATTTTATATACTTATTAGAATATTACTATGGCCAAAAACCTTACCAATGTTATAAATGCGAAAGTGTGTTTGCTTGTTTGTTTGCTACGCTTTCACGCCTTAACAGCTCAACCGATTATCAAGAAATTTTGCTAGCACGTTGTAAGGGGTACAGAGAACGACATAAGGTATTTTTTATCCTAGAATTCCCGCGGGAACTCCGACATTACCACGGGTGAAACCACAGGGAACAGCTAGTACACAATACAAATGACACGTCATGACATTTGTAAGTTGTCGTCTATGGATAATTGAACGGGTGATTATTGTTTTTTTTCGAAGAAAAATAATGATAGGTATTTTGAAAATTAGATGGATGCAAAAAATATAAAATGTAGCTACATAATTTTTGAAATATTTTTCCGACAACCTGTCAGTAAGCGATTTAATTTTATGCCTTGAATGTGAACGAACTTCAGGGATGTATCGCACTTCTGCCGCCAGTTTCGCATCGCATCGCAGACGTTAAAAAGAATATTTGGTTTTAACGACTGCGGTTGATGCGCAGTGCGTTGTGGGTCGTTGTGACTCAACTTGTGTCGCATCAGTGTGGTTTGACCTTTAGATTGTAGGCATATTCTAGCAATTATAGTCATGTTTGAAAATCTCGGAAGATTTGAAAAATTCTACGTCC
This sequence comes from Zygaena filipendulae, assembly GCA_907165275.2. NCBI lineage: Eukaryota > Metazoa > Arthropoda > Insecta > Lepidoptera > Zygaenidae > Zygaena > Zygaena filipendulae. The sequence continues at coordinate 2,076,054 of OU015649.1, forward strand.
ATGCCACAGACATCAAATATTTGAAGGACTCTTGGGTGTCGCAGCATTTACTCTTTTTGTAGCGGTAATTTTAAAATTATGTATAACTTGCATTATAAGTATCATAATTCAAGTACTAAAAAGTCAAGAATCTATTTATAACGACAAATATTATTACAGCAGTATGAACACAACAACAATAAGCATGCATTTATCGTTGGCCCAACTTAGCGAACCACAGGCTGACCCTACCTCACCCCACCATCGTGCACGATGAGGTTTTCAAAATTCATGAATAATTTTCCTTTAGTCTATGCTTTTTCTGAACGAAAGCGGGTGTTAGGGCGTTTGTTTAGCGAGTTCTACTATTCGTAATTTGTGGACGTGCGATTTTATTTTCCTTTCATTTTTTATAAGACTATTAGTCATAAATCGTCATCGATATTATCTTTATATCTTATGAATAAAAAATCAAGCGACAGTACAAAATTAGTGAATCACCGGATACATCGATAGTTCGAAAACGAAAGAAGTACTTTATTGCCCCACATTAAAAATTGCTGATATTTTTTTATTTAGCCGTGTATGTGGTCAGTTACTTGCTGCATAATATTCTGCCATTCGATATAGGTACAAGCCTGTAACGTGTTCCATAAAGTGACGAAGCAAAAGCGTTGGCTCCCACTCGAGACTATTATCCTATCCGTGATTACATTGGTCCGGGAACAAGCCACTCGTGTTAGTCGTCGCAGGGACTCCAAAGCGGTAAATACGGAGTCGCTAATATTCCTTCGTATCATTTACCGACAGGATTGCGGTGAGTACACCACACGCTCCGCCACTTTAGACCTTGCACAATCGCCGATATATTGCATTATTCCTTTCCGACATTCAATTACGCTCGGTCTCGTGTTGAGGTGTGCTAAAAATAGCGTAAAATGTCAAATCTACCCTGGCAGAGGCCGACAATCAGCTGATCTAAACATTGTTTAATTATAGGAGTCCAATTAGGTAATTCTAATGAGTGTAAATTTTTTTGGTCAATAGTTGAATTCCTAATTGACATCAAGTAATCACTTTCCAGATTTGAAAATGGTGCAGCAGGACTTGACTTAGGCTCCTCATGTCATTTTGATTGAGTGCTCAGATATGGCTCGTGGTGGCTCATGGGTGTGAGCTCCGTGTGAGCTGAAGACATTTAGTGCCTCCCGTGCGGTGTGTAGTGTGGTGTCTTGTCTTAGTGTGTGAGTGTGTGCAACATTTGTGGCGGGATGCCCTCAGCGATGTTGTCGGCAGTGCAGGAAGAGGACCCTGATCTGTATGAGGCGTTCCCACCTCATGTTGACCCAACGGGCATAACTATACTCACAGACAGTCCTCCAGGTATGATATGATTATATTTTATATTCACATACATGCTAAAAATGAGTTAAAAATCTTTAATAATCTGAAATCTCTGAAAGTTTAATTATTTACATAAGTAATCTATTTAATAATATCCACTTACCTTAATATTTTTTCTTAATTACCCATACTCACTAATTCCAATTGTTATCTTTAGTTATATAGATAAAATATTACTTTCCGGCAAACAAATTAAACTTTATGTATTTGAGTAGGTAGATTTTATTTTATCAAATCAGTGTGTGTAGTTGTAGCGCTTGAGATATGAAAGATAAAATGATTATCGCACATACCTACTCAATCAAAGTTGTGGAATGTGTATTTATAGGTAAAGGTGTACAAGGTAATTAAAATAACACATCCCTTTGTAGTTATGTACTATATTTATACTTACGACAAAATTATCACTAAACTAAGCTAAGACTTTTAAATTTTAAAACATGAATTATTTGGTAATAATGGTGAGTAAGACTTGCATTTGTACACTTACAGTATTAGAAAATTGAATATTAAAAGAATATTGGTAGTGTTAGAAATGCCAAGAAATGTATTGTGTTGTCTCATTCTGGATTCCCTCTTTACTATGGGACTTGCGGGACCTCCATCTAGTCAGGGCTGTAAACTCCTAAGTGTAAAGTGGTTGCAAAAGAATACTTTCTTGATGAATATGTCACACTGTGAATCCTTCCCTAATCTATTAGGCATAATATGTCTTGGGCCTCCCCATAAGTTCTCCATTGTTAAAATATAAACACAATTATTTGAATATTATCATTAAAAATAGGATATTTAATATTTTGTACCACTCTTTGCCCCGTGGTACGGTTCAGCTGTCCGGTCAACCGGCTTACGTAAAAATAATATTTCCAATAGGACATTTGACCAGGCCTACAGAAGCTCACTTTAATTATATCATCATGACTTAAAATCTTTGAAACGGTTTAAATAAACAAAAGTATGTGTAATGTATATATGATAAAAATCCTAAAAAATACTTTTGCCATAACTTCGCAATATGTTTTATTACCACATGTCTAACAAAATAGTGATTTACATTAGACTGATAATTTATAAGACATGAAGTGTCATTTATCTTGTTGCTTAAATGTTTATTTAAAAACTACCTATTTCATAGTAACTATTATTTGTGTGAGTACCTAGTTATTTTCATTATTCAAACTTTATTTGAGGCGGATAAAATTTTTAGCATTACTTATTGGGCTGTTAATTAAGGTTTCTTTTTTTGCAGTAAGCCTAAGAGTTTTCTTTAGGCTGTACAAGACAGCTTGAGATGTTGATTTTAGATAGAGTAATATGTTCCCCAACAACACACTGCAGGCAAGTATATCAGCTAAACTCTAGATCCAGATAGGTCTCTTCATAGAAAATGAGAATAATTATTTAAAGCCTCTCTGCTGTTTTGTGATTAGGTACATAAATTTTTTTATAAACAAAAATTTTTTTTTTGCTAATTTAGAAAATGAGAATAATTATTTGAAGTCTCTTTCTTGTTTCGTGATTACATATATTTTAACTGTACTTATAATTTACGTGACTCTACGCACTCTCTCCAAAGACGTTAGAAACATCTCTGTGGCTTCTTGAATTTCGATCTCTAAATCGTTCAATCCATTTTCAAATCGTATCTCATGCTGTTCTTTATTGAAGTAAGTGGTTCGGCCGGGCGGCGTTTATTCAATGAATGTGATAGACAACTAACATGGTCGCACGCTACTGGCACAACGAATGAATCACACGGAAATCAGCTACTTTTATGCCACATCTAATGATGGTAGAGCCGAGGAGTAGACCCTCGATTCTCTGATCCAGAGGACAGAAGTTCAATCATAGACATGGGTCTTTTCTGAGCCACATATATATGTACGTATATAATCTGCGTGCGGTTCTTCTATTTCTTTTTTTTTTTTCAATGTGGCAACAGGCGCCTTGGATAAGTAAGCGCAGTATTCATACCAAACAGTGTACAGTTACAAAGAATTCGGTATTTAAGTTAAATATGAAATTTTGATCAAATGTAAAACGCCACATTTACGGTAGTTAGGTACCTACCGTGGATAATTTTTATTAGGTTTTTCCTAAAAGTGATTCTTCTTCGTTTATTATAGTCTTAGATCACTTGCTTACTTGCGTGAGCGTGACGTTGGTTACTCATCCAGGTATTTATTTTTGAATTTTGGCCAGATCCACATTGAAGTTTTAAACAAATAAAAAATTGTAGCCACCGGCCACTGCGCCTTCCGAATAACACAGGCCACGAGCCAGTTCGGGCAGTTGGCCAAATACTTATGATATTTAATTATATTATATTTACGAAACGCCATGACCGTGCCACTGGGATTTTGATAACGATTTTGCGCGTTTAAAAAATACACACACTTGTTTTATTCCCTTCTTCTATTAATAGCATTTCCCCGCGGTTTGACCCGCGTAAAGCGTAAATTTCGGAGTTCCCGCGGGAATTCCGAGACAACAAGTACCTTATGTCCTTCTCTGTACCCCCAATAATGTGCATGCGAAATTTCATGATGATCGATTGAGCCGTTAAGGCGTGAATGCGTGACAGACAGACAGAAAGACAGACAAAGTTACTTTAGCATTTACTAGCTGTGCCCTGCGGTTTCACCCGCGGTAATTTCGGAGTTCCCGCAGTAATTCCGGGATAAAAAGGTACCCTATGTTCTTCTCTGTACCCCTGACAACGTGCATGCCAAATTTCATCCAAATCCGTTCAGCCGTTTTTGCGTGATTGAGTAACAAACATCCAAACATCTAAACATCCCCATTTTCACATTTATAATATTACTAGCTGTGCCCAGCGGTTTCACCCGCGGTAATCTCAGAGTTCCCGCGGGAATTCCGGGATAAAAAGTACCCTATGTTCTCTATACCTCTGACAACGTGCATGCCAAATTTCAGCCAAATCCGTTCAGCCGTTTTTGCGTGATTGGGTAACAAACATCCAAACATCTAAACATCCAAACATCCACACTTTCACATTTATAATATTAGTAGGATATATAGTAGGATAATACTAGTAGGGATTGTATTTTTTCTGCATAGCTAAAATGCGCGCCTCGATATGTTTATCGAATGAAAGATAAAATTGTCGACACGACAAATATTTGTGGGCGTCAAAGCAAAAAAGTGCAGTAGTGGGGTATTGAGTTAAGACTAGATTCGGTTAAACATTTCTTACCACTGGTAGACAAAACGATATAATATGTCGACGAGAATCGATAAAATGGCTCGATAAATTTTATCGTGTTGCGCATCCTAGCTCCGCTGGTCTTCTTAATTCTTTTGCTTGCATTTCCTTGCCTATGCCTTGTTCACTGTGCAGGTGTAGAATCTACACTGTAGATTAGAGGTAGAGGAAGTGAACACCCCAGGGTTTTTAGTGGGTAGGTTGCCCTTTCCAGGACGGCGTTCCACATAACCATCGCTCCAAACCATGTGGATGATAAGATTTTCCCTGGGTCAAAAAAAGGTGTAAAGTATACATTCTCATTACTCAATTAACTATAAAGAGAACCTTCTAGTACTTACAAACAGCTGACGCCACAATTAACCCATCTATAGCCCCAAACAAGATTAGCATCCTCTGCTATAGTGGTTTTACCATTAAAACCTCCAAACCAGTTTAGATAAAAGGCATTTATTTAGAAAGAGACACTCATGACAACATAATGCAAAACTTACATTGATATAACGAATGAAGAGACGATATATCAAAGACCTCTACGCACTGTAATATTTCTGGTGTGGTCTCAGGCCGAAACGGTCATGTTCGTTTTCAATTGTCCTTCGTCGTAGAGATGGAACCCACCACCCACAACATTCAAGTCAGCGCTCATACATCCTTTGTCACAAAGGTGATTCATGATTCATGATGATATTGTGATTCATTAAAAGACATTTGCCCCATAGAGATGTCACATAAAGAGCGTTAGGTTTCGAAATAGAAGCACAAAAATAAATAATATACAATATACATATATGATAATATATGTGTGTGGAACAGCGCGAAGTTACGTTCGCACAGAGAGGAGTAATAAGCTGGTTCCACCACCCGTGAAATTGCATCACTCCGCGTGCACTGAATGCAGTTCTATATTTCTATATGTATTTGCCCATTCCGAAACCATTTTAGTCTACAATAGAGAGCTCGTTCCTACGACTCGCGCAAAACTCGGCGCATTTGTTTGTGAAACACTGAGGCGTGTTGTGTGTTGAACTGTCTAAACACTGGATTGTAACAATAGCGCACCGGCTAGTGTACGTTTGTTGCTTGTTTTTAATGTTACTAGTTACACGTTCGATGTTGCTGCGCTACGGTAACATTGTCACTAGGATTACGGCTTCGCTAGCCTCCTCTTTGGTCCTTTCTTGATTTTCTCGTTTGCATCTTTTTTATTTAATGTTTACAATGAATGCACACAATGGCAACATAGAGGTCATAAAAGATAAAACATGTACAAACAATAAAGGTTATGCTTATTCCATGTCTGGAATTTCTTCCAGCGGACTGCACGTCTGAGAGAACTCCACGAGTATCTGGTGTGCTTCATTTTAACATATAAATAAAATTATACGTAGAATAGGTATATATTTTTTTAATTATCCATTCATCTACTTTATCGGTTACAATTTATTCATCTCAATTATATCTATGACGCCAATGTTCAAAATTAAGAATAATCTTCAATATCCCATCTTAATATATTCAGATAGAAAAAAAACTACCGTATGTAATATAAGATAAATTGAAGTGTCTGTTAGTAATTCCAAATTAACATTTTCACTAAATGCGAATACGGTACTTACATAAAAAGATCTTTTTTTTATTTTTCTGTGTGTCTGTCTGTTCTGGCAAATCTCTGTAACAGGTGTAACGTTAAACGAAGGTCGTCGATGGGTGTTCAGTAAGCGATCCTCGTCTCAAAAAAAAAACGTAAAATAAATTCACTGAAAAAAATTCATAAATTGAGCGCACGAGTTGCCGACGCGCTGATGGGTCATACCCTAAAGGTCATTCAACGCACCCTTTCTTTGTATTGCCGCGGCCGCTGGCGTGCCGACAAATCAAGACGTGTAATATCTTTCACTCGCGTAAAATCATCAAATCATCTCTGATTAGTTAGTGTTTTTGGGGTTCCGTAGCCAAATGGCAAAAACGGAACCCTTAGGCCGTTTGTCCACCGCCGCCGTCACCGTCACGTCAACGAGAACGAGATGACGGCGCCGAAGTAGCGATACATGAGGCTACGATAGCCGCGTGTCCACCGCACCGGGATGACGGTGCCCGGGTGACGGGCGTGCGGCGCCGTCATCTCATCATCGTCATCTCGTCATGTCCGTCTGTCTCTCTGTCCGTCCGTATGTCACAGCCACTTTTTTCCGAAACTATAAGAACTATACTGTTGAAACTTGTTGAGTAGAGTATTTTGTGAACCGCATTAAGATTTTCACATAAAAATATAAAAAAAAAACGGTAAATTTTGGGGGTTCCCCATACTTAGAACTGAAACTCAAAAAACTTTTTTTCATCAAACCCATGTGTGTGTGTGTGTGGGGTATCTATGAATAGGTCTTCAAAAATGATATTGAGGTTTCTAATATAATTTTTTTCTAAACTGAATAGTTTGCGCGAGAGACACTTCCAAAGTGGTAAAATGTGCGTCCCCATTCCCCACCGTTTCCGTAAAACATCAAGTTCAGTGATTAAATTAATTTACTTCTGCTTTATGATTGCATCAACCCGTTTGCAATGTTTAAACATGTATTAATGTACTTTAAAGATAATTGAAATGATGTTCGATTTTATTATTATATTAATTTTAATCCGTTCATTTCTAATTAACCTAGGTTTAACTACGCGTAAACTCGTGTGAAGACGGGTCTTGTTCTTGTACATATTATGATGATAACCTACGTACGGACAGCGCAACGTTCTATTAAGGCACCGAGGTCATGGTAGTGACGGACATCACAAAGCGAACCAATTTATATCTGCCGTCTGAGTTAAATACAAAACAAATGACGACCAAGCTTCAGTGATGTTCAATACAATCTTACAAATACTCTCGCTTTGAATAATGAAATCTATATGAGTCAAATTATTTATATTAAAGCAAAAAAAAATCCTGCCAATGGGTTAGATGATGGAATTTTAATTTTTAGTCCGTCTTGTAGATTAATAAAAAATATTGGACACGTATGTTTCCTTTTATTACATAATCGAAAAATAACGGCGATACATTGAGTTGGAATTCCGTGTGACGTCACGCCTATACTTAGTTATGACTTCACTAGCTCCTATTCCTAAACTTTATGCGTTTTTTTGTAAGTTAAAAAAGCAAGAAATACACGTCTATTATTTTTTTACTATCTAACTGACGGACTAAATAGGGCTTTGATTTTTATACCCCGTCATCATGACCATTAGGGCTTGCATTTTAACGATGCTGCAGATAATTAACTGATCTAAACTAAAACTAGGCCGTTTACCTTGTGTGTGGCCTGATTGTTATCAGCACTAAGTTTAGTACATAAACGGTGCCACTCGCTTAAACGAGGTGTAAAATCCTATTAATAGACATCTCTAAGAAAGTGATAAAATCTCACAAGTGTTTTTATCTATATTGTGTCTATAATTTGAAACATAATAATAAGTACGTTTTTATTTATACCTATTTCTAGTAACTATGTAAATTTAGAAAATACGGTATCTAAATACGGATTTAAGATATCTATAATTATGTTTACTAATACATCACTACATATTATAAAACAAAGTCGCTTCTCGCTGTCCGTCTGTTCCTATGTATGCTTAGATCTTTAAAACTACGCAACGGATTTTGATGCGGTTTTTTTTATAGATAGAGTGATATTTTAATAGAAAGGTTTATATCTATATTTGGTCCTGGAATTTCAGCGGGAACTTCTGTGGGTGAAACCGCGGGGACAGCTAGTAATATTATAAAGAGGAAAAGTTTGTGAGATTGTATTCTCTGGATCTACTGAACCGATTTTGAAAATTCTTTTACCAATAAAAAGTCACGTCATTTCCTTGTGTCTTAGCTATATTGTAACCCGAAATTCCCTCAGGAACTCCGAAATTACCGCGGATGAAACCGCGGGGAACAGCTAGCATCTAGTATTTTAAATAAAAACAAGCCGGTCGTCTTTACTTCGATTGCCCTGCGGTAAAACGAAGTAGAACGAAGTTGAATAAATTTTACAGGAGGAGCGAAAAACCGAAAGTCGCTTTATTTTAAAACAAACCTTTCTACTGTTTAACGATTTTCCTAATTTTAATTTCTCTAAGACTAAAACTTTTTTGATGATTGTGAGTATGTAGCAAGGTCGGTTATGCGTGAAAGGGGCAGAAAAAAAAAACAAAAAAACAAATTTCGAAAAAAGTTACAGTTGCTTTGTTTTTAGTTTTTACGCAGAGCAGCCGACTTGTGGGAAAATACTTGAATAAGTTGGTTTTTTATGGAGTGTCACCGGTTGTATCGAACGCAGAGCCAAAATTACCAAAAAATATAAACTAGAGATCGCATAATATAATATACAATATCACATGGGATGCAACAGATTCGTTTGAAGATTTTCAATCAATAGCATAAATTCTAGTTACGTTCGTACTTTAATATAATAGCAAATGTGATAACTATGTAGTTCAAATGTTTGGGACTGATCCCGCTTGAAAAACTAAACGGATGTCACGCAAATACATAATTATAAAAGACTACCTATAGCCCGAGAGGAAATAACTTAATTCACTCGAGATATTTTATAGCAAAGTAAAATCTAAATTAAACTGCATTTCTAAGTTATTCGAGTAATTGTTTAACACTAAGGCTTTTCTTAATGCTTTAAATTACTTAATTTTGTATTTTTATTTTAATTATTATTAAACCAAGCATACGCATTACGCTCTCATAAGATGTGCAACTTTAAAATTTAACTTAAGTTTTCCATGCCCCAAGTAGTGAGTGCTAAGTGGTATTAATCAGCAATAGCAGATTCACACATTTCCCGGGATTAGGCTAGTAAAATTTGCCCCCTCTCCCCCCACTGACCTCTACAATTCAATATTATTCTAGTTCATAATCGTATTAATCCCATTTTTTTATAAATAAAACTTTAACTTGAACATTTCTGCACTATCATCCTAACTTCCTAAGTGAACTAGACGATGGATGTGTCAGCTCCTAGATAAGATTATTATTTTTACAATCATACGATTTAGTTAGACTGCACAAGAAATAAGTAGTTTATTTGGTGTTTTGGTCCCAAATTTGCCGCTTCTAAAATCTGCCGCCCTGAGCTCCTTACTCAGCTTGCTGGTAAATTCCTTCTGTTAATCAAACAATCATAGAAGAATTATTTTTCATTCAATAGTTTGGTAGTTGCACACAAGTTTTGCACAACTTGCGTACCCACGACCGACATCTAAAGTGTGCAATACGACATGGTCCGATGCCGTCGCGTCACCGTCGTCGGTCCAATGCTGTGATTGCTATACGAAAGTGGAAGGGAGGGGGGGAACACGCCACCTGCCCATACCGTACCTAGCGAATGGTGCGCTATACCCATTCATTCGAAAGGACCCCTTTTTACTGCATTAGTAATTATTATAGTAATAATAACAGCGCGGCAGCGTGTTTTAGTAACAATAATAAATTAATAATTACAAAGAATTCAAAGAAAAGACGTTCACTTATCCACAAGCTAGAAATAGGCATTTCCAGTGTGACCGTGGTTAAGGCTTGGCCTAATCATTGTGGGTGTACATTGAAGATATTGAATTTATATGTAGAGCGTCATAATATGACGCCATAGTAGGTCACCATGCCTGCCCGCTAATCAAGAGGTTCCGGGTTCGATTCTCGGTGGGGGTGCACTTTGTGTGATGAACACAGGGTTCCAGTCTGGGTGTGTTTATATATATCTATAGTATAGTATATATGTAATTCTATGTAGTATATACCACGTTTGCTTGGTTTCCACGACACAAGCTAATAATAGCTCACTGTGGGATCAAGTAGATCTGTGTGTTGTGAAGCGGGTTATTATTATTATTATTATTATATCATTAGCTGAATCAAAAAACAATAAGTTTTAGTCGGTAGGTATCTCGAAAAACTACGCAAATAAATTGAACTCGATTTTATTTTGTCTTCCATATAGTTTTAAATTAAAAAAAAAACGTTTTATTGCATCGCAATCGGTTCACGGAAAAATTCAGGCGCCATAGTAGAGCGGAGCCGCGGCTAGCAACTATAAACAATTTAAAGATTAATCGATTTCGGTGATCAATCAATCAGATAAATCTAATAGGCTATAGTTGGGCTGGGACTGGGCTACGTCAATGTTGCGTACCTATAGTTACTAAAATATTCAGCAGACATAATTTTTCCCAATTCAAGAAGTACATATATCTCTTTAGAAAAATACTCTCAACAGGTTCAGGCTCTGTTGGCCTTTATATAAATATTGCCATGCTTATTAATAATATAAACGCGAAAGTATGGATGTATGAATGTTTGTTACTCTTTCACGCAAAAACTACCGAACGTATTTTAATGAAACTTTACAATAATATAGCTTAATACATCAGAAATAACACATAGGCTATATTGCAATCCGGAATTTCCGCGGGAACGCTGAAATTACGGCGGGTAAACCGCGGGAAACAGATAATCTGCTATAAAATATCATAATATCTTCCAAGATAAATTTCATTTAAAAAGAAATCGATAATAGATTGTGTAGAATAGGATGAATAACTAGTTACTTAATTTTGATAATAAATTCTGCAGCATTTAAAAATTAACAAAAAATGCCATAAAAGGCCACTTTTAGCGGTTTTCAATTAAACTTTTTCTGTTGTTCCAATACTGCAGAATTATCATCGAAAATCATTGTGTTTACCCCTGTTTCACATATTTCGATACTATCGATTCCTTTGTGAATGAAATAGACGATATTTTTGTGTAGCGGGTTAGTTTCTGCTTTAGCAATTAAGGAATTGCAACCATTTTGTTTTATGTAAGCAATTTTAATACTTGTAATTATAACGGGATCGAATCCATCACACCTGACGTAACAGTCAAGTTCAATAGCTACATAGTATTTAAACTAATGTTGCTGTCGATTGGATCATACCTCCACAGTATAATATAGTCATCAACGCACTATCTAATGTCGAAGACTACGTGCCTTTTGTCATGATTCTCGACTAGGATTTCGATCGACACGTAATCAAAAACAGAGTACCTACCTACCTATGTACATATGTTGAACAATATTTCTTACTTCTACACATTGCCAGAACTGTTAGCTGTGAACCAGTATTGATTTATTTAGGTATTCCCCTTTGCAACTAACTATACACTGTTGCTGGAAATACATGTGCATCATTTCTTTTTCAAAGCATTATAAAAAGTAGTAGTTGCATATAGGCTGTTACAGCTCTTAAACTTTTAAAGTTGCAGAGCAAAAAAGCGATCACACCATACAAAGTAACTAATTGTACCTACATATTTTTGAGTAATCTTTCCAAAAACTGTAAGATACCATAAATAAAATAACAGGTTTTCAACACACAGATCTACTTAACCATAATACAATATAACATAATAATATAAGATATAAAGTAAAAACAATAATAAATTTACAACCTACTAGTTATAACGATAAAAATCACAAAGGCTCTGAATTAGAATGTATTTTTATGCGAAATATCCTGAAATCTCAATAGATTTTCGCTTTTATTCGATTGCTGTACTCATTCATAGAACGCAAATGGAGGTCAAGTGTTCTGTCCTATTTTTATTTATTCCTGTTCATTGTAAGACTATCTTGATTCGTGTGGTGCGAGTATATAAGAATCTGTGCTCCAGATATGCGCGTGAGTCGATTCTCAATTCTCTCGATTTTTTTTTTTGGATCAGATGCAAGAATGCCCCTTTATTGCTTCAGTGAAGCGAGCAAATTGTTTGTACTTTATGGTTACTCATCATAACTATCCGAACTACTTCTGTTGATCTTCTTCTGAGTTTTTGGAACTCCGTTGTAAAATTCTTGAGCTATCCCAAGAATCTTTAATCCCTCCCTAGATCCTTGGATTCCTGATTCAATCTATATTGAGATGGGATGGATGAGTTGATGATGCTGATATGTAACTATAAATTCTTAAAAAATAATGAACGCAGTTACCTATATTAGTTAACTAATAAGTATAAATATTGAGAATATAAGAAAAAGTTTGCATAGTGAATATTTAGAGGTTTATTCTTGCAGTCTAACCAGCGGCTCAAGCCGAAATAATGATCTGCTTGTATTAACCGTTGTATTCCAAATCTATTTTTGGGTAGAGTTTAGCCTAATTGGTTCAGTTGTCTTAGTATCTAGGGCTTACAAATTTGCAATAATATATATCGTGAAATCTTTCATTTCTTGAAAGTATGTTAGTATCTATTCGTTCCTTTTTCGACCGTGTCCTATCTTAACTATTTAAAGTTGCTTATTTAATGAGTTCTTTTTATAATCACATGGGTGATTATTAGCGTGTGCTGTATTGACTGTCCTTAAACTTTTTACTACAAAACAATAGATTTTTGGTTTGATTGTCATAATTTTATTACAATCATGGCAGTTGGACTATACTGTATAAATTATAATGCGTAAAATTTTAGAATCCGTATGCGATGTGAGCGGATGTCCTTTTGTATTGATCTTTTTTTTTGTGTCAAAAACAAACACTTAAAAATTGATCTTTTTTTTTTCATGTACCTATTTCATTATGTTACAAATATTCAATCCATACAATGTTAGGAGTACGAAAATTGTGTAATACCTTAATAATTTCACTATCCTTAGTAATTGTGCGTGCACTATGTTTATTGTTTATGATAAGAAGTTATTTAAAATGATGGAATATTTATTCGTATTTCCATCACGTGCGTGCTCCGCGACTTTCGTACGGAGACTGCCTAGTGCCTGCCTCTTTTACAAAGTTGAAGATATCGTGTCCGATAAGTAACACTACGCCTTATCATTGGTTGTTATTTTACTCAACACTTCCGCAGCGAGTGCGAGTGGGAGGTCTTTTGTACTGCTTCCTTGATTTTTTTAACCAGATTTCTATTATGTAGTAGTTCCTATGGTTACTAAACAGCTGGAATCATACGAAACTTTATAAGCTCTTTCTTTTGATTCTACTGGACACTAAACGGAAGTATCATACAGTGTGAGTCTGGATAAAGTGTACAAATGAAAATGAGGGATACTATGTTCAATTTTATCGACGAAAAAAATAATAAAAAAATTAAAAAAAAATTTTTGAATTTTTGACGATTTTTTTAAAATTTTGGTTCGCGTTAGGGTTCCCCTCGTAAACAAAACACTATAACTTTTAAAATAAACGGTAGATTGTCAAGATAAAAACTGAATTATGATCAGAGCTTATGGGGGGGCGTCTTAATAAAATCAAAATTTTTAATCAAAATTATTTACAATTCAAAATAATGGCGTTTATTTAACAAACAAAAGTATTTTTTTGCACAGTTTTTTCAGTAATTTTAAAATTGCTTAATAAAATGTGGTATTAACATACATTTTTTAAGGCTTACAATTATTCTACATCATACTAGCTTTCAAATGGTAAAAATTTTACGTTTATAACTTAATCACAACATTTTTTATCAGCTGTCAAAAAAGGATCTCCAAAAGTGGTATTTATCATTTATTGTGGATATTTTTTTGGAGGCGAAACAAAATACTTTTATTATTTATTTTTAATAATCAATTGGTTACTTATTGGTTAGTTATTGCATTAAATGCTCAAAATTTCCACCTCTTGTTTGCAGACACATAGTAGCGCGAAGAACGATTTGTTGTGTCGCTCTTCTTATCATCTCGCGATCATTTTTTAAATCATGTGCACAATTAATTATGCGATCTTGTAAATCGGCTTCACTGTTGATTGGGGAATTGTAGACGCGTTGTTTCATTGTACCCCATAAAAAGTAGTCGAGGGGCGTCATATCAGGTGAACGCGCAGGCCACCCCACAGGTCCTTGCCGGCCAATCCAATGGTTCGGATAAATTTCATTTAAAAATGATCTTACATTACTTGCATAATGAGCAGGACATCCATCCATTTGTAGGTACATTCTTCGGCGCAAAGCCAGTGGGACATCTGCCAGCAATTCAGGTAGTTCTTCGCGTAAAAGCGTTAAAAACCTTTCACCAGTTAATGTTCCCGGCAGTATTATTGGTCCAAGCAAAATGTCGTCAATGAGACCAGCCCAAACATTTACTGAATATCTCACTTGGAACGTTGAAGATCTTTTCAACTTTGGGTTTTCACCTTTAGGGCACCACTTATGCAAATTTCTGCAGTTGGTTATACCATCCCTTGTAAATGTTGACTCGTCCATCCATAAAATTTTTTTTGGAAAGTTTGGGTTTTGTCTAGTTTTTGACAGAATCCATGTTGACATAACGCATCTTGGACGGCAGTCTACCTCTTCATGTAAGTGCTGCACCCTCTGATAATGATAAGGATGCAGACCTTCTTTTTTTAAAATACGCCACGCTGATTTTTGTGATATTCCATGTCTCAAAGCTAGACGTCTGGTGCTAATGGTTGGATCAGCAAACAAATCCCTCAGTACTGCTTGTTCGACAGACACATCAATAATCACTTCAGACTCGCGGCGGTCTCTGGCATTTGATCCAAGTCCAACAATACATAATCTTCGGTGGACTTCTTGGAAGTTCCGAGCAGATGGCACCGGTCGCCTGTTAGGAAACGCAGCTACGTAAGCAGTGTGAGCGGCTCTGGCTCTACCTCGTGCCATTCCATAATAAAACTCAATATCAGCGATGTGTGCCGGCGGGAATTCAGTTAAACGCGGCATTATCTCCAAAACACTAGAGAATGAACTAGAGAAGTTGGTTAACGAGAGTAATGACGAAACGTGTAGCAGCGGCGAGTAATTCGGAGCGACTGTCTTTGTTTGTCTCTTCCAGTGTTGCCGTCTCAGTTGGTATTAAAGTAGCTAAATCTGTCGTAAAAGTTGCCAGTTTATGTAATTTTGTGCTGAAATGTAGCTAAATGTATGGAGCATTAAGTAATAATAAGTAGCTAAAATGTATGAAACCATGATCAATTCAAGTAGCTAAATACGTTCAAAATCCGCTAGATCTAGCTACAAAGTAGCTAAAACGGCAACACTGGTCTCTTCCCGTACCCCTAAACTTAAGCCCACGTGCAGTTACAAAACTTTTTTACCTGAAATGCAATAAAATGTACCCTAAACATTCACCGCGCCTTTGTTCATTAAATACCATACTTTGAAGGCCTTCTTTGACACTTCATAAAAAATGTTGTGATTAAGTTATAAACGTAAAATTTTTACCATTTGAAAGCTAGTATGATGTAGAATAATTGTAAGCCTTAAAAAATGTATGTTAATACCACATTTTATTAAGCAATTTTAAAATTACTGAAAAAACTGTGCAAAAAAATACTTTTGTTTGTTAAATAAACGCCATTATTTTGAATTGTAAATAATTTTGATTAAAATTTTTGATTTTATTAAGACGCCCCCCCATAAGCTCTGATCATAATTCAGTTTTTATCTTGACAATCTACCGTTTATTTTAAAAGTTATAGTGTTTTGTTTACGAGGGGAACCCTAACGCGAACCAAAATTTAAAAAAAATCGTCAAAAATTCATAAAATTTTTTTTTAATTTTTTTATTATTTTTTTCGTCGATAAAATTGAACATAGTATCCCTCATTTTCATTTGTACACTTTATCCAGACTCACACTGTATATGGCACTTTTCGACCCTTCAACTGTCACAAAGCTCTAAAAATAACGTCGATCAGTTGCGTAAAAACCTATTTAAAAACATATTGTAATTACAGTTTTAATGAAGTATAACAATAGAGATAGATAAAAAAAAACACTTTTATTCCTTCCTCTTGTTTAGTTAATTAAAAACAATGTGTGCCTAGTTCCACCTAGGTACTGGCCTAATTAAATTTTGTATGCAATAAAATACCCCCGAGAGAGAAATAAACAAATCCGTGTGTTGTGACAGTGCCGTGCGGAGGCGCGCCATAGATCCGTTGTCGCGCATTTTTTTCGGAGGCTGGCGCGCCTCGGCGGGCGGCGCGGCGACCGGCAGTGCAGCCGGCGCGCGCGCACGCGGAGCATGTCCGCCGTGTCACCGCCGCGATGTACATAGAACCGGCCGCCTTGCGCGCCTCCAGCGCCGAGTCCCTCGCCGGAACCGACCCCGCGAACCCCTTGTGGACACAGTGCTTACCCTCCCCGTTATTCGCAGGCAAGAAAGCGCCACTCAAACCCTACGAGGAGATCGAACCGCTGATCCAGCAAGGGCGCAAGCGGGAACTCAAGATAATCATCAGACAGAACTCGTGGCCCATCAACAGCCCCGTGCGAGCCTCTCTCTGGCCGGCGTTGTGTCGTCAACATCAACATGGCAAATCTATGCAGGACGGATTCTACTGGGACATGGTTACTCAGGTCAGTGATCTCTCATGTTAAATTATTACACAATCGAGCGTATTGAGCAAGATATTGAGTGAATTGCGTTGAATATATTATGTATGTAGTGGCCATCAAAAATATTTATAGTATAGTAGAAAGTAATTTTGACATCGTTCTATCGGAGGTGTAACGTTGAATAACAAGTTGTTATAAGAAACGTTATCAAGAGAAACCGGCTGGTAAATTTTTCAAGGTTATGTGTATTTACCTTTTAACAACACCGCCCAAATATTTGTGGAGATACGGTCCTCTCACAGATAAGACACATTCGCGAGTTGGTTACGAATCGGGAGAGTCGGTTCTGCTGGGTAATAATTTATATACTATATACTATACTATAGGTATAATAATAATAATTCTCGTCACGTGATCGCTCTCGACCGAAATATGTATGTCTCGTTGTGGTTGATCGATGATTCTATGATGAGGTTTTTGAATACAATCTGACATAATATCAACAAAAAGCCTCCACTGTGTACCGCGCTAAAGCTAATCCGTGCCTCTGCCGATGTGTGAGCACAGTCAGCGGCAGCGATATTTTAACACTTTTGTCAAACTTGTCAGATTTCGATCTTTGTTACTACCACAATAAAATTCAATGACTGTGACAAGTGTTTACATATTTCCACTGTCGGCTGTGCTCGCGGCCGAGGGGCTTGTCGGTTGTCATTCAACAGGCTTTGTGTACGACATCGCGGTGCGCGTGCGCGCGTCCGCGTCACACTAGAGGAGCGTCTCGCGCATCTTAATTACACGCTGTTTCACTTAACAATAGCCGGCTAATTATTACGCGCGGTACGTAATCAGCAGTTGAACCAAGTTATTGTTTCTCTAGATATCATAATAACGTATTATCATTCATTTCATTTCATTATTTTTTTTTTTTCATCTGGAAAATTCCCGTACCAGCTGTTTTAATTTTATGATCCCGCGCACTTTTGGTGCGTGCGCGAACGCTCATTATGTTTCCATGTCACTGCTTGTCGGTGCTGCGATTGGCAAAGCGTCAACTCGACTCGGCCCGTTCACCTTCGCCTTTGCGCGGGCATACACGTTGTACAATTGTACATGTGCTTATCCTAACTAATATTATAAATGCGAAAGTGAGTTTGTTTGTTTGTTACGCTTTCACGGCTTAACGGCTCAACCGATCACCACGAAATTTTGCACACACGTTGTCAGAGGTACAGAGAAGGACCCGGAATTTTATACCGTAATTACCGCGGGAACTCCAAAATTACCGCGGGTGGAACCGCGGGGCACAGCTAGTGGCTATAGTTGTAAAATCAGAGATCAAATAAACAATACAGATTTAAATAAAATTGAAGTGTCTGTTTGCAATGTCAAAATAACTACTTTTTACTAAATGCATGTAAAAGTATATTGCAGTAGTTACTAATACCAAAAAAAAACATCATCTCTCAGTAACATATTAAGCTATATTGTAACCCAGAGTTCCTGCGGGAATTCCGAGACTCACGTGGGTGAAACCGCGGGGCATAACTAGCAATAAATAAGAGAATGAGCAGCGCTTTTGAATTCATTTCTGCGAAATAGACTTGTATTAATTGTATCTGATCTAATGATCAATATCCGAAGTTGTTGCCGTTTTCCTTGTGAGATTAATGATTCAAGCCGGATATATCCGGATGCTGTTTTGTCTTAAAATGTCATAATGACAAATCTGTATAATATTCCTCTTGCAATTGGGTTTTGGTCAAAGTATTCCTGATGATTCAAACCACCGGGACTCCTGCCACGAGGCTCCTCCAAGGTGAATGCGACAATACGCCAAGTATTCCGGTTTTCTCAGAACCGAGAGTTGCATATTCTCATGCCATTCTAAAAATATCTATCAATGAAACTGACTGACATATCCGAACGATACTCATCAGGTGTAAGTGACCTTCCTCGAGCTGATTAATTTAAATATTTCATCAATGTATCATTTTACTGTTGGTAAATTTGTAATAGAGATATTTACATTATTCCGTTTTCTTACATCGTTACACAACACTTATAAGAGTACTAGGACTTTACAACTCTTAAAAGCATTGACTGTCCCCAATATAAGTTTTATATTTACTATAGATCCGTATTGGATAGTCGTTATGATTCCATTTGCACGTGTGAAAATTTGCATAGAAACGCTACAGTTGAATGGTGTAACTAATTCGATCAAGGTCAGTGAGAGCCCGTATTTCCATACTCATGTTTTCATAAAATAATTAATTACCTATAAACAGGCATTTCATAAATCATTGTCCTCTTTGTTTTCTCGTGATGCTATCCTTTCTTATCGCTCTTATCTTAATTGCTTTTTTATTTTCAACTAGCTGTTCCCCGCGGTTTCACCCGCGTTAATTTCGAATTTCCCGCGGGAATTCCGGATTACAATATAGTCTATGTTACTGAGGGATAATGTAGCTTTCTAATGGTGAAAGATTTTTTGAAATCGGTCCAGTTAAATCTTAACAAACAAACAAAAAATCAAATCTTTCCTCTTTATAATATTAGTATAGACATAGCAATTTGCAACATCAAGAAAACTGTAGTCTTTCGTTTATAAATACAGATTTCAAACTTTATTTCTTAATGTTTCCTTCTGCAGTTTCCCACTCGTTTTATCCGTTTTACCCTTAGGTTAGATGAAGGTAGAGTTGCTGAAAACCCTAAAATGCGTTTTTTAGTATTTAATTTTCATGACTCTAACACGACTCCAATTTAAAAACGAACGTTACGTCTACCATATTGTAGAACGGTTATAATTCCGTAAACTTACCTACATTATAGAGGAAAGTTTTGTGGTAGGTATATTCTTTCTAGAATCATCTGTTTCCTTTGGGTGATGTACATGGTTATCAGTCCGTTTAGTCAGTACTCGGAACTATAAATGGGCAACCAACCGGATTAAACCCGGTACTCGAGTATCAAAACCCGATACATTAATACATATCCATAAACGCCCAGAACGCTGGGTGTTTAACCCAAGCACCGGGTTTTAACCCGGTTGATCGCCTATCTATAGTCATGTCGTGTAATATTAAATTATTTTTCATCTATGAAACCCTTTTAAGTTACATCCAAACGTAACGATCAACCAAATCAACATCTGAATCTACTTGTATGCGTTCATAGCTAAATCACAGGTGTTCCAAATACTTTTGGCATGACAGGGCGATTGTGATAGTTGGATGCACGAATTGGGCATGTGACCAAATCGGCTGGTTCACTGCCATCGGCCTATAGAGCCTTGAACCCGCGTTATGGATGCTTACGCTTGCCGACACCGCAATGTTGGCCTCTGAACTCGATACAATACATACATACTAATCCTTACAATTTCAAAGCCCTTAATCTTCTAAGATTATTTAAAATCCATCGATTGGGGAATAACTATGTAGAATGGGGTAATTAACGTTTGATGACAATTCGGCAACATTTAAACGGAAAACATAAAGTGTTAAAACCGCTCTTTTTTTCCCTGTTTTCAGTTTTATTTTTAAAATATAAATATATAAAACTTCATAAACAACTTATAGGTTCGAAAATATAGTAGACAGAATAAAGTCAAAAGTACAAAAGAAAAACATAATTTTTTGGACTAAAAAGTTGTGAGCTTCAGTAACAATGATAAAACCTTTTCGGGTGTTAAAAGTTTCGGACAGATTTTATTGTAACGTTAATTTTGTTCGATATTCGCATTTAAAAATAGGTTAAAGGGTGTGAAAATTCAATGTTATTTAGCTGACCTATCAGCTTTTTATTTTCTATTTTATTACCATAAAAGATCGAAATCGATATTAGATATAGCAAAAGATCGATTGAACTGCATTGTTCTTATCAAATCGATTCTTCTTATTTATCATGTTAGTAAGCAATTAAATTATAAGCACAATGTGGTAAGTCAATAGACTTATGTCAAGAATCATGCTTTCGTTCAACCTTAGATCATGATGCAAGTGACTCAACACAGAATCAAGCATCAATCAGTGATGATTTGCCGATGTGTGATACATAGAATCATTTGCGTATAGTATCTGTTTATAGCTATGCTAAACACATCATTTGTAGAACTATAATACAGGTAATATAAATGAGATAAAAATCATCACCAAATCAGCTGACTAATCCGCTGCTGGAGCAAGGCTTGTCTTGCGCTACCCTCATGCGGAAATTTAGCAATTCCCATATTGTGTTGCGTGGTACTAGCTGTTCTCGCGGATTACACGCGTGGATTTAGCCGGGGAAATTCTGGAATAAAAAGTACCCTATGTCCTTTTCTGTACCCCTGACAAAGTATATGCAAAATTTCATGATGATCAGTTAAGTATTTAAGGCGTGAAAAGACAGAAATATATGATAATAATTTATGATACTACAGTACGGATACTTAAATAGAGGAATTTCGATTCGTACTACTACAGCAGCAGAAAAGAAAGCAAAATTGTTTGTTGCAGAAAATCTGCGTGTAAATCATCACGTCGATAAAATTTTATTGATCGATAGACCATAATATTATGTATATGCCTGCGTAGGTACACAACTAAGCGTGAGAGTCGTGGCCGATAGCCAACTCTTAAAATAGTCCATCACACACACCGCTTTCCTCACCTTTTGCCACAAGAAATGTGGTCACGTGGTCACGATTGAATTTATTTATTCCGGACAATGTGTTTACGAAAATGTGTCGGTACCACAGCGCGTTATATCGTTTTATGGCTAATAACAAATTATCATTAAAATATTAAGCACCGTTATATAATTGCCTTATTCACGTTTGATCTACTTTAGTAGCAGAAAACAATTATATTATTTGCTACAAATTGACAAACAGAATTTCTTTTTAGATATTTTTGGAGCGCCATTTTTTTAATTTACATCCTTCCAAAGTTATTTGTTTGTGCGTTTTCTTTGTGTTGCAGCTCGAAGCAATTGTGTGTTTATAATAATAGAGAGAAGATAATCTTCATGAATATATCAATAAGAACAAATAAATGTCTTAGTTCACTCGTTACTGACTAATGGATCGTGATTAGATCGATCTCGCAGGAAGTGTACAAACCTACAGGGACCAAGTCTATTTCCTGTACGATTAAGGTTTTCGCAGGCACATTCACCAGTTACCTTGACGGCTACAAACGTTCAACTTTGAACCTTATCCCTTTAGAAATAAACACATTTTTTTTGTAAGTCTGACAGTAATTTAATAGAGTTGTGTCCTGCACATGAATGATAAGTATTGTTGGTTTAATAAATTAAGTATAATAGTATTAATTATTTAGCAGGTTGATTTGTTATTTGGAAATGTACGTTTCTTAGATGGAAATTGCAGTATCTGATGGTATGTGAGCTGGGAACGAGTTGTCGAGCTTGGAATGTTAAATTAAACCAGTATTAATCGGGTCGCTAGAATATACCACCACATTAATTTTTAATACGTTTTCTCATATTTAAACGGCATAGAACGTACCGTTAAGACTTGGGTCTGTTTTTATCTAGACTACTATATATGAGTTTAATAGTCTTGTACCTAATATCTAATAGTCTTCCTCTATTTTTTACATGACGTCATTGTTGCAACGTGGCAACCAGATCGAACTGCATCTTTTAGGCTATAACTTCTAGACAGAAAACGCTTGACCAACTTATTTACCAATTGAAACGGCATCAGGCTCGTCGTAACTTTCTGCATTGTTGCATTGTAATAAAACATATTGTACCTACAGAATTTCTTCGTTAGTATCTTGTCTCTGATTGACAAATGGATAGATGGTGGGAATTCGTTTTTTGGTTTATATAAAAAATGTTAATAATTTATATGTTTACTAGCTGTCCCCCGCGATTTCATCCGCGGTAATTTCGGAGTACCCGCGGAGGTTGCGGGAAAAAAGTACTCTATGTCCTTCAGTTACCGAGGGAATTCCGGGATAAAAACTATCCTATCTTTTAAGGTGGACCATTTTATGAATGGTTACAAAATTTTATCAAAATCCGTTCAGTAGTTTCGGAGTCCATCGCGGACAAACAACGTGACACGTGATTTTAGATTAGATAATATTTGTAGAACAGAATGTTTATAATATCTATGTTTATAATTATTAATTTAGCTTTTGATGTGATCAAAAACCAGCTATGTACCGCTGAATACAAAACACGAAAATATTTTTTCCCGATCTATCTACGCACACAGAAAATGCGTGAATCCCCCCCACACAAAAAATCATTTATACATATTATAATGAAATTGTAACAGGTCGATGTCTGTACATGGGAGATAAAAAAGAAAAAATAAATTTAGGCGACTCTATGAGTGATATAGAAGTCAAAACCGAATACCGTTTTTGGAATTTTTGTCTGTCTGTCTGTATGTTTGTATTCGTGCTACGCAAAAACTGCTGCACCTTGAATCTGCCATCTGCAAATTAAATGAGGTTTTTTGTTATATTGCTAAGAGTCTAACTTAGATACTCATGTTTCAATTTTTTCGACATTCCATCTGGAACTCGAGATATAAAAAAAAATGCTGGTCATCCTACTAATATTGTGAAAGTGCGGATGTTTGGATATTTGTTACTCAATCACGCAAAAACGGCTGAATGGATTTGGATGAAATTTGGCATGCACGTTGTCAGGGGTATAGAAAAGGACATAGGGTACTTTTTATTCCGGAATCCCGGCGGGGACTCCGAATTACCGCGGGTGAAACCGCGGGGCACAGCTAGTTATTAAATAAAAGTATAATACTGACACATAACTTCACAACATGAGGCTATAATGTCACGTGCTTTAACAGCAGGCCGTCGAGTCGGATCGTGCGGTCTCGCTAATCGAGTTTGCACAATTGTGATCGCTTCAGTTAACCACCCTTTCGAATGCAAGTTGCAACTTGCAACCTACATTACATACTCGTGATCCTACTAATATTATAAATGTGAAAGTGTGGATGTTTGGATGTTTGGATGTTTGGATGTTTAGATGTTTGGAAGTTTGTTACTCAATCACGCGAAAACGGCTGAACGGATTTGGATGAAATTTGGCATGCACGTTGTCAAGGGTACAGAGAAGGACATAGGGTACTTTTTATCCCGGAATTCTCGCGGGAACTCCAAAATTACCGCGGATGAAACCGCGAGGCACATCTAGTATTTTATAATTTCAAGTTGTGACAAGTTTATGAATCGTTTACATACGTTCATTCCCATTGAGTTTAGTCAGTTTTGTGATCATTTTTCAAGATAGAAAAAATTCCTTCTGTCGTATTTACTCCTATTATATGTATAACCCAAATAACTAACCTATTGGAACCGTTGCCACCGCCAGGCTACCTGCAGATTTTTCAATTTTGTTTTTTTTATAATAATATCATATCATCTATCGATTTACTAATTTTTATTTTCCACTGAATATCTTAAAATTAAAAAACAGTAGATACAAGACATTGTTTTGGCCAAAGACATTGTAAGAGATTCTCTTTTAATATCTTTGGTTTTGGCATTAGGTTCGTTGCACTTTGTTGCCATTACTCTCCTTGTGTGTTATCTTCCGAGAAGTTATATGCACTTCTCGATGCGTTTCACTCTCCTCCGACTTATTGACGTGACTGATTTACGATAAAATAAATAATGTTCTAGAACACTTGATAGTGTGAAGGGTTAATTGGATCTGATTTATCATTTGCTTTAGCACAATATTGTGTACCGCAAATTTGTTGTTAGGTCTATATCTATTTAGTTTTAGAAGTATGATAAATTCTATTAATTAGGATTAGTGATACGAAGTAAAAATATACAATGATGAAGTGATTATAAAATAATATAATTATTTATAATTTGATATCATACTTAATTTCTGCCTAGTCTGGTTTATTTCACAATCGTACGAAACTTTAGTAAAATTTCCTGTGATATTTTCATTTTCTATGTTTTATGCTGTTTAAACCACTATTTAACAGCTTTTCGAGAATCATTTTGATGCATCACCCGTGGACCCTTATCTCACCTCTCATCATTACCTTCAAAATTATGTCTTGAACAGAAATATGTGGACGTAGAAGCAGTAGAACTGTAAGACTCGCTCAAAGTAAACAAAACAAATTTCGGCAGGAATTTTGAGTTTATGAATGAGTGGCCTACTTCTTATGTTGTCTACCGTTTGTTTTCGCCGCTCACCGCTTAGCGCGCCGCAATTTGCGCCGCAGTCGTCGCCGCTCTTGGCTGTGGCGAGGGGGTGGGTAACTGGTACACCAGCATCAGGAATCAGGATACAATATGTTTGTGTGATGGAAATTTGTTTTTATCCTTAGTCTACCAACAAAAGTATACTTACATAATTTTTATCCGGTACCCATTGTATCTATGTACAAGTTATTGTTCATGTCCAGGCAGTATTATAATATTACTATTATTAAAGTAAAATTATTCGGATATTAATGTATAGCTGAATTTACGATAACTTGGACTATTTTAAGTAGAAGCTAAGCAAAGTAAAACATATCCATGACCTATATTATACATATATAGCCATATGCGTTCTATAAATGAATTGAACCCACTCACCCATACCAAGCTTTTAGCAAAGGGGTGAGTCGAATACGAGCCTTTCGTTTTTCCATTTAGACCTAATATTGTGTAATGGAGCCACATGTTGTTTCCTACTTATTAGGTCGATCTATTTCAGTGCGTTATCGTTGCGAGCATTGCCAATGTTCGACCATGATACTAATGCTGGCCAGTACGTTTAGAGTTTTTTAATTGACTTCAAAAAGGAGAAGGTTATCAATTCGGATGTTTATATATATTTTTTTTATGTATGTTCGGGCATAACTCCGTCATATATAGAAGGATTTGCAAAATTCTTTTTTTGTTCGAAAGAGACAGACAACGGAACTCTTGAAGTCGGTTGAATTTTTTTGTTAAAATTTTGTTATTTCTCTAGAAACTTATGTATTTTTTATTCGCCCCAATATTTCAGTAACAACGCAATTTTTGAAAAGTTGGACTCGAATATGAATCGAATTGAGATGCACACTAATTATCGTAGACTTTAGTTACTCAAATCAGCAGTTCTATTTATACATACAATGATGCAAATCACCAGCAGAATCATAACAACATGTCAACAGATCGTATTGAATAATGTGATCAAAGAATTTAATAGCCGATAACCCCGGTGTCATTGTATCGTGTTATCAATGAAACTACTCATATATAGGCGCTCGCGCTGTAAACAAGCGCGACTCGGCATGAGGTTATCTCTTAGGTAACAGAGTCTCGTGCTCTCTCCATTGTTTACTGTATAGTGTATCGCATAAATTGACTCCGAACAATTGACTGTTTTGCATCGACTGTGCTTCCAAAAAGGGAGAAATCACAGTAATTAGACACTATGTTTCCAGAGATCTTCTCTCATTATTTCAGTTGGTCTCCGTTTATCGCTGGTTAATGCGAACATTGTGGAGGCAAAACCTAGTTTTTGTTATGCTTTCAATAATGAAGAAGAAAAGTTTGTTGCTTTGTAGGGGAATCACTGGAACTACTGAATCACTAGCATTTTTTTGTCATCAGTAGAAAGATACAGTATCACTGTGAACTTTCAACAACAACGTAAATTCACGTGGACTGCGGGTGGAACCGCTGGGAACAGCTATAGGATATATAGTAACTAGTACATTAGATCATGGAATCAAACATAGGGTACTTTCCAATTTCCATCCAAATATAAAGAGTTCCTGAGGAAATTTAGAAATTGACTTGGGCGAAACTGCAGATGTAACTCCTAATGTACAATGTTTTATAAAAAAATTCACACTAGTGCTGTACCACAATCGACTCACGGCTACGAAAGATTCACGTACGCTACACCGATGGTATAAAGCCCAGCTATTTCCGAATCCGCCTTGTATATTCGCTCTGCCAAAATTAGTACCATCGCTCTTGCACATAATACATACTGGAGCGGGAATAGCAGCCGCTGTATTTATTTTATTCAACCGCACACGCGAACAAAAAAGACGCTGTATTTTGGGACTTCATTTACGTAGCGGTCATATCCCATAGTTGCTTAGCATAGTTACATAGAAGGAAAGATGTTGATTCCTATATGTCACTGATTTCAAGAAAAAGTACTTGCAGAAATGGACAAGTATTTTTTAAATATATTTTGTACAAATGGAATCTTCTCGAAATAGG
This sequence comes from Zygaena filipendulae, assembly GCA_907165275.2. NCBI lineage: Eukaryota > Metazoa > Arthropoda > Insecta > Lepidoptera > Zygaenidae > Zygaena > Zygaena filipendulae. The sequence continues at coordinate 2,103,250 of OU015649.1, forward strand.
TCTACGTAAATTTGTTCTTTAGGACTGTTACCAGGAACTGCTGGTTTAACACAAGTGTGACTTTAATAAATAAACTTCGGTCTAAATCTCCATCTTAACGAAGCGCATCAAATTCGCAATTTGACATTTGTCGCTCCACTTTATCCAATAAAAGTCTATTGTTGGTGACCAGAGGTCGCGTCTCTTGCGCCTGCACTAATCAGGGCTTAACGTTTCGCCCACGTATTGTTCTGCTTTTTTATTTAACTTTCAGGATGTCTCTGTGTTTGCTGTCGTCTTGACGATTTTTTATTTTGCCTGGTTGTATTGTCCCTATTATTTTTAACGACTCATTTTAATCAATAATATCCTCCTTTTTATTGTAACAACTTATTTTATTCTATTATCTGTTCTGTATTAAAATTGTGTATTATCATATTATTGTTTCACTTTATTATTTAGACCACCACTCTCCTGAGTAGTAGCTAGCCAGGGATCACAACTCACATGGATCGACCCATTATAAAATTTGTGCATTTCCTTTATCAATTTATTAATAATCGCGTATTAACCTGCTCTTGGCTTTTTCCGGTTGCCTTCTTTACCTAATAAACATTACTTATATGGAATTTGCTTTAATTATTTTCTATAATTATGTTACTGTAATTGAATGCCCCTAGAAACATTATTTAGCAGACCTGATATTTGTTGTTATAATAACTTACATGCTTTATTCATGTTAACATCATCCTGTTTTTAAACAAATCTAACAATAAACAGATCTTGTCCTACAACTTTATAGGCAGTTTACAATTTAAGAAGACACCTGCATCGAAAACTAATTTTATATACAGAACTCAAGGTTGAATGCAAATGTGCAACGTTATAGAAGCAAAACTTGGAATCTGTGGGTTGCGTTTTCCACAGTTTCAAACGATGGGTCAAAAACTCGTTTTGTATGTTTTTTACTAGCAACGGTTTTTTGAAATATTTACTTGAACATTTGAAGAAGAAGAAGAAGAAGAAGAAAATACATTTATTTCAGCACAACACACAAGACATTTCGTGTGCAAGTTGTCGGTTCATCAAATCTTGCAAAACATTTTTACACCTTAGGCATACTTATGTAAGTTCTTTGACAATCAAATATTATGGTATCATCGAGCTAATCTGATGATGGAGCAGAGAGGTAGGGCCTGAAAGTTCCTGATAGCAATTAATGGTAGAATTTGAGCTAGTTTTTTTTTTATTGGCATGCGTATCTTCCATTACACGACGATGCGGAAACGGTGCAGAGACCCAACAGGGTCTGGCCCAGATCCTGCGCCCTAGGGATCTTGAGTGTATTCGCTAATAGGTTTGATTGTCGTACGCGAACCAATGCTATATGGTTGATGCTCTGACAAACGACTGTCTAAATTTTAAGTAAAAATGGTTATCATTAATTAAATAAATTTAATTTGTATTACTAACAATAGTTCATAAGAAATGATGGTACTACCAAAATTGATCCGTGTTCGGTCGAAATAAATGAAATTTATTTATTTATTACGTCTAGAGTTTGAAAATGAGATTGACACTGGAACGTCTGAAACTCGGAGATGGAGATTGCAAAGATTATCGTGTTTGGACTCGTTTATTTTGATTAAGCTTGTTTATTAAAAAAAAAAACTTCATTTACGTATTATTTTGGTGTACAATAAAGTGTATTCTATTCTATTCTATTGTATATTATTCCTATGTAATTGTACAGTAGTTTTCAACTACGTCCCATTCGAGTTTCACTGTATCGATCGGATGTTCTTTGCGCTTAGTGGAATTTATTAGATTCAATGTTTGCCCTTAAACGAAAAAATAAAGGGTTTAGGTATGTTTTGGTTAAAATTTGCTACGACAGATGTAGCGAGTTCGATTCCCGTATCAGGGTAACCATAGTATGATAAAAAATTGAGTTTACTCTGAATCTGCGTATTTATAGTAGATATTTCAGATACGTGTTTGGAAAAAAGTATATACTTACCTAACATATCAGTTGTTTGTATAGTATACGACTCCGAACATTATTATTATTAGTTTATAAAGTCTATTAGCGACGTCTATGCAAAGTTATTTTTAAAACACTTGATGATCAATGCAACTGTAATTCGGATTAAGCTTTGCTTTTTTGCCGCAGCTAGAGTAACCTGGTCGGTAGATGTTGATGTTATGTAATTCGCGATAATATTATCTAAATTATCCTTTCATCTATACCTACGTGTTCTGTTTCCATAACGAAATAAGTTTAATGTTGCTTACTAGTCTATTAAAATTTAAAAATAAAAAGAGCGCGTTAGTAAAACTACTTGCAACAGATATACATACATTAGAAATAGATGTCTACATTGAGCGGAAACTGCGTGATGGAAATGTGCAATCAATATTGCACGTTTCCGTCATCCAAAACCCTTTAGTTACCCTTTAACCTAAAGGAGATTAATTTCAAAAATTCATTCGTTACTTCCTTCCTTCAAAACAGTAGATTTGATTACATTCTCGGTATTTTTTTGAAAGACCGGGCAATTCGAATAGTGAAGTTTCGCTAAGGCTTCTTCGCCAACTTAATTCCAACAACAGTGAAATTTTGACTTTAAACACAGTAGATATAAAGGTCGTAATTTCGTTGTAAGGTTTCGTTGTATTAATAACACTGTCGATGTTGGCAGTCCCAGAATGTTTTGTACTTAATCAGCTCGCATCGTGTTTGCGTGTGGGCGACCTTGAATGGTGAAGGACGACCGCTTTGCGCCCGCGCATCCAGGGGCGTGGCGCACTCGGGCACGCTATCTGCGCGTCGGATCGTACATTTTGGTTTTTAATTTTACCTTAATAATAATATTATGTGTTATGTTATGCAGCCTCTTCAAATTCTGCAAAATCGAACTTCATGTCCCGAAACAAATGCACTTACCTACGTTAGATACACATGAAGGAAGGACAGAGTAAAAGCGACCTTATTGCTAGAAACAATATTTTCAAATCCTTTGAAACCTTTTAAAAATATTTGTTTGTGTATAACTCAATAGTCTCTAACACCAGTTAATAAAAGTTAATAGTAAGATAATTAGTGACAACGTCTATAATGTTGCAAAAGTAATAACTCTTTAAACTTCAATAATTAAGAACATTAAGACAAGAATTGAATAGGTTCCTTCACAATACGGCCCGCTTGTAAAAACTTAAAATCTGTATAGAAGAATAGAACCTAAAGAAAAATCATACATACCTAATAGGTACACGTTCAATATCCAAGGAGCTTTGCTCGTAGCGCTGTAGAAATAATAAATATCAAAAGAGTAAGTTTCTTCATAACTTCTTCAGTGAGCGCGTTTATTCCTTAGCGGTTATCATATTACTTTACCGTAACGTATCATTTATCTACACTGTATTGGTCATATTTGCTTGATTTAATTTCGGAGTTCCCGTAAGATTTCCGGGATATTAGTACCCTATGTCTCCCTACTCAGTAACACTAGTCTCGTATAGGTGAAAGAATTTGGTTAAATAATTTTTGAGTTTATTTATTGCAAACTAACTAACGAACACACAAAAAAAAATTTGTAAGTTTAGTTAGATGTAGGAAGTTGTTTCTTTTTCCTCGCTTTTAAGTTTATTCGGTATGGCATCCCAAATTCGGATTGTTTATTTACATTTATTGCTTGATATTAGCAATGAAGTTGTTATTCTATTTCAGGAGGAAAAATTACAATAATAACCGGGAAAATTGAAGTAGGTAATTGAAAACAATTACAGCAAACAAAAGCAGTCGTTAAATATTCATGATCCTCAATATTTAAACGTTGTACCTAGTCAACGTAAAGAGAGGTTTAGTGTAAATGTTTCCATTGGATGACCTACGCAGAGATAATATTATCTTGAGTTAATATTGTTTTAGCAAAAGTAATCTTTGCTACAATGTTGTTGTGTTCTTAAAGTTTCAAAGTTTTTTTGCCATCAGTTTAAATATAAAAACTAGCTGTCCCGCGCGGTTTCACTTGCAATTTGCCCTCCTTTTTCACCCCTTAAGTGTAGAATTTCGGAAAATCCTTTGTTATCGGATGCCTACATCGTACAAAGAACACACCCTCCAAGTTTCAGGTCTCTACGATCAGCGATTTAGGCTGTGCGTAGATCCGTCAGTCAATCATTCACGACGAAGCATTTTATATGTATAGACTAGCTGTGCCCCGCGGTTTCACCTGCGGTAATTTCGGAATTCCCGCGGGAATTCCGGGATAAAAAGTACCCTATGTCCTTCTCTGTACCCCCGACAACGTGCATGCCAAATTTCATCCAAATCCGTTCAGCCGTTTTTGCGTGATTGAGTAACAAACATCCAAACATCTAAACATCCACACTTTCACATTTATAATATTAGTAGGATTATACTATGAGTGAGAATCATATGAAATAATAAAATTACAATAAAGACGTTTTATACGTAGACTTCAGATAAAAACTAATGACATACGAGCATAACTAATGACATCTCTATAATATACGAGCATTTGATTATTATTGTTGATGACTTAATTTCTATCACTAAATATCCAGTGTGTGATTCCATGAGTCTCTATAATGTTTTATGTCTCAATATAAAAATGACATAACACCGCGCTGGCCTACACGTTTATCGTAATAACTTAAATCTCGTATCTCATTAGATTTCTAACATTTTTTTAACTATCTATCATTGCACAATGTTTTTTTCACTCCGTATTAAGAAATAATGTCTTCGATCATTTGCTGCATATTCAGATGCAATTAAATTTTTATATGTAGATACATACAGTATAATGTTGTGATAAATTCTTTACTTGATAAAAATTGTCTTGCTGTTGTTTTAATGACGCACGTCTCATAAGTGGCATTTTAATTTATCATCAAATACACGTTGCCCGCAAAAACATTGTTTCTCGTGTCTGTTTGTAGACACTTGTCTGATAAAGAAGCGATGGTGTAAACCGGCCCCTGTTGATAATATTTTCACTGTGCCGAGTCTGTGCGAATCGAATGTGTTGCAATCGACATTGCAACAAATCGATGATTATCTTCTTCCTTGCATTTATTAACATACTGTTCTCAATTTGAATTTCTCATTTGATCTATATTTATTTATTTAATAGTCAGGTGGGCAGTTGAAGCAACTGATAGATGCCTGTATTGCCTGTATCCAGTTATTATTATTTTTTTATTGTTTTAAATATTTATCTAGTCTGTTTTAAAGTTGTTAATGTTAGGTGTCAAGATTACTTCTTCTGGTAGCCCATTCCAAAGGTGCAACCACTCTGTTAGCAAAAAAGTGTTTATGTGGCTATATTTCTGGATAGGCACGGTCTTTGCAGCTTAAACTGATGCCCTCTCAAACGAGTGTCGACTCGAGTTCCACCAGATCATAGTGGCCGTTAAGAACCTTGTACACTTCAATAAGATCTCCTCGTTCTCGTGATGAATAGAATAGTAAAATTGTTTATAATACCACAAAATTTAAGATAAACACAAATAATATTAGATTTGTAATAATTGGTAGCTTGTAAGAGACGATCTGTATAGCCCGCGGCTACGATTGAGGACGACCTTGCGTGCAAAGTGGATAATCACGGCTCCGCTCGTGAATGTGTCGGTGGGAGATTGGATAACAAATATAAATGTGTTTACACTATGAATTTGCATGATATCTATGCGCCGGCCGGTTGAAATTTTTAAAAACATCCTACAGATATATACTTAAGGTTTTTTTTTAATATTTATTTTATAGAGTCTCTATTGAAACCGTCTTAATCTTGTTTATCTTTCACATTAGCAATTTATTATATTTCAATATAATATTATTGCGGATATACTTTAAGACCATATTCAAGGTTCTAGTTTTATTTCAATTCTATCATATTCGTGGCACAGCTTTAATCATATTGCTAGATGTATCTGCGGGGCTAAGATGAGCAACACGATAAAATTTTATCGTGTTGCGCATCTTAGCCCCGCTGGATCGTAAAAATTCTTACAATTATTATAAATACAAAAGTGAGTTCTTTTTGTTTATTTGTTTGTTTGTTACGCTTTCATGGCTTAGCGGCTCAACCGATCGCCATTAAATTTTGTATATCTACACGTTGTTAGGGGTACATAGAAGGACATAGTGTACTTTTATCCCGGAATTCCCGCGGGATCTCCGAAATTAACGCGGGTGAAACCGCTGGGAACAGAGTATAGTCTCCATTGAAATTAATAGTTTTGATTTTACCATCATTGTCACTACATATTTCATTTTCGCAATTGGGCTTGATTATATCAAATCATTGAGAATTTCAGCCAGTGCTATCAAAGGATGCTACCAATTTAGATAAATTTATTTCAATTACTCGGAATGAGATGTAATTGGATTATATTCTTCGCAGGTTTTTGGCACCACCGAGCTGCCAGACAAGCCCATCATGCTTCCGCCCTTTGTGGAGGCGACCCACTGCTTTGGGTACCATTTAACCCGCAAGGGTCGGGCTGTGGCAGACAGGGTGGTGTCGGTCCTCGGTTACGCGTGCCCGGACATCACCTACAGTCCCAGCTTGTACCCCATCACAGCAGCGCTGCTTCACTTTATGCCTGGTAAGTTTTTAAACAATATTGAAATTATTAGTAGAAGTTTTAACACTCACTATTTTATATCATAACTAGCTGTGCCCCGCGGTTCCACCCGCGGTAATGTCGGAGTTCCCGCGGGAATTCCGGGATAAAACGTATCCTATGTTCTTCTTTGTACCCCTGACAACGTGCATGCCAAACTCCATCCAAATCCGTTTAGCCGTTTTTGCGTGATTGAGTAAACGTATGCGAGGATAAGAGCTCGAAAGCGTTTTTTCATCAGACTTGCTACAAATTTATCGTCACTGCTCAGCTCCTATGTCTTAGCGTTATGTCCTATAACCTGCCCAGGGGTATGGACTACAATCGTACCAAGTTTAGTTAAAATCCCTTCAGTAGTTTTTGAACATACAGACAGACAGACAGACAGATAAAAAATTTACTGATTGCATTTTTGGAATCAGTATCGATCACCATTCATTGACCTATAAGTATAGAATAGATATTTTCCAATTAAAATTTTATCATACATCGAACCCGAAAGTTTTATCTTATAGTCAACGGTTACCTATTGTTTGTTATCTTTCAAGTATTCGCGTGTCACGATAGTTTCCTGTATTCTTAATATTCAATTGCATCATAAATCGTCCCAACTGTAGTTTTGTCGGTAATATACCTAATCATACGAATCGGGGACAAAGAAGAGCGATTTATTTTCGCAGCCATATGCTCCAATAAAAATATAATTATATTAAATATAGATCTTGGTTATTTTTAACGTGCATATTTCCAGTGCTTAAAGATACACAGCACGTCTTCTGTTTTTAGAATTGCTTAAATATGTGATGTATTGATTTATTAAACGTACCTACTTTCAACCGTTCAAAGTATGTACTTCTGCTGGTGCTTTACAGTTTTTCCTTTTGTTTTTCACGGAGTACATATTTTATCACAATACTTTTTTTAGCTTTTACTTAAAAAGCTATTAGATACTTCTTTTATTTTCCACTATTTATTACTTTCCATCGAAGAAAATACCTACGTTACTGACAAGCTTGAATGAAAGCTGTTAATTTTACTGCTGGCGGTTCCGTTGGTTTATGAATTGTGCTGCCCACTCTTTATTGGTTGCCATTTCAAATAAAAATGTATTTTAACAATGTATTATACGACCAATAAAATTCATATTAGTCGTTTTTGTTATGTTGCTTTTTTGAGAAGTGTAAGATTGTTGTGCGTTAGTTATTAACAACATGTTTATTACATTCTGTTATTTTCTTTGAGAGAAGCTTATTGCAATTAGTACCGGAAGTTCATGAAACTTTTTTGTCAGTCAAATGATTCGATGCGATTCATTAATATTCTAAACCGATTCCTATTTGTTCTTAATACTACATATTATATGCCCAATAGCTTTTTGACCAGTTAAAAACCGGCTATGTATATGAATCTTCCTCTCGATTCTAGAACTCAGGCATCAGGAAAACCCACATCGCTCTCGCGCTAATTCAGTAATGAGTGCGGGGGGCGATAATTGAACTCGGCAATAGGCAAATTGTCGGAGCAGTCTCCTCCTTGTCATCTGTGTCTGTAATTTTTTCTGACCCCGCAACAGATTTTGAACTCTACAACGGACGAAATAGGCGCGCTATTGTCTCGTATTGAAAACTTTATCCCGCAACGATCTTATCCGAATCTAAATTATACTCTAGCGCACGGGAGCAAAGTCTGAATTGGAAACATGCCGTCGACGCCGGGTTGGCACGAACGAACAATAAATAGGAGCCCGTCGGCAATCGGCATGCCTCAGATTTGCATTGCGTCCGTCGCGCTCCGCGCTGTCAATTTTCTACGTCTCACTTCCTCTGTCGCCCGTTTCGTCTAAATTGGTATGAATCCAACATGTAGATCTGTTTTCAATATTTACGTCACAGCACGTAAAAGTAGAAACAGAGAAAGACATTGTGTTACAGATATAATTAATATCCTGTTTTTATTTTCTTATGCAGAAGTATTTTTCAAAATCATCAGAAGCGCACCTATTGTAATTTGAGTCGTAGTTAATTTTTAGTCCTGCGTTAGCGTATGTCACTTAATAATTTAATACTTACTATTTGTTACTTCGAAATATAGCTAATTCATTCAACTTCTGTAATTTTTACCGATACCTACTAGTAACTAAGTTCTACAATCCATTACACAGAAATGAGGACCTACGCGGAGGGTGCAGGACCCTTTATCCCCTCTAAAATTGTTTACGATATTGGCTCTGTTACATTGATAGAGCGTTGTATCCGGTCCGACATCACGCTTGCGTCCCAATACATCGCGATCGTGACGATCATCAAACTCGCGTGCGTCGTTGGACACATTCGTTTCTGTTTGATCACCGAGTCCAGCTTTGTTTTTATTATTGGCCGCAGCTGCTAGCGAGTCAATGTCGTCCACATTGTTACGTATATTATTATCACCGTGCGCACCGAGCTCGCCGTCCATGACACTGTGATCGTTATCAATCGTTTGCTATAGTTCATTACTATGTAGTTTATATACACAATAGGTCGGTGGTTGTAAAAAAATAAAAACAACCACCTCTTGTTTGTTAGCGAACGATTTTAAAGCCGCGTTCGCATAAACTGCAGGTTTTTGTGCTTGGCTTGCCGCCAGCGGCGCTCTCGGCTCTGCCTGTCTGTATATAATATAGACTGTTTATATTGATCTCCTTATGTTTTAGGAGCTGGCCGGTGCTGGCACCGTGCAAGCCAGCCCCGCATTACATGTGACCGAACGGGAATCCATGCCATAATGTTTATTGATCTCGACTTCCGATATGTATTTAATTATTGGTTTGCCAACAGGTTCCATATTTTATCTATACTATAATAAAAGAGTAGAATCCGCGATTCTGTACATTGAATATTTTTACCTAAAATTGAGAGAGGTGATAAAAGAAGAGTAACAAAGCCCAAAAAAAAATTTTTTTTAAATTCTTTTCTAAAAAATTGAGAAAATACGTCATTCCGTCGTTCCACGTCGTTCCCTCATAACCGATAACGTCATTACTGTCATTGCAAGGGTCGAAAATTCATGCGGGTGAAACCGCGGGCACCAGCTAGTACATAATAATTTACACCATTTATTCAATTATTTCCTATTCTTTTAAATATGGTATACGTTTTTTTTTCATAGTATGTACCTGTTTGTACTATTGCAATTTCAATTAAATGCGTAATCGTTCAATCACAAAGCCCCTTCAAAGGTCGAAGGGGCTATACAAAAAGCTTATAGGTGTAAAACCCTGATTACATGTTGTTTGTGTTGGATTTCTATGTGCGTTGGAGCGAAACGGTCGAAGCTTCCTGCTTCGATGAACAAACGACTTATTACACCCTCGTCGAAACTGAATGCTTTATCAGGGATATATGTATTATGTCGCATTTAAAAACTATTTCCCGCAATTTCGCAGACGTTGAAAAGGATCGACAGCACCGTTGGTCTATTGATTTAGTGACCTGACTATTTATTTGATGATGTATTTACTGTGTCTGGGACCTGGGGCATTTACGATCTATCATATTATGTATTTACAAAAAAATAACACAACCAGTAAGTATTTCAGCAGCAGTTTTCTTGTAACCTATACATACTCGGCATAGTTGGACACTTAGATAAAACGCATTAAAGTTTAGGAGATGGGAGGTCGCGACGTCATAACTAAGTACAAAGTGCCTAGGTGTGACGTCACACGGAATTTAACCTCAATGTATCGCCGATATTATTTGATTAGGTAAAAAAAGGAAAAATACGTGTCCAATATTTTTTATTAATCTACAAGACGGACTAAAAATTAAAATTTAGTCATCATGCCCATTGTATGTTCATATTCGTGATATGTAATTCACGTTGGAAATTTATTTTAATTCCATATAAAGCATTTTGAAGTAAAGTTTCTGATATTGAGCGCTCTCGTAATCCATGAAAGCTTCGAAGGCTTTTATATTTAAGCTATCACAAAACAGATTCCTTTCTGTTCTCAATCCCTTTCGTGAATTGTTAACAGATTCGGCTCTGAATATTGGGCCAGTTTTGGAGTTAATACCACTTTAGTTGAGCAGATATAGGTGTGTTTTGGTAAGGTTTGCATATTAATAGATATACAGTCATGCGACATTCGGTTTAAACGCCCATGTGAGATCATATCGTTAATTGTAAGAACGCAACTCCTATTCTGCCTCTATGTCTATAGGAAGGTTGTTTGGATCGTATTCAGTTATGAAGTTGACGACGGATTATTCCAAAAACAGAATGTTTCCAGTACAAGATAGTCCAACAATACAGGAAAGTTCGTTTTCGTTGGGAGTGGCAGGTTTGAATCCTGAGCAAGTACAGTAAGTGATTCTATGAGATAGAATTCTAACCACAGAGAGGGGTTCAAAGGCTCAAGATATAAAAATTCTTTGCTCTTGTATGATACGTACAAGATGTGATAAAAAATAATTGTAAGTTGTTGAGTAGAAAATTAGGTATTAAAATTTATATGAATTCCCTTTGGATGTCGCAGATGCTGCGTGTAGATTGTAGATAGTCTTATATTATTATCTATAGCTGAATAACAGGGTACTTTAAATTTTGTACTGGCAGTCGTGGACGTAAACCTGTAAAAAAGGCTTGTATAACACCTCGAGTTGTAGTTTGTAGTTGCTTGTATAACTATCTGTTGGAACTGTTGGTTATGATACTGGATCTAACTTGTTGAAGTGTCCAAACGCACCTGCCACACTATTCACTATTAAGAGTTTACGATATTTGTAGCACCGCGAATTGCTTATGTGGTTAGTCAGCAAACCTGACTGACTGCTACGCCAGGTGTCGCGGGTCCGATCCTCCCGTAAGGGTAAACTTTTTGTGACGAACATTTTATTTTGTATGTTTACGCTAAGCCTCTGTTTCGAAAATTTTCTCAGGGAAAAAGCTTGGGCGTTTCGACAAACTGAACCTACTCATGAAATTTCAGCCTGTTATTACTCACTCAGAAAAAAATTCAGTCCTATAACAGTAATCTGACACCATAGTTCGCTCTGCTAAGTTTGCGATGTGGTTCTGTCTTTTAATTTCTTTTTTATAAGACAACTTATGTTTCGCCGAATCGTTTTCTAAATTTTTGATATAATAATATACTAGCTTGAATACTATGCGCGTAATTTCTCTCTATATGGACAGCTTCGCTTTCGTCTGGTGAAAATTTCTCCGCATCGCTGTATGATTTTAATCAGAGAATGTTCTTGCTTTGCCTACGGTTCAGTATTATATACGTCAAGAGCGGACGTGTCTATGAGAATGTAGGTTAAGTAATCGAGGAGTTGATAAGCGATGCTCTTGTGATTTTCTCTCCAAGCTAGATGGGGTCTAGGTAGACATGACAGTATCTTTACTTAATATTATAAAGAGCAAAATTTTGTGAGTTTGTGACGTTGTAGGGGGTAATCTTTGGATCTACTGAACCGATTTTGAAGATTCTTTCACTTATAGGAAGCTGCAGTGACCCTGAGTATCATAGGGTAGGGTTTTTATTCCGGAATTCCCACGGAAATTCCGAATTTCCCGCGGGTAAAACCACGGGGGAACAACTATCTCTAGATCTACTGAACCGATTTTGAAAATTCTTTCACTTATAGGGAACTACAGTGATCTAGAGTGATACAGGGTACTTCTTATCCCGGAATTCCCTCGGGAACTCCGGAGTTAGTGAGTTCGAGTGTTTTTGAGTTTGTAGGGGGTAATTTCTGGATCTACTGAACTGATTTTAAAAATTTTCGTTCACATTTAAAAAGCTGCAGTGATCCTAAGTGACATAGGATTCGTTTTATCCCGAAATCCCCGCGAGTACTCCGCTAATCCGCTAGTATTATATACAGGGTGTAAAGTTAAACAAGGGACGTATTGAAAAAAGGTATTGAGTACTCGATTCTCTCTCTCTCTATCTAAAAAACAAAGGTAATTTTTGTTGAAGATATCTAATAAAAACTACCATGAAAATTTATGAAAATTTATTAAAAACAACGCATATAAAATATACGAAATTTTTAAAGCAAATCTATGACTCATTTTATTTGAGTATTTCGAAGTAATTTAAGGTTCAATTATTTTACTTATCAGCAGTCCAAACTTACAGCATTTGCTTAAATATGAATTTGAAATATGAATACGATTTGCTAGAATACGATTTTCATCATTGCATAGAATTTTTAAAACAAATTGAAGTTTTTGTATAATGCAAATGATTGACAATTATTGTTATTGCAAATTATTGTTATTTAGCTTAAGCTTTGTAAACTCATTATCAGTAAAGCTATTGTCTCTTAGTATATTATATTATCATCTCTGATAAGATTTCACGAATGTGTAATGTCCGTGCCGCGGCGGCATCACAATAAAAAGAGTTCTTTGACCCCGGCCCTGGTGCATCGTTAGATGTTATGTGGGTCACGATTCACCACTAGACGCGTCTTCGTTCGATCTCATCTTATGTCTTTCACTTATCTTAATATTATTATTGTTATGTCATAAATGGACATAAATAAGCAGTAGTGTGTTAACCCACACTGGAGAAATTTCGAGTAAATTAAAGTTTTAAAGTTATAGCGCCATTTTGTGTCAACATTTTTATGCGCAATATTTAGTTACATATTTAAACAATGTAATAAGGTAAACTCATAATTAAAAAACGTTCTCTGCCTCTCAATAAATCGTTCTGAACCAATAACTTCGTTGTGTGGGTTAACATGTTATTGCTTATCTGCGTCCAAATGTAAAACATTTAAAACAACAATCAAACAATGAAAACACTTTTTGCCTTACTTAATTGTATTGTCTATTAATAAAAACTAATGGATTTGATGAGTTTTTCGCCAATACAATATAGTCTTGGTATGATGTATCAATTTCCACTTTATTGTGACAGTTTGTGCTATATTATTTATGATAGAAAAAGATCATGATACTTTTTCTTCTTTTATTGAAAAATAACATCCGAAGTGATGAATCGTTCTCTGAGCTGATATGATTTTCGAGCGATTTTTAGTGATTCGAATAACATGATTATAAGACAGATAGTTTTACCTCAAGATCGATTAATTGTTATTTGACATATTAGGTCACCTCATTGTACATATCCATATGTTTTTGTAAGTAAATGTATCTTCTACTGTGTGTGCAATACAGCATATTTGAAGGTGAGTTAAAGCCGTTAAATTTAAAATGATTTGTTTTATAAAATATCCAATTGTTACAAGTTTTCGTAAACCCGTGTTCTTAATTCGGAATCACAAGCTTTTTTATCCCTGGATTTAATCAGGCTTTGTTTTTTAATTTCAATTCAATTATTTTTAATAAATAAAAAATTAATTAAACCAATCAACTTCATCATCCAACACCGCATATTCTTAAGCACTCATTAGATCTAACTTTGCGTCACCCGCCACAGAACGTGACAAATAAAATAGAGGCAAAACATTTGCAAATGTTGCAAAATTGTGAAACCGAACGTGGTAAAAACAAATAATTTGTATTTAAAATTCAAATGTTAAATCATTATGTGGGATCAAGTAGATCGGTGTGTTGTAAAGTGGATTATTATTATTATAGTTTGTAAACTGTACCTACATACATACATTATGTGATTATCGTAACGTTGATCTAAGTCTTACGTTTTTAAGCTATAATACGTATATTAGTAGGGATCTTGTCGGAGTGCGCTGAGCTTTTTCGATGGGTACACCGAGCAAAGCAATATACCTACATCAAAAGCGTTTGAGAATTTACGACCACCGACCGGCGGCACCGCGTATTGCGTCACGATTACCTACCATCACATGACTCGAGCTCGAGCTGTAATAGTGATCGGTGCTTTAGTCGCATTTGCTCTTCAAAGGGAAATTATTACATCAATTTACTTGGGAGTACCTTTGTTGAGACCGACGAGTACTAAGAAATAAAAATTAATGCTTGAGCTATATTAAAAAACCTAGCTTTTCCCTCGAGGTGACTTGAACTTGTATCGGAATGAAGTGTCCTGTTTCACTCGGGGATATTGTAGCTCTCTATCAGGAAAAGAACTTTTATAATCAGTTTGATAGTTATGGAGATTATCTCCTACATCTATTAGGTACCTACATAATTTACTTTTTTATAGTCTGTGTTGAAAAAACTGTTTTATTTCCAGAGTTGTACCTAAAGACATCGTTAAAGAACCGCAGAATCTGTAGGAATTACTGTAAAGATTACAAATGATATTGTATTGAGAGTAATGACTAATGACTCAAACGATTGATATGACTATAATATTACTGTCACACATATTCCTATACTGAATTGAATGGTAAATATGCAGCGAGTGGTCGACCTTAAGAGTTCTATTTGGTATAGTGCAAGGTTTCAACCGTAACCTATTTTTTAATACAGTTGCTCAAAAAGTGGCATATTGCAGGGACGTATAGCGTTCGGAAAGTGGGCTATTACATACTCGAGCTTTTTCTTTACCTTTTCCGAACTCGTGCGTTCTCTTTCCCAACTGTCAAAAATGGCGAAAGGACTTTGACACACTTTTTGTATTGCGCAACGCAGCTTTCGTATTACTAATACGACTAGCGCCGTCTCTTGATCACAGTTGGAACTTAGTTGAGTTTACTAAATTTCTTCATTTTTTTCGCAACTGTATTAAAAATAGTTGTTCGGCTGCAATGCGCTTCGGCTCGGGTCGACATTTGTCGGAACTCTTTGGAATGACAGCCTTTCCGCACTTGTAATGAAATATACTATTGTTACTAATTTACTAGTTAATTTTATGTCAACATGTAAGATTAATACCCTTTTGCCATATGACAGCACCGTTGGTTAGTGAACCAAGAACCTGAATGCTACACCAGGTGTGGCGGGTTCGACCCTAGCGTCAAGTGATTTAAGCGTGTATATTTGTGTCTACCCTGAATTTATCATACTATATCTAATTTTTCCACACCTCTTTCGCCCGGCCAAATATCTAGGGTACCAGGTTGAAAAAGGGACTTATTGAAGGGACCGTATTAATTAGATTATCGTCCCAAATATTATAATAAAACACAATGTTTTATTCAATACATATAATGGGTATTCACGAAAACTTAGCGCGAAAGAAACCGACGCGCCGCCGACGGATCATACGTAAGAACCTTGAGCTTTGTATTGTGGCCGATACGCCGACTAATCAAAAATGTAAAAGTTCGTTCTATCTCTTTATTAGAGTTAACTTTTTAAGTATATTTTTGATTAGTTAAAAAAATCAAATGAAAAAGCAAGCATCAATGAGCAAGTATGAAGGAATATGCCACTCGTTTCATTTGACATAATTATCTAGTTAATATAACATAAGGTTTTTAGCATTCACACGCCCTGGCTATATAGTTCCAATGCTTTCATTTATTTTCGATCTATTTTTTATATCAGGAAGATAAAAGGAAAGTTTTTCATTATAATCCATTTGATCAGCAACATTAACGCACCAATTAAATTTTTAGTACTTCTCAATATTATATGAGTCATTTATTGGCCATTGTCTCGTTTTATGATACTTTAACTATTATTATTTTATGATAATTCCGTAAAGTTGTAGGTATGTCTATTTGTAAATCTATTTAATTATAAATGTATTTTTTTTTTTTTTGTACCTTTCGGAACAACATGAACCATTTAAATTATTATTTATAATAACTAGTAGGTATATTTATTATCTAAATTTGAATTCCAATTCCAAGATGGTTTTATAGCTCCACCGTTTTGGCGGTGATTCTGCCAGTGTCAAAGTTTGAAGGGACACGGTATAGATTAGATTCATTTTTTTTTATTTCACACTATCAAATTAAAAATTACATTAAATTATAATGTCAAGGGATAACGTGATCGTCAAAAATTTATTTTTAAATTGGTTGCTTAGCTTATATGTATATACATATTATATATTTACCATAAACAAATGTATTTCTTAGGTACAAGGAATTAAAAAATCTCTACTAGCGTATACATGGGAATTGTGGAGTTAATTACCAAAGTTCAGATAAAATTGGTCTTTACATTCGCAACACGTGTATGATATGACGTAAACGTTTTTATTTAGTCGTTAATTTTTTTTTATGTATCTGTATCTCAATTATTCTTGCACCGTAAATTGTTCCGTTTGATTGACACAAGTTTACATAGTTACGATCATCATGGTTGTCCACGTTATATATTCGCTATATTAATCTTTTGAAGTTATATTATTACTCTTAATATGAAAAAAACCGGCCAACTGCGAGTTCGTAACGAGGGTTCCGTACTTTGTGGGTCTAGAACTGAATATGACTTCGCATCGAATCTCCAAGAATTAGAAAATGTAATTAGAAAATTTGATGTAACTCGGTATTCGGATTTCCCTCTTTACTTGTGCTATAAGACATTGTTTGCAAATTTCGTGATTCTTTGTGCGTCTCAAACAAAATATGAAGCATAATTAATGGCAGTTTTTGTCGTATAATATATCTTTTTGTTACGTTTACTTAGAAGATTGATTATTTATTTGATATTAATTTCAACTTGATACTTCCACGAATTCCAGCTAAAAAGGGTCTTGACAGGCAGACAGACCGATCCTAAAAGAGTTACTTTTTCTTTTTAAGGTACGGGACCCTAAAAGTCTTTTTGTTTATTCTTCCAACAATATAAAATAACAACGTAAATGTATTTTTGCCACGCACACATGATGCATTTCATCTGCTGTGAACAGAAATGTACTGGCACTTGAAATAAAATGTGATGTTTTATGATACATGGAATAAAATATGTAGTTTTTTTTTCGTATTAAATATATAGACGTCCGAGCGCGTTTCATGAACATAAATTGTGTGTATAACTTTAAGAGACTTTTTTATTTTTTTATTGTTTCCTTGTTCATTTGTTGTTAAATATTAGTACTGGGCGTGTTATATTCGTTACTAGCTGTGCCCCGCAGTTTCACCCGCATGAAAGGTTTTTATACAACTTTTTTTCTCGACATCCGATTTCAATGAAACAAAGCCTATATGTAGCTCCAGGCTAAGCTTAATCTACCTGTGAAAACTGCATGAAAATCCGTTTAGTAGATTCAGAGATTATTGCGAACAGACAGACAGACAGAAAAGATTTTTAAGAACCCTTTTTTTTGTGGTTAGCTACTCTTCTTTTATCGCTCCCTGCTGTCAGTTTTTGTTAAAAATATTGAATGTACAGAATCGCGGATTCTACTCTTTTATTATAGTACATATAGATGAGGAGGCTTGAAAAATCCTATTAACGTTATACGACATAGCTTCTAATGTTTTAAATAAATATATCTACATACCTAACGATTCCAACGATGTTATAATCAAGCCGGCAAGATTCACATCCCAATTAGTGTTGCTAACATCGCACATGACAACGAAATTGGATTCGGGACTCGCAAATTGAGTTAATCCTTTGTACACATAAAAGTAACTTTAGCGAGAAATGTCATGAACTAGCTGTGCCCCGCGGCTTCACCCGAGTGAGTTTCGGAATTTCCGCAGGATGGCCAAAGGAGCCTAATTTACTCCTTATAACATCAGCTAATAATTAGCAGTGAAAGTCCCGTCAAAATCGGTCCAACCGTTTCGTAGATTCGCCCGCGTGAGTTTCGTAATTCCCGCAGGAACTCAAAACTTCTTTTATTTTTCTTCTTCTTACAACAACAAACACAACAAAAAAAAAAGAATTAGTGAAATTGGTCACGCGTGATGTCGTGACCAAGGGAACTTGGGATTCATTTCTATAAAATATATTGGTTACTTATACATATAGTAATTTTAAACGAGGGACGTAATCAAGCCCTTGATGGTTCATGCTTACATTAACTAATAAATATATGCATTTTTTTAAAACTCTGAAAAATCACACAGAAAAACTTCACGAGAGCGAGGTTTCACGCGGGTGAATTACCTACATAGATGTAGGTACACTTTACATTCGGTATGATTTACACTAACAAGGGGACGGTCCGAGATGTGCATCGAGTAACGTGGGCTCCCACGTGCTCATTAGATAGTGTGGGAAGTTACCAACCGAACCTCGAAATTGTATTTAGGTGCCAACTCAGCTTTGTTTACGATAAATCGCCAATCAACGGCCGCTTATCTACTGGAAAGTTAAATTACAATTTATTTATTTAAAACAATTAAAAAAATTGCAAAAGATTTGAAAAAAAATCTACAATTCAATACATACAATTTTAGATGATTATTTTCTGTTTTTCGTATTTACGTGCAAATTTTTATCTGAAATTTCGTTGGACATGTCGCTTAAGACGTAGCAGAATTACTAACCACCGTCCAATTAGTGTTTGTTATTTTCCTCTTTTCTCAAAAATCTCAATTTGTTTGGAACAAGATTCTCATTTAACTTGTGCGTTATTAAATTTCTCTGGGATTACTTTGAAGTGATTTCATTAGCGAGCGGTCGTCGTTGATGAGAGGGCCTAAAGGCCCACCCTATTTCATTTGCGTTTGTCAGATTGAACGACCTTCATCTTGTCTCGGAAGACCTAATTCCACTTACAAAAACCAATAGTGAATGAAGAGGAGCCCCTTAACCCACATATTTTGCAAAGATTTATTAATTGCTTCTGAAGAAGCTTCGCACTCGAGTGTTTCTGTCTTAACACGCTCACTGTCCAATAGACATTTTGGAAATAACCATAAAGTCTAATTTTTTTTTGTTTGTTGAAACTTAATTTTGTTATGTACTTACTAACAATCTCACTTATGCATTTATAATAAAGTATTGTAAGGATGAAAAGATTAAAGGATTACATAAGGAAGTAATATAAGGATGAAAGGATTATAATAAAGGAAGTGAGGATGAAAGTCAAAGAAGAAACACTATAGGTACTACAAAAGTAAGCGTGCAGTACTAGTCGTTAAAGTTGCTTGCGAGTTGCGACTCCAAAATGGGATCGTGGACAGTGAACGTGTTAAAATTATTAGGTTCATATTTACTGGATGGAGTCTGGATGTTTAGTATGTTCCATAAGTACATTTATGTATTCACTAAAATTATATAAGTATTATATCAGTTGTCTTCTACCCACACTACATCTTCTGTTTAGTTTGCGACCAGGTAGCGCCGCGCCGTGTGAATCCAAGAATTATTATTCTGTCATCAAAAAAGAAAAGTTTTGACACAAACATTTTCCTAATGTTTGAATTGAATCAGGAAAATATTTGTGTCAAAACTTTTCTTTTTTGAAAGATTGACTACCCGTATATTTAGATATATTTTAATTTGAAAAGTGTCAGGGAAATATGGCTTTTATAACGTTTCATCTTATGACTCCGTTATAATTTCCACTGTACGTACATCATGTCGCATAAGTCGTTCGTAACATATTATTATGTTACGAACGACGCTAACGTCAGAAGCCGAGGTATTAAATGGGATAACTTGTGTAGATGAAGATGTCGCGGCAACGCTGCACTGTGTTTACGTCACACTTTATCAACTTTGCTATTGCCGATGTGAAAGTTGTGGTACTTATGATTTTCAATGTAGTGCATACCGTATAATATAGGTGGATATGTACATAATAATGTTATATCTGACATGGTAACAGTCCACTACTGTAATGTCTGGAAGGATATTTTAGATATTCATTTCGTTTTTTTTTTGTGATTTGTGTTTAACATTAATTTTTTAAATGTCTATAAATAAATCAAAAACATGGCAAAATCAACCATTGATTCGCTGGAAAAAGTGATAACAAAGTTTTTAGCGCCTATAGAAATAAAGATCAACAGTGTTTTATCAGAATTGAAAAGAATTGAAACCAAAATATACAAAAATGTAAATACCTGCAAATGTGAGTGCAAATTATTATCTAGTGCCGATGCAATAACGGATCAGCCGAAGGAATCTCAACCTAAAGAAGCACTGCAGACGTCATCGGTAAAAGTAAATACTATGCCACAACGTAGCACACAATCTAAACAAACCGCATTCAATACGACTAGGAGAAGTTCGCTAACTGCGGCCGTTTCGCGGCCCGCGCCTACAGCTCCGGCGTCGCTCATCACAGCTCCAATTCACCGACCGAGCACGCCGATGGCGCGAAACACTAATACTACGTTTCTCTCGCCAAATGCTATCAATGTGAGTACTTCTGAGGTATCGAGATTTGACTCGTCGCAGTGTGAGTTGATCGATACTTGGCAGGTGGTGCAAAATAAACAACGTAAAAGACGTGCACGTCGTGTCGTAGTTACTGGAACCGGTTCTATTGACAATGAACTTCTAACTGTCGAGCCTATACGCAAGATACATGCATGTCGATTCAGATCAGAGACATCGCCAGAATCCATAAAATCATTTATGGAGCGAAAGAGCCCAGACGGTGAATACAGTGTTGAAAAAATTAAGCTGAAACACGATCATTATGCATCTTTTATCCTAACAGTTCCGTCAAGTAAGTTCGACGTTTTTATGTCTGCTGAAATTTGGCCACCGCGAACGGAGATCAGCGAGTGGTTTCGGCGCGGCGTCGGGCGAGCGGCGCGCTCGTCAGACACCACGACCGCAAATCCCGCGGAGCTTGGAAGGAAAACGCTGCCACTCAACTAACTCACGCTTTATTTGCAATCCGACTAATTTAAATATTTTTAAAATAATTCACCAAAATGTTCGGTCGATAACTAGTAAGATATCGCTTTTAAATATCTTATGTAATCTGGAAGATCCCGATGTTTTAGCTGTTACTGAAACTTGGCTTAAAAATTTTGAGATCGAGCACGTACGCTTGCCTGGCTATGAACTTGCGGCAAATTACTGTCGGCAAAATATTGCTCACGGAGGCACAGCGCTTTTTATACGTGACAACATTATTTATAAACATAGAAAAGACATACAAGCGTACGCGGTCGAATTTCATTGTGATCTAGCTGCTATAGAAATTACTAAAATTAATTTAATTATAATTGTAATGTACCGCACCGGTGCGGGTAATCTTGACATTTTTTTCAATACTGTTGACATGATTTTATATATTTATATTATATCGAAAATAATTGAGAGCCTCATATCTCGTGAATTAATGTCACACTTCGAAAATAATAGTGTACTGTCAGACAAGCAATATGCCTACCGAAAAAATAGATCGACTGTTGCTGCTGCGCATAAGCTAGTGGACACAATAATTACCTCACTGGACAATAAAATCAAATCTGCGGGAATACTATGCGACCTTTCTAGGGCATTTGACGTAATAAATCATAATCTACTTATAAAAAAATTGTCAATGTACGGTGTGCTCGGACCAGAACTGGACCTGTTGACATCGTTTCTGTCTGGGCGTAAACAAACTGTAGAAACAATAATAGATGGTAAAAAATACCGGTCGTGTGCAGGAAACGTATCTGTCGGAATTCCACAGGGATCCGCGTTAGGGAATACACTTTTTCTGACATTTATAAACGATTTACCATTTTATGTTGCAGACTTTGAGACGGTGCTGTTCGCCGATGATACCACACTAGTACTAAACGCACCAACTTATGTAGAACTTAATACTAAACTACAATCTGCATTAAAAATTCTCAATGTGTGGTTCACATCTAACGGCCTTATACTCAATAATACAAAATCAAACATAATTTTATTCACTGGTAAATCAATACAATGTCCGCCAGAAATTAATAATCCGGTCCCTATAACAAATACATGTAAATTTCTTGGCTTGCATTTGGACTCGACTCTAAATTGGAAAACACACGTCGACAAATTATGTGTTAAACTATCCAGCGCAACATATGCTATAAAAAAACTAAAACCCCTTGTTTCCTTTAAAGTATTAAGACAAACATATTTTGCATATTTTCATTCATTAGCATCTTACGGAATAATACTGTGGGGAAATTCATCGGATGCTAACCGAGTACTTATAGCTCAGAAACGTGTGCTAAGAATTGTTACGGGTAGTAAGCCAAGAGATTCATGCAGAGATATATTTACACAACACCGCATTTTTACAATATTCTCTCTGTACATTTACGAAGTCTTAATATATACCCGACATAATCTAATTGCATTTGAGCGCCATAAAAGCCGAACACGTCAGGCGGGCCAGTTACGACCTGTCGCACACCGTACACAAATCGCAACAAAAAACCCAAGAGTTATCGGGCCTAAATTATACAACTGCCTGCCTGCTAATCTTAAAAACGAAGTGAGTGACGAAGTGTTTGTGCGTAACCTCAAAAATCTCTTGTTGACCAAGCCGTATTATTCAGTAAATGAATATTTAGAGGACAAATTTATTTGATAATTTGTGTATTTTATAATTTTATATTTCAGATATCCAAATAACAGGATATCAAAATAAGTATAAATTTTGACTATCTCGGTACATACTTTGTAATATTTATATTATTTAAATTGTATCTGAGAAATAAATAAATTCAATTCAATTCAATTCAATTCAATATGGTAAGAAACAGAATCCTTATAATTTTGCCTTGTCAACCATCATTAGTTCAGTAGTCACTCACCTAAGTTTTGTAGGTACTAGATACTGGCTGTCGCCCGCGGTAATTTCGGAGTACCCGTGGGAATTAATTTCTATAAGCTTCCTATAAGTGAAAGAATTTTCAAAATCGGTTTAGTAGATCCAGAGATTACCCCCTACAACGTGTCACAAACTCAAAATTCACAAACTCACAAACTTTAGCTCTCTATAATCTTATCTTCTTAATATATATAAATCACGTGTCACGTTGTTTGTCCGCGATGGACTACGAAACTACTGAACGGATTTTGATAAAATTTAGTAACCAATTATAATATAGTCCAAATTAAAAGATAGGATTGTTTTTATCCGCTGCTAATCACGTTAACTACTGTCAGGGGTGCATAGACATAGAGTACCTACTTTTTCCCAGAATTCCCGCGGGAACTCCGAAATTACCGCGGATGAAATCGCGGGGGACAGCTAGTATTAGTATAGATTTAGAACGTAAATCTTACACAGCACTTTCAGTGCTACCAGCTACAACCATTACGACTCGTGAAACTGATCGCTAACTATGACTTAATTGTTGACCAATTATGACAACAGCACTTTGAATAGTAAGTTCATTCATACTCGTTTCGTTATTCATATTCAATAAATTTGGTCTTGTTTTTTATTTTTGCTCCTTGGATCAGTTTAAAAAGAGATCGTGTACACAAAAGGAGAGGGGTGCTCGAATAAATCCGTAGCTTCGTTAACTATCTTCTTTGTTATATTGATTGGAATCCGCCCTTAGGTATCAGTAATTAATTTGTCTTTCAGCAAAATGATGATCTGTGTATATCGAATTCGATTTTCGCCAACATTTTATCCGACGCGGAAGGTTCAAATGAGGCACTCATAAAGTATTATTATATCTATAGTAATATTACAAAGAGAAAAGATTTTTGTATGTTTGTTTGGACAAACTTAAAAATAGGCAATATTTAAAATTGGTAAAGTACATAATATAACAGATATTAAATATTATTTTACCTATAAAAGCAACAGTGTTTCTTATTGACATATAGGGTACTTTTGTCCCGGAATTCCTACAGATTCCTAATATTACAGAAAGTCTTAGATTATACACAAGTACTTAGTAAGTACGACGTAAATTAATTAATTGTACCTTTGATGCCCTTTTAAGATATCCTCAAGAGGTGTTGGAACAAAATTCTTATATTGTACCGACGCATTGAACTTAATTCTGTCGATTTGAAGATTTGTACCTACATAGTTATTTCGAGTATTTAAGGGAAAAAAAAACGAACATGGTCAGTCAAAATTTCCATACCTAGACGTTACATATCAGTTTAATCGTCTCATACGCCGTATAGTCTGATACGTTTTCTTAGATATTATGTCGTAATAATTAAAGTATATTTCACCACGTGGCGGCGTTACCCCGTTGATTCATCGTTCTTATGATTCAGTTCACGGACCTAAGAAATTGTTTCATAGAGATAACATATCCGTGACGACGCTATATATATTATGGGCACATACTGAAATTGCTGCGTTATCTCGCTTTATTTTCTCACGCGCAACGAAATGCAACACCTTACCTTTCCTTTTTTTATAGTGATGGAATTATTAGTAGAGATATTTATAATTCACTAGCTGTGCCCCGCGGTTTCACCCGCGTGAGTTTCGGGATTCCTGCAGGAACTCCAAAGTAGCCTAATGTACTTCTAATATCAACTAATTAGCAATGAAAGTCCCGTCAAAATTGGTTCAACCGTTTTGGAGAATAACCCGCGTGACTTTCGGAATTTCTGCTGGAACACCAATTTCTTTCATATTCTCCTTCTCCGTAAAATAATTTAAACACAACAAAAAAACAATTAGTGTAATTGGTCAAGCCGTTCACGGGTGATGCCGTGACCAAGGTAAATAGGGATTCATTTTTTTATATATAGACTAGCTGTGTCCTGCGGCTTCACCCGCGATAATTTCGGAGTCCTCGCGGGAATTCCGGAATAAAAAGTACCCTATGTCCTTCTCTGTATCCCTGACAACGTGCATGCCAAATTGCATTCAAATCGTTCAGCCGTTTTTGCGTGATTGAGTAAACGTATGCGAGGATAAGAGCTCGAAAGCGCATTTTCATCCGACTTGCTTCAAATTTATCGTCACTGCTCAGCTCCTATGTGTCTTAGCGTTATGTTATATAGCCTATAACCTGCCCAGGAGTATGGACTACAATCGTACCAAGTTTGGTTTTTGACCCATGCGTGCACATACAGACAGACAGACAGACAAAAAAATTTACTGATTGCATTTTTGGCATCAGTATCGATCACCATTCATCCTCCAATATTAATTTTGAATATATATTCAATGTACAGAATTGACCTCTCTACAGTTTTATTATAAGTATAGATAAAGATTAAAAACTCTATTGCATTAGATTATAATTTATATAAAACACAAATACGTATAAAACCACATCCAGGGAGAGGTGTGTGTTAGAATATTTAATAAGAAGTGTATTATTACTCCAGTTTTTTTTCCAACTCGATTGCGATTATTAATGTACATATTTTGTTAACCCATTTCATTTTCTTCACTCTTCGGTGGATTTTTCGTTATTAGAATGTCCCTAACAATAAAAGTTCTTTGCAAAGCTTTCAGCTGCATCATTTCTGACATCTTTAAAACACAGTACTTAGGATGATATTAAATCCTTTATTGTTGTTTAGAGTTTTGCATATTATGGAAAGTATCACGTTATGCTATTGTTATTGAACTATTTATCATTAGTATTATCCACTTCGTAAAATTTATTGAAAATTATTTTAACGACTTTTTTGTACTTGCCCCATACAGTAAATCGCTTCTATGCTCTTTTGAATGTCCCTGTAATTCATATTGTCATAATGATGTTGTTTGTTCATTGTGTTTTTCCACAGAAAGATTTTTATAGACCCGAATGGCTTTAAGAACGTTTTTATTGTTGTTAATTATGTCGATGGCATTAAAATCTGCGGTTTTAAGTATTGCTGTATCTAATACAATGAGCTATTACATCTTGACAACTATTACCGCAATAACTTGGACAATTATTATGGTGATTTACTTTATTATAACATTTCTAACGATTTGAAATTGAAATATACGTATTATACTTACATAAATTTCTGTTTTCTCTAGAATTTTTATTCGATAAATTACTTGATACATTGTAAAAACTAATAACTAGCAAAATAAACAATCATATACTTTCAGATTTCTAGCTCAAATTTATCTGATCATTGTCTTCAGGAAATTGTTGTTTCGTGCCTTTGCTACTTTTTGTGAATATCGTGTTTGATTTGTAAGCGAAGGAGGTGGCTGTTTCAGTATATTTTTGCGCTTTTACCTCAACTTTAATGATTAGTTCCATCACCTTCATATACAAGTGATTCGATAAAATTAAATGCCTCGAAAACTTCTGTAAAAGATCCGCCCACAAAAAAGTGTATAAAAATATATCCATACCGGCTGTGATTTAAAAATGCGCCAGTTTTTGACTAGCTTCTATATCTAGAACGCTACACTATCGGAAAAATAACAATATATTTCATCATGAAAAAAGAGTTCAGTCATAAATCTAAGAGATCTTTACCCTCAAGTTATACCTATAGTTCTAACCTGTATCCAGGAGAAAATAGGGAAATACTATGTTTTGACCCTCCACTATTATTATAAAGTGTGAAACATTTCACGTCATCATAATTTGTATGGCGTAGGTATATCTACATAATATGACATACAAGTCCTCATTGTTGAAGGCGTCGAATGTTTTCGTTTCTTCCGCGCCTAATATTCGTATATTTTACGGCTCGGCTATGGCTTATTGGAAGTTTTACGAGCGCGAGCGTGAGCGTCCGTGGAGCCTTCGTCGGGACGTGGGCGGTTTGCGGGTACTCGCTAGACTGGCACCGCATTGGCATTGGGTCGATGACATTTACCCTTGAATTGGTTGTAGACGTCTCGATCGGTGTAATATCACTTGAGGCCTTTGAATTATAATCGTCACACGGTCGTCTAAGTAAATTACGTGTTTGGGTAATTTTTTTTGGATTGATTGATTGATCACAATATCCTTTTAATCGGATTTCTGGATCTATTCGTTTGATAGAAAATATGTTTTTATAATAAGTTGAAAAGTGTTGTTTGAATTCTACATGAATTCAAACAACACTTTTAGGACACTGTTGTTAATTATTCTCTGTTGTTATAATATATTATGCCGAAGGTCACTCGCTTATGTCGCACCTACATAGGGCTGACCTCATCATTCGAAAACAACGTAATATTCATAAAAACGACTTAAATTTTAAATAGTGACTATATAGCTGTTGCTCGCGGCTTCGCTTGCGTGGTGTATGAAAGTGCGCTGCGGTCAATTGCGCGTTAGTTTTCAGATCATCGTAACTCTTAAAAAAAAAAACGTTTAAATTTTTAATTAGGCAGGTAACTTTGCAAACTGCTTTCAATATCATTCAGTACTTTTTGTATGATGCGTATTCAAATATACCGACGGTCAAAAACTCTAAAAATCTTTCTTTTCGAAAACTCTGCGTCAACACACAGAATTGCGTCTAGTCTCAGTTTTTTACATACCTATATAGATTTGTTGACTTTGCTTATATCGTAAAAAATGTTGACTGTGTTTTGGTTCCATTTCACGTTACTTAATGGCTGAGGTGTCATAAACTCGCGTAGCATTGTTTACCTCTGCCGATTTCGGAGGGGCGTGGTATGGAGAGATTAGATTTTCACTTGGTTGTTGCCCAACTCTTTCGGCCCGTTCACAGTAATTATTCTGAAGTATTTTAACTGGACTCCAGTTGGAATAGAACCCCCAAAACGCCCCGCTTCCAAGCTAATAGCAAGCGTCTTACGAAAAGATTTAGTAGATGTGGTTTATTACACAAAAGTCGCGCACTAAACCAAATCGGTCGTTAAACTTATTATTAAATCCTCACATCAGATAACCCAGATTGATAAGACAGTATGGAAAGTATAAAAATAATATTAGATATTTTACACTAGTCGTTGAGTTATATCAGAGTTTACAATGTTGATAATCCTTACTATTATAAATGAGAAAGTGAGTTTGTTTAGCTTTCACGCCTTAACGGCTCAACCGATCGCCATGAAATTATGCGTACACGTTGTCAGGGGTACAGAAAAGGATATTGGGTACTTTTTTTCGGAATTCCCGCGGGTTCTCCGAAATTAACGCCGGTGAGACCGCGGGGAACAGCTAGTACCTCACAAATATTTTAAAACTCACAATAAGATTAAAAATGAACGATGCCGAGTGTTACCACGAGTGCTCGAGCCGGAAAGTTACTTATCCGTAAGCAAGTTACGTCTCTTCACGAAAATTTGCGAACACAATAAAATTCTATTTGATTTACCAGCTACCCAACCCCTCCCCTCTCCCCTCCCCGCTAGCGTTTCTATACAAACTTTCAGTCCCTTTGAGGTTAAATTTCCACAAACCCTTTCTTAGTGCTTGCCTACAATATTAGCGGTAGCTTTGTGCAAAATTTTAAGCTCCTAGAATTAGCGGTTTGGGTTGTGCTTTGATGTATCCGTCAGTCATGAGTCAATCAGATGTAATTTTTTTGATAGATACATAATATGTATTTAAGTTACTGTATTTATTCCAACACAGCTATTTTTGATAAAAAATGGTTTAACCATCACCATGGTTTTGGGAGATTTGTTGAAAAAAAAATTCATATATTTTTTGGGCATTAAGTTTTAACTACTGATCGATCACATCATAATTAAAAACCGCCGCCCGTGGTTTACGTGCCTATACTTGTAAGATACGCTCTTTTCAACAATTATGCCCCGATTTTGTTCGGCTAAGTTTTAACTACTGATCGATCACATCATAACTAAAAAAAAAACTTACATACAATCGAATGCATAACCTCCTCCTTTTTTGAAGTCGGTTAAAAACCGCCGCCCGTGGTTTACGTACCTATACTTGTAGGTACAGAAAAATCCTTCCCATTTGTGTAAGATACGCTCTTTTCAACAATTTTGCCCCGATTTTGTTCGGCTCGGTTTCCATTCCGATGTCAAAACGAGGTGTGGGCGAGGCCGTAGTTAGCTAGTACCATATTCACCACACTCGACTGTTTTATACGTGATGCAATGGTCGCAAGAGGCGTTTTATGTGCGCTCAATCAATTGTCCATTGTTTCGTTGCGTGTTCTTGGCTTCTTGTAAAACAGTCATAAATATTATGTCTCATGACTTACTTGTCCTAAGATAATATATGATAAAGATTAGAAATCATTTATTTAAAACAAGCTGTGCCCCGCGGTTCCACCCCGGTGTTTCGGAATTCCCGCGGAAACAATTTGTTTCTAAAATAAAAGTGCCCAAGTTACTACTTATAACATCAGCTATCTGCCAGCGACAATTCCGTTAAAATCGGTCCAGCCGTTTCAGAGATTAGCCGGAACAAACAAACAAACCGACATACAGGCAGAAAAATTAAAAAAATAGTTTTTTTTTTTAATGTATGGATTAATTCTTTTTGTCTGTCATATTTTATTTTTTACATGTTTGCTTGTACCTAATTGATAAGCCCAAAAACTTCTGACCCGATTTTAAAAATTATTTCACTTATAGAAAGAAAGAAGAAAGAAAGATAGGAGTTTATTGGTCCCTATTTAAAAAGTACACAATAAGAGACAGAAAAATGAATAATAGGAAGTTAATGTAAGTATTCCTGAGTAACGTAGGGTACTTTTTTATCCCGGAATTCCCGCGGAAACTCTGAAATGAACGTAGGTGAAACCGTAGATCGATTGGCTGTTAACAAAGTAACAATGTGTGTAGTATAGTCTACAGATTCATCAGGTCGGTCCTGCCGGGCTAAGATGCGCAACACGATAAAATTTTATCGATTCTCGTCGATATATTGTATGGCTTTGTCGACGAGAATCGATAAAATGGCTCGATAAAATTTTATCGTGTTGCGCATCTTAACCCCCCTGATTCATGAAACTAAATTCACTATCGTTCGATCTAATTTAATTCGACTGTACTTTCTGTGTTTACTGAGGCAGTGCTTGCTCTCCGGCCGCGAGCGGTCGGCAATTACCTTCGTATTTTGTAACCATTAAAATATACCTACATGTACAGGGTGTCCCGTAAGTAGTACAGTAACATTGTTGAGTGGTTTGGTCCGGGGGTTATGGAGAAGCGTGTGTGCGGAATGAGTTTTTTATTTTTTTGGAGTTGGCTTGGTGTCTATGACCTCAACCAACTGGGCCTACGGAAGACCAGCGCTGTGGC
The DNA here is from genome assembly GCA_907165275.2 of Zygaena filipendulae. Taxonomy (NCBI): domain Eukaryota; kingdom Metazoa; phylum Arthropoda; class Insecta; order Lepidoptera; family Zygaenidae; genus Zygaena; species Zygaena filipendulae. The sequence goes on from OU015649.1 coordinate 2,133,758, forward strand.
TCGCACCCCGAGTCACAGCATCTATGCTGAGTGGGTTCATTTTACGCAGGCCACGACTTTTATATATTTTTTATTCTTTTTAATTTTATAGAATAATTTATTTTTTTTATCGTTTAGAAGGTTTTTTTTGTTTAATATTCTATTATTTTTTTTTTGTTAGTTTTACATATTTTGTTGTTTTATGTCGTGGTGTGTGTGTAAATAAATATATTTCTATTCTATTCTATGGTACGACAAACTTAAGGAGAAGGTAGATGGGAATGTGAACTATCATATGACAAAAAAATCACTTTAAATGTGTTGCCGTTTTCGAAAAAAGAGAAAAGAAAGATGAAAAATTAGCTCTTGTAGTATGTTTTCTTTTACGGGTAATTCACTGAAGAAAACATTTAAATATCTGATTGTTTGCACACATACAAGACACAAGAGCAAAGTTTTGGAAATATAAAAACAAAAGTAATCTCGAAAACGGCAACACTTTTACTAAAGTTATTTTTTTCTCATTATGATAGTTCACAATCCCATCTACCTTCTGCTTAAGTTTGTCGTACTACTTACGGGACATCCTGTATACGCGGCACCATATTCCAGATAGCACTTCATTTGAATATTCAATAGAGTAGCTTAAGAAATACGCAATAGATTTAGACAGGCTTTTGTTACTGATGCGGTATTACTTGTTATACACAAATATTGATCTTAAGATGGCCAGGTACTGGCGATGGTAAACAAATTACTTGAAGGCTGTTTGCACAAATAATATGTTTTTATTCAAATTTAAACTCTGCTCAGATTTAATTTTCTGATATTTCTAGAGTTTGCTTTAATTCTTAGGTCAAGTTTTATAAGTATAAGTACTATACAAGTACTATATTTATCATCAGAATTGCAATTGGCAACAATGATTGGAATTAATACAATAAACTTAAAATGAATTGACGAATATAAAGTTCAAAACAATGTAACATCATTCCGTAAACAAGAGCAACGTAGGTAGGTACCTGAAATAGAGGTTGCATACATTTTTCAGTCGTGTCGGGTGAACGAATGCGAATATATTTTGTATGTTGCTACATATCGCATATTATGTGTATTAAAAATATAACCTTCGGTCAATGTACTACTTTATAAGTCGACTAGCTGTCCCGCGCGGTTTCTCCCGCGATAATTTCGGAGTTCCCGCGGGAATTTCGGATTACAATAATAGCCTCTGTTACTCAGGGATAATGTAGCTTTCTAATGGTGAAAGAATTTTTTAAATCGGTCCAGTAGCTTTTGAGTGAAATCGTAACAAACAAACAAAAAATCCAATCATTGCTCTTTATAATAATAGTATAGATAAGTTGATAGGCAGATAGATACAAGTTATTTCACGTTTCCAGCCGGGCTAAGATGCGCAAGACGACAAAATTTTATCGAGCCATTTTATCGATTCTCGTCGACAAAGCCCTACAATATGTCGACGAGAATCGATAAAATGGCTCGATAAAATTTTGTCGTCTTGCGCATCTTAGCCCCCCATCATGTCGAGGGTTCGGTTCCAGCGTCAGGGTAGACATATTGTATGCGATGATCATTCGTGTTGTATTACCTAATACATATATCAGTTATTAACATATTGTCTCATCACATAAATTGCTAATGAATTATTGTTTATTCGTTTCTGTTCCTTTATTTTTCTTGTTTTCAGGGTTCCGTACCCAAAGGGACCCTATTACTAAGACTTCACTGTCCGGCCGTCCATCCGTACAAATACAAATACTCTTTAATGTGGTGACAACTGTTTCTGGTGCGAAACAGAAATATAAAATACATGGTGGGGAATACGTACGTGTGTCACCAAGCTGTATGATAGTAAGACAGTTAAAATTTTCATAGATGATGTATTTCTGTTGTCGCTGTAACAACAAATACTAAAAAAACAGAATAAAATAAATACCTATTTTAGGGGGCTCCCATACAAATACAACTAATGTGTTTTTTTTTGCTCGTTTTTACTCGATATTTGCTCGATATTGATAACGGCAATAGGTAGACGCTCGAAATATTCATAGAATATTTACTTATGTATTCAGTTTAAAAATAAATAATTATTTATTTCCTATATTTGTGATTTTCGACTAATCTTATCGCTATCCTTATCTATTTATTATAATATCAAAGATAATTATGAATCTTGGGGACGAGATGAGCTCCGTTTTTCTTTCAGAAGTGTACTTCTAAAAGAACGTGGGTAATATTTAAATTTATGATATCGCAGCTTTCATAAATGGATTTTGAGTACCTCGGAAAGCAATATTGGCTCGGCGAGGTTGAAAACTGTTGACAATTTTCTCTTGTTTTACTAGCTTTACGCTAATATAATTTTATTTACCAGCTCTCAGCTCAACATACCCCCTATGAATTGAAAGCACCCTTGGGTTGCCGTTGTAATAATATTACGGTTGGTATTGCCCGGAGTAAAAGCTTTCATGCTTTTATCGTCAAGGTTAGTGCTTTCGGCGATAATGTTAGTGCTCTGGTTTGATTAAATTTATGTATTTGTGTTTGATTTTGGTATTTGTTGTCGGGACGGTTGAAATAACGTTTCAATGCTCTCAGTAAAGTGTATCTATACTTCTATGTATACTAATATTATAAAGAGAAAAGATATGGTTTGGATTTGTTTTTTGTTTTTGGTTTGGTTGTTATGATTTAACTCAAAAAGTACTGGACCGATTTCAAAAATTCTTTCACCATTAGAATGCTACATTAGTAACATATGCTTTATTGTAATCCGAAATTTCCGCAGAAACTCCGGAGTTGCCGTGGGTAAAGCTGTAGGGAACAGCTATTATATGACAATCTTAAGAAATCATCCGTTTAAAGTTTTGGGACGGAGTTCATATATTACGGCGCAATCTCCTTTTGCATATGTTATGGACCAAGTGATAAATTGGGCAGTATACATAATGCCCGGTCATTATGAAAAATGCCCAATACGAGAGTGCAATATGATAATAATTATTCAAATAATCAAATTGACCGGGCATTATACATATTGCTCATCACCTTTTGGGCAGAGTAATACAAACATATTTAATTACAATTTTTTTTATTGTTATTGTCATTTAACTAACTACCTAATCATATTGTCTTTGACTGGAACAATCAATTTCTCTGTTTCTCCAACAGCCATGACGTCAAATCTTCGCAAACGCTGATAATCTTGATATACAATGTGTTAATGAATTAACTGAAAACTAGAAAGTAGTTTGCTCAGAATCGACTAGCGAATCGATCGCACTATGTTTTAATATAGGTTATGTTTTTTTTTTTTTTTTACTAGCCCAGGTCTAAATTATTTATAGTACAATATTTGGCGCGTACGCCGCCGCCCGCAGCAAAAAAAATTCGAACCGGTAGGCGCGGGCGTAGCGCTTGGAATTTCGTAGACAGATCACCCACAAACTAATGTTGAATAACTTTTAAAGTATACATTTTTTCGACTTAAAATATATTCTAATCATATTATTGTTTAATTTTTTAAATGGAGTGTATCAGGTTTTCAGTTAATTCATTAATACGTTGTATAATCTTGAAGCTTGAAGGCGCTTGAAGTCCGCCGCACGAGCCGCACGCTGAATGGCGGTCTCTGATTGGCTAAAGCGTGTCAAGCCATGCGTACTTCCCTCCCCGCCCTCGCATCGCGTTAAATATAGCTTTATTATCAAATTGCCCAATTGTCATGTAGCATTATAATAATGATCTAGCAATGTGATAAATAATGAAGTTAAGATAGTAATTAATCACTTAGCCCGATAAAGCTAGACATTATTCATAATGCTCGTGCATTATAAATAATGCTCGCATTAATCACCTGGTCCATAACACATATATGTAGAGAAGGACCTATTATAAATTAACGTGGGTGAAAAAAAAACGATTTGGAGTTATTGTTTTGTTTTTTCATAAATAATGCCCGAAGTCCTAAAATACTTTAGTATACTGTACTCAATCATAAGTCAGTCAGCTTCTTATTACAACAAATTCTTAAGGCTCGATAAATCATGGTAATAGAATATAACTTTGACGCTGTCGATTGAATCCACATCGTATCCGATGCGCTCTGATTGATGGATCGATCGATTTATTAATTGCTCCCGACGTTACCTTACCATCAGTCGTTCGTTTTTTGACTCGATGTTCCTAACGTGCACGATACGATACGCTATGATAACTTTATCTAGAGATAGTTCACCATTACTATGCTCTATGGTTGCCGATTTTTTGTGTTTGTGTTTAATTCATGAATATTGATCATTTCCTTTTGATGTCTAGGAAATCAGTGATGATGGAAAGTAAAGTACATTAGTATTCTGTTTTAAAGTAGGATTCCTTCAGCATCTCCTTGGTAGGCAGTAGATACTCGGAATGTACAGCATGTTGTGCGTAGGTATGCTCTGTGCATTTGGGTCTCAGTTTTGTTTTATGTATAATTTTTAAATTATGTATGTATTTTGTATTGAACTAGGAAATTATATTTAGTTCCTCTCAAGCACCACCAAGCACACTTTCTGAACACCGTGAAGGTTGGTAGAGAATGCCACTGTGGCATTAAGTCCGCCTTTTGTACCATGTTGTGCAATAAGCTTAAATAAAAAAAAATTCCTTCCGAACATTTTGGGCCACGTGCTCCGGTTATAGCCTATCTTTGTTAGCATTTGTTTACATCACTGCTGTATCTAATAGTTTCAATAACCTGATTATAAATGAAAAAGCTTGCAAACATTCTTCAATCTTTTGTTCTTCATATAATCTTTGATTGAAGCATTCTGGGATGACCACCCACGCTGGTCTGTTTTAAGAGATATTAAAGTAGGTACTTTAGTAATGAATAGCCTCGTTGAGAGTGGTCCGCGGTCCTATCTCTCCCCGACATTGTAATTGGATGTGTTGTTCTGAGATTCGATTCCTATTGAAGTGTCTGTCTAAAACAAACGTATTGAACTAAGCGATTACTATAAACGATTAGTATAGGGCTACCCTTCTCATTGAATTAGTGAGAGTAGACGGGATTAGATTTATGTATCTACGTCATTGTTTGACTATTTGGTTCTGACAATAAAACAAGATTTGTCTATGTTAGAGAATTTGATTGTGGTGTTAGAACTAATGAGGTTTGTTTATTTTCTTGAGATATACTTACTATATCTATATATACTATATCTATTTCAATTTACGTTCGGGAAAGTCAGTACCAGACAAGTTAAATATTGTACATCCTAGTTTAACTTGGTATGTATGGTATCACTAGCAGTTCCCCGCGGTTCCACCGTCGCTAGTTTCGGGAGTTCCGGAGTGTCCGGAATACAAAAGTACCCTATGTCCTTCTTTGTATCCTTAACAAGGTGTATGCAAAATTGCACGATGATCCGTTGAGCCGTTGAGGCGTAAAAGCCAAACAAACAAACAAACTCACTTTCGCGTTTATAATACTAGCAAGGATTAATTTAAAAAAATCTGTACAAATAAAACGAATGAATAACCGACCCCAAAAAATTACAATAATAATAATTAATCTAACAATAAATGTGATCGAAATAACTTAGATAGTAGGTATATATGTAAATTAATAGAGATTAATGATATGACATTTGCACGCCGAGCAACGGCAGAATATGATGTACCTTATGACATAATATACCACCTTTACATGTACCATATTTTGGAAAATAAACTAATTGAATTCAATAAAGATTAAAAAATTAGCGAGTGTAAGGCCTTTTGCACATTATAAGAAATTTTCTTGTGTTTTACATGCATCCGACAAAATCTACTCCTAATCTACTCTTGCTATGCGCGTGTCGTATCCGACATTTCTTGTAATATGAACGGTCCCATAACGACCAAAGCGACCGGATGTCTTATGAGATATTTCATATAATACACAAGAAAATTTCTTATTATGCACAAAAGGCCAAACGTTACGTTATATGTATAATAGACTGTGAGATATTAAATTAATTATTAATTAATATTACATATTGTTATTTCCTTTTTGTCCACAGAGGAGGAATGTTACCACTGCATGGCGAGTCTGGTCGCGTCCAAAGAGAAAATGTTCATCACCCAGACGAAGCTATTGAACGAGGTCACATGGAAAACTGTCATGCAAATCGCGAAGAAGCATGCCGTAAGCCCAACTTTTTATGGTTTCAAAGTAAGATGCAATATTTAGCTTCATTTTACTCCTCAACAAACATGGACTTAACTCATCTAATATCTTCGATGCTGATTGGGTGATAGGACCACTTGGATCAGTCAACATATTTTAAGTATTCCCGCTTGTTGATGTTGCATAACTTCAATCATTTAATAATTCTCCTAATATTATAAATTTGAAAATGTGGATGTTTAGATGTTTGTAACTCAATCACGCAAAAACGGCTGAACGGATTTGGATGAAATTTGGCATGCACGTTGTCAGGGATACAGAGAAGGACATAGGGTACTTTTTATCCCGGAATTCCCGTGGGAACTGTGAAATTACCGCGGGTGAAACCGCGGGGCACAGCTAGTAGTATAATATCGTGCAATATCATGCTGTAACGGTTTCAGAGGTTAAACTTTGAAGACTGGGGAAAATTTAATGCAGTCCTTCATAAGTCATGACCCATTGACTACGATTACAAATTACGTAAAATAACATAGGGTTTCGGGGGATGTTTACATAGGACAGTACATAGCCGAAATTGTGCTTCTAAATTTGCCCCCATTCGTACAGAGGATCGTTAGCTCACAGGGTTCCATTTTCCAGTCTGGGTGTGTATAAATATATATGTGTAGTATATACCACGTTTGCTTGGTATCCACGACACAAGCTTATAGCTTAGTGTGGGATCAAGTAGATCTGTGTGTTGTGAAGTGGATTATTATTATTATTAGCTTAATTCAACGGTTTTTGGTGGATCAATATAATTGGTATTAGACTACTTTTGTGTGAGTTGTTCGCAGAGTTTGCTTAAACTTATGATTAAATTTTAGATTAACGCCCGTTGCTTCCCACGGTTTGAATCCAATCTAATAATTTTGTCTTTGGCGTTGCTCGTAGCACTGGCAGCTGACGGACGGACATATACGTAAACTGTAGTACCTAGTACCTACGCATATCTTACGTGATGCACACTCATATGTGATACTTCTGGACGCATACGACCCATAATAACTTGTATGAATGACCATAATCATCCTGCAAATCCATCATTCAGCAAAAGTGTTTCTGGGGGGATCTCGAAATAAAAGCAGGCGAAACGGCGCGCGGCGGGAAACAGTTTTTATGTAAATAACTCGACGAAATTTAGAGTTCATAACATTTTGCAAAATTAACCAGTAATTCGTGCCAATGCCTCTAGGCTTACTGGGTCTCTCACAAATAGCTCATCACATTTCGGAGTGTGTACTGTGTACTATAAACAAACCCCTGCTATCGTACCCACGTCTGTGTAGTTATTCAGTTAGTTGATTGCGTATTTAACTTACCTATGTAAAATAACATAAACATTCGTGTATTTGAACATGCAAATGTACTCTTGATAGGTACTTGTATTACGCGTAGGTACCTAAAGGTAAATAAATACTCGTTATTTTATCACATTATGTAACGTTACCATTGTTTTTTTTCCTTAATGAATGAACTTACAACGCAACAGCTAGAAAATTATAAAATAAGTCGATATTCCTTGGTAATTTACATCTATCGATTCGTTGAAATGTGAGAACTGAGAAGGCATCTAAAATCCACATAATAGAAGTCACTATGAGAAGCATTGGCATTTGGCTATTAAGGCTTAGGAGCCCATCAAAGACTTTGAAAGTTGTTCAGTCGTTGTTTCGTAGGCCCCGGATGTCAGCGAGAACGTCCCATGTTTTTCAAGAATGAGAAATGAGATGATATTTGTATACCTAAATGATTATGTAAAAAAAGTCTTTTTTTTGGTATTTTTTTTTTATTATGTAAAAATAAGATATCGATAAAATCAAAATAGATCCAATAAAAAATAGTATACCTAGTTATTGTAAAAAAATATTACAGAGGTAGTAGGTAGGTACTTAGTTTCACGGTATTTTGTGAAGTGGAGCCTTAAATGCAGAAGCCTGTTGAATGGTGACAAAGATTAATCGGCCATTCAAATAGGCTTCTGAAAGTTGACTTGGTTCTTATCAGTGTCTCGAATCTCGAGCCATTGTAATTTAACGCGTCAAATATTTACTGTTATAAAATTCGTTGCATTATTATAAATCATTTTCCCCGTTAGAAATATAATAATATAATAATAATTAATAATATACAAATATTGAGAGATATAGGATCATATGGGTTATACATATATGACACAGGACATAATTATGTTTATCCTCAGTAAGTTACCTGGAATCTCGCCATAGACTGTCTTAACTTTTTGTTGGTAGATGTGAACCCCGTAGCAAAAAGTTGTGATAATTTAATATCGAGATTTCGGGTTTCTTAAAAATAATTTAATAACGAGAGTCATATCTCAGTTGCAGTAACACTTAGAAGTAATTATTGTATAGAGTCTATGCGGTTCAAATCAGCAAAACAAAACAAATATTTTGTTTTTTATAATAATAATTTGCATATACCTACTACATAATGTATAAGTATTAAGTACAGTACCAACGAGTATACGAATAAAAGCAGTCGAGGAGTACAATAAGTAAATATCGATTTTAAAATGTACCTACAGTAGGTACAGTCATTAGCAGAAACATGTAAGCATTTTTGTCAGTCAATGAATTTTATTGCAATAGTAATAAAGTTCAAAGACTGAAAAGAGTTTACGTGCTGCTGTTCCTGACTGTACATGTTTAAATATAAATGACGTATTCGCTTTCGAGGTCCTTACCTGCGACGCCGCGCCGTCGCGTGACTCTACATTGGGAACCTACATAGTGCACACACCGACCGACAAACACTCGTTATATAAACAGCAATAAAAAGGCTTACAGCGTTGACGGCACACGCCACCTGGAAGTTATCCATAGCCCAATGTGTAACAGCACGTGCTCATTTATGTGGGCACTGTAAAATTCTCTTTTTAACTCACAACTTCTTATTTGTATGTATATCTAAATCTTTCAACATAAGAAATATCAGCACCTGATGCATTGTTTTTCTTTATTTTGTTTTTTCTTTATTTCTTTATTATTTATTTTGTTATTCTTTATTTGTTTTCATTTGTGTTGTCCTGTATGTGTTCATTTGCGTTGTGTTTCTCCTCTTGCTTGAATAAATCTATTATATTTTATCATTCAAAATATTAGTAAGTAAGGAGTGGAGACTGTAGCCAAAGTTTGTATGGGACAATTCCACAAGAACTAAATTATCGCGGGTGAAACCGCATGGGGCAGCTAGTCTCAATATAATATAAAAAGTTGAAAGTTGAACACGTTGAACATTTTAATACAGAATAGCTGTGCCCTGTGGTGTCACCCGTGTGAGTTTCGGAATCCCCGCAGGAACTCTCAATTTTCTTTAATAAAAACCTTCCCTGAACTTCCACAAATATTTCAAGATCAAAATTTGTCAAATCGTTTTGGCCATTCCCAAGTTTTAGCGGGACAAACGAACAGCAATAGGGATGTGGACTACTTTTGAAAATCAAAATTCTAATTAGTCCGTCAGTTAGAAAATAAAAAAACAATAGACACGTATTTTTTGCTTTTTCAAATAAATTAAAATGTACAGAGATAAAGCGCATTAAAGTTTAGGGTGAGGGGGTGGTGACGTCACTAACCGCTAAAACCGCCATACAAACTGTCAGAATAGTGACGTCACGCGAAATTTCAACTCAATATATCGCCGTTATTTTTTGATTACATAAAAAAAGGCAAAAAATACGTGTCCAATATTTTTTAATAATCTACAAGACGGACTAAAAAATAAAAATTTGTCAACATGCCCATTCATTTTTATATACTACTAGCTGTCCCCCGCGGTTTCACTCGCGGTAATTTCGGAGTTCCCGCGGGAATTCCGGGATAAAAACTATCCTATCTTTTAAGTTGGACCATATTATAAATGGTTACAAAATTTTATCAAAATCCGTTCAGTAGTTTCGGAGTCCATCGCGGACAAACAACGTGACACGTGATTTATATTAGATTAGATAGATTACAAATTTTTTGCTGTCCCGTAAATACTCTAGCAAAAGTCGCGTTATAAAATCTTGTTATGAAGAAAACTATATCAATATGAATTTTCCCGCAATTTACACCGAAGTAAACAAGTATTACGGAATATTGTGTGTTACGTAATGTCAAATAAGTCTGGCACGTCATTTGCATAATATTCAAAATGGAGCGTTCCCATCGTGTCTCGGAGACAGTAAACATTAAATTATCTCGGCTACGATGATCAAGGTTTAGAACGTGTTATCGATAAATCACACGACGATTGCGTACAGGTGAACGACACTAGTTGTGAAAATCGATAAAGTGCGACGAACGTTCTTGATTCATGAACCTTTGCTGAACCGTCGCGCGTCGATGTTGCGTTGCTACGACCGACCTCCAGTCCACGCGTTCACGTCGAGCGTTGTACTGTTATAAAAACTACCTTTGAAGATGTTATTGGCCGTAATCCGTTATTTAAAGAAAACTTTTACCCCATTGGTTGTGACTCTGCTGACCTTGAACCACGAGGCGCTCTATAGAGCTGACTAGAGCTTACTAATTAGTAGGTAGGTACGCGTAGTTTTGTCATCTCTGAGTTGCTTTGCAGAGGGAATCCCGAATTTCACGAACAAACAGCTAGTCAAAAGTCAAATATGTGAAAGTTGAAACAAACCGAAAATTTGGCTGATAATCTTCTGTTTGTTGCAATTTGAAGTACTGAAACTGACTAGTGGTCCTTTCATTTTGATAAATATTGTAAATAGTAATCGATTAATGATGGAAGCTACGTGTTTAGATGATATTTTGTTATTGGGTCTTTAACGACAAAATAATATGCAATAATTATGATTCTTTTTTTTATTCTTGTACCACTTAAATATGAACTCTTTGCAGATTGCCAAATAAAAAAAATATTTCTTTGATGACTCAATAATATAAATGAGTTATTGGCTAAGCTGAATTTCAGATCAAACTATTGTATTGCCTGGATCAAACTTGTATCTTGATATTTCTCGCGACTGCTTATTTTTATGTGTAATCTGACACAGGAAATAGTCTATTATTGGAATAAACATATCGTTCATTGTTTACCCGTATACATTTTTATTTCAATGTTTTGACAAAACCTTGAGTTTATTTTGATCCAGGCAATGCTAGTTAGTTGAGTCTTTATAAATTTATTATAATATATGTATTATGTACATATTTTCAAAAAATATAATGGTGATTCAGTTATTTTTAATGTTGCTTTTGAGTTTTTTCTGTTTGGTTCTTCTCTATGCAGTTCTATTGGGAATGAGTTTCCTATAAACCAAGGACTTTGCTGTGAATTGATGAATAATTCAGGACATGGGATTTTAGATGTTTATATTTAATTGTTGTGGATAGTAGAAGTAGTAATTCTAAAGTTAACCTAACCACAAAACTGAGTATGTGGAGTTCTATATCTATCTTCAAATATATATAAATCACGTGTCACGTTGTTTGTCCGCGATGGACTCCGAAACTACTGAACGGATTTTGATAAAATTTTGTAACCATTTATAATATGGGCCAACTTAAAAGATAGGATAGTTTTTATCCCGGAATTCCTGCGGGACCTTCGAAATTACCGCGGATAAAATCGCGGGGGATAGCTAGTAGATTTATATATATGATCATGATCATCCTAATATGCTTTGACACCTTAACTACATATTTAACTGATCACCATGAAATGCCTACACATGGTCAATGGTACAGAGAAAAACATAGCGTACATTTTATTCCGGAACTCCCGCGGGAACCCTGAAATTAACGCGGATGAAACCGCAGGGAATAGCTAGAAATATGGGTAAGAAAAGATGTAAGTATATCTATTGTTTCCGTACACTGCCGTCGATTGTTTGCAGAAGTCAGCTGCGCAGCATCTTTCGCGACTGTCCGGCGCGATCGGGCCCGAGCGCATCTACTCGGACTGGCAGTGGTGGATACTTGCCGCACTTCCCTTTCCGCATCTAGTGAGGGTACTGGACTGTTTCTTCCATGAGGGCATCAAGGTGAGCTCACAATACCCATAAATGATAATTGTGAAAATTTAAGAGTATTCTACATCTTACTCACACGCTGATTGTATCAATTCGTAATGTAGTTTGTCTATGTAAACACCGATTATAATACTTTGTCAGAAAAATATCAATAACACCATTGGTTCATGATGTAACTTAACGAGTTCAATATTTTTTTTTGTGTTTGAGTTTGATCATTAATATTCTCTACATATTATGTTAAATATAGTACAGGGTGTAAACTGATCTAAATTATGAATAAAATTAAAATTGTGAACTTATGTACATATTAAAAAAAACATTGTGTGCAGGTTTTCTACAGGGTAGCACTGGCGATCCTCATCCTATTCCACAAAGACTCCTCAAGCCAGAGCTCCGAGTGGTATATTGAAGCTACAAAGAACGGTGTCGACCATGCCATTGACAAGTACTGCAGAACAATGCCGGCATCGCCAACTAAATTGCTACGAACAGCTTTCAGTATAAGGGCACTAAGGTAAGAGAGCTGTTAACATTTAGTCATATGTATTTGTGTTTGCCTTATTAAATAAACAAGAGATAAACTTTCACAATAATTCTTAGACCTAAATTTTACCCCCATAGATGCATTAGAAGACTAAATCAGAATATTCCAAATACATGTTCTTGTCTTGAGCTACCCTTATTCACAGGAATATTTTTAAAAACATCATTAATAATATGACCTGTTTTTGTTTGATTGAATTGCTTTGTTCCGTTTGCAGTTCACAATACATATCGCGAGTATTCATAAAAACTGAAATGACGCTGAAGTCGAAGCAAGTGATCACTGGGTCGAAGCTAGTGCGCTCGAGGTCGTCTGACAATCTCCCGACCAGCCAGTCTCAAGTCAACATCCAGATGATGTCTCACACATTGACCATACGAGAGGTAAATTGTATAGTGAAGTTTATGTTGATGATATTTTAATTTGCTCTCACGTCGAATGAATAAATGATACTGATGAGTAATTTGTTAAAATATTTATAAAGAAACAGTATATTTTAATAAGACGCTAAAAATTCTTATTGTCTACCTCTTTGTGTGATTCTTCAAGTTATAAGGTACTCGACGATAGCGTTACTATTATTATAAAGAAAATAAAGTTTGTTGGATATGCACTTTCCTCTTTATTTGTCTACACAGCGAACGCGTTTGGATATTTTATTCTAACCCTACACGAGAGGAATATCTAACTCCACATATTGCACTGCCACACGTTATATCAAACATGTGATATTATCATACAAATTGTTATTAATCAAATATCGTCTATCTGTGTATATCGTTAAATTTTACTTGGTTTGCAGAGAATGTCTGAGGAGACGTGCAAACAAATGGTATCGTAAGCGACGAAATTAGGCGTGGCTTTGGCTTTTCTATATTATTCCCATATTATAATTCACTCGATTGCGATTCTAACATGACTAACTTCAGTTGTACCGATGTCGATTACGAAATCGAATCGATTGTAGACATTCTCATGTGCCCGTTTTCGTTTGGTTTTCCGTTTCGTTTTTTTTTTTTAAATTAAATATATCTCTTTGTTTACCATTCAATTATTATGTTATGTTTCGTCTGTGTGTGCCGAGAGACTTTGTGAATGATATTATTCTTATACCATGTTGTGTTTTCAATTATCGATGTGATCATTCGATTCTAATTTAATTTTTTGACTTTTCACGAAATATTTCTATTTGAAAGTCTTTTAAATCTCCCAATGTGTTATTAATGTTCATACCGTTGTTTCCATTCGCTTTGAATGTGTCATATTATTTTTCCTGTGTCTATTTTTATTAATTTGTAACTTCTTTAATCTATTTCGTCAAACCACTGTTTATATATAAAAAGTACTTTTGCTAGTATCAATGCGTTCAAAAAAGCGTGGCATGTGTGTGAGTTTCAACTCCTCTTCAAATTAAACAAATGTATATTTTTTTCTATACATAAAACCAAGCTAAAGTGAACTACAAATATATTTTTATAAGTTTATTAAAAATAATTGACTCTATAGTGATGTTATCGCATGTAAATCGATTGTTTTGTGTGAGTGCTAACCAGTGTGTCGGTTTTCCTTGTTAGGGTGCTCATTCGCCCGGCCCGCGCGCCCTATCGATGGGCGTTTATCCGATACAAACGATCAAGTCGCAGATTCTAGACCACTCCGAAGTAAGACTAATGTCAACTAGTTGTATCTGTCGCTCCGCTATGAGCTTGCGACATTTACGTCATTATTATCGATGTTTAGATGCACCGCTTGCCCACTAGGTGTTTATATTATTTTCTTAGCCATTATTCGATCATAAATCAAAAGCGTCTGCTTATTTTAATTTAATATTATAATGAAACATCCGTTTAGTGTTTTTTTACTACGGTGAGTATTTTATGTGTGAGCTAGCAGCTAAGTATTTGCATGATTGATATTAAAATTTGAAGATTTTACAACTATTTATGTGTTATGTTTTACGTTTGTGATTACGTGTTAATGATAGCTCCTAAAGTACGTTTTAGTCAGAAGGTCAAAACTGCTACTGGTATACCATGATCCACGTTGTATGCGCCAAAATGCACTTTACATAATTCAAATTTCAACTTCCTAAAAACGAGTCACGACCATCCAAGTTTATGCCCTTACTGGCGTGAAACTGTACTTCCCGTTTTAAAAAATCATATATTCTAAAATATTTCATGTAAAAAGAAATCGATAGTTTATGTTAGATAGGGTACAAAACTAACTTCTAACAGAACGAACAAAGGCCATAAAACCACAAATTGAATTGGATGATTCTGTAGAATGATCATCAAAGTTTGTAATCATCCTATTTTACATATCATTCTCCTATCGATCTCTTTTCAAATGGACGAAAATGAAAACCATGTGATCTTTTAAAGCGGCTGTAAGGGCCATAATAGCAGGTCCATTATCACGATAGCTGGGTGTCCACAGAGTCCGCGCTCCTCCCACTTGGCCCAGTGGTTCCCCTTCCCTAACGCTGTGTTTATGGATCGCGCCCAGCACACGTCGCAACTGAGGCCCAAGGTTTGACATTGTAGTCAGCAACACATCACCATACACCTTGCATCGGGAGCAACTATTGTAGATTTGGAAAAATATTCTGACCGGAAAGAGTAGAAAAGATATAGGTATGTAGTTGTACCCTGAGCCAAATGTTAAGTTTGTATTGTATCATAAGTATGTTTTTACAACAAAAAAGTATTATATCTAATCTCTGGTACCCATAGTAGCTTTGCTTAGTTTGGGACCAGGTCCAAATAGTAGTGATAATTTGAAAAACGACGACATAATATTAAGTATAATATAAACACAAAGTGCTGATCAAGAAAGCGTACTGGGCTTACGTCTATTATCGCGTCTAGACACTAGGTTATGCAAGACACAAGGTTAACGCAGCGTTTAGGCATAAATAACTTTACCAATATTGTACTACAAGTTCGTATTCTCCTTTGATATTTATTTGAACCTACGACCTCTGGTCACTACGGTGTTTGGTTTATCGAATAAAGATTGGCATTTTTCAAGTTTCAAGCACGGTCCAGAGCTGAAAAGCTCATGAATGTAAAGTAGGTAGTAACAAGTAAATGTATTACAACTTTTTTGCCGTTTTCTTTAGACGTTTTATTATACTTCTCTCTATCTTTTCTACTCTATTTGGGTGAACACACGTATCGGATTGAAATAGCTTTTTAAAATTGTTGCTAACTGTATTATTGCAATTGGTGGAACTATCTAATTGGATCACAGTGGCTCAGGTAATCGTGGGGTATCGCATCATCTGTAGTGGATATTGTAAATGGTATCTTGTTACGTAGTTTGGGTGTAGTCTGAAATTGAAAAAGGCTTTTTTTAAGAAAGTAGTAGCAAATTTCTTAATTTGCGACGGATAAAAATATAATACAAAACTTAATTCTTGTTTATGTAATAAGAAACATTGATCGATGCAATTGTGATTTCAACTAGGTTGATTTTGGTTTGATGGACTTTGTTTGCGATAAAATCAATAGATTGTATTATTAATGTAATACATCCAACACCTACCCTACTTAAGTAGAAGATAAAAGTTTTATGACCTAGTCAAATACACTTTGCTTTTCCCTTTGTTGGGATATAATAACAACACAGTGACAATATTGTAAATCAATCTTTAAAAAAAATATTGTGGCTACGGGACTGGAGGGTCAATGCCAAAATAAGATGGCAACCGGAGGGTTGTCCTGGCTACAATTGGTTTAAATACACCAGAGGGTAAAATGACCTTGAACCGCTTACACCCAACAAATAAGAATTTCACAAGCATGAGTGAAAATTGATAAATTTTAAGTACATTTACGGCCGCACTCAGAGTCGACTTTAATGATTACTTAGCTAAGTATAGATTTTTAAAACAAAACTGCCGCAATCAGAGATGTTCAGTAAATTAATGTTAATTGGCATTTAATGAGATGTAACTTAATTAGTTAAATGCCAATTAACATTAATTTATTAAACTTGTCTGATTGCGGCAGTTTTGTTTTAATAATCTATATTACTTAGTGCGGCCGTTAGACTCTAAACAAGGCGAGGTAAAAACTTGGTTTAGTTCAGTAGTTTTTGCATGATACGCGTATAAAACAGACGGATATTCAGAAAATAGTTTTGTTTTTGTGACTAGACCTTTTAAATTAATATATTTTTAAATATTTTCAATGTTTTATCATATATCTGCAATATATTTGTATATTTTAGTATTATCTAATTGTTGCATGCTATCGTTTCTTCATCTAAAGTATAGATACATATATTTTGTATTATTGTTTATGTAGTAATTCCATTTGTGTTGTGATTCAGTAATTTTTTTATTAAATGTGGACACAAAGCACTGACACCAGTAAGCGTCGACTAATTATATCACTAACTAATAATGATTGTGCCGTCAATAGTTACTTTAAGTATACTGCTTGATTTAATTTCAACACGTAGTTATATTTTTGAAATCACTGAACGCAGTAAAACTTGTCAAAAATGTAAGATAACATTTCGGAGTTTATTGGAGAAATAATATTATATTTGACTATCTTACTTGTACATACAAAGTAAACTGTTAGCTTGATTTTCTTTTGTATTCCCTGTCTAAAATTCTTGAATATGAATGTTAAAAATCTCGTCTTTATTACCAAGATTTGATTAAGGGTCGATTTTTCAATGGCCTATTAATATTTGGTCGAGGAATAAATACATTCGACATTTTGATACTTAGTTTTTGTTTAGAAAATCTATCAAAATAATATCAAAATAACGCATGTAGTTTAAAAATTTTGTTCTTTGTCTCAAACCAAATAAAAACTAAAGATGGAACGCGTACCTAGAACAAACAAGTGAAGCCAGGAAAAAGACACCACGCCGTGCACGTACACAGAAACACGCACACACAAGAAAAATACACCATACCTGGGAATCGTGGCACTTTCCTAAGGCCCACATGCATACGCAACCGGCTTCACTTCGTTGTTCGAGACGTTCCGTCTTTAGTTTTTATTTGGTCAGAGTTCTTTGTTTAAAAAATCAAGTGACACATGTAATGGTTATGCCCACAGTTGTTCACTCTCTGGTCATGGCTTCCCGTGAGGATCACGATGTACCAGCCAGTGTTGCTCTACACCACCGAGGAGCATGGATGCTCGCTGACCACTTTCTACGTCCGAGTGGAGCACCATGAGCCTACGTTGCTTATGATCAAGACGTGCAACAATGAGGTAAGACAGAATTGCCTTCAAAGTTATTTTTAATAATGTACGCAATATATTTTTAACCGAATTCCAAAAAGGAGGAGGTTACGCATTCGATTGTATGTATGTTTTTTTTTTTTATTAAAATTCAGTCGATGCTCGTTATGTCAATTTTACGATGACTATTCGAACCTAATCCAATAACTACTTTGTAGTTTGTCTTAAGTTGGGAATGAGGTTCAGTCTTGTTTTGGTGGTACTCATTTTGTTTTTTTTTAGGTGTTTGGCGCGTATTGTTCTACACGATGGTTCGAAAGGAACCAGAAGGACGAGCGCGGGAACCGACAGGCGTACTTTGGCACCGGCGAAACATTCCTTTTCAGGTACCGACCTTATAATAATTATGTTTGATTTAATATTACAACTTTTAAATTATTTTATTTTATTAATCAATTGAATCTTTTACTAGTACTATAGTGGTGCTGATTTTATCTGTAATACTCGTTAAGACAATTCGAATTTTATTTCCAAACTGATTTGCCGAGAATTTTGTATTTAGAGTGTGAAAGAGAGAATTGCTACCAATGCTGATCGTCTTAGACCATCTTTTAGATCTAAAAGTCATTTAGAAAACGGCAAATGTAGAGCTAGAAAAAAAAGGTTTTGGTGTATAAAGATGGTCAAACACATTCAGAATTTCAATTTATTTATGCTTTGAAATACTTTATTTTTTGTGCTTATTCGATTTTATTTCGTTTTATTCGCTTAATTCTTGTTCCATTTCTGTCATTATGGAAATAAATCAAATTTTCAATACTTTATACTTTCTCAAAAACCTATTAATTTATATAGCATAATAATAATATAATATATAGAACAGTTTTTTTTAGAACAAGACTTTGTAATTTAAATCCTTTTGGTTTAAAAGCAATTATTTTCATACAATGTCTCTCACTTGGTAACCCTCGCCCCGCGTGATCTTTGATTGTTGGTTATTTTTGTATAACATTAACTTCATCTAAATTAATTAAAAGTTTTATTTACAAAATATTTTATTCGTATTATATATGGGTGCTTCGGGTGAAGGCTGCGCTGAAACACTTCATAACCAAAACTCAATACACTATGCATTAAGCGCTTCCTATTTGTTAGACCCTATCCACTTTGCATGGCGACTACTTAGTCAATATTTAGTAGTAGTACAATGTAGATGCACTTTGTGGCATAGTGTAGTTATTGATATTGTGACTCGATCTTACATCGGTTTGTGTCCATTTATTGAATATTTGGACTATATTTTAATATAAATTTCAGTGATGGATCAAAATTTGAAATGGGTATGGTGAGAATTTTAGCGTGATGTCCTTTGAATTACTAAAATTCGTTGGGCTGATTTTTTAACCGACGCGCGACGGAGAGAAAACACTTGTTCCGTTTTTAAACTTATTATCGGCCTTATGAGGGTTGAAAAATTGGTCCGAAGATACAAAAAAATAAAAATTTACTTATCACGCTAGAATCCGTCATCAGTTCCTCTTTATTGGGATATTGATTTCTATTCACGTTCAGAGATAAATAATAAAAAAAATTCAGACACAAACAATATGAGTACTGTTTTTACTACTTTTACATACTTACAAGTACAATGATTAGCCCTATCTAATCCTAATTTCCGCTTCTAATCTGTTGTTACTAACCAAAAACCTAATCACCATAATAATATGATAAATATAATAATTACGAAACATCCATGTCTACTTTACAATGTCATTAAAATATTTCATCTTCACATCCTTCTTCTGTATTAATTCAAATGTATATATATATTATAAAGACGAGGAAATAAGAATTACGAAAATCCCCAAAAAAAACATAATTTATCTTGTGTCTTTTACGTATTTCATTAAAAAAAATCTTTGGATATTACGTCAAAAGGGTAATTTCCAGTTTTTTTATAGTAAGACCACGTCTACAGCATTTAAACTTTTGGAATGCTGCAGTTAGTGTTTACCTACCTTTTTTTTTTTAAATCTTTATTAATGAGCTTAATCACAATGTGATTATGTCGCTCAGTTGCATCAACAGAACACACTAAAGTTTACCTACCATGTTTGACATAATGGACCAATAAAGGTGGACCGACGGAGGTGACGCCACCGGATGCGGGAAGTGCAGGATGCGGTGTGGCGACCCTCGAGGAGGTCTATGTCCAGCAGTGGACGTCTTTCGGCTGATTTGATGATTTTTTAAATTTAATATCTTAGAGAAGATAATATGTGGGCGTCCATGCAAAAAAAGTACCAGTACCTAGTGGGGTATTGAGTTAATACTAGATTCGGTATTCAGAATACTCTATATAGTAAGGATGGAAAAAATATTAAAAAATTAGCACAATTTTTTTATCAGACATTTGAAGTTGGAATTTTGAAAAAACTTGATTGAGGAAAAGCTTTATACAAGTGTGAGTGAACAAAAAAACACACACTTCTACTTGCTTGTTACACAGATTTTTTATATATTATTGTAGATTAAGATATTACATTATGAAATGGTGGAAAATTGAGCATTAATTAATAATAATCAATTAATCAATTAAAATCGCGGTCGCTATTTTTCACCCAACTATACAAAACTACCTACTTATATCTCGGAAACTAAATGCCGAGAAATGGTACTTTTCGCTTGGACGCCCGCATCTTATGGTTTCTTTTAGCGATTGGCGCTAGTTTGACAGCTGACGGACGGTACTTGACATCAGGGAACTCTGTGATGACCCGAAATCTTATTTCCTCTGCGGCTTCAGATGTATGAACGTTCCAATGTCCCATCTCCCGACCGCGCACCGTCCGCCACACAGCCATGACATGACACACAACGTGCGCTCCGTTCGCTTGCAGCCTTTACCCGGAGCGCGCCAAGTACCCGTGGGTGGGGTGCTCGGCGGGGGCGGCGGGCGCGGGGGGCGACCAGGAGCGGGTCGCGCACGGCTCGGAGCTGTTCATGGCCGCCGACTCCAAGATGATCACCATCGGAGGCGGGTCAGTACCCGGTAGGATAGTGTACCTACAGCGATGCGCCGGCGCCGGTTCGCAGTTTGCACCCGGTGAAGGCGATGTACCCGTGGGTCGGGCGGCAGAGCGAGGACGCAGCCGGCCCGGCGGCCGGCCACGGTGAGGCCGACGGTGACGGCGACGGCGACGGCGACGGCGACGGGCGCAGCTCGCACGCCAAGTCGCTATTCATGGCGGCGGACAATACGATGATCACGATAGGCGGCGGGTATGTTGCGTGTGCGCGAGAGTGAGTTCCGAGCGTCGGCGGACGCGGCCGAGGCAGGATCTAACCTAACCTAATCTAACCATAGCATTAATAAGAATACTATAGAACTCGATTTCAGCGCACGCGGAGTCATGGAATTTCAAGTGTGGTGGAAACAGCGTACTGCGTCTAGTGACAACTGACAAGCTGCTCAAGCACGCATCAACTGATTTTGTGCTTCAATTTCAAACGAGAGTTTTGAATAAAATAAACCGGTTAACCTTATAGTATTTAATTATTATTAACATTGTTGGTCACAGCTAAGTAAACACAGGGATCAGCAGTGCTCTAACACTTGTAGCATCCGTCATTCATCCTTCAATGGCGTCTCCTTTTGGTTAATTACTCCACTCTATGGAAATAAATTATGAATCGATTTAGTACCTAATTAATTCCAGAGACTTACATAAAAATTTTACCTCTTTATAATATTAGTATCACGTTGTATAATAATAATATAATCTTTCAAAAATTCCAGTGACGGCCAAGCTATTTGGATGGACGAGAACATAAGGTTCGGCAAGACCGACCGCTGCTCGACGTTCAACAACCCGCCCCTGTGCCCCAGCGGCGACTTCGAGATACGCGTGCTCGAGGTCTACGGCTTCTCGGGGGCATAGACAAGCGGAGTGACGCGGCGGCCATCGCGAGCCGCCGCCGGAGTTGTTGCACCTATCTACTTCGCGGATCGCGTACCGGAATTTCAAATCGAAATTCGAATCCAACACCCGCCACGATTGTGTCGATGTATTGTGACCCCACAGCCGATATGGACGACGACGGAGTGAAATAATCTCGATATCATTTCTTTTTTACTATCTACTTACTGTTTACTATTAATGTTACGATGGTGTCCGTATTCCCATGTGTGATAAAATAAATGTATTGTCGTGATTGCGCTTGCGAGTGTGCGCGCGTGCCGGTCGAGGCTGTCAATAGATACCATAGAGCTAATAAAAATCTATAATCTAAATCTGAATATATCCACACAATCATCGCTTGTAATGCTAAAATAAATTAAGAATTATAATGCAATGTTCAGTGATAACGAAATGTCTACAGTATTTTTTTATTATTTGCTTATTGTTAGATTGCAACGGCTGCCTATGCGATGTATTTATTGATTGCCCCTTGCCGTTATCAGACTGTGTAGTAGGATGTATTTTGTGTATTTATGGATGATTGAATTAATCTCTGTGTGTTCCCCCCGTAGTTCATAAATAATAATATATTCGATATATTTTATTATACATACATAGAAAAAAAGGAAAATACATAAAACTATCCGTTCAAAACAACGAAAACGGCGAAATGTAGGTTGTTACGGTTATTTATTAAAAAAAAAACATTAAAATATCGTGTTATAGATTTTAACTGTTGTACTAACGTGTCGTTACTCATCTCGATGGTTTCAATTAGTTTCAATACGCTTAGAAGAATAAGCAATATACTGCGTGTATATTTAATATCCTTATAATATTATGTTACCCGAAATATAAAGGTCTGCCGTGGGTGGGTTTTCTCTTGAATATTGAACATTCCAGTGAACTTGGTGCGACAAGATTTGAACATTGCAAATTTTCACTTGAATATTAGACCCGTTGAACAGTCGATTGAAACCTACTCGTTATTTATTTGTATTTATACTTAAAAAAAATATTGATTTATACATCTCTGTGTAGTTATTAGGTATACCGTATTTGTTAACCGCACTCGCAGATGGCCAAGATACAGGCTCAGCCTAGTTTGGTCACTGATAGATAGTCTCGTAATTTTGTATTCACCGTTTCTTTGTGTAATAAATAAATAAATAAATAAAATAATTAAGGACGAATTAAGGATTAAGGACATTCAACGTGGAATTTAAAAAAGAAAAATTAAGGTCTCAAGCAACCCTCAAGTGAAGAATCCCCCCTTAAAATTTTATTACACAAAAATTAAGTAAATTTTTGACAAAAATTCGAACGTTTTTCGCTTACGTATTTTTTTCCTCGCGAGAAATGTGTTCTATAGTTGTCTATGATATATTCAAGACTTACACACTCTATGTGGTACAAAACAAAAGGCGCGTGGTCGCGGAATGCGACCAAAAATTGCGATTAATTTAAAATAATGTTGTGTCATGAGCATCACATGAAGTATATAAGCTGTCTTTTTTACATTGAGTTAACAAAGAGAGACATAGAGCAAGAGATGCTTATGCAGTCATAAGCATCTCTTGCAAAAGATTTAAGGTGCGAAGTTTATAAACGATTCAGTAATCGTTTATAAACTTCGCACCTTAAATCTTTTGATAGGTACACATTGTATAATATTATATATTTATATTAATTTTATTGACACATAGAGATTGAATTTGGTTTCAGGAAATCAGTATTCATATTTTTTACATTTCTTTTTTTAATCTATGTCATGAAGTGAAAAATTTACATTTTCATAATAACGGTTACGATTAACGTCTCAAAACTTTAGAGCTCAGTAGTAGAAAAAATAATTATAACAAGCTTTAAAGAGCTTTTTTATTATTTATGTTTTTATACAAGGTTAGTCAAAAGAAGTGTCCCATGTCTTGAACCCTTAAAATTACCAGTGAAATAAGCAAAATTGTTTTAATTTTTTTTTATATCTTACAAATGGCAATGGACAAGGTGACTGTTTTTAAAAACACTTAAGTGAGGCTTTTAAATTCTTGACCACAGACAATAAATTATAATGTAGGCTACAGACTCACAGCTTACCTACATGACATTGAAAATTTTTTGTAATGATATTTCTCAACTGTAACCAGTGTTACTTGTCATCATGAACTTTGGAACTTTCGGCCTGGCGACCCCCTTTTCTAATAACTGTGTAATAATTATCTTATAGTATTTAAATATAAAAACAAAGTCTTTGCTCACAAAAATGTACCAAAGAGAAGATTTTTCTGTAAATATTTATCGATGATATAATTTATGCATATAATATACTTACATATTATTTATTTTAAATTGTAGGAACGCTTTTTTATTATTATAGATTCGCCTACCGTAATATTATATTCGTTGTTAAAGCTATGTGCTGCACCGGTTGGTACATTTTTGACCTATTTATTTTTACATTAGCATTTTATGATTTGCGGTCATTTAGCGAGCGTGTTAGAAAAATTATATGATCGATAGTCAAATAATGTCTCAAATACAAAATTATGCTGTCAAATTATTGTTTAATAATCAAATTGATCATACATATTGTATGCGGCAGAACTAAAAACAAATTTTTCAACAAATTCTCACACTGCCATTCTAAATAACGCATAGTATTATTTCTCGGTACCTATTTTATAGTGTAAATTATAATTAATGTGCCAAATTTGGACCATTAACTATGAAATAATTCACTCCAGGTTAGTTTGGTTACACAATTGATGTAAACTGTATAGGTATATATAACTGTAAATTTTATATTTTAGTTGGATGTTATTTTTTTATTAATTTTGACGATACGACAGTTGAAAATATAAATCTCAAATCGGATGTTTTATTATAGTTAGGGTCAGCGCAAATCAGGTGGAAAACGGCTTGAGCCCTTTTTCGATGTTATTGAATATATTTTAACTGTATAAGCATTATTTTTAAATACAAAATCTACCCCGATTTCAAGCGTCTTCTCGCGAAAACTTGCACTCGATATGCGTTAGATTGTGTATTTAAAAACGATAGCAATACGGTTTTTTATTTAACAATACCTAAAAATTGTTTGAGCGATCTTTTATTTTCATTCGAACAGACCCTAAATCTTCATAGATAATAGATTTATTTATGTTGGTTACAATTCGAAGAATACATATCCCTATGAGTACAAAAGGGATCCACCATCTTTCATATCACCCGCGGCTTGTTTTTGGCTTTGTTTTTTTTTAATGTAAATATTTTTAGCTTCCTGTCCATTGGCATCGGATCTCGGATGTGGTGGTGATGGACAGTGAGTTCATAGCGTAATTTTAAATGTACTACAGTATATCTATATATATCAGAAGCCTAAGAAATTGTTTTCGTATAAGAAATTCTAATTAATTTATGTAGTAATTTATTGAATAAGTAACATTTTATGTATGAAATATAAAATTATGTATGTTAATTAAATACTATTTAAAACGTGCATGCCTCTGCGGACAGAGGTGAGTAGAGTGACCACTCTTCAAAACGATAATACGAAACGAAATACAAAAGATATTATTGAATAACACACCGTGTTTTTGTCGTCTGGTCACGCTCATAAAATAAGGTAAAATTGTATAGTTTTGTTATAATTTATAAATATAGGTAAGGTGTGTTTGTTCGCTCAATTATTTGAGTTGTTATAAGCTTAAGGACGTTTTTGTTTTGTTATCAAGCTCATCAAAAATATTTTGCCACGCTAAAATGGACGCAACTGACTGTATTACAAAGTTATTACATTAGGCGTTTCAAAAAACACATTTTCAGCGCCTTCTGTGAGTACTTGAACGTTTAGAAGTGCTCAAAATTAACTACCAATAAGTATATACATGGCTACTTACATACAGTTGAAGCCAATATAAAACGTGTAATAATAAATAGTCAATCCTGCCGACTCCACGACTGTTTTTTAACACTGAAAATGACAAGGACAGTCGAGAGAAATATTTATATTTCTAACATCAAACATAATTATGTTACCGTCTTTTAACTTTGTACCTCAGTGTAGATAAACAGTCGCAGGAACATACACAGACAGAATAAAATTAACGGTCGGCACATGACTGTTCTTACGTCCAAAGTAACTCATACAGTAGACTCCATTTTAACGTGGTAATATTTGTTTTTTGTTGTTCGACGTTTCGCCGCTGTCCGCTGAGGGGCGCCGCTCGCGATGTTGCTGTTCGCTGTTATCTGTCGTTGATCAGTGTAAAGTCTAGTCTTTATTCTGTTTATTTAAACTTTAACGGTTTATTAATATTAACTAAATATATACGAAGCGATATTTAAACATAGTTATTATTTTAGTGAAGAAACCAAAACACTCGTGCGTGTTTTGTCCCCCCGCCCCGCCCCGAGGGGGAAACTCGTAGGCTCGTGGATAGTTAGTGGATAAGTACATTTTGGAATGTAGTTGTATACCTACTGTTATTAATATCCGTTCTCCCTTTCAGTATTTGTGATGTATGTATGCGAGTGTATATATGCTGTCCCTGGTCTATGTGCGATGATGGACACCCTACTGTACCGGGGTCCGACGTGTTGGTTGGATTTGGCGGCAACATTCGAATTGTTCGGAATTGTTGACGCGGATACGTCTATGTTTTAGTTTGTGATGGGAGCCATTACGTGAAATTGTGCACTGATGCTATCTGTTTGTGCATAAGTGAAAGAAGTTAACTACTAGCGCGTGGGCTTTGGTTGGACACGACGTGTTCCGAAAGTGTATAAAAGTGATAAGCAATTATGCCTCAGCATTGCATGATTTCGGGTCGTTTTTTATACGTTTCGTATCATTGACGCGTGTCAGTGTGAAACAGATTGGTATTGTTCTTCCGATTGCATACGTAGACGTATCCACGTAAAACTTCGGCTGTATCAGGGATGCAGCCGACCGGTTTGTTTGCTATGGTTGATATAACTGTTCATCGACCCACGTGTGTTGTCGCGGCGCGGTTGCTGTAACGAACACGTGTTGTGTGTTGTGACGTCATGATGTACTGTTACATTCGAATAGTCTTAGTTCGCCGTCCGCGGTGTAAAACTCTTTAGTGTAAATGTTGCTTTACGATGTCTACAAAAAAAATATATATAATCACATTATACCTAACTATTGTCGTTTTATTGTGTTTTATATAGGTACCTCAAGTTAGCATTCATTTCACCACTTACTATTACTATAAATGGTTACAAAATTTCATCAAAATCCGTTCAGTAGTTTCGGATGTCCGCGATGGCGGACAAACAACGTGACACGTGATTTATATATATTACTAGCTGTGCCCCGCGGTAATTTCGGAGTTCCCGCGGTAATTCCGGGAAAAAAGTGCTGTAGTTTACGGTGATAAGCAGTTAACCGCATTAATTCCGGAGTTCCCGCGGGAATTCCGGGATACAAACTATCCTATCTTTTAAGTTGGGCCATATTATAAATGGTTACAAAATTTTATCAAAATCCGTTCAGTGGAATCGGAGTACATCGCGGACAAACAACGTGACACGTGATTTATATAATATTAAAGATAGATAGGTAGATAAGATATACATATATACAACAAGTGCTCGTTTAAAGATAGTAGATTAAGTATTTCCCAACATCGGGAGAAATCATGCCTAAATCGAATGGTCTGGAGACGAGGTAAGTTTTGTGAACATAAACATGGCCATTATGGCCTGTGTGTGGACCGTGGCCATTTTGTACAAAACTTGGCAGTTGGCAATGAAAGGGTTATAACTTATTATCGAAAAAACTAATGACCCGTTCACCGCCATAAGATGTAAGCTAATAACAGACGGCGTGGCGGGAAGCGACTTTTATATTAGGTAGGTAGGTACGCACAGAATTTTTTTTCTGTCACGTGTAGGTGTACCTACCTACAAGTTGCACGAGCTGTTAATCGCGCGTGGCAAAATGGATTATTGATACGAATAACCGACACAAAGTGATAACTTTTTTCATTGTATTTCATAAGCTATTTTGTATTTTTGTTTGGCTAGTTTTATTATTGACTAGCTGACCCACGCGGTTTCACCCCCGGTTATTTCAGAGATCCCGCGGGAATTCCGGGATTAAAAGTACCCTATGTCCTTCTCTATACCCCTGACATCGTGCATGCCAAATTTCATCCAAATCCATTCAGCCGTTTTTGCGCAATTGAGTAAACGTATGCGAGGATAAGAGCTCGAAAGCGCATTTTCATCCGACTTGCTTCAAATTTATCGTCACTGCTCAGCTCCTATATGTCTTAGCGTTATGTTATATCTATAGCCTAAAGTTTGGTTAAAATCCCTTCAGTCGTTTTTGACCCATCCGTCCGCACATACAGACAGACAGACAGACAAAAAATTTACTGATTGCATTTTTGGCATCAGTATCGATCACCATTCACCCTCCAATATTAATTTTGAATATATATTCAATGTGCAGAACTGACCTCTCTACAGTTTTATTATAAGTATAGATTAAGTAGGTACCTACGGAAGTAACGCAGCTGTTAACAATTTTATCTCCGCGCTAAGCAAACGTAGTGATTATTTTTGCAATAAGCCTTTTTGCTTTATTGCCCTATCCGTCGAGGTGTGCCAAGGCTCTTAGAATAAAAAAGGAATATTGATGGCAATATTGTATTGTATTATATTATAATTAAATATAAACAATTCTCATTACAATTAACAAATTCGATGAATTAGGAAAAAATTGTTTAATAATATTATTTCAGACTCATTCCACCCATAAAAGGTTCTGTCAAATATTAGGAAAGTACCTAAAATAATTACATAAATTGTACAGGTGTATCGTATTTTACGAAATAAGGTCGTAATTTGTACGTAAGACGAAAACTAGAACTTATTTCTTTGAAGTAGGTAGGTTACCTACCTTTTAAGTCTATTTGTAAAATGAGGGTAAAATGATCCGGGTATTAGTATCCAGTGTGATTTCTAAGCGTTTTCTAGTTCGTTTTCTATGTCCGCGTCTGTCATATTTGCATTTTTTTCGAGTATCTTTTCAATACTCTCCAATAATCTACGGTTCTTTACACTAGTCACTATTGCTATAAAATCGTCGCCAAGATAATTAAAAACTTCAAAAAAATGCATATTTGAACATTCGGCAATGTAATTACATATACATAAAACAGTCGTAGATATCAATTTTTCCTTTAGCGACTTCCACTTAGGAATATCTTCCGTCGCGTTACTAGGAGAAAACTGGGGACCGATTATTACAAAGTCATCTTTATTTGATTTATGTAACACTCTCCAAATATTATATAGTTTTGTAACAAATTTGTCAGGAACGCATGCTTTTCCTAGTTGAAATTCAGTAGTAATGACGTTAACTATTTTCAAAAAATCCACTAAATGCATATTCACTTTATGGCGACTTTCAATTAAGTCTTCGTAGTAATTTAGGATTATTTCAACAATATTTTTTGCATCTAGTTCGCATCCCAGTGCGCGGTCACGCTTGGAGCCCAGTTTAATAAAAAAATAAATAATATTTAAGCACATGTGAAAAATTTTTTCGTAGTCACTTTTTCCGTATGTAACACGCTGATGGATAACTAGCTCAGTGAGTGCTGTATTCAATGGTTCTATTATATTTGTGCACAAAAACTTGTCAGAAATAAACGGTACATGCTTGGATGGCGATTTTCCACAACGATTAAACATAATTTCAAGACACTTCAATACCGTTAATAACAGATACCTCTCTGTTGAATTACGAAGTAAAGAGAATACAGTCTTAGAAAAATCTGTTTTGGTGAAGGATTTCCAGCAATTTATCAGTTCGTCCTCATCCGTTTCCCACAGAACGACTTGAATAAGGCAAAACACTTCATTTTGTAATTTTACGTCCCTAAACTTTAATAATAACAAGAAATTTGTTATAAGCTGTTCCTCATTCGCCATAATATTTGCGATTCCACTGTGTCGACACATTTTTCTTACCAACTTTACAACAGTCATTCGAGTCTGCATACTTTCAATGATGGGTAATGAA
The DNA here is from genome assembly GCA_907165275.2 of Zygaena filipendulae. Lineage (NCBI taxonomy): Eukaryota > Metazoa > Arthropoda > Insecta > Lepidoptera > Zygaenidae > Zygaena > Zygaena filipendulae. Next base: position 2,163,745 of record OU015649.1, read on the forward strand.
ACTTCTATGATCTTAAAAAAGTAGTGTTCCACAAGAAACCAAGCTACCTCTTGGTTTAAAGCCACCAATGTTGAAAGATAATTTAAATTGGATTCCGCTTGCACTGACTTTTCCTCGTTAACATGTTTCACCTCTAACGTCAACATAGTGTCCAACACGAATCGCACGTTGACTGCTGTGCCTTCAATAAATTCGTTTTCCAAAGGCGCCGCTAAATTGTTATCCATAATTGAATCGTCCTTTGCCAACACACGATTTAAACTTCGATTATGACAAATAAAGCCTAATAATATTGCTGGTATTATTGTTGGTTGTGGTTGGTGCAAACCAAACGAAAAACAGTCTGAATACAAAAACTCAATACAATATTCATTTCACATTTGCTACGTCCACTACTTTAATTTTGCTACGTCTGACTCAGCAGATTCTAAAATAACAACTATTGACCCTTTTTTATGTTCTACCCACATCTTACTTTTTTATTAGTGCTGTTTCTATCACGCAGCAGCCTTAACCAAGTCGACAATCTATAATCGCGCATAAAAGTAGGTACCTATAGTAATATTTTACGTGGTCACGTAAAATCGTCCAACCAAAGGTTCAGTTTAGCGTGACCATGTCACACACTCGGACCAAATAAAAACTAAAGACGCAACGTCTCGAACAACGAAGTGAAGCCGGTTGCGTAATGTGTATGCATGTGGTGATTAGGAAAGTGTATGGATTTGCAAAGTTTACTTAGGATTTATGGTGTCTTTTTCTTGTGTGTGCGTGTTTCTGTGTACCTACGTGCACGGCGATGGTGTCTTTTTCCTGGCTTCACTTGGTTGTTCTACGCGTTCCGTCTTTAGTTTTCATTATTTTGATCTGAGGTCACACAATGATATAAGTTTGATGTCACAATATGACGATTCGTTCTTTACTTATGCGTTATAACGATAGTAGACTGTCAACTTGGCTAAGGGACCAGGCAGGCCAATAAAAAAGGGCTATTTTGACAATGATTTATTACTCTGAGGCTCTGATGAGGTACTACCTACTTAATTACCTATATCTCAGAGTAATAAGTATACTACGCCTATATGACGGCTTGTACCTACATCTCTAAGTAGTTTGTGGTACCTACGCCCGACGAAATAAACGCCAAATCAATTTATTGTATATTATAGTATATAGTATATCATTGGATATAAAATTCTAGGTCCGTTAAAATTCAATATTTTGCTATTTTTTATTTTTTTTTGCGTCTTGTTTCTGTAAATCATTTTTTTAAAGTTACAAGCTTTCTGCGATAAAAACAGAGGATATTTAAATTTTCGATTCTGACAAACTACTTTCTAGTTTTCAGTCAATTCATTAACACGTATTATAAAACAAAGACAAAGTGATTACAGAAGGTTTTTAGGTGTAGTTTGCTTTGGAATTCCCGCGGAAACTCCGAAATTACCGTGCGGGACAGCTAGTATCTAACTAATTCTATGCAACGAGTGCACTCGGTGGGCGCGGGCAGGCAAAATCGCAAGCAACACTTAGTAAATGAATAATAGGTTATTTATTTATTTACTTAAGTGTTGCGCGCCCACCGAGTGCACCTAGTCTCCGATAAAATATGGTATGAAATGATGGATTCGTGGAAAAGGTAAAATTTATTTATTCAAACTTTAAAGGCGGACTTAATGCCACAGTGGCATTCTCTACCAACCTTTAGATAGTAAAGATACTTACTTGGATCGATGTCTTTAAATTAGTACATATTAGCACAGCCGAAATAAAAATGTGTATTGGGTTGGAATGAGAGAATTTGTGTGGAATTTTAAAGAGCCTAAGAGTAATCTACAAAAATCTTATGTCAGAGTTAAACTACACACTGTTTCAATAACCTTTTTATTTATTTAATGATAAAACTATGTAACCAGTAACATAGTCGTATTTATCGTAATAATTATTTATGGACTTGCGTTAAACAATTTTACAATCAATTCAAGTGAAGTTTTAATTTTAGATATACGATTACATAGGATTCGTCGTACCTACGGACAACATAGTAGTCATCGCCCCTATATAACGTCTATAATACTGAAACGTAGTTACAGACGTTGGGAGGAATAGTAATTTACCGAATTAAGCTTTTATAAATACACTTACAATAGAAAGTCACGGTAAAAAAAAACGTAGTACAGTAGGACCTCGATTATCCGAATCCTTAATTATCCGAACGCTAACTTAGTTTATCCGAACGTGGCCCGCTTCCGCTGCGCATAGCGACCTTAGTGTCTTGGAACGATGAAAAAAAGCATTCGACTTTTTTCTCGTGTTTTATATTTTAACGTTAATATTATGTATGGCCAATTTTAATACACTATTTCTAGGTAGGTATGTTGTTTTTGTTCGATCTTGTCCCAAAAAACCCACATTTCGATTATCCGAACTTCTGATTATCCATTCAACGTTAATAGGTTTGGCAAATTTTAATATACCTACTGTACTCTTTTAAAGTGAAAAGGTGCTGTTTTTGTTTGATCTTGTCCCAAAAAACTCACATTTCGACTATCCGAACCAGTGTCGGGGCCCGATTAGTTCGGATAATCGAGGTTCTACTGTACATAAAGTAACTAATCAGATAGATTGCTAGAATCGGTGTTAGGAACTAGCTCGACTTCGGTTTCCTGGCAGGCGGGCCGTCGCCGTCGTGGTCGCGCCTCCTCTTGTTGCCCTTGAAGTTTCTGCTCTTGTGTTGTTTGTTGTTCTTCTGGTGCTTGCGGCGCTTGGCCATCTCCTCTATCGTCTTGTCCAGGTGCAGCTTCTCCTCCTCGCCCTCCAGCAGTCGGAACGCGACGTCCGTGTCGCAGATTTTCAACTTGCCCTCGGGCAGCTTCTCGAGCACCTCTTTGGCCTGGTCCTGTTTAGTGAAGCGCACCCAGCCCTCCTTGTCGCCCGATTTGAAATCGACGAAAGCGACTTCGGCGCCTGACAAGAGTTGAACACGGCTCATTACACGTCAGTAAAATAAATATAGATAGATCAATTGACACATTTTAATAAAACTATGTATTGATCTTATTTTTTTTACTTATTTAGGCCACACTACTTTGGTGATCTGCGGAGCTAAGATGCGGCACATGACAAAATTTTATCGAGCCCTTTTATCGATTCTCGTCGACAAACTCGTACTTATATCGTTTTGTCTACCAGTGGTAACATGGCAGCAAAAAATGTTTGTATGGCAGAAAACGATATATGATAAAATGTCGACAATCCCTAACATGCGGCACTTTTGAATGTATTTTTGTCTACTTTGTCGTTGTTTTCTCACATTTTTATCGTCGACGATTGGTGAGCGTGATAAAATGAAAATTCGTTCTTAATTGCGAATAACATGGTATTACTTTATTATAATTCAATCAGAATTCAATATTAGTAATATATATAATATTAATAATACGAAAATATTAGAAATACGAGGAATGAAAGGCGAAAAAAATGCAAAGTAGTAGTATTAAATTAAATTAAAATTCATTTATATCAGGAAAATAACCCATAAAATTTAACAAAAAGTAAATTAAATAAATTAAATTCAGTAAATTAAATTAGATTAAACAATTAAATTAGATTAAATAAATTAAATTAAATAAATAAATTGCATCAAATAAATTAAATAAAATAAATAAATTATATTAAATAAATAAAATAAATAAATTATATTAAATAAATAAAATAAAATAAATAAATTATATTAAATAAATAAAATAAAATAAATAAATTATATTAAATAAATAAAATTAAATAAATAAATTATATTAAATAAATTAAATTCAAAAAGTAAAATCTTCAAATTGATATTCTTAAAATCTATAAATTTCCAATTATCCCTGAGTAATATTAAACTGATATATAATATCTACTAATATATTATATTAAATTTAATTATTTGAATTTCAATTAACATTAATTTAATGAACGTCTCTGAAAGAGTGCGGTAGATTTGTTTTTAAAATCTTTACTTAAAATCAAGTAATCATTGAAACGACTCTGAGTACGGCCGTTAGAATAGGAAATAGGATTTTCCTCCTGACACGAAGAGTTCCTGCGGGAACCCCGAAATTGATTCGTGTAATATAACAGGGGGACCATCAAAGTAGGTAGTTTATAAATTCTTCCCATTTATCTTATCTGCTAAAGCAATCAAACTTTAGTGTAACTTTTTTGTATATGTATAGGTATTTTTTATTTATTTACCTACTTGCGACTGCCTTATGGCGTCTATCGCGGTTAGAAAAGGATTTTAGAACTTTTCTAAAATTGGTTAGGAACTATTAACTTTTAAGAAATAACCCGCACTGCGAAAATTATTGTTCATAAGCACAACAGAATCTACTTTTAAAATTGTTTTAACCGCCACGAAAATAAATGATAAAACCGCCATCTATGGTTCCTGCCAAAAACTAAATTTTTTGTCATTTCTTGTCACGGTGATAAACGTGGGCGTACAAGCAAAAAGGCTCCTTCTTCCGAGATATAAGACTTTTGTAAAGTTGAGTGAAAAAAATACTTCCGCGATTTTAATTGATTATATTAATAAATGCTCAATTATTTACAATTTCATAAAATACCTTAATCTACAATAATATATAAAAATAAAGCTTATTCCAGAATCACATGCCTAATAAAAAAATATGTGCCAGTTTTTGAATATTTTTTCAATTTTTACTATCAATTGATTATTCTAGATACCGAATCTAGTCTTAACTCAATACCCCACTATTGAACCTTTTTGCTTGGACGCCCACAAATATTTGTCGTATCGACAATTTTATCTTTCGTGTGATAAATATATCGTGGCACGCATCCTAGCGCCTCTGATAGATTTAAAGGCACAAAAAAATAATATCTTCTGTGACAACACGGAACTTTTCACCATACTAGTTCTAATTCACATCATTCCAATAATAATAATAATAATAAACCATTTATTTGCAATCACAGTGACTTATACACTACAGCAATAACTAGACTTAAGGACACAAACAATATGAAACATGTAGCTAAGCCAAAGTGAGAGATCGGAATCGGAATGAAAACATCATCACAATAAAGTAATAAGACTTATTTTTATTGAGTTTTAGACATTTTTAATTTTAAGCAACAAAGGTGCGCGCGCTTTTTGAACTAGTGATGTGAAAATAATTATTAAACATTTTTGTAAAAATATATTTACCAAAGGGAGTTAGAGCGCCCTTGATGTCCTCACGAGTTGTTTTTTCTTCACATTCGCAGAAGTGCAGCAATGTGCCTGTTGGCAGTTTGAACTCTTCTTTTTCTTCTTTATCCTTGTTCTAGAAATAAGAAGAAACCATAATACATAGGTAATATGTTAGTTTAGAAAAAAAAATGTTTAATTTGTAAAAAAAAGTTGAACGATTACTCTGATGTCATACAGTATTCATTAGATTAGTACAGAAAAATATCTGATTAAGGATTACAATCCTTAAGAACCAAGCCTTAGTCAGTCTTTTCAGTCAGTTAATTTCTAATAACCAATCCAAACAGAAAATGGTACATACTTCAGTTTTTCCCTTCTTTTCTTTCTTCTCTTTTCTGGAGGCATATTCCTCTTGTTTCTCCTTGGTGTAATCCTCTTGCCAGCGTATGATCAGCTCTGTGTCACCATATTTTACATCTTTGGTGTTGATGAATTTTTCAGCCTGTTATTTTAAATAAAAAATAGATAAATAGAAAATATGAAAACAAGAGAAAAAAGATTGTTTTCTGTTATTTGTAATCTAGTTAAATTAACCCAATAAAATGAAATCAAAACTGGGTAGGGTTTATAAAATACAAAACGCTATATACAAAGCTTTTTTTGTAGATCTTCATTTCCAGCATGAAATAATAAAAAAATAATTGTATTTTAGGAGTGATTATGGGGGCAGATTTGAGAGATATAATATTGGTATTCTCTTAAATAAATTAAATAACAGAATATAAAATAATTATAATTATTTGTAGTTACGGATAGGCATGAGACTTAATCAGATACATAAAGCTGGATGATACATTGATCAATTACCTGTTCTTTAGTTACAAAAGTGGCGAAAACTGATCCCTTGAAACGCCGTCCTTTGGTTTGCTTCTCCATGTATTTCCTCATGATAACGTTCTCCACTTCCTCAAATTGTTTAAAGAATTTTAACACATCATCTACTTCAGCGTCTTTAGGAAAACCCTTGGCATAGATAGTGCGACTCATCAATTCCTTACGTCGCTCCTCATTCATCTCAGGCAGTGGCATTTCCGGATTTCTACGTAACTTTTTGTTGTCATCAGACACCTATAAAATAGCATTTTTTAAGCAATAAATTAAATATTGAATTAAAAAAGGTTTATTTAGGTGATAAAGTAGAAGTTAAGTTCTATTTTCATTATATCTATGTATTTATATAGTAAAATTTAAATCATGCATCATTTATCCAATATTCATGTGTTACAGAATGGGCTGACAAGGTATAGAAATCAAAATTCTATTTAGTCTGTCAGTGACATAGTAAAAAAAAAACACGTATTTTCTGCTTTTTCAAATTATTCAAAAATATTTAGATAAAACGCATTAAAGTTTAGGATTGGGAGGTTGCAACATAATAACTAAGTATGTATAAAGTATACCTCACATAGAATTTCAACTCAATGTATCACCCAAAGAGTATATAACCACTATGTTTGTATCACCGTTATTTTTTGATCACATAAAAAAATGAAAAATATGTGTCCAATATTTTTTATTATTCTACAAGATGGGACTAAATATTAAAATTTGCCCATTATCAAGGACATGTAAGTGGACAGCTACTTTGGCCTACACCTGTTTTTAAGGCAATCAGATACAGAGGCAAAAATCATTATTGGAATACAAATAAGGCAGACAAAACAAACCTGAAGCAGACCAGATTTGGAGTTTTTCAGTGCTTTTGCGATGACTTCAGTATCAGTCGTGAGTTTTGCGAGACGTTTGAATTTGATGAGTATGTCAAATGGTACCCAGCCATCATCTAACTTAATTTGCTCATGAAGGAACTTATCACGCGCAATGTTTATATCGCCTGGAAATTAAAGAAAATATTGTGGAATTTATAGTTGATACTTCACATTGTTAACACATTTCACCAAATGAGCTGGGGCTTTGATTTTTTCTACAAACATGAATAAACCTAGTTTTTTTGAGGTATTTTCAAAACACTTAGTGTAACCTATATCTATATGAAATTCGTTATAGGTATATGAAAATCCGTTGCGTAGTCATAAAGATCTAAGCATACATAGGGACAGACCGACAGCAACTTTGTTTTATACTATGTAGTGATAAAATCAACATACCAAAATAATATTCAACTTGTTTAATAATGGCGCTCTCCAAATCGATTTGTTCATCCATTTTTTTTTCCGCCGCCTCGGCCACTTTTTCGTCACCGTTTTTCATAACAGTAACTTCGTTTTCCGTCATCTTTACTGTTAAAAATAGGCCGTGTAATTAAAACAGTGTTAATGTACTGATTTCATTTAAGTAGGTGCTTAAAAATAATAAACTCGTGCTCGTTTTGCAACGTGAGCATACCTAATTAGGTTATACATCTAACATAAGTTACCTTTTGCCTTAAACCGTAAAAAAATAATGTTCGAATGTCCAGGCGATTTAAAGATGCTGTCAAGTATGAAGTTATTAATAATATTGGTTCACAATATATTTATTAAACTTAAAAATCATAAAATCTGTACGCACTCTACAGCAAACAATTTTTACAAATTACAATAGATTATAGAATAGATATGAATAGATAAGATAGAGCAGTGAGCACACCAGTGCTGCCAGCAAATAAATCGCGGCTATACGGTTTCATAACTGCAATAGCACTTGCATGAAATTTATTATAGGAAAATATGTCAATATTTCAAAAATAGAGCCTTAGAAATGCGTTATCGCGAAAGATTTACTAAAAAAATTTCAATAGTTTTCAAAATATTCAACTTTTAAATCTGTAAAACGGAACGTTGCAACGAAACACCAATCACAGCCACGCTTAACACATGACGTCACTTTTATTTTTTTAGGAAAGATTTACCTCTTTCAGAGAAGGCAAAAGAAACTAAGTGCTTACATTCAACGCATATTTTCCATTTTCTGAAGTTTTTTACTTTAAAATGCACCGGTAAGATGCATTTCGATTCTTTACTGGAACTTTTGGAAGTAACTCGACACAGTTCTTCTTCTTCATCTTTAATAATGGCGTCTATAATTATAATTTGCCAATGATAATGTTTCTTAATAATAACTATCTCTTCATCTACTTCTTCAATTATAGCGAATCGCCAATGACAATGTTAGATTGTTCCCCAAGTTAAAACATGGCTCTTTTGAAAGTCAGTTTCCTGCTCAGGGTCCAAAATAGATGCTGAAAAGTGACTGAAATAACGAAAAACGTGACACGCGTGTTTCAACCTTAATTTCGCTTTTAGATATTGAAGTTATCTGTCTGTCAGTGTCACATAACCTTGGCAATACGACAGTGACATTTCTATCACATATTAATAATAATAATAATCCACATCACAACACATAGATCTACTTGATCCCACAGTAAGCTATTATTACCTTGTGTCGTGGAAAACAAGCAAACGTGGTATATACTACATAGAATTACTTATATATTATACTATAGATATTTATATAAATACACCCAGAGTGGAAAATGGAACCCTGTGTTCTTCACACAAAGTCCACCCCTACCGGGAATCAAACCCGGAACCCCTTGATTAGCGGGTAGGCATGGTGACCTCTGCGCCAATCGGGTCGTCAAATTAATAAGGCGTAATTTTGAACTAATGACGTTATTCCGCGTTTTGGCGGTAAATTCTAAAGTAGGAACTTTGGAACGCTTTATTTCATTAATTTTTACAAATTGAATGATACGGTACTTGTATAATGTTATAAATGCAAAAGTGAGTTTGTTTGTTTGTTTGTTACGCTATCATGGCTAAATTGCTCAACCAATCACCACGAAATTTTGCACACATGCTGTCAGGAGTACAGAGAAGGCCATAGGCTACTTTTTATCGCGGAATCCCTTCGAGAATTTTGAAATTGACGTGGAAGAATATATATTAAATTTTGCATACTACCTTAACGTCGTGTTGTACAGAAAAAAATTTGGGTAATAAGTACTTTTATCTCAGAAAACCCGTGAAATCTCCGAAACTAACCGGTGAAACCGCGGGGAACAGCTAGTTTTTAATAACTTCAGAAAAGAAAGACATCTGAACTGACTGTATGGACTTTGATTCTTTTGCTATATAATGTTATCGTTTTACTATAACTTCGTACAGACTACAGACCGATCATCTCATTAAGGTCTCATTGTGAAGAATTGCTTCCAGAAGTCCCGGCAAAGCATTGAAATGCATCTCACCAATGCATGTAAATAACTTCAGAAGAAAGAAACAACTGAATTGGCTGTATGAACTTAGCTTCCTTTGCTTTCCCCATAAGGGGTTTTACCGTTTTAACAATAAAAATTCCTTTGTCTTCCCCATTGGGGTAAATTTAACAAAAAAAACATTTCAGACTTTTGACGGGATTTTTAGTAGAAAGGACGTCAGTTTTATTTCTTTATTTTGCAAATTAGTTTATCGTGGTTAATATTTTGTTAATATGGTGAATTTTGTATAAGTGATCCATAAGTGATGAAGAGTGTGCGGAAACAGTGAAATAAGATGAAATAGGGCGTTCATCGGCAGGTTTTTGTTTTACTATATAACTTCCCACAGAGCGTCCTAAATTTGCTGCTAAAAGTTCCAGCAAAGCTCACCAATGCGTTTCGATGTAAATAACTCCAGAAGATGAAAAATACTACTGAATTGGCTGTATGGACTTAGCTTCCCTTGCCTTCCCCATTGGGGTAAATTAAAAGAAATTTAAAAAAATCATTTCTCAAAAATATCTCAATCTGATTTTCGATTGAATTTCGAATTTCGATTTTCGATTCAATTATATTCACTTTATTTTTATACAATTAACTACCTATATAAGTATATTTGATTTATTTATATTTTTTTTTTATAGTTATTTTATATGTACAAGAATTCAATCGGCTGAAGTTGAGGTTGTTTGCTTAAAATGGGCGTTAGAGGTTTAACCACTTACATTAATTGTAACCAAGATTACTTTCTCCGTGAGCATTTACTTCACGATACGAATCTGGTCATTGACGGACACAGTTTATGCGCTCAGCTATATAGAACGATACACTGCTTCTCGGCATTTGGCGGGGATTACGACAAAATCGCATCATCAACTAAAACATTCTTCAAGCATATGAAAAAATGCAACATATCGCCTTATGTTTTGTTCGATGGTAGCTACGAGACGAAGAAACTGAAAACAGCTTACAGTCGTTTAAGATCAAAGATTTATGGTGCATCCAAATTGGATCCAGTCACCCAAGGTAATTTGCAAATATTCCCTTTGCTACTGCGAGATGTCTTCAAGCAGACACTGGCAGAAATTGGTGTTCCATACACAATTTGCGAATTTGAGGCTGATGATGAAATTGCTGCAATGGCACGACATCTCAACTGCCCTGTTCTAAGTTACGACTCAGACTTTTTCATTTACAATATACTTTATATACCTTTTAATACTTTAGAAATTAAACCAAAACCTTTTGATTATGATGGCAAACGTGTTTTTGCTATAGAATGTAAAATATATAAGACTGAGTATTTGTTAGAACACTTTGGAGGACTAAAAGAGGAATTGTTACCATTACTGGCAACTCTTCTTGGCAATGATTATGTAAAGAAGAGTGTGTTCAACAAATTCTTTTCTCAGCTCAAACTACCCAAAAGTAAAGCAAAGAAAAACGAACAGCAAAGATGCATTCATGGTTTATTCAAATGGTTACAAAATGAAACTCTGGACTCTGCAATATCTAAAATTGTAGGCAGGCTTAAAAAGCCTCAAAAAGAAAAGGTGTTATGTGTTATTAAGAAAAGTGTCAACACATATAATTGCGATTATTGTCGATCACTTAATTACTTTAATATATCTAAAAGTAAAAAAGTTGAAGAGAAAAATTATCCTCAAGCATTTGATGAAGATATTGTATCGGACAATTTGGACATATACAATTATCTTTCTAAAGATGAAGATTCGTCTCGTGATGAAGATGGAGATGATGACAGTGCTTCATCAGATGTAGAAGAGAGTGAGTCCGATGAGAAAAACAGTTTGGATGTACCAGAATGGTTTGCTGATGGTATACGAAACAATACAATACCACATACATACATTAACCTCTATACTCATTATCTGCACTTCTGTTTGCCTCAAGCAGAAGATTATAAAGAAGATGACTCATTCTTGTGCACTTTACCTATATTGAGATTCGCTTTTGATATTCTCACTGATTTTGAACATGAAAACTTCATGTACATTAGCAGAGATAACAATGCTAGTTACAAGAAAATTTTAATAAGCAAAGAGTATAGTGTGCAGAGACCCTTAGAGGTACAGTTTAAAGACTTAACTATAGATGAAAAAAAAATGTGTTTGAAGCATTTCATTGAGTTGAAATTGCCAAATTTAGAATTGAATTTAATAGAAATGTTACCATTAAATTTTCAAGTTTACATGATATCGATTTTGTGGTGGGTCAAATACTGCAACGTACCATTATCACATGTGCACAGTTTGTTACTGTGCTATGTTATGATGGAGGTAATTGATGAGAAGACCGGCATGTACAGAGGCCATTTCAATTTTAGCAAAAAATATTCAAAGCGAATTGAAGAGTTAAAAACAAGGACAACTACAATGGACAATGTTAATATTGAAACATTGTTTTTGAACAAAAATAAAGTACTGTACGAAGATTGTCTCATATCAGCCAATGAGCTACTCAAATACTTTGAAATTGATGATACAATAAGGAAAAAACCTAAAAGTTATGATCACAAAAGAGTACATTCATTTGCACAGTTTCAATGTTGCTTGCAACAGATCAACTGTTTAAACATTCTCTGTGGCAGTCCATATGAGGCGACGAAATACTCTAATTACAATGGTACATTTGTCTATAACTGTGCCTTAAAGTTTGACAATCAAGCTGACCCATATTATCTTTTAGCACAAAAATTAAAAGGAGCACATACAGTATTGATGTTTTATAAAAGCTTATTTTTAATATATGAGGATTGTGCTGAGAAAATGTGCTTAAGTACGGTCGTGTGGTCCAGCAAGAAGACACGTAGGCGAAGGAAGAATGTACAAAATGATGACATATCGTTTATTGTTAAGGGATTTGAATCGGAAGTTATAATTTGATAAATAAAAAATGTTCAATGTTATTAGTATGCCATTTATTTTCCATAAAAACTTAGCACACTAGTAGTTAGTACCACAAACCACTGTATTGACATGGTGTAAGGATAGCAGTGGTAATACAAAGGTTCGAAGAAGCTGTCTAGACAAGGCAACAACTGTACGTGGGCGTGCACAGAAAGGGAGAGGGTGGTCATGGGGGTCATGACCCCCCCAAACGGTCCGAGTAAGTACTCTGAACAAAGAGACTTGAAAGGAAAGTGGTGAAAGAACACTTCATTCAAGAGTTTGGTTAGTAAAAAGTTTCATGAAAAAATATAAAAGGTAATGTATTAATGCTTTTTATTTTCCAAAGTCAGCACTTGATTTTGGGGGTGACCCCCCCCCCCCCCCCCCAAATGAAGGGCTAGGCATGCGCCTGCTAAGGTCGCTCCCCGAGTAGTAGAAAAAATCGCGTATTTAAATAGATAGATTGGCCCAACGTGGTTTTTTTCAAAGTTCATAATAATTAAGGATATTCCCTTGCGATCAAAAATATACATTTATACATATCATCATTACTTGCGATTGTCCAGCCCCCCATATTGAACCGATGTGTTACCTAAGTAGCGATATAACGTCTCGAATAAACGAAAGAAAGTAGAATTCTTGGGTAATTTAAATTAATCTAGCTGTGCCCCGCGGTTTCACCCGCGGTAATTTCGGAGTTGCCGCGGGAATTCCGGGATAAAAGTACCCTATGTCCTCTGTACCCCTGACAACGTGCATGCCAAATTTCATCCAAATCCGATCAGCCGTTTTTGCGTGATTGAGTAAACGTATATATAATATAGTTAAAGATGTGTTCTCGAATCAAGTGCACAGTTTTAAACGGGCTCTGTTGCACACTCTGTATTTGTGCTCCTTGCGGACCCTTCTTATTTAGTTTTGTGTTTTTATTTGGACTAAGCTTTTAATCAATATTTTTATTTTGTTTTCTTTGTTTTTCTAAATTTTATATTCAAATCGTATAAATTTTACTTGGAAATCGCATGCAGTTTGCACCTGTTAGTATAGTGACACTTATCCTATTATTCGATGCTAATTGGTTTTTTTACTGTAAGTGTTAGTGTTTACTATGTTGGTGTAACTTTTAAATAAATAAATAAATAAGTACCTACCTATGCGAAAGCGGATTTTCACCCGACTTGCTTCAAATTTATCGTCACTGCTCAGCTCCTATGTGTCTTAGCTTTATGTTATATAGCCTATAACCTGCCCAGGAGTATGGACTACAATCGTACCAAGTTTGGTTAAAATCCCTTCAGTAGTTTTGACCCATGCGTGCACATACAGACATACAGACAAACAAAAAATTTACTGATTGCATTTTTGGCATCAGTATCGATCACCATTCATCCTCCAATATTAATTTTGAATATTTAATCAATGTACAGAATTGACCTGTCTACAGTTTTATTATAATTATAGATTAGGTAGGTACCTATCTTCCCCGGGTGGCCAGTGCGAAATTAATACTAGGTACCCACCTAAATATTAAATTAGATTCGTGTCGTTAACTTTTGCTGAAGATTGAAGTGACGCGCGGTCGGTCGTAGTAGGTAAGTCGGCGCGCTCTTCGTAGAGTCGTCACTTGTCCACGGATGCAAGAAAAATAGGGACTATTTTTTGCTAGCTGTTCCCCACGGTTTCACCTGCGGTAATTTCGGAGTTCCCGCGGGAAAACCGGGATAAAAAGTACCCTATGTCCTTCTCCGTACCCCTGACAACGTGCATGCCAAATTTCATCCAAATCCGTTCAGCCGTTTTGCGTGATTACGTAACAAACATCCAAACATCCACACTTTCACATTTATATAGGAAAATCTTGCTCACAAATTACGTAGGTATGTAGGTAACCCATAAAAAGAGGTCCTACCTACTTACCTACTTAGAATAACGGGTGACAAAGAGACAGCAGTCTCGGGTCTACAGAGCTGAAGAGTGGAGGTATTTTTAAAATTGGTTCAATATTCTCTGAGATTTTTGTTTTCTTACATTTTATTTCCCGTAAAACAAAATTTTAACAAAAAAAAAAATTAAACCTACTTCAAGAGTTCCATTGTCTGTACCCGAAATTCATCATCGGGTGTGAGTTCCGTGGGTTTGGGCGCAGTTGTTCGGTTACAATTTCACTCGTTTGAGTGGCAACCAAGCCACAGAACGATCGAGTTGTTTTTATAACCTCAAAATATTTGAAATCTCAGGAGCCATTTGTTTTCTCTTGATTCACATTGCGAATAAGACTGTTTTACATCCAATTATAAACTTTTTGTGACTACCGACACCTCCCCTTTGTTCGTAAGAACTCCGATTGATTTCTTTTTCGACGAATCCGGTTTTTGGTGCAAACATTGACAATTATTAAACAATAGACATAGCTGTCAGAGTGAAAATTAACCTGCTTCGGAGATGGTTGTTTGGTTGCTGCACTCTGAGCCACGGAACGGGTGAAACTACTTCTAGATATTATGAAATTAAAACGGGACCATTTCGGAATAAACCCCTTTCGAAAAAAAATTTGCAAATCCGTCTACCTCCGTAGGTATAACAGTTATGCACGAACGAATACATAAAAATATGTAAGTAAGTATATGTTTATAAATAAAAATTAATGTCTGTCCTCTATGCGTTTCGAAACCATTGGTCCGATTGTGATGAAACTTTGGCGGGTTGTTCTGCCTGCGTCCGCAAAGGTTCCTGATCCCAAAACTCACGCAGGTGAAACCGCGGGGCACAGCTAGTTACTTATAAACATCCGAATTGATAACCTCTTTTTGAAGTCCGTTGAAAATACATTTAAGTTGTTGTTTCTTTTTTCGTACATCCATGTCATCATTAATGAGGCCCCAAGAGCAATCTCTAGGAGCTAGGGTTGCCAGGTTCAAAAACATAAAAGACGGACTTATTACCGGATTAATTTGACCGGACATTGTACCATAAAAATCGGACATAATAGCTAATCATAGCGTTTTTAAAGCCTTTTATGTTATAAAAACCGTAGAATATTTTACAAAGAAAACTATCACTTATTTAATTTTTTTATCATCTTGACTTTCGACTCGTGCAGTCAGACAAAAAGCCTAACATAAGCCGGACAGGCCGGACGAGAAAATATTTGACCGGACACGTCTGTAAAAACACAAACGTGTCCGGCTCTGCAACCCTATTCCGGGCGGACTTTTTTATAACCATGTTAAAACGTGCCTAACCTGCTAAAGTTAAACTGGTTACTTTCCAACTTAATTTTTTTAATGAATTTATAATATAATATCTCCAGATAGCTTCCCGCGGTAGGTACTTATCATTTACGCGAATTATGAAATCCTCATTCGTTCGATGGACCTATAGGTAGGTACTCATTGGGGTAATCTGATTATAATTATGTCCTTAGCTTACGGTAATTTCGGAGTTTCCGCGGGAATTTCGGATTACAACATAGCCTATGTTACTCAGGGATAATGTAGCATTCTAATGGTGAATGAATTTTGAAATCGGTCCTGTAGTTTTTGAGTTAAATCGTAACAAACAAATAATCAAATCTTTCCTCTTTATAATATTAAAAGAACACGTTTAGATTAGGTATCTACATAGGTACCTACTAGGATGTCAGTTTAGCAGTAACCTAATAGCTGTTAGGTACTTATACATTTATTAATACCCCATTTAATTTTGCGACTTATGTAGGTACAAGTATGTATGGGGCTTAGTACGGAAGTAGTATTATATATTTGGGGATGGAATGCTAACCTAGGGTGAGCTTCAACGACAAATTCTCAACGTCTCGCTCGAGACAAGGGCCAGCCGACAACAGGTGTTATATTAGAAAATTCCGATACAACATTTGGAACTCTATCTTAAAACAATAAAGTTGAGTTTAGTTTGGTAAAAGCGTAGTGTTTGAAGCAGCAAATTTCGTGCGGTTTGTATAGTGATGATATTAAGTGCTGGATATGTGATAGGGACGGTTTATTAAAAGACTAGGTAATAAATCCTTGCACGCAGGTTGGTCGAAATTGGTGTAAAAATACGTATGGTTGCTTCAAACAATACGCAACCGGAGCCGCTTACTATACATATAATAAAAATGTAACAGGTCGATGTCTGTACTTACATGATTGAAAAAATAAATGTAGGCGACTCTTTACTTTATGAGTGATATAGAAGCCAAAAATAGCGTTTTCAGAATTTTTGTCTGTCTATCTGTATGTTTGTATTGTTGCTAAGCAAAAACTGCTGCACCCAATTAAATGCGGTTTTTTTGTTGTATTGCTAAGGGTCTAACTAAGATACTCATGTTTCAATTTTATCGAAATTCCATCTGGGATTCGAGATATTAAAAAAAAATGCTGGTCATCCTACTAATATTATAAATGTGAAAGTATATCCACACTTTACATTTTGGATGGATGGATGTTTGGATGTTTGTTATTCAATCACGCAAAAAAGGCTGAACGGATTTGAATGAAATTTGGTATGCACGTTGTCAAGGGTACAGAGAAGGACATAGGATACTTTTTATCCCGAAATTCCCGTGGGGACTCCGAAATTATCGTAGGTGAAACCGCGGGGCACAGCTAGTATTATATAAATAATCTAGGTACATATTAATGATACTAATTGAATGTGTTCGTTTAGTCCTTCTGAACTGGATAATTAATTAATTACGCAACGGATTTTGATGCGATTTTCAGCATCATTTACAGACATTCTCTTGGAAGATGTTGTTGAAATGTTCGGATTTTCCGAGGGAGTACCTGAAAAAGACATCCCACGAAAAACATTTGCATGTAAAATGTTGCCAATAGAAAAGACCATATGACTCGATCGCACTGTCAAAAAGTTATCAGATCTCATGTAGAGCCAAGCTTCTAACTCTACACGCCCTAACTCTACAAGGCCTAACTTTACAAAGCACCTACGTACCTTTGTGAAAATATATTGTGGCTTGGACATTTCGCTACACTCACGTGGGCCGTAAGGTGAAAAAGCTTTATTATTTTATATCGAATATTTGCATATTATACATCGTTAAAGCAGCATTAAATACCATGAGTATAGTTTTATAATAAACTAAAATGCGAGAGGAGATTATAAGCATAAATTTTGATTTGTGGTAGTTTTGAATTTAACTAGGGATATTTGACTGCCGTGTCCCCAGATTAAGTATAGACGTATTTATCAACAAAAATAACCATGTTTCATAATGACACTGCAAGACCAAAAAATATATATAGGTAGGTAATAGTGGCGTCGCACATTGAAGCGGGCATACCTTCATTATTCAAAAGCTGGAATCATTGTTTTGTTTTGTCTGTCTGGTGCTCTCACTGCAAATGTTGGCGAAACAAGACAACAGAAACATCTGACGCGTGCTGTGGTTTTATGCAAAATTTGACACTCGAACGGTTTGATGGGCGGACGCCATTGAAATTAAAATATTATATTGCGTCCTATTTCCAAAATGAATGTAGTTTAGCCAATGAATAAGTTTGTGTATTTTGTATCTACATATTGGGGCAAAGTCACGTACCTACCTATACTAATTAACTAGGCACTAATGATTTAATTATCTAAGTGGGAATACCTAGGTAGGTGAGTATTCCCACTTAGATAATGCAGTTTAGGTCACAAATATTTAAGACTACTAATTGCAGATTGTAGCATTAAAATCAATAGTCGTTAAACAGAAACTGTACCTACATATTTAATAAGCAAAATACCACTAATGCTACTGCTCCATCTGCGTGTTAACGCGTAAATTAGTGTGCTAATTTAGATGTGGCCAACATTTTAACGCGTTAACTCACTAACATTACCACGTTAGACATTAACATCAACGTTAAAGTTAACGCAGATGGAGCAGTAGCATAAGTGAATGACATTCTTTGTTGAGAAAACAAACAAGTAGGGTATGAACAATACAAAAGCTTTAAAACATTATTAAATCCGAAAATAAAGTAGGTAACGGTGCGTACAGACTGCATAAAAAACATGTTGCATAACATGTTTCAGATAATGTGGATTGTGGACACTGAAACTTGTTAAAACATGTTATGTAACTTAATCACGTTAGCTTTTTTGTTTTTCTTTTGTTATTTAAAAGTACAACAGTCACTGCTGCAGCTAGTGAAATGTCCTCTCAGCGATGACATTTTGAGCATATAGGACTGAAGAAAGAGAAACAAGAATGGTTGTATAACATTGTTATATTGCATTGTTATTCTAATATGTACAATTGTACACTCTTGTTTTATATTGCAATGTTGAATAACAATGTAACATAGTGTGGACGTGTGTTAGAGAAATAAGATATTTCGGCGTTGTTTACATGATTATTTTATTAATCAGCAAGTTGAGCACATTTACAACAATTTAGCAATTTACATTAAACTTAGAAAAGAATATATCAATCACTGTGTTTCATTATTAGTACTTCAGACATTTTGTTACAACAAGTTATGAGTTGATAGACAAGTAGAGGGCGTCATTGCTTTTTAATTGAATGACACCAAAACGAGCTTTGACACTTTTGCCACTCATCTCTGGAGTGATGCCATACTAAAGTGTCGCGCATCTACAACAACGTGTTATATAACACAAGTTATCTAACATGGTACATAGTCTGTACGCACCGTAATATCAGCGCAGCGTAATGAGGTAGGTAATCCAGACACGGTGCGTTCGATGCGGGCACTCAGCAGCGTACCTACCTACCTACACACAAATAGCGTCTATTTGCAAACATTCTGTGGCGCAAATAAATGGCGCCCAATAGGGGTGGAAAGGGATGGGCTTTTTAATAAAAATCGCCGTTTTCACGCAATGAACTTTGGCGGAGGTTTTATTTTTAGAGCCTTGCCTTGCTACGCATTGAATACAAAAAGTTTGATTTTGTTTTGCCTTTCTATATCGTTTCGAAGTGGCTATTATAAATGCAATCTTACTTATCAAATTAGCGGTTCCCCACGGTTTCACCCGCGGATAAATTTCAGAGTTCCCGCGGGAATTTCGTGATCAAAAGTACCCTATGTCCTTCTCTGTCCCTGTGACAACGTGTGTACAAAATTTTACGATGATCGGTTGAGGCCTTAAGGCGTGAAAGCGTATAACAGACAGACAGATATAGACAGAGTTTCGCATTTATAACATTAGTAGGGATATAGAACACAGAAGATCTTTGTATAACAAGTAACTACCGTTTTGATTTTCTCATAACGAATCGACCAATTTGTCTGAGATCGATCGAACAAAAGAAGGTAGATATATACTCTTTAGTTCACAGAAATTAACTTTCTTAGCTTAAAAACAAAGAATGTTGGAAACAAAGAACCTTTCGTATTTAAACACTCTTGATGTTTTTTCGTAGATATCTAAAAATTCCAGGGTATCTTTTATTTAACTTTAGATACTAAGCCTGTGGATCGCTAACCACAATGGGAGTTTGCACTTTGCAAGCGATAGAAAACCAGCGTACCTATTAGTGGGTATAGATTAGTAAGTATAAGTAGAGGTACCTACATCCGTTCCAGGTCCTACGAGTTTATAGGTTATAATAAATTAAAGGTGTGGCGGAGGTCGTATCGCGGCGCGCTTGTAAAAAAAAATCTTAAATAAATTAACAAAGACGTTTAAGTTTTTTTGGCGTAACCTAATGGCGAATGTTTAGATTGAGCCTGCAGCTAGCCTGTTGTAATAGATCATAAATCAACACGTAAATTTTTTCCAAAATTTGAACAAGTTTGTAAAAATATTAATACAAAATGTCTGTGTACACTTTAAGTATTTGTAACATATTTTAATAGGTATGGCAAACGTAGGGTATTTTTTGCGATTTGGGGCAATCCAATCACCATAACTCATTGAATAAACTTGAGACAAAGTTGTGCATGGTATTTACTTTTGTAGGTAACTTTTTTAAATTCTCTAAGACGCGACGGTTTGATGCTATAATAATAATAATAATAGTAACAATCCACATCACAACACACAGATCTGCTTGATCCTACAGTAAGCTATTATTAGCTTGTGTCGTGGAAACCAAGCAACACGTGGTATATACCACATAGAATATTATACTAATAGATATATAAAAACACACCCAGACTGGAAAATGGAACCCTGTGTTCATCACACAAAGTCCACCCCTACCGGGAATCGAACCCGGAACCCCTTGATTATCGGGTAGGCATGGTAACCTCTGCGCCAATCGGGTCGTCGGGTATAATATTATATGCTTTTTAATTATTGTAAAATAAATAAATAAACATAGGTAAATATGCAATAAATAACCTCTCGTTGCTTATACCGCACAGATTCCCCACTGAACAAGGCCGAAAAGAAAAAAAATGGATCCTTGTCGTTGACTCGACCCACTTTTACTCTCATTAAGAGCAACCTTAGAACGGAGAGCTTCAATTTTGCAAATTGCCGCGCCCGCCGTTTTTGACCATAGTAGGTACACCATTGCTGTTGTTTTAATTTTGCTGTATCTAACCCTGAGATGAATGTTATATGTACGGACATTAGTTTCTGTATGGGTATACGACTATAGGTAGGCAGTTATCTACTTAATAATTACAAATTTCATGCAGATATGTAGTATCTAATGTTGCCGGATTACCTACCTATATAATATTGTGTTATGGATTGTACCTCGCGGTTACACCCGCGTAAATTCGGTGTTCCCGTGGGAATTTTCGGGATAAAAAGTAGGTATGTCACTGAGGACTACTGTGGCGTCCTATAAGTGAAAGAATTTTCAAAATCGGTTCAGTAGATCCAGACAGTACCTACGCCCTACAACGTCATGAACTCACAGAACACAAATTTTTACCTCTTTATAATGTTAGTTATATTTGTCTCTAATATTTTTTACAATTACATCCACAGATTAACTAGGTATACATCGTTTTGAAACGATTTTTTTAGCTAATCACATTTAGATACCTACATAATATTTCTCTCTCAACGCTCACGTACTACCTACTCGAAACCCTATGGGTATAGCTTGTGGAAAGAAGTAGGTAAAAATAGATTCATTTTATTTCCTAGGTCTTTTTCTTCAGCAGCTTTCATTCCATTCGCTGTCTATTACATGGAGTTAATAAAAAGTTTAATTTGAGTAGATTAGACTTTTAATTATACTTACGTAGATAGGTACTTTTAAACGTTGCCATATCGCAATAAGTATAATTTAAAAATAAAATAAAATTACCTAAACCAGCAAACTATAGTTAAGTACGGTCTACTTGGTAAAAAACCAGGTTATTCCAAATTTATGTTTTTTTAAATAAATTTCATATGTCAAATGCAAGTTTACCTATTAGTTATGGCTGTCGCTAATCGTCCACCAAACGGACGAATTATAAATAATTGTCCACTTAGCGCAAATGCACCCATTGATTTTTCTTAACTTTGTTTTTTGTAACAAGATTTGCACGCCGGTCGAAAAACCTTTTTATATGATATGCAATTTATGTCTAAAAATAAATTGTACCTATAATATGTCACTGTAAAATTGTAAATATGTACCGTTAGATATAATCTATCTCGGGAGATTGTAAATTTTCAAAAGATCGTGAATCGTATCTAACACTGTCTTTGGCGTACCGCCAGCCGCTGCCGCGGCGCGCTCGCTGCGCTCGCTCGGCTCACGCGACGTGGTCAGAACTACAAGCCTAACCTAATAACTGGACATAGATAAGCAATAGTGTGTTAACCCACACTGGAGAAATTTTGAGTAAATCGTGTTTTAAAAGTAGGAGCGCCATTTTGTGTCAACATTTTTTATGTTCAATATTTAAGCAATGTAATAAGGTTAATACATAATTAAAAAACATTCCCTAACTCTCAATAAATCGTTCTGAACCAATAACTTAATTTTGTGGGTTAACATGTTATTGCTTATCTGCATCCAACTATAACTATAATCTACCAAAAAATAATGCGTTAAATGCGCTAAATTAAGAGCAGTATCTAGGTATGTTACGTTTCACAATCTTTTGACAGTTTACAATCTCGCGAGATAGATTATAATCTACCGGTTTACAATTTTAAGTGTTGTACCTATATTTACAATATTTTGACAACCTCTTTTGTGAATTTATATGTAGTTTAGTGGACGACTAATAATATTCCGCTTAGTGGAGTTCGATTAATTAATTATTATTTACACAAAAAAACGTAACAGAATTTAGAATATCTGCAACGCCACACCCACAGAACAGAAAATAACCGATAGAATATCAACATAGTTTAGTATGAAAACAGGTGAAAATCAGTGTTACCGGGTGATTTTCGCATAAAGAACTATTCACCACGCACCAAAATATTCATTAACGTAAAGAAATAGATATACTAAACGCTTTTTGGTTACGTTTTTACTATGTCACTGTTTTTAAAATTCACAGTTTTGGGAATATTGTGGAAAATATACCTACTTGGGATACTAGAAACCTTTCTTTGTTTGTTTCTTTCTTTTTTTTTCTTTCTATCTTTTGCAACCGTGGCGCGCCTGTCCCCAGCGGAGCTAGGATGCGCAACACGATATGTTTATCGAACGAAAGATAAAATTGTCGACACGACAAATATTTGTGGGCGTCCAAGCAAAAAAGTGCATTAATGAGGTATTGAGTTAAGACTAAATTCGGTTAAACATTTTTTACTGCCATGTTACCACTGGTAGACAAAACGATATATATGTCGACGAGAATCGATAAAATGGCTCGATAAAATTTTATCGTGTTGCGCATCCTAGCTCCGCTGGCCGCCTGGCCTCTCTAATTAATTTATTTTCTCTGTGGCCACACCACAAGAAATTGATAGTTTTTTTTTAATCTACATACCATCTATATTCTATAATTATGTATAGTACTTATTGCTGCCAGTTACAGCTTTTTACAGATGCAGCTTATCTATATAGATATACGTATTTATGTAGACAAATGATAAAATGCGCTTGGTGAGACAATATGCCACTGTTCATTTGTTTCTTAGCTCCATGCGAGAGTGCAGAACACTAGAAGCGGACATTCTCAACGGGGAATTAACTAAGTCCCAGCCCGTTCCCGGCAGTAACAGATTGTCCATAAACTAAACGATTATAGTGTTGCTACTTGCTGGTTGCTTGCTGCGTCTGGTTTGTTATTAAAATGTAAAGTTCCCTTCTTTTGATCATGACGCGACGCCTCGTATCTTTCGGTACCTACCTACCTGATTATGTGAACTTCCCGGTTCCCTCGGGAACTCTGTGATGCGGGATGAAAGAAAAAGAATACTTCATGCCTTCATATTGATTCAGGACACATTTATTCAAATCTATCTATACTATAAAATATTATAGTATAGATATATTTGAATCTATGAATAGATTAACAAACAAACTCTTCAGCTTTATAATAATAAAGCTGAAGAGTTTGTTTGTTATTATTATAAAGCTGAACAAACTCTTCAGCTTTATAATAATAAAGCTGAAGAGTTTGTTTGTTTGGTTGAACGCGTTCATTTCCGAAAGTACTGGTTTGAATTGAATTTTTTTTTCTGTGTTGAATAGTCCATTTATCGAGGAAGGCTACATAAAATCACCAACCAAACCAATAGGAGCGCAGCGATTTTTGGTTACGCAAAAATCATATTGTAGTACCTAGTCCCTACACTAATATTATAAATGCGAAAGTAACTCTGTCTGTCTGTCTGTTTCACGCCATAACGGCTCGACCGATCATCACGAAATTTTTCACACATGTCAGGGATACAGAGAAGGACATAGGGTACTTTTTATCCCGGAATTCCCGCGGGGTCTCCGAAATTAACGGGTCAAACCGCGTTTCTAGTTTCCAATATAGGTAGGTGCAAATACAAAAACTTACGGTTGTTTTTTATTTGAAACAGCTATATCGAAAGTGCAGCTTTAAGATCTTGCTACTTGTAAATGTAGAGGAGTGATGTTAAAAGGCGCTTGAAGGCTTTATTGGCGGTCGAGTGGACTCCAGCCTTCCTTCCGTGCCCCGTTCGGGACTTGTTTTAAACGATTTATTAGGTTATCTAGCGTTCCCCCGGCGGGATCTGTTAAGTCCAGTGGTTACGTAAATTTACACTTCATTACTATGCAATAATGTACCTAATATATCTAATGTACCTAATGTACCTATCTATAGAAAAAAAAGGAAATGTAAAAACTCTTAAAAAAACTTTTTAAACTGTTTAAAAAACAAAAGGAAAAGACGCGCGAACGGATCAAAAAGAAAGTATAGGCACGAGTATTACACTAACATTAGAGAGCTGTAGATAGAAACTAGAAGCGGGTGCTGGGTGCACAACGTAATACATAATATATATACCATATTAAAAGTACATAATATACATTCATTAAAGATTGTTTTTGGACAACATTCAAATCTCCGAGAAACGGAAAAGCAACAAACAATCCATTCTCAACAACACAGCGAGCCAGAATAGCGCACAACAAGGTGGCAACTATTGCGAGCCGCCCGTTCCAACTTACAACGTACCTAAACTTTGCGTCATTTAACTTCGCCGTAGAACACCGGCAAGTTGGTCTAGGCTGTGGTGATAATTTATCTGGCCGGTACTGTGCCAGGACACTTTATATGATACGGCCAGTTAGCTAGCTACCCGCAGTCTTTGTTATATATATCTTCCAGTATGGTACGCAGTCTCTTGTTGAGTTAGGCCCGGTATTCACCAAAGCGGAGAGGAGAGAAGACGAGAGATGTGTTTTGAATAGTCAATTAGGTTCCGTTATTTAAACATTTCCTCTCCGCTTAGCTTCGGTGGAAATGGATCAGGCGGAGAGGAGAGGAGATGTCACATTTTTCTATAGAAAGAGCGGCGATATTATGTCTAGCCGGGCGTCCGGTCAGCATCAGCGCGTCTCTCCTCGTCATCTTCTCCTCGCACACCCGAAAGCTGTCACATCTCACATCTCCTCTCTGCTACGCATCTCCTTTCCACTTTAGCATGCTTCGCAGCACATCTCTCGTCTCCTCTCTTCTCCGCTTTGGTGGATACCGGGCCTTAGGCTTCTAAGGGTGTCGTCTAGTAGGTACTATCAGTTGCCAAAAAATATACCTAATTATTTTTTTAGATACCTAAGTCACGGAAAATCACGCGGGCGAAGTCGTGGGGAACAGTTAGTATACCTATGTTAAAGATTTAACTTGTTCTTACGAGCAAATAATTCGCATGGCATTTGAACACCTTATAAAATTTTATTGGAAAGGAAGCAATAAAAGACAATTTAATCGTACCCGAGCGGGGTCGAGGGGAATTGTAGCCGAATGACAGTGTCGTTAGAAGCCCAAAATTGAAAAAGTTTTCTATCGATATTAATTTTTTCTTTTTCTTTTTAGCAAGCAGTTTAACGGTTTGCTTACGCCCGTTTACGCATGTAAATCTCTATTCTTGTTGTTATTAGCGTAAATGCGCGTACTTATAAATATTTTTTCATAGACAGACGGACAGAAATTATAGGTAAATTCTTTATTTAGACTACTACGTGTACTTAAATATAAAATTATTGACTGATTTATTCGTCGATACTACACAGGCAAAGCCCAAACCGCAGGGTCTAGAAATTTCGATTATAGGGGTTTTAGGGAAATGGGTTAGAAGGCGGAATAAAAATACAATTTTATTAATAAAATTATTGGTGACAAAAAAGTGAAATATATGAACCTATCGTATAGTTAACCACTAAAATAACTAACAATAAACGGGCCAAAAGGAAAGTCCTTCTCTCAATTTTCATGACGATCGATCGAGCCGTTAAGGCGTGAAAGCGTAACAGACAGACAGACAGACAGACAGACAGGGTTACTTTCGTATTTATAATATTAGTAGGTATTTAGATACATCAATTCGCCAGGGACTTTCGTTACCATTATTGCACATTGATTGATCTAATTTATAAATAGAAACGAATGTTGGAAGGTAGGGTAAGTCTAAAAAAATCTTATATAGATCTATTGTAGCGAGAGAATCACGTGAAGCGAAACCGACGGACGCGCCCCGCGGGAAATACCGGCGAGTTGTAAGCCAGTGTTTCCACGTTCACTACCTACGTGTTGTTATCTGCGCATTTTTCTATTTTATATTATTTACAATAGGTACAACCTCACTGGCTGTGACCCTTATGTCATGCGTTACGTAATTCTCCGTTGAATTATTGGAGTTCACTCCATAACACGTTGAGTGAGAAACCAGATCTGAAACACCTTGTCCATGCCTCGCTTACAGTGCGACTAGGAAAAGTTATAGACCTCTTTGTCGTGCGAAAGGCATAACTTTAATTTGGTTCGGTGGAGGGAAGAGATAAATATATTATAATATCTAAGTGTGTTATTAAAATAGAGTTCTGTGGTTACAGGGTTTAATAAGCCCTGTACCGCCACAATGATAGTTTTATGACCAGGTGTACAACGCCTTGTACCTACTGCAGGAATGGAAAGAATAGAAAAATCACTGCCGCTTCCAACGTATTTTGGTCAGTTTCTTGCGCTGAATGCCAATCTTTTGTGTAGGTATGTACCTACTTATCTATTAATTCTATGATTATACAAAATTGTCTATTATAAATGCACGGGAAAGTTAACTTTAACTTCTTTAATCACAAACACTTTCCCTCGCTTAGCTCGCCTTGACAAAATGCTTTTCTATATTAGTAGGTACCGGAGCCTCCCGGGCAAACTGTTAGTAAACATGAAGTTATTCGAAGGGTGAATCTGTTAGTATGATGCGGGTCACGTCACACAGAACAAATTTCTTCGGCCCCAGACGACACAACACGTCACAACACGTCACTGCTCTGACACGGGTCTAGGAGTCAGGACACACAAGTCACAACACACTCAGACTTGTATGGGAAACTAAATTCATATTTCATCCATTCTTTTTATCTAACAATAGGTACAATAATTACCTACATAAAATCGTCAGAACTGAGTTGGAACTATCAGTTCGGAAATAGGAATGCGCCCTCTACTAAGATAAGAACTGACAGGGGAGGGGGGGTGTCATTTATGATTGATTGGAGTTTCATTCAAAGTTTCGTTCGAAAATTGAAATACCTACGAAAGTAGGTAAACGATGTGTGCGTGAGCACTGAGCAGCGCAAGACGTAGTAAAAGCTTGTTTCTGCCACACTTGAAAATCCACGTGTGCATTGAAAGCGAATAACACTTAATCGTTGTGAAGTCTTTAGATATCAGTTTCACTCGTTGACCAACTTCCCAGGAAAGTAGTTAATTACATAAAATTATTTCAGTGAAACAAACGTTCATATTCTAGTAACCAATTGTGCCCCGCGGTTTCACCTACGTGAGTTTCGAAATGCCTGCAATAAAAGTTGCCTAAGTTACTCCATATAACATCAGCTATCTGCTAGTGAAAGTCCCGTTAAAATCGGTTCTGCCTTTTCAGAGATTAGCCGGAACAAATAGACAGACAGACAAAAATTTAATAAATAGATTTTTTATGTAAGTATACCTACCGTATATTCTTTTATATGCATTTAGTGAAAAGCTGTTAATTTGGAGTTACAAACAGAAACTTCAATTTTATTTATGTGTATAGATTATAGGTACCTACGTACTTGCAGCTATTGATATACTAAATATCCAAGAAACATAGTCAGTGAAACAAAACTGAAATCGGTCTGTGAAGAAGTAGTAGAAATTATTTTTTAAAAAAACGACTCTATATCGTAAGTTTAATTACAGATTTTTTAATATTAATGGAGTAAACGTCAGTTATTTTTAAATCAATCAATTAATAAATATTAATTTTATGAATGTTTTTTATCACCGGCTCACCTCTTTAATCATGTACCTATTTTATTTAGATGTAAGTTGCATACCAACGTCTAGTCTATGACATATAGAAAAATGTCTGGGCAGGTAAATGTGGTAAATGTCTGTTGAGCTCCATGGCACAAGAGATGACACAAAAGAAATTCCCGAGCGTTCAAAAATGGAACGCTATCTCGCTAATCACGGCCGCTCATTGACTGTAGACTTCCATTAGCTAATTACGATTGGACGCTCGCGACAGCTCGGCCACAATTCGCTGACACCGTTCGAATTTTAAAACGTAACGTAATTGAAACGATCTACTTCGCGGTTAAAGTTCGCTAGTTAGTTTTTTCAATGGTGGCAGCTTTGAATGACTGCACTTTTTATCTTAAAAAAAAAACTATATATAGTATATATTTAACCTTACTATATACACTCAAAACTACTGAACGGATTTTCATGCGGTTTCCACCAATCGGCAGAGGGATTCATGAGAAAGGTTAATATATAATTTGTCAAGGTTTTGTGTAAATTGGTTGAAATATAACGATAAATTGTTAGAAGTGTCGGAAAAACTCAAGCCGCCGCATAGGCGTATATTGCCAGCGGTACAGAAAAGGACGTATTTGATACTTTTTATATCGGGATTCTCGCGGGAACTCCGAAAGTAACGCGAGTGATACCGCGGGGGACATGTAGTATTTTAATAAACTTACTTAATTATTTTTATTGTGTAAGGTTCAGATCTAAACGCCTGAAATTGCCCGTACCTACTATCGCCCAAGTCCCAACACGTGCAATCTCAAAATCTAAACGAGTTTTATGTTTCAATACCTACAGATAGAACTTTATTGCGGTTACTTACCTAACGATTCACGTTTGTAAAAATGTTTGGGTTTTTGTTAGTTTTTGTCACCCATAAACCGATGAATTTTGGCACACAGATCATATTTTTGATTAACATATTATAAGAATAAGATACCTCGATACTTTTATCCCGGAGATTCCTAAGAAATCCTGAAATGCAAACGGGTGAAGAGCGGGGAATCTTAGTATACCTACAGTTTTACTATTCCTCCAAATCAGCCTCTTTACAGCATTTTTTGCTATTGAAAAAAGGTATAGCTACAAAATTTGTATACGAATCGATTTACCTATCTGTTTGTTTGAAAGTAAAATACCTACTTAAGTGGACCTTTTAAAATCTATTTGCGGAACCCTCGGCTGAGCAAACATAAAAAACTTCCTCTCGCATTCGAGAGAAAGCCCAGTAACTGCTCTAAACTTTGCATTTCCACACTAGATTTTACCTTGTCGTGGGTACTTTTTTGCGTGCAAACTTTGTATTTAGTTTACCGAAAATTTTCGTGATCTTTATTCCAACGCACATAAAGACCAATGTTGAGCGTTAATTGTTTTTTTATCGGGTAAGTTTTGCTTGTTGAGTAGGAGCGCCCGCCAGTGTTGCTCCATTCGTATTCAAATTTTGCCCGTTGTTCGGAATTCTCTGCCCGTCACTTCTACCATAGACTACCTACCTACTATACTTTTAACTGAGACTTTTACGGCAAGGTGCTGTGCCTATCTATGTATTAGTCATTTCGGTTGCGGTGTAGTTTTTTTCAATTAGGTAAAGGTACTTGGTTGAGTTAATGTGTACCTAAATATAATATAGGTACAAATTGGGACAGGCTTTTCGAAAACCACCTCTAGAGTGTTCCGACAATCTGTTACTCGCAGTGCAACAAGGCAAGCTTGCAGGAATATAATACAGTTGGCTCGATGTCAACAGCTGTGCAGATTGCACTCATGGCGGTGCTTCCGCCGTAAGCCGGAAGTGAGATTTGAATGGATTTTAGTGTTGTCAGGTTGGGAACATACGCTGAATAACAATGGAATTGCTTTTATTTGAACTCTGTTGCTAAATAAAGTATCACTTAAACGAATACGATCATAATAATCTATATCTATACATAATATAATAAGATTGTAACAGGTCGATCAATGTCTGTACACGGGAGATAAAGAAGAAAAAATAAATTTAGGCGACTCTATAAGAGATATACAAGAACAAGAACAAGAACATAGACTTACCGCCACACTCAGAGTCGACTTTAATGATTACTTAGTTAAGTATAGATTTTTAAAACAAAACTGCCGCAATCAGATAAGTTTAACAAATTAATGTTAATTGGCATTTAACTAATTCAGTTACACCTTATTCAATGCTCATTAACATTAATTTACTGAACGTCTCTGATTGCGGCAATTTGGTTTTAAAAATCTATATTTAACTAAGTAATCATTAAAGTCGACTCTGAGGGCGGCCGATAGTTATTAACTACAATAATATACATAGTTATTAAATACCGTTTTTTAAATTTTTGTCTGTCTTTCTGTCTGTATGTTTGTATTCGTGCTACGCAAAAACTGCTGCACCAAATTGAATGCGGTTTTTTTGTTGTATTGTTAAGGGTCTAAATTAGATACTCATGTTTCGATTTTTTCGAATTTCCATCTGGAACTCGAGATATTAAAAAAAACTGCTGGTCATCCTACTAATATTATAAATGTGAAAGTATGGATGTTTGGATGCTTGTTACTCAATCACGCAAAAACGGCTGAACAGATTTGGATGAAATTTGGCACGCACGTTGTCAGGGGTACAAGGAAGGTACCTTTTATCCCGGAATTCCCGTGGGAACTCCGAAATTACCGCGGGTGAAACCGCGGGGCACAGCTAGTATGGAATAAAATTAATTGTATAAAACAGTAGATACTTAGTATCCCTTTCGGCAGAGCATGCAAGATAACTTGGGTTTAGATTAGGCACTTCTTTAACGTCTGTTTATTATTCTTGTGTGTTTTGCAGAAATAAATTTTATTCTATTCTACTTTCGTAAATAATTATAATTTAAGTCAATATTTCGATTGTTACCTGTTTTGTGAGTCCAATAAGTAAATAAATAAATAATCTCTTGGCGGCAAAAATTTGATAATAGTAGAATTATTCACTACTTAGAAAAAGATAAACCGACTTCGAAACTACTTAAAACGGAAGTAGATTATGGGATTCCAACGCCTATTATAAATATCTAAGTATAGCGTATTTTATTAAATTATCCTACTAATATTATAAACGTGAAAGTTTGTAAGAATGTATGGATGGATGGATGGATGGATGGATGGATGGATGGCTGGATGGATGTTTGTTACTCTTTCACGCAAAAACTCCTGGATGAATTTAAATGAAACTTTACAATAATATAGCTCATACATCAGATTAACACATAGGGTACTTTTTATCCCGGAATTCCCGCGGGAACTCTGAAATTAACGCGGGTGAAACCGCGGGGCACATCTAGTATTATAATAATATGGAATCAGCGAATATTTGACATGAATAGAACAGTCGATTTGACAATCTTTAGCTTTGCCTACCTACTTAAATAAAAATGGTTCTAACCGAGAATTCTTGGTTCAGGGTTATTACCGGCAATCGAATAAAGTATGTCTATTCTATTCTTCAATTACCTAACACAAAACAGCGATTAGTGGAGATTGCGAATACAAAAAGCCTACAGGTAATAGACAAACTTTCATCATTAACATTCCGTCCCGGCTTTTAGGTAAAGAATAAAAGAGTGGGAAGTTTTTAATCGGATTGTCATCAATCAAATATCGTCCTTGTCTAGGAAAAGTTATTTCCGGTGGGGAAATTAAGTTATTTAGTTATCGCTGGGCGATAACCTCGATCGGCACAAGACATGGGGAAGTTAGGTTGCAGAAGTTGATTTTCGATTTTGAAAACATGTTTTCGTTGCGATAATATTAAAAATCTTCAGTGTAGGTTTATGTTCTTTGTTGGAGGGGAAAGCTTTGTAGCCATTTACACTTACCGCCGCACTCAGAGTCGACTTTAATGATTACTTAGTTAAGTATAGATTTTTAAAACAAAACTGCCGCAATCAGACAGGTTTAATAAATTAATGTTAATTGGCATTTAACGAGATGTTACTTAATTAGTTAAATGTCGATTACAAGTGATTGTAACCAATCCTAAGTAATAAATAGCTTTTGAATTTTGAATTTGAATTTATACTTAACTAAGTAATCATTAAAGTCGACTCTGAGTGCGGCCGTAAATGATGTGAAGCGGCAATCATGGACGATCTAGACTTGGCATGTGTAGGTATGAACAAACCCAACTTAATTTATTACAAACTAGTTGTTCCCTTCGGTATTCGTCGAGTTAGTTTCGGAGTTCCCGTAGGAATTCCCATCCCCATTCCAGATGGGCAACGCACCTGCAAGCCTTCTGGTGTTGCAGATGTTTATGGGCGGCGGTAATCACTTACCATCAGGTGTACCACTTGCCCGTTTGCCCCCTATGACATAAAAAAAAACTTGTAGTAATAATAATAGAAATTATAATAATAATAGAAAAAAATATAATAATTATATTTATTTCTTTCAAACAAAAAGTTACAGAATTCTAGCATACCTATTTTGTGAAACATAGGAGCCTAAATTATATTATAAATATTGTGTTATTGGACTCCTGGCCCTGTCTCGGCAACGAACTTAAGCTAATGCTGGTAACTTATACACGTGTTAATGAATTTACTAAAAACCTGATACTCCCCATTTAAAAAAATAAACAATAATTATGAATTATGTCGAAAAAAATAGTAGTCTAAAAGTTATTCAACATATATTTTCTAGTTTGGAGGTAACCTAGTGTGACGCCCTAGGAGGCTTAAAAATTTATTTATATTCGAAAAAGCATTTTAAAGATATATGTATAATGTATTATAACATAATACACTATATGTATAGTGTATTATGATATAATACACTATAAAACTTAAGTTGAAATATATTTAAAGTATTGCGAGTTGATAAACTCACAATCTAAATTTTGTATGATTATTGATGTATAATTCATAAACTAAAATGAATAAAGTAATTATTCATATGAAATAAAATGTTTATAATAAGGTATATTAACCGTGTGCTTGGTTTCAGATGTAACGGTGATATCGACTTGTACCCCCCAACCCCCCGCATACCCCTCTCAAACGAGACGTGAACGCACCGCCAGTATCCACGCGGGCGGCTGAGACGTGAAGTGGCATCGCGCGGCGGGCGGACGAGCGAGTCGAGAGGCTACGCGTCGCGCGTAGAGCGCGTCGCGTATACAACATTAAATGTTGTTAAACGAGTTTTGTGGTAGCTCGTATACAGATATTGTATTATTATACAAATCTAAATAATTATATTGGAGTCTCACGTGAAGGTCTTAGATGAGAATGCCGACGACCACTTTCACAATAAAGATGATGTAGTTGGGAGTTCGAACGAGCTTACGTACTTAGTGACTTGTCGCTCTGTACGAAAGCCTTGTCAACGCGCTCGACGTCCGTTAGGATATCTTGTGCGAAGACAAATATTATTATGAGGAAGGCTTTCGGTGTGTATGGATTGTAATTTTATTGTTATTAAATTATAATTCATCACATCTTATCGGCTCGATGCATACGTGTATTTTCAATTTATTGGAATTTACAACGACGATGAACTCTAATCCTGAGCGGTTAGACGTCGCGCGTCGCGAGCGTAAGATAACGTGGAGAGGTAAAAATCCGCGCCTTGAGTTGTCTTCGCCGTGACGGGTTTCGTTGTGCACGTATTGTATCTTGTCTATTGAATAACTACGCCTTCCGTGTTATTCAAAAACTATCATCGACTATGCGGCTGACTGGAGACGCGGGATCGCTTCCTACACCAAGGGAGTGTTGAACGCTCTTCTTTCAAGATAACATTACTTTCTTTTTTTTACAAACATAATAATTATAGTCAATGCGCTTTGTGACTTTGTTACGTTGTGCAGAGACTATGGGATCGGCTGTGGACGACCTAGTCGTTAACGCTTGATCTCGGTAAACAGTTGTGTTTTTCAACACGACTTGTTTATCAAAATGAACGAGTGCTGAGTGGGTGTTGTACGAGGACGAGCTGTGATCCAATCAATTGGGCTTCGGCCTTAGCTACGTGTAGCTACTATAACACAAATTGACCGACTGAAGTTATGATGTCCGGCGAGACTGGTCTCATACACTTATATTTGAATTATTGGGATGGTGTTGAGGTCGCGGTACTATCCGCATTACGGCCTCGGTCTTCGGGCTGACACGTACCCAGGGGTCTCGGCACCGCCGAATTATGACCTCCAACGATTGCTGCTGATACGGGACGTACAGTCTCATATAGCTGATTCATCCTCTAACGGATGTCGGTTATGCATATTTGGAGAACTCTCTACCTTGTGCAACACAGGTGGGGGGGGGTGGTAACTGCTTATGAGCAGGCGGATGACCATCACCGTGGGTAGCGCAGGACGGGGCTATTCCACCTCTCGCTATATAATAAACTTGTTATGTAGTGAGAGCCATTGTAAATATTCCTGTTGGAATATCAAGTTGATTATAATAAACATCGTATGGGAGGTGTTCTATGAGCATCATATTCCTATCTCAGAATCCGAACACTACTAACGACGATAGACGTAAGTTAGTGATTATGTGTACCTCTGTAATAAGGATACCGTCTTTGGAGTCTCTCTGCTTCCGGGCTAACAACATTAATAACGCACCGACGTTAAACAAATGTACAGTGTAGTCTCGCACTTAAAAATAGAACCGTTCGTGTAGAGCGAGTTCATATAAAGAACGAATGTCACCCAACTCAAACGCAGTTGGGTGTACTAAATATATTTCAATAGAAATATTATGTACAAATAATAAAAATATAATGACTAAATAATTGATGGTTGTTTTATTCAATTAATACCTAAGTCCAACCTCGACCCATTATAATAATGCGGATAGGATGGTGACGGAATCGAATCTCAACCTAAAAGAACTGGAGTCATTTAAAACACAACGTAAAACTGGGTCTAACTATTAGACGAAATTGGCCAAATAAAAATGTTCAACATCTTTGATGTTGTTCATAAATTGATGGAGAAGGGTGAAAGTTACAATTTGGTGCCGTGACCAGGATCATGGCTAAGTTAGTAATGTAAAAGCGACCGCGACAGCGTATCGCATGGTTGGCTTACATAAATGTAAAAGCGATCGCGACAGTGCATCGCAAGGTTGGCTTACATACGAATAAACGACCGCGACAGTGAATCGCATGGTTGAATCAAATAAATAAAAACGACCGCGACAGCGTATCGCATGGTTGACTAAAAATGAATACAAGTGGCCTAGGTCAATAAATGCATGGCTATTTAAACATAATAACGTAGGGGTAACACCCTACAATTTGTTGTCCGTGAAATGGAAAGGTTATGAGATTCGACCCTGACTCTGATTATCCGCATTATAAGTGTTGAGGCTGGGAATATTAACTTGCAATGTTGTTACAGATTGCCGATGAATAATTAATACATATCTCGAGTAACATTAATAGTGAAAGTGATATTTAAATACGTATCTTGAGTAACAGCAATAGTGAAAGTGATACGTATAAAAGACATTATCTCGAGTAACATCAATAGTGAAAGTGATATGTAAAGACAATTATTGACATTTTAACAGTGCTAAAAGCGAATTACTGACATCGCAAGGACGATCCTTAAATTAATTGTATCATAATAGTTGTTAAGTGTAATAGTTGTTAAGTGACTTGTCTTGTGATTTAGTTTAATTTTTAATAACTTTAATCTAGTGAATCAGTGCATAAATAAAAATGGGCAAGAGGAAGGAGAATGAAGGACCCACGGAGTCTGTCGAAGCCGAGACCGAAATAGAAAATGTACAGCCACAGCGTAAAAGGCGGCGCGAAGGCAGAGAAAAGGAGGTACCTGATAATGAAACAAAGTATGATCGTTTGTACAAGTTGTTCAAGCGAACTACACGGCGGTTACAAAACAAAATTGAAGTTCTCGAACAAGAGCTTAAGCGGCCTTCTGAAAAGGAAGATGTACCTCAAGAGGTTACAATTGAGAGTTCAGAGCCGGAAGTTCAAGAGAAAGTCATATATGTAAGCGATATATCGAGTTTACAACACGAAAAACCTAAATTCAGTAACCCGGAGAAGGGGCATCCGGTTACTTTTATCGAGGACCTAGAAACGTATCTTGAAAAGAGACGTGATGTGAAAGGACGAGAGGTACAGATTGCTATTGAGTGTCTTAAGGCGGAGGCAAAGGCGTGGGCCCGAATTTATAAAGATTCATGGTATAGTTTTAATGATTTTAAACGAGAATTTCTCGAAACTTATTGGGGAAAACCCGAGCAAGACAAAATACGTAGAGAGATTGCGTATAACAAATGGAACGGGGAAAAATGTCCGAAAATGTCCGATCATTTTATAAAGCTCGTAGGGCAAGCAAAAATGCTTACAAGACAAATACCAGAGGAGGATCTGGTGTCCGATATAATCAAACACTTTCCAACTAATGTACAAGATTTATGGTTCTGGTCTAAGAGTCAGACAATTGCTGAGGTAACAAAATTCCTCAGGGCTTTGGATGATAATAGAGCGGAGGAAAGGCAACAACCTGTGAAATATCAAAAAAGCAACAAGAATATTAATGAAAATTGGAAAAAGGATTTTCAAAATAAATACCGCAAAGAGTGGCGGAAACCTAGTGAAACAAAACCGACGTCGACAGTGACATCGGGCAATTTAGAAGAGGAGCGGGAGAGTGAAGGCACCGCACCTTTAAACAACTAAAGACTGCGAAGAGGGTTCCGGTTGCAGTCGGCAGTGTAAGGAACCGAGGGTTCGAAATTATGAAGAGCATGGGGTGGCGCCCAGGCGAGAAGTTAGGAAAAAATTCTCAAGGACTCTACAAACCTATCGAACTAAATGGTCAAACTCACGAAGAGGGGTTAGGCTATGAGTTTAATAATATGAAGTACAACTTTGTAAAACACTTACAAAATAGACAAGACATGTTACAACAGGGAGTCATTATCTCAGAACTTAATGTTAAGTCTGTTTTAAATGAATCTCAGAGAGAAATTGAAGTTCTAGAAAATTTTAAAAGTGAAGTTGTAATAAATATATTCAATTTTGAGATAGAGGCTCTCCTGGACACAGGGAGCGATATTACCTGTATATCAGAAGAGCTCTGGATCGAAATTGCAAAGAAAAATCAGAATTTAGCTACTATGCCTGTAAAAGCAATCCAAATAAGAGGTGTCCTCGGACAAAAGAGCTCTAAAATACAACAGATAGTATTGTTGCCTGTGAGATTTAACGATTTAATTATTGAAACAAGTTTCTTAATTGTGCCTAAATTAGTAAGATCTTGTATTATTGGTTTTGATTGGCTAAGGATGAATAGGGCCATCATAGATTTAAGTACTGATAAAACTGGAATGTTTATAACTAAAGATGCAAAAGAATATTTTATAGAGTTGTTCAAGAGGAATATTGTAGCAATATGCAAAATTGATTTCTCAAGTTTTGAAAGTATTTTTAATAATATAAAAATTGGTTGCGACTTAAACACTAAAAATAGAGAGACTTTAAAAGTTGTTCTAAAATCTTATGCTTCTATGTTCTCCGAACAACTAGGACGAGCGAATTGCTACGAACATAAGATAGAGATGGTCGATGAGCTTCCTATTGTAAACAGATCTTACCCTATACCATACGCCTACAGGGCGAAACTTCAATCGAAGTTGGATGAGATGGAGAGTAATGGTATTATAACGAGAATGTCAACACCATACAGTAGTCCGTTAACATTCACATTGAAGAAAGACGGCTCTATAAGAGTCTTATTAGATGCTAGAGGCATAAACAAAAAGATGATTGGCGAAACTGAAAAACCTCCAATGCAATTGGACGTTTTGAATTCATTTCATGGTGCGAAATATATAACCACTATCGACTTAAATAATGCATACTTTCAAATACCGATTTGTAAAGAAAGTAGAAAGTACACAGGGTTCACATTCAATGGAAAGTCGTATGTTTACAATGTACTACCACAAGGATTGAAGACTTCAGTGGGAAGTTTCAGTCGTGCAATGGACAAGATATTGGGTCCGGAAGTAAGAGAGTTTTGTGTGAATTACTTAGATGACTTGGCAATTATCACAACTGGAACGTTGGATTTACACTTCGAACATATACAGACGGTCCTTGGCAAACTGTATGAAGCGGGTATGACCTGTAACTTGCAAAAATGTGAATTTATATGTAAAGAGATTAAGATGTTGGGTTTCATAATATCCACTGAAGGGATACAAACAGATCCAGACAAGTTAAAGAGTATAAGAGATTTTCCAAAACCTAAGAAAGTAAAGCAATTAAGAGCGTTTTTGGGGCTCTGTAATTTTTATCGAAGATTTATACATGATTATAGCAATTTGATCGTACCATTGTGTAAACTATTAAAGAAAGATCAATCATGGAATTGGGGTTCTGAGGAACAAGGTGCATTTGATCGATTAAAAGAAAGATTTATAAAAACCGTGATGTTACACCATCCGGATTTTAATAAACCGTATTACTTACAAACGGATTGTTCGGGCATTGGATTGGCTGGTGTGCTCTATCAATTGGACGATAATAACGAAATGAAAATTTTAGGATACCACAGTAAAACATTAAAAGGACCAGAATTAAACTGGACAGTAACTGAACAAGAATTTTATGCGATAATAAGTTGTATAAAAAAGTTTGAAACATATCTAAGAGGTGCACAGTTGACGATTAAAACTGATCATAAAGCTTTGATATTCGTGAAGAATTGGAAGCTTTATAACAGTAGAGTAACGCGTTGGATACTTTATTTGGAACAGTTTAATTATAAAGTAGAACACATAACAGGAAAACAAAATTTAGTTGCTGATATATTATCGAGATATTTGCCTGAGGGCAAGCATATACAGGAAGATAGGGGTATATGCTTCGAGATATTATATACAGAAACTACTGAAAATGTTGAGCTCAAAGAAAAATTGAACCGATTATCTGAACTACAATCATTAGACGCTGATATCAGCGCAATTAGAGAACGTCTGGGAAG
Organism: Zygaena filipendulae; assembly: GCA_907165275.2. Taxonomy (NCBI): domain Eukaryota; kingdom Metazoa; phylum Arthropoda; class Insecta; order Lepidoptera; family Zygaenidae; genus Zygaena; species Zygaena filipendulae. Next base: position 2,203,022 of record OU015649.1, read on the forward strand.
CGTGAGTGTGGCACAAAGTAGATCAGATAGAATTATATTGCGATGTAAATTACGAAACAACATTTTGTATTATAGTTCAATTGAGACGAGCAAGGAAGTCATATATCTTCCAAAAATCTTAATTAACGATATAATCGATCAAGTACACCTTGAAATGGGGCATCAAGGTGCTTATAAAGTTGTAAAATATATTAAAGATAGATTTTATTGGCATGCGCTTACTAGAGATGTGAGAAAGAGGATTAAAACATGTCATGTATGCCAAATGTCAAAGAGCGAGAATATTAAATATGTTGGACCCTGTCAGTCGATATTGTCTAAAGACATTGGAGACATTGTAATGGCAGATATATACGGACCGCTACCAGCAGGAACCCTCGGGCTGAAATTCATAATAGTCTTTCAGGACACATTCAGTAAATTTATAAAGTTATACCCGATGAAAGATGCCACCGGCAGAAGTGTTTTATCTAAACTAAAACACTTTTCAGAGATTATAAAACCGAAAACTATAATGACTGACAATGGAAAGCAATTTATAAGTAATGTGTGGAGAGATGGCGTGAAAGAGTTGGGCATCAAAGCTATATATACCACTGTGAGGAATCCTAGACCGAATACAGTTGAAAGAGTAAACAGAGAGTTGGGTAGATTGTTTAGAACCTATTGTGGTTCGAATCATAAGTCTTGGCCTAATATACTACCGACTTTAGAAGAGTTATATAACAATAGTTTTCATGACAGTATAGGCTTCACTCCGTGTGAAGTTATGTACGGTGAACCAAATAAATTATCATTTGATGAGAAGCTCATGATCAACAGAAAACCCTTAAATTTACACGATATCAGGACTCAAGTTCGAGAGAATTTAAAAAAGTGCTAGTAATGTACGACGCACAAAATATGACAAGAGTCATAAATTGATCGTATTTCAAATTGGTGACTTAGTAAAAATACGTAGAGATAACAGGTCCGTTAAAGGGCGTAAAGAGACAAAAAAGTTTGAATTTTTGTATGAAGGTCCATACAGAGTGGCCGCCGTGCCTTTCAATAATGTTTATACTCTACAAGACGTGAACACTGATAACCTTAAAGGCAATTATAATGCTATTCACTTGTACAAATATTATAAATAATAAAGGACTACCCCGAAGGTCCGATAATAATGTAAACATTTTTAATGTTTAAGATGGTTGTTAATATGTAAATAATGTTGTTGATTCGAAATGATAATCATTAAGATTGTATCTTATGATTGTAAACATTGTTGATTCGATGTAATAAATATTATTGAGATTGTACCTTGATATGATTGTGAACAATACTGTAAGGAGGAGCTAATCATTAAGATTGTATCTTAAGATTGTAAATATTGTTGATTCGAATGTACATAAATAATTGTGATAATTATTTAAGTGAATAAAGACATAGAAAAAAATTGGGTCAGGGAGAAGTGGCTCAATCACATTCAATCAGTTAAACAATATATATTGGTTCAAAAACCAAAAGATGTCTTGATATAACAAACATACTTTAATCGCCTATTATGCGATAAAGCATAACTATATGAGATCTAGCAAAACTAATTAATACCATAACAAACACATCGCCATTCCACATCACTTTATTGGTGAACGATTGAATGTGGTTGGAGGGGTGTTGGGGCGGCTGCTTCCCAAAAAATAATAAATTTATGGTATAATTAAAGAGGCGAAAATAACTTAGAAAGTTTTATTACTCAGTGTTTCATAAAACTTTGGGGGGGGATTGTGACGCCCTAGGAGGCTTAAAAATTTATTTATATTCGAAAAAGCATTTTAAAGATATATGTATAATGTATTATAACATAATACACTATATGTATAGTGTATTATGATATAATACACTATAAAACTTAAGTTGAAATATATTTAAAGTATTGCGAGTTGATAAACTCACAATCTAAATTTTGTATGATTATTGATGTATAATTCATAAACTAAAATGAATAAAGTAATTATTCATATGAAATAAAATGTTTATAATAAGGTATATTAACCGTGTGCTTGGTTTCAGATGTAACGGTGATATCGACTTGTACCCCCCAACCCCCCGCATACCCCTCTCAAACGAGACGTGAACGCACCGCCAGTATCCACGCGGGCGGCTGAGACGTGAAGTGGCATCGCGCGGCGGGCGGACGAGCGAGTCGAGAGGCTACGCGTCGCGCGTAGAGCGCGTCGCGTATACAACATTAAATGTTGTTAAACGAGTTTTGTGGTAGCTCGTATACAGATATTGTATTATTATACAAATCTAAATAATTATATTGGAGTCTCACGTGAAGGTCTTAGATGAGAATGCCGACGACCACTTTCACAATAAAGATGATGTAGTTGGGAGTTCGAACGAGCTTACGTACTTAGTGACTTGTCGCTCTGTACGAAAGCCTTGTCAACGCGCTCGACGTCCGTTAGGATATCTTGTGCGAAGACAAATATTATTATGAGGAAGGCTTTCGGTGTGTATGGATTGTAATTTTATTGTTATTAAATTATAATTCATCACATCTTATCGGCTCGATGCATACGTGTATTTTCAATTTATTGGAATTTACAACGACGATGAACTCTAATCCTGAGCGGTTAGACGTCGCGCGTCGCGAGCGTAAGATAACGTGGAGAGGTAAAAATCCGCGCCTTGAGTTGTCTTCGCCGTGACGGGTTTCGTTGTGCACGTATTGTATCTTGTCTATTGAATAACTACGCCTTCCGTGTTATTCAAAAACTATCATCGACTATGCGGCTGACTGGAGACGCGGGATCGCTTCCTACACCAAGGGAGTGTTGAACGCTCTTCTTTCAAGATAACATTACTTTCTTTTTTTTACAAACATAATAATTATAGTCAATGCGCTTTGTGACTTTGTTACGTTGTGCAGAGACTATGGGATCGGCTGTGGACGACCTAGTCGTTAACGCTTGATCTCGGTAAACAGTTGTGTTTTTCAACACGACTTGTTTATCAAAATGAACGAGTGCTGAGTGGGTGTTGTACGAGGACGAGCTGTGATCCAATCAATTGGGCTTCGGCCTTAGCTACGTGTAGCTACTATAACACAAATTGACCGACTGAAGTTATGATGTCCGGCGAGACTGGTCTCATACACTTATATTTGAATTATTGGGATGGTGTTGAGGTCGCGGTACTATCCGCATTACGGCCTCGGTCTTCGGGCTGACACGTACCCAGGGGTCTCGGCACCGCCGAATTATGACCTCCAACGATTGCTGCTGATACGGGACGTACAGTCTCATATAGCTGATTCATCCTCTAACGGATGTCGGTTATGCATATTTGGAGAACTCTCTACCTTGTGCAACACAGGTGGGGGGGGGTGGTAACTGCTTATGAGCAGGCGGATGACCATCACCGTGGGTAGCGCAGGACGGGGCTATTCCACCTCTCGCTATATAATAAACTTGTTATGTAGTGAGAGCCATTGTAAATATTCCTGTTGGAATATCAAGTTGATTATAATAAACATCGTATGGGAGGTGTTCTATGAGCATCATATTCCTATCTCAGAATCCGAACACTACTAACGACGATAGACGTAAGTTAGTGATTATGTGTACCTCTGTAATAAGGATACCGTCTTTGGAGTCTCTCTGCTTCCGGGCTAACAACATTAATAACGCACCGACGTTAAACAAATGTACAGTGTAGTCTCGCACTTAAAAATAGAACCGTTCGTGTAGAGCGAGTTCATATAAAGAACGAATGTCACCCAACTCAAACGCAGTTGGGTGTACTAAATATATTTCAATAGAAATATTATGTACAAATAATAAAAATATAATGACTAAATAATTGATGGTTGTTTTATTCAATTAATACCTAAGTCCAACCTCGACCCATTATAATAATGCGGATAGGATGGTGACGGAATCGAATCTCAACCTAAAAGAACTGGAGTCATTTAAAACACAACGTAAAACTGGGTCTAACTATTAGACGAAATTGGCCAAATAAAAATGTTCAACATCTTTGATGTTGTTCATAAATTGATGGAGAAGGGTGAAAGTTACACTAGCTACGAAATTTCAAGCGCTACGCCCGCGCCTACGTGTCAATGACCGATTCGACTTTTTTGCTGCGGGCGGCGTACGCGTCAAAAATATTGTATTTGTTGCAAACTCCTTTTTAGTTTTAAAATTTGGCATATTTTATTTTTGTTTTTGACTTTTAGTTTTTCTCTGTTCAAAAATATATTGTTCTTTTTCGCTTTGCTACGCACATGGCAGTTTTTTCATTTAAAATAATAAATAAATATTCAAATACAGTCCTAAATTAAATCGTCTACAGTATTATAAATAATTTAGACATGAGCTAGTAAAAATGAAAAAATATAACGTACTTATATTAAAACATGGTGCGATAGATTCGGAAGTCGATTCTGAGCAAACTACTTTCTAGTTTCAGTCCGTTGTATAATCATACTAAGAATAATAACATGGGAGCGCGTGTACATTTGTGTGTGTGTGTTTACGAGTGTACATGTGCGGTGTGAGTTTTATTTGTTTGTTGTCTGGAAGAACTTGCTTTTAGGCAAAAGGCCGCCCTTTGTTGCCTGTTTAATTACTTCTCTATGTATTTTTATTCTTATTCTGGTAACAATACTGAATATTTGATTTGATTCGAATTCCAGCACTAAAGTACCTACCGACTTATGTATTCTTCTGTACCCCTGACAACGTGTATACAAAATTTCACGATGATCGGTAAAGCGTGAAAACGTAACAAATATTAATTACGAAGTACAGAGAGTCAGAGACGGACATAGGGTACTTTTATTCCGGAATTCCCGCGGGAAGTCCGTAATTAACACGGGTGAAACTGCGAGGAACAGCTAGTCGGTTAATAAATACGCTGTCGCTTGTAACTTGTTAACTTTGGTGGCCAAAGTGTAGGAAATGAAAGCGACGCGCTTGCCGGATGCTAGAGTTGGCACAAATGGCCGGACTGACCAAAATGGTGTCCGTATCCGCTATCAGTCGGGACTTTATATGTCCTTTAACGATGGTAGGCGGCATAGTTTTTCTTGTCTTAAATAATAATAATACTTCACAACACACAGCTTTACTTGATCCCACACAAAGCTATAAGCTTGTGTCGTGGCAATCTAGCACGTTATTATGGTATAGATATATATAAACACGCCCAGATTGGAAAGTGGAACCCCGTGTTCATCACAAATCCACAACAAAGTCCACCACCACCGGGAATCGAACCGGGAACCTTACATTAGCGGGTAGGCATGGTGTCCTACTGCGCCAATCCGGTCGTAATAAGTACCAAGGTATTATGATTAGAAAACTATGTCTTTTTCACTCAGGAAGCTCTAGTGTTCCTGAGTGACATATTAGGGTAGGTATGTACTTTTTATCTCGAAATTTCCACGGAAACATAGAAATTAACTCAAATAAAACTGTGAGGGATCGACTAGTTTTAATTTGAATATTTTGTATCCGACCTATTATAATTTATAAGCTCGTAAGTTTGATGGAAGCTCATTGAGTGAAAAGTCTGACGAGATATAAATAAAAGTTTGGTCACCGCCGCACTCAGAGTCGACTTTAATGATTACTTAGTTAAGTATAGATTTTTAAAACAAAACTGCCGCAATCAGACAAGTTTAATAAATTAATGTTAATTGGCATTTAACGAGATGTAACTTAATTAGTTAAACGCCAATTAACATTAATTTATTAAACTTTTCTGATTGCGGCAGTTTAGTTTTAAAAATCTTTACTTAACTAAGTAATAATTAAAGTTGACTCTGAGTGCGGCCGTCAGTCCTATTTTAGAGACGAAATAACGACTGTCATCACGGAAGAAGGAAAGTTATTTGAATTGTTCCTACGAAGACGAAGTTCTTGATTTGCGCGCACTCTCGGTGTTTGCTCAGTTGTTTGTCCGTTTGTTTGTTCAAACCGAGGCGATGCGACTGCATTCAGTGTTTGTCTTTGGTCTGACTACAATAGAAATGTTTTCTCTCCAGTCCAAATTGTGTAAGTAGATTACTTATGTGATTGTAAATATTCAATTTGTTGAAAATATATTCGTTTAGTATGATCATTTTCATGTGCTTTAATATTATCTTTATCATAAATTTCCTACAAAACAATACGGATCTACTAGTATATAGGTATACTAGCTGTCCCGCGCGGTTTCACCCTCGATAATTTCGGAGTTCCCGCGGAATTGTTCCATACAAACTTTGCCCCCCCCCTTTTCACTCCCTTAGGGGTAACATTTCGGAAATTCCACTCTTATCAGATGCCTACGTCATACAAAGAAAATACCCTCCAAGTTTCAGGTCTCTCCGATCAGCGGTTTAGGCTGTGTGTTGATCATAATTTGATCAGTTATCGAGCGGGATGAAAAATTACTAAAACAACTAGGTATTAATAGCGGTTAGTGGCAGAAGGGTGAAAATTTAGGGTTGTATGTATTTTTTAATGCCACATTATAAAAAAATAAAAAATTTTGCCCAAAAAATTTAAAAAAAAATGTTAGGGGTGGACAACCCTTATCACTTAGGGGTATGAAAAATAGATAGTAGCCGATTCTCAGACCTACTGAATATGCATATAAAATTTCATAAAAATCGGTCAAACCGTTTCGGAGGAGTATGGTAACTAACACTGTGACACGAGAATTTTATATATCAGATATTAATAGGTAGGTATTACATTCGTTTAATTAATTATATGAAGGCGTCCAAGCAAAAAGATCCCGTTCTCAGCATTTAGTTTCTGAAAATACATAAAAAGTTCTGTAAAGTTGGGTGAAAAAATTGTTTTCGCAATTTCAATTGATTGAATGCCCAATAATCTACAATTTCATACATCTCCATCTACAATAATAAATAGAAATCTATATAACAAGCAAGTAGACGTGTGTTTTTCTTTTTCACTTATTGTTTAACTTTGAAAATGCTCTTTCTAAAATCATGCTTTTTCAGAATTCTAACTTCAGATGTGTGATACAAAAAAAATTCGTGCCAGTTTTTGGATATTTTTTCAATCCAAACTATTGATTGACTATTCTTGATAACGAAACTAGTTCTAACTCAATACCCACCCCACTACTGGAGATGGAGATAATTAGGTAGGTATATGTGGGCGTCCAAGCAAAAAGTTGCTTACTATGCGAAAACAAATCAGTAATATCGTATAGTAGGCACGTACAAAACTACACTCCACTTCATTCGAACCACTTATGTTTTTACAGAATACGATAAAAATTTGAAAAACGAATTTACAAATTCAGCCGTACCCGGACATTATGCAGTGCAATAAACATTTGTGCCGCAACAATAAAACAGTCGACCGCGTGGAGCTAATAATTCTAGAATATTAAAAACTTATGGGCTCAGCAGTATAAGCATGGGTTCAGCGTGTATCTAGCAACACCGGCCGCGTTCAGTTGGCGACGTTGCCAAACTGTTGGAATTACTTATGGACATGGATATAGTGTGAACGGCACGACTCACAGAGAAAACGATATATTTTTAACTAGCTTTTCAATTTTTCTTAGCTTTGATAATATGTAGGCAAAATTTCACGATGATCAATTGAGCCGTCATTCAAGGCGTGACAGACAGACAAAGATAATTTCGCATTTACAATATTAGTTGGGACTAGAAAGGCAAATTTTTTTTTTTTTTTTTTACAAGGATAAAAGAACTAATTATAACTTCTAACTGGACCCTTTTCCAGCTTCCCCTGGGCTTCCAGAACCAGTAGGAGAATAATGAGCTCGTCCGGCTCGTATAAAATTAGGGTTTTTATGCAATAAATATACTATTTTTTTAAGAAAAGGTAAAAAGGGTCCAGAGGGGTCAAAAGGGTCTAGAAGCTACTGTAGTTTTCTATTATTAATTTTTGCCCAAATTAGAATTTGACTCTTGAATCCTTCGCAAAACTTTACAAGAACATAGTCTATATTCTATTCGGTCAGTATTTAGTCTATAAAAAACATAAAGTTTTATGACGAACTCATGGAAAAGTTGTCATGACGGTGTAAGAGACATCCAAGTATTAAACCTTTCAGGCTATGTAGGTAGGACGAAAAACATCAGCAACACATTGCCAGCATTTGGATAACATTTGGATTAGGTAGGTTGTTAAATATTTTGCTCGTGTCGTAATTAAGTTCCCACTGACCGTTTGTTTATCCCCCTTTTGTACTGAAAAATCGCAATCCAAATACTTCAGAGGATTTCAATAAAAATAAAGTAGGTACCCGTGTAATTGCATCATTCTACATGCGCTGATTCCGGTTGTGACGCCTAAAAGATAATTCTATCTTCTTTATAAATAAAAATGAATGTTTGTATGTCTGTCCTCTATGCGTTTCGAAACCATTGGTCCGATTGTGATGAAACTTTGGCGGGTTGTTCTGCCTGCGTCCGCAAAGGTTCCTGATCCCAAAACTCACGCGGGTAAAACCGCGGGGCACAGCTAGTTATATATATATATATATAAAATATCTACTTATCAACCTCCATGTCATTTTTCTAATGAAATTAAAAATAATGGCATTAATTGCAGTAATTAAAATATATTCTCAATATTCTCATAAATAACATCAAAATTACATGTAGGTACCTACGTAATTGTGTGTCAAATATAAAAATGAAAATAAAATTAATTTTTATAAACAGGCTTAATCGTAATGGAACTTGGAAGGTATTCGTGAGAGCAGAACAAACGAGCCCAAATAACTTTGGAGTTTCCATTAGGGAGCTCTAGTAGCATTCTCGTGATTCCATCTTCAGACCCTCGTCATCATGTTTAATGGAAAGTTCTTATGGCAACAAAACAAACTATAGCCTAAATTCAAAATAAATGTCCTGTCATTTGCGATCAGAAAGTTTAAGTGCCTACCACTTGGCTCCATAAACAGATCAGGTCGATGGTACCATTTTATTGAATTGCCACCGAATTTATCAACATAACTTTTATCCCGGAATTCCCTCGGGAACTCGGGGAAAACAGCTAGTTTTTGAGAATTTTAGTTAACTATTTATTTATGTAAAGTGTATCGTTAAATGCAATACAAAAGTTCTGTGTCAGAAATAACTTAACGTGTAATTTGTTACGTTTAGCGAGATTAGGATCGCATAGTCGCGTGCGTATAATTATTTCACATTTCACATGTTAAATAATCGAAATAATTAACTTTATTAATTAATTACAATCGTTAACTTTTTTTATATGTTAAGGAGATCAAAAGTTTTTTTTACGCAGCAATTCTTTAGTATTATTTAAGGTTGCGTTGAACTTTTTCATGCACCTATAAATTTTTCGATCTCACATCGGGATTCTCTCAAGCGGAAATTTTGACATATTGATTGTATATTATTGTATACTATTGAATTATCCCTACTAATCAAATTTCATAAGCACAGCTCAAACGGTTATTTAGATATTAACGTCCAAAATCGTTATTTTTATCACTGACTGACCTATAGACCAAAATTATAACGCACTTATAAGGTCAATAGATATTATCCCTTTAATATTTGGTTTGCTGGTAAAAACAATCCAATATCAAAAATATTTATACTATAGTTTTTAGCCAAATATAAGATAACTTGTGTGTGAAAACTAGTCAAGTTGTATGCTCCTTTGAATATATTTCAGGATTATCTACAGAACTTGACACCTATTTAGATATCAATTCTTTTGTCGGTGAAGTCGACAACTAAGCTTAAGCTTAATACTGAACTTGACTTCCACTTTCACATTTCACAAAAATACAGACACATTTTTTGTAAAGAGAGACATAAAAAATCGCTTCTGTTTTTATAAATACCTACTAGCTGTTCCCCGCGGTTTCACCCGCGTTAATTTCGGAGTTCCCGCGAGAATTCCGGAACGACAAGTATCCTATATCCTTCTCTGTACCCCCGACAATGTGTACTCAAAATTTCATGATGATCGGTTGAGTCGTTAAGGCGTGAAAGCATAACAGACAGACCAACAGACAGAGTTACTTTCGCATTTATAATATTAGTAGGGATAATTCAATAGTATACAATAATATGTGAGCCAATTTTGACATGTTTATGTAAAGTAGTTTTGGAATTATGATGAGGTGAAAAGTGGCTCCAAATGGTTCGTGTAAAAAATTCGTGGTTCTGTCTGCTTGAACTTAACTTGACACGCTGCCGCGTGTCTAGATAACCTGAAAAGATTATTACTTTTCGATGATTAAAACATCAAAGAGCTTCCTGCAGCCTGCAGCATCCCGAAACTGATGCGGGTAGACCTAAAAAAGAGAGACCAACCGCAGATTTCGCTTCGCACCGTAATGCGACAGTAAAATAATAATAAAAATGTAAAATGTGACTCCAGGCGAGTCATCCATCAACGTCCCCTCGCGACTGAAATTGTTTCAGCGTCACGCGACCCTTCGCCCGAGTTTGGCGCTGCTGTAAAAAAAAATACAAGTAGATACATAGGTATTTAACATAAATTCCCATTTTCATAAAACTCTTCTACGTGGCGAGTATAGCTTAGCTATGTGTTTTGTTTATGTTCTTTGAAATTTTGTACAGCTATACTTTTATTCCTACTAGGTTTCCACTTCAAAAATTATTAAACCGAATTTTATCTATACTAATATTATAAAGAGGAAAGATTTGATTTTTTGTTTGTTACGATTTAACTCAAAAACTACTGGACCGATTCCAAAAATTCCATCACCATTGGAAAGTTACATTATCCCTGAGTAACATAGGCTATTGTAATGTATGTGGGTAATAAATATATTAACGAATAGGTAGGTAGCAATAATATTGTAATTAATATCCTTGGTAAGTAGGTAGATTTATCAATGCATTAAAAGCCGTTATGAAAAGACAGTTTCTTTGTTCGGCATTAAATGCGGTCACTAGCAGACGTGTTTTATTGAGCAGCACCCTAAACACTAAGTTAGATATTTTTCAGTGGCGACGAGTATATACGTACAGAAAACGCGTAGTGTTGAGTCAGGAACAGTGCACAAATAAAATATTATCGGTATATAAATAAGTGCAATGTCGATCGGAAAGATTGAACGCTTTGACATTGCGAGGTGTTCGTATGTTGATCGGTTAGAACAATTTTTTATAGCGAACGATGTGAAGCCTGTGGTGCAAGTGGCTACGTTAATTACGGCAATGGGAAGTGAGGCTTACGAGTTATTGGAGAACTTATGTACACCCGATAAACCGGCGACCAAGACATACACGGAATTAGTGAAAATTATGAAAGATCACCTACAACCGAAACCGAGTCCGTTAGCAGAAAGGTACAAATTTAGGCAGCGGGTGCAGCTTAAAGATGAAAGCGTCGCCGATTACGTAGCGGAGTTAAAAAAATTAACTAAAGATTGCAAGTTTTCGGCAACTAGCTTAAAAGAACACCTTCGCGATCAATTCGTGTGTGGGCTAGTAAACGACTACATTCGACAGCGATTGTTCGCGGAGGAAGACGTGAATTTCGATAAAGCTTTAAAGATGGCGATGACGATGGAGGCAGCTGAGACGGATGCGGCGTTAGTCGAGGGGCCAAGGAGGTCGGATAGCACAACAACAGGCCGCGGAACGTCATCGGTGCATCATATCCGAGCAGCGAGGCAAGAGTGGAGAGGCATGGCGCGCAGCGTGCGCAACGGTGACGGCGCGGGCGCGGGCTGGAGCGGCGCGCGGCCACGCGCTGTGGCGAGTTGAGCGGCCGCGGACGGCGCAGCACGCGGCGCGGGCGGCGTGAGCGGCGCGAGCGGGGCGACAGGCGGCCGATATCAGACAAAACCGTTCATAAAGAATGATTACGCGGGTAAAATGACGGAAGGATGTCGAACATGCGGAAAAGAGCACAACAGCAACACGTGCAAATTCAAAATGTATGTGTGTCGGGTTTGTAACCAACAGGGTCACTTAAAGAGGATGTGTCCGAGTTTAGGCAAAACGACGGCGGTACACAACTTGCAAGAAGAGCAGGGTCAGGAGCACAGCGACGGTGATAGTGACGAGGTAAATAATTTCATACTGAAATCAACAAATTCACCTAAGAAACTGGAACCATACACGGTTACCGTAATCATTAATAACAGACCTCTCACTATGGAGATGGACACGGGTAGTGTTATTTCGTGCGTGAGTCACGAGTGCTTTTTAAATATGTTTATTGACTGTAAATTGAAACCGACAGATCTAACCCTACGTTATTATACAGGCGAGATAGTGCGACCAGTAGGTAAAATTACCACCGATGTGTCATATAACGGTCTAAAAAAGATATTAGATTTATACATCGTTAAATCCGGGAGAACTAGTTTAGTAGGAAGCCACTGCCTTAAGAATTAAACATCGAATTACCAATTCACGATTGTAACAGTGTTAGCAAAAATTGTAATCCGGAATTCCCGCGGGAACTCCGAAATTATCGCGGGTGAAACCCCGCGGGACAGCCAGTATATAATAAACGTATAGCTTAACTACACCTACTTTCACCAACCCACTATTATTTCTTAGAAATATTTCCAATATAGGTACGCCATTACATAAAGATGTAGATAAAACAGACCCAGAAAGATATACATTTCATTAAATTAACATAAAAAAGAAAAAGCCAAAAGAAAAAGACAAGAAAACTCCCCAAAGAAAGTATACATATAATCGGTAGGTTACCTTAACCGACCCTTACAAAGTGTTTCTAGTGACACCGTTATAAAAAATCATAATTTTCTTGTAAAGAAATCGATAGAAGAATATGTAGAAACAGTATAAGAGCACAAATAGATACTAATTTATTTCTAAAGATTATTATTATTACTGTTATAAACACCAAGATATGAGTACTTGTTTGTTACGCTTTTATACGCTGTTAACGACTTCAGAGATCATCATGCAATTTTGCAGGGGCACAGAGAAGGACATAGAGTACCTACTTTAGTTTCGGAATTCCCGCGAAACTCGGAAATTCACGTGGGTTTCTGTTATAGCAATATTTTACTCATTATAAAAATATAATGAAATCGCGAATAGTGGTCATTTTTGGCACTCATATCACGATGTTTAAATTTATTAAAAGGATCATCATATTATTAAAATTTATATCAAAAGTTAGTATCTATTTACCCTGTTCTAATACGTATCCTACAGTCAATTTATTTTTCAATTATATGTACATATCGTTGTAGACTATGTAGACTATGGATTAAATTAGTTATTTATCGTTGAAGATACAATTTTATTAACTTTCACTCCTTTATGGTCTCAAATTGTAAACTCTAGAGGGCACGAATAACATAGCATCTGCTTAATAAATTGTTACTTAGCGAGTAACCTATTGCTAAAGGTAGATAGATATAAGCATTTCAAATATGCACGCTAACACATTGTCATCCTTATTTGCTGATGCCATAAGGAACGAATTTGTTCTGGCAAACGCTAAAAAAATGGCGCGTTAGCACGTATTAGATGTGTAGACATTAAACATTCACTGAGACCTTTGGGAAATAGTTTTTCGTCCCAACGCACCACGCGCGTTCGATTCTATCAAATACTTAAATATATTTTATATTTATTTTCGTGGGTAGTCGGGTACAGAACCCCTTTTCCATATAAATTGAGTGCTTCTAAAAATATGCGTATGCTTTATTAGAGGTATAACGATGTTATTCTATTGATCCCCGAAAGTGTTTAGGAATATGTTTGTTTTTCATGAAAGAACTTCACTAGAAATATTTCTTTCTCGTCTATAGGTATCTACTCTATTGGGACTCTGAGCATCTAAAACGTAAGTAGTATCGGTTCTACAGCTTTTTTTTCTGCTGAGTGGGACGAGGTACTTAACATTCATACATAACATTATTTAAACACACATAAATTATGCAGGTTACCGTTGGCAAACAATTTTTACTTTTAACTTATTTGTTACAGTTTTTACGATCTATAATAGTCGGTCACGATACAAACTAATAGGACCCATAAGGGACATGTTTTTTGGCGTAAAGGGCAACGTACCTACGTTTGACAACACCACAATAATTTAACCTAATTTTAATAGTAGGTACAGGCAAAACTTTGTGTAAGAAGTTTCCAATAGTATCTACCTACCTATGTTTTTAGAAAATATAGCTGTTTCCTCCGGTTTCACCAGCGGTAATTTCGGAGTTCCCGCGGAAAATCCGGGTAACAATATAGCTTTACTCAGGGATAATGTAGCATTCTAATAATGAAAGAAGTTTTGAAATCGGTCTCGTAGTTTTTGAGTTAAATCTTAACAACAAAAAAAAACAAATAATCAAATCTTTCCCCTTTTTAATATTACTACAAATTTAACTTCATACCAAAAAAAAACATACATACAATCGAACATAGAACCTCCTCCTTTTTGGAAGTCGGTTAAAAAACTATATGTACGCTAAATGTAGCACATGTCTAATTATATATGACTACCTACGTCAAATCTAGCGTAGAATTCTGATTTGCGAGCACTCCGACAACTCCGACATGCTAGGCTAGGTTCAACTAACTAAGCTAACAGCGGCCACAACGCGCGAGCTGAGCGAGCGGAGCGAGCGTGCTTCGGCAGTGGTCAACGATGCACCAAAGCACTATCTTATGGTGTGGTCTCAGGTGTGGTGTGCCTAATATAAAATTTTGATGTGTGTGACTGACTGTGTGTGATTGCTGCATTTTCATTCACAGGATCCACGCGCTCCAGCAGTCCAGTAGGTATAAATATTATTATAAAATATATAAATATTTTGATAAATATATAGGTCATAAATATTGTCAAAAGATAGAACTTTATTAGAAATCACTTGATACAGTTGATTTTATTTCTATGAATTCTGTTTACAAATACACTCACATCGTACCTATAGTAGGTAAGCGTTGAACATGATTCTCGCGTGGAATTTTGGCCAGTTCCAGCCGGATTATTGCGTGATAAAACTCTAAGTGCGTCGTCGGCACGTGACGGGAATTAAGCCTGAGGATATTCTATCCTCAGGAAGGTATTACTTCCATCGTGCATCGTTGAGCTTTAGCCAAACGGATTCGGATGACTTTATCGTCCCAGGGTGTGCTACTAACTTAATAACTTATGATTATTATTATTATAAAGATAATTATACAAATTATCTACTTACATACACAAAATTTAACGTAAAATACTTGATAAAAAAACTAGACATTTTCATTTAATCTGGCATAATTTTATGTTCTGGTTGTTGTAAGAAGACATATGCCGGCAATACCTACCTACCTATTGCAAAAAAAAAAAGAAACGAACAACTATTTTAGAACTTATTAAGAAACTGGCTGTTTCCCCCGGCTTCACCAGTGTGTTTTTCGGGATTCCTTCGGAAATTGTGCTATAAAAGGTATTCCATGTGTTAATCCAGAATATACCTATTTTTATTACGGAATTATTTTTATCCTTTTACCCGCGGTATTCTATACCGGTATACGGTATGGTATACTTAATAGACTATCTTTCTTTTATTCCGTCTTTTAGATTAATAAAAAATATTGAACACGTATTATTTATTTTTTTACGTAATCAAAAAATAACGGCGATATATTGAGTTGAAATTTCGCGTGAAGTCACTAATCAGTGCAGTTTGTATGGCTGCTTATAGCGGTTAGTGACGTCACGAGCCCTCACCATTTATTTGAAAAATACAAATATACGCGTCTAATAATTTTTAATTTTAATTTTCTAACTGACGGAATAATTAGAATTTTGATTTTCAAAAGTCGTCAATATCCCTACTCCTTCAATATGTATCCTGTTCAATCTTACACCCTCTATACTAAGTACTTAATAGGCAAAGAAGTGGCGTTTCTTTCGAACACTACACCAGTACTTAATGGTCGCAGAAATAAAACAAAACGTGCCAATGATGAATTTTTATTCTAGTTTAAGTGGAAACATGAATCCTTATAACATGAATCTAAAGAAGGAAACACTATTAGAAGTACTCTTAATTTACGCAATACTTATATTAAATTAATAGAAAATGTCTTTCATTTTGTTGTCGTCGATTCATTAAAAATTACATACAAAATAATATTAACGACTCAACCGTGTAATGACAACGCTTTTAACTGTGGCGTGACATCAACATTGCAATGCTACATTAAATTAGTTTATAACAACAACCATATTACGCAAATTAAAACTTGATTACAAACAATAAATGTTATTATTTTATTATAAAATTGTGCCATAAATGAGCGAGAAAAAAATCGCGAGTAGAAAATGCAATTAGGCCCACAACAGACGCGCGGTTAATAACCGCGCGTTTTCACATAAACGACGGGGTTTTAAATAACCTACTTATTTTTTTTATTATTTTCGAAACACTATATTAAATTTCATTGCATCGTCTAATCGTATTTTACAAAACCGCTCCCCAGTGCCAAATGTAACTTACGTAAAAACGCGTAACAATTACAAGTTATTGTAATTAAAAACGTACTTTTACATTATAACTTTATTTTTCATTATTATTTTGAGAAGGCACATGAAAATTTCTTACAAATAAATGAATACATTTCCAGATTGGAGTATTAAATATAATGTAGCGACGAAATTTTGTTTTAAATATACTTTTTATTATTCAACTATAAAGCGTTACAGCACGTAAACAAATATTTTGATGCTGATTTAAAATTTGTTTTATTCTTGTGTTAAAATTCATTCTAAAGCGGCGCAAAGCTGGGAGGTTTGTATTTGAGGACATTTAGTATACAAAGTTAAAAAAGTCTCAATATTTTTACTTCACCCAACCTTACTTTAACATTCAGTCATGATTAATCGGTAATTTTGCGTGTCAACATTAGACATTAGACTGTTAGTGTAACACACATGAACAATATGTACTTACGCAATATACAATACCTACAACAAGACAGGAAAACATATTTGACTTCCAAATTGAGATTTTTCGCTTGACATTACAATGGAATAGTTAAGATTGCTATGCGTGCTCGCAGTGTAAACTTCACAGTCAAATAAGCTTCACAGTGGTACCTAGGTGATATGCCATGGATTATATTATATTACTTTGTACATGCTACTGTTGCTTACAATAATTCCGGTTATAAAATCTCTTATATCAATAACATGTCTACCAGTATAGAGGATTATCGATAATACAAGTAAAACCATGGAATATTCGACTAAAACACGAAATAAGCTAAATTCATTCCAGAATTTTGAAATAAAATACTCAAGTTGGTACAATTTTGATCCCAAGACATTACGAGTTTAATCAGAGTACAATTTTAAAACAAGTTTTGATAATTGCGGAAGTGATGGTCTACCAACGTATCTAAGTTACACAAAGCTCATATCATTATTTAGTAGTAACATTCATTGTAATATAATAGACTAGATTATCATCTAGATAGGCATTAAAAGCGAGTTGTACATAGTATAAACTAATTTGGAGTAAGCACTTGTAATCGTATAATTTGCTGTAAAAATAATTCATGGCACACTTGAGATGGTACCATATTCAATTTATGTCTAATGGTATCTGATGAGACATGCAATATGTCTGATAAACTCATGTGACAGTCAAAAAAAAAACATACCTAAGTTAAGAAAACAAATTACACTGTGCTTATCCCAAAATAATCTCGATATCTATATATCACATACTAGGTATTACTACACAAGTAACAACATAATATTAGCAATAATATTAGATATTAGTACTAGCTTAGAGGTAAATAAATATATACACATATGTGATAATATCTTTTATTAACTAATTTACAAAAGCTCATGGTAAACACTTTAAATAGACGTAAGTTAATTGTCTTTTACACTATTTAAGTAAGTATTATGAAAATAACAATAATAGGTATAAGAAAACGAACCAGCATATAAAAATGAACGGATTTTTTTGAAGGAAAATCTGTCTGAACTTAAACACTACGTAACACACGAAAAACTTAAACAAAGCAAAACGAATTCCTTATTCATGTCTTTAAATTATGCTGCTTAAAAATGAATTTGGCTGCATTTGTTAATATTTAGAACAAAAATATAATATTCTTTGGAAACTTTAAACTCAAATATTTCACTATTACTTTGGTCATTGTAAAAAATGTGCTGTCTTTTTCAAATTGCATATAATTATATAGACGGTATTAAAATAAAATATTATAAGAAATTAAAATAAATGCAAATACAAAAGATGACCTCGAATTTGATCACACACTGAAAAATCTTATTAACTTCTCATGTGAACACATGAGACAGGTTATACCAACTTATGTACAATTCAAAATACAAATAAAAAAACTATCATTATTTAACACGCTTTTATCTAAATAAAATTGTCTACACGTAAAACGTTTCGCAGCATACCGTTGTGTTCTGTCCCGGTGATCACGGCAACAACAAGGAAGAACTTTTCTAAGCACGTTTATGACGCGCGGTAAATAAAACGCTAGTATGTAAGTGTACCGAAATTATCAAAGAGATATTTTTACAATGCGTGTTCTACTGAAATCTAAATGGAAGCCAAAATGTGACAATGTATTTGCACACTGCCTACAAAATGCGTTAATTTTACATTATTTAGTTTAACAATGTTATGTATATTTACTACATTATGTGTTAAATTACGCTTGTAATATTACAGAGATAGCTTTCTTCTTTTTTTCACTAATAACCGTGGTCCTATATCTCTATAAATACAATATGAAAATATAGCAAATGGTCCAAGAATTTTTTTTGAAGAAATGAAATTTTATTAGTCAGTTTAATTTACTTCGGAAAAGAAAAAAATACTCAATATTCTATTGATAAAATTGTAAATTTATCATTAAGTTATTAATTAATCGCAGTCACGTTTTAAGTAACAAATTCGTAATGTTTATTGAACCACTAGAGAAATAAATTAAACCGACTAATTGCACAATGTTTCATAATAAAAATATTAATTTGAATATTCCTACGATACAATATCAGTGACCCAGAAGAGCTATCCCATTCCGTATATACTTTAAAATTACACTTTAGTTAATTATTAATTTTTTTACAATGTTTTGTTTTATTATTCTCATACAAATATTGTTCATTCATATATGATTGTGATAGTGACCCTGCTTCGTTAAAGCGATAATAATATACAATAAATATATCTAGATATGGTCTAGGACATCTAAAGTTGGACACGCACGTCTGACCTATTTCTGATTTCCGATTGAGTTGCTCATCCTCCGAGAGCGGAGCTGGAGCGGAGATAGTTTTCGTCGAACAGTTTGATTTTAAAAAAACAACAATAAAGTAGGTATTACGTTAAACACCGAAAATGTATATTAATAAAAAATATTTTGTAAGCAAACAGTAATATATCTTTTAAAAACGTAGTCTTCAAATGTCTTTTGGCCTGTGTTTATTCTTAATATTCTTATTATGGGTACAATTTTGTCTATGAAATGTAGTTTCCGCTAAAAGACAAGAACTGTTTACCTAATTGTAAAGATGAAAAAAATCTTCACTGACAATGATGCGTCCAAATTTACATGCCCTAAGAAAAATGGTATCGCTACAACACTTGCCTAATTTTTTACTTATATTAAGAAAAAAGTTCGAAATATTCTAGGCCAATAGGAACTGAAGAATAAAATTCCTACTGCCCTACAATATTTCTTATATTCTAGAACAACAGGAACTGAAGAATGAAATAACAACTAATAAGTCAAGCCACCAATTAATTAATCCAAAAAGAAAACAATTCTTTCGTGAAACAACTTGCAACACTCATAAGTTTCAAAGCACAAAGATTTATAATACGAGCATAAAGGTAGAGGCATCACTTTCGAAACTGACGGACAAATACCTAACCAATGGAAGATTTAGGCGGTTCTCTTTTCAAAATCAAATAACTGGTCTCCTAATGCGAATAACATTATTTTTTTTAGTTTCAAAACGGTTTCCTTATCCGTGAAAGCCAGCCGATGTATGGCCGTAAGAAAATGAATACTTCAGTTTTGCCTCCACTCTGTGACAACTCCCATAAACTCCAACTAACATTGTTTGCACGAACGCAGTATAATCTACACACAGGATGGACATACGCAGTGGAGAAGTTAACGATTTCGTCATTATTTTGACGGCTAACTTTTCCTCACCGCGATTATGTCCCGACCACATAATAATTTATAACCTAACTTACGAACTAAGGTCTCACTTGTTTTAGTTACAAAAAAAACTTACCGCTTCGAGCATTTAAAGAACAGCCAACTGGTACTGGTGTGGATATTTTATAATAATACGCGTGACGCCTCGCGACCATTTCGAAGTGTCATATCTATATCCACTGTTGTTTCTTTAGTCTGTGTTACACGAATCAAGTGAAATTTCCGCATCATAAAATTTTAACATCAGTCCTAATATATTATGTTCATTGTAAGGTACATTATTATTATTTTTAAGGTACATTATTATATTCTGTACATTATTATTGATGTTTTAATTTAAATTAAATGACAATAGGTATGGCGATCGTTTATTTTGAACATCACTTGATCGATCGGTGGAAAATGTACAGTGCCGTGGCGAGTCGCGTCCGCAGTGGTGTCAGTTCGTGTGACTATGAGTTCTCTGGCTCCTCCCAGTCGACGCTCGCCCACTGCGGCAGCTCCGTCTCGTACTCCCAACCCGGGCCCTGATATGAGAGTTTAAAAATGAAATCCTGTAAACACCTTATGGCTCCACTACACTATCGCCACATACCACCACACATACCACAGGCGATTCCCTTTGATGCGTGCCCAAAAACCAACAATTCACGGGTCACAGGTCACATAGACGATGATCGGCGAGTACAGCCGAGTATGCCCCTACACTATCGTGCTCGCGCACAATCGTCTGTACTCGCCGATCATCGTCTACGTGACCTGTGACCCATGAATTGTTGGTTTTTGGGCACGTATCAAAGGGAATCGCCTGTGGTCGCGATGAGGTGTCCACATTATCGCCGATCACACGATCAACGATCATCGGCGATAATGTAGTGCAAGCATTAAATGGTAAAGTTGAATGCCAGTAGAGATTTTGCCGGAAACGGAAGGCGTCCAAACATCCAATGTTCCATAATTCGTTTCGGGTTGTTAAAAAAAAAAAAATTTTGAGATAATTGTTATTATAGTTTATTAAGTTTTCATGTTTTTCATTCAAATTTTTTATCGGCACGATAATAACTGACTTTGCCATCATCTTCGATTCCCGCCAAAATGAGTTTTTGACGGAACCTAATATTGGAGAGGGTCTAGGCTCATCTAGATCCTCTTCAATCACCGCCAATAAGTGTCTAGGCTCACATGGACACTTATCGAGGCGGAAATGGTGCGGTTTTTTGTTTTGCGTGAACACAGAGATGTTGTACTTACGGCCGCACTCAGAGATCATTACTTAATTTTAAGTAAAGATTTTAAAAACAAAACTGCCGCGCTCAGAAATTAATGTTAATTGGCATATAATGAATTAAGTTAAATTTAGTTAAATGCCAATTAGCGTTAATTTAATGAACGACTTTGAGTGCGGCCGTTAGAGAGACAGTTTCATTCGAAATTACGTACGAAATTGAAACATAAAAACATTTGAATGTGCGCGTGGAACGGCGCGAAATAAAGACGGCGGCGAGAGACGTAGTAGTCACTTCAACTTTCAGTTCTACGACTGTGACAACATCGTTCTATGGCTATTATATACACACCGGCAGAATTAGCGGAACATAAAAAGGCAGAGTATAGAAATAATTACGTATATATATTAAAACAAATCATAATTAGACGTGAAGTAATAAACTAATATACATCTTTCATCGACTTTAAGAAGTTTTTAGTTAAATTTTATTAAAAGTAATCAAAATTAAAAAAAAAAATCTAGTTTGTGAGAACACAGACAATGTTGCAAATAAAAGTTGAATCACGAAGGGGAAACACACGTTATTAATCGTTCATTTATTTAGTGTTAAAATCACAGTAATCTTTAATTTGCAACATTATTTGTGTGCCCACAAATTAGAGAAAAAGTGTTTTATTTTTAATATTATTTTAAATAAAATTTAATAATTTAATTACAAACTTTTAAAGTGTTAAAAGATGTATATTAATTTATTACTTCACGTCTAATTATTATTTGTTTTAATATACTTATATACGCAATTATTTCTATACTCTGCCTTTTTATGTTCAGCTAATTCGGTCGGTGTGTATAGTATACCAGCTGACCCCCGCGATTTCATCCGCGGTAATTTCGGAGTTCCCGCGGTAATTCCGGGAATAAAGTGCTGTAGTTTACGGTGATAAGCAGTTCCCCGCATTAATTCCGGAGTTCCCGCGGGAATTCCGGGATAAAAACTATCCTATCTTTTAAGTTGGACCATATTGTAAATGGTTACAAAATTTTATCAAAATCCGTTCGGTAGTTTCGGAGTCCATCGCGGACAAACAACGTGACGCGTGATTTATATATATTAGATAAGAAGATTATAGTACTTCCATGTCCGTGACCTGCTCACCTTGTACTTCCACGCGTGCAGGTACATGACCAGGTCCCTGGGGCGCGGGTCCCGGTACCGCACGCGGCACTCGTAGCAGTGCGGGTCGGCGGACAGCGCGTCCGAGCCGCTCGGCGCGCCGCTCGACGAGCCGCTCGCCGGCGCCGTGCACCCGGTCTGCGTGGCCACCGTCACCTTGTCCGACTAGGGTGGCATAAATATATACGGTCACAGAACACACAGAACAGAACCAGAGTTGCCTGTGCGGGCTACTCGAAAGAATCTAGAATATAAATTTTAGTTTAAAATAAATTAAGGTTCCAAAATTATTTGTAATCTATTGGTGGAGGGATCTATAGTGTATGGGAGGTAGGCTTGACAATTATTATGGAGGTAGCTGCAAATTGATGTTTGAGCCAGTCGGTTTCCGGCAAAGAGTATATAACCACTACGTTTTAGTTTCCGGACATTAAACGTTAAGCATTGAACTCGCGTTTCACTTATAAGTTATTCCCCAAACAGAACAACGCGAATAGTAGCTTTATAACGAGGCGCATAAAACTACTGCTATTTTTCAATAGGAAAACGGACGTTATGGAAAACTGAATGAAAAAATGTGGGTATATTGTTTAACAGACCTTTTGGAAAGTGGTTTTTATGTAGTTACCTATAAAGGGGGGAAAGTTCCGCTTTTCACTCCGATTGCGAGAAAATAAGAAAGTGATATTTTAAATGAATGTAAGTTTTTTAAATAATGCAACTATAGAAATATCGCTATAAACGAGCACAGCTACAGCAGTAGATAGTAGGTATAATAAAAAGCAATTTTTTTCTGTCTATACGGGAGGTAAGTATATCTTATACCCCGCCACAAACAAGACATTTACGAGCATGAGAAGTGAAAAAAAAATCTTAACAAATAGTTCTGACTAGAAATTCGGTGATGTATAGCTACTACCTACCACATAAAATCATCACTACATAGTATAAAACAAAGTCGCTTTCTCTGTCCCTATATCCCTATGTATGCTTAAATCTTTAAAACTACGCAACGGATTTTGATGCGGTTTTCACTATACACAATAGATAGAGTGATTCATGAGGAAGGTTTATAACTATATTTTATCCTGGAATTCCCGCGGGAAATCCGAAATTACCGCGGGTGAAACCGCGCGGGTCAGCTAGTACTTTATTGTTTTAATAAAAAAATTAAAAAAGGCATTTTTATGCAGCAGTTAATTTTCTATTCTATTATAACTTTATCTAAAGGAGGATTTAGAAAACAATACAGTTCTGAGGCATGTTGATTTCACTCGTGGCTAGGTAGGTGGGTTACCTTGGCGTCGTTAGAGTCCTCGTTGAGTTGGGGCGAGGCGGCCGGCGACGGGGCGAGCGCGCTAGCGAGCGCGGGCGACGCGGTCGCTTCTGCCGCCGCCTCGGAGCCACTCGACGGACTCGGAAGGGTAGCTAATGGAAACAAATTATTGTTGACCAGCAGGTCACTTTGTGTAACTTTTGTTGCTATCATAATATTATTTCAGTTTCAATCAGAAAAATAGCGATTTTATGATTAATTGATCATGTTTAGACAGCTTCAACTTTTGAAGTATGTTTATTTTGGTTGATTGCTAGATATTGTAGATGTCAAAACGTGCATATTGTAAACGCAAAACCACCATGTTTTTTTATTGCAACCGAAAAATGATAGAAACAAACGTTACATAATAGCTCTCAAGATCTCTACCTACTGAGTTGTTGGCTATATAATATTAACGATGGTTATATTTCGTTCGGTTTACAAACGGTCAGCATCTTGTATAATGCCGAGAATAGAAAATACGTTGTACCTAGTAGATGCTCGCGCATCGGAATTCGGAAATCGGTGCCGTTCGAAGTTATGTTGACAGTTCAGACCTAGCATGTCAGGGTTGTCGCAAATAAAATAACGAGACTTTATACCACTTTACTGGCGAATATAAGCTACTAGTTGTTCGGCATCACACTTAGAGATAGGGTTCCCAATGTGGCCATAAGGAAAAGAACTAAGGTTGTGGACATTGGGGACAAAATGGCATCCTTGAAATGGAGATGGGCTGGACACCTGGGACGTATGGATGTGGACATATGGGCCCTGAGAACCACGGAATGGAGACCCCGGACAGGACGTAGGAGTGCCGGAAGACCGCCCATGAGGTGGGCCGATGACATCGCGCGCGCTGCTGGGAAGACTTGGATGCGAGGAGCAAGGTGTCGGAGCGATTGGAAGCGCGATGAGAAGGCCTACATCCAGCAGTGGATGGACATAGGCTGAAGAAGAAGAAGAAGAAGAAGAAGTTGTTCCCTACGGTATAGTAGATATGTACTGGTACGGTATAAGATAGTTCGGAAGTTCCCGCGGGACCTCCGTGAAATTCATTCTTAGCTGATTAACATTCAACCTGTTTCATGTTTTATATTGCAGTACCTATCGAATTCTTTTAAAATGAATTTGTCTTGGAAGATATTATTATTTAGTTTCATCGGTATAAGGGCCTGCAGGGCTATTATGTAACTTTTGTTCCTGTAATTTTTCGGTTGCAATCAGGAAAATGGTGGTTTTGCGATTACAGTATGCACGTTTTGGCACCTACAATATCTAGCAATCAACCAAAATGAACATACTTCAAAAGTTGAAGCTGCCTAAATATGATAGATTAATCACAAAATCGAGATTTTTCTTATTGAAACTGAAATACGATAGCAACAAAAGTTGCATGATTACCTTGCAGAACTTATTTTAATTTTATTCTGAACGATGTCATTTTTAAAGCTCGTGTTTTGGGTGCTGTCCGTCTAGTAGTAAATCAATGGTGCTGTCAGCAAATAATTAATCATTAATTGCTGCTCCAAAAAATTAATAAAGTTCTCAATTTCCATTTAGTCCAGCCCGTAACATAAAACACTCGAGGTAAATACTAAAGTATTGTACACATATTTATTTTATACACAACCGTTCTTATCTCAATATAGGATCAAGACAATTTCCAACTTCACGTACCTATCGTATCAATTTATCTTCACCGTGAAGTAGGTAAGTCATAAAAGTATAAGCTATGAAATTGAAACGAACAATTTGCCTAATGGACTCTGCCCTCGTGTGAAAATTGGCAATTGTTCAAATAAAGAATAAACAATTACAGAGAGTGGAGTTATTTCACAAAAGCCACACGTAGTTAATGTCCGAACGAAGAATAACTGCAGACAATAATAAAGTGACACCCGAAGGTCAACGTTGTCTATGCATTGTGTAAATTGTTAACAGATCAAACGGAATCTTGAGCAAACTGCAAAGCCATCAATAACATTTGTTATCTATTAGAAAGATCTGTGGGACTTTAGTCATAGACTTCAATTTTACACAGTTGAATGTCAAAAGTACTCACTACATTTATTTATTAAACCAATATTGCACAGACAATAGAACCTCCTCCTTTTTGGAAGTCGGTTAAAAAGTGCGAATGGAAACTTAATGCATTGCGGCAACTTCAATCATTTAATCACTAGTTTAAAAGAGGGGTGTGCAATGAATAATTAAAATAACAAATACCTACATGATTATAATTTAGCATTTCTATTTCTATATTTTTCTGTACTTTCCCACAAGTAAAGACGGCCGGCTTGTACGTACACGTGTTGTGCGTGTGTACGCATCGCAAGGTTGACAGCGAGCTGACCATAACTGTCAGCTGTCAGTGAATAATTGTCACATGTAGATTCATGTGTCAAACTTTCCTAGGAATTTCCAAGAAACTTTCGCGGGGTATGTGGAGGCATGAAATTGGTGGGAGGCTGAGAGTGTGTAACGAGGCGGCTATATGCCACTCGTTATGATAGCCTGCCTCATTTCTATTTCTTTTTATTTTTAAAAATTGTTGTATTTTGTATTCCGGTCATTCCTTTTTTTAAATTGAAAATTATTAATTTTTTTATTTTGTCTTATCCTGATCTTAATTATTCCTAACATATAGGTACGCATCAAAATTAATAGTTATCTAATAAATTTTATTTTACTGCTTTAAAAATCTATTCTTATTATTAGAACTAGCCGGAGGCTTATCTATCCCTCTCTAATGAACGAACTCTACGAGTGTTGTTTTTTTTTATAAAATAATCAGTATTCTTTGGTAGAGCTTGTCTTAACTAAAATTACACGCCCCACTACTTAATTAGCAGTTTTAGATGTGCGAGATCATGTGTTGATAATAATATCTCTTTAATAGTGTGAGTGCGGCGACGCGGTATTGGGCACTTGTGATGAATAAGACAGAGCAGATTTATGTGTCGTATCGATATTTTAACGGTTGTGCGTGTGCGTATACCCGATGGAGGGGCGCGTCATTTTAGTTTAGACAAGCTCTAATGGTTAGTATTCTTCTTCATAGGTGTCACATAGCGTTATAATCGGACGGTTACCCTGAAAGCAATCGTTGATATACTCACGCGTCATCACTGTAGATGGGGTGAGCCCTGGCGCCGGCGATTCCAGCCGGGGGGAAGATTCCCTGGACGCTGGTCCCGTGTCGCAGTCATCTTCACCCACTGTCATCAACGAACATCTATATTATTCTCTTTGTCTTTACACGAGGGAGACATATTTAGAGGATATGAAAATAGGGATGCTGACGATTTATGAAAATCAAATTATATATATATTATATATTTTTTGCTATAATGTTATTTCTTATAAATATATTGTATGCCCCCATAGGCAGAACATAGTGGTCCTACTGCATATTAAGATATTTTAGAACTCTGTATTACCTATGCTCACAATAAAATTTCATTTCATTTCATTTCAAAATTCTAATTAGTCCGTCAGTTAGAAAATAAAAAAATAATGGACACGTATTTTTTACTTTTTCAAATTAATGATAATATAGGTACATAGATAAAGCGCATTAAACTTTAGGGTGGGGGACTCATGACGTCATAATATTCGGTATAAGCCCCGCACAAACTGCACCGGGTAGTGACGTCAAGGGAAATTTCAACTCATGTATCGTCGTTATTTTTTGATTACGTAAAAAAGGAAAAAAATACGTATCCAACATTTTTTAGTCTACACGACAGACTAAAAAAAAATTGTCAACTAGCCCATTATTGAATTACACACGAGGCTCTTCTAGTAGAACTAAATAAATGAAGTTTATTTGAACAATAATGGTGGCATTCAATCTGTACTGTATACAGGGTGATAGATTAAACGAGGGACTATAGAAGGGTTACCGTATTAGATTATCGGCCCATTAATAATTTATTCAATAAAACCAATTTATTCATGAGCACTGAGCGCGCAGGAAACCGACGCGACGTCGGATTATACCTACCCAAAGGTTATTCACCCGCCCGAACCCGCGTTTTGAGTTCTCTGTGATTTACCAGTATAAGTATTTAATGTATATATTTACTAGCTGTTCCCGGCGGTTTCACCCGCGTTAATTTCGGAGTTCCGCGTTAAATCGATCTGGTAGTACGCGCCCTATAGTACTTGGAATTTCGTAGGTCACTTCCAAACTAATGTTGAATAACTTTTAAAGTATTAATTTTTTCGAAATAAAATATATTTTAGTCATATTATTATTGTTTATTTTTATAAATGGGGTGTATCAGGTTTTCAGTAAATTCATTAACACTTTGTATATTATCTTAAATATGATCGAGGTGTACCTATTAATTAATCTCTAACCTTTATCATCAGGCACTGGTTTAGAGAACAGCATGTCATCATCGGCCGCGTCCACGCCGAGCCAGTTCTCCGCGTTGTGTATCGCGATCAGGTCCCTGACGAGTTGTTCGTCCGTCTTGCCACCAGTGTCGCCGCCCTTGCCGCGCAGCGGCCCGAATACAGGGTGGTTGTACAGCGGATCGTTCACCACCGGGTAACCTAGCGGGCCGAATACAGGGTGATTGTACAACGGCTCGTTCACCACCGGGTAACCTAGCGGGCCGAATACAGGGTGGTTGTACAACGGATCGTTCACCACCGGGTAACCTAGCGGGCCGAATACAGGGTGATTGTACAACGGATCATTCACCACCGGGTAACTTAGCGGGCCGAATACAGGGTGGTTGTACAACGGATCGTTCACCACCGGGTAACCTAGCGGGCCGAATACAGGGTAATTGTACAACGGATCGTTCACCACCGGGTAACCTAGCGGGCCGAATACAGGATGATTGTACAACGGATCGTTCAACACCGGGTAACCTAGCGGGCCGAATACAGGCTGATTGTACAACGGATCGTTCACCACCGGGTAACCTAGCGGGCCGAATACAGGCTGATTGTACAACGGATCGTTGACCACCGGGTAACCTAGCGGGCCGAATACAGGATGATTGTACATCGGATCGTTCACCACCGGGTAACCTAAGGAAACGAGATTGTGCAAATACAAAACGACAGACATTCGCGTCGTTAAAACATCCAATTATTGGAAATTTAACGATAACTCTCCGCTGCAAACAAGCCGACTTCAGTTTAGAAACTTTCCAGACTGCAGAGGAAAAAACTTCGGAGCAATAACAATGAGTAGGTATTGCAAGAACAATTTTGTAGAGAAAAGTTATAGTAAGATTTAATTATTATAATTAGTTCCCGACAAAACCGTCTTCTATTTCTTTACAAAGAATAAAAGATATAAACTAAGTAATCTATTAAAATTCTCTATCAAATGCACCGCCAAGTGAATTCTGTACTATTCCAACGTTAAATGGCAGTGACCACTATGGTATTTTTTGCTCACTTTTACCATATTATCGTGGAGCGAGTTCAAATAAATATTATGAATAAACTTCCCATACATTACGTAAAATACATACATTACATACCCTAAGTAAAATATATA
Source organism: Zygaena filipendulae (assembly GCA_907165275.2). Taxonomy (NCBI): domain Eukaryota; kingdom Metazoa; phylum Arthropoda; class Insecta; order Lepidoptera; family Zygaenidae; genus Zygaena; species Zygaena filipendulae. The sequence continues at coordinate 2,232,487 of OU015649.1, forward strand.
AAAAATTGACTGTCCAAAAATCGCGCACATATAGGTATTCTTACTTTTTTAAAGACGATTATTAAATTCAACATAACATAACCTAACCTAACCTATCACTTACCTAAATACTGCAAGTGCACCCGTATTTGATGCATCCTCCCCGTTTTCGGTCGGCACAGCACCACACTGGTATTCGTCCGGGCGTTGTAGCCCAGTTGTTTGAAAATCGTCGAACAATCTTTGCCCTTCGGCGACACTTTGCACACCCCTATTTTGTAGCTCACGACCTCTATCGGCTCTTGACATTCGATTTCGTCTCTGTGAAACGCGAATATGTAAAACAAATTAGGGACGGTTTCCGAAGTGAAAAAAAAAGGGAGAACTTTGACATTCTACACCCTCGTCTCCGAGACATATGAGAGTGGCTGTGAGGGATATTTGTCTCGTTAGTCGCAGGTTGCTTGAAGGGTTAATTTTATTTTTCATCGAAAGTGAATACAAGTAGGTACTGGGAGTTTTTGGCGGGCATCGAAGATGGCGGTTCAGTCATTTATTTTCATCTCAATAAAAAATTGTGAAAAGTGGATTTTGTTGTGTTTTATGGTGCTGTATCGGACAATAATTTTCACAGTGACAGTTTTTTGTGTGCTCAAGAAGATATATGACAATTCGAGCTGATTTCTTCGGTATCCTCCAAGAGCTCTAAGAAAGTTTTTGTAGTCTATTCAGTACCATGGCCTACAAGTTCAAACCGTACAACGATGCTAAATGCTAATTTGAACGCATTTAACTAACTTATTTTACTTGAAACTGGCTAAATGCATTATATGCGAAAGCCAATTCTTAGAAATAAAGTAGGTACTGGCATTCTTGTGTTATGGCGATGCGTATTTGATATTTCGTCAAATTCAAATGACTTTTTGAGTTTTCACGGTTTATGATTGCCGTTACGGTTTTGGTGCTGCATGTTGACTTTGCTGGAATTCAATACATTTCAATATTCATCTATTTCATAAGGTCAGGAGGGCAATAATCACATGGATTGAACGCTGTGATTAACTTATAAAAGTATTTGTTCCAAGCTTATAGCTTAGTGTGAGATCAAGTAGATCTGTGTGTTGTGAAGTGGATTATTATTATTATTACGTCCAGCGAATGAACACGACTATTTTTGTTTGTCCTCATTATTACTTGTTACCTCATTAAATTATATTGTGAAATTACTAGAGTTCCGATGATTGCACTATATTTTTGTGAGTAAATAAGTCGTTCAAAGATTTTTGAAAGATATACAAGTACATATATAACAGACACTCACAAAGGAAACTCCCCGTCGACTCGGCACACGTATTCCTTCTGCACTTGTCTGTTTCTGATCTGATGCTCCATCTGTCTCGCTTTCTTTGGACTCCGACCGAAGAGCAAGAGGCCTGATTAAAACAGATTGATATAGTTATTCTAATTTAACCATTTCATTTAGGTATAAATTTTATGTTAAAATAAAATAAATAGATTTTCGGAATTCCCGCAGGAAGTAAAGTAAAGTTTTGTACAAAAAATAAAATAAAAAATTCTGGAGAGGACTATCCTTATCACCTGGGAGTATAAAAAATTGCCTACGACCTATTGTCAGAGCTACCAAATATAGCTACTGTAGCCGAGGGGAGCTATGAGGACTGATTTAAAAGGCTTTATAAAAATATCATCAAAATTTTAATACGGAAATATAATAGGTTGACAAGGGGCTTATATAGAAACGTAACTTAAAAAATATAATGACATTCTCTATATAAAAATTAAAATAATACAAAATTATAAACAGCCAGTATTGGTTGGCAACAGCTACATAAGAAAATTTATAAAAATCGGTCAAGGCGTTGCGGAAGAATCACCTTGACACGAGATTTTTATATTAATAATAGCTGTCCCGCGCGGTTTCACCCGCGATAATTTCGAAGTTCCCGCTGAATTCTTCCATACAAACTTTGCAACCCTTTTTCATCCCCTTAGGGGTTGAATTTTCAAAAATCCTTTCTTATCGGACGCCTACGTCATACAAAGAACACACCCTCCAAGTTTCAGGTCTCTACGATCAGTGAAATAGGCTGTGCGTTGATCCATCAGTCATTCAGGATAGAGCATTTTATATGTTTAGATTAGAAAATTATCGATTTATTGAAGTCATTTTCACACATTATTATCGTCGCGACGATGCAAATGGTTCATACATTACATTAGAGTTTTAAATTACATTTAGAGTCCCCTGGGTACCTACTCTCGAAGTTTATGCGGGTGTAAGAGTCATTATTAAATAAATATAAACAGAAATATTCATGCTGCATAGGTGCTGCTACATTAAGTAAAATATCACTTGCGCGAACTCCAACAGTCATGAATGACGCAGCGTTTTACACTGACAGGCTTGACTTTCCACAACATTGTTTACTCGCTACTTTGACTGACTGACTGAGTGTTATCTAAATCTATATTATTAGGTCCAGCTAACTCGAACAACAAGTATGAGAGATAGACCTGTTTTTCGGGAGTTTTTTTGGGGGTAATCAAGGATGTTGGCTCTGTTTATATACTTTATCATAGTAAATATACCATGATGGACATAATATTTATTTACTTGATCACTTCTAATTTACGATTTATATTATGATGAGCAACAAACAATATTTTCACTAGTGTCGACTTTAATCAAACTCGACAGATATTTCTGTTTATTTATAAAATACACTCATGGTGAATGTTATTATTGATTTATATGAGAAAAGCAATATCACGATGTGTTCTTCAATTTCGTAACTCACGTCTTCTTCAATTTCGTAATTACATTTATAAATTCGTTTGACAGTAGTTGCTTTTTTGATTAAATCAAAATAATGAGACTCATTATTAGGGTTGCTATCCGTACTATTAGTATCGTAGTAAGTAGGTATATTTCAGTCAATTGTACTATTATTACAAGCTAATAATAGCTTCCTGTGGGATCAAGTAGATCTGTGTATTGTGAAGTGGATTATTATTATTATTATTATAAATATAATAGAAAAATAATATAGTACCTACGAAAAATACTATATTTTATCGCTAATTCAATTGTCGCGGTTTTTTATATTAACTGTGATTGGTCTGGAACGCATCCGTAGCCCAACACGGGGAATTTCAGAACGAAACGCATACGCGGCAACGAAACGTCAACTGTCAAACTAGCAATAATTTGTAAATGAACGCTGCCCGATATATCCATACCTAAGTAATGATTAAAAATAATTATGTACTATTTTTCCCTGTATTTACTATTTTTCCCTGTATTTACTATTTTTCCCTGTATTCCCTGTATTTTTGCATCTTTCTTCAGAAAAATACTATCCATATTAAAAAAAAAAAGGTGGCGACCCTACCCATTACGTTGTTGTGCGACTTGTTTACAACGTATCTTCTGATTGCGTCAACTCGCTAACAAGTCCTCAACTTAATCAAGCCTCATTTGTTTCTCGGCTCTTTAAAGTAAGTGCTTTCCGAGCTGAAGCATAAAGCGTAAAATTTAAATGTCATTCATTACCTGATGTTAACCTGTCGAGTCGGTGAATGGTTCGTAGATTCTTCAAATTGTACTCTTTCGCCAGGATGAATACAACAGTGTTGTGACGGTATCTGCCGCACGGGTGGACCTGGTGTTGTTGCAAATTTTAGATGGATTATAGCCCTCGTTAAAAACGACAATGATAAATAAACAAACGAATCGATCGAACGATAAATCATCAAATAACATGACGAATTTAATCGAAAATCAATTCGAACGCATTAAAATGTCTTAAATTATTATTAAAGCAGAAAATGTCAAGAAATTACATAATAATAATAATAGATTTAGATAATAATGCTCCAAAAAATTATACTCATGCAACATCAATTATATTATAGGTATATACATAACAAATGGAAGCTTTAATGATAAAAGAAAACCGTTATCACCACTTGAAATAAATAGCTGAAATATATTATGATCACTGCTTTTAACACATGCGAATATTTTAAATAACATGATTTATTTGATGAAAATGCACATCTCCAGATCTTGCCTTCAAAAATTACATGAAAGGTTTGTATACTAAATAAGTATAATATTACATGTAACGATTACTCTTTGTTATTTTAACACAGTGAAAAAACTTAAGACAAAGAGTCAGGGGTTCGGTATCGTTAAGTTTGGAAACCACTTTTAAGTGGGGATCAGACCGCGCCACTCATTTGTTGGTATGAGGTTTCGAGGTCACACTCGCTCCGGGCGATCACAATTCGATATCAGACTCTGGTGGTACGAATATGAGCAAATACTTGATCGCAAATATTTAATGAAAACTTTAAGTTTTGATGGACACATGTTACAAACAATTTACATTAACGTAAACTCAATACAGGTAGGTATAATTATTCACTGTTGAGACTGTTTATCTGTTTACCATCGCCCAACAGTAGATCGAGACGTAGTTCAGGCCGAAAGTGTTGAAATCAGAGATGATTTCCCGGATTTTAGAAACGCTGATACGGATCTAAAAAGTTAAAGCCGTAAAATCTTTTGAAAACTGCAAAACAGTTGTTCAACGATCACAATTAATTCTGTAATAGTTTCAAAGTCTTCCACCAGAGTGTGAAACGTATAGGACAGGGTGTCCCCAACGCATGGCACACTCACCGGCAACGAGCAGGGCTTGTCGAGCACGAGTAGCTCCTCGTCCACGTGTATGATGCGCAAGGGACTAGCGAGCACTGGAGTCTCGTGCCTGGCCCACCATCACAACATCGTCATTACCCACTACAGCCAGGGCTTGATCACCAAGATTTTGAAGTTTATGCTATTCACAATAGAGTCAATACGCATTTGTCTAAGTTGAATTTTTATGTGTATTGCTCTTGGTCAACATAATTATTATATTTGTTTGAATTTCTTTTCCAAAAGTTGTTACGAAAAACAATACAGTAACAGAAAAACAGGGAAATATTTCTGAACAAAAAAGAAAACTCGGCCCCAAGCCCTTTCAAAAACTAATCTGTGTTTAATAAATTATGAAACATTTATGGCTATTTATTTATAAATACACTTAGCATGTGTTAAACATGTATACGGGGGCAGGTCAGTGAAGAGAAGAATAAAAAAATATACTTTAAGTATGATAAACAATGAGTTGATAAGAAAACTAATAGCTGAAGCTAAACGAAAACATATAGCTTAGATCGCTGAAATTTATTAATTATAAGATAATAAATAAAATAAAAATACAATTGATGTAGCTTATTCGTCTATACTAATATTATAAAGAGAGCTAATGGTTGTGAGTTTGTGAATTGGGAGTTTGTGAGTTTGTGACGTTGTAGGTAGGTAATCTATGGATCTACTGAACCGATTTTGAGGATTCTTTCACTTATAGGAAACTATAGTGATCCTGAGTGAAATAGGGTAGGTATTTTATCCCGACATTCCTACGGTAACCCCGAAATTACCGCAGGTGCAACCGCGGGGGACAGCTATTGTAAAATAAAGCTAATAAGTTTAAATTGTATAATTTGTAGGTAGGTATGACGCGTTACATCAACAAAATAGGATAGAAAACGGCATGGGATACTAAAATGTTTATAATATTTGTTGGTGAAGAACAACTATATTCAGATATATTATGTTCAGAGTGCATTAGTGATACTAAGTTATAAAATATGCATTTAGTGATGGAAATCTGTTATTACATATAAAAAATAGCGTTAGCAAAGAAAAAAACTTAAAAATATCATTAATAAAGTCCGAAGCAGGTGCAAAATTGCGAAATAAATAGCAAGTTGTGCCCATTGGAATCGTGACGGCAAACACGGGACCGTATTGCTTTTGGGATGGATGGCGGTAATAATTCACTTTGCGCTTTTTCGGACTTAGGGACCTCCTACAGGGGGATTGTATTAATCAAAGTGATTTGTCACAGTCTATCACGTTATGAGAAAGAAAAATCATGTGAGTTTTTGCTATATAGAAATATGATAACGTTTGGTTTTTATAAATGCTTTTTTTAACGATCAATGAGTTTTTACAAATAAAAAGAGATAAAACATAGTTAATGATTTAGCACTAAACGGAATCACAATATTAAGTTCGTTCATAAGACATTGGAATGTTGTTCAGAAATACAACAAACATTTGATGTTTAAAATCGCGACAGCATTCCGTGATTAATGCAGCAGCAACCAGAGAGCGAAGCTTTATAATACAGTTACATTAAGAGCTCCCAATGTGCCGTAGGCTTTGAGTTTTCACTTTACATGCAAAATACCAACACCGACTCTGCCTACAATGCTATTATATTTCGAAAGAGCCGATATGAAAGTGCTACCAGGACAGCAATATTAGAAGCCCTCCATAATACATAGCTTCAAAACATTTCTTGGCAAAGAACCGTTTTATGTAACCAGCAAAGGACTTTGAGGGATTCTAGCTTTTAGGACTAAGAGAGCGGGTTTCAACGCAGCTTGTGATATTATGAGGTAGATTTCGTACTGGGATCGCGAAATGAAATAATGCAGAAAGCCATTCCGTTTGCAGCATAGGTAATATTATTCTGGGGATATTTGACTCACAATTTATGGTATATAAAACCAATCTAATATTTTACTTACCGTACACAAACTACATTGTTCCACATTGTAGTTTTTGTTCTCCTATTTTTTTTTTCATCAAAGGTAATAAATACGCAATGAAATCATAGTTCGTTTATACACAAATAACCATTGAAATAAAATCCGAAGAAACTGAATAATACATAAGGGCATGCAAATTAATTAGACATACTAGAAACATTATTATAATGGAAGTATAGAATGATAGAAGCATACACATAAACATGGCTGTCTCAATTGCCACTTACGGGGATAGAGGCTGGTTTGTTGACAACCACAATTTCCTCGTCGATATGTACGAGGGTGATCGGTTGGCTGGTCACCGGTACTTCATGCCTGTAACGATACACACGTCAGGCTTTCGTCATAAGAAGCCTAGGACGCTAAGCAAATCTCTCTTAACAGTAAAATGTTAAATGCTGAATTTATTTTATATCGATGATTTTCTAATAGTGTCAACTTGGAAATTGTTTCGGGTTGATTATTTTTCTACATATGATTTGCTCAGGGTCCGCTGTATCTAATATTGGTTCTCGCACCACGATCAGTATTTTAGACAAGAACAAATGAACATGCGTGAGCGTGGAACACACAACGCGAGAATTATCAACGTAGTCTATATCAAAGGTAGAATATAAGATAATAATTTCAATATGTTATTTACATTTCAATCAATAGTAAAATTAAGTACAGACGCATGCTCACTCAGTGAATTATAACTTAGAGGTACTTGCGTAATAGTTTAATCTACTATTCAAACAAAAATACGGCCTTCAATGAAATGCACGCGTCAAGTTACCGTATAAAACGCATCAAGCTTTATACACTCACCATGTGTTACTCGTTACTGGTTAAAAATTAATTATATTTCTGCCATCCGCTATCATAAAATTTCGCTGTGGGAAAATTTCAAATATTTTTATTGAAAACAGCGTAGCTATTCTGCCTGCTATCCAAAAATTCATTGTTTCACGTTCTTACCGACTTTTTTTTGTAAATATCCAGCAAATATCTAAAATTTTGATATGCACAGCAATCTTTTAACTAACGGACCGCAGAATGATATTCACTGTATACACTATACAGTATGTAAAAATTTCAGTTTTAACAAGTGCACGAGACAGAAGACAAAAATAAGTATCATTTTGTTAATAGGCAGTGAAGAGTTTTGGAGAATTCTCTTTGAAGTATATTTGAAATTAATGTTCAAGTTTAAAAAAAATAGCTTTGCATTAATAACCACTAAGTATAATAAATGATAATGTATTTTAGTGTATTCCTGAAGTGCTGGATGCATAACATCCTACTGTTACGACTAAAGTGATTGTTGTGCCTTAGATCAATAGTGAAAGTGCAATACCTATGAACGACATTAGCAAGGAGGTCGTTGTGCTTCAGCCGATAGTCCGGATCGACTTTCTCGTAGTTGACGGTCAAGGTGCCAGCTCGGATGCACCTCTCGTACTCGGCGGCCGGATGAGCCCTGAACTCTCTGGCGAAGACGTCCAGGATCTTCTCACCGACCCACCTTCCCTTCGTGAACGTTGTGAATGTGAAGTAATAGGGGTAGACCTTGCGTAGTCCTGTGAACAAATATGTGACGCAGTTTTGACAATTTTTAGTGCCACTTTTAAATTTTATAAGATACTAGCTGTCCCGCGCGGTTTTACCCGCGAAAATTTCGAAGTTCCCGCGGAATTGTTTCATACAAACTTCTTAACCCCTTTTCATCCCTTTAGGGGTTGAATTTTCAAAAATCCTTTCTTATCGGATGCCTACGTCATACAAAAAACACACCCTCCAAGTTTCAGGTCTCTACGACGATACAATGGTTCAAGCTGTGCGTTGATCCATCAGTCATTCAGGACAAAGCATTTTATATGTAAATAACAAAAATAGTGGAATAAGGGATTAAACCTGTTACAAATATCGAAAGTTTCATTTATTATTAAAGAAAATATCTATGAAGATTGGTTTTAGCGAACGGTTCGAGCGTGACCTTAATTATCGACTTGATAAAATTTCTAAAGTAATCCAATTTTGTTCAGGACCAGAGGTTAAGTTCAAAAAATTACTTTAATTAAACGCCTTAGCTGAACAAAAGAGGATAACCCTCGAAATTTATTTAAATTACTTAGCGTCTCCAAATAAATAAACTTGACTGTTGTTCGGTTTTAAATTACACTCATTTGAGTTACTAAGATGAGGCAATTGGATCGATACTATCTTATTCCTGTACAATCAAAAAGTATTTTCACAAAAAATTCGGCTATACCTTCATCATCGGTGTTTTTAAGCAGAAATATTATAATGAAATATTATAGCGGTAACATTAAAAACGATTTCGTCCGTATATTTGGCAGAAATGCAAAATTAAATTTCAGTGTCTACTTAGCGTTGTAGTCCCTATAAAAATAATAATTCAGTTGAATTAATTTCATAGCTATTCACATTTTTATTTAGTAGACTTAATTTGCCCTTAATAATAATCAACAGAGCCTAAAACGTTCCAATTCGTCATCTATAAGTAAGTAGGTACCTGATATAACTTCATTTACCATTACATTCTACTCGACTATAATGGAGATAGTTCCATATATAACCGCAACAGCTTTCGTATGCGTGGCGTAGTGTGTTATCGATAGCTTTCCTCACAATTGGGAGATTGAGGAAAATACTTACTGCATTCATGTCAAGCTTAATATTATCAAAATTGTCACTACGACCTATTCGCAATTTGGATATTATGCTGTACGAATAACGATGACTAACAGGCTTCTGTTTATTGTATCAAATAAGAAGATTAGATCTTTCAAAATAAAAAAGCACGCATTTGGAATAAAAATGTCAAATAGTACATTGTTATCCTAGGGGTGAAAGTAAAAAGTCTTTCTCCCGAGGATAACACTGTGCTTTTCATTACGAATGCAAGGAAAGTCAAAATAAAAATAGGAATTAGCTAAAAGAAATTAGGGAAGATCGGATAGTCGCTTGACACTTTCCCACCTATTTCTTTTTCTTTGGCCGGCTAGCTATTCAGCCAGTATTTTTATTTACATTGTGGCGACCTAAAAAAAATATTTTTTAATACAGTTGCTCAAAAAGTGGCGTATTGCAGGGACGTTTAGCGTTCGGGATGTGGGCTATTACATACTCGAGCTTTTTGTTTACCTTTCCCGAACTCGTGCGTTCTCTTTGCCAACTGTCAAATGGCGACACGACTTTGACACACTTTTTTGCATTGCGAAACGTACGTTTCGCATTACTAATACGACTAGCGCCATCTCTTGATCACAGTTGGAACTTAGTTGAGTTTGTTGTGTTTTTGATATTTTATTAAATTTCTTCATTTTTTTCGCAACTGTATTAAAAATAGTTGTTCAGTACACGTGCGGAACCGTCATTGCAACTAGTTCCGACTGTCAACCCTCACCTTCGGCTGCGCCTCGGCTCGGGTAGACATATGTCGGAACTCTTTGCAATGACAGGCTTTCCGCACTTATAATGAAATATACTATTCTTTAATTATTAAGTATTAATTAAAGAAAATTAAAAAATATAAATAGGAATTAGCTTAAGAAAAAGTGAGTGAATTTTATTTTAATTAATACCTACTTAAACTTTACGTTATTTCAATTTCACATCGCGCTGGCTGTATAGAAAGTTGAAACATGGTTCAATAGAAATGTGAAAATAGACCTAGTTTTTTTTTAATAATTTGACAGTTGTCAGTTGAAAGCGATTCTCCCTAGGGCTGAAAAGGGTTACTTTCAACCCGCTTCTCAGGCAACTTCAGACCTACTTTCCGAGTATGAGTAATGAAAAGGTATTTTTAACATCGCAAACATGTGTGATTCCTAATGTACCTACCTATAGTGAATTCTAAAATTCATACCAGTAATTGTTTGTGTGTTCTTATTAAAACAAGTAACCTATTAGTTCTTATTGTTAGGGACAATATTGATAGCTTTATGTGAATACAATAAATTTTCGATCTACTGTCGATATTGTCAAAATAAAACGCTTTCGACCGCGCACCTACCCACGGCTCTGTTTGTGGCTTCAATTTCCAAATCCCAACCGGCAAACTAACGACCAAGTTTGTCACAAACACATGTAAAAGTTTCACCCAGCCCATTCGGTTCCGTTGCATGTTCTAGAAGTTTTGTCTATACGGATCCTCCCTGGACGAGTTTAGAGCTTTTCAATTTCTTCAACTGTTAAATTTTATGTGTCGTGACTAAAAAAACTCAACTCCATGAATACTGCGGGCGGAATTGATTGATAATCTCCTTTTTTGTATCGGTTAAAAATCAATAACTCGTTACGATGAAACCTCAGCACCCCATTATGCTTTGCGAGGTCGGGGAGGAGGTAATGTAAATTAAATTGAAGAAAAACGACGCCAATGCGGTAAGATGACTAAGGCTATTTAAACGCCGTAATGGTGCACCGCCACCGTGACACCAATAGCTCCCGCTGTTATTACAGTTTGGCTCGGGAAATAGGAGCTAATAGATTTATCATTTACCACCTTAACAGTTCTTTCGTGACACGAATAAAATTTGTCTACGACATGAAATTTCCTACAAGGCGGGGATATTATCTGGATTTTAATTCTTTATAAGACATTTAGGGGCACATTCATCCGCTAAAGTTCCATCTATCGTAAACCGATGAATGGTATTTCTATAGGAACGTGTAGGAGACGAACGTGCGAACGAATTATATAAATTTTTATATCATCTATACTAATATTATAAACAGGTAAAGTTTTTGAGTTTGTGAGTTTGTGACGTTGTAGAGGGGGTAATCTTTGGACCTACTCAACCGATTTTAAAAACTCTTTCGACAAGTGAATCGATCCGAGCGGACACACTCCATACTAGTGAACCGATCCGAGCGGACACATTTCATACAGCTACGATAGTTTTTAGTGCAATAGGGTACTTTGTACCACGGAATTCCCACGGGAACTCCATAATTACCATGGGTGAAGCCGCGGGGGACACCTATAAATAATACATAACAAGATAACATTTGGAGAATATCACACAGCGCGAGCTGATCCCGAAGTAAGCAGAGCTTGTACATTATATTAAGTAATAAATACATACTTCAAGGTATATAGGCACCCAGACTCAGGGTAAACACGGATGTAGGTACATCGTATAAATGCTTACCCTGACACGGAGATAGAATTTTCGACAAATGGAGTAGCAATCTTTGCTTGGTCTTAAAATAGAAAATAGGATATTCTCATCATAAAGAGTTTCTGGAGAAGTTCCGAAATAGGTGAAATTTTAGTGGGACCAGCTATCTTAACTAATATTATAAATGCGAATGTGAGTTAGTTTGTTTGGTACGTTTCCACACCTTAACTATTCAACTGATTGTCCTGAAATTTTGGATACATGTTGTTAAGGGTAAAGAAAATGAGAGAAAATACCTACTGTTCCTGAGGGATAGAAAATTTACAAGCAAAATGTATGCAAAAGGTAAAGGCGAAGTAGGTGATATAGCCGAAAACGCTGCCTGCCGACTCGCTAAGACACCGAAAATAATGAATCAAAAGTTAATAGCATTACGTTGGATTATGAAAGGAAATCGAAAGAAAGAAAAAAAAAAGGAGGAATGAAATTATTGAGAACGTCGAAGAAATCGTGGCGGGTGGGTAATCGTAAACCAATAATACGCAATACGATTGTAGAGACGAGATGAGAGATTTAGGAAATCAAAACGAACGCTTCGACGAAAGACAGAATGGGGAATTGGATTGACGTAATTTATGATGAATATTGCAATATCCCGTGGTCCCAAATTGATTTTGATAACTTCTTCTGATAACAATTTGATCTGTACGCGAAAAATAAAGAGCCTCGGGGTTTTACGATCAACGAAGCGTTCGCTGTCGTTCGAAGTTGCACGACCCGATATCGAAATGATGGTGAAGTGAAGTGGCATTAGCGAATAGCGCTAAATATCCTGTTTAAAATTGGACGAATTGTTTTATTAGTTTTCTTTTTTTGGCTGACTGACTGACTAATTGACTGATTAAGACCGCTGCCAGAAGATACTTTGACGTTCAACTAGCTGTGACCCAAAAAAATTATACTTTCTATATTGCTGGTGGTAACGAATTTTTTATTTTATTTTATTAAAAAAAATAATATTCGATAAAAATATTATGTAAATATAACTAGTTTACTGTACAATAACTAATAGCCAAATGAATAATCACAATAATCCATCAGGAATCAAATCAAAATATCCAAAAGTAAACGTCGAGTGTCATAATAATTTAATTGATGTACCTACGTCTAGGACGTTTGTAAACATAATTATGAAACGCACGTAAATTTCTGAACGACACACCACAAAGAAGTGTCCACTTCAAAAAGCGTGTAACCTAACCTAACTGGGCATCCCAGGAAACAAAATATATTATCTAAATTTAATGTGTTATAAATGTCAACAAATTTGCCATTTGGAGGTTTAAAAAAAGCCGAACTTAGTTTGATGTTGGTAGTTCCAGATTTCGATCCGAACCCGCCAAAAGAAGTATAAATAAATAACAATAAAATTATTCAAAATGTATGTGAAAATTTACCAACGCTAGCTTTTACATTTTCGCACCGCACTTCGTCAATGAAAGCAATATCTACATGTACTCACCATTCTCGATATAATAAGACGTCTCGTTATATCTCTCGTCTGTAAATCCAGGCCTTTTCGCCTTCAAAGCCTTTGTTTCTAGTTTTGCCTGTAACAAACAAAAAGGGATATAAGATTTCTAACTGAAGACTATGTACAAAAAAGGTCATATTTCAATAAGGAGTTCGATTTTCAAATTGAGCGTTTCTTCTTCTTTGAAGACATAACTTCGCTCTTTGGTTGCCCTAGAACTGACAACCAAGAACTGAGTGCCAAAGCTAGTTATAAAGTGAAGCTTAACCCGGTCCAGTCGCATAGCATTTGTCGTCCATACATGGTTCCGTTCCAGAACACCCATTAGACGGTACAAAGACAAATGTCGGCCACATTTGCCCGCCCGCCGCCACTCAAGGATGCTAATGTTGCCGTCTGCGGGCATTTCAAACCTTCAGACCTTTGATTTGACACGTTCCCGTTAAATATTTACTCCGCTAAGCTGACACTTTAAGTGCGAGGGTTTTATAAAAACCCGAATAATGTATTCTTGATCGAACGCGTCGATAAAAATAGGAAGAAGATACAGCAGGTAATAAATACGTGGCTGTACAAGATTATTCCTTTACTCGATGGCTTTTTTTGCGGAAATGGGCTTGGATTTTGGGTTATTCTTAATTCGAATTAACGTCAAAGAGCACTTATTTTTAGAAAGAAAGGTATAATAAAATTATAACTCGAGACAAGTAGGATTACGTACCTATGTATAAAGAAAACAATTCGAGGGTCTTTTAGAATTTCTGCCCATATATTTGTATATGTCTGTGTCTACAAACATACAGACAAACAGATGGATAGAAAAATTAGGAGGTAACAACCACTTGACGGAATTAAACGAGGTTTTCACAGTACCCTTCCAGTACCAAGTCGTAAGTTACAGCTAATCTTTAATTAAAGATATACTTATAAGCTTTTACTTACGAATTTACATTTCTTTATTGAACAAAAAAGAAAATAGGTTACTAATTAATAAGTTTACGATAATCCGGTTTGTCGGTTGATTAAAATCTTTCAGTGGTAGAACGCAGCTGATTCGCCTGCGGCACCGCTCGTAATTTTACATCAACGACAAACCCTTTGAACACACCGAGTAACTTTATTGCTCCGCGGTTCAACTTTGAACGCTCTGATACAGAAACTTCGATGCGTTCCCAGACCAATAAAGCAGTAGCAGATGGAGCATCGAAACAAAATTGAGCTTATATCATATATGATAAAAAATGAGCCGTCGCGGGACGTCTGGCAGATGTGAAACTATAAATCGACATAGATAAGCAACAGTGTGTTAACCCACACTCTGGAAATTTTGAGTAAATCGTGTTTTAAAACTATAGCGCCATCTTCTGTCAACATTTTTTATGTTCAATATTTAGTTACATACTTAAACAATGTAATAAGGTGAACACATAATTAAAAAACGTTCCCTAACTCTCAATAAATCGTTCTGAATAGGTAACTTAATTTTGTGGGTTAACATGTTATTGCTTATCTGCGTCCAAATAGCAATCAAACTTAAAATTCAGATTTAATGAATCTGTTTACTAACGCTCCCTCTGTTTGTTTTTTGGTTGTCTATAATTTCGCTTACTGAAATCCGTTTGCCGTTGTGTTCGGCAATTTAAGACGATCGTTAAATTCAATTTGCCATAGATATCCTTTACTTACTGCTGATAAATTAAACAGACGAAAATGTTTGCGTGGCTGCTATGCCGAATTAATTATTATCTTATGCAAATTTGAGTTCTTTTGTTTGTTACGCTTCCACGCCTTAACTACTCAACCTATCATGATTAAATTTTGCATACACATTCTCAGGGGTACGCAGTGGACACTTTTGTACCGAAATTCTCGCGGGAACTCCAGAACTAACGCGGGTGTAACCGCGGGCAAGAGCTAGTAGGTAGGTAACACACTAATTGTAAAGTTACTAAATTGTTTAGTAGACTTAGGTCATACACTGGACCCAGCGCCGAGTATATCCAAAAGTCGTCACGCTGCGTGACGTCACGTGACGCCAAATAGATTTTGTTTTCCATAAAGAAATTAGGCATGTTGACTAATTTTTATTTTTTAGTCCGTCTTGTAGATTATTAAAAAATATTGGACACGTATTTTTTCTTTTTTTACGTAATCAAAAAATAACGGCGATATATTGAGTTGAAATTTCGCGTGACGTCACTATTCTGACAGTTTGTATGGCTGTTTTGCGGTTAGTGACGTCACGACCTCCTCATCCTAAACTTTAATGCGCTTTATCTCTGTATATTTTAATTTATTTAAAAAAGCAAAAAATACGTGTCTATTGTTTTTTTATTTTCTAACTCACGGACTAATTAGAATTTTGATTTTCAAAAGTAGTCCACATCCCTAAAAAAGCTAAGTAAATATTATAATCTTTGTTAATTTCAAAACTTAAACAGCTAATCTGCGGGGAGCGGTCAGGAAAAATGTTTTAGGGTTCGAATACTTAAGTCAGTAAGCTGCAGCTTTGAACACCCATCTTTTTTTTAAATCCTCGACCACAACCATCCATCTACATCAGTTGCCCGACAGGCTCGATTGGCCTCACTTCCATCTTCAAGAGTGACCTCGATTTTCTAGTGGGGGACTATTTTTAACCGACTTAAAAAAATACGGATACCTACAGTAAGTATTTCTGTATATGCATTGTATGTATGTATCTGTGTATATATGTGAATATGTGTATGTATGCGTATGTATGTGTATGTATGTATATATGAGTGCGTATTTATGTATCTATGTATGTAACGTATTAATTAATATTTATTTTGATTATAGTTGTGTATGCTGTTGATATATATTTTTAATATATTGTATGGAATCGCATTATTTTCCTATCCAATATATTATGTAAACACCTATCTAATTTCCTCTCTCTTATGAATCTGGCCACTCTAAGGTTGCCTGGGAGAGATCGCTTTAAGCGATAAGGCCGCCTTTTGTATACCTTTAGCTGAATGTAAGAAAATTTGTAAACACTTTTTTTTCAGTTTGGTGTAAAGTATAAAGAATTATCTATCTATCTATCTACAGTAGGGGCATTATTTTTAACCGACTTCCAAAAAGGAGGAGGTTCTATGTTCGATTGTATGTATGTTTTTAAATTAAAAAACTCATAGATTCACTACATAATTTTCAAGTTTATTTTACTACTAGTCGATGCCCCACGGTTTCAATTATATTAAATTCGAAGTTCCAGCGGGAATTCCGAGATAAAAAGGACCCTATGTCACTCAGGAACACTAGCTTGCTAAAAGTTAAAGAATTAAAAGAGTAGTTTTTGCGTTATTCCATTACAAAATAACATAAAAAAATAAAATATTTTTTCTGTAGAATATGGATGAGCATTTTAAGATTTATTTATTATATAGCTAGCTTTCTAGATGATGGAATGTGCACGCTGTTGGTGTTGTTAGATTTTTCCCGGGCTTTCGATTCTATAAATTTAACTCTGCTTTTATCCAAGATGTCGTACTATGGGTTTGATCCTGACACAATAAAATGGTTTGATAGCTATCTCAGTCACCGAGCCCAATACGTAGAAGTATCGAACGCTAGTGGATCAATTCTAGCCTCTAATATAGCGCCTGTAAACAAAGGAGTTCCACAGGGCTCCATTTTAGGTCCATCTTTATTCTCACTGTACAGTGCTGATATAGTCCAAGTCATAGAGAGCTGTCAATATCATGTATATGCTGACGACTTGCAGATATACATGTCCTTTAGACCACAAAACTATGAATCCGCAGTAACAGCTATTAATGAAGACCTTAAAAAAATTGTGCAGTGGTCGAAGCGAAATTCCCTTATCCTCAATCCCAGCAAAACTAAATATATGATTTTCGGTACCCGTGTACAATTGGAGAAAGTACAAACTGCAGCGTCCTCCTCTCTTGCTACAATAACCGTATCAGGAGAAAGTATTGAGCGTGTAAGTGAGGCGCGCAATCTAGGCTTGTTGATGGATCAGTCCCTAAGATTTGAAAATCATTTAGCGAATTGTGTGCAGAACTGTTTTTATAGACTAAAAGTACTGTATAAGATGCGCCCCTACCTAAGCCAACAGATGCGCATTCAGCTTGTGGACTCCATTATCTTGTCAAAATTAAATTATGGTGACGTGGTATACGGCCCTAGGCTGCTAGCTCGCACTGAGAAGATGCTACAGAGGGTGCAGAATGCGTGTGCTAGATTTTGTTTCAATATTCCACCAAGAAGTCACGTCACACCATTTTTTAATAAACACTTTATACTTAAGATGAAATTGCGTCGTAAACTGCACCTTGCCTGTCTTCTCTTTGGAGTTCTCACCACTAAGTGCCCCCCATACCTGTACTCGAAGATTTCGTGGGTAAAAAGTCACCATCAGCGTGAGGGTAGACGGTGCGCGAAGAAGCTGGCTACCCCTTCGCACCGATCTGCTTCATTTCGTGGTAGTTTCAGGTATGCGGCTTCAAAGATTTGGAACAATATTCCACCGCCAATAAAAGAACTGCAAAGTATTCATGGTTTTAGAACAAAATTAAAACAATTTCTTCTTTCAAAACAAATTTCCTTCGAATCTATCAATTTTAATTTGTCTGTCATTTAAGTCTTATTTAGTTTTTGGTTTTTCACATATTTTTACTACTTACCCTCATTATTTTCCTTGGTGTAAGTGGAATCGTCTTGATTATACTTTTGATAAATCTTGAATTTTTAAAATTGATTGTTTCTTATATTTATACTCGTACAATGTTTATAATAAATCACCTTCACACACTCCCGTACTATCCCCAAAACAAAAATAAAAATTATTTCTTGTTTACAAAAGGTGCCCACCTTCATGCAGACGGAGATCTTAACCACAATGGCGTGTGTTGTTGTGGCGAGGTGGTCGTTAACAGTCTTTTTTTTTATTTATTATATTTTTGTACTATTATTTTGTTCTGTGGTAATATTGGAAAATGCTATTTTATTATTCTATTTATTTCTTAATTTAGTTTCATTGTACTAAAAGTATTGTATTATAATTATTGTATTATAAGTAGTGTATTACAGATCTTACAGTATTTATAATGTTTAAGTACTTTGTATGTATTGTTTATTTCAGTAAGAATTATTTACCTGTATTTTTCTATATTATTTATCTTTTATATTTTTTATGTTTAGTTGGTGTACTTGTATTTATATGTATAGTATCATTTTTTTCTGTAACTCTTCTTTTGTTACCCCCGTCCGTGCGTGACAGCGGGCTGCCAACTGAAAACCAGCGCTAGGTGTTCCCGCACCTAGCTAATGCTGAGTTGGTGACCCTTTCGGCAGAGCATGCAAGAGATATTATCTATGTTTCTTTAGATTAGGCACTGTTGATGTTTGTTTCTTTTTCTTGTGTGTTGTGCTGAAATAAATGTATTTTCTTCTTCTTCTTCTTCTAGTTTTCTGTCACAAAACCACAGCGCAACCAGTTCCCACATAGAAGGATATGGTTGCCAGTTGTATTCAAACATCTAACGATGTTTTCACCGGGGTAACATGTGTTTGCAATAACCCTATGATTTATTCAATGTTTTGTTTATTTCGTTTGCGTTGCCCAATATACTCCGTTGCGAATGTTTCATAATAACCGAACGTTAACTTTGACGTTCGTTCCATGGGTACGGTCATTTACAAAAGCTGATCGGTAAATACGTATACATTAAAAAAAAAAAAAAAAACAAAAAAACAGCATGCTGTAATAAAAGCTCATTGTGTTGTCTCGGCCTTGTTACAGAATTTCAAATGGTATAATTTAAAATTTAAGTTTATTCCGGAAAAGTTGACTTTTTATGCCGTTAATTTCAAACTTTGACATTCGCAGAATCATCGTAAAAACAATGGAGTCATAAAACCTCAAATTGGAACTGGAATGTTTTGAATAGCAACCATCTTTTATTTATTTAGTTTTAGGCTAACTTGTTAATATGATTATATTTGTTTAAATTAAATAACTTTACCATGTAGAAATATGTATCTAAAGCGATTTATCTCAAAACAAAATGTAAAATAGGGTAAAATATGGTAACCAAAACTGCCAAATATGGTCATTTGGGAGGACGCAAAAGTAAATTGGCTACTTACAAAATTTTTTTTTAGTTCGTCGTGTAGATTGATAAAAAATAATGGACACGTATTTTTTCTCTTTTTACGTAATCAAATAATAACGGCGATACATTGAGTTGAAATTTAGCGTGACGTCACTATCCGGTGCAGTTTGTACGGGGCTTATTCTGAATAATGACGTCACGAGTCCCCTACCGTAAACTTTAATGCGCTTTATCTATGTTAATTTTCATTTATTTGAAAAAGCAAAAAATACGTGTCTATTATTTTTTTACTTATTAGAATTTTGATTTTCATACCCCGGAAAATACCCAATTGTAATAAACATAGGCATAAGCTGTGAGATGACCAGGTTGATATAGTCAAAATGCGATGAGACGCAGGAGTTTGCACGCAATTTTAGCTAGAGTTATACAGTATCAACTTTTGAATAGGACTGTACGTGCGCATAAATATAATTTTTAGAATGAGATTTACGACTTATTCGCATATGCGAATTGATGATTTATAGGTGTAACATGAATGCGAATTTTTTATTTTTTTTTATTCATCGAATAAAGGTATGCATTCGGTAGGTATGCATTTTACAGCGGCGATACCAATTTATGTGTATCCTTTTTATTAATATTTTTATTTAAACTGATAACAAAAAAATTAAAACCGACTTCCAAAAACACAAAACTGAAAAGCTAAAAATAAAATGCTAAAATTAACAAAATACCGATTTAATCCAAAAGACAAAAACACACGTAATATTATTATTGGTTTGTGCTACCACTGATCGGTTTGAATTCGGTGACAAGCCCGCTGGTGTCTGCCCACTTAGGTTGTTCTGCTCACGAAGGTATTTTGTTAATTTTAGCATTTTATTTTTAGCTTTTCAGTTTTGTGTTTTTGGAAGTCGGTTTTAATTTTATTGTTACAAATTTTTGTTTATTTTTCGCTTTTAAGTGACTTAGTTGGTAATTTCTCTAAGTTACAATAGCCCAATGTCAACTGCTCATCACCTTTTACAAAATATTACTTTTCCCGACGCAGGGACGTTAATTGTTGAGGAGTTCTCCTAGTGCATCACCATCAGTTCCACTTCACCATATACATTGTGACGGGCACAAATTGTTTAGAAACCATATCAAAGTTAACGATTCAGAACCCGTGAAATACCTATTATTGAGTAGTTCCGATGACCATCTGTGGTTTTCATCATCAGTTCCACTTCTTCAAATTTTGGTTTCCGAAAGCAAATAAACGATTTACTATAAAAAATACAAAAATCGCTATAGGTGTACCTATAATTTTTGAAGAGTTCCCTCGATTACTCCAAGATCCCATCATCAGATCTCAATTTGGTAACAATGGAATCGATTTGGGAGTATCCCCTTTCAAACAAAAAAACAATTTTTGAAATCGCTCCAATCGGAACCCATGAAATAGGTATTATTGTTAAGTAGTTCTGATGACCATCCGTGGTCTTCATCATCAGTTCCACTTCTTCAAATTTTGCTTTTCATCAGCAAATGAACGATTTACTATAAAAAATACCCAAATCGCTATAGGTGTGCCTATAATTTTTGAAGAGTTTCCTCGATTTCTCCAAGATCCCATCATCAGATCCCGACTTGGTGGCAATGGGACCTAATTGGGAGTAAACCCTTTCAAACAAAAAAAGAATTTTCCAAATTGGTCCAACCGTCTTCGAGTAATCGGTGAACATACATAAAAAAAAAAAAAAAAAAAAAAAAAAAAAAAAAAAAAAAAAACTCTGAAATTAACGCGGGTGAAACCGCGGGGCACAACTATTTTTTAATAAAAAGTCACCGGAATTTTATCGAAAAATACAATTAATCGATGAAAAAAGTTAATGATTTTTTTACTTTTATCTACTACTAGCTGTTCCCCGTAGTTTACCCGCGTAAATTTCGAATTTCCCGCGGGAATTCCGGGATGATGTACCCTATGTCCTTCTATGTACTCCTGACAACGTGTATACAAAATTTCATGATGAGCGGTTGAGCCGTAAGACGTGAAAGCGTAACAGACAGACAGAAAGACAGTGTTACTTTCGCATTTATAATATTAGTAGGGATTTATGGATATATGGATATTAATGTATATAATTTCTCTTAATTTAACCTAAGAGGTGTTTTTTAAATAAAATAAATATAATCTTGACCGATTTTATACACAAATAGTTACTTTTGATCGAAGTCACGTCTTAATACGTCTCCGAGACGTATTAAGTCTCCGAGACGTACGGCGGAGACGTATTTGGTGTGCGATTTTCCTTATAAATATAACGACTTTAGAATGGATACGCGCTATGTATTTTAAATTAGGGCTGTGGCGTCGCGTCGCAGTGAATTTGTGGGACTATCCAGAGCTGTATTCGCGAGATAATAAAAACCGTATGACACGACCCTTTCCGAGACGTGGAAGTTATGTATTTTATTGGGAGCAAAAAAAATCTAAAACATATTTTAAAGAAGTTCTATAAAAAAAATTAATTGAGCATTACCTTTTTCAAATCTTTGTTGACGTCACTATCGTCAGCTTTTCTCTTTTCACACGACAGCAGGATACAGTTCTTGCCGTTGTCTTTTTCTCCCTGAAACAAAAAGGGATAGATAAATATAATACACATGGAAACCATTTTGTTCGTCAACTTTTAATTGGACATAGATAAGCAATAGTGTGTCAACCCACACTGGAGAAATTTTGAGTAAATCGTGTTTTAAAATTATAGCGCCATTTTGTGTGAACATTTTTTTATGTTCAACATTTTGTTACATATTTAAACAATGTAATAAGGTAAACACATAATTAAAAAACGTTCTCTAACTCTCAATAAATAGTTCTGTATCAATAACTTAATTTTGTGGGTTAACATGTTATTGCTTATCTGCGTCCAATTACTCTTTACATACTGGCGGCATATTATCGGTATTATCGGTACGTATATGTATTTACACACTACAAAATTAAGTTTTAACCATCACAAAAATATCAGAAAAACCCAACAGTTATAATCAATTCCCCTCAAAAAGGCCAATATTGTTCTATGTATTTAATAAGAAATTAGAGGCGGTTCTGGCGTGATTTCTAATTTTCTCGTAAATGTTGGTCTCTTTATTTGAATCAAAACAGACGCAATTCGATAAATAAGTTTAAAATATGCGACTTAACGACATTTCTTATAACAAGCTTGTCAGAATCGAATCCGGTAAGTATAGTGCAAAGGGCTAGATGAGTAAATTTTAATTTTTAGTCCGTCTTGTAGATAGATAGAAAATATTAAACAAGTATTTTTTCTTTTTTTTTACGTACTTAATCAAAAAATAACAGCGATACATTGTGTTGAAACTCAATGTGACGTCACGTCTAGGTACACTGTATACGTAGTTATGACGACACGAACTCCCACTCCTAAACTTTGATGCGTTTTATCTTCCAATTTTTTTTTATATTTAAAAAAGAAAAAATTCGTTGCTCTTAATTATCTCCTTACCATCTAAACTAAATATTTTTTTTATACCCCGGCAACATGCTCATTGATGAGACAGATTCAAAGCCGACAGAGTTGTTGCGGGCTTAGGTATAAATACATGCATTTTTTTCATGAAAAAGGGGATTTACGTACACGTAACAAAGTGACACGGGCGACACAAAGCCATGTTAACGCACAGAGATACCTTTGCCTACAATTAGATGGAATTCAAACGAACAAACCCCCGTTGATTGCGCCGTGCGTCTGCCCTACAGTTAGTTGACTCTCACCACACGTGTGTGTCCGCACGCGATTCTAGTCTCTAATCAAATGCGCAATTAGGAAAGTAATCGTATGCAATACAAGTTTTGCGACACACAACTAATCCAATATAGTTAGTTGACTACGCGAACCGCACTGGAGTCCGTTGGAATTGAAATTAATTTGGGTTACATGATATTAGAGAGATAGAATATATACGAGTATACGAGTGTACCTGCATGGATTAGAAATAAAAATTTCTAGACGGCAATGAGAAGCGAAAAAATAAAATAAAGTAGTTATCTTTATCATTAAAAGATTTTGTTTTCTCTCACGAGTTGACTTATCTAGTGGAATCAATTATCAAATTGCAATTAAATTATTTATTTTCGTTCTATAAAATAAATAAAAATGAATATATATTTGATGCATGCATTAATTTTAAGAAACTTTGTGATGCCAAATAAAGTTATGTCTATGTCTATGTCTATGTCTATGTCTATGTCTATGTCTATGTCTATGTCTATGTCTATGTCTATGTCTATGTCTATGTCTATGTCTTGTCTATGTCTATGTCTATGTCTATGTCTATGTCTATGTCTATGTCTATGTCTATGTCTATGTCTATGTCTATGTCTATGTCTATGTCTATGTCTATGTCTATGTCTATGTCTATGTCTATGTCTATGTCTATGTCTATGTCTATGTCTATGTCTATGTCTATGTCTATGTCTATGTCTATGTCTATGTCTATGTCTATGTCTATGTCTATGTCTATGTCTATGTCTATGTCTATGTCTATGTCTATGTCTATGTCTATGTCTATGTCTATGTCTATGTCTATGTCTATGTCTATGTCTATGTCTATGTCTATGTCTATGTCTATGTCTATGTCTATGTCTATGTCTATGTCTATGTCTATGTCTATGTCTATGTCTATGTCTATGTCTATGTCTATGTCTATGTCTATGTCTATGTCTATGTCTATGTCTATGTCTATGTCTATGTCTATGTCTATGTCTATGTCTATGTCTATGTCTATGTCTATGTCTAATACTTATTTCCCTTGGTCACGCCATAACTTGAGAAAGACTGTTTTCAATCATCATGAAATTTTGCGCACACGGAAACATAGGTTACTTTTTATCCCAAAATTCCCGCGGGAACACCAAAATTAACGCGGATGAAACCGCGGGGAACAACTAGTATTACAATAAAGTACGTAAATATCAGTTGTTGTTAATTGACAACTGACAATATTATCTATCGTCGGGGTATAGCTGTTGACGCGGATAAAAATACTTACAATTAGTCGAGAATAATTCCGATTGTATTACGCAATCCGGATATCCGGAGCGTAGTACATGCCAATCAATGGCCACTCGCCAAATGTTAACCGACATGTCAGGTGGAGGTTATATCGTGTTACAAGTGATCAATCAACTGGGGCGGAGCGCGCGCCTGCTACCGGTGAGCAGTTAGAACCGGAAGGGTCAAATCGATGGCAGTCTTAATTATAGAACGGAAACGGTATTCATGAAAATGAACGAAAAATACTTTATTGAAACAAAAAAAAATTTTTATAAAATTGAGCAGTGGTTCAATTCAAATTCAATTCAAATATGCTTTATTGCCCCAGGAGAGAAAATTAAAAGTAAAGACAGAGCAAAAGGCGGTCTTGTTGCTAAAGGCAATCTTTTCAAGGCAACCTTAAGGCGATAGAGAGCTGTAGATAGAAGCTAGAAGCGGGTGCTGGGTGCACAACTATATACTATATACTATGGTTCTGATTTATGCTTTGATAGTTTTTTGTTTATGTAAATATACCTACGATTTGTATTTTATTGCTTCCGTAACGGGTGACCCAGCGGTTTCACCCATGTTAATTTCAGAATTCCCGCAGGAACACTTTATATCCTGTTCAAAAAACTAAATTACTTGTTGTGCACGCCGTTTCACCCATATAGTATTCAAATATTTTCGCGGGAACTATTCGTTCGCAGATATATTTTTTACTAGCTGTGCTCCGCGGTTTCACCCACGGTAATTTCAAAGTTCTCGCGGGAATTCCGGGATAATTCCCTATGTCCTTCTTTGTACCCCTGACAAAGTGCATGCTAAATTTCATCCAAATCCGTTCAGCTGCTTTTGCGTGATTGAGTAACAAACATCCAAACATCTAAACATCCAAACATCCAAACATCCACACTTTCACATAATATTAGTAGGATGTTATCTACTTTAAAAAATTCAGTATTTGTAGAGATTAACCCTCCCTACATTCAAACTACAAACTTTACAATTTTTATACAATAGTATTAGTTTAAATCTGCTTTGTAAGTAGGTATATTGGTTAGAAGGATTTCCATAAATTATGGTAGGACATAGGAAATCATTGTCTCATTAAATAAGTGCATTTCCCGAGAAAAACCTCGAACCGCCACTAAGTTAATAATAAAAAAGTAACGTAACGTATAAAAAGCAACAAAAAGTTTTTAGAACTATAGTCAAATGGCTTTAACTGCTTCATATAGGATCAATTATTATTATTATTTATTATTCCGAAAACTTAGTACTTTACGAACCATTCAAAAAAAATTACAATAAAAAAATAAAAATGAATGTAATAACAAACAAAATAAATGTACGAAATATGTTGAGAAAGGAAGTAAATCGCTCTTGTAGCGTTTTATGAGTTTTTAAAAGGAGTAATGCATAACACGGAACGTCTTAGAAGTTACATAAATGGAAGAAACAAAGGGAAATCCAGAGGCTTTCCGTTCATATAAATCATCTTGCGGAGACCGTAGCGAAGGCTACGATCAATACAGGCGTGCTACGAGCCTACTCCCGTAGCCACGTAGCAGCTACGAGCGTAGGCCGCTGTGAACGCTTTAATTTTCCTCTCTATAAAAACAGTAAGTTTCAAATTTGTTTTTTTTTTTTTAAAGATGTCACCTATATTCGTGTATACATAAAATGTAATAGAGACAGTTTAATCTTCTTCTTTATAAATAAAAATTAATGTGTGTATGTCTGTCCTCTATGCGTTTCGAAACCATTGCTCCGATTGTGATGAAACTTTGGCGGGTTGTTCTGCCTGCGTCCGAAAAGGTTCCTGATCCCAAAACTCACGCGGGTGAAACCGCGGGGCACAGCTAGTTTGAAATAACTACGTACCCACAATAATGATTTCTGGAGCTTCTGTTTCGTGATGAATTAATAAAGAATAAACGTTTGGCAGGAAAGTTTTAATTAAAATATGGGATCAAGTGATGTATTGATTTAATCGACAAGCGAAATGAATCCGTGGTAGTGCACAGGGTTCAGTACATTTTAATCTCGTATACTGTTAATTCACTGTAGCTTTCGTAATGTTTTACATATTTTCAAATATTATGATCCATCAATCCAGCACAGGGGTTAAAAAGTAGATTAAAAATACATAAATAGAAATTAATATGCATTTTTAGGTAATTTGCATACTTTTTTAAGCTAATTTTTTTAATTTTAAACCTGTTCTCGATAGTGTCATAAAATGCGTAAGTAACTTTGTCTATCTTTCTGTTTACTTTTTCAAGTCTTTTAAGTACACAACTGATGTTCGTGAAATTTTGTATACCTACATGTTACCAGGGGTACAGAAAAGGACAGTAGGTACTTTTTTTTAGAATTTAGACATTTTTATACACGCGAAGGTTAAGATATAAAGGACCGGTGGATTGATCAAAGATCATGTTACCTTTTATCATAACATCGGTCGCCTTTTACCACGCTCTGAGACGAAGTTTTAATATTTTAATGCGGGATTTCACGCTGTTGGAATGTTAGTAAATGCATCAGAATTTGTTTTTAAATTAAATCAGTTTGTTTATTTTATCAGCGGCGTATCCCTAAAAGTCAGTTTCAGGTTATAAAACTTTCGATGTCAACTAATTAGTTGGACAAATTGAGGCTTTACTGGGTCGAGGAATAAATTAATTTTAGTAGTCAAAAGAATTTTTTCTATTTTATTATACACTTCGCTATCTTAATTAGCAAACTTTGTTTATGAATCGATCGACATCGACAACATTATTTATGTTAATTAGTTGTCTATTAACAGTCCTAAACCATTAAACAGTCGGTTTGGTGGAACAAGGATCATTATGTAAACTGAAACAGTTCATTTAAGTGGAACTCAGTTTCAGCAATTCAACACTGTACTTGTATTTCGTATACATACATATAGATATTTTTTCCATAGCACATCAAAGATTTCCAGAGTCGTAGCTACCATAGAATTTAAGTAGGGCAGCTTTGGTTAGGTAGGGTGGTTGTGTGTTACTTTGTTCTAGTCAATCGATTCTTGGCATACTTGATACCTGTTTTGTAAATATTATGGGACTCTATGAGTTACATAATATTTACATAACAAGCACCCACAGGAAAATATACCTAAAAAATCCGATCGCCCTATTTTTAAACCAGACTGATAAAGTTTGGAAAGGAAATAAACTAATTCATTTATACGTACAATTATTTTACTTGTTTCGCAAAGATTCCAATAAACATCTTAGTTTCACAGTAGTTTTTTTTTCACACAAACACTATTTAAAAACGTATTAAGTTTGAGTGCTACCTATTGCTACCCAGTAACATACAGGATGTCAGAAAACCTCCGACATATCCGAAATTATGATATTCCCCACACCACCACGAATATTTTAGACGTGAAAATTAAGCTGGGAAATCAACGGTTTTCAACGGTTTCGTTAATTTTGTTCTACTTATTGCATATTTTTGTAGTTTATCACGTGACCAATATTTTTTCTAAAGTAACTTGGTAGTTATTGTGTAGGTAGTTATACTGTAGTATTTGCGAGCACATTGCGCGGTGTAATTTTTTTTTTAACCTAAAAATAAAATTACATTTCCCAACAATATTTTGATTGCAGAATTACTTCAGTTACTATTTTATATGGATTACCTAGGGGTTATGTCGCCGGTCTTTTTACACCCTGTATATGGTAGATAACCTAGGTGCAGCCTAGTTTTCAGTCAAAGATTAACACGGCAGAGTATTTTAGTGTTCATAACGAATGCAGCACCACTTCCGGTGGCGCGGACACATTACGAGTACGCTCGAGCTGCCTCGTCGCTTCGTTGCTCAGTTTAAAGAGTAACTACGTCTACGTATATGCCGTGGCGTCAGATGAGATTTTTACATTTTCCTCTCTCATATTCCAACGGTCGCCATCTAAATTTTCAAATAGAACACAATCGCTGATCCCAATCTATTTAATACAAGCTGACACCGTCGCGTCGTCGTAGTGAAGTTAAAAGTACTGACTGCGGAAAAATATACCATGTTTGTATTACACAATTTTAACGATACTGGAACCGGAAATGAGAAATCGAATATTGAAGTCTTTATTATACATTTGCTATTTTAAAAGCAATCTTTATTTTTAAATATACATATGTAGGTACGTATAAAACTAGCTGTTTTACCCGAATTGATTTCGGAGTGTAAAAAGTAGTAAGTAGGTATATGCATTTTTTTTCCCGAGTGTCCCCCGTTTTAGGTTACTTTTCATAGCTAACTTTAGGTAAACTGCATAGCATATAAATTGGCCTTTCATAGAGATAAGTACATCTATGATCACAAACCTTTCATAGAGATAAGTACATCTATGATTACAAACATAGCATACTAGCTGTTCTCCCACGGTTTCGCCCGCGGAAATTTCGGAGTTCCTGCGGGGTTTCCGGGTTACAATATAGCCTATGACACTCACAAATAACGTGGCTTTCTATTGGTAAAATAATTTTCAAAATCGGCTTGGTAGATCCAGAGATTACCCCCTACAACGTCACAAACTCA
This sequence comes from Zygaena filipendulae, assembly GCA_907165275.2. Classification (NCBI taxonomy): domain Eukaryota; kingdom Metazoa; phylum Arthropoda; class Insecta; order Lepidoptera; family Zygaenidae; genus Zygaena; species Zygaena filipendulae. The sequence goes on from OU015649.1 coordinate 2,261,559, forward strand.
CAAACTTTACCTCTTTAGGTATAATATTAGTATTGATAATAACTCTGTACCTACCTGTAATTTATTTTTCGTTTAGCTTTTAGCTTTGTTTTTATAAACGAGCAGCATAAATTCAGTACGAAATTTCTCATAAGACAAGCGTGATTGAATATTATTCAGAAAAAAAAAGAGAACTGAAAATGTTCACCCGTGTAGAACCGAACCCAAATAGGCCGTTAGTTCTGTATCGATTTATCGTTGCCAAATAGCTTGACGACTTTATTCATGATATTTGAAACCAAAAGGTATTGGGCTAGAGTCGCGACGCGCGTTTATACAAATTAATACAAAAGGAAGTTTCTGCGAACGAGCGATCTGTCGTGCGTGGGTAGTCGACTATTATATTATTGAAGTCTCTAAATCGAGGGGCCCGGCGGCGTGGAGATAATACACAAAGAGCGTTATAATTTCATTTTAATTCCGTTCGCAATTAAAAGAACAAAAACAATTGAAAGTATAAGTGAGCGGAGCGAAATTACATTCACGCTGCGAGTTGTTGTAAAGTGGTTCCTTCACCTGTGAAAATGCATCCCTCTGTGTGCGCTCAACACGGTTCTGTGATTGTAAATTAATTAATTAATTCTATTGCAGCCCGAATATTTCTTGAATAGTATAAGAAAGTTTAACTAGTTTTCGTTATATATTACTAGCTGTGCCCCGCGGTTTCACCCGCGGTATTTTCGGAGTTCCCGCGGGAATTATGGGATAAAAAGTACCCTGTGTCCTCGTCTGTACCCCTGACAACGTGCATGCCAAATTTCATCCAAATCCGTTCAGCCGTTTTTGCGTGATCGAGTAATAAACATCCACACTTTCACATTTATAATATTAGTAGGATATTTTGAGCCTAAAGAAGTAAATAAAGATTATTTTTATTTATATATTAATATTATTTTACACGCCAACGAGCTAAATATAGTATCCCAGTAAAAAAAAGCAGTAATGTAGTTCCAGATAACTGTTTATATGTTAAACCCATGGCTAGTTTGCTTCGACGACATCAAAGATTTGTGTATAAATGTCATGGACCATGTGATTAATGAGGGCATTATTTACACAGTCTGGTCGTAAATATTGTCACAAAGAAAACATGTCTTTTTTTAGGTATAACAACGAGTCAGGCCATTTTGGGTAACGAATTTGATAACGTGGATTATAGTCTCTTTTTTTAATGATAATTAGTTAGGGGTTTTGTGAGCAGGCATGCAGATATAGGAGTCTTTCGGATATTTTAGGATTTAGGAGATTTTCGACCCTAATTCCGTATATTACGAATAATATCCCCAATAGCCGTTGTCTCAATAATTTTAAACTAGAGCCTACGTCCATACTAATATTTTATTTTATTTATTTATTGTTTTGTTATCAGGCAACATGGGCCCATAGATAATACCTTACAAAACTAACATACATATAGCAAATATAAAAATCATTCTATTTTTGACACTGTGTCGCTCTGGTGGTGGCTGTCGGTGTCCTGCCCCGGAATCGCCTATAGACCACACCTTTCGGCCAAAAGTCTTCCTTCATAAAGGTGTCCAATTTGCTTGTCGGGACTCGCACCACAAAAGCCTTGAAACTAGCATTATGAACTAGCATTAGCATATTAGTCACCGCGCGTGACCGTGGTAGTCGACGACATATTATAATAGCTGTTACCTGCGGTTTCACCCGCGTCAACTTCGGAGTTCCCGCGGGAATTCTGGAATAAAACTACCCTATAGGCTATACCCTTTTCTTTACCTACCTCTGACAAGTATGCGAAATTTAATGCAGATTTATCCGCGTTAATTTCGGAGTTTCCGCAGGAATTCCGGGGTAAAAAGTACCTAATTGTATTAACTTGTCAATTTTATTTCGTTAAGATTAGTCTAACCTGTCATTGGCACTATTGTGAGTTATTTGTATTGGTTAATTGTTTTCTTAATGTGATGTAGAGTTAGCTTTCAATAAATAAATAAATAATACCCTTTTCTGTACCCCTAAAAACGTGCGTGCAAAACTTCATGATGACCAGTTGAGCCGTTAAGGTGTGAAAGCGTAACAGACAGATAGAGTTACTTTCACATTTATAATATTAAGTAGGGATAGTAGGGATGTAGGTATTTAGTTTAGAATTAGAGCCTGTGAGAAAGCGAATGAAGAGCGAGCGAGACAAACGATCGTCCCGTCGCGGCGCCGCGCCGCACAGATCAACAAGTCGGACGTATCGCAGACGAGACGGAGTCAAGGCAAGCCGGACGGAGTTCTGCCAAAAATAACAATAGTCGGCGTGTTACTGGCCGGCGACAGTTCTAAAATCTAGGTGAAGTGGAAATAGGTAACGCTTTTTCGTAGATCACGTGATTTTTTTTTCAATTATTTGTAATGGAAAGTTGTATGATGTAGTCTTGCGACTCTGCCAGCATTGTATTGTGTGAGTTACATGCGTAGGTACCACTCGCTTTGCTGAAGAAGTGCGAATGACGAGTGTCGGTTTAGTGTCTTGGCGCCTAAGATTTGTTTTCAATTGTAAGTTATATTTATAGTTAAATAAACAGCTAATATAACAATTTGACAGTATATAATACAACACCTACTAAACAATCTACTCAAAGATGAACTGTTACTACGAGTACCTATATGTCTATTCATTCATCTGATTAAAATTTCTATTACATTCAACATAGAGCAAAGCTCTTTATTTTCTTACCTCACACAACTATAAAATAGACAAGTAGATAAAAAGCGGCTCGAAAATACTACGCTCATTTGGCATCCACTAACTTCTGACCCATTTCTTGCTTGCGCTGTGACGAAGGACCGGAAAAACGGACGATTTATTAAAAAAAAAAAAACGGTTTTAGTTGCAACCGTGCATCGCGGATTTGAAATAAAAGTAACAGCATCGAAAATCCAACGGAAGTTTAGTCGTAACAAAAACAACTATAACAGGGTTTCGACTAAATGAAAGTATCTTTTTAAAAGAAATTTAATACAAATTTGTTTTTAGTTGATACAACTACAACAGAGTGAGTGCATATAATTTTTTTTTTTTGGCAATTGAATCTAATTAATCACACTAACCATAATGGCAAAATATTTTTTCAGTATAAATAGTTTAATGTAGAGATTTTGTATGTACTTACGTATACAGTATTCCTCAATTTTTTTGCAGACAGATAAGGCATAGCCCAAACCACTGGGTCTATAAAATTGAAATGTTGCACGATGTTGGTGAACGAGTTTTTATAATTTTAATCCCCAATGGCGATTGTAAAACGAGGGAACCAATTACATCTTCCTGTTTGTTCTTCAAACAACATTGGTTGTAATTTAGGTTCACGTCAAAAAACTAACCAAATTGACGAGGTTCAAAGACATCTGAACACACAAAATTGCGTGACCGTCTCCTTTAAGAGTGGTGAATGTGTGGCCCAAGTTACAAAAGATAGGCTTTATGAAAGTTATTGTGATTCATATGAAAGCTAATCATTTCTCTGTAAACGCGTGGTCCGACGGCTTTGTCTCACGATCGGTGAAGAAGAAATGAACTTCTTTGTACTATTGGTCCTATTAGATAAGTGGACCACTAACCCAACTTTCAAGGTAAGTTAAAATTAAAAGGTGAAGTTCTTTTGAAGTACAAAACGAAGTCGCTATCCGCGTCATTCTGGCTTAATTTTTCTAAATTGAGATACCTAGCTGTGCCCGCCATAGAATTAATAGCCATAGAACCGCATTCAACGCACACAATTTCATGGTGAAACCGAGAAAACTTAGTAACGTCTCTCTTGCACATTCACTTGTTTTCGTGCTTCAATTTCGAATGGGATTTTTATTGAAACTAATCGCTCTATATTATGTTGGTGTGCGCTTGGTTTTTTTAAACTACGCTGCGCATTTTTATACGGTTATCACTATCATTCATATAATAGAACTAGCTGCCCCTCGCGGTTTCACCCGCAGTAATTTCGGAATTCTTGCGGTAATTACAGGATAAACTATACGTAAAAACGTTGCTTTTGAATCACATCTAGGTACTAAAAAAAACCACATCAAAATCCGTAGCGTAGTTTTAAAGATCCAAGCATACATAGGGTACGGTCAGACAGACAGCGGGAAACGACTTGGTTTTATACTATATAGTAATTTATCCCAGAAGGTTTATGTGTATAATAAGGACGACTTGAATTAACGCAGTCGCAACCAGTTTCTCGCGAGTACCCTACACATACATTACACCCTAATCTCTATACATTTTTACTTAGGAAATTTACATTACTTTCGACAACCGCTCTCGCTCGCGCCTTCAATTTGAACGGTCACCAAGACAATCGTGACGAGCGCTCATTATAGCGCCGAATGTAGCAATCCAGGCATCTGATGTGTGCAATTTGAGTATTGGGATGGTAATTCAAGTTCATCTGATTGGATACCGCTGTGGGCAGTCAGAACTGATGACTTAACGAATGTACGGGGAATAAATAAGCGATTATCATCTTGTTATAGTTAAAGTTTCTCACTACTGGTGCATAACTTAAGTATTTCATGTCTTATATTGTTCTTTAGTTATGGAATATATTTGTTAATAAACAGTCAATGACAAATGTTTATTTGTAACTGGTGAAGACGTGGCTGGAGAAATGAAACGTACACTCGGTACGGCACTCTTTACTTTAGGGGGTTAATCATAAAAAGCACTCCGTTCATTTTATCTAACCGTTATATATTACATTTTTCTTATTACCTATCTCAAGAGAACTCGCGTCGAAGATTTTCTCATCTAAATAAATATTGAAGCAAAACACGAGGTACCATATCGGGGAGCCCCGTCAAAGAGTCTATTCGCGTCTTCGCAATTTCAAATACATCGCCACCGAGAGCAACGTCGAAAATGTGATCATATTCAATGAATTTACCTACTTCCACTCATTTCTGAATAATCCTCACCGGCGCTCGGCTTCGCTCCGTCACGCGAAATGAGTTTTTTTTTAAACCTATCATTTGAAAATAATAATAACCCACCGAGACGCGTACGAACATGTACGTGTCTCTCGCATCACCAATTTCCTCTTCAGTGTTGCCAATTTCGAGTTGATTTTCCATCACTGCCAATTTTCAAGGAGATGAGTAAATTTTCGAACTTGCGGCTCGTCGCCCGACCTAATTATATCGAATAATTGCTAATAAAATGTGGTGTTGAAAGGTGTTGAAAATTTGGAATTTTAACGTTCTGAAATATCTTTACATAAGATGCGGTGTTTTCATAATTGGATAAAACGAGTATTATAGGTGGTCCTTTGAGACATTCAACAGGTACCTATAGGTTAGAAAGGCTCCTTAAGACGGATATAGTGATAATACATACTATTAATACATATTATAATCTCGTTACGCATACCTTTTTAAACGTCCAATTAAGTAATTAGTATGTTTTTTTTCTCGAATACACAAAGAATTATTATTAACACATCAATTTTCAACGAAAAACTTTTGAAACTATTGATCAGTCAGTCAGTCAGTGAGCAGTAAAATATGCACTTTTTGAATCCCAACGTATCTAAAACATATTGATTGCGTGTCGAAACTTATCAACTTATTTATAAATCGTGTAGACAAACAAATACTTACACAAAGTTACACAAAGCCCATTGCACCTGTGGAATCCAGACCATTGATTTGAACCGAAGCCAGGAGAACCTCTCGATTGATTGTTTCGCATACGTAATACCCGATGTGATTAGAGTAAGAGCTCGGTGTTCGGCTTAACAATTATTCACAGTACGGAGAGACTCACGTTCACGAGAATTTTGTTTGAAGTGACAGATGATTTTCCTGGCATGAGAACGTCTTGCTGTTGTGTCAAAAGTACTTTAAATGTCAGCAAGGAAGACGTGGAAGATAAGCGAGTATGTCAGTTTACTTGTAACTCATTTCTAAAAAAGACTAGACTAGTATACAATAACCCAAGCTTAAATCCGAAGTAGTGTTTGTGGACCAAATAACAGTAACGATTGGACATTACCACACAGCGCCATCTGGTCCCAAACTAAGCAAAAGGGTAACAGAAAATTGATACGTATATAATACCTACTCAAAAACTTTTATTTTGTAAATCTATACCAATAAAACACCTTTTTTTGGAATCGATCGCTCGGTACCTGATACAACAATCAAGCTCGATCAACGATGCCCAGTGCAACTGCAACCATCCCCGATTCTATCCGTCACCTCTATCTCCTTTCTCTAGCAGATTTACATTTTAAGTGTAAAGCTATACTCATAAAATTTCGTACGATGTAAATATAAAGTGCACCGTGAAACACTAAAGCAAAAGTAGGTACAAGGTGAACTACAGCGCTCGTGGTAGAGAGCCGAAGGTTAAACGGGACGTCGAGAATATAATGTCTTTGTGTGGTCCAAGAGTTGAGCGCAAAGCTGGGTGGTTTTTTTTTGGAAGTAAACAAAGAAGTATTATGATGGAAACAAAGGAGTTCTTTGAAGGAATGAACTCACTCCCTCATTAAGCCTGTATCCTAAGCTTAAGTTGACATTAATATACATATGAAGGGTTACTTACTATGCACTTTTACATTGAAAGAGTAGAGTGATAATTACTTTATTGGTTGCTGTCAATATGGTATTGGCATAATATTGTATGATGTTAGAATTTGAATTAAAGACGAGCCGAAACTTTAAATTTCAAAATTCGATTCCCGCGGTATAAAAAGGTGTGAAAATTTGTATGGAAGTACCGTCAGTTAGAAAGTCAACGAAATCGGCATTTGGGTTCTCCTTTTCAAATAAACAAGCACATATTTGAGCCTCAGAAAATTCAACCAAACGTTGGATATACTATGATGTTAGTTATGTACTTCCTTCGAGTGATAACTAAAAGTTCGCTACCAAACTTTGAATATACTTTCACAAAATCCGCTACCGCTTCAGCGCTTGACAGGAACCGATCGCGATTCGAGTGTTACGAGAGCTCTCCATATAAGGAACAATATGATATTAAACAAAAATCACTGCGTCGAACAATGAGCATTTTGGCCCAAATAGCTACCAAGAACTCATCGCACACACTCACAGGGAATTACTTTCGAATATCTGCCCTATTCCGAAAATTCTTCGAAGTCAACACGTTATAATGGCACAAATATCTCATCTGTAAATATTACTAGCTGTTCTCCGCGGTTTCACCCGCGTTAATTTCGGAGTTCCTGCAGGGATTCCGTGACAAAAGTACCCTATGTCCTTCTCTGTACCCCTGACAACCTGCATGCCAAATTTAGACGTTTTTGCGAATTGCAAAATTTGATGATGATCGGTTGAGCCGTTAAGGCGTGAAAGCGGAACAGACAGACAGAGTTACTTTCACATTTATAATATTAGTAGGGATGTTATCGTGATAATTATGGGGATGATGAATAGGTAATAATCAATAACGAAGTCGGTGAAAATAATTTTTTCACATTTTCGCTATGATAGCGGTCGACTCCATAAGTGAGTTGCAAGGCACCCCGACATTCTAGGTTAGGTTAGGTTTATAGATCAGCAGTCTACGAGTACTAACATGCTGAATACAAATGTGAACCATTTGTATATAATGTGAATCACAGAAATAGAAACTGACATGGCTTAGCAAACAGTTGCTAAGCCATGTCAACGACTCTATATTACTACTCTACTCTCGTAGTCTAAAAGTCGGTCCAATATTAACCTAACCTCATCTAGCATCTAGCATCATTGCAATGTTAATGAGAAACAGACGGACAACAAAATGATCCTATAAAGGTTCTGGTTTTTCCTTTTGAGGTACAGAACCCTAAAAATAATTAACCACGTGAAAAATTAACAAGAACAGTACGTGTAAACGATATTGTGTCAATTTAGGCAAAAAATTATGTGGTCAAATTAGTTTTTTTGCATAAAGAACTCATTTCGGAATAGGATTTCTGCTTCGGTACATTGTGAACGATTTTAAAAATATTGTGTCGGACGCCGTTTCTTAGGTACCGCACCGACGCAAACAAAAGGCGATAACTCAACAAAACCGAGCAATGATTTTTTTAACTTTTAGCGAGAAAAAGAGTTATGGTTCATTAAAAAAAAAAACCAACTCACATACTACAGATTTATGTGGCGACTAGGTTTCAGGGACGCCTTTGAGTCGGTTTTACTTTGAGGTAACAAAGGCTTTATTGTGGCTAATGTTTAATCGGATTTGCAAAATATTTGTCTGTTAATTTTCTTTGTGTTTTTCAACATTGTAAACGTGTTCCCAGATAATAACCTATATAGCTTTTATTTCTTACGAGCTGTTCCCGCGATTTTACTCGCGTCGACTTCGGAGTTTTCGCGGAAATTCTGGCATACCATATTATGTCCTTTTTAGTATCCCTGTAAAATTAGTAGAAATTGTGTTAATTTTAGTTAATACAGTTTGTTACTATTTTAACAAAATTTTCGGCGAAATATTTTAAAAAGTCCAAAGCTAAAAGAATTTAAAATCAATCCCTTAAGTTACTTCGTGAAGGTTTGAAAGAATATGATAAATTTAAGTAGGTATTAAGTTACGATACAAATATCACGAAAATATTTTTTAAAAGGTTTTTTTTGTAATTCGTCGAAACATAAAATGTCTCTATGTTTAATAAAACCTTTCGCCGAGAACAAATTAAAAAAAAAACAAAATCACAGACGTAACAAATGGAAATTCGAAACGGCCAGGACGAAAAGCATTCCACGTTTTGGTTTTAACGATGTTGGTCAAAAAATAAAGGAAAAAATGTACAATAACAGAGTTGCGACGCGACGTTGAAAGGAATGCTGGAAATCAAATGAATAATTTTTTTTTTTTAAAGGATTAACTACTACGATTTTTAGAAAGTGATGAGTTTCACCCTGGTATATTTTATGCGAGCAGATTTCATATTTTATTCTATGCATAAATATTAGTTAAGTATTTTTAATTAGTTCATATAACAATACAATGTAATTAATATAACAAATTCATTTCACCCGAAATTCTGAGATTTTTTTAGCCTGATTTGAAATGGCTTCACTCTGGTTGCGTTTTTAAAGTGCAAAATGTAAAATCATATCATCATCACGTACTTTATACATTTTTTTTTGTACATGAGAACTACAACGTAAATGTAAAAAATATGTACACAAGCAAAATCGTTGTAGTACTTAATGCAAAATAACGTCATTTCCACTAGATAATTTTTTTTGACTGCAAAATTTAAAGTTTTCGAACGAAACCTCTGATAAATGTTCGTTTATAATCTATATGTACACTAGCTGTCCCCCGCGATTTCATCCGCGGTAACTTCTGAGTTCCCGCGGGAATTCCGGGAAAAAAGTATTCTATGTCCTTCTTTGTACCACTGACGGCCCTGACAGTACTTTACGGTGATTAGCTGTTCCCCGCATTAATTCCGGAGTTCCCGAGGGAATTACGGGATAAAAACTATCCTATCTTTTAAGTTGGACCATATTATAAATGATTACAAAATTTTATCAAAATCCGTTCAGTAGTTTCGGAGTCCATCGCAATGATCGCAGACAAACAACGTGACACGTGATTTATATATATTTTAAGATAAGATATATTAAAATTGTAACAGGTCGATGTCTGTACACGGGAGATAAATAAGAAAAAATAAATTTAGGCGACTCTGAGTGACATAGAAGCCCAAAATACCGTTTTTAGAATTTTTGTCTGTCTGTATTCGTGCTACCAAAAACTGCTGCACCAAATTGAATGCGGTTTTTTTGTTGTATTGCTAAGGGTCTAACTTAGATACTCATGTTTCGATTTTTTCGAAATTCCATCTGGAACTCGAGATATTATAAAAAAATGCTGGTCATCCTACTAATATTATAAATGTGAAAGTGTGGATGTTTGTTACTCAATCACGCAAAAACGCTAAACGAATTTGGATGAAATTTGGCATACACGTTGTCAGGGGTACAGAAAAGGACATAGGGTACTTACTTTGTATCCCGGAGTTCCCGCGGGAACTCCGAAATTACTGCAGGTGAAACCGCGGGTCACGGCTAGTAAGATATTAATAATATACAAAATTCAAGCATTTATTTGACAATTTTCTTTCGAAATAATTATATAACTTTTGTTAACTAATCGGATTGACGAGGCTCGATTCCAATTAAGTGAATTCCCGAAGTACATTTTGATTCGATTGTATTAAATTCTCGCCGTCGAAACTTTTTGTGCGTCCGAACATTTCGCGTGCCAGACGTTGAAAAAAGATGGCGGCGGGCGACTTTGAAGAGATTCGCGGTCCCTCCGTATCATTTGCGAAGTTAGAAAACGCAAGGAAAAAATAAAATAAAGGACAACCAGCCTGACCCTTATCAAAGAAAGCGATGCGACGAGTTGTTTTGTCATGTGTCGTCAAAGCGATTCCAATAAAGAGAAATAAAAATGGAATTAGCAGAAATTTGTACGCTCTTAAAACATTATGACACAATTATGAATGGTTGTATTAAAAAAACATACATACAGCCGAATGCAGAACCTTCTTTTTGGAAGTCGGTTAAAAACTACTATAATAATATATACTTAATATATATATATAATAATAATAATAATAATAATTGCTTGGACATTAGTAGGTACATAGCGCCATTTGGTCCCAAAAAACAGTTCGATCATCGAACTACTTACTGGTTTATAAGTCACTTAATCAGGAGGCCGATCGCGCTATTTTATAACAACACTAGCTGTGCCCCGCGGTTTCACCCGCATGAAAGGTTTTTATACAACAACTTTTTTCCCGACATCCGATTTGAATGAAACAAAGCCTATATGTAGCTCCAGGCTAAGCTTAATCTACCTGTGAAAACCGCATGACGATCGGTTCAGTAGATGCGGAGATTATCGCGAACAGACAGACAGACAGACAGACAGACAGAAAATAATTTTAAAAACTTTTTTTGGGCTTGGGTACTTCTTCTTTTATCACCCCTCTCAATTTTAAGTAAAAATATTCAATGTACAGAATCGCGGGTTCTAATCTTTTATTATAGTATAGATAGATAGATTAGGTCGAACCAAAACAAAACCACACGTCAAATGTCAAATTTTAAAATAATATTTTAAGAATATTTCGTATTGCGCTAATTATTATTTTAAAGATGACGATTCAACTCTTATTTAGAAAATAATATTGCTTAAACTTTGCCCGAAGAAATCTAAAAACAAATAACTTGTGAGATTTCACAATTTTTGTAATATTGGTATTTTGTTTGTAATATTTTGGTAATATCCATAGAACAGAAGATAACAGATAGAACGGACATCAAATTAGTTTAGTATCTATGAAAACAGATGAAAACCAGTGTCGCCGGGTGATTTTCGCACACAAAACTGGCTATTAATCACGCACTAAAACATATTTCTTTAACGCAAAGAAATTTATTAAACGCTTTATGGTTATGTTTTTACTTACTCACTATTTTCAAAATTCACAGTTTTGGGAATATTGTGGTAAATGTTCTTGGAATGGCAGCAAAAGAAGTTTTGGGCGAGTCAGTGCATTTGCTCAACTTCCTTTGCAACGGTATCGCGCCTACCCCGCCTACATGCCCGTCTAGTTAATTTATTTGCTCTGTGGAAAAAATACCCTTATAAATCGGGAAATTCGTTCAATATCGATATAGAATGCTTTACGTACGATACAGAGCACGCTTCGTTTGCTCGCCGTAGATGGCGCCACTTACATTACAATACGAAAAGAGACAGGAAATTGGTTGCCAAGTACCAATATACGCGTCTCGGTGGATGCTTCCCGTAATTCGTTTTGATTGTCATAATACATTTGTGTGTGGGTTCTTTTAGTTCATTTGGAGTCTTATTCGTGTAGCAATAAGGGTGTGGTGGTGATGAGGAGTTGATGACGTCTATTTGTTACATCGTATGTTGCTGTGGATGGGCATGGGAGAGGTTCTGAGATGACGATTCCGTGAATTACCTACACATCGTGAATTCGATTGAACATAGGTACGTATGTTACGTATATGTTTATATGTCTATCGCTTAGTAAGAGTTACTTATTAAGTGGGAAGGTAAAATTTTCAGCGTAGATATTAATATTATTATTATGTTTTTGGTGATAATAAAGAATATTTGATTGATTGATTAATTGATTAGCGAGATGAGAAAAATTGTGTTGATTTGATATTTTTTGTAAACTTTTTACGATAAAATAGGTCTATAGACTTTTATCCTTTTTTATTTACAGACCCTGCGGGAATCAGGAAATTAACGCGAATGAAACCGCGGGGACCAGCTAGTGTTTTAATAAACTCCTATTCGTCTTTGATACATAATAACCGATTTTAATACAATGAATTGCAGGCGATAAAAAATACGAAACGATTCATATTCAAATAAATAAATAATAATCTATTTGTTTTAAATCTGTCCGATTTTTCATCGAAACTATCGACAATCACGGGTCAATAAATCACATGCCGCTCGCATGGCCGGATTTGCCAATCAATTATGAAATTTAACAGTTATATACGGACATAGATAAGCAATAGTGTGTTAACCCACACTGGAGAAATTTTGAGTAAATTAAAGTTTAAAATTATAGCGACATTTTGTGGCAAGAATTTTTATGTTCAATATTTAGTTACATATTTAAAAAATGTAATAAGGTAAACACATAATTAAAAAACGTTCTCCAAATCTTAATAAATCGTTCTGAAGCAATAACTTCGTTTTGTGGGTTAACATGTTATTGCTTATCTGCGTCCATACGTAAGGTTTATTAATGTTATACAATAGGGATGTTGAAGACTTTTGACAATCAAAATTCTATTTAGTCCGCCAGTAAGAAAATTAAAAAATAACGAACACGTATTTCTTGCTTTTTGAAATTAATGAAATATACATAGATATAGTGCATTAAAGTTTAGGTGCATGTGGGACTCGTGACGTCATTAACCGCTATAAACCGCCATACAAACTGCATCGGATAGTGACGTTACGCGAAATTTCAACTCAATGTATCGCCGTTATTATTTGATTACGAACAAAAAAATACGTGTCCAATATTTTTTATTAATCTACAAACCGGATTTAAGAAAAATTGTCAACTAGCCCATTATGTACTGTAACTATTTAGTGCACGGCCGCCGTATAATGGCGTGTGTACGTAGAAGGGAGTTAACTCGGCTAATACTATTAAATGACAAAGGCTAAACGGCCAGTAAAGCCTAGCCTGAGACCAATTATAATTTGGTACAATTTACAAGCGAAAGCGATTTTCGGAACCCTTCATCTTGGCATGACGAGCGTATATGTTTGTGACAATTTTACCGTTGCCGGCTCGATGAAATTCCAAATTTGAACGGTTTTGTGCGGTGTAACTAGAAAAGAAAGAAACAACAGAAAAAACTTCTACGAGCATTTAATTCTCAATTTAAAATGTAAAATAGTTTAGACCTGTGATTTAGTTCAAGACCTGTGATATAGTTTACACTTATACACTACGTAAGTTAAAAAAGATGGACATTTATGCCCTCGATAATTTCTTTTTTTACATGTGGCTAAAGAAAATATACTTAAAACACATTAATCATCATAGAAAACGTGGACAAAAATGTAGGTTTAGGGGCACCCAGGTAAAACCTTTACATAGGTAGGTAAATATGATTTTCCGGCCCACCGGCGACAACACAATGGAAGACGCTGATTGACCCTTGCATATGATATAATAAATACTGTAATAAAATTATCGTGCTTGCCTAATTGCTTGACATAAAATAACGCTTATCTCTCTAAACTTTCGCCACACATCAAACAGGCGACTAGTACTACAGATAACACTATTAATAGCTCACAAACATTGCACCTAGTAATGGATTGTAAAAAAAATAAAGGATCGCGGCTCCACCCGGCGCCGCTCGTAAAACGAAACCAACAAGACCCAAGCTCCGGACACGACATAACACTGCGTAATTAGGTGCATGTCAATGAAAAAATAAGTTAAAGTGAACTCAGAAGTTCTCTTCGTCTTTTCTTAATTACATACTTGAAGAAGAAGTTGTATAGTTGTTTTTATTTTGTGCTAGAAAGTCAATCCTGCGGCCTGCCCCTTTAGTCAAGTTGTTCTTACTAAATATGAAAGTGTGGATGTTTGGATGTTTGTTACTCAATCACGCAAAAACGGCTGAACGGATTTGGATGAAATTTGGCATGAATGTTTTTAGGGGTACAGAGAAGGATATAGGGTACTTTCTATCCCGGAATTCCTGCGGGAACTCCGCAATTACCTCGGGTGAAACCGCGGGGCACAGCTAGTATTTAAATATTTCCTTAAATCGTATCCTAATGTATAATTATAAACTGATTGTAATTGTGTCTCTGTTATGAAATAAATGCCTTTATTTCTTTTTAGAAGACATTACTGACCGAATATGCAGAAATGTTGGTGACCGATCTTCGTTGGGGAACTTTCGGTCGCGAACATTGCCGTGCTAACCCCTATTTCTATATCACGGTGCAGCCTACCTTCCTCCCGGGCTGCGCCTGATGCTGCATGGGGGGCGGCGCGATCAAGCGCAGGGGGGGCGGCGCCGGGGGCAGCGCGGCGAGCAGGGGCGGCACCAACGGCACGACGCCCCCCATCGGCAGCGCCACGGCGAACTTCTGCATGCCCATAGTCCACGGCACGAACCACCCCCCGCCCGCCTGCATCGCACCCCCGCTGGCCCCGTACCACGCCAGGTCGATCAGCTTTCGACCGTCCACATCAACACACCACCCACGTGCGCACGCACACACACACACTTATCGCAACAGGGGTGCCAACATGAATTTTTTTAATTATTTGATTCTTTTTTTTTCAAAACACGTATGTATCACCAGTACCTGTGGACAAGTGAAAATTTCTATGTTAGTGAAATTGATGAGTGAATCGTAAACCGTGGATGCGAATTGTACCTAAAGTGTATGGACCTAATAATAGTACATTGTTATCCTAGGGGTGAAAGTAAGTCTTTCTCCCGAGGATAACAGAAGAAAGAAGAAGAAAATACATTTATTTCAGCACAACACACAAGAAAACACTGTGCTTTTCATTACGAATGCAAGGAAAGTCAAAATAAAAATAGTAATTAGCTAAAGAAAAAATTAGTGAATTTTATTTTAATTAATACCTACTTAAACTTTACGTTATTTCAATTTTACATCGCGCTGGCTGTATAGAAAGTTGGAACATGGTTCAATAGAAATGTGAAAATAGACCTAGTTTTTTTTTATCATTTGATAGTTGTCAGTTGAAAGCGATTCTCCCTAGGGCTGAAAAGGGTTACTTTCAACCCGCTTCTCAGGCAACTTCAGACCTACTTTCAGAGTATGAGTAATGAAAAGTATGTTACTCGATAGAGCTAACTGTACATTTTTTAATCCTATAAAATCTTTACATGCAGGGGTTATTATAATTATTATTAATTGAAAATAGCCTTTGGTGTATGCTAATATACTAAGAGAATATTTTCCCTTACTATGTGTAGTAACGAAACTTTACTATATCTTTCATTGTACAATGACAAGCAAAGCATCTGAGAAGCAAGCAATGTAAGAAAGAATAGATAAAAAGACAAAAAGATAAAAAAGATGTACCGCGTGGAGTCGCCATGGTGAATAAAAATAAATTTAACGAAACAGATTTTATGAGATTTGTTTATTTTCGCGTCTTTATGTTGTGTAGATAACCGCCTGACTATTCAGAAATAACAGTAGGTGCTTTACGACACCTACATCGATGTCGGACGAGATAGACGTTTGTCGGATGCGAGCCTTTCAAGTGACAAGTGGTACGCGTCGCACATGAGCAGGGACGAAAATGTATTAGCTATCATTTGGCGAAGTGTTTTTGTCGTTGACGACGAGCAAGACGGGCGAAATCGAAGATGGCGGTTTTGTCGTCAATTAATTGTGTCGATAAAATATTGCTATAGATGTGGATTTTGTTCGGTGCTGCACTGGACAATAGGTTTCGTAATGACGGTTTTTCATGTTCGCTTGAAGTTAGTGGTATGACGTTTCGAGCTAATTCTTCCGGTGTTTGTGTGTGCGAGAGATTTTGCATTATATATCACCGTAAATTACAATACTTTGTAGGATTATCTGTCTGTAAGAGGAACAACTGTCAAAAGTGGTGCATATCTCTCATAATGGCTGAACATTATAAAATTTTGTTTTTATAGATTGTTACTTGCAATGGGCATGTTGACTAATTTTTATTTTTTAGTCCGTCTTGTAGATTATTAAAAAATATTGGATACGTATTTTTTCTTTAAACTAAATACATAAAACATAAAGAGAAAGAGAGACGTAAGAGACCAGCCTACGCGGCTGGTATCGGCGTCCTTAGTTTCAAAGTTTGATCAACGATTTTGGTTACTTTTCCAGGAAAAGTTTGGTAACTACCAAACGAACATTTTCATGATACGGGTATCTCAAATTTAGTTCGGCAAGAATAATGTTTACCTACCTGTTTGTAGGTACGTTAAATCGAAAACATCTACGCAGTTTTAAACTTTTATTCCTAAAGGGTAAATTGTGTTTGGTTGTAGACAAGAAACTACGTTGTAGCAAACATAATGTTTGAAGTGAAAAAGTTTCAACGAGGCATTCGCATTTAACGAAGCGTTATAGGTACTTTTTAACTTTACTTAATACAATTAAGAAAATGAATAGAACCATCGTTTGTTTGTTACGACAGAGAACCACCAAGACTCGTCAATTAAAAATAATAACTTTGCCTTTGATCTTATTCAAATTACTATACCAAATGATTTATTTTGTGATCGGAGGGGTTAAATTATGTAACTTTTATTTCTATTATTTTTTCGGTTGCAAAAACATGGCGGTTTTGCACCTAAAATATCTAGCAAATAGCAATCAACCAAAATAAACATACTTCAAAAGTTGAAGCTGCCTAAACATGATTAATTAATCACAAAGTCGCTATTTTTCTGATTGAAACTGGAATATGATAGCACCAAAAGTTACATAATGGGGATGTGGACTAGTTTTGAAAATTAAAATTCTAATCAGTCCGTCAGTTAGAAAATAAAAAAACAATAGACACGTATTTTTTGCTTTTTCAAATAAATTAATATATACAGAGATAAGCGCATTAAAGTTTAGGGTGAGGGGGTCGTGATGTCACTAACGGCTAAAATCGCCATACAAACTGTCAGAATAGTGACGTCACGCGAAATTTCAACTCAATATATCGCCGTTATTTTTTGATTACGTAAAAAAAGAAAAAATACGTGTCCAATATTTTTTAATAATCTACAAGACGGACTAAAAAATCAAAATTAGTCAACATGCCTATTGTCCTGCGGATCCATTTTTTCCGTACCTAAGTACAAAAGGGATCATAGTTTAGACACGTACCTGTGAATAATTGTTTTCCGTCTAATCGAGCCGAAAAAATCTTGAAGAGGTGCATTAACAACGTAATATTAAATAACTGTATCGCATTTGAAAGATGAGAATGAAACAGATGCGAAAAGTTCATTCAAACACATAGTCAACGCGCTTAATATACGGTAACTATCATGTAAGAATAACAAAGACGAGTCAGTAGGTCAAACTTGTGACTTGCGACGCGACGGCACGCCGTAACACGACATTGGGGGCGAATTTCCGAATAGATCAAAGAGAATTACATAGCAATGGCTCGCATTTTTTTGGGACCGTATTTATTCATGTGAAAAAAAGAACCTTAGGTTGCATACAGATTGGAGCGAATCTGAAACAAAATGAAATCCTGACTTATAAATGCGAAAGTATCTCCGTCTGTCTCTTTTTTACCTTTTCACGCATTAACTATTCCATCGATCATCATAAAGTTTTATGCTGCTGACGATTACAAGTGATTGTAACCAATCCTAAGTAATAAAGAGCTTTTGAATTTTGAATTTTGAATTTTGCATACAGGAAGTCAAGGGTACAGAAAAGGACATAGTACTATTTATTCCCTAATAACCGCAAGAATTCGAAATTAAAGCGGGTGAAACCGTGGGGAATAGCTAGTATTTTATACAAGTTGCGAAACCAGTTAATGTTAATATTATAAAACATGCTTGTTTTAATGAAGCTCTTAAATTATGTATAGTTTGCATTTCTTTAAACACAAACTATAATTGAGCTTTATTATGCGATGTAAAAGTTGTTACGAGTTAATGAAATTGCAAGCGTTATGCTCGAAGCTGTAGTCGAGAAGCCTTAAATACTAGTGAAGGTTGGTACTGGGCAAGTTTTAATTAATTTAAACATTTTTACATCCTTTTTTCAGATAAAATATTATGAACGTAATCGAATTCAAGTACTCGTGATAACTCGTTCTTCGTTCACGAAAAAATACTGTAATCTGTATACACCCTAATAAATAAGACACTTGTGTCGGGTTTTATTATTATATTATACTTTCATTCTGTTCTTTTTAACCGTGCCCTTCTGTCCGTTATATCAGATACCGTGAAATTGTATGAGTCGTTAATAATAATTAGTCAGTCGTTTTAACAAAGTGAGTCGCCGTTAAAAATGAGTAATAGAATACAGAACTTCCGAGGGCTAATGCGTCGGCAAATGCTGTTGCGTCAAGCTGTCACGTCTGTTTGTGTCACAAACGTCACAATAATTTGTGATCCACACTTTCCGGTGTCATTGACGGAGACATTTTAAGGGTCGTTTCTTTTGCGTCGTAGCTCTTATCACAAAAGCTAGTACGTAATCATTGCGTACATTCGAATTAAATTATGTACCTACGTATAATTTTGAATGTGAGTTTATTTGCTCGTTGCGCTTTTACGCCTTAACTAGGCAACTGCCCGTGATGAAATTTTGCAGACAGGTTGTCAGGGAAACAGGAAAGTACAAAGGGTATTTTTTATCGCGGAATTCCCGCGGGAACTCGCGGACGAAACCGCGGGCACTAGCTACATATTATATTACTGAATAACCGAATGACGTCGTACTTTTAACTTCGCACGAGACTTGTTTACTTTAGCTTTATTTACTTTTACTGATATGTTAATTAGTGTCAGAAGAACATTATTCGCAAGCCGCAAACAATAATACATATAACATGAAACATAACGAATGTACGTGAACAAAAACATTGTGCCCGCCCACGACTGTTCGTATAAGATATACCGTAAGTTTCTATTCCGAGTAACAACGATTCTTATAATAATATTTTCTTGTTTTCTTTTCTAGTCGATGTGTGTACACGCATCGGTCGCAGACTATATACCTAGCGCGGTCATAATCGAAATAAACGACCGCTGTTACCACAGAACAGATAGGAGAAGCATCGAAAGTATGAAAACTAGTGTCGCTGGTTGATTTTCGTCCACAAAACTATTCATCGCGCATAAAAATATTCACTAACATAACGAAATGTCCGTATATTAAACATGGTTTGGTTACGTTTTTACTTAGTCACCCATTAATAATTATCACATTTTTGGAAATATTGTGAGAAATATGTATACTTGGGATGCGAGCAAAGGCAGTTTTGAGAAAATTTTAAATTGGAGCAGTATTTGCTCGTTTTGCAACCGTGGCGCGCCTCCGCCGGCTTGACCTCTCTAGTTAATACATTTTATCTTCTCTTTGACTGTTACGCACGGCAACTCGAGTATTGTCGGACTATCTGACGGCCAATAAACGTAAATAATATTATAAGTCATTACATCAATACGTATAAAATATGAAAATACCTATATATCAAGCCTTTTTTTCATATTACCGTACACTGAGAGAAAAATAAGGGCTTGTTCGCGAATGTTCGCGACCGAAAGTTCCTCACCGAAGATCGGTCTTCGGTATTTCTGCTACCGGGGTTCGATCGGTCACCATATTTGGTAAGAAAAATCTTCTGTAGTTTACACTTCATTGACACTACGCGGAGGCCGTCGCTGAGCCTACTGGTCACCCTCCAAGGCGACCGAAACCTCTTCGGTCTGATTGATTTCTCTCCGTGTAGAGATAATAATGCATTCAGTCAGTTTCAAGTACATAATAAATGTAAATATATCAACATCGTATTACAGTGTCAAATTGCAAACCATGGTGCTATAGTTTGCAAAATCTCTCTCAAAGCTTTCCGATAATACCGAAAAATCAGTTCGGAAATTATTTATATCTTCTTGTGCACATAAAAAATAAACCGCTACTGCGAAAATTATTAATCCACTTTTAAATTTTTTTATTTAGATGAAAGTAAATGAAGAAATTGAAAAAAAAGCCATCTTCGATTCCCGCGAAAACTTTTTAATTTTAAAGTTTTTGTTTTTTCGAAAACATTCCATATTTAAATGTGTCGGCAATTATTGACATAAATTAAAAAGTCAGATTGAAATGTCGTTATCATGTCGTAAACGAAGTGAACATCTTTCACTGTTAATACCATATTATACAAGGTTAGCCAGAAATATGGTACCTACTACCGAGTCGGAACGGTACCAGTTGGTGATGACCTTCAGTTGTGTAGATTGGTCCAACATATTAGGTACTATTAATATGTCGCGGCCAAATGTCATAATACGCCCGCTTACATTAGGCGATGCTTGTTTGTTTTTTCTTTATTGCAAGCACCTGGACGTGCTAATTTAGGTTACGTTTAAACTGGAACCAAACCACAGTCAAAGGTTTCGATTTTCGGTGAGCGAGCACCTCACTACAAATTACATATTTTTTGTCCTTGGTATTATAGGAAATGCCGGCCGTTTTTAAACAGACTAATGGGGATGTGACTGCTTTCGAAATCAAAATTCTAATTAGTCCGTCAGTTAGAAAATAAAAAAAACAATAGACACGTATTTTTTCCTTTTTCAAATAAATTAAAATATTCAGAGATTAAGCGCATTAAAGTTTAGGGTGAGGGGGTCGTGACGTCACTGACCGCTAAAACCGCCATACTAACTGTCCGTCAAGTGACGTCACGCGAAATTTCAACTCAATGTATCGCCGTTACTTGTGTAATATTTTTTAGTAATCTACAGGATGGACTAAAAAAAAATAGTCAACATGCCCATTATACAATATGACGACACAAACATTTAACATTAGGTTCATTACAAAAAGTATTTATTCGGACGGGAGTTATCTCTTTTCCGGGAAATAAAATTAGGTGGATATTTGAATGTCACCGTCGCAAACACAAAACGACATCCGACGATTGAAGAAAATGGCCGCCCCCGTCGTAAACGACAAAATGGCGTAAGCTTAATAGGGCCGGGGAACGCTTCAAACGGCGCGTTTTAGGGATAAAAATAAACATCAATAAACGTTAAACCTGTTGATGTGTTCAAAACAAGTTTTACTTATACTTTTCTCAGACGATAAGCTCATAGTGGATTTAAGAAAAAATTGGTTATTAGAGTAATATTTAGGTAATCGTAGGTAATGCTTAAACATTGTCATCACGCAGTGGCAGTATATGGCAGTATATATAGCTAGATAGCAGCAGTACAAAACGAAGCAGAACGTTGGTTTTCTGGCACCAGACCTACCACAAAGTCATACTTTAGTCAATACACTCTGTATCCAAATACAGTGTCCAAAATAATTACGCAATACATACACGAAGGTGAGGCCCCGGGTAAACGTGGTGAAGCATATAATGATTGAATATTTAGAAAAATAGGTCCAAAACCAGTCTGAAAACTTTCGTGGCAAGTCTCGTTCCCCATTAAACCGAACGAACGCGGTCAGCGAAATGGGAAAAGATAAATTGCGTTTTTATCGCAATTGTTCAATCGACATACCAGCGCCGCTGTCCGTGGCTCATTCAGAGAAACAGATACGCCGAAGTTGATTTCCTTGGTACGAATAAATCAAACGAAAAGATTGCGTCGACTGCCTCCGCGTACGCAGATAGAATTGATCGATCGCAACTTTGTAGGTGCATTGTTGAAATAGGCAATTTGACTATTTTTTAGTCGGTCAGTTATATAATAAAAAAATAAAAGACACGTATACTTTGCTTTTTCAAACGAATGAAAGTACACTTGGATAAAGCGCATTAAAGTCTAGGAGTAACTTTATATTCAGGTAAAAACTATACCTGTTTGTGACGTTACGCGACATTTCGACTGGGTCTGCGTGTCTGCCTTATTTTTTGCTCACGTAAAAAAAGAAAAAATACGTGTCTAATATTTTTTATGAATCTACAGGACGGACTAAAATCAAAAAAATTGTCAATGGTCCGACTGCTACGCCATGTGGTCGCGGGTTCGACCGCCCTCCGCCAGGAAAAAGATTTACGTCATAAATGATGAGAAAAAAAAGGCAAATATAATTATATAAACAGCGGGGTTAGCCAAGTTAACATTCTACATTAGTTGACGCATAGAAAACATAAGCAAGGAATCATCATGTCACTTGGTCAGCCAATCAAAACTCTGGTTTTCAAGTGGTCACGTGAAACTAAAGTTTTGATTGGATGACCAAAGTTTTTCTATTCTAGTTTTCTATGCGTTAACGATTGTAGAATATCAACTTGGCTAACCCCGCAGAACTTTAGGGGTGATCGCGAAGAGAGCAGATACCATCACAGGTTCAAATTCGGGATAAAAATTCCACTCACATTATCTTTCATCTTTCCATTGTATTGTTTCGTATTAAAAAACGAAAAAAAAAATTACCCTGTCCCCTCAGAATGCAATGTGGTTACCTTGAAAGTATTTATGCGTGGAATCTGTTTTCTCTGCCAAGTTAATGAATAAGGTAAGCCCATCACGAAAAATATGCATGGTATCACAATCATAGGTAATTTTAATATTTGCTGTCACTCATTTACAAAAAAAGGCAGGAGAATTTAACTAATCTGTAAAATAAATAATATAAAAGAAATGGACCGTCTACAAAAAGGTCCATTGCAAAATTACTGAGAAATCTTGGAAAAGTACGCAAGGTAATTATTAAATAATATTGTGATATATAAAAAAAGTTAAGTCCACTTTGGATAGAGTCAGCTGCTAAATTTTTTACAAGTAATAGGTACTTATTTACATGAATGCCGCATGAAAATCCGTTCGGTAGTCTTTGAGTTTATTGCGAACACAGTTTATCGCGGTAGAGAGAGACAGACTGACAGATGCGGTGGAGGACTTTGTTTTATAATATGTATATGAGGATAATCTTCCTTGGCTCGTCGAGATAAATAAATAACAAAAGCGAAAACGAAGCGACAACGTTCGTATCTTCACGGATCCCTAATAAGACAACAAGAGCCGCACAATATTATCATCGTCGATGCCACGTAATATCACGGATAACTGTAGGTAATTAAAAGCACAATACACATTCTATCGACATAAAAAATTACTCGTATTACATTATACAGAGGGTGTGTAATGAAGCAATTCTTAATAAAACTATATTGTGAGTTGTGCCTGAATATATTTTATCCTGATTTTAATAAAAAAACGATGAATAAAATATAAAACAAGAAAAACAAGTAATGAAAAAAGTAAATCTTATGTGGGTAGGCTAACAGTTACGGCTTTTTGTTCCTTTTTGTTCTCACATTGATCGAAATACGAGTAAACACTAGTATTTTACAGGATATCTGCCGTAAGGTGTCAAGCGGACGCGGACGGATGTATGTATGTTTGTTTGTATATCAATTATATTTTGCAGTTTTCGATATACCTATGTGTTTTTTTTTGTGATTATGAGGATTTTCGAACTAAGCGACGTTAAAACTGTTGTATTTTTTTTTGGGGAAGATTTACGACATTATGTTCATCAGTTGTGCAGTATAAAATATTCATGTTTCAAGAATTAATACAAGTTCAAAAATTTTGGTCGAAAACGAGTAACGTGGGTTGAGCCAAACAAATTGAAATTTACAGTTTCAAAATAAAACTTGTTTATATTTTAAAACAAATATAAAATAAATTTAAATATTAAAAAAATAAAAGCAGGACCCCAAGTTGCTGTCAGGCGCGGATCTATGGGGGGGAGTGGGTGCACTTCCCTAACGACTAAAGTAAGAAATTTAATCAGACCTTAGAAAAATTTCTGACCCTGCATATTAAAAAAATTTCGTGCTGCAACCAAAATTAAATCCGCGCCTGGTTGCTATCTGCCTAGTAAAGCTAAATTACTCGAGAGCTAAACAGAAATCAGATCCTCAATGTGTAACTCATTAGTATTTGATTACCTACCTACTGATCACAGCACCATGTGAATGGGAGGTCGTGGAATCCAAAGTGATCCCGCGCAAGGCCAGAGTTAAAAGTATTTGTGTCAGATGGCAATTACGTAGCATTAATTAAGCGAATCATTGCATATTATAAATAACAAAATGTTGTTTCTCTGTTACTTTTGTTTCTCGCATAGATATAATATGCATATATTATGTATAATCATAAAGGGTTTAAAAATATTCCATAAAATGTGCCGCAATGTAGCTTCGTTGGACCAAATACATACCTACTCAAACGTAATCACTTACCATCAGATTATTACCACTTGCCCGTTTGCCCCCTATGACATAAAAAAAGTGGCCGAAGCAAATCGTCGTTAGCAAACAATAAATATTTTTACTGAACGTACTAAGTCGCTGTTTTTAATAACTTATAAGGTATAATTTGATAATGGGGATGTGGACTAGTTTTGAAAATCAAAATTCTAATTAGTCCGTCAGTTAGAAAATAAAAAAAACAATAGACACGTATTTTTGCTTTTTCAGATAAATTCAAATATACAGAGATAAAGCGCATTAAAGTTTAGGGTGAGGGGCTCGTGACGTCACTAACCGCTAAAACCGCCATACAAACTGTCAGAATAGTGACGTCACGCGAAATTTCAACTCAATATATCGCCGTTATTTTTTGATTACGTAAAAAAAGAAAAAATACGTGTCCAATATTTATTAATAATCTACAAGACGGACTAAAAAATAAAAATTAGTCAACATGCCCATTGGCATTTATCTAACGAATAAATTTTACATTTAGACCGTTTTGGTATTGGAAGTCCGTTGCGACGTCTTCATCCGGCAGTTGAAATTTACTTGGCGATTCAGTAATGGATCCTGTATATTTATATTCTAAAATACATATAATAATATCATAACATCACTGGAGCACAAAAAGGTTTATTTCTCCACAAGAAATGAGCCCTTTCAATGTGGAATATTAAATACGTCCAAATGTCGAGGGATTGGACCGGCTATTGTTGGAGATCCAATTTGATATTCACAAAAAATCATTGTTCGAATATCGATGGACTATTGTTTGTATAATGTACGAATATAATATACAAAAGTGAAGCTACAAAGGTATTGAATAGTTAAGGTATTTCAAGTTGAAAAATATGAATTAGTTTATAGTAGTTATTTTATTTAGTTTTCCGTTTGACCAGTTACTTTCCAGAAATCGTACGGAAAGGGTGCTAGGGTATGGCATATGGTGGTACTTTCTAGTGCCCGGATTACTAGCTATTACCTTCAAGTTGAAAATACACCACCAAGCACCAAATGGTGAAATGTTTCGGCAGACTCACTCATTGTAGGCTAGGTGTGCTACAACTTTACAATCTTCAACTACACCGTCACTTACGTTCACATCAGGTGAATTCTGTTGTGGCAAAACGTGTAGCCTGGTAAATAAATAAATAAATAAATAAATAGAGGGTTTAAACTAAACAGAGAGATATGGGTACCAGATATGTGTGTTTCAATTTTCATCAAATTTGAGCACGACCAGTTTTTTGGTACCGATTCTCAATTTACTATAGACCATAAAAAACCGTTTCAAATTCACCTACACTTCAGCATTAACAAGAACTTTACGGGCGCGGGAAGTGAAAAAGATATAATTAACAATTTCAACGCTAACCGAGATTTGTCCGTGGAGTCATAAAGCCCACAAAGTCATAACATAACACAATCGAGCGTCGCTATAAATCAGATGCGGTGATAGGATTTTTAAATGAGAAGCACCAAAAATTTGAATACAATGGTGGAATTTCATGTTATGAACGCTGGAAAGCTAATGGCGGAACCACAAAGGTTTGCTTTGTGTTATATGGTTCAATAGACTATAGAGTGATCGTCCAAGTGGAATTTATGGCTTTCCGACCAAACCCTCCCGACAAATTAACAATGGGCAAATCAAAAAGAACCATTGTGGAATTCCTATTTCAAACGAATTGATGTTTATTAGGATCGGATTTCAAAATACTTGTGGTATTTGGGTATTATTGTTTGCCAGATCCAATCGCTGGTACCTACTGGATGTCTTACCGCCGCACTCAGAGTCGACTTTAATGATTACTTAGTTAAATATAGATTTTTAAAACAAAACTGCCGCAATCAGACAAGTTTAATAAATTAATGTTAATTGGCATTTAACTAATTAAGTTACATCTCATTAAATTCCAATTAACATTAATTTACTGAACGTCTCTGATTGCGGCAGTTTTGTTTTAAAAATATATACTTAACTAAGTAATCATTAAAGTCGACTCTGAGTGCGGCCGTAAGTGTTTCAAAACTCTTTAAATATCATGTATCTGTGAGTCTATTTATCATGCATCATGCGTCATGCATTTTAAGACTTATATCGGTCCTCACTAGACCCACAGATATATAGACGCGTATAAGCAATAACATTATCACCCACAAAATTAAGTTATTGATACAGAACGCATTATTGAGAGTTATAGAACCTTCTTTTTTATGTGTTTACTTTATTACGTTATTTAAACACCAACAAATCGTGGAACATAAAAAAATGTTGACATAAAATGGCGCTATAATTTTAAAACACGATTTACTCTTTTCTCCAGCTTATCTATGTCCATATAGTCTTTCTGTACACTGAATATATGAACAAATAATGACGGTTTAAAATAAGTAAATAGAAGGCATTATGACATTTTTTTGGATATTATAAATCTTGTGCTTTAGTTTAGAGATAACTTTAACAGTAAAGTACCCACTTTAAACTGTGCTTGTTAGCATACTATGACGATAACCTCGAAGTAGATTGGGATTACAAGGGTTGATACGCGACGATCACGACAAAGCCACGATGCGACGTGATAATAATCAGGGCCCTTATTCACTATGCTATGACCATAACACGTCGCGTTAAGATAAGACGTCGCAAAAATTGATTTTTCCTCGCGATCAAAGAAGTTTCATTTAAAAATATACATTTACAACGTTTGCTATGGTATACAGAATATCAATTTCTAATATTTTGGCACCTGGAGCGGTCAGAATTGTGTTTTTAGGACGCGCGTTATGGGCAAGGAATGTTGTTGGTCATAGAGAATAAAAGGGCCAAGCTGTCGCTAAAAGAAAAATTTAATACACACCCTGTGATCCGATACGCGTCGAACTTTCAGAAGATTCACACGTAGACCAGGTACGGTGCAAAATATTCATGATAACGGAATTTCAAAATGCCACGCTCGCATATTGTTGAAAGGTGGTGAGATATTCGAAAATGTAGGTATCCACATTGCCCACGTACAATATCGTACACGTGAAATGACAGCTTGACACAGAGATTTTACTTTTAAAATAGGGTTTCTTCGCGCATCCTCGCCGTGTAAATTTAGAGATATCCTCGAAAAGCTTTAACATCATGATGTATAATATACATGGTGTAAGGCTAAACGAGGCAAGTTTGAAAGAGGGATCTCGTCTCAAATAAACAAATAAAAAAACCTCAAATTAATTTTAGGCGAAAAACATCGTAAAAATTTGGCGCACAAATTGCCGACACGCCGACAAATCAAATTTAAAGCTCAACTCACTCGCAAAAACCCACGTTTTCATTTAAGGTTTTTTCTGTGATTTATCGGTGTTATTATACCATTTACATTTTTATTGATTACACGCAAGCATGGATTGTCGAAGGCTTCAATCCCACGTTTAACTTTGCACCCTGTACATATAAAATGTAAACACCTCGCCCATTTTTTCCATTCAGAAACCAATAAAAACCGCCGATCGCCGTCGCCGACTGTACCCCAGTTACAATAATATTACCAACGTTACAGTTGAATACAGACCGGTATTGTGCTCGCATTATAATCAAATGCATATTGCAGCACCGCCGTTCGATAATAAATGCAATCAGTTTAATGAGTTGCTAATATGATTGGGACACGACGCGGCACGCCGTCCGATCGCAACCCGTTTCGAATTACTATCGAAGTACTATTCGGTTTAGCATAACGAAGACACCTACAGCTCCGTTCGATTTGAGTTTAATATAAATATGCTATAAAGTATCTAATAATACACCCGATTGTACACGACCTTGAACTTAGGAATAACTGTACTTGCGCAGTACATTCAAGTGCAGTTCCTCCCTAGACAGATCAGAGACACAGATATTGTGTTATTTTTTATGTGAATATTAATCCGAAGAATAAATTATTTTTATTAGTTTTGATTAATTTATTTTTTCACTGCTACAACTTTTATTGCATGTGTATCTACTCTAATCTCACACATAATTGATAGGCTTGTTTTATGAAAAACAAACAATTCAATTGAAACTATAACATCACTAATATATGTAGATATAATATAAATAATATACTAATTGTAAAATTAAACTTTTTAAATAGGCAAAATTTTACTAGCATTTCGCCCTCATTGACATTGATAAGTTTGAAGTACAAATCAATACAAAAAATTAGTAATAGCGTGATTAAAACGGAACTAAGCACCGTCGATCATAAAGCAACAGTTAATAGTTATGTATGTAGTACCTATACGAATGTACATACTTTGTTTTTACACAGAATTCTGTACATATTGCTTAATAAAGTAAACGTAATTTCCGACGAATTACAACGCTATAGACAATACAAGCATATCTAATATCAATCTGTATTAATATTGTAAATGTGAAAGTTTGGATGGATGGATGGATGTTTCTTACTCAATCACGCTAGAACTGCTCAATGAAATTGGATGGTTTTGCACAGAGAAAGATTATAGTCTTTTTATCCCGGAACTCCCGCAGGAACTCCGAAACAACCGCGAATGAAACTGCGGGGAACAGCTAGTATACAATAATGGTACGAGATTTTCTTGTTCATCTCGCAGTCAACTAGCTTATTCAGCTTTTCAATTAACGACTGACGTTTTGCATATTAATTTTATTCCTTCAGGTCGAAAATGACCACTTTCCTAAAATGTTCACTTTCCTAAAATGACCACTTTCCTAAAATGACAACATTCTTGGGGAAATCTTGCACATGGTAAAAACCTAAATTTTGTTGATATTTTATATAATACTAGCTGTCCCGCGCGATTTCATCCGCGGTAACTTCGGCGTTCCCGCGGGAATTCCGGGTAAAAGTAATCTATGTCCTTCTTTGTATCCCGAAAGTAGTTTACGGTATTAGCTGCTCCCCGCATTAGTGCCGGAGTTCCCGCGGGAATTTCGGGATAAAAACTATCCTATCTTTTAAGTTGGACCATATTATAAATGGTTGCAAAATTTTATCAAAATTCAGTAGTTTCGGAGTTCATCGCGGACAAACAACGTGACACGTGATTTATATATATTAGATTTTAAATGTCAATGTCCGAATTGATTATGTTGGTGAACTTGGCATATCATTTGCCAGCAGATCAATTTTTTTTTAGAGTTCTGTTCGCATGCAGCTGAGTTCTAGAGTTCCTGATACTTTTTAGAAATAGTTCCGGCGTTTAAACCTGAAAAAAACGCTGTTGAAAAAATGATCTGCTAACTTCCCGTAGCAGATCATTTTCCGGAAAATCAAAAATAAAAGCGATTTTCTTGTGCATTAAGGTTAGTTGTGGAGTTCCTGATACTTTTCAGAAATAGTTCTGGCGGTCTTACCCTAAAAAAATCAATCCGTAAATATGGGTCTAGAAGTAAAAATAATTAGGTTTTAATCGTAATAAAAGGGTTTTAAAGCTGTTTTGAGGCAAGAAACTTTTTGTTTCTTAATGTTCGATATCAGCACTCTAGAATAGAACTAGTTTTAGGTGCAGAACTCCCGTTAAAGAGCCAGCAGATCATAGTATAAAAGTAAAAAAGTATAAAGATAAATTTTAAGTGCTTTCACCAATGCGTGGACTAGCACGTGGAGGCCGGAACTACCTCGTTTCTCATAGATAAGTATCAGAACTTCGATACAGAACTGGATCGCAAACCAGAACTCCCGTTTAAAATCCAGCAGATCATGGTAGAGTAGTAAAAAAATTAAAAAATATATTATTTTAACAGTTCCAATAGTACGTGGAGGCCGGAACTCCTTTGTTTCTCACAGATCAGCATCAGAACTCCGATACAGAAGTGGATCCGAGACCAGGATTCCCGTTTAAAGTCCAGCAGATCATGGTAGAGTAGTTAAAAAGTTAAAGAATATTTATTTAACAGTTCCACTAGCACGTGGAGGCCGGAACTCCTTTGTTCCTCACAGATCAATATCAGAACTTCGATACAGAAGTGGATCGTGAACCAGAACTCCCGTTTAAAATCCAGCAGATCATGGTAGAGCAGGTAAAAAGTTAAAGAATTTTAATTTAACAGTTGCACTACCATGTGGAGGCCTGAACTCCTTTGTTTCTTACAGATCAGCATCAGCACTCCGACACGGAAGTGGATCCGAGACCAGAACTCCCGTTTAAAATCCAGCAGATCATAGTAGAGTAGTAAAAAAATTAAAAAAAAAAAAATTTTAACAGTTCCACTAGCACGTGGAAGCCGGAACTCCTTTGTTTCTCACATATCAGTATGAGAACTTCGATACAGAAGTAGATCCAAAACCAGAACTCCCGTTTAAAATCCAGCAGATCATAGTAGAGTAGTAAAAAAAATAAAAATAACAAATTTTTAACAGTTCCACTAGAACGTGGAGGTCGGAACTCCTTTGTTTCTCACAGATCAGTATAAGAACTTCGATACAGAAGTGGATCGCAAACCAGAACTCCTGTTTAAAATCCAGCAGATCATGGTAGAGTAGTTAAAAAATTAAAAAAATATTATTTTACAGTTCCAATAGCACGTGGAGGCCGAAACTCCTTTGGGTCTCAAATATCAGTACCAGAACTTCGATACAGAAGTAGATCCAAAATCAGAACTCCCGTTTAAAATCCAGCAGATCATGGTAGAGTAGTTAAAAAATTAAAAAAATATTATTTTAACAGTTCCAATAGCACGTGAAGGCCGGAACTCCTTTGTTTCTCACATATCAGTACCAGAACTTTGATACAAAAGTGGATCCAAAACCAGAACTCCCGTTTAAAATCCAGCAGATCATAGTAGAGTTTAAAAAAGGTAAAGAATATTAATTTAACAGTTCCACTAGCACGTGAAGGACGGAACTCCTTTGTTTCTCACATATCAGTACCAGAACTTTGATACAAAAGTGGATCCAAAACCAGAACTCCAGTTTAAAATCCAGCAGATCATGGTTTCCAAAATGTTAAAAGTTAAAAATATTATTTTGATAGTTTGACGTATCACACTTATATGTTTGAGATTAAAAAAATCATATTTAATTATAGGATACAGCCAGATATGGAAACTCTTTTCTATAGAGTGCAGGACCACTAATTCTCTCGATTACGACTCCCAATGAGACCGGAACTCACATAAAAATATCAGCATATCACACTTTTATGTTTAACATTAAAAAAATCATATTTAATTATAGGATACAGCCAGAGATGGGAACTCTTTTCTATAGAGAGCAAGGCCACTAATTCTCTCGATCGAACCTTCTGCTGTGACCGGAACTCACATAAAAATATCAGCATATCACACTTATATGTTTGGGATTTGAAAAATTCATATTTAATTATAGGATACAGCCAGGGATGGGAACTCTTTTCGACAGGGTGTGAGACCACTAATTCTCTCGACTACTTTTCTCAATGAGACCGGAACTCACATAAAAATATCAGCATATCACACTTATATGTTTGGGATTTGAAAAATTCATATTTAATTATAGGATACAGCCAGAGATGGGAACTCTTTTCGATGTGGTGTAAGACCACTAATTCTCTCGACTACTTTTCTCAATGAGACCGGAACTCACATAAAAATATCAGCATATCACACTTTTATGTTTGAGATTAAAAAAATCATATTTAATTATAGGATACAGCCAGAGATGGGAACTCTTTTCGATAGGGTGTAAGACCACTAATTCTCTCGACTACACCTTCCACTGAGACCGGAACTCACATAAAAATATCAGCATATCACACTTATATGTTTGGGATTTGAAAAATTCATATTTAATTATAGGATACAGCCAGAGATAAGAACTCTTTTCGATAGGGTGTAAGATCACTAATTTTCTCGACTACACCTCCCAATGAGACCGGAACTCACATAAAAATATCAGTATATCACACTAATATGTTTGGGATTTGAAAAATTCATATTTAATTATAGGATACAGCCAGAGATGGGAACTCTTTTCGATATGGTGTAAGACCACTAATTCTCTCGACTACACCTCCCAATGAGACCGGAACTCACATAAAAATATCAGCATATCACACTTTTATGTTTAAGATTAAAAAAATCATATTTAATTATAGGATACAGCCAGAGATGGGAACTCTTTTCGATATGGTGTAAGACCACTAATTCTCTCGACTACACCTCCCAATGAGACCGGAACTCACATAAAAATATCAGCATATCACACTTATATGTTTGGGATTTGAAAAATTCATATTTAATTATAGGATACAGCCAGAGATGGGAACTCTTTTCGATATGGTGTAAGACCACTAATTCTCTCGACTACACCTCCCAATGAGACCGGAACTCACATAAAAATATCAGCATATCACACTTTTATGTTTAACATTAAAAAAATCATATTTAATTATAGGATACAGCCAGAGATGGGAACTCTTTTCGATATGGTGTGAGACCACTAATTCTCTCGACTGCACCTCCCAATGAGACCAGAACTCACATAAAAATATCAGCATATCACACTTTTATGTTTGAGATTAAAAAAAATCATATTTAATTATAGGATACAGCCAGAGATGGGAACTCTTTTCGATAGGGTGTAAGACCATTAATTCTCTCGACTACACCTCCCACTGAGACCGGAACTCACATAAAAATATCAGCATATCACACTTATATGTTTGGGATTTGAAAAATTCATATTTAATTATAGGATACAGCCAGAGATGGGAACTCTTTTCGATAGGGTGTAAGACCACTAATTCTCTCGACTGCACTTCACAATGAGACCGGAACTCACATAAAAATATCAGCATATCACACTTATATGTTTGGGATTTGAAAAATTCATATTTAATTATAGGATACAGCCAGAGATGGGAACTCTTTTTCATATGGTGTAAGACCACTAATTCTCTCGATTACACCTCCCAATGAGACCGGAACTCTCATAAAAATATCAGCATATCACACTTTTATGTTTAAGATTAAAAAAATCATATTTAATTATAGGATACAGCCAGAGATGGGAACTCTTTTTGATAGGGTGTAAGACCACTAATTCTCTCGACTACACTTCCCAATAAGACCGGAACTCACATAAAAATATCAGCATATCACACTTTTATGTTTGAGATTAAAAAAATCATAATTTATTATAGGATACAGCCAGAGATGGGAACTCTTTTCGATAGGGTGTAAGACCAGTAATTGTCTCGACTACATCTCCCACTGAGACCGGAACTCACATAAAAATATCAGCATATCACACTTATATGTTTGGGATTTGAAAAATTCATATTTAAGTATAGGATACAGCCAGAGATGGGAACTCTTTTCGATAGGGTGTGAGACCACTAATTCTCTCGACTACACCTCCCAATGAGACCGGAACTCACATAAAAATATCAGCATATCACACTTATATGTTTGGGATTTGAAAAATTCATATTTAATTATAGGATACAGCCAGAGATGGGAACTCTTTTTCATATGTCGTAAGACCACTAATTCTCTCGACTACACCTCCCAATGAGACCGGAACTCTCATAAAAATATCAGCATATCACACTTTTATGTTTAAGATTAAAAAAATCATATTTAATTATAGGTTACAGCCAGAGATGGGAACTCTTTTCGATAGGGTGTAAGACCACTAATTCTCTCGACTACACCTCCCAATGAGACCAGAACTCACATAAAAATATCAGCATATCACACTTTTATGTTTGAGATTAAAAAAATCATATTTAATTATAGGATACAGCCAGAGATGAAAACTCTTTTCGATAGGGTGTAAGACCACTAGTTCTCTCGACTACACCTCCCACTGAGACCGGAACTCACATAAATATATCAGCATATCACACTTATATGTTTGGGATTTGAAAAATTCATATTTAAGTATAGGATACAGCCAGAGATGGGAACTCTTTTCGATAGGGTGTGAGACCACTAATTCTCTCGACTACACCTCCCAATAAGACCGGAACTCACATAAAAATATCAGCATATCACACTTTTATGTTTGAGATTAAAAAAATCATAATTTATTATAGGATACAGCCAGAGATGGGAACTCTTTTCGATAGGGTGTAAGACCAGTAATTGTCTCGACTACATCTCCCACTGAGACCGGAACTCACATAAAAATATCAGCATATCACACTTATATGTTTGGGATTTGAAAAATTCATATTTAAGTATAGGATACAGCCAGAGATGGGAACTCTTTTCGATAGGGTGTGAGACCACTAATTCTCTCGACTACACCTCCCAATGAGACCGGAACTCACATAAAAATATCAGCATATCACACTTATATGTTTGGGATTTGAAAAATTCATATTTAATTATAGGATACAGCCAGAGATGGGAACTCTTTTTCATATGTCGTAAGACCACTAATTCTCTCGACTACACCTCCCAATGAGACCGGAACTCTCATAAAAATATCAGCATATCACACTTTTATGTTTAAGATTAAAAAAATCATATTTAATTATAGGTTACAGCCAGAGATGGGAACTCTTTTCGATAGGGTGTAAGACCACTAATTCTCTCGACTACACCTCCCAATGAGACCAGAACTCACATAAAAATATCAGCATATCACACTTTTATGTTTGAGATTAAAAAAATCATATTTAATTATAGGATACAGCCAGAGATGAAAACTCTTTTCGATAGGGTGTAAGACCACTAGTTCTCTCGACTACACCTCCCACTGAGACCGGAACTCACATAAAAATATCAGCATATCACACTTATATGTTTGGGATTTGAAAAATTCATATTTAAGTATAGGATACAGCCAGAGATGGGAACTCTTTTCAATAGGGTGTGAGACCACTAATTCTCTCGACTACACCTCCCAATGAGACCGGAACTCACATAAAAATATCAGCATATCACACTTATATGTTTGGGATTTGAAAAATTCATATTTAATTATAGGATACAGCCAGAGATGGGAACTCTTTTTCATATGGTGTAAGACCACTAATTCTCTCGACTACACCTCCCAATGAGACCGGAACTCTCATAAAAATATCAGCATATCACACTTTTATGTTTAAGATTAAAAAAATCATATTTAATTATAGGATACAGCCAGAGATGGGAACTCTTTTCGATAGGGTGTAAGACCACTAATTCTCTCGACTACACCTCCCAATAAGACCGGAACTCACATAAAAATATCAGCATATCACACTTTTATGTTTGAGATTAAAAAAATCATAATTTATTATAGGATACAGCCAGAGATGGGAACTCTTTTCGATAGGGTGTAAGACCAGTAATTGTCTCGACTACATCTCCCACTGAGACCGGAACTCACATAAAAATATCAGCATATCACACTTATATGTTTGGGATTTGAAAAATTCATATTTAAGTATAGGATACAGCCAGAGATGGGAACTCTTTTCGATAGGGTGTGAGACCACTAATTCTCTCGACTACACCTCCCAATGAGACCGGAACTCACATAAAAATATCAGCATATCACACTTATATGTTTGGGATTTGAAAAATTCATATTTAATTATAGGATACAGCCAGAGATGGGAACTCTTTTTCATATGTCGTAAGACCACTAATTCTCTCGACTACACCTCCCAATGAGACCGGAACTCTCATAAAAATATCAGCATATCACACTTTTATGTTTAAGATTAAAAAAATCATATTTAATTATAGGATACAGCCAGAGATGGGAACTCTTTTCGATAGGGTGTAAGACCACTAATTCTCTCGACTACACCTCCCAATGAGACCAGAACTCACATAAAAATATCAGCATATCACACTTTTATGTTTGAGATTAAAAAAATCATATTTAATTATAGGATACAGCCAGAGATGAAAACTCTTTTCGATAGGGTGTAAGACCACTAGTTCTCTCGTCTACACCTCCCACTGAGACCGGAACTCACATAAAAATATCAGCATATCACACTTATATGTTTGGGATTTGAAAAATTCATATTTAAGTATAGGATACAGCCAGAGATGGGAACTCTTTTCGATAGGGTGTGAGACCACTAATTCTCTCGACTACACCTCCCAATGAGACCGGAACTCACATAAAAATATCAGCATATCACACTTATATGTTTGGGATTTGAAAAATTCATATTTAATTATAGGATACAGCCAGAGATGGGAACTCTTTTTCATATGGTGTAAGACCACTAATTCTCTCGACTACACCTCCCAATGAGACCGGAACTCTCATAAAAATATCAGCATATCACACTTATATGTTTGGGATTTGAAAAATTAATATTTAATTATAGGATACAGCCAGAGATGGGAACTCTTTTCGATAGGGTGTGAGACCACTAATTCTCTCGACTACACCTCCCAATAAGACCGGAACTCACGTAAAAATATCAGCATATCACACTTTTATGTTTGAGATAAAAAAAATCATATTTAATTATAGGATACAGCCAGAGATAGGAACTCTTTTCGATAGGGTGTAAGACCACTAATTCTCTCGACTACACCTCCCAATGAGACCAGAACTCACATAAAAATATCAGCATATCACACTTTTATGTTTGAGATTAAAAAAATAATATTTAATTATAGGATATAGCCAGAGATGGGAACTCTTTTCGATAGGGTGTAAGACCACTAATTCTTTCGACTACACCTCCCACTGAGACCGGAACTCACATAAAAATATCAGCATATCACACTTATATATTTGGGATTTGAAAAATTCATATTTAAATATAGGATACAGCCAGAGATGGGAACTCTTTTCGATAGGGTGTAAGACCACTAATTCTTTAGAATACACCTCCTAATGAGACCGGAACTCACATAAAAATATCAGCATATCACACTTTTATGTTTGAGATTAAAAAATTCACATTTAATTATAATAATTAAACATAAAAGTGTGGTATGCTGATATTTTTATGTGAGTTCCGGTCTCATTGGGAGGTGTAGTCGAGAGAATTAGTGGTCTCACACCCTATCGAAAAGAGTTCCCATCTCTGGCTGTATCCTATAATTAAATATGAATTTTTCAAATCCCAAACATATAAGTGTGATATGCTGATATTTTTATGTGAGTTCCGGTCTCATTGGGAGGTGTAGTCGAGAGAATTAGTGGTCTCACACCCTATCGAAAAGAGTTCCCATCTCTGGCTGTATCCTATAATTAAATATGAATTTTTCAAATCCCAAACATATAAGTGTGATATGCTGATATTTTTATGTGAGTTCCGGTCTCAGTGGGAGGTGTAGTCGAGAGAATTACTGGTCTTACACCCTATCGAAAAGAGTTCCCATCTCTGGCTGTATCCTATAATTAAATATGATTTTTTTAATCTCAAACATATAAGTGTGATACGTCAAACTATCAAAATAATATTTTTAACTTTTAACATTTTGGAAACCATGATCTGCTGGATTTTAAACTGGAGTTCTGGTTTTGGATCCACTTTTGTATCAAAGTTCTGGTACTGATATGTGAGAAACAAAGGAGTTCCGGCCTTCACGTGCTAGTGGAACTGTTAAATTAATATTCTTTACCTTTTTTAAACTCTACCATGATCTGCTGGATTTTAAACGGGAGTTCTGGTTTTGGATCCACTTTTGTATCAAAGTTCTGGTACTGATATGTGAGAAACAAAGGAGTTCCGGCCTTCACGTGCTATTGGAACTGTTAAAATAATATTTTTTTAATTTTTTAACTACTCTACCATGATCTGCTGGATTTTAAACGGGAGTTCTGATTTTGGATCTACTTCTGTATCGAAGTTCTGGTACTGATATTTGAGACCCAAAGGAGTTTCGGCCTCCACGTGCTATTGGAACTGTAAAATAATATTTTTTTAATTTTTTAACTACTCTACCATGATCTGCTGGATTTTAAACAGGAGTTCTGGTTTGCGATCTACTTCTGTATCGAAGTTCTTATACTGATCTGTGAGAAACAAAGGAGTTCCGACCTCCACGTGCTAGTGGAACTGTTAAAAATTTGTTATTTTTATTTTTTTTACTACTCTACTATGATCTGCTGGATTTTAAACGGGAGTTCTGGTTTTGGATCTACTTCTGTATCGAAGTTCTCATACTGATATGTGAGAAACAAAGGAGTTCCGGCTTCCACGTGCTAGTGGAACTGTTAAAATATTTTTTTTTTAATTTTTTTACTACTCTACCATGATCTGCTGGATTGTAAACGGGAGTTCTGGTCTCGGATCCACTTCCGTATCGGAGTGCTGATGCTGATCTGTAAGAAACAAAGGAGTTCTGGCCTCCACATGGTAGTGCAATTGTTAAATTAAAATTCTTTAACTTTTTACCTGCTTTACCATGATCTGCTGGATTTTAAACGGGAGTTCTGGTTCACGATCCACTTCTGTATCGAAGTTTTGATATTGATCTGTGAGGAACAAAGGAGTTCCGGCCTCCACGTGCTAGTGGAACTGTTAAATAAATATTCTTTAACTTTTTAACTACTCTACCATGATCTGCTGGACTTTAAACGGGAATCCTGGTCTCGGATCCACTTTTTTATCGGAGTGCTGATGCTGATCTGTGAGAAACAAAGGAGTTCCGGCCTCCACGTACTATTGGAACTGTTAAAATAATATATTTTTTAATTTTTTTACTACTCTACCATGATCTGCTGGATTTTAAACGGGAGTTCTGGTTTGCGATCCAGTTCTGTATCGAAGTTCTGATACTTATCTGTGAGAAACGAGGTAGTTCCGGCCTCCACGTGCTAGTCCACGCATTGGTGAAAGCACTTAAAATTTATCTTTATACTTTTTTACTTTTATACTATGATCTGCTGGCTCTTTAACGGGAGTTCTGCACCTAAAACTAGTTCTATTCTAGAGTGCTGATATCGAACATTAAGAAACAAAAGGTTTCTTGCCTCAAAACAGCTTTAAAACCCTTTTATTACGATTAAAACCTAATTATTTTTACTTCTAGACCCATATTTACGGATTGATTTTTTTATGGTAAGACCGCCAGAACTATTTCTGAAAAGTATCAGGAACTCCACAACTAACCTTAATGCACAAGAAAATCGCTTTTATTTTTGATTTTCCGGAAAATGATCTGCTACGGGAAGTTAGCAGATCATTTTTTCAACAGCGTTTTTTTCAGGTTTAAACGCCGGAACTATTTCTAAAAAGTATCAGGAACTCTAGAACTCAGCTGCATGCGAACAGAACTCTAAAAAAAAATTGATCTGCTGGCAAATGATATGCCAAGTTCACGCAGACGAATTGATTTTTATTCGGAAGAGATATAAATAGTTATAATCGAAGTATTAGGTCAAATTTTTATCGAATGACTATGTTTACTTATGTTGACTGTACCACAATTGTTTAAATATAGGCTCGTGATCATTGAAGGCTTCGAAGCTTCCTTAGAACTTTGCCTTGTGCCTTTTACCTATCAGACGATCCGTCACGAAGACGTTAACTGCAGCTATAAAGCAGTTAGGTCACACAGTATTTATGGGAACGATGACATATTCGCAATATTCATCTATAGTCTATACCTATAAATAAAATTTAAGTGCCTGTCTATATTGTCGAAATAACAGCTCTTCATTAAATGCCTATGACAATTGGACATAGATAAGCAATAGTGTGTTAACCCACAATGGAGAAATTTTGAGTAAATCGTGTTTTAAAATTATAGCGCCATTTTCTGTCAACATTTTTTATGTTCAATATTTAGTTACATACTTAAACAATGTAATAATGTAAACACATAATTAAAAAACGTCCCCTAACTCTGAATAAATCGTTCTGAATAGGTAACTTAATTTTGCGGGTTAACATGTTATTGCTTATCTGCGTCCAATTAATACGTATATGTTATACAGTATTTGAAATAAAAAAATCTTTCGGTCTGTTTGTTCCGGCTAATCTTCGAAACGATTGTACTGTTTTTGATCGAGCTTTCACTGGCATATAGCTGATTTTATAAAGAGTAACTTAGGGTTTTTTTTTGAGTGCGGACAAAACCGTGGAGCAGAGTTAATCTACAATAATAATTTGTAAAATTGTATTTTGTATAAGCTTGGATGTACACTGTACAGGATAACAATTGGAACATTGAAAAATTCTTTCATTGAAAGGATCGATTGATGACGTTTGCAACCCGAGCCTGAGTAACAGAATACCTCAACCAGAGACCCAGATAAAGAAAGCTTTTACTAAAATTCAAAAACACGTATGTCACTAACACTGCCATAGAATTTTATAAAATAACTAGCTGTTCCCCGAGGTTTCACCAGCGTTAATTTCGGAGTTCCCTTGCGAATTCCAGGATAACAGGTAGCCTAAGTTAATCCTTATAACTTTGGCTATCTGCGAGTGAAAGTCCCGTCAAAATCGGTCCAGCCGTTTAAGAGATTAGCCGGAAGAAATAGACAGACAAACAGATAAATCTTGAAAAAAATGATGTTTTAATGTTAGTCCCGTATACATATACTTTCGTATGCAATTAGTAAAGCTGTTAATTTTAAATTACAAACAGACACTTCGATTTTATTTATTTGTACTTATAGATTATTGACACTTCTTTATAGTCATTAATTTTATCGATACCTACGCGTAAGTACTTAATCGTTGAGGTGATGTCTTTAATGAGGATTATTTACACGATCGCAGCGAGGCATCGCGTGCGCCGCGCGTACACGCGAAGCGAACTGCGGGCGGCTCGAGGGTTAGTTCTGATCACTGCGCCACAGCCCCGATAAGGCTCACCCCAGATATATCGGTACTAGCACACTCGCATTAAGTCGGTCGGTCTACGCGACGGGGCTCTATGTGGAGGGATCTTTATCGGTGCAGGGGCGGTGCGTTTTGTGTTATCTGTGAACAGGAGGAGGTCAATGGCTCTATTTTTGAACGGTATTACAAAAAAAAAACCGTCGCATGTCATAAATTTATTCTTAGATTTCTTTGGCCCTGACCCTCGTTCAAGTCCGGTCAAGATTAACCAACATTATCATCATATTGCCATCATAGCATATTTTTTTCTTAAGTAAATAAAAAAAAATAATAATCTAAATGAATTTTAAATGGAATCAGCGCGATACGAAATGCATTTAAAATTATCCTATTTCCCAACTGAACCAATTCCGCTAATTCTTTTTTGTTATGTTTGCTATTGCAAGGAGAAGGGTCTTATGAAAGAAGTTTGGAGATCCTGCGAGAATTCCGAATCTCCGAATCGGTTGAACCGATTTTGACGGGACTTTTACTGCTAATTAGCTGATGTTATATGAAGTAATAGTATATAGTAAGAAGTTATTTTAAGAAGTACATATTAGGCTCCTTTAGAGTTCCTGTGGGAATTCCGAAGCTCACGCGGCTAAAACCGTGGGGCACAGCGAGTCATTTCTAAAATCGTTATGACATCTTTTAATTACGGTTTTTGCTCTTTTCTGTTTTGATGTTCTATGTTCATTATGTTAATTAGATTTTTTTCCTATTCGTTTCATTCCTAGACTCGATACGAGAAACAACCAAGTTTTTATATTTTCATATTGTCAATCAGACCTTTAATTTACTCGCTGAAGACACAATCTCATAGTCTCTATTCTTTGTCGAAGAGCTAGCCGGAGGTCCTTGAAAATCCACCCCCGTCTGACAACTCGCTGAATCTTCGAAGCCTCGAGACAACAGTGACAACTGACGACCCTATAAACGAGTCTCAAACTGAATACAGCATGTTTAAGGCGTCGTTTTCCTTCCTACTAGCGGCGCTTGCACTATAATTATTTTCCAGTATATTTTGTGAACGTAACGTAAATGACTTTTTGTAAACTTGTAATCCATTGTGCGCTTGTGTTTACATTGTTTGAGGTTAATAAAGGGTCATGACGATGGAATAATATAATAATATAGCCTCGCCCAAGCAGCAGCAGCCAACATTTCCTGTTGCATTGTGTAGATAACAAAAAACGTCTTTATTTTTTTGTATGTGTATAAAAAACCATTTACCTCTGCTATCCTTGCTGCATACACAAATTTTATAATACGGGTCGTTTCTGCTTATCGTCGTATTAAAGGAAACAGGATGTCGTTAATTATTTAACACCAATTACTTAATTAAACATAGGAAACGTCCCATCTAACAAACACGACTTATTAGCATGTATCGATTAGTTTCCGGCGGGTCGATGATCGAACTTATGTCGTTGGTTATCGATATTATCATTACGATGGCAACACCGTCTATTGAACTTGAACCTATCTATACAAACAAAGAGGTAAAGGTTGTAAGGTTGGATGTAAAGGGTAATTTCTGGAACAACAGTATCGATTTTAACAATAGGCTATTTCACTGATGTTGAAATGTTGATATCTAATAATTACACTCGAAAATATCATGGATAAGCATAATATAAAAGACAAAATCAATAGATTTGATTAAAAAATAAATTAGTTATAAACTGTTTAATTTTGACTATGCCTGCCTCTTTCTAAAAGGGAACTTTGCATGGCGGTTGTAGGGCGCTACAAGCCGAGTGACGTCACTATAGGACTAGCGCTTTCCTTGTCTAACTTGAACTTTTAAAGAGTTTTATCTCTGAAATTACAAAAGATATTTGTAAAAGAATAATGCTATTATACTACCTACTAATACATAAAATAATAATA
This sequence comes from Zygaena filipendulae, assembly GCA_907165275.2. Taxonomy (NCBI): domain Eukaryota; kingdom Metazoa; phylum Arthropoda; class Insecta; order Lepidoptera; family Zygaenidae; genus Zygaena; species Zygaena filipendulae. The sequence goes on from OU015649.1 coordinate 2,304,767, forward strand.
AAAAATAAACACTAAAATTCCCTATTCTTTCAGTGATAGGATGCTTCAGAATCCCTGAGGGGCAATAAGATACTTTTATCTCGAAATTTTCACGGGAATACCGAAAGAAATTCATAAAATGTTTGTATGTTTATCCTCTATAGGTTTGTAAACAATTGAACCGATTATAATGAAACTTACTAAAGTTAAAGTTTTTATACGCCCACCAAAGTTCCCGATACGAAGAGCAATAGCGGAAATTTCGAAACTCACGCGGGTAAAACCGCGAGCACCAGCTAGTAATATATACTATTTAACTCGATTAATTAGTTCCTGTTGCACCGCAGATTGGTGTCAACGTACAAATAATAGGTTTAATGATCATTAAAAGCTTGTCCCAGCTAACAAACGGACGGAGGATTTTTAAAAGGATAAAATATAGAAATGACGTAACTCTTCGTCTTGTGAGGTTAAAACTAAAGTTTATAAGGAAAGTAGTTTTAAACAATCCAAACACATATATCAGGGTTGTTGGTGATTTGACCCTTAGACAACAGTGTTGTAGCGGGTTCGATTCCCGAATCAGGGTGAATATTTGGACGCCGATAAGTAATAACATGTTAACCCACAAAATTAAGTTCTTGATACAGCAAGTTTTATTAACAAATACACACATCAAAAGTGTCTAGGGATCAAGTACATTTTTTCAAGATTTTTAGCATGCCAAATCGCTGCGAATCTGTGATTCGTATCAATAAAAAAGGAACACAGAGTATTAATTTGTTTAGTCATTACAATATAAGTTTCAAAATCCCCTGTTTTTGCCTTTTTTTGCTATTTTATTGTCGACTTGGAATTGGTTCAATTTCTCACAACTTACAAAAAATGAAATTTTTCTTAATTTATTTAAAATGTGGGGATGAGTTGTTATTTTAGATATGGGAAATAAGGTAGGCGGCCAGTCCAGAAGATTAAATTAGATTTAAATTAATTGAGTTTCGTTTTATAGCAAAAAATGTTCTTGATCCCTAGACACTTTTGATGTGTGTAATTAGGAGTTATATGTACACGTTCTATAACTCCTAATTATTTGTTTTGTTTAAGAGTAAGAGTAGAGTGTTTACCTGATTAAATTGATTAAATACTAACAAATTGTTGAACATAAAAAAATGTTGACTCAAAATGGCGCTATGTGGGCTTTAGAGTTCCTGCGGGAATTCCAAAACTCACACGGGTGAAACCGCGGGGCACAGCTAGTAGGTACGTGTACAAAATTACAGGTGTACAGCGATGTACTTCAATGGTAATTATAGTTAAAAACACTTTTTACAGACATACCTACGAACATGTGACGTCATGAGATGGAATCTAATTCGTATTGCAAATCCAACCAACATGGATAGAGCCTTCGATAAAACATCAATCGGGCAACAGAACTGATAATAGGAAACTTTTTACACATCATCAATTAACGTATACACGTTACTCTACTACCGACTCAAATTATTTTTCAGATCAAGCAATTTTTATTGCTACTGCTAAACGGATAAGGTCTAGAAAAGAAGTGAATATCTTTAACTACTAATGTAGGTACTCATGTATTTTATTTGAATCTATAATACGATTCACGTGTTTCATTGTCTACGTTAAGTAATCGGTGTTTGACAAAAAATGTAGGAGTATAATAGGTTTTCCCACTTAAGTACAGTCAGCAACAGAAATAAATCTTATGTACACTTGTTAATAAAATGTATACTTACACAAAACTATTTTAACCTTCTGACACCCGAGTACTTACGGAAATCATTTTCCATTTTGGCTGAAGGTAAGTGGGTCGTTTTCAAATTTTGTGCAGGTGAACTGGTCCCCAAAGAAAAAAAAAATTAAAAAATTATAATACAAAGATCTTAACATTACAACATTGAAACTGTAAACTGTCCTACAGATTTAAGATCTCATAATTCCTTCATATTTTATTATTTTTTGGTCGTCACAAAAAGGTCATTCTTGATAACAGAGTTGATTTCCATACAGCTTCTACCGCGCGCAAAATTTTAAGAAGGCTGTCATTTTAGGAATTTGGTCATTTTAGGAAAGTGTACAGTGGACGTTTTAGGAAAGTGGACGTTTTAGGAAATGGATGTTTTAGGAAAGTGGACATTCTCGACCTAAAGGCATTTTTCTTGTGTCCCAAGCACCGTTACAATATACATATTAGGCATGTTTTATTTTTGCATTTTCTATTATGTAGGTACGTTACTTTACAAAGCACCAAACTGTTTTTGTTGCAAAGGCCGAGACCGTAATTTCCGTTGTGAATTCCTGAGCACGATATTTCTAATTATCTTTTTAAATACCTCGACAGCGTAAAATAATTAACCGACTTCCAAAAAGGAGAGGTTCTGCATTCGGCTGTATGTATGTTTTTTTTTTCATTACAAATATTTAATTAACCTCACGTGAGGTTCGAATACACGGAGTGGCAGTCAAGTTCAAGCAGTTGCAGGTTGCATTTCATAGAATGTTCGGCCACATTATGAATTTATCAACTTTTAACAGTCGTCGAATCTGATCTATGTAACTATACTAACATTATAAAGAGCAAAAGTTTGTGAGTAGGTATGTGACGTTTTAGGTGGTAATCTCAGGATCAACTGAACCGATTTTGAAAATTCTTTCACTTATAGGAAGCTACAGTGATCCTTAGTGACATAGGGTACTTTTTATCTCGGAATTCCCGCGGGAACTCCGAAATTACCGCGGGTGAAACCGCGGGGATCAGCTAGTATAGTAATAAAACTAAACAACAAGTCAAAAGTATTCATTAATTTTGATGCTGACGATCGATCGAACCGACAAAGAATGAACAAATAAGTTCTAGCCTCTATACGAATATACGTTACAAGGTTGTGAAATTGCCGCATCACGCAGTCAGTGTCAAAATACCCGGATAATGTCTGCCTGCTATAGAGTACCTACTCATTTGTAATCTAATATATATATAAATCACGTGTCACGTTGTTTGTCCGCGATGGACTCCGACACTACTGAACGGATTTTGATAAAATTTTTGCAACCATTTATAATATGGTCCAACTTAAAAGATAGGATAGTTTTTATCCCGGAATTCTCTCGGGAACTGAAGGACATAGAGTACTTTTTTCCCGCAACCTCCGCGGGAACTCCGAAATTACCGCGGATGAAATCGCGGGGGACAGCTAGTTCTATTATATATCTATAACGAGCTATAATTTCGGGAGTTCCCACGGAAATTTCAGGATAAAATATATACTTAGATATAAACCTTCCTCATGAATCACTGTATTTGTTGGTGAAAACCGCATGGAAATCCGTTCAGTAATTTTTGAGTTTATCGCCAACAGACAGCGGAAGCGACTTCATTTTATACTCATGTAAAGATGAGCACGCATGTCAGCAGTTGCAATGAGAAATGACTTCAAATTGAACTTTTATGCGGGTATTATAGATAAATCTGCGCGTCAAATACAACCACACGTTTTAGTCCTTGGCTATGGAATTATGACTGATAACATTCTTTATCTATAAGCTGAGTGCAATCCTTTAAATTCAACTAGAATTTTTACTAAACAATTTTCTCTAAAATTATTGAGAAACAAAAGATTTAGTAGGTCAATGCGCAAAACAAAAGTGACTATAATTAAAACTTGCCCGAATGAGTTGTAGCCAAATATGCATTTGATGCACGTTGAGGTCTTATGGTCCAGAAGAATACTATTATTATTACATCAAAACACATTTTTACAATTTAAATTGGTCAAGATTAATCAGAAAGCAATCTAGAAAAAGTTAAATGTACGTCACATAAATTCTTAAATTGATAGAGGTTGGAATAAAAAACTAATACGATTCGTTATCCTAAAGGATCTAAAACAAAAAAAGTAAATCTACAATACAATGCCACAATAATCCCTTGGAGGTTAAGACGTAACATTATTGTAGTCTAAAATATTGGGGCTGAGGCTCGGTTCTCGTCTAGGGAATCCACGTCTATATCGTGTTATAAAAGTTCGGGAAACAATATTGCTATTTGGGATGACGAAATAGCTACAGACGATAAAACAAAACATTACCTTGTTCAGGGGATTTATTTCTAGATTTAATAAAAGTTATATAGAGATAGAAAAAAAAAATGTTAATCTAAACATAATATAAAAAGGAGAAAATTAACAAAATGGATGGCTATAACTAACATTGTACTACATTCCGTAAATGGTAAGAAACTGATATACTGACTCTGAGGTCATCTTCTCACGTCTTTGGTAACTACAGATCGACGAGCAAAAAATAGCATTAGTAAAACTAACAAAATATGTATAATCATTTACAATTTGCTTAACTTAAAACATTGCTTTAAGAGTATAAGCTTTAAGTAGGCAAAAAGACGCTAATAAAAAAAAGACAGATATTATAGCGACTATGACGGTTTGTGCGTGCTCGAATAGCTACATCGAGGATTATATGTGACAGTGTAGAGACATAAATGTGTTTGTATGATATAGCAATAACTCAGCATATTAATCGTAGACCTAACAATAGATATCTATCAAACCTTCGCGTGGCGACCACGCAACAGCAATATAAGAAGACTTGTCACAAGGTAAACGGAGAGGATCAGATTTTAACTATGGTTAACAAGCTAAGCGTTTCTTGACAGCTCTTTAATGCTAAGTATGGTGTAGTCATGGATTTTAAACAGGTCTAAGAACTGGCTTTCAAGTTAGGCTGCCAGAACGTATAAGGTCCTTGGCATCTGATTTTTAACTTGAAGGTGGTATCTGGCCAACCGAGCGCTAGTAAGTGCCTTACTACGTTTTATGGTTTCTGTTGTCCTTCGACAGTTCAAGCTCACTGATGAGATTTAAACCCGCGCCTAACGACGGGTGATCCAACCGCACCAACCAACACTGAGTTATCGTCGCTGTGAATTGTAAATATGTGCAACTCTAATATCTACCGTACTATCTACCTATGCATGCGAGTTAAGGCCAATGCCAAAGTGGGGAGAGTTCACTCGTTTGACCTTGCCATCGTTTGTCGGCGCTTGCCTTCACTCGACCGACCGCGCGATCCAGTTCAAAATAAACGGTGCGGGCAGCTTTAGTAAACCTCTACATTGATCTCATTTCGAACTTTCCTAAGTTGTGGACCCATCTGCTTTACACACATAAGGCCTCCAGATCGATCCTGGTCGGAATCATAACGTAGTTGTCTTTAGATTTTAAAATGTGGCATTTTAAATTATGTAATAACACATCGGTTTATACTCAGACCAAATAAAAACTAAACTCTAAAGACGGAACGTCTCGAACAACGAAGTGAAGCCAGTTGCGGATGCATGTGCAGATTAGGAAAGTGTATGGATTTGCAAAGTTTACTTAGGATTTATGGTGTCTTTTTCTTGTAAGTGTGTGCGTGTTTCTGTGTACGTGCACGGCGATGATGTCTTTTTCCTGACTTCACTTGTTTGTTCTACGCGTTCCGATTTTAGTTTTTATTTGGTCTGAGGGTTTATATTGTTAAGATACGAATCATCAATATCTATTAGGGCTATATAAACAAGCGAACGATATCGCGAGCACTGCTAGTGGAGTTACTGTATAATTAGGTTCATTTGTGAATAGGGCTTGTGCAGAGGGCGAATTTCACTCACGAAAACACTGAGCCGCACCGCTCAGCACAAATGAGGGTCCCCGCACATACAATCTCATCGCCAAGACCGCTCAACGCGAGTTTGCAAGTGCCTATCGATATAATATGTGAAGAACCCTTTACCGATGTGGGACCGGTGCGCGATTTTGCATTAGTAGATCTACCTGCTTAAATATCGTCCAAATAGTTGCAAAATCATTATCTCGGTCTTCTTGAAACAGGTTGATATTCAAAAGGTACGTTCGAGAGATGGTACCGTCGTTCGCTTGCGTCGCATTACAATGGTGGTGTTAAAATAAATATTGATTGACCAAAAGAGTGTGATCACGTTCGCGACGAGTGCTTACAACTGTTTGTTAATAAAAGAACTGGCTCTAGGCCAACGAGCGGTCAGTGGCTTGTCGTCAACGGTATCGCGATAGAAAAATGTTGGATAGGTTATTGCATAAAGATGAAAAGTTTGACTGTGCCCTCCCTCATCTCTGGATTCTGGAGTGTACCAAAAAAAAAAAGAAACGAAGTATGTCTAACCGTTCGATCATAATCGGCTATCATAACGGCTTAGCGCAGTGGATTTTACTCTAGATTCAAAAGAAACTTTTATCAAGTTTTACACTTTTGAAGAAACATCCTGTATTTATGGTTTCAAAGTACCACACAGTAGCTATAACGCGTATGTATATTATGATGTCATTATAGTGTCATAGACGACTGGAAGCGAGCGGCATCGCGTGTTTCTATTTACCATTACTTGCGAATTGATGAAACATCCTCTTTTCAACTTGCCTGACAACCTTGGTATGAAGAAATTAATAAATAATATACAGACATTTATATAATATACACAATCTGATTGCAAAAATCTTTTCAAAGTTAATCTCAAAATTTTGATCTCTAATTCTGAACTCAATCTCTCTCTTTTTTCAGTTGTATACGTATTATGTTGTAGCTTTAAGCACCTATGAATTTGTGTTTATTCAATCAAAATTTTTGAAATTACATTAGTTTGGAACTGTGAATCTGGAAAAATGTCAATGTAATTTTTTTTTATTAAATCTTTAAAAAAACGTGCATATCTCAATTAGCATAATATAATAATATAATCATTATCTGTTTAGCATATTTGACTCGCAAATCGGTAGCTAACTAGCCGCTGACAAAAACTAAGAGACCTGACGTTTGTAAAGTTTCACTGCAAATCAGCCGCCGACTCCGCTATGAATAGTCAATAAATAATTTGTAATTAGTTTTGTACGCTCACAGACGGCTTACAGTGAGTCGCAAATTCTGAGCTCAGTTTCAACATAACCTTCCTACAAATATTCACTATCATAATATTGTGTCACATATCAAAAATATTTGTTACTTTTGGACTGTTACAAATTTTTTTACGACAAATAACTGTCAAAGAAAAACTTTAAAAAAACTGTAACATTCATAAATCTATGTCCGCAGCGTGGGGCAAAATAAAACATTAGGATAATTGCTAGACAGCGCGAAAATTGTACGTAGGAAAAGAGAACTTTTTTTTTTACGTAAAAGTCGTGCAGTGGAAATAAACTGATAGCTGTTACAGCTGCTATATAATTTTTTTGAGAAATATTATTAATGGTTTCAATAGCTGAAATAGAATACTTGGACGCAGATAAGCAATAACATGTTAACCCACAAAATTAAGTTACCTATTCAGAACGATATATCGAGTGTTAGAGAACGTTTTTTAATTATGTGTTTACCTTATTACATTTTTTAAGTATGTGACTAAATATTGAGCATAAAAAATGTTGACAGAAAATGACGCTATAATTTTAAAACACGATTTACTCAAAATTTTACCAGTGTGGGTTAACACACTATTGCTTATCTATTTCCACTTAATAAATAGGAACATACGATACAATTTCGGGAGACGACCCGATTGGCGCAATGGTCACCATGCCTGCCCGCTAATCAAGAGGTTCCGGGTTCGATTCCTGGTGGGGGTGGACTTTGTGTGATGAACACAGGGTTCCATTTTCCAGTCTGGGTGTGTATATATATATATCTATAGTATAATATATATGTAATAATATGTGTAGTATATACCACGTTTGCTTGGTTTCCACGACACAAGCTTATAGCTAAGTGTGGGATCAAGTAGATCTGTGTGTTGTGAAGTGGATGGATGATCTTAGATGATAGGATGATCTTAGAATTTTAGACACTTAACTTCAACTTCATAAAAAAAAAACTGGTCGCAAATCGAGGATTCTGTTCCGTACAAACTTGTGGGTATGACATTATCACTACAACACTGTTTTCGGATTTTCCCTTGTACGACTTCTTGCTTTTCATGATTTTAGGTCAGCTACAAGTATCTACCCTATGGAGTTTGATGTCTTTGATTTTTTGCCCTGTCTTTTGATTGCGTGGCGACTTAGAAGTGCGATTTTTCGAAATATCACCTTGCCGTTCTTCGATTTGAGGTCGGTTTGCAATCAATAATTATGAAATATAATATAAGTAATAAATTAATTATAAGATAACATTAAGAAACTGTTAATATATTCTTATTTTATCGACGAAAATTTTATTATTGTAACATTACTATTTATTTATTCTTTGATGCAGACAAGTACAAACAAACAAACAACAAACTGGATTTGATGCCTTATCATATTATACATAAATGTTTTGATTTTTGCAATGCCAAGTCATATCATAGTCAGGATATAAATATTAGGTAAGTTTATGTTAACGAAGAACTTTACTGAATTTTTTCCTTAAAAACAACCGGTTTTTTTATCTTATTAGCAGCTGCATTTCTATGTTTACATTTGAGTCATTGTGTGGGGTCAAAGATCCTTACAATAGTTGAACTAGCTGCTCTCCGCGGTTTCGCCCGCTGTAATTTCGGTTTTCCCCGCAAGAATTCCGGATTACAATATGGCCTTGTTTTGTTACTCAGGGATAAAGTAGCATTCTAATTGTGAATAAATTTTTAAATCGGTTCAGTAGTTTTTGAGTTAAATCGTCACAAACAAAATCTTTCCTTTTATAATATTAGTACCTATAGATTAGCTGTTATTCAGAAACGGCTCTAACGATTTTGATGGAATTTTGTATTTGATAATGTTTCAATATCATCTTCGCAAATCAAGAACAGATTTCACTATAAGCAACTTTCCTGCGGGACGTTAGCTCGCACCATAGTTGCCCCAGCGGGGCTGAGATGCGCAACGCGATAAAATTTTATCGAGCCATTTTATCGCGTTGCGCATCTTAGCCCCGCAGATAGTAACCGGAGTGTCTACGACTCGAAAGTCACTCGGCGACGGCAAATCAACCCCGTTTGATGTTTGCAAATTATAAAATGGAATCTTGAAACGATTCCAATTGGCCGTGACCCGGACACGAGTGATCCCGAGACGTGGATATCCCACACGAGAACTTCTCAATTACCCAATGAAGCTGTTATTGTATGTGACGATGTGATTTAAAGAAGTGCCGTGGCGTTGTGATTTGAAGCACAGTCGCAATACGTAGTGATTATATGATCTTTGGCTCTGTATTGCTCCGAATAGATTGATGTTTATTGAGTTTATGTCGCTTGCTTGCTGCTCTATTAGAATCTCCTTCTGTCGTTTTTATGATTTGTCAAGTTATTGTTATTCTTTTTTTAAATGTGTGAATAACGAATTTAAAAAAAGGAATGTCTTGTTTCTTCAGCATATTGTACCGTAAAATGGGGGGAATGGGGTTTAGGAGGTGAATTGGGACAAACGTGAGATCTTTTTTATGACTCTTTTATCCCACAGTATTTTCAATTGAAATTATTTGGTAGGAAGTTTATTTTAAAGTTTGTAACATTTTTTATATATCCTGGCAACATTTAGTGTTTCTGTCATTACGAATCAGGAAAAAAACGGTCTGCAATCTAGTGGTGTCAAGAACGTTAGAATTTTGCTCTGTAAAACATTTCAGTTTACTTAAGCGTTTACAATATTTGTATCAAAGTGAAGTTTGCATTTATAGTGGCAGTTTTTAAGGCTTCGAATAAAATATAAGGTAAGTAATTTAACACACTAGATTTTCTAATATTGTAATAAAATATCATTGAGGTGGATTTAAGAAAAAAATGGGGTGATAAGGGTCCAGCTATGGGGTGGAAAGGGTCGTATGTGAGGGGAATCGGGTCAGTAATCGGTTCAGTTGGGACCAAACTGGGGCGAATCGGGACGTCTATGGGCGAATTGGGATTTTTTAGGTAGGGTTGTCACGATGCATAAATTGTATTATTTTTCGTAATTTACTGATAATATAATAACGATGATGTATAAATATGCATCTAAGTTCATATGTTTTTTAAATGGCAATGATAGCAAATTATTATTTTTCAAATACGCCATTTTTAAACACATAGTAGCGTTCGTCCCGGCGGCGTCCAAAACTTGCGTTCCGGAGCCCGGGGTCCACTTTCCTAATTTATCTCTCCACTTCACACTATCTTCAGCATCCTCGGTGGCAACTGGCAAGACCATTTACACGCATGGCATCGTTTACGACATCAAGCCAAAATCTGAGCGATCTACCTATCTTGCGGGGAACCGGGTGAGGTGGTATTGCCAGACATTTGTTTCTCACGTAGCCAGCCGATCTACGCAGAACATGGCCGTACCAGCGTAGGCGGCTCTTCTGCATTTTATCTGCGATGTTACGAACGTGAAAGGTGCCAACAACATTACAGTCTATTCTTGTAACTCCACCCATCCAACGCAGCATATTCAATTCTGTGACTTGCAGCCTTTGCGAGCCATAGTTTTCAACATCATAATTTTATATTATTTTTATGCGTAATTGATTATTGTTTCAGTTATATAGGTGGTATCATACCTACACAATGCCAAGAGTATATAAACCAAGATCAGGGGGAAAACGATATAAAAAATATGATGAACGAATAATGAAACAGGCGCTCGATGAGCTTACTTTAAGTCGTCATGTAACAATAAGATCTATTGCAGAAAAATATAACATATCCAGATCCGTTTTACAGAGACATAGCACAAGGCAAATGAAGTCACCAGGAGGTCAAATGGCACTTACTATAGAAGCAGAAGATTACATTGTGCAAAATCTTAACACTTGTGCAGAATGGGGCTACCCTTTGGATGTAACAGATTTACGGTTTTTGGTAAAAAGTTATTTAGATATGTTGGGCATTACGCACCAAAGATTTAAAAATAATTTACCAGGACGCGATTTTGTCTTCAGCTTTTTAGAGCGTCATAAAAATAACATTTCACAAAGATTATGTCAAAATATTAAACGTGCCCGAGCATCCGTATCACCGAGCACTATAAATTTGTATTTTTCCGAACTTCAAAAATCTATTGAAGGTGTGCCTCTGTGTAATATACTAAATTACGACGAGACTAATTTGTCCGACGACCCAGGCCGTTATAAAGTATTAACGAGGCGAGGATGTAAATATCCAGAAAGAATTGTTAACCATTCTAAAGCATCGGTTTCATTAATGATGGCAGGAACTGCAGAAGGGGAACTACTACCACCTTATGTGGTTTATAAGTCTACAAACCTGTACGATACGTGGGTGAAAAATGGTCCCGAACACGCAAGATATAACAGAACATCGTCAGGATGGTTTGATGCAGAGGTTTTTAAAGATTGGATCAAACAAGTGGTCATTCCGTTTTTCGAAAAAAAACAAGGAAAAAAGGTCTTGCTGGGAGATAATCTATCGTCTCATTTGTCAATAGACTTAATTTCACTATGCAAGACTCACGACATCGTATTCGTTTTTTTACCGGCCAATTCAACACATCTCACTCAGCCGTTAGACGTCGCATTTTTTCGCCCAATGAAAATAACATGGCGTCAAATTCTTCAAAAATGGAAAAAAACCGATGGCAGGGCACTTTCAAGTGTACCGAAAGGATGCTTTCCAAGACTGTTAAAGTTACTTATGGATCAAATTCAGTTAAACTCTGCTAATAATCTTCGGGCAGGATTTCGAAAGACCGGTGAGCTTAAATTGATAACATACCTACATTTCAAAAGTGTTTTAAGTACAGAGATAAACAATTTAATAAGTGTTAATTTTTAGGTATTAGTCCATTAAATCCCAGCGAAGTTCTATCAAGATTACCGGAAGAAATAAGACATGATGAAGATGTAAAAGATGCAATTGACAAATCAGTAATTAATCTATTAAAAGAAATGAGATATGGAAGTATAAATATAATAGAACCAAAAAAGAAAAAGAAAATTGAAGTTATATCTGGTAAGTAGCGACATTCTAACAAAAATACACATACACTCACACGCACATATTTCCTTTTGTACTTTATAATAAAACAGTATCTATTAATTACTATAACATTTATAATTTCCTACTCGTAGGTCGAAGTATTTCCCAAGATGAAGTAGAAAGTTACGCTGAAACGGACACTGAAACCGAAAAAAAAAGGAAACGAAACCAAAAAAATGAGCCAAAATTGCAACCAAAAAAGTTTTTAAAAGGTAAAGGAGTGGGTAAAAGAACAAAAACAATATGTGACGAAGAAGAAAATAGACCAGAGGAACCAGTAGCACATTGTTCTTACACATCTGATCCAATCATAGATATAACGAATAATTCCCTACTCGTAGATCGAAGTGTTTACCAGGATGACGTAGAAAGTGACACGGAAACGGACACTGAAACCGAAAAAAAAAGGAAACAAAACCAAAATAATAAACCGAAAATGCAACCAAAAAAGTCTTTAAAGGGCAAAGGAGTGGGTAAAAGAACCAAAACAACACCTGATGAAAAAGAAAATAATCCAGAGGTACCAGTAGCACATTGTTCTTATACATCTGATCCAATCATAGATGCAACAAATAATTTACTTTCATGTGATAATGAAAACAACTTTCAAGAACGACTTTACGATTGGCGTAACGTTGACCTTGAAAAGATTCCTGTATTAGTATCAGAAGATTTGGAATTTTATAAAGAAATAATTATACCGTACGAAGAAAAAGAAAGAACTGACAATGCGGAAGAAGAAATAAATCTGCTAGTAATTAAAAACGAAGAAGCTGCATTAAACACTGAGGGAAAAGAATTAAGAAGGAATGATGTAAATATTGACACAAATGAAAAAACCAATTTAACAGACGGGCCTAATATTATTATTACTAGTAATACTGAAATACCTCAAGAACAGTTAGTAAAACTTTTGCCAAAAAAGCACACGCATATGAAACCTGTCCCTGTGAATAAAAAGCTTAATGTAATAAAGAAAAAAAAGAATCTACTAGTAGAAAAAAATTACTATAATGATAGTGATACAATCTTGAAGATTCTTAAGCAAGAGTGACTTTAGCCCTTCTTACCTATTTAGACATTTAAGTATTTTTATGTTCCTAAAGGTTGATTGTTACCAAATAGATTAAAGACTTACCGCCGCACTCAGAGTCGACTTTAATGATTACTTAGTTAAGTATAGATTTTTAAAACAAAACTGCCGCAATCAGAGACGTTCAGTAAATTAATGTTAATTGGCATTTAATGAGATGTAACTTAATTAGTTAAATTCCAATTAACATTAATTTACTGAACGTCTCTGATTGCGGCAGTTTTGTTTTAAAAATCTATACTTAACTAAGTAATCATTAAAGTCGACTCTGAGTGCGGCGGTAAGAAGATAACTTACCTTATGAGTAGGTACACATATTAAATAAGAATATTTTTCTATGAATAATATATATGTTGATTTTGGGACTATATTCGTTGTTTATCTTTCTGTAAATCATTAATTAATGTAGTAGGTACATCATTTATTTACGAATGAAACTATTTTTCAAATCCTTACTAATATTATAAATGTGAAAGTAACTCTGCCTGTCTGTCTGTTACGCTTTCATGCTCTAACTACTGAACCGATTTGGATGCAATTTGTTACCTACATAGATAATATAGGGCCTGAGAAAGGAAAGGAAAGGAAAGGCCACTTTCTATCCAGGTAATATGTTTCCGTGGGAATTTGTAGTGATATAACTTCGTCACGCGGGCAGAGCCGTGGGCAACAGCTAGTATTATATATTTGAGAAAAAGTTTCAGGTTGTCTATAAAATTACATATTACCTACCTACCTACTTCATTTTTTACAAACCTAAGTAGGTACCACCTATTCGGAAACGACAGTAAAGTGCCAGCCCTATCGAAAAACTCTATTGACCCCATTGACGACCCTATTCACCCCAGACCGTGGGTCAATTGGGACAAGTATATTTTTTTAACTTTTAGAAGATATTAGTTAACCAACATTATTATATTGAATTGAAAATAAAAATATGGACCACCGGAAACATTTTGATCGTATTTTTACTAGTGGTGGTAAAGAAAAAGGCAGTGAAAGTTAAAGTTAAACATAGAAAGTGTCCCGATTCACCCCATTTTACGGTACCTACCTATCTTTGCAATATTTCAGAAATTACAAGATCGATTTTTATGACGGTTTTAGTACAGATAATAATAATAATATTAATATATATGGGTAAGATTTGTTATATAAAATAACTAGTTTTATGTAACAACTTTTTGTCCCGACATCCGATTTGAATGAATTGTTTCATTCAAATCAGATGTCGGGATGCGTTCATGTAGCTCCAGGCTAAGCTTAATCTACCTGTGAAAACCGCATGACAATCCGTTCAGTAAATTCGGAGATTATCGTGAACAGACGTACAGGCAGACAGACAGAAAATAATTTAAAAATCACTTTATTTGTGGTCGGTTAGTCTTCCTTTATCGCCTCCTGTCATATTTTTGCTAAAAATATTCAATGTACAGAATCACGAATTCTACTCTTTTATTATAGTACTAGCTGTCCCACGCGGTTCCACCCGCGATAATTTCGGAGTTCCCACGGAATTGTTCCATACAAACTTTGGAACCCCATTTCATTCAGGGGTGGAACTTTCTACGTCGTACAAAGAACACACCTTCCAAGTTTCAGGTCTCTACGATCAGCGGTTTAGGCTGTGCGTTGATCCATCAGTCATTCGGGACAAAGCAATATATATGTACAGATAGATTAATAGGCTTTTTCAACTTTATTAACTCTATAGTTCACTACTCGTAGCTTTTAAAAGGTTCAGTTGATCATTCGCTGAGCATTCTTCACATTTCGAAGTGCCTTTAGCGACCAATTACTATAAATTGGTTATAAGACATGGCTTGTGCGCTAAGGGATGAGGATCGTAAATTTTCCACATTTTTATTGTTCCTTCAAATTCGATTACGACCTAATTGGTTTTTAGTTTTTTCAAGTCTTTATCCTGTAATTTTAGTACACGAACTACTAATAAAATATACAACGTGTTAATGAATTAACTGAAAACCTGATACACCCCATTTAAAAAAATAAACAATAATATGATTCAAATATATTTTATGTCGAAAAAATTTATCCTTTAAAAGTTATTCAACATTAGTTTGGAGGTGACCTATCTACGAAATTCCAAGCGCTACGCCCGCGCCTACCGGTTCAAATTATTTGCTGCGCGCGGCGTACGCGACAAATATTGTATTATAAATAATTATAATATGATGGTATTATTACAAAGTAGGTATGTCATCTTACATTACATTACCTGTCATTTACAAAAAAATCAAACATTTACAGAACTTAGATATAATATGACAGTATGACAATACAAATAAGTAGGTAGGTAGGTACAGCTAGTTACATTTTTTGTTTTGTTTGTTTGTTACGCTTTCACGCCTTGACGGCCAAACCGATCATCATGAAATTTTGCATACGTGTTGTCAGGGATACAGAAAAGTACATAGATTACTTTTTATCCCGGAACACCCGCGGGATCTCCGAAATCGACGCCGGTGAAACCGCGGAAAACAGCTAGTTATAATAATAATGAAAATGGAACAATGATGGTTGGTAGGTGCAATAAAACTTTGAGGAGAGGACTAAGTACTGTGTGCTACACATTACAGTAACTTCGTACCTACTATAAGTGTATTCTGACGTAAAAGTTGCGTAAAAACCAAAAGGTCACTTACAAATGCACTTGGAGCCAAGGTCGTTTTATTACGCGATTGTGGATACGATTCAACAATATAATATAATAACTACTAGGTAGCTAAAGGTAGAGACACACAGCCGGATCGGATATAAGTTGTATCATACTGAACTATCCTTATTGAATATATTATTATAAAACAAAGTCCTTCTCCGCGTCTGTTTGTCATATATAAGAAAGGAAATATAATGGACACACACAGGAAAACACAAATCTTTATCTAACATCCTACGTATAAGCGGCCGTATGCCACCTCGTTACGATATCCTGCCTCATTTGTATTACGTTTTATTTTTAAAAGATATTTTTCTTTTTATTTTCTGATGTTATTATTTTTTTAAATTTCAGATTTTATATTCTGATTTTTGTGTTTGATGTTTTTGATGACTCCAATTTTATATCTCAAACAATAAACACCTAAATTGTCATTGCATCAAATAAATTATTTTTACCATTTTATTATTTTTATTGAGCTAGCCGAAGGTTCCACTCTATCTCCGAACCTGACAAGGTAGCCTCAGGTTGAGCAGGCTTGACTCGAGGCAAGTGAGGCCATTAAATGCACGACTCAGACTAAGGCGCTTTCGAGCTCGGCCCGTGGCGCGGCCTGCCTCAGAATTGAGGCAGAGCGTCCCCACTAACCAATTGCGCTGCCCCGGGCCGAGATAGGCTACCCGAAGCTGCCTTAAGTGGATACGAAGCTTTGCTAACATAACTACACTCGGTGCGACGTATTGTGTCCTTTCGAATATAAACTGAGTGCTGGATAAAAAGTATGTAGACAAACTTGCAGAGAGGATGAAGAGGACTTGGGGGGTAGTGGTATCATATAGAACTGTATTCGCAAAAAATCGCGAGGAGGTGCAAAGTTCTTACGGATAACTAAACTTGTCTGTTCAAATACTTGTGGTGATATTGAGCATCGTTATACTAGGGTCCTTTTCACGTGTACAGTTACTACGCCGGCTGTGTGTTTCAACCTTTATATTACAACTAGGTACTATAAACTTAAAGTGAGCATCATTCTGTTTAATTAATTCCGCGTGTACGCATAGACCTTCAAAGATAAAATTTATGACTTGAATACAAGAACCACAATAATTACCCATATTGAATTATTTACATTACATTCTGTCTGCAAAATACTCACTCAGTTAGTTCTGTAAAGTCCAAGCAATAACATATTAGAACAAAAATTAAGATGCGACAGGTCTATCTTTTATCTACACATCGGATGTCAAAATAGCTTTATAGCTTTTTGCATGTGAAAGTATATAGGGACAAAAAATAAAATAAAAAATTTAAATAATCGGTTTGTCTGTCTGTTCCGGCTAATCTCCAAAACGGTTGATTTCGACGTGTATTTTTCATTGGTGGATACCTAGCTGATGTTATAAGGAGTAAATTACGGAACTCAGAGTACTTTTATAGGAGTTCCTGCGGGAATTGCGAAACTATATCACGATTTTACACGCTAAGTTCATGGCTATACTATCAAGCTGCGATATAAAGAATTGGTTACCATTAGGTGATACTCGACCGAACAGGCCAGTCAAATGAATTGCCAGAGAAATGTATCCTTTTTTTTGTGCACAGAATAAAGGTTGGAGAAAAAGTAGGCACTATTTGAATGATGGCAGAGAGGGGCATCTCAGGGTACACTCTCGATTGATGCTACTTATATGTAATGTGGGTCGAAACACGCCCTCGGAAAATATTAGGCTACCCGATCATCCTTAGAGCTACTACAGAATGGCAAAGAAGGAGATCTAGAAACGAATTCTTATCTGAAGATGGAAGATTGTTTCGGTACCGTAGAAATTTTCCAGCGACGGAAAAAAGTTTAAGTAATGGATCAAGATTGATACCTATACATATAATAAAATTGTAACAGGTCGATGTCTGTAGGTACATGGGAGATAAATAAGAAAAAATAAATTTAGGCGACTCTATGAGTGATATAGAAGCCAAAAATACCGATTTTAGAATTTTTGTCTGCCTGTCTGTCTGTCTGTCTATATGTTTGTATGATGCATGCACGCATGCCGGCGATGCGCTAAAGACGGTTCACGATCTTTTGATAAAATTTATAATCGCGCGAAATAAATTATAATCTACCGGTATTTACGATTTCAGTGACAACGAGTAAGTACACAATTTATTTTTAGACAAAAATTGTATATCATATAAAAAGGTTTTTCAATCTCGTAACTAAAAAATAACCTTAGGAAAGAAAGATCAATACATTTTGCGTTAAGCGGACGATTACCATTATTCGTCCGTTTAGTGGACGACTAGCAACAGCCTTTAGTTAGTTTAGTTTTAGTCACGGAACAGATAGAAAGAGCATCAACTCACTACAGCCCAGTGTCACCGGCAGATCTTCGTACACAAAGCTATTCGTCACGCCCCCGAACGTTAACCAACGTAATGGAAGGTAATTAACGACATTTAATTACTTGCCTATTTAATTAGTCTGTTTATGAAATTGACAGTGCGTGAAATATTGCGGAAAATATATTTGGGTTGCCAGCAAAGCAAGTTAAGGGAAGATATGAGCATTTATTTGCTCTTAACAATAATTGCACATTGTCCCGCTAATACATTATTTTTTATATGATTTTAGTAATAGTAATGAACAAATGAATAAGAATAGCGTGTATGTACCTACATAATTGAACTCCAAAATTATTTATTCGTTAAAAATATTAAACCAGAAAAATATAAGATCCTCCAGATGCGCAATAAAAACAGTAGATATAGGTAATACTGTTTTTATTGACAAAAAAAAAATAGTCACATCAACATACTAAAGTGGCAGCAGACTGTTATCACAACTGGTGGTTAACGCTGCAGTTAAGCTCCGATTACGTTCATTAACGAGATTATATTGAAAAGTGAACGATACCAAAAAAAAATGAGTTCAAAATATTATATTAATAATAATATGATGATACCGAATCGAGAGGACTACAAGCGTACTCTGCGGCTGATATCCATGACCCGACAATTTAAAGAATTGCCTTATCAACTTTAACGAGCATCCTCGAGCCTTTTTTTGTCCATAAGTATAAAGTAGCAACGGTTACCTCATTACAGGGTTGTGCTCAGAATGACAATGGGTTTTTAAATATTACACCTTACCTCCGATCGTAGGACTTGTGCTTTTAAATAATTAAAGTGATGAGCTATAAGTATTATACTGCAATAACATGTTTGTGAAAATGGTAAGCGTGCTTATTTACAACTTCGTGCGATTAAAACACAGATTTAACACTTAATGTCTTTTAAAATAGGGGTCAAAATAAATAAAACCTAGTTGACCTTCTATAGTGCCTGATTGTAATATGGCAATTTCATCTGTCACTATACAGCTTGAAAATCTTAGCAAACTAGTAAAGGTATGTATTTTGCATTCAAACCTTTTTTTTATGTACTTTATTTTTAATTACACAATATGGGAGATAATTAATCGGACAAATTTAAATGTAGACGATGGGAAAGATATATCATATATTATATGTTTCATTATGTCGCTACAACGTTCCTTTCATCTAGAGCTTCATTAGTGCTTAATTGTTTGCCTGAATCTAATAAGTAATATTCTACCAAAAGTTGTAAACATCGCTTGGAAAATATTATGAATCCGTATAATACGTCGTACGTCTGTACGTCCTCTCTACGTCTGTCTCTCTGTTTCACGTTATCAAGCCTTTAACTAACTTTAAACTACTTATTTGCATACACGTTGTCAGGGGTGCAAGATAAGGGCGTAGAGTACCTACTTTTTAACCCGGAACTATCGAAGGAACTCTGAAATTAATGCGGGTGTAAGAAGCTAGTAAGAAAATTTAACAAAATTCTTGCAAACATGAAACAAGCCGTCAGGCGATAACAAAGAGAATGCAAAAAGAGATTATGCAGTGTACGTAAATATGTAGTTTAGTTATTGCTTACAAGCATATAATCATCTTAATGGATGAATTTTACCAACATCACTCTAATACATATAAATCTGTAAATAAAGTAGTAAACTGTTTCCCGCGGTTTTACCCGCATGCATTTCGGAATGAAATTCATCCTTACTAATATTATAAATGCGAAAGTGAGTTTGTTTGTTTGTTACGCTTTAATGGCTCAAACGATCATCATGAAATTTGGTATACATGTTGTCAGGTATACAGAGCAGGACATATTATGGTACTTTTATTCCCAGAATTTCCGCGGGAACTCAAAATTACCGCGGCCGGTGAACAGCTAGTAATTATCTCTAGACGAAGTTTGTGAACACGTTCGAATGTTTGTTATTACATAACGCATAAAACAAACGGCTGAACGGAATGGGATGAAATTTAGCACACAGAAATTATTCTTGACACCTACCTACATTTACTCGAAACATCACCAAAATCAGGCGGGCGAAGTCGTGCGGCACAGCTTGCTACAGACTCTTTAGAATGTAGTAGTTGTTTAAAAACAATAATTTAGCAAGGCTTTAATAGTATGTAATGATAGCATGTAGCTACTTACATATTATCTGGTATGTACGCAAGGCTGTGCCACTTAAATGGTTATTGCGTACACCCTTGACCAAGTGTTGGGCATTTAAAGTGGTTTTAACACAACAGTAGCAACTGATTCATAATCGGAACGAACAAAGGATGTTGTTACAAGGATATAAGAGTCTGAGAATCGCAATTAAACTATAAAGGTGTCCGTAGATATTAGCCACAAAACTAAAACAACAAACATCGTTTATCGAGTTTGTAAATAAACTTCTGATCAATGAAACAAGAATCCCTACTAGAAAGAAAGAAAGAAAAGAAATTTATTTGCCAACACTATGGCTATAACACAAAATATGATAGAATGCAACAATACATACCTAATGTTGACGAAATGGTCTCGGCTCAGTATAATGCTATTTCACACATTTTATAGTAAAATTATTATTTATTTTATTTATTGTATTAGTAAATACGAAAGTACCTCTGTCTGTCTGTCTCTTACGGTTTCACGCCTGAAGGGCTCATCCGATCATCACGAAATTTTGCATACACGTTGTCAGAGGTACAAAGAAGGACATCACTTTTAATCCCGGAATTCCCTCAGGAACTCTGAATTTACGCGGGTGAAACCGCGGGGAACAACTAGTAAGAACACAGGGATTTTTATTTTTGGGACTAGTGCTAAGTTTTTGTACAATTTTATTTAATTCAATAAATTTTTTTACTTCGGCGCAAGTGCATAATCGAACGTGCACTATTTGTAGTATTTTGTGTACCGGTAGCTAGCTCATACCTGTATGCGCCTTTACAATTGCTTTTTTAAAACCTTGGTCGTCAGGCTTACTGGGTCACATATCCAGTAGCTAACCTTTAAATGTATAGGTACGTATTATTTAGTTACCTTGCTTTATATAAGATACTTTAAAAAAAACTGTTCGAAGGAATGTTTTTATAACAGAACAGGTTTTTAGGAACATTTATTTTAAGTGAAAGGGATAACAGTTTATATCAGTACTCAATGTTTGGATATATTTTAAGGCTAATTATAATAAATAATTTGTTAAGTCTTTTTATATTATTACTAGCTGTTCCCCGCGGATTCACCTGTGTTAATTTCGGAGATCCCGCGGGAATTGCGGGATAAAAAGTACCCTATGTCTTTTTTTGTACCCCTGACAGCATGTATGCAAAATTACATGATCGGTTGAGCCGTTAAAGCGTGAAATCGTAAGAAACAAACAAACTCACTTTCGAATTTATTGTAGATATTGTACGAATTTCCCAAGAGAAATTACGAAATTCACGCGAATGAACCCACATAACCAATTTACAAATAAGGAAGTTCATAATATGTGTTTGATTGAAATAAATAAATAACTCCAGTCCTTCAAAAGGTTCAGTAAAGAAATCACCACTATAGAGCGACTTGAGAGTAAAGGTTCAGCCCGTTAACTGTATCAGACGCGGATCCCCGAAACCAGCTGTGTAGGTCAACGAGTTCACATAAGGTGATTGACCTAGTGCGGTCATTTGTCACGTGAATTATTTACGTATTTGTTTGTACCAATAAAAAATCCGGCCAAGTGCGTGTCGGACTTGGCACATTTAGGGTTCTGTACCAAATATTTTTAACCGCAAAATAAAGTTTAACAAAGAAAATTATAGAATTAAAGGTCAAAAAGGCTTTAACAAAGAAAATTATAAAATTTCAAATTAATTTAATTGTGGGTCAGAATAAAAGGTTTCGAAGAAGAAAAAAAATCGAGCTTTAAATTTCACTATCACTTCGCCAAAAGGAGTTTCACTCGTACCGCAGTCGTCTTCAATCTCAAATTTCATCGCAACCACAACTGCGGGTGGGAAGATAGTGAGCGGAACTTACCTGAAAATAACAAAAGAGATGATTAATTTTCTCAACTTTAATTCGATTGATATAAAAAAATTGATTATATTTGCTCTGCGTCCCTAAGTATATACCTACAATGTCATCGCTAATTGAAAAAAAAAGTAACTTTATCATTTTTGCAGCTAGCATGTCGGATAGCGGCGATGTGATAAATTAAATTAGCATCTAAATGAAAATACACGCTAATCTCGCACTCGCAATTCCATTCGTTATAGTATAATGTAATTAATATTTGTTAAATTAATTAGCATGACGTCGAGCGTTCAGAACTTTCGTGTCACGAACTTTTGTATGGAAACGCACAATGTGTTTTGTTTTTGTGACTTCATTTATTTTGTTACAGAAATTCAGATTCAAGTTTCAACACTCTCACGAGGTTTAAGGGTGGCGTATCGGCTCTGCGGTATGATTCTGGTGTTTTATTCAACCCTAGGCTCGTACGTACCTACATATTATTATCTTTTCTGGTGTATATCCGAACTAAACTGGTTACCCCAGGCCTAATGGTAAACGGAAACATGGGGTTCATTCGGGCAACAGCGCTTTTGTTAGTTTTTGTTTTAAGCTAAAATAATAATACATCATTGATGTGATATAGTTATGACACTTAATTTTAATTTCTCAGCCCCAGAGAGGAGAGAATGCAAATATTGTTTTTGACGACAACCCAACCGCGTGACTATTTGTACTTGACATTTATTCGTTATTTAAATATTATCGACAGTTGTGAAGTCCGCTAAAGTGGTTAAACCAATATTGATCTATTTTTCTAAATCTCAAATAGGATGTAGGGTTAAATTAGGAACGTATTGGAAGAATTCAGTATTTGATTCTCCATTAAAAATTATGGATAAAAATATTTTTTATATCACAAAATTTGGTTACAAGATTTGGTTAGTTGGAGATGAGGTCACGTTTTTTATTAATATTATTCGTATTATAGGTAAATTGGCTAACTGCATTCTATTAAAGGATTACGTGAGATATTGAGAATCAAATATGACAGGGCAACGGAAGTGACGCGTACGAAACGAGCGCAACATTTACTTACTCACGTCAAAAAATTATAGTTTCAAAAATAAATATATAGATTAAAAAAAAAACATAAGAACACACACGATGTTGAAGATCTACAGAAAAATAGAGCGACCTCTCTCTTCGTTTTTAAATATTCAACATTTCATCGTTCCAAACGACACGGCCCATATCGATCACCTTAACGCATGAGCCATCTCCTGCTTACCAACGAAGAAAAAGAAAAAGTTCCACCGTCTGTCTTCGATGTTGCTAAATGAAATACAAACAAGACAACGAGTAATAAATAAGCGAGGCATCATGCAAATTCTCCTTGCGACACAAGCCAGTGAACTTCTTATGCAGTATGTTGACGTTAATATGTAAACACATCGTGTTGAAACTCCACCACGAGTTGAGCGGAGTGCTTTAGGTAGAGTTGGGGACTTTAGTTGTTGAGCCATTTTGGGAAAGTCTTAGATATATATCCGTTTTATATATTCACGAAACAAAAGGAAGATAAAGATACGACTGATTATGAACAACGTGTTTTATTTGGAAACTAAAAACAAAAGAAACTTTTTGTTATAATTGCAAATATACCTATATCAAATATTTCTGTAAATTCGTGATGGAGTACCTATTCAATCTAAGCATTCTTCTTTCTACGTTTTAAACGTTCCCACAAACACGTCAACATAGTAAGTATGACACTGAGAAATAGAGAAATGAACAACTCTATATGTTCAGTTTATATGTAACCTAATTTATTTATATTACGTCACATAACCTGTATTCAAACTCATGGTAGAAACACTGGCAACAGATGGTTTGCTTGTAAGTTGTGACGCAAAACTATGAATTACGTTCATAAAGTTATATTTACATCCCGGTACTGTTACAAGTTTAATTAAGCTTTAAATAAAAAAATAGGTTTAGATTAAATATATATAAACATTTCGCCGAGATTCAATTTTGTGACGCAACTCATCAATAAATATTTTTAATTTTATCTTTCATTAACGTAATGTGATTTCTTGTAAAGTTTTTTATGCTTATTACCATATGTAATTAAATCTAAGAAGTCAACTTTAACCTATTGTTGTATCGAAATAAAATTTTCTATATATATTACATATATATAGTTCGGATTACAATGCGATAATCATTGAGCTGATCTGATGATGGAGCCGGTAGACGATGGTCATGGGAACTTGGTAATTAAACGACGCAAACCCCATCGAGTTGGAGCTCGGTTGCTCTTAATAAGGATTATGGTCCTAGATTTAGATTACTTTCTTTATAGTTTAGTTTACTCTTAAAGTGATTTTTTTAGTGTTTTAAAACTATTGTATTTCAACTTATTCCTATGTTGCACAAATTGCCAAAGACGTGCAACATCCCCCATGTGTGGAAATAATTTGCGAATGGATGTAACATTTTGCAATGAGTGTGAATTTTGGACATCAATGTGAGCTTCGTTAGCGTGCGACGGCGCTGGCATGGCGGCTGATATTGACATCAAAGATCGCCGCTCGATGACATGTTGAAGCATAATAATGTCCTTCCCAATTATTTGTTAAGAAATTGTTAAAGGGAAAATCTGTATTCGAGTTAGTATAATATTATCTGAAAACCTCAATTTTATCCGTATTGATTATATGATATATTTACAATAGTATTATATATATATTTTATAGTATATGGCATTCCATTGGTCATTCAGATGAATAGGAAAATAAAATATATAAAAATGTTTTTAAGGGAACCCATTTCGATGCCATAACACAAAACTCGGTGATGAAAACACTTTCAAACTAAAACTTTAACAGCACAATGGATTTTATTGAACTTTTTCAGTTAACCTACATACGTATACAAGTTGTAGGATACAAAAGCGAATTTATTGCCATGAGGTATTGTCCTCCGGCAGATCTTGAGGTGTGTGAAGAAATTTATGGTTTATTGGCGTATACAGCATAATAATATGAAACTAATCGTCGTTGCAGGTGAAGCTGTAGGTGCGCACGCGCATAGTGGCGTAATACAAAGCGGCGTAAGCGGTGACATTGGACGTATCGGTGTTACGACGCTGATTCGATTTTTTATGACCACTTAATGCCAATTGATGGGCTCGCCTCGTATTCGGAACGAGTAACGCGTCGGAAAACATCTATGTCAATAAATATAGAGTTGGAAATTGTATAACAAGAGAACGTTGAAGGACAAACGATGGTAAAGTGACTAAAAATAGAAGAATGCTTAGATGTCTCAGTCATTGGAAAGGATGGATGAAAGTGAAAATTAAAGTATCGAAGAAAGCTGGAACTAGGAAGATGGATATAATGAGATTGCGAGGAACAGATATTTGGCATAATAATATCTAGTTTCAAATAATATACATATAGGACATTGAGTAGGATATCTTTGAAAAAAAAAATATCCCGGAGGAATTTAGAAATTGACACAGGTGAAACTGAGGTCATAAACCCAGTAATTTTAATGCAAAGTATTACGAAAGTAGACGACGCGATACGTGTGCAAACAGCAAAGCAATTGGAGGCATATACAGTCTTTGTTTACTTCTCTAGGGGGGACAAGCGTTTGTGTAAGATATTTACAGCAACTTACCTAAGTTGCGTACTCATTCTCAACCTACTACGAGTAATAGGTATATTGTAAACATGAATGTTGTATGTTTGTGACTTGACATGTGGGAAATTTGAGGAGAGTGAAAAAGTTAAATCTACATATTAATATTACAAAGAAAAAGCTGCTTTTTGCTGTAAGTATGCTTGTGCGTGATTAGTAATGACAGTTCATCCGACTAAACTCGAAAACGTTGGGTTATTTCTGTATACCTACTTCAAAAGACATTCAATAAAATTTTTGGGTATCCTTCAATCATCAACAATAGGCAAAATTTTCCGTGAAGCCTTGGCAGGCAGGCAGCAGAGGCAGTGCGACCAGATTTAGCAGAATTATGCGATTAGCCTGAGCCTACTCACATTGAAATCTGGCTGGAAAGGTGCTGCGTTTTGTTGCAATCACGGTTGGCATAAAAATATACTAGCTGTCCCCCGCGATTTCATCCGCGGTAATTTCGGAGTCCCCGCGGAGGTTGCGGGAAAAAGTACTCTATGTCCTTCAGTTCCCGGGATAAAAACTATCTCTTTAAGTTGGACCATATTATAAATGGTTGCAAAATTTTATCAAAATCCGTTCAGTAGTTTCGGAGTCCATCGCGGACAAACAACGTGACACGTGATTTATATATATTAGACTAGCTGTCCCCCGCGATTTCATCCGCGGTAATTTCGGAGTTCCCGCGGGAATTCCGGGATAAAAACTATCCTATCTCTTAAGTTAGACCAAATACAACATAGTGACCAAATTTCACCATGATCGATTCAGTAGTTTCGGAGTCCATCGCGGACAAACAACGTGACACTTGATTTATATATATTAAGACTAGCTGTCCCCCGCGATTTCACCCGCGGTAATTTCGGAGTTCCCGCGGAGGTTGCGGGAAAAAAGTACTCTATGTTCTTCAGTTCCCGAGGGAATTCCGGGATAAAAACTATCCTATCTTTTAAGTTAGACTATTTTATGAATGGTTACAAAATTTTATCAAAATCCGTTCAGTAGTTTCGGAGTCCATCGCGGACAAACAACGTGACACGTGATTTATATATATTAGAGTAGCTGTCCCCCGCGATTTCATCCTCGGTAATTTCGGAGTTCCCGTGGAGGTTGCGGGAAAAAGTACTCTATGTCCTTCAGTTCCGGAGGGAATTCCGGGATAAAAACTATCCTATCTTTTAATTTCGACCATATTATAAATGGTTGCAAAATTTTATAAAAATCCGTTCAGTAGTTTCGGAGTCCATCGCGGACAAACAACGTGACACGTGATTTATATATATTAGATTAAGAATGGGCAATCAACCCGGTGCTTGGGTTTAAACCCGATGAAAGCCTGCCGTAATTACATAATTCATTCGAAATCTGGTCACACTGCAGAGATGACTGCAACGGGGCAGAGCCCCCTGCAGTGAGACTCGCAAAATTTTAAGCAATTTCGTCTATTTTATCTTTAAAACGAAGAAACACCCAGTAAAGAAAGGCACTGGTATAACCGACGTCACGTCTTAATACGAAATATTGGAATATAGATTTTGAGGAACTCACACACACACACACACATACACGTCACACTTATCTGGTAAGGAAAGCGGTCCCGAGTGCTGGGGCACGTCTAGTGGAGCGGCACTCCATACCGCCAGACTCAGGCGCCGTCGATTAGTTACGGTCAGCAATAAAAGTCTATTAGAATATGCAGTTGGTTCGAAATGGGCATGTTAACTAATTTTTTTTTAGTCCCTCTTGTAGATTATGAAAAAATATTGGACACGTATTTTTTATTTTTTTACGTAATCAAAAATAATGGCGATACATTGAGTTGAAATTTCGCGTGACGTCACTATTCGGACAGTTTGTATGGCGGTTTTAGTGTTTAGTGACGTCACGACCCCCTCACCCTAAACTTTAATGCATATTTTATGTATATTTTAATTTATTTGAAAAAGCAAAAAATACGTGTCTATTGTTTTTTATTTTCTAACTGACGGACTAATTAGAATTTTGATTTTCAAAAGTAGTCAACATCCCCATTCTATGTTCTTCATGTTTATCAGAGACAACAAAGGCCGACCGTAGCCGTGAAAAGAAGTGTTTATAAAGAGTGAAACTCTAGGCAAGGGGAGAAAAAAAAAAAACACATACAGCCGAATGCATAACCTCCTCTTTTTTGGAAGTTGAATTAACGACAACTGCGTGAAATGTAGGTGTATTAAAATACGTTAGTATAATAAGGATTTGGTAAGGAAAAATATTGGTTACGAAATCAGTTGTGACTTGTGACACGTTTTATGAAGCCTAATACCGTCACTTATGACCAGAAAATATATTTTATTCTTTGGAAGTCGATGGAGCCCGACTGTTTTCTGGAGACATAAATAGTTTCAAAAACAAACGGTCAGATCAAACTTGGAACTTTCACCTTCGCCTTTTGTTGAGCTAATTAGAAAAAGGGTGTATGCAGCCGTACCAACCGTATGATACCGTCACGTCGCCGTTAACAACGCGGTAACGAAAGCTGCAACAAAAATATCCGTTTAGCAGTTTTTGCTCGATGTAGACAGAAAAAAAAAAAAAAAAACAATTTTCTAAAAATATATGCATAAATTTTTTGCATACCATACCCACCTACATTTTCCCCAATCAATTCCATATCTGTATTGAACATAAAATTTTATGCGCTCGATATTCTTTCATACTGATCTGGCATCTCAAGTTCGTTTTTGAAACGTATAATGGGATATCATTCTACTGCAGCTCAATTGGTTGTTGGTTCAAATATAATAATAAATAACTTATTATCGAGATACAGATAGACGTACCTACCGACCAAAGCTCAAAGAGTAGAATCTTTATTTTTTAAATTATATTTGTGTGGAACTCTGATTCTCGGTAAAACTGTTTTTTTTTTAATTATTGCTGGAAAAACGAAAGATTTACAGAGGAAATCCCCAAATTCATCTAGACGGGACAATCCATATCGGTTTGAAATAATACAATACAATATACTTTATTGCACCGAATGATTTTTACCTATAGTGTGTTTATACATACTTATAATAATCAATAATCTGTTTAAATATATCCGAGGCAAGACACTATTGACTTTCAAGAGTATTGCGAAGATTAACGAGTCTTGTGGTAAATCTAAAAATAAAAACCCAGTTGCTCTTTTCAAGGAAATTAGTTATTGACATAAGAAGCTTAACGTCTCACGAGTATGTCTTGAGGGAGGTTGGTTTATCGCTAAGCTGCTGGGCGAATTTTTAATGAATAAGTATAAGTGCTGTATAATTCGTCAGTTTCATGCAAAGGACGGAACATGTTATGTTGTGGTGGATGCTCAAAAGCAAAAATAGGCATGTTGCCGGCTTATAAAAATCAAAATTATAACTGGTCTGTCAGTTACCTATAGAAAAAAATAGACACGTATATTTTGTAATGATTTTAATTAATGATAATAAGTTTATAATTAAGTAATGATAATATAGGTACATAGATAAAGTAGGTACAATAAAGTTTAGGAGTGGAGGCTCGTGACGTCATTAACCGGTATAAGCCCCGGATTGTGAGGTCACGCGACATTTCGACTCAATGTATCGCCATTTTTTTTTTGATTACGTAAAAAAAGGAAAAAAAAATGTCCGATATTTTTTATTAATCTACACGACGCGAAGGATTAAAAACTAAAATTTAGTCAACTAGCCTATTAGTAGGTACCTTATATTTGGCCGCCGATATGCAATAACATGATAACCCACAGAACTATGTTATTGATACAGAACGCTTTATTGAGAGTTAGAGAACGTTTTTCAATTATTTACCTATGTCTTTACCTTAATTTATACATTGTTTAGATACCAAAAAATATAAACTTAATGTGGGTTAACACACTACTGCTTATCTATGTCCATTTGACAGTCAGATTTTGAGTCTAACCATCTAACTTAGCACATCTTGCATTTTCTATCCTCGGTATTATAAAAAATGCCAGCTGTTTGTAAACCGATAAATTCTACAATTTGTCTGTGACATAGAGATATCGTAAACTCGTATTTCTAAAAATATTGTCGACCATGCAATATTATAAAAGTGTAAGTTAGAGTCGGAGAGTACAGACAAGTATTACTATAATTACATAGTGGATGGACTATACTATAATCTTCGACCAAGGTCACAACTCACAACCAACCGCAAACTAGCAAAACAGCCCTAATTATACTTAAAAGCGAAGATTTATCATTGAGCCGCCACTAATCGTCGAATTGCGTGTACCGGAAGTACAAAGGAGACGTAAAAAGGCTCGAAGACCACTATTTGCTATTGTCGGCGACAAAATTTATTGTATGCTTTGTACAGTACTTTGCATACTACATACTTCTCTAATAGCATATAATTTAAGTCATAAAGTAGTAGCGTACTCGTAGTAAGCAGTTAGTACAAGGTTAAGTGTATAAAAAGGTCTTTTATAATGGTTAACAAGCTTTGACCACAGATCACCTGACGTTGAGTGACGGTGTTACGAAGATTGTAAACACACTTAGCCCAGAATGGGTACTGGTTTTCAAGTCAGCCTGCCGGAAAACACTGTCAGGTGCTTGGGGACGGATTTCGAACTTGAATAGGGCCTATCACTACGATATGTATGGCCTTCCCGCGATGTTTTCTTTCACTGACAGCTGAAGCTCATTATCAAGATTTTAAATCACACGTTGCGCCTTGATCCTAGCGCGAATAAGTGTGTTTTTGATAATCGCCATACACAGTAAAATTTCGGTTCTGAAAGTTGATGATAACTTGTTATTTTGGACTTGTAAGGATCCTATTGTCTACTGTCTTGGGTTTAAATTCTTCAGGCAAAAGTACATTATTTGGATGCAGATAAGCAATAACATGTTAACCCACAAACTTATGTTATTGATTAAGAACGATTTATTGAGAGTTAGGGAACGTTTTTAATTATGTGTTTACCTTATTAGATTGCTTTAATATGTAACTAAATATTTAACATAAAAAATGTTGACACAAAATGGCACTATCCTTGTAAGACACGAGTTACTCAAAATTTCTCCAGTGTGGGTTAACACACTATTGCTTATCTATGTCCATTTAGCAGTAGCAGGAACGTAGTTTCTATTCAAATCGTTGTCAAAAAAAGATATGATCTACTTGGAACAAAAAAAATGGCGCCCATTAATTCAAATGAAATATATCGTGTATACACACACGTAGCGGGGCGGCAGTAATGAAAGAGGCACGCTACCATGCATTATGTAAAAAGGGAGGTGAACTATAAAGTGTACGGTGTGTCATCAGCGCGGCGCGGCTGGCACTACAAGTGCGCTACTGACCCAAATAGTGATGCGATGTCGCGAAATGGCCACCCGTTAAGGGACATGACTCTGAATTTAGACTTTAAACGAATAAAAAATGGAGTTAGGTCACTTTAATTCTTAGAGTGCGATGTATACGTTTTACCAAAAAAGGTATGTATGTACAAATTTACATTTACTGTTTACACATATTAAATAATGTTGAAAAATATTTATTTGATATACCTACTTGTTTGAATTAATAAAAGTAATTAAGTATACGCCTAAACTAGTACAGTGTTGTGTTTACCAGCCAAGTGAAGTATTGGCAAAGTACGACAGAAGAAGAAATAACAGAGTAAAGAAAGGTTACATTAATAATGCAGTAGCTCGATATACAGACTGTAGATAAATTTATACAACAATAGGAAATTTGAATTTTTTTATAGTTACCGAAGCAAAAAGTCAATAAAAATCATATTGTTATCACAAAATAATTGTGAATTATAATTGTAAATCATAGTTCATCTAGTTTAGGTATCTACAAGAACGTTTTTAGTGTCTTGTATAGAAAAAAAAAACGGAGCAACTACACCATGTTTTTAGTCCAACGAAAATGTTTAACCTATATTTTTGAAAGCACTCACCGTTAATAAATTAGATTGGAATGAACTTATATAATACGACTTATAAAAGAGGGATAACAGTAAAATACAAGTACCTAATTAATAAAATTATAGTCAAAACAATTTGTTCTCGCAAGATTCTTGTTTATGTCGCAGATTCTTGTTATTGTCAGACTGCATAAACTCTATAAACTCAGGCATAAAACCGATATTGTGAAATAAAAATTGCATGTTTTATGCCCTTGATGTTTTCATTCAAAACTAGCTGTTGTAAGTCGAAGCAAACAGATAGCGAGACAGACAGTAAAAAAATGTGAATTGGTTTTTCGTTAAAGTACCTACTGCATATACTTTCATATGCATTTAGTAAAACATGTTATTTTTAGATAGAGTTTTATAGATAGAGTATAATTAAACTGAAGGTGAAGTAGGCACACCCTAATACAATATAATATGTGTGTGTGTGTGTGTTTTTTTCAATTTTAAACATGCTCGCTATTAGCCACGAGCTAATGGCGGGACGCATTATGATGCATATATCGTGGCTTACGAGCACGTCATACTCGTGAACGGGTGCTGTCAGTTGGTGCTGGTCATGTCTGGTCTACTATTATAGATAATCCTAGTTTAACTCCTAATGTATCTGTACGATAGTTTATTGCTGGGTACGGCTCATTGTTCTCACATAATTAATTGCAAGTTGAGTTACCACTAATTATATTATAGCTATATATCTATATTGTAACTTTAAATTGACAGCGTGCTGCTGAAGAGTTTGTTGCGCAGCTTCTTCTCTTCAGCCATAGCACTAGGAAGCTGTGAAGGGTGGATATTTTATGGGTGCTGTCATAATAACTGTAATGGGCATGTTGACTAATTTTTATTTTTTAGTCCGTCTTGTAGATTATTAAAAAAATATTGGACACGTATTTTTTCTTTTTTTACGTAATCAAAAAATAACGGCGATATATTGAGTTGAAATTTCGCGTGACGTCACTATTCTGACAGTTTGTATGGCGGTTTTGCGGTTAGTGAAGTCACGACCTCCTCATCCTAAATTTTAATGCGCTTTATCTCTGTATAATTTAATTTATTTAAAAAAGCAAAAAATACCCGTCTATTGTTTTTTTATTTTCTAACTGACGGACTAATTAGAATTTTGATTTTCAATAGTAGTCAACATCCCTATTATATTGACGTCAAAAAGAGCCACATTATGGGCCAAATTTGAATTAAGGATTTGACTTTGACTTTGTGGACCACGGGCCATCGGACCACGGACCGGACCACGGCCCGGACCATGTTACAATAGTCGCGTGCGCGCAATCAGAGTAGAGCCTCATTAAAGTCATTAATCACTATCCTCACAGGTTATTGCGACTACGTAACTATACGCCTGTGTATTATTAATTATTATAATTAGGAAAAACATATTATACAACTAGCTGTTGCCTGCGGTTTCACCCACGGTAATTTCGGAGTTCCCGCGGGAATTCCAGGATAAAATCCTAATTAATATTATAAATGCGAAAGTGAGTTTGTTTTTTTTGATTGTTACGCTTTGACGCCTTAATCATTCGACCGATCATCATGAAATTTGGTACACACGTTTTCAGGTATACAGAAAAAGACATAGGGAACTTTTTATCCCGGAATTCTCGCGGGAACTCCGAAATTACCGCGGATGAAACCGCGGGGGACA
Organism: Zygaena filipendulae; assembly: GCA_907165275.2. Lineage (NCBI taxonomy): Eukaryota > Metazoa > Arthropoda > Insecta > Lepidoptera > Zygaenidae > Zygaena > Zygaena filipendulae. The sequence goes on from OU015649.1 coordinate 2,338,234, forward strand.
GCTATACGATATAAATCCACTATCTAAGTATCTGCTGCTACTCCCTTGCTCTTTCGCAGGGTGAAACGGCTACACATTGCGGTAACTTCCGAGTACTAGAGGCCCGCTTTAATATTGCAACGGCATACATTAGCAAGCTCATGTGAGAAAAGGGCTGTAGCAATTATGTTTCGGTTAAATCTGACTCCCTCGACTCATCTAGTATTACACCATCGTAATATCATAATAATTTACTCAAAACAACTCGAAATGCACAAGCGGGGGACCCGTCATACTTATAACCACAGAACAGAAAATAACAGATAGAACGCACACCAACTTAGTTTAGTATGAAAACAGGTGAAAACCAGTGTCGCCAGGTGATTTCCGCACGCAAAACTGTTCATCGCGCACTAAAACATTCATTAACGTAAAGAAATGTACTAAACGCTTTTTGTTACGTTTTTACTTAATCACTGTTTTCAAAATTCACAGTTTTGGGAATGTTGTAGAAAATATACTTTATTAGATATTAGCAAAATAAGGTTTGGGCCAGTTAGAGCATTTGTTCTATCTTCCGTTGGAACCGTGGCGCGCCTGCCATGTAGGGGGGACATGTCGTCTCTAATAATTTATTTTCTCTTGTGCTTATAACGTCCATTAGCTAAGCATCACCACATTAATATCTGAGAAAGCTTAATTGGGTCGCAGAACACAACATATACACGGGCGTCGGTAGCGAAACTACATCCCCGATGCCTTGAGCAAACCCCCATCAAATTCCAAACAAGTTAACAAGCATACAGATCCACTCCGTGGGTCCGGGGCCAGACGTTGGTAATTACTCGGCCGAAGGGTCGTGGCGTGGTGTGTGCGGGAAGAACGGCCGCGGCCGATTAAGATAACGTGCGTCTTATTACGTATACCCAAAAGTGGATGGCGATAGGGATTTTCAATGTCAAACGTTCTCGCAACGTTCGCTTTATGAACCTTTGTTGATAAGTTAGTTTTAATTAAAGCAACTTCGGTAGCGGTTTCAATGTTACTTTATTTTTTTGGTATTTTGTAGGTACTGACATAATTATGATTCGAATTATGGATATTTCAATTTTCACTATATGAACCAGGCTACGATCCCTATTATTTTATATTCTGTGCGAAATATCGAAGTAGGTACTGAAATCAAATTCGAATAATAAAATAGATTTTTTTTTATTGCATGCAAGAGAAGAATGTGGTCCTCATTTAAAAGTGTGCTATTAAAATCGATATTTATTAAATTATAATTTGAACTTCGAACTTATTTCACGACAATTTTTTTTTTCTCTTCTTTTTGGACTCAACACTGAGTGTTATTTGCCACTTTCATTTTTGGACAATTTTATTTTTCACGACAATTTTAGACATAGAGTTATCGGTCACGTCAGAAATCTTCATTTGTTTCTCGGTGACTCATACGCGAAGCCGTATGTTGTCAGGTCTAGCGGTCATTTCGGTTATATTAATAACTTAACAAATTCGTTACTTTACTCGAGCGTATTATTCAGGACACGTGGCTGTCTGTAGTGAAGTTGACCATGACAAATCAGGTTTTTGCACGAGGTTTTGCGTAACATCTCTACGTTTGCAGTTTGGAGTTTGGAGATTTTTGGAGTTGTACTTGCGATTTAGTTTTCGAAATTTTAACGTAGGAATGAAATATTATTAAAAAAATTATCCCTTGTGTATCCCAAAGATATTATATAAGTGTCTGTTAGTTTTATGTCTATAAAATTTGTGTTTTTTGAGCTAAAGCGTTAGGACGTACAGATGCGCGATAAGTTTAAAATTTATAACTGGATGAAAATAAAAACATCCAACCTAATTATAGAATTTGTTTAATTTGTAAATGATGAAGTTTTAGACTGAGTTCAAGTAGACTGTGATTTTCTATTTGGAAAACGACAACACATTTTTTTTGTCAAGTTGGGAGGTCTGAAAGCAAAAGTCTTAAGGATACTTTTTACTAACCCTGCTTAAAGAACAAGGTAAAGATCTAAGTAACAATTAAAGAGTTAAGAATATATAATTTTATGAGAAACAAACAACTTTAAACTTAAGTTAAAGAGAAAACGAAACTAAAAAAAGTGTGTAACCATTTTTATTCCGTTACTTGCGAACGAATACAATCATCTTATCATAGCAATCCCGACACGTAATGGCAGCCCTGAAGACAGCAACGTAAATATAGGTTCCGACGAAGGAAGATGTTCGGGATAAGTAATAGCAGCACCAGCGATTAATTGTCCACATTTATTTATGTAGACGTCAGGTCCACACTAGGTCGACGAAGCGTGACTCAGTATCGTTTGTTTTGGCGGAGGTAACTTTTTTTCTGTAGGGCGAAAAATAAAATATATACATACATTTATGTATTGCCCGATAAAATTCGCCGACCGCATCGGTTTTTGCCTTTTTAATTGGGATTATTTGCTTTTGATCCGTTTTATGTCGAATAAAATCACACCGGCCGGGATTGTATCAACACACGGTTTCAATCAGGGTGAAATTTCTTTTCAATTAACATGGATAAAAATGTAAAGCGATTTGCTTTTTATGTATGCGCGCATTATTATTATTTTTTTATGACTGCAATAGGCTCGGCGTTTGACCACAGCTCACTTGACGCGCCGTGACGCGGACGGTGTGCTCGAAGATTGTAAATACATCTAGCCTGGATGGAATGGGAACTGGTTTTCAAGTGAGGCTGCCGGAACACACCGTCAGGTGCTTGGCGAAATATCTTCAACTCAGGAAGTGCCGTATCATCTTGTTATTTATGGTTTCGATGGTAATCGAATCAAGTCATCGATTGAGTCAATACAAGTCAGTGGTTTGCGGTGTTCGATTTCCATCGTTATAAATTTTAACCTATACATTATATGAATGTATTTTATAACTGTGTTTGTTTTTATACAGGACTTTTTTGCAGATATCATAGCGGGCGTACGCATTACACACCGCCAAAGTTTCATTACAAATGGATAGTAAAGTAGTAGTGCTACGTATAGACGACACAACAAAGATACACAAATTAATATTATAGAATATAACTGTTTCCTGCGGTACATACATAGGTCACGCAATTTTCGAGATTTCATGCCTAGTCAGAGAATCAATCAGTGACCATTCGCTTTTATGATGTAGTGCACGATAACTTTTATACCAATTTCTTTCTTTTTATGTTGCCCTTGTGCGCATTAATTTTTAAATAAATAAATAAAAATATATTAAATAAAAAGATATTCAGACTGACTATACAGTATACAGTATACACAGACACATCGTATTAAAAGTAAACAGAATTCACTTGCAAACGTTATTTAGTTTCAACAACGCAATAGAACATAGGTACCTACTTGAAATGTTTAAACACACTACGTGCTAATGGCCGACCGAACATTGTCTCAGAGTTAAATATTAAGTTATATTGTCTCAATGTTTAACAACTTACAAAATAACACGTACTTTGATAGCGCAAATCGTGCGAAAGATAAAGTGCCTATGTAAGGGAATAATTGAGTTGTTTTGAGTGAAACTTTAAAAGTTTATAAAAAGTTACGAACGCAAGCTCAGCAAGCAGTTGCTTTGCAGCTAACTGCTTGCTGAGACCCATCGGTCTAGATTTTTATCAACTACGTTAACTATATATTATGAGTACATAGTAAATTTGCAAACAGAGACAGGCTGTAGATATACATTGAGCAGAAATCTAAAATCCTTACATATTATAAAACAAAGTCTTTCGCCGCGTCTGTCTGTCTGCCTGTTCGCGAAAAATTCAAAAACTACTCAACCGATTTTCACGCGGTTTCCACCAATAGATAGAGTGATTCAAGAGGAAGGTGTACACATATAATTTATCCTGGGAATCCCGCGGGAACTCGTAACTTGTCACTGGTGAAACCGCGGGGGACAGCTAGTTTTATAGAAAATAAAATTATGAATGGAATCGAACAGGGATTTCGTAGCTGATCGTTATAAAATCTAATTTAAAATAAAGACTTTGTTACATCGAATTCAGTTCGGGGAAAGAGGAATAACGACAATTTATTTCAAGCCTGAATCTGCTGAAAACGGCTAGTCAACGATAGCTGTCTTTTAAATAATAAGTAGTCCAGGACAGCGCATATTTGATCCCATTTCCGATCGTTCAAACGTTAAAGCCAACAAAAATATTAATTAGATTTGCAGTTTTAAATAGACGATTACGTCAAACGTGAGGCGGGAACTAAAATCTCGTGGCTTGCTTCAAATAAAACTCATTACCATGACAACAGTGGAGTGAAACAAAAAAAAATGTACGAATTTCCGTAGCATCGTCGCGTCGCCTCGCGTCGGTTTCAAATGAAAATTTATTCGAATAGATATAATACGAGTTTTGTGGATATCTACCAACTCCCTGTAATTATAGTCGCCTGGTACCGTAGCGGGAAGTTTTAAAAGATACTGAGGCGTGCTTACTGAATTTGCCATCAATTTCCCCGCGTCAATGTCGAATTTTCCAGAAAATCTTTGTTATTTTACTTTATTAGTCTAGCTGTCACGCGCAGTTTCACCCGCGATAATTTCAGAGTTCCCGCGGGAACTCCGGTATAAAAAGTACCCTATGTTTTTCTCTGTACCCCTGACAACGTGCATGCCAAATTTCATCCAAATCCGTTCAGCCGTTTTTGCGTGATTGAGTAACATATATCCATCTAAAATTGCATATTTTCACGTTTTAGTTTTCCAGAAAATCTTTGTATCAAAGACCTTATTAGTAAAGTTACCTACTCAATGTTTTACAAAGAGAGACTTATTTGTTTTTATTTATTTATTTATTCAAACAAAATTAAGACATCATAACATGAAGGCGATACTATAAATAAAAAAATCCTTACAATAATAATTTCAAAATTTATATAGATTTTTGAAAGACTTTATTACTATTACTTATTATTCTTCTTCTCCTTACAATAACAAACACAACAAGAAAAGTTTTAGCGAAATTGGTCCAGCCGTTCACGCGTGATGCCGTGACCAAGGGAAATAGGGATTCATTTTTATATAATTTTTTATAAAATATATAGATAGAGATACATAATAGGTAGATATCGATTATATAGCGCTAATGGAAGGTTGCTGGTAATTATGGCACGGGTATTCCCAGAAGTACCAGTACCATAAAATTAAAGAAAAAAAAAACTAGAATATATTAAGTAGGATATATTATGCAAGTCTAATTGTAAGTCCAAAAGAAATTAAGATTATTATTATTATTAGATATAGATTATACTATCAGAGTCTTAACATTTGAAAACAAAGGACATCGATAATAAAATTAAAACTGCTCTAACAAGTAAGACACTTAAGTAAATTAAACACCATTTCATATTTATATAAATGTATAAATATAATGTAATTTACTAACAATAGGTTAAGCAATGTTACTAACAAAATGATCCAAGTTGGTTATAAATAAATAAATAATAATAATTATTATTATATCCTTGGGCGTCTGTCTTTGTGAGTGTGTGGTCGTGTACTCATTATTCACACAATGTATTATATTTGTTTTTTTGGCGACGATGGAAGAGATCCCCAGGGAATCCCAAATTATCCATCTACAAAAGCGTGAAACACGGTTTAGGTACCTATATCTTAGCCGAGACTCTAATTCACACAAACACAAACAAATAGGTAGGTACCTACGTTTAAAATACTCAAGACTCCGTTAACTCTCAAAATTCCGTATTATTGCGAGGTCTCAAGTACTTAAGACCCTCTTAAATTTGTTTGAGTAACGTTCCAGTTTTAATTTATTTTGCTATTCTTTAATTGTCTTCATTTGTGTTGTTCTGTATGTGTTCATTTGTGTTGTGTTTCTTGAGACTCTAATTCACACAAACACAAACAAATAGGTAGGTACCTACGTTTAAAATACTCAAGACTCCGTTAACTCTCAAAATTCCGTATTATTGCGAGGTCTCAAGTACTTAAGACCCTCTTAAATTTGTTTGAGTAACGTTCCAGTTTTAATTTATTTTGCTATTCTTTAATTGTCTTCATTTGTGTTGTTCTGTATGTGTTCATTTGTGTTGTGTTTCTTCTTGCTTAAATAAATCTTTCTTTATCTTTATCTTTATTATTATAGTGTATGTAGTATAATATTGTGTGCTACAATCCCAAAGTATATCGAATACCTAATTGGACATAGATAAGCAATAGTGTGTTAACCCACATTGGAGAAATTTTGAGTAAATCGTGTTTCAAAAGCATAGCGCCATTTTGTTTCAACATTTTTTATGTTCAATATTTAGTTACATATTTAAGGCAAACACATAATTAAAAAAAGTTCCCCAACTTTCAATAAATTGTTCTGAATCAATAACTTAATTGTGTGGGTTAACATGTTATTGCTTATCTGCGTCCAATTATTAACCTATGCCAAAAAAAAAAAATGATTTTTTCCTCAAATTTCACCTCGATTAAGATTTCAGTCATAGTATAGGTACATTTACAAATACCTAAAAACTGAATTTAATGCCGTATGCGCTGAATACGGTTAGGTAAATGTATCATGAAAGATAAAAATCATTGATACAATTTATAAACCCTAAGTTTTCTCGACAACCCTTTGCCAATGAATTATTGGAATAGGCTATTTGACTAAATTTTTGTTTTTAATTCGTCCTGTAGATTCATAAAAAATATTGGATACGTATTTTTTCTTTTTTTACGTAAGCAAAAAGTAACGGAGATACGTTAAGTCGAAATGTCATGTGATCAAGTAAGTACAGTTTTCACCTGCATATGACAGTATGAGTCCCCACTCCTAAACTTAAATGCGCTTTATCCAAGAGTATTTTAATGAATTTACGAAAGCAAAAATACGTTTCTATTATTTTTTTGTTGTCTAATCGACGGAGTAAACAGAATTTAGAAAAAAGAAAAACAGTCAATTAATAGCCTATCGCGTACTACGAGTATTATTAAAATTTAAATAATACTTTAATATTATTACTATAATTACTATAATTTCATAAGTTCATTATTACTATAATTGCACTCTGGCATTTAGCTCGATCCCCCAATAGTTCCATGCGGCCAAAAATTCAATTGAATCCACCAGTTGATCCGAATATTCCAAAATGACACTTCGATTTTATTTTTAAGCACAAGTGGATTTATAAATAATTAGCTGTCTTCCGTTACACCCGCGGTAATTATTCGGAATTCCCGTGGAAATTTCGAAATAAAAAGTATCCTATGTCACTCAGGACTACCGTAGCTTCCTAGAAGAGAAAGAATTTTCAAAATCGGTTCAGTGGATCCAGAGATCAGAAAGAAGAAGACAGAAGAAGACGTCGAAGACTAAATACAGAGTTCCCGTGGAAATTATGGGATAAAAAGTACTCGTTACTCAGGAATACTGTATAGCTTCCTATAGACTGAGAGAATTTTTATAAACAGTTCAGTAGTTTTTGAGTTTATCCATTACAAACAAACAAACATAAAAATCAAATCTTTTCTCTTTACATTCTATATCTATATAATATAATCTTCTATATTTAAAATCCTTTGTCCCGAATGACTGATGGATCAACGCACAGTCTCAACCGCTGATCGTAGAGACCGAAACTTGGACGGTGTGTTCTTTGTATGACGTAGGCATCCGATAAGAAAGGATTTTTGAAAATTCAACCGCTAAGGGGATGAAAAGTTTGTATGGAATAATTACGCGGGAACTTTGAAATTATCGCGGGTGAAACCGCGCGGGAGAGCTAGTATTAGTATAGCAGTATAGATAGATAAACAAAAACGTGCCAATTAAAACAGCCATTGACGAAGCAAAGCCAGAGAATCAATTATATCCACGCCAGCTATTTAGCCGATTAGTAAATTACCGATAATTGGCGAGGGTTAATTGCTTCTATACCATTTTATCGGAAGGGATACAGGTAACGAGGACCAAAGAAGAGCTCGTGGAATTGTTGAAGTGCTTTTGGATAACTTCGATCACTCAGCCATCTATATATATAAAAATGAATCCCTATTTCCCTTGGTCACGGCATCACGCGAGAACGGCTGGACCAATTTCGCAAATTTTTTTTTTGTGTAAGGAGAAGAACAATATGAAATAATTTTGGAGTTCCTGCTGGAATTCCGAAACTCACGCGGGTGAATCTCCGAAACGGTTGGACTGAGTTTGACGGGACTTTCACTGCTGATGTTATAAGTAAATAAGGCTACTTTGGACTTCCTGCGGGAATTCCGAAACTAATGCGGGTGAAACCGCGAGGCACAGCTAGTATTATATGCAAAAGGACAGATTACAGGATATCTGTGTGACACACTTATATAAATAACACTCTGTTGAAAATAAAAGCCCAATTATCTTGAATAGGAATTTTAAGACCGTTTTCTGTTCATCGTATGTACTTACCTATACATTTATTTTTTACTGGTATTAATTTAGCCTAACAAACTTACCTATATACTTAATATTTCTATTCACCCTCAAACTATTTAGATAAACAAACAACCTTATTTTTTGAAGTCGGTTAGAAAAATGAATTATTATTTATCATACTTTTTTTTATAATTAATGTATGTTGTAAGTCTCCAGTCCAGTTCCAGTTTCAGTCTCCAAGTGTTGTGTCAAATAAAGTTCTTTCAATTTCTTTCAATTCAATTTCAATTTCAATCATACAAACTTGGTGCTTCCGATGCACCCAATCAACGCAACGCATAGAACGTTCCCGGCGTTATGCAAAAAGCCGAAAGTTCGTAATCGGACGGATACAGTATACAGTATGCCAACGACATTTGGACGTAAATAAGCAATAACATGTTAACCCACAAAATTAAGTTATTAATTCAGAACCATTTATTGAGAGTTAGGGAACGTTTTTTAATTATGTGTTTACCTTATTACATTGCTTAAATATGTAACTAAATATTGAACAAAAAAAATGTTGACACAAAATGGCGGTCCTACTTTTCAAACACGATTTACTCAAAATTTCTTCAGTGTGGGTTAACACACTATTGCTTATCTATGTCAATTTATAATATAGGTACATCTTTAATCCCAATGTGACCGCAAAAACAACATCCTGTATTCGTTCAACATGTTAAGAGATAAGTTGTTAAATATAAATTGGCTGTAAAAAAAAACTGTCTGTAAAAAACCAACTAAAGATACCTATAATGAATTTTTTGGGTAATTAAAAAAGATTATTCCAAAAATTGTTCAGCATACTCATGACTGACAGCGAGGTCAGACGGCCAAAGAATACCTTATTCCTTTTGTGCGAAACATAATTGTGCGCAATTTAAACATGCGCAAGCGCTTCTTCAATGTCTCGATCGTTTTTATGTTAGTATAAGTACGTTAACGAATACTAATTTTTAACAGACAACGGGGAAAAAAAACCATAATTTTATACATATTATATACCGTCAATTTTGTTAGGTTTACATAATTCAAAGATTACTTATTTTTAACACAATCTAAGGTACCTACATGTTGAATTCTGAATATTAAATAAAATTATAACCTAAACTGGGTGTTTGTAAAATTACATTATATTGTAAGAAAATTAAAAGAGAAACAATTAAATATTATATGTAGGTAATGTTTTGACATTTTCATACTTGAGAGGTTCGCTGATTCCGATTTTTGTTGAATACGTTTTTACGATAACTCAAATGGGGAACATTACAATAAAATTGATTAAATTAACATTGCGCGTTTATTTTAATTACGAATTATCTCTAGTGACGCACAGAAATATAGCTATAGGTAATAGGTATATAACAATAAATATCTGCATGGTACCGTTTTTTTATTTTTAAAATTAATCGTACTTTTTTCCTTATTGATTTTTTATATCTTCTGGGTTATTATATTATATTCGAGTTCGCTATTCAGGTCTTAGTAGGTAAAACATTAGTATCACATAAATAACTAAAATTTTACACAAGTAAAATGAGGTTGGTAATTGGTAAAAATTTATAGTAAAAAAATTCAGAAACAGATCCCACACTGGCCATACACATGTGAAATGAGAGCTAAAAAAAAAACAAAAATCGAATCACATGAAATATTTGAAAACTTCTCAACATTATTTTACAAACACACCAACCGAAAAATGAACACGACACGAACGCCATAACGCAGAGTGAGTGCAAACACAAACGTGAAAGACCGATGGAATAAAAAACTAAAAAGTGACGCGTTTAAGATTGTAATGCCTCGGAGGAAAAAAATAAATGAGGAAAAAAGATTTTTCTACAAATTTTGTCCTAAACCTAAGGAAAATAAATATTTAAGGAAAAAGGAAATATAATAAAAAAATATTGTCTGCATGAACACGCTTCATACAAAGACTGCTGACCGGATTTAAATTAAATTTAGTAAAGCTTTATGAAAAAAAAAGGCTGTAGTAAAATTTGGTGTGTTTGATTACGCTTCACGTAGACTAGACGGATTTAAATTAAATTTGGCTTTTACTGTGTGTAGCCTAGTATTATATTAATATATTATTACTATCTGGACATAGATAAGCAATAGTGTGTTAACCCACCCTGGAGAAATTTTGAGTAAATCGTGTTTTAAAAGTAGTAGCGCCATTTGTGTCAACATTTTTTATGTTCAATATTTAGTTACATATTTAAGCTATGTAATAAGGTAAACACAATTAAAAAACGTTCCCTAACTCTCAATAAATCGTTATGAATCAACAACTTAATTTTGTGGGTTAACATATTATTGCTTATCTACGTCTAGGTATCTGTTCCCCGCGCTTTAACTCGCGTTAATTTCGGAGTTCCCGTGGGAATTCCGCACAAAAGTATACTATGTCCTACTCTGTACCCCTAACAACGCGTACCTATGCAAAACTTCATGATAGTCGGATGAGCCGTTAAGGTGTCAAAACGTAACAAACCAATAAACTCACATTCGAATTTATTACGAGGTTGGATTACTCTCAGTAGGTACGCGGGAACAAAATAATCTGGTGAAACTCGAGAAAGGGCAAAATTCGCGAGGGTTAAACGCAGAAACACTCAGTTTTGAACTGTTTCTGTAATCTAGAGAAGTGAACCATTATGATAAATAAATAAGCATAAGATTTACGATGATTCATATAAAGCCTATCATTATATGAGTTTTATTAAAACTTACTTAGTGCCACGACCATGCATCAAGCGCACACTTGCGGTGAGGTAGCGTAATGGCCGTAATGTATGTGATAATGTCAAGTTTTTAAAAATATAAAAGGTAGAGCCAAGTCGTTATTATTTTTGACAACCGTTAAAACTTAAAATTCTTTGTATCCGAAACAATAAACATGAGAAATAATGTGACGATACGTAAAAATACGCAATGAAATTGAAATAAACACACCATAATATATAATCATGAAAATTTTCATTGTTATTTTATTGCGAGACGAAATACGTATATATCTAGATTCAACCGACTGTTATATTGCAGCGGAGACAGTAGCTTTTAAAGTGGGGAACGGAGAAAGAAATCTTTTTGTTTTAAAAAAAAATCAAGGAAGTCGACTCGTTAGCCAACTATATGTCATGGTTTGTTCGGATGCGTTCCAAAATAGCCACCGTTTCTAGTTCGACTATAGCAAGCCAAAACGACTAATGATGTACGTTATTTGTAGTTATTCATTTAGCCGATTCCAGGCGCGTTGTTGAGTCGTCATGTAAAAAAGAGTATTTGTAACATTTTTGCCGTTTAATATAACATTAAAAAAAAATCGTAATCAAGTTTGGATTAAGAAATGTGGCTGACGGTCGATTAGATTTCGTATGTACATATAGTGGACCTAGGTATGTATCACGGATAATGATAAAAAGTAGTAAAAGGATTAACCAACTCGGTGTCGGCAGCTTGTTATGTACTTATCATATTATTTTTATGTAATTATTTTCGACATGATAAAGGATGCATACGCAAAATAATAATAAAATAACTAAACGTACAATTGATGATTTGAGTTTAAAAAAAGACTATAATATTATCCTTAATAAAACTTTTACCACATGTTACTAGACGTTCTCTTGATTTAAGTTAAATATGCATAATAAAATAATAAGTTGAATTGAATTGAATTGAAAGAACTTTATTTGACACAACACATGGATAGTTATAACATGTATATAAGTATCTAAACTGTCATTCATTAAGAATTAAAGATAATATCTCTGAAGCTAAATATTTAACAAGAGTCTAGACCATAGCTACCGAAAAAAGAAATTTTAAAAATACACAAAAGAGAATCCACAATGTCACAGTAGTTAATGAGGAACGTTTCATTTTGAACATAAATCCGGCAGCAATTTTGTAGAACAAACTCGACCCGAAACTTTTGAGGGCAGTCGCAGCGTTTCCGATGGGCGCCGAATCGACAGAGCGTTAATATTTCAACAAGCAAACTTTCGGGTGTCACTGATGAATATTCTATTGGAATGACTACTGGCGACGGAAAAGTCGAAGATGTCCGTCTTGTTGTAATCATCTCTGTAATTTCAATCTCTTTCAATCTTTACATAGAGGAACTAAATGACAAAAGGAAATATTTTCCTAGCTTTACATAGTTTTGCCTTACATAACACTTAAATTATGCTAAAAAACATTGAGTAGGTACTCACTTAGTAAACTCTTAAAACAACTCGACACAATCCTTGACAAATTTGAATGTTTTTAAATTTTTAATTCACAAAAAAAAGCTCGTCGAAACACTTAGGGGAGACGCGTCAAAAATCAAATTCACGCACGCTCGGTGAAAATACCCCTCAGAAATTTTACTATCGTATCAAATAAAATTAGAAAAGAAAACCGAGGAAAAAACGACAGTAATATAAATAAAGCGATAGTATCACGATGACATAGAAATGTACCCGTACGTGAATTTTCGCGGGAAACAACGATAGAGAGCGAGCGCGATCCACCCACGCTACAATCGGAGTGCGACTGAACGGTTCAGCCGATGGACAGTGAACGTAACCCAAATATTCACCTGCAATGCGTGCGCCGTGCGATAGCCTCTACGCCAGCGGAACGAAACGGCAACATCCAAACAACACGCGTCAGAGAGAGACGGTCGCGACACGTGGCGAAGTAACCATCTTGGGGGGTAGCTTTTCAGGAAAGGGGCGCGTTATTACAAAATACAAAGCTCGGGAACGAAAAGGTATTTTGCATTATGCCTGTACGAACAATGGACGGCGTTATGTCTATTGTTGTTGAGGGAATTCGATGTGACACCGCCGCGCCATCGTCTTCATTTGCTAATGATAACAACGCAAGTTCGCCACAGATGATATGCGAACGTAAACAATGAAGTTTCTGAATAAATAAAGCGACGGCACACGTACATATTTCACGTAGGCAAAGCGGCAAAGTCTCTTTTGTGTACCAAACAATTTATGTTCACTTGCGAATTTTATCACGAAGACTTTACATCTGATTTTCATGACAGAATGACGTGTATACAATGTATAGGTGCGTGCCTACATTAAGTCTTGGAGAGAAGCACAATCTGTAATAATGTTATAAAGAGGTAAAGTATGTGAGTTGTGAGGTTGTAGGGGGTAATCTCTGGATCTACTGAACCGATTTTGAAAATTCCTTCACCATTAGAATGCTACATTATCCCTGAGTGACATAAGCTATATTGTAACCCGGAATTCCCACGGAAACTCCAAAATTACCGCGGGGCACAGGTAGTTTCTTATAAAATAAAGAACTTAAACGATCGAGACATATAGGAGACATAAAGGAGTTGTGTCATGAAAAAGGTAGAAAAACACTGAAGAACTAATATAATACGGTACACATTTTTATGACACTTTTTGTATAGTCAAAAGTAAATTCAATGTAGAACCTTATCATCATCATTTCCGAAGACGACGCCCACGGTCAGACCAAGGCTGCCCCCAAGGTTCTTCGCGATGAATGATCCTACATTATCATCAAACTAGGTCCCACCCTCACCAGATCATAGGTCCATCTTACCTCCAATCAGTTAGTCGCACCTACCCTACATTAGGTGCCTGACTACTAAGATCTCTTCTATAAATTCTAACAGCTGTTATATCTGTACGAGCAACCATCCACTTCACGTAAGTTTATTGCAATTCTTTGAGCAAAGGTAAACTTACTTTCTCGTGCAGATCTCTAAATTTCTAATTCGATCATGCGGGTAAACTCCGGGCATTGCATTAGCCATTATCCTCGGCAACCATATAATATTGCCCTTTTAACTGCGTTAAAATAATCACGCTAGATTTAAAAAAAAAACAAATAGCGCTCGATTGGAACTCTTTACACATAAGAACTGTATAACGTTGGCTTTTTAACTGCGCTAAAATGAAACCCTATTACACCACGAGTGACTTAAAATATTTCACGACCGCTCTGTTTCCTCATTCAGTGTCACGTATTAATTACGCAATTTAATCATGACAGAGACGATGATGACACTGAGCATAAAGAAGGTACTATTAAGTGCCCGAGATTATCTCACGAGTGTGTTGTACAAAACAAAAGGGAACAATCGTGCATGGTTAACAAACGTGACGTATTATTATAAGAACCGAGTAGTATGTTCATTATACGGTAATATATTGCAAAAACATCTAGATATTCACTAGATAGTCACAATCAATTCAGATCGATTTGTGACTCCATATAATTTGTGGGTAGTGAGGTATTAGGTTAAGACTAGATTTGGTATCTAGAATAGTCAATTTATAGTAAGGATTGAAAAAATATTCAAAAACTAGCATAGTTTTTGTTTTACAGACATTTAAAGTTGAAACTCTGAAAAAGCTTGATTTGAGAAAAAGTTTCTGTGAAATGAAAAAAACACACTTTTACTTGCTATTTTTACATAGATTTCTATATGTTATTGTACATTAAGATGAAATTGAAGAAAATGGAGCATTTATTAATAATCAATTAAAATCGCCGACGCAATTTTTTCACCAAACTTTACAAAACTGCTTATATCTCGGAAACCAAATGCCGAGAACTGGTAGCTTTTAGCTTTGACGTCCACATTTGTCTGATAATAGGGTTGCTTTGTCTTCCATCATCTACAAATTTGAAATTTTTTACATATAAAAATCAAATTTTGAACATTTAAACAATATCTTATATTTGGCTAAAAACTTTTATTAATTTATTACTTAACTTTTGTGGTAAGAAAATATTTTTGGTATTCGCTAGTTTTTAGCAGCCAACTAAATTTTTTGTAGGCTAGAATTTGTTGACCTTACAATATATTTAAAAAAATAACTAGTATAAAGAAGATAATTTGATTAGCCGAAGATAACTTGAATGTGAATACTAGTCAAGTTGTATGCTCCTTTAAATAAATTTCAAGATTACCTATCTACAGAACTTGGCCCCTAGATTACAATATTTTTGACGGCGAGGTCAACAACAAGCATATACATAATACAGAATTTGGCTTCCACTTACCCATTTGTGTTTTTGGTGGGATAAATTCTTTTACCAATAGGAAGCTGCAGTGCCCTGATGCATATGATACTTTTTATCCTGATACAAAGAGTTCACCAAGTCCATATAAATACTTATAATGAACACAAAATATTTGATTTTTTGTATTTGTTTGTAAAGGAAAAACTCAAAAACTGTGATCGACGCGGTGACGTCACGGGCGCAGGGGCGGAGACACACCGTGCGCGCAGTCCCCCAACAAATCCACGGGCGGCCATCGCGCTACAGATTAATGACAACATTATGGTAATATGGCACGCGTGACGGCCGGAACATGGCTTTTGAGGGCGAAACATCAACTGTGCTATTACGCGGAGAGATTCCTTTTTTACTTCCGTCCTTACTCCTTGGTCTATTGTCACGATATGGTTTTGTTACGTGAAGCTATCAGGCAGACTGAAGGTTCACTTCACTGTGATTAAGACTATGCTCCATGATAAAAAAATGGTGCAATGGGCTAGATGACATAATTTTAATTTTTAGTCCGTCTTGTAGATTAATGAAAAATGTTGGACACATACTTTTCCCAAATTGCGGCGGTACATTGAGTTGAAATTACGTGTGACGTCACACCTAGGTACACTTTATTATACTTAGTTATGACGTCGCGACCTCCCATCGCCTAAACTTTAATGCGTTTTATCTAAGTATTTTCTCAATGATTCCAAGAAGCCAAAAAACACGTGTCTATTCTTTTTTACTATCTAACCATGACCATTGAATTTGTAAATAATAATCCGTAGTCACATTGACGTAATTATCATAAAGAGGATAAGAAAAACCGGCACTTTGTAAAAAAACAAATTATACAAAGTTCAGACAAAACAACGGCATTGATCTCGCACATTAGACATACACGATGCCAATATGAGTTCAAAAACGTGTTCATTTGTCAGTCCGGTAACATACGATAACGGAACAAATCAACGTGGATTTTAGCTTGATTATTGAAGACCTGTAAAGAATCTACAAATATGCATCAACGTGTGAAACACAGGCAGTTGCTTGGTTGCTGGCAAAACCTCGAACAATGCAAGGTCGAAATTACCATATAATACACAAAGTCGGAACAAGTTCACAGTAACTAGGTCTGATACCATCTTAATGTAGAAAAAAAATAACACATCCACGACGGTGCCTAGAAAAAACATACATTATTAAGCTCATAAAAATATATCCTGATAAAAAGCTATTAAGAGTTAAGACACTACCTACCACACTTATATTTTACACTTTCGCACTTGATATTTTACTATTAAGCAACCTACTTGTACGCTAGTTCGATTGTTGTCGAAAAGGTACATTATCCCTGAGTAACATAGACTATATTGTCATCCGGAATTCCCGCAGGAACTCCGAAATTATCGCGGGTGACACCGCGCGGGACAGCTTGTACAAAATAAATCGGATGTAACTGCCGTGCTGCGTTTGTGACTGAGATTTTACAAGTACTATCTCTACCGTACAATCCTGAAACTAATTCTAGGCCATTCAATACCCTTGTCAACCGTCGGTTAAACTTCAAAACTATTCTAACAATGAATGCGCAAAGTTAACCCCATCTATCGACCTCATTATTTCCTAACCCGCTACTGTACACTGTGATAATCAAATTCAAAGTTTAAGGTTATTTTAAAACTTTGATGAACGATGATCATGTTATCGTCGACGATGTGCGATGGACCTAGGTTTTTTTATCATTAGATTACTAGCTGTGCCCCGCGGTTTCACCCGCATTAATTTCTGAGTTCCCGCGGAAATTCCGGGATAAAAACTATACCCTATGTACTTCTCTGTACCCCTGACAACGTGCGTGCCAAATTTCATCCAGATCCGTTCAGCCGTTTTTGCGTGATTGATTAACAAACATCCACACTTTCACATTTATAATATTAGTAGGATAGTTAACGTTAGGTAAGTTATCTTGGTATATTAAATAATGTTAAAAAATACCTATAATCGCTTATTAATTAACAGAACATGTTCTCTCTCCTAAAACATCGGATATGGCTCGTAAAAAAAAATCTGAGGATCTTTTTTCCCTTCGTCGCCAACTTTAGGTATACTATGGGGGATAACTCTTATGTTTTAGGTTTCTTACGTATTCTAGAATAGATTGAAAATAGGTATAAAAGTCCATACTTAATCCATTTCACTGGGTGTCGTTATCTAAACGGGAACATGTTTTCTTACCTGTAAAAAGGAAAACAAATTATTAAGAAATATGAACAACCAATCATTACGGACAAAGGTTTTGATAAAAATCGTTGATAAAAAAGGATAGTATAAAAATTATTTCTATTTTAATAAATAATAATACGTGGGCATTAATCACACAGTGCCATCTGGTTTCAAACTATGAGTAAGTAGAGTTTCTGAGATCTTTTAAGTTGGACCATATTATAAATGGTTGCATAATTTTATCAAAATCCATTCAGCAGTTTCGGAGTCCATCGCGGACAAACAACGTGACACGTGATTTATATATATTAGATGTACAAAATACATAATACCACCCAGTTTACACTGACATGGAGAATAAACCCGTGAAACCTAGCGCAACAGTCAGGATCCCTAACCACTAAACCTACGATATATCATATTGTATTCAAAGTAAAATTTTATTAAATAAATAAGAAATATTAAAAAAAACCTTAAATGCATAAGATCTTAAAACGGGGGCTAAATAATAATGAACAAAACCTCCGATGTTGAGTTGGTACAAAATATTAAGTTAAAGTTTAACTAACTACGTCTTATAGAGCAATAATTTCCCTTTTCATGAAGAGTGAAATGGTCTCTGAAATTCCTGCGTTGCTTCGTTTATTTAACTACTTCACTGATTAAAAACATTTTACATTATACTAGCTGTGCTCCGCGGTTTCACCCGCGGTAATTTCGGAGTTTCCGCGGAGATTCCGGGATAAAAAGTACCCTATGTACAACCTCTCTCGACAACGTGCATGCCAAATTTAATCCAAATCCGTTTAGCCGTTTTTGCGTGATTGAGTAACAAACATCCAAACATCCACACTTTCATATTTATAATATTAAGTAGGATATATAAATGTATAATCAAAAATCAAAATCAAATCAAAAATTGTTTATTTCTTAACCAAAAGTTTTTTGCATATATGGTTCGTTGGATATCCTTTTAAGTATAAATATATACTTGTGTCAGGATATCCAGCTCTTCCATATCGATAATAAAAACGAAAAACAAGATATACATGACAATTAGTTTTACAATAAATTATACATATTTATAAGAAAACAAATACAACAAAAAGAAAACCAAAAAGTTTAGCGTGTGTATGTTTGTGTATGTATAACTGTGTGAGTGTGTGTGTGTGTGTGTGTGTGTGTGTGTGTATGTATGTGTGTGTGTGTGTGTGTTAGTGTGTGTTTGTTTATATATAATTTTATATTATTACACTCATCAGGTCCTCAACTTCACTGTAGCTCTTAGTTTTCAACCATTCAGCCACTCGTTTTTTTAATTCATGGGCTTGAAGGGGGTAGATGTCTAGGATTCTATTTATTTTGTTGTAAAGGGTAACTGACCGACTTCTATAGTTACCACCAGCAAATGCAGTTTTAACAAGACACTTATCAACAATATCTTTCCTTCTTTTATGTAATATGTTTACATCATACGAGAGTGTTTTATGTTTTCTGAGCAGTGTTTGAAGTACGTATAGTTTTCTCACAGTGAGTAATTTACATGTGGAGTAGAGATGCTCGGTGGAAAATCTATACTTCTTGAAAAACATTACTTTCAGGAGTGATCGCTGCGCCCTTTCAAGTTCGAGAAATTTGATTTTAGATGCGCCACCCCAGACTGGGATACAATAATTAAGTATTGATTGAACAAGAGTAATGTAGATCCGACAAATTAATTCTTTGGAAGCAACATTCCGTAATATTTTAAAAATCCAAATTAGTTTTCTAGTCCTAGTGATAGTTGCCTCGAGATGTTGATGCCAAGATAGGCGCTGGTCAATTACTATACCCAAATATTTTGTGCCAGCAACCTTATCTATTTTGGGACACGAGCAGTCCTTCGTTGGGGCTTCACATTTGTGTATTTGTACGGTAAAATCATTACGTGGTTGGGTGCGATTATTGATCGAAAAACATACGTAGTTTGTTTTAGAGGTATTAAGAGTTAGGAAATTGAAATCGAGCCAATAAGCAATTTTAGTCAAACCTATTTCCGCAATTATACGAACTTCATCCCAAGAGGATCCTGTAAAAACTATGGCAGTATCATCGGCGTAGGAGAATATTTTTCCATTATCTATCTTGAAGTTACATAAATCGTTTATATATATCAAAAATAAGGTAGGGCCCAAAACACTGCCCTGTGGGACTCCATAGGTTACTTGCAAGTCATTACTAACGTGCTCCCCAATCTTAACTCTTTGCTTTCGGTTAGTCAAGTAATCCCTAAATAGTTCTAAGGGAATACCTCTCACACCAATCCTCTCCAGTTTTTTCACTAGAGTGGGAACAGAGACGGTGTCGAATGCTTTTTTTAAATCTAGAAATACTGAGATACATTTAGTGCCTTTATCTAGTTGGTCGACAATCAGAGTAGTAAGATCAAGAATAGCATCTTCAGTTGATTTACCTTGTCGAAAACCATACTGGGTGTCAGCTAAATCTTTATATTTATTAAGATAGTTTACTAATCTGATGTTAATGATTTTTTCTAAAATTTTTGATATAGCCGGAAGGACAGAAATCGGTCTGTAGTTATTGACATCGCCCCTGTCACCACTCTTGTACACAGGTGTAATAAGTGATTGTTTAAGCAAGGTGGGAAATACTCCCCTCCGAAAGCAAAGATTTGCTAGGTGGCAAATTATGGGTATAGTCAGATGTTTTGAAAGTTTTATGAACTTCATGGGGATATTGTCCCATCCGGGGGCACTGTCGGATTTTAAATTTAAAAGTGTTTGATTAATTTCTTGTGGATTAGTTTCAAAAAGCACGAATGATGTTGGTTGGGAATCAAAACTCAAATTACACGTAGGTCGGTCATTTCGAATAGATCCTTTTGTTTGGATATCTTCAGCCAAAAGGCGCCCAATGTTAGCGAAAAAGTGGTTAACGTTGTTCACTGATTCATCAGGAGATGATAAAGATGTCAGTAAATCCGTATTAGTGGTCTTACTCTGTTTTATATTTGTTATTGTTTTAATGTTGCTCCAAAGTAATTTTTGATTTTTAACAGAAATTGCCAATTGAGTTCTTTCATAATTATTCTTAAGTTTCCGAATGAGTCCAGTGCAGTAGTTACGATATCTTTTGTATGTTATTTTTAGTATTTCATCAAATGGATTGATTCTAAGTTTTTTCTGCATACTATTCCTATTTTTTATACAGCGTAAGATACCTGGTGTGATCCAGGGTTTAATTATACGTTTACTTTTGGGTAAATTTGACGTTTTAGTATTTTCTTTTAGAGATTCGCTAATTTTCATGATTATTTGTTCAACAACAACATTGGGATCTTCGCAAAAAAGTAACTCGGATATGTTTTTGTTCGCCAAGCTATCTACAGCCTTATCAAAATCTACAAAAGTATTTACTCTCTTACATCTAGTAGCTTGTTTAAATTTAACGAAACCAAGATATACCATCTGATGATCCGTGATAGTAGTATTCAGAACAGCGACATTAACAGCCATCCTCTGTTTGTATATTTTTAGCATAAAGTGGTCTAAACAGTTGTTTTCTCTTGTAGGTATGAGATGTCCAGGTAGGAAACCGTACAGGGATAGCATATTAAGGTAGCAGTGTCTGTTGTTTCGCTCTGTACCAGGTTCATTTTCTCTTGGAATTAAATTGATGTTAATATCTCCAGTAATTACTATATTTTTATGTTGTTGAATGGTATCTAAATACTCACGGAGCGATTCAATAAATTTATCAGCGTTAGCATTAGATGGAGATCTGTATATACCTAGAATTATATAATTTAGTATGTCTATTTGTAAGCAGGATGCATGTTCTATTCTAATTATTCTTTAAATTTTGGTCTGAGGTTATTTTTTACATACACAGTTACACCATCATTCTGGTTTAATTTATTACTTGTACAGAAAGATGTATAGCTCTTAAGTTGTGGAATTGGTTTATTTGGGTCAAGTCTACACTCCGTTAATATCAAAATATCCACGTCGAAGTTCAAGTTTAATAGTGTTATTTGAAGATCCGTAAATTTTTTGTAAATACTTCTAATATTCTGAGTTATGATCGTTAGATCATTATTATTGATTTGTACCTTTTTGCAAAGGTATTCAACGTCACACCTAAAAGAATTAGCTGTTTCAGATTCGTCTATTTCATTCAAGGCAGTAAGAGAGCTATCCATAAAGAAGTTTTATGAAATGTACGAGGATTTTATCTATAAAATAAGAACAGTATTTGCAGATAACATGAAATAGTGTGCAGGTATTTCTGTCGTTTTTATTGTGTATAGTATTTGAAAGTACCAGGAATTTATAAAGTTGTAGGTTGTGTGAATATGCAGATGTGAGGTATGTGTGAGCGTGTGGTTGATAAAGACAGGTGTAAAACGGTGTATGTGTAAGTATGAGGTTTGTATAAGGGTATGTGTTGTAAGGATGAGTGTACATTGGTGTTCGAGTAAAATGAAGTTGAGATTGTGTAATTTGTAATTTTATGGAGTATGAAATATGTGAGAATATTAATGACACTACAGTAAGCAAAAATAGTCAAGCAGTTTGTAACAGATTTTGAATTTGGCTTTCATTCTTGATGGTTATAATGGGGCTGTTCTCATCCTTCCTTATATATATTTTGCCGTATGCAGTCCAACAAAATTTATAGGATTTTGAACGAGCGAGATCTCTTCCCAGGAAATGGAGGCGAGACGCTTTTGCAGTTAAGTATATAATAGTATAGTTAGTTATAGTATATAATATCTACATTTACAATATGATACAGGATGATACAGCGATATGATGGAGATACGAGCCATACTGACAGACCACGTCCGAACTGCCGGGTCTAAAACCTTGAAATGTCCCACAACACTTATGACATGGACTAACTGGATAAAAAGGATGTGAGAGTATCACAAAAAATTGAAATGAGTGTAATGAAATCATTAATGTATGATACTATTTTCGTCTTCGTATTCAAATGATGAGGCAACACCACAACTCGATTCACGGACATTACACTCAATATCGATACCTGAAGATATACATACATATACATTAAATAATTCAGAGACGCCAGTGAAACTTATACAGAGTGTAAGGTTAAACATGGAAAATATTGAAGGAAGGTATTCAATATTCGATTCTCGCCTCGAATGTCTGAAAAACATAACCCATAGTCCATTCTTATAAAAAAGTTATTCATGAAAATAAAGCGCGCAAGTTGCCGACGCGCTGACAGATTATACCCTAGGCGCCATTTAACGGCTCTTTCATTTGTATTCCACGTTTTCTCAGTAATTTATGAGTGTTTGTTTTTGTTACATTTTTATTAGTTACGTGAAAGCATGAATTTTAGAGGGCTGCAATTTATTTATTTATTACAATAAACTAACTCAACCTGAATCAACAGCTCATATAAAAGAGACGAACCATAATAATTAGGTACTTGCAAACAGTACTGTACAGTACAACAGTAAATAACAAAGATAAACAAAATATTAAAGAAAAAAAAAATTGACCAAATTATTTATTCATAGAATAAGTAGGTACCTATTCATTTATTGAATACGTCCTCGTATTTAATCACACCCTGTATAACACGTTAAGGGACTCGAGACGTGCTACGGCCCCTGCCAGCCGCATCTTGCATAATATACTTTCTTTTATGAA
This sequence comes from Zygaena filipendulae, assembly GCA_907165275.2. NCBI lineage: Eukaryota > Metazoa > Arthropoda > Insecta > Lepidoptera > Zygaenidae > Zygaena > Zygaena filipendulae. The sequence goes on from OU015649.1 coordinate 2,361,658, forward strand.
ACTTATAATGTAAGCTTTTACTCTCCTTTAGCCCTTTCACACGACGGCCCTTGGAAAAATTCTAAAGAACTAAACTTTTACACTATAAATCCATCACGAAATTGCTGTATTTTTAATCTTCTTATGAGTCTTTATGAAAAATACGTAATAGTAAATGGTAATTCAAGCTACGTACTTGCAAAGTGTTAAGAATATTGGTCCCTACTAATATTATAAATGCGAAAGTAACATTGTCTGTCTGTCTTTCTGTCTATCTTTTACGCTTTCACGCCTTAACGGCTCAACCGATCATCATCATATTTTGCATACCCATTATCAGGGGTACAGAAACGGACATAGGATATACTTTTTTCTCGGAATCCCCGCGGGAACTCCGAAATTAATGCGAGTGAAACCGCGGGGAACAGCTAGTATTAGTATATTTAACTGGCATTTGCCAACGGTTTTACCCGCGATATATCTGTTGTACATGCACTTGAATTTAGATTATTGTTTGGCGACAGTTATCAAAGGTGTCGCCAAAAAGAAAAGTGGCTGAATTTTCCAGTTTTTAAGCACAAAAACTTTCCGGTTAAGAATATTTAATTTGAATTTATATAAAAAATCCGCGCCGAGACTTTTTTGAGTACTTTACGCTATTTTCAGTAGGTAAAAGTTTCGGTTTGTGCCATCCACGTAGACGTCTGTACAATTCACCCTTAGGTAGGTAGGTATATAGTTTTATACAGAGCAGTGTCAGCCAAAAACAATGACTGACACTCAATGACAGGCGTGTAATGTAAATGTGTTTCGGAGCCTGAGAGGCAGGCGACAGCGTGACGTCACCGGCTGAATTAAATTACCATGCCATTAATGTGTTAGGAATATTTTAAACTAGCTGTGCCCCGCGGTTTCACCCGCATGAAAGGTTTTTATACAACAACTTTTTTTCCCGACATCCGATTTCAATGAAACAATATGTAGCTCCAGGCTAAGCTTAATCTACCTGTGAAAACCGCATGACAATCGGTTCAGTAGATGCGGAGATTATTGCGAACAGACAGACAGACAGAAAAGAATTTAAAAAACTTTTTTTCGGGCTTGGTTACTCTTCTTTCATCACCCCTCTCAATTTTAGGTAAAAATATTCAATGTACAGAATCGCGGATTCTACTCTTTTATTATAGTATAGATGAGTAACGTAAGTCGCGGTGCCAACTGAAATTTGCAATTATTTTACCTACACAGACAACAAAAAAAAAAATACTTTATAATACGATATTTATTTAATTGCATTCTTTGCCCTCGGGTTGCATTAGAAAAAATGTAAAACATATTATATAGGTACATGGCTGTTCTAAGCGGTTTCACTGCGACAATTTGGGGACTTCCTTCAAAACTCATTAGTGTAGGTACTGAGATAAAAATTTGAGACATAATTTAACTATTACCTATATATCAAGTTTCATTCAACGTGATGTGCGCTGAATCAAAAAAACAAAAATATAAGTTTATCTGTCCCCAGCGGTTTCACGCGAGAATAGGCATGTTGACTAATTTTTAATTTTTAGTCCGTCTTGTAGATTATTAAAAAATATTGGACACGTATTTTTTCTTTTTTTACGTAATCAAAAAATAACGGCGATATATTGAGTTGAAATTTCGCGTGACGTCACTATTCTGACAGTTTGTATAGCGGTTTTAGCGGTTAGTGACGTCACGACCCCCTCACCCTAAACTTTAATGCGCTTTATCTCTGTATATATTAATTTATTTGAAAAAGCAAAAAATACGTGTCTATTTTTAACTGACGGACTAATTAGAATTTTGATTTTCAAAAGTAGTCAACATCCCCATTCCAGGATAAAATATAGATATAAACCTTCGTCTTGAATTACTCTATCTATTGGTGAAAACCGCATGGAAATCCGTTGCGTATAGTTTTAAAGATCTAAGCATACATAGGGACAAAAGATCCCAAGGGTCGAAGTACCGAGGCTTTACTTGCCCACCCCATTGTCTAAGATAAGATACATAGGGATTGACAGCGGGAAGCGACTTGTAACTGTAGTGATAGTGACTACCGAAATGTTAATTCTATTGGTTATTATCAGAAAGCCCGCAATTTTTTTCTTATATTTCCAGTGTACAAGCAACGCTATTTAATATTTATTATGCCCGTATATACTAAGATAAACAATATGTAAAAATGAACCACCGTATTGTACCTATATCCACAAACAAAAAGTATAAATTTTATTGAGAACATATAGAACTCTGAAAAATTCACTGTTAAGTGTCTCCACTAGGATTAGAGACGTTTAAAACTAATAAATAATAGGTGGGTGATGTAAGCGAATACTTTGTACGGAGATATTTTAATATGATATAAAATAGAATAGAAGTTAAACAGTTCATTAAGTAGCGATTTATGGTCTTAATATATAATATATAATTATATTATGTTTGTTCATCAAACTACTGTTACTAAATCAGAAGCAGAGTCAGTAGTCACAGCTCGTACTTTATATTACAATACCCCAAAACTAATCCCAGTTATTCTCACCCATACACAAATTGAATTTGTGTAATTACAGTACTATTATGATGACAAGTTGCCGCTGTGCACACAATTAAATGTGTATACACACAGGTACCTACGTATAAATAGAAAACTGTTTCTGATTAAACGCGTTAGTCACGCATATATATTAAACTAGGTGTCCCCCGCGGTTTCACCCGCGGCAATTTCGGAGTTCCCGTAGTAATTTCAGGACTACCGTAGCTTCCTATAAGTGAAAGAATTTTCAAAATCGGCTCAGTAGAGCCAGAGATTACCCCCTACAACGAGACAAACTCACAAACTTCACCTTATTTTATTACTGCGCTTTAACATTCTGTAAAAGGTTTTTACTCTAAGTAAATTACCGATATTTTTAATAATATGCAGTGAATAAGATTAAACTGGTAACTGCGCATAATATGAGCTCACAAAAAAATTACTACGAAGCTTAGGCTAAGTTCCAGCACAAAAAGTTTCAAATTGTAAGCGTGGCAATTTTTTTTTTATTTTTAACTTTACCCATAATTTACCAAAACAAGTCCAAGACTTGGGATACAAAAAAATGGGTTTTATTTTGATGTTTTTCGTGTATTTTTACACATCTATCACAAGTTCCTATCCCCATGGGGATTGTTCAATATAATTTAATATATTAAGTAATGAGTGAGTTGTTGAGAGTTGCTCTTTGAACATAATATATAGGTAAATATCTAAGTGAATAGGTACTTATTAAAAAGCTTAGAAATATTGTAGCTTTGTATAGTTATCGGATAGTCTTCAAAACACATTTTAAATTTTTTAACTCTATCATCAATGAGAACGAAATTACGAAGGTATTAAAAAAGTTCGAATGGGGTTGTATTTACAATCTTATCTTCTTAATATATAAATCACGTGTCACGTTGTTTGTCCGCGATGGACTCCGAAACTACGAACGAACGGATTTTGACAAAATTTTGTAACCATTAGGTCCTACTTAAAAGATAGGATAGTTTTTATCCGTTTTTTATTAATGCGGGGAACTGCTCATCACTGTAAACTACAGCACTTTTTTCCCGGAATTCCCGCGGGAACTCCGAGACTGATGCGGGGGACAGCTAATCACCGTAAACTACTGTCGGGGTACAAAGAAGGACATACATATGAAGGATATTATAAACATACATATGTACTATACATTTATTGATCAAAATTTGGCCTAGACCAGAAGACAGAGGTACTTTAAAGAAGATTGAAAGAAAATAATCTGGAAGGTTTAATATCACTAGAAGAATCAAAAACAACGAATGTTGGAATTTATATGTATATGTTTATATTGTTGTACGAAAAACTAATAATAAAATTGGAAATGATTGGAAATACTTGATTGCAAATACCGATGAAAAAAAGGAGAGACTAAATTTTTTTTTAATTTAATAACATTTATTAATCACAAACGTTGACCACTATCAGCTAATACGTCTGAGTCAGTAAAAATCACGGAGAATTTCACGAATTATAAAACGAAATTAAAAAAAAAAATACTGTAAAACATCAACTATTAAGAAAAATACAAAAACTGTAATAGAAATCATGTTTGACAATATTAATATTCATAGTGATTTAAAAACAATCGCACGAAAAACGTAATGATGTAGTAAATAACACAGATTCTATCAATAAATTTGCTACGCTTACATCGACTATTATATAAGTCAAATGGCGAAATAAAATCACTTCACACCCATCATGAGTTTCATCGGTGAGTATTTTTTTGAACTAACAAAGCATAGTTTGATATTTAAGCTAAATTATTTGCTATAATAATTGGTGTCACATTTACTAAATGTCCAATAGGATCCCCTCTTTGAATTGACGGGAGGATTTATTTATTTTTTGCCCACATGGATCCCCATATCAAAGATAATCCATTGAAGGATTCAAAGAATAGTGTCTTCATTTAGACTTTAATAAAATCAAATTTGGCTCGATCGTATTATGATGCATATCAAATCAAATATGATTTATTGCACGCACACAGTAAGAAAACACATATTAAAAAAACACAGTAACATAGTAGGTAGGTACGTACAATTTAGGTGACCTATATTGCTAAGAGCAATCTTTTCATAGGCATCCTACGTTAGAGGGAGAGACGGAAGAGAAAGGTAGAAAGTGCGGCATTTTGATTACATATTATATGCATATTATACAGGATTAATTGTCTTTATATTTTTCTCTTTTATAGCTTTGCTGGCGTTAGTGGCAGCGGCTTCAGCTTCAGGTTTTGTAGAACCTCTACCGAAGCCTTTGGCGTTACCATGTACAAAACAAGCGGGGCCATTGTGCGGAACCAATGGAGTAACTTATAAAAACATAAACGAACTAATAAGGGCTGCAATAACAAAGAGATTATTGGACTTAAATGTAAGACATTATGGCCCATGCTTAGGACATTCACTGAGCCACATAAAAGTTTCACGGGACAATACTAATACAGTTGCTATTAATAAAAGACACAAAAACCTAAACTATTTCCCTAATAGAGGTATAAATATTAACAATAACGCTGAAAATAACAACAATATTAATGGAAAGCGCGGCACTCATCAAATTAATGTAGAAAACAATGCTCATAATGAAAATAACATAAGCGAAAATGACGACGTATATTTTGATAAAGCTATTGAAACCTATGATGACAAAGGTTTGGAAATCATTGAACCAAACAGTAACGATGTTTCAAATGATAATGTGGGTTCAGATGATAGCAACGTTACTGATGAAAATCACGATGAGAACGAAAACAACAACGGCAAATCAAATCAGAACGGCTGGAGTCAAATACTCAACCAGCTACTTAAGAAAAAGGAAACAACAAAGCAAATCGACGCATTTAATGGCGACTGGTTTCCTATTTTCAACGATGATAATGGAGTGAAACACCATAAAAGCGATTTGGAAATCATCGATTACATTGTTCCACCTAATTTTGGTCCTAACAAAAAGACGAAGGAAACTACTGAGGGCACGGTAATCACCGTGAATACAAACAGTGAGCAAGGTGGTTGTGGTAGTTACTTAGGCAGTTCTGTGGGAAAAATCTTACCGTTGTCGATTAGTGGATCCGTGAATGTTTAACCTTATACAAATCATATTATATCATTTAACAATGGGCATGATGACAGGGTTTAAAAATCTAAATTCTATTTAGTCCGTCAGTTAGATTTTTTTTTCGAATTAGTTAACGCATTAAAGTTTAGGAGTAGGAGGTCGGACGTCATAACTTGGTATAAAGTGCAGCCAGGGTGACGTCACGCGGAATTTCAACTCAACGTATCGCCGTTATTTTTTGATTACGTAAAAAAAGGAAAAATACGTGTTCAATATTTTTTATTCATCTACATCCTTGTTGGACTAAAAATAAAAATTTTGTTATCATGCCCATTCGTTATACGAGAGTAAAATTAATAAAACTGCATATTAAATTTAAACCGTAGTTCCATTTTGACTTCGATTCCATAATAATAACATGTCACAACATACACATCCACTGGAGTCTCTATAATAATAGACAGACGTGGCATACATTGAGTGACTTCTGAAGGAGCTTGTTCAGTATTCGGTTTTCGCTCCAAATATGAATACAAAATAGGGCCATAATTATTTGAGTCATTTTTCAAACCACGATAACAGAGTAGTCACGAGTCATCAAATATGTCACGTTATAAGTCTACATTGGAGCTAGGATGCGCAACATGATAAAATTTTATCGAGCCATTTTATCGATTCTCGTCGACATAATATATCGTTTTGTCTACCAGTGGTAAAAAATGTTTAACCGAATCTAGTCTTAACTCAATACCCCACTACTGCACTTTTTTGCTTGGACGCCCACAAATATTTGTCGTGTCGACAATTTTATCTTTCGTTCGATAAACATATCATGTTGCGCATCCTAGCTCTGCAGGTCTACTTTTGGAACATAAATAAAAATATATTTATATATTTTTGTATAAAAAATAGTTTTGTATATTCCACTTTCATTTGATGATTTTTTTTCATTTCATATTTTCCTTAATAAACTTTTTATTTGTCCAGTATTTCAACGCATTTTTTCTTTGATCGTCCACATCCTCAAAGCCAGTGTTGTCAGAAGTGAACTTTTTACTTATTTATTTTTATTTTCTTTATGTCAAAATAAACAGGCATTTAAAATTCATTAGACAATACATAATTACGGCATGACAAGCACTTACACTAATTAAATACCTTAAATAAGTAAAACGTTGAAAGGGATAAAAGATACAGGTTGAAGGTTTTATACTCAATCACGTCTGAAAGCAATATGCATAACCGTGATAAATTAAGGTGCTCATACGTCACAGTAATTAATTCATATTTTGACAGTGAGATTTTTCTTCTTTAAAATATTTCTTTTTTACGTCTAAGAACAAATGATCATATCATAACTATAAATAACTCACTAGTTCTGCTTCTAAGATTGTATTTGTGATAGGCATGTTATTATTTCATATATACCGCAGAGACTACAATATTATACTTCTTTACTATTACAAATACGAAATTTAGCTTGTTTGTTTGTTGCCCTTTCACTCCTTAACGGCTCTACCGATCATCATGAAATTTTGCATACGTTGTCAGGGGTGCAGAAAAGGATTTTACCCCGGAATTTTTGCTGGATTTCCGGGGTGAAACCACGGGGAACAGCTAGTATGATATAGCATATAATTTATTAGATGCACGATTCGAGACGATGGTCAATGTGCCATTTTGATTTGAGATTATGGAGATAGGGGTCAGGACCCAAAACAACGACCTCAATAAGCAACAGAGCTGATGCTATCATCATCAACTCTATGGTCGAAATAGCGCATATTTTTCATACGTAAAAAGTAATTCTCCAAATCATATTAAGTATTATATATGAAAATAAAAACATCCATATTATGAAACAAAGTAATAATATATGTACCTACCTATATCTAATTACAAGTTTTTTTATATTAGGTAGGTACGGCAGTCACCTATCGCTTTCTAAAGTGAAAAGTGAATATTATGTATATTAAGTACATAATGAAATAAAATTGGCATGATAAAAAAAATAAAACGATTTCCTCTTTCCACGAAGGGTTTCCATCTGTCCACATTTACATTTACACAAAAAATATTATAGTGTGTTATTTAACACACTATAATATTATTGAATTTTATTAAACAAAACGAAATTCTTATTTTTCTTAAGACGTAAATTGTTCAAAGTACCTTATGAAGGTTTGAGTACGTTTGCTTATCTTGCTGCCATATTGTGTTAAAATGCTATAAAATAATAAATCACTGTTGCTAATAATAGTGGTGTGACATTGCCTACATCCTTAAATATTATAAAACATAGCCCCTCGCCACGTCTGTCTGCCTCTCTGTCTGTTCGCGATAAACTTTAAAACTACTGAACCGATTTGCATGCGGTTTGCATAGATAGAGTGATTTAAGAGTAAGGTATACACGTATAGTTTATCCTGGAATTTCCACGGGAACTCCGAAATTACCACGGGGGAAAGCTGTCCCAGCTGGTATAATTTAAGATACAGAATAAATAAGTATTACAGACAGGTTTCCAGAACTGAATGTCGATGTAGAGTCTCGTAGTAAAAAGGCATGAGAGGACACAATCGCCATTTCGTGGACCGACCTTATAAAAAAAGCCACACTCACCACGTTCGTTGGTTCAATGAGCTTGTAATACCACTAACCGTCAAATCGTCGCTGCGCGTGCGAACCCGCGTAAGAGCAATTTGTAAATACCGCGTAAGAGTAAAACGCGCAAAGTTCAAATGAGGGACTTTGTACAAAATCTAAGAAAGCTACGGGTTAATTTAAGTTATTTTCCAATAAAGAAAGTTGTAAAGTTTAATCTGTTAAGTTCATTCAATAATAAGAATTGAAATCGCCGAGATATTAAGTTTTTTCTTCCTCGTGTCAAAAAGCAAATACGCGGTTTTTACAAGTTGCTCTTACGCGGATTCGCACGCGCAGTGATGAAATGTGACGTATTGTCTAGGATTTTATCTTTGGAAATGGAGACAAAAACGACGATGCCTGTGTGCAAGATCGCCATCTGAGTCAAACACTCTTGTGAGAGTCAAACACTCTCACAAGAGTGTTTGACTAAGAGATTGGTAAAAATACCTATTAATAATTGACTGGATACATATTTAGTTTCGTTTTAATGGTTCACAGGCTACGCATTTGAGCAAGCTTAAATGATGATAAGTGATGGTGTGATTGATTGAAGATTGTGAACACTTAGCCTGGAACGGAAACTGGCTTTCAAGCTGGCTTTAGGTGCTTGGCGATAGATTTTCAACTCGAAGCTGTCAGATTACCAGCTGGGCACTGGCCGACCTAACGCTGAGCTGTGGTTTCGACGTTTTTTTTTTTACTGACACTTCAATTTCATTGTTGAAATTTGAACCCGGGACTTGCGGCTTGTGAGCCGAACGCACCAACCGCTGAGATCAACTTTAAATCTATTGATCGCTTGTGATTATGATATTAGTAATAAAAAAATATTCGAGAGAATATGAAGTACATACTAATACAGTACATTAAGTACCTACATAATGTTTTATTGGTGTTTGATAATAGCTAATTAATCATATTGTACAAAAATATTACAGTCACAGTCGACATATTATTATAGAAACGTACTTAATATTTCAATGTTTTTAATTAAATTCAATTAGCTACGGTTTATAAAGTTACGAGTGCTGTAGTTGAATTAGTTGTTGGATAAAATGGAACTAATAGCGTTCCTGTGTAAGTGTTTAGTTTTATTTTGAACATTCGGAAAACTTACACATTTAATAAATCGATTTAAATACACATTCACTGAGTATACCTATTTAATATTATAAGTAATATTTTACGGATTGTTGGCCAGGAATGAAATCAGTGAGAAAATAGTCACAGGTAATATTTTACTTACAGATGAGACGATCCTCATAGTAGTTTTAAATACAGTCATCGTCGAAGGTGCATGCTCAAGTCCAGTCAAAGGTGTAGTATGCGGCACTGACAAAGTCACATACAAGGACATTTGTGAGCTTGGCACAGCAGCCGAAGCGGCCAGAAAGTACATAACTGTCGACCATTTTGGACCATGTGATGAGGAAACACAAAATACCTCTACGAAGTTGAAAAAATATCTCGTGTCGTTTTATTTGATCGATTCACCAAGACACAAAATATACCCGAGGAATAAATTAGAATCTATGGTAACCAGATGCAGACATTGTGATCGATTGAAATTTAAACAACGGCAATGGCATATGGATGACAATATAGGGCAGTTTACGTTCGATGAATACGACAATTATTATGACAGTTTCAACAGATATTACTCATTGGATCGCGATAACTATTATTCTTGAACCTGCGCTAAATAGTCAATGTAGATTCGGAAGTTGTAGCAATCATGTTGTAAAAAAATATATATTCATAAAATATAATATAAAATCTTATGATTTTATCTAATGTTTTTAGTAATTCGTAATGAAAAATAAATTATGGTATGGCTAGTTGAATAAATGCCATCAAAGAATGCAAAATTTGTGACTAAGTAAGTGAATTTTTGGATTTTTATCATTGTTAATTTAATTTCTTCAATATGTTCGACCAACGATGCTTCCATAGAGATAGAAAATAGATAATTGTAATCACAAAGCAAGCAACATTGCGATTTCTATGCGTCCAATCTACAAAACAAGCCGTATCCTTCAATTTATAATAAATTCCGCGTTATATTTTTCCATCTCAAATTGTGGAGCATAATCAGGGATCCGTATACAGAATCATGCCTTAGGGAGGTGTCACTGACGTGATCAAAGTCGTAAACATAATACGTAGGAGGGGGATGAGAGCATTAGAGCTGCCTGTGGTGCTAGCACGGCACATACGACAAGTGTCACGACGGACTCGGAATAATTTTGTAGATGTGAGATTTTTTATAAAAATCCTTCTGGTCACATTAGGTCCTGGTCTTGATCAGTACCTATCATAATGTACATATGCAACTCTCTAAAAAACCTTACCCTTAAAGATATTTCGTGTACAAAGAATACCAAAAAACCGACCACTTTTGGCAGTACCTGAATCCATTTTTTATTTGTCAAATTAAAAAGGTGCAGAAGTAGTTTCAAAAAATATTCTAGGTTTATATAATTTATTTTACACTAGCTGTGCCGTGCGGTTTCACCCGCGATGATTTCGCAGTTCCCGCGGAATTGTTCCATACAAACTTTGCAACCCCTTTTCACCCACTTAGGGGTAGAATTTTCAAAAATCCTTTCTTATCGGATGCCTACGTCATACAAAGAACACCCTCCAAGTTTCAGGTCTCTACGATCAGCGGTTTAGGCTGTGCGTTGATCCATCAGTCATTCAGGACAAAGCATTTTATATGTATAGATTTCTCTCCATCGAATGGAATTTCTTGGAAGACCTTTTTTTCAGCAAAAGGCTCAAGTGAGCCTGAGAGTGTATTTCATGTTATCCTACGTAGACATGTAAGCTAAGAAGATAAATCCGATATCTCATAATAAAGTAGAGAAATCCACGACAGATGACTTGTCGCAGCTACCATGCTAGGGCTGCTCGTGCTAGGGCCGGGCCGTGCTACGCTCGAACGGGACCTAATTTGGCGTACTGTTTATTACGACGCTTAATGGAGTTATGCTAAAATGTACGATTTATGATTACATACCTTTTTCGAGCGAGTTAAATATGGCGCTTCGGAGAAATGTTTTAATAGGTACCTACTGTATTTAATACGGTGTTTTTTTTTGTTGGTAGTGAAACATTTTTATAAAACAACTAGCTGTCCCCCGCGATTTCGTCCGCGGTAATTTCGGAGTTCCCGCGGAGGTTGCGGGAAAAAAGTACTTCATGTCCTTCTTTGTACCCCTGACAGTAGTTTACGGTGATTAGCTGTTCCCCGCATTAATTCCAGAGTTCCCGCGGGAATTCCAGGATAAAAACTATCCTATCTTTTAAGTTGGACCATATTAAGACAAAGACATGGTTACAAAATTTTATCAAAATCCGTTCAGTAGTTTCGGAGTTCATCGCGGACAAACAACGTGACACGTGATTTATATATATTAGATTATTACAAAACCTATAAGCTAGTTTTAATAATGTTGTGAAAGTGATACTCTACATTTTTTTTTACATTTTTTAAAAAATACTTAGATCTTTGTAAAAGTTTACTAGTATTTTATTTCATATACTCGTATATGAATAGGTAGATCATTGTCTAAAGAACTCAAAATATTTAGACATAAATTCATTTGTGAATTTGAAATGATCTTTAAAAAAATATACCATCGCTCACATTATAAATTTTCATCAAACGAACCACGCACGCCTAAAGGGATAGAGAATTTCAACTATTCATCCCTTTTATCCACATTCGAAGCGCAACGCCAAAGCCACTTTCGCGTACTACCCCGCCTCCGAAACCTTTTGAAAAATACGCTATACAGGATGTAAGGTTGATAGGAGGGACTTATTCAAACCCTCGATAACACGTGCTACATGTAAATAAAAAAAATATAAAAATAAAAAAATACTAACAAATTACAGAGGAGTCCTAAAATGAAGACGTAAATTTACGCGGCTAAATTGACCTAACATTAGATTTGGCGCGTCAGCAGCAACACGGAAAGGGGCGTTGGATTATCTAGAGATATGATCCGTCAGCGCGTCGGCGATTTACGCGCTCGATTTTCATGAATAATTTTTTCTACGTCATAAGTTAATTTTGTGTTTATTATTTTAAGATACTTGAAGCGAGCATCGGATACTGAACACTCTTCTTTAATAAGTCCTTCGTTTATCCTTACACCCTGTATTGTGGTTTATCCAACATATTTCTGCGCCAGATCCCGCATTAGGGGATTGTATTCAATCTCGAGTTTGTTTGTCTATGTTGATGATATTCACTCGTGTCGTGTTTGTCTTTTCTTTCACTCGCGTTGCTCCGCGAGGTTGCGTTGTGACGTCATGATTCTTGATTTCAGCATTAACCTGATTGTGTTATTGCCTTTTTAGAGATTAGTTTTTGTTGTAAACAAACGCGCCCGTCTCCTTGTTTTTCAATGTTTATAATCTATGTATGTACCTATTACATTTTGTAGCATGTTTCTATGTGTCTAGCTACGTACTCTGAGGATCCATGTGTATTAAAATTTAACGGTCTATTTGTAATGTCAAAATAACTGTGAAAGTAGGTATATATACGATATTTTGTCTGTCTATTTATTCAAGCTAATATCCGAAAAGGTTATTTTTCCGGACTTTCGCTGTCAGATTAGCTGGTCTTATAATAACATGTCTGCAAAATTTCATGCGGTTATATATGCGGTCCGAGTAAATTTCAGAATGCTCGCGAGAATTCCAGGGTAAAAAGCACCCTATGTCTTTCTCTGTTCCCCTCACAAATGTGTTCAAAATTTCATGATGATCGGTTGAGTAGTTAAGGCGTGAAAGCGTAATAAACAAACAATCAAATAAATAAACTCACATTTGCATTTATAATACTAAAGATTGTATGAATGCTTCTCACCGACCCTACTGTATTTATAACTTTACATTCTAGATAGGTATTAGATAATCATACTAAAAAGATTTTTAAATATTAATTGCCGGAAACACATTTTCGTTTCAGGTTATTACGCCGTTCTAGTCTAGAGCTTTTGTAAACTCTTAATATTTAGCTAGAAACAATAAATATTAACATTAAAAGTCGCCGCAAATGCGTCTACATATTTATGTACAAGTAAGTATCGTAGCATTTCAGATCTCAAAACTCTTCGTTATAATAATAATTTATAAAGGAAAAATAAATGTACGGTCGTGCTATCTCGCGTGATGCGTAGGCACAATGTGTGGTGTCGCGAAAAACGCTTGGCACGCAAGGCCAGCGACCGTCGACATGGCGACAGTAAAAAAAAAATGAAAAACACTTTTCAAGCCGCCATTAATCACTGGGCGCTATCGCTCTGCATCGTGCATGACGTCACGCTTTCATTCAGTCGAGATGCTCCCAATGTTTACACTCAGGTGTGATCGAGGCGTAATTAGGATATTCACGAGACGAAACACAGAAAACGTGCGAGGGAGTGAAACAAAACAACGGACGAAGCGAAGGGTTCCGCGCGCTGTGATGTCTCTTGGCTGAGAACTGGTTAGTCGTGATTTTGATAGTCTAGCCAGGTTTTCAATGTTAGTGATTGCAAACACGGAACCCTTAAGATCAAAACATTATAACTGGTGCACGTGCGAAGTAAAAACTCAATTCAATTTGGCTGGCTTCCACTCACGTGATTGTCCATGGGAAATACCTAATTATATTTGACGTAGAGACTTGGGTGTGTGCGATTTGGGAATGAGAATTAATTTGAAAGAAAGAGAATAAGAAAACACATCTATATCATATTTTGTATTACATATCTATACATATAAAATGCTTTGTCCTGAATGACTGACGGATCAACGCACAGCGTAAACCGCTGATCGTAGAGACCTGAAACTTGGAGAGTGTGTTCTTTGTATGACACAAATGAATAGCGCCATACGAATTTGTGCATAATGAGAATAGTGTGTTTTTAGTTTTAAATTGATAATATCGAACAAAATAGCACGATTGGCCTCCTGTTAGGTATCTATAAACATTTCACCACTCCATTTTAAGATCGCCAAAGTCGCAACATTTCAATTTTCACAACGGACAATACTCGTACTATTTCTTTTCCGAGATAATAATCATTGAAAACCATCGGAATACGTCTTGGTCTCGCACACACCGAACACACTCCCATCTAGCTTATGTAAAGATCTCGTCATCCCTTTTAAGATATTAAGCTGAGATTCTGTTTACGTCCATGTATTCAGCCGAGACCCTGCGCAAATAAACGGCTTTCACGCGTTGCGGTTTCAACTATTTTCGCGGGGGTTTACAAGATTACGTCAATGCGAGCTACATAGCCAATGCTTTCATTCGACATTCACACTAGACGAGTACGGGTATAGCTTTACTTCACCATACACACAATCTTTAGTATAATCTCTTTGTAAATATGAAAATTTCTTTTTGTTTTCACCAAAATAGATCACCTGTTTATTTATCTATACGACTAATATTAAGTATGCATGTGAAAGTCTGGATGGTTGGAGGGTCGTTTGTTAACTAATCACTCCAGAACGACTAAACAGGACTGGATGAAATTTGACATAGGGATAGATTAATGTAAAGGAATAGGACTAGGGTACTTTTTATCCCGAAATTCCCGCGGGAACTCCGAAATTAACGCGGCGACAAACAGCTAGGTAACAGCTAAACAGAAAAACAGCTAGGCGTAGGTAGTAATTAAAATTAAATATGCTTTTGTAATACGTATTTTATAAGTGACAAAACGACTAATATGAATGCTTCAAAAATAGGCTACAACAATTTTAAGCAGAGCGAAAACTTGTCACACTTGCATTAAGGTAAGTGCATTTTAAAAGTGCGCTAAAGCTGCAATCGTGTACTTGCTAGCTCACAAAATATCTGTGAAAGCGTAAGCTCTGTCCAACAGGCGCTATTAGAGTCCGCTTAATGCAACAGGTAAAATTATTATTTTGTATTTACCTACTCGTATGTAGGTACACAGCCGGCTCACTCTTGACGTAATCGAGTAAGGGTCGTACTCTTGACGTAATCGTGTTGGGATCAAATCGAACTCGAATCGAAATAACATTCAATCGGAATAAAATTTTGCTACTTTTTAAGTTTTGGGATCGTGTCTCTATCGAATTTATCTGTCAAATTTTTCGATTTCAATATAGGTGTCGTGTTATTGACTTGTCGGACGTCATCTTTAGACATTAACACGATTCCAAATATGATTTGATTTCGACCTCAAAAGTATGTATGTACTAAAATGACATCAACGTGAAATCAAGTCGAAGAGAAATCAAAATCGAAATCACCCTCAAATCATTTTCAGATATACCTAACACGTCGGTTGTCGCGCGACCGACCGAGGTAGAGGGCGCACGGTGCATCGCACGACTGCATTCATCCGAAAACTGATGGATCGACAAACTTAGGATTTGTGCAATATCTCAGTGTGGAAAAGAGAAAATGTTTGGATATTTTGTTGTTTGTCACTCAATAAAGCATAAAGTGCTAAAACCGTTTTTACGTGGCAAACGAAATAAGTACCTATCTGCAGATAGTTTTATGAAGATATCGGAATTCCCTTTGAGAACTCTTCGTATCAGTACAAAAAATAAAGTATATATCCTATGATAACCTATTAACATACTTGTTTTATTTATTTATGAATATAGTTTCCTGTGAACTTTGTAACTGTGCATTACACATTATCCTAACTTATGTTACCATACTTATACAATACAATAAATAGGAAAGTGAGTTTTTTTTGTTTGTAGTAACGTTTCTACGTCTTAACTATTCAATTCATGATCATGAAACTTTGCATAGGAACAGAAAAGGACCTAATACTATATTATGTATAAGAAAGTACCTACTAAATATTTATAAAAAACTGCGTCTTATAAAAAAAAAATAGCTGTCCCGCGCGGTTCACCCGCAATAATTTCGGAGTTCCCGCGGGAATTCCGAATTGCAATATAGCCTATGTTACTAAGGGATAATGTAGCTTTCTAATAGTGATAGAATTTTTGAAATCGGTTCAGTAGTTTTTGAGTTAAATCGTGGCAAACAAACAAAAAATCAAATCTTTCCTCTTTATAATGTTAGTATGGATATGAAAGCTCTATCGCTTCTATCGTTGGCAAGTATAAATGGTAATGACGAGCATAAATAAAACCTTTTTGGTATGCAGATTTTCCTTGGTACTTTTAAAGTTTAATTCAACAGGATGTGTGAGTGCAAAGACTAGAAGATCGTTTAAAGGAACTTTTCAGTTTGAAGAGCCATCGTAGAACTGCTCTACATCGCGGCACGACCTAACCAGCTTATGTCAAGTGGAAATGCTTATGTATATTTTTGTATGACTATTCTGAAAAGCACTATTTACTTGCTTCGACAATTTCAAGACTGCTCCCGCTGTATAAGTTACGTAATGTATGAATGTATATAATTGAGGTCATACGAGAATATGTATGTATGTACTAGCTGGTCCCCGCGGTTTCAGCTTCGTTAATTTCGGAGTTTCCGCAGGAATTACGGGATAAAAGTAACCTATGTCCTTGTCTGTATTCCTGATAGCGTGTGTGTAAAACTTTATGATAATCGGTTGAGTAGTTGAGGCGGAAAAGCGTAACAGACAAACGCATACGCATATGCATTTATAATTTATTAGGAATTAGGTTTGTATAACGTACGTTATTAATCAATAGGTAAGTATATTACCCACAATTTAGTAATGACAAAAAAATCGATTTAATAGCTTTGGAAGCTTATTTACAAAAATAATAAAAAAAACTAGTAATTAAATTTTTTGCGACTCATTTTAGGTTTTTTATATTAGTCTTGTAGGTACGTACCTACTTTTGATAAAGTTAGATTTTGTAACCGATGTAATGAAGTAGTTTTCCAAGTAAGACGAGGAAAGCTTGCTGAAGCAGTAAAAGATGATAATATCGTTTCCACAACATTGTATCTAATATCAGTTGATTTTTATTACATCTGCATTATAAAATTGACCCTTTTTATTGGTATATCTATCGTTAACTGTAACTAAATGGTTACATTGTTATTTTATGATATGACGCAGAATATGGTGAAATAAAAGTAGCCAGTGGATGGACAATAACAGTTGCATATTGTCGGGAATAGAGAAATGTAATATCATCTATCGACCAGCAGGGCAATTGGGTATTCTCCAGGGTATGAAAGTCAAAATTCTATTCAGAAAATAAAAAATTATAATAGACACGTATTTTTTGCTTTTTCAAATTAATGAAAATAAACAAAGATAAAGCGCATTAAAGTTAAGGGTGGGGGACTCGTGACGTCAATATTCAGTATAAGCCCCATACAAAGTGCACCGGGTTGTGACGTCGCGCGACGTTTCAATTCAATGTATCGACGTTATTTTTTGATTACCTAAAAAGATAAAAAAATACGTAGTCAATATTTTTTACTAATCTACACGACGAACTAAAAAAAAATTTGTCTAGTAGCCAATTTCAGTTTCAATCAGAAAAATAGCGATTTTGTGATTAATTAGTCATGTTTAGACATCTTCAACTTTTGAAGTATGTTTATTTTGGTTGATTGCTAGATATTAGGTGTCAAAACGTGTATATTTTAATCGCAAAACCACCATGTTTTTGATTGCAACCGAAAAATGATATAATAATAATAATAATAATCCACTTCACAACACACAGATCTACTTGATTCCACACTAAGCTATAAGCTTGTGTCGTGGAACAAAACATATTAGCCCCTCAGATTGGCGCAGTGGTCGCCATGCCTCTCCGCTAATCAAGAAGTTACGGGTTTATTAACCAGAATTTCATCTTTAAGTGTCACTATCGAATGGCGCAATAATATATGTCGCCTTTTTCTTCAAAATCAACGAGTTCGGTTCTACTTCTCGACGAAGAAAACAAAAAAAAACTAAGGCAACAATTTAAGTTTTTCTTACTAAGTAGATGGTCCGCGAGATTTCTCTGAGAACTTTATATATTTATCTTTATAACTTTATACTTTTGTTTCGTATACGTCCAATAGAAATATTCAAAACTTTTTTCCAAACATAAAAATCCGTAGCGTACCTAGGTATAGGTAAAACCACTAAAAATATCGCGCACGTTCAAACTAACGCTTTATTAAATAGAAATATTTTTTTAAATTCATTTACCTAACTAGTCACACATCAAATAGCAAATCTATACATATAAAATGCTTTGTCCTGAATGACTGACTGACGGATCAATGTACAGCCTAAATCGCTAATCGTAGAGACTTGAAACCTGGAGGGTGTGTTCTTTGTATGATGTAAGAATCTGATAAGAAAGGATTTTCCGTAATTCTACCCCTAAGGGGGTGAAAATGGGTGCTGAAATTTGTATGGGACAAAGTGATTTTATGGTCCAGTCTAACGTATAAAAACAATAAAAAATTCTATTAAAACTATTTTCGAATTTACGCGGACGAATTCGCGGCCAAAAGCTAGTATACTTATATATTTCCTTATTGTCGATAACATCACTAATGTTCATTGATCCATTTGCTCTCCACCAGTCACTTGGTTCGGTAACGATTTCTGCTTTTTACTCGTCTAAATCAGTGTTAGTGGAGTGGCTATTTTTATTTCCAGCGATCTCCACTAATCATGAGATGTCTGCCGACCTCAAAGAGGGATTTTATGGATCGTTTAGCGGCGGTCTACCTCTCTCTATACACGCGGCAACGGCCATTACAGTACGTATTTCAGTACAATCTGAACGTTTGAAGTGCTGACGTATTCCGAACGCTTTCTGTGTTACGTGACGTCACACAAATAAATTATTTGTGAATTATGCTTAATCAAAATATTATCTTCTCTTTGATATTCAATGGAATGGAGTTAATAAAAGTCTGAAAACGTTAGATATTTGGGCGTTCCGGTCGATCGGTATTTTTATGCTTACCTATATCTATAATATTAAAAAGAGGGAAGATTAGATTTTTGGTTTGTTTGTTTGTTTGTTACGATTTACCTCAAAAACTACTGGGCCGATTTCAAAAATTTTTTCACTATTAGAAAGCTACATTATCCCTGAGTAACATAGGCTATATGTAATCCGCAATTCCCGCGGAAGCTCAGAAATTAACGCGGGTGAAACCACGGGGAACAGCTAGTTATACCTGAAAGGGGCAACGTGATAAAAAAAACGTCATGAAGATCAGTTAAATAGTTAAACCGTGAAAGCATAATAAACAAAACACAAAGTAACTTCTTCAAACCTTTGCATTTATAATATTATAAGCATACTTTATTTCAAATATATATATTTGATAGACAGTACCTGCGCATATTTTACTAACCGGAAACTTCCAGTGTAAGCACTTAGCCATTTTTAAATCGAAACTCAACGCCTTTGAAAACTGAGCAGAAATACGAAATAGAATTAAATAGGCAATATCTAAATGGAGATATAACTCGCTGACCAGACTCAAAGTGATGCAAGCACAGTGACAGATGTGGTGTTAGATCTGTGGGCAGGAATTAAATGGCATCTGTTGAAGGATAGTCCACTACTATAGCGACTCGAAGAGGATTCACAATTCGCTTAGTGAGTGTGAAATGAGTTAAGAAAAATCGCTGCATTATTCAAAGTATGTGTACCTACGGTTTTTAATTTGAGCAATCGCTTGAAATATAGATTGAAAATACATCGTAATACACTGCAAAAAAAGTTAATTTTATTACTGGCATATTAATGCGTATTAATCACAATATTTTAACTATAAACATATTGATACCTAACTTTGATACGAGGAATTTTTGCAATGACCTCCGAAAACTGTGTAATGACGTTACACATATTAAGCGTACCTAAACAGTCCCTACTAATATTATAAATGCGAAAGTAACTCTGTCTGTCTGTAACGCTTTCACGCCTAGACGGCTCGACCGATCATCATGAAATTTTGCATATACGTTGTCAGGGGTACAGAGAAGGACATAGGGTACTTTTTGCCTTGGAATTCCCGCGGGATCTCCGAAATTAACGCGGGTAAAACCGCGGGGCTCAGCTTGTTAATAAATAAAACCTAGTATTTTCAGTAGAAATTGTAATTCTTTTCTGCTTCCAGACATACGGTTTTCGGAGGTTCTTGAATGTATAAATAAATTTAATATTTCACATTCGCTTTAAAGTTTTGAAACGAGTAATTTCCGTTCGAGAACCATTAGTGACGTGTATTGTAGTAGAGGCGCCGCGTTGGTCCAGTAATTGAATAAGCTTTGATTTATGATATATGGAAAGCGATTGCTCTTCGTTACGTCCCGGATATTTTTCGGTGTGTTGCTCACGTGACTGGCGATTCCTTTCAGCGCAGGCCAGGGTCGTTTTGTCTTTCATCGTAATACGAACCGCCTGAGCCGTCCCCTGGGGGTAATTTTTTTTTCTTTTTTTTTGAATATATCGCTTTCATAAGCACAGAGTTACTTCTGCAAAGGTCCGCCTTAATGAATACCTCGTTTTAATTTCATATGATACTTATTCATACGTTATTTATCACGTCTGAAAGTGGATGTATTAAGACTTGATTTATGTAACCGGCACAAGTTATGAATAATCAAGAGAAAAAACGACAAATTACATAGATAGGCATCAGGGTTGTGTTTTTTTGTAGCTATACGGCCATTATATATCTCGTGATATCGGCAATAAGTGCCGAGGCTGATATAATTATATAACCCTGAATAAAGGATTTGTTGGCCCCTTTCTCCGTGGTTCTGTTGATTGTACTATTTTGCCAGTTTCTTCAGAATCAATAAAATAGATTTTACTATTAGTTTTTAAACCACATAAAAACATAAGTTTTTAGAAGTTTAGGTTAAATAAAAAAAAAAAAATAGTCTTAAGGCTAGATTTGTATTACAATGATTTACCCTTCGGAATAGGTAAGTATATCATTTGGGGAAAACTGAAGAAAATATTTAATATTTTCGCCTGAAAATAGGTAAAAATCTAGACATAATAAACTGACGTAGTTAAAACATTCGAGTGAGCGGACGGGAGTTGGTTTACAACTTACAATGATTTTAGTGGCGCTATTTGTGTAGTACATAGATAGCCTCGGGACTTATTGAGCGACTTATTACGCCTACAATAATACATATAATAAGCAATAACATCAAACATGTCTCCACTGTACGAGCCTAGCGATCGTCATAATAAGTTCAGTGATCCTCAACGTTGGTCTGAAAATATATTTATTTGTACACATAAAAAAAAAACTCGGAGAAACATAAAATATGTGGGAGCAGACGTGAAACCTCATCTCCGAATATATACACAATAATATGTTCAATATCCGACCGAGCCAATTCAATAAATTGGTTACCGTAAAGACGAATTTTAGGGGTTAGGTTGTAGTGTTATCGGCAACAATCTCTTTAGTTCATTGGGCATGATGACAAAATTTTAATTTTTAGTCCGTCTTGTAGATCAATAAAACGTAGGTACGATGTTTTGAAGATCCCGCTCCCCACCCGAACGGGTCACGTTACCACGTAGTATGGGTGAGTTCCCTTATCTTGTAATGTGCAATTCTACGTCTCTGTGTAGTGTACCTATACCTACTATTGGTAAATAGTAAATATCTTCGTTTACACGGAAAGTGTTATCAAAATAATATAGAAAATGAACATCCACAATGAATTATAACAAACACCGCACACTGCCTAGTTTATAAACAAACTTCAGACGCAGTCAGTCAACACGAACGGCGTGTTATATGAGATTTCAAACTTCATATCCCCGACAGAAACTACGTACGTACAGCCAGCAGCAGAAACATGTAGGTAAATAATTTGTTCAGTCTTTGAGCTTTATTACTATTGCAATAAGATTCAACTATTAAAGGTAAAAGCCAAGTTCAGTATTAAGCATGTGCTTGATTCTCTGACAAAAGAATTGAGATCTAAATAGGTGCCAAGTCTTGTAGAAACCCTGAAATTTATTTAAAGTAGCATACAAGTTTGCTAGTTTTTATATTTAGGAATATCAGGTCACGTTCAAGAAAGTTGGTTAGTTTTTTATCTAAAAGTCAGTCAGTATAATAACTGTATATCAATAACTGTATGCGCTACATCTATTAAATTTTGGATTCTAGACAAGCTAAAGGGGCTTTCATAAGTGTGCCAAATTTAATTTTGTTAGGTTAACCTAGAAACTATAAACCTATTTCTAGTTGTAAAGTGGTCAAAAGTAGCTCGAAATGGTTGGTCTAACACACGGCTGCAGCGACGCCAGTTCCTTTTTCTTTTAACTTGGCTGGACATGCTACTACGTGTCTAAATAACTGTGAACAGTGTTTACATGTTTCTGTTGCTGACTGTACGTACCCGAGAGCGATCCGATGAAGCGCTCCTCATAACGTCATCTAGCTCTCGTATTATGAAGTTAGGAACTCGTAAAACCTGATAATTTTCAATGTGCAAAAAGGACGATACTTTACCTTCATACCAAACGTTCATCTACCGCTATAAAATGCTTTTAACGTACGCTTCATCCTTAATACCTATTATTGTATAAAGGCGAAAGAGAGTTTGTTATTTAACGGCTCGACCGATCATCAGGATATTTTTAACGTCGTCAAGGGACAGAAAAGATAGGGTACTTTTTATCCCGGATTTTTTTAATTTTTTACCTCTGAGAGAAAAATAGGGGCTTGTTCGGTAAGGTTCGCGATCGAAAAGTTTCCCACCGAAGATTGGTCAACAGTATCTCTGCTACCAGTGTTCGGCTGGGCACCATATTTGGTCAGCATACTCTCCCGTAGTTTGCACATTATTGATACCGTGCAAGGTCGGTCACTGTGCCTGCTGGTTGCTGATATTATCTCGCCAACATATCCTTCGGGCAACGAAGGGCGACCGAATCCTCTTAGGCAACATTTCACAACGATCGGTTTATCGGCTGAGGTGTGAAAAGCGAAACGAACTCACATTTGCATAGTAAGGATTCCATTCGAAAATTAATCATAAAACAACTGAATGTGCGTGGAGACGTATGTAATAGGGTGGTTCAGTCATCCGTGAAATTTCATCAATCTGCGTGCGTTTTATGCCTATTAATTATATAGCACATAAACAACATAAACTTTATATCAATATACTTACAGTAAATATGACCCATGCTCTCGTACTTTTGTGAAGTAGGATCTATGGTAGTACGTCAATGGGGTCATTTTTTGTCTCCTCTCGGCTCTCATCACATTATGTATTTTATCTATCTATATATATTTTTCTGTATGTAAATATATTTTATATCTATGCGTGTATCTTTGTATATCTTCTTTATGTATTTTTATTTTTTATATTTATGTTCTATGTGCATATTTTGTATTATTTTATGATTCCTGTTCTACCTATCAACATATAAATTTTCTGTATTTGTCCTGTCCACCCAAAGGTTGTCTGGAAGAGATCGCTAGTAAAGCGATAAGACCGCCTTTTGTATGCCTTTAGTTATAAGTAACACTGTAACATTATTTTGGTGTACAATAAAGTGTATTCTATTCTATTCTATTCTATTCTATTCTATTCTCTCCTCCTGCTCTATCCTCTAAGACTAATCTTTTTTTACGTCATAGGGGCAAACGGGCAGGTGGGACACCTGATGATAAGTGGTTAAAGCTACAGAAATTCACTTTGCAACTACAAATAATGCGTCCATCCTTCTCTCTCAGCGGATCGCGTACTTAGCTATACGAGCGCCGAGCGTCTGATAAAAACGGATATTGAACGAACGTGGATTGTGTGCAGCGAGCAACAAATAACAGACCCGCCTAGCGACGGCGCAGTATTTGATCGACGTTAGTTAAGCATTTCGGGGCTTGTCTCAGCTGAGGTGAACCTTTTGGGAAACGGAATGAGGCACAATCGTGATCGTTAATCACATTTATTGCTGTTTTTGACATAATGCACGAACGTTTCAGCTCGATTGGTTCATTAACTATGTAAAGGGAAGTAATTTTGGTAATATCCACGGTTTTTTTTAATACAATAGGTTTTGGGGGCGTAATTTGTAATATTGTAGGCACCTACTTTACTAAACTTGGAATTATAGGTTTTTTCTGGCATGGTTTAGCTTAAAGTCAAAGTAAAACAATTTTATTCAAAGTTGGTCTTTAAAAGTCTGCATTTAAGATTTGAACTGAAACATTGATTAATTAATATATTTAATTAAAATACAGGAAGGCATTGCAAGGCATAAATAGCAAAACTATTATTATACTTTTATACGGTTCTTGTAAAGATCTCCACTACTCAAAGCAAAAAAACCACAGATTAAAAGCATTTTAAGGGTTGACTTTTCATCAGCCAGATATATAATCGTCTTTTGACAAATTTCGAAGTACTTTTTCCTTTTGACAATTCAAGTAAAAAAATTCCTTACTAAAATATTATTGGGCGATTGAAAAGGCTATCTTAAATTGTATTATCATGGAATAATAAATTCGTCTCCAAAACTAGCGGACTTAATGCTACCAATTTTATAAATTCCCTGTCATTCTCACACTGTATACATATATTCAGTAGCTAGCTACGTAACTTCCTGGAGAAGCTATTTAACAGTCTTATAAACTATTTCAATTAAATTTCTCTCCAGTTGCTAGTAGTCGAATATTCTTTTGTGAGCGCCGCCAACTTACGATTGTAGCGACTATGGCACTTAAATGAAGCCAATTCAAAGTTAGGGAGGCCTTGGTTTAAATTAAAGGTGCTTCCTTTTTCTGGAGAATTTAAAAAAAAATCAATTAATCGAATAACGTTATACCGAAACTAACAACTAAGAGATATTGAAATTTAAAGTGAATAGTAAAATGATCGATGGTTCATTAGAGAAATTCCCGCAGGCACTTTTGAGATAACGCGTGTAAAGCCGTGGGGGATCGATTAGTATGCAATTAGGTACGAGTAAACTATACTTTTGAAACAGTATAGTGACACTTGGCCTAAGTTTGGTGATATTTTTTTTTGTAAGTGTTTACTATGTTGGTGTAACTTTTAAATAAATAAATGATGTGGTCGCGGAAAAAAGAAACCGTTGAAAACATTTTCATTTTCACTGCAAGCACCAACACAGTTACAGCTGCAACGGACGTGGAGACTGAGTTAAAATATGGTTCAATTACACTTAGATAACGGCAGACACTATTGTCTTCCCGGTTAAATTAACTTAAGTATTCTCGAAACGTATCTTACATTAAACTAGAATAATAGTAACTACTCCTTGTTCGTTGTACCTATATTGGTTTAAATCGCTTTTGTGACATATATTTGATATTTCTCTATATTAGGTATATACCTGAGGTATATACCGTGTATATAACGTGCATAATTGTGTCATTTTATTCATTCTGAGATCTGACATAAATATACCTATTGAAAGTAATTAATATTTAAATTACCATTCTCGAAGATCACGTCATCCTTCGACATGTTATGATTTATAATTATAATTTTAAATTTAATACATGATCCCTACTAATATTATAAATGCGAAAGTAGCTCTGTCTGTCTGTCTGTTACGCTTTCACGGCTTAATGGCTCAACCGATCATCACGAAACATGTTATATGTTGTCAGGGGTACAGAAAAGGACATAGGGTACTTTTCATCCCGGAATTCCCGCAGGATCTCCAAAATTAACGCCGGTGAAATTTCATGAAATTTTGCATATACGTTGTCAGGGGTACAGAGGAGGTACCCTATATGTAAAGGGTACTTTGTAGGAACTCCAAAATAAAACCAGCTGAAACCGCGGGGAACAGCTAGTATGTGATAATAATTATGTAGTAGATACCACGTTTACCACGTATACCACGTTTGCTTGGTTTCCACGACCCAAGCTTAAGTTTAGCGTAGAATTAAGTAGATCAGTGTGTTGTGAAGTGTTAGTATTATTTTATGAACTCTCTGTTCATAATCTCGGACTAAATCCGGTCATTTGATCCGGCTTGCGTGGGAACTTTGTTATTAATTAAGTAGGTATCCAAAAAGATTTACTGTCGGTAGGTAATGGTTTTGAATTGTTTGCAAACCCACTCTGTTGATTTCATAATAACTTTAAACACAAAAAGTGTACATGTTTCAAATTGTGTTTAGATGAATCACAAAACTTTTCCCCGGTATTAAATTTAATAGATTTCGGGAATTTATCTAAACCAAAATAGCGATATCACGTGAACAAGCGGATTAGTTAGTTATCTCGATTGCTACAGGCGCTGTTGTTACAAACTCGAAAACATTTATAATATGCGTGGGATGAGAAGCCAGCCTTTAAAATATAATGGAATATTTTAATTACGTTTTAAATTCATATTAGATTCCAAAATGTAACATTACCTACATAGTCTAGACAATATATATATATATATATATATAATGTACTAGTTGTCTCATCCGCGTGTGAATATAGGGATTCCCTCGACAACAACAAAGCTGTGAGACATCGCCTCGACATACAGAACAAATAGGTAGGTATATAAATAAGGTGCAAGATCGGTTGTTGAAGGGTGAAAGCCGTACCGAACACACGCGTGTCACGTGAAATCTTCGTTATTTCAGTCACTTTTCTGCATCTATTTTGGACCCCGAGCAGGAAACTGGCTTTGAAGAGAGCCATGTTTTAACTTGGGGAACAATCTAACATTGTCATTGGCGTTTCGCCATAATTGAAGAAGTAGATAAAGAAATTGTTATTACTAAGAAACGTTGTCATTGGAAAATTATAATTATAGGCGCCGTTATTAAAGAAGAAGAAGAAGGTGCAAGATCAAGCGATGCCCGCGCGAGCTTGTCGCTCGCGTTGACCAGCCGGCTGACGCCATCTAATACCAGCTGACGGAGCCTGAATGCCACCCTGAGGGGTGGCGTCGGCTCCGTTCCGACGATGGTCGCGGTCCATTGACCGCCTCCAGTTCCTGTCCGTATTGCCGGACAGCGTGGGATTGCCCACTGCAAGGAGCTCTGCCCCGAAGCAGTCACCTCTGCTGCCTCCCAGCAAGAGAAGGCTCACGGAAGATAAACGCATTCTAGGTATCTAGATATAATATTATGTCTAAAATTACGTAAGTATACGAATATAAATTACAAAATGACGCGCACTAAATATCTTCAACTGCATTTATAAAACGTGTCAGATGTTCAGTACAATATGGCGGGCGTCAAACTCTTTGATTCGGTGACACAAAGATTACATTCGCTTGTATAACCTGTCAGGAAGAAATCAAAAGATGGTAATGACACAGCGGACGCCCGCATGGACACTTGCCAAGAGTCGAAAAAATTAACGAGGTCGAATCGTAAACGGACGGACATTCATTCTAGCGTGTATTTAAATAATTGTCTGCGGATCACGAGACCGAAAAACGAATCGGTAACGATCTTTATTTAAAAAAAAAAAACTATAATAGCTGTTTAACCCGCTTTAAAAGTCAGGCGCAGATCTATGGAGATTTGCTCCCCCCCCCCCCCCCACGAGGAATAAATTAGGCATGTACTTTAATCAGACCTTACACAAATCTCTGACCCTGTAAGTTCTTCTCTCTATGGTATATCTAAATTCAAACCAAAATTGCACCCCCTCAACCAAACCCTAGATCCGCGGCAGCGCAAAAAGTACCCTATGTCTTTCTCTGTCCCCCAGATAACGTGTATACAAAATTTCCTGATGATCGGTTGGCATATGAGTATAGAAAATTTCTTGCCATACACAGTGTGATTGTGTTATAGGAACGCGCGTTAAAAGCATGGAATTTTGATGGTCATAGTGAATCAGGACTCGGTTATTATTAGATATATCTGTCAGTCTATGTGACAAAGGTCGACAGTGTCAGCCGACGGATAGCTGTAGAGAAAACATTGAGATAACATAGTATCTTCGCGAAAAAATCACGAAATAACCAAAGAATATATCTGCTGAAAATGCGCTGTGACGATTGAATATTTATTTCACATGTAAAGTAAACAATCTTCATCGGTTCATATGGTTTTGTATACCTATATAAAATGTGTCCTTCTTTTCAACTGTCAACCGCACGTTAGCGACTAGCGTTAGAGTGAAACGATGGAATTCTGCCAACGTTTGGCAAAAAGGTAATAGTAAAAATAGTGACGGAACAGTCAGTTAATGGAATATTCCCAGTCGAATGAGACCCGAAAATTGGAAATGGACAGAAGATTTTTCAGAAATATTACGAAAACGGAATTGGTTCACTATATTCCAGGACCCAGGTGTGATTTTTTTTTAAATTAGTTAAAGGAAATTCTTTCACTTTTTAAACTGGTCAAAACTAAATTTTAAACCATTTAATAGGATTATTAATGATTTTCAAAGATCCCAATTTTTAGAATTTCCTCATTCTATAAAATTTAATCAAAATAATTTTCAAATGGTTCGTAATCTGTCCTCATTTAAAATAAGGAAAACCTTTTCAAAAAATAACATGAACATAGGTAATTTATATGTTTTAGGTTTATTATTTATACTTATATTATAATCTATCTATACCAATATTATAAAAAGCAAAAAACATTTCATTTCAAAAATTCTTTCACCATTAGAATGCTACATTATTCCTGAGTAACATAGGCTATGTTGTAACCCGGAATTCCCGCGGGAACTCCGAAATTACCGTGGGCGAAACCGCGGGGGCCCGCTAGTACCTATCTACATCATTTTTTCACCAGTGATAATTTTTTTTTTTTCAAAAAATTGTATTTAGAAAAGAAAATGGTCACATTTATCCTAAGGCGAACATTAATTTTCGTTTCGCAACTAGATTAAGATTAAATTCATCTCTTACGGACCATAAGGAACCTTTCTGTGTGCGTGACCCCATATTTTGCGGTCGTAACATTTTTATGTCTGCGCAAAGCACTTAATACAAAACAACTTGGGGGTTAGTCGGTGAGAGTGCCAATAAGCCCACTTTTACCTAGACCAGACTGTAATACTGTTTAATCAGTACAATCTGGGCGACCGAGCTTCGCTCGTTGTGATATTACAGCGCCATCTGTTTTTAAGTAGAAAAGCAGTACCAAACATTAATTTTTCATTGCCTGATAATACAGATAAAACGACGTTTTCTAAAAATGAAACCGATATAATACATATATAAATATATATACAAGTTTTGCTCGTTTAAAGGTTAGACCGATATTCTGTGATGTTACCTTTAATCTTTTATACAAAGAAATGGTTTTACGTGATTCCAATGAAGTATATCGAAAAGAAAGTCAAGGCACTTTCTTACCCAATAAGAATACGGAAATTATGTTATTTTAAGAACTGAAGCCTCAAGATTTATGAAAGTGATTTAAGTCCTTAACGAATTTACTTAACTCCCTGAAGCCGGAAAAAATATGCTCGAAAAGTTGAATATTGGTTTTTTGTGTAAAAGATTTTCGGAATGAAAATCATTTGCCACATAACACTTTAGCTGAGTCCTCCGTTTCAAACTTTTACTGTACAAAATATGATGCGACATAACCGTTGTAAGACCGCTAGAGTCCTGGAGCGAATTTCGACGAGGAGCCTAGAATTGTTGGCCCATCTTGGGTAATGTCACAAAAGGTTGCACGCTGTTTGGGAATAAGTTATGCTTTGTAGTTTCTGAAGTATTCTAAATCAAGCGTCTCATTGTAAGTGAACTGAAGAAAATAACATATAAAAACAACAAAAACTTGATTAGACCCTGGAATAGTGTAAAATGATGCAACGCGATAACTTAAATAAGGTATAGTCCAATATAAAATGTTCTTCTTTTTAATTTTTGTCATTTGATCTGCTATCATTGTGGATTATTTTTTACGTTTATCACTTACCGTCGATGTGAAATACAAAGGTGCAAAAATTACTAAGAACTGCCCGAGTCATGGTATCTTCGAGAAAGAATTATTGCTACACGACGGCGACCGCGACATACGACTAGAATATATCATTTGTCGACCTACATATTTTTATTTGGTAGACCTACAGCGTTTACATACCGAAAATTCGGGACATGCTGGTGAATCAAAAGCTTCATACCGAAACAATATTCTGGCCCTAGTAGGTACTGGTTGTTAAACGATTATAGAAAGAAGCGAATGGATTCAGTTAATTTTTTATTTGGGAATTGATAAAGACAAATAGATGAATCAAACATACCAAATTGTACCCCGAAATTCCATCGGTCAGCGGTCATTCTGGTAATACTGGACAAGCAACTGGTTCTTTAGAACCACGCGTTTTTGCAAACACTAGTAAAATTTCATTAGAGATAATAATCTTAATTAATAGTTAACCGACATTGCACATGAAAATGTGAGAAATTATGCAGAGAGTAGTAAATACTTACAGATAAAACAAATTATATAATTATAGTTAATATTTTATCTAAAATAACTTATAGCGCCATTATAAGTTATAATATTATAATCAGAACAATTTTAAAATCTGAATATTCATAATTAATACAAATGCTTTGGCGAATTAGGCACAAAGTCTTGATAACTTTAAAACAAACTTGTGTACATTAAAGTTAATCATCAAAGGTAACAAGTATAAAGTTATAAGGAGGAAGAGAAACGTATAGCTACGAATCCCAGTCTACTCACAAAATTACCAGTTTAAACATTGTATATAAATTTCTATTTTGTTTGAAATACTCATGAAATAAAGTTAAAATATTCTTTTATTTTCGTTATTTGTATTACAAGTTGAATTTTTTTAAATAATTATGGGAAACTTGGAGGGTGGCGTCCTTACTATCTCAATTTAGCAATTATTAAATTCAAGTCAACGTCAATTTATCTTAAAGGTTTAGTTTTAAATGTTGTTGTAAAACGAAATAAACTGAAGTGGAGTAAATTTGATTTAATGTCACAATTATAAGCTTGAACGAATCGTCTCTAACTAATATCTACTTCTCATATTCCAAAGCAAATATAACTTATTGATGAAGAAATGAATACCTATACAATTCAGTTAATTAAACACAAAATCATTTATTTTTAAACTTAAAAATTATGAAATGAGACCACGTTAAAATCCCGAACCAACATCTATTTTAGTTCGACAACCGAGAAACCACATGAAAGTTTTCTCATCTCACTACTGTTATTCCTAAATTTAACTCAACATTTTTTATTTTAATTACTGTATTATACTTTTTTTTACCAACAATAGATTTATAGTGATAGTAAAATATATAATTAATTATTTTGCGAAACTATTTACTAACTGCCTTACCTATGTGATATAAGTATACTAAAAACTGTTTCAAATTCATCGGAATTTCACACACTACAAACTTACGGCAAGCTATCCGTTGAAACCGAAAATTTGCATGAATCTCAAAGCCTTAGTGTAGTGGTTTGCAATTATGTAGTTTTGGTGCCGTACATAAGGATAACTGTTGTAGGTATAAGTAGACGGAACACTTACGTTGATCTTTGAAGCGAAAGCCTTTGTAAACAAATATAATAACAGCTGACTAAAATGATAATTATAATCCTTTTTCATATTTATATGTATTTCTGGTATAACATAACGCACGAATAAGGTTGACGTAACCTACATAAACATATAGTACGCATCTACAAACAAGGCTACGTGAAAAAAATATTTTTAAAAGTCTCAAAAATTATAAACTATCGAGTATTTTAGATATAATCATAATATTTGTAACTAGCTGCGCCCCGCGGTTTCACCCGCGTGAGTTTCGGGTTCCCACAGGAACATCAGCTATCTGTCGGCGAAAGTCCCGTTAAAATTGGTCGAATAGCCGTTTTAAAGATTAGCCGGAACAAACAGACAAATAGACGGACAGACAGACAGGCAGACAAAAATTAAAAAAAGGATGTTTTAAAGTATATAAATGTAAATAATTTCATAATATGCATAAAGCGAAAAGCTGTTAATTTGGAATTACAAACAGACACTTCAATTTTATTTATCTGAAACAGCCTTGTACAGAAATTTGAGACTTGCTTTTTTACGTATATATTTAAAGACATTGATATTGACGAAATATTGACAAAGCTAGAATTTAACTTTTTTTTCAAATTTAATTTCAGAAACAATATATACAATATACAAATTCTAGCTAGATTGGGCTCATTGGTGTTGTATCTGACGTGACTTTTATATTTAGCGAGGTAGAAATACATTTTTAAATTGTATAATTTAGACCCAAAAGTTTCCAACTAAACAAAAAAGACAAACATTGTTTATGACCACCATGAACAATGTATGTAAACCCAAACAGTTCAGGACGTTTCTCATTTGTTTAAAAAGTTGTGAAAATTGTCTCGTGGAATAAGAAGGAAAAAAATAATAGTTCATGATGTGAAGTCTGGTTATGTATTCAAGAGGACGGAAGGGTATTTATGTAAAATGCAGTGGAAATTGCGCCAAATTATTTGCGGCAACGCTCCAGAATTAGTATAGTGATCACGGCACGTAGCGTTTGAGCAATACAAACAATACTTGGTTTATGTTCAGATCGGAGCGGCCAAGATTAATAGGATTTGTTTTGATGAAGATCCAGATAAATTACACGCTACGAAGACTACGGGGCAGTAAATTGAAGAATTTAAACGTATGGAATATTCAAATCTAACAAAAAGGCAAGAATATTTTGTATGAAACTAGCTGTGCCCCGCAGTTTCACCCGCGTGAGTTTCGGAATTCCCGTAGAAACTCCAAAGTAGCTTAATTTACTCTTTATAACATCGGCTAATTAGCAGTTCAAGTCCCGTCGAAATTGGTCCAACCGTTTCGGAGATTAACCCGCGTGAGTTTCGACTTTATATCAGGAACTTTTGCGGACGTAGGCAGAAAGACCTGCCAGTTTCATCACAATCGAACCAATGGTTTAGGAACGCCTAGTGGACAAACATACAAACATTTATTTTTATTTATAAAGAAGATAAATGGATTAAGTCCATTTAAATTTTGACAGTAAACGGTTTACTGTGTCTGAAATACATACCTACCTATGTACTTTTGAATGAAATGCATCGTAACACTGTAGTCCAAAGCGACTACCTAATTGCACCGCAACGTTTATGTCATACAACGCGTTGCA
The DNA here is from genome assembly GCA_907165275.2 of Zygaena filipendulae. Classification (NCBI taxonomy): domain Eukaryota; kingdom Metazoa; phylum Arthropoda; class Insecta; order Lepidoptera; family Zygaenidae; genus Zygaena; species Zygaena filipendulae. Next base: position 2,395,043 of record OU015649.1, read on the forward strand.
AAATGTACTTTTATGAATTCAATTGTTGTCTTAAAAATGTAACGTTACTTTTAAATATTTTAATTTATTTAATATTTCGTATATTTCGTATTATAAATGCGAATGCGAGTTTATTTGTTTGTTACGTTTTTGCACCTGATGTAGTGAAGAATATAGGCTACTTTTCATCCAGCAACTCCCGCGGGAACTCCGATATTAACGCGGGTGAAACCGCGGGGAACAGCTAGTGTTATAACTACATGAAGCTTTCTACGAAAATACTTTTTAAAGTCGTGGTAGAGAAACTGATTAAAAAAAAAAAACCGATTTCAACCACTTCTTCGTTGTATAGCAAATAAAAAAGTATAGAGCGCTCTTAAAAATGTCAGTATTGAAAATGGCGATAAGAGTATACGGAACTCGTAAAAACACCAACTCGGCTTATCGTTTCTGCGTTAATGTCACACCCTTGTCAATCTGCCCCGCTAATACTAAATGCGGTCCCTTAAGCCAGTGGACTTGGAGAGAAAATGCACTGTGAATATAACGTTTTCGCCCCCGGTCATTTTCGAATTTAATCATTCATAGTATTTCCATTTATCGTTGGATAACATGAAATTTACAAAAAGTGGTAACCTACCACGTCCGCTTGGTTTCCACGACACAAGCTTATAGTTTAGTGTGGGATCAATTAGTATATCTGTATATTCTAAGGTGGAATGGGCATGTTGACTAATTTTTACTTTTTTGTCCGTCTTGTAGATTATTAAAAATATTGGACACGTATTTTTTCTTTTTTTACGCAATCGAAAAATAACGGCGATATATTGAGTTGAAATTCCGCGTGACGTCACTATTCTGACAGTTTTTATGGCGGTTTTACCGGTTAGTGACGTCATGACCCCCTCACCCTAAACTTTAATGCGCTTTATTTTTGTATATTTTAATTTATTCAAAAAAGCAAAAAATACGTGTCTATTGTTTTTTTTATTTTTCAACTGACGGACTAATTTGAATTTTGATTTTCAAAAGTAGTCCACACCCCCATTATTATTATTATCTTTACATAGTACAAAATGAAGTCGCTTCCATTTGTTTACGAGACGAAGCGAAAGTCGGAGTTATTGAAGTTGTTGCGGGGTTGCCGGAGTTATTACAAGTTTTTCTAATCACTCAACTGATGTGTTTAACTCTGAAGTCTCCATTGACCCTCAAACACTTACCTGAAACGAAATACAAAAAATATATTTAAATATCTTTAATACGAGTAGTAATTTATAGATGATTGGATCGATAATATAAATAAATTTTCCCTTATCTATTTTATAAAAATCTCGCCTTGACCGATTTTTATGAATTTTTTTGTGTACATCTCAGACCAAATAAAAACTAAAGACGGAACGTCTTGAACAACGAAGTGAAGCCGGTTGCGTATGCATGTGGTGCTTAGGAAAGTGCCACGATTCCCAGGTATGGTGTCTTTTTCTTGTAAGTGTGTGCGTGTTTCTGTGTACGTGCACGGCGTGGTGTCTTTTTCCTGGCTTCACTTGTTTGTTCTAAGACGCGTTCCATCTTAAGTTTTTATTTGGTCTGAGGTGTACATTTGGTAGGTCTGAGAATAGGTTGTAGCTTATTTGTTGTACCCCTAAGGTGCGATAAGGGTTTTCAGAAAAGATCATAGTACTTACTAGTGCTCTGTTACATATTCTAGATGAAATAAGGGTAGCCCTTTTCGGAATTGTTTATTTTTATTTTTTGGACGAAACTTTACTTTGGAGTTATTATGCGAGTCCCGAAACTCACGCGGGTGAAACCTCGGGGCATACCTAGTAATATAATACATAGAAATTAGTTTTAGATCCAACAAGTATACAAGTGCAGTTTATTTAATTACTAGTAATTTGTCTCTGAAGAGGACACCTATTGTTTAAAACGATTTACATTTATTATACAACGTGTTAATGAATTAACTGAAAACTAGAAAGTAGTTTTCTCAGAATCAACTAACGAATGGATCGCACTATGTTTTAATATAGGTTATATATTTTCATTTTTACTAGCCCATGTCTAAATTATTTATAATACTATATTTGGCGCGTACGCCGCCCGCACCAAAAAAATTCGAACCGTTAGGCGCGGGCGTAGCGCTTGGAATTTCGCAGATAGATCACCTCTAAACTAATGTTGAATAACTTTTGAAGTATAAATTTTTTCAACATAAAATAAATTTTAATCATATTAGTGTTTATTTTTTTAAATCGGGTGTATCAGGTTTTCAGTTAATTCATGAACACGTTGTATAAGTTTTATTCACAGAACTAACTGTCCCCCGCGATTTTACCCGCGGTAATTTCGGAGTTCCTGCCAAAATTCCAGTATAAACTAGTGTATAAATCTTTCTCTCTTCTTTAAAAGATCTAAGCGTACAGACGGCGGGGAGCGACTTTGATTTATATGTATACGTACCTACCTACTGTGTAAAGATTATAGCCAAAACATTAAAATAGGGCCATAAATTTTATGTTTAAGAAATCAAAAGCAAGAAATACAAAACATCTTAAAATAAGAGAATATTATGAAATATAGTTTAAGTGAATATTTTTTCAGTATAGTCTCCTTAGATAACTCAGCTGATATTCGATCAGTCTTCAAACGCTTTGATAAATATAGTTCCCAATGTTTTAGGTCAAATTAGATCAATCAACTAAAACAAATGTAAAATTATTGTTTCATCTCCAAATAGGTCACAAATGACAACAGACAGGTATTGCGATACGATTAACTACGAAAATTTTATGTTGGTGATAAATTTCGTTTTTAATTGTCTTTGCTGGTGAGAGACAGGCTATACTTACAGCCTGTTGGAACGGTTGAAATAGTATCTAATATATTTCTATTGCACAAACTCGTCTTCATGATTTTTGAGATCTAGTCAAAAAGTACTTGTCAAAAAAGAATTCCCATTTTTCGTGTGCGACGAGAAAATATTCACCGAAAATCAAAAGAAGATCTCTTCGCTCCTATCAATTTAATAGTAAACATCTTGCACTTGACTCTGCAGTGAAATCCGCTGAAAGATAAGAAATTACTAAGTTCCTTTCGTTTCCTCAAAATACTCTCGGAATGTTATTGTTTCTTTCTTTCTTTCTTCTTCTTATGGACTTTCGCATATACCTAATTGCATTTACCCAGTTTCAAGTAAAATTAATTAGATCAATGTAGGTATTTTCTATTAAATTGCTTCGTTGTACGGTTTGAAATTGCAAGCCACGGTACTATTATAGATTGCAAGAACTATCTCGGAGCTCTTGGAGGAAACCGAAGAAATCAGCTCGAAATGTCATATATCTTCTTGAGCACATAAAAAAATATTTTCCAATACAGCATCTTATAACACAACAATAGTACATTGTTATCCTAGGGGTGAAAGTAACTTATTTAGTCCCGAGACGGGGTTTGGCGCCCGAGCGTAGCGAGGGCGCCAATAGATCGAGGGACTAAATAAGTCTTTCTCCCGAGGGTAACACTGTGCTTTTCATTACGAATGCAAGGAAAGTCAAAATAAAAATAGGAATTAGCTAAAGAAAAAATGAGTGAAGATCGGATAGTCGCTTGACACTTTCCCACCTATTTCTTTTTCTTTGGCCGGCTAGCTATTCAGCCAGCATTTTTTATTTACATTGTGGCGACCTAAAAAAAATATTATCTTTAATTATTAAGTATTAATTAAAGAAAATAAAAAAATATAAATAGGAATTAGCTTAAGAAAAAGTGAGTGAATTTTATTTTAATTAATACCTACTTAAACTTTACGTTATTTCAATTTTACATCGCGCTGGCTGTATAGAAAGTTGAAACATGTTTCAATAGAAATGTGAAAATAGACCTAGTTTTTTTTTAATAATTTGACAGTTGTCAGTTGAAAGCGATTCTCCCTAGGGCTGAAAAGGGTTTCAACCCGCTTCTCAGGCAACTTCAGACCTACTTTCCGAGTATGAGTAATGAAAAATCCATTTCGAACCTTATTTTTATCGACATGAAAATAAATGACCGAGCCGTCATCTTTGATTCCCGGCAAAAAACTCCAAATGTTATTGATTGTGTCGAAAGAACATGAAAGTTGGCAGACGTGGTGGTGGTGGTGGACTGTAGGTTTACAGTGACTGTGGACACAGACAGACGTCGTAAGAATAACAATTAGTTACAGCATCAGCACGCATCCGCCGTAACTCTCGTTGTTGGTTACGACGCCATTATTCATCAGCTGTTTGAGTGCAAACCGAGGTTTGACGGCAAATTTTCAAAGTAAAATTGTTACTATATTTTTTGATTACGATCTGGCTGCCATTTACATAATTAAGATATAATAAACATTGAGTCTATACTTACATTAATAAATAATAATAATAATCCACACCACAACACACAGATCTACTTGATTCCACAGTAAGCTATTATTAGCTTGTGTCGTGGAAACCAAGCAAACGTGGTATTATATACTACATAGAATTACTTATATATAATACTATAGATATATAAACACACCCAGACTGGAAAATGGAACCCTGTGTTCATCACACAAAGTCCACCCTCACCCGGAATCGAACCCGGAACCCCTTGATTAGCGCCAACCGGGTCGTCAACATTAAAGAACAAAATCAAATTGCGGGCCGATGAAGATAAAAACTATAACAAATTCGATCAATTTAAGCAAAAATATTGTTTAAAGCGCGCATTACGTAAAAGCTACTTGACGGATTGAAATTTAACTTATTTTTACTTTTTATATCCACACATCAAAGAGTTCCCGATGGAGTTCCGAAAGTTACGAAAGCGTAAAAAAGTTAGGAAACACACATGAAAACAATTTCTTTAAATCACATGATATCCTAATAGGTATTATAGATGCGATAGTGAGTTTGTTTGTTTGTTACGCTTGTACGGCTTAACGGCTCAAGCTCAACCGATCATCTCGTGATTTTGTATATACACGTTTTTAGAGGTACAGAGAAGGGACATAGGGTAGTTTTATCCCGGAATTCCCTCGGGAACTCCTAATCATCGCGGGTGAAACCGCGGGGAACAGCTAGTATTAATATAAAAGAATGCTAATTTGATTATATTATACTAGCTGTGCCCCGCGGTTTCACCCGCGGGAATTCCGGGATGAAAAGTACCCTATGTCCTTCTCTGAGTATACCCCTGATAACGTGCATGCCAAATTTTTGCTTTGTTTTTGCGTGATTGAGTAACAAACATCCAAACATCCACACTTTCACATTTATAATACTTTAGTAGGATTCGTCGACTAGACTACTGCCTCTGATGGTGTCATTCATTGTGTCATTCTATCTGCCTGATATCAAAATACTCGACAGTGAAAATTTAAAAGAACAACACTCATAAGTTTTTCTAACCGCCGCACTCAGAGTCGACTTTAATGATTACTTAGTTAAGTATAGATTTTTAAAACAAAATTGCCGTAATCAGAGACGTTCAGTAAATTAATGTTAATTGGCATTTAATGAGATGTAACAAATATTAGTTAAATGCCAATTAACATTAATTTATTAAACTTCTCTGATTGCGGCAGTTTTGTTTTAAAAATCTATACTTAACTAAGTAATCATTAAAGTCGACTCTGAGTGCGGCGGTAAATAACCAAACTACGAGTATCATCTAACACGTGGGTAACGGATTAATGTTGCACGTTAACACACCTTGAGCACATAATAATAAGCAATTAGGTATGAGGGCGCCAAGCGAGATGTTGTAACAAGGTTACATGTATCTTGTTAGTAAATAATTAACCCTAATAGCTAGCAGACTACGCAGTTTCATTGAAATGGTCCGTAAAATCCTTTCATCCGAAGCCAGAGGTATAAATCCTTTCTTATTAAAAGGAGATAGGTCCGGACCCCTAGGTAAGATTAGTTTAAACTAATAATGGATAAAGTTCGTTCATGGTTCTGCCGGATGAAAATCTAATTATATACATAATTATGTAAATAACTTATTATCTAAGCCACATATGTACCTAATATTATAAGACAAATTTAAATGATGCTTATTTATTAAAGAGAAAAAAAGACAAGTGAGACAGTTTACATCTCATCTTAAAATCATATTATTACTAGCTGTGCCCGCGATTTCATCCGCGGTAATTTCGGAGTTCCCGCGGGAATTCCGGGATAAAAACTATCCTATCTTTTAAGTTGGATCATATTATAAATGGTTACAAAATTTTATCAAAATCCGTTCAGTAGTTTCGGAGTACATCGCGGACAAACAACGTGACACGTGATTTGGACATTGATAAGCAAATTTTGAGTAAATCGTGTTTTAAAATTATAGCGCCATTTTCTGTCAACATTTTGTATGTTCAATATTTAGTTACATACTTAAACAATGTAATAAGGTAAACACAAAATGCTTATCTGCATCCATTTATATGTTTTAAGATATTATGTCTTTTGGCGGTTGGGAAGCAGTCCCTCATTCATGCTTTTTTTAAAATTTATGTATGTTGTAACTATCCATGTGTTTATTTATTTATTTAATTATTTATTCTTTATTGTACAGTGTGTACAAATGGCGAACTTAATGCCTTGCGGTATTCTCTACCAGGTAACCATTGGGTAGACAGAGAGATATAGAAGATGGGGTGTGCAAACAAAACAATAATTAATATACTTAATACTAGACACTAATAATTAATAACTAAAACATAAAGATGCAATTTACTCACAATACATACTAAAACACATGCATATCCTACACATACCGACACAATAAAATACATACACACATAGTTACATATAGTATATATATATACACACACATACACGTACCATGTGTTGTGTCAAATAAAGTTCTTTCAATTCAATTCAATTCAATATGAATCCGAATGAAAGTTTGTTATAAAGTACACAACTCATCATCATGAAGTTTAGCGTGCACGTTATCAGGGGCACAGAAAAAGATACCTAGGGTGTAGGTAATATTTTTCATCCCGAAAAACTTCGAAATGCGATCGCGCGGGTGAAGTCTATGGGAACAGCAGCTGGTCTTACTAATTTATAAAGAGGTAAAGTTTGTGAGTTTGTGGGTTTGTGACTTTATGACGTTGTAAGGGGGTAATCTCTGGATCGATATTGAAAATTCTTTCATTTATACGAAGCTACGATAGTCCTGAGTGACATTGGGCACGTTTTATCCCGAAATCCCTACGGGAACTCCGAAATTACCGCGGGCGAAACCGAAGGGGAACATATAGTCCTTACTAATTTGTATAAGAAAATGAACAAAATAACTTACTCCCTCTCTTAATATTTATCTATTATATGTTATTGTTGGGAGACTCGGCTCGGAGAGCGGCAACACTACGGGCAGCGCCATGACAGCGGTCGGCGCGTGAGACGGAACTACGGAAGTAGTCGCTGTGTGCAAGTCATTCCGTCGCATCGTCGTTCGTCGAGAAGTGTTGTTATATTGGAAGTTTATCATTTTTGTCTGTTTTCATAATTTATTTGGAAATTGAAGAAGGCTTACCTAAAATCAGAATTGGGATTGTCTCACGGACCACAAGTATTGGCATTCTGACGTGACAATTTAATATTTGTGTAACTACCCGTTACTTATGGTTTGTCATTTTTATTGGTAAGTTTCAAGTGTGATTAAAATTATTTAAAAATAGTTCTTCGTGTCTATTTTCTGTGTGATTGTGTGATTCTTATTAAGTTTTGAAGTACTTTTGTCGAGTCAAAAGATTGCGACAATGTCAACGAAGTTCGCGTGATCGAACGTCTTTTAAAGTCTTGTACCATGTAATCGCAGCAATACCTACTGCTGTCATTCGTTTTCTGTGTCTATGTAAATAAGTAGGTACTAAGCTACTTTCTCGATCCCTTTCTGCCGGTTAAATGTGTTTCTCCAGGAGTTTAAACCCTGATGCAAACGTTGAGTGCGTGCTCCACGAGCGCAGGCGCCGCCGCGTCACTGAATCGCGACAGCGTTGCCGTTGCTCCGTGCCGGGGCTAACGGAGCGCCTCGCGGCGCGTTGCTTGGCGCGCGACAGTCTGGCGCCACTGCGATGGAGTTGCCTGGGAGCTGACTCAGGGCAAATCACATGTCCCACGGTGACAATACTGCGTTTGAGGTGCTGGATATGCTCTTAAGAGCTAATGATCGCCGCCTATTGAGTAAGAAGTATCTATTACTTTCTAGAAACCTACAATCACATCGGTCAATCGGTATTGACTGCCGATGCAAAATTCCATCAATTTCACATTACACTTTGAATGATTTGGTTAAGGTAACTAAATATTTATGTTGTATTGTAAGTTACCCGAAGGAAGAGTATCACTTGTATGTTACTCAAAGAGTAAGCTACCAAAGTTAAAAAAAAAAGATGAAAACAAAATATTGAATGGATAAATTACATCTTAACAACTGTATTTCAAATAAACATGAAATGAATATTTGTGCCCATAGTAGACATATTGTCTGTCTGTATGTACCTACCTGTATTTTGTTGTTGTGTGATATTTTCTTTTAAATAAATTTCATCACAGATTTATAAAGCTGCGTACACAAGAGTGTTGCTTTCAATGGTATGGGAACATCCATGTTAAATATATGTAGGTAGCATGAAAATTATCAAGTTTGTGTCTCCTATATTTCTTATACCTAAGTATTTTATTGAAAAAGGAGTAGGTATGAGCTAATTAAGCTCATTCTAATAATAATTAGCAACTTATGTTTTTATTCATTGAAGGAATATTTTGATGACTGAGCTTGACTCTTGTGATGAAATAATTTGTGATGAATTACATGTTAAGTTTATGTAATCTGAAATGTAAATCTGATATCTAGATGTGAATTTAATGTTAAGTTTATGTAACCTGAAATGTGAATCCGATATCTAGATGTAAATCTAATGTTAAGCCTCTATTCTTCTGAGTGTTAAGCTTAATGTTCATCTGATGTATTTAAAAACATTAATCTGAGTAATGTAATGTTGTAGTTGAACTGAAATGTATTTATGTAGATGCCTAGTAATTTAATTACTAGTGCGTCCTAATATTTTTGGAACACCTGTAAAAGATAGCTAAGTCTTAAGCTCACTGTAACAATGTATAAGACTCTGTTGTGCTATGTTCACTTAGTAAGCATTAAATACTTGAATACTTTATGAGAAATGGTCAGGTTAGGCCGAGCTCAAGAAAGATCGAAGAACTTGTGAAATTACTTTAGCTTACTAAAGTTATGCAATTGTCAGTTCTACGACTTGCAGTTTACTCTTAGGATGGATATCTGAACCGAATGCTGGAACCAATTAGTGTCTGAAAGGAGTTCGACGTGGGACTCCAGTATGCACACGCCCGTACTGCCACGGACGTGCTGCTGCACCGCTACGCTATAGTGCGCTGGTACAAGTTGAGGCTGTGTGTTGTGTCTTGTGAGCGACATTACTGCGCCACCGTTCATCGTCGCTGTACAGATCGCGTCACAGCACGCCGTTGCGTCTGTGTCGGCGAAGCGAGCGTCACCGTCACCGCACTGTTTTGCATTTTGACTGTATGGCACTGAGGTCATCTTGAAGCCGACCTACGAGTGGGTCGCTACGTTCGATGGTGATGATGATGAAGATGAGGATAGCGATGACGATGAAGATGGAGATGATGATGAGGATGAAGATGATGCTGATGGTTGTGGAATTCTTCGTTGAGCGAAGTGTTACCGGATCCTTGCCCAGGGTCGAAACCTTTTCGCTATGCGAAGAGTCGCTGTGGTACCTGATCACTACCCAGTGTGTGAAAGCTTTTCGGTAATGGCCTAGGCCGAAGAGTCGCTGAGTGCGACTGTGAGAGTGTGCGACCGTGCAACGAAGAGACTCTCACAGTGCGGCTCAGTGTTGATTATTTTGCACGTGGTTGTAGATGTAGACGTAGATCTTGGTTTTATTTTGGTGTTGGTAATTCGTGTGACGAATATTAATTTTGATGAATATAACTGAAACTAACCTAACTGTGTACTTAAAACCTTGTCACTTTTGTTGTATATGCGAACGTTGTTTAAATTTTGTTGCTAGCGATGATGACGAAATTGGATGCAGTCTAGAGACCCTTGTTAACCGATCTGTTACATGTACTGGATGTGCGAGACGAGTCTGATAAGACCTTATCAGATTGATCCTGACGAGGACGTCAGGGTGTCAGGAGAGGCCGTGTTGGGAGACTCGGCTCGGAGAGCGGCAACACTACGGGCAGCGCCATGACAGCGGTCGGCGCGTGAGACGGAACTACGGAAGTAGTCGCTGTGTGCAAGTCATTCCGTCGCATCGTCGTTCGTCGAGAAGTGTTGTTATATTGGAAGTTTATCATTTTTGTCTGTTTTCATAATTTATTTGGAAATTGAAGAAGGCTTACCTAAAATTATATTCATTATCTAGATTGAACTACTGAGCCGTTATGAAAGCTATAGAGCCGTTTACAATTTAGGATAAAAATGGTCTATCGTCGTCAATTTACTTCTTTGTGTACCGTATTTTCTTAGGGTTTCAGTGATGTTATTCCCTCAAGGGATGAAATGGGTGACACCCGCGCGGGGCGGCGGAAGGTCGTCGATGCGTCTGTTAGGTTATGCTAAATCGAATCTCACATCTACAATCGAGTAACTTAGACTACATTTATTTTAGAAAAACATTGATCCGATTGTGATGAAACTTTGGCGAGTTGTTCTGCCTGCGTCTGCAAAGGTTCCCAATCCTGAGAAAGAGATGCAGCGGGAATTCCGAAATTCACGCGTGTGAATCTCCGAAACGGTTGGACCAATTTTGACGGGACTTTCACTGCTAATTAGCTGATGTTCTAAGGAGTAATTGAGGCTACTTTGTAGTTCCTGCGGGAATGCCGAAACTCACGCGGGTGAAACCGCGAGGTGCAGCCAATTAATCAATGAATTGAGTCGCACGAACGCCATCCGAAGCCACTCGTGTCGGCAGCGGAACAGCACACGTGCAACCGTATAGCGAATTTACGACGACGCCATACGCTACGGCTTTTACGACGGCCACTCTCGTTAAAGAAACCGGCACAACAACAATTAATGTACGCACGATTGTTACGTACCGTACGAAAGAACCGAAGGGAATCGTAAAAGATAATATTATAGCATTTTTTTTTTATGTTATCCACCACGTTGTTTGTAGAGAGCATGACGTCGCGCGTCGCTAAGACGTACGGTCGGAATTAGTAATTCGAAAATTTATGGCGCGGAAACGGATCACCTATAGGTATGGCGGTTATTTTTACACGAAAATTATAAAAAGACTAGCTGTCCCCCGCGATTTCATCCGCGGTAATTTCGGAGTTCCCGCGGAGGTTGCGGGAAAAAAGTACTTTATGTCCTTCAGTTCCCGAGGGAATTCCGGGATAAAAATTATCCTATCTTTTAAGTTGGACCATATTATAAATAGTTACAAAATTTTATCAAAATCCGTTCAGTAGTTTCGGAGTCCATCGCGGACAAACAACGTGACACGTGATTTATATATCAACTTCGACTTTTGCGTATTTGCCATAATTATATGCAATACATCAGTAAGAAAATTAAAATTTCTGTATTGATTAGTTAAATGAATAAATGTTAATTTTATATTAGGATTCTTTTTATCGCCTATGTGCGCATATTACCGGATTATTGTCTGTATCTAGACACAAACACCTGAAAAGTAAAAAATAATCATTGGGCATGTTGACTAATTTTTATTTTTTAGTCCGTCTTGTGGATTATTAAAAAATATTTGGCACATATTTTTTTTCTTTTTTTTACGTAATCAAAAAATAACGGCGATATATTGAGTTGAAATTTCGCGTGACGTCACTATTCTGACAGTTTGTATGGCAGTTTTAGCGGTTATTGACGTCACGACCCCCTCACCCTAAACTTTAATGCGCTTTATCTCTGTATATTTTAATTTATTTAAAAAAGCAAAAAATACGTGTCTATTGTTTTTTTATTTTCTAACTGACGGACTAATTAGAATTTTGATTTTCAAAAGTAGTCCACATCCCCATTATATGTGTGTGTTAATTCAGTCAAAGTCTACTACTACTTCAATTCCTGACAGTAGACGACAATTCGAATGTAAACAATGTATGTATAATCAGTGTTAATTGTTATGTATCAACATATACCTAACTTTACAAAATTATTATGTCCATGTGGTCTAGTGTGTACTTAAATTTTATATTATACTAGCTGTGCCCTGCGGTTTCACCCGCTGTAATTTCGGAGTTCCCGCGGGAACTCCGGAATAAAAGTACCCTATGTCCTTTTCTGTACCCATGAAAACGTGCATGCCAAATTTCATCCAAATCCATTCGGCCGTTTTTGCGTGAATGAGTAAACGTATGCGAGGATAAGAGCTCGAAAGCGAATTTTCATCCGACTTGCTTAAAATTTATCGTCACTGCTCAGCTCCTATGTGTCTTAGCGTTATGTTATACAGCCTATAATCTGCCCACGAGTATGGACTACAATCGTACTACCAAGTTTGATTAAAATCCTTTCAATAGTTTTTGACCCATCCGTGCACATAGATACAGACAGACAGACAGACAAAAAATTTACTGATTGCATTTTTGGCATCAGTATAGATAACCATTCATCTTTAATATTAATTTCTAATATATATTCAATGTACAGAATTGACCTCTCTACAGTTTTATTATAAGTATAGATAAGCATAGTTTGCATAGTATTTGTCAAATTGTTTATTTTTACTGTAACGGTCTTTGAGCTTCTAATTTAAATTCTCTTTCCTCACTGGATTGGCTGGAAGAAAATGCTTTTTATAGTCAAGTTCTTTTTTTACACATTTTCCTCCTTATCTGTATGTCAATGTATCTAATTTTCAGTATTCTGTAATACACAAAAGCAAATTGAACAACGATATTATGTATTTGTGTAACAAAGAATACCGAACCAGCTGTATTTGTACCCTGTGGAACGTCGTAAACACATTTTTCACGTACGATCATCCCTTCATCCGAACGCAGTGCGCCCTTATAAGGCGCTTACACGCTTATTTTGATGCCGTTTTTTATTTTCGCAAGCTCATATTCTGTCGCGCTCGGTCTTTGAACACACGAATGCCAAAACCGAGTAGAGCAACGACATAAATAATCCATTCTGCGCTGTAATACGAAGATCCTATGAATTCGAAATGAGAACACAACCATGCTTGTTATCTTCCTATCTAGATTCGATGGCGAGCCAATTTTGTTTCAAATACCAACATCTTCTTACACGGAAACTTGTGAAGAATTAGGATTTATTGTGTAGGGAACGAAACTATCAGACCTGTCTCTTTCAGAGGCTTATCACAGTGTGACCTACACTCCCTTACTTCCCAGTGTATGGATGCCCCATGGATACTGGCGGTGCACACATGAAGGGTACCTTTTGAATTTTCCAAACCTTCTGAAACGTCTTGAAACTCCCCTGATACAAGCATTTTTTATCGTAATATAACGTTTTGCCTTATCTCTTTTAGTTCCAGAGTTATTTATCAACAAACATAGGTACTACAATTTTATTTAGTGAAGATAAATTGACTTGCAATATTCTATATTGCAATAGACTACGCAAGTAGTCCCTTTACGCTAGGTGTCGATTACAGGAAAGTAGATCAGTGGAGCTAGGATGCGCACATGATAAAATTTTATCGAGCCATTTTATCGATTCTCGTCGACATAATATATCGTTTTGTCGACCAGTGGTAAAAAATGTTTAACCGAATCTAGACCCCACTACTGCACTTTTTTGCTTGGACGCCCACAAATATTTGTCGTGTCGACAATTTTATCTTTCGTTCGATAAACATATCATGTTGCGCATCCTAGCTCCGCATGTCGCTTTTAAATGAAACGAATTATCGTTATAAACAAAATGCTTTTAGGAAATTGTATTATAAGTATATAGAATTATTGTAAGTATATTATATTGTAATATAGAATTTTACAGTCGATTACGTGTTAAAATAAAGTCATGTAACTATTTAATAAAAACATATTAATTAATACATAGTATAAAACAAAGTCTCTTCCCGCTGTCTGTCTGTCCCTATGCATGCTTAGATCTTTAAAACTGCGCAACGGATTTTCATGCTGTTTTCACCAATAGTCAGAGTGATTCATGAGGAAGGTTTATATCTATATTTTATCCCGGAATTCCCGCAGGAACTCCGAAATTATCGCGGGCGAAACCGCGGGGGACAGCTAGTTTATTACAAACGAATATTCCGCACAAAACACATAACGATATAAAACACGGGAAGTTCCAACCAAATGGCTCCACAATAGGGTTATTGAAACACAAAACCCCGATTTTATTACGAATGTTAAACTTTAAAGCGAGTTTTGTGATCACTTGTTAAATGTCATCTTAAAATTGACATGTCTGTCGTAGTGTCGCGTGTTACTGTCGGTTTAATGTAGCGCGAAGCAGTAAACTGATACATTGTGTCGCACAGCGCACTAACTGCTCCAATATTGGCTTTGAACATCGCAATCAAATCTGTGGCGGGCGGCTCGCAGAATCAAATCAGTAAGTACAGCAACAGTGTTACTAAACGCCTTTTTAGACCGTATTCTGCTGTTACATTTACGTGTCATAATATAAAAGTAGGTACACAAGTAAGCTGTCAGTAAAAGGTACTGCGAACACAAAAAGTATAGAGTTCTAAAGGAGTTTAGACTTCAGATATTATTTCAACCTTATATCTGAGACCTTATATCTGAGACTTTATATCTGTGGGTGGGCAAGTGCAAATCTTAAACAATATCGAAAATTTTAAAAGTTATTTGAGCATACTGGAGGAATTCTCGATGACAGCTACGTCAGGCATAAAATCTGCGTAGGTATAGAAGTTTTTCGTAATGATAAATTAAAGCTTCGACGCCGGTTAAAAAACCTCACGATTTTTGTAACTTTTTCGTTTTTTCCATAAGCTTTTATTTATCTTACAATTTTTTATTTATTAATTAGATACCTTTTAAAATATGTCAATCACTTTTTATAGATCAGTTCTATTAAAAATACGCATCAAGGTCGTTTTTCGTAATATTTTATTAGTTTTTTTGCCAAATTTAGGTTACTTTGTTCTTGTGAAGGGATTGAATAAAAATTACATTCATGCACACGTGTCGAAAAATGTCTCTTTATACGTAATATTGTCACCACCTAATGTTGCTGAATTGTAATGACCTAATACAATGAGTTCCGAATGTCTTCAGTTGCCAAATGGCTCAACCATTAGAAACGTAAATTACGTATTTTAATCCTGAAAGATATCTCTTTTCTTAGCGTCTAAGATAAACATGTGAAAGCAAAGACCCAGCGATAACATTTAAATTTTATAGGTTGGAATAGTCTGTATCTAATGGATACTATAACAATTTATCTAGTCATCATTGATTCAGTTTTCTGAACCCGTTCAAGCATTCGTCTTAGGAATTACGATGCTGAGTATTTTTATAAAATATATATATCTAGGTAACAATAAAAATAAGTAAAAATTAAAAGTATCTATACTTATGTATAAACCTCATACAACTGCCTGATAGTTCAATCTGCTCGAAATAAGACCTCGAAGACTGATGGTGTAAAAGTAGTAGGTATAATTAGATTGTTAGTTAGGTAGGTTTTCTGCTTCCCACTGCAGGGGGCTCTGCCCCGACGCAGTCGCCTCTGCTGCCTCCTGGGAGGCAGCAAGAGAAGGCTTACGAGGTTTTCTGAAGTTACCTACTTATGACATAAAAAAAGTTAATTAAAATAAGTAAACATCAAAAAAATCTACAGAAAATAAAAGTGCAAAAACCACGAGCGAATGCCCAAAGTAGTAATGATGAGTGATAAAAAAGAAACTCCGTAACTGCAGCGGTTACATTAATTTCTCAGGTAGATACGCTGGGGCGTGCCGCCGCAAATTTAAGTATTTTATTTGTCAAGACAGACGAACAAAAGGAAAAGTCGGCGACTGGAATGGCACAGCGGGGCTCGTTAACGTCGAGTCGTCCACTGACTACTCAGTTGAGGCCCTCTTAAATGAGGGAGGAAAACAACAGAAGCCCTATTTCGTTGGCGAAGTGGTCACCAACTCACGACTCGCAGTCCCTCTCCACTAATCAAGAGAACCCGGGTCTCATTCCCGGTCGGGTTGACTACGTGTATATCTATAGCATAGCATATAAAGTAGGATATTCGACGATTGCATGGTTTCCACGATACCAGCGCATTGCTTAGTGCGGAAACAAGTATGTTTACAGGATGTTACAGAAAAGTGTAGTCACATTTGACGATTGTGTTTACGTTGTCATTTGCAAGGATTTGACACTACTCTAAAAGCAAAATTTTACTTTATTAACTTGTCTGTGTAATGATTAAACGGTAATAAATTGCATTAAACGATCTTGAACCCGTCACCTGTAACCGATTTATGACCTACCTAGTGATGTGACATATTCATTGTGTTGCGGAAGTAGTCGTTAAAAATATTTTTACTTTGGTTTGTGAAATTATAAAGTGAGGTTTTTGGGCTAAATACCATGGTCAAAATATTATATGATATTACCAGATCACTATCGTGAAATATGACTACACCTTTGTGTTTCTGTTTTCTGTATAAAGTGTTAATATTATTATTTCAAACAAATATCTCGCTTTGATTTTTTGTGCCTATAATGATTCTCAACAAAGCTTTTGTTTATAATATGAAACGATTACAACAGGTTTGTGCTTCATTTGCTTAAGAAGAAAAAATGAGTCAATCCAAAATATTATACTACTACTATTTTTCTTTAATGTAACAAATGTATGAACCATGGATTTATTTGCATTAAAGTGCATTAGCCCTGGCTTAAAGCTGAGCACGAGCAATTATGAAGAAAAATAATTTTCACAAGTCGAGTCGAGTGTGTGAAAATACTCCTTTAGAATTCCAGGATCCGCCGCCATCAAACGGCGCTGTATATAAATCCGACAAGGGTTTCATTTCGAAGAAAATCTACGTAAGTATATATAAAATAGAGGCAGAAAAATCAGGCTCGTTAACTATAAGCGCTGAGGCGTTAACTTCTTGAATGGCCTGAAAAATCTTGGTACAAATGGCGAAATATTAGAGAGGTGCATCTACCCGTACATGGTACGTGCAAATTGCGAAAAGAAATCTAAATGTAATGACTATAAAACTTGGGGGACGTAGGTACATGGCAATAATAAATGAAAATACTAAGAAATAGAATATTATCTATAGTTTTTGGATATTTTACTTCTCGAGGTAAAAAAGGACAAGAGTTACTTGGAAGTATCGTTACTTGGAAGTATAGAAAGACTTAATATCGGCTTATTTTTCAAATAAAAACATATAGAGGTTTTTATAATTCAACCCCTGAGGATATGTAATAGGTAAAATGCAGACGGCGGATGAAAACATGGGGATCAGCTAGTTTAATTAAGTACAATATTGACTGCATGTATTCTTTATATGCATTCACTAGTATTTAATCGCCACAGTTTCACCCACGTGAAAAAACGAAATACTGAACTTTGTTTTATAATAGCTGTCCTCCGCGGTTTTACCCGCGGTAATTTCAGAGATCAAGTGGATATTTTGGGTAAAAAATTCACTGTTGTAGCTTCCTATAAAAGAAAGAATTTTCAAAATCAGTCGGATCTATTCAGAGATTTCCCCGTCGCACGGATCTATTCAGAGATTTCCACGTCACAAACTCACAAATCACCAACTCACAAACTTTAGCTTTTTATAATATTAGTATAGACTACTTAAGATTAATCGGATTCATAGTACAAGTTCCAAGTCGCATTTTATATTTGAAAAAAAATAATCAAAAATATCTTTTAAAATAGGTGCATTCTAACACTGAAACCTTTTGTGACTCCAACTAATGACTGAATTCTAAAGGTGTGAGAACTTTCAAAAAGCCTCTACAGTGTAGGTATGTACGAATCAAAGCTTTTTGGATGCCTTGCGAAATTAAAAATCCCAGACTTTTGAATAGATGCACAATAACAAAATGTTAAAAAACAATAAAAATTGCTTTCATCGTTAGTTAAAAATTTACAAAGGAGGAGTTACCTACTTTTGTTTTATAGTACCAAAAATTCAATTGTAACAAGCGTTTATTTAACTAGCAATGTCTCTTTGTATGTTGTCCGTTTCAAAATTTGCAAACCATTTTTCACCACTAACTTTTATCCGATTCAGATAAAATTTCATATTTGGCACAATGCAATCTTATAATACCATCGAGCTGATAGTACCTAACATCGTGCATCGATCTGATTTTACTATGGAGCCGGGAAAATTTGCTTTTTTCTTTAAATATTACGACGTAAGGTCATAACTATAGTGAAGATGCCAAAAATATCGGGTTTTACTCTTTCGAAGACGCGCCGTGCCTACACAAATTCCTAAAAGCACAAACGGAGTTAGAACCGGAATTATACGACTTTACATTAATTTATCCGCAATTTCACTTTCACTCTTCACCAGTAAAGTAAATAGAGTGAATATTACGTATAAATTGTAAATTGCCAAATGAATCCCAAAGTCCCGCGAACAATCGGCCTTCGGTGTAATAAATCATCGTAAATTATTGCCCAAAATGTCAGCGCGGGTGATTATGAAAGTGCGATAGGTCAATATTGGAAAGGGAGTATTTGTACCAGTTTAGATAACCGGTTTAGTTGTATTTTAGTTATCTAGAAACAATTTTGAAGGTCGGGGAAGTTATGATTTATAGATAAATAGCTATGACCCGCGGTTTCAGCCGCATTAATTTGAGGGAAAAACTTACTAAAACAGCTAACCGTTTGCGCAGCGTACGCAACGGATTTTTTTTTTTTTTGCAACATTTTTCATTGATGCTCCGCTCCTATTAGTCGTAGTTGTGATGTTATATAGCCTAAAGCCTTCCTCGATAAATGGAATATCCAACACAAAAATAAATTTTCAATTTGAATTTTTCAAGTTTCAGAGATTAGAGCGTTCAAGCAAACAAACAAACCCTTCAGCTTTATAATATTAGTATAGATATAATCGCTATCAGCGGTGCAGGTGTCAAATATAACTATTTATTCATTTGGTGATTAGAAAGGTTTCCAGACTTTATACTAACATTAACTAAAACACACAAGTGTACAGGAATAAACGCACTCAGAGCATACTACGTATATTTATTTTTTTAAACGATACATATAACGACCCCTTGTTCTTTAACGCCTTGGCCTAATGCAAAATTTCAAATTTCTAGACCCAGAGTTTTGAGCTATGAATCAGTCATTTAGTAATGACATATAACTAATATAGATTAATAAATAAGCGTTGATTTTAAAAATCAATAGCGAGAAACGTTCCGAAGACGTAAGTACTAAATATTTAAAAAATATCAAACTCAATTTTTGATTGTACGTTTAAATTCTAAATGGAAATATCAAAACGTATGAGCGTATTGATTCAATAAACTATGTTAAATAATGCTAATACTCAGTGCTGTGCTGAATCCGGTCGTGTTGAATATAGGCGGGCACAGCTCCAGATTAATGCCAGCATCTGGTGTGCTCACATTTTACAATACTAGGTACGTGCACACTCCGTGTATGGTGCATCCCGCAAGGATTAACTCCGGCGAAAGATTAAAGCCTGACAGTATTATACAGTAGAACACTAGACTTGTAATCGTAAGTTAAATAGGAAACGGAACTTTTCAAAATCTTTTCTTTCTGCATCAGTTTAAATATTTGGATCTTCATTAAGTACCTACTTGTAGAGTATTTGTAGGTCCAAAGTGATCGTGCACGAGAATAACTTCGAAATTAGATAACAGAAGCGACAAATGTAGAGCAAGCGCGGCGCAAAATGCAGACAGAGAAAAATGAATACGCGCAGTCCTCTCTGGATTGAACTTACAATTTTTATGTAAATGTTAAGATTTAGTCGTAGATTTAGTCGTAAAATTTATGAAAAGTTTCAAAATTCAAATTTTCAAGAAAGGGGCGATCGCAGACAGTGTAAAAAAAACCTTTTCAAAATTTTATGGGCCGTGATTCACTTTACAATAGGTGACATTTAAAAGTAAGCACAAGGAAAAACACGAATGAATGGGGTGACTGCGACGACCCACAATTTATCAACGCCTAGCCGCTATCCAGCGAGAGAAAGAAATGTGGAATTCAGGGAGTGCGAAGCGTAGGTAGGTAGGTACTCTATTAATAAAAATGTAGTCGAAGACGAAAATTTATCCTCAGAAGGGAATAAAAGTGACTTATCTTATTATGGAAAAGATACACTACAAATAGAAATTATACACACTCAAAAAGTAGCTGTCCCCTGCGAAGTTATAGATACAGATATTATATCTTTATTTGCAATCCCACTATTTATTTACTAACAATAAAATATGCAAAGAATGTTAATAAACTATTAAAAAATTATCTAGGTACATGAATTTCGGGGTTCCTTCGGAAATTCGTAACATGGCTATATAAAACCATTGTATCGAGAAAACAAATATAGCGTGCAATTTATCGGTCAAGTGGTTCAGAAATTATAAAAACCTTAACAGATGCACCAATAATCATTACGAGTAATAGGATTTTAAACAAATCAGATACCCAATTAAAATTTTACATGAAAACGTTGTAGTCTTGGGATTATTAAACTTTAGGAAATTCTCAAATTCACCAAAGACCGTGTGATCACAGAGCTTCAGTATTCAGAACACTTAAAATATTGTTGTTGTTAACTATAACATCTGAACCAATGCCATAGTTAAATGAGAATATTATAGACGTTACAGCAATAGTCATACGAGTGGGTATTGTTCGAACACATGCAGAGTTTAGGTACGTTATTATGTTAGACTTAGCTCAAAGACGCTAGACGCTTGTTACAGTGCAATTTAACTTTGCTTGTCCACAATCAATATTGAAGCAAATTTTCATGCACTGCTATAATTTGAAATCTAGCACCAGTACTCTTTTTTTTTAAATATCACAAATATCTTTATTAAGTTTTGAAGTTTGGAAAATTATTGGGCATTGGTTTTCATTTTTTCAACAGCAAAAAATAATTAAATTGAAAATTATCTTTATTACTGCCGTAATTTGGGTCCATGCGATAAAATTTATCATATATAATATCGCAAACACTGCGGTGCGGATTAATATTACTTTATCACTACAAAAGCAAACACCAGTCGCCGTGATATTGGAAATATCACAGTAAACACCCATTGTGCTTATTATGTTGACTCCAATCATGACGTGATTGCAATCAATTACAACATTAACAAACAATCTGATCGAAGTACACTTAACTGTTCAAATACTGTACGAGAGGTATTAACCAATTCTATTTAAATAAGGTCCAAATGCGAGACGAAAGTCTCTTATTCCATTCACGTCCGCGTCTTTTCAATGAAGCGTGTTTACAGAATTATTTCATTGAGTGCCGTCTCTACTATTATCGAAAAATTGTAAATAAAGTAGAGACTTTTCTATTGTTTATTTTTGAAGTACGAAGCCGTAGTGTTATAACGTCTTGAGAATGCAAATGACATGGGTAATGACAGAAACATGGGTATTACAGAAAGGTGTAGTCATATTTGATGATCATTTTCACGCTACCGTCTGCAATGATTTGACACTAGTAACTGAACCGGTACCATGAAAATATAAACTTTCCTGAAATTTACTAGGTTTGCTGTTATTAACCTGCCTCTGCACCCCATCGGCAATAAATTACATCACATGATCTTGAACTCGTCACCTGTACTTAACTATTTTATGACCTACCCAGTGATTTGACATTTTTATTTTGTTGCGGAAGTGGTCGATAAAAATATTTTTAATTTTGGTTATGAAATTTTGAAGTAAAGTTTTTGAGCTAAATTTTCTTTTTATTAATTGCTTGTATAAGATTGCCAGAGGGGCTATTATGTAACTTTTGTTTCTATCATTTTTTGGTTGCTATCAAAACATGGCGATTTTGCGATTACAATATACACGTTTTGACACCTACAATATCTAGCAATCACTCAAAATAAACATACTTCAAAAGTTGAAGCTGTCTTAACATGATTAATTAATCACAAAACCGCTATGTTTCTGATTGTAACTGAAATATGATTGCAACAAAAGTTACATAATTGCCCTGCAGATCACAATCTTCAAATATGACTACACCTTTCCGCAACATCTTGTATACTACACCTCTGAAAAGGGTAGGCAGAGACTCCCATTTATGATCTTATGACTCTCATTTATGATCTTTACATATTTTTGCCTCGTTCACATTTGTAATCATTCTGTTCGTCCGGTGATTTCTAATCCAACACGTCCTCTCGATTTTGCTGTACACCTATGTCATCGTGTCATCATCAGTCATGCTACTTTCGTCCTTTCTAGTTGACAGAACAATTTAAGCATTCCTCTCTTTATTTTAGTCACAACATAGATTTTCCTTTAAAATTATAGAATAGAATATTTTTTTTTTTGTTTTGTTAGTGTGATTACAAAAAAATTTAAGGCATACAAAAAGCGATCTGTTCCAGACAACCTTTAGGTGAACAGGACAAAAACAAAAGATAATACATATTATTATAAAATAAATATATAATCAGCGTATAATTTCTAAGCACCATAAACCAATATTCTGAAAAATCTGCGAGTTTTTAATTTCAAAAGCAAGTGCGCCTCTTTTGTGGCTCCATTACTTTTAACTACATCTATCGCAAAAAGATCACGAACTCAATAATGTGGAGTATTAAATATTTTCAGCTACGTGCAAGATAATCCGTCAGTTAATATCCAAGTATATCGTACATACGCTGTGGGTTTGCGGAACCCGCGCTCGGTATTTGCACTCCATAATACATCGATCGCAAGGAGAGTTTTTGCATCGTCGATGTTTGCGTTAAAGCTTCATTGTTGAGCCGCTCTCCCGCACCGTTACTACTAAGTCTGAGTATATTACCTACGTATAATATTTTCCGTTAAGTACTTTAATAGTCGCTTTCACGACAGCACAAGCATCGAAAGTTCGACCAGTCGCGTCAGTACTTCGTCGTGTGCTTTTATTTTCTTTATTAAATTCATTACTTACCTACCTCTCTTTTATGTGCGAAATATAATATTAAATAAAACAATCTACATAGCTAACGTTCTAACCGTGCATTTTAGTTTCAAATTCATTCAATTTCTCATGAGATCGCAAGCACGAGATGGAAACATTTTAAGAATTTATCGTCCGCGCGCTACATTTTGTTATCTCTCTATAAATACACACACAATTCGGAGGTTTATATTCCATTTTTCAACCAAGTAGTAAAAATTTTTATTTGAATTCACTTTATTCTATGGACGGGTCCGCTTATTTTTACAATATGTACCCGTAGATATAAAAATTTACATGTTATTTTAGTGTTTGCATAAAACGAAAGAAGATTAGCGTTGAAATGTATTTTTCCCAAAATGGTTATTTTATTTTTCAGTCACAAAGAACTTTCTCAGTAATCTTTTGTATGTATTTTTGGAACGCAGCTAAGTGCGATGGCTTTTTTATTGCCTATCATCTTAGTGTTGTTTATTGCATAAACTTCTTATACCTCATGTTTTTGTTTGTACTGGCGTCGACGCTACGTAATACATTAAAGAGAATCGAAGCGCACTCCGAAATAAGAATAAGTGATGCTAATAAATGAATATTAATGTTGTCTGAGTATTACAGTTCGATATTACGAGTACAAGAGACGGTGGCACACCGCCAAGTGGGCGATCTGTTTATTTTATACTAATTTAAAATATTCGTCTTCACAATCGAATCTATTCTTGTTGCTAATCCTGAATCCAGATACCCTTGGACACAATAAAATTCGATTTGTATAAAGACAAAGCAAAATAAATATAGGTTTAGAAAAAAGAACCTTGGATGATTTAATTGGCATTTAAATAATTATATCATAAATGATGATGGAATAGAGCAGATAGACCTCGATAATTATTTTGTAATTATTTAACTCGTGTCTTTATTACAAGACCTGTATGATTAGAAACAATGATTATATTATTAGAAAACAATAGCTGTAACCCGTGGATCCACTTGCGTGTTATTTGTGCACTACTACACGAAGCACCAAGTAACTAAGTACTATTATTACTTCGCGCAGTTATTAACTGCTAGTATTCCTTTTTTCTTTAACCGATTGGAATTAAACCTTATTATATAGTTTAAGTGGCACAAAAAAAGACAACAGCGAAAACTGTGAATATAGGTTTGTAGGCAGAAAATAAATACAAAATTGTCCTTTTGGATTCTATACGTCCTCAGATATCTGCAATGTACTCGCATATACTACTAGTATAGTATTATATTATCTGTGCATATACCTACATTTTGATTGAATACTAGCTGTCCCGCGCGGTTTTACCCGCGATAATTTCGGAGTTAACGCGGGGATTCTGGATTACAATATAACTTATGTTACTCAGGGATAATGTAGCTTTGTAATGGTGAAAGAATTTTTGAAATCAGTCCAGTAGTTTTTGAGTTAAATCTTAACAAACAAACAAAACAATCACATCTTTCCTCTTTATATTAGTATAGATAGATATAGATATAATGACAGACATAGACAAGGACATAACTGCATGCCCTTAACATTTTCATGATCGTATTGGTAAATACGAATTTCTCACGGGTTAGTGTACTTGATGTAGTAAATTCAAATTGCTGAATTTGCGTAAAAAAACGTGTTGGAATAAAAAATTTTTGGTAAAATATGTTAAAAATATATAAAAATAAAGCACGTTGATATATGTATGCATCTATGCAAGTGTTATAAGTTTTCTAAATTGTGATCTTGGAGGTGGTATGGGGAGCGGGTTGTGAAATGAAGTAAATAATAATAAATACGGAAGTTTAAATACCAATCTTTTTTTACGACCGAAACTTTGAAACATTATTTTTCATTTAAAGTCATCTTCAGTTGATAAATGATGACAGGACACAGGCCTACCCCAAGGCACTTCACGATGCCGATCATCGGCCCCATTTAGCGACAGCGTCTCATCTACGCACGCACCATTTAGTGTTCCTTATCTGTCATCGAACGCGAATGCAATGATTTGTTTCCGTTCTGCAACTTTCTGCGTTTGGCCGCTGGCCAAATTATCGACACATATTGGCCCATCGCCAGACCATCTGTCATTGAGGCACCAACAAAAGTGTACACGAGCGTTTCGCGTTGTGACAATGGGCATGTTGACTAATTTTTATTTTTTAGTCCGTCTTGTAGATTATTAAAAAATATTGGACACGTATTTTTTCTTTTTTTACGTAATCAAAAAATAACGGCTATATATTGAGTTGAAATTTCGCGTGACGTCACTATTCTGACGGTTTGTATGGCGGTTTTGCGGTTAGTGACGTCACGACCTCCTCATCCTAAACTTTAAAGCGCTTTATCTCTGTATATTTTAATTTATTTAAAAAAGCAAAAAATACGTGTCTATTGTTTTTTTATTTTCTATCTGACGGACTAATACGAATTTTGATTTTCAATAGTAGTCAGTAGTTGTATAATATCACGCAATTACAATCGTCATAAATCATAGTTATAAAGACATCATTCACATCAAACATACCAAACAAATCACCCGATTCCGTCACCTATCACGTAATTATATCGTACTTGACTTTGGACCTCGCGACATAAATAATATTCCAGTTTAATCTGAAGATGAAATCTCCCGTCAACTACAAACATCTGACTCAAAATTTTACTGCGAAATAATTACGATGTGTTATTATCATCAGAGACATTCGCCCGTAATTCATGCTGTGCGGCCTTAACAAACGGTTACGCGGTCGTAACGACAAACGATTGTCTGCAAACTTTATTGGCCACATTCCAAATATTTGATGACATAAACCAATATTGGCGATTGATTATATCTGACGTGCCGTGACCTTGAACTGACGTTAAGGAGGCAATGATGCAAATAGTCTGTCTAAAATTTACTTTGAGAAAAGTTTTTTTGGTTTCTTATCTTAATATCTCTTTAGCCTGTAACTATCTATATACATACTGGATATAAGACTTCTTATCTCACCTCTATTTCCCAGGACACCCCAGCAATGCGAGCGATGTCTTGAGAATTGTCTTCTGACACTTCTACGTTTTATTCTGGGTCTTCGTTTCATGATTTTTCATATTCATATGAAAGACTTTAACGACATTATTTAGGTTCTTGCGCTTGGATAGGTCACAATATTCAAGAACTGAACTACATCGTTTTTGAACAAAATGTAAGTTTCGTCTTAATAATATAATGAAAATTAATAATAGTACCTACTAAAAGTTTAATATAATACAAATAGTACTCAATACTAATTAATGTTAACAGTAAAAGTTTGGGTTGATGGATGGATGTTTGTTACTCAATCAAGCCAGAACAGTCGAACGGAATTGGATGGAATTTTGCATAGAGATAAATTATAGTTTGGAAAAGGAAATAGGGAATTTTCATCCCGGACTTTTCGCGGGAACTCCGGAATCACCGCGAATAACAGCTAGTGTTTCGTAATATCTAATACTCAAATATCTAGACAACAAAGTTAATCCAACGTTTTTCACTATTACACGTCTAATTTTCAAGTTGGTTCCGTCTAATGAAGCACACCATATTGTTTAGTAGTCTACAGACAGTTACGACACAGTTCGAAGCGAAATGCGCACGTCGTCACATTTCCAACTGGGACGGTCAACTCGTGAGTTTATTTTAAATACCAATCGTAAATATATCTATCTAGATACGCGTTGGTCGTAATCCATTTTACGTGTTTAAATCTCTGTTCACCGATGCGCTGCGACTGCCGTTGACGAATTTATATGTATGTATTGTTTAGAAATATTTTGACGGTACTATAATGTTATTTGTACGGTACTATTTTGTCCATTTCCTAAATTTCACCAAAACATCAATCCACTCACACACACGTTCACGCGTATACTCAAACTCACACACGCACACACACCCTCACCCACACACGTCTTCATGTACACAACCCTCACTCACACTAACACAAGGTTCTTTTCAAATCTTAACTTTTGACGAATTTTAACTTTTTAATTTTTTAACTATGCTCATGCTGAACAACATGTACTGTAACTGTGATTGCTGATAATATGCAGGAGGGGGCCTGGTGATCTGTATCACAGGAAATATTCCTACGACAGACACCAGTCTCCCACAATAAAGGTCGTACCCTTAAGTTTGTACCTACTTAGTAATGACTGTGTTGTGTTGAGACTAATAAAGATATTATTATTATTCTTTCAATATTGACTTCCACTCGTATTGCATTTAGCCTAGTATCCACTGACCGTAAATGTGTTTTTATTAAACACATCGTACGGTCTGAAACTGCAGGTTATCCTTACAATTATAAATGCGAATGAGTTTATTTATTTCTTTGTTGGTTAGGCTTTCACACCTTAAGAGTTCAAGCTATCATCATGCATTTTTGTATAGACGTTGTCAGTGGTACGGAGAAGGACATAGGGGTACTTTCAACCCGGAATTTCCGCGGGAACTCCGAAATTACTGCGGGCAAACCGCGACAAACAGCTACTGTTTCTATATATACATAAAAATATCCAGTGCCTACCTACAGTACATGCAACATATAGTGTATGGTGAAAGAAAGAACATGGAGCTCACAGTTCACGCAAGAAAATGAAGAAAATAACTGAACGTAGGTAAATGGTGCTAAGATATACTCGAACTAGTTTAGTATATACAACTCCAAGTTTAAAGAAACAAGGTTGAGTTTTAATTGTGCATAATATACCGGACGTGAAATTAAAACTCGACCTTATGTCATTGAACTGTGTAGTTACTAGTTAGGTCTAGGGTAGTTAATATCAAGAGCGGTTGCCACGGTTCTCTCCGTACGTACACTGTTAGGTTACTACCTATATCGTTAACGATATATAGCGATATATAACGATATATAATACATATATCGTTTAGTTGGTTTCCACGGTACGCCAATAAGCAAAAACTTTGTTTATGTTCAATAAAGTATACAAACAAACAAACAAACAAAAACATGTTATCCCACAAAAAATAATCAATTAAGTCAGTGAAACTGAACGCTTGTTGTACCAATAATGCGTAAAAAATGTTGGCATAAAATAGCGCTGAAATT
This sequence comes from Zygaena filipendulae, assembly GCA_907165275.2. Taxonomy (NCBI): domain Eukaryota; kingdom Metazoa; phylum Arthropoda; class Insecta; order Lepidoptera; family Zygaenidae; genus Zygaena; species Zygaena filipendulae. The sequence goes on from OU015649.1 coordinate 2,423,322, forward strand.
TCTTCAGTATGGGTTAACACACTATTGCTTATCAAATCAAATCAAATCAAATCAAATCAAATATACTTTATTGCACACACAGTAGAAGACACAAAATTTACAAAACACAGAAACATATGGATACGTACAACGAGGCGACCTATATTGCTGAAAGCAATTTTTCATAGGCAGCCTCCTCTGGTAGAGAGAGATGTAAAAAGAAAGGTAGATAGTGCGGCATTAATATCTGCATAATAAATTTCAATAATAACAAAATATATAAATACTGATATATAGATACGAGAAATAATAGAAACTACGTAAACTTACAACATACAGATACTTATACGTAAAATAATTGTATACTAAATCAATAAACAATACATAATTCTACTATAATAGAATACGAATTTTATGTGCTAACTAGAAGTCAGATAGTGTTCCTTCAATAGCTCCCTGAATATTTCCAGCGAACGAGCAGCCCTGATAGGCACAGGTAGGGAATTCCAAAGCCGTGCGGCTCGAACAGTGAAGGAAAAGTCATAGAATTTAGAGGAATGGATAGGTAAGGAAAGACATAAGTTATCGGATGAACGAAGGGAGAGGCTATGGGAGGAAGAGAGGAATTGGAAACGTTCTTTGAGGTAGAAAGGAGTTTTAGGGATAAATAACACAGAGTACAAGAGAGAAAGGATAAAGGATATGTAAAGGAAAGGATATGCTTATCCATATCTACCTTACTATGGGATCAGCCTTCTTAGCCAGTTGACAATCTATGATCGTTAATGCTACAGAAAATTAACCTATCGTCATGTCACGTGGTCACGAAAAATTTATCTTTGAATTAGAGGATTTTACGTCATCTTTCTTGCTTTTACATGACCACGTTCGTTTTCTACAGCGTTAACGACTTTAATATATTATCAAATTGGCTAAGGGAGCTGGTAGATTTGTGTTATGAAATGCTATTATGTTTATAATCCGCATTCCGCGTGAACACGTGCGCAGGGCGGGAACAGCTGACTCCAATAACTCGGTGCGTCGCACGAGCATTGCAGAGAAGCCGAGCCGCAATCCAGCGACGCTGCTAATTAATCGTTGCACATTTCTGACGTCGTCTCCTAGACTACAGTTGTGCGGCGCGACGTGCCTCGCTAGACAGTGCTTGTTATTTCATCGGCTGGTTGTACGCGGACACTGTTCTTCTTCTTTCCTTCTGATGGACTTTCGCATAATATAATGCACTAGCTGTCCACCGCGGTTATTTTTTAGTTCCCGCGGGAATTTCAGGATAAAAAGCACCCCATTTCCTTCTCTGTGCCCCTGACAACGTGTATACAAAATTTCGTGATGATCAGTTGAAAGCGTAACGAACAAACAAAAAAATAAACAAACAAACCAACTCACTTTCGCATTTATAATATTAGTAAGGATTCAGTTAGTTTCAAGTAAAATAATTTTCTTTGGTATAATTACATAATAAGCATTTGTTCAGTATGAAATTGTCAACTATGGTGCCATAGTTCGAAAAATCTATCTCGAAGCTTTTGGAGGACACCGAAGAAATCAGCTCAAAACGTCGTTACTAATATTATAAATGCAAAAGTGAGTTTGTATGTTTGTTACGCTTTCACACTTTAACGGCTCTACTAATCATCATGAAATTTTGCATGCACTGTTGTCAGGGGGGAGAAGGACTTAGGGTACTTTTTTATCCCGAAAATCCGAAAATCCCACGGGAACTCCGAAATTACCGCGGGGAAAAGCTAATATAATAATATCTCCTTGATTATGCGAGTATACAAAAATGCATCTGTGATAACTGATACATACAGTAGCATAAAACAATTTTTTTTTATCTAAGTACAAACTATATTTACAACCCTTTCAGCGTCGGGTGTAGGTACTTTTATGGTAACCGGGTTGAGTAGGGCTCTGATTCACTATGGCCGTAACACGCCGCGTTACGATACCGGGTCACATATATGTATAGATGGGCTATCAACCCGGTGCTTGGGTTTAAACTCCATTTAAACTCCGATTTAAACTCCTTCCTCCACGTGCCCAAAGAAGTTTCATTCCAAAAGCACAAAGACATAGTGTCGTAAGGCATACAAAATACTATTTTTTAATACAGTTGCTCGATTTCGTAGTTTAGCGAGCGGTAAGTTGACAAACTTCACGAAGCTTCAACTATTTTTATTTCACGACACTGATACATGCACCTGTTTTATTATTTGTTAAGTGGTCAGTGAACCCGACTGGTGCGGTATCGCGGGTCCGATTCCAGCATCAGGATAAACATTTATTTCATGAACATAAATACATAATTACAACAAAAAATATCTGGTATCCTGGTACACAGCATGAACAGATGGCGTTGTGTGATAATGTCCAAGCATTATTTTATTATTATTACGGTTCATGAAATTGCGCATCGTTTTCATGTAAGTAGGTACTCACAATACACGATTCTATTTATTTACGATGTGACTAGAGATTTTCCCATCCATGTTCCCATTAGTACTGTCGAGAGTAGACACTAATAGCCCACCTAATAGTTAACGTACGTAGTTATATTCCCAAATAACCTTGGATAATTATTTTAGTGTGAAAAAAAAAATTAAATAACTTCGTGAAACAAATTGGTTCCAAAAAAAAAAATACTACAGAAAGAAAAAAATTAGTAAATTGGAAAACATAATGTATGCCAGATCACGACTTACGAAAATTGCTTCAGTATTAGACAAAAGAAATTTACAAATTCAGTGAAAAAAAATTATGCGGAAGAAATCTTGCAGATAGATATCTTTCTTATGTTCTCATCGGCCGGCGCTATAATTAAAACTATGCCTAGTAGTAATGAATAAAAATGAACATCTAAAAAAACAGCTGAAAACGATAAATCTTGTCCACAACAAAGACAAAACACAGTGGTGAGTAACAAAAAAAAAAAAGAAAAAAAAAGCCCTCTTAATTACCCTTCACCTCTCATGCAGCTGAATGTAACCGCGTTTATCCCATCGACGATAAAAACGTCGTAAATTAAATTCGCTTTGAAATTGTTGTGTAAAGCGTCGGAGTGAACCAGACCCGGTCGGTGATACGCTTGACCGAACAAAAGAACTATCGAATATCATAAAACAATAATATTAACCAGATGGAAATATAGACTGTACTAAATCATAAAATCAAAAGAAAACTTGTAAAACTCATAAATGATGTTTTTATTGAACATTATATATCAGCTACATAACGTGTTCACTAGCACATGCCTTAATCATACGTGTGATAATATTATCTATACTAATATTATAAAGAAGTAAAGTTTGTACATTGTTAGTTTGTGAGTTTGTGACGTTGTAGGGGGTGATCTCGTAGTTCGTTTTGTGCACTTGTTGTAAAATCTACTATTATTCAAGTTCGGCCCATAATGTGGTCAACGTCGTCAATAAAATTACAGATAATATTATGACAGCACAAATAAAATATCCACCCTTCACAGCTGCCTCTTATAGCGCTATGGCTGAGGATAAGAAGCTGGGCAACAAACTCTCCAGTAGCACGCTGTCAGTTTTTAAGATATAATATATAATATTAGTGGTAATTTAATGGGCATGTTGACTAATTTTTATTTTTTAGTCCGTCTTGTAGATAATTAAAAAATATTGGACACGTATTTTTACTATTTTTACGAAATCAAAAAATAACGGCGATATATTGTGTTGAAATTTCGCGTGACGTCACTATTCTGACAGTTTGTATGGCGGTTTTAGCGGTTAGTGACGTCACGACCCCCTCACCCTAAACTTTAATGCGCTTTATCTCTGTATATTTTAATTTATTTAAAAAAGCAAAAAAATACGTGTCTATTGTTTTTTTATTTTCTATCTGAAGGACTAATTAGAATTTTGATTTTCAATAGTAGTCAACATCCCTATTTGCGAAAAATTATGTGAGAACAATGACCCGCAACCAGCAATACATTATGTAGACACAACCTATACCACTATCACCTCTAGGCTCGCCACTACGTTGCGGCGCGGTGTGGGGCGGCACGATACTGGGCGGGGGCCTCGCTTATACGTAGCTTGGGTATCAGTATTCTCAGCCTTAATGCTGAGGGAGTGTCTATGCGATTTATGACTTCACACACGCTTTCCTATCGGTTTTATTGCGTGTGCAGGATCACGATGTTTCCCTTCATCGTAAACCCGTGGTAATCGATTTGTTTCGTAGCATAATTATGAAGAGATACGACCTTTATTACTATAATGTTTAAAATTATTAAAACTTGAACATTATTTCACTATACTGATCGTGTCAGACAAGAGTCAATATTGAGTCAAGACGTAATTTGACGCAGATAAGCAATAACATGTTAACCCACAAAACAAAGTTAGTGATTCAGAACGATTTATTTAGAGTTAAAGAACGTTTTTTAATTATGAGTTTACCTTATTACATTGTTTAAATATGTAACTAAATATTGAACATAAAAATGTTGAAAAAAAAATGGCGCTATAATTTTAAAACTTTAATTTACCCAAAATTTCTCCAGTGTGGGTTAACACACTATTGCTTATCTATGTCCAATTATACTGTGATCAATGATATTTTAAGTATTAAAGGAGGACTGTGATTGTACAATAATAAGTCTGTGATAAAACTTAATTGACAAACGAGTGTCTATTAGCTATGTAACAACTTATCTCTAGTCTTGGAGAGGTTCAAACTTGTAGCGCTTCGAATTGATTCATTCATTTTTCGGCAAGTGATTCCATCCGGACTCCGTTTGCAAAAGCCGCGGGCGCATGTGCTACGTTCATCCGGAATGAACCCCACATTTCTCGATATGTCACAAGCAAGTTACTATAATACTAGATAACTACTACTACTACTTACTAAAGTAAGTCACATTCGAATTTGTAATATTGATATTAGTTAGGATTTCATCAAGCGGCGGGATTATATTAGGTACTAGCTGTGCCCCGCGGTTTCACCCGCGGTAATTTCGAAGTTCCCGCGGGAATTCCGGCATAAAAAGTACCCTATGTCCTTCTCTGTACCCTTGACAACGTGCATGCCAAATTTCATACAAATCCGTTCAGCCGTTTTCGCGTGATTGAGAAACAAACATCCAAACATCCAAACATCTAAACATTAAAACATCAAACATCCACACTTTCACATTTATACATATAACTAGATTCGCCCTGTGCGCGAGCTGCGAGCAGCTCGCGAGGCTTGGTCGCCCTGTACCCGGTTGCGCCCCCCATTGACCTCTATTTGTTCGAGCACCCCCCACCTGACTCTTTTAGTTTCGGAGATAATCGAGTTTGAATTTTGTTCGGCGGCCATGATTTTTTCCGCCATTTTAAAAAAAAAGTTTCACTATTGAAATTTGCCCAAGGTGTGGATCAAACTTTGTAAGTAACAGTTTTACTTTTGATGGATAGTTTCGGCGGGCAGTCAACTCACTACCTGATGAGGAGCAGGAATCGAAGATGTCAAGGTTTTCCCACAATCACAGAAACCTCCTTTCCACATCTTAAATACATTATATCGACCTAGAGATGCTCCTTCTGGGAGAACAATTATGCTTAACTTTTTTTCGCCAGCCATTTCGAATCCGTCCGCCATCTTGGAATTATTTATATCCCGATAGAAGAAGATAGTGCACCACCAACTGTACAAATTTTTTTTCAATACCCACGGCCGATAGTTTCCGAGCCAGGGCCGAAACAATTTCCCCATACAAACAACTAATGTTCGGCGGCCATCTTGAAAAATGACGCAATCGAAAAACTGATTCGATATTCGGCATCAGCGACCCCAAAAACCCCCGGACGCCGAACCTCACCCGAATCGGATCAACTTTTTTTTCGGCCGCCATTTTGAATCCGCCATTTTGGATTTTTACCACGCCAGGCGGTTGCCCCCCATCGACCTCTATGACATTTGTTTGAGCACCCCCCATCAGACTCCTATAGTTTCGGAGATAATCGAGTTTGAATTTTGTTCGGCGGCCATGTTTTTTTCCGCCATTTTGAAAAAAAAGTTACACTATTGAAATTTGCCCAAGGTGTGGATGAAATTTAGTTAGAAACGTTTTCACTTTCGATGGATAGTTTCGGCGGGCAGTCGACTCGCTACCTGATGAGAAGCAGGAATCGAAGATGTCGAGGTTTTCCCATAATCACCGAAACGTCCCCTCTACATGTTCCATACATTGTATCAACCTAGAGATGCTCCTTCTGGGAGAACAATTATGTCAATGAGTGAGTGGCAATCCAGCTTTATATATTATAATAACTAGATTCGCCCTGTGCGCGAGCTGCGAGCAGCTCGCGTTTCCGAGCCAGGGCCGAAACAATTTCCCCATACAAACAACTAATGTTCGGCGGCCATCTTGAAAAATGACGCAATCGAAAAACTGATTCGATATTCGGCATCAGCCATTTTGAAAAAAAAGTTTCACTATTGAAATTTGCCCAAGGTGTGGATCAAACTTTGTAAGTAACAGTTTTACTTTTGATGGATAGTTTCGGCGGGCAGTCAACTCACTACCTGATGAGGAGCAGGAATCGAAGATGTCAAGGTTTTCCCACAATCACAGAAACCTCCTTTCCACATCTTAAATACATTATATCGACCTAGAGATGCTCCTTCTGGGAGAACAATTATGCTTAACTTTTTTTCGCCAGCCATTTCGAATCCGTCCGCCATCTTGGAATTATTTATATCCCGATAGAAGAAGATAGTGCACCACCAACTGTACAAATTTTTTTTCAATACCCACGGCCGATAGTTTCCGAGCCAGGGCCGAAACAATTTCCCCATACAAACAACTAATGTTCGGCGGCCATCTTGAAAAATGATGCAATCGAAAAACTGATTCGATATTCGGCATCAGCGACCCCAAAAACCCCCGGACGCCGAACCTCACCCGGATCGGATCAACTTTTTTTTCGGCCGCCATTTTGAATCCGCCATTTTGGATTTTTACCACGCCAGGCGGTTGCCCCCCATCAACCTCTATGACATTTGTTTGAGCACCCCCCATCAGACTCCTATAGTTTCGGAGATAATCGAGTTTGAATTTTGTTCGGCGGCCATGTTTTTTTCCGCCATTTTGAAAAAAAAGTTACACTATTGAAATTTGCCCAAGGTGTGGATGAAATTTAGTTAGAAAAGTTTTCACTTTCGATGGATAGTTTCGGCGGGCAGTCGACTCGCTACCTGATGAGAAGCAGGAATCGAAGATGTCGAGGTTTTCCCATAATCACCGAAACGTCCCCTCTACATGTTCCATACATTGTATCAACCTAGAGATGCTCCTTCTGGGAGAACAATTATGTCAATGAGTGAGTGGCAATCCAGCTTTATATATTATAATATTAGTAGGATTAAAGTTTTATATTTGCGAGCACTCCTATAATTATATAATTCCTAATTAGTTATCTAGGCTGCTAGTATTCCGACGTTCGGATTGTATTTTGATTTTGTTGTCGTTTCTTTTTTATGCTTAAAACAGTTGTGCCGCGCGGTTTCAACCGCGATAATTTCAGATTTCGCTTACAATAAAATAAAAACGAAATAAAAAATTTAAAATGAAAAAAAAAAGAATTAAGCAAAAAAAGAAAAAAAAATCTCATGCATGCCAAAAGGGTTCTTTCAGCATGTGTTGCCTGTTACAATTAACAGACAACGCTGGTTTTCAAAGAACCCCTTTAACACAAGGCTACATTAAAAGTATTAGCGGGCGCACGCTCCTCGCCGGTGCAACTAATAATAGTATTTACCCAAATATCTAAAAAAAAAACTTTACAAAAAATGCCAAATTTGCCAAGAAATAATATTGCCTAAAAGAAAGGATAAAGGAAAGAAACTTTATTATTGTGTTCTTTAGGTATATATAGCATTCATTACAACACTAAATATACAGCTATAATTACACTAAGCTAACTCAAATGAACTAACTCCTTTTCAGTCTTTAATAATACCAACACTTCTTTATCATACCGGTATTTGTCTCAATAAACGGATTGCTTACAGCGAGAAAACAGGAGCTTACCTGAAACAAACAAAATAATGTAATAACAATAATAATTTATTTATTCATTGGACCAACTTAGATTATTTTGTTAGTAACATGATTGCTTAATCTATTGTTGGTAAATTAAATGCAAACAAATGTTTCGTTTTTTGAAGTAAAACTTCAGAAGGTGCGACTTAAAACGCTTCGGTTAAATTAGATGTGAGGGAAACGTGCCATTTTCAGCTTACGTCTTTAATTAATGATTTATTCATTTTTAATCGTCACAACCGGTAAAAAGTCGAAAAAGTTTTACGTCGACCAATCTAAAAGTACCTATGCGCACTCGTTTTACTTTTTTTTATCCATGCAATCTCAAGTTTGTCGCTAAAGTAAGAAATATATTCAAGATTTCCGACACCAAAATCTAATCTATATAATAAAAATAAATCGCCAAATGTGTTGCTAAGCGTATAACTTCCAAACGACTGAACCAAATTGGATAATTGTTTTTTTTTTGTGTTCGTTGTTGTCAGGAAAAGGTTTATATAAAATAAGTTTGGAGTTCCTGCGGGAATTCCGAAACTCACGCGGGTGAATCTCCGAAACGGTTGGATCGATATTGACGGGACTTTCACTCCTAATTAGCTGATTTTATAAGGAATACATTAGGTTAGTTTGGAGTCCCAGCGAGAATTCCGCAACTCACGCGTGTGAAACCGCGGGGCCCAGCTAGTCAGCTATAAAAAGACATGTGTCGCGGAGAAAAAATACAGGGAACGATCAAAAAAACTCGGCAATAGTAATGGTCTGATAATTTCGGTTCGCTGAGCTTTTACGCTCTCGGGGGAAAATTTCTTCCGCCCTTTTTTAATGGTTCATTCATTTTGCCACTCCGCTAGTTTCAGTTTTTCAAGTAATCAATTGGACTCTTAATATTACGTGCTTGTTGCATATCTCCACTTTGGTTGGTAGGTACCTATATTTTGTTTGTTTGCAGGTCAAGTTTGCAATCGAGTTCATAACATTCGATTGTAACTTAGAACAAATAGTTTGTAATCGAATGAATATCAAGTAAACATGAAAGGCTATTTAAGTTTCTCGTCGATGTTAGTTTCTTAGAATATATTATAATAGTCGCGTTATCTGATCTTACGCCAAACTCAATTTATGAACGAGGGCCGACAATTTCAGATTACATTTTTTATATTATGTAAAATTACGCGGGACTAGAACGCGACGTTTTTTATTACCTTTTTTGTCTGACGTTTTGGCTGAGTTGCATCACGCCGTGGTCATTGGCATTTTTTATGTCTGTATATGTACCTACTAATATTATAAAAGGAAAAAGTTGACGTGGTGAGTTTTAAAACAATTGAAACACTTAAAAATTCTTTTACTGACAGCACTTAATACTTGCCGAATTACCGATCCATGAGTAGGTACGTAGGTATACGTAGGTAAGATAAAAACAAAGAGAGGGAGCTCCGAATTTCATTCGGATTATACTGCTGCGGGAACAGCTATCTTATTACTGTCACGAGGAATTTAAGTCTGAACGGGAAAAATGCGACGGCGGTTTCATCTGTTATCATACTGAACCGAGCCGACCTCTTCTATCTGTTCTGGGCATCCACCTGTTTTTTTAACTGTGTCAAGCACACTCGTCATAAACTTCTCGTGACAAACCGATGTTCTATTAGTACATGGCTCATTGATTGGCCGATACACTATTGTAACGCCTACATTTCGAAATGTGTCGTGCCCACGCCCAGCAACCTTTGGCAGAGTGGCCCAACGTTAGGGTGCCGTGTCGTTGGCGTGACGCCAGCGTTTGGTCACCCAAGGGATTTGCGACGGTGATTTCAACAAGTGAACACCACAGTACGCGCGCACAGTTATTACCAATTCCAATGACAACATTTTCTTTTTCATCTATTGTATCTAATCGGCTCTAACTATAAAACATTCATGATAAACTAAAAAAATAAATTAAAAATCATGTATTATCGTAAAAGTTATATATTTTATCCATGCCTATAGTAAACAGTATTCAGACTATTCGTGACCGACTGACAGACATTACAAACTTAAAATTTTTAAGAAAGTTTTTTTTATAAAATCTAGAGAAGAAGTGAGAAAGGATATTTGGATATTCAAGTGAAAAGGGTTCACGGAATTCAGGAACAACAAGTATAAAATAATATACGACTCACTCAAGCTTAAATCTAATGGTTTTTGAGTGACGATAGACGATAGATAGAATTAGGACAAGCAACACTATTTTGTGGCGGAAAAATCACAGATGTGATAGATGACAGATGACAAAAATTCCAATAATTCTTGTGTAAAGTTATAAAAGTTTTGTGGTACTGTTTTACTAATTTGAGCTGATTTTATGATGCGTAGAGACTTTTCATCGTACCGACGCGATCACTCAACTCTCGCGGTCAGGACACGTCACAGGCCATTGTGTCTGGCGCCAGTCCAGACGTTCACCTGTTGCCAACAGACTTTGTCACTATACGGAATATAGTATCAATACTTGGGTCAGCGATCGCAAATATCACCGAAAGGGTGATATTATTAAACACAATCACTACAGTGACTGAAACTGACGATGAATCGAAAGAATACGGGTGTAACAACTAATAAAGAGCTCAGAATTAGTCGAGGTTTTCCAGCTGAATTGTTACGAAAAAAAAATAAAGTAAAAAAAAATACAACAAATTGAAAGATTTGCATCAATTTGCACTCGAAAATTGCGAAGTGCGAACCGATGCACACAATCAAACATGAAGTTTTATTCGTCATGGCCTACATAAAATTCAACAGTTTACGACGTCTCTGGACGTGGCGGGATTTTTGAGAACAATAGTCGCAGAACAGAAATATGTCAATGTGAAGTTGAGGAACGTGAAGCACGACCGATTCGGCGTCGTACATCTGTCGTGAAAACTAACATTTTTATTTCGGTACCGTTTAAAATATTTTAATGAACTAGATAATTTAACGAATATACCTATGTTTTTTTTTACGATGACAATGGCGATTTACATTGAAAAATTAACACAAGAAACATAATGAATTAGCGGAAACGATGTTATTAAATATTTCATTCGTCACTTTAGTCAGTTTTGGACTGAAAGGTCCAAAACAATACCTTACCCTAAACAATTTTGTTACCAGTACGTAATTGATTAGAATGATATCTTTAAGTCAATATCAGAAACTTCCAAAGTAAATCATAGTTTAAAGACACAGTTGAGGCCAAAACAAATGTATATCTCCATCTAAAAAAGGTTCAATGTAACGTTCAAATATTCATCATTGTATGTTTTACTGGGCTTATCTTCTACATTTCTCTGCGGCTCGTCTTTCAAATAAAGCTGAGCGTATGTAAGGGTCGAACGAGCAACATTGTTTTGTGAGGATCGCAAGATCACCTCGAAAACTTGTTCACGTATCGCATAAATCTCCACTAGCCGCACCGCTACGACGTGGGAAGTGAGTTTGGGAAAATATCGGTCAATTGAAACACCAACTTTTACTCCACTGCGTGTTTCGATGGTGAATTGGTGAGAACTTTGTAACGTGGTGCTTCAAAGATCCGCAACATCAATGGTGATTACATAATTAATTACGATAATGATACACAAATGTTCTTATATCTAGTGAAAACTAAGTAATAAAGTATCTGTAAAAAAACTAAGTAAATACTAGTATCTACAATTGTTTGAACTAGCTGTTGAATGAGAACTAAATTAAAAGATTTAACTGCATTCATAAATGTACATAGGTACAAGTCAAACTAATAGTAATATATATTTACTACTAGCTGTCCCCCGCGATTTCATCGGCGGTAATTTCGGATTCCGGAGTTCCCGCGGGAATTCCGCGATAAAAACTATCCTATCTTTTAAGTTGGACCATAATATAAAAGGTTGCAAAATTTTATCAAAATCCGTTCAGTAGTTTCGGAGTCCATCGCGGACAAACAACGTGACACGTGATTTATATATATTAGACTAGCTGTCCCCCGCGATTTCATCCGCGGTAATTTCAGAGTTCCCGCGGAGGTTGCGGGAAAAAAGTACCTACTCTATGTCCTTCAGTTCCCGAGGGAATTCCGGGATAAAAACTATCCTATCTTTTAAGTTGGACCATATTATAAATGGTTGCAAAATTTTATCAAAATCCGTTCAGTAGTTTCGGAGTCCATCGCGGACAAACAACGTGACACGTGATTTATATATATTAGATTATTCCTATCGCACCCAAAGAATTTGAAAAAGTCCTAAATAAAAAAGAGGTATTGCAACGCACGGATGGACCGAACACAAGTACTTACTTTTTAATCCATCCTTAATTTAAGCATGGCGCGTGTGCAAACAAATCGACAAGTAGACACACAACTGTACCTAGTTTTAATTAAAAATATAAACGTGTAAACATCGATAGTACAATGTTTTTGATGAGATTTTCCACAACTACCAGTGTTATTAAAGGATTAAATACGATCATTCATTACAAATTTCAATAAAGCAAAGTAATTAAAGTACGGACCATCGTCATGCAACTCTACGAGTAATAATCGATGGACTACTATCGACCTTGTATCGATGGACTACTATCGACCTTGTACATAGATGAATTAAGGTTATTTGTGTCGTGTAGTTTACGATTTATGGTGTAGAATATGATTAATGATACAATGTAGTAAAATACAAAGCTTTAAGCCTTTAATTTGCTTGTTTAGGATATGGGTTCCGAGGGATAGGTTGATGCTGGCTCCAAGCCCTCCCTAAGGCGGAAAATAGAACGCTGTTCGCTTTCGCTCATAGTTAAAATCAAGAGAGAAAAGCTACAAAATACCAAAGTGAAAAATAAACCTGCTATCAAATTGTGTCGAATAGTGTCCACAAATAATCTCATAAAAGGTAGAAGGAACTATGATGATAGCCAAAAACAAGCTCACTTACGTTTCAAAACACTTGATAAATAAATCGAATTTAACAATGACAAAGACTGACGAAGAATGACTTTAGTAGGTAACAAGAACGTGAGAAAATAGCACGGATATGACGGATATGACGTGAAAAATTTAAAACAGTGAAATCTCGCCAGCACGTTATTTAATGCCCTAGTGATTTAAAATAATAGACGGCATCACACTACGTCATTTTGGCATAGGTCTGCCGCTTCACTTTACACTAGTCTGCGTCAGTCCATTGCAGATAAACGTAACAACAATACGCCGCGCTGACAATGGTTTTTAAGCCTTGAAAACATACTACTGTTTTCTATACTAATATTATTTATTATTTGGTTTGTTTGTTTGTTACGATTTAACTTAAAAACTACTCAGCCGATTTCAAAAATTCTTTCACCATTAGTAAGCTACATTATCTCTGAGTAACACAGACTATATTGTAATACATAATTCTCGCGGGATATCCGAAATTAACGCGGGTGAAACCACGGAAAACAGCTAGTCTAGAAATACAGTTAAAGCATAAATTTAAAGCAAAATATGTGTTTCGAGAACATGTATTTTATTGTTCTTTTATGGTAATTTATCAATATTTTTTTAAAGTACTTTTTGAAATTGTATGCTTCTTTTTTGAAGATTATTATCAATAGAAAGGGCTGCCGAGTACCGAATTTTTTGAGTCCAAGTCGTAAAGTAAATGGTAAGGTCACTCAAGTTCCCCACTAAATCTCGTGACCTATAGCTGCTCCAATTTCCCGTACGGCGTCCCTTTCATTTCTATTATTCAAGCCTCGAAAGAGGTCTGGCCAAAAAGATAGCTGAGCACGATTCAAATGTACTGGATTCGGTGGACCACGAATACCACACGTTAACTATTCCAGTAGCGGTTGAGATACTAATCCAATGTCCCGAGAGCATATTATATTATATTCGCTTACTCTTAAATCCTACTGTATATTTTAGCATGCACGGTTCAAAATCTCAATTTCGTTATTTTGACCATTTCTTATTTTACGCATTTTATTTGTTATTTTTGCGATGTCCTAAAATCATAATCCGACATTAAGTAGGCATAGGTAAGATACTTTGCCCCAAACCAGTGATTTGCATATTTATTGACTCTTTACAAACCACGTATCTTAACCTTCGTCAAGCTTTGTGGACGACGCATTTCACTGGCTGACCGCAAAAAGTGCCTGTCAGTAAGGGTACTGCTGTTCTGAGTACTGTATGTATGTTAGTTTCTTGCTGCTAAGTTCTAAATCTTTAACTAACCGATCTCAAATAATACCTAAAGAATTTCTTAATTTGAATTTAACATTGTCAATTTAACGATGTCAAGACAATAGGACAATAGACAATAGGGAAGACGGGAATGTGAAAAATATGTTAGGTTAGGTCGAGGCAAAAGAAGTGTGTAAGGACTCTGCTTACTGATCCTGGAGACAGATGTGGGCTTAATTATAATAATAATAATTTGTATTTGTATGTTTAAAGCTTCATTTCAACACTTGTTAGTTAGTATACACAAAACATAAGAGTTTTACAAAACAATCAACAGTGAGATAAACGTTTAAGTGATAAATTACCACGAATCCATTTTTATTCGCTCATTTTCTATCCGGATCGAGTTACAAATCGCTTCAAAAATATTTATTTGGCGTTATTTATTAAAAATTATAGGGAGTTGTTTTATATTGTGGATGATGTTGGTCTGGATGGATTATTATTTATTTAAATAAATACAGCGAGATCAGTGACGAGACGATATATTATTTTATTCAGCGGACATTTACATCCGACATAGACAATTGACCACAGACAACATAGATTAGAATCTACAACATGCTCCTTTTCGACATTGACAAATGTGACTTGACATTGACGTTTATGCTAATGACAAATTATGACATTTATGAAGTTTTGTAAACAAAGTTTCTGAAGTCTAAACTTTCTGAAATTTATGAAACTAACTTTATTTATTGAATTGAAAAACAATGTGATGAATTAAATAAGTATTATACTGAAAGAAATAAGTAGGTATAGTAGTGCAGAATTACGTACATTATTATCAAGACATTGAATTTTTGCGGTACACATTTATCTAGAATAAATTTATACTTGTGTTATTTAATTAAGTTAAACATTGTCATTTGAATAATAATTATGAAACTATAGGTACATTAAAAGTTTACATTGAATGTTTTTGGCTTTCTTATTTGCCTTCCTGATCTTGTCACATAGTAATAATCAGACTTTGGTTCAGATATTTCTTTCTTGTTCTGACCATTAGAATTATTATATGAACTTAGTTCAGGTGACTTTAGAATTGGCTGATTATTTCTATCAGAACATGGAGATTGACATGGAGACACATTACATTTATTTGGACTTTGACTTACAGATCTCTCAGTTCTGTTAGGACTTTGATTTTTGTTTGGAGACAAGTTATAATCATCTTGATCTGCATATTTATGTTTTTTACAACTAGGAGACAATGAATTAAAGTTACTATAGTTAGAAGACAAAGAATTACTATAGTTATTATCCTCCTTCCTAAATGATAAACGAATGTGTTGATTATTTCTTCGATAAACATTACCATATAAATCTTTTATCATGTAGGAACGTGGAAATTTTGATTTAGATACAATAATACCTTTTGACCACTTTTTATGTGCAGGTTTCAGCTTAAAATAAACATTATCATTGACATTAAATGAATTATAATTTTTACAACTTTTATTATAGTATGACTGAGTTTTTTCCTTATTTTTAATTAAATTTTGACTATGATGTTTAAATCTTACAACTTTAGGTTTCAAATTAGTTAACTTACTGGGTACTTTAGTTCTTAAAGTTCTTGACATTAATAATTGAGCTGGAGAACACAAATTACCTCTTGGAGTGTTGCGATGTTGCAACAAACCAATAAATGGATCTGTGCCGGACTCCTCACACTTTCTAAAGATATCTTTGACAATTCTTACTGAAACTTCGGCTAAGCCGTTACTTCTAGGTAAGTATGGACTGGACGTTATATGTTCTATGTCCCAATCACTCATAAATTGCTTAAACTTTTCAGAATTCATGGGAGGACCATTGTCACTCACCAATTGCAATGGAATACCAAATCTTGCAAAAATTGATTTTAACTGTAATATAACAATATCACTTGTGGTGTTATTATTAAGACAAATTGTTTCTATGAAGTTTGAGTAATAGTCTACAACAA
This sequence comes from Zygaena filipendulae, assembly GCA_907165275.2. NCBI lineage: Eukaryota > Metazoa > Arthropoda > Insecta > Lepidoptera > Zygaenidae > Zygaena > Zygaena filipendulae. The sequence continues at coordinate 2,439,567 of OU015649.1, forward strand.
TAAGATATTTTTTGTTATTATATTCAAAAAAATCTATTGCTACTTTTTGCCAAGGAAATTGTGATGTCTCATGAGATATTAATGACTCTTTACTTTTATTATTCATGAAAATTGCACATGATTCACACATTTTTACTTTATTTTCTATATCTTTACTAATGTTAGGCCAAAATACAGTACAACGGGCTTGAGCTTTAGTTCTTTCTATGCCTAAATGACCTTCATGGAGTATTGACAATATTTCAGACCTTAAAGAAGTTGGTATAATGACACAGTTATTTTTGAATAGAATATTATCTAAACAATGAATTTCATCCCTAATATGCCAATAAGGTAAGACAATTGGATCGGTGTGTTCTTTGCTATTCGGCCATCCATTCACCGTATACTCTTTTAATTTTTGTAAAATAATATCATCACTAGTATATTTTAAGATTTTTTCTAATTTTTCTTTAGAAATAGGTAAGTTTGAAGTAAGTAAATTGACATGAATTCGAATATTTTGATCAATTTCATCAAAAACACTATCATCATCACTATTTTCATACCTTTTATCACTTGGAGCTCGAGACAATGTATCAGACACATGCATATTAGAACCTTTTGTATAAGACACTATTAATTGGTACGCTTGTAGGGTAATCATCATACGCTGAAGACGAGAGGGTACATTATATAATGGTTTCTTGAATAAAGTAACTAGTGGCTGGTGATCCGTTTCTACATGAACTATTTGACCGTATATATACTGATGGAATTTTTTACATGCAAAGACTATTGCGAACAATTCTTTTTCAATTTGAGCATAATTTTGCTGGGAGACAGATAATGACTTAGATGCATATGCTATTGGGTTATTACCATGCATGATCACTGCTCCTACTGCATCTTTACTTGAATCTGCTGATATTCTAATAGGTTTCTTAGGATCAAAGTATGTAAGAACTGGTGACTGTGATATTAAATCTTTTAATCTAATGAATTGATTATTGTGCATTTCAGACCATTGCCAATCATTTTGTTTTTTAAGTAAATCTCTTAGTAAATTAGTTTCTTCTGACAAATTTTTTATGTATGAACCTAAATAATTGACCATGCCAAGAAAACGCTGCAAATCTTTTGTATTTTTTGGCGTTGGCATATCTTTTATTGCTTGTATTTTACTTTTATCAGGCTTTATTCCATCTTTATTGAAAATATGACCCACATATGAAATTTCTGACAATGCAAATTTACACTTAGTATGATTAAATTTTAAATTTACCTGACTAGCTCGTTCCAATACAGCTTTAAGACGTTGATTATGAATTTCAAGTGATTCGCCATGTACCAGTAAATCATCGATGAAAATCTCTACTCCGGGTAGGTCTCCGAAGATTTCTATCATTGTTCGATGAAAAATTTCACTACTAGAGTTTATGCCGAAAGGTAATCTCATGAATTTGTATCTCCCGAATGGAGTATTGAATGTACAGAGGTCACTACTCTCTTCATCTAACGGTATAGACCAAAATCCAGAATTGGCGTCTAATTTTGAAAATATAGTTGAACCAGCTATTTTGGATCTTAGATCATCAAATGTAGGAAATTGAAAATATGGTCTCTTTATTGCAACATTTAAATTTCTTGGATCTAGACAAAACCTTAGTTTTCCGTTTGGTTTTTCAACCAAGACTATGGAACTTACCCATTTGGTAGGCTTAATTACTTTTTGAATGACATTTTCACTTTCCATGTAATCTAATTCTTCTTTAAGACGTGACATTAAGGAATAAGGAATACGACGTACAGGACTGACTACAGGTTTTACATTTTCATCGATATCTAAATGCACTTTATTTGGTAAACATCCAAGACCATGAAATAAACTTTTAAATTGGTTAATAATACTACTTACTGACTCTGGACATTGACACTGACCTTCGACTTTTGACTCTGACATCTGACTTTTTGAATTATTTGTGACTGAAAAAATTCTTTTAATAATGCCCAATTTTTCGCATGTATTTTTGCCTATAACAGTTTGACATACCATATCTGCTACTGCAAAATAAATATTAGAAGTTAGACCATTAGGAAATTGACACTTTAGATAACAGCTACCAATAGTTGGTATATTATTACCACTGAATGAATATAACCTGTTACTTAATTTATGAATAGGTACATATATTTTTAGACTTTTTAAGGTAAATTTTGATATTACATTTATGTCTGCACCTGTATCTATAATGGTGTTTAACATTTTACCATTATGAAGCTTAATTTTTAATTCCCATTTATTATTGTTGGGTTGACAGTTTACTGAATTAATTATGAAGTTTTCATTGACTTCTTGACTTACGGTACCTACATTTTTATTTTTGAAGAAACAACACTTTGAAAAATGATTTAATCGACCACAATTGTTACACGTTACTCCTTTGGCTGGACACTTGAATCGATGTACCTCATTGCACCTTGTACATGTTCTTTTGAAATTTTGATTCCAGGATTGATTTCTTGACTGATAATTTTGATGATAATTCCGATTTAATGAGTTTGTACGATTTGACGACCTTTGACTACTCTGTGAAGCTGATCTATTCCTCCGATGGTGACTTGAAGACCTGTTCCTTCTGTCTGTTGACCTTATAGAATTAATTTTTTCTTGAGTGACCTTTACATTTGTACTTTCATTGATGCTTCTCGAACGTTGTTGAGTAATTACATAATTTTTTGAAACTTTGATTGCTTTTTCCAATGTTAATTTTTCATCTAATAACAATTTTTCTCTTATATCATTATCTTTAATGCCAATGACCAACATGTCTTTTACTAAAGAATCTTTTAATTGTTCAAATTCACATGATGATGCTAAATTATTTATTACTGTTATGTAATCATCAACCGATTCATCTTCTTTTTGATGACGAGAGAAGAAGTTGTATCTTTCTACAGTTATATTTTTTGTCGGACTAAATTTATTTTCAAATAATTGGAGGACATCTTTTAATTTTAAAATTTTGGAATCTTGATCGAATGAGTTATATATTTCCAAACATTCATCGCCTATGAGGCTTAAAAGTACTGCAATCTTTTTATTTTCTGGTTTGGTAATCAGATCTGTAGCTTCTAAATAAATCTCAAACCTTTGTTTCCATAACTTCCATTGGTGGAAAACATTCGAGCACGTTTTTATATTTAGAGGTTTGATTCCTGCCAAAAATATATTTGTATTTTGCATACCTTTCGTTAATTCTGAAGGCTCCACTTCTGACACCATGTTTTATATTGTGGATGATGTTGGTCTGGATGGATTATTATTTATTTAAATAAATACAGCGAGATCAGTGACGAGACGATATATTATTTTATTCAGCGGACATTTACATCCGACATAGACAATTGACCACAGACAACATAGATTAGAATTATAATTATAATTATAATTATACAGGTCCAGTAATTAAAACCGACATGCGTTTGCGTAAAGTGACTCGTGAAAGCGAAACGAGCAAATCTTCATTCATCATTTTATACGATAAAATTATATTATTTACATTGTACCTATTACGAATTTTATTATGATCATCATTCCGGCTTCCCCAAGGATTTTTTTAGAGTTCCGTACCTCAAGAGGAAAAAATAATTATAGGATCAACTTCGTTGTCTGTCTGTCTGTCTGTCTATCAAGACTCTTTTATTCAGGACGCATGAAAACATCTATAGTTAAAATTAATTTGCGATTCCTTGGAGTTGTGAAAAATCACATTTAAGATTAGTACGAGTACTTTAAGATAATGTTCTAGAACTGTACAGTATAATATTTACAGAAAAGTAATACGTGTATCGCGCTACTGAATTAAAACTCCTTTGGCGCGTCCGAAAATTGTATATTTTGAAATCTGCATTTTATATCGAGCAAAAACGGAGAAGGTACCCAACGTTATGTTCCCGTCACGTTTTTCTCGTCTAAAGCATTCAAAATTATCTTTTAGCAGTGTCTAGAGAAGATTTACTTTAGAAAAATTAACACTATAAAATATTATACGATTACGGATAACAGACGCGAAAGATCTACTCGGTTCATAAAAATTCATAAAATCACAATCTCCCCAAACAAGCCCCAAAATGTCACGTTCGAAGGCAGCCCCTTCAATTTCTCTTCATAACTAGACAGGCGGGCCATCTGAGATTGCTCCTCTCAAGCAACTATTATTTCTAACTCTGATGTATATAAGAACGCAATTCCCGCGGCAAAAGAAAACCACATTTCGATAGTATTAGTTATACTGGCAGACAGATGATCGTAACTGTGTATTCAAGGTAGAAAATAATAAAGTTAATGAGATAGCCTTATGGATTTGAAGGGTCCTAGAATATATCTTAAGAGTAAATTCACCTATTTTCTGAATACGAGAATCTAATCAGGTCGTTTATTGTATGGGGAAAAAACATGACCCTTTGCTAAGAAAATGCATAAAAGCGGTCACCAACTTAGTTACGTATACTTATTATAAGAGGAAAAAATCTGTTTACATGTTGTTAATATAATATACTTCATTATGACATGTAACCTTAAAAAACTAATAAAAATTAAAATCAAAATATCTATTTTTTGCGGCTTTCTCAGGCCGAAATTCTTTCAGATATTTGCTCCACAACAAATTTTTATTGCTTTAAGATATTTTTCATGCTTAGACGCTATCAATTAGCCTTAACTATTTTGATATATAGGCGGCTGCTATTGTTCTTTCAGCTTTCTAGGACATTAGGAAATACCCTAAGAATTTTGATGATCATCAGTGAGTCAGTGACGAAATCGGGTTTTATTTAGATATTAATAAAATCTAAAGTATGAGAGCTATGCAATTAAAACTTTATATATTTAATAAGTCTGCTATTGACAACATATCCTGAAAATTTTGTATATCTGGTATAATCCAGACCCAAGTTACAAGGGTTCAAAAAAGAGACGAAGCGCTTCGAGAAAAGATAGGTCACTAGTGCCCTTGCGCTTCGCTGGCTCGTCTTGGCGGGGGCACTACCGTGCCCCTAGATCTTTGTTTACAATATGAGATAGATTCGACGCCATTATTCTGATTTATTCAACTACAGGCTCTCATCGCTTGCGTTAATGAGCAAGTGAAAGTGATATATAGTACTTATATGAGAACATTAACCGACAACTACATAATTACAGGTAGTAACAATATCATTAGTTAAGATGATGTGTCGCAACAATCCGTCAAACACCCGACTAGGCGCAGTCCGGTGCGCTCTTAACGCCACAAGAATACGTTCTGTCGTACAAAAACCCATTTATCATGGCGTTGAATAGTTCCAAATTTAGTTCGGTGGACGGTGCCAAATGTGTTAGAATAACTCGGCTATAGCTGTTACGGTATACACTACAGTATACTAAATAACCGATAGAAATGTTTATTGAAGTTTCCCGTTCGTGGCCGGGATGAGCGGATTATCGATTTATTTGGCGTTTTAACGGTAGCTTTTGGGAATGTGAACCAACAATGATATTTGAAATACTATCGGCTTAAATCGTTGCAGTCTAGTTAGTGATTAAGTTTAACCTATTCTTCAATAGATGCTATTGTCTATAGACTGGACACCATGAATATCCCAATTTTGTGTAATAACACGATATTCTAGAACTGTTTTCATCTGTATGCGCTGCGATTTTTATGAAAAACTAGCTGTGCCCCGCGGTTTCACCCGCGTAAGTTTCGGAATTCCCGTAGGAATATTTTTTTTAATCTAAAATAAAAGCAGCCTAAGTTACTCCTTGACTTATAACATCAGCTATCTGTCAGTGAAATCGGTCCAGCCTTTTTAGAGATTATCCGGAAAAACAGTCAGACAGACAGACAGAGAAAAATTAAAAAAAGAAAATGATTTTTTTTATGTCAGTAGTTACCGTATAAACTTTCATATGCATTTAGTGAAAAGCTGTTAATTTGGAATTAGACACTTCAATTTTATTTAAATGTATAGATATAGATGTATAATTATAGGTAAATACTAATGTGTGCTGTAATTCTTCATGTGTTGTGTCAAATAAAGTTTTTCAATTCAATTCAATAATGTGCGTATGATCGATTGTATTTCGTAAATGGATTTTAAATTACAACCGAACAGCTATATTTATAAAAGAAAGAGTCTACAATCTACATAATTTCTTAATTATGTAAGTGGAAAGTCTAAGAAATATAATAAAATAGTCGTTTAATTTTTTACTGCTTTTTATTATAGTGGCTTTCCTCGTTTAACGACCGCGCCCAGCGCCATTGGATCTTACAATTTAGCGGTTCAGAAAACCAAGCTAACATCATTGGATCCCATCATGCTTAGACACCTTAATTACACGCTTATATTTATAAATTGGTACATTTTTAATGCTTTATTGCCACTCAGACAGAATTGGCACAATTACCACTACACCCTGAAAGAATCAGGTTATCTGAAAGAGATTCTTTATAAAATTATCTCTCTATATATAACTTATGGGCAGTCGTTATGATTTTTTAATCTTAAACTATATTACATAAATATACATTATATTATGTAAATATAAATATCCTTCTTTTATAAAGAGCTATAGTTTGTAAGGGTAGGTAATCTTAGGCACTTACGAACCATTAAAAAATTTAGGCCTTGGAATAAAAGATACTTTCGAGCCGATATAAAGAGTTTCTGTGGAAATTTTGAAATTGACGTGGCTAAAATTAGGGCAGGAGACACTAGCTAAATAAAAAAACATAAATAATAAATTAAGAATAGAGTAGGTAGGCATATTTATCATCATATTGTGATAAGGGTACTGTCATTCGCAAAAAAATGTGTCTTCAGACATCCAAAAGACGGGACCTGACCTGCCTTACTCTTGAAAATGATTTGAGGCTGATTTCGATTTTGATTTGAGTTCCAAATTCTCGTGTTTGGAATCGTGTTAATGTCAAAAGATGACGTTTGACAAGTCAATAAAAATGGATTATTTTCGTTGACAATTTAATGAAATCGAGAAATTTGACAGATAAATAGGATAGAGACGCGATCTCAAAGCTTAAAAAGTAGCAAAATTTGATTCCTTTTCGATCTCATTTCGATTAGAGATCGATTTGATCTTTGATCCTAACGCGATCGCGTCAACAGTATGACCCTTACTTGACAGCGTCAAGAGTAAGGCGGCAGATCACCGAACAACACGTAGGTATCTTGGGCATATCACTTCCGACGTAACAGTTTACGCAGTGTCCATCCGATCGATTCTAATCCGTCCTTTCCTCTGCGAATTGGTTTTGTAAATAAACCGTGCGAAGGGAAAAGGTTTTAGTCGCTACTTCCCTTTTATTTTTTATACCTGTTTGTTTTTTTTTTCTACGGGTTTCACCTTGAATTATTTGCACACGTCGCCATTGTAAATCTCCACCGGAGTGAAGATTTGGGGTGGAACAGAAGTTTACATTAACTTTTATGGGTTGAAGGAACCTGGCTGGATCAGACGTGACCCAATGAGTCTTTTCTTTTAAGAGATGACTCCAAAACTTCTTTGCTATGGTGTTTCTTTCACCGACTTCCAAAAAGGAAGAGGTTCTGTGTTCGGCTGTATCTAATTTTTTTTTTTTAAATATAGATATAATACTCGTTGTTATTTCTCATAATGCCGCAAGGCATTAAGTTCGCCATTTGTACTATTTTGTGCAAGAAGAATAAATAAATAAATAATGTCATGTGAATGGGTTTATTATATAATATTGGTAAAGTGTGAAAGTGGTATTTTTCTACGGCAAATCTTTGAGAAAAATATAAAATATATAGGTACGTGTGTATTAATTTTCAATTTCATTACATTTGAAACTCAAATGTAAAATAATTATGAATTTTTAATAAAATAATTATAAATAATTATAAATATAAATAATTATAAATATAAAAAATGCATTTTAGATAAAAAAATATACACTTCTCCAATGTCGTGTGTAGCATCATATTATGATAGCAAGGAACATATTTTTATATGATGGTTATAAGCGAGAGCGAAGTCATGATAAAAACAACTTGGGTGGTGTTTCGTTTACCCACTTGGAACTTGGTCTGGCATATTGCCATGTGCTTAGATAGGTAAACAAAATATACACAAAGCTATACCGATAGTTTGGATTCTTCGATTATACTGTGTAGCTGGAACATTAAGAGGCCAACCAAATTTTCTCTTCGAAACTTTTGCACCTGAAGCGTACAGACAGCAAAATGGCAAAAGCAATAAACGCGGAGGCTTGTCTTGGCTCACACTCTCCTACTATTTCTTTCATAGTCAATCAATCAAATATACTCCATTGCACACAAAAAGTAGAAAAACACATGTATATTTGGATTTAACGCAATAGTTGTTTTCTATTCATGCAAATTCTTTAAGCCATGGGGCATGGAGGTTAGTTATTGTGTCTCCTACGTACATCCATACCATTATTCGAGACTGGCTGTCCTGCGCGGTCTCACTCGCGATAATTTCGGAGTTCCCGTGGAATGGTTCTATACAAACTCCCCCCCCCCCTTTTCACCCCCTTATAGGGATAGAATTTTGGAAAAATCCTTTTTTATCGGATTATCCGATGCCTACGTCATACAAAGAACACACTATCCAAGTTTCAGGTCTCTATGATCAGCGGTTCAGGCTGTGCGTTGATTCGTCAGTCAGTTATTCAGGACAAAACATTTTATATGTATTAAATTTCGCAAGGAAACTGCAAGCAGTCATTTTCCATACACCGAGCACGTTTCAGTACCGCCCTAGGCCAATTACATAAGATATGCCACTAGGCTATACACCAATAGATCTTATGTGAGTAGGTCCTGGAAGGAATAGCCTTGTTCCATTGTAATGTTTTACTGTGCCGTCTGAACTCTGTTTAAACAACCTTAGGTCTATAGCCGGGCACACGTGTTTGTATGCTAGTTGTACGATAGTCGGCACACACCGGGGTCTGTTGCGAGACTGTTGAATTTGTGTTCGAAAAACTTTGTCCATTATCGGTCATCAGGAGGTGGGAAGGCTGACGCGGGCGGTGAGGTGAACTTAACGAAAGTTTACATGCAATGTGTTCCAAATGGATTATTTAATTATTATGGATCAAGTTTACTACAAAATGAAATTGCAATTTGAATAGAACTAGGAGTGATTAGGTAAGTTATTTTTTAAGACGTAGGCAGGTAGGTATGTATGCATACAAGAAGATTTTACTGCGATATTTTAAAAATGTCCATCACGTCGTTTGAGAATAAATTGTAGCAAAGTTTTTAGGTTTATTTTTCAACGATAATTCGGACATTTTATTCGTTCAGATATAACTATTACCTACGTCTATTAGAAAAAGAAAATATATCAAGTAAAATCACTTACAGGCGGAGGAATGCAAACTAATAATATAGGAATTTTTGTAGCAAACGCAACCGAGAATATTTCAGGAGAATTCAGGTCCATATCCGTCGGGGCATAAACCACGTAACTACAACTTCCAAGAAAACACATTAATAATATTCCAACTCCGTATTACACGGAGGCAGTTGTTAGAAACATACGTTATAAATCAGCAGTCGGTTGGGTTAATGCGAATAAAGGAAAACCGGACAAAGTTTATTTCTTTGACACAAACCTCCCAATAACCGGTTCGCTTCTACAACTAGATACATAAAGGTAGGTACGTACATATTGGAAACTTTAAGTATGTCCAGGCGGTTATTTCCTCACTTTGAAAGATATTGGAAAATTTAAAATTTAAAATAGAATAGAATAGAAAAAAGTTTATTTGATATCATAAAGATAAAACAAGTACAAGCGTGAGTCTTAAAACTAGAATATTTGGTACCAAAATGGCTACCACTCAGCACTATGCCGTGGCACTAAGTTCCACGACGCTGATTTTCAGTGGCGACCGTAGAAGGGAGAGAATTTACTACTACGCTTATCCTTACTAATCTTATAAATGCGAAAATGAGTTTGTTTGTTTGTTTGTTACGCTTTCACGGCTAAAAGGCTCAACCGATCATCACAAAATTTACATACACATTTAAAGGGGTACATAGAAGGACATAGGCTACTTTATATCCCGGAATTCCCAGGGGAACTCCGAAATTAACGTGGAAGAAACCTTAGCCTTAATATTATTAATGCCAGTATATTTGTTTGTTTGTTACGCTCGCGTTCTCACGCGTTCTCACGCTTTGACTATAATCAACTGATCAGTTGAACATCATGAAATTTTGTAGACACGTTGTCGAGGTTACAGAAAGGGATATACGGTACTATTTACCCCGGAAATCCCACGGGAACTCCGAAATTAACGGGGGTGAAACAGCGGGCAACGGCTAGTGATAAAAAAATTCTCACGATACAAAAACTGCGACACGTAACATTTCGGGAGATAATTTTATTCTATTCGGATTGTCAAAAGCTCAAATTACATGAACGTTACACGAAAACGTTTCGCGTCGTAATCGTCGAAACTTTATTCCCCTCGGTAGAATAGACGCAATAAAGCACAAGGAACACTCTCTTCAGCTGTATATAAGATTTGCTACATTTAAAATGTGAACAATTCATCAACGAGCGATAAAAATTAAAACTCAAAACTTGAAATAAAACTTGTGGAAAATAGTAATATGGATTTATTGAATCGAATGATATTTCAAACTCTTCTTTAACGTCACCAAGTTACAGTCCTCGGGGAGTGATGACCTCGAGCTGTTTGTGCACAATCTTACTCCTGTAACTTGTTTATTTCAGCCCCACGCGAACCAAAAAGTTTCAGTTATTTCATTATTTGTTCAGTAATCTGGCTACGTAGCCAGCTCGCCCTGTAATTTCTGTGATTGAAAATTCCTGGAGCAGTTGTGTTGTCGGGAGTTGGGATGCTTCCAAATTTGGTCTCAATTTAAACTAGGTGCGATACCGTTTTAGAATAACATTCACTAACTCCTAGTCTATTTTCAAGACACTGATTCAGCTTTAGATTTTTTTGTACCTACTAAAAAAATCTAGAATCTAGCGACAGGTTTTACGAACATATTATTGAACCTACTTGCTGTTATTTTGGTTATATCTAAGTTTAATATATTTTGAATCCTATTAGGATTAAACTTTTTGATTTTATAAATTTTTGACGTTGTCTAGTATTTGGGACCTTTTACGCTAAACGGTCTTACGTATTTAATTAAATATGTACATTTAACTATTATAGTAGGTACATGTGTTAGTGTCATAACCAGCTGTATGAAATCTTGCTTAAACTATGCTTGCAATTTTCTTATGATAAATGCATTAAGAGATCGAAAGCCTGCGTTATATTGTGAATAATTTTTATAGACTACTAGCTGTCCCGAAACTACATTAAATTTTGAATACTACCTAGGTAGGTACGGAAAAAAAATAGGGTGCTAACTAGGTAACTAGTAAGAAGTTTTATCTTGGAATACCCGCGGGATCTCCGTAACTAATGCGGGTGAAACCGCGGGGAACAGCTAGTTTGAAGAATAAATATGTATTTTCGGGAAACTTAATGAAAGCAAATACTTTTTATATCAACTTAATGCGTTCTTGCTAACGTTGATAAACCAAGATATTTATTTAGACAAGACGTCGCGTTCCCAATGATCTATGATCTATATGATATATTACGAGCTGCATAATAAAGTCAGGGTCAGGTTTTGCCAAAGAGTTAAAGAGACATCCGTTTCTTATTGTTACACTGTTTTAATTATCAGAGTTATTTTTACTTTTCCCGCTTATTGTGTCGTGTGAAAAACTCTCACATTTGGAAAGTAAAACATTTTGCGACTCCCTTTTGTTACCTTTCTTTTGAATGATTAAAAATGTTTCTTTGTTCGAATTTCATTTTTGCGTTCTCGAATTTTTAAACGAGAATTCCTATAATAACCAATGTAGGTACCTACCTAGAGTCGAAAATGATAGCTTTTTTAAACAATGACTTGTAATTTTCTCGGCGCCTTCTTGTCTATTTCGTTTTATTAATAATACCGATAATATTGTAAAGTACTTCAGTTTTTTTTTTGGTCACAATTTGTATCCTTTCGTCCGGACTGAACGAGATTGATTTCCTTTGTCATTATAATCGTTTGTTGATTGAAAAAATAATTGGATACAATGATCGGTGCATTAATCAAAAATGAGATTGCTTCCCGTTTTTTGTTACCAAGCCGTACAGCAATCCTTCTCGTTATTATTAAGATAATTTGGTTGTAATGAAAATATTACATCTTTATCCTCGCTACCTCATTACTCCTCATGATTTTACTGAGAACATCACAAATGGGGATGTTTGTTTGTTTGTTTTTTCTTCTCTCGCGTCATAGCGCAGCGGAGCTACGGCGACGCGACGGGTCGATGTGAATGTTTGCATTCAGAGAGTCAGGAAGTGACATGGACTACTTTTATTCACAGAGATATTACACTTACCGCCGCACTCAGAGTCGACTTTAATGGTTACTTAGTTAAGTATAGATTTTTAAAACAAAACTGCCGCAATCAGACAAGTTTAATAAATCAATGTTAATTGGCATTTAACTAATTAAGTTACATCTCATTAAATTCGAATTAACATTAATTTACTGAACGTCTCTGATTGCGGCAGTTTTGTTTTAAAAATCTATACTTAACTAAGTAATCATTAAAGTCGACTCTGAGTGCGGCCGATAGAGCGATAGTTTCATTCGAAATTTCGTTCGAAGTTGAAGCGCAAAGATATTTATAATTGATCGCGCATGAGCGGCGCGAAATACGCTCGCGTCGAGAGACGACGTAATGTGGTCCCATCACACTTGCAATCCCATCCATCATTCATTCACTCAATGTCTATTAATACACATGTTATCGACGTGAGAAAATAAAAATCTATACACATAAATAAATTGAAGTGTCTGTTTGTAATTTTAAATTATCAGTTTTTCACTAAATGCATACGAAATTATATACGGTACCTACTTAAATAAAAACCACGATTTTTAAAAAATTTCTCTGTCTGTCTGTCTGTTTCTTCCGGCTAATCATTGAAACGTCTGGACCGATTTTGACGGGACTTACTCTCGCAGATAGCTTATGTTACAAGGAGTAACTTAGGATACTTATCCCGGAATTCCTGAGGGAACTCTGACAGTAACGCGGGTGAAACCGCGGGAAACAGCTAGTTATTAAATACCTACGTTCTGTTCAAAAGAGATACAGAAATTATTCGGAACGCATCATAGGTGGGTTGGGTTAGTCAAGAGAAAAAGTATCCAGTAGTCCAATTATAAGTGTAATTGTTCCAATTTAGTTTTGTTTCATTATTATTTTGGTAGGTATAAATAAAAACGTCATGTCTTTTTTATTGTTATTATCACGACCCTTTCCAACGCACCATCCCCTTAAATAAAGCCTCGAAACCGAATCATGACGTGTCTTACCTATTATATCAGTTGACACAACATTTTTCATACCACCAAGTTTTCTTACTCGATCATACTAACATCGTTTCTTACAACAACAGAAACATATCCATCTAAATAGATTATTATCATAATTTAGAATGAATTATCAGACCCGTTAAGGACCGCTTCCATGTAATTTAAAACTATTCGTCTACCTATACAAATTACACTTATTTATAATACCCAAAGTTAGTGGATCTGTATGTTTATTACTTTATCACGCAGAAACGGCTGGACGGATTTGAATGAATTTTGTAATTCATTTAACCTATACTCTGAATCGATCATTACACTTGAGTTACTGAGCGAATCTCAAAATCAAAGTGAACAAGGCTACATCTCAGACCAAATTATTTGGTCTGAGGTCTACATAGAACATTTAGTACTGACATAAATTCATAAATTTTTTGCGAAGCATTCAAATTAAAATATTATCTACATGCTAAGTTAAAAAATCCACGAAATTTAAATACCTAGCCGCATTGTGACTGAGAAATTTATAATTAAATTAAAAAGTTCATTCGCATTATGAAAACCTCATTCCCTAACTTCAGGGGATTAATTATATCTGCATTTTCATGCAAATCTCAAACGTAAACAAAAAATGCCCTCGAAAACTTTTATGGAACGAAAAACCACATTCGCAGCACATCGAAAAAAAAAAATCCATACGAAAAACCTTATCCGACAGCGTATTGACACCAATCAACCTTTTAATACCCAATTAACACCGATTTACAAAGAAGCCAAACAGTAGACAGATGCGAATAACCGAAAATTAGTTTGCCGAGACTGCTTATTATACTTACGCTGAAAACACTGAAAAAAAAAAAGAAAACTACTCACCGTTCCGATTTACGAGTAAGTAAAGCCGGTGAGCGTCTATATTGAAAAAGAACTATCCAACACGTCACTAATACGCGGTCGATGGCGCGTGGCGTGACCCGGTATGTCCGGGAGGCGAGTCGCGGCGTGCGCTTAGTTCGGCGTCGCAACGGACACTACTCGTAGGGACTAGGGCGGGCGGGCCGCCCACGGCGCTCAGCGGCGCGCGCTAAGGGTTAAAATCGTAGACATACAAAGAACAGACCCCGGCGAGCGGGCAACATACAACTGTTGCCTGAAACTGACAGCACCTATGGTGTAGTGGTAAGGTGACTAACACCCGTATTTATAAACGAGTAAAAGTCATTACTTGAGTAAAAGTCATTACTTAAGTAACGATTTGGATTTTATAGTTGAGTAATTGCTAGAAGTTAGAACTGTCAAACAGTAGAATTCTCAGCCAAGCAATAGTCACCATTCTCTTTACTTAAGCACTACTTGCGAGGTTATTTTGGATGAAAAATTGAAACTTTGGATACCATCGTAGCGGTTTTTGTTGTTGTAGATGATATATAAATGATAAACTAACATTTTAATAAATCTATTTTATTGGTTCTCAAATTTTCATAACTCTTTTTGTTAGAAGTTGTGAAGTCCACTTCCTTTTCCTTTTGTATTACCTACTTACTTGCATTCTTTCATAATATATGTTTTATACCAAGATTGTTTTGATTTCGTAAATATACCTAATTTTGACAAAAATAATTGTATCTATAATATAATCCTTCATAGTAAAAAATCACGTGTCACGTGTATAATTTCTGTGTAAAAAGTAGACAATAAACATTTAAATAGGAATCGTTAAACCCTAGTAGGGTTATATCATGTCAAAAAACTCGATTACCTACTTGTACTTTGTACCCATTCTATTTTGACCACGCGCTTACTAGAGGGCGCTAGGTTAATGTTTGCACACAGGCGCTACATGGGCTAGAGACGCCTCTGGTCAAACGTTTTATTTATTCAAGCATGTTTTTTATACCAAAAATTAAATTAAATTATAACAATGTATTTTTTACAATTTAAACTATTTTATGCAACTATAATGCAACCATCAAGCACTGGGTCTTACTTAAGCATTTGCTTAAGTAAGAAACGCATATTGCTCGACTATAGAATTAGATTTTGTTATTAAGAATTCTAGCCCCAAGTAATGACTTCACTAAGTAACTACTTAGCAACAAGTAATTACTTGTTTATAAATACGGGTGTTAATGCTACGCTAGCGTAGCAGGCTCGATCCTCAGATAAGGGTGAACATTTTTGTATATACCTATTCACAACAAAAAAGTATTATATTATGTTATCATTGTTGTCTGGTAACCATAGTAAAAGCTCTGCGTTAGCTGATGTTATAAGAAATAAATTCGACTACTTTGAAGTTCCTTCGGGAATTCCGAAACGAGGGTGAAATCGCAGGGCACAACTAGTATGAAATATAGTATCATACATGTTGATCAGGGATAAATTATGTAGGTAAGATACTATGTTACGTTTAAAAACGTGCAATAGGCAAAGAAATGGATGAACAAACAAAAAAAAATTATTTAATACTATTTTGATTTCCATAAACAGTGAAAACCGTGATTTGTGCTAAATTCCTTTAAAATAGTAGTCAACTTTTGTAAAAAACTGTTTTTAGTTACAAAATCTTAAAAAAATTTTTAACCATAGCTGTTTCTTTGAGGTTCAAACAGCACGATTTACGGATTTCCTCGCGAACTCTTTGTTACAGGATAAAAAAAAGAGTATTTATTACCTACTTAAATAGAATCAATTCTACAGTTCAGAAATGGCAATCAAACAAGAAACTTTTGCTCTTTAAAATATAGTACATAAAAACTAGGTAGTTACGTACATAACGGTAAGAATACCGTACAACATTTACGTAAAAAAATGACGTCAAAATAAAGCTACTTTCCGCGTCTGTCTGTGTGTACGTAAAACCTTCTTAATAATATGCAAGGGATTTTGATATGATTTTCAGCGGGGAACGGCTAATTCAGTTTTATGGTACAGCTAGCACCGAAACTTTTGCGATCACAGTTCTATAATACAAGCACAGCTTCGTTACAATTTTTATATATATTAAAAATAGATAAATGACAAAGAGACTGATGTGAAACTTGGCTTAGATTCTAAACTTTCTTTGTAATTAATTGTAGCTCCGAGCATTTTTTTTGTGATTCTTAACGAAGATTAATTGTTCAACTAACACTAAACGATACCGGCTATTTATAAAGATAGTTGCACGCAGACGTACCAATGCTGTTCTAATTCTGCACTGCCCACTCGACGGTCAGTCTGCGCTGTCTGTTGTTATCTAAGTCTATGGATAGAAAGAACTACTATATTAATGTAAATATTGAGGGGCCTAAGCTAAGCTCAAATTATACGAATTAACGTTTTTTGGGCATAAGTGTTGCAGCTAAAGCTTTGCGATGTTTAGATATGAGATCGTAATGTGACATAAAATTCAATATAATTATAATGAAGTCGCGTCCGCTGTCTGTTCGCGATAAACTCAAAAACTACAGAACGAATTTTCATGCGGTTTTCACCAATAGATAGAGTGATTTATGAGGAAGGTTTATATATATTTTTTATCCTGGAATTCCCGCGGGAACTCTGAAATTACCGCGTGTGCAGCTAGTATGATATAAATGACAAAAATTATACCTTTAGCAATTCAGTTTATATATTAGTTCTAGAAGTTCCCTGCGGTTTCACCCGCGTAAATTTAAATTGTTAAGAAACCAACAAACTTACATTTGCATTTATAATATTATATTAGTTAGGATAAACAGATCCTCAATTCTAACCTAATATTATGAATGCGAAAGTGAGTTTGTTTGTTTAAAACGCTTTCAAGTCGAAATTTTGCATACACGTTGTCGGGAGTACAGAAAAGGATATAGGGTATTTTCATCCCGGAATCCCCGCGGGAACTCCGAAATTGATGCGGGGCATGGGAGCTAACACTTCTATAACACGAAATGTTTGTTATTTATGTAAGTGAAACCCCTAAAGGTTTCAACATACACATATCTAGCTAAAACACTAGAAAGGAATGACGTTTGAACGTACAAGTCCCACATGAATTAGGTGGTCCTGAAATTACTAGCTAGAGTAACAAGTTTCTCTTCGTTGTTGAGAAGCGACGTAATAAAAATTCTTCGTGCTAATTTTGCTTTTCTTTATGACTACACTGGAAAAGATATATCTCTGGTTTTGCTCAAACCAAGTCTTACATGAATTAAGTGAAGGTAGGGTGTATCGGTGAGGGAGAACATCGTGAGGAAACCATAGCATGACGGTAGGGTAGGTACTTTCTACCACCTTCAAGTTGATCTGTCGCCAAGCACCTAACAGTGTTCCGGCAGCCTCACTTGAAAGCTAGTTCCCATTCCAGGTCAGAAGCGCACCTGCATGCCTTCTAGTGTTCCAGATGTCTGTCCGTTTGACATATAAAAAAAAAATAGTTTAACAATATTTTTAAGCAATCTTTTGCACATCTCAAGCAAAACGTGCATTAATGAAGCGAACGAAAATGAAAAGAACAAGTCATTTTTGTTTCCTATATTTTTAAGTAGTTTATTTTTAATTTTTGTTGAATAACTGCTTTTTCCACAATTTTTTTAAAAATGGTTTCATAAAAATACTGTTACAGTCTATAGTAGAGTACCTAGTACTAGAAACTTACAGAACGATGACAGATTTTAGTCACGTTTTTGTTATAAAAAAAACCAAACAAAACATATGGTGCGTGATATCAACCAAAAACAATGTCAGCTATGTCTCCTGTCTCGGTCGCTTGTTTCTGTCGCGGCGTGTTTCCGTCAAATTGCGATGTCGCGTGACGTCACGCCGTCACGACTCACGGCCCCACTTCTGAACTTTATCTAAGTATTTCTTCATTGATTTGAATAACCAAAATAGGTATATTATCTAAATGACGGACTAAATAGAGTTTTGATTGTCATACCTTGAACACGTGCCTGTTGGGAATACCTTGCAAGGATTCCCTTCCGTAAATCTTCGGAGAAATTTCTAATTAGTAATTTGTTCAAGTGCACAATGGTTAATGGTTATGCTCTTGGCTGCTTTAAATGTCCCTGTGGGTACACCGGAGGGACGGCGAAGTTGTGTGAACTTCGTCGGGACCGTACTCAGGTAAATGATAGCGAACCGTTCGAGCATACTCGAAAGTTCGTTGAGAGTGTCTTTTGTTCAATCAATGTTTAAGAATTTTAAAATATCAATTTTCATTAAAAGAAATAGGTACGTAATTACAAATAATTGGTTGTTTATTGCTCAATTAACAACAAATTCAGCTACGTACTAATCGTACCTTTTCAACTCTTGTCGACGAGTTATCTATACTATCTATCTATACATAAAAATAAAATTGAAGTGTCTGTCTGTAATTCAAAATTAACAGCTTTTCACTAAATGCACACGAAAGTAAATACGGTACTTACATAAATTTTTTTTTAATATATTTGTATTAATAAATTTATCTGTGTCTGACTGTATGTTTGTTCCGGCTAATCTCTGAAACGGCTGGACCGATTTTAACAGGACTTTCACTGGCAGATAGCTGGTGTTTTAAGGAGTAACTTAGACTACTTTTATTTTAGAAAAAAATAGTTCCTGTGGGAATTCCAAAACTCACGCGGATGAGACCGCGGGGCACAGCTAGTTAGTTATATGCAGATAAAATACATTCTACATACTTAAATGTTTTGATGTTTCTTGCTCAATAACGCATAATTAATCAGTAGGTACCATAATGGGCATGTTGACTAATTTTTATTTTTTAGTCCGTCTTGTAGATTATTAAAAAATATTGGACACGTATTTTTCTTTTTTTACGTAATCAAAAAATAACGGCGATATATTGAGTTGAAATTTCGCGTGACGTCACTATTCTGACAGTTTGTATGGCGGTTTTGCGGTTAGTGACGTCAAGACCTCCTCATCCTAAACTTTAATGCGCTTTATCTCTGTATATTTTAATTTATTTAAAAAAGCAAAAAATACGTGTCTATTGTTTTTTTTATTTTCTAACTGACGGACTAATTAAAATTTTGATTTTCAATAGTAGTCAACATCCCTATTATGTCTTCCTCTGTACCCCTGACAACGTATATGCAGAATTGCATGATGATCGGTTGGGCCGTTAAGGCGTGAAGGCCTAACAAACAAACAAACTCATTTTCGCATTTATAATAAGTAGTAAGTATCGTGTAGACCAGCTTCTGTTCGCGGTTTTCCTCTTCCGTGCCATTAAGGAGTTCTATATTTATTTATCGTTTATTCGAAAATAAGATTGCGTCTTTCATGAATATCGTTAGGCAGGAGATCTCTTTGAAGGACAAATAATTGTTTCGGGTGCTTATGTGTTGATTCAGAACAAATTTGACTGTGTGTAAATTGTCTTCTAATTCCATTCAGCAAATTACGTTTGTTACTCACAAACATCCAAATATCTTTTGAAATTGAAATCTTCTATTACATTTAAATACATAGTTTTGAGCAACAAACATCCCAATATCCAAACACTTTCACGTATACTCTCCACATTTATAATATATAAAAATTAATCTTATTGAAATGAGTAATTTATTTTAAAAATTTATTGCTTACTTGTCGTCAGTTCACTGTCGGTCAATTTATTTTCAGTGTAAACGACAGTTACAACATTTTAACTTGTAGATTTTTGGATGCCGAAAAGTTCATAAAAATCTTATTTGTAAAGGTAAATAACAAAGGTGTTTTATATTTCTTTATATAATAGGTACATAATCTGGGGGCACGGTAGTGCCCCCGCCAAGACGAGCCAGCAAAGCGCAAGGGCACTACCTACCTTTTCTCGAAGCGCTTCGTCGTTTTTTTGAACCCTCATAACTTGGGTTTGGATTATGCTAGATCAACAAAATTTTCGGGATATATTGTCAATAGCGGACTTATTGAACATATTAAGTTTTAATTGCATAGCTCCCATCCTTTAGATTTTATTGATATCTAAAAAACCCCGATTTCGTCACTGACTCACTGATGATCATCAAAATTCTTAGGGTACTTCCTAATGTCCTAGAAAGCTGAAATTTGGTATGTAAGCTAGTATTAGTAAACAAACAACAAAAAAATTATAAAAATTGTAACTTTTATCTCTCAACCCCTTAAATTAGGGGATGGAAGTTTGTATGAGACTTCTGAAATTTTGACTTACAAAAATAAATGAAATCCCAACAAAAACATTTTCATGTAAAATGTTGCCAAGACGAGACCATATACCAGCACTTTCAAAAAGTTATCAGATCTTATGTAGAGCCAAGCTTCTAACTCTACAAGGTCTAACTTCACAAACTCTACACCTTAGCCAAAATATGTGGCTTGGCCGTTTCGTTACTACAAAGAACTATTATTATATAAGAGAAAAGTAATGAAAAATGGACCAATTTTTCACCTTAGGCCCATGTGAATGTAGCGAAATGGCCAAGCCACATATTTTGGCTAAGGTGTAGAGTTTGTGAAGTTAGACCTTGTAGAGTTAATAGCTTGGCTCTACATAAGATCTGATAACTTTTTGAAAGTGCTGGTATATAGTCTCGTCTTGGCAACATTTTACATGAAAATGTTTTTGTTGGGATATATATTTCATATAAAGACTATAGATCTAGTAAATCGGCGGTCAGTATCTTGTAAATACCTGCGAACAAACCAAGCGTAGAACTATCGACCTAGCTGTAATACAATTAGGACTCCAAGGTCAAATAGTTCACACGTCGGTTATTACGTACAGTCACTGACCCGATATATCCATACCAAATAAGCACTAAGTCTTACACTAATTGAAATGTCTGCAAACAATAAATACCATGTTATTTTGTATAAGCCGAAAAAAAATCTACAATTCCACAGCACAGCCCAAGTTTCTGAGACATAAAAACGACGGGTTTAATTGTCACTTCAATGTGAAAGTGATTAATAGTGAGTTAGGCCATATATTTATTTAATACTCATAATATTAATTAATTATACTTTATTTCTTTATTTAAATGTATTTTATTTTAAATCCTCTTCTGTGACGTCACGCGAAATTTCAACTCAATATATCGCCGTTATTTTTTGATTACGTAAAAAAAGAAAAAATACGTGTCCAATATTTTTTAATAAT
This sequence comes from Zygaena filipendulae, assembly GCA_907165275.2. Lineage (NCBI taxonomy): Eukaryota > Metazoa > Arthropoda > Insecta > Lepidoptera > Zygaenidae > Zygaena > Zygaena filipendulae. The sequence goes on from OU015649.1 coordinate 2,461,117, forward strand.
CTTACAAGACGGACTAAAAAACAATAAACAATTTTATTATTATTAGGTGCAAAAAATTTCAATAATTAAATTCGAATATTTGATAGTGATGTATCGAAATTAGTGATGAGGTTTAAAATATTTACATCTAGCTTTTTAACCCCTGTGAATTTTCGGAGTCCCTCGGGAACTCTTCGTTCCAGGATAAAAAGAATTTATGTGCCATAAGCACGTGATCGTCATTCTCTACGAAACATTCGAACATCTTCAACAAATTTCAATATAAGTACATAAATAAAATGAAGTGTCTATTTGTAATTTCAAATTAATAGCTTTCACTAAAGGCATGCGAAATTATATACGGTACTAACATCAAAAAATCATTTTTTTTTTATTTCTGTCTGTCTGTCTGTTTGTCCCGGGTAATCTCTAAAACGGCTGGACCGATTTTAACGGGATTTTTACTGGCAGATAGCTGATGTTATAAGGAGTATTTTAGGCTACTTTTTATCCCGGAATTCCCGCGTGATCTCTGAAATTAACGCGGGAGAAACTGCGGGGCACAGCTAGTATAAGTATATTTTGTTAAATTAGTGTTTCTAAGATTCAAATATACCTATATAATATATGATAAAATAGAAGTGTAAAAACACCTGGATGATATTTAGGGAAATCGTCAGTACCTGTACCTATGAGGCTCGATGCATCGCATGATTGAATACATTAGGGAGAATTGTTCGCTTTTGATCGCCCTACATATTTATCCTGAAACCCTGTTGTACACCACACCTATAATTTAGTGGATGAACATGATCGATGGATGACTAAAGTTGATAATTAAATATATAGCTACTTCAAACATCAAAGGTTGCGAAGTCACGTATATTAAAGGCTAGCTGTACCCACCAATCAGTATAACCAACATACATTCGTTGCCCGTAACGCGCGTCCCAAAAACACATACTTACTCAAAAGTTCCAGGTGAGAAAATACTAGAAATTAATATTCTGTAGGATGCCATAAAAAATTGCAAATATGTATTTTTGAAAGTAAAACTTTTTTGGGAAAGACATTTTTTGTGGCGTTTTATCTTAACGCAGCGTGTTGTAGTCATAGTGAATAAGGGCCCAGGTTTCAACCGCGATAATTGCGTAACGTATATTTTCAGACAACAGAGATTCGTTCAGACGTAAGGAAGTGCAGACTTAAAATAGTATATTTCATTACAAGTGCGGAAAGGCTGTCATTGCAAAGAGTTCCGACAAATGTCGACCCGAGCCGAGGCGCAGCCGAAGGTGAGGGTTGACAGTCGGAACTCTTTGCAATGACGGTTCCGCACGTGTACTGAACAACTATTTTTAATACAGTTGCGAAAAAATGAAGCAATTGAATAAAATAATAAAAACACAATAAAATAATATAAACTCAACTAATAATTTATTTCTTATAAAAGTTATAATTTACATATACATTAAAATTGGTACAGTTATTTATACTAACCGGAGAAGTTTTAGGTTGCATATTTACTGTTTGAGACAAACTATTATTAATTTCGTATGATTGTTCATGTATATTTGTCAAAGGTGTTACACAATGGCGTTTGCTAGTTGATGGAATTGGATCTGATAAATTATCATTATCAACGAAGGTAGATGGACGAACTTTCTCTTCAGTATTGTCATGTGAAGGAGACGGACTGGACTTTAAATTAATGGATTGTGTGATTTTTTTCCCAGTTTCTAGTTTGTTGTTTAATGAATCAGCAATATAGCCTTCTGCAACTTTGTCTGACTTCCAACCTCCTAATCGCTTTAAGGACATCAAATTGGCTCCTGAATCTGCGAATAATGTAGCAGAGGTCCTCCTGAAGCTGTGCCCAGTATAATACTCAGCATCCGGCAGGCCAAGAAACGTAGCTATTTCTTTTGGCATATTACCAAATTTGTTTATCCCGATTGCTTGAGCTGTACACTTCCCTTTTTGATAATTTTGGAAAAAACGGTCGGTTTTTGCTTTTTGAGACCGCTGATTCATATATTTTTGCACTATTCTTAGAAAATCTCCTTCAACAACAAAACTTCTCGGTATCTTATTTTTTGTATTCGGAATCTTGATCAGTAGCATTTTTCCATGGGCTTCAATATCTTTTAAAGTAATATTGGCTAACTCCTCTCGGCGGCAAGCTCCAACAACTCCAAAAATCAGCGCAACCTACAAAAAAAGGGATTTCATTAATATTTTCTTAAATAATAATATGTTGACTGTATTTTGCGATTTCTTAAACTGAATACTAAAGAAAAATATAAGTATTTATTAATAAATTACCTTTGTGGCCAAATAACGATCATCGGGAGCTTCGTTCAAAAACCTTTCCACTTCATTCGATGTTAATATTTTCGACTTTTTAGTTGTAAAACCGTCTGATTGTCGTTTTAAGAAAGCATTTAGTTTTGGATATTCACTTATATCCACGTTGTTCCTTATTTTCAGCATACTTTTTATCATCGAAAACCTCGACCATAACGTAGAAGGTTTTAATTTTGCTGATAGTTCGGAGAAGTATGCCAACATAACATTTTCTGAAAAACTATTTGCTTTTTTCTCTTCTCTCCACGCAATAAATTCGTCGTATGTAGATATGTAGCGACTTTTTGACTTTTCCGGTAAAATGTTCTCTGAAGCATTTTGTGCAATTATACTGAGTTCTGGTGGTGTTAATTCAAATAAAATATCGTCGAAATTACTCATTTTGTGCAACAAACAACTAAACTCGCAAAGAACATTTTTGAAAAATGGCGCCAACCGTAAAAGAATGCAGATTTTTTTTGTTTTCTTCACCAATTCTGGATAAGCAAAGGGAATCATACCGTTACAGCCAAGTCTTCAGTAGATTTTTATATTGATATGAAATGAAAATGAAATTTAATGAGATGAAATGAAATGAAACCTAACTCATTGAAACAAATCATTAAATCTGATATTGAAACAAATTAGTAGCTTCTATTTAGAAATATTTGCATGAATCATATAAACGTCTATGAGTTTTTGTTAGTAAAAACTGGTTGGTTTTTTTCTTTTTAATAGCCATTATTTTGACAGTTGGGAAAGAGAACGCACGAGTTCGGGAAAGGCAAACAAAAAGCTCGAGTATGTAATAGCCCACATCCCGAACGCTAAACGTCCCTGCAATACGCCACTTTTTGAGCAACTGTATTAAAAAATATATTATAATAGTACTTACTCATATTCTACTATAGAGATTTGGGGATTAAGATTCTATCGCGTATATTTTCTCTATATGTATAAAAAGAAAAGTTACATTATTACTCAATCCCTTACAACGGTCATAATACTCATATATTTACCTAATTCTTTGAAGTAGTGAAAACAAGAAAGTTCCAGATTTTATCGTATACACGCGAGTAAGTAATAAAAATTGATGAATAGTTACAATAATACACTTCGCTGTTCATAAACCCCTGGTACTTTGGAGGTGTAATAATCCATTTGTCAGAAATACTATTAAAAAAGTCTTGTAAATCTTAGGTCCGTATTCCAGAAGGTTACTCAAGTCATAAATCTAGTTTTAAAAATAATTTCAAGTAAAGATTTAATTTTAGAACCTTCCTTGAAACGAGATTCATCAATCAACAATCAGCTGAGTTATTTCCTTATTCTAGAACGACGCTTGAGTACTAATCTATACTCAAGCAAAGATTTTATCTTTGTTTACGTCTGTCATGTCAAGACCACTCAACCAATCAGAGCTCAAAATCTCTACTCAAGACTTGTTTCAATTGATTAGAACCAATCAGAGTTCAGAATCTCTACTAAAGACTAGTTTCAAGTGATTAGAACTTAAAACGCTTTCTATAATAAGATATACGCTTGATTTATGATTTGAGCTTAAAACCAATCTCAAGAGAAACGTGATCTGAGTCACCTTCTGGAATACGGACCTTAGAAATTTAATGAAGCAAGACACACGTATACGGTCGCTCATTGAGAAAGCGAGGTGCCTCTTGCAGGGATCTGGGCTTAGCAAGCGATATTGGGGAGAGGCTGTTAAGTAACACGGCAATTTATTTGTACAATAGACCCGCTAGTTCAGCGTTGTGTGGTCAGATCCCTGAGGAGGTTTGGACCGATTTGAAATTATACATCTACTAGCTGTGCCCCGCGGTTTCACCCGCGTGAGTTTTGGAATTCCCGCAGGAACTTCAAAGTAGCCTAATTTACTTCTTAAACCTTCTCTGAACTGCCGCAAATATTTCAAGATCATAATTAGCCAAATCGGTCCAGTAATTCTGGAGTTTTAGCGAGACAAACGAACAGCATTTCATTTCGATACATCAAGAATCAAGATATCATAAAGAGCAAGGATTTTTTTCGTAGATATACTGAAAAACTACAAAACTGATTAGCGGGGATGGCTGTATAGTATGAGTTCAGGGGTTTCAAAACAAAGTTTAAAAAAGGACTTTGAAAAAAAAAACTTCTTAGAGAAGATATTTGAAAGAATGCGATAAAACCTCAACACTTTCAAAGGCAATCCAATATAGAGAAAGCACATTTACACGAATGTGGGTAATATTAATAACAAGCTTACATAACATTCAATTATTAAACGAGTCCCTACGCTGCGTGCGCGAATCTAGAATCTAGGTTGGGCGTTCCAGGCAGACGGCCCCCCGAGGGCTCTGGCGAAAGAGAACCTAGATTACTTTGCTGTCTTAAAAACACGTCTATCGGTCTGTTTATAGAGTTCGCGATTGCGATGTAGGTACATATTTATTTACCTACCTACTAATAGTTGCTCTGCGAGGTTTCACTCGCCTGGAAATTTTCACCTTTTAAGGGTTGAATCACCTGAAACCCTGCAATATATTTCGTTATTTGATAACCGATAGGAATTTCAGAAAGCCCCCGATACTATATATTTATACTCAAACATATTTTCTAAACTACGCTAAGAACCATCATGATTAAACTGGCTTTCAAACAACGAAAACTGCATCGAAATCGGATTATCCGTCCGGGAGCTAAGATGCCACACACACACACACACACAGATACACATACACGTGAAACTTCTAACGCCCCGTCGTTTTTGCTTCAGGGGTTAAAAAAGGGTTTATTCCATAGGGCATTTATTTTCAAATCGTTAGACTGACTGAGGTAATTCTAACTGGAGCCCAAATACCGAACCTTGGAAATCTTAATCAAATAAATGTTACTTTTTAAGTTTACACGAAGTACATAATTACGCAAGATTTCGACAAAATTTATGACATGTTAATATAACTAATGGAAAATATACTAAAAATAAAAACACTGATAAATCACAAAGAAAACTTCCTCAGCATCAGGAACGTTGTTTTATGCGGGTGAATGACCTTTGCGTCTATACGAAAGGGGCGTCTCCCGGGAACTCCTAACAGAGCTATGGTCGTCTTAACAAAACGAATGCACTGTTTGAATATTACGACTATAAAAGATTAAGTAAGTAATTCAGAAGTTACAGTTAATATACAGACAGTTTTAACGTGACTGCATATAGGTGAGTATGTAAGTAATGCACCAATATTATACGTAGTTTAGTCTTACTCATACAACTAAAATAAATTTTAATTTAAAACAGTCGTATCAAAGACAATAAACATTCACGGAGGAAATCAATTAGACCAAAGAGGTTTCGGTCGCTCTTCATTGCCCGAAGGATATTTTGGCGACACAATATCAGTGATCAGAGGCACGGCAGTGACTGACTCCGCACGGTGTCAATAATGACTGTGCAAACTACGGGAAAGTATACTGACCAAATACGGTGGCCACGCGAACACCGGTAGCTGAAATGCTGTTGAACAATCTTCGCTAATTTAATAATTTTCTTTATCAAATAAAGAAATAATACAATTTCTGCTTTGTGTTAAGGATTTGTTAATATAATATGCTTCTAAAGATGTTAATTATATAACTACTATTTTAAAAAATACAAGTAACAAGTAGAAGAGTTCATAGAACACTCATAACGAATTCCGAAGAAATCTGAACGCAATAGCTAAAAAAACGAACACTTCAAAGTTCCTGAGCAAAGTTGGAAACTGTTCAAGTTTGAGAGTTTTTTTTTTCTTTTTCGAGATCAATGAATTTAAAAAGAACTTTTTCCAACTTAAATGTTTATTCCTTGTTCCTTGCCGCGGCAAACAAAACTTTGCCTCTTTAAGAACAGCTTAACATATTTTATTTGCAAATTTTAATGTCCTTTTTGCAAAAAAAAAAATAAATTTAACAAAATGTAAATAAAACTTCTGTTGTTTGTAATGTATAAGATATTTTATTTTATTTATATATCTATCCATCGACGTTAGCACGACACGTCATAAATAACGGTAGGTACTTACTGGACGGATTGGTAAAGCATGTCCCGAAACCCTTGTGAGGACAGGTAAATGCGTCTCTCCAATACAGCGAAGTTGCTAAATTTAATCCTTGAAAGGCACGAGGTCAAACAAGGCAAAAGGCGCACGCTTATACCCCCTCTGGTCTTATTGCCATTAATATTCAAATTAAATAATTTCTCAAGCAAATTGGCCAGAATGGGCTATTCCACCAGTCAAATTCGTCGCGGAATCGGCGAAAGCCCGGATAATCGCTTACAATAACGATTCATTACAAAAGTATATTTCGTTACGAACCTGAGAAAAGGAAGAGGAACCTACACGCAGATTGAATACTTGCCAAATAACTATGAAATAGAATAATTTAGTGGCTTAAAGCTATTTAATGAATGTTTGTATGTTGAGTAATTAGTATGCTACTACTTACATAGTTTGATATAATACAAACTTATTCAGCGACGCAAAAAATTACTCAAGAACTTCAAGTCGTGTTTTCACTTTGCGGACACATACCTACATAGTTGTGTTAGTTATAAGAAGATCTCAAACAATGCCAGTCACAAAAGGCGTTACGTCGAGGTTGGTTTTATTTACAGACCTGATATCATATATCCTCACTCTATATACAAGGAATCCGTATCGAGGAGATATCAAACTGAGACAAGAGCACCCACAGACTTCTTGGGTAAATAGAATAGACTACGCAAGTGGTCTCTTCAAGGATAATCTGTAATTAAAACATATTGCACCAATTATGAGTGATAATTTTCGATCGTTTTCAATTATGCCTAAAACATAACGTACAAAATAATGTGTAGAAAATTCGGAATTGCTTCTAAAACTTGACCTTTTATACCTAATATAAGTGTAAAAAAAATAATATTTCGCTATACGGGTATACGAATTATTGCGTAGGTTTTATTATATAATGAGTTAATCTGTTTTCTGAACAGTATTAGTTAAGTTAGTTGAGCTAAGTTGAAGTAACGAAATTATTGCACTTTTGGATTCATACCTTGCCCTCTCTACTTTATTTTATATCTGTGACAGTGCCTACAATTGTTTTCACATATAGAACGTAAGTGCGTCCTAACGAAATTGTAGCAACAATTGCCTTGGTGACATGTGCGAGGAATGCTTTCACTATTATATGTCTTCTTGTTGATTAAGAGGAAATACGTGCTCGTATTTTTTCTATTGCGACCCTATTGAAACTCGATGTCAAGCTTAACACACGGGATACTACGTCACCGGAAAAAAATTAAATTATATTATATAATATTCCCAAGTGCAATGGATATTTTTTATTTTAGAACGAAGACTTCCCGCGGGATTACCATGAAGTTCACGGGAGTAATGTTATACTTATTAAAAAAATCCTATGTGCGCAAGAAACCGAGCTTGTAAACGATTATATAAACTACAAGTAAGTCGGTTAAAAGTGATCTCGACGCATAGTAATCGGTAGGTACCCGTGGAGGTCACTTTTGACCAAGGAGCTTTTGACCGACTCGACTTTGCCGATGCGCCGATGGATCTATCGATACCCAAAGGTCATTGACCCGCGTAAATGACTACGTGTTGTGAGATTTTATATTTAAAACTAGCTGTTCCCCGCGGTTTCACCAGTGTGAGTTTCTTAATTCCCGCAGGAACTATTTTTTTCTAAAAAAAAGTAAACTAAGTTACTCCTTCTAACATCAGCTAAAATCGGTCCAGCCGTTTCAGAGATTAGCCGGAACAAACAGACGGAGAAAGAAAATTTTTGAAATTTGAATATTTATGTGAGTAGGTAGTAGGTATCGGTATATACCTTAATATATGCATTTAGTGAAAAGCTGTTAATTTGGAATTACAAACAGCCACTTCAATTTTACTTATATGTAGGTATAGATTTTTCCGTTTAAGTTTTCTATATGTGATTTATCATATCAATGTATCTTTAGTGTACATTTTCATTTGTTCCTAGAAGTATTAATTATTAGGGGCTTGTATGTATACGTCTTTCCTTTAACCAAACGTTCTATACATGTAAATAATATAGGTATTATATATATGTAGACAGTTTAAACATGCCTGCTACGGACCATGTAATCACATCCACGTTGTCAATCACAACGGCGCGGCTCACAAATTATTCACGCGCACTATGGTTTTGTCGTGTTATCAGACATATTGTGTACTAGCTGTATTAACACTTATTTTAACTTCATTATTAATTGCGATGTGGACTACTTTTGAAAATCAAAATTCTAATTAGTCCGTCAGTTAGAAAATAAAAAAACAATAGACACGTATTTTTTTGCTTTTTCAAATAAATTAAAATATACAGAGATAAAGCGCATTAAAGTTTAGGGTGAGAGGCTCGTGACGTCAGTAACCGCTAAAACCGCCATACAAACTGTCAGAATAGTAACGTCACGCGAAATTTCAACTCAATATATCGCCGTTATTTTTTGATTACGTAAAAAAAGAAAAAAATACGTGTCCAATATTTTTTAATAATCCACAAGACGGCCTAAAAAATAAAAATTAGTGAACATGCCCATTACATTGTTTGGTAGTTCCAATCCAAGTGACAAGAAACTACGACGAATAATTAACCGAGTGATCTTGTCGAAATTAGAAAGGAAGGAAGAATCTCGCTAAATGTCGATCCTAATAAAGGTTTCAAGAGGCCTAAAACTCGGCAGAAACAAACTTCGGAATCGGCACATTAAATTAAGTATCTAACTAAAGATTACGAAAAGGCGCAACTCACTAATTGGGTATTATCAAACAAAAGTGAGGGCGAAGTTCATTTACTCGTGTTTTTGAAGCAGAAAATAGAAAGATGGAGCTCTAACTTTGTTTAGTATGAAAACAGATGAGACCAGTGTCACCGGCCGATTGTCGCACACAAAGCAATTCATCGCTTACACACATATTAATTGATTCAAGGAGCATACATACGCAGCGAGTGTAAATACAAATATTACCAAAGACATAAATTCCAAAGTGAGTTTGTTTGTTTGTTACGATTAAATACGCCTCGACGGCTCAACCGGTTATCACGAAATTTTGCATACACGTTGACAGGGGTACAGAAAAGGACATAGGGTACTTTTTATCTCGGTATTCCTGTGGGAAATCCGAAATTAACGCGGACGAGAGTGCATTAAATTTTTGCATACTACACGTCGTCAGGGGTACAGCGAAGGATATAAGATATTCTGTCATTTCCGCGGGATCTCCGAAATTAATGCAGGTGGAACCGCGAGGAACAGCTAGTACACTTATAAATAACACTGATACCGCGCGGACTCTTGCCGTTATAATTTGTAGCAATTCGTTTAACGGTTTAAAAGCACCCGCCGGTTTTGCGATTGGCCAAATGAAAATAATGAAATTCACAAATGAAAATAACCGCAATGCTAATGAACCCAAATAAAAGCTTTTTGGGGCAGTAAAGATTGCTTCAGTGTGACTGTTTAAACTGAACTTAGGACGAGAGCTTGTTTAAGCAATCAAATTCATATAAATAAATAACGTAGAAATTTTGTGATTCCATAATCATAGAAATTCGTTCTGAAATAAAATTAATGGATTTTATACAAAACAAGGAAATAAATATGTAACAATAAACGAAAATATCACATAGTATTAATTGTTTTATTAGTTTTTTTACATGTATAGATTCCTTATTGAATTACTGAGTACACAGTAAAGGTAGTTCAATTCAGTTATTTATGAGTAAGTTACAAAAAGGTTCGGTAACGGACCGTTTTCTTGTTCCCCTTGAAAGTTCGGGAGAGTATCGGAGATACACATTACACAGTAGTTAAAATTAACGGCTACAATTTGAGATGAGCTATGAATACGAAAACACATGCAACCCATTACTGAAAACATAGTGCCAAAATAATATAATTTACCCTTGAAATTTTTTATAGTGTTAAATTTTCTGTACTTGTGTTATTAATCCTATTTTAATATTATAAATGTGAAAGTGTGGATGTTTGTTACTAAATCACACAATTACGGCTGAACGGATTTGCATGAAATTTGGCATGCACGTTGTCAGGGGTACAGAGAAGGACATAGGGTACTTTTTATCCCAGAATTCCCGCGGGAACTCCGAAATTACCGCGGGTGAAACCGCAGGGCAAAACTAGTATAATATATTACACAACATGTTAAAAAAATCCAACAACAGTAAGCAAAATGATCTAGCGACAAGATAACCCGTAGTCTAAAATTATGTAGATACCTTCGTATAGTAACTTCATCATACGTCCGTTCATTTTAGTGTATTATCTCATTGTACAAAGTTTTTACGTCTCTAAAAGTATCGCATTTTCATTTTATTTCTATTCATCCACTCCTACTTCTTATGACAACATTCCTTTATTCGTATAATATATTCCAGCAAGCAATGACTGCTTACCGCATTTCATAGAATCCCATCTCGATTTCTCTCTTATATACCCCTGGTACACTAAGTACACACTTCGCAATCGAAATCGGGTTCAAAGGATTGCAATTTGCAATAGATATCTATTGAATTCATGGGGTAATATCTCTTCACAAATCCGTACACAGCGAGTAGTGACCCGACATCTCTATCATATGAAATCTAATGAACCAATACATACAGCTTTACCTTATCTCGTAGAGGCTGTGCTTTAGGTATGGAACTCTTGTGATTATACGGTTCGTTTGGCATCTCGTAGATATATTGTACCTACTTACCTACTGAACAAACCTACGCTATTACAAGCTTGTTGAAATTGTGGGTTCCTTCCGGTTCGGTGGACACGTCAGACGAATTCATACCTAACATCAAACAAGATTGGGTCGGATGTGTTATACGTTTGTAGTGTGAATCAGATTTGCTCGGACAATCACAACATGTTATGATGTTATCAAATCATCAATGACATTAGGTACCTACTAGCTGTTTCCCCCCCGGTTTCACCAGCGTGAATTTCGGGAACTCTTAAAACTATCCACATAACACCCAGAGATAGTTTGATTTCCTATCGGTGAAAGATTTTAAAAATTCGATTCAGTAGTATTTATTTATTTATTTATTTAACAATTAATGCACACAAGGACAACATAACAAGAAAGAAAGTATAAAAGTAAACATGTACAAAGGTCATGCTTATTCCATACAATTGGAATTTCTTCCAGCAGACCCGCAACAGGAGAACCGGTTAGAATTGGCTGATCTGGTGTGCCTCAATTCGATAGGATATAATATTAAACACTATACAAAATAGTTAAAAAAAAAATTATAATATAAATAAAAAATAGAATATTAATATTACCTAACTACACACATATTGTTTAATAAGATGATATAAATAATAAAACATTTATATACAATAAATAAATACATAATTACAAATAAATACAAAATAAATAAATAAATAGAATAACTACACAGGCAGAGACAGATAGTGTTCCTTGACTCGCTTTTTAAATAAGGAGATAGTGCTACAGTCGTCAACCTACAGTCCTTCAGTAGTACCAAGGTAAACACTAACAAGAAACTTTATTAGTGTGCGATGTATTAGAAACAACATCTCAATACATCTATATAAATAAAAATGGAAAATCAGTGTCCATATGTGTCGCTAACGCAAAATTCAAGAACACTGGACGTCCTAGAAAGGTTCTTATGAAGAGAAACGTTGGATAAACTGGACAGAAAAATGCGAATGTGAGTTTGTTTGGCTTTCACACCTTAACATCGTCATTAAATTTTGGATAAGTACACGTTGTTAGCGGTACAGAAATAATCACAGGGTACTTTTTATTCCGGAATTCCCAAGGGAACTCCGAAATTTTAACGAGAGTGAAACCGCATAGAGTTTTGTTTACGTCAAAGTTGTAATTAACTAGTTATATTTCCCTGGGGTTCTTGCGTTAATTTTGGACACCCTGCTAGAAGTAGTTACGGCGTGTTTGCGTAACAAAGTACTTTTTCCGACACTTCCAACAATTATCGTTAATTCATTATATTTCAACCAATTTAAACGAAACCCTGACTAATTATAAACTCAAACCTTGCTCGTAAATTACTCTATCTATTAGCGAAAGAAACTCTGACCAATTACATACTTAAACCTTCCTCATGAATCACTCTATCTATTACGTATACGTACCAATTGACGTAGTAGGTCACCATGCCTACCCGCTAATGCTTACTGTGGGATCAAGTATATCTGTGTGTTGTGGAGTGGTGAAAACCGCATGAAAATCCGCTCAGCAGTTTTTGAGTTGTAATATGTAGTGAAGTCGTTGACAGCCCATAAGCTGGGTGCTGATTGTATTTTAACAAGATCATTTACACCGACCGACCCCGTAACGAATAAGTCCGCCATCGTTGACAATCAACATTACGATACGAGTATATTAATTGGTGTCACATCACTCCCGTTGCTGCAACGTCGTTCCACCGGGTACGTAACAGGCGGCGTCCGAAGCGAACACCGTCTGGTTGGAGCACAACAAAGGGTAATATAATTAGAACTTGGCAGTGTACTCGGAGCCGATTCAATTTATTATCGAACTAGCATCCGAATTCCTGTTGCGTGCATTCGCGTTGATGACTACGCGTTCGATATAGAATTAAATCGATGATTAAAAATAATTATTTTAATACAGTTGCTCAAAAAGTGGCATATTGCAGGGACGTATAGCGTTCGGGAAGTGGGCTATTACATACTCGAGCTTTTTCTTTAGATTCATTTATTTCACATTATCAAATTCATAATTACATTTAATTATAATATGTCAAAGGATAAAGTGATCGTCAAAAATTTAAATTCCAATACAAGAGAATTACACAATTACGTATACATAATGTCATAAATGTCAAACAATGTCATTTACCTTTTCCGAACTCGTGCGTTCTCTTTCCCAACTGTCAAAAATGGCGAAACGACTTTGACACACTTTTTGTATTGCGCAACGTAGGTTTCGTATTACTAATACGACTAGCGCCATCTCTTGATCACAGTTGGAACTTAGTTGAGTTTGTGTTTTTATTATTTTACTAAATTTCTTCATTTTTTTCGCAACTGTATTAAAAATAGTTGTTCAGTACACGTGCGGAACCGTCATTGCAAAGAGTTCCGACTGTCAACCCTCACCTTCGGCTGCGCCTCGGCTCGGGTCGACATTTGTCGGAACTCTTTGCAATGACAGCCTTTCCGCACTTGTAATGAAATATACTATATCAGTAGTAGGTATTGAAGTGGAACTTCTTCGGAGTCGGTAGGAACATTTTCATTACGTTACGCGTTACGCTGTGGCGTTGTTTTATTCGAGTAAAAGTTTCGCTTTTTAAACGTGTATTTGTAGATACGTACGAAAACAGATACGTAATCTGTTTTTTTTTGGATTGAAAGATATCGATACTAGATGTGCAATCTTTAATCCTATAGAAGAATAATATATAACGTGATTAAACTTCCGATTTTCGTCGATTAATTCAATTAAATTTAAAAAAAATCTAATGCTATTTGTATTTATGATTATAAAAACAATATAAAATATTGTTGAGTATAGTAAAAGGTCATTATTGATACCAAAATACAAAGAGTACATACATTAAAATGGCTACCACTCAGCATTCAGCATTTGAAATTTAGACCCCTAACGCTGAGAGAGTAGAGATAGCTTACCTAGTCAACCTATAACTTGCGTAGGTAAAATAATTGTGTAAAATAGTTTAATTTTTCTTAGCACACAAGCAATTATTTGATTCAAATGACCTTAACGAAATGCGAGTGCAACATTACTTGATACAGTTTTAATATATCTTTTTGTTGGCTCTAATGATTGTAATAATGAGACAAATTAGTTACCAGACCAAACTTCAAATCCGGGTGACTAACATCCATACAAAAATATTATCGTAGTAAAAGACTTAGGCAATACAAACAACATACGTAAAGTATTAAACCTGGTATCCAAAAAAATGTTATATATGTTAAATATGATAATTATGTTTGATTATTATCGGTTACTAGCTGTTCCTCACGTTTAATTTTACTTTCTATCCCGGAGTTCCCGCGGGAACTGTTACAACGCGGTGGCGGTGTTACCTACTGCGCGATACTTTTTAGAAGTAGGTAAAAAAAATCTGTATATAGCATTTGTACCTACTTCTTCAGTTGAATCGTTTCAGACAGTCAGACATAAAATGTAATTATACAATTAGATGATTCATCTAGATAAGTTGGTGAATTTACTAACGAGTATATAAAAAAATTTATTAAATAGCAAACATAAATTCAATTTTGTATTCAATTCAATTCAATTCGTTTATTTGCCAAAATATGGTACATGTAAAGGTGGTATATTATGTCAGGTACATCATATTCTGCCGTTGCTCGGCGTGCAAATGTCATATCTATACAGAAACGTAACATGAAATATCTACATAACTAGGTATTAGGTAAGCGTATTAAAACGCGCTCCGTTTTGAACGGGTTATCAGAGATGATTAAGCATTCTGAGCCGGCATCAAAGACAGAAGCATTATATCCCTTGGTATATATAGGTGGTCTAATTCTGAGATACCACTACGAGCCCTCCAAAACACCGTCTATTCAAACATCCCTCTATTAATAGCCTCAATTATGCCCGTATTGTGTCAAAAGGTTAGATTTATGGGTGTTGTTGTTGCCGCGTCATAAACGCTGTAAGGGTTGTGGACATAGATGTTGTGCGATTCATAAGGAACGCAATCTCTGTTCATTTTACTGCTTCCATCTACATATGTAGAGACCTGCTCTATGAGGCTTTGCTGCTTGTTTCAGACATTGGTTATACAGGATGGGTGGTCGTGATGAGTCAGTAAAAGCAGCTTTACCTTAAAGGGTTTTTGCTACAGGAAAATAGCCTTTTATTTTTTTTTCTGTGGTGTTTCATTCTACATAATATTCAAAATTATAGCTATGCTCCCTGAGTTAAAGACGTGGTTTTCTTGAGAGAATAAGTTGCTCGCTCAGAAATCAGGATACACAAAATGGCGGCTGACGAAAAAAGTCGTCACGGCTTCCACCTCCGATCGAATTCAAATTACTCTTAAAAGATCATATTATCTAATCTTTTTGACACTTCACTAGCTGAATTAATAGAATTACAGTGTGATACTGGTGAAATGTCATAAACTAGGTTCTAAAATATATACTTAGTTAAAAGTTAGTTTTCTTTTATTTATTATTTACAGACGGACGGGCGGAAGGACAGCGAAGTCTTAGTAATCGGGTACCGTTTTACCCTTTTTTTACGGAACTCTAAAACGCTTCAGCACGTAGGTATAATCACTCCCGTTTTTAAAATAAATTTCTTAATTTGTTACTCATGAATTTCTACGAATATTAAAGTTACGAATGTCTAAGCAGTGTTCGAGGTAACTTAACAAAGTTATGTTTGTTTTGCCATATCAAAGGGCGGGAGGAACGTTTGACGAAACTTCTGCAGCTTTATCTCAAGTTGTTCGTTGTCCCTCAGAGCAGTTACCTACCATGGCCCGTAATAACATCCTTTTAGGTAAGCTTTCTGCAATTTCCAAATAAATTATAAAAACGGACAAAAATGATAAACTCTCAATATAACGACACTTCTCGACGAACGACGATGCGACGGAATGACTTGCACACAGCGACTACTTCCGTAGTTCCGTCTCACGCGCCGACCGCTGTCATGGCGCTGCCCGTAGTGTTGCCGCTCTCCAAGCCGAGTCTCCCAACAATACACTACTCAGACTCACACTGGATACGCATCCAAGTCCTAATTTGTCCTTTTCATTTACCAGCGCAATGAGCGAGAGAGAGAAAGTGAGACGACACCTGGAGAGGTGACCGGTTCTTCATGGAGAGAAATCAATCAGATCGAAGAGGGTTGGAGGGCCACCGAAACAAGATTTTTGTAACCGAATAGTTTTTCGGTCACGTTTACGCTCGATCTTCGGTCAGCGAGTGACCGAAGGACGATTATTACGCAACCGAAGAGGTTGTCGGTCTAGAAAAGTTCGGTCAGACTGTCAACGCGGACGAGAGTCGGTCGTTTACGGCACCGACCAGTGTTATGTGACCGATCATCATTTGAAGATTATGCTGGAGATGGCAATCGAGGTCAAATCGTTCGTAGACCAAAAATGGTTTTGACATAATGGGGGGCCAATTTGAATTTTTTACGGCCTGGTACCGAGAAAAGTATTAGTCAAATCGAAAAATGTTATAAAGTCTTTTCTTTGGGAGCAAACGATATGTAACAAAAAAATTTATTAAAAAAAAAAACAATCCTAAATAAATATTTATTTTCGTCTGGACCTAGTGTCTTTTTTATCAATTGTATCGAAATAAAATAAAAGGAAGACTTGTAGAACTCTTTGACAGGCACCTAGAAATTAGTGGTGACCGAATAGGGGATACATCAGTCATGTATGGGAACGAACATTGCTTGCCGAAAACGTCTTCATAACGTATGGCAACCAATGCCTCGGTCACGTGCAAGATCGAAGACATCGATTTTGGTACAATCAATTAACGATGTTTTTGAACAATCGATTTTATCATCGATGTTTCCTGAGCGAAAACGCTACTCAACCGAAAATCGGTCACAGAAATGCTGCTGACTGATGTTTGGTGGGGAACTTTGGGTATCGAACATCGGTCGCGCCCACGACCGAAGAACTCCCTACATTCTTTAGAGTAGACTTTATTTCTACGATCCTAAGTACAAGTAACTTATTGTACCCCTCTATGTAAAAAAAAAAAAAAGTTTACGTTTTAAAATGCTAGTATGTCGTCTACTTAATACCAATGTCAATAATATATAGTTCTACGAATTATAACAATGAAGCCTACTCTACAATTTTAGGTGTCCTGGCGAAATTCACGATTCTCAAATACAGGCTCCCAGTATCTATCTTGATAACGGTTTACAAAGCACTTGTAGACCCACTATAACTTATGGACTGACCTATAGAAGAACATAAAGAATAAATAAATAAATAAATAAACATTTCCCTCATATAGCGAGGAAATAAAGAGACTACTAGTACGATTATTAAAAGTAATAATACCCAAAAAGTTTAAAACAAGTCATAACATAACGAATATAAATTATTTTCCTTTTCTAAAATCTCACCATTTGATAATTTATTTTTGTCCCCACTCCTAAACAGGAAACACCTATAATTTTGACTAAAAAAATATAAATTTGGAAATAAGAAAAAACGAATGTACTACAAGAATTACAAAAAAAAAATAGTAACACCTAAATTTAAAAACTACTACAAATAAAGAGCGGAAACACACCTTATACCTCAAACACTTGACACTCTGCCTATAGAATTACGTACAATGCATGAAACAAAGATGTTATGTTAAAAAAATGTTTTAATTACTATGAGTAAGGAATTTTGATGGAATATGAGTAGTAAATCAATGGGAATAAGGCCCCGATTCTAGTGAATCGGGGCCTTATTTCTTTCATCCGCGTGAATTTTGGAACTCCTTCAGGAAACCTAAGATATCACTCACTGTAGCTTCCTGTCCATGAAAGCATTTTTAGAATCTTACAAATTATTTACTAATAATTTTATAATATGTGTAATTGTGTAGACTTGCTTTCTTATTATATTTTAATTAAAAGTGCCAATAATAAACTGTATTGTAATAACCATTTTTAAATAAAATTCTTGTCTATTCTTATCTTATGAGTATGCTTCTCATAATTTTGGCAGCGCTATACCTGGGCTGTAATTATCATAAAAGTGTTATAGGATTTTCAATCTTCATTCCTCACGATAGGGTATATAAATCGACATCTAGTTTTCACCGTCTACCAAAATTAATTGTGTTTAATGAAACACACGAACCCTCGGGAGACGCGACGTAATGTACAATTATATGAACAGAACGTTAATTACAACACTAGTCTCCAACCCTTTACGAATAAGAATCATTGTCGCTTGTCTGCCACTTTACAGAGTTTAAAATTGAGTTGCTTAATATTTTACTAAATAACATATATCTGTTACATCTACAATTTGGTAAGGATATTATACAAAATGTCAGGAAATTATCAGATTTCGTAGGTAATGGCAAATGGTATAATTAGTTTAAAAATATAACTGTTTTCGATATATTGAATATATTATTTTACATGTATATATCACCGTTGGTATTATGGTTAGGAAAGCTGACTGCTGCGACGACCATAGCGGGTTCGATTCCCGCATCACGGTAATATTTATATTAGTTAAATTAAAATAAGTTAAATTTAGTTAAATGCCAATTAACATTAATTTAATGAAGATTTATGAATGCGGCAGTTTTGTTTTTGAAACATTTAGGTATTTAAAATTAAGAAATGAATGTGTTTACAATTTATCATATGTATATGTAATTACTAAAAGTATATAACATCAGTTGTTAGGTACTGATATGGTACAGTTTTGCATATTTTGGGATCAGGTGACGTAGCGCTCTTAATAATGACCGAATAAAAAAGCAATAAACAAAAGATTCCGCAAGAAAGACCAAAAAACCGAACTAAAATACGTATAACAAGAGCAACCTACGAGGCTGGCTTGGCGCATGAGCGTAAAAAGCCTCACTAAATAAATGATTTAATAAAAAAACAAGAGCAACCAAGACTTAAGGACCTCAACTAGACTAACCAGTATCTAAATCTACGTTAACGTGAACAATGCAAAAACAAGTGCAGATTGCTTGCCTCTTAACATTTTGAAGCCTACGAACGACGAGGTTTTAAAAACAAATGAGTGATCATTATTTTCCGAGCCCATCCAACAACGGTCGAGAGACAAAAGTCGAAACGAATGACTGAACATATAATAACATAGGCATATTTTTCAGCGAGCAAAAAGCCATCAGCCATCACCACTCGACAGCAATAAGCATCTATACAGGTAGGCATAGACAGCGGAGTGCATTGAACCGTGCGATATCACGGGCGCGCTACGGCGGGCAGCCAGTCGTCTGGATAGCGTGTTTGATAATTGCAACGCCTGTAATGTGCAAATGTGCACATGTAGGGTAAATTCAGAATAGGTAGGGGGTATCAACGATTGTAAAAAGACTGCATTAAAAGCATCTTAGCTTCACAAACTTGTATGTTTAACATCATTTTAATAGCTATTTTACAGCATGATGGTCACATGAATTTAGTATTTTTTCCTCATCCCAAAAGTGTCCAATGTGCCTAAAGAAGTTTTCACTTTTACAGTTATAGATAATGATGATGGTATACCAGTAAACGAAGAGAACCGCTTTGAATAAA
Organism: Zygaena filipendulae; assembly: GCA_907165275.2. NCBI lineage: Eukaryota > Metazoa > Arthropoda > Insecta > Lepidoptera > Zygaenidae > Zygaena > Zygaena filipendulae. Next base: position 2,480,811 of record OU015649.1, read on the forward strand.
AACTAGAGTTCGTTAATTTGACCCAATAATTTCGGACACAAAGCAACATAATTATTGAAATTCGTATGAAAACTATAGCCCTGATGATCCTATTTAATGAGAATAGAGCGAAAGTAATCTTGATATGGCAGCATAGCTATAAGGGTAAATTAACCCAAACCCCTTTTTATTCCAATTAAATGTGTAGGTATCAGTGGCAAAGGTACCATAGAAGCCGATTCCCACCGGTTTCCCTTCAGAAGTTGGGAACACAACCACTCTCTCTACCGTAATTTAGAAATGGCACAATCAGTCATTTTTGTAGTAAGTATTTCAGTAGAATCTACTGAAATATTACAAAAGTATCTCTACTGAGTAGAAAACATTACAAAACGCCTAAACAATCAAAAAATTTGCTCTTCAAAAACAAATTGTTATAAAATAAGCCGCTGGCGCGATCGGCTTTTTGTCAGTTAAACTTGCATACAAAATAATGCCGTGACGTCACATCAAGGTCGCAGGCAGCAGGCTAATTTGGTAAGCCGCTGCAAATCGAGTTACTCCCTCCATCTCGCTCACGCGCACTCATTTTCTATTACTGTCTCAACAAATATCCTTATTGGTCTTAGAAATTCGAAACGAAGCGGACATTCTGTGTTGACTGTTGACAGACAACTTGAATTTATGACGAAAAAATTGAAAATTTATATAGGTAGGTATTTGAATTTATTAGTTAGTGTCACGTATTAGAATTTATTTCTTGGTAATTAATAGTGATTAGTATTATAGTTAGATTTTTTTGTTGTGTGTAGTGATAGTGAAAGCAGTTACGCAGACGTACGTTGAAATTGGGTATTTGCGGTAAGTAGATAGTTTAATAAGTTGAAATTACGTATTTGTAGTGGGTGCCAAATGATTGATGATTTGGCACCCGGTGATTTGGTGATTTCCGGCTTGCCTCTCTCAATATTTCACCCTTCGCCACTGTTAGGTATCAAGACACTTACAATCTATAGTCTACGCACATCTCTATAGACCATAGATTCCATCTAAGTCCAATTTGGCATTCGTCTCACGAACAGTGGGATCTCCGTTGACCAGTCAACGTTTACGCAAGCCGCATTGAATGACAAATTATCCTAATTAATGTATGTCCCTTCCAATCCGAGCAATGTACGCGTTATACGATAATATAATCGTATAGATGTGGAACATGATTTAGTAACATGAGAAAGTAACGCTGTTTGGTAGCTAGAGTAGGTGCGTTTGTATGCTCACTAATATGCGACAACCATTTATATGTATTTAAAAATATAATTAATACTTCAATATGGGTAACCAAACGAACCTTTTATTTACGACTGAATTTAAATCCATATCCACAACCCTGGTTGTTGGCTATTAAGTGCACGGTAATTTATGCTGTTGCCGGGTTACGAATATCAAAATTCTATTTAGTCCATCATTTAGATATTAAAAAATAAGAGGTCACTACGAGAGTAGTATAGTTGATACGTGGTACCATGTATCAATTTCGACTTCGTGTTATGTTTTGCTCGTAAAAAAAGAAAAAAAATACGGGTTTAATATTTTTTTTAATACGTACATGACCGACTAAAAGCACAAATGGAGTCAACTAGCCCATTTCATAATCTTTCCTTGATAATTTTCACAAAACCATAGGTATTGCGAATAAAGATAACCTTGACGCGCGCATCGTGTCGTTTCGTATCGTTTATCCCATTCAGTTGTTTGTCAGTTAGGTTCCCCCTTTAATTAAAACGGCGTTTGGACAGGGTCAAATTAAATTTTGAGGCGTGTCACTTTACATTTTCGCAATATTTTATTTGTAAATTTATGAAATTAATGCCGAGACAGCGTCGCGTCGGCCGTCGGGTTACCATTGTGCGGTGCCCGCTGCCGGTCTGAGGTTAAGAGATAATATTTAAATTATTCTTTTGTTAATTTCATTAAAATTATAATTCCCAACGGCCTAACTGGTATGGGCCGAGCAAATAATATCTTTACATTTCGTGCTGTTAGACCCTTCGAATTAATAATAAAATTCAAACGTACCCTGAGAGAAAAATAGGGGCTTGTTCGGTAAAGTTCGCGGCCGAAAAGTTCCTTAGCGAAGATCGGTCAACAGTATCTTTGCTACCAGTGTTCGATTGGGCACCATATTTGGTCAGTATACTCTCCCGTAGTTTACACATTATTGACACCGAGCGGGGTCGGTCACTGCCTGCTGGTCACTGATATTGTGTCGCCAACATAATTATCCTTCGGGCAAGAATGGCGACCGAAACCTCTTCGGTCCGATTGATTTCTCTCCGTGTAATTAAAATGTAAAAACCTCTGTTCATCAACATTAATCACCGTTTATGAAGACAAGTTCTAATTAATTCCAGTTCCAATGCGCATACTCAAGAGCGTCTAAGTCGCGTACGTGTTTCGTCACTTAATATTCCATTTCGTGTCGGGACGCAAGCGAGAGTCGGATGCAGCCTGAAACTTCCCGCCATACGCTGCCAGTTGCAGCCGCTTAATTAGTAACGAGTAACGGCACAAGCGTCACACAGCGTCCATGCTTTATGTAACACTAGTCGATCACCCAAGGTTTTACTCGTGTCAATTTCGGAGTTCCCGCGGGAATTATTGGATAAAGAAGCTACACTTGAGAAATGCTGTAGCTTTTCATACCAAAGTGAAAGAACTTTTAAGATCGGTTTTAGTTCTTACAAAAAATTATTTTCTCTTTATAATATTAGAAATTTAGAATTAATACCGCTAAAAACACTGAACCCGTTATATACAAAAAGTAAATGTAAGAATAAATAAAGGAGTATAATAAGAACTATAATTTTGTTTTTGTTTTTTATTTTTCATTATAGTGAAAATATAGAAATTGTTCGTTATTCGCTATCAGGGACTGTTCACAGAAGACGTGATGAATGACAAGAAAATAGCAATCGGTTGCCGATACCAGGCAGTATCATACTTATACATATACTTACAATTACATAATTATAACACTAGATAAACTGGATATATTATAATTATTCATTTAAAATTTCGCAACTTGTTATTGTAGGTACTAATTAAATATTTATTTGAAATCCTAACGAAATCTTGCCTAAATACATATTATAACGCATATAGATATGTGTTGTGGTTGGGTTTAGAAATTTCATTCAAACATTGAGAATTTTTAAAACACGAGGTGATGGAATCCTTACCTACATTTTTTTTATGTAAGTACCGTGTACTTTCCTGTGCATTTATTTTCAAATTACAAACAGACACTTCAATTTTATTTATATGTATAAATAGATGTATAGATTAGAATACCGTAATACAAACTATAGGTACTACCTGCCTTTTTTACGCCTTAGGAATGCCACAAAGAGCAAGTTATTCGAGCAAAAGGGTTTCATTTTGCACCAAGTTATAATTGGAGGAAACCTCCCAAAGGTAAAAAGTTAATTGAGACTAATGACTCGTTATAAGTTTCTTTTTATTGTGGTGTTAAAATTTTTCTAATATCCACAAGAAATATTACAACATTGTAATATTTCTGTTGACAGCAGTTTCTGTTTCTGTCACCAAAGAGAGATTAATATAGATGTGTGGATTTCACATAAAGTAAGTAGTAGCAGATGTCATTTTACGTCATGAATAAGTCTCGAGTATGACTTAAATAGGACATATATACCTACGTATTATGCAATATCAACTCGCAAATGATTTAAAAAGTATGTAAATGCCTAAAGTTTTTTTTTTTATTTGTATATTTTTAATTAAGTTTCTTATATTTAAGAACAATTGCAAATACTTAAGTGTTTTATCTTGACACACAATTGAAATTCAACAGTAAATTGTTTTCCCTAATACAAAACAGCAATATAAATGTAGAACAGTTTATTAAGTCCAAACTTTTTTATTACTCTATAAGCCATATCCATTTGAAGAAGAAACTAATTTTAATAGTATACTACCTATTTACTCTTATGGCCGGTTTACACCTCCATAAGTAGTAAGTACCTAAGTAAGTTAGCTCAACTTACCAACTTACTTACTTACCTACTTAATCGAAAAGTAGTAAGCAACGTCAAAACGGTGAGCATCCATAACAAAGTAAGTTCAACAATACATTCTTCACCCTGCTTACTTGCCGGTCGCCGCGCCGCGCCGTCCACACGGTGGCAAGTAGTAAGTAATAAGTTGGCGGGGAGCGGGATATGAAGCAGGCGGGTGTACGCGCTACTGTCCTGTCCAAAAAATAGAAGTCGTTTCTATCTTGTCCTGCGGCGATTTGCTACTTAATCACTTCCTTGCCGGCCGGCGTCCACACGTGGTTATTACTTACTTATGGAAGTGTAAACCCGCCATTAGTGTAGATTTATCCGAAACGAGTAGGTTTATATTTTCTTTTATTCTTATAATTATTATTTTGTTTATTCTAATTAAATTACGCTCATTCCAAGAAAAAAACAGCAGGTATCTCAATACTTTCTTCAGAAAAAAAAGAAAGAAAATTCTCTACAAATCAAATCTTTTTCTAAAATAGGAAACTTAGTCAGCGATGTCAAGGTTCCACCGCTGAGTAACCACAATAAATCTTACTTACTACAGACAGTGTTTAAATGTAAATATATGGCCAACTAAACTTTAACCGAAGTGTTACTGAAGAAGTCCTTCCTTTGAGTGGTGGCAATATGTTTTAGAAAATTTCGGAATAGAAATAGTACCTGATACATTTATTCGAACATAGCAAGAAAACTTCAAATATACACAAAAATAACTGGCTTATAAGTGGGTTCTGACTTATGTTAGAGTACCTCAAAACCAACATCATAAAATTGCAGTCAAGGGTTGAAACTAAGTACCTAATAAAATTATTGTGAGCAGTGATATTGGAAGACGCTCTTTGCCAGCCTGTTTTTTCTTTTTATAAGTTAACGAAGTCATTAATTGATTTATTATTCAGCAAGACTTTTCCCTCTCAATAAAGAGTATGTAATAATAAAATTCCAGTAAAATACCAATTATAATAATTTACTATTAGCACTTGACTTTATGAAACTTACGGATATTTTGTATTCGAGAGATTTTTTTTGGAATTTCTACGATCCCGAAAATAAAGTGCGATGTGGTTTCTAAACGAAAAAGGTGGCAAAGATTTCAAAGCTGCTACATCGGGTTAGTGGTTCGTACTTTGAGAAGTTATGATTTATGTCCTCAACTCGACTGAGCGATATATTATTGTATCTCACGTTGGGTGACAGGGTGCGCTGGATATAATAGAGTTTCGTGTTCTCTCAATGAAATTAATGTGTTGGAGATCATATTATTTTTTTAAGCCTAGGTATATATAGGTATAGCCTAGGTATATGTAGGTGTATATAAATAATCATTTTTATTTTTTATTTTTACAGGCTAGGCTAGGCGTTTCATCACCGCTCACCTGATTTTTAGTGTCGGTGTGACAGGCGTATGTGAAAGTCATAAAAATATCAAATACATAAATTTTGAAATTAAAAAAAAAAACAAATTTTAAAAATAAAAAATATTTTAATAATGAGGCAGGATAACGTTACGATGTAACGAACTGGTGAAAACTGCAGGGCTTGACTAGATGACTAAGGATAGCGCAAGATCGATCGTCATGGACCTCCCTGAGGGAGGCTAATATTATCCAGTATGGATGTTCATCGGTTGATGAACTTGATGATGAACCAGTTATAAGGTTTTGCATTTACAATATTTAAATTAAATGTTGCCCGCGATCTCACTGGCACAAGCATCGGGATTACTTTAAAAACTATGCACCGGGATAAAAACTGTGCTATGAAATTTTATAGGCTTTCAACTGTTCTGTGCCAAATTCATGTTGCTCGCGTCTGGACAAACTGTCAACTAAACTTTCATAAATATAATGAATATAATATGTACCTATTCTTGTTGGCGTAGGCGTTATGAGCCAAGTGAATTTGGAAAATTCCCCGGGGAACTTTATGATACCTGAATACAAAATACAATTTAATAGTTGTGAAGCTTTTAATTAATTTGAAAAGTTTTAAAACTGGTTTTAAACATATCGCTCGAGAGTGTGTCGGCACCACTGATATACAATATATGTAGGTACATATTATACAAATTGTCATATGTATTCTTTGGTAAATGATCAAAACAAATGAGATTACTAGGGATAAAGTGATTTTTTTGTCAGATTCAATCAAATTGTATGGAAAAGCATTGAATAAAACCGATTCATCGACAATTTCGAACGGTTATTTCACAGTCGTTCGTATGGTTCTCTTAATAACGCAGTACAGTTAGCAAAATTTGCTTGCTGCGTAAGTTTTGATGCAATTTCACAAATATTTTAATTTCACAGATCATCGTCATCATAAACAACTACCTACTGCCCGGTTCTATTTCTCCCATGGAGATTTTGCTCAGTTCTATAGCTCCCTAAGGCTTGTAGTAAATGAGACCCATAATTTCAACAAGAAGCCTTGAGATGAGGCCAAATTCTAAAACTCATTTATTGTGATTCATTTTTTTGTATCTGCTTTTGATAGACCGTATTACTCGATGAATATTCGGTTAAAATAAGAATAATCAATATCGATTGATTAAAAAAAAAAACTTTTGTATTCCCCAATTTTAAATAATTTAAACTCTGTATTCGTTGAATGGTACAATGAATCAAAATAAGCTTTTTTCTTCAGAAATATACACGTGCAAAATTTAGTGCAGTTTGAACCATATTTTTTGGATTTCCTGCGGGAATTCCGGGATAAAAAAGTACCGAATGTCCTTCTCTGTATCCCTGACAACGTGTATGCAAAATTTCATGATGTTTGGACGAGCCGCTAAGGTGTGAAAGCTTAAAACAAATAAACAAACAAACTCGCATTTATAATATAGGATTGAAAATCATAACGTTTGAAGGTTTTGATTCGAGCTTTAAACAAGTAAAATCGGATACGTATCTATTGTGCTACCTTTACCACAAACCGTCTATAATTCACGCGGCCGATCCTCGGAAGGCAATATCGGCGGTCGCAGGTGCAATAACATCTAACCGAGAAGATTCCAATAAAGCTGGTAACCTCTAGCATACCTGCGTATCATAGAATTTACGAGTACATACTGCCTGCCCCCTTAACCAAGTTGACAATCTACATATAATCGTTAACGCATCCTTACATACATATTATAAAACAAAGTCTTCCACCGCGTCTGTTTCTCTGTCTGTTCGCGATTAAACTCTACTGAACTGATTTCTTTTTTTTTATGTCATAGGGGCAAACGGGCAAGTAGTACACCTGATGGTACACTTACCATTACCATTACCGCCGCCCATGGACATCTGCAACACCAGAAGGCATGCAGGTGCGTTGCCGACCTGGAATGGGGATGGGAACTGGCTTCAAGTGGGGCTGTCAGAACACACCGTTACGTGCTTGGCGACAGATTTGCAACTTGAAGGTGGTAGCTAGCCAGCCGGGCACTAGAGAGCGCCCTACCACCATGCTATGGTTTCCTCACGATGTTTTCCTTCACCGACAGCTCAAGTTCATTGTTAGGGTTTGAACCTACACCTTGCGGACGGTAATGCGGTTTAATGCGTCGCGGATTTTATGCGGTCTTGACCAATATACATAATAGTGATTCAAGAGGAAGATTTAGAGGAAAGCTTATCCTGGAATCCCTGCGGGCACTTCGAAATTATCGCGGGTGAAACCACGCGGGACAGCTAATAGAAAAATAAAGAATGGAATCGTTATGTCACGTGGTCGCACAAAATTGGACTTTGATTGGACGACAGTGACTAGAAAACGGTGAGAGCTTTGAGTATACTTACAGAAACAGGAGATAATGCTTTATGAAATTTCGCGAAGATTAATTTAGACGCGCGGTTTAGCCTAAATGGTACATCTTTGGACTGCCGATTGGCAATTCAGTAGAGCATGTGCAAAGCGGTAGTTATTGAGATTTATTCCACCGCGTTAGGAATGGTTAGCCATTATTTCTTCAAAATGAATTCTACAAGCTGATACTTTTTATCACCGGGTGTGTAAATGCCGCCCACTGTAGTTAGGGGAAAAACCAAACTCTTGTCCATTGGAAAATCTGTCTTTGATATGCCAAATGCAATCCTAAATTGATATTATAAATGCGTTAGAGAGTTTGTTGCGCTTTCACCCCTTAACTACCCAACCGATCATCAGGATTTTTTGTATACACGTTGTACCTACAGCTCCCGCGGCAAAAAAACGGACAAGAAAGTGCCCTACTACTATGCTATGGTTTCCTCACGATATTTTTTTTTTCACCGACAGCTGAGTTTAGTCTAGGAGTTCGAACCTACGCATTGCGGGGTGTGATCCGAACGCATGAACTACTGAGCTATTATCACTATAAGTGTACGATGGCAATAAACCTCATATTATATGTATAAAGCGATGATAGCTCAGTGGTTGGTGCGTTCGGATCAAACGCCGCAAGGCGTAGGTTCAAACCCTAACAATGAGCTTGAACTGTCGGTGAAGGAAAACATCGTGAGGAAACCATAGCATGGTGGTAGGGCGCTCTCTAGTGCCCGGCTGGCTAGCTACCATCTTCAAGTTGCAAATCTGTCGCCAAGCACGTAACGGTGTGTTCCGGCATCCCCATTCCAGGTTGGCAACGCACCTGCATGCCTTCAGGTGTTGCAGATGTCCATGGGCGACGGTAATCACTTACCATCAGGTGTACCACTTGCCCGTTTTCCCCCTATGATATAAAAATACCTCGTTTGTGCGTAGCTTATAGTACAAACATAGATTTGAGTAGATAAGGCACGCACGAAGGAATTGTTGTTTCCTTCATTTCAAAAGAGACGAATTCAAGAGCGTTGCCTGAATTTCAACTACACCTACGCATTCGGAACCTCTTACGCTATCCGCTATCAACATAAAATGTTTTGATTAACAAAATGTCTATGTTAATACAATATAATAGTTACACAGATAAGTTAACAAACACGTTCAACTTTCAAACTTGGATAATAACCTATTTATACCGGTAACACTGCGGCTATACGGTGCGAAACTTTATGCGGTTAACTAAGTTTTGTACAGCGTTTAAATTGTCTAATTAAAAATGGAAACTTTGTATATTAAAATAAAAAACTGCGAATCGAAAGTAACCAAAAGTTGGGCACTGTTTGTTGCCGAGGTTCCATTCGCATTAATGAGGTTCATTCGGGAAATCGGAATAAAAACTTGAATACATTCTGGCTCTCCAAAAACACGGAATTAAAACTCTTCTTTATTCTGTTTCACTCTAGGATATTAATGTTATGTCGAGCTCATCACGCCAAGCAATCAGCACGTCGATGCGTATTTAAAATATTATTATATGTGGGCGTCCAAACAAAAGGTTCCAGTTTTAGGCATTTAATTTCCGAGATATAAGAGGTTGTGTAAAGTTGGGTTGATTATTATTAATAAATCCTCAAAATTCTACAATTTAAAAATCTATGTAACAAGCTAGTAGAAGTTTCTTTTTGTTCTCACTCAAACTTTTATAATGTTCTTTGTTCTTTCTCAAATCAAGCTTTTTCAGAATTTCAACTTTACATCGTCTGTTAAAATAGTGCTAGTCTTTGAATATTTTTTCAATCCTTACTATCAATTAACTATTCTAGATACCGAATCTTAACTCAATTAAGTATTAACTCAATACTCCGCTACTGGTACCTTTTTGCCTGAACGCCCACATGTAGATTAGATTAGAACATGAAAAGATTTGCTCAATCGAATACATAAAACGGGCGGCAAAACTTTTGTGAAATAATAATACGCATTTATGTATGCACAGTGGCCGTTAAATTTAAATATTTATTCAAGGCAGATATCACGGATCCGAGGGGCAGCGACAAAAGCCGCGTCCATTAATAAATCAAAGTCAAAAGTTACGTATCTATAGCGCGTTTGTGGACAACTCTTTCAATTGCAAATAGGGTTCTCATGAATTTTCAAGGAAATTCGCGTGTTTACATGGAGATAGCGTGCCTCTCGGTCGTCCGTCACTATATTTCCTGATGCCTTATTCTGAATTCTTGTTCTTTGTTTTTGTTGCGAGGTATTCCCATCTATAGGTCACTCGTGGATGATGCAGGTCAATTGGAAAGAGGCTTTTCCGGTTCAAGATCATTTGATTGTCCTAAATAGTCGAGATTTGACCTAGTCTATCGTAGTCCATGCTCTTCTTTCATTAACGATTAGGGTTTATGCTTACGACAAACTCGATCACAAACTGGAGTTAGGTCCTTTTAATATTTGTTGTAAACTTAAGTATCTTCGGAATGATATTATCGAAAAAAAAAGCTAAAGTAGAGTTTGTGTTCATTTCAGGCTTGCTTGTTCGTCTGATTTTTTTACTTTTTCGAACTTAATTTCAAGCGAGGACTTTCTGAAGATGGTGGAGACAGGTTGTGGGCTCAAGAAAACGAAGGAAAAACATCGGTTATAAGTTTTATAGCTAAAGTGTTAGGCTATCTCAGATAAATAAAAACAATCTCGAAATAATACTTAACATAATACATTAACATAATATTTGAGATCAGGCGCTAAAAACGCTGTCCGAATAAGGCTCTGGGTGCATTAAAATAAAATTATTCATGTTTCAATGTGTACTAGTACATATTGGTGACATTTGCCTTTTTTCTATTTCAAACTAATTTTTAGTAGTTATTTTGTAAGGTGGATAGTTTCTAAAACTATAATACAGTGCTAAAAACAACATGGTAAGTCCTTTTGCGGTGAACATTCGGTCCATAGAGAACTAACCACAGATAGTAAACGGCAACAGATTAAAAGACCGGTTGAATTGTAACATCAATTTGAATTTTCAATAATAAAGTCAAGCAGGCAGCTGTAACTATACGAGATTCATTTAAGTACATAATTTAACATGGTAAAGTAAATAATTTAACATCATCCCACAATTTTAATCACCCCGATGCTCGCAGGATTCGCATCGAGGTGCGGAGTAATCAGCAGCAATATTTTCAATTCTGGAAGTGATCTTATAGCTGGTATCATCATCATCATCAATAATAGATCACTTGATAGACGCCCACAGCTAGGACAAAGACTTCCTCCAAGAATCTCCACGATTTTTTCAAATCTCAAAACCACTTTTAAAAGAAAAAATAACTCTTATAGGATCACTCAATTGGAGAGGTCTATGTCCAGCAGTGGACTGTTATAGCCTGGCGATGATGATGATGATAGGATCACTCCATTGTGCGCCTGTCTGTCTGTCTGTCAAGACCATTTTTTCCCAAATACTCAGGTCTGCAGTCCCTTGGAGCTGTAAACCAACCAAGCTTTTAAGCCAACCCAATCAAAAGAGTGACACGTGCAAGGAGATAAAAACCTTTAAGGTATGGGAAGTAAGTACCTAGAATAATGGGCAATTCTTTTACCTATATTGTAGTAGAAGTAAAAGAAAAAATCTGAGCTATACCTATATTAACTTATATGTATATATGGGGACAACAGTTCCCACAGCAAAATCAAGTTTGTTCCTCAACTTGTACAAATGTACAGTAGTGTATACAAGTGTGTACGGAAATCACGGTGCGCGATTCTGCCTCGCACTTGGCTGGTTTTGAAATGTTTTTGGTTTTCATGAGATTTCATTTTTTTTTTTAAATACTGATCGTTCAATATATTTTTTGTTCTTCTTATCTCTTTTCCCACTGACGGCTTACTTCAGGTTCTATTTATCATTCAAAGGTTGCAAGAAATCCTCTCTTGAGACTTTTATGCTTTTATTAGAATCACTTTTTTTAAGGTGCAAATTGTAAAAAAGAATTTCCAAACCAATAGAACTTTTGAATAAAAATTAATGATGAAAAATCCATATTTCACGGCACTTCCATATTAATTGGAATCTTTGTGAGGGTCTGCCGACGATGCGTGGCAATGGCGGCTATCTCCAGCGTACACTCGGCTCCAATATGTGGCCAAACGTACTGTAACTGCAGTGTATTGTTGGCTTTAAATACACCAGCCACGAAATTACGCGTTCAAACTGAAGGCTCCACTGCTTTTCTAGTGCCAGCAAGTAGCAACCTTATTATGTTTACAATTTTCGGAATTTGTATGCCAATTCAATGTTGCGGCTTATTTTTCAGAAAACAACTACCTAATAGTTTCAACGAGCCGTGTATCCGTTTATATTTATGTATGTGTGTGTTATGTGTCAAAGTTTCAATGAGTATACGATATTTGTTTTTGTTTATCCATAGTGACATCTTTATTGGCGAAACATAAGTTAGAAAAAAAAAATACTGGAAGCGTAGTCCAGTATATGTAAGTTTTTTTATTTATTTGCTTATTATCATACATTGCGAGTTTCATTTGTCGAATTATACATTCTAGTATTACAAATGGGTCTCTTTCTTTGTTTTTCCGCCCGTGATCTCGTTATTTGGGGTCGGGTCCTCACATTTTTGGGCCAAGAGCACCTGTCTTGAGCGGTTGGGTTGAGTATTATAAATGGGTATTTGATTTTTGTGTTTGTTTCGCTTTCTCGCCTCACCCGCACTCAACCGATCATCATGATTTTCATACACGCTGTCAGGGGTAAAGAAAATGACATACCTTTAACTCCGGAAAAGCAGGAAAAAGCCACGTGGAAACATTGCTCTAGTCGACAGCGAAGCTGCCTATCATTGCAGGTGTCATGGGTTCGATCCCCATGTCGGGAATCAAATAATCAAAAAACAGTTTGATTACTTGCATTAAACATTAATGCATGGTACTTATAAAGTTTTGTAATGTTTTTTTTTTGCCCTATTAGACATGTAAATTTTGACGCATTTTTATGTGACGTTTTCGGTTGATTTTTATTTGAATTTGTGTGATGTTTTCTGTTTTTACCATGCACAAATCTAAGCGTTTCGAAGGAATTGTAAGTATGTAAATAAAAGTATCAGAGACGTAGGTACAAGTTTTAGTCACAGTGAATCAGAAATCATGGATTCAGAAACTGAAGCTATTACATCCAACTAATAGCAAGTGCTCATTACAGCCTAATTTTCTTTTTATTTGAAAATTCCTCCTAAACCAATTCACTTAACGGCTATAAAAACTGGCGAGCACTTTATTAGGACAAATATTTCATACTATGTAAACGAGTAATATAACATACGATCATGTAATATGACGGTGAGCGGTTAGTTGGCCCATTTATTGCTCCTCTCGTGACGCCTCCAACGACTTATTGGAGTGTAATGCGAATTTATAGCTACGCTATTACTGTGCAACATGCATTACATACGCGTAACGACTTTCATAGACTTAAGTGGTTGGCGAAAATCGTAAGAACTTAGGTAGTGCCGATAGAAAAACTCAAAAATGTAAAATTCTTAAAAGAAATGTGATACGTTAAATTCTTAAAAAAAATGAAACTAGGTAAACATTTCATTTGGTAGTTAATTGCAATCTGCGTCTGTCTGTCTGTGTGACATGTTTAATATAATATAGAGATCCTGGGGGAATCCCGAAATACATGTCAGCGAAACATGTATAATTACACCTGTAATAATCTTTCACCAACTTCAAATAAAACCAACGACAATGAAAATCGGTATGACAATCACTTTTTAATTACAGTTTAAAAGTCAAAAGCCTGCGGATATCCAAGTACGCGCGCGGGAAATTGAATTTAACGATGACATAATAGTGAGTTGTTGACCGGGAGCACTCGTAAATTGCGCACAAAGTGATCTTTTATACTGAGGGTAGATATTAATGATAATAATAAGCAGAGCTTGTAATTATGTTTTTATATAATCTAGCTGTCCCCTGCTGTTTTTCAACCACGGTAATTTCGGAGTTCCCGTGGGAATTCCGTGATAAAAAGTACGCTTTGTCCTTCTCTGTACCCCTGATAACGTGTATAACAAATTTAGTGGTGGTCGGTTGAGCCGTTAAGCCGTGAAAGCGTAACAAACAAACAAACAAACAAAAAACAAACGAATGCATACCCGGCTCAATGCGTTCTTGTTTGATGAGAATAAACTAGCTTACTCAGATTTTGGTCGGATCACATGACGGTTTCGTAATTTACTTTGGTGTCGATGATAAATTAAAAGGGGACTTTTTTGGTTTTCACGGAGCTGTATCGGACCATAAGTTTCGCAGTGGCGTTTTGTATGTGCACATGAAGATATCATGATACAAGCTATAAATTAATGTTCATTGGCATTTAAGGAAATGTAACTTAATTAGTTAAATGCCAATTAACATTAATTTATTAAACTTGTCTGATTGCGGCAGTTTTGTTTTAAAAATCTATACTTAACTAAGTAATCATTAAAGTCGACTCTGAGTGCGGCCGAAAGTCTACAAATAACAGGACAAAAAAACTTACCAGAATAAACTATTAGAGAGAGTTCATAGAAAATTACTTATATCTATACCGTTTCAGATGGTGATTGTAATATTTTTACTAGATCCGTTAAATAGTCAAATAGCCGGGATCGCAGCACCCAGCGAGACTGCTGATCGGAATATTTCCAATCTGTATGCAAATGTTAGTTATAAATCCATGGCGTCAGCGGGTAGGTACAGGGGGCGGAGGAAAAGGGGGTGAGAAGGGAACTAATTATTTGTGGAAACTGCCCCCCACGTACCCGCCGTAGCTTTGTAAGGAGACACCGAGGCGAATTGAAAAATAGCCAACCCCGTGAAACAAGAACAGACCATTGTAAATCTTGTAGGCAATGGAACTGCAATTGAAAATGCTACGGATTCATACATTCTTTTCCAATTAAGAAATGCTACGGATTCATACATTCTTTTCCAATTAAGATAATAAAACCAATTTGTTTTTTGTAACTTGTTTTAAATCAACGTTAACATTACGTTAGGACTTTGAAGTAAACGCGTAAGTAAATTATTTTAAAAAAAGATGTACTTAACTTATTATAAATACTTTTTTTCTATCTAAAACTACAACATGAAGTATCCAAGTCAGCCACTTTGTTTTCAGACGAGGCTATTCCCCGATGTTTGCAAAGGAAATTTTATCGAAATATGACCAATTATATCAAAATTGGAAATAAAATTTTAGTGGAGTTAGTCTTAGAACCAGAAAATAATAGCACTGATGACTCGAAACAGATTTCGCAGCTGTAAAGAACCGTTCTCTATTATTCAAATTTTTTAATTCTAAATTCTACTTCCAATTTTTACTTTTAACTTGACATTCGTTGAATAGTCAAAATAGATGATAGAATTAGAATCCATCAAAATATGGTTGTTGACGAGTGAAAGCCGTATCGAAAACACGCGTTTCACGTTTGTCTTCGTTATTTCAGTCACTTTTCAGCATCTATTTTGGACCCTGAGCAGGAAACTGGTTTTCAAGAGAGCCATGTTTTAATTTGGGGAACAATCTAACATTGTCATTGGCATTTCGCCATAATTGAAGAATTAGATGAAGAGATTTTTGTTAACAATAAGAAACATTGTCATTGGCAAATTATTATTATAGACGCCATTATTAAAGAAGAAGAAGAAGAGTTTTAATAGAGAATTAAAGTGGTAGAATGTGACATCACTGTGATACTTCTTGCTGCGAAAGTCAACTTTCAAAAATAAAAATACGTATATACCTACTGTACGTAATAAATATTTATCTGATCGCGCACTGGAAATTAAATACGTGCTTTATAAGTGTAATTTGCAAAGTACAGCATTTATTTAAGCAATAATAATAATATCGGTGGACAGAATCGATATTAGCCGACAGCGATGCAGCGTTCGTCTTTATGCACCACGGCTCGCGTGTCACACGCTATAGCGCATACCGACATTGAAAAACCAACAGCACAGCCCAATTACAATTAGACAAATACAAACCATTGCCATGTGAAAATACAGCATAATATCAAACAAGCCTTAATTTAAAATAGAACTTATCGTTTGAACAACCGACGAAAGTTTTATCAATTCGTCGCGCGTCGGTGCGATTCGCAAGTCGCTAAGGTGAAATAAATACAATGTTTTAATATGAAAAATTGGATCTAGTTCGAGCTGTCACGTGCGGTTTCACCCGCGTGAGTTTCGGAATTCCCGCATGAACTCGAAAGTAGCCTAACTTCCTCTTTATATCATCATAATATCTAGTATAACTTCTATCATTTGCTAAAACTAAAATGGGCATGTTGACTAATTTTTATTTTTTAGTCCGTCTTGTAGATTATTAAAAGATATTGGACACGTATTTTTTCTTTTCACGTAGTCAAAAAATAACGGCGATATATTGAGTCGAAATTTCGCGTGACGTCACTACGACAGTTTGACACTACGACAGTTTGTATCGGTTAGTGACGTCACGACCCCCTTACCCTAAACTTTAATGCGCTTTATCTCTGTATGTTTTAATTTTATTTGAAAAAGCAAAAAATACGTGTCGATTGTTTTTTTATTTTCTAACTGACGGGCTAATTAGAATTTTGATTTTCAGAAGTAGTCCACATCCCCATTTTTGGAAAATCAGTACTTACCTACGAAAATCAAATCGTTTTATTTGTGTGCATTTTAGAGGTCAAGTTTTTTCTTTCAGGACAAATTCCAAAAGGCCAACATTGTAAGTTGAATACAGCGAAAATTTGATTATATAGAAGAAGAGTACGTAAGGATCTCGGTCAGTGAAGGTTCATTATCTCTGCCCAAACTTCTGAGAGACAATGACGGATGTGAGCTTATACTTATATGTATGTATACTAATATTATAAAGAGGAAAGGTTTGATTTTTTGTATGTTTGTTTGTTAAGATTTAACTCATAAACTACTGGACCGATTTCAAAAATTCTTTCACCATTAGAAAGCGACATTATCCCTGAGTAACATAGGCTATATTGTAATTAATCCGAAATTCCCGCGGGAACTCTGAAATTATAGCGGGTGAAACCTATAGTATAAAGTAAAATTATAACTTGTTATTTAAAAAAAGTGTGAAAGCGTATCAAAAAAACAAACATTCATATTTATAATATCAGTGCAAATATAGTATGCAAGCGTGACATATCGAGAGCTTAAATTAGTCTCTCGTTTAATATTACACCCTATATAAAGTAGGTTACATATTTCAGCATAACTGAAAAGTGGCACCCTAACAAATGGAGACTCATCATTTGTATTGTAGAATGGCTGCCGCCGAGTCAGTCATTCGTGTGTAATAGTTATTTATTACCGAACATTTAGAACGGTGGCGGAGAGAAAATTGCACAGCAAAATGGAAAAATGAAATGAATGAAAAATACTTAGGCAGCACTTATTTTTCTCATTTGTATGTTTTTGCTCACATTTGGAATGTAGGTACAAAGATAATATGGAAAACTATTTACTGTCTGACAGTCAGTTAATCTTCATCAAAATGTTTGAATTTTTGATTAAAACTTCAATAAATAGGTATATAAGAATGTATACATCTAGCTGTCCCCCGCGGTTTCACACACTGTAATTTCGAAGGTCCCGCGGGAACTCCAGGATAAACTATACGTATAAAATTTCTTGTTGAATCACTTAATCTATTAAAAAAACCTGCATCAAATGCCGTTGCGTAGTTTTAAAGATCTAAGCATAGGGACAGACAGACAGCGAGAATCGACTTTGTTTTATACTATGTAGTGATTGAATAAGTAAGTTATTTTTAAATGACACACACAAGACACTTATAAGGTTTTACCGGGGACCAGTAAGAGTACCTTTTTTTTTCTTTTATTTATTTACCAAACAAAATTAACAATCAAAAATACACTTAAGAAACCACTAAGGTTTATGGAAAAGATGCTACCTAACTCACACTGGTCTCTGGTTTTACTAAGACTTCCGCGGAACTAGTGGAAAACGTAATTTAACGCACAAGTTTGCTTTCTATGTCTGCTACGAGAACTGGGAGGCAATGAAATTCATAAGCACTGCGACAAGAAAGATCATAAAGACTTCAACAATTCAGCGGAGCGCTTCATTTGAGTTCGCTGAGAAATTTTCCGGTGGAGTTATTTTAAAATTATCAAGATTCTAATGTTCGCGGATTAAGCAGAGTTTGAATTTAATGACTTGTACGGTTTTAACGATAAATTACCTGCTGCAAAGTTTCTTTAGATACGCAATTACCTTTTATTATGATTGAATTTTTTATTAATTTTTTAATCACAATATTAACCTTTAAATAACCTTGCAAATAGGTTACTTGATCTTACTCTAAGCTTAAATCAGAGCAGGCCCTATTTTCAGAATTAACTATCTCTGGTATATAAAAGATCTCTGGTATCGTAAACTAATAAACATAAATAAAATGACACCTTTCAAAAACTGCTTTTATACACATAATTATAACATAGTAAAATTATAACTAGAAGTTTAAAATTGCAGTTGCAATTAAATTTATTCAATGTGCGTTTGTCCGCACACTGAATAAATTAATCTAAAATGGTCCTATGATGTTAAATACCTGTTAATGTTGAAAAATAGAAAAAGAAAAATAAATTAAAATACAATAATACCCACTATACATGCAGGTACATCATCCAAAAACTACTAAACGTCAACAGTATAATGTAAATATATTTTTAAAGTAACTGGGAAAAGCTATTTTCATCGCAGACGCTTCAAAAGGATAGAGAAGTTACGACAGTTTGAATCATACATGTATAAAGTCCAGCACTCTTTTTTCAACCAGCTTACGAGTAAAGCCGCGAACAATAGCTAGTTTTGCATTAACGTGGGTGACCTTTGAAAGTTTACGTAGGTTACTACACGACAGACTTTTTAATTCGATGCCAATCCCATGTGGTTGGAGAGGAGTCATTGAACGCAGACGGCTAGACCACAAGGGTGAAGGGGCGTAGTGTTTGTTGTATCTCCCGATACAGCTGCATTCAATTTAAAGGATGATTCGCCCTAACAAGGCTTAAAGACCGTTCGTGAAAGGGTTTGCAAGGTCGCCGACAGAGGTCTTCGTGTGTCAACATGGTCGTCAACCTATCGCAGTTGTGAATACGATGTCGTCACAATAGGTTTTCACTTAAACAAAAAAAAAAAACAAGTATTCTTTAAAATATTTGATGAATAAAATGTAAGCAATTCTTAAAAGCCGCTCTGATGTTGTCTTTTGTTTGCCAAATAATTTTGCTAACGAATTGCATTGATACTGGAGATTCTTATTCGTAGGGGCTAAAATGTGAAGTTTTCGCAGGCTATTGACGCGAGTCTCGAATGTAAAACTTCCTAGGGTGAATTTCACACTTGCTTAAAACAAAAGCATTATTTAAAGGTTTTGGCTTTGCATACCTTATCGCATTATTGAAGTAGTTTACGATCTTTTTGCGTTGTGTAAAAGGGTCGGTTAAAGGTCCGTTTATATCTACAGACATTCAGCGTGCCAGACACGTTCTGTCGCAGACAATCAATATTCTCCTATACAGTGCGTATTAACATATTCACATCTATTGAAACACTGTCGCGACGAAGCCAACAGACACAGGCCAGTATTCGCGTAAAGAATATTTTGTCTCGCGGTTCACTTCTGTATGTGTCTGTGGCGATATATTTTTTAAACACACGGTCTTTTGGTTTCTGCGAACATTTCTGCCCTGGCACGTGTCTGGCACGCTCAATGTCTGTAGATATAAACGGATCTTGAGTCGGGAACTCCTTAAAATCTCTTTCGCAAGGGGAACCACGTTCGAAAACCGAATGGAAAATGTGATTTCCGTCGCGAAACCCACTATTTGGGTATTTTATCGTATACTTGGGGCTTGGGGCTTGCGCGGTGGCGCCGAGACATTTACAGTTTTACGAGGATTTTACTGCTAACTGAAATTTGACCTTTGCCTGAGATCTCTTATCAGGCGCATGTTTACACTGCGCCCTCTAAATTCAAATACAGAGATGCTCTTTCCGCCGGGGCTTTGTTGAGACGTTACGGATTCAGATATTAGCCTAACGTCGCTGGTTTTTTGAAAACGGACTTTGAGAAAAACCTGTAACTAGCCCTACTGATATTATAAATGCGAAAGTACCTCTGTTTGTCTGTCTGTTACGCTTTCACACCTTAACGATAACAGATCATCATGAAATTTTATATACACGTTGTCAGGGGTTCAGAAAAGGATATAGGGAACTTTTTACCCCGGAGTTCTCGCGGTAACTTCCAAATTATCGCGGGTGAAACCGCGGGGAGCAGCTAGTAAACGTAATAAAAGTGACAACAGTAAAACTAACTGAAATCAAAAATGTTTATTGTTTTAACAACTAGACCAACAAATCATAATAGATCTAAGTAAGAAAGGCAATGAAAAACAAATATTTCGTCTATATGTAAGCGAAAAAGCTGAGAAGGGGCATAGCGTTGTGGAAAATAGCACGTCAGTAAATGTACCTATAGAACTTTGTTTTCTTATCGTATTTCTGACGAAGTATTTAATACCCACCCAGGGACAGTAACGTCACACGTACTACTAGTGTAACGTGAAACAAAAAGCCGCTTATTCAATACTCGTGTCCAAACTTTGGGTATCACCGGATGCATTTGACGGTCAGCGAAGTTCGGAGAGCAAATTCACTTTTTGCAGTTTCCCAACTAACTAATAATGATCAATGCGGTCCAAATAAATAACCCGCTGAGAACGCTGAAGCCATGATATACGGTCCAATAAAGAGCTTTAAAGCTAAATTGCTGCGATGAAAAAAGTTTCTTTATACCGGCACGGCACCTAGTTACATGTTTGCGCAGTTATATTTCGTCTCTTTTTGGCAATAAATTTCCATTAATTATGGCCTAACTATAGTGAAATACACAGATTCTACCAAATATTAGGTATGTACAGTCGGCAACGAAATTCATGAGCGGTGAAAATTTGCAAAATATCTGCACATTGTATTATATCACATTATATTATATCACTTCACAATTATAGATAGGCATTCAACCCAGTTTAAACCGGTGCGTAAAAAACGCCTGGGCATTAACAGGCTTTTATCGGATTTAAGCCGGATTGATTGTTCATCTTTAATCACAAGAGACTTTATATTTGATAAACTAAACTAAACTATAAGCTTGGTTCGTGGAAACCAAGAAAACTTTATATATTGTACTACATATTGTTACATACATACATACATACATACATACATACATATTGTTTTTGTAATTGTTTATTTTTAAGTGGTGTTTCAATAAAGAGTTTATTATTATTATTATTATTATTACATATATTTTATTGAATAGACTATAGATAATACTTAAATGTAAACACGCCTAGACTGGGCAGTGGAACCCAGCGTTCATCACACAAAGTGCACCCCCACCGGAAATCGAAGCCTACCGGCTTCGATTAACGGACAGGCACGGTGACCTACTGCGCCGATCCGGTCGGCAATTCTTATTATGTAGGTACCTACCTACTTTTCGTCGCGCGTCGCTCCTACAATGAGCTCCATTGTTGTACACCAATTACATTTTTATCGGACCCGCAGTAATTTTTACAGCGTTGATGAAAACAGTGGCATGAATTTTCGTGACTAATTCGATATTTACGGTTGGCAGCATTGATTTCCTTTATGTTGGGTGTTTTTACACGAAACTCTACTCGCACATAAAATTATTTATTACTCATACAAAATATACGACCTGTAGGGGAGCGGGGGGCATTTTGTTACAGGGGTAAGAAGTTACATGCCTTTTTTACCGGGATTTTAAACTTTTTGGTGGATATAATTGGACTCGTTTGTTTTCTTATAACATCATCCATTACATAAAAACGATAAGTGACCCGCCAAGTGCCCAGCTGCTAGGTTGTGTGCATGAGTCTAGATTTCAACCAAGAAAGGAAAAAATCCTTTACGAAATTTTTGATTCCTGGTGTTTATATTATTTATTTTCTCAAAATTTTTAAACCTGAAAGTTCAGAATATATCTACCATTAATTTGCAATATTGTTTTATTCTACTATCGATATCCATTAATGGTGACTTCAATTTATATTAAAAAACGTGCCATGGGGCAGGTAGTTACAATTTTTTGGGGTAAGTTGTTACATATAAGATTGGGTAGAATGTTAAGAATGCAAAATGTGAGCCAATGTCAAATGTGTAACAAAAACGTTCACTCATTTGCATTTGCATTAATTGCAATTCTGATGAAGCCTAATTTAATATTAGTATGTGATATTGTACCTACCTATGTATGTGATTTGACCTACCTCTTTATAAATAACTATATATTTTTCTATAATATACCTAAGTACCTTACAATGTTGGAATCCAAAATATTTTAGTTTGCTAAAATTTTATTAAAATAACTAATGAGCATAAATAATTTACTACAAGTTGTTAATTGCAGACGAAGTTTCTGTGTTTTTATATAAAATTTAAAAAAGTTCCTGCCAAAGTTATATTATTTTTCTCCAAAAATTACGATATAGGTAGTTAATATTATAATTCTCATAAATGTTAAAAGACTGTTTAGTGATCCCTTTTGTTTATAACGTTTTGAAATAAAAAAAATAATTAATCATTGATGATTTTGTTCATTTACCTACCGTAACATCGTGCCCCAAGAGTGTAACAACTTGCCCCAAATCTGGGGTAAGTTGTTACAATCGACATTTTTGGTGAAATTGTCCATTGTGAAAAAATTACATAAATTTTAATAACTTTTCGATCACATTTTAATAGCTGAAT
Source organism: Zygaena filipendulae (assembly GCA_907165275.2). Taxonomy (NCBI): domain Eukaryota; kingdom Metazoa; phylum Arthropoda; class Insecta; order Lepidoptera; family Zygaenidae; genus Zygaena; species Zygaena filipendulae. The sequence goes on from OU015649.1 coordinate 2,503,559, forward strand.
AGACATACTAACGATAAAAGGAATCAAATGTATAAATTATTTGATGCCTTTTGTCATATTGACAATTATCTAAAAATTGTAACAATGTGCCCCCCGCTCCCCTACACAGCTATGGACGCCGTTTATGTCTGTGCTGTCGTGACTTTTGATCTGCAAATACCTTTGAATCCTTACAGCATCTAACTATATATGTACAAATTCGAGGATACATATTATACTGTCCCAAAAGTAATATTGTTTTTGCTCCAAATATATATATACTAATGCTAGCTGTCCCCCGCGATTTCATCCGCGGTAATTTCGGAGTTCCCGCGGAGGTTGCGGGTAATAAGTACTCTATGTCCTTCAGTTCCCGAGGGAATTCCGGGATAAAAACTATCCAATCTTTTAAGTTGGACCATATTATAGATGGTTACAAAATTTTATCAAAATCCGTTCAGTAGTTTAGGAGTCCATCGCGGACAAACAACGTGACACGTGATTTATATATATTAGATAAAATTATAAATGCGAAAGTATCTCTTGGCTGTCTGTCTGTTACGCGTTTACGCCTTAACGGTTCAACCGATCATTATGAAATATTTTCATACACGTAAATAAAAATAAATAAATAAGTATTCGTGACCACAATAGGTATAATTGAATTATAATTAAACAACCGCAATTAAATGGGAATAATAATTGCAACATGTACTTAATGCTAAACGATGAAAGGTCCGCGCTCATTAGCTACAATCAAAATGTTTACGCGAAAGATTAATTCCGTTGAGTGCCACTTAAGCAATCTTGATGTTAAGAAACGCTATGTTAAGTGCGTAGACGATGAACTATAGCATTAATAGTGCTGGAATATTAATGGGGATGTGGACTACTTTTGAAAATCAAAATTCTAATTAGTCCGTCTGTGTTTGATCTCAATGAAATTAACACGTTTTTTCCGTATATTTAAGGAAAACATGCATAAAACAAGGAAATATAACAAACAACACGCAAGCTTTCACAATGTACGAGTAAACTGTACAAGGGCAAAAACTTTGATCACTAAATCATTGTTATATCGCTATTGGGCTGGAATCACGCGATTGAGGTCAAAATCATATTGGTATCAGGTGTATCCATATTATGTTGATTCTCTTTATAAGTTGATGAGGGCTTTTATCGATTTGCCTATAGATTTTCACATAAAGTACATTTCTCTTAACTGTGATGACACAATAACAACTACAAAAAAACATTCCATTCGCGATGTTTGACCTCGCGCGTTAATTGTTCTTTTTTTAAACTAGAAATTACGTAGTGATTGGAACAGTGTCAATATTTACAACTCTTTGAATTTTCCATTTATTTGCACCCACAGACGTAGAATTTTTATTCCAGTTCTGTTGATAAAACTAGATTTTTATTACATGAGCCATGAAGACTTTTTAGTAAAAAGTTTTCACTTGAAATATACGTAACGAACCCATCCTGCAGGAAGTGCGGTGTAGAGGTGGAAACAATCAACATCTCGCGTGCGAGTGCGATGCCTTGGCTCGTAAACGTATGAACCTTCTGGGTATGGCTTACCCAGAACTAAGGGACTTTAGGTTCCTACCCCTCCACTGCACACTAGCCTTCGCCACCGAGGTCTTCAGGGAGTAGAGGGAGGATCACAGGAAGGGGATGGTACAAGAGATCCCAAGGGTCGAAGAACCGAGGCGTCATCTGCCTACCCCATTATGTAAGATATGATGATGGTCGAAGAAAAAATATAAGTTAAGGCTAATACGCGTACGCGTTTGCACATAAAATGTCTAACTGTCGTATACAGTCACGCGATAAAATCATTGTATCCACACATCTTAGCTTAACAAAAAATTTAACATCTGTGGTGTGTGATATCAAGTACACAACTGGAAACCAATTACCTACACGTTGTCCAATAATCAATTTACGTGGCGGAAACAGTCGTTACTCGTGACTAATTCGCCGGTGATATATTTTTCGCTCCACCAATCTACGCGTTCATATTAAGCTATTAAATGCACATTTTTTGCGTACCTACTAACTTCATTTGAGAGATGAGATTTCATTTGTCACATGAAGTGAAAACTATAGAGCCTTTCAAAAGTTAGTTGAATTCAAATTTTAGAGAAACATAGATAATATACGTAAACGTGACTAAGCTGTTACAGATGTAGGTAAACAATATAAGTTTTTAAAATAAATCGATTTCTGAACCCTTAAGGAAACCATATTGTAAGAATAATTATTATACATAACCTAAATAAAGAAAACGTGTACCTACATGTTTTCTGAAAAAATCGCGAACATATCATTAAAGAAACGGAACAACTGTCCTCCTTGTATTTGGTAAAAAAAAATCCAACAAACAAAGAAGACAACAGAATTTTCACGTGATAAATAAAAATTTAGGTACGTACCTACTTGCTGCAGAGTGCAGTTCACAAATTCAAAAGAATCCGACTTCCCAGTCCGGACTTAGCGGGAACACAAAAAGCCACTCTTGACACTAGAGCATTGTAGAATACCAAATCTTCATCACTATTCACGACCTCGTACAAATTGCAGAGCAGAAGTGTTGCAGTTTGAACCGGGAGCCGTAAAGGGGTTCCATTAGTCGAATGCGGGGGAGAAAATGTGGAACTACGAACGGCTATTAAGTATTGGGCCACTCAGGAGAATGACTCCATTTGTACACCGATTAATGTCCGGGACACTTCCGACGGCGTGACTTGTAAATTCTTTAGAAGGCGTCATAAGTAAGGGTTGCATTTTAAACGAGGAGTCAGCATAAAATATTGAACCAACTAACGACATCGTTAGAGGTATCAAATTGGAAGGTGAAACACTTACTTAAGTCTCTTTTATGGAATGGCAATCTTCAATAGGTATTGGAATTCGTTTTAGACACATCTTCGACGTTTTTTTCAATAACTCTAAAGTCTTAAGCAGTGGATTTTCAACCTTTTTCATGACACGACCTTTTAAGTATGAAATAATATCTCGCGACCCTCGCTTTTTAGGTTTCCGTGCCCAAAGGGTAAAACGGGACCCTATTACTAAGACTCCGCTGTCTCTTCGTCCGTCTGTCTGTCCGTCTGCCACCAGGCTGTATCTCATGAACCGCGATAGTAAGACCGTTGAAATTTTCACAGATGATGTATTTTTGTTGCCGCTATAACCATCAAATACTAAAAAACAGAGTAAAATAAATATGTGTAATCCTATGCAACAAACGTGGTATTTTTGCCGTTTTTATAGATAATGGTACGGAACCTTTCGTGCGCAAGTCTGACTTGCACTTAGTCCTTTTTTTGCATGTCTTTCATTAGGTTACAAATACTCAATCCATACGATCTATATTTTGAAACTTTATTGTTTTTTTTTTATTGAAGTAGTTTTTCCGATCACTTACAGAGGCTTCGCAACCTACACGTTGAAAAACACTGCACAGTATTATATTATCTGTGACTGCACTAAAGGACCAAGTGTCTGATTACATTCCCTAACAACCTCGAGTAAAACATCAATATCTCCTAAACTACCTGACGTCAGTCGCAACCCTTCAATTTTGAACGCTTTTTCTTCACTTAATCTTGTAAGAGCAAAGTTGAAACTCGTCTCACAATATAACGAAATTCGCTTCAGTCGTTCGCGATACAATTTACTTAAAAAAGCTTTTAACGAACTTGGGAGGAAAGTTTTTTTTTCTTTTCGTGAAATCTTGCTAATCTTTACGGCATTGAGAAAGATAAAAGTTACAGGTGGAACGTTCGAGGTGAATATTTTCAGGGGAAAACAAAGGAAAAACGGTACGTTTTAAACTTTACAAGGGGCTGTATTATCAACTCCCAAGACGGGGCAAGTTCTGATCGTAAACACGACAACACTACATGATTGTCGTAAAACTCTTTGATAGAACTTGTGTAAATAACTACAGAGATGATTTTCATATCCTACCTATTTATATGATACCTATTCACTTGAGCCGAATGTGTAAATACTCGCATTTATGAAAAAAATGGAAAATTTAGTTACGAAAAATTGTAATTGTATTGTAGCCATAAAGAGCTCATGAAATAACAGGCGAGATTAAAAGCAGAAAACTTTCGTGAAAAAACTTCTTTGTAAAATGAATGAGGTTGATTTAATTTGTTACAAAAGGAAACCCTACATCAATAAGATCTAGAGTCGCAGATCTCCAATTAAGAGAGATATCTGCAAATGTGTACGTACATCTCACCTAAGTTAACATAATTCTACTATCCTACTAATATTATAATTAAAGTGTGGATAATTGGATGTTTGTTACTCAATCACGCAAAAACGGCTGAACAGACTTGGATGAAATGGTATGCACGTTGTCAGGGGTACAGCGAAGGACCTAGGGTACTTTTTATCCTGGAATCCCCGCGGGAAATCCGAAATTACCGCGGGTGAAACCACGGGGCACAGCTAGTACAATATAATAAGCAGATATTATAAACAAATAAAGTAAAATACAATTAATCATTCTCAAGTGAAATGCCATGAAAATATTAAAACGTGAAGGGTGTAATTTAATTAAATCTCACACAAAAGAGTATTTATATAGGTGGGTATACGAGCTGTTCCCGCGGTTTCACGCGCGTGAATGGGCATGTTGACTAATTTTTATTTTTTAGTCCGTCTTGTAGATTATTAAAAAATATTGGACACGTATTTTTTCTTTTTTTATGTAATCAAAAAATAACGGCGATATATTGAGTTGAAATTTCGCGTGACGTCACTATTCTGACAGTTTGTATGGCGGTTTTGCGGTTAGTGACGTCACGACCTCCTCATCCTAAACTTTAATGCCCTTTATCTCTGTATACTTATTTTAATTTATTTAAAAAAGCAAAAAATACGTGTCTATTGTTTTTTTATTTTCTAACTGACGGACTAATTAGAATTTTGATTTTCAATAGTAGTCAACATCCCTATTTCAGGGTTCACTCAGAATTCCTGTCGTGCTTCATAGGTCAAATGGTATTCGAAATTTCTTGATTGCCTTAAGAAGCCAAGTCCGATCAAACGAGCCCCAACTCGATGGGGTTGCGTCGTTCAATTACAGCGAAGTTCCGATGGCCAACTTCCGGTTCTACCATCAGATCAGCTACGTGTAGTAATAATATTGCATTGTCATCCAAACTACATTTACATACAACGTTTTATTTCGATATGACAGTTAGAAGAAGGTTAAATTTACTTCTAAGATTTTGTTACATCCTTTGTTAGTTGCAAGTGAAGCTTTTATAAGGCGTGTAAATACCATAGGTACCTTCTGGCTTTTCCCATAGATTTCGGCATTTTCAATTACATTTGCGAACAATAAAAAAGAAATCAGCCAAATCGGTCGAGTCGTTTTCAAGTGATGCTCCGTCATATATATAGCAATTGATTTATACAACGTGTTAATGAATTAACTGAAACCCTGATATACCCCATTTAAAAAAATAAACAATAATATGATTAAAATACTTTTGTGTCGAAAAAATTTACACTTTAAAAGTTATTCAACATTAGTTTGGAGGTGACCTATCTACGAAATTCCAAGCGTTACGCCCGCGCCTACCGGTTCGAAATTTTTTGCTGCGGGTGGCGTACGCGCCGAATATTGTATTATAAATAATTTAGACATGGGCTAGTAAAAATGAAAAATATAACCTATATTAAAATATAGTGCGATCGATTCGCTAGTCGATTCTGAGCAAACTACTTTCTAGTTTTCAGTTAATTCGTTAACCCGTTGTATATACGAGTATAGTATCAGTAAAAATAGCGCTTCTCCACGACAGTGATGAAATTGAGTTAGTGAATACAGTATTACGGTTAAGTATAGGATACTTGAGGCTCAATGATTTAATGAATAAGTAAAATTAAGGGCACAATAAATTGTTATTATGGTTATAAGGAACTCATAAAATAATTAATACGGTTTTGGGAATTCAGCTTAACAAGTAAAGTTAGCGGTAAGTAATTATTTTCTTGCCGTTCAACTTTTAATTGCTATTGTTATTTATAGCAAAAACTAATGAAGTTTTCTTTTAATAATTTTTAGTTCCTAAAAGAAGTGTTACCTATATATCACTAAATTTGATGTTTCATTAGGTTCAAGAAAGGAATATTGTTTTAATTTGATTTATTGATTGAATATAGTGAAACTATAAAATACATATTATACGACTATAAGTACAAGTTGTAAATGTTTAAAAACTAAAAACTTATTCAAGCCACCGATAGTTCATGTGAACCTTAAAGGAAAATGTGGGTTTACACGGGTAAATGACTACAGTGGCTCAAAAAGTGATGTAGCTATTACATTTGTGATGTTCAATACACGTGCGGGATTGTCATTCCAACTCGTTGCAACAACAGACTTCTCGCACTCGTGATGAAATATTGTGTTATTAGCTGTGCCCCGCGGTCTCACCCGCAATAATTTCGGAGTTCCTGAGGGAATTCCGGGATAAAAAGTACTTACCCTATGGCCGTTTGTCCACCGCCGCCATCACCGTCACGCCCGTCACCCGGGCACCGTCATCCCGGTGCGGTGGACACGCGGCTATCGTAGTCTCACGTATCGCTACTTCGGCGCCGTCATCTCGTTCTCGTTGACGTGACGGTGACGGCGGCGGTGGACAAACGGCCTATGTCCTTCTCTGTACCCCTTACAACGTGCAGCCCAAATTTCATCCAAATCCGTTGAGCCGTTTTTGCGTGACTGAGGAACAAACATCCAAACATCCACACTTTCACATTTATAATATTAGTAGGATTACATATTTTTATCTGTAGGTGCACCAGCGAACGCGGGTGAATCCATGAGAACTGAGAATGATAATATGTTAACTACTTAAAATTTCATATTTTCATCTCATTGGCTTGCATCTATCAAGCAATATTCAGCGTTCACCTACTCATAAGAAATTTTAAATGAAAAATAAAATTTTTAAGAGAAACTCTTCGAAGATTCATTTCAATTTACGTATCCAGTCCAGACCGTCCCGTCATCTAATACGATGAAGACGCCGCGATTGAAGAATCAAAAAAAAAAAAAAAACCGTCGTAATACTTTTACACTCGCACACAAGCAAAGTGAACTTGTTTAAAAGACTTTGAAAGGTTGTAAACTTGTGTCAAAGACTCCGCAAGCCACACGTAGGTACATATGTTTTAAGCTCCAAGACATCGCCGCATCGTGAGGGAAATCTTTTGATGGCTCCACGCTAAATATAAAAGCCGGGCTTAGTGGATGGGGGCTAATGGCTTTCTAACGTTCATTACATGAGGTCACCTTGAGACATATTGGACTCTCTGGGTTTTAGCGCGTGTCCTTATTCAAGATTAGCCGAAAAGGGATCACCCAAGTCGAAACGGCACAAAAGCGGCCATGGAAATGAAAAAAATCTTTACTATTAATTATAAATGCTTATGTTTGTGTGGTTGTTACGCTTTCACGGCTTAACGGCTCAACCGATCACCATTAAATTTTTTATACAAGTTATCAGGGGTGCAAATAAGGTACTTAGGGTATACATAGGGTAGACACATAGGGTACTTTTTATCCCGGAATTCCCGCGGGAACTCCAAAAATTATTATAACAAAGAAACAAACTCGTTGTCACATAGTAAGGATTTCCACCAATTTACACAAAACCATGACAAATTATATAGGTAGGTAATTAGGTATTTAAAAATTTCCTCATGAATAATGGTGAAAACCGCATGAAAATCTGTTCAGTATTTAATGGCGAACGGACAGACAGACGCGGCGGAGGACTTTATAATATGCAGTGATAAAACCATGTTATTACACTAGTACATTCATGCATATATGTAGACAATAACGCATAACTAAACAAGATGTTTCATTTCAAAAAAGGTAGGAACAAATATTATTTCGCCATATTTATGAATCACGTAATTTCCCAAAGACCTGAAACCAAATAAACTTCATGACTTCATTTCGTTTCACACAGCGAGAATGATATGCAAATGAGCCATGTTTGAAGCTCCGATGGCACACCTTCGGTCTGATTTTACGAGTTTTATAGCCACTAGAAACATTTGATGGGTCACAGTCACGGAAACGCTAGATCCAAACCGGAGTAGTGGTGGGCATTGAATAAAAAACGCACCATTTTTAACAGAAACGAAGAAACTGCTTCTCGTTGCCTACTAAAAACATGTTTGTTTCTTTTAAGAGTTGTAAGAGTAACAGAGTTATGTCGTGTGCAACAAAGTAAAAAAAAAATGCATCGATGCCACCGACAAACGTTGCAAAAAACGTATGTTACTATAGTGCAAACTGTTACAAAAACACTAAACCTAAAACTTGTTGTAAAAAATAACAATGTTTTTAACCTGTTATTCATCGTAAAAAAAAAACTGTTACATTATATATTTCCATGAAAACCGTCGACTGCTAGTTTATAAGTTGACTTATAACTCAAGTTGTCGTGTCGTGTAACGCGGCAATAGTTCTGTCGTGACTCCGCTTCTTGAATATTTTCATTCGATACATAACCTTTAATCAAAAGTTCGATCTAGTTTTATTAAACTTCGCCAACGATTATGACTCGGGGTTGGAAAATGAATTTAATAGCTGACGCGGAATAAAAATGTTATACCTACATAGAATCTGTTTTAATGAAAATTTAATTGATTAATTTGTTAAAAGCACGTCAGTGTTTTAGGTCGACTAGTTTATTCAGTAGTCAGCTGTTCCCGCGTTAATTTCCCGCGGGAACTTTGAGATAAAAAGGCTAGGTACTTTTTATCCCAAAATTTTTTTTATTTCCTTTTCCTATGTCCTTTTATGTAGCTAAACTTGTATGTAAAAATAAGCCAGGTTGTACGCTCCTTTAAAGGTTTATATACAACGTGTTAACGAATAAACTGAAAACTAGAAAGTAGTTTGCTCAGAAACAACAAGAGAATCGAACGCACTATGTTTTAATATAGATTATATTTTTTCATTTTTACTAGCCCATGTCTAAATTATTTATAATACAATATTTGGCGCGTACGCCGCCCGCAGCAAAAACACTTGGAATTTCGTAGATAGGTCACCTCCAAACTAATGTTGAATAACTTTTAAAGTATAATTTTTTTTGACATAAAATATATTTTAATCATATTATTGTTTATTTTTTTAAATGGGGTGTATCAGGTTTTCAGTTAATTCATTGACACGTTGTATACAGAACTTGGCACCTATTTAAATCTCAATCCTTTTTCTGGCGAACTCGACAACCTTCCACTTTCGCATTTATGTTTTGGATGGAATAATTTTTTTACTCCGATCAATCATCGATATGATCACGTACCTACATATACGGCCGGTATTCAATACGCAATTTTTCATCAGATCAACTCGAAACTTCGTTTTTCACGGGAACGACAGGTCGAACGTGAGCAGAACCCCGGGACGGGATGAAACGTATTCATCCAGAACGAAACGTAACACTACAGCGTTAAAACTTAATTTACAATGTCCGAAAATATCCCAATCTTCCGACAGAGCGACACGCGAGAAAGATTGACACGTGCGTCGGTCACGAACAACGGAGTCGGCGCGGTCCGGTCTAAAACGGGCCTCGACGTGGAACATGTTAACGTTATTCTATTTCATAGTTAGTTACTTGCTGTCACTCACTCGACGTATTTACACATCGCATCGTAAGCTACATAACCAAGAAACTTGCCAAATTTATAGAAGCTAACAATTTGTATATATGAGTGCCTGTTTTTATTTTTTTTAATGCAAATCTATGAATTAACCTTTGCCTTTCCTTGCATCCTCAACCTCCGCTTTGTGTTTTAACATACCTGCCGATACTAACTTTATTAACTTTTGTGTTGTCCTTCTTTATAGGTAAACTCAGGCTCTTGGAAGTATCACTTCTAAAGATATTATTCGACCTCCTACGTTTACTTTCAACTACGTGACATTGGCGGAGTCACTGTGAGAAAGGCAACACAGTGGAAGCCATTTTTTTTTTTTAAGAAGAAGAAACCGTAGCGTACGCAGATCTATTATTAGACTACTAGCTGTGGCCTGTGCCCCGCGGTAATTTCGGAGTTCCCGCGAGAATTCCGGGATAAAAAGGACCCTATGTACCCCTGACAACGTGCATGCCAAGCTTCATTCAAATACGTTTAGCCGTTTTTGCATGATTAAGTAACAAACATCCTAACAGCCAAATATCCACACTTTCACATTTATAATAATAGTAGGATGAGCCATTCTTTATGTGGAATTTGTAATTCAGGTTGCAATTTTTGGATGAATCAACCAGTATAAAGGGTCCCTGAGGATGCAGGGCGCAGGCTCGCAATAAAACACTATGCTATATTTACCTCGGACCGTCTAAATACTGAGCTTTTTCGAAACTTCTACTTAGGGTAAACACAATATGTTCATCACATGTTGACCCTGACGTCGGAATCGAACCCGTCATATTTGGCGCAGCAATTAGGTTTATTAACCAGTATCCCGACGGTGCTTATAGATATAGCAGTGTATTGTACTATACCTCCACTGTCGTTATAATGAACTTTAAGTGTTATGTTACTTTTTACGACGAATCGTATACCTGAACCGTTTCGCTGAACTTCAGCCCATCATAAAGCTGAGCTACGATCTTTGAGAACCACTTTCATCTCGTCGGCATTCATAAGTCTTCGCATACAAACTCTTAGCTTATACGTCTGGCGCACGACTTTTTACTTACATCCTCTAAGAGTTGTTTATTTTTTTTTCTTTTTTATTCTTCAGAATTGAACTCACTTAACATATGTACTCATTATTTTATTCCTAAACTAGCTGTGCCCCGCGGTTTCACCCGCGGTAATTTCAGAGTTCCCGCGGGAATTCCGGGATAAAAAGTACCTTATGTCCTTCTCTGTACCCCTAAAAACATGCATGCCAAATTTCATCAAAAACACTTTCACATTTATAATATTAGTAGGATGACCAGCATTTTTTTTAATATCTCGAGTTCGAGATGGAATTTCGAAAAAATCGAAACGTGAGTGTCTAAGTTAGACCCTTAGCAATACAACAAAAAAAACCGCATTCAATTTGCTGCAGCGGCTTTTGCGTAGCACGAATACAAACATACAGACAGACGGACAAAAATTCTAAAAACTGTATTTTTGGCTTCTATATCATTCATAGAGTCGCCTTAATTTATTTTTCTTATTTATCTCCCATGTACAGACATCGACCTGTTACATTTTTATTATATGTAAAGACTATGCATATCAAATTTCAAAAATCTAATCTCTTTTTAGCGCAACCGTTTAACTTGGCATTGAATAAAAAAGAAATAAACAAAAGTTAGCAACTATACGAGATGGACAGCGACGGAAAAAGAATGAATTATCTGATCGAAAGACAGTTAGAAATCATTACGCTACGGATAAATTAAAACAAAAGATGATAACACTAACAAATGGTAGGGGCTGCGTTCCCCACCATTCCCCACTCTATGGTAGCAAGTTAAGTGATGGATAGCATAAACGCATCGGGTTCATTCACCCGTAGGTTTCACCCGTTCTCCCTTGACATATTTTAATGAAGCTTCTCGCCATTTTATTGCAAATACCTACATATCACTAACAATTTTTAGCTCTAATTTTATGAGAGGTATTTAAAAAGTATTATCGTAATCGTATAATATCGTATAGTAAAAGTAAATCAATTAATCTTTTTATAATCCGGCTCGAAGGACCATAGAAATTCTTTATATTATTATTATTAATGTAAAGGATCCCGTGTGCATTTCTATGACGGAGATTTGAGTCTGGTTTTCGACACTAAAATGACGGAAAAATAATTAGTTATTTTTTGTAAATTATCAAAATGTCTTAGCACAACTTCAACGGTCATAATAAAGTTAAGTATAAGCTTTTTATTGATCATTAAGCATACCGCAAGGGGCTGGTATGACTTCAAGACAGAAGAACTGTAGTTTTATAGTCCTGTGTTACTATTAAAATGCAATCCAAAAATCAATAAAAAAAATCCTTTTTTTTTATCTGTAGTCCCCAATCTCGAAACGGCCCTTTTGTTACGTCACGCTTGTAATGTGTTGTGGATTAAGCTTTAACCACCGCATCTTTATCAATATTTTGAAATTTAACTGTTGTTTTGTTTATATACAATGATTTTATAAGTAAATATCATTGCTTGTATAATGATATACGTATACCACTAGATTTAAGTTTTTAGACTATTAGTATAAACATTTTATCCCGTTCCTGAATAGAAACAAACAAACCAATAATAAAAAAACGATACAAAAACGTATCCATGGTCAGAAATCGAACTATACCCAAAATTTTATGTGGGATACTCATCCGTACTTAAAACTTACTGCCTACGCGACACGCCAACAAAGAAAACCTCCTCAAAAACACCCTTAACGGGCTCTGACTAGCTAATACGTTAAAAATTCTAAATTAATTTATTTGCGATTAGTACTTAAAGAGTGAAAGCGAAGGCAAAGAGCCGACATTGAAGGAAAATTTAATAACAAAACGCCAACAAGATTAGGTACCCCTCCCTGTAAGATTTATGTATCGAATATTAAACTGGGGCCGGTGTTAAAATAACCTGTTTTATGGCTAGGTTTTATACAAACATCGTGTAATATCTATTTAATGAACATCACTGGCTAAGTTTATTTAAAACTTAACAATTTACCGCCGCACTCTCTTTAGTCGACTTTAATGATTACTTAGTTAAGTATAGATTTTTAAAACAAAACTCTCGCAATCAGAGACGTTCAGTAAATTAATTTTAATTGGCATTTAATGAGATGTAACTTAATTAGTTAAATGCCAATTAACATTAATTTATTAACTTGTCTGATTGCGGCAAATTTGTTTTAAAAATCTATACTTAACTAAGTAATCATTAAAGTCGACTCTGAGTGCGGCGGTTAGATATTTACAATATAATAACATAAGTAATATTCCACACTAATATAATAATAAGACTGTTTGTACCTATAATTTTTGATACTTTTACGATACACTTAACTTTTGTGTATTTAAATGGAAATGAATTCCGGGATAAAAAGTAACCTATGTGTTAATCTGATGTATAAGCTATATTATTGTAAAGTTTCATTTAAATCCATCCAGTAGTTTTTGCATGAAAGAGTAACAAACAAACATCCATCCATCCATACTTACAAACATTCGCATTTATAATATTAGTAGGATTTCACTAAAATGTCACCACAGTATGTATCTGATTTATACCTTAACTTAGAGACAGATGGAGTAAAGCGTATATGTACCTATACCTATATGTACTTTGTTACAATCTGTTAGTTTGCATTATCTTTGAATTTACCAATGTTAATTTAAACTGATTAGAATAAATTTAAATAAATAAATAAATCATAATGAAAAATTTTATACAGTTTATCACATTTTTTTTTACACTATTCAATTTTATCGACATTACCACGCGGACAACACTATCGTGGCACACGTGATCCAATACCATGTAGAGATGGTGCACTCATATCTATGTGGTTACTGATGACAGTTCATTCCAGTAAGCCGCAGAACGTTGGTCTACACTTTACTCCTGTGGAGCTAGGATGCGCAACATGATATGTTTATCGAACGAAAGATAAAATTGTCGACACGACAAATATTTGTGGGCGTCCAAGCAAAAAAGTGCAGTAGTGGGGTATTGAGTTAAGACTAGATTCGGTTAAACATTTTTTACCACTGGTAGACAAAACGATATATTATGTCGACGAGAATCGATAAAATGGCTCGATAAAATTTTATCATGTTGCGCATCCTAGCTCCACTGGGCACTCCAAAAGCGTTTTAAACCTAAATTTAGCTCACCATCAATCATCAGTGTTGTTAGTTTGCTAAAATAATAGGTAACAATATTTATTATATTAACTAGCTGTCCCCCGTGGTTTGACCCGCGTTAATTTCAGAGTTCCCGAGGGAGTTTCAGAGTAAAAAGTACCCTACGTCCTTTTCTATAATTCTGGTAATAAATTTATTCTTATTCTTATACCCCTGACAACGTGAATGAAAAATTTCATTAGATTTCACTGGCGTTAACATTAGAGGTCCCGCGGGAATTCCGGGATAAAAAGGACCCTATGTCCTTTTCTGAACTCATGACAACGTGTGTACAAAATTTGTTTACGATCGGTTGAGCCGTTAAGGCGTGAAAGCGTAACAGACAGACAGACAGATAGAGTCACTTTCGCATTTATAATATTAGTAGGTATAGATTTTTCAGTAAACTTGGCGAGAATACAACTTAACAGCATGACGTATATGCGGTCTGTGTGTAAATAAATATATATTTATTCTATTCCAAAATCTTATCCTAAGTAAATAGATTTCTATTTTATATATAAAATGGTTTTTTTGTCCTCTGTCTATCCGGTAGAGATGCGTGAGTCTGTAAATATAGGAGTACCTAAGTACTGCACTGACCTCTAAAAACCTTTGGGTATATTGACCGCAAAACAATCTAAATGCGAAGCTAGCATTTTTAAATAGAGCCTGTAAAAATTTCATTGTCATAGCAATAAATAATTTGTTTCATGATGCATTTGAAAAAGGAAAAGTTAGTGCACCACATTAAAAGCGACTGCAACTCGCAGTTAACTAGAAAATACTGGAAAATGGTAAAACGTGTTGCTTCCACCGCGAAAAGAATTCAAACATGATTAAAATTCTCGCTGAGGGAATTCATACAGAAAAAGTCTTTTGGACAGAGCTTTAAAAATGATTTGAAGCGTGACTTTTCATAATAAGTGAATTAGGTTTTCGAATGCGTACTAGTGGTTTTATCGAAGCCAGTTGCTACGCCATGCGTGAGCTGTCACGGGTTCGGTTACCGAGTCGAGATAAACATAATATTGTGATGATGTGTTTAAAATGTGATAAACGTGAGTCTGATGCTTAGTATGCAATTATAAACACCAAAAACACCGTCTTCCAAAAACACAAAACTATAAAGCTAAAAATAACAAAACATAGATTTAATCCAAAAGACAATAATACACGTAATATTATTATCGGTTAGTGCTACCACTGATCGGTTTGAATTCGGTGCCAAACCCGCTTGTGTCTGCCCACTTGGGTTGTTCTGCTCGCGACGAGCTCGTGGCGGGAGTTGACTTTGCCCATCTACCCATTCCATATTTGGCTTATCACCGATATCGACGATACAATTTGTCTGTGATGATCTTAACTTAAATATAACATAATAATTATCCTTACTATTATGAATGTGACTGTGAGTTTATTTGTTCGTTTAATATGCTATATATTTTGCATGCATGTTATCAGAGACTTAACTTTTAACCGACTTCCCAAAAACGGGGAGGTTTTCAATTCGACGCGTATGTTTTTTTTTCACTAACTCGAATGAAATCGCGGGGAACTGGTAGTATTTTAATAGGTAATTATGTTATACGCAAAGGGACTAGTCTACCAAATTATTTCAACTTATGGTACCTATTTCTATTCTTTGCGAACGCACCAAAACTACCTACTGTAAAAAATTTTGACCGATTGTAAATGGACGAACTATACAAGTTAACTGCTACATATATGTACATACAAACCGGAATGGTACATATAACATTGTCCGAGAGTACCTACCGCCTTCATCGGATTATGTGCATACCCAATGTGTACCTATTTATTAGTCTACACCCAGCTCTCACATGCATACTGGCAATTACAATAGAATATTCAGTTTAAATACAAGCCTTAGTTATTTACACGTATA
This sequence comes from Zygaena filipendulae, assembly GCA_907165275.2. Classification (NCBI taxonomy): domain Eukaryota; kingdom Metazoa; phylum Arthropoda; class Insecta; order Lepidoptera; family Zygaenidae; genus Zygaena; species Zygaena filipendulae. The sequence continues at coordinate 2,519,385 of OU015649.1, forward strand.
GATGGTCAATCAACCCGGTGCTTGGGGTTAAATCCGATTTAAAACTGGGCGTTTACGGCCTTTTATCGGGTTTAAACCCAAGCACCTAGTTTTAACCGGGTTGAATATCCCATCTATAGTTGCACGTCTATAGTTTTGCATACGAGAACAATTCCTAGAGTATAAGGAGAGATATCAACTCGGAATTACAATCGGAAACGCAGGGTTTCGCGAGCAATCAAGCATGTTTTGAAGTGTGTTGATTTTGGTTGATTGACAGAAATTTTAGTTGTCAAAAAGTGCATAATTGTGTAATCATAGAACCGCCATGTTTCTGATTGCATTCCATAAATTATAGTAACCAAAGTAACGTAAGTCAATAGTGTTAGGTACGTCTTATAATATCATTGACGTAAATGCCCCGCGGGTATGGTCGACTAATTTCGATGAGTACATGAATTCGGTTACGTTAACTTTCATTGACTCGAACACCAGGCGATCGTGGCTCCAGCAATTAAATAAGTACCTGAAACAATAACGAATAATATAATGAGAATGTAACATAATGAGAATTAAACAATAAACAGCTATGACCATTATTTGGTTTATCGATACTATGTATAATTTCGTTGTGTAACTCGGCTGCCCTACCGAAAAACAAAGTAATTGCAGCGAAATGAATTTTACAGGAGGAGCAAAAAACCGGAAATCGCTTTATTTAAAACAAATCTTCCATAGTTTAACGAATTTCTCTAAGACTAAATAAAGCTTTTTTGATGTTTGTGACTATGTAGCATGGTCCGTTATGCGTGAAAAGTAGCAAAAGTAAAAAAAAAAAACTCATTTCGAAAAAAATGTCAGCTGCTATGTTTTTCCGTAGAGCAGCCGAACTGGCACATAAGAGTTGCGGGGCTGTTGAACATTCAAAAAGTAAAAAGTTGAAAACATCAAACATTTAAGCAATCTAAGTTTCGACATCGAAGTGGAGAAGTAGATCCAAGTACATAGGTATGGACTTAGTAGTTTCACTTTTACACCGTCAATAATCGAAACGTAGGTAGTAGGCACGTAGCAACGAGTACGAAGTGGGAAAACTTTTATCAAATAACATGTTGAAAAATAATCGGATATCGCTCATAAAGTTCAAATTACTCGCAATAAATTTTCGACTTGGAAACTGGCAGAGATGACACACAAACAGAAAATTAAACACATTTTATAATAATGTAGGTATCGTGAAATTCGCAGAGACCGATCCTTGTTGAGATGATATTAAATATTTGTTGAGCTCTGTTTAATTTGACAGGTGAAACTTTGTGCTGGTGTGTCATTGATAAGTAAAAGTTTAATGCCTGGTAGATACATCAAATCACAAATGAAAGAAGACAATATCTTAATTCATAAATACTTCTTAAGCGGTACTATGTGAAGCGTTATTCTCTACAATAAGTGGTAAGGTTTTTACCAAGATACAATATAATTTTGTAAAGGAGTTGTGGTCGAATAATTTGTTAAGCGGCTAGTAAAGTTTAAAACCTCATGGTTAGTGATAGCTTTTTTAATAAGTTTCACTTGCTCGTCCTTCTACGTTTTAGCAATCACCCCACACACATCTATGCTCGGTCTCACCTGATATATGAACTATATTGTTATTTGTGATAATATGTGGTCATGTCGTGTAGTTTCATATTTCTATGTTCCCTGCTACATTACTTGCAAAATGATTTCCAACGGCCCGAATGGATTCCGTGAGTGGAGGATATGAAGTAAAGCTTACACGTAGAATTGAGAGCTTCTAGAGCAATCTAGAGCGTTCTAGGCTGATTGTAATTCTTTTGTTATTATATTTTATGTGATATTAGACATATTCGATTATATATGTGAGGGCTTCCGTGGTTTTCAAACTCTTGCTCTGTTGTTGAATTGTTTTAATATTTTCAAACAAGCTGTTGCCCGAGGCCCTATATCGCCGTGGTTAATTGTCGCGTTTAGAGTAGGTTTGGAGAACTTAAACGTCAAACTATCTTCGTTTCAACGAAGTTTCGAAACAAATGGAACCGTGGTGAGGTCGTACCAAAAAAATAAATGAAAATGAGCGAAATTTCATTCAAAATTTATTTTTTCGTTGAATTAGAGATCTGGTAATTTTTGGTTTTTTATCAGAATCGTAAGATTTTGTTAGTTTTTATTTAAATATTTTTAAATCTCTCCATTGAGCAGACGCGTTAGAATTTAGGGTGGGGGCTCGTGACGTCATTAACCGCTAAGTCCCCATACAAACTGCACCGGATTACGGATAGTGACCTCACGCGAAATTTCAACTCAATGCATCGCCGTTATTATTTGATAACGTAAAAAAAAGAAAAAATACGTGTCCAATATTTTTTATTAATCTACAAACCGGACTAGAGAAAAATTAGTCAACTAGCCCATTACGTCAATTTGGATAGGAATTAGAGATGCCAACGACGTAGGTAATATTATACGTATTGTATTTGGATTATAAAATGCTTCGCTCCACCCCCGGTCTATTTATTTCTTGTTGTATTTTATTACACCGCCGCCGGCAGGTTGTTACTTGTCGTTATTTGGCTTTGATGCGATATCAGAATTTTTAATTACACCGACAAGCTTTATATATATATATCTGCGAGTATCTAATGAATAATATTTTTAAACCGCAAAGTATTCCGTTCGTGTTCAGGATAATTTTAATTGCAAACTTTTTTTCACGAAACAATTTTCGGGAATATTTTCATTTATCAGGCGGCAAAGCTGTAGAGTGTACTAAATAATATCATAAAGGGTCATGTTTTTACACAAAAACATATTAAATTAGGGATAAAAAAATTACAATGAAAAATTTATTTGGGTTCAACTTGGGTAAAAATAAATTTTACCCTGTTTCAGTTTGATTACATCATTCTCTATTTCATGGGATAACACTCATTGAAAAATATCTAGTTGTTACTAATAAAAAACAATTTAATTTGTTTGGTGGCGTACAGGTGCTGTAATGAAATTTTAACGCATATTCGCAGGATAAGAAAGTGCTAACATCGAAACAAGCAAATATTTGAAACTATAGTTTGTGAAGATGTTTGGATGTTTTGTTGGCTGAACACATTTATTTATTAATATACTTACATTTAATACAATTACTTATATTTAATACATTTTTTTAGATTTAATTTGCTGTATTGCTGCACCACCTACCTACTATCTTTACTGTAACAAATATCTCCATACTCCGCCCGCTAGCCTGGAAGAGATCACTTTATAGTGATAAGGCCGCCATTTGGAGCCACTTAATACTTTCTGTTTCTAAATATTTTTTTATTGTACTGTTTGTGGTCTTCAATAAAGTGTTTTTCATTTGCATTTTTCATTCACATTTGGATGAATTTTGGCAAATAATACATAGGTATTACAGAATATTTTTTTGGGTTAAGACATAGTATAGGTACTTTTTATCATGGAGTTTTTGAGGGAATACCGAAACTTACGCAAATATATTGTACGTTTTTATTTTGAGTGGAGCTAGAGTTACTGCGGCTAATTTACTTCCTTAAATACATGCTTCATCCGCGTTAATTCGGGATAAACTATACGCATAAACTTTCCTCTTGAATTACTCTATCTATCGATGAAAACCGCATTAAAATCCGTTGCGTAACTTAATAGATCTACGATAAGCGTAGGTACAGAGGGCGGGAAGCCACTCTGTTTTGTGCTTAATAAGTAAAGAAAATGAAAAAAGTGAAAATTCTTTAGCACCCTTGTGATTTGAAAATTCGATGAAAAGAAAAAGCGACACTAAAAAGAGTCAAACATAGTCATAAATAGGATTTAGCTCCCGAGAGAATGTCATAGAATGCAAGTACGATAATATATATTTTTCACTTAACTGCCGTGTGGTTTAAGCACTTTTTTTATTAGGAAATTAGTTTTAAGTTTATTTATTTTTACTCTTTAACAGAAATCATCTGTGAAAGATACGAAACACCATTTTTTATTACAACGTCCTACAGCTTTATAATATAAATGAGAAGAATTATTATTTATGTCAAGAAAGAAAAACAAAGTTTAGCAATTAGCTTCTCAAGACTTCGAAGCGAGGGTTAAGTTTTATGATAGAAGCCATTCACGTTACACGAATACCGTGAGGAAAAAGCTTAAAGCTCACATTGCGTGCAAAATAAGGCGAATTGTGTAAGATAGCAGATCAAGTTAAAAAACGAATATAGAAACTTTTAAAAAGTTTCATACAACACGAAGCAATTTTAGAGGTTTCCTTCATTTCAATAATACGAAAACCGAGAAGATTTATACGTAGCATTCTTTCAGGCTGTGACAGCAACGGAAGTTCTTAAGAAGAATATATTTGAAGATGTATTTTAACGCGGGTGAAACCGCGGGAAACAGCTAGTTTTATTAGTTCTATTTTAATATGAGTATATGTATAATAATTTCACCATTAACAGAGAAAAGGACGATAAACTATTTTGGGAACTTATTTGATTAGGTGAACGTACTGAACCCACTGTTACATAAGTAATAAGTATTATGTACGCCATATTAGTATTCTACTCGACGCGCGTAGCTACTGAAACAAATTATCTTCATACAATGTCCAATTACATTCACGTGTTTGTTCTATTTGGCACACTAGAGGAAAATATGCGTTTAAGGCAAAAAAATTGTGTTTATAGTTCTAGTTATCCAATGTAAAGTAAATTAGTACGTATAGCATTATGGTTGGCAGGTCCTATGAACGATTTTTTTTTTCATTATTAATATGATTTTTTTTTTGTGAATATTCATCACACACATGTTTATTGTTTACCCTGATGCGGGCATATAAGTTTGAATTAATTACGTTAATCACTAGATCAACAGAGTTGTCAAACTATAAAATCTGTTGTCAAACTTTTAATAACACTTATTGGTCGTTGAACTCTATTGTTATTGCAAGATTCAGCGACTGTTAAAAATAATTACATATTTCGGATGCTGACAGTAGGTACACCGGAGTTTCCAAAGGGAATTCAAAAATGCACGCGGGCGGCAGCACGTATTTTATCAATCACCCGATAACTTAATTACAGAGAAATGTACGAAAGAATCAACAGTCGAAAGCCATTACACAAAACGAGGAAGGGACGAAAACACATTTGGTTTCCTCTTATTTTTCATACTGTGGTTGAGAAATCCACGAAATATTCAAAACAGACGTAGTAACAAATCATGTGTCCCGACAAATTGTTGCGGTAGCTCTTTTTCAACGACAATGGTTGCTCGACAAGCCTTCGCCCTCTATCCGGTCACAGTACATTGACGAAGGGTTACCAGTAGGGTTGCCAACTCTACTTACCGTTCGTGACACATGGGAGTTATAATATAACAATTAGAAAATGAACTTCCCAATACCTCGAATCAAAGTGCGAAATACCACAATATAGTTTTGGTCCAAAACTTGAAATAGTAACAATATTTACTTATGGTTTACTACAATATGAACGGTCAAAAAATAATATACAAAATCTTGAAACGAAATCGCAAAACTCTACTAGGTATATTTAATTCTAAAGTAAATTTTCCAAAGTAAAATGTTAAATAGTCTTAAACGGATTTTAAACTAAGGTACAATGTTTGAACTAGTGCCAACGAATGAAAACATAAATAAAATAAGTAACCAAGTTTAAAAGGTAGTTTACTTGAAATTCACAATGTCCACAGTCGTTACTATTAAACACTATTTATATTATTTAACCGACTTTAAACGAGGAGGGTTTATGGCTTCTCCAGTATGTTTGTTTGTATATATATGGGTGCGATATTTTAGAAACTGCGCAACATGTTTTTATAGTCATTTTTATTGGGCTTATCTATACGTATGTACTGGGTCGGCAACTAAGCATTTTTGTTTTTCTTTTTCGCTAGATCTACTGATATAGGTATTTCTTATCGAAATATTTAGAGAATATACAGTATTTTATAAATAAGTTACAAGTTTTATCACTATGCATAGATTAAAAGAATACCTACTGACTTTTCCCCGCGGTTTCACCCGCGTTAATTTCGGAGATAACGCGGGAATTTCCGCTAAAAGATGTACCCGATATGCTTCTCTGTACGGGTAGTATGCAAAATTTAACGTAGTTTCACTCTTGTTAATTTCGGAGTTTCCGGGGAAGTTCCGGGATAAAAAGTACCCTATGTCCTTCTCTGTATTCCTATATTGTATGCAAAATTTCATGATGATCGGTTGAGTTGTTAAACAATCAAACAAACAAAACTGACTTTTGCATTTATAATATTAGTGAGAACTAGCTATAAGCTTCGGTTTCACTCGCGTAGATTACGGGATTCCCCCGAGAAATCATTGTGCCAGGATAAAAATTCTATGTGTCAAACCAGAATATACTCGGAGTGCCTCGCTCAGTCATTTATGCATTACAAATATCCCATATATCCAAACTTTCACGTTTATAGTACTACATTGAAATATAGAGGATTTTTAATAATGAAAATAACTTTTTAGGGAACAAACTGCTTATCGATCTGAACAAATTTTGTTATAACTAACGCAATGTACGCAAACGAACGGATTTTTATCGTTGATGTAGTGTTTTGATTTGCAAAGCTGCAGATGTGGTCGTATAAAAATAGTGATATGGAATAATCAGCAAAGAAAGCCCCATATGATTTTATTAGTATATTAAAAACAATCAAATACGTATATATATTTTTGAATAAAGCTTGACAGCTCCACTTTATAATATAATAAAAACTATCATAGTATGCTTTGAGTGTAATTAAAAAAATATATATAATCAAAAACATTTTCCTACTAACAACGAAATGATAAAATGAAATTTAAGAATTTGATCAAAATCCACATCAAACTTCCGAAGAGCCGTTTAAAAATGACTGTCATATTTTCAAATAAAATCGTGAAGCTTCCTTTGGTACTCTTATATTGTTATATCGTGCCGTTCAACGCGGCATTGTGCCAAGACAATCCCTTTGTGCGATGCGAATTTGATTAATAACGAGTACTAAGAGCAGGCAGATAATGCAGCTGATTCTGTCAACGTGAGAAAGATTTACATGATTATACAACATCACATACAAACGCGGTGAAGCATCCAAAACATTCGGAGCATTTGCGCTGTGATCGGATGAAGATTGAGACGCTCCGACGTACTCGAACGGCGTTTTGTTCGCTGTTTATAATCCCATATACGCGTACAAAATGGTATTCGCAGAGCGAAATACAGATTGATGCTTACCTTTGGGTACAGTTTCCTAAATTTTGTTTTTAGTCCGTTTTGTAGATTATTAAAAAATATAGGACACGTATTTTTTTATTTTTTATGTAACCAAAAAATAACGGAGATATATCAAGTCGAAATTTCACATGACGTCACGCCTCGCTACAGTTTGTTCGCACGTTATAGCGAGCTGTGACGTCACGAATCCCCACCCTAAACTTTAATGCGCTTTATCTATGCATATTTCCATTATTTTAAAAAAGCAAAAAATACGTGTATTTTATTTTTTTATTATCTAACTGACGGACTAAATAGAATTTTGATTTTTTTACCCAGGAAACTAGCCTGTTAAGAGGGAAAACATTTCATGGTATGTATCCAAATGAGATTGTTTTCTTTGGTATCGATTTGCCGAGAGTTTTAAGTAGGGACAAAGATGACATTGATTTACTTTGAGCATAATTTGGCGTGTTATCGTAACCCAGGTTGTATTATGATAACACGCCAAAATTATTTTGTTCGCGATAATCTCCGCATCTACTGAACGGGTTGTCATGGCGTTTTCAGTAGTAGATTAAGCTAAGTCTGGAGCAACATATAGGCTTTGTTTCATTGAAATATGACATAGGGGAAAAAAGTTATCATTAGTTAAAGACTTCAGCGCAATTCAATGGTCGAAAGCTTCGATATAATGTTGCTTAACGAACATGATAAAACCTTTTTAGAGATATGCATTTTTTTTTTCTTTTGAATAGATTTTTCACGAAGGACAGATGATGTGATTATATTTTCTTTGAGACTAAAGAGTATATAACCACTACGTTTTAAAAGAGTGAGAAAATCTAACGCCATTACTGTCATTGCAAGGGTCGAAAATTCACGCGGGTGGAACCGCGGGCACCAGCTAGTATATTATAAGAAATATAAAAATGTCAACATAACAAAAACAAAGAAATAAACACCTAAATATATAAAACTGTACCTATCTCTTTAATTGCTATACCAATTTTTACATACCTACACTGAACTAAACAAGCAAAATATTGTGTTTCCCATTTAAACTTTTCGTGTTTTATTTTTCATAACTAACAGTCGAGGAGTCGGGGAATTTTCTAAATTGCCTCACGGCAAAAGCCATGCCAAGGCAATGAAAAGTACAATATTATTTTGTTGCGAAACTAAGTCCGGCAGCAATGTCTTTTTTTTGCTTCATTGTACAGTTTTTACATAAGCGAGGAAATTACGATGATTAAAAAATTCCTCAAATACCACCGTGTTTATAAGCAATTAGGTAAATTAATACCGAGAAACAGAGTACTTTGTGATTACATTATCATTACTAAGAATATTTTTATCATTAGATGTAAGATTCATTGAATTCTTATAAAGTTCTTATTGTAAAAGGATTCGATTTTTTAAAGATACGATAAAACTTCAACAGGGCGATATAGACATATTTATTTAGATTATATAGACAACCTAACCCTATTAGGGTTTCTTACCTTACCCTAAGTAATATTGTAACTAAAAGCGAATGTGTTTGTTTGTTTATTTGCTTGTTACGCTTTCACGCCTTAACTACTCATCATGAAATTTCGTATACACCTTGTCAAGGGTACATGAAACGACTTAGGGTACCAACTTTTATCCAGAAAAACATGCGGGTACTTCAAAATTAACGCAGATGAGTCTGAGGGTAACAACCTTAATATATAGTAACATCCTTTCATATATAGATCTAAGAAAGGTGAAAGGTCATAATTATATAGGTTGGATTATACGCGTAAATAGTTTAACGAGATATATCTACTGAATTGAACAAACTATAAACGAAAACATCAAAGACAAAAGCGGGCCATTTAAAATGAATTGCCCAAAATTAAGTTAACGAGCCAAAAGGCTTACACGGAACGCGCAATTGACTTTAAAGGGGTCGCGCCACAAGTAACTTCCGGCGTTACAGTAATGAAGAGGAGCGTTTACGCGTGTGACATGTTTTAGCTTCTGTGGCACATGTTTGGTAAAAAAAAAACATGTGACGAAATTTAACACATAATTTGTATTGAATTGAATTTAAAAAATCGTTATTAGACACAACACAAAAATTTACAGCACACGTATACAACAACTATTATAGTACTCGTCTAATTTGTGCCAATTAGGAATCTATTTAGAATTTATCAGTACGAATAGCATTCTTTAATAAGAGCTTTGGTTTTCATGTCGTTACTCAGGTGTTTTTTTCTTTTTTCTTCTTTAGACTTAGCTGTACACAACTTCAATCAACAGACTCTGTTGAACAAACGTCGTTACAAGATACACAACAAAGGCTAAGTGATTCAACAGGATCCGTGAGCGAAGCTCGGCGGCTTCCTGGTAACTTGGCTGCGTTTGATTTCTCTATCTAATGAGATCTCACAAACGCGTGTTGAGAGGCGACAGATTATTCTGCCACACCCGTGACACTTCATAAAAGCGAACCGATTCAACTGCCTATAACTACTACAGCCGGTCGGCTTGTGTGCACACGTGCAGGGTGTGTGCGTGTGGCACAGGGCGAGCGTAGAGGGAGATGAAGTTTGGGTTCCAAATTCAAGATGATTTATTTTTATTTATTTATGTTGATGCAACAAACAGTCATATATAGTTACATCTTAATTTTTACAATATTTCGTATGTTACAGACCTACAGTGCCGATACATGATAATAATTATACAGTACAAATGAGAGATGGCACATAAGTTGGTATCGCCGCCACGGGTTATTGCTTACACATTGTCACGAACTGATACATTTCTTATTACTTACATCCAATTATGTACTTATTAATATAAATTTTGTCTATTCACCTTTACATTATTAAGTTTGTTGTCTACCTCGGAATTGTCCAACACACAGCACTAACAACTTTCTCTCTATTAGGGTTACCACTAAGTTGTGTCAGGACGTGGGGAAGCACGGAGTTGCCGGGGGGCGCAGAGTGTCACTTCTTTACGTTGTAACGGTTATTATTCTTTGATTGTGCTACGACCGCGGATCACCGGATTCACCGGATCTGGTTTACTCTGATCACCTTGTCAGCGGAGCACTAGCTGCGTTACTGAAATTAGTCACTGAACGGTGACAACAAGGTGTATACCTGAAAGTAAAATGACGTCACACACACCTGGCTTTTATACTTGAGTTAATATGTTGTGTAGTGCGGGGTTAACCAGGGTTCCTTTGGCAAACAAGACTTTAATGACACAAAGCTCGCGGCCTGGTTCCGTCACCCGACAGTGAACAAACTGCGTGCGCTACCAGGCCTGCTACATAATAGCACGTACAAATTACAGTAAAGTTTAGTCCCTAAGCGTACAAGATTTTTGGTTTTCAATAATCGCCAAAACATAAAACAAATAGAAATCCCAAAACAAATCGTATACTTAATATTATAACCATATAATAATAAAAACTCAATATAATAGAAATGACAGAAGTAAAATATTTGATATATTGACAGCCATTTACATTTTAATTTGCAAATAACGTTCATTTAAATGTCGCCAAAAAAAAAATTAAAAAGACACGTTAGTTTGAATGAACTCCCTAACTGAGCATTACAAAGCGCGTTTTAATATAAATTGTTTAAAAGCATGCAGGTAAATAGGCTAGATTTGACAATTTTTTTTTAGTCTCTCCTGTAGATTCATAAAAACTAAAAAGTACAAGACACGTATTTTTTCTTTTTTTAAATAAGCAAAAAATAACGGAGATACGTTGAGTCGAAATGTCGCGTGACGTCACAAGCAGGTGCAGTTCTTATCCGCATATGACGTTACGAGCCCCACTCCCAAACTTTAATGCACTTATAAAATAAAATAAAATGCATATAAAATGCTTTGTCCTGAATGACTGATGGATCAACGCACAGCCTAAACCGCTGATCGGAGAGACCTGAAACTTGGAGAGTATGTTCTTTGTATGACGTAGGCATCCGATAAGAAAGGATTTTTGAAAATTCAACCCGGATTAAACAATGTAATAAGGTAAACACATAATTGAAAAACATTCTCTAACTATCATTAAAGCGTTCTGTATCGATAACTTAATTTTGTTGTTAACTATGTTTGTTAACTATTTCCTTTACGAACGTCAATAACATTGGATTTTTAATGTATGGCCGGTAGGTATAATACCGTGTCAATGTATCGACGTATGATTATTAAATATACCTCACTATATTTTTTAACCGACTTCCAAAAAGGAGGAGGTTCTATGTTCGATTGTATGTATGTATGTTTTTTTTTATATATGTTCACCGATTACTCGAAGACGGTTGGACCGATTTGAAAAATTATTTTTTGTTTGAAAGGGTATACTCCCAAATTGATTCCATTGTCACCAAGTCGATAATGGGATCTTGGAGTAATCAAGGGAACTCTTCAAAAATTATGAGAATACTTATAGCGATTTTTGTATTTTTTATAGTAAAACGTTTCTTTGCTTTCGAAAAGCAAAATTTGAAGAAGAGGAACTGATGATGAAGACCACAGATGGTCATCTGAACTACTCAATAATGGGTATTTCACGGGTTCCGAATCGTTAACTTTAATATGGTTTCTGAACAATTTATGCCCGTCACAATGTATAGGGTGAAGTGGAACTGATGGTGATGTACTAGGAGAACTCCTCAACAATTAACGTCCCTGCGTCGGGAAAAGCAATATTTTGTAAAAGGTGATGAGCAGTTGACATTAGGCTGTTGTAACTTAGAGAAATTACGAACTAAGTCACTTAAAAGCGAGAAATAAACAAAATTTTAACAAAAAAATTAAAACCGACTTCCAAAAACACAAAACTAAAAAACTATAAATAAAAAGCTAAAAATAACAAAATACCGATTTAATCCAAAAGACAAAAACACACGTAATATTATTATTGGTTTGAGCTACCACTGATCGGTATGAAGTCGGTGACAAGCCAAATATGGAGGGGAAGATGGGCTAAGTCGACTCCCGCCACCAGCTCTTCGTGAGCAGAACAACCCAAGTGGTCAGACACCAGCGGGCTTGTCACCGAATTCAAACCGATCAGTGGTAGCTCAAACCAATAATAATATTACGTGTGTTTTTGTGTTTTGGATTAAATCGGTATTTTGTTATTTTTAGCTTTTTATTTATAGTTTTTTAGTTTTGTGTTTTTGGAAGTCGGTTTTATTTTAGCTATTAAAAACATAAATTATAATTAAGATACGGGTTGTATGTCATGTACGCACGTGCGTCACGTACCTACAATACGTAAGTACGTATTACGTACGTTGTAGACAACCCATTGATTTCCTATGAATATATTTTAAAATATGTATAGTAATTCCTAAAACATACATAGCCCTTCCACGCTGTTATTTGTTTATTTCTATTTTTATTTACTTGTTACAACAGATGTCCAATTATGTTCATAAAGGTTTAAGCCTGAGTAACTATGTAACTTCTTAGGAATTTATACTTGTGAATTAGATCTAACTGTAATATTTGTCATTTATTATGTAATAAAGAGTTTTTAAAACAAACAATCAGTACCTACCACTGTGCCACGTCTTCTTTGTAAAGTTGTGTAACTTATTTATAGGGGCAAAAATAAACCTGATTTACGCCTTACGATTCAATAAAAAGAAAACTTAATTTTTTTGGCGTTCTTTGCTTAAGAATCTGGTTTGTCATTTATGAAGTTTCATGAAACTTTATTCAGTGGACCATATTAAGTAGGTACCAGCAAAGTGAAGACGGGATCGGTTATATTGAGCTTGGATATTAAATACGTGATCCGAAATGGCGTATGCGGCTTAAGAAAAAATTGTGTATACTTACCCGAGATCGATTGTAAATATGGTCAAAGATTGTTATTGACACTCTCTTTAATAGAAAATAGGTAAAGTGGGCGGATTATTGCTTCCCTATTTGCTAGAAGAGACTTTTTTATCGTTGACAAGTATTTTCGTTGTGATATTTTTCTGATTTTTCTTTTATTCTATGTTTTTTAAGAGGTTATTTCTGTTATTTATATATATGTATCCAAGTAGTAGCCTGATAGTCAATTCCTGTTACCAGGGTCATGTGTCAAGTTTCTGACTTCAGCAAGAGATGGCGGTGGATTCATTTATTTAAAATTCCTGCCAAAACTAGCCTTGACGAATGACGATCTATCTTAATAGTAGGCAAATCATTGCGTAGGTCAGGTAGATATTAAAGGAGACGGGCGAACGTTCATAGAAAGTTGGGCCTGGTGTTACAGTAACGATTACTGCATTATTTTATTTATATATTAATACCATTTAAATAAAACTTCACAACATTCAACATTCTTTTCGATTTCTTAATGGGAGAAAGAAAATATAGGATGTTAATTGTTTGTACAAAAACAACCTCTAAGGTATTCATACACCGACCTCTCACGTTAGATATACTTTAAAATAATCATTTGACTTTATTGTAAACTAGAACTAACCTGAATTTATTGTAGGACATTCACACATTGAAGATTCAGATGCCGTCCAACTAGATTCTTAGAGGTTTGAGAGAATTATAAAAAAGCAGAGGGAGTACGAATTGAAAACATTTCTCTTATAATGATTTATTCATCGTCCACTTCATCATAAACTATTAAAATATCATCTAAAAACTGTGCAGGCGGTATTAAATTCTCTTGATGCCTCGCCCAGCTTAGGTACCATATTATGGACATCACATGACAACAGCAACCTACAGTTCTTTTTCCTACCAAGCAATTACAATAATATTGTTTGATAGCCTCTCTACCATTACGAGAACTGTCAACTAAAATATAGGTAAGTAAAATATATTTTTTAGGCTTACATGTCTCGATTTTATTCTACCTCTTAACAGCCAGCTAGAATCATTGGATATTGACAGTTCTCTTAGTAGGTTGCTGTCCGTTTCTCGACATACTTCTATTTCATATCTCCCATCTTGTCGTATGTGTTATATGGTGTTTTTCAAACGAAGAAACCATTATTTAAAAAATATATGGTGTTTTTTAATCGAATCCAAAAAAAAGAAGGTTCCCAGTATTTAAATCACTTTTATAGTATTTTGAATAGTTAATTATTAATTGTTCGATTTTTGTAATAATATCGATTAGCTTACGTATTTCATCTGGCAACATTGCTTCACAGTGAAAACAAGGAAAGTCAGTATTATTTCGATTAAATATTTAATTTTATATCCAATAATAAAATTGCTTAATATTTTATGATTAACCACAAAAAAACCGAAAAAAATTTATGATAAATATTTCATTTGTGTACATTTGGGTTTGGTTTGAGCCCAAATCCGCCCGTCTCCTTTGGTAGTAAAAAATGGGCAGTCTATAATAAAGAAGTTTTAGCTATAAATGAAGCAGCAAACATTCGACTCGTTTGTCTAAAGTTCACTTCGAAAAGTATAATTTGAACACCCCCGTCTCTCCGTGCCGTTTCCACGGATCTTATCAATTTATTTACACAAAGATAATATCGGTGTCAAACTCGAACAAAGGTGCCTACTTCAAAAAAGAGACATTAGATAGAGCCTTCTGACGACGAAGGCACAAAGGGGTAACCAGTGGGCCGAGTAATTACGAACACCGAAGCTGAAGGGCTTCGCAAGCCTCCGTTGATGTAACGAAATCCGGTCAATTAACTGCTACCAATATTTTCACTTGGGAATATTATTTCAACACTAGCAATTTCTAGCGGGTCCATCTGCGCGAATTTCGAGATTCCATCGGGAGCTTTCTGAATTTAATCCTCAACTAATTTGCAAGTTTAGTTTTTTGATTGATTGGCGTAGTCAAAATATTTTCCGATTGACAACTATTTCTGCGAGTGTGTATTATGTGTGTGTATGGTATGTGTCCTTAAAAGAATGTACGAGACAGGAAAATTCAAATATTTGCGATATTGCAATAAAGATATTTTGTAAAAGCACTCAGCAGTACCTGCCACAACTGCCGTCGATTAACGTTGTTTTTTATTCAATTAAACTTAACGTTTTCAGTTATTACGTCTAATTGTAAGTCTATCTGAATCAGCTGAAACGTGATTGAAAGTTTTTTCTTCTGTTAGGTACTAATTAGATAAAAGTTGGAATTAAAGAGGCATTTTTTTTTACAGCCGATTAGCCAAGTTTTCGTTTATCAGCAATAGAAAAAGCTACCGTGTCGTTAAAATCGGATACCTACGTCGTGTTCTAATTTCAAAATATGTAAAACCTCGTTTTAAAAAAAAAACCTCGAGGCTGGGGGCGTTCAATATTCGCTAATATTTAAGAAATTTCGCTGCGTCGTCCTCGCATCTGCTTATGAAAAGCTCTGAAGAGTTTTCACTTGAACGCAGATACATAGGTATATAGTAATACATAATATATGTATGTATATACATAGGCGTCTTAAAGGAAAGTTTGAATGGAGTTTCCTCAGGCCCAAATCTATCTATAGCATTGAGTTAACATAACATATCAAATAAATCGAGATACAGCGACGAGAGAAAAAACGTCCCACAAAAAAAGAAAATCAACAACAAAATTAAATTCTGCAAGAATCTGTAGTTAGTTTTGTTTAGTACAGTATAAAAAAACGGCTTTATGTAGCTTTAAATCTTTTGTGTTTATTCAATCAAAACTTAGGTAAAATGACATTTGTACGAAATTTAATCTTGGTAAAACAAAAAAACTTTTCGATAACTAAGTTAAGTCTGCACATTGGCGTTATTATAAGAAAAATATCCAGATGACTTTACCGCTCGCAGAATCTAAAATAACGATTTTCAAAAATTCTTAGAACTCGAACTTTTAAACATAATTTTTTTTGGCTTCATAAGTTCATACACCTATGCCAAATTTTTTTTACATCATTTACAATTTTACAATTTAGCAAGCAATGAAATGAGGGGCATATAAATTTTCCCTGCATCCCAAGTAGGTAGCGACACCTATGTATTTCTGTTTACATTAACAAAGTGTATCGTCACGTGCGTAAATAACTCTGTGGTAAGGACAGCATCAAAAATATGGAAACATTTTCGTCAGTCGTTGAACTTTTTAACTACCTGTTGCAATAAGATTCGAAAACCATCAAAAGTGATTACATATCTGCTGTCGACTGTACATAAGTACACAAACTTATTTTTTCCAATTTCAGCACGTTGACATGTCAATCAGTTTTTCTTTTGTACAAATTACCCGTCACAAATCCAATTACTGAGCTATCTATAAGTACTTTTTACCTTTTCCAAATCAAGAATGCGAATGCTTACACAAAAAATCATGGATTTTAATCACGTCCCGTCTTCACACGTCATGGGTTTGCTATACGACTTACCTATGACGTATGCATTTTTGGCAAATTAATATCGGTTGCCTTTTACGTGATCGGAATTTGGGATAGCGAATCCTTAAATTTTCTTACCAGGAGTGTGCCACGGCGGTGTAATACATACATATAACGATGACAGAATTGGAAAGGAGAATCTATGTACACTGTACAGGATTTATTATATATGACGATAATTTACAAATGAATGCTGACGAACCACACCCAAGTCATTCAACACTTATTTTATTTATATCGCTTCTGATGTGGAGACAAATCAAAATGTAATTACCAAAGACATGAATATGTATCTAACTGGTTTGAAATTACATTCGAGCGAATTACACTCACTGGATTACTTTATTGACTAATCAAAAAATTCCGAGACAACTTGACCCGAAAACTACTTGAGCTAAATATTCACAGCAGACAGTGTTTACGTTACGGAGAGTGGACGTCAACTATGAAAGGACTTTCACGCCGGAGTTCCCGAAATTCAGGCAGGCCAAATTGTGGGGAACAGCTATGCAAACAAACAGACACTAACTTAACAAAGGTACACAAAGTTTGTACCTATCTTTCTCTTTCATTTCCAGATTATTCATTTAATTAAAAATCTCCGCTCGAAAATTTCTTACGACGAAAAAAAAAGGAATGTTTGATTCAGTGAATTTATTCTTATTCAGGCTTTTTATTTTGAAAGCGATGTGCTCGCTGCGTTTGACGTGAAAACCTGTGAGGTCGCCTATATATTTCTTTTTTTTTATTCTCTAAAATTTCTTTTAAAATAAATTCTCCCAAAGGAGACGACGAGGCGATGTCTTCTGCATGGTTTAAGTTTTTGATTAAAAAACTGAAGTGTTCAATTTCAACGAGAAGCTTGGGCAGTGTTTAGGTACATGAAATCTTTTATTTTTTATATTTGTTATTTTGCATCTATCGATAGCTTTAATAAAATCTAAATCTATAAAAAAAGAGATCGACGATAGCAGACCGCCTAAATTACTAAATCTATTATAATAGATTTTAATTATATTCTATAATTATTATAGAAATATTAAAATTCGAAAAACGGTGAGAATATCTATAATAATATTCTGACAGATAATTTCAATAAATTTCCTATTTAATACCCTTTTTTATCAACGTTAGTAAACGGCGCTTTGTAAAGTTTTGCCGAATAAAGCGAAAAAACATCTAATTTTTGGAAAGACTAGACCGAATTGATAATAAGTGTAAAAAATAATAAGCTTAATCATTTCATGATATTGTCAATAATATGTAATTTATGGTTATTCTATACTTAAAAGAGTAGAACCGGCGATTTTGTACATTGAATATCTTTGCCAAATATTAAGAGGGTGCGATAAAAGAAACCACAAAAAGAGTTTTAAAAATTCTTTTCTGTCTGTCTGTCTGTTCGCGATAATGTCTTCGAATCTACAGATTTGATTGTCATGTGGTTTTTACAGGTAGATTAAGCTTAGCCTGGAGCAATATATATAAAGGCTTTGTTTCATTTTAACTGGATGTCGGGAAAAATAGCCATATTCCAAATTTTTTCACGCGTGTGAAACCGCAGGGCACAGTTAGTTAATATAAAAATTAACAACTTTGGTTCATTGTCTAGACATCAGTTCATTCCGCTCGCGTGCTTAATATCTTCACTGCTGAATAGGCTAGTTTCCTGGGTAAAAAAATCAAAATTCTACTTAGTCCGTCAGTTAGATAATAAAAAAATAAAAGACACGTATTTTTTCCTTTTTTAAAATAATGGAAATATGCATAGATAAAGCGCATTAAAGTTTAGGGTGGGGGACGCTCGCTATAACGTGCGAACAAACTGTTGCGAGGCGTGACGTCATGTGAAATTTCGACTTGATATATCTCCGTTATTTTTTGGTTACATAAAAAATAAAAAAATACGTGTCCAATATTTTTTAATAATCTACAAAACGGACTAAAAAAGAAAATTTAGGAAACTAGCCTATTTTACTGGTAAATAAATAAATAAATTTAACTCGGGCAAATTAACCCGATGCAAAAATAAGCATGGCTTTCACCCGCGTGTGTTTCGGAATTCCCACAGGAACTCCAAAGTGAAATCTTGTCCAAAAAAAAATCTGGTTAACCCTTATCACCTAGGGGTATAAAAAATAGCCTACAACCTATTCTTAGCCTTCAAGCCTATCAAAATATACCTACTCAAAAAATTTCATAAAAGTCGATCAAGGTATTTCGGACGATTTCGATAAGAAAGACTGTAACGAGATTTTTATATATTAGATAGATAGATTTAATATTATAAGCCTATATATTTTCTTTTTCAGCTTAAAACAACAAAATCGAGGAGGAGGAGAGCGTACGTCTGTTAAGAAATTCATTTCAGAATTCTGGAGGGAATTTCAAAATTCTTATAGGTTAGGTACATAATATTAATTTACTCATATACTCTCTAATCACGAAATCTCAATTACTTTTTGACCTATGTAGTATGTATGTATGCATGTACATTTATTTACTGCGCCATCTAGTAACGAGTAACAAACTAGACAGCATGGAAGCTTTGAGAAAACGCCGATATATTATGCCAACTATCGTGGTGATCAGTCAAACTATGTCGGAGTTTTCTAACATCAATTTCTATATAACTTTATAGTATGTAGAGAAACAATAATGATAGTCCGCCGAAAATAAAATTTGAATGAATCGTAATGGCCAACATATTTTGGCGTTGAATTATCTTTACTACGTCAATGCAATATCCGTTTAGTGATAATGATTTACAACAAAGGATGCCGCCGGAATGCGCTCTCTGCGGGCTTCGCTCGGATATATTATGTATTTTCATTGATACACGCAGAGGAAATAATAAATTCACCGTACGCGAAATGTGCATTTAATGTTTACTGTCTGTAATGAAAATGCGCTAGTAAAATCATCGAATTGTTCGTATCTAGAGTAGATACCGTCCAAAGTTTCAATGGAAATAAATATTCTTTCATTTTGATATTCTCATAACTACGTAAATACTATATTTTATACTAGCTGTGCCACTTCGTTCGTGTGGTCTGGGATATTCCCAGGGGATTTTTACTTGAACTGACTTGAAGTCAGTAAGAACTATAGCGTGTTGTTTGCAAGGCTACGCTACGCTACTACTGACTTTTGAGTTTGTAATTTATATCATTTCGGACTGGACAAACAAAAACGTTTTTGACGTTAGATTAAATCGACTACAGAGATGAAACATCAAAAATTAAAAATTGTAAGATCGCAAAGGGTCACCTCTATTACATTGTTTGTCTCATTACATAGTATAGTACCTATCTCTTCACCCGCGTTACACTTGGAATTACTGCAGGAATTACGGGCTAAAAAGTGCCCTATGATCTTTTCTGTACCCATAACATGTAAGTATGCAAAATTTTAAGATAATTAGGTTCAGATTCGCATGTACAATATTAATTTAGGATTCAACAGTGTTATTTCTAGGTTAATTTGTATAATTAATTTTAAAAGAATAGTAAAATTTTAACAGATTCAATTCAAACAATCCAGTATCAGCTGCGATTCCACTAGATAGCTTTCAGTCGAGCAACCAATAAATATGCAATGAAGCAGATCCATGCCACGCCACGGAACGATCAATCTATGCCAACGTCGAGTGCAGTGTTTATCAGAGGAACTCGTCTTCGGGGGAGGAAATTAGAAATTTTTCAATACCACACCGTTTTTCCACGAATCTTCGTTGTGCATTTTGAAACGAAGTTGCTAGTAAGAAAGGGTAGGGTACTATTACGCGAAACCGCGCGCGTAGGATCGGCTAATCTATATACCAATACTGTGAGTTATGAGTTTGTGTCGGGGAGGGGAGGGGGGGGGGGGGGTTAATCTCTAGATCTACTGACCTGAAACTTGGAGGGTGTGTTTTTTGTATAACGTAGGCATCCGATAAGAAAGGATTTTTTTAAATTCAATTAAGGCGATGAAAAAGGGTCGCAAAGTTTCTATGGAACAATTCCGCGGGAACTTTGAAATTATCGCGGGTAAAACCGCGCGGAACAGCTAGTTAAAAAATAGTGGGCGGTAGATATGTAAGAGACTAATAAAAAATAAAAAAGTTACATTACATAACATACCTATATTATATTCCAGAGTATTTCAACCCTATGCAAATGAAGGTTAAACTCTATAATAAAATACGTATAAATTGTTTTAATTAACAGCAGACAGAATGGATGAAATTTCCAGACAACCCTAAATTAATAACTAGTACAAGGCTACTCGGTAGATGTATTGAAGTGCTAAAGGACTACGGTATTAGTCCTAAAACACGCAAACGTTTTCGGAATTGGTTTTAGCATAAACATTTAATTTTACTGACTAAAAACACTAAAATCTGTAGCGGAATCAGTTGTTTTAAGCGCGTAGTGATTTTAATATTATCTTTGGTTAAGTCACGTATTTTCTTTAGAATACGATCGGCAACGAAGTTGTTTATTTTAAGGGTTTTGTACAATAGTTGTAATTGCAATGTAAGTACAATAGCTCATTATTTAACAGTCAGAAGACGCAAGTTCAGAGAAGATGAATCTGTGTGCATTAGGTACACGCGCAAGAAAATAAATCTTGATAGTATCCACCATGAGGAAAGAACCAGCAACACCCTAGGGATCACTTTAGCCGCATGTCTATAACCACGACCAAAACTACTTTTATCAGAGACCGGTAGGTCACTGATTGTATATAGATACCTATAAAAACTATGGGATTAAATATTATGACCACCAGAAAATACTTTGATACCCTAAGTTGTTTTACCAAAAACATATACTTAACACCAAAAAATAAAGTCTAAAATAACAATAGCTCCAGCTGTTTTCGTCACGACTGCACTTTAAATTGTATTCAAAGACCAAATATAGTAAATTACCACCAAATTTCAACGAGAATATTAATGCGTTATTTTTGCCCAATTAAATCACTATGATTGCAATAAAATGTTTTCGCATTACCAAATAATACCAAACACCTTGTTGGATTGGCAATTCGGCTTAAGCATGTCCAGCCACCTCCAGAGGCAAGAGCTGTTCCGATTGGCATGAAACGTAAAAGAGGTCGACCAGCGAAAGCTAAAAAAGCATTAATTGTGCAATAAATTGTTACAGAAGACTGATTCTTCTTAATATTTTCTAAATGTTTTATTATTACTTAAAGAAGGGGACTGACCTTTATGTTTCTTTTAATTTTTATAAAAAACTGGCAGGAAGATTGGCGTGAAACGTAAAAGAGGACGACCAGCCAAAGCTAAAAAAGCTTAATTTTGCAATATAAGTATCATTATAGAAGACTGATTCTTCTTAAGATTTTTTAATGTTTTATAATTAGTTTAAGAAGGATACTGACTTTTATGTTTCTTTTAATTTTAATAAAAGGCTTATTAAAATTGTATGACTTTTATTTGTTTTAATTTAGAATTTAGATACATAATAAGATCAGAGCTTAGTAAGGTTCAAACTAGGACTTTATTTTCTTTTTGAGTAAAAAAAATATTTAAAAAGCGTCATTCACTTTAATAGGAAAATGATGTTAAATATTTTGCATGTCATTTTAAATTAAAATATGGTTAATAGTTTGGTATTCATTAGCTATTTTTGGGTCAACAATCATTTGTTTGGAGTCATTTGCTTTAATAGGATAGCAAGATGTTCAAACTTTGGTTAAAATTTCATATTAAACTGTGGTTTCAATTTTGGTGATCATTTACTATTTTTGGGTCAACTATGATTTATTTGGAGTCATAGGACAGCAAAATGTACAAAATTTGGTTATAGTTTTAAATTAAAATGCGGTTTTAATTCTGGTGATCATTTACTATTTTTGCCTGTGATATTTCACTAAATCAGGTGATTAGTTAAACATAAGCCAAAAACTATGTGGGTATTTTATAAGCGACACAGCTGTCATAAAAAAATCGTAACGAAAAAATTTCACTTCGAACAGTTTTTCAACAAACTAAATATCAAGTCTCAACTTTAGAGCATTTTTTTATTTCCATGAATATAAACCATTATACCATTTCCGTCAAAGAGGTAGGGAAGCTGAAACGCATGTTTCACTCAATGAAAGTTCGTCACTGGCCAGTCATATATTATCTCAGTTGCCATAAAATCACAGCAACCTCCAAACAACAATTGTAAAAACCCTAAAAAAGACCAAACATCTGCCAATTACTTATATTAAACTTGTTTCTTTTTCCGTGGCAGTTACACGCAAATTTTGGTACATGAACGTTGGGTCTCGGTTTTAATTTACAGAGGGCTTTGTTCCCCACGCAATTACAGGGGGGCGAGCCGAAAGAAACGTAGGTTAAGACTCAAGAGCCCTCATTAGTGTGCGCTTCAGTTGTATTCGTTTACAAAACTACCAGCTGTAAGGATCAATTCACATCGGCAGAGCAGCGATGCATTTTATGTAGATAATATCTTGAATCTTGTGTACCCGTGAATAAAAGAGCGTGAGGTCTCACGCCACCTATTTACCTTAGGGTCAATTCTGTTCATGTAAAACTCAAACCCGCTCCGCTCCTATACCGATAAGGGTCTCTTCACCAATATGGATAATTTCGTACTCGTTTTAAGTCGGTCGGCAGTCGCATCGGGGACCTTCAAAGTTGGATGCAGAAGTAGTGCGGTTTTGTGTGAGCAGAACTGGCCTTTAGGTAGCTAGCTACACGTCGCTGCTCTTTCAATGTGAGTTGACCCTAAAGAATACGTCGGCTGTTGCGTAATTGAAGATAACACCCTTACGAAATATATTCAAAAGTGTGTGTAACATTCTCAACTACGTCGTAGGTTACTTCAGTATAGGTACTATTTACTTACGGAGCCTGTTAATCTAAAATTGTGTAAATATGCTGCTTCTGGGCAACGCAGGCTAATCTTTTTTAAACAACATTTTCATAATCCAAAATTAACATTAACGTGTGCACCTCGGAAGTCAAGTTTACAGTAAAACGATGGCGTTTAAACAAGATAAAAAATTAAAATGAGGATCCGTCCGTCCCTTTTTACCCTTTGAGGACGGAACACTAAAAAATGAACCGAAATAAAGATCGTTAGGAAACGAATTTGTAGAAATTGATATTCTGGTAGGTATACATAGAATATGTTTTAGAATCTAGATAAACAGATGGCGTAGTTTGATCTTGGTGCAAAGAATTTCAGTTATTCGATAATTCACGCAAATGAAACCACTGCACTGGTAAGAAACAGTAGGTATTAAAAATATTTCCGTCATCATGTGCAGAGCTATGACGCTCAGCAATTCAGACGAACGAGCCAATTGTCTGTTTTGTAATATTGCAGTCACCAGCAAATAAATAATGTTTGCCAACATAATTACAAATGGAACAAATGTCATGAGCAGAAACATTAAAATCACTCAATAAAGCCACGGAGAAAGCTAAGAGCGAACAGCGATGAACGAACGAATCGTCTCTCCTAATTAATGGGATGATTTATATGTATTAGTTTCTCGAGAGGAGTCACTTTCCACTTCCATCTTTATCAACTTATTTTATTATCATTTGTTCTGAAAAAAGAATTAAATACCTACATTTCGATTTCAGTGTAGTGTGATAAAATCTGGAAAAAACCGTAGAAAAAAATAAATTAAATAAAACAAATAAAACACTAAGATTCTACTTAAAACTTATTAAAATGAGTCTATGATTGTTAGAAATTTGAATCGGTTCCAAACGTTAAGCCCTACTTAACCCCGTCACATCGCAACCGCCGTTGTCTAAGATTGAATTAGACATCTATTTCTGAACACAAGACGCCACCGCTCAAAATTTGCACTGTGGTTGAAAGTGGCATAAAATGCGTTCCTAACTAGAACATCGTACTGGCAGCAAAGCATAAATTAAAATTGATAGGCTCGTAAATTTGTTTACGAGCACCCGAGAGCTTAGTGTACCTACCGTTTGTCCCTTTTGTAAATTAATTTTATGTATTTTGGATATTTTACGGTGCACGCCAATACATTTTGATATTGCTAACAAATGACTTGATCTTATTCTATTATTGCTTGTAATATTACACGGTGTCATATTGAATCTAATGTAATAGACTGGCTGTTCTACGTGGTTTCTCTAGTGTGAGTTTCGCAATTTCCCCAGGAACGCTTGATATATCTACAATGTTCCAAAAAAAAAAATGGTTTTGTAATTATGACCACATTAGCTGTGCCCGCGATTTCAACCGCGGTAATTTCGGAGTTCCCGCGGGAATTCCAGGATAAAAGTACCCTATGTCCTTCTCTGTACCCCTGACAAAGTGCATGCCAAATTTCATCCAAATCCGTTCAGCCGTTTTTGCGTGATTGAGTAACAAACATCCAAACATACACACTTTCACATTTATAATATTAGTAGGATTTGAAATTTGGATCATTTAATTTTTATCCTTGATTCAGATGGATATTAGACTTTTTACTCAATGCCTTCCTGTAATCTGTTGTATGGGATCATAGGTTTTTTTTTAAATTATATGTATATCTCCACAAAAAAAATCAAGGAAGGACAGACGAGGGATCCAGAAATACATAACGAGGTGTCCCGTCGTATATTTCTGGATCCCCCAATTTTGTGTTTTGAGTTCAGACGGATCTAGGTGAAATCCTACCAAATAAATATAAATATAAAATATTATAAACACGAAAGTTTGTAATCCATGTATGGATGGATGGATGGATGTTTGTTACTCTTCCACGCAAAAACTACTGAATGGATTTAAATGAAACTTTACAATAATCTAGCTTATACATCGGATTAACGCATAGGGTACTTTTATCCCGGAATTCCTGCGGAAACTCCGAAATTAACGCGGGTGAAACCGCGGAGCACAACTATTTAAAAAAATTTCAATCCGTTACGTGGGGGGGCTCAGTAATCGTGTTATTTTTGATACTGTTAATATTTATAGCTACCACATTAACGTTCGACAATCGGATCGAAAATTGGCAACGCATTGTCCATTATCTTCGGCAGCGACGTGGTGGCTCATTGCCAGATCAAGTAATTAATTTATCGGAGTACCATTTAAAAGTGTCCGTAATCCCTTTTCGACAGCACTCTGTTGAATTAATTGCGTTTTACGAGTGGTTGTTCCAAAATTTTCGCTATTAAAAATGATTTCGATATCAAGGGACAGATTCTTTACAAAGCACAAAATTAGAATGACCCTATTATTTATTTTTTTATTTCTTTTAAAAATAATATAAAAGAAATGTACAGCATATAAGTATCTATAGCACTTAAAGATAAAGTGTAGGGATGAAAGAGGAGAAGTAACTAAAAAAACAATTAGGTACTTAATTAAAAAGAAAGTAACCTTAAATCAAAACGTGGTCGTATGCGGATAAAAGAGTCGTGAGTCAAATCAATCAAATCAAATATACTTTATTGTACAACAGAAAAACACCAAACACAGAAAACATGTAAGTACGTACAAATTTTTTCTACATCAAAAATTAGTGTTACGTTTGTCAACACGTCCGCGTCCCTTGTGTAGTCTTATAGGTACACTCTGTATATAAAATTAAAGATGTCAGATCGCTCCAGACGATTTAACTGTGAATAAAAGCCGCTGTGGATACGAGTATAATTAATGACTCATTAAAGTTTAGATTGAACTAAAATAGACGTGGTTAAAATTTAAAAACAGTATTTAATTTGAACCTATACCATAATATTATGTTTTGGGCCATTCTATAGGAGTCGTAACTTCAACTATTAATCGACCGGCTCAACGTAGAAAATTCCTATTAAGTGGTAAGCAATAGTTTCGAGGCAAAAATTGAGTGAACGTCAATAGAAGCACGACCAGTTGACTGTAATTGGCGTTGTAAGAAACTTTGGCAGTTGGAATCGTCTGCCACATCGGATATTGCAGTTGCGAACTTTCAACTTTAACCCCCCTCCCCTCTTTCATAAAAAGTTGTAGGATGTTTTAACAGAAATTGTCGTATTTTTCTACATTTTACAAATACCTTTAAAAATCTTTGAGTATTTAGTGTATTTATCTATATTGTGGGCGTCCAAGCAAAAATTTCCAAAAAGTATCATTTAGTTTCCGAGATATAAGAGGTTTTGTAAAGTTGGATGAAAAAATTGCGTCCGCGCGGTTTTAGTTAATTAATTATTATTAATAAATGCTCAATTTCCTACAATATCATATATCTTAATCTAAAATAATATATAAAAATCTATATAACAAGCAAGTAGAAGTGTGTTTTTTGTTTTCACTCAAACTCTTACACTTAATGTTTTTTTTTTCAAATGAAGTTTCTTCAGAATTTCAACTTCAAATGTCTGATAAAAAAATTTGGGCTAGTTTTTGAAATTTTTTTTTCAATCTTTGGTATTAATTGACTATTCCAGATACCGAATCTAGTATTAACCAATACGCCACTACTGGTATCTTTTGCTTGGATGCCCACAGTTAGGCCTTCCCAGTTCCCATGTCCCATGACCCATGTCTATTTCTTTATCCAACCTTAGGTTTTGAGCGAAAAAACCACCGCGTTGTTAGATGCACCTGAAACTTTTGTATTTTATTTGGTGTGAAAGCGAAAAGTATTATTTTTTTGTTTGTTTGCGGTTTTGCCGTACTCTATGGCGATTTTATTTTTAAATAGTTAATTCGAATTCTGCTGACTCTGTATTATTTTATTTTACAATTATTATTATTATCCTACAAATTTGCAATGTTGTAATATACAAGAGACTTATATTCACAAATACCAAATGATTTTTCTATTGTTCATTGAGGTGGATCGTCAGAGATATTGACCCACCAGTGGGTCTAGCCGGTTTGTCCACAGGCCGTGCCTCCTAATTTACACACCAAATTCAATAGATATTTTCTTACACAATGGCTTATTAATTAATAAAATATTACCTACATAATTTGCTTTATCGTTAATACAAAAATGTATGCGGTGGAAAAATATTTAACTATTATATTGAATTTTGGTATACGGGAGATACGAAAAAATGATATTTCATATCTAGGTTATAATAATATAATAAAAAAGCAATCGTAGCACATCCACCTGAAACTTACTGTCAAACCAAACCGAATATTCAATTCCCAGGTGTGCCTACCTACATAAGACAAAAAAAAAGAAAAAACTAACTTTTCTCATTCTCCTTTGGGCGTTTGGGCGTGTAATTAACAAAGATTAAAGGTATTTCATTAATTAACATCCTGTAGCTTATTGTGACGACACCGGCTATTTTGGTTCGGAGCATTTAATTGTCAAAAAGAGGATCGTCTATTATCTAATTAAGTGAAGTAATCTTGATCCATTTTGGGTCCTTGAGGAGTTTTCTTCATCGAATTACATCCAACGAGATTTGAGGCGGTCCGAATTGAATGAAATAGCTTATAGTTAATCTGTAAACTTTTGCTGATCCGGTATTTTCCTTCTGATCTAAAAAAAATATAAGTATACCTAATGTCCTATGAAATCGAATTAGGAAGCATTAATAAAGCACCTGACTTCTTCCAAGTGTGCAATGCAGAATTATAAGCATCAATTTTTTTTTTTCTAATGTAGATTTCTAATTTTTTTAACTACTACTCTTTCAGTAAACAAATTACAAATTGCTCCCGGTTTCACCCGCGTTAATTTCGGAGTATCCGCGGAAGTTCCGAGATAAAAGTACCTACCCCACGTCACTCGGGAACATTGTAGCTTTCTATAAATGAAAGGATTATTAAAATCAGTTCTTTAGTTCCAGATATATGGGTACTTCCTACAAACTCACAAACTTACAGACTTTCACTCTTTACAATATTAGTCTAGATTCAGGTACTATATAAACAATATAAAGTAACTAGCCGTTCCCCGCGGTAATTTCGGAGTTCCCGTGGGAATTCTGGGATAAAAAGTACTCTATGTCCTTCTCTGTATCCCTGACAACGTGTATGCTGAATTTCATGATGATAAGTTGAGCCATTGAGGCGTGAAAGCGTAACAAACAAACTCACTTTCGCATTTATAATATTAGTAAGGATACATAGCTCCAAAGATGAACATCCTCACACACAAATTACCACTTGGTTATATTATTTAACAGATTAATGTCAATGTCAATATCAATCAAGCTATTAAGTTTGCTATTACCGAGAGTAACGTTAAGTTACCAAAACAAGATTCTCACATTACCCCCGACGCGAGATTGGCCCGCGAGTTCGGCAGTCGCAGCGTATTAACGGCAGCTCGAAGAAGATTGCTTCGGGCTGACAGAGATTGGGCGAATGATTGATGCCAGGTAATCGTTCCATCTTATATTCATAGCAACGTCTGCTATATTAAGCTGATGAGCGGATGCGATACCCTATTTCGATAATATATTTTGGTCAGATGATGACATGCAAAATATCCCACAATACGCCGCGCAACGGAGCGTGTCAATATATCTTTTTCAATGAATAAAACGAACGCAATGGATCTGCAAATAGAATTAAGGGTAGGTAATATATTGTGCTCGGATTGTGAAATCAATATAATATAAAATGTCCTGACTGAAAGCTTAGAGTGCTTAGACCAAACCGCTGGTCTAGAAACGTCAAATTTTGCTTATGGCGTCCTTTTATAATGTGCGAGCACTAAGGAAAGGGTTTACGGAATTATTAAATGGATGCAAAAGTATTAGAGTTAATGTTAGGAAAATTAAAACTTGGCCTTATTTCATATAAAGAAACGAATTTCAAGGTTTTTAGTCATTGAATTCCTAAGGCTCCCTCTAGGAAAGGATCAAACCCGAATCCGCGCGAGGGAACAGCTATAGTTCTGTAATTAATATTGTCAAAGTGAAAATACTATTATTATACACTGAATTCTATTTAAAAGAGGCACTAATAAAAATATTGAACTTCAGAATTTTTACTGGGAGTGTGATGTAAATGTGCTGTCTCGACCTTAAAACTAAATGAGGCTGCCTCGAGTCACCACCTTACAAATTAGCCCAATTAAGTACCGAACCTCTGCCCCTTTGTTCTTCTTGGCTTTCATAAAAAGATTAATTACAAGTCTAAGGTCACTGATGGTTATTTAATTGGATACAATATGAAATGTGTGTTATTTTTTAATTGAACTGAAATAGAAAAGTTAATTCCAGATTACTATGCAGTCCATTAAAATATTATCGCTCTTAGGTTTTTATGCTACCGGAATGTTTATAATGAACAATAAAAAATTCTGAGACCCATTATAAATGTAAGTAGTATGGAAACATTTAGACCAATAAAAAATATTATATTGACGACCCGATTGGCGCAGTAGGTCACCATGCCTGCCCGCTAATCAAGGGGTTCCGAGTTCGATTCCCGGTGGAGGTGGACAAGTAGATCTGTGTGTTGTGAAGTAGATTATTATTATTATATAATTATTATTGATTGATATATCAATCAGTAATATATCATGCTTAGTTGCCACGTTACAAGCTTGAAGCTGATATTTAATGAAAATATCACGCAAACGGAGCCACGGGATACATAAGGTATAGTAAATATACTAAATACTGTTCAGTTAATTTTTTTTTAGTCTTAACATAATTTTTATTTATTAATTATTAAAATAAAAACATTTACAAACATTGCCTTCTTTCGTCTCGACACACGTAGGTAGGTGTTCGTAAGTATGTGAGACGAGGTGAAATATTGATGCGTACAACAACCGTTAACCGGGACAAATAAATATCTTTTTCCTGGGAAATTACTACAATTCCCTAAGATGATATACATAATATAAAGATCGTTTCAAAGGCATACTCGCTCTTCGAGGAATGTAAGGTAAGGTGGGTGTACATGAATTTCTTGTGATTAAAGTCGTTAAATATGTAATAAGTACGTGGCGAGAAATGTTCATGACGTAAACTCTTATGAGTTAGTCAAATTTTCGAAATGACTCTTAAGTCTGCTAGCTTTTGAATTTATTTTGATGGTCTTTACATTTCGGAAATGACTTTTAAATTAAATAATGTCTGGCATAGTATTAACAATAATAAAGTTGTATCGCAATAATATACAACGTGTTAATGAATTAACTGAAAACCTGATACACCCCATTTAAAAAATAAACAATAATATAATTAAAATATATTTAATGTCGAAAAAATGTATACTTTAAAAGTTATTCAACATTAGTTTGGAGGTGACCTATCTATGAAATTCCAAGCGCTACGCCCGCGCTACCGGTTCGAATGTTTTTGCAGCGGGCGGCGTACGCGCCAAATATAGTATTACAAATAATTTAGACATGGGCTAATACAAATGAAAATATATAACCTATATTAAAATATAGTGCAATCGATTCGCTAGTTGATTCTGAGCAAACTAATAAAGAAGAAGAGAAGAAGAAGTTCATAAAGAATAATAAAAAAAAGTCTTCCTAAAATAATTTGTTAGTTATTAAATTTTATATTTTCCTGTTGTTAAGCTTTTAGTGCAATACCGTTGCAACTTAGAGGGAAATCAACTCGGTGCTTGGTATTAAACCCGATAAAAGCCTGCCATCTTCGGGTTTAAACTCGATAAAAGATCGTAAAAGGCCGGTTTCAACCCAAGCACCGTCGGGTGGATTGTCGGCGGTCAGCCGCGCATACTGACTTAAAAAAAACATACTGTAGGCGGAGCACGCATTTTTTCGCTCTCGTCCTTTGATATCGAGCGTTTTTTTTGTATGGAAAACGAACAGTGCCATCTATCCAGTCACCAGTGTCGTTCATTTTCCAAAAAAAAAACTTGGACGAACGCGACTTCAACTTTTTTCAAGAAAAAATTCGTGCACACACACAGAACCTCCTCCTTTTTGGGAATCGGTTAAAAACGA
The DNA here is from genome assembly GCA_907165275.2 of Zygaena filipendulae. Taxonomy (NCBI): domain Eukaryota; kingdom Metazoa; phylum Arthropoda; class Insecta; order Lepidoptera; family Zygaenidae; genus Zygaena; species Zygaena filipendulae. The sequence continues at coordinate 2,550,897 of OU015649.1, forward strand.
AGAGGGATTATCAAAATACCAGCTGACTTTAAGTCATCATTTTGGCGAGTAGCTAACTCTCGTACCTAAAATTACGACTCCAAAATGGGAATCAAGTTGAAGCGCACTCTGAACATTTAGTATTTCCCTATAAATCTGGCAAACTGTCAAACTGTTCCAATTGACACTGTGGACTTCGAAGACGTCAATAAAGATTAGAATCATCCAACATTCAAATGTCTCTCGCATCGTTTCTCTACATTTTTTTTTTCTTCTTCAATTTATCAAATCGTAAAAGAATTGAAACATTTTAATGTTTTATTCTATTTGAAACACAGAACAGATAGAGGGGTCACCAACTCAGTTTAGTATGAAAACCAGTGTCGCCGGGTAATTTTCGTACTCAAAACTATTCATCACGCACCAAAACATTAATTAACGTAACGAGATGTATTGAACGCCATTTGGTTACCTATGTTTTTACTTAGTCACTATTTTAAAATTCAATTTTACGGCTATTGTGGAAAATATACTTGGGATTCCAGCGAAGGAAGTTTTGGGAAAGTTAGAGCATTTGAACTTCCTTTGCCACCGTGGCGCGCTTACGCCGCTTATGACCTCTCTAGTTGATATAGGTATTCTTTTCTCTGTGATTTGAAACCTTTAAGCTTCTATCGGAGAAGCGAACAGAACATGAAGAATTGACGCCTGGCTTCGTACCCGGCGAGAGGAGGTCGACAATCGACGCGACGCGACGCCCGGAAATTTCCCGATGTAAATTGATCGAGACGCGTTCGCAGAGAAGAAGTTCGCATTCGAGAAATGCGCTCTCTGTATTAAGGCGGACCGTCCGACACCAATAAAATTTTCGTACCTAATAAAAAAGTGGCGATTTTTACACCTACCTATACATATATAATGTACCTACCTATATTATGTTACAGTCAGAACTCTTAAACGGCCAAAGCACTTTTGGCTGACCTGCTCAGTCAACGTACCTGTGTTGAAACTTGAAATCTATTTACAAATCAGCGTTTAAAAATCTTTGTTGTTTTGAAAAAATCATCAATCTTATATTGTTAAAAGATGTCTAATTATTCTATAAGAATGATATTTAAACTAATATATATGCACAACCGATTTTAAAATACTTCTTTACTAAGTTAGTAAGCAAACAATAGTGAATGACTATTTTTTACTTTTAATTTAATACACTATCCACCTTAAATAATTGCCATACATCGAGAGCGCTTGGGAAATGATCGTGTTCCCTTCATATTTAATGTCGTAAATTATTCAAAAGGTCAACTGTAGAGTGTAGACAAGCACCTATTTCACTGAAGAGATTTCACTTCACATTTTCAGCTAAAAAATAAACAAGCTAGATAAAAACGCCGCGCTGGTTTTGTGATATTTTTTGAACTTGCCGTTTTCCGTTCACCCCTTTAATCACATTAAAAGTTTCGCTTAAATAGGATAATTTCGGAGTTCCCGCGGGAATTCCGGGATAAAAAGTACCCTATGTTTTTTTGTCTGTACCTGACAATGTGCATGCAAAATTTCGTTTTGATCGGTTGAGCTAGCGGCTCAAACCAAACAACAAAACAAGCGGCGTGAAACCGTAACAGACAGACAGACCGACAGACAGACAGAGTTACTTTCGCATTTATAATATTAGTAGGGAAGCAGGGATATTAATTCGCAATGTTGAAACTGCGGATACCAGGTAATTATATACCTCCAAAAGTAGGTAAACACAAGGTAAACATTTTGGTGCCGAGTAAATATTATTAGAATACTTACGAACCAACTGAATGATTTTACGTCGCAGCGGCGTATCCATTACTGTGAGAAAACAATGGGACTTGCCACAGGCTCGCAGCAGGCTTTTACCGTTCGTGTTGTTTGCGCACTGTGCTTATCAACTTATCACAGATATAAATAGATATATCGATAGGTATAGATACGGCCAGTAATTTTGTTCTAATGGAAAAGCGGACATAGAACAACAGTGAAAGAATCTATACCTAAACACTTTAATTTTTTTGATGGTTGTCCAGTACATAGAGATGCTGACAACGTGTGATATTATGCAAAATTCAATGCAGTTTCAATCGCGTTCACTTCGAAAATCCCGCGAGAATTACGTGATAAAAAGCACCGTTTGTGTTTTTCTGTAACCCTGACAACGTGTATGTAAAATTTCACGATGATAGGACGAGCCGTTTTGAAGCGTGAAAGCGTAACAAACAAACAGACTCACTTTGGCATTTTAAATGGGTAAGTAAGGATTGTATGGGTCATTGTGCCTGAAACAAACTAATTTTAGTTTAACTTTGAATTGATTTTAAAGAAGAGACCCGCGCTATTCCCTAGTGACACGTCGTATAAGGATCCTACTTTGGGAAGTAGGTAATATTAAATTTCCAACAAAACAAAAGATCTCATTTTCAAGAAAAAAAACTAGAAATAACTATAGGTATTTAATTTTGTCGCACAATTTAATAAACTTTAGCTAATAATTCGAAAGTTTGTTTCATCGGATTTGTTTTTCTTTGTGGTGTTTCCGATAGAAGTATGTAAGTTAAAGGACTTAAACAAACATCATTACCTATACAAATATTTTAATCACACTTGTTAAAGCTGTCCCGAATATATCCGATATTAGGTATATTAGGTACTGATGAGATGACTGATGGCACCTATCAGCTATAATAAGTACCTCGCACAGATACCTTTGCACTATATTTTGTTACTTGGTAACGCCATCTATATCGTCGAGTATTAGTAGTGAATTGTTAATTTGCATTTTGCACACCACCTGACGAATTTTAAGAGAACTACGTAGTTATGGGCATTCAAGATAAACAAATTATTTATGCATTTTTAATATATTACGGCAGATGGCGCTAATTTTAAAAAATAAGAACCTGGTCATAAGTTAGAATAGAATTTAGAACTTGATACTATTGTACACATCCAGTGGCAATAATGATAGGTACCTCGTATTTAGGTAAGATGCTGCTCTATTTCTAGGGCATACAAAATATATACTATAAAATGTACCTGTTCATCTGCTTCTGGAAATGATGCCTCCCAGAAGTCTTCAATGTTTTCTGGATAATCACATTCCTTGGTTGGGTCAGGACTTAAACAGGGCTTCCTTGTTTTAAAAACAAAAACTAGACCACCATACTCTTCTTCTGGCCTCCATGCCCCACACATAGTACCCACAGTTCTTTTACCCACTACACTAGCAGTTCCTACTTCACTCATAATTTTAATTTTTTTTGCCGGCACGAGTTCCAAATTTAAATCACTTTTATTTTTTAATCCTTCTTTGGCCATCCTGATTTTTTTTTTATCAATTTCAAAATGCACAGTATTGTTTTGTATATTAAACCTTTTAAACTGTAGTTTTACTAGCCTTTGAGAAAAACTAATTAATTTACAAAATAAAAACTTTATCATTTAATCTTTTCCAAAGTACGAAGGACTTAAAGACAAGCTAGTATACATAAAACAAACTTAGATAAATTATGTTTATTATTACGTTGTTAATACGTTATGAAAACACTAGGTAGGTACGTACCTATTGAAGCCGAATTAAAATTTTCATCAAAAATAACCGAATGTTATCCAGGATACTGTATTTTAATGAAGTATGGTTTATTTGTTATTTGATAAGAACAAACTTAACCTATTATTGTGTTAATAATCAATTAAAATAAAATAAATCACATTAAATTTGAGGTTATAACAAGAAGCGCGCCACCGCTTGGCGCTTGCCAATGAGTTCAGCTGACTGTCAAATGTTAAGTGTCAAGTGTCAACCTATAATCAACTGTCACGTTTGATGCCATTGTTAAATGTCACCTGTAATATTTTTGTTTTAAACACCATTATCTTTATTCGAGTATATAATTATATCAAATTGTGCTTGTATTATTTAAGCACGACAGCATACATTTTTAAGCCATAATAATAAGTTACCTTTTTTTCTTTTGATCCAATCAGTAGCCCGATTCTCGTAAATAGGGTACTTGCATGAATTTTTTTTTTCAGTCTAATTTAAAGATATATGGCCTACTTAAACAAAGCAAGAAAAAGAAAAAATATATATGCATAAATTAATTAAATAGAGCGTTTCAAAGTTCCTACTTTAGACTTTACCGCCGAAACGCGGAATGACGTCACTTGTTCAAAATTACGCCTTATTTATCTGTGATAGAAATGTCACTGTCGTATTGACAGGGTCATGTGACACTGACAGACAGATAACTTCAATATCCAAAAGCGAAATTAAGGTTGAACTGTATCGATTTACTTCCAAAAGTTCCAGTAAAGAATCGAAATGCATCTTACCGATGCATTTTAAAGTAAAAAACTTCAGAAAATGGAAAATATGCGTTGACTGTATGCACTTAGTTTCTTTTGCCTTCTCTAAAAGAGGTAAATGTTTCCTAAAAAAATAAAAGTGACGTCATGCGTGTGTGTCAAGCTTGGCTGTGATTGGTGTTTCGTTGCAACGTTCCGTTTCACAAAATTAAAAGTTGAATATTTTGGAAACTATTGAAAATTTTTTAGTAAATCTTTCACGATAACGCTTTTCTAAGGCTCTATTTTTGAAATATTGACACAATTTCTGATTATAAATTTCATGCAAGTACCCTATTGAAACGATCGAAAAATCGTTGCAGTTCTGAAATCGTCCTATCGAAAAACGTTTCAAATTTCCTATTCTCGTACCATTTCTATAGTATAGATACACAATAGGATTGGAGCTTGGCGAGTTCTAAACGTTTTCGTAACTATTGACTTTGTTAAACGTTTATTACGGCTCTGTAAGTACTAGCCCTTAGAGCCATTGACACTCTAATTGTTCCGAATCTATCGAGCAAATACGTCAAAAATTTGCAGAATATCGAAAGCGAAAAGTTCAAATTCTATTTACGTTCGACTTTCATACGCGAATACGAATTTACGCTAAAACGATTTGTCAATCGGACTTCGATAGGATCGTTTCTACTTTAAGAAAATTTTTGTTACGAGAATAGCAAAACCCGTTTTGAGAGCTGAATCGCAGCGATATCGCTCAGATTTTATTACGAAAATTAGGGCACTGACAGTAGCAAACTATTAAATTCAAAATTCAAAAATTCAGTACCTACCCGCAACATAATGTAGGTGTCAAAGAAAATATTAATCAAAGGTGTCAAAATAAATCATGAAATACCTACAAACATACACCTACTTATGCTGGGGTCACACTAATGGGAAATGCCGTTAATTAACGTGTTGATGGACGTTCAACGTTGGTGTCGGTGGCCACGATTTAACAGGTTAATTTGACAACGCCATTCACAATGCCGTTTCATGTTAGGCGATAGCTCAAGTGGCGGTACATCAAAGAGATGAACGCGAGAATTGAAGGGTTGAAGCGGCCACACTACGTATGTTCCTCAAATTAATTAGACTTATGTCTAGTGTGCACCGAGAGCGCGACAGGAACGCACGTGTTTACTTCGGAAATACGTATTAAGGCTATGGAGTGGAGTAACGAAAAAGTAATTGCGTTTCTCGAGGTTCTGCAAACGGAGCCATGTTTATGGAATCCGAGACTCAAAAATTTCAAGAATCATGCATCGCAAAATGATTTTTTAATTAAAATAGTGAGAAACCCCATAAACTCCATTAATATAAATCACAATCAGAATTTAAGGCTAAAATATCGTATGACCATAAGGTCGTAATTTGAATTGCATCACTCTGCATGCGCGACTGCCATTCTATGTGTGCGTTCCGTGGCTTTGCACGAATGCACTCGAACGCGCTCGAGCGCGCTCTGTACCCGTTCTGTGGCTTGGTGAAATTTTACTCTGACAACTGTCAGAGCGTAGTTTCACCCGTTCCGTGGCTCAGAGTGCAGCAACCAAACAACCATCTCCGAAGCAGGTTAACTTTCACTCTGACAGCTATGTATTGTTTAAGAAGTGTCAAAGTTTGCGCCAAAAACCGGATTCGTTGAAAAAGAAATTAATCGGAGTTCTTACGAACAAAGGCACAACAAAGGGGAGTCGTCGTAGTCACAAAAAGTTTATAATTGGATGTAAAATAGTCTTATTTGCAATGTGAGTTGAGAGAAAACAAATGGCGCCTAAAATTTCAAATATTTTGAGGTTATAAAAACAACTCGATCGTTCTGTGGCTTGGATGTAACTCAAACGAGTGAAATTTTAACCGAACAACTGCGCCCAAATCCACGGAACGCACACTATGCTTATTACTTCCGAATTCACCGCCAAGAATGGGCATTCACGTTGAACGTTCAAGTGTAGCCACTCACTTCATCGCATTAAAAATTAACGCTATAATCATCGCAATGATAGGCATTGACGTTTTCCGTTAGTGTGGCCCCAGGGTTACAGGCCAAACTGAAACCCTCCTTTTTTGAAAGTCGGTTAAAAATAATGATGATCTATCAAATCTTAATCCCTTTTTAATTTGTATTGTTAGTTTTTTTTTTAACCCTTAATTTGATACTGTCCGCTACACCGAACACAAACTTTAAAAAAATCCAACTAATTCAAATTTGCAATTTATTTATGGCAATTAAATTTAAATTACTTGGCAACTCAAATATTTTTAGCAGAAAAATAAATATTGACTTGGCAGCACTATAAATGTCAATGGTGACTTAAAATGCCTGCGAAACCGCGCTCTTCGATTTTTCTCAAGGTATTTATAGCTTTATTCTGGCGTATTTTTATAAATAACTGTATATTCTATGTTTGTGTGCTTGCAAATATGCTAGTGACTGCCATTTCATTCAATTACTAACCTATCATTACAACTTGGTTTAATTTTTTTCGTTTTGAATGTTTTGTTCGTCACAGCGGACATTGCCAATCACGTAGAGTTCAAATGCTTGTTCTCGATGTCCGTCGGGCCGGACATTGCCAACCAAGAAAAGAAGAAAGTAGAAGTGCCCTGCCCACAAATTGTACGTCAGTACAATAAACACATGGGAGGTGTCGATCTGGCCGATATGTTGATATCACTTTATAAAACCCCGATGAAAACCCGAAGGTGGTATATGGGTATTTTCGCACAATTAGTGGATATCTGTATAAATAACGCTTGGCTACTGCACCGAAAAACCCACAAAGATAGTCAAAAAGGAAAAATGCCTTTGAAAATGTTCCGTTTTCAAATATACGAAAGCCTCATAAAAGTGAAAAGATGTGCCAAGCGCCAGAAAACAGAAACATCGAAGGTAAATAAACCACATGCAGCCCGGCCTGATAGTCCCGTCAAATATGACAATGTCGGTCATTTTCCCTCAGCTATGGATGAGGGTCGTACCTACTGCCAAAAAAAAACAGTCGTATATTGCATAAAATGCTATATACGACTATGTTTTGTAACAGGGAAAAGCTCCAGAAATTGTTTTGTCAACTTTCACACGAAATAAAGTTTAATTTTAAAATTTTGTTTTATTACCCTATTTTGGCAATGTCCGCCACAGAGGACATGTATTTTCTCAAAAAGGGGACGAATATGATTTTTTTTATTATTTTTTACAAGGTCCTTAAATATCCTAAAACACATATTATTCACAAAATTTAAAAAAAAAAGAGATTTTTTTTCTGCCAAATTAAGGGTTAACGAAATTTGCAATTCCTTTTTTGGGTCACTTCTAAAGTTGTTCTACTTTAAGATCACTTGTAGATTAGACTTAGGTGAAGGAGCTAGATATAAGGCAGCTTTTGTATGCAAACTGACAATTTTTCAATGTTTTCAGTCGAGTTTAGGTCGAATATTACCTATATACCTACCACTACTTTGCTAGGTAGTACCCACACTTTCAGAAAACTTCCTCATGTAAGTATACCTACTTTAAAAATGATTGTAGGTAATACTTTCTACATATATGATTGTTTTAAGTATTATTGCAATAAAATAATTGGTTAACTTAAAAAATTAAATAAAAGTAGGTTAATAATAAGTTTTGTTATTTAGTCATTAGTTGGTGAGACATGTGCTTATAAAGTCGTAAACATGGGTAGGTACCTACGTCAAAACGTCCAACGTGGTATAGGTTTATACCATACATAGTAACATAGTTATAAATAAATAAATTTTGTGTTATAAATAAATAAATAAATAAATAAATAGTAACTTTTTTCCCTTTTTTTGTTGTCCTTGTGTGCATTAATTGTTAAATAAATAAATAAATAGTAAAAGGTAAGTAGGTAAGTAATTAATTATTCTTTTTTGTAATCAAACACATTAAAGTTGGAAGATTATTTTTAGCTCCGTAAACTATACCTACCTATTTTCCGAAAATATTATGTGAAGCCAACTCTGGAGCCATATAAATTTAAAATTGAAATAAAATTGTGAAATAGGAACTAGATATTATACCTATTATTGTTTAAAAGGTGCTGTCTTCATAGATGAGTGCATATGTATTGTGTAGAAAAGGGAGATCTTGGTTTAGCTTTCTCGCTAAGTAGTGTAGGTCAGACCAAATAAAAACTAAAGACGAAACGCCTAGAACAAACAAGTGAAGCCAGGAAAAAGACACCATCGCCGTGCACGTACACAGAAACAAGCACACACACAAGAAAAAGACACCATAAATCACTTATCACCAGTAAGTAAACTTTGCAAATCCATACACTTTCCTAATCACCACATGCATACGCAACCGGCTTCACTTCGTCGTTCGAGACGTTCCGTCTTTAGATTTTTTTTTTGGGCTGAGTGTAGGTATTGGTCTCTATTAAAAAATATATTTATTTCGATGAAGGTTCAATGAATAATGACCGAATATCTAAGCACAAGTTTGAAAAAACTTAATTTGTACAGAGTTCGAGTTGCAGCTGAAGGAGGTAATTTCCACTGTCATCCACAAGATAATAGTGAACGAGGAAACTAATTTCGTTTCTCCTTTAGAAAACAATGACAGACAATCGGCGGGCGGGCGATTTCCTCAGCCATAAATCAGTCAAACAGTAAGTATCGCGTTTGTGGGAGCCCACAGCTGCCAAGTTCCAGCGAAATCCAACTTTATTATATTTTAATTTTTCCTTTCAAGTTGTACGATAATCTCAGTGTGTGATGAAAGGTTCCAAAATTTATATGGAATTTTTTTGGGCGTGGTGGGAGAAAAAAGTTGTTCAATAAAAAAAGAAGATCTAAATATGTATTGTAAATTATTATTTTCTAAAATATTGATTAGGTAGGTCATAAATATTTTTGTTTTCGTCATTTTCCAGCAGAATGAGCGGGACACAGAATAACTTGAGAATGTAAGTACTTACCTACCTATTCTCATAGTAAAAAAAGTGAATAGTAAAATCTTTGTGTTGTGTCAAATAAAGTTTTTTCAATTTCAATTTCAATTTCAATTTCAATTTCAATTTCAATTTCAATTTCAATTTCAATTTCAATTTCAATTTCAATTTCAATTTCAATTTCAATTTCAATTTCAATTTCAATTTCAATTTCAATTTCAATTTCAATTTCAATTTCAATTTCAATTTCAATTTCAATTTCAATTTCAATTTCAATTTCAATTTCAATTTCAATTTCAATTTCAATTTCAATTTCAATTTCAATTTCAATTTCAATTTCAATTTCAATTTCAATTTCAATTCAATTTCAATTTCAATTTCAAAATTACGTGTTTTTCAAACCTAACCTAACCCTGTTCTATAATTCTTTTTATTTATATCTGTGGAGAATATAATTTTTCCCTAGTCTGGTTGACCGGACGACTTAACCGTACTACCTCTATACGGGCAAATCGCGATGCCTTCCTGTAACCAATGATTCGATTACAATTAAACTTTGGTGAACGAAAAATCAAACAGAGATGAGCATAATAATTAAAAACGGTTGGTTTTCATTTATCCTACACAAACTTAACAATTGTTTGGTGAGTCTTCTTATAACAAAGCTACGCTGACAGTAATCTAAGGAGCCACTGCACATTCTCTCTGGGATATGGATTGACTAAGACAAAATACTCGAAACAAACCGATGTTACATAATATTACACTTCACTTCATTTAAGTGTTATATTTGCGCGTCCTTTCTTTTGTCACTGAACCAGCTGAAGCGGATTAAGTGATAGGATTACGCGACAGTTTGAGTAGAAGTTTGAAAAGCATTTATGTTGAAAGTATTCGATTATATGTCATTTGTCAAGTCCTTTACTAAATTCTTGAAAATAAATATGATTGTATCACTTAAGTAAACCTTCCTCAATTATGAACCTCTCTGTGCATAATGGGTGGAATTATACAAAACCTCGAATACGCATTTCTTTAATTAAAAGTATAGAGTCCAATTACCGATTTCTATAACTCTATAATGTTTATCTAAGTCAAAACAGACCTTTTTAGTGGGTCTAACGAATTTGATAACATTTAAGTCAAAACTAAAATCAAAGCTTTCTCTATGGGCTTATTTATATTATCTGGGCTATGGGTGAGCATAGTATGCCTACTATGCTCACCTATAAGGTACTTGCAGTGTACCTTACTTATACCACAGATAATATTAATACTTAATCTTATAAAAATACATAAATTTGATTTATTTATCTTTTAATGCACTTTACGAGATAATAACTAGACATAACCCAAACTAAAATTATAAATGCGAATGTGAGTTTGTTAGTAACGCTTTACGCCTTAACAACGATTCTACCGAATCATGAAATTTGGCATATAAAACATAGGTAGGGTGCTTTTTTTATTTAATTTTTTTTTTCATTTATTTATGACAACAAACGGTTTTGTACATTTTATGACAACATCAAATCTCGGTGGGAACTCTGATAAAAACGCGGCATAAAGCGCGGGGAACAGATAACTATGGCATGTGGCATGTCATCGATGTAGTAAAGGATCGAAATAGAGACATCATGGTATTGGTTATTGATCGAGGCTACATGAATCAAATAACTAGAGTACGAAACCCCTCATAACCCCAAAAGCCCAGGGCATCGGCGAGTCTTAAATAAGATGTCGCTCATTTCGTGGCCTCACCCAAAAAACCTATCCGCCGCTATCAAGGCGACTCCATTTCTCATACGTCACAACATCGTTTAGAAGATGTTATACAGATGTCCCAGGCCCCAGCGCGCAGGAAAGTGGTTCCGATGTGACCAATCGTATGAGTGGACTGGTCTTCACATCATTTGTCTGCGAATTAGGGATCCGTGAACAGGAGTTCCGTTTTTATCGGACAAGAAGAAAGTAGTGATATCAAAATTATGGCCATGTTATTTGACTGACCGACCGTTTTCTTACTCTAAGCATATTATACAAGACTAGCTGTCCCGCGCGGTTTCACCTGCGATATATTTCGAAGTTCCCGCGGAATTGTTCCATACAAACTTTTCAATCCGTTTTCGTCCCCTCAGGGGTTGAATTTACAAAAATCCTTTCTTATCGGATGCCTACGTCATACAATGAACACGCCCTCCAAGTTTCAGGTCTCTACGATCAGCGGTTTAGGCTGTGCAATTGATCCATCAGTCCTTCAGGACAAAAGATTTTATAAATAGATTAGCTGTTCCCCGCGGTTTCACATGCTTTAATTTTGGAGTTCCCGCTGGAGTTCCGGGGTTGAAAATACACTATGTACCTTCTCTGTCCCCGTGACGACGCAAAATAAATACTAATAGTTATTGTGCGAGTATTTCTATAATAACTCTCGATGGAATTTTTTTTTTTTATAAATCAAGCTTTTATTCAAATGCGTTAAAAATTAATAAACCATGCATTGTCATCCAAACTAAATGTGCATACAAAGATTCAGCTCAATCGGTTGAAGATATCTGTTTCAAAATTTAGTTGCAAGATCCACCCGTAAAAACAGTTTGGTACATACATATACATAGTAGGAGCAAGTTGAATAAAAGCATTTAAAAATAACGTTGCATATAAATAAAGTAAACAGTTTGCATCTATAGTGCGTATGTTATAATTGGCAATAACAGATTGTATATTTTGATTCCATAACCAAGCGGGGGTCGCAGACCACAGCTCGCGAATGACCACAACCCTTCCAACCTACGAACTGGACGGGAGAATGCTACGTATCGTAGTCGAAACACATAATGGCGGGGCGTTTTCATGTCCGTCGGAATTAGCGCCGGGCTAACTATCGGGGCGCGGGGCTCACCTCGACCATAAATTAGATGCTTGAGTGCCACACGGGTGGTGCACGTCAACACTGGACCTCAGATATTGTCATACGACATGTCAGGTTTCTACGAGAATTACGTTTTTATGACACATTTATTTTAATATTACCTCGGAAAATTCCCTGGAATCAAATATGTTTGCTAGCTGCTGTTTCATTAGGCTCAATTTCGGAGTTCCCGCGGGAGCTAAGGAATAGCAGTCCTTTGCAGTACTACCACTAACAGCGATTATGCAAAATTTCATGATGATCGGTTGAGAAGTTAAGGCGTGAAAGGGTAACAAAAACACAAACTGACATTCGCATTTATAATTTTGCTCCTTGTATTGGTTTTCTATGCGATCGGTCCCCTTAGCCAAGTTGACAATCTATAATCGTTAATGCGTAGAAAACTAAGGAACAGAATCGTTATTTCACGTGGTCACGCAAAACTGAACTTTAGATAGATAGAACTTTAGATGATTTTCCATGATCACAAAATATGACAATTCGTTTCTTAGGTCCGTATTCCAGAAGGTTACTCAAGTCCTGAACCTAGTTTTAAAACAAATTTTAAGCAAAGCTTTAATTAGATGTACGCTTGAGTCATGATCTGAGCTTAAAACTAATCTCAAGTGAAACGTGACCTGAGTCACCTTCCGTAACCTTAGTTTTCCATGCGTTAACGAGATTGTCAACTTGGCAAGGGGCAGCTGTCTCGCTTCATCTGACTAAAAAAGAGAGATAACGATAGCCGATTGTCGCCACGTATGAGTAGGTGGGAATCGTGTCGTCACCCACAATGGAACCTCGCAATAAAGCATGGCCCATAGACTTTTAATCAATCTGCACAAGCACCAGCGGTGCGGGTCGACAAAAATGGCGCACGGTTAGTGCCGTCAGCGGATTAATTAAAACCATAAGGAAAATTGTTTGGACTGTCCGCTTGTTCCGTTTTGTTATCTATGCCCGCTTTTTTGGCAGCCTGTCCGGTTTTCGTTGGCATCGTCGCATATGAAGAAATATATTAGTACCTACCTACGTTGTGCTTGCGACATAAATTACCTACTAGGGAGGTGAAGACCCGTTCATTATGCCCCTTTTTAACGTTCACGAAATATTCATAAACCAAGTATTTTTTTCCAGTAGGCGCGTTTATGAACTATAATGAACTTTATTTATGAATTATAGCTGTTCTTTGCAGTTTCACCCGCATTAATTTCGGAGTTCCTGCAGGAATTCCGGGGTGAAAAGTACCCTACGTCCTTATCTACACCTCTGACAGCGTGGACGCAAAATATCATGACGATCTGTTGAGTAGTAAAAGCGTGAAAGCGTAACAAACAAATAAACTGACTATGTGTACGTATACTATAAAAAATGAGTTACGTAGTGACTAGTGACTTTACACGAGTATCCTCATAATGTTTTAAATGTGAATGAGAGTATATTAACGCTTAGGGTACTTTCTTACCCTGGCATTCTCGCGGGAACTCCCAAATGAATGAAGTGAAACCGCTGAAAACCGCCACGAGTACAATATGTAGAGTGTAGGTTTAAAGTTTTTATGGTAATCGTTACAATTTAATCTCCACGGCAAATCGTACCACGTGCCTATACGTTACAAAAAGTTTTATGCTCAAATTATACGGAATCCGAAATTGCATTTGCTAAAGAAATTAATTCCCCGCAGACTGCGGGGTGCGCGGGAATTTGGACGGCACATGATGTATGAGGTATCCTATCACCATACTTATTTAGCGATGTTTATTTTTTTTTAAGCTAAACTTCAGGCGCGATTTCTCTTTCGAACTATTTGGATGACGCGCTTGCGTCACGACTCACGCGTGACGGAAACGTACTTACTTGCAATTTCCGCTCAGTATAAATAACTGGTTTATTTTTACTTTAATGATAATTATATAAAGATAAATACGGGTAATTATAAGATATATAGTATAATATAAATAATAAATATATATATTAATTAAATTCAGGTAAGTGCCTGTTAGTAATGTGATATAATATGTAATAGTTTTTTTACTAAATTACACTTGAAAGTAAATACGGTACTTATAACAAAAAAGCAATTATTAAATTGTCCGTCTATCTGTCTGTTTCTTCCGGTTAATCTACGAAACGGCTAGACCAATTTTGATGGAACTTTCACTAGCACATAGCTGATGATATAATACGCAATTTAAGCTACTTTTGTCAGGGTTGTAGTGTGAATTACCTACGAAACTCACGTGCGTGAAATCGCGGGGCACAGCTAGTTTAGTCGTATGCCTAATACCAATTCAATGTATTCAAAACAATCTACGGGAATAGAACCGATTCACAGTCCCGTGAGTGCCGTTCGAGGTACGCTTTATTTTTTCACATTATTCCAACCATACACGCCTCGCCCCGGTGGGTGGTAGATGTAGGTAGGTACATAGAGAAAAGAATGTGGTATAGATATTGTACAGGATGACACATTGCTATGTACTCTAAAAAGGACACACAGAGTTCGAATTGTATTGTTATACTTAACATTTTTTTTTCAAACGATTTAACTTTTTAGATTCCTTTGATCTAATTTTAATTTCCAATGAGCGTTGAAAATGTTTGTTTGAGTTCCCCAACTCGTTATCGCAGCCTCAACAGTGACTTTTTTTTTTAGAACCGCTTATTTTTATTTTGACATTTCCGTTTATTTAAACAAATCCATTATGAATATTTTTGTGAATGGTGAGAACACGAAATGGCTTAGTTTGGATTACATTTTATTTGGCTCAGATAGCGCTGTGTGATAATGTAAAAGCATTATTAGATAGTTAATTAAGTGCTGAATGCGACTATGCCAGACCAGTATCTACTTATGTGGGTAGATCAAGGCAGGAGTGGTGCAGATTTGTTTTGCTTGAGCAGAATTGACCGTCTGCTTCAATGAAATTTCCTTTTTTTTTTCAAAAATAGCGTACGTAACTGTGAACCATCCTGTATAAAGGCGGTGCGTACGATTTCCATTACCTAAGTGTTTATCTTTATGAAATGTGCGCTGTGTGCCGCGTCTACGGTAGGAGTAGCAAATTGTACGTGTTTTTTTAACCTTTTTCATTCTTAATTGCTGCTTTCAGATGACTTAGATAATGGTAGGCACTCGTCTTTGGAAAATTATTTCTACCGTTCCGACGGTTTTTGTTTCTTAATTTATGATCAACTAGCTTTTCCCCGTAGCTTTGCCTGCATAAATTTCATGGTTCTGTCGGGAAATACCGAGATGAAAACTATTCTATGTGTGATCTATAATTCTGTGTACCTAGGTATATCTTTCTACTGAATCCATCCATTGAGCCCTTTATGCGTGATTGATTTAAACCATCCAAATACCTATCCAAGCACCTTCACAAGTTTTCACATTTCATAAATTAAAAAGGTCGGGTAAAAAAATTTAAATGTTACAAATGCGAATTAGAGTGTTACTCTTTCGCACTTCAAATACTCAAACATTGATAAAGAAATTTTGCAAATATTAAAAAGTACAATACACATGATAAAATCTACATTAACTCTAGCAAAGTCGCGTGCAAAAGCTAGTTTATAATATTAGTAGGATGTTACTAGCTGATAAATGCAATATCTACTTGTTTCTTTTAATATGATTTCAGTACATAGCTGATTATATAGTTGAATGTAATATATTCAACTTTTAAATCTAAACCTGTAAATAATAATAATAATAACATTTATTTCAGGCCACAAGAACCCATAGAACCCATAAAAACCCCATTACAATTTACATTTATATTTACATTTACATTTTACATTTACATCAATAAAGTTAAGTTAAGTTACAATAAAAAATAATTTCAAGAACAATATGATTTAGCTGAGATCCTAAAGGCCGCATATGGAGTATTTACACGCCCCATATACAGCCTTCAGGATCTCATTGTCGGTTGTCCGGATCCTTTGCATAAATGACGCATGCCTTTTCCTCATTATCGCAAAAAAGTCATCTACTCTGTTCACGGCAAACATTGTAGACGCACTACAGCGCCACGGTAAGCGCAACATGCTGCGAAATGCGTTATTGTACTGCACACGCAGCGCGCTATACGCACGCTGCGTGTACCGGTTCCAGAGCTGGCACGTGTAGAACGACTGACAGTATGCCGTGAACAGAGTGATCTTCACCTGGTCAGAGCACCGTGCGAATCGCCTAGCTAACATGTTACTTTTTGCCGCAACAGTCCTGCGTTGTCGTTCCATGTCTTCGTCATCTTTTAGAGTATCCGTAATAATATGACCTAAATATTTAAACTTGTTTACAATTTTTAATTCTGTACCGTTAAGAGCAATTCTTGGCTTAAAGTTGTCTTTATTGGATTTAAAAACCATTACTTCTGACTTCTTCACATTATAGGAAAGCCCATGCGACTTAGCGTAATTTTCACATATTTTTATCAATTTATTCATTGCTTTGACTGAAGGGCTCAGGAGCACGGCATCATCAGCGTAGCAGAGATTATTTACACATTCACCATTTATGTAACAGCCAATACCCGTGCTCCTCAGCTCCTCAATCAAGCCATTTACATACAGATTAAACAGAGTTGGTGACGTCAGGCCGCCCTGTCTTACGCCGCATTTTAAGTAAAATTCATTTGAAAATTTGTCTGCCCACTTTACCACGTTCGCTTGGTGGCCATACCAGTAGCTCATGATTTCGGTAATACATTTGGGGATTGTCTCCATCTTTTTAAACAGGTGATCATACCGTATTGTGTCGAAAGCCCGGCTCAAATCCAGATAGCAAGCATACACTGTGGTATTCCTACTCAGGTAGTATTTAACAGTATTTTTTAGCGTATAGATTGCCATATCTGTACCCAATTTTGGACGAAATCCGAATTGTGCGTCACTCAATTTAATATGGTCTTGTAAAATGGGATGAATTAGTCTTTCGAAAACCTTTGATATTACCGTAGCTAGGGAAATCGGCCTATAATTAGATAAACTCGATACGTCACCAGTCCTGTTTTTCACAAGTGGCATGACAACAGTCTTCATGAAATCTTTAGGTAAATAACCGTGAGATAGGCATGCGTTATAAAATGTTGCTAATTTTTCAGAAAGTTGTGGGCTAGCTTGTTGCAAATGTTCAATAGATAGACCGTCATGCCCCGGCGATTTCCCGCGTTTCATCTTACGCACACATTTGTAAATTTGATCAGCTGATAATGTAATACAAGTGTCAATTGGAGCAGTCACCTGGACATCACGGTCCTCCGCCTGAATTGTCCCAATATTACAGTTACATATTTCGTTTTCTCCAATTTGTTTAAATTGCCGAGCAAAGCAAAATATTGCATTTTTTTTAAATCCCTTTGAAACCCGTTTGGCTTGGGAGTAGGTACCTCGTCTTGAGCTAACCCTTTATAAATAAATCATTATATTCATATAAGTAAAGAAATGAACATGCGAAGCTACAGCTGACGCTACAGCTTGCGTGGATTGTATCGTACCTACCAAAGCTACATATTTCAATCTTCAACTCCTTTGAAATCCCACCGTCAGCTGGCTTCCTAATAGCATTCGGGGCGATTTGAATCTCAAAGATTTTGAATTTAACTTTCGCAACGCTTCGGGCTTCTTGAATTATTGCAAGTTACAAGAAACCGAATGTTGCCTGCGGTAAAATTTCGCTTATGTATTTTCTAGTGCTAAGTGCCAGTTAGAAGAAAGAGAAAATAATAATAAATTATAACAACACTTTGCAACACACAGATCTATTTGATCCCTTAAAGAATGATATGCATGGTAAGTCTAAAGAAGATATAGTACTTAACTGCGTTACAAAATGGCCGTCGTCGTCGACTTCATCTGTACCTACATGTAGGTACATTTTAACAGTATGTACATCATTTCATCTTCAGGTTTATGATCCCGATCTTGTTGGACGATAAACTTTCTAAGCAAAATTTACAAAAGTAAACTGAAGATAATATTATTATGGTCGAGTTTTAACTATATCTACTTCTTTTAGCGCGATGAGGTAAGAAATCGAGGTTGAATTTGAGTGTAACGTTTTCAGCTAACGAAACGATTCTAAAACAAAGAAGTCCTGCTACTTATATTAAGCAAGCGTTTTTTTTTTTTTTTTTTTTTTTTAATTTGTATAAAAAACATTTTTTTTTATAAATCGCCACCGCTCGTCTCTTAACATTCAGAATTCAGATAATATTGTTGCAATATTCTTCTCTTTGTAAGCATTATTCAGTTTCGATACGCTTTGATACCTCATCCATAATATAATATTATTTCTCACTTATTCATTAATTCAATCTCTTTTTACAAAATTTTACAAAATGTAGGTAGGTATATGGTTTTAGTACAATTTTACACAAAAATTGTGAAAATATGGAAGTCGTTTTAAGTTGGATGCTAAGTACTGATTTTCGAGCGAATCAAAGATAGTTAAAACAGCAGCATCCAACGTAAGACGAGTTAAGTCTCTCAATATGTGAGTGTGTGTGTATGAAAGTGTGTGTTTACATGTGTGTGCATTTATGTTACTTTTAAAGCTTTTGTAAGACAGTTGTATCTCAAAAAAGTGTAGGTAATAATTCTTACCAAACTCCTGAGAGTCAACTGTTAAAGGCGAGTATGCAATTCATTTCAGTGTGATGATACTCATGAGACTAACTATATAGACTTTCGATTATATATTTTTTCTATTTTAAAACATTTATCAGTCATAATATATTTCACAACTTCGAAACCATTAAACCATTAAACAACCAGTAAACCATTAAACAAGTAGCATACCTCAAACGATTTGCTACACAGGGTAAAAACGAACCGAACGTCATGTCGCGCTTCGTCCTTCTGCGAGTGACGTAGATACTTTTAAGAGTTCCCGAGGGATTCAGTTTGTTTGTTTTAACGCGGGAACTCCGAAATTGATGTGGGTGAAACCGTGGGAAACAGTCACTACCAGTCACTACTCTCTACATTAAAACATTCCTGAAGAAATTCCATAAATGATAGTTGACAATCGAGTAGCGTAGTTTAGAAGAACTAAGCAAACCAACAGTCAGACAGAAGAACGCGAACTAGTTAGAGATGTTACTAAAAACACTTTTACATTAGTACAAGCAAATACCAAGTGCTGACTCTAGTTCATACCATATAGTCACAAATATGTAGGTATTAAAATATTGGTATTCAGCGATATAATTATATTTAATGTCATAGTAATAAATTAAGAAATTGACATACCATAGATGCCTAAAAATGATATTTTTCAAGTATATAAACCGACATAGAATAAGAACTTGTCAGTGCAAAGCAGAAAGCTGATCAAGGAGATAGTTGTAACGGTAAAAAAATACATTTTATAATGAAGAATCTTGTAATATTCTTGTTTTTAAGCTTAGCCGCTAGCGGCTTAGCCTCAATACTGAAGTACGAAGTCTATGATGTGGACAACGCGGAGTTTTATTTCAAAAGGTTCATGAAACAGTACGGAAAATCATACGAAACATATGAAGAATACCAATACCGCCTTGGTATATTCAAGGACGACTTGGTTCAGATTAACAAATTCAACGAGCAAAGCGAGACCGCCGTATATGGGATTAATCATTTATCTGACATGACTAACGAAGAAATAAAGCATTTCTATCTGGGCGCTGTCGGGAACTTCTCTTCGAGTGATGCTGAAGATGTCGTGGTAACAGTAACGGCACCCGATAGTCTCGACTTCAGACAGAATGGGTGGGTGACAGAGGTTAAAGATCAGACTCAGTGTGGATCTTGCTATGTCTTCGCCGCGATAGGTACGTATTTGTCGAGTGCGAAGTCGTTGGTTGTAGTTTTCACTTCAATTAAATTCAATCGGGTAGGTTTCACATTTAGGTAGGGTAAAACCAGGATAGTTGCCCTGAGGGTATAGTTGCCCCGATCGTAATTACTCTAGTTTCGCAGATGAATCGCGTGCTATTTTATTTATCTATCAAAAGACTTTTCAACTACTATTAAGTGGACCGCGTCTCATGTCTCTGTGCGATTGCACGGGAACGCAAGGTGCGATCAAAGATTTTTCCGGATAGATGCCTTGTTTCCCGGCGGGTCGTCTATCCTAAATGTAATTTATATGGACTAGGTAACTATCCCATATATGGGATAGATGTCACAAAAAGTAGAGGTCCGTAGAAATCGCTAATACTCTGGAAATTTCAAAGATAATGTCTTTTACATTTAATAAATTTGTAGATAAAGAACTAAAGTACTTGCCAGTTTAAAAAATAAAATATTTTGATTTATGTACTGGGAGATATGAAATGATTTCGAAAAGTGTGGCAACTACCCGGGTTTTACCCTATATTTACTAATGTCGGTTACTATATTTTTCGTCTCTAATTCAAAACTCAAAGTTGGAACTAAGAATATCGACAGACATTGATTTTAAAACTTTTACTTTTACATGTATAAAATTCAGATTTATAATATACTAGTTGTGCCCCGCGGTTTCACCCGCGTTAATTTCAGAGTTCCCGCGGGAATTCCGGGATAAAGAGTACCCTATGTGTTAATCTGATGTATAAGCTATATTATTGTAAAGTTTCATTTAAATCCATCCAGTAGTTTTTGCGCCCATCCATCCATCCATCCATACATAGGGTCGTTCGGGTCAAGTGTGCGCACTTTACTGTTTTCAGCCTCACTGTGCAGAACCAAAGCAGAATTTTGGAAATAAAATTATTGTTTCGAAAAGAATATTTATTAGGCTATAAATTGAAACAAAACATAAAACATCACGTTCCATAATTAACAAAAAAAAATCAACATTTTGATAATAAGTCGGAATGCGGACACTTGACCCATATTGCGGGTAAGTGTGCGTACACCTGTGGGGCAAGTAGACGCAATAGGGTAAGTGAGCGCATTCAGTAACTAATCGACTTATAACATAGAAAAACTGAAATAAAACTTAGATTATCGAACAAAAAATATAAAGGCGTTTTAACGAAGTATTTTTTTTATTTAGTTTTCTTTTAAAATCAGTAAAAAGTATCTTAAAATCTAAAATTTAGTCTTGGCGATTTGTTGTTCAGTAACTGGGGTAAGTTCAAGTATATTTCTCTCATATTTTTGAGGCATGACGATAATCACTAAACCAAAATAAGAATAAATAAGCAGGCATTCTTTCAAAAAACATTTTAACCAAAAAGTACATAAATATTTTTACTAGTATATTTATACATATACTACATATACTAATGTGCACATGCGCACACTTACCCGCGCACACTTTACCCAGAAAGCCATATATCAAACAAATGGCTGCCGATTCCTAAACATTCAACTGAACCTCTAATCATGGTTTAAAATCGAAAAAAGAATATGCATTTGATATACGAAAGAGTAACTTACCGTCATTACATAAAAGTTTTAGAAGTATCAGTGTTTTCCAAAACGCTAAAAAGTTGAAAGTAAATCAACGAAAATAGTTTTTTGGCAATTACTAACAGACAGCATGTAGTGCGGCGCTCGGGCATGTCGCAACTAATTCACCATATCGGTCCCACTGATTGACCAAAACCAACCCCTCGCCTCCCGCAACCCATTCCGGAGATACAGGCAGTGCGCTCGCTTACCCACTGCGCTCGGTTACCCCGTACGACTCTACGTACAAACTTTCGCGTTTATAATATTAGTAGGATAGATGAACTTTACATATATATATTTTTAGTTTTTTATTTGTTTTCGTATCGTATCGTAGTTATACAAAACTTTTGCCTGCTAACAGGTGATATTGAAGGACAACATGCGAAGAATCATGGACAGCTCATCTCATTATCTGAACAGCAAGGGCTTGATTGTGATAACGAAGATAGCGGGTGCGATGGAGGGGTTGCATACAAAGTTATGAAGCAAGTATTAGTATTTAAAAGCGCAAAATCAGTCAGAGATATTTATGAAAATGTGTACATGTGTAAATAAGACTGTAACTAAAGTTAGTTACTAATATTATAATAGGGAAATGATTGGTTTGCAGAGGGTAGTTTTTCAAACTACTGAACCGATTCTATAAATATTTTCACTGACAGAAGGCTCCAGTACCCCTCCCAGACTTTACACAGGCTGTTTATTATAAAACTAGCTGTTCCCCACGATTTCATCCGTGTTAATTTTGAAGTTCCCGCGGGAATTCCGGGATAAAAAGTACTCTATGTCCTTCTCTGTACCCCTGATAACGTGCATGCCAAATTTCATCCAAATCCGTTCAGCCGTTTTTGCGTGATTGAGTAACAAACATCCACACTTTCACATTTATAATATTAGTTGGAAGTAGGATTAATAGGGATAAGTTCTTGAGGGAGGGATTTACGATGGGACTAGCTACTCATAGGTAATATAGAGTTACGAGTATATAACCAAATCACTGAATAAACTAAAATATTTTGTTTATTAAAAAGTTTGTAACGAAAAAGTTCAACGACAAATATTATTTTTTCAGCGCCTTAGCTAGCGAAGGGGGTGCTGTACCGGAGGATTCTTACCCTTATCAGGCTAGAAAAGGACAGTGCCATACTGATAAAAGCCAAATAGTTGTCAGAGTTACCGGTGGACGTCTAGTCACTATAAATGACGAAGAGCAATTGAAAAACTTTTTATATCAACATGGACCGCTTGCGATACGTAAAAATATTCATATAGTTTTGTCTTAAGAAATCTAGAGACAAGGGACGGGCAACATAAATCATATAATTGCACACATTGGTATTTAGTCACATATGAGGAGATAACATACGAAGCTCGTGCAAAGCATCGTAACTTTAAGTAGTTTTAAAATTTACCATTGCTAAAAAGATATATCTAATGATAAGATGGTATGGGTAAGTTAACTTACCTATCTGCCGCCTTATAATATTCCAAGATCGACCGTTGTTAAGAGCTCTTGGCCAACAGTGATATCTGTGCCAGCCAGTGATGGTAATAAATTTACAATTCGATACCTAACGTTCTTATACTAACCTTTGATTCTTGAAATGTACAACTATGTGTTACAATTAAGTTTAGAAATTTGAAAGGCGTTTAATAAAAATACCTTGAGCTGAAGAGAATGTATTTGCGCAAAATCGAGGAAGAAACGAGAGAGGCACGAAGGGAACTTAGCAAAAGGAGGCCTGTTGTCTCTAGAAGACAAGCCTGACCGTTATGTACTTACAAATTATAGCCCAATAATCGTATTCTTTTTTTTAATTCCTCAGAAATTTCTGCAACTCCTTCTATTCGAAAATACAGCGGTGGAATTGCTGATGGAAGTGATTGCTATAATGGCGCGCCAGCTGATCATGCTGTACTTCTAGTTGGTTATGGAACAGGTGGGTCTTTGGTTCATCATTTCATCATATCTGATTAATTATATAACAACCAAACGGCCGAATGCTCCCACATCGCTCACATCTAAGCCAACACAGGCTACACGGCTCATTTTATAACGCTATATACCACTGGTTTCATTTCTCTACATTTCTTTTAGCTAAAGCATGTGCCATTATAAGTGCTTTTTATTTATACATAAACCACTATTCCAATAAGTAGGTATCAGGAAAAAATTAAGGAACAACTCAGTTTTTGTGAAGAAGAAAAATAACCAGTCCTTCCACACCAAAGTAGTAAATAACATTTTGAATTTAATTGTCATATGTGAGATATTAAAAATCGTATGGTTTATTACAAATAGTGCAATAAAATATTAATATTTGAATAAATTGTTGGCAGATCAAGGAGTACCGTATTGGCTCATCAAGAATTCCTGGACCACGAGCTATGGTGAAAGTGGATATATTCGTCTCGTTAGAGGGCAAAGGAAATGTTCACTTTTAGACGCAATCTCGGTGTCTGAAGTTGCCTAATTGACAGAAAACAAAATAAAGCATTATTTTATTTTATGAGTACTTATTTTTTTTAATCCCACTACTAGCTGTACTTACCCCGCAGTTTCAACTGCGGTAATTTTAGAGTTGCCGCAGGAATTCTGGCATAAAAAGTATGTAGGTAGGTGTGTATGCAAAATTTAATAGTGATCGGTCCAGCCGTTTACGTGTGATGCCGTGGCCAAACATTCATTTTGCGCGAACAAGCTCGCAATTTGATTGAATTCTAAGGCTAATGCCACACTACAAAGAGCTTCTTATTGCTAAGAGCCAAGCTACTCGCCGAGTGACTAATCCCAATGAACTTTACTAGAACTTTACAATAATATAGCTTATACATCAGAGTAATACATAGGCTTTGTTGTAATGCAGAATACCCGCGGGAACTCCGAAATTACCGCGGGTGAAAACCCAGGGAACAGCTAGTATTGCATACTATCGCAGCTGGCCACACTGAAAGCGACACCTCATCAATCTCAAATGCTCTACATTGCAAAAAAAAAATTATAAGTACCTACCTATACTTACTAGCCAATACTCGTGGTTTCACCCGCGTTAATTTCGGAAAATCCCACGGGAATTCTAAGATAAAAGTACTTCCTTTTCTGTACCCCTGACAACGTGTAGTATGCAAAATTTAATGCAGTTTAACCCACGTTAACTTCGGAATTTACGCGGAAATTCCGGAACAGAAGTCCGTATGACCTTCTTTGTACCCTTGCTTTCAAAATACATATAACAGATAGGAGAGCGAGAAATATTTTTATTTTTATTCTAGAACTTTATTGCACAAATGTACAAAGGAAAATATAATAAAAAAAATATCTACTATGTCGGAGGAACTTTACAATTGATCACATACAGGTTGACAAACAATGACACTTTGATAAAAATCAGAAATATACGTATATTCACCACTTATCCATCATTAGGTAAGGTTAAATTGTACTGCTGACCATTTCGCCAAAGACAAATGTTCAATGGGCAATTTTGATTTTCAAAAGTAGTCCTACTTTTGAAAATCAAAATTCTAATTAGTCCGTCAGTTAGAAAATAAAAAAAACAATAGACACGTATTTTTTGCTTTTTCAAATAAATTAAAATATACAGAGATAAAGCGCATTAAAGTTTAGGGTGAGAGGGTCGTGACGTCACTAACCGCTAAAACCGCCATACAAACTGTCAGAATAGTGACGTCACACGAAATTTCAACTCAATATATCGCAACTCAATATACGTAAAAAAAGAAAAAATACGTGTCCAATATTTTTTAATAATCTACAAGACGGACTAGAAAAAAAAATTAGTCAACATGCCCATTATCACCATAGTCATCGTCATAGTCTCAATAGTTTTTATGATTAACATTCGACTACTACGAATTAGTCTTTGGCGAACTCACGGCGAACTAGACAAGATCGTGAGTGGTGGCAACATCCGGGCAGGGGCCGTATTTTTGAATCAGTCGAATTACTTTCACACACGGAATCGCGAATTCACATGCAAATATTCATACATTTCTTAGACATTCACACGTGAATCTTGCAATAGGGTACTTGCATGAAATTTATAATAAGAAATTGTGTCAATATTTCAAAAATAGAGCCTTAGAAAAGCATTATCGTGAAAGATTTACTAAATAATTATCAATAGTTTCCATAATATTCAACTTTTGATTTTGTGAATCGGAACGTTGCAACGAAACACCAGTCACAGCCACGCTTAACATTTTTAGGAGGAGGAATCATTTACCTCTTTCAGAGAAGGCAAAAGAAACTAAGTGC
The DNA here is from genome assembly GCA_907165275.2 of Zygaena filipendulae. Taxonomy (NCBI): domain Eukaryota; kingdom Metazoa; phylum Arthropoda; class Insecta; order Lepidoptera; family Zygaenidae; genus Zygaena; species Zygaena filipendulae. The sequence continues at coordinate 2,576,800 of OU015649.1, forward strand.
ATACAGTCAACACATAAAATAAAATATTTTAAAGAAATTAGTAGTTATACTAACTCTTCCTTGCGGTTTCAACCACGTGCATTTTGGATAAATTCCGCAATTCCGGGATAAAAAATACCCTATGACATTTTCTGTACCTCTGACAACGTGTAGTATGCAAAAACTTCAGAGTTCCCGTACAGTCAACACATAAAATATTTTAAGGAAATTAGTAGTTATACTAACTCTTCCTTGCGGTTTCAACCACGTGCATTTTGGATAAATTCCGCAATTCCGGGATAAAAAGTACCCTGTGTGTAATTCTGATGTATAAGCTATATTATTGTAAAGTTTCATTAAAATTCATTCGGTAGTTTTTGCGTAATAAAGTAACAAACTTTCATACATCCATACATAACTTTCGCGTTTATAATATTATTATAAACGCGAAAGTTTGTATCGCAATGATTATGTACGTATAGACTTAGTAGGTAATAAATAGGTAATAGACTTAGTAATAACAATTTTTATTATTATTATTATATACTTTGTTCGCCGCCGTAAACAATTTGTCGCGCAGAAATCCTCCCGAGCCAAGAAATTACTAAAGGCCCACGCTACCGTTTAATCTCGCATAGCCGGAACTTGGCCCGCCGCACGCCGTACACCTGGATTTGTGTATTGACAAGAAACTTTCATTACAAATAATGTTCGAGTTTTCAAAATATTCATGCTTGAATATTACCTTTATCTATACTAATATTAGTCTACTTGCGACGACAGTGTGACATCTCAAAAACCTCGATTTTATAGAAAACGCGATTTCAAACTTTCGATCCTGTATAAGTTATTAAATATTGCGTAGATTAGATGGCACTGTTAGTGGGTTTAAGGTAAACTATGATTAAAATCATTATTTTATAATATAGTTGTCCCCGCGATTTCATCCGCGGTAATTTCGGAGTTCCCGCGGGAATTCCGGGAAAAAGTACTCTACGGCCTTCTTTGTACCCCTACACTGACATTAGTTTACAGTGATAAGCTGTTCCCATTAATTCCGGAGTTCCCGTGGGAATCCCGGGATAAAAACTATCCTATCTTTTAAGTTGGACCATATTATAAATGGTGAACTGGTAGAGAATGCCGCAAGGCATTAAGTTCGCCATTTGTACTTACTGTGCAATAAAGAATAAATAAATAAATAAATGGTTACAAAATTTTATCAAAATCTGTACATTAGTTTCGGAGTCCATCGCGGACAAACAACGTAACACGTAACTACTGACTAGCTGTCCCCCGCGATTTCATCCGCGGTAATTTCGGAGTTCCCGCGGGAATTTCGGGATAAAAACTATCCTTTCTTTTAAGTAGGACCATATTATAAATGGTTACAAAATTTTGTCAAAATGCGTTCAGTAGTTTAGGAGTCCATCGCGGACAAACAACGTGACACGTGATTTATATATATTATAAGACTAGCTGTCCCCCGCGATTTCATCCGCGGTAATTTCGGAGTTCCCGCGGTGATTCCGGGAAAAAAGTGCTGTAGTTTACGGTGATAAGCAGTTCCCCGCATTAATTCCGAAAGTTCCCGCGGGAATTCCGCGATAAAAACTATCCTATCTTTTAAGTTGGACCATATTATAAATGGTCACAAAATTTTATCAAAATCCGTTCAGTAGTTTCGAAGTCCATCGCGGACACACAACGTGACACGTGATTTATATATATTAGAATAGATTAAAATCAAGATTTATTCCGAATTTCATTAAAGCAAAATAAATAATACTTCGAAATATTACACTGTTTTTGAAGGTGGACTATGAAGGGGAAAAATTTGATTTTTTGTTTGTTTGTTACGATTTAACTCAAAAACTACTAGACTAATTTAATATTTTTTTTAAAATTAGTCCAGTAGTTTAAATTGGTCCAGTAGTAAAGCTTCTTCTATTCTTTTTTAAATTAGTCCAGTAGTAAAGGTACATTAACCCTGAATAACATAAGCTATATTGTAATTCGGAATTCCTGCGGGAACTCCGAAATTAATGCGGGTGAAACCGCGGGGAACAGCTAGTAATTTATAATTGTAGAAAGCATGCCACGTGAATACATGAAATAGTTTTAAATTAATGTCGTTTTATTACAATGTGTACAATTTATTTTATCACTCTCTACAAAAATTCCGACGTAACTTTTCCGGTATATATACATACCACTGAACAGAGGACACAATATAATTAGCAGAAAAAAATCAAAGGAAAATACGCGGTAAATACAATGAAAAACATAATAGTTTTACTGCTTATTAGCTTAGTCGGGAACGGCTTAGCGGCACGTTTGCGTTATGAATACTATGACGTGGATAACGCAGAATTTCACTTCAAGAAATTTATGAAACAATTCAACAAATCATACGCCTCGGGAGCGGAATATCAACAACGCTTTGAGATCTTTAAACATAAATTGGAGCAGATCAACGGATGGAACGAAGTAGCCAAGACTTCCGTGTATAGAATAAATCAATTCGCTGATTTAACGCATGAAGAGGTTACACAGTCTTTCATGGGCCTTAAGGCTAATTTCACTTCGGGCAATGTCGTACAATATGTACCATCTGGAACAGGTCCCGATAAGTTGGACTATAGAGAGAAGAATTGGGTGACGCCGGTGAAAAGTCAAGGGCTATGCGGTTCGTGCTATGTATTCAGTGCAATCGGTAAGTAACTTTTAACCAACTTAAAAAAAGTATACTGTCCTCGTAGGGTACAATATTGATTGGATAAAACGCAAGCAAAGTAACGGGCGAAACTAATAGTCTATATACCCTTAAAATATCAATTGCCACGCTTTAGTCTAGCAAAATAACGAAACTGGTGCGATCGATTTCAATATTTTTTTTGTAATTGTGTTCACAATAGTCAGGACAAGGAAAAGTCACGGGAAAAGTTGCTGCGGGAATTCCGAAACTCAACGGGCTAAAACTGTGAGACACAGCTAGTTATTACAATATACTTTTTTAAACATCGAAATTATAACGGGCAATATTTTTGTTTTTATATATTAGGTGAAATAGAAGGACAATATGCAAAGAAACACAACCGACTAGTGTCTTTGTCTGAACAGCAAGGGCTCGATTGTGACCAAGAAAGTTTTGGATGTGGCGGCGGTTGGCCTACCAATGTTATGAAGTAAGTGCTGTCTTATCAACCGACTTCTTATTATTGGAATTCTATACATTGTAATATAATGGAACAATAATATATTTAAATGCGATATAGCACGCGGCAGCGTGTCAAGCCAAGCAAGAAAAAAAAATTTGATGAGCAGTCCAATGTGTAATATTACAGAAACTATTTCGAGCTTCTTTTGACACCGTCATAACTCAAAATCTAACACAAATACGTTAAAGGTTTATACGTTCAGACCCCCTGGCCAGATATACTGGTACCCTAAATTTCGTAACACGGCTCAAACAGTTATCTATATAGATTTTAAAGTCCAAAAATCATCATTTTCATGAATTTTCTGAATGGATTCTTCCATCGAAAATATTGCTATGAATAGATGAATAACATTAACGCTTTATGATAATTTTGGATTTCTAGAAACTAAGATAGAGGTAGTATTCGTTCTTGGCCCATATATCCGAAATCACCCCAATATACTGTACGTCTATTATCTCATTTCTTTTAACTTTAAGTCCAAAGTTTATTCATTACTATGTCCCTACAAATCAAGACCATAGACAAAATTTTAATCTGGTGTATAAAAGGTAGAATGTACATTCGCTTTACAAATTATAGAAATGGTGATACTTATTACTAAACTTATTACACTTCTTTCATTATTTAAATGACATATACCTACTAAATCATCCTAAATAATATGTACAGTCCGCAAAAAATACGTTTTAAAACACTTTATTTAGTCGTTGAACTTTATTACTGTTGCAGCAATATTCAACGACCATCAAAAGTGAATACATAATATATCTCTTCATAACTATACCCAAGTGAAAAAAAACTTTGAAATATTCCAGTGCGTTAGCCCGGGAAGGAGGCAGTGTCGGAGAAAATGACTATCCATACCATGAGATGAAAGGACAATGTCACACGCCGTCGTCGAAAATCATTGCTAGAGTGCAAGGCGGACAACAAGTGCAGATGAACGATGAGGAGCAGTTGAAAAATCATTTAGCCGAACACGGACCGCTCGCAATAGGTACCTAATTATTACTTTTAATCATTGATATTATATCAATGCTTTTAATACAATATTTAAGACATAAAACCGGTTCTATAGTGAAGAAGAAAAAGCATGTTTAGTTGGTGCGTACTTGTATTTATATGTATGGTATCATTTTTTTCTATGCCTCTTCTTTTGTTACCCCCGTCCGTGCGTGACAGCGGGCTGCCAACTGAAAACCAGCGCTAGGTGTTCCCGCACCTAGCTAATGCTGAGTTGGTGACCCTTTCGGCAGAGCATGCAAGAGATATTATCTATGTTTCCTTAGATTAGGCACTGTTGATATTTGTTTCTTTTTCTTGTGTGTTGTGCTGAAATAAATGTATTTTCTTCTTCTTCTTCTTCATTCACCGTTTTTAATCTAAGCTGAAAACACTGCCATAATATTTCTACACAAAGAAAAGATATTATGTTGAATGATCTTTTGAGTACTAGGATCCTTTTTTTGTTGTCAAAAAGCAGTTTTCTATTTTTTTACATAATATACGTATTTGAGATCAGAATCGTATAACTTATAACCTTGTATACTTCCTCAAATTAATTTTAAATACTCTTTAACTTTTAATTGCTACTGATGACAATTAATTTACAGCAGCAGTGGTCTACTCCTTTAACAGCTATCATAACAGCTGTTTAGCCAACATAAAACAGGGATCTGAAGGTCAATAAAATTCTGCTCACGCCAGTCAAAAAAATCAAAAATACCTCCGATCTTCCTGATATATCGATACTAAAACACTCGTATTTTTTTTTTTTTTTTATTATGTTTGTATTATGTTGATCGGTCAAGACTACTGTGGGAAAACTCTTGTAGATGCAGTAGTGGTACAGTTTTGTTTCGTAATGAGTAGCATAGGCCCTCTGATGTAAGCACCGAACACTATTCATCATCATATCAGCCGAAAGACTTCCACTACTGGATAAGGCCTCCGCCATAACGACCGGTCCTGCGCTTCCCGCATCCAATGGCGTCACGTGACATTCACCAAGTCGTCAGTCCATCTTGTAGCGGGTGTACCCACGATGCGTCTTCCGGTTCACGGTCGTTATTCACCACTAAATTAATAATAATATTATTTTTCCAGCACTTGATTTCAGCGATTCTCTCGTAAGCTACTCGGGAGGCATCGCAGAGGGTTTCGACTGTAGCTCTCCCCAAGCTTCCCATGCACTAGTTCTAATCGGCTATGGAACAGGTATCCATTTTAATATTTACCTATATCTATACATATAAAATGCTTTGTCCCGAATGACTGATGGATCAACGCACAGCCTCAACCGCTGATTGTAGAGACCTGAAACTTAAAGAGTGTGTTCTTTGTATGACGTAGGCATCCGATAAGGATTTTTGAAAATTAAACCCCTAAGGGGATGAAAACGGGTTGCAAAGTTTGCATGGAACAATTCCGTAGGAACTTCGAAATTATCGCGGGTGAAACCGCGCGGGACAGCTATAGTAATTATATAAAAATGAACATGCTGTGAGGGGTACAAAAAAGGACAAAGTATTTTTTATCCCGGAATCCCCGCGGAAACACCGAAATTAACGCGGGCAGAAGCTAGTATAATCCTTACTAATATTATAAATGCGAAAGTGAGTTTGTTTGCTTGTTACGCTTTCACGCCTTAACGGCTTTAACAGCGATGATAGCTCAGTGGTTGGTGCGTTCAGATCAAACGCCGCAAGGCGTAGGTTCAAACCCTAACAATGAGCTTGAGCTGTCGGTGAAGGAAAACATCGTGAGGAAACCATACCATAGCATGGTGGTAGGGCGCTCTCTAGTGCCCAGCTGGCTAGCTATCATCTTCAAGTTGCAAATCTGTCGCCAAGCACCTAACGGTGTGTTTCGACAGCACCACTTGAAAGCCAGTTCCCATCCCCATTCCAGGTCGGCAACGCACCTGCAAGCCTTCTGGTGTTGCAGATGTCTATGAGCGGCGGTAATTACTAACATGCCATTCAGGTGTACCACTTGCCCGTTTGCCCCCTATGACATAAAAAAAAAACGGCTCATCCGATCATCATGAAATTTTGCACACACGTGGTCAGGGAAGGACATAGAATGCTTTTTATTCCGGAATTCCCTCGGAAACTTTGACTTATAGCCGCTCAAACCTCGGGTACAGCTATTAAGTATTGTTTACTAAACCTTTCACAGAGGGCGGTGTGCCGTACTGGATCATCAAGAACTCGTGGAGCGAAATGTACGGGGAGTCCGGGTACCTTCGTCTGATTAGAGGTCAAAACAAATGTCTTGTCCTTTCGTACATAGCCACCTCTTCGGTTGCCTAAACTACCTAATACACATCTTGACAACGATGGTGATTTAATATATTATCTCAATCGATAATTAATAATATACCAATAATGTATGACATTGAAACTCTAAATAATTTTGTCTGTTTATTAAATAAAAATGTTTCACACAGAATAAATACGCTGAATCATTTTATATTTGTTTATTTAACAATCAATTGCTTTTTTTCCTTTTCCGCTTTCAAAAATATATGGGGCATGGGAGTGTGGCGTAGCGTAGGTCACTAGCATCCGGTGCGGATCCCAAAGCCACTCTCTTATTTTTGCAATTGATTATTATAAAAAAAAATATTGGGGCAAATTGTAAATTGTATCTAATGAAAAAATAAGTAATAAAAACCTATCCAGGTATGGTAACAACAACAAAAAATTTACAGAAAAAACGTTGAAGGAAGTTAACTTTCTTTAAAATAAAAAATAAAATAAAAAATCTTTAATTTCTAATACGTAATTAGTATTTGCTTGATTATTATGTATTCCTGGTACATCTGAACTGTTTACTTATGTATGTATATGATGTATCTTTTTCCTAATATTCGATTTCGATGATACAAAATACATACAATCGAACATAGAACCTCCTCCTTTTTGGAAGTCGGTTAAAAATCTGTTCCTCATAGTTATATCCTATCTAATTTTGAAAACCGAATGAAAATCCGTTGAAAAGTTTCGGAAGTTGACGTGAACAGACTTAAAAAAAAATGTTCTGTTTTTGTGCCTTTTTTCTTTTATATCATCCTCTCTTAACTTTTAGTAAACATTTAAATATAGTATTTAGTAGAGACACGTGGATTCTATTATGTTGTGCATCGATCTCATATAAAAAGTAGATACACAATCAGCGTCAAAAAATGTCCTCATGAAATGAGAGCCCACTTGAACATTTGGGTGCGCTTTTAAATCAGCCGCATTCGTGCTCGTTTAAAAATTGTAAAAATCATACATCTAGGACCCTAAAAAAGGACGGAATTTCATATTTTCGGTAAGTACTATTGTAATACCAACCAACTATAACTATAACCACAGCTAGTAAACACGACTGTGGACAGTTTTTAAGTAAACTTTTGTATGGGACTGTGTATCTACTTTTTTATATGAGATTTTGCAGTCTTGAAGATTTACAGTGCACGGCGCTTCGAAGATACTCGTAGAACGCTATCACGTAGGTACTGCCTTTAATATAGAGGCATAACTACCGTTGATATGTCCTGATTATGGTGCGGCGGTCGCTTCCCGGGGATTTGTTATGATCACGCTAATTACTCGCATCCCGGTCGGGCTTCGATCCTTCCGGCGCTTCCTCATTAGCGGAGTGGGAGTTGGTGATGTCACACACGACGGCTACTTTGCACGTTGACGTTCTGTGATATTTTTTTCATATTTCATAATCAGAACAGTCGGGCAACGGTAGAGTTTGTATGGGTAGAGTTTGTATGACGTTCTATGATATTTTTAAACTTTTACAATCAGAACAGACAGGTAACGGTAGAATTTGTATGACGTTCTATGATATTTTTAAACTTTTATAATCGGAACATCCAGGTAACGGTAGAGTTTGTGTGCCGTTCTATGATGTTTTTAAACTTTTATAATCAGAACAGCCAGGTAACGGTAGAGTTTGTATGACGTTCTATGATATTTTTTTAATTACATAAAATACTGGGACAACCACCCTAATAGATTTTGATGTACAAAGAACGAGCGAGTAGACTATACTTTCATGAAAATTCCGAGGCAAAAAATATTAAAATTATGAGTACCTATTTAATTTCATTCAAATCCTTTCAGACGTTTATGCGTAATTGAGTAACATACATGTAAACATCCAAAGTCTAAATGTGCATATCTACGCATAGTTTACGAATCGTCATATCTTCTCTTTTCGTTATTCTATTGCGATAAAACAAAGACTGTTTTTTAAACCTATAAGAGAGTTCAATGTGAAATTGCGTCAACCAATTCTGTTCAAAGATTTTGATTTTGGTGCACAAACAAACCAACAAACAAATAAGTATACGTTACAAACGTAAATTCCAATTCAGTATTGCCTCTTCTTCTTCTATTCTTTAACCCTCCCTGCTGAACGAGGAGTTCTTACTGGATAATTTTATTATAATTAGAGGAAAAATAAACAGCAAAACTAAACTCAACGTTCGGTGAATTTCTAAAGTAAAACTTTTGGATAAATGAAAAATATTGACTAGGATTGGGAATTCTCTTTTTTAACGAAATTGGGCATCAGGTGTCGCACAGAGTTATTTGCTGATTTTAGTTCAATCAAGGGATAAGGAAGCTGTGAACGGCGCGAGACCAATCTCTTAAAAGAATTTAGTGTCAGCTACTTTGGGAGATTGGATTTCCACATTTGGGACGAAAAGTAGGTACGGGGTTAGTACAGTCAGCTTCGCAATTATGAGTAAACGAAAAATTATGACAACTAAATATAAAGCACGTTGCTAAAAATCAACTTGCAATGCTTAATATAAACATAGTCTTAACTTCATCCAGAGTTCTTGTTATCTTCGTACTGGTGGAGGTTCGCAGTGGGTCTTGGTTTAGGCCTTTTGAGTTTTTGTACCTTTGGAGCGCCTTGCGGAGTCGAGTTGCGTCAGTGGCAGCTTTTAGCTGGCATTCGGGATGGGTCGGGGCCGGTCTTTATGTCCTGCACGAGTTCTCCTATTTGTTTTGTATCTGATATGACACTAAAAATGTGTAACGATTTTACGTACCTACCTAATTGTTGTCGTCTGTAGTTTCTAATTTCGGATGATTTGTTCAATTAGTATTGTCTCGATTGTAATACAATAAGATTTAAGTTTATCATAGAGGGCGCAGGCGTAGCACCATCGACTAATCGGAGACTGCTTTCCCTACATCGAGAAGTCTTGGAGGGGTAGTAGTCGAGGAATGGTACTCAGTCAGCGACGAGAGGAAATACATAATTGATATTGAAGACATTAAAAACATTCAGAGGAAAAAAGTTTATTTCTACTTTTAATCTATAACAAATAGGAATGCAAATAGATACCAAATGTTTAATATAGCTATATCTTTATAACGCTGCACCCAAACATAAAATATAATTATGATAACATGTCATTTAAATCGTAAATATCGTCATAGACTGCATAATAGGAGACGTGGCAACAACCATGACCGTAATAGAGCTATTTCTAAACTAATCATTGCTTGTAAGGCATGTCATTTGTATCACAATTTAATAACACGTTAAAACTTTTTGACAGCGCCCTTTTCACTAACAACAAAACGTGTAAACATCGCCCACGAAGATACTATATTCATCTTTAACCACATGGCAATACGGTGGAAAATTGATTTCAGCAGCTGCGAAACTAATTTTGTTTTCGATAAACAAACGTGGCACCTAATGACGTCATCCAGTGATGCCCAGGAGGCACTTTCGAGTATTAAAATGACAAACGAAGTCCACTATCGTATGTAAAATCTCCCAATTTATTATACGATCGGTCATTATTCTATTAGGCGAACAAAAGTTTTCGGGGTTCCTGCAATAGAGTTATTTGGCTTTATCATTATAATGTTAAGGGGGAAGTGGGTGTGTGCTGTTATCTTGACAGAGAAAGTTCCGTAGTCGATACGTAAAGCTAGCCTTTGAAAAATACTTATTTTCTGCAAGATTTTCTCTTGTTGTTAAAACTTGCAGTTTTTCCGTAAATCCATGATTTGTACATGATAAGTACCTTCCTATTACCTAAACTTATTGAAAAAAAAAATGTTAAGAAACTTAGCAAGACGAAAGAGGAAGTGATCAATTTGTTACATATTTTGAGCAATAACAATGACAGCGATACTGACACTAGGCCATAAACTAAAGAGGACGACAACGAAGTCGACAATCATTTAATGTATGGGCAGAGAGGTAAAAAATAATTGCATTAACTAAGTAAGATACTACTACTCTATATAAGAATAGAGAGTTAGGTAACAAGACAGGGGAAACAAGCCCGTATTTATAAACGCTGGTTAAACTGGGTATACCTACCCTCTAACCCCACACGAGCAAAGCCATGGGCGACAGTGAGTACCTATACCACAACGCTTAAAATTGATCTTAAAATAAATTCATCTTAAAATAATTACATACATTCACGTACATAATAAATGCGGATGTGAGTTTGTTTGTTACGCTTTAACATCTTAACGGCTTAACCGATCGTCATGAAATTTTGCGTACACGTTGTTGGCAGTACTGAGAAGCACATAGGGTACACTTTGTCCCGAAATTCCCGCGGGAACTCCGAAGTTATAGCGGGTGAAACCGCTACTATATTTTGATAAATTTTAAAATAATAAACGCGATCAACATAGAGAATACCTGGCTATTAAAAAGGCACGCGCATCGTCATACTATACAAGCAAAACATTAATTTTAATAATTTATAGCTATGGAGCAATTGAAACGATACTTATTGCCTATTGTCATTATAAAAACTAAAATCAAACACTACAGTTGAAGTGTGACGTTACTACGAGTAAGTTTCTCATAACTCGAATCGACTTCGAACTGTCGTTATGAATATTTAATTCGTTATTTATGAATGACGACTAAACATCCAGTCGTAGGTATAATTAATTATTTGGACAGTGCAAAAAACAATAAGGTGTGCCTCTAAATTTTCTCAGTAAGTATATTATTTCATGCATGAGAAGTGACTTTTAAATTGAAAACATAATTGTGATAATTCTCTTGTTAAAAGCACAGAGAATTTACCGTTTAAATCTATATATTTAAAAGGAAGTCGTGTTAGTTACACTATTTATAACTCAAGAACGGCTTAACTGATTTGGCTGAAAATTGTTGGGGAGGTAGCTTAGAACCAGGAAACGGGCATAGGATACTTTTTATCCCGGAATTCCCGCAGGAACTCCGAAATTAACGTCGGTGAAATCTCATGAAATTTTGCATACCTACTTAGGTACACATTGTCAGGGGTACAGAGGAGGACATAGGGTAGGTACTTTGCATTCCGGAATTCCTGCGGGATCTCCGAAATTTCCGCGGGTGAAACCGCGGGGAACAGCTAGTTTTTTGATAAAGGTAGGTATATGATGTATGAATGACAAAAAAGCTAGCGGCATTTCTTGACTCTATTCACAGAATTTTAAAGTGATTCCCTCCGCACAGTGTCACATAGTGCCAACGCTCAACCGAGCTTCCAAAGCGAGGTGAGAATGATTTCGGTAGCCGTAGTAAGGGTACAACTGAACTTAAATGGCATTGTTTCCGCTGAGCGCAAACACCGCTGCCGCCCGATTTTTCAACAGTGTAACGTGGAACTCGCTTCCGCGCCTGTTATTATGGGCAATATATCAAAATACTGTAAAACAATGGGGGTAATTCCACCCTTGTTTGCCTGTTCGCTGTTAGTGAGCAAATATTTATACTGCACGTTGGTAATCGAGAGCTTTACGTACTACGAGTTCCGTGTCACGCGTCGGTTATCGATAAAGCTTATTCATTACGAGTGAATTTACACTAATGATAAAGAGTTAGATTATGTTTGTAGTAAGTTTTTTTTTTAATAATTTTTTTGGGTGTATAGAGGGTAATTTTAGAAACTACTGGACCGATTCTAAAATTAAGTTGACAGCTATAATATAATAGCATATATATTAATATTTTAAAGCGGAAAACTGTTTTGTACAGAAGAAGCAATTAAAAAAATTCTTCCACTGATAGAACATATTTCCTGACTTCCCGAGTAAATTAAAATACCTACATTTAATCAGGTTAAAAGATTTCCCAAAGGAATCTTAAAATTCATGCGGGTGAAACCGAGCTATTATAATATAATTTTTAATTAGCTGTTATGATAAGAAAATCCAATATCATCAAACTTCTATTAAAGTATTATAGGTATCAATTAAGCAGTTGATGTAATATCAATTATAGCTCCAGCATGCAGTTTACTGCGTCTATATTAATATTTATTCAAGAATTCTTTGTTGAAATCGAATAAAATATTATAATTTTATTCAAATCGCCACACAAATACCTACATTCTACATTGTATAAATAAAATTCATATAGGTATAGGTGCATTTAATTCTTTGGGGGCAATAAACTGTGAACAAATATTGATGTAAAAAAAATTACGGAGGTGAACAAATCATAAAAATTAAGTAAACTAAATCCAAATTTTCATCTAATAATTTGACGGAATCTTAAATATTTATAATAGTGAAGTTAATTTATTCTCTCCATCAGTAGCTGTCGCGTCAGTCGACTTTTTTTTCAATATGGTCGCCTGTCACTAGTCGAAAGGAAAAAGTGAAGTTCGACTTTACGTATCGATTTGAAGGGTTTTCTACAATAGCTACTAGTTTTTCACGTATGTATACTTATAATACCCACTAGAAAATGAAAAATTGTTCTGACTTTCGAATGTTAAATTCTGAATTCACTTAGGTATTTGATATTAATAGAATTGATAGACTCGCATTTAGCGTGAGTGATGCAATTTCACGGGTAGTGGAATTAGCTTACTACGTCTCAGTGCGAATGTAATTTCGCGTCGTGCCACGCAAAAATGAAGTATTTCTTGAGCATCAATTACGAATGGAATTTTAAATAATAATAATAATAATCCACATCACAACACACAGATCTGCTTGATCCCACAGTACAGTAAGCTATTATTAGCTTGTGTCGTGGAAACCAAGCAAACGTGGTATATACTACATAGAATTACTTATATATTATACTAGAGATATATAAACACACCCAGACTGGAAAATGGAACCCTGTGTTAATCACACAAAGTCCACTCCCACCGGGAATCGAACCCGGAACCCCTTGATTATCGGGCAGGCATGGTGACCTACTGCGCCAAACGGGTCATCGCTGAACTAACGCTGTAACTTTATGTAACCTTCTGGTAGAATATCCTTACTATCCTTAAATGCGAATGATGAGTTTATTTGTTTGTGACGCTCTAACGCCATAATAACTCAACCGATGATCATGCAATTTTTAACCGACTTCCAAAAAGGAGGAGGTTCTATGTTCGATTGTATGTATGTTTTTTTTTTTTTTTTTTTTTTTTTTTTTTTTTTTTTTTTTTTTTTTTTTTATGTATGTTCACCGATTACTCGAAGACGGTTGGACCGATTTCGAAAATTCTTTTTTTGTTTGAAAGGGTATACTCCCAATTAGGTCCCATTGCAACCAAGTCGGGATCTGATGATGGGATCTTGGAGAAATCGAGGGAACTCTTCAAAAATTATAGGCACACCTATAGCGATTTGGGTATTTTTTATAGTAAATCGTTCATTTGCTTTTGGAAAGCAAAATTTGAAGAAGTGGAACTGATGATGAAGACCACAGATGGTCATCGGAACTACTCAACAATAATATGTATTTCACGGGTTCCGATTGGAGCGATTTCGAAAATTGCTTTTTTGTTTGAAACGGGATACTTCCAAATTGATTCCATTATCACCAAGTCGAGATCTGATGATGGGATCTTGGAGTAATCGAGGGAACTCTTCAAAAATTATAGGTACACCTATAGCGATTTTTATATTTTTTATAGTAAATCGTTTATTTGCTTTTGGAAAGCAAAATTTGAAGAAGTGGAACTGATGATGAAGACCACAGATGGTCATCGGAACTACTAAATAATAGGTATTTCACAGATTCCGATTCGTTAACTTTAATGTGGTTTCTAAACAATTTATGTTAGTCACAATGTATATGGTGAAGTGGAACTGATGGTGGTGTACCAGCAGAACTCCTCAAAAATTAACGTCCCTGCATCGGGAAAAGCAATATTTTGTATAAGGTTATGAGCAGTTGACATTAGGCTATTGTAACTTAGATAAATTACAAACCGACTCACTAAAAAGCAAGAAATAAACAAATTTTTAACAAAAAAATTAAAACCGACTTCCAAAAACACAAAACTAATAAAAAGCTAAAAATAACAAAATATCGAATTAATCCAAATGACAAAAACACGCGTAATATTATTATTGGTTTGTGCTACCACTGATCGGTATGAAGTCGGTGACAAGCCAAATATGGAGGGTAGATGGGCTAAGTCGATTCCCGCCACCAGCTCTTCGTGAGCACACTGCACAACCCAAGTGGGCAGACACCAGCGGGCTTGTCACCGAATTCAAACCGATCAGTGGTAGCACAAACCAATAATAATATTACGCGTGTTTTTGTCATTTGGATTAATTCGATATTTTGTTATTTTTAGCTTTTTATTAGTTTTGTGTTTTTGGAAGTCGGTTTTAATTTTTTTTGCTTACACGTTGTCAGGGGTACAAAAAAACATAGGGTACTTTCACCTGAAATAAACGCGGGTGAAATTGTATAAAATTTTGCATGTAATACACGTTATCAAGACATAGGGTACATTGTAGGTATTTCCGCGGGAATACCGAAGTTAACGCGAATGGAATGACTCCGTCAATTCCTTTCTTAGTTGACTTTTACTCTCCTTGAGCGAGCTTGCCAAATTTCAGCTTCCTAAGTCACATAGTTTTCAAGATTTCGTCTCTAGTCAGTAAGTCAGTAAGTTTTAGGAGTTGAGTTTATAGGACTAACTGTCCTCCGCGGTTACACCCGCGGTAAGTTCCGGAGATATAAACCTTCTTCATGAATCACTCTATTTATTGGTGGAAAGTGAAACCGCATGAAAATCCGTTCAGTACTTTTTGAGTTCAATTGTCATCTAGCAGATTAAAACTTGTAGATACATTCTAAAACACGTATCCCTAAAAATGTAACGTTCATTAGTGCTCTCTGGGAATTAGAAAACACGAAGTTGCTAAAAAAAAACAATGGAATTACGTTAAAAGTTTAGTAAGTGTGACAGAATGTCCCCTTGACAGGCCCTATGGGACCGAGCGCTGTTGAAACAACGGAGTTGAGTGAATTTTAATTACTAACTGTATAGATATTCATGTACCTACCTACTTATTAATTATTCATGTACTAGCTGTTCCCCGCGGTTTCACCTGCGTTAATTTCAAAGATCCCGCAGGAATTCCAGGATAAGAGTACTTACCAACCTCATATCCTGAAAACGTGTAGTACCTATGCAAAATTTAATGCAGTTTCACCTGCGTTTTTTTCAGAGTTCCCGCGGGAATTTCGGGATCAAAAGTACCCTATATCTTTTTTTTTACCCCTGATAACGTGTATGCAAAATTTCATGATGATCGGTTGAGTAGTTAAGGCGTGAAAGCGTAAAAAACAAACAAACTCACTTTTGAATTTTTAATTGTATAAGGATTTTGTCCTTGCACTGAAGTCAAAACGATTAGGTACACGGAGTAGTTAATCATCAGATTCTTTTTAATTAGATTTTTTTTTTACTATTATAGTTTATGACCAGTAGCATTCGAGACTCGACTAATAAATAATCTTTTACGACAAGTTATTAACACTAACTAAGAAGATAACAAAACCCAATCAATCCGCCATAAAAGAAGACTTCGCGTCGTGCGTGCGTTATAAAAATAAAACCGAGTTAAAGTCACACAAAAAAATGTTTTACTGGATTTTTCGTAATAACCGTTACACGTATTTGAAAGAATGAAATAATAATCGTTAAGTTTAATAAAGAGGCTGTTAAATTAATTATCCAATCGTGGGCTCCTTTCGGGATGGGAGGTTATTAAAAATAAAACACACGGCCTTTTTACCAGTCTGTTGTCGTGGCCCGTACCGATCGGTGGCAAAAAAAACAATAAAAATCTTATGTTCGGCTCCGATGGGTTGTTGATTGAGAAAAATGACTACCTACTATATACACTGTGAGAACGGTATTCTTCGCCAGATTATGAGGGCTGTTTACACTTTACTACTTACCGTTAAAAAATATTTTTAATAAGTCTTGTCGATAATATTCCCCATAATTTACCTATCTAATTTCAGGAAATCGCAGCTTCATAAACTTATTGAGACGCATTAGAAATTTACAAAAACAATTGTAGAGTATTAAGACCTTATTTTCGAATTTATCTACTTGCAGCGACGTTCCTCACACATTGCTAGAACTTAGCAAGTTTATATTTGTAAGTTAAGTACAATCTCCCATTCGCGAGGTTCAATTGCTACAATTTTGCTACATTTTCCGCTTACCTCTAGGTACCTTACCTCAATACCGTACCTAGATCAATTATAGTTTTCGAGGTTTAGTGGTCATTCAGTGAATTAATATGAATGGCATTTCACTTTTTCTATGGATATTTAATATACTACTAGCATAATAATGTTTCAGCTGCGTTCATTTCGAAGTTCTTGTGAGAGTTCCGGGATAAAAATAACCTCATGTCCTTCTCTGTACCCATGAAAACGTGTATGCAAAATTCTATTGAACTGTTGAGGCGTGAAAGCGTAACAAACTCATTTGCGCATTTATAGTAGGTAAGAATTAATTTATTATTTAAATTTTCATAATAAGTATGTGGTATACCGCGTGCGTGACGTACTCGTAATATCGTCCCTGAGTCTGAGCGTATAAAGACGCTTCCAGTCGATACTGAAGTGACTCACTCATTAGACCCAAGCTGTGCTTTAATCAGTGAGAATAACATGTAATTAGTTGATCTAGAGCGGGTTGACTCAACATTCGTGGCGGCCTCCCTTTGACTATTTGAGTTTGGTCAAAGAGGTTAGTCCGAGTTTCGTTCCAGTAAATGTGTGACCGGATTTGGTCAATTCACTTTCTCAAGTGGATTGTTACGCAGATTGTACGTTTGCTTGAGTGCATAAGATTTGTATTTCTAGGAAATTAAAATTACCGCTATGCCAGTTCTGAAAATTGGTCTTTCTTTTGAAAACAAGTTAAAAAAATGTACCTACCTCACCTACTTTATTATTCTTGAAATGATAACTTTAAACAAGTGTTCAAAATCGAAACTCAATAATTTAGAGGTCATTTCTATGAATACCTATGTAAACAATTTTTGAACTATTAAAATTAAAATCGATTGTAGGTACATATTAATTTCATACTTAGGTCTTTTTCTATTTTTGAAGGAGGAATAGTGACAGCGATGTGAAAATTTTGAAAAAGTAGGTATAATAACATGGTAGAGAATGCCGCAAAGCATTGAGTTCGCCATTTGTACGTACTGTGCGTTAAATAAATACCTAAATAACATCCGAGGCTCCGGACATCGGATGTAGCGTCATTTTCGTTGCCTTATAAAATATTACCCACTTTAATCATTCATATACTTGTATATGCATAATAGGCATGTTGACTAATTTTTATTTTTTAGTCCGTCTTGTAGATTATTAAAAAATATTGGACACGTATTTTTTCTTTTTTTACGTAATCAAAAAATAACGGCGATATTATATTGAGTTGAAATTTCGCGTGACGTCACTATTCTGACAGTTTGTATGGCGGTTTTAGCGGTTAGTGATGTCACGACCCCCTCACCCTAAACTTTAATGCGCTTTATCTCTGTATATTTTGATTTATTTGGAAAAGCAAAAAATACGTGTCTATTGTTTTTTTATTTTCTAACTGACGGACTAATTAGAATTTTGATTTTCAAAAGTAGTCCACACCCCCATTCAAGTATTAAGAACAGGCTCATACAGTTCAAAAAACTATAGATAATATTCAATAATTTCATTCACTTCTAAATGTGCTTACGGAAACAAAAGGGTGAACGCACGTCGAATGAAAAACAAACTGTGTTTAATTAAAAACGCTATCAGCCGAGCCCGCATGTCATTATTAACAGTTAAAACTGATTATTGTCATAATTATAACGAACTGTCAGATTGCTGAACGGGAGTTCTTGATGAAGCAATCATGTACCGAGTGCTAGGTAGCAGTTTCGTTAAATCATCGTTAATTATTGTTGTTAAGTCCCTGGGATTGTCTTTATAATATTTGTAATCAGCGTTAGGTAGGTATTTACTCGCATCATTTATTTTAGAATATTACATATAAATTGTTAATCTCTTTAGGTAAATACTGAGATGTATGTGACCTTTTAATCCTCGCCCATTGCTGTGTTTTTTACTTTATTTTTGAAATAATTGCTTCCAGCCAGGCCTTTGTAAACTCATACTTCAATAAATGTTACTTGCAAGAACTTTCTCGGAGCTCTTGGAGGAAACCGAAGAAATCAGCTCGAAAGGTCATATATCTTCTTGAGCACATATAAACCGTCAATGTGAAAATTATTGTCCAATACAGCACCTTATAACACAAAAAAATGCATTTTTAACCGCCGCCATCTTTGATTCCCGCCAAAAAACTCCCCATTAAATGTTTTTATTGTACTTATGTTTTAGAAATTTTCCACTGACTTTTAAAAATAAACTTTAGCAGTCCGATCTGTTAGGTAACGGTTCATACGGGAATATTTGGCTCTTCTAATATTATTAATCTGAGAATTGAAATTTTAGATGTTGGGATGTTTGTGACTCCTACACGCATAAACGGCTTAACGGGTTTGGATAGAACTTTACTAACTTATGTACCTACCTCTTACATACACTACTTTATCGATACAATACTGCTCAAACAGATCCGAAAGGATGCCCAAAGTTCACGCGAGTGGAACTGCAGGGCGTAACAACTATGTAGTTGACTAATAAACCACACGTATTTTCGCCTCATCAATCATTCAATACCAAACTGCCGAGAGTGATCGGTATACTTCGGCCACCATAAAAACATTTGTGATCTAAAATTAAGTATGGAATTAAGGATTTATTAATTACGACACCATAAGCTGAGCAACGCATCCTGCATAGGGCATAGACTAGCTATCGAACAGACAAGGCAGTGTGTACCTATGTAGATAGTTTAAATTCATTTCAAACTTTCAAAATTTTTACAATTTTTTCAAATACTATAAAGATCGCTGGCAAATTGTATAGAAAATGCGTTTTGGATGCACTCATCGGAAATAGCTTTTTTAGTGTTTTGGTCAATGTTCAAAGCTAATTTAGCACGTCGAGTGCTTGCAAATACGTTTAGTACAGTGAACAGTCAACAGCAGCGGCTTTATAATATGTAGGTACCTAATATGTTCTCCAAACATCACTCAGTTTATAAATGTATACAAATTTAATTCCTCAAATTTCTATGTAACTAAATACGAGTATAAGTAGTTTTTGATAGTCCTGATCAATTTGTAACACGCATAGAATACAAATTCGCGAGCGCATGTTAATTGAATCGAAATCGAATAGAAAAAAAGCCTTGTTACCTACACTTGACATTTCACGGATGTCTGTAAGCTAATCTTAAAACTAAAAGTGAACGATTGAACGTGGAATGTCTACTCGAAATCGATTGATCTATGAGCGGCGTTGCGTGCGCGCACATGCGGGCCCCACAACTGACAGTTTATCTTCAACGATCTCGTGTCGACGGACAATTGGTAAAAAAGGCACATTCAGTAAATTTACCGTAAATTGCTAAAACTACACCAAGCCAGTCCGAGTCGTTTGGCGACCGTTGAGGAAGCAATCTCTATGCGGGCTTTATAAATTATCGTAGGTACGATTTGTTTTGAAGATTTGCTTTTTATTAGATTTTCATCGATTTTTTTAATTATTTAATTTGTATACAGGTAGGCAAGTTAGTATACCATTATACTTAAGGGAACAATGCTGCGTGTAGAAGTATTTAATTTTTTTTTTATTAACTAGCTGTTGCACAGCCGTCTCTATGTTTAATTTATATTTTTTTTCAAAGGGTTATAACTCCTCTTTCTGTGATCCATGGAAAAATCTTTTATTTTAAATTACACTAGCTCTACCTATCAAGGGTGTAATTTGTGGAATACAGTTCAATTACGCTAAACAATTAGCATGATATGCACAAACGTACAAAATTTTAAAAAATCATTGTTTTGGAATCTATGATAAATAATAAGTCATAATCTGAAGTCGTCATCAGTCATTGAGTCAATAATACAAAAGCATAGTGAGAAATAACCATCGCAGCTTGCAAATAAGTTATCAAATATAAAAAAGGACGTTTTGAAAAAACAAGTATAAAAATAAATTCAATTAAACAACCATAAATAAACGAACGATAAGATCGATGCCTCCTAGAACCCTCAGCCACATGGACCGTACAAATTAGAGGCGGATATAAAATAGAATATATTCAATAACCCCCTTCGGCGGGCCCAGATCGGCGATATCAATGACGTTTAACCCTAAACATAATCGAGTCGGAATCGAAACTACCTCTGGGACATCGGGGACTGTTTTGTACTCGGCGTAAAATTGCCGAGTATTTTTTGCAATGAAATTCGCCGTTGCTTTAAAATGTGGGGTCGTTCGCGCCGAGGGCGTTTAAGGGTTAGGCATGAGTGTACAACAACGCAGTGCCTTTGAAGCAAATATACAAGCCGTATGATTCGAGCATTATTTATCGGAGCATATGTAGTAATATATCTTTCAGCTTCAGTAGAGCTTTCTTGCTTGAGAATTGTAATTTTCTGGTATTCAATTAGGTATTCAAAAACACAGCAATGTTAATATAATACAATTTAATTATACTTTATTTGTCTCAAAGTACATTTATTGTACTTTAAGTCACCATTTATCGTGATTATAGAGTTTAGACCAACGTACTCGTCGTATAAGATTTAAAAAAAATTTGTCAAAATGTCACAGTTTCTTTGACGACTCTACATACCTACATACATAGGTACATATCATATATAATAATAAATATAATATTTGTATACGTTGTAAGTGACTTCTTGGTGATAGGTCATTCAATAAGTATCAAGGCTAAAATAATATAAAAAATAGGTCGTTAAAATTACTGTAACAAGTAAATTAATTATTTAATTAGAATAATATACAGCGTATTAGAATAATTGTACCATTGGACCTGAATTTCCCGGACACCTTGTATATGTGTCAGCCTCGAAACTTGTTGAGTGACGTGATAGGTTTGCAAATAAGCACGCATCCACACAGACGTGGGGTAGCCGTCTGCTTGTAGCGTTAACCCTTACACCGAGATCGCATATTTTCCGCCCGAGTGTCGTCTAAACGGGCACATAATTGATAAGTAAAGGAAAAGAGTACCGCCTTATACATATTTATGAGAACCCCAAAATTGCTACGGGCCCATGCGAACGGGTGCACTTGCCGTCTCATTATGTTTTTAGAGTTTCTTTTGTGATTGCCGGCTTTGATCTCCGGGTGTAGCCAATGTAATGGGTTTGAGGTTTCCCCGTGTTTGTTCGAAATTTGAATACCTATAGGTTTAAGTACAAGAAAAAGTGGCACGGTCGTTTTTACAAAAAAATATATTTAATCTATGGTTTTTGTTGGAGAGACAAAACTCTTTTTTTAGTTTGTCTTCGTCATTTTCCAATGCAATAACCGAGACACTAGACAGACAGCATCTTGAGAAGTGATGAGCAGCGTTTATCAATAATTTAAGTATTTAGCTATAAAGCTCCTTTTGTTCGATGATTTTCAAATAACAATTAGGTATAATATTTACGTTACAATATTATATAGATTTAAAGTATGGTTTAAACTTTAAAATACGGATATTTATACTGATAAATACAACATTTCTTGATAAATAATCAGATGAATTATCCCAAGAATTATAATATTAGGTATATCTGTACTTCTTACATACCTACCTACCTTTTAAAGATTCCTTGCCTTGGGAACAACCCGTACTTATTAAAAAAAGAAACAAAGAGTTTTTCTATTTTTTGGTTTGTCACAACTTTATGAAAGCAAAACCCAACGATACGTTCGTAAACCGCAATAAACGCAAACTTTATGGAAAAACTCCGCTGTGCGCCACCATTACCGCCTCTCTTTACGACAATAATACGTTTCTGAACGTTTCCTAAATTCTTTTTAACAATATCTCCAGTGCCGAATGAAAACTGGTGGAGTGGAAAATTTCGTTTCGAGTTTCCGTGTGGTTGTCTTGAGGGTTTGTGTTTCAGAGTTGTGTTTTATAAGTTACGTATCTTCTTTCACTTTGCACTCAAACAATGGATCGTTCAGTGCCAACGATATGGACTCTGATTTACCTACCAGTAGCGTTCCTTGCCCAAAATTTCACGTGCTTGTAACACAATTCCAAACGACTATTTAAATTATGGCATATATTAAAAATTACAATAGTATTTTGGTATTTGGTAGTAGTAGTATGTGAATAAAAGTATATGGTGCAGTGCCTTGCGGAAAGGTACTCCACTCAGCTCACTCCGCTTTAGGATGTCATTTTGTCTCGTTTTCGTGTCCACAGTTTAAAACTATGCTGATTTACAGTTGGTATACGAACAGGCTCCAGACAACGCAATGTTACGTTAGGTTTTCTGTCCTCGCCAAGGCACATGAAATTATAAATCTTCACCTCCCACCAATTTCATACCTCCTCGTACCCCGTGAAAGTTTCAACTTCAAGGTAATTTCTGTGACAAATTGTCACATGTAGAATCTAAATGTTACAATTTTTCACTGACAGCTGACAGTTACTGTCAGCTCGCTGTCAACCTTATGATACGCTCACACGCACAGCTTAAGCCGTCTTTACTCATGGGAAAGTACTTGAATTAGTTTATTTGTGTGGAGTGTCACCGGACTTATTCTTGCAATTATCTGGTGACATAATGTGTAAATATAAAATACAGAACAAAGGCTTCGGATATCATACACTTAATTTGTGTCAGCCACCATGCTGCAGACACTATCTTAATTATTGTAATTGGTTCGACCGTAATAATTAACTAGGTATAACATAAAATATAAATAAATAGGTAAAATAATAAATGCTTAACATGGGAAACACTGACGCTCTGAACGAGCTGATCTTACAGTTTGTTTAATGTGCGAATGTGCTGGAAGAGATACGCGCATTAATTAATGTGACGAACGCTCAATTATGTGTGTTAATGAATGAAATCATATCAATTTGTGTGTGCGTGTCTGTGTGTGCGCGTGTGAGACACCATGGCTCCGCATGTGGCGTGCAATTACACAATGATCCGCTTCCGGTGCAGGACCGCGCGTCGAGTGTGCGGTTTGTTTTGCACTGAATAACGTTACACATCCTGCCATCAGGATTATTTCATTAATCGCAATGCTGCCATGAAAATAATACGCTCAACTACATAGTTTCTACTCTTCAGATATATGTATATAGGGGAGTGCGGGGCTGGTACTAACAAATTTTGTATTATGGTTTATATTTTCATAATTAATCAATTTTGTAAGTATTAACATGTTAATACTTACCCCACTCAATTTGTTAATTTTAGCCCCAAGGTCACTTCTTATACTTCATCGATTCCAGAAAATAATCTAGTAAAAATAGTTGCAAACAAGTATAATAGTTTTAAAGTCAATAAAATAGAATTTCACTTAGGATAAACTTTGATTGATTTAAGCGAAAAAATTCATCGTAAATCAATTTATCACGAAGTACGAAATGTTTATTTACCTGTCAATCCGAGGTTACTGCACAAAACTATGGTTAGGGACGGCTGGTTGATAACTGACAAGTTAGGACATATTCGGCTGTGTATATAGTTACTCTAAACTAAGTCTCATATTTTTAACACTTCACGTTTGGCAGGAATAAGCTTGTTAATTCTTACCTCCGTTAAAACCAGCCCCGCTCTCCCCTACGTAGGTAACTACTGAACTAAAGCCAGGAATTAGTAATTACTAATTGTTACCTATACATATAAATAAAATTGAAGTGTCTGTTTGTAATTCCAAATTAACAGCTTTTCACCAAATGCATATGAATACGGTACTTACATAAACAAAAATCTTTTTTTATAATTTTTGTCTGTCTGTCTGTCTGTTTATTCCGGCTAATCTCTGAAACGGCCGGACCAATTTTAACGGGATATCACTGGCAGATAGCTGACGTTATAAGGAGTAACTGAGGCTACTTTTATTTTAGAAAAAATCGTTCTTGCGGGAATTACGAAACTCACGCGGGTGATACCGCGGGGCAAAACTAGTCCTTAAATATGTACATCATATACGTGATTATATGAAATACCTCTGCCCCCCCCCCCCCTAGTCAAATTCACAATCTTTAATCGTTATCACTATAGAAAATCGAGAAACTTATCACATTATGACACGTGATCATGAAAATTGACTACGATTTTTTTACTGAGGGAGGGTTGACGTCATAGTAGGTATAGATACTGACGAACCTAGTAGGTAGGTACGTATCTTAATATTATGTTTTTCCATGGTTTTTCGAGTATTATCGAAATAGGAATTAAAATGGGTTTTAAAGTTAAAACTAAGTTAAAAGGTAATTTAGTGTTACATGGTTAGTTCAATTTGTGCAAAAAATTTTTAATAAAAATGTGAAATAATATTTTGGTACAATCAATCTCAAATTTCAACTGTAGCGACACATGCTTTCAAAAAGGACATTGAAGTATGAATGAAATAAAAATAGAACACAATCATCGAAAAAAAATAACCGGTCCGTCCGTCTAGTCAAGACTAAGTGCTGTTTCATGCCACTCTACCATTCTCATTCACAAATAAAGTGCGAATATTTTTCGCAGAGGCCGCCTCTATGAGAATGTATTAACTGCCATGTTTCATTCATAATATAAGTTATGACAATACGCATATTGTGTCAGGCGTATAGAGTTAACAAACTTTAGAGGAGATAAAATATGAATATGTTAGAACACCTAAATTAGAGCGAACGAGAGAAGTATTTGTATTTGGTGCGACTATGTTTGAATGATTGTATATGGACGATACTATAATTATATTATAGTAATAGAAAGGGGTTGATCATAACATTAGCTCGTAATAATTGAACAAAAAATGTTAAGATTTAAAAAAGTCAAACGATTAGGATACTTACTACGACGACGGTAGGTAGGTACAGGTACCTTAGGAGGAGTTGAGAAGAAGTAAAAAAATGGGACAAGAGATACACATAATGTGAATGGGGATGTGGACTACTTTTGAAAATCAAAATTCTAATTAGTCCGTCAGTTAGAAAATAAAAAAAAAACAATAGGCACGTATTTTTTGCTTTTTCATATAAATTAAAATATACAGAGATAAAGCGCATTAAAGTTTAGGGTGCGGGGATCGTGACGTCACTAAACGCTAAAACCGCCATACAAACTGTCAGAATAGTGACGTCACGCGAAATTTCAACTCAATATATCGCCGTTATTTTTTGATTACGTAAAAAAAGAAAAAATAGGTGTCCAATATTATTTAATAATCTACAAGACGGACTAAAAATAAAAATTAGTCAACATGCACAGATTGCTTGTTTGTGTAATAAATCATTATTACTATAAGTTTTAAGTTACTGTACGTAATTAAAGTTTCAATATTATATATTATCATAATTAATGTCGATTCTATTTATTACAAAGTTTAATAAGCATGTGGGAAGCATTTGTCGCGGTTCTGTATCATTAACGGAGTGCGAAGTGAACATGTGCGCGGGAGTGGACGCCGTGGTTGACGCGGTCTCGTCACACGTGCACGCATACAGACAAACAGGCAGACGGGTGCTCGCGCAAATCTTTGACTTGTTACGTAATGGGAGATAATTTTTGGAGCGAACAATTTTTTCGACCCGTAGTTAGGTATATTGTTGGTCCAGAGGATTTAAAATGTACAATTCGCGATTGGTAGATTCGCAAGTGATCCAATTCACAATTACCGGCTAGAGAGAAACAAGAGCGAACAGTGTTATTTTAAGTTTAATTTTGTCAGGTGTTATATACCTAATTATGTTGCACGCGTTTTCTTTTTCTAGTTAATTATCAAAATAATAGGCAGCTGATGTATTAATGTAATCAAGAGCAACGTACTCCTATGACGCAAGATCACTAAAAAAAGGAATGCTTTCCGAAATTAAAATGTTTTACAAAAATAAATGCTCTGCAGTATGTTAGTAATATGAAATAACATTATTCAAACTTACCTACTGGAATGAGAAGTGTATGATTATACAATTGACACTTTGCGTAGATACGTAGGAGGAATAGACTTCAGAAAAATAATAAAAATTCAAAGGTTAGTCTACTACGTTCAACGTCTATGGAAGCAAGTAAATAGTAAGTAAGTACTTACCTAAGTAGTAAGCTCGAAACAATTTATTGTTCTGAGGTAGTAAGTAATAAGTTCATGGAATTAATATTATAACGTCTGCTTTTTCTTCACTAAGGGACAAGTTTGAAAAAAGAACAACTGCGCTTTACTTCACAATAATTCTGAACGAAAACCGTTACGATGTCACAGTGAGACGGGATGTCTAACAAGTCAGCAAGTTCAGCAACACCCCACATGTGGGCACAGTGGGGTCGACGACACAGCAACGTGGCGACACTAGAATCTAGACTTTAATTAATTACTTTCGCCATTTTATGCTTTGCAGATTGCTTTGAATCTACGATTTCATCTTGGGAGATCAAAAACAATAAAATACAGGCTTCTATAGTCATCTAGCAATGCTCTAGATTTTTCCTTTGGACTGGTACCTACTCACCTACACAATTATAGATACATTCCCTAAAATATTTGTTTTTTAACTTAAATAATTTTTGGTATTAATTTATCACTACTATACTGTCTTGAAGTATCATCTAGATTCTAGTAGTTAAGGTAGGTAAGTTAAGGTAGGTTTATTATGACGTATGTCATATATATATTGTGTATAATAATTAATTTATATATAATGAATAATTTATATAGTGAATAATAATAAAATGAATAATTATATTGTGTATAACGAATAATGATACTACCAAATGTATTTGTATCTAAATTATGACCGCAACTGCTTAATTAATAAGCAAATATACACATATTTTATAAATATCATGATAGTGTACCTACTTATATAACGTAATGTACCTACCTAAGACAAGGTGACGTGTAAAAGTATTGTATTGAATAAATAAATAAACAAATAAATAACAAATTATCATTAATTTAGCGCCAATTTTTCAATCCGCAGTTCATCGTTCAATATGGAATAAGTTTTGTCTAACCGAAAAGACAAGATAAACCGTCAGATTGCTCATCTGACTGTTTATCTTGTTATTGAAAAATTAACCCTTAGTGAATAAAATAAAAAGAAACATTTTAAAAATAAAACATTATAATTAAGTATTTATTTTTTCCTGTAAATAATAAGCTAATAAATAATCCCAACGACTGATTAAGTCACAAAATATATTATTAATTATTATACTTACCTTAATAAAAAAACAAGGTTAAGCACCTCGAAATGATAACAAAAGCGGTTTTAACAATTGAGCAAAAAACTTCACTCATTTATTTCCCCAGCAGCCTGCACGGATCGTCTGTAATTGGGACGGCGGCGGTCAGCGTCCGTCGTTTTTGTCCGCACCGAGCGAAGATAAAACCACTGGGGTTTCTAATGTCGCATCTAGATGCAAATTGTCCCAGTGCCTCCCGGTATTTATTTTAAACTCTAATTTCGCCCCAGTAAATACCGCAAGGGTTACTGTCGAGCGCTTTTTGCGCTAGAATTTTCTTGTTACTCACAGCATTTTCTTTATGGTCGCAATTTTTTTTTTATTGGACATGGCCAGGATCTTTAATTATTTTCATTGTCATTGCATTATGCACTCATAAAACGTGGTACCTACTTAAATAACAAGTACTGTTGGACAAAATATGTCTTCCCTAAAAGAATCTCCGCAAGACCGACGTCTTGCGTCATTCTCATTCAGGTGATCCCTGTAACCTTTACCAGTTTTTCTGTCTATTTTTCTGTCCACTGCACCATAATTATTCTTTATAAATTTTCGTTAAAGTAGTATAAATAAAATAGAAAAAGCGACAAGCTATTAAGCGCTGCACGCGACCGCTGTAACGCTGGAGAGGGTGCGAATCGACGAATAAAATTTTGAGTACGAATTAAAAGTAAACATTAAGAACGAGGTAATTCTGTGAAACACCTCTCGTAGGCAGAGGCCAAATGATTTTTAAGAGCGCGAGAGAACAACCCGCGTTTTGTTCAGCTTTTATGTCACGGCCACGAAGCGAGCGGTCGCAGACGCGGAATATAGCGGAAGCGATCATATTGTGTTAAAGTATTTTTTCCCAATTTAAACTGCGAGATGATAATGATGATCTTTATGAGATGGATCGTTTTGTCTCTACAGTACAATATGGTCGTCAATCGAGATCTTTTTATCCCAAAATTCTTAAACGATAGTTCCTATTGAAATTATCAATCCATACTAATATTATAAACATGTAAACATGTAACAGTCGAAAATCGAAATCCACCAACGATTGCTCCCGCCTCTCGTCCGCTGATTTCCCGGCCACAAATTAACGTTTTATATTAATTAACTCAGTATAATTGAACCGAGCAAAACAGTGGCCCGGACAGTGTTGTTATGTTTAGCAACATTATGCCAAACGCACCTACGTACCTGCCTGCTCATTGTTATTTAGGAAAGCTGGCACATTTGTTACATTATTATTTTACTAGTTGTGCCCCGTGGTTTCACCGGCGTTAATATCAGAGTTCCCGCGGGATTTCCGGGATGAAAAGTACCCTACGTGTTAATCTGATGTATAAGTTATATTATTGTAAAGTTTCATTTTAATCCATCCAGTAAGTAGTTTTTGCGTGAAAGAATAACAAACATCCATCCATCCATCCATCCATCCATCCATCCATCCATACATACTTACAAACTTTCGCGTTTATAATATCAGTAGGATTTATTTTCGGCAAAAATACAATATGACTTATAGGTATAATATATGTACATTGTACATTTATGTAAATCTCGCCAACCTATATACAGGTTGTTGGCGAAGAAGCGCTCATAATTACTACTAATAATTAATTGTATGTTTCTTTGAAAATGCAAAATCTTTCAGAATAGACGCCGCAGTCGTCAAAGTTTTGAATGTAAAATCAAGGCCTTTGAGTAGAAACTTTTATAAATGAAACTATATTTGCCCAAGAAGGTTGAAATCGCTCTTTTTTTAAGTGTATAACTATGCATTCACTAGATACGTATGAGACTAAGCTAAACTACCACCTGTTATGAAGAAGAAAAGTGGTTGGTGGTTGGTTTTTTTCGGAGTCTCTCATCTTCAATACTGTATCATTGATTTTAAAAAATCCTAAGGATATAAAGACACAAGATAAAAAATAAAATATTTACTGTCTGGATCATTATTATTTTATCATAAGTATACATAATTTATAAGTAAGTAGTCTCGGATTCGAGAATTTTCCTTCGAAATTAATTCGCGTCCCTAACGCTCGACTTAAAATCATTTGCGTGTAAATTACCCTCAATGTTTTGAATTTTAAACAGTGTCGGTACTTTAGTCTGCAAAGGATTGTGCTATCATGCTTAGGGTGGGGGTGAAAAGGACAATGGTCTCCGGGGTAGTTTGTTTTCAATATTATATTATATAAAGTTTAGTATTCTATATTACCCTTACCAATGATAATAGGTATGTATTACAAATGCGAATGTGAATTTGTTTGTATGTAACGCTTTCACGCTTTAACTAATAAATAATGTCAAGCAATCATCATGCAAATTTGGCATACACGTTGTCAGGGGTAAAGAAACGGACACGAGCTACTTTTCGTCTCGGGATTCCCGCGGCACTCTAAAATTAACGTGGGTGAGCTGCGGAATATAGGTAGGTACGGCTGTTTGATAAATTAGGTCTTAGAGTATGACGTAGGGGGCATGATGACAAGATATAAAAATCAAACTTTTATTTAGTCCGTCAGTTAGTAAAAGAATTTTTTTTTTGCTTCTTCGAATTATTGAAAAAATACTTGGATAAAACGCATTAAAGTTTAGGAGTGGGAGTGGGAGGTCGTGACGTCATAACTAAGTATAAAGTGTATTAGGTGTGACGTCACACGGAATTTCAACTCAAAGTATCGATGTTATTTTTTTATTACCCTAAAAAAAGAAGAAATACGTGTCCAATATTTTGTGTTAATCTATAAGACGGACTAAAAAATTAAAATTTAGTCTTCATGCCCATTCTGATTTTGAAGTGAGTGAAACCGCGGGGATAATGGCTGTCTCTAATTTCGGGGCATTTTAATGATTTTATTTTTAATGTTTTTAATTTATGTAGACAGGTTTACGTACTTAATAATTCTACGGAATCTGAAATGGTCCTCCTCAAAGCGAAGCGAAATATAAGGCATGGCAAGGCAAAAAAGGCTTTTCTTCTAAAGAAAAAAACGAATAATTACCGCACGGTTTTAATTCAAATTGACAAAAAAATTGTAAAAAAAAACAAAATCATCAGCAATCAACGGGATTATCCGAATAATGGGATTTGCTGAGGGAGATTATGGTCCGGATTACTCGCTTGCCCGCTGCTGAAATTTCCACGACGGTGCATATGTTACCGTGTATTGACATTAAAAATTGAACCGTAAACCAGTATTGATAAGAATCAAATTGATTTTTCTGTGTACCATTGGGAATTTCATTTTGTCCTGAATAAGAATATTTCATATAGGACGACTTTGCTTTATAATTTTGGACGACGGTGTAATTAGTTTTTCCAAAGTTCCTATTCTGGTGGTAAAGTTTGTCTGTTTGTTCCAGTTTATCTCCAAAACAGTGAGTCTGATTTTTAGGGGAATTTTACTACCAGATAGCCGATATTATTTTATTTATTTTATTGGCACACCAACTGTTTACAGGCCAATTAGGTATAGATACAATAAGACAAGCCGTTTCGTTACTACAGGATATACGTATATTGCATTACAGAAAAGTAATGAACTATGGACCAAAATTTTCACTTTACGCCCATGTGAATGTAGAAAAATGGCCAAGTCGCATATTTTGAATAAGGTGTAGAGTTTAGATCTTGTAGTTTTAGGGCGTGTAGAGTTAGAAGCTTGGCTCTACATGAGATCTGATAACTTTTTAAAAGTGCGAGTCATATGATCTCGCCTTGGCAACATTTTTCATGAAAATGTTTTTGTTGCAGTTATAAGTAGTAACATGGGTTATTTTTATCAGAGTTTTTGCTGGATTTCGAAATTTACGCGAGTTACACCACAGGGCACAGCTAACCTCATCCAGAAGGTTAAGCTAAAATTTTTACACGCTTTATGCGTATACTAGCGGTCGCTAGCGGTTTCAAACCGCGGTAATTTCGGAGTTCCTGTAGGAATTTCGGGATAAATAGTATCCTATGTCACTCAGAACTACAGTAGTTTCCTATAATAGAAGAATTCTCAAAATCGGTTCAGTAGATCCAGAGATTACCGCCTACAACGTCACAAACTCACAATTTAAAAACTTTAGCTCTTTATAATATTATTAGTAGGTAATAGATGAAGCTACAATGTAACCATTAATGTATTAAAATGTTAGAAGCTAACTTTAACCTACTTCAAATTGTTGTATCAAAGTGAAAAAATCTTTGTGTATGTATATATACCAAGTTCGGATGACAATACAATATTATATGACATGGAGCTGATCTGATGATAGATGCAAACAATGGCCATCATAATTAAACGAATCAACACCGTTGAGTTGAGACTCGTTTGATTGGGCATGGCAAGAACTCTAGTCTTAGACAATAGGGTACCTACTTGCATGAAATTTATAATAAGAAATTGTGTCAATATTTCAAAAAAAGAGCCTCAGAAAAGCGTTATCGTGAAAGATTTACCAAAAAATTTTCAATAGTTTCCAAAATATTCAACTTTTAATTTTGTGAAACGGAATGTTGCAACGAAACACCAATCACAGCCAAGCTTGACACATGACGTCACTTTTATTGTTTTAGGAAACATTTACCTCTTTCAGAGAAGGCAAAAGAAACTAAGTGCATACAGTTAACGCATATTTTCCATTTTCTGAAGTTTTTTACTTTAAAATGCGTAAGATGCATTTTGATTGTGTACTGGAACTTTTGGAAGTAAATCGACACAGTTCAACCTTAATTTCGCTTTTGGATATTGAAGTTATCTGTCTGTCAGTGTCACATGACCCTGTCAATATGACAGAGACATTTCTGTCACAGATTAATAAGGCGTAATTTTGAACTAGTGACGTCATTCTGCGTTTCGGCGGTAAGGTCTAAAGTAGGAACTTTGAAACGCTCTATTCAATTAATTTATGCATATTTTTTTTTCTTTTTCTTGCTTTGTTTAAGTAGGCCATAGGTATATCTTTAAAATAGACTGAAAAAAAAATCATGGAAGTACCCCTATTATCTACCATTGCCTACATAGATATTACCTACTTTTAAGTTCAATTTACTCTTAAAGCATATTTTATTTATGCTGTTCCCCGCGGTTTCACCCACGGTAATTTCGGAGTTCTCGCGGGAATTCCGGGATAAAAGTACCCTATGTCCTTCTCTGTACCCCTGACAACGTGCATGCCAAATCATCCAAATCCGATCAGCCGTTTTTGCGTGATTGAGTAAACGTATGCGAAAGCGGATTTTCATCCGACTTGCTTCAAATTTATCGTCACTGCTCAACTCCTATATGTCTTAACGTTATGTTATATAGCCTATAACTTACCCAGGAGTATGGACTACAATCGTACCAAGTTTGGTTAAAATCCCTTCAGTAGTTGTTGACCCATGCGTGCACATACAGACAGACAGACAGACAGACAAAAAATTTACTGATTGCATTTTTGGCATCAGTATCGATCACCATTCATCCTCCAATATTAATTTTGAAAATAAATTCAATGTACAGAATTGACCTCTCTACAGTTTTATTATAAGTATAGATAGATAGTTCATCACTTTTTGCTGTTAATAGTAATGCCATCATATTTCATGGCGTCTTCTTTTGTCAGACGGTGGGCAAACCAAACATTGCCAGTCTTGCGCCTCCAGTGAGCTACATTGATACCAGACCTGCTAAGTACACCATAGAAGTAAAATCCGTAGATGCCAATAGACGGGTCATATTTGATACCCAAATCTGTATGTTCTTGAATACCAAAGCCAAAGTTACCAGTGGCAGAGGAATTGTCACGTCTCAACCCATATTCTCTTACTTTTAATCTCTTTTCAAGGATCTCCTCAGCTTTGGCTCCACGAACAGTGCACGTAGTGCACAGCAATCTTTTCATTACGACCCATACCAAAAGACCTTGCAGTGTAACGGGCTTTAGAAAATATCGGCTGCTGGTCAGTACCTAAGCTGCTTCAGGGCCTTAGCAGCACGTGTCAGCCTGTCACCAGACTTACCAACACAAACGTTCAAGCATAGTTTTCTGATATGAAAATTCCGCAAAACATTTTGTTGATTTGTCTTTTGGAACCTTCTTTTTCTTCTTATCTTTTTCAAATGCGGAAGGCGGGATTGGCACCATGATTTTAATTTTGTTTTTATGGTATAAATTATTTTAACTTATTCACTCAGTGGGATTCAAAATGTCGGAATAGGGTATTTCCGGTGAGCGGATTAGCGGCTCGTTTCCGAGGACTGGGTGCCCGGATGAAAAATTTGAAGTGTCCGTTGTTTTAAATGTCGACGCTCGTTAGGTGCGAGTGTACAGTCAGTAGCGGCAAAATGAAAACACATTTAGTCTATTATGAACTTTATTGCTGGTGCAATAAGATTCAATGACAGCCAAAAGTGATACGTCCGCAATCCGCGCTTACTGGGGGTTAATCCTACCTAGGTAGGTACCTACATACAAGATACCTGCCGGACCTGCACATTTTTTTTTTTTTATATAATTCAGATAATTTCTGATATCTCAGACATTCTGCTGTTGTTTATAATCATATAAATATCACTAAGTAGGTTATTACCAAAAAGGACTAGGTAGGTATAGTCCGAAAAATCGATTATGATGGTCTTCAAAATTAGCATAGGTAGGTACCTACTTGCCTATTCACCTATCTTCTTGAAAATTATAACATTTATCATAAATAAAATAAATTCAGCATATACGCACAAATGCATCGGGAGCACAATAAAATCCATCAAGAATCATAATATTATTTCGTTACCTATACAGAGTGATTGTCACGCGAGGCACATGGCGGCGCGAGGGACGCTCGGGGCGGGGCCTCCCGGACCACGCCCACAGCAAAAACCGTAACAGCGATAAGGTCGAAATCACTATGGAGATTCTAGAGATTTTCAGCTTTACCGTAACCAAAAGCCGGGCGATTGCGAACCGAGTGTGGCCTGCCTTAATACATACACGTATCCCGCGCGGGTCGCACGCTCCGCGACCGCTGGCTGGCGATTCGAAATTTAAAAACACGTTTTCCAAAAATTTGGAACACGTTTTGAAATTGAATAAAAACTGATTTTATTTTTGTGATGACTTTGATTAAATAGCCGGTTTGAGGATTTTTTTTTTTTTTCGTAATATAAAAGTTGACAATGGAAGTAAGTGCGATGCCGCCGATGCCCCTGGACTTCTCTATGGTTCGGAACGGTGGTGGTTCACCTGGGCGCAGCCTTCGTGAGGGGTCTCCGCGGCCCGTGTCCAACAGCGCGTTTAGGGTTGTCACCCCCAAAGGTAAGTTTTGGATTACAATTAGATTGTGTACATACTCGTATATGACTTAAGTTGATATTTAAAATTTATAACGTCCATGATAACTTTATGGTTCTTTGTTTTTTTTTTCTTTAACGAGTTAAAAAAATTGTGACCAAGGTAAAATGCATTTCCAATCTTAAAGTTTATTGCTATTTTAGGCATATAAATTTTATAAAGTATAATAATTAAAATGTGCTACTATTTGCATTAGGTGTTTTAATAAAAGTTTATACACTAATAAAACGGCAAATAAATATATATTACTTAAAATTCCTACCTACTGAATAAAAATTATGTTATTTCATGCATGAGGAAATATTTTTAAACATAAACATTGGGTCAGTTTGATTTTTGAACAAAGGGTTCAATTATACACTTGTTTACAGCTGAAAGGATTTGGTAAAAATTGGGTTTTGTTTCGGATCAAAATATAACATATTATGTAGGTATATATGTACCTATTGAGGGAACACCTAAAGTCATGGTAGGGTACTGCGGGATAAAAACTTTTTATAAAATTTACGAGTAAAATAAATAGGTAACTAGGTACCTACTATACCTACATGGTTATAGAAGTCTGAAGTGTAGTTTTTCAGAAAGATTGATTGCTAGAAAATTAACAAGAATAAATTAGTAGAATAGATCTCTATTTTAAAAGTACTTACATAACTATAATATTTACTCAGTAGGTAATGTCTCCTAGAGTTCTTGTATATAGAGTCCTTCTTTACGGAATAAAAATATAGACGTTTTGTCAATTGCCGGTTTTTATATAATTCATACCTATCTAAATACCTACACGTTGATACAAGCAAAATTTGTACATAAATTTCATGACTGTACTATCTATTTGTTATAGCCTGTAAAATAAGAAAGAAAATTAAGGATGCCTATAACGACTCTACTTTATAACTGGATTAGGTTCTAAATTTAAATTTCAAAATTCAAAATTTAAAATTAATTGGACACTGCAACCTAGAATAGCCGCCTTAATGAACCCTATTCTTCATGTGATTGGTCAAAGGAAAAGTCGAACAAAGACTCAAGCAATTCGAGTATTTTTAACTGGTATTACAAAGGAACGGGTGTCGGGCACTGATACCTACTGGATGCAGTTGAAATATTAATTTCCAATTTTCCCATGTGATGAGGCGAGTGTTGGGAGGTTTTTCCTTTTTTAATTTCCCTTTGATGTTTTTCTTTTATGGGAATGTTGAAGCGAGTGTGCATTGAGTTAATTATTTATGAGCAAATTATGCAT
The DNA here is from genome assembly GCA_907165275.2 of Zygaena filipendulae. Classification (NCBI taxonomy): domain Eukaryota; kingdom Metazoa; phylum Arthropoda; class Insecta; order Lepidoptera; family Zygaenidae; genus Zygaena; species Zygaena filipendulae. The sequence goes on from OU015649.1 coordinate 2,613,180, forward strand.
CTACCTATTAGCTATATATTCGGGTATAACCATGCAGCAACAAAAGTGATTAATAAATTAAATTCAATATCAGCTGCTGATCGCGGCTTCGCTCGTGTTGGTGTAGATTTTTTTTTTAATTTTCAATCACCTGGCAACAGTACTTTTTCCGAACAAAAAAGTATGCGAAATTTGGTGATGATCGGTTGAATAGCTGAAGCGTGAAAGCCGAACAAAAACAAACTCGCATTCGCACGTATAATATAACTGCTAGCTATTATAGGATAATTGGTTTACTAGCTATAGCTATAGCTAAAGCTTTATTTTAGGAAAATAATTAAGTAACTTTGGTAATAATTAATTTATTCGTAACAACCTGTTGTCATGGAAAATATCCGTCATTTTTTCTTTCAGCGAAGGTTTTAGATTTGGTTATCTGCTATACTGAATATAACTAGTAGTAGGTAAAATAATTATATTAACACACACATACACACAATAAGTAGGTCTAATATATAATACCGGAAAAACGGTAATATCACTATAATTTCCGTTAATGTGTAAAATTACAATTGTCACTGCAATTTTCGGTTATAAACTACTGTTCATATATGCACGAGTCTGGGAAACCTTATATAGGTATACTAACGGCGACTCTCCACTGGTATTGGGAGTAAAAAATATATTTTTTAAAATCCCTTCAGTAGTTTTTGACCCATGCGTGCACATACAGAGAGACAGACAGACAGACAGACAGACAGACAGACAAAAAATTTATTGATTGCATTTTTGTCATCAGTATCGATCACCATTCATCCTCCAATATTAATTTTGAATATATATTCAATGTACAGAATTGACCTCTCTACAGTTTTATTATAAGTATAGATGTTACTGCTAAAGACAAAGTGGGTACTTACCTACTCAGTTAATAAATAAAACATGAAAAAATGTCCATGTTGACTAAATTTTTTCTAGTCCGTCTTGTAGATTGATAAAAAATATTGCACACGTATTTTTTCTTTTTTTACATCATCAAAAAATAAAGGAGTTACATTGAGTTGTAAAAAAACTAATTCCTTAATGATTTGATAAAATATATCATACCTATCTAAATCCCTTTAAAGCGTAGTGCGTAGGTAGTGCATTCGTAGAATTCGTAGATTGTGACTGCACTTGAGTTTAAAAAATATGGAATCCATTTGAGATAGTTAAAAACTAGTTCCTAACCTAACCTAACCTAACCTGAACAGTGTAAATTGAAATAGGCTAGTTTCCTGGGTAAAAAAATCAAAATTCTATTTAGTCCGTCAGTTAGATAATAAAAAAATAAAAGACACGTATTTTTTGCTTTTTTAAAATAATGGAAATATGCATAGATAAAGCGCATTAAAGTTTAGGGTGAGGGACTCGTGACGTCACAGCTCGCTATAACGTGCAAACAAACTGTAGCGAGGCGTGACGTCATGTGAAATTTCGACTTGATATATCTCCGTTATTTTTTGGTTACATAAAAAAAAAATACGTGTCCAATATTTTTTAATAATCTACAAAACGGACTAAAAAAAAAAATTAGGAAACTAGCCTATTGTATGAAGTAGCGTTAACGCTTCGCTCCGCATGCGACATCGCTCACCGTTGAACGCTCGAGAGCCGGGACAATAACACCATAACACTAAGCCACCGCGGACCCTCGGGCACCCTCCGGCGGCACGCGCCCCTCTCCCGCCCCACTCGACACAAAGATCATCCGGGACTGGCAATTGTCGAATTACACAGTTCTAAGCTGTGGATTACAAAAGAAAAAAGTAGGTAACTTGTCTGTTTTTAATTCTACGCCCGTTCATGTGAAACTTTTAAATACCGTCATAAAATTTAAGAGTAGGTAATCTAGATGAATTTCAGCAAATTTAAATGACCGTCTACTTTAAATGACGTTATAATGAATGCAGACCTATTTGGAAACGTCCTAACTAAAGGTTAAAGTTGAGTAAGAGGTGTAGACGCCGCAAAAAGTGTATAAGGGTTTGGTAAAGTCTTTAAGCCGTAGTTGTATACAAGCGAAACAAAAGCTGTTATATGTCTAAAATCAACCAAGCTAACTTATCTACAGATCTTCGGCTGGCGGCGTCTGTCCGTCGGTTGAGAAGCGTACCCTCAATACCTGTTATATACATGTTTAGTTGTTGTATACGTATGCTGTAAATCTTTGTGTTGTGTCAAATAAAGTTTTTTCAATTCAATTCAATCCAATTCAATATAAATAAAAACACTGCGCCTCTATAGGTACTCAAGAAAACATAATTTCTCCAAGGATTTCACATTATTTATTAATTGAAAATTTCGTTGGATTTTCCAACGTTATGAGTGCAGCTATAGTGGCTTATAAATAACAATTAATACGTTCGGAACACTCAACTTTCATCGTGTAAGTCGTATCGCTAATAACTAGCTAATAATTCCGCCGCCCACTGCACCGCCCGGACATCTGATCCCGCCCGTAATCGGATTGGGCTGATCGAACACCGGCTATTATTGAGTTTGCCATTATTTGTGCACTGCCTGCAACGTTGGCAAGACATTGATTTTAATGAGATTGCTTATTTATTATGAAAAAATTGAATACAGAGTTTGATTATTTAGAGCTTATCTCATTATTTTTTACTAGCTGCTCTTCGCGGTTTCACCCGCAGTAATTTCGAAGATCCCGCAGGAATTCTGGGCTCAAAAGCACCCAATGTCCTTCTCTGTACCCCTGACAACGTGGATGCAAAATTTCATGATTATCGGTTAAGCCGTCGAAGCGTGTAAGCGTAACAGACAGACAGACAGACAAAGTTGCTTTCGCATTTATAATATTAGTAAGGATGAAGAAATATATAGAAAACCTAATGACCAAAACATTGGGTATAATACCTAGTAAGGATTATTACGATAAAACCTTGATTTGAGAACTGAAAAAAAAAAGTCTAATCATTTCAACCGAGACAAGTATTTATTTATATATTTTCCCTGTTTGCCTTGAGTGTTGACTGAAACTGTTAACTTCTCATTTAACATGACGTTTTCCTCTTTCTCGATTGGTTTTCACCAAAGAAACAGTTACAGGGAAACGCTCCACACTTGGACATAGATAAGCAATAGTGTGTTAACCCACACTGTAGAAATTTTGATCAAATCGTGTTTTAAAAGTAGGAGCGCCATTTCGTGTCAACATTTTTTATGTTCAATATTTAGTTACATATTTAAGCAACGTAATAAGGTAAACACATAATTAAAAAACGTTCCTTAACTCTCAATAAATCGTTCTGAATCAATAACTCAATTTTGTGGGTTAACATGTTATTGCTTATCTGCATCCACTTATTGTTGATCTAACAGGTAGGTATGTCTCGAAAATATTTCCATTAATTTATTTCGAATCCGACCGAAAAGTTGTTTCAAGTTCAATATTTGGATAGTACCTAATATATGTTATGACGTATTACTAGGTATCTATAGTTACTAGTGTATTAGAAATCACAGTATTTCTTTATATCAAATTTCTCGCTGCAAAACTAAGATCCAACGACTTACCTGTATACCTAATACTATCTGAAAAATGGATCCGAAATGTTAGATTAGGCTTAGGCATAGGTATTACCTACCAAATTTTTTGTACAGGTACTTTTTCATAACATTTGTAACAAAAGACTGTGCATAGGTTTAAAAAAAAAAACAGTTTATTTATGTGTAAAGCGGACTATTATCCCGTGAAGAGATTCCTTCCAACCAACCTAGTCATTAGACAATATTTATCGTGACAGACCCATAAAATGAAAACATTGATCGGAAGAGGAATGTATCTAATGTGTAGAATCACAGAAAAAGGTAGATATTATTTAGTATCCGTTGAGTTCCTAAATGGACGCAGATAAGCAATAACATGTTAACCCACAATATTAAGTTATTGATTCAAAACGCTTTATTGAGAGTTATAGAGCGTTTTTTAATTATGTGTTTACTTTATTACATTGTTTAAATACCAAAAATCATTTAAACATAAAAAAATGCTGAAACAAAATGACGATTTGATTTTAAAATATGATTTATTCAAAATTTCTCCAATGTGGGTTAACACACTATTGCTTATCTATGTCCAAATATCAAAATACTTAGACCTAGCGTGCACAGAATTCGCCAACGAAGAATAACGAGAGCTTCCAACCGAACGCAATCAGTCATGCAGTTTTCGATGGATTCATCAATCAGACGTATTCCGATCATTTTTTATTCGTTCGAATTACTTTCGCGCACGGAAATGAAAGATTCGCATGCGAATGCGTGAAACAGTATTTTTGTATAGAAAGTTTGACTTTTGGTGGCATATCATCATTTTCATAATTTGACATGACTGATAACAACTTCAAGAACGTTTCGTTTCAAGACCGATTAAATACCGGTTTATTAAAATCTATGAGAGTTAGCTTCCGGTTTTTAAATATTTTGAGTATAAAATGCAAACAAATCTAAAGGAGTTTCAGAAAACAGCAAAACCATATTCGAAAGATTCAAAAATATGAAAAAATGGGATTCAGTGAATTTAATTTCACATGTGAATTTATTTCACATGTGATTCAAAAATACGTCTCCTGTACTTTTGAACAGACCCTCCGGACCTCTGATTTCGGTGAACGTTAGATAATCCATGGGCCACGTCGGTCGATCCATCATCTCGGATGGTAATCTAATTTGCTCGTGGGCACGCTGACATACGGGGCAGTATCCTTGCATCAGCATATAGAATAAACGAATGCACCTCAGTAGTTATATCGTAAGGGTTACCATACACTTTACCCTATGTCAGCTTTTTCTGTAGGTACCCTTGACAATGTGTATGGAAATTTTCACGCGGTTCCACTAGCGTTGACATCGGAATTCCCGCGGGAATTAACGGATAAAAGTACCCTATGTCCTTTTCTGTGCCCCTGACAATGTCTCCGTCTACTAGGATAATGATGGTTTGAGTAGTTAAGGGGTGAAAAGTTCTTTTTTTTTATGTAGTTATATACGTCGGTAATTACGTACAATATTTAATGAAAATCCTTTCGTTTGTTCTATCTGAAGCTTGGGGCATGGCGTAAACCAATTCGCGTTTATAACCATTGCTTCACCGCACGAATTCCATCACTAAAAGAATTAATTAATTGTGTATAATCTATCTTCTATTCTAAATTATATCTGTGGGAATACCGAATTTATTATCTACGTATTCCTATGATTAACCAATTTTCAAAGTCACACAAATTATTTTAATGAAATGGCTTTTTACCGGGAAAATATGAAATATCTGCGTAACATACCTACTATGTCGCATTTATAAGAAAAAATGTTAAAAATTTCAACGGAGCTAAAATAATTATGGATTTTCGAATGTTGCCCCGTTTTCCTTATGGAAATTTGATCCAATTAGGTACAACTAAACAATTAGTAGGATTTAATCAATAGTGGGTCACGTCTATCAATTGGATAAAATTTCACTCCTTACTAGCTGTTCCACGCGGTTTCGCCCACGTGAATTTCGAAGATCCCGCGAGAATTCCGGGATAAAAAGTACCTAACCTATACATAACCTATGTGTTATTCTGTTATTCTGTTGTTTATTATCAAGTTTCATTAAAGTCTATTCAGTAGTGCGTGAAAGAGTAACAAACATCCATACATTCATGCATATACAGCCATACATACCTATAAAAACTTTCGCGTTTATAATAAATAATATTATTAAGGATTTATACGTATTATTTTACCGTGGTTTTACGCGTAGGTAATGTAATTCTTTGCTAAATATACTAAAATATGGGTTTCTTTATTTTGGAAAGAAGCCTTGTAGCCTTGTTGTGGGTACTCATATTCACGACTGTTACCTACTCCGAAACCATCACAGACACGCAATCACTTCAACGATCAGTCAGTCAGTCAGACTCAGAATAAAACATGTGTATAGCTCAAGTTTATTTTGGTTACTTTAAGTATTACTCAGTATTTATCGAGTGTGGTTAGTTGAACACATGCCAGGCCAAGAATCCGCGACAAAACGACATCGACAATGAGATCGCACGTCCTTGGCTACATCCGACATCCGATTCTCACACTTGGCTGTATAACAAATTCAATCTTTGCCTCATGTAATTTAAGCGCCACGACCAAGTAATAAATTCTTTTGACGCATTTTAAAAATATTCCATTTTTAAAATGCGCCAAAAGAAGTATAATTTCAAAAAATGAAGAATATGTGGTTACATTAGTTCATACAGGGAAGTTAATCCTACTAATATTTTAAATGAGAAAGTGTCGATGTTTGGATGTTTAGATGTTTGGATGTTTGTTACTCAATCACGCAAAAACGGCTGAACGGATTTGGATGAAATTTGGCATGCACGTTTTCAGGGGTACAGAGAAGGACATAGGATACTTTTTATCCCGGGAATCCCGCGGGAACTTCAAAATTACCGGGAACTTCAAAATTACCGCGGGTGAAACCGCGGGGCGCAGCTAGGGAATAAGGAAATACACGGGACATTATTATTTGTGTGTGGTTACATAGTTTAGTTCAATTTTATTATCCAACCTGCGCAATTTTCTTAAAATAATTTACATAATTTGGAACAAAGACATTTCGTAAAAATTAAAAAGGTTTTTTTTTTCAAAATTTTATCGATTGTCTAATTTTTAAAATCCAAAGAAATTAGCATATTAATTCTGCCCTACGAAAAATCGGCGATTATTGTATCTGCTCTTGTATTGTTTTGTACGTAAAAATAAATGTTTTATAGCTAGGTACTTATACCCTACTGTTTTTTTTTTAATAAAATTTTGTCTCTTGGGAAGACAGATATTCAAAATTTTTTTTTAACGCAAGCTCCATCGTATTTCTCTTATACAATATGTCAATGAATGAACCAAAAACCTGATACATCTCAATAAAAAAATAAACAATCTTATGATTAAAATATAAATTATGTTAAAAAATTAATAGTTAAAAGTTATTGAACATTAGTTTGAAGGTGACCCATCTACGAAATTTCAAGCGCTATCAATGACCGATTCGATATTTTTGCTATGGGTGGTGTACGGGCCAAACATTGTATTAGACATGGACTTGTAAAAATAAAAAAAATATAACCCATATATTAAAATATGGTGCGATCGATTCGGAAGTCAATTCTGTTCAAACTACTTTCTAGTTTTCAGTTCATTCATTAACACGTTGTATATTCTAAAATCAATCAAAAACCCACGTACCCATACCATTTTTGGTCAGTCGGTAGTAGGTTATCCCAGCGATTATCAATTTAACAACTTGGCAAGTACAAATTTCCGCGAACGAATGCCTAAGTACCTAATTTAGGGTAATACAATTTCGTTCCATTGTAAATTTTCCCTTTGTGGCGAGAAAGATTTCAGGGTTAGATTCCCCCATTAGGGTAATGGCGCACACGCGGCCGCCCCGGCCTGGGCCCGCTAAATCCTTACTCCGGATAAAGACGATTTACGTACGGTATAAATTATTAATGACCCCTTTGAAGCAGTCGCCGCCGCACGGAGAGCGAACGATTAGTTTAAGGGACGTTTTTAACAAATTCATGACTGATTAGTACCTGATGGGAGTTGATGATGATGTTGGTGTTAATCTTAATAAATACAATTCCGGCCCTGTGGGGCTAAGATGCGCAACACGATAAAATTATATCGAGCCATTTTCAATATGTCGACTAGAATCGATAAAATGGCTCGATAAAATTTTATCGTATTGCGCATCTTAGCCCCACTGGATGATTTAATATTACGATTTTTTCACGAATTACTGAAATTTTGCGAAAGTAACTTTTATGTTAACAAATTGAAAACCTATTTATTTGTTTTATGTAATTCCTTACCAAGGCTTTAATCTATCTATACATATAAAATGCTTTGTCCTGAATGACTGATGGATCAACGCACAGCCTAAACCGTTGATCGTACAGACCTGAAACTAGGAGGGTCTGTTCTCTGTATGACGTAAGCATCCGATAAGAAAGGATTTTTGAAAAAACCCCTTAGGGGTTGAATTTTCAAAATTTTCAAAAGGCGTTACGAAGTTTGTATGAAACTTCGAAATTATCGCGGAAAACCGCGCGGGACAGCTAGTCTGCTATAAATGCTAATGAATCACTTATTCAGCCGGCATCTCTTCCTTTTTCAAATTTTAAATGAACTACTTCCTTGACCTGAAATCATTAAATCTTAACCTTATTAGAATCATCCTGTCAACTGGCTGGTTGCGAATGAGCCGGCAACATCAAACGGTGGACGTCGGCTCACATCTAACCAATGAGCGGTGACCGCCAAAGAAATGAATCATGGACGTCAATGGAATTGATTGAAATAACTCATCCGATGTGCAAATGTGCCGTAGACCTAGGATATTATTCAATTCATGGTATGGCCTCTGCTGTATTTTCAAATTTTTGTTATTTATAATACAAGTGCGAAAAATAGTTAATTTTCAACGAGATGCGATCTAAAAAAGACCTTACAATCATCTAAAATGGCGTGTACAGCAAAAAAACGATAGAAAAGTGCCAATACACAAATTAAAATACAGTAGGTATGTTATGTAAAATATAGAGTTTTTACAAGAATATTTTGTGTAAATGTAACACATACCTAATAACTTGTAGCTTTGCTTGAAGTTTGCAATACAGTTACTAACTGCAATAAATAACAGACAGAACCATTTCAAAACAACATTGTTCGTGCTGAAACGGCTGGATACATTTCGATAAAATTTAAAGTTAAAAACCCGTAATTAAAACAGATGAGTAATTTTTTATTTCGGAGTTTCCAAAGAATCCTGTTAATGACGCGAGCAAAGTCGCGGGGAGTAAGTAGCTTAGCCAATGGGAAATTGGAAAATTAATTTAAAAAAAATGGCAACAATTATCCGACGCGGTCCACCGGGATCGACTTGCAAGCAATGGGTCGCTTTTGATTGGCGTGCGAACGCAACGACGGGTTAAGAGGTGTTAATTGTGCGAGATTGAATGTTTTCTCAGGGCAACACCAATTTAAATTGGACGCAATTGTTGCTTTGGATCTATCTGTATTTTTTCCATTATAACTTAGTAGTAGCTCATGTTGCACTAATTATGTTAGATAAGGATAAGGAGTAGGGACATGTTGAGTGCTTTAGTGAAAAATTTTGAATTATCTTCGGCGCGTCGAGAGTAGGTAATGCCTGCACTACATTATCGCCGATGATCGTTGATCGTGTGATCGTGTGATCGGCGATAATGTGGACACCTCAGCGCAACCACAGGCGATTCCCTTTGGTGCGTGCCCAAAAACCGACAGTTCACAGGTCGCAGGCGATCATAGACGATAAAGGTCGGGGAGTAAAGCTGAGTATCCCCTCTACACTATCGTGCTCGCCGTCGCGCATAATCGTCTGTACTCGGCAATAATGTAGTGCAGGCTTAAAATTTTATAGACGACGGAAGTGACGAGCTAGATAACCTTCATAGTTTATCTTCGAGAAAACAGTCCCTGCCCTGTAGAAAATAAGGGATAGAATCGTTATGTCACGTGGTCAAGCAAAACTGGACTTTTGATTGGATGGTTTTACGTGAGCACGTGATACTACGTTTCCTTACTTGGTTTTTTATCCGTGAACGATCATAGATTGTCAACTCGGATAAAGGAGCTGGATAATACGATAGAAGGTAATTGATTGCACTTATAAGTTTACAAGTTTATTTTTACCTATTTTATTTTGCTTATGCCATAGATAAAAACAACTACATGCACTAAAATACTTGGTGGTGACGATATCGAAACAGAAGTTATGCCAGATATAATAATTATTTTACTATCTGTTTGTAACGTTTAAAAAATCTGTTGCCGATTGAAAACCCAAGGCCGTTTCCATTGGGAATATAATATAATATCAATTGTATATTCACACATTCAAAGCACAAAATTGAAGAGCCACGATTCAATTTACGACTAGTTATATCACTCGGGTCAATTAAGCAGCACATGACAGTCGACGACGAGTGACTAACGCGCGTAGGACGCGCGGCTCCGTGGGAACTGACCTCTTACGATTTTACAACCGTAACAAGGTTCCCATTTGACGTTTAGCAGACGTTTATATTTTGCTAGCTGCTCCCCGCGGTTTCTTCCGCGTCGATTTCGGAGTTCCCGCGAAAGTACCCTAGAAGGACATAGGATTTCTGTACTCCTGACGACGATATGCAAGTTCATGATGGTCGGTGACGGCGTGGAAAGGTAACAAACAGACAGAGTTACTTTCGCATTCATAATATTTGTGACATCGAATGACACTTGTTTGCACTTGTCTTTAGCGCGACTTTGCCACCAGTACAAACCTAACCTAACCAAGAATCTCGGGCAGCTCTACGCGGTCTACGCCCCGCCCCGCCTTAAGTGAAAAAGTGGCCATGAAATTAGTATGAATTAAACTTTTTTCCTAAGTTTCGTATCTCCAAATGCCAAAAACGAAACTCAATTTCGTCAGTCCGTATGCCACAGCTATTGAAGTTGGAGATAGTTTGTTGGTACTACAAAGAAGAACTTTATAAGGAGTGTTCCATGAAATAATTAATGATGTAGTCATAGTTTAGCGAATACAAATAAAGAGTTATGTGACATTATTTTGTAACGTCATTTTACTTTATCTATTCTATTTGTTGTCAATGTTGAGAAGTTTATAATTCTTCGTGCCGAAATGTAATCGGTAATAGGTTAATTTTTAATTTGTTTTTCAATTAATGCAAACGAAAAAAAGCATGGTTTTAAACCGAACTCACTCGACCTTCCTGTAACGTTAACTTTGAACTAGGTACGTGACATTAGCGGAGTAAGTAATGGCAACAAAGTGGAAACCATTTCTAAATTAGGTGAATAGACAAAATTTATAACAATAAGTACATAATTGTATGTAAGTGATAAGAAATGTATCAGTTCGTGACAATGTGTAAGCAATAACCTATAGCAGCGATGACAACTTATGTGCCATCTCACATTTGTACTGTATAATTATTATCATGTATCGGCACTGTAGGTCTGTGACATAGTAGGTAATACGAAATATTGTAAAAATTAAGATGTAGATATAAATGACTGTTGCCAAAACATAAATAAATAAAAAATAAAATCTAATTAGAAAGAGAAAAGATTTAACTTTTTGTATGTTTGTTTGTAATGGATAAACTCGAAAACTGCTGAATAAATATTCTTTCACTCATAGGAAGCTATATTGTTCCTGACACATAGGGTACTTTTTATCCCGAAATTTTCCCGGGAACTCTATAATTAACGCGGCTTAAACCGTGGAGGATCGACTTAATAAATAGAAGAAGAATAGTTTTTTAATGCATCGACAAAGCTTTTTATTAAAACTCAGTTAGCTGACAAACGCTACTTTATTTTGGACTTAAGATAAAAATTTAACAAACAAAATATTATATTTGAGAAACACGAAAAAAATCGTAAAAACAGGAAACAGCGACTCGATAAACCGTAACACACTATGTACATTCGAGCACACTAAAAGTACCCTACACGTGACCTTAATAAAGCTTGTGATTACATAACGACAAGCAGCTAATGAACAAAAATTATCCATAATATGTATATTATGTACCGATATCAATAACAAAAGTTATCAAGCCGCAACATAGTAATTATTCACCGAAAACATTACAAAACTGTGCTTAATTAATAGCACTCTGTTATCGGCGTATAAGAGCAAATTTTACAAACAAAATTCCAACTAATAATATTATAATCTCAAACCAGGAAACTGTGACCCTCTGCTCGACCCCGATGCCTGGAGCCTTTGAAATAAAAATGAAAGAATCTTTATTCTAGATTTACAATAGCCTAGTGTTGTGGGCGATAAAGAATGCTGGGTAGACGGCATGTCACCACTGAGATAAGGGCTGGCATTCATGTCGCTAATGTCGATAAATAACATAAATGAGTCTTTAACTACAAATGAAATGGAAGTAAGTTATTAAAAACGAAATTTAACTATAGTCTTCTCGAACATTTTTGCTGCGTAGCTTAAACTTAAAAAAAAAAAAAACATCAACAAACTTCAATAAATACACAAAGGTACTATACTTTTACATTTAATTCGAAATACAAAAATATACGTCATATCACTCATATCACAATAATAATTATAAGCTATTACTTTTATGTACTGATCGGTTCAAAGTCGGTGCCTAGCCCGCTCGAGTCTGTTTGCTTGTGTAGATTTGCTCACGCAACACACGCTCATGTTCAAACGGATTATATAAATCGCAACGTCTATCTACTACCTATTTGACTGGCTTGACACCGACTTTGAACCGATCAGTACATCCTATCACACTCAGGGACACCGTAGCTTCCTATCAGTGAAATATTTTTTAGAATTGGTTCCTTAGTTTTAGAGATTACCCCTTAAAACAAACTTATCAACTTTAACCCTTCATAATATACTCGTACATAGTAGTTTACATGTGTGAGTATGAGGTTTAGCGACAATGGTTCCTGTAATTACAAAAAAAGATTCGTTATTGTTCGTTAAACGTCATCGTAAATAACGATAACGTTCATCGTTATTTTCGTTATATTCTATGCGTGTGACAAACGAGCACCAAGCATAGATAGCATATTTTATTTTACTTACTTATAGCAAATAATAGTTTGTCAATGACGATTTATGATATTGCACATTTCCAGTTTAACTCTACATAGGAAGGTATAGATAGAGATTGATAACATTTATTTGCATCATCACATATTGTCACAGTAACAAAGGGTTCCGTTCAGAATCCGATGGATTGCCAACACTTGTTCGTTGTGGCTCGTTATAATAAAGGTCTGTCCTGACGACCACCCAGGCATGCAGTAACTTGACACTTGGATTAGAATAAGAAATCTTTAGAGCGGATTAATTATGGTGAAAATAATAGACTGTATACGTATACTTTATCATATGTATCTACTTATATCTGTAAAAAGGGGTCCTAAAAAGTTGGATCCAATGAGTGTAAATCTAAGGTAACAATAGTACCTATGACTAAAAAGTACGAGTAATAGTGAGGTCAAGACCTTAGGTACTATTTAATATCTAAATATGTATAATAAAAAAAGGAAGAAGGAATAAAATTATTTAACAATGGCACATAGCAGATAGCAGCATGAGATATATAATAGGTATTATCTACTGAATATATTTCTTTAAAATGCATTAAAATATATTATAAGCAGCCATACTTAGAGCATAATAATTATTACTCCGTTCAATGTCTGAAAAAAACGAAGTACCTATTTCGTTAACAAAATTTGTGAGTAACATATTATTGTATTATACGAAACGTTTCTATGTTAGCAAATCCTTATGTACGATTTAAATGGGACCGTATAAAAACCATGTTTAATTCGCAAAAACCTACTGAAAAATATGAAAACAATTCAATTACTATTAAATAAACTACTAATTACAATATTAATTAAAATATTGACACATTATTCCGCCAGCTCAGCATAACTCGACGCGAACCATCCGTTGATGGAGCTGGTGGAGCTGCATGTGGCGTGTAAGTGCTGCGTGACATTGTTTTAATAAATGCCTACATTTATTTAAAAAAAAAAAAACCAAGTGTCTACCGGACCACGAACAGCACCCTGTTCCGTAGTGGAACAAATTTATTAAATTTTTACTATTTGCGAAAATATCTTACATGAAAAAAAATTACACAACTTTATGTCATCTATTTGGTGCCACCTTTAATTTTTCAGCATTTTTCACCCCTTTGTTCACGGATCACGGATGTTACCTCTGTGGTTGAAATAATCACTTTTTTTTATGCCTGGACATTTATAATTTAGAATTTAAACTAAGTATTAACAAAAACAGTATTGTCTATGGTGGGAACAAATTCATCTTAGTTTGGCAATATGTGATGATGTTTAAGCCGATTATAAGCATTATTGTTTCTTATCTGGTCCATGCAAGTTCATATGACACATATTTCAAGGTCATTATTAATCTCTTACGCCTCAGACCAAATAACAAGTCCATTAGTCTAAGCTTAAAGCATGTATTTATTTTAATAGCTAACGAAGCGAATTCTCACTCAGTGCCACCTGTTTTATTCATAGTAAAACCTATTTTATTTTAATCCGAGTAAATTGTCTCATTCACTCAGTAGATCTATAAATTCAGTATCTACATACATCTATTCTACTCGCTTTTTGTGCGTTCATCTCGTATCGAACGATTCGAAGTGCATCAGTGTTTAATAAACAATAATTCCAGTGAATGAATTAATGCACGGACTCGGTTCCATTGATGGCAGTAAATGCCTTATTGTTTTACAACCAACGATGCTAATTGATGTAATGCGGTGTCCTTTTATGACGATTTCTTATCGTCTATATGTTGGTGGTATTTAAACTTTTAACGCATACCTGTAGAGATTCGAAAGATCTTTAACATTTTATCATGTACCTAGGTACGGTAGAGAATTAATTAATAGGCATAGAATAAGCAGTCAGTGAGCCAGCAGAGTGAAGCTATTTAAAGACTGAAAAAAGCTGGATACGTCGTATGTTGTGCCGTTGCTTCCGTGCTCATCTATCGGTTTTGACTTTTGTGCTCTATTTCTATATCTCTACAATGTAGGATAACCTATTCTATTTTTAACTGAACACATAGTTATAAACTGGTTTCTTCCCACCGAAATTAATTCCTTTGGATAATTGTCTTCGAGTACCAAACTAAGACAAATTAATCCCGAATCAAGATAGCGCAAGTGTTCTATTACATTGTCTCCAATTTCCACTGATCAAAGAGTACGTCACTATATCCAACGAGGCTAATAAAGTAAACAATAATTGAATGTACATCATCATATGCAATTCTCGCGTCATTTCACTACATGGGAGCGCCGTAGAGTCGGTCAGTGCTTAGGGCGCCACACTGGGGGCATCCTAATTGACAGCTGATAATAACGTGTCAACATTTGACGCGCACCCAGACGATATTCAATTTTGTTTTGATGAATTTATATATTTCGTTAATCATGCAAATGAGGGTAGTTAAATCATTCCGTTTTATTATGGTTCTTGATTTTATAGCACGTATTCGAGAATTACGGGTAATGTTATTTTGCACATAATATAGGATGTTTACAATAAACTGGCAGATTTTAATCAACTCTGTATTGAATATTGACAAAACGAAATTGATGCCCATATTCGATACGTATGTACGAAAATCTATCTGTCTGTCTATGAAAATCCAATTTTAATTTTGTAAGTTCGCACAATATCCAACGACGACCCGATTGGCGCAGAGGTCACCATGCCTACCCGCTAATCAAGGGGTTCCGGGTTCGATTCCCGGTGGGGGTGGACTTTGTTTGATGAACACAGGGTGGTTACATTTTCCAGTCTGGGTGTGTTTATATATGAATAGTATAATATATAAGTAATTCTATGTAGTATATACCACGTTTGCTTAGTTTCCACGACACAAGCTAATAATAGCTTACTGTGGGATCAAATAGATCTGTGTGTTGTGATGTGGATTATTATTATCCAAAGATCCATTGTAAACGCTTAACTTATGGTTCCCTTAGAACGAAAGTGACCAAACTGTAAATTTTGTAACTTCCGGTTTTTTTATATGTTATTGATCTTAAAAATGCCCACTATAAAACCTTGTAACCCATTATGAGTAAAAACGGGACAGCCTATCCGATCACTTTCATTGATCACGCTATTCACCAATGCATGTTATGTGAAAGTGACTTTCTTGATCATTTCCCATTTGAGTTGCAAATCTGTCGCCAAGCACCTAACGGTGTGTTCCGGCAGCCCCACTTGAAAGCCAGTTCCCATCCCCATTCCAGGTGTTCTGGTGTCATTCCAGGTGTTCTGATTGTCTATGGGCGGCGGTAATCACCATCAGGTGTACCACTTGCCCGTTTGCCCCCTATGACTTTTTTCTTTTTTTTATGAAAAAAAGCAATATTTTGTGAGCACCGAAGATTCGCTTCCCTCGAGCTGCGTGGTTCGAGCGCACTCTGTACACAGGAAGCTATGGCACAATTGGCGTTGTCAGCGACAATTTAGTGACGAGCCCGCGCCCGGACGACGGTCATTGATTCTTGAACGGCGTTGGCGCCATTCGGCTCGCCTTTTGTCTTTATTCTTTTTATTATCCGACCAGTAGCGACACATTGATTCAACATTGAGTTATACAGCGGTTAACTATAAATAGAAACGAAGCTAATTGCCCGATCAACATCGTTCGCGGTCTGCAACTATTTTTAGATCCGCAATTGCTTAGTTCGGTGATCAGTGTCAATTTAAAGTCATAATTCTTACCAGCAGATTAAATGTTACTTTATACATTTTACACACTTTTGTCCATGACTATTAAAGTCTGAATATTTCATGAAACTAGTATCCTTCAACTGGAAGCAATGAATTAATCACCATATTATTTGCATTTATGCATAAATCCACCGATTATGATCTCTAAACATAGAACCGTATTCAATGCACGTAAAGTGATGAATTTCACAGGTGGTGGAACAATGCAGCCCATTGACAGTGCCTTGAAGCAAAAATTACTATGGATATATGCAATAACTTCCTTACCAACTTTGGAATACCTAACCAAATCCCCCTGACCGCGTTTTACATTGGTAAGGTTAAGGTTGGCACAAAATGCTTTCATAGATTTCAGCAATTAGTATGAAAATGCCGACTCTTAAAACGTAGTGATTATTTGCTCAGTGGAACAATGTTACGTCTTTCGCTGTCTTGCCGTTTTGCGCAAGCATCGATTGCTTTCGCGCTTCCAACGGAGTTCCGAATTTAACTACCGCTCTATATCTCCTTGCCTCTACACTAAGTTACACATTGATCGAATTTAATCATTCTGATCGCGGCTCACGCGACTGCCATCCGCGCTGCACTCGACTCGGGTCGTCGCCGTGGCGCCACAGAATCGCTGTCTTCCTCCGCTCGGGCACTGATTGTCCTTGCCCCTTATCGTCCTTATCCTGTTTTGTGATGAGCGTTTGTTTGTGTCACGCGCTCGCTACGATACCTACGTCACAAACCATCCTCAATGCGAATGTGAGTTTGCTTTCACGCTTTAACTACTCAACTGATCATCATGAAAGTTTGGATACACGTTGTCAGGAGTTCCGAGGAGGACATAGGGTACTTTTTTACCCCAGAATTCCCGCAGGAACTCCGAAATGATCGCGGGTGAAACTGCGGGGAACGGCAAGTATTTTAATCTTGCTCGACTTGGTATAATAATAGCTGCACTCATCGATGGAAAATAAAACATTTTACTCAAATTCATGACAGTTCATTTATGTCATTGCAATGTGTAATCAATTGTTACAAATTTTGATTGAATTAACACTTTTTATGTATGTAAGCGAACAACATAAAGCTCATTTTTCAAAAAAATTGTATTATATTATCTGTGGGTATATCTACCAACTAATCTAAATAAAATACAAATTGTTTAGAGATAATGTTTTCTTTTCATGATATTTATAAGTCGCCTAATGTGTATCTTAAGTAGGTATTACATATTGGCTTGTTAGCTAATTATTCTATGGTTTTCTGATATAAAAGCGTTATGATCGATATTTTCTTTACCCGCGGGAATTCCGGGAAAAAAGTAGGGTACCCTATGTCCTTCTCTGTGCCACTGACAACGTGCATGAATAATTTCATGAATCGGTTGAGCCTTTAATGCATGAAAGCGTAACAAACAAACCAAATTCACTTTCGCATTTATATTATTAATAGTAAGGATAGTTGCTCTAATATTTCGCTTATTAAATTAAAATTATTAATATCAAACATCTTATTTTATAAGTTCCAACCTACCATTAAACATATAGGTAGATGTAGTTATTGAAATAATGCAAGTACATTTTATGTTATCGAAAATTTCGTATGTTTATTGCAGATAAAGAGTTTTTTACAAGTTGTTATATCGACAGTGATTACCTAAATCCA
Source organism: Zygaena filipendulae (assembly GCA_907165275.2). Lineage (NCBI taxonomy): Eukaryota > Metazoa > Arthropoda > Insecta > Lepidoptera > Zygaenidae > Zygaena > Zygaena filipendulae. The sequence continues at coordinate 2,631,258 of OU015649.1, forward strand.
TGTTTTTTGATAATATTACACTATCGCTATGATCTTTCTAATCTCGTGTCGAACGATATGTTATTTATTGCTTTATATTATTATCAAAAAAATAAACTGAAAATTATTTTTTGCACGAAGTTACACTGCAAGAAATATTGTAAACTTTTTTACCAATACATAAATAGACAAGACCTATGCGACATTATAATAATTATGACCCACAGACCTTATACCAAGAACTTCAATTAGTTTTATCTATACATATTACCTATACAGGATGTCCCGTAAATCGACGTCAAGCCAGAACATAAAAATTTAAGACTCTGCAACGGTTCTTTAACTCCTGTTGCTACAAACCTTAACCTTTTTTTTAATTTTCTTTTATTGTGTATTCCTAAACAGTGCTTCTGAAAACTACTGCTTAAAATTTAAGTTTTTGCCAATGAAGTTTCAAAATTATTGCTTTCGTCAGTTTTTAATGACTGTCCCTGTTTTTTTTTTAAATAGGCGTACAAACATTTTTATATTTTTCTGTTAACTCTGTTATGACTTAGCCTATCACCTCGTTCTGGCTTGACGTCGATTTAGGGGACGCGCTGTATATAGATAGTCAATTGAGTACGAAGCATTATGCCTTTTACCCTCATATAACAAATTAATATAAAACTAACTTCTTCAACGTCATACTAACGCAGAGGCATGGGCTTTAGTTAGTGTGGATGAAGATGTTACGTATATGGTTCGATGGCTTACGTCTAGCTTGTAGTAGCCGTAGTAGAGTGCAATCATATAAAATTATACCCTGGCTCCAATGTCAAGTGATTGTAGGCGTCATGTCATGAGGGCATGCGCCGAGCAAATCATGACATACCACTTCATTGATAAAGCAAACATTCAATTGAACACTTTCTCGATTGAACATTTCCTTCTCCATAAACAACTGCAGAAGACCGTATATTTAAGGATAAAAGAACGCTATTTCACTTACACTTATATGGTAAAAAGGAAATTATTTGTGTCACTTTCGGCGGTTTTCAATGGAACTTTAGGATATTGTGCAGAAATTAAAATCATAAAAAAATTGTATTCACCCCGTTTCACTTATTCTACCATCGATTTATATGTGAAATGGCTTAAAAGATATGATTTTTAATAGCGGGTGGCATCTACATACCTAAAAACGGTTTACAATAAAAACATTCTATTATATTCTAGGGTAGTAGGTAATTAAGTATATTAGTAAGATGACTACTGAATGTATTAGAATTAGAGAATGGCGTTGCGACACAAACAAAAATTTACTGCGATTTTTCTTGACCACGTGACGTCATGACAATTAGTTCTTTAGTTTTCTATAGCGATAACATTTATATGTAGATTGTCAACTTGGCTAGGAGTAACTTGGTGTCTTAAACGGCATCGGGTGCTAAATATTTTTAAGGGGCTTTCAGGGACTACCACGGACCTGTGAGGCGTAAAACATTTGCCTTTTGAAATTTGCATTTGCTGTCGTATCGTATCTACAATATTATCGCTAATGTCTAAGCAATGGAAAAGACAGGGTTTCGTTACAAAAACTCGATGAATTTTGTAACGAAACCTCGGACAATTTCCCATAGTTATAATTAAAATCATAGACGCGGCAGATGTTTGTTTCATGTGACTCATTCTATGCGTATAATTGTTGCGATAGCATCACAATGAGGAAGTGTCCTACTAACGCCCATGAATGTGTTACACCCTAGCCTGTCGTTATGAGATTGTTATAATTTTCACATGTTCACATACAAACTTATTTTTTATGTTACTGGCTGTTCCTCGCGGTTTTACCCGCGTTAATTTCGGCGTTACGGGATTCCGAGATCAAAGTAGATACCCTATGTCACTTAAGGATACTGTTGTCTTTAGCTGTACAAGTGAAATAATTTATTAAATCGGTGGAGTAGTTTTTGTCCACTAAAAACACAAAAATTGTAATCTTTTCTCTGTGATTCTGTGTGTGTGTGTTGGTTAATTCACTTTGAGTTTATTCATTACAAACAAATAAACAAACAAGCATACAAAAAATCAGAACTTTTCTCTTTATAATATTAGTATAGAAGTACCTATAGACTACATAGATTCTAGCCTCTTTCTGAGAGGGCTAGTTGTCAGCACTATTGGTCTGGTGGCAAGGTAACTGATTACTACGCCAGGTGAGGCGGGTTCGGTCCTCTCATCAAGGTGAACTTTTGTGTAAAGAACTTTGGTGTTTATTATGAGTCTGCATGAATGTTTATTATCCTACTAATATTATAAACGCGAAAGTTTGTAAGTATGTATGGATGGATGGATGGATATTTGTTACTCTTTCACGCAAAAACTACTGGATGGATTTAAATGAAACTTTACAATAATATTTATTTTTTTAATTATTCATTTATTGAAAGCTTATAGGTACATCAGATTAACACATAGGGCACTTTTTATCCCGGAATTCCCGCGGGAACTCTAAAATTAACGCGGGTGAAACCGCGGGGTACAGCTAGTATATCATAAGTCGGTTGTCTGGTACCTAAAGTACAAGCTCTGCTTAGTTTGGGACTAGGTGGCGTTGTGAGATAATGTCCAAGTAATGTCTCAGTATTAATTGCGTTTGTATTTTGTTCCCAGGTGTTTCAGCCAGCGAGGCTCTGCGGCACAGCCTCTGCCATTCTTTGTGGGGTGCGCCTGGTATGAGACACGAAGAGAGGCAGACCACTCCCCCTACGCAGCATCACGACTCTTACTCTGTTAAAGGTAACAAATAGACCCCAAGGCTGACCTCACACAGTGACCTCTAATACGGGCAGCTGATTGCAACACATTTACATGTATGGGAGACAGCTGATCGTAACGTAGAAAAAGCTCAATTATTGTTATTTTTGAAAAGATATATTTTCTAAAACATGTTGAGGTTTTTGGAAATAATTCGCGAAAAACTTACACATTTTTGATTTGCTTTTCATCTAAAACTGTGCAGTTTGGAAAGTATTAAGGTAGCAACTTTGATGATTGTTAGTTGTTACTACAGGAAAATATATAGAAACTAACTAGGTATAGTTTCGGAAAATGCTTGTGGTCACAGCAGATTGTAGAATATTCACAGTCGACAATAAAAATTAATACAAGTTTACACAAAAACTTACACTGATGCCAACCGAACCCAACTCATATTCCGTTCGCCATAACTTTATATTCTGTTATTTTGACATTATATCGAAATTTTGTACATCGACATTACACGGAGTTCTTATCAGAGTTTCCGAAGTAGTCAAAAAGAATCTTTAAGAGGTTAAATATTATTTTTTCCACAAAATAGCTAAATTAATTTGTATAATTTATCTAAAAGGTTTTGCCTTTGGATATCAGCCTGTATTAGGATGTTTTTGTCCTTTTTAATCAGCGTTATATAATGAGATAGGTAAATTTATCCGCGTGTAACGTAATCGAATTACAGCCGCGTTGTAAATTAACCAACGTCAAATGAGCGTTCAAGCGTAGGTATAACCTACGTGAAATTAGTGACGCGCTTTGTGCCATAAAAAAAGGCCGACGCAAACGTTTTTAATAAATATCCCATCATAAACGAAATATCCAATAACACTGAGTTGCACCAAATCCCACGGCTTCAGATTTGGGCTTGACATTATCTTATCGACAGCCAGCCGTCAGCAGAATAGCGTTTGTTTTATGACACTGATTTGCCGCGCGGCATCCACAAAGGTGGGCTGATAACCGATATCGGCCGTGTATCGACAGTTTAAATGTTAGCCCGCGTGTTATGATCGTTGTACCTTTTTTTGTATCTAACAGATATTTCGATATCAGACGATAGGTAAATAATATGTACGGACAGCATAAAACACATGGCTGCTAAGTTAGGGTCGCTGCATACGAAACGGGATAATACCTCGGACGGGACGCGACGGGAAGTATCGTTTCATACAAAATGTATATGGAAGAGCATATGCCACGCAGACAAGGACGGGACGGGAACGTACAATTTGTATGAAAAAAACTTCTCGTCCCGTCCCGTCCGTATAAAAACTCGTCACGTATTATGCAACAGCCTTTAAATACGGGTACGCATGGACGTTTAAAACTTCCCGAATAATATGTATAATATTTACACTGAGAAAAATATGCAGTAAATAAAACAGTTTGCACAATACCTACTAGGTATATGAGCCTACTAACTAAAACAGTTAAAGTTACTGGTTCGAAAATAATTAAGGTATGAAGAGAAATATTGTCTTTGACAGTAATTTATTTTGTTATCAATAATGTTTATTGTCAATCACGAACCGTACGTACCTACTGTTTTAATCAGTACGCTTACCTTACATAGTAATGTGCAAAGTAATGTGCAAAAAGGTTTACTGCTTTTAGTTTTTCAGTGTATTTGTAAACGAAGGTCAGTTTTTGTGTTGGCTGTACGCTGCCCTCGTCTCTAAGCGCTGTAAATCCGATTCGGACACATGTACCAGCCTGTAAGTATACTTGGGTACACAGAAGATAACGATTTTTTGTTACTTATGTTATTCGAAATGTATAGATTGTACAATGCTACACTCTAACGTGAACAAGATAGGAATTTAAATTTCGTAGAATGCACAAGTTTTGATTCGGAAAAAAAATATAGCACATCGCTGAATTACGGTTAGATATGGTTCAAATACACTGTGGAATTGTCGAAAGTAACAATAGTGACACAGACTATGATCATGGCATGCAATGCTGGAACCTTATACACTATGACCATAACACGCCGCGCTAAGATAAGCCGCCGCAAAAACTGTCTTTCCTTCGTAATCAAAGAAGTTTTACTGCAAAAAATACATTCACAACGTTTTTTATGGCATAAAGAATAATAATTTCTAATGTCTTGGCATCTAGAACGTTTGGAAATGCGTTTTTGGGACGCGCGTTATGAGCAAGGAATGTTGTTGGTCATAGAGAATAAGGGCCCAGTTTGCTTTAATTAAAGTTGCATGAACGTTCAATATGCATGTACCTAATATACCTATACCTATTATATACCTTAATTATTTATATTCTAACTAATATCATAAATGTGAACGTGGCACAGAAAAGGAAGAAGAGTAGGTATTTAAGGGAACTTCGGGTGAAACTGCGCGAAACAGCTAGTAGATAATAAAAACCTCCAAGTGGTGCTTCAGTCAGAGCCTCCGATGTCCATTAAGCCTTCGGTCCACCTTGAGGGCGAGCGTAAAAAGCAAGCAAAAAAAAAACAAACTTTTAGGACATATTAAATTAGGAAATTTCGTATATATTTATACCTACATATTATATATATGAAACTTTAAAAGAAAAAAATAAAAATCTCCCTTAAAAGCATTATATAAGTATCTACCTATAATAAAATTATGTCAACCACAAACCGCGATCAATCAAGGGGTTACATTCGTGCAAGTCCAGTCTTGAGAGTAAATATTTGCCGGGTGGCCACACAGTCACGACACACCGGGACTGTTGTTTGCCCTATTATTCACAACTGTGTTTAACCAAGTCTGACCGAGTACGGCCAAGTCAGTGGATAACCTTGCCGTTTTGAGTTCGCGTGACTTGGCGCTATGACCATTGAAAATGCTGTTTGTTTTAGCTGCGTGCGTTTCGTGGATTACAATAGAGCAATGTTTTTGATTGTCTGTGGTTGAGGTGAATTAATATTATTGTATTGTTATTTAAACTTTTACATTTACTAAGTTGTGTTAATGCAATAACAGACTGAAATCTAATTTAATATTCTAAGATAAACGAACACATGAGCATCTTTTTTGCAATCCATAAACATATTTCGATGTGACATCTGCAATTTTTTTAATAGCTTATGCCTCTACAATCAAACCTCAAAATTGAAACGTTGTAAAGTATGAATCTATTTTTTTTTTTTCACATAAACATACATATTCAATGCATTACAATGGATTTATTACTTGTGTGTAGTAGGTACTTTAGATTTATGTACATGGAAAACAAAGCAGATAATATTATGTGATCCCATAAAGTTTACGACAATCACGCATCTAGACACAAAATTGAGATGTTTGTTAACTGCTAATTATCAAAGAAGAATTAAACTCAAAGACGCCGCGGCGACATTCAGTCAATGTTTACGAGTTGACAACGTTTGCTTTGCCGTTCATTTGGTGTGTTGACATTGGATTTTGATCCTCGTGGCTTACAAAATTAGGTCGAGTCGTCGTGTTCGGCAGACGCAGTGTTTATTTGGCCGTCGTTGACGTGAAGTGTGCTATTGTTTTAACAAATAATTCGAAGAAAGAGCATTTGGGGGAATTGGGACACGCATACAAAAGTACCGCCGAGATAACGTAGGGTCACCATGAGATCGTAGATTATAGCGCACTGTAATATTACCTATATTTGTAGATAGGTACCTAGTTACCTACCTAATTAACTTAATTGACATATTGTTGTGATTCTATTGTTTACTACATAGTATTCATACATAATATCAACGCTTTCACTAACATAAATTTCAAAAATGTCTGGAAACTCGTTGATTTAAAAATAAGAAAAATATTCTATATTTGGACTAAAGTTACTTATGTTAAACCGAAAATTATATTATCTGTGACCGAAGTAACTAGGTACCTACATCCGCCTAGTAGTTTTGTTTAAAAAGCTTCAATCTTCAAGAACTCTTTAATGTTTAAAAAATATTATGAGATAATTAACATATTTTATAATATCTATATTGACCAATGTATAATGTTTCTAGTAGTTTTTTTGTGCTACGTGTCTTGCATCCCTTTAAATTATTATTTGCTTTTCAATGTAGCAACACGACAAGTTTTCAGTTTTATATCTATTTATAAAGTGCAGATTAGCTACGTCACATCTCACATCACACAATAACACACCTTTCCAGATAAAAGCAAATTTTTGATAGGCATAAAATAGGTAAAACCAATTCATTCCTCATACCTACATGAAAATTGCAACCATTTCGAAGACAACATTTTAATATACATAACTTGAAAAGTCCTACTAATATATAATATAAATACGAAAGCTTGTAAGTATGTATGTATGGATGGATGGATGGATGGATGGATGTTTGTTACTTTTTCATGCAAAAACTACTGAATGGATTTAAATGAAACTTTACAATAATACAGCTTATACATCAGATTAACACATAGGGGTACTTTTTATTCCGGAATTCCCGCGGGAACTCCGATTTTACCGCGGGTGGAACCGCGGGGCACAGCGCACACACACACACACAGTTCTACATAAAATTTATCTGCCACTTGTGACGTAGTGTTGAAAAATCCCAAATGCAACTCGACAGCGTATTAGTCACCATAATCTCCGTTCTTGATAATACGGACATACGGAGTAGGTAAAACAAAATGCCGAGATCGCCGTGAGACCTGATTTATCATTTTTATCGATAAATATGCTGTCAACACAAATGCTGGCCATCTTGAAAAGGATGTGACGTAACGAGAGATTACTTTCAGAAAAGAAAGCAAAATTAAATTTATCAAGTGCCAGTTTCACTGATGGTGCCGCTGGAGCGGTGAATCTGTCTTCTCTTCTCTAACTATTATATTAAACTTACTACTAATACCTAACCCTGAAATCTGGGACTAACTAAAATAAAGTTGAACCATTTTACACGCTAAAACTTTTTACATACTAAAACAGTAACATTGACTGGTACTAAAACTGTATTAATAACTGGTTAAACATTGATGATAACGAATAAAATAGGTAACAGCTAAGTTATTTTAACTGTTTTCCTAACGCGAGCTACTACTATTCTCTCACTACTACTACTTAATGAGCTCATATGTAGGTACCTTCCATGCAAAGCTATATTATTATTTAGTTTTTTTCAGCGTACGAGTTTTTATTCTTACCTACCACAGCGCTGCAGCCTGCAGTGTACTTCCTTGTTATTTATTTTGATGGTTAATAACACATATAGGTACCTAGTTAATTACGGTTAATTATGCATATGCAGTTAACTACGAAATATTAAACCATTTGATTGGTAATAAATGTTACGGTTATACCTACCTACGTTGTATTTCGGTGGTAGGTATATGTTCAATACATAATATATACTTATCAAATATTTATATACAAATTTAATTTTAACTTAATTAACTTTAATGTTATTGATTAAAATATTATATGGACGCAGATAAGCAATAACATGTTAACCCACAAAATTAAGTTACCTATTCAGAACGGTTTATTGAGAGTTAGGGGACGTTTTTTAATTATGTGTTTACCTTATTACATTGTTTAAGTATGTAACTAAATATTTAACATAAAAAATGTTGACAGAAAATGGCGCTATAATTTTAAAACACGATTTACTCAAAATTTCTCCATTGTGGGTTAACATACTATTGCTTATCTATGTCCATATGCAATTATAATTAATAGTTACGCAAAATTATATAAAACCTGGAATTAAAATAAACCAATATTTCTATTTTTCATTAGTATAATACATATCTAATGAAGGTTTACAAATACCTAACTAGCTAATATAGTGACCATGAGTGAGCCGCTGTATGCTGCATGTTTTTATAATATCTGAGAACAGAAAAATATGTAGATAAGTATAGATGGGTTTAAACCCGATAAACGCCTACGAACGGACAGGTTTAAATTGGGTTTAAATACAAGCACCGGGTTGATTGCCCATCTAAGCTGTAAGGAACAGCTCTTGCGTATTGGGAATTGGTGTCATATTTTGACTCTGTTGTGGTCACTGGTCAAACCTAACCTAATAGTTTTATTATGCTACGATACAAAACCTGGAGGGATTATACTAACGACTATACCAACAATATATGGACTGACAACGCCGATTGTATACAGACGATCTATCCAGGGTATTATTTGGACATAGATAAGCAATAGTGTGTTAACCCACACTGGGGAAATTTTGAGTAAATCGTGTTTTAAAACTATAGCGCCATTTTGTGTCAACATTTTTTTATGTTCAACATATTGTCACATATTTATACAATGTAATGAAGTAAACACATAATTAAAACACTTTCTCTAACTCTCAATAAATCGTTCTGTATCAAAAACTTAAACAATTAAACATGTTAATGTTATTGCTTATCTGCGTCCATTTTAAAGAGGGACTTATTCAAATCCTCGGTAGTCCATGCTCACATGTGTGCCTATCTAATAAAAATTAAAAAAAAAAATAAACAAAGAAAATTCTTAATAACAACGTGAAATTTCGCGGGTGAATGACCTTCACATTTGATTTGACAACGCTTTAGCGGCAATACAAAAGAACGTGATATAAAATGTTCCATATAGGATTCCTTATCCGTACGTAAATTTTCTTTTTTTTTGTTTCCGACGACTATCGAATATTGAATTCCTTCTTCGTTTAACCTTACACCATAGAGATAAAAGAAATATTTCATGTCAGAAAGTACAGCTAGGGACTATGTATAGGTACACACCTAATCTCTCTCGTTTCGTAGACCTTCAAAAATGTTCGATTACCGTTAATCCCACTCACCAACCTCAATGATTAAAATCCGATTAAAAAACGTAACAAGTAAAACAAATCCACTGTGATTAACAGGGTTATAATACTGATAAAAAAATAATCGTGATAATTTATTATGTCAAATTATAATTTACTAGCTGTTCCCCGCAGTTTCGTCTACGATGATTTCGGAGTTGACGCTGGAATTCCAGGATAAAAACCACAAAGAATTTTATGCATTTTAGCGACCTCCATTGCCTAAATATCGGTACATACTATTGCGATGATAGCTCAGTAGCTATAGTTGGTGGGTTGGATCAAACGCCGCAAGGCGTAGGTTCAAACTCTACCAATTAGCTTGAGCTGTCGGTGTAGAAAAACATCGTGAGGGAAAACTATAGCATGGTGATAGGGCACTTTCTAGTACCTAAATGTGTGTTCCGGCAGACAGTTCCCATTCCTGGCTCAGTGTGTTAACAATCTTTGACCACACTCACTTAACATCAGGGGCGCTGTGGTCAAACGCCTAGTAAAAAAAAAAACCCACGTAAAAATAAATTAAAAAAAAAAGGAAAACCTCGATCGCTTACCTAATTATTATTAAATTAAAATTACTTTTTCTTTTTTCAATCTAGGGTTTGGTTGATTCTCGCTGACAAATCGGATTACATTATCATTACAACGATAAAAGGTATTACGCGAATGATAACATTTGATTTATACGTATGTAGATCTAGGGATATGTGTAACATGTAATTACTGTATTTATTGAGTTTGGACACATGAGTACGTTCAGTTTATTTTATCTATTGCTATAAATTTTCGACTTTTCAACGTCATATAGGTATATCGATCCATGGTAGCTCAGCGGCGAAATTATCTATTCTGATTCAGAGATGGGGATTCGGTTCCATGCAAGCTATGGGTCTTTTAAATCCGTCTTGTTACCAAGTGGAAAAAAAGACGCGAAATATACGCAGAAAAATTTCATCGAACTAAGAATATGACCCACCTTGTAGATATGAATTATTAAAATAATCTAAAATGAAATGGCTTTTACACTAAAAAAATAATAATATTGCATATTTTGGAATTCACTTTAAATACTTAAAACTCTAAAGAAATTCTGAAAACTATATTAATATTCATTGCGTTGTTTTAATTAATTAATTCGACACACAGACAAATAGACGCAGATTCCAACTTTTTTTTTATGCGTTTATAATAATAAGAAGAAGAAAAGATAATTTGAAAGAAGATAAGATGCTTTTTTAATAGCTAGATCAATTCACCGACAGCTTTTTAACGCAGGTTCAGCTGTTTTAGCGAATAAAATCTAGCGAGCTGAACAAAATCTCGGCAGAAAGTTGAACAATATTTTTTTATATTTTGCCAACATCGTTCGCGCGTGCGGGGACCTAAGAGCCCCCACGACTGACTCCATTAAAATCGCTCCAATTTTCCACGGCTCCCATATGACGTGTCGGGACGTTTATTAAACTTTTATTAAACCTCTAAATCCTGATTAACGATTTGTACGTGACTGTGCAATACTAGGTTGCCATTGATTGTAATTTGTAATTTTTTTTAACGTTAATCTATCTTATAAACCGGTAGTTTTAACCGTTTATGAAACGTTGAACTTAGATACATATGTCAGTCCACAACTACCGATACTCACATGGTAAAATGTGGTAGAGTCACCAAAATCTTAGATAAGAAATAGGTACCTGATAATAGCAGCTCTATTAAACAAATATAGGTATGCACGTATTAAATCTTTTTTGGTTTTTAGTTTTACAGTATTTGTCTAGATACTTCTTGCAATCTTAATGTGTAAGTTGAGTACGTAAAAAGCTGAATCGATCTGAATAAAAATTTACAAATACAAAGATGATAATATTAATGCAAATAATGTTCGGACATAATCAAATAGCACCACCTTGTTTCCAACTAAGCACAGCTTGTAGTATACGGAATATTACGTTCTGGATTATTACATAGGATACTTTGAAAGTTTTCGATTGCCCTGAGAAATCCTGTATCCGTGCAAATTTTAATCTCATATTAATTTAATTATAATAATTAAGTGTTTTAATTAAGAAGTAGGAGATCTGGAGCCTAATCTAGGATAACCTGTATTATAGGTCTCCAGGTTCCGAAACTTAAAAACTATTATTAGTAGGTACAAAATATAAAATAAAAATAAACCGGGATAGAGACTTACAGTTCTAAGTATGAGCGTGTGCATGGGTGAATTGTGAGAGTGATAGTGTAAGTGTGTGTGATAGGGCATGCGTGTGTCCGGTGTGTGCATGTGTGTCAGTGTGAGCATGTGTTTCTGTGTGTGCATCGAATGCCTTACTACCTATTTGTTTGTGAGAGTTACTAAAATAATACAAGTCTACCCACTCAATCATATTACCTAATTACAATCATGAAAGAAGTCCAATGACCACTTTTGCTTTTCTTATTATCCAACAATAATTAACATAACCTCAGTGTCATCATAGTTAAGTTTATTGAGAAAATCTGTAAGTTTGTGCTTGCATTCGTATTTGCTTAGTGAATAAAAGTTCAGTTTCTTATTTAGAGTATTATATAATTTTGGACCCATGAAGCTAAAGAACCTTTGAGCAAAACTGGTTCGTACTGCTTTTGTGTGGAAGATATTTTTATGCCTATTAAGTGAAAGTGAGGGATCGAAGCATGACTGCGAATGCTGTTTCAAGACGGTGGACATGATGAATAGTTGTCTAACAGTGAGTACTTTCCAAACCCGGTAGAGGTCGGCTGTGGGAAATCTAAATCTTGTAGTAGTACTAACAAATCCCAAAGATTTCACCTGATGAATGTACTTCGGGATTCCTTCAGCAACCCCTAACAATAATATACTTCACTAAAGCTGAACATTTAGATTTGTCACTGGCGGGTGGCGAAGTTCCAGCAAACAAAATGCATATTTTTTAATTTGTTAAAAGCACCGGTTAAAAAACAACAATCTGAATGCATTGCGAGCGCAATTTGCAGCCCCGCCTGTTATAATTAAAATTGCATTAAGCAAGCAAATAGCCGGCCCGTTAATGATGCTAATGCAATGTTTGGATAGAAAAATGCACCAGACTGACGGCGATGTAATCCAATTTGCCTCAAAAATGCCTTAAAATTTCAGGCGCGGGCTTCCAACTGCGACGTGGTTGTCAGAACTTTTATATAGCTAGTTTTGTAAAACAAACTTATTTAAACCTTTATCATAGTGGTGACTGGTGGAGCCTTGTTGTAGGTGTAATATATTCAACATGAAAAACAGAATATTAAAATATCAATATTGAATTATCTAATTATTAAACCGAACAATGGCAAATAATATCAGTCTTTACATTTCACTCCAACACCCTTCTGTAGTTACCAATATTTTGCAAGACCATAAATTCGAGCATACTGTCGGGACGGAACAATGAATCCAAATAACCATTAATATGTAATAAATACTATGGGGCAATAAAAGCGTGTCGCGTAGGGAACAAATAAACAAGTGTACAAGCGACGACCCTTAAACACAGGGCATTGTTGCGAGAGACCCAGGCATGAAATGTTTCGAACGCCGAGGGACCGACCGCGACGGAGTCACCGCCGAGTTTCGCCGATGTCGGCCGATCAGTTCCGCTCCAAATGGCGACAGCTGCTGCATTTCAGATATAGGGGTCGCTCTTCATTAGTTTAACTTGTCTCCTCTCGAGATGGATGTTTGCTTTGGACAGCGTGGACTCGGCGCTGATGGTCTCTTGATGATGTATGAACTTTATAAATGTCAGCAAACAATTACCTAGTGATCATACTGATTACTGCTTTTACAATGTTGCGTTATTATCTTTAACATTTCTGAGTAAAATTGCATCACTTATTACAGTAGGCTTTTATTTGAAAGCTTGATTTTATGTATGTAGGAATTTAAATGCCTGTCTAACGAATTGTCTTTAACAAAATATTAGTAGGTACCAGATATTAATATTTTACAATAATATATGCATATTACGATCCAATTCTTTTGCTTTATAAATCGGAGGTTCGTTGACAAAATGATAGATTCAACAAAAACGACTATACACGCCCAAAGGCAAACAAAACAAAATGTAGTCAACAATGAGAGTTGTAGTTACGTTTAGTCGCGCCCGTGGATTAGTGAATTGTAAAAAAGGCTGGGGTCCGTTCGACCCGATGTGTTAATTACGGGGGTTGGCCCTTACGGCACGAGGGTTGGAGCAGATGAAAGTCAATTTGCTCCAACGACAACATGATACGGCTCATTTCGTCGGGAGCAGCGACAAGTGTAGCACCTGCTGTATTTCACTTGCCCTGAAGCATCCTTTGTACTCTTTTTAGCAAACAATCCATATGTAAAAATGTACTACGCAGTGTTGATACGTTTAGCGCTATTCAATCGGCTTTGAATGCAACTGAGCATAATAATAAAATACTTGTATATATTGTCAATTATTACCAAACAATAGAAAGTTTTGAGCTAATAAATATATTGTTAATTATTATTATTATCAAACGATAGAAAATTTCGAGCCTTATGCTTTTGTTGTTTCAGAGGAAATCAAGTTTGGCATCAGCCGCTTAGTTGGTGAGAGAACTGACGAGGATGAAGACGAAGGGCTCAACAACGAAACGCGTCCTGATGCAGTTTCACCAGCATCGCGATGCGGAAGCCCCTGCTGGGCCCCATCCCCTCAATCCCCTCGATCAGTCCGGTCGAGCTCCCCGGAACTCGAAGTGGACTCGCCGCCTTCCTCCCCAAGAAGACAACCTAACATATCTCCCCCGCCAAAAAGATCAGAAGCATTTTCAGTGAGCGCCCTATTGAGACCAGATGCACCGAGAGCTCAACCACACAGACCGTTCTTGTATCCACCTATACCATTTGCTGAGTTTTTGAGGGACGCAAGCAGTCTAACACTTCCGAATTGGGGAGGGTACAGCAACCTGTACCTACACGCTGTTCAAGCAGCCGGACCGGAGTTCTTAAGACTAAGAGCAGCAGTTCTCGGTGCTCCCGGACCACTGTCAAGACCATTGCCAATTGGAGATGTCTACTCGTGTGTGAAATGCGAGAAAATGTTCAGTACCCCTCATGGCTTGGAAGTACACGCTCGAAGATCCCATAATGGAAAGCGACCGTTCGCCTGTGAAATGTGCAGCAAAACATTTGGTCACGAAATTAGCCTGAGTCAACACAGGTGAGGAACCAAAAACAATAGGGATGTTGACGACTTTTGAAAATCAAAATTTTAATTAGTCCGTCAGTTAGAAAATAAAAAGATAGTGGACACGTATTTTTGCTTTTTCAATTTAATGAAAATACGGGTTGGGGCTCATGACGTCATTAACCGCTATTAATAAGCCCCCATACAAACTACACCGGATAGTGACGTCTTGCAAAATTTCGACTCAATGTAGTTATCGCCGTTATTTTTTGATTACATAAAAAAATATATTTCCAATATTTTTTAGTAGTCTAAAACCGAATAAAAAAAATTTGTCAAGTAGGCCATTATTGTTCTTTACTTTATTTCCTTCAGGTACATTTTGTTGATTGATGTTCATTTGTTTTGAATATTTTCACATGTCTTCTTAAATGTTTGCAGTTATAATAAATGCAATCCCCTTTCACAGGGCTGTCCACAGCGTGGAAAAGGTCTTCGAATGTAAACAATGCGGAAAGACCTTTAAACGGTCAAGCACTCTCTCAACCCACTTGCTAATCCACTCAGACACCAGACCCTACCCTTGCCAGTACTGCGGCAAGAGATTCCATCAAAAGTCGGATATGAAGAAGCACACCTACATACATACTGGTAAGTTGATCATTTTTTCATACTAGAACCAAGTACTTTATTTATTATTTGGATATTCGGATGGTGCAGTCAAGATCTTTTTATTTTTACAAAATGTAGGAAAATAATTCGGTATCGTTCATATCTAAAATTTAAACATCTTCCTAAATCTTCATGATCATTATATCTAACTAGATTTAAAGTACACCTCTAAGTTTCTAGTAATTATGGCGATGACAATTATTCAAGTCTTCCCCAAAGTTCTTACTGAAATCCATTTGCTTACATAACATAATTCAAAGTCGAAACTCTGTCATAACACCTTAAGCCGCCACCCCAGCCTCGCCACATAATTAATGTGCATTAACACCTAAAATGAGCTCCGTTTGTACTTTATAATAATCGCGTAATACAAAGTGAGGAAGCGCCGTAGACGCTCGCTTGCGGGCACATTATAGGGGTGGGTTGGGTTACAGCTAACAGGGACATACTGCCTCGAAGAACGGCAATCAGATTGATCAAATTTGTATTAGAAATAAAGAAAGAAAGAAAATACATTTATTTCAGCACAACACACAAGAAAAAAAGACAAACATAAACAATGCCTAATCTAAAGAAGACGTAATATCTCTTGCATGCTCTGCCGAAAGGGTCACCAACTCAGCATTAGCTAGGTGCGGGTACACCTAGCGCTGGTTTTCAGTTGACAGCCCATTATCACGCACGAACGGGGGTAACAAAAGAAAAGGCAAAAGTGATACTCAAACATATAAATTATAAAAATGTAAATACACCAACTAAACATAAAAATATAAAAGATGAATAACAGTAAAAAATACAAGTAAATAATTATTACTCAACATTACATATAAGTACTTATACAATATAAATACCGCAAGTTCTGTAATACACTATTACTATTGTAATACACTATTAAAATTATTATTTGCACCCTTGAGTGACTAAAAGTTTAAATAGGCCTAAAATAAGTAAATTTTATTGAATGCTTAGAAAAAATATGTATCTGGAAAACAGGTTTTTGATCGTAAATACATATGTACAGTTTGATGGATTTTGGTTCCTTTATCTCGTTCTTCTGGAAATTCATTTGATTGGGTATAGCCAGGATCCACGGATCCACTTGCTTTTCAAACAGAATCGCCCTATGTTGCGGCGTCAGGCCCTTCATGAATATAAGATGTTGTGGTCGGTATTGCGTTGTCTCACTAACACTTTACTAGGAGGATAAGATTCGTCTGGACTGTATATTGCTTAAACCTTAAGTGCTATCAAGATTTTCATAGACAATTTTCATCCAGTCTTCGTATCTTATTGTGTTTAGGTTCAATCTACCTTTTGATTTTCCTTACACTTATGAAAAGGGTCAACTTACATTTTTCAATTTACATAATAAAAATTACTTTTGACTTCTGAATTTTACTGGTTTTTAAATTGTTACTTACACCTACTAAAATTTTAAATCCTTAAATTTTAAAGGCTAAATAAGATAAATTTTATAGCTCTATCTATATATAGGTATCTAATATCTATATTTTATTGTGTTTACCAAAATAAAGAAGATAGTGGTTGAGGAAATGAGTGAATAAGGTTGTGTTTTGAACACGATATTTTTCTTAAAACATTTCCAACGAAGAGCACGTTCCAACCATCCATACATTTCGAAATACCTATTTCACTTCCCAGTTCATTTAAGATAAGGGTGGGGCTCCATCGTCCGTGATTCAGACGCATAGATTCGCTATTTTCATTGCTTTGACAGTGAGTGCGAGCGAATAAGGTGATGGCGTAAGAATTGGTGTAAAAGGGACAGTGCACTGAAGGGTTGGGTTAGTTATTGAGGCACATGTTTCAGATGCTGTAGGGGTTGCTTTGTAGATAGGTAGGTAGAAAGGTAATAGTGTAGTGATGAATAAATTTTCATATTTTAAAATGAAATTACGTACCTACCTATATTTTCTGCAAAGGTTTTGAAAGTACCTAGCTAGCCTTTAATTTATTTTAGCAGTACCAACAGTTAAAATATATTTTGTTGTTAATCATATAGTTGATAATTATTATATTCGAGTAAAGAGTAAATTTTGAAAAATTAAAGTTTTGAGTCACATAAAAACGAACTAACCCGAAAACATATTAAACTCCCCTAACTATTGTAATAATTGTATATACTATATAGTATAATTAGTGATGTATTAGGTGTAAAATCTAATGTGAAAGCTAAAGTATCCAACACACCTGATCCCTCTTCAAGTCGTACCTTTCACCCCACGTGTGAATTATTAATAATATCAACTCGGTAAATAGTTGCACGAACGGCATTTTAATCAGTGTCCCAACTTCTTGATTAATGTACCTACCCCTAGACAATTTATCGTCGAAATTTTATTTATAATTACGCTCGCGAAATTAAATGGGTGATTAGTCAACGTCAAGACTCAGGACCGCGGGCCCCCGATTTGTCACCTCACTCGAAGCGGTTTAATTCTGCGCTAATTGAGCACCGGAGTTTGTTACCTTCGCCTAAAACTTGTACAATGTACATGGATAGATACTTTTATAATGTAAACAGTAGTAAACACCAATTAAAACCGCTGATCGGCGTGCAGTTTTGAAATAAATTAAAATAATTAATTCAACTCATAATACGACCCTGCGATGCCCTGCATCATTTAACATTGTAATTATGCGAAAGAAAAAGAATCAAATTAAAAATTCCACTAAAAGATCTCAAAGAAATAAGAAGCAAAAAAATATACTTATTCAGCATTCACCTAGACAGGTCTCTTCCCATCTCATGAATGTTTGATTTCCAAAACGCTTGCGTAAGGTTTTTTTAAAAACTTTCTTCTCTTAATTAGTCGGGGAATAAACAAGTGGCACATTAGCTCTCGGAATAATTACACAACGGTTGAATTTGCAAACCTTTTTTGTTTTTTATTTTTTTCCACTTTGCATGCCAAGGTTTGCGGTGAAGAATTTAAAAAGCATTTACAAAATTGCTTTGCAAAATAATGCATTAAAAAGTAACAAAGTTATGCCGCGGTTTGAGTTTACCATCAAAATGATAAAATTAGTGTTTCCTAAAATACTTTTAAGGAAAAACAGCTACCAGAATTCGACCTTTCTTGCCGTTTTTATTTGGGTATCTTAGCTTACTTTTGTTACTCGAACTTTCTTTATTCAAAAAAAAATACATGAACAAAATTAGAGTAAACTGTTTACAATTGCTTATTCCTTGCCAAAAGTTCTCGAACTTAGCTTATAAGTGAAGCGCTTAGTCTTAAAACATTTCAGAAATAATAAATTGCATGTGCAAACAATTGCATTTCAGTTTCTTTTATGTCCTTGCCTTAACTAAAACTACAAAAAGATCAGAACTTACTGTCCAATCTCTCAAAACCAATTCTTCGTACAAGATTCCAGACTCAAAGTATTCCGTCCACACAGTCTAAGGGGGTGGAAATCTAAGCGATCCATAAGGAAAGAGGGGAGTCCACAAGACGTGGGTGGGGGAGGGGCCTGCCCCGGGGGGACTGAATCAAGGAGAGCTACGTGCTCTGAGTTTAATTAAGGACCAAAGACTGCTGAGGAGATTCTTAAGATACTTCGATTTTAGTGGCGTTTTGTTTTAATCGTTGGGAAATTTCGTAAATTGAAAAAGCTTCGGACTTCTTAAACAAAAATATTTAAACTTAAACTTAAAAAAGGAGTAATTAAATAATTAATTAGTAAATTTATAACTTATAGTACCTAACAGTAGATACAATTTATTATACATAAGTAGATACTAACGGTTTTTACCTGCATCCTTCATCACCTATTTCAAAATCCTTATTTTGTAAAATATTATATTATTTCACGTACAATAATGTGTAAAAGCAAAAGCTTTCCTTTATATATCTCAGATTTTCAACCGCAATGTCGTCGCATGCTCTCGCAGAGCCTTTCTGGTGTAACCCTCGCTGACATGTGTGATATCATACGCATGTATAAGAGTATATTATCGTGAATATTGTGTAAGATTGGTACGACTTTGCTACATTGGGCAATTTGGAGATTTCTAGTTTTCTCTTTCTCTCATTATCACATAACTTTCATTGATATTAAAAATGGACCGCGATTTTTGATTGTGTATTAGATTAAGCATCACAATACAAATATTAGGGAACAATACTAAAATGCGATAATTTTCTTTAAAAAAAAAAATTTAAATAAAAAATATTAAAACCGACTTAAAAATGCATCTACACTAAAAAGTTAATAATAAGTTAACCTATGTACGTATGTGCTACCTACTAATCGTTTCGAAGTCGGTGCCAAGCCAAATAGATAGACTAAGTTCGCTCCCACCACATCGCAGACAAGAGCGGGAGCGAGAACCTCCTCCTTTTTTGGAAGTCGGTTAAAAAGTATTGTTCTACTAACCTTCGAGATTCATTGTGTAACGGTACGGATTCGTATTTATTTTTTTGTTTTTTATATTTCTATGATACACGTAACATGATCTCACTTGGGAATGCCAGCAGAGAAATCAGTTTCCAGATTTTTTTCTCACGCGAAAAAATGACACTCGAATTTGTATGCTGGGAGTCGGCTGGCTCACTCCTATATAATATTAGCTGCTCTCGGGGGAGGAAGATAATTAAATTAATGTCCACAGTCCTGCTCTGCCCCATGTTTCGTTCCAGTAATCCGACACTTGCATTGTTTTCACTCAGTATCATTTCGCGTGGAATACTTTTGCTGCTGCCTCCTTACTTCTGTATTCAGGTTATGTCTGCTCGTCATTCTATTTATTTTTCTTATAATAATCAGGCAGGTATAGGTAATACTCGTTTGTATGTTTTGAGTAATTTGTTTTGTGTCCTTCTGGTATTGCGAGTCTTCACAATGTTGTCTGTATCTCTCTAGATACATCTAGAGAACTACAGTTACAGAACACTATTTAGGATTAAATATCTTTAAGCTTTATGGTACCATTTTTTTCTGAATTATACGAAGCTTGCGTGATCTTTCGTAAGTATCTGAACTATTCAAAATCAGAATGCAAAAGCTGAGGCTACAGAACACTATTTATTGTTGAATAACTTAAACTTTATGATAGCGATGGTACAAAATTTCCCGATGTAAACAAACCTCGTGATCTTTCGTATCTGGACTCTTCAAAATTAGAATAAAGCTAATTTCGATTACCAATCAAATCAAAAAGTAGCCACATTGGAGTTCATCGATCATCCCTAACGAGTGGTATCACTTAATCTCATAAGTACGGTAGTGTTCCATGTGTAACCCGAGCCGGGCGCGTGGCGACGCGACGCACGCGCCACCTAATTCAATAAACACATTATCGCGATTAGCCGGCGCGCCCCCCCGCCGAGTTTCGAAACGACCCGAGCGCCCCCGAATGGCCCCGAGCGGCCCCGAAGTGCTCCCGGAGGGCCCGACGTCAGATTTCGTTGTCCAATTCCGTGATATTAATCATTAGTTCTTTATTCAAATTGGCCGGTCTAATAATGCCATTGAGGCGGCGAAAGTGAGGGTGTGTTATCATTGAATATAAATGGGAATTGCTTTCTCTTCTGTTTTGAGATTATAACAACTTTTCTGTCAGTTGTACCGATTTTTTTAAATTCTCGTTTTCCTATCGTTTTTTTAAAAAAATTATGAATATAATAAATTCTAATGTGAGTTTGTTTGTTACGCTTTCAAAACACTCAACCGAACTTCATGAAATTTTGCATATACGTTGTCAGGGGTACAGAGATGGACACAGGCTAGGTACTTTGTATCTCGGAATTCTCGCGGTAACTCCGAAACCAACGCGGGTTGAAACTCGAAAAGCTGGTAGCCTAATATATTTGATAACTTTTTATGGGGTGCCTCCTAGTTAAGCAGTTCATGGGAAACTAAAGCGATTGGTAAACAATTGTAACACTCGTTGCGTAAATTAAAATTATTACCTACCACCATACTCTGTACTTTTAAACTAACCAACCGGTAACATTATAAAAAACTCATTTATTAAACTTTAAGGGGGCTATCATAAAAAAAAATCACCAACACCCGTTTACAACAAATGCGTTGAAGACCTTATTTACACGGCTATAGGGTTTAAATTTGCGTTATATTTAAGTTTTCCTCTAATTTAGAGGGAATCGCCGTCAGTTTACTGTTGACCTTTTATTTCTCACTTTGTTCATTGATGCAAGGCTCAACTGGTACTGGATGGAAGTCACGCGTCTACCACATGCGTGATGCATCCAGGATGTCATTATTTAAACAATAAATTTAATGTAATCGGCTTTCGGTACCAAAATTATAGTTGAACATTCTCTAAATTACAGTGTAACTTTATTTAGGTTATTTATTTTTATCATAAAGTAAACAGTGAAATATTAATGTTAGTACCAATAGTAAATTTTGAACAGATTAAAATCTAAAAATATTAATGGTTTGGATTTTTATATTAAGTTTCCTTTTTCACTAGTTTTTTGGGTACCTACCTAATTAAAAATAATTTTAAGTAGGTACGTGCTATGTCTTATCTACAGTCATTAAGCGTATCGAATTATTTATTTTTAATGGTATATTTATTTATTTTTAAAACAGAAATATTTATTGAATATTTTATGAAATATTTATTTTTAAAACAGAATTTTTAAATTTATAATATCTACATCAGCAAATATTTTCTTAATGTAGGTACTTTTCAACCCGAAACACTAAATATTGAAAGTTTAAGATACAAAGAGGTCTTGGAGAAATTGTGAGGTTAGAAGCCGCACTTAATCGGTCGATTATAATTAACGTTATGAAAAAAAAATACGTATACATACCCATAAGAAATTTTGCCTCCCTAGTTAAGTCAGCTACAGAAGTAGGTTATGTATTTTTACGGTATTAAAGTCGAAGACAACCGCTCGCGCTAGTATAAAAATAATAGCTCTAATTAATTGCGCTGCACTGTAATAGGTCGTATAAATATTAGCTGATGCCAATCCACTGATTGGCAATCGTCGGGGGCAGGGCGTGGCACGCTCCTGGCACGTGCCAATAGCGTATAATCATTTGAGAAGTCTATTTTACAGAGATTACTCGGTTCAGAGTTCAGACAGTCGCCACAAAGGAGTTATACGTAACAACTTACTAGCTGTTCCTCGCGGTTTCGCCCGCGTTAATTTCGGAGTTTCCGGGGGAATTCCGGGATAAGGTAACCTATGTCCTTTTTTGTATATGGCAGCACGCACCTATGCAAATTTTAAGATGCTCGTTAAATTCCGAACACTGAGCTTGAGCTGTCGGTGATGGAAAACGTCGTGAGGATACCATAGCATAATTATGTGTGTTAGGGCACTTGTTTTATAGTGGTAGGGTACTGGCTGGCTACCAAGTTGATAATCTTTCACCAAGCACCTAACGGTGTGTTCCGGCAGCCTCACTTGAAAACCAGTTTCCATTCCGAGTTAAGTGTGTTTACAATCTTCGACCACACCACGACTTCACATGAGGTGAGCTGTGGTCAGACGTCTAGCCTAAAGCCTGTTATAGAAAAAAAGCTTATCGAACACTCACGTTCATTTTCAAAACAAACCACGTGTTTAATAGAATTGTGTCCATATTTTGATTGGCCGGTGCTCTCTCTGCGCACGACCACCCGAGTGTTATGATTCGACAGTGCCTGCTTCAGCTGCGACAGTTGGCCAAAGTGTTTTCGCAAACCGGTACTTGATAACTGCCAACATAACAATGCCTCTCAACACGAACTATTATAGACTCTATACTTAGGCCGGTAAGATAGTAATCCGCTCGAACTGCATTCGCGAAACGAAGACTGTGCAGGTCAGATGTGAACCATCGCAGTTGAATTGCAGAAATAACATTCTACTAAGAGTGCATATTGTTTAGAATCACACGAAATCTAGTTAGATTGAAAGGTGGCAGTTGTTTTGCTTTTTCGTCGGTCACGTGGTATTGCAAATGATGACTACGTTAGTGTACAAACAAGATGGCTTCGAAGATAGGTAGGTATATTTTTATCTATAGCAAATTTTAATCTATATATACATGCTTTGTCCTGAATGACTGATGGATCAACGCACAGCCTAAACCGCTGATCGTAGAGACCTGAAACTTGGAGGGTGTATTCTTTGTATGACGTAGGCATCCGTTATGAAAGGTTTTATGAAAATTCAACCTCTAAGGGGTCATCCCCTTAGGGGTTGAACTGCGCGGGGGCACTGTAGAGCGATAGGTACTCTGAATACTCTGAATAAGAGTCGATCTACGCAATATTAAATCTACATATTTTACTTTGGTCACGTTTCAGTTCTGAGAGATTTGCTTCGTGGGTGGGGGGAGGAGTCATTGACCTTTCGATATCTGCACAACTCTATCTCTATACTTTCCTTAAAATTTAAACCAAACCAACATACAATTTGTGACAATGTGTGTTGCAGTTTCCGGTAGTCCATTTATTATCCTGTAAGAAATGACAGTTATTTATTTATTGCTCACAGGTATAATTATAATGGGTATGTGTGATATTATCACAAAGTATGTCATCCTACTGTGACCTGTAATTTAGACATAGTACAAACATTAAAAACAAAAATTTCAAACATTTACAGAACTCGATATTATAAGACAATATGACAATACAATAGGTTGATATAGGTAATTTTTTTTTTATTAGAATCTATATTAGAACAAGCATTCTTCATATAGCTAATATTTAACCTAATATCTGTTTAATAACACAAAGCCTCTCTATTCTCCGATTACCACGAAGCCACCCTATAACTGTCAAAGCTGATTTATTATAAGTAAATCATCTCGTACTTATTGTAAATCGTATTTGGATCTTGTACACTTCACACACGATACGACTACGATACGAAAAAATCAATATCACACTGTTTATTGCCCTTGATTATAAATTAAACGTAGGTACGTAGCAGGCTTATTCTAGCGTTATCTATTAAAAAATTAAGAAAAAAAATCAAAACATCACTCGAATCAGTTCCAATTTTTAAACAGAATTTTTGGAAAAATCTCTATACCTAGTCAAAAAGTCAGAGGAAAATATCGTCCACAGTCTTATATATTATCATTTACCGTCTAGCGAGGGAAAAACTAGTTTTACTAAACAAAAACCTATCGGAGAATCGTTAGGTCTAAATGGCTCTACATGATACGTATTACAATCCGAGAACAGATAATAACCCAACCCTTGCTCATATGATTGTCATTGTCTATTGGAGACCGACTGGCAATTTATTTGTCATACCCACTTTATATTGGACGTGATGTGTAATAACGCGCTGGGTGGATTAGTGGCTGTATGAGAGTAATCCTTTGCATTGAATGTGAAATTGATATTAAAATTTATAGCATTAAAGCTTTTATGATGTTTAATGTACCTACCTACTCGTATTTCTTTTTTTATAAACTAGTTGTCCCCCGCGGTAATTTCGGAGTTTCCGCGGAAATTCCAGTATACAATATACGTTTAAACCTTCCTCTTGAATCAATCAATCTTTCGGTGAAAACTGCATGAAAATCCGTTCAGTAGTTTTTGAGTTTATCGCGAATGTATATTATAATAGGGATGTTGACTACTTTTGAAAATCAAATTTCTAATTAGTCCGTCAGTTAGAAAATAAAAAAACAATAGACACGTATTTTTTTGTTTTTTTTAAATAAATTAAAATATACAGAGATAAAGCGCATTAAAGTTAAGGATGAGGAGGTCGTGACGTCACTAACCACAAAACAGCCATACAAACTGTCAGAATAGTGACGTCACGCGAAATTTCAACTCAATATATCGCCCTTATTTTTTGATTACGTAAAAAAATAAAAAATACGTGTCCAATATTTTTTAATAATCTACAAGACGGACTAAAAAATAAAAATTAGTCAACATGCCTATTCTCCATGTCAAATAAAGTTCTTTCAATTTCAATTTAATTTCAACAGACAGCCTGATGCGGCGGAGAGCTTTGTTTTATAATACATATATATTGTATATAGTGATGGTTTCGCCTGCGCGAATATCTAGATTTCCTTAGGCGTTCCTTACATAACTATGATCATCGTTCCTTCAAATGTAATCAATTCAAATGTATAATACATTATGTATTATATTATTCTATGAATATAACCCTTAACTGGTCAAGCCTTTTTTAAGCAACATGATCGCAAACAGACGCAATAACAATACTACGACGTTCTTCTTAATAAATATTCGTAAACACTAAGTAAAAAAGAAACTCAAATTAACCATCATTATAACTACAAAGTTAAAATGTACTAATCGTTTTAAAGGATTTAATTGAAAGAAATTTAATAGTAATTTCTATATTTTACCTATCCTTCAAGTTGATATCTAATCTCTGCATCTAGGTAGATTCACTAATGACTAAAAGTTTAGTGGATCCAAAAATTTGGCCTTACAGTAAAAAGTTTTGTATTTTGTTTTGATTCAACTCAAAAAATATTCAGAGAGTTGTAACAATTGTGCTTATTTCTCAAGTGCTTATTTTATCCGCATGTCACTTTGTTTATGGTAAGCGTGCACTTCTACGAACCCTTCATTTATTTTTATTTATTTATTTTTCTATTTAATCTAATAACTTTGCGAAACTTATATTCATCAAGTCTAGTAGGTACTGTACGTTTCGGGACTCACTTAAGTTTTGTTTTTATTATATTAAAAAAAAGTGCAGAAATAAATAGGTAGGTACGTATGAATATAGAATTTTCTTTTTGTTTTTTTTTTTACTTCAGAGACAGAACCGTCTACCAAAACAAAGGAACTTATAGGCTAAGGAGGCCAAAACTACAAACATCAATTGTCAGCCAGCAATAAGCGAGATGACTCTCGCATTCCGGAAGTTCTTGGTGACATTGTCTCCCAACGGAGGAAAGATACGGGCTTTTTGGATTAAATATATATATCTAGCTTTGTCAGTACATCTTTTAAAATCTATGTCAATAGGTACCTACATATCGTAAAATCACTACATAGTATAAAACAAAGTTACTTCCCGCTGTCTGTCTGTCGCTATGTATGCTTAGATCTTTAAAACTACGTAACGGATTTTCTCTATTTTAGATAGAGTGATTCATGAGGAAGGTTTATATTATCTATATTTTACTGGAAGTCTGAAATTACCGCGGTTGAAACCGCGGGGGACAGCTAGTTGTAAATTCTTACTAATATTATAAATGCGAAAGTGAGTTTGTTTGTTTGTTACGTTTTCACGGCTATACGGCTCAAGCGATCACCATCAAAATTTTGCATACACATTGTCAGGGGTACAGAGAAGGACACAGGCTACTTTTTATCTCGGAATACCCGCGGGATCCCTGAAACTAACCTCTAAAAAAAAACTCAAAACAGACGAAGATATTGCGTAACCTATTAAATATACCTATTATAAAAAAAACACCCTTTTAGCCTTTTGTTGAAGTCAGTCAATGGTGTGATGATGTCCAAGAATTATTATTATTTTGGCCGGAGTGTAACGAGCGTACACTGTACCTACTACCAATAATATCGTCGGGTGAAATCCCCAAAAATTCCTGCCCGTACAATGGTCACAAATACATCGCAATAAGTTGAGTGACTCGGACATTCCGGGATAGTTGCGAGCAATCCCGCCGGGACAGCAATCTGCATTCCTTGACCGGGAATATACCGTTATATAGTGACAACAGACGCTCTTCGCCGTTTATGTCGGGACTTGGACGCTTGAAGTATATTATATTATGTATAATAGAAACTGTAATTACTGGTTTGAAGAGCTTGTGTCGTGAGAGTAGAGAGTAGGAGATAATTCTCGTGTATACGTACAACTTATAATCTATGGATGACATCAGTCATTGATGTCTGAAATAAAATTATATTATTATTAATTAAGAGTTTGGTCCCTGAAGCTTAAATACCTATCATGCGAAAAGAAACTGACAGACTGACTTCAAAATATATCACTTACTATATAATACCTAATACATGAATATCATATTTACATCAGAAATAAAATGCACTATTCCAAAAACTGATAAGTAGATTTTTTTTATCAAAATCAAAATTCACACATTACTGTTATGCCTACATAACATTTTGCTCAAAAAAAAATTACAAACTGAAATCATAGATACAGATAACGAAATTCATAACAAAAGAGCTGTCGCGCAAATTGCCTAGGTAGGTACCTACTAAAAAAAAATTTAAATCCAATTTCAAAATAATTTATTCGAATTAAATTTTAAAGTAGTACAGACAAGTAGATATTATTTATTTATTTGACTGAATAAATACTAAGATAACCACACCGTCTTCTGAAATTCGCATTGCCCCCGAAACCAAGCCATCCCCCGTCGAGCGGAGTACCTACGGGGTCGGCGGAATTAACGAATTTGTCAAGTGTCAACGTCCCACGACCTTATTAGTTCTCCCTGAGGGTATTTCCGATGATTCTTTCCCGTGCCATGTCAATTAAGGTTGCGTCATTGTTGAATGTTGGATACGCAATGAAATATTTTGACTCGCTCAATGATTGTGGAAATCAATAAATACGTATAGGTAAATATGGCTTTTAATATTACTTCAATAGAAAAAAAAGAATCAAGTATTGAAAGTAGTTGCAAGTTTTTCTGATTTGTTTTAATATTCATCATCTATAGGTAGGTTTTATAAGCCTTAGTTATGTATTGTTCTACTGTTTCAAAATAAATGCAAATAATGAACTATAGAGGGATGGGGAGATAAAATAAATCATGAACATCTTAGGATTTTTGTCGACTTGTTGGTTTGTTTTTTTAGCACGGTTATCATAATATAAAACCTACTGGACAGATTTGAATTGGAAGCACGAAGTAGAAAGGTGTTATTTCAGGACATCGAAGTTCCCGAGGGAGTCACGTTAAACGCTTGGCCACGCTATATGGAAGCAACAACAGATATTAAAAAATAGGTGTACCTAAGTCTCTTAAACTAGCTATATTATTACGACAAAAATAAATTAAAATCGTCGTAAAACGTTTTCCATAACAACTCGTCTTTTGTTTTTTTTTTTTTTTTCAAATATACGAGCACATAAACAACGGACCGTGTTCGTATACGGCGGACAAGATAAATCACCAGCGTAAGTGGCATTTACAGAACACGTAGATTGCAAGAAGCGAATCGTAAACGTCCCCTCACGTGGAGTCGTAGCGGCCGCACGATTTGTGACTAGAGGTACCTATTTTAAAGCATCTGAAAATACGTAAAACAGCTTTTTGTCCGTTTCTACAGTCACTATCACGTTTTTTTATCTACACGTAGCGCCTTTGCACATCAAGTTTTACAATAAAACTAGCATAGACTAAACTATACGTGTTATGGTTGTAGATGGGCTAAGAACCGGGTTCGGATCCATTGCCTGAGTATAAAAACCCGATAAACACCCGATAAAAACCCATAAACACAAAAAAAACTGTGTTCGACCCAAGTAATGAGTTTAAACTCAGTTTTAATGCTCATCTATATAGTTGTGGTCCCTATAGTAGCTATACGACCGGCTTGCCATAAAAAAATATTGAATTAAACGAGATTTCCGCAAAAATTTTTGTTACATAGGTTCCGCAAAGGCCACGCGGACAGAACTGCGTCAACATCTAGTTAAATTATAACAAAAACCGAGACTTAATAAGAAAACATATTCAAGTCATGGTTACATAGCAAAATTTCCATCCGCCGAGTGCCGTCTGTTGACATTTTCCGAATCCAAGATGGCGACGTTTGCAGACATCTTGGGACAAGATTGCGCTCCATACAATTTTCCATTAGGCTCGGCGGTGGAGTGTTGTGATAGCGAGCGAAGCAAGATTGAACTGTTACCGTCACGTCGTTTACAATAGCGTCTTTGGTTTGTTTTCGTACGCACATCCAATCAGAATTGGTTTAACTGAGTATTTCGATCTACTTTTCACTGTTACATACCTACTACGTAGATAACTCCGTATCTAATACAAGCTTAAGTCAGTACACTTTAAAATAAACAGTTTTTTTATTAGAAAAGTCGTTTTATAAAATAATTACCAGGTTTTATGCAGATTAAATAACGGGTCATTATCCTTATAAAATGGAGGGACATTATGGCTACCGAAGTTATGGCGTCGATAACCAGCAAACGGATTTCGGTATTATTTGATGGCGCCTCGAAGACTTATTGTGTCCACATTCAAAATTGACGAAATTGCCGATTCGTTGCAACTTTCGGTTCAGTGCATATGATGTGAAAGCAGGAGAAACAAATACACAGAATAGAAAGTACCTAAAATATAAAGACCCGTTCCAACCTTAGGTGTTGAATTACCAGGAGCCTTGAAAAACGTGTTTCTTTATTTGAAAAGAAGAGCCTTATTTTTACGACTCTAACCTCAAAACTAAGGCTGGTTGTATATAAACTTTCAACGTTTTTTCCATCCATTATTAAAGTCTTGTGAAAAATCTTTATTCTCTGGATCCAAATGTCCTATCTGATTCATCAACCTGGGTGTATTTAAGGTGGTCATGTAGATCACAATTAAGTTCAATATTAAGTAGGATACCTCTCCGTACGCATACTCTTCCGAGACACTCCAATTCTTTTAAAGAGAAACATGGTCAATTCAGTATCTCGCCCTATCCGGGGTAGGCGAAGCACGCGGATCGTAAAACCGGGATTCTTAACGGGAAAATCCCCGGTTCACAACCGAGCCGGGGGTAATCACGCCGTCGCCTCGCCTCGTGTGGATTTGTTGAGATGTATACCACATTATGTACTACCGTCTACGCTTCCTTTTTGTTCGGGGGTTACGTTATAAATAAGGCTAAGGTTATTTGTGGTTCATTTCTTTCATTCTCCATAGTTATGTGAAGCGGAAACGGTGAACGACCCGATAATTATCATGGCACTCTTAGACGCCCGTAAAGTTTATAAACTCTGATACTCTGGTATGTACCAGAGAACCTAATTCTTTAAACTTGATATCTTTGTCTTCTTAATTTTCTAACGAAATGAGCAAGACAATATCTATAAAGCATACCTATCTAGTTCAAGTAGAGTTTATTAAAACGGGCTTATGTTTCTTTCAACTAACTGTAGTTCACTGTAGGTATGTACTGTACTGTACTGTACTGTAGGTAAGGCGTTGGTGTCACTATTCTTAAACTTTCTAATTTCTCACAAATTGTCTCTCATTGCCGTAATACGATAACGATTAGGTTGGACTCTAAACAAAGTTACAATACAGATCATTTTATGTGTTTCTTTTACGTCTAATGCGTAGGTACGTGAAAAGATACTATTGGAAAAATTATGACACTAGGTAAAGAAGAGCGTGTTATGATTTTATTCCAGTAATGTATAAAAAAGTGTAAACAACTCAGACATAATATAACAGAAATAAACATAGGTACTTGATAGCGTTATACCTATTACCTCTACATTACAGAGGTCTTAAGTAAAAATCTCTTTTGTTTTTTTCATATTCATTAAATAAAGTCCCTGAAAAAGCTTTGTAATATCTTTTGACACCGCACTTTTTAACATTCAAATTGAAAACTATTTGTGCTAGGGGGGAAAGTTAAAGCACTTTTAATCTTGCACCTGGTTCGCCTAAGTGCAGCCTCTCTGCGGTCGACACAAGCGGACTCTAAATAAGTTTTCCAACTGAGCACACAGTGTGTGTATGTGTGTGTGTGTGTGCTTGTGTATGCACATGAATGCGGTTTTCAATGGTTGAAGAAAAATAAAAAAATAAATTGTTATCAACGATCTCGCCTCTCGATTTAATCACAAAATCAAAAGACAACTGCAATCTGAGTACTTTTTGTGTTTTTTATACGGCGTTGTGTATGGTGCTTCATAAAAAATACACAATCCTATTGAACGTAACGAGTTTTTATGCAATCTTACAGTGTCTAATGAAAATTCACCTCAAAATATCTCTTACTAGATTTTCCCCGCGGTTCACCCACGGTAATTTAGGAGTTTCCACAGGAATTCCGTGTTACAATATAGTCTATGTTACTCAAGTATAATGTAGCAATCTAATGATTAAAGAATTTTTGAAAACGGGCCACTAGTGAGTTAAATCGTAACAAACAAACAAAAAATCAAATCGTTTCTCTTTGTAATATTAGTATAAGTATAGAAATGGCACAATCTGTACTAAATATCATCCATTTAATTCCTAATCAGAAGTGAGATAAAATTAAGCACAGTGTCATCGCCGGGTCTAGTTGGAAAGCGTTGTGAATAATCAATGAACATGTAAATGCAGCCTGAATTCACGAGAGCGAGTCCCTCCCTCCCCCTCGACCCTCACCACAAATTTCCCCCGACTGGTTTTTTTACAGGCCACTGAATTATTAAAGCCATTCAAGTAGTCTCTTGAATTATTGTTATGGATTTCGAAGGGGTTTTTTTTCTCTCTCATCTTATTCCATAACTGTCTTGATTTAAGAGATTTTCTTGCTGATTGTTTTTTGGGGCGAGTCGCTTTGGGGATTTTTTTATTATTTTTAACGCAATGCAGTAGCTACCTACGTCATACTGCTTTTATTGCTAAATCTTTTATTATGCAAGTCCCAGTGTTCATTTACCTAAATTTTCCTGTTTTTCCGGTTAATTGCGTAATACGTGTACCTACCTGCTGATTTCTTTCCAATGTCTAATTTATCTAACCGGAAAGTCTGTAATAGTGTAGTTTTGATTCGTACATCGGTTCCATAAGTACGACACAAGTTCGAACTCCCGTTCTATAAGTATCAGAACTTTCCCAAAAACGTAAAGAATTAAAAATTATGGCCAAGTTTTTTTTTAAAAATCCTGTAGTTATTTTTTTTTAAATATCTATAATAACTATCATTTCCCAAGATGAATAATTTTGGGTTGTTTCAAATTCTTGTTGATATCTCCCGCGATTCCGCCATTAGTAACACGTAATCCGCGATGGTAAAGTATTCGCCCGCGGAACCGTCCGTGCCGGGTTTCGTGAAATCTTGCCAGGGAGGCACTTTAAGCCGGAAGCACCATATATTTAATTCACGACCGGCTAAAGTACGCTCCCATAAAAATCCAGAGCCGTGATACTGTGCAGATGAGCCGGCCAGGGACGGATTTGGTTGCGCCGATAATTGTATTAACGTCTGTTTTTATTGCGAATCACGCGTTCAGTATTGCGTTAATGGGCTGTGATGATTTAGCGCAATCGTAGGTTTTAGGGGCTAAAATAATACTGAGTAATCAGGTTTTTATAATTATACCTACCTACTAAGGTATATACGTATAGCCATAGTAACTGGTCTCTAAAAAAATATTACCCAAATTTTGATATTTAAATGGAGATTTGACGAGAATTGTGGTTTTCTATAAACTTCAAATAATCTGCAAGGCTTCCTCTTATAATTATTAAATTAAATAGGTACCTACAAAAAACACAATTTTGTTTTCTTATTAATCCCCTAAGCGGGTGCAAAGAGAGAGAAGACAGTGTCTATTACTTCCTTCCTCCTTTTTTTCTTAGTTTTGAAGGTAGAGTCATAGAAATCGGCATTTGGAATCTCCATCTAGGTATACATATACTATTAATATTATAAAGAGGTAAAGTTTGTGAGTTTCTCGGAGATAATCTCTGGATCTACTGCACCGATTTTGAAAATTCTTTCACCATTAGAATGCTACATTATCCCTGAGTGACATAGGCTGTATTGTAACCCAGAATTCCCGCGGAAACTCCGAAATTATTGAAAATGAAACCGCGGGGAACAGCTGGTTTAAAATATAAAGAAACACGCATTTTGGTTTCTTTCATTACATAGGCAAGAGTTTTTAGAAAATTCAAGATCCATTTTCCTTTTTTTTTGTTTTTCAAGTACCTATTTGCCAACATTATCCGGAGTAGGACATCACTACTCCCTACACCCGGGCCTGGGGGTCGATTTTTGAATCGCTCGAATCACTATTCGCACACGGAATTGCAAGATTCACGCGTGAATGCTTAAAAAATGTATGAGGATTCGCACGTGAATTCGCGATTCCGTGCGTGAAAGTGATTCGAGCGATTCAAAAATAGGGCCCCTGGCCGAAACACCCCGTGTTCCGGGATTTACGGTTATCGCTTACCGGAATACATTCAATCACAACCTCCAAACTTAATACTTAACGCCCTCTACAACCACATCGCGAAGCTCGATCCGAACGAAAATATAACGCTCTATCGATATAAATATCGTAACAAATACATAAATATATACCTAATTATATTTTTTTGAAAAAACTTGCACAGCTAAGTCACAGATCAAGCTATAGAAAGAACTGTTGGTTGTTGACGAGTGAAAGCCATATCGAAAACACGCGTGTCACGTTTTTCATTTTTCAGTCACTTTTCAGCATCTATTTTGAACCCTGAGCAGGAAACTGACTTTCAAGAGAGCCATGTTTTAACTTGGGGAACAATCTAACATTGTCATTGGCGTTTCGCCATAATTGAAGAAGTAGATGAAGAGATTGTTATAATAAGAAACATTTTCATTGGCAAATTATAATTATAGACGCCATTATTAAAGAAGAAGAAGAAGAACTGTTATAGTAAAAGTTTGTTCCGAAAAAAAAAACTAAAAAAAAAACAAATATCCAGATACCTAGGTATATTCAAGACTAACTGGGAAGCAATTCTTTTATTAGAAATAGTAGAAATTAAGTAGGTACCTATTATTTGTTTTATTTCTATTTTTTTTTGTGTAGGCAGGTATAACCGCCTTAGCTATAGCTGCAAATAGTTCATTTAGATTTCTTTTAATTAGGTATATTGTTTCGAATTCACAACAGAAAAATCTTGCGCATGTAAATCCATGGGCAACAGCTAGCTAGCTAGCAGAGATACGATATTATTTATTTATTTAATTTAGGACCATCAACAGGTTACTATAATAATTCATCTGTACGTTGATATCATCTTACAAATATCTACTGCGATAAATATTAGTTTTCATAATATGTGTATAGATACAGCATGTTCCAAACTGAATGCTATTTAAAAAAGTATGCAATCTATACATAAATACGTATAGGTGTAAGAAGGATCGCGTCGACTCATTCAGTCCTTCCACACTTCCGAACGAGACAAGATCGCCCCCCCACGAAAACAATTAAGCGTCCCCCGGCCCCCGCCGGCGAACCCCCACAGCAATATCGCCGCGTAATTACGGTGTTAAGAGACGCCTTGACGAAGATTTCACCCGAGAAGTGCGTAAAACGGCAAGCCGGCTCCCGTAAGCGTGTAATAACTTTGCGAAATAGTACTCTTGGCCGACTGAGAGTTGCTCGCTGGGTTGTTTATTATTTTTACATATTCTATTTATACTTACCCGAACTTTACCCGCGTCAATTGCGAAGTTCCCGCAGGGGAGTGGTGGAGATTCCATGGAAAAAAGTACCCTGTACTCCGGAAGATTTCTACGTAAAATTTCATCGTGATCGGTTGATCTGTTAAGACGTGAAAGCGGAACAAACAAACAAACTCACAACTTAAATAGACCGACACTTTGAGATTCACACTCAGGTATTTATTTAAATAATTGCTCCGAACATTATTTCAAGGTAATTTTGATGTATGTGCAGAAATCTCACAAAACAATTTTTACTTAGATACCGAGTCAATCCTCATGATTCGGTTTTGAACGACATAACTGTAACACTTTGATATCGCCGCTTATACCGCTCAAGTTAAATTGGCTTCGTTTTTAGGAGAGACAAATAAACTGCATTAAATTATTAATTTTATACAAATAGATGCACAGTAAAAATATTCATACCTACCTATATAATTGAATAACCGCGCTTGAGTTAGATGGTATTGCCTCCAATACCTCCAATAAACTCCTTTTTCTTTCTTTTCTTTCTTTCTTTCTTTCTTTCAATGTGAGCCCATTGGATACACGGAAAAATATTCTACAAAATGGTAGGTAGGTATATACATAATAAACATGGTCAAATTTTTTACTTACGCGGTAATTTAATGTTTCGGCCATTCTTAGTAACTACCCAAACTTTAATATACGTCAACGGTTAGTAAAATTGTAAAACCGTTATTCACGGTTGGCTTCTTTTATAATAACGGAAACGGACAGAAAATGTCACTGTGTCGTAATGTGTAATGCGAGAACTATGAACGCGAGATTAAAATTGGGTTTGACCTATGACCACACAAAAGAATCAAATGGTACCTACCTACAGCTATACTCATTACACAACGCATTTTCTATTCTTGAAATAAAACAAAATTATCTTCAGTTACAATTATCCAGTGTCATGTAGGTAAACGATACACAACTATGCACATAGTATATTTCTCGATAAACAAATAGTAAAACAAAATTATAAATCAAATGGATCAGATTGACGTCAGATACTAGTTATCATCATTATAGATCTGTTACTATACTGCTAAACTATCTACAGCCTTATGCAGTGAGATCTTTCGCGCTTTTAGCTGTTCACTCTATTTCCTCACATTACCCCCTCCCCCTGTCGTAGCATACTTTCCATTCCCTCTACGACTCCCATGATCTGCTTATTTCTGGTGCAGCCACCTTTTCTGTCAAGTGAAATAATTTGAATACTTTTACTGAATCGATGATTCTGAAGAATTCAGATAGTTACTATACATAAAAGAGGTTAGATACTATAATTCCTGAATCCGGAAAACTCTCCGAAATATATTTTTGGCGATTCACCTCTCGTACGAACTGTGTTCGTTCAACCGACAGTACGAGAAGCGAACCGCAAAGGGAGGCATGGAGGGAAACGCAAAAAAAAGAAGATAGGCCGACGAACGTAAACATCACAATTTGCGGGCCACACAAAGGGAACATCTTTCTCTTAGGTAGCAGTAAAAATCTGTAGCGTCGGGAAGTATCGCGAAGATGGAGAGCCGGCTAACGAGCGCGCCTCGCGGCGGACGCTCTGATTTCCAATTCAAAGGAAAATTGCGATCCATAAAGTGGGGATGGGTCGTGGGGAGGTCGGAGTGGGGCGCCCCCCCCTCCCACGGTTGCTACGCGACGCGGGGTGGAGCCGCCGCAATCACGGCCCAATGGCACGACGGATATAAATTGCTCTCGCGTCGCGACACCGACGCCGGAGAGAGAGCCCCGCGCGTCGTCTCTGTCGTGCTAATGAAGTCGCCGGGCCTCGGTCCTGTTGATTGACGGACCCGAGCGGCCCTTTTTCGAAACTCTACAGTTACCTAAGTATTCGGCGGGTGCGTGGTACCAATACCCCACCGTGATTTGTGCGTTGTGTTGCCCACAACGCTGCTATAACGCCGCATTGGTTGTATTAACGACAAAAGTTTTCCTTATGCTGCGGTTTTCATTTCGCCAAGTTTAATTACTCTGAAACAATTAGGTGCCTATTTTAACCTTAATCTAAATTGGTTTTTACGCTTTACAGTTTTCTATTTTCCTTTCATTTGTATAATTTTATTTGGGTTCAGTAAATTCACCCGATCCGTTTGATTCAGCTAGTGCTTGTACGTATTTTGGAATATACTCCCTATATTTAGTGGGTAGGTACCTACAAAAATGTAGTTGTGTTATTAATTGAACCCGTTAAGAGTTTCGATTTTCCTTACACATTTAGAACGGATTAGAAATTGAATTGTGATAAGATAATTAGTTTGTTTGACACGCTTTCATGCCTTAACTATTTAATGCTTATCTATGTCCAATTGTGACAATGAGTAATGAGTAGGTAGGTAGTATTATATTAAGTGATTTTTATAACAGTAAATACTTACCCCTCTATACAGGTGATACCCTCCAAAACGGCAAAGAATCTCTGAAAGGATGAATACCTAGGTATACTTAGGTACCTTCAGTAAGAAGAATGTTATATCTGTAGCACCACCCACTCGATAGTAACTTTTATTCTTAATTATAGTTACGGTTGCCTGGAAAAAATTGCTGTTTAGCAATAAGGCCGCCCTTTGTTGCCCGCTTTAGTTATTTCTCTATGTATTTTTATTATCATGGTTAGAATCCCTACTAGTACCTATTATACTTAAATGCGAAAGTAACTTTGTCTGTTACGCTATCAAGCTAGCCTAGATGGCTCTACCGCTCATCATGCAATTTTGCGTACACGTTGTCTGGGGTACAGAGAAGGACATGAGGTACTTTTTATTCCGGAATTCCCGCGGGAACTTCGAAATGAACGCAGGTGAAACTGCATAAAATTTTGCATACGACCCTTTGTCACGGTTACAGAAAAGGATATATAGGGTACTTTTATCCCGGAATTCACGCGGGATCTCCGAAATTACCGCGGGTGAAACCGCAGGCAGGCATGACTAAAGTAAAGAATATTTGATTGATTGATTGAAGAATCTATATCAATTGAATCTTATCGATTCAACACAAATATAGTGAAAATAACACGAGAGAATAACGCTAACAAAAGCTTGGCTTCACAAATAAAGTGCGATATTAAATTCCTCCCGCATTGGAATCACGATACACATAAACTTTAATATAAGGAGAATCGACGCCACTGTCAGATCTGGGTAGCTGGCACTGATATTTCGCAAAAATCACCGAGTAAATATCACCTCTATTCCCATGTGAATAGGGGCTATAATCGCCGGCACAGTCCGTAGGTCTGGTCGAAAGCATTTGCGCTAGTCGGCTATAAATTTTATAAGTCCAGCGCGCGGGGCGGGCTTGCGTTCCGCATCCCTAATGTGGAAGTGGACTCGGCAGAGATTACGCGGACACGGTATTACGTGTATATTAATACGCGAACCCGCCGCATATCCGCACGGTGTCGCTTCGCACGTACTCCTCGAACGGATCGATAGGAGCGGGGCCGGATATCGTGGATTATTTGCGGAAGCGAAATCGGGTCATCTATAGATTTGTCCTCCAAATTGATACGTATATAAAAGGTACCCATCTATCGTCTACTTATATAACGTGATTGAGTGCTCGATTTCATCTAAGTAGCGACGGTATCGCAAGTAGTTGAAAGCGTCTTACATCGGTTGAACTATCCTTCCTACCCGATAAAGAGAACTTGCTTATCATAAACACTTCGACGTTTAACAGTTAAGTTAGGATATACTTCTTTGGCACGGTGGGTGATAGAAGATTTTAGCAGACAACGGAAGTGACGAGAAAGAAGCTAAAGGAAGTGACGCAAATTAAATTAGAGACGAGAGCGACATTTATTTATTCACTTCAAGGAACTTTCATCTCTACATTAATACATACCTCTACACACCTTTTTAGGGTTCCGTACCCAAAGGGTAAAACGGGACCCTATTACTAAGACTTTGCTTTCCGTCCGTCCGTGCGTCTGTATGTCTTTCATGGTTCACCGTGATAGTTAGACAGTTGAAATTTTCACATATGATGGATGTATTTCTATTGCCGCTATAACAAAAAATAGTAAAAAGCAGAATAAAATAAATATTTAAGGGGGCTGTCATATAACAAACATGATTTTTTTTTTCGTTTTTATAGATAATGGTACGAAACGCGAGTCCAACTCGCACTAAGTCGATTTTTTATTGAATTTCCACACATGTTGCTAAAACTGCTTATGTTTAAAACTATAGCTTTGACTGTGATCGGATACAATATGAAGACAAACCTATCTTTCGAAAAGCTAAAACTAAAAAAATACGCATCCCATTTTTGATACAGCACCGTTGGTGTAGTGGTAAAGTACCTAACTGACTGCTACGCTAGGTATCGCGTTGATCATAAGTATATATTTACAAGAAAAGAAGTTCTTAAGTATTTATTATATTAGTTGTCTGGTACCCATGACAGTGCAAGCTTTGCTAAGTTTGGAACCAGAGAGCGCCATGTAATAATGTTCAAGCATCATTAAAATTATTTGTCACTAGCTGTGCTCCACGGTTTCACCCGAGGTAATTTCGAAGTTCTCGTCGGAATTCCAGGATAAAAGTGCCCTATGTCCTTCTCTGTACCCCTGACAACGTGCATGCCAAATTTAATCCAAATCCGTTCAGCCGTTTTTGCGTGATAGTAACAAACATCCAAACATCCACACTTTCACATTTATTATATTAGTAGGAACTAGGAAGTAGGATTTGATACAACTGGCTGTAAACTTAAATTGTTTTCTTTTCTTTGTCAACAGGCGAGAAACCCCACAAATGCCAAGTGTGCGGCAAAGCCTTCAGCCAGAGCTCGAACCTGATCACGCATTCTCGCAAGCACACTGGATTCAAGCCGTTCGCGTGCGACCTCTGCGGGCGATCCTTCCAGCGCAAGGTGGACCTGAGGCGGCACCGGGAGACCCAGCACGCCGACTTGAGGGCCCCACAGCCGCACATGCAGCCGCCGCATACAGACGTGCACGGCATGCACGCGCAAGACATGCATGCGGTCGACCATCGGATAGGTGAGTTCCTATTAATTTTTCATTATTGAACCTAAAACCACAAGACTAAACAATATTTTTCATTTGTGTAACCATAAAACAGTTTGCACCGAAAGAAATGCTGACACTGATATTTATTACGTAGTACGAGTTTCGGTTTCGTACGAATAATATGTATAATATCCTCAACCGTAACTGGTTACGTAAAAGGAAAAGTTATTCTTTTTCAAAATCCAATTACGTAGCTGGCCGCTGGTTTTATAATAGTTGTTCTTACACAACTAATGAAATTACAAAATGTCGCGCGAATTTGATGCAACTAACTCAGGCAATTTTTGACAAACTAGCTGCTCTCCCGCAGTTTTACTCGCGTAAATTTCGGTCCTCACGCCCTCAGGAACACTAAAAAGTATCCTATGACACTCTGCAGAGACATATAAGTTTCCCGACTTTGCCTTTATGCAGAATAATATGAAAAAACCACATGTGAGCATAGAATTCTTTACCTCAAAGAAGGCGAGAGTTCCATTCTAAGTTACTACCAAAGGGTATAATTTTAATTTACACAATTATCAAAGAATGGTGAAGTTTACCGATCCACATTGGGCCTTTAGTGATGGGGTAGGTAGGTCTTTGCACCAAATAGATGATGAATTGCAAATGTTGATAAATTATTTATTCTTTCATTTAATCCAAAATCCTCTCACTGGCTCTAACTAATAGTTCTTATAAACCTCTTATCTTAAAGTAAAATAATAATAATAAAATTTACTAATGACATACCTGTATTCTCAGATCTTCGCCCACCGCACCCAGATATGCGGCCACCACACCCCGACTTCCGGTCGACGCATATAACAACTTCCGTGCCTCCACTACAGCCTCTAGCCTCTTGAACCTCGACTGCCTTCGCGCCTTCCGGCTGGCGTTGAGGCAGCTCCTGTCACAGGTTCAAAACGAGATGGGTAATGGCCATGGAGACTAGTAGCTAATGGTCATGGAGATTAGTTTAATATACAATAATGTAACAACTACAATGACAACTATACACCTTGTATAGGAAGCGAACGGCGAACCCGCTAGTGGAAATCAGTGATAGCTGGAAACCAAAGATCGTTGCAGGAAAATTTTGTACCCGTGATGAGTCAGAGACCAACGCAATATTTAACAAATGTTCCGTGATAATATTAAATATAGGAATTACATTTTAATCAAGCGTTTTTTCAAACGAATTCGTGAAAAATAAAATAGTCGATTGACAAAAATTCTATTAAAAAAACATTAGACAAGCTTGTCAAGGCAGTTTTTGCTAAATATTTACGTGTTTTTTTGTTTTTGGAATTCACTAGATACATACTGTAGGGAACCCTTAATAATGATGGGTAAGAAAATTGCCCCATTAGTTTACCTGCATTCATCATTATGAAGACTCTACATTACTAGAAATCTACCAAAATTGGAACGTTTAGGTGTATATGTTATATATATATATAATTTAGTAAGAAAAGAAACTTTTTGGAACGCGTTGATTCAATGTGAATGTACTTCTTGATCTCATAGTAAAAAAAATGACTAAGATTTATTCCACAGCAATTAATTAATATTAATTACGAGGACTATTTTAACAAAAAAAAAATATATATTCCAAAAAATTAACGAGCTAACATTCCAAAATGCCTATAATATGTTATTTTTTTTTGTAAATTGTTGTGTTGCATAAAAAAAAACCATGTTGCTTTAAAAAGTCGTAATATTAGATGATTTTTCGAGACGGTTAAGTTAAAAAATTGCGTTATAAGAACAACCATCGTGACTGAAATCATAAGTTATCGTAGCTTAGTTCTGAGTACTGAGTACCTGCACAAAATTTTTTAAACTGAAAAAATACTCAAATAACGGGCATCATTCCAATACACAAAATATATACATAATAACTGTGAGTATCTCTTCTTGTCAGAGACAAAAAGAGCAATACAGAAATCATTTCAATTTAGTTTAACAGTAGGTACTGTGTTGTAGTATTGGCGCCATTTTTGGTGCAATGGGCTATAGAAGTGCATGGATACAGACCCGTCATGGGTAGTATCACTTACCTTAGATGAACTTTAATAGAATTTTCGGCTATACAAGGCTTACCGAACCATTTATTTATATGTTAGTTATTATAAGTTTTTTTTGTGATAATATTTTTCTCGTAACTCTAAATGATAGATTTCACTTAGCATGCAGCATTCTCCAACTAAAAACACCAACATTTTACAGTGGCTAACAATCTTTAATTAATTAAAGAACGTGCTTCATCCCACTTCTGATACCATGATATTATGAAGTTTCGTAAATGGTTAAAACGAGTGAAGTGAAAGTATCGAACATTTGACGATCTTATTTATGTTGAACATTGAATAATAATTGTTTTAAGCTAGTATGGCCTATGCCTACAAATCCATGCACTTCCGCAGTCTCCTTAAATAGCGTTACGTCTCTACCAATCCTAGCGATTATTATAATAATAATTAATAAAACCTGATGTGTAAAATAAATTTTGATTAGCTAATAATATAATGTTTTTTTTAATTAAAATTAATAAAAATGTTGTCTATTTTTATGGCTGTGCTGTTAATATTATTGTACTTGTATGTATTATCTTAAATACCTATACTAAAATAGCGCAAAAGTGTCATAGCACTTACAGGGGACAAACAACTTGATATCAAAAAATGTTTTAAGTTAACCAATACTGAAGAAAAAAAAAAGATTGATTATATTTTAAAAAAGTATATGATTTTTTATACCTAATGGCGATAGATTGAATCCTGTGAGCCTTAAATTATATCATAAGATAATAATTCAGCTAGACCGATGATGTGAAACCCATTATGCCAAAAAACATAGGTACTGAAATAGAAAAGTTATTTAGATTCTAGTGTTTAGGAAAAAAAAATCAGTTCATGACTTTTTGTTAAATACCTACACTCACTAAATGTTAAATTCTAAGGATTTATGAGAAAATATTTTAAGTATTCACAGCAAACCCTACTTCCTTCACATTAAACGTTGTAAAAAAACCCCTTATTTGTAATCTAATTAGTAAAAGCTAAAGCACCTTAGTTTATATTCTTAGTAATTATGTCTTGAAATGTAAATAATGTACAAATCTTTATTAATCGTATATTTTATTTTACGATTATATATAGATAATAATGTTAATAGTATACCTACCTAGATTAAGTCTCTACAGCTAAGATTGAAGAATCCAAAGATTTATGAAACATATTGTGCAATGTTTGTGTCGTAATGTTATTATGGTTTATTATTATTAATTATTATTATTATTACTAAATCAATCAATAAAATATGATGATGTAAATAAGGTCTTTTATTTAAAACCTTAGGCAGTGATATTATTAGATGGACACAGATAAGCAATAACATGTTAACCCACAAAATGTAGTTATTGATTCAGAACGATTTATTGAGAGGCAGAGAACGTTTTTTAATTATGTGTTTACCTTATTACATTGTTTAAATATGTAACTAAATATTGCGCATGAAAAATGTTGTCACAAAATGGCGCTATTATTTTAAAAGTTTAATTTACTCAAAATTTCTCCAGTGTGGGTTAACACACTATTGCTTATCTATGTCCAGATATAAAAGTGCGTCGCAGATCGCTGAGGCAGAGTTGGTTAATTAATTGAAGTCTTTCGGCTGATATTTAATATTATTTATGTTCAATTGAAAAAAATAGACCGTACCTATGTAATATGTAAAACAAAAACAAGATATTATAAGGTCTTATTGGTAGTGTGAAGCCATCTCCCTTCTACGGTCGCCACTGAAAATCAGCGTCGTGGAACTTAGTGCCACGGCATAGTGCTGAATGGTAGCCATTTTGGTACCAAATATTCTAGTTTTAAGACTCACGCTTGTACTCGTTTTATCTTTATGGTATCAAATAAACTTTTTTTTATTCTATTCTATTCTATATTAAACTATATTAAACATTTTTTTTATTAAACATTTATTTAATCCAAAATACACGAAACTACTTGACTTTAATTTGACCTCTAAACGACGTCACAGAAGAGGCTAATTATGGCTATATAACCGAAAAAATATTTTGTTCTTCAGCTGTATAATAAAAAGGCTATTGTAATTTAAGGCAAAAAGCGTGCCGAAACCAGGGATCGAACCAGGGACCTTTAGATCTTCAGTCTAACGCTCTCCCAACTGAGCTATTTCGGCTGTGTGACTAAGAAGTATAAAATAGAGTTCATATTAGGAGTTTATTCATTATTTTTAACGTATCAATTCACAAATTATAACCTGTAGGTAAATTAAGACTTTGACATAATAGATCAGCAATTATAAAGTGAGAATGATAAAGTAGTAAAAATGATGGTTCTGCAAAAAAATAAATTGCTACACGTTCGTTTGAAAACATATAATATAATACTATAAAAAAAACGATTGTACCCACCAACAATAGAGGCAAGTACCTAGGTAGGTACATAGGTATACTCACAGAATAAATAAATTAACTAGAGAGGACATGCAGACGGGGCAGGCGCGCTACCATTACAAAGGAAGTTAGAGCAAATGCTCTAGCATAGCAAAGGAAGTTAGAGCTGCCATCCCAAGTACATTTACCACAATATTTCCAAAACTGTGAAATTTGAAAATAATGACTAAGTAAAAACATAACCATAAAGCGTTTAATACATTTCTTTACGTTAATGAATGTTTTAGTGCGTGATGCATAGCTTTGTGTGCGAAAATTAACTTCCCGGCGACACTGGTTTTCATCTGTTTTCATACTAAACTAAGTTTATGTCCCTTCTATACATTGT
Source organism: Zygaena filipendulae (assembly GCA_907165275.2). NCBI lineage: Eukaryota > Metazoa > Arthropoda > Insecta > Lepidoptera > Zygaenidae > Zygaena > Zygaena filipendulae. The sequence goes on from OU015649.1 coordinate 2,675,944, forward strand.
TTTATTTTCGGTGGGTATACTGACTATTATATTAGTTATTAGTTAGGTATCAGGTATTTTTATAACTTTCTGCATTACCGGGACTAGGAGACATTACCGTATTCTTTTACCACTATTATACAGACCACCGACCAATTCTGCCAATCGAAATTTCGTCCATTGAATTTTGCAAAAAATTACAATTTGACATTTTCTTACTATCTATTTATTGCGAGGGAATAAAAATATTTGAAAAGTGATGATAGTGAGTGATAGTTTTTGACGACAAAAAGTCCAATCCATAATGGGTCCATATCGTTAACACTAGGTAGGTACTTAAACTACAGTCACACACACACACACACACTCACACACACACGCTCACACTCCTCATCCTATTTTTTCTTCATGATTTTCCAGCTCAATAAGCGAGACAGACAATCGAGAGGTGACCTGTTCTTGAGTAGCCATTATGAAATCTCTAAAGGGTCTCAAATTACGTGAGTTCACTTAAAATACTTCTAGATAAATTCATGGATATGCACTTTGTTTTTTTTTTCGTATTATTCTTTATACCCGATACTCACCCCCAAGTCATGGGCCGATGTCCATAAACAACAATACTGTCTCAATAAACAGTTTGTTACACTTTGTATACCTACTCTATAAATTACCAGTATCAACTTAACAGTGCATGGAACCAACAACAGTCAGCCAATTTATTACCTATACCTAGCTTGTGTCCAAACTGATTAGGTAATGTTTGCTGAGTGCTTAGCCCGAACGGAAAACACGTTGTTTGCGACTCTATGATCGATGGATCATTAACTTAATGGCCACCTTAAAAAAATATCGATTACTTAAAAAATACCCAAAGAAACTTTTCAAAGTGAAACTATAACTTCTTGGGACACGGTGAGAAAAAAAATCGTTTTGGTACATTACATTCTACATAACACACATCGAGAAATTACACATTGAAGCTTGAAAGGTTAAGTTTTAGAATTAAAATATGATGATATTTACATACCTACAATTTACATGATGAATTATAATCCCAAAATTAAGTGAAGCTTTATTTATCATTTTCGAACATTTATTTATTTATTGCAGTTTGAAATGCAGTTTGAACATGAAATTAAAAAGCGTCGACCTAGAGTCGAACGAGTCGAAGTCGTTTCATATAAAATTCCAGTTCGCACGAGGAGATGTAGGTAGTAAGGTGGTCTCACCACTTGCGAGATTTTATCACTCTGCATGCGCTAAATACGGTTCTGTTCCTTCTACTATGACTGCCCAAGTTTTTTTTGTGAGTTTTCCATTCAAATTACATCGGTTGGTGCTGGTTGATTAGGAGGCTATGTAAACGAATTGGTTCTCAAAAGTACCTCCTAAACTTAGGAGTTTGTTTTCCGATATATATAATTATCGTTTATATAATATAATATAATTAACTTATATATAATTATATATAATTAACTTTTTAATTAAAACCAAAACAAAATTGCATCAAATTTTCTCGATAGACGTATTCCTAAATATTAAGAATAGTTATTGTTTTTTCCATTTCTATTGATGTTTACCGCCGTAAAAACATACCTATAGGGCAATACAACACGGGAAGGTATTTGTTGAAAGCGCAAGACTGTAAATGTTTATGTTTGTCCGCATAAACCCGGAGTCCCCGCTGCGTAACAATATAATTTTAGGTAAGTATGTACGAAAAGGAAACATTGTTAGTTAGATTTGGAAATAAAAACGGACTAGATCTAAGGCCCCCGGGGACCGGAGTGGGCTCTAAACGCCTGTTAGCACGCAGTGCGGGGACTCGTACAGGGGGTACACCGATGGCGAAGTCATTGTTCGTTGCCAGGTACGGACTCACGCTAGACTATTTGCTCTGCATATCGTAATATTTCACTTTGTTTAGCCGCCTTAGCCAAGTTGATAATCTACAATCGTCAACGCAAAGAAAACTAAGGAATGGAATCGTTGTGTTATATTATGGTCACGCAAAACTAGACTTTTTATGATAGGACGATTTCACGTGACCACGCGTGCATGACGAGTCGTTCCTTGTAGTTTTTTGTACGTTAACGATCGAAGATTTCCATAAGGCGGCTAGTGTGTTTACGTTTACCCACTCCATATTATATTTTACACCTGTCTCCTTTAACTACCACTATACAAAATTTTTATAATATACAGATAATAATTTGCGTCTCGTCAAACGAAGCTATAGGTAGGTACTGACGAAAATTCAGCCTTTAATTGTACGTGGGATCTCGGACTATAGTGATTAATAAAAACATATTTGTGAGAAGTCATTTTTTATTTAGGAATAAATAGATCACTTAAATAATTAATCAATGGATACATAAAATAAGTATCTAATATTGTGGTAATAATAAATAATGCAGAAGTTTGTGTCCGTGTGTATAATTTGTTAATGTTTTACGTTGAAATGGCTGGATGGATTTGGATGAAATTTGAAATGGAGTCTCCATTCCAAACGTTAAATTTTCGTATTGAAATTTACTATGGAAGCATTTTAGAGCCCGTCTTTAATGCACTATTGGGAATTTTACTATGGAAATGACAGGCTCAAGTCAGGTTAGTAAAGACGGGCTCTAAAATACATCATAGTAAATTTAAATACGAAAATTTCAACGTGTACATACCCTAGCATAGGTTTACTTTTATCATGGAGTACCCGAAGAAATCATGAAATTAACGGGAGTGTAGCTCTAGAATTAGTGTTCAATAACAGACATCACCTCAGTGAATGTTCATTGACCTTCCCAATAATGATTCGGGATCAACCTCGGCTTAATTTTGTTTTGTATTTGCAAGCATATTAATAGGTAGGTACTTACTTACCTACATATTTTCTTTTTTACACGTTATATTCAAGTCTCAGTAAGACAAAGGACTTTTTGGATTTGTTTTTTGTTCTAAATAAAAATAAATTCTCATCATTGTGTATTAAAATCTCTGAGATACTTTACTTACTTTACTTTCTAAAAAAAAACAGTGGAATATCGGAACTTCTTTTCGATTGTTTCATTCATAGGTTCCATGGTGTAATGGTTAGCACTCTGGACTTTGAATCCAGCGATCCGAGTTCAAATCTCGGTGGAACCTTGTGTTTTGGAGATTCTTGATTCATGTTATGTATATTATCTACTTCGTGTTGTTTAATGTCCAAGTACCTACCTAACACGCATAGTCATGATTTTATAATAAACGTAGTCAAGAAGGGGATAACTTACCAAGAGTGTTTGGAAGGAGGTATCTATTGCTAATAATTATAATAGTAAACGCGTAAGATTTTCTTTCTTAAAATCAACAAATTGTAAATGATGAAAGTCGATTCCTTTAAGTATTTTTAGGCAAGGCTATTAATCATCGACACACATGATACATTACATATCACACACATATTATTGCACAATTTGTACTTAATAAAGTATCTAACCGCCGCACTCAGAGTCGACTTTAATGATTACTTAGTTAAGTATAGATTTTTAAAACAAAACTGCCGCAATTAGAGACGTTCAGTAAATCAATGTTAATTGGCATTTAACGAGATGTAACTTAATTAGTTAAATTCCAATTAACATTAATTTATTAAACTTGTCTGATTGCGGCAGTTTTGTTTTAAAAATCTATACCTAACTAAGTAATCATTAAAGTCGACTCTGAGTGCGGCAGTAAATGTTTTAAGTTCATCGTTTGGTAATTAAAATAGTTGGAACTGAGAATTAAGTGCCAAGTAGGTACCTATTGGGCACAGCGAGTTTATCATTGTAATTTCGGGCCAAGTCCGTCCCCGCTCGGTCGAAATCGCCACGCATATATAATTCAACGAGCATCCACGTGCGTTTCGGACGCAATCAGTATTGTGAATAATTGATGGACGCGCGCCGGCCGGCGATGATTGTGCGGCCCCGCGAGATTGCACGAAGATTTCCGGCCGGTCGCCGGTCCGGTCCGGCTCGGGCCGATTTATGTTGTCGTTATGATTGGACGTATGTGCTTACTGACGTGAGCTTATATGAAAGAAAAATAGGTAAGTAAGCAATAATAGGATATTGGAGGAAAATCCATCCTACACTACCTCCACAATCGTGCACCGTCAACATTTTGTGAATTGTCATTTTCTAGTTTTAGGTAGGTATTTTGGTTAAAAACACTTGTTGGATTATTTTTAATTTCTTTCGCTTTGTTTTTAGTTTTTTAAGCATGTATGTTATGCTTTTAAGGCTGTCAATATAAGCATATTTTCTAGTTTCATGCTGTAATATACTGTTTTAATACTGTTTTACGTAAGTAGATTTACTTACTTGTAAATGTCTCTAATATGCCACAGGTAACTATTCGCTATGCTTGATACTTAATTTTGTCCTTAACCTTAAACATTTTTATGAGGTCCATAACCCTAGAACTTGACCATTATTTTGATGTCACTACAAAACTTTTTGGGTCGGATCAGACAGTAAATAAATTATGTTTATTTTTTTGGTTACATAACAGGCGCGGCTTTTATTAACCACAACTGACTTGGTGTATTTAGATTTTTAGATATTTAGATTGTTGGAGAGAAAGCTTGTCAATTTTGGAATACCCTCAGGAACTCCTTGTATCGGGATAAAAGTACCTATCCTATGTCACTCAAGGTTTTTTGGAATTGGTTCACAAATTCTAGAGTAAAGTTACAAAAGTTACAAACGTCACCTCTTATATATAATAATAAGTGTAGATATGTATGTTTTATAATTAGTTCATTACTTCAGGTTGGTGATTAACTTTCTATCGAATCTTTCGGGTCATAACCCTCGCGGCGCGTGAGACGAAACTGGAGGACGTCAACGACCGACGCACGAGTTCCCAAGGTAACAACGAACTGGCAAATTAGAAAGTAAAGATGCGCGGTTCCATGGTGTAATGGTTAGCACTCTGGACTTTGAATCCAGCGATCCGAGTTCAAATCTCGGTGGAACCTACTTTTGTAGTTTCGTTTTGGTGGGTTTGCTAATTTTAGTACATATTTTAGTTGAGATATCTCTCGGTATCATCAGGGATGGATTTATTTATTATGCAGGCTATTGCTATACATATACACAAAACCATATTACAAACACAAATAAACAAATGATTTTACTCTTATACCGTTCGTCCAAATCCGATGAAACTTTGGTGGATTGTAGTGCGCGCATTGAAGAAGACTTGTCACAAAATAAAACGTACCTATTGCAATTTGCAATCCACAGGCTAGAATTGAGCCTATAGGTCAAAGTATAGGTCAAAATAAATACAGGGGTCTAACATCTTAAGCTTCATGCACGTTTTCTCGATGAAGTTCACCCTTACCTACCTGTACCAGAGAAACGAATCTTTTGTTATTTTCATGTGCAATAAAATGAATTTTTCAAGTGGGCGTGGATTACCAAATTTGAATCTACGAAAAATGATAAAAAGAGAGAGTATATAATATCTATGTTTCCTTTCACAAAATCCATCCACTATCAACCAAACCAGCATGGATAGAGTCAAAAACAATAAATTCCATTCACTGAGCGAGCGTTTGATAATCCGCCAGTCGCGACCAATTTCATCAGGAGCGGTATCACTTTCCGATACCGTTTCCACCCTTCCACAATGGACGCCACCGTACAGTGATCAAATTTATTCAAATTGTACCGTGTCGCACCGCATTTCTGTCGCACCTGCTTTATCTCAAACACAAACGAAAAACCACCCCAAACACACACCCGTTAAGACTTAAAACACAATGTGGACAACACAGAACTCAATTCCGCACATAGCAATATACGATTATGGATAGGAACTCTTATTGCTTTCAAAATAACATCCCGCTACCCTCTGAGCAGTGGTTCGAAAGCTCCATTCGAAATGCATACGAGCAATATTAAACTCTATCTATACTAATCTAAGTTGAAATTACTCTAGACGTTTCAACTAGGTAGTTATCAGATGCAAGCGAATAAGAAGGTCTTGAAATGAAGCCATAGAGTCGTCTGGTAAAAGTTAAGTGACGATGTGTGGTTTTTTGTTCGGCCATTTTTCATGGATTCTTTATGGTATTACTTTCGATACTGAAAATATATGTAATTAATAATGTTCGAACTGAGTAAATAACTTAAAAATTTCAGTATAAACCTGAGTGAGTAAGTGAGTAGTAAATAAAAAAAAATCAAATCAGGAACCTTATAATAAAATAAGATAACGTCATGACTGACGTGACAGATCGGTCAACACAACGCCCAGACCAAAGTTAAACTAGAAACTTAAAAATTATGTTTTTTGTAATTTAGACAAATACTAAGATGATAAAATGGTGAAAGTTTTTTTAAGGACCTAAAGTACCATTACTTTTGTGTCATGGAAATCGGTAGGTTGAGTTCTTTTTTTCGAATGCTTACGAAACAATTTATCTATGTATTTCAGGATTTTTGTTGATTCAACCACTTATATTGAAAAGAATGAAACGCCCGCAAACCCGCATGGAACCGTAAGTAGGTATATACAATATACATACGAAATAATAATACGTTCGCAAAACTCTTTCTTAACAAATCAACTTTACACACACTTCCCAGTGGATGCCTTTTTAAAAAACCCTTCACGACACCGATGTAATGAATAGTCTTCGAGACACCCCTGAAAAGAAAACCAACATTTTATTTCCATTAAACTCGATATGGAGCGCTCACTTTTCTTTGTGACTTCAACGCCTTAAGAGTCACCTTCCACTGCAAAGTTAACTTTGTCTCGAAATTTACATAAAGATGGGAGCTGGATGGAGTTTGAGACGCATCGGAATCGAGTTAGGGGCGAAGGTAGGGGTGTACTTTAAAACTGTCGCTTAGTTGAGACGTCGAATCCGTTTACCGAGTTTCTGGGTGTTTTGAGAATGTCTAGAGATATGGCTAGTGGTTCGAATGTTCTAAATTTACTCGCATCGATAAAATATTAAAAAAAGTCCAATATTTATAAGAACAATGAATTCATGTACCTATGTAATATTACGCTTAGGTAGCATTAGCAGCAGACCACAACATGCACACGAAAAACAAAAAGCTCGGCAGTCCAAAAAAAGTTCACTATAATTATTACAGCACTTAGTGCCCGTTGATTACATTACTTCTTGCAATCATAAACTTTTGGCATAAATGTAATACCTACGATAGTCAAGTCTATATCTTATATTTAATCTAATATATATATAAATCACGTGTCACGTTGTTTGTCCGCGATGGACTCCGAAACTACTGAACGGATTTTGATAAAATTTTGCAACCATTTATATTATGTCCAACTTAAAAGATAGGATAGTTTTTATCCCGGAATTCCCTCGGGAACTGAAGGACATAGAGTACTTTTTTCCCGCAACCTCCGCGGGAACTTCGAAAATTCCGCGGATGAAATCGCGGGGAAGAGCTAGTACGAGTATATATTATATAATTATATTAGGTAGGTACATATAAATCATCGTGGATCTTAAAATTGTGATTCCACCGCGGGTTCTCTTTTGTTCTTATGTTTCGCATTTGACAGCTTTGTGAGTCTAATGGTTAGTGAACCTAACTGCTACGCCAGGCGTCACTGATTCGAATCCCACATCAGGAAAAAAAAAATTACAAAATAAGGTATGATATCAGCATTCAGCTGTTCAGGCTCTACTTGGTTTGGTGCCAGGTAATAATGTCCCAGCATTGTAGTTATTATTTTTTTCACAAGAAAATCATAGGTATAAAATTATTCATCGATATTTGACAACCATATTAATCGCATCACTATTCACTAGGGGCGTCCAAGTTGCGTATTGAGTTACACTCCTTAACACCGGTCCAATCGCATCAGGACCTTTGGAGGCCATTATAATATCCTGTTCCACCAAGACATCCTAATCTTGGAATTTACATAATAACACTTCTGCTTTGAGTGGTGGTCGTATAGATGTAGCCTTTTCACTCCAAAATGTTAGGATGGAAAGTAGACACCTAGAAAAAATAATAACAAAAAATAAGAAAAAAATAATTCTACGCAGTTGCTTTTGACATATTAGGTCTTCTTCTTTAATAATAGCGTCTATAATTATAATTTGCCAATGACAATGTTTCTTAATAATAAAAATCTCTTCTACTTCTTCAACTATGGCGAAACGCCAAGGACAATGTTAGATTGTTCCCCAAGTTAAAACATGGCTCACTTGAAAGCTAGTTTCCTGCTCAGGGTCCAAAATAGATGATGAAAAGCGACTGAAATAACGAAGACAAACGTGACACGCGTGTTTTCGGTACGGCTTTCACTGGGTCAATAAAAAAAATATATGGCAGTTTGTGTAGTACCTAAGCATGTGTCGTATTTGGATATTCCGTCATGAATATTTGCTAAAACTAGATTTCTAAAGTTATGATAAAAATTTCTCATGCGCTTTCATCCCGAGTTAATTTTCCTAGTAAATCCTGAAATTCACGTGAGCGATGCCAAGAGTTGTATTGTTATAGATTCACTATTTACACTTATTTTTGACACTTATTGGGCTCTACCGGATCAAACTGCACGATTTCTCTTTGGTTTCTTTTCTTTTTTCGTATGCATTATTTCAATTTTATGTCCGCTACTGAACGAGTTTTTTATTTATCTTTTAAATGTATACTAAGTATTAATTTCAGTGATCCATTATCAAAATGATGATGAACAAAAACACAAACAATCAAAATGTATCTCACAAAGATAACACAAACACTATGTACTATCGCAACTCAGTTCTCGTTTAGTTTTAAAAATGATTATGCAAAACAAATCTGCCGAAACCAGGGATCGAACCAGGGACCTTTAGATCTTCAGTCTAACGCTCTCCCAACTGAGCTATTTCGGCTGCGGTAGAGATGCTCCAAAAAGAGACCACAAAGAACGCCAACTCTATTAATTCCGGTTTGTTCTTGTAGTCTTGTGAGACTTCACTTGTTTAAGTTGTTTTTATTATGTAGGTACAATAAAATCAAAATTCTAATTAGTCCGTCAGTTAGAAAATAAAAAAAACAATAGACACGTATTTTTTGCTTTTTCAAATAAATTAAAATATACAGAGATAAAGCGCATTAAAGTTTAGGGTGAGGGGGTCGTGACGTCACTAACCGCTAAAACCGCCATACAAACTGTCAGAATAGTGACGTCACGCGAAATTTCAACTCAATATATATATCGCCGTTATTTTTTGATTACGTAAAAAAAGAAAAATAGGTGTCCAATATTTTTTGATAATCTACAAGACGGACTAAAAAATAAAAATTTGTCAACATGCCCATTATCTATATATTTTTCAACACACTATTTCATAAGGCACATCTAAACTCACAGGTTTAAAATATATCCCATCAAAAACATAAATGTGAAAGTGGAAGTCAAGTTCAGTATTAAGCTTAAGCTTAGTTGTCGACTTTACCGACAAAAGAATTGATATCTAAATAGGTGTCAAGTTCTGTAGATAATCCTGAAATATATTCAAAGGAGCATACAACTCGACTAGTTTTCACACACAAGTTATCTAGACACGCCGGTAGCGTGTCAAGCCGAAGTTCTCAAACTGACAGAACTGGCGAGCCGCACCGTGTGTAATATTACACGAACCATTTGGAGCCACTTTTCACCCCCCCATAATTCAAAAACTATTTAACGTAAACATGTTAAATTTGGCTCATGTATTAAGACTCGCGAGATAAACATGTGCTCCAAATTTAATAAGCACACCTCATACGGGCTTTTAGATATTAACGTCCAAAAATCGTGATTTTTATCACTGACTGACCTATAGACCAAAATTATAACCGACTTCCAGATGACCTAGGAACTTGATATTTGGCATCAAGGTAGACTTTTAGGCGTAAACAAAGGGAAAAATCTGAAAACTGGAAAAACTTAAAAAAAATGATAATTATCAATAACTTAAGTTTTTAGATTTTTCCAATCAAGAAGGTAATATAACAAAGTTAAGTATTTTAGTATGCAACTGGCTAATCAGAATTTTTAAATATTCTTAATGATGTATTTTACGTCACTCCATTAAACTGAGTCAAACATTGACAATTAATACTTTTGTTATCAGCACGGATTTTTCTATGGTTTATACGTATAAAACTAGCTATTCTCAAGTTAAAAGTAAATCAGCGTTTGTTTTACGTACGACGTAATACGTATATAATTTATGAATATCTGTGAATATTTTCATCAGTTCACGGAAATATCAATTTCCATTACATATTATTTACATTTGACAAAGAAAGTTCTGTATGTAAAAATGATGAATAAATAATTCTTTTTCAAGAATAAAACTGCTTCTGAATAGAGACGGTTATTTGGCTCTTTCGTCCGCCTACGAGTGCGACGTATAATCCTCGAACAGAAACTGTACAGGTACTGTCTAGATGATTTTGACTCCAATATAGAGATATACATGTAGGCGAGTTTCCTGAGCGACATAAGGTAGGATAGGGTAGTGGTTTTTATCCCGGAATTACTAAGGAAACTCGAAAATTAGCGCGGTTGAAACAGCGGGCAACAGCTAGTGTGCAATAAAATTGTGTATTGTGCAATAAATTTTTGACCTCCTCAAAAATTTCAGGCTGCGACAGTACCTACAGAAGAATCCATTTACATTAACGGCATAATCCAGCAATTCTTCTCACTTGGAATGGCAACATGGATTTAAAAGGCAGCTGTATAATTGCAGTCATGTACACTGTGCAAGATTTAGCCGATATAGGCAAAGTTATGGAAGATGCTTCAATAGCTGCAATTCTACTTCGACTTCTAGGAGGCTTAAGTCCTCAATATGCACCTTTAAGCGAATGGTGACGTAATATACCGTGCTACTGGAGTTTGATGCGCAGCTTTTTCTCTTCAGCCATAGCGCTAGGAAGCTGTGAAGGGTGGATATTTTATGGTTGCTGACTGCTGTCATAATAACTGTAATTTTATTGACGTCAATAAGATACACATTATTGGCCAAATTTGATTAAACGATTTGACTATGACTTTGATTTTGACTTGTCGCAAAAGAATTGATGAAGTGAAGTCCGATCTCTTTTATCATTTTAGAAATAAAAAAATAGTGTCACTTGGTTGTCTTGTAGATGATACGAAGTTCACCGGGTCTTCTAGTGTAGGTATTCTTTTAGTGTCGTCTTCGTCTTGATCGTCTTAAATATTAATTATTTACTACGTACAATGAGTCGTACAATCGAATTACTGGTGGGTGACACTTTTACGTTACACCAAATTATTTACGTTGGACTTTCCAGAGTTAAAACCTTAGATGGAGTACATCTTATCAATTTAGATCCAAGTCAAATCAGGCACAAGAGAGCTCTATTGTAGAGTACAACCACCTGCGCACGTTATACCACCCTAACTTGGCCAAATTAACTATAAACAGAAAACGCGTAAAAAAAAAAAAAAAAAAACCGGATACTGAATGGGCAATTCACTCAAACATTTTAAACGTCCAAGAAAATATAGAAAACACAAAAAAGATAGTTATACCACGGAAACGTAGGAAAATAAATTGACAAAAACCATTTTAAGTACCTACTAATAATTACTGTAAAAAGTTTTTCTTTTCCGATTCATTTATCCATTTCTGTTAATATACAATAATATTGTGACCTATATATCTAGACACGCAGTAGCGTGTCAAGCCAAATTCAGGCTAACAGAACTGGCGAGCAGCACCGTGTGTAACTTTTGACCCCGTCATAACTCAAAAACTATTTCACATAAACATGTCAATATGAATCACGTATTCTCAAATAGAAGCTCTGATTCTTCACTCGTTAGTACTTCACGCGATAGGAGCGATGCAGGATCAGGGGAAAAAAAATATAATTGTTTATACAGGTGGTGTCTGTCGACAAGAGTTGTAGTGTCATGTCTCCAAAATATTTTACTGCATACGGTGTTTTCTTTAAATGTAAGCAAAATACGTTTTAGTTATAAATGTAACTATTTTTATTCGTGTTTGTTTTATTTATTATTTGATCTATTGAATCTAGACACGCTGTAGCATGTTAAGCCGAGTTCAAGCTGATAACTGGCGAGCAGCACTGTGTGTAATATTACACGAACCCTTACTTATTCTGCCTGTAATGTAAGAATCATCAATCAAAATTGATGACAGCCGGTCTTTGGATTTTATGGTCTTTAAATATTTATGTATATGTTTATGTGTTATGGTCTTTACATAGTTTGTTTTAAATCCAAACATATTATTTTCAGTAGATACTACCCCGTAAACAGATTGAAATACAATAGATTAACAGAGACCATTTGGTATTAATTTTATAATAAACAAGTACCTAATACCTACTAGTAATTTCTGTACAAAAAGTAGTGATATCCCATCAAAAACATAAATGTGAAAGTGGAAGCCAAAGTTCAATATTAAGCTTAAGCTTAGTTGTCGACTTCGCCGACAAAAGAATTGATATCTAAATAGGTGCCAAGTTCTGTAGATAATCCTGAAATATATTCAAAGGAGCATAGAACTCGGCTAGTTTTCACATTAAAGTTATCTTTAGCTAGTCAAATTGTGTATCTTTTTTATATTATTATGAGCAAATTACTGTTTTTATACTGTAAGTTCAATAGATCTCACCCCTTCAATATTTAGTTTGCTGGTAAAAACAAGCCAATATCAAAAATATTTATACAATAGTTTTTAACCAAATATAAGATAACTGGTGTGTGAAAACTAGCCAAGTTCTATGCTCCTTTGAATATATTTCAGGATTATCTACAGAACTTGGCACCTATTTAGATATCAATTCTTTTGTCGGCGAAGTCGACAACTAAGCTTAAGCTTAATATTGAACTTTGGCTTCCACTTTCACATTTATGTTTTTGATGGGATCTTATATTTGGCTACAAACTATAGTATAAATATTTTTGATATTGCTTTGTTTTTACCAGCAAACGAAATATTAAAGGGGTAATATCTATTGACCTTACAGTATAAAAACAGTAACTTGCTCATAATAATATAAAGAAGATACATAATTTGACTAGTTAAAGATAACTTGAATGTGAAAACTAGTCAAGTTGTATGCTCCTTTGAATATATTTCAGGATTATCTACAGAACTTGACACCTATTTAGATATCAATTCTTTTGTCGGTAAAGTCGACAACTAAGCTTAAGCTTAATACTGAACTTGACTTCCACTTTCACATTTATGTTTTTGATGGGATATCACTGCTTTTTGTACAGAAACTATTAGTAGGTACTTGTTCATAACAAAATTAATACCAAATGGTTTTTGTTAATCTACTGTATTTCCCTATTTGAGAGTTCATGATTAGTATTGACATGTATAATATGTGAAATAATTTTTGACTTATGAGGGGGTCAAAAGTGGTTCCAAATGAACGTCTAAGGTGCATATTGAGGACTTAAACTTCCTAGAAGAATCGCAGTTATTGAAGCATCTTCAATAAATTTGCATATGTCGGCTATTTATGACGTATGCAGGCGCGGTCACAGCCTGAAAGTTTGAAGGGGGCTTTAATAACAAAATTGTTTATTTATTTATTTATTGGCACGCCAACAGCAATTGGCAATTGTCAAGTAAATTAGACTTTATTGCACAATACACAATTTTACTACAGACTAACGGTTGCCCGCGGTTTTACCCACGCTAATTTTGGAGTTTCCGTAGTAATTCCCGGATAAAAACCCCTATCCTGCCCTACCCTATGTCACTCAGGACTACCGCAGCTTCTTATATGTGAAAGAATTTCTGAAATCAGTCTAGTAGTTTTTGAGTTTACTCGTTATAAATAGACAAAAATACAAATCTTTCCTCTTTAGGTATAATCATCGGTTGACACTCTTTACAAATGAACTGTTTCAAGTACTTTCCAACAAGACAGCCGGCTTGTACATACACGTGTTGTACGTGTGTGCGTATCTTGAGGTTGACAAGTTGGTATAATATTAGTATAGACACGTATGATTGGGGGGAGGGGTCATGTCCCCTCTGTGACCCCCTCCCCCTCCCTTCCCCCTTTGGAACGCGCCTTTATGTATGTCTCTATATTGGAATCAAAATCATCTATGCAGTACCTATTATACGTCGCCTTAGTAAGCGGACGAAAGAGCATCCCAAGCAGAAGAAGAAGAAGAAGCATCCCAAGCCTTCATGGCTGACCTTAGATGAGTGGATAACTGTGAGTCTGTGACATGCCCTCTACTGGGAGACATATTTTCGACAACGCCTTTTGATCATTACGAGATTTCTTCTCAGCAGATATGTCGTCACCTTTATGATATCCGACGACAATGTACATACGGAGTTTAAATTTCCATACCGAACCGTCTCTATCCACAAGTGGTTTTATACTTGAAAAAGAATTATTCATCTTTTTGCATACAGAACTTTCTATGTCAAATGTCAATAATATGTAATGGATGTTTCCGTAAACTGATGAAAATTTTCACAGATATTCATTAATTATATTCTACATAAAACAAACTCTGATTCACTTTTAACTTGAGAATAACTAGTTTTATAGGTATAAACCAGTGAAAATAGGAAAATTCGCGCTGACAACGATGTATTTGACTCAGTTTAATTGAGTGACGTAAAATACATCATTTAAGAATATTTCGAAATTCTGATTAGCCAGTTGCATACTACAATACTTAACTTTGTTATATTACCTTCTTGATAGGAAAAATCTAAAAACTTAAATTATTGATAATTATCATTTTTTTTTAAGTTTTTCCAGTTTTCAGATTTTTCCCTTTATATACGCCTAAAAGCCTACCTTGATGCCAAATATCAAGTTCCTAAGTCATCTGGAAGTGCGTTATAATTTTGGTCTATAGGTCAGTCAGTGATAAAAATCACGATTTTTGGACGTTAATATCTAAATAACCGTTGGAGCTGTGCTTATGAAATTTGGAGCACATATTTATCCTGCGAGTCTTAATACATGAGCCAAATTAGACATGTTTATGTAAAATAGTTTTGGAATTATGAGCGGGTGAAAAGTGGCTCCAAATGGTTCGTGTAATATTACACACGGTGCTGCACGTCAGTTCGTCTGCTTGAACTTGACTTGACACGCTGGCCGCGTGTCTAGATAAAGAAGCTGGTAAAACATGCGTGAGTTTGCCTTCTTATTTTAGATATTATATTATTTGTAAGTACTTTATACACTTTTACCTACTTTATGACGACTTTCCGCAACCTACGTTAAGTTAAAGCCCTACTAGGGATGTAGGTAAAAAGGATCCGTTTTTATATGAATCGATATTTTTTATAATAGTCGATTTTTATCAGTGCATGTTGATCTGTTTTATCAAATTTTATAAGAGTTCAAAGGGCGCGCTTAGTAACCTCATTTAACATACATCGCCTTCTTCAATCAATCAGTGAAACTTCTTCATCAATCTGATATCACCTTGGAGATCGGACCTCGAAATTCGAGAGCGGCAGTCGAGTCGTCACGATTTGATTTGCCCCCCACCCCCTCCCCGCCCTGTCACGTCCAGCGAATAACTCAGCGCGAGTGAGTTATATCAATTTAATCGTACTTATTGAAATTCAAACGGTGCTGAGACGAATCAATTACAGGGCCGGGATAGAGCATTCAAATACCGCCCCACTCCCGCCCGGTACAGTCGCTACCGAAAAAAAAAATCTAAATTAATGATTTGAAGAAAATGATGAATGATTTATAAAAGTTCGTTTTGCTAAATTCATTGACGACCCGATTGGCGCAGTAGGTCACCATGCCTACCCGCTAATCAAGAGGTTCCGAGTTTGAGGGGTGGGGTTGAACTTTTGTGATGAACACGGTTCCAATTGCCAGTCTGGGTGTGTTTGTATATCTATTTGTAATATGTAAGTAGTACTTATATACCACGTGTTCTTGGTTTCCACGACACAAGCTTATAGCTTAGTGTGGGATCAACTAGATCTGTGTGTTGTGAAGTGGATTATAATATTATTATTTTGAAATACCGCCATCGACCTCCGTGAACAGACGAAACAACGTTTTAGTTAAAAAAATTAAAGTTTTTCAAGCTTTTTTAGTAAAAAAAGTTTTGCTCCGGTCACTTCTTTCTCGCGATTGGACTAGAACTTTTCATTTAGAATTAAAACTTTTCATGCTAACTGCAAACACTAACTTCAGTCCACAAACTTCTGTTCTAATTTTATGAATGTACCTACCTAATTCTTTATATGAAACCATAATAATTATATAAGTTAATTGATACGAGTGTATGTGTGTGTTTGTGTGTATGTAAATTCATTTGATTAAAACATAAATATTTTGATGGTTTTTATTGTTATTTTTGAAATTGACTGTACCGTAGGGCGGTATCAATATAGAGGTTTTGTACGTAGAAAACCGTGCAGGTAGCGTCTCGAATTGTTATTGAAAAATGCGTAAGTATGTGATGGAATGTGGAAAGAGACACGTGACAGCTTTCTTTGCGAATCGTATTCGATATTGTGCTTGTATATGTAATGTAAATAGAAAAAAAAAAGGTATCACTCTATGTGCTTATAACTTTATAGAAGCAGAGTCAAGCCAAATAACAAACCGACGTAGACTTAATACCTATAATAATTGTACGAAGATGCATACTCAATTGGGATGTGTACTATTTTTAAAAATGAAAATTCTAATTAGTCCGTCAGTTAGGAAATAAAAAAACAATAGACACATATTTTTTGCTTTTTCAAATAAATTAAAATATACAGAGATAAACAGCTTCAAAGTTTAGGGTGAGGAGGTCGTGACGTCACTAACCGCTAAAACCGCCATACAAACTGTCAGAATAGTGACGTCACGCGAAATTTCAACTCAATATAATATCGCCGTTATTTTTTGATTACGTAAAAAAAGAAAAAATACGTGTCCAATATTTTTTAATAATCTACAAGACGGACTAAAAAATAAAAATTAGTCAATATGCCCATTACATAACTACAATATCAATAACTTTAATAATTACTTTACCCGTTGTTAATACGTACGAATATATTAATGACATGTAAGGAAGTGTAGATAAGGTTTGTAAGGATATTTACTTACTTTACTTTACTATTTATATAATGTATTTCTGCACCGTCGACCTGTTAAGCGTATCGGGGATTTTTAGTATAATCTTTTTGGTTTTTTTTTTACTTTTCTTCCGAAAAATTCTCTTATCCTAAACCCTGTTGTACCAGTAGGAATGGTAAATTCTAGGGATTAACGTCCAAAATAATTGGTTGTAGATATTATTTGCGTATTAAAAAGTTTCGTATACTTACTTTCTATACTTTCCGCCGCACTCAGAGTCGACTTTAATGATTACTTAGTTAAGTATAGATTTTTAAAACAAAACTGCCGCAATCAGACAAGTTTAATAAATTAATGTTAATTGGCATTTAACTCATTAAGTTACATCTCATTAAATGCCAATTAACATTAATTTACTGAACGTCTCTGATTGCGGCAGTTTTGTTTTAAAAATCTATACTTAACTAAGTAATCATTAAAGTCGACTCTGAGTGCGGCCGTTTCTATTCTATACTTAGATGATGAAATAAATGTTTCTTGTGAATAGGTGTCCTTAGAATTTTGAAAATAGACAAAATTAACATTTTCCGTATCCACGCTTCCGCAGAAAGAAAAGTAAAAATTATGAGTCGCAACACGAATCGCAAGATATTTTTATATGATAGTCATACCGTATTTTGGCTTTTCGGTAATGAAAAGTGATTAGGTACTCATGCCACAGTAAAACCTCGAATGTTTTATACCTTTACAGAATTTTATGCATCATTCGCTCGTAAATATGACAAACCTTAGTGTGTTCATACGTATTTATGACGAACAATTTGTCCGTAAGTGATAGGGCGATAAAATTTATTCCCTTTTCAGGCGTCGCCCGCGATCGAATAAGTCATACATATCTAATACTAACTGTTCCCTACGGATTTACCCGGGTAAACTTCGGGATTCCCTCAAGAAACTCTTCTGCAGTTCTTTGTATGTACCTATTAAAACCATCCACACGTTTATGAATGACCATGGATGCTTGCTGTTTTGTGGGCGTTTCACTCTTTCACCCAAACTTTATTCAGATCTTTCTAAAAACGCCTACTAAATGCTTGCTTATATTACAAAAGGAAATCTAGTACAACGTTTATAGACCTAGATGTTAAAATATATTAAAAAATTCGTGTTTCTTTTCCACTAGGTATTTAGCTGGTTCTACAATAAAAATTGTGCAAAACAGTTTTCACTGAATGAATTTTTAGTACCTACCTAGATAGTAGATACTTAGGTACCTAAATAATGGCGTTAGGGTTTTTCAACTTATAATAAGACCTAAGGTAAAACACCCAATCTTCGACAAGGCACCATTGTCCGACATTAAAAAAGTTAACAAAAGAAAATAACAGCAGTTTCTAATTTCTGAACGCATTTGAAGTATAAACAATGGACGAGGATTATCCAGCTGTCATTGCGGATGACGTTTCATACATTCGGCTATTTTGTACAAAATGGCCTAATGACATGTTTCGACCGCGGTCATATCTCCAACGAAATCCAGTTTTATTAGTGACATCGCTAAGGAGGTGAGTAAGATTTATTGCCCATAACTTTTGATTGTTTTGCTTTATAGAAAATGTTAGTTATTTATACAATTAGGATAGACATTCACAACTTTTTATTAATTTCATTAGAAGTTTGATGTTATATTAAAATGCCAAAACACGCCTGTCGGTAATTAGAGATTTTTTTTTTGGTTTTTCCAATCTTCGACAAATGTCGAAACGTTTTTATTTTTTATTTTATGCACTTTATTATATTATGAAGCTAAGCTTTTTCAGCACTTTAAATTTATAGGTCTTTTATTTAAATATTCAAACTGCTTCCAACGATCGACAGCCGTGTCGATGATTGGATATCCTATACGTTCCAATGACCGACAGCCGTTGTGTCGATAACTGGATATTCTATACGTTAGTCTGCATGTTCCAGTAACCGACCTTTTTTGCAGGCATGGCGCCTAAAAATAAATATATGCCTCTTCAAATGGCCTAGGCGGTAGAAGCAGTCAGAAAAGGTGAGAAAATTGCCACTGCTGCACAAAAGTTTTGGTGTACCCAGAATTACATTACATGATAAGATTTCCAGTAAGACTCTAGTTTAATGTTCCATGGGCCATAAAACATATTTGTCAACAGAAGAAGAGGCTATTTTAGAAAAATGGGTACTTGAAATGGCTGAAAAACACATTCCTGTTACTAAAGATGAGTTACTCGATAGCGTACAACGTATCGTAATTAATCAGGATAAAACAACCCCATTTACTGACAATAGACTGGGCAAGAAATGGTAAAAAGTTCCTTCTGCCATCACAAGTAAAACGTGGAGGGATTATCATGAAGCGAAAGAGAACCAAAAAAGAGAAACAGCAAGACTAAAAGAACTTAAAGCCCAAGAAAGAGAAGAGAAAAGACAGTTAAAACAGAGAGACATGGAAAATAAACTGGACTAAGGTAACGAGTCTGCGATCAAAACCTGCCATTATTTTACTAAATAATAAATATATAAGTAAGTACATACTTGTTACTTGGTAATATTGTAATTCCAACTGGATAATATCATAATAAGTATGTTAATTTTGTATGCCATTGAGAAGATCTCATTAAGTTTTGTTGATAAATATTAAGCAAGTAGATGAAACTTAGTAACCTAAGTGACAAAAGTGTGATTAAAAGTCGACATAATAAATAAGAAATTAAACTATTTTATAATATAGAGGATTGAAAAAGAAGCATTACAAAATTATTAGGTACTTAAATTACCTACGCATTACATGCCAACATGCTCCTGTTTGTTTATTTAGCTAATTAAAATGATTAAAAGACTGAATAAGACTTTTTTTTGGGAATGGTGTTTGGGGTTAGTGTCGATATTTGGATGACGATAAATAGAACATGTTGATTACTAGATCACGATTATTGAAACATGTCGATTACTAGGTGTCGATATATAGAATTTTGCAGTCGATAACTAGGCTAAAAAGAGCCTAAATCTATCTTGTTTTTTTTCCTAAGTTATTAGTATTATACTTCTTTTTACTTTAAAACAATATAGAATGAACCCTAAAATTTTACCCAGTGCATTAAAGAATCGTGTATTATCATAAAGAAACCAGATATTTAAAAAAAGGCTCGAATCTCGACGTTAAAGTGTCGATAATTGGGTGTTTTACCTTACCACTTTTACTTATTAGTTTTAAAATTTTGTTGTATGTGTGTTCAATATTAAAAAAAACAAATTTGACTTATTTTTGTAAAATGGATACAAAATGCCTACTTCATAGATTAAGCAATCTGTCCAAGTAGGTACTTATAAGTTCTTTATTACATACACCTACGAACGTAGGAGATGAATTTTTCTATAGATATACATATCCCTAAGTATTTACCTAATGGTGACCTACAGTGAGTGCTCTAAAGAATCAAAGGAGCAGAAAAAATATATGCAAAAAGCGGTCATTTGGCGAGGACCCGGATAGGGTTCCGTTTTACGAGCCACCCGCATCAATATTTTATACGACATCACATCCGCTGTATGGAATCAATCATTTTATACTTGCCCGCCAGTTGCCACCCAACGCCGAATATTTTGATATTCTCTGACATGACAATACCTTTTTTCTTCCATCACGTACAGGGTTCTGGTTCACTATGACCATAACACACCGCAGCAGGTTAATCCACCACAAACATGAAAAAATTACATTGACAATGAATGACGCATGGGTAGGCATACAGAAGATAAATTTGTGATTGTTTTCTAGGTAGAGCATTTGTGAATGTGTTACAGGCACGCATTGTATCTTGTTGTTCAAAGTGAAACAAGCTCCTGATATTACGTATGTTGGAGTCTCTCCATTTTACATAATAATACCTAGTAGGTATGTAACATAAGCCGTTGCCCGTGCTTTGTCTCGTATGAATTTTGCATTGGTATATAAATTTTTGGGAAGTAATATTCAGTGTGGTAAATGAATCCGTGTCCGATTACCTATAGGTATAAGATTGAATAACAGCATTCAAACATTATGTAAGTACTAAGTACATCACTTTATACTATTAATAAGATGTTTTACTGACTTGAAAATAGTAAAAGATTGTCAATTTTCCCGTTTATTTTCTAATAAGCTCTCAGTTAGTTATAGAAGTTGTATGGGATCACTTAATGGATACGGTAGAGTGGACTCTACCACGGGATTCCGAGAGAAAAATTGATACAAACGCGTTCAATTATTAATCTGGCACAATTATCGGTTTTATTGAGTGCAAATTGAAACATATGGACACAATTAAGTGTCAAGGAGGCGGTAGGGTGGTAACTAACTTGGACGATAGGCACCTTAGTTAATTGATCGAATATCACTCCCCTGGGAAATTGTTGCCGGGTTGTAGGGTTTATGATCACGCGATAACCGCAGTTAGGTTCTATTTATAGACATAGATAAGCAATACTGTGTTAACCCACACTAGAGAAATTTTGAGTAAATTAAAGTTTAAAAATTATAGTGCCATTTTATTTCAACATTGTTATGTTCAATATTTAGTTACATATTTAAACAATGTAATAAGGTAAACACATAATTAAAAAACCTTCTCTAACTCTCAATAAATTGTTCTGAATAAATAACTTTGTTTTGTGGGTTAACATGTTATTGCTTATCTGCGTCCTTATATAGATAGTAAATTACTGTGAGGCAGTATAACACTTTTCAATATGTACCATGAGGAGTAACGAAGAGTATTAGAAGATATTATAAATGATGATACAAAATTATTTTGCTGTTATAACATTTGTAGGCGCTAAGCGGTTTTATTAAGATTGAAAATCTAAAATATTATTACTATCTCGTTAATGATACTCTATTACATCTATATTGCCAGTACACTTTGATTATTTTATATTCTAGACTCTAGAATAAAGGTCACAGGAGCAAAAAGCCAATCTACCAGCTACAGATTTAGATAGTGCCGTATAACATTTATGACAACAAAAATTGGCATTGTCAATTTTACACAATATTGAAGACAAAAATTATAATAATGCTGGAAGGATCGATAATTCGTAAGTATATAAAAATAGCTACAGCTTAAGAATTCAACTAAACAGCTTTTGTAGCATCAGCTTATCGCGTGACCAGAACCATCTCGCCAGAGGTAACGAAGAGTTACTGAGACTGGAAGATTTGTTGGTGGCTACTCACCCCCTTTTCACCGGGGTGATATGTTACATGGGTTAACAATTTCTATTGTTGGTTGAAATGTAATTGGCTAAAGTTGGAATCTACAATGACGATCATGCTTCTTTGCTAATCAAGGGGGTTTCATGTTCGGTCAGGTCTCGATGGGAGCGTACTTTGTGTGATGAACAGACAGTCCAGTTTCCAGTTCGGGCGTGGTTGTATATCAGATAGAATATTATGTTACAATATGCCGTAGGTACCAATGTAACATGTTTCCTATGTCATGATAAGATCATGATACAATATCAGTTATTGGTACTTTGAGATCAAGAATAGATCTGTGGGTTGTGACGTGTTGTTATTATTATATTATCACTTTTATAATAAACCATAACAATTGATAAATTTTGCTAAAACTTGCCCCAAAATGAATATTTGTAATGCTATATTTTTTAAATACGATCTACTTAAATTTTACTTTCTACAATATAACTCTTGTCTCTTATATTGTACCTAGTTAAAGTAAATATCATCAACTTCAGCTGTGTCAATGTTTGCAATCAAGGAAAATTGTTTCGCCTAGAGCAGTGATCGGCAACCTTGTCATCCAAAAGAGCCAAATATAGACAATAGGTGCACAATTAAAAGAGCCATTTTTTAAGTTTTATATGTTACAGAGAGTGGAGTAATATTCAGTGCCTGCAGCACTAAATATTTCTTGGAATAGCCGCAGCCGAGGGAGCCACGGGTTGCCGACTACTGGCCTATAGAGGCAATGTCGCCTAAATTGTGTATGGTGAATTGTATTTATCTTCCATAGAATAAACAATATATAAAAATTAACATCTTTTTATATAAGTAAAACCAAAAAATACTAACAATCTTACGGGTTTAAGTGGTAATATAGTTTGCAATGAAACTTTAATACGAACTTGGTTTGATACACCCTTTTTCAAATAACCTAGTAGGTATATTTTATGACACAGATACGAGTGAGTAAAGGGATATTATTCGGTTATAAAAAGTAAAAAAAAAGAGACGCACAGACCTACCTACAGCTAAGTATATAACCTTAAAGGCAAAACACAAAACACAAAGCAATACACTTAATGGCGGCCTACGTTTACCGCTGGGCGGCAAATAAAAATAAATTTACATGACATTTAAAACGACGGGTAGCGAATACGACAAACGACATACGCTCCCGTATGGGTACTCACGGATCACGACACCGCAGGGGCACAGTCGTACATAGATGATAAAATAGGCATGTTGACTAATTTTTATTTTTTAGTCCGTCTTGTAGATTATTCAAAAATATTAGATACGTATTTTTTTCTTTTTTTACGTAATCGAAAAATAACGGCGATACCTATATTGAGTTGAAATTTCGCGTGACGTCACTATTCTGACAGTTTATATGGCGGTTTTAGCGGTTAGTGATGTCACGACCCCCTCACCATAAACTTTTAATGCGCTTTATCTCTGTATATTTTAATTTATTTGAAAAAGCAAAAAATATATGTCTATTGTTATTTTATTTTCTAACTGACGGACTAATTAGAATTTTAATTTTAAAAAGTAGTCCACATCCCCATTATCGAACGTTTATCGTGACGAATTTTGATGCTCTCTGCACGCGGCACAATTTTAGTGGTCGGCAGTCACAGATTAGTAATTCAGTGGTCGACGGTCTATACTCTATGGTCCATCTTGCAGCGTTTGCTGGTACGCCGCCACTCGAGGGCGTTTGAATCCTTATTTATTTTTAGCTCTTTAATAATAATTAAATTTGTCTTGTAACTATAGAAATATAATAATATTATCTGTGGACAATACGTAGATATAATAAAACAAAATATATGTGCAAGATCGTCATCATATTTTTTTGTTTGATAAAGCCGAAAAAATGGTATTTAAACTAAAAAAAAACCGTATGTATAACCAATACTGTTAAACAAACTGGCTACAAACATTTGCCCCCTGCAAATATGAACAAACTTTACGTTTCATTACACTAACAAATGCCAATATTTGAACTGAACTGAACGCCCCAAAAAGGCGCACGGCAATAATAATCTCATTATTAACAGCGCACAATCAGCATTTATAAATAATAATAATTCACTCAAAAGACCCAAGTAGGCATCCGTTGTTCGCGAATAAAAACGTGTTGTGCGAAACGAAACGTTACAATAATCTTTGATTTAAAAAGAACTAAACTCTATTTACTTCGGAACAAGATCCAAACTAAAACGTACGCTTTGTTGATTTTAAAAAATATACACAGCTTAGAACCTGTCCCATAATCACAGACTTGTACGAACTAAAATGTTATTTAATGCAGCGTGAATAAGGTTAGAATTTGTTTAACACATTGTATTGCTAACAGAGACCATGGGGCGCCTAAAGCCGTAGGTCTATTTGTGTCGGTTTCACACTTACAACAATAGTGTCATGATTCGTGATCCCAGGATTATCCCGCGACAATCCCGGGATTAGGTCGTGTTGCGGCAAACAAATGGAGTCATACTGAGGAGTGGTGAAACAAGTGTTCGCGCCAAATTGTATCGCATCGCGTCGCTAATGAGTTTCGAATTTCAATTTAGTTTTTTTTTTGTGGCCAGTGTTCCAGTTCGCGATAATATTGATTTAAATAACACTCTCATCGGCCATTTTTAAAATACACAGTCATGTTCTATTATATCTATATATACCTATATCTACATCTATATCTACATTTTAAATAAATTGAAGTGTCTGTTTGTAATTCCAAAATAACAGCTCTTGACTAAATGCATATTATGATAGTAGGTATATACGGTACCTACTTACCTACATTTTTTTTTTGTCTGTCTTTCTGTCTGTTTGTTCGAGCTAATCTCTGAAACAGCTGGACCGATTAACAGGCCTTTAATGGCAGATAGTTGATGTTATAAGGAGTAACTTAGGCTACTTAAAAAAATAGTTCATGCGGTAATTCCGAAACTCGCGCGGGTGGAACCGCGGGGCACAGCTAGTTTGAAGTAAAGTCCTGACTCGTTTGCTAGATGAAATTTAAGCTACAATATCTTTAAAAAAGGAATAATAGAGTAAATAGTCAATAAACATAATCAATTTAATTACGTAGAGGTCTGTGGAGTAAAGTGAGAGCTATTATATAAGTATTACCTACACAAGTAAATTAGACAAATGTAATTGAAACTCAACATATTTTTTTCATCTTGGGTACCGTTTATTTTCGATCAACATGCAATATGTGAACAGCTCTACATTCCGTAAGATAAATTCAAAATCATTCAGTACGATACGAATCCTGTTTCTTGCATATAAAGATGGAAATTACAAATAACAGTGGGCAACAAATCCTCCAGACAAAACAACAACAATGAACTCACACAACGACTCGAACAGAAAACACCTCTAATCGCTACATAATGTGTACAACTGTTCATTAGGGTTGCCCCTAATTGTCGTTTAAAACGATATCTAAGACCAAACTAACAGGACCCACTTCATGCAGCTTGTCCAGGGTTGACAGCCGTAGTGCACGGATTTGCAAAACATATTTTGCTATCAAACTGCGGGACGTGACTAAAATTCAGGACTTAGGTAAAGCTGGCAAAGTGTAAAAAGGCCACAAGATATCATATATAGCTTCCAAATTTTAAATAGCTTCGTCTTAATATATAAAAATCTCATGTCACAGTGTTTATTATGGAACTCCTCCGAAACGCCTTGACCGATTTTTATGAATTTTTCTGTGCATATTTGGTGGGTCGTAGACTATTTTTATACGCCTAGGAGTCCCTGCGGGAATTCCGAAACTCACGTGGTTGAAACCGCGATGCAGAGCTAGTTATAATGGATATTTAATTCTTTTCCTGTCAAAATACACTTATTTGTTAATATGACATACTTGTGCACTTTATAAAATTATGTAAGATTTAAGTAATAATTATTAATCTAAACTTAACATAATCTAAAATTAATCTAAAATATATTATTAAAAGGAGTCCCTTTAGGCAAGGTTCCGAAGATACTGGCAGCGTTCCCCCTTTGAATAGCTAGGCTAATTCTTTGTGCGAGGTAGCTGCCAGCTCTTCGGTCTCCTGTGATGTCGACTAACCTTTTTGCTATTTCCTTAAAAAGCCTTATAGCGCTAGGACCCCACGGACCAAGGGTCTCGACACCGAATGGCACAAAATCATATTCAGGGCCTAGACCCCTGTATTTGCGTGCTTTAGTATTTTCAGCCGCTTCGCAGGCCGCACCAGCTCTGTTGTTGGTTCCATGTAGATGGGAAGGGGCCAGCGTGTCTGAACAGGTTGCATCCCATATAATATTATGTTTTAGGTAGATACATTTGGCAAGTGCATAGCAAATGTTGAAACAATTAGGAAACTAATAGGAAAACTATATTTAGTTGCTAATAATTTTACAACAATTCACTCAAATAAAAACCGTTTGAACGGGACCACGCATACCTTTTGCGGGATGCCTGCTTTTTTTTTTAACTGTTTGGTCAGACATTTGTCCATAATCTCGCCTGATTGTGAGCGTAGATATGAACTAAGGTGTTACACGCCTGCCAATTAAGTACCTGTTCACTCTGCTCTTGAAGAGGTCCAAATTGTAGTTTGGGGGGAACACAGGCTCCGGCAGGTCGTTCCAATCCTTAGCGGTACGAAAACTGCTCTGATAAGAAACGGGACACTTAGCGTATAGCGGGACACTCGGCAACCCTACGTGTAACCTGCTTTCCTCAGTGGTTAGGGGGGGGTGGGTAGGCCTGGAAGTACTGGCTTCAAGCGCATTGTTCTATACTAATTAATCAGTCTAAATCGCCTGTCCCACCCCGACTCGATCCCGCGACAAAGGGATTAAAGCCATTGTATCTGGTTTAAAGCGTGTGTGTGGACATTATTGTAGAGTGTTAAGTTTTTCCCGCGGTTTTAACCTCGTTAACTTCACAGTTTCCGCAGGAAATCCAGGAAAAAAAGTAGGTCGGCACCCTATATCCTTCTCTGCACACCTGACAACGTGTATGCAAAATTTCATGATGATCGGTCGAGCCGTTAAAGGCGTGAAAGCGTAACAAACCTACAAACAAATAAACTCGCATTTATTAGTACAGGTATAAGGATTGCCTCTCTATTTACTTAATCTAAAATTCTCTACTAAATTCGAACTTGATTGAAATATGTACAAGACTAATACTAATGTGTAGAGAATTTCCGATTTTGAAGATTGTACTTAAAAGTGGATGAGACCTCGGTAACGTCATTTACAAAATTGTGACAATAAAATCGTGGACAGTAGTTTCCTTTTGCGACTTGAAGGAATTAAAAGGGGAGGGAGTTGAAAATTTGAATGGAATTAGGTACCTACCGTTAGTTTTAAAATTAAACTCATGGAAATCGGTACCTATTTAAGGTTTTTGATGATTCAATTATCTACTAATGCTGAGTTGGTGTCCCTTTCGGCAGACAAGATAACGTGGGTTTAGATTTGGCACTGCTTGTTTATTATTCTTATTCTATTCTATTCTAATAGTGTAAAGGGTGAAAAGGGTGAAACGCAGACTAAGTAACAAAGATCTTAACAAAAAAAATTAAAACCGACTTCCAAAAACACTAAAATGCAGTTAACTAAAAAGCTTAAACAAAATACCGATTCAATCAAAAATAAAAATACACGTACCTAATATTATTATTATTGGTTTGTGCTACCACTGATCTGTTTGTCTGTTTGATAATATTTTTGTCTTTTGGATTAAATCGGTAAGTATTTTGCTGTCCTCACCATCAGTTACGCTTCGTCATACTTATGCATTGTGATGAGCACAAATTGTTAAGAAACCATATTAAAGAAATCAAATCGGTAGCCATGAAGTAGTTCCGATGACCACCGATGGTCTTCATCATCAGTACTACTTCTCCAAATTTTGCTGTCCGGAGGCAAATGAACGATTTAGGTAAGTACTATAAAAAATATCCAAATCGCTATACGTGTGCCTAAATTTTTTCAAGAGCTCCCTCGATTTCGCCAAGATCCCGTCATCAGATCCTGACTTGGTCACAATGGGACCAACTTGAAAGTATACCCATTCTCATCTTGGAGTAATCGGTGAACATACATAAAAATAAAGAAAATAAGAACACAAAACCTCCTCCTTTTGGGAAATCGATGTCCTTCTCCTACTCTATGTCCTTCTCTGTACCCCTGACTACGTGCATGCCAATTTTCATAAAATTTGTTCAGCCGTTTTTGCGTGATTGAGTAAAAAACATCCAAACATCCACACTTTCACATTTATAAATTTAGTTTCGTCGTTTCTCAGAACCTGCATGATCGATGACGTACCTAAGTAAACAACGCAAATAACTAGCGGTATATAAGTATTATTTTGGTTCTCTTCCTTAGCGTAGCGTAGCGTAGTGTTGGACGCCCCCCTGTCAGATGTACCGATGACCTGAAGAAGGTCGCTGGTAGTGGCTGGATGAGGAAAGCGGGAGATCGTGTACTGTGGCATGCCCTTGGGGAGGCCTACGTCCAGCAGTGGACTACAATAGGCTGATTGATTGATTGATCTCTTCCTTAAAATCCTAATTATGAATAAGCAATAATATGTAACTGACATTGTAGCTACTTATTCACGATTACCCATAGTTATATCCTTATGATAAGAGTCATTAAAATTATTGTTATGTTTGAATCACATTGTGTAACCTTATTTAATCATGTTTCACTACTCTTTTTGGTCAGAAACGATTGTGGTCAAGGTAACAACAATTCATCCAAAGCGCAGATTACATAACTCCAAAGTTTCATCGTAACTAATTCAGTTGCGGATCAAGGAGAGATTCCTAAAGGAATCCAATTTACATTTTAAAGCTTACTAATGGATAAAAAATGTCGATATAAGTATTCAATTTGGTTTTTTTGTATGCAGTTTTGACACACTTTTACCGCATAAGCCTTTCAAATTGGTAATAGCACATTTCTGCGTAGTGCCACTTTTTTTAACACGCATTGACTGTAATAACATCTTAAAGTCAATTTTGATCAACTGCTAATTGTCGTATCGAAATAAAACTTCTAAAGGTTGTACTATTATTATGTTACCTAGTTCGGATGAAATGCAATATAATAATGACATAGAGCTGGTCTGATGGTGGAGCTTGAACTCTGTAATTAAACGACCCACTGAGTTGGGGCTCGTTTGATTAGACTATAGTCATCAATGATTAGATACTTTTTAGTTCAGTTTTTTAGCGATCGAGCGAGTTTTTTAGTTTTTATTTTTAATTATTTGAACTTCTTGCCTTTACTTTTTCTTCATATCTCTATATGTCTATTCTTTTTTATACTTTTAAGTTTCTTTTCTCTATATTAGGTTTTTCAGATTGATTTTCAGTATAACGATTGATCAACCATTAATACTTTAACTTTTCCCAATTGCATTCCATCCTCCTGAAGATGCGTCACAGGGGTTGTGCTTCTCGCGGGGTGCTTTTTAATGGGCTTTATAGTTTAAAGAAAAAAAAAAACAGGTTACAATAATTTCTTTATAATTACCATTTAAATAGAATATATTTTTATTAATTTAATTTATTAATTCCTTAACCTAACATAACCTAACCTAACCTAGGCCCTAGAGCAATAAATTTTATTAGAAATACTACATTATATCGGCTAGCTGGGGAATCCGTGGCAATTTGAATTTAGAACTCCAAACGGTACAGCGCGCGGGCAATTCGAATTCGGAAACTCGACCCCATGGATTTGGGAGCTCGCATTCCTGAGCGACGCGACGACTGCCGCTCCCAGTTATATTATGTCCGTGATTTATTGCATCGAATTCTCTTCGGTAATTAGTGCGTGCCTTGCCGCCGCGGACCCCGGACCCCAAACCCCGGACCCCGGACCCTGGATCCAGTCACGGTACGGATGGCGTAGTTGTGAAATTGATTGTTTAAAGTTGATTTATCGTTACGGAGCATATTAAAGTACTTTGATAGACTCAAAATCCCTATATCGAGGTTATACTGAGTTACATAAATCAAATTTTCTTCCTTCACTTGATTCATAATTTCAATAGAATTTAAATTAATCAACACTATTCGATTGAGAATACTAATTTTTTACTTTAATTTTATATTTGGAATAGAGATTAAACCCTGAATTAACTTATAAAAGGTTTTTTATCCCAGAGTTGCCGAGGGATTTCCAAAATGCCGCGGGGAACTACCTGCTATAATGACTATACTAATATATTATATGGAAGACAGTCATCTTCTATACATATAAAATACTTGGTCCTGAATGACGCATTTTATATGTCATGTACGCACAGCCTAAACTGCTGATCGTAGAGACCTGAAATTTGGAGGGTGTGTTCTTTGTATGACATAGGCATCCAATAAGAAAGGATTATTGAAAATTCTACCCCTGAGGGGTTGAAAACCCCCCGTAAAGTTTGTATGGAACAATTCTGCGGTAACTCTGAAATTATCGCGGGTGAAACCGCGCGGGACAGCTAGTTACATCTAAATTTCTTCCCACAAGGTTTTCTTTTGCTATTCCTACTCATATATTTATAACAAGCTGTGCTCCGCGGTTTCACCCGCGGTAATTTCGGAGTACCCGCGGGAATTCCGGGATAAAAAGTATCGTATGTCCTTCTCTGTACCCTTGACAACGTGCATGCCAAATTTCATCCAAATCTGTTCAGCCGTTTTTGCGTGATTGAGTAACAAACATCAAACATCCACACTTTCACATTTATAATATTAGTAGGATTCCATGCCTACTTAAATTTTATAGTAACTCTAGTTACTCAACCACCAACCAAGTATATCAACCAAAAATTTATTTCGATTATTTGTAAAATTTTCAATCGACAAAATTAAGTAGACGCTCGTGGCAAGGATTAGCGGAGTTGAAGCAATAATCGGATGATCGGAAACATCCCATTAATAACGAAACTCATCTAATTGAACTCCTATAGCTGCCTCTGACTATATTGAATGATATTATTACTTACTTGTGTTTCTGAACCATCGCAAGGACTCTTCATATCAGGAACCGCATGTCCAGAATAACCTAACCAAAGTTTCATCTCTATCGAAGGAACGCGTAGAGGACAAACTTAAAATAGAATATAATAAATTTTATTTGATACCAGAAAAAAAGCAAATACAGAAGTGTGAACTGGCTGTTCCCCCACGGTCACACCCGCGGTAATTTCAGAGTTCTCGCGGGAAGTTCGGGATAAGAAGCATTCTATAAGTAAAATAATTTTCAAAATCGGTTCAATAGATCCAAAGATTACTCCCTACAACCTCACAAACTCACAAATTTTAGGTAGGTACTTCTTTGTACTAATAGTAGGTATAGACTAACAACGGCAACGGTACCAAAATGGTTACCACTCCTCAGTTACAAACATTGTGTATTTTAACAAAATTTACTTGCTTCTAGCTTAACTTTGTCTTTACAGAGTTTCTATTTAAAATAATAGAATAGAATAGAATAGAATAGAATAGAATAGAATAGAATAGAATAGAATAGAATAGAATAGAATAGAATAGAATAGAATAGAATAGAATAGAATAGAATAGAATAGAATAGAATAGAATAGAATAGAATAGAATAGAATAGAATAGAATAGAATAGAATAGAATAGAATAGAATAGAATAGAATAGAATAGAATAGAATAGAATAGAATAGAATAGAATAGAATAGAATAGAATAGAATAGAATAGAATAGAATAGAATAGAATAGAATAGAATAGAATAGAATAGAATAGAATAGAATAGAATAGAATAGAATAGAATAGAATAGAATAGAATAGAATAGAATAGAATAGAATAGAATAGAATAGAATAGAATAGAATAGAATAGAATAGAATAGAATAGAATAGAATAGAATAGAATAGAATAGAATAGAATAGAATAGAATAGAATAGAATAGAATAGAATAGAATAGAATAGAATAGAATAGAATAGAATAGAATAGAATAGAATAGAATAGAATAGAATAGAATAGAATAGAATAGAATAGAATAGAATAGAATAGAATAGAATAGAATAGAATAGAATAGAATAGAATAGAATAGAATAGAATAGAATAGAATAGAATAGAATAGAATAGAATAGAATAGAATAGAATAGAATAGAATAGAATAGAATAGAATAGAATAGAATAGAATAGAAAAAAGTTTATTTGATACCACAAAGATAAAACAAGTACAAGTACAAGCATTATTTTGCTATGAAATAAGGTTCAGACAGGGTTATTTATATTCAGAAACTCCATTTCACTGGATTTGTTTGACCTTATAGTAAAAATGTAAAATACTTGCCTGCCTCCAGAGTGCTAAAAACATAGACTAAAAAAAATCGTTTGATACAATATCCACCATAGAGTAAAAAGTATGTAATGTGATTGCGCTCAGGTGCGGAGTTCTGAGTATATTGCAGATCGAATTGGAGCCGTAAAATGCCGCTGAAACCCGATATTCCTTATCACAGGTTTCAGTTTAATTACTTGGCAAGAGGTCGCTATTTACGGAACCGTTGGACCGATTTTGACGGGACTTTCACTGGCAGATAGCATTTTATAAGGCTACTTTGATAATAGAATAGCCTAAGTTTCTGCAAGAATTCTGAAACTCACGCAGATTAATCTCTGAATGACAAATTGACAGTTGATGACCCGATTGGCGCAGTAGGTCACCATGAATCGGTTCTGGTTTCGATTCCCGGTGGGGATGGACTTTGTGTGAAGAACACAGGGTTTCACTTTCCAGTCTGGACGTGTTTGTATGTCTATACACATGTAATAATAATAGTATGTACTATGTAGTATACATCACGTTTGCTTGGTGTCCACGAAACAAGCTTATAGCTTAGTGTGTGTCAAATAGATCTGTGTGTTGTAAAGTGGATAGTTATTAATCCTACTAATATTATCAATGTGAAAGTGTGGATGTTTGGATGTTTGTTACTCAATCACGCAAAAACGGCCGAACGGATTTGGATGAAATTTGGCATGCACGTTGTCAGGGGTACAGAGAAGGACATAAGGTACTTTTTATCCCGAAATTCCCTTGGAAACCCCAAAATTACCGCGGGTGAAACCGCGGGGCACAGCTAGTATTTTATAGATTTCAACAAGATTTTCAATTGCAGAAAGCTGATGGTGTAACTGCAAGGTGTCCCTAAGGCTACTTTTGTAAAAGTTCGTGCGGCTACAAAAAAAAAATATATTTTTTTGCTGTCGCAGCAACATTTTAAGGGCGTCGATCGGTTCCATATATAAATCAATCGCTGTCGCGGCGTATTCGATTAAGATTTCCTCCCGCCCGGTGCCTATACATCGGATGAGATGGTTTCATCTCGCTGAGTGACACGGGGAGCTGGTATGACGTCATCGAATACCATGCCAGTATGCTGATGCGAATTTCCCAGGAGACACTCGCAACACAGTCATAGATGCGCATGAAAATGTAGGTACTCAACTGTAAACCTTTTACTGTGGTTTCATTGAGTTCTGGTTATGAATCGAGAAAACTTTTCGTGCTTAATTCGCGAACCGTTAAATCATCAACTTTTATTAGGACATTGACAAGCGACAGTGTACTAACCCACACTGGTGAAGTTTTGAGTAAATCGTGTTTAAAAAAATTATAGCACCATTTTGTCTCAACATTTCGTTGGTATTTAAACAATGTAGGTAACAAGGTAGATAAATACATAGGTAGTAACTACAAAACGTTCTATAACTCTCGAAAAAGCGTTTTGTATCAATAACTTAATTTTGTGGATTAACCTGTTGCTTATCGGCGTCTAATTTATAAACTATATCATTTTGGTGAAAAAACACATCGTATTCACTTATTTGTCGAGCAGCAATAATTTTATCGAGCACATTCGAATTAAATTTAATATTTAAATACAAAACTAGCAAAACTCTTCTCAACTAGGTAACGTCATTCGAATCTCTATCAACCAGGGCAAAAATCTTTTATTTATGAAGTAACAAAATTTAGAAGTGTCGAGCAACTAAAAAGTTTTTCTTTGTCTCCCGCATTCCCCACATAACATCTCTGGGCGCTTCGAATAAATATTTTATTAGAAGACTTGAGTTTTTTTTCGCAAGACCATCTGTCTTGTGTCGCAATAACGTGTCTTCGGTGACGGTTGTACAAATCGTTCTCGGGCACTTCGGACTGTATTGTCCCTTATACGCGATGTGGGGGAACAGTATTCGATTTTAGGATTATGTTTTGTCTTTTAGAAAAACTTTATGCATTGTAGTTGATCGTTGCGTAAAGCTATATGCGTTGGTACAGAAATATACCTATTAGTATGCATCTACCTATTAACAAGCAACAGCCAGTTGGTTACTCCTCATTGCTCTGGTCTTGACAGAAAACCAGTGTTGTGAGTGTCCTTACACTCACGGCATAATGCTGATAGCTGAGTCGAGGTCCATTTTGAGCATTCTATTTAAATTGTATTTTTTTAAGTTTAGTTTCTTTATATTATTACAGTTTAATCATTTTCGTCTGTGTTGTTCTGTGTGGTATAATTTGTGTTGTGTGTCTTTTTTGCTTCAATAAATCTTTCTTTCTTTCTTTCATTTCGCATGATAGGTAGTTGGTAGTGTACTGGGGCTACTGTCGCGATTGTGGTATGATTTTCTTTACTCTTTATTTAAATAACCATCGTTTCTTTTTTACATGAATAGCAGTAAACAAAGTATCTTAAGTTGGACTCTACAAGAAAATAAATCGTAAAACACCCACACCGCCTTTGCCTAGAAAATATTAAATTAGTGTCTGTAATCGTGGCTGTACACAGTCGGCGACGTTTTGACTAATTTTGCTGCCGTAATTAAAATAAACCGACCAAGTACGAGTCGGACTCGCGCACGATCGGTTCCGTACCATTAGATATCTATAAAAATGCAATAAAAATCAATGTCTGTTGTATGCGAGCCGTCCTTTATTTTTAATTTTTTAATATTTTTTTTTACGTGAATTTATAACTAAACATTTTGTGAATAGTTCCACCGTCTACCTGTCGCTCTTATCAATATCTCAGAGTAATAATATATAATGCTTACTAGCAATATTGACTAAAAACGAGCAAAAAAAATCAGGTTTATTGTATGGGAGTCCCCTTAAATATTTATTATATTCTGTTTTTTAGTATTTGTTGTTATAGCGGCAACAGAAATACATCACCTGTGAAAATATCAACTGTCTGACTATCACGATTCATGAGTACAGCCTGGTGACAGACGTACAGACGGACGGACGGACGGACAGCAAAGTCTTAGTAATAGGGTCCCGTTTTACCCTTCGGGTACGGAACCCTAAAAAAAACAAACTGGCAGTTAAAAAAAGAACATACAAAAACGAATGAGCAGTAGAGTCAGAGTCAGGTCCGCGGGCAATTTGTCGCGAGCCACGTAGATTGCATTTGAAATGAAAAGTGGGTAGTTTTGAAACTCTTTCACCGCTCGAGGGCTCGTAAATACTTGTCCGCGGCGACGGGGGGCGTTGCGAATGCTCGGCGCATGTCAACCCCTTGACTGATTTGCATTGTGGAGCTCAAAAAAAAAGACTACCTATTTTGTTGTCTATTGACTCTTGTAAGTTAAGCATTGCAGATGTTTACTTTTCATTTGAATTTCCTTACATGCCACCTTGCAATACCATTTTGTTTTTCTAATACGGTATCATACCGGGCGCGTGCACGTTTTTATCACTAGCTGTTTCCCGCGGATTCAGTAATTTCAGAGTTTACTTCCTTCTCTGTAGGTATCGGGGACAACGTGTATAAAAAAAAATCATGATGATCGGTTAAGCCGTTGAGGCGTGAAATCATAACAGACAGACAGACAGAGTTACCTAATTTCGCATTTATAATATTAGTAAGGATAGTTTAATCATTATCAAAATTGATTAGTATTCTGAAGTGAACGAACAAACGGTATACGCATAGAGTAATTTTCATATAGGTAGTTCAATATCGGCTTTTGAGGATTAGGTACATAATATGGGCACTAAAATGGATAGTAATGCTCATCTAGCTTCTTAGTTACCCTAATAGATTCTGTCATGTGGAATTAGTGCGGTCCCTACCTATAATTATGGATGTTAAACCATACACATTATACTCATAGAGCGTAACCTATATAGTCCCATTCGGATTTCCGTTCTAAATTGAAAAAAAGAACAAATTAATGTTCGATGAGAGACGTGCATATGCATAGTCAGGTGGTTACACCACTGATGAAAATTCATCATTCTGCGTGCGCTAAACACGATTCTATATAATTGTTTATTGTATTCTATGTTCTGTTCGTTATTCTTTAATAATATTTTCATTTGTGTTATCCTGTATGTTCATTTGTGTTGTGTGTCTCATTTTGCTTAAATAAATCATTCTTTCTTTCTATAAATGATAATATGCTGGAACCATATTTATTTAATTTTTACTGCAAGCCTATCATGATCGATATATTATTTTTTTTATACAATGATATAGACGATTATTATTTTTATTATTATTTATTTACGATCCCCAATGCATGAGGGACGCTTAAATCTTTAATATTTACTACATCAATCAATATGTAGAGATCACAAACTTTTACATATTTCTCACCTTACCTCTACCTACCTATGTATACCTACTGTGGCTATATTTTTTGGTACGTCCGTTTAGTTATGGCATTGCGCGAGTGTTTCCATATTTCATAATATTGGCGAGTGCCGGCACTGCCAGCGAATGTCGGAAAAAGTCTAGGAGCTACGACCAACTTAATGATTATAAACTTTCTCTAAAATTATTTTTATATTTTATCCACATAGGTAAATTTGTTTAATTTTTTTACATCTACATACAAAAATATGTCCATATATTTACAAAACCGACATTAAGGCATTTGCTAAATATTGAAAATTTTTAAAAGAAAATAAAACGAGATATACAGTGACTTTATATTTAAATAGGATGTTTTTCAAGGTTTGACTTGCGATAATTTCGAGATTTTGCCGGGAATCCCGGGATGAAAATCCTTTTGTTACATCTAATTTCTACATACTTCCCATAAAGCTAAATATGTACTTGTAAAATTTTTGCTTCACTAATCAAATCAATCACTTGATACAACTTGATATCTTTCATTGAAACAAAAAAATGTTACTTTAGGTACTATGTATATGAAACAAAATTTGCTGAAAGTTTTTGAACTTCTAGACCTAGCTTATAGTAATAAATAGTTTAAAATATTCAATTTATCCAGAGAAAAATATAATAATGGAGTGTATTACAATTTGTGGTGTATGTAATAACTGAAATAAGTACATGTCAATGTTTCGGGTAAGTGACTCTTGGACTATGT
Organism: Zygaena filipendulae; assembly: GCA_907165275.2. Taxonomy (NCBI): domain Eukaryota; kingdom Metazoa; phylum Arthropoda; class Insecta; order Lepidoptera; family Zygaenidae; genus Zygaena; species Zygaena filipendulae. The sequence continues at coordinate 2,713,675 of OU015649.1, forward strand.
CTTGACATTAGGTGTTTCCCCCGTTCAGATATCGGTAGAAAAACAATATTTTACAGCGTCCGCTAAGCGATCGTCCTCAAATGTATGCTCACGGACGCGTTACATGAATATTGTGCGCACGTCGGGTTAAATAGAGTGGAATTTCCTTTTCATATCCTCGCACTTATTTACTACTTAACTGCCTCCACAAAGTTTTGTTTTGTTTTTTTTCGAAGTTAAACACTTCTTTAGCATCGTTGTGATTTGAAAATCGATAAAACGAAAAAGCAACACAAAAAAGAGACAACCACATACATCTATAGGATATAACGTGCAATTAGTATATAATAAGTGTAAATAGTATTTAATAACATTAATATCTAAAGATATAAAAAAGGTTTTACTGCTACCGTGTGGTTTTAAGCACTTTTTTATATCAAATACGTTTCTATTATTTGTATTATTTCTACATTTTGATTCTATAGGTAAACTGCAAAATGTTTTTCACACAGAGCTTTAAATGACACCGAATCAAGCACGTACAAAAAATTAAAACGAAACTGACATCTTTGGTTTCTTTATTTACTTTTTAACTAGAAATCTACTTTATTTCATAAGAAAAACCCAATTTTCTCTTGAATTTCTTTGCTAAAACTAAAACCAAAGGAGTTTGTTTATAAATGAACATATTATACTGTCATTATTGGTAGAAATAAAAATTTTAGGTATGTTGTAGGTATCTAAACCACCGTTAGTTGAAAGAATGCAGTGGTTATACTAATTATTCTTTGTGGTCGAAGCATTGCGCTACACCTAGTACATATAAGATTATATTACATATTGAATAACGATAATACCTAATATTTTAATAAAACTTACAAAGTAGGTACCTAACTTATATTATTAAATTTCAGAATCCTTAATTTTTGTTCAATCGTAATTCTGCAGATAGATATCTTCGGATGCATGTTGTCTTTCGATCTCATGTAGGTATCGCACCCCCGTCCTTCTGGATTCTAGGCATCACATTAAATATTTACAAAATAAAAATGTAGAACGCCAGCGGACGTGCGCCCGTTATGGCGACGTCTTCTAACTGCCAAGGAGCCATTCCATTTTCGAATGTTACTCACCAATAAATATCTTATCGAGTTACAATGAGGGATGAACGGAACGCGCCACGGGACTACGTATCTCTTCGACTACATTTTATTGAAAGTTTAAGCATTCCAATTTTTGTACACAAAATATTACACAGGTAGGTTACGTGTTATTACCTCTTCTATCTTTTTATGGACTTTTGCACATAGGCGATAGCGATTTAAATTAATGCACATTGCACGTGTAAAAATCCACCCATGTGATAGGTAGATTTTTACATACTAATAACGACGCCTTTGTTTTTTGACAATAACTTTCCGTGTTACTTTTTCCAAGTTAAAATTCGATTAAGATTTTTTTTCTTGTTTTATAGTCTAGTCTGTACATAATCGTATCTAAGAAATAAAACACCGACAAAGCATTGGGTATTATATTATCTGTGGCATTGGGTATCTTTCCCTCTTCAGAAAAGATCTGGTAAATTCGGCCGCCAGGTATAGCGGTTCCATGGTGTAACGGTTAGCACTCTGGACTCTGAATCCAGCGATCCGAGTTCAAATCTCGGTGGAACCTGTTGTTTTATTACTCATTTGTAAAATAAAATTGAATGAGAAGAACAATTTTATCCTATTAGAATCCTATTATCAATAGTTTTAGTAATTAGGTATAATGCTAAAGTGAACGTTAGCTAATGTTTTCTTTTTTTTTATGAATGATTAGGTAAGTATTGATCACAAAAATAAATATTTCAATATTTTAATAAAATCATAATCAGCCAGACAGATAGGCGTGGTTTTATTATGAAAAAAAAAACGGCTCCACAGGGAATAAGACATGAAATAAAGCTAGATAGAGCAAACGATACTGTCGCGCCAATAAATATAACCCTCCAGCGATAAGTGCGGTACTAGAGGCCGCGCCTAATGAATTAAATGATTAGTATAATTAAAAAATGGTCAACTCTTTCGTTGCCGTGCCGCCGCCGCTCGGGATTTAGGGGCGTGTCGGATAGGTTGGCACTTGGATTAAAAACCAACATTTGGCCCGGTTTTGTACTCTTAATTCTATTGAGTTGAGTAGCGACACAAAATTCTTTTTCAATGTACTTTTGCTTAAACGCGTTGTGCAGTTTCTATATTTTGCTCACTCGTCTTTTTTATCAACTACCAAACTGCATGATATTTTAGGAAATTAAAATGCATTAATATTATATATTGTAGGTAGGTATACCGAAATGCTACTGAAATAACTGTTTCATATAATTTCATATTTCCTCAACAATCTAAACAATTTAACATGATACCTATCTCGCTCATGAGAATATTTTTTACAATTTACTTATTGTGATGAAAGCTGCCGTTGCACGAGATTATATTATTGACGTTATATTTCACTCAGCTTGCAAATTTTTTTTTAATAAATGATAGCTGTTCCCCGCGGTTTCACTCGCGTTCATTTCGGAGTACCCGCAGCAATTGGCAACAAGACAATTTTTTTTTTAGTCCGTCGTGTAGATTAGTAAAAAATATTGGACACGTATTTTTTCTTTTTTTACGTAATCAAAAAATGACGGCGATACATTGAGTTGAAATTTCGCTTGATGTCACAGCCCGGTGCAGTTTGTATGGGGCTCATTGGGGCTTATACTGAATACTAGCTGTCCCCCGCGATTTCATCCGCGGTAATTTCGGAGTTCCCGCGGGAATTCCGGGAAAAAAGTGCTCACGACAAGGTGTATGACAAATTACATGATGATAAGTTGAGTAGACATTCCAATAGATAAAATAAATAAATCAATCAGTAGCCACAGGGATTCCCCTTATTCTTTTATTGCATTAATAGTATTAATACATACGTCTTTGAATATAAAAAATCAATAATAATATCTATATTTTTTTACTATGAAGTATGAACTCTACATTTTTTTTAGATAAAATGACCGGATAGCTGATATTATGCTTTTTATTAATTATAATTTTTATTTTATTTATAATAATAATTGAACCTGTGGTCCAGCTCTATATAAGGTTCATAAATAGGAGACCAACGATGATGTCAGATGATCAACACAAATCAGCATAACTATTCATTTATGGACCTTTTTCCTCATTTATGCTTACCGCGGAGTTTTGCTTCCTTCCTGTTATGAGAGTTACAACTTCTTGATGATTACCAATAATGTTATCTACCTATTTTATTTTTTTCTGTAGGTGTAGATACTAACCTATGTTATTTTTTTATGTAGTATAAGTATTTGATTTTGGTGGAACATATCTCCAAAAAAAGAACAACTTGTTTCGGCCAGTATATTTTGTGTAACCCGTCCATGATGTTAACCCTTTTTAAAATACAAGTTAGTAATTTTTTACCTGCACCACCCGTCTATGCGACCACGCGCCGAGTTTAGCGGTGAATTATTATTTCTGATTAATAAATTGTGCGCCTTCGGGGAGTCCTGACTGAAATACTAGCACGCTTCTATCAATTATGAAATTTGATGCTTTTTCATTAAACCCTACAGCGCCCGGGAGGTTTGGGCCGGGCCCAACTCGGCGTTGTATGGGTTAGGTACGTGGGCGTGTAACGTTCGCGCGTTCGGACGTACACTTTTAAGGGGTTAGAAAAGATACCTATTTATAGAACCTTAAAGTGTAAGTACAATTGCATGGATACGTTACAATTATTTTTGTAAATAAAAAAATTGACAATCTATTTTCTCTGTTTACCTTTTACAATATTATTTGTTTGTTTATGAGACAGTCCTCAGATACCGTTAATAGATAATATATTACTTAAAGTAGGTATACATCCAATTCCTATCTGTAAATCTATTTCCAAAAAAAGTACGAAAAAGCCTGTATATTTCATCAATTACCTAACATTATTAATTTAATTATCATTATTATTATTAAAATTTAGATATTATTTTTTAATTTTTTTTTATTTATTTACCTATCGATTAAGTTTAGAAAGCAATAAATAATAATAAAAAATATTCTAAAGAAAAAAAAGTCAATCGTGACTAGGTTCCACCGAGATTTGAACTCGGATCGCTGGATTCAAAGTCCAGAGTGCTAACCATTACACCATGGAACCTATATCGGCTGGCAGCGAAATATAGCTTACAATAAGGCAACTGTTAACGTCATTAAAACTTCACAAGCATTCACACGTTTATAACAAACTGTGCCCGCGATTTCGTTCGCGCGGTTTTAGATGTTAACCTTCTAAAATCTAAAAGAACTTTTGGCGGGGATCGAAAATAGCGGTTATTTATATTTTTGTCTCGATAACATCTTCTTTATCATTATGACATTTCGAGCAAATTTCATCTCCTGGTAAGAATTTAAAAAAGAAGTTTTTGAAAACTACTTATCTATAAAAGAGTAGAATCTGTGATTCTGTACATTGAATATTTTTACCAAAAATTGACAGGGGGCGATAAAAGAAGAGAAACCAACTACAAAAAAAGTTTTAAAATTATTTTCTGCCTGTCTGTCTGTCTGTCTGTCTGAACGGATTGTCATGCAGTTTTCACAGGTAGATTAAGCTTAACCTTAACCTTAACCTTAACATATAGGCTTTGTTTCATTTAAATCGGATGTCGGGAAAAAAAGTTGTTATAGAGAAACGTTTCACGCGGGTGAAACCGCTGGGCACAGCTAGTAACAATATGATTTGCAGTTTCAAATGTATGACGTGATGCTAATATATATACCTGGGTGCATTAGTGTATGCGATGCAATATTATATGCGAGAGTCCATAGGAAGAAAAATGAGAACCTTCTAAAATTTTTTATCTGACGTCCGCATCGAGTATTTTCTGCGCAAATGTGGTATTTTCCCGCTCTAACTGTTAAAAATGTCTTAAAGTGTCGTACCAACATAACTTCATTAAATTAATGTTAATTGGCATTTGACTCATTGAGTTAAGTTTAGTTAAATGCCAATTAACATTAATTTAATTAACGTCTCTGATTGCGGCAATATTGTTTTAAAAATTTTTACTTAAAATTAAGTAATCATTAAAACGACTCTGAGTGTGGTCGTTAGTGTTATTATAAACAAATCCAACTCACGTTGAACGGGTTTAAAAAATCTACAGTATAGTAGGTTCCTTTATCAGTTAAAAATATTATGGTAACGGAAAAATCAAGAACCTACCTATTTAATATAAGTAGATTTTTTAGGAACGTGTGATTGTCAAAAAAAAACGAGATGCGTGTTCGAATTTTGAAAATATTTTAACCGACTTCAAAAAAGGAGGACGTTCTCAATTCGACGCGTATGTTTTTTTTTTAAATCCAACTTCACCAAGTTTGTGAAGTTAGTTTAAACAGGTTGAATTGTACCAAAAAACTTATCTTTTACGGATATATATTTTATCATTGCATTTGCATGACCAATTCAATACAGTCGTGGTAACCAATTATTGTGACATCAAAAATATGGGGTAAATTAAGGGTATGGTATAACTGTGACAAGTCCCAACTATTTCTGCCCATTTACCTAATAACTAAACTAACAAGCATGTAGGGTGACCAGCTTCTGATATTTTTTGTGGTTTTAGTGTTAGTATTATGTCTGAATTTTATCTAAAAAAATGTAGAGTTCATACTTCATGGTAAAAAAATGTAGATATTATTGTTTTTTTACATCCAAAGACGTGTGTATTAATGCAATAAAGGAGTGAAGGGAACCCCTGTGACTACTGATTACCTTTTGGAATGTACACTTTGTTTCATTGTAGTGTTTAATATTTGATGCTACAGAATATCCTATTTATTTAATATCAAATACACTCTATCACATCTACAATTATGAAATTACGACGGGCTACTCACTGCCATAGTGCATAATATGCACATTGAAAAGTACGTTAAGTATTGAAACTATAAGACAACGTTTTCTTAGAAACGGCAAGCTATTTTGAAGTCCACAAAAAAACTGCATTTATAATTGTTTAGTAAATTACTAACTTGAACCTTGTATCAAAGGAATGAAATGTTGAAAAATTCGCCGTTAAATACTAATTGATTTGCGTAAAAACCAATATGCATCTTTTATATTTGATTTCAGTAGTGCCTAAATAATGGTTTCTTTTTATTACTCTCTCTATATTACTCTGACTTTGAAACGGTACTTTCATAAAAAAACACCCTCTTTTTCATCACACAAAAGGTTTAGTTTTTGAAAACCCATACTCACATTAATTAATACACAAAGCCTTGTACTGAATTTTAAGTTTCTTGATCCTACTTAGACTTGATCTACCTATCACCTAGCAAACAATCAGTCAAAACATGTTAGTAATTTCATATGAATACATGTTAAGCAGAGCAAATTTTAAATATTGTAATTACTCTACAGTTTAAATTATTAAAACAAACTCAATCATTGATGAAATTGCACACATCACTTGTTAGTAGGTACTTACCTATAATACCCCACGTACTTGAAAGTCAAAGCTGATTGAAAATAAGCTATTTTTCAATGATAAAGGGAAAGTCCTAGTTTGATAAGTGGGTCACACGTCACAATCGGGGATTTTTAAAGGCAGTATCTACTTATACCTACTTACTACTTATACCTACCTTCCAACTGCTTACAACGTTCGCTTCTATTACCTACCTATCCACCTTCTACACATCTGAAATGTCAATTATAGAGAAATAGAGAAAAAACAATAAATAATATTAATTGCAGTTCATATGATTCTATTTCCCAAAGGAAATGTTTTCTTTTATATTGTTTTTTGTCACTAATTAAAAAAAAAGAACAGAACAAAATTGCATTAAAATATTTATAAACAAAATATTTATTTTATTTTATTTTAATAATCCACATCACAACACACAGATCTACTTGATCCCACAGTAAGCTATTATTAGCTTGTGTCGTGGAAACCAAGCAAACGTGGTATATACTACATAGAATTACTTATATATTATAGGTACTATAGATATATAACCACACCCAGACTGGAAAATGGAACCCTGTGTTCATCACACAAAGTCCACCCCCACCGGGAATCGAACCCGGAACCCCTTGATTAGCGGGTAGGCATGGTGACCTCTGCGCCAATCGGGTCGTCAAATATGTATAAGATTAAATAAAATCTAGGTGAAGGTGACGAGATGGATACAAGTTCAACATGTTGCTTGGTACGTGGCATTTTCTGTCAGCACTTGTCTTTCAAAACAAACGACATTGCATCCAAGTTTACTTTTAGGCAATCAGAATCAGCATGCATTACAGAATAAAATTTAAATAATAGTATAGGTATCTCTATACTTCTCTACTATCGTTTATAAGGTCTAAGCTCTGGTAGATTAAAAGACAAAATCCTAATTCAAGGGGTTTATAATGAACTCTTGTGAATACCTATAATTTTTATTGAGACGCATGCAGTATCTAGCACGAGGGAAGTTTTCAGACGAGACGTTAAAAATATTGTGGCTCAGTCGTCTGCCACCGGCAACTTTATCATTACAAGCAATGCAATTTTACTAAGTCAAATAATAATCGTATTATGCAAAGTCAATATTATGATGATTCTGATGAACCTAAACTCTAAACGTTGCATTTCAAGTAAATTCTTTGGTTAAAACTGTGATTCATAAAAACCACTTTACATAAAGGTCTGACTAATTCGGTGCCGTTTCGATTTTCGATTTTTGATCATATTTTGTGTCAATGTGCGTAGGTATTATTGATATTAAAAACTTAATACCGGTTTCGTCGGCTGCCATGGGACCTTGACCTGAAGAGGCGGTGGAAAGTAGAGGTAAATCACGTATGGACGGAATTTCTTAGATGTTAGTCACATAATTTCCTCTTATTTAACTTTTGTTTTTAATTGCATAACGATTGCTAAGATGATAAAAAGTTTAAGTAGACTTTAAAATTAGGGTATTCCTGTTTTAGACTGTACTGGCCATGACATGGCAGGTGTATCAATTGAACAACTATCATAGGTACATTATTTATTTATTCATAAATATTATATACTATACCTAAGATTCATTAGCGAATTCAGAAAAAAACCAGCAAAAGCAAAAATTATTTTCCTTAACAAAAAAAAAACTAAATTTTAATTCACATTCATTTAACTGTTGGTTCCAGTGCCACTTTGAATTTAAGAACTTTTTTCATGTCCATAACATCGTTATTGATGACTATTGTAATATTCATTCATATCCCAGTTTGAATACTTTGATGAGTTTAGTGAGAAAATGAAAACCTACAACACATAAATAACTACAACATTATCATATTTATCATGATACTAATCGTGATCATGATATTAAAAACATGTTTGACTGATATAAAGTTACTGCAGATAGGTTATTATAATTCCCCGTACATGCGGAACTGTAGACATTTTATATTATGATAAGGTGATAAAAGATAATTTATATTGTATTTCAATGTATTGGTTTGGCTACCGACTGATTTTAATTTTCTCTATAATATTGAGCTCTATTTTTACTTACTTTAGGTATACCATCCGCTAGAATCTCGGGATACCCACCTGTAGAAACAATGCATTAAGTTGATATTGAGGAGAAAAAATATAATACATATGTTTATTTACTTTTAGGTAGAGAAAAGTACAAATAGCTAGTAAAATTTTATGTGTCACTTCTGAGAAATGAATCACTTAACCTTGATATTGCCTATTCTTATCTATATAACTACTATCAGTCACAAAATAACATTTTTTTTTATAAAGATTAGATGCTTTTGTTTAACGAGTTACGTAATCTGCCTACTACTGCCTTCTACGTAATTGAGCCTACCGCCACCTTTTATGACACTGTTATAAACCTTAAGTCCCTTAAGTCTGAATTTCATCGACTGTTTTCATTCATTTTGACGTAAGGTACTAATTATTATAACTGTTAGCGATGGTGGTAGGCCTTCAAAACTGAGGCTTATATACCTAGGTATCTTGTAAAATTATTATTATAGATACCCGTAGTATTATGTCTTGCAATGTATCCAATAGTTCAAGTAATTTCATGTCTAAACTTGTGTAATTTCTCTGTTTTTACAATAAAATATGGAATATACAATATTCCTTCAATATCGGTATCTCGTTTTTCCTGTAGGTACCTACTACCTAGGTAATTATTCTATTGGCGTTCTTTGTTTTTAAAGTTTTATATGTTTTTATTTTTATATCATACGATACTATAATTTTGAATCAGCAACATCTAGCTAAAAATACAATATATTAATACAATCGTTATGTCATTCAGTAAATGCGTAATAAATAATGCAATTCAATGAATGTTTCGATAATTTTTAATGCAAATATTTATAAAACTTCTCTAATATCATCTACTACATGTGAAGGTATAGGTATAATTATTAGGTAAATATTTGCAACGCAACTATCTTTTTTTAATCTATAGTATCTTAGCTACACAAGGTTACTATGGTTACGAACTCTTCGGGAGTGGGTAGTTCAAACCCTTAGTAGATATTAGTGTTAATAATATATCTCTCGGTTATTTTTTTATTTCATTAACTCGTCCGTGACTTGAATAAAAATTGTGGTCACCTTACACACCACTTTGTAATATTTAGAGGTTAGGGTGTTTTCGTAATTACTGTGAACGTGTTAACTGGATAGTTTGAATTGCTCACAGTCACGTGATGTCTTAATCCTGGATATGACTTACTAATTGCTAGTATCCACTTCACGATAGGTACATACAAGTCAACGGTTTTGCTGGAAGTACAATTACATAACAATAATACTTGATACTTCAAAACACATCGTTCTACTTGATCCTACACTACGTCTAAACGTATATGTCGATGTACTAGCTGTTCCCTGCGGTTTCACTCGCCTTAATTTCAGAGTTACCACCGGAAAGGGAATCGCCTGTGATCGCTTTGAAGTGTCCACATTATCGCCGATCACACGATCAACGATCATCGGCGATAATATAGTGCAGGCATACAAACTTCGACCACACTCACTCAAATGTGGTCAAACGCCTAGCCTGTTCATAATTAAAAAATAAAACAGTTAAGACATGAAATCATAACAAACAAACGCACATTCCCATTTATAATACTAGTTAGCATAAACACTGGAGAATGGAACCCTATGAAATCCACCCCCAGTGGGAATCAAACCCGGAACCTCTTGATAGCGGACTGGTATGGTATGACGGCCACTACGCCTACCCGGACGTCATAATTATGTAAGTATACTATATTATATTATGACATCACACCAAGGTTATAGCATTATCTCCGCAACTTACTCATGTTCAAGTGTTCAAGGTTCATTCGATCCAGGCGTTAAACAATTTATAGGAACTATAGCGTTATAATAAAATTACTATCCATTATTATTTCCAATGAAAAATTCGAACATTTTTACACTATCGCAACTAGATTCGATTATTATTTTTGTAAATCCGATCATCCGAATTCCGATCATAAAACCTTACATTTTTACTTTTATTTTTAACTTGGATGTTTCTTGAATTATCATCTAAATTGGTATAATTTTGTGTACGTGCTGCTAAATTCTGTTCTCTATATGAGGGTAACTATCATTGGCTAATAGTGTAATTTTGTAACCTACATCTATCATATGTTCTTGTAGCTGTTGTTGTCCTGAATAAACGAAAAAAAAAAAATAAAAAAAAAAAAAAAAATAAGAAGCAATTGGTTCCTTTCGAGATATTACTTAAATTTAAATATTGTAACTATTGAATAAACTTAAAAATCGTATAGGTCGGTCTGTAGAGATATTATTTATTCAAAGCAATGATATTTAATAATGTTATCGATTAAAAGTATGTAGATATTATAATTATAGGTAGTAGAGTTAGTTCTAGGTATCTACGTACTTCATATAAACCTACGTCATTTACTATTATGAATTATAATATAGATTATTTTTATCAATCATTTATACGAACGTTGTTATTTTGTCACTATTGTGGATCATTATCAGTTTTCTTGAGTAGTACCGTAAGTTCCAAATTGTATCTATCACTACGTCAGTAGGTGCCTACTTACTGGAATAAAAACACAAATTTCCTATATTTTTTTATTATCTTTTAATTCATAAGTTGTTTGTGGGTGTAAGTAAATTTTGTCAGTGTGTTTGTACTGTAGATGTAAGAGAAGATGTACATAAGGTCTACTTGTATATGTAGTTATATATTAAACATTGTCATCGGCATATTATTCTGTTAACATTAAATAAATATAAGAAGCACCGAATACTCTACAATTTACCTACATACAAACACGACTCATAACTTCAACATAAAAATCTATTTTTTTTTTTTTTCAATAATCATTAGATCAAAGTGAGCTTATTAACTCACCAGAGATCATTCGATCGGGGATTCACTCGGAGAACGGACATTGCCCTCTCACGCCAATGTGAGACAGAAAAAAAAAACAGAACTCGTTTTGAGCGAATTTAGTTTTATTAATGTACATAATTTACTTACTTAATTACCTATATAATAAATTATTAATTAATCTTTAATAATAATAATAAATATAGGAACTAATTACTTATTATACCTAACTAAAGTCTTTCATGAGTTTGAGTAATTTCATATATTTTATCTATATAGATACAAAATACATATTGGAAATTAAGATATAGGTCTTAGGCACAACCTGCTAGGAAGCCTGCAGTGCGGTACAAAGTTGACCAGCAGAGAACACCAATGACAAATCCGTCTTCTACAATGTTATGCATCAAGTTTAAATAAATACTTATGTAGAGCCATAGATCTTTGTCTTAAGACTTATAAAATTACATATTACAGTTAGAAGAACCCGCGGTCATGACGGGTACCAGTAATATTTTAACAAATCCCTTTCTTTATTTCATCACAGTTCGAAACATAGAGTGAAGTTCCGATAAAATTCTAGGGTCATGGAATAGCCATCCACACACTAATTGGAGCACTTAAAAACTATGATCACAATCAACGCTTGACGAAGGTGAAGATTGCTTCCATCGCGTCGTCCATGGCTTTGCTGAATGGTGACAGTTGGGGCGCGTACACGGGCGGATTGCTGTCCATCCCGCCGACAGCTAGCTGACAGTTCGGTCCGAGAACTTGAACCTTGTCACCTTTCCACCGCCTTCCGATCGTCACGACTGCCTTCGATCCGACCACGTTGATGCTGCCGTAGCTCTCTGCCACTTCGACACGACAGTCGTTGCCCACCACTTCGAGTACACCATAATTAACTTTGACAATCACTGTGCAATTGTTACCGACGACGTTGAGACTGGAGGAGTTCGTCTCCAATGTCACTTTCCTCTTGTTACCGACGACCGAGTAATTGTTCATTTTGAATTTTGGTGACAATTGTTTGTTTTTTTTTTTTATATTGTTTTCGCGGAGCTGCTAGCGCGTGTAAGCGTTTGAATGCAAATGATTCGAATAGAGAACGGTCGTTGGCTTATAAAGGCGTACGCGCATCGGGACTCCCCTCGTGGCATGCGTCACAACTCAGAACTCACACGACACCTCTATTCATTGATGAATACAAACCGTTGCCCGCGATTGCTTTTTTGTCCCAATACCTTAGTCTCGGATAATAATTTATTGTTATATAAAAAGAGTCAGGTAGTTTTTTTTTCTAAACACAATAAGGTAAGTACTTAAGTTTAGTTATTCCCCGAAATATATTAATATTATTTTTTTAAATTTCACTGACACTTGATTTGAAAATATGGGTGCGGTAAGAACTTTATGACGTATTTTTAGTTTAACTAAGGCACAGAATAAATAACACTATTATACCTATATTATGTAGTTGTGCTATGGATGCAATAAGTCCTTTGAGTAGCCCAGATATCTACTCATTACATAGAGTCAAAGTACTCACCTGCAACACCTGCAACTGAGCATCAAAGATCTTCTACCCGATCATTCGAACTATATTTAAATTATTACTATACATATTCTTTTTGAACAACTTACTTTATTAAAACTCGTCGGATAATTCCAAATTGAAATGCAACACTTTAACTTAAAAATTAACAAATCGAATTCAAAACTTAAATTACAAACGTGGTGGATGAAAATTACGGGTTTTTGAAAATTGCCACTTCAATTGCATCAACAGTTATGCAAGGGAAAGTACTTATAAGCAAAGTTTTTAGGTTTGTATGTTTGGCAATAACCTAAAAATCTTGATAGAAAGCTACACTAAGTGACCTATAAGATACTTTTATCCTGAAAAGAAGAGTTCTCACGGGAATACCGAAGTTGACGCAAGTGAAACTGCGGGGGAACAGCTAGTAAGAAAATAATTTATCCTAGGTTGCTTACAATAAGTTTGAATATAGAAGTAGTCTTTTGCAAGTAGGTATAAGTAGGTACCTACCTACATGTATTTCTTTTCTGCACCTGGCAAAAAAAAAAAACTAGCTGTTCCCCGCGGTTTCACCCGCGTTAATTTCGGAGTTCCCTACCCTACCCTATGTATAGTGTATGTATGTGTATGTCCTTCTCTGTACCCCTGATAATGTGTATGCAAAATGTCGTGTTGATCGGTTGAGGCTTGAGCCGTTAAGGCGTGAAAGCGTAACAGACAGACAGAGTTACTTACGCATTTATAAATATTAGTAGGGATAAACTAAAATATGCACATTTTTTATTAACTATTGCGTATCCTATATTATAGAAGAACCTTTATCTACTTAATATAAAAACAGTTACCTACCCACTATAACAAAACGATAGGTACTTTATGTATGTCAATGTAGGTCAGTTTGGTACTTAGATAACATTTAGTAAACCTAATAGAGTAGCGATGATATTATCAATTACTAGCTGTGCCCCGTGGTTTCACCCGCGGTAAAATCGGAGTTCACGTGGGAATTCCGGGATAAAAAGTACCCTATGTGTTAATCTGATGTATAAGCTATATTATTGTAAAGTTTCATTTAAATCCATTCAGTAGTTTTTGCGTGAAAGAGTAACAAACAAACATCCATCCATCCATCCGTCCATTCCATCCATCCATCTATCCATACATACTTACAAACTTTCGCGTTTATAATATTAGTAGGATTATTTTCAGAGAAAAGTTACTAGTGATTTTACTGATAAGCTTGTATAAAAGCGAATCTAATTTAGTGCATTACCGAGTACTTATGAATCACACTATTTCCAGCGCCAGCACTGTTACCGAATTGATGTAAGTTATTCATACACATAATCATGGAGGTTACGCATAGAGCGATGCGACAGTTTCATTCAAAATTCCGTTCGAATTGACAACAATCGATGTGAAATTACATTCGCACCAAAGACGTATTCTCTAAAGTCTAGACTCTAGACTCTAGACTCAAACATGCTTTACTCCGTGACCCTGCGTTTTCTGAATACCGTTCTATGCGCATTCATTCTATGGTCACAAGTAAATAACTATACCTACTTACGTTTAATTGTATTCTAAAGTGGTCTATCCCATCCATTTCGCTGGCGCGGTGTTTTACTTATGAACGTTAATATTTTCTTAACGCTTGCCAAAATTATAAAGGGAAGTCTTATCTCAAAATTTCATGTTTTACAGCTTCAATTATGTCGACTGGGCTTTGTTAAGTCAATGACCTAGCTTCTTTATAAATAAAAGATCTATCTAATAGTTATTATTACTTAATTAGTTCACTTCCATAACAATAGGTATACTAATCGTAATGTTATTCATTTTACTTTACACTCACTCGAATTAAAAAGAAAACACTGTGAGTCATCCGTGTTTTTGTGATGTGTTAAGAGTTGAGGAATGGCGAATAGAACGAGTTTCGACTCAGACGCAGGTCGGCTCAAAGATTATGTACGTAGCTGTAATATTTTTACCTGCAACTTTGCGTTTTTAGATTATACCTATCTATCCGTTTCCGTTACCTACGTTTTCATAAAAGGCCAAAGTCTGCACTATAGGAGTCTTATCTTTTCAGTTAATCATTTCAAATAATCTCTGCTAAAGCCACTTGAACTGATATAATATTTGCTGAGATTGCTTTGTATTTTAAATCGAATACTGAAACGCTACTCAAGAACGTCACGAACACTTCCGACCCTGAAATCATGGTATTTTCATAGAACTACAATTCAAATCGTTCCAATACATTTTACTGTGTTTAATCTACTATCTTTAAACGAGCAATTCTTGTATATATATAATATATATTATGTATATAATTTGAATGTCAGCAACGGCTCCAACGATTTTCATGAAATTTAGTATGCGGGGGCGGTAAATTTCGGGGGCGATTAATCGATCTAGCTAGGTTTCATTTTTAGAAACGTCGTTTTATCCGTGTTTTCAGGCACTGAAAAATGAGTGTTTGTTTTTCTACTTAACAACAGATGGCGCTATACACAACGAGCGAAGCTCGGTGACCCAGATATTTTACTTAATTTGCGTCCTCAAACAATTTATTCAATGTAGGTAGAGACACCGAAAATCTACAGTTAGGTACATCACATTGACCAGTTAATCCCCCACGCGGTAACACTCGCGTTAATTTCGATTTAGGATAAAAAGTAGGTAGCAAAAAGTAGCGTAGGTACCTATGTCACTCAGTTTTTAAAATCAGTCCGGGAGTTTTCAAGTTTATCCATTACAAAAAACAAACATACCTACATAAATGGAAAGTCAAATCTTTTTTTCTTATAATATTTCTGTCTACAGTAGGTATATTGTATGTTTTATTTCTTGTATTCTAATATAAATTATAATAGTAGCCAATATAAAAACTTAAATAAGGTAGGTACTTAACTAGTTAAATGACTATACTAGATCTTCTAATATATAAAATTCTCGTGTCACAGTGTTAGTTACCATACTCCTCCGAAACGGTTTGACCGATTTTTATGAAATTTTATATGCATATTCAGTAGGTCTGAGAATCGGCTACTATCTATTTTTCATCCCGGAATCCCCACGGGAAATATAATCTAAAATATTTACGTATCTTATTCCCACCAATTTCTTTTCTCCTTTCTGTCACATTAAGATATCTATGCTTTGCCACTTCTTTGCCCTAAGGAGAGCCGACTGGTTCGGCCGCCACTCCGGCGCGAGGCGACGTTCCCATGCGTTGCCAATGGGAACAATACGATGACTCATGCTCCTGCGCATGTCGCGAATCACTCATATCCTCATGACAATATTACGTACCAAGCAAGCTACCGAGAGTTGCAATTCCCAAATACCTACTAATATTAAAAAGAGGTAAAGTTTTTGAGTTTGTGAGGTAGTGGGGGCTAGTGAGAAAGGAAATCCCACGAGTTTACTGAAATGACCTAGGAATATAGCTAGGGTTGCGCCTATCTATAGCGACAAAATAATTACGCAGCAACGTAAAAAAATTCAAAATCTATAAGTACTATCATGAACCAATGTACTATATCATGGTCCATGGTAGTAGAATTCGCGATTCTGTACATTGAATATTTTTACCTACCTAAAATTGAGAGGGGTGATAAAAGAAGAGTAGGTAACCGAGCCCAAAAAAAGTGTTTTTAAATTATTTTCGGTCTGTCTGTCTGTTCGCGATAATCTCCGCATCTACTGAACGGATTGTCGTGCAATTTTCAGTAGCTAGTAGATTAAGCTTAGTCTGGAGCAACATATACCTATAGGCTTGGTTTCATCAAGATAGGACATACTTAGGGAAAAAAAGTTATCATCATTTAATGACTTCAGCGCAATGCAATAGTCGAAAGCTTCGATATAATGTTGGATAACGAACATAATAAAACCTTTTTAGAGATATGCATTTTTACATTTTTGGGTCGAAAATTCACGCGGGTGAAACCGCGGGCACCAGCTAGTACATAAATATAAGGAAAAGATTCTGTTCAGAGATATGTATACAGTATACCTAAGTCCTTAAAAGGAACTTATTCAAGTATTCGATTAGGGATTCTGTCACCGTTACCTGGTATAAGTATCTACTTAGGTACATTAGTCATTCAAACGCTTACAGTTTGTACCAATTACTAGATAAGTCGACCGGAAGAAGACTATTTGAGCTGATAGCGACTGTTAAATCTAACACTTGCTTGGCTAATGACTAACAAACTATGGAATAACTACTTAGTATTCTTTATTTATTATTACCTACACGCTTTATCTAAACTACAATAAAAGATTAGAATATTTTGCATGTGTACGCTAATTTTTTGGAACTATGTACCTACTTTTTTTTTGTTTTTAGCGTAAAGTAACTTCTTGTTCTAATTAATTAAAACTTCACTTAATGTTAAGCCCTCTGTATCTACCTAACTGTACTATTTTTTTCAAACACCTATCTATCATATCGAAACGGATATGGACGGTAGATGCCTAATAGAATTTTCTGATAATTTTATGCATTAAATTTTGTACACACACATGCGGAAGACACCACCTCCCAAAATAATGAACATGAACATAGATAAAGCGCATTAAAGTTTAGGGTGGGGGACTCGTGACGTCAATATTTAGTATAAGCCCCATACAAACTGCACCGGGTTGTGACGTCACGCGCAGAGGCGTCTTTACCTATAGTGCAGGGTGTGCGGCGCACACGGGCGCCGGGTCTAAGGGGGCGCCGCGCGCCGAGCGCCCTTGCGACACATCCGAAGATGCGTCGCTCTCAAAGACCCTGCGCCCGCCGTGGCCGACGCCGGGCGCGCGGTAGCAAAGCAAAACTACTCCTTTTCCTACCTACTCTATTTAAATTTACACAATTACTTTTGTTTCAACATGAAAGCAGCCTTAAAACAGATAATAAAAGATTAAATTGGCGTAATGTCGCATCGCTACCAAAGGCGGGTGCCGGCATCGGCACCTGTTTGTTTTGATTCGTTTGACAACACGCCGCGGCCGACAATCATTGCTAACTCGGCTGTATTAGAATGCTATAAAGTTCAAATTAAATTTCCCAGGGACGTGCGGCGGTGTTAGGTAAAATAGAGCAAATCTCTTGAGGGGTGTTTCTACTCATGAAACTGAACAACTTTCCCCAAGGAACCCATATCGAATTCTCAAAAAAAAAACAATTTGGACTTTGTATGGATATTTGGCCAATCAGCTGACCGCTCCCATACAAAGTACAATTATTTTTTTTGAGAATTCGATATGCGTTCCCTGGGGAAAGTTGTTTAGTTTCATGAGTAGTATCACCCCTTAAGAGATTTGCTCTATTTTACCTAACACCCTGTATAACTGTTAGTATTCCATTTTGACCCCGCTCGAGGGCGCCAGATTACTGGCTGCACACGGGCGCCACAAGGGCTAGAGACGCCTCTGGTCACGCGAAATTTCAACTCAATGTATCGCCATTATTTTTTTTATTAAAAAAAGACAATATACGTGTCCAATATTTTTTACTAATCTACACGACGGACTAAAAAAATTTTGTCAAGTAGCCAATTTTATTATCAGATGTACCTACCTAAATGTCGTGAATCTGTACATTGGCAGCTTTAATCAATCATATTGCAATGGCCATAAGGTTCAAAACCAATTAGATGTGAATGCAGACCGTTTTTTTACCAAATAATCTTCAGATAGAACTTTTTAAAATTTGAGACGCGACAAAAATAAAATAGTCTACAGTCTCTTTAAAAGATAGTCTACAGATGTGTGTTTGAGTGAAATGAAACAACAAAATCAAAGGTGTAAAAATATAATTAACTAGGACAAATTACACTTAAAATTAAATAGGTATATTTGACTATCTTCACTTATTAAGTAGGTACTAGACTGTTATAAAGGCAGGAATACACATGGGTCTAGTCTAGTTTACGAATCGCGTTTACTGCGATAATATGTTAAGCGATATGCACTGAGCAATTAATCCTCACAAAATTAACCAATGTCTAGAAAGAGACAAAGCGAGTGTGCGGCCAACATCTATCTCTTTTAGGTCTGTAATGATAGAGGCATAGAGCTCCATAGATCCGCTCCTACAAACCATGTGACATGGTTTAATATTGCGTACCTAGTCATAAATTAAGGATATGTTCCGTGATTACGGTTATAGTCCATTGAAAAGTTACATTTGGGGTTGCGTTTTTTAGAGGACGCAATTTTATTTTTTTGATGTGTAGGGGGGGTCAGTGTAAAGCTAAAACCAAGTTTGTGGGGTCGCCACCCTTGTCCCACGGCCGCCATCTTGAAAATAGGGGTTGGAATGGTTTTTACGGTATATCTCTTAAACTATTTATTTGAGAAAAAAAATTTGTTAATATTTTTTGTTTCAAATTTAATTCTCTACAACTTTGGTCCAGTAACTTTTTATCGTAGAACTATAAATAAAAAAGTTATAAGCGAAAATCTTCAGAAATTCGAGAAAAAAATTTATATTTTTCGATGTAACTTTTTTTTTATCATTTTACGAAAAAATGATATCTGACCACTTTTGTAGATCGTTTTTTGAGGAACAACTTTTATTTGCATCATTTTTTCATTAAGTCAATAGCTAAGGTTTTACAGCGCTCCGAAGTGAGTACTATTTTTTAGTACTCTTAACTATACCTATATTATACGTGTGTACTATGTCATCAGTTATTTTTTTTTATTTTTTTTTTTTTTACTTTGTTAATATAATTTTTTTGATTATTAATTTTGCAATATTATTAAAAATTAATTATTGACTCTTTTTCACTCCATAACAGAATTTAATTTAAATCACCGTGGATTATGCCTATTGGGGATACCACGTAAAAAAAACGCGCCTCTAGACTCTACCTCGTAGGTGGTGGGGAAAAGAGTCAATAATTAATTATTAATAATATTGCAAAATTTGTAATTAAAAAAGTTATAAAAAAAAAAAAAAAAATAACTGATGACATATTATTAGTACACACGTATAATATAGGTATAGTTAAGAGTACTAAAAAATAGTACTCACTTCGGAGCGCTGTAAAACCTTAGCTATTGACTTAATGAAAAAATGATGCAAATAAAAGTTGTTCCTCAAAAAACGATCTACAAAAGTGGTCAGATATCATTTTTTCGTAAAATGATAAAAAAAAGTTACATCGAAAAATATAATTTTTTTTCTCGAATTTCTGAAGATTTTCGCTTATAACTTTTTTATTTATAGTTCTACGATAAAAAGTGACTGGACCAAAGTTGTAGAGAATTTAATTTGCAACAAAAAATATTAACAAATTTTTTTTCTCAAATAAATAGTTTAAGAGATATACCATAAAAACCATTTCAACCCCTATTTTCAAGATGGCGGCCGTGGGATAAGGGTTGCGACCCCACAAACTTGGTTTTAGCTTTACACTGACCCCCCCTACACATCAAAAAAATAAAATTGCGTCCTCTAAAAAACGCAAGGTAAGGCCTAAAAAATGTAACATTTCAATGGACTATTAGCACCGGCCCAGCGCTGTAGACCAGTCATTGACCAATCATTGACATGACAATATTGCCATGAATGACAATCCAGTGTACACTGGACTGCGTTCCGTTTTAGACAGTAACCAGTATAGCTTATTATGATAGGAACGGTTTCGCAGTATACTAAATTGATGTCATATCTTACAGTACGATCAGTAATACCGGAACATGCGCCTTATCATAAACAAAAAAAAAACAAATCAAAATTAGAACTAATAATTGAAACTATCTAAAATAAATTAATAGGAATTACATAAACATGGCGCATAGCTTGGAGTGGGATCTTCCAGAATATTGGGTGCCGCCTACCTACCAAAAAAGTTTGAACCGTTGTTTTTAATTAAAAAATAATAGACCGTAAAAGGCTGGCTTTTATCGGGTCTAAACCCTAACACCGGGTTGACAACCACTTTTTTTTTATGTCATAGGGGGCAAACGGGCTGCAGGGCGTTTTACCTGCCGCGCCATAAGGCTTGGGCCCCCAAGAATAAGATGAATGCATCCCACGACCATCTTCATAAGAATATCATTATCTAGTAATTTGTATCCGTTGAAAATCGAACCCAGAACCTCCGCTCCACTTTTCACTCAAGAGGCAATGCCTCTATCATCAAATTGCTAATTAATTAGTAGATAATGATTGAGACAAATAAAATAAATAAAGACATTGAAGTTTTAAATCATTGTATCGTTATTGTATGGGACACTAGTAAAAAAAATATTATTATTATGTCATAACAAGATAAAATATGGCTTCTAAAATTTACTCCTACGATAATAATATGATAACTCAATGAATAGTTCATATCGAATCATAATAATACGTCTACAATATAATTATAAAAAAATATCACATGATCTGATTATTTTTATTAAAAAAAAAACTCAAACAATTTGACTACAACTCCGTTCCGATTTTGTATAACAGACTCTTCAAAGAAGTTGTTTAAAATACTCCGCATTACTATCGCTAGTAAGTAGTTAATGATAAATAATAATATTAATTTAATTTGGCCTACCTAGGGCCTTATTCACTATGACCATAATACGTCGCGATAAGATAACGCGCCAGAAAGATTGTTTTTCTCGTGATCAAAGAAGTTTCACTATAAAATGACTTAGGTATCTACAGAATATTTATCCTTAAATATTATAAAACAAAGTCCTCTGTCGCGTCTGTCTGTCTGCATGTATCTCTGTCTGTTCGCGATAAACTCAAAAAGTACGAGACAGACTTTCATGCGGTTTTCACCAATAGATCGTGTTTCAAAAGGGAGGTTAGTATGTATATTTTATCTTGGAATTCCAGCGGGAACTCCGAAATTGTCGCGGGTGAAACCGCGGGGGGTCAGCCAGATTCTAATATTTTGGCATTTGGAGCGTTTGGGATTGTATTTTTGGGACCGCGTTATGTGCATAAAAAATGTTGGTCATAGTGAATAAGGGCCCTATATTGACTTCACTTCGCTTAAAAGCGTAACAAACACATTCGGATTTACAATATTACTAGCTGTGTCCGCGGTTTCTCCCGTGTTAATTTCGAAGATGCCGCAGGAATCCCTAGATGAAAGTATCCCATACACCATGCTGTATCTGTGAAAACGTGTACCCCTGAAAACGTGTACTATGCAGGTTACCCGCATAGATTTCATAGCTACCGTGAGAATTGTACTTTTCTATACCCTCGACAATGTGTAGGTAATAGGTATACAAAATTACATGAAGTTTGATTTTTCTTACAAGTCGACGCGACGGTGAGCCAACCAGGCTAGTTTTATATCTTTATTAATATTATATTATTCAAAAACTACTGGGCCGATTTCAAAAATTTTTTCACCATTAGAATGCTACATTATCCCTGAATAACATAACATAGGCTACAGCGTCACCCGGAATTCCCGCGAGAACTCCGAAATTACCGCGGGCGAAACCGTGGGGAACAGCTAGTTTTTAATTATGATTTTGGCACCCATAGAAACTCCCCCCCCCCCCCCCGACCCGGACTTTAGATTTAAGATTAGGATTATTAGGATATTATAGTATTCTCTCGAGTGTCGGTGTGTTCGCAGTGCACTAGTCGAGGAACGGCAGCAGGTGGTCGTCGACGATGGTGACGTTGGTGTGCCAGCCGAAGTGGTTGACGCCGCGCACGGTGCGCTCGCGCAGCCGCCCCGCCGCGTCCAGCGCGCGCAGCCCGATGCGGTCCTGCAGGTAGATGGGCTGCGAGCGCATCTCCACCACCGTCGTGTTGCCCGCGTCGTAGTAGCCGAACTGGCTGGAATTTGTATATATATTTATTTATTTATATATTTACTATATGCTTATTGCCTCATTAATTGCAGAAGAACACAACATGCACCAAAAAAACAAAATCAACATAGTACAGGCGGCCCGAAACAAATTCACTGCGAGTACAACACTGTATGCTCTCTGGTCGCATTACTCCTCGCAAGCAGCAGCCTCTTTAATTTCGGGATAGACAAATGTTCTTTTCTTAAACATGCGCGGAAATATAGTCATTACTTTAGAAAAACCAATATCACTTCGCGGCGCGTTCTTTGATTTGGAACGAAGAGCGCGCCGGCAATGTTGTATGAAAACCGGTGCTGTTTGAATTTAGAACTCTTTCATCTATCGTACACATTGCGTTCTCGTGGCTCTATAGCCACAGATGCGTTTACCTTTCGGCACAAACTGTAAAATAAAAATAAAATTGGCGGTAAAGCGGAGTTCGTTGTTATTTTGTTAATATTATTGTAAAAGGCCCGTTTTTATTTCCTTGCATTTTTTTAAGAAAAGCACTATATATGCCTCGGCCGAAATGGCAATTGCCTATTTCGCTGCCTTTGCAATAATGTAGGTACTATTACTGTTCAATAGAGCGACTTCTTAACTTTTTTCTCAGTCAAATAACCTGTGAAGTTCAAAGTTTAATATCTTGAACCTGCCTAGTAATTTTGTGAGAATTAACAAATTAAAATACCTGCTCTGCCACGGTGTGATCACTTGGTCGTCAGGCCCACCGATCAGCACAAGCCTCTTAAGTTTCAGCAAATTGTTCTTGAAGTCGTCCGATTTCACCGAACTGAAAATATTGTATTTGTGAGGAATTATAGGAGAAATAAGAAAAGTTGTTTTTATTTTTTATTGCGGTATTTTTAGATTGCTACGTATACGAGTATTTATGAGGACCGAGATAAAATTGTTCAATTTTTGAATTTATTAGCTGAGAATTAAAAATCGGCTCTGATTATGAGCCGGTTGTGATTTTTTTTTTCAAATAAAATTGTTTTTTGCATGTATTTTTAGAATAACATGTATTAAATTCTGCAAAGAGTCTAGTGTAGATACTAAATAGTTTTCAAC
Organism: Zygaena filipendulae; assembly: GCA_907165275.2. Lineage (NCBI taxonomy): Eukaryota > Metazoa > Arthropoda > Insecta > Lepidoptera > Zygaenidae > Zygaena > Zygaena filipendulae. The sequence goes on from OU015649.1 coordinate 2,737,549, forward strand.
TTTTTAGCCATCATGTCAATAAAAAATGTAGGTAGGTACCGTATATTTTTTTAAAGTACCTACTTAATCAAAAAATAAATCGAAATGTTGCGTGACGTTACGCCTTGGTGGCTTTGGTACAGATATTATATCGTACATGGTAATGACGCGTGACGTCAAGAGCCAACCCCCCCCCCCCCCCCCCTATCTATAAGCTTATTATCTAAGTATAAGTACTTTTTATATTTTCAATTTTTTCTATTATCTAACTGAATGCCATACTAAATTGAATTTTGAATTTCAAACCCTGGTAACCTAATTATGATGATTAAATTAATTATTAAATACCAAAAACAAATTAAATAGGTTAGGTAATAGGTATAAATTTCCAAATTTGTGTGTAGATTTAAAAAAAAAAACAATCAAAACATCAGGTTCCACCGAGATTTGAACTCGGATCGCTGGATTCAGAGTCCAGAGTGCTAACCGTTACACCATGGAACCGACTGCGAGATGTGCCGAATTCGAAGTACATAATCTCGACGAGCAAGAATGCTCACGATACAATAATTATTATTAGATTCAATAATTTATTTTTTAATTATAAATGCGTGTTCGACCAAACATATTTTTACCATGATATTTTATCTCAATACGGAATAACTACAATTTACTAATCATTAACGCCATCTATTGAGGACGAGTTTACCTTTAAATAAAAAAAAATATTTAAAACACAGTAGGTACCTGACAGGTTTTTAAGCTGATTTCTTTGTGCTGGACAATGAAGTTGTTAAGAATTTAAAAGGTGTGAATTAAAATAATAACCCACCAATTCAAATGAATTATATACCTACCCATATCATAAGATATCAAGACTTCAAATTTTTTTTCATTTTCAGCATTGTACAGTGTCAAATAACGCTTTTTCAATTTCTATTTTCAACCACAACCGTAAAACGCCACCAGTACTAGGTGACTATAGTCACGTCTGTGACGTGACGTGACTTATAAAAAAAAATATGCATTTATACTTGAACTCGACGCTGGATATTATGTCGATAGTAATAACTAATAATATTATACAATAATATAAACTTTGACCTTTGCTACGATATGTACGAAAGTCATTAATAAAGAGGAGAAAAATAAATCTATACATATAAATAAAATTGAACTGTCTGTTTGTAATTCCAAATTAACAGCTTTGCACTAAATGCATATCCTACTATCCTACTCATATTATAAATGCGAAAGTTTGTTCATAGCTGATGTTATAAAGAGTAACTTAGGCTACTTTTATATTAGAAGAAAAATTGTTACTGCAGGAATTCCGAAACTCACGCGGGTGAAACCGCGGGGCGCAGCTATTTTCCTTTGGTCATGGCATCACGCGAGAACGGCTGGACCGGTCACCATTAAATTTTGCATGGGCACGTTGTCAGGGGTACAAAAAAGGACATAGGGCTGGTAGGTAGTTTTTGTCCCGGAATTCTCGCGGGAACTCCGAAATTATCGCGGGTGAAACCGCGAGGGGCAGATAGTCATTAATATTAATTAGAAACATTTAAAAACTGTTATAACTATATTTAGATGAGCTACTTGTTCTATTAAAAACACCTCAAAAAAAATGCAACAAAGCGTTTAAATTTAAAATCCAGTAACACACAGAATGTTACAACTTACGGTATGTGATTGTTGATGTAAGGCAAGTACACACTGTACGACTGATACAGTTTCTGATGGTAGGGATCATTCCAGTAGTTGCCCACCGATGTGTGTTGCCCGACCCGGGAATAGAACAGTTGATATGCAGTGTCCTTCACCAGACCCGGGAACACTATGTGGAGGAAGCCAGCTGGAAGAGTAAAATGTTACATATTTTTTATTAGCTGATTGGCAACACTAACAGTTCTAAAATTTTTTCATACACATGGAATTTGGACTTCAGCTACATATATTATTTCAGTAAAATATGTAAAACATGTTGTGATCATAACTACTAGTGAAATTTTGACCACTTTGATTAAGTTTTTTTTTTTAAGTTTTACACTATTATCGTCTTTGTATATCAGGTCACACAGTAAGTTGTAGTATGGTTATCACAGAACTGATAAAAATGCCAATGTGAGCTTATTAGTTTGTTTGTTTGTTGGTTACACTTTAACTACTTAACCAGTCATCATCAAATTTTGCATAGACGTTGTCAGGGGTACACAGAAGCACATAATATCATGCACCTTACATTTTGTCCCGTGATTCGCGCGAGACCTTCGAAATTTGCGCAGGTGAAACCGCAGGGCGCAGCTAGTATTTATAAATGTTTTTTTGTAAATAATATGATAAAATATATAACTACTAATATATTTACATTAGTGTAGGTCATAATATGACGACATAGGTTGTTGTGATAAATCAATGATAATGACCTCCATACTGCCCCGCCTGAGGCGCACTGAGCGAGATGAATGTGCTCACTGACACATTAGGGAACATCTGCACAATACCACGAGCTACGAGACCGCCCTGTGAATACCCTGAAATAATACAATCATCAATTCTTTCACTAAACAAAATATGAAGGTCATCATAAATAATCCTTAACGGTGCGGACTGACCACGTAACATGTTAGATAACTTATGTTATATAACACATCCACATTATTTAACATTGTTATTCAACATTGCAACATAAAACAAGATTGTGCACAAACACAATTCACATTAGAATAACAATGCAATATAACAATGTTATAATATAACCATTGTCTTTTCTCGTTTTTCAGTGCTATGCTATCCACATCGTCGCTGAGAGATCATCGTTTCACTAGCTGCGGCAGCGACTGTTGTACTTTTAAATAACAAAAGAAAAACAGAAAAAACTAATGTGACTAAGTTATATAACATGTTTTATAATGTAGTCTGTATGCACGGTAACATTATAAATGTGAATGTGAGTTCATTTGTTTGTTTGTTACACTTTCATGCTTGCACTACTCAACTGATCATCATGAAATTTTACATACACATTGACAGGGGTACATAGGGGTATTTTTTATCATGAAATTTTTATGTGAAAATAAGACACAGGTGAAACTATTGCTACCATACTACTACTATCATATATTTTTAAATGTTTAATATGTATCTGAATTAATATCATATCACTGTACCTACTGATGGAAAGTCTTTTGTCCTTTTGCTTTTTTACAATAGCTCATGTTTATAACTCAGTAAAAAAATTGTGACTTGAACTGACTTCCATTAATTTAAATCTTTATGTTTCAACCATCCTACATTAACAAACTCTACATGAATATTTTAAATAATTACCCTAGCAAACGAATAAAATAGGCAAATAAATTGTATATCTTTCCTTTAAATGTACCTACTTAGTTAAAAATTAGAATTCTTACCTATGAGATTAATACCGTCAGGGTAGTTTGATGAGAAATTGGCAATATCCCTTCCGATTTCCAAGACTTGATGCCACATTGTCTCTAAACTGGACCAACTCTCAAATCTATTTACATTATATATCACTGTTCCAGGATGTTTCTATAAAAAAAATAATTAATATAGGTACATGGTTATTTTTATATAATCACTAGCTTTGCCCCGCGATTTCATCTGCGGTAATTTTGGAGTTCCTGAAGAAAAAGTACTCTATGTCCTTCTTTGTACCCCGACCGTAGTTTACAGTGATTAGCTGTTCCCCGCATTAGTGCCAGAGTTCTCGCGGGAATCCCGGGATAAAAACTATCCTATCTTTTAAGTTTGGCCATATTATAAATGGTTACAAAATTTTATCAAAATCAGTTCAGTAGTTTCAGAGTCCATTGCGGACAAACAACGTGACACGTGATTTAAATATATTAAGATTATAACATGGGAAAACTTGCTCAATTCTGTGAGTTAACTGGGAATCAAAGATAATTTAGTCATTATGTGTTTGGAATAGTGATATTTGACCCAGTACATTTGTAGCCAAGTAAATAATTATAGATCTTTTTTTAAACATCTACATTCATTACATACCTATTCATTATCTACATTCTTTTATAAAATTAAAATTATCAAAAAATAGCCAGGAATATTGACAAAAAATAAAACAGTAACCGCCGCACTCAGAGTCGACTTTAATGATTACTTAGTTAAGTATAGATTTTTAAAACAAAACTGCCGCAATCACATAAGTTTAATAAATTCATGTTAATTGGCATTTAACTAATTAAGTTACATCTCATTAAATGCCAATTAACATTAATTTACTGAACGTCTCTGATTGCGGCAGTTTTGTTTTAAAAATCTATACTTAACTAAGTAATCATTAAAGTCGACTCTGAGTGCGGCTGTAAGTTAGGTACCTACTCCATAACTAACCACCATTATTCTTTCACATGCAGCGATTTCTATGAGAATAACGAAAATAATAACACTAGAAATAACATATAAACATTTACCTCTTGTATTCTGTGACTGATCATTTCCATACTCTGACTACCAGTCATGATCCCATGAAGTAAAACAACAGGTTTATATGACAAACACGGGTTGACGAATAACAATATTGTAGCGAAAGCAAAAATATTCACGCTTTTTTTCCACATTGTCTTGAGGAATGAGGAGTGTGAGGAGTTGCTAGATCGAAGGTCGCTAAGAACAAAGGAGGTCATCAAGTACCTATCTAAAAAAAAAACCTAATGGTAAATAATTAATGTCGCAGTATATTCCAATACAACCACAGCCTTCCACTGAATATACGTAACATACTTTATTAACTGGATTAATGAAATATTACGCAAAGTTATCTTCTACTGATAACAAAGACTTTTGCAATTAGCACTGACTTTTGTTTTGTAATTTGTTTACCTTTTTTTTATCTATGTTTTTTTTTATTACGTTTATCAGCACTCAGCACTCCAGCACTCAGCCATCAGCGTTGCTTTTTTTAAGCAAAGACTAAAGAGCATGACTCCATGCACTAAAAAAATTTCCACTAGCAGCTGGCAGTTGCGATAATTCCAAAATAGCACCAAAATACTTATCACATAATCAGTCGAATTATTATTAATATTATTTGATTATTATTTTTTGGTAAAGTTTACAGTTACAGTATAACAGTAGTAGTTTAACAGTTATTCTTTTGAGGGTTTACCCCTTTCGGGGAACGATTTTTTAACTAAAGGAAGCTAGGTACCTACCTGACGTTTATTAAATGATGGCTTTAAAAATTACGTCAAGATTTAAATCCATGTTGTCAGTTCATCAGGAGAAAATTATCCATAGTGTATGACGTCGTCATAGGGATTTCATAAAAAAACTATGCTTAAGTATTACAATTTTTTGAAATAATAAAACTTAAGACTAGTTATGAAACAAATACAAATCATATTCGTTTAAAAAAATACGACTATAGGTAGGTACTAGGTAGCGGTCTTAAGCAGCATAAACTTTAATTTTGGTCATATGATTTTGGTTGATATTTTACTAAATTAACGCCATCTATTGAATTTTTAAACAATTGCTTATGAAAACGACTAAAAACTAAATGATGTAGTTTTAAGTCGGAATCGAAGATGTCAGTTGAGTCATTTATTTTAATTATAAAAGTGGATATACCTACATATTTCATTGTGAACCAATAGTTTTGGAGTAAATAATGTTTTGAGCTGATTCCTTCAAAAATGTTAAAAGGGTGGGTTCACACTTGGTTCACGATGAACTGCAGCGAATATAAAATCCTACTAATATTATTATAAATGTGAAAGTGTGGATGTTTGGATGTTTCTTACTTAATCACGCAAAAACGGCTGAACGGATTTAGATGAAATTTGGCAAGCACGTTGCAGGGGTACAGAGAAGGACATAGGCTACTTCTTATCCGAAAAATCACATCTATGATCTACCTAGGTAAAACGTTAGCGTCACGTACCTACCTACCTACCTTAAACATCTGTCTAGTGTGTTTCGAGCTTTTCTTGACTGGTACGTTACCTACGTGGTTTTTTTAGTAAACATAATAATCTAAAAAAAAAAACTGTGTAGATCTAGGTCTTTTACTTACCGAGCAACTTACAAGTAGCACTTTAAAAAGTCACGTTGGAGTGAGTTTTAAAGCTAGCCTTACTAATTGAAGAGGCTACAATTAGTTTTGCGAGTATCTCCAGCCGTGCAGCCGTCCCAGGGCGTCTCACATTGCCTCGTGGCTGAGACAGTCGAGTCGTCACCGGGGTGTGTTGGTGACCCATGGTTCCGACTAAACTTTGAGCGGCGTACTTTTTACCGATAGAGCCGCTCATTCTCAGTCAACGGTGGCCGAGCCTTGCGACGACGCGACGGCATGATTAGCGGTGATCAATGGCGGCGATTGACTGCGGTATTGATCGGTGGCCGATTCGATATTTCCATCACCGTCCATTAACCATTTTGTTTTTCAAAAAGGAAGCCAGTCGTGTTTTGCCATGGAGAGCAATCTAATATTGTCAATATTGTCACCATAATTATTTTAATTGCTGAAATATACAATATTATTGAAAAAGAAGAAAACTAAAGCTGCAAGTTGACGTTTGCGATCGTTTCGGTCTAAATTAATAACATATTTAAATTGTTTTAAAATTAAAGGGGTTTCACTCCGGTAATTTTGGAGTCCCCGCGGGAATACCTGTATAAAAAGTACCCTATGTCCTGCTCTGTACCCCTGACAACGTGTATGCAAAATTTAATGGTAATCGGTCCAGCCGTTCACGCGTGATGCTGTGACTGTGACCAAGGGAAATATAGGCATTATTATTTTTTATTTCAATTTTATTTATTTATTTAGGCAAAATGCAGCTATAATAATACATATAAACAGAACAAATACACAGTACATTCGCCAAAACAGTTTTACAAATCATTAATAGTACATAGAGAAATAATGATCACCTCCCAACTAGGTAAAGTTTCTAATTTTAAATTTAGGATGAACTACATTAATAAATATAGACTGTTGCAATATTATAATATACAAAAACACTTACTAAGTCCATATAAAACTACTAGGTAGGTGCTGAGGTAGGTGCATACTATAATTTATAGTCTACCTCTTTAGTCTTTTTCCCACTTCTATAATTATCTGAATTCCGAACAATATTCAGTGAACTTCCCTTATTGCCATTGTCAGTGCGGTGTCAACTGTCAGCATGAATTGTTTGCACCAATCAAAATTAATACTCAAACACAAAAGCAGAGACGTCTAATTTGAATACAAATTGATAGCGCAAATTGGTTCAAGTTACTCGAGCAATCTACTAATTGTATTGTGTTCATGTTATGACAGAACTAAGTACCCATCCCATAGGTAATAGGTATACTAGTTCGGGGGTGCTTTATGAAAAAAACGACTATAGTTGCAATATCTCTATGTAGTTTGTGTATAGTTGGTCCCGTGCGTTAATAGGTACTCGACAATATACAACATTTCATATGGTTTCTCACCTGCAGTAATTCCGGAAGTCACGCAGGAATTTCGGGATAAAAAGGACTTTGTCTTTTTTTGTAGGTAACCCTGACAAAGTGTATAATTACCTATGCACAATTTCATGATGGCCGATTGAGTAGTTAAGGCGGAAAAACATAACAGTAAACAGCCACGGTTCCACCATGTCACCCACGTTAATTTCGGAATTCCAGTGGGATTTCCAGGGTAAAAAGTACCTATGTCAATCAGGAATACTGAAGCTTCCTGTGAAAGAATTTTTAAAATCGGTTCAGTAGTTTTGGACTTCATTTCTTAATAATATTACTGTAGGAGGTATAAATCCATAAATTAAACTAGTTTTTTTATCAAATTTTATTAGCCTCTTAAGAAGACTGGGTTATGATGTGGGTAAAGTACCTTCCTAGGCATACAAGTTTCATTCTGCAATTGCTCGAGTTTGTGCAGAAAACTTTCGACGGTAGAAAATAAACACAGATAGAGAAAATGTGTCTAATTAACTTAAACTTATGACGGTTCTGAGTATCTATGTCATGAAAGTTGAAAATGAATGATTAGTTTCTCAAGAACTCTCATCAGAGAAGTAGGTATACCGTGCAGGTATGTATACCTGGTAAGTTATTAATTAGGTATGTAATTAGTAATATGTAATTGACTGGCTAGTATCCGGGATTTCAGAATTCCCTCGGGATCTCATTCTTTGATCCGCAACCAAAGCAATATCTATACGTTGACGATATTCATTCTTTATACAATTATACATACCAATACGTTCAGTGGTTTTTACGTTACAAACAAACATCTAAATATCTTCACAAAGGAATAAGACGGGAAAAGGTATATGTAAGTACCTATCTTCACAATCTTTCATGTTTATCATCTTAGTAGGAATACGTACCTTTACAAATATAGATATACCAACATAATCTAATATACCACCGACATACCTACTCGAGTCGATAAACGCTACACGAAAGGTCGTAGCCGGCGATATCGTTCCGGATATTCTCTGCCTGAAAAGGAAAAAAATGGCTAAGAGAAGACAGATAAAAACTTGAAAGGATTTAAAATTTAAAATGTATTTATTGTACTGTTCCAAACTATAGTTATAATAGATTAAGAGTTTTGTTTAATCTGTTAAAAAATTATTGCGGCTTCTTTTTAACCCAGCATAAATGGACATAGATAAGCAATAGTGTGTTAACCCACACTGGAGAAATTTTAAGTAAATCGTGTTTTAAAATTAGAGCACCATTTTCTGTCAATATTTTTTATGTTCAATATTTAGTTACATACTTATACAATTTATTAAGGTAAACACATAAATAAAAAACGTTCCCTAGCTCTTAATAAATCGTTCTAAATAGATAACTTAATTTTGTGGGTTAACATGTTATTGCTTATCTGCGTCCAAATAATAATACAAAAACTACCTTTAAAAGATCGGAATAATTTTTTACGTATAATTTCGTAAATTTAATGTTTCAAAACATAGTCTGTAAGATAAATTAAAGTTCAGAAAAGAAAATGTAATGATATCTATAATCTCATCATTATTGGACATCAAGCCTTGAATCATTCGCCATAAATATCTAAGTAGTACAAGAAGTAAAAGTTAAATGGTTATAATAATATAATAAATTGATAAATAAACTGAACTGAAACAGCGTTGGCTCCTTAATTCACAATCCGTTTGACCACCATAAATAATTACAATATTATTTATTAAGGAGAGAGAAGTGAATCTTAAACACTAGTGATTTCGTTTTTGCTGATGATACGCTTTACGAAAAGTACCTACTTTCTCTGCAAAGACATTTTTCAAAACCTACCTATTTCCATAACGTGCATAAAATATTTGCTTTGATGTTACTTGTAAGTTGCTTTCCAGTAAATTTCTCTTCTAAAATGTTTTATAAAAAAGTAGGTATCTTATATACGAGTAATTACTGACATAAACTGAAATGGACGTGTACGAACATGTTTGTGTGTTCTGAGGCTTGCTATTATATTTAATTGCTATTAATTAATTGCTATTATAAATCCAAAGTTTGTTTGTTTGTAACGTTTTCAAGCCCTAACGGCTCAACCGATCATCATGAAATTTTGCAAGGATAACATTATAGTAGGTAGGTACTTTTTATCCCGAAATTCCCTCGAGAACTCGAAAGTTAACGCGGGTGAAAGATACTGCATTAAAGTTTGCATACTACCAAAGATACGGAAAAAGATATAGAGTAGTTATAGAGAGAGAGACTATTATCCCGGAATTCCCGCAGAATCTCTGAAATTGACGCGGGTGAAACCACGCGGAACACCTAGCAAGTGACTCTGTTTGTTTGTTGTTTTCACGACTTAACTGCTCCATCGATTGTCATGAAATTTTTCATACGCAAGAGTACCTACCTACAGAGTAGGCCAGAGTAATTTTTAACCCGAAATTCCGGTGGGACCTCCAAAATTAACGTGGGTGAAAATTCATTACATTTTTCATACTACATCAGGGCAGGGGTACAGAAAAGTATATACTATATATGGTACCTACTTTTATCCCGAACTCTGAAATCAACGCGGGTGGAACCGCGGGGAAAACAGCTAGTACAGAATAAAATGGATTTGATGTTGAAGCGAGTCTCGTCTATTGCAGCTTCAAGCGGCCGGTGGCTTGCTATAATCAATTGCACTTACCTCCTGGGAACAACATACAAAATCATAAGAACGTAGGTACCTATTTTCCTGGGATAACGATACTAAAACCTTTTTTTTTCCTTTTTTTATTGTAAATTATCTACCACTTTCATGTTCTTCTGTTTTGTTTTTCCCATTATTTTAAAAATATTCTTATTTTCTTCTGTATCTTCATTTGTGTTGTGTGTCTTATTTTGCCTGAATAAATGTTTTTTCTTTCTTTCTTACTAATATTATAAATACTAGTTGTGCCCCGCGGTTTTACCCGCGTTAATTTCAGAGTTCCCGCGGGAATTCCGTGATAAAAGTCTCTCTCTCTCTCTATAACTACTCTATATCTTTTTCCGTATCTCTGACAGTGGTTAGGTAGTATGCAAACTTTAATGCAGTACCACCCGCGTTAACTTTCGAGTTCTCGAGGGAATTTCGGGATAAAAAGTACCTACCCTATGTGTTAATCTAATGCATAAGCTATATTATTGTAAAGTTTCATTTATATCCATCCAGTAGTTTTTGCGTGAAAGAGTAACAAACATCCATCCATCCATCCATCCATCATCCATCCATCACTCCATCCATCCATACATACTTACAAACTTTCGCGTTTATAATATTAGTAGGATTTTGTACAAATTTTTTTTTATTATTTTTTATTTTTTTTTGTAAAAAGTAATTTCTGGAACCATCACAGTAAGTACCTAAATGGGAACTACTGAAACGATTCTAGAAATTCTTTCACTGAAAGGAAGCTTCAATAGTATCTAACATTTAGGATAGGTGCTTTTTAGCTCAAAACCAAGTGTACCCGAGGGAATCCATTCTCGAAGAAACAGCTATTAAATTTTCGAATAGGAGACATACCTACTTACTTTTAAAATCGGGTTATCGAGGGAATACCAAAATTAACGCTAGTGTACCTAAACGTGGGAGGAAAAGTTGCTTCAATAAAAAGGCTGCGTCACAGGTAAATATCATTATAGGTTAAGTAAACATTTTCATTTTCGTTTCAAACAAATCTGGCGCACGCGCTCTACAACCAGAGCTATGCCTACTAAATCTAGTAGGTTCCAGTCACTACTATCTACTACATTAGTTTCTATTCATTGCTACTGCCAATTCCGCCAAGATGGAAAAAATGATTCACGGAAATAAAAAATGTGGAAATCACGCAAAACCAAAAGTTGTCCCTATTACAGTTTTGGTGCAGGAATGGGTGCCAAATCGAAGGATAAGTACTTAGTGAAGGACTTTTGCTTACAATTTTCCACAAAAGTCAACAGGTACCTACGGAGAAAGAAGACATTCCTCTCTCTTTAAAGTTTAAATAAATCCCAGCGAATGTTTTAAATGCAAATGTGAGTTTGTGTGTTGCATTTTCACGCAACTTCCTTGAATACTTATAATTTCCTCTTATGTCCTCTTAATTACTCAACCGATTATCGTGAAATTTTTCATAACGTTGTAAGAGTTGTAATTGTATAAGTAAATAATAATCTCTTAATAAATGTTGTAACTTTTATCATTATAAGTAAGCACTATATCACCGTTTTATTTCCTCGCGATGAGGTGAAAAGCGGAATTTTAGTATACCTAACTTGGACATAGAACCAATTTTATTCTTCACTTAAATACACTCAAACCGATAAAATTCCGTGTTTTATGCTCTTATCCCTTATTGTAGAGTACAATTCTCTTTCTTTTCTTTATTCCACTTATCAGTTAGTGTTCGCGATTCGGGGAAAATACCCCTCTCCGACTGATATTGACCGAATAACAAGCAACAATTTGTATGTGCGACTACAATTCTGTATACATACATAAATTTTCTCATTTTCCGTAATATGTCCAGAACAGCAGGCGTACATACACACACAGCTACACATACCGAATCGTGATTTGTGTGAAAACTCAAACAGTTCGGAACATTTTTGGAGTTGCCGTCACTGTTTGTTTTTTACTGCAACATAGGTATTAGAAAATGTTAACATAATAAGGACCGAATTCTGTATCAAGACCAATGAAACGAACTCCAACTCAAAAACTCTTCGTTTGGGATTATACATAATACTTTAGCTTCATATGAGTACCTAAAATAAAGTAGTTCTAGAGATCATTCCTACAAACAAATAAGCTCTTTATAATATAGTAGGTATATAATATGTCATAACCTATCATTTATTGGCTTCGTTACTTACAGCATGGTTGATAAATCAAATCATATAAGAAACATACATGTTTGTTTTATATAATTTAATTTTGTTTAATGTAGTGATATTACATACTAAACTATGTATTAAAATATTTTCAATATAAAGTGAACTGGCCTCAAGATATTTGACCAAAGGTGCCAACTGCCAGGCAAAAGAGTCCACTTTTAAGGAGAACTTTGGGCCCCATCGTTGGTCACAACTAGGTACGAAAATACTCGAAAATACGAACAACGCAAACTTTAGGTAGGTCGGTATATTAAAATAACTCGAATGTTTATCGAGTCAATGGCGTAATATTTTGGTTAAATACTCTTTAATTGTTACAAATCCACTCAATCAAGAACAAACCACTTGGTCAGTTTTATTATAAAAGCACAAAGCTTAAATGTCTGGTATTCCTGCAGCATTTACGATCTTGTTGTAACTTTTATTGGTCGTATTTATTTTTTTATCGTATCGTATTATTATGCTCAGGCAATTATTCTTTGATTGAGAGCATCCTGAGTGCAATAAATTAGTCATCATAAACTTTTGTAGCGTTATAATGCAGTTATTAATTTGTTGGAAATGAACTGTGACCAAAAAAAATCAATAGTAGATTTTACAAAAAGTGCACAAAACGAACCATTTTCATCCGAGACTTTTAGCAACCCGAGCTGAAGGCGAGGCGAGGGCTGATAGTAGGTGATGTCGAGGATAAAATAGTTTTGTGGACGAGTTATAAACTCTGCTTTTCACTTCGATTGCGAGGAAATAGAACAGTAGTATAACGTAACATTTCTTTAATTAAAATTCAAAGTAAAATTAGAACAGTTTTGAATACTGAAGAAAATTGTTTTTCCCGGCATATTAACGGTATTTATGTCTTATAAAACACATAAGGCAAATAAATTAAAGTAAATATTATAAAATAACAAATTCTATCTATGAACTTCTTATTGTGTTTGGCTCTATGGCTCATTTTCTTTGCCTTAATATAGATACATTTATAAGTAGATACGTTAATGCACTTGTGCACAAAATTTGATTTTGTGCAGCCTATATCCTGCACTAACAAACACTTTCAGAGCATGAGAAGTGAAAAAAAATTTTATGGATCAATGCAACGAATAATAAAAATCTAATAAAAATCTTTGGTTCGTCAGTTAGAAAATAAAAAATAATAGACACGTATATTTTGCTTTTCAAACTAATGAAAATATACATAAGTAGGTAGATAAATGGATTGTGGGCCCGTGACGTCATAAACCGGTATAAGCCCCGTAGGTATAAACTGTACCGGATCATGACGCCAACAGACATTTCAACTCAATTACGTAAAATCTCTACGTGTAAATATCTACGTGACCAATATTTTGTATTTATCTACACGAAGGATTAAAAACTATAATTTAGTCAACTAGCTTATTGTCTTTTTTGTTAATCCTCAGACCAAATAAAGAAATCCTACTCTTTATGTTTGGATATTTGGATGTTTAGATGTTTGTATGTTTGTTACTCAATCACGATAAAACGGCTGAACGGATTTGGATGAAATTTGGCATGCACGTTGTCAGGGGTACAGAGAAGGACATAGGGTACTTTTTATCCCGGAATCCCCGCGGGAACTCCGAAGTTACCGCGGGTGAAACCAGCTAGTATGTATATAAAACGCCGAAGTTCACTGATTAAGCTAGTTGTTTGCGATATACATAATATATAACTATATAAAATTATTACATATAATATAAAAGTTAAATCCACATTTCTTATAGGTAGTTATGACGAGGCCATGTTTATGCCATACCGTACCATACTTGTAAGAAATAAAGTTATTAAGTTATTATTATCTAGAGATATTATCTATGTTTCTTTAGATAAGGCACTGTTGATGTTTGTTTCTTTTTCTTGTGTGTTGTGCTGAAATAAATGTATTTTCTTCTTCTTCTTCTTCTTAAGTATGTCTGAATGTGCAGGCGTTACATATAGTATCTAACCACTGGAAATTTGGCATATTAGTGCTTCAAACTGGGTAATATAGAAGACTTTTTGTGCGGCTCGCGTTAAATTATTCATTTCTCAAAGGAATATCGAAACTAACTTAGGTAAAACCGCAGACAAAAGCTACCCGTTTGACAGTGATAAAACTTACTGTGCTCTAGCCGTTCCACGCGTCCCAGTGCAATTCTGGGATAACATTTATCCCGTATATTAATCGAGGACATAAATCGGATCACCCTTTTATGCAAGGTTGAGTAACAAACATCTAGAAAAAGAGCAAGGTTCAGAGGCGGCGGAAGGCGTAGGCGACGCGGGCCACGGCATCGAGGCGAAAGGCGTCTGGCGCCTCAAAGGCTAGAGTGTCGGAAAAGAAGCAACTAAGCAAGCAGCCTTGGTTCAAAAATAATCCAAATTGTTAAGCTATCTTCGATGTGGACTGTACTAAAGTACCTAACTCACTGCGTAAAATAATATGTGAATACAAATCGACGCCTAATTCCTTTCGCTTTGCCGCGAAGATAACGGGCGCGGCGCGCGGCTGTGATATTATTATGGATAGACTCGCTCGCAATAGTAACATACAATAATATCCGTAAGATGCCCTACTATTTACTCCATACCGTCCCGACGTTTCTGCAATATTGACGTGTTCGTTAGTCCCTTGTAAGTTGTAACATGTTCTACGTCTAATCTCTAAATAACGCAAATCATTTTCAAACCTTACCTAAATTTTTTTTTGTTGTGATTTATTGCGATATTGACAATTTCATGTTGTAGGAATTTTCATTTTTGCAAATTAGATGTACTTTCGTACTTATACAATTTTTCTGGTATATTAGGTGATACTTATATATGTATAGGTACCACCTAATATACCATCAGAAAAATTCTATTGTATAGTTCTATGTGACTCATAATGTAATGCACTATGTTTTAAAGGACTTGGACGCAATATTTAGATGTAGGTTTTACTCACAGTGGTAATTCTAGTAACACAAAGGAAGAATTGTTTATAGTACTAATAATATAGAAGTTACACGATGAAAGACAGGGCAATCGTGCAGTAAAGGGGGGGTGACGGGGTGTTGGCCTCTGCAGTATAGAGGGACCTATGTTGAAGAGCTAATAATTGGATTGCGCTTGCTTGTACAGTCAATATTATTATGAAGTATTGTTTATCCAAGGCTCGTGGTCGTTATTACCAGGGGATCAAAGACGTCTTATGGTGTGTTAGTACCGTGAATTTTGATCGAACATTATTACCATCAATGCCAGCAGCGTCATAGTAGATTGAAAGAAATAAAGAAGAAAAATCTAAAACATACAATTAATATTCAGGCAGGTAGATATGATAAACTTACGAATATGAAAAACTCGTAGTAGGGGTCCCGAACATACCTACTCCATACAAAACAGTGTTGGTGTGTCTGACTGTGATATGATAGCTTCACCTCGAGATTATTACGCTCACATCCCCCGCCTTTATATAGAGCTCTCCATTATTTCAGATAAGTAACCCGGAAAATATGACGTAAATAATGTAGCTTATTTTGGCCAGCAACTATCTATTCATAGTAGCGCCCGCGGTTTTACCTGAGTTAATTTTGGTGTTCCAGAGGGAATTCCAGGATAAAAAGTACCTTATGTCCTTTTTTGTACCCCTGAAAACGTGTAAGTATATATGCAAGTTTTCTTGATGATCGGTTGACGGACGGACTAAAAGACAGACAAAATAGACAGACAGAGTTACATTCGCATTTATAATATGGATTAATAGAAGAATCAACGTCTCTACAATGACTCAAAAATTGAGAGGAGCAATAAATTTTTTTTATTATTTTTTTATTGTTGTTTGTGTGCCTGATCATGATGATGAATGATGATGATCATCGGTTATTTATTTATTATGCAGTTTGCAGTTTTCACTGCAGGAAGATTAATTTTAGCTTACCGCCGCACTCAGAGTCGACTTTAATGATTACTTAATTAAGTATAGAATTTTAAAACAAAACTGCTGCAATCAGAGACGTTCAGTAAATTAATGTTAATTGGCATTTAATGAGATGTAACTTAATTAGTTAAATGTGAACTAAGTAATCATTAAAGTCGACTCTAATTGCGGCGGTTAGAGCAATATATTATTTTAGCTTAGAGCAATATAGTATTTTAGTTTTTGGTTGAATAAATAAATAAATAAATTATAGGCTACGAACTAGTATATAGGGAGTTTTTTAAAATTGAATGTAGGCTAGGTATTAAAAGCGTTCGTGCATTATAGTACAACGGGCTAGTGAGAAGAAATATGGAAAATAATAATAAGTGAGAGCTTGAGCGACTTCCGAGTGACATGTCCATTATTCTTGTTTATTTCACGACAAGTGGATTTGCTTGTGAAATAAAAAAAAAGTACTGTTACCTATAACTCCTTTCAGTGTTTTGCAGTTTCTTGTCATTTCTCATGAGATTTATTATAATTTTTTGTCTTTTTTCACACTATAGGTACCTACTTGATTTGATTACATTGAAAATTGCATTAATTAGAATCAGAATCACGAATTTCCTGGACCAAAACCATAACCACAAATATTACGTTATACGCATATTTTCTATCTCGATGATTATTTTAACTTAGATTTTAACTATAACTATTGAACTTTGGTTTGGAAGATAAACAGCGGTAAACGTTAGTATGGGTGAACTTGAATTAGCGACAGGACAGTCATAATTATTATGTGTTTTTAAGTTTACAGTTTTGGTAAATTTTTTCGAAAATACGACGCCGAATTCTGCTTGTGCAAAATTTTTAACCGACTTCCCAAAAAGGAGGAGGTTCTCAATTCGACGCGTATGTTTTTTTTTATTATGATCGGTCGTAAGGCTTGAAAGAGTAACAAACTCACTTTCACATTAATTAGGTGATATACCATTAGGACATTTTTGTACCTACTTGCTTATTTCGTTACAGTAAAGGTTTTTTATTTTTATTTATTTATTTTATTTATTTATTTATTTGTTTATACATGCTTGCTTAAAAACTAGTGGCAGGAGCTCCCAGTAGGCTTGCGCCCGTCTTGGGATTTTTTTTTTTAAACAAAGTCAGAATGCATCAAACTAATTTGAAGGCGCACTTAGGATATAAAACACCGTATAGGTTTTTGTCTGAAATAATAAAAATATATATTTCTTTAAAATATGTCCAGTAGATTCAGGAAACAGTCTAATATATTCGCATGTTCGGCAACCCTGCTTATATTGTCGGTATAGCTGACCAATATATTTCATTTTTTTTTCCGTTATGACGTTGCTCCGTTATTGAAAAAACATTCATCACTACCCGCGCGGTGACCGCGAGCGATGGTGACGCTGTTATTTTATGGCATTGAACATTGTTCCAATAGATAAATAATAATCAATAACACCAACACGAGTTCAAATTAAATAAATACACGTACCTTATTACCACGTATTAGCTTTTTCCTTCGATTTCTTTGCGCGCATATCGGGGACTTGTGGTAATGGGCATGTTGACAAATTTTTTTTTAGTCCGTCTTGTAGATTATTAAAAAATATTGGACACGTATTTTTTCTTTTTTTTATGTAATGAAAAAATAACAGCGATATATTGAGTGACGTCACTATTCTGACAGTTTGTATGGCGGTTTTAGCGGTTAGTGACGTCACGACCCCTTCACCCTAAACTTTAATGCGCTTTATCTCTGTATATTTTAATTTATTTGAAAAAGCATAAAATACGTGTCTATTGTTTTTTTATTTTTATTCACGGCATAACTGTTAATTTCTATTTCGAATTTCATTCAAATCCATCCAACCGTTTTGTTTCAGGTGTAACAAACAAACACACGCAAGCACAAACTTTCGCATTTATTTAGTGTGATATCAATGAATATTACCTGATATAACACGGATCTCGGCACTTGGATTTGGGATCTTGACTTTTTTGGTGATTCCGCTATTATACCTACACTACAAACAATTTTTATTAAAACTTTATTTTTATAAATTGCTGTTCCGGAATTAAAGTATCAGGATAACCTCAGGAGTCCCAGGATAAAAATCCTTTCCTCATAACTGACGTCTACTCTTTGTAAACGGATAAGGAAGGTTCCTGCGAAATTCCAATAGTACATAAAAGTCAAATAATTTTTGAAACATCTTGATTGGTCCGTAAGTTTTTTTCAGAAAGTTTTAAATCCATTTTAGAATTTTGTAATATATTATTTTAAATTAACTTCAGGATTTTCTACAGAACTTGGCACCCCTATAATATATCTCAATAATTTTGTTGGTGAAATAGACATCCAAGCATATTCTTAACATTCAACTTGGCTATTATCTGTGGCTAGGATTTTCACATTTATCTTTTTTATGGGATAAGAATGACACCGAAACAAACGTGTTTTCAAATATGCGCAAGGTCTGACAAGCGGCAATATGGCTGTAACGTCGTCGGTAGGATAGGTACTTACCGTGCGCAATTACTGTTATTACCCATCCCAAAATTGCGACGTTGTGAACTATAAAACGGAAAATGAAATTTCAGTTACATTCCGGACGTAACTGTTACTTAGTTGTGTGAAATTTATCTCCATGGAGGTAAGATCGCAACCGCTTTGTTCCACTGCGTACCTATACATCGTGAACCGTATCCATCATATGCGATGAATGGAATTTTATGAATGCAAGTGTTCTTTTGTCAACCAAGTTATTCTGTAACTGAAAGTATACGTAATTATCGTACCTACGTATAATGTAAAAAAAAAACTTTTAGTTTACGTTAAAACAGCCTTTATAGGTATATGTATAAGATTTAGTTTATCAATCTTACCGCAGGCCGGGATTCTATTATGGAGGGGATTTTTAATGAAAAACGTAACTGTTTATAGATATTATTGATCATTGATTTAAATACATAGATAAGTATAACACAATACTTGTTATTTTAATATACTAGTGGATGGATAAGTGAAATATCACGGTGATGACAATCTACATCGTACAGTCGGCAACAAAGGTAGGTTTAGAACATCCGTAGAAAAACTTGGCGGCGGAGCTCCGAATCTCTGTACCAGTGGGTAGTACAAATCGGAGAGATCTCGATAAGCGTAGTGTTGGACGCCCCCCTGCCAGATGGACCGATGACCTGAAGAAGGTCGTTGGTAGTGGCTGGATGAGGAAAGCGGGAGATCGTGTACTGTGGCGTGCCCTTGTGGAGGCCTACGTCCAGCAGTGGACTGCAATAGGCTGATTGATTGATTGATTGATTGATATATGTTATATAGCTATTGTTTGGTTACAGCATACAGGCCTATGATAGCTAAAGAAATTTATGGTACGACTACGATAGTCAAGAGCATATTAAATTATTGATAGATATCAGTGGCGAAGGGTGAAATATTGAGAGAGGCAACCCGGAAATCTATTTGGTACCTACTATAAATACGTAATTTCAACTATCTACTTACCGCAAATACCTAATTTCAACGTACGTCTGCGTAACTGCTTTCACTATCATTACACACAACAATAAAAAAAATCCAATTATAATACTAATCAGTAATCACTATTAAATACCAAGTAATAAATTCTAACACGTGACACTAACTAATAAATTCTAATACCTATAAATTTTCAATTTTTTCATCATAAATTCAAGTTGTCTGTCAACAGTCAACACAGAATGTCCGCTTCGTTTCGAATTTCTAGGACCAATAAGGATATTTGATGAGACAGTAATAGAAAATGCGTGCGCGTAAGCAAGACGGAGGGAGTAACTCGATTTGCAGCGGCTTGCCATAGTAGCTACTTTAGCCGGCTGCCTGCGACCTTGATGTGACGTCACGGCATTATTTTGTATGGAAGTTTAACTGCCAAAAAGCCGATCGCGCCACCGGCTTATTTTATAACAATTTGTTGTTGAAGAGCAAATTTGTTGATAGTTTAGGCGTTTTGTAATATTTTCTACTCAAGTATTTTAGTAGATTCTACTGAAATCCTTCCTACAAAAATTACTAATTGTGCTATTTCTAAATTACGGCAGAGAGAGTGATTGTGTTCCCAACTTCTGAAGGGAAGCCGGTGGGAATCGGCTTATATGGTACCTTCGCCACTGATAGATATATCACACTCTTTTTTGAATTTCTTCCAATACCTTCAAATGCTGGTTTGTCACGATGCTTAACTTCACCGGAGGTTGTTTTAGGTGATTGTTCAATTCGCATCAATTCTAAATCAGGAAAGATTCATCATAGATCTGCCAAAGCCTACGATTGAACGGTCGATCATAATTAGAACATCATAATTCGCCTTAGGTAAGTTTAACTACTTATGTTCAGTTAGGTATTTATTTATTCATTTTGCACAAGAGGTACAAATGGCGAACTTACGGCATTCTCTAACAGTTACACATTGGGTTGACAGAGAGATATAAGGGAAGGTGTGTGCAACCAACGAAAAGATATCTACTTATTCAGGAGTGAACAGATGCATATCAGATATTTATGCTTCCAAGTACAGATCTCTTTTGAATACAAGGCGAGAATTCTAGCGATTAAATGTGCCATGGATTTCTGTGTTACGTATATTATGGCGTGTAAACTTTTCTGTTGACCGTTTAAGAACTTTTGTGCACGAGTATACTTATACCATAGCATTGTGTCATATGAGTTTTCCGCGATTCGCGTCACAATATAAAGAGTCAGCGACATACGCTGCAAATTCCGATACGAATATGAGAGGATTGTTTCAACCGAATTCACCCGTATAGCCGGATAACGAAATGAATTCTGAGTACCTACCTACTTATTATATTATACGCGGCACCAACTGCGGTGTTGTCACATTTAACGAATTTTTATGCCTCTCGTGCAATAAAGAAAATGGAAGATAATAATATTATATTTTATTTTTTTAATAAGCTTACTTAGAAAACGTTTACTTGGAAAACGTACGTTGCGAATTCCGATCATAAAACCTTACATTTTTACTTTTAATATAAGCTCTGTGTTACTTGAATTATTATCTAAATTGTTTTAATTTTGTGTACGTACCTACTGCTAAATTCTGTTCTCTATATAAGGGTAGGTAACTATCATTGGCTAATAGTGTAATCTTGAACCCTAAAATTATTATATGTTCTTGTGGCTGTTGTTGTCCTAAATAAACGAAAATAAAATAAAAATAAAATAAAACTTATGGTATCCTATGTATGTATGTATGTACATACCTACCTACTATCCAAACTCAGGGCGAGATCTCAGATTTCTATTTGCTTCTAATACATGTGCAGGCTTCTTCACAATATTTACCTTCACCATACAGTACCTAGTACTAATCATTTTTCAACCGACTTCAAAAAAAAGGAGGTTCTGCATTCGGCTGTATATATGTTTATTTTTTTTATGTATCTATGTTCATCGATTAATCGAAGACGGTTAGACCGATTTGGAAAATTGTTTTTGTTTACCTAGGTACGTACTACGTAGATCAAAAAAGAGCGGGCATGGGATCAAATCAATTCTCATTAAATGCCAATCTCATTATCTCATTATCTCATCAAAACATCTCATTAAATGCCAACTAACATCAATTTATTAAACTTGTCTGATTGCGGCAGTTTTGTTTTAAAAATCTATACTTAACTAAGTAATCATTAAAGTCGACTCTAAATGCGGCGGTTAATGAGATATTTTAAGGCACTAGAAACAAAAATTGTTCTTGTGTATCACAATATGAATGGGCTTGTCAACCAAATTATGACGTCGAGAGCCCCCACTCCTAAATTTTAATGCGTTTCATCTTAGTATTTTTTCAATTATTTGAAAAAGCAAAAAAAAAAACGCGTCTATTATTTTTTTGTTATCTAACTGACGGACTAAATAGAATTTTGGATTTCTTACCCCGGAAACTAGGTAGTAGCTACTACCTACCCTATTGTCGCGGCACTAGCGTAATAAAAATAAAATTTAACCGGTTTATAGCGTTTTTAATTTTAAAAAAAATTCATGATACATATTGTTGTTTATACGGCCTACTAGTTTTATTTATGGTTTTGAAAAAACATTCATACGTTGAGCAACAAAGGCAAAATCAAATTATGAGCGAGTAAAGTGAAAAATAATATGATCTACAACGTGATTAAAATTTAGATTAGAATCTAACGATAAGATTAAAATGGCTGACTACTCGTTCCACAGTCTTTTATTGACTAGAAAGTAGAAATTCAAGTAGAAGCATGTCTCGGAGAACGATTTAAATGCAGCCGCATTCAGTTCAACTTTATTCAGACGGAAATTGAACCTGGGTTCCGAGATCCTTGTGATGCAAATCGCAACCCTAGACGACGAGACAATTGGGACATTTTAAGTGATAAGTAAAATACTATGGCATTTGAAGATAATGAAGATGTAAAATCATAAGTTTGGCTTCGAGTTCGGCTCATACTTAATCGCTGAGTCACCATATATTATGATACAATATAGGTACATAATTTCAAGTGTGGTGGAAACAGCTTACTATACGTTTCTCGTCGCGAACACATTGCTACTTGACAATTTTCTTTTTTAGTCCGTCGTGTAGATTAGTAAAAAATAACGGCGATACATTGAGTAGAAATTTTTCGTGACGTCACAACCCGGTACAGTTTGTATGGGGCTTATACTGAATATTGACGTCACGAGTCCTCCCACCCTAAACTTTAATGCGCTTTATCTATGTTTATTTTCATTAATTTGAAAAAGCAAAAAATACGTGTCTATTATTTTTTTTATTTTCTAACTGACGGACTAATTAGAATTTTAATTTTCATCCAAATAAATAAGCCTAAAGTTCTATGTGCAATAGGTAATATCTCTATGGTTAAGAAATAGAAAGCAATTCAAATTAACCCAAGCCTTTGCTTAATTACAGATAGCAAAGTAAAGGAATACCGAGCTGGCTTTTTTTTTTCAAAAAAAGAAAATACTACCGCTCCTACCTCGTTCCTGCAAAGGTGCAGAGAAACAAAGGAAATGCGCATTCATACTTCGATGGATTCGTATTGTTGTATGTCGTGGAACGAATGGCTTTGCACGTCTCGTGCCCTGATATTACCCGCGCGAGGTCTGTGGAGTCACAAGAAATACTATCAAATTCGAAAAAAAAATCTCTTCGATAACTTAGTTAACTACGGTTTCACCAGCTTGAATTTGGGCTAAAATTTTTGTTGGTTAAAAATGAACCTACCTAAATATAATTTTCAGCAATGCCAAAGTAGAGTATCCTACTAATATTATAAATGTGAAAGTCTGGATGTTTGGATGTTTGTTACTAAATCACGCAAAAACGGCTAAACGGATTTGCATGAAATTTGGCATGCACGTTTTCAGGGGTACAGAGAAGGACATAGGGTACTTTTATCCCGGAATTCCCGCGGGAACTCTGATATTACCGTGGGTGAAACCGCGGGGCACAGCTAGTACTATATAAATTTCTAGCAGACATATACGTAAATTCGACGAGAATACTTAACATAATTATAAGACTTAAAAAGATATTGAAAAACTTAAAAAATCGTTTTATTTCAGGATTAATAAAAAATTCAGTAAAGGTAAATTCATGCCTTTTACACGAGACGCTTTTACCTTAGCTTAATATTTTAAATCGAAACTGAAAGTTTTATCGAACAAGCCCGAGACGACAATGAAATCTGAATAATTTCAGTTTTATGAAAATCAATTATTCTCATCGCCCACTCTATGAAGTTTCCTCAGCCGCTGAAACAAGGCGATCGCTCGAGAAAAGTGTCCGACAAGTGACATTAATTTAATTTATTTTCATAAAAATGTCCGCTCTTTAAATTATAGGCTTAATAACTTATTATTACAGAGGGCTAACCTGCTATTGTCTTTGATTTTTTTTACATCTTGTCTTAAATAATTTTACTGGATGCAAAGTTAACTACAAAGTTTGGTCAATACTAGTCATCGATAAATCTGTAATCAGCTATCCTCCATAATATAATTAGTAAATTGTAGAATAATATCTCTACATTGGAAATATAAAAAAAACAGGGAAACTTAAAGGATAATAATTAATATCTTAATCCATTTTAGAATAAGTATAGTACTTATAGGAATAAAAAATAAAGAGGTAACATAATAGAGCACAATTTTAATGTTATATGTGTAAATTCCTTTTTATAACGATAACTAAAAATAAAAATAATGACAGAATTGTCAACATAAATTTTGAAATTTTACTAAAAAACTAATAAAATGCGTCCAGTTAATGAAGAGGTTGGTCGTCAACGAGTAGCATAATTATTATAACCCTGTTATATAATGTTTTGGATACTTTTATTCCGGTAAAGCTGTGCCCCTCGGTAATAACAACTTCTTTTCCCGACATCCGATTTAAATAAGACGAAGCCTACATGTTGCTCCAAGCTTAATCTATCTGTGAAAACCGCATCCGTTCAATAGTACCAAAGATTAGCGTGAACAGACACGCGGATTCTATACTCTTTTATTTTAGTTTCTACTATATTTTTATTTTCACTTCTCATGCTTATGCAGGATATAGGCTGCACAAAATCTAATTTTGTGCACAAGTGCATTAACGTATCTACTCATAAATGTATCTATATTAAGGCAAAGAAAATGAACCATACAGCCAAACACAATAAGAAGTTCATAGATAGAATTTGTTATTTTATAACGTTTACTTTAATTTATTTGTCTAGTTTCTTTTAAGACATAAAAACAATTTGCTTCAGTATTCAAAACTGTACCTACTAATTTTAATTTACTTTGAATTTTAATTAAGGGAATGTTACGTGTTACTTACTACTGTTTTATTTCCTCGCATTCGAAGTGAGAAGCATAGTTTACAACTCATCCAGAAAACCATTGTGTGTTGTGCACTTGTTGTAAAATCTACTATTATTGACCGTCAACATAATGTGCACCAGTACAATAGCATAAAACATAATATCACAAACGAGGCGCTGACTGACATCACAGTTATAGGAAGTGTCGTGTTTTCTATTAGTCTTTCCTTATTTTAGGGAATTCTAGCATTATGTCATGGCAACACTATTATTTAGTCGGTACCCTCATTCCCATTTGATAAATTAATGTAGTGTACGCCCTCAATTGTTGGTGGGGTTGTGGGTATAAATACTAGTGTCAGCACAGAACAGCTTCTTTCTAGTTACTCTGCTCGACTTAAGTGGTCATAATAAGTGTTCTATTTCTATTTTATATAGTATATTATGTGCGGTTGTAATAGCTATAATAGTGAGAATAAAAGTATAGTTAACTAGAGGACATCTTTTCTTTACAGAAGTTAGTTATTTAAAATAGTAGAAAATATTAAAATAGCATAGATAACAAAGAGGGGAAGAATCCCGTTTAAGATATTGATCGAAATAGGATCAGAAACATATTTTTGTTAATGCGGGAAAAATTTTACTATAGCCAAAAAACAAAATTTAATATCATAGGTGAGTACTACAAAAACCGGTCAGGGTTGCCAGGAAGAACAAGAAACTCCTTTCTGGGGTGCCAACATAATTTTCAAATTTGCCCAAAATCCCCGGGTATCTCGCAAAGTAGAACGCTACTCGCATCACTCCCGCTCACTGAACATAACAACGGACAATATCACCGTTTCGCTACGTCACATCTCTTCACCAAGTATCCATTATCGGATATAAACACGATCAACTTTATGGTATCGGGATCTTTATAGAGTAGGCTTATCCAGGATAAGCGGCGAGCTCTTTTGTTGGCCGCATATTATGGTTAAAATAGGTGACTGTAGTCGTGAGTAACTCTTTTGTTAGTGTCAGTGAGTGCCTGCCATAAAATGTTAAACGAATTGAAAGGGCTAGGATATATACTTTCATTTTTATCAACACATTTTAACTATAGTCAAATGTTGATGAACATAATGAAATTACAGCATCGCAAACAAAGCCTTTTCTACACTAATAATATTATTATTGTACCTTCCTATAGATACGCGACGGCAGCCCACGCCTTGTTTTCTCGGTGACTAATAGCAGGCACAATCTTCCTGAGTAGGTTCAGTTCGACGAAACGCCCAAGCTTTTCCTCGGAAAATTCTCGAAACAGGTAGCTAAGTGCGCAGGTGAAAACATGTCGATCATGGTGGTGGGGTGGGGTGTGGTGAGGAGATTGACCTCTAGTTATAAAATTTTGAATAGACTTACGCCGCACTCAGAGTCGACTTTAATGATTACTTAGTTAAATATAGATTTTTAAAGCAAAACTGCCGCAATCAGACAAGTTTAATAAATTAATGTTAATTGGCATTTAACTAATTAAGTTACATCTTATTAAATACCAATTAACATTAATTTACTGAACGTCTCTGATTGCGGCAGTTTTGTTTTAAAAATCTATACTTAACTAAGTAATCATTAAAGTCGACTCTGAGTGCGGCCGTTAGATTTGCATTATCTTCTTTATATCTACCTACATATGCAGTATAAAACAACGGCTTCCCGTCTAGTCTGTACGTATCTCTAAGTAGTTTGTGGTTTAGATTTTTAAACTACCTACGCAACGGATTTTAATGCGGTTTTCATCGATTGATAGAGTGATTCAAGAGCAACCTCAACCAATACGTATAGTTTATTCTAGAACTCCCGCGGTAACTAAACATATTTCGTGTATGTGGGTAATTGAAAACATTAATTTACTTCAGTGAACTCATCATTCGTGAGCTGCCTGCCTACCCTTCTGGTTCCCGCTGTGAAGACTCCCGCTGTTTTCTTTATGAGTTGGGTTATTTATTGTAGAAAAATCGCCTTCCGTTTTTGCTTGAGTTTTTAATAATATGAGTGTGTATTATATTGTATGTACTAGCTTTTCCCCGTGGATTCGTTGAGTTAATTTCGGAGTTCCCGCGGCTATTCGGAAATTAAAGTAAGGAAATCCTTTTCATGACGATCGGTTTAGGAGTGAAAGCGTAACGAACAAATGAATAAACTCACATTCGCATTATTATTATATTAGTTAGGATTTATTGCGCTATACAAAGTTATAGTAAGAAAGGGGGTAACGAATTGTGAGCATTTAAAAGTTTCAATGCTAAATTTTTCTTTTCTCAAACAACTTAGAAATGAATGCTTTGAACGACGTAAGATCAATATAAAAGCTTATTTTCTTTCAACATAATGTCGAGAAAATTTACTACGCGCGCGTAAAGGTTACAATTTTATGAGTTACCAATCAACAAAAATAGTTTCTGACCAATCCTGAATCGTTATTTGTTTGTATCATAAATATTTTTGCAGAATGCACCCCTAGGTACTTTCTTTATATTTTGCTTGTCGTGTTTCGAAAACATACGTAAAATAAACATACTCTGAAATCAGAAACGAAACGTAAACAGAAATGTTGTTTTTTGAAACTGACACGGACCGCTAACGGATTTCAATGAAAAATTTCGATGCAATATTTTATTCATGGATAAAAAACATAAACACAGGTTGGAAAAAAATACCTACCAAGCTCCATGATGCTCGAATACTGTGCTCTACTGTGGGATTTGCAAGGGATAAATTTTTAATGTGGGTCGCATCGTAAATTTTGTTTACTTATTTGAATTCTGTGGCGATATTGTGTTGTGTTGTACTTACCTATCATTATTTTTTAATAAGTACCAATAGATATTTTTATAAAAACTAGCAGGGCTTGAGGCTTTACCTAATTGTACTGACGCACCAACCACTAACAATTACAAGATTCATATGGAAACTTCTATTATTTATTTAAATACCTAGTTATTTAAACTTAATTCGAGTAGGAACAATGCAATAATAATAATATTAATCCTACGTTTTACTTGATTTGACGTTGAAATGAATCAAGAACCCCTCTCAGAGTATTGGTCTCTCCTATTTTCATTTACTGGTTACAATGCAGTAATATAGATCTTTAACTTTTAATCATTCTTAAATAAAATTAATTCAATGGAACTAACGAAGCCTCGGTTCCCGCTAAAAATTGCATACAGAAAAAGATATAGGGTACCTACATTTTATCCCGGAATTCCCGCAGGATTTCTGAAATTAACGCGGGTGAAACCGCGGAAACAGTCAGTAAGTATACAAAGTAAATACAATCATTTCATACATTCATCAACAGTAAAACTAAAGAAATATATTTCCCAAAACTTCCTCACTAACTTGCTCGTCTAAAGCTTCTCCCCTAATCCGGAGATCGTCAGTTCTTTGACAAAACTTACATGTATTACCCACTAAGTTAATGTCAAGCTTTTATTATATAAAAGCACATAGAAAATAAATATTATTTTTATAAGCAAAGCAAACCGTTTTATCGTTTTAATTTACGCATTGCGGTAGGTACTACAGTCAAATTTTATATAAAACTATAAAACGATGCATGTTATGGAATTTTTACAAGCTTTTAATTTATTTTTCATTACTCATACTCGGAAAGTAGGTCTGAAGTTGCCTGAGAAGCGGGTTGAAAGTAACCCTTTTTAGCCCTAGGGAGAATCGCTTTCAACTGACAACTGTCAAATTATTAAAAAAAAACTAGGTCTATTTTCACATTTCTATTGAACCATGTTTCAACTTTCTATACAGCCAGCGCGATGTAAAATTGAAATAACGTAAAGTTTAAGTAGGTATTAGTTAAAATAAAATTCACTCACTTTTTCTTAAGCTAATTCCTATTTATATTTTTTTTATTTTCTTTAATTAATACTTAATAATTAAAGAAAATATTTTTTTTAGTCGCCACAATGTAAATAAAAATACTGGCTGAATAGCTAGCCGGCCAAAGAAAAAGAAATAGGTGGGAAAGTGTCAAGCGACTATCCGATCTTCACTCATTTTTTCTTTAGCTAATTCCTATTTTTATTTTGACTTTCCTTGCATTCGTAATGAAAAGCACAGTGTTACCCTCGGGAGAAAGACTTATTCAGTGCCGAGACGGGGTTTGGCGCCCGAGCGTAGCGAGGGCGCCAATAGATCGAGGGATTACTTTCACCCCTAGGATAACAATGTACTATTTCATTACTCATACTCGGAAAGTAGGTCTGAAGTTGCCTGAGAAGCGGGTTGAAAGTAACACTTTTCAGCCCTAGGGAGAATCGCTTTCAACTGACAGCTGGATACTGCAGAAACTCAATTTTTTTTTTATGTCATAGGGGGCATACTTACTGGCCAGTAGCACACCTAATGGTTGATTTATGTAAAATAACGGGCCAGCGGCAGCAGCCTCCTGGGCGTAGTCGCTGATCGGTTGGACGGTCCGTTCGTAAGACACTGGATGTCATTGCACGCACCGGTATCAAACAAAAATTACTTGTACTAACGCAAGTTTTAAGCACAATTTTACTAACAATATTGGACTAAGAAAAAGCGTCTGAATAAATGAATTTTATTATTATTATATTATTATAGTGAATAAGGGCCCTGCGTGCCTTATGGTGTTGCCTTCATGTCCATGGGCGGCGAAAATCACTTACCATCAGGTGTATCACTTGCCTATTTGCCCACTATGACATAAAAAAAAAGACAAATTCGGAATCTCTTGATGAGCGGAGAGGCATGGCGACACCACTACGCCAATCCGTTCGTCCGTCGCGTCGTCCGATCAGTAAAAATACAAAAGTAAGATTGTCCAAATAAACTTGTACGTAATCGATTTTCCGATAGCGATGTCGTTAATTGGTTTCGGTCCGCATGTGTGTGGAGGACAGCCGAGATGGAGTGAATTACGTATTTCCATCCATTTTCCATCCCTGTAATATCTGATCCACAAATAACGGTCACCTACATTGTGACGATTTAATGACGTTATTGGGTACGCAGATGCTACCCTAATGTCTTCGTTGTAAATAACTACCTATATTATGTTTCTTACTATACAACGTGTTAATGACTTAACTGAAAACTGGAAAGTAGTTTGCTCAGAATCAACTAGCGAATCGATCGCACTATGTTTTAATATAGGTTAGTTATATTTTTTCATTTTTACTAACCCATGTCTAAATTATTTATAACACAATATTTGGCGCGTACGCCGCCCGCAGCGAAAAAATTCGAACCGTTAGGCGCGGGCGTAGCGCTTGGAATCTCGTAGATAGGTCACCTCCAAACTAATGTTGAATAACTTTTAAAGTATAAATTTTTTCGACATAAAATATATTTTAATCACATTATTGTTTATTTTTTTAAGTGAAGTGTATCAGGTTTTCAGTTAATTCATTAACACGTTGTGTAGGTACATACCTACTTACTTCCTTCTCTGTCGTCTATTTTATTTTTTGATTGCTTATCATTTACTACCGCGCACTTTCACCCTCGATAATTTAGGAGTTCCCACGGGAATTTGAACATCCTGATTTTGATATCTTTCGCCTCACCCCACTCTTTATACATCGGATAATCCATTGATCAAACTGTGTCTAACTTTATTTAAGATTCTTTTTTTTCTCTTTACGATTTATTATAGCCTTCGTTATAATTTTTTTACTACACCTACCCCTACTAGAGTTTATGCGAGAATCCCGAAATAAAAGTATCTAATTAGGTACTCTAAGTATGTTCTTATCTGCATCCCTGAAAACGTGTAGATAAGCAAAAAATTCATGAAAATCGATTGAGTTCAATAACACTTACAATATCATTGGTTGATCATAGATGTTACACACACATACATCTGTGGTTGAGTTGTTAAGGCGTAAAACCATAACAATCCGACAAACTCACATCTATATTGAACAAGGATTTTGCTTTAACATATTTTATTGGTCGACTATACATCATCTGTCTATCTGTCTGTTGGTGTAAATATACCTAGAGTTACATCACAGTAACTTCAGACATATCTACGTCGTTTTGCATAGTGCAAGAGATGCGGGTTTGTTTGTTCAACTTGGAAACGTCGATGTAAATATTAAAGACTACCCGAACGTCCCGAACGATTCGGTGTCGACGATTCCAGTTCCGTTTGTTTATTTTGAACTAATACCTACCTGCCATGCACTGAAACAAGTTGGTAGGTCCTAGTTAGGAGTAGATATATGTATGTGCCTATATTAAATGCTTCGAAGCGACGCCAAATGAATAAGATTATAGGAATTCAAAAAGGTTGAACAGTGAACACATTCCTTTATAAAATTAACTAGCCGTCCCGCGCGGTTTCACCCGCGAAAATTCAGAGTTCCCGCAGGAATTCCGGATTACAATATAGCCTATGTTACTCAGGGATAATGTAGCTTTCTAATGTTGAAAGAATTTTTTAAATTGGTTCAGTAGTTTTTGAGTTAAATTGTAACAAAGAAACAAAAAAAAATCAAATCTTCCCTCTTTATAATATTAGTATAGATTAAAAGTCTAAGTCCAATATTTTTATTCAAGTAGGTACGGCTTTTGATGGTTTTTGACGTCAATAAGATTACAATAATTAATTATTTATTCAAAAGAAGTTATTGCGATTATTAATAAATCAGTATATAGTATAAAACATAGTGGCTTCCCGCTGTCTGTCCCTATATATGCTTAGATCTTTAAAACTACGCAGCAATAGATAGAGTGATTCATGAGGAAGTTTTACATCTATATTTTATCCTGGAATTCCAGCGGGGACTCCGAAATTACCGAGGGTGGAACCGCGGGGATCAGCTAGTAGTCTTATGAATGAATACATTAATATAGCACGATGACACCTGTCTGCACGTCGCCCACGATCTCGTTGTACCGTGGGTGGATGGGCCGGGTCCGGTTCGTGAAGCCTAAGCGGACCTCAAGTATAGTTCATCATCATCATCATTTTCAGCCTGCAGCAGTCCACTGCTGGACATAGGCCTCTCCAAGGGCTCGCCACCTATCCCGATCTTCAGTCACTCGCATCCAGTTGCTACCAGCCACCCACCGCAGATCGTCGCTCCATCTGGCAGGGGGGCGCCCCACACTACGCTTGCCTACGCGTGGTCTCCATTCCAGGACTCGCTTGCTCCAGCGGTTGTCCGTTCTGCGACCGATGTGACCAGCCCATTGCCACTTCAGTTTGCTGATTTGAAGGGCTATGTCAGTGACTCTGGTTCTCCGACGAATTTCCTCGTTACGAATTCTATCAACCAGAGATACACCGAGCATTGCCCTTTCCATAGCTCGTTGAGCGACCTTGAATCGATGGACTAGTCGCACCGTCAGTGTCCACGTTTCGGCTCCGTAGGTCATCACGGGTAGGACGCACTGGTTATAGACTTTTGTCTTTAGATTTTGAGGTATAGTTGCCAAGATGCAATCAAGGGAATTCAGCCCTCTGCATCTATCAAAGCAAACAATAGATATGCGGCACAAACGGCACGAATTTAAAAAACTGGGCAAGTCCGATTTGCACTTAGTCAGTTTTCCTTTTTTTATATAAATAGGATTTTCAGAGGGACTAAAACTGGAAAATTTAACCGGAAACTTCAACTATGAGATTCTTACTATGAAATTTTTGTGTTCTTAAAATTTTAACAGGATAACTTTGATTGAGTATCAGTAAAATGTAATCCACTAATACTTGTGTTTCTCACCTATATCGTGATATATTCAATGTTACTTAAATATTTAACGTTGAGATGAATTACTAATAATTGTTTGCCATGCATCTAACACTGGCAGAGAAGTGTTGTCGCCAACATTTTACAACCTCCATGGATATACTATGTGGAAATCGAACGTTATACGTAACAGATGGAATTCAGAATTTGAAATTAAACTGTGAAATGGAACACGTGTCGACGTGTCTGTCTGTAATTAGGTGGTACAATGGAATGAGGCACCGCTCTTGGTAGGTAGGTATAGTCGACCAAATAATAACATAGGTACTTCAAAAGTTAGGCACATACAATGGGGATATTGACTACTTTTGAAAATCAAAATTCTAATTAGTCCGTCAGTTAGAAAATAAAAAAAAACAATAGACACGTATTTTTTGTTTATTCAAATAAATTAAAGTTTAGGGTGAGGGGGTCGTGACGTCACTGCACTGGTTAGTGACGTCAACTTCAATTTCAACTCAATGTATCGCGGTTATTTTTTGATTACAAAAAAATAATAAAAAATACGTGTCCAATATTTTTTATTAATCTACAAGACGGTTAAAAACAAATTAGTCAAATAGCCTATTAAGAAATTCTGTGAAAAACGATACGACACGTCGGTTGTTGACCGGTGGAGGTCGTAGCGAGTGGACGTCTGTCGCGTTATTATTTATTCGGTATTTCCATTACTAAGGGAGAACCGTGTTTTATTTCGGGTACAGTTTAACATTGTCATTAGCGTTTCGCCATATTTAGCTATTTAGGTATTTTATTTGCTAAAACATACGTACGTTGGCAAAATTAAATGCGATAAATCGTAATAGATGCCATAATTGAAGAAGAAGAAGATACGACACGTCGTTTAACATGTCAACATGACCAGTTGTGTTGACATGGGCGTTTGTTGTACCTATTTCATTCCGCAGACAGCCAGACACTGAGCACACGACGTACATATTCGGTTGGGCGTTCAAACAAGATTCCATAAAGCGATAGAACATTACACGGAAAACCTTTTGGTCCTCACGGAAGTCGCCGGATACGTGACTTCTCTCTGTGAAAGGAAACTATGTGTAGTATCCAGAGAACACAGAACAGTGCTAACAAGCTGTATCTAGCAAAACCTGAGTATAACAGTCGTCCCCACGAAAAGTGAAATAATCTTCATTAAATAGTATTAAAACAAAGGCGCTTCCCGCTGTCTGTCTGTGATGTGAATTACAAACAGACACTTAAATTTTATTCATATTTATAGATATAGATTTTACCTGTAACATTTTACTTTTAGCTATCTTTTCTAATGTAATTTTTGTTTTGGTAAATGAAGGAGAAAAAATAAACTTATTTAGTATTAGTCAAATAACTTTTTTAAGTATTTTTACAGTATGGATATTTTTGTCAGGGCTTGTAACCGTTAAACTTTATCTAATTAACCGTCTAACTAAACCATCTAAAGTCTACTTAATGTCAAATGTTAACATAAGCCAATCTCTTTTTTTTTCTCTATTAAGCAAGTGGTGTTTGCCTGTAATTGCGTACTCTAACATGTTTTTTTTTTTTTTTTTTTTATTTACCAAACAAAATTGACAATAAAAAATACAACTTACATAGCACTTAAGAAACCACTAAGGTTTATGGAAAAGATGTTAAGTACCTGTTGTATAAATTTATACCTATTGTATAGTATTGTACCTGTTGGCAAACCTAATAAATAAAATAAAATAAGATGTATAGATGAGAATATGAGTTTGTTTGTTACACTTTCATCCAGAACTTAGATTCAGAAAAAAAGCTTACTGTTACGAAGGACGGACAGTTACGAGCGAAGCTGCGGACACGACCTAGTGAAGAAATATTTACTGCCTAGGTACCTACCCAGTTTCATGTAAATTATGTTTTTATATGAAAATGATGAGAAAGAGTTATAACGTTGAATTAAAGCAGTAGGTAAAATTTATTTTATATCTAATAATATTATAAAATATGTTACTTCACAACCCCTAAATCAATATATATATTACCTACTGGCTGTCTCGAGGTTTTAATCGCGTTAATTTCCGCCGGAATCCAAGTACCATAATGTCTTTTTCTGTACCACTGACAACGTGTATTCAAAGTTTCACCATGATCTGTTGAGTAGTTGAGTTGAGTAGTCCTCGCGGTGTCACCCATAGTAAAATTATGTAACTTTTGTTGCTATCATATATTTCAGTTGCAATCAGGATAATGGCGATTTTATGATTAATTAATCACGTTCAGACATCTTTAACTTTTGAAGTACCTACATATGTTTATTTTGGTCGATTTCTAAATATTGTAGGTGTCAAAACGTGCATATTGTAATCGCAAAACCACCATATTTTTTATTGCAACCGAAAAATGATAGAAACAAATTTTACGTACCTAATAGCCCCTTTACATTATTCTCTGTACCCTTGGCAACGTGTATGCAAAATTTCACGATAATCACTTGAGCCGTTAACGTGTGAAAGTGTAAGAAACAAACAAACTCACTTTCGTGTTTATAAAATAGTAAGGATTATTTAAGGATTTATAATATTAAAATGGACGGATAAATGGGACCAGTGCAGGAAGAACGATAAAGATTGTAATGAATTCTTATTGCTGTAAGTATGATGGCGCGTTATCAAGCGTGACAGTAAAAATGCAAAACGCACGCCCACCATTCGCGCATGGTAGGCCTTCAGAAGGCTAATTTCATATTCCGCATGTATATTTCATGAAGAAAACTGAATAATACAAGTATTATTTAGTGATCGTGACTCGTTTGCCGCCGTACGAAGCGCGACGTAGGCTTGTATAGCACATCGCTTGTTTGTGCTTTACATTTTTATTCTGAAACTATAGAAATAGAAAGGTTTTATGCGCAACGAAAAATAAACGTTAGCTACTCAACCGATAACCGTGAAATTTTGCATACACTTTGTTCAGGGTAACAGAAAAGGAAATTAGAAATTATCGCGGGTAAAACTGCAAGGAACAACTATGTACCTATATTTGCGCAATAAATACTCATACAGAGGTTTTTTTAGATATGGTTACTTTATATGTAGACAGATAAGCAATAGTGTGTCAACCCACACTGGAGAAATTTTGAATAAATTAGTTTTAAAATTATAGCGCCATTTTGTGTCAAATTTTTGGTGTTCAATATTCAGTTACATATTTAAACAATGTAATAAGGTAAACACATAATTAAAAAACGTTCTCTAACTCTCAATAAATCGTTCTGAATCAATAACTTCATTTTGTGGGTTAACATGTTATTGCTTATCTGCGTCCATGTATAGATGGGCAATCAACCCGATTTAAACCCGGTGCTTGGGTTTAAACCCGTATAAGCCATTAAACAGTTGGGCGGTTACGGGCTTTAATCGGGTTTAAGCCCAAGCACCGGGTTTAAACTGGGTTGACTAT
Source organism: Zygaena filipendulae (assembly GCA_907165275.2). Classification (NCBI taxonomy): domain Eukaryota; kingdom Metazoa; phylum Arthropoda; class Insecta; order Lepidoptera; family Zygaenidae; genus Zygaena; species Zygaena filipendulae. The sequence goes on from OU015649.1 coordinate 2,773,921, forward strand.
TTAATTTTTTAAAAGAAATTATAGAAGAGTTTATAAAAATAGGGTAAATAACATTATCTGACAACAAATTTACGTTTGAAGTAAGTCGTACATATACTAATGTTATAAAGAGGTAAAAGTTTGGATGTAGGGAGGGGTAGTCTCCGAAATTACCTTTGAACCGATTCTTAAACCATCCCTGTTATAGGATGCTTTTTATCTGGGAACAAAGAGTTCTAAAGAACACGGATCCATATCAAACGGTTCGGTACAAACTGCGTGGGGAACACATTTTTGGTATAAAGTTACGAGTCATCGATGTTTTGGAATAGGAGATAGGATACTCACTTTACCTGATAAAAAGAATTCCTGCGTGAATCCCAAAATTGGGGTGAGTGAAAACACAGGGGCGTTTGCATGTCGGGCTGTCTGTTCGCGATAAACTCAAAAATTACAGAACGGATTTTCATAGAGGTTTTCAGCAATGATACATTACATGCAGATTTAAAGGTATATATCTAATTTGTCAAGGTTTTGTGTAAAATTATTAAAATAGGTATAACGATAATTAACTGTTGCACAATAATTTCCAACTGTGGCATATTTTGCATAGTTAGAATTTACACGGTTACAAGTACATATTTCTCAGTGATGGTAAATTATTTTTCACCATTGCAGCAATTACAAAAAACAGTTATACTTACGGCAAACAGTAATTTCAAATCTTTCAACACTTTCGTAAAGTATTTGGTTAATTAAAACAACTTATCATTTCCACTTCTCCAGTTATTATAATAATTTTAGATGAGTTCAGTTACAGAAGTTGTAAATACTGTTTGAAATATTTATTTTCATTGAGTATATTATTACCTATAACTGAATGATCAGTAAAATAAAAGTTTTTTATACAGTAGAAACAGTAAATTTTACTTTTTAAAACAGTTATGCGAACTCATTTACAAAATTGTCTCTCAACATGCAGGATCAGTAAAATAACTTAACTTGACTGTTTTTTGGGGTGAATTTAACAGATTTTTTTTCAGTGTGGAAGTGTCGGAAAAAGTAAGTAAGTACTTCGTTACGCTTTCACGCTTCAACTACTCAACCGGTCATAATAAAATTCGGCATACACGCTGCAGAGTACAGAGAAGGTCATAAGGTACTTTTAACCCCGTAATTCCCGCAGGATCTCCGAATTTAACGCGGGCGAAACCGCGGGGAACAGCTGGTACCGTATAATTAAGCTGTATTTTCTCCTTGAGCGAAACCGGATGTACCAGCTAGTTTTTCGTGTTTCGTACTCATAACATATTCAAGATGAAAGAAAAACATGTCCAGCTGCTGTCAAAGCCCTTTCTGAGGTGCGGGTAGGTGCAACCTTCAAAGGGACAAAGTGTTCCTTTTGCGAGGCCGACTTTAAGCCACTCGCAGTGTTTACAGCTGAAATGAAATCACGAGTCTGAGTGGGAGGCGGTTAATAATTATAACTATATTAATATTTAATTACGAGAGCTTCACTCTAATTGGGAGCGAGCCTCGTCGTAACTAAAGGCGCAAAGCGGTTTACTCGCTCGCGTTTCGAGTGTCGATGTTGTTGCAAAACAGCAAAGTTTGGTCATTATACATCATATTATTGCCAACGGTGAACGAAGAAACTCGCACTTCACGCTGGAAAATTACAAGTTCAACGAAATTGTACCCGGATATACTAAAACGAGTTCATTACACCAAACCCATAATCTTAAATAACCAAACCATAATATAATTTACTTATAAGAATTTGGAAATCTGTAATATTATATCAAGTGCAGTTGTTTACAACCAATAATTTTATAGTTTTCTTTGTTTTCTTTTATAACGGTTAGGGTGTGGCGCGTAACAAGTAAATCTATATTTATTTGTGTATAGTAAGTGGTAAACTCAGCAGACTCAATATCATTTTCCTGCCACCATCCTTATGCTACGTGTAAAGTTATCTTGTCTTATTGTTAAATTTTATAATTTAACTGTATTTCAACTTGTACCTATATTTTTATAAATAAAGAAATAAATGCAATATACAAAAAATAAGACTAAGTTTTGATTGTGCGTACAATGAAAACTCGATTTGTTTCTTTACCTAGTACCTAGTTTAGTTGGTACCTACTAAATACATAATTTGTATAATATGATTTGTATAATATGAATAAAATATGAATAAGTGGGTCTTTTTACATAGAATTTAGATCAAATGCGTAGACTTAACTGCCTAAAGTCGTAACCGCATGTTTTTTGATGCAAACAGCATTTTATGGCACCCTTTTTTATGATTAAGCAGGATTGTGGGTTACGGCTTAGTTGCGGCCATGTCTTTCAGGTCATATTTACATAATATAAATAATTCGTAAACTTCGGGCTGTTACGAATTTTTGTTTACATAATTTTTGAGATTGTATTTCTTTTGGCACGTTATGTGTTAAAATTTTGACGGACAGCGAAAATGGTGCGTATGAAGTCAACGGAAGTGACGCCAATTAAGTATAAAATACTTTATTGATGAGTTGACACAGGATATGAACTATCTACAGATCGAGTTTCATTCAAAGCGGTTCGGTAGTTTTTGCGTGGAGCGCGGCCAAACAGAGATACTATGCAAAATGTCCACAAAACTATTTTTATTTTTCAATTGCTAACTGCGAATTTGCAGTTTCGTCATATTATGACATTGGGATTCTGGATTGACATATACGCACGTTTTAACCATTATTAGGACGAAGGCAGAATATTCATTAATTCCTTAATGACTAATGTCATATCATTGTGTAGGTGATCTAGTAAATGACCTCTACTGCCGACAAAAGGAAATAGCTCTCCTCATTAATGCAAGGGTAATGTAATTGAGTGATATTTGCAGCTATGTAAATAGACATTATTTAACACCAATAGCTCTCCGCCCACATTCAACCGTTTACCTAAGGGATTGAATTAGTAAAACCCCTGAAATATCTATATTTGTACTTATAACTGAAAAGAAGAAATTAAAAAGAATCGAATAAAAAAATTTTTTATAGCTAAATAAATAATATCCTTTCTAAAATATATAGAAAGACATGATAGGGGAAAAACTATGTTTTTTATAATAATTTTTATTCAGCATTTAAACTTATACGTAATAGCAAAAAGGACATATGTATTAAATCTACTAAAAACGACCAGCTAGCTTATCTTGCTTTTTTTCTTTTATTATAGAATATCTTAGAATACAGGAATATTTTTTATTCAGTGCGCAAACTTTTACAAAGTAAACTTAAAGGAGTTTTAATAAACTTCTTTTTTTATTTTGATAAGTCTTAGTACAAAAAAGTAAAGTTATCGTGAACGAAAGATGTATACTTTGCAATTGATTTATTGGCTACTCTATTCGTCGCCGCCACCGCGCCACCACCAAATATAAAAAAGTCTTGAACAAATAAAGGAAATGTGTTCTATTACTGATACTGAACCACTAAATTTTTTTTGACGCATTGTTTAAAAAATATTCCTGTACATAATTTTTTAGCGTGTGTCACTAGTGTGTCCGAATGCAATAATAAAGGCAAAATCATACAAATAAAATATTAAATCGAGGCTAATGCCGAACAAAGTCGCTAACTTCACTCGTTTTTTAGACTACAAAAATAAAATCTTAAAATTATTTAGAGCCAAACAAACGGTGCATATTAAGAACGACGAGATACAAGCTAAGTGCGCATGAGACAAGCGCTACAAATTCCCTCCCTAAAACCCTCTCATTTACCCTACACGCTTATCTGACCCTCCTCTGAATGCTACGCCATATAAATGTCAAGTAATTATAATTTAGAGCCTATGAAACAATTCAATGGGGACAAGCGATAGTCATTATCAAACGGTTTCAGGCTGGCACGTAGCGTCCCGTCGTGCAACTTTATTTTGAACGATGTGATATTGAAAGTTTTTTGGTATAAATGACGATTTTGTTCAACGATTACCAGAGTGGCAGAGGCTTCAAGGGGAACATCGTAATAAATCATCATGCATTTCTGGTCCTTCGACTAATAATAAATAATAATTAGGTACTGTTTCAAACATTTACAATTCACTATTTCTCAATAGGTATGGTTCTCTCTAGTAACCTGCAGACATAAAACTTAAAAAAGTAGAAACTTTCTCACGAGAAATAAAACTAGTTTAAAAAGTTTTGCGCTGCAATCTAAACTTATAACTATAGTCATTATTTTCTGCATGAATTTTTCTACTTTTTATTCGATCGCTTCTGCTTTGGACTATTCTTATGCCGTTTGAGCCGTGAAAATGACATCGCCCCACCTGGCGATCGGTCAACGCTTCAATATACGCATAGCAGTACGGCCATCTTCTATAATCTCTACAACAAAATTGACCTGCCTAATTCCATTAATCTACGTGGTTGTCAAGTTAAGCCAACCTAGCACAAATTCCTTCACCATTCTGATAGAGTCCTTTTATCATTCTGAAAGGATGCCACTCAACAAGCGCTCTCTTATGATTTGTAACACAAACGGAACAACCAAAACACGCTACAGACATATGCCTTCTAACCCCAATTAACCCCTGATGACGCCACAAAAACGTAACAGACATTAGGAGTGACACGTGGAAAGTTTCACATATTCTAACCGAGTGGGCTTCCAACGCTCAATTCCGATTAAAACAGCAAAACGTACTGTTTTACACTAAAAAAAAAAAACAAGCAATAACTGTTTTCACAATCCTAACTGTCCTTTATATTATGAATGCGAACATAAGTTTAAGTTTCTTTTTGTTTGTTACGCTTTCACGCCTTATCTGCTCAACCAATCGTCATGAAAGTCGTTGTTAAGGATACAAAAAAGGACATAGGCCACAGGGTAACTTTTATCTTGTAATTCGCTCAAAAACTTCGAAATTAACGTGGGTGAAACCGCGGGGAACAGCTAGATATTATGTATTTATATGAAGGATCTTTTATCATCTCACACAAATAACTTCACGCGTCGCTTGATTATGTAGAAAAAAAAAAAATAAACAGCATAAATAATATAGCGCAGCATTCGATTTTGATGAAATTTTCCACTCTTATATAGAAATTGTTCAGGATATGAAACAGTATTTTTATTCTTGTACAAAGTATCGTTTAAATTGAGAAATAAATGGAACACTTTAAGGTAATATTTGTTCGTTCCGTACAAATCTTATTCGGAATAGAGTCTTTTGTAGTTGTATGACCAGTTCATTAAGTCAGTTACGAGTTATTGAGTGAAAGAAACAACACTATACGATCATCACATGTTCATCCTTTTCTCTGACGGTATCTCTTAGAATTTGTAATACAGGGATTAAAGTAAAGGGTTAAATTTACCATAGTGCTCTATTATTTGAAGCGATTAAAATTAATAAGCGAGTGGAGTTAAATTGTCATTTTGAAAATTACAGGATTGCTTTAGCCTTAATCAAATATAAATAATAATAATACTGAACAACACACAGATCTATTAAGCTAATAGATAAGGAAGTATAACCCACAATCACACAAAGTCCACTTCAACCGGGAATCGAGGCTGACCTCTTTGTTATAAGTGAGGGATGCACATGACCACTATGCCAAACTGGTCGTCAAACGAAAGAGATGTTAGTGCTCGAAGAAATCACTGAGGATTATACTCATTTATGGTATTTTTACCGTTACTCTATAGATTTTAGCCTCCATTGACTAATAGTAAAAACACTTCATGTACAAATATTTATAATCCTTCAAAGATTTTAGATGCTCTTCAACGAAGAAATTAGGTATTCCTTGAAATGATCAAACGAGGCAAAAGCTACTCATTGTGAATGACTGCTGCGTTATTTCTGAGTCAGTTGACAATAATTGTCATCATTACTCACTCGTTAAATTACAGAGAAGTTTCGAGAAGACGATCCATCGCACCCATTTAGAGTATAATACTGAAAATACGTTATTATTTTTTTACATCAGTGTATAGCTATGAGTATATTGGCGAATATAACCCCTACATTGCCTTTGGGTCTCCCAATCTCTTGCGGTGAGAAATTGATATTGTGTAGCCACCTATGCCGTTTTAATATTTGATTTTTATTCTACACAGCTGCTGTCGGTCCCTTCAGCCGCGTGATTTCCAGAACTCCTTTGGGGACTCCGTGTTGTGCCCGGACAAAAAATATCCGAAATGTTGACCTAGGACATGAGTTGCCTAACATTCGAATTCATTCTATGTTATAAAAGAGCTAACTGTCAGATCGATTGATTTACTGTGTGTGTGAAATAAAGGTCCTATATTTCATTTGATTTGATCGACATGAAAGAATGATGTACTTATAACAGCAATAATAGTAATAATATACCGATACTACCCCTATCAGTTCAGTTATATGAAAATAAAATACAAAATTTATGTTATATTATAGATCAAAGATATTTCGATTTAGTTATACAAACCGACTTTAATCATAGTGAAGTTTGGACACGAATGAAACCTAAAATTGATATTTCGTTCATTTATTCAAGTTTAAAATTACACTACAAATTCTGAATAACGAAGCTGAAAGTGCGTACCTATAATTTATTATTATTCATCTGGTTGATTTGAGTTTCATGATACCTATCAATATTTTGATACAAGCTGTTTAAATGGGTACCTACTATTGAGAAAACTGACTTTCAACCACATTTCTGAGTCAAACAAACAATGCTTGCATTTCTTAAAACATTCGACTCCTTATAGTTAACACAGTAGGTACGTCATTCAATTTTTCTCACCATCCAATTCTTAATTCTTCAATCCAATTTTGAGCACTAAAACAGGTTACTGTTTACTGTATAGTCGGGGAGAATAACGTGATTCCTTCACATGCCTATAGTGGAGTTGCAGTCGCAAGAACTTTTGTCGAATATTATTATCAAAAATATAACATTTCCACTGTAAAGCGAGTCAGTAGACAAAACTCGTTAACTAATTCAACGTTTATCCCCCATCCTATTGTAGTTAAGCAGATCTAAACAATGGCATTAACAACTTCCATCCCGGCCTGAAAAGGTCAAACTCAAACAAAGGGGCGCAGCGTAGGTACTAAGGTACCGGCTGAAATAAAACTAATGTTCGAATCAAAGGATCGCCCAACCCTATTGTAAGGCTTTCATACCATGGTGATCAATTTAAAATTAACCATTTAACAACGTATATAATATTATTAGGGGTTTGTTGAACGTTTAAGATGGCGAGACGAGTAAGGCATATCAAATTCAAAACGCCTATCAAAGGCAAATTGCTTTTAGTTTGATTATTTAAAATGGATGGATGAGACAGCTACTCACCTCTAAAACGGTTTAACAGGGGTTTGTTAAATTTCGTAGGGAAAGCTGAAATTTTTTTACATTTTTTTTTTAATATCTACTAAAACTGAGACAAATTTTCTTTACATTTTAACTTCTCGATAATTTTAGGATTTCGTAGACAGATGACAAAAAGAAATGTACATACATTTATCTTTATAAATAAAGATTATGTTTGTATGTTTGTCCTCTATGCATTTGTAAAACATTAGTCCGATTGTTATTAAACTTTGGCGGGTTGTACTGCCTGCGTCCGCAAAGGTTCCCAATCCTGATATAAAGAGATCCTGCGGGAATTCCGAAACTCACGCGGGTGAATCTCCGTAACGGTTTTAGACGGGACTTTCACTGCTAATTAGCTGATGTTATAAAGAGTGATTTAGGCTACTTTGGAGTTCCTGCGGGAATTCCGAAACTCACGCGGGTGAAACCGTGGGGCACAACTAGTATACATACAAAATTCGTACGTCAACACTCTTTAGTAGGCAAAACAATAGTGTAATAATCTCACAGTGATATTAAAACAATAATATTTCTTTTGTTCAACAAGTAGGAACAAACACCAAAGTGAATTCCCCCATTTCGAAGACTAATTCTCGCGAGGCAACCGTCAATTAGTATTAATTAACGTTGAAAATTGCCAACTGTACAAGCTGCGGCTGCCTCATCTCTACATTGCCCTTGGAATCGTAGCAACATAGCTACGAGTAAGTAACAGGTGTCTATTTGTGCAAAGCCTGTCTCACAATTCTCAAATTATAGCGGCTCACAAACGAAACTTGTTTTTGAATTGAACGAGAATTAATTGTTTCAGTTCGTTGTGAAAATACCTAATGCTCTCAAGCAATTTTAATACCTTCTTGATATTTTATACAATAGAAACACATTTTTAGCTTTCGAAAAGTTGCACGATAAAAAGGTGGACAAAGTACCTACATGGAATAAAAAAAACTAACTATTTTAGAGATTGAATTTTTTATTCATATTATTTTAATTGACTCGCATAAAAATTTAATTTTCAGACAATTTTTATTATCTATTCTATATGTATACCTATATCTATATTAAAATTAATCGCTATTTTCCTTGGTCACAGCATCACGTGTGAAAGGCTGGACCAATTTCGCTAATTATTTATTTGTTGTATTTGTTGTTGTAAGGAGAAGGTTCTTATGAAAGAAGTTTAGAGTTCCTGCGGGAATACCGAAACCCACGCGGGTGAAACCGCGTGGCAAAGCTATTACTTATATTTCAAGAAACCTTCTATACATACCTACATATATTTTTGTACACAATCCGACAGACCAAAATTCATTTCTTGCGTGGAAGTATTATAAGTAGGTACTAATCAGTCAGTACTTAAGCAAGACTTCCATAGACTGTTATGTTCAATTTTCCAATTACTTTTCATCCCTCTATTAAAAAACTTCAGAAGAAAGGATAATAATTTTACAAGAATAACAATAATTGTTACAAGAACAATGTTCTACTTTCAGAGTATAATAGATGAAAAATAGTACTCTTTCATGCGTAACTTAAGCAAGTATTTTTATTCGATTAAGCTCTTAGGAAGCGATCCTAAATAAACAACGAACGAGTGAATAGTACCGATCTATCCTTTAACTGTAATACATAACGAAAGTATCTTCATATGGATGTTTTATATACTAGAACATGGAAAAATACGACGTAATATTTACATTCTGTGTACGTCTTACATCACTTTTATGAATCTTTTACGGATATTGTGAAAGTTGACGACACCAACGGGCACAATCACTTTTCTACTATAATAAACGACAAGGACTTCTCCGGGAAATCTTTTAAAGTTGAACTCTTATATGTTACTCAGGTAGGTATACTGGAGCTTTTTATCACTGATTTTTTAGAATTGATTCTGTAGTTCCAGAGAATAACCAGAGAATCTCATCTTGCTTAAATAAATCTTTCTTTCTTTCTTTCTTACATGTCACATACTTTCTTTGCATAATCTGAATCTCGGAGTGAAAGTTCTGAAGGATTGCGAGAAACCAATACAATACTGGACTTATTGCTATTATTCATTGTAAACCAGTACGTAGGTACATACATGAATTTGAATTGGGTGTAGTTTCGGAATAGTTTTAACAAACTCAAAAGTCAAGGCATTTTCGGAACGTATTCAATAGGTGTTACAGCCGAAACAGTAATGAAATGCAAAGGTCCGTGGCATAGTTAAAACAAAATTTTCATGTTTCTAGTAGGTATGTTAGCTCTGCTGTTGCATCTCAATGTCTTATTTTGAGGCTGCGATGAAAGCGGTGTACAGCGAGCACTCAAAATATGCCAGGTGTCGAGTCCAATGGTAATAAAGTTCAACAGCAGTAAAAAGTGTTTATATATCTTTGCTGGCGACTGTACGTGAACTAGACTGTCTGCGTTACATACCTTCCCTACAAACAAAGTAACTAAGTAGGTATGACGACGTCTTTGAGACGTGTTTGATCCGCTGTGAGCTCGGAGCGTCACTAAGTTTTCACTAAGAGTTCTCACCTCGCCTTAATGTAAGTTTAAAACTGAAATTAATTAATATTTCAGTTTTAAACTTATATTTTAGCCCTAAAATAAAGTTTGTTATAGAGTAAACTAACACTGTATTATGTAAACGTAAAACAACCCCTCAGATGCGTCCAATCCACGATTTTACACTTCCCTAAACGTTCACTTCCACGAATATTCACTTCCTTTCACGTCCGTCTCCACGAATGTCCATTTCCTTGAACGTCCCACAAATTTCCACTTCCTTGAACGTCCACTTTCACGAACTTTCCCTTCTTTGAACATCCACTGCCACGTATGTTCACTTCCTTGGACGTCCACTTCCACGAATGTCCACTTTCACTGAAGTCAAGTTAAGACTCTAGGACGTGGGTTAGCGTACGAGTTGACAACAAAAACGTGACAAGAGCAATGAGTAATAATAATTAATCAATTTAATTAATTTGGAACAAAAGTAGATTTGTTACTTTGTCTTGAATCGTATGAATACCTACGTTCACGGAGAGAATTTAATCAAAGCCAGATTAGTCTAGCTATTCAACTTAGTGAAAATCACTTCTCACACCTTAGACAATCCTGATATTACAAATACGAATGTGAGTTTACGTATTTGTTTGCTTGCATGCTTTCACGGCTTACCTAACTACTCAACCGTAACTCCGAAATTAACGCTGTTGAAACTGAGGGAAACTGCTAGTGCTTTTTAAATTATTTTTTTATGATAATAATCCACTTCATAACACACAGATCTAACGTACTTTATCCCACACTGAGCTTGTGTCATGGAAACCCAGAGAACGTGGTAAATACTATAAATAATAACATAATATACTTATACAATATTGTACTGTAGATATATTATATAAACTCGCCCAGCCTGGATAGTGGAACCCTATGTTCATCACACAAATTCCACTTCCACCGGGAATCAAACTCAGAACCTCTCGATTAGCGGGTAGGCATGGTGACCTACTGCGCCAATCGGATCGTCGTAATTATGCTTCGACATTATTTACTACCAAACATCCCAAACTAAGCATAGTTTAAATTTATTTTGGGTACCAGACCACTAATTTACTTTTACACTTTATTCTTTGTAAAAATACACTAGGCACATACATCATGTATACTAAAAACCGAGACTCAGGATTTTGACACACATTTCTACGACGAAACTGCGGGAATCAGTTAGTGGTTATTTTTACTATATTAGCTTTTCCCCGCTTTTCCACTCGTGTAAATGGAGTTCCGGAATAAACTACCGTATGTCCTTTTTTGTACCCCTGAAACGTATGTGCATTTTAAGAACGTTCAAGTAGTTAAGGCGTAAGATTACCTTTTCACACCTTAACAGACAGACAGACAAAGTTACTGTCGTTATTTTATAATATCTACTAACATGGATTTAAAATTACGTGTTTTGCTTAATTCATTAACGCCCATAAACGACTGGGTCTAAAGTTTTTTAAAGTAAGCAAGCACTAATAAAAAATTCCTTGTAAGGCTTAGGGCTGTTGCGAAGTGAGACACATTCGAGCTGTTCCTTTCAAAATTATCAGGTAAAAGGGTGAAACCGCAGGAAATAGCTATGTTGTATAAAAAATCGCCTTTATTACCAACACAACGAAAGCTCAACCAATCTTTGACACAACTATCATAATACCTTTCAATGACTTGCATGTACGAATTTAGTGACAATGGACTCGAACAAACGTTAGGTTAGAGAAAAACGTTCGTAAGCCCATTTCCTTTTGTTGACAAAGGTTTTTTTTTAATCCCTCGTAATACCAAGTAAAATATTCGAGCTGTATATTTTTCCCAAAGGTTTCCTCGTGGATATGGCATTAAATCCCCTCTTATCTTTATTTAAGAAAGACCTTGTACGTATTCAATTCAGAATTTTATTAAGAATCCCATTTCCGAGCGGAAATATGAGCACGTAGTGGTTTGATGAAAATAATGGCATGTTAAGCACATCCTGTAGTTTTTTTTGTTTACCGATAAGTGAAGATTTTAAAAATAAAATTGCCGCACTCAGAGACGTTGAGTAAATTTATGTTAATTGGCATTTAACTAAATTTAGCTTAATTAGTAAATTTATTTATTGTTGTAATGCCATCTGCTGAATACCTGCTAGTTGACCTGAAAAAAGTTCCATTTTGAGCTCTATTTACCTACGTAATGATCGCTTGTAAAACGCGTTCCAGTAATAAAGTACGGAGCATGAACTTGCTACCTTCCGCCACTTTTTGACGTAATACAAATATTAATATTTTATCGTAAACCCGTACTCATTATTCTCGATCAACATCACACCACAATTTATTGTACGTTGGAACATATTCCTCCAGCCCGATCTAGGATAACACTGTTTTGCGACTTAAACACGCAGATACTCGAAACTAGATTAACTCCTCCCACACTATAACCCACATGAAGTGTTCTTCTCTTATTAAATAATAGTAGTAACTTGAAATGCACTTACCAGATATTGCGCTCGTTGCACACTTAGTGCGCGTCACTTCCGTTGTCCGGTAAAATTAAACTGTCAGCAAATCTAAACCAACTGACGCAAATTTTGAAGGAATAAACAAAAATCTGACTACAACATAAAAATGTTTTGAGACTCAACCGAAAAGAACTACAAACTTGTCACAGATTTTTTGCGTCGCCGTTTGTGAAAGAAAGAAAGAAAGGAATTTATTTGGAAATAGTCGCAACACAATTAAATTACAGTTAATGATCTTGAATTTTTTTGTGAGTTTTAGCAGTAAGTGTCTTGTTAGAGAAGAGAGTCTATCATCGCGGTCATAAAGTCCCAATGAATTATGAAAACTTGGAAAAACGTGTTTCGTGTACCTGTCCGACCGCATTCCCCCGGCAACCGTCGCGTCGTGTGATGGATCGAGCTCTCCCCCCAGTTTGCCCGAAACTGACTGCTGCTTGTGACTTCACTCGTGTAGAGCTGTTTCGAAATGCGCTATTTTCACTTTTGGGCGAAGAAAGTTTGAAATTTTAGTAAAATAATGTAAAACTCTTTGATTCCATTTGCATGGTGCTGAAACTTAAAGTAATTCTAAAAAATGTTGTTTTGGATTTTTAGGATTTTGGGTAGTGATATTTAGATGGTTTGCATTATTTTTTTTTAGTATCTCTGTCAATTAACAAACTTGCATCTAGTTATAACTTTATTATATAGATAACTAGCTGTGCCCCACGGTTTGATTCGCGTGAATTTCGAAATTCGACGTCCGATAAGGATTTATAATTGGAACACCTATAGGAGTTCAGATTTTGCTAGCATAAAAAATGTCAAGTTTCATTCCAATCAAACAGATAAACAATTTTTTTTTTTTCAAAAAAATCATCGAAATGGGTTCATCCTTCCTTCTGCAATCCTTTAACATCAGGCTTTTTTTTTCAATATACATACACGCACGTCCGTAAATGTTTCGTATATAGATAACGACTTGGTTTTTTGTCCTGTCACTTTTACAACAACGCTACAATGACTTGGAAAACGACTTAATGTTTCATCAACAAAACTTGTCGCTTAAACCACCGTTTTGACAGCAGTTCCTCAACTCACTGACCCAGCGCCTTGAACTACTGCGTCAAAGGGTTCGATTATGCTGTGGACAGAGTTAATTTTGTACATAAAAGAGGGAAAGGATCGCAAATATATGTACATGTATTTAATATAGTTTTTATCGATAATAATTAACTTTTACTGAATACAGTTTTTTTTCTTTTTAATTGCCTGAGGTAGGTACGCATTTTAGGTAAGAAATATACGTAAGATTAAATATAATATATCGGCCACCACATCAGAAAGAGATTTAATAGTCCCTTTCAATTATTGATTTCAACTCTTGATTAAAACAAAACGCAAGTACAAGAAGTGAATTATAGAAAATGCAGCAAAAGACCATAACTCCTTTACAAACATATGTATTTTACAGATAACGCAACGTAAATAATTAAATGGAATTTTAATTTAAATTATTTATAATATAATTGTCGACTATACTCACGTTTTATAAATCTCCAATTTTTCTTCAAAATATTAAATACAGATAAATTTAATAGGTACATAATTGATCAAGAATATCTATGGTGCACCGGAAAAAGGTCCCTAACTCTATACGACCATTGTGTCGATACCTACTCAGTTAGAGCCAAGAAAACAAAGAAAATATCATAAAGTTTTACCGTTTCCTATGCGTTTACTTTATTATCAGTAATGTTTCAAAGGGCTTGCGACTTGAAATCCCATTGCCAACTAACCTTGCATGAAAACACTATAAATTTCCACGTAAAATAAACAGCGTAGCTTACAATAATGTTTGCTACGGCGTAGACCTTGTACCTATTTTTCCGTAGCATTGGCGTAGAGCGTCGTTAATGTAAGTTAATGGTAAAAATAAAATGAACGTTTGTTTTATTAATATTATAAACGAAAGTACAAAAGTCACACAGGTATTTAGGCTTATCTTTTGTCAGGGATAATAATGTTTTACAACAAGCACTGAAAGCTCACGAATTTTTGTTATAGCCTCGTATGTGACAGTGATACAAAGTGTAACGCAGTGTAATAAAATTTTATAATCCCACTGTACACTGTGCTGAAACAGCGGCAGTAAGCCCATTTAGGTACCTTAAGTTTAATGGGACGAAGCTTGTTTCCCATATGAACTTTGAGCAACCAACAGAGGACTTATTAGAACTAACTACATAATAATAATTAGCGGACGGTTGTTTGATAAGACATTTCAACTTAAAATAAAAAGATTATTCGAAGATAAAAGTATTTATTAGTACAGTTATGAATTTTTTGAGCCAACCGTTTAATTATTTATTTAATAAGGGCAACATACGGCTGCAATGATACCTAAAAATAAAACAAATTAAACTATACATTCACCATCAGTAGGTACAGGTTTTACAATTATATCTTGAAGAAAAATTTTATTACATACAATTAGTTATTTTATTCTTTGATCTTTTACATGTCTAGAAACCGGATATTAGTATAGTAACAACATCAATAACAGGTCTCAAATCTAGATGTATTTAAAAGAATAGGATTATGTACGTATAGTACAAGTATAATAAACCATGATTCGAACATGTGCGACAGCGGTTACCGTTGTATGTGTGCACAAAACAACATACATAATATGTACCTACTTGATAGAGAAAAATCTAAAAAGGCCACTTAATTCTCTTTATAGATTTTTCTATAAATGGAACAAGTAGTTATCTTAGAAGATATGTTACTTTTGTATTGTGTAGAGATAGCTATAGACTTACTTTCAAGTAATCTATGGTCGCAAATCTCACTCTCAAGCCTCTATACACCTGAAGATGTACTAAAATAAAATTAAATACATTTTAAAGTAAACATTTTTAGGGGCGACTTTAAAAAAAATCAAAGCTAATCTCGTTAAGCGACATAATTTAGTTGAGTTACGACCATCGTCTTGTCGAGAGCGCGCCCGCTTTGGACTTACGGCGCCGTTATTTTTATAGCTAAACATTTAGATGTGAACTTTAAATTAAGGGTTTATGGTTCGAAATTGTTTGTGTTAAACATTCGTTTAGGAATAGCCCGTAGGTACACTCGGTGCATGAAGTGGTCATTACGAGAAGTGCAGCGTTTGAATAAAATCGGTGTTTGCTTTCAGCTATTTATTATCGTGATAAAATTTGTTTTCGTCATCTTTCAACTTTTAGGTTTCGTAACGGTCTTTTTAACTTTTGAATCGGGATAAAAGACGATTTGGCTACAATTTATATCTATAAGCTTTTGTTAAATTAGATGGCGATTTATTAAAACTTCCATCAAACCGTTCAAAGTTTCTCGCCACTTTTCCATTATCCATGTAATTACCATGGAAAATCAGTGTGCTCGGAGTTTTAGTGAAGTTTAACAATTTGACAATATTATACCTCGATCTTGAAATTTTACCCTCGACGCGCTCAAAGAAGTTTCACTTCAACAGAATCAGAACGTTTAACAAAGACATTTATTTATTTAAAAGTTACACCAACATAGTAAACACTAACACTTACTTACAGTGAAAAAAAACAAATTAGCATCAAATAATAGACCAAGTGACACTATACAGACATGATATACATTGTTGAAAATTAATGGAATGGCTATATTTTATCCCCGATAGGGCTTATAGGGCTTATTAGGCCGATAGGTATCTCCACGATAACCGGCCTTGCGCTAATCTCATCCAGCCGGGCACTGCAATTTTCAGACAGTTTACGTAATAAAATTAAATTATTTCTCTACTAGGCCCTTATTCTCTATGACCAACAACATTCCTTGCCCATAACGCACGTCATAGAAACACAATTTCGACCGCTCCAGGTTCCAAAATATTAGAAATTAATATTATGTATTATATTATGTATACCATAACACTTGTTTTAAATGTATATTTTAAAGTGAAACTTCTTTGATCACGAGGGAAAAACAGTATTTGCGGCGTTTTATCTTAACGCGGCGTGTTATGGTCATAGGTAATAAGGTTTTTAAAATAAGCAGCGCGAAATAAAAATATACTTACTTCAAGATACAATATAGCAAGTACCTAAAGTAAAAAGAGCAGTTGCAACTCAGTAAGTATACAACGTGTTAATGAATTAACTGAAAACCTGTCACACCCCATTTAAAAATAGTAATAATAATATGATTAAAATATACTTTATGTCGAAAAAAATAATACTTTAAAAGTTATTCAACATTAGTTTGGAGGTGACCTATCTACGAAATTCCAAGCGCTACGCCCCCGCTTACCGGTTCGATTTTTTTTGCTGCGGGCGGCGTACGCGTCAAATATTGTATTATAAATAATTTAGACATGGGCTAATAAAAATGAAAAAATATAACCTATATTAAAACATAGTGCGATCGATTCGCTAGTTGATTCTGAGAAAACTATTAATTGGCAGGAACATAGTTCATTGGTAAGAGACGTCAGCTAAGAACGGTTTTAAAGGTCCCGCGGGAACTCCCAAACCTACGTGGATGGAACTGCAGGGAATTGCTAGTATTTCTCTTATCTCACAAACACAACAATTTAGTAGGTATATAGTTAGTTTAAAAAAGTATTTTTTTATTTTTGTAATTCAGGGTTCTTCTTTTGAAATTCAAATACAAACTGGTCCTGATGATCGACCTTAAAGAAGTTTAACTTGTAAAATTATAGATTGTAAAATTAAAAAAGCTTATTTACTCACAACTGGCTTAAATTCCACTACCTTTACCTTATTACATCAATGGTAGGTAATCATTAAAATGACCTACTCGTACACATTGAAGATTTGAGTTGCCTTTGAGCGAGCAAAGTAGCCTTATTCCGAACTTAAAAGTGTAGCCTACTGGCTACACATAACATAACAGCTGTTATAATATGTGTTCGCTAGCTATCTATTTCGCCGCGGTTTCACCCGCGTTAATTTCGAAGTTCCCGCGGGAATCTCTGCATAAAAGTAGGTACCCTTTGTTCTTTTCTGCACCAAAATATGCATGATGATCGCTTGAGTAGTTGGATATAGATAAGCAATAGTGTGTTAACTCATACTGAAAAAATTTTGAGTAAATTTGTGTTTTGAAATTATAGCGCCGTTTTGTGACAACAATTTTGTGCAAAAAAAAAACAATGTAATTAGGTTAATAGTTAATACATAGTTGAAAAACGTCGTTTATTTATTTATTTATTTATTCAATTTGGTAGAATATAATACTTTTACAAGTCAACTTGTCTTGGGTTACATTAGGTACATTATATAAGTAGGTACACTATCATGTTATTATTTATAAAATATGTGTGTACCTGCTTATTAATTAAGCAGTTGCAATCATAATTTTGATACAAATACAAGAGTTAAAGTGTGCGTTTCGGAATTCTCGAAAGATTTATTTATTTCAAGATTAGGAACCTTTGCGGACGCAGGTAGAAGAACCCGCCAAAGTTTCATCACAATCGCACCAATGGTTTAGAAACGCATAGAGGGCAAACATTGATTTTTATTTATAAAGATGAAGAAGAAGAGAATCCCGGAGTATGAAAATTTAAGGGCCAGAGTAAAATCGAACGTAATGCGTTATGATCCGGCAGTCCACGTGTTTTTTCAGTGATTAATAACAGACTGAATCTTCGTGATTAGATTCAGTCCGAAGAGACGCCCAAGCTTTTCCTTTATGATGTTTTTTTTTATGAAACTATTGTAGCATTCACTTTTAAGCTTCGGTTTGTTTCATTTCAAATACTTTGGCGCTTGGAATTGGGCTTCGGACCCGATGCGGAATATCTCAAAGCAGGTTATTACAAAAGCAATGTAAGTACATCCTTGACGTCTCTCCAATTTGCCATGTCAATGGGTTGGGAGATGCTCGATATTTTGTACTGGGTTTTTAGGCCGTATCGTGTTCTATTATTAAAGATAGAGACGAAGGAAGAATCTATTCCAACAAAGTCAGAAGTATCAAAGAAAGCCAAGTTCGCACAAAAACCCTTGCCAAATAATGACTTCTCTAAATAATATAAGTAGTGAGATCTATCTGGATCCCAAGATCTTTCTACTATAAACCATAGATCCTATAATGTATAAAATTCTTTAGTTGTGTTAAAAGACAATTTGTTATGTTCTTTACCGATTTGTGGAGCTTTAAATCTAAAAAACAAAGTTTAATTATACTGAAGTTGTAAGAGTCGTGGGTTATTTTTGAGCACAAATAAATATGACCTTGGAGTTTCTCACCGAAATCTCTATTTCTATGACCTTTTTTTTCTATATTGACACACTAACCCGAGAAAAAATAACAAATCTTTTTAAAATGAAGCTATTTTCCGTACATAATATTTTTACTTCGTCCATAAAGTATGATAATTCTCGTGAAGAAACTCCTCAGTTTTCACCAACTTGGAGCACCTCGCACCTCCGCACTTGGTTTATCGTTAAAGTTTTAACTAAGCTCCTATTCGCTTTTCTACGAAATTTCTTCGTTATAACGTGTAGGTGCTAAACTTATAACTTGATAATAATCATTTTGTGTCGTGTTAGGTATTTAGTCCTTTAAAAGAAAAATATTGTGTTTACTTAATAATTTTTAAAATAAATTCCATACTATTGTATTATACCACTAAACAATTCTAAATAAAAATTGTCTACCACATCGAAATAAAATTGTATTATTTATAATAATTGGAATACTTCTGCCAAATGTACCTACCTATACCTACTTTATTTTTGTGTTGACCGTTGGTCATGATCGTACTGTAAATTATTAACTTTAAAACTAAACGGTATTGACAAATTTGTTCAAGAAGTGGGATTTAACAATTTTTTTTAAATTGCTACACACGTGACTAAAAAATGATGCGATTCTTTTTTGTCAATATAGCATTAATCTTCCAATCATCCCTTCTGTACCTACTTTCAAAGAATAGAGATAATATAAAGAAGCGACACTCCGCCTCCCACTAATTGCATGCCTCCTCTACCCCGCAAATGCTACCTAGGTTACGACCTCGGAACAATAACTTCTTTAGTTATTCTTCTGAAGTTACGACCGAGTAAAATTTGACACATGTAGAATCTACACGTGTGACAATTGTCACTGACAGCCGTCTGTCAACTGTCAGCTCGCTGTCAACCCTACGATACGCACACGCGCACAACACGTGTACGTACAAGTCAGCCGTCTTTATTTGTGGGAAAGTACATGAACCAGTTCACTTGAATGGAGTGTCATCGGGCTGCTACTATGAAAAAAATTGCGACTGCTCATTTTCTAAAGCGAATGTCAGGCGGTTACTTGCAAATGAGAAATTCTTTTAGAAACGCCCCTTTTATGAGAAGTGAATGACCTTTGAGGAATAAATGCTACTTCCGATGTATATTTCCTCTTTTCATCGAGAGCGTTTTGAAAAAAAATGTTATTTTTCATAACGCTCGCGCTCATTTCAAAATATTAATGGAGTTTAAACGTAAGTACACGTATTAGATTATGTGCATATATTTCACCCCATTTTTTTATGTAGAAAGTAATAAAAGAATCAATTTTTTCACTCATAATATAAATACGTACGTATATAAATTTGTTAACGCGTTAGTCTCTTGACTGTTGTGTAATATATTTTTAGGAAATAAATTTAAATACATACATACGTTGTACCTACTTTTTTAAATCTAAAAACTAATAATTTCCTATTATTGTAACTTATTAATTAATTTTAATGCTACCCGCTTGTTATTTGAACACACAACCTTTCACCCACGGGTCGAGGTTTGACCTTTGAAGAACCTTTATTTAATTATCAATAAGAGTAAGGCGTCAGCTAGTCAGTCGCTCCATTTAAAATAATTTCATTATTATCATATCAATTAATCAGAAGAAAAAATAATTTAAATTTTTCTAAAAAAATAAAGGTAATGTAAGGTAAGGTAAGGTAACATGTTTGTAAAGTATTCGGCGATATTTTAACATAATCGAAATAGCTGACTTTGTTATTATAAAAACGATTTACAAATTTTAATTATGTGTGTCATCGAAAAACTTACGTGTTTTGGAAAATATAAGTACCATTCGCCTATACCTACCTACATTCATTTTCAGTGATACTTTAAAATGCTCACAGCTTGGC
The DNA here is from genome assembly GCA_907165275.2 of Zygaena filipendulae. NCBI lineage: Eukaryota > Metazoa > Arthropoda > Insecta > Lepidoptera > Zygaenidae > Zygaena > Zygaena filipendulae. Next base: position 2,794,474 of record OU015649.1, read on the forward strand.
ACCCCTTTACCGCCTAGCATTGTATAGCTATTAAGTAACCACTGTGGTGAGTAAAAAAGAATTGAACAGTGAACACCCGATTTGATTTGTTCGCACAGCCAAAACCGGAAGACAAAGACAGATTTAATCGCCTGAAAAAAGTACTTTTGAAACGTAATCGCGAGATAAGACGCAAGATTGAGCCGGGAAATCTGTTATTGTGCCTCTTGCCGATTTACGGGCAAAAAACATAAGGGACACTGAAAAGGTTTTGGCGCACAAAATGACAATTCAAGTCATCAATCACGAAGGAGCTTTTGATAGATGAGCGAGTGCTGATGGTATGAGAGACCTTTTGAGCTTTAAGAAAATATTAAGTATATTTTTGTTGTAGGTATCTATACTCAATGCAAAGTGTTTATCCTACAGTTTTTCTTTTAATAGCAATTTTTTCTGTCAACAGCTTTTATTAAGGTCGAAAAGACATGATGAAGTTTCATAAAAATGCTCATGTAGTTTTAACTTTTTGTGTAAATGAAAGGCACTGTACCTTTGATGACATTTTTTTTTCCGTTAATAATTTTATTTAAGTAAGTACCTATACAATATTTGTTTACGTATTTTTTGTTGTTTAGACACAAAAACATGGTGCATTTATATCGTAGCACATCTGGCATCACATGTTTTATTTTAATATGCACATACAAAATGAAGGCAATAGAGTTTTTTTATATGATATCGTTATAGAAGGCTGTAACCGATGAGGTGTTGATTCAAGAGCTTTAATAATTACTAGCTGTTCCTTCACAGTTTCACTCGTGTGAATTTCTAGACTCCCTCGGGAACTCTAAAAAGTAGCCTATGTCACTCTGGGATACCGTAGCTTTCGATCATTGAAATATTTTTTAAAATTGGTTCAATAGCACCAGAGAGTACTCTCTACATCCGAACCAACAAGCATTATCTCTGAGTCAAGTTCATATGGTGGAAGGGGTTCATAGACCGCCACTTTAAATAAATAAAGTGTTACCGCCGCACTCAGAGTCGACTTTAATGATTACTTAGTTAAGTATAGATTTTTAAAACAAGACTGCCGCAATCAGAGACGTTCAGTAAATTAGTGTTAATTGGCATTTAATGAGATTTAACTTAATTAGTTAAATGCCAATTAACATTAATTTATTTAACTTGTGTGATTGCGGCAGTTTTGTTTTAAAAATCTATACTTAACTAAGTAATCATTAAAGTCGACTCTGAGTGCGGCGGTAAGAGAATGACGTTTTATTTGAATTCACAAGGAATGTTGCGTATTGTTCGAGATCTAATTAATATACCTGTCTATATTTTTAAAAATTTAGAAAATGTAATTTCTGAATTAAAAAAATTACTGAATAGAATAAATGTGCCTTACATATTGTATCCGACAAAAATTACTACGGGCGTGTCTTATCTGACATTTCTTGTAATATGAACGGTCCCGTATAACAACCAAAGCGACTGGATGTCTTATCGGACATTTCTTATAAGACACAAGAAAATTTCTTATACTGTGCAATAGGCCTTAGGATCCTCTATACTTTATTCCACTGGGGGTTTCTTTTGGGTTTTTTGATTAGGCTGATGTTTTTCAGTTTATCACACATTATTATTCTAGCAAGTAGATATGATTTTTCTTTTGTTTTGGATACAAAAAAAACACTGCTTATTACGTCGGTTCTCCCTTGTTGCCCATGGTAAAGTTGGGATATTCGTTACGTAGGTGCCCTGAGAGAAAAATAGAGGCTTGTTCGGTAAAATTCGCGGTCGGGAAATTCCCCACTAAAGATCGGTCACCAGGATTTCTGTTACCGGTGTTCGGTAGGGCAGCATTTGGTTAGTAACCTCTTCTGTTTGCACTTAATTAACACCGCACGGGTTCGGTCTCTGAGTCTGCTGGTCACTGATAAAGTATCGCCAACACATCTTACGAGCAACGATTTGGTCTGATTGATTTCTCCGAGGGCTTTTTTGAGTCAACATTTGCACTCACAGTTCTATTTGCTCATAATGAACGTAACGGACACCTTATTGCACAAATCTTTTTTTTACCTCTTGATATCTATACCTACATATATTATGTAATAGATCACAATTATATGAAGGTAGTTTTTGCGGACATGCTTTTGAAATTTTTTTCTTGTATTTTTAACCAGAATTTTAAGGTTAAACGAGGGTCGTATTGAAGGAGTGTATTAAGTATCCTATTCTTGTCGCGAATATCGAAAATAATTATATAGAATCAAATTATTTTTTGACGGAAAGAGAATATTCACGAAAATTAGACAGATCCAAATATGTAAAGGTTTTTCCACCGCGTTAATCTATGTTTTTATCGAAGCTTTGTCTCTATGATTAGTTACATATTGTTTAACTAGCTGTGCCCCGCGGTTTCACCCGTAGAAATTTCGGAGTTCCCGTGGGAGTCCGGGATAAAAAGTACCCTATGTCCTTTTCTGTACCCCTGACAACGTGTATGCAAAATTTCATAAAGATCGGTTGAATGGTTAAGGCGTGAAAGCGTAACAGACAGACAGACAGACAGAGTTACTTTCGCATTAATAAATAATATTAGTAGGGATGTGACCACATTCATACAGAAGTGATAGTACTTCAAATCTTTTCGATTTTTAAAAGGTTGACTGGAAGAAATCCCCTCGCGGGATAAGTCCGCCTTTGAGCATAATATTGCCTACTTATTTTAATTTTAGCAATTTGTAAAAACTTTGTTTATGTTCAATAAAGTATACAAACAAACAAACAAACAATAGTCAGACCTCGCTCCCCGCTACGTGACTTGGTGACGGGGTGTTATGTTTTGAATTTGAAAATTATTATGTTCAGAAATCGGTTGAGATATCTCGTGTCTAATATGTTCCGCAGTGACGGTTGTCGGAGGCCACGCCAGTTCGCGTGTCGAGACACTGCGAGTGGATGTGTCTTAACTTCTAATGTTGTTAGAGAAACCATTTAGCCAGGTATTCGAGAACCTGACATCTGCACGCACGTGCCTTTCTCATTTCACTTATTGTTTATTTAATATATATATATATATTTTTTTTTAATTATTGTGTTCGCGTTCGTTCGTATTACCAGAATGAAATATGTAGTATGTTTTTAACATAGCCCCTTTCAAGATCCGATACCACTGTAATAAATTCTACAGTATAAAAAATTATACCTAAGCCAATTTCATAGATTTATTTTCTCTGAAAGAAAAAATCGTTATTCTTTGTCCCGATACCGACTTAACCTTCAAGAACAAATTGCTTTTTGATCCGGATATAAGCTGGGTAAATTGACAATAAGGTATGATACATAAAAATAAATATTTATTTAATTTTTGTATAAAGTAAGTACCTACTTAAGACCTACTTTCAAAGAATTTAGCCCGAAGTGGTGTTCGCGGAATCTCTTTCATACATAAACACAAACACAAACAAAATGATTCCGTTTCCATTTTTGAAGTTATTTGGCGCTTCGCGATTTCCACTTTGCATACAAAATATAAAATTACATTAAACGGGTGTGTTTATCGGTTTGTGTGCACGCAAGAAAGAAACCATTAGATTTCAAAAAACTTGTACACATTTTATGCGAAAGTAGCAAATTTTTTTCTATTCTTACTGTGCTTAAACATCTTTCTCTATACAAAAATGTAAAACATAGCTTGTTGTTACAGCTTACAAATCCCATAACCTCTTCCCCGACTTTATATAGATAGGTACCTATCTAAGTTTGGGATAGAGTATTAAAAAATATACGCCAATAGCTCGGGTCACACCCCAACCCTTGTCAAGATAAACGACCCAAATAGCTCCGCGGCGCGTGGCAACTGGTGACTGAACGATTAGTAATTTAAATAGATAATATTATGTTTGGTTGTAACATAGCGAGAAGTTGGAAAAATAATTGAAATCAAAGAAATTCACAACTGTTGAACCTCACAGACTTATAGGTATATTAAGGTTCATGCCCTTCTGGATTTTAATAAATTCTTTACCATCAACAAAATTACTAGATTGTTTAATAGAATTTTCTATTTTGCCTTCATGAAAATTTTCCCTTCTGAGAATTTGTGTTTCTAAGATTTTATCATTTTTAGAAGTCATTGCGCTTGTGCTAACAAAAGTTACCGATCTCATTTTTATTTTTATTAAAACTATAAGTGAGTTAGTTACAAAGCGTATCTGAACTTATAGATACCTATTATTAAGAACAGATGAAGCTTGATTCGGATTGAATTTAAAGATATCTTAGTTGGATTACGTAAGCATAAAACATGTTACTAAGATGAATAGATTACAGCGTAAGGTTTAAAATTAAAACTGAAAATAACCAAGATTAAGCCACATTATACAACGTGTTAATGCATTAACTGAAAACCTGATACACTCCATTTAAAAAAATAAACAATAATATGATTCAAATATATTTTATATCGAAAAAATTTATACTTTAAAAGTTATTCAACATTAGTTTGGAGGTGACCTATCTACGAAATTCCACGCGCTACGCCCGCGGCTACCGGTTCGAATTTTTTTGCTACGGGCGGCTTACGCGCCAAATATTGTATTATATATAACTAGCTGACCCGCCCGGTTCACCCGCGGTAATTTCATCGTTCTCAATTTTTGACATTTTATAAACTACTAGCTGTTCCCGCGGTTTCAACCACGTTAATTTTGGAGTTCCCTCGGTAATTCCGAGAAAAAGTCCCTTACGTCCTTCTCTGTACCTCTGACAACGTGTATGCAAAATTTTATGGTGGTCGGTTCAGTCGTTAGGGCGTGAAAGAGTTACAGACAAAGAAACAAATAAACTTACATTCGTATTTATAATTCAGAATTCCCGCAGGAACTCTGGAACATAAAATGTCATGAATTTTTGCATACCGCGTTGTCAGGGGTAGACAGAAGCATACTTATCTTGGAATTCCCGCGGGAAACTAGTGTTAAGATAAATGTTGCAAAGCATATGTAACCTATTTCATAACAAATAATACTTACTTGGAATTTCACTGTATATAAGTAGATATGCCATTTTTTATATTATAAATTGATGTTCGTTGAGAAAAATTCCTCCCTAAATATTCCTCTCTGGGAGTGATTGAAGACGGCGCGGGTTTTGGATTTAAAGGACAAGTGGAAGCGAAAAAAGCCTGAAGCTTAGGTCTAAACTAGAGCTCTTGTAAGGTTCGTACTTTGGGTAGATAACGATAAATCGCGGTAGATTGCCATAATTGAAGAAGAAGGGTTGTTGACCGGTGGAGGTCATAACGAGTGGACGCTTATCGCGTTATTTATTCGATATTTTCACTACCGTTCAGCAGCCATTTTGTTTTCCAAGAAATAAGCTGGTTTTCGAGAGAGAACCGTGTTTTATCTTGGGGAACAATCTAACTTGTCATTGACGTTTCGCCATAATTACTTTAATCGCTAAAAATACGTACATTGGCAGAATTAAACGCGATAAATCGCGATAGATTGCCATAATTGAAGAAGAAGAAGAAGCGTACGTCAAAAATATAAAATCCATCAATTTTGAATTAAAAAGAAGTAGAATACAAAAGAACAGATTAAAAAATAATAAGTACTTATTAGAAATGATGCAAGATATTATCATAACGAGTGGCATTGGTCTTGTTACACTCTCAGAATAATATTATTCTTCTGAGGTTACACTCATATTGAAAGAGAAGCATTGATTCATAGGCAGAGAGAGACATTACATAATCTTAGGTAAAATTAAAGGAGGACTACCTGTAAGCAGCAAAAAAAACATAGAGTAAAACAGATAAACTCCTCCATTAAAAAAACTGTATCAACCGAAATTAACTACAAATTCTTCACAGATTTTAATAGATTTCAGAGTAGTTCTTATTTGAGTAGGTATGTTCCTCGCTGATTTTGTCACATGATTATTTAGTGTATCTATTTTCCTAAAATATCAATTTCCAAAATTGATATTTGTGTTTCAACTTTCAATTCCAATACATGACAACATTCCTGTGATCCATTTTCAAAATGATCGCTCACTCGCTCGCAAAGCTGTGGCATTCCAATATAGGTGTGCTGTAATAAGTAAAACAATATCCATGTTCCGATCTTTAGTGTAGCTTAAAACTACCGAATCTGAAATTCTGGTACGTCTATCGCTCTGCCTCACTGTGACTGACATCCGCTCGACTCTTGTATCGCATCTAGATAAACATCCTTGAACTCGAGTGCGTACCTACTCGAGAGTACCTACTGTGGAATTTGCTGGGTTTCTAATGACAATGGCGAAGACTTGATTGCTGTAACTTGCTTTCTCATCAAATTATTTGTCCCCAAAATTTAGGAAAATAAGGAATGATAATTAAGCATTTCATTTCTGTTCATGAAAATAAAATAAAATTGCTGGAGGCAGAGAGTTCTTGGTTAGCATGAAGCTGCAAGATTTTTGTGGTTGATCAGCCTTACGACATGACGTCATCCTTCCCTGTCTGCTGTGACCCGTGTGCACTCATGAAGCTCTAGGTTATTTGTCATGAATTTGTTTGTAAATAGATTTTTTGTCAACTTTCTGTGTATGTGTGTGTATCTGCTGCACAATAAAAATTATTCCATTTTATTATATTCTATTCTAAATGAAATTAAATGAAATACTTTTAATTTATATCCACAAACATAGGTACCTAAAGTATAGCTAGGCAGGTACTACAAAAACTTATAAATACGTAGTTACAATGGGCGATCACTATTAGAGGAGACAAATAAAACTTATGAAATTGTAGAATTATTATTGCAGTCTTCAGTTTTTCACCGCACGACAAGGCACTCAATGGATTTATTGCCCCGCTGCGAAACGTGTCCACAATTCCCAATTAAAATTCGGTAGAGGACGTCCATAGAAAGGAAAACATCATGAGCTATAGGAATCGACGGACATATACTTATAGGGCGAAGGAAGTGAAGGATCTTAGCAAATAGAGGCCCATTGTCTATTCCTATCCCTCATTGAAGACAAGGGTGAGGCATACATACATCTAGGTATCTAAACTAATAATATAAACTTTTGTAAGTTTGGATGGAGGAGATAATCTCTGGAAATACTGAACCGATACAAAAAATATTTCACTGATAGGACCTACAGTAACTCTGAATAACATAGGATACCTATTTCTTAGAGTTCCCGAGGTCCTTCCGAAATTCATACGAGTAAACCGCGAGGGAGAAGCTAGTGGGGGTATAAATTTTTTTATTTAGAAAACTGAAATTTTGAACCGATGTGATCCTATTATAACAGTAGTAAATATAATATAAGTAGGAACGTTGACAAAACTACGAATAATATATGTCACAACCATTTAATTGCTGAAAACAGAAGTAAAAAACCACGTGACCAGCGATGTCGACGGTTATAAACCTCAATTGTTCTGAGTTATAAACACACTGAAATGTCACTGATTGCATTTAAGCGAGGCTGTTTTTATCATGCAATTGAATCATTGGTAGACTGCAGACAGACAAGCTCATTGGAACATGCGCAATCACAGGACGAATCATCTCTATTGTTGTTACAATCACACCCATATTTTGAGCCTTGTTGCACTTTACGACCCACAGAAAAGAAAATAACAGATAGAAGGGACATCAACTTAGTTTAGTACCTATGAAAATAGATGAAAGCCAGTGTCGCCAGGTGATATTCTCACACAAAACTATTAATCACGCACTAAAACATTTATTAACGTAAAAAAATGTATTAAACGCTTTATGGTTATGTTTTTACTTAGTCACTGTTATCAAAATTCACAGTTTTGGGAATATTGTGGTAAATATACCTACTTGGGATGGCAGCAAAAGAAGTTTTGGGCAAGTTAGAGCGTTTGCTCTAACTTCCTTTGCAACGGTAGCGCGCCTGCCCCGCCTACATGTCCTCTCAGTTAATTTATTTGCTCTGTGATACGACCAATAAAATTCCTTGCATACAATCTTAAAGCTCAAGATAGTAAAAAAAATCTAAAAAATATTATTCTGTACGCCGTAAAACGCTGCCATAAAATTAATTTTCAAGTGAAACTTTTTTGGGCTTCTTTAGGGTGGAAACAATTTATAGGTTGTTGAATAGGTTGTGGTCACAATCAATCACTACCCAGATTCAGTATCGACGTATTGCCGCCACGCTTTGTCCGTGCAAACATAATTATGTGATAATAATTATTATTGATTTTATGGTATTCCGAATGTATCTATCAATAAGCCAGACTAAGGGCATTTAGCAATAATTTAGCAATATTTATTAGCCTTATTAGACCGCACAATAAAAATGTATAGGTAGTGTATGTAGTTTAAGAGCGGACTTATATATGTCGGAGAATGACCATTTACTTAGTTATTTTATAACTACTGATGCTAATTAATGATCTTGTGGACGTTATCGGGGTTCAATGCAAGCACAAATCAAGATATTCACTGTATATTATTGTTTTATTTATTTAACACAACAATCTAATAATTTACTATGATATTAATTATTAAAGAATTTATAAAACATTATTAAAGAATTTATAAAACATTATTAAAGAATTTATATCCGAGCAGCAGGTTCGCGACACAGATCTAACTTAGCCCAATGCAACGTAATTCCCACAATAATGATCCTCCTCGATCTCACACCATCCTTCTTATAGTAACCCCTCTCCGGGCAACGTTAAGATCGCGCCTCGACCCTGCTCTAGGCTAGTCCTCTGCTCTCATTGGATATTTAAATGACGTGATACTGTAAATACAATCTCTGATTGGACGTGTATGACGTGTTACTAAATACAATACAATGATTGTTAGAAAATAATAAGATTTACATAATGGCAAAGTACTTTTGGTTATAAAATAAACAATCAACTCGTTTCAAACTACTTCCTCCGACACGGCCATTCTGACGCCTCACACGTCCTCGTGTGATGTTGTTTGACGAACAGTCACAGGCATCATCGTCATCTGTGAAAACAAAAACTAATTGGGTAACATAGTTCGGCCACTCCTGACAAAAATAAGGTGATCGTTACAACTTCGGCGCAATAGCTTCATCTTTCATATAAATATTAAACACTGCCTCTGTACCATCTCTCAAGAGCTCAAACGGAACTATGGCTACATCATTCTATGCAAGAAAATTGCAGAATCCTTGCTAATTCCTTTTACTATAATATTCGAAATTAGGTATTTTCCCTCTCAATGGAAAATTGCTAAAGTTATTACGCTGTCATTCCTTCAAGTCATAGACCATGTGCAATTCGGTTTTCCCATTAGACATCACAGCACCTGACTAGAGTGACTGAACAGATTTCCCACAATCTCAACCTAGGTAACTCTACCGGAATGTTCCTATTAGACACTGAGAAGGCATTTGACACTGTGTGGCACGATGAGTTATTGCACAGGCTAGAAAATCCTTTTTAGTCTTGTAAAACTTATTCAGTCATATTTACAGGATCGCCTTTTTTTCAGTTAATGTCGGCACACATTCCTTAACCCTTTAGGGCCCTATGTTTTTCTCCTGTACATAAATGACATACCTAAACAACCTCATACACAACTCACAGATTTCGCAGGCGACACAGCTTTATTTACATCATCTAAAGATATCGATCTTATTGTTCAACGTCTGCAATCACTGGTCTCGAACCTATCGATTTTTCGGTATTTCTACTGATATGGGCTCTGTTCTACTGAAATATCGAAATATTACGTTTTTTCTGCGATTTCAGAGTATACATGAGAATTCTCCAGATTTTCCTACCGATTTTATACTTTTAAGTTGGCAACTCCTTTCATTTATTTTTATATCGAAGCTTGTAAACAAATAACCACGTGGTTACCATTGAAAAAATAAACCAATAAAAGGTTTAGACAATATTGATCCAAAAAAAATGTTAAAATTGGCAAAACTGCTTCGCAATAGTTCTTATGAGTAGGCTCTTTCCCATTCAGAGCATATGAGTAGGCTCTTTTTCCATTCAGAGCAATGATTTCCAGGAAATTGATACAGAGTGGCGCATTTTAAGAAATTGTGAACAAATCAAAACATTTCCTGATGATGTAAAACTATTTTGGGATGAAGTAAGTTTACTAAAGCGTGGCGATGAAACTCAAATGTTTCCTTTTTTGTCTAATTTCATCTTTAATATTTTATCATTTCCCCATTCACCCGCTAACGTTGAATGCATATTTTCACATATAAATCTTTTGAAAACAAGACAGCGAAATAGGCTGTCTACTGAATCAATCACTGATCTATTACATGCAAAACGACTCTTTAATACAGCTAATTGTTATGATTTTGAAATTTATTCGAAGATGACCGCGGCTATGGTCAAAGAATAAAAATAAAGTTTTTTTTTTTTTTCAATAAATAAACGAATTTTAATTAATATTGTATTTAATTTTCAAATACCAATTTTGGGTACAAATACTTATATCGATTTTAGCTGGCAACTCTACCGATCTCGCTCTATGACGTTCGAGGTCACTGTCAGCAATTGTTCCTTGAATGATTGTATTCTTACTTTTGTATTCTTAATTTTTACTAAAAAAAATTGAAACTAAAACTTAATACTGCGAAAACAGAGGAATGCGTTTGTAACCCAAATTGCAACTTAAAACCGATAGATTACTCATTCCACGGAAGACAAACGTCAAATACCTACCTTGATCTCTTAATCTCATTATGGACAGCAAACTTATTGGAATAATCACCCTGACATTCTACGCCTAAGAGGTATTAGAACAATCAACGCATTGAGTTCTGTACTTAACAGATGTGCCAACCTTTTTTCTGCCACGAAATTAAAAATCTACTCAACACTTGTCCGGCCGCATATTAAACTACTAGTAGTACCTACATAACAAAGCCTTAAAAAAAATTGCTTACAACACTCCGTTTGGAACCAACTTACGTTCAACATAATTCTATTAAATTTCCACTAATCAAAGATTTTATTTTAAAACTGTCGCACAAATTTTTAAAACCCACATCGCTTAAACCCTCTAGTCTTCGCGCTTGGTTGTATTATTAAATAATTTACCGTATAAAAATAAATATCATTAATATCGTCTTCCACATCACTATTTCTATGACGAATTTCAATAACATTGGATTTTTAATGTATGGTCGGTAACCTATAATACCGTGTCAATGTATCGACGTATGATTTTTAATATACTTGCTACACACTATTCACCTGAAGTAATTTTTAACCGACTTCCCAAAAAGGAGGAGGTTCTCAATTCGACGCATATGTTTTTAGTTACTAAAAACAGAAATTGGACATGGGTTGTAAGTATGCACGTAGGTACGTTACGTACGTTAAAGTATCCACAACCCATATATTCCCAATGAATATGTTTCACATCTATAGTCATTTCTAATACACATACCCCTTTCATACTGTTATTTTAATTTATTTGTTACAACAGATGTACAATAACGTTCATCAAGGTTAAGCCTGGGAAATGATTTAACTTCCTATCCAAGTTAAATAACATTTGTCAATTATTGTGTAATGAAGAGTTTTTAGAACAAACAAAAAAAAAATTGCTTCATCGGGAATGTTTACTAGTTACACCTATCAAGTGCACGGTCTCATAAAATAAATGTTTACTAATATCAAGTACACACTTTCACGAAATACTAACAATACAATGCTTGACGGAAAACAATAAATTACCTATTCAAAGTTAAAGTAACAAAGACTTTGATATACATCCTTTACGCATACTTAACACTGAGTAAGAAAAAGTTTTGACCCACTTAATATCTGTAACTCAAGAGCTTGCGATAGCATGAGCCTCGAAACGTGATACTTGTTGACATATTACGGTTATGCTTGATAGATTTCCTAACAAAACAAAACAAAGAGTCAACTAATTCATTACTCATGAGAACAGAATTTTAGTAAATTCCATATTGTTATTTGGATCTCCTCATGTAAAGTGCCACCCCTCTGGTTACTCTAAGGCCACCTCGCCTTTTCATCAAACTATAGCATCGTCATCTAAGGCCACCTCGCCTTCATAGACAATCCATCATTCATTCTTCATAGACATCATCTAAATGGCCACCTCGCTGTTTAGACACCCAATAGCCACCACATCATTCAGGTAACCTACATATAGTGCATGTAGCTACCACGTTGTATATCACATATTTAAAACAGACATAGACACACACGACTGATATTTTAGTTATAAACCACGAAGTAGTCAATTTCGAACTTGGATGATACAATTAAAAAATGTTCAGTACTTTTTGTATAACAATATGGTTATATAATAAAAGAGCTTGAAATACATATCAATATGAACTCCTGAGCCTTGTAGTTACGGAAATCGTCACTATTTGTGTTAGATTATGAGATTATTCACTGTCTTTATTAAGAAACGGTTGCATCAGTCTCACTTACATTCTAGTTCAATCTTTGAAATACAATTAAAATCATAAATTTCGAATCTCTTTCTTCCTCACGAATAAAAGAAGATATAATATTACATGTTAAACAAAAGAAGATTATTCAACAATTCAACATTGATTCGATCACGCAGTAGGTAATTTTATTTTCTATGACTTCGACATACAACATCATTCTTTTCTAAGATATACAACGAAACTCTCCCTATCAATTTTGTCAAAACTTCAATCACAAATAATAAAATTATCAAATATTATTCATGTCTTATTTAATTCCTGCCTCGGATTACAATAACTTACAACAATGATCAAGCAGCCAAAGCCTGCAGAACATTACCATCATCAAAAGCATGTGACTGACTTTCTTTCAATAAAAGTTTAAACATAATTAGGCCAAAAAAATAGGTATTAAATTTTCAGCAACAGAAATCAGAATATAGACAAACAGACAGTTTTGTAGTCCAGTTTTTGTCTTCATATCATTAATTGACGTTAAATTTCGTAATACTATACTAATTAGATTGAACATTATGATATCCATCCACAGTAGGTATTCATCAATATTCATTAAATTATCAATAACAGAAACAATTTTTTTGTTATCATTTGTTACGAAGCTTATGAATCGATACTTAAACAGTGACCCTTTTTTTTTTTCTTCCATACTCTTACCGGTACTTCACCCGACTTTAACGTATTAAGTGTTCTAACTACCATTAATAAGGACTAATATTGAGCATTTTTACTCTGGGAGGGCCATATTTTTTTTTTTTTTTAAGTTGAATGAAATTGTTCGGTTAACCTTAGTTCGTTTCCAATTTCGGTCTTGCAGCTAGAAATTTATCGTTTGATACCTGGGATAAAACTTTCAAATCACACAATATTTAAGATATTGTAGGTACTTCTCTAACAAGTTTAAATTAGATAGGTCTCTTTAATTAGGAGACAATCAGCACTAGAATCAAACCAAAATGAATACTGCTCACCAAATCGTGTGATCTGGGCACCGATGATAGAGTTACACCAAATATCATATTTCCACTCCTTTCATGACGGGGGATATCGCAACTATTATTTGCTGCTGCTTACTGCTGACCACTTTTTTTTTTTCAAACATCATCGGGAGAAATCACCATCGGCACCAGATTTGTATCGCGTCACGGTCACGCACAACTCACGTACGACTGAAAAAATTCAAGGGATCTATGACAAAATTTTCTACAAACGTAACATTTTATCAAAGACTAAATTTAAGACGGTTGCCTTCTTGCGTTGTAATGCATCGATCTTTATCTCTTCAAAATTTCGCTTACTACATGAAAATAATATGAAAATACCATAATCTCTAGTAGTTATTTCTACAGAAAAAAAAGCAGCGTTCCAGTCATGGTTCGGTTTTTCCTGTGTAAATTTATGATAGGAATAGCTAGCAAGAAAATAAACATGTTCCAACTGAATCTCTAATGGGCACCAACAATAAGTATAGGAAAAATTAAAAAAAATTACTTCCCTGTATGTCGCGACTCACGAACCGCTCGGACGTCAATGTCTTCATGCTTCAGTTCGTATTTAGTCAACAAAATGTTTTTGACGGAGGCAGTTGAATATGATACGTTCACCATTATATACCTCGATTTATTTGCCTGCATAATATCCCACTTCTGATGTCGGAGAATGACCATTTACTTAGTTATTTTATAACTACTGATGCTAATTAATGATCTTGTGGACGTTATCGGGGTTCAATGCAAGCACAAATCAAGATATTCACTGTATATTATTGTTTTATTTATTTAACACAACAATCTAATAATTTACTATGATATTAATTATTAAAGAATTTATAAAACATTATTAAAGAATTTATAAAACATTATTAAAGAATTTATATCCGAGCAGCAGGTTCGCGACACAGATCTAACTTAGCCCAATGCAACGTAATTCCCACAATAATGATCCTCCTCGATCTCACACCATCCTTCTTATAGTAACCCCTCTCCGGGCAACGTTAAGATCGCGCCTCGACCCTGCTCTAGGCTAGTCCTCTGCTCTCATTGGATATTTAAATGACGTGATACTGTAAATACAATCTCTGATTGGACGTGTATGACGTGTTACTAAATACAATACAATGATTGTTAGAAAATAATAAGATTTACATAATGGCAAAGTACTTTTGGTTATAAAATAAACAATCAACTCGTTTCAAACTACTTCCTCCGACATATATATAAAGGTGCTATTTCCTCCCTGAAAGCACTATATTGTCATTTTAAAAACGGGTGCATCTGAATGTGCGCGTGCGTGTGTGCGAGTATTCGTGCAGGCGTGCGTGCAGGCATTTGTGCGTGCGTGCGTGCGTGCGACCGGTCGGTCACTATACTACCTACCGTATGCCTACTATTGCCCTTGACCATAATGCTTGAAAGGTCAAGACGTCTACGAACAAATTTATTTTCAAAAAAAATATCTGAAAGTTTTAAAGATTACAAATTCGAAATTATAATTAACAAAAAAATAATCCTACTCACAGTTCTTTGATATTCCTATTAAATTTTGATATGCTGCCATTAGCGTGATTCTTCGTTTGATAAGAAAGCCATTTAATATTGATATTAGAAGTAACGACATTAATATTATAGTATTTGTTCGTCATTAATGAGTTTCGTCACGCAAATTTCTCGTTAAATATTATTTTCTTAAAACAAGTACGTACTTACTGCTTGTTTACTTATAATATTTATTGAGAGTTATAAAAGTTATTCGCCCTACTACGTGTATATGCGACAAGCGTATCCAAGTTGAAACTACAATCGATCCATAAAGCTACTACGACGGGGCTTACACATTGTAATGAATCACAGATTGGCTCATGAATTTGAAAATACATAGTTACAGCTTTTGAAGTCATCTTTTCACTGAATCTGCCGTTCTTGCACTTACTCTCTTGAATTTCTTAACGGAGCCTGAAAAAATATTAGCTATTGATTTTATAGTTTTCCGAATGTTTCTATCAATAAGCCAGACTAAGGTCATTTAGGATATAGCAATATTTATTAGCCATTGACTGTATAACAGAGATGTAGTGTATGTAGTTTGAGTGCTATTTCCTCCCTGAAAGCACTTTATTATCTATACTAATATTATAAACCCAATGAAACAGGTTTTCAGTTAATTCATTAACACATTGTATAATATTTTACACTTGTATATCATGGTTAAACTTTGCCGCGAGCGATTTCATGACTGGTTAAATATGATATGCTTGGTGAAACCCACTTGTACAAATACAATAACAACTAGAACAATGGATTTTATTCATGTTATAGTGTTCATTATTTTGGACTATAAATAATAGGCTTTTATAGTCCTTTAGCGCTATACAGACTGGTCTGGCATTAATCCTAGTCTGAATAGCGGTCCCCGGGCACAAATACTAAGACTTTTTGTGTTCCAAATATCAGTTGAGTTAGGCTAAGCTGTGTATAGTTTTAGACAGTTTCAGCAGTACTTTATATGAGCTAAAGGATGACGATGGTGTTCTTTTTTTGTAAAACCCAGTCTGAATAACTAATAAAGGTACCTACTATTAATAATATATATACTGATGGATCAACACAGTCTAAACCGCTGATCGTAGAGACCTGAAACTTGGTGGTTGTGTTCTTTGTATGACGTAGGCATCTAATAAGAAAGAATTTTTGAAAATTCAACCCCTAAGGGGATGAAAAGGGATTGCAAAGTTTGTATGGAACAATTCCGCAGGAACTTTGGAATTATCGCTGGTGAAACCGCGCGGAATAACTAGTATCTACATAATAAATAAAAATGAATCCCTATTTCCCTTGGTCACGGCATCACGCGTGAACGGCTGGACCGATCCCCATCAAATGTTGCATACACGTTGTCAGGGGTACAGAGAAGGACATAGGGTACGTACTTTTTGTTCCAGAATTCCTGCGGGAGTTCCGAAATCACCGTGGGTGAAACCGCGGGGGTCAGTTAGTTTCAAATGAGTTACGTGGTAGATAAACACTGTTCTTGGTTGGTGTTGATATTTTTGAATAGTATAGATTCCCATCGCTTATTTGGGATGGGCTCAGAGAAAAATGGGTGGGTGCAGGGGAGCGAAGTCATTAAATACGTACGTAACTAAAAGGAGTATGATCCATTTCGTTACATTAATTAATGGTCGTATGCGTAACTAATAGCTTTATGTGTGAAATTGTCCGGACAAAGTGGTTTTCGTATGATTTTATGCTGAACTGAGCCTTTTCTATTTGTTCTTTTGGGACCGGGTTTACTTACTTGTTGAGTGGAAACAGGAATATCTTTGGTCCCGAAAAAGTGTTTATCTATCTTCTTTTAAAGTGCACAGTTGCTTTAACCAATACGAACATACTAAAACACATATTGCCTATGTCTCACACTTTATATCGCCAGGTTCTATAGTCATGTTATTACAAAAAGGCAATTTCTAATAACAACTCTCTCTTCTAAAATCAAAAAGCTCTATTTTTTTTATGATTTTTAAGATTTCATTGATCAACATACATTGAAGCGCTCCTCCAAAAGTTGCGCTCCTCTTTGGGTGCGATAAATTTTGTTGTTTCTTTGATGAAGATACGAGTAGGTATAAAGTTTTTCTGATATTTTTTATGTTCTTTCTTTAAAAGGTATATTAAGCCTAATATACAAAGTTTTAGTATAGATTTTTAATATATCAATGAGATATTTTTACTTGAATTAATCTCCACTTTCTCTATTAAATTTAAATACTTATACAAATTAACAAAAAAATTAAAACCGACTTCCAAAAACACAAAACTGAAAAGCTAAAAATAAAATGCTAAAATTAACAAAATACCGATTTAATCCAAAAGACAAAACACACGTAATATTATTATTGGTTTGTGCTACCACTGATAGGTTTGAATTCGGTGACAAGCTGGTGTCTGCCCACTTGGGTTGTTCTGCTCACGGAGAGCTGGTTGCGGGAGTTGACTTAGCCCATCTGGTCCTCCATATTTGGCTTGTCATCGACTTCATACCGATCAGTGGTAGCACAAACCAATAATAATATTACGTGTGTTTTGTCTTTTGGATTAAATCGGTATTTTGTTAATTTTAGCATTTTATTTTTAGCTTTTCAGTTTTGTTTTTGGAAGTCGGTTTTAATTTTTTTGTTAAAAATTTTTGTTTATTTTTCGCATTTAAGTGACTTAGTTGGTAATTTCTCTAAGTTACAATAGCCTAATGTCAACTGCTCATCACCTTTTACAAAATATTACTTTTCCCGACGCAGGGACGTTAATTGTTGAAGAGTTCTCCCAGTGCATCACCATCAGTTCCACTTCACCATATACATTGTGATGGGCATAAATTGTTTAGAAACCATATTAAAGTTGACGATTCAGAACCCGTGAAATACCTATTATTGAGTAGTTCCGATGACCATCGGTGGTCTTATCATCAGTTCCACTTCTTCAAATTTTACTTTCCGAAAGCAAATAAACGATTTACTATAAAAAATACAAAAATCGCTATAGGTGTACCTATAATTTTTTAAGAGTTCCCTCGATTACTCCAAGATCCCATCATCAGATCTCGACTTGGTGACAATGAAATCAATTTGGGAGTATCCCCTTTCAAACAAAAAAACAATTTTTGAAATCGCTCCAATCGGAACCCGTGAAATACGTATTATTGTTGAGTAGTTCCGATGACCACCTGTGGTCTTCATCATCAGTTCCACTTCTTCAAATTTGGCTTTCCAAAAGCAAATGAACGATTTACTATGAAAAATACCCAAATCGCTATAGGTGTGCCTATAATTTTTGAAAAGTTTCCTCGATTTCTCCAAGATCCCATCATCAGATCCCGACTTGGTGGCAATGGGACCTAATTGGGAGTAAACCCTTTCAAACAAAAAAAGAATTTTTCAAATCGGTCCACCCGTCTTCGAGTAATCGGTGAACATACATTTGTAGGTAAATAGTTGGGTTAGATACACATTTAAGTTTCCTTTTGTTGTGTTGGTATGATTTACCTATAAACTGTGTTATTGCCAAATATAAATAAAATTATCTTTTTTATGGGACTTTACTAAAACTTTCGTAGTGGGTTTTTGTAATAAACAAAACGCATGCCTATACCTACTTATTCGAGGTGGAATAAAGGATCAAAATGTCTACAATCAACTTGTATTTTTTTTTTGAGATTATATCGCTCCCCAAATAATCTAACAAAACCAAGTCGATCATTTGTTTCTCATTTCATTTAGGTACTGTGAGCGGCACAAAAGAATATTTCTTTTCCAATAATGAGATCGAGCAGTTTAATGAATTGATTGAGAAGTTCTGAGTGGATTCACATATCGCCTTCACAACTTTGATGACTGCATGGAATGACTTGGGCGAACGTCTTACTTTAAAAGTTGGAATCTCTTGTTCTTTTTTCTTCTTCGTTTAACCGAATGTCTTGTGCCAGATTTCCCTTTTTAAATAGGTAGGTATTTAATATACTTTTTTAATACCAACGCTGTAAAATAAATAGGTAGGTACCTATTTGGCCTACCAGCAGAAAATAGTAAACAGAAAAGATTATTATCTTTTTTTCTACTCTGTGGTTAAACAAGATAATAATTAATCTTAAATCTCTACTGTAATTCAAATAAATGGAAAAACAGCTAGTAGTTAAATTAATTAGGTAGAAAGTTGTGTAAGGAGAAGAAGAATAAAAGAAGTTTGGAGTTCTTGCGGGAATTCCGAAACTCACGCGGGTGAATCTCCGAAACGATTGAATCGATTTTGAAGGGACTCACTGCGTCGGATCCTACAGGCCGTACCTGCTACATCTTACGTTGTTCTGCGATCCTGGTACTTTTTGTAAACCTATGAAACTAACCGACCGCCTCTGATCACATAAGTTGGTTAGTTTGTAACAAAACCCTTATAAGAATTTCAATCGGGATAACTAGGTTAGATCAAACCAGAAAAAGCTGCGAGATTTGACGTTGAAGATAGTCTATGCCAGTAGGTCCACGGGTCACGAGTTGATATACAATATTTTATTCCCGGTGGACCCACTGTCAGCGCTTTTCTGTCGAGGGGGTCTACGGGCAATAAAAATTCCCCGTGGGCCCACCAGGGGATCTAGCCGGGGGGTCCACGGGGGTGCATCAGTTTTTCCTATAGGTACGTACGTCGCATTTATTGTGTCCATGATCAGATTTAATTAGTCGATATTGTACTCCACGCCATATTAATGAGCCAAAGATAATGGTCAAAGCGTGTATCCGACAGAGGATGATTAATCAAAAAGTTAACGCCATCATGGCATCGATCGCCGTTCGCTGCCTTTATCAGTTCTAACCTTGACAATACACCCGTGTATTGTGTGTTGTTGACGGGTGAAAGCCGTACCGAATACCTACATCTGTGTCACGTTTGTCTTCGTTACTTCAGTCACCTTTCAGCATCTATTTTTAACACTGAGCGGGCAACTGGTTTTCGAGAGATCCATGTTTTAACTTGGGTACAATCTAACATTGTCATTAGAGTTTTGGCATAATTGTTGAAGTAGAAGATTTTTTTTCTACTAAAATATAAATCCTTTAAAAACTTTGTCACTAGCAGAATGAGAATAATAGAAGCCATAATTAAAGATAAGGAGACAGTACACGATGGTTCTGTTACTCTCTACCTAACCCTAAAATTCTGCCCTAACTAACCTTGAAAATATATAACATATTTTCCAAAAAAACTATCTTTATTTCATTTATGTAATAATACCTATGCTTTGTCAAAATATAAACCTGGGTACGTTTACAATCTAAAAAAAAATAAAAGCAATTATAAATTTTCAAAATTTTATATTGATTTCAGTAGATATCTACCTATACCACTTGTATAAAGAAGAATACCATTTCTTGATTTTTCTATATTTTTAAGAATATAATTTTATACTGCCTTTCGTAATCAGCCTTTTGATGACCCCACTGCTGGAATATTTCTCAAAGTCCCAACCAAGGGTGTCTAATAAATAGTCCACCAAGCGGAGCAACTGGGTATTGCTATAGAAGTAAAATATTTATGCAATAAAAGTATCTATTCGTAATAATATTATATCCGAATCTTTACCAAACCGAACCAATTCATACATAACTGTTAACACAAATGATTACATATATAATAGATACTAGGATATTTGGATAGTAAGTACACTCACTGCCTGGAGTAAAATAAATATTTTCCGACCCTTCCTAGTCACGACTGGTAACAATAGAACTGCGTCCCTCTCTTGTTACCTCATAAAAACACGTCAAAAGATACAATCTTATCCTCTCATCGAGTGTCAACGGAACTGGCCGCTGGTTCGTTTTGGGATGAAACAAAGTTATATTCCAATAAAGGTTTTGGTGACCCTTCTCCCCCGCCAAGCTTTGTTGTCGGAAATCATATTTTGTACAACAAAATATTTTCATATTTTCGTGTAAGTACGTTGTACGTGGGTGTATAAGTGCGTGTGAATAAATTAACATCCGGTTGCTAACGAAACAGCCAATTAGGAATTCATGTGCGAGGCGAAATTGCTTGGTTAAAAAAGTTATCTTTAAAAACAAAATTAGTGATTAGGGCTCAGCTGAAAATCAACGCTGCAGTCTCCTAGGTTGTAACATGACCAATTAATGACCTCATCAGTTTCGTATAATTATGTTGAAAGGAATATGTTTTTCTTTTTGATTTAATTTCACTTCCTGAGTTATTTATTTATTTATTATTTTTTTAAAGTAATTTTAGAAAAAACACTATAAATTATAAGGTTTTTAAGAATTGTTAAATTTTGTTTAATTACATTTTTTTTCTGTAAAATTCATACATTACTTTTACATTCTAGGTTAAATAACCAATTATATTTCCTTTTGGGCAGCAATAGAGAATTAATTGTCTGTGATGGCTTAAATGTTTTTTTATAGCAAACGTGCAAAAGAATATATCTACAAACTTCTTTCTGTGGTACTTTTCCTATTTGAGTCATTGGCTACGGAAACCTAAAAATATTCCGCTCCATTGATTTGGATCGCGTTGATAGGTATAGGTGTGTGGTATATCAATGGTATAGTGGTATAGGTACTTAACTTTTGTATGCAACTGTGGCGAACTTATTTTGTATTTTTACGATTTCAAAGTTGGTTCCTAATTAAAAGTTGTAGGTATCTACGGAATACGAAGCGTCGATGGTTTTCTGTTGATAAAAGACTAAAATAACACTATGTACATATAATTCTATTTTTAGAAAGAAGTTCTTTATCGCACGGTACGGATGGGAGTAAAAATTCATTTTCCGTCACGGCGCGGCGTCTTACGGTTGCTCTAAAAACAAAGCAACTGTAAATATTTTTGAATTTTTTTTTTGTATATTTGCCTCTTTTCACGCATAACGGACACAGCTGACTTAGTTTACTCTTAATATGGAAAACACTTCGTTCTAACCAAGTGTTCTACAACACTCAGCCATTTTCTTTATTTATTTAGAAAGTAATTACAATGGTTGCTATTATCGTTTGTCTTAATGCCCCGTCAGTCAACATTACTGCACGCATTGTAGACTTACTTAGCCCGGATAAAACGTAGGCTGTATTTATTACAAAATGATACAAACATATTCTTCTATAGTCTCCAAAATAATAGGATATTTGGCTAAATTTTTAATCTTAGTCCGTCCTGTAGATTCATAAAAAATATTAGAAACGTATTTTTTCTTTTTTCACGTAAGTAACAAATAACGGAGATACGTTACGTCGAAATGTCGCGTGACGTCACAAGCAGGTGCAGTTTTTACCTGCATATGACGTTGCGAGCCCCCACTCCCAAACTTTATGCGCTTTATCCAAGTATATTTTCATTAATTTGAAAAAGCAAAATATACGTGTCTGTTATTTTTTTATTGTCTAACTGACGGACTAAATAGAATTTAGGAAATAGAATAGTCAAAGTATTTGACTAATAATTGCAAGACAACGAGACAAGCAAAAGATGGAATAAAAATCTACTTTTCAAATGCTTTCTAGCTAGCGCTCCTTTTTGTACCTCCGTGAAATAATTAATTTGTTCAACCTTCATGAAACCGTGGTAAAACTTCGAGAAATTCGCAAGAAACTAATTGCTCAGTCTCGTGTTTTTGTTCATCTGTACATTAACAATAACAGCTGTACATGTAGTACGAGAGTCGTGGGTTTTCTAGTAAACTTAATATTAATTAAAATCCTGAAGTTTTGGAATGAAATAAGTTTGACAACATTACATTTTGTCTGCTTACTTATAACGTAAATACATTTATTCTATGAGAATAAAAAAGTAGAATCCGCGTGTCTGTTCACGCTAATCTCCGGAACTATACTGAACAGATTGTCATGCGATTTTCACAGGTAGATTAAGCTTAGCTTGGAGCGACAGCTATATGTTGCTACAGGCCTATGCCTTGTTTTAATTAAAACGGATGTTGGGAAAATTTTTTGTCATAAGCTAATGTTATAAATACGAATGTTTGTATGTTTGTTACGCTTTCACCCCTTGACTACTCAACCGATCATCATGAAATTCCGCATACTCGTTGTAAGGGGTACATAAAAAGACCCAGGGTACTTTTAGCCCGGTATTCCCTCAGGAAATCCGAAATTTATTTTTATTTGAAACTGATTGTAAACCTACTAAAGGTTAGGTACCTACTCATTACTTATGTCTTTTCGATACCACGTACCTACCTACACTTCTGTTTCATCGAGATTTTTTTCCATTATTATTGTTAATTTTAATAGGACGAAGTTCTTCTTCGCTCGGTATCGATTTGAGTTTCAAAATTCAAAAGTTTTTTATTACTTTGGATTGGTTGTTACATCACTTATACCCGTCACCAGGTTCTGAGAACTATACCTAAATTACTGTCAGTTCGGAATACGTCCTCTGCTGAGAAGAACTGAGAAGAAACTCAGCAGGGCTGTCTTTTTCTTATATGTATTTTTGCCTCTTTAGTTTTCTTATATTTTTGCCTCTTTTGACGCATATCGGACACAACGGATTCATTTTAATATGGAAAAAACTTCGTTATAAGTGTTCCACGATACTCACTTTTTTAGATCTACAGTTTTTCATGAATAACCTATATCGAGAGCTTGATACCTATGTCCGTATAATCTATCTGTACATATAAAATGCTTTGTCTTGAATGACTGATGGATCAACGCACAGCCTAAACCGTTGATCGTAGAGACCTGAAACATGGAGGGTGTGTTCTTTGTATGACGTAGGCATCCGATAAGAAAGGATTTTTGAAAATTCAACCCCTAAGGGGATGAAAAAGGGGTTGCAAAGTTTGTATGGAACAATTCCGCGGGAACTCCAAAATTTTCGCGGGTGAAACCGCGCGGGACAGCTAGTCTCATATAATATGTATAAGAAATTTAACAAGTCCGTTGTTAGGTATAGCTACTTGCCAACTGATAGACAGTAATCTTTTCACTTGAAGGCTCAGACGAAATAAAAACTCAAGACGGAGCGCTGTCAACAAAAAAGTGAAGCCGGTTTTGTAAACATGTGGGCATTAGTGAGTGCAGTGAAATAGGTAAATGAACGTGTTACATTACGTTCCAGGTCACATTAACTTACCCAAAAAACTATTGTGACGCTCACTAGTAGCAACACTTATGAAAGTTGTGGAGGTTTTGTGTTCCAAGATGTCATAAATTAATAAAATTGATATTTTATTAAAAATTTGGTTCTATTCTACTTTTTATTTTTCGAAGATTAGTTTTTACACCCTCTCACTACAAAATTCGGTACTTTTTCTTTAAAAAATAGGAATTATTACAGCGTGACACTCCGCGCGTCGGAATAGCTTGACTGACGAGGTTAGTTTCGTTATAATTGGGTATTCTCCAAGGTATGAATATCAAAATTCTAATTAGTCCGTCAGTTAGAAAATAAAAAAATAATAGACACGTATTTTATGCTTTTTCAATTTAATGAAAATGAACATAGATAAAGCGCATTAAAGTTTAGGGTGGGGGGCTCGTGACGTCAATATTCATTATAAGCGCCATACAAACCGCACTGAGTTGTGACGTCACGCGAAATTTCAACTCAATATATCTCTGTTATTTTTTGATTACGTAAAAAAAGAAAAAATACGTGTCCAATATTTTTTACTAATCTACACGACGGACTAAAAAAATTTTTTTTGTCAAGTAGCCAATTACATATGTGTGTGCGTGTAACTGTGCATGTACGCGACGAGGCGTAGTTTTATCGGCTTCACTTCTTTGTTCACAGCGCTCCGTCTGGACTTTTTATTTCGTCTGAGCTTGAAGGTAGAAGTTTCACGCTGACAATATCTTCAGCGGCACGTGGAACACGAACGCCCACGAGGTAACATATTGTTTGCCTCTATTAAATTTTGTATTTGACTTATTTCCTCCAGGACAATGGTTGTAATATTATAGGTAATATCCCTACTTTATTATAATTCGAAAGTGAGTTTGTTTGTTTGTTACGCTTTCACGCTCTAATGGCTCAACCGATCATTATGAAATTTTGCATACACGTTATCAGTGGTGCAGAAAAGGACATACGGTAAGTACTTTTTATCCCTGAATTCCCGCGAAAACTCTGAAATTAACGCGGAAGGAAAATACCTAAAATTTTACTTACCTACTACACGTTTTCAAGGGTGCAGAGAAGGACATAGGGCACTTTTATCCCGGAATTCCTAAATACAACTTAATTAATTTCAGTGACGACCAAATTAACACAAGTGGTCATCGTGCCGCTACGTAAATCATAAGGTGCCAGGTTCGATTCCCGATGGGCCGTTGACTTTATTAAATGAACACAGGGTTCCATTTTTTTTTTCGTTTAAAAACATCTCGAATACTTTTTAACTGAATGTTGTAGGTATCTCGTTAAAAGCGTTATTAAAAGTTTGGATAAAATCAAACGCGTTTTGTATTTGTTTGACAATGATGGAAGTTTGTTATAACAAATATATTTATTATTCAAGCGCGTAACGATATAAATCATTAGTTTTCAGTGACTTTATTTAATATTCAACAAATTAAAAAAATATGTTTTTTGCAAAAATAGAAAAAAAAGGATGCACCAAAAATAGAATTCATAAATTGATTATCCTACTAATATATTATAAATGTGAAAGTGTGGATTGGATGTTTGGATGTTTAGATGTTTGGATGTTTGTTACTCAATCACGCAAAAACGGCTGAACGGATTTGGATGAAATTTGGCATGCACGTTGTCAGGGATACAGAAAAGGACTTAACTAGAGTACTTTTTATCCCGGAATTCCCGCGGGAACTCCGAAATTATTCAGCAAGAACAAACACATACACACATACATAGGTACATAAATTGATCAATAATATTGTTCTAAAATGAAATTGTTCAATTTTGTAGCCATAAATGTTATTATTTCTAGGAAAAAATCATGCATTGTTAATGAATCAAGCAAATACCTAACGAATGGGAAGCAAATAATTTATAAACTATGTACCTACCTATCTAACGACTACAATCTTAGTTTCCTTAACAAATAAGTTATTTTCAGAAAAGTTACATTGGATGTTTGAAACAAGAAAAGCACAAAGAGAAACCACTGGAAGTGGTAATACTGTAAAATATAGAAATAAAGTTTGATGTTGAAATAAAGTATTTAATAAAACACTTCAACTTTTATAATACTTTCTCGGGATATATCTTTGCAACAAAGGTATTTCAATTTGAATTCGATTTAGCCGCAAAAACCGCTCGGTCTCCATTTTGGCGGACGCTCAAACTTTGTGATTTTGTTCTGACGAATTCAATCACTTTGTCATTTTCAATTTAATAGAAAACCCGAATAAATAAAATACGTACGATCGAATATTTTAGAAGTTGCTAAGCCTATTTTCAAGTGCCTACCTATACCGCCCTTTTAAAAAAACCACCAGATACCTATTTTTATTTAGTAACAAGCTGTTTACTGCGATTTTTGCGACTTCAAAGTTCCCGCGGGAGTGACTACTAAAAATTGTAATTGAAACGAATAAATTTATCAAAGAATTTTCTCCCGCATGATCACCCGCGTAAATTTCGAAAAGCACGCATGAACCTAATAAAAGAACTATATACCCATCCTATTCCTTATCTCTTATTTCTAAATCCTAAATCTCTCGTAACTATAGACACCAAATAGCTTAGCTATATGAAATTCAGTAAGTATTCCCGCAGGAATCTTTTGTTGAGAGATAAAAGTAAAAGGTATCTTGACACTGACTAGGACTTAGGATAATGTAGCTGCCTAACAAAAAAGAATTAGAATCTGTTCAGCGGTTACAAAATATACCTAAGTTTAGAAAACAACACGCGGTCGGCGGCGGTCATAATATTCAAACAAATTCAAATGCAATAAATAATATTCTGTTATTTCATGTAATAATTAACAAAGTTAATTTGACGACAGATTTCAGGTTTCCTTTGATTAAATAAGAGGTTAATCAGTAATTAGGTAACCGCTGTATTTTTCACAACAGTAGCGATAAGTCGCCACTCGCGACACGACGTTCATTATCTTTTTTAAAGTTAAAGCTGAGAGAATATTGAGAATAATATCTGTATACTAATATTATAATTTTGTAATATTGAAAAAAGAAGAAGAAGAAGAAGAAGTATGTTTGTTATGATTTAACTCAAAAACTAATGGACCGACCGAATTCTGTCACCATTAGAATGCTACATTATCCCTGAGTAACATAAGCTATATTGTAACCCGAAATTCCCGCGGGAACTCTGAAACCGCGAGGAACAGCTAGTTTCGAATAAATGTAATAAACGTAAGAAGAATAAATTTAAGAAGCGGATTTCACTCGTCATTTTCGCTTACTTAGCCCCGCCGCACATGCACACGCTCGCACTCGTTCACGACACTGCACCAATGCGGCATTGTCATCGGTGGACACGTGTGTGTCCGCAATTGCTTATAGTACGGACCGCCAAGAGGGGATTTGTGGATTAGCTAAAGCGCGTCAGATGAATATAAGGGGGGTACCTTACACCATGTTGAGTACCTCCACCAAATATAGGCCCTCTACACTGGTGGGTGCATCTAGAATAACCGATCAGATTAGTAAAAAAAAATCGATAACTCGAAATACTCGAGCGCGTCAGATTAAGATATGGTGGGTTAATTACATAGTGAGAAGTATGTATATGAATAATCTGACCATTTGAACGTGACGTAAGGGAGTTAGAGGATCACAAACTTGCAAAAAAAAAACGCAACTTCGACATTCTCGAGCGCAGTTGATTTATTTTTTATTTTAAAGTAAATAACTCAAGGATAGCGGGAAAAATATAATCTGCCGATTTTCATAAGCCGAAGAAACAAAAATCGTCTTCGAATCGAACGAGCAGCTGCAGTGAAACATGTACCTATTCATATCTCTGTCTTTCTTTCCCTTTTACTTTTTCTCTATCTCTCACTTTCTCGCACCGTCCTCACACTTCTTTCTGTCGCCATAACGTCATCACAGTATATCACGGCGCTAAACGTGTCGAATTATAACTTTTTTTGGTCGGTCAAAATACATATTAAAATAAGTTAAGGTAAGTATTACATCAAACTATAGGTTCACCTATAACCTTTCACTTTAATGTAATTATTATATATATATTATATAATAAAGCTCATCACAAAACAACGCGTTCATGTTATTATATGTAAAACGCTCTGGCTTGTTTGTGCTTTAAAGTTAGTTTTGTGAATAATATTTTGTGAGCTTTTACATATTTCATAGAAATATAAAGTGTTTTTTTTGTGAACAAGAAATAGCTCATAAAGTTATTAAACTTACGTCAGAAATAAAAAAAAAATTAAAATAAATCATAATTTTTGTTTCTAGCAGTCAGATTAATAATATCCCTCAAAATTATTGTCAGATTTTAAGCCAACATAACTTGGACTGCAAGCTGAACCTTCTGTAAAATAATCTGACACGCTCGAGTATTTCAAAATTGAGATTTTTTTTTGCATTTTCAAAAATTCGCTACTACCTTGCGTCACCTCCAAATCGGCAGATTTTCGAAGGGGTGCATTTTTAAGGCTCACTTAACATCCCCTTTGAATATCTGACGCGCTCGAGTAAATTTTTTTTTTTTCATTTTCTCCCCTTCCGGATGGCCACCCCCACCACGCAAATCGGCAGATGAATATATTTTCGATATCAGAGACACCTTGGAGTATCTAAACTACAATATCTGACGCGCTCGAGTATTTCCATTTTACTATTTGTTTTTACATTTTTGAAAGCCTGTAGAAGCTAAACCCACCGGTGAATAAAAAAAATATCATATAACCTTATTTTGTTTATATCTCCTAATCTTCAAAACCCAATAGGTCCCAACGACGCTCGAGTGACTCCCGAATTAGCATCGGTATTTATTTATTTATTTAAAGTAAATATACATTGTTTTTTCGTCAGAAATTTCTTATAGGTGTTAAAAACCTTTACAGGTTTGCCCAAACACCGCCATTCGTCATTAACACCACTTAAAAACTAGACAAGGTCTTACTTATTTACATACCTAAGCAACACTCGGAGCGCACCCCACAATATAGTAGGCAAGGATCTCCCGTACTATTACACGAGTCGTACCTACATCAGTCAGTGCCTCGAGTGGCATTCGTAGATAGGAACGAGATGGATGCGATTGATTTAAGTTCAGAATCCGACAGTGATAACGAGTTTTTAAACAGATTATTGTTAATAATGAAAGCATCCGGAAAAAAAAATCGGATCCGGGAAAAAAAATTGAATTGGATCTGCGATTCTTTTCCAAATAGAATCTTTTAATTTTGTATTCATGTAATCTGGGTGTTTTTACATCGTATAAACATTTTTCGCTACGAACAGCTTCAATTAGTTCCTCCATCCTGCAAACACTCGCGTCACTGCCACTCGAAATTAGTGTCTCGATCACCAAGCCGACACTCGAGTACACACTCATATACGTACCTGCGTCGACACGTGAGAGCAAATGCGGAGTTCGGTACTGTGCCATAGGTTTTAAATATTGCGACCAATGCGAGTGTGTGCATGTGCGGCGGGGCTTAGTACTACCCATTCGACACTTGATGATATTGTATTCTAATATTTAACGTTTGTTCTATCGGTGGTAAGTGTACGGTGCGAAAACAAACGTGTTTCCGTTATTCAAGTCGTGTGGATTACCCTAATCCGCTGATCCTCCATAAGGCGGCTCACATTGGGAGCGTCACGCGACCGGAAATAATATTGTTTTTCTATCGCGAAAACCCGAAGCGAACGTAGTAATATTTTTAAGGATTTTTGTGTTTCGACACTATCGCACAGTAGCAGCGTTTTTACTAAGCATGAATTTCTGAATTCCGTTTCATCCAAGGTATGTTAGGGTTTGACGAAGGGGATTTAAATATGACATTTGTGTGATAATATGTCTCCATGCTCAAACTGGACCTTGTCTCAGCGTCATGTCGTGAGTGTGGGGTCCCCACTCACGGCGCTGGTTTTCAGTCAAGACCACTGACGCATGAAAACCATGCAAGACTACCCACTAGTAACTAACAAACTAATAAAAGGATACTAATAACAAACATACATGTCTTTTTTATTTGAATAACCGCATCAGATTTTACATGTGTGAATTATTTATTACCTATTACAAAACATTACTAACCAAATGTTGCTGTGTGAGTGTTATAATTATTTATTTATTATTCTATCTATTATTATCAAAATTATTGCTATTTATTTTTATCTGTGTATCTATTAATGGATATATAATATAATTAATGAATTTATAATAATAATAATAATAAAATTGTTTATTGCCATCAAAAAGGTGTACAAAAAAATAAAAATAAAACTTAGCCAATTAAATCAGTCCAAATAAATAAACAAAAAATTGGCAGTTTAGGAGTGCATTCAGCGTGTGCTGGATGAACATCCTTAATCCAGATGTTCACCCAGCGCTGGTTTTCAATGCACCCCTTGCTCGGACTCAGAAGTTTTTCCGAGAAAAAAAGTAAAAGTTATAGCGGGTTGTCTTATTTACATACAATGGTGCAATAAAGATACACAACAAATCAACAAAAACAGCACCAAAATTTACCACGTGTGTGTGTGTGTTTGTGAGTGTGCGTGCATGTCCGTGGGTGTGCCTGTGTAAGAGTAGATAATTATTTGATCTTAAAGGTTGCCTCAAATATCTTAGTATTACGTAGCAAAAGAATTTGTTTTAATTTGGTTTTAAAAGCACCGGGACTCAATTTTTTTCTAAATGGGGGGGGGGATATTATTCCAAATTTTTGCAGCACTGTATTTGAAGCAACCTTTGTATCCAGCGGTCTTGTGTCTGTGTATGTACATGGTGAGTAGAGTCGTACTGCGCGTACTGGCTGAGAGGATATCCTTCGTCCAAGTTATTTTATGAAATAGATACTCTGGTTTTTTACTCCAGATAACCTTTTGTGTAGTGCAGGCCAAGTGCAGCTCTCTCCTAGTCTTCATGTTTAAAACATTATTCTTAATGAGGTATGGTGTAACGTGTTCTCGCCGGGGTATGTTGTAGCAAAATCTAGCGCAAGCATTCTGTACCCTTTGGATTGCCTTTTCCGTCTTAGTATATAATCTCGGACCATACACAGCACAGCAGTAGTTGAAAGGAGACAGTACGAGCAAGTCACACAAAAGCACTCTGACATCCTCCGAAATATCATTTCTAATACCATGTAGAACCTTTAACTTATAGAAACTCGTCCTGATTTTTTCATTGATGTGACTTATGAACCTCATCTCTCCGTCCAAAACAAGCCCTAGATTCCTAGCCTCCGTCACAACTGGTATATCAACATTATTGATATGTAGTCGTGGGTTTTTTTCCTCGACTTTTTGAATTTGGATTTTAGTTCCAAGAATAATCGTTTTTGATTTCGACGGGTTCAAAATCAAGGAATTTCTCTCAGCCCATTTATAGATATGATCTAACTCACTATTAATAAGTTCTAGCGCATTTGATGTATCATCGGCATTAAAGGAATAATATACTTGTGTATCATCTGCATAGAGATGATACTTACAATATTTGATGTGCCCCGGCAGATCTGCTGTAAAAATCGAGAAAAGTATAGGACTCAAAATTGAGCCCTGTGGGGTCCCACGAGATAATTTCAGAGCATCAGACTGGATTTTGGTACCATTCTGACCCTCGGTCTCAACAAACTGCTCCCTGTGTGTTATCCACTATTACGTATTTTATTGTTTTGAGTTGGCCGGCAGACATGCCGTGGTCGGATATCGCGCGCTGCCGCGTTTTACGCGACAATATATGCTGAGTCGGTGTCCATTTCGGCATCACAAAAATTTTTAAGCGAATGTTTTTATGTGTTAAATTTTGTCACATACTTTTTAATTTTCTATGATGCCGAATAAAGATAATGTCTATGTCTATGTAAAATTTATTATATTTTTGAACATTTTTGCCATTTTTACCAATGAAACATGGAAGACGCCTTTTTGCCGTCAGAACTCAACTATAGTGTACCTACTTGTAATATTTTCTTCGTGAAGTAATGAAGCAGACTCAATTTCTTGTATAAATTACCTTTTTACCGTTTGTAATCTCATTACTGTACCTGCTGTGTGTTACAGTAACTAAGGCTCGGTGATATATTTTCTCGTTTTATTTTATTTATTCATCACACACGGCGGCTTAGAAGCTTCTTGATGGATCACTATATTATATAAAATTCCTTAATACTAAAAGGTTTCAGGGGATTACGTCGCTTGTACCTACTTATAATGTACTTACCTGTAACTCAATTAGTGATGTCAACGGTCGGCTCTTGAATGAACATAAGCCGACTGTACAGTATGTTATACCTACATATCTATAGCACAGATAATATAATACTATAACCCTATAGGCAGGTACCTTTCTTTTTATATTATAAGCCGAGATCGCAGTAGATGTACCATGTACATGTTAAAAACGCCTCCCAGATTCCGGGATTTCAAAAATATTTAAATTTTAATAAATGGACGCAGATAAGCAATAACATGTTAACCCACAAAATTAAGTTATTGATTCAGAACGATTTATTGAGAGTTAGGGAACGTTTTTTAATTATGTGTTTACCTTATTAAATTGCTTAAATATGTAACTAAATATTGAACATAAAAAATGTTGACACAAATGGCGCTCCTACTTTTAAAACACGATTTACTCAAAATTTCTCCAGTGTGGGTTAACACGCTATTGCTTATCTATGTCTAAATATGGTCCTAGTTGTAAGAGGATATAGACACAGCGTTCGAGCGAATATTACATTCCGTTACAAGACCACATTTACAAAACGATTTGTCTGAAATTCGCAACTTCACTTTTTAATTTTTTTCCCTAAAAAGGCATGACGTCACAAACTATCATGTAAAATCACCTACATAAAATCACTCTACCTAGTTCGATCACTGATTTTAACACACTTATTATAAAATGTACCTATTGAACTTTTCATCACTATATTCGTTCAAATAATATACGTTTTATTGCTGTCGTGAAATAGCTAAGAAGAAAGGGCCTAATTTTTATATTGGGTACTAGCTGTGCCCCGCGGTTTCACCTGCGTGAGTATCGGGATTCCCGCAGGAACTCCAATGCAGTCTAATTTACTCCTTATAACAACAGCTAATTAGCAGTGAAAGTCCCGTCAATATCGGTCCAACCGTTTCGGAGATTCACCCGCGTGAGTTTCGGAATTCCCGCAGGAACTCCAAACTTCTTTTAAATAAACCTTGTCCTGACAATAACGAACACAAAACAAAACGATTTTCCAAATTGGTGCAGTCGTTTGTAAGTTATGCGCTTACCAACACATTTGACGATTCATTTTTATATATAAGATTAATTAATATAAGTATCATTAGTACTTAAATTTTAAAAGAGGTAAGCCAACTTGACCTTAGGTATAAATTTCATTGAAAATAAATGTGAAATTTCATTGAAAATACCTAAATATTATTATACTGTATGTATGTAACAATTAAAGTTCCAACTGACACGAGTAGATAAACCAGCTGGGTAATAGTTTTGCTATGGTAAAATATTCCAAATAAAGTTATAACGTACAATCCCGAGTCATTTCGATTTAATTGAACCTTTCATTAAAAGTTGAGCTCGATTCACTCGATTTGTATTCATTCCCAACGGTTTGTATTCAGAATTTGTTGATAAACAATCACCACGCAAACTAGGAAAATAATTGTCTGCGGTAGACGTAAAGAAGGCAACGGTGAAAATCTCATTCGATTCTATTCAGTATATCTAACTAGATTTTCGTGACGATTGTGTCATAAATCATAATTCCTGTAACTTCTATTTTTTCTTAAAAACTGGTCTTAAAAAGCATATTATCTAAAAACTGTGGTTTATTATTATTATTCACATTTATGCATATGTCGGCGAGAGGGTAGTTTCGTTATCATTAACGTTTCCCGCCGACTAATAGCGGTTGTAGTAAGTTCGTTCCCCCGCTCCACTCCATTACCCGACTCGTCTTTGTTAGAACTTGATATAAAACGCGGGTATGCGTAAGCGACGATTCATTGTTACTTTGTGTTCGGTTCCAGTGCAGTTATAGTGTCGTATCAGTGTCGTATCAATCTAATAGTGATTACGTGTGCTGTGTCATCTAGTTGTTTCCAGAGGTTTGCTTAAGTCGGGAGCACGGGCAGTGGAGGTGAGCGTTCATGCATTGTAAAGGGGCCCCATTAAACCTACACCTGGGTCGCAAGTCCCAGGCACTGCTCCGTGTTCCCTACGAATATCTGGTATGCTGTATTATCTATAACTATGTTGGTGCAATTGCTTATTATAGTTTCCTATTCCTATCATTATTCGCTACACATATACCTACCTACCTATGTTATTGTGAGACTTTCTTGTTTATTGCAACTTGCAACTTTTGAGTTAGGTTACTTCAATCCTGAAGGTGCGATATGGTCATGTTATTGCATATTGTGTGGAGCGGGGGTAAGTCCTTGTGACCTTGAGTTAGTTCCTGGTGGTGGTTATAATAAACTTGCTGTCCCCCGCGGTTTCACCCATGGAAATTTCAAAGTTTCCGCGGGAATCCCGAAATTCCTCTGTTACTCAGGGATAATGTAGATAACACAATAACTGAAACAATTTTAATGAAAACCTTAACAGCCCGTTCCCACTTGTCAGACGTTGGATCCGGATTTTAATCGGATGTCGGCGTCTTTGTTCACACTTGTCGGCTGTCGGAGACGGTCGAAGCTGGCGCCAACAAAACAACTGCTTGCGCACCGCGATCTGTATAATAATTATGGCGCGCGATTGACTTGTCGGAAACAGATTTTGTGTCGTCGCCGACAAGAAATGTCGGCTGTTTTGCGAGCCCTCTACGCCCGGAAAAAAATCGTGTCGGATCTCGCTCGCCTATGAGTTAGTATGGCGCTGTTCACACTTGTCGGATGTCGGGACCGTCAATCCTCTCCCCGCTACCCCTTGCTCCGCCCGGCGGCGCCCGTGCGTGCGTCACGTCACTGCGAATTATACAGATCGTGGCGCGCAAGCAGTTGTTTTGTTGGCGCGTGTGAACGCGCAAACAAAACAACTGAAAAGAGACGCCGACATCCGATTAAAATCCGGATCCAACGTCCGACAAGTGAGAACGGGCTGTTACACA
Organism: Zygaena filipendulae; assembly: GCA_907165275.2. NCBI lineage: Eukaryota > Metazoa > Arthropoda > Insecta > Lepidoptera > Zygaenidae > Zygaena > Zygaena filipendulae. The sequence goes on from OU015649.1 coordinate 2,829,736, forward strand.
CGTTCAGGGTAGGGCGAAAGCTCTTGAAACTTGAACATTTCAATATAACTTTTGTGAAATCAACAATTCAACCGCAACTATTGTCCTAAAACTTTGGTTACCTATACCCTTAGATATTTATCACCTAATGTCTCTCTTGAACTTACCAGGATAAGTAGGTTAGTATAACATAATGTGTAATTTACAAACGTAGATACCGGTTTTTCGAAAGTACTGGTGGGAGTCTATAAAGTCATTTCTTTGAGACTGTCATTTCTAAAGGTACTGGAACATTGAATTTGAACATAAATCATAATATATTTGTTATACCAACTTAGATAAGTATCCTTGAGTCCTACTTGAAATGCAATAAATTAATGATAATAAATTTTAATTCAGATTTATGAGAATGATTTTAATACGAATAAGTAAGTGTTATGAAGGGCCTATCTGCATTTGCGTAGAAACCATCATTTATATTTAGCAGTTGCTCCTACAAAGCACCCCTATAAATTACAGTCAGCCATGAATCGTAATATATGAGATGTTATCTCAATGACTTATATTTGCATTGGTTTGGTGGTTGTTGAAGTTTTACCTTTTTACTACTTTTTACGAAAACGTTGCATATTACTATTAGGTACCTATTGTACGTATGTATCTGGCCACACTTATTACTCATTGCAAAATTATGTCGGTATTGTAAAATTAAAAAAAAAACAAATCAATGGAGAGAAATTTAAGGTAGTGTAAGTACATCAAATTTAATTTAAGTACATCAAAGTGGTGTACCTACCTACATAAACATAAATACTGTTAGATACTAATTTTGGATTTTATGTCTTATATTAAGTTGATTTGTATGAACTGTAATAAACTCTGAATACCTAGGTAAGTAAATATTAGAGAAAAAATCATCATCATCAAATCATGTTTTCACTTTTCAAATATACCTAGAGGTATCCATATTCGATGTAGAAATACCGCCATACTTACCTATTTTTCCACCAATATAAACAAGGAGTTTTTGTTAGCGCCTGCCAACGACCCGCTGGCAATTTGCACGTTATTATCGTAAAAAAGGTATTTTAACGACCTTCGAGATTTGGGAACGTATTTTATGACTTTACGTGGCCTTGTTCAATTAGATTCGATCTTTTTATTTCTTAGAAAATAAACATTGAACATAATATAATATCAACTTGCCGAAATCAAATAATGGACTCAGGTGTCAGCCAGAATCGGTTTTCAAAGAATTCTGGGAATAGGGATTCATTTTTATATTATGTAGGTTAGTATACATAGATATTATTATATCTGAAAGTTCTAACTTTTTTGTATGTGCATGGTCTTTGTGTGATAACACGTTCCACGTGGATTCTATTCATGAAACGTATAATAAGAAAATTAAAGGTGAATAAACGACACCTGGGACACAAAAGATAAGAAATAAAACCCAAACAAAAGATAGAGTGCTTTAATTTATTACACATTCTATACAGACTTCGTCAGAATAACTACATTACAAAAACAATATGAACAATAATTTAATGACGAAAATATATTAATTAACTTAATTTAAAATATACTCACATAAATTATTGATAGTATCTACAGTGCCATGGTAAAACAAAATAGTTCCGTTATTTGTATGTAGTTACAAATTACAATAATTATATAATATGTAATTGACACCGAATCAATAAACAAAGGCAGTGACAAATGTGCGACCAAAAATTAAACGGCGATTTTTAAATCGACAGTTTTTATACAATATATCAGTCCTTACGTCTTAATATCTAAAGGAGCCTATGGATAGGAAACGATAAACGGTTATCAAGAATTGGACTTTTATTAAATTAAAAAGAATATAGATATAGCGAACAACCCGGTTTAAGCCTAGTGTTTGGGTTTAAACCCGCTAAAAGCCCGTAAACGCCCAGGCTTTTATCGGTCTGAAGCCCGATGCTTGGGTAGATTGTCCATCTATAAAAAAGAACCTACTTTATTTCGTGGTAACTATACATATAATACTTATCTACATTAAAATTGGAACAGGTAGCTCAGAGGGGCTATAATGTACCTAACTTTTGTTTCTATAATTTTTCGGTTGCAATCAAAAACATAGCGGTTTCGCGATTACAATATTCACGGTTTGACACCTACAATATCTAGCAATCAGCCAAAACAAACGTTCCTATACTTCAAAAATTCTACCTGTCTAAACAATAATAATATAATTAATTACAAAACCGCTATGTTTCCGATTGAAATCGAAAAATGATAGAAACAAAAGTTACATAATTGTCCAACAGGTTTTCATCTTAGAGTATTTAACCAAAAGGAGACAATACGAGCACAACGTGTCAAATAAAAAAAAACCTTTCACACAAAGCGGTTAAAGTTACACACTCACTTGTAAAAAAGAAGAAGAAGATGTTACAATAGTATATTTCATTACAAGTGCGGAAAGGCTGTCATTGCAAAGAGTTCCGACAAATGTCGACCCGAGCCGAGGCGCAGCCGAAGGTGAGGGTTGACAGTCGGAACTCTTTGCAATGACGGTTCCGCACGTGTACTGAACAACTATTTTTAATACAGTTGCGAAAAAAATGAAGAAATTTAGTAAAATAATAAAAACACAAACTCAACTAAGTTCCAACTGTGGTCAAGAGATGGCGCTAGTCGTATTAGTAATACGAAACCTACGTTGCGCAATACAAAAAGTGTGTCAAAGTCGTTTCGCCATTTTTGACAGTTGGGAAAAAGAACGCACGAGTTCGGAAAAGGTAAAGAAAAAGCTCGAGTATGTAATAGCCCACTTCCCGAACGCTATACGTCCCTGCAATATGCCACTTTTTGAGCAACTGTATTAAAAAATAAAATTTAAATTAGTCCGCGTCAACGGTTACAACTAAGACAAGTAACACAAACTTTACATCAGTAATACAGCGGGTATGAGCTGTATTACAGCTGATGTAAAGCTCATACTTTTGGCAGGGCGAATCATCCGTCAATGGCGTCTCTTTTGGTTAAATACTCTAAGGCTTCCATCGTATTGATTAGCTGTTAACAATCGTTGTTAAAATATACACTCTGTTCCTTCATTCTTGTTATTACAATTAAGTATCGAAGTGAAACTTCTTTGGGCTCGGTAAGAGATTTTTTTACGTACCTATACGTTACATTACAAATTTTGTATTTTCGTGGGTTTTCCCAACACATTCGTTAATTTGGTTATTGATTAGCGTGGCGTTTTAACGTGAGTACCTACTTACTAGAATATTTGTAAGTTTTCCGTAACATTAATTCGATTGGTTCGGCTCGACAGCTAGCGTTTTAACACAAAAAGTTTCACTTCTTTTGCACGTACGCATTTTTGTTTTTTGTTCTTTTTTTTTCGAGGTACAGTAATTATTTTTTTACATAGAGCGTCACGGAGATCGCACACCAAGAGAAGAACACTAGGTACATACCTGGCATTAAATACGTTTATTTTATGATTAAGCATAAAATTTACAATTCCTACCGAATGTTTTATTTTGAAGGAGTTTGTGAGGTATGGCCATGAAATCCTTAGATATTAATATTGTAAGTGCGAAAGTGAGTTTGTTTGTCAGCATGAAATTTTTCATACACGTTGTCAGGGGTATACAGAAGGACATAGAGTACTTTTTATCCTGGAATTCCCGCGGGAACGCGGTAATTTCCCGCGGGTGGAATCGCGGGGAACGGCTACTTACCTCAAAATTAATGATTTCATTATACCATAAAAATGAACCCAAATGTTGCATCGTGAATATATTTGAACCGATGACAAAAAATATCTAATATCTACATTTTAACTTAAATTGCCTTTTGTGTTTTTCATACAAATAGGTACGCGTAGGTATCAATTATTATTGACAAATTGAAGAAATAAACGTAATTTAAATATCTAAAAACCTCTAACCGCGTCCAAGGGATAACTAAACGCTTTAGGTGACGTAATAAACGTGACGGAAACGTGCTCTATCAGTTTCCGCTCAGTGGCATTACTTTATTGTATTTTTAATTTATTCGTACTCACAACTCACAACGTCGAAGAGGTATCACTTTTTTGTGTGGAAAAGGGGGTTGGGGTTTAGTGTGCAATCTCAGAGTGTGAAAAAAGTTCCGTTACTCGCAACGTCAGGGCGGCGCCAGGTCCGATTTAGACGGCGTTACCCGCACTGTGGATGTTACTACCGTTGCCGTTGAGTGGTATTGTGTTGAACTCATCTTCCAGATCCTCGGTTTTCCTGCACAAAAAAAAATAAGATTAATATAAGTATATTTCTTCTACTTCTTAATGCTCGCTTTAACAATTTTCATCAATCTAAATTTATTAGACTAGCTGCTCCCCGCTACAAGTTAGCGATTTCACCAGCGTTATTTTTTTAAGTTCCCGCAGAAATTTCAGGCTAAAAATACCATAATATTATGTCCTTTTCCGAACCCCTTAATAAAACAACGTGTACAAAAACTGCGAAATTTTAGGGGGTTGGTGTTTCACATCTCGAATTAAATCGATTGTAAAAAAATATTTCATTTACAAAAGGAACAGCATCGTTCAGTTAGATAGGATATCTTTAATTCCGGAATAGTTTCCTAGCTAAACCTATAATTATGAGTAATATAGGTCAGAATAGCACATAGGGTGCTTTCAAAGCCGATACAAAGAGTTCCCGAGGGAATCCCGATGCGAGTGAAACCGCTAGATGAACACAGCCTATTGCTAATTCTACTTTATTAAAGTACAATAATAATACGAGTATAATACAAGTTCACGCCTCTTTCCCACGCCAAAGGCATTAGAAAACATGTCAAAATATTAAATACGGAGAAAGATAATTAAAATTAATAATTAATCTAAAAGACATTAATATAGGATTTCATTTATCTAATGAAAGCGAACTCAATCCTGAAGGAGATGAAACAAAGTTTAACGAAGCCTTACAACGCGTCGAGATAAAGACTTGGGCGAGGTAACTGAAAGTTACCTCACTTTTAGAGATTTCGCGCGAAAATTATGTTATACCTACTGCCCTTAGAGAATCCAATTTGACGCATAAATACTTATTAATAAATACTATATTAATGGGCACACAAATAATGTTGCAAATTAAAGATTACTGTGATATAATTAATTAATTATTAATTAATTTTTTAAGTGAAAACTTCTTTAGCACCATTGTTATTTGAAAATGCGATGAAACGAAAAAACACTACTAAAAAGAGACAAACATATTCATATGTAGGATTTAGCTTGCGAGAGAATGAGATAGAATGCAAGTATGATATAAAGCTGGTTTTACTTTTGCCATGTGGTTTTAAGCACATTTTTTTTAATAATGTCAAGGATAGAAAATGCGTTGTGGAAATCGTTGCCATGAATTATAACGGTGGGGTACTCGCAAACGGCATTTTCTCTCATGGACTTTATACAAAATGGCGGACATTTGTAAAATGATACAATTTGCCCTCGACAGCCATATTTAAGGCTAGCTGTGCCCCGCGGTTTCACACACATGAAACGTTTTTTAAAACTACTTTTTTTCCGACCTCCGAAAGGCTAACCTTAATCTACCTGTGAAAACCGCATGACAATCCGTTCAGCAGATGCTGAGTCGCAAACAGACTTTTTTGGGCTTGGTTACTTCACTCCTCTCAATTTTTGGTAAATATTCAATGTACCTACAGAGTCGCGGATTCTACTTAGTAAGATTCTGTGTAGAATTCACGAATAAGCCATCATCAAAAGATGTGTGGTCAATAAATAAAACTATTTGTGTCTAATTTCTAGTATCTTTACATTATTTAACTAATCTAACTAAAAGCTGTAATGAATTTTTTAACCTCTAAATTCCATCAATAACATGATTAAAAACTTTAACTACCACTAGTGTACTTAAGTTATGGATTGATTTTTCAACTGCCAAGTAAACTTTAGCTGACGATCAAATCTGCCATTCTAATCTCATCTAGGGCCTTATTCAGTATGACCAATAACATTCCGTGGCCATAACGCGCTTCCCAAAAACACAATCCCAAACGTCTCAAGTGCAAAAATAAGGGAAATTAATATTTTGAATACCATAAGAAACATTGTAAATATGTTTTTTTGAAGGGAAACTGTTTTGACCACGAGGGTAAAACAATTATTGTGGCGCGTTATCATAACGCGTCGTGTTATGATAACGCGCACATTTGTGTATGCAAAAACTGAATATTATTATATAGGAACGGATTTAAACATTATCATCTGGTTGAAAAATCTGTCCGTAAAAATAAAAATGGCTAGGTACAAATAAAAAGGAACAAAAAAAAGTACCTTTTTAAGATTTTGTGTTAATATTCGAAGAGTTTTATAAATAGGTACAACATTTCATGGCAGCAAGCCTCGTCTGCTCTTCATCACTACGCCAATAGAGACGGTTTCACTTTATTAATATCAAAGCTGCGATCCGAGCTACGATTGATCGTACCTACATTTTTCTACTAATGAACTGCTTACATCGACTCGACGTCGAGTCTTATCCGATTTAGCGATCTCTGCTGGTATATACGTGAACATTGTGGGGGATTCGCGATGGTAATTCCGAAGGTAGTACAAAATCAGAACTATGTAGTAAGTATAGCTGTTGAGCTGGCCGCCTTATTGTCACGTAACACAGTGTCAAAGCTCAATGTTCAAATAATTCATTTTAAGTGTTTTTGTAGCTATTTTTGTAAGTACTTATATAATAATTGTGTTATAAGTAATTAATATGTTGTTTCAATTAAATTTGTTGCATATTTATCTACTTATTTCTCTTTTTTGCCCGCGTTGTCGTAACAAATGATTTCATAAACTATCCCCGCGGTTTTGCTTGCTATGTCAAATTTGAAACTTTATTTAATATTAATTGAATTATTATAACTGTTTTCGGTTTCACCCGCATTAATTTCGGAGTTCCTGCGGAAATTCCGGGATAAAAAGTACCACATTTCCCGTTTATAACGTGTATGCTAAATTTCATGATAATCGATTCAGTAGCTAAAGGCACGAAAAAGCTTAAACGCTATCATAAACTCCTGTACTCATTTAGTAATATTGCCATCACTCAAAATTTATTTTTATTGTTTACTACTTTCATTTCGTAATTTTAATATTCCCGCGGAAACTCTTTGCATACAAAACTGTAGCTTGCTATCAATACAAGAATTATTAAAATCGCTTTAGTGGTTCCAGAGATTCCCGTTACATCCAAACTTACAAAACCTAATAAGTATATGAACTCGGTTCGTTCAGCGGTTTCAAAACGATTGAAACAAAATAACTACCCAAAAAAATATGTGTATCTTTATTTCTTTACTAGCTGTCCCCCCGCGATTTCATCCGCGGTAATTTCGGAGTTCCCGCGGTAATTCCGGGAAAAAAGTGCTGTAGATTACGGGGATAAGCAGTTCCCCGCATTAATTCTGGAATTCCCGCGGGAATTCCGCGATAAAAACTATCCTATCTTTTAAGTTGGACCATATTATAAATGGTTACAAAATTTTATCAAAATCCGTTCAGTAGTTTCGGAGTCCATCGCGGACAAACAACGTGACACGTGATTTATATATATTAAGATAATCATTGTAAACGAGTGGCAACCCTACGATCCGCAATATATATACATTATTTACTCCCTCTCAGGTCAGATAACTTTCATTACACTGGTCAGTGGTCAGACAACGAAGCCCGACAGAAATGGATAGGTCTGTCTATCTGTTATAGTTGGTTTCATAATAGACCTACGATAGGTTTTCCAACCTTTTCTACCTCTCGCACCAACCAATATTTCGCTGTTGCACCATCCTTACTTAACACTAGCTGTGCCCCGCAGTTTCATCCGCGGTAATTTCGAAGTTCCCGCGGGGATTTCGGGATGAAAAGTACCCAATGTCCTTCTCTATACCCCTGACAACGTGCATGCCAAATTTCATCCAAATCCGTTCAGCCGTTTTTGCATGATTGAGTAACAAACATCCAAACATCCACACTTTCACATTTATAATATTAGTAGAATTAGTAGGATTATAAATGGGAAAGTGTTTTTGTTTGTTTGTAACAAAGCTGATAATTGGCCTTATTTATTTTATTTTTGGCTTTATTTTATCTATTCTTTGTAATTTACTTTTGTATATCTAGCTGTAAGCTTTCCAAATGGTGAAATAAATAAAAAAATAAACTACTCATATGATCACCATGTACATATATAGGGTACCAACTTAAGTCTTTATGTCGCTAAATTACAGCGGGAAACATCTTAATTAACGCGGGTGAAACAGTAGTTATTTTAATACATTATTACCTATGTTATTTCGATATAATTACACTTTAATGTATTTATTTATACTATCTGTTTCGAATTTTAAATAATAACTGTCCCGAAATTTATCCGGGTGAAACCGCGCGGGAATCCTACTCATATTATAAATGTGAAAGTGTGGATGTTCGGATGTTTGTTACTCAATCACGCCAAAAACCGCTGAACGGATTTGGATGAAATTTGGCATGCACGTTGTCAGGGGTACCTACAGAGAAGGACATATAGGGTACGCGGGAACTCCGAAATTACCGCGGGGCACAGCTAGTACAGGCATAAATTTTTAAGGATTTTTCCCCACATCGATCGCATAAAAACTATAAAAGGTAGAAAGAAGGGTACTTCCATGTATGTACATTGTACACCCATCCCAAACACGATCCAATCGATATTCATAATATCAAATTTTAATACATCGACGAAACGCTCGCCTTCGCGGCACATGAATTAAACAACATCAGCAATAGTACAGTCAGATATCCACTACTCGTACGTACAATCGATTATTCGATTACAATTCGATTAAAATTTCGAAAGAGCCAGTATTTTTGTCGACAAACGAAAACTGCGATGGTCGTATCGAGTCTCGACCTCGACCAAGGAAGCCAAATCTTTAATGTTTAATCCCCTTCGACTTCTATACGCAACCAGTTCTACTTAAACTGTTTCATAAGAAGAATAAATCTATAACGTAATAAAATAATAGAATCCACGTGTCTGTGGGTGCATTAAATATTTTTAACAAAAAAAAAACACACGCGTCGAATTGAGAACCTCCTCCTTTTTGGGAAGTCGGTTAAAAATAATTAAGAATTGGCGCTAAAAGAAGATACGAAGCTACGTTATCCCTGTGTGTCATGGAATACTTTTTATCTCTGAATTCCTGCGGGAATACCGAAATCAATGCAGGTGTACCCGTATCGATATATAATGTAGGCAGACCCTTATCAATTCGGGAGAGTATACCTACGGTGCAATGTTGTCCGCGAGCACAACTAACTCTCAGAGCGGTAAGATGATCGATATAGAATAACAAAAAACAAAACAAAAACAAAACGTCAATGTTATATAAGTATTTACTTACCGTTTCCTGTATTTGTATATGATAAGGACGATGAACGCGTTGCCTATGAAGAGTGCCGCTATCAGCAGCGACGGGATGACGATGTCTGAAAGAGATACATTCATTAGCATCACAATAAAGTAAAAAGAGATGAAAGAAAACAGATGCAATCTTCGTGAAGCTAATTAGAAGCGCTGCGCGGAGGACTCGTTTAAATTTGTTTTTTTTTTGTTTTTTTTTTTTTAAATGACAGTTCACTATCGCCGTGTTCCAATTTAGAATCAGAATTAACGCGCGATGCAACATAGGGCACTATTCCTAGTTTAGTTGAATCTTACTAGCTATCGAATAGGACGGCCTCACTTTTAAGAAAACCATTTAATTATTCTCATAAATAATTGTTGTTCAGAAATTAAGAAAAATAAAATATTATTTACGTTCTTAAAAACATTTTCGTTTCCTATTTACCATTAGTTCCCAGAATTTTATCCTTAAAAGCGATATGTACGATGGAGTGGTGCAATAATACACGATGTGTATGTGTGGTTTTCTTTTCCACATTTAATGGGTTCGATTTCCGGCTAAACTAGATTTTTTTAAAGTTTAAGTAGGTAGGTATACAGTGTCAGTCTTCATCAAAATATCGGCCCCAAAAATGTTTTAAGCATTTTTCGCTAATAGTTATAGTTTCGGATTTGGTCATCCTCGCTCACTTGAAAAATTCACCAATACTCCATGTATTTTTATTAGTTACATGAAAGCATAAATTATAGAGATCTTAAAATATATTATGTCTCTTCTTTAAAATTACACTTATACGTAGTGTATAGATAGTTACTTGTAACTCTACGTAATAATTAAATCAAGTTCCAACTCGACAAGTCAAACAAAGTAACATCGATAGATTCTCTAAAACAATGTTCAATTAAACATTTAGACCAACAGGAGTTTAACCGAATGCCTCTCGAAATCGACTTTAGTTTCGAACTGTTTAACTTAAAACTTCGGAATAAAGATTCTCATTAAAATAGCTACAAATTGACCCATAGGGTTTAGCGCACATTGCAATATTTCGCACCCATAGGGTTAATTTTTAACCGACTTCCCCTGAAAGGAGGAAGTTCTCAATTCGACGCGTATAAACCAATAATACATTACGAGTATTTTTGTCTTTTGTATTAAATTAGTATTTTTTAGTATAGTGCGTTTTTGTGTTTTTTGGAAGTAGGTTTTAATTTTTTTGTTAATTTTTTTTAAATCGTGAAAAATAATTTTATAAAAGAAGAGTCTGAATACCGCGTTTCATTACTCTAACTTCAAAACTGATGTACTGGCATTAGAATTTCAGGTGGTGGTATTACAGGGTTCTGACTTCTAAGCTGACAAGCGGGTGAAACTGCGGGACTAACTAGTATTTAGGTATATGTTTCAACATTAATGCTTTATAAATTAGTGCAATCGTGTAACTTTAAACCGCGCCGGTTAAAGTCATATTCCATTGATATGTCATATTCACAGAATAGATAGGCATGTGTATTTGTTTTGGGCAACATCTTCCAAATTCCCCGCAATATTAGACACTGGTAACCGCTATTTCGATAACAATGGAATGTTATTAAAGATTCCAAATAAAATACAGAAGCGATACCATAACGAAAGTATCTTTACTCGTACTTGTCTATTTATAAAGATCCTGTTTTACCGAAAACAACGTCCAATAAACAAACTGAACCAAATCAAACTCTTAATTGCTCATTTAACTTGCTTTCCCGTCATATAAAGTTACCTAGGAATGAAATGGAAACAATTTGAATTTAACGAAGTTTTTCGATGACTGCATGACGAATAATCATTGATATTGATCATCCATTCACAATGATAAGATAAACTTTATTCAGCAAACAAACAAACACACGTACACCACAAAAAAAAACAAATAATAAATAACAAAAAGCAACATAAGCAAGTGCAGTGCCTTGCCAAAAGGGACTCCACTCAGCTCATATTATGCTATCACCGTAGTGGTCATAGCGCTGATTTTTAGTGGAGCCCCATGATACTGGCACAGCACTCATGAGTCATGAGAATTGTAGAGCACTCTAATATGTAGTTGATATCCGAGGGTCAATTCACAATGATACTGGCACAGTACTCACTACTCATTTGTCATAAGAATTGTAGAGCACTCTAATCGTTGATAAAATTGATATCCGAGGGTCCATTACAAATAGAAGGTTTATTACAAATAAGAAAACAAGTTTGGGAATTATTAATTTTACAAACGGTTTTTATAATTTTACGGAGACACCGATACAAAGCAGCGGCGTTTTCTGTTTACAAAATACCAGCCGTTTGTAAACGGGACAGGCGAATTACAGTAAAAATACAATTAATCTAGATATTGCATAGTTAAAATACTGTTTCCATGGTTTTTTTTTATTTACATGCCGTCACCATAGTATAGTAGTAGTAGTAGTTGTAGTTATCTGTGCCATAGTACAGAAAATAGTTCTCACAAAATTTAAATACCTTTTAATTCTCTATAGATAACCTTAAATAACATCCGAAGCCGCCTACTCAAATAAAATAACCGGTAGGCACCGCACTTCATAAAAGCTCAAAGGAAATTTACAAAGCAAATTGCTCGTAGAAACCAATGAATCGTGGTCAAAAGTAATAAATAAACACGAAAGAAGGAAAAACTGGAAAAGTGAGAGGCAACACCCAAAAATGCTAATGGTTGCCTTAAAAGAATTCTTAAAACTTGTAGCATAAATTAAGTGGTAGATCCATCAATCAAAGGTCGTTGCGTTGGAGTTTGGGAAACAGAAACTTCTCTCTGGCCACTAAAATAATTAGTGTAATAAAAAATATAGGAATTTTCATTTTACAACTTTGAGTTCGAGAATTTTCTTCAGGAGAAATATAAAACTATTCATTAAAAAAAACTATTCAACTCAATAGTTTTTGGTAGGAAGGTAAATAACCTTTAGGTTAAATACCTAAAATCTAGATGAATTATGATCAGAACTCAGAACATTCGATTCGATTCTTCCATTAATTTAGTATCGGTGATGCGTATTCAATTGTGGAAATGTAATTGATTAGTCAATAAACTCACTGACGGCTAAATTAAGTTTCGCTTGTTGTGAAAACTCGGAATATTCCATCACTGAAGTCGGTAGTTCTAAGACATCTTGAGTCGAATTGTGTCCCATTCGTGCTATTAGACGCATTTACATAAACATTCACGGCCCAACCCCTTGCTAGTTGCTGCGGGCGAAGGGTCAAATTGCACGTATCCTATTATTATAGAGATCGTCTATAAATTTACCGCACCGAGTTTCCTGAAAAGTATTTATCGTAGATATCGATGAAGGCGTAGAATTTTGTGCTTATTTGAAATTTTCAATCAATTCTTTTGGCATGTTGAAAGTAAAATTTTAGCAGACGACGGAAGTGACGCGCGTAAAATCAATGGAAGTGACGCTTGTGAAGTTAAATAACGAGCGTAACATTCGTTTATTTTAGTCGGGAAAGCGGATGGAACTAAGTCCTTAAATATTGTTATATAATATAATGTTTTAATTTATCATAGAAACTGAACCACAGGGTCATATTTTCAACAAGTTATTTCTTCATAATAGGAAATTACAAACATTAGAGTTTTTTAAATTCAAACTTTTAGCAGTTTCGATCCCCGGTCCAAGTAAACGTGCTGAATTTTTGTTTACCCTGAGGCTGTCTGTTCATATAATATCATAAATATATTTTGAACAAAAAGCGTAAATATAAATATTATAGTACACTGTTTTGGGCGAACATTATTGTTTATATCATGTATCTTTGTTTTCCATATTATATTTAAATTGTCTTTTATTTACAGATTCATTAGAAGTTAGTGTTTTGCTTTTACTTATCTGCTTCTTCTTCTGTCCCTGATCCCGGTGTTTGCGAGTTCGAGACTCCTCCTATTCTTTTTTGGGTTGTCTGTTCCGGTAGGTAATTGCGCTTGCTTGAGATCTTTTATGTTGGATCACCAGTAGGTCAATTATGTAACTTTTGTTTCTATCATTTTTCGATTTCAAACGGAAACATAGCGGTCTTGTGTTTAATTGATTATGTTAAGATAGCTCAAATTATGAAGTAGGTATGTTTATTTTGGTTGATTTCTAGGTATTGTAAGTGTCAAAACGTGCATATTGCAATCGTAAAACCGTCGTATTTTTATTGCAACCGAAAAACGATAGAAACAAAAGTTACATAATAGCCCTTCAGGTCAATAACGAGCGATCTCTACTTGAGTTGTATGAATGATATAATATGTATTTATGTCTGTTCCTATCCCTTTGACGAGTTTATCGACGCATCATTGCATGTACTCACCGACCATCACGTTAGCCTCCGTGGGCGCCAGCTTGTCGTCTCTCTTTGTGCTATTCGATGCTGAATTGTTCCCAGCGATCGTCAGAGACGCCTCCTCTGTGAAAAAAACAGACAAATAAACCATCTTATAGATGGACGCAGATAAGCAATAACATGTTAACCCACAAAATTAAGTTACCTATTTAGAACGATTTATTGAGAGTTATAGGGAACGTTTTTTAAATATGTGTTTACTTTATTACATTGTTTAAGTATGTAAATAAATACTGAACATAAAAAATATTGGCAGAAAATGGCGCTATAATTTAGAAACACGATTTACTCAAAATTTCTCCAGTGTGGGTTAACACACTATTGCTTATCTATGTCCAAATAGCGTGTGAGATGAAACGAGACAAGAATTTCTACCCTCGTTAATTTATACTTACATACTGTACCTACTGAAATTATTAAAAAAAATGCTTTTTGTGTTTGTTTGTCTGTTTTTAATGAATAAACTCATAATCTACTTAACTTAAATGTTTTTATTTATAGCTAAAGTGTTTCTGTGTGACATAGGGTGTCACGAAATTCCCACGGGAACTCCGAAATTAACACAATTAAAACTGTGAGGGAGGGATTATAAATGCGGAAGTAACTCTATCTGTTACCTTTTTAAAAACCAGGGTACTTAGCTATGAAATCAAAGCGGGCAAAACAGCGGGGCACAGATAATAGTTGACAATACGATCATGAACTAAAGAGGAGAATTCCTCACAAAGGGTAGGTGCATCGGTGAAGTTAGACAATTCAGTCTGATCCGAACGATCACTTTGACCGGGTCCCAACTTCCACAAGTCTGCTACTAAATTTCAATTGTGTGTTCTAAAAGGTCGTTCGTTGACATTGTAATGTGTCGGGTGCGGTCCGGCTAGGATGGATAACAAAAGATTGGATTAACTCGAATATAAATATACACAAGTCCTGTCCATAAAAGATTGGATTAACTCGAATATAAATATACACAAGTCCTGTCCATGACAATGGAATAAAACTGAACAGATATTAATAGAAATTGAAGTAGTTGGTAGTTACATAACACGCATCACCTACTTAATAACAATAAACACCACATAACATGTATGTATTAGATATTTATATACATAAAAATACAATTTTTACTCTGCGATCTTATCTATTATTTCAGTAAACTTAAAAACAGTGATATTTAATGTAATTGAACAATTAAATATATCAACGTGTTGGGGTTTGTCGTGCTAAACGGGATACAAGCGACTCATATTTTATGTGTGTTGTTCATATTTATGTAATAAAGTCGATCAAATTCAGGTATTAGTTATCACGCATTTATATTTCCTAAGTCAAAATATCTACCAAATACCTACTAGTAGAGTCTTCAAAGATTTGAATGGGCATGTGGAATAATTTTTATTTTTTAGTCCGTCTTGTAGATTATTAAAAAATATTGGACACGTATTTTTTCTTTTTTTACCTAATCAAAAAATAACGGCGATATATTGAGTTGAAATTTCGCGTGACGTCACTATTCGGACAGTTTGTATGGCGATTTAATCAGTTAGTGACGTCACGACCCCCTCACCCTAAACTTTAATGCGCTTTATCTCTGTATATTTTAAATTATTTGAAAAATCAAAAAATACGTGTCTATTGTTTTTTTATTTTCTAACTGACGGACTAATTAGAATTTTGATTTTCAAAAGTAGTCCACATCCCTATTATATTTTTCTTTTTGTTCCAAATAGTACATAGTGTAGCATCATTTTGTATAGGTACTTAATATAAATGGCGAAATAGGCTCGTATCCGGGGTATGAAAATCAAAATTGCATTACGTCCGTCAAGAGTAGATTAATAAAAAATATTGGACACGCAATTTTTTCATTTTTTACGTAATCAAATCTTATAGTAACGTATATCGCCCATCGGTATTTTTCTGGGTAAAAAAATTCTTCGTCTATCAATTTGTAAATAGCCAAAACCGTTTGAATGTTTCCTTAAGAGTCTCGAACCGAGCGTGCCACCGTTGCCAATCTCTAGATTGGTTTTCCACTGAGTAGCTTCTTAACTTTGCTAGCGAAACTAGAAGTATTTATTAAACTTTATTGGTGTATTAAAGTTACCATTGTTTTAGTTCGCAAAGTCGACTTACAACTAAACGAAAATTTACAGGCCTCTTGAGAATACAGCTTAATCTACCAGTGAAAAGTAATTTTGAGATGATCGTGAACAGAGTAAAAAAAAAAAACAGTTTTTTTGTTTCTCTTCTTTCCTTCGCTCCTTCCAATTTTATTAAAAATATTTAATGTAGGTATAATAACGCAAATTTTACTCTTTTATTATTCTTTTATTATAGATAGAGATCATTATAACAACAAATTACATTACCTATTATTATCCTACTAATATTATAAATGTGAAAATGTGGATGTTTGGATGTTTGGCTGTTTGTTACGGCTGACCGGATTTGGATGTAATTTGCATAGGGTAAAACCCGGATAGTTGCCACACTTTTTGAAATCATTTTATATCTCCCAGTACAAAAATCAAAATATTTTATTTTTTAAACTGGCAAGTACTTTGGTTCTTTATCTACAAATTTATTAAATGTAAAAGACATTATCTTTGAAAGTTCCAGAGTATTAGCGATTTCTACGAACCTCTACTTTTTGTGACATCTATCCCATATATGGGATAGTTGCCTAGTCCATATAAATTACGTTAAGGATAGATAACCCGCCGGGAAACAAGGCATCTATCCCGAAAAATCTTTGATCGCACCTTGCGTTCCCGTGCAATCGCACGGAGACATGAGACGCGGTCCACTTAATAGTTGTTGAAAAGTCTTTTGATAGATAAATAAAATAGCATGCGATTCATCTGCGAAACTAGAGTAATTACGATCGGGGCAACTATACCCCCAGGGCAACTATCCTGGTTTTACCCTACACGTTTTCAGGAGTACAGAGAAGGGCACAGGGTACTTTTATCCCGGAATTCCCGCGGGAGCTCCGAAATTACCGCGGGCGGGTGAAACCGCGGGGCACAGCTAGTAATTAATATATGTATCTACTTGTAGTTATTGTTGTCCTAAATAAACGAAAATAATAGTACATTGTTATCCAAGGGGTGAAAGTAACTCATTTAGTGCCGAGACGGGGTTTGGCGCCCGAGCGTAGCGAGGGCGCCAATAGTTCGAGGCACTAAATAAGTTACTTTCTCCCGAGGGTAACACTGTGCTTTTCATTACGAATGCAAGGAAAGTCAAAATAAAAATAGGAATTAGCTAAAGAAAAAATGAGTGAAGATCGGATAGTCGCTTGACACTTTCCCACCTATTTCTTTTTCTTTGGCCGGCTAGCTATTCAGCCAGTATTTTTTATTTACATTGTGGCGACCTAAAAAAAATATTTTCTTTAATTATTAAGTATTAATTAAAGAAAATAAAAAAATATAAATAGGAATTAGCTTAAGAAAAAGTGAGTGAATTTTATTTTAATTAATACCTACTTAAACTTTACGTTATTTCAATTTTACATCGCGCTGGCTGTATAGAAAGTTGAAACATGGTTCAATAGAAATGTGAAAATAGACCTAGTTTTTTTTTAATAATTTGACAGTTGTCAGTTGAAAGCGATTCTCCCTAGGGCTGAAAAGGGCTACTTTCAACCCGCTTCTCAGGCAACTTCAGACCTACTTTCCGAGCATGAGTAATGAAAAATAATTATTTTCCCATAATATAAACATAATTATAATATTGTCTTGCTTGGGTAATATTTTGTAAAATGAACATCTAAATATGCCTCCGAGAGTACTCCAAGTTTCTCAGGACGGACGGGAGTAGCGAAGATAATTTGGTCCGTAGACCCAACGAGCCCGGAGCATCGCTATAACTCTATAGTCTACACTCTATGCCTAACTATACGTAATGTGACGTATGACCCCTCTGGGAGAATAGGGTTGGCAGTTGATTTTTTTTTTTTTGTTTAAGTTAAATTCTCAAAGGAAAATGATTGTCACTTCGTAACTTATAATATGCCATCTTGTCATTATGTTACTTGCTGGAACTCTTGGCCCCACATTGCGTAAAACAGCCAGTGCGTGTAACAGTATTATTTTGCGTGTAACATCAACAATAATATTATGTAATCACTTGTGTCAGTGTTTGAACTTTATTACTAATGCGATAAGATTTATTGACTGTCGAGTATTTATATATTTCTGCTGGTGACTGTACACGCGCAAGAAGTGAAACTTTTAACAAAAACCATTGATATAAGTAATATTGTATTTCGTTTTGTCTCGATGATAAAAACGCACCTACCTACTTACATCTGTGGACTTCGAAATTACACTGAGGATTTTTATAAAACTCCTTTGTGGAAGATCCACGACTCGACATAGGCCGAATTTTCGAGCTGGTCGCAGTAGAAGCCAGAATTCAAGAAGTGAAAGGAAACGAAAAAAAATCGCGAATCGTCGTCGGTCCGTGACGTGAACCAGTAACCGGTGGTTACCATAGTCTATTTGACCACGATCACATAAACTTTTTTTATTCCGCCGCCTGAATCGTACCTAACAATGTATACAAATTTTATATCTGACATGTTCAAGGCAGTTTAAAAACTTTTCGTATACCTAGTTGGAATTATTTGTCCTTTTTTACTGTTACTAACAATCATAAAAAAATACGTATAAACAATCGGAAAAAAAAAAACTTATCGACGAACTTGTCTTCGTTGGAAATGTATTCAAATTTATTCCATTTTCGAGAAAAGAAGTTGGAAACCCTAAGGGCTAAGATCTATTAAGTGTTACTGACATTGTAAAACGCTTGTCCCCTTCAGTGAGGACATGCGAGTACCTACCGTCATTACCGCCCACAATCCACACGCGGTCGGCGGGCAAATGGCGGTGATGGGAGTTAACGAGTTTAAACTATCAACTCTACTGTACAATAATCAAATATCGCAGGATGTTTCACAATATGACAAGGGGCTATGGGTAACAATCGTCTAATGGACTATAGTTGACTAATTCTTTTTTGTCTGTCTTGTAGATTAATATAAAATATTGGATACAAATTTTTTCTTTTTTACGTAATCCATAAATAACGGTGCTACATTGAGTTGAAATTTCGTGTGACGTCACGGTGCAGTTTGTATGGGGGCTTATAGCGGTCAATGACGTCATGAGCCCCCACCCTAAACTTTAATGCGCTTTATTTCTGTATATTTTATATATACCTTCATAGATTATTATGATGATATTTGTTCTAGTTACGAACCATATTTACCGAACGATACACAATTTTTTTCCAATTACGTACGTGCCTATATATGAGGATACAAACGCTTATTTAATAAAACGAAGAAACATTCCAGATGAACTCCATAAAAGTTATCTCATAACTAGGTAGGTACCTCTACCTATTCGTTCGTGCTCGGCCCGATTTGATTTGCACTTCAAATACATATATTGATTAACAATTTGTGTTTCGATACGTAAGTTCCTATGTTTTTAAATAAAATAATGTTATGTTATCTTTCATTATAAGTGGTCATGGGTGTACAAAATCAGATTTGCTCTACCAAAAACATAGAGTAAAAAGAGAGACGCCATCATTGACGGACGATCCACTCTGCCAAAACGACAAGAGCACGGCTCATACCCGACCTTGTATTGATATCCTTACCACAGATAATATAATACTTACGAGTATATCCTAACTACTAACATTATAAATGCGAATGTGAGTTCTCTGCTCAACCGATTATTATGCAATTTTGCATACACGTTGTCAGAGGTACAGAAAAGGACATTGGGTACTTTTCATCCCGGAATTCCTGCGGAAACTCCGAAATCATCGTGAGCGAAACCGCGGCTAACAGCGAATTTATAATATAGTTTGTGTTTCTTGTGTATTTTCTTAGTTGTGACAAAGGATAAGGCACAATATGTGCGTTACCTACTTGCCTACTTCACCCTCCCGCTAAAAGCTTATTGCCATTTAGAGTTTTTACATAAGTCATTAAATGTTATAGGCATTTTGTCACATATGTAGTTATTTTGCGTTTTAGACGCGACGCTATAGCAACCCAGACTAAATAGAGCAACAAATGATGCAAGTTCCTTAGAAAAATAATAATTAGAAGAAATCGGATTCGGATATACTTCTTTTCCATCGAGCATGTTATAGACTATCTTTAATATAGTACTTTTAAGACTTTAGTATTATAAATGGGAATATGATGTTGTTTGCTTGTTTGTTTGTTACGCCCTAAGCTATCTTCTTGACAAATGTCAGGAATATAGAAAATGACATAGAGATATAAAATGACTTTACGCCGCAAAATTCCTCCGAAAAATTCAAAATTAACGGGAGTGAAACTGCGGCGAACAGCTAGTAAATAACAAAAGAGACGTAAGTTTTCTTTGTTAACTGTAATTAATTACAAAAAAGTCTATAAAAATTAATAAAATTGAAGTGTCTGTTCATAATTTCTAATTAACAGCTTTTCACTAAACGCATACGAAAGTATATACCTACGTCCTTACATCAAAAAACAATTTTTAAAATTTTTCTCTGTCTGTCTGTTTGTTCCGGCTAATCTCTGAAATGGCTGGACCCATTTTGACGGGACTTTCATTTGCTGATAGATAATGTTACAAGGAGTAACTTAGGCTACTCTTTATCCCGGAATTCCTGCGGGAGCCCTGAAATTAACGCGGATGAGACTGCAGGGCACAGCTAGTATGTGATAAAAAAGTAATTAATTCCGTTAATCTCAGAATTTAAAACGATCATTGCGTGCTTACCTACTCTGGTTGGCTGAACATTTGCTTGTGACCGTAAACAAAAAACACACTCACGGTCTATGGATTTTAATCTAACAATGAAAGGTGTTGCATCAACTCTCATTTAATTATAAAAAACCACGAGTCATAATGCCTTACAAACACAATACATTACCTACACCTGTGTATTATACTATCGTTACCTACTATATCTTCACTGCCCCCTTAGCCAAGTTGACAATATCTAATCGCTGTCCCTATAGAAAACTGAGAAACTTATCGTCATGTCACGTGGTCACGGATAGTTAATGGGGATGTGGACTACTTTTGAAAATCAAAATTCTAATTAGTCCGTCAGTGAGAAAATAAAAAAACAATAGACACGTATTTTTTGCTTTTTGTAATAAATTAAAATATACAGAGATAAGGCGCATTAAAGCTGAGGGTGAGGGGGTCGTGACGCCACTAACCGCTAAAACCGCCATACAAACTGTCAGAATAGTGACGTCACGCGAAATTTCAACTCAATATATCGCCGTTATTTTTTGATTACGTAAAAAAAGAAAAAATACGTGTCCAATATTTTTTAATAATCTACAAGACGAACTAAAAAAAAATTAGTCAACGATTTTGTAACGAAAATTTAAAGTTCCTTCTTGATTTTTTTCAGAATTTCCTCTCAAATACCATCATTTTAGTACTAGGTATGTCTGTACATATGGACATGAAATTTAAGGCTTACGTTTTTTTCCTTTAAAATACAGGATCCGACTACCATCAATAAATCATTCCAGTGGACAACCTTTTATCGTTAACGGTCTTCAAAACGAAGGAATTATTATCGTCATGTCACGTGATCGCAAAAATTGGTTACGGCAAAAAGTGAAAACAAAAAAAAAATCTAGGCGATTCTAAAATTCATTAAATGATTGCACAGCTCCATTTTCAAAACATACAAAGATTTGAAAATGGAACCGCTATTATATACGTAGGTAGGTATTTTTTTTAAACATTTTATACGGCTCTCTGAGTACTAGCCCGTAGAGCCAATACGTACATACATACATTGGTAAATTATGAATGAGTGCCGCGGTGAGTGTGGGTTTGCTTCCTTTTTTTTTTAATGAATATTTTTCCATGGAACAGTGCCAAATAGATACGAGCTTTCGCTGCTTTACTCACGAGTACGACGTCTTCTTACCTACGCGACCGTGTCTGCGCTTATTTTTAGCTTGGAATACGACCGCATACTTTTCAAGTTCGAATTTCCCTCGCGTGCGAAATGATAAAAGTAAATAAAACATATACATACATAGACAAGAAACTTCTGTTATTAGAGGCCCCACATATTATATTTTGTACATCATTACACATGATAAACGCCTCTATTAATATCTCTACATTTTGAAGAAAAAATATATAAAACACCAAAATTTAATGATTAAAAACAATGCATTACGATCTAATTAAAGTATAGTAGCCTAGTTGCTCATTTATTTAAGTAAACATTAAATTTAGGTTTTTATAAATATACATTTTTGAAATCTTCTTTACAAAGTATAAAATAAAGTCGCTTCCGCTGTCTGTTCGCGATAAACTCAAAAACTACTAAACGGATTTTCATGCGGTTTTCACCAATAGATAGAGTGATTCATGAAGAAAGTTTATGTCTCTCGTTATTCCTGGAATTCATGCAGGAACTCTTAAATTACCACAAGTGAAACTGCGGGGGACAGCTTGTAATAAATATTGTAAAAAAATAACTAAATCTGGTATGCCACCGACAGCTAGGCAGAGTTCAAGCTACCGTAACCTTGTTATTATTACATATTATTTTACTAATTATAAGTAAATACTAAATGAACACTTGTTTGGCAACTAGTTAAATTATATCTATTAATTATGATATAATGACTCACTAAAACATACTTTAGATAGGTAGGTACCTATTACCATGTTATATAAGAAATAATTATTTTAATAATTAAAGAAAACCCGTGAACAACGATATTAATATAATTATTATCAAATTGGTTAGCTTTAGTGTAGGTACTGATGATAACTTACTTTTAAACACTATAGATAGGAGACTCACATAGTAACTACCTACGTGAATAGGTATATATCGCAAAACAGTTGACAAGTCTTATCGATCGATTAAAAACTGGTTGACCCGATAGACGTGTCGTATTTTCATCAAATAGGTATACAATTAATATCCGCAAGGAAAAATAGCAATAAATTTTTCAAAAATTTCCCAATTTTCCAGGCAAATATACCTAAGGATTTTTCTTTCCCTAATAACAATAACCTCATCCGGACTACTACGATAGGTGGTCAATTAAAAAAAAAAAAAAACCGGTCCAGACGCTTTCAAGAGGTGCGTTTACATAACAGCATTCAATTTTTGTTTATATTTATGAGATATATTTTATATAGCATTAGTCGTATACAGAACATTCATCCCATAGAACTAAGATAAGTTTATATTATGGAAACGGAACAAATACTTTATTATTTCATACTTACATACAAAACAAAGAGAGCTCGGTGTCAAAAAAGGCCATAAATTGGCTGTGAAAATTGATAAGGATAGGGTTGCCACCCTTAGTATATATAGTATCATACTATATTTCAGTCAATTGTATTATATATTATTATAGAAAAATAAAATAGTACCTACGAAAAATACTATATTTTTATTCCTAGTTAAACTGTCGCGCTCGGCGCTTTTTTATATTAACTGTGGTCTGGACTGATCCGGAACGCACTCGCAGCGCAGCACGGGGAATTTCAGAACGAAACGTATTGGTACGCGGCAACAAAACATCAACTGTCAAAAATGCTGCCCGAGCCCGATACATAATGATAAAAAAATAAAAAATAAATAGGTATGTACTTACTATTTTTTCCCTGCATTTCCCAAAAGTAACTACTTAAATGTTTTTGCATCTTTTTTTGGAAAAATACTAATTTTTTTTCCAGAAAAAAAGGTGGCAACCTTATTACTAAGTACTTGATACTAAAAAAGGTAGCAACCATAGATATGGGCCTACTTGTCGGAATTCCGATTTTACAAAAACCACCTTTGCGAAATTCTGAGTACGATATTGTTCTTATTGTTTACCATACTCGCTATACCCGGTCTACTTGGAATAAACAACTTAAATTGATGCCTTTTGTGAGGATTGTTTTATTGTTTACTGTAATCTTACGTACGGTACCTATTTTAATAATAACCCCACTTATTGACCTCAAATGTAAACATGACACAGCTGTTGATAAAATATAAAAGAAAATATTAACTGTTTGCGAAATTTAAATTTATCTTTGCGAAATTATTTCTAGAAAATCGGTAATATCCGTAAATATAGGAGAAATTGTGAGCGAAATTAGGTATTCATTAGTGATACGA
Source organism: Zygaena filipendulae (assembly GCA_907165275.2). Classification (NCBI taxonomy): domain Eukaryota; kingdom Metazoa; phylum Arthropoda; class Insecta; order Lepidoptera; family Zygaenidae; genus Zygaena; species Zygaena filipendulae. Next base: position 2,853,769 of record OU015649.1, read on the forward strand.
ACATTGGATACCGGATCAACCCTTCAGGCTTCGTGCATAGATATACTCAACTAACAATCGACGACTAACGATGTACCTATACCGATATTAATTGTGTTATCGATATTTGCAACTGCAGAATAAATTTTATTTGAACCTTGGATTGAATTGGATAACAACTCAACCTCGTGAGTTTTCGTATTAATGAAAATTATGAATTAGTTAGTCGTGAACCTAAAGTAACTAATTAATACCTGTATTATCTCCATGAAACAGCTGAACATTTCAGCTACTCAGACAGGCAAACAGACTATTTTTTAAACCCATGTTTTTATGTTTTATCGCATAAAATCCCTCTTTGCACAAAATAATTGCAGTAATTTCGATATTACCAACAAAAAATTCGAATTAATCTATATGTATACCTATCTGTAGATTAAATGATGTAAAAGTACTCCAATACCATGGTAGATTAATATTATATATGCATACTTAAAATATAATTGTATGTATGACAATTAATTATTTATAGATAACAAGAGTAGGAAAATAAAAAACGCGTAGGTACCAGTGGCGAAGGGTGAAATATTGAGAAAGGGAAGCCGGAAATCTACTTTAATTTCAACTTATTAAACTATTAACTGTTCCCCGCGGTTTCACCTGCGATAAGTTTCGGAGTTCCCGCGGGAATTCCGGTATAAAAAATCCTTCCCTCTATCCCTAACAACGTTCTCAATTACGGAGAGAGATTTTGCGTCTGAAGGGAAGCCGGTGGGAATCGGCTTCTATGGTACCTTCGCCACTGGTAGGTACCCTACATTCATTGTAAAAGTCTCGTATACATTGAACGACTTATATGTAAATTATTAAGTGCACGTGGTTTTTTTTACCCCAAAAATTTAATAACAGATAAATTAACTATACATAAATAATTCTGTCGATTACAAAATCCCAGGCATTGTTTTATTTTACAATTTATAGAAAAAACTCACTTTGATTTCCCGTCGACACGTGTTTTTCTGACGCGCGAATGTCAAATCCGAAAATTCGTAGAGCAATATTTCCAAAGACACACACACTCTACCTTCACCAAAACACGACTGCGGGCTGTGCAGTGTGCAGTGAAGTCTGAACCAACCTTCTCTACACGGAAATTTGAACTCAATAGCAAACGTAATCCAAATTAAAATAGACCGTATGCCTCTACAATGTGATCGAGACTTGTCTGTAAACTCTTCATGTGTAGTTTTTTCATATTTTCCAAATGTGTAGCAGTTACAATATTTTGTGATAAGAAGCATTGTTAAAAAGTATAATATAAAAAGCATTTTTTATTGAATTTATTTATAAAACAAATTAAGTAGATACCTATAGATTTTATATTGTGTATACTGCCATCTTTTGGATATGCTTTACAATGTTTTTATGTGACTGGATCAAACTCGTGTAAACATTTATGTAGTTTGACAAATCATCAATAGATGCCTCTTATATATTTAACTAACCATAAGCTTTTTTAAATCAATTGCTACTAGTTTACTGTGCCAAAACGTTTTAATAATTACTCTCGTCAATTTCTAGACATGCAATTTTTACTTTATGATCATGAATTTCCTTACCAACACAAAAAGGCACGGTATCGTTCCATCTGTTATCGTCATAGCACCATAATAATCGTGCCCTCTGGCGGGTATCAGCAAAAACATAATTCATGTTGCAAACGTAGTGCGCCACCTCTTCGTTGCGATACACCATATAGCCGTTAGATGGCGCTGGATGAGTTATGCAGCCTACACCTAGTAAAAAAAGTTATCACTGTGACCATCTGTGACGTAAGAAAATGCTGGCTAAATACTAGTAAATAATAAATAATATTATTATAATAGTATTATTTATTAATATAAAATTTCAATTTAATCTACCTACTACACAGATGATATAATACTATACTAAGTACTGAATCACAGAATTGACTGACTGATCATTGAATTCTCGAAAGGATCATTTTATCATAGATCATTATATTTTATTTCACGTGACTAAAAATCACTATTGTGAGAAACTTTATTGTTAAAAAAAAGACACTGTCAACTCTTAAAATAACAAATATCTGGGTCACCGAGTTTCGCTCGTTGTGCATAGCACCATCTGTTGTTAAGTAGAAAAACAAACACTCACTTTTAACCGACTTCCAAAAAGGAGGAGGTTATGCATTCGATTGTATGTATATATTTTTTCTTTTTTTTTATGTATGTTCACCGATTACTCGAAGGCGGTTTGACCGATTTCGAAAATTCTTTTTTTGATTGAAAGGGTTTACTCCCAATTAGGTCCCGTTGCCGTTAAGCCAAGTATGGAGTAGGTAGATAGATGGGCTAAGTCCACTCCCGCCACGAGCTGGTCGTGAACTGAACAACCCAAGTGGGCAGACATAAGCGAGCTTGGCACCGAATTCAAATCGAAAAGTGGTAGTACAAACCAATAATAGTAGGTATTACCTACGTGTATTTTTGTCTGTTGGATTAAATCGGTATTTTGTTATTTTTAGCTTTTTAGTTTTGTGTTTTTTGGAAGTCGGTTTTAATTTTTTTTGTTAACTATTGCCTGAAGACACAGATAAAACGACGTTTTCTAAAAATGAAACCCAGCTAGATCGGTTAATTGCCCCCGTAACCCCCTGAATACTAAATTTCATGAAAATCGTTGGAGCCGTTTCCGAGATTAAGATTATATATATATATATTTAAAGATAGTAGATAATTTAATGACGGACCAACGTCTTTGACTCCCGCCAGAGAAAACCTCAAGCAACTACTAGTTTATCTACATGTTTGTATTTAGAAGTATCTAAAAAAAATACGGTCAGCATCTTACTTTTATAATTTAATAGAACTCCTCTTTTCGGAAATGCGCCTTTTGACCCGGCATTGACTACTACATCCACGACGTTGGTTGTGGTCACAATACGCAGAGGCAGTTGCACTTGCTCGCAGGACGACAAGAGGACGTCCCCATTCACATCTATCACTGAGACGTAATCCGTGCAGGCGTTCTCGAAAGGGCCTATACCTGGGGACAAATTATAGTTAATCAGTTTTATATCTTCTGTTCGTCAACAATACTCCTTAAAGATATAGGTAGGTACTAGGTAGTAAGAACTTAGTACTTTAATAAGAATCTTCTTATATTAAATATTTTATTAAGTATATGCTATATGTTTGTATCAATGAGCCAGTGTCACAAAATAATTGTAGAGTCGACCCAAATTTGAAAGAAACTTTAAAAATTAACGAAAGTAACCGCTATGTTTACTTTACGAATAATTAATAAAATCACCGTCAACTAATCGTATAGTCTCTTAAACAGTCAAGTTACTCGTTTGTAAAACGTAAGTCGGCTAAAGTTATAATATGAAGAATTAATAAGTAATTATATATTATGTAGAGTCAAGTGGCGAACTTATCATGAACAAAAAATGTAATGGTCAATTTAACCAAAACTCACTTCTTAAGCTAACATCGAGGAGCGTTATCTTAACCCCTTGTTCCGGATGTACCCTCAGTCGCCAGCGGCACTCGCCGCCGATGTAGAAGTTAGGGTACCCGGGGGTACGGATGTACCCCTCGCTCTCAGGGCCTGACTCCGCAATCTGCACCTCGCGGTTGCAATAGTGAATTGTCACAGTATCTGAAATTAGATAAGAACTCTCTGAAATGCATTAGGCGATAGAAAATTGAGATTTATTCATATAAAAAACAAAACGATGGGTCTGGTGTGTGGTGGACCTTGAGAATAATTCCCACGACGAATTTTTTTTATTTAAGTGATTCAGTATTTTTCAGGTTATAAATAGAAATAAAATTTTATCAGAGTCCCCGCAGAAATTCCAAAACTCGCACAGGTGAAACTGCAGAACACAGCTGCTAGTTTAAAATAAAACAATATGTCATAGGAAATCCAAAATATCCATCTGTAACCGCTACAATATTGATTGTTTTTAACAGACTTCCAAAAAGGAGGAGGTTCTATGTTCGATTGTATGTATGTTTTTTTTTTATGTATGTTCACCGAAAATTCTTTTTTTGTTTGAATGGGTTTACTCCCGATTAGGTCCCATTGCCACCAAGTCGGGATCTGATGATAGGATCTTGGAGAAATCGAGGGAACTCTTCAAAAATTATAGGCACACCTATAGCGATTTGGGTATTTTTTATAGTAAATCGTTCATTTGCTTTTGGAAAGCAAAATTTGAAGAAGTTGAACTGATGATGAAGACCACAGATGGTCATCGGAACTACTCAACAATAATACGTATTTCACGTGTTCCGATTGGAGCGATTTCAAAAATTGTTTTTTTGTTTGAAAGGGGATACTCCCAAATTGATTGAACCTCAATGGAACCTCAGTTGAACCTCAATGGAGTCTGTGTCCCTTACAGTGATACTGTAAAAAGTCTTGGGATCACGATAGATAGGACACTTTCGTGGGGACCGCAAATGGTTCAATTAAGTAAAAAGATGTTTGCAGCAGCTGGATCTTTAAAAAGACTTCAAAATTTTCTTCCCATTCCTACTAAAATTGCTTTGGCTCAGTCCCTACTCTTATCCATACTGGACTATGCCGATGTCTGTTATTGCGATCTAACTGAAGCCCAACTTGACAGACTAGAGCGCCTTCAAAACCTTTGTATCAGGTTCATATTTGGTGTTCGAAAGTATGACCACATTACAGGATTCCGTAAACGTCTAAAGTGGCTCCCGATTCGTTTTCGTCGGAACTTGCACGTGCTGTCTCTTCTTCATAACATCCTATTTAAGCCATCATTCCCTACTTATCTTAAAGAACGCTTTAATTTCATTGCTTCGGGTTCCTCCAGACTGCCGCGTTCCTGTAATAATTATCTTCTCTCCACTCCTATCCATTCTACCGTCTTCTACAAAAAATCCTACACTGTCCAAGCCATCTCTTTATGGAATTCTCTGCCTTCAACTATAAGAGATTCTAAGTCTATATCCATCTTTAAGTCACGTCTTCACGCATATTTCATGTCGCTTGTTCCTTAGTTATTGCAGTTTCTGTATACATCATCATGTATTTAGTATATTTCTATAGTTTTTATTTATTTATTTCATTATCTTCACTTTACCTATCTATGTATTGCATTTAATATTTCTTATAATACAATTTTTTTGATTTAATTTGCTGTGTTGCTGCACCACCTACCTATCTTTTCTGTAACAAACATCTCCATACTCCGCCCGGTAGCCTGGAAGAGATCGCTTTATAGTGATAAGGCCGCCTTTTGGAGCCACTTAATACTTTCTGTTTCTAAATATTTTTTTATTGTACTGTTTGTGGTGTTCAATAAAGTGTTTTTCATTTCATTCATTCATTTGATTGCGTTGTCACCAAATCGAGATCTGATGATGAGATCTTGGAGTAATCGAGGGAACTCTTCAAAAATTATAGGTACACCTATAACGATTTTTGTATTTTTTATAGTAATTAATCATTCATATGCTCGTTTTAGACAATACAGAATGTTTAAGTTGGTATATGAAAGAATTGAAATAAATTAGTGAAAAAAAACCGTTTAAATATGGTATTGACATACAAACAAATACATAGCTACCTGGTACCTAGTATGAAATAAGATACCAAAGTGGCTACCACTCAGCGTATGCCGAGGAACTAGTCCCACGACACTATTTCAGTGACGACCGTAAGAAGTGAGTAGAGATGGCTAAAGGACACTGGCGAAAATATGTGGTTATTTTCATCCGGATTTTTCATACGGAAAAAAACAGCATTATGGAAACACACGTGTGCGCTTTTTGGCGGGATTTTAGCAGTAACGGACGTCAGTTTTATTTCTTTGTTTTACAAATTAGTTTATCGTGATTAATATTGTGTGACTGTGGTGGATTTTGCATAATAGTGATCCATTAGTGGAATCAGTGAAATTTCGGTGCTTTCATCGGGAGATTGTCGTTTTACTATACAACTTCCCACAGAGCGTCCTATTAAGATTCAACTGTGAAGAGTTGCTGCCAAAAGTTCCGGTAAAGCATCGAAATGCATCTCACCAATACATTTTGATGTAAATAACTTCAGAAGAAGAAAAATACAACTAAATATGCTGAATGGACTTAGCTTCCTTTGTCTTTTCGTCATAAGGGGTAAATTAAGCCAAAAAAAAACACGCGTGGGAGGCGTTCTGTAACTGTATACATTGTGTATATGCAATCGACGACGTCAACAATCTAGATCAAACATCACATTTGTCAAAGCGCACCTTCGATCCGAAGGCCACCTAATGACACTGACCTGACCTTCCACTTGTACCTCGTAGCGCTCCACCGCGAGCGCGAGCGGTACGCAGACGTAGCACGACCTACGCGAGCTACGGGCTACATTGCTACGCGATGACAAAATTATTATTATTTTAATTTGTTTTTTATCTTAATAATAATTATTCATATAAAAACTTAGCATGGTCTACCATTTTTAAGCACCTAGGATAGACACATCGGTTCTTTCTTTTGGTGCTTCAGTCAATATTGATAATAAAGTCTTGCTACGACGACGTTAAAATATTTCATAATGAACTCTGTGAAGCAGTGTCATCAGACGCCCGCCCATAAATTCAGAAAGAATGTACACAATTCTTGTCTATCTTACTACGCTCTACCGTTTCGCTTAGTTTAACTATATATATATGCGTCTCTACTAACAGGTAGGTTCTCTCTCGACGTCTCTGTCTTCCTTTCGCATCAAAAAACAAAATCTATCTCTTTCTCTCTCTCTCTAAAATGATCTGAAGAAAGGTGAAATAATATCGAAATATAAATAGTTTAATACCTTATAGAAAAACAAAGTTTCTTAACCAAAAATATTTTTCTATCTGTTATAAGTACAAGGGTAGGTACTTGATTAATTATTTATTAATTCCGCCAAAACAAGCTTATTCCACTTAATTAAATTCGGACCTTGGTGGACATCATAAGTTCCACGTACTAATATCCTATTTATACTAGGTAACTCTACCTAATGGTAAAAGTTTAGATGTTTTATTACTTAGATGTTTGCGACTCAATCAGATATGAACCAAATTGGCAAACATATATATATGTTGGAGATACAATGGGAAACTTTTGATTTCGGAACAGTTTCCCGAAATAAAGCAGAAATAATCCTGAAATATAATTCTTACTGTTGAAAGAGAGTTTGTTAAGAATGTGAATAGCTAGTTTATCATCAAATTAGGATGCATGTATGAGAAACAGCCTATATGTGTGCTTAATAACCTATATATAAAACGGTTGAAATACTGCTCAGATCCATTTGGATTCAGGCGCGGTCACAGTTAATTGCAGTGAATTATGTTCAGAGCTCGGTAAGGCCAGCAACGAAGTCACATGAAGTATTTTGAACCTTATCATTATGAAACAAGGCCTATAAATCTGTAACGCTAACTGTACTAAATGAGGCGTTTCGTGTTGCGATTGCGTCATTTAGAGCTAGATTACCGCAACATGGCAGCAGAAATATAAGTATGGATAAATAAATAAATGTAAAGCTGCTCAAGTAGCTTTGGGACAGCAGGGTAGGTACTTTTTATGCCGGAATTCCCACGGAAACTCCGAAATTAACCGCGGTGGGTCGACTAGTCCTACTAGTATTATAAATGTGAAAGTGGGGATGTTTGGATGTTTAGATGTTTGGATGTTTGTTACTCAATCACGCAAAAACAGCTGAACGGATTTGGATGAAATTTTGCATGCACGTTGTCTGGGGTACAGAGAAAGACATAGAGTACTTTAGTACTTTTTGTCCTGGAATTCCCCCGGGATCTCCGAAATTAACGCGGGTGAAACCGCGGGTAACAGCTAGTTAGGTATAAAAATGAAATACATATATCGCTAATGAATATAAAACGTCTCATACATAAATAAATAATTTAATCTGTAGTAAAAATTAATTGTCTCATAAATCACCACAGATAAATGTTTCGTACAGATTATAATCTCCCAAAACCAATCAGATTAATACAGATTCGTATTATTTGCAACGAAAACACTGTTATACGCGGGTTGGTATTTTGGTAATGGGATTCGATAAGCATCAGTGATAATCATTCATGTATATATCAAGAATATACATATATACAAAGTGTGACTACAAGCGATTCTATAATATACAATGAAATAAAAAAAAAATCGAATTAGGTAGGTATATATAATAAGTGCACGGATTAGGTAGGTAAATAGAGAGTAGGTAGGATGTAATTAGGTGACAATTACCGAATACATTATGTATAGCTACTCAAAAAATACTTAAGTAGGTAGGTATAATACTTAGGTACCTACTTACTTAAGTATTTCATCTCAGTAGGTAAATAATAAAAATTCCCGACAGGATCTCAATATTCATGTTTTGTCAATTAAATTATTATAATTATTTATAATTAAGTACTAATTAAACATTTCATAAATATATCTTAAAATTAATTATATGAGTGTGACTTAAAATTGATGTCTACTTTTCAGCTGTATTCAGTCATGAAAGTAAATAAAATACCTACCCATTTCTTGCAAAAACAAGCTAGTTTTTGCGCATGAGTACCTAATCTCGTCTTCATACCATAATTTTTTCGTTTACCTTAATTTTATATACTTTCAGGATACAGAATCCGCCGTTAGATCGTTTTCAGGAATATTTTCGGTGAAGGGAAGCCTTCAATGCAATTCATTTTATCCAGCATCGTTTTAGCACCATATTATGGACAACCATTGAATAAAATTAACGCTACAGTTAAATTTGATACAATATTAAAATCTCGGAACTCCCTCAGAAAATTTTAACTTGGGATGAAAATGTGTTTGTTATAATTCTGTAGCTTCTTATCAATGAAATAAATTTTAGAATCGTTTCCAAACATAGTTCTGGAGGGGGTAACCCTACGAACAAATAAAAATTAATATAATTAAATAAATTAACAGGGATATTAATTTATATTCAACGGATAACTTCCAATTTTGCGGTCCATAGCTCTGGCCCACAAAATTTGGCCTTCGTTATATTTTATTACGAGGGGAAGTACTATACGTATAAGCCATAGAATATAATATCCCAATAATAAATAATGAGGGTTTGAAAAAATTAAGCGTAGTAAGCGGCCAAGTCTATATTACTTTGGGTCCTTAAGGATAAAAGGTCGTTGGTAGTTGCCGCAGTGTTTATTTACACCATTTTTTTTGGTTTCCTATAATAGTAGGTAATAATTAGTATATTTGGCACCAAAAATTTGATTAATTACATAATGTTTTCACCCGCGTGAGTTTTGGGATCAGGAACCTTAGCGGGCGCAGGTAGAACAACCCGCTAAAGTTTCACCACAACCGGACCAATGGTTTCGAAACGCATAAAAGACAGACATACAAACATTCATTTTTATTTATAAAAAAGATATAAATAATAATAATATTCTTTTATTGGAATAAAAGCAAGATGTACAAAAATGGTTTGGAACGTTAATACCTGCTTTAGTGTAAAACTGTGTTGCAGATATTAGCGCTCTCCCTCGTAATTATTATACAAATAATAGTACTTATTAATAGTAATAGTAATACTTATTGTAAGTATTTGCACTTAATTAATTTAAGAATTTATTACCATGCTATACAAGGTGATTGACAGAAATAACAATAACAATAAAATCTATGCGCGTTTACAACAGTCCAAACCTAAAACTTAAGTACTTATGAATCCAAGGCAAACAAAACAGGAAGAAAACGTTAAGTCCTCAACACCCGGCAGTGACAAAAAATTCAACATATTATGTGTATAAAATAGTAGGTATATTGTTGAATTTAGTTATCTTTTAAAAAGGTGCAGACTGCAGCACTGCACGTGCGTCATTTATTGTTTGCTGCTACACTCCATTAATTGCGCCCCTGATTTTGAGACATTTTAACATTTCGGCGTGAAAATATGTCAACAGATTGGCAAGTTCTGACGCCCAACTCAAACTGATCCACTCAGCTGCTCTATCCCCTTTAAAACAAGTATTAAACTTCAATCTAAACGATGTGAATGGGTCTTATTATTTTGGACATCGATACAATAGAAATCGATCACGTGGCAAGGGGACTTTCCGCCACTGTTCAACATTTAGGGCTTGAAAACGACAACTAAGTAACGGAGCATGTGTGTTGAATGAGCAAAGAAAAATAGATCTTATGCTACCGATATAAGTTACACTGAATGTAGGGGTAAGTTTGTTATTTTTTGCAGCAAAAATATCGCAACGCGTGATCTCGTTTGGGTTTGAAATTAGATGTCGCTATCAATTGATTAGATTTAGGTACAGCAATTAAGATGTTTTGACATTGTATAATTACCTTTTTACAATATACACAGAAATCGTATAGACAAATGTTCTATACGTATAGATAATAAAATATTCTATCCATTTCTTTATTTATTTTCAATCATTATCATCTAGGTTTCATCTAGGGTTTTTAGGTACAGTTTAAAAGCACAATGAATACAAAAATCTTATTGGCCGTTTTAATTGACATACGAGATTAGTCTTACTACCTTTAGGTATGTGAGGTATCAATCATAGGCTCCTTCGATTACGCATCGAGCTTCGCCTTGGTCATTTATAGTCTTTTAAGGGAAACAGAAAAGAAGTCACTGATTATCCTGTTATATTTTTTCTGAATTAGGGGATCCTTCATAGTTTGGAATTTTGCGACCACAGAGATTTGCGACTACAAAACATACGAATCGATGTAAATCTATAGAAAAGAAAGCGAACTGACCCACATAGCGGTAGACTATGTAAAGTCAGATCGCTATAATGGAATGCATACGTGCAGTGTGTGCGTGTGTAATACGGCACGCGCCGAAGTTGGAGTTCAAAATTCAAGTTGATCTTATCCTTTACACACTGCAGCAACAGTCGGCCAAAATCACCTCTGGGCTTGCCCCTAGGACTACGTTGTGGCAAGGGTGAGGACGCACGTAATTGGCGAAGAGTTGAGAGTGTCGCTTCTTTACACATAGTACGTTAATAATTACTATTCCTTGCTATTGGTTTTAAATTAAAACATGGTGCAAGTTTAAGGCGAGAATCACGTATTTTTACAAACTTTACCTATCGTAAATACCTGCCAAAAACTTTAACTGGAAAGATGATTGAAGCAGAAAAAGATCAGTACAGAATGCAGTCTGAATTTTTTATTCGCAACACTAAAACTTCGAAATCAGACTAAAATACTAAGTGGTAGACGAGCCAAAGCACTTTGACCCTCTTTCCTTAGGAGTCCTTACTCCCCTACCGCTCAAAGTGCCCTCAACGAGTCACCTTGTGCGTGTCAAAAACACGTGTCCGTTCACTTTTAACTAAGGTCACGATCGAAGTTTGATGTTTCGTTAAGTGTGTATCGGTTGATCTTTACAAATTAATAAAATGTTCCTACTTTCATATACAAATGAACAAGTAAATTTATTTTGTAAACAACAAATTAAGCACGTCCGAGTGATTCGTCAGACGTCAACGCGTCGTCAACTTACGAGCAACCGTGCATTTTTTTATGTCAAAAATTGTATATATATTTTATATGTATACCTTAACCTTACACCCTGTAAAAGTTTATATCGAAATATAAAGTTATACGGAGTGGATATTAGGCTGAGAAAACTTTGGCCGTCTATGTAACACATGGTGTTATGATCGCTTATATTCGTGACGTCCGATAAGCGTGTCTCGATTCTTGATAGGTGTGACGTCACAGTACAGTTCGCAACACATGTGCTACATTAACATCGGGGTGGCTGCGGTACGCACACTTACCTAATCCACCATTAAATTTTATTGCGGAATTTCATCGATTGGCTCATTCACACCTTGTCGGGTTTATTTATGCGTAAAATTATCCACTTTTATCGGAAAAAGTTCCATTTTAATCAACTTCAAAAAAGAGAACTTGCCTGATTTAAATAAGAAGAGTTCTACTTAACTGTATTTATTTAGTGTATCTGTATGAGCGAAAATGCTGAGAAAGTGTGTAAAATATAATGAACTACCTAACTGTGCCAACGGTTTCGGCCGCATGAGTTTCAAAGTTCGGAATTAAGTAAATAAAAATAATATTAGTACTAAATAATACTGTAGTAAAGATAATAGCGGAATAAAACAAGGCATTAGAACCCCTGAGAATTTGATATTAATTTTTACTTGACCTTTACGCGTTCTTGAGAAAAAATTTCTAAACAGAGAGACAATGAAGTGATAAGGGTTCCTTTTTCCTTTTTTAGATGCGGAACCCTAAAAAGCAATGCTATTTGATAGTAATGGGTGGCATACCGTCAAAACACGCGTACTTAATGTACACCAGCCCCGGAGACCAGGCGACGGAGGGCGGGTAGTCCTCCTCGAGCACGAAGTTGCAGTGGTTCACACCGGAGCATCTGTAACGATCACAAATTGGACCAATGAAAAGTCGGCACGTCACAACGTCGCGCAAACTGCAGCAAGGCGTGACGTCACGCGACAATCGACATTTCGACCTAATGTACCTATTGCCGCGGCCGTCATCTCTGATTACGTAAAAAAATCAAAAATGATGTGTGTCTAATATAAAAATGAATCCCTATTTCCCTTGGTCACGGCATCACGCGTAAACGGCTGGACCGATAATCATGAAATTTTGCATGCATATTGTCAGAGGTACAGAAAAGGACTAGGGTACTATTTATCGCAGAATTCCCGCGGGAACTCCGAAATAGCCACAGGTGAAACCGAGAGGGACAGTTAGTATTTTTATAAATCTATTATTAGTCAACTGGCACATTTCATCCAGCATTTTCTAAATACTATTGTTTTAAGTTCTAAAATTTAACTATCCAATAGGAGAATCAACCAATCTCCTCGTTTTTGGAAGTTGGTTAAAAATTTAGTTAGGTATTGTTACATAATTTTGGATGTTTTTCTCGGAAATAAACACACAGTTTCTATTCAACGATCTGTCGTGAACAAAATAAAAAGGGCATTAATAGAAAAGTGTTGTCTTTACTGGGACCTCCCTACAGACTATGACTAACTTTGTTGGTAATAAAACCAGCAGAAATGATAGTTTCTGTCGGCTTCGTAGCTAGCTAGCTAGTATTTATTACTTGTAATAAATTGCATGTTGATATGCGTGTCTAACCGCCGCACTCAGAGTCGACTTTAATGATTACTTAGTTAAGTATAGATTTTTAAAACAAAACTGCCGCAATCAGACAAGTTTAATAAATTAATGTTAATTGGCATTTAACTAATTAAGTTACATCTTATTAAATGCCAATTAACATTAATTTACTGAACGTCTCTGATTGCGGCAGTTTTGTTTTAAAAATCTATACTTAACTAAGTAATCATTAAAGTCGACTCTGAGTGCGGCGGTAAAACATGGCATGAACAAAAAAGTGTTTTTTTTTTTTATAATCCCTTAAGTCCCTTTTAAAATTTAAATAAACCCTAAATTTAGATTTTCGAGTAGGTATACATATAATGTTTAAAAAAAATATAAGTAATAAAAACATAATAATAATAATTAATTACATATTATACTAATCAAATTAATTTTAACTTGACACGCTCCTAAAGTTCTTGCTTATACCAACTTGTACTGTTTGAGCTGACTGCAACGATTTTTTATGCACATGTAGGTATACCTACGTAAAACAAATTTTCCGTTCCATATCTAATATATATAAATCACGTGTCACGTTGTTTGTCCGCGATGGACTCCGAAACTACTGAACGGATTTTGATAAAGTTTTGCAACCATTTATAATATGGTCCAACTTAAAAGATAAGTTTTTATCCCGGAATTCCCTCGGGAACTGAAGGACATAGAGTACTTTTTTCCCGCAACCTCCGCGGGAACTCCGAAATTACCGCGGATGAAATCGCGGGGGACAGCTAGTATAAATATATAATACCTACGTATAGTGAATTTTCGTTGTATCCATGATAAATTAAAATCAATAGCAGTTGATGAATGGTTTGTGGTCATTAATATTTAAGAACTATTGTCACAGACTTCGCTTTGCAGGTTTGATTACATTACTGTCATAAAGGTTTAAGCCCGATACAATCCTGGGTGGTTAATTTTTCACTCTTATTCTTCACCAATTATATGTAAACGTAGGTATTTACATTGAAACGTGCTTGTTTCTAAAAACGTAAGATGTTCTCACGAATTTTCGTTTTATGTTGATAGCTAATTATATTCAGAGCTCGTGTGGTTATAAAAGTCTTGAGTTTTATCATTCGGCCACTTTATCGATTTCATTGATATACTTGTAACGGCAACTTGCTTAGTATAATATGGTAAAGAAAGTTTTTTATATCTACCTATTGATGTACTTAAAAGTTTTTTTTCTCTACTTTATACATTGTCGGTTAGATGTGGGCGAAAGACATATGGACATAGATAAGCAATAGTGTGTCAACCCACATTGGAGAAATTTTGAGTAAATCGTGTTTTAAAAGTATAGCGCCATTTTGTGTCAAATATTTTTTATGTTCAATACTTAGTTACATATTTAAGCAATGTAATAAGGTAAACACATCATTAAAAAACGTTCCCCAACTCTCAATAAATTGTTCTGAATCAATAACTTAATTTTTTGGGTTAACATGTTATTGCTTATCTGCGTCCATATAAGAGAGTAGGTTTTTAACAGACAATATAATTGTTGTAACTTTATTTCATAACTAGCTGTTCCCGCGGTTTCACCCGCAATAAGGTCGGAGTTCCCGCGGCAAGTCCGGGATAAAAATTACCCCTATGACGGCCCTCCCCCCGGTGCACGCGCATGTAATGGTGCAATGTAACTGGACAATTTTGGTAATTTTTATAAGTTTCTAAACATGTGCTATAAACCAAATGCTTGGACTAAAATTCGCCCGCGGTTTCTCACAAGCACCACTAGCATAATGATTTTTTTTTTTCCAAAGTGGATTATAATGACTTGCGTTTATACATAATAATTTGATTCGCATTTAATTGAAACAGAGGATATTAATTAATTAAAATACCAGTATAAAATTATCCAGGCATTGATTACTTAATAAAAATACGTTAAATAATTATTTATTGTTGACTCTAGTATGCAATAATTTGTTGATCATTACGCTTCACCCACCCTCCGCACAATATTCCACCACCTGGCTCGGTTATATCGGAAAAAATGCAATATCACGGTTCAGTGATAAAAAGATTATACTCATAACGCAATAAGTAACAAAAATTTTGTGTAAAAAGTTGTTATATTCGTAATAAATCGTTGAAGTTTGGTGCTCGCTAAAAATCTTCGGGTTCGCTGTGACTTCGGCCGATTTTGGTCGAAGCCGAAGGTTCAGCGGTAGGTGACCGAAGCCGAAGGTTTACCCGTAGGTGGCCGAAATCAAAAAGTGTTCTTAATTAGGTACTGTATCGTCACTGGGCTTATAATTTGTTTATTGATTTATTTATTTTATGCGGGACCAATAAACTGCAATAGCTGTTATAAATAAAACATCGATCATTTGATAACATCTCTACACATCCCTTTATTTAACGCCCCACGGATCACAGGTGTAGACTGTGGGGCCGCAGTCGGAAGTGACGTAGCGAAGGCGTCACGTGACGCAACGAGTGCCGGAAACGGCGCCATTTTTGTTAAAAGCTATGTTCCGCTAAATGGGAGCGCGTGCGCACTTAACATCAGATAGTAGACCGGGCTTCCATAAACTAAACTACGTGATTAATCATCATACGTCCTCGTGGATTTTTTTTTCGGTGTGCTAATATTCCTATTTTATTTGCCTGCGTAACTCTGATTGTAACTAAATTAGTAAAAATCTTAATAAAACTTTGCTCGTTGAATTTGAAAATGTTAAAATTTTTGGTATTTAGAAAATTATCTTGTAAAATTATCTTGTAATAATCCATCATTTTTTAAAATTACGTATTTTCGAAGCTATGATTTTAGTAAGGAGTGGAACAACTTTGGGTGCTGTGTAATGTAAATAATGTAAATTTACACAAATCTTGATGTTGACAGATAGTAATAAAAAATATTTAGAAATTTAAATTCAATTCCTAAAAAAGTAACTGCAGAAAACAACTAGGTCTGTATTAGGGTATCTATACCTCGGTACTTACCTATTATAGATGCCTGGTAATATTTCATTATTAGGTAACAGGTCATATATTGCCCAAACGCGATATATTCAATGATGGAAGGACATATTCGTACCCACTTATCCTAAATATGTGATATTGGAAACCTGTAAGACTGAAGCAATGCTATGAGTTCGTGAAATTAGCAGAATTAGCAGAATCTAGATAAAAGAAGTTTAAGAGAAAATCGCAATCAAAAGATGTGCAAATATCTTAAGTATAAGCAGTATACGGAGAGAAATCCAGAGCCAGACCGATCAGCGGGGCTAAGATGCGCAACACGATAAAATTTTATCGAGCCATTTTATCGATTCTCGTCGACAAAGCCATACCACAGATAATATAATACTGCCATACAATATGTCGACGAGAATCGATAAAATGGCTAGATAAAATTTTATCGCGTTGCGCATCTTAGCCCGGCAGGTCTCGGTCGCCCCTCGTTGCCCGAAGGATATTATGCTGGCGACACAATATCAGTGACCAGCAGGCACAGTACCCTTTCCAGCACGGTTTCAATAATGTGCAAACTACGGGAGAGTACATACTGACCAAAATATATGGTGCCCAACTGAATACCGATAGCAGAAATACCTACTGTTGACCATTCTTAGGTGGAGAACTTTTCGGTCGCGAACTTTAACGAACAAGCCCCTATTTTTCGCTCAGGGTAGACCAAAACAAAACTTCAGCCAAAGAAATAAGGTCGAATTTTCAATTCGATATACATACCTACTGAACTTGTTTAGGTAGCGCGAGCTATGAGTTTCATGTTTTTTGTTCACCGAGTTAATAAACCGTGAACATTACCTTCTAAACTTTACTGTTTCAAGCATATTATTATTGCACTTTGATAGCTACACTCGACAAAATTAAGTATGACGTTGTCAAGTACGGCAATGGGGAGGGGTTCTGCGAAATAAAAATAGCTCTTTATCGAATAAATCAAAAGGAACAACAGTTTATTTTAATATAACAACGAAAATAATATTATCTATATATAAGCACCTTATAGTTTCCTTTCTTCCTCCCATAGCCTCTCCCTTCGCTCATCTGAAAACTTATGTCTCTCCTTACCTATCCACTCCTCTAAATTCTATGATTTTTCCTACACTGTCCGAGCTGCACGGCTTTGGAATTCCTTACCGGTGCCTATCAGGTCTGCTAGATCGCTGGAGATATTCAAGGAGTTGTTGAGAGAACATTATCTGAACTCTGGTTAGCGCAATAGGTAAGTTCCGTGAACAGTGTATGTATTAGTACATTTTAAGCATGTTTGTTGTTGCTGTCGTTTATTGTATGTGTATATATATATTTGTTTATGTCCGTCTACTGTATGTTTAAGTAGTCCCAATTCGTTTTTGTATCTGTTTTTAGCACAGGCGTCTTTACCTATGGTGCAGGGTGTGCGTTGCACACGGGCGCAGCGGCCCTAGGGGGCGCCGAGCGCCGCTCGATACGGAAATTTCTTCTTCAAAAATCTTCAAATAATAAAGTTTATTATCGATTGGGGAAAGACAAGTTGTGTTAACTTGATGTGCTGTTCGTCTTGTACTTTGCACCCATTCCATTTTGACCGCGCGCTTACTAGGAGGCGCTAGGGTAATGGTTGCACACGGGCGCTACATGGGCTAGAGACGCCACTGGTTTTTAGTATGTAATCTAAATGCCGCACTCTCTATCTTTCTCTTCCCTCTCTCCCTCTAACGTAGTTTGCCTATGAAAAGATTGCTCTTAGCTATATAGGTCACCTAAATTGTACGTACCTACTATGTAACTGTGTCTTTGTAATATGTGTTTTCTTACTGTGTGCGTGCAATAAAGTATATTTGATTTGATTTGTTTTGATTTTAATGCTAGTTGTTTTGGTGTGAAAACTGAATAAAACATACAGATATTTAAAAAAATAAAAAAATGAAAAATGAAGGAGGTATCATAATAACGTGAGTTCTTTGGCGGGAATCAAAGATTTCGGTCGGTCATTTATTTTCATGTCGATAAAAGGTTGTTAAAAATGGATTTTGTTGTGTTATATGGTAGGTACTATATTAAACAAAGATTTTCACAGTGACGGTTTTTTTTATGTGCTCAAGAAGAGATACGACATTTCGAGCTGATTTCCTCCAATGGCTCCGAGAGGTTTCTTGCAAGCTATAGTACTGTGGCTTGTAATTTCAAACCGTACAACGAAGCATTTTGATAGAAAATACATTGATCTAATTAATTTTACTTGAAACTGACTAAATGCCTTACATACGACAGTCCATAAAAAAGAAGAAAGAGGGTAATAATAACGAGGGTATATCGCCGCCTTGTCATAAGCATGTTATCGTTCAGTCGTATGTACGTTTTAATTGTTTTTAATTGTCTTAGTTAATTTTTTTTTATACAGTTTGTACCTACAAGTCTACAGTTTTACCGCGCCGTTTTCCCGGCTTGCCACCTTAGGCATTTGCTATTCAGTCTCGACTCGACTCATCTCATTCATTATTCGTTCAGGCTTGCACTGAGTACTTACTGACGACGGCGCCATGAATACCTACCTATTGTCAGCCTATTATGAGTTTTTTGTTTAATATTTGTTTCTGCCACAAATAAGGGAATTTCTAAGAATCTAAGAACAACTTTATAAAAAAGCGACTATGAACTAAAAAATTCAATAGATAAACCAATTTTGCGAAAAAACAAAATTAAATTGATTTTATTTCTAAACCAACCGAATTGTAATTTGAAAATTATCACCCACGGCGGTGATATCACACATGACACAACTCTTCTCTTATAATATTTGTAAACGCAAACTAAAACTCTTGGTAGAGGTACTGCGCGTTTCTGTGTCGAATGTGTGTCGAGTGTGCCATCAGAGATGTGAAGCTTCTCTGTCCTTCTCCCGTTACTGCATTTTTCCATTTATAAAAGGTTTATTTTAGTCTTCTTTGTCAGCCGAATGCTAAGTGAATTTAATGTAAGTACAAATTGCAATGACAGGACTTTGTTAGCACTTATCAGAATTTTACTGAGAGTTAGAGGCCTACTTCGTTTGACAATGTTATATCGTTATTTTGTTAAACCTAAAATTACTTATTGAATACTATATGTGAAAGTGTTTTGGGCTATATTCATTGATTTATCTACCATATCAGCGCTGGACCAACAGTAATTTTCATGGTTATGGTTATAATTGACTGTGTAACAGCAGCTAACTACTGGCTTTAAAATTTATGATTGGCTAGCAGAAAAAGTTTACTTACTATAGATAAAATTTAGTTTAGTTATATTTATAGTTATGATTATTAGAAAAAATTTGTAATTCAATTTATAATTCTATTTTTACAGGTCCTATAAAGAATACGTAGGTATTTATGTATATATTATGTTCTTCCTTGCGAGTGCATTTTTGGAACGGATTCAAAGTGCAAGATGAATTTAGAAAAAATAGCATGGATCAGTCGTCAACATCATCACAATTTATTTTACGACATAGGTAATTCTTTCGACACGGTGCGATCAAAATTTTAGGATACAACGATTGTGACGCGCATAAATCAACGGAAGTGACGCGCATGTATCAACGGAAGTGACGCGCATGAAGTAGGCAACGAGCGCAACATATATCTATCCATGTCATAGAAATAAGACATTCTACGGCCGCACTCAGAGTCGACTTTAATGATTACTGAATTGAGTATAGATTTTTAAAACAAAACTGCCGCAATCAGAGACGTCCAGTAAATTAATGTTAATTGGCATTTAATAAGATGTAACTTAACTAGTTAAATGCCAATTAACATTAATTTATTAAACTTGTCTGATTGCGGCAGTTTTGTTTTAAAAATCTATACTTAACTAAGTAATCATTAAAGTCGACTCTGAGTGCGGCGGTAAGTGCGACGGTTAGAGCGTATATCACAGCAATATTGTATTGTTCGCCCGTTGACAATCGACCGGCATTTTGTATAAAACCAAGGACAGAAACTGCGTTGTGGTGTGTCATGTGTGTGTGCTGATGCTATGGAAATCGGTGCCATTTGACTGTGTTGTGGTCACAGATCAAACCTGACCAAACAAAATAGCAAAAAGAAGAATATATGAACTATGATCTCAATCTAATTAGTTAAAATTACTTTCTTTGCGATTATATAACTGTTATTCGTCGTGTATTTCGTCGTTCATTTGACAAAAATCACTTCTGGAAGTTATGAAGACGATGTTTATAAAATGAAAAGAATAAAATACTTGTATTACTTACTTAATTAAAAATGAAAAACACCCGGATTTGCCGGCCTTGACCGGTCTTACTGAATTTCAACCGGCATCCTGAAAAAATCAGTACCTACGTACCTACGATCTTGTGGGTACTGGCTGCAGACGAAACGTTCTATTTTGGCAAAGCTCCAAGTAAGGTCTGACGACCGGATGAGTTCGAGTTTACCAGATGAATACCAAATTAAAATATTTGGAAATTCCTACTATTATTTGCTGTTTAGTTTAGTATAATGAAGCCAAGTCGGAAAAATCCAAATCATACCTAACCACACCAACTTGCTGGCTTATTCCCAAACATAATATATTTTCCGCAATACTCTCAAAACTGTGCATTTTGAAAACAGTGGCAAAGTAAAAACGTAACCATTTGGCGTATACCAATAACGCTAACACTTCGTTACGTTAATAAATGGTTTTGGTGCAAGATTAATTATCGATAACTAATTAATTATAGTTTTGTGTACCTACAAAAATCAACCAGCGACACTAGTTTTCATTTGTTTTTTTCATTTCATACTAAATTGAGTTGATCCGCCCTATCTGTTTTGTGTATACCTACTTATACCTAACATTTAATTCATGTATAAAAAAAATACAAAATTGGTAAATACCATGTTTACCATTGACTCTTTAAAATAAAAAATCAATAGAAAAAATAAGAAGAAAATATTGTTTTAGTGCATTATCACAACTTTCTTCAGTGCTTAAATCATAAAGTTGATTATTTGGAAGAGTTCCTAAGAAATAGCCTTATAGAATATTGAGAAAATTTAAAGAAAACCATTTAAAAATACTGGAAAATTACCTACAAGCTTAACAACAAACGTTGTTTTGTATTTTTGCAACAGCTAAATGCTAAAACAGAATATTTTTAACTGGCACTTTGCTCTCCAAATGTGTCTTCCACTGGCTCGCATCCAATATCATCACCGCACTAACAAGACCGGACTTAAAATGTTTCGCTTCCAAATATCCCAGTCACAATGACCCCCGTCTATATGCATTAGTTATAGGTTAGACTTGAGTGTCTGAAATGAGCCAACGATGGATAAGTAAGACTTCTCATGTATACTATAAAATTACTATAGTAATAATCGTTGGTTAACTTAATAAATAAAATAAAATAAGTATTCTTAAGAGGAAACGAGAGCTAGGGGACATATTTTAATTTGTATTTTTAACACAGCATTAGTGGCAAATGGCAATATAATGATATTTTTTAAACACACCTCCATAACCCTGTTTTTACTTTTCTATCTAAAAATATGCTAATCTAGTGCTTTTAAATTAGAATTCACCACTACTTTTAGGGGAGTGGCATATAACTAATAAGTGTGTAACTGTAACTGTAGATACATATTGCGCTTCGTTTAGCGTGCATATAAGTTTTTTGATGTGCAGTTAAATGTCCATAAGAAAATTGAATCCAATACGGTAATATCAGAAAATTCTCCTTAGCTATGTATCTTTTTCTTTTAGTTTTTTTAAATTCATAAAATTTGTTTTTAAATGCCTCATAGCGGCGGTAAAGTTGAGCAAATTTTTAGTATTTTTAGAAGGTTCTTAGTTCAAAAGTTATGGAGAAAAAATAAACCATAACATGATAGTCATGGTAGATTAAGCCGAGAAATACCTACGTCTGTATAATGGGTATGTTGACTAATTTTTTTTTTAGTCCGTCTTGTAGATTAATAAAAAATATTGGACACGTATTTTTTAAAGTTTTTAGATTTTCGCGTTTTGAGCACATTATATTTTGCAACTTAGCCGAAACGTCAGGAAAAAAGGTAATAAAAAACATCGCGTTGAAGTCCCGCGTAATTTACAAAATATAACGTATTTTTTTATTTTTTTTATGTAGGTAACCAAAAAATAACGGCGATACATTGAGTTGAAATTTCGCGTAACGTCACTATCCGGACACTGGACAGTTTGTATGGCGGTTTTATCGGTTAGTGACGTCACGACCCCCTCACCCTAAACTTTAATGCGCTTTATCTCTGTATATTTTAATTTATTTGAAAAAGCAAAAAATACGTGTCTATTGTTTTTTTATTTTCTAACTGACGGACTAATTAGAATTTAGATTTTTAAAAGTAGTCCACATCCCCATTGTTTATGTAATAAATACGGACAGTGTTTTCTCTTAAGTACCTACAGGCTATTCTAGAACATAATCCTAGGACTTCTTGGCATACACTACAAAAAATACTCCGTATTTACATCATAAAAGATTAGTTCGAGGCTTTCCCTCTATAGAATGTTGGCGTGATTCTAGTCTGGCAAATAAAGGGGAATTATTATTACAAAGACTCCGTAAAATTGCGCTTTTTCTTATCCAATTTCAAATATTTGGCTTTGTCTAAAGTAGGTTAACTGTTTCAGGCTTCAGAACTTTCGGGGCACTGCAGAGATAGGTATTTAAACTTGGTTTGAACATGACTTAAGCGAAGACTGTTATCATGATATTTTGAGAGGATTTATCGCAGAGCAGCTTTAAAATTTCCTCGTGTCGATGGAAAAATTCGTCTTTTGTACAATCGACATTACAAGCGTTTTTCTTAAAGTAATAGTTCAAATACCAGGACAAATAAGTACTTAAAAGTAGATTTTTCCGTCGGTTTGTTGTTTAATTATTTTTTTGGTGTTAATTAGAGATGTTTCAATTATTTTTTCAATAATTTGAAAAAGCAAAAAACAACGTGTCTATTATTTTTTTATCTAACTGACGGGCTAAATAGAAATTACCCTAATAATTTCGAAAGTATGTTAACTGTTGCCTGCAGTTCTCAACTTAAAAGATTAATGGCGAGTAAATCCTTGACTTCACTCGCCTAATTTACTATTTCATCTATAATTAATGTGAGACCGTGTACATAATCGTTGTTCTTTACTCTTTGTTTGAAAAAAAAAATAACACTGAGATTTAACGCCTACATATGTTCAGGAAGTGTTACTGTCTCAAATCTTTAACGGCTGTCACGAACAAAATTATAACGACCATAATACTAAACTTAATGCATTTAAAACCTCAACAGAAAATCAGTGTGCAGCAGCCAACATTGATACACTAAACTAGCTGTGCCCCGCGTGAGTTCCGGAATTCCCGCAGGAACTATTTTTTTTCTAAAATACAAGTTAAAATATGTTACTCCTTATAAAATCAGCTATCTGCTAGTGAAAGTCCCGTTAAAATCATTCCAGCCGTTTCAGAGGTTAGCCAGAACAAACAGACAAACAAAAATTTTAAAATTTAATTTTTTTTGTAGGTAGGTACCTACCGTATTACTTTTATAAGGATTTAGTGAAAAGCTGTTAATTTGGAATTACAAACCCATTTTTAATTACATATAAAAAAATGGGAAATACACTCCCATTTTTTTATATACCTACGTATAGCTATTTACGAGTATTAGCAAATACACAAAATACACAATCAGCGCTACAAAATCATATTAAAAAAAAAAAGAAGGAAAATGCGTTTATTAAGTAAAGGATTTGTAACCTATATACCTACCGTAATGATGGGCACATACACTATATAATTCAGAGGCAGGATAGGAATGAGTCGGTGACCTGGGTTCTAAACTAAGCGAACTTGTATCATAGAACCCAAAAAAGAACCATAAAATTAAAAAATCTATGAATAATTTTGTAATTCTTTTCGCATTGTACCTACCCAGTTCCATTTTTAAACAGCTTTGTCTTTTAAAATTTATGACAGTTGGTTTTGACTGGCCACTTTTTAAAAGCTTTTATTTAACTTGCATTGTTCCTATTTTTGTCCGCTCTCCGCATCAAAATCAAATCCAAAATCATGAGTTAAGTGTTTTTTTTTTTTTAAGTTTCTCCATTTAAATGACTTTATGGGAGTGTTAAGTGTTAAGTTGCTTTCGAGCTGCACGTCCTCACTGTTAAGAGTTTAGGTTATTGGTCAATTTATTATAGTTTTATACTGAGATAAAAATATAAACTAAGTAAGGAGTATACATATGTATTAATGACTAACTGTACCCCGTGGTTTCACCCGCGTTAATTTCACAGTTCCCGCAGGAATTCTGGATCACAATATAGCCTATGTTTAATGTTACTCAGGGATAATGTAGCTTTCTAATGGTGAAAGAATTTTTGAAATCGGTCCAGTAGTTTTTGAGTTAAATCGTAACGAACAAACAAACAAAAAATCAAATCTTTCCTCTTTATAATGTGATGTGCGCAACAACGTGATACTGCCCCCAGTTACACGCACCGAGAGCATGAATACGTGCATACGACGCACTCGGTCTTTTTAGCCTGACATGAAATGGCGTCAGTCTGCTTGCACTCACTGCCATTCTATACCTATAATAATGATTCCGAAAAACTATTTCACAAATTGAATATATCGCTAGTCGCGACATTGAAACGAGCATTGAAAATCGTAAATGCACATCGAATATAAACAGAGAAAAATATACAAATCGTAAAAATAAATCATTATAAAAACCCCAATGTGTTAGCACTTTGTGAATCAGAAGTTTTTACTATCCGCCGCCGCGCCGCCCGCGAGGTGCAGTGTGCAAATAAATCAAGCACCGAATTTAACTAATCATAACATCAGCGGTGAATAATAAAAAAGGAGTCGTGTGAATACATACAAACAACGTAGGTAGGTATACCTAATAGGACACCGATAAGCATTGGCTACTTGACTAAATTTTTTTTTAGTAGATTAATAAAAAATGTTGGACACGTATTTTTTATTTTTTTACATGATCAAAAAAAATAACGGCATACATACATTACATACATTGAGTCGAAATTTGGCGTGACGTCACAACCCGGTGCAGTTTGTACGGGGCTTATACCGAATAATGACGTCTCGAGTCCCCTACCCCAAACTTTAATGCGCTTTATCTATGTCTATTTTCATTAATTTGAAAAAGCAAAAAATACGTGACTATTATTTTTTTATTTTGTAACTGACGGACTAATTAGAATTTTGATTTTCATACCCTGGAAAATACCCAGTCTCAATCACCATCGTGTACCACTTGCCCGGTTGCCCCCTATGACACAAAAAAATTACCTATACATATTAACCTACAAAATTAAGTTATTGGTACAGAACGCTTTATTGAGAGTTATAGATAAGACGTTTTTTAATTATGTGTTTACCCTATTTACATTGTTTTAATACCAACAAAATGTTGAACATGAAAAAAATGTAGCCACAAAATGGCGCTATAATTTTAAAATACGATTTATTAACTCAAAATTTCTCCAGTGTGGGTTAACACACTATTGCTTATCCAATATTCCAAATACCTACGTGTCGTTAATAGTTAGTTTTCGTGACAACACTATGAATAAGAAATAATGCCAAAGAATATTTACGCGGAAACACTATACAGAATGGCGGTTATAAGAGAGGTGTCCTCCAACTCGAACCAGGTTATTATTTTTATTGAGAAATGGATGACGTTTCCACAGTACAAGAGGAGGTGACTTATAAAAGAAACAATAAAAAATAAATGAATATTTATGATTTTTTATTGTATCGATAATAATTATTTATTTTTTTCTACTCTTAAAAAGTTTTATCTGCTTTAAATCTATAGGTACACATATAAATCTGTTTATAATTTCAAAATAACTACTTTTTATTAAATACATGTGAAAGTATTAGGTATATATTTTAGAGTTCCTACGAGAATTCCGAAACTCACACGAGAAATACCGCGGAGCACAGCTATATAAATAAATAAAATTCGAGAAAAAGAAAATAAAAATAAACTTACCTAAACGTCTTTATACCCGAACTTTATTAATTATGCATCCAAAGAAAGTTATAATAGAAACATGAGTACATAATCAAAATTAATTTACTTCGAAGTTGGGATTATTTTGTAACTTGTGCGTATCTTTTGCTCTCGCAATTTCGTTTTGTTATTTTATTTTTCAAAAGAGAGTGCTTTTATACATAATGTTTGCTTAAAGCTTTTCAAAAGTTTTCCTGTAATCCTTACTTAGTATACCTACATATAAAATGCTTTGTCCTGAATGACTGACTGGCGGATCAACGCACAGCCTAAATCGGTGATCGTAGAGACCTGAAACTTGGAGGGTGTGTTCTTTGTGTGACGCAGGCATCCGATAAGAAATAATTTTTGAGAATTCAACCCCTCAGGGGATGAAAAGGGGTTGCAAAGTTTGTTTGGAACAATTCCGCGGGATCTTCGAAATTATCGCGGGTGAAACCGCGCGGGACAGCTAGTTTATAATAAATGCGAAAGTGAGTTTGTTTGTCTGTTACGCTTTCATGCCTCAACGGCTCAACGGATCATCATGAAATTTTGCATACACGTTGTCAGGAATAGAGATACATAGGGTACTTTTTATCCCGAAATTACCGCGAGTTTAACCGCGGGGAACAGCTAGTCATGGTATATTTAAAGCTTGTCGATTTTTATTTACGACTAGCCGTGCCCTGCGATTATACTCGCGTGAGTTCGGAATTCTCGCAGGAACTCTAATTATTTAGGTAGCCTAATTTACATATTAACGTTATAAACCTTCACTGAACTTCCACAAACATTTCAGAATCAAAATTAGCCAAATCGTTCCAGCAATTCTCGAGTTTTAGCGAGACAAATGAACAGCAGTTCATTTTTATATATTACTTAGGTATATGTACATAGATGAAAGCAATACAATAAAGGATGAACAATAGTACATTGTTATCCTAGGGGTGAAAGTAACTTCTCCCGAGGGTAACACTGTGCTTTTCATTACGAATGCAAGGAAAGTCAAAATAAAAATAGGAATTAGCTAAAGAAAAAATGAGTGAAGATCGGATAGTCGCTTGACACTTTCCCACCTATTTCTTTTTCTTTGGCCGGCTAGCTATTCAGCCAGTATTTTTTATTTACATTGTGGCAACCTAAAAATAGTATATTTCATTATAAGTGCGGAAAGCCTGTCATTGCAAAGAGTTCCGACAAATGTCTACCCGAGCCGAGGCGCAGCCGAAGGTGAGGGTTGACAGTCGGAACTAGTTGCAATGACGGTTCCGCACGTGTACTGAACAACTATTTTTAATACAGTTACGAAAAAATTAAGCAATTTAATAAAATATCAAAAACACAACAAACTCAACTAAGTTCCAGCTGTGATCAAGAGATGGCGCTAGTCGTATTAGCAATGCGAAACCTACGTTTCGCAATGCAAAAAGTGTGTCAAAGTCGTGTCGCCATTTTTGACAGTTGGCAAAAAGAACGCACGAGTTCGGGAAAGGTAAACAAAAAGCTCGAGTATGTAATAGCCCACATCCCGAACGCTAAACGTCCCTGCAATACGCCACTTTTTGAGCAACTGTATTAAAAAAATATTTTCTTTAATTATTAAGTATTAATTAAAGAAAATAAAAAAAATATAAATAGGAATTAGCTTAAGAAAAAGTGAGTGAATTTTATTTTAATTAATACCTACTTAAACTTTACGTTATTTCAATTTTACATCGCGCTGGCTGTATAGAAAGTTGAAACATGGTACAATAGAAATGTGAAAATAGACCTAGTTTTTTTTTTAATAATTTGACAGTTGTCAGTTGAAAGCGATTCTCCCTAGGGCTGAAAAGGGTTACTTTCAACCCGCTTCTCAGGCAACTTCAGACCTACTTTCCGAGTATGAGTAATGAAAAACATATTTTGCATTATATTGACCGTTTACCGGTACTTTGTTGACACATAGTATATCGTTGTCCATTTCAATCTTGTGTTCCATAATGTCTGTTTGTTTAAGCTTTCAAATAGGTCAAAGTAATCGCTTTAAAGATGCATGAACACAAAAATATTTTCATTTACAAGCTCCCTGTCAGCGTCATATTAGGTACATATTATACTCGTATATCACGTTTTTAAAAGCATTGAAAGTGCGTAATAAACAAAAAACAAACTACGCAGTAAGACCACGTGTTAGGATAACTCACTGACTGGTCCCCTGCCCCAAATATACCGGTTCCCATAATACATCAATGAGGTCATGGCATTTAATATGAAAACAATTCAGCTATGATTTCATACATTTTTACGGTTTTGTTTAAAATTAGGTATGGATGTAGGTTTAACTATGTATTTCAAATGCACATGCAACGCTCACCTTTACCAACTGCCCGCGTTGCTCAAAGTATGATAATATCCTAATCCTACTAATATTATAAATGTGAAAGTGTGGATGTTTGGATGTTTGTTACTCAATCACGCAAAAACGAATGAACAGATTTGGATGAAATTTGGCATGTCAGGGGTACAGAAAAGGACATAAGGTACTTTTATCCCGAAATTTCCGCGGGAAACCGCGGGGCACAGCTATATTATTATAAATTCGAAAGTGAGTTTGTTTGTTTGTTGCTTTTTCACGCCTTAATGACTCAACCGGTCATCTCGAAGTTTTGCATGCACGTTGACAGGGGCACAAAGAAGGACATAGGGTACTTTTTATCCCAGAATTCCCGCGGGAACTCCGATATTATTTACCGTGGGTGAAACCACGGGGAATAGCTAATAGAGAAATAAACTAGCCACGATCAAAAACCAACCCTTGTGTTGCTTACCATGAAAAATATAAAATACAAAATTTTGTAATACCAAATAAATTTATGTCTATGTCTATGTCTTAAATATACACACCGGCAGAATTAGCGGAACATAAAAAGGCAGAGTATAGAAATAATTACGTATATATATTAAAACAAATAATAATTAGACGTGAAGTAATAAATTAATATACATCTTTTAACACTTTAAAAGTTTGTAATTAAATTATTAAATTTTATTTAAAATAATAAAAAAAAAAAACACTTTTTCTCTAATTTGTGGGCACACAAATAATGTTGCAAATTAAAGATTACTGTGATTTTAACACTAAATAAATGAACGATTAATAACGTGTGTTTCCCCTTCGTGATTCAACTATTATTTGCAACATTGTCTGTGTTCTCACAAACTAGAGATTTTTTTTTTTTTTTTGATTACTTATAATAAAATTTAACTAAAAACTTCTTAAAGTCGGTGTTAAAAGATGTATGGACATATATAAGCAATAGTGTGTTAACCCACACTGGAGAAATTTTGAGTAAATCGTGTTTTAAAATTATAGCGCCATTTTGTGTCAACATTTTTTTATATTCAATATTTAGTTACATATTTAAACAATGTAATAAGGTAAACACATAATTAAAAAACGTTCTCTATTTCTCAATAAATCGTTTTGAATCATTAACTTAATTTTGTGGGTTAACATGTTATTGCTTATCTGCGTCCGTATATTAGTTTATTACTTCATGCCTGATAATAATTTGTTTTAATACATGTATGTTATTATTTCTATACTCTGCCTTTTTATGTTCCGCTAATTCTGCCGGTGTGTATATAATTATATATGGTTGTCTGACGACGCCGTTTGTGGGCGGTGTAATTATAAAATTCACCAAATAAAATATAATTTACCGATGACGTATTGCTATATTCTATACTGAGATTCTATATAAAGATATGATGACACGTGAGTACCTACTAATGTTTTCCTTTAACTGTCATTCATCTATAAATAATAATGAACCAGCGCAAATATACACAAAGACAAAGCTATTTATATTTTCTTCAACCGGGGCAATGGTATCCCAAAGTGTTTCATTTCCGAACTGACAGTATGATCTGAGCTGTCAAACGGTTGTCAGTTGTCACACAAGACGCGCTGGTTCCGCGTGTGATGAAGATGAATGGTCGAGAGTCGAGACTCAATAATCTACAAGTTTACATCACCACTTCTTTATCAGTCTTATTATAATCTCATGTCAAAATTTTAACCGTTGCAATTTCGATTTTACGTAAAGTATGCAAGGTCCAAATTCTGGTTATTGGTAGGTACTTACTATAGGGCTCCGCTGAATTTCGGGTATTCTTCAGGAACTGCATGTCAAGTGTAAGAATAGATTTCAAACGCTATAGTCTTCTAATGATATTCTAACGATATGATCCGAATCACATGTTGGGCACATTATTTATCATTATTTTTTTATTTTTTTTATTTATCATATTTACAACAAAAATAATTAAAATAGCACAAGAAACCACAGAGGTTTGTACAATTAGTGCTACTTATCTTATTTATTACAGTACCGTATATGTTGTTTACATATATATGTTTATCTATAATATGTTTCGAGTATAACTGTAATATATTCTACAATTTATTCATGAAATATGATTTTAGTTTTGTTTTACAATTATTTTTATTAATACAGCCGACCAAATCCGAGTTATGTGGAAAAATAAAATGGTGAACAAACAGTGATAGGTAGCGTATTTTTATATGACTTTCTGATATTTTTAGAATTATTTTTTTTCATGACCTTTGATATAATAGAAACACTGTTTGCGTAGTTTCTCAATAAGTAGGTACCCACAAGAAGGGAATCCTATAACGAACCAGACAATAGTATTCCTATTACTCGTGTCTACAACCAATAACGCCATTGGCACTCTATTTTGCGGAGTTCTCTTTATTTTTTCAGCGTCATCCGTCTCGACCGAACCGAGGCACGTAGTTTATTTACTTTGTATTGCATAGAAACAAACCGAACGACCAGTTTACGTTTATTCTGACGTCTTTATTGAGAAACGCTTTTTGAAGAAAAATGTAAGCGTAACAACAATAGTATCTCCTATATTATGTCTATATGACGTATGTTACACTGTACAGTCAACTGCAGAAATATGCGATCACTTCTAACAGTCGTTGAATCTTATTTCGATAGTAATAGTGTTCAAAGAATATTTTTGATGCTAACTATACTTGTAAATTATGTGTAAATATTTTTAACCGACTTCCAAAAAGGAGGAGGTTCTTTGTTCGTTGTCAGTAATATTTACAAACCATTTCTCAACCATTTGGTGGTATCTGATGAGATGTGGATACTTATGTACCTAAGTTCAGTGACAATGCAATATTATGGTACTTACCATTGCGCGAGCTGAAGGGCCATTATGTAACTTTTATTTCTATTATCTTTCGGTTGCAATCAAAAACATGGCGGTTTTGAGAGTACAGTATGCACGTTTTGACACCTAGAATATCTAGCAATCAACCAAAATAAACATACTTCAAAACTCGTAGCTGTCTAAACATGATTAATGAATTACAGAATCGCTATTTTTCTGATTGAAACTGAAATATGATAGCAACAAAAGTTACATAATCGCCCTGCTGATCTCATAGGAGTCAGGATATAGGAACTGAAACTTCCTAACGGCAAATAAAACATCATAAAAAGCTTAAATGCTCTACTTCTATATTTGGGTACCTGTAATATTTCCAATTTAATACTTGCTGTGCTACGCGGTTTCACCCGCTTGAGTTTTTAGCCTGCTGTACTGCTTAAACGTAACATCAACTATCTGCCACTGAAAGTCCTGTCAAAGTCGGTCTAACTGTTCACCCGCGTGAGTTTCAGAATTCCCGCATGGATCACCAACCTTCTTTCATAGAACCTCCTACTTAAAATAACAAACACAAAAAAAACAGCGAAATTAGTCCAGCCGTTCAAAGCTCAATTAAATAGCTTTCTGGGACAAGAAATAAACAAAGGGAAGTAAAAAGTAAACTTAAGCAATTAATTTTATTAATCCCTCAGGGAAGGCTGAAATACTTATTACGAAATTTAAAAAGATCTATTCGCTTGAAATGCTACCACTAATTACGTATATCTGTGTACTTATTTCTATACAAAATTAAGTAAAACCAAAAACATTTGGATATAAAAAAAATTTACTAGCTGTCCCCTGCGGTTTCACCTGCAGTAATTTCGAAGTTCCCGCGGGAATTCCAGAATAAAAATTACCCTATGTCCTTATCTGTAGGTACCTCTGACAACGTGTATGCAAAAAGTGCGTAATACTAACCAAAATGAGTCACTGTTACTTGAAATTAAATACATAAATAAAATTAAAATAAATAAAAATTTTATGATGATCAGTCCAGCCATTCACGCATGATGCCGGGACCAAGGGAAATAGGGATTCATTTTCATATTTGATATGTAGATGATATTAATAAATCATCACAAATTATTCATTTTATTACTGATAAAAATTAAAAGGGAACAATTAAAATGTAATTTGGCTGCGAGAGAGCAATTTCCTTTGAACTTTTTAATCTGAAATTATCATCATAGTATAATGACGGCTCACTTTGACTCAAGCAGAGTTTAATAGCTCTTATAACTTTATTTGATGTGGTTAAGTAGATACAAAAGTAAAAATGTCAGATGTGGTTATGGTTATAATTTATGTTCGCTCTATAGATATTAAAAACCTAAACGCGTCACATGAATTGGAAATATCTAACTCCTTATTGGAATTCGATTAGGTAAAGAATGAACGATATGCGAGAGATTAGAGGAACGAAGAAAAAAATTGAAATAGTTTAGGAGTTAATACATTATAGAAGATTAAGGGGCACGGTAAGTATTGATAGAATTTTACTTATAGGTAGGTAAAAATGTATTTTTACTGCACTGCATTTATTATCGTCGAAATAAGAAGGAAACTCAAAAAGAAATACAATTAAATTGTTTATTTTGATATTTGTGTAATTGTAAGGAATCAAAGTACCTATTTGATTTATAAGTTATATGCGTATACATAGGTATCTACACAAAAAGTAACTTCATTTAATTGAGAGATTCTCTAGGAGAGTCACTAAAACATGCTTTGTTTTAATTAATAGTAGTTTGCATGGCCTCAATTCTGATTCTAAAACGAAAATTTGGCACACTGAAACTTTTGAGTGAAACTTTTGCGGCTTTTTTTCAGGGTTCGAAAAAAAGTTTGCAGTTTTCATTCAACTCCAACTTTCGTTTTCTTGCGAATAAATTTATCAAAGTCATGGAAGGTTCAATTTAAATTAGGTAGGCATATGCGTAATTCGGACATACCTTACTTTGAATTCTTTACCTAATAGTCTTTGAAAACTCAGATTTAATACCTACGGCAAAAATACAATGTAATTATTTTGAAAATAATAATAATTAATTTATTTATTTATTCATTCTACAATGGGTAGTCTGCTTATAATGAGTTAATTTCCATAAATAACTTCAATGCAAAGTAAAATCATAAGATACTTTGCTGGTAGATAAGTATGTAATAATATAAGCAACAAGAGTAACCGATATCCTTGTTATAACGTCTTGTATACGTATATCGAAATTTTATCCATTTAGAATTAACAGACAGCGAGTGCCTGAGTTCGAAATTTTAATAGATAATTTCATTGTAAGGTTAAAATTATCCTGCTAAAGAGATGATAAAGTCTGAAAGGTTATATAATCCTAATTTTATAAGTGCGAATTTGAGCTTGTTTGTTACGCTAACAGTTAACAACTCAACCGATAATGATTAAATTTTGCATACACGTTATTAGGGGTACGGTAAAAGACATATTATACTTAAACCGCGAAAAAAGTCTACTGCAGGAGAAATATTACTGAAGGACCCTAATGGAGGAAGCAATAAAATATTGAATATCTACTTGGGGGGTTCGAAATATTTAAATACTTACCTGACATGAGTCAATAGCAATATAGCCCGGACTGTGCGCCAGACGCGGGACCTCGTTCAATATTGAGCTGAGCGTCTCGAGACTCTCCTCGTCTCATTTTATTGAAATAGGGACAAAACTCCATCGTTT
This sequence comes from Zygaena filipendulae, assembly GCA_907165275.2. Taxonomy (NCBI): domain Eukaryota; kingdom Metazoa; phylum Arthropoda; class Insecta; order Lepidoptera; family Zygaenidae; genus Zygaena; species Zygaena filipendulae. Next base: position 2,887,971 of record OU015649.1, read on the forward strand.
ATTTATTTATTTTGTATAACAATTGATGCACACAAGGACACGTTTCCACTTAAATTGGTAGGTATTTTTTAACTATATAATTAATAAAATTATAGAACCAAAAATTCTCTAATTTTTTGGTACGCGCAGATTTTTGTAGACACAAAATTATATTTTCACAATCAACCATCACGAATTTACGGAAAAAATATATGTAGGTAAAAAAATATATACCTAGTTACCTATGCTTTTTACTCGGTACCTACTAGGCACCATAATAAACTATTAAACTAATACCTGCTGGATATTTTTGAGCTTGAAAACGATAAACATTATTCGATTATGAAATTGAGAACGTCCTTCACATCGGTATACGTCCTACAAGAACGACCTTTTCGTAATATCTCTGCCAAAATGTAGGTATCAGATAAGACAGTAGCCAATAAATTGTGGAGATGTTTTTCTCTGTAAATAAATAAATAAATCTCGTGTTGTTTTTCGGCCAGTTTGATATCGGCTAAAAGGGGCAGAGGGGAGAAATGAAATAGGTTTCTATGTACTCGTAATAAAATCCAAAAAACACTGGCAAAAATACGCATAATATAGGCACCTTGTTGAGCTCTTATTTATTTATAGAGTTATTTGAAAATAGAATGTTTTAGAACGAAGATTAAAAAAATACCTATTTAACTTTGTTATGACGAACAAAAGACATGGCGATCATGATATAAACGAATATTGGAATTTCGAACATTCTAATTTTGAATTGACACAAACTGTCTAAATACCTACCTACTTATGTTGAAAATTTTAACCCTTATAAAAAAAACAAAGTCCTCCGCCGCCGTGTCTGTCTGTCTGTTTGTTCTAGATAAACTCAAAAACTACAGAACGGATTTTCATGAGGTTTTCATCAATAGATAGACCTTCCTTGAGGAAGGCTTATAGGTAAAGTTTATCCAGGAACTCCAAATTACCGTGGGTGAAACCACGGGGGACAGTTAGTGTTTTCTAAAATAAGACACTGAAGAGATGACCCTCACCATAGCAATATATACGAGTATCTAAATATTATAGGTATCTATCTATCTACAGTATTGAATAACAACTGCATCTGACTTTATATTATTGACTAGTTTCGCCCCGCGGTTTCACCTGCGTGAGTTTCGGAATTCCCGCAAGAACTCCAAAGTATTACTTCTTATAACATCAGCTAATGAGCAGTGAAAGGCCCGTCAAAATCGGTCCATCGTTTCGCGTGAGTTTCGGAATTCCCGCAGGAACTCCAAACTTCCTTCATATTCTCCTTCTACTTACAATAACAAACACAACAAAAAAGAATAAGCGAAATTGGTCCAGCCGTTCACGCGTGATGACTGATGCTGTGACCAAGGGAAATAGGGATCCATTTTTATATATAGGTAGATGACGTGTAGACTAGGCAATAGGCATTGAAACCTACACCAAACGATTGCGGTTGAATGCACCGACCGCCTCTCACACAGGTCACACTTGACAATTCTTTACGCAATTACAATTATCGGTCAGCAAACGAGATATTTTTATCAAAAACTACATAGCTATGCCGTACCGTGTTAATTTGAGGACTTGAAAACTAACTCAAATAATATTATATTCCACAGCTATTCGGTAACGCAGCGTACGCAATAGAAGCTCTCAAAAGGAATATTTTTTACCGTATTAGCAAACTTTTTATTGCTGCTCCGCTCCTATTGGACTTAGCGTGATGATATATAGCCTATAGCCTTCCTCGATAAATGCGCTTTCTAACACTGAAAGAATTTTTAAAATCGGACCAATAGTTTCTGAGATTAGCGCGTCCAAGCAAACAAACTCTTCAGCTTTATAATATCACTAGTAGCTATGGATTTTTTTAATCACACAAACTACTTAGAGATACTCCCGTATGTCATCACTAATTTGTGGATTCCATAAAAATATGTCTCCACATACCAGACATGAACGATTCGGCTACAACAAAAGAATAACTACATTTTCGACCACAACACTTAAGAATGACGCTAATCAAGGCACGAACGACTGTATTCGGTCACGCGACAATGTTGACAATCAACTTGGAATGCTTTTTATGTCAGTAACGGGAACGTTTATCCTGATTATGAATTGGGCTGGACTGCGTTCCGAAATGTCAACCATTTTTGGCGGCATAGACTCTTTTTATTGATGTCTGCGATTGATATACCTATACCTAGTTTTTTTTTACTTGATAAGCAGTTGCGCAAGTCCATACAATCTACAAATCTACAAATTCCTACTTCAACGAAAGGTAAATCTCTTAATTTTAAAAACTTTAATTATGTGGTTCTTTTTTGAGGACGTTCTTGAGTCATTGATTGTGTAGCTTTGGTATTTAGTATAGATACATATGTATAAACGAAAGTTGCTATAAAAACGCTGCTTTCGATCGTTGTCAACCTTAAATATCATCCCAGTCCCTCAGTTAAGATGTCTTGTGATATATCTCAATGATACCATAAATACTTACCTTGTAAGTCTCGGTAAAACATGAACAAAAAATCATTCCAAAATCAATCATTCCACGACACATACATACTTTGATCATATCATAGACATATTAAATTCCTGAGATAACTTCACAATTTTTTACTAGAGTTTCTGCTGCAGCTACCCTAAATCTAGACAAGCATATCAAAGGTGTACAATACAGATATAAAAAATAAGGGCCTCGAAACTACTTAGACCACTGGTGACTTTCACTTCCTTCGGTTCATTAAATCCTGGGTCGGATATCCTGCTGTGGATTACATTCTGAATTGCTATTTATATACCTTAGAGTCCTTATTTAGTGACCATTGCATAGGAAGTTATGTAGCCATTAAGGGCAACCGGACACTTAATAAGTTTTGAGGCTAACTACCACGAAAGTATCGTTATTAAAACCAGTAAATACCCTACCATGACAGGTATACCTACATTATACTTTTGTCAAACAATCCAAGCACTTGCTTGGTTACTTTGACATCGTAATTTTAAACATTCTTTATTGGACTCCCTTTCTTCTTTTTTGGATCAATTTTTTTTTTTATGAAATAACATAATGATCCAATGAAGTTTAATATGAATGCGTCACTTTCACAAAGTTGTGAAGATCTAACTTCGAATATTGTCCGCGAATGCATGGTCTTTGTGGGTCACTCACGATACCAATTTTATCACTGTAACGGCTTGATTGATTCCCTTTTATGTGGCTATGAGAGATAACCAAATTGAATTCTTACAATCGTCGTACGAAACGGTGGACGTGCGCGACGCAAACTGTCTTTGTGGACTTTATCACGATTTAAAGGGTCTGATACTATTGAAGACGATAAAAAGAAATTACGTCCACACATTGTTGTCAAATAACCAGAGATTGTTAGTAAATTGCTGTATAAAAGTCGATTAAAAAGCTATTCAAAAGTTCCAGAGGAGATTCAAAGTGATATACCGTCGATTCTCAGTTTAAAAAAATACGTACTTAAGTTTGTCGCATTTCGATTTTTGACGTCATTTCTTCGACCAGCCTGTAGGAGTCTGTCTGTTTGTTGATTCAAAGATAACTCGAGAGCGAAGTCGAAATAAAGGTCACATAATTATTTTTGTGATTGCTTCTGTTTCCGGGTGTCAAGGGCATGACCCAAATTCCGCTGCAATCAAAGCATCCCGTACAATGGTTAGTGGGTGGCACATTGACTCAAGAAAATATATTGTCATAAAGCTTGACTTTGTGCAAAGGTTACTGAAAGCACCAGATTAGGTGATTAGATTAGAACTGGTTACGAATACTTATTAGTTATTAGTCTATTAATAACTCGATATACCTGCACGATAAAATGGTTCCAAGCGTATTCGATCACTTCAAATAACTTTTACTTCTGCAAACTTCAGATATTTACTATGGGAAAATGAAGCAAGAACAACAGAAATTATCGTCCGACCTTCCGATGATTTTTCTCAGAAATTTCACTAACCTGAGAATAATTTAGATAAAATGTAACAAGTTTTGTACAGACTACCAGATGAATTTATAATAATCTGATTGTATATGTATAAGTCGATCAACCTTCTACTACTCAAAGACCTAGAAATACATACTGCTTTCGTGAGTATATCAGAACATCGTTTTTTCCATACATTCAAAATACAGCAGGTGAAAAACGCGTCAGTAACATTTACCAGATTCTCCACTAGATACGAACGAATCCACACATTCGATAGGTACCTATATATTTACGTCTGACAGATGTACTTTTAATTATTTAAGTAACACTGAGCGCTCGCCACTTGCAGTAGTTAAAACATACTTAAAAACAAATGCAATCGTCAAACGTATATAGGTCAATATGGAGCATGCAGTTACGTTTGACGATCGGCGTAGGTACGGAAGCGGATGCTTAAATAATGTCTTGAAAGTAAAAATACAGTAGAATAAAATTATAAGTGCTACAAGTACGCAAGTACGAGTACGATGCGCAAGTTCACATTTTCTTTATGACTTATATTATTCATATATTTCTTAGTTTTTAAACCAATGATTTTTTATTTGTTTCTATTATTTAAATATTCACAAATCTGTTGTGTTTTTACAAATACACATACTTATAAAATTAGGAATCCGAATAATTGTAAAATTAGGAATTAGGAATTAGGAATCATTCGTCAATCTGAAATGCACCGACATGATTTCACCCCATGATTTTAGAAAGTCGTAGAGCATTTTTTACTGTTTTCTGATCACATAAAGACGTCTTCGCACCATTTTTATTTAATTTGTAGTTATAGTAAGTGGAGTGTTCTACAAGAGAACAAAGCTCGTTTTTGTTGTAGTTAAAATCCCGACCAAGCGAAGGATTCTGCGAGTAATTTTATGGTCTTGAAGAATCTGTGAGAATATGAGCTTCTAAGTTCTAAGGCACAAGAGACAACACTTTGCTCTCGTGTCTCCTACTTACATCTATTCAGATCACATTTCATAGCGTTCTAAAATTAGTTTTATCTGGTAGATAGCTAGATGATTTAAAATCGTAATTAATATAACTACAGACAACTTAAGAATACCTATCTTCTCAATTACAGTTTGAGTTCGACTCAACGATACATCGGATTACATCGGCTAATTGATCTAAAAATAAATGGCGGCAAATACGTAACAAACGAACGATACTAAGACGTGATCGAAGAATAATTGGTTCTATTCCTCCAATATTGTTTACTTTGGGAGTGCGTCAGAAAAATGAGATATCGATTTTTGGCAAACATTTGCCAAACATCGCCATTTGCCCTGTGTGTACATTGTACTCGCATATGAGTGTATACGGTTGAGCGGCTTTTTATGATATTTGTTTATTATTTTTTTAATTCCAATTTATATTGCAAATTGCAATCCTTCTTCAACATTCAGCAATAACTAAGTATCTCCATCGGCTGACTTTTAAATGCAGGCATGCAAGTACTGAGACCAACGTCTCAGTTAGAACACGATCTGGATTTTTAAACGCATGGGATACTTATATCTAGGAAATCCCGAGGGATACCGAAATTTACGCACGCAAAACCGTCGGAAACAACTAGCAATAAATAAAAATCGACTATATTTTGTAAATACGTAGGTACCTATCTGCTTTCACGTCGCACCAGAGTAGATAAAGATGGTAGAGGATACTCGTTACTCGTTACTCGTTATTAATTACGAATTACAATGTAGGTAAAACAACATCGTATTCCTCACTATTACAACGCAAATGTGAGTTTGTTTCGATTTCGTGACTCAACTACTCAACCAATCATCATGGAATTTTTCATACACGTCGTCAGGAGTACAGAAAAGGGCATATTTTTTATGAGCAACTATGTGTAAGTAGCTTTATAAAGTCACCTGCACTCGTTCGTTTCCATAAATAATGACAGTATTCAATTTATGTGCGCGATGGGACTGCCCAAATTAGGTAAATAGTAAAGGATCGTTGGAGCAAGTACCTGTTAACTTTGTCGTATTTTATACGTACATTCGTTTTTCTATAACCCAATTACAATAAGTTAAAGGGTTTTAGATAATTTCCGTAGACAAGCTTCTCTTCGCTGTGCTAGAGTGGTTTTTGTTCCTCCCAAAAGAACTCGTTGATGTCAATATCTGTGCATCAGGGTATAAAAAATATTTTATACAGAGTGTCAAGGTTAAATGAAAGACATATTGAAGGAGTATGTGCAGTACCTACCTATTCGATTCTCGTTACAAATGTATAAAAAAAAACACTTTAAATTATTTTTTTACGTTATAAAAATTACTTATGAAAAATGAGCGCGCAGATTGCCGCCGCGCTGATAGTCCCCTAATAGTCATTCAACGTCCTTCTGCTTTGAACTCTCGTTTACCTTTACACCTTGTATGTTTAGTCAGGACTCAGGACAAAGCGATTTAGGTATACGATAAGTTTCACAGATACTAATACTTATTCTTTACAATAAAAGAGATGCCATTGATCGAAGATTCACCGTCAAACAAGTGCAGGACTCGTACCCGATCGTGTATAGATATAAATTGTTACTGCACGTCGTCGTACTTATGGCGTGGTTTTTGATTAAATACCTACTCTAAAGATAAGACTAAATCACCACCCTCGGATTTCTAGGTAAACGTTAACCGTCTGATTTATAACCGCAAACATTTAAAGAAATCGATATATTATTTTATAGTAAGTACTTACTAGTACCGACTCACTTTAAAGTCGTGACGAGGTTATCATAGTAAACGATAGTGATAAAGTGCTAGTAAATGAAATGTAGATATCTACTGTTTTGATCACAATGCATCGACCTTAAAGTGAATGAGGTATTTTTATACACGCGTTATTGAGGGATTGGAGCTAGATAAATAAAATTTGTGTTTAGTAACGTGAAAATAACTATTACCTGAAGCTGAATCTTGATTATTTTAAGAATAAAGTAATAATATTATAAAATTCCTACTAATATTATAAATGCAAACGTTACTCTATCTGTCTGTTACACTTTCACGCCTTAACGACTTAACATGAAATTTGGCATACACATTGTCAGGGGTACAGACAAGGACACCTGGGTTAGTTTTTGTCCCGGGATCCCGCGGGAACTTCGATATTAATGCGGATAAAACCGCGGGGAACCGCTAGTAAAATATAATATTATGCTTTAGGTCCCTAGGAATTCCTTCAACAACTCTCTTGTATCGGTTCCAAGAGCGAAATAGCTAATTATTCATCAGGATAGTTTCCTATGTTACCTATACCATAATAAAACTGTCAACTGTCAACTGGTGCAAACTAGCTCTGGGAAAATATATTGCTTTTATTGGAAATTTAGTGTCAAATGTGCCTAAAACATATTAAAAGTGCTCTAAACCATCTCTAAACGTTGTGACATTTTTATCCGCGTGTGAAATAGTGTTTGGATGTGTAAAATCTGTGAAAACAAGTGTGCAACAAACAGCCACTAATATTCAACATACCCACAAAAAAAAAATTAAAAAAAAATAATGAATCTTAAATTTAATTGTAAATAATAAAGTCTTCAAATGAAGAAACCTCACCAGGGGTGGCTGTCCAGGCCTCTGGGATGGAAAATGCTACTGGTGGAACAGATAAATTACTAACTGCAGATATCTCTGGAGAAATTCATAAATTGCCTATACCTAGGTCGCGACCATCAGTGATGACTACAAATATTAATCTAGATCCCTACAACCAAACTATGGATAGTGCGAATGAATGGCAAACCATGCCCATCCTCAAACAATATAAAAAGAGGAAACTTAGTGCCTTGTCACCTGACAAGGATATACTTACACAAAATAGATACTCACCGCTTCAAGTTGATGAAAGTACAGAAGTCACACCTAAAGTAAAGATTGACAAACCACCACCAATCATGTTATATGGAATAACTAATGTAGGCAAACTTAAAGAGGTCATTGAGACATCCTTAGAAAAGTCTCAATATGAGTTTAAAATTGTCACAAAACATCAGCTGCGTATAACCGTTGATAGTATAACCTCCTACAGAAATTTATTGGCATTAGTCCGAGAGAGAAAACTAATTGGTCATACATTTACTCCAAAGAACGAACGGCCATATAGAATAGTTATCAAAAACTTACATCACTCAACACCTATTGACGCCATAAAAGAAGCAGTAGAAAGTACTGGAAACAAAATTTTCGGCGAAGTAATCAACGCCAAACATAGTAAAAACAAGACTCCATTATCAACATGGTTTGTAAACCTAGCACCTGGCCCGAATGTGGATGAGGTTAAAAAACTGAAATATATCTACCACACCAGTGTCAAAATTGAAGATCCTAAACAGAGAAAGACTGTCCCACAATGCAAGAGATGCCAGCAGTATGGTCATACAAGAAATTACTGCATGCGGCCATATAGATGTGTTAAATGTGCAGAAAACCATAATACCTTGGACTGTCCAAAACAAGATAGAAATGAACCAGCGAAATGTGCCCTATGCTTAGGAGACCATCCTGCAAATTATAAGGGATGTAAAGTCTTCCAGGAAATACAAAAAAGGAAGTTTGGACCTAGAGTACCAAATAGAATAAACACACAGAAAGCACCACTTGATATAGAAACTAGACCACCAACAACTGATAACAGTATAGGTACTAATACTACAATTAAGACGTATGCAGAAGCCACAAAAAGTAGTACAAGCCTGGAAATAATGCTATCAAAACAAGCTGAAAAGCTAGACCGTCTTATAGACCAAATGGGCATCCTGATGAATCTACTAACAACAATGGTCAATAAATTAGTTAATTGAAATGGCTCTTCGGATCGGAATATGGAACACTAATGGTCTACTGGGCAAGAAAAATGAGGTAGAAGTCATGCTAATGGTACAAAGCCTGGATGTGTTGTTGGTGTCTGAATCACACCTAACTGATAAAATGTCTTTCACATTAGATCGATACAATACTTACTCAACTCCTCATCCAGATAATACTGCACATGCTGGAACAGCTATAATAATTAAGAGTTCAATCAACCATCAGTTATTACCTCAGTATAGGACCTCAAAAATACAAGCCACATCAATAATGGTACATGATAAGCAGAACTCAATAGTGCTTTCCTCAATCTATTGCCCTCCAAAAAAGAAAAGAGAATCTGAGACCGACTCTAGTGATTATAATAGCTTCTTTGAAACACTTGGTGATCGATTCATAGTTGGTGGAGATTGGAACGCCAAAAATACACTATGGGGTTCCCGACTTACTACTAGCAGAGGAAGAAGCTTATGGAAAATTTTAGAAAAAAGACACCTGGAAGTCGTTTCAACTTGTAAACCAACATACTGGCCCACAGACCCTAACAGACTGCCAGATCTATTGGACTTTTTCGTGTGTAAAGGAATACAGTCCTACTACATGCGAACTGAGGACTGTTACGATATTTCCTCTGACCACTCTCCAGTTATTCTCACAATAAGCACAACCCTTATCGACACATTAAATAACTCTTATCTTTGTAATGGACAGACAGACTGGGAGTACTTCCAGGACCTCGTTGAAAAAAACCTCAATCTTAATATCCCTCTTAAGTCCAATGACGATATAGAAAATGCCACTATATCATTAACGAAGTGCATACAAGCAGCCGCTAGAGCGAGTACACCCAGCGACACAAAGTATAGAAAAACAAAATACAACCTACCAGTAGAAGTCAAGAAAAGAATATTGGAAAAAAGACGTCTCCGGCGAGTGTGGCACTCCAGTAGGCATCCAGCCGATAAAAGAGCCCTTAATAAAGCCGCGTCTGAACTTAAGAGTTTCTTAATAGACATACAAAATGAAACACTGCAATCATATTTAGAAAATCTGACTCCGTCTGTTCCAGCTAAAAATGAACATTCACTCTGGAAAGCTGTCAAGTCACGTGGAAAACCACAACATGCACAGCACCCACTTAAAACAAAAGAAGGAAAATGGGCAAGAACTGATGAAGAAAGAGCAGAAGCATACGCGCAATTCCTAAGCGATGCATTTACTCCGAACTACGATCTAGGAAGCAATGAAATGGATGAACAAGTACAAGCATATCTTACAAGTGACCTGCAACTTAGCCCTCCACTCAAATGCTGCACGCCATCAGAGGTTCGACGACTGATTCTTGGTCTGAAACAAAAAAAAGCTCCGGGTTTTGACTTAATAACTGCTGAAATCTTGAGAAACCTGCCAAAGAAAGCAATTACATACATCACATCTTTGTTCAATGCAGTTTTAAGAACTTCCTATTACCCCTGCATATGGAAGGTCCCTCAAATTACAATGGTTCCAAAACCTGGCAAACCACCGCATTTAACTTCGTCATACAGACCGATAAGTTTACTTCCAGTACTATCCAAAGTATTGGAAAAAGTCATCTCAGCACGGCTTACTGAATTTACTGCCAAAAATCTCGTTATCCCAGAACACCAATTTGGATTCCGAAAAAGTCATGCAACTATTGAACAAGTTCACCGTGTATGTGACCAAATCCGGGTTACCTTGGAAAACAAAGAGTACTGTTGTGGAGTATTCCTCGATGTACAGCAGGCGTTTGATAAAGTCTGGCACGAAGGGCTGCTATTTAAGCTGAAAAAACTACTACCTCATAGCATGTACTTGCTTCTTAAATCCTATCTGGAAGACCGTATTTTCTATGTAAAAATTAACGACTCTATTTCCAACTTCTACGAGGTAAAGGCAGGCGTCCCGCAGGGCTCAGTATTAGGGCCATCGCTGTATCTACTGTACACATCTGATGTCCCAGAAACGGATAACGTTATGACAGCCACTTTCGCAGATGACACTGCTGTACTAACATCAGATGAGGATCCAATTGTGGCATCAAGGACATTACAGGCACACTTAAATAAAATACACACTTGGATGAATAATTGGCGAATTAAGGCTAGTGCAAGTAAATCTAACCACATAACCTTCACACTGAGAAGGGAAGACTGTCCTGCTGTAGCATTAGGTGGAGAAGTACTGCCACATAACAAAGTAGTTAAATATCTTGGTTTCTATTTAGACCGGAGACAAACCTGGAAAATGCACATCCAAAAAAAGCGAGAAGAACTGCGGTACAGATATAAATCGTTGGAGTGGCTTCTGGGCAGGAAGTCCAACCTATCAGTCAACAACAAACTACTGATTTATAAAGCCATTCTAAAGCCGATCTGGACCTATGGAATTCAGTTATGGGGAACAGCCAAAACCTCCAATACGGAAATACTGCAACGATTCCAAAATTGTGTACTGAAAGACATAGTAAATGCTCCTTGGTTCACTAGAATGGAGGATATACACCATTACCTGAAGGTTCCTACTGTGAAAGAGGAAATAAGCAGCTTGACAAAAACCTACAGAGAAAGGATAAACACTCACGAAAATCGACTTGCGCAAGCCCTGACTAGACCACTGGACAAAAGACGCCTAAAGAGACATCACATATGGGACTCCATGAGCTCATAGTTTCCATGCAGTAGGCATTCCAATGATGGTTGGCTATGCCTCAAACGCGACTATCACACAAAACAGCTGCTTATGGTCCCTGGACCGATCGCATGCTTAACTAAGGAGAAAAAAAAAAAAAAAAAAAAAAAAACCTATACCATTATATTATAACATCCTATCAGTGAAGGGGTTGCTCCTATACAAAGAAACAAACAAACAACCTTTTCTTATTTACAATAAATATAGAATGTAGACAAAACTACATGTTCTAATAGACTGATTCCTCAACGTACAGCCCAAACTTCTGGGTCGGCTCGGAGTAACTTGGAATTTTGATTAAGGCTTTATCTTTTAGTGTAGATTGTAGACAAGCTATAAGAAAGGGTTTTTGGAAATGCAACCACTAACAATCTGAAAAGAAGAGTAAAAATTTGTATGAACGTAGGTTCCTAACCTACCTTTAGTTTTGAAGGTAGAATCACGAGAATAATTGTTTGCATTCTGCTTTTCAAGTAAACCTGTATTTCAAGGTTCTCCAAAATTCAATCTTTCAAATAGTGATACACGGGTGAAATAGCGAAAAACTCATGCAGCTAGTACATTTTTGAACATACTTTCTAATTTCTTAAGGGGACTGACGGATCTCGCGCGAATTTCGAGATTTCCTCGGGAACTCTCGGATGAAACTTCCCTATATCCTAGTCCAAGGTCAGTTAAAGCAGCCATTCTGATGATTAGTCTCAGATAGACAGTGTTTTTTTAATAGTTTTCAAATAACCATGTTTTATTGACATTTCAAATAATCCTCTGATCTCAATTAATTCAGACAGTTATCTCAAAATCACAGACACTACGATCTATTTTATATTGTGAATCAAAGCAAAAATTTATTAAGAATGGAAGCGAAATGCATAAGTTCGTTTTAAAATACAAAAATACAAACAGAAATAAATGTAGTACCTAGATGATATCTCGGCAAAATCTTTCTAGTTTCTCTTTGAGGGTTCGAATAAAAAAATTCCCAAAGCGGCAGAAGCTGCTCTAGGATTACGTTGTAATCATCATAAATTTCAGCCAGCATTTACCTTAATATCTACCGTCTTGGTATACTATCGTTATATAATTATGGATGATAATTTAATGTTATGAACGTCTTTAGGTTAAATTTTTCTTAGAAAGAAATAAACATTTAAATTGAGCAATTTAAGACACTGAGTCTTGACTATAATATAGGTACTTGATCGAAAAACCAAAATAAAAAATTGAAAGGGGAAGTAATGAAGGAGAAAAAACCAGCTCTAGATTTTTTACTATTTGGCTACGATGTTTGTGTTCGTAAATGGTTCACTTTGCCCCAAGTCACAGATAATATAATACTATCCCACTCTAACTCCCTGGACAATTATTTGTTTTTCGCAGACAATACGCATTTCTATTGTCTCTAGTGTAAAGAAGAAAAACATTACATAGAATTTTTTCCTAATTTTTTCCTACGTATATAGAGTACGTACGTACTACTTCTTTTGGCATGTTAAGAGTAGATATACGTAATATGGATGCCAATTGCCTACCATTATGCACTCCAGTCGTGGATATCAACATCCGTGGATATCAACTACATCTATCTTCTTTTTCATAAAATAATATTTTTATGTGTCCCAAAGGTACACCATCAACTCAAATAGCCTATAATCGTTAGAGAATATTTTATCAGCTTGTTTTATCAAGTTAATGTATAAACACACTGTCGCGTGTGTGTTAATAGCAAATAGCCAAATATATTGAGAGATATAAAAATAAAGTATTTTTTTAATTGATCAATTTGTTATGAACTATGATCACGCACAAAATGGACATACCCACCATATTAGACTGACTGTCTTACTAATTAGACTGGCCCTACCATGGAAAAAGAATTAAAAAATATAGAGAACTGGTTTTGTATGTTATGAAAATAACGTAATGTGAATCTGAATTTTAAGTCACAACAATAAGACAACAATAACTGGAGTGCTGTACCTACAAGTCAACAAATCTTGACAAAAAGCCGACTTATGTTAGTGTCAAAGGAATCGCCAACACATTTACCTACCTGTTTTGATATTGATATTAAATATTCAATGTAATAGAACTTACCGATAACTGAGTGGACCTCTCAAGTTGATAGAAGACTCTCTCGTCTTCGGTCGTCGTCTCTTATCCCCTTCCCTCCAACTGCCATAACTCCTAGCAAACGCCACAGCACTACACGCATCACTAACGTTCAAGAACTCCACCGTCACGTCCTCCGCATCGTCCAAATAACCAATAGTGTCGTTCGGAAATCCCGACGCGTTAGAATTGGAATCACTCACAACACTACTCGTCAAATTGTCAAACGAAGAACTTGTGTTCACTGATTGGTAAACACCGTCATGGTTTGGACTAGAATATACGTAGACACGATCTAATTCGGAATCGTTCTCGGTCTTTATTCGCAAACTCTCGTGAGTTCGACTCGAGTTCGCGTTTCGTTGGTAATCACTCATAGTGGTATACCACGCTTCTAATATTGCGATATGAGTGTCTATGTCGCGGCAAGTTAAACGGAATCCATAGTTGTGGCACTGTTGTTCTTCTACGATTTCTGTAACAAAAAGAAAAAGTACTTTTTAATACCTTGTACTGTCGTACATAGGCCAAGTTACAATAAATTTATGTTTTATTTAGCAACGTTGTTCAGTTTAAAACTGTTCTTTATGGTGATACTTCAAAGTCTTTATAGCATTCGCTGTTCACAGCTCTTGGTAGAAGGTATAAAAATGAAATATTTTAATGCAAACATAAAAAACCGCCACTACGATTCTCATGAGGATTCTCATATACCTACTTATAGCACACACTAAAGACCCAGACAAATATTCAACAAACATGAGTTTTCCCGGACACGGGGATCGAATCCGTGACATTTAGCATAGCTGTCATTCGATATCTACTAAACCAATGGTGCTGTAGGTACAAGACAGACCAATAAATAAACTTTATCAATACTCTGCAAGTAAGTTTTGATTAGGTTTAGGTTTTGACCAACTACCGTGACCTAACTAAAGCCAGATTGTAACTGTAACAGATAAAATTTGCGTGTACAGTGGCCATTATCATTGGAAATGTAAATAATTAGGCTGGCTTTACTCATAGAAGTAGTTCAAGGTGATGTTCTATTTAATTTGGAGTGAATTTCACCAATTTTTTTAATTTATTGTTTTCCATTTTTTATTTAACCAATATTGGAGCATTTTTTATACAAAGTTGTACGACGAAATAGAATTAAGTACTCCTAATCATGCTCTATGGTTAAGCGGGTAAAAGTTTATTTGTACTTTTAATAGAAAAGGTGAGCTGAAAGAATTTTGAAGAATAGGTCAAATATAAATAGTAGTAAAATTAGGATCCTTTTCGAAGTCATTAAAAACTTGCTTTTGTTTGTTGACCTCCTACGTTATTATGTTCATGGAAATTTTACAAAATTATTATAACGACCCAAGATCGTGTTAGAAAGCCCTTTAAATAAATTTAAAAAAAAAGTGTGAGTAGATTTTTGTTCCAACTTGTTTAATCATTTCAAAATTATACGCCACTATAACATTCTCCCATCTCGCTCAAATACAACGTTCTTGCATTCTTGCACGACTCTACCTTTTGCTGGTGTACATAATTGTTAATTCATAGGGTACCTCATTGTGTAACGCGCCTCGCTTTGTTCTTTTTCGGCTTCATTCTCAATTCAACGCTTTCCTTACAAGCAATAATATTAAAGTACTCGATAAATAAAATTTATGATATCAAATCTAGAATCTATTGAATAGGTAAAAATTTATATAAAAAATAATGGGCTTGTCAACCAAATTTTCATTTTTAGTCCGTCTTGTAGATTAATAAAAAATATTGGACACATATTTTTTTCATTTTTTACGTAATCAAAAAATAACGGAGATACATTAAGTTGAAATGTCGCGTGACGTCACGCCACGCTAAAGTTTATAGCACGTTGTGACGTCAAGAGCCCCCACTTTAATGCGTTTTATCTTAGTATTTTTTCAATAACTTGAAAAAGCAAGAGATACGGGTCTATTATTTTTTATTAATCTACAAGACGGACTAAATATAATTTTGATATGTGCCCCGCGGTTTCCCCCGCGATAATTTCGGAGTTCCCGCGGGAATTCCATTATAAAAAGTACCCTATGTCCTTCTCTGTAGGTACTCCTGATAACGTGCATAGCAAATTTCATCCAAATCCGTTCAGCCGTTTTTTGCGTGATTGAGTAACAAACATCCAAACATCCACACTTTCACATTTATAATATTAGTAGGATTAGCTGTTCCCCGCGGTACTAGTATAGTATTATATTATCTGTGCCCGCGGTATCACCTACTTTAAATCCGATGTTCCTCATAACGTTTAATATACAAAATTTAAAGCAATTTTTTCGACGCTTCCAACAATTATCGTTAGGTATATTTCAATCAATTTACACAAAAACTTGACAAATTATATCTTAAACCTTCCTCATGAATCAATCACTCTATCTATTGGTGAAAACCGCATTAAAATTCGTTGAAATGAAATGAAATGAAATGAAATAAACTTTATTTGTTACGACAACAGTTAATATGTGAAATAGTTTTAGTAGTTTTTGAGTTTATCGCGAACAAACAGACAAACACAAACAGACGCTCCTGAGGACTTTGTTTTGTAATATGTAGTGATTCTACATAGAGAACCAAATATGCATGAAAATCTAACAGATTGCGAGCGTCCTATCAAATGCGAACGTAATGCAATTTAACCATGCACGGAGGCAAATGCGCACTGCAACACTCGCCTCATCCTTTGCACACCTCAACACGTGCCATAAATCCCACTCACTCACACCAAAAATCACCCTCCAGCGTCACCAATGTGGATCAAACGTAGCCATGGCAACCGCGCAAAACAACGTCCTATAAAACATTCGCAAACGCTGACCAGAGTACCTTGAGCTTTTCTGCCCCTAGATTCTTTAGGAAACGCTAGATTGTGCAGAGGTCTTTGTAAAATAGTCCTGGTTGATTAGTATTTTGGATTAACTGGCATCATCTGCAAGGTGAATTAAACATTGAATGGATGGAGTAGAGTGCAATTTGGGTTAATTAAACACGTACGGTATGTATGGATGGGTTTTGCCGGGGATTTTAGGGGTAATCTCGAGCACGGCGTCTGTATTTATTGATATTGTGTTAGAATATGGATATAGGTAAAGTCTTTTGTCTACTTTTGGTAATTTGCTGCCTGCTTCTAGGTACAAGTAATTGAGAAACACCGAATTACCAGGACCCTTTTCCACTACACTTCCCAGTAAAATAAACAACGATGAGAATCGTTGAATCGAAATTAACTTGTCAGTTACTGTGTTTTGATAATTATATCTGCTAAAGGCAGCAGACGTCGGCAGTGTCCGTAACAGTTATATAAATACAGTCAACAGCAGAAATATGTAAACACTTTTGACAGTTTTATTGCAAAAGTAATAAAGTTCGATGGCTGACAATCACATATTATATTTGATGGTGACTGCAGTACAACGTAGGAATAATAAGCTGCAAGTGATAATCAAATTGAAGTAAGTATTTGTTGAAAAAACTTAGTTCATTTAAAATATAAAACTCTTTTAAACAGCGGTAGACCAGCGTCCGATCCCTAACTGTTACCGGCTTATGCTGACTGGTTGCGATTTTGTTGCAACACGCTGTTTTTATGCTACATTTTGCTATGGCATTCTTACTTATTTCTGTTTTTCCCCGATGTCGTATTGACGAATAAACATAGTTTTATTTCATTTAATTCATTTCATAGAGATAAATACAAAGGTTTTCCTCACGATGTTTATTTTTCCGTAATAAAGCCCGTGATAATCGTTTTCACTTTTGATTCACACATAGATCAAAAAAAATCCTTAACTATAGTAGCTTGGGATCGAACCCTCGCCCTCTAAATAAGAGCAGAGAAAGAGTTTATCCTTGTCCAATACATCAACGTTAGTGCTAGATATTATTCAACGTACCTATTCAAACGTATAGGTATTACGTTTGAATACGTTGAATAATATCTAGATTAGGTCCTAAGGAGCCTAGTGACCTAATAATAATGATAAAATTCCGAAACTTTTTTCAATGAACGCATTATGTTGATTAATGTTCCAGGCACAGAGTTAGTTGAGAATAGACATCGCAAGCTTGGTCCACTATAGATACCCTAGTTGCAGTGAAAACATAATATCAAAACTTAGCTTTAATTTTTTATTGTATATATTGGTTTGCGGTCGTTAGAAAATAATAGACTTGAGGCATACCACTTGTAAGAATTCTAAAATTTTTATTCAAGTTAATCTCCTCAATTGAGCCAGCTCCCATGTGACACAGCGATTTATTTTTTACTTTGGATGACTGTTGTCTCCAGCAATTCAAGTCAATTCAAAAGTCGTATAACACGAATATACTTGTACATTGTACAATATTACAAGCACATTTGCGGTGTTTATTGTCTCTCTATGTCTGTAGGACTCCCAGGTATAAAAGAGGGGTGTAAAATGTTCTTCAAACAAGAAGGTAGGCCGAATCAATTCAACTGACAAGCATAAGTGTCTCCTCTACTACCGAGGGGCGCAGCCCTCGGCTAAGTACTTACTGGAGGAAGATAAACCGCGCTGACGCAATGAATTTGTTTTCAATGTCTTAATTTTGCGTGTGAAAGCTTCTTTACTTCATCATAAAGCCCATTGAAGTTGCTTTTATTTGTTTTTTATTTATTTTTGTGGTGTGTGAAATAATACATTTTACATTCTTATTTTAAATACAAGGTACAAGGTACATATAATTATGTAAAATTTTAAATCGGATGACTATGTCAGTACTTACTGATATATTGAGTGTACCTAAGTGTTCATATTTAACTATCCTGTTTTACTAAATATGTGTATTTACCCATTGCAAAGTAGTATCAAATAGACCTAGTCGGTAAATACCTACCTATTTTTCCATCTATCTTTCTAACTAATTAATCTATGACGTAATTTTTTTTTTTCGTATCTACCTAATACTTAAATTAAATACATTGAACTAATGAATTTATCCTGAAACTGGCTAAATGCATAATATGCGAACGTCCATAAAAAAAAGAAAGAAAAAGAAAATAGGTAGGTACTTAAATTTCTTAATCCCACACACGAAATGTGTTTTGTCGAGGAAAGAAACCAAACAGCGTGACTACCTACCGTTAATTAGTGATGTGTCGAAAAATCAAACCTAACATTTTGAGTGCCTACCTAGTTTGATAAATTGCGATCCCCAATCCTCAATATTTTGTACGCCCTCCATTACCGGTTGCATTTTAGGCACGTGCCTATCGAGGTGTTAGTTCTGACATGAAACGGTATCCAACTAGCTATGATTAATGATGTCGATTTAACGATTCCTATTTGTATTTAGAAAACTATCATCGTTTAGCTTCATCCGTCGGTAGGTAACTTAATGTGATGAAATATGAAAGTGCTTGTGATTATTTATCCTTATAGACAAGCCTCGAATTTTTTTTAAGTGCATGAGGCTTTCGAAGGAGACTAGGTAGGTACCTATATTATGTTGGGAAAAGAGAAATAAGTACATAGAGTAAATGCTAAGTAGTAGATATTAAAAAAAATCATGGGCTATTTAAATTTGTTTTTTGTTGCTTATTTCATTAAGTAGCTAGCTAGCTTTTCCCCATGGTTTTACCCGCGCGAACTTCAGAAACCCGTCCGGGGAAACCAAACGTTATTTAGCTATACCTATATTATATATCTCGAGTTTTTTTGTGTGAATTTGTTATGAAGCGGTTGAAACATCATCGTTACTCAGATACTAACAGACGCCAATATAGGTAGATAATCTATCTTCTTACAAATTTTATAAACGTGAAAATTGTTGAAGATGTTTAAATGTATGCATGTTTGTTAATTACTTAGTCAAGCTCAAGCATAAATAGCTGAACGGATTTGGATGAAATTTAGCAAACATATACATACAATATGATCTAGATTAACACAAAGGATATTCAAGTTAATGCTGAATATCAGATATTTAGGTAAGCGAAGCCGCGGGGTTAAGCTAATACCTATTTATTGTTATAAATATTATTATAAGTGTTTTTGTGTGCAAACTGCAATTTCATTTACCAGCTAAATAGTCAGACTGTATAGTAACATAGATATCAGTAGGTAATTTGTCTTCGGATATTCAATGGAACCTCAGATAGATATCTACTTACCCTTTTGTAGTCCACACTGGCAAATCCTCCTATAGAATTGAATTGCAAGGGTTTCCTGACAGTATAATAATATCCCAGCTTAACAATGGAAGGCGAACTCTCCCCAGTTTTATAATCTCTATCGATTCTACAAATAATAAAACCAAATCATCGATTCGTACTCGTGTGAATAAAAAAAGTGTGCTCGCGTGCCATTTCTAAACAAAATTAGGGACAAGGTTCTGAACAATAACTTTATTATGTAAGTAATTTATGAATCATGTTAATTCGTAAAGAAATTATTTCTGATTCCGTTGAGTACTAAACCTGCGAAAAGTAATTAAAATTTCAGGTTTACTTTATGAAAGATTGCCTTTCTTACGACTTAAGAATATTTCACGTTACATCGCGTCGCGACCGGGCCGAGCTCCACCCGGGGCACATCCACCGCGTACCACCCGGCCGGGCCAGTCATTCATGCTACACCGGGCTGTTTGCGTGTATTCTTTGCACGGCCGTGTCTGTCTATGATTTAGGTGTTTTGTTTCAGCTATGGCAACTAATGCAATTTCTCTATGAGGAAGTAGTTTCGTATTTCCGAAGCGAAACTACGAAACTACGGTGCCGGGAAACAATACCCACCGACAAATTTGACGCCGTCCCCCGGCCGGGTCCCGGCGGGGCACGGCCCGGCCACGGCCAAGCAGGAATCACTTCATTCATACAAAGAGCATACTGTAGATGTTTGACCGTGTTCCGGCTGGGGCTCGTCCGGGTCCCGACCCGGTCGCGACACGGTGCAACTTTATTAAATAGTAGAGTTTACGGAACCCCAAAGTAACACAACCCCACACAATTGCGGCGCAATGTCGCAAAAAAAATATATAAAAATAATCATCACCGAAATACAAATAAGTACAATAGAAATTATATCGAGGAACATTAATAAATCAGTGCAGTTTAGAGGGTTACGTCACAGAGGTAACAAACGTCGTCACTTTTAAAAATCAAATGTACCTAGGGATGATTTGTAATCTAATTGCTTCCTAATTTCATTGCCTATTCTTGCTACAAAATTAATGCATGATATTGTTTATTGAAAGAAAATATATTTAGCAATGAATACCTAACTGATAATTCAAGGCAGTAGATAGGTAAATGATTAAAAGGAAGGATTAGTTTGTGATATACTTAGTTTAACAAAGTAAAAATTGTGTTAAATAACATCACCATAATCAAAATTGTATCTCTTATTTAAATCTGATATTTTTATATCTGAAGTATAAAATCCATAGAATACATACCTAATCAAAATAATTCTAGTGTCTGTTTGTCACTGACAATACGTTCTCCGTATGGATAGATACTACGTCCGTAATTTTAAATCTATTAGGTATTAAAACTCATAAATATGTGGAGGTAATATATATATATATATATATGCGTAATTTTACCTTTATACTGCATCATTTCCTCAAACACCCTGGATAATGTTTATTTAAGCGTATAATGTAAGTAGGTACAAGTATTAGGTGTTTCAAGTCATTTATTATTTACCTATGAGTCCGTCCACACCTCTGGGGCAAAGCACCGCCAACAGCACTCCGACCTGCGTACATAAAGCCCGGGACGCACTCAACATTTTTCCAAACTCACATCCTCAATCCTTGCACAACATTTTTCCATAATACACACAAAACTGCTGAATTAAAACGGCGTTAAAACTCATATCGGTTACTAATCCATTGATCATCTTACTATCGGCTTGAGGAGTCGTTGACTCGCCATTATTGTATTTTCATTAAGAATAATTGGATTTAAAGTTTAACGACTGCGTGCGTAAATACGCGTACGGGATTAATTTGTGAGCGAGCGATACACCCTCACTGTATGAGAGCTGGCGCGGCACTGGACTGGAATATTAGAGGGAATTTGCTCAATGCTATGCTCACTCAGCGCCGTAGACTTAGGAGTCGTAGAGCCGTAGCAACGTAGCACGTAGCACCATGTGGAAAACGCATGGAAATTCCGCGATTCAATTGATTCTTTGTTTGCTCAAGTTGTAACTTCGTTTTAACTAACGTGTAGCTAATCTTACTTTAACATTATAGTTGGAATATATAACATCTGTACGTAGGTAGGTGCTTAATAAGACAATAGCTGACAATAGCCGACATCGATACATAAATACCTACATAATATTATACATATTAAGTTACTAGCTGTGCCCCGCAGTTTCACCCGAATTTCGGAGTTCTCGCGGGAATTCCGGCAAAAGTACGCTATGTCCTTCTCTGTAGCCCTGACACAACGTGTTTATAAAACTTCATGACGATCAATTGAGCCGTTAAGGCGGGAAAGCGTAACAAACTCACATTTGCATTTATAATATTTAGTAAGGATTTAAAGCGTCATGACGCTCCTTAAGTTGCGAGTCACACATATAGCTATTTATTTACATAATAAGAACTTTAAAACCCTGCATTAAAGTTGAATATTCTACACAAACACTACAAAATACTAATACGTAAATGCACGAATTAATATTCATGGCTGAACGCGTACCTATACAAAATAATGCACCGACTTAAGAATTTAAACATTATTAAAATTCAAATACACTTTTAACACACCTCAAAGCTTTATCGATTACTAAGTAATTAGTGATTACAATTTACAGCACGTAGCGTGGCACCTTTCATTTCCACCTCAACTTTAAATAGTCAAAACACAAATCAGTGCCGACACTGTACTTATATTAATATACATAAGTATGTACTTACCGTCTGTTAATATGCATAAGCAGCCGTTGCCCGCGGCTTCGCTCGCAAACGCTGTGGCGTTCAAAGCGGTGCGGTCTGCGGATATGTTTCGTTGAAGCTAGTAGTTATTATATAATATTAAGTGGTTGAAGCATTTTATTTTGCAAAAACATCTTTCTAGACAAAATATTATGTAACTCAATATCGCCCTAGGTGTCGCTTACCAACTAGGCTTTCACCCGTCGATATAGACATAGACATATACTTTATTTGGCATCAACATCTAAATACCTTAAATAGTAATACAAAAAAATACAAGTAGGTATGTAAAATGTTAAGTATTTGTTGCGATGCCAAACTGGACACCGACTCAGCATATGCTGTCGCATAGAATGCGGCAGCGCTGATTTTCAGCGGAGCCCATAATGCGATGCGTTCGCGCGATACCCGGCCGCCCGTCTCTCCGCCAAATCAAATAAATAGAATACATAATTAATTAATATAATATACCATAATATCATGACTCATCAATAATAAATAGCACATAGCACATAGTAAATAGCACAGCAGATATATATTTGATATTTTTGTTTACCTACTATTAACAATAACCGAAAATTATATAGGTACATATAATTTACGTGTCACTTGGTAAAACTGATTATCACATCAACTTTGCTACAATACTGGTTGATTCTATAAATGACCTGCTGCAGAGCACCCCGACATGCTAAGTCATTATGTTAGAAAAATAGAAGCTCTGAGCTCGAAGACATGAAATTACAGGGAACGAGCTTGTATCGAATCATTGTGAATTAATATATTTACTAAAAAAAGCATTAGGTATTATGTGTAATGCCAGATAAAGAGAACAAGACAAATGAGCAAAAACACAACTATCTTTGCAGTTTCCCATAGGGAGTAGGTATTAGTGGGAATCTCCCGTCTTCAAATCCTCGTCATCATTTATAATCGATATTACTCATGACAACATAACAAACTAGCCGAAATTCGACTGTCCATTTGCCCAGGAAGTTTGTCCCTACATTCCGGCTCCATCAATAGATCAGCTCGATGGTACCATAAAGCTGATCGTCCACCGCCAACTAAACTAAGTTAGTTTAGCTTAGCTCGCGTAGTTGAGCCAGTTTTTCATACATATGCGCCCACCGCAAACTATGGAAAACTGGCTCAACTATGCGAGCTAAGCAAAACTAACTTACTTTAGTTGGCGGTGGACGATCTGCTTAAGACTGCATGGTCACCGAACTTGCATAAGTTTGACAAACATCTCAATCGGATACCAACCAGCAAAGGTTGAAAAATGGTTTGCCAAAAATGCGGAGTGCGAACTTAAGGTCCGTTTATATCTACAGACATTGAGCGTGCCAGACATGTTCCGCGGCGGACACCGACAGACTGCACCGTTAATTTACATCTGAGCGTGCCAGACACGTGCCAGGGCAGTAACCGACAGACACCATTATTTACAAAAGACATCCGCACGATTCCATTGCTCTATTCACACTGTTTGGCATGTAGCCACAGACACGTACAGACAAAATACTCTCTAGACGAATACCTACTGGCCGGGCACGGCCCGTGTCTGTCCGTGTCTGTCCGCGCGGCCGTGTTACGATAGATACAAATGCACTGTATAGGAGAATATTATTTTGTCTGATATGGAACGTGTCTGGCACGCTCAATGTCTGTAGATATAAACGGATCTTTACACGTACATAAAATGACCCTTGTACATGATTACTTTTATACTCTCATTCCTTTTTTGTTGTCCTTGTGTGCATTAATTGTTAAATAAATAAATAAAATAAGAGCTGTAAAAAAGGTAGTAATGCAATAAAAAATAATAAAAATATTTATTTTGTTGTGTTCATCGTTTATACAAACAATTACATCGTGTATCATAAAACTGTATCAAACATGATTAACAACCTCACTCACTCTGTGTTACGGTTTCTATTAGATTGACATCGACGTGCAAAATAAATTTCACAAAGCTCAATTTTTCATTTACAACCGAAAAGTAATCGAAAATTTTATTTATATGATAAATAAGGTAACACTTACACATTTATCTTACAATTAACTAAATTTACTTAAAATATAATTAATGGGGAATAAGTTGTGTAATTATCATGAAAGAATCACAGAAACCGCTGAATTTAACGTTTTTTTTTACAGAAAAATCAATGAAACTGAATAAGACACCCTATAAAATACATCTCTATTTTGTTATACTATATTATGAACTTTGATCCCATCTCGTAAGGTTGAAAATAGCCTGCGTATGCTAAGAATCAGTAAAACATCCAGCCTGAATAGACTATACTGATATTATGCTTATCCAGTTTGAGTAGTTTTCAAACACGGACTTACATGGAAATTATTCATCTTTTATAAAACTCGTTATCAACAAAAAAAAACTGTATCGTCAAAATATAGTGATATAGACGTGAGTCGGGGGGAGGGAGGGAAATCGCATATTTTTATTTCCCACCCCCCGAAATACGCATAATGCAAAATTGGTAAGAAATGGCGGGATAAAAAATACGTCCGAGCAACGAAAGCGCCTAGGTTAATAAATAACAAAAAGGTACACAAAAAGTCTCTGCTTAAAATGGAAAAGGAATCAAATAACATTAATGTATGATTACAATAAAATTAAAGTTTAGATTTAATATTAAGTTTTAAAAAAAGCAATGATTATATTTATTAAACCAATAAACTGACAAATCAATTGATAGAATAGCATAGAAAGTCAATTTGCCATCGACAAAATGAATGTAATACTTATTTCCTATCGCTATTACCTAAGCTTTACTAGTGACGGTGAAATAGAACATAGGTACTTACTAAAAAAATGTTTTGGACTGATTGAGGAAATATTCATCGTAAACCATCGTAACATAAAAATCATATAGTTAATAGCTGTCCCCCGCGATTTCATCCGCGGTAACTTCGAAGTTCCCGCGGAGATTGCGGGAAAAAGTACTCTATATCCTTCAGTTCCCGAGGGAATTCCGGGATAAAAACTATCCTATCTTTTAAGTTGGACCATTTTATGAATGGTTACAAAATTTTATCAAAATCCGTTCAGTAGTTTCGGAGTCCATCGCGGACAAACAACGTGACACGTGATTTATATATATTAAGACTAGATTCGCCCTGTGCGCGAGCTGCGAGCAGCTCGCGAAGCTTGGTCGCCCTGTGCCCGGTTGCCCCCCATTGACCTCTATTTGTTCGAGCACCCCCCACCTGACTCTTTTAGTTTCGGAGATAATCGAGTTTGAATTTTGTTCGGCGGCCATGATTTTTCCGCCATTTTGAAAAAAAAGTTTCACTATTGAAATTTGCCCAAGGTGTGGATCAAACTTTGTAAGTAACAGTTTTACTTTTGATGGATAGTTTCGGCGGGCAGTCAACTCACTACCTGATGAGGAGCAGGAATCGAAGATGTCAAGGTTTTCCCACAATCACAGAAACCTCCTTTCGACCTAGAGATGCTCCTTCTGGGAGAACAATTATGCTTAACTTTTTTTCGCCAGCCATTTCGAATCCGTCCGCCATCTTGGAATTATTTATATCCCGATAGAAGAAGATAGTGCACCACCAACTGTACAATTTTTTTTTCAATACCCACGGCCGATAGTTTCCGAGCCAGGGCCGAAACAATTTCCCCATACAAACAACTAATGTTCGGCGGCCATCTTGAAAAATGACGCAATCGAAAAACTGATTCGATATTCGGCATCAGCGACCCCAAAAACCCCCGGATGCCGAACCTCACCCGGATCGGATCAACTTTTTTTTCGGCCGCCATTTTGAATCCGCCATTTTGGATTTTTACCACGCCAGGCGGTTGCCCCCCATTGACCTCTATGACATTTGTTTGAGCACCCCCTACCTGACTCTTTTAGTTTCGGAGATAATCGAGTTTGAATTTTGTTCGGCGGCCATGTTTTTTTCCGCCATTTTGAAAAAAAAGTTACACTATTGAAATTTGCCCAAGGTGTGGATGAAATTTAGTCAGAAACGTTTTCACTTTCGATGGATAGTTTCGGCGGGCAGTCGACTCACTACCTGATGAGAAGCAGGAATCGAAGATGTCGAGGTTTTCCCATAATCACCGAAACGTCCCCTCTACATGTTCCATACATTATATCAACCTAGAGATGCTCCTTCTGGGAGAACAATTATGTCAATGAGTGAGTGGTAATCCAGCTTTATATATTATAATTACACTACACTGGAGTGATATAGTTTCAACCGGAGTACTGCACATTTGAAGCACAATACCGATTGATGTGTGCGTGGAACGGAGCGACCTTGGATGACAAGCACACAAGGGCACGAATCTTTACTTCCTTACTAATATTATAAATGTGAAGATGAGTTTGTTTGTATGTTACGCTTTCACGCCTCGACGGCTCAACCGATCATCATGAAACTTTTGCACGTTGTCAGGGGTACAGAAGAAATAGAGTACTTTCTATCCCGAAATTACCACGGGAACTCCGAAATTACTGCGGGTGAACCGCGGGGGACGGGGGAGTGTACGAAGGGCCTTTTAAACCTGACTTGAAATGACTTCACTGTGCTCTCGCTCACTGTAGTTCTAGTCACATTATGACTTTGGAGCATGTATTTAGATGTAGAGTTTGCTCGGATTCCACGATACAAGCTTATAGCCTAGTGTAGAATCCAGTAGATCTGTGTTGTGAAGTGTTATTTATATAAATTAATTTATTATTCAACTAAAGAGACGCCTTTGGCACATCGTACCGAACAAAAACGTCAGTCATTTTTCCAATCCAAGTCAAATTCACTGTTCTATTATTATAATTCTGCCACTGACAATGATTCACAGTGAGAAAAACCTCTACCTCTACTTCTTTGAATGGCGAAACGCCAATGACAATGTTAGATTGTTCCCAAAGTTAAAACACGGTTCTCTTTGGAAAAGTTTCAAGTGAATAAACAAAATTGCTTTTCAAGTAATAATGGATACGAGAGAAATCAATAATCATTACTAAGTGCAAGTTTTCTTGTACTAATTACGATCGACAACAAAATGATGAATGATATTGTTGTGTCTGCACCTCAACTTAGATCTAACTACACTATTTTATTCAATTTGCTAAATTATTTCAAAGTGCCGACATTTGTTGTTTTTTGTTGTTTTGTTTTTCATCTATATACCTAATACGTTATATATATACATAGTACTAATAATACCAAAACATATCATAGATGGTCGTGATGCATCTTTGTATGATACTTTGATAGAATCGTTTTATTAAAAAGATTATTTTAAGTCGCACCTAATGCCCCAAATGGTCAGGGTCACATCGGTTTCAAAATTCTTCATACCACCCAACAGAGGTCCACTGCTGGACAAGGCTTAAGGCCGCCTTAGCCTTATTCCGTCTAATATCTGTTTAATCGATCGAGGTCGCCTTAAATATAAGAAATACTAAAAAAAAAAACATTCGAAACCACCGAATTAAAATTCACACTGTTTATAATGATTCATCATTAGTCAGAGAAAAACCATATTATTTACGTTTGTTGTATATTTTGACAAGCTGTCAGCCACTTCACCTTAAAGGTTGGAATCACCCCCAAAAAACCCTAAAATAGCATTCGAAAAATGAAGCCAGAACAAAGATTTTCCAGGACTGTAACTTCAAAACTGTACTTCCACACAAACTTTCACACCGCCTTTTTAACCCTTTAAACTCTAAAGGGTTGAATTTAGAGGTTGAAACGAAGTTTTGTGCAAAATTTTAAGTTTCTAGACCAATACCTAGCGGTATTGGCATTGGTAATTATATACAGGGTGTATGGTTAAACGAGGACCGAGGAAAAAAAGCAAAATTAATTATTGCTTAGAATATATCCATTGGAAAAATTCATTCATGGAATCTGAGCACTCAATTTGCCTTCGCGCTAACGGTTCACACCCTGACTTCAACGCCCCTTTTCCTTTGTATTGCCGCTGACGCGGCGAAAATTTGGATAGGTTATCCAAATTTTAGCAAGCTTATGCTTGCTACGTAACTAGTAAAAAGTTACGAAACGAAAGTTACGAAAGTTTGAACCCATGTCCCGTTTATAATTACAGCCTGTATATATTATGGTAATACAAATTATAATAAGCTTTCGACCGATGAATCGACGCATTTTATTTAACGCAAGGCAATTATGTAAACTTTTGTTGCTATCATTTTTCGGTTTCAATCAGTTTTTCACCATTATTACCATAAAAGTACACGTTTTGACACCTACAATATCTAGCAATTAACCAAAATCAACATATTTCATAAATTGTAGCTGTCTAAACATGACCAATCAATCATAAAACCTACCATAGAACTATGTTTTTGATTGAAATCGAAAAACGTTAGCAACAAAGTTACATAATTGCCTTACAGTGCAGACCACATAATGGGCTTGTCAATCAAGATTTAATTTTAGTCCGTCTTGTAAGATTAATAAAAAATATTGGACACGTATTTTTTCATTTTTTTACGTACCTAATCAAAAAATAACGGAGATCCATTAAGTTGAAATGTCGCGTTACGTCACGCCGTGCTACAGTTTATAGCATTATGACGTCAAGAGCGGGAGCACTCCTAAACTTTAATGCTTTTTATCTTAGTATTTTTTTCAATAATTTGAAAAAGTAAAAACTATGGGTCTATTATTTTTTATTAATCTACAAGACGGACTAAATAGAATTTTGATTTTTAAACCCCGGATACAAGCATATTGTAGAACCCGTGCAGAACACGCAATCCAATCAAAGTGATCATTACTCGGGTAACTGATAAAATTTTAAAAGTACTTAACCAAAAATAAATAAATTACATTTGCGGCAAAAATTCAATAGGCGTTGCAAATTTGAAATCCTCGGGGAACAGTTTCGACGCGAAAGGGTACATGAGCTTGTACGACTGACGGATGGTCACGTCGGCCACGCCCGCTATGTCGCCTATCTCTTTCTGGCTGCGTTTGTCCTCCGACGCCTGAAAGAGAAAACGATACGTTGCAATCAGGCGCGGTCTGAGGGGGGGGTCACGGGGGACATGACCCCCTCCGAAATCCATTTTTTTTTCATAATGTGTGCAATAAAATTGTGTATTGTGCAATATAGTCTAATTTACTCGACATATAATATTAATAGCTGTGCCCTGTGGTTTCACCCGCGGTAATTTCGGAGTTCCCGCGGGAATTCCGGGATAAATAGTACCCTATGTCCTTCTCTGTACCCCTGAGAACATGCATGCCAAATTTCATCCAAATCCGTAAAGCCATTTTAGCGTGATTGAGTAACAAAC
Source organism: Zygaena filipendulae (assembly GCA_907165275.2). Classification (NCBI taxonomy): domain Eukaryota; kingdom Metazoa; phylum Arthropoda; class Insecta; order Lepidoptera; family Zygaenidae; genus Zygaena; species Zygaena filipendulae. Next base: position 2,917,905 of record OU015649.1, read on the forward strand.
ATCCAAACATCTAAACATCCACACTCACATTATAGTAGACAGAATGTCGTGGGATAATTTGATAAACCGAATTTTTCGCAAAAAAAAAACTAGGGATTTTGCGAAAACCCGGATGACAATGGCTAAGATATTAATGATATTATACCTAGTATATTCTCAACCAAACAACGTAAGTCAATAAACTTATTATTGGTTAAGTTAGGTTTATACTGCTGTTCAAGCCCAAAAGTAAAATAATATGATGATTGATTTTTATCTATCTAGCGCTTGTCTAATAGAAAACTAAGGAACGTGCCGTCACGTCATGTGGTCAAAATCCTTTAATCAAAAGTCAAACTGACAAACAAGCGGATAAATACAACCTTAGCTGTTCCCTGCGGTTACACCCACATTAATTTTGAAGTTCCTGTGGGGATTAACCGTTCACCCGTTTAGGATGTTTTTTTTTTATGGTTATTATTATTACTGGATTTTCCTAGCGGTTTCACCCGTGTTAACTACGAAATTTCTGCGGAAGTTTCGGAATAGAATTAACCTATGCATAACTTCATCATAATTGGTTGAGTAGTTAAGGCGTGAAAGCATAAAAACAAACCAACAAAAAGTATTATTATTTTTATCCTTTTCTTTTTTTTCAGCTTAGGCTGGTTAACTTATAGAGTCAGTACGAGCACTACCAAGTAGCTGTTCTATTTAATTAGTGGGTATGTTGTCCTGGGTAAAGAGGTTCGTCCTGTAGAAAGCGTTTAACAATCCGGCAAGTATTAGGAATGGCTGCTTTTTGCATTGTTGTATATGTATATGTGTGTCTGTGTTTATGTGTAATTGTAGCGTGTGTCTGTGTTTATGTGTAATTGTAGCGTGTGTCTGTGTTTATGTGTAATTGTAGCCTCATATTTACGAATTGTAGTAGTAAGTCGCATGTATTTTGTGGGTATACAATAAAGTGTAGCGGGAGCAGGATGGGTGATATAGCTCGACCGCCAAAGGGGAAACTTCCCGCCGGGCGAGGTGTTATTCCCGGGGAACCGCGGCTCCGGCTGTAGATCGTCGGAGGTCGTATCTATGCAGCGCAGTGTGAAAACTTCGTTAGCGTGATTCAGGGCTTCCATATAGCCAGTACTCGTCGCTTCGTCGTAGTTCGTGTCTCGTTGTACTTTTGTGGCGTAGGGGTTCTACGCCACAAAAGTACAACGCCACAAAAGTTATTTCATTTAATTTCATATTCCGGTAGATCTAATTGTTTTAAGCTATATAGTTGGTATAACATGTGTACCTACTGGATTTATTATGACTCTATTATTATTATTACAATCACCTGCGAAGCCATGTAGATGGCCGCCGCCGCGACCGATATGGGGCTGCGGCCGGACACGACGTCCATCTCGCCCGCCTTCCTGGCGATGTGGGTGGCGGCGCGCTGCACCGCGTTGGGCAGGCCCAGGTTCGAGCAGAAGCGCGACATGAAGTCCGCCGTCGTGATCAGCACCACGGACGTCTCCAGCGCCTTCAGGATCAGTTTGAAACACCTGCCGATCTCCTTCTTGCTGATCTTGCTGACGGCGCATATCTCCTTGAAGGTGCGCGGCACGCCCTCCTGCCGGCACGCGATGTACAGGCACGCCGATGCGATGGCGTCGTTCGCACGCCCCTTCAAGTTCTTGCCGTCGTGGACCTTGAAATTTTATAAATCGGCACTTTAAAAAAACACCTCTTGCCACGGAATGTCTACTAATCTACTAATGTTACAAAGAGGTAAAGTTTGTCTCTAGATCATAGAGATCATCTCTAGATCTACTTTCACTTATATGAATCTACGGTAGTCCTGAGTGACATAGAGCAAAAACGGCTGAACGGATTTGGATGAAATTTGGCATGCACGTTGTCAGGGGGACAAAAAAGGATATAGAGTACTTTTTATCCCGGAATTCCCGCGGGATCTCCGACATTAACACGGGTGAATCTGCGGGGCACAGCCAGTTATATAAATACTTATTAAAATATTTTATACTTCACAGTGCTTTAGCTAGGCAAGTCGGACTTATGGACGTGTGTGGAAGTACCGTGCCCGCGCAGGAGGTCCTTGTTTCGGAGGTTTGTAAGTGCTAAGTAGTGCTCTACGTGGCGTCGGTAACAACTGACAGCACCTTCGGCAGAGCGTGAGCGTAGAAGCTAAATTGACGCGCCCCTCCATAAACTACTACTTAATAAAAATTCTTATTAAGTAGTGGGGCGCGTCATTTTAGTTTAGACAAGCTATACGGGAATCTGAGTTTTGACTGCTACGCCAGGTGTCGCGGGTTCGATCCCCGTATAGGGGTAAACATTTATGGGATGAACATCAGTAGGTATTTACTACAGAGCTTTGGTGTTTAATCTACGCTGGGTGTTCAGTATTTATATACAAAAAAATGTATATAGTACGTATTATGTCAATTGTCGCAGACGCAGTAAGATAAATTCCTGGGATAAATACAAAGTATTATTATTAATCTAAATATAAAAATGGATCCCTATTTCCCTTGGTCACGGCATCACGCGTGAACGGCTGGACCAATTTCGCTAGTATTATAAGGGGAAGGTTCTTATGAAAGAATTTGGGAGTTCCTGCAGAAATTCTGAAACTCACGCTCCGAAACGGTAGGACCAATTTTGATGGGCTAGGTTAATTAGCTGATGTTATAAGAAGTAAATTAAGCTACTTTGGAGTTCCTGCAGGAATAACAAAACTCACGCGGGTGAAACCGCGGGCACAGCTAGTTATTTCATAAACTAATAGTGTTTTCAAACATATTTGTTTAGCTATACATATTTATGTCAGCCTCGGGTCTTAAAAAATCACAAGGTCTTTCTCGTAAGAAAAATTAACAATAGTTGCACTTGGATTGCTATTTGCTGCTAATTAAAAGGAGGTAGAATACAATATAATAACTATGCACATTGTATTTTAATAATTACTAGCTCATACTTTACTGTCTCATAGAATCAAGACACTTTGGAAATTGTTATTAAACATAATATTATTATAATATAATTATGTTTATTATTAGCCAGTCATTCAATAACTTTTTTTATTTAATAAATAACGTAGGTAGTTGGAATGTAAGTAATAATGTGTCAAACAACAAGTAAACGAACATAAAATGCCGTTCAAGTAGTTAGTAGGTAGCGATACAGTGATAAATAAATTGTAAAGGCAAGAAATAACAGAGATAAAGAACTATTCATCGATTGTGGTTAACCATCCGCGCACAATGTTAAAATAAATGTGCAAATATATGCAAATGTAAAACTTTCTATTCTACTTACCTATCTATATTGCATTGTGTAAAAACAATAAATAATAAATTTTGAACATAACAATAATGTAAAATTGTTTGTTGAAATTTTGAAGTTTCTTTTTATCTCCTTTCCACTGTTTTGGATTGTGTTTGTATTGGAATTTGTTCCTTTAAATTTGAAAAACCGTGTTGGACAGACTCCTATGGCCGTAGCACGCCGCAAATATTGTAGCCAAACAAGTTTCACTTGAAAAAAAAACATAGTGTCGACAAATTTTTGACTTTTTGCCATCTAGACTGTTTGGGACTGTGTTATAAGCACGCGCGTTATGAGCAAATAGTGCTGTTGGTCATAGTACTTACATAGTATTTTCAGTAACCACATTTAATCAAAATTTATGAAGGGGTCAAACTAGCGCATTCAAACCCTAAAGTGAAAATGTTCAAATGGAACCAATGTTACTATGGCACAAGACAGTCATAGGTTGGTGTACAACAAGGCAAGTCAGTAGTATCAGGGCCTTTATTCACTATGACCTTAACACGCCGCGCTAAGTAAGACGTTGCAAAAACTGTCTTTCCCTTGTAATCAAAGAAGTTTTACTGCAAAAAAATACATTTGCAACGTTTCTTATGGCATAAAGAATAATAATTTCTAATATCTTAGCATCTAGAACGTTTGGAAATGCGTTTTTGAGACGCGCGTTATGGGCAAGGAATATTGTTGGTCATAGTGAATAAGGGCCCTGCCAAAATTTTATCGAGCCATTTTATCGATTCTCGTCGACATATTGTATGGCCTTGTCGACGAGAATCGATAAAATGGCTCGATAAAATTTTGTTGTCTAAGACATAATGGTATTATTCTTAATGCCAAAGCCAAGCTTCATCCTAATGTGACCCAGTACTTTCTGTGCTAACCAAAATTACATAACATATTTTATTATATCTCCAGTTACTTATATTTTTGCATAACTTCCATTCATTTTTAATTTATTTTTATTTTACAGGCACTGTGTAGTGCATGTCTACAACTTGGATATACATGTAGAAATATAAGTTTTAAATTAATATCTTTACAAATCTTTTTGGAGCATCACACAGTCTAAATATTAAAATGGATTCTAGAAACTGCAAAACTCACATAAATACAACAAAGCTTACCTGTTTAAAAAGATTATTCGCTCTATCAATAATAGTCTTCGGCAAATTGATACGATCAGCCATTGTGCTGATCTCTCTGAATGCATTTATAAGTGCCCTGTCTGTGCTGCTGATGTTCCTTCTATTCTGATACTTGGACACACCAAAGCTGTCGAACGACGCGTCTCCGCGGCCCGGACCGATGATGGTGGAGAGATCCCCACCAGACAGCAGAGGATTCTCAGGACCACCCACACGCGAGGGGTCCACTCCAGACTTCTCGTTACTGAACGTACGCCATTCTGAACCTACATCTATAACTCTGCCAAAAGAATAATTAATAATAATATAACTTTATTATAATCATTAAGTTCATTTCAACAGTCCATTTTTGGCAGTATCCTCCACGAGTACGAGACCACAAATTAAAATGCTGACTTGTAGTCCTTTTAATATATTGTTGAAAAATCTGTTTAAGTCACACAACAATTTTTTTTTACATTGGTAGGTACCAAATCAACTTCTAGTCTATTTTAGGAATTATGGTATTTTAGTTAAATATGTCAAACAAAATCAAATCAAATCCTTAAAAATTGGCACAGTAAACAGTGAGTTTCAACAATGGAGTTAACAATCTTACTGATGATAAAAAATATTGAAATTTCTGAACGCTTGGTCTCACAAAACACAAGCATTGCTAGCTGTAACTTAGCTATGACCATCAGCATGGGCTACGATATAATGACATATGAAAATGTGAAGACTCTGTGCAACTAAAATGCACTTTTGTTGTAGTATGAGAGACATGAATCAACCCTATAGCACAAAGTGAATATGCAACTAGAACTGTTTTAGGAGCAAACCATACTAAGTGAACAAAGTAATGCAAAGCTAAGTTTATTTAGCTTCACCCATATAGCGACCACAGTTTTTCATATTTCAGTTCATACCAGGAACTACAATTACCTACTACTACTAGTTCTACACTACTATGCCAGCTTTGTAGTTTCTAGTATAGAATGAAGTATGAGAAATTATGTTCCCAGTACATTTGATGAAGTAGTCCATTTTTTTGATACATTGTACATTAAACAAAGATATTTGATAAATAATACTACCCAAAGCCATATTACTATGACTACTACGAATAAGATAGGTATTAGATTCTAAAATCATCAACAGGCAGCACAAATGTGAATCTATTTTGTACCTACCTATGCATTATTTTATTTAGAATGTTAATCTCGATTAGACGTATAGTATGAAATAGTCCAAAATTACAACACGCCAAGAATAAATCTATGGAAAGTTTATGTCAAAGATTACGCCAATGTTATTTACCTGTCTCCGACCACGAGCCCACACTCCGAGCATATCATGTCCCCCGCCCTGTAATCCTCAATGAGCGGGGACTCGGGATGAGCATAGCACACTACCTTGTTGGTTTCAATCCTGGAAACAAACTTCATAAACAATATTGTCCTAATATTGCAACAATAGGCCACGAGTTCAGTAGGAAATATCTCCTTGGCGACCGCTTTTTTCAAAATATTTTAAAATAGGTGTTATATAAACATATTATATTCATTCAAATAAACTATTACCACAGAATGGATCTTATTTTTTTGTAAAACAATAATAACAAACCTTGAGGAGCTCGCCATTATTCAGTTTTGCTTTTGGTGGTCAAGCAAGAAGACTTGTTGACTGTTGTCTGTTCCGCAAGTTGTCCGTGTTGACTTGTCAAAGTCAAATTCAGTCAAAAACGTCTATCCTTAGGTTATGTTCCGAAATGACTAAGATCACTGTAAGGTATGATCACCTGCCTCAGTACCCCGCCCACGAACTTTTTCACTCTCGTCTTTCAATATCGTCGTAATGTCAAAGTGTTTAAATCGGCAAAAATACACTATACTGTACTCCCCCTACAGTATACTGTAAAGCGGTTCCTATACTGAGCTATGCCGGTTGCTTTTTAAAACAGAACGCAGTCCAGGTCATCCATGTTATTTTCATGTCACGCTGCCAATCACTCATGTCAACCGACCGAAGCGGATGATCAATCATTGACCCGAGGTTGATCTCGTGATCAAACCACTGAGAGCACCTTACCTCGAAAGCACCAGTGCTCACAATAAAAAAATGGCAACGATTATGACGTACGTTGTACCAGTGGGGACCAATAATCTTTTATTTCCTTCTTTCTTCCTCCTTTTCTCTTTATGGATACTGCAGCTCAGTATAGGTTATTAGGAACGAATTTCGGGGCATTGGGAGCTCACTGGGCCAGTGCTATCAGTGGCCACTTGGCCAGTTCATTTCGGAACATATCCCTAATCAATACATTGTCATTGTCAAACAATAAACTGTCAAAGAGAGATTGCCAATAGTGATGTGTCTAGAATTCCAGATGCGTATAATCGATCGTTAATCGATTAGCTATATCTAATCTATCTAATGGTAGTACGTATTATTACTTGGTTTCCACAACACAAGCTTATAGCTTAGTATGGGATCAAGTAGATCTGTGTGTTGTGAAGTGGATGATTATTATAATATTATCTTTCAGTTCTATGAAAAAAAACCTTTCTCAAGTTTCGGCGTTTTCACCCACGAAGTTTTGAAATGAAAAAGTTTTCATGTGCCTATTACACGTGCAAGAAATGTCACTTACTACAAAAGCGATATGAAGTTGTTTAATTTTATTAGTCAGTTCTGTGTCATCGTAAAACTTTGTTGGGAAAGTAACACATCGTTGAACTTGAAAAAAATGCATTGTATTGTTAACAAACTAAATCACAAGAAACAGTTGGACGCAGATAAGCAATAACATGTTAACCCACAAAATTAAGTTACCTATTTATTGATTACGATTTATTGAGAGTTAGTGAACGTTTATTAACTATGTGTTTACCTTATTATATTGTTTAAGTATGTAACTAAATATTGAACATAAAAAATGTCGACAGAAAATGGCGCTATAATTTTAAAACACGATTTACTCAAAATTTCTCCAGTGTGGGTTAACACACTATTGCTTATCTATGTCCAGTTAACTTTTTAATTCCAATCCAATAAAAATCAAGTACACAATTTATTAATTAGGGAAGTGACATTGAGTGAAAAAAATCGATTAATTAAAAATCTATGTTTCTCTTCTCAATAATAATCGATTTGGTAAAAATCGTTATTTTATACTACACTTGCTAAACAATTTGTGTTTAATTCTAGTTAACCCCATTATTCACAGATGGCGCCTCCTACATTTCGGTTTAATATTTTGATTATATGAAAATATAGATGGGAAATCGCCAATCAAACCCGACAAAATGTGTATGTGGGTATATATGCATGCATGTATTATAGATGAACCGGATGAACGAATCACCAACACGTAAACGCCAAGTTTCTCTCTCTCTCTGTACTAGGTACTGGCAGAGAATTCCACTGTGGTATTAAGTTCACCTTTGTACCGTAAAAGCATGCCATTTTTGGATTAAACCCGAAAAATAAAAGTCTGCCATTTGTCGGCTTTTGTCGGGTTTAATCCCAATAACTGCAGGTTGGTAGGTAACTGTGATTAATTAAAGTGATACTTAATAATTCATAGCTAATACAGGTAGTATAGGAATATAGGACTAATAGTAAGTAGGTACCTACCTACTCTATTCGTGGGCTAACAGTTAAGCATATATTTTGAGAATCTACATTTTACAAATGCTAACTATTCACCTATTTTGACTTCAATTAATGCCGCGTTAGTTAGTAGTTAAGTTAGGTACCTAGCATATCAAGAATATTATTGAAATAGGTACCTCTCTGGGTTAACATGTTGTCCTTGGAACGAATAAATGATTTGTTAGGTTCAATTTAGTTATAGGTACCTTGTCCAAGCTGTAGGTGTAGGTACCTACCTATTTAAAAATTTAGCTCAACAGAATTGGAACAGAAGTTATTTTTGTTACGGTTTCCTGCCTTAATGGCTCAACCGATCATCATGAAATTTGGCATGTCAGGGGGTACAGGGTACAACATACGGTACCTACTTCTCATCCTGGAATTCCCACGGGAACTCCGAAATTAAAAAATATATAAAGGGCCTTGTGAGTCATATATAGGTATAGGCTAATACTAGTATAGTATTAGGCTACTACTAGACTAATAATACTAGTATATCTAGTATTACAATATAGGTATTATCTGTGATAATCCTACTTCCTACTAGGTAATATTATAAATGGACATACATAAGCAATTGGAGAGCTTTTGTGTAAATAAAAGTTTTAAAATTATAGCGCCATTTTGTGTCAGGATTTTTTATGCTCAATATTTAGTTACATATTTAATAAATGTAATAAGGTAAACACGTTCTCTAACTCTCAATAAATCGTTCTGAATCAATAACTTCATTTTGTGGGTTAACATGTGTTAATCTGCGCCCAAATATGAAAGTGTGGATGTTTGTTACTCAATCACGCAAAAACGGCTAAACGGATTTGTGTGAAATTTGGCATGCACGTTGTCAGGGGTACAGAGAAGGACGTAGGGTACTTTTTATCCCGGAATCCCCGCGGGAACTCCGAAATTACCGCCGGTGAAACCGCGGGGCACAGCTAGTAGGTAAATAAAATCTTATTTAAAGATCGAAGTTATCTTTACCCTTTGATCAGATAAATAAGCTTTAAAGATCTTGAATTACTGAAATTTTTGGTACAAATCACCCTAATTACAAATTACAATTACCTACGTACCTACCTACCTAGACTTATCTTTACCCTTTGATCAGATAAATAAGCTTTAAAGATCTTGAATTACTGAAATTTTTGGTACAAATCACCCTAATTACAAATTACAATTACCTACGTACCTTACCTAGGCTTTTTATTTTGTCTATGTGAGTCACATCAAACCGTGTAGGCGCCATTTTTGCGTCAACACTTTTTACGGGAGTGTAATAGTGTGACTCTGTAAACTTAGTCATTGTTTCAGTGATTAATGCAACATCGGAAGTAATGGCAGGCGCCTACCTGTTGATTATATGGGTAGATAAGTATTATCATATCCTCATTGAAGTAGGTATAGATCAGATAAATAAAAATACCCAAATGAAAATTGTGATTCAGGTTGAAACAATAAAAGTGACGTAAACACAGAGAATTACTCTTTGTTCACTGCGCGTATAACCTACGTCATTTTAAAATCATGTGAGCATTTGATTCAATTGAAAACTTTTGGAATATTCTTTCTTCTAAACTAATAGCTATTATAAAGGGAAAGATTTGGTTTTTTGTGTGTTTATTGTGATTTAACTCAAAACTACTGTAGCTGGACCGATTTCAAATATTCTTTCACCATTAGAATGCTACTCGTACATTATCGCTGATTATATTATCTGTGTCGCTGAGTAACATAGGCTATATACCTACTGTAAACCGGAATGCCCACGGGAATTCCGAAATTACCGCAGGTGAAACCGCGGTGAACTCTCTCTCTCTCTCTGGTCGCTCCCTCATGACTGAGGATCGTGGTCATCGTCGATTGAGGATGCTGGTGCCGCGATGCGTCTCACGATCTGCCTCCAACGGTGCCTGTCCATTGCCTCTCTGAGAACCGAGCAGAACTTAGTCGAGGGTGGGCCTTTCACTTGATCGCTCCATCTGGTAGGACCGTCCGCGGGCTCGTTTGCCTTCAGTGTTCCCAACTACGATCAGCTTTTCAAGGCTCTCATCTCCCTTCCCTAGGAGGTTCCGCGGGGAACAGCTAGTAGGTACCTTATAGTAGAGCTCAGAGCTATTGTCATTAGAGCCTAAAACTGTGTGCATTTCAGCTGAAATTTGAAAAGGACACTCAAAAGTTGCCGGGGAAGCTATAAGGTCTCACTGTTTAAGTTGATAATTTCATTCTATTGCGAAATAAATATATCCACCTACTTGTTTATGAGTAAATTGGCATGAATAACACGATAACTGACTGATTACGGATGTCTGTCTACCCGTAAACCTTGGAGTCGCTTATTTCATTCAATACGTAAATATAAATGGAATTGTACCTAAGTAAGATCTTTGGAACTTGTAGGCACCTATGTTGGAATCACGCATGCATACGGTGAAGACTCTTTGTCATAAGTATTTATTTTTAAGTAAATAAAACTGGTAAAACAAAATTGTAAGTTGCAACGCCTTTAGGTAACATAGTAAAAAAGTAAAATATGTCGTTTAAGTGAGGATTCCCATGTACCTATATAAATTAAAACCTATACAAACTATATAGGTAGATACCTAAATTAATTAAATATAAATAACTGAGTTTTTTAAAGCGCCTGATCGCATCAGCTTATGATAGGTAATCAACCCGGTGCTTGGGTTTAAACCCGATTTAAACCTGGCCGTTCACAGGCATGTATCGGGTATAATTCCAACTTGATTGCGGATCTATATTATAATCAGCATATACATGTCACTCTACTTATACATGATTTATACCTACTTACACCTACTATCATGCTACTTAAGACCTAACATAACTTGAAGGTAAGTACAGTGCTTTTACCTCCCCACAAAGTGAGAAAGCCAAAGCACAGATACATCGTACCAATTCCTCCAAAGATCGATATTCCATGAATAATTAGAAACTCTTTGTTCTTGAATAAAATGATCCTATATTGTTCCAGGATCCTTATCTTTCTATCAGGGAAAGATGTTTTACAATAGCTTAAGTAGTTCCAGAGAATGACCCTTACAAACAAACAAAAACAAACTACTTACGTATTTGGTAACTTTATAATAATAATAATTAATAAGATGCTAAAACTGTTACGCTAAAATAATCCTGCTCTATCACAATTAATGATCATTACGATTTGCATTGATATATTATTTGTATGAGCATACCTTCATAAATTCCATAAACCTGTGTAACGTCATTTAACTTATAGCCTAAGATAACTGATGCATTATAAGATTATAAGATCTCAAACAGATAATATAATGGTAATCGACGAAATAGATATTACTAAGTTACTAGACGTTATCCGCGGTTTCACCCGCGATCATTTCGGAGTTCCCGCGGGAATTTCGACATAAAAAGTACCCTATGTCCTCCGTATCCTCCCTGACAACGTGTAAGTACGCAAAATTTCATGGTGATCGGTTGAGCCGTGAGCCATTAACGCGTGAAAGCGTATAACAAAGAAACAAATAAACAAACTCACTTTAGCATTTATAATATAGGTAGCAAGGATTTTACAAGACGCAAAATATTATAGTAATACAACCTAAAAGGGATAAAAAGAAATGATAATCCTTGTATTGTTGGTCTAACTTAAACACCTCGGCAGGTTTGTTTCAAGTTGACAACTATTAGAGCTGTTTCGCGCTAAAACTACAACCAAATCAAGAATGGCACAGAAAAATTTAGATTGATCAATAAAACTATGGTCTTAACCAATTTAAACACCTAAAATGGACACAAATGCAGTGACGTTTAGCAATACATGCCTCAGTCCCAGTGCGACCTAACGCAACATTTCATAACGGTGAAATTAGTAATAAGCTGACAAATAACAATGCCAAATAACTGACTGTCAAGGTCTCACAGATGTCTATTGGCACATTACTCGTACTCTGATTATAGAGTAGCAGAGACCAAAGAATAGCTGAAGAGTTTGTTTGTTTTTTAGTTGAACACGCTAATCTCCGGAACCACTGGGTTCGAATTTAAAAATCATTTTTGTATTGGATAGGTATAGTCTATTTATCGAAGAACATGACTATTCACGCTACGACCAATAAGAGCGAAGAAGCACTGAAAAATGTTGGAAAAAAATTAATTATATCTTGCATTAGTAAGATTTTTCCTCAAACAACTAGTAAGTACCTACGTAATAAAACAGTAGAAAAAATGGCGTTATTCTTTTGGTTTACTACTAACGGGCCGTATGCTACAAATATATTATATATAAATAAATATTGAATTTCGTAATTATGAGTAGGTCTGTAGGTATGTCCTACTCAAATTAGGCGACAAGCTAATCAGTTGAATCATGCAGAATGCATGCAGATGAGTCATAGTATTTTAATTTATGATTCTAGTTTTCTTTTTATTATAACTTACTATAATAAAACGTTAATTTTTGTCTTAATAATGGAAGCAATAACAATATATTATGCAGTGGATACCTATTAAGTATTAATAAAAAATCTATTTAAAATTGTCTAAACATAGAGATACTTAAAAGTTTTTTAAGTAGGTTATTCTAAGTACCTACCTACATGGTACCTACCTATGTCAATTTGTTTATTTGTTTAATCTATGTCAATTTGTTTATTTTTTAAGCCCTAACTATTCAACCTAACATCATGAAACTTTGCATACACATTGTCAGGGCTACGAAGATGGACTGGTGATACTATGTATACCGGAAGTCCAGAGGGAACTCCGAAATTAAGCCGGATGAAACCGACCTCAGAACTACTGAGGAAGGAATTCATACCAACTTGGAACCATAAACTGCTTGGAACAATAAGCTTTGACCAGGGGTTTATCCAATTGCTGTGTCATGTCATGCATCATAAAATAGACAACAATGTCGGGAATCCCTATACCTATTGTATGTTGTATGATTATGAAAAATTCTAAAAATAGGTTAGTAACCACAGACATATGGAACTTATATTTTGTTCACTTTCCTTGTAACATCGAGAAACTTGTCTATTTCTCTACAGTATATTCTTCACTACACAGTATAAAACAAAGTCGCTTCCCGCTGTCTGTCCCTTTGTATGCTTAGATCTTCAAACAACCCACCGTATTTTCATGCGGTTCGGTTTTCACCAATAGATAGAGTGATTCATGAGGAAGGTTTATATCTTTATTTTATCCTGTAATTCCCGCGGGAACTCCGAAATTACCGCGGGTGTAATAAATAAATGCGAAAGTGAGTCAATTTATTTGTTTTTGTTACGCTTTCGCGGTTCAACTACTCAACCGATCATTGTGAAATTTCGCATTCCCATTTTCAGGGGTACGGAGGATCTCGGAATTACCGCTGGAACTTCGAACGAAATTATCACAGGTGAATCCGCGGGGAACAGCTATAGTATTATAATATTCAGAAAGACATATTTACGCATGTTTACTTATCGTCGTATTAACGTCAATATCTTCTCCCGAAGATTATTATATAAATAGGGCTGATATTGGCATATCGTACATTGGCATTTAAAAGGAATAAATACTGGCAAATGACAGGACGACAGGTCTCGAAGTTAAAGGTTACAAACTTACAAACGTTCCTTGCGTATCTTGAGGAATAACAAAAGAAAGGTCGATTACTTGGGTATTGAAAACGGCCCACACTCAGAGAAACTTTCATTGCAGCTAATATGATAGGTACCGTAAATCACGGGCACATAAAACCTAAAATTATTTACTTAATTGTTTTCATAATAATTAAGTTAGCGCATCTGGTCATTTTTATATGTGCAATTTATTCCCCGAAATTCGACCTTAAGGTGTAGGAGCAAGGGCGTTAATTGTAGAGCCACCATCAGGCGACATATCTGCTTGAAATTTTGTCCGGCTTTTAAAAAGCTATGATTAACTAAAAAGGTAGGTATGTCCAGTTTTTAGGGTATAATGTAAGGCTAAATTAAGCGCCGAGTTTGGTTTTTGTGTTTTTGGACCTGGCAACCCTTTCTACAACTTTATCCTGATGCTTCAATGATAATTAATGGTGATGATGGTTTTGTCTTTTGTATTGATTTCATATTATCTGAATTTAGCAAATTGGTAAAGATAAAAATAAGCAGGATAAAAAAAACATAAAAAATACGACCTACCAGTTTTTATTCTGATAAAAATTTTAACAAAAAAATTAAAACCGACTTCCAAAAACACAAAACTAAAAATCTTAAAAATAAAACGCTAAAAATAACAACATACCAACATTTAATCCAAAAGACAAAAACACACGCAATATTATTATTGGTTTGTGCTACCACTAATCGGTTTGAATTCGGTGACAAGCCCGCTGGTGTCTGCCCACTTGGGTTGTCCTGCTCACGGAGAGCTGGTGGCGGGAGTCGACTTAGCCCATCTACCTCCTCCATATTTGGCTTGTCACCGACTTCATACCGATTAGTGGTAGCACAAACCAATAATAATATTGCGTGTGTTTTTGTCTTTTGGATTAAATGTTGGTATGTTGTTATTTTTAGCGTTTTATTTTTAAGATTTTTAGTTTTGTGTTTTTGGAAGTCGGTTTTAATTTTTTTGTTAAAATTTTGTTTATTTCTCGCTTTTAAGTGACTTAGTTTGTAATTTCTCTAAGTTGCAATAGCCTTATGTCAACTGCTCTTCACCTTTTACAAAATATTGCTTTTCCTGACGAAGGGACGTTAATTATTGAGGAGTTCTCCTGGTACATCATCATCAGTTCCACTTCACCATATACATTGTGACGAGCATAAATTGTTTAGAAATCATATTAAAGTTAACGAATCGGAATCTGTGAAATACCTATTATTTAGTAGTTCTGATGACCATCTGTGGTCTTCATCATCAGTTCCACTTCTTCAAATTTTACTTTCCAAAAGCAAATAAACGATTTACTATAAAAAATCCAAAAATCGCTATAGGTGTACCTATAATTTTTGAAGAGTTCCCTCGATTACTCCAAGATCCCATCATCAGATCTAGACTTGGTGATAATGGAATCAATTTGGGAGTATCCCCTTTCAAACAAAAAAACAATTTTTGAAATCGCTCCAATCGGAACCCATGAAATAGGTATTATTGTTAAGTAGTTCTGATGACCATCCGTGGTCTTCATCATCAGTTCCACTTCTTCAAATTTTGCTTTTCATCAGCAAATTAACGATTTACTATAAAAAATACCCAAATCACTATAGGTGTGCCTATAATTTTTGAAGAGTTCCCTCGATTTCTCCAAGATCCCATCATCAGATCTGGACTTGGTGGCAATGGGACCTAATTGGGAGTATACCCTTTCAAACAAAAAAAGAATTTTTCAAATCGGTCCAGCCGTCTTCGAGTAATCGGTGAACATACATAAAAAAAAAAAAAAAAAAAAAAAAAAAAAAAAAAAAAAAAAAACATACAATCGAACATAGAACCTCCTCCTTTTTGGAAGTCGGTTAAAAATAACGCACGATTTTTTTTCTTAATCTCCGAGGTTGTGGTTTGCCTTATGTAAGGAAAATTAAACTTTTCGTTTAAAAACTACACGCAACTGCAATTTCATCGAAAAAATCGTCAGGATAAAGTTGTAGAGGAAAAGAAGAATGCAAAATTCGCAAAAAGTATGAGCCTATACTTTTACTAAATACTATACGTAGGTACGTATATGACGGTGTACCTACATGGGCTAAGTAAGTATAACGATACTAGCTGTTTTACTAGCTGTTGCGGG
This sequence comes from Zygaena filipendulae, assembly GCA_907165275.2. Taxonomy (NCBI): domain Eukaryota; kingdom Metazoa; phylum Arthropoda; class Insecta; order Lepidoptera; family Zygaenidae; genus Zygaena; species Zygaena filipendulae. The sequence goes on from OU015649.1 coordinate 2,933,760, forward strand.
TTGCCCCTCCGCGCGAATTTTGGGGCTTCCGCAGGATCGAATGGTCAAACGTCTAGAGCTAGCCTGTTAACAATAAATAGGTCTCGATAGGAAAAAACTTGAAAAAAAAACCTTTTTATAAAACAAGTTTTTAATCAATTAATGCGCTAAAAAGAATAAGCCATGCATTGTCATCCAAACTAAACATGAATACAAAATTTCAGCTCATTCGGTTGAAGATTATCTGCTTCAAAATTGAGTTGCAAGATTCCATCTCGTACAAACATATAGTTACATACATACATTGCAAGTTAAATAAAAGATTAAAAAAAAAAACATGCTACAAATTCAAATCTAAAATAGAATAGAATAGAATACACTTTATTGTACACCAAAATAATGTTACAGTGTGTTAACAAAAACTTATAACTAAAGGCATACAAAAGGCGGTCTTATCGCTTTACTAGCGATCTCTTCCAGACAACCTTTGGGTGGACAGGACAAATAGAGAAAATTTATATGTTGATAGGTAGAACAGGAAACATAAAATAATACAAAATATGCACATAGAACATAAATAAAATAAATAAAAATACATAAAAAAGATATACAAAGATACACGCATAGATATAAAATATACATACAGAAAAATATATATAGATAGATAAAATACATAATGTGATTACATACAATATATTATATATCAACAGCATACGTAACTAAAAAAAAAAAAAAATATTAATTAATACTAAAAAATATTAATTAATAATAATCTATTTTGTTTTTTGTTTAAAACATGCTAAAATCCGTACCTACACGATTATTTTTTAAGTCAATATTAAATAAATTTTTTCATCTTGTTTGAATACCTATAATATGTTTGAGTAGATTTAAGTGATTTCAGTATGACTGCAACAGACTTTTAACTTTAGACACATCATTTAAGAATTATATTATTCGATTTACTGTACCTACGTAGGTACATACATACTACATCCTACTAATATTATAAACGCGAAAGTTTGTAAGCATGTATGGATGGATGGATGTTTGTTACTCTTTCACGCAAAAACTACTGAATGGATTTAAATGAAACTTTACAATAATATAGCTTATACTTATCAGATTAAGACATAGGGTACTTTTCATCCCGGAATTCCCGCGGGAACTCCGATTTTACCGCGGATGAAACCGCGGGGCACAGCTAGTACCTACAAACATAATACATATTAATCATGCCGTTAGGTAGGTACATATTATACAAATCCACCACACGAGAAACATTTTCTGTGAAACAAACTTCTGACATACTTATTTCACCATAAGATTAATGAATCACAAACAGTAAGGGAAAAATGTGTAGGTATTTTTGTGAAATATTACAAACTATCAAAGCACTAATAAATAAAATAGGTACTAGACTAGACTACTAGATTTAGATTAGTGTAAGGAATAGATATTCTATGTATTATAAAAGCGGATCAAGTCTGATAACCCCTGCTAATATTACAATTAAAGCGTAAGTAACTCTGTTTGTCTGTCTGTGTGTCTGTTACGCTTTCACGCCCTAAGGGCTCAACCGATCATCATAAAATTTTGCATACCTACCTAAGACCTGACTCAAAAGTGAGAATTTTTGGAGACGAAATGAGATTTAATTCAGGGCCCTTATTTTCTATGACCAACATTCTTTGCCCATAACGCGCGTTCTAAAAACAAAATAGGGATGTTGACGAATTTTGAAAATCAAAATTGTAATTAGTCTATCAGAAAATAAAAAAATAATGGACACGTATTTTTATAATAACGCACAAAATCTTTTAAGAGTCTCGGTCAGTTTTTAACCGACTTCCCAAAGGAGGAGGTTCTCAATTCGACGCGTATGTTTTTTTTTCCATTTCGCTATTATGTGTTTATCACACATCGCACACCCAAGGAGAATCCAGAAATCAGAATCACAAACTCCCAACCCTTTGTTTCCCCTTCGAAACAAAGAAACGAAATGAACTCATTCACCTAATTCCCACATTAGGCAAACTGTGCGCGCACAGGATTTAACGCGCACCAGAAAAATAAAAGCAAAGGACTTTTGAGTCAATAAAAACAATCGTTTAGGATACCCTTCTACCACTTACCCATTATTGACACCACTTGCTTTATACGTATATGATTCACACATTCCTTAAAGGATTGCTTACCTCATTATGTTTCATTAGCAGGGAATGCACAGGAACTCTGACTAATACGTCTAGTTATCGAGTCAAATCGAGGAAAAAACTATTATATATGTATACATACGTCAGGTATTTGACCTAGGAAGAGCGACACGGTTGAGACGTTGAGCTCCCCCGATAAAGGACCGTTTGTGCAGATCGAAGATGATTAATTCGATCTTGTTTAAAACTATAGGAACGAGTGTTGGGCTAAGTGGGATATTTTAATATTTAAGCTCTCGTTCAAACTTTTATTTTGCGGCCAGATAAGTGTGAGTCAGTCATAAAGAAACCTATAGCGTCCAATTGGCGTCCAATATTAATTCGAACAGAGAGTTCATCCTATATTCGTACAGTAACGCAGTTTGCGGGTAAACGTTTACTAATTCATTGTCAGCGACTGATTTTCAACGAAACGTTCGCAAATGCTTGTCAGTCGCTTATTAGTAATCGATTTGCGGCTCAGACTGTGAGGGCGAGGCTCAGAGTTGACTGGCAGAGAATACGCCACTCACTCTAGTATGAAGTTCTGAACGCGTTATAAACTAAATGAAAATAATTATCAAAAATGTCTATCCATCTAGTAACTTGATGTTACAATAACGTCGACTGTCATGCTGCATGCATGCATGTCCCCGACGAGAATTGAACTCGTGACCTCTGGCTTCCGAGGTCGCTGTCTATCTAGAGACACAATAGGGGTGGGCTATTCAGTAGACTACAAATTATAAAGGCAAATGCACCAACTGATGATGTATCATTATTATTATAGGTATTTTTAAATATTTAAATTAATTGTCCAATAAGAAAGTGAGCGTTTTGTTGCACAAAAAATTGTAATTATTCAAATAAAAAATAATTAATCAGTAATTTGGATATAAGTCTGCTGCTGGAAACCGACGAACGTGATCGTTTTTAGCACTTCCGCCGCAGAATTATCCTCGGAAATAAGTACGTATAACTGTATACCACGATATTTTAGAATATACTTAATTACTAAAATTATAAACGCAAAAGCTTGTATGTATGTATGTACCTATGGATGTTTGTTACTCTTTCTGATATTTCCTAGGACGAGTCATAATTATGTCAAAAAAATCCTACTTTTCGTATAGTTTTTGCATAGCGCAAATTTATTTCTAACACTTCGAAGCCATATTAATCTGATGTAGCCAAATAGTGGAGTACCTAAAGATAAGGCAAGTGGCGTAATGATGATGAAATACGTTGAAATATATAAATATACTAGTCGAGGCAATAACAGAGACTATAACATTTAATTATCTACATAAAATTTACATAATATTTATTAGCTGAAGGAAAACTTTGATGTTGATGAAAATATTAGAATTAACGCAAAACCACGTGCCTGAGGGATCAGCTAAAAATGTACCTAGATAAATATAAACGTCAAAGGTTATTGAAGTGCGGGATTACGGATTTTCTCGAAAACTCTTTGGTACCGAGACGATGATAAAGCATAATATTCTTATTTACTATTACAGGATGGAAAGTAACCTGTCTCCTATTACAGGAGTACAGGACTAACTAAAGTAGATTTTAATATCTACGTAGGTGCCAGGTGGGCAGGTAGGCAGTAGTACTAATATTAAATTTTATGATAATCCGTTAAGCTGTTACGTTGATAAGTGGTGAAACATACATAAACACACACACACACAAATACTTTCGCGTTGATAATAATAAATGTTATGAAAATATAAATAAACTAGCTGTCCCGCGCAGTTTCACCCGCGACAATTTTGAAGTTCCCGTGGAATTGTTCCATACAAACTTTGCAACCCCTTTCATACCCTTAGGGGTTGAATTTTCAAAAATCATTTCTTATCGGATACATACGTCATACAAAGAACACACCCTCCAAGTTTCAGGTCTCTACGATCAGCGGTTTAGACTGTGCGTTGATCCGGCAGTCAGTCATTTAGGACAAAGTATTTTAATAATTTGTGTCTTTTTTTCACGTCGCATAACTACAGAAGAAATTGAGTTCTTTTTTTTACACAGAGATAAGCAGTGAAGAGAACCATTGCTGGCAGCAGACTGACCGGAAAGTGGGTTATTATATGCCTTTCAGCAATAAGCCGTTCAAATGCAGAAACAACCCTTGTACTTTGAATCAAGCCACCATTAGCTGTATCGTCTTAGCATGTTGTACTGAGTGCCTCATACGTACATTGCAAATGTGTCACACGAATTACACGATTGTCACAGTAATTGCTTCGATGACGTAGTGAAGTCGTCACTCAACACTATTCGTCATCATTATAATCAGTTGCATCACAGTTGAAGCTATTTTCACACGTAGGAAAAAACATTGTGAAATTTTAGCACAACGCAAATAATCCACTAGTGTAACGGATTTTAAAAATAAACATGTAAATACATTAAATATATAGATAATTATATAAATAAGTATTTTTTCTTCTCTCGTCAGATTGGCCAAAGATAAATTACGAAAAAAAAACGTCAGTAGCTCGCAGCACTCAGTAGCATATTTCGATCTTGATAAAGTTCAATGTTCTCTGGAGGAGTGAGACTGTAGATAAATCATGGATTCGACACAATATTACTCACCTAGGTAGGAAGCAAAAATAATATTTTAATAAGATATTCATTGGACAAAGCTTGAAGTTATTTTAAGACTAATTGCCTTGCTTGCTACCTCAGATGCGAATTAACGGGGGGCAGTGTGTTTGCCCCCCTTTAGGACTAAATAAGGTACTTTAATCAGACCTTATGAAAATCTCTGACCCTATAAATTTATAAAATTTCGTGGTGCAACCAATATTGCACCCCTCAACAAAATCCTAGATTCGCGCCTGCAGCAATTTTTCTTTAATTGTTTTAGTTTTCAACAATGACAGCGCCGTTAATTTAACAGCTACTGTGGATAGTAAAGTTTTAATAGTAGGTAACGCGCATTGAGTTAACAACGCAGGTTCTAATTTGGACATAGATAAGCAATAGTGTGTTAAACCACACTGGAGAAATTTTGAGTAAATCGTGTTTTAAAAGTAGGAGCGCCATTTGTGTCAACATTTTTTATGTTCAATATTTAATTACATATTTAAGAGATGCAATAAGGTAAACACATAATTAAAAAACGTTCCCTAACTCTCAATAAATCGTTCTAAATCAATAACTTAATTTTGTGGGTTAACATTTTATTGCTTATCTGCGTCCATTTGTGGTTTAATGACTCCACTAATTCGACAGAAAAAGCGACACCTAGTTTTGGCAAGTAATTTGGCAGTAGTAATTAATTATTTATCATTGGTATTAACAGTGTAAGAAAATAACAATGGAAATCGCTCTTGATGCCAACTAGCCGTGCAATTTTGACCCAAAAAATTCCTTATTCCTTTGTGTATTATAGGTACTCGCTCTTGTGAAACTGGTACAATTTACTTTTGGGTCAATTTCTAGCGCGAAGCGAGATTTTCATGTTTTCCTTAGAATTATATTTATTTAGTTTATTTATTTTTTTTATTTAAAAGGTAGATAACTTGTAAGGATGTTGTGTTCCTTTACGAATTCTCACAGCGTGTTAAAGAATCTACCTAGTTATCCAGTGAAACCAGTTTCAACTGAATGCTAGAGGTCTATGGTCTGGGTCTATGCCGCGTTTGTTTTGTGTCTATTTTCATAAAGGAACCACAAAACCGGTATGTTTTAATAAAGTAGAATACTTAGGCATTTATTTCAATCATAGAGAGTAAATAATATTTTGACACTAATTAAAAGGCTAACTAGACTAGCTATAACTTTTATTGAGTAGGTAGAGAATAAATACAAATATGTACTAAACTTAAGTTCCGATTTATTTCATCATTTTTAACAAGTAATAGGCTACTTTCCTAAATTTTGTTTTTTAGTCCGTTTTGTAAATTATTAAAAAATATTGGACACGTATTTTTTTATTTTTTATGTAACCAAAAAATAACGGAGATATATCAAGTCGAAATTTCACATGACGTCACGCCTCGCTACAGTTTGTTCGCACGTTATAGCGAGCAGTGACGTCACGAGTCCCCCACCCTTAACTTTAATGCGCTTTATCTATGCATATTTCCATTATTTTAAAAAAGCAAAAAATACGTGTCTTTTATTTTTTTATTATCTAACTGACGGACTAAATAGAAATTTGATTTTTTTACCCAGGAAACTAGCCTATTGCCTACCTATGTATAATTTTGATTAATACTAGGTAGGTAACTAATAACTTTTATTATTAAATGACTAGGTTTCACCTGCGTGAGTTTCGGAATTCCCGCAGTAACTCCATAGTAGCCTAATTTACTTCTTATACAAATCTCCGAAACGGTTGGATCGATTTTGACGGGACTGTCACTGCTAATTAGCTGTGAAAATTCCGTCAAAATCGGTCCAACCGTTTCGGAGATTCACCCGCGCGTGAATTCCGTACTCCAAACTTCTTTCCTATAAGAACCTTTTCCTTACAATAACAAACCGTAATGCCGTGAATCGTGATCAAGGGAAATAGGGATTAATTTTTTATATAATTAAATATATAAATTGATTATTGATGAATTTTAATAAACAATGCCTACATATGTACAATCTACTATGTAAGCTACCTACCGACCTATATAAATGTCAGATTAAAACGTGATTAAAATTATGTTTTTATCTAATAGCCATCTAATTTCTCCGTAATTTTTTTAGGTATGTAGGTACCTATTAGGACTTACTTTAGTTACTTCTATTCGTTTGCCGACTGGGTAGGTAGGTAGGTACCAACTTATGTTAAATTTTAATTAGGTAAAGAAAAAACATTTTTGAAAACCAGTATTTTTGTATTTAAACATAATATTTGTATTTTGTATTTACTTACTAAATTTTGGTTTAACGATTAGTTTATTCATTAGTTCACTCATAACTAATGTTGCTACATTCTGTAGGTAGGTACCTATCTACTGGGTGATTTGTGGAAAAGAAAGGAAAATTTTAAAGCTTAAAAAACCATTGTTATAGATACATAGTAACAGACCTAGTACCTAGTACCTAATGCTACGTTCACACGCGCGCCGTGCAGCCCGGCGGGCTGCCTGGCGGGCTGCGCGGCATGCAGCCCGTCCCGGGCCGGCGGACATTCAAGCTGTTTACACGCACGCCGTCGTGTCAGTCAGTGCCAGAATGGCGAGCAGCGAGGATCTCGGTGTTGTTGCTGCCATATCCTTTGGCTTAACTTATTTTTATTGGAAAAAGGAACAAAATTATGAACGATTGTAATATCCGATCGTAGCGACTTTCTTAGCAACGTTGAATGAAGATCCACTCGTCGCGAAAGCGCGGGACAGACTGACTGCCCGCGCGCGTGTAAACAGTCACCGGGCGCCCGCACATTCATCCTTTGAACTTTGCCAAAAAACCGACACTTGCCCGATTCGCGGCATTCACGTTCACAGGCGCGTTCACGGGCTCGGGCGTACCGTTTACACGCTCGTGAATGTGAATGTGCACGTTGAATGTAGAGTTGAACGCACGCGTGTGAACTTACCATAATCGTTTTCCACAAATTCACCTTCCGGCAGGTACCACTTGAATATGCATTTTGCCAAAAGAAAATGGAATATGAATGATTTTATTGCTCACTCTCTTTAACTGTTCATAAACCCTACAAAAGAAAGAGACAGGTAATTATTTATTGTTGCCTTTCCAAACCACATGGCACTCAAATGCAGCTTGCCTCGGCTACTCGTAGTACGGGACCACGCCGCCGCGCCTTGTCGGCGAAGCGAAAACGAGCAACCAGCGAGCCGCGGTCTGCCGAATGCCGACTGACGATTTGCCGAGTGCCGACTGCCGACCGACCGGCGACCGCGCGTCAGTCTCGCAATGGCGTTGGTGAGAGTCAGTCGTGTGTTCACTTGATATCATAAACATCCCGAGCGGACACCGGCCCAAAATATTGGCCTGTGAAGTTACGTGCTCGAATTATTCGAAGTGTATTCCTATAATTTTAGAACACAAGTCAACAACCGTGTTATCGTTCAACACGGCCAGTAAAATTTTGGTACGATATCCACTCAGGGCAAACCATTTCAAGGTTCGTACTTTATTGTAATTTCCCCTTACTAAATAACGGAATTACTAAATCGTCGATTGTCTCGTAGTTTCGTTTTTAATTTTGTAACTATGGTGTTTCGTTGGTGTGCGCGTCTCGCAACAAATTTGCACAAGTGCCCCGCTAGCCCGCTGCCCGCTGCCTACGCGTTTGTTTGAAATTCGATTTGTTTTTTTTTTGTTTTTTCAGATCATGTTCATCATTTCATCATCTTAGTTCCTCCGTTCGTCGTAAGTGTTAAGTGTTTTTGTGTGTGGACATTAGTGTTTAGCGTAACAGTGACAGTGTTGTGTTAGTGATGGATCCCGGATCGCCTTCGTTGTTGTTCCCGCTGCGCCTGAGCAAGCCGGCGGTCACCGCGCCGGTGCCTGGGACGGAGGAGCACGGGAAAGCGGAGGAGAGGGCCCAGTCGCCGTCGCTCGCGGACCGGTTGGCGGCCTCGCCTTCGAGTCCGGCCGCCCCCAGCAGCCCCGCGCCGCCCCAGCACCAGTTCCAAGCGGCCCTGGTCGCCGAGAAGTATCTGCTGTTGGAGCAAGTGGAAGGCTCCTCCCTGTGCCGGTGTGTGGACGTGCGCACGCAAGAGGAATACGTGTGTAAAGTGAGTACCTACTCACTATGTATAATTAATATGTATTATAATAGTACCTACCATTAGCCTAATAACGAACCCAGGTGACGCGGGTTCAATCCCGTGTCAGAGTAGGTAATTAATATTTAGGTAGGTATGCGATAAATATATTTTGTGATTAGGTGCCTACCTGAAGCCTGGATGTTTTTACGACATAAAAGTATATGCGTATCAGTTCTATAGTTAACAATGCTTTTAACTTGTATGTACCTATATAGTAAACCAAAAAAGATAATAACATAAACAAGCCTATCCTAAAAATCACTAAATTATCAAATTTCTCAAAAAGTCAAAACTCACAAACTAAGCTCAGTATTTACGTACACATTTTTATCACTCAATAGATGCTCAATCAATAGTGATAAAGTCGTAAATGTTATCCAGGAAAATATCCAGGCAACTTGGTTTGTTTGTTTACTTTGTCGTTTTTTATCGTTGAGTAACCATTTACCACTGAAATGGTGTCCCTTTACCCAGGTTTCGTAACTAGGTAGTTAGGTCCTTAATCTACTTGCGCTTAACAAGTTTAAAACTTGGAAAAACAAATACATAGATACCTACATAGTTAGGTATTTATACTGGATTGCATGATTACAATTACAAATAATACGATATCTAATTTACACACCAGGCTCAGATAATTGCATGAATTTGTTTAGGTACTCATTCAGTACCTACATAACTGTATCAAGGTTCAAAGACATTTGTGCAAATCTGTCTAGACCATATCTATAGTAGGTATTATCTGTGACCATACCTACCTAGTTTGTGATATATCTGCCTACCTCTCTAGGTACAATTTTTTTCCCATCAAACAATTTACTCGTCTACTTTATTTTACCTAATAACTTAGAATAAACACTAGCCGTAACAGAGATATTATATCAAATAAGTAATTATTAATGTTGTTTTGTCTATGGATATACCTACTTATATTAAAAGTATGGACATTGCTTCTTATCACGTACCTACTTAGGTATCATAATAATGTTTACCAATGTGGCTGTTGTAAATACAAAAAAAACTATAATTTGCACCCACTTTGCACCTAAACAGAATAGGTATGTACCTACCTACCTATCATGTTTCGTTTATTGTACCTGGCTATATTCCTATCTTAAAATCGTAGATATTAACAATTTGGTTGTCAGATGATAAAACGTATTAGTGGTCAGAAGTTATAATATTTTGTTTATATCGATAAAGTATCTATCTTTCTGATTTAAAAACTACTCTAACTGAATTAAAAGAGGTTAGAAAGCGGAGTTAAATAGGACAATTTGCAACTAAAGTGTACGGCACGATATCGACACGACAGTGACTTCAGCATATAGTGGTACCTATCCAATCATCTCACGCGCGCAGCCTCCGGTAAAAGCTAGTACTAGTACCTAGGTAGTAGGTACATAATAAAAATATTAGTAGGTATGCGGTTTCAATAAGTTTTTCCTGATTCCCGACGTAGCTGATACTCTGTGATTCTAAACTGTCTTGGAAGCGATCTTTTTCTCTTCTAGGTTGGCAGACATGCTTTATAAAATCAATCGGATTATATGATTTTCGAAATGCTAGTTATAAAAGCTTCTATTGTCACAGTGGGACGATCGATCATGTCTCGCGAGACGCGACAACGCTGAACGTAACGCGTTGCGTTTCGAAATTATGTCGGATTACAAAAGACATTGCATGGGTTCATTCGATTGATCCAACTCTTAAAACATTACAAATATTTAAGTTGTTCTTTTGAAATTATCGCGTTGAAATTTCGAACGTAATACAAAAAGAAAATACCAACTCGTTCGTCTCGCTTGAATGCCAGAGAGTTCCAAAAAGTGTGATGTTTGAGCTAGGAAAACAAATCCAAAGGGTTACACTAACTTACTACAATCCCACGGGATCGAGACCCCATGGAGAGATAAGCCCAGCGCGTAATAATATACCCACATGTCGTGTTCCTTTCATTGCAATTATACATTTAACAATATTTGGGAAAATAAAATAAATCGACAATCCCTTGCCTGCGTGTGTGACATAACGAGCGAACGTCTGATAGCTTTATTTGATAACATACAATCATTATTTTTGCACGTTGACGTCAAGATTACCTACACGAAGTTTAACCAAGAAACGGGGTTAGGTACTTTGCATTTTTGCATTGTTTATGGTGTTTTGTTTCACATCGATGTCATATAGGTTTTTATGTCAGGGTCCGTGCTGCTCTATTGCTCTTGTAGGCCGCAAGCCACAACCGCTATCATCGTCACAATGTCATGCAATCGATCATGACGCTGATAATCGGTTATACTTATAGTTACTATGTTAGCTAAAATTTGTTTAGAATAAAAAAAAAACGAACATAAAAAACAATATAAACGAAGAATCAACGATGCTTAATGTATCGAATCGAAGCTATATTATTTATCAGATATCGATTCACATGTCCGCAAACCTGTTGGGGATAATTTTATCAACGCCAACTCGAATTTACCTTGAACGCTCGAAACGAGTCCGCGACAGTTCGCCATTTGAAATGTCTAGTGAAGCTATAATTTCAGGCAATACAGGATACATAGGTCTTAACTTAACAAAGGCCCATATGGGTATTGTCAAGGCGGTTGAATAGGCACTTCCCTCGTGAGAACATGGCAAGGTTAGGTGAAGCAACGTTATCGTTGCTAAACGTATGTTGGTATGAAAAAACGCGTGTGTGTGTCTGTGTGTGTGTGTATGCATGAATGTTGCGCACACGACTGACACATTATTATTTTACCTACATGTGTAGCAACACCATACAAATCGTGATCCAAAGACAGAATAATTTATTTTATTAGCGGCACGTATTAACAAGAAGCATGAATATTTATTTTTTAATATTATTTACTAAACAAGTACAAAGTGAGCTTTTGTAACGCTTTAACAACCCATTGCAGTATTAGTTGACTTAGCGGTATCACACACTGACACGTAGAGTCAAAATTTGCGACCTTCTCATTGACATTGTGAAATAGAGTCGTTGATTTGATAACGCGCCGAATGTCACCACGAGGCTGAGTAGCGGACCTCCCCACCTTGGGGTCCGGTCCCTACCACCGACACAACAGTGATCCAACTCGAGCCAAAGAAACGTTCGCGTTCCAATGCCTTTCGCACGAAAGCCTCTCGATATATTAAGCTAATAAAACTATGCGCTGTGTCTATACGTGAAAATAATTTATAAACCACTTTTGTTATAGCCGCGCAAACTTAACAAATAATTTGTAAACCAAACCACAAGGCCTTTACCGTTTATTTTAAGTTCTGTAAACGTTTTGATTGACTCAATTTATTGTACAATATACGCGATACTTAATTAGTGTTTTGGCATTGGTTATAACTATTTGGCGCTCTTCTATCGGTGTTTTTTGAGTTTTACTGTTCGAATTAGAATTTTCTATCGTGTCCTCGTAGGCACGTATGTTTTGGCTATAGGTGATCAATATTAATAGCGACATATTTTGCAATACTTCACCGATACCAGCAAGTTCAGATAACATGACTCCTATAACACACATTTCGTGCCGAACACTAAGTATATCAAGTGTTCTGTCAACATCGCGAATTTTTATCGTATCTGTTTTTTCTACGAGCGAACGCTTAAAATGGGTCATGATGACTTATTTTTGTTTCCAAACATCTTACAAAAAAAAACAAAAATAGAGTAACACGCTAAAATACGCGACGCCATGTCTGAGTCTTGGGCAGTTATTCTTAGATGAATGCCTACCTATAATGTGTATTAATACAAAAAAGAAAATTGTGGGCAAAGAGCACGCAATATAACTGATTCATGATTCGTGCGTGTATAGAAATAACAGATTTGGAATTTGCGTTCGTAATGAGTCGTTGACATTTCGTGCCTGCTCGAAAATAAACCGTCTGCAATCGTTAATACTGAAATAACTGTTTGGTGCCATGCTATTAGGGCACAACGTTAAGAACTTAGCCAAAAAATAAACTATATAGGTATTTGGGGGTTATGAAATCAAACACATCTAATATATATAGGTATAAACATTACCAGTAATCGAAATAGTATCTGAATCGTCATTGAACGGTTTAAATAAAAAAGGGTCAGTCCCATCCAAGGTGAATATTTCAATCTTGTTATTCATAGACTTGCCCCTTTTTAATCATGATCTCTTTGATATAGAGTCCTTTGAGTCTATTTATACACACGCAGACTTCTCTGTAGCCTGAACACACGTTGACTTTGATGTACCTACTCGTATTGTATCTGTTAACTGCTTTAAAAGTAAACTAATGGGGATGTTTCATCGCAAATATCTATCTATGTCTTGCGATATGTAGGTAAATGGAATTTGAATTAACAATGGCCCAGGCGAGTCGTATCGCGCAACCCAAAGTGAAGTGGGTCAGGTTTGTGGCGTTTTTATTTCCTCATCAAAGATTTTAACAGATAGCCTTGCAAATTGAGGAAAAAGCCGTTATAGTATTGTGATATTGACTTGGAAACTTGTAAAAAATGCAGCACCGGATATATAAAAAATCAGAGGCGCGAGTGAAGCTTACATAAGATCATACTCATAGGTACCAGGTATAAACAAAATGCGAAATATAGAAAAATCCAATAAAAACCTCCAATAAGAAACCTTGATTTAAATCAGCAACATATTCGCACGTAAACTTATGAACACTTTATTTACATAACTATTCCACGATTTTTTCCTTAGTGTGCCCAAAGAAGCTTCACATCAAAGAGTTTTAGCAACTAAACGGCATTTGTTTGTTTGTAGGTGGTGTCACGGGATTGCAGTAGTTTACTTCAAGCGCACTACCGCCTCGACGGCCACCCCCACGTAAATCCGATCCACGAAGTGCTAGTCGGCGAAAAGAGAGTGTACCTCATATTCCCACGGTCACATTCGGATCTCCACTCGTACGTGAGAGCGAGGAAACGGTTAAGAGAGCACGAAGCGAGGAGGCTGTTCAGACAAATGGCGGAAACGGTGGCGGCGTGCCACGAGCAGGGGATAGTTCTGAGGGATCTCAAGTTACGGAAGTTCGTCTTCGCCGATCCGCAAAGGTGAGTCTTTTCAAATGATTATTTATCAATTCTTCCATATATTTATATTTGATTGACTCTGGTCATAATTTTTTCTGTATTTTTAATTGTCTTCAAAAAGGGAAGATTTTGTGTTAATGATTTTGCTTAAGATCTAATGAAAATTTAAAAAGAGGTTTTTGTTGCAATTATAGTTGAGTATATTTATCTTGACATGTCACCATAATAATATCTAAGGTCCCCCTGGCCGCGGCGCCTAATCAATCGATTACTTCCTCTTAACTTTTTTACCGCACCGCCTGCCGGAGGAATCGATCGTGAGAGAAATGAATTTGTAAGACGAGATGGGAAACGGAAATGCTGATTATATTTTTTTAAGTACCCAATGCGTCATTTCCTTTCTCGGGCGCGATAGCACATCATATCTAGTACAACCTACATACGTGATAACGATAAAATTTATCTTGACATTCTTTATTTAATTAGTGTGAATTTTCTTGCTTAGGTATATATTTCTAATTGTTTTTCATTGAACAACAACTAACTACTTAATTTGTATTAACTATACATGCGTGATGTAATCGTGTATAAAACTGTGTTAATAACATGTTAAGTGATGAATTACTATTTTAATGAGACGAAAGGACAAACAATAAGATTGGTCAACACCATATTAATTACGAGTGTCAGACGGTCGAAGCGAGTGGCGTTTGTTTCGTTTTTGTTTCTTTATTAAGTACCTATCTTTTTTTTTTTCAAATTTTTCAAAACGCTATCTGCCGTCCATTGTGCTAATATCTCCGCCAATGCTATAGCGGCTCAAGGCGAGCAGTGTCATTGCTGCGTACAATACCGCGCCGCAATCGGGTCAAGGGTCCGCCTCGCAGCGCTCGCGCACCGTGCGGCTGTAGCACGAATACACCATCCATACAGATTGCTATCTACGGCTCACGTGCTACGCTACGATGCTACGAAGACTTTGGCTGAAGTTACTCGTGCTAGGGCCCATTCGTAGCTAGCATTATCACCCGAATACTTACGTAACAAGATTATTATCATCAAATATTATAATCACCATGCGGGCAGGTTACCTGCTCCAACCCTCCGCTCAGGTGATTCCAACCACAATGAGAGATTATTTTATGCACCCCTTAACATCAAAGTAACAAAGATCGCATTCCACTACGAGTATTGCATAAACAAATAAAATTCCATCATTAAATACCTACCCGTATTTGTAAACTCATTTTTTTTTCTCTATTGTATGTAACTTAATAAGAAAAGCTGTTTTGATCAACAATAAGATTTAATAGACAATGTTTTTTTTCTCTTTCGGTATTTCTTAAGCTTCGGGTAAACAAAAAATGTACGTGTTTTCTTCAATTCATCCTGTTAATTGAAAAACGTAGGTGTTTGTTTGTTTTCTGACTGACGGCTGAGGTGGTTTATTGTTTCGTGTCCTTGTGGTCCCGCCCGCCGTCGAGACAATTTTCATTACGCCCACGCCACGCTCCGCTCCGGGGCTCGTAGGCTCTTTGTAGGTTTCATCGACCTCAAATGTCCCCGCTGACATTCGTGCGTTGAATCCGATCGTGCCTTTGGCGCGACCGCTCTGAACCTCAGCCTGTGTTAATAACTACATGACGTTATTCGACTACACACGTTGCCAACCTACTTGATTGAAACGTAGCGCATTCATAGACAGAGTTTTTGAAGGGAAACATCTTTGATGTTGTGGACAAAAAAAACTGATACATCGTTACGAGCTAGGTTATAAGTTACGTTGGCATATAAAAATTCTAATCGTAAATTAGCTATTAACAGCGGCGGGCGTCGGATCAAGATACGGTTTCTCATAGGACTTTTTGGAATACTGATGAGTGATTAGATTTTTATAATATACCTTCACGAAGATATACAATCGTGTATGTACATAGGTACATAGGTACTTTGATACATCCGGCTACTAGTTTCTTGTCTATTCGCTCGGGCAAGGTGTTGGACATATATCTACGTGCATACCTATAACATTAGTAGAGTACGTCATAAAAGCGAGACGCGAGTGTCGTCAAAGCTCGGAACCGAGGCGCGGAACGGGAAGCACCGCGGCCGTGCTTCAAATGTTAAAACTTTCGCATCACCCTTTGGGCTGGCTACTCGAGAAGCCTTTGCCTAAAGTTCAGCTCCAAAGCACCTTTTACACGTTACATTTATTCCGTGTTGCTTTTGAACTGAATCATTACGAGTATTTTGTTTATAAAGGATACATTTTGTATTAGGAATTAGGATAACATCGAAAAAATATGCCCGATGAATAGCCGTTAGGTACTTAGTTTATACTAGTCAAGATTTTGCAGATGTTTTTCGAAGTTTGACACATGGTGCCCAGCGAAACGGATGTATCGTTTTGTTTTTTGTTTTTAAGTAATCTTAATTCCTAACGGACCACGGCATCAGGTAGCCAGCTGCAAATTAAATATCCGCTACTTCTTTGACCCGAAAGCAAAAAAACTTAAGACGAGACTTTCCCAGAGAAAACATATCAAGTTGGATTAATTATACAGTTGGTCAGCGCTAATTAACATAAACTGTCTAAGCGACAGCTGATGTCTTTTAGCCCTAACATAATTAATGCACATGTCGCTATGGTCAGTCTATTTTTTTTTACACCAGCTGTTCTTTGCAGTCGTGAGAATGGACGTAAGGTTGATTTCTTTGAAGGTGCAATTCGAGCAAGTGTCGTGCCCTTTAAACTATTCTGTCTCCACTCGCGATATAAAAGCACCCCCTCATTATAAATTCCATGCGTCCGCCGCCTGAAGCCATCGTCTCGCGCTCTGCTCCTATCTCAAAGTTAAACAAGGAGTTAATATTGATTTCGTATACACTTTGACGCTCTTTGAAGTGGATCTTCTTAGCATCGTATAGCTAGCATCTTGTGTTATTCAATTAAAATCAAGCCAGTTTTAAGTTTAGACGACGATGTCTTAATACATATTAATTAACAGTGACAAAAATAAACCTTTAAGTGTTAATTGATTAAAAGTAGCACGTACAAAATACATACGACCACTCGTTTCCCGCAGCAAAAATACGTACATAGCAATGTAGAATGAAGTTCCGTTAGCAAGCATTCGACCACCATTCGACACACATTCTGAAGAAAGCTGCATCGTAGTTTGATTATGAACTTTCACTGAGAATAATCATAGTCATATCCTGCATTAAGTGTAACGAACAACGAGTATCGTATTATGAGATATACGTATAGAAACTGTGAAGAGAAATCTTGCACGCATCCGGGCGCAGACCTTGGGGGAGGAAATCGTTTCGTATCAGAGTAAACGCGCAGGTAGCGTGCTCGCTCCGGCAGAGTTTCGCTGTGAAGATCGCAGGATCAAAGATCAAAGGAAACCAATTTACAATTGTTAAAATATTCAATACAAAAATAAATTCGGATGACATCACAAAGCCGGATGTTGACTACAAACTCGCTTTGTGCGCATAATGCATCCTTAATATTGGCGAAGCCGACAGGATACGGAAGTGCGTGCTGTTTTTGAAAGTTGTCTTTGTCCATAACGAATTATGTGAGGTTGTATTAATTTTCTACGCAATTTTTTTTAATGTTGCAACACCAGACGAATCGGAGCCTTGCTATATGCGATAGTTGTCCCTAGTCGCTCACAGTCCTTTCTAAACAATCACAGGTAAAAATTGTCGTTGGCACATTGTTCGAACCCATCCCGCCTACTCCACGTGCAGCTAAAATTATAATACACCGTCGTCGTCGGCGAAACGGTTCAGGTAAAAAAGGAAACTTTTTTGCGTAACATAAAGATATCAGAACCCGATCGAATGCAACAGCGTCTAGTGCAAATAATGACAATGACGCGGAAATTGTGATCGATAAAGTAATCCGATATATTATGTACTAGCTGTTCCCCGCGGTTTTGCCCGCGGTCATTTCGGAGTTCCCGCCGGAACTCCGGGAAAAAAGTACCCTATGTCCTTCTTTGTACCCCTGACAACGTGTATGTAAAGTTTAATGCTGATCGGTTGAACGCTTGAGGCGTGAAAGCGTATCAGACAGACAGAGTTACTTTCGCATTTATAATATTTGTAATAGGGATTAAATTGGAGCAATAATTTCCGGTAGCTGAGAATTATTGTTGGCCTAACCATATTATACATATTATTTTTGTATTATATTATACCATTCAGTTGCGTTTGTATTGAAAACTTTAAAAAAATATTCAAGTTTACGTTCATCCGATGATCGTAGAATTTTTCATACACGTTGCCAGGGGCACCGAAAAGGCCAAGGATACTTTCATCTGAGAATTCCCGCGGGAACCCCAAAATTAACGCGGGTGAAATCGCTGGGAACAAGTTGTTGAAATATTCGCAAAACCGCTGAGTTAACGGGTCGCGATATTTACGGTTGTGCGTTTCGCTGGCGCACACGAGCGGATGTGCCAAATCGGTCCACCATAGACATGACTGTCTGACGTCTCGCCTCGGCCGTCACAGACGGCAGCGCCGCCCGACGCCGCTCGCGTGCCGGCCCCGCCGCTGGCAAACACGACAAAGTCCAAATTAGAATCTTATTTCGGATCCGATGAGTCCACACGAGCGGACCATTCCAGTCGGAACTTAATGTGCACAAAAAGCTTCTCCTTTTACGGAAAGGGTCAATATAAACGGAGCGCTCGCCAGTAGGGCGCGCATGTACAAAGTTTTACAAATCTACCTGAGGCTGCCTACGTAGCGGATTTTGAAAAAGTTTAGTAACCGAGTTGCCAAAGCTCCGTGGTGCAAGACAAGACACGGGCTATATTAAAAGAGATACATATTTTGCATAATGCTGGGCGCTCGGTAGGTAATCTTTGTGTACCTACGCGATAGTTTCGACAGTTGTATAACCGATGTTGGTCCGCGCTTTGTTCAAGTATTCAAGTATTTATTGCTTACTAAGTAAGTATTGTTGCTTACTGTCAGTGTTGCGTAACCCTTTAAAATGTAGTCAGCGGACGGAGAACTTCCAATTTGCGCTGCGTAGTTCGGTCGGGCACATGCGATTGGCACGAGAGGCGCGGGTGTGTCCGTTCAAAATAAATCCGTAGCCACGCACACATTCTGGTTTTAAATATGAGTCAGACGAACAGGAATTCGAGAGATGTGGGTTTTTTTTTTGTTTTCCTTCAACTGTGGGATGGTTGCGGCCTTGCTTGCTCACTTTGGTGATGGCGTGATGAGATCTCAAAACATCTTCTTCTTCATCTTCTTCAATTATGGCATATATCGCGATTTAAGTGTAGTCCTGCCACATCGTATACGTGTAACAAAAGTAAATATTAATATACCTACTCACATTATTAACTACAGCCGCGTTAGGTCAATCAGTGGTGAGGTAAACGAAACGTTCATGACTGACTTACTAACTTTCATGACTAGGTACATACTACATAATAGATTTTCATTCAGTAAAAATAACTCGACACGAAGTTGACAATGTGAAGTAATTCATCACATCTATAAATAATGCGTGTTCGCACCTTTTTTGGCCGCATAAAGGCAGGCCGGAGTGTTTTTAACGTCTCGTCTTAAACAAATGCGACTTAACACGTTCGACACAACGTCCACAATGTCGTGACTCGTGACCGTGGTGAAGGAGGAAATGGACGACCGGACACAATATAGACTATAGTGTCGTAGTAAAACTGATTGCAAAGGAAATCTATAACGATAATAGCCAATATTTACTTCCACCTTCGTAACTGGGAAACATAATACAAGGTGTATTGTTGTTTGGATGGGGCGGCGGTTCCGGACGTGCGGCTTCCTGGTTTTAGTTGTGACGTATCTGTTTTTTTTTTTTCATTTCCTGGCCTTTAATATGTAACATTTTTCAATTTTTGTATTTGGCTGTTCTTGCTCTTGATTACTAAAGTCCGTATTTATATTTATACACGCTAATCGAGAAGGTCACCGTTAAAGATGTCTGTCTCGCTAATAACGACAATGGAAAATAAAGGAGACCAAGACTTGACTGCAGATTATCCAGTTTCAATAGCGTTTACTAATAGATCTAGCTGCTCCTATGTTTTTTTCCGTAACGCTTACAACGTTTTTGCAAAATTTTATGATTATCGATGGAGTAGTGAAAACGTCGCAAACAAAGAAACAAACTCTTCGACATTATAATATTAGTTAGGATAAGCTGTGAAAACTTTTGAGTAGCTATTAAATCGATCGGGTTGCGTAAAACAAAGGTCTGCGGAGGCTTGTGCAAGCGGCGCGCCCGCGCAGCCCCGACATATCTGCAGATTTGCGTAACCGCGCACTTATCCGCTGATACGCCTGTGTGTAGTTGTGACACGCTTGCTCAAAACTGCACAAGTACCTATACAATATGCCTTTTAGCATAGCTTGTAATAAAACGCACACAACGCAATTCGGTTTTTTAAAAACAAAAAAGCTCTTGTTCTTTTCCAAAGCCCATTACATAATATCGTTTACTAAAGTCCCGGCTGGCTAACTACCACTTTCAAGTTAGGAATCTGTAGGCAAGCACCTAACGGTGTGTTCCGGCAGTCTCACTTGTAAGCCAGTACATATTCCCATTCCGAGCTAGTTGTGTTTACAATCTTCGACCACACTCACTTAACATCAGGTGGGCTGTGGTCAAACGCCTAGCCAGTTTACAATAAAAAAAAAATATTAAAATAACAAGTTCTTTTACCGAACGAAAAAAGAACCTACTTCATTGAAATCTTATTCAATAATTCACCTTCACAAATACTGGCCATGGAAGTCGACGCCGACGGAAAATGTTGTAATGATATCATACTGTGAATCATCAATATTCCTGTATGTGTTATTCCAAGTTGTAACGACGCGGACGGGCTATCTATCTAAGTACTGAGCGATATCTAGAGGTTACTAGCACTTAAATGTAGACTTCACCCTTCAACTCACCGTATCTACGCAGTCGGGAACATAATGTACGCTAATTATTAAAAACATTCTGCAAGTTTTTACGGTGGTTAAGCGCACGCGACTAGGGGCGAAAGGAAAGTCGCAAGCATAAGTAGATTGCGTTCAACCCACAGAACAGATAGAAGGGACGTCAACTCAGTTTAGTATGAAAACTGGTGTCGCCAGGTGATTTTCGTACACAAAACTATTCATCGCGCACAAAAAAAATCTTTTACATAGCGAAATTGCCATTTGTTTATGTTTTTACTTAGGCACTGTTCTCGAAATTCAGTTTTGAGACTATCGTGGAAAATATACTTGGGATGCCAGCAGAGGAAGTTTTGGGAAAGTTAGAGAAAATGCTCCATTCCTTATCAATTGTGGCACATCTACGGGCGGGCCTATATGGCCTCTCTATATATATTCTTTTCTCCGAGGTTCAACCGCTTGCTGTTCAGCAAAAAAACCCGTAGGTATAAAACACGTGCCAGCAATTATTCGTGATTCCGAGTGGAGTTGCTTCTCACCGCCGCACCCCCAGGAGAATGTCGTCTCGCGTGGCCGCTCAAGGATAAACGGAATATTATTCAAGGATCACGATCGCTGCCCATCCAAACACGCGTCGGCCATTCCAGAGCCGTGATTTTAACTTTACGCCGTTCCGTCTCGTTCCATGCGAGTTGCGCTCCCAGGTTTTTAGTCCATGGCAACAGTGGGAACGTTATCTGTGTGAGAGATTTTTTATTTTTAAACATGAAGCATTATAATTATTATATTTCGATATCGTTCCATCTTATCCTCAGTACACCCGCGACAATTCATACCAGCGGACCGATTTGACTACAGGCGTATGGCTTGTCCGCACACGTGAAGTGTGTGTTCGAGCGACAAAATTGGAATTCGAAATTCAAATTGATATTGTCCAGCACACACCCAGCAGTAACAGCTCCCACCACTATCATATCATTCTAGGCTCGCCGCTACGTTGTTGTGATGGGGAAGCACGAAGTTGACGGAGGGCGGAAAGTGTCGCTTCTTTAAGTAGTAATAGTTAGTAATCTATGTCCTCGGCGAAATGGACACATGGTTTATGTGACGTTTCTGCATTGCGGTGGCGGCGCGTCGGCTTCCGTTGGTCGACGCGTCCGCATCCGCGACGCGAAGGTCGCTGACCGCCAAAAAACCGTCCGACGTAAACAAACCTAACACGAGCGAAGAAATTTATCATCTGCATGATATAGTGATGTAATGCAAAAACTTTTGATCGCAAACCCGTTTCGGGACGCTATAGGTACGTAACTGGCGGCTAGTACGTAGGTATATCGAAGCATATCCGGCGACCCAAAGCGAGTTACAAATTACAATCTAAAAGGTATCACAATTGATATAATGTATTATTACTCTTATCTTATTTATCGCCAACATCGATCGTTGACCGCGCAAGGTAATTAAAATATTCTATAATACTTATTACATAACACGATAGCTCGAAAACAATTTCCCGAGCACAAAGAAATGTTTTTGTCCTCTTCGAAATATAAAATTCCAACGTTGAACAATAGGATGATTCAGTGGCGTGGTGTGACAGCGTTCTGATGGAGCTCCATGTGGGAGCGGGGCGAATGCGTCAGTGCATCGGTGACGTCATCGCGGAGGGTTCAAGAAATGCAACCGAGGAGGGTTCAGGGATGAATCATAGGAAATAACTATCGGGTCACTACCCCCGCGTTAAGTTCCCCTCGATCACTTCGACATATACAGGTTGGGTGAGGAAGCGGTCGAAGGTAAAATTAAGACACCCTAT
Source organism: Zygaena filipendulae (assembly GCA_907165275.2). Classification (NCBI taxonomy): domain Eukaryota; kingdom Metazoa; phylum Arthropoda; class Insecta; order Lepidoptera; family Zygaenidae; genus Zygaena; species Zygaena filipendulae. The sequence continues at coordinate 2,956,536 of OU015649.1, forward strand.
GTTAAGACCCAAGATTTTAATAATTTCCAGGTTTTTGTAATCGAATGCAAAGGTGTATCTAATGTTTTTCCTTCTAAATGTTTTTAAAAACTTCTACTGTCGTCATCTTCAGATATCTTGAAAAAAGACATTAAAGTGTATTTCGTTTTTTTTTAAAGCGTCTAGATATTTTTATCCTTAGTCGTTTCTTCCTGGGCCATCCTGTATATATTATAATCTATAAATAGATAAATAGTGTAGCCGAGTGCATTGTCAGCGATAATTTTAGAACACGGAAAGAATATGTACGTATGTACTATTATTATTTAACTTTTTTTTACTACAGCTGTTTCTATTTCTGCCCTTTGAGATGTGTATCATTACTTTACTAATTAATAATTTACGACGAATATTGTAAAGAAATTAGAATAATAGGTGCTTCAAAAGCGTAAATTGTAAGTTATATTCTCTTCGTTCTCAGCAAATATCTTTAAAAGGCACAAAAGCTACACTGACAGAGTTCTTGAAAAACATTATGAATAAGTTAGGGCTCGTGTACCTTTATTTGTTTCATTTTTTTTTGTTTTTTTATTTCAAAAATAGGAGAATAAACTTTGACACAAACAGCTTAAGGATACGAAATGCAATGGACTTTGTACGTAGACTTCTTACACCCGTATTTATAAACAAGTAATTACTTGTTGCTAAGTAGTTACTTAGTGAAGTCATTACTTGGGGCTAGAATTCTTAATAACAAAATCTAATTCTATAGTCGAGCAATATGCGTTTCTTACTTAAGCAAATGCTTAAGTAAGAGCCAGTGCTTGATGGTTGCATTATAGTTGCATAAAGTAGTTTAAATTGTAAAAAAATACATTGTTATAATTTAATTTAATTTTTGGTATAAAAAACAGAATGCTTGAATAAACAAAACGTTTGACCAGAGGCGTCTCTAGCCCATGTAGCGCCTGTGTGCAAACATTACCCTAGCGCCCTCTAGTAAGCGCGTGGTCAAAATAGAATGGGTACAAAGTACAAGTAGGTAATCGAGTTTTTTGACATGATATAACCCTACTAGAGTTTAACGATTCCTATTTAAATGTTTATTGTTTACTTTTTACACAGAAATTATACACGTGACACGTGATTTTTTACTTAGAAGGATTATATTATAGATACAATTATTTTTGTCAAAATTAGGTATATTTACGAAATCAAAACAATCTTGGTATAAAACATATATTATGAAAGAATGCAAGTAAGTAGGTAATACAAAAGGAAAAGGAAGTGGACTTCAAAACTTCTAACAAAAAGAGTTATGAAAATTTGAGAACCAATAAAATAGATTTATTAAAATGTCAGTTTATCATTTATATATCATCTACAACAGCAAAAACCGCTACGATGGTATCCAAAGTTTCAATTTTTCATCCAAAATAACCTCGCAAGTAGTGCTTAAGTAAAGAGAATGGTGACTATTACTTGGCTGAGAATTCTAATGTTTGACAGTTCTAACTTCTAGCAATTACTCAACTATAAAATCCAAATCGTTACTTAAGTAATGACTTTTACTCAAGTAATGACTTTTACTCGTTTATAAATACGGGTGTTAATGTTTCATGGTAAAGGAGGCGGTTGACCCCGACCGCTAGCCGGCAGCCGCCGAAGCAGTGCTCGCCTCGAGATGTTGTATCGGTCTACATTTTCCTGTTTCATTACCATTTAAAGGGAATAGTCACAGTCTGTTTTCAGACGAATTTCGATTTAAAATTTCTTTTTTTTTTTCTTCAAACTGGCCATTGTTCTTTTTTTATTTCTTTTTAATTGATACCTACTTCTTTGTTAAAGATATTCACAGTTCCATTAAAAAAAAAAATACATTGAATTTTATTGTTGTTTGTGGTTCTTTTTTTAGAGGACGTTTTTACCTATCAGATTGTTCTTAGTATTAGTATATCAATGTAATAAAATATTAAATACCTACTACTACTTTTCTATACCGAATAAACATTTTTTTCTTCTTTTATTTGGAAATCGTGGTAGTAATACATTACAATTAATAAATAAAAAGCACTCCTCGTGGGAGAAAATATCAAATGAAATTACTCGCAAAACTAACAGAGACGAAGCCCACACATAGATATCCACTCTGTTATTCATGATGAGCCTTATATGTCGACAATATTGTTTTAGTATGTATGTTTCACCTAAATATAACTAGCGACTTACGCTATACTGAATGAACGTGTAGGCGATTTGCGTAAAGCATTCCCGTTGTATTAATCGGTGATAGAAATAACCGTTCGCCCGCCGCCGACACGAATGGTAGCTTCATTTTGGTCATTATCCACGTACATCGAATGTTTGACGCGCAAAATATGTATTATCGTAGGCGTAGCATTTAAAAGATCACTTTGAGGCATACCACAACCGACTTTTGTGCAAACTAATGTAATTAGAAGAGATAATATTCATCACAAAAGTTTATTCTGACCTTCGCTAGGAGTCAGTGTTAACCAGGGTTGCCGTTCGCCAACCCTGATGTGGCATTTACAGCTCCGCGAATTATTATTATAAACTGTGCAACGTAGAGCGTTTACCCCGCGTCGCGACTGGAAAGATATAACTAAAACCGGTCGGCCGCTGGCCAGAATTACGATCAAAACCTGGCAACTACAAACAGTACCTACCTACCGACCAACCAATGCACACCGTCCACCGACCGAATAAATATAGGCGGCGTGATTCATGGAACAAGGCTTTTTTGGTTTGAGAATATTTCAAATTACTTTTTTTTTAAATGTTCAGCTTCGTTACTTCGTGATCATACGGTAATTATAATGAGGTGGCTTTATTATCATTCTAATTTGTGTTATTCTGAAGCACGTCCCACGACATCACATTTCAAAAACAATTGTCACTGCTCGTTGCGAGGCTCCTCACGAACATGTCACATACACACGGCTACTTCCTGTTTTTATTGCATGAATCGTACCTTATACCTACTGCCTGGGCCGTGGAGGTTTTATATCGCAGTAAAAAAACCATTGACCTCATTTTTTTAAAATTCTTGCATCGGTGTCATTGTAGTATCAGATAAATCTTAATATATATTGACCTTTATAATTCAAAATAACAAGCGAATGATGCCTCTATATTGTGCCTAATGCAGTCAGAAGCGTTTCAATCTAGATAGGTACATTCAGTATCTAGGGAAATAACGTCGAGTATAAATAGAACAAAGTCTAAAGTGCAACTATATTGTCCAATTAAATTGCAATTTTACCGTTTTCTCCTACAATTTTCCTCTTAAAATTTTAAAGGAAAATGTATTATCAATCAACTTTAACTGGAATTCGACAGCTCAGATAAGCGTGAGTAATGGGCTTAGTAATTAAAAACGATGAGTACATATATTCTTAATGCCGACTAATTGTCAATTGTTTATCACGTCCGCATTAATTTTGAACAGTTGAACAGGAAACTAACCGCAGAGGCAATACTCTATCGATAGTCGCAGGCGCATCCTAATCGCGTCCCGAATCATTGGGCTGACGTCACCCAGTTCACGGTCAGCTAAAGGAAATGACGCAAGCGCAGAGTTGCACACGCCGAAAGCCAATGTTACCAAACACTCATTATTGGATCCGATACCCGCTCGCTCTAGGCATCACACGATGCATAAAATTTCATTTGGCATCTCGAAACTCATTCACGACAGTGGCGCAATTTCATCTCTTACAAAAAATATGACATTGAGTTGTGGGTTGAGTTAAACTGAATTCTACTTTTGAAAATTTTTGAATAAAAAAAAAAATAGAAGCTACCTATTTGAATTTATTTATGCAGAAATAAGCCTCGAGTAACAAAAGACTTGTTAATTGCTAATGAGAACTTGTGCTGGCGCCGTTTGCGACATTGAACGCATATTTTTGTGTACAAAAAGTGTACAGAATTTAAAAAAAGACGTTGGTTATGGCACGGTGGCCTAGCTCGAATATTTTTCAGCAACAATAATATTTATTATTATACAAAATGTCATCAATTGAAGACCGAGGTACGCGCTTCTTCAATGATAGTGTTTATTCTGCCAATGACAAAGATTTTCCCTGATTATAAAAGTACCTACTAGAAAAGCCAACGTGAAATTGGCTCCCCAAGTTAAAAAAGCTTCTCTCGTCAGACTCAGTTTCTTGGTCAGGTTAAAAAAATGGCTGCTGACGGGTGGCTAGAGCAGCGAGCGAATGCACTCGATCTACTTCTACCCGACCACAACCGAGCGGAGTGTCGTCGGTCGGGAACGCTTCGCAATGACATTGAATTTGGTTGCGAAACGGCACGACTGTTTTCGTGACTCCGGCCCCGGCCCGCGAGTAAGATTGAAGAATACGTATATTTAAAATATGAGAACGTATCCGACCTCACTTCGCGGTCACTGCTTGCGTAACGAGTTAACAACAGCCACGACAAACAATGCCGGCCTGCCTGATCCAACCATTGATATATTAAAAAATAAGTATGGTGCATTTGTACGTGTAATTAGAAAAATTGATAAATCCTACCAATCGCGGTAGTATCTCGTTATTATCTGATTTTCCGCATCCCCCGAATGGTAACATTTCTAAAGAGGAGTCAAAAGGATACGAGCCAAAACGAGACAGGTTTGCGCTGTCACACTCACACTCACGTTGGAAATCCTCCTTGTTGAAAGCTGCCGAGCTAAAAAGCAGTGATATATGGTGTGGTTTTTTCAAGCACCAATGATGTATTACACTTTTTATTTGAACATCGTTGAAACTTTACTTTGATAGTTTTTTATAACTTATTGGCTCCTGTACCTACTTAGTTAATCAAATTGAAATATTTTATTGGAAAGTGATGTTTTTTTAATAACTCTCGGCTTGCTTGGCGGACGTTCGTTGTAATGAAATCATCGACGTATATAAAATCGACGACAATAAACTCGCGTCATTTGTTCAACTATTAAACAGTACCTACACACTCTTGTTTTTCCAACAACACAATCGGAACGTGTTCGCCCGGTTTTGCGCAGTTGAAAACGAGTACATTTGTGACGGTTATGAAACAAATTCGAATAATTATAATAAACAACATGTGTACTTTTTAGATTCCGTATAGGTATTTATTATTAATCCATTGACTACTGCAATGTGTGTACGATGGCGAATATACGAATAAAATTGCAATTCGATGAAAGCTATTGTACCTATACGAATGGTATTCATTTGTAGTAAATCTTCTTTTTGACGTGGGTCTCGAGTCCTTACTCGTTAGGGTCGCCCACTCGAGGGCTGTCGACTGGGGCACGAGTAGCACAGTGGCACACGGGCATGACCCTTAGCCGTCGCTACGACGCGCGACGTAGCTCTGACGTCACCCGTGGAATTTACAAACCCCGTGTGGGCTGATCTCTTTGTGTGCGCAATATTGATTTTCTCACTAATTCCCCAACTCGTGGATGTTTGCGCTGATGACGTAGGTAAGCACACGGAAGCGGTGTTACGCACTGCACCGTGGCACTCCACTAGACTCGACCGGAGCTGGTGACCACGGCCGCGGGACCCTAGTCATGGCCATCACGCATTACAACACCAGCCGCGCGGCTGCCTACGGAAAAACAAAGCAACTGACATTTTTTTTTTTTTTTTTAAATGAGTTTTTTATTTTTATTTTTATTTTTGGCACTTAATGCAATAAACTTAATGCATACCGTCCCTACATAGTACATACTCACAACCATAAAAAGGCTTTAGTCTTAAAGAAATAAAAATTAAGAAAATCGTTAAACTATGGAAGATTTATTTTAAATATAAAGCGGTTTTCGGTTTTTTGCTTCTCCTGTTAAATTTATTCTGCTGCAACAACCATCAAAAAGGCTTTAAGTCTTAGAGAAATTAAAATTAAGAAAATCATTAAACTATGGATGATGTGTTTTTTAATAAAGAGATTTCCGGTTTTTTTTTTTTGCTCCTCCTGTAAAGTTTATTCCGCCGCAACTACTTTGTTTTACGGTAGGGCAGCCGTGCGGTGGGGCGGTAATTAAATGTGCCAGAGTATGCATGCACTTAAAGTCATTGCTGTGGCGTTACATGCGAGACAAACAGCTCGCAATGTCAAATTGAAAGAGATGACATTAAAAAAAGTCAATTCTTACCGCCATCGTAACAAAAACGAGAAGTTTTTGATGCGATTGACACCTGTCACTTTGAGTGACACTGGACAGCGGACGTGTCGCAGAGGTGACATTAAGATGATGAAATTAATTACCTAGTATGTACAATCATTGTTACTAACTAGCAGGATACTGATATCAGATGGCTGACGTAAGTTATGTAAATTAATACGGCCAGTGTGTAGCACAGTGTTAGGTACATTACCGGCTGACGTACATACATTCGACAAAGATTTTGTGTTGTTCGTATTAAATTGACCATATCTGTAAACAGAACCACGAAGTACCGAGCGTTGATGCTTTGATAATGCGATCTGCGTATACTTCCGTGAATATTGAAAGGTTGTTGATGCTTGCTCACATCCTGTTGATGAGAAAATCGCTAGGAGATTGTTTTTGTTTACGAAAACAATTCGAGGGCTCGTGAGTGGCACCCGAAATTCGTAGTAAGTGAGGATAGGCATTTAACGCAAACGAGGAAAATGCGCGAGATAATACATTCTTCTTTTTGTATATGAAGCGATTAGATAGAATCGTTAGCATTGTTGTTTTGATTTTTATTCGTTGTGAATCCGGCATTTCGTGGCCTCCACTTCAAGAGCGCACGGTTCAATGTCAGTTGCGCAAGCTGGCTCTCTTCCGGCTCCGCTGCTACTGCGCTCGCGCCGCCAAACAAAAACTGTTTCATATCAAACTACTAGGTGTTCCCCGCGGTTTCGCCCGCGTTAATTTCGAACTTCCCTCGGGAATTTCGCGATAAAAAGTACCCTATGTACTTCTCTGAATCCTTGACAGTATACAAAATGAAAGAATAAGGATATTGAATATTTTGAAGTTGACTTCGTCTGTAATAGGTATAATTATTAGTATTATATATTAATATCATAAAGAGGAAAGTTTGTTTGTTTATGAGGGTAATATCTGGAATAATAATTATGTAAGATAGTTTATCTCGAATCCCGATACAAAAAGTCCCTGCAGGGATTCCACGCGGGAGGGTGAAACTCCGGAGGGAACTGGTATTACAGTTTATCATAGTTTTTAATGACATCTGACGCTCACAGAAATATTATTTTACTATTCTGTTTTCTTTGACCTTTTTATCATTTCATTTTAATATTAATGAATGTACTCGTAATGGCGCACGTAATGTTTGTGTGAATATCACGTTCTGATGTAATTTCGCAATAAATTGACATTCTTAAGTAATACAAAACTTCCTCTTACTTGTTATTTAAATCATCAATTATGAACAAACACATTTAAAAGGTTTAGTCGGTGACCTTTAATCTTTATTATTTAAAATAATCTTTATCGGATTTGGAAACTTATTAATTATTGAATTCGAAATTCAGTTGAAGTTTCAATCGGTGCGGCGGGTTTAATCTTTAATAATAAATTAATTGTAATAACTTTTTTTACAGAGAAAAAACGACTAATATTTTATACTTCGAAATTAATTTTTCTCTTCACCGATACAATATTTCTGCCATCTGCTGTTAAGCATTACAAAATTTCTGCATTACTGCTTTGTTCAAAGCCATTTCCGGACCCGTTACATCCGGTCCACGAGAGCACTTGAGGATCAAACGCGCCCCTGACTGTAAAAAAATACCTTTTATTACCATGCGAACCCACATTCTTGGGGAACTATTAAATTTATTCGATTAATCATTTAATCAATTTCACTTCTTCATGACATTCAGAATCTCGTGGGGGTCATTACCCTAAGTTTATCACTCTGTACGAGACAAAAAGACAACAATGTAAAGGTCAGACCAATCTCTTATCTCGGTAGATAGTAACTAGAGTAAAGACCGTATACAATATGCTGCAGTATCCTACGAGACGCTTTCGAACGCAACGAATAGGTACATACATATAATATAAATGATCAAAAAATATTTTTGTTCGAACGTTGTAGGTTGTTTCTTGTTTCATTCATCCACGACTTTTCTGTACAAAAAACTCGCTCAAGGTGTTCCCGCACATTGCACGGTCGTATCGGGTTAATCATCTGACAATTACCTGAGCGTACGTGACAATGCAAACGTTTTTTTTTTTCTTAAATCCTCCATCAAACTTGCCAATTCTAAGCCAGACCCTCTTCACAACAGATCTGGATTGAACAGATGTTCCAGTAAACAAATACGGCGGCCATTGTGCTCTACTCCTACGCATGATTTATTATTTGGTCCGCTCGTTGCTGAATCCACGATGGGCCGCGATATAAGAGAAGCGTCCATTGTGCAAAGATTCCTCTATTGAGCATTGAGAAAAACACCATTCCTGAAGAGACAATCGGGTTGCACATGCAATTTCTACCTGCTCGACGCACGTGTTCACTCGAAATGAAATACTGGTGAATAAGCCATAATTTCGCATACAACCAGATATCACTTTGTGTAACACCTATAGAGTTAAATTTTCAATTACCTGTCCAAAAAAATAAGTTCGGGCTAGTCATAAATCATAATACATATAAACTCGGAAGAACTTTATAGCCAACAATTTCTTAAGCTTGTTTATGCTGATAGGTTTACATTCTTGATTTTAACATACTTTACTGTTCTGCGCTTTGTAACATCCTGTTAGCTTCGCAACATTTAGCTTGCATATTTTACTGCAATTATAATAAAATTCGTCGCTCACAAGTCGCCTTCTAATTGGAAGAATATATACAGAAGAATTTGAGTAATTTATAATGTGGATCTAAATTACGTTTATTGCGTACTTAGAATTGTGTCAATAAGGAAAATGATAAAATATGCTATGGAAATCATTGTTTGTACACATTGGACGACAACTCTATCTGTTGGGCACACACTCGTAAATGCATACAATTCGATATACGATACGTTTTAAGGTCAACACAGTTTCGTCGGTATCTCCAGCCGTAGTGTTTATTCAAATGCACTCACGACCAGTCTCCAAGTTTGACTTTCGATTGTGCTACGAGGTCAGCCGATATTTTCATGTTTGTTCCTTTCTTATGTTTTATTGAAGTTTTCATGTTCACTTCCTCTACTTATGAATCCTTTCGTCGCTGTTGAAGACCGACAACTAGACGGGTGACTCTGTGCAGAGTCAGATTATAGCTGAGATTCATTGGGATATGAACTCGGGACTGTGAAATCAAACAATTTCAAGGGCCGTATTTCTTAATCGCTCAAATACTTTCACACACGGAATCGTGAATTCACATGCGAATGCTCATACATTTTTTACTAATGGATAGAATGATTTATAGGAAGGTTTATATCCATAGTTTATCGTGAAATTCCCGCGGGAACTCCGAAACTACCGCGGTCGAAATTGCGGGGGACAGCTAGTTTATTAATAAAATTTTGACGTCTGCAATGCAGGTATTTGATTTGTTTCTCTCTTTTGTAACAAAGAGAAACTGTAATGACATATAAGTATGTACTTTGAATATAAACAAGCATAAAATTTTCGATATGTCATGATAAAAATGGAGATTAATAGTTTCCTTTTCTTTCTTTTTAATCCTTAGCGTTTTTCTGAATGTCATGTTGGACGCGGCCATCTGTCTATTGGGTCAGATTAAATTTTTTCTTGACGTTTTCCCGTAAACCCTGCGTTATGAAAAAGTGACACGTAGCACATGGCGAGGCAGTCTCTACCTGCCTTTGTTCCCGGCACAATGCGCGTGCGCACATCTGCCGCGCCGCCTGCGCATATCCAACAATCACGTGACTCCTGCATCATTTAATAGGTGATATCTTTTATATGAAAATATCACAAAATTATCTTAATCTTTGCGACTTTGTAAAAAAAAAAATATTTTTTTTTACATTCATTTGCATTAATTGGTTTTGAATATGGCCTATTAATAAGCGAGGTCTGTTTACCCAATAATATAGCACTGTAATGGAATAAAATTAATATAACTGCGTTTGTCTATTTAATGCGAGGTCAGAATTACATAATTCGCGCGAGGACGAATATTGCATTCGACATTGCCGAAACGAAAACTTAGCCGGCCATTAAAATAATTGTTTCCAACGTGCCATTCAAATTGCGGCAAACTATTGCGAATCACCCGTTCAATTTATATCTATCTATGTATTATCTTAGGCGTTTGTACGGCGACAATATTACGCGACGCTTGTGTTTATAATACGTAATAATCTCTGTATATAATTACCAATAAGTAGAATAAAACAAAAGAATCGAACGAATGTTGTATGGTAACAATTAATCGGGTGCGAACGCTGACCGCTGGCTTTTAGTGTTACGAAAGGAATCGCAACAAACAGTTGTGTTGGACGCTGGCTACCGCTTTTGAAATTTTGTAATACATCTGGATCGTTTTGAAACATAATATTAACCTGTTTATTTTAGTCTCGAGTGTTGGTACTCGAAGTTACAAAAGCCTTTCAATATGTTGAGCTCGCATTGTTCCCGGGGTTACTCACTGAGTGTTAGCACAAAAGAGGCTTGTTAAGATAGAGTTACTTTTGTTTGTCGGTCACTAATAATTAAACAAAAGCAGTCCGGACTCCAGTGTCTGTCCAATTCAACAGGACGAAACTCGACGCTGTATTGTTTCTGGATATTATTGAGGCATCGAAAGTACAAACGCCAAAATTTATTGCTCTTATAAATCACGAGTCACGACTGTCCATTATATTATTATCCCTATAAATTATGACTATAACTAGATCGTCCGTAACAACTTGTTAATGAACTAGTTTTATAAAAACTAAATTTGGTATAATAAAAAAAAACTCAAAATTTGCATGCCAGCTACCGCACATTTCCAAATTCCGAACGTGCGATTGTTACTGGCCAGTATCGCATACAGCAATAGGCACATTTCGCCGACCGTACCGGCTAGAACGAATGCAAGCCGAAGCAGCATGTAGCGGTGAGCTCATAGCAACAAACGCGCGGCGTTTTGGAGCGGAGACTTGCATCAACAAATCCTTGGTAGGACCTTAACCCACTTGGGTGATTACGAACGCGCTCGCCTCCGCTGAAGCTGCCGGACGCTGCTGCGCTACCAATGCATTTAATTTTATCTATAGGTATTGTTTAAATTAACAAAAAAACACACACCAACCGTTACTTCACCTGCACAAAATTCAGAACTTGTAAGGTTAATATAGTATAAGGTATACAAAAATCATTCGTGCGAGGAGTCCTATCACATTTAATCGTAATATGTTATTGTTAATTGTGCCAAAACTTGCAAGCAGGTGTATTTTATACGACCCCAAAAATTTTCTTCAACCACCCTTTTGTTCAGAAGTCAATGAATAATACACGATAGGAACTATCGTGGGAGCTGCAACGGCCACTGCGATGACCGCAGCGCACCTGCGCGGGCGACCTTGCGCAATGGCGCACACGTCCACACTTATATCGCGATCCGCCTACGGAATTTCACACAAAACTGTAGCATAAGTATACGTCATACTTTTTTTTCTAATAACTTGAACGTCGAAGCACGCTTTTAAAAAAGTCAAAAATTAAGTTTACTAGAAAACTTGTTCGTTGCAAATAATTCCAAATGGATTTGTTGATTGAACTTATGTAAGATTTTATTTATTTACTAGCTGTTATCCGCGGTTTTACCCGCGTTAATTTCGGAGTTTCCGTAGGAATTCCGGGATAACTCTGTATGTTCTTCACTGATAACGTGTAGGTATGCAAAATTTCACATTGATCGGTTGACTAATTAAGCCGTGAAAGCTTAACAAACAAACAAATAAACAAACGAACTCACATTCGCATCTATAATAGTAATGATTAGTTGCCGGTAATGTCTTCGACTCGGAGTCGTGTATTGTCGTGTGTGTCATCAATCGCGCGCAGAGTGCAGCGGCGCGGCGCGGGCGCAGCGGCGGCGGCCGGGCGTGACGGCCCGCGTTTCTGGGTCAAGTACAGCGGTGCTGTGCCATTCATTGTCAACACTACCTTACTCCTCGCCTCGCCTCACCCCGCGCATTCATCCAGCCCCCTCCGCCACGCCGCTGCAGCGCTGCGTCGGCCTCCATAGCCTGAACTTGACATATCACTTTTTTTTAAACAGCCTTTGTCAAAATTCAGGCCACTTGCAACGTTTTGTAGGTTAGTTCTCATCATGGTTGTACTACTACAACTTCAAGTTTTTCTTCTTTGACGATGTTAAACTTAAGTGTCGATGCTTTAGAATTGGTCCAGTAGAAGTAAAATTAACTTGTATGCGTTACATCAACCACGTAATCATGAAGACAAGAAGCAAGTGTGACAACATTCGTTACCTAACAGCTGTATGTAATCCAGGCTTTGATGTAACTCGCTGCACCCAGTCTCCTGTCGATGTCGTGTCTATTGTTATTTTCAGTCTCAAACGTATTATGTCATACAACGCGTAATGTATCAAGCCCGCGCCTGACACCACTCGAGGTCGTCGTCCGACGATCCCCGCGCACCACAGCCTAGCCGCTAGTGCTAATGGCCCATGTACATTCACTTTATACGTGAAACTCACAAACGGTTCCGCACTTTCTTTATTTCATCACTCGCATTGCGTTACCTCTTTCCGTTCGCTCTTCCGTCGCTCTCCGGTTGTGCAAGCTGCCAGCATCACTATTCATTTATTCAGAATTTCAAACGCGCCACTAATTCCGATTTCAAAATTCAATTCTTTGTTCTATCTGATGAAACTCTGATAACTGGCACATAGCGCAAGTAGGTAATTACAAGTTTTTTGTTTCAGTTATTTCCGCACTTTCTTCGGTTGCAATCACGACTTTTGTTTCGCTCCCCTCGGCTGCGACAGGTTTATTTCGCTAGTCCATTGACCTCCCTCCGCTGAACATCCGCGAATCGAACGTGCAATCTCTCTGTTATAACATTTTTCTCTTTTACAATTCGTCACTGTTTGGAAATGTCTGTTTCCGCACTTTCGAATTGCATCATAGACCGATGAAGAAATTTGAGTAACACCGAGTTGAACGACCTGAGTCCTGACGTAATTGTGAATCTCTTTTTATTCTACGCTCACTGATCATTTTGGCATTAGAGCAGAGCATTGATCCTTTCATGATCTCATCATATTCCATGTCCATATACGTTGTGTGTTACAAAAAATTACGAAGCACCTATTTTTTGTTAGGAAATCCGCAGCTACTTATTAGTTGTTACTGTCTCGGCACCTATGTATGTGCTATTTTTTACTATAGCATTATAATTATATATTATATGAGCTTCATGACTAGCGTTTCTAATAAAATATAATATGCATATATCTACATTTAGTACCAATCTAGCTTTCATCGTACCACAAATATTTCGCAACGCCAAACGGTACATTGCCGGGGCATGAGAAAGTACCGCTGTCTCGCGTTCCATCAACGCTCCACATACCGCTTAGCTGTAAACTAGAGAGAGAATATTGCACAATAAACTTCATCATTCATAGACAAGACAACTCGAACTAGTCATTTTTCTCATAATATTTAGTCATAGACAACGACTAAGCGAGATAGTGTCATTTAAAGAGGCATAAATGGATTCCGCTAAATCCATGAAGCAAGTTGTTTGTCAACGTATGATAATTCGAATTAAATTCGATGCACGTACTCGATTCACACAATCGTATACGGTGTCTGAGATTCCTCGCGCAGTACGAGGGCCATGAACTTTTGTGTTATGAGCGATATTGATTTTAAGCTGTCAATTAGCTGTGATTGTTAACGACAGGCTGCCTCACAATTGAAATGATTCAAGGTTCAAATCGCGATCATCGCAAATATTCGTGCAAGTTAGTAAACAGTTTATCTCCAATGTTTATAGCAAATTATAACGGTATAGATTGGATACTCGTTCTTAAAACCTGAATATTCCTTGGGCTCTCTTTAATTCGGAGAAACGATAATACATTATAGCTTTGTTTATTTACAAACTCGGGCTTGTATTTACCAGAAAAACAAGACTGTTTTTATCGTATCTTTAACAGGTAATGTTGACAATCTTTATTCTAATTTCCTCGTATTGTTTAAGTGTTATATCTACGAGCTTCGTATACACGCGTAGCGGCACTCTAGCTAAATTTTATAGTGCGATACTAGTACGTCATACATTGCAGCGTCTAGTTCTTTTACTACGATAATGTTAAATGTAGTTATACTTATGTCGGTCAATGTATTGTAAACAGGAGTTGTTTTTCGAAATGTATTGTGAAGGTGTGCTTTGTCATTGCATACGATCGTGTAATGTACCTATAAATGCAAATACTGCAACTCATTGGAGTCGGGTCGTGGTCGTAGTTATGTACTATGTACAAATATAGTTGGTGATAAATATTGCAATAACAACCGTTCCCGATACGATCAACACTCCGATTACCGCTTTGTTAATGAATTGCTCTCGTGTCAAGCACTTCGTATTCAAAGTGATGAGGACCGCCACTTACGAAATTGCAAACAAAACAACATAATATTATATTACGTTATGTGGTTTTATTAAATGAACTATTTAGTTTTTTGTTGATCACAAAGTCTTTAAGTGTACTTATTACTTTGAATTCAATTTCTCATTAAATATCCGTTTCAAAACAGTAATGATGTAACACAGTAAATAGATACTTTCCAGCTATTTTGTTGTAACTAGTCGTATTTGCCAGCATTGCTCACAAAACCAATATTTGACTATACTACAATTTTTTGACGTCGATTTTATTAATTTCGCAACTTTACTCTCCAAACTCTGAATAGGTATTTTTGTTGCGATTAGATGAAGGTGAAATTGTGATAAAATTCGCGATAAATGAATCCAGTGATAAAACATCTACAACACGAATTATTGATCGTTGTTTTAGTTTTTCTATTTTATTTTTTTTTACAAATGCGTCACACGAAATTTTTACTCGCGACAAACTGCGGAAGCGTGTCTAATGTTAAATTTTCCTCATTGCTGTGCAAAAATAGTACACTTCTATAACACTTCTTTTATACTATTTCTGTTACAAGTTTTCCTCATAATTGTGTGTTATTTCCAGATCAATTAACCTGATGAGTGTTTATTTGTTGTATAACTTAGTGATGCAACTCACTCACTCGCTCATATTATTGCAATGTTTAGCGATTAATCCCGTTTGTCGTCCCACAAGCGCTGCAATGCAACCGCTATGCGCAATAATATGTACCTATTTCGCAATGCTTACATCGCAACATTGCTTATTTTGCGTTTTCGAAACGATCGTTTGTCATTCATTCCTTTTATATTCGGATGAGGATGAGCACATTGCGGTTATTGTCTTACGAGACGTGTATTGGCCAAAAACAGAAACCCGAGTTGCAATGACACAACCGAATAACTTTCGCGTTGCGTTTATTTATACAAATCGCTTGATGTTTTACAACCATTTATGACACTGATTTAATACGACTTGCGCCATTAATTAATCTCAGTTGAAACTTGCGTCGAGCTCAATTTACCCTTAATTTAGAACTGACGTAAGCCTAAGTGTAGTTGAAATAAATGTAGGCACTTAGCTGAACTTCAGTTTTCAGCTTTTTTTGGCTTGATTCCAGTGTAAATTTCGTAAAATCTACATTTAATGTATTGATCCAAGTCGCCCTTAGGTGTACTTTAAATAAAAAAGCGTGTGTATAATTCAATCATTGTTTGTAACGTCGTTTCGTCACGCCATCGGAGTCGGTTGCGAGTCCACAGTCCACACCCACCGCTGCAAGAGACGAATGCACGCATGTTCCTATCCGACTCTCGAGTCTTGTGCAAAGCCATTATGAAATGGAGCGTAAGGACCCAGCCGTTTATACGTGTCGTGTACACACACACGAAACATTGCGAATCCACCGGCCAAAACCGTTTATTACCAAATCCAAAAGGATTACTCAAATGTTTTGTTGTTTCACAAAGGACTCGCGTTCGACCGTCCTCTGTTCTCGCATATAAAACACTTGTAACAGTCAACAACGGAGCGATTGTCTCATTTCAATTTTTCCATACATTTGCGTCACTCGTGCGCAAGATCCGATGCTGTTTACCAACTGTGAGTAATGCCGGCTCGCGTTGCCGCGCCGTTCGCAATACCTTGCCACAACGGACTCCACTCGCTCGCTATATGCGCAAGCTGTTGCGACCACCGTCCGCAACCCGACTTGCTTCAGTGTTATATACTATTTGCTCTTTATGTTTGCTTGCTACATAAAGTACGTACGAGCGAAACCTTTGGAATTTTATATTTTCCCATATTATTAGGTATACCAGCCCCCCTTAGCCAAGTTGAAAATCTTTCATAAGTGGGCTGATTGTGACAAAATTTTTTGTTCCGACTCCGGAAGAAGTCCGAGCGTCTCGCGAGCTGAATCTCGCCGATTCCGCAATACAATAATGCAAAGGAAGCGGCTGCGGGGCGAGGCGATTGTCGATTCCGGCTGCGTAAGCGCAGCCAGCGGAAACAGCGCAGGCGTGCACGGATTTAGATTCCACTCTTTTTGTTTATCGTCCGATCTAGACCGCATCTGTCGGTTGACAAAAGTGTACCTACCCAGCGGGGGCAGCTGCCCTTTTATGGTTCTCATTATTGGAGCAACCGCGCAGCAACACTGGAACGCACGCGCACCTGTCGCCAGGTGTAATGCCATATCCATCATTATCGGCCTCTCGTTCAAATATGGAACCGAAATAGAATAAATACTTATTTCTTTGCTCAGTTGCGTGTCACAGTGAAAGTTATCTGGGCGATCTGTCCCGCCCGCTGCCGCATGAGATTCACATACCTTTGTCACGAGCAGCTGTGTTGCGATGTAATTACTCGTGCGGTGTCGAGAGCTGCCGCTTTTTAATCGAGTTTCCCAATACCTGGAAAAGTCGACTCGAAACGTAACAACGTGTTATGAAAGCGAATACGCAAACACATTAGCAACTCGGCTACTCGCTTCTATCCCTCGTAATATCCTTCATAATGGTATTTGTTACATTATGTCTTAAATTAGGTTGCGACAGTGTACGGCGCCGAGTTTTTCGACTTTGCAAGTATTATTTCGAGCGTGTCTCTGCAATGGACCTTAAAGATCAAGGGTAAAGATCTGTGCTGGCGTTTTTTTATCGCGGCACATGAGCACCGTCATCGTCGCACATGGTTCCGTCCCCACGAATCACAATGTAGGCCGGAGAAATTATACATTTCGAAACGTACTTACACGCACAGCGGGTTGTGACAGAACGTGTACGTATCGAAAAGGAGTCAATGAACGGAAGTGTTTCACGACTGTGGGTGACATGCGTCGACTTTATCTGGGCTTGTGTAATTGTGGGCCTATTACCCAATGTTCGTACGCGGCGCGATCGCAGCGCACACGTCGGGGGGCTCGCTACAAACTTGTTAACGCATCTGTCGCAACTGCTGCCCTGCGGTTTCCGAGTTCGCCTTTCCTCAGCCGGGTCGATGCACGCTTTCTACGCCACCGCTCATTCTTCGGTGCGCCGGCGGTGTCGTGCGATTGCAAAACATTAGACACAGCCGAGTCGCGCTTTCTTCGTCCGCAACGGAGAAATTGTTGCGCCACACCCGCTCTCGTGCGCCGACCCCACGTTAGAAAGGCGTCCGCTCACCTCGCCCGACAATGTTAACGTAACTGTGTAAATTGTGTAATTGCAACAATTCGAGATCGACGCCGATCCAGATACTTTTTGCGGACGCTTTCTTTTGTTGCATAATCCGCGGCGTTATTAGACTCTAGCGGGGTCATCGTACGGTGCTGCGGCGGCTGCAGGCGGTGCGTTTGCGCAACGGGCCCGAGTGCACGCCTCCCGTTCCGCAGTCCGCGCGTTGCAACACGGGATTATTTCGGCAGCGGCGACGGCGCTTGGACCGCCGCCCGGACTTGCAACACGCTGTATCGCAACGTCGCTCATAATCCACAGCGTTGTGACATGCGCCGTACGCATGCCCGCGTGATGCCGAATACGGTGGGCCGATTGCGCTGCAGGGTTCCTGACCTGATACTGGCCACCGATAAATGTTCTTTCTTCTCCATCTTCAACGCCCGGAGCTCCCAGCCGACACCGACAGCCCAGCCTGTTCGAGACCTGACACGCATACATCATCCCGCCCGCTGTCACTCTTGCACACCGCCATTGTCACAGAATTCGATTCGTAAGCTAAAACAATTTTGCAACCGTTGTTCACATTAGTGTTTTCGCAAGCGGCCCAACGCTCGGTTTCCAAATGGTGTTCGACTTGCGTTATCGCGACTCCGATAAAGCTAAGTAGGCAATGTACGCTGCCTGTGCGGTTTTGAGACCTAAATTGACTCGTTGAGTTGTCGAGAATATTTCATCATTTTAAATGCATTTGCTTGCTCCTATAAAAAAATAGCATAACATGTGCTATTTAGAGACAAATGGACCTCGTCTCAGCTTAACAGCTACAGTGTAGCTACAGATCGCATAGTCGCAGTGAGGTGCTGGTCTTCCCTTTAGCATTTCGTCCGAGTCGCGCTGTATTTCACACGGTCGATAGCCACCGCTTTTGACAACGTAACCTATGTATATAATTCGGGGAGTTGTTATCGACGATACAGTACGTACAATGTGCGTGTATTTCACAAAACGTCCGCCGCTTGTGGCCGCGTTGTGCAAGCCGGGCGGACGCGTGTTCGGGACGGCTCTGTTTCCCAACTATCCCGGCGGCATCTCTCGCGGTGACGCAACGCAGCCGCACCGCACCGCACCGCGCCGCTCGCCGCTTGCCACACCACGTGTCCCTACAATAAACGCAGTTACGAAAACCCTATGACTAACAAGTAACAATCCAAACGCCACCATAGCCAGGGCTCGGCGAGCGCACGCACACACTCAAATGTAAATTACGGATTGTGTAGAGTTGTTGACATACCTATTAATAAAAATTATAATAATAAAAAACCTCCTTGCGCAATCCGTCGTCGGTCAAATAGAGTTTTGTGTATCGTCGTCGTTTTAAAAGCGTGTGAAGCGTTTGTTTACGTACCTACCTACTGATTGCGCAAACGCATCGTCACGTTTAATTAAATTGTAAGTAAATAATAGCGATACATAATATAACAGGAAGTGCATGCGTGTGTGCTGCATCTGGGCCGCGATGGCTGCTATTGTTGCGAAAGTGTCAGGGTTGAGTTGAGCAATGGCGGTAGTTGCGAAACAGAGCCGCGCGCTGCGCCAGCGCATCCCGCTAATTGTGGGCGATCTCCCACACGGCCGACCATCTCGCACGTCAACATGGGCTCGTTATTACAATTATTTATGTCGTGGGCAAATCAAGCCATCGAGCGTTACAATTGTCTATGTCGTAGCGAATCCAGCCAGCGTTTAATAACCGAGGATAGAAAATCCCGCTTGTTTGAATCCCGCTTGTTTGTACTAGCTACCGCCACAACGCTTTTTCTGTTGTTTGCCGGTCGTTTGTAAACGCACGACGACATATTATCATGTCTATATCATACCCGAGTACGTATGTAGGTACCTAGGTGTTCGAATTACACTCATCAATGTCTCAATCGTCTTATATCTTAAGTACTTTTAAAGCGGCCATTAAAAGGCGGCGACTACACAATTTTTTATTACAAGAATACTTTATCAATGAAGACGGGTTTACGTGTCAACTTAGCTTTTACATTTATGGAGTTGGTTGGTTAGTAATAATAATAATAATAATAATAATCCACTTCACAACACACAGATCAACTTGATCCCACACTAAGCTATAAGCTTGTGTCGTGGAAACCAAGCAAACGTGGTATATACTACACATATTATTACATATATATTATACTATAGATATATATATACACACCCAGACTGGAAAATGGAACCCTGTGTTCATCACACAAAGTCCACTCCCACCGGGAATCGAACCCGGAACCTCTTGATTAGCGGGCAGGCATGGTGACCATTGCGCCAATCGGGTCGTCAATCCATCGCCATCGGGTACCTACATAAACTTGCTTGTAGGCTCACCGCTACTTAACTCAAATATAATGCTAACTTTTAAATGAACCAAATATTATAGTACCTAAATGTGGTGTTGTGAACGTGAGTCAATTTACTAAAGTACCTACTCGATAATGTCAACGGTTGCGCTCGTCACGAATGCGCTTGAATACTCGGTGTTTGTTCAGCGCTCACTCATTATAATAAGGCATATCGTTCAGTGTTCATGGCACATTTTGTATATTATATTTAGGCGGTCGACAGCCCTGTCCGCGTACAGTGTGGGTAATGCCAAATTGCGTAAGGTCCGCCCGGTGGTGTTGCGTTGCGCTTGCGACAGTGCTGTATAGCGCTGTTGTCCTTTCGCCCGCTCGCTGCGAGCGCTTGAAGCGCGGCCGAGACGCCGCGCCGCGCCGAGAATCCTTCGAGGCCACCGGTCGGAACACGCTCGGAAATCCGGCCAACCTTCCGACCGCGTTACGACACCGCCGCGTTAACTTATTTACTACGTTGCGAAATACGAATCGATCGCAACCCGCACTCGCACAGCACAGACATATCGCTCGCACTCTAGCCTTGCCGGCCGGCGTAGGGATTTAATTAGGATCAGTTGCGCAGTCGGACCTACTAGAACGGACACGAGGACGCCCTCCGGAGCCGGCCCCGCTCACTGGCCGCTGCGGCTCTGAAATGGTTCGGAGTGCGCGGGCGCCGGGCGCCGGGCGCGGTGACGTCACGCGTTTCGTCAGCTAGTTCCCACAGCGGATGGTTCGCGCTCGGCCCGCTCAGCCGTCACCGCACGTGCCCGTTTACGCACGAGTTGTCACATTTCTCCTTTCTAGTGTATACAAAGCGATCCAATTGTATAGTTATACAACTTCTTTTTTCTTCATAGAAACAAAAAATATCATCAAATCATTGTACCTACTTCTAATGCACTGAGTAATTGGACGCCATCGTTGCGCCTGCTCCAATATTTCACATAGTACCCGACTACTGTCGCTGAGCAACTCGTTGCGACATCTAACAAGACTCAATAGTAACCTTTGCTGGGAGCCAACTTAGCTCAATACTGTCACGACCCGATCACTTCATGAGTGTTGCTAATAAATGCGTATCTCGTTAATCTTCGAGCTCGAATAAACTATTATTATCTAGCCCATTGCGTTACGTTTACACAGTCGCCGATTACGTAGCGTGGTTGGTTATATACTCTTTGGTTGTGCCTACACGAAATTATCTGTTGCGAATGAAATCTGCGCAGTGTACACGCTTATTCTGCGAAGTCGATTTCAGCTGACTCCATTGCGTCTCCCCGCAGACTATTTGTCAAACGTTAGAGAGACCGCAACTCGCTAGTTTTGTAATTGAACTTTTTACTAAAACTTGATATTTATTGCCTCGAGCTTCAATAGGTATATTTGACTTTCATATTTCTTAACCGTACCAAACCGTACAATATTATATTCACTTTCAGTATTTATAGTTTCGAGGTCTTCAATATAAATAGATCGGGAGCCCTTTATTTTGAATACGTTTACTCGCGGCCCCTCTTTAGAATGAATATACTTGAACGCGCTAAAAATATCGGATACATACATTAATGTGAGTCCATTAAACTGCATCGCACCGCCCACCGCACACCTGCTTGCAACTCCTTATAATTTCTTTCTTTTTTTTTAATGCTACTCGTATAGAATATTTTTGAGTTTAATTCGCAACATCCCTTCTGCCATAATAACGACATTGTAACTGTATAGTCAACAGTTCTACACTCCCAAGAAACTCGATAACATTTGCACAACAATAGTATTCAAAAAATTCTTAGTATCATATGCATCAATATTATCTAAACATTATACAAATATATACGTACCTATCTTACGAAAAATCTTCACAGTAAAATTATCCTTATCAACTGAGGTTTGACAGTGACGAAAACTCTCAGTTTGCTACAAAACATTTGACAACGTGTGTGCTCAGTTGTAATAGCCACTTTTGATGTTGATTGTACCTACGTCATGTAACGTCATGCCCGGTTGCAAATATCAAGGCGAACATAAATTACACAAGATCGGCTTAACTATTTTGTAAACATTTACAAGGATTCCCGCTGAAATTCTGCCAATGGTGCGGATTATTTATTACTAGCTGCCCCGCGCGGTTTCACCCGCGGTAATTTCGGAGTTCCCGCGGGAATTTCGGATTACAATGTAGCCTATATTAACCAGTGATAATGTAGTATTCAAATGGCGAAAGAATTTCGGTCGAGTACTTTTTGAGCCAATTCGTTACAAACATACTTTAATACAAATCTTTCCTCTTTATAATATTAGTATAGATTAGGTATTTAATTTTCCCGATTTGACATTCGTCGCCGGGTTCAGACTTCAGACTTCAGTGTTCAGTGAGCAATGTTCGAATCGATCGCACCAGCTCGCACTGTCGAAGTATGGTTTCGAATAACTGCATTTAATACGTTTCGTAACGATACGATTTGACTGTGCTGTGAAACACGAGGTCGGCGCGGTGAGCCCGAAGCTTGTACTGATGAAACAAAACCTATTGCGTCACCGAACTGTATTACAGACCTACTACATAGTTATTTACATCGCGACATTATTGTTGACGCTTACTTACACATAGCGAAAGGAACAGCTACCGCGCAACGTTAGCCTGGCAAATTATAATTATAGACGCCATTATTAAAGAAGAAGAAGAAGAACGTTAGCCTGGACGTAATAGGTCATCTATACCTACATATGAAATGCTTTGTCTAGAATGACTGACTGACGGATCAACGCTAATCGTAGAGACCTGAAACTTGGAGGGTGTGTTCTTTGTATGATGTAGGTGTCCAATAAGAAAGGATTTTTCGAAGTTCTATCCCGAAGGGGGGGGCAAAGTTTATATGGAACAATTCCGCGGGACCTCCGAAATTATCGCGGGTGAAACCGAGCGGGACAGCTAGTCAATATAACTAGTTACATTCGCTAATTATACACACACGCGAAACGCTAATACAGTCCCGACAAAGCTTTGTGCACAAAGCCATCCATTACGGTCTATTGCCCACTCTTGTGTGCACCTATCTATCTGTGTATGCATGCATTATACATGATTCATGTAGGTCAGTGATCAATGCTGCCCAGTGGCGGATTTACCAATTTACCAGCAGGCTGAGTACGCTGGAGCCTAGGGCGGCAGATTTTAGGGGCAGCAAAGAGAACAAAATCTTACCCAAAAACTAGTATTTCTTGTGCAATCTTAAACTAAATGGTTGAGTTGTGAAAATAATAATCTAGGCATTGACACAGTTCACAATCATAGTATTTACCCCATACGATTCATAAAGTTGAAATTTCACTGACAAAAATTGTATCATAATTAATATGATTGTAAGGTAGAGTATAGAATTATAGGCGTCGGAGTAAATCCCACTCTAATACTGCCTAGAAGCCATCCGATCATCCAAAACTGTACCTTTCTAAACCTACGTCTCTCTTGTTCTAGGACGACGTTGAAACTGGAGTCGTTGGAGGACGCGGTCGTTCTTGACGACCCTGAAGAGGACTTGTTGCAAGACAAGAGAGGATGTCCGGCTTACGTGTCGCCTGAAATACTAAGAGCGCATCGGACGTACTCGGGCAGAGCAGCCGACATGTGGTCGCTGGGCGTCATCCTATACACAATGCTCGTTGGAAGGTGTGTAGCTATATTATTATTTTTAAGTGAAAATTTTGGGATGGGGAAAAGCACTGAATTGTGGTTATACAATACTGATGAGTGTGTGTAGGTACCAAAAATAATGCTTCCAAGTTTGTAAACTTAACGATAAGTTCTCACTTCAGAAGTGCAGTCCTAGGACTGAATTGTTTTTTTTTTCTACTAAAAAAAATTACAATAGAGTACGAGCAGGACGTCTTCACCTGCCTACCGTGGGACTTACCGTTTTCAAAGATCGCAAGGCGGGGGCGCAGCGGCCGTTGGTTTGACGATCACCTGTCGGCCGTTACGCGCCAGCGGGCCAGCAATTATTATCACTCACATATAAATAAATGAGGCTCGTGAAATCCTCACCGCACCTGCCGACGCGCGGTCATGTGGCGAAGACGTTGGCAGCCCCCCGCCCCGCGCCCCGCGACCTCCTACGCACCTGCCGTTCGCGATCCTTTGTCTTTTACCTTTTTCTTTTTTTTTTCGCCCGATCCATGGCACCCGTAATTTATATTCCAAATTCGAGATTTCGCCGCAATCGCCGGCCGGTTCCGACTTCACCTGTCGCCGGAAGGGTTCCCCGCCGTACCTACCTGGGTTTTTGTTTCGGCTCGCATCAGCTGCCGCCTTCCAAATGACAATACAATCACAGTCATTAATACTAGTCGTTCCATAATTTATGGCGTCCTATTTCAACTACGACGACGCGACGGTCTATTTTATCTCTTCTATTTCTTTTTTACTTAAATTAATTTTAATTAAGTGCCATTTTTTGCACGACACCCTGTTCCTATCTTGATTTTCGTTATCTGAGAAACTACCGTCAATTGACATCTTAATCGACTGTGAACCGTTCGTTTGTCATTAAGAATAGAATTAATTGGCATATACCTACGGGTATTATATCAGTGGTCTGATACCCCATAGTAGGTACAAACTTTGCTTAGTTTGGGACCAGAACCCAGGTGGTGTGATAATGTCCAGAGTTATAGAGCTGAATGTGTGGTAGAACAACTAGAGATCAACGCACACATTGATTGTGTTTGTCTTTCAATTTGAATGAATACCCTTAGCCAAGTTGTCAATTTTCAATCGTTATCGCTATGGAAATCGTTTTATTTTGCGTGACATGACAAAACGTTCCTTAGACTCCAGCTTATTAAGCCTGCTAGTAAAGCCGCCACTGTATAGAAGCTATACCTTATGTTTGTGGGCATACAATAAAGTCGTTTCACGTCGCCCCCCAGGTACCCGTTCAACGACTCGGAGCACGCGTCGCTGTTCGCGAAGATATCGCGCGGCTACTTCGTGGTGCCGGAGTGCCTGTCGTCGCGCGGCAAGTGCCTGATCCGGTCGCTGCTGCGGCGCGACGCGGCCGAGCGGCTGGCGGCGCGCGACGTGCCGCGCCACCCGTGGCTGGCGCGCGACCCGCGCAACGAGCTGCCGCCGCGCGCCGCCGCCGGCCACGATCGGCTCGTGCCCGACGTCGACCTGCGCGCCGACTGCGTCTAGTGGCGGCGCGGGGCCGGCGCGCGCGCGACACGACGCTGGCGTCGGTTGTAAATACGTTGTATAGTCAGTACTCAGTCCTGCCGCCGACAAGTTGGCAGGCTTTGGTCGGTATCGCTGTAGGGAAGGAAGCAACTTATCACGTCACGTGGTCCCGTCAAAAATTGTTGACAGTTGTCGTGACCACGTGAAATGAGGATAAGTTCCTTAGTTTTCTAAAGCGGTAACGATTAAAGATTGCCAACTTGGGTAAGGGGGATGTTCATCCTACACTTCCTGCCAAGACTAGTAGGTGCATACGGTTGGTTCCGCTGGATTCGTCCGTGTTAATTGTAGAAGAGGGTTGAAGTGTTTGAACGGGGTTTTGTATCCAGTTCAGATATATCTGCACCACGTGGGGAGAAATCATTCAAAAAATTACACAGATTATTGTTCTGGTTGATTTTAACTGGTTCGTTACCGGTACAATTATCTATGCAACTACTAGTGGTGGCGCGCGGTTGCGCCCGCGCCGGGAAGTGACGGTGGTAAAGTTCGAATGTATCCACATTCTCTTTTACAGAATATTATTTATGAATTATTATATTTAAGCTATACCGGCCTATGTTCTCGCTATGTAAGTACAGTACGCACGCAGTCGAGCGGATCCCTGGATCATATTGAAGTTTCCACCTCAGTCACCTTAGGGTATAGACAAGTTTTTCTACACTTTATGCAATTAAGGTCTTATTCTTCTTTTCTATACGGCTTTTGCCGGTTTCAATATTTGCGAAAATGTCGAATTGCCCATTTATGATTAGCTATGGCGCGCGATTCATGTATAAAGTCACTTGTCTAAACTCAAATATGGAGGTCGATCAAGATTTTTGGACGAATTTACCAACAAAGGGCCGCAGTTCATAAATATAACGTTCAGCACATATCGTTGGTCAACGTTTGAACCATAAAGTAACTTATATAAATACGTTTGACCGAACTTGAAAGAGCGCCGGGACCAAAACTAAAATCAAACGTTATATTTCACGCTTTTGTTTTGGTGAATTCGTTCGCAATCGGCCTCCTTGCACTGTACCACCAGTTCTATGTCTTAACCTTAAATCGAAACATTGTCCGTTGTAATTTCGACTTTACACACAGTAAGGTCGAAGTTTCAATGGACAAAATTTCTATGTAAAGTCAGAATGACACTTAAAAAGATGGTGGTAAACCCCAGGTCGATGTACGTATACAACTGCAGTACTGTACAGGAGCCTAAGCCAAACGAAGGTCTCTGTTGAGGTCTTTTATGTAATGTAAGGGTGTGATCCCTGCGGGGGATGCGCGGCGGGCGCGGCTGGCCCGCGGCTCGCGCGCGCCGAGACAATGCAGTGGAAGCTCGACGATAACGCACACAGACAACATCGCGTACAGTCAACATCGATATATACACATTTGACCGTCATCGAATCTTATTTGAATAGTAATAAAGTTCAAAATTTGACCAGTGTTTTATAGAGCTGTTGTCTGTACATAAGCCGTCCGAGTCGCACAAACAGACCGACCATAGCTGACAACGCAGTTTTAGGGTCAGCTCAGACCTGCTGGAGAATAGGTATCGATCATATTTTTTGTAGGTAAGTATATGTATTATACATATCAATATAATTTGGCACGAACATGCTCTTAGGGAAAACTTAGCTCAGTTATGTGTAACATTCGTTATGGGACCAACTTAGAAATGGTGAAAAAAAAAATCAGCTCTTCCATTTATAAAAATACCATTTTTCCCATACAAAATGGTGTGTGTACTATAGTTTAGATTTGTATAATTACAAAATTATTATGAGCAAAATTTGCCCTATAAAGTATATATGGAATTTAAAAACCTATCTTGTAAGCTCTCTAAAAACCAAGAAGTCTCCGGTTTGAGTCCCAGTAAGGGCGGACTATATAAATGTGTATCTACATATATAATTTTTATTGGTTCACCGATCTTTTATGGAATCAAGTCAACGACGCGACGTTGTTATTTTTGCATTAGCTGAATAAAAACGCTGAACGATTCTCCTTCAGATCTCGGCTGACCCTTATGCGACTTTATTTGCATTGGCTTTTACGAGCTGTGTTTATAGTCGTTATATCGGTAATGAATGTAACAATATGTGAGACTGATAGCGCGTTCTTGTGATCTTACTATTGGAATGTTATATGGATCGTCTTACAAGTGTGTGCGAATATGGACTCGCGGACTTTTATGTAAATAGAACTTTGGATGAAGTGGTTTCACTTACCGCCTGAGACCTGGAGCGCCTGATTTTTCAACCAGTGAACGAAAAGAACCTTAAAATCGCTCTTAATACAAAAACCCGCGTCATTTTGATCCGAAAACTTAAAATACAAGATTACACAATTAAAATAAATATGGTCGATTTTTTATTGTACGTGTAACACGATATACACACAATTAAAACGCGGCCTTATTTCTTTGGACTTTGAATTAATTTTTCAGGTCATTTTCTAGAGCAAAATGCGAGTTTCACGTTTCTTCGTTCACCGTTTTTGACTGATCGATTGCGTTTACATTTTCTTTTCTTATTTGTAGTTACAAGAGAGAGAAAGTTTAAGTATATACTACATCTCTTTTCTGACCACAAAAATTGGGTACGATGGCCGTGACTTAATAGTCTAACAAGTATTTAGAAATCCTACATCGTTGTACATTGTGCAAGTATATCTTCTAAAACCCAAAAGAAGTATAACTTAGAAAAGTTAACGCAATGGAAGAATTAAAAAACTCGAAACTATAGGTTCTCCGCTCCATAGTATGTGTGTGTGTGTGTGTGTGTGTGTGGGTATTTAGTTATTTATAATATCAGTAGAGCATTCTGTTAACTATTACATATTAAAACAATTCTTATAAGTATAATAATCATACCAATTTCTCATCAATATATATGGATATATTGCATTGAAGTTGTCACTTTAGTTTTAGGTAAATTATGTACATTTTGTATTTATGATGAAATAGCAAATGAAAAATTAATAAATATCGTGTATTGTGATCTCCACCGACGTTGTTTATCGATTGATTGCCATTAAGTTGTTATACAGAAGTTGATGTATCTTTTGTTGTACAACAATCAGTTGCTTCCATCTTAGATATTATATTTTGATTTTATTTTTGTGAAAAGAAATTTGGCGTTTTATGGGGAAAAAGAATCGAAAGAATCGTGATTTATTTTGTGAAATCGATAAATACATAATATTATATATATGCGACTAAAATTATGTTCGAGAAAATATTGTATACTTTAAACTTAATACTTTATATTCACATCACCATGTACCGGAATGGTAGTAGAATTTGGTCCGTGCCATTTATTTAATTTAACTTAATTTAATAATTGTTATAATTTGAGAGGGGCGTTAAGACGGCACTACTTTTTCTGGAAGCTGAAATTATTTTTCCATTTGGTACTTGGTGTTGAGTTTTCACATGATTTTTGTAAATTTTGAAATCAATTTCGTTTTTGTGGAATAATTTGTTATAAAACTTGGGAAAATATAAATCGGAAGATGTTACCTACCCTGTGATGTTGCCGTACTGTCTTCAAAATTTTCGTTACTTATCTAATAATCTCATTTCATTAATTTGTTAGTTTTCCTATCATTTTGTTTTCTGTTCATTGTTAAAAATGAAATTCAAGTCTTTCGCAGTGAAGAAAGCGCGTTGTACAATTTAGTTGTGTACTGTGTTAAATATATTATCGCTACTTTAACTTATACAAACTGTAAATAGTGCTAAGATATGAAAAAAAAGAATGGATAAATGGAATAAATAATAATTTAGAAAAAAATTACATTCATACTTTCATTTATAATCCACATAATCTTACCAATATCCATAAGATAGATCCATCAGTTTAGAAAGACCTAGTGGTTATTTGCAACGAAATACCTACTTCGAACCCATGAAATCCAGGTTTTAGATTATTTATTTATCGGTAAAAAATGTGTATTGTTTCTCATTAGTAGCTGATTAAAATGTTAAACTGCTTATATTTAGTCAGAGTTTATTCAGACAAGTGTAGTATTTACCTATTGGAAATGAGATATTTGCTAACGCACTAACAATCTGCATCCTAAGCAGGATTTCTAAATTATAATAGTGCACTAAACCCTGAAGCACCAACTCATATGCGTTATTTATTCCTCTCTTATTGTATTACGAAATAAAAAGTCAAATTCGATCTAGCACGATATTTATTTAAATTATAATTTATAACACTATATTACAAAATTAAACTATTCATTAACGTAACCGAGTGCGTGGACAATTTTCATTTAAGGTGTGAGAAACTATAGTAACCAGTCCCGGATCAAGGGGGGCAGCCGGGGCCTATGCCCGAGCGGCAAGTTCAGAGGGCGGCCAAATTCACACTTTACAGACGAATCGACTACTCACTACCACAGAATAAATAATAGTACAAGTACAGAAAGAACAATGGCCAAATTTCTATAGGAGCTGGACTTGACTTTTATTTTTCATGTCCCAAAGTAAACTATAGTTAGATTGATTTGTTTTTATGTTGTTAATACCATCCCGTTTAAAAATCATATCTAAATAGCCAGGATTTTTTAAAATAACATCAACAATACATTTGAGGTTAGAATCAATAACTACCTTTTATCCGACCTAAAAGTGTAGTTAGTATAGAAATAAGCACAGAAATAATGTAGTTAGCGATAGCGATAGTCACAAGTGGTAGTTATCAGTTCGTAAAAAATGCCTAGGTCAAAACTGGTCAAAACGACAAAGGAAATCCAAAATAGAACAGCAAGTGAAGCGAGATGCGTGCGTGATTGCCGTGTGTCATGTCTTTTTGTCAATTAAAAAAAAAAACAAAATAACAATGACAATCACTGGCGCGGTTCGATAGCCACAGATTAAGTAATTTGTCGAGGACAAATGACGTTCCATTGTACGCAATTGAACAAAATGCTTATACTTACTATGAACTTACATAATTATTTTTTATGACAAGAATGCATACACAGTTGTTGATTTGATGCCTACATAATTATCGTGTAAAACTATTCAGAAAAACGTGAATAATTATAGTCTTCGAATACTAAGTCATTTCATACGCGAAATGAATCGTCAAAAAGTGTGTTCTGATACCACATACATGGATGTCGTAGAAGTTACAAAAACAAAAATAAATTGATACCTTTTTGTGGCTACTTACTATAGAGATACTTTTTGTGTTTCTAAGATCTTAAAAAATAAGAGTATTTTTCATATTTATATCATATATGGACACCATTGTTTCGTCTCGAGTACGATTTGGCCATTCTTCTTTGTATCTTGTGAAAAATAAATATACGTGGGTGGAGGCGTCATTTATCAGTTTTTTCCCCGCCTAAAAAAAAATTAAGATCCGAGGCTGATAGTAACAACAACTGATATCATTTTTTTGTTGTTTGCAACTTAAGACTTGTCTGTAGACAATTTATACATTATATTTACAAATAAAAAAGTCGAGGTTGAAATATTAGACGCCAAATGGAAAAATAATTTAAAAATTACGAATATACATAATGCAATTTTTTTCCACAAAGACACTGTGACTTTGATAGGTCAAAGTATTGCACCATATTGTGAAACGGCACCTGCAACAAAAATATACAATGAACATACAGCTCTACGTAACGCTAAGCTCTCAAGTTATTGTTGTCTCGCTCATACGCTTGAAAATAAAGAAGACAAACCGGATTTGAAAGCGTTCAAAGTTTAAATAGCGTTTGTAAATACGGATCTAATAGCGTGATTAGATAGTGTGTTTCGAACATTATACTGGCGCCCTACCACCATCTCAAATGTCATTTTACCCAAACATCAATATTTCGTTCATTGTAATTTCGACTTTACACACAATTCACAAGGTCGAAATTTTAATGCAAATATATAGTACCACTGAATGTTATGAGGTAGGTAGGTATTAATTTGCATTCTCGTCAAATTTAAGAACAGAGCTTCGATTATAAAGCCTATTTCTTCAGCAACTTATTCTAGTAAGTAAGCAATGAATACTTACTGAATATACATAATGTAACAGGGTTCCAAACAAATACAGTGGGGGCTGACCTTTTACAGAAACTAAGTAACTAAGCCCACTCGGCATTAGATCGCATGACGTGCTGCGATAAGTAGTATTGTCTGTATGATAACGATAAATAAAAAAAGTATTTATCTATATCCATTATACCTATATAAAAGTGTATCCCTATTTTCCTTGGTCACGGCATCACGCGTGAAAGGCTGAACCAATTTCGCTAATTCTTTTTATGTTGTGTTAGTTATTGTAAGGAGAACAAGAATAAAAGAAGTTGGAGTTCCTGCGGAAATTTCGAAACTCACGCGGGTGAAACTGCGGGGTACAGCTAGCTTATAATGAAAAAATAATAATTATATTCTTTATCAGCAGTATATTAATATCCTTAAATGTTACGAGAACGCAAATTAACATAGCCTTTTGAATAATAAATAATTAGTTACAAGAGGCTAAGTAAAAAAAATGGCTTATGATAGCCTCAGTTTCTAACAAAGTAAGATTATGGTTTTTGGATATATGTACGTACATATATTATGTTAATTGAGTGTATAATTAAAATACTTATTAGGTAAAGCTAAAACCCGATTATGATAAACCTTGATGGAAAAAATTCAAAGGAGCTTCTGTTTTTATCGCAGAATGCTTGTAATTTATAAACAGTGATTTACAGAAATTCAATAAGTAGGTACTCACTAGTAATGTGCCGGATATCCGTATACGTATCCACGGATATCCGAGGAAAAAACTGATCCGTATCTGTTACTTTTTAGCGGACCCTTTACGGATCTTTCACCTTATTCATAGATGAAATTCTATATATAGATGATTATGTAGCAATGAAAAACTATTAAATTCCATTCAGATACACATAAACAACAAAGGCTCGCGCAATGCAAGTCAAAACATGTCCTGTCACGCAGACCGTCAAGTGGCATCAACTATCGAATCAAGTTAAAAAGTTAAGATCCGTATCCGTGGATCTTGACACCAAATATCCATGTTCGGATCTGTATGCGCGGATATACATTTTCCACGATCCGGCAAATCACAAGTACTCACCAGTGGTGAGGTGGTCGTCTGGCTTATATAGCCTAGTAGAGCCGTTCAGCCTGGCTGGGCCCGTGGCAGGCGGCGTAATCGCGCATGCGCCGCTCCAGCTCGGGCCGGAAGTGGCGGATGAGGCCCTGCACCGGCCACGCGGCGCCGTCGCCCAACGCGCAGATAGTGTGCCCTACACACACACCGACATACAATAGACTAGTTAACTAAATAGTTTTTACTCCGTCATGTACATAAAAAGAAATATTGGACACGTATATTTTCATTTTTCACGTAATCAAAAAACAACGTAGATACATTAAGTCTAAATATCGCGTGCAGACTATTTTTTTGACGACTCGTTATTTACATTTTAAATCCGAAAGTTGTTTATCTTTCTTTCATGAGACTAATTATAAAAATGATATGATTTTTTTGGAAGTATTTTTTGTGTTATATATTTTGTCGACGTACCTTCAATTTGTTTAGATATCTCCCACAACATGTCGATTTCTTTAGGTGAAGCGTTGCCGTCTACAAATCTGGAAAATTCGCATTTTATCAATACTTTAAAAGTTTCGATGAGACTTAAAATGTCAGTAATTTTTTTTTCTCTCTGAAAATTAACTACGGAACATACCCGTAGATTCTACATGTGTCAAACTTTCCTCGGTCTTTACCAAGGTCATTTTCACGAGGTAAGAAGAGGCATGAAATTTTTGGGAGGCGGAGTGTCGCTTCTTTATATAATCTCTATTCTTTGCTGATAGGCAAGAGGGCAGGAGGCTCCATGCGCTCGCTCAGTACCTGTACATGATCTTGTTCATCCAGGAGACGCCCTCGCGGCACGGCGTGCACTGGCCGCACGACTCGTGCTTGTAGAACATGATGAGGCGCGCGATCGCCTTCACGATGTCCGTCGACTTGTCCATCACGATGATGGCGGCGGTGCCCAGCGACGTCTGCGCCGCGACCAGCCCGTCGAAGTCCATCAGCACTGTCTCGCACACGCTGAGCGGCGGCGGGAACGGAACATACACAATATTATACTTATAGTAAAGGTTTTTACAGTGGCGAAACTATCGCCACCCGGCATTTTATAAAGAAACATAATCTCTCCCATGAAGATATTTAATTTGAGAATATGTATTATTTAATTATTTTTTTTAATCGCAAAGAGTTTAAAGAAAAAAAAAATAGCTTCTTAAATGAGAGGTGTGGAGAAGTTCGAGACGAGAGTCAACCGAGACAGAAGAAACATCCGTATCTTTTTTGGCGGATATTTTACGTATCTTTTACCTTATTAATTTTCAATACATATATAAAATTCTATATAGGTGATTAGGCTACAACAAAAGTATTAAATTCCATTCAGATAAATTATTTATAAACAAAACAACAGAAACGCCCGCACCATGAAACAAGTCCGGTCATGCAAAGCGTCAAGTGGCGTCAACTATCGTTTCAAGGTCACGCGCACCGACACCGATTGAGTAAAAAACTTACGATCCGTATCCGCGGAACTCGACACCAAATATCCGCATTCGGATCCGTATCCGCGGATATAATATTATAGATATTTCATGATCCGGCACATCACTAGTGACTAGAGAGTACTAACTTCTTGGGTATGAGCGGCGTGGAGGAGCCGCCAGGTATGATGGCGAGCAGGTTGTCCCAGCCACCGATGACGCCACCCGCGTGCCGCTCGATCAGCTCCTTGAGCGGTATGCTCATCTCCTCCTCGACGGTACACGGCGCGTTCACGTGCCCGGAGATGTTGAACAGCTTCGTGCCCGAGTTGCGCGCGCGGCCGAACGACGCGAACCACGCGCCGCCGCGACGGCATATCGTCTGTGCGATGGGAATGTTAACCCTTTCACCGCCGTGTTTTGGTAGCCTCAACTTACCAGGGCCCTTATTCACTATGACCACAACACGCCCCGCTAAGATAAGACGCTGCAAAAACTGTCTTTTCTTCGTAATCAAAGAAGTTTTACTCCAAAAAAATATATTAACAACGTTTCTTATGGCATAAAGAATAATAATTTCTAATATTTTGGCATCTAGAACGTTTGGAAATGCGTTTTTGAGACGTGCATTATGGGCAAGGAATGTTGTTGGTCACAGTGAATAAGGTCCCTGCATCGCCACACGCTTTAGACATGATCTCTCCTAGTGTTGGGAATACTTAAAAATATAGGAATGTATGCACCATCTCCAGAGTTAACAATCCTATTATTCACATAATATGGCGTACACTGAAGTCACACTCTGTGTGCACACTAACTCCACTTGATTTTAAGAAATCATTACTCCTAACATATTTCATATAGACAGGAATTTATTTATATAAAGCATTTTAATTAGCATTTAAACACTTTATTGTACAAAAGGCGGACTTAATACCTAAGGCATTCTCTACCAGTCAATCTTTTGGCTAGGTGATAATTTAGGGGCAGGTAGAATTATAGGAGACAACCCTGGAGACAAACCTTTTCGGATATTAATATTTTAGGTACTTTTACAAAGACAATGAAAAAAAAAATGCACTTGATTTATACTCACCGGTGCAACAGCAATAGTTTCTACATTGTTGACGGTAGTGGGACAGCCGAATAGACCGACATCAGCCGGGAACGGCGGCTTGAGGCGGGGCTTGCCTTGCTTGCCCTCGATAGATTCGATGAGCGCCGTCTCCTCGCCGCAAATGTACGCGCCCGCGCCGCGGTGCACGAACACGTCAAAGTCGTAGCCGGACCCGCATGAATTCTTGCCGATTAAGCCTGCTTGGTAAGCCTGAGGAATTCAATAAATGTGTAAAAACACATACTTATTGCCTGGGCAGACACAACTTGCTTTGACCCTTTCTTTTAACTATGGTTCGTAAGTACCTATTTCTTGCTCCAATAGAAAGTTAGACAATAAACTATTTTATTGTAACAAGTATAAGATGCATGACTTCACATTTAAAATTATTCAAGGTAAAGAGTTCAACAGTGTTCATATGATTATTCTCCTTGGTTAAATAATCGCCATATTTAGAGATATTTCACAATAGTATCGATGGTGAAATATCTCTAAATATGGCGAATATTATTACGAGGAAAGATTTGATTTTTTGTTTGTTTGTTAGGATTTAACTCAAAAACTACTGGACCGATTTCAAAACTTCTTTCACCATTGGAAAGCCACATTATCCCTGAGTAACATAGGCTATTTTAAATAAATAAATATATTGTAAAACCACATGGGCCCGCTAGTAATTACTAAAGCAGTTTAAATTTCAGATTTTACAAATAAAAATGCTTTTAAGTAAACATTTAATATCTCTGAGTGCAGTGGTGAGTAATTAATAATGTGTTTTTAAGTGCTGACTAATATTACAGATTATTACCTCAGCAATTGCAACTTGTAGGTTACTGGCTTCATTGTAAAACTCTCCTCTGATGTAAATATACGCAGCCTGGGCACCAATAGCCCTGCCAGCTATGAGGCAACCCTCCACAAGTTTGTGTGGGTCATGACGCATGATCTCACGGTCCTTGCATGTGCCGGGCTCTCCTTCATCTGCATTTACCACCAAATATTTGGGACGCCCATCAGAAGGCTTGTTCATGAATGACCATTTCATGCCAGTTGGGAAACCAGCACCTCCGCGACCTCGTAGACCAGATGTTTTAAGTTCATCTATAATATTAATAGGGTATCATTAGCTCAAACAAGAATGTACAGATACCAAATAATTAGAAGGTAATAAGATTAATAACAATTGTTTTTTAATCTTTACTCTATTTAGTTCCATTGTTCCAATTGTTCCAGACGTTTCAATAGAAACAAATTGCTTAACACAAGAATTTTATATGTAGAATTTTTAAACTTACTGACAATCCAATCTGACCCCTTCATGAGGATTTCCTTGGTCATGTACCAATCGCCACGGGCGAGGGCGCCTTTCAGTCTCCATTCATGGCGGCCATAAAGATTCGTAAAGATCCTGTCGCAGTCTGCCAGCGGGCCATACTTGGACTTCGCAGGGGGCTGCGCCTGTTGCTGCTGGTATCGAACTGGCACCACATTGGTGACACTCACCAGTGGGCCGATAACACCTGGGAGAAATGTTGACCAACATGCACATCAAACATGTCAAAATTATATAAGCTAATCCAACTGCGCATTCTACAAAATAAAGTAGATTATGAAAGGTTATTTTATTTAACGGTGTAAAATCAAAACTACAGGATTAACAAATGTCAAAATAATAGGGAATACCACTTACCCAAATTAGTTTTAGCCCTGTGAAATACTCGCGAAAGCGCACCAGCCATTTTTTAGAAAAACTCGTCAGACGTCGGACGAAAATTGAAACGTCAAAGTCAAATCATCAAAATGACATTTTCTTTTTGTAATTTATTGCCTGTCTCATTTTTTTGTTTAATTTACCCCAATGGGGAGGCAAAGGAAGCTAAGTCCATACAGCCAATGCAGTAGTATTTTTCTTCGTCTGAAGTTATTTTCATCATATCAGAATGCATTGGTGAGATCCATTCGATGCTTTACCGGAACTTTTGGTAGCAAATCTTCACAGTTGAAGGACGCTATAAGACGTGGGAAGTTGTATAGTAAAACGACGACCTTATAGAATTACTTCCTTTGCCTCCCCCATTGGGGTAAATTTAACAAAAATAATAATGGATTTTTGACTTTTTTGTTCTATTCACACATCAGAATTGGCAGTATGGGCCCTGTACTCTTAGCCTTTCCTATATAGGATAAATAAACGAAAAAAAAAAAAATTGTTCTAATCTATTCTCCGTCCACGATTTTTGCAAGTTTTTTGACTTAGAACTTTATTCTTTCGAATATAAATACTCTTTTTCCATACGGACTTTTTGAACCAGTCAAAACAAACATACGAAAATACGATTTGAGACGAAAAATCCACAATGAAATATACTTTGATTAGATAAAGCCACATTATCTCATATCAGTGCGTGAGAATCAACATAAGTAGTGTTTATAACTCAACTAAATTATATAATGGCAGCGCCAGCGGTTATTCCAGCAGTGACGAAACTATCCAGCCGAATTATAAGAATCCTCGGATGTAATCCAAGTCCTATGACATTGCAAGGAACCAATACTTACCTGATTGGCACTGGGAAAAAGTAAGTGTCGAAGACTCGATTATTTAGTCCAAGCCCAAAAAAAAAATTAAAAAAAAATTTCAAAATTTTATAAAATTTTTATGCTAATTTGTTAAATATTTGTAAATCCTGGTGAAATAGTTTTTAAACAAAACGCCTAGCTTAGGTAACCTTTTAAACCTATACCTATAGGTACAGTAAACATTTAACTTACCACCTATATTCCTAGTTCTCTCAAATATTATGAATAGGTACATGTTTGTTCCAGACGTATTCTTCTCGACACTGGTGACAAAGATGTTGAAGACTATCAGAAGCACTTGGCTAATGTGGTGCAGACAGAGCAGGTGGATATCGAACACATTATAGTGACCCACTGGCACCATGACCACATTGGTGGTGTGGAGAATCTGTATGGGAAACTAGCAAGTGAATAGTTTTTTTTTGTATTTAAAATTTTTATAAACAGCTACGATATGAGTTATCTTAAACATTACATGCAGTTTGACATAACACAAACACACATATGAGTAACAGAAGTTTCTGAGGACCTCTACCTACCCTAATACTGGGTAATATTTAAGTATTGTAATATTTAAGTTAAATAGTATTCTATATACATAAAGTATAAATTTGTCCTGAATTTAGAGCAACCTAAAGTGTGGAAACACAAAAGAAGCGAAGAAGATGTTCCAAATGAATTGCCTATCTCAATTCCTCTAAACTGGCTCAGGGATGGCCAAGAGTTGAGAGTGGAAGGTGCAACAGTGAAAGTTCACCACACACCAGGCCATACTACAGACCATGTGGTCCTGACATTAGTGGAAGAAAATATTCTCTTCAGCGGAGATTGCATATTGGGTGAGGGTACAGCAGTGTTTGAAGATCTGTACACTTACATGAGGAGCTTGAATAGGATACTCGATTTGAATCCAGGAGTGATATATCCAGGTCATGGGAACATTGTTGAGGTAGAAAGCTATAATTTTTTTTTTTTACTTTTGTATGTCTTTCGTTACTTATGAATGTGCATAAATTTTACAACAGAAAAAAACGTGATGTAGTAGGCTAACCATGGCTGTGATTGGTGTTTTGTCGATCCACCAAATAAAAAATTAAATATATTTTGAAAAAAATATTTTTTTGTTAAAATCTTCCGGGTCCCTACTTTCGAAATATTGTACCAAATTCTAATTATAAATTTCATGCAAGTTCAAATTTCAATATACTACATGGACGGCAATGCGCGACATATTGCGTTACCCTCTGGTATTACAGAAAAGTAAATGTAAAACTGTGCACATAATCTAAACTAATATTATAAAGAGGAAAGATTTGTATTTTGTTTGTTAGTTACAATTTAACTCAAACACTATAGGCATGATTTCAACAATTCTTGCAACATTAGAATGCTATATCATCTCTGAGTAACCGAAGGTCAAAGAAGATCAAATCGCATGGAACAGCTAGTTATATATAAATCTTAATTCTCAACTAGACCTATACTTTGCCTACACTTGAGATTATCAGTACAAGAGCTAAAATGTGTATTGGTATAACAAAGCATTTATCTTTCAGAACCCAATTGAAAAAATCAAATACTACATAGCACACAGAAACCAAAGGGAGCAACAGATATTAGACACACTGAGAAAGAATTCAAACAAACAGCTCAACGAAATGGATTTAGTGAGATTGATATACACTGAGACCCCGGAACATTTGTGGCCTGCCGCTGCTCACAATGTAAACCATCATTTAACTAAACTAACCAAAGAAAATAAAATCGTATGTGTCAATGTTGATGGAGAGAACAGATGGCAATGTGGAGCTCTCGTATGCAACTGCAATTTGTAATTAACGTAA
The DNA here is from genome assembly GCA_907165275.2 of Zygaena filipendulae. NCBI lineage: Eukaryota > Metazoa > Arthropoda > Insecta > Lepidoptera > Zygaenidae > Zygaena > Zygaena filipendulae. The sequence continues at coordinate 2,996,030 of OU015649.1, forward strand.
TTATTGTAAATTATTGTCCACCAAGGTATGGTTTTATTTTTTTATATTCACATTTTTATATTATACATTAAATCTCAATTGTGATTTTTTGAGACATTTTATTCGAAGTAAACATTTAATAATTAATATGTAATTTTTTAAAATCGAAATTAAAATATAAATGAAATTTATACTTAAAAATATTCTTACCCAAATATAAAGAGTGAGCATTTAAAAGGTAAAAGACTGATTCACATCCGGAGGAGTAACATAAGATCTTCGATATGAAATTTCAGACCCATGTGACATTTCTATAGACCTACGTATTCACTTATAGAAGGCATAATATCACAGAGGGCTGAGTGATTTGAAGTGTGGATACTACACAAGGTAGACAAAGATTACTGCTTCTCGGTAGACAAACTGCGTTCAGTGGTGTACGAATAAATGGGCAGCCCATTGACACTGCCTTGAATAAAAAATTACTATGGTTCTATGCAACAACTTCCTTACCAACTTTGGAATACCTAACACAATCCCCATGATCACGTCTTACATTGGTAAGGTTAAGGTTGGCAAAAAATGCTTTCATAGATATCAGCGATTAGTATGAAAAATGCAGACTCTTAAAACGTAGTCATTATTTGCTCAGTGTAAATGTGATCATTTGAATCTAGGCTGCTGCTGTAATATGCTAGCTGTCACCGACACTGAGTTTGCTGAATGCACCCCAAGCTATTTCGGTATACTTCGACGAATTAAAATTACCATAACAAAAAAGCCACCATATCATAAGCGTCGTTGCTCGTCCGATGTGAATCCGCCTCTAATAAATATAAACGTATAATGAATTTCAATTAAATCCCGTCATAATTCATCAGACAAAGTCGCGGGGATACTATTGCAAACCGCTATCCAATGACGTAAAAAAAGTTGTCGTAGAGCTGCTCTAGAATTTATACGAAACATTCGTGGGTAGACAAAAAATAAGTTCAATAAACATTTCCTATGTACGATAGGTAACAATCATGGGCCATTGCTTACAAAAATTCGGCCATTGATAAAATTGATATTGACAAAAATATAATATTCACATTTCACATTGAAATTTACTAATAAAATTAATTAATAAATACATACAATGGGCTAGTTGACAATTTTTTTTTAGCGCGTCGTGTAGATTCATAAAAAATAATGGACACGTATTTTATCTACATCGAGTTGAAATTTTGCGTGACGTCACTATCCGCCCATCAGTTATTGTTCTGAGCCGCCATCCGTTGCTTCGTATGGGGGCTTATATCGGTTAATGACGTCACGAACCCCGACCCTAAACTTTAATGCGCTACATCTATGTATATTTTTATTAAATTAAAAAAGCTTAAAATATGTGTCCATTATTTTTTTATTTTCTACCTGACAGACTAATTAGAATTTGATTTTCAAAAGTCGTCAACATCCCTATTGCAAAGGTACACAAGAATTTACAAAAGTGTTCAGCCTTTCAACACTTGCATGCAGAGACAGTCTCAAAAATATCCAACCCTACCCTTTTAAAATACAAGGCAAGAGCTCAGATTACATTGTGGCTGTCTTTACTGACAATAGAAAAATCAACAAGATTCAGATCGCAACAACATACAACCAAAATTAAAATAAATTCGTCATAATTGTTTATGTACCTACTGATTTCTGAATGTACATAATATAATACGGACAGAAGTGTGCCAGTGGCGCCCTAATATAAATTTAATGATTTCTAGTGATTGATGGTTGATATTTACATCTAAAAGATTTGTTAGGATAATACACTTTATGGTTGATGCTAATCTCCATTTTAACTGTCTCAAAATTTTTCAAACAAATATTTTATGTGAATAAATTCAGGGATATCCCTATCCTACTCTTCCAAATTATAATCGCCAACGTCAACTATTACACAATTTTACATTATGACAATTATGAGTTTGACTTCAGGGCTGCCACCTGTTTTTATACGCTGGCATGTAAGGAGTTAACCGTTCATCTGGCGTAATCTCAAACGTCTATAGTTTAATATATACGTATATTTAGTATATTATACCATCACAGCTTGATTCCACGATAGTCTAAGAAGGTTTATGTGACAAAATTCTATTTGCGTAAGATTTTCTTAATTTAACCGATGGCAGCCCTACGCGGTATAAAAATACATTAACCTATGAACATTTTCATAGGTAAAATGGACGCAGATAAGCAATAACATGTTAACTCACAAAATTAAGTTATTGATTCAGAACGATTTATTGAGAGTTAGAGGACGTTTTTTAATCCTGTGGACTACACTGTAGTCCACAGGACATTTTACCTATGAAAATTCCTGCGGACTACAGTAACAGTTCTTGGGTTAAGTACATAATTATTATCTGTATATAAACCAACGAGGTGAAACACAAAGACACGCTATCTCGTACAAGCAGCATCAAGCATGTTCCGAACGCATTGATGCAGCCCTAGCCCGTACCGTCATCGGTATACCTACTTGCTGTTAATTTGCATTCTCGCTAATGAATGTAAATAAAAAAATCATGACCAAAATAGGTATTATGTATTTAATTTTATTTATACCAAGTATTTCATTTGATGGCCATTATCACGCGAGAAAACCAAGTATCTTTACACATGCGATCAAATGTTATGTGTGGTTAATGGTGACAGTTCAGTCACCCTAGGCCAGTATAACCCAATACGTTGGTTTATTCCTGTGCATTCCAAAAGCAATTTACGAGTAATTAAAAAAATATATTCATCAATAATATTATTGTATAAATAATCGTCTGTAAATGGCGATAATGTAAAACATCCAGTTTGTACTGGATAGGATGGGATTGTAAACATGAAATGTAAATCGTCAGAACCATCCAGTATAGGTTTAAAAAAAATGTTGGATATGTATGTAATTAAATTAGTTTGTGTGTGTACTTATGAAGTACGCACGCGTATAACAATTTAATACTTCATTGGCGTGAATAAATAAGTAAAAACATACTTATTAAAAATAAACTGGCAACCTAAAAGTTTAAAATTCCATTCAAATAGAGACGTTAACTATAATCTATCCACGGAGACAAGTTAATATAGCCCTCTTTCTGTCACGTAATCTCATACAAGCGACAAAGACAAAAAGTCAGTGGGCGTAAACCATTCGGCGAATGCCGTACGGGTACCACCAACAAACTAAAATGTACACGTACTTTGCAATTGGTTATCGCTGACCAACCAAAAACGAATCTATGTTTTCCCTATTAACTTGTCTCCGTGGATAGAGTATAGATGTCGCTACTAACTCGACATGCTGCTGTGCCGCTTCATGCGCGTCACATCCGTTCCATTGTCTGCTAAAATTTTGGTCTAATCGAAAGAATTAACGGAATATGTTAGCACATTTCATAAAAAAAAATATATACTATTTAAACCACTTTGACACTGATGTTTCGAAATAAATCAACCGGGAATAGAAACTTTCGACGCAACCAAAACCGCTAATACGGCAACTAATGGAGGTTTCTAATTCAACATTCTGCAATACAACATTGAAACACTACTGATAACGTATTGTTTGTTTTCTTCATTTATACATATTTTTTAGGAGAGGGCGCCACTTTTTTGCAGCGCCTTTAGCTAAGGCGTGTATCGACGCGTATGTACGTAGAGCATTTCAAACGGGAGTAGGCAAATATCCTATAGTTAATGTCGTGACCAACTAAATAACGAAAAAATTTAATAAAAACTAACGCCACGATCCCCTGTATTAGTAGGCGTGAACAAACATGCGTGCCTTTAGATATAGACGGAATTGATTTAGCATAATAATAATTTCCATTATAATAATGCTATCAAAGTAAGCAGATCTTACCCATAGTAATGGTATATGGATACCGATTACCTGATACAATAGTCATACACATTTTCCTACATAGATACTAAACACCTGAGTGGCAATAGATAAAAACAGAAATGTTGAAATAATATCATACTGATAAGGGGATTGAACCCGCGACACTTGGCGTATTAGGCATGTTTCCGGGGTTTAAAAATGAAAATTGGCTACTTGACTAAATCTTTTTTTTAGACCGCGCGTCGTGTAAATTAGTAAAAAATATTGGACACGTATTTTTTCTTTTTTTACGTAATCAAGAAATAACGGCGATACATTGAGTTGAAATTTCGCGTGACGTCACAACCCGGTGCAGTTTGTACGGGGCTTATACTGAATAATGACGTCACGAGTCCCCGACCCTAAACTTTAATGCGCTTTATCTATGTTTATTTTCTTAAATTTCAAAAAACAAAAAATACGTGTGTATTATTTTTTTATTTTCTAACTGACGGACTAATTAATGATTAAATACTTAGAAAACGCGCATCGAAAGATTAGGCGTGGGGGCTCGTGATGTCATAACGTCGTACAAACTGTAGCACGGCGTGACGTCACGCGACATTTAATTCGACTGAATGTATCTCCGTTATTTTATGATTACGTAACAATTTAAAAAATACGTGTCCAATATTTTTAATTTATCTACCTACATGATGGAGTAAAAACTAAAATTAAGTTAACTAGCCCATTAGGCTGCTAGGTATAGGATAGGATATGTTGTGGCTACTCCCGTTTCGAAACGCCCGCAGCGTAGGTACAACTTAAGCTAGGTAACGCAGAGTGGGTTCGCTCGCTATCGCTGGCGCGGCCTCTTCGGCGGCGGCATGTCCTCGGCGTCGTCGTGGAAGCGGTGCTTCTCTATATAATCCAGGAGGTATTCCTTCGTCACCGGATTACGTATACTCTCCTCCACGGCTGGAAGGGTGCAAGAAGAGTTTAGAAGGTATTGTTTTTTTTTTTTAATCCACTACACAACACACAGATCTACTTGATCCCACAGTGAGCTATTATTTAGCTTGTGTCTTGGAAACCAAGCAAACGTGGTATATACTACATAGAATGACATCCTACTAATATTATAAACGTGAAAGTTTGTAAGTATGTTTGTCACTCACTTATCTATGGATGGATGGATGTTTGTCACTCTTTCACGCAAAAACTACTGGATGGATTTAAATGAAACTTTACAATAATATAGCTTAGGGTACTTTTTATCCCGGAATTCCCGCGGGAAATCTGAAATTAACGCGGGTGAAACTGCGGGGCACAACTAGTATATAAATACACCCAGACTGGAAAGTGGAACCCTGTGTTCATCAAACAAAGCGCACCCTCAGCAGGAATCGAACCCGGAACCTCTTGATTAGCGGGCAGGCTTGGTGATCTACTACGCCAATCGGGTCGTCGTGAGGCCACAAGCAGTTTTTGACGGGAAATTTTATTGGGATGTGAATTATATACTGAATACCCGGCTTCGATATGTCCCTAGTTCGACCTTACCCCTCCCCATTATTATTTATTTTCCAATGCAATGAGTGAGACAAAATATTTTGAAAACATATCAAGTATAACCACGTGACGTGACTACCGAAAATGGTAATTGCAATTTCACACTGACAAAAATGCACTAAAAGCGATAAATAACATACCCTTGGCAGTCTTGTAGCTGTTGGGATACGACTTGTCCGTCCTCTCCCTCATGAACACCCATTGGTTGTTCTCGAATTTGCACTCTATTATCTTGTTGTCGAGGTGCTTTACGTCTTTGATCGAACGCAGCGTGCCGAACGGTTGGTCCATCCCGCCGACGAACAACTGGCCTATTTTCTTTGGCAAAATACTGAAGAACAAAAAGCTATAATAATTATTTTGAATTACGAAGCCTGTTTTGGCGAGATGTGACAAACAAACAAATTAAAAGCATGATTTTTTATTATGAGAATCGCATGATAGTAATCAATCTACATGTTGAAGTTGCTCATTAAGGCATTTACGTGAGTGAAACTATGAGTACATCACTACATTTTATAAAACAAAGTCATCCGTCGCGTCTGTCTGTCTGTCTGTTCGCGATAAACTGAAAAACTACTGAACGGATTTTCATGCAGTTTCCACCAATAGATAGAGTGATTCCAGAGGATGTTTCGTAGGTATAGTTTATCCTGGAATTGCCGCGGGAGCTCCGAAATTACCGCGCGGGACATTCTATATAAAAAAAGTATAATGTTTTGTACTAACCCGAGTCCACTCTCGGTGACTATCTGCAGTTTGAAGTCTATACTGTTCATGTTGCCCGGCTTCCACTTGAGCACGTCCTCGCACGCGCCCGCCACGTACGGCTGGGCCCGTAGAGATATAGAGTTAGAATACAAACACATTGTTTCATTTGAAATTCTGTTCGAATTTGAAGCACGAAACCAAACGACGCGACTAAGTTTTTTCCACCAAACTTGAAATTCTGTGACTCTCTAAGTTACATAGTAGATTTTACAACAAGGTTGTGTTTACTAAATTATACACTACTTTTTACGTGGTAAAATAATGGTAGGTACATCGACCGACAAAGGCATAAAAAATAGAACTCTAACGGCCGCACTCAGAGTCGACTTTAATGATTACTTAGTTAAGTATAGATTTTTAAAACAAAACTGCCGCAACCAGACAAGTTTAATAAATTAATGTTAATTGGCATTTAATGAGATGTAACCTAATTAGTTAAATGCCAATTAACATTAATTTATTAAACTTGTCTGATTGCGGCAGTTTTGTTTTAAAAATCTATACTTAACTAAGTAATCATTAAAGTCGACTCTGAGTGGGGCCGTTAGTGTTTCTTTTTTTTTTGTGTGTGTGGACAGTCTTGTGTCGGCGATCGTGGACGTGTACGTCGGTTATTTAGTGCATCGACGGCGAGGTGTCAGTTGTTACCTCCTTGGCGGGCTGGAAGATGAGGCCGTCGGGCTCGTGGCTGAGCGTGCGCGCGAACTTGTCGCCCAGCAGCCGCTCGGCGACGGTCACCGCCCAGAACTGCTTGAGGCGCACGCTGAACGGCTCGCTCTCCTTCTTTATGATGCCCTCCTCCATCGCTGCTTGGCTGTTGTCAATAGTGCTAACTATTATAAATATAATAATAGTAATTATCTTTATTTTCGTTTAGGCTTACAATGTGACTTACATACTACATTGTGTTAATGAATTAATTGAAAACTAGAAAGTAGTTTGCTCAGAATCGACTTCCGTATCGATCCCGCCATGTTTTAATATAGATTATATTTTTTCATTTTTATTAGCCCATGTCTAAATGATTTATAATACAATATTTGGCGCATAAGCCACCCGTAGCAATAAGTTCTTATCGGTCAGTGACAGGTAGGTGCCGGCGTAGCGCTTTACACTTCGAAGATAAGTCACCTCCAAACTAATAGCCAAGTTAGTATATTATAAAGTTTCAGCATATTATTAGTCACTAAGAAAACAAAGCGTGGGCTGCCGGAGTATAATGTTGAATAATTTTTTTATTTTTTAGTTTTTTCGACATAATTTCTATTTTAGTTTTAATATTGTTTATTTTTATGGGGTGTATTGTATCAGGTTTTAGGTTAATTCATTATTAACATGTTGTATAAATTAGTGCAGCACTCACCGGGGCCCGATAATTTCGTTCTCGATGCAGTGCAGCCGGATCGGGTAGAACTCCATCTTGCCCACGTCCTGGCCCTCGAACTTTATGATGTCGTAGCACAAGTAGCGCGGTATTTGTTTATTGTTCACTTTGTCTATCACCATTTCCTGAAAAGAAGGTGATAATTGAAAAGATTTACTAGTTTATTACCTTATATTCTTGTACCGTTTAGAAGAGTTCTCGAGGTAATCCACAAATACGAGCGAAATCAAGATCGAAATATAATACAAATTAGTATTGCCTTGAAAAAATTGCCCTTTAGCAATAAGACCGCCTTTTGCTCTTTAATTCTTTGTGTTTCTTCTGGGGCAATGAAGTATATTTTAATTTAGGATTATAACACTCACACCATCCAGCAGCGTGTTCTTAAGATGCCGCCGGCGATCCTTGCGGTGCAGGAAGCGCAGCCCGTACACGCGGAACGCGCAGTTGTCGCGGTCGAACATATACACCTCCCCCTCGCCGTCTATCAGCATCATGTACCTGCGTCAACACTATACATAAAGAAACCTTCACCAACCCTTTACTAGCTGAGAATTGCGGTTTATAAAGTATTCTATGTTTTATTTCATATAGTATTCTATCTGAAATTTTAAAGAGTAACAAGGGTCAAGTTTCACGTTTTTTATATTTTACATATTTATTTTGTGTTGCTTTTTGTTATTTATTATTTGTTTTTGTGTGGTGTTCGTGTTTTTCTTGCTGGATAAAGTGTATCTTATCTTATCCTATGTATGTAACTGACCGCACACCGTCCGCCTTCCACGACACCCGGTACGGCTTCTCGTGCAGCTTCCTAATGTTCTGCACGTCCATGGACACCGGCTGCGAGCCGGGGAAGCCGGTGCTCTCCCAGCGGCAGTAGTCCTGCACGCGGCGCTGCAGCTCGGCGAGCCGCGGCTGCGCGTCGAACGGCTGCACGCCGCGCACGCCCGGCATGAACGTCGCCTTCTTGTGCGTCGTCTCCCTCCTGCCCTTGCGCGGCCTGCCGCTGCCGGTCACAATCGGGTATCACTTGCGACCGCACTCTCTCTGTCTGTTTGTCCGTCTGTCTGTTACGCTTTGATGGGGTCACAATCGGGTATCACTTGCGGCCGCAGTCAGGGACGTTTTAATGATTACTTAAACCCTACTAATATTATAAATGCGAAAGTAACTCTGTCCGTCTAACTGTTACGCTTTGACGCCTTAACGGCTTAAACGATTATCATGAAATTTTGCATACACGTTGTCAGGGGTACACAGAGAAGGACATAGGGCACTTTTTATCTCGGAATTCCCGTGAGAACTCCCAACTTATCGCGGGTATATATCCATATTATATTTTTAAAACCAAATTGTCTCTGAAGACGTTCATTAGTGTTAATTGGCATTTGACTAATTAAGTTGAATTTAGTTTTTAGCCATTTAGGCAACTAACAAATAAATTAATTGTTTTAAAAATCTTTACTTAAAATTAAGTACATCATTCATCATCATTAAAACGACTCAGAGTGCGGCTGTGAATAACTTAAATTTAGTTGAATACCAACTAACAATAATTAATGAATGATGATTTTTTATAGTACAGAGCACCGCATTCACCGCATGCTATGTGTATGTTCCGGTTATGGAGGGTAGTGGTAAAGAAGAAAGAAAGAAAGAAAATACATTTATTTCAGCACAACACACAAGAAAAAGATACAAACACAAGCAATGCCTAATCTAAATTTGTACACAATATATATCTCTTGCATGTAAGAAGTAATCTCTTATGGGGGGAAAGTTGAAAGTGTCCAGCCGGAGCAGTAAGTAGTTCAAAACCATCCAGACTGACGCTAGTGTAGACAAAGGGAAGGCCGAATTGAAGTATATGCCAAGTTAAAATTAGTTGAAGTATATGCAAGTAGTAGAAGTAATTGAAGTATATGCAAAGTTAAATTACCACTAGCTAGTGCTCTTATTGAGGAGAAATTCGTATAGCAGACACGTTCGTATACTGCCAAAGATCCTAGGGTTAGGCAGTATGACGTCATAACCGTCGCCATTTTTGTGCTGTGAGCACTGGCGTTTTCGAGGTAAGGCCTCGGCACTCTCAGTGGTTTGATCACTTGATCAACCTCGGACCAATGATTGGTCGTCCGCGTAGGTCGGTTGTCAATGAGTGGTCGACAGCGTGACATGACAATGCAATGGACGACAGTATACTGTGTTCCGTTTTAAACAGTAACAGTATAGTTAACTACTATGTACTAAAGCAATGGCTTCGCAATATACTTAACTAGTTGTATAGTTATGGCGAGACGCGGTATTTACCTTTTGGATGCGATTTGTGAGCTATTGCTTTGTGAGTTTCCAGCTACGTTGTCCTCGTCATCGTAGTCGATCTCTTCGTCATCTACGAATATAAGAATTTGTTTATTATATAGTATACACACACACTCACAGGCCACAGCTTACACCTAGGCTAAAGCCACACTACAAAGAGCTTCGCTTATTGCTAAGAGTCAAGCTACTCGCCGAGTGACTAAGCCTAGTGAACATATTGCATAATATCGCAGCTGGTTACGATGAATTGAATTGAAAAAGCTTTATTTGACAACACAAAAATTACAACACATTTATACGTATACAACAACTATACAATGTCAAATATGTTTGTGTTTTCGTTATTTTAAAATAGGTGTCCGTTTTTCAACCGTCGGACCGGTTTGTTAGATCTGCTCGGCGGGCGGCTTCTATCTGGCGGTTGGGAGGTGAACCCTCAATTATTTGTTATTGTATAGTTTGACATAGTGTTGTAACAAAAAGGCGGCCAATTCAGCATAAGTCGGGTGGTGGTAAGGACCACCCGGCACTGGTCTTCCGCTGGAGCCTTGCGGAGGCGTCACGGTCGCAGGCAGGCAGATTAGGGTAATAATAGGCTAGATACACATATAATAATATAAACAAGGGACGGCCCTAGGTAGGTAGTAGGCCTAGCTAACTAGCTAGTTGATAGTGTGGGCTGGCCACCTGGTATATAATAGTATGCAATATTTCTGTTCACTAGGATTAATCACTCGGCGAGTTCGTTGGCTCTTAGAAATAAGCGAGACTCTTTTTAGTGTGGTTTATCCTTACCGTCACACCAGTCGGGTCTCTCCGGCGCTGCCTGCGTGTACTGCACGTCGTCGTATCGCCTGTACAGCTCTTCTAAATAATCTTGTTTGTATATCCCTGGAGGCCTGTAAAGGTTTCAATACAAAAATTAATCCCTATTTCTCTTGGTCGCGGCATCACGCGTGAAGGGCTGGAACAATTTCGCTAATTCTTTTTTTTGTTGTGTTTGTTATTGTAAGGAGGTTCTTATGACAGAAGTTTGGAGTATCTGCAGGAATTCCAAAACTCACGCAGGTTAATCTCCGAAACGAACCGATGATGATTGAACCGATTTCGACGCGACTTTCATTGCCAATTAGCTGATGTTATGGGAGTAAATTAAGCTACTTATGGAGTTCCTGTGGGAATTCCAAACTCGCGCGGGTTAAACCGCGGGGCACGTTATGAATACCTACAAAAACAAAGATAACTACATAAAGAAGTAGTCTAGTGTAGGCTGTTGCCGCTGTGTGAGAGAATATCAACTTGAATTTGGAACCCACACTCCGTCGATCGCCGCGCCCGGGCGAGCCCTACGACACACTGCACGTGTACACTTAACTGATTAAATTGCTTCGCTTGTATGGAGTGTTGCAGATATAAAGGCGGAAACACACTTATGCCTCGTGTCGTTTTGTGTCGCGAGCAACAGAAGCATAGCGGTTTCGTATATTTAGTATGGTTAGAGACATAATATGTATTTGTATGTTGTGTCGCGTTGTGGCGCGTTCTCTTGTGGTGCGTCTCTAACTATATGTATGAAATAATGAAACAGATATTTCTGTCGCGACACAACACGACACGACACGACACATAAGTGTGTTTCCGCCTTAACAAAGTGTTTGTTTCTGTTCTTACTCATTTAAAGGGAAAAAAAAAGAAAATCTGTTTTTTTTATTATGACCTCGGTTCCGCATCATAGAAAAGCATTTTGTATATACATTTTCATTATACAATCTTAGATCTTAATATGTCGTTGACGACGAATATGACGTTTTTGAAAGAAAATATGGTTTTAATGCCGCTTTTATGTTTCAACTAGTTTGGCTTGTTGAAACGTCACAGCTCTTAATTTTACCTATTTTAATAAATTCACACAAAACAAATTGTAGTTGCGGAAAAAGCGGTAAAATGAATGAATACACTATACTAAGGCATATTCCATAAAAAAATTATCAATTTTGAATTTTAAATCATAAAATCATACTCTGTTTATAATTAGTTGTCGGCTGTCAGTACCGAGAATATGGGAATTCTTGTTTTTAATGGTTTTTTTTTTTAATAAAAACAATTTTGCTGTGGAATATTGTTTGTTTATAAATTGTAGGCATTAGTACTTTATAATTATGCTAATAACTTTGCTTAATTTCCAATGAATTCCATATAAAATGTGACCTTCAAAGTGCACCCTACTTTGAGAATGCAAATGTTTCTAATTAAATGTCCACCACTGTATATTAAGATTGTAAATACAACCCCATTTGGTGCACTACTGTATGAACTCAATCATTAAAGTAAATAAACTTTATTATTTTTTTTTTTTAAACATTCCTTCCAAAGTTTTTCTCTTTGATCCCATACTGGCTAACAAAACAATAATCCGGTATTTATTTTAATTAGTTCCCTGAAGATGGGTAGTACAATTTTATTTTAAACATATTTACCTCATTCTGGCAAATTCATTTATAGCAGCTTGGACACTCCAGTCGAACTGTTCAACCATGTAGGCAACCAACATGAACCCTGTTCGATTGAAACCGTGAGTACAGTGCACACCAACCACTTCCAATGGATTTTGACTGATAAACTTGCTCACCAACTGAATGAACAGGCTGGAACAATACAGCAACGTCAACTAAGGATGTCAAGAAACAGGAAATAGATAGATTCAAACAAATCTATCTCATTTTCAGATTCTAGATCACTTGGTAATACTTTTTTGGGTTAAATTGTCTGTTACAATAATCAAGCAATATTAATTAGAAACTGAAGTTCAAAGGAGTGTCATTAATGATTTGAAAATCTCAGTTGCACAATAAGCACTTACTTTGTTTGTTCTTGTGATGGAGTCTCTCCATGTCCCCTGCATTGCATTTTTATATATCTACAGTCCATTTGTTCAATCTCTTCCTTGTCGTAAAATCTACTTGTGTTCGTCAAATCGATCCACAAGCCCAGCTTCACCTGTGAATATATTTATAATCTATAACTATAAAGAAGTTTCCTGAGTTACTCATCTACTCCCTTTTGAAACTACTGAAACTTGAGGGGCAAAAGTCTCCATGGATAACAGTGAAACTACGGAGGGACAGCTAGTTTAATTAGATGATGGATGGAAGTCAATCATGTGACCTGAGATCTGAGAATTGAAACATTAATACTTAATTAATCAAGTTTTATTCCTAGATAACTCACTTTACTGCCATCTAGGTCATCTTGAAATTTTAAGTCTTATCTATATTATAAAAATGAATCCCTATTTCCTTTGGTTACAGCATCGGCATCAAGCGTGAACGGCTGGACCAGTTTGGCTAATTCTTTTTTTGTTGTGTTTGTTATTGTAAGGAGAAGAACATGAAAGAATTTTGGAGTTTCTGTGGGAATTCGAAAACTCATGTGGATGAATCCAAAGCTGATGTTATAAGGAGTAAATTAGGCTACTTTGGAGTGCCTGCAGCAATTCCGAAACTTACTCGGATGAAACTGCTGGGCACATCTAGTCCCTACTAATATTATAAATACTTAAGAAACTCTGTCTGTCTGTCTGTTATGCTTTCACACCTTAACAGCACCACCGATCATCATGAAATTTTGCATACACGTTGTCAGGGGTACAGAAAAGGATGTAGGGTACCTTTTATCCCAGAATTCCTATGTGATCTATGAAATTAACGCGGGTGAATCTGCGGGGAACCGCTAGTATATTATAAAAGAGGATATTCACTGAAATTAAAAACTGAAATTTGGCCGATGGGTAGCTTATGGAGAGTAGAAGACAGCTAAGAAGGATTTCAAAAAGTTCCCATAGGAGCTCCTATATTAACATGGGTGAAAGCATACAAAACAGCTAGTAAATGTGAATGTTTGGATGTTTGTAAATTGTTTTCATATAAACATGTGGCATATAAATTTTTTTATAAATTAGTAAATAAATAAATAAATAAATAAAAAGTAAATAAATAAATATGTTCCAGCTGTAAACATGTAATTATAGAGTTAAATCTCTTATCAAGTCAAAGATTATGAGAGAATGCCTAAATCCACATGGGAGAAATTGTGAACAATAAGTTTTGTTTGTTGCTAGCCCATCACGACTGAACGTTAACAATAGTTAATGTTAAATCAAATATATCAAAAATAATGTAAGACAAGCAATGTTCACCTTTAAACTTTTCATGTTTAGAAATAGCATAGATGGTGTGAAGCGGTTCTCATCAGGCACTTTATCATTGAACTTCTTTCCCAGAGGAGTTTTGAATGCTAGGAATTTCTCAGCAATCAGAGCAGTCGACTTTCTTGGACATCTCAACCATCTATTCGGGATAGGACCCGGATCTCTCTGCTGAGACATTATCAATCAGTACGATGCACAAAACATAAAATATTAATATACTTTTAGTACGTTGTTTCCAGAATACAGTTACTTGACTAGAAAGAAAGAATGCTTTCTTTAAGGACAAAAACACAACACAAAACAACACAGTTCACAATACACCTTCGAGTGTGCAACAGACAAGTGACAACTGATAAAAATAAATTTTAAGTTAGTGGTGCTGACTGATGCGACTCGAGTCGTTTCTTACTCGAGTGACTCGAGTGAATTTGTTAAACTATGTATGTTCGAGTGAAAATTAATTTTACTCGAGTTCGTTTACACTCAAGTTACCGAGTCATCGGCGCGCTGAGTAGATTCGGTAAGTCATTTTATTCTTTGTTGATTAATAACATAAATAAAATAAATAATTTACTTCATATTACCAAATATTACTATTTTAATAAAAGTATTTATAAAATTTTAATTTAAACTCAGCTCGAGTTCTAAGGAATGTAAGTAGTTTACTCGAATGACTCGAAAACTCGAGTACAACTCGAGTGACGTAGTAAAATTACTCAAGTGACTTGAGTCACAAAACTACTCGAGTCGCATCACTTTCAAAACAGGGATGATTTATGTCACAGAATGGTCATAGATCGTAGACGGATGTCATAGATCATGTCTTGTTTTTTTTTGGCATTTTTGAGGGTAGAAGTAAGGAGCACAATCTCATACGAGGAATAAGCTGAAAAGTGTCCAGCTTTAAAGCGTAGTAAGAAAGAATTAATTTCATTGGTGAAGTTATATTATATTCTTTGATGCTTATCGACGGACACTTTTCATATATATAGATGGTTCTTATCTCTACCCTCCATGCTATGGAAGTTAGAAGCGAGAAGAATAATCTCATATTATGTAGGAAAATTTTAAAAAGTCTCCAGCTGCAAGTAATGAACCACAGTTCAAAAACCATCTATGTAGAATGGCACTAGTGCAGGTCCATGGGCGGTGTTAAGTTACCATCAGGTGTACCACTTGCCCGTTTGCCCCCTATGACATAAAAAAACAAAATGGTATGGTATGCAAAGGCTCAGAAGAATAATTCTTCTGACGAAAAGGTTGTATGAATTATGGAGGGTAGAAGTAAGAAGGACCATCTCAGTGTATTAAAAAATGTCAGTTGAAAGTGAGCAAATTAAGGTGGCGCCATAGTAGCAAGTGGAAGATTTTAAAAAGAGCGCCACAAACTATTAGAGTAGGTTATTAAATTAAAAAAGGAAAGAAGAGTTTGTAACAGCGCATTTTTTATTAAATTTTTCCATTCAGCACACTTCACTCTGTTTATAACTGCTAAGTTTATATCATATCCACTTCCTACACTAGCGCCTTTTCGGTGAGTGTTCGAACAATAATTTGCTGTTTACCGCTGGACACTTTTTCAACTAATTCCCCATACGAGACGGTTCTCCTTACTTCTACCTGAGACTTCTACCCTCCATAGTGTGAATATAGTAGTTGTCAACGGATTGAAGTTTTCAACTCAAGTACATTGAGTACCAAGAGTAGTAAATTGTTAATTTTTAATAAACCTTTTTTTGTCCCCTTATTATTTATTTTATTTTATACATTTGTCGACGTGAAGGTATTTGTGCATTGTAACGGGACCCCATCAAACCTACATCTGGGTTGCAAGTTCCAGGCATTGCTCTTCAAGTGCTTAGTTAACGTGTCGCTCAGCTAACAATCTCGCTCATGCCCTCCACAATGCCCTCCGTTATCTTCATCACTTCGTTACAACTTACTAAGTGTATCAAATTCCAGAATTTTGGAGGTAAAAGCAATTTAGTTTATCTATTCATTGTGACAATAACTTTTTGATAGTAATTTTTAAACAATCTAAAGACATTTTCCGTTAACACAACTTCACACACACCTGCGTCATTGCGTCGTTAACGTTTCAAATGCTGGACTGCGTTCCGTGGCTCTGGGTGCAGTTGTTTGGTTAAAATATAACTCGTTTGAGTTGCAACTAAGCTACGGAACGATCGAGTTGTTTTTATAATCTCAAAATATTTGAAATTTTAGGCGCCATTTGTTTTCTCTCAACTTGCATTGCAAAAAAGACTGTCTTACACCCAATTATCACCTTATTGGGATAATTGGACACCGCCCTAACGACACCTCCCCTTCGTTCGTAAGAACCCCGATGAATTACTTTCGACGAATTTGGCTTATGGCGCAAACTGTCAGAGTGAAAATTAACTTGCTTCGGAGATCGTTGTTCGGTTGCTGCACTCTGAGCCACAGAACGGGTGAAACTATACACTGACAGCTGTCAGAGTACACCAAGCCACGGAATGGATAGAGCGCGCGCCAGAGCGCACTCGAGTGCACTTAGCACTAGGTGTGCGTTCCGTGGGTTTGGGCGCAGTTGTTCGGTTAAAATGTCACTCATTGAGAACGATCGAGTTGTTTTTATAACCTCAAAATATTTGAAATTTTAGGCGCCATTTGTTTTCTCTCAACTCACATTGCAAATAAGACTGTTTTTCATCCAATTATAAACTTTTTGTGACTAAAACACTTCCCCTTTGTTTGTAAGAACTCAGATTGATTTCTTATTCCACGAATCCGGTTTTTGGCGCAAACTTTGAAACAATACATGGCTGTCAGAGTCAAAATTAACCTGCTTTGGAGATGGTTGTTTGGTTGCTGCACTCTGAGCCACGGAACGGGTGAAAATACGCTCTGACAGCTGTCAGAGTAAAATTTCACCAAGCCACAGAACGGGTACAGAGCGCGTTCGAGCGCGTTCGAGCGCACTCGTGCGAATCCACGGAACGCGCCTTAGAGTGAAGCCAATGGAATGCACCTCTGCAGTTGGTACACTGGCCTCATTTCTCTAACTAATCTGTGGTTGTTATTTGCCAAGCAAGACACGGACCTGCCATTTTGTGAGATAAAAAGAATATAAAAACATAGTTTTATGGTGTTAAAACCGTACGGAAAGTCCGTTGCCGTTTATAATAGGGCCCAAAACAAATGTTTAAATGGACGCATCGTCCATTATAACTCAGGTGTCACGGGATGACGAGCAATTAAACAATTATGGATCCGACAGAGGTAAATCAGAAGTGAATTACACCTGTTACTGCAATCAAAGTCGAGCGTGTTGGATTACATTCTCATCAACCACACAAATATTTGGATCGTGTTGCTTATAGTAAATCAGTGATATTCAATTGTGGTTTCTCTCGAAGTTTATGTGATGTGTCGAAGTGTGTTTGCTGGGTCTGAAGTAAACAATTAGAATGGGAGGACGCATTAACGTTACTGGCTGCGCCTGCAACCTTGGGACCTTGTCTTATCTTGTGATGTATGAAGATTTGAAGAAAATTGTGGCTGAGTGTTAATTTTATGTTTTTTTAAGGGTCACCGCCTAGCGGTCACAACAGTGATGGTGAAGGCACGCTGATATCGGGAGCCACCCCTTCGGGCAATAAGAAGTCGAATGGCAGCGGTGGGTTTTTACGCTCGCTGCTGTGCTGCTGGCGCGGTGGCCGCAGCAAATGTCCGCCTGGGAACAGTACCAATAGCATAGACGGCCGGGCTTCGCCCCCCTTGCTTGTGCTCTCTGACCACTCACCAGGTCCGCTGCTACCGCCAGTGAGGCATCAGGACATGCATAAAAAGTGTATGGTGATTGACCTCGATGAAACATTAGTGCACAGCTCATTTAAGGTATGTCAGCTTTTTGTCTAATAAATAAATTACACATTCCTCTGTCACAAAGACATCTATTTATAATGGATTTATGCACATAGTTATTTTAACCAGTGTCAATTCACATGTATTTTTATCACAATTTATTGTCTATTAGCTAAGTTGTTGGGATGGAAACAATTGTGGTTCATGGTGCTATAGACTGAAATAAAATTTCAAAATATAAAAGGATTCAGCATGAGACATTATGATTCAATGTACTGCTACTTGAAACTTTACTGTCTTAAACAACACTATCAGTTTTGTTAAAAGAACTATTAAATCTTTATAATAGCCCAAAAAAATGACAATTGTTGATTTTTTGGTTCCCACCAATTTTTTTTATAGTTTTGTTTGTAATTATGTGTGTTGATAAGATGACCAATTATTTAGGTAAAAAGTTTGTGGAAATTAAAGGTATCAACCTATCTTAATTGTTTCTAAACAATTAATATACCTCTACAAATGTTAATAAATTTAGTACAGGTTATATTTTTAAATCTTACCATCGTCTAAACCTAAAGTATGTTACACAATAGATACAATCTTCATTGTTCAATTTTATATCTTTACATAGTATAAAATGTAGTCGCCTCTGTTGTCTGTTCGCAATTAACTCAAAAACTACAGCTTTCCCCTGTCTGGCCCCAGTTTATCCTAGAATTCCAGTGAGAACTCTGAAACTACCATGGGTAAAACTGCAATCTTTTATGTGATTCAGATAACCACATTATAGTTTCAGTGCAGTTTGTTGATAAGTTTAAATACTTTTTACATTATGCAGACTAAAAGATAAAAAAAATTATGGAAAACTGGATAGGTACAGGCATCTGTCAGTTGCTTTAACTGCCTGCCTTTTTAATATTTTATCCATAGTAATTCTATCTGTACCTACTAGTTATTAAATATTTTTGTAGAGATATTTTTTTCATTGAATTTGATGACAATCATATAATTTTTAAACTCTGTCTTCAATCACAATTACAGGTAAAAAAATAGTGCATATTTTTATCTTCTTTATAAATAAAAATGAATGTTTGTATGTCTGTTCTCTATGTGTTTCAAAACCATTGATCCAATTGTGATGAAACTTTGGTGGGTTATTCTGGCTGCGTCCGCAAAAGTTTCTGATCCCAAAACTCACACGGGTGAAACCGTGGGGCACGGCTAGTTACCAATAAAAATCATATATCTAGGTAAAATGTGTAAGTGTAGGGTGTAGTTAAATTTATTTCATGTCAAAAACTACCTGCTGCGTGTAATGTAATTTTAAATGTTTAACCTCAATTTGGGTGTGACATATAGGTATATTTTAAATCCTCCTTTCATGATATTTTAAATGTTCCTTCCATGATTCACTGCTAAACAATCAGACTATAATGCCATTGTTTTTGTTTATGTGAACGATTTTATTATTATGTATTGTTTTTTTTTCTTCACTTCTCATGGATTCACATTGTGATTTATAAAAAAGCAGTTACCATGCATGCTACACTACATTAGTTGTATATTTTTGGGAAGATAAAGATATCCCTTTTTCAGTGAATTCTCACTCTAAATTTTAATTTTTATAATACTTATTATCAGTTAAGTTGTCATTCACAATACAGTTATCTGCTGGATACAGCCATCCTACACATATTATGTATCACTGATACTTGCTTAATGATTATTATATTATGTGCAACTGAGCAAGGTGCCGACTGTCGAGAAATCAGAATCCAGGTATATATCAAAGTAAAAAACTATTAAATGCATCAATATTGAAATACAAAAAAAAAAAACAGATTTCAAAAATAAGTATTAGAAATGAGGCAGGATATCACTGTAGCCGCCTCGTTACATAATATGTATGTACATAAATTATTATACAACTTTTCTTTAGTAAAAAACTACATGACTCTTATCATCCACATTATAACAAGTAATACAATTTTACAATTACTATTAAAATGATTTATTTCAATCAATATATTAACAATTAATTTGTAATAATTTACCTAATTAGTAGTTGTGATAAATAATAATTTATAACCAAACGAACATTATAATGACTACAGTAAGAGAAATTAATGATAATAGTCTGTGTCTTTTTGTCTACTTATGCTATCCATACTAATATTATGAGCGCCAAACTACATAAATCCATCTGTCTGTTACCTTTTCACCCCTTATCAACTGAACCAATCATCATTTTTTCTTCACTTCATGGGAACATGGAATCATACATCATGGAATTTCGTAATACACGTTATCATGAGTACAGAAAAGAACATAGGATAGAAAATTTATTGACAAAATACTAATTTGTGCTTTTATGCCATCTAGAGCGTTTGTGTTACAGGCACGCGCACACGCGTCTAGTTATTTTGTTGGTCATAGTGAATCAGTGCCCTGTTCTATTATGAAATTTTAAGCCCAATTGCAGTGGAATATCCGTACTCTTCAATTGACTCCTTGCAATTTTCCTGAGCCTTCCAAAACTCCATATATTTATAATTTACCAGCCGCTCCCCGCGGTTTTACTCTCGTTAATTTCGGAGTGCCCGCGGGAATTCTGGGATAAAAAGTACCCTATGTTGCATCCCTGACAACGTGTGTGCAAAGTTTAAAGCGTAACAAACAAACTCACTTTCGCATTTTAAGGATAAGCCAGATTTTTATGTAAAATTCATAAAAATTGCATAATTGACGAGCATCGATCGATTTATCAATTTATCATTTCGATTGTGAATCTTTATCACCAGTACCTATATTATTATCACTTGTTACGTTGCTATCTGATTAACCTTGAGAAATCGAGTGGAGGTCTGAACTATTGATTTTTTTTTTTGGAAAACAAACACTGCATCGCCTTTTCGATTGTTTCTTAAAAAAAGGTGTTTCTCATTTTTTATTCTTTATGTATGAATTATCCTTTACAAAAATTTCAAATAGTTAAGTAGGTACTTTATTTGTTTGTTGACTATACTTTTAAAGTAATTGTAATTTGGTACGAATCAGAACCTCAATAGTGATATGGGACAAACTAATATTTTTTTGGAATATGGGACAAAACTTCAGGACGAACGAAGAACAAATCATAATGTTCTTATAATAAACGAGTTAAATATCTAACTTGTCGGTAAAGTTACATATTTAACAGCTAACTGTAGAGATACGATACCATTTAAAATTGACTATGCCGAAGTATGTAGATAATCGACATCTATACTGAAAAGTCAGGTCTTGAATTGCGTCATAAGTTATGACGCAGTTCAAGACCTAAGACTTTTCAGTACTCTGTGGCTCATGTTCTATTGGTATTTGATGACACGTCGTAACTTTTATTGCTTGCGAAGTGAAAACCGTATCGTAAATTTTACGCCCATAGTGAATGTGACAATTGGTTTATTATAAAGTTATTATCACATAATGGGCGCTTATTTCTGCGCTTTAACGATAGTCGTGTGGTCAAAGGGCGAAGTCTGCTCAGGGCTCACATAAGACCGCACCGTTTCTGAATCTAGGGTCTCCCCATATTGTGGTTCAATGTGATTTTGTTCGTATTGATGTATGGTTAGGAGACCCTTATCGAGACGGAAGTATGGTGCAGCGGTTTTGTATCGTGCGAGCAGAATTTGTTCTCAGATTGCGTTTGAATATTGCGATAGGAGACAACTGCGAAATTGACGCAGCTGAAACCGCTTGGGAGGGGGGGGGCTATTAATGTACCTACTTGTATAAAAGAAGAAACTGACAGGCTGATTGAGCTTTCTATTATAAGTTTTCAGAAAACAAACCCCTAAGGTTGGTGAAAAGGGTAAACCTCGGGTAAACGTCTAGTGTAAAGTGTTATATGAAGTTACACTTTTGATGTATTTCGATTTTAGATAGCTATAAACGTGCAAACATTCATAAAAGTTATTTTTAAATGATTTAACAATTATTACTACTTGCGACCGTTAAGTTTTTTTTTATTATAATTTCCCCACATTGGCCCGACCGAGTCGTGACTATAAAAGGCCGTGTATACAAAACAATTGACCTTGTTGAAACGCCCCCTCCAACCGGCATATTTCCCTTTTATAACTCACATTTTATACCAAACGTTAGCAAAATTAAATTAGTATTATATAAAAAACCCGTGTACACAATTATGAACACGCTAAACGTTTAAGGAATGTTATAATCATTGTTGTAGGTACATTTATCATTATTACGACATTTTTTCTACAAAATACACATAACTAACTTTGTTGTAAATTTACGACTCTGTGTGTAGGTACAGTCATTGTCAAAATTTATTGCATTATAATCTCAGACATACGGCTCTTGTAAAGTACCCGTAAATAGGATTTGCATAATAAACTTTCATGTGGGACTTACAACAACATGAAAAAAAACTTAACAATATTTTTTTTCTAGCTTTTTAAATAATTCTAGTGTCGATAAAGAATTGAAATTTGGATCGATAAAAAATTATTTTAATTCCGATATAACAATTGCGTTACTGTTTGTTGCGTTTTTTTTCAAAGCGCTTACCTAAACCTATTCTAGAGACTTGAATAAATTATTATAAAACTATAATTTATTACTAACATTACCATATTTTATAGTAATTTTATGGAATTAATAATATTTATCTAGTATTTTATAATTCATCTCGTTTATCGGTTGTGTTATGTGTATAATAATTATAAATGTTTTATTAACTTATATCTACGCCCTGCAACTTGTCCGGTTAGGAAATATAGTGACTAGTGACGTCATAACTTAAGATAGGTGTATCTCTACGGGCAAATGAAAGAATTGGGTATTCTCCAAGGTATGAATATCAAAATTCTAATTAGTCCGTCAGATAGAAAATAAAAAAAATAATAGACACGTATTTTTTGCTTTTTCAATTTAATGAAAATTAACATAGATAAAGCGCATTAAAGTTTAGGGTGGGGGGCTCGTGACGTCAATATTCATTATAAGCGCCATACAAACCGCACCGAATTGTGACGTTACGAGAAATTTCAACTCAATGTATCTCTGTTATTTTTTGAGTACGTAAAAAAAGAAAAAATACGTGTCCAATATTTTTTACTAATCTACATGACGGACTAAAAAATTTTTTTTTGTCAAGTAGCCAATTGGGGATAACTCGAGCCAATCGAACTGAAAATCGTCATATTTACGCCTCAGCTAATCAGACATTTATGTGCACAGGTGTAGGAAAAAGAAGAATTGGGAACAATGCAGTAGATCAAACGGCAAATCATCGCCGAAAATGGTCCTATACAAGATATTATGCCTTTATAAGTACAACTTGAGATCCCATGAAAATCAACATCTAATCTCACCGACTGACTGTACCATACAATGCTTAGGTTATTATGGAGCCGCTATAATTACACCGAGAACGCGTCAGTCACGAAAACAGTTTTTCCGGTTCGCCTTCCAAGCGCCCCGGTGCTGTTATTCGTTTTCTGACATTTGATTTTAGCAAGTAGAGCGCAAAGCTCCTCTCTCTCCGCGCTAGTTGCTAATGGCGGTCACAGACCGACGTGCACTTTGCGGGTGCTCATGACGTTCGCAAAGTGCACGCTGCGTCCGCTGCGCCCATTGCGCCCCCTGAGCCAAGTTGGTAATCGTTAACGCATAGAAAACTAAAGAGCGAATCGTCATGTCTCGTAGTCACGTAAAATCGTCCAGTCAGAAGTTCAGTTTTGTGTGACCGCGTGATATAACGGTGTTAGGTCCATAGTTTTCTATGCGTTAACTATTGTAGATTGTCATAAGGGAGCCGCTGAGGACTCGTGATTGCTAAGATCGATAGGGTATAAAAAATCACGTCGTGCGATCGAGGAGACAATGCTAACGACGCGTTCACATGCTTTGACCTACTACTATTTTAAGCAACAACAAAAATAAATATAAATGCGTATGAGGCGAGGAGAGCCTGTCCATAGAAGATAAAGAAAATATCTATCAGCGAATCAATCTATTAATCTATTAATATACACTATATGTATCAGTGGTACCCAAAGCACCGGTGGGTCACGAGCGAGTATTACCTACTAGGTGGGCAGTGCAAACCGAAAATTCCAAAGTAAATGGATGTATATTATCATTGAGATTAAAATTAAGTTTTTGTAAGGTGGGTCGCGACTCGCGATCCAGTCAGCTTTGGGAACCACTGCTCCATCTATATAGCTTTCAGTATACCAGCCGTTACCGCACCGGCACCGTACACAGCCGTTGTCTGCGAATTACTTTATTTTAATATACAGGCACACGCGTTTCAGGCAAGGAATGTTGTTGGTTAGGGCTCAGTAGTTTTAACTGACGTGCGACAAAACATGCAGAGTAAAAAATGCTATCAATCATTTTTTCGGCCCTCTATAACTAGTCGATGGTTTATCATTCATGTAGACGACGATATTGGTATATTTTTATATTGAGAATGAAATTATAAATCTTTATAACACTTGGATGTTAATTAATAAAACCGATCTAGAGTCAATGAAAGAATATCATAAAAAAGGTAAATAATAATATACCTAAAGGCCTAAAGAAGATATTACAAAACGATTTCGTAACGATGTGTTTGAATACCTCACCGGCCGTGGCCGTGCGGTGCGATGCTGTATTAGTTTTTCCTTATTTATCTAAGGTAATATCTATGCATCAATACATATAAATAAAATTGGAGTGTCTGTATGTAATTCCAAATTAACAGCTTTTCACTAAATGCATATATACGGAAGGTACTTAAAAAATCAATTACCTATTTAAATTTTTCTCTCTCGGTCTAGCTGTCTGTTTGTCTCTTTGTTCCGGCTAATCTCTGCAACGGCTGTACCGATTTTAACGGGACTTTCACTGGCAGATAGCTGATGTTAAGAAGTAACTTAGGCTACTTTTATTTTAGAGAAAAAAAAAAGGTTCTTGCGGGAATTCCGAAACTCACGCGGGTGAGACCGCGGGGCACAGCTAGTGGTAAATATATAATCTTTGATCCGTATTTTAGCGTACGTAATTTGGTTTTTATACATTTTATAAGGAAACAACGAAGTGCCTATGAGTTCGCGTAAACTCGCGTTCAGGGTCGATGACCTGTCCGTCAGGCGTCACGTCACACTCACTGCCGAACTCTCGCGAGAGTCGAACGCCGCCCGAATTGGCACCTATTGGGAATATTGGCAACGCCAGCGGTTTTTATAGTCGACTACAATGAGAAGAGACTCGGGAGTAACTTTTACTGATTATTCTGTGAATACTATAAAATTACTCGCACTCGTCTACTATGGATGTGTGCTAAACATGATGTGTGTTATGAACTAATTATCATGTATCTATGTATCTATTTTTCTACTTCGCTGCGCCGCACTCTGGGACGCTCGTGGGACTGCTGGCGCTGACTGAAAACCAGCGCTGAGGGTTCCCATCCTCAGCATATGCTGAGTCAGCTGCCATTTGCAGCAGCAGAGACACACCGTGACCAAAACCAGTCAACCAATATCTTTTTTTAAGTTTAGTTTGTAATTAATTTGTTTGTGATCTTGTTATTAAGTCTGTAAAACTTGTGTGTGTCTGTTGCGCAATAAAAATTATTCTATTCTATTCTATTCTAAAAGTAATTGTAATGCCTGAAGCAGTGTCGGCGCTAGCCTTTGATCAGGGTAGAGCGAGATTGTCTTTCAGCGCCCTTTAATCGGCGCTTTCACTTCAAATAAATTGGGACTTTGGCTTTATGCTTAACTAGCTGTCCCGCGCGGTTTCACCCGCGATAATTTCTTAGATACCGCGGGAATTCCGGATTACAATATATCCTATGTTACTCAGGGATAATGTAGCTTTCTAATGGTGAAAGAATTTTTAAAATCAATCCTGTAGTTTTTAAGTTAAATCTTAACAAACAACCGAACAAACAAAATATCAAATCTTTCCTCTTTATAATATTAGTATAGATAAATAATTAATCAACAATTGTTTCAAATCAACTTATTGCTACCTGACGCCCAGAGCGACCGCTCTTCCTATAGCCTGTCTTGAAACATCTAAGTTTTTCAACCGTTAATTGGGGGGACACGTAATGCTATGTACAGTAATTAAATAGGTAACAAACGTAATTAAAACTCGATCCGAATCCGAAGTACCTAATGCTTAATTTTTTTACAACAAAAATTTCAATAAAACAGTTTCAATATTATTTTGTAGATAACAAGTTAGGATTCGTTACAAAAATACTAAGTGACAATCGTCCCGCGGATATTAAACGGTTATCTCTAAGTAAGTATGAGTTTAATAAGATACGTTTTAGATGTGTATATAGTGAACGTGATACGGAAAAAATAATTCCCCTCTATTGTCTCATCGGAGGTACACTATTATAATTATACTAGCTGTCCCCCGCGATTTCATTCGCGGTAATTTCGGAGTTCCCGCGGGAATTCTGGGATAAAAACTATCCTATCTTTTAAGTTGAACCATATTATGAATGGTTACAAAATTTTATCAAAATCCGTTCAGTAGTTTCGGAGTCCATCGCGGACAAACAACGTGACACGTGATTTATATATATTAAGACTAGCTGTCCCCCGCGATTTCATCGGCGGTAATTTTGGAGTTCCCGCGGGAATTCCGGGATAAAAACTATCCTATCTTTCAAGTTGGACCATATTATAAACGGTTACAAAATTTTATCAAAATCCGTTCAGTAGTTTCGGAGTCCATCGCGGACAAACAACGTGACACGTGATTTATATATATTAGACTAGCTGTCCCCCGCGATTTCATCCGCGGTAATTTCGGAGTTCCCGCGGAGGTTGCGGGAAAAAAGTACTCTATGTCCTTCAGTTCCCGAGGGAATTCCGGGATAAAAACTATCCTATCTTTTAAGTTGGACCATATTATAAATGGTTGCAAAATTTTATCAAAATCCGTTCAGTAGTTTCGGAGTCCATCGCGGACAAACAACGTGACACGTGATTTATATATATTAGATTATTATATGTAATCATAATCATTGTTATTACTTTTTACTGATACCGGTGTCATGACATTTCGCTGTGTATTATCTAATTTATACCATGCAATATATCTTTCGTGGTAATAAAACCAACCACCCTTTCCTTACATTCTCAAATGAAACCCCGCAACACCACTCCGTATAATCTTGCGGCAGTAGTGTAGATGCACAAACAACGCCGCCTTCGCTTGCTTGCCATTAAAACTTACAATTTTTTCTGATAAGTATCGAATTTTGCAAAAATGCTCAAGGGTTAGGTTGGTACCAGGCCAGCGACACTACCTTGAACCAAAAGTTACTATGGATTTATGCGGGAACTTCTTTACCATCTTTGGAATACTTAACCGAATTTCTATGACCGCGTCATAGGTACATTGCATTGGTATAGTTGGCACAAAATGCTTTCATAGATCGGTTCAGCGATTAGTTGGTACTGTTTACGTTTTTAGGGTCGACAATTTCTAAAATCTCACTCAGTACGCGTAGATTTAAATTTCGAACGTCGCGCGTCGATGAAATAACGTTGATATCTCTGATTTTTTAGAGAAGTTTAAAGAAATAACTACCTAAGTATATTATTCACTCCTAAACACAAATGAAAATTACTCATAGGAAAGGCTTGTACTTTTTTTAGGACCCAGCACTGCGTGAAAATTACTGTTCACTTTATAAGCTGTTCTCTGCGACTTCGCCCGCGTGATTTCCGGGTTCCCTCGGGAACTACAGAATGCTCTATCTCCTAGCATATCGAAATCTTTTTAGCGGTTTTGGCGGGAAAAGAAGACAGTTACTTTCTCTTTTATAATATTGATAGGTGTGAATTAGCCATGAAAAACGTTTGCAATCATATCATATAGATGTAGAATGTTTTGGGTATCGATTAAAAATTTATGTGCTTTTGATTGACCTAAATGGTTTATGGTTTAACTGTACCTAAGCCATTCCATTTATAACATAGAAATCAATCGCTGCGATACATTTTATGTTCGCGGTATTTTCACATCACCTTTGACCTCTACCGTTATAAATAAAATTGTAGATCGCATATACATAGTTACAGCCAATATCATCAAAGTTTAAACTGAGATAGCGCTAGCGGGAAAAACACTATAGGTAGGTATACTGAAAGGCGTTCATATCATCGATCCAGGGTTAGAAAAAATGCCTTGGTTACTTTTATCAGATGTTTATAACTGCATAATATATTTTGTTAACATTTATTTAAAATATCTTATAATAGGCACGCGTTTTATAATTCGAAATCATCACTGGCTTTAGAAATTTTAATGAAAATATTATTTTATAATTCTTTTATTCATGCAATCCAGCGATTTAATCTAAACTTTATTTTAATTTTTATGAATTTTAATGCCTTCAGTGTCTATCTTATCTTACTCATCTTTATGTCAATACATACATACATAACTATAAGTGTTTGTATAAGTCGGTCTGTTTGTGAATTTATCGTACGTCTACGCTAACGTCTACGCTTTAGATTGCCACATTCCACAAAGTTTTTAAATATTTTTTTACCTAAGTAGTTAGTAAACTATCGAATTTACCTTAACCAGATAGCTAATAATAAATAATAATAATAATAAATTTTCAAAACAGTATCTTCCGTCTGTCCGAAATGATTTAGCTCGATTAGATGCGTGAAATCGACATAAAAAAATAAAATAAATACACTCCATGTATTCCGAGGGAAAATATAAGACCACACAAACTATAAGTGAATCGCGTAAACATCTATAATAATATTATGTACAGTTTGATAATAATGTAATCGATTGTATAGGTCTCGATTGCCATTGCCATACGCAACCTATTGTCATAACATCGTTTATGGCAATCCCATCGGCATGCCCCAAGGTATTAACCGCGTGTTAACCTTGAATGTATTTAGGTACATGATCGGGAACCGTTTCTTTTCGTATATAAGTAGGTATATAGAGTACGTACAATGTGTTCGCGTCGAGACGTACTGATTTGCAGTGCGTAAAAGTTTGTTTATTGACTTGTTTGCCGCTTGCTGGCTGCTCCCACAGCAGAATTTACGTATGAGATGTGTCATGTGATCGGAAAATCGTATAATACGTCCATTTACAGACGCGTAGACGGCGTCGTCGTTCAGACAGATTGTCCCTACATATGTACCTATATCCGTCAGTTTAAAAAGATTTTGTACTTTAAATCGACCGCGACCAATTTAAAATATCACTGATAACTATGAACATTGTTTACAGAAACGTTCTTTGATCTACCAATCGCGAACGACAAAGTCAGCTCTGCATTGCAAAAATTAAGTTAAATTTCGAATAGCCTGCTCTTAAAAATTCAGTTTTTAAAATAATTTTGATGACGCCAATCGCCTAGTTATGCAATATTGATAAATACCTAGATTAGATATAATTATTATTGTTGAATATCAATATAATTAACACCTTCTGTTTTTCTAAATAACAATTTTGCCTGGTTCCGATCTTCATTAATTTCAATTAGTGCATCTGCAAAAGTGATTAGTAGGTAATTGATACCACAGTGCCTAAATAAAAAGTGAACAGTAGAACATTAAACTATGCTAATATTCTTTACAATGGTCTCCGCACTAGGTATTTCTGTATCGCAGAGGCCCATAATAGATTAGCAGTTTATAGCTCTCGATTAAGAGCAAAGGCGGGCTGCACTGATTTCGTACAAAATTATACGAACGTAGGCATTCCTCAGTTTTATCCGTAGATAATAAAGATATTAGGGCAAATCGATATAGAGACAACTACAAAACAGGGCATATTATGCTTTGCTTTCGGTAGTATAATACTTCTGCCGTATTTAAACTAGACATGTTAAAAACAAAACTCGACAAAGCTGCCTTACTTTGGTTGCTTTGAAAAGATCGCTTGTAGCAATATATAGGTCGCCTAATTGTAGGTACATTTTTACTTGTTCTGTTTTTAAAACGTGTTTTCTTCACCGTCACGTGTGTGCAATAAAATGTATTTTGATTTGAGTACTTTCGGAAGGACATGGTATAAATATAGTTTTTTTTTTTTTTAATTTAAACACGTTGCTTCAAGATAAGGAATGTAATTTTCTTAGCCCAAATGACATTTCTTGTCTTGAAGCAGCATAGTCGATGTTGTTATGTTACAATTTCCGCCAAACGATTGCCGTCAATGAATGTGTCGTAAGGTGCATATTGCTTGGAGGGGAGCCGTAGACGGAGAATGAACTAGACGAGGCATTCGCGTATAGCGTAAGAGAAAGTGATATTCTTCCTATGCACACATGTAAACTACCAGTATTGCCACTAAATAACTTATTCCCAATTTCCAAGGAGTTTTAGCTTGTTTGGTGATGAAAAAGCTATAGGAAGTAAAATGTTTATAGGATAGGTTGTTTTGTATATAAACTATAAATTATCGATCCCTGATGGTGTCGAGGGGATTTATAATGTACTAGTTGACCCGCGCGGTTTCACCCGTGGTAATTTCGGAGTTCCCGCGGGAATTCCAGGATAAAATATAGTTACAAACCTTCATCATGAATCACTCTCTATTGGTGAAAACCGCATCAAAATCCGTTGGGTAGTTTAAAGATTTAAGCATACATAGGGATATAGGGCAGAGAAAGCGACTTTATTTTATACTATGTAGTGAAGCGGGGCAAGTGAAATGAATACTATGTAGGTGCAAATAACGTTTTATTGAAACTTAAGTTCCTTAGCGCACGGTACGGATGAGCAAACCAGCTTATTTCTCGTCAGGGCATCATAAAAGTTGCGCGCTTGGCTTACGGTTTTTGAAACGATTATTATTATTGCTTGCTTATTGGTTCGCGCCAACTGCACTCATTGTAATTAAGTTTAGTTTTTCGAAAGAAACTGCTTGGGAAATGCTTGAAACGAATTCTTGAATAGCTATTTGGTTTCCAATTTACACGACCAGTGCTTGCTATCCAGTTAATAAGAGTAACCAATTTAAAAGGAAATCTGAAAAAGAAAAAAAATATAGAATACACACTGTATTAACATGAAAAATAAAAAATACACTACTCATACAGTCAAGAGCATGCAAGATTTTCAGCCAGTCTTACACGCGAAGGGTACACGTGATTCTGTTGACGGTCAAATTGAACTTATTCGATTCGATACCGAAGTTTTAAAATACAGCGTCTGAGACATAGTTGACTAGAATCTTTTAGTATTTTATCCCACGTTGAAAAAAAAACAAATGATGGAAACGATTGGCACTTGGCATGAAACTTGGTCGAGATAAAAAAAAAAATTCCAGTCTATTTTAAAGATATATGTATGGCCTACTTAAATAAAGCAAAAAAAAGAAAAAAATATATGCATAAATTAATTAAATAGAGCGTTTCAAAGTTCCTACTTTTGACTTTACCGCCGAAACGCGGAATGACGCCACTAGTTCAAAATTACGCCTTATTAACCTGTGATAGAAATGTCACTGTCGGGTCATGTGACACTGACAGACAGATAACTTCAATATCCAAAAGCGAAATTAAGGTTGAACTGTGTCGAGTTCAGAAAATAAAAAATATGCGTTGACTGTATGCACTTAGTTTCTTTTGCCTTCTCTGAAAGAGGTAAATGTTTCCTAAAAAAATAAAAGTGACGTAATCTGTTAAGCGTGGCTGTAATTGGTGTTTCGTTGCAACGTTCCGTTTCACAAAATTAAAAGTTGAATATTTTGGAAACTATTAAATTTTTTTTAGTAAATCTTTCACGATAACGCTTTTCTAAGGCTCTATTTTTGACATATTGACACAATTTCTTATAATAAATTTCATGCAAGTACCCTATTTTGTTACACCTCATAGGTACCTACTAATATTATAAAAAATTGGGAAATTAATCTGGGTAAGCTAGCAACCTTTGTCGTAGTATAACCCGACATATTACGGAAGGCATAGTAACGACGTGGTAAGGACATAGTCGCCATTATGGAATAAGGACTACGTAATTTGGCAAGATTATACATTAAAATAAGAAGGCAAATTAATGTTGATTTTTTTGTTATATTTCTACGATTTATACCACAAAGCTGTTATTATGAATATATTTGCTATTTTGCACAAACAAAACACATTTACATGAAAGTAAATCATTACATACCGATGAAATGTTACATTCTCCGTTTTCCTTTCATTACGGCTCTTACAGCCTAAAATACAACATATCACTATGTCCACAACAAAAACAAACACTTTAAACACGATATGAAAGTCTATTTAGCTTTCAATAATTGAAAAAAACAACGTTTTTTATCAAAATAAACAAAGAGCGCTTCGCTTTGTTGGGCAAACTATAACTTTGCCCAACAAAAAAAACCTATACGCTAGATAAGGACAAAAGATAATTGGAAATCTCTTTCACTCTTAAGAACTTAGCCATAACACTGTCTCGCTTACTATTAGAAAGAGAAGGAAATCGCCTCATCTATTCATTCTCCATCTACGAGGGGAGCACATTTCCTCGCCAAACGTGTTTTGTATCGAAATCGTATCTTGTATCTAATATTTACACTCAAGACGTAACGTAATTATTACGGTCAACTATCCATGTTTCGCTAATCACGTTTAAGAAACGATCTATCTTATTTTTTTTAAGCAGAAACAATTTATTGTTTTTTTTTTGCTTCACTTTTTATACTTGCTCTGACTTCTATGAGTTTTAGCACTAGTTTAACATCCCAGTGCGTAATAGTGCATTTATAGACCTGTGTGTGTACGTATACCTAACCGTCATCTTCTCGCTTGGTTAATATAATAATATGTTCATAATATACCTACTCGCATGACAGTGTAGCACTTTTTTGCAACTGTTGTATTTATTAAAAATAACGTTTTCAGTTAAACTCCTATAGGTGAGGTGGGAAATTTTGCCTATTCTCCTTCAGATTAATTAGGTATGTATACATCATCGAGAGTGCTAACGAGTTGTTTGAGTCTTGAGTTTATAAAGCACCTTGAGTACTTGCGATATCCTTGAATATCTGTTCAATATTCACAATTCTATGCATACTGATGCTTGCCTTCTTGCCTTTTACAATACAATATGGCAATATACGAGATAAACAGTCATCTTAATCAAATCTTACTATACAGGGTGTATCCAAACTCAACGTCAAGCGCGTACCGGGTGAGAAGTTATGTTAAAGTGGGAAAAAAGAATCATGTTTTTTATAAAGAGCTAATAATAATCGCGAGATCTTAGCGAGAGAAATTTAGTCTTTGTTTTTTTTTGTAACACTTTCACGCCCTAACTACTAAACCGATGGTCATCAAATTTTATATACACGTTGTCAGGGCTACAGAAAAGGACATAGAGATTAACGCGTTAAAACGTGTAACATCTACCTATAGTATTGTCTATTGACGGAGTGACCGGACGTTGCGTCGTTGTGTTCCGTTTTCAGCCCACAGAACAGAAAATAACAGATAGAAGGGACATCAACTTAGTTCAGTATAAAATCAGATGAAAACAAGTGTCGCCGGGTGATTTTCGCACACAAACAAAACTATTCATCACGCACTAAAACATTCATTAACGTAAATAAATGTATTAAACGCTTTTTGGTTACGTTTTTACTTAGTCACTGTTTTCAAAATTCACAGTTTTGGGAAAATTGTGGAAAATATACTTGGGACACTAGCAAAAGAAGTTGTAGGCAAGTCAGAGCATTTGCTCTAACTCCCTTTGCAACGATAGCGGGCCTGCCCCGCCTACATGTCCTCTCTAGTTAATTTTTTTGCTCTGTGTTCCAGCCGATCAACAACGCAGACTTCGTGGTGCCGGTGGAGATAGACGGCGCGATCCACCAGGTGTACGTGCTGAAGCGGCCGTACGTGGACGAGTTCCTGCGGCGGTGCGGCGAGCTGTACGAGTGCGTGCTGTTCACCGCCTCGCTCGCCAAGTACGCGGACCCCGTTGCCGACCTGTTGGACAGGTGAGTGCTCAACAAAGAAAGAAACAAAGATTATTCGGCATAAAAAAGTACAACATAAAAAAGACAAGAAATTAAATGAAAACTGGTGATGTTATAGAGGTGACGTTTCGGATATGGATACGGATTACGGATGTAAGAAAAATAGGGTGTGTTTAACTCCGAATGTGATATGAAAAAAAAAAAAACATGATGTAAACATGACGTATGGTCAGTCCAGGCCAGTCAGGCCGACGAATCAGATGTAAAGGTCATTCACCCGCGATAAATCATAAATGTTTCATCGAAGTTTTTCTCTGTTATTTACCAGTGTGGTGTTTAATGATATTTCTCATAGTCACACGTAAGCATGAGTTGTCGAGAGTTTCGCTACGCGTATAGTTGGATCTTACCTCATACCCTGTTGTACCCTATGTTACTACACTTGGTAGTAAAATTGTTTTATTTTTTGTTGTTTCTTTGTATGATCTTTTTCTATCTATCTATTTGTATATCGGACATCCTGTATATGGGCGCAGATGGGGCGTGTTCCGGGCGCGGTTGTTCCGCGACAGCTGCGTGTTCTACCGCGGCAACTACGTGAAGGACCTTAACAACCTCGGGCGAGACCTGCGGCGCGTCGTCATCGTCGACAACTCGCCCGCCTCCTACATATTCCATCCAGACAACGCTGTGAGTAGCCCACCTGCTACACCACGCTACCGAATCCTCAACATTATTATTATGTTAACAGAACCCTTATTCACTATGACCAACAACATTCCTTGCTCATAACGCGCATACTAAAAACACAATCCCAAACCCTCCAGAGATCAAGATATTAGAGATTAATATGCTGTATGCCATAAACCTTCTTCTTCATTAATTATGGCAATCTATCGCGATTTATCGCAATCAAAGTAATTATAGCGAAACGAACAATAAATAAATCTTGTGAAATTTCAAAACAATGTGACAGTGATAGACACAATTACATAGACAATGTGTTTTATGGCTTAATGTAGAATGCTAACTTGTGATTTTTTGCCATCTAGAGCGTTTGGTATTCTGTTACGGGCACGCGCCTCAGGAATGTTGTGGTCATAGTGAATCAGTGCTCTGTATTTTAGTAGTCACTTTATTAAATATAGTTAAGGTTTTTTTTTGTACAATATGCCATTTGTACATGCATTGTTCTGTTATCGCCACTTATCTGTCGTTATTGAAGGGACATCCTTTCCTTTTGTCATCGTGACGGTTTTGAAGGAATACAAAGTGATCATTATTATCGCCGTGTCGTCATTTTTATCGCTGCATTGTTGAGCGTCAAGTTGATGTGATTCAGTGATAAGCTCCATACAATACATATGTACATAGATGTTAAATATCATATCTCTAACATGATAATGCAACATGAATTTAACCACTGATTTATATTTTTAACAGACTTCCAAAAAAGGAGGAGGTTCTCAATTCGACCGACTGTATGTTTTTTTAGCGCTTTAGGTAGATAAATTATCACTTTATAAATTACTAGCTGTTCCCCGCGGTTTCACCCGCGGTAATTTCGGAGTTCCCGTAAGTTAAATCGTAACAAACAAACAAACAAAAAAATAAATCTTTCCTCTTTATAATATTAGTATAGATAAACCAACCCACTTAAAAGCAAAAAGTACATAAAATTGTAAGAAAAAATTAAAATCGTATTAGATTAGATTTTTGAAGTTTATTCATTATATTATTATGTCTTATGCAGGACCGTTAGTGTAGTGGTTAGTAAACCTGGCTACTGGAGGTCGCGGGTTTGATAACCGCATCTACATGAGATAAACCAGTGTTTACCCTAAGTCTGGGTGTTTAGTAAGCTTTATACCAATCCATAGCAGGTACAATCATATATTGTGTTAAATAATTCTTTTATTTAAATTTTAATCTTAATTTTTATATTTTTCAATATTGATGATTGAAACTATGAAATAAAAAAAGTAGCACGCCACTTTTATTCTCTTTAAAAAAAAAAATAATGATTATTGTTCTATGTCGCAGGTGCCGGTCGCGTCGTGGTTCGACGACATGACGGACTCGGAACTGTTGGACCTGGTGCCGTTTTTCGAGAGACTTAGCAAGGTGGACAGTGTGTACACAGTGTTGCGCAACTCGAACCACCCGTACAACTCGACGCAGGGCGGCACCCCCCCGCCGCCGCTGCCGCCGCCGCCCGCGCCCGCCGCCGCCGCGACCTAGCGCGCCCGCCGTCCGCGCCCGCGCCCGCGCCGCCCCCGCGCGGCCCGCGCCCGCGCCCGCGCCCGCGCCCGCGCCCGCGCAGCCCGCGGACTTCGCGCGGCAAGGTAGGTACAGAAGGCCCGCTCGGCGGCGCCGGGTGCTCGAGTGCAACCGCTGCGCGTAATGGAACGCGGCTGCGATGGTTGCGCGGAACGAGCTTTCGCGTTCAAACGTTGTCACTCACGATCACTTTGGGAAATCGTTTCGACGGCCCGCGTCAACGATCGATAATCGAATATCGATATTATCGTCTCGGGTATTTATAACAGTAGCGTGCACCGGAGTGTTACTTTCGTTCGACGAACAAAGTACCGCGTCGTTCCGATCGCAAAATGTATTTTGAGGTTATACTGTCGTGAGCTATTATATCGAATACGATATTGATATCAAACCTCAGAAGAATATTAGTTATTCTTCTGAGTATCAAACTCAATTATACATGTAATGATCGATCGGAGTTGACTACCGCGGTCGACTTAACCTTCAAATCTCGAATAATCTCTGAAGTGAATCACTTAAAACTAAGTCGTGCCGTTTGGGCGGTTAACGTCGAACGAAAATCGAGTAGTATTAATCGAGTAACAGCTGGCGTATATGCATTCGGCTCTCGACAACACTCGCTCGGGTATAAGGGCCGCGTTCGGATCGAGTCAGACCAGCTCTGTAGAGAATAACCTAGTCAACTTTTACGAGCAGCATCTTGACACACGTCAGTGGGCGTACTTTGACAGATTGTAATGAGAGTGGCTACACGCGACAATTTTATGCTAAATCTGTTGAATCAATTTGTGAGCACATGAGCGCTCAAAATTTACTCAACTCAAAATGTAAAAAACTCAACCTCGCTCCACTCCCTCTTCCATAAGGGTCTTCCCGCGTAATTATATCGATATTTGATTTCTCAGATTGATGAACCCGATTTGTCATTGCGAAGTAGCTATTTATGTGAGGTGATCCTTACCTAAACGGAAACGAAGCAAGGCTGCGTTTCACTTTAGTGATGTGAGATTGAGTATAAAATTTGATCGTGTGTAGGTAGCTATTTTATCTAACTTGAGGTGTTGTATTGAGCGTAATTTGACGGGCTGTACCGAGCGTAATTTAACGGCTTGTACCGAGCGTAATTTAACGGCTTGTACCGAGCGTAATCTAGCGGTTTGTACCGAGCGTAATTTAACGGGTTATACCTACCGAGCGTAATTTGACGAATTGTGCCGAGCGGGCCTTCTGTACATATCAACGTCAGCGTGAAACGAATTAGAGCGAATTTCGTCGTCACAAGTGCCAATTTTGCCTTCTGGATTTTAAGGACGTTGTTTACACCTAAATATGTTTTTGTTCTTAGCCAGTAAGAACGGAAGCTACGGTTGTTGGTGATCGTGTGCTTTTTTCTATTGAATTTGTAATTTAAAAAAAGTAATTATTACGATTACGCTATCGCTGTTGTGAGCTTGCAGTAAATGTTGTACGCGTAAAGTTGTATCTTATTCGCTATCTATAAATGGGTGTTTGTTTATATTTTACTATAATTATTAAATTACTTGTTTGATAATTCACGAAACGAAACGAATACGCGTTGTATCGATATTTTTTAATTTTAACAATCCGTGTATTCGAACGAAGCTGTTTCACGACGACAAGACAATTTTTGTTATCGTTTCGAATATCCTTACATATTATAATATATCGTGCTCGGGATCAAATATCGATAAGGTAGTTCATTCGATTCGTTCGATGCGATTTTTTTTCATTGTGAAATATGAATATACCCACTTATTTTACGAGATTAAAAACAAAATCGCAATTTTAACATCGGAATTGATGATCCGCGTAATTTAATTTGTTATTTAAATCATTAATCGATAAACAATTCATTTTCCGACCAAAATACATAATCATGTTTACATTAATTATGTATATTATGTATTTATTTTATACATTGATGTTAATCAGCCGACGAC
The DNA here is from genome assembly GCA_907165275.2 of Zygaena filipendulae. Classification (NCBI taxonomy): domain Eukaryota; kingdom Metazoa; phylum Arthropoda; class Insecta; order Lepidoptera; family Zygaenidae; genus Zygaena; species Zygaena filipendulae. Next base: position 3,034,219 of record OU015649.1, read on the forward strand.
GTTTATGAACGAACACTAGCAGAATATGTAAATAATATACCTAGTATATAATATGTATATCATATTATATAGACAAAATACACGCTTGAATCACGGTTTGACGGATCATGGTTTATGATCAATTTTAATGTACATAATTATATAATATAATAATATAACTTTAAATATTGTAAGATTAACGGGCGTTTAACATACATATTAAGGTGAACTGTAGGGCGATTATATAACTTTTGTTTCTATCATTTTTCGATTTCAATCGGAAAAATAGCGGTTTTGTGATTAATTGGTTATGTTTAGACAGCTTCAAGTTTTGAAATATGTTTGTTTTGTTTGATTGCTAGATATTGTAGGTGTCAAAAAGTGCATATTTTAATCGCAAAACCACGATGTTTTTGATTGCAAGCGAAAAACGATAGAAACAAAAGTTACATAATAACCCCTCTGGTGTGTGAATTTAAAAGATTCTTCGACATAAAATATATTTGTAGGTATTCAACTGTAAAACGAAAAGCTATGAAAGTCCCACCAGAATAATATACTGGATCTCTGAATTCTGAAAGGTTATTAAGGGCTATTTGAGCACAATTCACTAACGACAATTTGCTTTCGGACGTATTTGGAATTCACTTATGATTATGAATGTTTTAAACTTATGAATGTACATAATATGTGCATATGTGTACGTATATGTGTCAGGGAAAAGTGAACTCTATGGGCTATCGAGAACGCCATTATTCGTTTATAGGTAATCCATGCACAATGAAAAAATGTGATTTGATTCTATACGTATGCGCCTTAATAGATCCAGTGTATGGCACTGACTTAGACACTTGGACAAAGTTTTGACATAGCTTTAGTAGAAAAAAGATTTGGGGATTTTTTTTTAAACTCGCAATAAAAATGCAATGAATTTAACCCTTTAATTCTCGAATGCATAATTTGTAACGACAACTTTTAATTAACATTTGACTTCCAATGTAATAAGGTACGTAACCCGCCATGCTTTTAAACATTGTCAACTGTGAACATGCATTATCTGTTAGAATACAAATTATTATTAGCTACAAGTTATGAAAAGCGTTTATTTTTCAAATTATGAATTGTATTGGTGACAATAATAAGTCAATCGCGTCGGTGTCATAGGTAATTGTAATTACGTGTTTATGAACTAATTAATGTTTACATTTTTAATTAATGAAAACCTTTGTGTGATCAACTTATGATGAACTAATTATAGTACATAGTTATATAGAAATACTAGCGGTTTCACCCGCGTTTCACCCCACTTCGGGGTTGAATATCTATATCTCTTTGAAAACACAAATTATAAAATATAGTCCTTCAGAAAAATTTCAAGTTTTTATAGCGGTTTGAACTTTTATTCAGCCATTTCTCAGTCAGGAAAAAACTTTTCTTTTTTACACTACCTTAGGTTTATTGAGGGACATATTCTCGCTCACTATAATTCGTGCTCACATGGCACTAATAAAATTATTATACTCAAAATTAAATCACAGAGAAAACTTTACCAAAAAAAGGAAGGTATACGCGGTTGAATGACCTTTAGGTAAGTGAGCCGTCTCCAATAAGTTCCTCGCTTAGCCTAACACACTGTATATTTAGATTAGAAATTTGAGATCAACAATATATATATACACAATCTCACACATACACACGCACACACAAAAATCAGCACATAACATAATAGCTTTTCATTCGCCAGAGGAAGTTGTGTTAGTATCTATACCACCTTGTACCGTATTGAGCGTCCCAGGTCGGTATTATTATCATCATCGGGATATGCCGAGTATTCACACAATAGGTTGTGTGGTTGGAACAATGTTGGAATACTCGACACATCATAATTAAATCGACCCAAGTTGAAGTTGTGTGTAGGTAATAATCAATTATTTCACTGAATTGCTCTGTTTTTTCGATAAATATATAATTCGTAACTAGTGCCTCCATAGTGGTGTTGCCAGTGGATCCTGTTTTTAGATTTCATACAGTTTCTATTCCTATTTTCTCACACTGTTTTCACTATTTTGTAGTAAGAGATTACTTCTACGAGACTTTCGCGTTTCACGCTGTGCTTCTACTCTATTTATGTTTACTGTCATTAAGTTATAAAATCACGCAATTAAAGAAAAGTTCAGTAAAAATTTGCTAAATTTTTCATTACTACACTAATGTATTTTATTATTTTATTGAAACCAACGTATGTTTTTTATTTATTATTTATGAAATAATACACAATCTGTGCAGATTTGTATTTCTTATAAAATTTTTGAGCAGATTTTAGAATTTGCGGTTTATCTAATCGGTAACGAATAACGATCCATCTTGGGGATTCATAAAGTTGTCGATGAAGTTCAATTTGAATATTATCCACTTTCTTTCTCTCAATGATTCTTTAGTCGGTACGTCAGTAGTTTAAAAAGTACATAATACATAATAGTCAATATATCACATAATTTAACATCTCAGTATTATATTAGTCTCTTAGTGATCGATGCCATATACATACATACATAGATACACAAATAAATGAATAAATTTATGTTTATTTATTTATAAAACAAATAGGTGATTTTTTATATGAATATATCATGCATTGGTAAAGGCGCTACTATTTTTAAAGTTGATAGTCAAATTAGGTACTTTTGAGGGTCGTAGTACACTTAAATGTCATAAATAAATCTTGACACATTATCAGCTGTATTGGGTTTTGACCCTTTTTTACCTACTTGTAACGGCTATTGTTGAAGTTTTCGGTTTAAAAGTACGTTCGTGCGCTGGAGTCAATAGCACTGCGCTGTAATTTTAAATAAAAAAACATGTAATTTTATCCGGGACATACACCATGCGAAGGGTGGATAATTTAGGTCGACGATCAAATTGGGTTCACGTTCTCTGCTTTTCATTTCTTTTGCGAGGAGAATTTTTTCCTACAGAAATACTGTAAATAAATGACAATTTTAAAATAACTAAACAATGAATATTATCTCAGTAGGTAAACGGCATTTTTTATTGCCTCGAATTGCATCTATTTTTCAATATTACTTTAAGCTACAGCTATATGTTGACACATAATGTCAGTTTCTTTTGGGGATACGATGCCATACGTAACAGCGGTAGGTGCCACTTGTTGATTATTTTATCTTTGGTAGGTACGGGTGTGTCTACTGTCTATTTTATAATTTTGATATTTATAAATTTCTCAAAATTTGCTTTATGGTGCTTGCGTCGTGAGATTCCTTTGGGCCGTTATAGTGAATTCTAGGATACTAATTGACACACACATGGACTTTCGAACTTTTCGCGGGGGCAGTAGTGAACATAGATATAAAGAATAGACAACGCAAGCTGAAGCGTACTGGTATTTTCCCGGTGAAGCGAGTGAAAAAGTGTGCGTATAATATGGTTTCGTACAAAACGTCAGTACAAATATATTTTTCACAGAGTCTGTTTATGATTGTAGTCATACGTACACGGTCACATACATACATGGTATTTAGAGAGTGACCGTGACGTAAGCTTGAGATCGCTCTACATAAAGCTAGAGTCAGATTTAGATACGATTTATTATTTCCATTCAGCGGAGTCACTGAACGGATGGGTTTGTCAAATAGAGTATAATATTATGCAAAAAAATTCTATAGGTATTTCGACTTTGTGGCAGATTCGTTATCATACGATTTGATGAACTCGCGGCGTCTGTTTCCACTATGTCTGTGGTCGAGAGCGTGCTTTGTATGTAATAATACTTCACCTTGTCTGTGTTGATGCATCTATTTATTATTTTATATCCTAAGCTTAGCTTTTATTATTTGTGTACCTATTATTATTTTGGTAGTCTATTAAATACATATTATTATTATTATGAAAAATATTAAAAAATCATCAGTGACGTCGGAAGTTTTTATTATTATATTATTTTGCTTCTGTCCTTTTCGAAAAGACAGAGCACAATGATAATTTAAAAAATTATGAAATTTTTGCTAAACGCCGATTAATTTGTATATATTTTTTACTCTTGTACGGTTTTTATACGTACAAAATATTTTGTTTTTCTAGAGCTGTAAATAAGAATTTTATTGAAGTTTATTGATATACTTATGAGAAGAGTGTTAGCAGGTTAATCGGTTTTGATTTTATTATTCGTATAGCTACGTACTATAATACGCAATGTATGATTTAAGAATTTGTTATATACATAGTTACTACCGTCGCGTGTGTGTTTGTGTCCATAAACTATTATTGTGTCCACGTCGAGAAATTAATATACTGTCCATGGGCCGTATTTTTGAATCGCTCGAATTACTTTCGCACACGGAATCGCGTATTCACTTGCGAATGGTCATACATTTTATAAGCATTCACACGTGAACTTTGCAATTTCGTGTGCGAAAAGTTATTCGATGGATTCAAAAATACCGCCCCATGTCGTTTTTAACAAGCGCTTGGCGGAAAAACCACAGAGTAGGTAGGTCAAAAAATCCAAATACGAGTTCCGGTGTTCTGCCTATTGCTACTGCTCCACCTGCATGTTAACGCGTAAATTAGTGCGCTAATTTAGATGTGGCCAACATTTTAACGCGTTAACTTACTAACATTACCACGTTAGACATTAACAGCAACGTTAACGTTAACGCAGGTGGAGCAGTAGCATATGATGCATACAAAACAGAAATGAAATAAGGTTGTCTCCGATAAATAAATCGAGGGATTGACTGTACTTTTTTATTTTTGTCTAAATTATTTATTTATATTTTTACCGACACTCGTGGCGTGGTAACCTATACACATAGACCGCAGTAGAGCATTTATCCCTAAGCATTAAACGCGTAGATGTTAGAATGTTATATTAATATATACGTTGATTTATGATTTCTTTAGATTTAAGTGTATTTCTGTTGTTTCAAACAAATGGTGTTTATTAATTTAGTTTAGTTACGACAAATAATTCTCTCCGTGACGTTTTTAGGTACCTATCTATATTTGTTATATTTTATCATCGTAAATCCAGGTGCAAATCGTCCAATAAATTAATTAAATTATAGGGATTTAGTAGGTTATTGAAAAAATAATATTATAATTCAATTTTAATCTGTGCCGTAAAAAAATTAAAACAGAACGGATTGTTATAACAAAATAATCCTAGTGACGTGTTTTTACAGATTAAAAAAAATTTGTAATTTTAAGTAATTTTTTTACTGTTTGTTAATTAATTTATTTTTTCTTTGTAGAAAATAAATGGTAACGCATGCAATAATATTCGAAATTGATATTTAAAATACATAATTTAATCTAGAGCATACTTTTATGTCATATTAACCATGAGATTCGGTAAGTTGTTGTTGTAACGTTATTTTTATTATTCTTTTCTTTTTTGTAATAATAGTAATAATATTTTTAATTGCATTGTAATTTTATACTTACGTACGAAGTGTGTACCTATGGTAAACTTAATGATATATTTTAAAACTCGGGTCCCATCTATTAAAGTATTTAAAACCTGTCTTGGTGCTTTTTTAAAATACAACTTTCGTTCGTCATCTTAAAGGAACTTACATACAGATATTACCACTATAATATTTATTTAAAGCTTTATTAACAAAATATTTTTCTACTGCTTCTTGTATGCAAATATTTTATTCTTCACTCTGTCTCATCTAGTTTCAAAGAGTCTTTTTAAGATTGTTATGATAACTTACATATTTTTTTAATGCAGTCTATAATGTTTAAAAAGTACAAAAACTCAAAATAAACGTTGCGAGTCAGCGACTTTTCAATAATTAAAATTACTATATTATTGTATTGTCGTCAGAACCAAAGCTGTGTGCAAAGTGTCTGCTTCATCCTCATAGAGTCAGTATCAGAAATAACTGTTTGTAGTTGAACTTTATTACTAGTGTAATAAGATTCACCGATGACAATCAAAAGCGTTTTCGTATTTGTGATGTTGACTGTACCAAGTATTGACCGAAAAATGTGTCACGAAAGAAATAGGAAGATACGAACGTTAATGACAAATAAAAGCTTGTAATAAACAAACAGAATGTTTTAATTCTTGCCTCGTGTAGATTAAAAAAAAAGAATAAATACTCGAATTTTATACCATTTGACTAACCATAGCTACCCGCTACCCACCTAACTGCCTCAACGATTATAACATTCACATTGAAAAAAGCAGTAAGAAAAAGGCTGTTGGCACAACACTGTACGTGCCTGCTGAATACAACAATAAAAGTTACTGGTCTGGTAATGATTAAACAGTATGCGAACAGTTAAATTCACTGTCAAAACGGTACCTAAAATTTTGCTTTTTGGACTTGTGACTTTTATTGTTAGGAGTTATTACAACTGTTTCCTACAACGCAGTTTTTTACTTACTTATTTTCTCAGTGCATTTCTAAATCTTAAAATATAGAAATAGCGATTATTCTTATGCAAATAAATATAATTATGCTATATAAGGATTATCGCTATACCGTGCTGGAGCATTTTGCACGATGCTAATGTGAAAAACACATTGTTTGGTTGTGCATATAAAATATCAATATAGTCTAGCTGCAACAAGTTTTTATGGGCACATTTTAAACTATATTGATATAAAGGGTCTTTCAATAAGGACGGGTCGATTTTGACATGAAATAAAAAAGGCCGTGTGTGAGATTTTAACGATTTTTTTTTTTTATTTGAAAGAGCTATATATGCCATTATGTGTGGAAAATCACATCGTTTAAATGTCCGCCGCGGCTTCTCACGGTGGCACGAATTCGAGTTGTCCAATGTTCAACAACTCTGCCGCATAGTTCGGGTTGAATTTCAGCGATAGCCTGAGCTATGTTGACTTTAAGGGCATCGGTCGATTGTGGCTTATTGGTATAGACCTGCGACTTAAGAAAACCCCACAAAAAAAAGTCTAAAGGTGATAAGTCGCAGGATCTCGGTGGCCAATTCACGTCACCTCTCACCGTCTGCCGTAAAATGGGCGCAATGCACGTAACGTTTGCACTAACGAACACTCATTTTGGTAATACATTTTTAACATTTGGACGTGTTGCTCAACCGTGTAACTTGCCATGGTGATTTGGCATTACTAACTGAATAAAAAAATATAGGTTAGAAAGACGACGTTAAAACAACATAGCCGCCACAGGCTGCCAACATCGACCCGTCCCTATTGAAAGACCCTTTACGTATATTGTGTTATAGCTTATACGTAACAAGGTTGATCTTCTTTCAGCAAGACCTCACGAACTCGATTCGATATTATTCGCGAAAAATATATATTGTTGCGAAATGGAAATCGAGAAGGTAATTTTATTATGTATAAAATGTCTCATGTAATATTTTTTATTCAGCCCCATTCTTATGCCCAAACCATCTTCCGATATGATAAAAAGAATTGATTCCAAATACTTAAGAATTCGTTAAATAATAGAAACTTTTAAAATAAACCGAAAATAGTGCAATAGTTAAAATGTTTTAAATAAATATCAGGGCCACCATCTCTTTAACAGTGATCTCACATCGTGATGTCGACTTTCCGCACAGAATGTAAGGTTGAAGTTTTAGTGGACTATATTACGATGTTAGTTTTAACCGTTCAAGAGATGATGGTGAAGCACTAGCTATTTTAATGTATTTTGAACTGTTATGTTTATTGGAATTGGAAATATTCGATTGGAATATAGTCGATTTTCGTTTGACAGATGTAAGATTATAGTACAGCGAGCGTGTAGATAATAATGTAGGGACATTAGTGTTACAGGACGAGTATTATGAACTTTTTGTACCTAACAATATAATAGGCAAGTGAGAGAACACAATGATTATAAATAATTGTACGAGTGAATAATTTCAACGTAAGTAATAGACACGATTGTAATAGATCTAACGACACGAAGAGTAACTTGGTAACATTTACCTAACTAAACGAGAAAATTTATATTAATGGTGTACATTTTTGATATGATGTTGTACAAAAGAGACATTTGGTATGTTATTTTATAGGAATGAAATAAATAGCTAATAAATATAATTATGTTGTTTTTTTTTTCTAATATTCTCGTATAAATAATGTCAAGAATAAGTACCTACCCACTTTCAATACCGAAAAAATGTAAGTTAATGAGGAAATCCCGAAATACACGCGAGTGAAACCGCGGGTAGCAGCTAATCTAATCTACCATAATAAAGAAGAGGTAACCTGTATTTTTTTGCAAGTCTACAGTTTATTGTATTGTATATAAATTAAACTGTAGTCTTTCCAAAAAATAAAAAAATGCTGGGAGTTGAACGCTAACTAATAGGATCCATTTCCATTTTCGATCATTTATGGATTTGTTATAAAAAAAGTTAACGATACAATATGTCTAATGTATTGGGCAATATCTAGATTGTCCTGTTTTAATACAAAGTCGTCTATTCCATACAGTCCTATTAATTTTGTCGGTTTTAATGACAAAAGATTACAAAATCTACCGACCATACACAAGTGGCGTTGTGGTGGATTTATTTAAAAACGAGTGATGCGTCTGTTTGTAATCATATAATTTCTATGAGCGACTTGCTCGTTCAAGCTCAGTATTTTTTCTGTCGCGACAGACTTTACTTACTACAATAATTCGCTGTAATGACATAAGAAGTTGACAAATAAAAGTGCAGAAAGTTTTTTGGGAACTTTTATTCAATGTTAGACAATTATGTACTTACAGATATTATAATAATAACTAGAGATGAAACGGATATCCGGTATTCCGCCTTGTTTTCACTATCCGGCCGGATTCCGGATAGTAAAATAAAAAAAAATCTCATTATTTTACACAAGGTAAATCATACCACAATAAGCTATGGACACCGTTTATTTTTATAATCGCACGTCAAAAATGTTTGTTTTATTAATTTTTTCTCCAAATTAACAAGTGGTAGAAATTTGCCGCATTTGTTGGTAAGAGGCGACTCCGCTTGGCTTCGAATACTAGACGCCTGCGATAACACCCGAACGCGCCCGAATATTTCCGATCTCGTTCACCGCGCCTATATTCAAATCAAACTGATCGCGTCATGTAACGTGTTAAGGACCGAATATCCGGTGGCCGGATATCCGGTACTTCGGCCCTGTAACTTGCCGGATATTCGGCGCTTCGACCTTGTAACTTGTCGAATATCCGGTATCCGGCCAAACCACTATTCGTTTCATCCCTAATAATAACTAAATATAACCTAAACCTATATTTTTTATGATATCATTTACGAATTGTTCATATTTCAGTTGTGTATATTTACGCAACTTTTTATGAGAAGTTGCAAGTAAACATTCTTCTTATTGTTAGATAATACTTAGGTACTATATTGGGGCATCAAAAATACAAACCTCTGTTGAAACAAAACCTATTCTCTAGAATATTTTAACAATTTCAAGAACACATAGCATTATGATTACATAGGCTATTAGAACTCTTCAACTCTTAAATGTTTATTACCTAGATTATAAATAATGATATGATATTCAGATATTTGATTATCTAATTTAATTGAGTACCTAGAAAACAAATTTCAAATAAAAGTTCTGGGGGGCTATTGTGTAACTTTTATTTCTATCATTTTTCGGTTGCAATCAAAAATATGGCGGTTTTGCGAATACAATATACACATTTTGACTGCTACAATATCTAGTAATCAACCAAAATAAATATACTTTAAATGTTGAAGCTGTCTAAACATGATTAATTAATCACAAAATCGCTATTTTTCTGATAGAAACTGAAATATGAATGCAACAAAAGTTACATAATTGCCCTGCAGTTAAAGCTTTTGTGGCAATAATACGTATAATAGGAGAAGAATTTGAGATAGTGAGTAAATTAAATAAGTTAGTATGAAGTTAGGTTCGTAGGAAAATATTCCAGTGCAGTCTCTAAATTATACAGGCATATTCCGGTTCGTTTCACTAACAAGTTTTAAGACAACGAATAAGAATGAAATTAACTAGGAAAGGAAAACTGATAATTTTTTTTAATCAATTCGTATTTTTTCCTCTTATAAGTATATAATTAATATACTTTCGTCCTACTTGTCGATGAAATGCATTTTCAATTACAATCACTAGTCACTAGGTACACTTCTTTTATTGTTGTTGTACTGTCATAACAACTAAGCCTTACGTAGATTTATTTTTGATCAACAGGAAGGAATAAAGAAGAAAATATATCTTGAGTTTACCGATTTACTCGAGTTTCTTGTTAAAGATTGATCATTGTTGTAAAAATATACATTGTACTGGGTATTTAGTACGTATTTATAACAATGTGATTGACGAATTGCCAATATTCAAAGTATTTGCATTTAAAAAGTTGAAATTAAAAGACATTAAGGGCTGATTTTAATACTATTTTAACTTGCCATTGGCGGAATTATAATATAAAGCTGCCGCATGACAGAAACGCTACTGATAAAAAGAAGAATTTCGGCGCTTAAATTTCTTCTAAATTATTGCAATTTTTAACGCTTCTTTCTTATATTTTATAGTTAAAATATAGTTAATACTTTCGAACTTCTACTAAAATACACATTTTATAAGTAGAACATTTATTACTGGACAAATTTTGATAAATAGTTTTTAGTAACAATTTTCGATATAATTCAACACAAACACAATGTGGGTACAAAGTACAAACAATGAATAAAACCTTATTTACCCATTAATTGTTCGTTAAATACAATATAAATACAATATTTATTTGATTTTGTACTACTCGCCTTTGGATAAATATTTCGATTATTCTATCACTAAATTCTACGATAACAGCAAATCTCTAAGGACCAGTCGATAGATGCGTTTGGTTATGCTTTAGGTATGTTACAATGTTTTACTGCAATAAATAAATGAATGACTTGTAAAAGAAAAAAATTAAACGTAATGTTTTGAGTCGAAATTTGCTTGCAGAAACAAAACGCGATTCAATAGTCAATAGAATATGCATTCTAAAGGTATGTACTATGCAATGGAAAATTATCAATACATAATTATGTACCTACTATCACAGTATCGACGAATAAATTAATAACAGTGTAGCCAACAAACAATTCTCTAAATATAAACAATACGATATTTTTCATTTTCTTTTTTACTAGCAACGGCCAAAAGCGAAGCATATTAAGAACAACTACTTCAGTCGGTGGATGAAGTTACATATTAGATAGCTAACTTTGGCACGATGACTTTTAAAGCATGCATACGTAATATAACTAACTACACGAACGCCAGACTTCATTCATATCCTCTCATCCGTTATAAAAACATGTCTTCCAAGATATTTCATTAAAAATAAAAAAATAAAAATGATTATGGAATATTATTAGGTAAATGAAATATTTTGAAATATATAATTTTTTACATTAGTTTTTACCCCTTAAAGGGGATTTTCACTGCTAGTTTACATACGAATTTAAATTTTCTGGGTAGGTTTTTGTGTTGAAGATAAGACAAAAAATGTAATATTTTTGTATTTTTCATTATCATTAATAATAATATTTTGTCAGTATATTGCATACAAATTGTTTAAACAATTTGTATGCAATATACTGACAATTTCTTTTTGAAATTTAGCTTTGACTTTTAATGTAAATGTGAATAAAATATCTATATACGTACTTATTAGTAAGATATACCTACAAATAAAAAGCAGCCATAGTACAAGATATCAAATAAATTTCGTATGAAAACTAACCGTAACGATTCCTTGAGGGCCTTTAGTAATATGGTGACGCCTGCAGATTCTATTTGTCTCTAAACTAAAATTTCTCAGCAAACTGATGCCGAATTAAAAATAATAGAACAATATATAAATTTAACAATAAATAATTTTGATATCCTGAACATTCTATTAGTTTCAGAATCTAAATAAAAAAATACTTCATCGATAAAGAATATGAAGCAATAAGCTGTGAGAAATAGTGATGTAAACTAATAATTTGGTCCATGTTCAAACTAATAACATAGGTACACATATCACACTCACACACCACTTTTTAAACATACAAAAAAAAATCTTGTTAAGAAACTAAATCTACGTACCTACGAGTATTTTCATACAAATTTATGTACAGGTACAAAATAAATATTAGATGTATCCATCACATGCGAGATCACTGTTTGTTTCATAAAATTAAAAATAATACATATTTTATTACATTTAGTCTTCATAATTAAGAATTGATGGACATCTTTTCTTGCAGTATTTGGAAGTAACAAGCCTGTGAAAAAAAAATACAATACTATATAAATAAGCCTTAGCGCTATAAACAGGAGAGTTTAAAATTAAGAAAATTCATATCTAATTTATTAGCTTTAAAAAGAAAAGGATGGAATGTAAAATAGTATAAAAAACTATTTAATTTTTGATGATAATGGGCATGTTGACCAATTTTTATTTTTTAGTCCGTCTGTAGATTATTAAAAAATATTGGACACGTATTTTTTATTTTTTTACGTAATCAAAATATAACGGCGATATATTGAGTTGAAATTTCGCGTGACGTCACTATTCTGACAGCTTGTATGGCCGTTTTGTGGTTAGTGACGTCACGTCCTCATCCTAAAGTTTAATGCGCTTTATCTCTATATATTTTAATTTATTTGAAAAAGCAAAAAATACGTGTCTATTGTTTTTTTTTATTTTCTAACTGACGGACTAATTAGAATTTTGATTTTCAATAGTAGTCAACATCCCTATTAAAGAAGTTTGTAGTATTCTAACGAGACAAATTACGACGAAAATTGTAACAGATAATCCCGCGAATTTGAGAATTCGTGAGAGATGCCACATTCCCACTTTCACGCCTTGTTTATCTCTCTGTGTCTAGATAGCTACTGACCAATTTAACGGCTAAACATAAATATGTATGTATTTTATGTAGACATAGAAATAAAATCTTAACTTTTGATGCCGTGTCGAACAACGAGACTTACCGAGTGAGCTACGTACTAAACCGTTCTTTCCGTCTTATAAAATTATAGCGATATGAAATTAATTGACAACAGTGTGACAGAGTGTCGCGACCTTGAATTAACCAATTAGCGTGCGATTCACCCCCCCCCCCCCCCCCCCCCTACCGCTCCTACCTCAGACTTTTGTCTGAAATGTTTGGATGCAAAAGTACATACATTAGGCGTCGTCAAATGAAATTATTTTATATACAATCAAAAAGCGACCTTATCCGTGACTAGCACCGTTAGGGTCGTATTCACCTTGAGCGTGGTGAACATGAGGCCGAGCTCGCCGTTGTGCATCGCCGGCTCCAGGAAGTCGTCCACGAAGTGTATCTCGGAGCCGAGCTGCAGCACGCGCGCGCGCACCACCACGAAGTGGAACACCGGGAACAGCTCGTCCATGCTCCATAGGTAGCTCGCGCCTGCTCGCAGGGGGGCATTGTCAGAGACAATGGGAACACATATACATTATCTATGGTTGTAGAATTTCTAATGTCTGTGTTTGAAGTAAGTATAGCTAGAAGATTCTCTTTGTAGGAAGCAAATTGTGATGTGTCGTGTGTGTATCGTGTGCCAAGTGATAAATCATTAAGAAGTTTAATCAGAGAATTATTCATCCTTTTCTAACCACCCATCAACAGGGATGATGGGGGGATGGGGGGATGAAAGGGGGCAGGAGGAGCGACACTTCATCATCATCATTGGACATAGATAAACAATAGTGTGCATGGGCGTACCCAGGTTCTGGGCCCGGGGGGTGGGCAAATCAGGCAATCATTCTTTATAAGCACCCAGTAATCAAACAAACATAAATAAAATAGGTCTTTTTAAAATAAATTCTTCAATTATAACAGTAGCTATTTCGAAAGTAAAATTTGTACCTGTATTGTATTGCAAATATGAAAAAGTTCTTTAACTTAACTTTTATCGACAAAAGTAGAGAGTAAGAAAGTTAACAAAATCCGGGGTGGGCGGCAGTTGCCCCTCCCTGCCCCCCTCGGTACGCCCATGGTAGTGTGTTAACTAACCCCACACAGGATAAACTTTTGTGGGTTAACATGTTATTGCTTATCGGCGTCTCGGCGTCAGAGCAGCAGCAGAATTTGATGTTACACCAATGTTGTTTTTTTGTCTCAAGTCCAAAAGTTACGTTTCGCAAAAAAGAAAAATGTTCGATACCAGCCGATGCCAGCGACTTTGCTTGCGTTAGTTTTTTAACACTCACTCACTCGGGATAAGTGTTTTTTGTGTACCCCGAATAACGTGTATGCAAAATTTCATCATGTTCGGGTTGAGACGTTACGTCGTGAAAGTCATATTAATTTAGTGTAAGAAAGTTTTTTTTTCTAATAATATACATATATTTATTAGTCTCAACACAACACAATCCTACGTACATCCTTAAGGGTGAGGTGTTTTATAGTGAGAGCCTGGTGTCTGTGGTACGAATATACATAGTATTGTTCTAACCCAGTACGAGTTGAACGGCGGCGGTCATCTTCTGGAACGTGGTCCGGATGACGAGCAGCTTCTCGATGGGCGAGAACGTGGTCTTGAGCTGCTGCAGCGTCTCCACCGCCTCCTGGAACAGCTGGTCGCGGGCGCGCGGCGGCGACCCGCCCGCGCTGCCCACCCAGAACTTTCTGCACGGACAAACTTACTTGTTCATACTTTAACTAGCTGTTCCCCACGTTAATTTCGGAGGTCCCGCGGAATTCCGGGATGAAAGTACCCTATATTCTTTTCATACCTTTGATAACATGTATGCAACATTTCATGATGATGTTAAGACGTGAAAGCGTCGTAACAAACAAACTCACTTTTTACTGGCGTAAAATCGCCACTTTTCTAGATCAACGTAAAAATAACAACTTTATCGAAATACAAAATTTTGTGCAAGCCTTTTATGAGATACACTTAACTAATATACGTATATGTATGTCAAGCCAACTAGTTTAATCTGCCGTTTGAGTCATCGAATATCGCATATTTGACTTTTTGACTTCACTTGTGTGTGTGTGTATGTGTGTGAGTGGGGGGGGGGGGGGGAGGGGGAGGGCAAATACAAAACAGCGGCTTTTCCTTTAAACAAAACGCCTACCATTTAAAGTTATATTAAGATGACAGTGTGTAGTAACAGTAGGGGTGTGACGTAGCTCTGAGTTCGACTCCCATAAGTCGGAACTTACGATTCATATTACACCTACTTGATTACTCTTTCATTTTATCCGCAATACTGATGATTTACAAATCTCTCTTGTGCCACCACCTCCGACTCCGACTCCGATTCCGATTCCAACACTAACAAACCAAATTTAAAAACTCCGACTTCGGTTGCGATAAACTACGTCCGTGACATTCTTATCGTTAATGTTAGTCATAACTGTGTTAACATCCCTGGTATGTAGTCATATGGTAATATCCCTGGTATGTAGTCATATGGTAACATCCCTAGTGTGTAGTCATGTGTTGATCAACTCTAGTGTGTATTCATGTGTTGACATCCCTAGTGTGTAGTCATGTGTTAACATCCCTAGTGTGTATCATGTGTTAACATCCCTGGTATGTAGTCATATGGTAATATCCCTAGTGTGTAGTCATGTGTTGATCAACTCTAGTGTGTATTCATGTGTTGACATCCCTAGTGTGTAAACATGTGTTAACATCCCTAGTGTGTATCATGTGTTAACATCCCTGGTATGTAGTCATATGGTAATATCCCTGGTATGTAGTCATATGGTAACATCCCTAGTGTGTAGTCATGTGTTGATCAACTCTAGTGTGTATTCATGTGTTGACATCCCTAGTGTGTAGTCATGTGTTAACATCCCTAGTGTGTAGTCATGTGTTAACATCCCTAGTGTGTTTCATGTGTTAACATCCCTAGTGTGTATCATGTGTTAACATCCCTAGTGTGTATCATGTGTTAACATCCCTAGTGTGTAGTCATGTGTTAACATCCCTAGTGTGTTTCATGTGTTAACATCCCTAGTGTGTATCATGTGTTAACATCCCTAGTGTGTTTCATGTTTTAACATCCCTAGTGTGTATCATGTGTTAACATCCCTAATGTGTATCATGTGTTAACATCCCTAGTGTGTAGTCATGTGTTAACATCCCTAGTGTGTTTCATGTGTTAACATCCCTAGTGTGTTTCATGTGTTAACATCCCTAGTGTGTATCATGTGTTAACATCCCTAATGTGTATCATGTGTTAACATCCCTAGTGTGTAGTCATGTGTTAACATCCCTAGTGTGTTTCATGTGTTAACATCCCTAGTGTGTATCATGTGTTAACATCCCTAGTGTGTATCATGTGTTAACATCCCTAGTGTGTAGTCATGTGTTAACATCCCTAGTGTGTAGTCATGTGTTAACATCCCTAGTGTGTAGTCATGTGTTAACATCCCTAGTGTGTAGTCATGTATTAACATCCCTAGTGTGTATTCATGTGTTAACATCCCTAGTGTGTATCATGTGTTAACATCCCTAGGGTCAGTGTAACATTACTGGTCGATCCCGAGCGAGGCCATGAGCGCGACGTCCGGCTGCCGGTTCCACTTGAGCAGCCGCCGCCAGTACAGGTCGTCTTCGCGCTTGTTGTGCAGCGCGTACAGCACGAACAGCGCCGGGTGCGCGCGCGGCAGCAGCGCCGGCTGCAGCAGCGACGCCGCGCACACCACCTCGCTGCGGGGGCCGAGGGTAACCATAGAGATTAAACACGGGGTTACGCCATAAACACACACCACATACTTAAACCATAGAGATTACACGCACACCATAAACTCGCTAGGGCGGGGGCGGATTCAACCATAGAGATTACACACACCACAGACTCGCTGAGGGGGGGGGAGGTATAGAAATTACACACCACAGATTTAGTTTATGTATTTATTTAGCGAAACTTATCCAATTTTTTTTGTCGTTAGATTTCCAAATTCCGCATAAGATTAGTGGCAATCGTTAATAGAAAAATTTAAGTTAGAGTACCTATATATTTATAATAATAGGTAGGTACGTATTTACCAAATTAATAGAAAAATATGTTATAGGATAAATATAAATAAACAAAGCATACGCATATATGCAACACTAGCTGATCCCACGGTTTCACCCGTGTGATTTTTTTCCAACCTACTCAATGTCCTGACCTAGATTAATTCATATTAGGTAAGTGCCAAGTTCCCTGTCATACCTACTGTGAAATGTGTGATATTTAAGTGCCAAATATTGTTCATTTTTTCGCCTACGCTTCCGCTCATTGCTATCGCCGATGTATACTTGTATTTCCATTCCATTTCATTGCTGACCCTGAGTGTGATCTGTTTGTGGATGCATGGCATGAGATAATGACGGCATGCTTGAGGTTTTGTGAGATTAAGTATGTGAGAGTGTCTTATATTATAAGTTAACTGTTCTATGTTAATTGTTGTAATTGGTTTTTTTTTACCGTTATAATTAACTATAAATAAATAAATAACTATTGAGTATAACAATATTACACATATATACATATAGTACTTATATATAAAATTTAGAATAATTCGGGGTACGATTCTATTATAATATAGATTATAGATGAATTGAATCATGATGATGACGAATCATGATGATTTTGGCGGTTTGAAATCCAAATTTTTTATTTACGTAGTAATATAAAAAATTTTAGGTAAAAAATATTCATTTTATTATATTATAGACAGATTTTATTTATATGTAATACAGTGGTCATAATAATATGTAACGTTCCACGAAACTACTGCCGACAAACTGCTATGCAGTTTGGCAGACTTTTGTAACATGCCATGTATTTATATTTTTGGTAAATAAAATAAAAAAAAAAACCTCAAAGTAATAATATACAACTATCTGTCCCTCGCGGTTTCACCCGCAGTAATTTCGGAGTTCCCGCGGGAATTCCAGGATAAAAATTCCTATTTTTTAAGTTGGGCTTAATTACAACATAGTGATCAAATTTCATTTTGTTGCGGACAAACAACGTGACGCATATTTTACATATATTAAGAATACTAGTAATACTAATGATTATTATCAATAATTAGTATAATATTTACCCCATTTCACATAACGTCCCTTAGCTAACAACACTGCATAGGTCATTTTTACCACCTTTACAGGAGGCGAAAAAAACGGATTTATTTAAAAAAAATCGGTTAGTATGTACCTAGTTAATGGTTAAGAAATAATTATTTATACTTATTTATTTCAACTTCAAGATTTTACTTAAAAAAAAAAACTAACCAACAATACATATTTAAAAAAAGAAAACTCACCCGTACAAAAGGTTGCTTTCGTCGCCAGTCGCGTCCGCGCCGCCGGCGCGCTCGGTCGTCTTGTACGGCAGCAGCACGTCGGCGCCCTCCGGCGGCAGCGCGGGGAACAGCAGCCGCACCACCCGGTACAGGCGGGAGGTGATGCTCTTCAGCTCTTTGACCGCGTGACTGAGCAGCAGCGGGTGCACGCGCACGCCGCCGTACGTGGTGTTGAAGCCGTTGGTGACGCTCAGCACCAGCTGGCCCAGCGGGTGGTGCGCGGACTCGCACGCCTGACCAACAATAATAGTTAATAATCCTTGTACACATCACACGCAGAACCGTCTGGTCTATGGTTAAAAACTGGGAAATCTCGGCCCCGAAAGTACCGAGAATTGCAGGTTGCTTTGACCGAACTCAAAGACCGAGATTTCCCGGTTCCTGAACCCTAATCTGGTCATAAACTAAGCAGAGCTTGTACTAGACAACTGACAAGACAACAAAAAAAAAACGACTAGACCGATTTCGAAAGTTCTTTTGCCATTATAATGCTATTTTATCTGTAACTTAGGCTATAGCTATAGGCTTTACCCGCGGTAATTTCAGAGTTACCGCGGGGATTCTGGGTTTTAATATAGCTTATGTTACTCGAGATAATGTAGCATTGTAATCGTGAAAGAATTTTTTAAATCGATCCAGTAGTTTTTGAGTTAAATCATAACAAACAAACAAAAAATCAAATCTTTCCCTTTTATTGTATTAGTTAAGATTTTTTGTAAATACATACTTATATAATATACATTAAACAGAGTCAACACCAATGTTTATCACATTAATGTTTACTCGATGCGGGGATCTAACCCGCTACACAAATTACACCTTTTAATTACAGTGTGACGGTGCTCAGTAGCTCGTGCCCATACAGCCCGCCCGCCCTTCATAGCTTCCTAGTTCCTAGTGGTTTGGCCAGAGACAAGAAACTGCGCGCAACAAACTTCCCAATAGTTCATTGCATTTTGTTTTTCAAATGATTATTTATGTAAGAACAAAATGCCGTAACTGTAGTATGATACAATCATAAATTTTAATTTCATATTGTTTTATCATTGAAAATATTTCGTAGCGTTTAATTCACGTTGACACACACAAAACTCTTATCTATTTATCTCTACAAACTGCCATATTCAAGGTTGAATTCCGCACTCACCTTCAGCAAATACTGTTTCAACTCCATATAATCGTCCAAGTCGAGTGCGCTCTGCCCGAACCGGGGTATCACTTCGAGCCGGTCCGCGCACCTGTCCGCGTCGGAGCCGGACCCGTTGCGCCGGAGCACCGCCCCGGCCACTCTGTGGCTCTTCTCCTTGTGCGAGCAGGATATGGCGACGGCGACGCTCTGCCATATCTTGGCGTTGTCGCCGTCGCGGTCGGCGGGCCCGTCGGCCGGCGACGGCGGCGGCTCCGGGACGCCGAGACACTGGTAGCACTGGCGGAACAGCGCGTTCCACTTCTGGTGGGGCGCCACGCACAGGGCGCCGAAGGAGCTGCGCATCGGACCGGGCCACGCACAGAGCAAATAAATTAACTAGAGAAGACATGTAGGCGGGGCAGGCGCGCTCCCGATGCAAAGGAAGTTAGAGCAAACGCTCTAACTTGCCCAAAACTTCTTTTGCTGCCATCCCAGTAGGTATATTTACCACAATATTCCCAAAACTGTGAATTATGCAAGCAGTGACTAAGTAAAAACATTACAATAAAGCGTTTAATACATTTCTTTACGTTAATGTTATAGGGCGTGATGAATAGTTTTGTGTGCGAAAATATATCTATATATCTATTATTTTCTGATCAGTGGTAGAGAAAAATAACTTATCACGGATACTTTTATCACGGAATTCCCGCGGGAACTCAAAAATTATACGGGCGAAACCGCGGGGGGAAAAACTACTAATTATAGGTTGAATGGCAGAGAATGCTTCTGTGGCATTAAGTTTAAAATACTCTTTATCTGTTAATGTAATTTAAAATTCAAATCATTCTCGGGCCTTCTGAAAAAAAAAAACCACTACCTACCTAATTCATTCGTGTGGATAACCGGAAAGTAACCTAACGTAACCAACCTAGGTTTCGAATTGGGCGGCAGGCTGGGATTGGACACGTTGAGGTGCATAGTCGCGTTGGATATCTTCACGCCCTCCGTCCACGCGCCGCTCAGGGCGCCCTCGATCCTGTCCCCGCTGGAGAACGTCAGCACACCCTTCCCGGAGAACACGCCCGCCGACCGGAATTCGCCTTCGTAATGGGTGCCGTCTTCGAACACCATGACGCCGTGACCCTAAAATAAAAAAAAAATGACACTTAGAAAGTCCATACGAGAAAAACAATGGAGATTTTGCTGTCGGTCTGAAGGTGCCAACCGTCATTTTTTTCAGGCCAGCGACACTCCCTTTAAGCAAATTTACTATGGATTTAAAATGCGCGAACTTCTTTACCAACTTTGGAATTATTGCAACTTTGGAACTGTTTGCGCCAGGCCGCTTCGGTGAACTGCGCACCTGGTCGCCCCCCTGGGGAGAAATCAACCCACGGAAGGAGAAGAGGACAAACCCCCCGCCATAGTCGCCGCCTTTGCGAACGGCTGAGCACCGCATCGCATTGGAGCCCAACGAAATCAACCCGCAGAAGAAGACAAAGGCAAGCCCCCCCCGCCACAGTCGCCGCCTTTGCGAACGGCTGAGCACCGCATCGCATTGGAGCCCAACGAAATCAACCCGCAGAAGAAGACAAAGGCAAGCCCCCCCCGCCACAGTCGCCGCCTTTGCGAACGGCTGAGCAACGCATCGCAACTTAACCAAATTTGTATGACCGCGTCATACATTGCATTGGTATGGTTGGCACAAAATGCTTTCATAGATCGGTTCAGCTATTAGTATGGAAGTGCCTACTCTTAAAACGTAGTAATTATTTGCTCAGTGATTTGTTTTGTCGGGGGTGAGAAAAGGACATAGGGTACTTTTTATCCCGGAACTCTTTGGGAAACCATGACTAAAGTAAAAATCTTTGAGATGTCCGTCATGAAAATAGAAATTACAGTAGATAATAGTTGCAGTTACCCTAGTAATAGATCCCGTTTTTACGACATCCTTCGAAAGAGCTGACGAGTGGTATAAGTATTATTTTAAGTCCATACTACAAGCTATGAATTTAAACATTAGAAACTTACCGTTAACACATCCTGCATAAAGATCCCTTCATAATAAATCCCATCCAAAGTGACAATGAGGCCGCACCCATGCTTTTTATTTTCACACCAATTGCCCAAGTACTTCTCGCCTTTGCCAATGTCGTCCATTACACCATACCCCTGCTTCACGCCACCGACCCACTCTCCGGTGTATATTGTTGCTGTGGACGTGGTAAAGTCTCCTTGCTTCTTAACTCCATGGCCATGAGGCAGCCCATCTTTGAAATGACCCTCGTATATATCACCACACGTGTATTTCAGTATACCGTAGCCGTTTTGCAAGTTATCTTTCCATTGACCTTCGTAAATGCCTAAAATTAAAGACACTCTTTAATAAACTCTTAATCTTTACCAAAAAATGCGAAACTACGCGCGTTCGTTTGTCTTTTACATGTCGCAACGGACCGACATTATGTTTTGTACGCAGATAATGGGAGAGCCAGGTAATGACTTACATATGTACATATAATGGGAATGAATAGTTTCCCATAAGTGGAGAAGGGTTTAGCACACAGGACGACGAATATGGACAGATGGGCTTTGAAAACCACGGAATGGAGACTCGGAGCGGGACGTAGATGTAGGAAGACCGTGCAAGAGAATGGATACCGGCTGAAGAAGAGAAGTGACTTTTACTTCCATACATCAAAGAGTTCCTGAGAGAATTGCAACATTCATGCTCGTGAAATTGCGCTCAAAAGCTAGTCGGGGAATACGCTACTAAAATCTTTGCGATGAATATAAAAACAGCTTCAAAAATACTCAATTTAATTAAAAGAAAACTGTGTAATCTATTTCAACGCAATATCTTTCCATTTTTCCGACTTTATTAGCATCTATGCGGCGAATAGTACCTACTCGTAGCATAGATTTTTTTAATACGTACTTTTGAAAACTTCTAGTTTGAAGTTAATAGAAGCTGCACTATCAATGGCGATTGGTGATATACTGAACTACTAAACTATTTAATCTCGTTTTTCTATAGTTGTCGAGATATTTTGGTCTTAGATTACTATTTCACTCACCTACTCCAGGGATATCCATTTTTCCATGTCCACATATGGCGTTCAACTGAAACTGTCCTACATAAACTTTCTTATCCGGCCATTCCATTTTACCTTTGCCATGTACTTTGCCGTCTAACCATCGTCCGTGGTACTTTGCATCTTTGAAGAACGTGTTTTTACCCGTGAAAGTGTAATGGGCCGTTCTCACCGCCGGTGGTTGAAATGAGCAGTCTTTCTTCAAGGTTGTGCGTATAGAAGCGTTAATGGCATGGAGCCACTCGGTTTTTTCTTGCTCTGTACTAGTTGAGACTAAGATAATATCTTCGGGTGTAGAAAGTTGTATCACGTTTAAAGGTAAGGCGTCTCCATTAGCCAGCGGTTCGACCCAAAGAGTTTCTAAAGGGTGGGCAACAGGAGTGCTCCCGCTGACGTGAATGAACAAATCGTTAAGTAAAACGAACCAATGTGTTGAGAATCTGGTTGGGTTGACCATATTAAGGGGTCGGGATTTAGATTCTCTTACAAGACGCCGGTGGGGAGTTCTGTATTGTTCGAGATTTTTGCCTACCGTCTCCCAAAACAGCTTCGTCACGTCAGCTTCCTTACGTTTCTTTTCTTGTTCTTCAATCAAAGAATCTAATAGTGATAAGACTTTATTAAGCCTATCGTCGATGTTAGTGGTCTTTCTCCGTTTTGATTTATTGCGTAATAACGATTGTGTGATACATTTGTAAGAGCTCAATCTTATTAATGGCTGAATAAAAGCAAGTGCTACTATGGCTTCCGATGTCTTCTTGTTATTTTTCTGTTTGTTCGATGGTAGCTGATCACTGAACAGATTATAAATACTTATCGGCACATCAACAATACTATTAATGTGTGAAAACCCACCAATTACGATCAAATTGCATACAGCTATACAGTATTTCTTGTATAAATAAATATACTCTTCTAAATTTTTTATTAACGAAATATCACAATCTTTTACATGCCTTTCGGCATATTGCCATATCGAGAGAACATTCATGCCAGTCACATTTAATATGTCACCAAAAATATCACAAACACTTTCATATATTTCGGAATGTAATGTTATTGCTTTACTTTTTTTAAGAAAAGGCTTAATAAGTGAATGATATATTAAGAGCATTTCTTCTAAATATCTTTGAGCAAGAGAGAGGTCCTGAAACCGTGAAGATTGGACAGGCTCTTCAACAGAGCAGTAACTAATATTTCCTGAGGACAATATTCTCCAGTGATAACACATATTTTGGGGTTTACTTGCATGGTTTTTGTGGTCAATATTTTCCAGAACAATATCTTTCTCATTTTCGGAGACATCACTTGATTTTTCATTTAAATTATCTATTGATTCAGTAAAGCTATAAGTATGTTTACCCATATAGTATATATTCTCATTATGGGTGTAAGCAATAGTGTGGTGATCTGTAGCGATCATGTCTCTAACTCTGTCACTGTCAGAGTTTTCAGTGAATTGTTTAGGGCTACTTTTGTCTTCTCTGGAATCAAAACTAACTTGATGATAATGGTTGTAGCCCCACAAAAATAGGCGTCCATCCAATGTTAAAGCAGAACAGTGCCATTTCCCGCAAGAAACCTTCTGGAGTCCATAACCAGACAAGCTCATCAATGCCATGGGTTTTATTCTTTTAACTGTGTCACCAACACCAAGTTGCCCATGAGTTATGTCACCCCATGTCCAAAGTTCAGTTGCTAAAATATTTTTTCCAAGTTTTGACATGTTCTTAATATTTTCATTTCTTTTTATGTCTTCAAATTCTTTTTCACTACTAATAGTACTAGTTGAGAATTGCAAATCATCTATATTACAATTTGATGTACAACTGTATAAAAGTGAATTCATTTCTTCAATTTGACTTTGTACTTGGAGTTCTACAGCTTCATTGTTATCGCTGCTACCACTCACATGTCTAGATAAAGTAGCTACCTTATCACCAACAGTTTTAACACCTTCATAAACAAAATTGGTGAGATTTGATACATTTTCTTTTATTATTCTTGTGGGTTTTTCAGTGTATTCTACCAGATAATCTTCTCCAGCTGAAACCCATGATAACTGCCGACTTAAAAACTGTCTAGCTGCATCTGTATTTATAAATATATTGTTAATTTTCTCTGAACTGTCATCATTGGTGATTTCTTTATTTGTTTCTTCATCATCATCATCACATCCATTATTTTGTTCTTGCACATTTTCGTTGGCCTCTAGATTAGAGCAATTTTGTTGGATTGCATTAGACCTGGTTATTTTAGATTCTTCAGAGGAGGGACTAGAATCTTCTGTAAAGCTATGAGCATCTATATGAACATCTGTTTGTGGAGTAGTGCTACTGGAGTCATCACTGGACTTACTTATTTGTACACCAAGAGGACAAGTCTCGGATAAAGATGGCACAGATGCTGGTGATGCCAAACCTATTATTGTCTGGCACTGTGAGCAATTGGATGCAAATACCTCCTCATATTCATTTTCACTATCTGTTTCATAATTATCTGTTTCTCTTACTTTCTTTCTAGCTATAACAGCAGCAAAATTATCACCCACAGATGCACTATACACAGTTCTGCCTTCAAAGAATGGAACCTTCTTAACACTATCACTATCTAAACCAATTTGTGGCATTGCACCAGAACCCCATAGCTGCCCATCAATGCTTATAAATAGTTGGCCAAAATCACTTGTGACCACATTCCTAAATTTCACTTTACAACTTGAACTCTTAAATCCATGAGGACAACACTTAGCATCTTCTTTAACTACGATTTCTTCTTTGCTTTCGAAAGTGGATGATGTTTTATACAATCTACCATGCATATCAATCAAATAGAGTATTTCATTATGATATGATATGTCTATAGCAGAAACACCATCGATTTTCTTGATATTGATTTGTAGCGCATTTTCGCCATCCTCTTCGATATGGCAGTGGTAAATACCATGGTCGTTTCCCAAAACAACAAAGTCCACGCCGAACGAGCACAATTTAACAATTTTCACTGGAAGTTGCTGTGTTCTATCGATTCTAAGAGGGATCACTCCTTTCCAAAATCGGTGTTGACTCATAATTAAAAACACCGAACATCCAAAACTCAATTGAGGATATGAATAAATAATACAATGAATTTCAGTAATTACTTCCACTCGCACTATTTCAACAATAAAAACATTAAATAAATTGCAAATAAGGTACAATACATTCAAATAACAGGCACATTCCACAATTTTACTTTCTCATTTGACTGAAGGACGAAGAGTTACAAATACTTTTCTGAGTTCTGCACAACATACCTAGTTTATTAATTAATAGTAGAAATTAGTAAGGTAGTATAACGCAGTTTTTTTTGTGTTTTTTAGTTTTACTATTATTTACATAGGACCACCTAAAGACTGACTTTGACAAGTTGGAACACAGAGTACTTTTACCTACCTTGAGTAAAGGCGACACCGGAATGTACGTCCAAGATTGTACGACACCGGAACCCCAGATTTCATGGCCTGGCCGGCTCCGTGCTCCGTTTGGCGTTTAGTAGTATTCAATACAAAGCAGGTAGTTATTAGTAATTACCTGCTGTCTCAAAATATGACGGAAATTCAAATAACAATCAGTCCAAGTTTAACATTTACTAACATAATTAATATTTATTACCTATATGAATTGTTACAACTTGTTATATATTTTTTTGAAGTTATACTTCTTTTGGCGCGTTTGGATGAGAGTGAATTCATTACCTGCGCGCGCACGATGTCCCAAAAAAGCGACATGATGAAGTTGGCTACAGAATATAATTAATGATGAAGTTGGCTACAGAATAGAATTAATAATATATATTTCTTTAAATGACTAACTTAACTAATAAGTAAGGAAACTGAATATACAATACTTACTGTATACCTATACTGTATGTACTATAGGTATGGTACATAATATATTCAGGCTGAACGCAAGTATAACTTCTAACGCGTGTACATAAGTACACACACACATTTTTTTTAAAATAATATATCGGGATGTCGTCGGGGTCACATCTAAGAATTGATCAATTAAATGTCACCTTATTTGGCCTTTAGCGCATCGCCAGCCACTACCGCAGCACGCTCGCTATGCTCGCTCGGCTTGCAAAACCTGGTCATCAGTACGAACCTAACCTAATCAAGAATGTCAGAGTACACTACCTTGTAATCAGTTCATGATGTGGCCCTGACAGTAATTTTGGCATTACTTTTTACCTCCTTCAATAAACTGCAGATCTAACATAAAATATTTGTGCCCTATTTGAAAATTACTTGACCCAATATTTAGATAAGTAACGTAAACGAACACAAAGAAAGGAGGCGTGATTTCATCGACCAATAGAAGCAAGCGGTGTCACCAATAGGGTACTTGCATGAAATTTATTATAAGAAATTGTGTCAATATTTCAAAAATAGAGCCTTAGAAAAGCGTTATCGTGAAAGATTTACTAAAAAAAATTCAATAGTTTCCAAAATATTCAACTTTTAATTTTGTGAAACGGAACGTTGCAACGAAACACCAATCACAGCCACGCTTAACACATGACGTCACTTTTATTTTTTTAGGAAACATTTACCTCTTTCAGAGAAGGCAAAAGAAACTAAGTGCATACAGTCAACGCATATTTTCCATTTTCGGAAGTTTTTTACTTTAAAATGCATCGGTAAGGTGCATTTAGATTCTTTACTGGAACTTTTGGAAGTAACTCGACACAGTTCAACCTTAATTTCGCTTTTGGATATTGAAGTTATCTGTCTGTCAGTGTCACATGACTCTGTCAATACGACAGTGACATTTCTATCACAGATTAATAAGGCGTAATTTTGAACTAGTGACGTCATTCCGCATTTCGGCGGTAAAGTTTAAAGTAGGAACTTTGAAACGCTCTATTTAATTAATTTATGCATATATTTTTTTTCTTCTTCTTGCTTTGTTTATGTAGGCCATATATCTTTAAAATAGACTAAAAAAAAATTCATGCAAGTACCCTATTCCGGTGCTGTACATTCCGGCGTCGTACAATCCAGGGTCGCGCATTCCAGTCCACAAAAAAAAAAAGAAGAAATTGCTGGCGCTGACTGACTGAAGATAACATAGAATAATGACATACCTATTTGAAAAAATAAAATAAAACATTGTCATCTTATAAAAATATGTAAGTATCCATGGCCGAGCCACATCATAAAAAAAACTTTTGTCACTGCAAATTGCAATGCAATTTGTCATTTTTGTCAATTTGTCGTCAATGTCATCAATCATCTGTCTGTGAAATGTGAATTTGACAATTGACTTCGTGGGCGGAAGCTTTGCTTTCTAGTTTCTAGTTAGTTTCTTTTTCTGTGAGTTTCTTCTACAATGGCGAGTCGCGGTGGTGCATCCAGGCGTGTTCCTGAAACTTCTGAGGCAGCGATCACTTACGTTCAGTGCGATGGACTAGTAAGTACATGAAATCCATTATAAAGCGCACTTTACACTTTTTCTATAATTCTTGAATCATAACACTTTATGCTGAATGTAGACACGTCATGTTATACGCTTGTGTTTACTTTAATTCAGCATCGCAATTCAATGTTTGAACTTACCTTTGCTTTATATTGATTACTTAGATGAAGTATATTCTGTTATCTGTTAGCAATATCTAAAATTAAAAGTGATCCAATGTATTTATAGGTTAGGTTTCTGATGCATTTAACCTTTTGGTCTTACTCTTTGGTGTAAATTTACCTTTTTTAACTGGAGATTTTGCAGCTATTTAGTAAATGACAAATTGTGCTTTTATTTATTTTTTCTCTCAAACCATCCTATCAATAATCAAATTTGTCCAAATGAAGGAAAATGTATTAAAAGGAATGAGTCATATAATACTTTAGCATGGATTTCTTAGATTTTAACAAGCCGACTTCAAGAGTCTTTGACCTTTGTCTAGACTGGAGGTTAAAAGAGTTTATTTGGAGATGATCTCAATACTAAAAGCTGACCAAAGTTTTGTTTATGTCTTAGTTAATAAGTATAGTATATACTCAAACATCAATTATTTGAAAACACAATATCTTTTATATATCTACTGGTATAATAGCTTTTCGTCATAAATATATAGGTACATAATATATAGGTAGTCTAGAGGTTATGAAGATTTCTAGTACACCACACGTTGTTATTACTTCTACGTTATTCATCGTGGTTTTTTATTATTATGTAGTGCTTCTCTAGACAACATAGACAACAGTAGAAAAGTATAGTTTAAGCATTAATAACTCCATATATGTACTTAATGCTTTAATTTAGTTAAAAAAACATTATTATCCTTGTTAATATAAATGTGAAAGTGAGTTTGTTTGATAGGCTTTCAGTTTCCAAATTTACTAATGTAATAAATAATAAAAAAAATACAATGTAGTGTGCTTGTGATACTAAATAGTAAATAAATGATAGTGCAAGTAAAAAACTTTTTTTTTTTGTATTTTATGCATCTGTGACTTAGTCTTCAACTTAAAAAAATACACAAATAATTTATAAGATGCTTTATTCTTTTATTTTGGTATTCACTGATATCACTATTAATTTTTCAGTGGAAACTATCATTTGTGAAACACTCCTCATCAGCAATTTTTACAATCAGATTTTATTTATATAGAACTAATCTTATGTACACTTTATAGGCGGTAATGAAAATAGTGAAACATTGTCATGAGGAGTCATGTAGCAACATGGACGTGGCCCAGGGAGCCTTACTCGGACTTGTGGTCGAGAACAGATTGGAGATCACCAACTGCTTTCCGTTCCCGAAGCACGATGACACAATGGATGAGGAGGAGTACCAGTTGGACATGATGAGGAGGCTCCGACGTGTCAATGTGGATCACTTCCATGTTGGATGGTATGTGTGGATACTATAGTATTTTACATTTAATAATGTTGTGTTTAATTTAACCCTTTCACTGCCATCCCTGTGACATCACAATCTACGAATGACATGCTCCTGGGGCCAGAAACGTAATAATATGTTACTAACAAACCACTGCACTGACTTTTATATTAATAGATTTAATAGATTAAATGAGAGATATTAACCAATTTCACCATTGCCAACTCTAGGAGAAATGCCTAAAGCACACGTTTTAGACCACACGGTCTGGAGGTGATGGCCATGTTTGTGTAGCTTTAAATTATTAAGGTTACGAAAATGTGGCGCGGTGAAAGGGTTAAAGAAGGGCAGTAAAATAATAAATAAATTAATAATACCTGCAACTCAGAGCTTGAGAATGGGCGACACTTGAAACGTCACAAAATTCGAGATTATTAGAACTGCTCTCAATGGAAAGTTGCTCTAGAAGACCTAGAAGTCACTCTGCTGTCAAGATCTGCTTATAGTCACACTGACTATTTGCTTGATACAAGGAGAGATAAAAAAAAAAAATTAAAAAAAAAAAACAAATACACCAATAGGTTGTGTTGTGTGGCACTGATTAAATGTAGGCATATACTAGATGTGAATAGTGCATATTATTTTATTATAAATGATTTGTATGAATTTACAGGTATCAAAGTGCTGATGTGGGGAATTTTCTGAGCCAGTCACTATTGGAGTCACAATATCACTACCAAACATCTATTGAAGAGAGTGTGGTCGTAATATATGATACCAAGAAATCTGCTAGAGGATTCCTGACACTCAAAGCATATCGGCTGACCCCTCAGGTGAGTGATTTAAGGACAATTAATTCACATACAAAACTGTAATTTTATTGCTCTTACATTTTTGATGATGGTTTTGACAACATCAAAGTTTGAAAATTCACAACTAGAGAATTGTTGTGAAGCCCGCTCCACATTCTCACAAGAATCTTGAGAGAACACGAGAAAACCTCTAGAAACGGTGTGAGAGAGTGTTGGTGCTTAGAGAAGCATTAAATATATCTGCAGCAAATTGTGTGGGAAGCATGTGATATCATATTAAGCTATTAATACGCAATGCGTAAATTGTGTGATCTTTTTTTTTAAATCTAGTGACTTTGTCTCATTCTAAACGATGCAAAAAAAAATTGTGTAACCTCAAAGTATACTGTAAGTGTAAATAATGAATTGTTTTTGTAAGGAAGAGAAAATTGAGACATGTACCTACTGGGTTGCAAGCACTTCTTTATTTGACACTAGCTGTTCCTGCGGGAATTCCGGTTTACAAATAGCCTATGATGCTCACAAATTCAAATCAGTTCAGTAGATCCAGAGATTACCCCCGACAACCTCACAAACTCACAAGCTTTAACTCTTTATGATATTAGTAAGAAGTAAGATAAAACTTGGTTTGCAGGCCATAGCTATGTACAAGCAGAATGACTACACGCCCGAGGTGCTGTGCAACTTGAAGATCGGCTACGAGAGCCTC
The DNA here is from genome assembly GCA_907165275.2 of Zygaena filipendulae. Lineage (NCBI taxonomy): Eukaryota > Metazoa > Arthropoda > Insecta > Lepidoptera > Zygaenidae > Zygaena > Zygaena filipendulae. The sequence goes on from OU015649.1 coordinate 3,065,188, forward strand.
TTCGTGGAGGTGCCGATCGTGATCCGCAACTCGCCGCTGACCAACATCATGATGTCGGAGCTGTCTGAAATGATACCAGAGGAGGAGGGCTCCAAATTTTTGGATCTCGGCACCGCGTCTGTGCTCGAAGGTTTGTTATGATATGCTATGACATTCGCCTTAGTTGTATGCCCTGATGTGCAGTTGTGCTGCCAGTTTGAGATATTTTTGAAACTGGATAAATGTCGAAACATCACATGTGTAGCGGATTCCAACATCCTGGCCGTATAACTATTTGCATTACCTTTATTTTCTAAAATGCCGCTTTTAGCCACGTCCATTGTGTATTAGTGTAAGTGACAGTTGACTCAATATTGACCATGATTCATTTGACGTATACAGAGCCAACTACAATATATCGGAAACCCAAATAATTAGGATTACAATGATATGATTTATATGATCTTTTGTGGTAAATTTTACTACCGCAAGATGATCCTAGAAGGGCTACTTTGACTTTAAAATACATTAGAATCCATCAAATTATCAAATAATATTCAATAAATTGTGTTCATCAAATTAAATGTGAAATTTTAATCCTGCAGCAAATCACAATCAAACAATTTATGTTTAATTATTTACATAGAAATTGTAATATGCTAGTTGACGTATTTTTGGATTTTTACGTAATCATTAATCAAAACGTGTAAATGTCTCGTGACGTCACGCCTTACTACAGTTTATACGATGTTATGACGTTACAGGCCCTCCTAAACGGTTTCATCAAAGTAATTTTAATAAAGCGAAATATACGTGTCTATTTTTTTACCGTCTGACGGACAATAGGTAAAATCTAACTTATGGAGTATAGTCCGATAAACCGTCAGTTAGGGAGTAAAAAAATAATCGTCGTGTATTTTTTGCTTCAATTCCAAAAATACCTAGATAAGACGTATCACCGTTATTTTTTGATATCGTAAAAAAGGAAAAATACGTCTCCATTATTTTTCTTAATCTACAAGATAGACTAAATTTAAAATTTAGACATTATGCCCATTGATAACGTATTTATACCCCTGACTCATGCCTGTTATGTTTTTCTATGCACGAATAAAATTGAAATTACTGGACGAAGTTTCAATCTCGGTACACCAATAGGGAAGGGAAACTTTAAAATTGTGTTTGTTTAGTCTTATTTAATCCTAATTACCAATCGTTCACAGGCCAACTTCGCAGCTTGATGGAGCGCGTTGATGAGCTCAACCAAGAAGCCATCAAGTTCAACCGCTACCAGCAGCTTGTGGTCCGCCAGCAACAAGACAAACACCGCTGGCTGGCCAAGCGGGCCCAAGAAAACGCAGCTAGGGTCTCCAAAGACGAGCCCCCACTGCCGGAGGAGGACGTCAACAAGCTATTTAGGCCTCCGCCCGTACCGCCAAGACTGAACCCGATGATCGTGGCCGGCCAGATTGATACGTACACAGAACACATAAACCAGTTCTGCTCGCAGAGTCTAGCCAAGTTTTACCTGGCACAGTCGCTGCAGAACGCCAAGGAATCGAAGCAGAACAATTGATTTTGTATGTTGGTAATTTGTGAACTATATTAAAAAATTCATTTGGTACGTCATATTTTGTTTTTATTGGTGATTTGAACAGAACTGTTCTTGTAAACGTTACTGAAACTTGATATATATACGTATTGTGCTGCTTTGTGTCTTTATTATTTAACAATCAAATGTGCCAAGAATACCTTGAGAATAGAGTGAGAATGGAGTGGTTAATATGTGCTGTGGCCCTCAAAAGCTGTTCTCGCAAAGTTACCTTTGAACTGGCTAACTCAATTTGGTTTTATTTAATTTTGCTGATTATACAAGTTGACTTTTTAAGCAGGAGTCTTAAAACTCGGTTTCTGCAGGCCCATCTACGAAATTAGGGGAATGCTTAGTGAGTTAGATTAAGCAAGATTTACGCATCGTTATTCGTTAATGATCTGCGAGAGGTTATGTTTGACATTGATTGAATTAAAGTTCTGAGAAAGTTGTAGTTACTAGTTATACCTACGTAATGACTTCGATTTAACTTTAAATATAAAATTATTGAACTTTAATACCAGTGTTTTATAATCAGTGTAGGGACCTATAATAATCGATACACGGTGTGACAAAAAATGCCAATGCTATTTCTTAAGGTGGCGCTTGAAAACGAACATACACAATACTGCCCATTTAGCCAAGTTGACAATCTATAATAATCGTTACCGCTATAGAAAACTAATCGTCTCGTCGTTGACCTCGATGACGATAGCTGGTACTGTTCTTAGTTTTCTATATCGATAACGATTATAGATTTTCAACTTGGCTAAGGCGGCTGACGGGGCTGATATACAGTGTAGAGACAATGTTCAGCGAAACTGATTGCAATGGCAAATATCGCAGGTTCGATCCCTGACCTGAAAATTTGTGTTAATCCTGAGAGTACATATTTATTACTTTGAGTCTATACAAATATTTTATCTGTGCTCTGAGGCCTGAGAATGTGTGTGTATAGTCGGTAGGTATGCACTATACGTTTGTGCATTTACCTATATTTACAAAAAAAGTATAATAATAATAATAACTTTTATTTCGGATCAAACATCCATATAGTGTTAATAGATAACAATTCTTCTTAAAAAAACAGGTTAGTATTCATTACATGATGAGAAGTTAAAAATATTTAATATAAGTAGTAGCTGAACACTAGGTCTCCCGGCGCATGCACCCAGTGCTTACGCCATAAAACCACTAAAATAAGCTAATACCATTTGATACATATAGTAAAGGTTTATTTCGTTTGAGACCATAGTGGCACTTTGATAATGTTCAAGCAAAATTACTAATTATGATACGGTAATATTATGTGATCCATATCACATAATATTACCGTACCCTCTAATATTAGGTACCTTTTTAATTCTGAGTTCAGACGACATCCGCTAGCTTACGAACTGGTGTTTTGACGGCTCAATTAGTGTCTAATAGACCTCACATCGAGGCGGCGACTTCCTGGCAGTGGCTGTAGGTAAGCCGTCGCCAGCCGACAAAGGTAATAGGGGCGAGGTGCGCGTGCGCCGTTTGATTGCCACAAATTGCTTGATCCCGTGTACCTGGACGCTGAATACGCCTCCAGATAATTGGAGCGGTAATCTTCATTAATAATAATGAAGATGAGACATGTATGTGCATACGATAGGTACGTAATATAATTTTAGTGACCTCTAAAGGTATGAAACTGTTGATCTATAGGTAGATACTCTATATAAAATTAAATAACGAGGCACTAAGTTCAGGGACACAATAATCGCAGTTCCACCTGTTGCCAAGTTAACATTCTATAATCGTTAACGGATATAAACTAAGGAACGAATCATTACGTCACGTGGTTACGCAAAACTGGACTTTAGATTGGAAGATGTTAAGGCTGGGTCCCACGGCCCGTGTTGTCACAGGCCAGATCGCACTAGGCCAGACCGACAGGCCATGGGAACGATCGCACCCGATGAAGCCTGTTGTCGCCCGTCCATGCCCGTCCGATCCGTCGGGAGTCGGTAAGTTCAAAGGCGCGGCTTTATGAAACTGAGCCGGCGATATGGAATAGCTCGTCGCCACAGCATAAAAACAAAAACGATGTGCATGATGCATGGTTAAGAATAAAAAATAACTTAAAAGATGGAACCATACCTATTAAGGAATTAAAAAAGAAAAAAGAAAATTTGATGTCTACCTATAGAAAGCTGAAAGGTAAAGTCAAGGAATCTACAACAACGGGTAGTGGCATCGATGATATTTACAAACCAGAATGGCCATTCTACGAGACGATGGCAAAATTCGGCAAAATGCCGCTACAGGCCGACACAGGCCTTGGGAACGGCACTGCGCGAGACGCAATCAGACGCACAGGCATCCACAGGCGTGGCACGATCCGGCCTAGCCTGTGATAACACGGGCCGTGGGACCCAGGCTTTACATTACCCTGTGACATGATATTTGTTCTTTAGTTTTCTATAATGCGTTTTATAGATTGTCAACTTGGCTAAGGGGGCAGGAATTTAAGGAGCGTATCTTTACGTTAGTTACCTACGCTATGTCAATTTTGTTAACGTCAAGCTAAATTACTAGATAAGTAGGTACATTGTTTTGAGTTAATTATAACCCATACTTAAGTACCTGCTACATAATATGTAACCTTCATATTTTTAATTTATGATTAAAAAGATATTTTTCATTACTCATACTCGGAAAGTAGGTCTGAAGTTGCCTGAGAAGCGGGTTGAAAGTAACCCTTTTCAGCCCTAGGGAGAATCGCTTTCAACTGACATCTGTCAAATTATTAAAAAAAAACTAGGTCTATTTTCACATTTCTATTGAACCATGTTTCAACTTTCTATACAGCCAGCGCGATGTAAAATTGAAATAACGTAAAGTTTAAGTAGGTATTAATTAAAATAAAATTCACTCACTTTTTCTTAAGCTAATTCCTATTTATATTTTTTTATTTTCTTTAACTAATACTTAATAATTAAAGAAAATATTTTTTTTAGGTCGCCACAATGTAAATAAAAAATACTGGCTGAATAGCTAGCCGGCCAAAGAAAAAGAAATAGGTGGGAAAGTGTCAAGCGACTATCCGATCTTCACTAATTTTTTCTTTAGCTAATTCCTATTTTTATTTTGACTTTCCTTGCATTCGTAATGAAAAGCACAGTGTTACCCTCGGGAGAAAGACTTATTTAGTCCCGAGACGGGGTTTGGCGCCCGAGCGTAGCGAGGGCGCCAATAGATCGAGTTACTTTCACCCCTAGGATAACAATGTACTATTGTAATTTTGTGATAAAAATTAAGGTTTTTTTAATGCAAGTTTTAATGATATTTAAAGGTGCTCTCGAATAATAAGATAGTATAAGTAGTAGATTATGATTTAGTGATTTCTGATAAATAGTATCAAAAACTAATTGAGAACATTAACTGTACCTACCACAGAACAGAACACATAACAGAAAAAAACTAATATTACACAAAGAAAACGTCGCGTGTCATTCTATTAAATTATCTAAATTCTAAAATAAAATTATCAACCCAAAATTTCACTTAATAAAGTCATCAAACAGAGGAAATGAGGTATCGGCGTCGGCGACATCCAGTCGGATTTTCGGCGGCCAATTTGAGGGATGTCATTAGTGTATTACGAACCGCAAATCAGATAGTAGAGGCGCAGTAAAGGGATCAAGGATTAACCGCAACATCTGTGTTTAATGCGGCTAAACGCTCTATCATGTTGGATAATTTTGTCAGTGGTCACAAACGGCATCACAATTATCTACTACGTTATTATATGTACCTATTAAACTAAGTTACATATATCTAGGTATTTTGTGTGGGATTTCATGATATGTAGTTGATAGACAACAGATGCCCAATTTCGTTCTTTAAGAACGTAAAGGCGCACCTCTCCTGCATCAATAACTATCTCCTCACAAAGCTACATATATCACCGTCGCGACTGCTTGAATCGGTTTAAAGCTTTGCACGATATACGTGGGGAGACCCTTAGCGATGCCACAGATAAAGCGATGCATAAGCGGTGTAGTTTTGTGTTTTGTGGTGATCAGCCCTCAGTTCAATTTGCAGTAGGTATAGGTAACGAACTATGTTATCCTAATAACTATTTAAAATAGTGAAAATAATGGTCTGAAAGCAGAAAAGGAATGTTAGTTACTAATCAAACAATGCTATTTACTGTCAAGAGACGAGACAAAACAAAAATTCTTTACCATTTTGTCGTGTCTTGTCATCTGCAAACAAGTTTACCTACACTACCTCTCTTTTTTCATGTCGTAATCGTCGTACGTCGCGCGTCGCAATCGTCGATCGTCATACGATTTTCTCAGTTATCGTTAGAAGGTTTGCAAGCTACTCGACATTAGGTCTTGTCTACTTTCGGATTAAACTACATAATATTATGTAGAGGTCCTTAGGTAAGTAAATAGGTATAGGTAATATATCTACTTCGAGGCATTGAAATTCAAAGAATAATAATTCAAAAAATAAATAAATAAAGAATAAAAAATAAATTCAAGAATAAACGATAGACACCTAGTTAGGTAGGTACATTTGCCTATCTTTGATAACTGAAAACATAATTTATACCTATTTATAGGTACATATAAATGCTTTGTCCTGAATTACTGATGTATCAACGCACAGCCTAAACCGCTGATCGTAGAGACCTGAAATTTGGAGGGTGTGTTCTTTGTATGACATACACATCTGATAAGAAAGGGTTTTTGAAAATTCAACCCCTAAGGGGATGAAAAGGGGTTGCAAAGTTTGTGTGGAACAATTCCACGGGAACCGCGCGGGACACAAGGCACGACCGAAACCACTGGGTCTAGAAACTTGTAATTTTGGACATAACTTCTTATTTTGGTAGGCAAACACTAAGAAAGAGTTTTTGTACATTCAATCTTAAAAGGTGGAAACCTGTTTAACTATGAACACGGTTATCTACATATCTATTAAATACATATAAAGTGATGAAATAATAAAACTTTACCTACCAGATGGAACTGTGGATCTGTGCACACAGCCATCCCCATTCCAGGTCAGCAACGCACCTGCATGCCTTCTGGTGTTGCAGATGTCTATGGGCGGCGGTAATCACTTACCATCAGGTGTACCACTTGCCCGTTTGCCCTCTATGACATAAAAAAAAAAGCACACCACGCAGAATCTACTGTGTGATTGACTGTTGTAGTTAGTTGACCGGCAGAGAATGCCATTATGGCATTAAATCCACCTTTTGTATAGGTACGCATGTTGTTCACATATATAAAGTTCAAATAAATAAACAAGTTCAAATAAATAAACAAGTTCAAATAAATAAACAAGTTCAAATAAATAAACAAGTTCAAATAAATAAACAAGTTCAATAAATAAATAAATGAGATTTAAATAACTTAGACAGTAGGTAGGTATAAAAATAATAGAAATTAATAATATGACATTTGCACGCAGACGCCAGAATATGATGTACCTTATGACATAATATACCATCTTTACCTGTACCATATTTTGGCAAATAAACGAATTGTATTGAATTGAAACTAAGTAGATAGAAAGAAACATTCGAAGGGTATCTATACCTACCAAAAGTTATTGTCCTTGGAAAACAGCGTAGGTACCTACTTTTTGTCTGGGTAAAACAGAGCTCACAAGACACGCGTGTGAAACCGCGGGCGAAAGCTAGCTTCTCATGAAGGTAGCAAAGCCCGTATAGCAGGTGTCTTAATAGCGTATTATTGAAATTACGCGTGCTTTGTTATTACCCACTTATTAACACGACGTAAAGTGGTTGACACGTCAAGTTTGCGAGTGAAAACGCCGCTGGCATCAATTTTGTATTGTAAATTATTATTGCAGGCGAGATGGCAGAAACCATAGAGGTAAGACATTATTCTGTGGCATAAACCTTCAATAAAAAAAATTATAATAAAAATTACGAGCGGCGGTGTGAATGTAGGTATGGAGAACTATTCAAATAGGTATGAAAATGGTTGAGATGATGAAGTTGTTCCAGTTGCCTATTGCAATATCTTTAACAGTCTTATTATTCAACAATAATAATAGCTCAGTTGCAGATATCCGTCGGTTCTAAATTCTAAATCTCAATAGCGAGCTTGAGCTGTCAGTGAAGAAACAGATCCCGATGAAACCATAGGTACATGCCATAGCATACCAGCATTCCAGTGTCTAGCTGACTAGCTAATAGCTCCTTACCTCCAAATTGATAATATTCTGTCGCCAAGCATCGAACGGTATGTTCCGGCAGCCTCAATTGAAAGTCAGTTTCTATCCCAGCCCAGGTTGTTTACGAGTCTTCTATCAACTTAACATCAGGTGAACTGGGATAAAACGTCTAGCTAAATCATTAAAGAAGTAGTAGAGCCTATAGGCTATATAGAGCTAACTATCCAATTTATTTACCTCAATCAACCTATCGGTCTCCATATTATTATATTACATGTATGTAAAGTAGTCACTGAGATAAAATGTATTAACATAAATATCAACAAATAACTGGAAAAGTTACTAAAGTAACGACCTACTTAGGACATAGGTACTTACTCTTATTTCTAATTGTAATAGGTAATTGCCTGTAACATAGATTTAGTGAAAACATACGAGAGAATATCGATAAGAAACACTGTGCGTTTCATAACATTTTTTTTTTCAGTTTTAAGATTGGTCTATGGTTTGTTCACAATCTCGAGTGATATATAGTTAGATGACGCTTGGATTAATTAATTTTCTGTTTTAAGTTCATTTGCTATAGTATTCATGTAAAAATGTACCTACATATTAGAACGTGTAGCCTTCCTTGGCCTTCTAAAGGAACTTCAGTCTTCATTCATCATTTCTCAAGGGATAGTATTGCTATCTCGTCACGGTTTTTATTTTAACGATTCCATTTAATAAGTAGACCGAGTTCAATAGGTACCATACGTATACGAGTATAGTACCTACCTACTAATAAATAGAAATTCCAGCATTTTGAAACGCAAGAGACGCTACGAAATCGTAACTTACGCGCGTGTGTCTCCAGATTTAAATAGAGTGCGCACCTAAATCTTATGAAACAGGTGGTTGAAGCTGATTCTTAATAATATTCCATATCTACGTATTTGTGTGTGCGTGTGTGTGTCTGATCTATGTAGGTATCTACAATATCTATATATTATATAAAAGCAGAAACTGACTGATTGATCGACCAATGGTTGCCACTGAAAATCAGCATCGTGGGACTAATTCCACGACATATGCTGAGTGGCGGCCATTTTGGTATCTTGTCTTTTTAAAAAAAACCATGAAGTTTTGCACAAAATATTCCTTAAGTAACGTAGGTATGCACTAAGAAAGGATATTTGAAAATTCAACCTGGGTTTAATTCCGAGGAACTCCGAAATTATCGCGGGTGAAACCGCGCGGGACAGCTAGTGTCATAAACCCTACTCAAATAAATACTCTAGGTACGCTCTCAAGTTTTACTTTGTCTTCTTCCTTTTCTGGAGCAATGAGCGAGACAAGAAATGTCTTAAGAGACGACCGGCTCTTGAGGAATGTTTATTATTATAATAACAGCCTAAGTCTACCTTCTGTGGTAGCCACAACCAAGGTAGGTGCTTCCTTACGCGTGCTCTAATTTGTGCGCGGCTCTACATTTAAGATATGCTACCAGATTGATACTAAGTGGTTATAGCACTTAAACACTGAAATTATACTATTACTGGAACACTTACAAATATTGAAATTGTATAGGCATATGAAACGCGGCCAAACGTATTAGTTAAACTACTTACCCATTATGAAATGAAATCTATAGTATAGGTACAAAATGTAGTAAGTACGTATAACTTATTGAAATGGGGACATGTTTGTCTATTCCTACATGAAAATTTAGATTTTTAGACATTTGGTAAGACATGCTAAATCCTATCCTTACGGTGGATTTATGTCACAAAGTAGATAATGGAGGTCAAAATAAATATAAGACTTTTTCTTTATGTCTGTGCAAAACGCGGAAACTATACCTATACTCAACAAATCCGAACAAATTTCAATGATACGTTGGAGTTAGGCAAGGAGTTAGGGTTCTCGAAGGATTCCTAAAAGTTCATGCGAGTGAAAACGCGGGCAGCTATCTGCAAAACTTACGTAAATTAGTTTGTGGATTGAGGCCGATCATACAGATAAAAATAAAATAAAAGGTTTTAAAAAAATTGGACAAATAACTCGAATGTCCGGTTTTAAAAGTAATTGCGTAGACATACCTACGCAATAAAATTAACCGTAGGTACAGGGCTGAATTATGATTGCCATTGCATGAACGATTGGTTTGGTATAAATTGCAGAAAAATCGATTTATTGTTATTAATATCAACCTCAAATCGATTCAGCTTCGTAATATCATAAAATAACACATCGACGCCGCACCTACTTTTTTGCAGCAGTGGTCAATGGTAATTTTATTATGCAAATGCAACATAAAGTGTCGGAAGATATAATGGCTCAAATTACTATTAGCCAGAGACAAGAAAAAAAAAATTACGAAGTGTATGGATAGATTACATCCATACCTATGGTGATGTAGACTATTATGTTAAAAAAAAAATTACGTAAATTTTGTTTTATGATCATGATTCATGAACATTTATAAATAAAAATATGAAGGTAGTAGGTACCTACCTATATTTTCTTGAAAAATACAATTTCACAACAGTTACTTTAAGAGGTTCGTATAAAAACCTACACTTTGAAGTTCATTAGATGAACATAAAAAGGGAGGCGTCTGGCTGGCTTCGTGTCTCTATGCAACCACTGTAAATTACTTGCACTTATACCTACCTACCTACACGGTCATCGCAAATGGTCCACCGAAACCTACATTCGCCGATAAGGCTAAGATAACGTTTAAGTATTGGTTTTGTGGGAATTTAATCAAAAACCGCGCATATTACAGTCATTATTTGGGCCGGGTTAATTTCAAAATATGCGATAAAGAAGGCAAAAATAATATTTAAAGGAATTAGGCAGACGGTGTGGAAGTGTCCAATTTGGATGATTACGCGCGCCGCCGCTCGCTTGTTTTCTTGTGAATTTTTTAATTAAATTACGAGCCAAGGCCCAGATGCTGTCCAGTTGATGGGTGTACGTTTACCTTGTCCTTCGGCAATCTTAAATCTCAATGCTATGAGAATTTTATACTTACATTGAGCGATAGACACAAAATGGGATAGAAAAACAGCATACATTTCTTGTATAAGTATTCAATATAATTATCCAGTTCTGCTAAACATTGTAATTAATAAGACAAGATAATTTTATGCAACCAAAATTTTTAATAGAAGGTAATAATAATTTGCTTGGATGATTGCTAATTAGTCGGAGTAGGCCTACGATAGACAAAAGACTTCGAGGCTCTGCCACAATCTGCTAAACGGTCATAAACAACAGAATGCCCACCATTGTAATTTTGATTACAGTATGTAGGGATAAAAGTTTCCATGGACATTTCAAAATATCACCTAATTATTTTTTTTTGGGGATTTTGTGAAAATATTTACTACTTAGGTAATCTCGCACAAACGGCCGATTCTGAATAGTAATTATGTTTTAGATTAATATTTACCTATACAGTAACCTATAACACGGGCTCTCTACGAACCTAGTTTAGGCACCAGACTCACAATTAAAATTATATCGTTGTTAGTTTAAAGCCTCACTATGTACATTTATATTGTTTGTTTTGTTGCAATAAATTTTATTTATTATTAAAAAAAAAATACTCGTTTATCTCAGAACACAATTATACTTTCTTTTGGAAATGCTCTGGGTCAGCTATGGTGCAAAGTTACGAAATTGCTTTGTAACGATAAAAATGCACAGATGCTGGTAAGTCGTAAACATGCCTCGTCGTCTACACCCATAGCCAGCATACTGACGGGAACGATAAAGTGTGTAAGCGCATATTTCACTCGGAGTGACCACGCTGGCTTGCAGACGGCGTGGGTTATAACTTACCCGTGAAGATTTCGTATAGTGAGCTGATAACTGTGATCTACAGAGAATAGAGTTGAAGAAGTATAGTGTGTAGTAAATAGTGTTAAACTGAGTTGTTGTTAGTTAGGCACACGGACCATATTCAAAATCATGGATCGAAAATTCAAAATGTTTATAGCCTCAAGCGAACGGCACTCGCTAAAAACATACCTGCATATTCTAAGATATTTTATTTAAAAAGAAACCGGCCTGAAAATTAATTAAATAGGACATTTATTTTTAATGATGATTGTGCATCTGTGCGTATTGTAGATGATGTTTAATAAGGTATCGTACGAACAATGCAAACGTGCAAACTGCTTACCTCTATGGTGCAAACACTGCACTAGTCAAGTTAAAATCGCAGTGCCATGCATACCTACATATCTACATACTATGATACTACCATTTAGGTATATCCAACAACGTAATTGGTCGTAAAGAATCGGTCAACGGGAGTCGATAACTGCCGCCACTCTTTATAAGAGGTCCTGTAGCTTATGAAGGATAATGGGACTGCCTGCGATGGCTGCAATAAGGTTTTACGAGCGAAGGGTTAATTCTGCTCACACAAAAATTAAAACCACATCGCTCCTGTATATTAGGGTCTCCCCTCGTAATACCGGCATCACAACAGCCTCGCGGCTTACTGCGAGTATGCTAGTATCGGTGTACGCGGGGAGATCCTTATTGAGATGAGAGTATGGTGTTGTTGTGTTTTGCGCGAGCAGAATTTCTCCTCTACGTTGTAGACCGTAGATATAGTATTATATTATTATCTGTGGCCATAGCGTCGTGCGGTCGATTTCATTAAGTACTAGGTATGTTGGTTGGAAAAATGAATATGCGCTGATTGGCCCGTGCCGTATTAATTTTCTACACCGAGCTACTTGTGTGTATGGGGTCTTTACCCCCCTAGACCTTATTTTAGTACACGACGACCGCGCCTCTTTGCTTATCAATAGCATAGCATTATATTATCTGTGTCAATAGTTTCCGGTTTCGATTCCCGGTGGGGGTGGACTTTTTGCGAGGAACACTAGGTTACACTTTTCAGTTTTGGATATTTTAATCTGTGGTGTGAAATACAGGATGTTGCAGAAAGGTGCTGTTATACAATATTTTGACCGTGGTATTTGGCCCAAAAACCTTACTTTATAATTTTACAACCGAAAGGAAAAACTAAACTATGTACTAGTTTTAGTATTAGAACCTACCTATTTTCGCTACAAAATAAATATGTTACATCACTAGGTAGGTCATAAATTGGTTACAGGTGACGGGTTCAAAGTCGTTTAATGCAAAAAAAAATCACAAACTTCATAATATAATATAATAGAGTCATTGCGTCACAAGCGTTACATTTCAATTTTTTTAAATCAAAACACTAGCTATTCTCCGCTGTTTCACTGTTACCCTATCTCCTTTACTGGGTACTCCTGACAAAGTGACAACGTGTATACCAAATTTCACACTCACAATTTTATATCGAAGGCACATCCGCCTATTCTAATCTCTTTTCCTGTTGCGGGTCTGCTGGAAGAAATTCCACATGGAATAAGCAGGACCCTTGTACATGAATACTTTTATACTTTCTGTCTTTTTTATGTTGTCCTTGTGTGCATTAATCCTACTAATATTATAAATGTGAAAGTGTGGATGTTTGGATGTTTGTTACTCAATCACGCAAAAACGGCGGAACAGATTTGGATGAAATTTGGCATGCATTTAGCCTTGGACATGGAAAAGAACATAGGCTACCTTTTATCCCGGAATTCCCGTGGAATCTCTGAAATTAACGCGGGTGAAATAGAATTAATTATTGCATACTACACGTTGTCAGAGGTACAGAAAAGGACATAGGGTACTTTTTATCCCGCAATTCCCGCGGGATCTCCGACATCAACGCGGGTAAAACCGCGAGGCACAGCTAGTTGTTAAATAAATAAATAAATAGACCGTTTATTTACGAAAGACGTCTGCACGGTTCCGATTCTCTATTCACCCTGCTCGACATGTAGCCACAGACACGTACAGAAATGAACCACGAGACAAAATATTCTTTTCGCGAATACTGGCTTGTGTCTGTCAGCGTCTGCGCGGCTGTGTTACGATAGATGTGAATAAAGAATAAATTGCGTGGTCAGAGATTTTCATCACCTGATCATCGGCAGCGCGAGCTGTGGCCTGCTTCTTATGTTGTCTACCATTTGTTTTTGCCGCCGCCGCCGCCGCCACCGCCGCCGCCGAGACTGTGGCCAAGGGGTAAAGCGTACCATTCACGCTCCGTGCATTATGCCGTGCCGTTTTGTTTCACGTCGCATTCGTTCCGCCGTAACGTCGTAATGAGAGGCTGCGCGCACACTCGCCGTGTAATGGCGGCTTTAACTCTCTGTTAGCACATCGTAATTCATCACGTTTCCCTTGGGGCCAGATTTATTGAACTAAATAGTGAACGGATTCACATAAGTGAGGTTTATTTGTAGCTTCCAAAGCTTTGGGCAGTGGTTAGACGCCTGAGGTTTTGGCTAGGTACAAGCCTCTTTAAAAATATGTACTTTCTGCTAGTATTTGTTTATTTATTTATTTATTGGAGAAAAAACAGACACAAGTTGGGATATAGTTACAGAATAAGAAAAATTACAACTAGACATAATAACTTATATCCTAAAATAAACGACTAGCAATAACATGGTGACAGGAACATGAGTCGCTGTATTTTTAGATAAATTGTTCTTTAATAACTATACTTACATACAAAAAATTCAATGTCCAGATAGACCAGAGGAATAGATAAAAAATGTTTCGACGTCTGATTAGGTGGAGTAGATATAACGAAGAAAAATACAAAACTCACCACTTCAAAATCACAAAGAAACAGTTTTGTTAATTTGCAGGTAGGTATTTATTGTTTTTTCTCATTAAAGTATTGTTTACTTGTGAGTTGTGATAACTCGTGGTTGGAATACCGTGCGTACATACGTGATCAGAGATATTAGCTTGCTTCAATAACTCCTCTTTGTGTTGTATGCTTACACTTAATACCTACATACCTAATTTAAAACGTAGTTCTGTAAGATAATTTAATGACCACAATAATCAACTTCAAATTAGTAATAGTACATTGTTATCCTAGGGGTGAAAGTAACTTATTTAGTCCCGAGACGGGGTTTGGCGCCCGAGCGTAGCGAGGGCGCTAATAGATCGAGGGACTAAATAAGTCTTTCTCCCGAGGGTAACACTGTGCTTTTCATTACGAATGCAAGGAAAGTCAAAATAAAAATAGGAATTAGCTAAAGAAAAAATGAGTGAAGATCGGATAGTCGCTTGACACTTTCCCACCTATTTCTTTTTCTTTGGCCGTCTAGCTATTCAGCCAGTATTTTTTATTTACATTGTGGCGACCTAAAAAAAATATTATCTTTAATTATTAAGTATTAATTAAAGAAAATAAAAAAATATAAATAGGAATTAGCTTAAGAAAAAGTGAGTGAATTTTATTTTAATTAATACCTACTTAAACTTTACGTTATTTCAATTTTACATCGCGCTGGCTGTATAGAAAGTTGAATCATGGTTCATTAGAAATGTGAAAATAGACCTAGTTTTTTTTTAATAATTTGACAGTTGTCAGTTGAAAGCGATTCTCCCTAGGGCTGAAAAGGGTTACTTTCAACCCGCTTCTCAGGCAACTTCAGACCTACTTTCCGAGTATGAGTAATGAAAAATATATTAAATGCCGTTGTGCCTACTAATGACACCAAAGATCATATAATCACTACGTAATGACACCACTATACATATAAACAGTACTATACTCGAAATGTCGTAATTTCAAAATCCTTTCACACAATTCGAAAAACGAACGAAGAATTGACGTAGAAATTTTATTTAAAAAAAAAATTGGTAAAGCTGTTGTCATGTTTTTTTTTTCTTTTTTCACTTTGCATACGTGCATCCGAAGGCAAAGGCGAAGGTCGGGATGTGAGCCCATCCTGGCTGTCCGCCCGTCAGGCCGCCGCAGGCCTGAGGCCGATAATTACGCGTCGCGAACTGCCGCACTGCCATTATACAATTTAGGATAATTAACTACCGGATTTCGTGGTGCTACCCACAACGTAATTACATTTCATAGCGTATAACCACCATTATTATTAAAGCCAGCACTATTTTGTTGCTAATGCTTCCAATATCTTGTACCCTTGATTGGATTTCTTTGTAAAAAAACACTTTAAACTTATTTAAAATAATTCACGTGCTAATTTCTCTAAGATAAAAAGTATAGAACATGTTTTTTCAGACCTTTTGATTGTTCTTAGGTACAGTTGATAGATATATAATTTAATTAATTATTGCTGTTATTTATGTTTCCGACAGACTGACTGACTGACTGAATTGTTCGTACAAAAGTCATGGTTTTCTGTCTCTACATGTACTCTACATTGTTTAGTGCGACATTATTGTGTTATCACAAGCCGAACTGATGGTATAACTTCGGAAATCTGAATCTTCACTGACTTCACAGACCATAACGGGTTAATGGACTTAGCATTAAGTAAACTGTCATTACAAGTTGCTCCCATTCGCCGCAGACATATTTAAATGTGAGTTAAATTGCTTTAACAGTCAGAGAGAGCGGTAATAAGGTGTCCTCACAGTGTGTAATTTGGCTCTCGCATTCAATCACTAGGCGCACAACGGGTGTCTCGTCATAGATTTGCTGAGATAAAGGCGCAGAAGTGACGTTTGTTTTCCTTTCAATACCTATATAGAATGTCATTGTTTGTTTCTGAATTGTTGTCAGTGGCCTTAAGAATTGTAATATTTTTATAGTAGTTGTAATCTAGTTTTGATATTTATTTTATGTGGTTATACACAATGATATTTGTTATACAGATTACACAGAAAGTAAATAAATGTAATAATATCTTAACAAGTTTACGAGATATTTTTGGGTGTATAAACAAAAAAATATAGTGATTCAAAGTAAATAGTAATTCGTAAAGTTGTAAAGTTTGGTAGATTAAGAATAGCTCAAGCTGTCCTCAACACTTTCATGTTTATTTTTGGTGAACCTGTCCCAGGGCGTCCGTTGTGATAAGTATTTAGACGCCGCAATCATAAGGCTATTAATAAAACCTTCCGCGGAGGCGTCTTCTCGCTTTAATCAACAGTTTCAATGATATTATTAAAAGCCTACCGCTTCTATGTATCCAATATGGAGTTAAGTTTATGTGCTGTGATGAGTTTTATTGATCGGCCAGTGCTTGACGCGTCAATGGCAACGGTTTTACGACGAAATTCCTAAATCAATTTTATTGTTTTTTTTTTTACGATATTGATTAGGTAATTGTAGACAGCCAGTATTTTGTTAAAATTGGGTAGAATGCAGTCTTTTTACACGTTCTTTTTCGGGTTCCGATGTCGTTTTAATGAATTTTATTCGACATTCTATTTTTGAATAAAATTGCATAAAAATAATATGATTAGTTAGTGGATAACTATTTAAAGTTACAGTTCATAGTTGTTGTAGTTGGAGTCACTGAGCAATTAATAGATAATCACTACGTTTTAAGAGTCGGCGCTTTCGTACCTAACTAATCGCTGAAATCTACTAAAGCATTTTGTGCCAATCTTAACCTTACCAATGTAAGACGCGGTCAGGGGGATTTGGTCAAGTATTCCAAAATTGGTAAGGAAGTTATTGTATAGATCCATATATTTTTGTTTCAAGGCAGTGTCAATGAGCTGGTTGTACGCATCTAATATATATAAATCACGTGTCACGTTGTTTGTCCGCGATGGACTCGACCGAAACTACTGAACGGATTTTGATAAAATTTTGTAACTATTTAATTTATAAAATGGTCCAACTTAAAAGATAGGATAGTTTTTATCTCGGAATTCCCGCGGGAACTCCGAAATTACCGCGGATGAAATCGCGGGGTACAGCTAGTATCAGAATAAAAACGAATCATTGGTTTTGATTGTTACGGAGTAACAGAATACATTCTGTCCTTTTAAAAAGGGCACAAAATACCAACTTCTATACATACTTGATACTAGATAGGTACCTACTCGTTGTCAATACCTATCGATTCGCACTGACAATTAGGATTCGGTATCATTCACAGTCACTTCATTGTAATGTACACAAACAGTGCCGCGGGTGGCGCTGCGTCATGCGCCCGCAATCGGCTGCCCGCTGCGTGCGCCCGCGCGGACGCTGATGACGTCTCATTCGTTACTCTCATAGACTAAAAGTTCAGTTATGCACGTATCATATTCAAATTATTTTACTGTGAACATATTATGTAGTTATGTCTATACTATACTACTCTCTCCTACCTACGTAGGTAAGTAGTATAGTTATGTCTCTATACTACTTACCTACGTAGGTAAGTAGTATAGAGATAAAGATAGATATAACTAGGTCCATAGCGCATAGTACATATTTTGTTTTAGGCGACTATAGCGATGCTAAAAGGAGGGTTATGATTTTGACCGGTATGTGCTAATATCTAAACAACTTAGGAAAAGGAAGTATAGTTCAGTCAATCAATCAATCAATCATTTATTAATAAATTTGAATAAATTTACAAGTCACTTTTTTGTCATACTATACTTATACTAGCTATACTACTATACTTATACAGTTATGTATGATAGCAATCGCTTGATTTTTCTAACAAGATCAAACTTGCTTTTCTTTTCTGTAATAAGGTTAATGAATTATTTATTATATTTATTATTTTCCAGAAGAAATCCCTATGAGAAGGGAGTTAGATAGGCAGTCGTCGCGCGTCTATATGGTAATATAGACGCGCGACGACTGCCTATCATTTACCACCACTAGAACTTAAATGTAAGTCTACAAGAAGTTTTCACATAAGTATTCCATTTATATAACATTTCTTTTCCATACTATGCCCAAAGAATTTTCACTTGAATAAAAATAATCGGGTACGAATTTGTGTTTAGAAGCTTACTTCGATACATGTAAGTTACTTTCTGTAAGCTTTTTCTTTTATAAATTTGCTAATAACATAGTTATAAACAACGGTATTTTAGATCGTTTAAGCGCATTGCCGAAATGTCCAGTCAGTTCGATTGGCCTACGGAGGGCCTACGCCCATGTCCTTGAAGGTCCATTCCCCGGTAATAGATAATTAATTTACGTATATTTACATAATCTATGTCCGCCCGCCGGCGCGTTACCCTTTGCTATCAACATCGACAATTGAAATAAACCGTAAAAAGCATTGGAAAGTCGAGAAACCTATACGACTTCATTACAAGCGATACCCCGGTGCCATAGATTAGTCGCCGCACGATTCCTTTGTCGATTTCAAATCAAATATTAAAAAAAAAAAGTTCAACACAACCTCAGTCGTGATCTGATTTAATAGGGGTATTTACTTTTCACTTGATGTAATTATTAGGATGACATTGAAGAAGAAAAAGAGAAGTGACTTACATATTTTTTACAGTTTTAATTGAATTCAGTCGGGCTACGGACCACCTTTATGTGGAACAGTTCACCATTTCTCAGCTTATCCTGGGGTTATTTCATATATCATTATAACAATGATATTTTAGAATGTCATTGGTTTATAACCTAATCTAACCTAACCTTAATATAGATTATTAAAGATCCAAAATGTACCTACCTACATAATTATAACAGTCCATTTCTTTTTTTGTATCTATTATTAGTTGATTCTATGGCAAAAGTTTATTATAATGATAAGTAAGTAAGTAAGTACCAAAATTTACCTAAAAAAAGGATTTTCTCAATTTAAAAAAAAGAGGTGTATGTATCGCAGAGTTTTATTATATTTCTTCCGGTTTACAATTGGCGTCAACAGGTAGGAAAATTGTCTCTATAAATATAGTCAGTTTACAAACGCTCATGGTTATATTTGTAACTTAAGTTAGGTAATAGTAGAAGCGGCCTCAATAGAACTAAATAGGGCCGAATCCGATTTGCAAGCACCCATCACAACACAATATATTCGTTGTCGGCAACAAACAAAATGTATAATTACACTTCCAATACTAATTTAAGAAGATACATAATGTAATGTATATGCCAATAAATGAGAAAGCTACACATGACTAACCGTCCAGCTATTTGCATAAATGATTACCCATAATCATAATATCACATGTAGATCGGGGCTCGAACTACTTCGAACGAAAGACAATTACACGTCGAGCTTCTTAATGAGCTTTCTAAACTGTTCTTCTGATTGACGTTACATGTATAATGATTCTAATGATATGGATTAATGAATGAAGGTTTCGTTGCTCTACAGTGGCTCTATATAATTTGTTACAATATTTTTAATAAACTGTTTAGGGGATACTCTTTACTAGCTGTTCCCTGCGGTTTCGCTCGCGGTAATTTCAGAGTTCCTACTCCGGAGTAAAATGTATCCTATGCCCTTTTCTGCAGGTACAATGGGCATGTTGACTAATTTTTATTTTTTAGTCCGTCTTGTAGATTATTAAAAAATATTGGACACGTATTTTTTCTTTTTTTACGTAATCAAAAAATAACGGCGATATATTGAGTTGAAATTTCGCGTGACGTCACTATTCTGACAGTTTGTATGGCTGTTTTGCGGTTAGTGACGTCACGACCTCCTCATCCTAAACTTTAATGCGCTTTATCTCTGTATATTTTAATTTATTTGAAAAAGCAAAAAATACGTGTCTATTGTTTTTTTATTTTCTAACTGACGGACTAATTAGAATTTTGATTTTCAATAATAGTCAACATCCCTATTCTAACAACGTGTATGAAAAATTTCATGCGGTTTCGCCCGCGTTAGATTTGGAGTTTCCGCGGGAATTCCGAGATCAAAAATACCTTAATATGTCCTTTTCTGTACCATTGACAACGTGTACCTAACGTGTAGGCTCGATTGAGTGATTAGGCGTGAAAGAGTAATAAACAAACAAATCAACGAACATTCGCCTTTTTAATATTAGGATTAATAATAATGCTCGGACAGGACCAGCTGGTGCCTGGTGGCAAACTAAGAAGAAGTTATGATCAGTGGAGCTAGGATGCGCAACATGATAAAATTTTATCGAGCCATTTTGTCGATTCTCGTCGACATAATATATCGTTTGTCTACCAGTGGTAAAAAAAATTTTAACCGAATCTAGTCTTTACTCAATACCCCACTACTGCACTTTTTTGCTTGGACGCCCACAAATATTTGTCGTGTCGACAATTTTATCTTTCGTTCGATAAACATATCATGTTGCGCATCCTAGCTCCGCTGGTACTAGTCCTTCCCGGTTAAAATAAGCCTTACCGCCGCACTCAGAGTCGACTTTAATGATTACTTAGTTAAGTATAGATTTTTAAAACAAAACTGCCGCAATCAGACAAGTTTAATAAATTAATGTTAATTGGCATTCAACTCAATAAGTTACATCTCATTAAATGCCAACTAACATTAATTTACTGAACGTCTCTGATTGCGGCAGTTTTGTTTTAAAAATCTATACTTAACTAAGTAATCATTAAAGTCGACTCTGAGTGCGGCCGTTAGTGTGTAACCCCGCATTATATCAATGGCAAAAAAACTTTATTTTGTTGAGGTGTCCTCTAGTTCTGAAATATCTGACTCAAACTATACAAATTTTATATGTAAACTAAAATAATCTGCCTAAAGCTATCATATAGGTACAATAACTACTTAAAATGAAATTTTGAAACAACTTTTTGCATACCATTCAGTAACAAAAGCCGAAATGCGGGAAAAATAAAATATGCAGAAAATGAATCAAACAAACAATAAAACGCATAATCGTTTTTCAGGCTACCAATTTTCCTCGATCTTCCTTGTCTTCCGCAATTCTATGTGAGATTGAATTTAAACAGGTAAGGCTGTGTTCGTTCAGAGGTCGTTGTAAATTGGTGGTTTTAATAGCTTAAGCGAGTTGTGGGAGGTCCATCGGTCACCTGGTTAATTGAATGTGTCAATCATGCTAACAAGTAAGCACGCAAATGAATAGGATATACCTACCTATACACGTTTCAAGACTACACGACTTCTAAGTGACGCAACTTCAGTTACAGCAAAGAATATAGGCTAATACCATATTTTGCGTCGTGTACTTACCTACTATGTTTTTCTTTTAAGTACGTATAAAGAAAATTACACTTTCGTTAAAACAAAAGTGCTATATAGGAACCCATATTTTTATATATTCTATTATTTATACCTATTTTATTTTTGACTCATCGTTTGATCCCTGTGTTGGTCTGTAAAAGTCAGATATAGGATGTATAATTTCATACGTATATAAAAACTTAATAGTTCATTATATATTCAAATCAAAAGAAACCCAAATATGAATCTCTTACGACTCCTGCGTCTCGGTATCGGTTTATTAAATCAAACCGTCTGTTGGCGCCATCTATTGTTTAAATAAAATTTTATAATGTCTCGCCTTCCCATACCTAATCCCGCTAGTGTGCCACTAAAGCGCCCCCTATACATGGGTGAAGAAACGAGTAGTTGCGTGGACGCCATACTTGCGTGACGTGATTTAGCTCCGCTGCCGCTTATTAAATAATTCGGACATAGGATTATACACACTTAATGGTGATCCTGCTCCTTCGCGAACCGCGCTAAAGTGTGATGTAACCTGGAGAATCTCGTGAACATTATATTTGTGGTGTGAAGTGTGATTGTGACGCCGGCGCCGGCTTGGACTTCAAACAAAGAACGCAGGTTGGTGCACTAGTCCTATCCACCTACACCCCTTAGTTTTGCGAGACAATTTAACGATTAGCTTAAATTACCGCTTTTCCAAAATACAGTCCACTAAATTTCAAATTTTAAGTTAGTCGACTCCAGGCGCCTCCATTTTACTTGGTCTCTTCTGACCGCCGGATTTATGATCCTACTTATTTACCGCCCCTATTTAATATTGTATTAATAGGTGATATTTCTCCGCTTATATATATTATATATTTTACGTATTTCATACTTATTTCCTTGTGCAACGACATTGCGTCGTCGCACAAATCCCGCTTCATAGGAATACCTACCTACGTAGTCCCTGTGAAATCATATTATTTCCGCTTATTTTCGTAATATTTCTAAATAATACCTATCGATCTATCATATTTACGTATCGATCGATAAGATTACCTAATTTATTTCATTTATCTGCCTAATTTGGTAAAATTACTTTAATAATTTTTCGTCACCAAAATAGGTAGGTATTAATAAAAAAGTTTCTTTCCAGTTCGTTCGATGCCGGAAGTTCATACTTCGGGTCTCGAACGGAAACCTATTTCTGACCCGAGTCTCTTGTTTATGGCAAGCCCATAAACAATAGCTCGGTTCCAATATTCGCATCAGTGCTACTTGCTAGTTGCTAACGATAGTGTTAAGGTGCTTGCTAACTGCTATTGGGTGCTAATAAATATTACGTCCATACCACTCAATCAACTATCCGCCATATTGTCCGATCTTTCGTTGACACTTGTCAGTTTCGAGTTTGACAATTTGTCTGTTGTCAATAAATTAAAACTTGGTTTACAATGTCTTCTAAGGAAAAAAAGGATGTTTCTTCCGATATTTTCGATTCACAGTTGATTGTTTTGGAAGCAAAACAAAGTGCATTATTCGAGTGCCTTCAAAGCATATATGATTTATCGTTAAACGCGAATAAGAATGCCGAGTCGAGGGAAAGTTTTCTTTGCGAGTGTTCCAACATTGATAACTTACGTTCTGAGTTCACTGCGAATTTAGACGCTTGTAATACGCGATTATTGAGTGTTAATCCTAAAGCAACGCCTAATTACAAGCCTCTTGTTGCTTTTGATCGTTTATTTCGTTGTGTCAAAGGTGCAAGCACTCAATATTCGTCATCGCAACAGGTCAATGACACTGCATTGCGCAGAACAAGACCTGCCCTACCTCCTATTGAATTAATGAATTTCAGTGGGGACATTCGCTCATGGCCAATATTCTATACTAGTTTTAAATCAGTAGTTCATGATAATCCCTCGCTCTCAGATGCAGAAAAGCTTTACTATCTGTTAGGTAAGATCTCAGGTAAGGCGCAGTCTGCTTGTGCCGGTATAACTCCCTCCGCAGATAATTATAATTTATTATTTCAAACTTTAATTGATAAGTATGAAGATAAGCGTATGCTTGCTTCGTCTCATGTAAATCAGTTATTTGAATTTAAACAGTTAACCGGTGCATCCGCTAACAATTATGATTTGTTTATTGACAAATTTGTCAGTTCTGTTAGGGCATTAAAGAATATTAAAATTGATGATCTATCAGACTTTATAATTTTAACTCTCGCTTTAAAGAAATTAGATTCTGAAACGGTAAACAGATTTGAATTAAATTGTGATTCAACTGTGATTCCTAGTTTTGATAATTTAGTTGAATTTATTAAAGGTCAAGCTAAAGTACTGCAGCGTATAAATCCTAGTGTACCTTCTACTAGTGGTGTAAGTAGTAATAAAAAGTCACTTGGCCGCCCAAATTCTTATAATAAACCACCACCAAACTATCAAGCTTTTGTTAGTACGGTTGATTCTAAACATAAGTGTTTGTGTAAAAATATTACACATCACCATTTATTTAAGTGTCCTGATTTTAATAAGGCGACTCCAGAGGAACGTTTTAAATTGGTTAAAGATAATAGTTCTTGTGTAAATTGTTTAAGTATTAAACACAGAGTTTCAATTTGTAATTCAAGTTCGAGTTGTAGATTTTGTCGATCAAGGCATCATTCGCTTCTTCACTTTGACCAGGAATCGAGCCCACTACCTAAGGTTCCATCTGATTCTGAACAGCCTGTTCGTTCAACACAGACAAATAATCTGAAGCAGGGTTCAACACGGGATACTCAGGTTCCCAGTGCATCGGCAACGTCTCACGCTGAGCTTGCAGATGTTACACTGTGTTCCACTTCCATTGCCCCTCCGCATCCTCAATCATTACATTCTCGTGCTTCTGAGGTACATGAAAGAGGTAATACATCCGCTACTGTGCTGTTAGCAACGGCTCAGGTATTTACTTATGATATTAAGGGTAATAGGCATGTGATTCGTGTTCTGCTTGATTCCGCATCGCAAAGTAATTTTATAACGCGAAGCTGTATTGAACGTTTGGGACTTCAGCTTAGAAACATTAATTCTAGTACTATTAAGGGTTTCGGCGGCACTGAAAAGGTAGTGAAGGGTTCCGTAAATTATAAAATATTTTCGCGCTTTAATTCGAATGTTAATTATAATATTTCCTCGCTGGTAGTCGATAAAATCACGGATTTCTTACCCACCGCTATAATTGATATTTCGGCGCTCCCGCATTTAAATAATTTACCGCTCGCCGATTGTACGTTTGGTATTCCAAACGCAATCGACGCTCTTATTGGCGCCGATCTATTTCCGCATTTACTTAATCGCGATATAGTTTATGGTAAAAATTCTTTAGTTCCACCCGCTATAGGTACCGTATTGGGCTATGTTATCATGGGTTCTGTACCTACTAAATTTAATTTTTCCGCTTTAACCGCTTGCTGTGCCATCGGGCAGGAGCCTATGGACACAGTTTTAACAAAATTTTGGGAACTGGAGGAGCTAACCAAACCGCCCATTCAATGTCAAGAAGATGTTGAATGTGATGAATTTTACAGTAGAACCACTGTGAGAGATCCCTCTAGTGGCAGATACATAGTAGGATTACCTTTCCGTGGTGACGTGTGGTCGCTCGGAGACTCTATAGGTATCGCGCGCAAAAGATATTTGTGCATGGAGAAGAAATTATTGTCTTCCCCTTTAGTAAAAACCGCTTACGATGACGTAATCAGGGAGTACCTCGATAAGGGCTATCTATCACCTGTTACGGACGATTCGAAAAATTATAACTCTTTTATGTATGTTATTCCGCATCACGGAGTTATCCGCGAGGATAAGACCACTACTAAATTACGTATCGTCACCGACGCTAGCGCTAAAACTACGTCCGGAAAATCATTGAATGACATATTGCACAGTGGTCCTAACCTACAAGGAAACCTCTTCAAAATTATTTTAAATTTTCGCTTATATCCTATCGCTATGACAGCTGACTGTCGTCAAATGTTCCTACAAATTGTTGTACGTAAGGACGACCGTCGCTATCAAAGGATTTTATATAGATTTAACCCGCGAGAGCCCCTTAAGCTCTACGAATTTAATCGTGTGTGTTTCGGTTTCAAGTCCAGTCCCTACCTTGCATTGCGCACTGTTCG
Source organism: Zygaena filipendulae (assembly GCA_907165275.2). NCBI lineage: Eukaryota > Metazoa > Arthropoda > Insecta > Lepidoptera > Zygaenidae > Zygaena > Zygaena filipendulae. The sequence continues at coordinate 3,091,091 of OU015649.1, forward strand.
TAAGCTAGTAGAGGATGACGGCGCCAAGTACCCTATAGCTGCTCAGATCGTCGCTGATTCGCTCTACATGGACGACGTACCTTTCAGTTTAAAAACGGTAGAGGCGGCGCAAGTTGCCTCTAAACAGCTGATCGACCTTTTCAAAGGCGCACAGTGGGATTTGGTTAAGTGGAACAGTAACTCACAAGCCGCGTTATCAAATTTAAGTACTTCACAGAAGTGTCCCGCTGAGGTAGAGTTCGGTAGGTCCGCCCAGCACAAGATATTAGGTTTGTACTGGTGCACTAATGCTGACGAATTCTATTTCAAGCTCTCGCCTCCCAGCGATACGTGCACAAAGCGTATTATATTATCTACCATAGCTCGTCTTTGGGACTTAATGGGCTTCGTGGCACCTGTTATATTGTACGCCAAGCTGTTAATAAAACAGTTGTGGATGTTACACATCGACTGGGATGACATTCCTCCGCCCCACATTGTAAAATTGTGGAGACAGTTTTGTACAGAGCTTCCCTTCCTTAACAACTTTAAGATACCCCGTCATTTAGGTGTTTCGGGCGATTGTTCGTTAACCCTCCTCGGATTCTCCGACGCAAGCGAAGTTGCATACGGAGGTGTAGTTTATTTACACATAAGTTCCCCCGCTGGGGTCATAGTTCGGCTTGTTTGTGCCAAGTCCAAGGTTTCCCCTACTAAGCCGCTCTCCATAGCGCGCTTAGAGCTCTGTGCGACTGTTTTGTTAGCTAAACTCTTACGCTCTGTTCTTGATACTTACCGTGCGCTCCCTTCGATCAATGTATTCGCTTTTAGCGATTCGAAAGTTGCACTTTATTGGATCAAGAGCTCACCGCATCGCTGGCAAACATTCGTCGCCAACCGCGTTGTTGAAGTTACCGACAATATAGCGGCCGACAAGTTTTACCACGTCGCAGGTACTGATAACCCAGCAGACTGTTTGTCTAGGGGTGTCACACCTTTAAATTTAATTTTGCACCCTCTGTGGCTGCACGGCCCATCGTGGGCGTCGCTTGAGCCCTCAGAGTGGCCTATAAATAATAAAATATCTCCGCCTGCGCAGATACCAGAGCAAAGGATTCTCGCGCATCCGGTTACAGCTCCCGCCCCCGAGTTAGCACTCTACGAACTTGCTCAGCGTATGTCTTCCTGGAGCAAGCTGCTACGGGTGACTGTCTTCGTATTTAGATTCGCTAAATTGTTACCGCGTCGCGACTCTATTTCCATTATCTCTAGTGATCTAGAGTTCGCAGAAAAACAAATTTATAAAACTTTACAGTTGAAATATTTTCCGCATGAAATTTCCAACATACAAAATGAAAAACCTACTTCCTTTAATAAATTACGTCCGTTTCTGCGAGATGGACTGATCAGAGTTGGCGGACGTTTAAGCCACTCTGAATTGTTTTACGCTCATAAATATCCCATTATTCTTCCCCGCGATGATCACGTAATTGATTTGATCATCGACTCTTATCATCGCAAATATTTACATGCGGGTCCAGAACACCTAATGTCTCTTCTTAGGCAGAAGATCTGGATACTTGCTGCTCGTCGTATTGTACGACAGCGAATCCACGCGTGTAACACGTGTTTCCGGTTGAAACCGAGATCTACTTTTCCTCTCATGGCGGACTTGCCAGATTTTCGTGTCAGGCAGGTGATTAAAGCTTTCACTCACACGGGTTGCGACTACGCTGGTCCAATCCCATATGTACCCACGCATCGTAGAGGTGTCAGAAGTCTTAAGGCTTACTTCTGCGTGTTTACGTGCCTGACCACTCGTGCAGTTCACATAGAGATCGCTACTGACTTAAGCACTCCCAGTTTCTTAGCTGCTCTCAAGCGATTCCTCGCGCGCCGCGGTCCTGTAAAATTCCTCCATTCGGATAATGGAACGAACTTTGTCGGAGCCAATACGTATTTACGGGAACTGTATAAGTTTTTAAATAACGAATATCAGCCTCGTTTCGAAGAACATCTCGCTGAGAGTCGTATAAAATGGAAATTTAACTGTCCAACCGCAAGTCATTTCGGGGGTTGCTGGGAAAGTATGGTTAAAGTAATCAAAACGCATTTGTTTAAAGTAATAGGTCAACAGTTGCTTTCGTATGACGAACTTAATACCGTCCTCATACAAATCGAGTGTTTGTTAAACTCGCGCCCGCTCACGGTGTTAAGTCCCGACCCCTCGGAGCCAACCGCTCTGACTCCGAGTCATTTTCTGCATACCGCTCCATTGTATTCTCTACCCGCTCCGGTAGCGGACTCAAATGCTAGCCTTTTGGATAGACACGCTCTTCTAGACAAAATGGTTCAGTCGTTCTGGGAGCGATGGAGATTCGAATACTTGCACGGACTCCAGACTAGAGAGAAATGGAACACTCCTTCCGCACCTGTTACCCCAGGGACTGTCGTTGTGGTTAAGACTGATAACTTACCTCCGCTCGCTTGGCCATTAGCGATAGTCGAAAAAGTACATCCCTCCAAGGATGGAGTGGTTCGTGTAGTTTCTATAAGGACCGCAAGGGGGACTTACCTTCGACCCGTTGTTAAGTTATGCCCCCTTCCTACCCAGTAGCTGTTAGCAACTGTACCTATATTTAGTTATATCGTTTAGTTTATTATATTTAATATTATATTTAGTATAAAATTATACATACAATTTATTTCAACCGCTATTCATAAACCCGCTCTATATTCATAACCGCTATGTTTATTTCTGCCGCTTCATGTTTATACCTTCATAAACATATACTTAAATTCTAATTTTCATTAAAGGCAACCCTTTAAAGGGGGGAAAATGTTGGCGCCATCTATTGTTTAAATAAAATTTTATAATGTCTCGCCTTCCCATACCTAATCCCGCTAGTGTGCCACTAAAGCGCCCCCTATACATGGGTGAAGAAACGAGTAGTTGCGTGGACGCCATACTTGCGTGACGTGATTTAGCTCCGCTGCCGCTTATTAAATAATTCGGACATAGGATTATACACACTTAATGGTGATCCTGCTCCTTCGCGAACCGCGCTAAAGTGTGATGTAACCTGGAGAATCTCGTGAACATTATATTTGTGGTGTGAAGTGTGATTGTGACGCCGGCGCCGGCTTGGACTTCAAACAAAGAACGCAGGTTGGTGCACTAGTCCTATCCACCTACACCCCTTAGTTTTGCGAGACAATTTAACGATTAGCTTAAATTACCGCTTTTCCAAAATACAGTCCACTAAATTTCAAATTTTAAGTTAGTCGACTCCAGGCGCCTCCACCGTCAGACACTTTATTTACATTTACAGATTTGAGGCGGCGCTGTGTGCACGGGGAAAATATAATTTGTTACAATAAATCAGTGAAGCCCGGATCGGCCGATGATTCTTAGGATCGCTAAGAAATCTTAAACAATACAAGCAGGCAAGCGATTGCAAAGGCACCGCACTACACGAAAAGGAAGTTGAGTATGCTCAATATTTATTTATTTTATTTATTTAATTCTTCATTGCACATAAAATAACATTTCTCTAACGTTTTCTGTATTTCAGTGGGTAGTCCGCAAATCGTATAATACGTAAGGTAAGAATATTGCGCGCACGCCGAACCCTATAGCCTCGCCTAAGCTAGGTTTAAGCTGTGATAACGACAGGTGATAACGCACTTTTGTAATCGGATGGATTACCTACGACACTCAATTAAAATATGGATATAGTTCTGAACTAACCACTTTTCGGAACTACCCACTATCGACATATTCATTTGCTATCACTTATCAGAACGCTAAATTGAAAATAATTTCGTTTTGAATGCATTTGTTCCACAGTTAAAAAAATTGAAATCATCAAAAAAGATAAACCAAAAAGATGACATCCTTTTTTACGAGTGAGATTGGTTCCCCAAAGTTTATATGATAACTAGTCAAGCTCATTTCAACTTAACTTAGATTAAAAACCGACCAAAGAGTTCAAACCTTTCATAACAATAGTTAATGCGAGCGGTTTCGGGTGTTCAGTACTTGTATACTTGTATTATCTATATATTATAAAACTTTAACTTCGTTAATTTTGACTACTGAGACTTGAGTGGCTGATTAAAATACACAATGAAGTCAATGAGATGAGATTGCGTTCACAATTTTAAGCAGATATTTAACAATAGTAAACAAACCACTTTTTGGGCATAATGCCGTTTTGACGATCGTCAAAAAAGGACTGACAGCTATCGAGATTAGTTGAAATAGAATAAATTCTATATGAATTATCAGACGAATAATAAGAAATCTGACTTTTGTAGTCCATTGCAAAATATCTAGTTTCTTTAGAAAACCGTAATCTACATATATACGTCCCTATTAATATCTACTGTAAAGACAAAAAGTTCATTTTTTATCTCTGGAATTAATGAATAATTGATTTTAATTTATTTTTCTTAATGATAATATTACAAATGTTTCTGAGATACCTATACAGTATAGTATTATATTATCTGTGCCTATACCTAGTTAATTAAATAAACACTTTTATCCGGATATAATTAAAGAGCTAATTGTTTTTAGCAATTCTTGAAATTTAATCAAAAATTTAAACTGCATAATCTTTAACAAATTAAGTAATAAAAAAAAATTCTAGTTTTTGATAAAAGAAAGTTAAAACATCAACGAACTTTTAACATAGAAAAATTGTATGAAAATCAATCACCTGTCATATTTATTTAAGAAACCTAAAAAAGCACATCATTATACGGCACGAACGCGGGTCTATTATTAATTTGCACCTGTAAATAATAATCGATTCGGTCCGCAACATTTCATTCGGAATCGAGATGTAGAGACGTCACGCGGCGCGAGCGCACCCCGACCGTCACTTTGTTCGCGAGAACGTGTGCGCCGATATTACCCAGGCTTGATCATTTTCGCGGTGCGTTCGAAAAAATAAAGCTATTTATCAAGCGAAACTTAATTTTTATTTTATGGATTGTATCTTCTCCGTTCCGTTTAAAGCTGTTGAAAAATAGTACTGTAGTAAATAGTACTAATGCGAATCCTCAACTACTCAAACGATTATCATGATTTGTATAGGTACGGCTTTTTATCCCAGAATTCTAGTGGGAACTTTGATATTAACACGGGTGAAACGGCGGGGAACAGCTCTAAGACCATGTTCTAAGAAACCTACGTATCAAAATCATGATGTGCTCTGGTCCAAGGAATAAACAAATTATGTATTTATCTATCCTTATCAAATTCTAGTAAGCCAACTGAAAAGAAGTTAAATATAAGTAGGTAGATATGTAGGTATAGATTCTTTCCTATAAGCTTAAGTTCAAGGATAAAATATGTTATTTTGCAAGTGAGTATGCAATGCATATAAGTAATATGAATAACTAGCTGTTCCCTCCTCGATTTCAACGCGTTACACCCTTACCATATCTTAATGAAAGAGTTTAATTAGGTACCATTTCTATGACTCTAACTTCCTTACAAACTTTCAGTCTAAATTTTTAGAATTTCTTGGTGGTAGTTTCCAATAAAAATCTTTTATGTTTAATAATAATAATAAATATTTATTTCTTTCTTTCTTACATCTAAATAGGTTGAGATCTCCTTTTAAGTAGAAAAGTAGAATGTTTCTAGCCTCAGTAGTTTCTGTTTAGTGTTCATCGAGTCAGTCAGTAAGACTCTTTATTTGTTAGAACATTGTAAAAAAAAAGAATTTTTAATACGTTCCGAATCCTTTTTTAGAATTTGGAATCGATTGGAATATTGAATAGGTCTGTAAGAACAAGGTCGTGCCCCCATTTGTGTGATGGATACGCCTAATTCAATCAACTTGCACACATCGACTCCACATTGGTAGCGAATAGATCTCCCGGCGAGTGATGTATCGAACATATTATAGCTATCGGAAATTTCTATTTAAATTCAAATTTGTTTTGTAGATTTATTGCTCGCACTATGTGTGAGCTTATTATTGTGTTACGTATCGTGTTTAACCAATGCTTATGGCTTATTACCTCATTGATGTAATCTTAACAAGTTACCAGGTATAGGTACTCTCTTCTATATTAATATTAAAAGAGAATAGATTTGATATTTCTGTATGTTTATTTGTTTGTTTGCAATGGATAAACTCAGAAATTACATAACCGATTTTATAAATTCTTTTACTTATGAGATACTATAGTGTTCCTGTGGGACAAAGAGTAATTTTTATCCCGGAATTCCTAAGGAAACTCAGAAATTAACGCGAATGAAACGGTCGGGGTCGACTATTAGGTACTACATAATATCTAATATTTTTGCTACTCTTATGGATATCTACCTATGCTTTTTATTTCTGAAAAAGTAATAATTATGGAATCTGATAATTTTATACAGGTAATTTTTTACAGGGCGCGTATATAAGTTACGTTTGTGTATAGGTACTCGGTAAGTCTTTGCTTAATTTATTTTGAAATGACCTTATGAAGGTCCATGCCTATACCTACCATCATTTCTATGACAGTCATATTAGTAGTAAGGATCTAACATCAAAATTTTGTCTATTCCAATTAAGAGTTTACCTAATGACAGTGTGCCATACACTGATAGAGAGATGGTGCTGGTAGGACCTAGATGTATTTCGCCTTTGGAACTTCTAAACAAATCAGACCCACATAATAGTGGCAGACAAATCAAAAGGCATAACGAAATGAATCTTTAGTTAGGCATACATGGGAGTAAGTTTTTGTTTTGCATATAAGTAGTACGGTAAATCAATGGTAGTACGTGTAAAAAAAATAAAATAACAGCTATTTACCGCGGTTTCACTCCCTTTAATTTTGGAGTTCCCGTTCTGTACCCCTGACAACGTGTAAGAAATTTCAGATGATCGGTTAAGGAGTTCGTGAAAAGGTAACAGATAGACAGAGTTTACTTTGCATTTACAATATTAGTAGGTATGGATGTAAATTTATTTTCGCCATCTGTTGAAAACATTCTGCTTCTATTGCGTAAATGAAAATTAACATTATTAGAAAAAAAACTATGGGTATTTAAATGATTATTGAATAACAATAGCGTGTCCATGGATAGTGACGTACCGCGGGACTCGATAACAATAGATTAAAAACCGACCAAAGAGTTCAAACCTTTCATAACAATAGTTAATGCAAGCGGTTTCGGGTGTTCAGTACTTGTATACTTGTATTATCTATATATTATAAAACTTTAACTTCGTTAATTTTGACTACTGAGACTTGAGTGGCTGATTAAAATACACAATGAAGTCAATGAGATGAGATTGCGTTCACAATTTTAAGCAGATATTTAACAATAGTAAACAAACCACTTTTTGGGCATAATGCCGTTTTGACGATCGTCAAAAAAGGACTGACAGCTATCGAGATTAGTTGAAATAGAATAAATTCTATATGAATTATCAGACGAATAATAAGAAATCTGACTTTTGTAGTCCATTGCAAAATATCTAGTTTCTTTAGAAAACCGTAATCTACATATATACGTCCCTATTAATATCTACTGTAAAGACAAAAAGTTCATTTTTTATCTCTGGAATTAATGAATAATTGATTTTAATTTATTTTTCTTAATGATAATATTACAAATGTTTCTGAGATACCTATACAGTATAGTATTATATTATCTGTGCCTATACCTAGTTAATTAAATAAACACTTTTATCCGGATATAATTAAAGAGCTAATTGTTTTTAGCAATTCTTGAAATTTAATCAAAAATTTAAACTGCATAATCTTTAACAAATTAAGTAATAAAAAAAAATTCTAGTTTTTGATAAAAGAAAGTTAAAACATCAACGAACTTTTAACATAGAAAAATTGTATGAAAATCAATCACCTGTCATATTTATTTAAGAAACCTAAAAAAGCACATCATTATACGGCACGAACGCGGGTCTATTATTAATTTGCACCTGTAAATAATAATCGATTCGGTCCGCAACATTTCATTCGGAATCGAGATGTAGAGACGTCACGCGGCGCGAGCGCACCCCGACCGTCACTTTGTTCGCGAGAACGTGTGCGCCGATATTACCCAGGCTTGATCATTTTCGCGGTGCGTTCGAAAAAATAAAGCTATTTATCAAGCGAAACTTAATTTTTATTTTATGGATTGTATCTTCTCCGTTCCGTTTAAAGCTGTTGAAAAATAGTACTGTAGTAAATAGTACTAATGCGAATCCTCAACTACTCAAACGATTATCATGATTTGTATAGGTACGGCTTTTTATCCCAGAATTCTAGTGGGAACTTTGATATTAACACGGGTGAAACGGCGGGGAACAGCTCTAAGACCATGTTCTAAGAAACCTACGTATCAAAATCATGATGTGCTCTGGTCCAAGGAATAAACAAATTATGTATTTATCTATCCTTATCAAATTCTAGTAAGCCAACTGAAAAGAAGTTAAATATAAGTAGGTAGATATGTAGGTATAGATTCTTTCCTATAAGCTTAAGTTCAAGGATAAAATATGTTATTTTGCAAGTGAGTATGCAATGCATATAAGTAATATGAATAACTAGCTGTTCCCTCCTCGATTTCAACGCGTTACACCCTTACCATATCTTAATGAAAGAGTTTAATTAGGTACCATTTCTATGACTCTAACTTCCTTACAAACTTTCAGTCTAAATTTTTAGAATTTCTTGGTGGTAGTTTCCAATAAAAATCTTTTATGTTTAATAATAATAATAAATATTTATTTCTTTCTTTCTTACATCTAAATAGGTTGAGATCTCCTTTTAAGTAGAAAAGTAGAATGTTTCTAGCCTCAGTAGTTTCTGTTTAGTGTTCATCGAGTCAGTCAGTAAGACTCTTTATTTGTTAGAACATTGTAAAAAAAAAGAATTTTTAATACGTTCCGAATCCTTTTTTAGAATTTGGAATCGATTGGAATATTGAATAGGTCTGTAAGAACAAGGTCGTGCCCCCATTTGTGTGATGGATACGCCTAATTCAATCAACTTGCACACATCGACTCCACATTGGTAGCGAATAGATCTCCCGGCGAGTGATGTATCGAACATATTATAGCTATCGGAAATTTCTATTTAAATTCAAATTTGTTTTGTAGATTTATTGCTCGCACTATGTGTGAGCTTATTATTGTGTTACGTATCGTGTTTAACCAATGCTTATGGCTTATTACCTCATTGATGTAATCTTAACAAGTTACCAGGTATAGGTACTCTCTTCTATATTAATATTAAAAGAGAATAGATTTGATATTTCTGTATGTTTATTTGTTTGTTTGCAATGGATAAACTCAGAAATTACATAACCGATTTTATAAATTCTTTTACTTATGAGATACTATAGTGTTCCTGTGGGACAAAGAGTAATTTTTATCCCGGAATTCCTAAGGAAACTCAGAAATTAACGCGAATGAAACGGTCGGGGTCGACTATTAGGTACTACATAATATCTAATATTTTTGCTACTCTTATGGATATCTACCTATGCTTTTTATTTCTGAAAAAGTAATAATTATGGAATCTGATAATTTTATACAGGTAATTTTTTACAGGGCGCGTATATAAGTTACGTTTGTGTATAGGTACTCGGTAAGTCTTTGCTTAATTTATTTTGAAATGACCTTATGAAGGTCCATGCCTATACCTACCATCATTTCTATGACAGTCATATTAGTAGTAAGGATCTAACATCAAAATTTTGTCTATTCCAATTAAGAGTTTACCTAATGACAGTGTGCCATACACTGATAGAGAGATGGTGCTGGTAGGACCTAGATGTATTTCGCCTTTGGAACTTCTAAACAAATCAGACCCACATAATAGTGGCAGACAAATCAAAAGGCATAACGAAATTAATCTTTAGTTAGGCATACATGGGAGTAAGTTTTTGTTTTGCATATAAGTAGTACGGTAAATCAATGGTAGTACGTGTAAAAAAAATAAAATAACAGCTATTTACCGCGGTTTCACTCCCTTTAATTTTGGAGTTCCCGTTCTGTACCCCTGACAACGTGTAAGAAATTTCAGATGATCGGTTAAGGAGTTCGTGAAAAGGTAACAGATAGACAGAGTTTACTTTGCATTTACAATATTAGTAGGTATGGATGTAAATTTATTTTCGCCATCTGTTGAAAACATTCTGCTTCTATTGCGTAAATGAAAATTAACATTATTAGAAAAAAAACTATGGGTATTTAAATGATTATTGAATAACAATAGCGTGTCCATGGATAGTGACGTACCGCGGGACTCGATAACAATAAATTCCCGGTGTTAATTATATCGTGAGCGGCGGCGGCGGCGCGGCGAGCCGGTCGACACAAAGGGGGGCGCGGGCTGCGTGTTGATTTTCAGTTTATTTCATTAGATCAGCACCGCGGGATGCGCAGGAGTCGACCTCGGAGAATATAGGGTGACCAGCCAACGTCAACTAAATCTGTCTAAATAAAAGTGAAAGGTCACTGACTCGTTGATTAAACACGTAAGGTAAAGAGCAAAGACCTATGAAGCTAAAATATTTAGGCAAACAATAAACAAAAAAATCAGCTGCGAAAAGTTACCTTTTTTCTCATATACCTACTTAACTTCATAAATAGATTTTTCGATTGTTAAGTTTTAACTTCAAAGTAGAAAAGACTGGAAATTTATAGCAAAATCCTTTGTGAAGTAAAATATGGTCACCCTACAAGCCACCAAAGGTGATGTTCACCTGCCTGCTTAAAAATCGTAAAATATGGCATTTTTAATGAAGCGGCCTTTTCAATTTTCGACTTTACGGCCTTTATCGGCGTGACATCGGCCCTAATCAAACTCGTTTGCTTTGCTTGTTTCTATCATATTTTACTGTTTTTTGTCTATATAATGATATTTTATGTGAAGACTTGATTAATTGCAATTTATTTTATATTGTACTTTGTAAGATTTATAATAAGTAGTTTATTTTGCAGAAATCACATAAATTTTTCGGCTAATCTGTACCTACTCGTCAATTTTCCAATCAAATGTTAGAAGCCATTTGATTTCAGGGTATAAAATCACATGGTTTACCCTAAACAAGGAACTGGGTCTCGAGAGAAAACCGCATTAAACCCTTGAAGGGCAAAGATAGTAGAGTTTTCTTTTTTAAGTGCATTTATTACCGGAATGCATTAGTAGAATTATTATCTAATAAACAGTTCTTTCTCACGCTTTTACCCATATAAGTAACCATATTTTATTAGTACATAAAATTTAAAGTTGGCAGTTTCTATAGAACAGACTAGCTGTTCCCCGCGGTTTTACCCGCTTTAATTTCGGAGTTCCTGCGGGAATTCCGGATTACATTATATATTATGTTACTCAGGGATAGTGTAGCTTTCTAATGGTGAAAGAATTTTTGAAATCGGTTCAGTAGTTTTTGTGTTAAGTCGTAACAAACAAACATAAAATCAAATCTTTCCTCTTTATCATATTAGAAGGTATATATAATCAGGTTCGTAGTTTAACAATCACGGTACCTAGCTACTGTTTTATTGGTACAGAAAATACATGCTTTTCTTGAAGAAGAAGAAATAGGTACGTTTTCATTTTGTGTAAGTATATAAGTTTACAAATATTATGACTATGATTGATCAATATTTATTTACAAGCATTAAGGAACTCGCTCACTCGATCCCATTACAACAAGGAATGTGTTATCACAGGAACTGAAAGAAAAACGCGGCACACCGCGGGGGTAGCTTGAGATTCTAATCAAAACAAATGGTGTCAGTAATTGGCAATCGCACCTCTATGACGACTTCATCAACACCATAGCAATACAGTGTATAGAAAACACTAGAGACCAACTTTCATCAAAACTGATTTCTCAACAGAGGGTCAATTTTTCTCACAAAATACACAGAACCGTACCTTTTCCACCTGATAAGGAGTCTCTTCACATACTCGTACATTGGCGGATTTACCCTTTTGTGTTTTACGTAGGTAAACAGAATTAAGCCTCAGGTCAAAAAAATTTACTTTTATCATTAGAATGATCATGATCAAGAGGACCAGTAACTAAATAAAGCCTCCCTACGTCACATTTTCATAGAACCACTTTTGAAAGAAATTTACGCACAACCGTTTCACCCACGTGATCTTGAGGATAACCTCAGCAATGAACACATAATATAAGAAAATGTATTATGACTCTAAGAGACAGCCGAACAAAAAAACACACTTGTCTTATTATATTAGAATTTATAACGAGTAATATAACAAAAGTATTCAAATTGGATTTGTAAAAAATGAAACTCACGAAAAGTATGCGCGCGTGCGTGAATTTTATAGTTGGATTACTGCTTATATTGCATGTACTGTGGTTATAATATAGAAATAATAGCACGTGTGCCTAACAGCCTTTTTGCACTTTCCTCTTACAGGTATGTACATACGCTGAAGCTATGTAATAACTTTCCCAGTGGTAATCTACCGTAATGTGTGTAAGAATATGGTAATTTATTATGTATATTTACTTCGTGATGTGACATTAAGTTTTTGTTAACAATATTCTCCGATCACGGATGAAATTTTAGCATGGAGTTATTAAAAACAATAATTATATAATAGGGATGTTGACTACTATTGAAAATCAAAATTCTAATTAGTCCGTCAGTTAGAAAATAAAAAAACAATAGACACGTATTTTTTGCTTTTTTAAATAAATTAAAATATACAGAGATAAAGCGCATTAAAGTTTAGGATGAGGAGGTCGTGACGTCACTAACCGCAAAACAGCCATACAAACTGTCAGAATAGTGACGTCACGCGAAATTTCAACTCAATATATCGCCGATATTTTTTGATTAGGTACGTAAAAAAAGAAAAAAATACGTGTCCAATATTTTTTAATAATCTACAAGACGGACTAAAAAATAAAAATTAGTCAACATGCCCATTATGTAGAAAAAGAATAAAGATTCAAATTAAGTATCACATAACTACGATATGTACCTAATTGATTGAATTTATGACAAAAGGATTATCGCAAATGTTCACTTAATGCCGCGTTCCCTAAATCAAGAAGTACCGGGTTCAATTTTAGAGGTGGATTTTGTATACCTAATGAACATAGAGTTTTCCAGTCTTCGTGCATATAATATATTATGTACATATATCCTTAGTATAATATAATACAACTAAAGATAATAACACGGGCCGAGAAATACAATAATTAGATACACGTATAGATGCGAACATGATACTTATGTTATTATTGTAATTATCAATATATTGTTTTCATTGAGGTCTCACTCCATTAATGTCGGAATTTAAATACGGCAATAAACATTATAAAGTTCATTGAGAATTACGTTGTAATTATGTTTTATGCGCATGCCTAATGTAGCGTACGCCTGCGAATTTCCTCTAAGGCTCCATCTCTCTACGAGTCGTGAAGTTTAATATTGTATTGTGAGGCCGTTAATTTGCAACAATATTATCAAGATTGGAATGAGTTTATGAATTTGTTTAGAACGTTAAACGCAAATTACATTCATTGTTAGCGAGTATTTCCTTGGAGTTTATTAATTGTATAGCTTTAACGATATTCTATAGATGAATAAAATAACATTGTTGTTCCATTAATAGGTTCTAACTACAATTAACATTCATTATATGCTTTAAAATATCAATGGCCTACATACAGGGCGGCCGGAATATTGACGCCAAAAAGAAAAAAAAACAGGTCCCTCGTGTCATGGAGTATTCGAATCACCCCCATGTATGTTCCGCGAATTTTCAAGGTTTTCAAGTTATGAATTTTTTTATGAAGTTTTGAGAATTTTCGATTTGACCATCATAAAAAAAATCTAAAAAAAATTGTACATAAATCTTCATGAATGGTACTTTATACGTAAAATAACCAGCTTCGTAACTTTGAAACAGTGATAATTTGAAAACCGTGAAAAATCGCGGAACATACATGGGGGTGAATCGAATACCCTATAACACGAGGGACCTGTTTTTTCTTTTTTACGTCAATCTTCCGGCCACCCGTAGGTATATTTGTACTTGCTATGGGGGAAATGGTTATTGGTTAGGGATTCAAAGTAGATATCTATAATACAAACCTGTCTATAATACAAACTTGTACTATTTGTAAAACTTATTCTTAGTTTAGTCTTTATCTAAGAATTGAAAAATTTCATTTGATTGACTGGAAATTAAGCCACTAACCAATGAATTACCCAAGACCATGGGCTTGTCAACCAAATTTTAGTTTTCAGTCCGTCTTGTAGATTAATAAAAAATATTGAAAACGATTTTTTTTATTTTTTTACGTTATGAAAAAATAGCGGAGCTATATTCATTACCTAAGTCGTAATGTCGCGTGACGTCACGCCGTGCCACAGTTTATAGCACGTTATGACGTCAAGAGCTCCACTCTTAAACTTTAATGCGTTTTATCATAGTATTTTTTCATTGATTTGAAAAAGCAAAATATACGTGTCTATTATTTTTTTATTATCTAACTGACGGACTAAATAGAATTTTGAATTTTCATACCCCGGAAACTACTCTATTGCAGTGCTGAAAAGAAATTACACTGTATCGTGTTCTATCTATGGCACAAACGGTAGGGTACCTACTACCTATGCCTTGTAAATTCATATTATTATATTATATTAAAACTCCAGGTGCATTGTAAGTAGGAGTACGGGAATGGAGAGAGGTAGGTCGCAGGATCGAGGCGAACAGGCGGGGCCGATGAGCCATGAAAAACGCTCCGGGCACCCGCTGCGATCATCATATTGGCCGCTTAGTTAGGGTTGCTGCAGTTGCTTTATTATATTGTATTTTTTCTTCTATCTATCTTCTTTACACAGGTCTTTACACAGGAAGGCGCTTCCGCTGTCTGTTCGCGATAAACTTGAAAACTACTGAACAGATTTTCATGCGGTTTTAACCAACAGATAGAGTGATTCATGAGGAAGGTTTATATGTATAGTTCATCCTGGAATCCCCGCAGGAACCCCGAAATTACTGCTGGTGAAATCGCGAGGGGTAGCTAGTATAGGTACTATAATAAAACAGTATCAGCATGTCTGTTCATGATAATCTCCGGAACTACTGAACGGATTATTATCATAGGCCGTTCAGAATATAACTTCAGTTACATTTATTTGGGATTTTATTTAACAGTAGGTATATAGATTATATTTTAGTAGAGATTTTAGTGAAGCCACGATCTTGGGCGATTAGAGTAGATAATATCTTCTATACTAGAATAAAAGAGTAGAATTTGCGATTCTGTATACATTGAATATTTTTAAGAAAAATTGACAGGGGCGATAAAAGATGATTAACCAACCACAAAAAAAAAAAACAGTTTTTAAAATTATTTTCTGTTCGCGATAATCTCCGAATCTACTGAACGGAGTGTCATGCGGTTTTCATAGGTAGATTAAGCTTAGCATGGAGCTACATAGAGGCTTTGTTTCCTTCAAATCGGATGTCAGGAAAAAAGTTGTTACATAAAAACTTTTCACGCGGGTGAAACCGCGGGGCACAGCTAGTGGGTAATAAGATAATATTTTATTTTCTCTTAATAATAAATATTAACATTATTTATTCTTTTTTTACAAAACATTTATAAATTATTGCCTATAGCTATTTTATTGTTGTTTAATAAAAATTATATTAAATTAAAATCACACATCGCCAACCCTGACCACCAACTGTGAGGAAATCATTAATTAGTTCACAAGAGTTACCCCTAAACGAAAGAAAAAGTCTAAATTGTTCCCAACTTCACATAATTGGATTGTATAAACGAAAATTGCGTTATTAAAAACAAGAATGGGGTCATTCAATTTAGAATCGCCTCATTTGTTTCTGTTTGTCTAAGTACCTAACTCTTCGAGTTTAACTTTTTAATATGAAATATGGTATCTAATTTATTATTCTAATTTACTGGTTAAGACTTAGTTGTGTTTGAACAAAAGTGATTTATGTTTTCGAATGCTTCTATATTTTAGATTAGGTTTAGTGTACTTATATAATACGATTTGGTAGATGGGCGAGATGATTCTTTGATGGTATTTGTTTGCAGTGTATGTTTTTTATAAGTATCAAACTCCAGACATTTAGGAAAATGGGAGTAACCAAGAGATAGTTTTTCAATACTATATTTTCTCGACCGATTTCGGGCAACATCTTTGTACTTAATACGTACGTGAAAGAATTTTTTTTTTTTTACACACTCATATTATGGCAAGTGGTCATGCAGGCTAACAGAGTCAAATTTTATCCATTTCCAATGCGCGATATCATCTCTATCCGCGAAAATACAATCTATATGTAGATCGCTTTGACAAATTTAAAGCTTAATCGGTTACGGGTGCCAATTGTAAAAAAGCAACCGGCAAAGGCATAAGTCACTGCTACAAGTTTTGCAATGAACCAATAAAAGCCATAAAAAAAGGTTTGAACAACCTATTTAAGAACTAATTTTAAATGGTTCAGAAGTACTCGTATTATAAAAAACTAAGATATTTTTAACCTTATTTAAAACTATAGACAAATAAACTTTTGTTAGGTACGCTTTTTTGCAGTATAAAATAAATTCATTATTGTTTTAACTGAATTAGGTACAGTAAAAAAATACACCCTCATTTATCACAATAATTATATTAAAAAAAAAACAATCGTTCACGGTCACGCCGCTAGCTCGTCGATGCGTGGGTGCGCAGACGCACGGTATGTCATCAGATAAATCATTGTGGCGCTTCTTGATCCTCATTGGATGCTGCGTTGATTGATAGAGCCGCATCGCGAAGGGCCCAGCCGGTATTATCGACTGACTTTGATCGTAATGGTTTCAGCGTAACACTGGTTAAACGGCATTCATGGAAATATTGTATACTAGCTGATCCCCGCGGTTTCACCCACGGTGATTTCAGAGTTCCCGCGTCCTATAAAAAGTCCCTATGTCCTTCTCTGTATCTCTGACAACGTGTAGGTACCTATGCAAAATTACATGATGACCCGTTGAGCCGTTGAGAAGTAGAAGCGTAACAAACAAAAAAACCAACAAGCAAACAAACTCACTTTCAATAGAAAGGATAGGGTATAAGAGATATTGATATAGAAATATAATGTTAGTTAACCAGTTTTGACCAATGTGAGTCATTATTTAGCAATTTCGCAACTCATATGATTAGTAGAATTATGGAATAGTTTGACTAAGGATGTTCCGTTATTGCTGATAGCACTGGTCCAGTGCTCGCAGTGAGGAGAATTCGTTCCGTTTACAGCGGACATTATCTATACTGCCACAGTATCCTAAAGTTGGCAGTATGACGTCATAATCATCGCCATTTCTATACTGTGAGCACTGGCGTTTTCGAGGTAAGGTGCTTTCAATGGTTTGATCACGTGATCAACTTCGGACTAATTGGTTAAACGCATAGGTCGGCCGTCAATGAGTGGTCGACAGCGTGACAGGACAATAATATCAATTATAGTATACTGGATTGCGTTCTGTTTTAAACAGTAACCTGTATAGCTAACTATAAAAGAGAGACTTCGCAGAGTCGCAGTACCTATACTAAATTGACGTCATACCTTACAGTGCTATCCGTAATAACGGAACATACACTTTTCAAACGGTAGATAACCTACGTATATTTACACCACAGCAGCAGCTATAGAAGTAATGAATTAATTAAATATTTATTGATAATTATTAAAAAAATTCTTATTATTAATATACTGTTTGGCGATTGGTCACGATTCTATTATATAACGGATGATAATTAATAACGTTGATTATACCTAATCAATATTTTTGGATATTTATTTAGGAATTCGACAGGCGAGCCGGTGGTCTGTTTTTGTGTGTGTATTTTTTTACAGACTGAAGAGGAAAGAGGCATTATTGTAATAAAAGAGATTAACCGCCGCACTCAGAGTAGACTTTAATGATTACTTAGTTAAGTATAGCTTTTTAACACAAAACTGCCGCAATCAGACAAGTTTAATAAATTAATGTTAATTGGCATTTAACTAATTAAGTTACATCTCATTAAATACCAATTAACATTAATTTACTGAACGTCTCTGATTGCGGCAGTTTTGTTTTGAAAATCTATACTTAACTAAGTAATCATTAAAGTCGACTCTGAGTGCGGCGGTAAGTGAGCTTCGGTACCTAACTTTTATACTAAAACACTAACATGCTATGAGTTGTGACTATAACACGGCGACTAAAATATTATATGCACGGATTAGGTGTATACGGTATATTATTGTAATAAAAGGTATTTTAGGTATTAAGACTTTATTTTCAGCTTTTACTCGAATGCGTTCTGTCAAATGGCTCTATTTATTATAATTTATAATACAATCCTGCATATTGATGACAAAAATGCTATTTTATCCCGGAATTCCCGCGGAAACTCCGATATTAACACGGGTGTAAACTGCGGTGAAAAGTTATTGAGACTATTAGCTTATTGGTGCTTATACATAGACTAGCTGTGCCCCACGGTTTCACTCGCGCGTTTCGGAATTTCCGCAGGAACTATTTTTTTTTCTAAAATAAAAGTAGCCTCACTCTCCTTAACTCACTCCTTGCAATATCAGCTATCTGCCAGTGAAAGTCCCGTTAAAGTCGGTCTAGTCGTTTCAGAGATTAGCCGGAACAAACAGATAGACAGACAGACAGACACAGACAAACAAAAATAGAAAAAATGATTTTTTTATGTGAGTACCGTATACACTTGCATATGCATTTAGTAAAAAGCTATTAATTTGGAATTGCATCCAGACACTTCAATTTTATATATATGTAGAGATGTACTAAGCGTCGTAAAGATTTGGAAATGCACCAATCGTTTTGGGTGTATCGATTAATTTTATTTATCGAAATTGATTAGCTAAGGGCGTGGCATCGCTAACGAGGCCAGCCGTTTTCCTGTTTGTTTAATTACATTTATGGCAACACCGCCCCCTCAGTTTCTATAGGTATGTCGTTGGTACCTACCACAGAACAGAAAATAACTGATAGAAGGGACATCAACTTAGTATGAAAACAGGTGAAAATCAGTGTCAAAAAATCAGTGCGGGTGATTTTTGCACACAAAACTGTTCATCACGCACTGAAACATTCATTAACTTAAAGACGTACGTTTTCACTTAGTCACTGTTTTCAAAATTCACAGTTTTGAGAATATTGTGGAAAATATACTTGGGATACTGGTAAAAGAAGTATTGGGCAAATTAGAGCCTGCTCCGCCTACATGTCATCTCTAGTCAATTTCTTTTCTCTGTGGTAACTACTCACCTCGACTACCGGCGATATAATGTTATTTGCTTCTGGGCTTGAAGTTAAAGAAAACAGAATTGAATAAGACATGCTACCTATACAAAGTAGGAAAAATTAAGCGTCGATTGACAGAATTACATGTTTGTTTGGTCTAGTGATTTGAGATCCTGACTTCTATACCAGGTGTGGCGGGTTTGGTCTTCACATCAAGGTAAACAGGTGATGAATATTAATATTTACTAGCATTGCCCCGTGGTTTCACCAGCGGGAGTTTCGGAATTCCCGCAGGAACTCCAAACTTCTTTTATACAAACCTTGTCCTATGAATAACGAACACAAAAAAAACGAGTTATCCAATTTGGTGGAGTCGTTTGGTAGTTATGCGATCACATAAATTTCGGCGATTCATTTTTATTTATATCGATTTACAAAGTAAAAAGTAATGTACATAATTATTATTATGATAGAAGTAAAGTGTCTTTGTTAAAATGGTACACACATCACACATGGACGCACCGAGGGGGAGGCAGGACTAAACTATTTTATCATTTGTCTGACACTCATTACAAACTCTGCTTACAATTAGAGTTTTTGCGTGAAAAAGTAACAAACATCCTACTACATCCATAGATATAAACTTTCGCGTTTATAATATTAGTTAGGATTGGGTACATTCCATAGCAAAAAACTTTGCTATAGGTCATTTAACTACCAAAAATATTATTATTAGAGCTAGGTATATATTATGTAAATGATATCAAAAACGGGCTAACTCGTTTCACACGGTCAAATAATTCTGGAATTTTAAATAAAACATACAACGAGTTTTTGTTTGGTTCGAGGAATGCCTGCCTGTATTGGCTGCGTTTTTTGTATGGACTTATAATTAGATTTGGCGAAGACACCGCCCTATCCAACAATAGCGATTGGTATAAAACATAAGCTTAAAGCGGTGGATTTTTATCTTTAAACAGATTTCTGCATTTACTGTCTTATTTAATTTTTTTTCATTTAAATACATAAATATTGTATGATTGTCTCTGTTAAGATTCAAAGTGCACATGTGTATATAATGTACCTAGTACCTACATAATGAATGTACCCACGTATACCTTCTTTATTTCATTTATTCAAATTATATTTGCACGATATTCTTGTAATGCTGCTGCTGCTTTGTTTTTATGTAATGTATTCGTTTATTAAAATCCGTTAAAATATTAAAAAATGCCACTCTATTATATTTGCGAGCACCCGACAACGCTAGGTTAGATTTAAACTGTGACCTGTGGTCATAGAGTCAAATTTTTGATTTGCGAGCACCTACCACAACGCATTTTTTGTCTTCGGCACTATAGAAAACTATTGGTTTGTAAACTAATAGTTCTTAGAATTAATTTTTGTCTATTATATACGTATATATGCGACGTACCTTACTCACATAATATCCGCTATCATTTGTGACTTGTGCCTCATAACTCTGGCAGTCTAGGGGCGGAACTGGGCAGATGAGTTCGGGAGGATAAAAACTTCGATTACAGTTAAACATAACGCATACTTATTTTTCATTATGTAGTAGGTACCTACGTGACGTCATAAATTAAAAATTATTACTTTACACCTATCAATTTTCTAGTTAACCAGTAGTAGCTTTACTAGCATTCGACAGAAAATATTTTAGTTGACTTAAATAAGTAATTTCTTAGGTAGACCTCCCACAAAATTGACTGTGGATTCGGTGTCTGTAACGCCTATAACGCAATGCTAAATGCTTTATATGGCAAAAGCTCTCAGATTAGTTTGTAGGTAATACCTATTCTGTATGCCATTAGACAAGTTGTCGAATGTATTTTTATGAAGTGAAACTTCTATGGGCACAGGGGGAATTAGGATCGGTCGTCGTAGAGTTAGTTCCTTGGTGAGCAAGTGGGGGCTTTATCCAACTGTGGACGACTGATAATATGACGACCAAAAATACTTTCTAGTACAGAATTTGTTATTTACAGAAATTATTTAGCTTTGAAAAGTATAGGTAATGGTAGTATAGGTATTTTACATGTTTACCGAATTTTGAAGTATAATGTGAAATGAAAGAAATCTGTTTATGAATGCTTCCTCCTTACAAGAAAAATATAATCAAACCATTACCTACCTAGAATATTGATAGAAATATTAGTTCCAATATTCAAAAGATGGATACCGTAAAATATTACGTTTTATGGTTTCAATTATTATACATCACAAAATAACATGAAATTTAATATGCAAATTTTTATTTATAATTGAAAATAAAACATTATGTAAGTATAGGCTTGGTGGATTTAACGGTTTTTTTTTTCTCTCCAATCAATAATGTGTTATTGCTAAATATTAAATATCCATCATCAGTTTTATATCATTGTCGTAAAACCGAATTATAATTGAGTTTTAGATTAATCGATTTCAAATCTCGGCCCACGCGTCGCGTCGGCTCGGCTTCCACGATTTTTCAATCGTTCGCTTTTACCTATAATTGAATTTCTTATTGAATTATATTTTAATTAAGTCGGATTATGTAATTAATGAGTACTCGAGTGTATTGTTTCTTTGGATCGTGATGAATGGACCGCCTGCAGTGGGCGAGCTTCCATATTTTTCGAATCTTGACGTGTAATAAGCTAGTGATTGATTGTGAGCGTTTGTTGAAAGTCGAAATTTGATTATTACTATTTAGTTTCTTTAATGAAGTATCGTTTAACGTACGTTTTGAGAACGGATCTCGTTATTAATAGCTATAATAATTATTATAGTTATACTTACCTACACGTCCAATGTGGCAAAAAAATATTATAAGATGTTTCAGTGGTATAGGTACCTATAGGGTCGGCTGCAGTCGTTCCTATAAAGGTTAAAACTTCTCTTAAATATTATCATACCTTATTCCATGTCTATTTAATAGGCACAGTATCGCACTCAATGTACAATGTACCATGTACATTGTAGATGTATAATGTACTATGTACATTGTAGATGTATAATGTACCATGTACATTGTAGATGTATAATGTACCATGTACATTGTAGATGTATAATGTACCATGTACATTGTAGATGTATAATGTACCATGTACATTGTACATCTCGTCGTTAAAGTGGGTAATTTCCCGCTGTTCCACGCACAAATAAATTGTTTTGTGCTAAAATTTTTCAACTAATAATAAGTATCTTCATGATTATCTGTACGAATAAGTTACTGCTGCCCATTCTTTGTTGGAGAAGCATTTTGTGTAACTAATCAGTTCAGAAATTTTCGGCATTTTGAATAGATAATTGCCAAAGACAGAAAATGTGTTTTAACTCTTAATGGCCGTTGCGGTAGTCGAACCTAAGCTAAACTAACAAGAAGTTTGTAGAGTATTAGTATTATACAATTTGCCTTACTGATAAGTGATAATTCAGTTTGTAAATATGGACAAATTATATTACGACTGCGACATAAGGATAGAGAGTTGGCGGCAGTTATTTGATTGTATTTTACTACCTGTTAATAGATATAGATTAACTACCTATTTTTAAAATTTCAAAAAGTAATGAAAACTTCAATCGATTTAAATAATTTTATTTATTTTATGCAAATAATAAATTTTTTCACAGTGTTCTTTTGTATGTATTCATTTATTGCAATTTTGTAACCTAGGTAGGTATATTAAGATTTTAAATTACATATTATTATACATTTGTTTTGAAATCTGCACGAATCTCTGGCGCTACTTGACCAATTCAAGATACATTTAGCTATTACATAGTCAATAACCCTCATTATCATATTACTTGAATTTAAATGCATTAAAAAAAACTTTTAATTACATGAAATTCCGTTTAACAGTTATTAATAGGGCTATCTTAGCCGTATCTTATCTTAGATGTATTCTGAATATGTTGGGTAAGTATTGTTGATATAATCATTCTGCTTATTTTGTATTGGGAGAGTTTCAATTAATTAAAAAACTAAGAGAAATTTAGGTTGAAGATAGGCGAATGTCCAAAAATGTCATTAAAACTGTCTCGTTTTATACGAAACACGTTCAGAATACTCTCTGGGACTCTTCCGCAGTTTATCAAAGTTCATTAGTCAAATGCGTAAAATAATTATCATACAATCAACTTCACAAATTGTACGTATAATGAAAATTCACTCATAATTTAATGTAGGTTTAATTTCGTGTAGAGATATTTTTATTCATTGCTAATTATTTTTACGAAATTCTAAGCCGAATACCTAATGTAACCAACATCTACATAAAAATCCAAAAAAAATCGGTTACGGAAATAAACATAATAATAAACGCGTAAACAGATTTTTTTTTATACAAATTCATCACTCGCAAAATAATTAAGATAATTACGAAATAATTATATCTTACACACTATACAATAAATAACAATAAGGCCTTTAAACTGGACGGATGGTTGTTACTAATTACAAAATTGTGGATATTTTTATTAATTTAATATTAAATACCTAATTAATAAATCTTACAAGGCAATTTCACTTTCCCAAAAATATCATTTTAGAAAACTAACCTAATTTTTTTTATACAACACCGGAAAACATCCGTTTCATAATTAAACTTTGCATAGGTATATAATAGAGTGCCCTCAACTAATCAAGTCTGTGTGATGTCTTTGCCGTATCATCTCCAGTCTTATTTCGTGTTCTCTCGCCGCCATCCTCAAAGCGGCGATACTGGAGCTTCGTCGCTCTACTTCCGGGACGGCTGACGAGTTGGGCGGCGACTCGCTGCCGGGGGAGATAGGGGGTGAGACTTGGGGCGGTTCGGGCGACCGCCGCGGCGGCACCGAGAGGCCGGCGAACAGGGAGTGAAAGGAGGGCGAGGAGGAGTACAGGGGCGCGCTGAACAGGGGCGGGCGTGGCAGAGGCCCGCCGAGATACTGCGCCCCCAGCACGGGCGCTCCCGAATACCTGCCGAAGTACATCACACATCAAAATACATTTAAGTTCGTACCGTTGTTCAAGATATCAGGTATTCTCTGCGACGGAACTATAGGAATGAAACGAACGAACGAAAGTTAGAAGTGTAAAATGTGACCTTTTGTAATCATAGAGAAAAGAATATATTTAATAGAGAGGTAAAGGCGCGTCACATGGGTTTCAGCAAAATGCTCATGAACTGTCGAAACTTAGTGCATTGCTGGAGTTTGGAGTTTAAAGTCCTGTGTTATTACTGGGACTCGCCAACCAAATAGCGTTTAATACATTTCATTATTAAAATTAAAAATAACCGATTGTTTAATTAGCAAAAATCAAATGACTGCACTAAATCGAGTCAATTCCTTCCCTTGAATTGAATTGAATCCCTTCTAGCTGTTATGTGGATGTAATGATATACATATTTTCACTGTATGGGTAAACTATACCACTGTATGGGTCGATATTTCGTGTGTGCTTATATATGTATAGTACCTACATAGGTATATAATATTTTGCTGCCACTACATACACACGTTTTTTTTTTCTGTGGCCGCAGCGCAGTACACATTCCCTACAGTACCATATTTTTTTTTTTTATATTTCCAATGTATTTCCAGACACTACAGTTTTGTTATATGTACAGATATGTATTGTAAAAATAAGATTGATCAAATTTAATATAATATAATCGTAATAAAAGATATAAATAATTTTCGTGAATAAATATCTTTGTAATAATGATATTATTTATCTTACAATAATGGAGGTGTAGTTCTTTAATAAAAAAAATTCAGCTGCCTAACAAATTAAATCGATTTTTGCATAACTTTTTGTTTTTAGCGGTAATGATGTGGGTAATTAGTGATACCTACATCTTATTCCATAAATAAACGTTTGATAAAAAATATAATGTTATTTATATACTTACCTTAAATTAACGTAATAATGTTAATCTAGTATCTACATACAGGTATAATGAATGAAATAAGTCAATGAAACAAGGCCTATAGAGCGTGTTCAGTTTACGTTTTAGTTTGCACATAACTCTCACTGAGTCTTGTGGTCATATAATGTTGTATGAAGTCATATGGGCTTTTTAACAGATATAAGACCTATCAAGGTTTATTTATGTGGACGGCAAATGGTGCAATTCATTCTTTTACAAATGACGTTGTCAGTCAAGCAAATTGGTTACTTGCACATCTAGACTTGCCACTACGATGTGGCGGAGCGTGGGGAGGCATTAACCGCCGCACTCAAAGTCGACTTTAATGGTTACTTAGTTAAGTATAGATTTTTAGAACAAAACTGCCGCAATCAGACAAGTTTAATAAATTAATGTTAATTGGCATTTAACTAATTAAGTTACATCTCATTAAATGCCAATTAACATTAATTTACTGAACGACTCTGATTGCGGCAATTTTGTTTTAAAAATCTATACTTAACTAAGTAATCATTAAAGTCGACTCTGAGTGCGGCCGTAAGACCGATTTCCATCAAACAAACAACAAACGCATTTAGTTTAACGAGTTTTTGGATAACACGTCACCATAAAACTAACCTGAAAGAAGCCAAGGAGTTTGTGTCGAAGGGCTTCCTGAATCCGAATCCCAGCTGTGAGAATGGGTTCGGCATTGAGGCCACAACCGAGGCAGGGGGCGCTGCCCCTCCCGCCCCTAAGTAGGGGTTGTAAGGGTGCCCCTGGGGGCCGACTTTTTCTTGTTTCCGCCACTTCGCTCTGCGATTCTGAAACCAAACCTGTAAACAATACTGTAATTTAGTAGTGATTTTAAGAGCCATATAGTTAAAGGTAATTTACCATACACACAACTTTGTTTATATTTTACTGGTGGTTTCACCGGCTGTAATTTCGGAGTACCCGCGGGAGATCCTGGTTATAATATAACCTATGGCACTCACAAATAACGTGGCTTTCTATTGGTAAAAGAATTCTCAAAATCGGTTCAGTAGATCCAGTGATTACCCCCTACACACAAACTTTATCTCTTTATAATATTAGTAAGATTAAATTGTTTATTAAACCTTAAAATATATTTATGAGATATACAGGGTGTAAGGTTGAACCAGAGACGTATTGAGGATCAGTTCAGTATTCGATTCTCGATTCGAATATTAAAAGAAAAATATGAAAATAAATTTAGCCTCTGGTGCGCCGAAAAATCTAATAGATAGGTCATTAACCCCCCTACTCAAGTTTTTATTTATTTATTTATTTATTTATTCAAAAAGTTTACCAACAATTGTTACAATACATCAATAAAGAAAACAAGATTATTAGTATTGAGCTGATTGCACAATTACTTACAGGTAAACATCACAAAACAAAAAAAATATACATCTTAACATTTATAAACGGCAGAGTGTAGTTACATAAAGGCTCTGAAATGGTCACACGCGAATTTAATTAAAAGTATTACAATTGCATTTACCCGGTGACTACGCTACGGTATTACATCCACCAATAGTTTTCGCAATCCATATAGTGATACACAATTCACATCTATCCGGCCACTGAACTCATTGAGCAATCTACTCAGCCTGGCTACAGGAGAATTAGTGCCGAGTACAGTCCTACGAAAAGGGGGTACAAGTGGGTAAATGGCAGCTCGTGGATATATCCTGGGCACACGGAAATTGAAGCATCTAAGTATTGAAGGTTTTCTCTGTAATTTATCACTATTAATTTTATTTAAATTTTTATGACTTATCAAAAGCTCAGAGCCTTTTATATGTTCCTCATTCAATCTTACACTCTGTATATTATGTATAAAAGATCAAACTTATTATGTGTAATACTAAAAACATGACTTCATTATGTATAGACAGGCAATCAACCCGGTGCTTCGGTATAAATAAACCTGATAAAAGCCTGCCGTTTCCGGGTTTAAAAGACCATAAAAGGCTGACTTTTATCGGGTTTACATCCAAGCACCGGGTTGATTGTCCATCTATATTATGTACCTAAACTGCTGCAGTATTTTATGGCAATATCAATTAATTCAGTTACGATAAAATTATGTATTGTAAAAACTGAATGCATTACAGTAAACGATGACATGATTTCGCTGTGTGTTGTGTTGGGAACAAGAAAGATATCTCAACACGAATTGAAATTAAAACCTTACCGCCGCACTCAGAGTCGACTTTAATGATTACTTAGTTAAGTATAGATTTTTAAAACAAGACTGCCGCAATCAGAGACGTTTAGTAAATTAATGTTAATTGGCATTTGATGAGATGTAACTTAATTAGTTAAATGCCAATTGACATTAATTTATTATACTTGTCTGACTGCGGCAGTTTTGTTTTAAAAATCTATACTTAACTAAGTAATCATTAAAGTCGACTCTGAGTGCGGCGGTTAGTGTAGATTCGAAATTAATGTTCATTTTCATTTGACAAAGTATTGCAGTTATAAAAGCAATAATGTTGAAATCATGACTTCATACAGCTGGTTTGAGATGGCGAATTTACAAGTGATATGTTTGGTGCCACTTATATTCGAATAAAAAAAACAGGGAATCATCAAACGTTTAACATTTTTAAATTAATCTCAATGCATATAAATCACGTGTCACGTTGTTTGTCCGCGATGGACTCCGAAACTACTGAACGGATTTTGATAAAATTTTGTAACCATTTATAATATGGTCCAACTTAAAAGATAGGATAGTTTTTTTCCCGGAATTATCGCGGGAACTCCGAAATTACCGCGGATGAAATCGCGGGGGACAGCTAGTATACTATAAATATGAGTACCATGGACCAATAAAACTTAGTTAATACTTAGGTAAATAGGTACTACTTAGTTTTATCGGTCCATGACGAGTACTAAACAACCTTTGCAAACTAAAAGTGAAACCAATTTCCCTGTCATCGAATCTTAACCAAATTATGTGAAAAACATATAGAGGTACTTTAAACTTTTTAAATATTACTTAAATACTTGGGATATTATATAATAATAGATATATACTACCTAGATGAGTTAATCATGGGTCATCGCAGAAACTGGTAGTGAGGGTGTCCTAAACAATCTTGCACTCGTCGGAGGGCTACCTATAGTAAAATTGGTCTGTTTACAAACTGCCGGGCATTTTGTGTAATACCGAAGACAGAAAATGCCGCTGTTTTGTCTTGGCGATCACCCGGTTAGGGTTGAATTACTGTGATCACGATTCACGACAGAGTTAAATGGTAGCGTTCTTCGATGAGTACGCAAACACAAAAAAACATTCTTTGTTCTCTGCAATAATCAAAATGCAGGCCGTTTTTAAACCGACAAATTATACAATAATATGCGGACGACATACATACATATTAATAATATAATACCTACTATGTGAAAGAAATCCTAATTTCAAAATTTGTAACTTGAATAAAATAAAATATGGGAACATAAATGCTCCTACATTTCGACGTTGAACGTTGAGTTTTATTATTTACCAAACCTAACAAAGAAACAATTAGATAAGACGCTGTAATTATATAATAATTATTGTTGTTGGTAATTAGTCATTAATTTAATTATAGTCTCTTACAAATCATATTATTCACGCTTCATGAACAAAGTTAAGTGAAGTATTTCTTGATTTTAGGATTCTGTAATCAACGATGTTGGTAGATTTTTGTAATCACGATTTGTAAAGCGCTTGTCGAACCTACTTTTCGTTTCGGAAAAATTTCAGTTAGAATGCTGATGAATCCTCAGAGAGCAGATAGCTTTATAATAATTATAACTGGAAAATGCGTAATCAATTATATCAATTGTTTAATTGCTATTTGTACCTTTTGCGCACCAAAATCGCTCGCTCTTGACCAGATTTCTTAAAATAGGTATAGGTACACTTTTTATACTTATGCTAAAGCTAATAAAGTAACGCAAAAATGCTCTAAGCATTCCGTATTATTTTATTAATTTAATATGTAATAAATGATAATTTTAACGACGTCAGTTTCCTCTTTTTTGTTAAATTAGCGAAGAACATTATTAGAACAATTAATTAGCACCGCCCACAGAACAAATAAAAGGGACATTCATTCTGTTAGTACACAAAACTATTCATCACGCACAAAAGCATTCTTTTGGCTAGGTACTACGTTTTTACTTAGTCTCCGTTTTCAATATTCACAGTTTTGTGCATATTGTGGAAAATATTATAGTTGGAATGTCTGCAAGAAATTAGAGCATTTGCTCTTTTATACCTATGTAAATTTGTTTCCTCTGTGGCACCGGCTACAGGTCGTTTTACTTAGTGATTTTAATTAGTTTGGACACATAAGTACCTAAATTAGGGAGTAATTTAATGTCAAGCTGTCGCACTCAGAGTCGACTTTAATGATTACAGTATGGATTTTTGAAACAAAACTGCGGCGATCAGAGACGTTCAGTAAATTAATTTTAATTGGCATTTATTGAGATGTAACTTAATTAGTTAAATGCCAATTAACATTAATTTATTAAACTTGTCTGATTGCGGCAGTTTTATTTTAAAAATCTATACTTAACTAAGTAATCATTAATATCGACTCTGAGTGCGGCAATAAATCGATTATTATTTATTCATTTATTGAGGAAACATGCAGCTATATTTATACACTTAAAAGTAACACATACACAATATATGTACATTAGACAAAACTGTTTCACAAAAAAACTACTAACTATTTAGAATTTGGAATTATCTACTACCTGTCCCGCGCGGTTTCACCGACGTTAATTTCAGAGTTCCCGCGAGAATCCCGGATTACAATATAGCCTATGTTACTCAGGGATAATGTAGCTTTCTAATGGTGAAAGAATTTTTGAAATCAGTCCAGTAGTTTTTGAGTTAAATCGTAACAAACAAAATATAAACAAAAAATCAAATCTTTCCTCTTTATAATATGAGTATAGATTACAATTCACAACTTTTTATCTATACTAATATTATAAAGAAGTAAATTTTGTGAAATTTGTGAGTTTGTGACGTTGTACGGGGTAATCTCTGGATCTACTGAATCGAATTTGAAAATTCTATTTATATTTATATTATTTATATGAAGCTACGGTAGTCCTAAGTGACGTAGCGTACTTTTTATCCCGAAATTTCCACGGGAACTCTTTTGCTTTTTATTTACATACTTTAGATATGTATATTCCAATTTTTTTTTTATATTTAAAATTTAATAAAATAATAAAAAAGCAGGTATATCCCATGTTATTTTTTTTAATGGGAGTTCCTGCAAGAATTCTCAAACACTGATGACCCGGGTAACCCGAGTAAGACCGCGGGCACAGTTTAGTAAATAAAAGCAGCTATACCTACTTCCTTACTCTATCGAACAATTCTTTATTCGAATAGTCGTCGAATTCGAACAATTCTTTATTCGAATAAGGAATTGTTCGATAAAGGACTTATTCGAATAGCGGACGACTATTCGATTCGACCTTAGCGTTAGTGGTTGTGAGTAAAATATACGTTTGTTGTAACCACAGTCAGCGAGCGCTAGCAGCGAAGGTGTGTTATTAAAAGATCACTCGGCTCAGCGACAAGAACGATAATGCCACTTATTAAGTAATTAGAGAAGGCAACTTTGTTGTCATAATTTGTAATTTAATAAGCAACTTGCATAATAATTACAAGCGAGCGAATTTGTAGGTAATTATGTCAGATTGTTTATGGTGAAGTATTTTTTTTTTACTCATAATTATATTAAATTGTATTTAACTACATAGCTGAGGTTCACCTCAAATTCAAGCAGGTGTTCACACCGCGTTACTGTAAAGGACATGATATCTAGGTTATTTTTTTATCAAGGAGTTCTAATGGAAACTAAAACTAACGCGGGAATTCCAGGATAAAAAGTACCCTAGGTCCTTCTGTACCCCTGAGCCCTGACAACGTGTATGCAAAATTTAATGGTGATCGGTCCAGCCGCTCACGGGTGATGCTGTGACCAAGGGAAAAAGGGATTAATTTTTATATAATATAAGTAGATTATAAAAATTAAATTACTTATTGTGGTTTTCATGTCTTATAACTTAGTAGGTACAAGTAATAATGGCTATCTAAATCTTTTTATATAATAGATATATTCGATTACGTACCTTATTACATGTGATGGAAACGTATCGATATAGCTTTGACACTGAATAAATACCTACAAAAAGATACTGTCTGTTTGATTAGTTTAAAAGCAACTTAAGCCGATTGTACCGATTAAAATAATAACGGAATTAATTTACCCTTTAATACGTAATACCTAATGTTCTTGTGACGTGTGGGTCTTTGAGTATGATTGTGACCTCCTGCGCTGTGTAATGACTGAATAAATTTTCATAAAATTTTACATAGGTATATTTAAAGAGAATTGATTGACAATAGCTTTCCCCTTGAACCACGCAGCGGTCAAATGATCTCATGCTAACAAAATGCCGTTGGCTAGCACTAGCAGCAAGGCTAGCAGAGACTACCACTCGACGAAAAGCGATGTGATTGGCTATTTGAAATGTAGGTACTTTGTGACTGGTATTTGATTGCGTCGCAACGATGTGTTTTAAAGATCATTACCCCCGCAAAAATTGGTTTAGGTACGTGGATTGTATAGTAAAAGTTTGTATTGTTCGTCTATTCTCTTATAATGTCTTTGGGTAAAACATTCTTGTATATAAGATACTACCATCTACTTAAATTCATTCCGGAAAAAATAGCTCGTCCAAGAAACTGGTTCATTGGCGAAGTTTGTTGTTTTAAAATTAAATTTAGCTCTTAAAATTAATTAAATAAAACTGCCTCCTCCAAATTTGTGCACATCAAGTTCATAGATCGTTGTATCGGCTATTTATTATTATATTATAAAAGTTTATTGAACGTTGCTTCTGCCTTTCATTCGTTTCGCTCTAGTTTGAAAATCACTTAACCGCCGGCTCGGTCTTGGCTAAGCATCGGTTATAGCTTATAGCTACCACAATAATTATATGCATTATTACTTTGCTTTTCGCATTGCGTGTACTCAGATACGTGAACAATGGGTTAAACATTTAATTTTACGTTACCATATTGGCGAAGTGCTCACTATGTCTCTTCTGTTATGTGGTGTGCGTGGGCTTTGTGCGATGATAAGGTTCAGCTTTTCCGTTTTGAAGGGTTTTATAAAATATACATATATTATCTAATATATATAAATCATGTGTCACGTTGTTTGTCCGCGATGGATTCCGAAACTACTGAACGGATTTTGATAAAATTTTGCAACAATTTATAATATGGTCCAACTTAAAAGATAGGATAGTTTTTATCCCGGAATTCCCGCGGGAACTGAAGGACATAGAGTAATTTTTTTCCCGCAACCTCCGCGGGAACTCTGAAATTACCGCGGATGAAATCGCGGGGGACAGCTAGTCATCTAATATATATAAATCACGTGTCACGTTGTTTGTCCGCGATGGACTCCGAAACTACTGAACGGATTTTGATGAAATTTTGTAGCCATTCATAATATGGTCCAACTTAAAAGATAGGATAGTTTTTATCCCGAAATTCCCGCGGGAACTGAAGGACATAGAGTACTTTTTTCCCGCAACCTCCGCGGGAACTCCGAAATTACCGCGGATGAAAACGCGGGGGACAGCTAGTCATCTAATATATATAAATCACGTGTCACGTTGTTTGTCCGCGATGGACTCCGAAACTACTGAACGGATTTTGATAAAATTTGACATGCACGTTGACAGGGGTACATAAAAGGACATAGGGTACTTTTATCCCGGAATTTCTGCGGCGACTCCGAAATTTTCGCGGGTGAAACCGCGGGGCACAGCTACCTAAAAATATAAGTTTATTATTGTTACCAAAAATTTATAATGTAAGTAAATCAAATTACCTGTATTCTCGCTTCTGTAAGTCCAATTTTCATGGCAAGCTCTTCTCTGAAACAACAAAAAGTTGTCTATTTTGTAACATAACGATTTTTAGGATTTTATGATCGAGATATGTGTATTTGTGTGTACCAACTGTGTAGCTACACCGACATATTCGGTTAGATTTCATACGAATTACATATTGAAATCTTACTCGATCTATCACGTTCACGATCAGCACCAGGAAATAAGTAATTGCATTTTTTCTGCAATCACAATGAGTTTCGTTGTGTGATAATGTCTAAATGTTATTATTATCTATTATTATAAAAAGCAAAAGTTTGTGAGTTTGTGACGTTGTAGGGGGTAATCTCTGGATCTACTGAACCATTTTTGAAAAATCTTTCACTGATAGGAAGCTACAGTGCTCCTGAGTGTCATAGGGTACTTTTTATTCCGGAATTCCCGCGGGAACTCCGGAGTATGTGAGGTTGTAATCTATGGATCTACTGAACCGATTTTAAAAATTCTTTCACTTATAAAGAAGAAGCTAAAGTGATCCTGAGTGACATAGGGTACTTTTTATCCCAGAATTTCCACGGGAACTCAGAAATTACCGCGAGTGAAACCGCGGGGGTCAGCTAGTCTATTATAAAATAATTTCATACCTAGTAAACACATCCGGATAATGCGTCCTCGCGAACGCTTTCTCCAACTCCTCGAGTTGAAAACTCGTGAAGGTGGTTCTGTAGCGCCTCTGCTTCCTCTTTGGTCCGAAGTCATCGGGGTCGTCGCTGTCGACGGACCCAGCGGGCAGTCTCTCCGAAACCGGTGAACGATCGGCTCGCGTCAGCTCCGGCGTGGTGCGTGGAGAGTCGTCTTTGGGAGGCTCTGACACGCCCATACCGGAATATTTCTGGTAGGCTTGCTCTTGGCTGTAGTAATCTGGAAAGATAATCGCGAGATAACCGCTGTTTTTTTGACCCAGAGGGAATTCAGTCTTTACAGATGAAATAGTAGGTGAGTAGAGCTTGTCTAATTTAAAATGACGCGCTCCACTACTTAATTAGCAGTTTTAGATGCGAGATCATGTATTGAAAATATCTCTAATAGTGTGAGTGCGGCGACACTATGCGGCAACTGAGGACGAATGGCAAGACCAGATTTATATTTGTCGTATCGATATTTTAACGGTTGTGCGTGTGCGTACACCCAATGGAGGGGCGCTTTAGCTTATAGACAAGCTCTAACATTAACTATAAAAAAATAGTATATTTCATTACAAGTGCGGAAAGGCTGTCATTGCAAAGAGTTCCGACAAATGTCGACCCGAGCCGAGGCGCAGCCGAAGGTGAAGGTTGACAGTCGGAACTCTTTGCAATGACGGTTCCGCACGTGTACTGAACAACTATTTTTAATACAGTTGCGAAAAAATTAAGCAATTTAATAAAATATCAAAAACACAATAAACTCAACTAAGTTCCAACTGTGATCAAGAGATGGCGCTAGTCGTATTAGTAATGCGAAACCTACGTTTCGCAATGCAAAAAGTGTGTCAAAGTCGTGTCGCCATTTTTGACAGTTGGCAAAGAGAACGCACGAGTTCGGGAAAGGTAAACAAAAAGCTCGAGTATGTAATAGCCCACATCCCGAACGCTAAACGTCCCTGCAATACGCCACTTTTTGAGCAACTGTATTAAAAAATTCTTTTACTTATAGGAAACTATACAGTATTCCTGAGTAACGCAGGGTACTTTTTTCCCGAAATCCCCAGGGGAACTCCAACGAGAGTGAAACCGTGGAGGATCGACTGCTGAATCCCTACTAATATTATAAATGCGAAACTAGCTCTGTCTATCTGTCTGTTTGTTACGCTTTCACGCCTTAACGGCTCACCCGATTAGTTATCATGAAATTTTGCACACACAATACACATCATCGGAGGTACAGAGAAGGACATAGGGTACTTTCTGTCCCGGAATTCCCGCGGGAACTCCGAAATTAACGCGGGTGAAACCGCGGGGAACAGCTAGTAATAAATAAAAAACTTTTGGAAAGCACAAGAATAAACCAACTTTTTGGGGTTTGACGTCGTGTGTTGTCACTACTAAAGGCGTATCGACCATATTGTAAACGATATTATAATCATTTCCGCTTCACACAGCCACGTACTATGTAAGTAGGTACGAGTGTTATGTATAAATTAATTATCATCAACTAGTATAACGGTGGCAATCAATCTGGTTGTTAATTATCATAGGTACTATTACGGTGTAAAATGTTTGCGTGACCGCACCGATTGGCGTTGAAAAACAATTTAAACAGCTTCTTTTAATTTTAATTGAAGCGTTTTTTTTTCTATTTCCGAACCTTTTTGTCGGTACATTATACATGTTGGTTTAGTTTACATTAGCAACGTTTCTCTAATAATAAATTTGGATGGATCCCAAGGATATCAAAGACTATATATGACAATAATCGAGAAATAAGTTCATTTTAAAATAATGTTAAATGACATCCAATATGCCAATTTTGTTTATAGGTATTAGGTAAGTATGTAATGTAATGCCTAAAATTTGGTAATTTTGTAAAAATCTATAAATTCAAAAACTCAAAAAAAATATCCAATTTTTGGACACACTTCAAGTGGGTTTAAATACACAATAATATCTTATCCTACCAACAACACGTTGAGTTACCAGTTGAGTGTTGGTAACGTTTACGCAATCATCACTTTAATAAATTTAATTAGTGATCGATCAGGAGGAAAATTTACATGCAAATCACTAAACTACAACACTGGGAGCCCCGCTAAGGCACTTCCCACATATGGATGCCGATAAGCAATAACATGTTAACCCACAAAATATAATTACTGATACAGAACGCTTTATTGAGAGTTATAGAACGTTTTTTAAGTATGTTTTACCATAATACATTGTTTATATCCCAAAAAAATGTTGGACATAAAAAAATGTTGACACAAAATGGCGCTATAATTTTAAAACACGATTTACTCAAAATTTCTCCAGTGTGGGTTAACACACTATTGCTTATCTATATCCATATAGCATACTCGTATTGAACCGATCAGCCGTCGTGACGTGGGTGTATGACGGGGACCCTTAAACATGAGCAAAATTTACCCTCAGATCGGCTTTTATTCTCATTCTATAGCGTCCTTGAGGCCACAGATTAATCACGTCTTTTTATTGATGACTCTAATGGCTATATATTTATTGCCAGTATTGGTAGATTCAAAAACGAAGATTTGCTAGATCGGCGCACCTACATTTATAAGCGTTTCTTATGAACCAATTATGAAGGTTATTCCAACCTTAGTTTTCTTGTAATCAGTTGTCGTGTCTTATAAGCTAATGTAATTAAACCATGATTACAGTATAATGGCGCTAATTATCATGTTGTGCGATTAATCTAATAATAAAAACTGCCTGCAACAACATATTCTATTCCAAAGACGTCAGAATTTGAAATTATTGCGTGGCTCTCTTCAACTCTATGTGCAAATTTACGTTTCATGATAGTAAGTATAAAAAAAAGAAATTTTCAATTAAGATTATTAGGTATGACACTTTTAAAATAATTAGTACAACAAAAAGCAGCTGCTTTCGCCACCGAGTAGGTATATGCAGTTAAATTGGGTCACAAAGTTGTTGACAATACAAAAAAAAAGGTTTAATTAGGTTTCCTTGTGTGCAGGAAGTTATAAAAAAAATTCTTTTCGTTGTGCCATGCACTCGTATACACATCAGATAGACGAGTGTGATAATGTACGGGTAGCTGATTGCAAAAATGAAATTGGTTCATAAAAATAACGTAATTATAGATAGGTTCGGTACATCTAGATAATTTGTTAAGGATTATGTAATATTTTTTTTTATACAATAAGTAGGTTTTTCCAGTTACGTATTTTCATTTATTTGTATATTCAATATCATCATTATATTCATCATTCATCATTACTTGGCTTTGATAACGTAGTACATAAATTAATAACTCTTCCAAAAAAAGGAGGAGGTTCACAATTCGACTGTATTTTTTTTGTATCTTTGTTAAGCATTTATCTACTCGAAGACGGCTGGATTGATTTGGATGATTCTTTTTTTGTTTGATAGGGTGTTTCGAAGTCGGTGCCAAGCCCGCTTGTGCCAATGTGTGTGTGTGTGCAATACGGTGGGAGCTATTTGGCTTATTTTAAAATATATAATATGTGGTAAAAATAGCTGCCAATATTTACAGGGCTTAAAGTATACGTTATAACAAACAGGATAAGTGAAAAAATAATATTATAAGTTTGATAGATTTTCAGAATATGAGGAAAATAAACTCATTGAAAAAACATGCTCTAATTATTGCAAACGCAGTACTTGCAGAGTGACGGTTTGGAGATAAACGCGATTTTAACATATTTCTTGATATCTAATCGAGAAATCTCTCTTTTATATAACTTTCAAAGTGTAATAAGAAGAAACTTGTAAATACATTTTTAGTTTTTACGTATAGACTATCTCATTGGGATGTTATTTTTGCAAAAGAACAATTTTGTGAGCATGGCAGTTAACATTCACCAGGTACACAATACACGTAGCTCACTAATACAATACAGTATACAAGACACGCGCCACGCGCACAGCGAGCGATGTATCTGCTGTTCAGCTCGATCGAGCGATGATCGAGATCATTGAACTTAAGATTTTTGCGCGCAGCGATTGTGTGTCAAGCGACTAAGCGGCGAGCGCCTTCACAGGTTGTTTTCTTTTTGATTGATTTATTTTGTTTGAATTTTTTTTTGTTTTTTATTTTTTTATTTTACGAACATGTTTTTATCGGTAAATCAACCCTGTAAATATTTGCCGCTAATTTTACCACACCTTATATGTATAGGTAATAACTTATCATCGTTGTAAGGTTTGAAATCTTTCTCGAAAGTCATGGAGGACACCGAAGAACTCATCCCGAAACGTCATATTTCTTCAAGCGCACATAAAAAAAGCCATTGCAAAAATTATTGTCCCATACAGCACGATAAAACAACAAAATCCATTTTTAGAATTTTTTTATCGACACGAAAATAAATAATATAACTATAAAAATAATAAAACCTTCGATTCCCGCCGATAACTAGTTGCTCCAT
Source organism: Zygaena filipendulae (assembly GCA_907165275.2). NCBI lineage: Eukaryota > Metazoa > Arthropoda > Insecta > Lepidoptera > Zygaenidae > Zygaena > Zygaena filipendulae. The sequence goes on from OU015649.1 coordinate 3,129,372, forward strand.
AGGAATAGATATTTATTGAACTATGCAATTGCATTTTCCTAGTAATTTATCTTTTTAATCCTATTTGTTAACATTATTTTTGAAATAAATACTTACGTATACTTCCAAACAGTCTCGTCATAAATACAAAATTCTCATTCAATATGAACATGTATTTTTTTTACTAATAACACCTCTATATAATCAAACCACAATCAAAGAAGGTATACTTATGAATGAATTAGGTACATTACGTTCAATGAAATTTTAAACGTATAGGCCAAGCATAATTACCTACGTAACATAATAAACACAGATATGTGTTGATAAGGATTGATATAGCAACTTAGATAGGTAATGCAATTTCCTCTGTACGATTATTATCGTACCGAATTTGATTACGTTCATTTAAATTTATTACACTTGTGGGTGCGTATAATTGTTAAAAATAAGCCGATTGGAATTATATTTGGGGAATTCCATTTTAGATTTGAATTGTAGATAGACTTGAATGGTGAATATTTTACGTAGGTATAGGTAGACACTTATTATGTACTAGCTGTCCCCCGCGGTTTCACACGCGGTAAACACATTGGGAGTGGGCAAATCACGCAACAACACGTTACCTAGGGATCTCGATGTCAATTCTTTAAATAATCATTTCTCTTCATCACCATCCCTCGACGTTCATATTAAGTCCGATACGTTGAACCAACTTTCATCTAATTCTACTTCTCTTACTACTCCGTCTTTCTCTTTTGAACAATTTTCCGCTCGTGATGTTGAGAGAGCTATTGGTTCCATTTCTTCGAATGCCATCGGGGGTGACTGCATTAGCCGTAAAATGATTGTCCCTTTAACAGACCTGCTCGCTCCTGTCATAGCCAATATCCTTAATTTTTCCATTACCTCGCGTTCTTTCCCTTCATCTTGGAAGGAAGCACTTATTATCCCTCTACCCAAAAATCCAATCCCTCATCCTTCAGCGACTACCGCCCTATCTCCATATTGCCTTTCCTGTCCAAAGTTTTGGAACGGTTAGTCCACTGGCAGTTGAACAGTTTCCTATCCTCAAATGACCTTCACAACCCTTTCCAATCCGGTTTCCGTTCCGGTCATAGTACGGCTACTGCTCTAGTCAAGATTTCCGATGACATTCGTTATGGAATGGAAAATCGGCAGTTGACTATCCTGACTCTGCTTGATTTTAGCAATGCGTTCAATACCGTAGATTTTGACATTCTACTTGGAGTGCTTGGCTCCCTCAACATTACTCAGGCGGCAATTGATTGGTTCCGTGGTTACTTGTGTGAGCGTCGACAGTGTGTCAAAGTAGATCATAATGTTTCTTCCTGGTGTGTTACAACTGCTGGTGTTCCGCAGGGTGGTGTGCTATCTCCTCTTCTTTTTTCAATCTTTATTAACTCCATAACTCATCATCTATCTTGTTCTTACCATTTGTACGCGGATGACTTGCAAATTTACACACAGGCATCCTTTAACGACCTTTCCCGGGCTGTCAACGCCATCAACTCAGATTTGGAACTCATCCTAAACTGGAGCACACGGTACGGCTTAAAAGTCAATCCCCACAAAACCCAGGCGATAATTATCGGCAGTCCATCGTATATTTCTAGAATTGACTTTAATCGAATCCCTTCGGTCGTGTTTGATGGCACTTGCATCCCTTACAGCAGATCGGTCAGAAATCTTGGGATGCATTTTGATTCTTCACTTTCTTGGAGTCGTCAGATAGCCGAGATTAGTAGGAAAATATTTGCAGCGTCTGGATCATTACGACGTCTGCGAAATTTTCTGCCGACGGCCACCAGAACTGCGCTAGCACAGTCCCTCCTTCTTCCTATTCTAGATTATGCGGATACCTCTTATCCCGACTTAAGCAGTGTTTTACTTAACAAGCTAGAACGTCTCCAGAATTTTTGTATAAGGTTCATCTTTGGGCTGCGAAAATTCGACCACGTATCAGAATACCGCACCAAATTGAAATGGCTTCCTATTCGCCGTCGTCGGGACTTACATATCCTTTCTCTCTTGTACTCTGTGTTATTTATCCCTAAAACTCCTTTCTACCTCAAAGAACGTTTCCAATTCCTCTCTTCCTCCCATAGCCTCTCCCTTCGTTCATCCGATAACTTATGTCTTTCCTTACCTATCCATTCCTCTAAATTCTATGACTTTTCCTTCACTGTTCGAGCCGCACGGCTTTGGAATTCCCTACCTGTGCCTATCAGGGCTGCTCGTTCGCTGGAAATATTCAGGGAGCTATTGAAGGAACACTATCTGACTTCTAGTTAGCACATAAAATTCGTATTCTATTATAGTAGTATTATGTATTGTTTATTGTTTTAGTATACAATTATTTTACGTATAAGTATCTGTATGTTGTAAGTTTACGTAGTTTCTATTATTTCTCGTATCTATATATCAGTATTTATATATTTTGTTATTATTGAAATTTATTATGCAGATATTAATGCCGCACTATCTACCTTTCTTTTTACATCTCTCTCTACCAGAGGAGGCTGCCTATGAAAAAATTGCTTTCAGCAATATAGGTCGCCTCGTTGTACGTATCCATATGTTTCTGTGTTTTGTAAATTTTGTGTCTTCTACTGTGTGTGCAATAAAGTATATTTGATTTGATTTGATTGATTTGATAATTTTGGAGTTCCCTTGGAAATTATGGGATAAAAAGTATCCTATGTCACTCAGGACTACCGTAGCTTTCCTATATATTATTCCCCTGCAACGTTACAAACTCACAATTCACAAACTCACAAACTTTACCTCTTTACAATAGTACATATAGATTTGTGTTATAATTGTTAGCATCTGTTAGCAACTGAAGAGTGTATTGCTCGTCTCTTGGGAAATTTGCCTTCCGAGCGAGCGGTAAATGTAAAAATTACTGTTTTTATTGTATTATAAGAAACTGTTTATTATTGTATTTTGACTGAATTCAAATGTCATGATGTAGGTAACTTATCGAGTTCAATAAATTTCTGAAGTTTGAGTTTGAGTTTAAACGGCTAATGACAGCTCATCAGGAATCGGTTCAAAGCTCACGGTTTGAATTTATTGTTTTTTTTAAAAATAAGTTTCATAATCTTGTCGTTGGACTATGCCAGTCCTTGTAGTACATAACTTTATGTCCCAAAATCGTCAGGAGTGAAGAAATGGATTTAGGGTAGGTACTTTTATCCCGGCAATCCTGCGCGATCTCCGCGCGGGTATAGACCTTCTTCTTGAATTATTCTATTTATTGGTGAAAACCGCAATAAAATCCGTTCGGTAGTCTTTGAGTTTATCGGGAATAGAGAGACAGACAGACAGACAGAGAGACGTGGCGGAGGACCTTGCTATATAATGATGATAAAATATGTATCTATACCTAAGGATTAACAAACAATGATATTTTTATGTAAGTACCATTGTACTTACATAATTATGCATTTAGTAAAAAGCTGTGTTAATTTTAATTTACAAACAGACACTTCGATTTTATTCATATGTATAGATGTATAGATAAGTAATTTCTTTAGTTGCTAGAGGAAATAATTAAATTATATTATTCTTCATACTTAAATAATTTATTGATGAATTAGGATAACGTAAAATAATAATAATAAGTAATAATAAGTAAGTAATGGCTACTTTATCATTTTTGTTTGTAAAGTAGATATTATCTCAATTATTTATATTTACACCCTAATACCGAAAATATCGGTATCTTTAAATTTTATTTGTAGACAGTTATTGTCATTTAATGAAATTAAACTTATCTACCATCTTCATTTCATAAGGCTAGGTATAATGTAAATTTAAAAAATTCTTACAGACTGCTTTAGTACCGACAAAGTTTCCTATTATCACTTATTTTTGCGTTTGACACCCCAGGATTCCTTTGTTTTATATTTATAATATGGCCTCAAAGAAAATTGGGTATTATCCGGGGTATGAAAATCAAAATTCTAATTAGTCCGTCAGTTAGAAAAAAAAAAATAATACACACGTATTTTTTGCAATTTAATGAAAATAAACATAGATAAAGCGCATCAAAGTTTAGGGTGGGGGACTCGTGAAGTCATTATTTGGTATAAGCCCCGTGCAAACTCTACCGGCTTGTGACGTCATGCAAAATTTCAACTCAATGTTTCGCCATTATTTTTTGATTACGTAAAAAAAGGAAAAATACTTGTCCAATATTTTTTATTAATTTACACGACGGACTAAAAATAACTTTGTCAAGTAGCCAAGTTTGAAAGTGCCTAAGAACGTATTTTTGTAGTTTTTATACTTTCACACTTCAACACATCCTTAAACCTAGTTTTGATCTGTGGTTTTGCTATTGTTAAAAAAAAATGTCCAAAAAAGATATAGAGATATTTTACTCCTTGTAAAATTAAAACCGACTTCCAAAAACACAAAAAAAAGCTAAAAATAAAAAGCTAAAAATAACAAAATACCGATTTAATCCAAAAGACAAAAACACGTAATATTATTATTGGTTTGTGCTACCACTGATCGGTTTGAATTCGGTGACAAGCCCGCTGGTGTCTGCCCAGTTGGGTTGTTCTGCTGACGAAGAGCTGGTGGCGGGAGTCGACTTAGCCCATCTACCCCATATATCCATATTTGGCTTGTCACCGACTTCATACCGATCAGTGGTAGCACAAACCAATAATAATATTACGTGTTTTTGTCTTTTGGATTAAATCGGTATTTTGTTATTTTTAGCTTTTTATTTTTAGCTTTTTTTTGTGTTTTTGGAAGTCGGTTTTAATTTTTTTGTAAAAATTTTGTTTATTTCTTGATTTTTAGTGAGTCGGTTTGTAATTTATCTAAGTTACAATAGCCTTATCTCAACTGCTCATCACCTTTTACAAATTATTGCTTTTCCCAATGCAGGGACGTAAATTTTTGAGGAGTTCTCCTGGTACATCACCATCAGTTCCACTTCACCGTATACATTGTGACGAACATAAATTGTTTAGAAACCATATTAAAGTTAACGATTCGGAACCCGTGAAATACCCATTATTGAGTAGTTCCGATGACCATCTGTGGTCTTCATCATCAGTTCCACTTCTTCAAATTTTGCTTTCCGAAAGCAAATAAACGATTTACTATAAAAAATACAAAAATCGCTATAGGTGTACCTATAATTTTTGAAGAGTTCCCTCGATTACTCCAAGATCCCATCATCAGATCTCGATTTGGTGACAACGGAATCAATTTGGGAGTATCCTCTTTCAAACAAAAAAACAATTTTTGAAATCGCTCCAATCGGGACCCGTGAAATACGTATTATTGTTGAGTAGTTCCGATGACCATCTGTGGTCTTCATCATCAGTTCCACTTCTTCAAATTTGGCTTTCCAAAAGCAAATGAACGATTTACTATAAAAAATACCCAAATCGTTATAGGTGTGCCTATAATTTTTGAAGAGTTCCCTCGATTTCTCCAAGATCCCATCATCAGATCCCGACTTGGTGGCAATGGGACCTAATTGGGAGTAAACCCTTTCAAACAAAAAAAGAATTTTTCAAATCGGTCCACCCGTCTTCGAGTAATCGGTGAACATACATAAAAAAAAAAAAAACATACATACAATCGAACATAGAACCTCCTCCTTTTTGGAAGTCGGTTAAAAAAAATGTGCAAAACTTTGAGCTCTAGAGAACTGTAACGTCGGAATGATTTTGAGTGTTAATTGCATTATCAAGGGTTATTGTTAAAAACTAAAATATCCAAGCAAAATAAAAGATGGAGGCACGCCGCACGGTAGTGCCCCCGCCAAGACGAGCCAATATTTGTTACAGGAAAATATTCTTTAGTTTTCTTTATTCAGTTATAAAAATGTTTGAGGATATCTTTACCTAATGTGTTTTTCCATTATACTTCACCTTAACTTTTTTAAACCTACCTATCTAGGTATTGTTATAGGACGTCGCGCTTTACTATAGCAGGCAAATTTCTTACCTTACTTGTCCACCAATCAGGTATAATAGTTAATTACTTTGATTCAATGCCTACTATTCGGTATCTATGTAAAAAAACACAGTTTTTTTAATCATTGGATCTGATGACAAATATAGTCAGTAGTCACATAATATGTTACACCCCTTCAATGAATTATACCAAATTAAAGAAGGTGGAGTACCTAGTCAGCATCGCTTTTAACAATCATTTTAATTTTTTTTATATTAATGTATCGCTTTGAGGCTTAATTACCATAAATGATGTTGCCATTACTGTACTAACATTGGATAATAATAATCCAGTACCATCAACTTTGTATCTCAATTATTATTTATTATATCTTATTATTATTTATCTTTGCGTAGTCGTATAATTGAAAAACACAACGTAATTTCTGCTTTAATTGTTTGTAATTACGGTTTAAGTTTGATTCAACGTATTCAATTAAACTGCAGTATTAACTACTACGCCGCGTTACTTCCTTTAACATTAATTTAACTTACAAGTTACAAAGTTTAGTTACCTATAATTTATTATGTGTATATGTAACACTTTTTGGTGGTTGTTGCATGCAGCTGAATAAATTTTACAGGAGGAGCAAAAACCGGAAATCGCATTTCGAAAAACAAAAAAAAAACTTTGTTTTTCCGTGGAGCAGCCGCATTATGTGTTTATTATATTACCTACCTAATTATACCTTAGTTATGCATAATTATTATTATTAATTACTACGATTGAAAAACAACGCGAATGCTAACTTTAATTACGATTAATAATTACGTCGGTCGTGTTCAATTCGAAGTATTTTATTCAGCTTTGGATCGCAATATTTACGTAGTTAACCACTATGCATAAATGGTTAATAAATTTAAATAGAATTATCAATTAGCACTCGTAGGTTAGAGTATTTGAAGTTTTTTTTATACTTTTTGGCGCGTTGAGAATAAAATGTTATTACCTAAGCAACGAAAATGTTGTATAAGTACAGCTAACGAAAAATCTATTTTTCAAAGTTGGCGGATAGTTTAAATGCAGTCAACGGAAAGTTGACGTGTTCAAATTTCAAATTTACTCTACTATAACTTCAGACATGTGTACCGCACAGGCTTATTATTTAACCGACTTCCAAAAAGGAGGCGGTTCTGCATTCGGCTGTATGTATATTTTTCTAATCTCAGTTTAGTCTTGATCTCAGAGATCGAGTCTCAAGAATTTTTTTTTATAACTCTACGCCTATGTATATATTTATATGACCTTTACCACCTTCGAGCAGTAAAAAAAAATGCAATGCTTTATTTTTCTATACTAATATTATAAAGACGAAAGATTTGATTTTTTGTTTGTTACTTTGTTTGTTTATTACGATTTAACTCAAAAACTCCGGACCGGTTTCAAAAATCTGAGTGACACATAGGCTATATTGTAACCCGGAATTCCCGCGGGAACTCCGAAATTACCACGGGTGAAACCGCTGGGAACAGCTAGGTAGTAGGTACTTTATAAGTAAGTTCTTCTTTTTCGACTTTATAGAGAGCAACGGATCCAGCTAAGATTTTTTGGTACTGAGATGGTTGAAGTCGGATGGTCGATCTGGTTTTATTGTTACGTTTATTACTGGTTTATATTAGGTATACCGATGCGCGTGGGCAATACAATTGCTTGTGATTATTTAATTGCGCAGGTCGTGGCATTACGATCATTTGCGACCCCACTACTTTGTACGAGTCCTATAAAATCATTTTATGTATTTAGATATAAATATTCCATTCAATTCATTTTATTATGCCACGTTCTATTATGATGGCTATAAAATAATTATCTCGAACATTTATTAGGTATGACTGATGCTAGGTGCAAATTGCTGAAAGTTATTAGTACCTATAAAAAAGGTTAAATTGAAAGCACAGGGGGCTATTATATGACTTTTGTTTCTATCATTTTTCGGTTGCAATAAAAAACATGGCGGTTTTGCGATAACAATACCCATGCACGTTTTGACACTTACTATATCTAGCAATCAAACAAAATAATGATAGGTACTTCAAAAATTGAAGCTGCCTAAACATGATAAATTATAACAAAATCGCTATATTTCTGATTGAAACTGAAATATGATAGCAACAAAAGTTACATAATTGCCCTGCTGGTTAAAAAAAAATTCGTTTCTGGCCGCAGGAACACATGTTTTGTAGATCGTGATATTACGAGGATGGCGTTAAAAGGGTTAAACATACTTTAGTTCTGTTGTAGTCACTTTACCCAACTTAGCACATCGAAGTGCTCCCAAATGTAAAACAACGTCTTTTTCTACTTCGCAGGAACTCAAAACTAGTCTAATTTACTCCTTATAACATCAGCTAATTAGCAGTGAAACTCCCGTCAAAATTGGTCCAACCGCTTCGGAGAATCATCCGCGCGTGTTTCGTAATTCCCGCAGGAGCTATTTTTTTAATAAAAGTGACCTAGGTCCTTATAACATCAGCTATTTGCCACTGAAAGTCCTGTCAAAATCGGTCCAGCTGTTTCAGAGATTAGCCGGAACAAACAGACAGACAATTAAAAAAAAGATAGTAAGATAAGTAACGTTTAAACTTTCATATGCATTTAGTGAAAAGCTGTTAATTTGGAATTACAAACAGACACTTCAATTTTATTTATATGTGTATGTGTAGGTATAGTAGAGAGTATGAAGGTTGACAATCGGATTATCTTATCTAGCACCAAGCGCGTAATTTTTTTATTTCATTAAAAAAATATCATTCTGTATATTAATAGAAATAAATTTACAACCATTTTTTAAATAATATTATGAAGATTAGTTTAACTAACCTTTGAATTTGTCTTTATAATTAATTTTTTAATTACTAAATTCATCATACGATTCCACCTCTAATTACTTATTTGGCGTGTGCTTTTAAACAGAGCTAAGATATTTAAATTCGGAATATATTAATAACGCTATAATTGCAACAAAATTCAATTTGAAATTTTTATTGCAAATAATAATTAGTCGCTATATCAGAATCATCTATTGGGCAACATTATTATATTAATTTATATTTATTAACGCGATGAATATCTTTAATTAAAAAAATACTTGGCACATACGATATAGCTACCACTCATTTACATAAAATCATTAAAATAATACGACTCACGGAGACAGTGAATTTTTTCTGTAGGTACAGGTAGTATAAGACAGCATAAGTAGAAGCATAATGGGCATGTTGACTATTTTTTTTTAGTCCGTCTAGTGTAGATTATTAAAAAATATTGGACACGTATTTTTTCTTTTTTTACGTAATCAAAAAATAACGGCGATATATATTGAGTTGAAATTTCGCGTGACGTCACTATTCTGACAGTTTGTATGGCGGTTTTAGCGGTTAGTGACGTCACGACCCCCTCGCCCTAAACTTTAATGAGCTTTATCTCTGTATATTTTAATTTATTTGAAAAAGCAAAAAATACATGTCTATTGTATTTTTATTTTCTAACTGACGGACTATTAGAATTTTGATTTTCAAAAGTAGGTAGTCCACATCCTCATTACCTACAAGATAACATGTGAGTTTATTAAAGGTTAAGTAAGCTATGTGTATCTATATATTCTAAATTTCATTCAAAAAAATCCGAATAAAGAACACCGAGGATTGTCGTCTAAGAAAATGCTAACACACACACACACATGTAAGCACGTATGCACGCTCGCACACACACACACACACACACACACACACTCACTCACACACACACACACACACATACTACCTTTCGCATATATTATAGCATCAGTGTGATAACCGTGGTGATAACTGAACTTTTGCCGCTACCTATATGATGCATGTAATTAATTGCGAAGGTGAGTGGTAAAAAACAGATATTCTCACATGGAAGGAAATTGAATTCCCGATGCGTGCGTGCGTTGTCGCATTAAATTAAAATATAATTTAATGTACGCTAATTGCCAGCCGCAGCGGGCGGAGGGTTGATCTTATCGTGACAATGCGAACGATGCTACGAGTACGCTGCATTTGCAATGTCGCTGCGTTTACTTTTATGATTTCGCTAAAAATAATGGATCTTTATACTTACATAGCTCTATGTACTATCTAATTACCTTACCTTTTTGTGAAAGCGAAAGTTCACTGACTTTTACACGGAATCTCATAAACAATTTGGCAGGTAGATTCCGCAGTTTATAAGGATATGAGACGTCAACTAAGAACGGATTTCATAGAGTTCCCGCGTGAACTCCCAAATTAACGTAAGCCGCAGGGAATAGCTAGTAGATAGTACGTAGGTATATTCCATAATAGGCATGTTTCCGGGGTGTAGAAGTCAAAATTCATACATAACAAAAAAATCAGTTACATGATAAAAAAAATAAAGACACGTATATTTTGGTTTTTCAAATTAATGAAAAAATACTTAGATAAAGCGAATCGAAAGTTGAGGAGTGGGGCTCGTGACGTCATAACGTAGTATAAACGCGTGCGGCGTGACGTCACGCGAAATTTCGACTTCATTTATCTCCGTTATTTTTTGATTAATTAAAAAATTCAAAAATACTTTATTACCCTCGTACTCTCGTTAGTTTCATCCGCACGAATTTCAATATTCCCGTAGAATCTGTTGTACCCAAAAAAAAGTATCATTTTAGGTCTATCCATAACAAACGAACTAGAATGATTATGTACTATGTTATTTGTGTCGTTATATCTGCCTTGGTTATTAACACAACATTCTTCGCTGGATGGTTTGCGTTGACGATACACGCAATTTGACCCTGCGCCGCTCGCGGAAATGTCAGTCCGCGCATTGGCAGCTGCGGGCGCCCCCGGCCCCGGCCCGGCCCCAAGTTCACACTACTGCTCTACCACGAGTTTTATTTGTTCCTTTTCAAAAATCCTTTTATTGATAGAAAGCTACAATATTCCTGAGTGTTATCCAAAGAATATTTTTCATCTTGGAACGTATAGGTCATAGGGTTCCTGTGGGAATACCGAAATTCATACGGGTGAAACCGCAGCTGTTTGTTGTAGGTACTCGTATAGTTTTAAGTAATTAAGATCTTGGAACAGGAGGTGGGGTACTTTCACCCTGTTATTGAGAGTTCCTGCGTGATTTTTAACCTAACCTAACCTAAGATTCATCTCAATAGCTTATGTAAGTCTTTATACAGTTTATTGGTGTGATAGTTGTTCTCCACGTTAATTATGTAGTTCCCGCGAGAATTCCGGGATAAAAAGTACCCTATATAAAAAGTACCCTATATAAAAAGTACCCTATATAAAAAGTACCCTATATAAAAAGTACCCTATATAAAAAGTACCCTATACATATGTACTATGTATATTTACTTTAGGGATGTTGACTACTATTGAAAATCAAAATTCTAATTAGTCCGTCAGTTAGAAAATAAAAAAACAATAGACACGTATTTTTTGCTTTTTTAAATAAATTAAAATATACAGAGATAAAGCGCATTAAAATTTAGGATGAGGAGGTCGTGACGTCACTAACCACAAAACCGCCATACAAACTGTCCGAATAGTGACGTCACGCGAAATTTCAACTCAATATATCGCCGTTATTTTTTGATTACGTAAAAAAAGAAAAAATACGTGTCCAATATTTTTTAATAATCTACAAGACGGACTAAAAAATAAAAATTAGTCAACATGCTCATTGAAATTGATAATTAATTTATTTGGCACACACAACACACAAAACATGCAAATATTTAAAACCAATACACATTGAGTTGCGCCAAAAAGGCGCCCAGCGCAGCAAAAGTCGGGTGGTGTCAAGGACCGCCCGGCGCTGGTCTTCCGCTGGTGCCTTGCAAAGTTGCAATGCAAAATTTCATAAAGGCTACCAAAAAACCAGACTAATTTTCGCTTTAATAATATTAGTGCAGATCACAAAGGTAACTTAATGAAAGCAACTCATGGTGTCCCTTCTCAAGTTGCACGTAAGTACATTCGCACAACCATAAATTACTCGCGAGTTCCGGCCATCACCTTTCCGTGCGGGCACTAATTGCAAACAAATATCGCCCTTCGCGCCGCGGCACCAGTACCTACCCACGCCTTCGCACCCGTAATTATGAAATCGCTCGTCCGCTGCGTAAGTATAGGGCCCTTATTCACTATGACCAACAAAATTCCTTGCTCATAACGCGCGTCCCATAAAAGGCATTTCCAAACGTTCTAGACGCCAAAATATTAGAAATTATTATTCTTTGTGCCATAAGAAACGTTGTAAATGTATTTTTTTGCAGTAAAACTTCTTTGATTACGAGGGAAAGAGGGAGTTTTTGCGGCGTCTTATCTTAGCGCGGCGTGTTATGGTCATAGTGAATAAGGGCCCAGCTTTGTTGCATTAGACGAACACACAGACATTATACATTACAACGAATTTCATTGATGCCCTGCGGCGTCAACCGTTTTTCTGCATTCAGACGGTTCACATTATCAAGGGAATTATTTGTAATGGAGAAGGGTAAGTTCACTGATGGCAGTGTTACCAGTCCAATTTCAGGGCAAGAGCAAATGAGAACAAGGCGCACTTTCCTTTGTATAACCTATAGGATGTTATTGAATTTAATTGATTTGTAGAAAGTTATACGATTGTAAGCTTATTGTAGTCATTGTATTCTGTAACATATTATAATTTGTTATAAATGCAAAATATGCCGCAGCAAGTGCCTTTTTTTAGACACTTTTTAAATTTCCAACATGTAGGTATTGTTGTCTTACAAAATATGTCACTTAAAAGAGAGTGCAAAAACTATACATTTAGGTATTATTGTTTGTTTGAAAAAGGCTTATGTTTAACTAATCACCTGATTTAGTGAAATATCACAGGCAAAAATAGTAAATGATCACCAGAATTAAAACCGCATTTTAATTTAAAACTATAACCAAATTTTGTACATTTTGCTGTCCTATGACTCCAAATAAATCATAGTTGACCCAAAAATAGTAAATGATCACCAAAATTGAAACCACAGTTTAATATGAAATTTTAACCAAAGTTTGAACATCTTGCTATCCTATTAAAGCAAATGACTCCAAACAAATGATTGTTGACCCAAAAATAGCTAATGAATACCAAACTATTAACCATATTTTAATTTAAAATGACATGCAAAATATTTAACATCATTTTCCTATTAAAGTGAATGACGCTTTTTAAATATTTTTTTTACTCAAAAAGAAAATAAAGTCCTAGTTTGAACCTTACTAAGCTCTGATCTTATTATGTATCTAAATTCTAAATTAAAACAAATAAAAGTCATACAATTTTAATAAGCCTTTTATTAAAATTAAAAGAAACATAAAAGTCAGTATCCTTCTTAAACTGGTGCGGGGTTACGGGAGGGGCTTGTAAGCCGAAGACATAACCTAATATGGTATCATTTTACATTATTTGGTAATGCGAAAACATTTTATTGCAATCATAGTGATTTAATTGGGCAAAAATAACGCATTAATATTCTCGTTGAAATTTGGTGGTAATTTACTATATTTGGTCTTTGAATACAATTTAAAGTGCAGTCGTGACGAAAACAGCTGGAGCTATTGTTATTTTAGACTTTATTTTTTGGTGTTAAGTATATGTTTTTGGTAAAACAACTTAGGGTATCAAAGTATTTTCTGGTGGTCATAATATTTAATCCCTTTGAAAAATGACCTATAAAAATGTAATTTTACCAATAAGTATACATAATTACATAAATTACTCACGTAGAAAAGAAATCGGCAAAACAACACCAACAAGTACTTAACCGGAAAACAAATCCAACTAATTATTTTTCAATGGAAATGACCAGCGCTTGAATCAGAAAATTTATCAAGTAGGTACGTATAAAATTTAATGGAAATCGATTATTCAATTATAATTCCTCACAACTGTATCAATAATAATGCATCATGTAAGTAGGTAATGTGATGTGTAATGCGTGAGGCATCGTTTTAGTCATGCTGCATCAGCGGTCGCTCTGCACCGAGTCGAGCGGCGTCACTCGTGTTGCCTATCGGTCAATTTTCCACCACAGTAGGTAATATACCAACATACTTGTAATACTTACTAGCTGTGCCTCGTGGTTTCACCCGCGGTAATTCCGAATTTCCCGCGGGAATTCCGGGATAAAAAATACCCTATGTCCTTCTCTGTACCCCTGACAACGTGCATGCCAAATATGATCCAAATCCGTTCAGCCGTTTTTGCGTGATTGAGTAACAAACATCCAAACATCCACACTTTCACATTTATAATATTAGTAGGATTATGATGAGAACGAAGCGGCCGAAGAAGAAATTTATTACCATAAAAATACAATGAAGTCACTTTTGTTTTTAGATTTCTTTGGGATTTGGAATATTAAAACTTAATCCTCAAACTTTTCTAGCCAGCATTTCTGCTTAAGAACTTATAGTGAGCCCTCAGGAGCTCGGGATTATGACGTGCATAAATCTCGCGTGAGTGCGAGATAACCTACTATCGGGGATTGGCGTCGCGCGTCGCAGTCCCGCACCGAAGGGTGGTCGAACCATCGACGAGTCAGCATAATAATATAACATTTACGGGTGGCCAGTATTTATTAGCGTCAATTATTTTTATCACAGCCTAGAAATGCAGACGTCTCATTTTTTAATTTGAAATGATAACCCGTTCCATGTTACTACGGACCGACAACAACTCGCCCACGCAGTGTCGTGGATATAATAATTTTGCACATAAATTTTTAACCGCTGACTGTTTGCTGTGTATTCAAAACTTGCGGATTATTGCTGTAATTAAAATAATCACCACTTGATTTAGATATTTAATTACTAATTACTTCATAGCATTGAATATACCTAGGTACTCACTCGTAGTTGTACTTCGTTGTATTTGAAGTACGTAATGAATCCAGAACAGTAGGACTAGTAACTTTTCTTAGGAACTTAATAATCTCAAATATAGATAGTTTTTTAAAGAAAGTTTTGCAATCAATTTTGGTTTATGTTGTGCGTCGTTCGATCAGTACCTACGCTATTAACTTTATTAAGAACCTTACTATTATCTCGTCACACAACTCGCTTCATGAGCCGAATCGAGCCGTGAGTCGACTCGTGAGCGTATCTCGTTCGATCACTCGTTAAAATATTGATTAACAACCAGTTATGCATAATTCAAATGTTGAACAAATCGCATTATTCGTGTTAGATTATATTGATAGTTTTATAACAAATACATGAATTTATTTATTTATGTCACTTATTTGTATCTGTTACTTTTATCCTTCGGAGCAAAAGAAGTGATACCGAAACCTTAAATTCTGTTTGTTTATTTGTTACACTTTCACGCTTTACCTACACGTCGTCAAGGATACAGAGATAGACATAGAGTGCTTTTTATCCCGGAATTCCCGCGGGAACTCCGAAATTAATACGGGTGAAACCGCGGGGAAGTGCTAGTTAGATAATATTGGAGGTGAAATATTTAATTTCCTAGATCCATTACTTATAATATGTACCTATATTATACCTACTACATAGTAGAAACATAATTTATATTATCTTTTTCCGCAATATTTATTGATGTTGTTTAATCATAATTCTAGTTTTTCTCTTTTGTCAAATTAAAGAGAGGACTTAAAATTTAATATTCTGATAAGTTACCACTAAGAAATTATATAGGACCAAAAAATAAGTATAATTAACAATAATAAACATAATCGTTTGATTTGAATATATTCATACCTATACCTCGTAAATCCTCATTAGTTGGCAAAATAACATTTATAAAATATTCTGTTGCATCGAAATTGCAATTTTGCGTTGAGGTTAAAAATTCATCGGTTCGTTTTTTAAATAAGCATTAAATGCAAAAGTCTGATGCGAATGGGATTTGTCAATCAATAATAATTATGGATGTAGAAAATTCGGTTCGACACTGTTTTGACCGTGGTCAATTTAATATTTCTTAAAGCGAGATAAGCGGATTACTCTGCAACGTACCTTCAGACCAACCTTTATTATTTTTTGTACACCTACATACACATTTTAGTTATGGTTTATGAATACGATACGTTATGTTTATTACTTCCTTACTATTTTATAAATGCGAAAGTATGTCTATCCGGTTTTCAAGTTGCAACGGATTGAGTTTAGTGACGTAGTACTTTTTTTGGTGTATTGAGGGTTTAATACGCAATGGAAGTGACACATTGAGAACTTGTCAACAAACGCAACATCCGTTGCTTGCATGTAGTGTGTTTATTTTAAAAACAGATGGCGCTGTAAAACTAAGTAGATCGCACTTTTTGTAGAGAAATAAGAGAGAGGGTCGGCAGTCGGAAAGCGCTATATCACAAAGTTAATTTTTTATGTCGGAAGTCGGAACTAAGTTTTTGAGGAAACCTTGAAATAATAGCATGTAGGTATTAGGTACTTTGGCCTAAGGATAAAAGCAACTAGACTTGAAAGGAATTCAAATGTAACTCGCATGTAGCTATTTTTTTATAAGTAAGATAAGACACATTAATTTTTCGAAATTCATACAGGTGAAGCCGCAAGCAGCAACAAGTGAAGGTATAATTTTAATTGAGCGTGCTATTAGATTATTTTAGAACGAGTTAAATGTTAAGCGTTAATAAAATGTGCAAATAAAAATTGATTGCATGCAAACCGGCTCATACCTACTCATTTAGTAAGTACGTACATAATATATACCTACATAAAATCTTCATTTTAAGTGTTGATTGGGTATAAGGGTTTATATTCTTCTGCACTGGTTTAAAACAACCATACTCATACAAGACTTTTAATTAATTTATGCCATGACTAACTAGTCAATTAGCGGGTTCACCCATCTTTCCTTTTCGTTTCAGATGTTGAAACACCAAAAACACTGAAAAACCTAAATGTTTTTTATTCTGAAAGAAGAGCCTAAACACCGATTTCTATGACTTTAACTTTGAAACTAACGGTTCTTGATTGTAATTAAGTGTTAAAATTTTATTTATTCCATTTTTATTGCAGACTCTACCAGCGTGCCGTTTACCTGTAGTTTCTATAATTAAATTGTCGTATTCCATAATGGATAGTCAAACGAACTTACCTGTAAGTGAAGTTCGACGACTATTAAACGATGTGATTCGCCCGAGAGATTACATATGATTACTTGTAGTAGCACGCGTATGTGCTGCCATCGTACACAATTTCAAAGCAACACACCTAAACAGAGAGAAAAAATATCACTGTGTTGCTTGCGGGTAGATACATGCTTCATACACGTATTCAGTCGGCCATAGTTGAACACATGCTATTTCGTGTAAATGGGTAAGATAAAAACAAGAATTGGTTACTTGGTTAGGGTTTGGGTGGGACTGTAATCTCTCGGGCGAATCACATCGTTTAATAGTCGTCGAACTTCACTTACAGGTAAGTTCGTTTGACTATCCATTAAACTTCAGTGATTCGCCCTTCGAGATTACATATGATTACTTGTAGATGTTTAAAGACCCACGAAATAGCAATAGTAAACATGGAAAAAGCACTGAAGAATCGCAGTGATTAGAAATATTTTTTGTATTCGATCTAAGCGAGATCCTTAAATTCCAATGATTGATGAAAATCAAATTGATGTGAGCTGGTAATAATCATTTACAAAATGATATACATTAATAATAGGGTCAACACACAAGGCTAGCCTGTAAAAGAGAGCAGGCAAAAGTGTCAGACATGTCCATAGATTCTCTATTATAAAATCTTGCAAATCTTTCAGAACTGCTTGTCCAATTAGCTAAATGGTCCAAAACTATGATGATGGATTCCAAGTATTGCTGTATCTTGGTAAAGGAAGGTGTAATTTGTAAATAGATTTAAAAACAAAAAATGTTTAATTTGAGGGCTATTAATGACCTCTGGAACTAAAATCAATGACAGTGCTGATTTTACTGTATTTATAGTACCAAATTTGGAGCCATGGTTAAATAATGAGACTAAAAAATCCAAAAAACATTAGGCACAGATGTAAGGAAAATATCATAATATTTTCCTTCACAAAATAAAAGCCCTTGTTTTAAAGAAGAGCTGTAACACTTCGAGGTACCTATTAACAGTCAATGAAGCTATCATCATATCTGCAGGCTCTGGTGGAGTGCCCTGCTTCATGAACGCCGCCCAGATAATACTCTGGCAACCAGTGTAAGATTCTGATGCATCTTGTGTTTGGTTCAAGCCTGTGCAGGCTTCATCTGATATGATTTGCTGTAATACCTTAAGTATGAGGTAAAACGGAGGGAAAGCGTAGAAAGAATACGATGACCAGAGAAAAATGAAAGTATCCATCTTGAATCCGTCAGGGTCTCGATGCTATGAAGAAAATGTGCTACATTTTATATTAACCCGACTAGGGAATACTTCAAATTTAGGATTACCAAACCTTCGGCAAATCTTACGGAAAGCATTGTCTGATATTTCCCATCCAACCATGATAAACCATATCGGCGTGTACACGACGAGATTCAGCATCGTCAATGGTATTTGCCTAAGAGCTAACATAAGGAGCGAAGATAAATAAACCCTTATTATCACACCACTGCCAAATTTCGCGACTAAATCACTCATATAATAATAATAATAATAATCCACATCACAACACACAGATCTACTTGATCCCACAGTAAGCTATAAGCTTGTGTCGTGGAAAACAAGCAAACGTGGTATATACTACAAAGAATTACTTATATATTATACTATAGATGTAAAAATAAGTACACCCAGACTGGAAAATGGAACCCTGTGTTCATCACACAAGGTCCACAAGGTAATGTGGAAACTGTTACAAATTCTCAGAAGGATTTGACAGTCTCAGTCATCTTTAGCGAAAAATTAAGAATAGTAATCTATATGTTGATTTAGGTATTTCTAAGCTGGAGCACTAATCAATTGCAGTCTCATTAGAACAGCAGACTCCCCATAACCAGTACGAGATGCATCAAAATAAACTATTTGATAGTTGCCTGTACGAATAGATGCACTATTTCCATCAATATAGTGGAGCCACAAATTTAAATCTGCATAAAGAGAATCCGGGATAGTTATAAACTGATCATAATCATAATTTTGATTAAGGTGAAGAAATATCTTTCAAAATTCCGTACCTATACATCCAGCCATAAGGAATAGCTGGACAAACACACAAGTAAACCTATTAAATGACTTTATACTTTAGGAACATAGTATAAAATGTCGTAATTGCTTCCGCTGTCTGTTTGCGATAAACTTAAAACTACTGAACGGATTTTCATACGGTTTTCATCAATAGATAGTGATTCACGGGGATAATTTATATCTATAAATTATCCCGGAATCCCCGCTGAAACCTCGAAATTACCGCTGGTGAAACAGCGGAGGATAGCTGGTTTAAATGAATCTGTTCTTTCCGTTGCTTTTCTTTATCAAGAAAATACAAGAAAGAAACTGACCTTCACATGATTCAAAGCGACCACGGCTTCTATACATATAAGATTATTCATCTCTGCAGGCATTAAGCGTTCGTTAGTGCCAGATTAGGGTTTATTTATAGGAAAACCTAACTGTATGTGAACTATTGATGCAGAGATGCGCAAACCAGAGGTCCCTGGTAATAAAACAGGGTACCTTTTGCCAGTTAATATAAAGGAACTTAAGACTGCCTGCCTGGAAGTCAGCGTCTGGCGACGTGGGCCACGGCCCTGATGACCCTGATGGGCGATCGCACGATCGCTACCTGCGTCCACTACTCGACGAGTTCTGCACTTCTGCTTTGTATAAGTGCGGTAAGGAGGTGGTGGGAGCGCCGCCGTCACAGGCACCCCCCTCCAGTTTAAAGAACTTAGTGTAGACGTATCTGATGGTTTGTTCCGTGACTGAGGTTTGGCCTAGCCATTATGGTTAAAACCTGTCTGCCCCAGTTAAAGCCTTCATAGGCTTTGAACTTTCCCGTAAATTGTTTCCGAATAACAAACCGTCTCTTTTTTGATCTTTTACATTATCTTTAACCCTTTACTAAGGGTTGAAAATAGAAAAGTGCACCGTGTCACTGTCTCCGAAAAATGTATGTGATAGAATTATCTAAATAATCTACCTGCGTTACTTAGAGGTTTTAAAAATAAAATTTATTTACTTCCACGATGCTCAATATCAGCCGTCAACAAGACCGATATTGTGTTAGCGACATGTCTAGTCGCAGACGAAAGAAAGAAAAGAAGACGACAATGGACGCAAGTGCGTAAGAGGTAAGATTGTCGCAGTTTCAGTGGATGCGTGCTGCTCTGAACCAGACTCCGAGTGAAGAGCATTATTTGGGGTTTCTGTAACAAGATACCCAATAGTCCGTAGTATATTAAACAAATTAAAGTTTACAATAATAGTCTCTCGGAATATGAACCAAAATCATCTCACAAATCCGATAACGGACTAAAAAATAGCCTATACAGAATTTTATAATTCGACTCACAGACATCCGGATTATGATCCAGAATTAATTAATTATTGTTAAATCAGGCAAGTGACTTAATAATATTGTTGTTAAATTTGTTTAGAATGTCATAGGCTCCCGGACTATAACCCGGTTTTTTTTTTTTTTTTAACATAAAATTAGGTGAGTGATTCCAACAAAAGAAATTCACGTCATAGCCTCCCGGACTATCCAGAATTATTTTAGAAATAACAGATTCCGTAAAATGGAATAAAATTCACGTCGTAGCCTTCCGGACAATGATCTAGAAATATATAAGAAATAATAGATTCCGTAAAAAAGGAATTAAATAAAATTCACGTCGTTGCCTCCCGGACAACGATCAAGGATTATTTTAGAAATAATAGATTCTGTACAATGAAATAAAATTCACGTCGTTGCCTCCCGGACAACGATCCAGAATTATTTTAGAAATAATAGATTCCGTAAAACGAAATGAAATTCACGTTGTTGCCTCCCGGACAACGATCAAGAATTATTTTAGAAATAAGAGATTTCGTGAAACGAAATAAAATTCACGTCGTTGCCTCCTGGACAACGATCCAGAATTATATTAGAAATAAGAGATTTCGTAAAACGAAGTAAAATTCACGTCGTTGCCTCACGGACAACGATCCAGAATTATTTCAGAAATAATAGATTCCGTAAAACGAAATAAAATTCACGTCGTTGCCTCCCGGACAACGATCCAGAATTACTTTAGAAATAATAGATTCCATAAAACGAATTATAATTCACATCGTTGCCTCTCGGACAACGATTCAAAATTATTTTAGAAATAATAGATTCCGCAAATCGAAATGAAATTCACGTCGTTGCCTCCCGGACAACGATCCAGAATTATTTTAGAAATAATATATTGTGTAAAACGAAATAAAATTCACGTCGTTGCCTCCCGGACAACGATCCAGAATTATTTTAGAAATAAGAGATTCCGTAAAAAGAAATGAAATTCACGTCGTTGCCTCCCGGACAACGATCCAGAATTATTTTAGAAATAAGAGATTTCTTAAAACGAAATAAAATTCACGTCGTTGCCTCCCGGACAACGATCCAGAATTATATTAGAAATAAGAGATTTCGTAAAACGAAATAAAATTCAAGTCGTTGCCTCCCGGACAACGATCCAGAATTATATTAGAAATAAGAGATTTCGTAAAACGAAATAAAATTCACGTCGTTGCCTCACGGACAACGATCCAGAATTATATTAGAAATAAGAGATTTCGTAAAACGAAATAAAATTCACGTCGTTGCCTCCCGGACAACGATCCAGAATGATTTTAGAAATAAGAGATTTTGTAAAACCAAATAAAATTCATGTCGTAGCCTCCCGGACTGCGATCTAGAATTATATCGTACATTCCTCTCATACGGAGATCATCCTTACAGAATAAACTGGAGTATGAATAACGGAACAGTATAGGCCTTGCAGGCCAAACTCACAGTACGACGTAGGGTAGGACTCATTCTTAACATTTTTAAACTAGGTCAAGTTCGTGCGCCCGTGGTCGGCGCCAGCGGTAAGCGCTGCGCCGGGAACCATGCGGAAGCGCGTGTTATTCAGTTTCAAAAACTAATTTTCCATAAAAACCTTCATATTGTTAATCCTCCTGCGATGAGTCTGGTTGCACGTAGTCACTAATATAACTATTTCACTTGACCTATCACTATCATAATATTTCCAATGTAATTTCAACCTTTTTCTTTATTTTCCTGTCGATTTCTTCTTATTTTCCATTATGTTTGCATTTTCCCATGCTGAAAATGATAAAACACTGAGAATACAACACAAATATAAGCAGCAAAGGAAAAAGATGTGCACGATGGCCGCGACACAGAACGTGTATGAAGCATGTATCTACCCGCAAGCAACACAGTGATATTTTTTCTCTCTGTTTAGGTGTGTTGCTTTGAAATTGTGTACGATGGCAGCACATACGCGTGCTACTACAAGTAATCATATGTAATCTCGAAGGGCGAATCACTGAAGTTTAATTGCAAACGAGTTTTATTAAATTACGGTTTAATATAACTTAATTGACTCTCCCTCGACGCAATTTGCTAGCCTTCGCGTTCGACCGGACTATTTTAAGAGTTTAAACATATACAAATTGTATAATAACAAATTTATGTGCAAATAAAACAGCAGGCAATTTGGTGGCACTACGCGCTAAGCCAAGTTCCGGGCTGACGCACGCCGCACACGAATTTGCACTATTTTGGAACCTTCATAATTTTGCTTTCATTTATCGTAATTAATATTATTATTAATGCGAATGTGAGTTTGTTTGTTTGTTACATTTTTACGCCTTAACGGCTCAACCGATCATCGTGAAATTTTGCGTACACGTCAGTGGTATAGAAAAGGATATACTTAAGTCACTTTTCATCCCGGCATTCCAGAAGAAAATCCTAAATTGCTGCGCTGAAGCCGCGGGGACAAGCTAGTGATATTAAAATTATCTATAAAACAAGAAGATTAATGTTGCTTTTTAATAAAAATATGGTTTTTCAGAAAATATGTAGGTACCACCTACACTACCTACTTTTATAGATTCACCAATACTATGAAGCACTTAGGGGCGGAGATGCAGAGAGTGTAAAAGAGGCTCAAAGTTTTTGTTATTAAAAATCATAACTCTACTTGGAAAAAACTATTATAATAGTTAGTATAGCAAAACGCATAAATGACGTTGTCGGACCTGGGTGGATCTAGGGTACAAAAATTCTGAGAAAATTAAGGAAGAACGTTAAGCGTTGTTATTAGAAGTCTATATGAGCTTTTTATTATTATTTTTTAGTTAAATGTACTTCTAATGAATCTATATCTTCTATATAATAAAAATGAATCGCCAAATGTGTTGCTATTGCTAAGCGCATAACTTCAGAACGACTGCACCAAATTGGATAATTGTTTTTTTTCTTGTGTTCGTTATTGTCAAGGCAAGGTTTATATAAAAGAAGTTTGAAGTTCCTGTGGGATTTCCAAAACTCACGCGGGTGAAGCTCCGAAATGGTTGGACCGATATTGACGGGACTTCCACTGCTATTAGCTGTTGTTATAAGGAGTAAATTAGACTGCATTGGAGTTCCTGCGGGAATCCCGAAACTCACGCGGGTGAAACCGCGGGGCACAGCTAGTTTTGAATAAAAATGGAACAAGTTTTATCGAGTGTGGCCTGAACGAATTATGACTTTTTTATGCCATTGTGTAAGAAACCCATTACATTATATTGGTGAAAATGTCACTTAGATCACTTTGGTTTAGCGTCGTCAAATAAATATTCGATTGGGTAAAACGTTATATTATGTGATAGGCTACTTAACCTGAATGTTGTGAAACAACCTTTTAAAACATCATCTCTTCCTAATTGATGTCCACCGAAGTCGAGTAAACATCATTTAACAGTGTTACAGAACACTTAATAAGGTTTGCAACCGAACAAACCACTACACCGAGGCATCCACTCGCAATTACACCAATCAATTATAATGGAAGAGGAAATTGCTTGTTTCCGTAGCTCGGCAACGACTCAAGACAGAATCTTGGAGAATAGTACAAGGCACAAGCGTTCGCGTTTTGAAGTTTTCACGTTAGTCAACGTTTTTGATTGTCACTAATTAACAGAATATTTACATAATTTTACCACTAAGTATCTGAAAATAATTTCATCTATCTTTTTTATAGTAGCAAAACCTATGAGCCTTTATAGAGATAGTAGATCCTTCTACGCTCACTGGGGAAAATTACGAACGATGAGATTAACAAAATATGTCTTTCAGTACAAGCTCTTCTTAGTTTCGGACTAGGTGGCGGTGATATTAATATCCAATGATTATTATTGAAATAATACTATATTTGCTTTGTAGGTCTTCACGCATTCCGTAAATGTGGTCATTCGAATGATTTCAATCGGTTAATTTTTATGATTTATAAATTTTGTGATAATAAAAATAAATAAAGTACCTAATGTTTATTTATTGTTATTATTATTGTTAATTGTCAGTATTAATAGGTGAAATTAACGTTACTACTATCAAATATCTTAAAATTGACGCCATCCGTTTGTGGATTGCATCCAAATCAATAGTAAGTCGGCAGCCGAGTTAGCACGCGACTTTTGAATAGCTCACGGATTTGAGCGGTCACCAATCTGACTATAAGTGAACTGACAACGTAAATACCTATTTATACACTTGAGCAAATTAGGTTAGTCAGAGTATAAGCTTTAATATTAATTTTAAACATGAAACAAAGTAAATAAGATCATAACTTATTATTTATGTAAAGTCTATAAAGGTGAGTTCCGGTTCAGAACGGCTTTTTTAAGTACACAAATGTTAAATAGAAAGCTGCAGAAGTCAATAGATCAATAGAATAAGATAGATAGTCAATAGCATAAGATGATGATAAAGGTGTTTCTATGATGTAGGTATACCTATCTACTATTGTGGTAAAAAGTATTCCTTTCCCTCACTTAACTCGCTTCTTTGTATTTCAATTTTTGTGCAGTTAATTTTTTGTTTATTTAATTTCTTTTTTTATACTTGGAATTATTATTTCATATACTTTGGTTACTTAAGAGAAAAGTGATGGTGCAAGGATATAAAAAACACACCGCTGGCTTCGAACGTGACCGATGCTCTATTTGATTATGGCGTAAAATACCTTACAGCAATGTAATTTTGTCCTATTAACATTTATTATACGAAAAGACCGACTCAACAACATAATTAAAGCTGTTAGTTGTACTGGAAAACGGTTTATTCAATTAAGCATGCTCATTGGCCAGCAATCAACGTGCCTCGCAGACGTGGAGCGCTGTACGTGAAACTACAGCCTGCGCCCGCGGCTTTGTTGTGACGCGTTCACTTAAGCCTTAAGGTCCCTTTTAAGGTCACACTAGTACCTACCTACTGCTCGCTAAAAAAAAATGAAACAACTTTATTGTATACCAGTAAACACAAAAGGCTTCTATAGGAACCTATACAAGCTTGAGGCAACATTATCACTATAAGTAATCTCTATCAGGGTACTTATAATAATTATGTAAAATAAAGTAATTTTTTTTTTAATTATGCTTCTGCAGTAGGTATTTAGGCTAAAAAATCAGAAACAAAACCTTCCAAAAAGTCGGTTACGGTTAAAAAAAACATTTTACTATAAGTACCTACTATGTTGAAGTACTCAGAAGCAATAAGGTGTGGTTTAATATATATTTTGTTTTAGCAAGAACCACGAGTATGCCCTTAATAGGAGCCTTAAGTACATGTCGCTAGGTAGGTACATAAGGTATATGCAGCATCTGAAGTTGAACATTATTAATGTTATTTTTTTCGCGAAACATACTTTTAACTATGTTTTTATGAGTCATTAGCTGTTTCCCGCGGTTTCACCCACGTTAATTCGGAGATACCGCGGGAGTTCATTTATTTCAACGGCTAATAGTTGATTATATTTACATATGCGTTTGTAAATAATAAAAAACATACATACAGCCGAATGCAGAACCTCCTCCTTTTTGGGAGTCGGTTAAAAATAAAAGTAGACATCATGTTAAAGTAATAAAAAGATAAACAGATGAAGCATATTGTACTCATATGTAATTAATTTTAAGTAAGTTTGGACACCGAATGAAGTGAAAAGAGTACCTACATTTAAAGATTAGGAATGAATTACTTGTCGCAAAAGAAGAATTATATTATATAAAAAATAAGGAAAATAAAGAAAAATAAAGATTAAAATAGTAAGAAATAAGAAACAGCATGCATAGTCTAACTTATTACGTGTAAACAAATACTTAGTCTTATGAAGCTAATGAAGACACAAAATAATAAACATGAGGCTTGTAATCAGCGGAGAAAAAGCGGTCAGTGATCCTTTCGAGCCTCGAGAAGCAGTTGGTGACAAAAATTTAAGTTATGCCACACTAAAAACGCAAATGTTATACGAAACCGTGTATAATAGGTATGCCGAGCTGTGCTGTCTGGAAATTACATGTGGTCGGCGGGCGATGGTGTAAAAACTCTCCTCCGATCATCCTATCGCATAATTAGTCGCATGCTGCGCTTCGATGCGCACATGCATGCAATAAAGTCCCTTGCACATTGGAGACGCAAGAAAATGGGGAGACTAAGGGCACTGCATTTAAAATAGCCTAGAGGTAGGTATCTGCTAAAAAGTTCGCTCATGAACAAAATATTTTGGTATACTCGGTCCAAATTAGAGTACTTGCTTTATGATGTTAAAACTGTTCTCATGGAATTCTAGGGTCTCTCGGAAAATCTTTGTAATCGGCATGTATCTTAGTTAAATTACTAGTATAGTATAATGTTATCTATGGTTAAAATTCTATATCTCTATGGTTGATGCCCCAAAATAAGACCCCAAAATATTTACCCTCAAGGATCTAGAGTGCAACATCTCAAAAGGACACGTTGATTTATGTTCATTAAAATTCATATTAAAATAGAATTTTCCTAACACTCATCAATGAAAATACCCTCCTGTTTAGTTTGAGTAAGTACACCATGTATCTTAAACTCAAATTGCTGGCTATTGCAACTTCACTGTCAATACCGCAACAACTTAAAACTCACTTTCCCAGCGTGTAAGATTCCTTGTAATGCTGGCAACTTAATGATCAGGCTAGATTACTTCTCTCAATGTTTTGCGCCAGTCAATTGTTGCATACATCAATAAAATTACATTTTTCTCAATGTCATTTGCTATGATATTTCTATCTTGAAGCGATCACACTTTTTACTGTGCGTAATGTCCTGTAGGTTCTTGATGGAATAGTAATTTTATAATTACTGACATTACGAATTGCGAATGCATTTATTACAGTTTTATGTTATTTTATATTGTAATAAATTAGTAGTTATTTTTGTTGATCTGTTTTTGTCTCCAGTGCTTAGCTTGAATTATGTGTGTAGTGAAGGATCCAAAGGTATATGGAACGAAAATATACGTACCTACTTGCTCTCGTGTGAGACACAAGATTACAATACACCTTAATAATTCGAGGAAATGTAAAATGTAAAAATTGACTTTGCTCACAGGCTTTAAGCTACAAAAGGCGTTCTTAGCAGTGAGGTAAGAGTAATTGAAATTTAACCATTTCGTCGAACATATAATCAGGACACTTTTTTGCTATACCCTTAGTGAGTAGGTAAGTGCCTAGATAGTACACATATATAATGAAGAACAAGCATAATATTATTATGAGATATATAGATATATGAGTAGGTGCGTTCTTAGAACTTCTCATTTGTAACCCTTTTTTAACTTAGGTAGGAGACCGTGGGAAATTGTTATTCTATAATTTAAGCAGATACATCCGTAATGGTCTGCAGTTAATTAGTTCAAAGTTCGAATAGCCTTCCCTTGTATTATTGTTTATGTGACCACCGATTAGATTTCATTTATTTAATACTAGCTGTGCCCCGTGAAAGGTTTTTATACAACAACTTTTTTTCCTGACATCCGATTTTAATGAAACAAAGCTTATATGTAGCTCCAGGCATAGCTTAATCTACTTGTGAAAACCGCATGTCAATCCGTTCAGTAGATTCGGAGGTAAACGCGAACAGACAGACAGACAGAAAAGAATTTTAAAAACTTTTTTTTGTGGTTAGTTACTCTTCTTTTATCGCCCCCTGTCAATTCGTGATAAAAATATTCAATGTACAGAATCGCGGATACTCTTTTATTATAGTAGGTTGGTATAGATTATAAACCGTATATTTTGTTTCCACATATTATATGTATCACAATTTGGAATCATATTTTATAAATAATTAAACTATACAGGTATTTTTGTGCTCCAAATTGACTTTTTCGTGCTTAAAACCCGGTCTGGACACCCTGGATTCTTCGCAGAATCAGTCACCTCAGTTCGACCACTTTTTGCACGGGCCCCGAGCGCAGACGGTCTCATACTGTTCGAACCACATAATATTTATTGACAACGACAAAAGGGCCTAAGTATAAAGTTATTATTGATTTCTTGTTTATATTTCATTCCCGACAGCGCTTTTCAATATTGAAGAGCCTCATCTCGAACAGGGTGGCAAATGGTTCCTTTTTCAATGCCCTAACTCCTTTGCCGAAGCAGGAATTTCTATCACGACGAAACGTGAGCGTCGGTAAAAACGGAATTCCATTTAATTATGTTTGATTTTTGAAATCTGTGAACAATGCCAGCGATCCTTTGTGGTTTTGACGATGGTATATTTTTTGTTCGCGTCGAAACTAATTTGATAAGTTCTTATTATAAATCGAATGTCCCTCTTGCATATGCTGGATGAGGCTGAATACTCTTCGAGTTCCAAAGTAAATGTTTTAATTATTTAAGATATCAGTCGATTGCTCAACCGCAAGCATATTTTAAACAACCAATTTGTGAGAATGTTTTTGTATGTACGCTTTAGTAGCTCTATGGATTTGGAATAATACAGATTTGTTTGTGTCAGTAATTTTTTTTTAATTTAGTTAATATACGGCAAATTTCAAGGATTTTTAATAGGATATTACAAATTGCTCAGCTAAAACCATTATTAATGTAGACGACAAATATCTAGAATTTTTGTGATTTGATATTATTTATTTATTGCTTATACATACTTTTTTATTGATTGTTTTTTTAATAATATAGGTCGTACAAAAATTTCTCTATTTTTTCTCTATTTTTATTCTTAGATACCTAATAAAATTTATAATAGGTACCTAATAAAATATTAAGGTACCAGTTTCTTCGCCTAAACCGATTTCGATAAAATTTGGCACACTGTAGATAGGATAAAAGAAGATAATAAGAAAGAAATAACTAGGGAGAAAGATAATTTATTTGACAACACATTTTTGTATTTTACTTTTGTTTTATACCAAGCTGTACTACTGCTGTAGACTTTAAAGAAGTTCTTAAAACTCAGTACACAATACACATACCTATATCTTTTAATTAAGACTCACAAAAACATTTAGCTCTCACAACTTTCGTCAAATCGTCACTGTTAAGTTGTTTTAGGTTAACAACGTATTGATGGACGAAATACCAAATGCAAAGGATATTTTTGTTTTAAACCAGCCGTTCAACTATAAGGCTCTATTTTTTATGTACAAAACCTGACTGACCTGACTTGACTTAATACTCTCATCATACTCTCTACATGACTACATCTCGATTTGTAGAGCGGCACGCTACACGTAAAACATAAAACAGCAGCGCATGACACCGCGCAGGATCTATAAGGATTATACTCTGAATACATCTCGACAGATTTGTGGAGCAGCAAGCTATACTACGCAAAAACATAAGGGCCTCTTCTTACACACTCCCGTTGGGATGGCCGATGGCCTTGATACGAGTACGCTAGTATCGGTACATGCGGGAGAACCTTATCGAGGCTAGTGGTGTGGTTAGCTATCCGGTCGACAAACATGTTTTTTTAGGTTTAAAACTAAATTAGGACTATAAGTAGGTTTCAAGAAACGAGGTCGCTTTTTTGCTGATACGTAATTTTTGCAAATATCACACGCAAAAAATGATTCAAAAACGTTCATTATTAAGAAGAAAAGATTATAAATTAAAAGGCCTTAATCCTTAGCTAAGCTCCGATGCGGTTTTGGTCCGTCCATTGTTATGAGATGTGTTAAAAGCTCTTGCGGTTTCTGTAATTACGACTTATCTATTTACTTATCTCTAGTTTATTGCTTTAGGTAGGTTCTTCAATGGATTATTTATCAGATATAGTTTTAGTCATAATCATAGAGTTATGTATCTATACGTTAGTGGTTCCTTTTCATAGTTTATGGTATTATAAAATACTAAATAGTTGGGTAACTATCACATAATGTTACCTACGTATAAAATGGCATTTATGATCTTCAAATAAATCATTACCTACTTAACAAAGGCAACAAAGGGAACAAGGGTATTTTAGTGTTTACTCGTAAGTTACTACTTATTGTAATTTTACAATTTTATAAAAGGATTAGTTATAAAAAAAAAGAAAAAAATTACTATGAAAACAAAAATAGTGTCAAAACCGAAAAAAGGCAGTAAAAAAAAGCTTCAGAAAAAACTAAACACTAAGAATAGCAGTTTCATTTTAGGATATAGACCAGTTGAGTGAATAATTCGAGTTCTAATTTAAACCAAAACGAGATTAAGAACTATAAGTAAGTACCTACCTAAATGGCAGAACGCTTGTAACTTATAAACAGTAATTTACAGAAATTCGAAACTGGTTATCATAAAAATTGATTGACATATCATATCAAACATTAACAAAGCTAGAAATTCACTTAGTGAAATAGTCTAATCACCATGTTTTTGCATTTTTTCCCTGCGCTGGTATCTGTGAATGTCGTCACTTTTTAGCTTGTAGTTGATTGGATTGCTTTTTCTCTCCGGTCATAGCTAAGAAACTGTAAAGGCCGGTACTTTTGTGGGCCCCGTTTTATTTTAAAGAGCCACACATATGGTTTACTATAAAATTTGTTTCACCTTATCGTTATATTCTATATTCTTTAAAAAACTCTTCTTGCTGATCTAACAACAAAAAAAAAGATTTAACACAGCTTAACATAACGATAAAAATAGTAAACTTACAATTAAGTTCTTTTTTTTAATTATAAATCAATTCATTAGCAATTAATAAGAGAGACAAGGCTCTAAGGTATGGCGACGAAGCAGGGGGGATACACCGCAACTCTCGCCTGGCGTCACTGAACGGTAGACTGATATACAGAAGATTTATGACCATCTCCACGTACTAAAAGGTTCGAGGAGCCTCGAAGCGAAGTACGATGCACGATAAGTTTGATCCGTACCTTTACCTACCCAATCCTACACCTACGTTACGTTAAATTTGTCTGGAGACGCGCCAGTGAACGGATATGAATAGGTAAAGAAATTAATAAAAATACTTTTATTTGTGGTTAACAAACAGTTTATAGCCTGTAATAAGTACCTACAATATAGAAATTTAACAGAACAGCTTTCATTAAAAACATGTTATAAGTGGACATAGATAAGCAATAGTGTGTTAACCCACACTGGAGAAATTTTCAGTAAATTAAAGTTTAGCGCCATTTTTTTTTCAATATTTTTATGTTCAATATTTAGTTACATATTTAAACAATGTAATAAAGTAAACACATAATTAAAAAACGTTCTCTAACTCTCAATAAATCGTTCTGAATCAATAACTTTGTTTTGTGGGTTAACATGTTATTGCTTATCTGCGTCCGAGTATAAGTAGGACATTAATAGGATGGTGACCATCTTTAAACTAAGCGAACTTAAAGCATAGAGCGCAAGAACCTTCCACTCCAAATAGAGCGGACTTTTTCACTTTGGAATGTAGACTTGTGAAAAGTATTACTGGTATGTTTGTTATTTAGACTAATGTTAAATATGTAAATTCAACTTCCAAGTCGAAAGGGTATGGACATTGTTTGAAATGTCCATATGATAAAATCAATAATTTTTTCTGAAGATTTTTCTAATACAGCTAAGTCAACAGTGTTTTAGAAAAGAAATAGATAAAATCAGGGGTAGAGTGTTAAAACCCTAAAATGAGATAATTACACTAAGTTTAAGTATACCAGTTGGCGATCTTATCACTCAAAAATATATCTTCCAGACAACCTCAGGGGGAAAAGGAAATTCTCAAAGAAAGGCAGTGTTTTGATAGAGACACATCTCTCAAATAGGTACATCTTTTTTACAGCCATATTATGTCGATGTTCACTTAAGGTCATTGTGTGAGTTCGGTGATAGCCTCGTCTAAAAACAAAGTAGATGACTTAATCCATCAAGATTTCTTCATGAAAGAAAAAAGTATAAAAAAATAACATAGGTAGGTTGTAAAGTTATCAGTGATACCTTAAGGAGACCCCTACTAATTTGGTACACTATGTAGATCTTTGTAGATTTTAATTTTATCGGCTTCTTAAGCCTGACGTCCACTGGTAGTACCTACGGTGCATCACATGATTATGAGCACGAACGAACAAAAATTTCAATAATAATGTGCGTAGGAAAAATTAACAAACTGGTTTTTTTCGTATCAATGATTTTTAAAATCTTCTGCCATGCCGTACTGCTAGTGGGCGCTGAGCCTTAATTTAAATTGACCCGCAGGTTAGCTATTCCAAGAAAACTACGGTTTCAAATTGTATTTCCAGTTAACTGTATTGGTCGCGTCATTGCCTGTCTTTATGATGTCTCTGGTCTTCAAAGGTCGAATCAAATCTTATCAAGCACATTATTTTTGAAAGTTTTTAATCATCCATCAACTGATTTTCTCTAGGTTCTCAGTGCATATTTGTGATGTATTCGTACGGTCAACAGTTATTTAATTGTTTGTATACTCTGGTTATAATATGATACATAAACACAATTATTCCTGCACTAAATTGATTACAGAGTTATTGAGATTAAGATAACGAGATAATTAATATTTTGATACAATACCGTCCACGAAAGAATGTCGCGTGTTAACCCTTTCCCCGCCACAATATACATTTGGCATTCCGGCGACGTGCTCGGAGCCCGAACGGTCGAATCGCCGGCCTTTATCTTAGGCGCCTTCGACAAATTACGTCGGCCCCAAAAAGTCAACGAGCTTATCAAGGAACGTTAGACACTGTGTTAGTTGCTTGTACCTCGTCCCTTTTAATTTCGCTCGTAGTGTTTTTGTTGCGTCCTCATTTTAGTGTTATCTCTTTTCGGCTCCGTTCCATTCTGTCACATATTTTCGTCTTAGCGTTTTTTTTTTCCTGATTGTCTGTATGTTATTATGTTAGTGCTCAATGTTTTTGCTCAATATTGTGAGTATTATTGATTTTTATGGGGTGCAGTACTCATATACGAAACTAGTTTTTTTTTTATTGCATCCGCGTGTTTTCTTTTATACCCTTATGGGTTGAGTTATGATGTGTATGTCCACACCCGATTTCCTTAATCCTTACTTTAAAATACACGATACGTCCATATAAACTTTTATCCCCTTTTCAGGGTTTAATTTCCAAATATCCTTTTTAAAGGACTTCTCTTACGTTATAAAAGGTAGTTTTGTGTCAAATTTCATGTGTCTAGCTTCAGTAGTTTCGGCTGGGGTTTGATGAGGTATGAAGTCTATTTATATATTTATAGATAGATACATAATTCTATAGATTACGGTCATTTCTTGTAAAACAATGTAATTTAATTGTTTAATCAATGAATTCTTAGTATTTAAGGCTCGGTTTGAAGGAAAACAGAAAATTCTGCATGAACCTTTTGAGCATTGCTAGGCATAAAGTTGGCGGTTTGCACCAAATGTTTATCTGATAAGAAATCATAACCCACGAGGCCACAACCATTTAGCTATCTCTAGACTAACATTAGGTAGTTCTTAAAACTATAGCTATAGGTAACTATTATCCGATAAAACAAATTACACTCTTTCTCAGGTCCTTCGGTTAGTTAAAGACTTATAGTTAGAACGCAAGTATGTACTTAAATCCTACTAATATTATAAATGTGAAAGTGTGGATGTTTGTTACTCAATCACGCAAAAACGGCTGAACGGATTTGGATGAAATTTGGCATGTACGTTGTCAGGGGTACAGACAAGGACATAGGGTACTTTTTATTCCGGAATTCCCGCGGGAACTCCAAAATTACCGTGGGTGAACCCGCGGGGCACAGCTAGTTAGACTATAATGAACAAACTAAGTAATTGTAAAAACGGTGTCTATAGGTAGGTTTCTTTAAATTTAAAATCACAATTTATAAGCTTCCGATTACGGTTTTAATTACATTATTGTAACTAAATAAAATATGTACGTAATAAAGTTCCGTCGGCTAAGTTAAAGCACTGTTCGTTTGCTTACAACTCAATTTTATGTTTTTGCTGTATTTATATTTGAATTTATAAATTAAGTATTAAAGTTTTATTAAGTTTGTACTAAATTCCATTCAATCTAATAAGAAAAAAATATAAAAATATTATTCGGAAATGTTTACCAATATCTACGCAATGCAAATTAAATTTACATTAACGATCATGACAGGCAGGCAGAGGCAGAGGCAGAGGCAGAGGCAGAATATAAATATAAAAATTGCATTGTACAATCTATCTATTGAATATTATTAGTAAAAACTAGTTTGGAGTAATTAAAATTAATAAAGGAAAAGTTTTTAAATTTTGCATTCATCTATTAGATATGTAGATTCTTGAAAAAAAAAAGAAAAATTAAATTCTGTACATGAATCTTTAATACAATTGCATAAATACCATAACCATTATTAAGAATGTTCGTACTCTACAACTTACCTACTTGAAGTTAGCTTATTAAACTCTGCGGGTGCACCATGAAAATGAAGTTTTCATAAAGTTGTAACACTCAATTTTATATGTTAAAAGACTAATTACAAAACAAGCTATTAAGTGAAAACATCAATTAATTAGAAGGGGAGAGGCGAGCGGGCGCGAGGCTGCAGCGCTCACAACTGGTTCGAAGAAACGAGCTTTCGACCTCATCCATAATTCAAATATAACATGGGGGCCAAACCCCGCCCCTGGGGCACGCCGTCCAATAGCTAACACAACTTATTCTCTCAACAACTCCGCCTGTGAGTATAAACTTATTTCCCCACCTTGCTTAGTGTAAATTGAACCCATTTGATTTAACAATAAATTAATATAATGCCAACAGTATTACCACGAACGTGATCGTCTCTCTCAAAAGCTTATGT
The DNA here is from genome assembly GCA_907165275.2 of Zygaena filipendulae. Lineage (NCBI taxonomy): Eukaryota > Metazoa > Arthropoda > Insecta > Lepidoptera > Zygaenidae > Zygaena > Zygaena filipendulae. The sequence continues at coordinate 3,164,633 of OU015649.1, forward strand.
AATATCAGCTATCTATCGGGTGCTGCTTAATTGCTTCCGGAATATTATTTATTAAACTAATGGCGAACGTGATAATTTGCTCGAGCACTGATTGCAAAAGAAATAATTTGATTTGAAAAAACTATATTAAACAATTTTTTACAGGAAACGACACCAGTTTTGTCACTTGCTGTAGGAAAATGATTATATTTTTGAACAATTATTAATAACTATTTTCTAGTTAAAAAGAATCACTAAAATGATAGACATTTTAGTATTTTTTTATATGCATAGGATGTTCCTAATTATTTGACAGTTCTTTATCAATGTCAATATTTCATGACAGCAAATTTAATATTGGGATAGGATGTTGATCTCGACTGAGAGGTTCAATATCGAGGCAGTCACGAGCCCGGCCACTTTGTGCACATTAACTTTTGTTTTGGAGATTTTGTTTGAAGGCTGACATTCGATTTGGTCCTCACTGATAAAACTGGAATGGTTAAAAGGATTTTTCACGTGTTTCAATCATCATTCATTCATTTTTTTATCTACTAAACTTAGATTTTTTGGCTCTTACCCAATATTTTGTTGTATTTTTTATTTTATTATAGATAATCTCGCATATACAAAAATTTTTTAGTATTTAAAACACAAAGGGAAAAATTCTTTCATTGAGAATCTTTCTTTATGCATTGTTATATTATTTCATTCATAGTTACTACGAGCTCGCTTTATCCTCAACTCAATTCAAAATTCTGAATAATACTCAGTTTGACAAAACGTCTGATCAGTACTTATACTTAACAATACTTTTACTTTCTTTGTGATCGTAATTTAGTGACCAGTGAATTTACTTATCCTTTTACCGAATTATGCTGTGTATAATTTGTCATTTATTGTTCCTTTGCGACCCATGCGACATCGGCGACGCAAAAAACCGCCACTCTTAGGAAGTTCCTTAATAATATGGCGCCATCGGTAACTTTGTTGTACTTTTTTTATGCGGCGTGAACTTAGATTTGGATGTTGCGGCAGGAATATCGTATTTATCGAATAGGTCTTAAATATTATACTGTTGAAAATTAGTTTGGGTGTCTCGCATTATTACTTGTTTTGTGGTTTGTGTGTCGACACGTGTTAGTAGAGTCGCGTCGGTGTCTTAACGACAGGGCTACGAGTGCCATATTATGTTGGTGTGGTCCGGAAGTTGTGATTGTCAACAATGTTGTTAGAGAACATTTTCATTTCAACATTATTATGGACATTACATATTTCGACGGCGATGAAACTTGTTTTATTTTTGAAGTTGTATCCTATACGATACGATTAATTTTTTTTGTATCACTATAATACAATTGTTATACCTATATTCATTTGGCTGATGGAATTCTTGACAACAATTTGGTGTATTATTTTTTTATTTTCATTTGCAATAAGCAGGACAACATGGAGTTTATTTGAAACAATTAAAATGATAACAATCACACTTTCATAATTGTTATTTTTACTGTCGCCAACGGGCGCTCAGTGAATTTAGCCACGTGAACATACCACCTCAATTTATTACCCGCGGCCCCAGCAACCAAAACCGTCACTTACAGCACTGTACATGGCAATTTCATTTTCGAAATTACCTACGCGATTGTTATCTGTAAAAACAACAGGAACTTCAATGCGATCGGGACATCAAAAGTTGATTACAGGCAGTTTTAATTTTTTCGATATTAATAACGTACCTACTGCGTGAGGTGTGAGTCAAATCATTGTAGTGGTATGCATAAAGTTCAGACTTTGACGGTACTAAAAGCCTTCGGTTAAAAAAAATAAACCATTAAACATAGAGGATTTTCCAACTTCTTGAGAGCATTCTGCTATAAAATGTACCTACCCTATGGCCTTTTGATAACGAGTGCAAATTTTCATAATGATCGGTTGATTAGTTAAGCCGTGAAGGCGCAAAAAATAAACAAACACACATTTATAACATTATAGTTAGGATTCTTATGTAACGGGTCATTTAATCGTCAATAGTCTCAAAACTAACTATGAAGGTACTATAGAAGTATGTAACCAACAAAACTGTAACAACTGGAGTTTGTTATGTATGTACCTACTAGTCGGATCAAAATGAAATTTAGAGATAATCCCATTGATTTACCACTAATTCCTATTATAAATGCGAAAGTAACTCTGTCGGTCGGTCTGTCTGTCTGTTACGCTTTCACGCCTTAACCGATCATCATGAACTTTTTTACAGACGTTCTTAAAGATACAGAGATGGACATAGGGTACTTTTTATCCCGGAATTCCTGCGGGAACTCCGAAATTAAGGCTGGTGAAATCTTATAAAATTTTGCATACTGCACATTGTTAGGGGTACAGAAAAGGACATAGGGTACTTCATAGCTCGGAATTTCTGCGAGATCTCTGAAATTCTCTGAAACAAACAAACAAACTGAACATATTCAGTTTGTTGACTAGCCGTAAATATCTTCGGATCTTAATAAAGGACGTGATAACTTGTACCGTAAAAAAGTATTCAATATTCTTGTCTAATTCGAAGTTGACGTAGTTATAAGTTGATTATTGAGGTCACAATAGGGTTAATTGTGACACCAGTTCCGCAGTAAAGAAAAAAAGTTTAAATTTATTATTTACTTATTCATAGCGTCACTAACCGCGGTCCGATAAAGCTTGTATAGATCGACAGATGCGAGATCGAGGAGCGGGTGTGACAGTGCGCAGCGCTCGGTTTTTGCTCCCCCCCTCCTCTTCAGGCGTCGGGGCCTCAGCTACCGTTCCGCTAAACAAACTTCACGGAGCGATTCGAAATCGATTTGGTCCGATCGCATCTCCACCGGATAGCCTGCCTTGTATTTCTTTTTTATCATCGCCCACCTAGACAATGCTAACGGATCGTCTATGAAATTATAACCGCTTGGCTCCCACAAAGTTTGGCGATTCGATCGAATCTGTCAAATCACAATTTCATTATACCCAAATTGGTTCTGCTTTGTTTCTGATAAACATCTTTGTCCGCCAAATTGCCGTGGGGGAATCCTTTAGGAGTGCCAGTTGCGTATCATGTTCTGGTAAATTTGCCGAAATTAGATTTTGGAAATATTAATGAAAGCCGAGGGCGAAACTAAATGGTTAGGTAGATCATTTTTTATTTCGTTGATGTGGGATCCCGATCTAAGTGTATACTTAATAATTTTTTCTAATTGGGTTGTTGTTAATTGGGTCTCATTCTTCATTTAATCAGGGCTACTGTATTAGTCTTGTTGTTGTCGCTAATATTGGAATTACTACAGTACCAAATAAGCCGATTGCATGCATGATGCTGCTTATAATGATCTCATGATAATGAACGGTAAAGTTACAAAGCTGATCTTTAAATAAATAATTTTCACGACGCAGAGCACTGTCATTACTAAACCAATAGCTAGTAGATATACGTAATTACTGCCTAAGCCAATTTGCGAATTATACAAACACTTTTCATACTAAAATACTTAAGTATCAATACAATATATAAGCAGCAAGCATTGATAATTAATAATGAATCATTGAATACGAAAAACTAGTAGGTACCGTTTCTTCGTCCAACCAATCCGATAGTCAATAATTGAAACTTCGTGCTTGAGATAGGGTCATTGAACTCGACGTAATATTTAATCGACGGCTCAAATAATAGAATAAATGAAAAACAAAGATGGCTGCTCGCGGTTAATTTAAATGGCCATTGGCTATCCATTGAGGTGAGTGAAATGGAGCGCACAGAATTGGCGGTGACACGAGCCAGTAGCAAATTAAGCAGTCAAACAGTTGCGGGCAACATTTTATTCGAATGTTTGCTTTTTTTAACATTAAACATAGACAGAAAATGAAATACGACATTAAGTAATTTATCTTGAAAGCTAGGAAATTTCCCAGAACATTAGTGTCTTAAAAAAGAAAGTAGAAAGTAGGTACAATTTAATTCCTTTCAATAAAAGTCCTATTTCTCAAAGTTATGTTTAAACAAACATCCTAACTTAATATTATAATAGCGAATGTGAGTTTGCTTGTTCGATACGCTTCCACGGTTCTCTTACTCGACCGATCATTATGAAATTATGCGTCCACATTGGCAGTGGTACAGAAAAAGACAGTATTTGTATACCGCAGTTACCGCGGGAACTCCTTAATTAGCGCGGGTGAAACTGAGGCGAACAGATGGTTATGAAACTAGCACATTTAACATTTATAAATTCTTTGAAAATATCACAAGAACAAAATTCTTTTCGCTTTAATATTTTTTTTTTGTGTATCTACTTAGTTTAAAAGGCTTACGACCACTGTCCGAACAATCAAATCGACTTTTACAAATACAAGCAAATATAAACGATAGACGGACAGCTATCAGCAGCTATTGTGCTCTGGATAGCTCCCATTTGAGGTTTCCTCGGTCATTACGCGCCAGATTTATAAGGTTTTTGTGCGCGTGCGCCGGATGCGGTGTGATTTTATGGCGCGCGAGAAGAAAAGAGGCTTTTTATCGATGTTACTTAAGTATACAAAGATTTAGGTAATTTCCTGTAGGTACAATGCTCACTACTGGATTACTGGATTGATTTATTTATCTCACTGAATGTTCCCTGCAGTTACACCCGCGGATTTTATTAATTAATACGGAGTTTATTTATTTAATCCTTTATTTATTTTATTTATTTATTTATTGCACATAAAATACTAATATTACAATAGGTACCTTAAGAAAAAGAAAATGCAAATGGCGGTCTTATTGCATAGTCTTGCGGTAATTCCAAGATAAGAAGTATAGATACCTACTCTGTATCTTTTCTGTACCCCTGACAAAGTGTGTGTCAAAATTAGTTATTTTGAAGAAAATATCCCTAAAGTCGTCATTATTTTTCAGGGAGAGAAAGAAAAATTTCTTATGTTTTCATTGATTCATATTTTTCTAACATTACCTAAGCTTTTACACCTGCCGCTAGTTAGTCGACGTCTTGTCGATAACGACCCTATTTCTATTTGTTCAGTCGTGTTCCGTATATAGGTATGTTGAGTAACAGTCAATTAACCTTTCCGAACGATGTGTTTTATTTATGTTTTATTTTCATAATACAATTTACTTCGTTGAAGTTGAGAACATTTTATGTTTACGTATAGATTCTATATTCATCGCTAAGTACCAATACGCATTCCAATTTGAATTTTTTGTACTTATGAAAGGGAAAATTCGTAGTTCTTTTCTCTGGTAACATTTTTTATTGTGTTTGTGCTATAAGGAAGCGCCTGGTTGAAAATCCTGTGCTGATAATAAAACACGAGTACACCGATATATTAGTCCGAATAAATTATAATCAAAATTGAAAAAATCTGTTAAAAATATTTTTATCTACTACCAGCTGTGCCCCGCGGTTTCACCCGCATGAGTTTTCTGATCAGTAACCTGATCAGAAACGCATAGAGGACAGACAATACAAACAATAAACAATGGTTTTCATTTAAGCACTAGCTGTGCCCCGCGGTTTCACCCGCGTGAGTTTCGGGACTCCAATGCACTCTAATGTACTCCTTATAACAACAGCAATTAGCAGTGAAAGTCCCGTCAATATCGGTCTAACCGTTTCGGAGATTCACCCGCGTGAGTTTCGGAATTCTCGCAGGAACTCTAAACTTCATTTATATAAACCTTGTCCTGACAATAACGAACACAAAAAAAAAACAATTTTCCAATTTGGTGCAGTCGTTTGTAAGTTATGCGCTTACCAACACATTTGGCGATTCATTTTTATTATATAGATAATATAAGATTCACACTTAACCAATGTTGCATTACTTGGAATAGGTATTTATATCCAAACAGATAGATTACTTCAGTCAGTCTAACAATTTGGAAAAAAAATGTCCAAGCAGTTCGATCATTGAACTACTGGTCAACTAGTTGGAATAAACCATTTTATCGTGCCAAGCCTGTACAATTTTTGGTGATCAGTGATCTAATTTGAAATAGTATCTAATTTTATTATGACAATTATACATGAATTTGTATGATACAGGTTAAAGTATGTTTAAGCATTTGGCACTAAAATGATTAGATTAACGTCTCTATGCGCACAAATTTATGAGTAGGTAGGTCACCTATCATATCTATACATATCTATAAATAAAATTTAAGTGTTTGTTTGTAATTCCAAATTTACAGCTTTTCACTAAATGCATATGAAAGTATATAATTACGATACTTACATAAAAAAAATCCATTTTTTAAATTTTTCTCTTAAAACAGACAGACAGACATCTTTTTGTTCCAGCTAATCTCTGAAACGGCTGGACCGATTTTAACGGGACTTTTATTGGCAGATAGCTGATGTTATAGGGAGTAACAGGCTACTTTAATTTTACCAAAAAAATAGTTCCTGCGGGAATTCCGAAACTCACGCGGGTGAAACCGCCGGGCACATCTAGTCTGTAATATTAAATGCATAGATGTGTACAGATATTTTTTTCTTTGAATCGTGTATACCTATATATAATAAAATCTTTATTTCAGACATTAATGGCCGCACTCAGAGTCGACTTTAATGATTACTTAGTTAAGTATAGATTTGTAAAACAAAACTGCCGCAATCAGAGACGTTCAGTAAATTTATGTTAATTGGCATTTAATGAGATGTAACTTAATTAGTTAAATGCCAACTAGCATTAATTTATTAAACTTGTCTGATTGCGGCAGTTTTGTTTTGAAAATCTATACTTAACTAAGTAATCATTAAAATCGACTCTGAGTGCGGCGGTAAGTCCATAAATGGTTAGTGAGGAGTTAATAACAAGTTCTGCTTACATTCTATGTTAGTATTATTAATATTTTATCAAAACCAAAACATTAAATAAATATCATGTTTGTGCACCAACCAGCAAGGCACACTCAGTGTCTCCGGAAGGGACATTCCAGTCTGTGAGCTACCATTTTCAGGACTAAGCGAAGGTAATATAAAAACGAATAATTCGACATCTCAATCGAAATTGTAACAACCAAATAATATTTTATACATTAACGACCTTAGCCTAACATTAGAGGGTAATTTCGGCCGCACATTAATCCAGTAATGTCCGGCAATACACATAATTATTATTTGTTTTCTTGATAACTGTACTATCGATATTATTGTAGTGTTCTTGGTCAGATTGGTTGGTTTAGATAACGTTAAGTAGACAAATTGGATTGCTCTATTCGTTCGTTCGTTCATACAAAACGATTTCCTATAATATGATTCGTTTTGTTACAAATGATGTTATGAACGGTGCCTATACATATTCGGACAATCTTGTGAGTGGTCGATAATTGGTCTGTTACATTCTAGTAAATATTTAAATGGAATAGAATGGAATAAAAGTTTATTGTGCACCAAATACCTATAGTGTGCTATTGTATAAATAAATAAATAAAGCCTTTATTCTACTGCTCTCCTTTTACAGTACATAATGAATACAAATACTTTCAATCAGTGTAGTGTATATATATGTATACCTATATGATAAACGGTTTAAGAAATTTATTTCTTTAAAAGAATTACAATTATATAATACTTTCAAAATTTAAATTTAAAATTTAACTACATAGGTGTTAACACAAACACACACACCCTTACACACACACACACACACACAAACGCACACACACATACAAAAAACATCCACGATTTATAATTGTATACTACTTAATTTCTTTTCTCTTAAATGTACAACTACCTACTATCATTTATTTTTATGTTTGAGGTTGAAAAAATTTAAATTAAAAAATACAGTCAGACAGACATATAGTATTTAGTTCGCATTTATAATATATATATGGTAGTATATTTACAGTAGGGATTAAATACTCAACGAAGAAAATAAATATTCTGTCTCTCGGTATGTTTGTACAAAGACTAATTTGAATGTAATCGTATTCTGGAGAAACGTCCATTAAAATTTCGACTCTACACACAAGCAGAGCCGCAAGCGACTGCAAGTACTTAACATTTTCTCCGGTTTAAAATCACTAAACACCAACCAATATAAAATCGCTCAACGTTTGACGACATTACAAATCTTCTCCTACTCTAATAAAAGAGTCTATCCGCATGTCTGTCACGCTAATCTTCGAAACTGCCGAACGGTTAGGTATCATGCGGTTTTCAGAGGTAGATTAAGCTTAGCTTTAAGCAACATTTATAGGCTTTGTTTCATTTAAATCGGGTGTCGCGAAAAAAGTTGTTATCCTACTACTACTTTGGATGTTTGTTACTCAATCACGCAAAACGGCTGAACGGTTTGGATGAAATTTGGCATGCACGTTGTCACGGAGAAGGACATAGGGCACTTTTTATCCCGGAATTCCCGCGGGAACTCTGAAATTACCGCGGGTGAAACCGCGGGGCACAGCTAAGTGTACACCAAATTTCCTACCCAAAGAAGTTAACCGTTAATCGGTTACCGGTGCTTATTTATACCCACAGTACAAATTTCGAGCGTCAACTATACTAATGTGTTAGAAAATAATACTCGATTAATACATTAAGCAGCTGTTTTAATTACTTTTTCACAAAAGGGCGCGAGTGCCATGCACTCCCGCCAATTTCCCAAACTCACAATGACAATCTCACTCACCGTTGACAGCTTCTATGCCTGACACCTGTCGCATGACGTTTATGTCACCTGTCACCTGTCAGTGCCAGAGATATTAAAAATGCAGACGCTAACAGTCGGCCATTCTGACATTTGTCTGACCCCAGACAACCATCAACAGTGTTTGAGGAAAATTAAGAAGGGTGTGATGTGACCATCACTCCTCTAGACTTTTATACAAAATATAATGATTCGTCTAATTCTCAGTACAGGAGAGAAACGACTTTTCAGGATAAAATTTCTTTAAAAGTACAATATAAAAGGAAAATTAAATATAACATAAACTAAGTACCTAAATATTTTTAAATAAACAAAAGTATTGCAAGAACTACATATCTATCGACACATGATACTAAAATTCATCTTATATTCAGAAATTGTAAGCAACAAAACTATTTGAAAAACTCCGTTATACAATATAAAAACACTCAGTTAATAATTCGTCAGATTTTTATAGAAAAACGAATGATTAAGATAAAATTACTTTAAAACATAAACAAAGTAATGCAACTAAAACTAAGAACCTTAAACTTTTAAAATATATACTTTTAACAATAATATTGGAAGAAGCACATACACGTGATTCTGAGATCTTGTATCGTATTCTAATTCGTCAGATTTTTATAGAAAAACGAATGATTAGGATAAAATTACTTTAAAACATAAACAAAGTAATGCAACTAAAACTAAGAACCTTAAACTTTTAAAATATATACTTTTAACAATAATATTGGAAGAAGCACATACACGTGATTCTGAGATCTTGTATCGTATTCAGAAGAAAATGTAAAAAGCAAGACTATTTGAATAACTCAGTTAAGTTTACAAAAAAGAACAGTTAACATTTCGGCCATCCTGTGATAAGATAGAATGTCCTCATTCTACCATGAGTATTTTTTGTATAAGTATATTTTAAATCATGCTCTATGCAAGCAATGTCATCTTTACTACCGCAGATCATTTTTTATTTGGATTCAATGTCCGCTCCAACGTCCTGTCATCACAATATATAGCGCGCTTGCTCCAATGATGATCGGTGCAGCGGCAGCGTGCTTATTCTGGTACTAATACAGGTAGCCATCAGCCGCACGCTTGCTCCGAGGTCTACTATTTAACATTCAGGCAGCGCGCTCACTCCGGTATTCACACAGGTAGCCATCGGCCGCACGCTCGCTCCGAGGTCTACTATTTAACATTCAGGCAGCGCGCTCGCTCCGGTATTCACACAGGTAGCCTTCGGCCGCACGCTCGCTCCGAGGTCTACTATTTAACATTCAGGCAGCGCGCTCACTCCGGTATTCACACAGGTAGCCATCGGCCGCATGCTCGCTCCGAGGTCTACTATTTAACATTCAGGCAGCGCGCTCGCTCCGGTATTCACACAGGTTGCCTTCGGCCGCACGCTCGCTCCGAGGTCTACTATTTAACATTCAGGCAGCGCACTCACTCCGGTATTCACACAGGTAGCCATCGGCCGCACGCTCGCTCCGAGGTTTATTATTTCATGTTTAACAAGTAAAAACCAGATTACTGATCAATAATGAGGATTTGGAAATGGTCGACGAAACTGTCTTTCTAGGTATAACATTAGATGCAAAATTACAATGGGGCCCACATATAAAAAGTTATCAGGTACTAAGCTCGGCTCGATTCTGTATTCGTGTTGCAGAAACGAGCCATTCGCGCAATCTATAAGTTGGGCCCTCGGGATTCACTGAGAACTAAATTCAGCGAGTTTAAAATAATGACTGTACATTCTCAGTATATATACGAGAACTTATTATATGTTCACAAAAATTTAGGCAACTTTAAGAAAAACCGTGATTTACATAATCTAAACTTAAGAAATAAAGATAAACTCGCTGTGCCTAAGACTAGGCTCCATAAAATTTCTAAGTCATTTAAAGGACAGTGTATACGCTTTTACATCAAACTCCCAAACGATGTAACTAATTTGTCAATTAATAAATTCAAGACGCTTATTAAACACAGATTATGCGATAAAGCATATTATAGTGCAGTAGACTATTTAAATGATACAGACGTCTGGGAATGAATTGCTCTATCCAATTATTATTTTTTGTTCTCCTAGTTTATAAGTAAGATCATTTAAAGACAGCCCTGCTGAGTTTCTTGTCAGTTCTTCTCAGCAGAGGGCGTATTCCGAACTGACGGTAATTTATAGTTCTAAGAACCTGCTGACGATTACAAGTGATTGTAACCAATCCTAAGTAATAAATAGCTTTTGAATTTAGAATTTTTGGCAGCGTGCTTATTCCGGTACTAATACAGGTAGCCATCGGCCGCACGCTTGCTCCGAGGTCTACTATTTAACATTCAGGCAGCGCGCTCACTCTGGTATTCGCACAGGTAGCCATCGGCCGCATGCTTGCTCCGAGGTTTACTATTTAACATTCAGGCAGCGCGCTCACTCCAATATTCGTACAGGTAGCCATCGGCAGCACGCTCGCCCCACGGTCTGAACCTTAAACAACATGAAAAATATCCAAAGCAATACCAATTCATTGGCTCGTTGCCTCGGCTATCGGTATATAAAATAAATTACATAGTTCTACTTGTGAAAAGTACTTCAAGGGTCAGTTCCACAACAAACCCTTCAACTTTATTACTGTTAGACTTTTACTTTACTATTTTCTTACTTTATTACTTATTAGAGAATATTTTCGGGGTTTAATTTTGTCCGAGTTTAATGAAATCACTAGTTCAGTCTCTTTAGACTTTGACTACTCTTTGCCCCAATATAAGGAATTAGTATTGCAATTAAATAACTCGGCAGAGTTGTTAAATTCTGACCGCAAACCTTTTACCACAGAATAGATAGAAGAAGCATCAACTCTGTTTAATCTGAAAACTAGTGTCGCTGGGTGACTCCCGGACACAAACCCATAATGCACAAATACATTTACTGGCATAATGGAATGTGGGTATTAAACGCCGCCATTCGGTTAAGTTTCTACCCAGTAACTGTTACACAAATTCGGTTTTGGGAATATTATGGGAAACACATTCGAGATGCCAGCAATGGAAGTTTCGGTAAAGCTAGAGTAATTGCTTCATAGCAACCGTGGTGCGCCTGCACCGCCTACATGGTTGCCAGTTATTATACTATTTTCTCTGTGTCTTTTACTATCAAGATTATGAATGAGGCTGAATAATGAGGACTTATTCTCTTTTTACTAAAATTCGCCATCACGAAGAGACTAGGTTTAAAGTTACATAATACGGTTTATTGATAATAGTCAGAGATCAAACTTTGAAGCATAATCCAATACTACTAATCTGGATATTTTATGTTTCTGATAAATTTTCTAGATTAGCCTATTTCAAGTTAGCGATATACTCTCCTTTATTTTCTCACTGTAGGTACCTACTTATTAGTAGGTACATATTCCAACACTATCGTCGTAGCGGATTCTATTTAAACAACTAGTCTAAGTCTAAAGGTTAAATTTCTTACTGTATTAAAACGAACGGAGCACCTGAACACTCTCATGCTATCTGTAAAAGGGTCCAAAATCTTTCATTACTGAAAGTCAAAACGTTTGGCATTGATATCCATTTACTTGAGCCTACGTTTCTATGCTTCTTTGTACTAATAGCTTCTACTAATGTTACTTATCACGAATATGTTCGCGTTCTGCAAAACGGAATGTTTTAACCGAGAGATGGTTATACAAAATATCTTTGATAGCCAAGAAGGATCTAACGATACTACGATTTTCGATTTTCTACGAAATCCAGTGACATGATTTATTTTAGAAGGCATCATAGATTATGAAGTCGTTCATATCTACAAGTTTCCGCTTAGGGAGGCCTTTACAAGATACAAAGTGCTCAACAGGGCAACAGCGTCATTTTGCTAGTGGATCGTAAACACATAAGGTATCATAATAATGCAATTAAACCTGCCACGCCCTAATCAACTCTTATATTTTATATTTGGTATTATCTATTATATTATTACAAGGCTTTGTCTCGTTCAGTTTATTTTAACATATTTTTAATGTCACTTACTGGTGTGATAATGATTCCTATCTTGGATAATTAACGCTTTGCGAAGATAAGTTTTTCTAGAATAAACTCAGAGTCCTTTTCATTTATTTTAGTATTGTTTAGTGTATTAGTTTCTCTAAACCGATATCTCTAATATCTATGCAAAGATAATCTATAAAGTTATGGAATATAGTCGAAGAATACTTAAGCTGATAACTTATTTGGTCATCTTTGTAATATGTCTGTCACTACACACTACTCATTACGCGTTCACTGAATACAGCTCTATTATCTAGTTTGCAATTTATTGGACACCATACTAATGCCATATTATTTTTCAAGGTAAACAAATATTCTTCACCCTAGCGTAATACTCTAACAGACCTGTATAAAGAGTTGAAGAAGAATAGCATGGATATTTAAAAGATGATTAATTATTAGACAAAAAGTCTACTTGGATCTTCACAATATTCATCTTATGGGTAATTGATGTATATATTATCAATTTACTGTTAGTTATTGTTACTATGAGAGTATCTTTGGATTCATTCTGAGACTTACTTTTATAACGATTAACAAATTCATTGTTTATAAGAGTGTACCATAGCAGGCTCGGCAAAGTGATACTAACATGAAACCACACGCAAAATAGGCGCCCAGTCGTCGAATTGCGGAAACCAGCCCGTTTACAAATACTAACATGAAATCTTTCGCATCAATACGACATTCTAATACCTTTATTTACATTAAATGAAAACGGAATATTGGGCAATTTCAAAGACTGTGAGAGAATTAATTGTGACTATTCTATCCGTGAGTTCACTTTTATGTAGTTACTATTTTGGTTTAGGTAATCCTCGTTGTGAATCTAAGTGGTGAACTGAAACTATACTGTATTCTTCTTTAACTATGGCGAAACGCCGACGACAATACTACACTGATCCCTACGTCAAGACACGGTTAACGGTTAAGTAGTATCTCCAAAACCACCAGCTCAGAGTTCAAAACAAATGCGTTCAAAGTAGGTGACTGACATAACGAAGATTAACGCGACACGCGGTTTTCGGTAACTACGGCTTTCAACAATCTATAATAACACATACGTATAATATTGTAATTTTATATTTTAGACCTCGATATTGACGTTTAGGCAATGCATTAAGAGGATCGTTTCCATCCGAGACGCGTCGCGAGTAGGTATTTGCAAAAAGTCTATCTGTTTCATGCCGCTCTGCTACCGTGCGATGCGTGCGATAGAGAGACTTGCAGGACCTAGAGGCGAGTGCCTAATTTTTCCTTCTGAAATATTGTTTCGGGCCAAACCTTTTCTACCCCCCTAAACCTTCACTAAATGAGACAATTTTGGTGTCATTCGATTCAGTACACCTTAATCTAGGGCTGTACGTTTTTCTAATTTAGTAATTCAGTTTAGTTTAACTTTAATAAATTAAAAAACTCGAGGAAGATTTTTTGTAAAAAATATGGATATTGAGATGCTAATAACTTTTGTTATAAGCAATATTTCTTTAAAATCAAAACGTACAGCCCTAGTTATCCAATACATCAATAACATGTAAAAAAATCATCAAAATTGGTCTATGTTTAAGGGGAGATAAACGGTTTGGCTTTTTGTATGAAAATTTGCACGCACACGATCGTCTTAATAACGAATGGATATAATATTTTAACCTTAATCACATGTTAATAAATCAACGACTACATGTGGTGATGACGCAATTAAATAATTATCCTATTGTAGGAACAGGAATTGTACAAGTATCCGAGAGCCATGTAGTGATTTTTTTAAGGAAGATTCAATTAACACCTTCAGGCGCTTTCTCTCATACGCTGAAATCTTTCTTAGAGATTTAGTTGGTATATGAAATGATGACTGCTGAGGCAAGGTAATCCAACGAAACTACTTACTACATAGTGTAGTAATATAATCTGTAATAAAACATTGTTTCGTTTGTCTCCCATTACTTTGGTCTAAGAGTTTATTCTTTAAATATACAAGTTTAAATGAATGAGAATTAAAACGAGTTAACTTTCACAAAGTCAATCACATTTTAATATAGATTAGCTAAAACTGCTAGAAAAAAGCTATGTCTGATGCTAAATTGTCATCATAATTTGTAATGGTGAGGTGTTATCTTAATCTTGCTATAATCAGGCTGTTTCCGTAAGGTTTTGGTGGTGTTTAAGGTTATTCATGTGATCATGCCCGTTACGTTATACATATAGGCAGTATAGTCAAACAACGGACCACTCTATATACGTTATATTGTACCTAGAGTACAGTCTTGACCTAGTCACCTTGATTACGCCTCATAATTTTTATAATTGACATGAACTTAATTACGTCCTATTCAGATCGTACGGATTAAGAAACAACAAAAGGATTTATTTAATTTAAATGGGGGTGTCGAGAAAAGAAAACTTGTTACAAAACGAATTTCGCACAGGTGAAACCGGGCACAGCTAGCGTCAAACGGCTTTCTACTACATAGATGCATGTTGTATCTATTATCTACGTTTAACAAAAGATGTTTTTTAAATTTTTGTGTTCCGACTAATCTTTGAGGCAGTTACACCGAAGCACGTTAAAACATTTGTTACAAGTGGATAACTGATGTTATAATAGTACATTGTGTTACATTTGGACGACGATAAGCAATAACATGTTAATCCACAAAATTAAGTTATTGATACAAAACTCTTTATCGAGAGTTATAGATCGTTTTTCAATGATGTGTTTAGCTTATCTATTACATTGTTTAAATATCAACAAAATGTTGAACCCAAAAGAATTGATACAAAAAGGCGCTACAATTTTAAGATACAATTTGCTCAAACTTTTGCCAGTGTGGGTTAACGCACCATTGCCTATACCTATTATAATATTCTGTATTCTAATGTCATTCTTTTTATAAATTCATTTTATATTCTGATTTTGTATTTTTGTTGTGTTTTGATGGACTTAGGAGTCCTAATTTAGATCTAGAACCATTCACATCAAAATTATTGTACCTGATAAAATATATTTTTGTAGGGTTTTCCTCAAATTAACACAGGAGAAACCGCAGAGTACTGTTAGTTTTTCAATAGACTCAAAAGACTGTAAGTAGTAAGTAGATCGGAATTTTTCTTATCAATAGATATTTGAAACCCTTGCTTTTTTTTTGAGCTTTAATGATTTTCTTTTGAATTTATTTAGTTTTTCTTGCTAGTCTCATTTTATTACTGCATCTTGAGAGTCTTACTACATCTCCTAGGGATAAAAGCTCAAGCCCCTACTAGAGTGTTCCAACCTTAGTCACTAAGCAATACTTATTTGCTACTTAGGTACAACTGATTGACTCTTTACTAAGTTATTTAAGTAGCTGCGTTTTCAAAATTTGTCTAATTCACCAAATATTTTCTTATTAAAAATAACCACAGTAAAGTTAGATCTTGACTTCAGATAGGAGCAGTACCCATATTAGAAACATGGGAAAAGCACTGTAATGAATTATGAGTGAATACTTCGGTCACAAGACTGATGTTCTATTTTGTTTAAAGGTAGTCAGTCACTAATATTAGTCTTTCATTATAAGAAGAATAAAGAATGATTTCTAAAGCACAGGTACAATATTATTACACTAGACTGCAAGATTAGACAATTCTTTAATCAAAATGTCATTACTGCATCCACAGATTTATACTAAATGATTCAATAAAACTTTTCCTATCTGCATGATTATTAGGTACTTTATTCAAGTAACAGGTAGGTATGCTAACAGAATTAACTATAGGGTATCAGAGCTGGCAAAGTGCTATCAGCTTGAGGGCCATGAGCACAAGAGAAAACTAACATTTAGTAATAGGGTAATAATTCTGTTGCCGAACTATTCAGTTACATGTTAACTCAAAAAATAACTGTAACAAATCCTCAAAATTCAAACTATTAACTTGCACCATGACTTTCAGAAAAAGGAAAAGTTCAACATTTATATCAGTAAACACTGCTATATGGGTAGGTATCAATTTTAACTATATACTTAATGTCTGAAACTCATACTGTATGACTACTAAAAGAGAGAATAATCCAGCGTTTACATATTCTGTAAATACCGCTATGTATCAATAAATTTAACTGTGCATACTGTGTAAGCATATAAAGTTTGTATCAAGAATCGAGAACAAAGACTCATCCAGCGTTTACATATTCAGTAAATACCGCTGTATAGATATGTTAGATAAGTACATACCAGATGAACTTGGTTTTTCAGTTGTAAGTTTTATTAGTAAACACTGCTATGTGGGTAGGTATCAATTTTAACTATATACTTAATGTCTGAAACTCATACTGTATGACTACTAAAAGAGGGAATAATCCAGCGTTTACATATTCTGTAAATACCGCTATGTATCAATTAATTTAATTGTGCATACTGTGTAAGCATATAAAGTTTGTATCAAGAATCGAGAACAAAGACTCATCCAGCATTTACATGTTCAGTAAATACCGCTGTATAGATATGTTAGATAAGTACATACCAGATTAACTTGGTTTTCCGGTCGTATGTTTTATTAGTAAACACTGCTACGTGGGTAGGTATCAATTTTAACTATATACTTAGTGTCTGAAACTTATACTGAATGACTACTAAAAAGAAGGAATAATCCAGCGTTTACATATTCAGTAAATACCGCTTTGTATCAATAAATTTAACTGTGCATACTGTGTAAGCATATAAAGTTTGTATCAAGAATCGAGCACAAAGACTCATCCAGCGTTTACATATTCAGTAAATACCGCTGAATAGATATGTTAGATAAGTACATACCAGATTAACTTGGTTTTCCGGTCGTATGTTATGTCGTTAGACCGCACCTTGAGGATCTAGATGCGCTGGGCAGCACCGTCGCTACCACGGTCTGCGCCTGGCGCCTTGAGAACCTAGATGTGCTGGGGAGCACCTTCGCAACCACTGTCTGCGCCTGGCGCCTGTGTGTGATGCACAAGCACAAATTGCACAGGAGCGCCTTAGTCCTGACTATGGGTGTTTGGTTCCTTTATCGCACTTCTGAAATGTTAGAAAATAATACTCGATTAATACATTAAGCAGCTGTTTTAATTACTTTTTCACAAAAGGGCGCGAGTGCCATGCACTCCCGCCAATTTCCCAAACTCACAATGACAATCTCACTCACCGTTGACAGCTTCTATGCCTGACACCTGTCGCATGACGTTTATGTCACCTGTCACCTGTCAGTGCCAGAGATATTAAAAATGCAGACGCTAACAAATGTAGTTTTAATATCAACTGGATAACAACTGCATATTGCCCCTGTGCGGGCAATTTGGCAGGTAGCAGCGAAAAAAACCCATTTGCCCAGTCGGCGTGTGTGGCTTAATGTTATACTAATTATTTTTTGGTGCACGGCCTTTTTTGAGTGTGCAGGGTTGATGGGATAAAGAAATGATCGAATGGGGAGACAAGTTTTTATCGGACGATATTAATTAGGACAAAATATATTCTTAAAAGTATACGTACCTACCTACATTCACATGAATAATGTTGTATGATAAAAAAAGAGCTGTGCTTTATAAGAAAATACAGAAACGCTTTTCTTAGAATTCGAGGTTATTGACTAGATTTAAAACGTAATCGAACTTACACGTGTATTTATTATCTGTAAAAAACGAAAATATTAGTATAAATTATGTAAATATTATATTTTTGCATGTTTAATAGGTCTACAGTCAAACTTTGAAGGTCTTTAAAAAAATATATTAGTGCCTATACCTCCTCCATCAGTTTCCAACACCTACGGAACTCCAATGTTAAAATGAGAATTGAATTCCAAATTCGAACGGAAAAGTTTACCTGTGGGTACCTACATTTTTGTAACCTCAAATTTCCACGGTACCCATCTGAATCTAATTCGTTCCTGATCCGAACTTGATGTCCTATTGATTATACAATAATAGTAGGTGTGAATACATTATGCACGGTAAATTGTACACAAAGTTTGTCGGGTGATGCGCAACCTAGTGTTTAAAGGTCTTAATAGGGATGTGGCGAGTGAAAAAAGGGTTCACTTTTGTTAGTGCCATGCGTTTACCGAGGGAACACAAATTGATTTTTATTACAGCTTCTGTTCGTTGTCGTTTTATGAAGGGTTGCCCTCGCAGGTAAGAAATAGATAGTTGTAGTTTAATAGTAAATGATTGTATACAAGTAGTTTCAACAGAAAGGTGAATAATCATTTATTTCACTCTGCACTATGTATTAGCTGTTTTACTCCCTTAAATTTTGAGATTCCCTGGAAAACTTGCAAGACTCCCAGATTTAAACTGTTGATATCTACTTTACATGTAGATATATGACTATGTGACGGTTAATGCAATAAATGCGGATATTATAAATAATTACCAACAAAGCCAGTCAAAGTGGTAAGTTTTTACACTATGCTATGATACTGGTTGACTCTGATTGACAATGATCGGTTGCTACTTGACGTGCTAGCTTAGGTCTGTACTTTATACTGCTGACGATGATAGGCAAGTCAAGCGAGCGTAGCAAGCGTGCCGCGATAGTAGCTGATGATGCATCACTACATAGTAGGTATAAAACAAAGTCGCTTGCCGTTGTCTGTCTGTCCCACACTGTCCCTATAATAGTCTTAAAAACACATACTTAAAACACTACTTACTACTTACATATAACACTAATTATACCTATATACAAAGGTATATAAGTAGGTATAAGTCAGTTGTGTGGTGCCTATACTACTAGCTCTGCTTAGTTTAGGACTATAGTATGATAATGTGCAACCATTTTTTTAACTCGCTGAACGCCACATGAAATACGTCAAAGAGTGTTAGTTAGTCAATATTTATTTGGTAACGAACCTTAGCGTCCCGTCTGAAGGCAGAAAAATTACATGACATACCCTGCAACCGTTAATTGTTGACATAGGTAGGTGGATATACCTTTCACAGGTAGCTAGCTTAGACCGTACTCAGCTGTGAAACTCGGAAAGCCTTCAAATATCCGTTTTCCATACGGCCACAGCCGTTTCTTTACATATTGTAGTTATAGTTTCTCAGTATGAGCCCATGAGGCGATGAATCTTATAGGTGACAGAAATTAATCAAAATTCAACACACCGTATCTTGGCAATTTGAAAAATTACAACAATGGAAATTCATAGAAAATTCAAATTGCTTACGGAAAGACACTAAACAAATCCAACAATTAACCGATAGCGATCGAAGCAAGGCGACAATAATAGAAGATTACAGGCCAGCAAACTGACAACATTAACATTTTGTGCCAAATCGCATTTTAATTAGCCAGACAGATAAGGCAGGTCATTAGCTAGCAAATTACCCACGTAAGAGTTGTATGTTTTATTTCATTTTTCCTTATCTCTTCATATTACATCTTGTCCGTCAAATTGCTAGTACTCAGCGGGTGGAGTTCCATTACGAGCGCTTGCGATTAAAAATAGTTTTTTTTACTGACAACAGACAGCTCCTTTGACTTAGCGAACTTGGTTAGCAAACGTGATTTATACCCCCAGGTCTCTTGGGTTTGATTCCTGCATCAGGATAAACATTTATGAGTCGAACATTTGTTTTTAATCTGAGAGTAGTGCCTAAAGTGTTTATGGCACTTGTTAGTTTCGAAATTCTTGCGGGAATTCAGGGATAAATACTCTATGTCATTTTCTGAATCCCTGACAATGTGTATGCAATATTTCATGATGATCGGTTAAGCTATTAAGGAGTGACAGCGTAAGAAACAAAAAAAAACTCACTTTCGTATTTAAAGACATGTCAAGATCCCACATTTTAATCATGAAAAGTACTAAATTTATGAGCAAAGAGAGCCAAATGTATCGAACAGCATTAATGATCTGGGACCAGAAAAATATCCTTTGTGAATTTAGTTAGTCACCGTCGAATTCCAGTTTTGAGAATAACGAGCAAACATTTGCACGCTACATTCTTACATCCCCTTATTTTTTTCACCCGCTTCGCTCCGCTTATCGCTCCGCTGAAAGTGTAATAACATACAATAAACATGCACAAAGTCATCAAATGTGTTCATAGCATTATTGTTCTACTACATGTTTGCTTGTTCAATTATTTTACTATAATGGTTCACATGACACATCCCACTGATGTCATTAATGTTGCTACAGATTGTCGCTTGATATTTTATTATTTTTTTTTTTAAATCATAAGTTCAAGGGTGCTGTTGCCAGTCATACAAATAATATTTCACAGTTAAAAATACTATAAATACTGTATTTTGTGTCATACGAAAATAGGATAGGATCGTAATTCGGCAAGTTATAAGCATCCATACCTACGCTACGTATGGACCAAAACATTTATCGTTATTTTAATACAACTCCTTTAGTCATCCATTAATTGTAGCACTACTTACACACAGTGCAGTCCGTAGGAGGTAAATTTCGGGGACACCCACATTAATTTTACAGATAAATCGTAAGCGCATGCGTCACACATTCCAAAATGTTGGAGAATAGTAAAAATCGGCCCCTAATGCTTTCATTACCACTACTCGTTATCGGTTTGATGAGTGGTGGACAGCACGGGAGTCACTCCATCAGGGCGAAGCCAGACAGCATTATTTTTATGAGACCTCCAAACTACAAAACGATTCCATTTTCAAACGGCTTTTTTCTTCTGTCGATGGAGGCCGCGCGTGCGGGCTAATGGGCCCCTGTGATAACTCTCACTTCGAATCCTTTTATTCTCGTGTCAACAACAAACAATCCGCAATCCTTTCCAACCCTTATCACGACTATGCCCAAAGTTTGTTTTCGTTTGAGCCGTATTGACGTTTTGTTAACGAGAAATATTTCATTTTGTAAATTTATCAGCACTTTATTTGTGTCGTGATTTTGTTGTATCTGCTCTTGTTTTCGACTATGTCCTCGGGGACGAATACTTTGGATGTCTCGGATGTTTTTGTTCGGAGTGACGCAATAAATTATCTGTTGATAGACAGTTGATGGTCGTGTACGGCCTACTGTCGCGTCTGTTGATTGTTTACAAACCCCTAATGTTGCATTAAGATTATGAGAGAGTATACCTAATAGGTAGGTACCATAATATGTAAAAATGGAAACCTTTTAAAAGGACTTTTGTAAGGACGATTTACGCTACGGTAATTTTTAAGTTGCATAGCAGCCTCTCTAGAGAGCTACAGTAGAGAAATCGTGGATTCGATTTCCACTAATATGGAGATAAACAATTTAGCGTTTTTACCTACAAGTTGTTTACATACTAGTTCAGAAATTAATGATTAAAAATCCATAAGGCATTTAACTATAACCTATACCTGTATACCTACTTAATATAGAATTTCATCACAATACTAAACTGACGAATATCAACTGTACCTACTGCAAAATGAACCCAAATAGTGTACAATTTTAGTGAAAACTTCCTATATAACTATATAATATAGGTACCTCTATCAACACACACACATTGCACAAGGGACCTAATATCTACAATTTTACTTATACGTCCTATAATTAATGGAATTTACTTCGATGAATAACAAACAAGTTTTACAACTATAGTTCCAATAATTATTTTTTCAATAGTTTATTCTCTCCTCATAGGAAGTTTATTTCATACCTGAACTCCACCTGCTTCGGACATGGTTCTTTTGCAACGGTTAAAGGTAAGCACATACATACAAGCGCAAATTAACGAACTCCGGTGGATATTACTGTGAATAGTTAATGCTGTATTAATAAGGATGTAATCGTATGCGACTTATGAATGCAAGATCAATTTTTTTACACAATAAATATGAGGAAACATGTAATAAAATTGTGTTAATAGCTATCGCTAACTTCACCTGTAAGGGGAAAAGGTTGAGTTTGTAATTAATATCAATTAAAATATAGATATCGATGTTTTTAATCAATAAACATGTTTTTATATGTAGTTTTGAACATTTCTTCCCCTCAGACCAAATAAATTGGTCTAAGGTCTTCCCATATAAAGAGACTCATTTACCTTATAATGTATTACTAACTGTTTTACGTCCCACAAAATCTTAATTTTCATAAGTGTAAGTACCTTCTAGTATAGTAAGTACTATATTATCTGTGGTGTAAGTAACGCACACTTATCCCAATCAGTTCCTACCTAATAAGTTAAAAAAGTATTTTTTTTTAATTTCGGACACAAATTGACACAATATAAGCTAAATGA
This sequence comes from Zygaena filipendulae, assembly GCA_907165275.2. Taxonomy (NCBI): domain Eukaryota; kingdom Metazoa; phylum Arthropoda; class Insecta; order Lepidoptera; family Zygaenidae; genus Zygaena; species Zygaena filipendulae. The sequence goes on from OU015649.1 coordinate 3,187,566, forward strand.
TAATAATGTATTTTTCATTACTCATACTCGGAAAGTAGGTCTGAAGTTGCCTGAGAAGCGGGTTGAAAGTAGCCCTTTTCAGCCCTAGGGAGAATCGCTTTCAACTGACAACTGTCAAATTATTAAAAAAAAACTAGGTCTATTTTCACATTTCTATTGAACCATGTTTCAACTTTCTATACAGCCAGCGCGATGTAAAATTGAAATAACGTAAAGTTTAAGTAGGTATTAATTAAAATAAAATTCATTCACTTTTTCTTAAGCTAATTCCTATTTATATTTTTTTATTTTCTTTAAATAATACTTAATAATTAAAGAAAATATTTTTTTTAGGTCGCCACAATGTAAATAAAAAATACTGGCTGAATAGCTAGCCGGCCAAAGAAAAAGAAATAGGTGGGAAAGTGTCAAGCGACTATCCGATCTTCACTCATTTTTTCTTTAGCTAATTCCTATTTTTATTTTGACTTTCCTTGCATTCGTAATGAAAAGCACAGTGTTACCCTCGGGAGAAAGTAACTTATTTAGTGCCTCGAACTATTGGCGCCCTCGCTACGCTCGGACGCCAAACCCCGTCTCGGCGCTAAATGAGTTACTTTCACCCCTTGGATAACAATGTACTATTTCATTACTCATACTCGGAAAGTAGGTCTGAAGTTGCCTGAGAAGCGGGTTGAAAGTAACACTTTTCAGCCCTAGGGAGAATCGCTTTCAACTGACAGCTGGATACTGCAGAAACTCAATTTTTTTTTATGTCATAGGGGGCATACTTACTGACCAGTAGCACACCTAATGGTTGATTTATGTAAAATAAAATTCACTCATTTTTTTCTTTAGATAATTCCTATTTTTATTTTGACTTTCCTTGCATTCGTAATGAAAACCACAGTGTTATCCTCGGGAGAAAGGACTTACTTTCACCCCTAGGATAACAATGTACTATTGTAATTGCGGTGAATAATAAAAATAGTTCAGACCTACCTAACGCTGTTTATTACAAAAATATCTTAGCGGATAAACCTATTGATATATTATGTAGGCTTGAAAAATGTATGTCAACATTTTTGTACAAAAAGAAGGACAGTTATTCGCTATACCTACGTATATACTTTACGTAATACTCCGCTTGTTGATGTCGGGCCTGTTAGGGACCTCGGTATCACACTTGATAGTAAATTACATCTAGACATGCATGTAGAAAATATCATCAGTAAGGCATATGGATATAAAAAATATGGATTTGGTATGCGTCCTTGTGAAAATTTTACGCGACGCGATTTTTCTACATATTATCTATAAATCTCTTATATGCTTGTGCAACCCTTTTTACAATAAATACACTGATGTGCTTGAATCAGTACAAAAACGATTTCTACACTGTATGCACTAGGTATACCTAAATGTTTCATTGTTATTTGCCATATGATTGTCTCCTAAAAAGGTATAATCTTATTAAACTTAAATATAGACGCATACAGCTGCAAGCAATGTTTCTGTATGATTTATGTCATAATAGGTATGATTGTATTCCACTTAACTTAACAATAAACTGTTTTATAATGTTCCTCAGAGACACACTGCCGTAATGTACCCCCTTTCTAGCAATGTGTGCCGGACGAACGCTGGTGAACGCTCTCCAATGGAATCATATACCTACCTGACAATTACTTTGTCAGTATAGACATTATGTCTATCTGTTCGTTTTGGAGTGTACAAGGGTATTTTACTGGATGTACCTACTCCGTGGTGCTGTATAGTGTATAACTTGTCAAACTGATTACACTATAGTTAGCCTAAACTTTAAATTAAACTTATACTTAAGGTTTGTAAATCCACAACCACTTCTCAATATTTTTTAATAATTGAAATGTTAATGGTGTTGGTGGCCGAATTTGTATATTTACCTAAGCTATTGAAAAAAACAAAAAATATGGAAATTTTAGTCTGTATCTATACATACGTACAGTATTTAAAATTCATATTCGTCTGCCGTCGGCTTCATTCAACTACCGGGTACATTTACTTGTTCATTCAAGTATTATTGTAAATACGGCAATTTTTGGGTTAATGGAGATGTGGACTACTTCTGAAAATCAAAATTCTAATAAGTCCGTCAGTTAGAGAATAAAAAAACAATAGACACGTATTTTTTGCTTTTTCAAATACAATAAAATATGCAGAGACAAAGCGCATTAAATTTTAGGGTGAGGGGGTCGTGACGTCACCAACCGCTAAAACCGCCATACAAACTGTCAGAATAGTGACGTCACGCGAAATTTCAACTCAATATATCGCCGTTATTTTTTGATTACGTAAAAAAAGAAAAAAATACGTGTCCAATATTTTTTAATAATCTACAAGACGGACTAAAAAATAAAAATTAGTCAACATGCCCATTGTCGTGTTATTTTTTTTAAATATGGTAATGGTATAGGTACAGACAGTGGTTTTTAATAATACCTACATAATATAAAATAATACCTACATAAGGTATTATTATTAGGTATTATATACTTACACCAAATCAGTCCCTCTCTCCCTTTAGGTTACAGCGCGATTGTCCAGGTCAAAACACTGTATTTACTTAGAGGTAAATAATGTTAAAATTGACTTGTTATTTTTGATATTAATTAAATGTTTTATAAAAAAACTAGCTTTCGTCGTGGTTTCACCCGCGGTAATTGCGGAGTTCCCGCGAGAATTACTGGACGAAAGTACCCTATATCTTTCTCTGGATCCCTTGATAACGTGTATGCAAACTTTAATGGTGATCGGTCCAGCCGTTCACGCGTGATGCCGTGACCAAAGGAAATAGGGATTCATTTTATATACCTACAGACATAATAATTATGTAGATATACCTAGATGGATATGTCAAATCTTTCAGTTATACTAGAGAAGGTCCGTGTACGTGTAAGTTACCCAATCTTAGTAGATATAATTATAGTTTATTTATATCGACGCCCCAGCGAATAAACCGGAAGTATAAAATTTCCAATTTTACAGAAAAAATAAAAAATTAAAAATTTTATTCTTAAAAATATGTCATGCAGTACAATAAATCCTTAGTAATATTATAAATGTGAAAGTGAGTGTGTTTGTTTGTTTATTACCGATTGTTATGACATTTTGCATGCACGTTGTCAGGGGTATAAAAAAAGACATCGGGTACTTTTTATCCCGGAATTCCCGCGGGAACTCCGAAATTACCGTGGATGAAACCGCGGGGAAGAGCTCGTATCAAATAAGAAGTATTTTTTTACGGTACCTCTATAAGTATAATTATACTTCGTGACATATAGAGGTCTACAACCACCTCTTAAGCGTTATTTTGACCTTCCATTGAATTGTGGCAATCGCAAGTTCGACCTTGCACAGTACTTATAAGGTCGAAAATACAATGAATCGATGTACAGATAACATGATACTCCAGTAAGAGGTGGTGGTAGTTAGCCTCCATACAGTTTTTGTTTCATTGTCAGTTGGTTTGCACAAAAAAAATATGGTTAAAATTTAATTTTTAACACTAATATAATTTTTAATTTATTTTCTAAAATAAGCATTCTATGGCTTACACTAAATCCACGAGCAACAGTTAACTTATTATTGATAAAGGGGAGTTTAATGAATCGACTTAATTTTCCGCATGAAAGGCCTCATGTTTTACAAGTTAATTTATAAATTTCAACCTTGTGTTTCTAAATCAATAGTAAGTATAGATACTAGCTATGTATATTATAAGAATGAGTATATTGGGATTTTTCGGTAAGTATTACTTAATTTTTGAAATTATTAATGATAGTGACTAACTGTGCCCGGTAAATGAGATTTCCTCAAAAACTCTTCGTTGAAATGATAAAATCCGAGATGAAATCTCTCGCATATAGGATATGCCCATCGTACCTACGTGTGGCAAGAGCTATATTGAAATTCGTTCGATATTTTTTATGTGATACGCGTATATTCAAATAAACCGATAAACAGAACAAAAACTAGAATTAGTACAGAAATGATATAAAAAAGTCAGCCAATGAAAGGATGATATTATAATTATTTATAAGCCGCCGCCCTAATCTATACACAAAAATAAAATTGAAGTGTCAGTTTGTAATTCCAAATTAACAGCTTTTCACTTAGTGCATATGAAAGTATATACGGTACTTACATAAAAAAATCAATTTTTATAATTTTTCTCTGTCTGTCTGCCTGTTTGTTACGGCTAATCACTGAAACGGGTATACCGATTTTAACGAAACTTTCACTGGCAGACGTTACGAGAAGTAACTTAGGCTACTTTTATTCTAGAAAAAATTCCGAAACTCACGTAGGTGAAACCGCGGGGTACAGCTAGTTACCTATTTATATTGTACAACATAAGCTTCTTGCTATATAAACATAAATTAATTATTTATTACTAGTTCTGCCCCGCGGTTTCACCCGATTAATTTCAGAGTTCCCGCGTGAATTCCGGGATAAAAAGTACCCTATGTGTTAATCTGATGTATAAGCTATATTATTGTAAAGTTTCATTTAAATCCATCCAGTAGTATTTGCGTGAAAGAGTAACAAACATTCATCCATTCATCCATCCATCCATACATTCTTACAAACTTTCGCGTTTATAATATTAGTAGGATTCATCATTTATAGTGGAAGGATGAGTATAGGTAGATAGTTGAACAACATTAACGTCAATCTAAACAACTGCTCTATTAAAAAAAAACACAAGTTTGATTATCGTTGATCGATTTCACCTGTCTTAATTCAAAATCGGAACTGCCCTTGTTACACCCGGTTCGTTGCAAATCGATTACAGCTACGGAGTTCAATTTAGTTCCGGAAACGACTAGTTAGGGGCTCAGGATGTTTGGGGCGGGCCTTAGGCACGGCGTGGCAAGTATACTACATTAAGCCAGTATATCTAAAGGAAGTTAGATAGTTATTAGGTCAAAACATAAACATTTAGAGGTCATTAAATTGTATGCATGTAAATATTTTGCTTCAATAGTCATGTCAGTTTGATTTCTTTCTCACTTTAGTAATAGCTTCTTTTAGTCTAACACAGACTTGCTTTAAAAGATGAAATAATTTACTTCAGTAGATTAAAAACCCAGTTTGGTAATATGAATTAACTTATTAAGATTCGATTCAAGATTTGCTGAGAATCGAGAAAATGTATTTTCTTTAGTTCCGGATTTATGTTTACCTGAAGTTACCATAATAATAGATACTATTAATTATTATGTCAATTTGGAAACAAAATTGTATCTTCGAGGTGATATTGTGCTTTATGTTCAATACCATACAGTTTCATTTCACTTGTTTCAAACTCTATATAACTCTATCACTTGTAATACTTAGGTATAACTCTATCACACTTAATTTAAAACTGAATTTTAATGATTACTTATCTATAAGTAGATAATTTATTATTTTAACTACACTGATATAAGTATTATATCAAAGTTCACCTACTAAATTTGAATTACAAAACAAATACATTGCTTAGGTAGGTACCCATCACCCACTTTAATTTGACAAATAGGTCTTACTCGATTTCCTGAATTTTGTTTTCGCAACAGACAGGTGACAGTTTTATTATATGTAATATGTATCTATAGGACCTTTTTTATTATAAGTTATTATAACCAACCTTCATTGCTGTTTGTATTCCCGTCGGTAGATCTTTCCGAGTCTTCGCCACCAACAAGATGTCTGATGCTGAATGAATTCGTTTTCCTTGCCACGGGCACTTCCGCCGTCACCCCTGTGACGTCACAGGGGCCATCCGCACCGTTCACCTGCATCCCCACCTCCCCGCACACCTGCCCCGCACCGTTCAACGCAACCGACTCCGAGACCGTTCCGTCTAACGCGCCGCGGCGAGTGGTCAAGTCCATTTTCAAATTCGGCGCTTTTTTGTTTGATTTTTTTATTGCCTTTTTATCTGTGATTCATTTTTTCGACCAGTTTCTATATTGATATCTATATTTGTTTTATTAATTGCAGAGTTTTATTGTCGTTTTACTATCACCAGATTTATAATTAAAAGTTCGATCGTAAAAATATTTAGATGATTATTATGCATTTACATTTTGACAGGGTTGACACTTGTTCTTGTTCTATAATTAATTTCAACTATATCACGATAAATATTTAAATTTTAAACGATAAAGTAGATAAATAAAAAAACAAAACCAAACACCACTCCTACTACAAGTCCACGTAACACAGCTGTCATAAAAAAAAAGTTCTAAAATGAATTCCAAATTTAAAACGGCAACGGTGTCAGCGAATGTTATTTTTGCCGGCGGCAGTTTATCGATATTTGCAATAAAATCGCTCGGCAGCACGCGCCGAGACCGCGGTTGAGACGGCGACTCGAGCGACTGTCCCTCCGGCCTCCTCGCTCCTCCGACCTCACGCTCGCGCGGCCCTCCCTACGCCTCCAGAGGCGGAGCTTGCCGCCCCACGTCGCAGTTAGAAGTCGTCAATTGAATCGCACGACTTTTTACTGGACAATTAATTGGTGACGCGCGATTATTTTACTCAATTAATCGATTTGTTGTAATGATTGTTTATTTTTATTGCGTTTTATTTGAATCGTGATCGTTATCTATGTTACCAGTATAGGTATGGTATACCTACTGTACAATATTACAAAGTTTCATATAGTTTCATTAAAACTTTGGTGTGGTTTTAGGTAGGTGAGCTTTAGGGGTGGAATTAAAAATAAAATATATGTACTTACACTCAGTACGTTGAGTACTAACATTCAATATATATTTTGCCAACCCTAAAACTAGGTATCTTAACCAAGTATGAAATATTAACCAGGAAAATTAATGGTAGAGCCAAAGTAAAGCATAGTTAGTTCTAGTTACAACATGCTCTATCTTTGTTAACTGGCAGTACATTCTGGTTCTCAAGTTTATACTCGTAAATATTTAGCTCTATAGTTTATCTTACTTAATTGCTATTTTCTACTTCTGCTGAATTGTTAAGATACAATTATGAGAAGTGTTCCATCCTAAATACAAAATTTGAAATTTTTACTGTCGGTATTGAAGAATAAATAAATAATATTTTACCTAACGTCTTATACTACGCAAAACTAAACTTAATAACTAACGGCCGCACTCGGAGTCGTTTCAATGATTACTTGATTTTAAGTAAACATTTTAAAAACAAAACTGCCGCAATCTGAGACGTTTATATTTGTTTCAAACATAGGTAATATTTAAGAGTTCTGCTTCATATTCTTTTTTGAAACGCCTACTTCACTACATACCTACATATTACGCTACTACTACTATCATATAGTCTAATACTTACTTTGGCATAATAATAATTTGAAAAACCTATCTCCGCAAAATTAAATCACATCAAAAGTATCCGTAGACGTGACCAAATATAAAACAACATGATATTATAAACAATAAATTTAATCAACAATCAATATTTGAGAACGTTACAGTGGATGTCTTATATTACAGACGCAGATAACTTATAAGGCGGTGCAGTGTTTGTGTGAAGAGGCAGAGCTTGAAGATCGGCACGGACTCAAAGCCTGCGGGCCAGCGGGGCGTCTGACTCAATTATACCGGGGTCCCAAACTGATTCTATTTGTATGGTAATACACTCATTACTACAGACAAAAAGGGTTGGAGGGTAAAGAAAACACCAAATTTATGAGTCGACGTTAATGTTTTAGAAAAGTTTTAATGAATTGTTGAAATATACGATAGTTGAACGCTTCGCTTAACGACCGTTACAAAGTTCAAGTTTAAATAGTCAATGTTAATCAAATGTTTAGTTTAATCAAGAATATATGCAGATGGTTAGTTAAAAGGGTCGAACGAAATGAACGCCTGCTATGGAAATGTTCACGGTATATTATTTCAAGCCCATAGTTTCACTTTGTTCGTATTGACACTAATTGACAGTGATAGTTGGACTGAGCGCTCGACGTAAGAACATATTTCTATTGATTAGACTTAAACGAGTCAACCGTTTCAATTTCTTTTCCTTTAAACGTACATACATTATAATATATTATATAATAAATATCCTAAAGGGATTAATATAAAAAAAATGTTCTTATAAGTACCACCTATTATTGTTTTCTATATCTAGTTGTAATACCTACCTTGGTTTTGAGTAAGTAGTTGCTTGTTTGAACTTTATTTCTCATACACAAGTTGACTTAAAGATGCGATGCTTGACTTGAAATGTGCGATAATTATCTTGGTGGAGTTGAATTTCGCACCGTTTCATGAAATTTTGAGTGAAACTATGATTTAATCATAATGATAAATGCTTGGTGTTATAATATTCTTAACCACAACCTCCACCATCGAGGATATAAATTAAGTTTACATAAATATTTACGTTATTTAATCTATAACCTATTTATTTCCCAGAATGAGGTGGGCGTGTTATAAAATAATATATAACACAAGTATGATAAACGAAAAAATTTGCAAAGTCATCATTTACATTTCAGTTCATAGTACAAAGTACCGCCAACAAAGGAGCCGGTACCTTTTTTGTGGCCACTACCGTTGTGTTTGTTTATGAGAGCCAATCTACGGATGTACAGACGGACTATTGAATCAATAAATAGATTAGTAGCTGAACGTACTTTGTAAGCGATACGACAACGGTTGGCTAACGTTGGTAAATAGTTTTAGGGATGCGCGGAGAAAGCTTTCTCAGGGAGTATACTTTCGTATCTACGTAGTTCATAGCTCATTGGTTGGTACGTTTGGATCGCACATTGCAAGGCAGCGTGTGACAAAACCATGTCACATGTCAGCGTGTCACAAAACTATGTAATTATAGGGCGCTTTTTACTGCCCAGCTGGCTCTATCACCTTCAAGTCGAAAATCTGTCGTCAAGCACCAAGCGGTACGTATTCTGGCAGCCTCACTTGAAAGTCAGTACCCGTTCCGGGTTAGGTGTGTATAAATTTTCAAACACATCGAGAGTTGTGGTCAAACTCCTCCTCCTTCTAATAATAAAAACAATACTTTTTGTAGAGACATGGAGAAAAAACGAACGTTTCACTTCATAATGTTTTTTAATGTTCAAAAAAAAAATACAAAAAAGCAATCAATCCTTTAAATTAAGTAGGAAATCTTTCGAGTTTACGCAAATTACGTACAGAACCCTCGATACAATAGTTAGAACAGTTCAAATTTCACGGTCAGTTTGGAGCCGGCGCGCGCGCATCTCGCAAGTCACTCGCGCGCAATCATCCCGCGTCTGCCACCACGGCTTTGTTTCAATCGATACCGACTTTGCGTTGGCGCCTTACCTTTGGCTCTGAACAGTGAGATGAGACACATTATCAGTGAAAAATATCGACTCCTGGACAAAGACCTCCCCCAAGGATCGCCATAACGAACGGTCCTGCGGCTCCCACCATTCAAAGGCGTCTCGCGACCTTCATCAAGTCATAGGTCCACTTGTATTGTCATAATATCACGCAACTTTATCCTTGAGATGAAGTAGAGTTGCCTAAAAATTGCGCTTTGTATCTTAACAGATGTAGGCAGGAAAAGGGACGTCTAAAAAGTGGGTTACATTTCTTTGGGTTTGTAGCATATGTCCCTACTTAGCTAATTCTAAATTTGATGCGGATTAAAACAATGTGTGTGTAACATTTGATTAAGTATTAAAAAAACTGGGTTAGTCTAGAAGTAGAGTTCTCGCTTGTTATTTAGGGTGTCCTATTATGTATTTTATAATAATCTTTGTATGCATACAAATCAAAAAACCTGCACACTTATTGAAATCATATCGATAGCGATGGCCTATAGGCTACACATCCTCAACATTAAAGGAGGCCTAGATATTAAAACATTATTAAAAAAACAACGGCTCTATAATTTGATCCTTAAACAGTATACTCACTGTTTGCACCGTTTGGTCCGTAATTGAATTTACTTACATATGTAATGATTGATCCATAAATTATTTATGATAATATTAATATGCTTATAAATAACTGTCTACCCAGTGCTACTCAATGCGGTCGTCCGTACAATCGTTCACCATTACAGTAACAACGCTTGAAGTTGGTTTGTACACGCCTACTAATTCAATTTACATGATTTCGTGTTCAAGTACAGTTAGATAGAAATTCATTTATTTATTAAGAGTTAAATTATAAAGAATAAGAGTTAAATGATAAGTAAAAGACCAGTCACCTTGGACAGCACCAAAGAAAGCTTCCTTCCAGCAGTAGATGTCTATGAGTTGAGAGATGAAGAGAAAAACCAATACATCTCTGTTAATTTCTTCTAACATAGTGTTGGCAATTATATTGCCGGAGCAGCGCAACGGTGCCAACAGTTTGAAGTATCCAAGTCAATGACAGTAAAACAACTGGCAACAATTCTAGTCATAGACGTAACTCTCATTAATCGGTGATCATTTCTTTGTGTTGTATCGAGACCGTCAACTGACGCTTGTATATTTATGTGAGAGTTTTAAATAACAAATATGGATTTGTTAACTGAGTATCTTAGTTTTGTTTAGTTTACACGTCGAATTTTTCGGTTTCATTTGAGGACGTCCTAAAGCGGATCCATTGACAGATGCAAGGCGCCCGTGGACTCATTTAATCCAGCCTCTATTTGCAGGACCCAGTTAACCGAACATTATTACCAACATTTACATATGTAGTTGATGCAAAACTAAGCGCTTTCTCTCCCGACATTACCGACTTTGTTCGAAATTAATGAACGACGATGATTTGCGAAAATGCAAAGCTCATGCAGAGTAGACATATTAAACTTTGTAATTACAAAGACAGGGCTCGGCGTCCGCCCTTTGTGCTTGTTAATTAATTATATTTACGTAGTTTATAAAATAACATGGAGGTACAATGACTTACCGCTGCCGACAGTAGCTGGCGCTGATTTTTTTCTGTATGCTTATAACAATAGCCTATTTAAAAAAAAAAAAAAAAAACAATATGAAAGGCATAATTGAAAGTATAGTTCTGTTGGAAGTCTCCGGAACAATGTGTTTTATAAGCTCATACGAGAATTATTCCTTTTCTTGGTCACATTGTGAATCCCTAATGAGATATATTTTTGTGAGTTTGACGAATTCAATGCTTTATACATATAACGAATAAAAACCTTTACTTATGGGATAGTTTTAGAATGTAAGTTGTTACATATATGTTTGAAATTAAATAGGGATATCACTACGTATTATAAAACAAAGCCCTTTGCCGTGTGTGTCTGTTTGCCTGTCAACTAAGCTTTTTGACTGTATTTTCCTATATTATGAGTTTAATGAGATACTTATCGGTGCTATCTAGTAGTTATGGATAATTAAATATTCTTCTGCTTCCAATCGTTTGATTTCAGCTTTTGACATGACACATTGCCATTCAGTTGATACTCATTTCAAATACGAGCATGTTTATCTGTGGTAGGTTTTTTCTTTGTTTTATATACGTACTAGCTGTCCCCCGCGGTTTCACCTGCGGTAATTTCAAAGTTCTCGTAAGAATTTCGAGATAAAAAGTACCCTATGTCACTCAGGAGCCAGGACTACCATAGCTTTCAATAAATGAAAGAATTTTCAAAATCAGTTCAGTAGATCTAGAGATTATCCCTACAACGTAACAAACTCACAATTCACAAACTCACAGTTAAAAACTCGCAAACTTTAGCTTTTTATAATATTAGTATAGATATGGTAATAGCTTCGTTCAAAGTATAAAAAGCATTGTGAATAAGGCAACCGCTGGATCGGGACGAGTTGCCGAGGCTACTGTAATCACCTTCATTACGCGATAGTTCAACTCACACCGACCACTAACCACAGCCTCGCTGACACAGCGTTAACTATAGAGGTCCAATTTTGGTTGAAAACCGCAAAGTTACTATAGACTATCATCTTAGTTTAGTCATTTGAACTAATTTTGTAAGTAGGTACCTACTCGAGCAATTAGTAGGTACTTAGTTCTTAGAGAATAGCATAATAAGCTTTTTAACCCCATTGCTACGGCACAAACTTACCCATGCTGAGAGTATGCGGGCAATATAATAGATTTCGAATTGTTTCTAATAGGTACGTCACACGTGTGAATATAGATGGGCATTTAACGAGGTTTAAACCCGGTTTATGGGTGTTTAAGGGGACTTATCAGGTGTTTTCGGATTTTTATATCCAAGCACTTACTTGACCAAACCATAAGGAAATATTATAATTTCGTATATACATACACCTATAACGAAACAAAGATTACTATTGCTACTTTGTATATGTATAGTATTGGCAGCAATAATCCATTGCAACGAAATATATCTAGGCGTAATTGTGTGGGACGGATGGCAAACAATATAATTTCCATTTGTGGCAATCCGACAGATCTAGATTAGAGTTATGAAATGTTAGATCTGGCAACAATAAAAAAATCTCGTTGATGAAAAAGAAAAACAAGCTTGAAACGATTTCTTCGGTTAGTAAGAACAAAATTGAATAGACGATCTTTTAAAACCAACATTATTCTAAACTGAGATTTAGAATAATATTGGATTAGATTATAATCGAATATAATAAATTAAATAAGCTCTACATAATTTTATTTGAGTGGGTTGACAAAACTTGAACCTACTTTAATTTTTTTTGTTTCACTTTACGATTTTGCCAAAAAATGTGTAGGTATACTTTGGTATATGAAATTATATGAGAGTTAGAAATTGTCTCGTCGTTTTGATTATTCTGAATTAATTTTACGATGTAACATTAGTAGGTACTGATATAGTCAATATATAATATAATCATAATCAATATTTGTTATATCATTGATTACTGTGTTATTTAGAAAATTCCATATTATCATAAAAATTGAAGTTTCCAGTGCGGTTTGGATTATACCTACCACAAATTTTCAAACTTACCTACTTTTAAAGATTGCATTGAAATATAATAATCCATTCATCTCTTGAACTGAGTCCTTGTTCCAGAGGAGGAAGAGCTCCAGAAAGATTAAGTTCTCTATATATTATTGCAATTTACAACAACAAGAACGTGGTTAACAGAAACAGTTAGCTATATTTGTAAATTGACACTGGCTAATGGCCGGGTGTCAATAAATAAAAAAGAAGAAAGTTCATTATTTAAAATACTGGTATTCTATTCTTGACTTAGCACGACGTCCAGCGTAGCCGGCGTCGTTATTGACCGCTATCGATTCGTTCGAGTCCACTCACTTGGCTCGCTCCGCACGCGACTTCCGCGCCTCCCACCGCAATCATTGCGCGTACAGTCAACAGCAGAAACATAATACATTTTCGAAAGTTATTGAACCTTATTGCAATAGTAATAAAGTTCAAAGACTGACCAAAGTGTATCGTTTCGTAGCGTAGCGTGGTATCGTTAGAGAAAAACATCACCTCACTACTCACTGGAGCGGTGAAGTTGTTTGCATTGTCAAGATTTACGTTTTGCTTTTGCACGAAGCGAAGTGAGTAATAAAGAAGAAAAAAAGATTGAAAATTGCATTCGAATTTTCTTTTTATTGTTTGTTTAGATACGTAAATAATTGAGGATTTTTGTCTTTTTCTTCATTTCAGATAAATCTCTTTGATTCAGATCCAGATAAAGAGTAGGTTTGAGTGAACGGCCACATATGTATAGGTAAATAAGTGTATTTACTACCTTTTACATACATGGGTACAAATTTATCTATTAATTAGCACAAGTTTTTATGGATGTGTTATAATATATGCAACCTCTATTGATATTTTAAATAATTATACAAAAGTGCATTGATAAAGTTTGTTTATTTTATCCGTTTTTTAGTTGTAAAGAAACATCGGGATAACCCATTTTTGGTATAAACAATATATATTAGGGGAGGACGATAGTACTAGGAAAAAATTACATTACCTAGGTACTTGATTTCAAACTTATTACCTACTTATATGTGTATCGCTTTTTTATAAAGGTAGTGTAAATTAATATAGGTACCTACGTAATGTTTTGTTAGGATATATTTTACCAAAAATTTTTAGTATGGAAACAAATTGAAGTAAAAGAATATTATTGATATATCCTGGCAGATATATTTTTTTTTAATTACATGATTTTTTCGCAATCTTTCTTGATGTTGCAAAGCTGCAATCCTATGTAATCGCGTCAAAATCCGAACGTGTTTTTCGTATAACTAATTTGTATTTCGACTTCGGCGCGTGCCCGCTAATGGAATATTTTAAACCCTGAGATTCCATTTCGAAATGTATAATGATGCCCCTAATTGTTACTTTCAACCTAATATAAACCTTATACCGCAGGCAAAAGTACAACTTGCGCTGTTTTTAACAATTGTCGTTACTCGAGGATAATATTGTAACGTTATCGGTCCGCATTATTTGCATCGAGTTTCGATGTGTCTCTTAATTTTCTTTTTGTTAAAACCTTTTTTGTAAGTTTTCTAATATACACTGGGAGTTTTCTTATGCTATGTTCCTTTTTTACTATTAATTTAAATTTGACAATATATAAGAATATTCGATTGACAACATGTCTTTAATTACCTAAAATATCTATAGGTATTTATAGAAACCTGAGTGTTTATTCGAATTAAAACATTAGTTTGCATGTTGCGAACGTATTTAAAGTGGTTCACGAATCGTGATCGATCACAATCGAATGGGTATATCGATTCGACTGTTTTATTGGAAATAGATGGATACCGTTTGAATGGTGTGTTGATAGTTTTCGTTTATGAATTCAATCAACATAAATTAGTCAATAATTCGACCGTCGACGTTCGGAACACGGCGCGGCCGTAAAACTTCGATTCGTTTTGTGATCATCCTAGTTCGTTAAGTATAGTCAATTTTGTTTATTTTTAATTTGGTCTCGTATCAAATGGTATTTTAATGTGAAAATATTAAAATATTCTTCTCAGATACCTACCATAATAATCAGGTGCCTAAACAAAAACTTTCTAATTGTTGGGGTTCGACTCCAAAAAAAAAAAAATGTTAGATTTAACAGTAATATTTTCCACTTTGGATCACAATGTAATATTGTTATTAGTAAGTGAATGAAAGCAATTCAGACAAGAACTTAAATACTAGATAGGTAGTTACCTATAGTCGTTTACAATTTACGTTTTCAACATTAATTTACATCGTGCTTTTAATATGCTCAACTGTGGAGAAATTGTTGATTACAACGTCATTCAGTATAGAAAGCAGTAGCAAAAGTGAATCTACGGCTTAATCACCTTGGCTGTTTTCTACGAATGATTCTCTACTTTCATGGATGTTAATAAGATAGAAAATAGTAAAAGATCGTCTAGTAAAATATTTAAACAAAAAGCATACTTATTAAGCAAATATAGGTACTTACCTAATAATGGAAAGTGATGATTTAATATCTAAAAGATTTAACCTCCATAATAACTTACTTACCTACGTGTACTCTATAAATGGGGGAGTAATTATCAAATTATCATAGTGTTGAATCAGTTAACAATAGCTACCGATCGAATTCATCGTATAACCAAAAAAACCAACCAATATATAACCAAAAGCCTATATGTATAGCTCGAGGCTAAGCTTAATCTACATGTGAAAACCGAATGACAATCTCTTCAGTAGATTCGAAGATTATCGTGAACAGACAAACAGACAGAAAAGAATTTAAAAACCATTTTTTTGTGGTTAGTTAGGTACTCTTTTTTATCACCTCTTTTTCGTTAAAAATATTCAATGTACAGAATCACAGATTTTACCCTTTTATTATAGTAATAATAGGTACATTACATTACACGGATCGATTTTCCTCGGGCGGTTATAGGTAATAATCACTTCACAAATCACCTCACAAAGCCGATTGTTTCCTTACACAGATGCCTGAAATTGCAGGTGACTACAGGTATCTTCTTCGAAGTTGTTGAAAAAAAAACAGTTTTTAACGTCTTGGCATCGAAATAGTTATTAGTAAATTAATTATTTGAGAAATCTCGCAAAACAAAGACAAAGGAAGAACAAGAAAGAAAGAAGAGAACGAAAATTTGGATATGCGAATGGATTTCTTGTCATATTAGGTAGGTATTGGGTGCTACAGATACTTTATGGTTGGAATGGAGTTCGGATTTTGCTTGATTATTTATGAAAAGCAAGTATTAAGAAAATACACCTTCAAGGCATTAGATATAATTATACCTGTCTCTGCCAAATCTTGAAACAAAGAAAGCATAACAGTATAGATAGTAGTGCTGCGCTGATATTATAATATTATTATGTTCATTTGCATTTTATATTTAAAAACCGTTAAAGCCTCAATAGGCACCTACTCAATAGTGCTGGAGACCTTTTTCTTTATTGAACTTGTGGTAGTATTCTGTTATTTATCGCCACCAATACTCACTAGCCCTTCACGCGGCATTGCCCATGCAGCGAAAACTTTTTCGTCGTGTTTTTAATAAGGTTATACAATATTTTTTGTAGAGTGCTGATGTAATTAAAAAGGTAAGTTTTTATTTATATTTTACGATCAGCTATAACCTGCGTTATCTTTATTATTAATAAAGATCGATACGACAAAAACCTGGCAACAATTATGGCAAATGTATACCTACGTCCTTACCAAATCTACATTGCAAAGTTCATAAACAAATTCAGTCAAATGTTTTGATACCAAACTAGCTGTCCTCTGAGGTTTCACTTGCGGTAATTTCGTAGTTTCCGCGGGAATTCCAGGATAAACTATAGATACAAACCTTCCTCATGAATCGCTCTATATATATGTGAAAACCGCATGAAAATCCGTTCAGTAGTTTTGAGTTTATCACGAACAGACAGAGGAAGCGACTTCATTTTAAAGATTTGATTCTGTTAAACAATTAATAAATAATGAAATTATTTTAATTTGTTATGCATTGTAGAGTGTGTATCATAGGTAAGTTTTTTAACGTTATACTTTTTAACTGTTGAATGGAGTTCTGCGAATTTTTGTATACCTATAGGTATAGGAGCAAATAAATTAAGTAGAGAGGTTATATTGTAGGCGGGGCAGGCACGCTACCGTTGCAAAGGAAGTTAGAGCATCCTCTAACTTACCCAAAATTTCTTTCCCACGTATATTTACCACAATATTCCCAAAACTATGAATTTTGAATACATTTCTTTCTGTTAATGAATGTTTTTGTGTGCGATGAATAGTTTTGTGTGCGAAAATCGCCTGCGACACTGGTTTTCATCTATTTTCATACTAAACTAAGTTGATGTCCCTTCTATCTGTTATTTTCTGTTCTGTGCCTATAGGTATTAACTTCAAATCCTGGAAACCTTGTCTCCCGAAAAAAAGGTAGGTATATTCTGTATATTCCTTGTGGTATATGGATACTGTGTTGTAGAAATAGATTTACATTGGTCAAAACCTACTTATTTTCAAAAATAAAGAGAATGGTTTAAAAGTGCCAATTATAGAAACATATATTTTACTGCCTATACCCATATGTTGCCTATTTATATTAATGAGACGTTTATTGCTCGATTCGTTGGAATATCGATTTACAATCGTTATTAGAATAGTGGTAGGTGGTTAGTAGGTAGGTAGATATCTAGTATAATTAGTGATACTAACTGATGCCCGCGACTCCGCTTGTAGGTAAGGATTTGGGAACTGCGCCGGAACCAATGTCGTAGCAGTGGGGTAGGTACCTATATAGGTAGGTAACTAGTTTACCAACAACTTGCAGTGGTTAAAGTAAAGTAAGTAAACTTCACTAAGCTACTTTTGTAGTTGTTAACTTCGGAACTTATTGAGTGACCTTTTAGCTACTAAATTGAGTGTAGGCTCTACCTATACGGGTCTTAAAATTCAATTAATAAATTGGTTTTAAATTTGTGAACTCTCGCAAATTATGAATAATAAATAACGTTCGTGTAGAACTAACTAATATTTTATTGGTAATATTTTATACATTTTTATAAGGTTTTTTATTAAGGAAATATGTTGACTTTTACGATGGTAATAAAATTTATTCCTTTTACAATCTATTGTTGTATTATATTTGACAAATTGAAGTCATTTATAAATCTAGATGAGTATATTATGATTTAATATCTATAGCTAAGTTGTAGTGCATTTACAGATGGAAGATAGAAAACTGATGTTTACATAATAGGTATTCGTGGAAATGACAGTAGCGAAATAAATATTTGTCAATATCTACATGAAACTAAACTTAAAAGCTAACTAACTCCAGGTTTTTTTTAACACAATAACTTAATTATCTATTTATCAACTATATTATTTCCATATATACTCTTTAGTTTTTATGGAATTTTATTACGTATTTCTTTTATAAAACAATCTTTTTATGAACAAACTTCGGTAAAAATTGAACCTATAATCTCCAAGGTGGCTGTCGAAACTAATAAACCACAGAGATGATTATCATTTTCATCACACGCATTCGATTAATTGGCTACATTCTTTTTATAATATCTCATATAAATATATTCCGTTTTATGTCTAATCAAATCTATCATCAATCTATGAATTATATGTAAAAGTGAAGTAAAATCGATTTTAATGAAGCTCGTTTAACTCTAATCTACGAGTCGAGTCGAGTATCGCGTCGATCAAATATAAAGTTTTCTTTCTTGAGAAAAACAGAGCTCACTAACGGCCGCACTACGAGTCGTTTTAATGATTAGTTAAATGCCAATTAACATTAATTGACAGAATGTATCTGAGTGCAGCAGTTTTGTTTTCAAATCCTTACTTAAAATTAAGTAACTCTGAGTGCGGTAGTGTAATTTTTTACGGGAAACAAATTAGTTAATATGAATGGAAATTTCTATCATTTTTTCGCCGCGCGGTTTTACCTGAACACCAAAAAGTACCTATCCTCTCTCCCTCACTTGCTTGTTAC
Source organism: Zygaena filipendulae (assembly GCA_907165275.2). NCBI lineage: Eukaryota > Metazoa > Arthropoda > Insecta > Lepidoptera > Zygaenidae > Zygaena > Zygaena filipendulae. The sequence continues at coordinate 3,206,495 of OU015649.1, forward strand.
CAGTAAAATAATTTCTATAATAGATTTAATCGACGAGGGATTCCAGAGATTAAATCCAAACATTCAAACTTTATCTCTTTCTTTTAATATTAGGGTAGATCCTTACTAATACCATAAATGTGAAAGTGAGTTTGTTTGTTACGTTTCACGCCTTAACGGCTCAACCGATCATCATGAAAGGTAGGTTTACACGTTGTCAGCTAAACAGGGAGGGGTACTTTTTTAATCCAGAATTTCCGCAGGAACTCCGAAATTACTGAGGGTGAAACCGCTGGTAATTTTGTGGAATTTTTTGGAATTATCTAATACACCTGAATTGGCCAAGACTATCCGCTAAACAAAATTAATTTACACCAATCAAAATCCCATGGGCACATTAGATAAAGTTACAATGTAATTTGTTTAACAAATTTGATTATTGACACTTTTAAATGTATCTATGTTGATAATATCTTACAACTTGCACGGTGTAAGGAGTTTCTGACTTCTACGACACCTGACGCCCCGGGGCGACACCCACGCGCACACTCAGTATGAGTTCGCGCCTCTTCAACTTTCCATGTAAATAAACACGCCATTACCATCCGCTTAAAAATTCATTTGGAAATAGAATAACATCATATTTTATCATATTTCGATGGTGGCTCTATAGATAGGCACCGATCGAGGCCTCGCCCGCTTCGTTAATTATTTTCTTAGGCACGTATTTTTACGATTTGCATAATGAATCGATATTTTTTTACGATCCGAAACCAATAATTTCTATATTTTATTGGTTTTCAATAGAGAAATATGTCAGTTTTTTCGGTTATGCTGTTACGGTGAAGGCCGATTGGTTAAATCGTTGTCCCCTTAATGTATGAGCAAAGCAATTAGTTTTAAACTAATTTAACTATAGGTACTTTGTGTTGAAGGAAAAAATACCTCTTCGACTTTCTTTATATTTATGATCGAAATGCTTTAACTTAACAGTTAACTTTTATGCAAGTGCACGTCGACCAGTAAAACTCATCATCTTCCAATATATTTAAATTGACTATAGCTTAACTAGTATAAATTCCTATAGGAACGTTTGATGGAAAAGCATTTTAATAGTTAAAAAAGCTACCTATAGATCGTATTTTTGATTGATATCAAAAAGAAGTTGATAACTAATAATATTTGAACTAGCCATTGCAGCTGACACTTAAATCTGTTCAGCACACGTTACTTGTAAAATGTTTACTTGAAATAAACCTATCAAAACAAAATTGATTCAGTACAAAAGCTTATTATCAATACAGTGGTATTAAACCGGGGGTGTATTTAATATAATTTAAATGAAAACGTCCCGAGTTCGTAGCACGTTCACAAAACGTCTTTATTCGTTTTTATAATTTATGGTCGGCCATAAACTCGGGTACCTAAAGACCGTGATCGGTGTATAAAAGTTAGGCAGAAATCGTTTGCGTCTGAGCATCGTATGAATACTACACTAAAAATCGAATGTCTTTAGTGACGAACCGTCCCGTCGTTGGAAGGCAGGTTAGTATCGATATTTATAAAAATTAATCAGATCTTTACTCAGAACTCAAACTGTGACTGTGAACTCTAAGTTTATTCGAGAAGGACGAACTTACAATTTCAGCAAGTTTAAACTGCAATATACACAGTTAACAATACAGAGAACGTTACAGTGTTTTGTAGCATAAGTTGAGTATTATACTACTCATACATATTCTTATAATTATATAATTTTAAAAGATTTAATTTCTATTGTTTTTTTTTGATATTTCAATCTTTGTTTCAATTTAACCAATGATGTAATCTGGTCTACAGAAACAGAAAAAAATGGCGCTTTAATTACCACTATATTAAATACATATTTCATGCATTTTTTTTGCATTCAATATTACTTTGTAGATTAACGGCCGCACCCAGATTCGTATGATTTTATTTATATTATAATCTATCGATATTTATATCGAAAGCACTAATACCACATCCCTAAATACCAGACGCGATCGGGGCGAGGCTCGTAAAATCTTATGATAAGTGCCATTCCTATCACAAAAGAGGCGTGTAATTGTTAGTCAAATAAATACTAATAAAAGTTTGATGTTTATTAAATAAAAATTTTCAAAAGACGCATGCCTTTCATGCGTTCTTGATTGTCACATAAAGTGCTTGTATTCTCTCCTTTTTTATGTCACTTTAAAGTATTGTTAAAAAGGGATTGCGGTTTGATTGAACGTTTAGTATGGAAATGTGGAATTTATGTGTGATTTTTTTACCTGAATAGTTGTTCAAATAGAGCCTGTGGGCGAACCGATATCTGCCAATAAAGGGAACAGTATACTACGGAAGTGTATCGGTGGGCAGTTTAAGTGTTCGTATAAGTCTATTATTTGCTTCGTTGGTTATTTTCCTTTAAAGTCGTTGATTCGTTGAGAAGTTGGATATCAAAAACGTATTTCCTTTACTCTTTTTTACTCTCGAGTATGGCCAGCATCAGTAGGAGCCACTTTTGAAAATTGTATTTAAAAAGAAATAAATTACTGTATCTCATAAATTCGGTTCAAATAAATAATTGTAATCGATTATACATAAAAACTAAATTTTCGTACAGTATTGTACAATTTCCTTTACATATCTACTTCTAACTTTGTTCGTATAGCTTTGGCTAGCTAGAGAAACTATTTCGCCAGTGTCAAGTTATCGATCTAACACAGAAGTTGGGAAAGTTCTCACTGTAGCTACTGTAATTTTAAGTCCATAGATGAAACGCACCACTCGTCTGAAATTACCTATTGTTCGCGAACTTGTATCATTAATATCTGTGAGTGTACTTTATGCTTTCTAAATGCACTATGTGTAAAAGACGGTAGGTAAGTAGGTAATATATTATAGAAGAATTGTCAAATGAATTATGTTTTTGTCTATTGTGACTCCACCTAAACGCTTTCTCCGAGCATAAGGGAAGGACAAACCGTGCCATATTGTTTTATCAAAACTAAGGTTTTTTTTATTGTAAATGTTTTTTTTTTTTTCAGTTCAATGACCTTTAACAAATCGCAGTTTTCTAAATTTCGAGCAATTAATGAAAAAAAAAAAATTGTGAAAGTACCTTTATGAGAAATCTAACGTAACAACGAGCTCTTCTCTCGTTCCCTTCCTGCTTAAATTGGATTGTTAGGGTCAATTCACATTGAAAGAGCTGCGCCACGCAGCTTTCTGAGAAGTATCTTCGGTTCAAAATTTTACCTACATTTGAACCTTAAATAGGTACTAATGCGAAAACCGCCTATTATACTGGCTACTAAATGTATCGAGCAGTATAATACTCGTTCTATTAATTTCAGTACGTACCTAAGTATATAAATATTTCTTTTGCACTAGTAGAATCCAAAATAAATAAATTTGGCCACTAGGTATACGTCGTCGTCTATACGTCACAACACTTTCAGTGTGAATTGACCTTTAGAGAATAGCGATTTTCTATACTGTTTTCGAATTTCATTTATTTATCGATAAGTTAAACTTTAGTGACTTTTATAGGTTACCTGTAAAAAAAAAAACTTTTAATCTTATTCTTATTTTATCAATTTAATTGGTCAATTATTGAATTACAAATTAAGATACTGCTGCATGTTCCACCAACAGGCTTATTACAGTTAACCGCAGTTTCGGGACTGTGAGGTCATAGCAGACAGACGTATAATGATAGCACGTAGCATCTTAGCTCCCTTCACCCAACCTTGAAGTTCTTAGATGACTCGGTGATGATGATTGCATGTGATTTGTTATTTGATGACTGATGACTCACTGTGAGGTCGGCCATTGACATTAAGCGTTTCGCCAACAAACCAGGGTCGAGGTTTAACGAAGAGATTTAGCTCTTAAATTCATAGAAATAAAGTCGATCTATCGTTCAATTCTAATTAAAAACTGGCACCTATCAAGTCGGCATTTTGCTATGTTTCAATCTCAGAAATTTATATGAAACAACATTCTGGTGTGTGTCTGTAAGTTGAAAATGAAAAAATACATCTGAAGGCAATGGTTTAGTTAGAACTTATAAGACAAACTTGCTTATTACAAGATTGGTGATTCTTCTGGTAATTGTCAAGCGAAAATAATGAACTAGTAAGTATGACCTATGTAATTGTTTTTGTCTCATTATAGGTAATATAAAAGAGTATCAAGGTAATCCCAAAATTCAAACAGGTGAAATTACAGGATACGTGTCTAAATATTTCAAGCCAAACTTTCCTATCAGGTAAATATTGAATATATTTAAAGGAACCCAAATAAAAATACACAAAAATGTAAATAATAATTCCTTTTATTTTCCTTTTTACTATTGTACTTTCTATGATAACTTTATGATATTTACGAGACGAACTATAAAATATAACATTAAAGTAATTAACGATAATTATTATACACTAATTTAAAAACTAACAATATATACATTAGGTATATATATACACATAACACAATGGTCACTGGGGTTGGTACAAATAACTTATCATACACCAAAACATTTAAAATATCCCAAACACAAGTACCTACAAAATAACAATAATAATAATAATTAATCGGTAAACTAAACTCTATATTAATTTAATAATTATTATTTATGTATAACAACATTTCTATTATTATGAAATTGACATTTTACAATACTTGTGCGGTATTTATAGTGGCCATAATAGGTTGATTTCCCATTTCTCGGAAATAGCCAGCATTAAATTATTTATTTTTACCTACTAGTCGTTCCTCACCGTTTCATTTGAGTTAATTTCGGAGTTTCCTTGGGAATTCCGAGATAACAGCACCCTATGTCATTCAGCAACACTGTAGCTTCTTAAATGTGAAAAACATTTTAAAATCGGTTGAGTAGTTTTCGAGTTTATCCGTTACAAACAAACTTACGAAAAATCAAATTTTTATTTTTATAATATTAAGTAAAGACTAATGATAAAACAATAAATATCAACATCTCAATATACTCGTATCAGACCTTTGTCTTATCAAACCCAATCCTAACCGCAGCTCGTACTCTCTGGCCGCTAACCTCAAATTGGCAATGCTAGAAGTTCTTGCATCGTCCATTGCCGGTTGCGGAGGCAAAGTTTCACACCCAGGTGATATCGGAGGGGACACGGACGACTCACGAGACGGCGCCACTTCGGGCGACGAGCGGATGTGTTCAGGCGACACTCGGGGTTGATCGGGCGACGGTCGGGAATGTTCGGGTGAGAGCCGGGATTGGTCGGTCAACGATCTGGAATGTTCGGGCGATAGTCGGGGTTGTTCGGGCGGCAGTTGTTCGGGTAAATACCGAGGCAGGTCATGCGCAGCTAGGTTCGCAAACAGCGAGTGGAAGTGAGCGGGCGCTGTGGCGTACAGCGGAGCGCCGAAGATATTATGAGGTCGAGTTATCGGTGGAAAGTACTGCGGACCGAACAATGGAGTAGTTCCGTACCTGTTGGGAAGAAATAACAAATAATAAAATAACAATCTTCTATACTAATTTTATTAATGTGAAAGTTTGGACGGATTGATGGATGGATCTCTGTTACTCAATCACGCTAGAACGGCTGAACGAAGTTGTATGGAATTTGATACAGAGTTTATAGTCTCAAATAGGACATTCCCGCAGCCAGTACCCATTGAATAAATATGGTTTAATCATAAATTAATATCATTTATAATTTTGTTATTTTGTATAATTGATATTTATCATACAAGAAGTTTGCTCTGAAATTAAATTTATTAAATTTACTAAGTACCTACTGACAAGATAAAGTTCATAGTTCATTTTGACTTTCTTAAAACTGGGAAGAGAGCTTTCGATGAATAATGCAAATGAAATTACCTGAAAGGTAGGCTCAATGTGTTTTCGAAGGGTTTCCTCAAACTAAATCCGAGTTGCGACAATGGGTGCGGGGGTCCAGGCAGGGTGGCTGACGTGGGCAGCGCCTGCCCCCCGCCCAAGTACCCGCCGTACGGATGGGCGTGCGGGCCCACTTTCTCGTGCTTGCGCCATTTGGCCCGCCTATTCTGGAACCACACCTGTATGACAAAATTTTTATTTAGTTAAAGTTACACCAACATAAACACCCACAACAGACCAATTTTTACTTTATGACGACAAATGTAAACTCCACGTACGAGCAATTATTCTATTATACATAAATGGGAATATGGCCTTATTTGTTTGTTACTCTTTCATGCTTTAGCTACTCAATCGATCGTCATGATATTTTGCATACACCTTATTAGGGGTACGGAGAAGGACATGGGTCTCTACAATAATGCAGGAATTCTCGCTGAATTCCGAAATTAACACGGGTAAAATCGCGGAGAACCGCTAGTTTACAAATAAAATTAACATAAGCAGAATTTTACTTTTAGAATAATATAGGAATGGTAATAATAATTTCTACCTACATATCTAGCTGTCCGTATTTATACTAGATACTAAACAGAAATGAATGCAGTTTTTACAGACTAACAAAATATTTTAGATTATGTTTCATTCACCGCAATCGGTTTATAAAAAGAGGAAACATGAAAATTCAAAGTGTATATTTATTAATTTATTTTATAGTTAAGTATAACGGTAAAACTAATTACAATAATTAACATAGAATGTGTTCGTTAAACAGTTCACATATCTATGATCGCGTCAATGGCGCCAGCACATTTTACAACATCACACGAGTGAAACCACGTACAACAACTCGTTTAAAAAGTGATCTCAGGTTCTACTCAAAAAAGCCTTACTAGAAAAATAATATCTAATAATTGAAAAACGTCAATTAAACTGCTGGAAAATTCTAGATTAACCGTGATTAAGTGATCGTTAAAGAGTTGTTAACTCTACACGGGAGCCGGGCGCGGTCAGGTTTCACAGCACGTCTTTTAAGGAAGCCTGTTCTAAGGTGACCACAATTTTGGACAAATGAACACATTAAAGAGCGTAAAAACAACTTAAATCCTAGTAAAGTTTCATTATGACACTAGGATAAAATTAGATTCAAGTAGGTATCTCCTAAATACGCTAAATAGGTATATAATACCTAGTGCGTTGGGAAAAACACGATGATTCGAGAATGGGCATGATGACGGGGTATAAAAATCAAAATTCTATTTAGTACGTCAGTTAGATAGTAAAAAATAATAGATACGTTTTTTGCTTTTTCGAATACCTAATTGAAAAAACACTTAGATAAAACGCATAAAGTTTAGGAGGTCGCGACGTTATAACTAAGTAAAAACTGCACCTAGGTGTGACGTCACACGGAATTGCAACTCACTGTATCGCCGTTATTTCTTCATTGCGTAAAAAATAAAAAATACGTGTCTAATATTTTTTATTAATTTACAAGACAGACTAAAAATTTAAATTTAGTCAACTAACCCATTATTTTGGAAAGTAATACTTACCTACACTTACTCGTACGTCAAAATATTTGAAGAGATAAACTACAATTAGCTACACATACATAGTTTAATTTTTAATATTCCCAATTCATATGTGAAATTATGGTCACCGTATATGGTGTATACGTGAGATAAATAATTAATGTTTAATTAATAACATAAATAGCTGTCATAGCGACCGGTTGTTATTATTTCTTTTATTGCACGAGTAATTCCAACTTTTCTGGACCACATTAACTGCTTCGCGGGTTTCTGTATAAGTAAAATTTTATGCGTTTGTGTTTAATAATGTGCTTATTCAATTAAAGCCAGCCAGCCATTCTTTTTTTGATGAAAGCAAAACATCCATCTTTCTACACATAATGAGTCTTTATATTTCTATACAAACTATTCTCCATGGTTTACCCGCGTAAATTTCGATACTCCCTCAGAAACTTCTTATTTATTTATTTATTTATTTATTTTGCACTATTCGGAAAACTTACAGCTAGATAATATACAAAGTAGATTACAGAGAATAGTTAAAAATAAGGCCAATTACCAGCTTCCACATATTACTACCAATAATGAAAACTTGAAAAACAAAGCTTTTGAGCAACATAAGTAAATAGAATAAATAATACTAGCATGAAATTTATAACAAGAAACTGCGTCAATATTTCAAAAAAAGAGCCTTAGAAAAGCGTTATCGTGAAAGATTTACTAAAAAAAATTTCAATAGCTTCCAAAATATTCAACTTTTAATTTTGTGAAAGGAACGTTGCAACGAAACACCAATCACAGCCAAGCTTGACACATGACGTCACTTTTATTTTTTTTAGGAAACATTTGCCTATTTCAGAGAAGGCAAAAGAAACTAAGTGCGTGCATACAGTCAACGCATATTTTCCATTTTCTGAAGTTTTTTACTTTAAAATGCATCAGATTTAAAGAAGTCATCGGCAATGTCTTTTTTAAGCTTATAAATGCTCGTCTCAAATAAGTCCAGGTCAATTCTCCGGCACACTGAGTTGTATGTACGACATACTCTAACCAGGTACGAGTTCTCCCTGTAATTGGTCTTGCTTAATGGAACGTTAAGAAGATGAGATTCACGGAGAAAAGGAGGCGATACGTGCAGCCCAACCTTGCCAACGAGTTCGGGAACGTCTAGGGAACCCTGCATTAGACGAAATAAGAAGGTCAAATCCGCAATCCTTCTTCGCTCGCATAGTGGCAATATACTGTACTGATACCTATAGTAATGAAGAATTATCTCGACAAAATAAATACCTACCTACCTATATTGTGACAGAAATTACACCAATCAGTAAAACCGTTTAGCAGTTAGACGATCACTAACAGACATACCAAACAATTGAATACAATTTCTAAATTCACTATGTACCTATTATAAACGAAGGACGTAATCAAGCTTTCGATAATGCTTTTACATAACTAATAAGAATATTCACTATAAACTGATAAATCAGATAAAACCATGACAAAAAATACGGGTGAATGTCCTTTAGGTAGGTACATTGGGATTTTGTCGGCGTATCGACGTCAATACAAAGAAAAGGGGCGTATAATTAGTCTTTTTCTGGCACGCTCAGTTCTACGAATACCTAATCTATTTTATTGGATTATTATTTATTGACAATTTTACGTTACTTGTTTTTCAGATAAATATATTTGGGACGGGTTTTGAATACTGAACACTTCTCCTTCAATGTCAGTCGTTTAACTTTACACTCTGTATAAAAAAAAAATTATTAGTAATAGACCATTCAAGTACCACTTTTACAGTAGACAGCTTAATATTTAAAAAAAATAATGCAAAACCTGACCAATAAGTAAATATACAAACCTAACTATATAGGTACATAATCTATTTTAGTTTTTTTTACTTATCCACTAATACTGCAGACATTGTTAGTTCATTATACGGAATATTTTTTATGCAAGGCGCAAAAACATTTTGGTGGTTCAGTATCAGTAATAGAACATTCAACAACATTTCCATTATTTGTTCAAAACTTTTTTAATTTTTTTATCTGGCTTTAAATTAGCAAAATATGGACACTATCTATTTATAATAATATCAATGGGCGCGCGCGCCATGCGGCGTACGCGGGGGTGTTGCAGCGGGGATGAACAACCTCGATCAGCTATCGGTACATTGTAACCCACGTAAATACCTAGCCGAATGAGCGTTTCGCACGCAGTGGTGGTGGCGGCGAATAGAGTAGCCAATAAATCAATTGCAAAGTATACATCTTTCGTTCACGATAACTTTACTTTTTGTACTAAGACTTATCAAAATAAAAAACAGGTGTTTATTAAAACTCCTATAAGTTTAATTTGTAAAAGTTTGCGCCCTGAATAAAAAATATTCCTGTATTCATCAAAAGATATCACATATTAGGTACCTCTCAAGCAGCGTTGCCAGATTATTATTCTTTGGCAAATCGGGCTTTTAAAACTTTTTGAGTGAAAAAAGCGGATTTCTTTCGTCGAAAGCGGGACATAGTAAAAAAAATGTTTTGTGTTGATGTATTTAAATATTTATCATTTCATTTGAGTTTTAAATTATGTTTACGCAACAATAGATAGCAAAAATAGCCATAGAAAATGTATTTTAATTAAAATACTAATAAATAGAAGTACTTGTCTTCTTCGTCTTTTGAATAAAAAAATTATAAAAAAACTAAAATCAAAGTCAGAAAAGTTTTATTTGTTAGAAAAATGTAGTGTTTTAAACAATAGTCTGAGGAATGAGTCTGAAGGCCGAGTTATCCCCGAAAGGCGGGATTGAGGTTGTCCGTGCGGGACATTTAATTTTGATTTCTAACTCGAGACGTCCCGCTGAAATCGGGACGTCTGGTAACACTGTTCTCGAGTCTCATGCCCAATTTAAAAATCAAAATATCGAACTCAGCTCAAAAACGGTCATGCGTCGGTAAAATCTTAGGACAAGACATCCTGTCGGGCGACTACGGGGGGCAAGACGTGCAACTTTTTGTCGCCCCGCTGCCGTTAACGTTAACCTTCCATTAGGTCCAATTTATTCAGTTTTTTATTACTTTTGCTGTGGATTGTAATTTTTTTATCGAATTTATATTTTAATCATAACACATCCTAACTCCTAATAAGTGCGAAAGTTTGAATGTAAGCGTGTGTATTGTGCATGGCTACTTTATGTCCTATAATAATAGTACATAAGATATTTAAAATTCAAAAGAGATCTTTATAATTATTACCTATATTTATTTAATTTGCAATTTACATGTATCTTTGTAAGATAATAATAGTAGTAACAAAAGATATCTATACTAATACTAGCTATGCCCCGCAGTTTCACCCGCGGTAATTTCGGAGTTCCCTCGGGAATTCCGGGATAAAAGTACCCTATGTCCTTTTCTGTACCCCTGACAACGTGCATTCCAAATTTTATCCAAATCCGTTCAGCCGTTTTTGCGTGATTCAGTAATAAACATCTAAACATCCAAACACCCACACTTTCACATTTATAATATTAGTAGGATTATAAAGAGGTAAAGTTTGTGAGTTTGTGAATTGTGAGTTTGACGTTGTAGGGGGGAACTGATTTTGAAAATTCTATCATTTATATAAAGTACGGTAGTCCTAAGTGACATAGAGTAATTTATCCCGAAATTCCTTTGGAAACTCCAAAATTACCGCGGATGAAATCGCGGAGACAGCTAGTTATAAATAAAAGTCAATTACCTGAATCCTAGCCTCAGTCAGTCCGATTTTCATAGCAAGTTCTTCTCTGAAACAAACAAAATTAAGTTTAAAAACAAATCCCAAATTAAATGCAAGGAAACACTGATGGGATAATTTCTCATAAATATGTGCAAGTTATAACCAAAAATTGAGAACAAACAACTCAGTAGGTACGGAATTGATGGCAATTCGACAATATTGCCTCCCTTAGTTTCCGACTAAACAAGTAAAACTTACCTAGTAAAAACATCGGGGTAATGTGTCCTCCCAAACGCTTTCTCCAATTCGTCCAGTTGATAACTGGTGAAGGTGGTCCTGTACCTCCTCTGTTTCCTTCTTGGGACGTCTTCCTCGTCCACACCGCTGCCAGAGCCCGGCCTCTCTGGCTCCATCGGGGGTAGATCCGACGCCATCGATGCTCCCGAATCTGACACACCCATTTTCTTAATTTTCCGCTCTCTTTTAGTTCTCTGCAACAATAAGAACAGTTTTATTATTAACAGCAGGCTCTACATTTGACCACAACTCGCTTGATGATTAATGACGATGTGGTCAATTCAGTTTCATTTGGATTTTTTTAGGAAAGAAATAACTTTTAGAAATAAAAATATACGGCAACAATTTTCAACTATATACAATATAATAATTTATTTTTGTATTAAAATAGGCTCTATATTACTGTTAGGTGACATCCGCTCATCTTGGATAATTTTTAGAAGTGCGAATATCAGGTATTTGTATTGGAACTTATCTATAACTAGTCCGTTAGTAAGTAGGTATGGCACGGTCAATGAATGGTAAAATTTTTATTTTCTGTAGATATGAATTCGGTACAAAGGATTTGCCTAATTACATAATATTATTCATATCTATCTTATGTTTACAATATACCTATTCGGTCGGTCATTTCACCTCTCATTAGTCCCACTGTCTTTAAAACTACCTCTATTGTATTGTATTTGCCTGTATGTACTTACCTATTGTTATAAATTAAAAAAAAAACTTATAAACATCTTAATATATTCAAGGAAATTGTAAAAAAAATTGTTTTGTCTATTATAATGTTAATAATTATTTTTGGGTAAATTTGTTAGGTCTATTACTAGGTAGGTTTGGGTAGGTTGACTATACTTAGGTACATTTAATAATAAATATATTAAATAAACTTAGGTACGAAATAAGTCATTAAAATTTGCAACTTTACATTTGTTTAAACAATTAAAACAGAACAGATTACCGGCCCAGTAGTTAATTACACCATTTAATTAGTACCGAATACTTTATTGAGTTCTAAATTTAATTGGTTTTAGTTCCTAATTAAAAGACAAAATTACTTGATTAATTAGTTGATACCCGTACAATAGGTTTATTAAGATTTAACGTGGCAACACTGCTTATATTAAAATGTCAAAATATGTTGCAATGATTCGAAGTTCCACTGATTTACAGCTACCATAGAATTAAACGAAAAAAGAAGTTTCTTATTATTTTAATAACACACTTAAAATCTTAGGCAAATTAGTAGGTACATGTCTATAAATACCTACATGTAAGTAGGTATGCAAATTCGTCTTCCAGGTAAGAAGTACTTAAATTGTTAATTTTATTAATCTGAACAGATTTAAACTAATTGTAGATAGATGCCAAACACAGTGGTTTTCATTGATGGTATCAAATACAACTAAGTATAATATTGTTTGCAGCTATTTCGTTCTGTGATGCGTGACGTCACCTGCTTTACAAAGCATCTGTTGCACGCACAAGTAGCCACCAAAAGTAGGTATTATAAAGTTTCGATTACACTTTTTTAATGAAAATAAAGCAGCTTTAACCTGTCTAGGTAAAATTGGAGAGAGATAAATTCTTTTCACTTGGTACCTATTTAATGTATTTGATTCAAGTGATTCAACTTTATTTATATTGAATTCTATTTAAAAAAATTAGTTAAGTAAACCTGCTGCATAAAGAGCTCTCAGCAAAACCGTAATAAGATAGCTGTCTATTAAGTACTTACCTATCTTCCTATCTCATAGAGACCATTTTCGATTTGTTCGTTGTCATTCAATGTACAATTGCAAGAAATAAACTAAAAACGGAAGCAATTTGAAGAGAAATTTTCTCGGTGAAAAAGAAAAAAGAAAGAAAATTAATGTCAGTATTGAAAAAAGAACGCAATCTATCGGCGCGGCGCGGCGGCAAGAGGCGACGCGACCCGATCAGTTTCCGCAAGTTGCGAATGAATAAAAAATTTTTAAGTAAATTAAATAAAGCAATCAAGAAGTTGATTTTAACGGTCCACCGCTCATGCTGTGAATATTGGAATATCGTCCGCTGATTGGGTTCGCCGGCCAAGTAATCGCTGTATTGTTAGACAAAGTTCTTACAATTGAGTTAGCGGTATCGAGTTCAATTGCCTCGCAATTCGCAAACCGTTGTATAAGTAGTTTTTTATCGGTTTAATTTTTAAGAAAAATCTATATTCTGACGCTACCGAGAGCTCAGAGAAGTGAAATTTGAAAACGACATTTTAACGGATTTAATTACCTACTGCTTAATACAAAATTTTACGTTTTTTAAAGTTATTATTGGTGAACAACCGTGTGACAAGGTATATACGACAATATACTACATACCCACTTGTAAATTACATGGTATTATAGGTTTTATACAAATAAGACATGAGCACCAGCTTTCGTACCTATAGGTAGGTACTAGAAACTATAGAAGTGGCAGTTCAATAGATAGAGCGAAGAGCTAATACTTATTTATGTAGATGTATAATGCAAATTTTATGTCAATTATAAAAAAACTGCCCCCCTAGCCAAATTGACTTTTTACCATCGTCAACGCATAGAAAATTAAGTAACGAATTGTCATGTCACTTGGCCAGCCAATCAAAACTCTAGTTTTCACGTGGTCACGCAAAACTAAAGTTTTGATGGCTGACCAAGTGACATGACTCGTTGGTCGTTACTTAGTTTTCTATGCGTTAACAGTTGTAGAATGTCAATTTGGCTAGGGGGGCTGGATAGGTAGGTACTATTCTTTGTATATCAATAAAATGTTCAAATTTCAACTTGATTATATTGATTAATAATTAAATTCATCCAATAAGCATAAAAATATCCAAATCACAGTTTTATTTGGTATAAAAATTAATAATTGAATTTTAAATACCTACAAAGCAAAACATGCTGCAGTTTCGTCATATGTCCCACGACACACGCTGTCTTTCTCTATTATCAAATCATTTTCTTTATGCTCAAGTGCCTATTTACCTACTGAAGATTATTATTAGATTTATAAACATAAAGAATAAAGATTAGATTAGATTTATAAAGAACCGTTGTTTTTCGGAGTTCCCGTGGGAATTCCGGGATAAAAAGTACCCTATGTCCTTTTCTGTACCCCTGACAACGCGCATGCCGAATTTCATCCAAACATCCACACTTTCACAATTATAATATTAGTAGGATTAGATATATCTACCTACACAACTTTTTTCGTTAAAAACTTTTATGTGTAACTCGTCATTGAAAGTTGGACCTGATGGAATTAAAGTATAATAGGATTTGATGGACGATACGTATGGCGCCTGTGTCGGATTACCATTATCAACCAATCGTGACCCATTAAGCACAACCTGCAGTCATCTAGCGACTACAATATCACGAAATATTGACATTAAATATTTTGTTTTTAAACCCACGTGGATTTCTTATCGTCAGATTGAAGTCAGTTCATTTTGGGTGTGATTTCAGAAAACATTATTGTTTTTTCACTAGAAATTATCATTTAGGTATAGCAGACAATTAATATTTATGATTATTTTTGTTTTAAATTCAATGTAAGCTTAGAAAAGATTATTTAAAATATTTTATGTTGAGTGAACTTAGCCTTATATACATAATTATGTGAATATGTAGGTACTATATTATATATTTAGTTAAAGCTTTTTTAGTATATTCACATGCCACAAATAACGTCCTGCTGAATGACAACTGACAAACAGTAGTAGCTAAAAACCAACAACTATCATAGATTTGTTATGATTTCTTTATCTTTTACTATCTGTCCCTTGCGGTTTCACCCGCAGTAATTTCGGAGTACCCGCGGGAATTCCGGGATAAAAAGTTCCTTATGTCCGTATGCAAAATGTATGTATGTATCTATACAAAATTTCGTGATGCTTGGTTGAGCAGTTAAGGCGTGAAAGCGTAACAAACAGACTAACAAATTCACTTTCGCATTTATAATATTAGTAAGGATTTCTGGTTAGGTAGGTAGCTGTAGGTACGTTCTATTTAAAAAGTAAAAAGTCACAATTTTTGGAGCTCAACTTTCTTTCACCTTGTTGGTGGATAGGTACGAGTATATACGAGTATACCTACTTACATAATGAAGTAAGATATGGAAATTGAGAGGGTTGTTTATTTTTGTCCACCTTTGTTTGTAGGTACCTACTTAGATTGCAACCGTAAAATATTTGTGAGTCATGTCACAAATCTATTGTGAAAAAAGTTATATTTTTCAATTAAGAGTATGGTTGTTTGTTTATCCTTTATTATACTTTGTTCAATATGGTTATCCTTTCTGATACTATGCAGAGGTTCAAAAGAATTTCGGGATTAAAGGTTTTTGTCCATTAGTTATGAGCTCAAGTGTTAATGGTGGTTGAGATTATACTGCTTAAGACTCTAGATAAGGTGTGTAAGTGTCTTACTAATGCCATCCGTCACTGATTTCGTCTGCTACCTGTCCGTCAGCTGCATGGCATCTACCATTGTCATTTTTTTATCCCTATCTTATCGATATTCGCTTGTGTGCTTCCATATTAAATTTGTTTTATGACTTATACATTATATTCAAACGATAAAACTGTATACCTAATTATTTATTAACTTTTTAATATTTAGTCCAGACCATATAACAAATTTAAATAAGCTAGTACCCACATATTCAAGTATTTATTTAAATAGGTAGGTACATAGAAGAACCAACTAAATTAATAAGAGAAAAATAAATGCTCTTCCATTTATTATTAAAAACTTATCAAATTGTACCATCCAGTGGGATATAAATCGAATTTTCTGTTACAATGGCGGCTGGTGGTAGCGAGTAGCGTGTAATGAGAAATCAGAATGTTAATTAAGATCTAATTAACTCTAATACAATCAACAATGCTGCTCGCGTTCTGATGGCATCCGCAAGTCATCCCGAGGGTATTCGCTTAGCCAATCGATCTAGAGCTCTGACCTTCGTTCGAAGATCATAAACAAGGAGAGAACTTATGTGATGTCGAACAGAATAACGTGGGTCAGTTAACACTGGATGCCATCGTTAATCGAATTGAGATCGGCCAACCCTTTAGTAAAAAATTGGTTAAAACTCCTACCTCTAAATCTCATTGTGATGTGAGAACTCAATTTAGTGAACATTGTCGCATTGTACACGCGGGATCTATAAAAAGTAATGAAG
Organism: Zygaena filipendulae; assembly: GCA_907165275.2. NCBI lineage: Eukaryota > Metazoa > Arthropoda > Insecta > Lepidoptera > Zygaenidae > Zygaena > Zygaena filipendulae. The sequence goes on from OU015649.1 coordinate 3,223,136, forward strand.
ATGTCGAGATAATTATCTGTCTGGGTAATAATTGAGTTAGAAGATGTTTAATGTTGGTAGTTTATTTTTTGGGCGATGTGATAGTTTTTAAAAATTGTTAGCTTGTGTGTGACTAGTGTTAGCTTTTTTAAAGAAATATTATTTACATTAAAACCAAAATATAAAAAAAAATCAAATTTACCTTAATTACGCATCGTTGAAGAAAACCTTTCAGTTTCTATGTACATATATGCGAAGGTAAAAGGTAAAATATTGTACCTACATAAAATAGGAAAGTTTAGTATAAAGGTTAAATAATAAAATAAACCAAAATTAATAAAAAATAACACTTTGAACAAGGTTATTAAAACCTTGTTCAAAGTTAAAGGCTCTAAAATGATGATCAACACAAACACGCTTTTGTTGTCCTGCCTGAAGATACTTTAACCACTTTTGTAGGATATGAAATATGGAAATTAGATTCAAAACTGACCATAATACGAGCTATAAACAAAATTAACAACACAAGAACCCCCGCTGCTTTCAATTTTGAGTCTGACATAGGCCCTAATTCAATAAAGCAATAAAATTCACCTAATTATGCAAATGCCTTTAAAAATATCAAGCACCTTCACCTTTTTTGACTTCAAAAATTATGATCGGTGCCGTCGCTCGAGATCGTTGCGAGCTTTGATTAATGAAAACCGGTCGTTGTTTAATCGAAATGATGTTATTATTATAATAGTTAATTAGCGAGCTTGCGGGAAGCGTGATATAGAATAATTTATCATTTATTAAAATCCGTTGTAAATCTATTAATCCGAAATTAAGTTGTTGTAATGGTAGTTTGCCAATTAAAAAAAAATATACTTATTGATATTTAAAAAAGTCATATCTTGAATAAAGGTTTTGGTAAGTAATTTGTTTCATTTTAATCGCCTACCATTGCAACTTACTTACATATATTATTATTAGTCCACTATGCAATTTCACAAAAAAAAAAATGTTAAAGATCTTTTCAAACTGTTAAAATTTTTCTCTAAATTTTAATTGGCCTTAAAATTTAAAAAAAGGTAGTTCTTTTATAATTTAATATTTCATAACAGTGGTGTCTAGTCTAAGTCGTGGTTGGGGACCACTATTTCAGTAGATAGTTAGCAAAACAAAATATTAAGTAGAACTAGATAATTAGAACTTACCACTCGTCACTTGATATTATCGAGCCACCAAACTCCGGAAAAAACGGTCAAGTCCTTTTTGACACACCAGACGAAAAACAAACAACAAAAACGAATAAATTAATGTCGACGACCGACACAATTTACTTGACGTCCTAAACGACAACAAAGCAATAAACTAAAACACTCCAACGCCTTCGGAAGACTGGTATCGAATAAAGTTTGTGACTACGGTGGCTTACGCATGGCTCTAAAAGTGGCACAACAAAAAATGAATTGGTCTGAAGCCACTCCCTTGCGGTGTGCCAGCCAATCGCTAACGTGTAATACAATGAAGAACATGAGGGAGGGTCTGAATCAGTTGGTTCGCGTCCCCACTTCGGTGCCGCTAATTGACTTTATCAACAAACCGACTTTACTGAGCAAAGTCACGATATATGCGATTGTCTGTCCTGTCAAAAGTTTAACTGTGGCCAACTAGCGCCGTAATTAAGTATGCTGCGAGTTAATGGGTGATTTGAGCTTGGTCGAGATTATTCAGACGCGTTGAATAATACTTATAGGCTTAGATAGTACAGATAAATTGTATTTATTTATACAGAGGCAGTACAAATTATCAGGAGATTGACTGAATATCGTGTCATTAATTGTGAAGATTGTAATAATGCATGACGTACATTTTTTTAATTGTAATCTTTAATTATTGTTTAATATTTTTTCGAGAACTTTATACCAAAACGTTATTAATAGTAATTGTGCATGTACTATTGCAGTCATATACCTGCTATACATACATACGAGTAACTAAATAGAGAGATAAAATTTCTAAATAAAGATATAGGTACCACATTCCTTTATTTTTAATATTAGTACCTACACGTGAGGTAGGTATACATACAATTAGAAGCAATGAAATATCTTCTCGATTATGTTGCATCGCTAAATACATTTACAGTGGTCGGCATCTTTGCATTTGCTCTAATAACACCTAAGGCAATAAATCCATTCTGGACGCTGTAATCATTTGCAACTTAGTTGATAAAGTGAATTCCGCAATGAATAATGGTTCTAACTGACGGCTAAGAGCAATTATGGATTTAATTCGTATTTCATTTTCATACGAAATTATTTTACAAGTTTTGACGAATTTTGACCACCACTGTTACCCATTCAAGCTATTCAGTGAATTGTTAAATTTGTGACATTCTTAATAGCAAAATTCATAAATCAACCTCTAAAGACAAAGTAACATGGTCATTACAAATATTAAACTTGGTAGAAGCAGCGAAACAACTGCCTACGCAATTACACATTCAAGTCGGCGGTGTAATTAAAACCATTAAAATGACATTTAGCACAGAATCGAGAGGTTCTTGGCGTGTGCAATTTTCCATTTGTAATAATACAAAATAGCTTCACGGATTGTTATTTTATCATACAATTTGAGGAACAATGCTAATGTTGTTTGGAAAGCGAGCATGATGGTAAATAGAATAAAAAATATATAGGCCACGCATTATGATATGCTTATAGTAATTTCTCCTTCATAATAGGAGTTTTATGTACCTATGCTTATAACTGTAAAATAAGCGCTATTGTATATAAATATACGTTGATAGTATCAATAAAAAGTAATGTACGCGATTATTTCTAGGTAGATAATTATATTTATATAAAATGAGCCAATCGCACAGGAAAATCTTTTCCCTCATCGTGGTTTCGCAAAGTAGGTATAATTTATACATAACTATTTTTGAAGAGCAGCGGTCAAACTGATTCAACAACATTTACCAACAGAATAGATAGAAAATAGAAATCATTTTTACCTTTAAAATCGAGGTTTCTTTTTTGAAAAATACGTTTATGATCGTGAATAACTATATCTAACGACAGGTTTTTTCAAAATCCGAACTGTCAGTCAAGAGGATCGAACGTGTTTGTATGAAAATTCCATGTTTCGCGTGGGCGAAATCGCGGGAAATAGCTGGTTTACCTAATATAATGAAGCATAATCATCATAATAAGCAGATAAACAGACATAGGAAACTGATTGCGAATGGCTGCCAATCATTACCCAACGACCAGGGTTTCCTCCCACGTCCACAATAATTACACAAATGACAGAAATTACACGAAAGAATAACATATGAATAATAATGAACGAGCGTAGGTATATACAAATATAATAATTCTTTGTCCTTGCCACTTGAGTTTTCTAAATCACACGAATTATGGCTAACAATGTAATGCCCGCTCCAAAAGTAAATTGGCCCATATTTAATTTTGGGAAAATGTAAAAATAAACGTTTTTATTTGTGTAAATAACACAATAAAACTGCCCGCCGGCTATTACGTGGCGGACATGAAATTTGTGCGCGCACCAAATTACACAGATAGCATCTGTGTCGCAGTAATTGTTATTTTACTGTCGTTAGTGCCGTCGATCGTGTAAATTCAGTTAGGGGGATAACCATATTTTTATTTTGCTTTTTTTTAAATTCAATATATGCGTTATTTTGTTGCGACGGGAAACGGATGCGTTGGAAAAAAAATTGAACACGTCCGTTCGCCTTTTCGCATCACTCTCGCATCGATGGAAAGTAATGCTATAGAATAGCGAAGTATTGAAGCTGCACAAAAGTGGCGAAGGTGTCCTAAACTCACGTCATTATAACACAACATTAAATAGTAGGTACGTGTTATAATTCAAAGACTTTGTTGGCGAGCAATAAAGTTTCAAATATCTTCATGTTAAAGTCCATTTCGCTGTGGGGTGGCAGTTTGTTAGATGGTTTAATATAGTGTCGAACGGACCACTAATTGTGTCTATTTGCGGTTAACGAAATCAAGCACTGTATCATTTCGGGTTTACATCAGTCGGGTGACCCGAGCTCTCCGGATGCGACGATCAGACTGATTCTATAGTCTCCACAGTTTCCGCTTTTTATCTTGTTTCAAGACTTAATTTAAAATAAATTGCCGGGGGCATTCCCTCGGTTTCTTGTCGGGTCGTTCACGGTGACTGTTTGCTTGCTTCAAAGAATTGAATTTATACTATTGATTTGATTCTTCAATTGTTTCGTTGGCGAACAAAAGATATAGTTAATTAGTTGAGCAATGAAGTCAATGACTCTGTTCTGGTTTGGCGACGAACGGAAACACGATTTAACGTGGTCTTAGGTTTTAACTATGGAACAATAGGATGATTAAAATACCTATTTATTTACAGCAGTTAAGTTAGGTACAACAAAAACTCCAAATTTTGTGAGACGATAAAAAATAAGCACGGCAAACGAAATCTTTATCAGTTTATGTATAGATAAAGTACTCGATTTCCCGGTCATACCTAACTACTTATCGAGCAACTGAAAAAATGCAACAAAAATCGTGAATCACTCTCAGAGCTTCTCACTAGGAAAATTATAGATAGCGATCCATATCCGAGACGAAATCGTAACTCAATATTTGTTTTTAATGGCAACAGTAATTGATTGTGCACGCCCGAATCTCGTATCCATCCTGTTCCAAAAACTAGCGTCACGATGTTCTCAGGCACGACTGAAGTAAAATAACCATAGCTCGCATCCGACTAACAAAATTTAGTCGCTTTTGTGTGATACGAACAAAAAGCAAATCGAGTTACAGAGCAAAACAGAGAGAATCGACGCACAAATACTATTACCACGGCAGTTTTCGATCGAACACCGCTCGTGATGATAGCGTTTTTACGTACATCACCAACATCGTTAAACTTTCACCCTTACTGCCAATATTACATAAAACTCTGTTCATTGCTCGGTTCCCTTCCGAATGTATAATGCAAACTTTTACCAACAGCAAATGGACAGCAACTCTATCGTTTGCGACAGTAACTGTTGCACGACTCGGTACAGGTGCAGGATTCAATTCGAAACTCATCTTTTTGGTGGGTTTCGGTCGAGCTAAACAAACTGTACGGTGTCGATCTCCGAATCGATTGGTCTCGCTCGGCCCGCGGCGATGGTTAATGGTATTCAAAAAAGGAAGACCATTGATTTAGAGCATCGATATTTGGTCAATGATAGACACAACGGGAAGGAGTTGTGGGTGGTTGGAAAAGTTTCGTCTTGTACCTTTTTGCTCGCAACTACAAATTTATTGAGTCTATGAAAATTATTTAGGCAATGGAGCGAATCGTTAACGTTGGAATAGGATTTAATTTAAATAACGCTTTTATAAAAATAAAAACCAACGAGCCAGCGTGCTACATCTATTGTGATTCGATTTTCCAATATCGCCTATCGGTCGCCTTCTTCTTAATCTTCTTAGGAACTTTCGAATTAAATGCATTTAGAAAAATGCGATCTCATTAAAGCAACATGAAACCTAATAAAATCCACTTTTAACGAATTTTTTTTCGACACTAAATAAATTAGGTAATGAAGGAACCGCCATCTTCTTTGAAATTCAGTTCCCGCTCAAAACTCAGTTATCGTCTTTAAAATCATTTTGAACAGTTGTATTGGTAATACATCTTATTTTATCTTAATCTTAATTCTTAATCTTATCTTATCTTATCTAATATATATAAATCACGTGTCACGTTGTTTGTCCGCGACGGACTCCGAAACTACTGAACGGATTTTGATAAAATTTTGCAACCATTTATAATATGGTCCAACTTAAAAGATAGGATAGTTTTTATCCCGGAATTCCCGCGGGAACTGAAGGACATAGAGTACTTTTTTCCCGCAACCTCCGCGAGAACTCCGAAATTACCGCGGATGAAATCGCGGGGGACAGCTATATATATCTACTAGCTGTTCCCCGCGGTTTCACTGGCGGTAATTTCGGAGTTCCCGCGGGAATTCCGGGATAAAAACTATCCTATCTTTTAGTTGGACCATATTATAAATGGTTACAAAATTTTATCAAAATCCGTTCAGTAGTTTCGGAGTCCATCGCGGACAAACAACGTGACACGTGATTTATATATATATTAGAAGATAAGCTATTTGATAGTGTACTTAATTTGTGTCTACTTTGTGAAGACCTATCATTAGCATTTTTGTTATATTTACATTATACAAATTATAATTGTGCTGCTGGTCTTCCATATAAATAAATAAATAAATATAATTACATGTATATATACATAATATATAGATATATACAAGAAGCCTAGATACATACGTATAATACAAGAAGAAGCGGATTCTACTCTTTTATTATAGTATAGATAGAAGATAGATGTAGGTATTTCAAGCCCACAGTAAAGTAGAAGAAAATCCGCGAAGAAGATAGATGTAGGTACTTCAAGCCTACAGTAAAGTAGGCTTGAAGTACCTACATCTATCTGCTATCTATACTATAATAAAAGAGTAGAATCCGCGATTCTGTACATTTGGGTTGGTATTGGAAGGTTATTTCAATTTTTTGCTCGCAAGTTCATTATTAACTCGTCACTGTTAACAAAACATAGAAAATTTACGAGAAAATAAATTTTGTATTAAATATCAAGTGCATTATGTGAGTACAATTGTAGCGTATTACTCGAATTATTATTATTCAAAGCCTTACTCCTTAAAACAATTTTAACGCGTTACTAAGCTAACTATTGTCACACTTTCTTGATTATACCATAGGTTCTTTATTTTTTTGTTAAACTGTCATAATACCCTAGCGTAGCAGCTTATCGACTACAGACCTTGGATATATTGTGTGCCTTTGGATTGGTTCTCCTTCTACGAATTTTGAGTCTTAACCAATCTAAGTTTATTTTTTCATCAGGTTTGGTTAGTCAGATTGTTTAGATATAAAAAATAAAATTTTCACAAAAAAATAAAACCGACTACAAAACACAAAAATGCACTACACTAAAAAATTAACACATATATAACAATGCAAAAAGCAGCTATACTTAATACTTGCCGGATTGTTAGACGTTTTCTACAGGACGAACCTTTTTACCCTAGACAACATACCCTCTAATTAAATAGATCAGCTACTTGGCAGTGCCCGTACTGACTCTACAAGTTACCAGCATATGCTGTGAAAAAAATTAAAAAATATAATAATAATAATAATAATCCACATCACAACACAAAACAAAAATAATTTACGTCTGTTCTACTTAGGTGCTGATCGTATCGAAGTCCAAAATATATTGAAAATCTTATATATTTAAAAAAGACCCACCCTACCTTCTTATTAAAGAAGAGGTAAAAACAAAAAAAAAAGATTATCAAACTACACAAAAAATTAAGTAAAAAGCTAAGAAAACTACTTGAATAATAGGAATGAGATATTATTATACAATACATTTATTTTATCTTTGCAAGCCACGTGACAGCCCTTGCCTACCTACGTTGAGGGGTAGTTGAATTTGAGCTAATTACTCGTCACTGACACGATTGAAGTCATTAATCAAATCGTTAATAACGGATTCACCTAGTTAACGGCCCTACAATAGGCCTGTGAAAGATCATCTGCATTCGAACGGAGTTAGAAAGCACTTGGACTTGTGCTAAATCGCCTTTTAATTAGTCACTAGTCAGATAAGGGACCCATTACACTGACGTTAGTTGTGTCAACGGACGCGGTATTTCGTGTCACGTTTTTTAGGGTATTGTGACACGATGCGTTACACTTTCATTTGTTTTTTTTTTGTATCAATAAGCTTGTAAGCCAAAGTTTTAATTTTTAGTCCGTCTTGTAGATTAATAAAAAATATTGGACACGTATTTTTTCATTTTTTACGTAAGTCAAAAAATAACGGAGATACATTAAGTTTAAATGTCGCGTGACGTCACGCCGTGCTACAGTTTATAGCACGTTATGACGTCAAGAGCCGCCACTCCTAAACTTTAATGTGTTTATCCTAGTATTTTTTCAGTAATTTGAAAAAGCAAAAAAATACGTGTCTATTATTTTTTTATTAGTGACGGACTAAATAGAATTTCGATTTTGATACCCCGGATTACACTTTTCGGTATTACGAATGTACATAACTTATTATATATATCGATTGCCGTTTAATCTGCAATTCCTAAATATAGTACTGGTCTGCCTTTCTGTCTGAACTTTTGCACGTTTGTAATAATAGCTCATGCTATGAAGGAATACATCTCGGAATCAAAATAATTAATAAGAGCTATTTTTTTATTTTATTTTTTTTATACTTAGGTAAAAATTGATTAATATTTTTAGCAATTGAATGTTAACAGCAAATTAATAAATGATTAATTTTTATTCCGTTCTACTATAATATCGTGTAGAGAACCCTGTTTTCAGTGTTTGAAAATGAAATTACACGAAGTCCATAATATTAGCGTGTCTGAATCGAGGCAAGTGAGCGTAGCGCGGGCTTAATGTTCTTTTAACTGATGTTAATGCTATTCTCCCAACTACACCGAGCGCGGCGATTGCGGCGGATGAAAATTATAAAGGAAATGACTTATTTCTAAAGAAAATTTCCATCATGACTTTTATCGTTATATTTAAACTCATCAAAGTATCTTCTCTTGACATAGACGGATATCATAAGTACATATGTACCTGGTTAGTCAGGTATAGGTTTAGATATACATATAGGTATCGTACCTTCAGTAGAAAAATGCATAGTAGTTTTACTTCCAAATGTAAATTTTACCATAATATATAGTTACGATTTAAACAAAATTGAAATTTTGAAGTAAAATTATTTATGCCTTTTTTAAACTGGACACTCGGCGACATACAGAATGGTTAGGCGGATGCCTTCTCAATCCTATAGAGTTAAGACTGGTAAAGAAATTTTGGATTCCATCTAAAGTAGATATTGTATTACTTTTTTGTTCGGTAACCTGCCACTAAATTATCACCTAGCCAAAAAGTTGACTAATAGAGAATGCCTTAGGCATGAAATCCGCCTTTTGTACAATAAAGTTCTTTAAATAAAAAATAAAAAAAATATTTGGTGAAGTATTAAGGCAGGTAAGTGCAAGGGGTTTTTCTCCCAATTAATTATATGAATAAATTACCGGTATGCTCAGAAAACATAGTTTGAGTATACGTTGACGAAAGATTACACCGCCGTATTTAGGTATATTTGAGAATCAATAAATTCAACAATTTTAACAACTAATTCAAAGATTACGTTCCATTACCGGCACTTATGTATAAGCACCGGGCAAATCGGGCCAAATTATATGTTAGTGCGGGCGGGGAAGCGGGGAGGGGGTATCTCAGTCCCACGCAACGGCAATTCCATCAACACATTACGGGACGATTTTCACGGCTGGCTATAATTTAATATAATCCAAAGAAATAGATGGATCTGTAACATTACCGAATCAAGCGAAACTCGATTCACACACCAAAACGATTCAGTTCGATATTCAGAATAACCATTACATTACAGTATTATAACGAACAACACGATTCTGCATTTGGAAATCGAAGTTGTGTTGTGAAATTCTGACCTAATGTCAACATGAATAGAGTTGCACATCGATTGTTTCGATGCGCACGAAATTATCATGATTTCGATAATCGGCTCGTACGTTATCGATCACGATGTTAAAGCATCGATTGTGGATCAGTGCTTGTTTTGATTTTCAATTTGCGCTTACGCCATTCGGTGCTAAACAGCGGCACGTACGCAACGATTCCCATTTCGAATGATCGCAATTTTCGTTTTCGAATTCAATTCGAATCATAATAAGTATGTATCTACTACGTAGTTGGTATATTTGTAAAAAAAGAGATGTTATTTATTATGTTAATGTTAACACTTTTGAAGTTGAACAAACGTTTAAGAGTTAGTGTCTTGGACACCCGCAAGCGAAAATTACATATTTATTATTATTATTCAATTTTATATCACTACGTAGTATAAAATAAAGTCGCTTTCTCTGTCCCTATATCCCTATGTATGCTTAATCTTTAAAACTACGCAACGGATTTTGATGCGGTGTTCACCAATAGATAGAGTGATTCATGAGGAAGAATTCACGCGAGAACTCCGAAATTAGTATAAAAAAGTAAATAAATAACTGTACTAATATATATGCAAAATATATCACTGTTAATCTTTATATCTATTATAAATGCAAATGTGCTACTTTATATTTTATTTGTCGCAAATCAAGAAATTTCGCATACACGTTGTAAGAGGTACTTATAGAGAAGGAAATAGGATTTTTATACCGGAATTTCCGCAGGAACTGTGAACTTGACATGGGTGAAACCGCGGGGAACAGCTAGCAATTACGTAAAACAAATCAAATAAACATAATTTGACAGGGATAAGCCTGATCGCTAGATCATAATTAGGTACATTAGTATTTTATGGTATCCTTTAATAATGTTTAATAGTAACAAACCAATTTTACGTAATGATTGTCGACTTCAAAAATCATTCAAATTTCACCTTTAACACACCAGTGCTATAGTTTATCTTGTAGGTATTTTTACGAAATGTAAATGCTTAAATTTTGGATATCAAATTATAATATGGGTATCGACGGCCCCACGACAATAACAGGTTAAGTAAATGACACAAAATGGACGTTGATGGTGATAAAAAATAACTCGTGGCCAGACGTCACGTAGACCAAACCTTTTCGGAAATTAGATTTTTCTATTTCATTTTCCTTTCTTTGTAAAAATTATACACTTCTGGACAACGAAATCGAGCCATCTTGCATTTATAAGCCCTATTATAAATACTTAAAACAATTTATTTATTTATTTGAGAAGCGAGAAAACTTTTTTGATGATAAGTTATATTACTTGGTACCTATACTAAGTTACTATAGTTAATTTACTATATTTATTATAATTAATATTAATTGAGTAGGTAGTTGAAATGGAACAAAGCAAAGACATTATGTATATACTTAAAATATCATTGGAACAAAGGATATATTTATCGATTTCGGGAGATTGTAATATTTTCTTTTCTTTGAGCATGGCTTTCATAGAAGCGATTAGGTACCTAAACTCGCAATAAATTAAGTTATAGAAGTCAGAATTAAAGAAAGCGAGTGAAGCGAAGTGAAATGTTGCATAATCGGCGATTTCAGAATTTGATCGGTTTAAATTTTTCATCTACTAGAAATTCTGTAACAAGCGTAAGATTAATACAATAAGCTATTAAATATCCGCAAAATATTCACATGACACTATAGACTAGTGTAGTATTATATTATCTGTGCTATAGATCATTAGTGTCATACAACACGACTCACAGTATCGTTCAGCTTCGATTGTGATAGGAAGAGAGCCGAGGTGTGAATTGCTCACACGAACAATATAAATAGTGTTAGACAAACAATTCATCGAAACAGGAAACACGCTCGCTTAGAAACGAATTGCCCCATGTAAGGGTGCTCGCACGGTGAGCGAGCCAGTTGGTTGACCGGTAAACCCGTATACCGGCAGGGTAACCAACTTTAATCAAATATAAGTGTGCCTGGTATACCTCAAAAGATTACAAAAGATTACTGAATTTTAATATTTAAACCACTAATATATAAATCATTACTAGTTTTGCCCCGCGGTTTCACCCGCGTTAATTTCAGAGTTCCCGCGGAAATTCCGGGATAAAAAGTACCCTATGTGTTAATCTGATGTATAAGCTATATTATTGTAAAGTTTCATTTAAATCCATCCAGTAGTTTTTGCGTGAAAGAGTAACAAACATCCATCCATCCATCCATCCATCCATCCATCCATTCATACATACATACAAACTTTCGCGTTTATAATATTAGTAGGATATAGTATGGTATTTAAGCATGTACCTATATGGATGACCTGAAACTGACTTACTTAGGTATGTCATTTTAACTTAACTATTAGGTAGGCAGGTAGAGAAATTTTCAGTCTGAAAGAAGATAAAAAAAAAATATTAATTAAAGAAATGTTGAATAATATTTTTATGATAGTAGGTATACCTATAGGTACCTACCTTGCTTGTAACATGGAGAAGTGCGCTTTTATTTCACTGTTACATTTGTATATGTATACTTACATTTGCCACATATTCAAAATTCAGATCTTCGTATTCGAGTTCATTACTTCCATGATATAAAAGTGGTGCGAAAAATACCAAACAATAAGTACCTACTAAGTACCATACCTACTTACCGGGCCTATTTACGTGAGAACCACTAAAGCGACCTCATAACAAATTGTTCCTTTTTTTGTCCTATTCAAATGACATTAGGGCAATGATCATTGACGCTGGAAGGTTCGATGCGGACTAACTGTGGTTGAATGGCGTTGAATTGTCATTGGCATTACCTAATATTATTATTATTTTTATGAGAACTTAACGCCGACTGTTCAGCGCTGATATAGTAGCATTGAAATAGAAGACAAATACATTTATTCAGATTTACAAGGCTTCAATTTACACAAATAAATTGACAAGAGTAGTTTAAGAGACACTTTCTGTTTCGTTGCACTATACCTATTAGGTATTGAATGCGCTTCAGCTTAGCCTAAAGCAATAGCAGTAACGCTGAATTTCAGCTAACGCCTGGGTGACGTACAGATGAGCTGACGCGGCAAAGACAGCGGACGGATCGCTGTCAGTAGGTACATGGAAGATATATAAGAGAAGTAATATTATTAGAACCTTTATCAACGCAATAGCACCCCATACCTACAATGATACAATTTTTGTCTATTTGTTTGTTTGTCTGTGCGTTTGTGCACGCTAATCTCAGATATGGCTTATCCGATTTACATTATTTTCATTAATATATTGTGGTAAGCCTCACTTAACATTTAGTGTTTGTTTCAACATGTCCATCGGTTCATAAATAAAAAGTTATGCCAATAGTTTCTGCGGGAATTCCGAAACTGATGCGGGTGAAACCACGAAGCACAGCTAGTAAGTTTATAAATATCGCCGACCATTTTATATATTCTGAAATACGTGTGCAAAGGACATATTTTAAAACTCAATGAAATGTTAGAATTACAGTTTTAGTTAATACCCTTGTTTACTCATTGCTAATAAGTATGTAAACACATCCCGCTATAAAACATAAAAATTACTTATCCTTTGCCTCTCGACTGGCTACGTCGACCTTTTATAGAAAGCAGGGGTACTTATAGTCACTTTGCAATAATTTTATTTAATGCTGACGTATACGCGCTCTGCACTTTTGTAAACATTGTCTTTATGTTCTATATATGAAATCTTTTTTTAAGACTTCATTCTTCACTCTACATTTAGCAATAGGCACGTTTGTCCACAAATTCGCTAAAGATACAAAATGTATATTGGTTTTCAAACTCATTCACTATAAAATTTGAGCATTTAACCAAAAAAAATTGACTCTTTCAGCAGGGGTAGAGTACAGTCAGCATTAAAAATATGTAAACACTCTTTGTCAATAGTTGAACTTTATTCCTATTGCAGTAGGAGTCAATGTGAAAACTGTCAAAAGTTATTAAATATTGTATTTCGGCTGCTAAAAAAATATGGACGTAAGTAAAATTTTTTTATATGAAGAATCGAAATACGGCTGGGTATGAGCCGTGCTCTTGTGCTTTTTGCAGAGAAGATTATCATTTAATGTCGTCTATTTTGGTAAATATGCTAGATATATATCACGTGAAGGAAGTCGAGAGCACAGTTTGTAAATAAACAAATAGAGCGGAATATCTTAAGTTCTCATGGGTTCTTATCTAGACACAAGTTATTACTTGTAATAAATAATTAATAATTGTAGCAACACATAAGAATCGAGTTGGTTCGTCAAATGCCACCTGTCGGCGCCAATTGAAGTTTTAATAGGCTTGCTTATTCTTGATGCGTCTATTTTTGTTGTTCATTATTTTTCTTACAAGCTATATTATACAAGTATTCCACTAATACTGGCAATAATGTGAAAGCGCGCCGATCATTTATGCAAACTTTGCGTTCAGCGGGGCTTTAGTACTAAGAATAACTCATGTTAGAGAATAAGAAATATGTAGATTAAGTTATTTGCTCAATCAGTGTACCTAGATACCTACGCTTTACTTTACACAAGGTTGTTGACGAGTGAAAGCCGTATCGAAAACACGCGTGTCACGTTTTTCGTTATTTCAGTCACTTTTCAGCATCTATTTTGGACCCTGAGCAGGAAACTGACTTTCAAGAGAGCCATGTTTTAACTTGGGGAACAATCTAACATTGTCATTGGCGATTCGCCATAATTGAAGAAGTAGATGAAGAGATTGTTATTATTAAGAAACATTGTCATTGGCAAATTATAATTATAGACGCCATTATTAAAGAAGAAGAAGAAGTACTTTACACAACATAATTTGACATTGACATTTAAAAATGGTTTCTTTTTGAGCAAAAGGGTGTCAGCTCAACATATTGTCATACACGTAATTTTTTTACAATGATGGCTCTAGATTTTAACTTTATCTACGTGGTCTGTCTGAAGCTGTGAACGTAAAAACAATCAACTAATCCTATAAAAATTTGATTAATAATACTTAGTAGATACCTGACTATAACATATAGGTATAATGTTGTATAAATGTATAAAAATAAATTGAATTGAAATCATACTTCTATTGCGACGAAGCCGGCCATAATGAGTAGTTAACGCCGTATTAGGTTCGCCGTTTGTACCTACTTTTATTTGAGCAATAAAGGATGAACATAACAATCCACATGAACCAACCACAATACTAAGTAACATAGGTAATCAACATAAAACTAGATTTACTTAGTTGCGTGTTAGAGAACATTAAATCGCCCGTATACCGGCGGGATTGTGTTCGTGTATTGATGTCTCACTTTATTGGTGGGTCTGTGAAACGATAATATTCATTGTGATAAGCGCTGATTAATGTTACCGCTATTATTATAGCGGAGGAACGTAGTGATTTGATTGTAAAAAGGTACTAGTATCTACTGGTACTTTTTAATTTGTGAGTTGCTACATTTTTGAAGTAATTCTTCTGGCAAGTAAAATTTAACAGACAAGAAAAGCAACGGGCATGAAGCGACAGAAGTGGCGTCAGTTCCGTTGCTTCGTCACCACATAATGTTGCCAATGAGCTTAACATTGTTTTAACTTTTAAATAAGGTTAGGTCCTACTCGTAAGAGCTCAGCTAAGTATGGGTAGGTACAATATTAATTATAGGATGTCTAGAAAGGTAAAAAAATTATTGATCGCCAGTTTTATCTAAACTGTGGATAGAAAGTGATTTCCTGCAGTAAAATTGTAAGCAACGACGTTGAAGAATGCTCATTTTCTTATCCAATTTCAGTTTAAATTCTCACTATGTTACCGACGATCCATAGTTAGCGAGTTAACTTGTTTAGCGTTCCAGTTAATTGTATTCCGTGTTAGTGCAAGTTACTTGGCAATTAGTGAACGAAGTTTAATATAAGAACACGCGATAGCTTTGCTTGTTAGGACTTAATACGAAAATATGTTTCTCTTTGTTATATTTCAAACATAAACATTAAACACCATATGATTAAAGATTATTTGGTCGATGGATATTGCTAAAAAGCTAGTGAGAGGTGTAAGGAACAGGTTTTCAATGACACTTAAATTGGTATAGTAAGTGTTAATTATAATATTATAGATACTTACTTTAATAATAACGAAAAATATGGCATATTTTTATGCCAAATAATATATTATTTCTTTCTTTTTAGACACAAGTAATATAAACTAAGTAGGTATGTCATAAAAGACGTTTTTGTTTTTTTCGTAAAACTATGTCTCTACATTTCCCAATTTAAACTTCTTACCTATGTGAAAATTACAGTTGAGTAAATTAAATTTGTTCAGCAGATTAAGGTGCCTCATAAACTTTTATCAGACAAGGTTTTATAGTCGGTTCGCATGTTATAGAATAAAGATCAACGCACACTAGTCTCTCTTAGAACCTTGGTTATAAATTTAATTTTTTTTTTGCTTACAGGTAAGCGCCCAGGTATTTTAGGAATACCTCATTAATTTTGGATATTTAATAGACAAAAAGAGGTTTTTCAATAAATATGTAACTCATTTCAGATGTTGTTTTATTTGTATATTAACTAAAAATAATCAAAGTCTCATATGTATGGTACGGTGGTGGTCTCAATAATATGGTAAGTCAATATGATAGCACTGACTGACACAATATTATGGTAGAGAATGCCACTGTGGCATTAAGTCCGCCTTTTGTACCATGTTGTGCAATAAGCTTAAATAAAAAAAAAAAAAAATATTATAGGTAACAGATGAGCTGTGACTTTTAGGGATTACAGATCATTTATAATACTTTAGTTTTTTAATATTTGCCGTCATATATTTTATAGATATTTAATATACGTGTACTTATATAGGGTGCCGCGGGCGTTGATCCTTATCTCGAAAAGTTTTTTAATGGCGTGCTGCTTATTACGGAACAAAGTCTTCATGAAACTTGAAAATTAACACAGTCGGTGTGCGATAAATTACGGTTCAAATGACATCGTTATAATCGCAGGCGGTGTTAGCGTTTTTAAAATAGGGTCAATGTTTTTTCACAGAACTTGTAAGGCATGTAAATGTTTCTTGTTAATTAAAGACTTGTACCCACTAGTATTTTAGGTTATACAGAGTGTAATGTATTGAAGGAAGGAGGGATATTGAGAATTCGATTCTCGTGTCAAATACGTACCATAAAAAGATTAAAAAAAAACATTAAAAAAAATCATTAAAATTGAGAGCGCAAGTTGCCTATTCGCTGCCAGATCGTCTACCCTAAGATCGTCGAGAAAGGATTTTTTCCTTTATATTGCCGCTAAAGCGCAGACAAATCAAATGCACAGGTCATTCACCCGCACAAATCCATGTTTTTATTTAGGGTTTTCTTTGTGATTTATTTCATTAATTTTTAACTTTTTATTTTATTTTATTATGAAATCATACAGTGATATAAATGGATATTATTACAGATTATATTAGTGTTTTTTTTTTATATATATATTTAGGCATGAATTAATTATTGAGAGTTTCAATACAACTCTTTTTTATCCTTATACATCCCATATATCCCAAATATCCCATCCAATATTGACAAGTATCTACAATCAATATTTGACAATTAGTTAAAGAATAACGCATCGGTAATGGCCAAGGTTAATATAGGGTATAGCTAGAGCAATAATTGTATCACGTAATTACTTTCATGGATTACAGCGGCATTATTGGTAACATAATTATGTAGGTTAATTACAAATTATCGCCTGCAACACCAAACAACTACGTCTCACTTGTGATTCAATTTAAAATAAAACTTGTGTTATCCGTTTCGTTTCATCGATTTTATTACTTAGGAATTATGAGGTTTTTATTATTGGTTTCAGAAATTCATGGAGCCTGGACCAGAAAATTGTATCTACAGTGGCTGATTAAAATAGAGTAAACCGTGGCGTACGTATACGTGATGGAAGAAAAAATCTTAAAAACAGATCTGCATTGTAGTGATTATATTTGATAGAATACAAAATTGACACCATCCAGCCATGAGTGACAAGACGGAGCACAACCATTAGGTTAGAAGATTATAACTATGTACCGTCCTTTACTATTAATTTACTTTAAATGCAAAACGAAGGCCCCGGCGAGATTCGAACTCACGATCTCCTGTTTACTAGACAGGCGCTTTAACCAACTAAGCCACGGCGCCGCTGTCCGAGATGGACAAATAAGTACTTGTATTGTTATACCTCTGAAGGGATGGAGCACGGGTTAAAAAAAAGTTTCACTAGGAAAAAAGCAACGGGGTGGTTTTTTAAAATGGAAAATGTTCTATGGAGTTTTCAAACGCGCCGCGCCGTGATACGTTTGTGACGTAGTAACTAGTAAAGTTACAATGTCATAGGTATTATGCCTGCAAGTATGTAGGTACCTAAGTAGTTGTTCATATAAGACCAATATAAGACCCATCTATTGTAAACACAGAACAGAAAATAACTGATAGAAGTGAAATCAACTTGGATTAGTATCAAAACAGATGAAAACCAGTGTCACCGGGTGGTTTTCGCACACAAAACTATTCGTCACGCACCAAAACATTTATTAATGTAAAGAAATGTATTAAACGTTTTATGGTTGGTTATATTTTTATTTAGGCATTGTTTTCATAATTCGCAGTTTTTAGAATATTGTTGTAAATATACTTGGGATGGCAAGGAGTTTTGGGCGAGTTAGAGCATTTGCTCTTACTTCCTTTGCAACGGCGCGCCTGCCCCGCCTTCATGTCCTCTCTAGTTAATTCATTTGCTCTGTGATTTTAACGTTACACACGCTCGAGTCCGTGTCAACGTGTCAGCGGCGGCGGCGGTAGATTCAAAAATCTATTTCTTCATCAGTTTAATATATACTAGCTGTTCCCCACGGTTTTACCCGCGGTGATTTCGGAGTTTCCGTGAGAATTTCGGCGCCAACGGCGCCGTGGCTTAGTTGGTTAGACGCCTGTCTAGTAAACAGGAGATCGTGAGTTCGAATCTCGCCGGGGCCTATGTTTTGCATAAAATTATTATTACCTACTTTACCTAAACTAAAAAATTAAAATGCAGACCTCTTATATTATACTAGCTGTGCCCAGCCGTTTCACCCGCGGTAATTTCGGAGTTCCCGCGGGAATTCTGGGATAAAAAGTACCCTATATTCTTCTCTGTACCCCATACAACGTGCATGCCAAATTTCTTTTAAATCCGTTCAGCCGTTTTTGCGTGATTAAGTAACAAACATCCAAACATCTACACTTTCACATTTATAATATTAGTAGGATTAGATATCGTGAAATTCGGGATATCTAAAATCTCTAACAGCTAAACCTAAACCTTCCGTACATAAACATGAACTTTTTAATTTTACCTAAGCTTTATAGAAAAAAAAAAACAGTTTCTGTGTTTCGTAATAGGAGAGTATAAGCAGATATCATAAAATTATTATCCAAGATATAGTATTGAGTAAAACCCGATAAGTGCAAAAATAAAAAAAATAATGTTTAAAAACCCACTGTAGTTAGATATATTTTTTACTATTTCGATTGATGAGATGAATTAAAAGGAGAACATAAAAAAAAACTAACAGAGACAGACAGAAAACATAATAAGTGAAATAATCACTCAATATGTTGTACAAAAAGGTGAAATTATTATAAAGCTAACACAGTAATCAGCGTGAACGTTGAGCGAAAATATTTTCACGGAACAATCGTGGGAAGAGGCAAACCTCCAATCGGATGATCCATTAAGTTAATCAATGTCAATTACAAAATCGCTAAAAACCGCACAAAACATTTTTACAACGTCAGAGAAACTATACGAAAGCCGCGCGTCACGCGTCCCTTCGTGGCGGCGACGACGGCACCAAACAAGAGTCGTAAATGGGAACAATAAATCGAGTCACCCTACTGGCCAACACAGCGCACACTGTGCGACACTGTGCCTTTACTTACACAATAGTTAACCCCGTAACTCCGCTGATGGAAACCGTCCCTAACCCATAACAATAACAAGGGTAATCAAAATAATAAATGTCGGCGCAGAGCGGATCGCTTTTTGTGCCCAATTATTTTTATTGGTGTTCTGTTAATTACATTCTTTGGCGAGAGCCGAGCGCGGGCGCGCCGGGCGCTGCCAATGATTTTTATACTGACGCACGCTGTTTGAGGTTAATATTTCATGAAATAATTTAAAAATAGTAAATCGGTTGAAATCAGTTCAATTGAACCGATACAGTTATTAAAATTGTAAACAACCAGGAACGATGTAGTCTACTCATATTGAAAATATAAAAAAATAAATAAAGTCTAAACTTTAAATAATTATGTAGATAACAAAGGAATGCAAAACGGTAGGTAATTTTCAAAAACTGCGTTTGCACAGTGCTTCGCACGAAAAATATTGAACCTAATTGGACCGGTTTTCATTTACCTTCATTAAGTCCAACTTGAAATCTCAGACGAAATATTTATTTCGTCTGAGCTTGAAATAGGCTTTATTTCCGGAAAACGTTTCAAGTGAAAAGAGGAAATTATTCGTAGAAAATGTAAGTAAAATACATCAATTGTATATTAAGAATTACTCGTAGGTATGTAGGTATACTTGTTACTTTGCTATTAGCATGGTATGAGAATTTTATAATCAATAAATGTGTACCTACACTTTTTCACCCGCAGTAATTTCGGAATTCCCGTAGGAGTTTCGGGATAAAAAACACCCTATGCCACTCAGGAGTAAAATCACTGGTATTTTTTTTTTATTAGGTACCTACCTAGAACAAAACGACCGACCGGGTTTTCATTATGTTTAGACCCGAAAACCCGGGTTTTTAAAGTTGATCCGGGTTTCGATGTCCTGACATGTGAACGTGTGCAACACAGCGCGCCTGCGCTCGCGCCTCGCATAATACGTCAATAAAACATTTTTTGTCTCACAATTGCCTCATATTGATTAAGCTATTAGCTCAGTGGCGAAATTTTAATGACTCTCTCTTTTAAGGATTCGAAATCTGATGTTGATGTAATGTTTTGATATTTAACGCATATGGCTCGAATAACAGTTTTGGAAAGTGTGTTATGGCGACGTGGCCTCCATCGATTTTAAATGTGAAATTAATTACTTATCCATTGTTTTTAAAGATTTTAATATGCAATTGGTATATTTTGAGAGGATGTTTTACATGTATACAAAGTCACGTCTGGTTTCCAGAAAGTTATTGAAAGATCTAATAACTTCAGATTTCTCAATGCTAAATTTCCTGCTAAACGATTCAGCTTTGTCCACACTTTCATCGGAGACGAGAAATAATATAAGAAAAATTTACAACAAACAATTCTAATTTATTTATCCTTCATCAAGTGGTATTTACCACTTTATTAATTTTCATGGCACGAATAGTAATGAAACCACACTGGAAAATGGAGCCCTGCGTTCACCACACAAAGAAAGCCCAAACGGGAGTTGAACCCGCGACCTCTTGATATAGGTACTCGGAGCGGCGCGGCATAGTGTCCTTTTGAACTAATATAACAATTATATGAATACCTACGTCCAGTTTTGCTCTTAGGGCGATATCTTTTGCTTCTTTTTCAAATTTCTCAATAATCCTTATCATTACTAAATGCGATGTGTTTGTTTGTTGCGCTTTCACGTCTAAACGGCTGATCAGTTGATCATCATGAAATTTCGCATACACGTTTTCAGGGGAAAAAAGGTCATAGGGTACTTTTCATCCCGGAATTCCCGTGGGAACTCCGAAATTAAGGCGGGTGAAACCGCGGCGAAATAAAGTTAAGGTAGAAGAGCAAAGGTATTCGGATGGAGTTCAAATCCTCAGGTTCGGAACTCTCACACGCCCGTTACGAAAGGGCATTAAACATGCCCAAAACATCTCACGTATTCCGCGTCTATTATGCTCACAGGCAATTTGTTTCCCAATAGACGATCGTAAAATCCAACAGACGATAGGTACCAACTAACAGTTAATAAGGACGTGGCGCCTACCGCCACTAATTGATTTAATAACCTCACCCGACCACGACTGTTTACGAATGCGCCGTGGAAATCTATGATATTCAATATTAATTCCCATTTAATATGCGTAAGAGTTGGAACAGCGTTTGGAAACATCTGTATCAATTACAAATCAATTTTCGATGGAATTTATTATAGCGCCATGCATAAATTAATTGTATAAAAGTATTAACACCGGCTGGTAGGTACCTATATAATGCATGTTTTGTGTTAATCAATACCTATCTTTTTTGTAAAAGGAAAAATTATTAACATAATATTATGGTAACACATAACAGAAATCATAATAAAGCGATAGAAAAATGTGAAAAATTTTTGTTTGAGTATTCCGTTACCACCAAAAATAAGAAGTAGGCATGTGTCCAAAACTGCTGTTACTGTTGCAGCTACAACTTCACCCGTGTTTAATATCGGGGTGAGTCTCCTCAATATGTGTTAATCCAGAATGTTAAGTGCATTAAACATTTTAATAGTTCATATATTAGGTATAATATTTTTATTTATATCTACACCATCTTAATACGCTTCTATCTGTGTGCCAAATTTCATCAAGATTTGTTTTACCATTTTCGTAATTAAGTAAAAAAACATGCAAATATCTAACTATCTATCTTATCTTATTCTTAATATGTATAAATCACGTGTCACGTTGTTTGTCTGTGGTGGACTCCGAAACTACTAAATCGATCGTGATGAAATTTCGTCACTATTGTATTTGGCCCAACATAAAAGATAGGATAGTTTTTATCCCGGAATTCCCGCGGGAACTCCGAAAATAATGCGGGGAACAGCTAATCACCGTAAACTACTGTCAGTGTCAGGGGTACAAAGAAGGACATATAGAGTGCTTTTTTTCCCGGAATTCCCGCGGCAACTGCGAAATTACCGCGTATATAGTATATAGTATATTAGATATATATAGTATATTAGAAAACAAAGACCTCCACCGCGTCTATCTGTTTGTCAGTCTGTTTGCGATAGGTAAATCAAAACTACTGAACGGATTTTCATGCGGTTTTCATCAATAGATAGAGTGATTCAAGAAGGTTTATACGCACGTACAGTTTTTCCTAGAATTCTCGCGGGAACTCCGAAATTACCGCAGGTGAAACCACGGGTGAGCTAGTTTTTATTATTTGTAGGATATGCTAGGATTGAACTTTTGAACTGATCTTTGAGAAGCTTTTAAATAGCTAGTATAGATGTCTACTTAATACTATAGTTAAGTGCTATGTGCTGTGTCGGTGTACTGTACTGTACTGTTTTTTAAAGGATGTCTAAAAAGAAATACATTTTAAACATTGTTTTATAAGTATTTTTCGCCCAAGTTATCACTGAAGTTGGTAGGTACGTAATCGTGGCACCCGCCGGGCAATTATGTAACTTTTGTTGCTATCATATTCCAGTTTCCATCAGAAAAATAGCGGTTTTGTGATTGATTAATTATGTTTAGGCAGCTTCAACTTTTGAAGTAAGTATGTTTATTTTGGTTGATTGCTAGATATTGTAGGTGTCAAAACGTACTTATTGTAATCGCAAAACCGCCAAGTTTCTGATTGCAACCGATAAATGATAGAAACAAAAGTTACATCCGAACACTCTAACAAGTTTACCTGCTTACGGCTAGAAAACAAAATAATCTTATTAAACTAATAAAGATGGCGGCGGTCATAAAAAAATTTGTAACAATAACATCAAAGGATCATAAAGTTCAATTTTCGAAATTACATTACAATGGCTATACAAGCCCGTATTTTATTACCTAATTATTTTGATTTATTTTCACTAATGAGAGAACCGATGCTTCGTCGCCGTATTATATTAGAACAGTTTACCCTTTGCCACACAAAACTACTTATTTTATGCCAAATTTGTCCTTATTACTAATCACATAAGGTGCTTAAAGTGTTTCACGGAAACGCTCGATCAATTTTGTTATATTTTATTATGAGTGTTATGGCGGTATAATTGGACAAAACGACTGCTTTGTTTCGTGTGTCATTTCGATTCGTCGGTAACAATAAAATACGGTCCATTTAGTATATCAGCTTTTGTAATTGAAATAGAATTAGATACCGGTTTTTATTTTTTTTAATAACGCTCGTAAGCCGCCACGTCAAAGATTACCATTGAACTTGCGAGATTTTTATATAAAATATCTTATAAGTAACTTTACTGTGCTAAAATGCCTTGGATGACTTACCTAAGGGCGGCGCCACATAGCTGTGGCTGACTTCGTATGTTGTCTACCATTTGTTTTTGCCGCCGCCGCCACCGCCACCGCCACCGCCGAGACTCTGGCCAAGGAGAAAGTGTGAAACCTGAAATGACTGAAACGTGCAGTTGCCTCTCGCAGTATCTATTGACCTCATATAGAATTTTACTGAAGATGTTGTTTGTTAGTACCTACACCTACCTACTGAATATTTAATTTGAAAAGCTATTATACCTATAAGTACTTTAAATAAAGTTTTATATAGATACCTATATAAGTAAATACAGAGGGCAATATAATAAACTATTAGACACTATAGTTTTGATGTAGTCGCGTTAATTGCTTTCTTATCTCTCTGACCAATCATCTTCCTACTTCCCATGGTTGCACACGCGTGAAGTCGAAGTTCATTTCGGGAACTCTATAATTTAAATTATCTAAATACCTAGCAGGTTGACAACGATAATCTATATTGATACCTTTTTTTTTTAATTTATTTACCAAACAAAATCCTAGTAATATTATAAACGCGAAATTTTGTAAGTACCTATGTATGGATGGATGGATGGATGGATGAATTTTTGTTACTCTTTCACGCAAAAACTACTGGATGGATTTAAATGAAACTTTACAATAATATAGCTTATACATCAGATTAACACATAGGGTACTTTTTATCCCGGAATTTCCGCGGGAACTCTGAAATTATCGCGGGTGAAACCACGGGGCACAACTAGTTTACAATAAAAATACAACTTACTATAGCACTTAAGAAACCACTTAGGGAAACCTAATTCCTCATGCAAATCGTTATCTGTGTTTCAAATCAAATTATGTAAAATATTTCATTATTAGTAGAATTAGAATATTTTTGTTTATAGAGTTTTAACCGAAACGATTGTTCAGATATTTCAAAGGAGCCAATATTTGCTTAATTAATAGTTATAACCCGAATCTTTTAACAAAAAAAACACATTTTCTTTGGTAATTGATGAAGTAAGTTGGATTCTAAACTCTATGAGCTACAACTGTATGATCTAAGATAGCTTGTGTATATTAAAAAGTTAATTAGACGCGTGGGTGATATTACGAATTGATTCAATTGTCAATCGCCTCGAGCGATAGGCGGGCCGCCCAGCCGCGCCGCCCTCGCCGCCCACCGCCCCCGATTCGGACTTACGCTAATTTACGAGTAATGGCAGTGACACAAGTGAAACGAGAAATTCGTTGCCACTAGTATTATTAACTGTTCTATGATGGAACTACTGATCAATTGCTAATAATCACTAGTTCACTAGTTCCATTTTAAAAGTCTGAAAAGAATGGAACTGATGGTGATAGAATTTTATTATGTCTATGAATGATGTCTATGGATGGTCAAATTTTTCTCATGTTAAGGTATACGTTAATGTAAATGTAAGTTGTTATCTATTAGAAAAAAAAAACTATTATACGTATAGTGCACTCATTTGGTAAGACTCATTAATTCTTATACCCTAAATTGCTAATGTTTGAAGATTACCTTATGTAGACTTAATTTTTAAGTGTTTGACCCGAGTTAAAAAAACATCCATCCATTGATATTTGGTATGCAATACCGCAGGTAGTTTTGATAAATATGATAAATAATTTTTAAAACAAATCTAGTTTTAAGTATGTTTAATTTCATGAATATTAAGATTAAAAACTGAGTTACAAGCAAATTGAACAAATATCTATAGATATAAATTAAAAGACTTTTAGATAAAGATGAAAGGTCACTGACTCACATGCAGATATCACGAAAACTACTTGACCTACGGAGCTGAAATTCGGCAGTAGGTAGGTACCTACATAGATATAGTTTATGTTTATAGTTTATGTTTATGTGTTATGACGACCCGATTGGCGCAGAGGTCACCATGCCTACCCGCTAATCAAGGGGTTCTGGGTTCGATTCCCGGTGGGGGTGGACTTTGTGTGATGAACACAGAGTTCCATTTTCCAGTCTGGGTGTGTTTATATATATCTATAGTATGATATATAAGTAATTCTATGTAGTATATACCACGTTTGCTTGGTTTCCACGACACAAGCTAATAATAGCTTACTGTGGGATCAAGTAGATCTGTGTGTTGTGATGTGGATTATTATTATTATTATTATTATTAGTTTATTGTTAGAAGGCGTTAGTTATTATGAGAAAGGATTTCAGGGAGTTTTCGCAGGAACAGCTATAGTATTAGGTAATAGAATAATAGAATACCTACATTAAAAGACAGGCTCGTCATAAAGGATGTTTGATTATTTGGTTACAACTGTGATCTCGATTATACCCGTAGGTGCTACAGGCAATAAGTTAAGTTACAGCTGATTGCATCGAGCGTGTTTTTAATGAGTGCCTCATTAAACAATTATTAATTGCCGGCGACCCGCTGAGAGCACCAATTGCAATATCCAATCGTGAAATATTACTTAACAGCGTTCGTACTTTGGATATTGTTTTTTTTATATAATAACGGTTTGTTAAACGATCATTTCATTAGTTAGACGAATCTGCATTAGATAATAGTTATTATAATATTTCCACATTTAAATCGACCGCTATACCAATTATATCTATCGACAGCGACTGTAACATTTTTTTTAAATATTTTTTGAAACATATCATATTTCATATTTGGTACACATGCATACATACCTAAAGGTACATATTAACGTTTAAGAAGTATGTTATTAAGATCTTAAAAAAAAATTTGTCAAAACTCATTAATTTCGACAAGTACCTACGACAATACAAGGATCAAGCGCTATTTCCTATAACTAGTGGAGTTTCTATAAATACTGAAGAAATAAAATATATTCATACCTAACAAGTTATCCTTAACAAATAAAGTTGAAATATTTCTTTAAATATTTTTTTTTTCATATTGGCAAACACAATAACTCACGTGGAACGGATGTGTTATTGGTGTTTCTTGAGGCGTAGTCCATAAATAAGTTATTGTCCGGCCGCGCCGCACCCATTACCGTATTGAAATTTAACCACAATATATTACATTTGTTTGTTAAGTTAATTGTTAAATGGAGTGGCTCGTTATTTTCTCGCGCATATTTTATTAGCTGTAACGCCGCGTGCGCATATTTCAACGTTTAAATCCCTTTGATTGTAAAAGATGCATCCGCTTTTGTAGGTTCTTTAAAAAAAAGAATTATCATTGAGGCCTAAGGCCTTAATGATAATTCTTTGTTCGTTTTCATCAAATTATAAAATGAAATAACATATTTTTTTTCGTTGTAATTTAAATATCTATTATGTTTTTTTATTTCGTTCGCCATAACTCAAAGCTAATCAGCGAGTTGTTTTTCTTAATTCCGACACATCAACGAGGGCAATTAAAAAAATTAGCTAGACAATTTCAGCTCCGTTCCAAATTCAATAATAAATGATGTTAATCGTTATTTATGGTATTCAATTTATGGAGGTTTGTTAAAACAAACACCGCTCAGGTCTCTCTGAGCATTCGTTGCATACCTACTGGAACGCATAAATGTCTGTAGCGTCCTACGTGAAAGATATTTACTGCTTATCAACATACGAAAGTCCGTACACGAAAAACTACTCTGAAACGCGATCGTTTACGTTCAATTCCGAAAGTCTTTAACTACGGAACCCGAACGTTAACTGTGAGATGTTTAAGTTCAAAGTATCGAGAAAGACAGTCGGCTCGGGGCTATAAACGTAATTAAAAGCAATAACAAGGAATGATTGGTTGTCATTAGACTTAGTCATAAGATTAATTTTCAAGTTAAAATTATTATTAGGAAATTTCATTATGAATGCAAATAAAGGGCGTTTTCAGTATGATCAATTTGGTTGTGAAAGTTGGGTTTCTTCAAATAATTATTCATAGGCTTCTTGATTTTCGAGGAATTTCAATTGAAAAATTTGTAGGATCAAAGAAATATAGAACACTAGCTGTTTCCCGCGGTTTCACCCGCGGTAATTTCGGAGATCCCGCGGAAATTTCGGGATAAAAAGTATCATTATATGTCAAGGTACATGCAAAATTTCATGGTGATCGGTTGAGCTATTAGGCGTGAAAGCGTACCAAACAAATAGACAAACAAACACACATTCTCATTTATAATATTGGTAAGGATTTTGTTTGTTATTATTATTTCTACTCGGTAGTTATTTGATTCTTATGTACGGTAGTAACCGCACGCATTAAGAATTCTTTTTAACTGACTTCCCAAAAAGGAGGAGGTTCTCAATTCGACGTGTATGTTTTTTTTAACTCTATTACTATACTACCTATGTCTATTAGGTAATTTGTGGCCATTGGCGTAGAATTTCAATCCTGTTGATAGCTCGGTAATACCATCTTGTATACTGTTATTTTGTTGAGCAAGTTGGAGAACACATTATTTTATCTATTTGTGCATACCACATCATACATTAGAACATAGAGTAGGTAGGTCTACCTATACATATAGTTGAGTCGATAATCGTATCTTTAAAAGTCATTCAACTGACTTAACTATAGTTTTCCGCTAAAGTTTCTCCGTGATTTTTCAGGTTTTTTTTTCAATGTACGAGTAGGTACACACTGTATACCTATAAAAGGCTTTACCTTAAATTTCGTCACATACTTCAGTTCATTATCTTACAAAAAACAACTAGGAACAAGAAATAATGACTGTAAAAGCGAGGTAAAAATATCCAAACTTCCTAAAACCATAAAGCATTCCAACTAGGTAGATATACGTAAAAATTACAACTACCTACCTACCTACATACCTATATAATATACATTCAAGGTAGACACGAACTCATCCCGGCCGGAGGGCACAAACCGAATTTAATTACTTCTAAACATTTTAAAGCCTTCTAAATATTTGCATAAAAAGATCATAATTTATCAAAAACTAAATTTGTGTGTTTTTGTGAGCGAGTGTGTGTGTGTGGAAGTGATTAACCCTTGCCTTCACTAAATTAGATATAACCGTACAGTATACTAAAAGGGTTATAACCAGCCTGAACGGTTCTTCGTTTCGTTAATTTCCTTTCCTTTTTTTCTAATTTGAACCTCAAACTTATGTCAAGTAATCAATTAGTTTGTCTGTTGGGATGGTCGTGACGCGTGACGGACGATGAATGCTAAACTCACCCGCTTTAAACGACGTCATGATCCATTGTACTATCGGTTTTGTTTATAAACGTGAATAATTTAGGACAATTTATCGGTAGGTACTCAATATATTTGAAACAGCAGAGGTCTGAAAAAAATCTCTTAAAATTATCATCAAAATGATTATCTAACTGTAATGAATGAGAGATAAAATATAATTTCTTATAATGGTGAACCTACTTTCTATAAAAAAATATGTTCGGATTTATGTTATTGCGAATAACATAAATTACTTATTGATTGAAACGTTTAATTAGTTGTAAAGTAGGTAGGTACCTACTTTGCCAATTAGATATTGAAGCGCTTTTCCATCTAAAGAAAATTATAAGGTAACAAACATAAAAAAATAAAAAATAAACATACGCTTCGAATTCAGAACCTCCTCGTTTTTGAAATCGGTTAAAAATGAACCTGCAACCGTAACGACTTTTAAATTATATTCTAATTCATTCTGCAAAACAAGTTCTAAATTAAAAAAGATTAAAAGATAGAATTCTAATAATCGGTCATTTATCGTTGTGTTGTGACACTCTCCTACTAAGCTACTGTCACAAAAGACAGCGATGATGCATTATATTCAAAAGACACCTACACCTAAATAAATGCGTACACGAAACGCTTACTTATTAACTTATTCTGGTACGATAATAATATTATTTGTGAAATTATATTACGAGAGCATGGTTTTACTGCCGGCAGTTGGCACTGCGCGTGCGCACATGGTACGTAGAGTTCCGCTCCCGCGCCGTGTAGCGCAGCGTGACGTATCGCCCACTCCTGTGCAGCGACACGTAGCGACACCTACTTGACGCGACGGGATTTTGTTAAACATTTTACATAAATAGATGACTTAATAATCTAAATAAAACTAATCATAGCACAAATAAAACGGAACATATCATCTGAATATTTCACGAAGGGCCGTTCAAGGTACGTACTACATGAGTAGAATTTTTTTACCTAATTAGTAAACCGCGATTGGAAAAAAAGCAAAAACAAGGAAGAAAATAATATCACCAATCTTCTTTAGCGGCTGCTAATGTACTATTAACATGCTAAGCGTTATAATTCAAATTTTATTCAGTTTATTCATTAGCATTGGCGATTTTATCTGTCACTCAAAGTTTAAACTCTAGGTCTACCTCAGTAGGTACTAAATGAAATCTTTACCTGTGGTATGTGTGCGCAATGAGAAACTCGTGCTTATAGAGTAGCGTAAATTAAGTTATTCCGACCTCGTAATTTATTTATTTATTTGTAATCTAATTGTCACAGCCGATATCGGCCCACGTATGGTAATTGTGACAACCGGGCAGAAGTGTAGTCCAGACGTCATGCTGAGTGCGCTTGCGCCGACGCAGATTGACACGATAGGTAGGTACCGAATACCGATATAATACGGACCGAACGTCGAAGTTAAGTAGTTAGTTATGGAAACCTATATGGTTTGTTAGCAGCTGTTTGTCGAAGAACTTATGAGGATTCCTTTTGGAGCAGTTTGATTTACTGTGATTAATTAATCTGTGTTTATTTGACTTAATTACCCAAATATTTTTACCGTAATTCATAAGCACCTACACTGCAAACCATGCAACTATGAATAATGATCGCTACTTACTAAACCCACTTTTACGAGTAGTGAAGTGAAGTACGAAAATGGTTTGGAATTCGACCTGAAAACCTAATTAGCGCAGGTTTACTTGTAGGTAGTTTAACCTACATATGTAAAACGGTAGATAGAAGATCCGAATAGGCAGGTAACTAAAAAACTTTTATCGAATTTGATTGCTGCTCCCCACTTAACGTGTTCGGAACTAGGGGTGCTAAAGTTTCCAATTTTCCGCTCGATTTGCTACGAAAATGTGTATTCTCCAACACAAAAGGCCCATGTCATCATGTTCGGTTCGTAGGCAATTAAAAAGATAGAAGTGTGCTGGTGTACGAAAATAAACCGCTGTGTGTTCCGTCTAATTAATTAGTTTTAAACAAGGTCGATGATTTTACGAAAAGTAAATAATACTCGTAGAAAGTTTTGTCGGCGTGAAATCAACAATGCTGTTTGATTTTCTGCTTTTTTTCGCTTTATAGATAAATAGTGGTAAAAGGCTTTAGTGAATGAACAGAACTGAATAGACGTCGATTTTGTATAGCCATAAAAACCATTGTCCGCCCTTTACTTCCCTTT
The DNA here is from genome assembly GCA_907165275.2 of Zygaena filipendulae. NCBI lineage: Eukaryota > Metazoa > Arthropoda > Insecta > Lepidoptera > Zygaenidae > Zygaena > Zygaena filipendulae. The sequence continues at coordinate 3,254,380 of OU015649.1, forward strand.
GTAGTGAATCAATAAAATTATATCGCGCACTTTCCTATATTAGTTTGGATTGACGAGGTTTGCTTAGTTAGGTATGAATTGGTTAAATTGAGCTGGATCACGCGCCTAGAGGTACCTACCTGATAATATGCTCAAATTTCATTAAAAATTTTGTCCATAACTTTACTAATGGTCCTATTTATTTTTATTAGTTCTGGGGATCGGCTTTTGAACGTTATTTGACTATCGGAACATTAATGTTAATTTCCGGCAAATAATTAAGCCCAGTAAAACAAAATTCAAATTTAGGTACTCAGTAGTTTTTATCATTAAATATTTATGTATGTAATCATTTAGTATCAATCATTGATACTTAACTATTGGTAACCTACCTAATAAAAATATGTAAGCTAAGGCATTGATAAATAAATAATTTTTCATACCACCTGCTCGATAATGTCCAATTACATATCACGCAATCTCAACGTAAAGCAAGGCATTACATCCCAACTCGAGAGAGGGAGGTAATGTTGTATGAAACTCCCAAGGGAGTAAAGTGATTTGAGTTTGGAACGTTATTTGTAGGAAAACTCTTAACGTTTTGTTTTCTTTTTATATGTTCTGCCTGTGGTGGCCAATTCTATTTTCAAATAAACCGTCTGCCCGTGTAAAGAGGGTTTATTAGAGGGTTTACTGCGAGAGCAGTAGGTATGAAAAGTAGAGTATGCACCTCGAGGATAAAGCCTCTCTTTGTCACGGGCAGCTTAAACCCCTCGCTTCACTCAGGACTCTACATAACTCCTTCGCTTCGCTCAGGAGTAAAAATTTTACTCTAGAGTCCCTCCTTACGCTCAGGATTCAATATGCCGCCCGTGACGTAAGACACTGCTTTACTCCCTAGGTGCATAATCTACTATTACTGTCGCATGCAGGTATTCAAATTTTGTACCTAACTATATCCTTACTGGATGTAATTTGAATATCCATTGAATTGAAAAATTAAATAATAAAGAGAGCAAATTGAAAGAAGAGAATCATGGAAACCCGAAACGAAACTACTCCCGTTTGACACAAAACACTTAAAAGAAAAAAGATATAGATACCCACCTACGTATGTGTCAGTGGCGCCAAAAAATGCGTTTCAAGAATGGTTTTAACTGTTCCATCGGGCTGGGGCGGGGTTGGGAAGAACCAACAGCAAGTCATCGTCTACCGATTACACGTGCCACGCCTTCGTGCCGCTAAATCAGTAAGTACCTAATTAATTTAATGCCGGGGATTACTAGCGATTTTTTTCAGGTTTTTCTATTATGTACAGAGCTATAATAACTAGCCAAATGTGTAAATTATATATAATAGTTAAACCTACAATGCTGATAATTGTATTTTAACCATTGACGGATATGCCAATGACAAATTATAATTCTGATTTTCGAGGAAATTCCCATCATTGAAGATTATTAATGAAAGTCATATTAAAATGCATAGGTATACCTTTATTTAATTATCTACATATAAACACGTGGGTTTGTCCGCTATAACGCTACAACTTAGATTTATAGAGACCAGTGCATTACACAAAAGAGATATATGTAATTATATTTTTTACAAAAAGAAAGAAAAAGATATCCTCACCATAGTCTTTGGCACATTATCTTTGAACAGGACAAAGACACGACGATTACCTCTCAGTTCTTTAAAATCCTTAACTCTACTTTTTACATTCATACAATTAAGTTCTTCTACTTAGGTACACACGACCGACAAATTAACGAAGTTAGGTGAAATTAAAATGGGACACGACCCCTGAAGTTTGAAACAGAAACAAAGTTTGAAATTTGTTCGAGTTGCCTAAATAGTCCACTTAACTACACGAGTAGACTATTTTCTACTACGGTCCACGAGGCATCTTTTATAACCGAACTTAATTGTTCGTGTATAAGAATAATAATAAATAAAATAAAAGTAACGAATTAACTCTGAATACATCAAGAAAATGTGCGAAAAAACATAAACATAAACGCTTGTACCTAACAGCGTATTTTATAACTGAAACTTTTTTTACAGTAAACTAAATCAAATTTATTCACATTAATATACCGACTAATTAAATAGCCAAGTTACTCAAAAAATAATATTTTGTAACTACCTAAATGAAACTGTAAAGAATCTTTATTTCTTTTCCAATAGATAAGTACCAATTTTTATTTGTTCACTCAAAAGTGACAATCGGTTCCGGTGTCACTTTTTACAATACATATTTAGTATAAAACTATGAATCTGAGTGTAACGTAAATAATTTTTTACATCAATGCGTAAATACAATGAAAATCAAGAATTAAACAATTTATTAATTCATGGAAAACTAGAGTAAGACAACGTGCAACTTAATTTGTGAATAGTTAATACTATCATATTTTAGACACAATTTCAATTCTATATTGATAATTATAAATAAGTATATTACGCGAGACACAAATCTAGATATAATTTTGAATATGAATTAAGCTACACGTTGTAGATTATGAATCAAATGTACATAATATTATAATAAATAATCTGTATTTTTATTTAAACATTAAATAATTAAAGTGCAAAGTTACTAAGATATTCAATATTAGCTACAACATACAATCCATATAATGTTGTGGTATGAAAAATACAAGACTGAATATATTTATAACGAAATTACTAACAATAAGTATTAATTTACTATTAAAGAATTGACTAAGTTTTTTCATTTTAAATCAGGCGTAAGGATTTTTAAAATATTACTAATAATAATTAAGTACTTATTTTTAACCAAAATTATTCATGAGTATTTACGAATTTCATTACGGCATTGTTCGGTGGATGAAAGCAGTTCAAGTACGATTTTTTAAGTGTCAGGAAACTAAAAAATAAATGAGAATAAATTCCATTCGTTACATAAAATATTTTGTTCTTTAACACAGTGATACTTTATTTTAAGCGTAAAAAAATCACACATATTATTTTACTGTATTACTTTATAATGAATCAGGATCAAATCTATAAAGTAATTACCTACTACATTGTATAGATGGGCAATCCGGTGCTAGGGTTTAAACCCGATAAACCGAGTTTAAACCCAAGCACCGGGTTTGGACCGGGTTGATTGCCCTTCTATGTATAGGACCCATTAATATGCACCTTAAAGTTTTCTGAAATCAACTAAAACCCAAATACTTGTAAATTTTTTATTCCAATTTAGGTAGGTTGGTTTATATTGTATATATTGCTGTATATTTAAGTAATCTATCCAAGCCCGCGTGCATTGTATAATGCCATTTCCACAGCCGTTGATGTTACATTATGTGAATATTGTATTACATATGACTATTAATTAGCATTACATGACAGTCTACAGTCATATTTTTAACACGTAGGTAGTAAAGTTTTAAATCAAATTCTGACTTAGTTGGATACGGAGAAAAACTGATTGTCAAACGACAAAACAAATTTCATTATTATAATACTATCGAATAGTTATAGATTTTTTTTAAACAAGCGTTCGCTTGATAACTTTTTTGTACTTAATAGAACTAAAAAGAGATGACATTCGTTTTTTTTTAAACTATTAGGTAAAAGTAAGATTTCTCAACTTTAATTATCACTACTAAACTGATAGTCCGGTCAATTTAGACCAAAAAATGAGAGTGAAGTTACATAAAGTCCCAACAAGCTAAATTTCAGTGAAATTGTTCAAAACATAATTATAAACAATGTCTAGAAGTTCCCCATCATTCCCGTGTAAGGAAAAATTTTTATTCAAGGTCAAAGGTCAAAAAAATGAGTTTTTCGCGATTTTCAGCAAAACAGTAAGTTTTATCATAAAAGTACCTCAGACAAAAATTGTAGATCATAAAATTATCTATAAAAAATGTATCAATACTTTTTTCTTACGAGCCACCGTTTCTGAGATATAACGATTCAAAAAGTTATACAATCGCGCTAAGTACACTACCTCATAGGTGGCGTGGAAACGTGTGCATATTATGACGATAACAACTTTTATAACTTTTTGAATCGTTATATCTCAGAAACGGTGGCTCGTAAGAAAAAAAGTATTGATACATTTTTTATAGATAATTTTAAGATCTACAATTTTTGTCTGAGGTACTTTTATGATAAAACTTACCGTTTTGCTGAAAATCGCGAAAAACTAATTTTTTTGACCTTTGACCTTGAATAAAATTTTTTCCTTACACGGGAATGATGGGGAACTTCTAGACATTGTTTATAATTATGTTTTGAACAATTTCACTGAAATTCAGCTTGTTGGGACTTTATGTAACTTCGAATGTCTAAATTGACCGGACTATGACTTCAATAACTTTTTAATTCTACCGAATAAAATTTGAATATTTAGCTAAAAATTCCGTTTGCTACAATTTAATTTTCCACCCGTAGTATTCGAATTAATGAGTATGTTATAGGAATCTATTCTGACTATCATTCCCAAATGTATCATGAAAACTTTCTTTCAATAGAGACGATGGAAATGGCTTTCGAATAATATTTCAATCGTTTTTACACGGTATTTTATTACTTATATAATTAACGTGCTCCAAGAACCGGGAAGCCTACAAACTAACACGCATAAGGCTCATATTTGCTCCTTAATGTTTCGTTCGTTTAGAAAATAACGTGAACACTTCGTCGATATAATATCCGAAAAATATCTGATGATCCGTTTCGTCCGTTAATAATGAAAAGTTAAGAAAGACCATGAAGTTATATTTAACAAATTGAAACTTGGATTTTATAAATACACAATGTGCACAACATAAACTTACACATTTTTTTTGAACTAATTAAGCTTTAGAGCGATTATTTTTTCTTCAGAATACTATAATAATAATAATAATAATCCACTTCACAACACACATATCTACTTGATCCCACACTAAGCTATAAGCTTGTGTCGTGGAAACCAAGCAAACAATACAATACTAATACACTAATGCTATAACATTCAGATGTAGTTTCAATGAGATTTTTCATAGATCATCAAATACTAGACGAATATTGGTTCTCATAACGTATCTACACAGAATAGTGACTTGGAAGTTATCAGCATACTATAACTCTGAGCTATTTGGTTTCTTTTATACCAATAAATACCACAATAATATACATACTGAAAATCTCCTTTGCTGTAGTGTCTAGAATCAAACCCAGTCCATACACATAAGGTCGCTCATAACTATCCGAACACAAAGGAAGAAGTGGGTGTGTGAAGGTATAGCTTGAGTTAATTATTGAATTCGGTAATGTGAAAATCTTTCCAGGTTGTGTTCGGAAACTACATCCAAGTGAACCTCGGTCACATAATTCGCGCTCGAAAGCATAATATCGACTTAAGGCGCTTACAGCAATCAAAGTTACGTCACTCGCAAAAAAAAAAGATGTTCTATCCAAGATAATTCCATTTAATTTCGTTATGGGCGATTTTAAACGAAGCTTTTTTATTGTACCTACCTAATGCCGCTGTAATGTATCTATCAATCCTATCTAACTTTAATCGACAATCGATTCTTTTTAAATTAAATAGGTAGCTTAGAAGATTTTTTTTTCGCAAGTGGCACCTCTTTGTTCACTGTAATCGCTTTAAATCAAGGGTAAGTTAGGTACATCAAGGTATCACAATGGTGATGTTTTTGAACACAGCTATTATAGATATATAACTCCCGTAGTCGTTACAGTATGTAGATGCGCCAAATAAGACACGTTATAGAAATATAAATACAGGCACTTCTTATCAAAACAAGCGTGTTGCTGTTTGTGTGTGATAATATCAATAACGCTATTAATAAATGTAAGGTTTGTCGAAAAAATTGACGCTAGTAAATTCGTGTTTTGTGCAATCTCTTATGAAGCACTTTTAGCAGATGGGCCGAGATCACTTTCCATACAAACTGTTGGGAACCGATGTCAAAGGTAGGTAACCTATTTTATAGATAATATCTAATAATAATAATTACAATAATGTCAATTTCTTATTCAAGTATCTTCCACTCTCGTAACTCTGTCCGAAGAAATTTTTATAGAAGGAAGACAATCCTCAAACAGTATGTCCATCGGTATTGGTGTCGATTTTCCAAAGATCGCATTGGAAGTAGTCTTAGCCCATTCCCCTTAGCGCAAGTTACTTTAAAATTTATCCTACACCTGTCTACGTGGAAGATATTACAGTTTATTTGTCAACTCCTTTTTTATATTTTTACTAATTTATTCGCGGACTTCCAATCCATATTATGTTTTAAAAAATCTACTAATCGATATCGTAAAACAAAGTTTTATTTAAATTTTCAGATGTCTCCATAAAGTTATACTGTGCACAAAAAAGTTTTATCCTTTGATCTGAAATGTTTCCTAATTTACCTATAAGTATTTTATTTTATTGCTTATGCTCGCTCCTTACATTTAACAGTCCCATTATCATACAATAGTAATAATATAATAATTAATAGTTATAATAGGTAATATCACTCGTAGGTGAGATCCAGAATCACGCAAAATCCTCATAATTTAATACAAAAAACAAAATATACAGCTAAGGGTTATTTCAAACGGACCTACACACATATAAACCTAAATAGATTGACTTTAAGACTTTCTTATTAAATCTGTATTTATTGATACAGATACAAAGTGGTTAAATTCAAAGTAACAAAGTTTTTGGTAAGAAACAATAGTTTACTACGACATACATGACTTATCGGGATATTTATAGCAAAAATGCTAAAAATAAGTATAGGCATAAGACGTACCTTACTTTTACGCCCATATTTTAATTAAAAAGGTTTAATTTTATCATAATCTACTAGGAGTCATTAACATTTGAACGAAAGAATGAATTTGTTAAGTACTTTTTCGAAAATTTACTTCAAGCTATTACTTTGATAGTCCATTGGTCGAAAAATTAAAGTAGGCCTCACGATCTGAAGATAAGTGATGTTACGGTTCAAAATTCGAGTAGAGGTATATTTTAGCAATTAACAATAATTTGAACACCTATGAAATCACGAATTCCTATCAATTGAAATTCAGACCGTACGTACGGTCACTGCTACTGCAATGATTAAACGAGTATATCATATTTGACTGTGAACTGGCGACGTTCCATTTTTAATTCAATGCACAGACATATTCGAGTACATCAATGAATACAGTAGATGCTCATGGTCCTTCGAGCCCGGATTGTGGACACGGAGCACAACGTTGGAAGTTCGCAAAAAAGTCGACATCGACTAATTGCCCGAAGGTAAGCCCTAGAGACCGGATATCAACCGGGTTTCGCAGTTTAAGCTCATTTTTTATTGTAATTTCAACACTAGATTCAAAAGCTTGCGTTGTTCGACATAATATTATGAAACATTAGACATTGCCGTTTTTAGTTCCATACCTACCGAATAATGCCTAAAAGTTCAAATAGAACCCAATATCGACACCAATCAGTTGGTCACCGATGGTCCTTCGGTCCGGATGGCTACAGTGACAAGGCGGGTTGCGGCGCCAGCGCAAGTCTCGGGCGCTAGGTGGCGGGCGAGGGCGCCACGGCGGCGGCGGCGGGGGGCGCGGGGTGCGGGGACATGCGCAGTACAGTTTGCCGCCTCAACAGTTCTGTCACGGTGATAGCCACTTGGACGGTGCCTTTGCCTTCGAGGACGTCTGCAGCGCAGCACATTAATTTCTGTAAAAAAAAACTGTCTTGTAAAAAGATTTATAAAATAACTCTGAGTCACAATTTATTAAGTTTATATTTACCTATTTGTTTAATTCTGTTGCCTTTTTATAAGAATTCGCATTAAAAATAATTTCAGTGATTCTGGTGACATAAAAATAAGGACGATATATTAAAAATCCAATTTTTATAAAGAACTTTATTTCAAAATAGAGCATAAAACATTGTAAGTACATACAAAAAAAGTACATGTTTGAAACAATTTTTTAAGACAAATTACCTTTATAATAGTTATTTCGAAAATTACATCAAACATTAAAATGTGTGGTCAAAATTTCTGAATGTGCGTAATATAATAAATGACTTCAAAACATGACAAAATAAAACTTCTCGTTTAATTAGCAATACTGTATAAAATAAATTTTGATAAAATAAACAGCTTACTCAATAACTCTCAAGGCTAATTGCTACAAAACTAGCGTCTCTAACGACCGCACTCAGAGACGTCTTTAAAATTTTATCAGGCATTCAACTAAATTTAACTTGATTAGTTTCTATTTTAAGTCTTTACTTAACAATATTTAAAACGAAATCATTAAAACGACTCCGAGTGCGGCCGTAAAACGGACTGGAATTTAATTAGATATTTGAATGTTTGTATGATACTTTCTAAAGCCCTCTTCACATTCACGCGGGAATCTTGCGAGAAAAACTCGAGAAACGGTGGTGAATATCGTATCCACATTCACGTTCTCGCAAGATCCTCGCGTGAATGTGGAGAGGGCTTAAAAACAACCAAAATGTGACAACCTCTGGAGTTATTAAATCAACTTTTTCATCAATCAAAAAAGGTTTATTAGAATCATTCCTCTATTTAATAGTATTGAAGTACATTGGAAAAGGTTTTGCATTTGCAATTTGCAAATACGAAGACATTTATTTGGCAAGAAAGTTAATATTTATTTTGTAGGGTGTGGATTTCTAAAACAACTCAGATAAATATCTGCTTTGCTTAAATTAGATTTCCCTTTTAGAATCTAATGTCTGCAGCAAAAGATTTCATTGTGAAGTAAGCCTAACTGTATTTTACAACCCTTATTTGTGTGCATAAATTATTATATATCAATAACATAAACAGCTTTTATCTTTATACTAAACTTCAATTTAGCTTTTGAATATTTGAATCGGCTACTTAACTTCAGCACAAAAATCCATGGTGTTTGCAATAAAGCTTATTAAAGTCGAACACAAAAACGCAATCTCAAATTATAAATGACAAAAAGGAATATAATAATACAATACAATAACATACCCAAACACCGCAAGCTAATAAACATACGCAACCGAAGCTCACCTATTGTAATAGCAATATATTATTTATTTATTTCAATAATCTTACTTAGCATTGTACTCGAAATCTTAAAGCTCGCAAAATAAGGTTCATATTTTCTTAGAACTAAACAAGAAAAAGCTTCCAAAAAATGGCAACACAGGGAGGGCATGACCAGACATTAAAAAAAAGTTGCATTTTTTTTAAATAATATATTCAAAAAAATCAAGGCGGTTTTGAATTAAATATCATAGAATTTATTTTTGTAAAATTTTGACTCGCAGTCTTCGTTAATAATCTTTGGAATGCATTATTAAATGTCATAAATACGCTACTATTATTAAATTTACAAGTAACTGAGTTAGGAGACGGTCTTTAGTTTCAAATGCATTTAAGTACATAAATAAATCAATATTACGTTGGCCGGTGTCTTATGATTACTTAAAAAACATTCAATTCCAGCATTAGGACTTAAAATTACAAGTGTGTTACCAGAAAAGTTTTAGGTAATTTAATACATATCCAGAAGACCGCTCCTTAATTGATGTGATTTGGGTAGATATTATATAAAAACGTAAGTAATTTTAATAATTAGTAAAGTTATATTAATTTTTTTTTTATACTGACTCTTATTGGCAACGTTAGTTTATTAGTTGGCATTATTAATATTAGCTTTGAAAAAAATCCTCAATCAAAATTTCCGTTCGATTAAAATTGTCTTTTGTAATAATTAATATATAAGATAATAATCCAAATAGTTTACACCGAGAAAAGCCTCAAAATACAGTCTAAATATATCACTAAACACTACTTTTATATAGTAGGTACATAGTACGTTCTCGAATCTGGACACGGAGACTAACTATTTAGTCGAATTCGGAACATTGGTTTTGTGCTATCATTAAAAAGATAAAACTCCCGGAAGACTTGTTATTTAAAAGGAACAACAATTATGACAAACACATAAGGTTGGACAGAATTTTGGTAATTCGGTGAGGCATTAGATGTTTTATGATACGTCGATAGTTCATAAATGGGCATAAGTCAAAAATACTTTAGAGTAGTCTTTCTGCACTTCGGTTATAGTTGGCAACTTTGTGATTTTATCAAAACACATCATAAATATATTTTTTCTTTTTTAGAATCTTGCCAAGCAAGACGACACCAAAATTGAATTAATAACTTCATTCCGAATTAATTTTTGAAATCTACAAATGAAACAAGTTCCCCCGTGTCGTTACATTGAAAACGTACTCTAATTTCCATTAAGAATAATAAATTCACAATATTATATTTTTTATATTCTGTTAGATAATAAATATATAACGATATGACGTCTCGAATAAGGCATAGATTCATATTGTATATTATAAGAGATTATTAATTATTACACAGCTAAGCTATGAATGTCTATCATTCAGTTTCTATTAGCACGTACATAAAATTATAATTATTAGAATTTAACACGGAGTTACGTCTTAATATGTCGACAAATGTTATTTAAATTGAGTCTCTGTCACACATGGCTCCTTGTTCTAATTAAAATTAAATTTTATGTTATATTAAAAGCCTAATCAAGCTCATAAACAACTCAAGATGGCCTTTCATGAGTTTCGCATCTCGCAGCCCCATTTTTTTCAGTTGGTAATGTCAATTGAACATAATTAAGCTCAAAAAATAACTTAATGAATAATCAGTGATTTTTAAATTTTATTTGTGCAATGCGCCCTCAGTGTATATAAATAAAAATTAGAACTAAAGATGATGGGGATACAGTGGGATTGTTCCTTTCATTTTAAAGTGGACGATTGGAACTGTAACAAACTTTTGTATGACAAAGTCTAGCTTCACAAAATAAGGAGGACAACATATTGAAATTCAAATCAAATCAAATGTTCAACTTCAGTTCCGATTTGCTTTAGGTTTAATTTAGCTTAGACCACGATAGGCGGCCCCCATAACTATCAAGAATCCGAGTCAAAAAATATAATAATTAAAATTTTATATACGCGTTTCCGTTTTAAAACTACATAGGTACATAACTATAATAGCATTTCATTTATCACTTTCTGCACCAATATTTTCATGCATCATACAAATACAGATAAATTATTATTATTACGAGGTTATCAAATGTTGTACTCAAACATGTAAATCAGCATTATGCAGTTTATTTAATTTCAATTTTATTTACAAAATAGCATCTGAATTCGTAAGTGGTGATTTTCCTCTAACATTTGAGTTGAGAAAATCATGTTTTTTACTAAACTAGCTCCATTTGGCATTTATGTAGGTATATGCAAATTTTTATATTATTGTATCTTTTTATCTACTCGAGAACAATTTGTGTTCGTTGAGTAAACTCTATGGTGCTCGAATCAGAAACCGGGGATACGTTGTAAAAATAATAGTGTAAGTTAATTATCATCTTAATTAAGTCAGTTCTTTGTAAAGTTCAGTATTTTGGCTGTGTGAAAGTTGAAATTTAAAAACTGCATATTGCACTCCTTTATCAACAGTTGTGCAATAGTACATTGTTATCCTAGGGGTGAAAGTAACTTATTTAGTCCCAAGACGGGGTTTGGCGCCCGAGCGTAGCGAGGGCGCCAATAGATCGAGGGACTAAATAAGTCTTTCTCCCGAGGATAACACTGTGCTTTTCATTACGAATGCAAGGAAAGTCAAAATAAAAATAGGAATTAGCTAAAGAAAAAATGAGTGAAGATCGGATAGTCGCTTGACACTTTCTCACCTATTTCTTTTTCTTTGGCCGGCTAGCTATTCAGCCAGTATTTTTTATTTACATTGTGGCGACCTAAAAAAAATATTATCTTTAATTATTAAGTATTAATTAAAGAAAATAAAAAAATATAAATAGGAATTAGCTTAAGAAAAAGTGAGTGAATTTTATTTTAATTAATACCTACTTAAACTTTACGTTATTTAAATTTTACATCGCGCTGGCTGTATAGAAAGTTGAAACATGGTTCAATAGAAATGTGAAAATAGACCTAGTTTTTTTTTTTATAATTTGACAGTTGTCAGTTGAAAGCGATTCTCCCTAGGGCTGAAAAGGGTTACTTTCAACCCGCTTCTCAGGCAACTTTAGACCTACTTTCCGAGTATGAGTAATGAAAAAACTATTTTGTGCAGTGGAATATGTTCTTCAGTTCACAAAAGTCAGCCGTTATTAAATTAATTGTAAACAAATCCAGACAGAAACATCCTTATCCTAAATACATTGTACTATAAAATTCAAAAACAAAAACTCTCAACGAACGAAAACAAACAACACTGAGATCTGTTTTAGTAAAAAGCAATAAAAAAACCAATCAAATCAAAACCTCACACAAGGACCACCAATACTAAATTAGTTATAGACTAACAATAATACTACTTAATTTAAAAAAATTTAAATGCCTCTAAAGGGAATGAAAATACACGTGGAATACGTTCATCAGACCAATATTGAATAAATTCGTTACAGTATTTAATTTATATTTTCACAAGCTGCCATTTCGTTCTTCAGCGATTATTTCATCAAAAACATATCTAATATGTCACTTGCAATTTTCTTCACGTGACAACTTTGTGGCAAAAAAAAAAACTTTCACAGCTTAATTTCAACTCTTGCATTCAATTCAATTCTTTGCATTCTTGTATAACAATCACTGAAGTTAAAGTTCTTATATCATATTACTAAAATAGATTAGTCAAAATTGTTATTTTGCTTTTTAAATAGCAGAAATTCAACATTCTAAACTGTCCTTTTTGTAAGAAACTCATAAAAATTCTCAGCGCCATAAATCTGACATCTTCCATTATAATTTATATTTAACCATACGCAGTTTACATAGCACTTGCTTCTTACTCGCCTGCTAGCGATCCAACCTTAAATCATCTGTTTAGTTACTTATATTATGTACTTAGTAAAAAACTGTAGCTACCATAACCTCACATGAATCCAAAATGGGTATTGGCTCGCAAAATTTCAACAAATAATCACATCGCCATTCGTGCAATCAACAATTTCCAACATTAAAAAATTTCCAACATAATAGCTCTCTAGTATAAACTACATATCATACTTACATACTTCGAAGAGTTTTGGCCCAGTTATACTGTTCCGAAATAAGGCATGAGATTGTATGTATACATACGTACTTTATTCTACCGAGTAATTGATTAGTACTTAACAACAATTTAGTCGATGACTTAAGAATGTCCTCAATAGACCTCTTCCATAAGGTATTCGATAATTTTATTTATGTAAACTCAAATCAATTAAATCAATATTCTATCAGATCATTCATCGCAATCTCTCACCGCTGTTTAGTTATTGTAGGTGTGGCTGCTAGAGAAACAATAACTAAAAAATTAATGTAAGATATCAATGTATAATTTAGATAATTAATTTTATATTTACTCGGAGGAATAATAAAAAGATAATAATAATAAACGATACAATCGCATTACAAAGGGAATAAGATCAGCAATATGGCTGACACGAAAAACGTGACTAAGCAGAGACAAGTATAGAGCAGCCTCTTATCATCGTTTTCAGTCTCCCTATCTAGTTCCTTGTTCAAATTGTTCTGTATATCTAAATTCATTCTACTTCTATCATATTTAACCATATTCGTCGTTTCTCGCGTTTGCTCCACGGGAAAATCAACTTCGTCGGTGTCGTAAATTTCAAAATTATCACTCTTGAACACACCGTCGCCCTTGAAGTACGGCGTCACGAATTGAACCTTATTTCTTTGGTAATACGGCCCTCTATTTCTCAATTCGTTGCCATGGACAGACGAATAGTGCACCTCTTGCGGCGAGTCACTGTTATTGTTCTCGTAGTTCAATTGATATTCGTCCGCCTCGTCTATGGTATAGTTTTGGGTGTCGGCGATGACGTTGAAGTTGCTTACGTATCTATCATCCATGTACCCGTGTCTGGTTTGCCCTTGGTAGCGGTTCACTTCGGCGGCTTCGGTTCGGTGGTGGATATCCCCGTCGGGACAGTAGCACTCGGGTGGGCAATGATCGGTGTTACGGTAATATCGGTCTTGGATATCCTTTGGCGAATGTTGTAGCGGCGTGGCGTGTGTGAGGAGTGCGGACACAGTGCGAGCGAGAGGGAGCGCGCTCGCCTCCCCCCCGCCGCCCTCCGGATGGTGCCCCAGTATGTCTTCGGGCGAGCAGATGACCTCCTGCAACACACGCCACCCGTCTCTTAGTGGTTTTTATTTGCATAAATTGCATTTTTTTTTTCTTGCATTCGCGAAAGGATACCGAGACCCTGCAACACGCGAAATTCACACTTGGGAGAAGTAAAAAAAGCGTTAAAGAGATTTCGGAAATGCAAAAGTATTTATTGCTTATGTTTTTTTTTAAAGCCGGAAAAAATACATAATCCACACAAACTTCACTAGCTTACCTCTTCGACGCCGATTTTCCGACACGCCTCCAGGAAGTTGTCGACGTTTCTTCTGCATCGTGCCATTGTTAATTTGGGCTGGAACGAAAACAAACAAAATTAATTAATCGGACGTAGCCACATATAACAAAGTCAGACATTGTTTGACACGACTGTTGGTCTCCTGGTAGTATAATTATTATAAAATTTGTAAGACTCAAGAACCATCTTTTTTAACATTGTCACAGTAAAATTGTAAACACCGTTTGTAATATTGTGAAATTCTGAGGACAGAAAATGCGTGCTGGTAGGTGCTCGCACATGATAAATTGGTACCGTCCGTACCATTTGACTGTGTTGTGGTCACAGTTCAAACCTAACCTAACCTAGTATGTCGGGGTGCACACAAATCCCTATTCAATGCCGATCGTTTACAATCTAACGGTTTTTACAATTTTGCGGTGACATTTTATCCACATACACGGAACCATTTTTTACCACGCGACACCCACGACACTCCACACAAGCGTACCGATTTAACCCCCCACTATTGTTATGCGACCGACTTGTGTGCACAGTGCAGCACAGTGCGTATGCGCCTGTCGTGGGGCTCGCGCCAGGGAGCACACACACACACACACACACACACACATTAGCAGCAATAGCCTACACCGCTATCACCTCTACACTCGCCGCTAACTCGTGGCGGGACGAGGGGAGGCGGGGGGCGAGAGGCGAGGGGCGAGGGGAGAGTGACCATTCAAGTTGTCATTGTTCAACGCACACAGCGAGCAGGAACAGACTACACCGCTGTCTCTTCAAAGTTCACCTTTACGTCGCCGTGGGGGGTGAGGAGGCACAAAGTTGGTGGGGGGGAGAGGGTATTTATTGAGCACGCCGTCCGTCAGCTGATGCCAGCGTTGGTTGACGGGCGCGGGGCGGGGGGGAGCTCTTCCCGCTCGGTGGGTGCACGTAGGTACCTGCGCGGGCGAGGGCACGTGCACGGAGGCGACGGCGCGCGGCCGCACGTGGTTGGCGAGGTGGCACAGCACCACGCCGTCCGCCAGCACCGGCGCCAGCTGCGCGGGCAGGCTCATCTTCAGCCGCGACTCGATTATCTGAAGACATGAGAAAAAAAAAGAAAAAAAACTATTAAAACGGCCAGTAAGTAGCAACAAAGGACTTTTGGCGGGAACTTGGGCAGAAAATTATTGCCGATTTTTATTTATTTATTTATTCATTCTTCATTGCACAGTACGTGCAAATGGCGAACTTAATGCCTTGCAGCAGTCTCTACCAGTTAACCGTTTATATTTCTTCGCTTTGGAAATTAGTTTGTTGTGGTTAATGTTGTACAGTGATAATCAGCACCGATATATTATATACATTCTGGTCAATATTTTAATTCTATTGCTATTGCAATAAGGTTTAATGACTGTCAAAAGTATATACATATGTATTTCTGCAGCTAACACTGTGATTTGATAACAGTGTGTAGAAACAGTGAATAAGATCAAATGGGGTGTTCGCTATTTGTTAGCATTAAATGGCTGAATGGATTTGGATGAAATTGGGCACGAAAACAGAATGTGTCCGGATTAGATAATATCTTTAATTTTTACCCAAAAATAAGAAGTTTCTTAGGAAATCCCAAAATTAAACAGCTGATAATAAAATCATCTTTCGTGATCGTTATGCCCCGTGTGTGTGAAAAAATATTCACCGTTCTCAACTGCTGCAGGAGCTCGGTTTCCTCCTTCTGCTTATCGAACTCCCTCTTCATGGTGAAGCTCAGCTTGTCCGGCGCCGCGTCCTTGTTCCACGCCATCTTGCCGGGCGGCTTCGGCGCCGCACCTTTCAAATACGACACCGTAGTCGTCAACAACTTGGCGTTGTCGCCCTGAATTTGCCGCGGTATATTCGACTTTATTCCTATCGCGTTATGGCCCAGCGTGTTCGTGGGCGATTTGGTCGGCGACGTGGGTTTGATGTACGCGTCAGCTTGCCCGTTGACGCGCGGGTACTCGAGGTTCCCGTTCACCGCCGCGTACGTTTTGTTCACGTTCCTCGAGGGGACGACTTTTTGAACCGGCCTTTTCGGTTCGTCCGATTTTTCGGCGTTGCCGTTCTGATTTTGGTATCGTCGCGGCGTCGAATGCAATAGCGGTGAGTTCGGCACGTGACACTGGTTGGGGGACGAGGTGGAGTTGGAGGAGACGGACCGGTGGTAGGGACTAGTCAATGTGGATACGTTACTGTTACTATTACTGTAACCGTTGACCGGTGAGTGCGGTGTGGGCATGTGGACTGGACTTTGGTTTTGGGATTGCGGCGAGGAGTCCGGGTCGGGCGAGGGCTGGTCGGTGCGGGGGCGGTAGATGTCTTGCTGGCGCTGTTGTCTTAAGGCTTCTTTGTACTGTCTGGAAATGCGACGAGAGAGAAAAAAAAACCATCAAATTAAGAAACTTAGGTACACTGTTAGCTTGACCAATCTTCAATAACACAGATCAAAAAGCTCGTTAGGTAAGCTTAAAAGAACACAATAAATTTCAAAGCAACGGTAACTAATTAAGATTTTGTTTTAATAACATTGATTAAAATTGATAACAACATGAGATTAAATTACGAGACATAAATTTGATGCAATCGTAGCAGTTTAAATTAGAACGGATCAACAAAAAACCCAATGATACCACTTAATAATATACCAATAAAAGTTAGTTACACATCCCAACGACCATGAGAGCCCATTACCAAATGTGTTATTACTTACACGAAACGAATCTCGAGTGTTATTAAAGATTGTTAGTTACCGATATAGACAAACTATTATTATATTTCAGCTTCTTGAAAAAAAATTAACAAGGACAATACGAAACACCGAGCTTCAATATATAAAAAGTTTGATGATAAAAAGAAATTTTTACTTTAACTTATAGCCGTATTCCAACTACGGATTAATGTAGTATTTAATTTTAAACAAAAGATATCGTTTTTTGTACCAAAACATCAATAACCACTAAATAAAATGTTAATTCGTAAGGCAATATATTCGAGCTCACAATACACCTATTGTACATAACATGTATTGAGGCTAGCATTGTAGAGGTTCCATGTTAAATACTAATCGATTCTAGGTTATATACAACCAATAAATGAAGTGAACGGAAATAGTTTGTCTATGATCATAAATAATAATAGAAAGCTTAAAATACAGTGCATTAATAAAATATGTAGGCGAGTGTTGTGCCAATGTATGGACAATGTACCTGTAGGTTTGTTGATGGGCTAACTTAGTCTTATCGTCTCCATTGGTTATGTTCCCATCGGGTGATATACGAAGGCTGAAAGGGACAACACCGGGGGGTTAATAAAATAACATTGTAAATAAATATATTATTTTTGTGTCGCAAGTTCGATGCCGGATAGGAGACGGGCAAGGTTATTATAATTCGACATAGTTATACTTCATAGAGTGCCACAATTTCGTGCTTTCGTGCTTTTGGAAAATTCCAAAAACTTATTTATTTAAGAATTTGCCTTATTATCACCTAGGTTAGGCCTGCGTGTTTAACTCACAAGCGTTCTACAACAATTTGGGCCTTTTTATCTATACCATAAAAACATTGTATTTTTTTTTGAGAGTAACCAAGCCCAAAAAAATAAATTTGTTAAACCGTAAACCGTAAAAAAAGTTTTTAAAATTCTTTTCTGTCTGTCTGTGTGTTCGCGATAATCTCCGCAACTACTGAACCGATTGTCATGCGGTTTTCACAGGTAGATTAAGCTTAGCCTAGAGCTACATACATATAAGCTTCGTTTCATTGAAATCGAATGTCGGGAAAAAAGTTGTATAAAAACCTTTCATGCGGGTGAAACCGCAGGGCACAGCTAGTATAAAATATGAGCTATATTAACAGCCCAGTTTTGGTTCAGCTAATTTTGGTAATGCCACAGGCACTTACTGTTGTGCCAGGCATTTTATTTTACGTTCGATGCGTGCACAAATTGACGGACTGACAGAACGGCTTCTATCACGATCATAATATTAAAAAATGCTTCACTACGTTAGTCTATGAAGTCAACTTATCTTATAAATTTTACGTATACGTATTCCCCGAGTATTAAACTTCAAGCTTAAAAAATAGTGATCGCCGAGTATTTAGTTTCGAGCAGATGTTCACAACAATATCCAACAATATCCTTGCCGCGCCATTCCCTCCCGAAAACTCCCTTGCGATTTGTAAATCGATTTTATGGGATAATGATACAAGAGGAAAGGTGATAAATGGTGGTGACGATACTGGCAATACTTTCAATCTTTACCTCTGGTTCGGCCAATGCGAAAAAAATAAAAAAATAATTATGAAATTATAAATTTGTTACATTACGTCAACTAAGTATGTACCAACTAAGTACTATATATAATAAGCGCTACACATTCCTCTAGAATCTATATCAATTATTACAATTTTTTATACAAAAAATTGGTGTCTTTAGCATATTACCGATTTCTTTTATAATTTACAATTTTAATAGTTTTAATTTAAGACCTATTAGTTTTAATATCTAAATATAAAAATCTATAAAATCTAAATATAATATCTAAATAAAAAAGAATGCATGTTGATTAGAAATGATTTTTCGGTGATATGCCAACAAACACAACTATTTAAAGTTAAAACCCCTTAGTAAAATACCAAAATTGGAAAATAACTACCATTAATTAAAAAAAAAATATTCAAAAACCATTATTGAAATTTTAATCAAAAACCCAAACAGCCTCCAAAACATTTCCCATACACAAGTTTAGGGGGACCAAAGACAAAGATATTTTGTTTATGAATGTTTTTTTTTTCAACTACCTACATCTGCCCCCTTAAGCAAGTTGACAATCCCAAATAATTGTTATAGAAAACTAAGGAACTTATCGTTGTATCGTCGTATGTCACGTGGTCACGAAAAGTTTGACTTTAAATTTGAAAGATTTTCCGTGATCACGTGACGATAGGTTCCTTAGTTTTCCATAGCGATAACAATTATTACAGATTGTTAACTCGGGCAAAGGGGCAGTTATGAAAGAGAATAATAGTTTCGTTCTGTCGCTATCGGTTCTCCAAAGTGTGTACGGGAAGTAACGCCCACCCACCCCCGCCATGCCGTACGCTGTGCAACATACCCGGAGAGCAGAGGCGTCAAGGTGGGCAGCGGCGACTCGCTGGACAGGGACTGCGCCCTGGAGAGCGCGGCACCCGGCGACAGCGTCGACGGCGTGCTGGGCGTGGACCGGCCCGAACCGCCGCCACCGCCCAGCTCGCCGATAGCTGGGGATATTAAGCTATTTTATCAGCAAGCAATAGTGTCAGTGCCTTTAAAAAATTCATATCCCTGTAAAGAGATAGACATTTCTTCTTTTTCTTCTTTAGTTCAGGCACTATGTGTTGGCGTAGTACGTAGTTGAGAGAATACGTGACAGTATAAATTTTGAAATTTGTCTGGCTGATTAGCAAGTTTGGACGGTTTGGATCGAAACTTCACGAATGAAATCCAGTCCCACAGTTTGTCAGTAATCTCTGAACTACTGAATCGATTCTAAAAAATAAAAATACTTTCACTGATACAAAGCTAAAATATCCCTGAGTAACACTAGGTATACTTCATGTTACGATAGAAAAAAATCCCGAGGGATCCGCCGCGCTAACTACTAATTGCACTAACTTTTACTAAAGCAAAACCAATTACAACAAATCGTAATTTGACACTGGCTAAAAACACTGTGCGCTATACGAAAAAAAAAAACTCACCATCATTGGACCACCTCTTCTCGATACCGTCGGTGCAGTAGCCGCTGTCGACGACGTGCCTTGGCTTGTGCCTCAGGCAGTCTATGGTCGCGTTGCCGGACATGACCTGGTGCGTCACGTTTGGCGGTGTGCTGTTTATATAAGAGTTGTGTTTCGACGCCCTCCTAGTCTCTTCTAGACGCCTGTGCGCCGGCAAAGAGTCTTTGTTAGCCATGTTCTCCAAGTATTTGTATATGTGCACGCGCCCGCGCATGCATACCTGTAAAAGATAAACCGTTCATGATAGGTAAACAAAAATTGCTGTCATTTTAACAGTGTCATTTTAAAATCAGGTAATACCGACTATTCCATTACAACTTCAACCTTAGACACTGTATATATAGAAGAAATTACAATGAAAAAATTATTATTTACATAATAGGTTATGGATTCTTGGAGATGGTGGTATAACCCCTGAATCAGATTAGATTACCTACTATGTATGAAGTATGAGGATCAAACTAGCTCATGAAAAACAAGACTGTAGTGTTCCTCTATATGTAAGGGACTCCCTCCGATTTCCCCGTCGCCACGGCCAATCGACTCAATGCGAGAATACTAGTGTCGGTATAATAATTATATGGGGACACAATTACCAAGACAAGAGTGGTGCGGTAAGGGTGACAATGCTTACGGTTGTTGGTGGGGACACAAGTGGATTATTGTCCACATTGAGTGTGACGAGTGTGGTCATGTTGCGCAGTTCTAACGGAAGCGATGATATACAATTGCAGCTCACGTCCAGGTGTTCGAGTCGAAGGTACGTGATCTCTGTGAAAATGTAAAATTATCATCATACAACGTTGCACCAGAGGCTTTGAGGAGAATCGTGGACGACGGCGGCTCCGTCATTTATTTTTTCGTGTTGAAAAAAAAAATTAAAAAATATATTATTTGTATATTTTTTATTCAGTGCGCAAACTTTTACAAATTAAACTTAAAGGAGTTTTAATAAACGCCTTTTTTATTTTGATAAGTCTTAGTACAAAAAAGTAAAGTTATCATGAACGAAAAATGTTTACTTTGCATTCGATTTATTGGCTACTCTATTCGCCGCCACCACCGCTGCGCGCGAAGCGCTCGTTCGGCTAGGTATTTACGTGGGTTACAATGTACCGATAGCTGATCGAGGACGTTCACCCCCGCTGCAACACCCCCGCGTACGCCGCACGGCGCGCGCGCCCATTGATATTATAACGAATAAATAGTGTCCATATTTTGCTAATTTAAGCCGGATAAAAAAATATTAAAAAGTTTTGAACAAATAATGGAAATGTGTTTTATTACTGATACTGAACAACGAAAATGTTTTTTGCGCATTGCTTAAAAAATATTCCAGTATATATTCTGAGTATTCAGTTTTAACCTATTCCTCGTAGATTCAGCCATTCACGCCTACTTGAAAAATACAGGTATATTCACCGCGTTAATTACGGAGTTCCCTTGGCTATTCCGGGATAAAAAGAACCCTATGTCCTTTTCTGTACCCCTGACAATGTGTATGCAAAATTTCATGATTATCGGTTGAGTGGTTCAGGCGTGAAAGTGTAACAAACAAAAAAATAAACAAACATTCGCATTAGTTAGGATAGGTAACGCTACTGGTTGCATTACGCATTACATTATAAATGACTAGTTGTGCCCCGCAGTTTCACCCGCGTTAATTTCAGAGTTCCCGCGGGAATTCCGGGATAAAAAGTACCCTATGTGTTAATCTGATGTATAAGCTATATTATTGTAAAGTTTCATTTAAATCCATCCAGTAGTTTTTGCGTGAAAGAGTAACAAACATCCATCCATCCATACATTCTTACAAACTTTCGTGTTTATAATATTAGTAGGATGTCCGAAGATTAATTAATTATTGGTGATTGAAATCAACAGTCAAATGTCCCAATTTCCAGGCCAATTCTCATAACTCACGCAAAGGCAGCAATCCCAGCTGATTGTTACTGAGGTCCAGATCCCTCAAGCCGCTGCAATCGCCCAAGGTCATGGGCACTTGCGTCAGTCTGTTGTTGGATGCGTCCAGTTCGGCCAGAGACGCCATCTTGCCGATCTCCTTCGGCAGACTCTGCAGCATATTGTCCGGCACGAGCAGAACTTGCAGGGGCATCTGGCATACCTCCCGCGGCAGCTCGGTGAGCTGGTTGGAGCTGGGGGCGAAATAGTAAAGATATATTTAGTTTGTTTACCTTGATAGTCCACATTTTTAAAGTTAAAATTAGTCTATGTGGATGTAATATCGATTGTTTTGTATCGTCTCATTAATTTTATGCCTGTTAATGTCGACATAAAGAAAAGCAAATAAAGTTTTAAGGTTATAAAAACAGGAATATGTCAAAGTTCGAGACCCCTGTTCTCCTTAATATCTAAAGATATAATTTTTCTTTAATATGGTTTATGATTAAGAGTCAGATTACAGAAAAAAAACACGTATTTTCAAATGTTCATTTGACCTATTGACTTCTCACGTTTAATAGGAAACCTTAATAATTGTGCGGTTTGGTCACCAGTTATACCTTCTAAGAATTTTATTCAATTTTTTTTGCTGTTTTTCCGTAAGTAGTTCTATATTATCGTGTGAAGTGATAACGATTCCTATTACATTCGTATGTAGGTACAACATACGCTGTAAAAAGATAAAGATAAGTAGGTACTCGCACTGACTGGCATCTCAATCGAAATGCACTGCAAGATAAACTATTTATAATACTTACTCGTATACGACATTGAAATTAAAACGTTTCGAAGAAAGTAGGATTCTTCTTCTTTACTACGTGTATGTATACATAAATACAATATAGATTTTATATGAAGAAGATCCTTAAAAATCCTTTAAATGAGTTTATTTGTTTGTTTGTTAACCCTGAGAGAAAAATAGGGGCTTCTTCCGTAAAGTTCGCGATCGAAAAGTTCCCCACCGAAGATTGCTCAGCAGTATTTCTGCTACCGATGTTCGGTTGGGCACCATATTTGGTCAGTATACTCTCCCGTAGATTGCATTTTATGGACACCGTGCGGGGTCGGTCACTGTGCCCGCTGGCCACTGATATTGTGTCGCCAACATATCCTTCAGGCAACGAAGGGCGACCGAAACCTCTTCGGTCTGATTGTTTTATCTCCGTCGCCTTAAAAGCTCAACCGATCATCATGAAATTTTGCATACGCGTTATCAGGACCATAGAAAAGGACACAGGGCACTTTTATCCAGGAATTCCCGCGGGAACTCCGATGTTTACGTGGGTGAAAGCGCGGGGAACAGCTAGTCTATACTAATATTAGAGGAAAGATTTCATTTTTTGTTTATTTGTTTGTTTGTCACGATTTAACTCAAAAACCACTGGACCGATTTAAAAAATTCTTTCACGATTAGAAAGCTACATTATCCCTGAGTAACATAGCTATATTGTAATCCGGAATTCCTGCGGGAACTCTGAAATTAACGTGGGTGACAGCGCGGGGAACAGCTAATGGATAATAAAGATGCATAGAAGTTTATAGCAAGCTATTTTTATAACAGGGAACCCGCATCGGTAGAATATTGTGTGTAATTAGAACACTCCGAAACATAAATCGGTTCACGCTCAACCTAATAGTTTGGGCGTTCAGTGCCAAGAAAGTGTTGTAAACATACACCATACGTATAAGGGTCTGTTTATATCAACAGGCATTGAGCGTGCCCGACACGTTCTGTCGCAGACACCGACAGACGCCGTTTATTTACATCTGGGCCCTTATTCACTATGACCATAACACGTTAAGATACGACGCCGCAAAAACTGTCTTTCCCTTGTAATCAAAGAAGTTTTACTCCAAAAAATACATTTACAACGTTTCTTATGGCATAACGAATAGTAATTTTCAATATTTTGGCATCTAGAACGTTATGGGCAAGGAATGTTGTTGGTCATAGTGAACAAGGGCCCTGAGCGTGCCAGCAACGTTGCATGGCAGACGCCAACCGACACCGTTTATTTACAAAAGACGTCTGTCTGCACCGTGCCGATGCTGTATACGTACTCTATTCACACTGCTCGGCATGTAGCCCTAGCCAGTAGCCACAGACACGTACATGAACCGCGCAGACAAAATATTCTTTTTGCGAATAGCGGCCGGGCACGGCCCGTGTCTGTGTCTTTTTTCTGCGACGGAACGTGTCAGACACGCTCAATGTCAGTAGATATAAATGGACTTAAACGTGTGACTGTAAATTAAAAAGACTTCGCTTCCTGTTTTTAATATTAGATAGATACTTTTTTAGCCACACTTGGCTTGATGGCTGTATACGTACTCTATTCACACTGCTCGGCATGTAGCCCTAGCCAGTAGCCACAGACACGTACATGAACCGCGCAGACAAAATATTCTTTTCACGAATAGCGGCCGGGCACGGCCCGTGTCTGTGTCTTTTTTCTGCGACGGAACGTGTCAGACACGCTCAATGTCAGTAGATATAAATGGACTTAAACGTGTGACTGTAAATTAAAAAGACTTCGCTTCCTGTTTTTAATATTAGATAGATACTTTTTTAGCCACACTTGGCTTGATGGCTGTATACGTACTCTATTCACACTGCTCGGCATGTAGCCCTAGCCAGTAGCCACAGACACGTACATGAACCGCGCAGACAAAATATTCTTTTCGCGAATAGCGGCCGGGCACGGCCCGTGTCTGTGTCTTTTTTCTGCGACGGAACGTGTCAGACACGCTCAATGTCAGTAGATATAAATGGACTTAAACGTGTGACTGTAAATTAAAAAGACTTCGCTTCCTGTTTTTAATATTAGATAAATACTTTTTTAGCCACACTTGGCTTGATGAAGCGTAACTCGACTCAAGATAATGTAATATTTATAAGAAGCTACACAAATTTATCTTAATTCCTGTAAATCTCGCAAAGTTAAAAGTCTACGGATCTTACTGAAAGTATATTATATGCATTTATACCTACATATGCTACATTAATAAACCTAAGATGGAAGAGATACTGGGCTCTAAAAGACGTAATGAAAAACTGAAAAATTGAAAAATGATGATGAAAAATTTAATACATGCATCCTACCAAGCATGACCTACGGATGTCAGACATGGAGGAGTTGTACAAAGAAAAATTTCAAATCACTAGAAACTTGCCAACACAGAATGGAAAGAAGCATACTCAACATCAAATTAAAAGACAAAATTAGGTTAAAAACTATCAGAAAACAAACCAAGATTATAGATATAAATACCAAATCAAACGACTAAAATGGAAATGGGCAGGACACCTATCAAGAAGTATGACAGAAAAATGGACGAACGAATTCACGGAATGGTGCCCTAGATATAAAAAGAGAAGATTTCGAAGATGGGAGGATGATATCAAGGAGTTGGCAGGACCATGTTGGATGAGGATAGCAAGGGATAGATCGTTGTGGAGAACACTTGGGGAGGCCTATGCCAATGAGCAAGACAATCTCGGAACCGGTGTCTAGTACAAATAATAACATTTATTAATACGTTGCTTTCATAAACAACCATGTTGAATATTAGTAATACACAAGTAATACATAAGATGAAATGTAACATATAAGATTGT
Organism: Zygaena filipendulae; assembly: GCA_907165275.2. NCBI lineage: Eukaryota > Metazoa > Arthropoda > Insecta > Lepidoptera > Zygaenidae > Zygaena > Zygaena filipendulae. The sequence continues at coordinate 3,280,234 of OU015649.1, forward strand.
TAATAAAGACTTTTATTACTACATTAGTTTTAAAGAGTTTTACACATTTGAAGCAGAAAAACCAATATTATGAAATAAAGGAATACAGTATTGTATTGTAAATACCATTTTAGACCAATCTGGTAATTGGTTTTGGTATATGACTGTCATATGGCTTTGAGGTAAACAATATTACTTATACCTACCCTTTGACAGTAAAAATTGCACATTGTATTCTATTTATCCTTATATTATTAAGAATTAATGGTACATTCAACCTCAATTATTTCTATTAATAAACATTGATTAAGTATAAGAAGGAACTTGCGAGAATTGTAACTGCATTGAAAAATATTTTTAAATAATTGATTACCATAATATATCTTTTAATAATTGATTACCATAATGTATCTTAATAAGCTGGATCGTCTTCTGAACGATTACATTCGATACATTTTTGAACTTCGTAAGTACGATCATGTGTCTTTCTATCGCTCTCAGCTAAAGTGGCTTTTCATCCGTAATCGTTGGCAGTTGAGAATTGCCTGTACTCTCTTTTCCGTATTAAACGATCCAGCATCTCCTTCGTATTTAAAAAGCCGCTTTCAATTTCTTTCTTCTTCTCATGACAGGTCTCCTCGCTCTACCTAAAATCATTTCTTAAAAATTCCTGCTCACCGGACTAAGTTTGTATCTGATTCTTTTACTCTTCAGGCTATCCAGCTCTGGAACTCTCTGCCCACTGACATTCGTCAATCTACGAGCAAGAATGTTTTTAGAACTAGGGTATATCAGCATCTCCTTGGTAGATACTCAGAATGTGCAGCATGCTGTGTGTAGGTATGCTCTGTGCATTTGTCTCAGTTTTATTTTATGTAATAATTTACATATATGTATTTTGTATTGTACTAAGACATTATATTTAACTCCTCTCAAGCACCACCAAGCACACTTTCTGAACACCGTGAAGGTTGACTGGTAGAGAATGCCACTGTGGCATTAAGTTCGCCTTTTGTACCATGTTGTGCAATAAGCTTAAAGAAATAAATAAATATGTACTAGTTCTCAATTAAAAATTTTATGATGAAGATAATATAATATATGATAGAAAAATGTTATCAGAGACTGGATTCTAGCATCTAGACATTCCGGTTGGTCTAGACCAGCCCTTTCAAGAAGCATTCAACTTTGCAGTATCCAACTATAAATTTAATTATAGAGTTAAAGTCAATGGACGATACAGAGAGCAGATAAAGCTAAAAGGATTACAACTGTGAGTGAACACAAGAGGATATCATGAAAACAACTCACTTCATTAATGCTCGTTGGAGGATATTGGAAGTGAAGACTTTTTTTTGACTTTTATGTCTAAAAGTACACCAAAGAGCCATTTGATGGCTCAAAGGTCGACTGGAAAAAATCCCTCGCGGGATAGATCCGTCTTTGTACATAAATAAATTCTTTTTATTGTTTTAATTTATATACATTTGTAATGTGAGGTGAAAGCAGTTTGTTACAAACTGGTAAAAAGTATTAATTGGAATAAAAGTAGCCAATATAATGTCATATGATACCCTCAGATGCAGTCTACAGTTTGCAAACCGACCTGATACAACGGTTACTGCAAGGGAACCATAAAAGGCATCCCACAATGCTGTTTCAACAGAAATACAAGTATAACCACAAGATCATGTTGAAAGGTAGATATCGACAACTGTCTACAATTGCAAATAAGCTTTCTCAATAACTGCCCTAGAAGACCAAGACGAGTTTTTGTTTGACGTAATAAGACATAACCAGTAAATAATAGCGTGTACCGAAATTGATTCCCCGCCGTGCCCATAGAAGTATCACTTCAAAAACTCAAAGAAAACTAATTACTCATCATACTCACTAGATTTTCGCTTTGCGAATGCAACGTACGGCAGCAATAGGCACTATCGACAAATTCAATTTAAAACTTTCCCGAGCTATTTCTACATGCTATATTTTCCACATGCTACATGCATTATTTCAGGTGTGTATCTGGATTCCCTTTGTTGTACCTGGATTAATAAATCCGTGTATAGTATCTTGAATACAAGCTGTTCTCCGCGGTTTCACCCGTGTGAATTTCGGGATAAGATCGTTATACTCATATCTCAAAGTAATAAATATACTCATATAAACATTCCGGAAGAAATTCCGGAAGCAGACACACAGATATACACAGATAGAAGCAGAAAGTGACTTTGTTTTACAATAGTTATATAGTTACAAAATAAAATATATAATATCATGATGTTGTAACATATTTTGCAAGTCCATTCATTTTTATTCTAACGCACCCGACCGAAACCGCATGTTTACAAGTTTATCAGATGCACAGATTAATATTCCGGTTGTGTTGGATAGACGAAATACTCGAATACGTAGTAGGAAGCGTGAACTATGAAAACGGCGTCGGCCGAGTCGTTAACATGAATATTTCGCGGTCCAACTCACAGCCCGTGACGTGGTAGCGTCTAATAGACTTGCTAATTATGCACGTCCATAGTAAGCACATAGAGTACACATGCATGCGTTTTGTTACTCGCTTCGGCAACACTTACTAATCTAGAAACTCATTATTCTCATTCATAATATATCTTTGTTCATCTCTCTTCACCCTTACTAATATTATATTGTGCGAAACTGACTTTGTTTGTTACGCATTCACGCCTCAACGGCTCAACCGATCGTCATGGAATTTTTCATACACGTTGTCAGGGGTACAAAGAAGGACATAGGGTACTTTTATTTATTTATTTATTTATTTAAACTTTATGCACATCATGGTACAAAAGGCGGACTTAATGCCACAGTGGCATTCTCTGCCAGTCAACCTTTTTACGGGGAACAGCTAGTATTCCTATATAATACATGTCAAAAGACGTCTTATTAATTTCAATATTGTCCTCTAACGGATAGGTAACATAAACAACAGCTATTAATTAGATGAATTGAGCGCTAAAATAAACCGAACCTCGCCCTAGGCATACCTACTTAAATTACTAGGTCCAATGATAACATTTACACACGTTTTATTGCCCCCGAGGCGAGGGGCGTCCCCTATGCCGCCTATACGAGAGTGCGCGAGGGAACAAACCTCCGGTTGCCTAGTGAATAATTTGCACATTTCATAAAGCCACATATAAAACCACCGGAGCTCTTTAAACATTTCTGAACAAGGCATTTAACTAGGAACTTAAAACTACATAATTCACGTATCCAGATTCCAGGTCATGTCCCGTAAACTTTTAATGAGGAGAGAGCATTAAAGGATTTCAGTAGAAATAAAAAAAAAAAATAACATCCAATTAAATTGTAGATTGTATTCATTAGAATTTCGCGTATGGCAAGGGATGACCTTCAAATGAAAGGTACGAAGTCCCTTCTTCCTCAAACCGGAACAAACAAGGTTGCTAACGCTGAGCGAAAAAAAAAGAAAATGCAGGAAATTGTCGTTTCTTATCCATTTCCGGAGTTCGTAAAAAGCGATGAGTTTGAAATCATTTACACTACGATGAATTCTATTTTCAGAACAAAAAATTCAGTCAATATAGTCATGTAGTAACATGTGTGTTTGAATGCACGACAAACAATTTTAGCAAAATATTGAAGTAGAGATTGGCGTCTGCGTTCTTGCAAGAATGTAACTAACAATAAGTGTTACATTTTACATTACTTTTCACCCAGCTATGTTTCATGTAATGGCCGGTTTACACTTCCTAAGTAAAAAACCACGTGTGGACACAACTTGCCGCAGGATAGAAACCACTTCTATTTTTTTGGCAGGACAGTAGCGCGTACACGTGTAAACCGGCCATTACACGAACTCAAATGTATTTTACAATATTTACTTTCCGCAATAAATTTTTTATACAGTGTTCAATTTGACTTTTTTATGCAGACACGGATTACTCGTATAAAATAAGTGTGGGTGACAACGCCAAGTTGGGATAAAAATACGCTATGTCATTCAGGACTACCGTAGCTTTCTATAAGTGGAAGAATTTTCAAAATCGGTTTGGTAGATCCAAAGATTACCCCTACCCTACAACGTCACAAACTCGCAATTCACAAACTTTACCTCTTTATAATATTAGCATAGGTAGATGAGTGCACTGGCAATATTGGTCATCTTAACAAACCAGATTCCTACTAGTTTAGAGATAGGCAAAGATATTATTTACTCACACACACATGTCCATTATACTGAACTCCCCTCATAAGCCGGTGTGCGAATTATTTGGCGCGTACACTGGGGCGGTTCAAGGTCGATTATAATATCGATTACCCACTCTAATAAAATAGGGTAGGAACTAGGAAGGCACAGGAGACAAGTTGATGGCATCCAAACCCCATTTAAATAGATTAGATTAATTAATTTATAAAATCTAATTTGATACCATATTGTTTGAAAGAGAAGAAATATTATTATGTATTATTATGTATATTAATATATTATTATGTAGGTACCTTATATCCTCGGAAGGAGATAGAGGAGCCAAATGCAACAAAATTCCCCTAAAGTTGAGACATAATTAGATGCCATTTGAATTTATCAAAAACCTTTTTTTATTCTTACTTATCTTTGATTTTTAACCAACCCATTCCGGACAAATCTTCGTGACTTTTGGTTTGCTGTTTTGATAATGTATATTTGTAAACTTTTGAAAAAAAAGGGACCTAGTAATTTTTTTATAAAATCAATAGATGCTCTTCGCTATGACAAAAGCTTAAAATGGAAGTGGGCTTGACATGTAGCAAGACTTCAGGACCAGAGATGGACTGGAGATGGAGAGGACCACAAGGAAAAAGAAAGAGGGCTCGGCCAATATTTAGGTGGGAAGACGACATAAAAAACATTGCTGGTCCAAAATGGCTACAATGGGCATGTGGATTAATTTTTATTTTTTAGTCAGTCTTGTAGATTATTAAAAAATATTGGACACGTATTTTTCTTTACTTGCGTAAGCAAAAAATAACGGCGATATATTGAGTTGAAATTTCGCGTGACGTCACTATTCTGACAGTTTGTATGGCGGTTTTGCGGTTGGTGACGTCACGACCTCCTCATCCTTAACTTTAAAGCGCTTTATCTCTGAATATTTTAATTTATTTAAAAAAAGCAAAAAATACGTGTCTATTGTTTTTTTATTTTCTGACGGACTAATTAGAATTTTGATTTTCAAAAGTAGTCCACATCCATATTGGTTTGTAGCGGGAGCGGGATGTGTGATATGGCTCGACCGCCACCAAAGGGGAAGCTTCCCGCCGGGCGAGGTGTTATGCCCGGGGAACCGCGGCTCCGACTGTAGATCGTCGGAGGTCGTATATATGCAGCGTATATGTGAAAACTTCGTTAGCGCGATTCACGTAATTAGTATTCGTCGCTTCATTCTAGTTCGTAACTTGTGGCGTAGAGGTCGCCACAGTACTCCCTCCCAAGACCGAAGGTCTGATTGTCCGAAGCTCAGTTATCTCAATTGCCACTTGAATGTCCCAGTGAGTCGGGAGTGCGTTGCTATATCCCAGTGAGTCGGGTGTGCATTGCTTTGCTCTGTGGTCTGCGGTGAGTCGAGACCGTGTGAGCGTGCTCTTAGTCTGCGGTGAGTCGAGACTGTATTGAGCGATGCCGACTTGTTGGCGCCAGGAGATGTCCTGCCGGTGTGCCACGCTGGAGAGTTGTCCTCGGATCCAGGGCGTGGTGATGCGGGCGGATGTGCTGGTCGCTGAAGTCGGTGAGGTACGGGTGCTTGGTATCAGGACCAGGAAGCTCAGTGCGTCGGCTGCGTTGGCCCTGAAGGTTGACCCGTTACGACGGTTATTCTAACTGACGTTGTGGACGGTTTTATGAAACTGCAATGTGAATGTTTGAGACTTGTGTGCTACTTTATTTATAAATAAATTCTTAAACAAGTTAAATAGAAGTGAATATTCCATTCTATTATGATTTAAGAGACGAAGACTACTACTTTTACGTGATATAATACTTATAATAGTGATCTAGTTGAACGCGATAGTACCGATGAAAAGTTTGTGGTAGATAATCGAAAAAATGGCTCAATACAAATTGTGTGAGATCGCGTCTGACGGAAAAAGCGTAGCGCCTTCAAAGTTTGGATCTACAGAAAACAGTGTAAAAATGTCTTCCAGTAACATCAAAGTGATGGTTAGAGTTCGGCCGCTGAACCCCAAAGAAATGGAGCTAAACAATCGCATCGTAATCGACGTTGTAGATGACACGATGCTGGTTTTTGATCCTAAAGAAGAAGCTAGCCCATTTTTCTACCAAGGCGTGCAGCAACCTAACATGAATTTCCTAAAACGACCCAATAAAGAGCTAAAATTCGTTTTTGACCGAGTGTGTGGACCTGATGCAACGAATCAAGATGTCTTTGAAATCACCACTGTAGCGGGAGCGGGATGTGTGATATGGCTCGACCGCCACCAAAGGGGAAGCTTCCCGCCGGGCGAGGTGTTATGCCCGGGGAACCGCGGCTCCGACTGTAGATCGTCGGAGGTCGTATATATGCAGCGTATATGTGAAAACTTCGTTAGCGCGATTCACGTAGTTAGTATTCGTCGCTTCATTCTAGTTCGTAACTTGTGGCGTAGAGGTCGCCACAGGTTCAAGACCGGAGTAGATGGAAGAGTTTGGAGGAGGCCTTTACCCATTATCAGGGTTCCTGAAAAATTATATTATGTATAAATAGTTTAGTATAAATCGTTTTAGTATAAATAGTTAACAAGTTTAAAATATCAGGAAATAAAGGCTTTTTATTTTTTATTTATTTATTTATTATACCTACTGCACGACTTTCCTTTCGCTCGGTATTGCAAATTACGAAACAACTATGATGGTAAGCTGAACATAAACGCAATTAGCGATGTTCTGTAGAATTTGCGTGTCCATTTTATCACTTTGCAGTTTGCGTATACATAATAATTATGTCGCAGGCGGATTGTTTAATCTGTTCGTTTACAAAACTTCTGTTTTATTAACACTTCTGTTTTATGTTCGTTAAGACTGTAATCTGTTTTGTGTTCTAAATAAATAAATAAATAAATAAAAACTTGTCATTAATTACAATACAGAGGACAGAAAATGCCGCTTTTTGTATTTGCAAATACTGCGACGTGCTAGGCTAAGTTAGGATTTAAATGTGACCACAACATAGTTAAATGGTACCGATACCCAATGCGCTTGCTAATACCACTACAACGCATTTTTCGTCCTCGACACTATGTAGATATCTAAACAAAATGTCGGCCGTTTGTAAACGGACAAATTAAGCGATATGACGACGACTTATGTAACATACAGTGCATTTACTAGGGAAAGTAGTCATAATATTATTTATATGGTATATATATGTATCGTATTTAGAATGTGTTGTTCCGCTTGTACCATTTCTCTCACTTTGGTATCTATTCAAGTTATATCAAGCTATATCAAGTCAATAGTATAATGGTACAGTGCAGAATATATCAAGGCGTGCGTGATACATCGGTTCGTCAGGGTAGATATAATATGTCGTATCAGCCCATTGAACTAATATTACTAGTGTTATCAGCTACACCCATCGAATTATTTGGTGTTATTTTACAAGCCGTTATACCTATATAAGCGAGTTTGTAAAAAAGCATAAAGGGAATCTTTTTTTTTTATTGCTATTTCTTAGGCATAGAGCTTGTCCATCTCATACCCAAGTAACGTATTGGTCTATCATATAATTCATATTACGAACACCATGGGCGGATGCCAGTCAACCGTAAGCGCATGTTACAGTAATCGTTGCCTCTTTTACTATTGTATTCCACATCAGGCGTGTTCCATTTTCGAAAGCCCGATTGTGTTCACGCGTGCGCACGGGCCGGCGGCGCCGGCGGCGCGCGGCGTAGGTCTACACATGCGTAACCGCTGTCACAACGAACACTGGCCAGCTAGGCTATCACGATGGGAATCAATGGCATTACAATAAAAAAAAGTTGAATCAGTATCTATTCAGTACTGGTGGAAAGTTAAAATACACGTTGGTTGTCACACTCACATGCATGCGCGGTGAACGCCACCTCGTATCAAAACTAAGCTGAATAGCATAGCACATATATTATATTTGTGTTATGGAGAGCTGATTACTTGCCATTTTTTTATCGTAAATATGTATAGGCAAAAATTTCAGAAATACCGGTGTTTTGGTGTTTATTGCGATAATGTTCATGTCATAGAGGAAGAAATATAATCACTGATCGACATAACAGAAAATGACAACCAAGCACTACAGCTGTAAACAAATGAATTTGTATTCTAGTAACGAGAAAAATCCGAGGAATACAAACTACTGGCACCTACTGGAGTTACATTCGCGGTAGCACATTTCATTGCAAATTGATCTGTTTATAAACCGGTAGGGTCGTTACACTGCTTGCTAGCTGCGCTATACAAAGCGTTAGATTTAAATACTATGGAATACGATGCTAGAATATTGCGCAAAACAACTATAAAATATTGTGCAACAAAACTATAAAACTGGAGCTAGACGAGAGCCAAGAAAATATTGCAAGGAGACATAAGAGGAGACAACTACTATTTTACTTGACTATTAAAAAAGAAGTAATTTATAATGAAGTCCGAATGATAATGTTGGGCCACGTCATAGGTCAAAAAAGATTATTATCTATACATACATATAAAATGCTTTGTTCTGAATGACTAATTGACGGATCAACGCACAGCCTAAACAGCTGATTGTAGACCAGAAACTTGGAGGGTGTTTTCTTTTTATGACATAGGCATCCGATATGGATTATTGAAAATTCTACCCTTAGGGGGTTAAATAGGGGGGTAAAGTTTGCATGGAACAATTCCGCGGGAACTACGAAATTAACGCGGGTAAAACCGCGCAGGACAGCTGTCAGCTAGTAAATAATACAACATAATTTTTTATTTAATAAAAAAAATATGTGTAATGTTTATAGCTGGTGCACGCTATTGTTGTCTATGTTCTGTCTCTATCCGAACGTGTGCAAGCAGTCATTATTTTTGGTCAGCTTCAGTTTTTACTTCCATGCGCGTGCGTGTTAAAATAATGTAACGTCAAAGGAGGTACCTATTGAACAGTTTTTTAACTTTTTCATCTCTCACGTGTGGATTCTAACTGACACTATAGTGTAGGTGCCACCGACACCCGACCAACTGCCGCGGCCGTGACATCTCCGGTCATTCACCTCGCCCACTGGTCTTTATACCGACCTACAAAACGCGTTTCACTCTTTTTACGACGCGTTTATGTCTATATTCGTGTGGCGTATAAGGGAGCGATTTGTTCAAAACCGCAGTACGAATTCCTTGGCTGCGGACACGCTGCGGATTTAGGAAATATTAAGCGATTGTGTACTACTAAATATGGACGTTGAGAACGGAATGTATATGAAGTGAAATTTTATAAGTTGAAACATAGTGTAGATAGTTTAAATACGTATATTTATTTCCAAAATAGGAAGCTTTAGTTAGTATTACAAGATGGAAAGCAAAGAGAATACAATAGGTACGAATAGAAACTGAAGTTATTAACGTGATAAAAACTGTATGAGATTGTCATGGCAACAACGTTTTCGCACGTCTGCAATAAACATCCGTTTTAGTACACCCACACAGCCAACATAAACAAAAACATTACAAGCGTGAAAAGTGAAAATCGTGTTGTTTTACTGCACCTCTAATACAATTTTTCTTTACATAAGCATCATAAAATTGGGGCGCGCAAGCACGCTCGGATGCGCAACAACAACACAAACACAGCACACAACACTGATAACTTGCATTGAAGCCGTAGTGATACGGCGGCGGGGAGAGTTCTAGCACAGATAATATAATACTGTTCTAGTTAGTGCGATGCGATGTGACGAAACAGAAAAAGTGACGCGAAGAACGAATGGCACTGTCGATGAATGCTGTAATTTGCGTGCTTGCATCGTGCTTTACATCATTATAGGATATGACAGTAGAGTGCAATGATATTATAGTAGTTATCATTGGTACTTATAGTGAGGTAGTAACGCAAAGATTGAACCAAAGTGACTTTCCAGCAAAATATTTTGCACTTCGCTAGCGCTGTCCCCTGTGGTTTCAGCCGCGATGATTTCGGAGTTTGCGCGGGATTTCCGGGATAAAAAGTACCCGCTTTCTTTTCTTCTGTCTTTTTCAGCCGTACCCTTGACAACGTGCATGTTATGCATAATTTCATGATGATCGGTTGAGTAGTTAAGGCGTGAAAATGTAACAGAGTTGTTATACTTTCGCATTCATATTATAATAATAATATGGATGTACAGGAGACCTCGAATCGTAATTCGAGGTCTCAAATGGCATTTTCAAAGTAGGAGATGTTACAATTTCAGAAAGGTTTGCGAATACAGCTACTATTAATTAATATTATAAATGTGAAAGTGTGGATGTTTGGATATTTGGATGTTTGGACGTTTGGATGTTTGTTACTCAATCACGCAAAAACGGCGAACGGATTTGGATTAAATTTGGCATGTACATTGTCAGGGGTACAGAGGGTACATAGGGCACTTTTTATCCCGGAATTCCCTAAACACCGAAATTACCGCGGGTGAAACCGCGGGGCACAGCTAGTATACAGTATTATAATTTCGAGGATGCATGCAAAAAGAGTGTTCTGTCACCATCAAACCAAAAGATGACCAAAAGTTATTTAGGGAATATTTGCAAAACCACTTTGGCTGCACTTGTGTATCGACTATCAATATCAGGAGATATCCAAACAACTCCTGATAACGTCCATCATTCAGTTTCAAAGGAGATATTATTGCATATATGTATCGGACCAAATCCATTTACGTTTATCTACCAGAGCGTCATAAGCGTGTAAGAGATGCGCATAATATACAAACAAACAACACACGACAGAGGGTTTATTTTCATACAAACAACCTATTTAGTCGCGGTCCTTTGCATGTGGAAATTGAATATGTTATTTCTGCTAAAGCCGGGTATTACGGGGCGGGTAACTGGGCAACGTCTTATTAATTCATAGCGGATTGTGAAATGTTGAAAAAAATAAATAAATAATATAGCTTATAGGTATTTTTCTTCTCCTTACAATAGCTACATTAATTTTTGTGCTTTTAAAATAACATAACCCGACTCAGACAATCATCAAAATTTATTTCAACAGTATCTATAGCAACGCGGTATCCACCCAAGTACTCCAATTTTGGGATGTCCTCGGGAATTTCGATATAAAAGTGAAGATAGAGTAACAAGTCATGTAGGTAATTACGACAATTTAATAGAGACAGAAATCAGAACCCGAATTTCGCATACGAATCTTGCGATTCCGTGTGTGAATAGAAATTCTAGCGATTCAAAAATCGATCTCCAGATTGTTTTGCCCTATTTTGTTTATATAGGTACTTCTCACAGATGTACATCAGATTAAATACTTCTCAATTATACGAGAAGTGGTAAAGTCCCAAGTTATTAAACGTTTTGAATTCAAACTCAGTGCAAGCACGCAATGGAATTACGACTGTAAGCATACCCAGTTTCCATAATTATTTAAACAACACTATAAAGTATAAACCAAACAGCAAAATAAACATAATACGGTCTATAACTGAACTACATACATGACATTCAGATAAAAAAAATATTCCATTTTTTAAATTACCTGATAGGTAGACTCTAGATAAAGATTGATGACACAAAGTTGGTCGAAATCAATTTTTTTTTTATTATTTTTTACGAATGAAAGCTTAGGTAATTTTGAAAATTATTAGTAGGTATAGGTAAGTTTGCAGTGATTATTGAGTACCTACTAGTCTAGACACCCGTAGAGTACTGGGACACAGATGTACTTGTGTATTATTTTGTTTAAATCAAAACTCTATCTATCTAGACACATACATAATCAAAGATTTCTTCTATACTTTTAATAATATGACAAACATATCACGATGATAAAAAAATATTGTGGTCACGAAGCACATCAGCATTTTTCCATTAATGTTAAATACATACTTTTGTCTGATAAAGACATACGCATACGTTTTATTAATACAATTTAATACATACAATATCATTGTACTATTATATTGATATACATACATAGTAACCATATTCTTGCGTACGTAGTCTGAACACAATTATACTTATATGAAGGTTAGGTATAATTAAAAAGATAAAACGTAAAAATATAACATGTAAGTATAGAAATAAATAGGTTATTATTAAGTTTCTTTGAGTAGGTACGAAACGCGAGTCCGTGGGTTTTAGTTGGTTGAGGCATAGAGAAAAGAAATAACTAGAGATGACATGTGGGCGAGGCAGGCACCGGTTGCTAAGGAAGTTAGAGAATTAAAACTTCTTTTGTTGGCTTCCCGAATATATTTTCCACAATATTCCCTAAACTCTAAATTTTGTAAACAACGGCTAAGTTAAAACTAACCAAACGGCGCGGCGTTGGATACATTTTGTACGTGATGAATAGTTTTGTGTACCACAATCAGTGGCGACACCAGTTTTCGTTTGTTTCCATACTAAACTGAGTTGATGTCACTTCTATCTGTTCGGTGGGTTGAGGCATAAGATCGACGGATCCGCGCGGTTCCCTCGACGCGACGCGACGACGCGACGCGACAGCGGGCGGGGGACGCGCGCTCGATATCAGGTACGCGGTACGCCGTACGAACGTCCATGTGTTGTGGTAGGGCTGCCAAGCGTTATGTATTCTTTTTGACAATATTGTTTTTTATTGTGAAAGCGATTTAAATTGTGGAAGTGTCTGCTTTTTAATCTGCATTATAGATACTGAACTGCCTGAATCTTTATTACCAATATAAATTTAAATATTGTAAATGATCAAAGGAAAAACCATAGGGTGATATTATGGGAATATGTACTTATTGAAAAAAAATTTTGTCAATAATTTACATAAAAGTTAAAATATATAAATTCTAATGCCGTTTTTTATACTTTGCCACGAAACAAAATTACAATTCTAATAAATTGTTAGATATTAATGCGAATTTTATGCTGAATCCAGCAGTCAGCTATAAAGTTCGCACACTAAAAATTGGTAAATAGCGAAACAGCAGTTTATTTAACATAATATGCAACAAACTGGTGGTTCGAGACTCGAGTAGGTAGGTAGGTACCTAATCATTTGTTAAAATTTACTAAGTCTAACTAATTTACTTAAAAATAAAAAAAAACAATGACCTTGTAAATACCTACACGAACTAAAATATGTAAAATAGCAATTTCGTATCACTGGTTCAAGGTAGCAAGTGGCAACCCTGAACAAAGTCAGGCGACTCCGCCGCCATTTTGCGGTGCAACCGCGCGTTCCCCGCCCGCCGCGCGTCAGTCGCTCCGCGTCTGCCCGCTCGTGTACGAGTATAATCGTTAACGCCGCGTTTTTTTTCACTCTGCTTTTTTTTTCTCAACAGTTTTCATTCTTAATCCAAGATGCAATTCGAATATGATCCAGAACGCTTTATAAAGGAGGTGAAAAAACGACCTGGGATATGGGATTTCGACCACACCGACTACAAGACGAGAACCATCAGAGTCAAATTATGGAGTGAAATAGTCAAAGAACTCATGGACAGCAGTGTGAACGTGAATTTGACGAAGAGCGACATGAGAGAGCTAGGCATGTATATACAATTATACATACTTACTACGTCAACACAAACCGATAAATCTTTGCGCTGTTCATTGTGGTTATTAAACTTACTTATTCGGTAGATGCAATTTTGATTCTTGTTTAACAATAGCTTTATACCTACTACCTTAGAAATATCTAAGTATGTATATTGTTTCGAACGTGTGTGTTATGGACGTGGTGGCGAGAATTGGGTGAGGGCTTTGGGGGCCTGCTTCTGAGTAGTACCTCATCTTAAATAAGGAAAAAATTGTGTTTCCAACATTAACACACAACAAGAACCGTTAGATTACAAGCAGTCGGCATTTTGTATAATGACGAGGGCAGAAAATGCCGTTGTATTGTATATTTGAAAGCACCCCGACACGCAAGGCTGTGTTAGGTTTGAACCATAACCACAATAGAGGTTAAACACCACAGCAAAACATTATATTCTGTTCTCAGCATTATATAAAATTAACGTCAGTCGGTAAACCTAACAAACCTAAAATTAACTTATAAGTGAAAATACGAGTGTAAATATATATAAGAAGTACATAATATAAGAATGTTTTTTTTTTACAGAATTGCAGCTGCAAAAGAAATGGAAAAGCATGCGTGATTGTTTTCACAAATACATAGCCAATCCGAACAGAACCCGACGTCCCTATATATACTGTAAACAGTTGCAGTTCCTTCTGAAAAATCAGGATGAGCCACAAAACGGCAACTCCAGTGATTCCGACAACGATAAGCACAAAGGCAGATTATGGAAGACGAAAAGAAAGCTGCGAGTAGGGAGAGACGAACAGACGTCAGACGAAGATGACAATGGCAAATTTGTTGTCGAGTTGGTGGACGACCGCAGTGACGTAGCAGAGGATGTTACACCAGCCAAGATCGCCAAGACTAACAAAAGTGTAGTAGACGATTTCGCTTTCGCCAACGTGGATGCACAAAAAACGGACACGGATGATCCCGATAAGCTGTTTATGCTGTCTCTAGTGCCACATTTGAAGTCGATACCGGAGCACTTGCGTCTCAACGTCAAAATGGATTTAATGCAAGTGTTGAGAAACGCAAATTACAACTCCCCGATTGATCAAAAAATTTTCTAATACCGACTAGATAAATAAATTTCAAGACAATTAAGTGAAGAACTATTACAATAATAGCTAAAAATGTTTACGTTAGTCAATTTTGTTACTTAAATAAATTGTGAACTTTATTTTTTACTGATTAAAAAAAGAGATCTCAATTAGTCTTTATTGAAGTGAAATTACCTACTTTGGGGACAGTAGGAAAAAGTGGTACGTTACGCTGCACGCTGTAGGTACTTTTCTTTTATTTAAAACTAAATATCCGGTAAAGTGAAAAGAGATTGTAAAACAAGGATTCGTAGCGCAATATCAAAATAGATATATGAGGTTTATGAAAGGATTTGATTATAATTTTTATTAACGCTTATTTACATATTTTACGTTTTTTTGTGGAATTATTTATCGCATCATACCTTCCGGTTGTAAGCTGTAGGTAATCTAGTCATATTATGTATGTATAAAAATGTAAACTTACCTTAGATCTAAATATGTGAGAGACTGTAATCCGCCGACTCCTTCGGGCACATTTCTGATGATATTTTGTGACAATAATAACTTTTCTAAATAAACATATGTAGTCAATTCGTCTGGCACTTCACTGAATCGATTTTTAGATAAATCTGAAACAAGAATAAAAATTTACTGTATTATACAATTACCTTCTTTATGGAGAATTCTTTAACACTAATTTAAAATCGTTTTATAATTGACAACTTTTAAAGGGAAGGAATAAAATGATAAAATCCGTTATTTGCGTAGCTCGTTTTTAAGCTGGAGCTTGTAATTCCTGTATATGAAAATCAATTGTTTTAGACAAAAGTGAATAAATTATCTTTTGCTCAGCAATATTATTGAATCGCAGTTAAACGCAGTTAAAATAATATTATGTTCAGGTTTTAAAATATACGACACTTTATCGTGGAATTCCCCAGGGAACTAAAAAATTCGCCTTGTCGAACTGCAAAGCACAGCTATTGATATCTTTCTTTATATCTGGATTTAAACTAACAGCTAGTTTTAAAATAAAATATAAAGCCCTTCTGAGATTCCATTCGTATGCAAACTAGTAGACAAGTTCGTTGACATCGATACTTTGTAGAGGGATATAATAAATGTGGTAAGATCATCTTACCACTTCACCGTGCACCGCAGGCATAAAAGATATAATACTTAAGAGCGGCGAAGTGAATGGTCTAAATGAATTATTACTCTCATATTTGGTTCACAATTTATACAGTTGCTGCCATTTTGAACCCCCCCGAAATCGAGTTGGAGTTACTTTTTTCTAAAAGATCTGTAAATTAATTGAAGAGTTGAAATAATTTACCGTACTTTTTTAATATTGACAAAAACCTAAATCATTATGGAAGGAAAGCCCAATGACTAAGTAGCTGCTGCAGAGGAATACTGCACTGCGGTATTCCGAAAACTAAGAATGAATGGACGATTTTAGGAAAACGGTAAATAGTTACATTTGTGGAACAAAAATCAGAGCAAAAATCTGAATAGCCTAATGAGACTAATGTTTGTATCACATTTCTAAGTAATCGATCACAACACCGGGACGGCCTTACGATTATCTATAGTTATAGTATAGATTCTATACTATATAATTAGAGTAGCATCCGCGATTCTGTACATTGAATATGTTTGACAAATTTTGACAGGGAGTGATAAAAGAAGAGTAACCAACGACAAAAAAAGAGTTTTTAAAATTCTTTTCTATCTGTCTGTCTGTCTGTTCGCGATAATCTCTGAACCTACTGAACGGATATTCATGCGGTTTTCACAGGTAGATTCAGCTAAACCTGGAGCTACATATAGGCTTTGTTTCATTCATTTTCATTCGGATGTTGGGAAAAAATTTGTCATACAAAAACGCTTCATGCGGGTGAAACCGCGGGGCACAGCTAGTTATCAATAACAACGATTGAGATTTTGATTGAGAGGGTAGGTAAACTATGCCAACATAAACATCAGGCTCGTTAATCTTTTTTCTTTTTAATAAGTAAAACGCGAAAGTATGTGATTATTTTGTGATTATAACACTACCGGAGTCATGATTGTCACCTGGAAGTGAAGTTGAGTGAATAAACAATCGATAATAAAAGTTTCAAAGTGCAAACAAAACTTCAAAATTTTTACCTACTAATTTGAATTTTTGAGTTTGGAAAAGAGATTTAAAATTACTTTTGGTGATTCAAATCGGCACCAGTGGTTTCTTATGGCTTGGAAATTCATATTTGTTCCTATGTAATACAAACTATTTTACATAATTAATATAATACATAGAATATACCAATCTACATACTACCCACATATCAACTTTATCTGGTTACGCCATCTGTTATTAAATAGCGAAACTACAATTAATGCCAAAGTGCTCCTCACTATTAATGCCACCTGTCTTCGCATAGCGAGCCCAATTGATAAAAATCACCAGCGTCATCCAGTACTGAGTGGCGGAACTACGAGAAATAGGTTGATACAACATGAGTACTTTGCAAAATTGCGCCGCCTGTCGAAATCGCCTTCCAATAAAAGAATATATACGATGTATGATCTGTAAATCTTCGTATGATTTAGATTGTGCTAATATTAGTTACAAACTCTTCACTGTGATGGAGCGGAAAAATAAATGGAAGTGCTCAGAGTGTCTGAAAAAAAGGACAAAATCGGGAAACACAAACACACCCGTGCATAGTGCCGAAGAGGTAGGCAGTGGTGCTGGTGAGAGGGACTCAGCAGGGCTCGTGGGGTCGTACGATGGAACTGATTCAAATGTCACCCGCCGGACAAAGACAAATCGATCTGCTGCAAACAGCGAGCAAAACAGCCCCATTGCTTCCCCTCACCCCGACAACGCTATGCTGACTGAACTAAAAGCCTATATGCGTGAATTGTTCCGTAGTGAGATAGAAAACTTACATGGGGCTATCACAGATTTAACGGACACAATAAAGGCGCAGAATAGCCGCATGGAACGACTGGAAGCAAGAGTCTATGCGCTGGAGAATCGCGGAGAAGAGACTGAGAGACTACCTTGCGATGTCACATCGCTCGAGGAGACTATTTCACGGCTACAAGCTGACATTGCTGACCGTGATCAGGCTCTGCTAGCCAATGACATAGAAATATCAGGTTGCTGCGAAACACCGAGTGAAAATTGTATACATTTTACTATTGCCATTGCGAAGAAGATTGGTGTGGAGCTGGATGAAAGGGATGTGGTGAGTGCGGAGCGCGCGGGACCGCTGCGGTTAGCGGGGGAGGATGGCGCGGCCCGGCCACGCCCACTGGTCGTGCGCTTGGCGCGCCGCGCGCCTCGTAGTGCGCTGCTGAAGGCTGCACGCGTGCGCCGCAACCTCACCACTGATGGCCTGTCATTGCCTGGACCCGTGAGCCGTATATATATTAACGAACGTCTCACCAAGAACAATCGTCTACTTTTTCAGAAAGCGAGAAAACTAGGTCGCGACTCAGAATTTAAGTTTGTATGGACGAACGATGGCAGCATCTTTGCGCGTCGAGAACACGGTGGAACACGTTACAGATTGCGATCCGAAGCGGAGTTACTACGGGTTTTTGGCAGAACGGATGTTTGATCATGTTTATTTTTCTCCTTTATTCTTGTTTTTAAAAGAAATTAAATGTTATCTTTTTGTACTTATGCTACTTAACCAACAACTTTGTGTCGCACATTCATTTGACTTCTTACATGCACAATTACACACCCATATTCATACACATATATATACACACAAAAAATCCTTCGTAAAATTTCTGTATTTAAATTATGATATTATCGAGTCGTTAAACACTTACAATGTATAGCTATAAGAAAAAAAAATTGAGATTAGGGTTGTTAAATGCTAGATCCTTAAATACTGGTCAAGATGAACTTGCTGTAACTGTGCTAAATTATAAACCGGATGTTCTAGCTATCAATGAAACCTGGCTAAAGGAAGGAGAGGAGGCTCTGGCGCCATCACTATCAGGTTACAGGTTCATACACAGAGCGCGTAAAGGTAAGAGGGGTGGCGGTGTCGGCTTTTATGTTAGACGAGGCATTGATACACGGGTACATGCACACCCACCTTCTCTACTGGAACAGCTCTGGCTCGAGGTTCAACTGCCCGGGGCTACTCTGGCTCTTGGTACTGCGTACAGACCTGAGAGTATCAGCGTCCAGGAAACATTGGACGCCCTCAGTGAATCAATTTGCTCACTCGCGCGCTGTGAGTACACCTGTGTCCTGGGCGATTTGAATGTCGACCTTATTCAGATCGGATCAGCACGGGCCAGTGAGTTGTTGACATTCTGCCACCAACATAATTTAGACCAACTAGTTAAAGAACCGACTAGGATAACGGATGTTTCTGAAACAATCATAGATATTGTACTAACTGATAGCATATCTCGGTGTACAGATGTCAAAGTACTACATAACCAGTGCCTAAGCGACCACGCTATGATTTTAGTTGATTTTAATATTAAAAAACCAAAAATGATAAAAAACGTGACATCTCGACGATCATTGCAAAATATTGACATAGAACAATTTACTGCAGATTTGAACTTAATACCTTGGCAACACATTTATGAACTATCGAGTGTCGATCAAATGGTAGAGACTTTTGATAATTACATTATCACTTTATTTGATGCACATGCGCCGGTAAGGAAAGTAATTCATAGAGACAAAGTTAAACCGTGGATAACGGATACTATGAAATTCATGATGAACTTGCGGGATAAAGCCTTGGTGAAAGCTCAAAAATGTAAGACAGAAAGCTCGAAAAACTACTATCGCAGTCTGAGGAATCTCATAACGGCAACGAAAAAGTTGGAAAAAAAAGCATATTTTAACCATTACATAAACAGAAACCTAAAAAACCCAAAATTACTATGGACAAACTTAAAAAACACAGTTATATATAAGAATGTAAGTTCAAATTTCATTCCCGATCACCTGAACGATCCGGATAAAATTAATGACCACTTCACAAACTTACCAGCCTGTAATAATGTGGACCTGAGGAAAATATCTGGAGATGGTGACACGGTTCAACAACGTAACATATTATTTGAATTAAAATTGGCCACCGAAACGGAAGTTCAAAAAATTATATACAATATTAAAACAAAAGCTGCTGGACTTGACAACCTTAATATAGAGATGGTGAAACTAACTGTAGATGTGACACTTCCAATTATTACAGCAATAGTTAATAAGTCTATCGAGACTTGTACCTTTCCGACTAGCTGGAAGAAGGCATTAGTCAGGCCTCTGCCAAAAAAGAACTCTATTGACAAATTAAAAGACCTGCGCCCGATTTCAATTCTGCCAGTGCTCTCAAAAGTCGTTGAGAGTGTGGTTCTGGGTCAAGTTCTTAGCTACCTAGAAAATACGTCAGTTATACCCAAGTATCAGTCGGGCTTTCGCAGGGGCCATGGCACGGAAACTGCACTGTTACATGTAACAGACGATATCACTGAGGCATCGGACCGTGGCTTGAGTACCATAATGGTGCTGCTTGACTACTCTCGCGCCTTCGATTGTTTGCACCCAGGTCTTCTCCTGGCTAAACTGGAATACTATGGCTTTTCACCGAGGACAGTCCAATGGTTTGAATCGTATCTAACTGGTAGAGAGCAAATGGTTATCACTGACGGAAAGGATGGAGAAAAAAGGTGCTCTACATTGAGGAAACTCTATCGTGGTGTGCCCCAGGGAGCACTATTGAGTCCCATTCTCTTTACGATTTTCACAGCAGATTTAGTTAAATGTATAGAATCATGTAAATACCATTTATACGCAGATGATACCCAACTGTATTATTCGTTCAAGAGTGAAAACGTGCGGGAAGCAATAAACAAAATAAATAGCGATCTCCACAAAGTTTACAATTATTCACAAGATAATTCTCTCGTCCTGAACCCCGAAAAATCTCAGTTATTAGTATTAGGAACCAAACATCAAATACAAAGGGTACGGGACTGTCCGGAGAAAGTAAAAATTAATGGTGTCGTAGTTGATCAGGTAAAAACTGCACGTAACTTGGGACTGATTTTAGATGGAGAGCAAAAATATATAGACCATGTAAATGAAAAAATCAGAAATGCTTTCTTCAGACTGAAAACGTTATACAAAATAAGACCCTGCTTAAACGAGGAGTTGCGACTTCTTTTGACAGAGACACTCGTGCTCTCTCCATTCAACTACTGCAGCTCCGTCTTTGGCCCCAGGATAAACAGCAATACTGAGCGAGCTATTCAAAGGGTACAAAATGCCTGCATTCGATTCAGTTTTAATATAAAGAGAGGGGAACATATAACCCCTTATTTGAACAAAAAGGGTATTCTGAATATGAATGCTAGAAGGGATCTCCATTATGCCTGCACTGTCCAAAGGGTGATCTGGAATGGAAAACCTGAATACCTATTTGAGAAACTTACGTGGGTGAAAGATGTAACTCATAGAACCCTGCGTTCCGCCACACAAAATTTGATCAGCGGAGCTAAGATGCGGCACACGACAAAATTTTATCGAGCCCTTTTATCGATTCTCGTCGACAAACTCGTACTTATATCGTTTTGTCTACCAGTGGTAACATGGCAGCAAAAAATGTTTGTATGGCAGAAAACGATATATGATAAAATTGTCGACAATCCCTAACATGCGGCACTTTTGAATGTATTTTTGTCTACTTTGTCGTTGTTTTCTCACATTTTTATCGTCGACGATTGGTGAGCGCGATAAAATGAAAATTTGTTCTTAATTGCGAATAACATGGTAATACTTTATTATAATTCAATCAGAATTCAATATTAATGGGAGGCGAAAAAAATGCAAAGTAGTAGTATTAAATTAAATTAAAATTCATTTATATCAGGAAAATAACCCATAAAATTCAACAAAAAGTAAATTAAATAAATTAAATTAGATTAAACAAATTAAATTACTGAGATCAAATAAATTGAACCCAATAAATTAAATTAGATTGAATAAATTGAATTAGATTCAACAAAATTAATTTTAAATTTATTTAATCTAATTAAATTTATTGAATTTAATGTATTTATTTATTTATTTTCCCCAATAAATAAATAAATTAAATACAATAAATTAAATTTAAAATTAATTTAATAAAAAATATTTATTTATTAAATAAATTAAAAATATTTATTTATTAAATAAATAAATTCAATTTATTTATTTATTAAATAAATAAATTTAATTAGATTAAATAAATTAAATAAAATAAATAAATTGCAACAAATAAATTAAATTAAATAAAAAATTATATTAAATAAATTAAATTCAAAAAGTAAAATCTTTAAATTGATATTCTTTAAATCTGTAAATTTCCAATTATCCCTGAGTAATATTAAACTGATATACTATACTATAAACTATATACTAATATATTATATTAAATTTAATTATTTGAATTCCAATTAACATTAATTTAATGAACGTCTCTGAAAGAGTGCGGCAGATTTATTTTTTAAATTTTTACTTAAAATCAAGTAATCATTGAAACGACTCTGAGTACGGCCGTTCGAATAGGAAATAGGATTTTCCTCCTGACACGAAGAGTTCCTGCGGGAACCCCGAAATTGATTCGTGTAATATAACAGGGGGACCATCAAAGTAGGTAGTTATATATTCTTCTTCCCATTTATCTTATCTGCTAAAGCAATCAAACTTTAGTGTAAATTTTTTGTATATGTATAGGTATTTTTTATTTATGTACCTACTTGCGACTGCCTTATGGCGTCCATTGCGGTTAGAAAAGGATTTTAGAACTTTTGTAAAATTTGTTGGGAACTATTAACTTTTAAGAAATAACCCGCACTGCGAAAATTATTGTTCATAAGCACAACAGAATCTACTGTTAAAATTGTTTTAATCGCCAAGAAAATAAATGATGAAACCGCCATCTATGGTTCCTGCCAAAAACTAATTTTTTGTCATTTCTTGTCACGGTGATAAACGTGGGCGCACAAGCAAAAAGGCTCCTTCTTCCGAGATATAATACTTTTGTAAAGTTGAGTGAAAAAATTACTTCCGCGATTTTAATTGATTATATTAATAAATGCTCACTTATTTACAATTTCATAAAATACCTTAATCTACAATAATATATAAAAATAAAGCTTATTCCAGAATCACATGCCTAATAAAAAAATATGTGCCAGTTTTTGAATATTTTTTCAATCTTTACTATCAATTGATTATTCTAGATACCGAATCTAGTCTTAACTCAATACCCCACTTTTGAACCTTTGTGCTTGGACGCCCACAAATATTTGTCGTATCGACAATTTTATCTTTCGTGTGATAAATATATCGTGGCACGCATCCTAGCGCCACAGGACTCAAGACCACAAATCTGCGCGCTACAGGGGATGCTTCAAATTTAATGCTGCAAAAATTTGGAACGATCTACCCCCGCCTATGAAAAAAAAAACAGGTACAGGCACCTTTAAATTGAAGTACAAGTCAGCACTATTAAAACGACAGACTGCTGCAGAAGACCTGAAGCTACCTTACTGGAATACTTTAAGCGTTAAAGACTTTTTTACAAGTAAATAATAAACCCTACATATAATCGTATCTGGCTAATTTTTAAACACACGCACAAACACACACACGCACACACACACACACACACACACACACACACACACACACACGCACGCACCTTTGCAAACACGCACGCGCACATAGCCTCTTCTTTTTAAATTTCAAAATTATTTTTGTTTATTTCTTTGTTGCTGTAATTTATTTTAATTTATAATCTATATCTAATAATAATTTTAATTCTCATAGTTAATGTTGGCATTTCAACAAATGAGTTCTGAATTGCATGAGCCATCTGTACTCCAGAGGGGAGTGATTGAAAACCAGCGCTGCTCGGGACCTAGGTCACGAGTAGCTCACGCTGAATCACTTCCTTTTGCCTAGAATAATTGACTAAGTTTAATTTTTATTTTTTTTGTACACCTTCTTGACGGCAATAAACAATTTTATTATTATTATTATTATTATTGATTCGTGCCGTCATAACAAATCGGTTGCGCCACGTCTCAGAGAGTTGTATTAACAATCAAATTACAGTACATGAAGAGTCATAATATTATGCGTATTAAATTAAGAGTATTAATATGACCTTATAAAAAGCGTGATCTTAAATTGTATCATATCGATGATAATATGAGCATGATTGAACTCATTATAGATGTTTTAAATAGCGTAGTATGATTGTACACTCAAGTTCATCCGTTCTGTGTAATGTGTGTCAACATCCAATGATCATAGAATGCACACGAACCGGTTGTTCACTTTGAATGGGCAGAGCGTGAACAGCCGAAGCTACAATCTTTCATATTTGGACATATCGTGCGTTATTTGTGAACACGTAGGTAGGTATAATTATTATGTAAAACTATTTTTATGTTCAGGAAGTAGTAGTAAGTTGTAACACGGCCTCAATAAGGATTAGTAAAGGACTAAGCAGCTTTAACATAACCAATAATCGTCGGGGAAGCCAGGAAAGTGATAGGCTATTATAATAATAATTTATCCAGTATTATTTGGTGTTTTAGGTTATTAATATATATTGTTATGCAAATTGAAGATTGATTGAGACATGATTGTTGAAGTTGGACTTCTAGAAAAACATTATCAACCTCTTCAAATA
Organism: Zygaena filipendulae; assembly: GCA_907165275.2. Lineage (NCBI taxonomy): Eukaryota > Metazoa > Arthropoda > Insecta > Lepidoptera > Zygaenidae > Zygaena > Zygaena filipendulae. Next base: position 3,304,726 of record OU015649.1, read on the forward strand.
ACATTTCTCGGTAGAATATTTTAGATCTTTATACACACACACACAATCACACAATGCTACATTATGTTAGTATTTTATTTAATGGAAGACACTATTCCCGTGAGATGGAATAATGGATTGCTGGTATTATCCATAAAGTAGGTCACAGTTTTTATATCATGCCTAATGTAGATAAATTGGTGGTATAGAAGTATAAAAATCATCATACTTAGAGATACATTCAACTGAAAATAAGTACCTACTTACATACTACTCACTTATATTCTGCAACAGGGTATGAGTATGCTTACTTAGATTAAAGCTTACATTGTTAGGTTTGCTACTCAAGTTAAGATAGAGACAATAGAAAATACTATATTATGTATATTCATCAAAAATTGCTTTATATTGACCTTAAAAATGCTCTCCAGGAAGATTATCCACTTTTGTATGAAAATACTGTTTCTTTTAAATACAATTTAAATATTATACATTTATAAAGGCACGAAAATGTTCACGAATTTTATGGTCATTTTTGGCCCGTATAAGGATTTGAAGTTAGTGATAACTAGTTACCTGTTTCCGGCACAGATTTTTGCTGGCGATGAGAGACACGTAATTTTGATTACAAACAAGCTATATCCTATTTTTCATTATGATAATGAGGGGAGTGATTTATACGATAAATTAGCTGAAATGACTACTAGCAAAAGCTCTTACTTTTCATTTGCAAATTCTTCGATCTAGGATTGATCTTCTGTATCAGAGTCATCAGGACACACAGCTATCAGAAACGAAAGGTATTTCTTCATATTGTCACAAGGTTTCAATATCCCGATTCGTTAACTTTTTTCGGCATTTCTAATAAATAAAAAAACATTCCCGTAATCCCAAAACAGTGATTTTGATAAAAGTTTAGTACAGTAAACTACCGTAGGGCTAGATTGTTTTAGTTGCACTTTTGGCACCCGAGTAATATGCTTAATCGACAGCAATACACACTTTTTTCGTATGATGGCTGTGTTATGAAATCCGCATCAAAATGTAGGAGGTCAACTATTGTGACCACCACGAAGAAAAGAGTTACACAAATAGCATTCGTATTACAAAACTTTCGAAGCACGTACGATAGGTACTTTTACAAACGTCAAATTTCACGATGCTGCTGTCAGATTTAACGTATGCATACTTAAGTAGCAATCTGAGACCTGAGTAGGTATATGTCATGTAACGCTCGTTAAATACATATAAGGAGTGAAGACTGAAGGTAAATGAAACCGACGTTTATCTTGTACGCGTCAGATAAAAGCGGATAAAAAGGATTTTTTTTTCTATCTTCTCAAACAATGGTATCGGCTACAATTATTTCCCATCTTGATCAAAGTTTTAGATAACTTTGTTCAAAAATAAATCTTATAATGTGTCTATCCATTCAGTTCTATTAAAGTTCTACCCGTAGAACAACTTGAAAAATTAAATGACCTACACCCACTTTTTTAACCCATCGAATTATTAACAAATTTTATCCCATACAATACACAAGAAAATAAATAACACTTACGAGGCGGCTATTAAAATAATTACACGAGTATCCCCGCATTTCCGTTGAGAGTAGCTGAGAGACCGTTGTTTCCCAATGGTGGAAGTACCTACCTATGAGTCAGCCGATTGCCTGAGTAACTTAGAGGCAGTCTGTTCTGTATCTTAAGATTAGCATTAAAACTCCATACAAAATCGTTGTAATTATTAATTACACTAGACGTAAAACAAATTGTAGCCTCAAACGAAATGTAGCAAAATTAATAATCATCTGTAATAGGAATTGAAGTGAAGCAAAAGTTCACGATTAAACCAATGTCAAAATAGAAAAGATTATCAAAACAAATTAAGATAATAATTTCATAAGTAAGTACATAATAAACGTACGTAATATTAATCTCACGTACGCAAAATATTCGGCCAACAACAAAGGCCACACAAAGTCATGGTTCAGCTAGCGATGAAGGCAATATCTGTCAAGTTGTACATTACGTACATAATAAAAATTATTAAAAAAACAAATTATTTGAAACCATCATTTGGCTGATGATGTAACGGTGCCTAGATTTGATTTCTATACCTAGTAAATTATATTTCGATCAGTTTAGACCTCCTTACATTTACTATTCAAATGAATGAATACCTATGTTAAAACTAGAGATTTTGTAGGATCAGGTCAATATTAAACATTTTCCAAGGCTTGAGCATTCAATAGAATACAAAGGATCACATTAAGATCATCATAATATTAAGATAGAAACAAGCCTGAAGTGGGTACTCATATGACTACCGTGGAAAGTAAAAATATAAAAGAGATAAATGTAGGTGTATTGCATCTTACCGCAGGAACACGGTGAATATTGATCTCGTCTAACCCTCCTGGTTTATAATGGTATTTTTAATCCAAAGGTGAGATATTTTTACTTGACGAAGGATAGGTGGACGCACGGTTGAAAGGGCCAGAGTAGGTATCAGCTACCACAACCGTTCGCTCAATTAACCCTATACGCCACTGTAAAGGTTACCTTTGGAATCGTTAAAACACTTTTGATCATGGTATCCCAAATTTACCTCTTTTTGAATGACCCATCCCCAGTTGTCCCGTCATCGGTGACAAAAGGGACATTTTATAAAAATATCCATACAAAATTCCAATTTGTCACCGATGGGGACATTTGAGGCGGGTACAACTGAGAATGACCCCGTTGAATCTTTTCGGACTTCACGACTTGAGAACGAACATTTCAGAACGGTTTTGTATAAAGGTAAAGTTTTTTAAAGTACCCTCAAATTCAAGTTTTATCGGTTTTTAGGCTAGTTTCCTGGGTAAAAAAATCAAAATTCTATTTAGTCCGTCAGTTAGATAATAAAAAAATAAAAGACACGTATTTTTTGCTTTTTTAAAATAATGGAAATATGCATAGATAAAGCGCACTAAAGTTTAGGGTGGGGGACTCGTGATGTCACAGCTCGCTATAACGTGCGAACAAACTGTAGCGAGGCGTGACGTCATGTGAAATTTCGACTTGATATATCTCCGTTATTTTTTGGTTACTTTAAAAAAAAAAATACGTGTCCAATATTTTTTAATAATCTACAAAACGGACTAAAAAAGAAAATTTAGGAAACTAGCCTATTATCACACATGGTAGTAACGCTGGTAGTACCTACAGTGATGCAACGCGCGCTAATATAAGACTTTATTTCGGAGCTTTAAATGACGAAGGTCAAATAATTTCATTAGACTGTACGATCATTGTGTAGAGTTGTCGGCTTCTAGCTCCATTCCATATTTCACAACTTGGCACATGAGTAATTCTTGCTACACAATCGTAATTTAAAATAAAATTTGGATACGTAGTAAGTTAAGAATAGATCCTTCATTTATTTACACTTGTCTTCATTACTTTCTCCGCCGCCGCAGCTGGAGTGAAATGATAGTTCGAGATTAAACGGTTGGTAACGACCGACCAAATGCATATTTTATCGAGTTGTCATAACAAAAAATACCCAAACTAGTTTGGTTTCTCTAGTCTATAATAGTTTTTGCATTGATTTAGCCAATTTGAATACGACGCTCAAAATAACCGTCATGTCGACACGAGAACAAGTTATTAATTCTTGTTGATCGAAACAAGATTTGGTATGGACTGTATGGATCTATCACATCTGTATGGATGTAGCTTTTTATCATATCATATAATATCGCAATTCATTACATTACGCTTCTAGTCTAGAAAATAAATGCAATGCGCCAATATTTGGTGCAGTGCCAGCCAGCCGGAGTCCTATGCGGACTGCGGGCCTCCACAACCTTGACCGGTGACCGCTAACTACGCTTCAACCATATCAAAATCTGATCTCATCATCCATAAACTTTGTTGTTTGGATTCTATTTCATAATAATTAATTCATCGAGCCTTCTTACCAACACCTGAGGTAGCAAGGTTAACACTTACGTAAATATAATATATGCAGACAATGTCAAAGGTAAAATAACAATGATTTCAAATCACATCTTCGAACACACAATGGTTAGATTATAATCGCAGCGGACGTGTGTGTATTGGTAAGTAGACAAGTTGCACGCACCTAATGCTAAGTCAACGTGACACGGCAGGAACTACCATCTTTAAACGAGCAATTCTTATACTTGCTGTTCCCCGCGGTTTCACCCACGATAAGTTCGGAGTTCCCGCGGGAATTCCGGGATAAAAAGTACCCTAAGTACACGTTGTCAAGGGCACAGACCCCTGACAACGTCTACGCAAGATTTCATGATGATCGGTTGAGCGCTTAAGGCGTGAAAGCGTAGCAAACAAACAAACAAATAAAATTACTTTCACATATTTAATATTAGGAAGGATATATTATGAGCCTATATAATCTGAATCTCGGAAACGGCTCCAAAGATTTTCATAAAATTTAGTAGTATTCAGTTATTTAGTTTCGGGGGCGAATAATAAATAATAATCGATCTAGCTAGGTTACATTTTTAGAAAACGTTGTTTTATCCGTGTTTTCCGGCAATGAATAATAAGTGTTTGGTACTAACTGTGCTTCTACTTAACAACATACCTGATATGGCGCTACGGGATTGAAACTAGAGTCGCCCACTATAAAAAAAATCGTATCGTATCGTCCAAGATCTTTCAGATTCTATGAACATATCCGTTTAAAAAGATATACATAGATAGTAGAATATAAAATAAATAAACGCGGGTAGGTGTTATAAGAGTAACACTAAATAATTTTGCTCTTGAGAAAATTTTAAAATTTTAATATATAAAATCATTACTTCTAATCAGAATAATAAGTAATTTGATGTAATCAATAGTCTGACCTTTCACCAACCAGTGGTTTCTGTGTATGTTCCTTGGCACATCATTTAAATCAACTTCTACATTGCACTGTGTTTCTCATCACTTCACTGAGTTTGGTATCACTTCATTGTGGCTAAAATGGAACTGGATCAACTGAAGCACACCATGGAGGATATGTCATCGATGTTCCAGGCACATATGTCTAGGTTTGAGGAACAACTGCTGAAAAATGAAACTGGCAACAACCCCACTCAACAGTCTACGGCCACCCTAGCTACTGATTTTGCAGTTTTCAAGGAGTTTATTTGCAAAGCCCTCCAGAACCTGCATATACAGATTGAGCTCCTGTCTCGTGAGTGTGACCGTCTGGAGATGAAGAGTAGGAAAAAAATCTTACTTTTCCATGGAGTTCCGGAGTCCAGTGATGAGGATGCCAAGGCTGTCGCCCTTCAAGTAATAGTCAACCATTTGCCAGCATGTAAGTACAGTGACGCTGAGGCGGAGTTGGCCCGCTCCCACCGCATGGGTCGCCCAAGCTCTAAGCCAGACAAACCTAGGCCACTTCTCGTCAAGTTTCGGTACCAATCCATGCGTGACTCAGTGTGGTATGCAAAGTCCGGGCTTAAGGGCACTGGAATCACTGTGTCCGAATTCCTAACGCAGAGGCGCCACGCAGTGTTCATGGCTGCGCGCAAAGAGTTCGGCGTAACAAAGTGCTGGACCCGGGATGGACAAGTGTTCGTTCGTGGTGCTGATGGCAAGCTCTGTAGGGTGGCGTCAACGGCGGACTTGGCGGCGATACCTAAGGAATCGGCGGTAGCGGCAGCTGGTCCTAACAAAGCCCCGACAACTTCCGAAGCAGCCGTTAAGGGCCCCGTACAAACCACAAAACGCCCGCGTGAACGTCGCCTCATATCTAAGTAGGGCTCTGTTTTACCGTACGTGGCACCGGTTGTAGCTAAGAAATTAATTTTCATTTGTAATTATTGTTGCCACCGTCTTTTTGTTTACGTTTGCTTTGAATTTTGATATACCTGATTATTCCAAAACTATAAAACTATACCTACATGTAAATGTCACTCACAAAGTCACAAATTAATGACAAAGTCACTGTTGAAGTGTTGACTGTCAACTGTCAAGTGTCAACTGACAGTCGTGGCCGCTGCGTTCTGAAGGCGTTCAGAGATGCGTTCGCAAATATGATTAAAAGTGTACCTACTTAAAGCTCTGTAGGGTCGACGGTCCTACTCAAATTAAGCTCGCACGCACGAACGCAGAACGCAGCCTCAGCAGCACATAGATAGAATTTAATCTGACGTCAATTGTCATGTAGGGCATTTTTATTATTATTGCTTCTTTTCTTTCAACTTTATATTTCTTAACACGTTTCTTATTACGTGGTTGAGAGACTTTATTGTGATGTTTTAGCTTCTGTCTTTTTTATTTTTTTATTTTTGATTTTTCTTTAAATTTTTCTGATAAGTATAGTGTAGTGTGAATATTGTTCTATGTAGTGCAGTCTCTTGTTTTGGTTGCTGGCGGGTGATGGTTGGCTGTAAAAACTTAATTTTCATTCTTAGTTCTGTTTTATTATTGTATATATTGTTTTCTCTTTTTCTCAAGAAGTTGTTGATCTTATTATAAAACTTTAATAGTATTCATTGTGTTTATTATTGCTATATAGTATAAATCTACATTTTTACATATTGATTACATATTTACATATTTTGTACACAACCTTTAATATTTGTAATATGCTGGAGAGTGATAGTGATAATAGTGAACACTTCTATTCTTGTTCCTCCAAAGAATCGGATTCGAGTGCTAATGCCGAAGAAAGCTTTAATAGTGCATACGCACATCTGTCTGAGCGAGTTTCCTCGTGTTTTTCTAATTTAGATAAGAACTTCAACGTGATACACATCAATGCCCAAAGTATCCCGGCTCATTATTCGGATCTCCTCGCTTCTTTTGAACACAAAAACATCCATGCTATTTGTATTTCTGAAACCTTTCTCAAGCCTTCCTTAGCATCTTCCTTCTACCAATTGCCTGGTTTTCATCTGATTCGCAATGACAGACTTGGGAAGGGTGGGGGAGGTGTAGCTATTTATCTCCGGAGTCATATACCTTTTTGTATTGTGAGTAAATCTCCTTCGGAATATTCCGGCTCTGCTGAACACCTGTTCCTAGAAGTTACGCTATCCCACGTTAAGGTTCTGCTTGGTGTGTATTACTCCCCTAATCTCAATATTGATTATTTCGCGTCTCTTGAATCCCTCCTTGAAAATTTTGTTCCCACTCATTCTCACTTTATACTTCTAGGCGATTTCAACACTTGTCTTTTAAAAAATAATTTCCGCTCTCGCAAACTATGTTCCCTTGTACGTGCAGCCGACTTGCACCTTCTTCCATCTGGTCCTACCCATCACTCTCCCGGATGTGAGCCATCCCTTCTTGACCTACGTATTGTGTCGTCAATTGATCATGTGGCTTCGTATGGCCAGCTAGATGCCGATGCCTTTTCATACCACGACCTTATCCACCTCTCATACAAAATCCGCCCTCCCAAAGCAAAACCGAAAATAGTGCTGCGCCGTAACTTTAAGGATGTGGATGCTGACGGGCTCAGAAATGATGCGGTGAAATCGGCGTGGTCTGCAGTGCTTAACGCTGAAAATGTTAACAGTGCTATCGCTATATTTAATTCCTTGCTCATTGAATTATACGACAAACATGCCCCTGTTCGAGCGGTGCGTATAAAACACGTACCTGCCCCTTGGCTAACACCTGAAATTCGTGACCTCAAAACCAAGAAGGATTCGGCCAAGAACAAATACAAAATTAGCAGCACAAAGATCAACGAATTAAGGTACCATAAAGCTAGGAACCGGTGCAATACAGCCTGTAGGGATGCACGGCGCCGCCATATCCATTCTTCTATCAACCCTTGCGACGCCTCTGCCACCTGGAAATTCTTAAGCACTGTTGGCATCGGGAAACAAAAACAGGATACTTGTGCGCTAAATGTGGATGTCGAAGCATTAAATCGTCACTTTTGCAATAGTTGTGATTTCGACGCTGCCACCAAAGCGAGTACCATCTCTCACTATTCAAACTCTCCACCTTGTTCACATGATTCTTTTTCTTTCTCTCCTGTATCGGAATATGATGTTAAGAGGAATATTGAATCTATTTGTTCTAATGCTGTTGGTAGTGACGACATTGGTAGGACTATGATCATCCTGCTTCTTGACATCCTGCTCCCTGTTATCACTCATATTGTTAATCTTTCTCTAGCTTCTTCCTGTTTTCCTGATGCCTGGAAGCAGGCCACCGTGATCCCTATACCTAAGATCAAGGATCCATCTTCATTTTCACACTATCGACCGATCTCTATTCTTCCCTTCCTGTCCAAAGTTCTTGAGCGCCTTGTTCACTATCAACTCTCTACGTTTCTTTCTCAGAATAACCTTATGAATGAGTTCCAGTCCGGATTCCGCCCTGGGTATAGTACTGCTACTGCCCTTATAAAAGTTACTGATGACATTCGCCTGGGGATGGAAGAGCAGAAGGTAACTGTACTTACTCTTCTTGACTTCAGCAACGCATTCAACACAGTTGACTTTGACGTCCTGCTATCCTTAATGGGAACCCTCAATGTATCCTCTCCTGCCTTACTTTGGTTCCGTAGCTACCTGGATGGGCGCCAGCAGCAGGTCAAAATTGACGATAAATGTTCCAACCTGTGTAGTACTACTGCTGGCGTCCCTCAAGGCGGAGTCCTCTCTCCCCTGTTGTTCTCCATCTTCATCAATCCCATTACTTCCACTCTCTCCTCCAAATTTCATCTTTATGCGGATGATCTTCAGCTGTATATGCAGGAGACGATCAACAACATCGCGCACGCTGTAGATGCAATGAATGAGGATCTGCATAAGATTGCATCGTGGTCGGCGGCTCATGGTCTTACAGTGAATCCAAAAAAGTCCCAAGCAATCATCATAGGTAGCCCCCGCCAAATTGCAGCTATTGATCGTTCTTCTATTCTTCCTATTACTTTTCAGGGTGTTCCTATACCTTATTGCGAGTTCGTTAAAAATCTTGGCGTATATTTTGATCGCACCTTCTCGTGGTCCCGCCAAATCGGTGAAGTAAGCAGGAAACTGTTTGCCTCATTGAGCTATTTAAGGCGGCTACGCAACTTTCTTCCCATCTCTACCAAAATTACCATTGCCCAATCCTTACTTTTGCCCATCCTTGATTATGCCGACGTCTGTTACACCAACATCACTGTCGAACAGCTGGACAAACTCGAACGGTTGCAGAATGTGTGTATCCGCTTCATATATGGATTGCGTAAGTTTGACCATGTTTCTGAATACAGGGTTAGGCTTGGCTGGCTCCCGATCCGATTGAGGCGCAATGTGCATATCCTGCATACAGTATATAAGGTACTACATGATCCCATGGCCCCTACCTACCTTAAAGAACAATTTAAGTTCTGCTCCGACTGTAGTGGCCGTGCTCCTCGTTCCTCTACTTTTAAACTGATTGCTGTCCCTTTCCATAAATCACGGTTTTTCGAAAAATCCTTCACTGTCGAAAGTATACGCCTGTGGAACTCCCTCCCCGACTCGCTCAGACAGAAAGAGTCATTGGGCTCTTTTAAAGCTGCACTTCAAAGGCACTATTTAACTCAATTATGATTAATGTATGTAGTGTAAAATATCATTTTATTTTTATTTTTATATGTGTTATTTTTATATTATATCACCTATTGCTACGTGTATGTATGTATGGCATATGTATGTATGTGTATAAAGTTGTATTATATTTAGGATATCTAAGTATTAGCGTTGTATTATCCTTATATAGTATATAGCTAGGTATTACGTTGTGCACCCAGCACCCGCTTCTAGTTTGTATTTGCAGCTCTCTATCACCTTAAGGTTGCCTTGAAAAGATTGCCTCTAGCAATAAGGCCGCCTTTTGCTCTGTATTTACTTTTTATGTGTCTTAGTTTTTATTTTCTCTTCTGGGGCAATAAAGCATATTTGATTTGATTTGATTTGAATATATACAATGGGAGTAAATTCTAACTTCGATGATTTTAGTGCCGAGTTTAAATGCATTAGAATTATTTTCAATATTTTACACAAACGAAAGTAATATCGTAGAAGATATTAGCAGGTGGCCGTTAGTTTCACTCCTGTATTGCTTAAGCCTATTCAACCGTTGTAATTATCTTTCTTATCTTTCAAATTTAATTAACAAACATACACGAAAAGATCGTTCTAAATCTCCAAAACTAACGCAATATAGCTAATAAAGTCAGCATATTGGCATGATATTATCCACTCGTTAATCCTAATTGGACGCAGATAAGCAATAACATGTTAACCCACAAAACAAAGTTATTGATTCAAACGATTTATTGAGAGTTACCGCCACACTCAGAGTCGACTTTAATGATTACTTAGTTAAGTATAGATTTTTAAAACAAAACTGCCGCAATCAGATAATTTTTTAAAATTAATGTTAAGTGGCATTTAACTAATTAAGTTATATCTCATTAAATGCCAATTAACATTAATTTACTGAACGTCTCTGATTGCGGCAATTTTGTTTTAAAAATCTATACTTAACTAAGTAATCATTAAAGTCGACTCTGAGTGCGGCGGTTAGAGAACGTTTTTTAACAAATGGCGCTATAATTTTAAAACTTTAATTTCCTCAAAATTTCTCCAGTGTGGGTTATCACACTATTGCTTATCTATGTCCAATTATAATTATAAAAATGCGAATGTGAGTTTGTTTTGTTTGTTTGTTTGTTACGCTTTCATGCCATAACTACTCAAGCGGTCATTATGAAATTTTGCATACACGTTATCAGGGGTACAGAAAAGGACATTAGGTACGTACTATCCCGGAATTTCCGCGGGATCTCCGAAATTAACGCGGGTATAACTACGGGAATAGCTAGTATGACTATAAATCCTTTATAGCTCTAAGAATTCGAATAATGTAGTTCGCACATATCCGCTGTTAGTCATTCAGTAAAAAAAAAAAAAAATTGACAACGCCATTACGTACGCCAAATGTGTAACCAAAGTGTGTGACTATCGGTAACGGTAAGTACAACAATAACTGTCGTTATTTTTATTTTGCGACTAGCTGTGCCCCGCGGCTTTATCGGCGTGTGTTTCGGAATTCCCGCAGAACTCCAAAGTAGCCTTTATTTACTCCTTATATCATCAGCTAATTAGCAGTGAAAGTCCCTTCAAAATCGGTCAACTGTTTCGGAGATTCACCCGCGTTTCGGAATTCCTGCAGGAACTCCAAACTTCTTTCATATTCTTCTTTTCCTTACAATAACAAACACAATAAAAAAGGAATTAGCGAAATTGGTCCAGCCGATCACGCGTGATACCGTGACCAAGGGAAATAGAAATCCATTTTTATATGAATATTGAATATGTATATTGTATATAGAATATAGATTGTGGCTTGTAAAAGCTTTGCATTGGATTAAAAATACAGGTAAGCATCGATTTGCTTTGGAACTGGCAGCTGTTCTACATTTGCAAGTTGGCAAACCAGATTTTTTTAGTTATTAGCTCGTTATTAGTGATGTTTTGAGTTGTCATAATATGGTTGACATAAATACCTATTGACAGTACACATATGGAAATATGTACCCAGCATTTTTTCCTGTCCGAAAAATTATTATTTTAAACACTCGTGCGTGACGTCATTCCGTATTCCCATGTATAATATTTTGAGTGCAACACATTTTATCATTTATTCGTTATATTTTCCCGGAATGATAAACTTTGACAAGCGATTAGATATCCATCGTTTTAACGAGCAGTTACTAGGTTATGCACAGTTGTAGTAAAAGTGAATTTTTATTATAATACTTTTGAATCTGACCTAAACTAATAAGTTTTATCGGTTGATAAATAAAATCGTAATTGATACGGGTCATTCACGTTAAACAAACAGTGATAAGAGCGACGTAGAATTTTGTGCTTTACGAAATTTACGACATCAAAATGGGAGCGGGAAGATTTTGGTGACATTAAAATATACCTATACCTAATACTGACTCGAGAATTTCTTTATATTTCTTTAGGATGACAAAACATATCCTATAATATGGCTTATCCCTTAAAATGTATCCTATAATTATTATGTATTATGTCTTATCCTTTATCCTTTCTGACCCTCCGAATTAATTCTGCGCAAAAAGGATAAAAGGACATGCAAGCGCCCTTATGGTATTGGTAAGTATTGGAGTTTTAAATTAAAAAGAAAGTTATGAAAATGTATGATCAGTAAATTGTATTGAGTGTATTTTTGTCAAGTCAAAACTGGTAAAAATACGCTAACCGCCGCATTCAGAGTCGACTTTAATGATTACTTAGTTAAGTATAGATTTTTAAAACAAAACTGCTGAATTCTGACAAGTTTAATAAATTAATGTTAGTTGGTATTTAACTAATTAAGTTACATCTCATCAAATGCCAATTAACATTAATTTACTGAACGTCTCTGATTGCGGTATTTTTGTTTTAAAAATCTATACTTAACTAAGTAATCATTAAAGTCGACTCTGAGTGCGGCGGTTAGTGCGGCCGTTAGATGTAGATATTTAAAAATTCACTACTTTTTAAGTAGGTACAGAACTATATAAAAGGTTAATATTTTGAAGTGCTTATAAGAAATTTGACCAACGCAGACTACCGGGGAGAGAAGTGAGAGTTCGTGAACCGTTTAGGTATGTTAGTCCCACGTGCCGTCTGTCTGATCAATACGCCAGTCGGGACGCCGGCCGGCGCTGCATGGCGTGTCGCCCCCGACACAGCTGATCCCACCACTCTCCCTTCGAACAGTTCGTTAACCCCTCACCCCGCACTCCTTTCCACTTGCGCCCTTCGTGCTTTCGGTTTCAACAAAATTATACAAAAGGGACTCTAACCCCCTGTGGAATTTGCACGAGGAAATACATTCATGTTGCGTTAATGTAAACTTTTTACAGGTGAATATGAATAAGTATAGGGAGTGAAAGATGAAATAAAAACAAATAGTTAAATCGCTATGGTCGTGAAAGTCTCAAATTGCAATTGAAACATACTAATGTATTCGCGTAAAAGTTATGGATTATCAAAAGATATACCCTACAAAGCAGCCTCTCAATCGCAATCAGAAACTCGCGACGGATATTCTGAGCAGCAACAGCTGCAGTATAGCAAATATTTGAACCAACTAAGGAGTGAATTCGAACAAAGATGGTTAAAGAGACCAAATTTCAGTATAGAATTTTCGGATTTGGAAAGAGTAAAGACACTGGGCACAGGTGCATTCGGCAGAGTGATCTTGTTGAAACATTCGAAGACTTCCAAATATTACGCGATGAAAGTATTAGAGAAAGAGAAAATCGTTAAAATGAAGCAAGTCGAGCACACATTATACGAGAAGCGTATTCTTGAAGCATTAAGGTTTCCTTTCACCGTATCTATGGAACTCAGTTTCAAGGATAATAGCTATATTTATTTCATTATGCCCTTCGTGCCAGGCGGAGAAATGTTCACTCATCTACGTAGAATGAATAAGTTTGAAGAGCCATTAGCAAAATTTTATGCCAGTCAAGTCATCCTGGCCTTGGAGTATTTGCATTTTTGCAGTTTAGTATACCGCGACTTGAAGCCAGAAAATATTTTGATAGATAAAAATGGTTATTTGAAAATAACGGATTTCGGATTTTGCAAAGTATTACGCGGCAGGACTTGGACACTGTGTGGAACACCAGAATATCTAGCTCCTGAGTTGATATTGAGCAAAGGATATGGGTTTTCCGTAGATTGGTGGTCATTTGGGGTTCTCTTATACGAAATGAATGCAGGATATCCACCGTTTTATGCGAATGATCCCATGAAAACATATGAAAAGATCGTCGCTGGAAAATACAGATGTCCTTCAAACTTCAGTGGCGATCTTAGAGACTTGATTAGAAACACACTTCAAGTCGACATAAGCAAACGCTTTGGTGTAATGAAAAATGGAGTTATGGATTATAAGAACCACAGGTGGTTCAAAGGTTTACAATGGGAGGCTATTCTAAATTGTCGTGCACCAACACCTTTCGTTCCGAGATATCGCAATCCAGGGGACACAAATAACTTTGAACGTTACGAAGAGGAACCAATACAAATAGCTTCATACTGTCGTTTTGAATCTCAATTTTTCGACTTTTGATGTAAGCAGGAGCTTTATTATTAAATGAATTTATATGTTTTATTGAAAACTATACGGAGAAACTTATACATTTCGCAATCGTGACACCGCTTGTTTTATTTAAACTCGAATAGAATTCCTGATATATAAGCACGTACACGCGTGCGTGTGGTTCCCCTCACGACGTGCGCTCGCGCAGCGCTAGGGCTCCGCGATGATAGGCGAGGGGGAGCACGCGACAGAACGTCATTGTCATTTGTTTATTTATAGATAGTAAAAATCATGCACAAAAAACTGTTACGAAGACAACTGCCTTTTTGTTTTTCATCGTGTTTAATTTCGGTCAAGACATCTAACACCATAATAACTAACACATGTCTAACACTGCAATAATGATAGATGAAGTTAGCTATATAAATACAAACGTATGTGACCTAAATATCACCGGTCTCAGTCGGTTCCATACCTACTCTGCCAAGATTAGCTCATAATATAATGAAGTTTTATACATACGAGTAATAAAACCGACTTCCAAAAACATAAAACTAAAAATCTCAAAATAAAAAGCTAAAAATAACAACATACCGATTTAATCCAAAAGACAAAACACACGTAATATTATTATTGGTTTGTGCTGCCACTAATCGGTTTGAATTCGGTGACAAGCCTCTGCCCACTTGGGTTGTCCTGTTCCCCAAAAACTGATAGCGGGAGTCGATTTAGCCCATCTACCCCCTCCATATTTGGCTTGTCACCGACTTCATACCGATTAGTGGCAGCACAAACCAATAATAATATTACGTGTGTTTTGTCTTTTGGATTAAATCGGTATGTTGTTATTTTTAGCTTTTTATTTTGAGATTTTTAGTTTTATGTTTTTGGAAGTCGGTTTTAATTTTTTTGTTAAAAATTTGTTTATTTCTCGCTTTTAAGTGACTTAGTTCGTAATTTCTCTAAGTTACAATAGCCTAATGTCAACTGCTCATCACCTTTTACAAAATATTGCTTTTCCCGACGCAGGGACGTTAATTGTTGAGGAGTTCTCCTGGTACATCATCATCAGTTCCACTTCACCATATACATTGTGACGAACATAAATTGTTTAGAAACCATATTAAAGTTAACGAATCGGAATCTGTGAAATACCTATTATTTAGCAGTTCTGATGACCATCTGTGGTCTTCATCATCAGTTCCACTTCGTCAAATTTTACTTCCCAAAAGCAAATAAACGATTTACTATAAAAAATCCAGAAATCGCTATAGGTGTACCTATAATTTTTGAAGAGTTCCCTCGATTACTCCAAGATCCCATCATCAGATCTCGACTTGGTGACAGTGGAATCAATTTGGGAGTATACTCTTTCAAACAAAAAAACAATTTTCGAAATCGCTCCAATCGGAATCCGTGAAATACGTATTATTGTTGAGTAGTTCCGATGACCATCTGTGGTCTTCATCATCAGTTCCACTTCTTCAAATTTTGCTTTTCATAAGCAAATGAACGATTTACTATAAAAAATACCCAAATCGCTATAGGTGTGCCTATAATTTTTGAAGAGTTCCCTCGATTTCTCCAAGATCCCATCATCAGATCTGGACTTGGTGGCAATGGGACCTAATTGGGAGTATACCCTTTCAAACAAAAAAAGAATTTTTCAAATCGGTCCAACCGTCTTCGAGTAATCGGTGAACATACATAAAAAAAAAAAAAAAAAAAAAAAAAAAAAAAAAAAAAAAAAAACATACATACAATCGAACATAGAACCTCCTCCTTTTTGGAAGTCGGTTAAAAAGTAGGTATAATTTATGTTGTTATTTGGCGTTGATTCCAATGTAGTGAAGTTAAGTGTTTTAGCGGGTGTCAGAAGATTATTATACACAATTCAGATATGTTTGCTTAAAACAAAGGAAATCTGTACATCGTAAAAGTTGAAAAAGAAAACAAAGATTTGCATCAACGCAAAGATTCCAAACAGGAAAAGATTATTTATCTATCTATCTAAAATCAAAGTATCTTGCTTCTCGCCACCAAAATATCAAACGATACAATTCAACGGATGTCTATGGTTTTTTATTATGAATATTATTCCATTCGGTCATCTGACCCCACAAAGGACTTTCGGATCCAACCAAGTGGAAAGTGAAGGAAGCGCAGTTCCGTCCCATGCGTGATGAGGATGAAGACGCCAGGAAATTGCAAGTCTACTGGGTAGGCATAAAGAGTAAGAGCCCAGTTCATTGATGATAAACACTACCCGTTTGTCAATATTTCTACGGCTATTCTCCGATATCCACGTATTTCAGTTTCTTTCTCCTACTTGAAATGACCATCTGAACTATACCAAAAACTAGTAACGAATATAAATTGAACACATACTTTTGCAAAATCTAAGTATCTTTTCTAATATTATTTGTTTGGTGTACAATAAACAGTTATCTATCTATCTATAATATTATAAAGAGTTGAGTTAGTTTGTGACATTGTAAGGGGTAATCGCTGGATCTACTTTCAATTTTTTTTTTTCACTTATAGGAGGCTACGGCTGTCCTGAGTGACATAGGGTACTTTTTATCCCAAAATTTTCACAGGAACTTCGAAATTACTGTGGGTGAAACCGAGGGGGACAGCTAGTATATTATATGTATAAGAAAGATATTACAAAAAAGTGAATAATACAACCGATATTCGCTGGGAGCTATGTTAATTATTATACGCAGTTCAACCATCTTTACAGCTATCGTGTTAGGTACGTATACGTATTACGTGTTGGCATCATTTATATCGTAAAGGTGTGGTCGGCAAATCGTATAATCCGTCCGTTTACATAGGGCATCGTTAGACTCGTTTGTCTACCAAGTCACACATTATCATTGGAACAATTACTTGTAGTTGCCATTTATACTCGTAATAAAATAAGAAGAAGTCACCTGACTTACGAAATGGTATATTCGTCAATTTATAAACTTCCGATTCTACCGGTTAGCACTAACCACAACATTATTAGGTTCCTTGGGAATTGTAAAATTATATAACTAACTGTGCCCCGCGGTTTCAACCACGTGAGTTTCGGAATTCCCACAGGAAATCCAAAGTAGCCTAATTGACTCCTTCTAACATCAGCTAATTAATAGTGAAAGTTCCGTCAAAATCAGTCAAACCGTTTCGGAGATTCACCCGCGTGAATTTCGGAATTCTCGCAGGAACTTTAAAATTCATTCATATTCTTTTTCTCCTTACAATAACAAACACAACAATAAAAAGAATTAGCGAAATTGGTCCAGCCTTGCACGCGTGGGTCCGTGACCAAGGGAAATAGGGATTCATTTTTATATAGATAGATATAGAATATAGATTATGAAACATATTATGTATATTTAGGACGAAAGTCCGCATTAGGCTAGGTATAATAGTTTTAAAAGATTATAAGATTTTCTACTAATTATAATCAACTTGGTAACAATTTCTGTGAAGTGGAGATTTATACAACTGATGCAAAAGTTGATACAAAATTTAATTTTTCGTATAACAATGCACATTTAAGGTTCTGTAGTTTTCTTGCGTAAGTAACTTACAAGTATTACTTTGGATGGAAGTAGAGAGTGAACACCTTTTGAGAGGTCGACTTACTAGCTTACTACACAAACTTAACAACCATAGCTATTCCTGTCAGACAAAGAGAAAGATGAACTTACGACGTCTTGTATATTTCTATCGAATCCTTCGCTTTATTAGCGACAACTTTTAAGTCACCACAAAGTTTGTCTGGAAGATCGCGTATAAAGAAATACGATCGTTTCTCATGTCTATTGCAATTTTCAATGTTTCTTCAAAAACATAAACGTGAACGGTCTATGATAACAGTAGGTATTTTTTAATTTCTATCCGTAATAAATTAATAAATCATGAGATTTGGATTCGACTTGACAATATGATCACATTATTACATTTTATGTTTAACAGTAACAAAAAAATGCTAAATTGTTTTCGTATCTAGTACGTAGTAGGTATATTATTACTCTGAGGTATCTCTAAATTGTTACTGGACTAAGCAAACATGAAAATCAAGAAGTCTGTTGAGTGTAAGTGTGGTATTTTTACAGGATGTTAACACAATTTAAGATCGTAAAACTGAATGATTTGAGAGTGAAACAATCACACAGCCACTCGTAAATCTTAATAGATAAAGAACTTCCAATCACTGATCGGATACATAAATGAAGTTTGATGGAATTATTTAATACAATATAGTTATATGTATACGTATCAATAAATATTAACAGACGATGTGAAATGTATAGTAGTGTCAAGCATCAGGACTTACTGAGTGAGAGCATTTCCCAACAATATCATAAAAAGCAAGAACGATGGAAAATAACAAGAGAAGGATCTACGTGTCATTGGGTCACCTATTTTCGCATCTGCTAATAGTGAGTTTTGACATTGTTAAAATAAATGCTGCGACACTAACTATAGTTAACAAAGCTATAAAATTTTTGTTCTCTACGACACGTGCCAGCAAGAATTTCGTAATAAAATTGTTTTCGCACTTTAAAACCTATCGTTTTAATGTTAGGTATACAAACTAGACAGGGCCACGAGACGGCTATGGGAGTTACAAAGTCCGTTGAAATGAGGACATTTCCTCAACCATTCTAAAACATAATATAAGGTACAGTCTCCGTCATAGATGTTTCTTCTATACACGATTTTATATAGTAACTGACACCACTTATTCGTACGTAACCCTCGTATTTGCAAGCTTATTTAACAGACCATGTTAAGTATCCAACAGTTAGCAACGAGGGCTTGCAAATGTGGGTCACTGAAGCTGCTAAGCTGCAGCATTCGATTCAGTAAATCGCGCAGGGCGATATGGGAGGGGTGTCTATATATAGCTCTACACTTGGTAGGTAGATGTAGAGATTAAGTGCGAGATGATTGATTTTTTCTCATCGAATACTCAGAAGCAAAGCACTTTTATCCACGTCATCAAATGTTTGTGGATGATGAGAGTGACAGCAGTTTGAAGATTTGATAAGGAATTTTGTTTAGTACCTAACTTAAATTCTGATCCAATAAAGAGAAATAAAACTTATGTTTAAAAAGAATTAAATACAAGAAGTAGAAGAAGTAGAATAAGAAAATAATAATAATAATAATCCACATCACAACACACAGATCTACTTGATCCCACAGTAAGCTATTATTAGCTTGTGTCGTGGAAACCAAGCAAACGTGGTATATACTACATAGAATTACTTATATATTATACTATAGATATATAAACACACCCAGACTGGAAAATGGAACCCTGTGTTCATCACACAAAGTTCACCCCCACCGGGAATCGAACCCGGAACTCCTTGATTAGCGGGCAGGCATGGTGACCATTGCGCCAATCGGGTCGTCAAAATAATAATAATAATAGTTATTAGAAAATCTAAAGCTACTTCGTATCAAGTTCTATTTTAAAAAGTTTATGATATTGATTGTCTTGGTATCGTTAATATTCAAACATTTAGGTGTATTCTGTCAATTCTTTAGGTTCGTTCAGTTTTTGTCAATCACTAAATTTTATTAATCTCCCCTGAATTACAATAAATATTGTTCCCCCAATAGTGCCTTTAACCTGCGTCTCCAATTCGTATCAGTAGGTTATTACCTAATTAAATTAAAACAGACAGCGAATCTACTGTGAATCTCAACCGCGTGTGATCTAAATGATATGTATGCACCATCGCAAATCCGATTCGCAGAGTTATTTCCAGTGTTTTAATTGAATTACGTCGCTTCCCACGTTAAGCGATCGCATTTAATCACGCAAAAACATTATAAAACAAAGATACCGGAGCTCGGAGCTTCTTAGCAAATTAATAGGTTCTTACCTATTAATTTGCTGGATCGATCAAAGTTTCTCTCTTTAAATACGAGTAGGCACATTATTATTCATGAGAACTTTTATGACGGGAGTCTTTGTTCTAAAAGTTTGTGCTCTTTATTTCTAACTAGCTGTGCCCCGCGGTTTTACCCGCGTGAGTTTCGGAATTCTGGCAGAAAGTCCAAAATTCTTTTATACCATTCTTTTTCTTTTACAATACAAACACAACAAAATAAGAATTAGCGAAATTGGTCCATCCGTTCACGTGTGATGCCGTGACCAAGGGAAATAGGGATCCATTTTTATAGTATATACTATATACATACATAGTTATACATACAACTTATAACATTTTACAATACATGGCAAAGTTAGGATGTCATATACCTAAATTCAACGTCGCAACTTTAACTATGAAATAAACATGTATTTAGTTTTGTTGGTCATTAAATATGTATATTGTATAGTGATGTTTCTCGAGCGAGATTTCATCAGGAACTTCGTGACGAAAATATTTTCGTAGCTAACGTTGCACGTTGTGCTGAAATCTACCAAATCTACTGAAGTTTCGCACTTCAGCATCATACTCGTAGATCAAGTAAGTAGAGCAGAGTGCTATTACGCTTTTTACGTAAGCAACTGGCTGTGCCCGCGGTTACACTCGCGTTGGTTTTGGAATTCCCGAAGGTACTCCCAATTTTGTTTAGTAACTTTCTCCTGAAAATTACGACACAAAAAAATTAATAATTCACTTGTGTCGAGCCATGTTCGAGTTGTTGGCTTGTTGCGAGGCTAATGAATGGCAATTGATATTTTTTTATATAAGATTTAAGTAATAGGATTATTGTTAATAACGTGACCCTGCAGTGTGCAGTCGTAAACTTTGCGTGTATAACTATCACAACTTTTGCAGTCTCAGACGACTGTGTGCCAACTGCCAACCGACACAACTCCTGGAAGATGCTTTAACCTAAAGGATACTGTATCATCATCACATGCATTCAAATTTAATACAATATCCAACCAAATTGAACGTGTAGGTAAGTTCCATTGTGTTTATTAGCAAGCAGTCATTGTATTTTTTTCACCGGTTTATAAATCAGTATTCTAAGCGGCTGTCGGTGTCGTCGAAGTACGAGACACGAATATGAAATAGGTGTGGTAAAATAACAACGCCTACTATGCAGTTGAGTTCGTTTTGAATAAAATTATAGGCTAGAAATACTTAGGGCTTCAGTTTAAACAATCCTTTCATAGATTGGTTTTCGGCATAATTATTCGTACGTATCGTTGCTTGCTTGCTTAATAGTATAATCATTAATCATCTAAGCAAAAAATTAAAAAGCTTTTAATGTAAACAAAGATTCCCGATCCAGATTAACGTTACCCAACATACGGGAGCATAATGCATTGCACTATAGCGTTTGTTTACTTTTTTTTTAACTCCCACTTTACTTTCTGCCCACAATAACAGGCTTGGCGCTTTGACTAGTTACCTGCGGGCGAACCAACAACACTTCGCAGTTGTATCCAACGAGTAAATGAGATAACGCTATACCAACATCATCTTTCTATCCCTCCTCCGCATTCACAAATTTATAGTGTAGCATTTGTTCTAGTTATGTCCGCAAGGATAGTTTCTAGTTATGTCCGCTCTCTTTCCCTCTCTTATCAGCCATAGTACTTTTATGCTCCTAATCCTAACCATTGATAAACTAAAAATCCTACATGTTCGTAAGTTCCTTTCAATTTTATAAGGTGTTTTAATACTCGATAAATGCTTGTTTTTTAGAAGATTCAACTCTTTTACACAGGTGTTAAGATCCAATGTTAATTGGTTTGTGAACGGGCAGTCAGGTGGAATTATGTTGGTGTTATCGCCCCTCGCGTCCGGAGCCTGTGACGCTCGGGCGAGCACGCTCGCTCCTGCTGCCTACACCTGTCGCCAATATCGCTAGCGAACCGCTGAAGTTAGTAAACATAGTAAATGTAAAAATGCCAATATACCTAAATATAGCTCATATTATCGCCGTCGATCGGATCGGCGAAAGTGGTCACCGTGCCGCTTTCCGCAATCAATGAGTCTAGGTTCGATTCCCGGTTGTGACGGGTCGACATTGTGTGATGATTGCAGTTTCAATTTCAACCTGAGATGCATAGAAACTACAAGTATCTATGTACAATGTACATGTACCTAAATTATTTGACTATTTGACTTTTGACGAGATCTAGGTATTGTTGACTTATATCGTTATTGAAATACCTACCTCAATATCGTTATTGAAATACCTCAATATATTAAACAGTACTAGATTAAGTTCCTGTATGTAATAATGGAAGCTCGTTTGATTCTAAATGCTGTCCTTTAAGTTGTAAGGTATAATGGTGACATCATTAGTTAGCATAAACTTTTACATAAGCGCTAGCGCACTTAACAGTATCCAACATCTGCAGTGCTAGGTAAGGGAAGTGCTGTCATTCGCATGAATCATAATATTGATATGAATGAGACTGAATAACTTGATTACAATTCAAAGATCTAATCATAGTCATTGTAAAATGTCTTGCAAAAATAATACCTTTTTAGGTTGAATAGATTGAAACAATAGCATCAGTAAGTAACGTGACATTATACTTACTAACAGTAAGATTAATTTTTGTGTTATTTTTATTAATACTTAATAATGTACCTAACCACCGAAATCAGAGTCGACTTTAATGATTACTTAGTTAAGTATAGATTTTTAAAACAAAACTGCCGCAATCAGACAAGTTTAATAAATTAATGTTAATTGGTATTTAACTAATTAAGTTACATCTCATTTAAATGCCAATTAACATTAATTTACTGAATGTCTGATTATGGCAGTTTTGTTTTAATCATTAAAGTCGACTCTGAGTGCGGCCGTAAGTCATACATCTATGATGTTGAAAAATAGGTACATAATATATTAATAGTTCAGTCAATTGCAATTATACTGACAAGTATAGCTGGGCGATCAACCGGGCTTAAACCATTGGTTGGTAAATTGGCAATATTGACTAGTCATACCAAGTATAAACACTGTTGAAAAGTGAAAACCCATTTTATGTATATGGGATTTCATAATAACATTAAATACAATTATTAACAATTAACATAAATAAACGAGAAATTGTTTTTTTTTTTATATCCGGTTTTTAAGCAGAAAGACAGTTAAAAGGACTGGAAAGTGCTAATAGCCATTTACCCCACTATCTAGTTTATGAAAGAATCCAAATTAACAATTACATGGTTTAAAAAAACCTGTATGTGTGTATGGACCTGTAAAATATAATTATGTTACTACTATTATAAACAGTAGTTAGTCACACACAACATATGTTTATGTTAACGTAAACAACATCCAGATCAAGAGCCCACCACTTGAGTCTGTCTGTGAGGGGAATGAGCTTTGAACTTTTGCATCTTCAGATGTACCTATACAGAATATAGAATTT
This sequence comes from Zygaena filipendulae, assembly GCA_907165275.2. NCBI lineage: Eukaryota > Metazoa > Arthropoda > Insecta > Lepidoptera > Zygaenidae > Zygaena > Zygaena filipendulae. Next base: position 3,328,168 of record OU015649.1, read on the forward strand.
GAGATTGCTTTTAGCATCAGATTATAATGAAATAAAAATTATTTTGTTTGATATTTACACACTGAAAGTTAAAACTCCTAATATTTATTTGTTTGTAAATAATTAGATGGTCCCCTGAGGTTTCACCTTTGTCAATTTCGGAATTCTTGCAGGAACTCTTTATATCGGAATGGTAGCACCAACCGGACTCTATCTTCTATTCCAACACCAAAATTACTTGTTACTAACTATATGAATGAATTTTGGTAGTCCACCAGAAACTCAGGGAAGTCAGGGATACTGTAGATTTTTATCAGTGAAATCTTAGGTCATCTAAGAAACATTTTATTTTATTTTACACAACCAAAGCTAGTACAACTTAGTATAAAGTACAAGTTAATAATATTAATATTGTATTGTCTGCCAAAAAAACCACAAAATAAAGATTTGTTTGATCTGTTTTTTATTTGTAATCACAAAACAGCTTTAGCACATTAAACATCAGACTAAAATTGTTTAGAGTGCATTCACATCAGACACATACTTTCTGGTTTTTATTATAAATATGGAATATGGAATGATACTCCACCCATCTCCAAAGTTAACCTTTATGGTGGCTAAAACATTGGTATTATTTCATACAACAAACATAAAAAAATCTTCATAAGTAGATAAGTTCTTAATAAGTTGGTATCTACCTAAGTAGAATAAGTAATGAATCACTATATGTATCCAGATTCCAGGTTTATTAATTCAGATCTATCGTATAAGGTGACCTGTCCACGTTGAGACTTGGTTGCGACCAAGACGAGTGTCATGTTAAAATTGTAGGTAGTTACTAATTACCTACAGGCTACAGCTTTTAATAAATCAAACCTTGCCCATATACCTAATATAGTTATTTAAAGGAAAATTAGTAGAATAAAACAAGATAACGTCGTTAATTTACCGTTATCGATTTCAATTTGTACAGTCGTGTCTACTTAGTTCAATTATTACTCATGGATGCCGGCAATCGGCATTACCGGTAGGCAAAAAAACAAAAATAAACTAGAATCATTTCCTGTAACCTAAATTGATGACTTAAAAACAAACAAAAAATAAAGTATTGTATGTAAAATCCGCACAAATGTAGCACGATTTATTTATAAATTCCAACTTACCAGCAATCACAGTATCACTCAAGTCAAATTTCACTGGTTTCGGAAATTCTCTTAATTTCCGTCCACATAATTTTAATTCACCACTTAAATAGGCGTCTTCTAAAATTCTCTCTAGTGATTTTGTTAGTTGACTATGAATATTGTTGTGTCCGTTCATATTTACATTCACATACGGCCGTAAAACGGCCATACTCTAACAAGAAAAAATTTAACTGAACGCCGAACCGAACGGAGACAGTGAGTTGATGAACTGAAGTGAGGCGTAAGCAAGTTGACATGAAGTTGACAAAAGTCAAAAGCCTTGAATTTTGTTTTTATATTTTTTTTATTTACCTCAATGGGGAAGGTAAAGAAAGCCATACAGTCAATTCAGTGATATTTTTCTTCTTGTGAAGTTATTTAAGTAGGTACATCGAAATGCATTGGTGAGAATCCATTTCGATGAACTTTTGACAGCAACTCTTCACGGTTGAACCCTGTGGGAAGTTGTATAGAAAAACGACCACCTCCCGATGAACGCCCCATTACATCTTATTTCACTGGTTCCACACTGTACATCACTATAATGGATCACTATGATGCAAAATCTTTCACATTCACACAATATTAATCACGGTAAACGAATTTGCAAGACAAAGAAATAAAACTGACGTCCGTCACTGCTAAAATCCCGCCCAAAAGCCCCCAAGAAAAATACTACCGAATTGGCTGTATGGACTTAGCTTTTTTTGCCTGCCTTGTTGGGGTAAATAAAAAATTTAACAAAAAAAAAATTTATTAACCTTTTCTAAATTCTAAATTTCTAACCTCAAACTTCTCTAATTCAAAGTTTTAACTTTTAGAACTTCTAGTTCCACAAAAAATAAAATAAAATAAATTATTCGAGTTTTTGTCTTGTGTAAAAAGTTGTATTTAATTAATTCATATAATGACAGTTTCATATTTAGTTCGAGCATCTAATATTTTTAAAAATGCCAATAAGTCGTCTTCACTATCACTACAGGTATTTAATTCGAGACTTGTTTGCCGTACTTATTTTACTGTCCAATTGCATTTTACTTATTTCAATGGCGTAATCATATTTATTTTATGCATGGTTATGTTTTTGCGTTTGTTGGTGGATTTTTTTTGATTATCTTGAAGAACAGGATTTAAATGTTCTGACTTGAATTTTTTTGTGATCTTATTGTTAGAGATATTCTTCATACGTTAAGTATGCTGAGCACAGGCCACTGGAAAAGATTCGGAACATAGGGATATCGGCTCACATAGACTCCGGCAAAACCACACTGACAGAACGAATACTGTTTTATACAGGAAGAATTGATGCTATGCACGAGGTAAGATGATTCAAGACTCATTTGAATTGAATTTTATCTCTTTTAAGACATATTCTTAATGTGTATGATATAATTAGTGTAGACTGTGAAATAAAACTAACATCAAGAGTGATAGAAATGGGCATGTATGAGGATTATTGATAATAGCGACTGAAAAAGTTATCTCCACTTGCTACAAAAAAAGACTCAACTAAACACAGCACTATAATACCTAGTTTTTATGACTAACATACATAAAATTACAACTATATTCTTGCCATTTAGTTGACAAGCTTGAAGTTCACTTTTAAAATATAATTTTCAGGTGAAAGGCAAAGACAATGTAGGTGCAGTGATGGACTCTATGGAGCTTGAGCGTCAAAGAGGTATTACAATTCAATCAGCTGCTACTTATACTATATGGAAAGACCATAATATAAACATTATAGACACACCTGGCCATGTGGATTTTACTGTGGAAGTGGAAAGAGCATTAAGAGTATTAGATGGTGCTGTATTAGTATTGTGCTCAGTTGGTGGAGTTCAGAGTCAAACATTAACAGTGAATCGTCAAATGAAGAGATACAATGTACCATGTTTAGCATTTATCAATAAACTTGATCGGCTAGGAGCTAATCCTGAAAGGTACATGCACAGTCATTGTTAGGAAAAAATCTATTTCGTATAGAGTTTTGTGTCCCTGTACAAACTATAATATTTTGAATAATTACAGAGTTCTCAAACAAATGCGATCAAAAATGAACCACAATGCAGCCTTCCTTCATTTACCTATTGGTTTAGAGAAAGACTGCCAAGGTATTATAGACCTTATTGAAGAAAAAGCCATTTACTTTGATGGTGATTACGGTGAGAAGATCCGTTTAGAAGAGATTCCACAAAATAGAAGAACAGAGGCTAAGGAGAAAAGACATGAGCTAATTGAGCATTTGTCTAATGTGGATGAATCTTTAGGTAATTTATATGCATGAGAAATATATTTGGGGATTCGCTTGTTTGTGTTCAGTACAAAATTTGGAACAAAAATATGTAGCTGTTGATAGCAATAACATTCTATGTGTAACATATCATTGGTTCACATACTTATAAGTTTTTCTGAAAATATATAATCTGTTTTTCTTAATATTTATAGACGTTTTTTTGTGTGTTTCATTAAGAGAACATGCTTTTGAATATTTTTATTCAAGATTAAATAAAAGTAATTATTAATAAGCTTAAAAAAAATAAATTTTGTAGCATTTAATTCATAGAAGAAACATTAAAAAAAAATTATGATAATAATTACAATTACTTGCTTAGGTGAACTTTTCCTTGAAGAAAAAACCCCAACAGTATCTGATATCAAACAAGCTATTCGGCGCACGGCACTCAAACGCACATTTACGCCGGTCCTGGTAGGCACTGCCTTGAAGAACAAAGGCGTCCAACCACTGCTGGATGCAGTGTTAGATTATCTGCCACACCCTGGCCAAGTGGAAAACACCGCTTTGTTGGATGAGAGGAAAGGCATGGAAGACAACACCATAGTTTTGGATCCAGCTAGAGATGGAAAAAAAGCATTTGTGGGTTTAGCTTTTAAGTTGGAAGTGAGCAAGTTCGGTCAGCTGACGTATCTAAGATGCTATCAGGGCATATTGAAACGTGGCGATAATATTTTCAATGCTAGAACTGGGAAAAAGGTAGGTGTTTTCTTATTTGAATTTTTAACAGGATGCCTATCCCATTAAATCATAGTGACATAGTATTTATGAAATAAAATAATGATCTTACATTGTTTCTTAAATATTTGTAAAGTAAATTAATTGTCACAATGGATGGACGGTGGTCTAGTGGTTAGCAAACCTGACTGACACGCCATAATATGTTTCACATTGTAGTAAAATTTGTTTTTGTAATTGTTTATTTTTAAGTGGTGTTCAATAAAGAGTTTATTATTATTATTATTATTATTATTAATATGTCGAGAGCTCGAGAGAATAAACATTTATTTTGGACATTATGGTTTACCTACCTTGTCTTGGTGTTGAGTATATATTTTTGGTATGTACTAGCTGTCCCGCGCGGTTTCACCCGCGATAATTACGAAGCTCCCGCGGAATTGTTCTATACAAAGTTTTCAACCCCTTTTCATCCCCTTAGGGGGTGAATTTTCAAAAATCCTTTCTTATGGGATGCCTACATCATACAAAGAACACACCCTCCAAGTTTCAGATCCCTACGATCAGCGGTTTAGGCTGTGCGTTGATCCATCAGTTATTCAGGACAAAGGATTTTATATCTATAGATTTATAAATAAAAGTATATAAGTATTATTTCAGTTGTCTGTTAACCATAGTGCAAGCTCTGCTTAGTTTGGGACCGGAGGTCACTGTGACAATGTCCAGGCATCGTTAGTTGACATCCTGGCTAAAGCCCATCATTAAAAAAAAACAAAAATAAAACCTTCCTTTTTTGAATTCTTAAATATTCATCTGTAGGTGAAAGTCTCCCGCCTGGTGCGCATGCACTCGAACAACATGGAGGAAGTGAACGAGGTGCTGGCCGGCGACATATTCGCGTTGTTCGGCGTCGACTGCGCGTCGGGCGACACGTTCATCAACGACGCCAAACTGCAGCTGTCGCTCGAGTCCATACACGTGCCCGATCCCGTCGTGTCTATGGCCATCAAGCCGAAAAATAGCAAAGACAGGGACAACTTCTCCAAAGCCGTCGCCAGGTGATTTGAAATTCGAATTTTAACTTCTGTAGTTACGTTCGAAAACTACACTTGAGGCCCCGGCGTCCACTAATGGGATAATACAGCATGAGTTTTACGTAACGAATATTAGGACAAAGATGATTTAATTCATAATTGTGGCTACAACACTGAACACAAACTTGACAATATGGAAATAATTCCTTTCTCTGATAAATTTTGTTTCTATTTTTCAGCACAATTTTAAATTAATGTAAATTTAATTACGTTTTCAGATTCACAAAGGAAGATCCCACGTTTCAGTTCAGATACGATAGCGATAACAAAGAGACAGTCGTGTCCGGGATGGGCGAGCTCCATTTAGAAATATACGCCCAAAGAATGGAGAGAGAGTACAACTGCCCAGTTGAGTTGGGCAAACCGAAAGTGGCGTTTAGGTATTTAGTCTTAAATTATTTATTTACAAGTGATTTTATAACCCTGGATAAATAGCTTCCCCGGGCTATGTTCAGAAACCACACCAGGGTACACCCTGACACCTAGATGTATGAGGTTTCTTAACGCAACCCTAAGGTAGAGATATAAGCCTTTTTATGGTTAGGTGGTAGGTGTTTTGTGACAGATTTTCGGTGGTGGAAAGTACCCTATAACAATGCTATGGAATTGAACCTACGCCTTGTGGTGTGTGATCTTAACGCACCATTGGTGTGTGATCTTAACGCACCATGTCATTGCTGGATCGTTGACGTGAACAGATGATGCTCGAGAATCATGGAATGACGATAAATGTCGAATCGTCGTACTCTTTCTCTGCAGAGAGACAATGATGTCTCCTTGCGCCTTCGACTACCTCCACAAGAAGCAGTCCGGCGGCGCGGGCCAGTACGCGCGCGTCAGCGGCGTCATGGAGCCCCTGCCTCCGCACCAGAACACCAGTAATTATTCGCGACCATAGATAGGACAATTAACCCGGTGTTTGGGATTAAAACCGATAAAAGCCTGCCATTTTCAGATTTAAAATCGATAAAAGACCGTAAAAGGCTGTCTTTTATCGGGTTTAAAGCCGAGATCCGGGTTGATTGCCCATCTATATCTGTGACATTTACTAGCTGTTTACCGCAGTTTTATCCGCGATCATTTTGATGCTCCTGCAGGAATGGGGATGTTGACTACTTTTGAAAATCATAATTCTAATTAAACCGTCGGTTAGAAAATAAAAAAAACAATAGACACGTATTTTTTGTTTTTTAAATAAATTAAAATATACAGAGATAAAACGCATTAAAGTTTAAGGTGAGGGAGTCGTGACGTCACTAACCGCTAAAATCGACATACAAACAGTCCGGATAGTGACGTCACGCGAAATATCAACTCAATGTATCGCCGTTATTTTTTGATTACGTAAAAAAAGAAAATAATACGTGTCCAATATTTTTTATTAATCTACAAGACGGGCTAAAAAAAAAATAGTTAACATGCCCATTCCGTGATAAAAAGTACCTTGTGTTATTTTCTGTACCCCTGATAATGTGTATGCAAAATTTCATATAGTCGATTGAGTAGTTAAGTGTTTAAAAATTAAGTTCGCTTGTAAACTACAATATTAGTGGTCGTCCATTAATCACGTGTCGTGCCCCCATCCCCCTGACCGCGTCTTACATTGGTAATGTTAAGGTTGGCACAAAATGCTTTTATAGATTTCAGCTTTTATAGATGAAAGTGCCGACTCTTTAAACGTAGTGATCATTCGCTCAGTGCTCGAGTTCGTCGACGAGACGGTGGGCACGAACGTGCCGAAGCAGTTCGTGCCGGGCGTGGAGCGCGGCTTCCTCGACTCGTGCCAGAAGGGCTTCCTGTCCGGCCACAAGATATCCGGCGTGAAGTTCCGGCTGCAGGACGGCGCGCACCACATCGTCGACTCCAGCGAGCTCGCCTTCTTCCTGGCGGCCAAGGGCGCCGTCAAAGATGGTATGTGCCGGGCACGTTTAGTTACCAACGAATATACGTATTAAACTAAATATAGATACTGATTATCTAGGAAACCTTACTAATTGTTACTCGCGGTTTAACCCGTGTTGATTTCGCGAGTATCCGCGGGAATTCCGGTAACAGCGTAACAAACAAACAAACTGACTTTCGCATTTATAATATTAGTAAGGAGTACTCGAAACTTTTTTCTGCAATACGAAAAAACGAGTTATGCTCTAATATGCCTCTCACTCAAGGATACTATAGCTTTCTGCTAGTGAAACAATTTTAGAATCGGTTGGGTTCAGTAGTTCCACATACAAACTCAGTTCTTTTTCTTCTACATTCGCCTGCCTCGTGGCGTGGCAGAGATCAGAAGAAGAAAGATACTTCCTCCAATCTAGTAATAATACTAGATCAAAGGAAGTATTTTTCTTGTTCTTTACGATGTATCTGAATTGAGATCCCCAGTCACATCCGTGATATCTACTCTATGATTGCATACAAACGAACCGATTTAACTTCCAACTGTGTACTTGCTGTAAGCACACGTGCAGTATGTCACACGTGCAGTGTGCAACAAGTGCAGACCTACACCATACACACACGGTGTGCCACACGTGCAATGTGGTCGATATTGTTCGACATAAACACACAGCTGCACCAGCCTACACCGCTATGACCTCTAGATCCACCGCTACGTCGTGGCGGGGTGGCAGAGGGGGGCGGAGAGTGTCGCTTCTTTGCAACAATTAATATTCTTCGCCCTCGTGTGTGCAGTGTTCGAGGAGGGCGCGTGGCAGGTGCTCGAGCCGGTGATGTCGGTGGAGGTGACGCTGCCCGAGGAGTGCCACGGCACCGTGATCGGGCAGCTGAACAAGCGCGGCGGCATCGTCACCGGCACCGACGGCACCGAGGGCTGGGCCACCATCTACGCGGAGGTGCCGCTCAACAACATGTTCGGATACGCCGGCGAGCTCAGGTGGGTACCCACACTTCACTGCTTCAATGGGCTGGTTGACTAAATTTTGTTTTTAGTCCGGTTTGCAGATTAATAAAAAATATTCGACACGTATTTTTTCTTTTTTTAAGGTGTTCAAATAATAACGGCGATACATTGAGTTGAACTTTCGCGTGACGTCAATATCCGACACAGTTAGTATGGGGGCTTATAGCGGTTAATGACGTCGCTATACACATATATGTGTATATTTTAATTGATTTGAAAAAGCAAAAAATACGCGTCCATAATTTTTTTATTTTCTGACGGACTAATTAGAATTTTGATTTTCAAAAGTGGTCAACATCCCTATTCTGGCTTCAATAGGCTTTTTGACAAAATTTTGTTTTTAGTTGGTCTTGAAGATTGTTAAAAGTATTAGACACGGATTTTTTTTTACATAAGCAAAAAATAACGAAGATACGTTGAGTCGAAATGTCGTATGACGTCACCAGCAGGTACAGTTTTTATACGCATATGACGTTACGAGCCCCCACTCGGCCACTCCTATAATAAATGCGCTTTATTCAAGTATATTTTCATTAATTTTAAAAAGCAAAATATAATACGTGTCTATAATTTTTTATTATCTAACTGACGGACTAAATAGAATTTACCATACTATTTATAAGGAATAGTGAAAAATGCTCCAAGGACTCTCGGGACCTTTGATAAAAATAAAAATAAAAACCATACATGCTTAGATTTTGTTACAAACAATTTTCTTAGCCAAGAATCGAACCCGTTGATTTAGAAAATAAAAATAAATCCAATTACTACGCCATCTCATGGTGTAGTGCTCAATAGTTCCCAGAATTTGATCTTTATAAGTGTTTCCGTATAGTGTTTGTTCGATTGTTGGTTTTGTTGTTATATAGATTTATTCCTCATCACCAGATCAATGACCCAAGGCAAAGGCGAATTCAGCATGGAATACAGCAGATACTCACCTTGCTTACCTGAGATCCAAGAACAGCTGATCAGGAAATATCAGGAGGAAATGGGCCTAGTGCCCGATCAGAAGAAGAAGAAAAATTAGCCGCCTATTCGACTTAGACAAATGTGATCATTTAGAATTATTTTAAATAATTTAATTTTATATTATAAGTAAATTAATAAATCTAATAAAGATAATGGATAATTTTATTTAACTTAACTAGTTGTCTCCTGTGGTGTCAACCTCGTTAATATGGGAGTTACCGCGGGAACTCCATAAAATCCTTTCTCGAGTGATTTCTACTTTCTATAATGTTTTTTTTTTGTTATTATTTAGATACACATAATATTAAGGACTTCTTCGATTTAAACTTCTCATATCTGAACATTAAAAAAATCTTAAAAAGTACTACCATACACATTTATAAAAACCCATTTATTCATAACATTAACACACGACAAAATTTACCAAAAAATCGCATATAAACCGTAACAAACATTTCCCGCCAGGTACATTTATAATTGTTTTTATTAACGTTATATTTCACTACATTTAATAAAATAATCATTGATTATTACAGTACCTAATTATTATTAATTATATTAGAGTTGCAACGAATAGATAGGCACTCATATAAAACCAAATATCGACCGCAGGCTGTCGCAACTTCCATACTTCAGAAAAAATGTATGGATTGTGTCCAAGTAGAAATGGTGGCATTCGGTCTTCTCGCTCTATAGACTATGGCAATGTCAGTCAGTACTCAGTCTTAGCGGTAAAAATTTTGGCGCCTGGTTCAATTGAAAAAAAAATTAATTGTTATTGTGTTATTATTTGTTAATTTAATAGTATTTCAGTGTTTTTTTTTAGTTTAGTACGTTTGTTTTGTCTTGTAAGTGAACCATCGAATAAGATGTCTTATAAAACGTGTGAATTTGCGGAGTAAAATCGAAGAATGAAAATGGTGTAAAAAGGACTTTTCTTTCAAGATTTCCTCTTGATCCAGTCCGGTACGTAAATTTTATTCAATTTATAGTTGTTTTTATTCTTATTCAGTGCTTAAAATAACAAAAATAGTGTTTTGTAAATTTATTATGTGATTTGAAAGAATAGGTAAATAGTGCGGAAAATACATATTATACAGATTTTTTTATAGATATCGATAAATCCATTATTTTTGTTTTAGGTGCAAGAGTTGGGTTAAGACTAAAAAGAATTGGCCTATTTACCAATCGAACAACTCCATCAAATAAAATAGAGCAGTTGAATGCAGATCAAAATAAAATAGCACAATTGAGTAAGAAAAAATAAGTCAAAGTCAATAAGTAAGTCTTTTTTATTCGTTCTGTTTTTACCGGGTGACCGTGTGATTATTCTTATAATAGTTTTAAACTATGGGCAAAGTTGTATGTTTAAGTGTTCTCCCTGAGCTGGACACTTGATTTTTTGCAAGAATCAGTTGCTTACTCATGAGTCAGGGTACATAAAATTGCAGCTAGCCGATACTGGTAATGAACCTAGCGATTTGTTTATGCTACATTGTCATTCGATTTTATTTTCTTGAATTTAGAATTTTTTAATTTATTCCAGTAATCGAGTGACCGGTTGACAAAAAGAAACCTTGGAAAACACCCACGCGCAGGAAGAAAAACCGTGACCCGTATTAGTCAAGTAGTCAACTTGACCATGTTCCACAAGACGGTGTTTCAATAAATACAAAAAAATACCTTTTTCAAATAAATGTTGTGTCTCACTCCCAACCAGCTACTTTCTTTATTTGAGGCAGCTGAAAAATGCACCAATGATGGCTTACATTAAGTTCAATATTAAATATACTTAACCGACAGCAATTAAGCCATCACTGGTGCTTTTTTCTGTAGCTATAAAATAATAAAAATACTATGAAGAACCGTAGTAGTCCTGATTTTTTATCGATATCGATATGACGACCATTCGCTATAAGCAGAACAGCACTATTTGTGTGGGAATCGGCCATGATTGCTAGGGCAAAAATTTTGACAATTCGCGTCATTCCATTTCACAGTATGGGAGTCCCATATCTTAAAACGTAGTGATTATATGATCTTTGATCGACCGAATATTCGACTGAACTACTTCACTGTTTCTATTAGGTACCTATTTAGCGCCAATCTGATCAAAATTCTATCTTCAAAATGGTTGTATGTACTTCTTCTTTTTTTCTCTTTTATTCGGTGATATTTGGACAAATCGTATTCGTACGAGATTTATGCCAATCGCCAAACAGTAGCCGAACTTCGTTGCAACTCTAAATTAAGAGGCTATGTAAAAAAAAATGTAAAAAATTAGTATCTACTAAGATTAAGGAGTTTGGTTTTCGGATATATTATGGTAATTGAGCATAATAATTGAAGGTTAATGATATGGTTCAAACAAGACTACTTACAATAAATTTTCTTGATGGAAAAAAATCTGAGTAAATATAAGTTTTTATCGCAGAATGCAAGCTGCTTTCCTAAACAGTGATTTCCAGAACTTCGAGCTAGAATTTCACCAAGATAAATAATAGACACACAATTCAGATTCACATTTCACAACGCTTCTTTTGATATTATCTATTTCCGTTTAATTTCGCCACCATCACTTTCTCTCGCATCATATTATAATGGGCATGATGACTAAATTTTAATTTTTAATCCATCTTGTAGATTAAAATAAAACATTGGGCACGTATTTTCCTTTTTTACGCAATAATAACATACATTAAGCTGAAACTCCGTGTGACGACACACCTAGGTACACTTTATAGTTAGTTATGACGTCGCGACCTCCCACTTTTAAACTTTAATGCGTTTTATTAAAGTATTTTATCAACAACTAGAAAAAGCAAAAATACGTGTCTATTCTTTTTTTACTATCAAACTGATGGACTAAATAGAATTTTCATTTTTACACCTTGTCACCGTGCCCATCCCTGCGCTAACACCGATATCTCGTTATTCAATTATTTTTTGACATAGCCCCTTAATAAATTATTATTCTATTCGCTTACGGGGCAGATAGAGACCAATGGGACGCTATTCTCTCTTTTATTAGCCTTTTTGAGAAATCTTTTGACTAAGTTTTATCTATAGGTACGATAGGTACCATAGTCATCTATAGATACAAATAAAATGCTTTGTCCTGAATGACTGACTGACGGATCAACGCACAGCCTAAACCGCTAAACGTACAGACCTGAAACTTGGAGGGTGTGTTCTTTGTATGACGTAGGCCTCCAATTAGGTACCTAGGCATCCGATAAGAAAGGATTTTCCGAAATTCTACACCTAGGGGATGAAAAAGGGGGCAAAGTTTGTATGGAACAATTCCGTGGGAACTCCGAAATTATAGCGGGTGAAACCGCGCGGAACATCTTGTACCTACCTACATGATAAAATCGTAATGGTTCTAGATCGGAATAGGTACATTGCATGAATTTAAAAGAATCAATAGAAGAATCTACTAAGGTATATCAAAGTAATGTAGAATTTCCAGTTGAAGTATGAAATGGGCATGTTGACTAATTTTTATTTTTTAGTCCGTCTTGTAGATAATCAAAAAAATATTGGACACGTATTTTTTCTTTTTTTACGTAATCAAAAAATAACGGCGATATATTGAGTTGAAATTCCGCGTGACGTCACTATTCTGACAGTTTGTATGGCGGTTTAATTAAACTTAATGCACTTTATCTCTGTATATTTTAATTTATTTAAAAAAGCAAAAAATACGTGTCTATTGTTTTTTATTTTCTAACTGACGGACTAATTAGAATTTTGATTTTCAAAAGTAGTCCACATCGCCATTGCACCTTTCAAAGTCTAACTTTAAACATACCTATCTATACCTAGTTTGTTTGATCGCAAAAAGTGAATAATTTGAATATTAATATCATATCTTTTGAAATATTTATAATTTTATAGATAATCAGAGACCTCTATGTGAGGACAATTTGAAAGATATAATATCGCATAACACCGGATGCCTATTTTAAATCTTTCAATACTCAATCGTAATTTATACTCATTGTTGTTCACATGTTGACCTTATTCTAAAAAAAGCCTTAAATATGACCGGTTTCCGCTACGATATTCCCGACACTTTAAAAATATAGCCTATTTAACTAGCTGTCCCCGCGGCAATTTCGGAGTTCCCGTGGGAATTTCGGGATAAAAAGAAACCTATGTCACTCAGGGCTACCTTAGCTTCCTGCAAGTGAAAGAATTTTCAAAATCGGTTCTGTACATCCAGAGACGTACCTACCCCCTACAACGTCACAAACTCACAAACTTTACCTCTTTATAGTATTAGGTAGTAGGTAGGTATAGGTATAAATAGTTGCTACGAGTATAATTACTAACGACATAAGATTAACTATATACTAACTTAAACTAAACTATTTAACTTCAGTAACCTACTAACTTAAACACACAAAAATGTGTAGTTATCTCACTTAGTACAAACATCACATACATTTGATAACAGTCAAAAGTTTACCGACCTACCTAAGTTTAGCTCTTATTCCTTCGCCATAATATCTATCATTCTCTATGTTGTATTCACTATGTACCTACCTATTGACATGGATTAATTTAATTTCTTAAAATAAATAATACCACGTGAATTAATAATACTTAGGACATTAAATTACATGTTACCTACTTAATCTAGACTCTAATTAATAATTAATAACTTATTAATATGTTTTCCGGACAGTTAACGACCAAGCATTTTACACTTACCTATGACTGAAAACTGAGAGAGCTTTAATATGATTGAATTACACCCGTGGACACCAGTAACGAGCCAACTAACGTTTTTTAAAATTAAATGTTGGGTAAAACGTTGGTTGTAGGAATGGGCATGGTGCCTAAATTTTAATTTTTAGTCCTTCTTGAAGAATAATAAAAAATATTGGACACCTATCGTTCCTTTTTTTTCTTATTCGAAAAATAACGGCGATACATTGGACTTGAAATTCCGTGTGACGTCACACCTAGGTAGGTACACTCTTAGTTATGACGTCGCGACCTCCTACTGCTTTTCTAAGTATTTTTTTCAACAATTCGAAAAAGCAAAAAATACGTGTCTATTATTTTTTTACTATCTAATTGACGGACTAAATAGAATTTAGATTTTATACCTAGTCATCATGCCCATTACCTACCTACTAAACTACAAATCATGAGAGTACGTAGGTAATATTTTAGCGACAGCGAAAGTGGCCAAAAGCTCACAAAAGAAAAATACAAGGACTCAATTTGTGAGCGGAACTATACGTAGTATACCTAATATGTAGGTAGATATGTAGGAAGTAATAACTCAACTATAATATCATTTCATGAATTCATTCGTATAGAATATTATTTTAATAATATATAACTACCTATTCTGAATGCTCAAAAAATCATATTATTTAAATAACCTTTAATTTAAATAGATGAGGTTCTCATTTCGGCGTTACCGTTTTTAATGTTTCATCATTTCTATATAGCGATTATGTATGAACCGATTTTAATAATATAATGGTTATATAAACAGGTAGTAAGTCCTTTACAGCCTGGTTTAGAGCAACTGAATGAAACTTAGTTACCCTGACTTGGTATCTAATGACGCCCTTAACTCTTAACATTGAATGAAATTGGTGAGTACCTATACTTATACTATTCTACAATGTAAATGGCACATAAATATCTATTCTAATGGTGTTATTAGGTACTATTGGCACTTCGTTTAAGAAACAAAAAGTACGAATCTTTAAACAGGTATGATTTTTTGCAGTCTATGATAATAATTAGTTAGTATAGCATAAGTAGGTACCTAAATGACAGTAAGACAAAGACATCAAACATTATATTAAAAACTTACAATATCATTGATATTAAAATCTATTAATTTCCTATCAATATCAATATTATATTTAATATAAACTTATATGAGCTTAGATTATAAGTATTTGGATTAGATATTTAGATGACGCAAACACATAATATTATGTAGGTATAGTACAATGACAAGGATATCTGCCATTATGATAAAATTAAGTCATTCATCTTATTATAATGGGCATGTTGACTAATTTTTATTTTTTAGTCCGTCTTGTAGATTAATAAAAAATATTGGACACGTATTTTTTCTTTTTTTACGTAATCATAAAATAACGGCGATATATTGAGTTGAAATTTCGCGTGACGTCACTATTCTGACAGTTTGTATGGCGGTTTTGCGGTTAGTGACGTCACGACCTCCTCATCCTAAACTTTAATGCACTTTATCTCTGTATATTTTAATTTATTTAAAAAAGCAAAAAATACGTGTCTATTGTTTTTTTATTTTCTAACTGACGGTCTAATTAGAATTTTGATTTTCAAAAGTAGTCAACACTCAACATCCCTATTCATCCATACGGCACCCAGATAGAATATGCTCTGGATTAACACGTAGAATAAATTTTATCCTGGTAGGTACCTAGAGTTCCAAGCTGATTACAAATAAGTAGGTATAAATATGTACCAATAATAGTTGAGTTGGGATATATAATGTCACCGTAAAATTGTGAAAACCGTTAGTCTGCAAACTACTAGTAATATTATAAAATGTCGTCATCGGGGAAGTAAGAGAGAAATAGAGAAATGATTTATTAAGATTATACCTACTGATAGTAAAAAGTAACGTAACACAGACAAGTAAGTTTTAACTTTATTTATTTATTGTACAATTAGATTAGTAATCTAATTTTTCCTAACACTTTTTGTGCTGATTTCTATTCTTAATAACAATATATAATGTTCCTATATAGGTATGTATTTGCTATAGACATTAACTTTTAAGGTTACATTAGAAAATCATTGTTTACCGTTATAGACACAGACTAGTAAAAATATTTATGATATTGTTAGAGCGAAGATACACATAGAGCGAGTTGAATCTAGACCGATGTTTCAGCAGATGCGCTGTTTTTTCTAGAGTCATTTTTTTTAAAGCCGCCGCACCAGGATTCCTTTCGTCTCAGTGCGTCACTCTGTAAATCAGTCGAAGACATTTGACTTACCATCTTTTTGCGGTAAAATGCATACATTTTAATATCCTAAATACATACTATACATACTATCCATGTTTATAACATAAATAAAACAAAACTGCAACTAAATTGTAGAGGCAAGTCTATACATTTAATATAGGCTAGAGGGGCGAGAATATAATTGTTAAAATGCTAGCTTTGTTTCGTCTAAATCGATTCACACAATACAAATGTAGATAGGGCAAAAAAGAGTAGGTAATAACAACTTATTTTTTGTATATAAGTATGTATTAACAGACAGAAAATAAGGAACGTAAACAGTAAAAATAAGCAAGGAATTAGTGATTAATAAATAATTATAATGAATATTATAAATGCGATGGGGTGTTTGTTTGGCTTTCACCTCGGGCCTCGTAACGAAGACGACGTGATTTAGTGCACAGAGAGGGGGGTACAACAACTAACTACAAAGTTAAAAATGGTGATTATATTATAGACAGAAACCATATTATAAACATTTGTAATGTGATGTCGTAAAAAACGGTAAACTAATTTCTACAGGAAGACAATGAGAACAAAATAATCTTACCTTTTAACCAAGCTCTTCATATTAGGTATGTAGTAGCGAGTAGCGTGTTTGGTGTTGAAAATTTTACTATATTCATTAAGTATGTACAAAGATAATATTTTACTGGTCTCGGATATTTTAAATACCTACATACATAATATTTACACATTAACTAGAACATTGATTACTTGCAGTGCTAAATTATTAGTAATGTTAAGGTACGACATTAATACGTGCAATCGAATTTTAAACCTACTTTATGCTAAAAGAAAATAAATTCAACAAGTTATAAATAGACGATTCTGATAATATAATTTAATAAACTATAATATATTTGTTTCTCTAGCTTTCTGATGGGTTGGGTTAAGTTGATATTTGGACTCCATGCGTGTGGTGTCAAGGGTGGAATACGTCATGCTTCCATGCCGTGCTCTCTTCTGGCAATAGAACATTGAGTTATATTTCAAAACTTGGTGTCAACGCACACCTTCGTAGATGGATCGTCTTCCTCTACCTCGTCCATGGTCGACAGTCTCCGTTCGATTTCAGATTGAAGGTCTTTTGACATTATCTTCTTGTGCTTGTTACTAAAAGTGAGAAGAGTCATTTTTGAAGTTGATGAAAGTTTCCTTGTTCCTTATCTGATATTAATGACTTATGTTAAAACTATGTAATGGGTGCATCAAGTATGAAATTAATTTAAATACAAAAGTTTTCCCAAAGTTTCAGTTGAGAGTTTGCAATGTAATTTGTTACTTTCAAATTCAAATTCAAATATGCTTTATTGCCCCAGGAGAGATAATCAAAAACGAAAACATAGAAAAAGTAAAGACAGAGCAAAAGGTGGCCTTATTGTTAGAGGCAATCTTTTCATGGCAACCTTAAGGTAATAGAGAGAGTTACTCGTACCGTACCTAAGTAGTTTTATTTACCTTTTCTTTCCCAGCTTCGGTTTGAATTCCTTGACTTCGTTTTTGTTTTTCTTAATCGTATTGCTGTTGTTCACTTGTTTCCATATGCCTGTTTTGTTCACCTCCTCCGATATGTTGATGGACGCTAGTGGAATTTTCATTATGTTGCCGTTGATGAGAGGGATCTGAAGGTTTTCTTGATACGGAACGCTCTTGTTTGTTTCCTATAAGGTAATAGCCTAAGAATTTCCTAAGACTTGTAATTTTTTAATTCTAATATTAGGTAACATTAGGACGTATGACCAATGTAGATTTTCAAAGAAAGGGAAACAGTGATGAAGGAAATAACAATGAACATGGAGCTTAATATACGATGAATATAATATCTAAGAAAGAAAAATCAACAAATTGAATATTTATTTCACAATCACGGTAACATAAAATTAAACTTCTCAGCTAAGATGACGGTGAAAACGAAAATTGTAACTAAAATAGTAGCTTAGTTCCGATGGCAAAGACTTAACAGTTTCGCATGCCATCCCACCTCAGCGTTTCCCAGTTCACGCAGGTCGTCCTGATTCCTCTTGGTCATTTCTGGCATCACATCGTCTAATATTTTCAATTCCCTTCTCGTGAAGAAAAGGTCCAGAGATTTTCTTATACCTATCATCACTATCAGCATCAGAGGGAATAGGATTGAGGTCATCGAGAAAGATTTTATCAGCCATAGGCAAACGAGGCAGGTCAGTTGGATGGCCGTGAAAATGTGGACTCGACGGATTGGCACCTAAAATGAATAAAATTTTGCGCTACACTCTCAAAGTATCTATCCTATCTATAATATCTATAATAACAATCATCCAATATTTTTACCTGTCTCAAAAACATGTGATCCGGCTGATACTTTTGTGGCATAAACATGATAAGTATTCTGTCGAAAAATTGTAATCCCTTAAGCGACGCAACGCCCATGTATAGGAATACCCCGAACAATACAGGCATAGGTATGTGCCTTAGGACCGGGGTAAGTAGAACAGAACAGCCTATAGTGAGGAATATAAGAATATGAGTCACTCTCTGTTCTCTGACACCCAAGAACTGTGGCTTTTCTCCCGGAGCGGCGCATTCCGATTCAACTTTTAAAGAGTTGACGTGATTAATGCTCAAAACAGTAGCAGCCACGAACCAAGGTAGGCCCATTATCGAACAAATTTGAATCAATATCGCCAATACGAATAAATCAAGATGATACCCGCATCCTTTTTTCAATTTATTTTCTTTTCGATTGACTATCACCGCCGTAATCTGTTGATCCATAAATATTAATATAGTTCCCAACAGTGCTGGGAGTATGGCCACTAATGCCGACCATATTGGGTTGCCGTTAAATGGAGTTATGATCCAGTTTCTAGTTGGGAGTGTTGGCTTGAATTCCGAGGGCACTTCTAGTTTCGGAGTTTTCACCCCAACTTTGTAATCGAGGAACGACATGGACAGTATACCTATAATAACTGAAAAATCGCTTATTATCTGTCTAACCTGAAAAAGATATACGTTAAAATTTTAATATTTATAAAAAAAAAATTAATAAACAAGAAATAAGACTGTTCATAAAAGTTTACCTTAGAAGGAAAGAAAAGAGAGTTTTTAAAATCTTTTAGAATTATAGATATTGTGAATGTGCCTAGAAATAAAATGATGGACATTAAGAAAACATCTGGCACATAAACTTTTGTATTGCAACCACCACCAGCTAACGTGCCATTATAAAACTGTAAAAAACAAAAGATATAGATAGTGCTATTTAAAATATCATAGGTAGATTCTATGCTTAAACGATGTAGTTTATTTGTTACTTAATTACTAACCTGACATGACTCTTTGTTGACTGATGTCCAATTAAAGTGGTCCGGTACCATTGAGTAATTACCCGGTAAACAATAGCACTCGTAATTGAGAACTTCGTCGGGTCTGGTCTTGAGGGGATATTTCTTGCCTATCGATATTACATTTTCAATCGCCTGCAAAATTACTTTTCATTAGAAACAATGGAACTTCAATAAATACCATTTAATTTAAGTGTGATTTGAAAACGATAGTAAGGAAGATTACTGTGCTATTAATTACCTTGTAAATAAATATGAACGCTATCAATGTAGCGAAATTTTCCTCCGTGAACCTTGTGATGTAGCAAACAAACGCGCTTGCATCAATCGCTACTAGAGTAATTAATATTATAGCAGTCCAAGTGCCAATACAAAATCTAAAAGCCATGTAATCCCAACCCAATTGCCTGCAGAACTCAAATACAATTGTCTCAAACACTAATACGGGACCTGTTGACCCTAAAATTGTTAATGGTTGACCAGAGAAAAAACCATAACCCATACCACACACAAAACCCGATATTAAGGACTCCATAGCAGCCATGTTCTTTCCTGTAGCTTCTGCCAGAAGACCACCAAACGTAATAATAGGTGACAAACATGCAAAGTATAGAAAAATCCATGAAGCCACACATTGGATTGCAAAAGCGTCTTTAAAGTCTGACCAATACCAAGGTGCCTTTCTTTTAAGGTCATTAATTAAACCACCAAATAATCTGCCACTTTGGGCTAAACCAGACTTTTCTCGTTGTCTTTGTTCTTCTTCCTGTTCATCGAGTTCTTCTTTAGGGTAGTTATCGTTGGGTCGTTTCCGTAGATCTTGTGATGGAATAGCAGCCGGTGGTTCAATACGTATTGCTGGATCCCATTCACCAGGTGGTAAAACTGTTACAGCATCAAGGAATTCATCAATTCCTGCTAGTAGGTGATCTCTTTTTCTAGCACGATAAGCAACTTCGTGAAATATTTCATCGGACATAAGTGTTGCCATGGCTCGACCGATTTCGTGAAAACTTGAATTACTATTTGGAGGACCAAGTAAGACAAACATGAATCTAGTTGGCACGGGCACTTCTGTTAGATCACCCATAATGGTTGCAGATTTCAATCTAACAAACGCGGATAACGTTTTTTCTAGAAAGTCCACTTCGCCAACGAGGATGTTAGAAGCTTCTGCTCCTTGCGGTATTTTGCGCATGAAATGAGTATTGCACTTGTGGTTAATATCGCCATTCATTGGCAGATCTCCTGTGCTGTGGTTCCGTGGCATAGATATATTACTAGGACTTTTTACCATTCCTTCTTCTGGTGCAGTACCTAAAACAGATTATTAGGTACTTAATATCTGATGACTTCAAATACCTCAAATGAATCACATCACAATTATAAAATTTAGTCAAAAGCTACACAAATTGATCATAACAATCTTGAAAACATAAAACACGTGAACTGTATGCTAGTGATAAATTGAGCGGGGTTAATAGAGCGGTATAAAAATTTATCCTATTCGGAGGATTTGGATTTCTGATATTTTTTTTAAATAATTGGAACAAGATATTATATAAAACGATTTACATATGGGACCCAGCAATTTTCACAATGAAGCTAAGATATAAAAATCACACAAAAAGCTAAAATATAAATCAAAACGCACAACATTTCGATTATTTTTGTAATTTCTGATAATTTCGGAAACAAAATTTAGTAAATGATGAAATTAATGACGATGAACAGGAACAACACTGCATGAAGGATTGTTAATGAAGCGGTTACCCGCATTAGGGATGCCTAGGAAACGACTAAATTCTCCTTTATGGGAATTTCCACTGGCAGTTCCGCCTTCATCCACTGTAAAGGTACAAAACAAAATGCCAATTTTTCACAGCATACTCATAATAACATTTGAATTAGTATTGATTTAAAAATAGTTGATATAACACAACCTTACGAAACGTATAAAAATATTTTACAACATTTAAATTAGCCCGTATCTATAGTGCGTGCGTGTCAAAGTGAATGCCATAGGGCAGGGTGAGGGTCAGTGAGTTGATGCAAACGCGTTACCAGTGGCCTTTTCCTGACCTGGCACGGCTAGATAACAGCCTCTCTCATCAGATGCATGGAGTAGGGCCGTTTGTGGTGACGAGCTGGTTGACCCCCGACAACTCCTTGAACTGGAGCGTCGAGAGCCACCCTCCTGGAAATCTGATAAAATATTGCCACAATCCCCGGCTTTACTCGATGAAAATGCTAACGTTATTTCTATACCCCTAGAACGCATTTTTTTGTGACTAGCAGTTGCTTGTATGAAAAATAATTCATTTAAATTGAGGATACTCACTTTTGCAAGAGGAGTGATTCCGACCGATGTCAGCTAGCGATCGGATCAGTGGAAGCTTGGACATGTTGTTATGGTTGCGTCTCTCATGTTGATGCCTGTGTCTTCTCAATAAAGCATCTTTCACTTTCTCTCTACTATCATACCCTAGAGAACCATCTGATATCATGTTATTTAAAACATTATCAGCGACCTGTTCTAGAGAGTTCGCTTCCATATCTAAAATTACTGATCCGTTTAAAATAAGACTTCGTAGTTCAAATAGTGAATGCAGAGATAAAGTAGCGACGTGTGGTTTGGACCATCTGTTGCCACCCTCTTCAACGTCTTCTTCAAATTTGATCCATCTCGCCGTTTCTTTCCATTCAAGCTCGTCGCCCTCCCTAACCAGTTCCTCCATTTCGGAGAAAAGTGGATGGGACTCGAGTGTTGATTCATCAACATCTTCACCGAGAATGAATTGCACTCTTTGGGCCGGTGGAGTTACTGGAAAATTAGGACATCATCAATGTTCTGTTTACGATAGATGTTAGTTTTAAAAACAAAAATCATCATGTGTATGAATTAACAGACGATGATATAACAAATCAATTTAACAAAACATCTATTGTGAAGTACCTAATAAAATGAATATAACGTTTAAAAATATAAAACTACACAATACACATGCCTCTGCCTAAATTAAGGATCCGAAATACAAAATAGGCACTAATAAATAGAGAATTGAAAGCAATTCTCGGAATCAAAAATCCATGCTGTATCGAAAGACGGTAAATAAATCGTATTGTCTACATGTTTTTCAATCAACAATTCTTACATGTTTCGCCGTCATCCGTTACACTTAGTCTTCTGCCCCGAGCCATTATGGCTGGCCCTACGAACGTTAATTATACTAATGTTAGCTAATAACAATGTCAATGGCTGCCTCTTTGTGTAGTCATGGGGTGCTGTCATACAAGAGGCAGATTTGTTAAACAACTAGAGTTTCCTCTCGTATTTGTCGGTACGAGTTGATACCGGTTTACGTATTGCTTTGTAGAGTGGAAAGATTGTGGTTCCACTGGTTTTGCCTGCTTTAGTAAACGCCGAATCCTTAAATGGACGCAGATAAGCAATGACATGTTAACCCACAATATTAAGTTATTGATTCAGAACGCTTTATTGAGCGTTATAAAACGTTTTATAATTATGTGTTTTATAATTATGTGTTTTATAATTAAAGTAAACACATAATTATTAAGTAAACATAAAAAAATATTGAAACAAAATGACGCTATGATTTTAAAACACGATTTACTCAAAATTTCTCCAATGTGGGTTAACACACTATTGCTTATCTATGTCTAAATAATATAAAAAAGCTAATGTGTGTTTGTTTGTTACGCTTCCACGCCTTAACTAATCAATTGATCATCATGAAATTTTGCATACATATTTTCAGGGGTATAATAAACGGTATAAACACGCGTTAGTTTTTATCTCCAAATCCCCGCGGGAAATCCAAAATTATCGCGGGTGAATCCGCGGCGAACAGCTAGTAATAATATAGATAGAGCTGCTGCAATGGCTACAATTTACAAATGTTGATTTGCAGTGAAACAAGTTATGCGTGACTGCATTCGCCCATGACCTCTTTGTCAGCCGGCAGACAGCCGCAAATAGAAGGTACCCTAACTACATAGAACTAATTGTAACGGTCGTCGCACACGGCACACAATGTCTTTCGCTACGTTTACCTAATATCTAATATCACACTGCTCATACTCCCTAGTACCTACTATAATATCATAATGTAAAAAATCTTTGGTGCAATAAAAGTATATTGTATTGTATCATTGGGCGAAACTGCCCAGTAATATATTTTTTTTTTCTACGTGGGTAAATGGTTGTTACGAGTTAATTAGATAACATAGATATATAAGTATTATAAATAGTAATAATTACCTATAAAGTCACATTGTATATTTGTATATGTATGTTTTGTATGTGTATTTGTAATAATAATAAAAAAAAATCGCATGGATAGACATCGGGCGAACTGCGTTCAGACATTTACTTTTTAGTTCTAAATTCGAAAAATTATTACCTTTTTTATTTTACCTACTCGTATAATTTTAAAGTAGACATTTTCCGTTTCAGCGTTCCATGGGAACCCTTCGATGTAATCTCTACTAATATTATAAATGCGAAAGTAATTCTGTCTGTCTGTCTATCTGTTTGTCTGTCTGTTACGCTTTCACGCCTTAACGGCTCAACCGATCGTCATGAAAATTTGCATATAGGTACGTAGTCAGGGGTACAGAGAAGGACATAGGGTACTTTTTATCCCGTAATTCCGGTGAAACCGCAGGGAACAGCTAGTGAGATATAAAATATATATTATTATATATACGTATGGTTGTTTTTTTAAATTAAGTACATTATGTTCAGAAAAAAATCATACATATTTTGGAAGTCCCAGAGTTCTCTCGTAAAATTTCAAGTTTATTTAGAAGTCGGTAATAAAATATAGTCAACTTGTTATTTAACAAACAAGTGAGACATCAAAGCTTAACGAGCCATTTGTATTTTAACAACGACGCTTGCTTTTTAGGTACTGAAATAGACGAAGTGTGTTTGCCTAAATAAAAAAAAAATATGATAATCCAAAGCGAAAAATAGCAAAATATTTTCGTTGCAAAACCAACTTAAACCTATATTGTTTTGCCGTTTCTTCATTGGGGGTACAACTCAAATAAAAATATCATATTATACCTTCAGTAAAATCTCAGTAAAAAATAAAACGTGCCAACAATGAAATCAATAGCTGAATTATATTTTCGGATTTACACAAATGGTTTTATTATTGTGAACAAAATAGCGTTAATTACGTAATCATTAGGTACGCGTGACTTTTGGCGATAAAGACATAAGTACCCGAAATCTAGACCTGATTTATTTATAGGTAGGTACAATATGTATGTATATGCTACGTTGTAGTTGTAGCGTCGTCGTAGCACGCCTACGCTTGCGCTCGTAGCTGCATGGCAGATTCTTTTGATGGTAATGTAACCCCGGGTCTTCTGGGGACGGCTTACCCAGAACCAGAGGATTTTAGGCTCCTACCCGTCCACTGCACACTAGCCTTCGCTGCCGAGGTCTTTAGAGAGTAGAGAGAGGATCTGGGGCTGGTACAAAAGGTCCCAAGGGTCGAAGTACCGAGGCTTTATCGGCCTACCCATTAACTAAGATAAGATAAACCCGCAGTTTCACACGTAAATGTATCACTAATAAATGGTAGAGGAGGAGGTAAGCGGGGGGACCTCCCTCGCGTTGCACTCGCGCACACTATGTCATTATTATTAGGTAATTATTTACTTATGACAAATATATGCTCGGTCGGCATTTATTGCCAGATCAAACACGTTCTTATGCTACCGTATTATGTTAATTTGGAATTTGACACGTGAAGTACGTTTTGGTCACTAAAGAACTTCCAAAAACCGTGGGAGCGGAAGTCGCATGTAGCAACTAGTTTTTTCATTATACTTCCTGTAATTGAAAAGTGGCCTAAAATAAGTTAAAATATTATATTGTGTTATACAGTGTGTAAAGTCGAAATGATGATGGACAAAATTTTATTGTATAATGCGAGTGAGGAGAATGCGATACAAAATAAGAAGTGATGATACCTGGTTTGTCGGCGTCTTCGCCATCACGATGGTGCTGCTTGTGTTTCCGATGCGAGTGGCGTCGCGTGGGCACGTGCACGCCCACGAACACGGTGTGGGCTCGGTGCCCTGAAGACATGACAAACATGCAATAATCTACGTATAATAAATGCAAAAGTAACTCTGTCTATATCTGTCATGACTGAAGTGCTTAAACGACCATCATGAAATTTTTCGGACACATTGTCAGGGGTACAGAAATGAACCTCAAAACGAATCGTGTGTTGATGCGGGTGAATGACCTTAACATTTGATTTATTGGCTCGCCAGCGGCAATACAACTCAAAGGAACGTTATATGACCTTTAGGGTATGCTTTATCACATCGGCAACTAGCGCACTCAGCTTTCGTGAATACCAAATTTTTGAAAAATATATGGTGGATTTAAGAACAAAAAAAAGAAATAGAAAATTTTAAAATTGAAGCCTTGGCAGACGTTTCTCTACAAGAAGAAATTATAAAAAGAATACTGAAATTCATCAACGACTCTTTATGAATATTTGGATTCCTAACTATTCAAGAGACACGCGTGAGATTTTGACTATCGTAAAGTTTCGAAAAAGCTTTTTTTTTTTTTTTTTAATAATAATCCACATCACAACTCAACACATAGATCTACTTAATCCCACAGTAAGCTATTATTAGCTTGTGTCGTGGAAACCACGCAAACGTGGTATATACTACATATTATTACATATATATTATACTATAGATATATAAACACACCCAGACTGGAAAATAGAACCCTGTGTTCATCACACAAAGTCCACCCCCACCGGGAATCGAACCCGGAACACCTTGATTAGCGTGTAGGCATGGTGACCTCTGCGCCAATCGGGTCGTCGAAACTTTAAGTACAGTCGGGTCGCTTTAAACTTTAAGTCCAACAAAAACAACATCTGAAAGCTTTCTGTAATACCATATAACTCCAGCCAGCAATGCTATAAAGTTTCCTTGCAAATTCATTATTCTGTCCGCGTAAATCATTCCTTTTCATTGTTTCGACGGTTCGTGGAATTAAGTAAAGCCTTGAGTAGGTAAACCTGTGAAACTTGGCCATCATACAAAACTTTCTTGACAGCTCGGACGGGATATTTGGTAAACAATACGTTTTTTATTAATGACTTTTACAAATGTTAATGTATCATAAATACTTTCTCATCACTTACTAGCCATTTTCCCTCGGTTTCATCGTAATTTAGGTACCTACTCTT
Source organism: Zygaena filipendulae (assembly GCA_907165275.2). NCBI lineage: Eukaryota > Metazoa > Arthropoda > Insecta > Lepidoptera > Zygaenidae > Zygaena > Zygaena filipendulae. Next base: position 3,354,916 of record OU015649.1, read on the forward strand.
AAGTAGCCATAGGATATACGAACCTACTATTATTCCGGAAAATAATAATAAAAGTAGGAATCTAGCTCTCCTTGGAAAGCTAGATTCCTCTCAGTGAAAAAATCTTAGAATCGGTTTTGTAATTTCAATTCAACTGAGTAAGAAATAAACATTTTCTGTTTATAAATAACTAGCTGTCCCGCGCGGTTTCGCCCGCGATAATTTCGGAGTTCCCGCGGGAATTCCAGATTACAATATAGCCTATGTTACTCAAGGATAATGTAGCTTTCTAATGGTGAATGAATTTTTGGAATCGGTCCATTAGTTTATGAGTTAAATCGTAACAAACAAACAAACAAAAAATCAAATCTTTCCTCTTTATAATATTAGTATAGATTAGTCTAGATGAGTGTAAAGGTAGGTACTACCATATTTTGATTTGATCTTAAGAAAATGAATAAAATAAAACAATATTACTGTAGTACGCGTATATTTCAAATCAAATTAATTACGATGGAATTCAATTTGACAAAGTTGTGCTCCTTATACCAACTTAATGTGTGTTACTACGTTGTCTGTTGAAATTTCTTGCATTAAGGAAAATTAAAGAAGACATCTAGTGAGACCGCGTCCTTTGTTTTTTTTATTTTTATATATTTCAATGTTCAAGAACAAAACGGAATAATTCGAGAAATACGAGTAGGTAGGTATTAAGTACGTATTTTATTAGTCCCAAATCGTCACGTTATATATTCCTCGCACGAAACAGCTGTTGGTCATGCCACATTTATTCGCACGCTCTGTCCAAAATCACGGTTTACTAGCACACTGATTTAATGATAACCATAAAACCATTTATTGGCATGCCCAATGGGCATGCTGACTAATTTTTATTTTTTAGTCCGTCTTGTAGATTATTAAAAAATATTGGACACGTATTTTTTCTTTTTTTACGTAATCAAAAAATAACGGCGATATATTGAGTTGAAATTTCGCGTGACGTCACTGTTCTGACAGTTTGTATGGCGGTTTTGCGGTTAGTGACGTCACGACCTCCTCATCCTAAACTTTAATGCGCATTATCTCTGTATATTTTAATTTATTTAAAAAAGCAAAAAATACGTGTCTATTATTTTTTTATTTTCTAACTGACGGACTAATTAGAATTTTGATTTTCAATAGTAGTCAACATCCCTATTCCCAAACAAAATAAATTTATAATGAAAAAAAAAAAATTACGAAAAAGCTCAGGTATGCCAAAGAGGTTTCTTCAGGATGTGTTGCCATATTATTCGAAAAGAAGCAGAATGATAACTGGGAGAATATAAGGGAGAAATAACATATCAAACATGCAGAGGTTTAGGTCATTAAAAATTAAATGGGAATAAAAGCTTAGCAAATTGTTTACTGAAAACTCTTTGAATGGAGGATGAAAGGTTAGACTCATATTCTAGCTTTTGCCCGCAGTTTCGCTCCAATTAATATAGATTTTGTCAATAAATTTCTATCCTTCGGAGACTCTTCTTCTAGATGAAAGGTGCCTTGTGTCTTTTCTGTACCTACCTCTGACAACGTGATGATGCGGAATTTTATGATGATGGGTGTTTTAGTTAGGGCGTGAAATCTTAAGAAATAAACGATTCAAATTTGCATTTATGATATTAGTCTATAGGTATTAGGTAATATTATATTTGTAAGTTTACTGTAGTTTGTAAGTAGTGAATAGTCTCGGGAACTACGGAACCGATTCTAAAAACTTGCATTGACAGCTATAGTGTCCTTAAGAGTTTCAGAATACTTTTTAGAGTTTCCGAAGAAGTCCAAAAATCCACGCGGGTGAAACCACGAGAGAACAGCTAGTTAGGATATAAATAAAATAATACAAAACCAAAAAATAAAAATAAATAAAGCTCAATCATAGTCATCTATAAAATAATAAAAGAGTAGAATCCGCGATTCTGTACATTGAATATTTTTACGTAAAATTGAGAGGGGTGATAAAAGAAGAGTAACCAAGCCCAAAAATAAGGTTTTTAAAATTCTTTTCTGTCTGTCTGTCTGTTCGCGATAATCTCCGCATCTACTGAACCGATTGTCATGCAGTTTCACAGTTAGATTAAGCTTAGCCTGAAGCTACATATAGGCTTTGTTTCATTGAAATCGGATGTCGGGAAAAAAAGTTGTTGTATAAAAACCTTTCATGCGGGTGAAACCGCGGGGCACAGCTAAGTAGAAAAATAAACCAATATGAGGCGCCATAGGCGGATCGTTTCGAATGAAACAGTCTGTCACTTAGCGAGAGAATGAGAGGAGATTGTACGTCAATGGCGATTGTTTTTGATTAAACACTCTAAGAGGTAACTAGAAGGAGTTTTAGAAAATTACTGAATAGATGAAAAACGGCGGGGAAAGTTTTTATAATATCGTCGATTTTGAAGATAGTGCAATGGTAATCGGTATACGGAGAGAAATCAATCAGACCGAAGAGATTTCGGTAGCCCATCGTTTCCCGAAGGATATGTTGGCGACACAATATCAGTGACCTGCAGCAGGCGCAGTGACCGGTGTCAATCATCTGCTAACTACAGGAGTATACTGACCAAATTTGGTGCCCAACCGAACACCGGTAGCAGAAATACTGTTGACCAATCTTCGATGGGGAACTTTTCGGTGGCGAACTTTACCGAACAAGGCCCTATTTTTCTCTCAGGGTATGCGGGCTCTACGTGTTAATGAATGATACACCCCATTTAAAAAAATAAACAATAATATCATTAAAATGTATTTTATGTCGAAAAAAATTATACTTTAAAAGTTATTCAACATTAGTTTGGAGGTGACCTATCTACGAAATTCTAAGCGCTACACTCGCGCCTACCGGTTCGAATTTTTGTGCTGCGGGCGGCGTACGCGCCTAATATTGTATTATAAATAATTTAGACATGGGCTAGTAAAAATGAAAAAATATAACATATATTAAAACATAGTGCGATCGATTCGCTAGTCGATTCTGAACAAACTACTTTCTAGTTTTCAGTTAATTCATTAACACGTTGTATAAGGGTCTACAAGTGTCAAACGCAGACAAACCGATCGGATGAAATAGCTATTTTCTAACATAAAAGGTGTGTTTACATATTGGATGAAGCCTTTACACGATAGCTGTAAGCGATGATTGACTGAAAATCGATTTAGCGTCATTTCCTTCCATCTTTCATCGCTGTGCGAACGAGCGCTACGAGATAACTCCATTTGCCGCATGTGAAGTTAGCTTTAGGTGGGTATATAAACGCTAATCCACAGTCACACAACACAATCATGACTTGATCCAATTTACTCACATTATACAGTGTTGTGGAAACAAATTATTTCTTACTAGCTGTGCCCCGCGGTTTCACCCGCGTGAGTTTCGGAATTCCCGTAGGAACTTCGAACTTCTCACCGCTTAAAACCTTCTATGAACTTTCATAAATATATCAAGATCAAAATTTTTGAAATCACTTCAGCCATTCTCGAGTTTTAGCGACAGAAACGAAAAGCAAATCATTTTTATTTGTAAGATTTGTGTTCTGTCACAACACACAAAGGATGTTGTTTTTAGTTGTTTTTATTACCTAAAATAAATGCGTTAGTTTGTGTGTGTTAGTCTGTTTGTTACTCTTACACTACGGCTTATACACCGGATTAATACAAAAGATACTTTATATATATCGGAATTACCGACGGAATCCAGAAACACATGTGGGCAAAACCGAGGAGTCTGTTAATCTATAGTCTTCTTTAAAAATATATTATAAACCTAAGAGCGAAAGGTCCGTATTCCAAAAGGTTACTCAAGTCATGAACCTAGTTTTAAAACTAATTTCAAGTAAAGCTTTAATTTTAGAACCTTACTTGAAACGCGATTCATCAATCAACAATCAGTTGAGTTATTTCCTTATTTTAGAACGACGCTTGAGTACTAATCTATACTCAAGCAAAGATTTGATCTTTGTTTACGGTCCGTATTCCAAAAGGTTACTCAAGTCATGAATCTAGTTTTAAAACTAATTTCAAGTAAAGCTTTAATTTTAGAACCTTACTTGAAACGCGATTCATCAATCAACAATCAGTTGAGTTATTTCCTTATTTTAGAACGACCTTGAGTACTAATCTATACTCAATCAAAGATTTGGTCTTTGTTTACGTCTATCATGTCAAGATAACTCAACCAATCAGAGTTCAAAATCTCTACTCAAGACTAGTTTCAATTAAGAACCAATCAGAGTTCAAAATCTCTACTCAAGACTAGTTTCAATTAAGAACCAATCAGAGTTCAGAATCTCTACTAAAGACTAGTTTCAAGTAATTAGAACTTAAAACGCATTCTATAATAAGATGAACGCTTAAGTTATGATTTGAGCTTAAAATTAATCTCAAGAGAAACGTGATCTGAGTCACCTTCTGGAATACGGACCTAAATCACTGACCAAACACGAAAACTGCGCCACCTATGAAACTGAAAGATTAGTTACAGTTTATAGGTAAGACATGTTAGCTAAGCACGGATCTCTCGGAGTTCTTGCAGGAACTCTTAAATCAATTAACACGGGTGAAACTGTAGGTTATTCCCTTATAAATACAAAAGTTCCTACAGTGAGTAGGTTTGTTACACCTTCACGTTGACTTAGATTTGCACGTTTGGAACAGATGAACCGGAATTAATTTATATTTTATCCCGGAGTTCACGAGAGAATATCGAAACTGACGAGAGCAAACCCTAATACTATAGTTTCGCAAGACTGTTTCGCTGACTCCGCCGATGTACCTGTCACGTCTGTCGCACACCACCATAGCGCAAGATGTCACAGAGTAAGTATATCATGACGAAGAACGACTTCCGTCGTAATGCCAGTTTCAAGAATTTTGTGGTGCGAGTCCCGACTAGTAAATTGGACACCTTTATGAGGGAGGACTTTTGGCCGAAATGTGTGGTCTACCGGCGATTCCGGGGCAGGATACCGACAGCTACCACCAGGGCGATACAGTGTCAAAAATAGTCTTACTAACGTTTTAAGTATTATTTACTAACAACCAATATTTTTATATTTGTATATTATGTTGGGCCTATGTTGCCTGAAAACAATAAATAAATAAAAATTTGTAAACCTACCGTTAATAATATCTAATCGTTTTATATTTTAGTCAATAAAACCAGATAAATATCGATATTTGTTTCTATCTCAGTCGGTAGTAGCTATACCGATGCCTTTTATTTTGGTTTCAGAATTTAACGTGAGGGCGGCGGCGCAGCGTTTCCGGAAAACTGCTATACCCTCCGTACAAGTGACCCATTTGAGATCTGACCTATTTTCAGACTATGCAGCACCAGTTTGTGTAGACCTTCTGTTTTTAATAAAGTTAGGAGTAAACAGAGGTCAGATTCGTTAAGCCTGTTAGAATATTCGATTGATAACGTTAGTTTAAATTTATAATTTTAGTGAAATACAATATACATAAAACCTCAGAGGGAGAGAAAATATTGTACATTCCTCCCAGTTTCACCTACGTTAATTTCGGAGTTCCCGCGAGAATTCTGAGATGAAAGCTCATGTTATTTTGAATGAAAACTTGCCCACAAAACACACTGGTATTGTTATAACGTACTATCAATTCCACCAATTTTTAATTACCCTCAAAATCCTGTTCAGTGTAGTCATGATGTACCGGTTTCCTCGCCGCTGGATCCGTAGGTGCCTCTTCGTCTTCAGCCCTAGTCTCCATGGTCGATTTCCTGCAAATAATGAATGTATTCTAATATTAAGTTAAATAATAATAAATTAATTATTTTTTTAGTAAGTAGGCACCTATTGTCATTGTTATGGACCAAGGTTGTGATTAAGGAACTGTGGATATATTTGTAGATAGAAAATTTGAATATATTATTAATATATAAATATATTATTTGAATTTATAATTTAAATTTATAATAATTACAATATATAATATATATAATTTTAATACATAATCTATATCTATGATTACCTATATCGAATTTTTTGGATCTGTTTAGTTAAAATATCCGCAGTTTTTTAATTTGCAACTTTGTTTCATAAAATTTATCCAGAGTAGTAATATTTTAATAGTTCATCCTATACTTTTATTTATAACGAGTCCAAAAGTAGGTTACTATTAGATTACCCATAGACGAAATTTTTGATGAAAAAAGCTTTAGATAAGTACCTCTTTTCGTCAAAATTTATTGGATCTCTCCTAAATAGGTTTTTTTTAAATATTTTGCCATTTTAAGGAATTTATTTTCTATCGTTTCATCTGACTTGAATTCAAATTTTTTCAACCACACGACAGCGTTTCATGTTTGTCGAGGTAATTCCACGAAATGAGGCAAGGAACTTTTACATTTTATATAGAGTTTAGAATAGTGGTTTTTATTGTTGTGATAGGTGTGAATTAAATGTCATAGGTATTGCTTTTAAAGCTCGCAATTGCCATAGTTTTCAGAACACTGACATTGTATAGGTCTTAGGTATACGTATTAAATTTTCATAAAAGGCTGACTTATATTATTTATTTTCAGCCCAGTGTCTATTAAAATTTAGGTTAATCCTTTATGACATGGACCCGCAAAATTTAGTAACTTTATTACTTTTCAAATTTAGTATTTCGGCTTATATTTGTTGCCTTTATTGGTTGGTGTGCCTACTAGAAAAACTTCGAGATTCGACAATAAAATGGACATAGATAAGCAATAGTGTGTTAACCCACATTGGAGAAATTTTGAATAAATTGTGTTTTAAAATCATATTATCGTCATTTTGTTGCAGCATTTTTTTTTTGTTTAAATGTTTTTTGGTATTTAAACAATGTAATAAGGTAAACACATAATTAAAAAACGCTCTATAACTCTCAATAAAGCTTTTTGAATCAATAACTTAATATTGTGGGTTAACATGTTATTGCTTATCTGCGTCCAAATGATCTATAGCTATTCCCCACGGTTTCTCTTACGGTTTCGTATTCCTCAGGGCACTTCTAACATAACCTATGAACCATTGAACATGATCACTAACAAACGTACCGTTCGTAGCAAACACTTAAAAAAAAAATACAGTAAATAATAAAAAAAAAGTTCTGAAAAGTGAAAAATGTCATGGATTTAATAAAAGCAGGATATTAAAAATTTGCTCAGAGAGCGAAGCTGGTTCTAATCGCTTCATCTATTTAAACCTTGACTGCTGACTAGTGTTTACAAGTGCCTGTAAAAAAGGTTGGCAGAGTACTGTATTTTGCTGAGAGAAATATGATTAAGTGATGCAGATAATATGTTTCATTACAAAAAAGTTTTTTGATGGAATATTAGTCGGATATATGACATAGGTATGTGTGACTATAAATTAATAAAAAAATTGTACCGTACCTAAGGAAGTTCTTTGTCTTACATTATCTTTTTTAGGTGAGATAATAATAGTTGTAAGAGGTCGCAGGGGACTAAAAATCATCCATCATCATCATTTTTGCAGCACCCAATAATATTATACCATACTGTCAAAAGCTTTGTAACTCGTGTTGGTGACTAAAAATTTCTTTTATTTATTTATTTATATGATGGAATTCCTCCTATTCTTCTATGAGAAATCAAAGAACATAGCCTTTTGTAACCAGAAGCATCTACACCACTTACTCGTATATTACTAGTGGACCCCCCCCCCCCCCCCCCCCGTTTTATCCACGGTAATTTTAGAGTATCCGCAGGAATTCCAGGATAAACAATACGTATAAACCTTCCCCTTAAATCACTCTATCTACTGGTGAAAACCGCATGAAAATCCGATCCTAATTTTTGAGTTAATCGCGAACAGACAGACAAACAGACAGACGTGGTGGAGGACTTTGTTTTATAAAATGTAAGCATACATTTATGTAGTTACAATATTCACTGAAGATTAAATGTTGGGAGGTACCTATAACTTTATTATTCTTGATATACCTACGTAGAAGAAGATCGTATTTCCGTTATAATCGCGTGCAGGTCGACGGTTTACACCATCTTGATTATTTTGACGCTTCAGGAAAAAGCTGTTTACGGTGCCAATTTAGTTAACATTTATCAGGATATTCCCTCGGGACTTTTCATCTCATACTAACTGTACCTATACTAAATTATATCCGAATCTATTCTGCGCGGTATAACGTCATCGTGTGAATTCAAAGGGCCGGAAGTCGCGTCATACCTATCCTTGTTACGTCCCTGACTGCACGGATATTGTGTCGATAGACTCGAACACGTTACAAAAGAGCCACTTCACTAATGAGATACCCTAGCTAGTGCAAACCGTTTTATTGCGGTGCTAAAAGAGAGTGGTTTATCTACTTTATTAATTAGATTTTTTAACTTTTATCAGCTCTAGTTTGTGTCTAAAAAGATATAAGTACTGAAAAGATATCACTGTTGTATGCACTCGCGCAATTTCCAAAGATAACCAGATTTTTTTTTTTTTATTTAGATCCAGACGAGAGATAGTAGAGTGAGAAAGAATAGAGAGAGAAGTGGATGTTCTGGAACACGGTAATAATATAGTCAGTAGTCTTGTCCAATATCACACAGTTGAGTCAAAATCTGTTGTCTGAAATAACATAATATTAGACGCAGTAACAGTTTTTATAAGTTTTCATTTTCAACAATACTAATTTTAAATTATAACTCTAAGTATTTCGTTACATGTGTAGGTAGTTATTTTATGAATGGATTTGTTTATATTTTTTTTTTACTGACGGCGATAATATAACTACATTATCATGAGATTTAAGTGCGCGTACGTGATTGATTTATTATTATGCCAAATTTCAAGTTTCCAAGTTAACTAAAGTTTTTGAGAATGATCACTGTGAAGACTATGATAGACAGACGGACCGACGCGCGACGGACGGACATGGAAGTCATAACAGTTCACAACACATATTCCCAGACTAAGTTACAAGCTTGAGTCCAGAATACCAAATACATATATAGACATATCTAGAGCTGAAAGTCGAACCATCACACAATGTTCACCCCCCACTGAGAATCGAACCCACAACCTCATCTTGATTAAAGGAGAGATAAGGTGATCACTGCGCAAACCCGGCTGGCAAAGTGATCTTACAGGGGCTGAATGGTTTGGTTTTGCGATATAGATAACGGAAATCTAAAAAACGTTTAGCTGATATTTAGTTTCGCTTTATTGCAAGAATATATTTTCCATGCAACATATTACACTATCGTCCTTAAGGTTCTAACACCATAGAAGTCAAAGAACGAAATACGTTCCGTATCTCATTCGATAGGGAATCGCAAGCAAGTCATAAATGTGCCTACATGAATAATACTTACATATTTTAATAATCCGTATATTGAATAAACTTATCTCAAACAGTTCTTTGATGCAAAATAAAACAGTTTTTTGCTCTCCTGAAATTGCATGCATATTTTGACTTCCGTGATGCCTCAGCAGCTTAACGAAATTTTATAAATCACATTTTAAAAATCCAATCAAAATCCAATGATAAAAATCTTTCAAAGCTGTCCTAGATGGGCTAATTGGATTTCGATCAAGGACCTTCGGACTTAGAAAGCTATGGGCGTTACGTTTTTCCAATTTTTAATATTGAAAGGACGTTTAACTTGTCCACAACACGTGACAGGAATCGTGGCAAATGGTTATATAATTATGCTATTCTACCCCTTCAAGTGAATGACGTGGGATTATTATGTATTTACTTATTTAAAAGGAAGTTTTCGCCCGATATTGTAACTACAAAGACACTTAATATCTTTATTATCCGTCTCAAAGAAAATAAACTAAACTTTATATTATAAATTATTTTTTGAAACTTCTAAAGCTATTAAAATTATAAATGTGAAAGTTGGCGAAGTTTACTGTTGATACTTTTAGAGTCTTAGGGGGTCTCGAAATTGAAGAGGGTAGCATCCGCTTATAATTTTAACAAGGTGTGAATCTCATCTGTTCTCATATTATGCACATACCTATCTATTACTTTAAATATTAAAAGTTTGTAATTAACTACTATAATTGTAAATAATAATGATTTGATTTTGAAAAGGCGTACGCAGAATCAAAACCTACCTATATCTAAGTTTTTTTTTGTAAATCAATGCTGCAAACAAGAAAAATATTGTTAAATTGAGGTTCTAAATTATGTTAAACTGTGGTAACTTTAAACGATCTTTCTCTAAAGATATCCTTACTAATTATAAATGAGAAAGTGAGTTGGTTTGTTTGTTTGTTTGGTACGCTTTCACGGTTAAACTGCTTAACTGATCATCACGAAATTTTGCATACACGTTGTCAGGGGTACCTACAGAGAAGTAAATAGGCTACTTTTTATCCCGGAAATCCTTCTCGACTTTCGAAATTAACGCGGAAGAAACTACATCAAATTTTGCATACTATACCTTACACGTTGTCAAGATGTACAGAAAAAAATATAGGGTAGTAAGTACTTTTATCTCGGAATACCAGCGGGATTTCCAAAACGAACGCGGGTGAAACCGCGGGGAACAGCTTGTAGTAAACACATTATGTATAGTTTCGCTTTAAATTTTTCAGGAATGTCTTTTCGTTTTAAATAAATCGAATTCCGTTTTTTGCACCTCCTGTTGAATTTATTCAGTTGCAATAACAATCAGTCTTAGAGAAATTAAAATCCAGAAAATCGTTATACTATGGAAGGTTTGTTTTAAATAAAGCGATTTCCGTTATTTTGCAGTTCAGTTGCAATTATTTTGTTTATCCTTATAGGGCAGCCGAATAGTCCGCCAATGGAAACAACCAATGTTCAATCGAGATTGCGAAACGGTACTGTGATGATACTTTCTATACTATACTTGTATGATATATACTAATATTATATATTATAACTGTGTGTAGATATTTCCGTTCGACCTAATGAAATTCATCCAAAAGGAAAACAAAGCTGAAGGCTATGTATTGATAGATTTTAAATGAAGTACCTACCAATTTTCTTGCCGTCCCACCAAGAAGAACGGGAATTAATTATATTACACATAATACGATCCTGTTCCCATTCTTTGCCATAAACTTGTTAGAGAAGCAAATTGCAAATACGTCACAGATAATATGTTACATATCTATTCCTTCTAACATTATTATAAATGCGATAGTAACTAACTCTGTTTGTCTGTTACGCTTTGGCTTTCAACCGATCGGCGATCATCATGAAATTTTGCATACACATTGTCAGGGGTACACAGAAGGACAAAGGGTACTTTCTGTCTCGGAATTCCCGCAGGAACTCCGAAATTAAAGCGGGTGAAACAGCGGGGAACCTATAACTTTTTTACGTAACAATCTCCCTTGGTATAAAATAATGATGTCGTGATACAAACAATGTTAAACAATGTGTAGAGCTCAAGGGTATAATGAGATTAAACATTGTAGGTATCTCGTAATGAATCGCGACACGCCAGTAAATTTTTTGGCATAAACAAAAACGGAAGCATGTAGGTATTTTTCTATACTATCTGGCCCCCGCAGTTTCACCTGCGGTAATTTCCGAGTTCCCACTGGTATTCCAGGATAAAATATAGATATAAACGTTCCTCACGAATCACTCTATCTATATTGGTGAAAACCGCATGAAAATCCGTTGCGTAGTTTGAAAGATCTAAGCATACATAGGGACAGACACATAGCGGGAAGCGACTTTGTTTTATACTATGTAGTGACAAGCGTACTGTTGCGTTATTTATTCGATATTTCCACCACCGTTCAGCCATTTTATTTTTAAAAAGCTAGTTTTCAGGAGATAACCATGCTCATTGGCGTTTTGCCATGATTTCTTTAATTGCTAAAATACATACATTGGAAGAATTAAATGCGATAAATCTCATTCATTCATATTTAAAGAAGAAGTAAGAAATGAAACTTTTACGAAATCGACTAAGTGAATCATTATTGTTTTTAGTAGGTTTTTAATACTCTCGTTTCTGTCCGTATTGGCGGCTAGCGTAAGAGTGCCCACTGCAGTAGGCGCTGCCCCGAAACAGTTACCTCTGCTGCCTCCCCTAGGGCAGGCAGCAAGAGAAGGCTTCATGCAGCACTCGTATGAGAAGTTTTATCTCAAAAGCCGTAATTGTTAAAAAATACTTTAACTCACGTTACGCATAAATGTAGATGTCGTGGCCACATCTAATAATTGGCCAATTCATGATGTGGCCGCATCAATCTCATATAAAAAGTAGATAGAAAATCAGCGTCAAAAAATGTCCTCATGAAAGTTAAACCCAGTTAAACATTTGGGTGAACTTTTAAATCAGTCACATTCGTGCTCGTTTAAAAATTGTAATTAACAAAAAAATTAAAACCGACTTCCAAAAAACACAAAACTAAATAAAATGAAAGGTGTCAAGGGACACCCGGATGGAACGAAGAAAATATCTGGCTTGCTTTCTATAAGAGAGAGAGAGAGAGAGAGAGAGTCAGACAGAGAAACATGCACGCGCCGCATGGCTTACAATAGCTTACTATAGCAAAAAGTGTCGTTACAACTTTTCGTCTTAATTTTTTCCGTCTAGCCCCCTTTCGCAACGCGCGATAAGGAACTTCGTTCCAAAAGCTAAAAATAACAAAATACCGATTTAATCCAACAGACAAAAATACACGTAATACCTACTATTTTTGGTTTGTGCTACCACTTTTCGATATGAAGTCGGTGACAAGCCAAGTATGGAGTAGGTAGATAGATGGTCTAATTGGAATCATACATCTAGGACCCCAAAAAAGGACGTAATTTCATATTTTCGGTAAGTACTATTGTATCTAATACCAACCAACTATAACTATAACCACAGCTATAACTACGTAAACACGACTGTGGACAGTTTTCAAGTTTGTATGGGACTGTGTATCTACTTTTTATATGAGATCGATGTGTGGCCGGCCATTTCATGAAATGGTGGAAGTTCATGAAATGGCCGGCCACATGAACTGATTACAAGTAGTATCTAGTTACAAATACTTTTTAACTTTAGGCAGGGCGTAGAACACCCCGATATTTTTAGTTAGGTTAGGTTTGTACTGGTTACAAAGTCACGCGAGCCGGAAAAGCGTAGCGAGCGTGCCGCGGTAGCGGCCGGCGATGGGCCAAAGACAAAATATGGTGGTAACTGTGTAAAAATTTCTCGATTTATTTAAAACAGATTTTAACATTACTTATACTAACGACTTCGACAGTACAATTCAAAATCTGCAAACTTTTAAAAACTCAATAATTTCTCAATTATTGTCATATCGCCTTCATCGTCATGTCATTTACCCTTTCCCTGCATTAAGCATGCTACAAGTATAACCTTCGAATCTTTTAACTATGCCGTAATGAAACTACTTTCTTGTATACTTATATTTTTAATTATCTTAACAACAAGCGTAGGCATACATAATTGATGGTTAAACAAACTTACCTAGTGATGTTTGACCATAATTATACGAGACGTTGCATCCGAAGAGATTTATTAGAGATGTTTTACTATGTAGTCCATTCTTCAATGTACTGGCATCGCACACAATTATTTAGAGCTATAAAGGAGAATCAAAAATAAAAAGATATTCAATTGACTACTGTGTACCCCTCCTCCCCGCCCCACCCGGCGTAGCGCCTGCGTTGCCGCACGCCGCCGTGCCAGCTCATTTTTTCAGAGCACCTATTTCATGGCATGGGGTAACGTTAATACTTATAGATGTATAAGTTTTTAACGAAACCTATGGGCTGGGAGGGTAATAAATCTCTTCGGATGCAACGTCTCGTATAATTATGGTCAAACATCACTAGGTAAGTTTGTTTAACCATCAATTATACTGCGACGTTGCATCCTCGAGATTTATTAGAGATGTTTTACTATGTAGATGTTTAGCGCTCACCATGAAATAGGTAAAAGATAGGGAAAGAAGAACGATGATAAACAAAGTTAAATCAGCGAACACGAGTAGAGAAAAAATATAATTAGACTTGTACGAATAATTTTACAAAATATTTATATATTTTGTTTATCTTGTATTTATATAAATGTTTATTAATCAGAGTCATTATTGTAAGCTGCTTCTGCAAAGAGTCTATCCTCATTTATGGGATACAGTGGGATAAAGTTAAGGCATTGTGAGTTAAAGCATTGTGAATAGGTCGTTTCGTGGTCAATAATTTTCTGTATTTAGTAAGTTTTTTTTTTTTTTTTTTTCATTAGAGGTATTGACTTTCAGTTGGTTAAGCAGATCAAGGACAGCGTCTCTGCACGTTGTGCAGTCGACAACGCAAGTAGAGCTATTCGTTTCTTGGTTAGTTTTTCGAGCGGAAGGCTCTCTTTTGGGTACTAATTTGTTATATTGAAAAATTTAAAGATATAGGTATATCAGCGATAAAGCAATCAATATTATTTCAGGAAGAGGCGTAACCAAGGTTTACTTGGCCGGTTTAAAACTATCATTGTGCCTGATGCTCTATCGGTAGCTTATTTTTTTTTTTTTTTTTATGCATTTGAAGAGAGAGAAGAGAGGGAAAAAAAATCGTAACGGAAGTACTAGATACTCCAATCTACCATGAGTGCGTTAAAACGTCTGTAGATATGCCGAGATAAATAAAGTGGGCTTTTCTTTGGCTTTGGAAACAAAGCAAAATTAATATCGATGATCAATTTAAAGACTGAATGAGTCAAACTCCACTCGGTATCCGACAAAGGTTTTTTAACACCTTTAAAAAATTTTGAACGGAAAAAAGTACATTTACTGTAAATAAATAAAGTATCAGTCAATATACTATGTCAAGACTCCACATCGGCTTCGCGGTTGTTTCCTAAATATATGTACGACGCGATGTGAAGATCAAAAGAAGTCTTCCCTCGCGTCTCCTGATCTGTCGGAAACTTTGCAAAGCACATTAGACCATAAACCGATGTTCACCGATGCACGATAGGTACACCCCAACCTGTTGAAGAGGCAGCGGAGAATATTTCCAAAGCGTTAACGGTTCTTACGAGTTTTGTTTTTTGAATGCCTAATATTTTATTATTAATCCACCATGAAAAAACTGATTCAAGGGAAGTACCTGCCTGGCATGATTTTAAAACTGTTTAAAACTCTCTCCAACAGCTTGGATTGTTTGTCTAATGGCAGTATTTTTCTGTTTGAAAACCAAAAAATATGCTTCTTTTAGGTCTATGGTCGCCATAAGCGGTTTTTAAAACACAAGTATCGTAATAGTAGCTTAGAATCTTCAAAAAAAAAATTGTTAGACCACATTAAAAAACAAGACCTTTTATAACTTGGACCACCGCCTTATATTGTCAGCACTTGACATATTGTCTCCTCGCAGCTAACTTGCAACTTACCTACCCTACACTATGTTGATTATTTTGTTCTGTGTGACTGATTTTAAATTTTATTAATGTACTCATGTAAGTGGCATGTGTCTTAATGAGTATAATAAAGATCTTTAAACCGAATAGTCCGTAGGTCTTCCATTTTGAACTGATTTGACTTGATAAACTCGTTAACTCTCGTTAACTCGTTTGAAATTCTTACCAATATTAAAAAAGCGAGAGTGTGTGTTTGCAACTCTTTCACGCAAATACCACTGAATGGATTATAATGAAATTCACATTAACATAGCTTATACATCAGAATAACACACAGGGCACCCTTTATTCCGGAATTCCCGCGAGGTCTGTGAAACCAACGCGGGTGAAACCGCAGGGAACAGCTAGTCTATACTAATATTATAACGAGGAAAGATTTGATTTTTGGTTTGTTTGTTACGATTTAACTCAAAAACTACTGGACCGATTTCAAAAATTCTTTCACCATTAGAAAGCTACATTATTCTTGAGTAACATAGGCTATATTTTAATCCGGAATTGCCGCGGGAACTCCAAAACCATCACGGTTGAAACCGCGCGGGACAGCTAGTTAAGAATAAAGTGAACTTTTGAGTGTTGAAAAATTGTCAAGACTGCACTGCAATGACTGTATAACTTAGTGGATTAGATATTGCAATATTTAGGTGGTAACTTTTAGTAGAGCTTAAAGTGTTATATTCGGGGACCGTAAACTGGAATACAGTGCGATCAAAAGGAATTTTAAAGCTCCTTACATAATTAGGTATATAACAACTACATCTAAAATGACTAAATCATCTATAATTGATTGCCACTCATACTAAAAATATCTAGGTGACCGAGCTTCGCTCGTAGTGCTATCTGTCGTTAAGTAGAAAAAGCAGTACCAAACACTCATTTTTCATTGCCTGAAAACACAGATAAAACAACCCTGCATACTAAATTACATGAAAATCTTTGGAGTCGCGTCCGAGATTCAGATTATAAGTATAATATGTATCTATACCACAGATTCCATACTAATAATTATTATAAAACTGAAGAGTTTGTTTGTGTGCTTGAACGCGCCAATCTCAGCAACTACTGGTCCTATTTGAAACATTTTTTCAGTGTTAGATAGCCCATTTATCGAGAAAAGCTATACAAATACATAATATGATCCCGCTAAGATCAATAAGAGCGGAGCAGCAATGAAAAATGTTACAAAGAACGGAAAAAATATTCCGTTACGCTACTTGAACGGTTAAAGTTACGCAAAAATCATGTAGTTATGGAATATATTTTGCATCAGTAAAGAATTTTTCTTAAATTAACGCGGTTGAAACCGCGGGACACAGCTAATGCATATATATATACACGAATTGCTTTTTAGTAGATGTAGACGATATAATCTACTTGCGTGGGATACTACCTCAGTTATTACGGTTTGTATGGTTTGGTCGTTACTGACGTTGTACGTTCGTTACGTATAATAATGAATTTTTTGTCTTTTATATAGCAAATCCTGTTTTTCTTCTTATGTAAGGCCGTCTACTAGAAGCCATCCCCCACGTTTAGAGATTTTGTCGGGAATGGCCAAACACTTCTTTGATCACCAAGGGATTTTAGGATTTTTCGAGGTAAGGTATCCTCAATTACGCTGGTTGTGATTGTTTATGTTATTTCACATATTAACTGTTGTCGTAACAAATAAAGTTTATTTCATTTCATTTCATTTCATTTCATTTCAATTACCATACTAGTGCTTGCGTCTGGTTGTTCAGTTGCTAGTAGCACTGTCATCTCCTTCTGAGTTATTTCAGGGAGTGAACCTTTCACTGTTCACTTCGGTTTTCATCTCCGAAGGCCCAGTTCTCTTCTATGGAAAGAAATCTCGAACCAGATCGTTCGTGTAAGGTGCACTTGTTTAATCACCGCGACATGAAGTTGACCTTGGAAGGTCCTTTAAGGGTGATCTGGACTTTAAGCGGTGCTCATTTCGATCGCGAGAGCCTGGTAATATAGTGCACAAACTGTTGAGGCACTCAAATATTTTAACGTCTTTGGGCGTAATCACGTTACTACACGAGACAGATGAAGCTATCTATCATGAACACGTCAAGTAGTATAGCTTAGAGTCGACACGATCCTGGAAATGTAGTGCACAAGCTGTTGAGGCACTCGAATATTTTAACGTCTTTGGGCGTAAGCACGTTACGACGCGAGACGGATGAAGCTATCTATCATGAATACGTCAAGTAGTATAGCTTAGAGTCGACACGATCCTGGAAATGTAGTGCACAAGCTGTTGAGGCACTCGAATATTTTAACGTCTTTGGGCGTAAGCACGTTACGACGCGAGACGGATGAAGCTATCTATCATGAACACGTCAAGTAGTATAGCTTAGAGTCGACATGATCCTGGAAATGTAGTGCGCAAGCTGTTGAGGCACTCGAATATTTTAACGTCTTTGGACGTAAGCACGTTACGACGCGAGACGGATGAAGCTATCTATCATGAACACGTCAAGTAGTATAGCTTAGAGTCGACACGATCCTGGAAATGTAGTGCACAAGCTGTTGAGGCACTCGAATATTTTAACGTCTATGGGCGTAATCACGTTACGACACGAGACGGATGAAGCTATCTATCATGAACACGTCAAGTAGTATGTATAGCTTAGCCATGATTGCATCAGGAAAAATAGCCATATTCCATTCTTTCGTCAGAGTATCTTGTTATCAACCATGATCACGTAAATAATAGCAGTACATAAATAACAGGCACGTAAATAGAAGCAAGCATACGTAAACGTATGTATAATTTAGAAATATAATCAAGGTGTAGATATATATCTACTTCATTTGTATTGTATTAATTATTAATGACGTGTAATGAAAATTATAAAATAAATGAATATGAATATGAATATAAATAAAAGCATAATAAAGCATAAAATGAAATAAAAAGTGGGTATGCTAGCAATGTTACATTAGCTGTGCTTTTATTATGGCTATACTCGTTAAAACGATGGTTCAAGAACACACAAAGGTGGGTAATTTTACGATGAATGCATATTATCAAAGCTTTCCATTTATTTGTTTATTAATTGAATTATAATAATGTGACACCTAAAGGTGAGTAAACAACGACTTACCATCGCATGTCTGATGCACAGGGACCGACGAAGGTAAAGCTCAATGCGTTGTAGTCGTTTTGAGATATTCGCTTCTTTCTCTTTGTTTGTACGTTTACCCATAGTTAACCTTTAACTTCACATTATTTTATTATTTTTTGTAGGTAGAATAAAAAGTATTTTAGCTCAAGATTACAAAAAACCTATTTAGTAGTGGCGATGCCGGCACACAAAAAACGAATGAGCTGGCACGGCGGCGTGCGGCAACGCAGGCGCTACGCCGGGTGGGGCGGGGAGGAGGGGTACACAGTAGTCAATTGAATATCTTTTTATTTTTGATTCTCCTTTATAGCTCTAAATAATTGTGTGCGATGCCAGTACATTGAAGAATGGACTACATAGTAAAACATCTCTAATAAATCTCGAGGATGCAACGTCGCAGTATAATTAAATGTGCAATTCAGGACTGAGGTTAGTCTTCGACGTTACGTTTTAATGAAAAACAAATCCTCTGGGTTCTTTGTCGTTCGCCTAATTCTATTAAAAGCTTAGATTACTTTTAGATATCGTCCCGTTGTGTCTAGACATTTTAATAGAAATCTCAAGTAAATAAAATAATAGACAAGAAATCCAAAGTAGGTATATGTACATGGTTTGGGCGATTTGCTAATTATTATTAAACTGACTATAAATTAGCAAAAAATTATAAAATTGTGGCAGTGACGTGTCTTTTGGATTAAATCAATTATTCTATAAAAATAACTTTGACTGCAATTCCAATTAAAATCAAAAGTAAACACATATACGTATTTACATAATGTATTTTAAATTTTTGACTGAGGTGTCGAGTTTGTGAAGTTAGGGCTTGTAGAGTTAGGGCTTGTAGAGTTAGGGCATGTAGAGTTATAAGCTTGGCTCTACATGAGATCTGATAACTTTTGACAGTGCGAGTCATATGGTCTCGTCTTGGCAACATTTTACATGTAATGTTTGTTTGTTTGTTATGCTTTCACGCCTTAACGGCTCAACCGATCATCATAAAATTTTGATGCACGTTGTCAGGGGTACAGAGAAGGACATAGGGTACTTTTTATTCCGGAATTCCCTCGGGAACTCCGACATTAACGCGGGCGAAACCGCAAGGATCAGCTAGCTAATTATAACGCCCACATAAAACTTTATTACTTACCTATTTGAACGACAAAATTTTGGCGAAAAATATTTTAAAATGATCTATAAAAAAGATTTAAGGGGAACTGAAAGACGACGCTGCTGTAATTTATTTTTATGTTAATAAAAAACTATAAAAGTAGATTTTATTGTATACTAGCTGTGTCCCGCGGTTTCACCTGCGTCAGTTTCGGCATTCTCGCAGGAACTCCAAAGTAGCCTAATTTACTTTTTATAACATCAGCAAATTATTAGTAATGAAAGTCCCGTCAAAACTGGTTCAATCGATTCGGAGAATCACTAGCGTGCGTTTTTGAATGAAAGAAAGAAAATTCATTTATTTCAGCATATGCTACACACGAGAAAAAGAAACAAACACAAACAGTGCCTAATCTAAATTTGTAAACATATGATATCTCTTGTATATCTCTTGTATATCTCTTGTATATCTGTAAGAGTCACCAACTCAGCATTAGCTAGGTGCGGGTACACTTAGCGCTGGTTTTCAGCTGGCAGCCCGTTGTCACGCACGGACGGGGGTAACAAAAGAAGAGGAAAAAAATAATACTACTTTATACTATACATTACTATATATTATCGTACATTTTTGAATAAATATAAATGTAAATAAACCAACTAAACATAAAAAATAATAGATATATTACAGTAAAAATATATATTTCGGAAAAATAAGTTTCGGAAATCCCACAGGATCTCTTTATATCAGAAACCTTTGCGGACGGAGGCAGAACAACCCGCCAAAGTTTCATCACGATCGGAACATGGGTTTAGAAACGCATAGAGGACAAACATACAAACATTCATTTTTATTTATACCTAAATCTCTATACGAACAGACTACGAAGTGAACCTGTTAAGAGTTTCTTCGATTCTCGCATATTGGAGCATTAAATCGAGAATTGACATATTTGCATAGGTAATAATATGTATTTTGTCTTTGTGGCAGAGGCTCGATCGAGAAATTGTTGTATTTTATTTTATAACTACTAACTGCGCCCCGCGGTTTCACCCGCGTGAGATTCGGAATTCTCGCAGAAACTCCAAACTTCTTTCATGAGAACCTTCTCCTTTAACAAACACAATAAAAAAAGAATTAGCGAAATCGGTCCAGCAGTTAACGCATGATGCCGCGACCAAGGGAAATAGGGATCCATTTTTATAAATAGGTATATATTTGACAGACTTATACGAGTATGCGTAACGATAATGCTTACTTTCACAGTCAATAATTCAATCATAATGTAGCTAGAATATAAAAAGAAAATGTCTGTTGTTCTAAGAAAAGAAAACGCGTTGTGTTATAATTTTTTTTTAAATAATGAGCCTCGAATTTTTCTTTTCATCTCACGAAACATTTCTATTAATAAAGAAAAGTAAAAAAATACTGTATTATTTCCTCGTAAAAGCAAAACCACCTGTAGGATGTTCGCTTGTAAATTTTTCGTTTAACAACGATTACGGAGTTTGTTATTATCAAAGATTTTTATTTCAGTACCTATATATGTAAATACCGGTTACTTACCGACTCGAGTAAAATATATAATAAAACTGGATGTGCCCCGCGGTTTTACCTACGTTAATTTGATGCCCCGCCCCTATTGGTCGTATAGCGTGATGTTATCTATATAAAAATTATTTTTGTACTTCATATTTTTGTACTTTGATACTTCGAGGCTATCCTCGAAGTACCTCGAAGTACCTAGTTCCTGAGTAGGGCTTTCAACCAAACAAACTCTTCTGCTTTATAATATTAGTAGAGATGTAAAGATTTGCAATGTTCTGTCATGGAAGGTTCGGTCAAAGGTTGATTAGCCTCTTTGAAGCCCTTTGAGTTAAATAGGTTTTTTTATTAAAAATATATTTTTTGCAAAGGTAGATAGGTAAGAAGTAGGTAGGTTGGCTAGTTTATTAAAAAAGATTCGAGTTTAGTTCATGGGGTTAATTACAAGTATAATTGGACGCAGATAAGCAATAACATGTTAACCCACAAAATTAAGGTATTGATTCATAACGATTTATTGAGAGTTAGGGAACGTTTTTTAATTGTGTGTTTACCTTATTACATTGCTTAAATATGTAACTAAACATTGAACATAAAAATGTTGACAGGAAATGGCGCTCCTACTTTTAAAACACGATTTACTCAAAATTTCTCCAGTGTGGGTTAACACACTACTGCTTATCTATGTCCAATTAGTCTATAGCAGTTGGTAATAGCAGCCGATACCTGTTACGAGCAAATTATACAGAAAACATAACGGGTTTAGTTTGATTAAAAAAGTAAAACATGTGTCTATTTTTTTTCATTATTGGGTTCCGTATAGCCGAATAGTAAAAAAAAGGAAACTTTATATCTTTATCATGTCCGTCCGTCTGTCCGTCAACCATTTTACGAGGAGCCTTTGACACTACATGCCTAATGAGCATACTCCGACACGCACTTGTCCGTGTGATAGTAGTTAACTTATGTATACCTGCGCACTTAGATAATATAAATATAAGTAACTAAATTTATATCGCCTCTTCCTGTTTCACGATGATGCAAAACCTCTCAGTTACAAGTTACTACTGTAGCTGTTCCCCGCGGTTTCACCCGCGTTAATTTCGGAGTTCCCGCGGCAATTCCGAGACAAAAAGTACCATAATATGTCCTCCTCTGTACCCCTGACCACGTGTATATGTATATAGTAGTTTCTGCGTGATTGAGTGACAAACATTCACACTTTCACCTTTATAATATTAGTAGGATGACCAGCATTTTTTTTTTATATCTCGAGTTCTAGATGGAATTTCGAAAAAATCAAAACATGAGTATCTTAGTTAGACCCTTAGCAATACAACAAAAAAAAACCACATTCAATTTTGTGCAGCAGTTTCTGCGTAGCACGAATACAAACATACAGACAGACAGACAAAAATTCTAAAACCGGTATTTTTGGCTTCTATATCACTCATAGAGTCGCCTCAATTTATTTTTTGTTATTTGTCTCCCATGTACAGATATCGAACTGTTACAATTTTATTATATGTATAGATTCTGCTTATTTCCATTAGTCCTACCAGTAGTTCGGTGATTGAACTATTTTTATAAATTAAACCAATTATTTCTCATGCATCATAATCCCATTAATAACGTGTTACTCGATTTTTGGGGGATGTATTTCATGGAGAGTTTGGGGTAGGTATGTGATGGGTAATGGTGATTTGGGAAAAAGTCAGTGTCATATTACGTATAACTACCTCAGATTGTTCTGAGAAAGCTACCATCTTTAAACGTAGAAAACATCGTTTTATCCGTGTTTTCAGGCAATGAAAACTTAGTGTTTGGTACATACTGCTTTTCTTCAACAGATGGCGCTACGAGCGAAGCTCGGTCACCCAGATACCTATTTATAACTTTATTAGGATAGATATTTGTCAATCAAACTTAAGCCCCCTGGGATTAAACTGGGCAACTGAATAACTAAATCAGTGATATTCAATTACAGAGTAGGTAGGTACCTATTCAGTGAACCACATTAATTTTGTGGGCGTTTCGGGCATATTTGGTACCTATACAACTGGAAATGCGTGACTGACCTCAACGATAATGCAAACAAATGTGACATGTGTGTGTGTATGGCATGACAACCTGGAGCGAAATAACCCTTACTAATATAGGTAATCCCATTATATGGCCATAGATAAGCAATAGTATGTTAACCCACACTGGAGAAATTTTGTGTAAATTAAAGTTTTAAATTTATAACGCCATTTTGTTTCAACGTTTTTATGTTCAATATTTAGTTACATATTTAAACAATGTAATAAGCTAAACATATAATTAAAAACGTTCTCTAACTCTCAATAAATCGTTCTGAATCAATAACTTCGCTTCGTGGGTTAACATGTTATTGCTTATCTGCGACCATGTGGGAATTTGAGTTCTCATGCCCTAATTGATCAACGTGAAATTTTGTATATACCTATGTTTTCAGGGGCACGGAGAAAGACATAGGGTATTTTTTATCCCAGAATTCCCGCGGAGACTCCGAAATTATTGCAAGCGAAACCGCAGGGAACAATACACAAGATGTATGGTTCAACAAAGGATGTATTGAAGGAGGATACTATTCAGTGTTCGATTCTTGTTTAAAATAGTTTAAAAAATGTATATCTATACCTATAAATTTTCATGATGATTGGTTGAGTAGTTAAGGCGTGAAAGCGAAAGATACAAACAAACTGACATTCGCATTTATAATTTTAGGATTTCAGATTTTTAATACACTTTTTTGAGTTTCAAATTTAACATTAAATATTACTAATTAATAATTAATTGATAAGGTTTTTTCTTGGAATTTCCCAAATACGAGTAGATTGTGACTTTGTAACAAGTCCAACGACAAACTACACCGTCTATCTTTTAACAAAGCGAAGGTTATGAATATCAAAATAGTGTAATAGTTTTATAATATGTTCTCGTTTTTACATTAAAATTTCGTATACTACTTTGTTTCTGTTTGTTCTGGGTTCGGTACATACGCTGTAGGTTGTGGGTGTGATTTCAATCACAAACAACTTTTTGTATAGATAACTAGCCGTTCCACGCGGTTTCGCCCGCGATAATTTCGGGGTTACCGCGGGAATTCCGCGTTATAATATAGCCTATGACAATCACAAATAATGTGGCTTTCTATTGGTAAAAAATTTTCAAAATCGGTACCTGTACAACCTTACAAACTCACAAACTTTCCCACTTTATAATAGGACATAGATAAGCAATAGTGTGTTAACCCACACTGGAGAAATTTTGAGTAAATCGTGTTTTATTTATTTATTTATTTATTAGGAATAGTACACAGCTCTAAATAATAATAATAAGTACATTTTTTTTATACATTATGAAGGCCAATTACGACTATCCAACAAAAAATTGCAATTCCTTACTAAATACTGGTACAAATCAACAAATCAACAAGTGACACGTTCTTATCCATTATCATGTCACACCATACATCAATCATACCACATCATATCGTATCTTATCACAACAATTCACGTCATATCCTACCATGCCATTCCTATACAATACAATACCACACCATACCGCATTCCTCCCTACCATACAATACCACAATCCAGACCATATCTCGTCATCCATACCCAATCATTACGTATCATACCGCATCACGTCATACCCACTATGCTATATTACAGTACGTTACATTATAATATTACTAAATCAAAACTAAAACTACAATCTAAATCGCACGCGTGTGTAATATACAACATTATTACACAACTCCGTGAATCCTCACACTACAAACGAGAATTCCCAAATGGTTGTCTGTCTGCCACCCCCCCGCGCAAAAACTACTCCCGCGGAAGCTCCGAAACCAACGCGGGTGAAAATGAGTTAATTATTTTTTGGCATACTACACGCCGTCAGCGGCACAAAGAAGGACACAAGGAACCCCCCACCCCGGAAATCCCGCGAGATCCCCGAAATCAAATCAAAGCGGGCGAAACCGCAGGAAACAGCCAGTTACATATATATATATATATACACACATACATACATGTGTATATATATATATATATACACATACACACAAATATATTCAATGAAACTACCGATACATTAATACAATTATAACGACAATCCCATTTATTTATTTTATTTATTTTTATAGTTAACTAGCCGTGCCCAGCGGATCCACCCGCGGCAACCCCGGAGTCCCCGCCGGAAACCCGGGACAAAAAGCACCCCACGCCCCCCCGCACCACCGACAACGTGTATGCCAAATTTCACTCAAATCCGCCCAGCCGCTCCCGCGCGATTGAGTAACAAACATCCAAGCATCCACACATTCACATTTATAATATCAGTAGGATAGTAGGATTACAATGGTGAAACTAATTACAACAATAGTAACAATAATAATAATAATACCCACATCACTTCATTTAAATTGGTTTAAATTGGTTCATTTAAATTGGTCGTTATTATCCGGGTCATAAAAGTGACGTTTAATGTTACCCTGAAACTGTGCTTTGGAGCCAAGAAAAGGATCAAGGTAGCCAAACCTTTCATTGTAGATTCTCGATAGTCTAGTAAATACTGAATTCTGACCGTAATTGGTATGGTGTCGCGGGACGTGCAATAACTGGGTGTGCCTGGTGCGGCGAGGAGGAGCGCTCAGTGAGATCAGCTTGACAAGTTCGGGGCAGTCCAGGCGACCACGGATGACGTCATATAATAACCCCATGTCCAAAACTTGTCGACGCTCCGCCAAAGTTAGAAGATTATAAGCACGACAAATCTCTTCATAACTGGCATCGGCGCTTATTTTCCTACACCTAAAATTAAGAAATCGAACAAATTTTTTTTGTATACCTTCGATGCGATTAATATATATATCGTAACGCGGGGACCAAACAGGGGCGACGTACTCTAAGATGCTGCGGACGTACGCGTAATATACTATTTTTAAACTTAGAACGTTCTTAAACGGTTGGCAAGTACGCAAAACGAAGCCGAGACTCCTGTATGCCTTACTTAAGATAGTTTCTATGTGAGTGGACATTAGCATTTTACTATCAAAATACACACCCAGGTCGCGAACCACCTCCGCCCTCTCAATCACAACACCATTAAAATGATAAGAATATGTAAAGGGATTATTTTTCCGGGTGAAACTAATACATTGACATTTTTGAATGTTAACTGTAATGTTATTTTTTATATAGTAATCATACAGGTTGTTTAGATCATGCTGTAACAGCTCGCAATCTCCAGCAGTGCGAATACTAATAAAAACTTTTTTGTCATCAGCGTATAGTAAATGCTTAGAGTTTGCAACGACGCTGTCTAAATCATATAAATAGGCGCTGTAAAAGAGAGGGCCAAGATGGGATCCCTGGGGAATTCCAGAGGGAATAGAAACCAGATCTGATCTGTATCCACCCACAACAACCCTCTGCGAACGATTGGTTAAGTAAGAGCGAACCCATCGCAATAAATCCCCGTGAATGCCAAGGCACTGAAGTTTCTGGAGAAGGATGACGTGGTCCACACGGTCGAAAGCTTTTTCGAAATCCGTGTAGACCACGTCAACCTGACCACCACGCTCCATTTTAAATTATAGCGCCATTTTCTGTCAACATCTTTTATGTTCAATATTTAGTTACATACTTAAACAATGTAATAAGGTAAACAAATAATTAAAAAACGTTCCCTAACTCTCAATAAATCGTTCTGAATAGATAACTTAATTTTGTGGGTTAACATGTTATTGCTTATCTGCGTCCAATACATAGTAGATATAGATTACAAATTTGGTCCCGGATTAATTACTCGTGTTTGTATTGTCCTTGTCAAGTCTTTAGTCTCTGTCACCTAGTTTCGAGCTAGACTAGATTACTGTTCGTGCGTTAACACAGTACCTAATTGCTTCAGCGGAGATGCTAATACAAGAATAGTGTTTGACACGAACTTCAGAAAGCCTTTGTCGATGTGACGAGGGTTGGATTTTAGTCGCACCTACAACGTCTATAAAATAAGTGAATAGGCATTGATATATTAAAAGCCAAGATAGGCAACCAACGACGCAAAAACGTCCGAAAATAAAGAAACGCGAAATTGAAATCCGCAAGAACCTTTCGATTAGTACCTACAGTTTAATTAAAACAGTTTTATTTTGTAAGTAGGCATGTATTCGTATTAGGCTAATGACAATAGCAATAGGTCATATAACATCGTTGAAGTAGGCGCATAATTATATTTAGCTGTTGTCCGCATTTTCACCCGCGGTAATTTTGAAATTCCTGCAGGAATCCCGGGTCACAGTATGGCCTATGTTACTCAGGGATAATGTAGCATTCTAATGTAATAAAATGGTGAAACAACGGAAAACAGCTTCTGTAAATATATTATGCATAGATATAGTCAATTTTATTGTTTACTGATACATTAACGTGTTCCAAGGTGAAAAATTCAATGCGAGAGGAAGGCTTCTTTGCTTGTTGGGCTTCATAGTTGTCAAGGGGCATTATATAGCAGCTCAATCTATTATTTATTTATAACCGCAATGACTGTTGACAGCGGATGAACTTTACAGGCTTCTAAGAGTCCTCTCATCTGAGCCTTGACAAAATGCCACCTAGCAACAGCAACCACTAATCGATATTATCAATTTTTTAACCGACTTCCAAAAAGGAGAAGGTTCTATGTTCGATTGTATGTATTTTTTACTTGTTTCTTTAGGTACGGTACAAAAAAAAACCTTCTATGCGGTACGCCTTACGATTTGGATGCCTGAATGTAGCCTAATATTATTATTATACCTGAATGCGAATGTGAGGTTGTTTGTTTGTTATACGCTTACTAATTACTCAACCGATCATCATGAAATTTTGCATGTAAGTTGTCAGAGGTATACAAAAGGACATACGGGAATGTTTGGATGTTTGTTTTTTTTTTAGAAATCTGGACTAGCTTTCAACGCGATAGTAACAGGAATTCAATTTTAGTGGTGTGGGACTAATTGTAATTTGAATGAAAGCATTATGGTTGCCTGGAAGAAGTTGCTCATAATCAATAAAGTCGTTGTTACCTGCTTTATTTATAACTTGTATTTGTATTTTATTATTTCAATTTGATAACAATAAAAAATATGTTATAATATATTTGGATTTGGTTTTTTATTAAGTCCGGCATTTGAAATTAGTTTATTATTTGATTTATATTATTTTTTAATGCGCAAAAATTCAGTGTAATAGATGTTATTAAAAATTAATAGGTACTTACAAAAATCGTTCCCAATTTTAATTCAATTTCATCTGTCTCGATTCAAATTTCAAAGCACGGCCGAAATGTTCTCAAACTTTCATATCTCCGAGAATTTTCATTCACAATACACAAATAGCGACCCTATAAATATTTACGTACGAAACCTTTTAAATATTCTTTTCTATATTCATAAGCACAATGTCTGAGATAAAATCGAACTAAATTGCTTAAGAATTATGACTGTAACACTAAAATAACATTTTATTCATTCACTATTTTCAAATAGAATTCCAGAATACATTGTTGTTATTTTTATTTCTAAAAGTCGAAATCCAGCCGTGTCGTGCAAGCACTCGAGCCTGTATCCATAGACAGGGAGGTGGTTTGAAACATTTTCTACGCTTGCGCGAATTGATATTACACACTCGCTGACACAGGTGACACGGTGTTGGAAAATCTTTCTCACATACGGTTAGAATTAACGCAGTGTTCGATCGTGTCGCTTGTTGAAACGCATATCGAAATCTTATCTCGCCGGCGTAGACAAGTTTTATAGCACTTATTTTGAAGAGCTTATGGATTATTTTAGTTTGGTTCTCTGGTGATTACAAATTTGTTTGCAAAATGTAAAGCTGGTGGCGGCTGAAAAAATATATTTTCTCTCGAATCAGAAAACGACAAAACACAAAAGACGTTTTTTTTTGTCGTGCAATCAGTGACAAAATATTTCTGTTGAAATATACAGTACTCATGATTAGTCATGATTGAGTAAAATTTTCTTCAGATCTAAGTAAAATAGAGACCACCCTGAAGGCAAATTCTATACCTAATCTAAAAAAATATTATTATAAATATTCAAAACTGTCTGAAACATACACAAAAATGGGTGCGTATACACGCTTAACAAGTAAAACTTATAAAAAAACAATACAAGTTTTTAAGGTAACCATGACACGGCGTTTATTAGCAGCGTGTCTACTTAACTTTTCGATAACAACTGCTAAATAATATCCTTTCCAAAAACTTACTCTTACATATTTATCGTAAAGGTTTACCTATTCGACTCATAGCTATATTTTCTAAGTAGAGAGTATCCCCTACCTCCAAAACTACAAACATCATTTAATAGTATAAAGTGCAGTAAAGATCTGGCAATCTTTCTTGGCAATGTTTTTAATTTGCTGAAATAATTATAATAGGCAACATTACTTACTATGAATTTAGATGAGTTGAACCTCATCCTCATCATATTTCCTTTATTTAACTAGTTATCTTCACTGTGAAATTTGATTTGTTTGTATTTGTCTCTCCACAGGTTTCGAAGGGCATTGCCCGTCTAGTCAGGTTGAACACATGGATATCAAAGACTGACTTTGAACTTTAAGTGCACTGAACCTCCTGCATCTCTTAATCAACTTTTCGTTGCTGTCTAGTTACTTTCAGTGTTGCGGTACCTTTTCTTTTTGTATGAAGTTACTATGAAAGGCATTTGAAAATTCATCGCCCAGGGGATATATGATGGATATTCCTTTAGTTTTAAAGTTAGAGTCTTGCAAATCGATATTTGACTTTTTCAAACAAAGAAACACGCTGTAACGGGAGAGACTGTAAGATGAAACAGGTAGTATGAATAAAATATCGTAACGAATATGCGTAGCCCCAGTTGGCTACATGCCAAAGTACGATGACCCCGCGTAGCACGTTTCATAAACAATGCTACGAACTGCGAACATAATTCTACAGAAGTTCGTCTTGCGGTATTATACACGTCGTATACAGTTAACAGAGCATTTCTTCAATAAGAAAGTTATCTTTATAAATTTTTGGTAACGTTATCGTGTCTAAAAAAAAAATTAATGTGTCTTTAAAGTGTTTCAGCAGGTGGATCACTTTGAGACCATCATTGTAATCAACAAACAAACAACAACCAACAAAACAATGTTAATGTCTATAAATAAAGTATAATTTACGATGCTAAAATTCTATATATGAGAGTTTGCATGTTGAGATACTCAATCCATCTACATATCTGTATAAATAAACATGAATCGTCGGAATGTATGTGATCGACAAACAAACTCACTTTCACACTCTCGGCAACTAGATGTAATTAATTATACAGCCAGATACAGAAAGGTTTACTGTGAAACAAAGTATAAAATATCGAAATCGTATATTAATTGGATTGTAATCAACGCCAATAAGCCCACCATGTAAACAACATACTAATTAAACATTGACTAGCTATCGATTCCACCAAATCGAGTGTAGTTTCGTAAATGTATACAACGACTGCAGGGTTGTCAACACTAGTGTCTATCGAACAACAATGTTTATCTGGAGGGGTATTATGTAACTTTTGTTTCTATCATTTTTCGGTTGCAATCAAAAATATGGCGGTTTTGCGATTGCAATATGCACGTTTTGATGTTACAATAGCTAGTATTTAACCAAAATAAACATACTTTAAAAGTTAAAGCTGCCTAAACATGATAAATTAATCACAAATTCGCAATTTTTCTGATTGAAACTGAAATATGATAGCAACAAAAGTTACGTAATTGCCTTGCTGATATATTCTATAATATATTACATAATATATTATATTATTTTTGTCCTCTATTTATTTATCATTTCTATACCGATCGTCCATTTGTGAGGAAACTTTTATTGGTTGTTGTGCGGGTACCTACCGGGAAAGCATTGTAAAAAAAGAATAGAAAAGTATTTAGCACATGTACAACTATTCAATAGAAGTATTGTTCAGGTGAATATATTAATCTGATTTCTAATCGTTCGTAATCGAAATTACTCGTCATCATACAACCTGGCAGCTCGGTGTATCGGTAATGATATTTAGCTATTAGGTAGGCAGTTGCGGGTTCGAACATTATTATATTAAGGATTCAATATGCGTAATCTGGTTCTATCTCATAACACGAAGCCTTTATCTGAGTAGGTAAGTACGGTATTCTTATTTCATCTTTACATAGTATAAAATGAAGTCGCTTCCGCTGTTTGGTCGCGATAAACTCAAAAACTACTGAACAGATTTTCATACGGTTTTAACCAATAGATAGAGTGATTCATGGGGAAGGTTCCGCGGTGAAACCGCAGGGGACAGCTAGTAGTGAATAAGAAGTCTTGTTTTGCTTCCATTCCTGACTAGCGGTTACATGCGACTCCACCCGCGTTTGTTAGTAGTATGCTGTATTGTGACGTCACGCCATGGTACATTTTATACGTGGTGATGGCGTCACTTTTTAATTTTCATTCGTTTAATCTAAGGATTTTTTCATTACTTAATTCGAATAAGAAAAAAATACGATGGCAAAACAAGTTTAGGTAGGTACAATTAACCGATTCTAATAAAAAGGTATTTGGTATAGGTAAAGTTAAGCTGTTTCAAGCTCTGCATGGTGGTCTGGTTTTCAGTTAGTTCTCAATAAGTTTCCTCCGAAAATATGAAACGGTGTGGGAACGCGCCCGCCCCAACTGTGCGCCCTATCGATCGGCGTCCTCAGCTCGTTGCGGAGATGTGCGAAATGCTGAGCGGACCAGCCCCCGTAGTCAAGTTGACAATCTCTAATCGTTATCGCTATAGAAAACTATCGATCGTTACGTAAAATAGCGATAATCATTAGGAGGCTGAGTTTTGACCTCATCTCTTTCATCGCTACATCTTCAACCACCGTGTCCACGACGGCGCATCGTCATGTCGTCACGTAAAATAGCGATAATGATTAGGGGGCTGAGTTTTGAACTCATATCTCTCATCGCTACATCTTCGACCACCGTGGTCGACGACGGCGCGGTGGTGGCGATGGGTATCTATAGGGAAACTAGCCATTCTCAGCGTGCTTTAGCTTGCGTATCACCTTCGAGATTGATTTATCAAAAAACATGAAATACCTAATTGTTTGAATTCTTTACCTGAAGAAGAACCAAAGTGATAATTTCTGCACCTTCAACTCAAAAACTACCGGTACTTAAAATAAAAATCTTTTAACCCCATTGTAATCCATTAGGTTGAACCCCCTAACCGCCGCACTCAGAGTCGACTTTAATGATTACTTAGTTAAGTATAGATTTTTAAAACAAAACTGCCGCAATCAGACAAGTTTAATAAATTAATGTTAATTGGCATTTAACTAATTAAGTTACATCTCATTTAATGCCAATTAACATTAATTTACTGAACGTCTCTGATTGCGGCAGTTTTGTTTTAAAAATCTTTACTTAACTAAGTAATCATTAAAGTCGACTCTGAGTGCGGCGGTAAGTCCTTTATACTTAGTGCAGTTGACAAAATATGTGACCAATGACTTACAATAATCAAACTAGGTAATTTTTTTGATGGAAAATTCATAAAATTCATGAAATCAGTTGCCAATAAATGGATTCAATTTCAAAATTTTAAATGGCAACGCTCTTTTTCTTTTCTCTAGAGGATACGACATTTGAAATATGTAACTACATTTAACAATCTCGCATCCATGTGGTGTAAATGAACTAAACCATACGTGAGTCTGTGCAGCGGGCGTCCAAACCTAGTTAGCAGCACGTACGGAACAAAATAAATGTCCGCCCGCTGCAAACTTAGTGGCAATATATTTTGCTAGACACCAAACAACGGCGTGACGTACTGTAAACAATTTGTTAAATGCGAAATTGGTGTCATGTTTAGTCAGAGGTTGACGTCATTATTCCGGAGAAATTTTTTAGGGTTCCGTATAATAAATGGAACTTTTACGGTTTCGTACTTAAATGTCGTGAAATAAAATAGAAGGTGCATTCAACGAACCGCTACATAACGGAGTTGAGAAATTAAGAAGAAATAATTAAATCAGGTATGGCACACTACAGCTACGTTAATATGAAACTGAAGGAAAGTACTGTAGATACAATTTATTATACCCATGTCAATAAGAAAAGGTTAGATATTAAACCATTAATATACCATATTAAACCCATAATCTTTATAAATAAAAATGGATGTTTATAATATGTTTGTCCTCTATGCGTTTAGAAACCATTGGTCCGATTGTGATGAAAATTTGGTGGGTTTTTCTACCTGCGTCCGCAAAGGTTCCTGATCCCAAAACTCACGCAGGTGAAACCGCGGGGCACAGCTAGTTGGAATACAAAAGAAAACTGATAACTTTAAACGGTAAACGTTCTTTCCCGTTACGGAATCCTTCACTGAGCGTGGTCCGATACGCACTTTCGTGGATTTTGTACGGTCTAATGGAGTCCGTATTCACCTGTTGAACTGTATGGTTCGGTCAACTGTTGTAGTTGATCGAAGACTGTAGTCTGATCGAAGAACGGACTGTATTAGTAATAATAATAAATGGGCGATGAGCCAAAAGATACTTGTTGTTGACGCAAATATAACTTAGACGGCGAGGTCCTTTTTAAAAGAAGGATAGATGAAAGTGTAATATTACAGAGTAAATAAATATACTACGTACTGTAATATTATAGAACAACTAAAATGTTATATACGTATAAGGTGATTATGTATATGGTATATGTCATGGCCATATCTAAGAATTGATTATTCGTTATGTGGCTGATCATTTCATAAAATGGTTGGATTTCATGAAATGAAAAAAAAAACCGAAAAATAAAATCTCACACCTTGTCATTTTCATTAAGGCCTACTCTAATTTTGCCTACGTCGATAAAGATGCTCGAAAAGCACTTACACATTATGATACTTAGTGCTTATTTAATTTCAATGTCTTTTAGGATATCTTAAGAAACAGTTTGAATAGTATAATAGTGCACGGCAATGTAAGTAGGTACAAAATATGCAGTATTTATTTTATACTAGCTGTACCCCGAGGTTTCACCCGCGTTAATTTCGAAGTTCCCGCAGGAATTTCGGGATAAAAAGTACCTTATGTCCTTCTCTGTGACGTGTACCTATGCAAAATTTCATGGTGATCGATTGAGCCGTTAAGACGTGAAAGCGTAACAGACAGACTTTCGCATTTATAATATTAGTAGGGATTTGTTGCTTGATTACTCATAGTTTTCGTAGCATGCATTTCATATTTGTATCATTAAAAAGTATTGTATGAACATTGATTTGTGTGTTTGCAAAACCTTTTATGGCATCGACTAGCCTCTTTCCTGATAACTTATCGACATGTCTTTTGTCTTTGTGACGGCTTAGGTTCATTTTGCATTCAGCCTTAACGATGTAGTCTATGTCTTAAGTATCTTTAATACAGATATATCATCAGTGATTATGTAATCTATGTGAGATCTCTCAAACTATGTTGGACAGTAAAGTTTTAACTGTATTTACTTGTTGTGTCATCTTGAGTTTTGCCTCAGAAAATGTTGAACGGTAAGTAGGCAGGTGAGGATATGGTGGCAGTATCCATTTTAAAGTCACCGATCTCGGTTTCTTGTCTTTGTGTGTTAGCTAAAATCACGAGATTAAACGGCTACCTATGTGTTGTAGATATTTGACTTATTGCAGTTGTTTTGTACCTAATCAATAATTATTAGGAATAATAATTATCTAACATTAATTTACGCAACGAAATTATTTCGAACGTTTGATTGGTAGCAGTAACCGAAAAAGTAGATTATATCATTTAATTATTTTAATTACAGATGCTTCTTGTTTTGTTTTTTCATCAATGTTAACAAAATTAAATGTTCACTTACAGATCCCAACCAGTTGTCCAAAGAACGGTTGAAACTTTTTTCACTGCGAGATCTCAAATTACATACCCAGAACCCTGTAAATTTTTTATATCATCACCTCGACAATCGAGAATGTGCATAAAAGATCCAATGTTGCCAAAAATTTTGGAAGAAGCTAAAAACCAAGCTATAGACTCTTGCGAGGAATCATTTCAATACGACAGATGGAATTGCTCTTTGGTGTTTAATAAAAAACGGAAAAGAAGCATATTTAACAAGTTTTATCGTGAGACGGCTTTCGTATATGCTCTCATAGCTGCTTCTTTTACCCATGTTGTGGCAAGAGGATGTGCTTCAGGTGATTTGTCGAGATGTGGTTGTGCTGGCAGTTCAGAAAAAGTCACTGAGCATTGGAAAAAAAGTGGTTGCAACGATGACTTTAAATTTGGAAAGAAATTTACGAGAAACTTCTTAGATATTAAACACAGCGGTAACGATCACTTCGGTGAAACACTGAAACGAGATGTTATAGTTGGAGTAAATTCAGTTGGAGTGCAGTTGAAGGAAGTGTGTAAATGTCATGGGTTTTCCGGTTCGTGTACAACAAAGACTTGCTGGAAGAAACTTGGCCCGTTCAACTCGGTGATGGGATCGCTTAAACGGCAGTACCATCACGCTGTCAGAAATAGGATAGTGAATGAAACAGTAAAAAGATCAGTACACTCTAACAAAAAGAAAATTGAGCAGTTGAAAAATAAATTGGTTTATTTGCAGAGGACTCCTAATTTGTGTGTTAGTACAAAAGGTCGACAATGTAGAGACAGGGATAATTGTGCTACTTTGTGCTGTGGTAGAGGATATGAAATTAGTAAAAAGTCAGTGAATTCTAGATGCAATTGCAGGATGGTTGGATGTTGCTTCGTTAAATGTAACACGTGCACCGCCAGTGTCGATATTTTTACTTGTAAATAACCGTTTTTATGTAGT
The DNA here is from genome assembly GCA_907165275.2 of Zygaena filipendulae. Classification (NCBI taxonomy): domain Eukaryota; kingdom Metazoa; phylum Arthropoda; class Insecta; order Lepidoptera; family Zygaenidae; genus Zygaena; species Zygaena filipendulae. Next base: position 3,391,031 of record OU015649.1, read on the forward strand.
ACGTCACTACATAGTATAAAACAAAGTAATTTCCCGCTCTGTCTGTCTGTCCCTATGTACCTATGCTTAGATCTTTAAAACTACGCAACAGATTTTCATGCGGTTTTCATCAATAGATAGAGTGATTCATGAGGAAGGTTAATATCTATATTTTATCCTGGAATTCCAGCGGGAACTCGGGTTCAACAAGAAAGAAAAGATATTTTTTCTTGCTAGTTCCGATTTTAAAATCTAACAAATCCAAATTCAAAACGTATAACATATAGGTACACGGTCAAAATAAGAACCTCTTTTTTTAAATCGGTCAAAAAAATTTTGCTCACTACATAATTTTTTGTTAAATTTAAAACGTTACACATAAGTTTAACAGTCGAATTGGTAGAAAAATTTACTTATATTTCATAAAATATTTATTGATAATTTCATTTAGTTATATACTTACAGTTGATGTAATAATTATAATCTAGATACATAGAGATGAATTAAACCTTTCATGGACTGTCGGTGATGATATTGTTTATCTGGGTTTAGTTTAGAGTAGTTATTACAAAATTTCAATAAAATATGTAGTAGTAAATCATTGATATGTATTTTTATTCCCGCTCTTTCTCCGTAGTAGTTGTTAAATTTAGGTGTTACAAATCATTATATTTTCTAAATCGAAATTATAGGTGTTTAGGAATTAACAACAATATATATTTTTGTGAGATTTGACAGAAGGAAAATATATGTAAACTTAGATTCGTTACGCTTAAGTTTGTTTTTAAACTTTAATGGGTATTATTACTTTTAATAATCATACTTGAAGTCTCTTTATTTCCTCGGTATATGAAGGAAATGTTCTTCCATAAATAAGTGGGTTCTACAAGTGCTTTGTAAAGTACTATCTTACTGGGAGCCTGTACTTGAGAATCGTGAATTAAGCCAAAAAAATTGTGAGTTTGTAACAGCCAGCGTTTACTTATTGAAGCCACTTGAACCTGTTATCGACAACAAGACATACACACCTATTTGATTTCATTTACTGGTTCTAGTTGTTTGCAGTCAGTCTTGGCGCAGCTCATCTGGACCATCTGGTGCATAAACTCGGGAGTGTGCGAATAGGTATGTGTGGTATCGGTGGTCTCTCTGGCATGAGTGTATGCGCAGAAATTTTGTTTTATCCCATAGATTTTTCCACATAATCGTATTATTTCTTCTAACTAAAATAGTTTTTTACCAATTTGATTATTGTTATTGAGATGAAAAAAATCGATTTTCAAATAATCGATATTACTTATTTCACTCAATGTCACATCCGCATCCCTGCCAAAAAAAATCACGCGAAAGTTTGGGTTAATAAAATACGATATTCCATTGTATCGCGTTTTTAGATTGACTTTAGCAAGATGGCGAAAACAGTTTTCAAGTCTTAATTTTCTGTGATGAAGAAAGCTGGCAAAGATTATTAATTTTATTATATTATTATTATGCATCATTCAAACAAAATTGTCATTCATAATAGGGTTAGGGTACTTACATGATTTTTTTTTTCAGTCTATTTTAAAGATATATGGCCTACTTAAACAAAGCAAGAAAAAGAAAAAAAATTTATGCATAAATTAATTAAATAGAGCGTTTCAAAGTTCCTACTTTAGACCTTACCGCCAAAACTCGGAATGACGTCACTAGTTCAAAATTGCGCCTTATTAATCTGTGATAGAAATGTCACTGTCGTATTGACAGGGTCATGTGACACTAACAGACAGATAACTTCAATATCCAAAAGCGACAGTGGCATGGCATGTTCGACGTCCCAAAATCCCTTTTGGATTCACAATCACAGACAGAGATCGTAAATCGTAATGAATATCAACCAAAATATGCATATCCATTACCCAACCTTAAAAAATGACAATAAAAGTAAGTTTATAAATACTCAAGCTTTGATAATCCGTGGATTTCAAAGGTGAGCATTTGACAAAAATTCTCAAAAACTACTGAACCGATTTAATTTTTATAAGCAAAATCAAACATTATACGCTAATATTTGATACCAAACGATAGCTTGAAAATAAAAGCTACAGCGCCATCTAGTCATATGTTATATAAACTATCTGTCAATACTCATTATTCATTAGGGGTTGTTCCTAGAGTGGCAGAGAGTAGGTCCTAAACTGATGAGTACAATTTTTAGTAGGTAGGTTACCTTAACCTACCTACCTACTTTCATTCATTTTGTATAGTCGTGGAAAAAACAGTTTTGTAAAGAAGAAAACGACTGTACTCATAGGAGTACAGTCATTCTTTTGAACTTTTACCTGACCGCAGCGCTGAATGGGTATATTTATGTGCTTTGTATTTAAAATTTTTAACGTTATATTAAATATCTATAAGTCTCATAAAGTTGACGTACCCGGTCGTCAAATGCAACTAATTTAGTGCTGCCATCTATTATAAAAACTAAAAACTAAAATAATCGGTCCTCGTTCAGTCTTTATTGGCTGAATAAAAATCAAATAATTATGGTAGTTCTCTTTTATTCATAGAGATAGCGGTGTGAGTTTCATTTTATTTTTAAGCGAGTCAAGTTTTTCGTAAGTTTTTTTTTAGGTAACACTGAAAAAGTACATTTCAGTTTTGGGCTGCAGTTGTACAAAGTAGATTATGTTATGAAAATACTATGTGAGGGCATAATGTATTAGTTGGACATAGATAAGCAATAGTGTGTTAACCCACACTGGAGAAATTTTGAGAAAATCGTGTTTTAAAATTATAGCGCCATTTTCTGTCAACATTTTTTATTTTCAACATTTAGTTACATACTTAAACAATGCAATAAGGTAAACAAATAATTAAAAAACATTCCCTAACTCTCAATAAATCGTTCTGAATAGATAACTTAATTTTGTGGGTTAACATGTTATTGCTTATCTGCGTCCAGTTGTACCTATGAATGTTTTGAAACTATCGAAATCCTGGCATTGAATTTCGGCACCCCCTCTGAAACTCATATCACTCAATGATAATGTACCTAGCTTCCCATCAGTAAAATAATTTATAGAATCAGTTCGGTTTTCTTAGAAATTAATGACATCCAAACTTACAAACTTTATCTTTCTATAATAATAATTATGAGTATATAGTATACTAGTATACATACATAGTGGTCTAAGGGCAAATGGGATACAACTGACTACCTACTCCTTAATATAAACGTTTTTTTTTTTATTTTATAACCCCAGTCAATGTAGAGCCAACACGAAGGCCCAACTCATTTGCATGTGGAAGATTGCTTTTGACAAGTACTGTATTTTACTATATACTATTTATTTATTTATTACACAAAATTTCTCACAGTTTTACAGTTATACTAATACACTGTGAAATTAAAAATAAGAAATACAATGATAATACTGATAAAGACTGATAAAGGATTACAATAAAATAATTTAAGATGCTAAATTTTTGATACGTTATACTACTATATACACATATACGTATACGGTCGGCAACACAATATTGGCAGGTTATATTATACTAAGTAGGTATACAAAACACATTTTCAAAATGTTTGAAATTGGTTTACAGTATTATATTTTACGCCTGCAGGTTATATACAAAGTTATGAATATGCTTCATATTTCACTTTAAATACGAGTAGATTAGTACATACCCCGATATTTTAAAATTAAGACTAAATTACTATCAAACACGGATTAAGACTGAATTAATACCAAGCGCTACATTATATTGTAGCGTTCGTAATTGATCCATAAACTATTAAGTTTGATTACTATTCAGTCGATGAAACAGTCGAGAATAATTTCGTAACTGATTTACTGAAATTTTAATTATTAAAGATACAATAACAAAATGGCGTGATCGATATAAAAATCAATACAGTGCGCAACTAGTAGGGGATATTGGCAGCCGCAGGTATCAGCCGCGATTTGTCTTCACAAAGCTAATAAAACCAATGTTATTTCGACCAATTACCGACCATTAAACAAAGCTTTTATGGCATAATGTGAGGCTACTCTGTATTTATGAACCCTGATTATAACGATTATAATATAATTTATTCCGAACAATTTAAATATTTAGTCACTGTTATAGTTTATACACTTCTAAATAACTTTTAAAAACATTTATTAGCTGACATTATTGATAGATTTATTCGTACCCTAGAACTTAATAGGGGAAAGGTGTACGAGTTGATTCTACGGGGTATGATGATCCCTTGCCGTTGCAGCGAATCTATGGACGCCATCTACGTTTTTTATATGGTATATCGTAGCTCCCGACACCCCTCCGCAATAGTCAAAGTGTAATGGTGGCGCGAGTGACGAGTGCGAGTCTACACGGAAACATATAATTTGTGTGTCTCTGATCTAAGGTAAGGTTGACTTTGAGACTATGTTACTTTTGTTGTATGCAATAAATCGTAATGATTGTTGTACTTATGGCTGTCTATAATGCTATATTTTAGTTTTTGCATGACACTACAACAGTAATTGCTTTATAGGTTATGTTATCGAACAAAGATTGAAAAAGCTGTGTTTGGGGTAAGACGATCCCATCATGTAGGTACTTGTTGATCCGCAGGATCAACTTGTACCATATAAGGTACAAGTTTGAGTTTTAGTTGATTCATTTAGATTATTTTTTTCAGATTATGCCGCGCAATTATAAAAGAAAAACGTCTCGTGGAAGTTGGTCGGAAGATCGAATGATTAAAGCGCTTGATGCCGTTAAGAATGGCATGCCATATAAATCGGCAAGCAAAGAGTTTTCGGTGCCCGTTATGACATTAAAAAGACGTGCTAAAGGAATTAATAAAGTAAAAGCTCTAGGTGCAGTTAAATATTTAGGTAGGTAAATACCTTTACGCCTCAACAGGAAAATGAGCTGGTGGAGCACATTAAAGATATGGAGATAAGGATGTATGGATTGACGCGATCACAGTTGTTATCCTTGGCATACCAACTTGCTGAAAAAAACAACATATCACACCGATTCCATGGACTATTATGTTTATTATCCTTTGTACACTTAGTGAGCAATAAATACTTGAATACTTGAATACTTGAATACTTGAAAAAGCTGGTGTTGACTGGCTTAGAGGGTTTCGTCTGCGACATCCAGATATTAACCTACGTGCTCCAGAGTCCACCTCAACTGCTCGAGCTCGTGCCTTTAATAAACCAGTTGAGGATAAGTTCTATTCCGTGTTGAAAGAAGTTCAAGATGCGAAACATTTTCCACCCCATCGAATCTACAATATTGATGAGACGAGTGTTTCTACGGTACTGACCAAAAACACTAAAGTGTTTGCAGAAACTGGACGTAAACAAGTGGCTAGAGTAACATCTGCTGAAAGAGGAGAAACTACAACAGCGGTAGTTTGCAAGTCCGCATCTGGAACTTTTGTCCCACCTATGTTCATCTTTCGTAGGATTCGCATGAAGATAGAGCTAATGAATGGTGCCCCACCAGGATCCACATGGGCATGTAATTCAATAGGATGGATGAAACTGGAGGTTTTCACCGAGTGGTTTGATCATTTCCTAAAACATACGAAGCCTTCCGAAGACTTTTAACAGTAGATTTATTTCATAAATAATGACTGATCCTTATTAATAAATAATTTTGTGATAAATAAAGACTTTGTGACCACTTACAGAGGATTTTTTTCAATAATTATACCAAAATTCAGAATTTTCCTAAACAGGAGGCAAGATGATCCCCAGGATCATCTTGACCGTACCTTAGGGATCATCTTGGATACCCTGGTGTCCAAGATGATCCTTTGGTAGGGTTTTAAAAAAAGTGAAATCTACCAATAAAAAAAATCTAATTAAACATTTTGGGTATGAAAAAAGTTTGGTAGATAAATATGCTAACAGTAAATGTGTTTAAATCTAAATTAAATTAATTATTCTTCAAATAGGGACTATTCTCCCTTAAGGGGATCATCTCGTACACCTTTCCCCTACATGTGAATAATGGGCAGGTTGACTAATTTTTTTTTTAGTCCGTCTTGTACATTATTAAAAAATATTGGACACGTTTTTTTCTTTTTTTACGTAATCAAAAAATAATGGCGATATATTGAGTTGGAATTTTTGCGTGACGTCACTATTCGGACAGTTTGTATGGCGGTTTTATCGGACTGACGGACTAATTAGAATTTTGATTTTCAAAAGTAGTCCACATCCCCATTGCAATAAACATAAGAGGAACAGTGAGGAACGTATCTTAAGATTATGACCATCACTATGCATAGTATGAAACAAAGTCGCTTCCGTCTGTCTGTCCCTATGTATGCTTAGATCTTTAAAACTATGCTATGGATTTTCTTGCGGTTTTCACCAATAGATAGAGTGATTCATGAGGAAGGTTTATATATATATATATATATATATATATATATATATATATATATATATATAGATATCCCTTTACGGTAAATGTTGATCTGACGCGACTTCACGTGAGCACTTTGTTGATCCGAAAATGCATGTTGATCCGACCGCCTTTTGTTGATCCAATATGCATTTCTGGTAACTAATGTGGCTCCGATCGGATCAACATCTACACTCATGGGACTGCTTGCTACCGCTAGCCGAAGTTGATCCAATATACAAATCCACCTTTCTAATGTTGATCCGATTTAAATAAGCCAATCAGAGCACAGCAAACGATTGGTTGGGCTGAAAGCAGCCGCGACGTTGCCGTTTCGTATCTTCGGCCGTACACAGGCCCTCCATCGGACGTTTCACCGCCCTTTTCCTTTTTCCTGCGGGACTTCCGAAATTCACGCGGGTGAATCTCCGAAACTATTGGACCGATTTTGACGGGACTTTCACTGCTGATTAGCTGATGTTATGAGAAGTAAATTAGGCATCTTTGGAGTTCCTGCGGGAGTTCCGAAATTCATGCGGGTGAATCTCCGAAACGATTGAACCGATTTTGACGGGTTTTTCACTGCTAATTAGGTAATTTTATAAAGAACTAGCAGTGCCCCGCGGTTTCACTCGCGTGAGTTTTGGAAATTACTCCTTATAATAACAGCTAATTAACATAAAAGTCCCGTCAAAATGCCGTTCCCGAATAAATTGTGTGATGTGTGTTTCACTCGTGATAATTTCGGAGTTCCCGAGGGAATTCTGGGCTAAAAAGTATGTCACTCAGAATTTCCGTAGCTTCTTATAAGTGAAAGGATTTTCGTTTTAGGTGTTCCCCGCGGTTTCACCCGTGATAATTTCGGCGTTCCCCAGAGAATTGTGAGACACAAAGTACTCTAAATCACCTTGGACTACCGTAGATTCCTATAAGAGAAAAGATTTTCGTTATAGGTGTTCCCCGCGATTTTAGCCGTGATAATTTCGGCGTTCCCGAGGGAATTCTGGGCTAAAAAGTATGTCACTCAGAATTTCCGTAGCTTCTTATAAGTGAAAGGATTTTCGTTTTAGGTGTTCCCCGCGGTTTCACCCGTGATAATTTCGGCGTTCCCCAGAGAATTGTGAGACACAAAGTACCCTAAATCACCTTGGACTACCGTATATTCCTATAAGAGAAAAGATTTTCGTTATAGGTGTTCCCCGCGATTTTAGCCGTGATAATTTCGGCGTTCCCGAGGGAATTCTGAGACACAAAATACCCTATGTCACTTTGGACTACCGTAGAATTCTAAAAGTGAAAAGATTTTCGTTATAGGTGTTCCCCGCGGTTTCACCCGTTTCAATTTCGGTGTTCCGAGGGAATTCTGGGCTAAAAAGTATATCACTCAGGACTACCGTAGCTTCTTTTAAGTGAAAGGATTTTCGTTACAGGTATTCTCCGCGGTTTCACCCGTGATAATTTCGGCGTTCCCGAGGGAATTCTGAGACACAAAGGACCCTATGTCACTTTGGTCTACCGTAGATTCCTAAAAGTGAAAACATTTTCGTTAAAGGTGTTCACCGCCGTTTCACCCGTGATAATTTCGGCGTTCCCGAGGGAATTCCGAGACACAAAGGACCCTATGTCACTTTGGTCTACCGTAGATTCCTAAAAGTGAAAACATTTTCGTTAAAGGTGTTCACCGCCGTTTCACCCGTGATAATTTCGGCGTTCCCGAGGGAATTCCGAGACACAAAGGACCCTATGTCACTTTGGACTACCGTAGATTTCTAAAAGTGAAAACATTTTCGTTAAAGGTGTTCACCGCCGTTTCACCCGTGATAATTTCGGCGTTCCCGAGGGAATTCCGAGACACAAAATACCCTATGTCACTTTGGACTACCGTAGATTCCTAAAAGTGAAAAGATTTTCGTTATAAGTGTTCCCCGCGGTCTAGCGCATCTTTCTTACCTTATTACTCTTACGAAATAATCTACTGCGTTCTCTGTCACACGCAGAACGCGACGTTGCCGCTTGCGTTCGTTCGAGTACCTATTCGTCAATTTTGGCTCCGGATCCACTTACTTCAAGTAAATGTCGCATATAAGTTGAATATACTCTAGATCTAAGAAATCATATTCAGTATGATTTTTTAGACCGTTAATGGATCAACAAATATTGGTCAAATCGCTGACGAGTATATCGAAAACCTGTAAGTGCAGATCCACCGACGTCACACGCGCGTCAAGGACGGATCAAAGTATATCAGTTTGCCCGACGCGGAGCTGACGAAACACGTAAAATAGGTGGATCAACAATTGTTCTAACTTCTCACTGGATCAACATTTACCGTGAAAGGTTGATTATATATATATATATATATATTTTATGCTGAAATTCCCGCAGGAACTTCGAAATTACTACGGGTGAAGCCGCGGGGGACGGCTAGTAATTTATATAATAATATATTTGACCGGATTATGCTAAAAAAAAACATACATGCAGCCGAATGCAAAACCTCCCTCCTTTTTGGAAGTTGGTTAAAAATGAGTGATAATTCACATATCATAATATTATACGTATAACGTAAAGGTTCTGCAGAAGAGTCTCACTACTGATAGGAATAAGTGGAAATTATTTTCCATTTCTATTATTAGCAATAAAGTCATCTATTATGTACTATTGTATAAGATCCTCTATTCTACCAACTGCAACTGTACCTATCTATACAGTGGGACCCTTTTTCGGTGCTCCATAACTCAGTGTGAAGTTGAATAAATACACCGCCTATATAAGTACATAGACACTTAGACAGTCTCAAAATCCGAAAGGAAATGAGCGGTCAAATCGAATTATTAATGTTTGCTTAAGCCCGATAGAGTTGTCGATACGGAGCACGGCGCACACGACACGTTTGCTTTTTGTTTTGTCAATCTGTCTGTTCCGAAGGAGATCGGCTAATTAATTATGTAAAATAACGTGATATTATGCATATCGCATCACACGCATCGGTTGACGCGGATTCTGATTCCATGCGTGGTCCACTGTCGATACTTTAGAAACAAAATAACTACTTACTTACTTATATGTATTACTTATATGTATTTTAACAAAAATACATATACGACACGTATATACTTATATAGGGTACACCCTATAAATGTTAAATGAGGGCCGTATTTAAGGAGGCTATTTCGTATTCTATTCTGGTCTCAAATAAGTTACCTAAATTTAAAAAAAAAAACAACATAGGTAAATTTTTTGACGCAAAAAAATTGTAATTATTAAGCGCGCAAGTGTCAGTATGTAATAAGTTTTTTAAAGTTAAATGTAAGCATACAGCAGCATGCCACCCATACAACTCCAGACTCCAAAGAATAATTTCAACCTATAAGTGGTTACGGAGATTTCAAAAGATTTGCTCATTTTTTGTCACACACAATATCATCTGAAACGCATTCTAAGTGTAACAGCGTAAGCACTAAATTGCTTTGGTCACCAACACAATAATGTTTAAAGGATTAAAAACAAGGCCGGACTAATACTTTTTGGAGTGTTTAGAACGACAATGAGTTAACGGTTCGATAAACAACAAAACATAATTAAGTACCACCTCACACATTGCTCATGTATAATAATATAAACACGTTGAAAAGTTTCAGCTACTTAATTCTTGTTTATAGAGAAAGGAAAAAAGTTGTTTTTGAAAATCATCCGAACAGAAAATGGGGAGAATTGTGTATTGGTTACAAAATAGTTACTCGACTTCTGTGATCCCTTCAAGCGAAAGGGGTATCGCACAAATGGGTTCAAGGAAACACGGATTTACGTCATAGGAGTTGTTTAGTAAAATATGTTAGCTTTGCTAATGTAAGAATGAATTTATGAAATTATGACTAATTGTAAGTTAAAGATGGGGAAAACGCGTTCATTTTCAATTTTGTCCCAGATTTTTTTTCTGGTCTTCCTCTTAAAAATCTATTTTTAGAAACGTGACGTGTTTTACATGAAACATCTCAAGAAGTGTTTTATAGGAAAATTTCTGCCAAAATTTAGCGTGGTTCTACAATAAAGGAGCCTAAGATGCTATATGAGGAATTGAGGATTGATTGGAGTAGGTTCATAGGTGACTTTAATAACATTTATCATATTATTTTGGAATGACAGTTCATTTATCTGATCGAATTTTTTACGGAGTCTATTTAACCTTCACCTATCAAATTCTTATCAGATAAAGCAACGAAAGGTAAGCTTTATAATTTTTGTGATGAATAATTGTTTGAGTCTGTTTTTTCTTTTATATTTATGAAAAAAAAGGATAAATATTAATTATGGCATTTTTCTGGCACCCATCCTACAAGCTCTGCTTGATTCGGATGCAAGTGGCGCTGAGGGATAAATGTCCCGAAATTCACCCAAGCGGAACTGGCGGGTTGTATTTGTTAAATAGCTTTTCATATAACCTTACACCCTGTATATTTGTAAACTTATCGAGATCACTAACATTGAAAAAAATAACTTGCAACAAAACAATTTATCTACGAACCTATATCTCTGACATATTTGCCATTGTGTGAAATGGACACAACCTAAACTGGAAATCGATGCTAAAGCCGCGTCGTTCAATGAAAGTACAGGCGATTATTTCACCTTGCGTCGAAACCGACCCTCACAATTATCCATATAAGTATTTAACATAAAATCCTCATAGATCCCCTAATGTTTGGCGCACTTACCTGAGTTTTGAATGGGTAGGTATGTGTCCATCTTAATCCATCTACAATGGCTGTGCGATCGGCATAACTCGTGCCCGTTTTGTCCATGACAAAATTTACAGTTACATAGTTCTTTTGCTGGTCCGTCACGCGTATGATTAGTGAATAGATTGCGTTTTACTTTAGGTAGCTTAATAAATCTATAGGTACCTATATATAAAGGAAATTGAAGTGTCCAGGTTGTAATCTCAAAATAACAGCTTTTTTTATTAAAAAAAAAAAAATGTATGTGGAAAACGTATATCTATATACTTAAGTATACAACAAAAAACAATTAAAAAAATTTTGGTCTGTCTGTACTCCGGAACGAACTTTCGTTTCGGAGCACAGATAAACAAAAATTTTGCAGTGATAGGTAGTACGTATCTACCGTCAAAATTGGTCCTAACTTTTTTTGACCAGACTTTATAAAGATTTTTCTTATTAGGTAAGTAATATTTCAACTAAGTAACATTTAAGTAACAATTAAGTAACATCCCAGCTTCTTTTAAAATCATTTTAAATTAGAAAGAAATTTCATGACTGCTTGGTTTTTTGTTGTGTTGTCTAAATATACACAAGTCTGTATTCAATTAATTAGCAAAGTAAAATAAAGATTATTAAAAAATAACTAATTGGTAGTTACATGATTGCGTTTAAAGTTGAAACGCAAATGAAAAAAATCCAACTATCATTTTGTCAAACCAAATCAAGATTTGTTTGTATAAGGACAATTAACGGCGCATAGCACTAAGGCACGGGGTTAGGGTCTCAGAGATTCCGATTATTTAATTAAGGTTCCCCCCGAGCTGAGCCCCGTTGAGAATCGGGAATGAGGCCCGACTGGTCGGAGTAGTGGGTTCGTTTACGATGTACCTATGTACCTATTTTAATCTCTTCATTCTCACAACACGCGACCGACTCAAATATTTTAATAATATCTAATATGTTTTCTATGATATTTAATAACTATTCACATCACAGATCTCAACATCTATCTAATAAATTATTGTTTTAGTATTTTGGTGTTAAAAAGTACTTCTCATGTCCAGAGATCTACTCAAGCTACATTTATTATGGTGCGAGTAGGTACTGTAACGTTCCGGGGGCGGGTATACGTTAACAAATTACTATACTTACTTTCAAATATACTTATAAATATGATTTGACTTAAAGATATTTATTTCACAGGGAAAACATGTATGCTAGCTGTGCCCCGCGGTTTCATTCGCGTAAGAAGTTTCATATAACAGCTTTTTTGTCGTTGGTTACTCTTCTTTTATCGCCCCATCTAAATTCTTCTCATTATAGTCTTATAGTCATTATAGTCTTATATAATTTTGTGTGTATATAATATATATAGTAACTTTTACGAGTTTTTTAAGAATTGAAAATATCTATCTACTTATCTAGCCACTGATATCAGGTGACAAAGAAAAAAAAAAGGTAGCAAGCAAAGAGGCGTTAATTAAGACTTCTCTCATGCGATACAGCGATATATCATTGCAATTAGCACTTAAAATGTATGGTAACGATCAATAAGAAGTAATCGCGTGTTTCATGCGAGAGATGATATTAAATATTTAAATTCAATTTAGTTTATATTTCTTTAAATTTATTTAATTTCATAAGTTTGTAACCTCTATTAGATTGTAATCTCTATACAACGTAGTTAATGCTTGAAATATTGCAGCCATATTGTAGCTTAAGGCTCTTGCACCTATATCTAGGGGTTAAATTGGTTATTGGTGCGACACGCTATAAAAAAACAACAACAATTTAATAGGTAACTTTGCAAAACAGGGTAAGTAAATACTTTTTTAATGGTAATTCTGTATATTTAAACACGATTTTTAAGTTTATACAAAAAGTGTCAACAACAGCAAACTCAGGTATCAATACTTATAATATCATTGCAGGTATCTATAAAATATTTTGTTGCAGTACTTACTCCATAATCATCATCAAAAAATACTAGATATTATGTAACATGTATATAAAATATTTTCAATATTTCACTATATATTTCGTTTCAAATGAAATATAGATACTGAATGAATCCAGGGGCACGGCAGTGCCCCTGCCAAGACGAGCCAAGCGAAGCGGGAGCACTACCTATCTTTTCTCGAAGCGCTTCGTCATTTTTTTTAACCCTTATAACTTGGGTTTGGATTATACTAAATAAACGAAATTCTCGGGATATGTTGTCAATAGCGGACTTATGAAACATATAAAGTTTTAATTACATAGCTCTTATACTTTAGATTTTATTGATATCTAAAAAAACCCTGATTTCGTCACTGGCTCACTGATGATCATCAGAATTCTTAGGGTATTTCTTAATTTCTTAGAAAGCTGAAATTTGGCATGCAAGCTAGTATTAGTACACAAACAACAAAAAATTTATAAAACTTGTAACTTTTATCCCCGAACCCCTAAAACTAGGGGATGGAAGTTTGTATGAGAATTCAGCAATGATGCCAAGACGAGTCCAAATGACGGGCACTGTCAAAACGTTATCACATACATACCCTAACCACATATTCTGACTAAAGTGTAGAGTTTGAGAAGTTAGACCCGTAGAGTTAGGGTGTGTAGAATTATAAGCTTGGCTCTACATAAGATCTGTTAACTTTTTGACAGTGCTCGTCATTATGGACTCCTCTTGGCATCATTTTACATGAATATGTTTTTGGTGGGATCCCTATTTCCCTTGGTCACAGTATCACGCGTGAACGTCTTGACCGATCACCATTAAATTTTGCATATATATTGCCTGGGGTACAGAAAAGAACAGGGGATACTTTTATCCCGGAATTCCCCCGGGAACTCAGAAAATATCGTGGGTGAAACTACGGGGAACAGCTAGTCATATATTCCTATATATATTTTAAAACGAGTTCAATATTTTAGTATCTATTTAGTTTTATATGAAATAGGTATCTTAGAAAATATGATATTTTAAAACGGGAGGGCCTCAAATCTCCATTTCATGCGGCACCACATCTCAATCAAACTTTTATCGGACGTCATCGATGAATGCACTATATTAATCAGCTCGCCTTTCGATTAGCTTTTATTTTGCCTGTGCAAGCTTTGGTACTTGATTTCGGTGATAAATGTCGTCACGATATTTCAACGCTGGCAACTGTAGTTTTAAAATAAATATCATTTAATATGAATACCATTATGCGTACCAATTCAGATTGGTACGTATATTAATGAAAGAGATTAAATTTTTGAAGCAGAGGAAATTGAAATTTTATCAAAGTTTATAAAATAATAATATAGCTAAACAGCTATACAGTTCACCTTGAATCATATAGATCTTAATGGAACCTAAGTTTCAAGGACAGGTTAGGTTCCAAAAAATAATTATGTGCAATACCTGCAATAAAAGTAGGTATATTTTGTATTTCAGTTCGTAAGTCAGGAAGACATACCTCTATTGGAATCAAAATTAGAAATAGTGGATAATAATGAGTAAGGACTGTCCAAAAATACCTATAACGGTATTGAGTCGACTTTGTTGTCCTGCCCCAGTAAACATCGAAAGTAAGACATAGGTGCGCAATAATTATTCTCTTGGCGCCAAACCACTAAGGTAAAGGCGTCAGACAGCCCGTTCCATAAAACTTCATTCACTGCCTTACCATGTTACCTATTACCGAATTAGTACCAATAAATTCCTCCATTCTTATGAATGGAGTAGTTCTCCAAGCCACGACTTCATTGGTGGGTAACAAATGGAGAAAAAAAAAATAAACAAAAAAGGATCTCACAAAAGATACGACTGGCTGCTGTAAAATTGAAGTAACCGGTTTTTAGAGCACGTTATTACGAATAAACTAGGATAAATTTTTAAGCTTCTCATTAAGTAGGAAATATACTATCAATAAGAATATATACTAATTGTGACATAGTTCGACTAGCTCCACTTGAAATTCATCAAACTTGATGAATTTTCTGGTTAAAACTGGCTAAAACACCTATAGTTATATTAGGCGTGGTTGTAAAAAAAAAATAATACATTCACACTGGCCACCAGGAGTGTGAAATCGCTGAAAAAAAGCAACATTAGTAAGTCAATTCATTTATTTACGTGTCAAGACAGGAATGTACGAGCACAAAAATAAATATGTAACCGACGCCCATTTACATCGCGATACGCCTCACAGAACACCTCGGTGGGTTTCCTTTGGTGCCGGCGCTAGAACGTACAGAGACAACAAAGGGACAACAACATAAAAAGTATTAAAAATTATACGGACCAAGCCATTAGCTTAAGCGTTTACGCGAAAGGTAAAATTAGCCCTTCCATTAGCTTCCTAAAACTACTTGGGAATCCAACTGATACTATAAATGCGAATGTGAGTTTGTTCGTTTGTTACGCTGTCACGCCTTAACTACTCAATCGATTATCATGAAAGCATACGCATTTTCAGGGGTACCTACAGAAATATGGACATAGGGTAGGTACTTTTTGTCCCGGAAACGAACGGCAACTCCGAAATAGGCTATTTGACTACTTTTTTTTCTAAATTTTATTTAGTCCGACAGTTAGATAATAAAAAATAATGGACACGTATTTTTTGCTTTTTCAAATTAATAAAAATATACCTGGATAAAGCGCATTTAAGTTTGGGAGTGGGGGCTCGTAACGTCACACGCAGCTAAAAACTGCGCCTGTTTGTGACGTCACGCGACATTTCGATTTAAAGTATCTCCGTTATTTTTTGCTTAGGTACGTGAAAAAAGAAAAAATACGAGTCTAATATTTTGTATGAATCTACACGATGGGCTAAAAATAAAAAAATAGTCAAATAGCCTATTAATGCGGGTGAAACCACGCGGTACAGCTACTAATATATCAGTTATGATCAATATGAATGAAAAGAATTATTACCCAATAATCATCATCGGCTATTATTAATAATCACATTTAGTGGGCTATGATACTGATATAGACTCTATAAATGAGATGCAAAGCACCCTATGTACCCCTGTATACCCCTGACAACATGTATGCAAAATTTCAGTCATCGGTTGAGTATAGTTGCGTGAAAGCGTAAAAAAACGAATTCACATTCGCCTGCATGAACATTGAACAAATCAATCACAAAAATTTATTATACAAGAGTAATCCCGCCTGCGAGTGTACTTACGGTAATAAATTTTTTCCCGAACATCTCTTATGACTTGATGTTGTTATGAGCGACGTCGGATCTTTTCAGACCTATCAAATGTGCCGGGTGCTGGTTTTTTTTTAATATTCACGTGGGAGGTGGGGTATAATTGCCGAAATTCCCATTTTTTGA
Organism: Zygaena filipendulae; assembly: GCA_907165275.2. Classification (NCBI taxonomy): domain Eukaryota; kingdom Metazoa; phylum Arthropoda; class Insecta; order Lepidoptera; family Zygaenidae; genus Zygaena; species Zygaena filipendulae. The sequence continues at coordinate 3,407,469 of OU015649.1, forward strand.
CAATCAATGGACGGGATATTGCTATTATTATAAATCGAAACTATGTATTATTGTTTGAAATCGAAGCGGTCGAGGGTATACGAGTAAATGCGCAGATATTTTATAAATAATGTTCTGGAAATGTGGAATACTCTATTGAATAGAGTAATAGATTATAGAGTCTGTACTGTTTTTAAATTGATAACGTGGTAATTAAGGAAAACTAATTGCACCATAGAACCAAGTCAGATCAGTGCTTTACACGAATGTTTAAACGGATTAAGCACAAGTTGGATCGCACAATTGTAATTCAATAATTAAAAAATAATATGTTATAATAAAAATTTTTCACTTATTATTTACAACAAATAAATATTTAATTCAATTAAATACTTTTCTACAATATTATAAAAAAGATTGGTTCCTACAGAATTTTTTTTTCTACTAGATAGCTCCAAAACACTAATCTCGAAGTTGGTGGGTAATTCATTTTTAATTAACTGAATCGTAACTGTTAAGAAGACATCATCCCAACCGCAGACCGATTCCGACAAAACTGCGTCAAAGTTAACAACTAACACAATATTATATTAATAACATTACATACGCCTCCCACGCACCAGGTAGGTAGAGAAATACCAATATTAATAGAGACATCCCGTGGTCAAAAAACATCTTTATAAGTAATAATGATTCATATATAACAATTAATCGTTGGTCCCAAAAAGAGCGTGGTAATCGCTTACTCATTTTAGCGAAGCAAAAGATGGCCCAAAAAAATGGACAAGACAGTATGTAATTTTAACAAATTAGGCGACAAAGTCGTCACGTTGTGGATGTTAAATTATAGTGTTCAAAGATTGTTATGTCGATAGAAATTATTACTGACCATTCAGAGGCGTGGCGTAGTGATGTTATAACAGAGTAGGTATACGGGTAGTTTCTGTTTCGATATAAATATTAAATCATTATTTTACGTGTTTGTATTAATTTAGCGGCTATTCAATAAAATACAGTACAATTTAACTATAAATTTGAACTTGAATAAAAATAACCGCATTGCAGATACGATCAAAAACTAAAACTTTGTAGATGTAAATATCACATTTCTTACACTTTTCTCCTGTCTTTTAATCACCATTTTTTTTAATTCCTTTCTACTAGAAAAATGGTACCGAAGACACGCCGCTGAATGAAGATTGATCAAGTAGTTAAATTGTTTCATGATTGACTGAGACTAACAGGCAAGACGAAGCCCAAACTAATGAGACTACAAAAATTTTAAATTTTGCACCAGTTTAGTGCTAAGTAAAGATTTATGGAAATTCTAAAGGATGAGAGAAGGAACAACTGTAACTTTCGATATACGATATTTGTCATGTATCATCGATAATTCGTATACAGTTCACTACAACACTAACAAAATATTTTTAGATGAAAACCAAATGAGAATCACGAATGAACCAGCACCTCAGTTGAGTGAGGCTGGAGGATGGGTTTCTTGTTCCTATTCATGCACTCTCATATCTCCGTCCTTCACACTCTTGGGCAGTGCGTAAAGGACCGATGGAACACTAACGAATAAACTTATTAAAAACGACGTGTGGGTCCGGGAATGCTTTCACGCGGCGTGTGAATGCACAGTTAAACTAAATGATACTTCTCTGGTCTTCGCCCGCGGCTTTGTCTGCGCAGTGAATACTGCTCTCAGTGTTTACGTGTTCCATTTATGAGTAATTTTCCAACTACTTTCCCGACAGGCATAGACCAACTTTATCTATCGGTACTTATATTACAAAAGGAAAAGATTAGATTTTTTGTATGTTTGTTTGTAATGGATAAACTAAAAATCTACTCGACCGATTTTGAAAATTCTTTCCCTAACATAAAGCTACAGTATTCGAAGGTACTTTTTATCCCGGAATTTCTACATTTTCACATTTGAATTAATGCAAGCGAGGATTGTTCTTAAATTATCTATAGAAAAAGTATCTAAAAGAAAATATTTATTGCAAGTAAATAAATAAAGTATTGTTTAAAGTGTTAAAAAGTAATTCCTTTTCTCTTTCAAAGGAATTTCGAAAAATACTAATTAGCCCCACTGTCTAATTTTTGAATGCTCCATTTGCAACATGACAGACGGACGCAGAATATATTTTTGCGGTCGATCGTAATAAATATGTGTTGAATGTTTCACCCGGCTTTACATTAAGTAAATTACTTTTTCCTGATAAATTATGAGTCTGGTTTATATCTGACTGTAATAGTTTATTTAATCCATAACTGAATCATTATAGTTAAAGCACAAATAATATAGGAAATAAAAAATGCGGTAAATTTCTATGAATTAAGCAAGTGTATTAGTGATCTATCTAAAAAAATACTACAGATGATGAAATACATAAAATCTAAAATAAGAATCTTTTTGTCATATTATACACATAGGTATCACTGGTAGTTATCACATCGGTACGCCCAAATATGTTGTATTATGTAAATATTATAATATTTACATCTGTTTTGGTAGGTGAGGTGGGGATGTACAAAATGATATTAAGAACATTTTTAAAGTTGAGTAAATTTTACGCAAGTCAAAAAAGGTAAAGAAAAATATATTACTTATTATGATAATGAATAGCATAGTGTTAAATAAATGGGCTGCAATTTTTTTGCTGCGGATTCCGTTTTACTCGTGTGTATTGGAAAACGAAACAGTAAGGTAAGGTAGGGCAAAACAAGGAAGTGTGGTGAGGTGTAAGATAAAGTAATGTTATTCCTGCTGATTTATGCCCAAAATTATATCATAATAAGACGTGATCCCAACTATTTTGTTTAACCCTGACAAAAAATAAGCCCATCCATGTATAACCGGAGACTGCGGAAAAAAGAGGTGCGAACCGTATCGCATACTAATGCAATAAACATTAATTGCTTCGGGTACCTTTCAGCAGTAAAAGTAACTGTACTTTCCAGCGAACCTTTTCAAATAAACACCGGTCTAGAACGAGTCAGACTCGCACAATTTGGATTCCGTACAAAAACACAAGGGAGTCGATTCGCTACTTCAACGTTGTTGAAAACAATCACGTACCACTTGCCCGTTTGCCCCCTATGACATAAAAAAATATATATATATATATATATTAAATGCTGTTTTCCTAACTATTAGGACTAGGACTTAAAAGAAAAGGGAGAAGCGATAGTTATGTATGTGCATTGCATCATGTATGTGTATTTATACATATTTCTCCAAGATGTTTAGTAGTAGCTTAGATCGTTGGTCTATTCTCAGTAGTGCAATGAACGGTTCAATTAGGTATAGATATTTACAAATGTTCAAGTCATTAAAAGAAAATCATTGTAATAACTTCATAAACTTCAGAAGCTAAAAGAGTACACATTTATTTACTCTAATTTTATTATTACTTTTTGCCGTCGTTACCCGGGACACCCTGTATATATACAGATTGGAATAATTTGGTTTGCTTTAATTGTTTGTCACAGCAATATACATATATTAATAATAATAAATAAATAAATTTAAATTAAACTACAGATCAGTTCCATAAAACATCCTATGAAAAGTCACATCACAAGGGTATATTTTATTTTACTAAATTTTACACCTCTAACTGGGCAACAATATTGTTTATTTAAAACCAACTATTACATCTCAACTGACTATAGCGTTAGATTATGACCTTTAAGTTGTTAACCCTGGAAAGATAATCTGCGTAAAATTGACGCATATGCGTTCGAAATATTGCTCTCTCGTTTTTAATTTTGCGAATCTGTTGCTGTGCTTTTAGGACATCTCTCACGTTGCTTAGACCTTCCCTGAGGCGCATGTCTCACTGAGGTAAGTGTCATCAATTTGGAAATATAACTACCACGTGAGTCAAAATGACGCATGATTATCTTTTAAGTGATTTTTGAGATTTTGACCTAAATAGACATTCATGCTGTTTTTTTATCTGATGATACTTGTTACTTTATTTTATGTATTATTTATATATTTACGTAGATATCCTGATAAAATAACGCGATAATGGACAGTAGAATTTTGGAAGAATATCGAATCCAGAGCGTTTTTTTAGAGCGTGATGACGAAGCCGTCTGTGAGGACATGAGAGTGAAGACGACGTGCAGAGTGACTTCGATAAAGGTTTTATGACTAAGGAGAGAGAAGACAAGGCGACGTCCAGCAGAAACGAACCCTTACACGAAGAAATGATTCAGCAACTGGCTTCTTCCTCGGCTTCTCATCGAATACTAAACTTGCCAAAGCGGACTGTTAGAGGCAAGGATTGCTGGTCGACTTTGAAGGTCACAAGATGTAACAGAGTATCAGCACTGAATATTGTTAGATGTCAAAGGAGTCCGACATGTATATGATCCTCTCAAGATTAAAATTTTTCTACTTATGAAATAATATCTATCGAAATTGTAAGATGGACAAATATCGAGATATTGTTGGAACGGAAATCTATGATTGTTGCTACATTTCGTGACAAGAATGAATGAATCCGTGCTTTGATTGGCATCCTGATGATGACAGCAGTGAGAAAAAAATACGACGAAAGGCAAATGCATCGTGAAAATGCAAAAAAAAAACTATTTTCACACCACATGCTCGACAATGCCGAATTATATGTCATGTAAACCTTACCGAAAGCAAGACATTATATCTCTTGGCTTTAGCCGGGTTATAATGTTCTATTGAATTTCATTATAACCCGCTGGTCAATAATGTGATTTTCACTTTCATAATTCTTATTGCTATGTCCATAACGTCTCATTTCGCTAAACAGAATGTGTTCTCAGCGGGCGCGGCCAACTCGATTTTCGAAGACCGAAGCCGTGGCCCACTAGATTCGCAGTGAGACGAACTTCATTTGTTTGTCAAATCGAGTAGGCCACGCCAGCTGAAAGAAGTGGCTATATAGGATCTACTAAGCCTGGTTTTTTATTGTCTCGCATTATGTGAGAAAAGTAGAGTATACACCACAGGGATAAAACTGTTTTTTTCTTGGGCGCTTGAATCCCTCACTGCACTCAGGACTCAATCTTAATTCCCTCCCTTTGGTCGGGAATTAACTTATAACACCCTCGCTGCGCTCGGGAGTTAAATTTGGAGTCCTTCGTTATGTTCAGGATTCAATGTAGCGCCCGTGACATAAAACAGTGCTTTATCCCCTTGGTGTATAATCTACTATTTCCGACAACATAATATACCTGGATATGGAAGAAAGTTGTATCTGACTCATTGGAATATAACTGTATGTTCCTATCATGTGATATATATAATGTCTTTATTACTGAGTTAATAACTTAAAATGGCTGATAATTAGAAAAAAAAAGTTATTTGTGATAAAAGAAAAAATATTCCAAATTTTTGTTGATTTTTGAAGACGTTTTATAGTTCGGTCTTGTTTTTATATAATAAACAAATATAAATATACTAATTATGGTATTTATCATTTTATCAGAGTGTAAAAAAATAATACTCGTAAAGTTTATTTAAATCAATAAATAAAAAATCACATTACTACTACTTAAAACTTATGCGTCAATTTTACGCATGATTATCTTCTACGTACATCAAAATATGATTATCTTTCTAGGGTTAAGCATAAGGCTCATTGTGCCATGAACGAAAGGTTGAGCAACGAAATTTTAATTTATTGGTTACATGTCATTTACTGTATCATAAAGTAATTGTCGTCTCGAAGCAAGTCATCCAAAATAAATGTAGGGCCTATAAAATTAAATCTTCCTAACTCACAGACACCCTTTAATGCACAACGCTCTATTGCAATTATACGCTCTTATTTCTAAAGGGAAAAGGTCGAGAATAGAAAAGTAACTAAAGATTTGGACGCAATCAGTTATTATCTGAGTATAGTAAGGTATCTATATTGTTATTCGACTTGAAAATATTTGGACAAGCCTCGGTATGAGAAGCTATTACTTAGGTATATAATACAAAAAAAAAACAAAAATAATCACTGATTCGAGGTAGGTATATCTGGATGATTCAATTCTTCGGTACAGTGATGCAGAAAATCGTTCAATAATAATTTATTGAAAGGTTACCCCTGAGGGAAAAAAACCCAACCAATATAGTAGGTACCTATATAATGAATGAAAATGTGAGATTGTTTGTTTGTCCGTTACACTTTTATGCGTTAATTAGGTACCTAATCCGCAGTAGGTACTACACGTCAAGAGTATAGAAAAGAACATAGGTACCTACATACTTTTTATCCCGAAATTTCCACAAGAACTTTGAAATTAACGCGAGCGAAACTGCGCGGCACAGCTAGTGAAATAATAAAAAGGGGATTCGATGATATAATTTGTTATTTACACCTTTTTTGTTATTTACAGTTTACACCTTGTTTTTGCCAGTGAAAGACTTTTCGAAATCGGTTCAACCGTTCAAAAGACAGAAGGACAGATTCTCAGACAGACTGTATATACCTACTCTATATGTTTACGTTAGTAAAATGCTGTTATTTTAACATTACAAGCACTTCACTTTTATTTATTTTATATATTGTACATTTAGAAATTGTTTTTCAAGTCAATTTATTTAATTTAAATGTTATGGAGTCAACAAACAGTTAGTAGACTCTATAAATACCAGTATCTCCTATTCAGTAGAATCTAAAAACAGACTTGTTTTTAAATTACGAGCACGAATGTACACCATTACATGAAATACCGACTCATTATTACGACAAAGAGTGGCGCCCGCTCCCACAGATTTCGATACATTTCTTCAATGGCGGCATTTAGCTGTTTTTTTTTTTGTTTTCATCCCAAAGTCCTGCACCGATTTCACACGCTCAGAAAGTGAGACGTTGTCGCGCCCTTTGTGAGATGTTTTTAGTGAAACTAAGCGCAGTTTGTGATCGGCTGGCTATTAGTTTTGATGGGCCCTCGAAGATTCTTCGATTGATGGTTTTGATAACTTTATTATTTCTATTTTTATGATCAATATCGTTGTTGCTATGCGGAGATACATTCTATACGACCGTAGTTCCTCCGACTCCAAGATAATTATATTTTAATTTCATTAGGTAGGTATAAAATTTTTCATTCTTATTTATTTGTAATACATTTTTGTATAACTCGGCGATATCAACAAACGAAATGTCTAACTCTATTCTATTATTTGCTGACCACTATTAGGTATTATATATTTTAGTATATGGTAATATTTACATCGCCAGAGTTCACGATCGCCGGTTTAATGAATTTCGTCAATCGGAAATACCGCAAACAGCGGTGGTTACATCTGGGTGGCAATCGGTTTAACATCGAATGGGGCAACTAAAATGTTGCTCAAGTTTATGTAAAGGTTACGTAAACGTAACATAAAAAATGTTACTTACCTACATATTATTGTGAAATATAGATACACAGACTGGCTATGTGAAAACTTCCCAAAGGAATCCCAATTGTATTAATGCAAGTGAACCCGCAGGGAACAGTTAGTACTTAGTGCCTAGGTTATATTAATTACGATCAATTCAATATGAGAATTGTATCGTTGAACTAGATTGGTCCTTCGGGAAATCCAGGATGAAAATTGTTTTTCAATTGAAAACTTCTCTCCTTAAACTTTGAGTGCCTATACCCGCTAAATTTCAGTCTCAGGGCTTTAGTAGTTTCAGGGACCATGTAATCGTCAATGAATCAGTAAGTGATATTTCGTTTGCATATTAAGTATCACTAGTTGAGGATTTTAATAAAAATATTAAAAAAAACATCAGCAAATAAAATGTGACGGTTGCACGTTTTTAAAGACAGTAAAAAGATTTCTCTTCGGCCTCTGAAGTAACATTTTACTATCAACAGTGGTAACATTAAAGTCGGTTCACATAATAAATTAAGGCGGGTGCCCGAGCTTGCGCACGGGCGGCCGCGGCGGCGCGAACTCGGACGCATCTTAATTATATTAAAATGTGTTCCCTTGTGTTACCGCAAGGCATACGCCATGGTGACCGTTTCATGCACATCCAAATTTACTAGACAGACACTGTATTACAATAAAATACGGGTGTGTGTATAACCTACGTTATACGCGCAATGATTGTAACCTTTTGCTAACCAAGTGGAAAACCAAATGAATTTATTTGAGCACGAACGTCAACGCGTAACACGTGTAATGAACCAATTTTAGTAAAAAAATTAACTATTTACAGACTAGAAAATACAATAGTATAATAGAGTACTTCCATGAAATGTGTTATAAGAAATTGTGTCAATATTTAAAAAATAGCGCCTTAGAAAAGCGTTATCGTGAAAGATTTACTAAAAAAAATTCAATAGTTTCCAAAATATTCAACTTTTAATTTTGTGAAACGGAACGTTGAAACGAAACACCAATCACAGCCACGCTTGACACATGACGTAACTTTTATTTTTTTTAGGAAACATTTCAACTCTTCACAACAACTGTTTCAGAGAAGGTAAAAGAAACTGAGTGCATACAGTCAACGCATATTTTCCATTTTCTGAAGTTTATTACTTTAAAATGCATCAGTAAGATGCATTTCGATTCTTTACTGGAACTTTTGGAAGTAACTCGACACATTTCAACCTTAATTTCACTTTTGGATATTGAAGTTATCTGTCTGTTAGTGTCACATGACCCTGTCAATACGACAATGACATTTGTAACACACATTTATAAGGCGTAATTTTGAACTAGTGACGTCATTCCGCGTTTCGTTGGTTAAGTCTAAAGTAGGAACTTTGAAACGCTCTATTTAATTAATTTATGCATTTTTTTTTCTTTTTCTTGCTTTGTTTAAGTAGGCCATATATCTTTAAAATAGACTGAAAAAAAAAATCATGCAAGTACCCTATTATTATATTAGTAAGTAGATAGTTATTTGTAGGAGACGATTCCCTATAACACAGGGAATCCTAGTTTAGGGATTAGAGCTCAATATCTATTGTATAACTTTATTTTTGTTCAATAAACGATTTCTCATTTTTTTCATTATTAATAGGTATATAATGTACTAGCTGTTCCACGCGGATACGCCCGCATGAATTCTGGGATTCCCTCGGAATTTCTTTGTTTAGTGATAAAAAATAGTTTTTTCTGTTTTTAAGGTGGAACCAATCGCGTTGTAAAATTTTATAAAATTTGTTAAGTGGTCTGGGAACATAACAGACAGAGTTAATTTCGTATTTATAGTGTTATTATGGATTTAAAGGGTTGTTACATGGGAAATCTGTGAAGATTAATGTATTATAATAATAAAATTATGAAGAAAAAATATATAGTACATTAAAATATCTATAAAACGTAAAAAAATATTAACAAAATATATTTTTTTCATATTAATATGTCCTGTCTACGGCACTCATGAGTCTATATCATGTTGAGGAATCAGCAAAATAACGTGTTTAGGGCAATCGCGGTGTCGGTGTGGTCTCTCGAGCCCTTCGGTTGCTACGGCTGTGCCCTGCGGCCTGCCTTGCTTGACGGATCAATTACTTTATTGTGCCTTCTGCCCTCTACGCCACACTCGAGTGTGCTCACCCGTGACGCGCAAACTTTTTATTAACCCGCCTCTAAATGTTTATGCACTCTATGGTAGGTAACTATATTCATTTGTGAAATAGTCTCTGATTAAGTTTTATTAACTAAGAATTGTTTTTATTCAGCTAAAGAATTATATGTGATACATTAAAAAAATGAGTAACCATGCATGCATTTTGCTAGTTAATGTGGCGAAGTTCATAAAAAAACCCATCAATTAGGATCATAATTATTATGAATGGAACCACATGATGGATTAGTTGTTTGCCCAAAACAAAACTCAGTCAACAGTTCGACTTTACGGAATCTTAATATTGGTTAATCGCTTCAAAACCAGACTTTGCCTAGGGGCTATAAATTTTATGTCTGCGACTAAAATGTTGCAATAACTTGTTAGAACTTAAATTCACTCTCGTCCTAAATTTCTCTTTACTGTAAAAAAACTATGTCATTTCTTTATATAGTACCTACATGACTCATGCTATTGATACCTAGATCTATATATATACAATACATACATTTTTTTATTATAATAGACAAGTTTGGCTGTAAATTCACCTCTAATAAGCGAAAAATAAAATCTCTCAATCTTCTTGTATTTCACCAATTCAATGTGTTTTTTATACTTAAATTTTATCAAAACCTTGCTTACTTACAAAAATCACCAAATCTTTGTAAAACACATTTTTTTTGGTTACAGTAATATCTTTATTTTACTAGACACATTTTGTGAGTGAAAGAAAAGCTTCAAAGTGAATTTTCCGCTTTATATCCGCTTCAAACCGGGTGCAACAACACAATCAAAAGTGTATACCTTCAAAAATTGTGTCAAAAAAGGTCAGCTGTGCATTGGCGTAAATCCGAGTATGGTGGATGTTTGTAGGTTCAGTGCTTTGGTATATTAGTATAATATGGAGTATACCATAGTGATATGGACATCTGAGAAAAAAAAATAAAAGTTATGTAACTGTATAATAAATGTGGTGTCATTTTTCTATGATAAATATGACACATAACAAAATCGATCATTCTTGCTCCAATTGCTACTTATAATGTCTTACGGCTTGAGTACGCGCATGTCGCGGGAGAGCTCCATTTTAGGCGTCCGGATAAAAAAAAGCGAAACGTTCGGACAAGCACGAACGCGTCGAAGGCCACCGCCCGCGACCTAGACATTGCCCAATTTACACAACACCTATTATGAAGCCAATGACGGCACATAAGGCCAATTATAACGAGAACTAGTTCTTTGGCCTTTTTTTTTCTATAAGCTCCGCGTGATGTGAAACGAAAGCGAGCTTGGTTGTCTTTTGTCTGAATTTGTAAAGTTGCTTTCGTCAATTTTATAATTGCATCTTATTTACAAGTAAATAATTTTTCTTTGCTTTTGTGAGAGAATAAAAATAATTTCATTTAGTTTTAATTATTTTATTTTACTAACGTCCACGAACATCGTGTTCCTCTAACTAGAAGCATCAGAATTTTGAATTATTATAAGCGTTGACAGTTTCAACTATTCATAAATTATTTCTTAAAGTACTGGATATATCAACTAGAAACGAAAAATAAATAAATTAAAAAGTATGGAATACCTCCAACATTTTCTATCTAAGGCGAGGTCACATTAAGTGACTTTCTTTACTGGTACTAAATTGGTTAAACTTAACGGTTTTGTTCTAATCAGTGTTTTCCTTGATATACCTAATACGGATTTTGTATGTATAGTGTATATTCTTTTAACACAATTAACAGGTGCCTCGCCTCTTTCTGCCCAAAAGCTGTTGGTCATTCATCTGTGCGGATATCCTGCAATAAGCATTTTTTTCGCATCACGACCGTAGATATAGGTACCTACTGCCTTAAAAATTAATACCATAACGAATGCTTAATTTTATACATCCTCCAGAGGAAATCACTGGCCAGTGACACACGTCCGTTGCGGTTCGGAAATAGCGATGTTTTTGTCTGTGTCCAAGTTTAATGTTAGGCCCGTGGTTATCAATAAAAATACCTGCTTCTTCATTTGAGTATTTAAATAAAACAAAAACGCAAAAATAATAAAAGTGATTATTATTACTGTACCCCGCAGTTTCACCAGCGCAAGTTTCGGAATTCTCGCGGGAACTAATTTTTTCCAAAATAAAAGTAACCTAAGTTACTTCTTGTAAAATCAGCTATCTACCAGTGAAAGTCCCGTTACAATCGGTCTAGCCGTTTTAGAGATTAGCCGGAACAAACAGACAGCCAGATAGACAAACAAATTTAAAAATTGTTTTTTTATGAAAGTACCTACCGTATACTTTAGTGCATGTAATGAAAAGATGTTAATTCGGAATTACAAACAGACACTTTAATTTTATTTTAGTCATAGATTTATTTATAGATATAGATTTATTTTTCAACCATAAACGGTTTTCAAAAAATATTTGCTTAAATTGATAATTTAATACAATATTCCCTACTATTTATGGGAGACTGGTTAGGCAATTTTTATATTCTCACTTTCTTGGTTTTCTCCAGAATAAAGGAGTGAAAAAAGGCGTCAAACATTAAATGGACGTGCGGTTTGAAATTGTGAAACTACAAGTAATGGATATCGGGAATCAAGCTCTGGTTTTTTAAAGTTTAACCACCGCGGTGAATATAGGGGGATGTCGTGTTCTCGAAGATTCTCGCGCCCCTGCACTGTATATTACTCCTGGGTGAAACTGCGGTTACAGCTAATAACATAATTATGTAAATCCATATTTATAAATGCATCATTATCTCTATATTAAAATTATTAAAACTATACTGTTGTAAATATTTTTTTGCTGACGGAACGAGTTCACACTAATTTTTTATCCGTTCTTTATTCTCGATGACTAAGACACGATATTAAAACGCTATTAGTCTAGATGAGCGTACGATATATCATTCGGGGGCGGTGATTTTATCGCTCCTAAACGCAGACAAAAATTTTCGATGTCTTTGCTGTTTTTTTTTTTTTTTATTTTGTTCGCTCTGCGGTTTTGCGAGACGAGAACAATGTTGGGACTCCTATTAACATCTCGGGGGTTTGTACTAATAACGCAAAATGAGTTCGGCATTTCACATTATTGTTTATGTGCGAGTCTGGATTGTCTCACGGTAGGAGATAAGCGGCCGACTTTTCGAACGGGCCTCCGTGCTTTCGTAACTTTGTAGGTGGTATATCGCGTGGGTGTCGAATTGATTTTTATATTTAAATTCTATCATCGCGCCTAATATTAATAACATTAATAATATGATTACGTGCAGGCGAAAGATCATTAAGTTTTTGTACCAATAAAAATTTCAATCGCCTTGTATTTTTTATTTAGCATACACATTGTGTGGAACAAATTTTTATATTCGTTCGTTTTATATAATATTATAATTATTCATGTTTATGCATTAAATAACATTTTGTACCTACACAGTAACGGAACTTTATTTAAATTTGCTGTGATTTTGTAGACTATTTACGTTTATTGGTTAGGATAATAGGGTACTTGCATGAAATTTATTTTAAGAAATTGCGTCAATATTTCAAAAATAGAGCCTTAGAAAAGCGTTATCGTGAAAGATTTACTAAAAAAATTTCAATAGTTTCCAAAATATTCAACTTTTAATTTTGTGAAACGGAACGTTGCAACGAAACACCAATCACAGCCACGCTTAACCCATGACGTCACTTTTATTTTTTTAGGAAACATTTACCTCTTTCAGAGAAGGCAAAAGAAACTAAGTGCATACAGTCAACGCATATTTTCCATTTTCGGAAGGTTTTTACTTTAAAATGCATCGGTAAGGTGCATTTCGATTCTTTACTGGAACTTTTGGAAGTAAATCGACACAGTTCAATCTTAATTTCGCTTTTGGATATTGAAGTTATCTGTCTGTCAGTGTCACATGACCCTGTCAATACGACAGTGACATTTCTATCACAGATTAATAAGGCGTAATTTTGAACAAGTGACGTCATTCCGCGTTTCGGCGGAAAAGTTTAAAGTAGGAACTTTGAAACGCTCTATTTAATTAATTTATGCATATATTTTTTTTCTTCTTCTTGCTTTGTTTATGTAGGCCATATATCTTTAAAATAGACTGAAAAAAAAAATTCATGCAAGTACCCTATTTTGTTACCTAATAGCGAGCTCTGAGCTCAGATGTGTAACGAGTATAGTTGAGGAGCATGGTAGTTGTTGATTGATCATTTTTTTACAATTTTTTATACTACCAACTTCAAAAATAAATCATTAGAAATCCACTGGTAGCACTAAACATAAAAGAGTCAGTAAAAATTTTCTATAATATTTCTGAAGCATGAAATACGAACGGATTAAATGAAGATGACACAGTACATTTCCCAAGTCTACCTCCAGTCCCTATTATAATAACAATGCTCAAAGCTGCGCAGTCATAGATAAATCATCAGTGGCCGACTGCCGTACATAATAAGTGTTGAATTTGGCGTTTCCTTAACAATTCCCAGCAGTGGAGAGGCAAAATGAACGGCTACCAACACAGTTGTCATCGCCATAAAACTATTGTGACCATCCAATATGGGCGGATGGTACTTTTTTCTAAACCGTCCTGGGAGGCGACCACACTCGCGCCCCGATACCCGACCGCGCCTATCCATGTATAAACACAATAAAACTTAATATTTACCCTCACTCCGAACAATAAAGATACAATGAGCGAGTACTGTAAAGAGTTTGTACAACACCGCTCACTTTTCCAGTTTTAGTTTTTTTTCAAAATTTATTCTATCTTGTCTGACGAAAGGTTTAATTTGGATAACTTGTGTCAGCCGCGAGACTGTACTCATTGTCCATTTATAGAACTTATTTGTAAAGTTGCACATTGTCTTAAAGGAGTGATATTTGCTTTACGAATCGGCGATAGATAAGTGAAGTATGGGAAAATGAGTTACCTATGTTGTGAGTCATCAGAAACGTATTTTTTTTCAAGGTTCCATTGATTTGTTTGTTTTTAGCAGTAACTTGTTGTACCTTAGGAAGTTTTATGGCGCTATGAAAAAAAAATGTTTGGCCTTTTTTATTATGCGTCTGCTCAAAACTCTACACGAATTATTATTTCGTAATAATTCCCTGACGCCTGTCGCCTAAGGAGACAGATTTTTTTAATGTGTTATTCAATTTGTTGTCTTTTCATCCATACAATTAGCCCACTGTATCTTTTATTTTAACAGCCCAAATATGTTAAAATATCACTCTAGCACACTTTAAACTTCTGTTATCATGGGTACTGATTATTATCAACCGCACCTACATTTTTTTTAATGTATAAAATAAATGAAAAATAAAAAGTAACAACTGCGGTAATATTTTTATTAAAATTATATAACACGTTATTCGCATTTCTTACTTTTCACCCGTTTTAAAGGAGGAAGGTAGTGCGTTATAACCAAGTCATTCAGTTTGTGAAGGTAGGTGATATTTTATGAGTTCAAATTATACATATATTGTTCGACGAAAATGTGTTCAAAGTTGTGAAGTCTTACACAATTTACACGTTATTTCTGAATCAAAAAGAATCCTTAATATTATAAACGCGAATGTAAGTTTATTTGTTGGTTTGATAACATTTCACGTCTTAACTACTCAACAGATCATTAATTTCATACATACTTATTGTCAGGGATACAGAGTAGGAAATAGGAGACTTTTAGTCTCGGAATTCTCGCGGAATCTCCAAAAATAACGTGCGTAATAAGTATTATTTTAAAACATTCACTTCTATGTATTTATTTATTCAGAGCAAGACAGACTTAGGTACAGTTACAAAAAAAAACCGAATGTCTTTTTACCCTATTAGCGACTTAAAAAATAATTATTAATAAAGTTTCGCTATAAACGCCACTTGAATATAGTCGATACAATTTAATAATCTCCTCATGAGGTCTGAATGAGCTCTTAAATCACCTAATTGTCCACGAGAACCATTCTGTGCGAGGAAACAATAACACTTTTTACGTTACAAATTATGAGGCTTCGACACACTTTAAAACACCTATTGTTAATTATCAGAGAAATCCGGTGGTCCGTGACAAAATTTTGCCACTTCACACTAAAGAAGTTCAGAGAAATGTATACTTTATGACACGAAAATTAAAACTAAATTTTGTTTAATGTTGTTTCAAGATAAAATTTCTCGTAATGAGGCCTTTTCATTTCCAATTTTTTAATTTCACACTAGACATTGTTTGCAACACTCCCGTGTAAATGAAATAAATGAAAAAAAAGCCATTGAATGGATGTACGAGTTTGTTTTTGTAATTTTTTCGTTCGATTGTGGTTCTTTTGCCGTCAGGAATAGGGGTTACATGAAATATATGTTTAAAAGTACATATTATCGAATAGTAGTGTGACCAATTTTTACCGACAGTATTGGTATGGAATTTCATTGAGAATTCGTTACTATCAATTGAACAATTGTAACGGATTTTTGTCTTCAGAATTGTAGAATAAAGTACTCGTTTTTTACCTCCTACCGAATTTATTGTATTTGCTTGAAAACTTTAGGTGATTTTAATATTTTTTTATTGTATTATCTGTCGCACATGATAAATTTAAAAATGGATACCTACCTTTTCTCTTCTGCGTAGCTAGGATGCGCAACATGATATATTTATCGAACGAAAGATAAAATTGTCGACACGACAAATATTTGTGGGCGTCCAAGCAAAAAAGTGCAGTAGTGGGGTATTGAGTTAAGACTAGATTCGGTTAAACATTTTTTACCACTGGTAGACAAAACGATGTATTATGTCGACGAGAATCGATAAAATGGCTCGATAAAATTTTATCATGTTGCGCATCCTAGCTCCGCTGGTAGAGTAGACGTAGGTAATTACATTATACAAAATAAGTCTCAGATATGCAAGGTATTAAATTCTATAGTGTATGAAAAATGAAAAATACAAACAAACTCATGCTAATCCCTTGGAAGCTAACACATATCCATTTTCCCTTACACTCCCCTTTTGTCGAATTCAAAATCACAAAAGCTGTTGAAACCTAAAGTTGAGGACATTGGGGAGAGGAATATCTGTGAAACGGGTACTCGCTCAAAGTTATATAGGTAAAAAAAAAAATTACACAAACTTTATTTGCTACTACACTATTCAGCACTCTATTTTTTTTAAATAACCATTAGAACGACCTTTAAACAAACAAGATTGTTCAATTAACCATAATGTTCCGAGTTACCAATCTTGTATCTCTGTCAAACATATGTTCAGGAAGTCGCGTGCTACTTTTTTCTTCAAAACTTTTAGAAACACTCGAGTAGAGTTTGCTTTATTGCAGCTACTTTTAGAGTTGTTTTTTTTTCAAACCCAATTCCTAGAAAGTAGTGTGTGGTATGAATTATTTTAGTAAGGGAAAGTGTTTGCCTCTAATTAAAATAAAACTATTCTTCATTTGACAATTAGTGTTTATGCGTCTGATTGTGAAATTGAAACTTAATAAGAATGTACAACTGTACTACAATGCTTTACTTAGAATAAATTTTATATTTTTATTTCGCTTTGTACCTATTTTAAAAGGCGTTACGCGTTACGCGAGAAAGGGCCAAGTAAAAGTAATCAATGGTTTGACTCGTAGACCGCCCGCGTTGATGTCTTTATTAGGGTGCGTTGCGTTGCTACGCATGTAGCCGCTTTGTAGCGATCGAATTAAATGTTTTGCAAATTAATTTTAAGAGTGATTCGATTAGTTGGTTTAAAAACATGTAGTAATTATTTGATCGTAATATTAAGTAAGTACCTAAGTATATAACTATACACACAGCACCTACACATGTATCTGCGCAAATAGTTTTTTTGTAAATTTGTATAATATGCATAGATATTATTTTAAATATTTTTTATATAAGCATATCATGTATCTAGAAATTTCAAATGACTTGTTCAATAGTTGATACTTGTATATAAAATTTATTGAATTCTAACTACATACTTATCGACAAAAATAGCAAATCCTACAGGGATAAAGTTGAACATTACCTTATGATCTGTATTATTAATTTCTTTTAGCTTAAAGAAATTGCATGTTTTTTGGATAAATTTAATAATAAGTGTTCAATAACTTGATTGTTCTATTGATCATTTTACGCTGAAGCACGCGACACGTGCGCGGCTGCGCGCGGCGCGGTGTGCGCGGGCGCCGGCCGCCAGACGCGCCGCGATTGGTCACATGCTCTGCCGCCCCTCCCACCAGGCACTCTGGCGCATCGCTCGTTGCTTATGCTGACTCATGCAACCAAGATTTGATACGATATAAAATTGAAACAAATTACCTTTTCGAAATAATATTACGTTAATGAAGTTTAGTAAAAAATTACTATATTACATAAAAAAATCGGAACCTATTATTATACAATATTCAAAAACAAAAATGAAATTGCACGATCTAATCTTATTTCACAGTCGTTACTTGAGACTTGTTAAAACATGTAGAAACTGACTTGAGTTTGTTTTGTTATAACTGGGCCTAATTTCTTTGACTGACACTTCATTTTTTTTATTGTAAAAAGGCACCCATTAAGTGGAATCATAAAAGCAACAAACGACTCGATTGAAAAAACGGTGGTAATCGCATTACGTCTATTATCTAACGCGAGATAGCCCAACGTAACGCCAACCTAATGACCTAAACACGACGGAGGAATATCGAAGACGGTGAAAAAAACGAGCCAAGTGTGGGACCAATCGCGCGGTGAGGCAGGTAAAGCCTCCCACCATTACTCCGCCTTGATAGTCGAGTCGAAATTGTCAGACGTAATCGTGCTACCACCGGCCGCGCTCATGCTAAACGCGTGGGATACGCCCATCGCAAAATGAAGTGTTTGTGGTTATTTGTGCTCACAGTTGTGTTTCTGAAATGCGACGCCGCTGGCCACAAGCCGCGGAGAGGACGCGGCAGTATGTGGTGGTAAGTTATGTGAAATGTTGTACTATTGTCATATCTGCACTTTCATCGCTCTATGATAATTTCAATAAGAAACGTGAGAAAATTAGGGTTGAGTTGTCAATTGTTACGTTAGATTTGTGACAAATGGGAGATACTGATTCGTAACATGAACCATAACTGATGGTTGAATATCTGAAATGCACAAAAAGCTTAACTAAAACTGTAAAGAACGGGTTAAATACAATAATTAATTCAAAAGTAAATGTGATAACATTAATATTGCTTTACAAAATATAGTTAAGTTGCAAATAATATCTAATGTAAACTAAAATCTATGAAAACGCGGTAGTTAAGTTATTTTGAGGGGTTAATATTTACTATTGGAAATATCAAGAAGGAAATTGGAATCAGATTGGAAATATAAGCAGGTAGGTAGACGCATATGAACTTTTGATATTTTTCGGATCGAATATATTTAATAAAATTTATAAGTTTGTAATTTATAAGACTAAATCCTTGAGGTTTATGAGGGTTTTGATAGGCTATAAAATTGCTCAAACATAGATTTAACGATAACGATAACGATAGCCAACATTTACAATACTTTCCCGGAAGACTATATAACTCATGGGCATGATTAACTTTTTAGACCTGTAGGTACTAATTAATGTATTACTATTTGTTTTTCGCATTTTATTTATTTATTGAGAAACTAATGAAAGATAATTGCGCATGCGCTCACATTTGATTAAGATAAAGAACGAATGGATATGATTGAAATTTTATAAGTACCTAAGTAAAACCATTACAGCAATCAGAATGATCTGTCTAGAAGTGAAGATCAGTATAATTTACGATAGTTAACCGTTAAATTAATGATAATTAAACTGTTTGAAATTATTTCAAAAGTTTAAAGGGTTTCTTGAATTGTAAATGAATACCTAGATAGTACCTAATTGGGTACATTAATCAGTTTTTTTAACTAGTGCTTACCAAATTTATCAGATATGTATTTAGGTTCAGACTTCCTTAACATTATTTGATAGAATAAATAACAGTCTAGTTTTCACTACATCGAAATTAAATTGTGTCTGTGAAAAACATTAAGTATTATATCAATACCTACATTTATTATTATTATCTACTTAATATCTCGGTTTAATTAAATTAGTAAATATTTTGTTGAATTAAAATATATATATATAAACACATTTATGATTTTTTGGTAAACTTGCTCATTAAATGACTAGCCTATTAGGTAGATAAATTTCAAAATGACTAAATCAAATACAATACAATAAAATATGATTGTTTTCATACTTCTGGGTAAAAACTTGTTTCCATAGCACCAAGCTATACCTATCTTATCTTCAAAGTAATTTAATTAATTCTTAATTATTTCTTATGCCATTTAAAATCTGACCATAAACACTATCTTTGTCGTCTTACAAAAACAAGCAACAATTTTTATGTATAATATCCCATCAATTTTAAATTGTTAATAACCATTGACATTCACTTGTTTTCCTGTCTGCGCGTGGGAATCGAAACGTACAACTCGCCTCTAGAACTTTTAAAATTACCTACTCAATAGATTTTATCATTACCACTTGCTTAATATTGCGATATTTAACTAAGCATCTGCAGTGAAACGTTTTGTAGAAAGGTATCTTAATTTTTAACTATAGCTGTGCCCCGCGATGCCACCCATGTTAATTTCGAAGTTCCTGCGGAAATTCCGGGATAAAAAGTAGGCAGTAGTAGGTCTTTTTCTGTGCTCCTCTCAACGTGTATGCAAAACTTTCTGATGATCGAATGAGTAGTTAAGGTCTGAAAGGGTACCGTGAAAGGTAACAGATAGAGTAACCTAGTTTCGCATTTATAATAGATATTGTTATGGATTATAACAATCCACTACAATGGACACAGTAGGTATGCACGTATAAACATGATAATAATATGGTAGACCTATTATATGATATTTTTTGTTTTAGGTCAACTTTTTTATAAGCTAGCCAATCCCGCCGGATTCACTTGCGTTAATTTCAGAGTTCTCGAGGGAATACCGGGATTAAAATTATCCTATGTCACTCAGAAACACTGCTGTAGCTGTATAAGTGAAATAATTTTGAAAATTGGCTAATTAGTTTTCAGTTCATTACAAACAAACGAACAAACATATTATCCAAAATAATCAAAGCTTTTCAAAATAATCAAAGATTTATTATATATATATTATTTATATTAGTCTATACTAATATTACCAATTACTACTTAAATAATTTAATTAATTATTAGGTAAGCTTTAAGTAACGCTAGTCGCTTCGTGTCACACGCAATAGTTCGTCTCCACTGTGACGGACGGATGACGGGAGCATCAGTTTTGTATTTATATAAGCTATCGCTCCACTTCTGGTATGCGAGCCCCTTAATCCTTCTTATAAAGACATTTAAATCTATTAGAGTTTACGGGGAAGGATTGATTTATGTTAGCGTTGTCTAAATAAAGTTTTAACGCAGAAAATAATAAACTATAACAGCGAACTGGGTCGGAAATTAACTTTCCTCAATGAATTTAATCTGTAATATTTATAGAAACATTATTACCGGGTCAAACTTTGTCTCTTGTTGTGATGGTGATTTTTATAAAAGAACTACTAAACCGATACTAAAAATGATATCGTTGACATGAAACTTTTATCACAGAGAATTTTTGAGGAAATCATATGGGTGAAGCTACAGGCAACACTACCCAAAACGTATACAAACTTTTCCTCTTTGTAATATTAGCGTAGACAAAAACACCGGTCGCTTAATCTTTATTGATGTAATCTCACGCTTGGTCATTCATCTATTATATTATTTGCATATTATAGCAGTTTTTTACTATTCACTTTTTGTCAAAACTTTTACATCAGAGCGACTAGAGTGAGCCGTCGCCGTTGACCTTATTAACTAAATATTTCTTCTCACGGCCGCCTCTACGAGATTTATAGTGTGTTTACAAAATTTTTATCTCTCGCTATCAGCTGTTAAGCGACTCTGGCGCGTGCGCGTGCATTATGCAAATATACTACTGTTGTTTTCGTTTTTTTTACACTTAATAGAAATCATCAACAAAATCAAATGGGTCGTTTGTTATATGTAGGTACATGAATTTGGATAGTGAAAGTTTTTTACTAAAGATTAATGCGAAGTAGATACGAAAATGATAGTTTGTACTTTACATAAAAAATCACTTTCATTGAATTCATTATTCGTATTTAGTGCGCAGTAAATTAAAAATGGTTCAATTTATTAGATACTAGCTGACCCACGCGGTTTCACCCGCGATAATTTCGGAGTTCCCGCTGTAATTCAGGATTACAATATAGTCTATGTTACTCTGGGATAATGTAGCTTTCTAATGGTGAAATAATTTTTGAAATCGATCCCGTAGTTTTTGAGTTAAATCGTACCTAACAAACAAACAAACAAAAAATCAAATCTTTCCTGTTTAAAATATTAATATAGATATAGACTATTAGGACTTAACCTTAGAAACCCGTTAGTTTTGTGGTTTTCAGTCGTGAAAGTTATTAAAACATGAGCGACGGGAAAATTTAGGTATAGTCTCTGCAAGCTGCAGTTCGTATTAATAAGAGCATATATAATAAAGTAAAATACTTTGTCACCTGATCAAATAAGATATTGCGTTCCAAATTTATATGACAATAATGTAAATTAATCCTTACTATATTATAAAATCCAAAGTGAGTTTAGGGTGCTTTTTGTTCCGAAATTGCCGCATGAACTCCGAAATCAACACGGGTGAAACCGCGGGGTTCAGCTGTTTATAACTAGGTAACCTTTATGAACTTAAAAGTGTACCTAAATTCGTCACAACACACAAATAAAGCGTAGGTACCTATAAAAAAAGATAAAAAAAGCGCTTAAATACAACATTGCCACACCTCAGCTTCTTAATATTCATCACCTGTTCACAATATTACATTACGTGCGAAATCGCATACCGGCGTCACGATAATGTATGATAACAACACGCCAATCCAACAAGACCTCTGCGTGTTACTGTTATATTCCCGACGGCCGTTCCTGCGGCGATCGCGTTAGGGGGAAATGGGAGGTCCACGTAAAGTGGTGCGGTCGTATCTGATACTTTGACGCCTCGTAGGATGCTAACAAATGAAATAATAAATGGTTAATTTGTATTCAGTGTGCGCGCGAGTGTTGCAGTTGGTTTAAGGAGAAGTTCTGTCAATACACTACATTTTAATTAGTTGTCAAAAAATATTTTTTAAATATACATTCCGTCTTTCTATAAGGTTACATATTTTGGTTGTTGATTTCTTCTTAAATAAGATGGTCATTATTAGCTTAAACTTATGGAAGTAAGTTTTTAGTTGCAGTATGTATTTTAAGACATATATTTACATTAAAAGCGTTGTGCATTAAGTTCCCTATACTTATTATAATTATGTATAGATATACAAAAAAGTTAAGTATTATGTCGCTTTAGGTAGGTAAGTATACAAAAAAATAATTAAGTATTATGTCGGTTGTCTTGTCTTATTATAGTAGGTACTTACCTAAAAGCTTTGCTTAGTTTGAGATCGGGTTGATAATATCCAAACATTATTATAAATAAGTTAGTTATTCGTTTATTATTTTAAATTGAATTTAATTTAAAAGCACTAAAATTAACAAATAATATAAAAATCTAAACCTAGTGTAGGTACCATTAGCAGCGAGACGAAGCTCGAGCTACTTATTATTATTTTGTTTTAACTTTTTACCGCTGGAGAAATAATATATTTAATTTTACTCGCAAAAGATGCGGTTTCAGCGGGGTTAGTAAAAAGTTTTATATGAAAAAAAATTAAACCGACTTTAACGGCCGCACTCAGAGTCGACTTTAATGATTACTTAGTTAAGTATATATTTTTAAAACAAAACTGCCGCAATCAGAAACGTTCAGTAAATTAATGTTAATTGGCATTTAATGAGATGTAACTTAATTAGTTAAATGCCAACTAACATTGATTTATTAAACTTGTCTGATTGCGGCAGTTTTGTTTTAAAAATCTATACTTAACTAAGTAATCATTAAAGTCGACTCTGAGTGCGGCGGTTTGAGTTCCGTTGTCGGTCTCCGAAACTCATCATCAGATCTTTATGAAATTTAAATGGGACCATTACAGAATAAACCCCTTTCGAACAAAAAAAAATAATTTGCAAATTCATCTGAATTATGACGGAGTTATGCCCGAACATAAAAAAATACAAACATCCGAATTGATAACCTCCTCATTTTTGGAGTCGGTTGATAACACCACAGTATTAATTTGCAGTTAATTTAGATATGTAACTACAGAAGCATTTTCAGTATGTGGTATTGTTAAAAATAACAACGTTAGCTTCATCTTTGACTCCTTTCCTTTAGATCTTAATTATTTTCTGCCTCGTTTCCAACTTCTTGCTTCAACCAAGTATTAAACAGCGATCTTTCTTGAAAGGAAAACCTAAAAAATGTCACCGACTACGTGCTTTAATTACCCAAATATGGGGACACAGGCATACCAAAGACAATATTTGTTATTTTGACACATTCACACAGGCTTTATCGCTGTCCAAACATTGAGTTTGCTCGTGAAAGCCATTCACGATTTTTTTTTTTACCTTGAGGACTTGTGTGTCTCGTATTTGGTTTCCTACCAGAGTGTAAAGTGCAAAGGACTTGTAGCCACAGACAAACATGGATATCCTCAGTTTTTGTTTCAAACAAGTCGTGGGTGTCGATGTGACAGTGGGTTTTCCTTTTTACTTTCTTTTCTCAAACTTCAAACACGTCCTACGCAAAGGTTGTGATCCCTTACGTAAATCTTTTGTTTTAGTAACGTTTATTATTAATGAATATGTTATAACTAGTCATTAACTTTCAAATCAATTAATTGACATGAATTTTATTACAATTATTTAAATTGATACCTACTTGTTGCCTAATTAAGAAAAAATATAAATAATAATAAAATTTATGTAGGTATCTAACTATTACATATCGTGCCTAATTAAGGAAAAACATAGATGTAGAGAATTAGCTTCCGCATCTGAAAATTAGTACTTATCTTAATTACTAACAAGATTTCTATCTATATTGGTAGGTCATATAATTATCACTACCTATGAGAGTTTTTACTTATCTCTAACAACTCTAACTATACCTAAAGATATTGCCAAAGTTTCTGGGATGGGTTGTTCAGTTTCTAAGTTTTAATGGCAGGCCGATAAATACATAATGTTATATCTTGACTGGTGTAATTAATTAATACAACCATTTAATTTCGTTTAAGTAATGTATTATTTCTAAACACGTTGCAACTCACTATTGACATACCAAAAAAAGTGAAAGATTTACTGGCGGCAGCTAGTGCTGTGACCACCGTACAAAATAGTGTTGTAACTTGAACTTATAATGTACTTAATTATGACACATAATATCTCTTTAAAAATTATTATTTTGCGCAACTATTCGGTTGATAATAATCGTTTACAATCTGCTTCGACGGAGACCGGAGCTAGGAGTAATCACATAGACTAAATGTCACGGACCCGGTATAGCAACGATCGTTGACCGAAGTAGCTAAGTAGTCTTATAAGTAATTGCATGTCGTCAAGTAAAGTGAGTTGTTATGCTATTTGGGGTAATAATTATGTGGTAATAAAATGTCCTTTAACAATAAGAGGAATGCGAATCAGAGTAAAAATAAGTAGATAATTTTGGGAATAAAAATATAATAAAATATGAGCGCCCGATAGGATATTGTACGGACTAAAATGAATATAGTTAATTATATTTATAATAAAATTATAATTAAATTACTATTATTATTTCTGATATTTTATTAAAATTATCCCCGTATTTTTCAGTGAGAATTTCTCTTAGTTTTGTAATTATAATGCATATCAGAGTCATGGTTGACAAGTAGGTACATGGCAAAATATTATCTAATATTAAAATAAAGTGATATTTATGGCAAGCATGTCCTTATATCTATTTACCATTTGTTATGCAATTGGCTTCAAACGTCTCCTTAAATGAGTCATTTAGGGATCCGTAATATGTATACTCCAAGTTAAGAATCAAGATTAAAAACAAAAGCGTTGCCTTTGGGTCGCCGTAAATTCTTGGAGGAAATGAGAATTTCCAACGAACACTCTTATTTACGCAACACTCGACTACAAAGAAAGGTAAATAGAAAAGTAATACGATTTCCAACGTTCCGAGCGCACGGCACGCTGCGCGAGAGTGCGCAGAGGTTTTTTTATTATTTGTAGGCCGACGTTAGGCCGTAGTTCGGAGCGACGCCGAGGTTTCTGAGCCGGGCCGAGTCAACACGCAGCGATCTCCACTCGATCGCTCTCAGCCCGTGTTTGCCCACTCGGCCTTCGGGGATTAATGCGCGACGCAAATATTTATCTAAACGTATGCGGATTGACAGTTCGGTCGTCAATTGTTTGTTGTCTTTACTTTTTTCAAATGAGCATTTCATTTCGAGTTGCACCCATTGCCTTAAGTGGCGTTCGGATTTTGTTTATTTTATTTTTTCGTATATCCATGCAGCCAGTCGTTCACTCTTTTTTTTTATTTTCAACAACTTTGTCTTTGCTCGGGTAATTTAATAAGCCTCAACATTAAACATTTTTCACAATGCAGCCGTTTTTTCTTTACAGGGGCTTAGCTAAAGTTGGAGAGCCAAACAACTTGTCACCGATGTCACCTAGAGTATTATATATGGATCCAGCTGTCCATTCTACGCTGAGGCGGAAACAACGGCGACTAGCCAGGGAAAACCCCTGGGTCATAGAAGCGGTTGCGAAAGGTGCCAGCATGGCCGTCGCCGAATGCCAGCACCAATTCAAAAACAGAAGATGGAACTGCTCCACAAGAAATTTCTTGAGAGGAAAGAATTTATTCGGAAAAATTGTCGACAGAGGTAAGTCGTATTTTATTATTATAGGATTAATTAAGAATCTATATCGATAAAGAGCCGACAGGTTAATGCTCAAATCACGTTTAGTGTCTCCCAAAAAAAAAAAGAAGTCTTAATATCAGAGGATGAGAGATATAAAACGTTTTAATACCAGTTTCTTAAAAACACGCGTCAGTTATTTGTCTCAATTTCGGTGTCGTCGAACAAAAAGAAGTAAAAGGAACTTTAAAATCTTTAATACCCATTTTAAATGCGAAATAACTGTAAGAAACAGATTACGAGGCATTGAGACGCTCAAGGGGCTAATCTTCAAAATCAATCGAAAATAATATACTTTGCCAAAAAAGGTTGAACACAAAAAGGTGTATGTTTTGTACAAGCCCCTAATACCAGTTACAAAGAGTGGCTACAAATTAAGTGATATCTTTAGTTGGCAACCCTTTTCAAAGATTTTATCTGCGTTCAACGGGAGGGTAGCGCGTCAGGGGCACATATAAAGGGCTCATCAAGATAAAACGTCCCGGATCAATTACATACATGCGGCCGTCCCGGCCCGAGTGACGTTCCGAGTTCCCGTTTGTCGATGATTCGTTTTACTTTTTTTTTTATTTCTTAATGTTGGATTATTTTATTAAATGAAGATGCTTGATGTATAAATTTTAATTGTGATATTCATAGAAGGCATTCAATTGGACAGGTTAAATTATTCCTAATTTGAACATTTACACTTTTTTGTTTAAATAGGTTAAGATTTTTTTGTCTATATATTTTTTAATATCTAATACTTGGTGTCAAATCTCGATAGTATCTTAATCCCATTTTACTTCCGCTCCGATACTATCTTTTGGCGTGAAATAGATGTAAAAATAAACATAATAAAATATTATTAAAACATATGGCAACACTGAATCACTGAATCGTCGTTCCCATTTAGTTCGGTATGAATGTAGATTGTTATCAAAAGATATAAATCTGTGAATAGATATCCATTAGCTTTACAATAGAGGTTACACAACTGTGCAGTGTGCACAATACCCAAAGCATTTAGGTAATAGGTTATATTGTAGTATAATGTGAAAAGATAGATTTACACATCAGCAATGTTTTACCACTATAAATAGGTTAATATTTTCATAGTTCATTCATCTATATTGGCGCCATTTCTTTTTCTACGTCTCGAGTGCCAACTATTAACAGCTTTATTGGATGTATAAGGACCAAAACGACAGCTGACAGCTCGTCTCTGTAGCTTTTTTTTGGATAATTGTCCGACTTCAATATAATTCTTACAAATGAAAATAATAATAGTACTGTCAATTTGTTCTAAATAACAAAAAAAAAAGTTAAGTTCGTAAACTGTAAACTTCATTTTATTGTTGTTGTAGTTAGGCACCCAGTAACAAAGACAATTTTATGCCAATTAATATTAATCCGTAGAAAATGTAAAACAAGCATCGTTAACACAAAAATATGATTTTTAATTAGAATAATTAAATTAGCATAACTATTACATATGTCTATAGGTACAAAAACGTGTGAGCCACCGTCAAAATATTGCTAGACGTCGTCGTGCAGACTCTGCTTTACTCGTGTAACTCGTTAAACAAGTTTTATCACTTAAGCTTTATGGAATAGGTTACAAATTTCTTTAACAACCAACTATTTGAACGGAATAATGTTAGTTTGTTTCTTCATTCAGTGTCCACGAATCTCCGGTGTCCGATTACGATTCTTTGTACTCGATATGGCTTATTATACTTTCGCGAACATCTGGTCTCAGCTGCTATTATTCTCTATTGAAGAAAAATAAAATTTTGTTATTCAATTTCGCCTTTTTTATTTATTTTTTTACATTACTTATCGCTAAAGCAATTGAAGCAGTAAAACCTTTAACTTATGCACGAAAATCCTCATAGTAACGCTACGCTACTCAGTAAGTGATAAACTTTAGCAATATTTAGTAGCACCTAAATATAAAATAATATAATATCATTTGTGTTGTTTATCAAAACAGAAACACAATAAAAATAATTTATTAACCAATAAAAACAGTTTTATAACGAAATGCTTTACTAAGTTCGAAGTTCAGTGAGTAACACATTAAGGGGGGTTATCTTTGAAATTAAGAGCACTCGCTTTAGCATATCTTGGGATAACTCGGACTCATTTCGTATTCGAAATATACGTACTTACTGCGTTTCGGCACCGCGTGTAATGTGCTACGTTTGTTCCGGTTATTGACCCGTTTCCATCCAATACTGTTAATGAATTGGGCTAACGTTTTTCGTTAAAAGACGTTTCTATTAGGTACTTACGTGAAGTGAACATTTTTTCTTAACACGATAAAACTTCAAAAGGAATTTAAATTTCTCAAAGAAATTACAAAAATTATTTGAGATTAGACTTTTTGAAAATTATTTCATGATAGGTAGGTATGTTTACTGAACGATGCATGGCGATATTTTTCATATTTATCGATTGTGTTTTGTTATGTGTGTTATGTTTTAAACCAGTGCCCTTTCGGCCCAAGGCGATAATAACCAAATATTTAATAAAATATCTATCAAGTGTGAGAATGTAACTAAAATATTCGACAGTTCCGTTCGTACTAACTACATACCTATTAATAATACCTTATATAAATCAAGTCTGACAGATACACGTTCAAACAAAAATTCTTAAGTTGAAACTTATTAAATAATAACATTTTTAACATTCTTTTCTACTACCGAATTCCGAACAAAATTGCAAAAGACAACGTTTTATCTAAATTCAGAGCGAGATATGCAGGCATGAGATGTATCGAGACCACCATCATAATAATTTCACATGATAAAAAGAGCAAGATGATAACAAAATTTATGTTATATGTGCGCGCATTTAGAGTATAATATTACTTTATTAAGAACGGAGCTGGGCGGGCGAAGCGCGCCTGCGCACTTTACTGACTACAGCCGCTGCAGTACTTATATCCACGATAAACTTTTTTATACATTGCAATTACGTCCATTTCAGATGCGAATATAAAAAGACGATCGATACAAACGCGGTAGGTTAAGCCCTTAAAAGTTATTAATGAAAAAAAAAAAAAACTTCTCATCCGCACGTTTATCACTCAAAAGTTGATTCAACTTTGAAGATTCAACAATAGAGGTTGTCTAGGAACATGATTGCAGCCGCGGCCAACAAAGGCCCCCCGCGCGCGCCGCGAATAATTACTAATTTACACGTTGACACGTCGAACGACATCTTCATCCCATTGTGGTGCCAACCTCAAGGATCGTATTAACACAAATGATGACAACGGCACAATAGTCCGGTCGTATTCATCGCGCCATTGTCGACCTGGAGAATAGAGAAATATATGCTCAGGGGTCCCGCGGTGCGCCCTCCCGCGGCGAGGTTCGGCGATGCGCTTGCACTCGTACGGTCCACGGAAGCCACGTTCACAGCTCCTAATAGCAGGTAACTCGGCCAATAAAACGAGACCTTTTTCGAATGTTTCCTGTTTTGAAGTGTTTCGTATTTAGGGCCCCGAGATTCCATCGCCGTGGGTGTACAAAAAGTATAAAACGATCGACACCCAAAAAAAAAATAAAACAGATATAAAATGCTCTCGACGAAATATTTAATGCTCAATTAGATAAGCGTTTTGCGTTTCGTGGCGTCCGGATTGTTTTTGTGATAGGAGAGTGTAGTGGAGACGGTCTTGTCCATTGGTTTCGGGTACTCCGAATCGATTTTGCTAATCGATGCGAACTTTCTAAAATAAATTTAATTAATAATTAATTATTATTAATACTCACATCTGCAGCGGCTTACTCATAATGCTCACGGTCAATCGTCAGACACGACCCTGACATGTTTCGGACTTTCGTACGAAAAGGCAGCGTAAACTTGAGAAAGTTCGCAAATTAGGTAAAGCACAACAGTGCGATTTACCTATTTATATAGGTAAGTAGCTTGTATCGCAGGTTAACATATAGGATAATTTTTATTCCATTCCCAATAGAACAAAGAGTTCCAGAAGGTATTCCAAGATTTACGCGGAGGGAACTGCGAGCACTGGCTATTCTTAAATGCGAAATTATTTTTTTGTGGCTACTCTTTTTCGAGTGGAGTTTGAAAACAAATGTCTTCGTCCATTGTGCGAATGGATGTCGCTGTGGTGAAGGTAGCGAGTGGTAGCCCCGCTCGCATTGTGCCACTCACAATGAGTGATATACGAGCGACGTAATTCTGAATTGTCGCACCGAAAGCTCGGACGGTGCGGAGTAAATGTGAAATTATCACCCATACACGGCATGACGAAAATGAATTATTGCTTTTTATTAGCCGTGGCTTGTGCCTTTGAAGACAAAAATTACTACCTCCATTCAGAGCGTGCACTTGTTTCTATTTTAATAGTTAAGGCCTCGATTGTTTATATTGATCACATCTAGTTCTTTACTAAGGTAAAAAAAAAAAAAAACGTTGACACTTTAGCTGAGATAATTCAAGCATATTTTATGATTCGAAGAAACATTAATTCTATGCAACTTTGAAAAGTTTTGAGGGAATTCCTTCGATCGTTTGTTGACATTAATAATGTCATTGATATATAGGTAGATGTGTTTAGGTGATCTATTAGGTAGGTAGGTATATTATTTGTCATATAACAAACATTTATATAAATAAAAGAGTGATTTATTACTGTTTTGAATAATTAAGTGCCATCAATTTTAAGTAATGTCTAGTGGTGATAAATAATAAAACACAAGTGGCATAGTGCTGTAGTGCCCATAAGTCAATCTATCGAATTAATCTTGTGGAAACGTTTCAATGATGACTTAATGCAGACGTGAAGGGAACATAATATTATTTAATTAGTGCATTAATTTTGAATTATCGAACGATTCACTCTTTGAGGCCAGGTGTTCGTCAAACGTCAACAGTGATTAAGTTTTATTTGACGGAGCGACGGCGCGGACACGCGGCGGTATTTACGAGTTTTCGACTTTTATAAATTCTCAACGCCTCGCCTTAACTGCCAATCCGCCATGATGGAATTATCGCTCAGTGCGCGCGCTGTAAACCCAACTCGAGACCATTTATATATTAACTGCACAGATAATCCACGGACCGCACTTTATTATCAGTTATAATAATAATTTACTTTTATAGATCCACATAACTCATGTTTGTTCTTATTTGACTGCTATTTGATGTGGTAAAATTACAGTAATAAAATAATAGCATCGCTTCGTTTTTTTTTTTTCGTTTGTGAATTCTTTTTTTAAACTCGATATGATTTATTTGTCTCGCGGTCGGATAATTTATTTATTTGATATTGTGTCGGAGGTTATACATGGCTGGTGTCAGATTTATTGTTGTTCGGCCGGTTAATTAGGCTTTTAGAAGGAATTTATATTTACATTCTACTTAATACGGTGACTAATAGGGCGTCTCGGGTGAAGCCTTTTAACATTTGTCATAATTTTTCTACGTCGCGATTTATTCGCAAAACGTGACAGTCACCTTTGTCGTACATACATCTCGTGAGGCGACTGTGCAGCCGAGAATATTCAGACTCAATTATTTATAGCTTAAGCAAATAAATTAAGTACCCATACGTAATAAAACGACTGACTATCATACTACTGAATGAAGTCAAACGAGTTTAGTTTCTGATTCATCTTTAAAAAAAAAACAAGCTTTCATAAATATTCAACCAATTAAAACAACTATTCCCGTTATTTCGTCCGTTGATTGAAATTATCCGGATAACGTATTGGTTTTGTGGTGAAATTAAATGTGGCGAAACAAAAATCACAGCGGGGCTGAGTTGGAACGACATCTGTTTGTTGACAGATGTGTCAGCAGATATCTAAGCGTACGGAGTCATGGGTTGGAACGCAGCACGTGGTCACAGCCACCTGGCCAGGCGCCCCGCCGTCGGACCATTGCCTCCACTCGTTACGAGAGAAAATATCCGTGAAGATTTCATCGAACAAAACGATCCCACACCAGTTTTATAACCAACCGTAAAACTAATAAGAATGATTCGTTGAGATAAAACATGATTATAGCCCAGGCACTATTCCACGACATTAATTTGCACATTATACTTTTTAACATGTCAGCTCCGTAAATTGGATTAGTTGAAAGCCATTATTTTGCTTGCTTTATTTACGTGTGCCATATTAAATTGGCCCGCACCTATTCGCTATAGTTAATGCGAGAGAACGTTTCCAACTCATTACAGAAGATAAATGTCCCACTCGTCGGCCGTACGTATTCGTATCTCTCGTACACTGAATTAATTTCGTTCCGAGCATTGAATGATGGCGAAATTGACATTAAAATTCCCGGTCGAACGTCTCAAGTAATTGCTGAATAAAATACTTTTGTACAACATCCCAAAGGGACACACAAAAAGCGAGTCGCTAGCGGGTCCGCGCGCCCGCGGTGCGTTCCACGGCGCGCGCGCAGCCGTGCACTGTACCTACATAATTTATATCGGGCCACGATGACAACTCAATAAAAAAATGATTTCATTTGCTTATTGAGTTCTTAATAACGGCGGTGCGGTCTGCGGCGGGCTCGTTCCACATAATATTATTATAAATATCAACAAATATACTCGTTCCTTATTATTTTTACATGGATGATTTTTATACCCTTTCGGTTTTCATATCGTACGTTTTACGAGGGTCCCGGGAGGTGGCCGGATGCCCACCAGAGGCGTTCGTGGCCGCAGTATATTTGTTAATGAATGGTATTAGCAGGGCAGGTGACAGCGATTACGCCGATGTTAGAACCGTCGTTAATTGCTCATTTTATTTATATATTTGTGTAAGAGGTACCTACCGCCTTGGAGTTGCGGTCTTGGTTACTGTGTGTAGCCTTCGAGGAATTTTTGCTAAACCTTGACACCGCTTAAGTCAAGCTTTTAATGATGACTTAAGCCAACAATACCCGAGTTATTAATACACACCGTGTCGTAAAATTACAATGTCTACTATGCACTTTAATTATTTACCAGATTATGTTTGTTCGCGACTGTTTCAATAAAAGTTTTATGCAAGCAATTTTTGTAAATTATCAACTTTTTTTTAATCCCTCATAATATTTAGCGTCTATTTGTTACGTTAACAATGTTGGAATTCAGGCTAGGCAGGGTGGATCGATGGAAGGTATGCAGGCTATTAAATCGATATTAAAAGAGTATTCGATGTGAGCGTCGTATCCTATACCTCTACCACTTGTACGTATAATGATCAAATTTATAATCTCCCGTGTAGGTAAGATTCGATTCTTTTATTTTCAATCATCATCGAGGTATAACCCTCTCTCTCTTTTAATTGTATTTTATGAGTATTTGATTCTAATGCGGGGCCATTAATTATTTATTGTATTCAATACAGAATGAGAGGGTATCGATTTATGTAGTATTCGTCTGACCCTGATAATGTATTTATATAAATGAATACAATACAATGATTTTATTTAATCCATAATAAGCTTACATTTTTTATTAAATCTGTTTTTGTACGACAGTTTATGAAAAATTATTAAGTCCAAATTTCCAAAATGCTTCCATTGATCATTATTTATTTATTTATTTATTTGAACCCACTTCACAAAACTATCTTTACAGTTAGAACCACCGCGACAGTGTAGAGTGTAAAAACAAAACTGATATAATGTATAATATACTTCTAATTTAGGTACCTACCTACCTATCACTAATTTTAGTGACGATCGTCGAAGATAATTCTTATTTACATTTCCCTTCTGTTCATATCTGTAATTATGGTACATTGCAGCTTTTGTGTTAACAACGTCAAGCATTTGTAGGTATGTGATTTGAGTGACAGCCTTTGGTAGTAGGTAGTGTATGTACCTACCTACATAAGTTCATTTTGTTGCGGATGGCACGACAGGTGTGTCATCGTTGTTTCTAACAACTCAATGAATTAAGCGTAGGTACAAGCGCAATTGAAAAAAAAAAAAACATTTTTTTACGCATGGCTGAAGGCGAACCTAAATTCGTTTGGCACTTGTCACGACAGTCTTGTCACGAAATGTTTGCTCGTCACCAAATATCCCTCATATTGATCTAGAACCCCGTTAAACGTTTTTATTTCTATTGTTACACAGGGTGTCGCGAAACGGCGTTCATCTACGCGATCACCAGCGCGGGCGTGACGCACGCGGTGTCGCGCGCGTGCGCCGAGGGCTCCATAGAGTCGTGCACGTGCGACTATTCGCACGTGGACCGGCAGCCGCACCGCTCCCGGGCGGCGGTGGCTGCCAACGTGAGGGTCTGGAAGTGGGGCGGCTGCAGCGACAACATCGGCTTCGGCTTCAGTTTCAGCAGGGAGTTCGTGGACACCGGCGAAAGGGGCAAATCGCCCCGGGAGAAAATGAACTTGCACAACAACGAAGCCGGCCGAACGGTTGGTATAAACAATAATAATATCTAACACTTCACTACACAGAGACATGCTCGATCCCACACTAAGCTAAACCTAAACCTGTATCGTGCAAACCAAGCAAACGTGGTTAACATACTAGCTGTCCCCCGCGGTTACACCCGTGGTAATTTCGGAGTTCCCGCAGAAATTTCGGGACAAAAAGTAGGTACCCTATGTCACTCAGAACTACTGTAGCTTCCTATAAGTGAAAGAATTTTCAAAATCGGTTCGGTAGATCCAGAGATACCCCCTACAACGTCACAAACTCACAATTCACAAACTCGCAAACTATTTCCTCTTTATACCTACCTAATATTACTATAGATCCATATACACAAAGAAAAGGCATTTATTTGAAAACAGAGAACACAATTACCAATTAGTTTATACATTAGGTACCTAAATCTATATACATATTATTATTGGAACCTCTTGCTTAGCGAGTAGGCATGACCTACTGCGCCAATCAGGTCGGCAATCAGTACCTATTAAGGATGTTATGGGATTCCGTTCAGTTTTCATCTTCGACACTTTTAAATAGGAGGTTTTATTTATTTATTTAAACTTTATGCACATCATGGTACAAAAGGCGGACTTAATGCCACAGTGGCATTCTCTGCCAGTCAACCTTCAGGTAGTACAGAGAGCTCACTTGGCGGTGCATTTACGATATATATTTAGATAAAAACTCACATAGATATAGATACCCACATACATACATACACACATACACCCACACATATATACATACATACATACACAGACACATTCATACATACATACATACATACATACATACATATATACACATTTATATACATACATATATACATAAACACACAATCACAAGGTTTTAATCGGAGGTTTATGCATGTTGCGCATAGTAACCCCCTCACGTACTTCCTGTCATCGATTACTCTCTCATTATACACAGTACTGATTATTTACAGATAATGATTAACATATGTATCTCTGTTCCTCGAGGTTCCGACTCAGATTCCAGTTCCGACACCGACACACGAAAAAAAACTCAGATTCCAACTTCGGTTTCGATAAACCACCTCCGTGAAATCCCTAGTCAGTATTAGGTGGGTACTTACCGAATACCCACCGCGAACAGTAGATGCTTACTTGCATACTTCACGATTGGCAGATCAAGTGTCGATCAATCAACACCGTTCACCAATGACCACTTACGCTGCGACACCTAATAAACGTCCACTAAAGAAACAAGAAACAATCCATAGCCAACTTATCGGCGGACAGCCATTGTCGTCGCTCCGTGTTTACATTACCATTACGGGTGACGATCGATCGCCGTTCACTTGACGCGTTGTTTGTGTGATATTAATTATGCGTCGGGCGGCGCTGTCGAGCGACTGCCACCCATTCGTCGCGCTCGCGCAGCCCCCCTCCCCCCACCGCGGGCAGCAAGTACATTTGCATACCCATCTGTTCCCACTCGATCGTCAATAGGGAACGTCGGACTCCGCGACCCACCCAGACGAATAACCCAGGCGCACTTAATTCCTGTCACGAGGCACACACTGGGTGTCCACCTGATGAATATTCACAACATTCCAACGATTGTTTGACACATATTTCGAAATTTTACTAACATACCTACCTAGTACATGCGAATGAATATTTACCCTCATATTTTTCATGGTCTACGAAGCGCTCGCGCCTTGGTTGTAGTGAAATATTTACTGTCTCTGTCCTCACGTCATTTATCTACCTTCTAAGAATGATGAATGTCCCTAGAGTATGATTTATGATCGCCCCGTACGCGGTGACGACTGGCCCACCTCCTCACGATTTGTAACAATTTGCTCGATCGTGAGATGCGATCGATGGAGTGCGCTTAAAAGATCATCGATCACCTGTATCGCCGCTTATCGGTGGAATTTGAGAGTATGCGGACATCATTATAGATCAAATAATGCTTCCAGACCCCCGCCCCGTCGCGCGATAGTGTGTATCGCATTGATTGTTTTGTTTTGTCCGCAGCACGTTCAAACGGAGATGCGTCAGGAGTGCAAGTGTCACGGCATGTCTGGTTCGTGCACGGTGAAGACTTGCTGGATGAGGCTGCCGAGCTTCCGGGCGGTCGGCGACGCGTTGAAGGACCGCTTCGATGGCGCGTCGCGGGTCATGATAAGGAACACCGACCTGGAGGTTCCGACGAAGCAGCGCAACGACGCGGCGCCTCACCCGCGAGTGCCGCGCCGTGACCGCTACAAGTTCATGCTGCGGCCTCACAACCCTGACCACAAGAGTCCGGGGATTAAGGACCTGGTATACCTGGAGTCGTCGCCGGGATTCTGTTCAAAGAACGCGAAGCTCGGCATCCCCGGCACCCACGGCCGCGCCTGCAACGACACCAGCATCGGCGTCGACGGCTGCGACCTCATGTGCTGCGGCCGCGGCTACAAAACTGAGAGCGTGTTCGTCGTAGAAAGATGCAATTGCACCTTCCACTGGTGTTGTGAAGTTAAATGTAAATTGTGCCGGACGGAAAAGATAGTAAACACGTGTTTATAGGCAAACCTACATTCATGAGTTAAAAGTATATACGCTTGTCTTGAATAAGATAAACCAAACTGCTGGCCAGTTGTGACTGCGTATCGACAGTGTAATAAAAGTGCTCGAGGGCAGATAACAGACCATGCGTATGTATAAACGCTTCACATTTTCATAATTAGAAACCGAGTCATTGAAATCGTAATTCATGTTGACTTATGTAAATACTTCGATATCACTGTTTATCTCAACGTTTCTACATTTTGTAATAATAATAATTGATCCGGCGTGAAATTAAAATAAGCGATGTTGTATAAATTAATCACAGCCCACTCGATCGTTAAATTTATTTGGCTATTAAGTGCGAACATGTGATCTAGTTAGTTATTATGTGGACGCTGTCGTTCGGTGACTAATGACATCAGTTTAATGACGATCTGTCAGCCAGCCATCCCCAGTCGGCCACGATCGGAATTGGTTTTATTGGTTTCCTAGCGACGCCGGCTGCAGGTTGTTTAATTTACTTATTTTTGATATCGCGTTTATTAATAAACGTTCGAATGCACTTCCGCCGGAGACACCTTCTAACGCTCGGGACGGGACGGCCTAGCGTTGATATTTCTCAAATATAATCATTTTAATGTTAATTACGTTTGTGAACGAACCATGTCACATGAAAGACATGCTAATTATAATCGATACGTTTATGGTTTATTGCTTATTCCTTTCTATTTTATGGACATCCGCGTCGTATGCGCGCTCATTTAAGTATAACTGTTTGTGAGAATCGAGAGCGAAATTATCTTGTGATTATAATTTCGTTTTATAAATAGACCTGTTAATAGGTTTTGTGACTTAAACGCATTAGCATAAGGTGTCTTCTTGGGTGTCCGTATGTGAGTGCATCATACCGTCCCTTATCAGTCCTTAAGTAGCGCCATCGTAAAAGTGTCCCACATTACGAGATAAAGGTTCCCGGGAATCTTAATTAAATATTAAACGAATTAAATTATCAGTATTACATTAAATGTATATAAAAATATTATACGCGTGTCGGGTACGATGCGAGGAGATAGTGTTTGCACGCAAGTCCGATCGGCACCTTTTTTTTATAGAGATTCGGTATGTCGGTTTGAACCGTGTCTTAACTTGGTCGAGAGCATGTGTAGATATATATTTTAAGTAATGTTACTACCGCGTTTTACTTTGTTTTTATTCTAGGATAAGCTGTGGGAAACTGTTGATATTACAACTCCTTGGTATATTCAAAAACCGACTCTATACGACTTATTAGGTAACGTTCATACAATATTTCAAAACGGACTAGATAGGTTCTACTACTTGGTTCTACTACTTAATTACTCACGACTTAACAACAGTTCTGTTGTGAAAAAAGCGCTGTAAATCTATAGATTCATCAACTAAATAAGAAAACAATAGCTATAACAAATTTTATTAAAAACATCTTTTTTTTTTATTTCGGAAAATTAATTATTTGGTTGCTTTGTTCTCCAGTCCGGATCTCCTTTTCGTTTTATTACTAGGTATATGGCAACATTCAATCGTCGAATTTAAATTTGGTTTTTGATATGACAAATAATTGGCGGTTTACCATCAAAGCTTTATTGTCAACGTGAATGATATTTCATTATATTGTGATATAAACTTAGTTTAGTCAATAAGTAGTACATATACTTAAATAATTTTTATACTCTACCCAGTGTGTAATCCATTTATATTATGTATTGTACATACACAATTTTATTAATTTTTTTTATAAATGAGCATCGAAAATACTTTAAGATGCTTGCTTGTAAAAACAAAGTATTTATTAAAAAAAAAAACAATCGCTTTAAAATAACGAACAATACTTTAGTTATTAAATTTGTATTTGTAAAGTAAAATTAATGTTAAATATTATGATTTAATGCAGGTATTTATATTATTTGATCGAAATTTGCTTTTACTGCATGTACCAATAGAGCTTACGTTGGTTTGAATTTAAAATCAACGATAAAGCCTTATTGAAGGCACGTACTTATGTAGTATCCCCGTCGGATCTAAAAGACTGAATTTTTTTATTCCTAGTTTTTATTATATAAATAATCTGTAAGTAATGTACGCAGGTAGATATACAATGAAATTATTTAGATTTTTTTTTATGTTTTTAAAAATTGGTTTTTAATATTTATACTATTTTTTCTAATTAAAATCAATTCACCCTCATGATTTTTTTAAACCTATTCGTGCCATTTTTAAATCCTTTTACATATATCTGACCGTCATTTTATTTAAATCATCATCAAATGTTAAATTTTATTCTCCAAATCGAATTAATTCAAAATGATTTTTTTAACGCATGTAAATATTATCTTATCGTTTATTCGATATTAAGTTATTTATATTGTGAATAGTAGGTATCTATTATACTTGTGTAAGTAGCATTTTTCTTTTTATAATTATTATTTTTTATTTATATAATTAAGAGTTGTTAAATCTAAATCAGCTTAACTTAACTGAATCTCAATTGTTGTACATTATTAAAAATATCATGGTACTTTCGAAGAGAATTCTACGTCCAGTAAACCTATGTTTGGGTTGACACAATATTTATTATTACTGTAATAAGGCTTATATTTTAGCTGTAACTAAGTATTTATAATTAAATATATTTGATGATTAGTTGTTATTGAAAATACAAAATTGATCCATAAACATTTTGGTTTTTATTTGTGCATAATATTTTTTTTATCCAATATATTTACTTACCATAAATGCATAGTGCAGTATCTACATGCATCCCTACTTAGAAACTTTTCGCCCAGACTTAAGACACACAGATATACACAGAAAGACAGACGAGAGAAGGAAGGCTAGGTAAAAGAAAAAAACAGTTATGATTTTTTTTAATTACATTTACTAACTAGCTGTTCCACACGATTTCACCCGCGATAATTTCGAAGTTCACGCAGAATTGTTCCATACAAACTTTTCATCCCTTTTTCATCCCCTTGGGGTTGAATTTCGGAGAATTCTTTCTTATCGCATGTCTACGATATAGAAATAATACACCCTCCAAGTTTCAGATCTTTATGATCAGTGGTTTAGGCTGTGCGTTGATCCAACAGTCATTCAGTACAAAACATTTTATATATACCGATGAGACAACAGCGATTTTGTCGTCTTCCCGCTGTTGTGCATGCGTCACATGGAAACTACAATATTTGAAGGAATTATCTCCCGCGGTGTAACAAATTGTTCAAGAAAGAATTTGTGAAATAATAAGAAAACGGAAAACTAAAGTACATAGACTAGTATAGAATTTACTAAGTAAAGTACATAGGTATTTAAACTTTTTTAAGTACCTATCTATTAAAAGTAAGTTAAATATAACAATACTGCAGCCAGTTAATTACAACAATATAGGATTATATCCAAGGCGTACATTCATCGTGCGTGGATACAAGACTGTACGTCTCCATTAGAGCTTTATCTGACAACGTACTCCATGTCGCTCGTAATTCGTGCGTGGCTGTATGCAGTAACATTAAAATAACCATTGCCTGTAGGTCCGTACATATTACGTATGCACAACAATGAAGACTTGAAAGAAAAGTGGTAAAAGAATACTTTCATTCAAGAGTTTGGTTTGTATAAAGTTTCATTATTTTTCAAATTAATATTTACTTGGTGTAACCCCCCCCCGACTCAGTTCAGTACGAACCGATTCATGTTTAGTTGTTCCAGACTAAATAGCTCTAGTAATTAAACTTAAATTTTTTTTTAATAATTAATTTACCTATATCAAACTAGTTGCTGTACCTTGTAGGTACGTCTATTTCATGAACATTATTATGTGCTCAGTTACTTACCCTTAGTGTGCTTATTATGTAACTTATTATGTAACTTTTTGTAAAATTTTGTACTTTTTTATGAGTAAATAAATTATAAAAAAAAAAAAAAACTAGCCGTTCCCCGCGGTTTCACCTGCGTTCCTCCTTTATACCCCTGATAATATGTAGTAGGTATGCATAAGGAGATTGAGCTCTATGTGGATGAATACAATAGAATAAAATAGAATAAATTTTTAAAACTTTCACATTTTTAATATTAGGAGGATTATTTTCCTCACCCCAAGATCTAAAGTAAAGATTAACGAGCTATACTTATAACTATAGGACGTTAAAACATATTTTCACATTTCTTAGGTATATACCTACGTAAACTGTCATATTTTGCCATATAGCCATTTCGTTTTATTGTAAACGCAACCGTGGTCTCTGATACGGCGCAATTTTCTGAGACGGCTTTATTTTCTTGTTT
The DNA here is from genome assembly GCA_907165275.2 of Zygaena filipendulae. Lineage (NCBI taxonomy): Eukaryota > Metazoa > Arthropoda > Insecta > Lepidoptera > Zygaenidae > Zygaena > Zygaena filipendulae. Next base: position 3,449,251 of record OU015649.1, read on the forward strand.
TAACATTGAAAGGGCAGAAACGCTCTAAGACATTAAGCCGTAAGGTATATTTTTGGATGGCAGAATGTGTCGAAAGTGAAAAGTCGTTCAGTGCTGGTGGTCGTCGGAGCCCCCCGAGGCTCGTTCCCACGAGTATATCGCGCGCGTTGGAAAATTTATGTTTACGAACTGAGAAATCTGTCATAAGGGATACGAGGAGCGCGGCTGAATCTGAAATAGCGTGAATAATTTTTCGCATGAAACTTTTTTTTGCGAAAGACATAATAAATATTCAAAATAATAGGCACATATTTTTTTATATTTCACCATATTACGACCATGTACAAAATGTTGATACAATCAATAGGTAATTATAAAAATATAGTGGCCATTGCAATTATTAAACGACTGATTAATTATCAAATTAGGTAATTTGGTAGTCAGTGAATATGATATCGACGGCAAGAAATATTAAATTCTATGCTAAAGCTGTGATAGTGTTATAGAATATGCGTGACTTCCGAAAAACGTTTAATAGATAATGGGGATGTGGACTACTTTTAAAAGTCAAAATTCTAATTAGTCCATCAGTTTGAAAATAAAAAAAAACAATAGACACGTATTTTTTGCTTTTTCAAATAAATTAAAATATACCTACAGAGATAAAGCGCATTACAGTTTAGGATGAGGGGGTCGTGACGTCACTAACCGCTAAAACCGCCATACAAACCGTCAGAATAGTGACGTCACGCGAAATTTCAACTCGATATATCGCCTTATTTTTTGATTACGTAAAAAAAGAAAAAATACGTGTCCAATATTTTTTAATAATCTACAAGACGGACTAAAAAATAAAAATTAGTCCACATGCCCATTACTTAATAGCTTTTGTAATAATGTTGTTTACTTACTGTAAGTATAGGTATCTGCTCAATTATATTCATGTTGATCGACTTTGTCTTTGGTTATTTCATTTTTATAGAAATAATTTACGATCATCATTGGTGTTTATATAATGAAAAGAGCGATAGTTCTGTTATGAGTACCTACGCATTTTATGATACATTACCGGTTTGTTAGTACAAACTAGGAGACTGATTACTTACCAGTGGGCTTTAAACTGCCCTATGCATAGAATTAATAGGTGCCTGAGGTAATAGGTATTAACTATAGGACCCTATATGTGAGCGTGCCTCTTTAGTCAGTAATTATTACTCTCTTGCACTTACCGTGGACAAGTATTTAGCAGCTCTAATCAACTCCGAGGAATTTATGGCAACTATTAAAAAAGTTACATGGATCTCCTAAATATTATCATATCATGGGAAATGCTGTTTTACTAAAGCAAACGTTTTTAATATAGAGTTCATGCTAAGAACCGTTAGAATTGCCCTATAAACTGTTTTGCTTTGTAGGTTTACCTGAACCATAAAATGGCAGTTTTTATTGACAATCATTTTTATCGAAGTTATAGGTATATGAAACGATAATATTTAATAATATATTTTAACTTGCGTAAACCGCAAAACATGGAAAAAGATTTAACATGTCACCAAATCTGAGATGTTTGTTTTCTCTGTGCATTTTCTTACTGATGTGTCCTAAAAGTGAGTAGCAAAGTATACTTAACAAAAATATTTGCGAGTTATTGTAGTAAACGGTGTTCATTTACTTGTGTTGTCTATTGAACTAGACTTCTTTTTACTTAGGATCTCGTCCGGAGAAAAATCTTCCATCTGCGCCATCGCCAATGAGACAGTTCTTCCAGACCTGGGAATACAAACCTGATATCTCGATGAAAACTAACCAGTTTGGGAGTTCAGGATTCAAGAGTTACAGATCAAAATTAATTTCGTCTTCAAATAATAATGCTTATAGAGTGAATCTGCAGAAGAAAGAGATGTCACCTGCGAGATGGGCCTCCGACATTATGCAGGATAAGAATACCAATCGACTTGGGATAGCTGAACCGGGCTTTGATCTTACAGACGATGAGATGCTTAAGTTTAAAATATGGCCTCAAGGTGTCATACCTTACTATATAGATGACTTCTCATTTGGTGAGTGTTTTTTTTTTTAATTTTTTACCTAGCTTGCGTGTCATTCGTGTTCTATTTGCAAGTGCACTCGCATCACTTTCACATTCTATATTCTTTTTCCATTGTGAACCGATTTTGTTAAATCAAGATCTGTAGGCAGTCTAACAAATTAGAAAAAATAAATCCAAACAGTTCATCAACTAGTCAGTCTAACTTGGCTAACGCTTGGAATATTAATATCCAAAAAGTTAGATTACCTCTGCCAGTCTAACAAGTTGAAAAAAAAAATGTCCAAATAGTTCGATCATCGAACTTAGAATTCTTAGAATTAGAATAAACCTGATTTTCCGAACGGATACCATCTGGGAACTTGAGAAAAATTAGCCTACTCCTTTCTTAAAGATCGGCAACGCACCTGCAATCTGCATGCCTTTTGGTGTTGCAGATGTCTATGGGCGGCCGTAATCACTTACCATCAGGTGTGCCATTTGCCTGTTTGCCCCATATTCTATATAAAAAAAGATAATTGCGAAACCTTTGCTGAATTCATTTTTCGTTTCCCTTCCATTTCCCGTTTCTGTTACCTTTTAATTCATAAGCCTACAACTCAGTAGATAGGTATTGTAGATCACCTTTATATAGATCTTTCTTTGTTATACTACACTTTCTAACCTTTTTAGTTTTCCCCTTATTTATTTCATACACATCTATGACCCTTTCGGCAGAGCATGCAAAAGATATTATCTATGTCTCTTTAGATTAAGCACTGTTTATGTTTGTTTCTTTTTCTTGTGTGTTGTGCTGAAATAAATGTATTTTCTTCTTCTTCATCTTCTTCTATCGTTTTATTTGATACATTGTACCTTTTTTAACCGATACCTTGTTCCTTTTTTTAACTTAATCTTAGGTTAGTCCTTACCTGAAAACAAATCCACAGATAAAGTCCTTCGCGATAGAATACGAAGTTTCCTTGAGGTTATAAATGAAGTGACTGGTCTACATTTTTTGGAGTTACCAACGCCACCGGATGATGAGAAAACGAGATGGGTGATTTTCATCAACAGACGAGGTCAGCTTGATTGTGCTGATCATACCATTGACTCTTTCACCAACGAAGGCGTACAGGTGAATAGTAGAGCTGTTTTTCCACCATGTTTGTTGAAGAGCATTAGTGCTGTTATGTACATGATGAAAGCACCGTTGATCTAGATTCTAGCGAATAGCGAACTTGACTGCTACGCCAAGTGACCCCTGTTTCATACTCGCGTCAATTCAAACTTTATATGTGTGATGAGAATTAATTGTCTCGAAAAAAAATAAATTTTAGGTCACTGTAAAGCTTATGTTACTCAGGAATAATGTAGCATTGTAATGGTGAAGGATTTTTTTAATTTTTGTAGTTTTTGAGTCTATTAGTTACAAACATACAAATCTCTCCTCTTTATAATATTTGTATAGATTTAATAAAAAAATATATTATGATTTGATCTCATTTAGAAAGTGATATTGGGCTACGACTGTATGAGCACCAGCGGAGAACTGGCTGATGCGGTTTTGTCATTAGCAGGGATCCCGCCACAGCACAACTCCCCAGACCGATCTAATTATATTCACGTGGATGACCGTAATATTATACCTGGTAAGCTGTTCCTGTTTTTTTATTAAATGACAACATTTATGTAATTATGCCAATGACAATGGATATGTTCCGAAATGCACTAATAGCACTGACCCAGTTTTCCCAGTGCCGCGGAATTCGTTTCGAATAACTTTCAGTATCCTGCCGCAGTATCAGTAGTAGGCGGTATGACGTCATAATCGTCGCCATTTTTATACTGTGAGCACGGGCGCTTCCGAGGTAAGGTGCTCTCAGTGGTTTGATCACGTGATCAACCTCGGACTAATGATTGGTCAACCGGGTCGGTCGGTTGACATGTGTGGTTGACAGCACGACATGACAATGATATGGATAACAGTATACCGAACTGCGTTCTGTTTTAACCAGTACCAGTATTGCTCAGTATAGCTAACTTTATAGGAACGGCTTCGCAATGACGTCATACCTTACAATGCTCTCAGTGTGTACGGAATATCCCCATTGTGTGACTTGATAGACAAAGCAACGCTAATGAAGTAAAAAAAACACTCGAGATATGAGATTTACGAAATAAAATAAATAAAGAACTAAGCAATTAAAAAATACTTACATACCTACCTACTGTAAACAACAATATACAACCAACAACTTTATACAAAAACATGAATGGACTATTATTTCAAAGAAGTACAACTACAGAATCGAATTTTCTATTTGCTTATAAATAACTAACGGAAAAAAACACGTTAAAGTTTTATTTTACTATCGCATAAAACTTTCAGTAATATGTAGTATTGACTGTAACTATCTGTTTTGTTTGTTAAATGATTTTTATTTTTCAGAAAAGAAATATTTATTTCAACAATTAAATGACACAGACTGGTTGTTTCACGATGTCGAATATGATCTCAACAGTGCCGGTCACTATCATTGGCACAAATATACAGTGAATGGTGCTGCTACGATACGTCCTATGGTACTTTTTCTAATTTTTTTTTATGTTTTACTGGTAAGTATTTATCTAACTTTGGACTTCATTTGCAGTTTCCTGTAGATTTTGACGTTGGTCAAGGAAATGGCTTTAGCTATAGCGATATCTGGAAGATTAGAATGCTGTACAATTATATTTCTAGAAAACGTTCTAATTTCAAAGGTCCCGAATGTCAAAGGATGTTTGAACCTGGTGCAAACTTTAGTCGGTTTCGTCCAGAATCTCCTGATGAAATTGAACCAAGAAAAAAACCTAATAAATATTTGGGTATTGAAGAAGAGAGTCCTATTCAACCAAACTCTAATGAAACTAACATCGATGATAAGAGTCAGGACGACAACAACGATACCTTTACTGATCAAGGCACGGAATCTGCAAGTGAAAATGTTAACAGTAATGAAGAAAAGATCAAGCAAATTGGCGTTGACAGTAAAGGCACTATCTCAGAAGGTTCAAATGACTCAAGTCAAGAAGATAAATCTCATGAACAAGACAAATACAGTGATGTTTCATCAACGAAAGAAGACACTAAAAAATCTGCAGAACATACTTTAAATAGAATGAAAGGCAAAACGCAGCCTCTAAAAAATCCAATTGAAGAATTATCGGATTATAATACGGATGATAGAAATAAAAGACAAAAAAATAAACTATTTGTGAAAGACGATCCAGATGTTCGTAGATTCACAAATCCTGGGGGTAGATACTAAAAATAAATAAAAAACTTAACAGATTTACAATGAGTACTAGGTATAATATAAAACATTCAATTTGATACATTGTCTATCACATTAAAGGCATGTTTGTATATCTCGTTTGACATAGCACGTTTCACAAATAACTTGGCAACACCATTTGAATTGGCAGTTGCAATTTTCAGTCTCGCTGATCGTTTTTTGGGTGTACCCTCTTTTACAACAAAGTTGATCACAGCTGTCGGTTCCGGCGGAGCTAATGTTGCATTGGCGTCCTTCAGTGCCTAGAGAACCAGTCTTTATATTGGGCAGACAAAAATCTGGGGATTCTTCCGAATAAATAATATCTTTCTTTCCGGGTCGTTTAATGTTCAGACTCTCTGGCATAAAACTGTCGCCATCGTTGCTGGCGATAACCTGTTGAAAATTTAATAAAATAATATGAATGATTGAAATATTTTTCTACTTTTTATTATAAAACCATTTATATCATTGCAGTCGATAAAAGTTTTTTTATTCCTCGTGAAAATCACGTTATACATATACAGGTACAATTTATAGTAAACTATGAAAGAAACATTTTGCGCGTGAAGAATCGTATTTATTTCTACTGAACCAGCAATTAGCAAGAATAATAGGTATTCTTACATATTATAAAACAAAGTTCTCCGTCACGTCTGTCTGTCTGTCTATCTGTTCGCGATAAGCTCAAAAACTACTGAATGGATTTTCATGCAGTTTTCATCAATAGATAGAGTGATTCAAGAGAAAGGTTTACACGTGTAGTTTATCCTAGAATTCCCGCAGGAACTCCAAAATCACCGCGAGTAAGACCGTTGACTAAAAAAACTGGCATAAACACGTAATTTAAGTAAAAGTAACTTTATATGTACAAAAACTTTTTATTTCTACTATAAATATTTTCTACCTTAGCTGCACCTTCGAATCTGTCTCTTAGCTTGTCTCCGACTTCTCTGAAACTGGGCATCCTCCACCAGCAGGTTCGCAGTGTACACGAACCGGAGAGCCCATGACATTTGCACTCCACTTTCATACTGTTTTTTATTACCTAGAAAAAAGTAAAAGTACTTAAAGAAACCGGCAAATACACTTTTAACGCACATCGTACACAGAAAGGAGAGTCGCCGCTGAGGTGCGGGACATGAATTTAGCAGTGGGCCGACTTATAAAATTTCTATGTAATAAGCCAGATATCGGATGTTGATATTAACCAAATAAAAGTTAATAAAATCGATGCAAATAAAAGTTTCAACAGTTGTTCTGATGGAATCATATTATGACAGACATAGGTATAAGATGACATGGAGCAAAGACTAATTTGTCGTCCAATTAGATTCTTACTAACCAACCTCCCAGCGTTATGATTATGCAACTTAATCAAGGTCTTGATATCACTTCGTTTTCTGTAGCGACTGTCCATGAAGTCCCTAGATTTCTTGAGGCCGAAGCGGACGTTGTCGCTGCAGCCGCCCCATTGCCAGTGGTCTGTTGGTGCGAGAGATGGGGGTAGAGGCGTAACGCGACCACGGCGAGGTTCCGGTTCACCCTGTGAAAAAATTTAGGTACTCTGTCTCAAAATTCATATTTAATTATCAAGTTTTCGGGTGACCTACTCGCAAATTATTGATCTACAACCTGCGCACCGTGGTTTCAACCGCGTGAGTTTCAGAATCCAGGAACTCCAAAGTAGCTTAATTTACTTCTTGTATAACATCAGCTATTGCAGTGAAAGTCCCGTCAAAATCTGTACAACGGTTTCGGAGATTTACCCGCGTGAGTTTACCACAAACTTCTTTGATAAAAACTTTCTCCTTACAATAATAAACGCAACCAAAAAAGAATTAGCGAAATTGGTAATCCCTTAGGTATATAAAAAGCTATGATGATGGATAAAATAGGTATTTAAACTAAATTTTAGCCTAAATTGGTGGTTTAATTTCTATGTTCATTTGTAAAGTTGGTTGTCATTGTATACACGAATCCTAAATAGCTTAGGTACTTGAAAAAACTGAGCATAGAGCTTTTTATTGTGTTCACTATGAATTTACGTATACGTAAGAGGTTGAACTTCCTTGAAGTGGAGAAAGAAACGTCGTTTTCGTTGCAAACTTTTTGCGCATCACTTTCGTTGACTTCAAAGACCGGCCGTTGCCGTAGCGTTGCTAAAATTTTACTTTCATTGTGGTAGTAGAAGTTTAACAACAAAAAACCGGATTAACTTTTAACCTTTTCACAAGAACATTCCAGTAGCGATCCAGCCGTGCATGCTTTGGTGATGGCGTACGTCACTCCTGCAGCGGTGATCGCATTCACGAACCCAGTTTCTCTTGTATCTATTAAAAAATAACTCCATTTAGAAATAAATAAAAAAGAAAAGGCATTTTAGAAGTCAATTCCCTAACAGGGTCAAAAGTCACGACACCTAACCAGAAACATTACTGAAGTGGAGTTAACAATATAGCTAAATATGAAGTGAGTTGTAAACATTTATTGTTGAGCACTGCGTTGATTGTACAGTTCATTCGTCACAGTCATTAGTTTCATATAGTCAGACACTTTAGGGCATAGAAGCAATTACGTAAACACAGACCATAAAGGTGTAGAAAACAATATTGTTGACCCAAAAATCAAATATTCACAAGAGTGAAGTAATAAAATTCGATGAGCTTCACAAATCGAGGGCTACATCCATAAAACATGTGAATTGGACATGCTGTTGTGTGCATTTAGTTTTACTAGTACTTATCCTTAAATATTAGAAAACAAAGTCCTCTCTGTCTGACTGTCTGCCTGTCTGTTCGCGAAAAACTCAAAAACTATTACTGAAAGTGGTAACTATACGTTCTATACAAAACTTACCAACTTCTTCAATACGCAATTTACATTTCATCTTTATTTTATTATTATATAGCTACTTACCTACTTTAAGTTTTTTTTAAATAAATTTGTGATTTTTATGGAATAATACATGCGGTTAGAATTCACTTGAGCGCTGATTCAAATCTCACGGTACCTCTAATAACTTTTGTTAATTTTTAATAAGTTTTACTTCTTGTACGTGAATCCATGAGTAGATTTATAACTACTAATATAAGCATAAGCTTTTTTATTTTGCAAAAAAAAGAAATCTGTACATAGCTTTATGACCAGTCAAAGTTTCACACGAAGGTGGTCCTATTGAGTTTTCATGCGTTTATACGCTTTTCGTGACAATGCGTCATTGAAGCTAACGGGTACTTGGCTCCAACAATTAATATTGATGGCAAATGAACCGATGTTGGATGAATATTCAGACGGCATGAATAATGTGAAAATTGCTGCGCCGCGGTCGTCCACTGAATATGCTCGGACGTCAAATGAATGAATTCTGCGCTTTGTTTAGTTTGATGGCCTTATATTGATGGCATTCAATAGGTTCTAACTTGTGTGCCCGCACACACGGGAGTTGTATAATACTTGTATAATACCAACCGAAAGTACCCATTATAAATTTATTAGCTTTTATGTTTTTAATATCCTAACTAATATTGTAAATATGAATGTAAGTTTGTTTGTTACGCTTTCACACCTTCACTACCCATGAAATTTTGCACACGCTTTATTAGGGGTACAGAAAAGGACATAGGGTACACTGAGAGAATATAGGAGTTTGTTCGGGAAAGTTCGCGACCGAAAGTTGCCTAACGAAGATCTTCGGTATTTCTGCTATACCAGTGTTCGGTTGGGCATCATATTTGGCTAGTAAACTCTTCTGTTGTTTGCACATTATTGACATCGCGCCAATTTGGTCGCCGTGCCTGCTGGTCACCGGTACCTATTGTGTCGCCAAAACGTCTAATTGATTTCACTCCGTGTATACTTTTTATTCCGGAATAGGCTAGTTTCCTGGGGAAAAAAATCAAAATTCTATTTAGTCCGTCAGTTAGATAATAAAAAAATAAAAGACACGTATTTTTTGCTTTTTTAAAATAATGGAAATATGCATAGATAAAGCGCATTAAAGTTTAGGGTGGGGGACTCGTGATGTCACAGCTCGCTATAACGTGCGAACAAACTGCAGCGAGGCGTGACGTCATGTGAAATTTCGACTTGATATATCTCCGTTATTTTTTGGTTACATAAAAAAAAAAAATACGTGTCCAATATTTTTTAATAATCTACAAAACGGACTAAAAAGAAAATTTAGGAAACTAGCCTATTACCGCAGGAAATTCAAAACTAATGTGGGAGAAACCACGAGGAACAACTTGTGGTCTAACAATTTATTAAGAAGACAGAAATTATAATCAAGTTTTTTTGTTACCTATACCTAATGTCATGTATTTTGACGTGCGTGCAAGTAGGTAGCCATCACAATCTCTCGCATGCAGTCATATTCTGCTACCAACCATTATTTTTATTCATTTTGTTTGTTTGTTTATTTTATTTATGTTTACACATAGTTTCTATACGCAATGTGTTCTTTCAACTCAAAAAATATTTTTTTTACTCTTTTTTTAATTGTTCTGCATGTATGTATCTAATCTACCCACCGACTTTGGCCAAAAACATCACGTGACATAGCGATAGAAGTCAAAGTAAAAAAAAGATGTCAAGAAGATGAATCGAAAACTTTTGTAGCAAGTTTGTCATTAGCACAGATAATATTCATTAGATTCGATGGTTGCGCACGCGTTGCTACGTTCAAGCTGCCGTGGTAATTGCACACGAGCGCTGTCGTCAATAAACCGCAATCCATTCCGGTAACCATTGTACAGTCAATAGCAGAAATAGGTAAACACTTTTGTCAGTCTTAGATCTTTATTAGGTACCAATATTGCAGTAAGATCGAACGACTGTCAACAGTGTCTACAATATATTTCTCCTGCTGACTGTACGCCAAGAGGGCGCGTGTTATAATGAGCATCTTTATGAGCACTATTATGCGCCAGCGCATGGTTACAAAGCAAACCGTTAAAATCTATGAGAATAACGTAGTGTTTATTAACATGTAATCACAGTTAAGTAGTTTTGCGTGAAGAATATATTTGTAATATTGTATAATAGTAATGCTTGGACATTACCTACCACACAGCGCCACCTGGTTCAAAACTACACTGAGCTTGCACTATGGATACCAGACGCAGCTGATATAATAGGTACCTACTTGTATATTTTTAGCAAATGCATACTTGGACGCAGATAAGCAATAACATGTTAACCCACAATATTAAGTTATTGATTCAAAACGCTTTATTGAGAGTTATAGAGCGTTTTTTAATTATGTGTTTACCTTATTACATTGTTTAAATACCAAAAAACATTTAAACATAAAAAAATACTGAAACAAAATGACGATATGATTTTAAAACAAGGTTTATTCAAAATTTCTCCAATGTGGATTAACACACTATTGCTTATCCATGTCCACTTATGAATCTTATGATACCTACATACTAACACCCAGACCCAGAGCAAAAACCAATTATCATCGTATGCGGGTTCAACCCGCGACTCCCGGCGTAGCAGTTAGTTACGTTATACCACTACACCTAGGGCGCTGTCGATGTCGCTATGAAAATCTTTGGTTGTGATCTGCCACCGTCGCGGTGTAATCACCGGTCGGTGTCTGCGTCGGATCGGTGTGCGGTTGTGCACATTGATTTTTTTGTCCGACGTCAATTATATAAACTTTTCGTGCAATAAATTTCGCTGTATCTCCAGCGGACGGGTGGCGGGAATGCGGCGAGGGTACGGCGTCGCGTCGTCCCGCGGTGCCCGGGCCCAATTAGCATGGTATCGATAGGCGCTGCCGATGCCGATCTCGTGTCAACCGTACCGCATTGCGCAGACCTTGCTGGCTCTACACTTATCTAATCTGTAATGAATGCTTGGCCAACTAGTAGATACAATAAAAACAAACAAGTAATAGTTACGATTCTAACCGAGTATAACAGCACCGTTGGTGTAGTGGTGACTGGTGCGGTAACTAAATACGCAAGTGTCGTGGGTTCGATCCCCATATCAGATTAAACATTTATATTTTGTATGATAAAAATTTGTGTTTATTCTGAGTCTGGGTATTTAATATGCATCATAAATATACAGCGTGTAAAAACACCGGCGACATAACTGCTAGAAATCCATATAAAATAGTAATTGAAGTTATTCTGCAGTAAAAATTATATTGATAAATGTAAATTTATTTTTAGGTTAAAAAAATTTAAAAAATTACAGCGCGCAATATACTCACAAATCTATACCACAGTGTAACTACCTACATAATAACTACCAAGTCTCTTTAGAAAAAATATTGGTCACGTGATAAACTACAAAAATATGCAATAACTAGAACAAAATTAACGAAACTTTGTGTCTTAACATATTGAAAAATGTTGATTTCCCAGCTGGATTTCCACGTCTGTAATGTTCGTACTGGTGTAGGGAATATCACAGTTTCGGTTATGTCGGAAATTTTCTGACACCCTGTATTTAAAAAAAAAAATTAAGTAGGTACATACTAGCTGTTCCCTGCGGTTGCACACGCATTAATTTCGGAGTTCCGCAGGAAGTCTGAGATAAAAATACCCTAACAAAATGTATGCAAAATTTTCATGATCATTGGTTGAGCCGATAGGGTGTCAAAGCGTAACAAACAAATAAACTCACTTTCGTATTTGTACACATAGTAGCTATAAGTTCTGCTTAGTTTGGGACCATCAGGTGGCGGCGTTGTGATAAATGATAATTTCCAAGCAATATTATTAGTATTATTATTCGTATTTCGTGGACAAGGTTGCGTCCTCGGATGGTATTATGAAAGGAATGTCAATTTCGAAATATTTCGCTGGACGTTCAGCAGGTGATGGGAAAAAGTGGAAGCGGACAGGGCGAAGGGGGGGAGGTGCATGGGAACAGGTCTGCCCCACACGGATGCCGGGAACGCTTCAGTTTTTCTGGCTGTCGATAGAACGACGCTGTCGCGACACTTATTCGTCATTATAAATCCGTGGCGGCGCGCTCAGAGCGGGGCATTCCTCGCGCACCAAGCGATTATGCGCTGTAATTATCACAAAACGAAGCACCCTCTCGCAAATATGTCGCAACGACGGTGGACATGACGTTCTCATCACCGAACGCTGGTCGATTTTTTACAACGTCTCCGCCATCAAAACAATCGTTTTGAACCAATCCCGAGAGCCCTCACCGGTTATATTCGGGAGTCTCATGCCAGCGAGTGCTTTTTGTACCTACGGCCACGAGCGCCCGGGGAATGTCAGTATACTTGTCCACTGAATAATTCAATGGAATTGTCGATCGATCAATAAAACGAGGAATTAAATTGATTCACACTTAAAGGTTGTATGGCTTCCATAACACGTCGATCGTGTCGTGTTTTTGCAACATCAAAATACTTGGAAGTCGTTCCGGCATTCGAGTTCAGTCAATCACGAGAACACGTGCGACCGACTCCCCATCGGACGTCTCATGAAAACGCCACATGAATTTTTCACCGATTGGATAATTGGCAAGAAACGTTTCTAAAAAAACTTACCTGAATCAATAAATAGTACGTGCTCGTTCAACCTGTTCTCATAGGAAACGTTCAGAACTCGTTTACTACTTCTCTTCAACATTAGAACCTTTTTTGCTTGTTATACTATCACGAGTGGTCATAGATCACTCATGTCTGTCAAATGTGTAAGACTAATAAGACAATTTTATAACAACATTATTATTTTTTTACAAATCGTAATATTAAAATAAAAAAACCAGCACGTTCCATGAAATATGTAGTTCAGAAAACTACTTATTTTTTTCATTGTAATGTTTAATATGTAGGCTGCAGTGCACGATAATTGGCAGACATGGATCCGGTGATGTTATTCCACTACATAACATTTTCAGTTGTCATTTATATGACTTCTTCGTCGTTTTTTGATGAGGAAGTTGAAGAGAACGTTGGATTTAAGAAGCTGAGACGACCAAAAAACCTCTGAACAAAGGAACTTGAAAGTGACGTCACGCGATGCTGCGATGCATGCGACCGGAAAAAAGCTGCCAAGCACGTCCTACTAATAATACATATTACCAAAAATTCCGATTTACATAGCACACCTTTAATAAGGGCTCGATCGAAGCATTAATCAATTGCAATAGCAGTATAAATTATATCCATAAGAAATGCCTCCAGCTACGTCAAATTGTGGAGATAAGGCGACCAACGTCGGTGAGATCATCTGCGCACAGCACAACCCATATGTGAAATTGTTGAGGATTTTGCAATTTTAATTTTATTTATAACGATGTGGCATAACTCTAAAACTGAAGCGGAAGCGTTTACAATAAATATTATAACTTCAGAAGAAAAACATTCTCTATTTTTATAAACACTTTATAAATTTGTCATCGGTTAATGCACTTTTGAACAGTATTTAATGAATAGATACTGTATGCTGATGTGGTATTAAAAATTGCAGGAACTGTCCGAGCAACATAATTGCCTTAAATTAGTTTGGCAGTTATCGTGAGGTCAGAGTTGATTGAGATTGCCCAATTTTTTTTGGCTCTTGTTTCTAAAAGCACCTGTGGCTGAATCGAATCTCTATGAAATATTCAAATCAAATATTCCCATCCTCATTTAGGCAAATGAGTATAATGCACATTCATATTTAGAATATTTAATATTTGATTGAATTATTGCACGAATTTTAATCAACATAATTATGTACTCGAATTGCATTTAGATTTTTTTTGTTGATCATTCGTTTCTTCAAATTGAGTATTTTAAATGTTTTTTTTTTAACTGACACCAGTTTGATTGCTTTGTTCTTCTTTATCTTAATCACATCAGCGATCAGCTGTTCCGTATCTGCACCAATGGAACCAACAATTGTCATTCTCTTCTCTCATGACTTGTGGCTTTGAATAAATCGTACTGGGACGGCAGCCGCTAGAAACTGATAAACTGAACGGCTGAAACTCGCTCTTCGATATAGATCGCGTCCGCTCGTTTGAGCGGACTTTAAATTAACCGTTGGCGCACTCCCGTTCAGGAATTTTAGATTTGAGATGGACGCGCGAGGCGACAACATCGCGACACTTGTCGCCAGAGCCTCGCCGTATTAATACAGATCGGGGAGATTATTATGTATCGGTATAAATACATATAAATAGCCGACGCTCTGGTATTGCCATTAAATATTGAATTATAAATGAACGCAGATAAGCAATAACATGTTAACCCACAAAATTAAGTTACCTATTCAGAACGATTTATTGAGAGTTAGGGAACCTTTTTTAATTATGTGTTTACCTTATTACATTGTTCAAGTATGTAACTAAATGTTGAACATAAAAAATGTTTACAGAAAATGGCGCTATAATTTTAAAACACTATTTACTCAAAATTTCTCCAGTGTGGGTTAACACATTATTGCTTATCTATGTCCAAATATGCCATCACGAATGTGTAGAAATGTAGAAAGAAAAGTGTGTATGGAATACGTAATTTTTCGTCATATTTCGTAGCATGAGTTATTTATTTTAAGATAGGAAACTTCATGTTCCGATCCAAAAAAAAAAACATAATATTACAATATTATGAATTTTATTATTATAACCTACTTACGTTTAGGTAGGTTTAGGCTAAAATCGTGAGGTCTCTATCCACATTATACTATTGCACAACATATTTCGATTTAATCTTCCACTTGATGGTGCAATTTAAGCTCGAGCTCCGCAGAACTGAATTCCAACACGTAACAACTTCATCCCCATTTCTTACAGGCTCGAGTGAAACATGCGATGTGATGTTTCCTCGCGGTGCTGCCAAGTATCGTGTGTCGGGCGAACTCGGGTGTCATAAACATGTATGTCACACGCGCTACCTACGTGCGCGAGCTGCACGCCGCTCGTAAAACGTTCATAACCTTTCTTTATTACAATTTGCATACTAAACAAACTAGAAAAGAGGCGATTAGCTTACGCGGAAATTGATTGCACACCTTCTTTCACTTTTGTAATAGGCACTAGGTTTTAATGTACCTACATACCTATTAACAATTTACGCGCACGCAAATTGCGGGTTTAGGCCAACGTATTTATTGCTTGCCTAGAGTAGCGATTATAAAAGAGGTAAGATGACCACTCGGAGCTTGGATCGCATTATTATCTAAGTGGATAATACATTGAGTTGTCAGCGCGCGACCTCATCGGAATGTTTCTTCAACGAATCCTTACTATTATATTAATGCGAATGTGAGTTTGTTGGTTGGTTACACTTTCACGCCTTAATAATAATAATAGTAGGTAGATTTATTTCACACCTGAGTCCGTAAAATAGTACTAGTATCTAACAATCGTCATTGCTAGGGTTAGTAACAAAGCTTTAACTTATCATGAAATTTTGCATACACGTTATCATGGGTATAGAGGACGTAGGATAATTAGGGTGCTTTTTATTCCCAAATTCCTACGGAAACTCCGAACTTGTGACGATTGGAACCGCGGGAAATAGCTAGTGCATATATATATATATATATACATACCTATATTTTTTTACGAACTGCCCGTCGCAGTTTCACCCGTGTTAATTTTGGAGTTCCTGCGGGAGGCCCAAGAAAAAAGTATCCGATGTCCTTCTTTGTACCTCTGACGTGTATGCAAAATACCACGAGAATCGGTCGGGTAACTAAGCCGTGAAAAAATAACAAACAAACAAATATATAAACTCACATTCACCTGATTAATTCATATATTTATGTAGCGCAATAAATACGGACTGGATAGGAGGGGGTGGATGGAGCAGGTCGTAACGTAGCCGCGGCTGTCGGGGTGACGGCGAGGCGGACGTCGCTTTGCGCGCAATTGCATCAGTGTCAGCGTGTCAGCGCGGGGCCATTGTGGGCCCACTGGCCGATATATGAGCGTCGCGCACCTGATTTATCGACGTCCATGCGCGCGCGCACCCGCCGCGGCCGCGGGACGCGCTGTCACCGCCCGAACGGAGCGCATTCTCACGCTACCGAACACACGCGAACCCGCGGAGTACCCGCATTCAAAAACGGTACGATCGTTTCTCATTCCGTTCGCTCCGCGCAGATATTTCACGTCGGGTAATACGATACGACACTGTCCGGCCCTTTCTGCGGTTTTCGCGTTCCTTTTTACCATTTTGTGCCCCGCTATTGTTCACTTGTCAATTTCTTTGGCTAATGCGAGCAAACGTCTCATTATGCGGTGCGGTGAGTCCGCGACGCGCATTGCGTGTTGTGACAGCAACCACCCACCGGAAGGCCGAGCGTCATTCAGCCGGGCACAAAACGCGAATGCTCCATTCAGAGTGGTACATACTTGGCTAATTTGAATGGATTGCACTCGTTTGATGGGGAATAATTGGCTCTGTTAATGTAGACGACATTCGAACGCGGACAATCGAATCACTCCGGTGAAGCGCACACTTGGGGCTTTGTTCTTCTGGTTAACGCCTAATTAGGGTGCGCGCATTCCGCGGCACAGCCGGATGCGCATGCGCAGGTTGACGTGCAACAGTAGGAGATATTACTATTGGACGTCACTATTGTGTCAGATATGCGGTGACACGCGTGGAGCCGTACGAGTGCCGCAATAAGTTCCTTTGCAAACTGCAATCATTCGAGTCGTTAATTTGTCGTAAATCGCATTCAACTGTTGGGAAACGTGAATAAAACTACTCATAAATACTTATGGATACTAATATTATGATGCCTTATTTGTTTCAATGAAGTTTATGGAGAAAAAGAATGCTATACTACTAAAAATTTTAATTAAGATTCTTTAAAGTGTATGAATACTTTCGATATTGTCTATAAATTCTAATATTAAACGGAGTAAAAAGTTTATTTTTATAGAAGACTAGCTGTCCCCCGCGATTTCATCCGCGGTAATTTCAGAGTTCCCGCGGGAATTCCGAGATAAAAACTATCCTATCTTTTAAGTTGGACCATATTATAAATGATTACAAAATTTTATTAAAATCCGTTCAGTAGTTTAGGAGTCCATTGCGGACAAACAACGTGACACGTGATTTATATATATTAAGATTTAAGATATATATTATATAGCTGTCCCCCGCGATTTCATCCACGGTAATTTCGGAGTTCCCGCGGGAATTCCGAGATCAGTAGTTTAGGAGTCCATTGCGGACAAACAACGTGACACGTGATTTATATATATTAAGATATATATTATATATTAAGATTGTAACTTGCAATGATGTGCATACCGCTAATTGGCATGCATGTATGTCTAATACTTAAACAATGTAACTTTTATAACCTAATACTAAATATATGCTGTGCTGTTGATAATATTATCTAAAAGATAAGATTATCTCTGATTGAAGTGATTTTAAAAATTATTTTACTGATAGAAAGCTACAGTATTCCTAATTAACATAGGACACTTTTATACTAGAACAAAAGAGTTAACACACGCGAGCGGTCTTTATACTATTTAAAAGTCACCTGCATTAAACAGTCAACAAATTGTCGGGCGAATGTCTTCGAGAAAGAAAAAGTAGAATAGCCCCACTTATAGAGCGAGACAAACATAACTCTCTGCCGGTGTGTGTGCGTGTGTGTGTGTGTCTGTGTGTGTATGGGTGTGTGTAAATGTGAAGATACACGGGTAATCGGGCTTTCCACTTAACGTGATGGTTGCGAGATGTCGCCTCTACCAACAATTTTGTGCTTGAGACGTTGATTAGGCCACTCTCCACATGGGTGATGTTTGCATTTCAAATGACCCGCGAAGCCTATTGTTTATTCTGCCATGATCCAATGAGCTGACATTCTCTATAGTGTTCCGAGCACTTATAAATAATGTAACTGGAATTTTATTTGGTATGGATATAATATGGATAGTTTGTGACGGTTTCACCCGCGTGAGTTTCGTAATTCCCGCAGAAACTCCTTCTTTTATACAAACCTTGTCCTGACAATAACGAACACAAAACAAAAAAGTACTATCCAATTTAATGCAGTCGTTTGGAAATTATACGATCACATTCCTACATTTCGGCGATTCACTTTTATTTGTGTACATATTGTGCACATAAAAACATGTAGCTGTGCCCCGCGGTTTCACCCGCGTGAGTTTCGGAATTACTGTAGGAACTACAAAGTAAAATTTTGGTCAAAAAAATTAACTTCCGGTTAGCCACCCTTATCACCTAGACCAGGTATCAAAAACAGACCTACGACCTATTCCCAGACCTACCAAATATACACAGAAAAATTCATTAAAATCGGTCAAGGCGTTTCGTTCGGAGGCGTTCGATAACAAACACTGTGACATGAGATTTTTATGTATTAGATATACTTACCTATAAAAAAATTCCCCAGGAAATCTCAAAATTCACATGCGTGAAATAGCGGGGAGCAACGAGTGTAAATTACTTAATTAATATCCAATACATATTTATCATTGAGAAGTATCGATATCGATAAAATAAAATAATCGAATCAATTCAACTAAGACTGGACAATCGAGCGAACAGATTGGATAAAATACGTAAAACCATCCCGGATATAACATTAACACTGTAATTATGGACGTTTATGTGTTGGGGGCGCCAAATTTATCGCTGAGTTTTTTGTTGATATGAAGCCATTCTTGAGTATTTATGTCGGGTTGTGGCTTGTGTGAGGTCTGTGGGTGCAGTAGTTGCGTTATCGCATGGTAATCTATATGAGGCCAGCGGACTCCTCGCTGGGACCTGTCGACACTTAATGGCTGGTAAGATTAGGACACCGTCGTACCCTTCAAAATTTTGGAAGGCCGTGTTTGTGGCTTTGTTTATAGCTTAATTAGACTGTTTTGTGTAAATGGGTATCGGTTGCTGCGTCCCCGTTGGCTAGATAAGGTGTCGAGGTATTTACGATTTGATATTGTGGTGGCGGGCTTATAAAATTTTTATTCGTTACCATGTAATTTAGTTGGGTTTTACTGTTTACACTTGCCCGTTTACGGTGACCTATTTATGTATTATGTTTGAACAATTTCGAATTTATGTGAATGAAATTATGGACTCATCCTAAATAATATACCTACTTTTATTTCATCTCTAAAATATGTAGATATGTCAGTAGGTTTTATGTTTTATTGTAAGTTTCGATCAGTTTAGTACAGTATATTTTTATAGTGTTTAGAGAATTCGCCATACGTTATGATTTGATTAATATAGCACGTAAATTTATTCCACATAGGAATCTCAGGAAAGGTTTGGATTCTTCTTAACCAATATGGCTAGTAAATTAGAGATTTTTTTGTAGGTACGCTTAGTTTTATTTTATTGGTATTAGCTAGCTGTTCGCCGCAGTTTCACAGGCGTTAGTTTCGGAGATCCCTCGGGTATTGCGAGATAAAAGTACTTACTACTCTATATTTTTTTCCGTACCTAACCTTGACAACGTGAAGGTAGTAGGTATGCAAAATTTAACGTAGTTTCTTCCACGTTAATTTCGGAGTTCCCGTGGGAATCCCGGGATAAAAAGTAGCTTAAGGTGTGTCCTTCTCTGAAACCCTGACAACGTGTATGCAAAATTTTGTGGTGATCGATTGAGCCGTTTAGCCGTGAAAGCGTAACAAATAAACATGCAAACTCACTTTCGCATTTATAATATTATAGTAAGGATGAAATTTATTTATAAATAAACAAACAAATTTTTATACATAAATAAGTGCATGCTTAATTTAAATGATAACTACTTATGTATGTCTAGTCTAAGTAAGCGACGTACATATTTTATGGTGGATAATAAGATAAATAATTATAACATTAAGTAACGTACTTAGTGTGACTAAATTATACAGAGGTACGTGTACGCTGGCCCCAATAAATGTATTTTATGATAAAGAAATTTAAATAAGAATGAAATGGAATCCTTTTTTCATTGATAAAGATTTGACACCGAAAAAACAACGAGCCGAGGAATGCACCGTCTTACTAATGAAAGGGACCAATTAACGGTGATTATTTTTTCTCATGGATATAGGCACTGAAGTACAGGATGTTTTATTTATTTAATAATTAATTTATTATCATATAAATCGTTGTTGTAACACCATTAAGCTACAATTTATATTCCACATGATTATATTTACCAATACCTATTAAGTTTTATGTGAAATCGGACGGTTAAAATTAATATTTTATTATGTACCTACCTAGTTAATTTCCGTATGAATACCTAATATTAAAATGTAGGTGTATGTTACAACATGCAATCGAAAAATACGGATCGTTGCCATAATTTTAAGATGATTGCAAAAAAAAAATCATAACCCAACCTAACAGGTTCTTTACGTAGGATAGGTAGGTATTATGGGTGATCGCAGAGATTTGATTTTTTCCTACGGTATCCCACTAATACTAGGTATATTGTAAATTCAAATTCGCATGTTTGTTACACATTCCATAAATGGCTTAGCGGATTTGATCTACCTATTTTTAATCGATGCGTAGGTACCAAGTAGGTACCTACATTTAAATCTACCCTTCAACTGCAGTGGGGCGATCGGGAATTTACCAAAATTTTATAATAATTATAAGTCAAAATCAAATATTTTTTTCCTAAATTGACTCATATTTTATTTTGTTTTATTTATTTATTTTATTTATTGTTTTGTAGTCAGGCAACATGGGCCCATAGATAAATACCTTACAAACTAACATACATATATAGCCATAAATATGGCTTTTTTTGCCATCATAAAAATTACAATTACTATGACCATAAAATATCCGCTCTCCACGGCATCCTAGCCTAGTGCTGGAGAGAAAAAACTGTGCAACAAACTCAATTTAAAGTTATATTATACGAGAACAATCGTTGTCGAAAGTTGTTTAGAGCATCCTGTAGTGTCTGTATTTTTTCTTGTCACCAAGTGATAAAAATCCCGAGCTAATTCAGTTCGGTAGGCAGTTGCGCCCGCGTCGCGCGGCCGCTGCCCATCGGTGGTCGCTTCAATTTATAGGCTTTTAACCTAATTTGTTGACTTCCACCCCCCGCACCCCGACGCGCCCCGCCGCCCACGCGCCTGCCACTTTTTGGTGGCTTTTTGTTATTTAATTACGACCGCCTTCACTGATCCTCTTAGTTAATTATGGTCACTCATAACATTAGGAACATTTACAATTCGTTGACATCAAATCTCGATCTCGGTTCCGAGTGCAAAAACAAATAAAAGCGAAATAATAATAATAATAAGATGGTATCGCATCGAGTAATAAAGTAGTTACTTAATGATTCTAACATCGACAATATCGACATTATACATGTCGTTAAATTAAAACAAAGAGCTCAAGTAATATATTGAAATGTGCGCATTTAAAATGCAATATAAAGTTTCGGTAGGTAGAGGTTTTTATATAAAAAAAGTGACCACATTCGCAGATAATTTATTTTAGGTCTTTTAATTGTCCCGAGAGGATAAATTTTTTGAATATTTTGTTTGTGTGAACGAATTTTCGACAAATACTTCTTAATTTATACTAATGAATCCCAAACGAAACAAGTTACTACATTAAGGTATAGGTAGTGAATAGTGCTGGGACATTGACTTGATTTATGAGGCGATACTATACATAATTGTGATCGTTATAATTACATCAAGATTTTTTTCTTACAATACAGGGTGTTAAACTTTATTTCAGAACGCTCATTTACTTAGTTAATTTATTATTTATTTATGACCTATACTATAGTAACTTATTAGGCAAGATTTTCTTATTCGTTTGGAGGAATAGCATTAGTACCTTTTTAATCCATAACATTAAGATATGATGTATGTAGATATAGACAAATACCAGAATTGACGATTACAAAACTTATCTAATTCAACATTAATCACAATCAGTAAGTATCTGTAAAAAGTTCAGCAAGATAGATCGGTCGATCTATTACAAATCTATTACAAACGTTTAGAAATCTGTGGAGAATGGATATCGAATATCGATATCGTCGCCTGTGATGTGAATGTGCGATTCGCTTCACTAAATGTTCGCGTTTAGATAAATGAGAGGTCGCTTAAAAATCGTCTCTGTTGGCCTAATCGAATTAGGCCCCGATATCCATCCAGGCGATTTAACACGTTTTGCATTCTTTTATCCATCGGCCAATAAACGCCGCAGGTAGCGGACCGGGGGCCCTGTACAGGACCTTATTCACTATGACCAACAACATTCCTTGTCCATAACGCGCGTCCCAAAAACACAATGTCGAGCACTCCAGGTGCCAAATATTAGAAACTAGCTGTTCTTCGTGTTTTCAAACGCAGTAATTTCGGAGATCGAGTATTCAAGTGCCCCGGACTGAAGCAAAATTTCATGATCATCGGTTAAGCCGTTGAGGTGTGAAAGCAGAACAAACAGACAGACAGACAAACAGACAGACTTACTTTCGCATTTATAATATTAGTAAGGATTAATATTCTGTATGCTATACTGTAAATGTCATTTTATGAAGTGAAATTTCTGTGAGTACGATGGAAAGACCATTTTTGTAGCGGATATCTTACCGCCACATGCTATATGGTCATAGTGAATAAGGGCCATGCTGTATCTTAAATGTTGATGAACTCATCGCGGTCATCACTATAAATCTATTGATTGTGTGTTCGTTGGGATCGTTCGTAAATAGAATTCACCATTCAATAAACATTTTTAATTTTCATTTTATTATAAGGTATTCTCGTAAAAGGTTCTGTGTCGTGTTCTGTAGATATTCACAAATGATTTATATGTTTACACTTATTGTTGTGAAATTTTGACTCAATAATTTTACAAACCCAAACAAACACAAAAGGGTTTCCAATTAAAATTGAATTAGACGGTTGTCTCGCATCGAACTCGATTCAGAAATCGATTTGGTGAAATATGAACATAAATGAGTATACAATTTAAGGGGCTGCATCACGTCACGAGCGCTATGCGCAAAGAAAATATTCAAAAGAAGATTAATTAAAGAAGGAGGAAATCATCAAAAATGGCCCTTTTGGGGCTTCCTCCGAGGATATGTTGGCGACACAATATCAGTGACCAGCAGGCACAATGACCGGCCCCGAGCGGTGTCAATAATGTGCAAACTACGGGAGAGTATGTTGACCATGGTGCCCAACTAAACACCGGTAGCAGAAATACTGTTGACCAATCTTCGGTGGGGAACTTTTCGGTCGCGAGCTTTACCGAACAAGCCCCTATTTTTCTCTCAGGGAACAACGTGAAGTATGCAAACGCTAATGCAATTTCACGCGTGTGAATTACGGAGTTTCCGCATGAATTCCCAGATAAAAAGTACCCTCTGACCTTTTCAGTACCCCTGATAACATGTGTGCAATATTTCATGATGATTGGTTGAATTATTAAGACGTGAAAACGTAACAAACAAACTCACTTCCGCATTTGTAATAAAGTAGCTGTGCCCCGCGGTCACATATTTCTTCTAAAATAAAGTAGCCTAAGTTACTCCATACAACATTAGCTATCTGCCAGTGAAACGTTAGAATCGATCCAGCCGTTCAAGAGATTAGCCGGAACAAATAGACAGACAGACAAAAATTAAAAAAAAAAGTTTTTATGTAAGTACCGATATACTTTCATATGCATTTAATGAAAAGCTATTAATTTGAAATAGAAACAGACACTTAAATTTTATTTATATCTATGTATATACTATATATGTATATAAGATGTATAGGTAAGGATTTACAAGAATCAGTTCATAATTTTACTCTTAACTTTTAAAATATTTCTGTACTACGTAAATAAAGATGGCGAAAGATTGAAGTGAATGAAAAAAAAAAATTGTTATCTGTAATTTCCAGTCAACAGTGAATTTATTTTACAGATAGCGAACACTGATTGGTGAATGTTTATTATTTTGCTCAAAATCTGGGAAATGTGATGTTCAAATAATCCTACTATGTTGATTTGTTTCGATAAAACAACTCTTGATATTATTTTAACTGTAAACCTATTTGGGCTAACAAGGCATTGTGCTCGGCTTTAACAACTAACCAAACGTCGGAATACCTATCAAGTTAGACTAAAACTAATACCTAATATACATATGTACCTACCTAGTGTTGTTACATCAAATTTTAAATAATTTACTATCAGGAAACTAATTTTGCGGGAACAGTTTCGTATTTTTGCAGTTCGACTTCAGCAAAGCCATAGTGGAACCGTTACTCCATCCAATTTCTAGTTTTTGGCAGGAATCTAAGAAGCGGAGATTTTTATGTGCACATGGTAGATATGACGTTTCCAGCTGATTCCTTCGATGACCGAAGAGGTCTGAGAAAGATCTTCTATCTGTAGGATCATAAATTGAACCTATTGCGAACTTGACCTTTTCAGAGCTGTCCAGTTTTGCGAATTGGACGATTTACGATTTACGAATTAAGTAAATATTGTAATAATGTATAAATAAAGAATTTGTAAATATTGTAATACTGTAAATAATCCAATTAAATAAATATTGGACAATCGGATATTATGCGAATTGTATGCGGAAGTCCATAAGAAAAAGGCCGCTAGCAATAAGGCCGCCTTTTGCTCTTTTTGTTTTTCTTAGTTTTGCTTTGCTATCTCTTTTGGGGAATTAAGGGATATTTGAATTTGAATTAAAAAAAAACGCTCATATAGGTACAAAAAAAGGAAAAAGACCTCTCACCTCTCATAAGTATCTTTCTCATACTACGTCTCTGCGTGGTGCAGTTCCAGCGTCTATTCTTGAACTGGTAGGCGCACTCGGTCGCGCCCAATGTCACTCCTCGCGATATCTCTTTAAGTAAACCCGTCTCGTTCCTGCAGATCTGCGCGAGGCGGCCGCGCGAGCGCCGATTCTTCTTGCACACCATGCGCGGGTCCAGGATCACTGCGCTGCCAGACGCCCTGCAAGAGAGAGACGAACCATCGGTCTTCGGTAGACGATCACTACTAGTATATAACGAGGTGACAGCATGGACCCTCCTTTCTTTTAATAAATTATATTTTTTTAATTCTGCTTATTCGATCATGTGTTGTATTTTTTAATTTAATTCATTTTTTTATGTGAGCAGTCTAGGCGTTTGAACACAGCTCACCTGTTATTAAGTGAGTGTGGTCGAATACTTTAAACACACCTAGCCTGGAATGGAAACTGGCTTTCAAGTGAAACTGCCGGAGTGTTCACGCTGTCAGTTGCTTGGTGACAGATTTCTAACTTGATGGTGGTAGCTAGCCAGCTAGTTGCTGGTTGGTATGCTATGTCTTCCTTGTTCCTCATGCTCATTGTTACAGATCGAACCTACGCCTTGCGGGGTTTTATCCGAACGCACCAACCACTGAGCTATCTTCGCATATTCAAATTAAATATTTTATTTTATGTTTACTTCTCTATATCTGTACCTATCACTTGATTTTTAATTTTGAATGAGCAGCACCTGCCTGAATTTTGTGATAGTTGACCTATATGTACTCATTGTATTATTTCATAAAGTGTATAAAATTACATATCACTGCTGCTTTATGTGAATTCTAAACGAAATAACGTTTGATAATTCCCTTGAACGTAGGTATGTATATCAGTAGATCAGATCTGCGGAAGAATAGCTGGAGAATTTTTAAGTGTCGTCTTAGGTATGGACCGATGACTTGGCGATGGTTGCGGGACGCCATTGGATGCGAGAAGCGTATAGGACCGGTCTTTGTGGCGATTCTTGGGCAGGCCTACGTCCACAGTGGACGTCTTTTGACTGATATGATGATGATGACTTATCTATTAAAATTTAGCGTTTTAACAAAAAAAATACTTATAGAGTTTTTGTTTAACCATGTAACACAGTAGAGGTGGTCTATCTTATGTATACCTATATCAATTTTTTCAGATACCATTATCAAATGTACCTAACTAGACAATTAATTGTCTAGAAACAAAGTGACTTGTTAATTGTTTCGTCACAAAGTGGTATAAAAATTAAAGATCGTCCAATAAACGTTACAATAAAAGAGAAATACAGTTTCTTAAAGAAACATTTCCGAATCAATAAAACGATTACGAAACTCAACTCACTCACTACGAATAGTGTTGTGCTTCAGCCGGTAAACGATTTACGATCCGCCACGGCCGGTGTTGAGAGACGAGCACCAGGTCGAGTCGAGTGATCGATTGTTTATTCGATAAGAGTTCATTGTCAGCATCGCGCTAGTTCGAATAAATTTAGACGTGTCAGTAGACTATTTTCCGTGAATTGGGTCTCGATGCTTCGCGATCGCGATGTTTTGTTATGTTTCAGTTAACTGCTGTGAGTACTTGTGCATTCTAAACATTTGCTCACGTCAGATATGCTGCTGAAATGTCAATTTTTTTCTATCAACCGGTGCAAGTTCTCCCTGTTTATAAATTTTAAAGTAAAGAGTTATCATTGAATTATTAAATAACTTTCAAGATACAGAGATTTTTTTAACAGTGAGAAACTTCTAGGAAATTGTTGCCATAGTATCTATTCCAGAATTAAGTTGCAAGTAAAACATTAATACACGTATATTTTTATGCATTTGATTCATGCAAACAACTAGTAGTGGTTGGCCTTCGCAGTTTTTACTACAACAGTAAAAAAGCGAGTACAACAGTAAAAGTCGAGATTCTTTTAAAATACGACCACAACATGTCAGTGAAATAGAATTTTACCCGAAGCGAAATGATTTTATTCACCCCGCGGATCGAACTAAATGTTTATCATGTGAAGGCGTTACCGTGTCGTAATTGTTCTGATTTATGTGCACCTAGTAGGTAAAACGATGTAAAACTTCGGCTGAGTACATCTCATCACTATGCATAATATGTCTCGTGCATGAATTAGTAAATATCTATACTTTAATAAAAGAGTAGAATCCACGATTCGGTACATTGAATATTTTTACCTAAAATTGAGAGAGGTGATAAAAGAAGAGTAACCAAGCCCAAAAAAAGTTTTTAAAATTCTTTTGTCTGACTGTCTGTCTGTTCGCAATAATCTCCGCATCTACTGAACGGGTTGTCATGCAGTTTTCAGTAGTAGCTTAAGCTAAGTCTGGAGCAACATATAGGCTTTGTTTCATTGAAATAGGACATAGGGAAAAAAAGTTATCATCAGTTAAAGACTTCAGCGCAATGCAATGGTCGAAAGCTTCGATATAACGTTGCATAATGAACATGATAAAACCGTTTTAGAGATATGCATTTCTTTTCTTTTGAATTGATCTCAGAACAATAACTGTTATTGTTCTGAGGAATTGATTTTTCGCGAAGTGACAGTTTTAAGTTTTATTTGGGACCAAAGAGTATATAACCACTACGTTTTAAAAGAGTGAGAAAATCTAACGTCACTGTCATTGCAAGCGTCGAAAATTTACGCGGGTGAAACCGCGGGCACCAGCTAGTAATAAATAAGGCAGGCGATCATATTATTTGAGTTAAGAAAAAAAAATCTCCACCAAAAGAAGTAATGTGCAAAAAAGGAAAAGTGGAATGATTAAAATACAGTAATTAATTTTTAATCTTTTTGAGCAGTAGGAGAATCATCGTCAATGTAGGTAGGTAAATCTTTGTGCTTCTATCAATAAGTAAGAGAATTTAGTAGTAGCCGACTCTAAACCAGGTATAATTATGAAAACCTTTATTTTTAATAGGTACCTAAGTGTTCTGAAATGGATATTTAAATAGTTTACACGATACGAATGGCACAAAAATTTTGCCTCAGGGAAATATTCAAAAGTTGGTGTATGATAGTAGATTAAATTAGTAATATTATAAGAACTAAGCAATAATATTCGATTCGGTCCGCCGTTCGTTAGGGCGATTCCTGTCTTCAGCTAGCCCACTTTCAATCCAGATGGTGCTTTGAAGAATAATTAATTGACATACAACTTATCACAGCCAATTTATTCGTCTGGATAGACAGAGGTGTGTCGCCAGTTTGGCAATATTCCATCAAGTTTGCGCACATTGCAAATTGCACTCAATTAGAAGTTATTTTAACGTTGCCTTTCCTTTTCATAGAATATTTTAGAACTTTCTCATTTAACCGAAACACACAAACACTACTGTCACTGAGAAACACTTAAATTGAAGCCAAAATAAACTAGATCTCGGTTCAATGATACACTTCTTCTTAACAGCTCAGTAGTCAATATTTGAGATATAATTTTTTAAGACAAACATCTATTTTATCAGTTTTAGCCGGTCAAATTTTAGTGTCAATTAGAAAAGGAAAAACAATTTAAATTTTCATCAAACAATGTTGGTATTTGCATTCCTTATTAGATAGAACTTTATCCAACACTAGGTGAGATGACTAAATTTTAGTTTTTAGTCCGTCGTGTAGATTAATAATAAATATTAGACACGTATTTTTCCTTTTTTTACGTATAATCAAAAAATAACGGCGCATGGAAATATATAGAGTCGAAATTTCGCGTGACGTCACGCCTTGATACATTTTATACGTAGTTGTGACGTCACGAGCCCCCACTTCTAAACTAACTCCTAACTTTACTTCTAAGTATTTTACAATCATTTAAAAAGCAAAATAAAGAAACAACATTTCTAACTACATATACGAATCTATTATATTTTTTTGTTATCTACTGGACAGACTTATTAGAATGCCTACTCTAAAGACACTAAAATACTATAAGATCGAGATGTGGTACATACAAATCATAAGTATAAACTTATAAAAAGAAAATACGAATCATAATATAGTTTCATAATATTGGTTGTCTCATTTATGTTATCTAAGCTTTTCTTTGGGATTAGTGTAATGTCCAAACAATTATTAGTACCTACCGACTACGAAGACGAAGTGTACGGTCACCCAAATTAACTAAGACTTTTTTTCAAATATTAAAATTGCATGACTGGTTTTCCTTTTTTTCGCATGAACACAGCGAACAAACGCAAAGAAAACAACAGAAAAAAGGAGGTAAACAGTAGTGTCACAGTGGTTCAACTGTAAAAGCCGAACGACGCACGTCGCCGCGCGTCGGATGGCTCGCATTCAAACGCCACTCATGCGCCGATTGATTCAGCTAATGTAACCGAGGGTAATAATGATTCCAATTGATTCACGCGATCTCATACTATACCTTTATTCCCTGTATATTTCTGAATTTATTTAACACTAGTTGATACCCCGCGGTAATTTAAGAGTGCCCGTGGGAATTTAAGGATAAAGCTTTCCATAGGTGATTATTTTTTAAATCTGTTCAGTAGTGTTTGAGTTTATCCATTAGGTAGAAACGAACATACGAATAATCAAATCTTTTCACTTTATAATATAAATATAGGCAAATCTCACCTTGATTCTAAACCTAAATGAAAATTTAACACTATGAATTTGTCCAAATTCTGTAACTTAAAAAAAAAACTTTTAATACTGAAAAGCTTTCAAAAAATTAGTGACCACACGACTCTATGTTACCTGTATGATAACGACAATTCGCCCGACAAAATCGATGTATTTTTAGAACAAATTACTTGAGAAGGCTCGAACGTCCGTCCGGAAGATTGTGCCTCATTCAGCTAGGGTGACAATGAATGGACTGTGTTTGCGGACACCGGGCGAGGCGCTAACGCGCGACTTCGGCACGATTAGCGACCTCATGACGACTTAACTGTATACATCATTACCATTACCCATTCGCAACGTTACTACGGCTCTACGTCTAACAAATACAAGCCTTACAACGTCGCGATAAGGTTTATGTTATGTGTGTAATAGTCAATTGTCGCGTGCATTTGTCAACAGCATTCGTCAGACTAGATAGTTCTGTCACTATATGTGAGTAAACACTTTTAAAAAGTTTATGTGGCGATGAGCAATGTTGTCGGAAGGTTTTAGCGGGCACATCATGGAGGCTGTTGCCGGTTGTGGCGTGTCGCTGTGTTTGTTGGGTCGCTCTAATCGGATCTGAGACGGGCACGTTCACACTGCACTGTAACAAATTTGTTGTGATTTCGAAATCCTATTCAGTAACCGGGTAAGGCGTCAACTTGTGGATATAAGTATACAATAGCTTTTATTTCTACTTATTATTTTTGGTTTAGCTTATATTTCAGTAATAAGTATTTTAGTTTTGCACAAATCCAAAATATCATTATCCCCTCAAAATTCATTCGATAGACCCCGAATGTGTAGATTTTTTCAAATCGCTATATTTTTTGACTGTACCTATACCAACCCACGCCATAATCATATTTCTGTCATTTCTAATTCGTTGTTTCCCAAAACAGAACACGTAAATGTAGCATGTCGTTTTAGCGCCATGGTGTAAGTGTCCATGTATGTATCTATAATGGAGACGAGACGCGATAATTGGTGGAGTTCTACGCACAATGACATGCACTGTGCTCTCAATTTTACAGAACTGTATAAACATATAATGTGGCGCAGAAGCGACAGACGTTTGCTTGAATATATAAAGAAATATATACCACTTAAAAAAAATATTTTTCCACGATTATATAAGTACCCGCAGTTAGTAGTTGAAATTTATAAGACTAATTTTAAAATAAAAAACAATTTTTTTATGAACTTTACGTATCTTTTTAATACAATACCAGTTTCTCAGAATTTCCCCCTCCTTGTATCTACATACAAACGTATTCCTCAAAATTTTCCATCATTTTTGACTAAATTTACATCTATTAATAGTAAAAATATCATTAAGAGTATATTGAGGAACAGAAATTGAATTAAAAAAAAAACTATTTCAAAGAAAAATAATTTTACAAGTACAAGTACAACAGATAAAATATGTTTGGATCTTGTTTATTTTCTCATCGTGGATCTTGTTGCCATTTGGCCCAAAGTCTGGGAATCTAACTCACGACATCTATCACAGGACCCTAACCACTACACCAATGGTGCTCTCAAAATTTCCATAACAACACCGCAATAGAACAAAATCTACTTACTTTCAACAATTTTGTACTAACACAATTTTGCTTCTTGTCAAAAACTCAATTCCACTTCTCCACAGCAGTTTCCTAGTCTATGGTGAACGACACACTGTTAGCGGCGCAACGCTAAGCGCAGCGCAAACATGCGCGGGTGGCGGCCGGTCGCTCCGTGCGCTCGCTCGCTCCGCTTCGGTGAGCGCTCGCGACCCGGCCATCGCACTGTCGACGGTGCTAAATGAACTAGTTACACACAACTGGGGCCCCCATTCACTATTACCATAACATGTCGGGTTAAGATAACGCGCCACAAAAATTGTCTTTCCCACGTGCTCAAAGAAGTTTCACTTAAAAAAAAATACATTTACAACGTATCATAAGGCATACGAATCATAAATTTGGAACATTTTGGCATCTGGAGCGTTTGGGATTGTGTTTTTGGGGCGTGCGTTATGGGCAAGGGATGTTATTGGTCATAGTGAACAAGAGCCGTAATATGTCCACTTTAACATTCTCCAATACGAATGCGTGCATAAGAATGATATATTTTGTCAATTTGTACTGTCCTACTTTTTAAGGTTTCTTTTTTTGTTTGTCTTGGTGATTTTTGAATTACGCATACTATTAGAGCCATAGGTTGATGTCCACACCGTTTTAACCCATAAACTATGGTTTCCTGAGCAAAA
Organism: Zygaena filipendulae; assembly: GCA_907165275.2. Taxonomy (NCBI): domain Eukaryota; kingdom Metazoa; phylum Arthropoda; class Insecta; order Lepidoptera; family Zygaenidae; genus Zygaena; species Zygaena filipendulae. The sequence goes on from OU015649.1 coordinate 3,481,205, forward strand.
CGAAAATTTATTTTACCTAGTTATCTCCCACTTATTTTTAACCGACTTCCAAAAAGGAGGAGGTTCTATGTTCGATTGTATGTATGTTTTTTTTTTTTATGTATGTTCACCGATTACTCAAAGACGGTTGGACCGATTTGAAAAATTCTTTTTTTGTTTGAAAGGGTATACTCCCAATTAGGTCCCATTGCCACCAAGTCGGGATCTGATGATGAGATCTTGGAGAAATCGAGGGAACTCTTCAAAAATTATAGGCACACCTATAGCGATTTGGGTATTTTTTATAGTAAATCGTTCATTTGCTTTCGGAAAGCAAAATTTGAAGAAGCGGAACTAATGATGAAGACCACAGGTGGTCATCGGAACAACTCAAAAATAATACGTATTTCACGGGTTCCGATTGAAGCGATTTCGAAAATTGTTATTTTGTTTGAAAGGGGATACTCCTAAATTGATTCCAGTATCACCAAGTAGAGATCTGATGATGGGATCTTGGAGTAATCGAGGGAACTCTTCAAAAATTATGGGTACACTATAGCGATTTTTTTATTTTTTATAGTAAATCATTTATTTGCTTTCGGAAAGCCAAATTTGAAGAAGTGGAACTGATGATGAAGACCACAGATGGTCATCGGAACTACTCAATAATGGGTATTTCACGGGTTCCGAATCGTTAACTTTAATATATGTAGTTTCTAAACAATTTATGCCCGTCACAATGTATATGGTGAAGTGGAACTGATGGTGATGTACTAGGAGAACTCCTCAACAATTAACGTCCCTGTGTCGGGAAAAGCAATATTTTGTAAAAGGTGATAAGCAGTTGACATTAGGCTATTGTAACTTAGAGAAATTACAAACTAAGTCACTTAAAAGCGAGAAATAAACAAAATTTTAACAAAAAAATTAAAACCGACTTCCAAAAACACAAAACTGAAAAGCTAAAAATAAAAAGCTAAAAATAACAAAATACCGATTTAATCCAAAAGATAAAACACACGTAATATTATTATTGGTTTGTGCTACCACTGATCGGTATGAAGTCGGTGACAAGCCAAATATGGAGGGGGAAGATGGGCTAAGTCGACTCCCGCCACCAGCTCTTCGTGAGCAGGACAAACCAAGTGGGCAGACACCAGCGGGCTTGTCACCGAATTCAAATCGATCAGTGGTAGCACAAAGCAATGATAATATTACGTGTGTTTTTGTCTTTTGGATTAAATCGGTATTTTGTTATTTTTAGTTTTTTATTTTTAGCTTTTCAGTTTTTGTTTGCTGATTTCGTATCAAATAATTTTGTTAGGTTACCTACCTACCTAGATCCCGATTTGGTGGCAATGGGACCTAATTGGGAGTATACCCTTTCTAACAAAAAAAGGATTTTTCAAATCGGTCCAACCATCTTCGAGTAATCGGTGAACATACATAAAAAAAAAAACATACATACAATCGAACATAGAACCTCCTCCTTTTTGGAAGTCGGTTAAAAATAAATAAACCAATTTTATTTGATAGCAATAAACATTGTCTCTGTCAGTTGCACAAAATATAATTTGATCAAGATAAGAATTTTGAATACATTTTTATGTCTTAATTGCCCTGCTAATGGAAACTTTGAAATCGAGTGGATTGATTGACACAAGTCATTGGCGCGCGATGGGAAGTGGTCGGTGACATCATTCTACCTACTATATAACTGTAACAAATGCGGTTGTCAGACTGTTTGGAGACTGTTTGAGTACTTTGAGTACTTAAAAAGTTACTGCTTAAATACTAGACAGTCTGCGCAGAGCTAAGGATATTCTACATAGGTACAATCGCAAACATTTTTGCTTTTGATAGAATAAAAAAAAAGATTCCACTTCGTTTTAAATTTTTAAAAAAGAATGCTTGAATAAAAAAAGTATTTTGTATATTTTTATGTTTGGTTTTTAAATTAAACGATGTAGGTACATATCCGTCTAACAGTTCATACACAACTTTTCTATTTTTGTACTGCTATTCTATAATCTAATAAATTGACCGATATACAGATTCATCTGACAGTTCATAGGTACACAACTACTTCTATTCTAATCTATGATTAGCTCTTATCCGAAAAATTAGTCTTCAACCGTTCAAAATGCTGTAGATTATTATTTTGAAAACGAAACAGTTTCAAACTTTGTAATAAAATAAATGTATAGCAAAAAAATACTCTACTTGGTGTTAAAAGTTAAAGGTTGGAGTTAAACCTACGCAGCACTATATATTGTGATAATGAATTTTTAATAATTTAACAAGTAGTGCCTGGTTCCAGACGTTAAACTTTTTAATAATACTGGCCACTGGGTCTTAAAAAATCGAACAATAAAATCAATCATAAAAACCGAACTTTAATCCGAAGGATCCTAAAAAACTCGATTGTTTTAATCATTGCGTGGGCGAAGGAATCAGTGTCCACAGCCACGCCTACGTTGCGTATTGACACCACATTTTATAGTCCACGCTTTTAATGAACCACTTGATTATAGCAAACGCTTTGGAACTAGTTACATGCTTTCAAATATTTATGGTGCCGGATATAGTTACAGTTACGGAATAAGGCAATTTTAAATTTATGTTCGTATAATTTTGAATTTTTGACTATATTTCAATACTTAACTTTAATCATAGAATTAATAGAGAGGACGGCATTCAGCAGACACAGCCATGGACTAAAGTCTAAAAGTGAGGTTGAACTTTTTGAAATCACGTGACTAGGTACGTTCATCACATTCATTTATATCAATGAATCTATCGCTCTGTGCCTAAATAATCTTTTAGGGTTTTAGCTTTGTTTGTACTAATATTATGAAGGTAAAGTTTGTAAACTTGTAGGTATAGATGTAGGGGGTAATCTCTAGAACTACTGAACTTATGATAAAAAATATTTCACTGATAGATAATATTGTAATGAAATGGCATTTTTGTTTTGTTTCTATAATTCCTTTGTCGCTACAAAAAAATCAATAACGACTTAGATCAATGGTTAACCATGTATAGCAATATTGAAAACAACACCTTGACAAACATGTTAAGGTATGTCTACTTATGTACCTACTAGATACATGCACGTCATGATCGGCTGAACTTATTTATTTCTCTTATTTATTGACCTAAAAATCTTCATATACCTATCACACACCTTTATAATCTATATTTTGCAACAATTTTACATTTGTTAGATACCTACAAGAATAACAAGAAAATGATGATTTAATTAAACAAAATTGTAAAGGATACGGGTAATAAATAACACAGACTAAAAACCGGTGCTGCGTACTACATGGTATTCGCGAAAAGCTGACAGTAGTTTTAACAGTAGGTACCTACATGACTTACGTATAACTTCCATGCTCATCAAGAATAAAAAAACATCTATTGAAGCGTTTAAGGAGCATAGGAGGCGCGGTCTGAAGAGAGGGTCACATGGGATATGACTTCCCCAAAATCCATTTGTTTTATTATTCCAATAAAGTCTAATTTACTCGACAAATTTTATTATTCCAGGGTCACTAGACCCTCCCCCCAAATTTCAGGCTGCAACCGCCCCTTATGGGACCATCGCCAACATATCGAGATAACTACCCACTTTTGCGACTGGAAGAAAGTAAAACACATGTCAAAATTCAACAGGGATAGAGATGGGAGTAAAACTGTTAAAGAATAAAATTAAGCCAAGGAACGCATAAATTGACTAATTTTAGGCGTTGATGAGTAATTTAAATGAAACCACAAATAAAAACTAAAAAGTTAGCAGGCAATAATGTCAAAACATGTTTCTCAAATGGCATTAAAACAAATCAATCAACCTGACGGGTCAGTTCCCAAACCGTAGTTCATCACAATTACGACTTTAAGGGCACGGACCCCAAACTTATGTGGCTTCCAACGAATTCCGCTGTCGCAACAGGAATTGATTAACTGGACCGATATCCATACACGGTAAGGTGGTGTTCACAATGGTTGGTAAAAATTTTAAATAAAATTTTTATACCGATCCTTTGAACTTCGGTATGTTAACAAAAAGTTACATATTGGTGAGTGATATGAAACGTTTTCTTTGTGTTTTTACATCGATCTGTCGAACGTTGGAAAGTTCACAAAAAATATGTTGCTGAGTGGATCATTCGTTTTTGTATTTTTCTTTACAGAAAAACGTTATACTGGATGTAACAATTTGCAGTACGGTCCGAAAGTAGTTCCTACCAATTAGATAATTTGGTTACATAATTTTTTTAATTTCTAAAGTAGTAATGTAGTAGGTACTTAAAGCAGTAACAGTTACAAAAGTAATAAATACTTACTAAACTCTAACTTTACAGCTTATAAACAAGAAATTAAAACATTTAGGTCTTCTAAATTCAGTTGCATTTTGTGTTTAAATTTCGCTTAATCAAAACTGTTTTCCACAGAAAACAAAAGTACCGAAGTGCCAAGTAGTCGTTGGCATTTGGCTGATATGTTGATGATGACAAGTAGTCAAGGTCGAAGTCAAATCATTTATTCAAATTTGGCCCATGAGTGGTAACTCAACTTGCAATTAATTATGTGAGAACAATATGTAAATCCGTTGTGCACGCATCTTTACAAAATGGAGCATCAATTTTTGTTGATCGTGCCCGAAGCTCCTAATTTAAGCGCAGCCTTTGATTAATTGCAAATTAAAGTATACACCGAGGTGGTTCGTGGCTTGATATTATGACTTTATTGAATTTCATGCGCCGTGATTTATGCGTTGTATTACGGATTTGTTATTAAAGGATGGAGGCGTAACGATTATCGTCGTACCTATATAGAAAATCGTTTATGATGAAACTTTTATACGTATAAATGGATATTTTACAAAATATCTAAGATTATAATAACTTCACTTGCAGAGTTATTTTGCCGAATACAAAAACCGTTGGTTCCTTCAATTAATTGTATGCCTAATTGAAACTGACCTCAAAAATGGAGGTTATTTTTTAACATTTTTGAAGTGAAAACGCCCCTAATAGCGTTGTGACTTGAAACTCGATGAAACGAAAATCAACGCTAAAAGAAACCAACACAAATATCTACAGGATTTAGCCTGCGAGAGAATGAGATAGAAAACATTATATGTATAGTGTTTCCTAATATCTGGTTTTTTGAAGGTTTCACTTCTACCGAGTGCGTGAACTGCACAATTTTTTTTGGCGTTTGTTTGGACCACAAAGTTTCGCAGAAGCCTTCTTTACGTGCGCAAATATGGTATATGATTAAAACGACAAATATAGTATTTTCAAAGTTGATTTGTACTTGTGTCTGAAAAGAACTCTGACATATATGTAGGTACATATTATGGTACTTATTTATTTACTTACACGAAACTAATTCCAATAAGAGAATCATAGAGATATTATCTACACATAGAGCGATACTTTCATTTAAAATTCCGTTTAAAATTAAAGCATAAAAACAATTGAAAATGTGCGAAATTACGAGTAATTAAAGTTGGATCTCTTTGACGTTATTTTACATTCTTTTTTTTTCTGAGCAGATACGCGCCGAAGATTGCACCCATGGGGTCAGGCAATGCTTAGAGTATTCAGAAGTGGCAATATTAGTACGTTGTCTATGGGTATATTAAAGATGGAAAACTAAGTTAAAATGAGTGAGATAAAACGCCCAAATTTGGGTAGATATATAAGTACTCTCTACATCTGTGGATGATCGGATCAGTATCCGTACAATAATGACTATTTTTATTTAATAATTTAGTTTCTTCGATCATTTACATGCAAATGAGTTAGTTCTCGACGTTACCAGCAAATAATTAATATCTTCCTGTCATAGTATAAACTAGTGCCAGATTGCTCTACTCCATGATACTCTACTACTCTATGATATTGCTTGCTCTATGATACTTGACACAAACAACGTCTATGTCAAGTGAGGATCAAGTTTAGAGAAGATAAAAATGTACGTAGCAGAGAGAAGGTAATCACTACGTTTTACGGTCAATGCAACAACGTAGGTATATGCTCAAAAAATTTCATAGCTTAAACGCTAAAGCTGATATTTTTAAATGTAGATTTTAATGCCTGAATTTTGAAATATAGGTAGGTAAGTGTTAAACGGGCGTTGCCTACATATTTTTTCAGTTTGGCACAATTTAGGGATCTCCAATTTATACTACAGCACTCTTTGTACTTGCTTAGGACAAAAAAGGAAAAATCCTTTGAGCAAGTTACAAAAAGATATAGAAAAAGTTACTCTACATAGAGATGAGATAAATATCGATATCAAGAAAAATATTTGAATATAAAAGCAAATAAACGTTCAAACTTTAAAGTTTTTATAAGGCTTGGGTGAAGAAAACTAAAGGAATAAAAATGCAATATTAGGGAAAATGTTGCCAAAACCTAAAGGCGTTTGCAATCAAGTTAAATATTTAGCGATTAGTGTTTATATCCATGGACTCACCACCAAGAGACGGTGATGGGCGCGAGCAGCAGCAAGCAGGCGGCAATGACACCGGGCCGCATCTCTTGACGGACATCACTGCCCCCACAGCCCAGCCCTAACCATTACAAAACAAACAAAACTAACCCTTATCTACCAAACAAAGAGACCCATTTCTAATTACAGCGATTAGTGGCTGCGAAGTCGAATTTTATCAGTTTTTAATGACGCAATTTATTAATTTGAGATCTGGCTTCGAATTTCGAATTTAAAGTGAACTTGTTCGATTTTCAATTGAATTGTATGAACTTATTTTCGAAAATTTTCGCGGGCGTGTTGCGAGCGTGGATCCCAGTCGGCGGGAGATCGCAGCGCGGACTGACGCTCACCTGTAATGTTGCCCACCCCGCCGTAAGCGCACAGCGAAATGTTTTTCGCGCTATTTTGGCCAAGATTAGGCTTCACGCGATTAGAAATCTAAAGGCATCCAATATGCGTGTGGGCGAAACGATAAATTAAATCCTATACATATTTGAATTAGTAATGAACTACCATTGATACACTTTTGTATACCTACTAATTAAATGAGTATCATCAATCAATTTTTATATGAGAAAATTTAAATAATTTATATTTACGCAATACAAACACAAATTAATAATAATGAATTCGACTAGTATGGAAATAGATGTCTTCGTAGTGTTAACGGCCACCTACAGATTGACAAATAGTTTTGCTTTACGGTTCGTACCTACTAACCCATAAAAAATAACAAAATAAAATCGATTTAAGAAATCACGGTCAATTAAATATTTTACACAGATATCTTGTCTATATTATAGTAAATAAAGATGGTAAAAAATTCAAAACGTAACACTTTCTTTGAATAAGCGTTGGAAAAATGTCTCTATAATCAAATTGAGATCAAAAGTGTCAGGGATCAGGAGCAACCATAAATTGATGTGTTTGTAATTTTCAGAACAAGGTGTGTCTATAAGATTTTTTTTTTAAATGTACTCTAACCTACTCTACCTGTGGTTTGTATTTTTATCAAGAAAACTCACTGACTATCAAAAGATTTCGAAAAGTAATTGATAACTCACAGTCAGTAAGAATTTCGAAAACTTCTTGACTTTTGAAACTGAAATAAGGCAGGAAGAGTTTATAGGGAGTAGACGTCAGTTGAGAAAGGATTTTACTCTGGGGTGTCCGAGGAAAACCTGAAATTCACGCACCTGAGTCCGCAGGGAACAGCTTGTTTTACGCGTTTCGTTACGCATCATGGCCGTTACGTAATTCTATAGAGCATAAAACTAAAACACAATGATGTTGCGTACTTTTCACCGATATCCAAAACAGCTGTTTGGGTAAATCTAATATGAAACAGACGTTTGTCGATCATGGTACAAATGATAGACAGTGAGATGTGTACAAGTACGTATCTAACTCGTCTATATTTAGAGTTTACCGGCGAAACTCTTGTGTTAAACAAACAATTGTGAGAACAACATTTATCTTTATTATAGGTAGGTAGGTATGTGATAGACTCCCAATCGCTTGCCAAGTAAAGGACAGATGTGCTATGGATATAGATCCGAAGTGGGGGGGAGTAAGGGAGTAAATTAGACTATATTGCACTGTGCAATAGTCTAATTTACTCGACGTATTATTTTACTATTTGTGACCCCCCTTCCCAAATTTAAGGCTGCAACCTTAGTGACAAAGGCAAAATTTCAACCTGCGACCGCGCATGGTTGGCCATAGTTTTATAAGATTTTTTCGAAAACTCCTTGTACTTAGTGGAATAAAAATAGTCTAAATGTTATGTCCGGCCATAATTAACCGACGACGACCCGATTGGCGCAGTAGGTAACCATGCCTACTCGCTAATCATGAGGTTCCGGGTTCGATTCCCAGTGGGGGTGGACTTTCTGTGATAAGCACAGGGTTCCACTTTCCAGTCTGGGCGTGTTTATATATCTAATATCTATAGTGTAATATATATGTAATTCTATGTAGTATACTTATATCACGTTTGCTTGGTTTCCACGACTCAAGCTAATTATAGCTTACCTACTGTGGGATCAAGTAGATCTGTGTGTTGTGTGCTTGTGTGTAGATTTTTATTATAATATGCTATCAATATGCTATGCTATCAACATGCTAAGTTTCATTCCAATCCCTCAAGTTCCTAGTTTTTAAGTGAGTATTAAAAAATGGACAATTCTTCCTTTATTTATTTTTATTAGACATTTGGCCACCTTTTAATTTAAATTGTAACACTTTTTTTTTTTAAATAGAAAGCACATGTTTACAGTTTTAATAGATTATTCCATGCTTGCACGCGGTACACAGTCTCACGAAGCTTTCATGCTTGCGTAACTTCATAAATAAAAAACTTAAAAAGTGAAGTCGTCTCTTGACAATGCCGCCGGGACTTGTAACGGCAAATAAATAGTTCACTTGAGAGTTTGCTCTTAACTCGAGCCTAGAATCTAAAGCAACAACTGTTGGTCAAACATTACGAGCGAGTGCACTCGAGTTAAAACGATTCCGCTGTCCGTAGTGTAAGAGCTCTCTACATTTTAAACTCTACATTGTGAAAACGATATACGTCGATGTATTGATACGACTTCTTATATTTTTAATAAATCACTTTATTAGATAGCTGTTGATATCATATATTTATACTTATATGTAACACTAGCTGTCCCCCACGGTTTCACCCACGGTAATTTCGGAGTTTCCACCGGAATTCCAAGATAAACTATAGATTAAAACCGCACGAAAATCAGTTCAGTAGTTTTATAGCACCGTCATTTTTCAGTAAGTAAGTTGTGGTCATACGTCTAACCTGTTAATGATAAAAAAAAGAATAAAACCTACACTATGCATCATTTTTCCGAATAAAATATTATCTAGGTACCTAATTATTTCACTCCATTCCTACATTCAAGTAAAAAAAATAAACTAAAACATTTTAGGTGGTCTTACCACTTACATAAAAACGATGTTGTGTTTTAGAGCCTCAATTAGATATGGCTCACTCAACAAGAAATATCCAATATCCAACAAATCAATTAAAGCAATGCAAAGAATTCATTCACCTTTACAGATGTGACTAGTATAGCTGTTATATCGATATCGATAGTATTGTTATGATTTTCATATACTGATTCAATAATTTATCAAAATTCCACCAATAATGAGTAAGTTATAAAGGTTTGGATGTTTGGTTATTTGGTTTTTTATCAATCAAGTATAAATTGATAAATAGTTTGGATAAAACTTGAAACACATAAAATATCATATGTACTTACCTACTTGACAGACACTTACGATTTTATTTCAGAACGTGCTGTTCCCCGCGATTTCGTCCGCGTTCATGTCGGAGTTCCCGCGGGAATTCTGGATGAAGAGTACCCTATCTCCTTCTCTGTCCCCTGACGACTCTTTGCCCGTGGTAGGTACGGTTTAGTTGTCCGGTCGATCATACTATGGAAAATATAATTTCCAGTTGACCTGACAACTGATTCGTACCACGGGCAAAGAGTCCCCCTGACAACGTGTGTGCAAAATTTCAGGATGATCGGTTGAGCCGCTAAGGCGTGAAAGCGTGACAAACAAACAAACAAACAAACTCAGTTTCGCATTTATAATATTAGTAAGGATTCTCGCAGGAATCCCTGGATGTTCTCTTTATCATACAAAATAAGTCATCTTGTGATAACTAATGCTAAACAGCATATCAATAAATTTAATTATTTAATAATCGCTTATATCAAAGTAGTTACGCTATAATAAATGTACATGTAACAAAAAAACGGTTTTCCGTTACTAAACATCCGATTCTGTAATGAAATATTAATATACTCGTAATAATATTAATGTCGATACAACCGCCCATCACTGATGTTATCGCGTCATCGATTAAAACATTTTGATTAGCTTTCGACTTACGGGCAATGTCATAATCATTTGATCTAAACTCAAATGACTTAAGCGCCATTGCGATCACTGAATAACCAGTCGTTACTGTTTGATACGGGTTTCAAAGAAATAAAATTGCGTACGTTAGACCATAGTTTCTAAAATAAAAAGCTGCATAAGCCTTTTTTATTGTGCAAAATGTATGAGGTTATGAATTCAAAAAGCTAAAAAAAATATCTTTATATACCTAAATATATCATTTAAAAAATTCTAATTGAAAATAATGGAAAGAATTTTCTATTACTAAGAGGATCCTCAAAACAATTAACTGCATTTGTATAAACTATGTTTTTTTAGTTTTATCTTATTTACTAATTTTATTTTATATCATTTATTGAAAAAATGTAAATACTAATGTAAAGTTTGAGAATCATCGAATTAGACGCTTAATATGGTACCAGATAGCTGTAACACAAAATGACTTGATGCCACCCCAGTCAAGTGACTGTGCAGGAATGAGCAGTCGATATCGATCAGAGATCGAATCATCGATACGTCTTGCAATAGCTGACTCTCGACATCTCTATTGAAAAAGTGCGCTTGACGAAAAATTTAATGAATTGTGACTAATAGTGACGCGTGTAGAAAGGATCTTATAATATTGTAAGTATAATGAAAATGATAGACAGACTAATGGAAGGACAGACAAGACAATAACAGCTTTTTGTGATATTATAATGCTTAAATAAAGAAGTTTAGCTGTCACGCATTAAATAAATCTGGAGATAGTTTCTTTTATCATGATGAGTTGATTTTATAATTGAAAATAGATTGATGACTAGTCGATATATAATATAACTAGGATTGAAAAATGAACAACACTAGAAGATCATATAAATACTACAAACAAAAATAAATTTTAATTTGCATTATCTCAAACTCTTCCAAACTATTTATCTAACATTGTCAATATTATGTTTATTATGTTGTCAGCTTTTATTATATTTTTCACAATATTTTTTATGGTGACGAGGACAGAAAATGGGTTGTTGCGAGTGCTTGTTTATCAGAAATCTGTACTATTTGACTGTTTTGTAATCACATTTAAAACCTAACCTAACTAACATGTCAGACCCATTTGCAAATACAACAAAAACCGCGGCATTTTTGGTCGTCAGTCTCAAACAACTTCCGGCTGTTGGTTAACAAACGCATTCGTACGTGTACAATTTTATTTGCCAGATACATAATATTCTTACATTTACATAGGTAATTAATCTATATGAGAAGTTTTCAATGTTGTAACTAAGGCGTCAAATCAATTGTACCTATACTGTATACATAATATTTATTTTTATTGTGCGCATGAGTGAGTAGACTGGAAATAATTAGTGGACCCTTAAAAAATACTCATTTACAACGCGTGATAAATATTTACGAGTTATTGTTCGTCGATTCCGTTCAGGAATAATGTGGATATGCCCTTCACTATACCTATCTAGTCTAGTGTATAAATAAATATAAAACAGATGTATGTGTCGTTTTCTCTTAAAAAAGTACATATAATCATATCTCGTGGATGGGGAGATTAAAGAGTATTAACAAATGGGGTAGAGCAAGTATTTCAAATGCAATAATACCTTAAAATATCTAGCTCGTTCACATTTATAATTATAAAGAGGTAAATTTTGTGAATATTTATGATAGCTAGTCATAAATAAATTATGAAAATTTTGTCACAGGAAATTTCAATTTAGAATTGTGGAGGTTGATTAGAAAAAAAAAACAAGTTTTAGTAAACAATAGCGTTTTTTTCAGTCTATTTTAAAGATATATGGCTTACTAAAGCAAAGCAAGAAAAAGAAAATATATGTATAAATTAATTAAATAGAGCGTTTCAAAGTTCTTACTTTTGACTTTACAATTACGGCCGAAACGCGGAATGACGTCACTACATAAAAATTACCCCTTATTAATCTATGATAGAGATATCACTGTCGTATTAACAGGGTAGTGTGACACTGACAGACAGATAACTTCAATATCCATAAGCGAAATTAAGGTTGAACTGTGTCAGGTTACTTCCAAAAGTTCCAGTAAAGAATCGAAATGCATCCTTCCGAGGCATTTCAAAGTAAAAAACTTCAGATAAAGGAAAATGTGTGTTGACTGTATGCACTTAGTTTCTTTTGCCTTCCCTGATAGAGGTAAATGTTTCCTAAAAAAATAAAAGTGACGTAACATGTTAAGCTTGGCTCTGATTGGTGTTTCGTTGCATCGTTCCGTTGCACAAAATTAAAAGTGGAATATTTTGGAAACTATTGATAATTTTTTAGTAAATCTTTCACGATAACGCTTTTCTAAGGCTCTATTTTTGAAATTTTAACACAATTTCTTATTATAAATTTCATGCAAGTGGTTATTAGGTATAAATCTCTGTCGTAAACAGATTTTTATAATAATTCTATTTGTTTATTTAAAAGAGTTCAGCTTCATGATTTCACAAAAAATAAAAAGATTAAAGGCATTATTTAAACAAACAATTCACTGAAAATAGGTCTGTTAAAATAGTTTCACACAGAATAAATACCTACCTACGCTGGAATCCTTGTAGGTGCTTAATAGAAAATCATTTTCTTTTGTTTATCTCGTTCCAGTTTAAAAAAATACATGGACGTTAAATTAATTCAAATTAGTTTTCTAACAATGTATTAGGTACGTACATTGCAAAATGATCGTCTGCGTGGAGTGAGTAAAATAAAACATCCCATCTTGTTAATATGAACCATCGGCGCATCCACACAAATCCAAAGCGGCTACAAAACGAAACGTTTCAAATCCCAACACGGCGGTTACAAACGTTAACAATAATAATAATTTCACTATAACATTAACATTTTATTAGCAGCAGGCGGCTCGCGGTGCAATGAGTTAGTTAATTAGTTGTATTAACACAATGGTGTGGACCCACAGAGGTTTGCTTTATTTGCTCATTTCACCTCTGTTGTTGTAATTGTTACAGAAACGTTAACAAAACATAACAATCCCAGTGAAATGATATGAATTTTGTAAAAAAATTGTTATGTTACGCGGTTCCGCTGACTTCTGAAGGTCAGTTCAAATTAACAAAAATATAAACCTTTTGTTACAATAATTTTTCGGTTGCAATCAAAAACATGTCGGTTTTGCGACCACAATATGCACGTTTTAACACCGACAATATCTAGAAATCAACCAAAATAAACATACTCCAAAAGCTGAAGCTGCCTATAAGCATGATTGATTAATCACAAAATACTTATTTTTCTGATTGACACTGAAATATGATAGCAAAAATAGTACATTGTTATCCTAGGGGTGAAAGTACATTATTTAGTCCCGAGACGGGGTTTGCCAATAGATCGAGGGACTAAATAAGTCTTTCTCCCGAGGGTAACACTGTGCTTTTCATTAGGAATGCAAGGAAAGTCAAAATAAAAATACTTAGGAATTAGCTAAAGAAAAAATGAGTGAATTTTATTTTACATAAATCAACCATTAGGTGTGCTACTGGCCAGTAAGTATGCCCCCTATGACATAAAAAAAACTTGAGTTTCTGCAGTATCCAGCTGTCAGTTGAAAGCGATTTTCCCTAGGGCTGAAAAGGGTTACTTTCAACCCGCTTCTCAGGCAACTTCAGACCTACTTTCCGAGTATGAGTATAATGAAAAGTTACATAATGCCCTGCTGGTGACAACTCGGGATTTAGTATGATCGTATCCCGCCACGGTACGAGTTAAGAAAAATGGTTTTGCCCCCTTCCCAAAATAGTTTCACTGCAAAAATACACAGGCAACGTTTTTTTTGGAATACAGAACACACTAATTTGTGGTTTGTGTTTGTCTAATACGCGACGTCATTCAATGAAAAATTAATTACTAAAAGTATTTCAAGAAAGTTTATTACTAAAAGTGTTTTAAGTCTACGTGAGTGATACTTAACCAGATTACGTCTCATTTCAAGCTGTTTTTTTCTAAGTTTGGAAAAGCAATGCATCAATAGGAAGCTTTACATCCGATTCAGTGCATAATGAATCATTTTAAAGGGAATTTTTGCAAAATAGTCCAAAGAATCGGTTGAATCATGTTCGTTCCATGCAACAATGGAAAATTTTTCGTGAATCGATCATTGACGCAAAACATATTTCTAAGTAACACGGATCTCGGATAGGGGTTGTTAGATTAATCATCCTTAGAAATGTGTAAAATTTATGTCCTAACATCCTGGAACCTTTTTTTTATCGCACTACATCGATCGAATCAAAACTGGTTGCAGTCTACGAGGAAAACGTCATGAGGAAACCTGCCCCCTTAGCCAAGTTCACAATCTATAATAATATAATCGATAGGTAACGTATAAAAAACTGAGGAACAGAATAGTTACGTGGTCACGTGAAACTAGACTTTTGATGGGCCGATTCTACGTGACCACGTGTCATGACGATTCGATCGTTAGTTTTCTATGCGTTAACGATTATAGATTGCCAACTTGGCTAGGGGGGGTTGCCTACTGTACCCTAGGTGTCGCGGGTGCGATCCCCGTTTCAGGTTAAGAATTAATGTAGGTAATGAGAATTTAATATTATTAATGTCATTTTTCCAAAAAGATAATATATACTTATGTAATAGATTGAATTAAAAAGAAATCTTAAAAATTTCAGACACGTAAGAGAAAATTATGTTAAATCTTTTTATGGGATTTTTTATGGCTGAAATAAAAACGTTATTATTATTATTATTTCACTTTTCTTAATTGTCTATACCTATAACTATATAGTTCAAGCTCTAGTTAGTTTAGGACCAGGTCTAAAACAAAAACACTACCTACACGATGATAAACTCAATACTAAATACCAATCAATGACTCACACCGTCTGACTGGAGGAGTTCCATGTCGGCCAACGAGAATAAATTTCTAATTCACATACGAATTCGTTGTGCCATTCTCAGGGTGAAGAATTGGGGAATGGAATGTTTCGGTGGGTGAGGATTGCAACAATCTGGTTCTCACGGCAACCTACCGCGTTCACACAGTACGGGAATGGCTGGTATTCTGTATGATACCAATCAGGGAATTCGCTTGGATATAAGCGCCTCCCTAGATTTTAGCTAAGTATTTGGAGCATACTTTAACCTATGCTATTCAGAAATGGTCCAACCTACTGGACTTAAAATATTTCGTTACTGGCTGTGCCCCACGGTTTCACCCGCGTTGATTTCAGAGTTCCCGCGGGAATTCCGGGATAAAAAGTACCCTATGTGTTAATCTGATGTATAAGCTATATTATTGTAAAGTTTCATTTGAATCCATTCAGTAGTTTTTGCGTAAAAGAGTAACAAACATCCATCCATCCATCCATCCATCCATCCATCCATCCATCCATACATACATACTTACAAACTTTCGCGTTTATAATATTATAGTAGGATGGAAATCAACGTTCCTCAATTGTTATCCTTAGTATTATAAATGTGAAAGCGAGTTTGTTTGTTTGTTACGTTTTCAAGCCTTAACCGCTCAACCGATTATTATGAAATTTTGCATACATGAAACTCCGAAATCAACGCGGGTAAAACTGGGCGAAACAGCTTGTTATAAAGAAAAACTGTGCAAGTAATATTCATCATCATACCAACTTAGACACCCTTTTGGATTGAAACCCCCTTTCCGTCTATCGTTGCTGCAACCTCATTAGGAATGCTTATTTCACTTTTGTTGTGTCGCAGATAAAAAAGCAAATACTCATGCAAAATAAGCACTGTTCTTATGTCTAACAATTTGAAAACAACTACATTATCAAAACTCTTCGGTCTCAACGCGTGATGCTTTTAGGCTTACGAATACATAAATACAACTAAAATAACTGAAAGAATTAAAAAAAGGCATTAAAATAAAAAAAAATATACCTGCACTGCCCGGGAATCGAACCCGGGTCGCAAGAATGGGAATCTTGCATGATACCACTACACCAGCAGTGCTTGAATACATGTAGCGAAAATATTGAACGGTATCTACTAGATAGAAGGATTCCTTGGTGTCCGATATTATAGGTGCTTGGGATATGCCGTTTTCAGGTTTAAGCCCGATAAAAAAGGCTGGCTTTATTTGATTCACCTAAACCCAAGCAACTGGTGGATTGCCCATCTATAGGTGTCACTGATTAATATGATGTACGATCGGCTGCAGGAATATTATGTAGATATACACTTTTGACAGTCATTGAACCTTATTGAAATTGTAATAGACTTTAAATACTGACCAGAATGTATACATATTGGTGCTGGTAACTGTACCTACTGTTTATTACGACTGTGCTGTTATTTCTTGCTACAGTAAAAGAGGTAGAAATAAGTGTTGAAGTTTTTATAAAATAATGTTATGAGGTAAAACATCGGTAACTGTTGTTTTAAATTACCGATAAGTTCTGGTACATAGAGATAAATACCTAGTACTTGTTCTAAAATTTTTTTTTATTAAACTTTAATTAAACGAAAATTATCATTATAATATGTCATTATGATGTGTCGGTGCACGGATAAACCTAAAAAGGTTTATGTAGCACCTGTCAAGTTGTTACAATGTTTGTAAATTAGTAAATAAATAAATAAATATGTTACGGTTAATGTAGTTAATATAATTTTCCTAAACGGGTCGTATGTCCGAGCAAGGTCCCTAGTCTACAAAAGCCCGTCCCCTGTAGCCCCCCGCGCAAAGGTGCCCACGATGCTTGCTGCGTTGCCGCGTTGTATCGCAATGGACAACCTCTGCACAAGGAACGACCCGGACCGGAGGTCACCGTCTCTCTCCCTTATTCGACGCCCGACCTCCCCAATAAATTCCTTCGCGTCGGATCCCCAGCAACCCATCGTTTCGACTGCCAAAGGGACAAATATATGGCTCTGCTCGAGAGCTGCGTATTTATCCCGCTTTTTAAGGGCTGCCATTTCGGCGGCTTCCCCTGCAGTTTTTGTCGTGCGCCCAAGATGGCTGGCGGCAAACGTGCAAACGCAGGTCGCGTCCCACAGCAAGCATCTTCCCCGACGCCAAGGCACCAAGGTCAAACCATCGGGCCTTTTACCATCAGTGCGGCTGAGACCCAGTGGCTCAAGCATGCAAGCAACATTGACGGACACAAGCGCCCGGCGTATTAGTTAATTGGTTATTATCTATAATTACCAAAAAGTAAAAAATAAGAGTAAAAGTGATTATAAATTATTTATCTCATTAACCAGTTATTAACTTATTATTAATACAAAACGAATTTTATTAGGTAAACTGCTTCAACTGAAGTAGGCAGATCCACGGGGTCCGACGCAGTATATTTTTTTCGCAAAAAAGGAGGTTCTCAGTTTGACCTGTATGCAGATATGTTTGTATGTTTGTGCACGATTATCTCGTGTTTGACTGAACCGATTTTGATAAGGTTTTCAGGTAAGTATTTTTTTACATTCTGGAGAAGGTTTTAGTTTAAAATTTTCATGACTTGTTTCAGTAATTTTTTCATAATCCTGAACAAACTGAGTTACAATACAGATTAACCGATTTAATTTTTTACCTCAAAACCTATCACTAAAAAATATTTTCGGTGGGTTTTGGGCCAAGTATTGTATTATAAATAATTTAGACATGGACTTGTAAATGAGAAAATATAACCTATATTAAAACATGGTGCGATCGATTCGGAAGTCGATTCTGAACAAACTACTTTCTAGTTTTCAGTCAATTTTTTAACACGTTGTAACTACTGATAATGAAATTACATAATATTATGATAAATTATTTTTATCTCATTAGAATAGGTATGTGCCTATATGGTATATCAGTAATTAAGTATGTGATATTAATGGTTAAGTAGAAATCACTAATTTCTAAATATCTCGAGAACTATTACGTAACTTATATTCATGACAATAATAATATAATGTTTATTGAGATGCAAATGATTCATTGCATTTACCAGTTTATAAAATGAAATAATAGTGACTATGAACCCACAGCCCTAGGCTAAGTTATTAATATTTAAAATACTCGCAGCAAGTTTTTATTCTCTAAATAGGTTATTAACAAATGCTTCACATACAACCGCGAGCTGTCCCCTAAACTTGAAAAGGATTCACGTATTAATAATATTAGAATGTTAATATGAAATACGGATGAGGGATAAATAAAATATTTGATCGAATAAAGCGGACGATGCCAAGGGCGAGACTAATTCGGCACGTCGTTGCGCGACGACCGACGACTGTGTGAGAAACTGCAGTGGGCTGGGCCCTTATTCACTATGACCAACAACATTCCTTGCCCATAACGCGCGTCCCAAAAACGCATTTCCAAACGTTCTAGATGCCAAAATATTAAAAATTATTATTCTTTATACCATAAGAAACATTGTGAATGTATTTTTTTGGAGTAACACATCTTCGATTACGAGGGAGAGACAGTTTTTGCAGCATCTTATCTTAACGCGGCGTGTTATGGTCATGGTGAATAAGGGCCCTGATCACAATTTTTTTTAACTAGTCTTAATCCTTACCGCTATTATAAATGCCAATGTGTTTGTTTGTTTGTTTGTTTGTTACTTTCACGCCTTGACTACTCAATCGATTATTCCTGATAATGGATTAACCGATATTAATTTTGCATAGGTAGGTAGACATGGCAGAGAAGAACATAGGGTACCTACTTTTTGTCCCGGAATGTCCGCGGTAACTCCGAAATTAACGCGGGTGAAACCGCAAGGATCAGTTTGTTAAATAATAATAATAGTGCTCGTAACTTTTAGTGACTTATTATTTTAAATTTTGTCTTATGGAGTTTAATTTTATCTCATACTGGCCGAAATAATTAAGTCAATTTTCTTATAAAGCTTTGATTCTTGACTGGTACACAAATTACTATGCTGAGATTTTCGTTAAGATTGATTGTATCTATGTAAAAAAAAATCTCTCAGCAGAATTTATTGCAATTAAAAATTCATAAATAATAATACTTATTGTTACTTATTGTTCAAGTTGAGTAACAAGCACTACTGGTAACTTGTGGTACATTGTATTAAAAGCGCATGAGTACTTATTTTTTGAATCGATCTCTGTACAATTATAGGTAGGTACGTACCTCTTAAAGAGCTTCGAGAGGCGAAGATGAAAAGGATAGTATTAGATGAATTCTAGAAAAAGCTCATTAACGTACGCACGCCATCTCCTTACTATAGGTAGGTAGGCAGTACAGTACACCCCAAAACCGGACGCTGTCGTGTAAACACCAAGATCGCGGCGGGCGTCATAAAAATGCTGTAAAATTTTGATGTTTCTATTCAAGATCACCCGTCACTCTCTTTCTACGCCACCTACGGCTCTCCGTCCCGCTCGCACATCTGAGAATGGCTCAAGATTATTATCAATGCACTTTACACAAAGCAGAACAACCTAAGTCCGTCTGACATTAATGTGATTTCGAAAGTAAATTGTCTAAGTTTAGTGGCAGATAAGTGCCGAGCGAACGAGGTGTCAAGTGATAAAATTAATAAATGGTACACCACCGGTCCTACCTATCTATGGTCGGCGCGTCACGTATATAGGTTTTACAGGTTTTTTTGGCTTTTTTTGAGAGGTCACGACTCTTGAATGGATTGTGACTTGTGAGCGAACGTTCACTATGTTACTGTTGGTTAGTGTGGATACCAACAACTAGCAGTAAGATACCTATCTAAACTGTTTTTCAAGTCAATGTATTATAAGTAGGTATGAAAGGACGCGATTTTCTTTTGGCACACTGATACAGAAAACGCAAGTTACGTGCTTGAAATCAACGAACTCTTGATAAGAATAGGTAGGTAAGTATAACTTACACTATAACGTATACTTATGTTCCATATGAACACACTTATAGTTTGTAAAATGGCAAATCATTCTTTATGATTCATGCGTTCCACATTTCTGGTGTTACTAGGTATATTGCCAGACGAATGTACCTATAATATAATACTAAAAAAATACAGTTCAATGAGCTTCTGCTAAATAAATAAATTAAAACCGTTTATTAAGCAGACCCATTTATTTTCTTTCAACTTTATTGTAAATACAATATCACCATACAAATTCAACGGTCCAACTACTATAATACTAGCTGCGCCCGCGGCTTTAACCGTGTGAGTTTCTTTATTACCGTAGGAACTTTATTTGATATTTTTTTTCAGTTTTTTTTTTATTATAATATGTCCAAAGCTTGTACAATTTGTTTTTAACATTGATTATTTAATTATCAGAGAAAAGTGATTAATTTAAAATCTCAGTGTAGCCAGTAGGCAAGTAAGTATCTTCGCATAAAATATAGACATTTAGTACTCATTATTGCCGCCGAATAAAGCAATAAGCGCTAAATAAATTGATATTTAGGAGCAAAATACATGGACGGAGCCTGTAATCGAGAGAGCCGACCGCGTTTTGCGCGCCGACATTCGAGCTTCTATTAATTATTGAGTAACGAAGAGAAAATACTGTGTATTGGATATGGTATGGCCAATCAATAACGAGATTTAATGAAATGAATACAGAACGAATGTACCAAAAAGTGAACCCGACCAAAATTATTATGATGAGCACATTTTGTATCTCCCTCTTATTTGGAGGATATGACGCCAATGAGCGATTTATCAATATTAATAATTTACCCGAAATTATAACATCTCGGTTAAGTAGGTAATAAACTCCTTTACAATGGTCTTTGGTTTCAACTTTTGTAAATATTGGGTATCGTCAGCGATTATTCCTTTCGGAATGAATCAAAACCCAAAACTGTTGATTTAAGATTTTGAGTTAAAACTTCTTTTGGATACATTATGAGCTGCTTCACAATTTTTTTTTTTAAATGGGGCTAATTTTGTGGCTAATTATATTTCCGGTTAAATTAAAGGTGTTCGAATGCCACATCCAATTATAATATGATCTCCTAATACCACTCACACCGTCATCCCAACCAGTAATGATCTTTTGATCCTTATCTCATTATCAATTTCATCGGAATGCAGGTTTGCTTCGTTCAATACAATACCTTCCTGTAGGTATATTCAAGGCCCTAAAGCTCTATAAAATTATGAGCTTATTGGAATGTTATAAATAAATTGGCATGGGTTAGATCGGGCGCATAAAACTTTGCTATACCTACTTACTAAATAAATGTTAAATTGTCTTTTTTATTATCCTTGATATATAGATGTAAATCTAATGATATCTTTCAGATTAATAAATTTCAACTACTTCCAACGTCTGGAAATTTTGCAAACGTAAAAACCATTTTACAAATAAGTAGGTATCTAACCAAGGCATAGAGATGTTTTGATAAATAATTAATTAACAAATTTCAGAACATATTTAAGAAAAGGTATTTAATAACGTTAGCAATTTGAACTGCATTTTAATGGCGCTGCTGGCACCCTTTGGTGTGAAATTGTGGTGAGGTATCATTAAATTAGTCATCAGTGTCATTAATGACGCATGTTTTAAAATGGATTGGTTGATTAGTCATACTGGTAATGAGATTATATGGGCTTCCCCAGATTTTTTTTTATTTTTTATTTTAAAGCTTTATTAACTTTTTATTTTTGACCTGTATGATTGTAAAATCAAAGATATGCAAATATTCTTTTAAATGAAACAATGCACGCAAAACCATTCGGTATTCCCCTTGGGTAGGTACTTTTCGTTTTAGGAATGGAGGAGCAGTGTTGCTGGCAACGTGTAAAAAACCGTTCCCACATATAAAAAGAAAAAAAACTTCAAAAGCACATACAACGTAAATTAAATATTAATAGATAGATATTACAAGAGAGATGAAAAAAATGACGGCTAAGTAGGAGGAGCGTTTGACACCTTAATATTTTATGCTTAACTCAAAAAAAATAACTTGGCTAATCAAAAATACATCTTGTTTCTTTAAGAATAAAGGTTAGCTCCATGGCAAGTTATAAGTTTGTGCAAAAGTGAACCGATGGTTATCATTGCCCGTGAATTATATGGTGAGGTCAACATCCATGGATTCATTCATTGACATCAGACAGTGATTTCGTTGTTCCACAAAGTAAAATATTTGCTTATCATTGCCGTGTATTCTTTCTACAGCTACGCCCTACGGTTACATAAGTGCATTACTAGGTTTATGCATAAAAAAAATAATACGCGTCGAATTGAGAACCTCCTCCTTTTTGGGAAGTCGGTCAAAAAGATGTAACGCGTAATAATGCAGTAAGACTGTGAATGAATAAAAGTATTTTGAACCGTAAACTGTTAAGTTATTTGCTTTTGTCAACTGTGCACTATTTAAGCCATGATTGAACCTTTTAATGTGGCTGTGTCTACTTACTTTTGAAAAAGTTTTGATAGGATATACTTCTCATCATCAGTAGTCATACTTAACATGCCTAAGGTAAAATCGAATCAGGTTTAATAAAAAAAAAAAACAACGTCTATAAGTAGGAATAATTTAGGTAGGTATCTCAACACTCAAATATGTTACCAAGCCTGCTCTATACTATGCATAATCAAGAGGTTCCGGGTTCAATTTTCGATGGAGATGAACTTTGTGTGATGAACACAGGTTTTCACTCTCCAGTCTGGGAGGTTTCCCCCGCGATTTCATCCGCGGTAATTTCGGAGTTCCCGCGGAGGTTGCGGGAAAAAAGTACTCTATGTCCTTCAGTTCCCGAGGGAATTCCGGGATAAAAACTATCCTATCTTTTAAGTTGGACCATTTTATGAATGGTTACAAAATTTTATCAAAATCCGTTCAGTAGTTTCGGAGTCCATCGCGGACAAACAACGTGACACGTGATTTATATATATTAGAATATATACAGGTTGTCTCGTAAGTAGTACGACAAACTTAAGGAGAAGGTAGATGGGAATGTGAACTATCATATGACAAAAAATTACTCTAGTAAAAGTGTGGCCGTTTTCGAGAATTCACTCTAATACTTTAACTAAATTCTTCTTTAATATTGTAGACTACATAATCTAAGAGTAATTCACGGAAAAAAAAATTAAATATATCTGATTTTTTGTACAAACAGAAAAAGAAAACATACTACAAGAGCTAATTTTCGGCAAATATAAAAAAAAAAAATCGAAAACGGCATTTATGTGATTTTTTTATTTAGTGAGTGACTTAATTTTTATTTATTAAGTGATTTTTTTGTCATATTATGATAGTTCACATTCTCATCTACCTTCTTAACTTTGTCGACTACCTTCGTGACGTCCCTGTATATGTAATAATATGTACTTAGTAGGTAGGTGTATATAACGCGTTTGCTTGGTTTCCACGATACAAGCTTAGCTTAATGTGGGATCAAGTAGACCTGTGTTGTGAAGTATTGTTGTTACTGTATTAGAGACACTACCACTGAGCAAATAATCACTACGTTTTAAGAGTAGGCACTTCCATACTAATCGCTGATCCGATCTATGAAAGCATTTTGTGCCAACCATACCAATGCAATGTATGACGCGGTCATAGAAATTTGATTAAGTATTCCAAAGTTGGTAAAAAAGTTCGCGCATAAATCCATAGTAACTTTTGGTTCAAGGGAGTGTCGCTGGCCTGGACACTACATAATCAAGGTAATGTTTATTTACAATCAGCTTTCATGACGCAAGCACGACGCTAGGGCCCGGCGCCCCGCCCCGCCACGCCCACCGCCCCCGCGAGCCCTAACCCGGGCCTGTGCACGCCAAATTTCCCAGCTTTTTCAATTTTAAAGTTCGATGTTAGAAATTCGGAATTCCCCGCCGGCAAACTATTCGAATCGCGCCGGGGAACAAGTTATATTATTATTATTATGAAAGATTAGTTCAATGTATACATGCCTACGTACATGTATACCTACGTTTGTTGTATGTACATACAAGAACTTTTATATTTTTTATTGAGTAGGTAATTTTAATATATTTTAATATGAAGTAAAGTATAAAAGTAAGTTGAGATGTTTCTAAAAAGTTTTAAACCTTCATCGTCATACATTTATTGACTTTGTTAAATTCTAAATTGTATAAAACCTATGCTAATAAAGTTCCGTTCTTGAAAAAAATCATGGGATTGGGGGCTTGAAGCTATGATGAGCGCACGCGTTGGCTATAGGTATCTATACATCTACACATATAAATAAACTTGAAGTGTTTGATTGTAATTCCAAATTAACAGCTTTTTACTAAATGCAAATGAAGGTATACGCGGCAATTACATAAAAAAACCTTTTTTTCTGTCTGTTTGTTTGTTTGTTCCAGCTAATCTCTTAAACGGCTGGACCGATTTTAACTGGCAGATAGCTGATGTTATGGAATAACTTAGGCTACTTTTATTTTAGAAAAAAATAGTTTCTGCGGGAATCCCGAAACTTACGGGGGTGAAACCGCGGGGCACAGCTAGTAAATCTACCGACCAGCAAAAAAAATTGGAGTGGAAAGAATCAATAATTAGTTTCGTCGTTTTTTTGTTAACAAAAGTAAGTTTAATAGTAAATCAATAAGTAGTAAAAGCTAAAGACAGCAGTAGGTAGGTACTTCTATAAATGACCAACGACCTTGTACCAGGGCCTACATAAAAGTAGTTGCAAAATATACTTACCAACTGAATGTCGACGACCTTATGAATATAATAAAAAATACATAAATCAAACAATAAAATAACCCAACATTTATTGAGGACACAAACAAAAAATCAGTTGATCGACAATATACATATATGTAATGTTATAGGTATGTCTCAAGCAATTTAAATTTTAAATTAAGCTATATATAGGATTAGTCAGCTAGTACATAGCTGAAAGAACGAATAACTTTTGCTCAAAAAAAAAATCACAAAATCCACAAGGTTTCAATCCAATCGGTTTCACAAGCGGTAATTTCAGAGTTCCCGGGGGAATTTCGAGATAAAAAGTAAGTCAAAATCGGTTGAGTAGATTCAGAGATTACCCCTTACAACGTCACAAACTCACAAACAATTCACAAACTTTACCTCTCTATAATAATAGTTTACTTAGATATAAATCATTGCAAGGCAAGTATGGTATAACAAAACAATCGACACATTACGTATATGTTATCGTACTGGCTGTAAGGATGTTACATTGAATACATATTCTACTATAGTATTTAGATTCTAGGTATCTTATAATATCCCATACGGCTAATAAAGTCGAATCATTGACCACAATGGGAGGTAATTAAACCACAATACAAATACTTCATGTCTAGTCGGATCTCTCGCTGGTGGTCGAATTTACAAAATCCGACATAGATTAAGCAAACGTGAGATGTTCCAATGCAGTTTCGTTGAAAAATTCTTCCTCAAAGACTTTTCACTTCAATTTTTTTTTATAATTTTAATAATTAATTGATTTTCAATCTAATATACGATGTTAGTCAGAAAGGGAGTATCAAGCTGCGAGCACTTACAATGTAAATGTAATTTTTTTCAAACGAAAACGCAACGAAAGTGACGCTCTTGAAGTTAGGAACGAGCGCAATATGTTTTTAATTGATTCGCATCAAGAAAATATTACTCCTTACGTGCGTACAATCAACAACAAATACGTTGTTTACGCTTTTGAACAGTTGTTGAACTTATAACCGTTTATAATAAAATTCAACAAGTGTCGAGTGCTCACAAATTTTTGAAATGTACCAGCGACTTCCTATAGACAAACTAGACAAAGTCATGGGGTTTTTATAATTAACACCATGATTTTAAGAAGAGTGTGACCTTTCTATAATGCATTACCTCTTTGTTCAACTCAACTTACAATAACACTGAGTGACTGAGCATTCACGGTGGCTTTCCCACAGCGACCTCTATCACTCACCGAGCGAACTGACGAAATTAGATCGATTGATGTGATAAATCTATCGATCGCAGCTGAGATGTATCGATACAATCGATACCACTGACAAATTGTGTTCTCTGTGCTGTCTGCACTTGGATTGAAGTTTATCTAAATGTAGGGTTAACGTAGGTACCCAGACGGCGTTGGTCTCTTGACTATTACTCTTGTATATTATATTTTTATGGAATCAATTTATTGATTACTAGCTGTCCCGTGCCGTTTCACCCGCGCTAATTTCGGAGTTCCTGCGGTAATTCCGGATTACAATATAGCCTATGTTTCTCAGGGATGATGTAGCTTTTTAATGGTGAAAGAATTTTTGAAATCAGTCTAGTAGTTTTTCAGTTAAATCCTAACAAACAAGCAAACAAACAAACAAAAAATCATTTTTTTTCTCTTTATAAATATTATTAGCACCTACCTATTAGTATAGACTAGCTGTTGTCCGCAGTTTCACTCGAGGTAATTTAGGAGTTCGAGGATAAACTACCTACTGATGAAAACCGCATGAACCGTATTGCTTAATTTTGCTTAATAATGCGAGCTCTGCGAGGAATTTTAAATGAATTGGCACCGACTAGGCACTGGAGACAGTGTGTTCACTGTACAGTGTACACTGTACCTACATGTCGTGACCAATGGGGATGTGGACTACTTTTGAAAATCAAAATTCTAATTAGTTCGTCAGTTAGAAAATAAAAATACAATAGACACGTATTTTTTGCTTTTTTAAATAAATTAAAATATATATATATATAAATAGATATAAATATATATATAAAGCGCATTAAAGTGAGGGGGTCGTGACATCACTAACCGCTAAAACCGCCATACAGACTGTCAGAATAGTGACGTCACGCGAAATTTCAACTCAATATGTCGCCGTTATTTTTTGATTACGTAAAAAAAGAAAAAATACGTGTCCAATATTTTTTAATAATCTACAAGACAGACTAAAAAATAAAAATCATCAACATGGCCATTGTGATGAGGCCGGCCATTTCATGAAATGGCCAGCTAAAAGTGGTCATTTCGATTAAGCATCAACATTTGATGATCTGGGCACCAAAGTTTTGCCATATCAATAATAATATAGTATACTAGCTGTGCCCGCAGTTTCACCCGCGGGAGTTTTGGAATTACCGCAGGAACTCTAAAGTAACCTAATTTGCTCCTTATAACATCAGCTCCATCCTTCATCAGCAGTGAAAACCCGTCATAATCAGTCCAACCGTTTGGAGGATTCTCCCGTGTGAGTTTCGGAATTCCCGCAGGAACTCCAAACTTCTTTTATTCTTCTTCTCCTTACAATAACAAACATAACAAAAAAAGAATTAGTGAAATTGGTCCAGCTGTTCACGAGTGATGCCGTGACCAAGAGAAATAGGGATTCATTTTTATATTTAGTATAAAGGTAGGTATACCTATAGGGTGCCAACAACATAGGTATGCAAAATTTTATGATAATCGGTTGAGTAAAGTTAATGGGTGAAAGCGTAAGGTAACAAACAAAAAACAATCCACTTTAGCGTTTTAATACGTTAGTTGAGTTATCTTTGAGTAACATAGGATTTTTCCAGAACATATAGTTCCCGAGAGAGATCCAAAGTTTACGCGGGTACCTACAACTGGACTTTTGATTGGATGATTTAACGTGGCCACGTGACATGACGATCCGTCATTAGTTTTCTAGGCGTTAACGATTGTAGTATGTCAACTTAGTTAAGGGGGCAGTGCGTCCTTCCAGTCAATTAGAGCGGGTCGTTCGCGCGCGTCAGCGATTGTCCGCACTGCGCTGCGCCTGCACTGGATGCCGCGCGGTGATTAATTACCTCTGCTTAGATACCGGCCACGCTGGCGTGATGTCTGCAGTCTCTGTTCGTGCTATCTATACTTTACGGATCTGTGTGAACGACGGTCCACCACAGAACTATAGGTATGAAATTGTATAACAAACAAACTTAAATTCGCATTTACAATAGTAAAGATTATAAGGATGTGTTGTAACTTGTATTTTATGTCCTGGATCAAAATATTGAATTCTTTATTTCTGTACAACAGAGTTTGCGAATCTTAATCTCTAAATTTCGGCAGATAAAGCCGCGGACAAAAGCTAGTATAAATGTAGCCGTCCGGACTAACTATAATAATGTCTCTGCTAATATTGTAAATGCGGATGCTAGTTTGTAACGCTTTCACGCCAAACAACTCAACTAATCGTCATGGAATTTTGCGTAGGTACATGTTATCAGAGGTAATAGAAAAGGACATACGGTGCATTTTGTCTCGGAATTCCTCGGTACTCCAAGATTAATGCTGGTGAAACCGTCGAGAACAAAATTAAATGTGAATACCTCTTCGGTACAAAATTATGAGCAACGTTTCGTATGGATCCGGAATCCAATGAATAATACGCCTAGCACAAAATTATATATGGAAATATTTACTGTGTCTATACGTTAAATAAGCTTCTAGCAATTGCCACATATTATATCCCAGCAGATACCAACTTCTATGCCAGCTACGCTTTCTACTCGTATACAGCGTGGTACAAAAAAGTGTAGTCATAATGAAAAGCGTTTACCTATTAATAGTTTACTGGCATTAAGCCCAAAACACTTAGTCGTACTTCGATAACAGCTTTTTACTAGGTAAATGTAGGCACGTAAAAGTTTATACGGTGCCTAAACCAAAAATCTAATTCTTAATTTTTTGTCTTTCTGTATGTCTATTGGTTGCGCCTTATATTCGAAACGGTTGAAGCGATTTCAACGGACTTTCACTGAAATAATAAAACTGATGTTGGAGTAATCTAGCTTGCTTTTATCAGAGTTCCAGAGAAACCGCGGGGCACAAGTGCGTCAAATCGTTGTATACCATTCGATGCACGATCTTTAAATTATGACTACTTACACCTTTCTGTGACATCCTGTAATCTACATTGTTGGATGCGTGCAGGACAGCGGCAAGCGAGGGCAGTTTATCAAGATGGCTAAATGCTCGCAATTAGCCATGTGAAATGTCGTATGCACATGCTAACGAGATCCCGCTTCGAGCGTGAGTATGCGCTGTGCGAGCTAAAGGTGTTCGCTCACTGGCGAAACTATACGCATTGGTGAACTATTCAGGATATTTTTACTGATTGACACAGCGATTAATAAAATGAACCATTAGGTAAAAACTAGTTTAAAAAAAATTCGTTCGCATATCGGTGTGTGCAGACGTCCTTATCAAGATTCGATTGCAATTATTTAATGTAGGTAGGCTAACGAGAAGATTTGAACGTAACAAACGTAACAATACGTAACCGTATTTTGTTCTGTACTATGACGTTTCAATTAAAAAAGACTCAGGGATGCATTATATATTATAAATAAAAAATTTATACTTACTTGTATAGCAGCTTTATATATTGCTAGCTGTGCCCTGCAGTTTCACGCGCGTGAGTTTCGGAATTTCCGCAGGAACTCCAAACTTATTTTATTCTTCTTCTCCTTACAATAAAAGAATTAGCGAAATTTGTCCAGCCGTTCACGCGTGATGTCGGGACCAAGGGAAATAGGGATTAATTTTTATATACGTTGAAGGACCCTGAATCGGCATCTTTACTTAAACACAATATTGCTCAGTGAACGTGGTTCTTAACGAGTAGTATTCGACCCTCCTGTGATTTACAAGCCCTTTATATAGCCCCCTAAAGTTTTCTAAATTATAGTTATGTCGATATGTTGAGTCCCCGTCCGTCCGTCACAATCTTTTGTATAAATTAATATTATGAGTTAACGTAACCTCACGATATCCTTTTATTGATCTGATGATGGCAAGCGTGTAGGCTAAAAGGGTTGTACTGTGCAGTAAAATTAGACTTCAGAATCCAATCCAATCCAATTTTATTATGAATATCATTGCCCATTGACCGCCATAAAAGATTGCCATATTAAAATCATTAAAAAGTGTTAGGTATTAAATACCTAGTTATTGTTAACAAATTGGATTTCGTGTAAAAGTTACAAGTTTAAAATAGAAATTATAATAATTAGGTAGTAGCTGTTCCCCGCGGTTTCACCCGCGTGAGTTTCAATATTCCCGCAGGAACGCCTAATTTACTTCTTATAATATCAGCTATTTGCCATTTACCAGTGAGAGTCTCGTCAAAATTTTTCCAACCGTTTCGGTGATTAGCTGTTCCTTGGTTCCCCGTATTAATATCGGAGTTTCCGCGGGAGTTCCGGGATAAAAAGTATCCTATCTTTTAAGTTGGATCATTTTATAAATGGTTACAAAATTTTATCAAAAACCGTTCAGTAGTTTCGGAGTCCATCGCGGACAAACAACCTGACACGTGATTTACATATATTAGATTTGAAAGAAAGACGGTTTTACATATATATTTTATATCTTGCATTGTACGTGTACGGGCCAATTAATCAACACACACATTAAACTGAGATGCGCAAATATGCATCTTAAGAGTTTGTACCGTTGAGACGTGTGAGAGACGTTTGGTTGACAACGGAAGTAACGCGTGTAAAGTCAACGGAAGTGACGCGCACAAGTTTGCAACGAGCTTAGTGCAACATTTGTACACGACAAGAGAGTACATACGTTTATATCTGTCTTCTTACATGCTTACTTACGTTTATGTTCATCGTGGATTCAACCGCGTTAATTTCAGATTTCCCGCGAGAACTCCAGGATTAAAAGTCCTTTTCTACACCCCTGACGATGTGTATGCAAAATTTCATGATGATCGGTTGAGCAGTTAAGTCGTGAGAGTACTTACCTATAACAAGAAAAACTCCCATTGGTTGCAAACCTGCATGATTTTATGATTTAATTGATTCCTATTTAGGTACTCTAAATATTTCAATAAGTAAACCCGAACAACACACAAAACACAGATTTTAAATGATCCTGATGTGAAATTATGGTGCGGTAAATTCTTAAATCGTGTCTATTCGTCCTATTATTTATCCGTCCTATAACTTGACGTATAGTCGTACGAATAGCAATAACCATTAAAAATCTCACACCAGCTCCAAAATAAAATTCATAACATTATTTTAAAAATCTCATATATATTTCAAGTACAAATTGTAAATAAACTAAAGTAACTCAGGTATCTGAATAAAAAAGAAAATCATTAAAATAAATAAAAACCGCAAAATTTTCCTGTGTAAAGGGGTAATTTCATAGCGCAGCTTGAAACCCCAACACGGAATGCCGCCATTGTTTTGTACCTGACGTTATGAGGTTGCGATCGGTTCGCGAAGTAATTGATAATGATGGAAAATGATGCGTGACAGTAGCTGGAAGCGATGTTGCTGTGGGTAACACATAATCGCGGCCCATCAGGAAAATTGTTAGTTATAATGTTGCCAACTACTACGGCTTTACCCAGAGAATCGGGATGTTTTAAAGAGCACGTACAAAATACGATACATTCTATGCTTGCCTCCCGTAGGCAAGAACTAAACTATATATGTGGCTATTAACATATTATACAAATGAGAGGATATGTAGCAAAATTATCAAGTGGAATTTATTCCGCTTGCAGGCAGATTTTCAGATTAATGCAATAAAATCAAGAAAGGAACTAGTGTTGACAAAAGTGAACAAGCCGAACATCTTCGTAGTATCAACAGCTAGCTGTTCCCTAGAACAGTTCCACCATTTCCATCCTTAAGGGTTGAACGAGCTTAGTCTTAATAACAAGTAGGTAGGTACTCTCTATTTTCGCATGAATTAAAAATGCCATCAGATAGAAATTTTTTTTAAATGTGATATTTTAAATTGATAGTAAAACATGGATACGTTTTATTTTACGGCTGTTAGCTTTGCCTTTACATAAGAAGTTATGGAAATAAAAATACAGTGACCGGAAGTTAGCTAAGTTTTTTTATCAACATGAATTTTTTTTTATCGTTTTTGGAACGGGAAACTGATTTTTTTAGTCCAAGCTCATTACCAACAACCGTAAAATACAGGTTTCTTTATTTCAAACAATCAGATACCGATTACCCTAACCTCAATAGTAAAAGTAGGTTATATACAAATCCCTTGTTTCTTAAATGAATTCAACTCTAATTAAAAAAAAAAACTTTTTCACTATCCTATTTTCTAGTCACAGTAGTTTGGACTATAACTCAGTCAGGACATGTAATTTTATACATATAAATGAAGGAAATTGTAGTTTCTAAAAACTTAGTGTATAAATTTAAATTTCTAAAATGTAGGTACTTATTGAACTCTAAATCGAATTATGATAATTCTAATTTTATAAATCACGCTTATACGTACATATACCTATGTACTAACATCGATAACAAGCAAAGCCAACACGGAAAACTGTGTAAATACAGTTTTTTGCGGCGTAATACACCTTCAATATTGGACAACACAGCCAAACAAATGTGGCATAGGTTACCACATTTATTCACGGCGTAGTCCCACCATAATATTTATTTAAGCACACGCGTTTACGTTGTAATACTGCAACACCAATATTTATTCTCCTGATAGTTAAGCTAAAGTACTGCTAAAAACAGAATTTAACGTTTAATGAAGGAATAAAACAACGCTAATGTTGCCGTCAAGTTACCTGCATAATAATTATGGATTTGTTACGTTCACCTGGATCGATGTTTACTTTAGTACACACTTACATGCACGTCTCATTAAGAAATATACTGTTTTACACGCATGTGTTTAAAAAGTAGGTGTGGTGTAGGCAAAACTCATGATGGAGGTGCGGGAAAGCTATAATTTCCTAGCTAGTGTTTTTTTATTTTTGAGCTTGAAATTACTTAACAATTTTAAAAAGGATTCATGTTGGCTCGTTTTATAAAATTTTCTCGCAAGTGTGGTCGCAACTTATATCGGAACATACACCTGTAGTGTGCCTGTGTGCTACATCCCACGCCACCTGTTCCCTCTTAATTAGCAGTTTTATTAACATAAACTTTCAAAAAGAAGCCATAAACAAAACAAATAACCTTAACAAATCACTAAATAGAGTTACTTGGTCGTACAATAGAAATATTAGCAGCTTTTACGGACACGCAATCAAGGCACCCATACTGTTAGTGAAAGTTGTATAAAAAACTTTTATATGGTATATTATAACTAGTAGTACAGCGCGGTTTCTCCTGTGTAATTTTTGGAATTCCCTCGGGAACTTCTATTACAACAAGTTGTATAAAACACGATTGTATTCTAATTCTAATGCAACGTAATATAATATGTCATATTTTGAAAAAAAAAAAATTATGAAGAACTTTCGGACCCGTTTCGAACGAAGTTTAATTCGAAGTTTAATTATTAATAATTGCACCCTACTCTTTTTGTCTTGTTATCAATGCCAATGGTTAACTGGTAGAAAATGCCGCAAGGCATTAAGTTCGCCATTTGTACTTTTTTGTGCAATAAAGATTGAATAAATAAAATAAATAAATAGATACCGGCGATTTTTAACCCTTTCACCGGCATCCCCGATCTACGAAAGACGTGCTCCTGGGGCCAGAAACGTAATAATACGTTAATATCAATCCACTGTACTGGATTTTATAAATTATAGATATTAAGCATTAACACTGAGACATCATTCCTAAAGCGTGTTGTCTGACGGTGATGGCCATGTTTCAGTAGCCTTAACTTATTAAGGTTACAAAAACGCGATGGTGAAAGGGTTAATTGTATTTTTTATTCTTCTTACATTCAGCCAGGACTATAAATAATAAAAACATTGAAAATAAATCTAATTTTGCCGCTAAAAGCGAGTGCCCTTGATTGTAGAGTCGCCGCGTGGCTCCGACATCAAAGTCGATAGATGCATATTTACATACCCCGCCATGACTGCGCATAAAGCTTATCTACAAAGGTACGTATGTAATTAGGTACCTACCTTTCTATTGTCCTTATCTCTTTTTTCTTTTTTGTTGACAGCACTGTTGGTGTAGTGTGTAGGTGGACCTGACTGCAGCTACTCCGGATGTCGCGGATTCATCAAATCAAATCAAATCAAATATACTTTATTGCTCGCCCACTGTAATAAAACACATATTACAAAGACACAGTTACATAGTAGGTACGTACAATTTAGGTGACCTATATTGCTGAGAGCAATCTTTTCATAGGCAACCTACGTTAGAGGGAGAGAGGAAGAGAAAGGTAGAGAGTGCGGCATTAAAACAGATACAAAAACGAATTGGGACTACTTAAAAATACAGCAGACGGACATAAACAAATATATATATACACATACAATAAACAACAGCAACAACAAACATGCTTAAAATGTACTAATACATACACTGTTCACGGAACTTATTGCGCTAACCAGAGTTCAGATAATAATGTTCTCTCAACAACTCCTTGAATATCTCCAGCGATCTAGCAGACCTGATAGGCACCGGTAGAGAATTCCAAAGCCGTGCAGCTCGGACAGTGTAGGAAAAATCATAGAATTTAGAGGAGCGGATAGGTAAGGAGAGACATAAGTTTTCAGATGAGCGAAGGGAGAGGCTATGGGAGGAAGAAAGGAACTTGAAACGTTCTTTGAGATAGGAAGGAGTTCTAGGGATAAATAGCACAGAGTGCAGAAGAGAAAGGATATGTAGGTTCGATGCGTAAGGATATGTAAGTATGCGGATTCGATTCCCGCATCAAGGTAAACATTATATAATGAACATCGGTGTTTAACTCTGGGTGTTTATAGGGTACCTATCATCCTAAGTATTTACTTACAAAAAAATTATGTACCTAAGTATTGTATCAATTGCCTGCAGTATAGGTACAAGAACTGCTTAGTTCGGGACGAGTAGGTGCTGTGTGATTATGTCCAAACAATTATCTGATATCACGAATTTAATAGCAATAGGTATTATATAGCAAGATAAATTATTATGGCTATAATTTCATGTTTGTTTCCTAAATGAGCTAAAACTACTCTGTAGTAATTCAGATTCAATTTTGAAAGATGTATCTATAAATAAATCTTTATTAGATGTAAGTAAATATAAATATCTTATGCAAAATTGACCGTCTCTCAGTAATTGTGATATAAACTATGCCTACTCGAAATACTAACACTTGTTCGAGAAACGATAGTCAAATGCTTAAAAAAAAATTGTCAACATACTCGTATACCCATTGCGCACGCGTCTGTCCCCTAATGAAGGGTTGTCACCCTTAACCTAAGGGCTATTGTTGTCAATGCTCGGTTAGTGAGTGTACATTGTACAACCCTATCGATTACTCTACAATTTATCATACGCACAAATAATTTGAATGTTTTGCGTGACATGGGTATTATTTGTTGTAAAGCCCTTTTTATTGTGGAAAGAATAATGAAGTTGACCTAATCGATAGATATTCGAGCTTGACGATATTGTAATTCAATAACTGTTTACTTGAAAACTTATTTAAAAATATTTAATTTTATATCTGCGCGTAACGTTGAGTGCAGTCTAAAGTTAGGAGCAAAAAAAATCCATTATTACGAAGTAGAATGGCTGATAACTTATGTAAAATAAAAAATAAAAACTGACACAAAATGTTTATAAATTAATACCGTCATAAATATCTAATAAAAACAATTGAATGAGCATTGGTAAAATGACATCACCTGGCGTCTTTTACGACCCGTGCCTACGTCAATGTTGCCATAAACCATGAAAAAATAAATTTGGTCGAAATCGTTAAATTGTACAGCGACAGGGTGTGATTCCTGTCATCGTTATGGGTGCAGAGCGCGTGGGGCGGCATTCGACACGGGCCACGCTGTGTCCACGGTGCCACAGCCAAACGAGACGCCATTGTGTATACACGGCACACGCACGTTCATTTCACTAACTGTTTGTTGGTTATTTGTAAGAATATATTCCTCATCGCGTAAATAAGGATAATGAGCGAGTAGGTGGGGCCTTCGGAAGGCGTACGCTCGCCCCCTCTAAGCTTTTTTCTCGGGCGTCTGGGCGGCCCGAAGTACACGCCTCACGACCCACGCGGCCGAGCGCACGCCATGCGCGCCCAAGAAGCTTTGAAGACGAGCCGACGGATACGCGCCGACGGCCTATCCAAGAACGACACGACGTCAACAAACAATTTTAATTCGTATAAAAAAAATAACGAGGGAAAAAAAGTCGCGGAACCATAACTAGGTACCTAAACGCCGTTAAACAACGAAAGTGGGAGCGGCGCAGTGACGGATTTACACAGTTTAACCGGCCGTATTAACTTAACTGTTAACGAGTTTTTGTCGGTACAGCCGGCGAGTTAGCGCGGTAATTGAAGTTTGATAACATTTTCGTGGATTTTACGAACGAACAGAAGAACTTAATTTTGGTTATTTCGAACGATTCAGACAGTGTATTCGAAGTTTTGATACGCATTTTAGTTAAAGTTTCTTTTTTTATGTAATATTTGACTCGAAGTTATTTTGTGTTAAACGGAAACAATGGTCCCGCGGGATGAAGAACTGGTGTTGCCAACATGAGAAAACTGAGAATATCCACCGAAGACAACCACAGAATGCGCAAGGCATATACGACCATTATAGTTTTTATGCTGTTTATTTTCTTCAATTTGGCAAGGTGAGTGATTTTATATGTAGGTAAACATGATATCAAACAGTAATAATACGACCAATGTGACTATAATATATAAAATATTTAAAAAAATAAATAGATAACGTATCTGGTTTGTGATATTTTGCGTTTGGGATATTACGTAATAGACATAGAGCGTTATGTCCAAAGTATCTTCTAGTCATACTAGCTGTCCCGCGCGGTTTCACCCGCGATAATTTCCAAGTTCCCGCGGAATTGTGTCATACAAACTTTGCAACCCCTTTTCACCCCTATATTTTTTTTTGTTTATTGTGATTCAAGGACCAGATTCCTTTAGTGTTCGCTGAGAGCTCCAAGAAAGATCTATACAAACTGTACAAATACGCAACAATATAAGTCATTATTAATAGAGTATAATGGGCATGTTGACTAATTATTATTTTTTAGTCCGTCTTGTAGATTATTAAAAAATATTGGACA
Source organism: Zygaena filipendulae (assembly GCA_907165275.2). Lineage (NCBI taxonomy): Eukaryota > Metazoa > Arthropoda > Insecta > Lepidoptera > Zygaenidae > Zygaena > Zygaena filipendulae. The sequence continues at coordinate 3,518,546 of OU015649.1, forward strand.
CGTATTTTTTCTTTTTTTACGTAATCAAAAAATAACGGCGATATATTGAGTTGAAATTTCGCGTGACGTCACTATTCTGACAGATTGTATGGCGGTTTTGCGGTTAGTGACGTCACGACCTCCTCATCCTAAACTTTAATGCGCTTTATCTCTGTATATTTTAATTTATTTAAAAAAGCAAAAAATACGTGTCTATTGTTTTTTTTATTTTCTAACTGACGGACTAATTAGAATTTTGATTTTCAATAGTAGTCAACATCCCTATTAAACTATGTAAAAAAGGTTTATTTGAATCTCTCTGGTGCATCCGAAAGTTTACAGTAAAAAGACGAAAAACAATATCACATAATTGCACCCAGAAACGGAAAACCTTGTAATGTACCGACGAACATAATGTAAGTTAAAAAGTAGCAACCGTCAATGACAAATACCACTTGCCAACTAGGGAGAGCAAATAAGCCAAGCGAACACAAACAAGCAAGGGGTTGTCTCATTGAATACGAAACGAAATCGTCACAACAGACTACACTAATCATGCAAAACCGTTTGAAAGTAGGCGACGTAATGAATAATGACATGCCGCTAATGGTATGTTAACTAAATGCAAATTTAAAAGGTGACAATCATTCGCCCGGCCCACCCAACAGCAACGAGGTTTATACACCTCGATATGCCACTGCATGCGACTGCATAATCGTTGGCTGTTTGCCGCGTGATTGATATTCATTGGCCGCTGACAATGATACTGGCTGGAACAGACTTCGGCTCGTTTCTTCCTCTAACTACACCAGTCAATAAAAAAAAATGTAGGTTCTAGACGTCAAATTTTTACTTGTATGTTATCAAATAACAGAAAACATGCGTTAGGTTAGGTTAGTTGGAACGTTTTTTTTTTTTTCTATATTAAGCCGAGTCCGTTATGTAGGTTACGCGTAAGAGGCACAAATACGGAAAAAAAACTCATTTTGAAAAAATTACAGATAGACAGATTTTTTTTCCTAGAGCAGCTGTATGACGCCGTGACGTAAAATAAGTTTTTACTCCCATCCGTACGCGTACCGTACGATAAAGAACTTCGTTCAAAAAAGAGTCGAACGTGCTGCTTTATGCTTGCTATCTTTACAAAAACGTAACGACAAAGTACTTCAAGAGATATTCAACAAAGCATTTTATATGAAGAATTAATTTTTTTTTTATTTGGCAATGTCTCAAAATAAGCAAAAATGGGCATGATGACAAGGTATAAAATCAAAATTCTATTTAGTCTCTCAGTTAGATAGTAATAAAAATAATAAACACGTATTTATGTTTTTTGGAATAATTGAAAAAAAAAATACTTAGCGCATTTAAGTTTAGGAGTTGGACGGCGCGACGTCAAAACTAAGTACAAATTAGTTTAGGTACATACTTAGGTGTGACGTCACACGGAATTGCAACTCAATGTATCTCCGTTATATTTTGATTACGTAAAAAAAAGGAGAAATACTTGTCCAATATTTTTTATTAATCCACAAGACGGGCTAAAAATTTAAATCGAAGAATAAAAAACAACACCAATAGGTACTAGCATCTTCTTGTAATATTTTTATATCAATGTTGATTTAATATTCATAATAGTAGTGAATTCACCGCGAACTTAATCAAATTCTGGTGGTCTCGACACTGCTTCGCATGTTATTAAATCAAGATTATCTATGCGTAACTAATAACTACAGTTGTTTACGGTTTGTTCATATAATTTAATGACAATCGAGCGTTTTGATAAATGCTTAAACAGGTAGGATAGCTTATTTGTATATATTTGCATATCTTGACGACATGTCGTTGAAGTAAAAAAAAAAAAAAAAGAACAAGAAAACGTATATCTACTCAATTTTTTAATTCATGCTTGCACTGTTTCTAAAAAAAATACGTGTAGGTCTATATTTATCTCTGTCTGTAAAAGGAAAGCCTAAGATTGACATGAATAAATAAATGTTGCGTTCGTGCTACGCTTCTTCATGTATGTCACTTCCGTTTTCCGTTAAAATTTTATTTGCAATGGCTCAAAAAATTACCCTGGAACATAATCACTTCTTGGGATAGTTTAATAAAAAGAAAATTACAAGAATCAGGTCAAACTTTTGCAGTACCTATGTTTTTAAAGTAATCTGGTAGATTATGGGCTTGTCTATCAAACTTTTCGTTTCGTTCTGTTTCTTGTGTTAGTCACCCTGAATACTCCATGGATCAACATACAAAAGTAAATTCCAGCGCAATTTTCTGTTTGAATTTGGTCTTAGTGTACACATATCAAGAACGAGGTTAAATTACATTGTAAACTCGTTCTTGACACTTGCTACTAATCTGCTAAATGTTACACAATTTGTATTTGATCATACAGAGCTTGAAGTAACACACCAACAAAACATTTTGAAAATCAATTAACTTTATAATGGAACAATAAATTCGACTCTACTACTAATGGATGATACTACATCGTCAGGTTTAATAAGATAAGTCGAGCCATTATCTTTTCCAGTTTATGCACATACTCGGAGCACTTATCTGGCTAACTAATTAGCTGCACCGGTAATTCTAAAGGTTATTCATTAAAAAATCTGATAGTACGTGTCGGTGTTTATATCGGTATGGAATAGATTTTATTCAACAAACAGATATCAAGCATGGCTCATACACATTGTTGTTACACGGAATTTCAATCAGAACGTTTTGTACGAGCATTGTAGAGTCCTAACTCAACATATGATATTTTTGTGATTCACGTCTAACGAACAGAATGTTAGAGCCGATTTTTGAATGAACTGGGCTGCTGCTAACGCTGTTATTGTAATAAGTGTTAGAGAAGACAAAAGTATTTGCAGAATTGTCGGCGCGCGGGCAGAAGCAGCGCAAGTAGCTGTAATTTGTATTGAAATAACCTTTCTGGGCATCGCCGCATTTCATCAACTCAACTCTTGGGATTTATTATTTTTTACCGAGCACAGTGTTTAAAGTACAGGAATAATTGTTTTTTATCACTGCGCAAAAGGAATTTTTAAAGCAATTACGTGCCTATATTAAATTTTACAACGAGTTTTAATTGGATCATTTGGCTGTAAAAAGCAATTTCTGTTTCATATGACGTGAAAGCTACACGCGTATATTATGTACTCCGCTAATACTTCGCCGCTATCTTGATGGTGGAAAGTAACCTCTTTGCTTGCCTAATTTTTTTTTGTAGTTGAAACGTCATCGGTCCTTGTACTTATCTACTGATTCATCAAGCCACAGCCCAAACTGCTGGGTCCAAACACTAAATTAAGCACGAGACTCACTAAGAAATGGGTTAGGAAATTTCACTCTTAACTCTTAGGGTTCAAAAGGAGTGATAGTTTGTATTTTTTTTAAGTTTATGACTTATAAGTTTTTAATTTAATGACTTAGCAACTCTACTGATAATCCAGCCAGCCAACCACTTTTTGAAAAATGCAAAAAAAAATCTTCCATTGAAATGTGGTATAACCATAATGTACCAAAGTTAGGTACTTAATTTTTTCGCACACAGTGATGGTTACGATAGACGCCAAGTTGTAGAGTACATCCTTACTAATATTATAAATGCGAAAGTGAGTTTGTTTGTTTGTTACGCTTTCACGCCTCAACGGCTCAACGGGCCATCAAGAAATTTTGTATACACGTTGTCAAGGATACAGAAAAGGACATAGGTTACTTTTTATCCCGGAATTCCCGTGGGAATTCCGAAATTAACACGGGTGAAACCACGGGGGATAGCTAGTATTTTTACATTAAGAATATTTTATACATAACCCTGTATAACCCTTATAAGTTCAAGGTTAACAGATCTAAGCAAATCTAAAAAGTAAAACCTCCCCATCATTTCAAAGCACACCAGTTTTGTCAGTCTTTCATTCCATCAAGACACCGTGTATTATACATTTGCCACCTCTACATTTGTTACAAAATATTGATACAGAAGCATAGATTCAAGAATTTTATAGAATATCTCACGCCAGCGTTTCCCAGTTTTCCTTTTGTCATTGGGCTGAATGCATGATGTCTATTTTCAGTATGATGGTTAGATGTACGCGAACTTTTTGAAAGAGTGAAGAGATTTTTTTTTTTATTACTTACCGCCCTAGGGCTTTTCTAGTTACATTATTACCCTAGAGCGCTAATTGGTCACCTACAAGCCCCATTTGGGGGTAATAAGAACCTACTTACCGAATATGAGAGATGTAAAAAGATTTTACTTCAATCCATACTTACAGGTGCGTATAATTCTAAACTTAGTTTATCTTCTCAATGTCTGCGGCCAAAATGTAGGAAGTCACTTAGGTGTAAATAGTAATGATTACGTTTCATTGAACACCTCTTACACTTATAATACATAATGTTGATTATAATTCGTCTTTGGACCCACCCTATTAATGATACACCAGCATTCCACCGAGCGTGGGAACGGTTAAAGATAACTAACAGTTATTTTTAAAAACGGAAAACATTGTTTAAACATTAGTTACGATTGCTTTTGTAAAGTTGTTTATCGATAAGCGTATTTGGTATGTATTGTGTAAATATGAAATTCACCGCACCTAGGTACCAAAAAGACAACGCCTTATTGAAGTATATATCTACTTATAAATATCTATACACATAAATAAAATTAATGTATATGTAATATCGATACGACTGCCTTCTTAGAGAGTTGTGGGTATATGCTATTATATTAAAGCATTAATATAACCATTTTAAAAAAAATTGTCTGACTGTCTAGGATTAGTTCCAAGAATATTTTTCGTGCCAGAGTTCCCAAAAACCATCCGGAGAACAACTAGCTAGTTGAAATTAAACTTAAAAATATGAATGAAGGATGTGCAGAATAAGTGAAAACCATTTTAATAATAACGTCATTAACGTTTATTTTGCAACAAACAATTTGTACGATAGGTACCTAATTAATTTATGTTATGGACAGAAAATTTGAAACTTTTTAATTTGACTCATATTTTGTTAATTTTTTTACAAATAAAAATATGAACTGTGTATTCACTTCATATTGCACACTGGGGTAAAATTGGATTGAGAGTAAATAGATTAGAGTTTGAAAATGCTTTATATATTGCTTGATTTAGGTCTTGGTATATGTGATAGGATACTTTTCTTTTACCACGGGAACTACGAAATTCGCGAGAAAAACCGCAGAGCACTTGCTAGTTATCATGGTGTATTCTATTCTACTTAGGTATTATTTATACCTAGCTAGGTGAGTATGAACTCGTATTATCTAGACACGCCGGTAGCGTGTCAAGCCAAAGTTCTGAAACTGACAGAACTGGCGAGCCGCACCGTGTGTAATATTACACGAACCATTTGGAGCCACTTTTCACCCCTCCATATTTCAAAAACTATTTAACATAAACATGTCAAATTTGGCTCATGTATTAAGACTCGCGAGATAAACATGTGCTCCAAATTTCATAAGCACACCTCAAACGGGCTTTTAGATATTAACGTCCAAAAATCGTGATTTTTATCACTGACTGACCTATAGACCAAAATTATAACCGACTTCCAGATGACCTAGGAACTTGATATTTGGCATCAAGGTAGACTTTTAGGCGTAATCAAAGGGAAAAATCTGAAAACTGGAAAAACTTAAAAAAAAATGATAATTATCAATATCTTCAGTTTTTAGGTATATCCTTATCAAGAAGGTAATATAACAAAGTCGAGTATTGAAGTATATAACTGGCTAATCAAAATTTTGAAGTATTCTTAATGATGTATTTTACGTCACTCCATTAAACTGAGTCAAACATTGACAATGAGTCAAACTTTCGTTATCAACACGAATTTTTCTATGGTTTATACGTATAAAACTAGCTATTCTCAAGTTAAAAGTAAATCAGCGTTTGTTTTACGTACGACGTCATACGTATATAATTCATGAATATCTGTGAATATTTTCATCAGTTCACGCAAATATCCATTACATATTATTCACATTTGACAAAGAAAGTTCTGTATGTAAAAATGATGAATAAATAATTCTTTTTCAAGAATAAAACTGCTTCTGGATAGAGACGGTTATTTGGCTCTTTTGTCCGCCTACAAGTGCGACGTATAATCCTCGAACAGAAACTGTACAGGTACTGTCTAGATGATTTTGACTCCAATATAGAGATATACATGTAGGCGAGTTTCCTGAGTGACATAGGGTAGGGTAGGGGTTTTTATCCCGGAATTACTAAGGAAACTCCAAAATTAGCGCGGGTGAAACAGCGGGCAACAGCTAGTGTGAAATAAAATTGTGTATTGTGCAATAAATTTTTGACCTCCTCAAAAATTTCAGGCTGCGACAGTACAGAAGAATCTCGTTACATTAACGGCATAATCCAGCAATTCTTCTCACTTGGAATGGCAACATGGATTTAAAAGGCAGCTGTATAATTGCAGTCATGTACACTGTGCAAGATTTAGCCGATATAGGCAAAGTTATGGAAGATGCTTCAATAGCTGCGATTCTACTTCGACTTCTAGGAGGCTTGAGTCCTCAATATGCTCCTTTATGCGTATGGTGACGTAATATATCGTGCTACTGGAGTTTGTTGCGCACTTGCGCAGCTTTTTCTCTTCAGCCATAGCGCTAGGAAGCTGTGAAGGGTGGATATTTTATGGGTGCTGGCTTCTGTCATAATAACTGTAATTTTATTGACGTCAATAAGATACACATTATTGGCCAAATTTGATTAAACGATTTGACTATGACTTTGATTTTGACTTGTCGCAAAAGAACTGATGAAGTGTAGTCCGATCTCTTTTATCATTTTAGAAATAAAAAATAGTGTCACTTGGTTGTCTTGTAGATGATACGAAGTTCACCGGGTCTTCTAGTGTATTCTTTTAGTGTCGTCTTCGTCTTGATCGTCTTAAATATTAATTATTTACTACGTAGCTTAGGTACCTACATTGTACAATGAGTCGTACAATCGAATTACTGGTGGGTGACACTTTTACGTTAGACCAAATCATTTACGTTGGACTTTCCAGAGTTAAAACCTTAGATGGAGTATACATCTTATCAATTTAGATCCAAGTCAGATCAAGGCACAAGAGAGCTCTATTGTAGAGTACAACCGCCTGCGCACGTTATGGCGCCCTGACATGGCCAAATTAACTATTAAACAGAAAACGAGTAAAAAACAAAAAAAAAAACGGATACGGCAATTCACTCAAACATTTTAAACGTCCAAGAAAATACAGAAAACACAAAAAGATAGTTATACCACGGAAACGTAGGAAACGTAGGAAAATAAACTAAATTGACAAAAACCATTTTATTATGAATAATAAGTACCTACTAATAATTTCTGCAAAAAGTTTTTCTTTTCCGATTCATTTATCCATTTCTGTTAATATACAATAATATTGTGACCTATATATCTAGACACGCAATAGCGTGTCAAGCCAAGTTCAGGCTAACAGAACTAGCGAGCAGCACCGTGTGTAACTTTTGACCCCGTCATAACTCAAAAACTATTTCACATAAACATGTCAATATGAATCACGTATTCTCAAATAGAAGCTTTGATTCTTCACTCGTTAGTACGTCACGCGATAGGAGCGATGCACGATCAGGAAAAAAAAATATAATCGTTTATACAGGTGCTGTCTGTCGACAAGAGTTGTAGTGTCATGTCTCCAAAATATTTTACTGCATGCGGTGTTTTCTTTAAATGTAAGCAAAATACGTTTTAATTATAAATGTAACTATTTTTATTCGTGTTTGTTTTATTTATTATTTGATCTATTGAATCTAGACACGCTGTAGGATGTTAAGCCGAGTTCAAACTGACAACTGGCGAGCAGCACTGTGTGTAATATTACACGAACCCTTACTTATTCTGCCTGTAATGTAAGAATCATCAATCAAAATTTGATGACAGCCGGTCTTTGTATTTTATGGTCTTTACATATTTATGTATATGTTTATGTGTTATGGTCTTTACGTAGTGATTTGTTTTAAATCCAAACATGTTAGTTTCAGTAGGTACTTACTACCCCGTAAACGGATTGAAATACAATAGATTAACAGAGACCATTTGGTATTAATTTTATTATGAACAAGTACCTAATACCTACTAATAATTTCTGTACAAAAAGTAGTGATATCCCATCAAAAACATAAATGTGAAAATGGAAGCCAAAGTTTGTGCTTATTTGTCGACTTCACCGACAAAAGAATTGATATCTAAATGGGTGCCAAGTTCTGTAGATAATCCTGAAATATATTCAAAGGAGCATAGAACTTGGCTAGTTTTCACATTAAAGTTATCTTTAGCTACTCGAATTATGTATCTTCTTTATATTATTATGAGCAAGTTACTGTTTTTATACTGTAAGGTCAATAGATCTCACCCCTTTAATATTTGGTTTGCTGGTAAAAACAAGCCAATATCAAAAATATTTATACTATAGTTTTTAGGCAAATATAAGATAACTTGAATGTGAAAACTAGCCAAGTTCTATGCTCCTTTGAATATATTTCAGGATTATCTACAGAACTTGGCACCCATTTAGATATCAATTCTTTTGTCGGTGAAGTCGACAAATAAGCACAAACTTTGGCTTCCATTTTCACATTTATGTTTTTGATGGGATTGTTGTTACTGTTTTTTTTTATTCATCGTACCTATATAGAGACATTCCAAAAACATTTGCAGCGAAACATTCTTTGTCCGAAGCTATTCGTTACACAACGAACAACTTTGGGAAATTAATTAAAATCCTAAAGACGCTTATTAGTTTCGACTTCCAACAACGAATACTTTAACAAATATTCGTAACAAAACTCGGGAGCTGTATAACAAATTGTTTCATCTATACAAAACATTCGAAACCTCCCCGATAGCATCTGTGTTTACCTACTATTAAACTTTATTATAATGACATTAATTATACACTAGAAAAAAAAAACCTCTCCAATTAGTAGCAATAATCTTGTTGTGAAGAATAAAGATTTATTTTAACGGTCTACATATTTTGCATACCTATCTGGAAAAATATAAGTGTTTCTCAATAAACTAAAACATAACGGCAGAATCACGGCCAACTAACTTCTCTGATGTGCAGTTTGAGAGAAATATAGATTTGCTATGTATTCCATAATAACATATACCTATACCTGGAATATCTAATATTAAATACATAATCTTTCGTTCATTTGTTCGAAATTTTGATACCCCAAAAGTTTTTTCGCCCGAGGGAAGCATTTTTCAAACAAAGAATATTTATTTATGGATAGTTTAATCAAAATGAGATTAAAAGTTTAAATCTTTCTTAGAGTGGACCATTAAACTAGAGATGTAACTTCAAATATATTTCAGTTCTAGAGACAACATGCTTCCTCATCGCCTCAAGCTGGATTCCGGCTTATCCTGCCGACTTGTCGGCGGCCTAACCAGGGAACAGAGGGCCGTGTGCCACGAAGCTCCTGACGCGGCCGCGATAGCCTTCGAGGGTCTTCAGATGGCGGTCAAGGAGTGCCAGCATCAGTTCCGATGGCACAGGTGGAATTGCTCAAGCTTAGCTGTCAGAAGTACCAACCCACATTCGAGTGCCATCATGAAGAGGGGTGAGTTTGTAAATTGCGCACGTTAATGAATCTTGTATACTGGTATATACGAGTATATAAAGAAGCTTTCATACTGCCTCATCAACGCTCATGAAGTTAGAAACATGTATTTTGGCAACCTTTGGAGCAATTAATAAGAGATGAATTAAAGTTATGGAAATCGGTATTAAGGATATTCACATTGAAACTAATATTACAAAGAGGCAATTTTTTGTAAGTTTGTCGCAGGGGGTAACCTCTGGAAACATATTGAACAGATTCTAAAAATTCTTTCACTGATATGAAACTAGTCGTGCTCTAGCACACTTTTAAGTTTCCGGGAAAAAACAATGTTTACATAGATGAAACCGCGGGGGAACAGCTAGTTTATAATAAAGGACATGTATTACAGGGATTTTTCGAAAAGGGTAAAAACTATTAACGTGGGTGATACCTCGCGGCGTAACAATCTAATATGATACTTTCTTTACACTCTATAGAGCCCCATCGAATGAGAAAAATGATAATTCTAGCAAAACAAAATTTTGTAGGTTAGATAGAAAAGTATAGTTCTTAAGTCGGTCGCCTCAATAGGCAGTAAATATCGTTACGAAATCAATTTCTTTCAAAGTGCTATAAATAAAACGATCGAGTATTATTACTAACCATCCATATTTATTTATGATACTTTATCAATAGTGGTATTACAGAATTTTATTTTAGAGCACGTAGGTGGTAAAGGCATTAGCTTTAATACTAAAACCAGTCCTATTCAACGTCATATCATGTATAATTTAACCGAATGGTTATTAATATTGGACGCAACACAAATTTTCGAACCAATCGCGATCAAACATTAAAACCTGAATTTATTACGATGAAAAATTATCTACGCACATTAAAATCGGCCAGTGAATGGACGAGATACACGCATTACGTCTGTAAATACATGCGGCCCATCGGCGCATCTCCTCCGCCTTTATGTCTATATCTCAGGTGTGAAAGGGCTTTGTCGTTCTTGTTTTTTCCACACAATCATCGCACACGTTGACGTGGAAATTTACGAGCTTGGACGATGGGAGACAACAAATAATAAGGTGGTCTGGGTGCCCCGCTCCCGCGCCCCGCGATTTCACGCTACGTGTGGGTTCGAGCCGATGCCCCCCCGCTCGTCCTTTCTCCTCAGCCAATTAATATCGTCATACTGGAAATACTCGGAGTTCATGTTCGAATTTCAATCTATGTACATCTGTTTTTAAATTTATTTCTATTGGTATATTATGTCTGCACTGACAGTTTTCAAGCTGCTCCCGCGCGCTACTTTAGTAGATACAAATCCTGCAAATCACATTTTCACGGATCAAACCCATGAAAGACTGTTGCTTCATTTATTCTTTTGAATATCGGATATATACCATTATACGTAACATTCCGTAACGACACCTTCCGGCTCTTAAGCGACACGACTGTTCAAATTGAAAACTTGTGAAAAAACAGCGTAACTAAACACTTAAACATCTTTCTTAACTTGCTCATTGTTGGGGTCCGAATTGAAACGCCGACGGGAGAATGTAACCAAAAAAAAAGAAGTTGGAGAACAAATCGAGAGGCTTTTAAATAGGATAATAGCGATTGATGATCGACGAAGAAAGATAATAATGATTCGGGACCGTTGGGGTTTTTTTGCTCTCGCGTACATATAGCTAGCTACGTGTACCTTTACGGAAGAATGCAGTGGACCGTTGGTATTTTGGATGTATCGCGGGATTAGTTCCGCTTCCCTGAGATCCTCCACACGTTGTTAGCGCTCTTGTTGCACGTGACACTGGTATTGTACCACTGTCAAAGATTTAATGACTTTTGTGCGGCTAATGAGACCATTGTAGGAAAATGTTTCGCCTCGGGCGTTAATAGTTGACGATCGTCTTGGAGATTACTGAGATATGTCCGACGCGGCGACGTGTCGGACGTGGTGTCACGCAGGGCGGAGGCGGGGGTGGCTGGGGGCATGGGGGGGCTGGCAGGGTGGCGGGCGAGCGTCGATACGCATCTGACGGCGCGGGCGCACGTGACTTGGATTCACGAGTCGAGCACTTCATAAAAAAGTGACATTTATTGGCGTTTTATATCAACAACGTGTCTCCAGGTGACGGCGTGCCGACGACAAAGTGTTGTTATGATTCTGCAAAAAAAAAACATAATTCAGCGTGTCGAGACGAGACGCACTTATCTGACGATGTATCGTGGGAAAATTGACGATGGATACAACAAAAACGGCCGGAGTCGTCTTCATTTTACAATTTTGACAGATGCGAAACTATTACTGACGTGTAAATACCTATTCAATAGTTTTAAGTGCTCACGATGAGTGAGACGTCCCTACAATAAAAACACACACATAATTTGCGGTTGAGTGCAAACGAAATGCCAAAAGTAGACAATAAAAGCAAATAGGAGGTCATCGCCTGCCTAAAATAACAGTTTTGAGGGACTCAAACAAAAACGGTACGTGTCAAAATGTTCCGATGCTGCGATGTGGCTCAACCCTCTAATGGCGGCGATAAGATCTGCCGCGGTGCGTTACCGAATCGTGCTTCTTCAGATGCCTTCCAACTGTGAGAAAAAACACACAAAAGACATTACATTCGAAAAAAGAAATGATTTTGACCATACAGTTCTTCTTTCAGTTTTAAACGTGACGTCGAGTGGCTTTTTTGTTTTACGTTTTTGTATAGTTTGCTGACGGATTTTAGAGCACCGCTTAAGGGTTAATTATGTCGAGAACTTTGTTGATGATATTAATAATAATAATAATAATCATTTATTTATTTATTGCGGATTTTATTTGAAAAAATAATATTATAATGAAATGACGGTTCACGAACTATGGTCTATATGGTTCATAAACCGTCATTATGTCCACCGTATGGTAAGACTAAAACAATTATACATAATATATTGCCTCTCTTAACAATTCAGCTAATATAGTAGGGGTTTTATTGGTCATTTGGTATAGGGGTACCTTGCATTTTTGTCTCAAAGGACGCCGCTTGGAACAGTTGATCCTTGGGTCAAACTAAGCTGATTTAGACCGGGTGACACGAGGAGCCCCCCCTGGGGTGGGCAGGGGAGGGGGGGAAAGAGTCCATCGCCCGCGTCGCAGACTACGCTCGATTTCTGCCCACATATAGCTACTAGGTCGAGTTTGGTATCGTTTTCATATAAATCGAGGACGAGGGTTTCATTTCTGGAATAAACTTTTTGCCCGTCCATAGAAAAAAACCGAGCAACTGGCAAAAACAAAAGAAAATAAAAAAATAAAATTCGGAATATCGTCGCTAAAAATTATACTACGAGTAATTTCACCATATAAAAAATATAATGTTATAGCCCCTTTATTCTTTAATATAAAAAAAATTATTTGAAAAACATCTTTTAAGTATAAGTGTGTTAAAAAAAATATTTTACATAGCACGGCGGGACCGAATTTCTTAAATGAAATTTAAAAAATCTCAAATAATTGCTTTAACTTTTTGCCCAGACTGCTAGACTGGCATTGTTTTTGAACAACATAATATATGTGACTTAAACATGAACACAAATATAATATTAATTTATTATTTATTCATATTTAAATAAAAATTGCACCATTATTGACAGTTTCGACTACATCTGCAAAGATCTGTACACTTATAACGCAGTTGCATCTATGTGTACGCTGTACTTAGCAATTGCGTCTAATTAATCCAATAAGCTAATTAAGACAGGGTGACATGCAGAACCCCCCGCAGCGGATGGGCAGGGGAGGGGGTAGAAAATGCATCATCCGCAACTCAATCCCCGCTCGATTTTTGCCTCAATATGGCTACTAGGTCAAGTTTGGTGGCGTTTTCGTATAATTCAACGATAAGGGTTTTATTTCTATTATAAACCTTTTGCCTCTCTATAGAAAAAAACAGAGTAACGGGGAAAAACAAAAAAAAAATCGGAATATCGTTGCTCAGAATTATACTATGAGTAATTTCAGTATACAAAAAATATTGTAGGTATTGTAGCCCCTTTATTGTAGAATATAAAAGTGTTACTAGAACATCTTTTAAGTGTAAATGTGTTAAAAAATATTTTGCATAGAGCAGCGAGACTGAATTCCTTAACGCGGAATTTAAAAAACAAACCAATTAACTCGTTTTCAAACATTCCCAGTCTAGCAGTCGGAGTAAAAAAGTAAATCAATTAACAACAGACTCAAACATAATTAATCAAAGATCATTATTAATTTATTATTTATCAATATTTAAATTAAAAATGCACTTTCATTGACACTTTCCACAACACCCGCAACGCTCGTGTAAACTTTAAGTGAATTTTTACGCAGTTGCATTTATCTATAGTTGTACACTGCACTTAGCATTTAAACCGAATTAATTCAAAGCGTGCTCTAGAAGCTAGGAGAAAGCTAGTCCATACGGGTTCCCGAATGTGATTTTCACTAACCTATTAGAAGGATCTATATCCTTCTTATATCTGGATGCGGTACAAGAAGTTGTCCCACGCATGTCCTCCTTAGTACACCGCTCAAAGCTAATGTTGATACAAAGAATCTTTAGTCGGCAATATGTTTTCAATGCTTCGATCCTTTTTCGTGAATAATTGTTTTATTCAGTTGGTCACATCCGTGCAAAAGCCTGATCTGTGATTAACAATTAAACAATGATGCAATCACTGTCGTTGATTCCAAGTTTTGAGTTGAATGGGGTTGAATGTTAAAAGATAAAAATATGCACTGCTTCCGATCTAAAAAACGTCGTAAAATCCAAACTACATATTATTTAAATTTTATAGGATAGGTACTGGCTTTAATTACATTTAGTCTGTTCTGTATTTTAATTTATTATATCCTTTTTTATTTAGGTACTTGACACTTGTCATACATAGCATTGGCAATTGATGTTTCTAGTTTTGGGTAAGCTCGAGGGCTGGGCAATATCCCCTTGTATTTCCAAATTTGAAACCCTCAGTAGCTGTTAGATATGCACATCATAAAGACACTCTTTTTTCCTTTACTGCAAAAAAAATCACAACCAGTAAAGGCGGGAAACATTGCTGTTACTTCTGCTTTCTCAGGTTCTATGGAAGAAAATTTAAGTATAGGAATTAGAAGCTGCAATACCATAAGAGAAGAAAATATAGCGCGCTATAAAAAATATTTTCCACATATTTATAGGTAAGTAAAAGATGTTGTATTTAGTATTTTTTTTTATATTTTAGAATAAAGGGACTAATTTTTTGTTTACTGAAATTACTTGTGGTATAATTTTGAGCGACGATATTCCGAATTTAATTTTGTTTATTTTTTTGTTTTACCTGTTACTCGGTTTTTTTCTATGGATAGGCAAAGGTTTATTCCAGAAGTAAAACCCTCGTCCTCGAGTTATACGAAAACGACACCAAACTCGACCTAGTAGCAAAAAGTAGAGGCAAAAATCGAGCGCGGATTGCGTCGCGGACGATGCATTTTCCACCCCCTCCCCTGCCCACCCGCTGGGGGGGTTCCGCATGTCACCCTGTCTTAATTAACTTATTGGATTAATTAGATGCAAATGCTAAGTACAGCGTACACATAGATGTAACTGCGTTATAAGTGTACAGATCTTTGCAGATGTAGTCGAAACTGTCAATAATGGTGCAATTTTTATTTAAATATGAATAAATAATAAATTAATATTATGTTTGTGTTCATATTTAAGTCACATATATTATGTTGTTCAAAAACAATGCCAGTCTAGCAGTCTAGGCAAAATGTTAAAGCAAATATTTGAGTTTTTTTAAATTTCGTTTAAGAAATTCGGTCCCGCCGTGTTATGTAAAATATTTTTTTTAATACACTTATACTTAAAAGATGTTTTTCAAATTATTTTTGTTATATTTAAGAATAAAGGGGCTATAACACTATATTTTTTAAATGGTGAAATTACTCGTAGTATAATTCTTAGCGACGATATTCCGAATTTTATTTTTTTATTTTTTTTTGTTTTTGCCAGTTGCTCGGTTTTTTTCTATGGACGGGCAAAAAGTTTATTCCAGAAATGAAACCCTCGTCCTCGATTTATATGAAAACGATACCAAACTCGACCTAGTAGCTATATGTGGGCAGAAATCGAGCGCAGACTGCAACGCGGGCGAAGTACTCTTCACCCCCCTCCCCTGGGCAAGGGAGGGGGGGTACTTCGTGTCACCCGGTCTAAATCAGCTTAGTTTAACCCAAGGATCAACTGTTCCAAGCGGCGTTCTTTGAGACAAAAGTGTCAAGGTTGCGACCAATAAAACCCCCACTAATAGAGCTTCGTATATACTAGTAGGTACATTCAGACTATCCTGCTCTCTTCTCTTTGGTCTATCTCGCCTAGTTCCTGTGAAAGTTAATTACTTACCCCATAAACATACACGTTAAGACGATATTCTAACTTACAAAGCTATAGTTGTGTTTTGGTTTTCTTACTGCCTACCTAACTCGTATTAATTAAAAAGAAAGAAAAATTAAGGATCATGTTATTCAAGACTAGCTGAACCCCGCAGTTTCACCCGCGTTGATTTCAGAGATCCCGCGGGGATTCCGGGATGTAAAGTATCCTAAGCATGGAGAATCCTCCATGATCCTAAGTTACTCCTTATAACATCAGCTATCTGCCAATGAAAGTCCCGTTAAAATTGGTCTAGCCGTTTCAGAGATTAGCCGGAACAAACAGACAGACCGACAGACATATACAGACAAGAAATTTTAAAAAAATGTTTTTTTTTATACTTAAGTACCGTAAATACCTACTTTCATATGCATTTAGTGAAAAGTTGAAAATTTGAAATTACAAACAGACACTTCAATTTTTTTTTATGTGTAATATGTATATTTAGATGTATAGACAAATTATTTTACGCTTCATACATTTAAAACTGTCTAAGCTTCTTAGATGGTGTGATTCTTTAAATGTCAACACCCAAATATTACTATTTAATACTTTTACTCGCATTTCACCTTTTCGCCTTAGACACATTTAACTGGACATATTTATAAAAACTTACGGTCTAGTAGATATAACTAAGTCGCGGTTCAATGTATTTATTAGTTTTTAATTTTTATCCATGTCCAAAGAGATCCCAAGAAAATCACCCACAAAATTCACGTGGGTGAAACAGCACGACACGACTATGGTAATATTTAGAATCCTATTTAGAACCTATTTAAAATTCTATTTAAAATCTATTTAAAATCCATATGCTCTGAAATTGCCCCCTTAACGAAACTTCGAGAGTTACCGCGGGTAAAACCGCGGAAACAGCTAGTAGTATATCATCGAAATTCTAAACAAAATTACTTTTTAACTGACTGACTGATTCACTAACGCTTAAACCAATTCGCTGAGTATAGAAACTCGAAATTTGAATTGGAAAATCAGAGGTCCTACTACTACTACCTACTAATATTATAAAAAGGAAAGATTTGATTTTTTGTTTGTTTGTTTGTTACGTCAAAAACTACTGGACCGATTTCAAAAATATTATAAAGAGGAAAGATTTGATTTTTTGTTTGTTCGTTTGTTTGTTACGATTTAACTCAAAAACTACGGGACCGATTTCAAAAATACTTTCACCATTAGAAAGCATTATTCCTGAGTAACACAGGCTATATTATAATCCGGAATTACCGCGGGAACTTCGAAATTATCGTGGGTGAAACCGCGCGGGACGGCTAGTAGCTAATATAACGGAGAAATAAATTAATAAATGCACAAAATTAAGTTTTGAACTCAAAAAGTATTTTAGTTATAAAATTAAAATACCTAATTTACGTTAAACTGCAAACAGTTCAATCGTAAAAACCCAAACAACAGCCTCCAACGATGTCAAGAACCCCGCGTTTGTTCACACACCACTTCTTGTCCGGCCTCGGTTATTAGCGATTCGCAACACATCACCTCCAAACCTCTGACGGACCTTAATTGGCACAAAGCCTCCTTAATAACTACTACATAATTAATATGCCCAAAGATGTTACAAATGGTCACAAAATGCAATTTAATTTTAACGTATTTTTCAGTAGCTATCTGCATAGCGAGCACTAAGTATAGCAGTTCCCCGCGGCTTTGCCCATATAACTTTGAGGATTCTCTCAGGAACTTTTTGTTTCGGGTACCTAATCCTAAAAGCGAAAGTGAGTTTGTTTGTTTGTTTGTTTCGCTTTCACGCCTTAACGGCTCAACCGACCATCGCGTGCACACACGTTGTCAGCGGTAGGTACCTACCGAGAAGGATATAGGATAATTTTTGTCCCGGAATTCCCGCAGGAACTCCGAAATTACCGCGGGTGAAACCGCGGGGAACAGCTAGTATTGTGATAATTCTTGGACCTTATCACGGAGCGCCATCTGGTCCGAAATAAGGTAGAGCTTGTATCGGTACCATACGACTGATATTAGTCTTAATTGATATTATAAATGCGAATGTGGGTTTGTTTGTTTGTTTTTTGTTACGCTTTAACGCCTAACCTAGTCAAACTCTCATCAAATGACAGTTTGCATACCGTCGTCAGGGTATAGGTGCAGATAAAAAGAGAGGGAAATTACAGCTAGTAGGTACTTATTTACTTTTATGTTATAATTTTACTATACCTACTCACGAAACTCCATAATGGCCATGTTGACTATTTTTTTATTTTTAGTCCGTCTTATAGATTATTAAAAAATATTGGACACGTATTTTTTCTTTTTTTTACGTAATCAAAAAATAGCGGCGATATATTGAGTTGAAATTTCGCGTGACGTCACTATTCTGACAGTTTGTATGTCGGTTTTAGCGGTTAGTAACGTCACGACCCCCTCACCCTAAACTTTTATGTGCTTTATCTCTGTATAATGTATATATTAATTTATTTGAAAAAGCAAATAATACGTGTCTATTGTTTTTTTATTTTCTAACTGACGGACTAATTAGAATTTTGATTTTCAAAGTAGTCCACATCCCTATTCTTCATACGCTACACTAATACATACCTACTAACCATCAATAACTAATAAGTTGCTTTACAACCTATCCAATAAACTTTTCCATTGAGCAATCAGAAAAAAACTAACTTCCACTCATTTTGGCGCCAGATTTATAGGCCCAAAACATGGGAGCGAGAAACGTCGCGAAAAACAATTTTCAAATTACGATTCAAGTAAATAAATACACAATCGTAAATCAGAGGCGGGATGCGGTTCATGCACGACGCAGCGGCACGCGGACCCATCGGAATCATGTCACCGCAACACGGAAAAAGCCGACGACCGCCGACGGAGATCGGAAAAACCTATCAGTATGCGCATTTGATTAATGTCCCCGTTGGCCTATACGTTTATAAATGGTAGATGAAACAAAACGTTTAATGATAATTGAAATTTGTATTTACTTAGGATCGGTTGTGAATTTTTTTGCCGTGGGCGCCGAGTTTCCGTATACGGCTCGAATGGAGATTTGCCAATTTAATCCTCAGTTCGCGGAACCTCGGTGGCGCTGCGAAGCGACGACGCGAGCTGTCCGACTTCACTGTCCTGCTGACGGACAGGTATAAGTAATTAGGAGCAGAAGTGTTACTTGTTTTTGTACAGCCCAGTGACAATGTCCAGCGCGAACCGAGCGGCGATTTATAAACAGAAACTCTGTCGCATTAAAATCACCTAAATAGATAGACCGTACCTCCTTACCTATAGGTACAATGAATTAAAATGCTACTTTGTAATAGCGGCAACAATATTAATACCCCTATGATCGATGACCACTCACTGTGTATAACTATGTCGGGTATGGAATGGATACGTTGAAAAAAACACGTTCGCTCAATTATACATACAGCCATACAAGGATAAAACTTAACTTGCTGACTTGTGTCGTAAATCGGTGAGCGATTTTTTTTTTAACCTCTGTAACAACTCGTAGCGAAAATAATTACATGTCATGCATTATTGAAACGAGCACAAAGTGAAAAAGTTAAGGTACAAGTGTAAGAGAAGAATTTAAAATCTGTCACCCGTCCGAAATTCAGAGCGTTCCGTTGAAAAAAACCGGCCAAGTTCGTGCCGGGCCACGCACGGTGAAGGGTTTCGCGAGGGGGTAGAACCTTGACTGTTAAAAAAAATACATACCCACACATTACAGCCGAATGCAGAACCTCCTCCTTTTTGGAAGTCGGTTAAAAATTTAAAGTCAATAATAGTACTTTTTACATTACTTATATTCCGTATATTACTATTAGTTAGGGGACACTGTATCCGTAAATAACAAAATACTAAATATTATACATCCTATCTATTTCAACGTAGTTTTTGTTGAAAGGTTTTTTGTTTGATCACCTTGATTTATTTCATGATTTCACTCCATCAGTGCATAATTGGTTAATAGAAGGTATATTCCTTCCAAATTTCTATATGTAAAACTTAAATGCCGAGCATGGCAAAATGTTAACTTAGCAGTAGGTACGTAAGTTTACCAAAATATTTTTTTTTATTGAGAAATCATACGCCATACAGATGGATATAAAACAATAGAATGGAGATATAAAACATAGAAATTTATAGCAGTAAGACAAATTACAGATTTCTTCATAAATATTTTATAAGTAGCTATTGAAGCGGCAAGGAAGTAAGTTGAAAGAATGTACATATGAGCTAACCATTATTACATTCAAAAATAAACATTACATTAATTTAAAACTAAAATAAAAAAATCATCCGGGATATAATGCCAATAGTCTCCAACTAAAAGGGCTGTGGCATTCGGATAAAAAAACGGTCAAAGAGGTGGTAAAATTACATATAAGAGTTCTTTATTCGCCATTTGGCTACGGAACCCTTAAAAGCAGCGGTACGAATAAATTGAATTGATTAAAGTCTATTCAGGTATTCAGCATTGGTTTCGGAGGACACGCGATACCCAATCTTGTTATCGGCCGAATCGTATCGAACAAAGCTTTCGGCGAAAGAAATTTTTAATCAGATACAAAACCGTTATTTAATTACTTAAGTAAATTTACTGGAAACACTCAAGGTACAGGATGTTAGGCCATGGATCAACTCTTTTTTATTTGCTAGTACCTAGGTACCCACTATAGTAGCCACTCGTAGACCTAGTCTTACAGGCAACAATTAATATTATATCAGAATATAAGTTTTGTAATGATTTTACTTCAAATCGTGCATTTGAATCATCATATTTTTTTAAATTAAATAGGTAACTTTCATTGTACTCTAAAAATATATTGTAGAATTACCATCGACCAGCTTTTACCCAAGATTTAATCTGTATACCAATTGCGTTAAATCGTAATATCAGAAATGCGAATGTGAGTTTTTATGTAAGTCTTTCACGCCCTTGCTACTCAAACAATCATCTTGAAATTTTGCATGCACGTCGTCAGGGGTCCAGAAGAGTACAGAGTACACAGCCATTTATTCCAGATTTCCGCCTAAACTCCGAATTTAACGTGGAACACAGCCTATCGTAGAATAATTTAACCATAACAGTATCGTAGCGGACCTATTCCACGCCCCGGTCACCCGCAACACGAAATCATTGAAACCGATCAATCGACCGGTCTATAAATCGCTTACATATCGATTCTATCGCGTCTCGTCACATCGGCATATATAAATTTGTCACTGGCCACTTGGAAAAAAGCATCGCGACTGACCACGGTTTATAAATAAACAATAACGCAGCCGTTTATGGGCCGTGCACCGTAACATTAATCAGCCCCAGTGTGCTCGAGCCACCGCGACGAACATAGTAAACGGTTTTTGTTTACAACACTCGATCGAAATCTTTGGGTTTGTATTTGAAATCGAATCGCTAAAAAGATATACTTAATAAAATAATTCATAAAATAAATAATCACAGCTTGTGAAAAGTTCATGAACTTCAAAAGATAGCTTTTTATGCAAGTAGGTACCTAAGCAATAAAAATAAATGCCAGGTTTTTTTTAATGGCAGAATTAGCGGAACATAAAAAGGCAGAGTATAGAAATAATTACGTATATATATTAAAACAAATAATAATTAGACGTGAAGTAATAAATTAATATACATCTTTTAACACTTTAAAAGTTTGTAATTAAATTATTAAATTTTATTTAAAATAATAATAAAAAAAACACTTTTTCTCTAATTTGTGGGCACACAAATAATGTTGCAAATTAAAGGTTACTGTGATTTTAACACTAAATTAATGAACGATTAATAACGTGTGTTTCCCCTTCGTGATTCCACTTTTATTTGCAACATTGTCTGTGTTCTCACAAACTAGAGACTTTTTTGTTTTTTTTTAATTTTGATTACTTTTAATAAAATTTAACTAAAAACTTCTTAAAATCGATGTTAAAAGATGTATATTAGTTTATTACTTCATGCCTGATAATAATTTGTTTTAATATATATACGTAATTAATTCTATACTCTGCCTTTTTATGTTCCGCTAATTCTGCCGGTGTGTATATAATATCTATTTAGGTAAACATACCATACTAATCCTACTAATATTATAAATGTGAAAGTGTAGATGTTTGGATGTTTAGATGTTTAGATGTTTAGATGTTTGGATGTTTAGATGTTTGGATGTTTGTTACTCAATCACGCAAAAACGGCTAAACGGATTTGGATGAAATTTGGCATGCACGTTGTCAGGGGTAGAAGGACATAGGGTACTTTTTATCCCGGGATTCCCGCGGGAAATTCAAAATTACCGCGGGGCGCAGCTAGTATTATTATATTTGAGAAATTATATATTGCAGATAATTCTAGTTTATAATCATACCTACCATATACCTAATACATTTTGGTAATATCGTAATGTATGAAAAGGTAGCAACTATAACATTAATTTATCCAGCTGAGATTAGTACTGTGAGATTAATATTAGTCCTTTTAATGCGATCATCATTTAGACGTGTTTCGTCCTAAACTACTCGTATGAATTTAGCAATTTTTGCTCTTTGCGGTTTGATGACCTAGTGATGTGGATGTGGAATTGCTATATGATTATAGTAAAGTGATGGCCAATTTTATTTTTACGCATAATAATATAAAAAAAGAATAGTGGGTTTCCATTGAAGTA
The DNA here is from genome assembly GCA_907165275.2 of Zygaena filipendulae. Classification (NCBI taxonomy): domain Eukaryota; kingdom Metazoa; phylum Arthropoda; class Insecta; order Lepidoptera; family Zygaenidae; genus Zygaena; species Zygaena filipendulae. The sequence goes on from OU015649.1 coordinate 3,541,300, forward strand.
CAGAATAAATAAATTAATATAGGTTATATATTTTTTTCCTGTTCTGTAACCTGCCATTAAATTATCACCTGGGCAAAAGGTTGACTGGTAAACAATGTATTAGACATTAAGTCCGCCGTTTGTACGATAAAGAGCAATAAAGTTCATTGAATAAATATATAAATACTAAATAAAACGAGCCTTATTAAATTATATGTTGAATAACCCCAAAAAATAAATACTTGAACCATTTACAAGATAAAGCATCGTGATTAAGTATCTACATAAAATTTAGGTGACCAGTATACGTATTAAAAAGTAATTTATTAATTAGGTACCTTACACCGCACAAATATACACTCGCTGCGTTCGGATTCTCACTAAATTTGACAGAATAAAAATGCGATTACGTCAATAAACGTTATCTCTGGACGCCAATTAGGCCGGGCCCAGAGCGAGGGAGCAACTAATCCGTCGAGATAAAGAATTATAACGATTCCAGTATTCATCACTCGGTACAATCGAATTAATTTATTCGATAAAATTCGTATCAAACTTATCGAGAACGTTATCAGCTACAGACGCTCTCCGTGAGAACTTTCCATTTAAGTTTGGTTTTTACTTTTTTTTACTTTACTTTAATCGAACTATGGGTACCTACTTAAGCAACTGTTTGTCACTCGAGAGATAAGAACTATTTTACTGAAAAATATAGAGCATAACTGAACTAAAAAAAGAATGGTATAGAGAGAAGTGACTTCATTCAGAAACTAGTTGCACCCCCCGTGGTTTCACCCTGATTTCACGCTATACACCTTAGATTTCCATGACTTCAAAATAAACGGCACATTGATAAAAATATTTCACCCCTCTTTGCACTCCATTAGAGATTGAGTTTCTGAAAACAAATATAAATTATTTTTTAGTCACCAGACACAAAAATATGAAACACATGGTGGGGAATACAGGCCAAAAAGGGCGGCCTTATTGCTTAAAAGCAATTTCTTCCAGGCAACCTGAAAACCCTTTCTTATTAGGTACCTTTGTCTTCGTTATAAAGCCAATGCAGCCTTGGGCAATATTTCAAGTTTCTAGACTCAGTGTTTTGGGTTGTCGATGAATAAATCAGTCAATGAAGACTTTGTATAATAATTTTAGGTGAAGTCAAAATCTCCCCTTAGTGTTATAATTGAGTACTCTACATGTACATTAGATTACTTTACAACATAAATGAAAATAAATTCTACACTTAATAGGTATAACTACAAAAGAAAAAAAAATGAAATTATTTAACCAAATTAGATCGGTAGTAAAAAAAAACAATACATTCGCTAATGAATGAACAGTCATCAGGGGAGGCATTAACGTCAGCTTTTAAGACCAGTATGCAGGCAGGTACGACGTGGCAGGTGGCGAAGCACTAGCGGCAGAATTAATTGCCCATTAAAATAAGATGGGCACTTGAAATCGCTGTAATGCCAACATGCGAGAAAGGCCTATTCACTCCGACACAATGAAATAGCGTGGATAGCACATTACCAACCTTCAAAGACTTACATCTCAACACAATTAACTAAGATCGGGCCCGAGCACTACCTAACTCAAATGCAAATCTCCCATCATGCTATTTATGGTAAAAAGATTACATTGTGCAAAGGCAATAGCTTATCTGAACATCTCGCGAACGGGCTCACTATTTAATTTATTGCAATAAAATAGATAAATGGCGGTCGGTTGCGTTCCGCGTTCCTATAAATCGTTCGCTGCAGCTCGGAATGGCTCTTTGTATATGACAGAGGCATCCTAGTGGAGTCTTCGTTGAAGATCTACATTCAGGTTTAGATATTAAGATTACTTGAAAAAATGTAACGCAAGTTTCTCAATACAACGTGTTAATGAATTGATTGAAAACTAGAAAATATAAGTAACTAGCTCAGAATCGACTTCGGAATCGATCGCACCATGTTTTAATATAGGTTAAATTTATTTTTTTCGACATAATTTATATTTTAATCATATTATTCTTTATTTTTTTAAGGGGTCTACCAGGTTTTTGGTTAATTCATTAACACGTTGTATATCTTCCAAGTAGATATACCTATAATAATCACCGAAATCGAGGCCAGCTTTGTATCACAGTGTCGTGCATACTCACGACCCTCATCATAGAAGCCCACGCTTATAATCAATATAATAAACGGAGAACCTGAGAGTGACTGAGTGAGTAACTGATGTTCAACGCACTGCTCATACTACTGGAGCTAGAAATTTGGAAATACAAGGCCTCGTTTATTAAACCACTCCAGCACTCGAAAAAGCTGTTTTTGGTAATTCAACTCAAAAACGGGTGAAAAGAATGAAACGCTTGTGAATTACTTTCCGCCAACCAGCTCTTAATTTATGAATCGCAATTATTTATCATTTTGTAAAATGCATACTGCGGCTTATTATTATCAATAACAGCAGTAAGCCTGCGATTTGCGATCAACTCAGAAAGCATTTCTTATACTTCTATTTAAAATGAAAAGAAGAAAGAAAACAAAATTAGTGGGATTTTCCAATTTCAATAGTTACATAAACAATAGTGAGATTCGAAAAATAAACAAGTTGAAATTGCTTGGTAAGTGCCCAATATTCTTTTGTTTCGTAAAACTCTACTTACATTATAAACACATGAAAGAAACTTTTGTGACTCTACATTGCTGCGACCATAGTACGAGTATTTCCACAGAATCCAACTTAACTTATTGATTTACTGATTCTTTTCAAGACAAATTGCGTATGTAAGTAGGTATCTCCTATTATTTATATGACTGATAAATAATAGTAATAGAAACGGTTGGTGCTAAGTTTGTTGATTGATAGACAAGTGACAATCGCAGTTGACGTGGACACCCGACTGCGTCGGCTGCAGTCTTCCGTGTAAGACCATTGGACCACACACCGCATAAGGCAAATAAAGAACCAGATCCAACTGATATAGCACTGATATAACCATATACTAGATATGATACGGTATTCCTCTATAATTTATGTTACAGTATTATTAATAGAACAGTATTAAACAACTGTCAATGAAAGCTTCTCACCACTACTCTCAAACTATGAATAATGTTTATGAACTAATTAAGATAATAAATTGGTGGAAATTGGTCAAATAAACTGAAAATAGAAGTGATTTTTTTTTTACCTTAAAGGGATGAATGTTTTTATATTCAGATTGTACATAACATGTAGAAAAACATAAAGATAATAATCAGTTTGAAAAATGAAATTACAATTAATTGAAATTGAAGTTTTGTTTTCAATTGAAAATTGTAAATAATTCTATGATTCGTCACATAACTACACCGAGCTATACCTACATTTAAAATAAAAATCTAGCTCTTCCAGCGATATATAAATCTTAACTATCTTTTATTTATTTTATTTATCGCAAAAGCAAGCGTATAATTTATGTCTGTGCGATTACAAAGTATAGTCTAGTTCGCAGTGTGCAGTATCTAGACTCTAAGGGACATTTGAAATACGTAGTTTTAAGGGCAAACTATTCGCTTTATAAATCTCGTTATGTTTTAATACTGCGATGGTATTAGTAGTATAATATTATTATCTTAAATATTATTCAGATTCAAATAGAACTCATTGTAGTTATAGATTTTATTTTTTATTATATTTATTTATTTATTTACAGAACAGTCAACAGTATTTATTTATTTATTTATTTATTTATTTTTCGGGAAACAAACGGTACAACATAAAATACAAATTAAAAATAACATATAAAAAAATTCTTAGACCTAGTAGTTTCCACATATAGAAAAAAGTATACATAAATTTTGAAATAAACGCACTCGGATTACTTCCTACGAGAGGAGTACATGACGGTAGCAAAAAGTTACAAACAACAACTAGCAACTAATAATATGTATATGTATATACTAGGCATGTATTGTATACCTATGTTAAATATTTTTTTAAATTTGTTATGCAAACCTGATATTGTTAATAAAAGGGTAAGTTGATGAGTTGATGCGGGTGTCGAAATTAGTAGGAATACAAGAGGGGAAAGAGTAAGATTTTAATTATCAGTACAGATTATAAGGCAAGGTTATCCGTCGCGTCTGTCTGTCTGCTTGTATACGATAAACTCAAAAATCAATAATGACCAATAGAGACAGTGAAATAAGTGGAAGATGCGAATAGTTGAAAAAGTCCTAAAATTCTAAAATTCACGCGGGATGTCCGAAATTACCGCGGGTGAAACCGCGTGGGACAGCTGGTCAACTAATTTTCTGTTGAGTTTGATTTAAAAATATTATGTAATTTAAAGAGGCTTATGTTAAACATGTCAATGTGAGAAAACTTTTTATTATAAAGATCACAAGAGCGTCTAATGTAACAGTTTTTAGCGTAATTGGTTCTGGAGGTTGGTACAGCGAACAGATCTCTGGATCTGGTGAAACTATTTGGACATCGGAAGTTAATTTGGGAGAGAAGATAAGCAGAATCGAGGTGGCCGTTGATTGTTTTTATTCAAATTATGTCTATTACCTAATAGACATAATTTGAATAAAAACAATGTTTTAAATTTTTTATTCCACTACGGTAAAGGCTTGTTCTACCCACTAATACCTACAGGCTGCATAGAGATATAAAACTTCATGAGACTGTGCGGGTTCATTTGTTCCCCCAGATTTCCTAATCTACTAAACGTATGTTATCTAACTAGGGTTTAGAAATATTTTTTCTGTACCTACCCTTGAAAACGTGCACTAGTTTGCAAAAGTTCATGTATGGTTTCACCCGCATTCATTTCGGAGTTTCCGTGGGAATTCCAGGATAAAAAATTACCCTATATCCTTCTCTATATCTCTGAAAGCGTGTTTAAGATTATATTTTTTGAAACTGAATTGTTGAATATGTTATGGATAAACTATGGGTATAGCCTGATTGTTTTTTTTTCTATAACTTCACATCCCAGTTTGGTCCATTTTAATTTCGACTTTACAGTTTGAAATTCAGTGGACGAAATTTGGAAGTGAGGTCTTATTATAATAAGACTTCTTTTTATTTTATTTTTTTATTTTCTTATTAACTTGTTAATACTTTTTTCCATTTTTTCCTGTATCTAAACGACTAAAATTGGGAATTCAAATGAACACAATTTAATAACAATTAATCGTTAATTTCCTAATTGAAGTTTATCGTCTGATTGTATACACATCAAAACCCCGCTGTGGACACAAGTTTTGAGTTGCAGCTTAGAGCTCTACAAATCTAATAATACAATTATTAATTACCTAAGTGACTGTAACTTGTTGTGTGTCTGAATTATTATTAAATAAAATAAAATGATATAAAGATATGGTGATTGAGCACTTGAAGACGTTGAAATTCGTCTGCAGGTTTCCGCGAAGCAGCGTTCGTGTACGCCCTGACCGCGGCGGGTGTGGCCCACGCGGTCGCGCGTGCGTGTGCGCAGGGGCGCCTGCTGTCCTGCGGCTGCGACCCTCTCGGCTACAGGACCTCGCACGACCCCCGCGGCCGAGCGAAGGCCAACAAGTGGGAGTGGAGCGGGTGCTCTCACAACCTTGCGTACGGCGTCGAGTTCTCCAAAAAGTTTCTCGACGTGAGAGAGCAAGTTGACGATCTGCAATCAAAAATCAACGTTCACAATAACGACGCGGGGAGATCGGTGAGTGTTTTTTTATTATATACTAGCTGTTCCCCGCGGTTTCACCCGCGGTAATTTCGGAGTAATAATATGACTAGTTGTTCCCTGCGGCTTCACCCTCGTTAATTTCGAGATCGAGGGAAAGCCAGTTTGAAAATATTAAATAGCTTCATAGGTGAAATAATTTACAAATGCCTGATTATTCTGCAAACTATCCTACAAATTTAAGTCATATTTATGATATAAATATAAATAAGAAAAGGATTGTGATAACTAGCTGATGTTATAACTTTTAAAATTTTCTAGTCTCTCTGTGCCTATGTACCTACTATTCCCATTAGCCTCGCTCTTAATTAATTATTATTATCTATTAGGTACAGAATATCAATGTTGCGCAAACTATATAATATGTATTTTACGAAACATAGCGTATAGTTATTGACGAAAACTATTTTTTTACCAAATTACCTCATTTGTCCTCATTATCATTATTCATCATCATTCACATTCATATCATTCATCATTCGATTGTCACCGATCACGACAACCACGCAATGGTGCCAAACTATGGTGTCAAAGACAAAAAAAGATAGGTAGCTGGCCGCTAAACGGTTTTGAATGAAACTAAATTTGATTCTGGATTAAGAGATTCCACTTATAAACAAATCATTGATTTCAGCCAGGCAACGCCTAGTACCTACCTTATATGAGTAAACTCGTGAAAAACAGAAGTTTTCGTTATTATTTAGTAAATGAATGAGTTTTTTGATTGTAAATTAGGTTTAAATACCTAGAAAATTACCAAAATTTTACATAATATGTATTACCTATACTTACATAAATATTATAATACATTCATGGTGATATATTATACTTATTATATAACTGAAAAAATACGTACCTGTGGATCCCCAAATAAAAACGGTAGATTAGGCAGACCACAACAATTTTTAGTTATAAAAATTTAAGTGTCCAAATTGACTCGTAGAGGCGTCAGGGGTGGTGTAGCAGCACATATTCAGCTGTTAAAATTGGAGAGCGGCCAAACGGGGCGTGGCCTTCGCAATCATCCTTATGGGTGGTCTGGCTGATTAACCGTTAAGGTGGTTATAAAATATCATATGCATTTATACGTAGCACGTATTACACGAACGGCCTTCTCCGACGATCACACCCCATTTTATGTGCAATAAACTTTGTACTTTACTCACACATACCTACATAGTTCGACCATTATTGTTGCTTGCACGAGGCAGGTTGGTTTTTATACGTTATTAATTATCTATAATAAAATGTATTAATGGTAATCGATGCGATTTTGGTTTTTTTTTGCACTCTCGTAAAAAATATCTCGTTTATGAGAAGAGTTCGTTTTAATTGAAACAAACTACAGGTGTTATGTGGTAGTTTATACGAGTTATTCGATTGAGTACATTTTTTTACCGTCTGTCGGTAAGATCTATGGCATTTTTAACAGAAATTCATCACAAGTCTTGTTTCTCATGACATTAATTTTAATCCAATGAAATGACATTCAGAACAAATAAGTAAATAATTATCATAAAATAACAAGATCGGAACGCCTGAGTTTTTAATAAAATATACAAAAACTATTTGCGACTTGCATCCAATCAATTTTTACTCATTTTGTGAATTTAAATCTTTAAAGTATAAAATAACTCGCCGTTCCCCGCGGTTTCACCCGCGTTAATTTCGGAGATCCCCGGGTATTCCGAAATAAAAGTACTATAGGTACCCTATTTTTTTGTACCTACCCTTGACAACGTTTAGTATGCAAAATTTAATGTAATTTCACTCGCGTTAATTTCAGAGTTCCCGTAGGTTTTCCGGGATAAAAAGTACCCTGTGTCCTTTCCTGTACCCCTAACAGCGTGTATGCAAAACTTCATGACAATCGGTTGAGGCGTGAAAGCGTAACAAACAAACAAACTCACTTTCGCATTTATAAAAGTAAGGACAACGTCACATGGATTTAGGTGTCCCACAATAAAAAACTTAAATGAAAATATGACCTTGAAATTGTAAGCCATGTTCTGAATGAATTAAAACAGCCCCATTGTGGTCCTGTAACATATACCTCCTACACTTACAATCTTCTTTGGAATCGGATCGAAACATGGTTTGGTGAACTGCAGTGTCCATAATATATATAGGTAATAATTAGAAACTAAATTCAAATTCATACCGATCAGTGGTAGCACAAATCAATAATAATATTATGTGTCTTTTTGTCTTTTGGATTAAATTGGTATTTTGTTATTTTTAGCTTTTTAGTTTTGTGTTTTTGGAAGTTGGTTTAATTTTTTTGTTAAAATTTTGTTTGTTTCTCGCTTTTAAGTGACTAACGGCCGCACTCAGAGTCGACTTTAATGATTACTTAGTTAAGTATAGATTTTTAAAACAAAACTGCCGCAATCAGAGATGTTCAGTAAATTAATGTTGATTGGCATTTAATGAGATGTAACTTAATTAGTTCAATGCCAATTAAAATTAATTTATTAAATTTGTCTGATTGCGGCAGTTTTGTTTTAAAAATCTATACTTAACTAAGTAATCATTAAAGTCGACTCTGAGTGCGGCGGTTAGTTCGTAATTTCTCTAAGTTACAATAGCCTAATGTAAACTGCTCATCACCTTTTACAAAATAATGCTTTTCCCGACGCAGGGACGTTAATTGTTGAGGAGTTCTCCTAGTACATCACCATCAGTTCCACTTCACCATATACATTGTGACGGGCATTAATTGTTTAGAAACCATATTAAAGTTAACGAATCGGAACCCGTGAAATACCTATTATTGAGTAGTTCCGATAACCATCTGTGGTCTTCATCATCAGTTCCACTTCTTCAAATTTTGCTTTCCAAAAGCAAATAAACGTTTTACTATAAAAAATACAAAAATCGCTATAGGTGTACCTATAATTTTTGAAGAGTTCCCTCGATTTCTCCAAGATCCCATCATCAGATTTGACTTGGTGGCAATGGGACCTAATTGGGAGTATACCCTTTCAAAAAAAAAAAAGAATTTTCCAAATCGGTTCAACCGTTTCGAGTAATCGGTGAACATACATAAAAAAAAAGAAAACACAATCGAACATAGAACCTCCTCCTTTTTGGAAGTCAGTTAAAAAGTCATAACTCATACCTACTAATCTCTATTTTTGTTCGACATTCGAACTTCGAACATAACTTGTCGCCTGACAGCTAAACATGTTTCAATCAGAGATTGTCTATTGTGCAGTACTAATGATACTAATGTCCTTTGATGCACATAGACGCTGCCAAGTAAACGTCAGCTAAGCCAAAATACTATAATATCTCTGGGTAGGCCAGAAACAAGGAAATAAAATATGTTATAATATGGAAAAGGCATATGATTATATATAGAGCTACATTTATATACAATCCATACAATGAACTATAACTAATTTTAATCATATTTTATTACTGGTTGTACCCCGTGGTTTCACCCGAGTTAATTTCGCATTACCCGCAGACATTCCGGAATAAAAAGTGTGTGCAAAATTTCATGAGGATCGGTTGAGCCGTTAAGACATGAGAGCGTAACAGACAGTCAAACAGACAGTTAGAGTTACTTTCGAAATTATAATATTAACAGGGATATTTGCGGATGCTGGGAAAAAAATTCGTTATGAAGCCACCTAAGAGTTACTCGGAAAATATATAACGTTTAAAGTTTTCCTAACAATCCCGGACTCCGCGCGGTTCGATTCATATTTTCCCTTAGAATATTTTGTTGTGTTTTATAAGTTTCACTTCACCTCATGCGTGTGTACAACACACCCGTTTGTTTTTATTATTATTATGTATGAAAAGTTTTGAAAAGCATATCATTTTCATTAAAAGTTTAAACGTGGTAATAAATTTTTTTAACAATGTTGTCAAAGATTCCGTTTTTTTTTTATGGCTCAATTAAATTTAAATTGTCTTTAAAGTTACAACTCTTCTAACTTAACATATTTCAGTGGCTCACCGATTAAATATACAATTATTTAATGGCCACCTTCCGTCTAATAATAAACATGTCAAGTCCATGTTAAATACAACACAACAATCTTACAATATACGTTAGATATACTCGAAAACAATAAATTTTAAACCGTATCAAAACGTAATAAAGTTTAAGATTCAAGTATATGAAATGGGAAATGTTAAGTTCTGATATTAAAATTACGTCGGTAATACGCGGAACGAAATCCGACGTTAAAACTACACGAGACGTGTCACTGATACTTATTATTTGTATTTACGATTAATATAATAATTTACGTCTGTCTGTGCGTTGATAATACAAACACGAAGTGCGTTGGTACCTACGTAACTACAAATTATTTTAATTTTTAATTTGTTTATAGCGGTTAATTATAGAGAGGAAGTCGGGTGCTTAATTTATATTGACTCTGGACCTACCGCCGATTGTCAGATACATTTACAGTGATGTCATTAGGAATTAGATTGATTTTCTTGTATTTATTTTTCATAATTAGGTGTAGGTACTTATCCATTAAGTCAGATAATATTTATTTAAATACGGAGAACACCCCGTGGCTTCACCCGCGTTAATTTCGGAGTTCCCACGGAAATGCCATTAGGTACAACAAGTTTGCAAAATTTCGTGATGATCGGTTCAGCAGATAAGGCGTGAAAATGTAAAAACTCGCATTCGCATTTATTATTATTAAGGATTGCGTTTATTTTTCCAATCGAGGAAAGAAAATCAAAACCATTTAACTCGGATGTAAAATTGGAAAATAATCTTGTCGCATAGTATAAGACAAAGTTGCTTTTCGCGGCCTGTTGTGCCTATGTATGCTTAGATCTTTAAAACTACGCAAAGTATTTTTATGCGGTTTTCACCAATAGATAGTGATTCATGAGCAAGGTTTATATCTATATTTTATCCTGCGATTCCCGGGGAACTCCGAAATTACCGTGGATGAAACTGCAGGCGACAGCTAGTTAGTAATAAAAATACCTACCTCCCTTGTAAAGCAAAGCTAAAGTTCATTATATGGGACAGAGAGAAAAACTCTTTATTAGAATATTTTACAGATAGCTCAAGTTTTTCTTCTGTTGTATCTTTATTTTAACCTCATATCCAATGGAGAGGGAACACATAACAATAAATTCAAATATAATTAAAACATAAAAAGATATCATCTTTAATGTTATGTAGTGTATTTATATTTTAATGCTTAAAATAATATTTTATGCCTCTAAACATAGCGAGTGGAGTGAGTCACAACATAATCTATCCGACGATTAATACGGTGACTAAGGCTAATAGGTTTAAGATGGCCGTTACTAATCCGACCAACAAATTAACTAATATAGCCGGACGGCCGGGTCAGGCAGCCGCACACGGCGCGAACTGAGAGCTGACGGGTCGCGATATTTATTTGATAATAATAATTCACTAAAACTGACCACCTGTATTGACTATCTATCTTTTTTTTACTGAATGACAGAACATTGTATTTTTTTACGCATACCTAATTAATGTATTCTTAAGTCTTTCACCACCATTCCCGTAATATCACGATCCACGTAAGACGTGCTCCTGGGCCAGAAACGTAATTTTATGGTACTAACAACCCACTATACTGACTTTTATATTTATTAGATTAAATGATAGATATTAAAGCATTCCCAACACTAAGAGAAATCATTCCTAAAGCGTGTGGTCTGGAGGTAATGGCCATGTTTTTGTAGACGTAATTTATTAAGGCTACCAAATCGTGGCGGTGAAAGGGAAAAAAAGACATTCGTTGTCCATCGTGTTTTACAACAAAACGCGTTGAACTCTTTATCTACAGCTCCATGTTTCAATTGCTTACTCGTATTTGCGAAAATCTGCACATCTGGACCGTTTGTACCAACAAAGTTTGGTTTGATTAAAAAAAGATATCAAATCGTTCATTAACCTTGCAACATAAACTTTTTATATGAACACTATAATAAAGCGGCGCAATAAAAAAATAATACCAACCAGCGATGCTATATTAAATCGATATCGAACAGTCATGAAGACATTATAAAAATATTAAATCATCGAATCGATATTTTTTTTTATATAATTATCACCTCCGCTCTAATGTGGTACCTAATTTCTTGTGTGGGTCGGCCTCGGAGTATTTTATAGCCCACTGAGGGACGTTTGAAGAAACCATAGTCCGTGCGTCACACCGACGCGTTTATATTAACTGTGTTGCGTATTCAAACAGAATTAAGGTATATTTTAAACGAACGCTTGAATCACAATACAATTTTTAACAATTAATGCAGTTTTGCACATATTTTTCATATTTTTTCTTCACATTGTCATTATTATCTATTAAGAATGGCATTTCTTAATTCGTCATTTCAAGTGGGAGACTTTTTTTGCTACAACGTTTCCATTTTCGAATAATTAAAAAAACATGTTGGCTATATTAGGTACACATCGGTGTGACGAAAGACCGTATTTTATTTTGACATTAATAAAAATATCATTCCAGGGGTTATTATAAGCGAGCGTGTCTAACAGAGATCTCACTGGGAGGCTGTTAATTATGTGCCCACAAAACAAAATGCTTTTGGAACAATGGTGAAGTGTGGGGTCCCGGACCACCGGGCAAGTTTTTACCTTTCATACGTGTAGAATTCGGCCAATTTACCTTCACGGTGTGATTGGCTGTCGAAATAATAGTGACGATTCGATTCGTTATATTCGGAACCGTTTTCAATCGTTTACAAAAAAAAAAAAACATAAGTTCATTGTAATCACCTAATATCATATTCGCGATAATGACCTATGAAATTGAGGATTATAAAAGTTTTTATGTTACGTTACCTAACCTTATTACTTTAATACTACTTTTATTGGGATGTGCCGTTCTTTTAAAAAAAAATTGTAGTTACATTAATTTATTAAAAGCATTTGACACCTGTTCGGACATGTTGTATAATAAAAAGCTATTTCACATTTTTATATGTAGGTAAATTACATGCCATACACATTTTATATTAATTAATGAAGTAAAATATTGTGTCATAAGATAATTTAACCTTTATCTAATATCATTTTTGGCTCGTAAACCAGCAACAAAGTAGGCAGGTTATTAATAAGCAAGTATATTAAAATGTATAATATATTAAGTCTAAAACCACGGTTTTATTGTTATCGTAAACTGTCACACTGTTTTAAATTAACTCTGAATTATAGCACACATTAGTGAGTCTATTAACTACCAATTCGCATAGTTTACAAGTTACTAAAGATATCGTAAACATTTTCAAGAAAAAAATGTTTCTGTGAGAAATATTTTAGAGTCATTAAATTGATTGCCACTTGAATTTGTTTATGAGTTGGGCGACTATATGCGTAAGTGTTGGTGAGTGGCTACCTATATTTGTTTACCAATCGAATTTAATTACTCACTTGGCATTTGTACAGCAGTCAAACGAGTGACAACTGAGTCGTGATCCATAACTTACTACTATACTTTAACATTAACGAGATCGTCTCGAATACTTGAGTCCCCGTTAACTTTCGAAATGCCATACGATTTTGAAAGTCAACGGAGCCTCAAGTGCATGAGAAGATCTTATTTATTTGAATAGCGCGTTTCAGTATCCGGCTATTTATTACTTAATTTTCATGTCTATCTATATTCTTTGCTCGTTGCTCTACCTTCTAATGAGTCACGCATATATATCTACATACTCTTCGCTTGTCTGCTGTACATTGTAAATATAAATAACTGTTTATCTGTTTTTTCGTTTTACTTGAACGCTTATCGCGATCTGATTTAACATCCTACTTTAGCTCGAAAAAATTCCCGAAAGAATCCCGAAATATACAATAAGGTAACATACCCATACCTACTACGTGACCCGTTCAGCAAGGCTTCAAAATACCACGCTTGGTGACGGGGGGGGGGGGGGGTGGTGCTTCCGTTTCGTTACGTCGTAGTTAATAAAAAATATATACCCTATGTCCTTCTCCGTGTATTCTTGACAACGTGTGTTAAGGCGTGAAAGCGTAACATACAAACATACAAACTCACTTTCACATTTATACAACAGTAAGGATAATAAGCGAGTGAAACCTCGGATATCAGCTCTCCACAATACCTATATGAAATTGGTGTTATAATAAATAAATAAATAATCTGATTTTTTGTTTAGACGATGGTTATGTACCAAACCTACCTACCTAGGGTAGGTTGGCACAAATTCACAAAGGTGAAACCACAGGCAACAGCTAGCCTTTGTATTGTTTAGTCTGGCCCCTAGTGTATATGAAGTAGAATTTAAAGTGATTCTGACGTCAATCATCGTTACAAAACATAAACAAACAATCGGTCGGACACTTGGAGTGAGTAAAAGATGGCATGTGGATAGATTTGTTAAGTCTTACTCATTAGAAATGATTGATTATTATTACTTAGTCCCAACAAGTCTTTATTAAAAAGTAGCTGTCTAGCGCAGTCTTACCCGCGTAACGCCTTTCTTAGAGTTAAGGGCTGTGTTATCAAAAAACTTGAAATACGTGTTCATTTACTACCTTGTAGATGAGCCTAAATACCGAACTCCATGAATCTACACATACAAACTTCCAGTTCTCATTTCATCTTTTAGCTGCAAAATTTCCAAAAATCCTTTCTCGGAATCTTGAATTGGCTACTTGACTAAATTTTTTTTAAGTCCGTCGCGTCGTGTAGATGTAATAAAAAATATTGGACACGTATTTTTTCTTTTTTTACGTAATCAAAAAATAACGGCGATACATTGAGTTGAAATTTCGTGTGACGTCACAACCCGGTGCAGTTTGTACGGGGCTTATACCGAATAATGTCGTCACGTGTCCTCCACCCTAAACTTTAATGCTTTATCTATGTTTATTTTCATTAATGTGAAAAAGCAAGAAATACGTGTCTATTTTTTTTCCTAACTACCTATTTGATTTTCATACCCCGGAAAGTACCTAATTTCACGTTTCTAGTTTCAGTTGGGTCAGTCAGGACGTTTCTATAAACATAATATATAGATAGACGTCAGATTTTAATAGTGCGAGAGGTCGGTCTGTCCGACGCAGCCCCAGGGCCCATATTAGTCCGCCGTATTTCACGAACATGACGCTGAGGTGAGAACATAATAAGCGGTTCGAGGCCATTTTTAATATTCCAGCTTCATTACGACGTATTACAGACGTCTTGGGTGGCGAATACTATAGTGGACGCGTTTTATACCACGTTATTAAGGCCCGCGCGGGCGCGAAGGGCGTTCCGTAACGCCGTCGATTTATTTGGATTTTTGCACCAACCCAATTTGGGAAATTGTTGTGCTGGCGGCGGCGTCCGCAAAATTAAGACGTCAGTATGATTGCGATGCGGCGTTTAATTATGTAAATGTTATGAACTAGCTGCGGTAGGTGGCGCTGGCCGCCCGGCCGCGGCCGTCCCGCAGCGCCCGCGCCGCGATGCGAACGCGTAATTGTGCCAAAGATGCGGTCACGTACTAAGACAATTTTGTTTTAAATTTTCGAACGCGTTCTCAATTGGCAGCGAATTCGCTTTGATTGCATATTCTTTTGTTATGTTTTGATATTAAAGCTGTTTCACCCGCACGAGGGTCGGGATTATCTCGGGAACTCAACAACCAGGGAAGGAAACTATTTTACTTTTACTTATCATACACTATCTTTCCCCCGCGGTTTCACACACGCTAATTTCGGAGTTCCGCGAGAATTCCGGGATAGACTATACGTAGAAACTTTCCTATTGAACCACTCTATATCTATTGGTGAAAACCGCATGAAAATCCTTTCAGTAGTTTTTGAGTTAATCGCGAATAGACAGACGCAGCGAAAGATTTTGTTTTAAAATATGTATGGATTTAAAGATATCATTCTGACCAATCATTGATATGTGAGTTCCATCGAGTTCCAAATATCCAAAGATTTGAACATCAAAATACATCTATAGATATACTTATAGGATTATGGCTAGTAGGATAGTTGGAGATATTTTATTCCGTTACAATGGGCATGTTGAGTAATTTTTATTTTTTAGTCCGTCTTGTAGATTATTAAAAAATATTGGACACGTATTTTTTCTTTTTTTACGTAATCAAAAAATAACGGTATTGAGTTGAAATTTCGCGTGACGTCACTATTCTGACAATTTGTATGGCGGTTTTGCGGTTAGTGACGTCACGACCTCCTCATCCTAAACTTGCGCTTTATCTCTGTATATTTTAATTTATTTAAAAAAGCAAAAAATACGTGTCTATTGTTTTTTTATTTTCTAACTGACGGACTAATTAGAATTTTGATTTTCAATAGTAGTCAACATCCCTATTATATGCAATATGCAAGAATATACATAGTAATTGAGAATGTACTGTTTGTTTCGGAGTCCATTAATAAAAAAATTGACGCTGGGCAGATTCTCTCATCGCACATGGAAGTCCGCTGCAAATGTCACGGGCTGTCAGGCAGCTGTCAACTGAAGACCTGCTGGCGAGCCACGCCTGACTTCCGAATCGTAGCGTCAACCATCAAACGACACTATCGAAAGGTACCTTTCTGAATATTATCTTCTCTATAAAACTTTTCTCTGAGATCTTGGTTGACCGTTGAATACCTTCATTTAGATTAATTTCAGAGTTTCCCCGGGAATTCCGGGATAAAAAGTACCCTATCTCTTTCTCTGTATCCCTGACAACGTGCAGGCAAAATTTCATGATGATCGGTTGAGTAGTTAAAGCGAGAAAGCGTAACAAAATAATAAATCAACACACATCCGCATTTATAAAATTAAAGGATTTCTTACGTGCGAACAAAATTAGCAGATTTATATGCTACTAGATGTGCCCCGCGGTTTCACCCGCATGAGTTTGTTTAGGAATCCCACAGGAACTCCAAAGTAATTTAATTTAATCTTAATGACATCAGCTATTTAGCAGTGAAACTTCTGTCAAAATCGGTCCAACCGTTTCGGAGATTCACACGCGTGAGTTTCGGAATTCCCGCAGGAACTCCAAACTTCTTCTATAAAAACCTTGTCCTGACAAACACGAACACAAAAAAAAAGGTTTATCCAATTTGTTGCAGTCGTTTGCAAGTTATATACGCTTGGCAACACATTTGGCGTTTCATTTTTATTTATTTAGATTTATTTCTAATTTAATTTACGTTTTTACTCACCAGGCACTAATGGTCGCTCAAGAAGATATAAACAATGGCTTATCGGTCCTCAAAGCCAGACCTCGGGGTAAAAAACGAAGCCGAGAGCGACCTCGTCCAGCGCCGAGAGCCAGCCTGTTATTCTTCGAGAAGTAAGTCTCGTTTTGATGCATTAACTTACTGTTGAAATGATTTATTCATGTAAATACGTCATACTTAGGGGCCGTCTATAAATTACGTCACACGAATGTTATGATTTCTTTATCCGCCCACTTCATCAGCCCCTACCCCTCAGGTGTGCCGTGTGACGTCACACATTTTGCAATTTTACATAATATACCTGAAGTTGATTAAATTAAAACAGTAGGTAGTTCCAAAATTACATTCATTTCCATCTATACATATAAATAAAATTGAAGTGTCTGTTTGTAATTCCAAATTAAAAGCTTTTCACTAAATGCATATGAATATATACATATATACATAAAAATATTTTAAATTTTTTTTCTGTCTGTCTGTTTGTTCCGGCTAATCTCTAAAACGGCTGGACCCATCTAACAGGACTTTCACTGGCAGATAGCTGATGTTATAAGGAGTAACTTAGGCTACTTTTATTTTAGAAAAAACTAGTTCCTGCGGGAATTCCGAAACTCACGCGGATGAAACCGCGGGGCACAGCTAGTTTAAAATATTTTTTTTAATATAAATTAAGTTTTTCGTTTACCTATGTACCTACTTTAAATGTTGAAGCTTAGAACACCTCCCACCCCTTGTTCCACAATGTACCCATCACTTGGTTGCCCCCACTCCTATCCTCTTAACTTGTGACGTAATTTATGGATAGTGCCTTATTCAACGCCTAGAATCAGGGTCGACACAAATATTGATCACGTAAATGTCCTGTCCTGACGCAGGAATTGAACTCGCGACACCTGGCGCAGCAGTTAAATTCCCAAACCATTCGACCAGTGATACGATCAACATATTATATATTACACATAGGGCATTAGTTTCATTTAAAATTTCGTTTTAAACTAAAGCACAAAAACAATGGACGTGTGCATGGAACGAAACGTAGGAAGCTGTATCCACCGCACTTGAAATGCCATGAATACGGTTCTAATGCTTATTAGATAAATAAATAATAACACTTCACAACACACAAATTTATATTTGATCCCACATATCAGCTTGTGAGGTGGAAACTAAGCAAACGTGGTATTGAATTGACCAAAAACCTGATACACCTCATAAAAAAAATTAAACAATGATATTTTTTAAGATATGTCGAAAAAGTTAAATAGTCTAAAAGTTATTCAACATTAATTTGGAGGTGACCTATCTTCGAAATTTCCGCGCCTACCTGTCAATGACCGATTCGATTTTTTGCTACGGGCGGGCGGTGTCCGCGCCAAATATTGTATTATAAATAATTTAGACATGGGCTAGTAAAAATAAAAAATAAATAACCTACCTATATTAAAACATGGTGCGATCGATTCGGAAGTCAATCCTGAACAAACTACTTTCTAGTTTTCAGTCAATTCAGTAACACGTTGTATATCTACTATTTACTACATATTATACGTAGGTACATTACATGTATATTACAGTATAGATATACCTATGATGCATAAAAAATATGTCTATCAAGTTGTACTTTTCTTTATTCATTCTGTTTTTAAATAGAACACCTGCCACAAATTCCCAGATCCCCGAGTTTCTGCGAGGTCGATCCGCGAATGGACTCGGCCGGGACGTCCGGGCGGGTCTGCCGGATCGGGCGCACCTCGCGGACGGGAGCGTGCGACCTCCTCTGCTGCGGCCGGGGTCACGCGCTCATGAGGAAGTCCAGCGTCAAACCCTGCAACTGCACCTTCCACTGGTGCTGCCGTGTCGACTGTCAAAGATGCCGCGACGATAAGTGGATAGCGGTATGCAAATAGAGTTACAGTCGTTTATCTAATCCTAGTTACTGACGTTGGATATTGAACTTTATAGTCGCTGATAGTGTTGGATGGCTGTACATCGGTGCGTTACATAATACCTCTGTTTTGATCTATGTGTAAAAGAATTAGTGAGACCTGTAAAAGACATTTAATTTATTTGTAGAACGTATAATGTCTACGTAGTAATGTTGATAGCATGTAGCATATTTATCAAACTAATTAGTAGTAAGCCTACTTCTATTGACCCGTGACTGAAATGAATGCTGTATAATTGCCTATTTTATTCATACCTCAATAATGCATATGACGAAAGTGGGCGATTTAGGTTTATACCTGAAGGAAATATAAGTTTTCTGTTGATTTAGTCGCAAATCCATTTATTTAATTTTTCGCCTTCGTTCTCCTCGGGCGATTTTTATAAAAAATTGGGAGATGGGATGGGAATTCCAATATCCCAAAATACGCTTAGTAGGTACCTATTAAATTAGTAAATAATAATGACTATGTAGATATAGAAAATAAGCATTATGTCGGTTCTAAATCGTTGGTAACTTAATCAAAATACGGTTCTGAGTTCTGACCATGAAATATTTAGGTACATATGGAATTGTAGAAAACCTTGTACCTACTACCTACTAAGACATTTAAGGGTCCATTTTTTTAATCAAGAGATAAACAATTTACCAGAATCAAACAGTTAAAACGTCAAATGTTAAATTTAGGTAAACCTTTGACCCGAACGAGCGTCCGGACCCAAACAAATCTAAAAACAAATATGTGATATTTCATGGTTTTGTTTTGGTAAATCGTTTAAAAGTACGATCGGCATCTTTAGCATAACTTTTTTTAAATCTTTACTAATAACATCTATTTCGATTAGACAATAATGAATATTGGATCAAATTATGTTTGTGTGGATCGCCCTCATGATAATACTCACAAAATATAACAAGTAGGTATCAGTATTATGCCTAAGATTAGGTTTAATGAATAATTTACAGTGTATATATCTATACTATCACTATATAAATCTCTTAAATATTATACAAAATGTTATTGTAAAAAACTGTAAGTAAGTACCTACTTACCTAATATTTTCAACATTCCATTTTTTTAACCCCACCAGTTTTGTAAAAGAAGACGAGAGACTAAAACACTGTCTTACAATATTAATTATGTGTAAGTTAGTAAAACGAAGTACCTATCAATTATCTTGTTTATTTATAATTCTTTATAGTAATTTAGTGATTAATAATTATTGCATTCCAATGAAATGACAGTTTTATTGTAGGTATTTATTATATCGTTATAATGTATTATTTGAGAATGTTTTACGGAACAAGATGTAAAATAAAAAATAATAATTGAAACATTCTTGTGTTTAAATAAACTATTAAAACCCAACTAATCTAGATTTCAGATTCCGCAACTCCAACTACACGCGAGAATCTTAACCAAGCGAACGTGAATGTAGAGCTGATGTTCTCCGCCGTTTCTCGGGGTTTTCTCCCGTTCTCGTAAAATTCTCGAGTGAATGTGGAGCGGGCTTGAAAAGTTAGAATACTACGTAATATACAACTCTATGAATGGATAGTATTGTCTTTATAATTATAAAGATGAATTACCATGCCACATGCGTTAGGTCTCGCAAAAACTCTATGTACATATTATAATGACTGAACCTATAGGTACCTAAGTATATTTGAATTTTTTTGTTGTGTTCATTCAGAACAAGGTTTGCTTTAACGAAGCTTTCGAAGATGAAATTTTGCACAAATATTCCTTACGTAACGTAGGTAGGGACGTAGGTGTGCACTAAAAAAGGATTTTTGAAAATTCATCCCCTGGGGATGAAAAGGGGTTGCAAGGTTTGTATGGAGCAATTCCGTGGACATAAAGGGGAATTTTGATTTATTTATTTATTTAAAGAACTTTATTGCACTTTATTGTACAAAAGGCGGACTTAATGCCCACGGCATTCTCTACCAGTCAAACTTTTGGCTTGGTGATATTTCAGTGGCAGGTCATTGGAGAATAAAATAAAAAATATATAATACTTATATAAATAATATAATCACGAATTCAAATGGAGTGAAGTCTCTCTTTTCGTCTGTCCAAAAATATTTAACTTAAAAGATATAGCTATACATATAGAAAGGAACCTTATACAAAATTATAGAGAGTAGGCAGGTAGGGGAACACGGGGGAATTGGCGCCACTTAAGGAAAAACTCCTATAACTTTGGACAGACATCACTTTTTAATATAGTTTTTGGTTTTTTTTACAGCGAAACTAATCAGGTTTATCTTATCTACACATAAATTAAAAAATAAACCATACAAAGACATTTATACTCATTTTTGATAAAAGTAACATTGGCTCCTATTGCCCAAGAGTACGGGGTAATTAGAACCAGAGAAAGGGGTAATTACATCCACCGGGGCAATGGTAACCAGAGTAAAAATATGTAACAAAAATTATATATTTATGCATATATTATGTACTGATATTTATGATTATAACTTAAGATTATTCTCATAGATTAGATTAGATTTATTAAAAACATTTAATTACTGTCTAATACAAAAATCTTAAACATAATCTTCAGCCGAATCACTTCCTGAACTTTTAGCGTGATCCCATTCACCACACAACCTGCATCTGAACCACATTTCGTTCGATTTTCCAGATTCACAACAAATCATACACATATTGGAATCTTCATCAACGTAATCACTACTATTGTCATTGCAGATATTCTGGTAATTTCTTGGGATAGGTTATGCAGAGAACTCTCTTGATAGCATGATCTAGTACATCTAAACTCCATTGACACTTCTCTGTAATTTGACTCCAATTACCCCAAATGCTCATTTTTAAGTTTTCATATAATTCACAAAATACAATTAATTATTTACATAAATTGATCTTTTTATCTTATTTTAAAATGATAAATCTACAAGTTAAAACAGGCAATACTTACAATATAATAATTTTAATACTCACAATTTATCCTGAAAGATCGTAAAAAATTAGATCGATTGGCAGGAAAACCGATTTGTGGTCCGTTTGCACACCAAAAGTCAACTAGCAACGATGCCGTGAGTCACACGTACTCCTCTTGCGACCTTCTTTGTTACGTAACAACAAAACAGAATCTAACTCGTTCAGATACAAGTAAACTAAAGTAGTTCTCATTACCCCGTGGCTCTGATTCCCCCGTGTTCCTCTGTATATGTACTTTGAAAACAACAATTTCAGCCAACTATTTGAGGAAACCATGGACAATATTATTTGATTTAATCCATTAGAGCCACGGTTAAAAACATCAGAGACCCTTCTATTTATTATGAAAGGGCAAGCATTTCATTCTAAATCTTGTATTTCTCCGACAACCGTATGAACATTGAAGTGGCAAAAGAATCGAGTGGGCACTATTATTGTATCGATTACGGTCTACGGTACATTTTACAAGGTTTCGCCTCTCCACATTACGTTACGCTTGATCGATTATCTATTCATCTATTGAACTCATCGATCTTAAGGTAAGATACCAAAATATTTGATGGAATATATTCAACGTTTCAATAGAAACATTTGTGATTAGTTAAGTATTCCAGAAAAGCATCAATCGCTACCTATTTATTTGGGTAGACAGTTGACTAAAGAAAAGAATCATTCATGATGTTGATGAGCATGATATGACGATGAGCAAAATAACATGTTAGATAAAAAAAATATTCTTTTCCTTAGCCAACTGTCTTTATCTAAGATGTTATTTTAATAAAACAAAAATAAAATGCTTCAAAATATTTCTTTCGTGATCTGTAGTAATTTTCAGTTCATCATCATCAACATCATACCAGCTGAAAGACCTCCACTGTTGAACCAGGCCTCCCCCAAGGATCGCCACAACGACCAGTCCTGCGCTTCCCGCATTCTATGGCGTCCAGCGACTTTCACCAAATCGTTAGCCCACCTAATAGCGGTTGTAATTTTCAGTTGTTGGTAATAATGAGTGTCAATGTACCAATGCACCTATGTTGCGACATAGTAAACAATGTCACATAACCGATTTATAAAAACGTACTGAATAATCCGACAGGTACCTAGTTATCTAACTGTCGCTGCTGGCCAGCAAGGCCGTCGGATTTAATGATCTAATAGGGTTACAGGGGATTAGTGGCGTTCTGTAGTAATGGAAACCCCGCCTCTTGTGAGGCTTCTGGACGAGAACCAAGTCTCAGTTGCGGAGTCGACTGGACGGCAGCGAGCTGTCGTCGCTCCTACGAAAGAGTGAGTTTAAAAAATATATTGAAACTTTTGAAATTGCAGGTTTTAAGAATATAA
This sequence comes from Zygaena filipendulae, assembly GCA_907165275.2. Classification (NCBI taxonomy): domain Eukaryota; kingdom Metazoa; phylum Arthropoda; class Insecta; order Lepidoptera; family Zygaenidae; genus Zygaena; species Zygaena filipendulae. The sequence continues at coordinate 3,564,467 of OU015649.1, forward strand.
ACTAACCCCTTATTAGTAGAAACAGGTTTTGGTATCACGATTTTTTTTATCACAATTTAATATTTATTCAAGTCTTTTAAAAGTTTATTGATGTCAGAATTTATATTTAAGGAAACAATTCCGCGCGTCATTTTTTTTGCACAAATAAATACTTAAACCTAATTATAGTAAAATTATATTATGCCTTTAATAAAATAGAAAACCTAATTTTTAGACTATAGCTCAACACTGAATTTCTGTGTAGATTGAGGCAAATCTAACCTAGGCAATAAAGTGCTAATAGATTTATAAGAGGTTTAATATTTAAATATCGCATTTTACATAGAAATTTGGATAAAAACAACATCAGAATAATTATGCAACATGAGAAAAATTATCGCTACGTTAACCGAAAAGAAATGTTCTGAACGTTAAAACATATTTTGTTCACCAGGCAAAATGAAGGACGGCATCAGCCCGTCTTCCTTGCCTAGCCCGCTCGATCGCTACAGTCTCATCACTAAGCTCGGCTCCGGGATATTCGGTGAAGTATACAAAGCGTCGGACTCCCAAGCGGCCGGCAAAGCTGTCGCTGTCAAGATACAAACATATACCGATGACACCGAAATTCACATACAAGAAGAATATAAAATTCTTAGAGATTTCACAAATCATTCGAATCTGATCGATTTTTATGGCGTCTTCTGTGAGAAATCTGAAGGTGTTAAGAAAATATGGTTTGCATTGGAGGTAAACGTGAACTTTACTCTATTTATTGATAACAAGCAAATGATTATTCACTCTTATTAGTACCTACTGTTACATTCGGTATTCATTTGGAAAACGCTAGAAAGAAATAGGTAAGTATATCGGATCTTCTTTCCCAGGGTTCAGGCGACGTTATCAAATTTGTGTGTATTTATAGTATTCAAAATAAATCCGTGTATGAATTAATTTCTAGCTGTGCGAATTCGGATCCGTCATCGATATTGTCAGAAAACTGAATGCGTCCGAAAAAAAAATGTCCGAGGAGCACATCGCTTACATCCTCAAGTATACGATCAAGGTAAGCCCATATTCGACTGACTATAAACATGTCGCTCGTCACATTCGAGCCGAGTGTGCTGTTTATAAAACAAAGGGCCTGCCAGTCCACCTTTCAACGGCTGAATCAATTGGTGGATACTTCGAATTCAAAACTCAATTGTTCTCGGATCCGTGTCCCGGCAATATCTGTTGGTCGTGTGACGTCGAATAAAATATTGGCCGACGAATGTCCACGTATGTTGAAATGCTTTCTAGGGTCATTACTTAAGATGCCCGCGGCTATATTTTGATGTGATTCGCGAAAGAACCGTCGAAGTTGTCGATGCGAATGTCGGAGCGCGCCCTACAACACCGTGACGGCCCCCCATAGCGGAGCATCGCTCAATTATCGTAAATAATGCTCGCGTACCCAAGATATACGCAGCTCAGCTCCAGTAGCCATTGGTCGTTGCATTCATCGATAACACAAAACAAAACCGATCTTACCTTCATCGCACCAAAGTCTGAAAAGGCATAATTCAAATGTTCTTCTTATGCCTTATACGAGTTAGGGAGTGTTAAATGCGTATTATCTTTATGCAAGCCACTTGACTCACAATACTACTATGTCCTTTTTGTACGGCAGATCTTCGACGTATAAGTATCTATCGATGTTGCATCTCGTAAAGTACGATTCGAGCCTTACTAGGGGGCGATTCATGGGTTTATTTAAAATACTACCAAGTAGGTTAGAAATATTTTAACGGTAGGTATATATTTTAACCTATATGTCACAGGCAATTTGTTCATTTCGTCGATTTACAAACGGCGTCGTCAGTAATACAAAATTAACTGTGAAATTGGTCAGTTTACATAATTTTGCAAAGTTCTACTTTGCTTTATATCCAGTTATCCATATATTAGATACCTATACCAAGATCATCATCATTATAGTAAAACGTTACCTAGTTATACCCAACTGAATTAAAATTCAACATTACTAAACTAAAAGAGGAGCTGTGGTCAAAGGCCTAGCCAGTTAACCATTAAAATAACACTATCTCCTAACCTTAAAAGATTGTAATGAACGCATTAAATGTATAATATAATATATCGGACCAAGGAAAGCGGGTGACAGGCCGCTTCCGTCTGCACCAAGTCTCGATACGTATGCAAATTGCCCCAATGCATCTCGGGGGCTAGGGGCGTGACTGGCAGTGACTTTATATCGCCGAGCTGTCTGTACAATCTGACGCTGTGACAGCGCAGGCTATTCGTTAGAGACGGTCGCTCCATCACCGCTTGTCAAATCGAAGTGCTGACTCCTTCAATTGGTCCAATCTGTACACGCGTCATTCAATTTATTATTCATTTCTAGGCTGTTATTTACCTGCACGAGAACAAAATAATTCACCGCAATATACGGTGCAGCAACATTTTAATAACAAAAGATGGTGAAGTGAAACTGTCCGATTTCGGCCTATCTCATAAATTGAATGATTCTCATGATAGAACGAACGATATGATAGGATCACCTAGTTGGATGGCGCCCGAAATTGTTGCTTGCAAAGAGGATGGTTATGACAACAGAACTGATGTGTGGGCGTTGGGAATAACTACAATAGAAATGGCAGATGGTAAAGCGCCTTTTGAATATATGCATCCGACAAGAGCGCTGTTTCAAATATTAAGAAATCCACCACCGGGAATATCTAAGGCTTCCATGTGGTCTAATGATATTAATGATTTCATCACGGAGTAAGTTAAGAGACTATTTACCACTATTATCAATTTTACTTAGATAATACGCGCAGTAACATATATACAGACATATATACAGAAAGACAGACAGAATTTCTAAAGAATGTTACATATTTTGCTAGAGTTAAAAATTCACATTATTCTCGTTCATTTTTTTTTTATGTTGTACATAATGTACATACCTAATTACCTAATAAGGCAAACAAATTTGGCACATATTTAATTACGATTTTAGATGTCTTGAAAAAAATCCTGAACATAGACCTTTTATGGTGGAATTAGAAGAGCATCCTTTTATACAATCTGTGCCAGAAAATGATTACCATGTAAGTAAACAAAAATAAATTAAGTTTTAACATAATAATGAATAATGAAACATCACCTACTATCTTTTTATTTTAGCTATCCACAGAACTTAAAATGCTGACATTAGATCTACAGAAAAAGGAAGCACAAAATAAAGCTCCGGAGCGAATAATAAAAAACAACCTCCTAATAACTGAAGGTGTAAAAGAACCAGAGAGTATGCAAGTTGAAGACCTAGCAGCCTTGGAGCATATCACGGAGGAAAATGTACTGTGTGAACTGCAAACTAAGCTAGCTAAAGGATATTTTACATCGTTCATTGGAGATATTCTATTAATTCTTAATCCTAATACTAGCACCGACATGTACAATGAAAGTGTAAGAGAAATCACATACCGTTAAAGTTACTAGGTTTTTTAACAAATAAATAATAAAAATATAATCATTCCAATGTTTTATCGTTTTAGTATCATAAAAAATATGAATGCAAATCACGATCTGATAACAGACCCCATATCTTTGCGGTAGCCGACAGCGCCTACCAAGATGCTCTTCACCATAACGAGCCTCAACACATTGTATTTTCGGGAGAAAGCAAATCGGGCAAAACCACCAATATGAACCATGCGTTGGCTCATCTAACTTACTTGGGAGCGATGAAAAATAACTTAGCTGAAAGAATTCGGCAAGCAACGACTGTGATTCAGGACGCAATGAGTGCGGGGACACCAATAAACGCAAATTCAACGAGAGGAATATTACAAATACAAGTGACGTACGGCAGTTCTAATAAATTAAGTGGCGCTATATTTTGGCTCTATCAACTTGAGAAATGGCGTGTGTCATCTACAGATATGTAAGTAGTAGATATCTAATAAAGAGTTTCACAATAGATTCTTCCCATCATAAAACTAAGAGATTTAATTAATGGTGAACGTTAATTTTGTAGGACGCACGCGAACTTTAATTTGCTTTACTATTTTTACGATGCCATGGAAGCCAATAATAGACTGGAAGAATTTAATTTAGAAAAACACAGAAAACATAGATATTTACGGATATTAGATGAACCATCAAAGAGTCCGAAAGGAGTTAGAGAAAGTCCTAGAGATAACTTAAAAAAATATAAAGAATTTATAGATAACCTGATCTCCTTAGACTGGGAACAAGAAAATATAAGGATATTTGAAACTATTTTAGCTGCGATACTGATTCTTGGCAACGTCAGATTTAAGGATGGAAAAAACGGTTCAGCAGAAATTGAGAACACTGAAGAAGCGAAGAAAGTGGCTAAATTACTTTCTTTGGAACAAGCGAAGTTTCTATGGGCATTAATTAATTATTGTGTGGTTGAAAGGGGACAAGCTCTCAAAAGAACGCATTCTACTGACGAAGCAAGAGACGCAAGAGACACATTAGCTAGTGCTTTGTACCAGAGATTGATAGATTGGATGATTACTATCATCAACTTTAAATTATCTTTTATGAGATCTGTATTGTGAGTAATATAGGATAATGATTATATTATTTCGTATGTATTTTATTATTGTATATGCAATGTAAATGTGGTTTATTTTTACAGCGGCGATAAATACTCAGTGAGTTTAATGGACATGTTTGGTTTTGAATGTTACCACCGAAATAGATTGGAGCAAATCATTGTAAATACCACCAATGAGCAAATACAATTTCTTTACAACCAAAGAATATTCGCTTGGGAAATTCTAGAAACAGCTGAAGAAGAAATAAATTCTGTTTCTCTACATTTTTATGACAATAAAAATTCGGTGGATCAACTCATGGGGCGACCCCGTGGACTTTTTTATATTTTAGACGAAGCCAGTCGAATCGGAAACGGACAGGAGTTTATACTGAGTATGAAAACTATCTCCAACTATTGTTATTTGAGAATGTAAAGTAAAATGAAGTATTAGTATAGTACATTCTAATTAGTATTATTGTTGTATGTTTAGGTACGATCAAAAATGCTAGTAAAGGACCAAATGTGTACATAAAACTCAGTGGAAGTCACGAGTTCAGCATAGCTCATTACACCGGTAAAGTAAGTTACGACGCCCGAGAAATGGCGGATAAAAATAAAGACTTTCTTCCTCCTGAAATGATTGAGACGATGAGAGCATCTGCCGATACCACTGTACAGCAATTATTCAAAAATAAATTAACTAAAACTGGTAATCTTACACTGTTGCCGAACCAATCCAATAATGTTGAAGCTAAATCTAAATCTGAAAAAGAAGCTGCAAATGCAAACAGTAAAGGGCGAGTAAGTATTATCACCCCACGGGGAACACTTATAGGTATTTTCTAAAGTAAAAATCGGATGTTTTCTTACCCTGTACATAAACAACATAAATATAAAACACGTAGGTAAATCTTTACTAATAATACTTATAAACTTTGAAAATTGTTCACTTTCAGAAATACAATACGTTATCTAGAGGACAGTATTCCCAAGTGCATAGAATGAGGACCGCTGCGGCTACGTATAGAGCGACTAGCTTAGAGATTCTCAAGCAATTATCCGTTGGACCCGGAAGTGGAGGCACGCACTTCGTGAGATGCATCAGAGCAGATCTCTATGATAATCCAAGAGGTTTCCAAACAGAAGTTGTGCGACAACAGCTCAGAGCGTTAGCCGTAGTGGATACGGCTAAAGCACGTCAGCGAGGATTCCCTTGTCGCATACCATTCGCTGAATTTATTCGACGGTAAGAAATTAATTTATCACTGGTTACATCTATATCTGTTACATAACTACCATATTGTCACGGTAAAAACTCATATTTACCGTGATATTGTGTTGGCAAATAAATTTTGTTTTCTTTCTTACTTTCTTATTATAATAAAAAAGAACTTTGGAACCATTTTGGAAGACCGCCGATCAAATAAGGTTTCTTCTGACTAAACGCACTCAGTTGACAAAATTTATTGTATATAATTACTTACTATATACATAAATTGCTCGCGATATTACACACACATTGTTCCCGGTTTCACTCTTATAAAAGATGCACTGGTATAATAGTATCTTTGTCTCTACTTAAATCGGGCTTTAATTATTAGGTGATAGAGCAAAAAAAACGTCATAGGTATATGAATTGACTAATATTGAAAATTCACATTGAAGCTTCGCTACCTGTGGGGTTTTTTGTTTTATTATATTTTACCATCAGTCAATTAAACAAAGACTTTATTTTATTCTTATTGTAATTTCTCTCCTTGTGCACAGATATCGTTTTCTGGCATTCGATTTCGATGAAAATGTGGACGAAACTAAAGATAATTGTAGATTGCTTCTGATCCGCCTGAAAATGGAAGGATGGCAGTTAGGGAAAACGAAAGTTTTCTTGACGTATTATAATGAAGAGTTCTTGGCACGGTAAGACTTAAGCATAAAAATAAGTTTAACATAATTTGTTAAATGCTAATTAGAAATTAACATTAATTTAATGGACATCTCTGGTTGCGACAGTTTTGTTTTAAAAATCTTTACTTAAAATTAAGTAATCATTAACACGACTCTGAGGGCGGCCGTAAGTAAGTACCAAATAGTGCCTACTATTATTTAAGTACCTATAGGTACCTATTTTAATGCTAATACTTGTAACAGATTATATGAAACACAAGTAAAGAAGATTGTGAAAGTACAGTGCATGATGAGAGCTTATTTAGCGAGAAGAAAAGCTACCAAAAGCAAAGCTAAAACCCAGCACAGTAAGTACTTAAAATTCAAAATGAACCTACTAGCTATTATTGAGGAAGTAATCTTTTTAAACTATATATTTTTCATAGTAAAGGAACTAAAGAAACAACAGTCACAAAACATCTCCGAGGATGAAGCTGCAATTTTGATCCAAAAAGGTACAAAAAACTTTATTTTAAATTATATAATATCACCACTATAAATACTTGGGAACACTAATAAAAATGTTTTTACAGCTTATCGAGGTTACGTAGTGCGAAAAGCGTATGAACCTTTAATAAAACCAACAGGTGAAATTGACGAGACCACATCGGTGTTTCTGAAAAGATTCGCTATGAAATGGAAAAGTCGATCCATATTCCAAGTGTTGCTTCAATATAGAGCAGTACGTTACCAGGACTTGGTGCATTTTTCACAGCAGGTTAATTATTTATTTTATTTATTTAGTTTGTTTATTATAGCTTATAGGTTAAAGTGGCATAGCATAAATTCTACGTTATAGGTTACAAAGCTGCAGCATATTTAGGAGTTATTTAGGTTTCACATTATAAATATCAACAAACATTTACGTATATAATAGTAAAATTGATAGGCTAACATTAAAAAGATTTTTTAAAAGTCTACCTCTAAAGGGGATGTGAGGGTGAAGATGGGGCTAAGTTTAATGTAGATATAAGTTTAAATTCAAGAAAATCGGTATTTGAGCTATCATATTTAAACATCAGGGGAGCAGCAAGTTAACGGAAAAAAAACAAGTTAGGTACAATAAATATAAATAAAAATGAAAAGCTGTTCGTTTGACGAGCGCATCACTTGAGAACTGCTGGACAGATTTGAAAGTGCTTTTCTTACGGCAGTGCATTTTGAAAGCGTATCTATCTATAATTACCTAAACATGTTTATCAAAATGCGTATTTTGTTCCAATTCAGATTCACATTTACAACCAGTCGGTTTTGGAGGCACTGCTCAACACTGCCACTTCGGTTCTGTTAGATCGAGTCAACACGAAGGCCAGAGAAGCCGATTTTCTCGGCTCGGGACCGCCGACTGTTTGGAAGTTACCGTTCCGAATTGATCAACTGCAGTATTTTGATACGTCGCCCATGTGTGACCCAACCATCAAAAGCAAGTGAGTACCTACCTACCTATACTGAGTTGCGGAGGGCTTGGTGACTTTACGAAAATCATTTCTACCGATTAACTTGATTCACAAGACAACTTTATCATCATCCCGATTATACTGAAGTTTTTCCATGGTAAAGCCAAGTAGGTAAGTAGTTAGATATAAGTTTTAAGATGAGATATTTTTTTCTGTGATGGTTCTTATTTTTTGGTTTTTCCACTCGAATAATATTTAGACATAGATAAGCAATAGTGTGTTAACCCACACTGGAGAAATTTGGAGTAAAGTAAATCGTGTTTTAAAAGCAATAGCGCATTAGCGCCTTTATTTTGGCTGCATATTTTTTTATGTCCAACAATTTGTTAGTATTTAAACAATGTAATTATTTAAAAACATAATTAACAAACCTTCTATAACTCTCAATAAAGCGTTTTGTATCAATAACTCAGTGTTAACATAAATTACTGCTTACCGGCATCCATTTATATTTGTGGCAGATTGTGTATCTCGGATTTATAATACGAATGTAACACTCGTTACAGCGACACGTTCGCGAGTCAGTACGACTCCGACAACGAGCAGTGGGACGAACCGTTGAAACGGAGATTCAACTCGGCGCAGAGCGAGCCGGAGAAAATCACCGTCGGCACCCAGACGCTGATACACGTGCCGTTCTGCCGGGACCCCACCGTGCCCGTGCCGAAGCTGCCGCCGGACGAGCCCGTCATACTATCCACCGACATCCCCAGCGACCGGCCCGGCGTTTACAAGAAGAAACCAGCTCAAACACCACCGAGTTACTACAAACCGCCCGCCCCGTGGTCGGGGGCCCGCGACGAGACCCACACGCTAGAGAACAGCACACCGAGGCTGATCAAAACGAAGAGTCTGCACGGATTCAACAACGCCGACATGCAAGACCCGATACGGGAGCTGCAAGCGCTGGCGAAGTCCACCGCGGACGTGAGCGACGATTCGCCCCCGTTCAATTTTCAAGCGATGCTTAAAAAGACACCGAAGAACAGGGCGTCGATGAAGAGATACGACGAGATGGGGGGCGGTTTTGTGGACGAGGAAAGGGGGTTGCCATCGCGAACTCCGTCACGGAAGTCCACGCCGGCGCCCGCGCCACCCGCTCTTCGGTCGATGAGCAGGGAAGACAGAACGCCCCCGAGGGAGCAAACGATGACTCGTTCCAGATCGGGCACCCTCGAATCCAGTTATGCGAGAGTCGCAGATAATAAATGCGAAAGTGAAAATTCGAGTGAGAAGGTGCAGCTGGCGCCAGGCATCACCGTGGAGGGTGCGGTCGCTGATTTGTGAAAATCGAAACGGCATTCTCGTGAAAAATATTGTTTATTAATCCCCATTGCAATATGGAAGTTCACTTACATAATTATTGTTATACATTTTTTATCATTTAAATTATGGCATGTGACAAAATATATTATTATTACTTTTAACATTTAAGTTTTAAAGCCGTAAGTTCTATGTCATAAGATTTTGTGATCAATCTCGATCATAATATCATAATACACATAAAAAAACGCATATGTATACTAATATACATGAGAAATTATACTTCTTTGGCACAATGTTGCGTTAGTTGCCAACTTCATGCCCGTCACATCCGTACGTTAGTTTCATGCGCGTAACTTTCGGAAAATCACAGAGCAAATAAATTAACTAGAGAGGACATGTAGGCGGAGCAGACGCGCCACCGTTGCAAATGAAGCTAGAGCAAATGCTCTAACTTGCCCAAAATTTCTTTTGCTGCCATGCCAAGTGGGTAAGTATATTTACCACAATATTCCCAAAACTGGGAATTTTGAAAACAGTGACTAAGTAAAACATAACCATAAAGCGTTAAATAAATTTCTTTAAGATAATGTTTTAGTACGTGATGAATAGTTTTGCGTACGAAAATCACCCGGCGACAATGGTTTTCATCTGCTTTCATATTAAAATAAGTTGATGTCCCTTCTATCTGGTTTTTTCTGATCCGTGGTTAAAATACTCTCAACATGTAAAAAGAAGTATAACTTCAAAAATTATTCGAATGACTCATTTCTGACAAAAATATTACTTACATTAATTGTTTTAAAGTTATGTAAGTATTCTAAAAAAGATTTTAGGCATTTGTTACATACATAGTACAAAAATATAGAATATCGATTTATTTTTCTCACTTATCATTCTAATTAATAATAACTTAGTTTATTATTTAATTGCTTTGGTAACTTATTATATTATTATCACTTATTTTATAAACTGGTCATGTATTTATGTATTAGAAATACAAAACGATAGTGCTCTTAAATAGCTAGCTATAAAAGGTAAGTAGCATTGTTTAATTTGAACAATATTTAGGTATTCAAATTTGATATTAATATACTGCGGACTACCTTGTATTCTCGAAGCTCTTTCGTAAAATTTGTACAAATATGATATGTACCTTGTACTATCTGGAAATTATTTAACATAAATGTTTTTTTTGTTGAAATGGAAATGGACTTTCTGCGATTTGCTTGCAGGCAGTTCATAGACTAAAAATCAGTTATAATCATATATCTTCTTTTAGTTTTATGTTTTCGAAGACAAAATTCGAATAAATTACAAAAATATGTTTCTTTTCTTATTTTAAACTTACCTATTACCTAGAGAATCTTTTGCGTAAAAAGTTAAAATTTTTAAAAATCCAAACCACACACTATATATATTTTAAGACAATTTATCTGCCAACTCTTCTCTTCGTAAAACCATTATCACTAATATTGTAATATCATAATTTTCGAATCACAATCTTAAATTTTATTGCTGTATATCATCTTATTAATTGACTTATTGATAACCTTATAAAAATACACCTACCAGAGCAATTACCGTGGTATTATAAAAATAGTTACATTCATTTTAAATTCTCAAACTCTGATATTTAATTTCATTCATTATTTTCTTTTGCTCTAAATTTGTGTATATATTGAATTTTTTGTCTTTTTCAACTTTATTTGCACACACCAAGTCGTTTTAGAAAACAGAATTGGTAATTTGATTAAATTGAAACAAAATTAGTTTTATTGTAACTCCATCTTTAAATTTAGAGAACTCTAAGCCATAGAGACAAATAAAAATTTGTATGCATATTTCATGAAAAAGTTAATAGGTGTAAATTATTAAATATTTTTTAAACAACATTAAAATATGTCCCTTAAATATTATACCTATCATTTGACTTTTATTGAGATCATTGCATCTCTTAATAATAAATTCTTATTGATATTTGATTAGACTTAAAATATATTTTATGTTTTAAAGTACTTAGCAATTACAAATAATGCCTATGTACTGATCTTTAGATAAAAATATTATAAAAATACACGCATATCCGGACTGGCCGCAACTATATGGTAAGTATACTTATCAATGAGTAAATTGGTCAAAACATACCTTAGCACTTAAAATCTTAAAATGACTATATAATATGACACTCACATTGAGACGTAAAAAAAACCGACCAAGAGCGAGTTGAACTCGCGCACCGAGGGTTCCGTATAGAAAAAAGAAATGATGTTTTTTTGTAATGTAACTACAAATTTAGGTACCTACGGTTTTCGAATTTTTCCCTTTAATTGTAATAAGTAAAACGGATACTAAGATTTTTGATTCCTTTGCGAAAATATGCGAAAATATACGACACAAAAGGCTGTATATTTTGCGTTGACTTCCAAGTTAGATTTTTTACAGCTCCAAGGGATTGCAGACCTGAATATTTGATATTAATATCAACTGATACTTCCAGGCGTTCCTGAGAAAGAGGGTCTTGACAGACAGACAAACAGGTTTTTTTCCAGTTGAGATATGAAACTTTAAAAACGTAAATCATATAGCTATGGGCAAAAAAAATATTTCAAATGTCAGCTATATAGTATTAGCTAATTAGCTAATAGTTATGTTAGCTATTATTGATGAACAGTGTGCGGAAACAATGAAACAAGATGAAATGGGGCGTTCGTCGGGAGGTTGTCGTTTTATTATACAACTTTCCACAGGGCGTCTCATCAAGGTTCAACTGTGAAGTGTTGCTGCCAAAAGTTTTGGTAGTGCATTTCGATGTAAATAACTTCAGACGAAGAAAAAACATCTGGATTGGCTATATGGCCTGAGTTTCCTTTGCTTTCCCCGAAAGGGGTAATAAACTTTACGAAAAAAAAGAAATCGACAGTAAAATAAAAAGGGGCAAATGCAAATTTGAAATTATAATAATTCTGCACAGTTAAAACTTTCGATATCAAATAATTTAAACTAAGAGTGCCAAAAACGGCAACTCTTTTTCAATTATTACCTAAGCTTATTATACCACGTCGCAATCGATCGTATCGATTTCTTTTTAATGTTATTATCGTTTTTTATCTTCGTCTCTTTTGACCCATACAGCAAAGTCAAAAGTTGATTTTATTCATAATCTTTTTTTTTTGTTAAATTTACCCCATGTTTATGCATGCATAGGTACAGCCAGTACATTTGTTTTTCTTTTCAGAAATTATTTACATTGAAATACGTCGGTGAAATGCATTTCGATTCTATACCGGGTCTTCTGGAAATAATTCTTCACAATCGGACCTCAATGGGATGCTCTGTGGGAAGTTATATAGTAAAACTATAACCTACCTGCGACACTTAATTTCATGCTATTATCCTGTTTCCACACACTGTTCATCACTAATGGATCACTAGCTATTATGCAAATCCCACCACGTTTACACAATATCAACCACGATAAACTAATTTGTAAAACAAAGAAATAAAACTGACATCTATTTTGCTCGAATGCCGCCGTAAGACCCATAATAATGATCTATTTAAAAAAAAAAACTTAGATTGGTTTTTTTTTTTTTCACCGCGAGCGGCGCGCCAGTTTCGCCACTGTCCGCGACCTCAATTGTTTCTGTCGGGCGCGGCGCTGGCGTCGGGCGCGGCGTCCCCGTCGGCGATGGCCACCTGCCCCAGCAGCTGCGCCACGCTCGGCTCGTGCAGCGTGAGCACCGCGTGCGCCTCCACCATCACCACGAGCGAGTTGCGCGCCTCCTCGTGCGGCACGCGGTGGGCGCGCGTCGCGTGCGCGTACCACGCGCCCGTCGACGACAGCACCGACACGCACCACTTGCAAGATAACCTGATCCATGATAGATAGATAGATAGATAACTATTCTATGTATGTATATAAAGATTAATCCCTATGTCACGGCATCACACATGAACGGCTGAACCAATTTCGCTAATTCTTTTTTGTTGTGTTTATTTATAATCAACCACTTATTGAGCTAGCCGAAGGGCAGGGTTATTTTCGTAAGAAGATAAGATTAAATTTTTAAAGTATACCATTTTTAATATCAGTATCGGAGTTCTGTCAAAAATATAAATGTTACATCAATTTTGACAAATTATTATAAAAGAACAAATTTTAAAAAAATAATAAAAAGTATTAGGAATGAGGTGGGATATCATAACGAGTGGCATACGGCCGCCTCGTACAGAGTCACGGAATCCAGCCCATCACTACATAGTATAAAACAAAGTCGCTTCTTCCCGCTATCTGTCCCTATGTATGCTTATATCTTTAAAACTATGCAACGGATTTTCATGCGGTTTTCACCAATAGATAGAGTGGTTCATAAGGAAGGTTTATATCTATCTTTTATCATGGAATTCCCGCGGGAACTCCAAAATTACCGCGGGTGAAAGCGCAGGGGACAGCAGCTAGTCTACTATAAAAAAAAAACAGAAGCTATGTTAACATAAGTTAACAGAACAAAAAAAACAGATACAAACAATAAACAGAAGTAATTAATAAGTGACCTGTTAGTAGAATGCCGTGACTTGACGTGGCGCCTCCGATAGCCCCAACTATTGTACACTCGGGGGCAAAACGGGCACGGGAACAATGGACTAGCATAACATGTGTTGCCTCTGTCTGAAAAGGGAGAATCATCATTAAAGTTTCAGTCGGGTGTGTGCGCGCGCACGTGCGCGTGCGTACGTGCATACGTGCGTTATTATTATTATTTTGGAATTAACTATTGTGAAATAATGCATTCTCTATTCTAGACATTTATAGTATAATTATTTATATTTACACTGTAAATACAGGTTAATTTCCAAGAAACTAGTGTTAAATAGTCCGATTGACTGAGAACAATTCAGTCAACTCAGGGCCCTTATACACTCTGACCACCTTCCTTGCCCATAATGAAAACACAATCCCAAACTCACCAGATGCCAAAATATCAGAAATTAATGTTCTGTATGCCAAACAATTTGTTGTAAACATATTTTTTCTTAAGTGGAACTCCTTTGGCATGAGGGAATTAAGATTTAAGAAGCATATAGGTGTCTTGATTTGCCTCTTGGTTCAGTTTCAAGTAATTATGTATATATTTAAGTTAGGAGCCAGCTGCCAGCATCAATCAATTAAAAAATGAAACATTTACCTTTACAATGCTGTGCATCACTGGATACTGAATTCAGATTTTCTGTTGTAATACTCAGGGACTCCACTATTGTGCCACTTTGTAACACTGTTTCCACTTCTTTATCTATTTCAATGCTTTCTTTATCATCATCTGCTGTGTCACTTCCATTACATTTCTCATTGGCGGCATTCAAAGAGTTTAAACAAGGCTGTGTGCTGCTCACTTCGTTGATCCACTTCTTTACACTGTGTTCACTAGATATGCTTGTGCAGACTGACTTGTTGGAATGATTTTCTGGGCTTAGCGTGTATTTTTTCGTAATACCATCATCTAGCAAAGCTATATCCGTATCATTGGTATTCTCACCTGAATAATCAGTTAATGGCGATTCTATGGGTTCCTCTTTTGGCACTATTATCTGAAATATTTATTAAAAATAGTTTTTATACTCTCAAAACAACTACAAAACGTACAAAAAAATGAAAAACAAGACGAAAATGGATTTTTTTGTATGTTCTAAAACCAAAGTCACAAAACACAAAAAGACTGAGAATATTTGGTTTAAATTTAATTTACTGTCGCAGTAATATGTGTGTGTGTGTATCTTATCAATATACTGTAATAAATAAATAAATGAATAAATACAAGTACTACAGTAAAAGGTTAAGTATTATCATTATATTAGTTAAATAATGCACTAACTGGATTCTTCGATACATCACTATTATTTCCACCACCACCAGATGCTGTGTTTACCAAAGTAAGCACTGGTTTTTTATTGCTTTTAACATTGTTATCATCAGGATCTGTTCTTTTACGTTTTTTACAACACGGTTGGGTAGCTGTTGTTGTTGTAGCATTAGTTGCAGCTTTCTGAAACAAAACCACAAATATCCCTGGTTGAGAACTTCAGCCATGTTATTTATTCTAACTTTTTGACAAGAATTTAAAAAAAAGTGCTTAGCTTAGCTTTTTTAGTTTTGTGAGTACAATAATTAGACACAAATTGTTAGTGCAGTCATGGTACGCTTATGGAACACTTCATTCTTAATTTAGATTGAGATTGCATCTCTGGTCTGTGGCATGTATCCTTACTACTATTATAAATGCAAAAGTCGGTTTGTTTGTTTGTTAGGCTTTCACATCTTAACTGCTCAACTGATCATCATGAAATTTAGCATACACTATACTTTTTATCCTGGAATTTCCGTGGGAACTTGTTGTGGCTGAAACCGCAGGGAACAGCTAGTACTGTATATTTTTAAAACGTTAGTGGGACTTAAATGATCTCATGAATTACAAAGAAATAAAAAAAACTCTTCTTACTACAGGATAAATAGTAGTTTAGTTTCTTTAACATTTTAATTGAATTTTAGCATGTTCACAATTTTTTTATTTTAATAATAATAACCTAGTGTGGTAATCTGGAAATTGGCAGTGAAATTGCTAGGAAATCTCATAATTGAACTGATTTTGATGGCCCGTTTGGCACAGAGGTCACCATGCCTACCCACTAATCAAGGGGTTCCGGGTTTGATTCCCAGTGGGGGTGGACTTTGTGTGATGAACACAGGGTTCCATTTTCCAGTCTGGGTGTGTTTATATATCTATTGTATAATATATAAGTAATTCTATATAGTGTATACCACGTTTGCTTGGTTTCCACAACATAAGCTAATAATAGCTTACTGTGGGATCAAGTAGATCTGTGTGTTGTGATGTGGATTATTATTTTAAAAAATATTTTATTTCAGGATTGGTTAGATCCTGTTGTAATGAAAGCTAGGTTAAAATACTGACATCATCTTCCTTAACTGTTTCAGTGGCAGTCGACAAACCACATATTCGTAGAGACTCCGCAGTTTTCAGCAACACCGGCAAAAACTCTTCAGTCACATTAACTTCTCCATTGTACATAAACATCAATAATGTTCTCAGAGAGGCTGTGTTGATGTCATGAAGCACTATAATTGGATCCTTGCGGGGGTTTTGCTGCGTACAAAAAATGTGTAGGCGTCGTTAGATTCTAATAGGTAAACTTTACTACGATTGAAAATTTATTGGATAGGTATTTAACTATCGTTATTTACCTGGAATATAGTTCTAAATACGGAACTGTTAGCGGACAATATCAACTTATGAGCCTTAAAGCATTGCCCTTCGGAGACGAGCGTCACGTCTGATAACCCTTCATCTTGAAACAATTCTTTCACACTACACAGTATATTGTTTTGATAACCATTCCACTTTAAACTTATCTCTTGATTCGTCATTTTATAATAGTAATATTACACAAATGATTCTGCTATTTTGGAAGTAAAAATAAAAAATCAAACTAACGCTGTAACGCAGCAAATGAAAACAAAACAGAGTAGGTAGATGGATATTATGTTGCCAGAAAACGACTGAAAAAGTGAAAAATCTGAAGTGTCATTTACACTCGCGTACGAGCAACGAGGCGAACCACGCGGCGAGCCCCGAGCGACTGTTTACATTCGCGCTTCGTCGCTCGCCGCGTGGTTCGCCTCGCCGCTCGTGCCGCTCGGGTCCCCCGGAGCGGCTTTTTTGTCACGAGTCAAAGGGACGAAAAAGGAGCAAGGGGCGCGGGGCGAGGGACGAGGCGCGAGTGTGAACAGGCGCTAGGGGCTCGCCGCGTGGTTCGCCTCGTCACTCGCACCGCTCGCTTCCGGAGCGGTTTTTTGGTCACGAGTCAAAGGACCTCGCGTCAAAGCGAGCGTGGTGTTTACACTCGCGTTCTCGCTTCAGTCGGGTTTCAACTTTGGGCCGCGATGGTTGTGTGCTTTTAAACTGCATAATTGGATTGGTTGTAACTTGCAACAAGAAACGTTTTGGTTTCTAGAATTATTTTAAAAGAAACCGATTTGGGATCCCAAACATAGATTCCACAAAAATAACCAAAAAGTAAACGTTATATGGACTAGATTTTATTAAGAAACTAGCTGTGCTCCGCGGTTTCACCCGCGTGAAAAGTTTTTATGTAACAACTTTTTTTTCTTGACATCCGATTTGAATGAAACAAAGCCTATAATTATGTAGATCCAGGCTAAGCTTAATCTACCTGCGAAAACCGCATGACAATCCGTTCAGTAGATTCAGAGATTATCGCAAACTGAGAGACAGACAGACAGAAAAGATTTTTTAAAACCCCTTTTTTTATAGTTGGTTACTCTTCGTTTATCGTCCCCTGTCAATTTTTGTTAAAAATATTCAATGTACAGAATCGCGGATTCTACTCTTTTATTATATTAGTACTAGCTGTGCCCGCGGTTTCACCCGCGCGAAAAGTTTCTATACAACAACTTTTTTTTATACAACAACTTCTTTTCCCGACATCCGATTTCAATTAAACAAAGCCTATGTAACTCCAGGTTAAGCTTAATCCTAAACCGCATGACAATCCGTTCAGTAGATTCGGAGATTATCGTGAACAGACAGAAAGACAGAAAAGATTTTTAAAAACTCTTTTTTTGTGCTTGGTTACTCTTCCCCCCCCGTCCGTCCGCTCCGTTCCGTCCCCTGTCAGTTTTTGTTAAAAATATTCAATGTACAGAATCGCGGATTCTTTCTATCTTTTATAGATAGATAGATATGTAGACCTCCAACCGCACTAAACAATAAACCTTTCGACAGCATCTCCTGCGCAAAAAACAGTCGATGACACCCGGCGCAGAAGAAGATGATATTGACAATTTTATTTATTTTATTTTTTTAAATTATTTATTTAAAGTTAAATTATTTATTTAATTTATTTATTTTACTAGCTATTATATTCTAGCGTTTCCCCGCGGTGTCATCCGCGTTAATTTCAAAGATCCTGCGGGAATTCCGGGATAAAAAGTACCCTATCTGTTATTCTGAATTGCTTCTACTTGAATCAAGATCAAAATATTAGCCTATACATGCATTTAATTTTCGACGTTTACAAAATAATGGTTAACGACATCTCTTGATTATTTCAGGAATAAATGAAATTTTAACCGTCCAGAACCTGTATCACGCACATACAGGTACAGGACAGTTCAAATTTCAAAAAACTTTTGTTAGCAATACATAGATGGCGCAATATTAATACAATAATTATTAGCCAAGCTTGGTAAAAAATCCTATAGAGCAGATAGCAGACAGTAGATATATAATATGATAATAGGAATCTATAACTATTATTATTATTTTTTGATATTTTTATAGCTGTTTTATTGTAAAGTTTCAAATATTGTTTCAAATATTGTAAAGTTGAAATCCATTCAGTAGTTTTTGCGTGAAAACGTAACAAACATCCATACAATCCATACAAACTTTATAATATAAAGATTTTTAGAATAATAAGTAAGGATTTCATTTATTAAAATTAATCGAGTAGTAGTAAAAGCTCAGTAAGCAAAGTCGTCTTGTTGCCGCTAACACTTCGACATCCTCCCTTGTTGCTAGCTCAAAGACAACTGAACTGAACGCACTGCAGGCCGCAGCTCTTTTGTCTCTTTTCCATCGATCGTGCGGTCGCGGTCGCACGCACGAGCGACGGGACGAGGTAGCGTTTACACTCGCACCTCGTACCCCACCACGAAACGAAGCACAAGACGAGGAACGAGGTGCGAGTGTAAACGCCGATAAAACAGCGTTTACACTCGCGCCTCGTACCTGGCCACAAGACGAACCACGAGGCGAGGAACGAGGCGCGAGTGTAAATCCCGTATGACAACTAACAAGCAGTGTGACAATCTGATTTCAGGGTTGTGTTTTGTACTCAAAGTTAAAAAGTTATAAATCACTGTTGTATTTTTATTTTCAATGTATAAATTATACAGAAATCAAGTTGAACTATTTATAAAATTTGTTAATCCAACCCCATGAAAATTACAAGAAATTAAAAAAATAACTGTTCTCACGAGTCACGAGTTAGCGAAACATTAAGAATTGCTTTAATTGAAAACCCACATAGATAAATATGATGTAATAGGTATTATTCTTAAGTTTTGAAATGGTCTACGTAAAACGGAACTGTTATTGATTTTAAAAGAGATTCTTTTCAGAGCCATCTCTGAGTATATTTGACCGTCTCCATGTCAAAGTTCATGAGCATGACCGTACTTTTTTTTCTTTTTTAATAGATGTCATTAGAGGTATATTATTTTTCACACCACATGCTCGACAATGCCGAATTATATGTCATGTAAACCTTACCGAAAGCAAGACATTATATCTCTTGGCTTTAGCCGGGTTATAATGTTCTATTGAATTTCATTATAACCCGCTGGTCAATAATGTGATTTTCACTTTCATAATTCTTATTGCTATGTCCATAACGTCTCATTTCGCTAAACAGAATGTGTTCTCAGCGGGCGCGGCCAACTCGATTTTCGAAGACCGAAGCCGTGGCCCACTAGATTCGCAGTGAGACGAACTTCATTTGTTTGTCAAATCGAGTAGGCCACGCCAGCTGAAAGAAGTGGCTATATAGGATCTACTAAGCCTGGTTTTTTATTGTCTCGCATTATGTGAGAAAAGTAGAGTATACACCACAGGGATAAAACTGTTTTTTTCTTGGGCGCTTGAATCCCTCACTGCACTCAGGACTCAATCTTAATTCCCTCCCTTTGGTCGGGAATTAACTTATAACACCCTCGCTGCGCTCGGGAGTTAAATTTGGAGTCCTTCGTTATGTTCAGGATTCAATGTAGCGCCCGTGACATAAAACAGTGCTTTATCCCCTTGGTGTATAATCTACTATTTCACACCACATGCTCGACAATGCCGAATTATATGTCATGTAAACCTTACCGAAAGCAAGACATTATATCTCTTGGCTTTAGCCGGGTTATAATGTTCTATTGAATTTCATTATAACCCGCTGGTCAATAATGTGATTTTCACTTTCATAATTCTTATTGCTATGTCCATAACGTCTCATTTCGCTAAACAGAATGTGTTCTCAGCGGGCGCGGCCAACTCGATTTTCGAAGACCGAAGCCGTGGCCCACTAGATTCGCAGTGAGACGAACTTCATTTGTTTGTCAAATCGAGTAGGCCACGCCAGCTGAAAGAAGTGGCTATATAGGATCTACTAAGCCTGGTTTTTTATTGTCTCGCATTATGTGAGAAAAGTAGAGTATACACCACAGGGATAAAACTGTTTTTTTCTTGGGCGCTTGAATCCCTCACTGCACTCAGGACTCAATCTTAATTCCCTCCCTTTGGTCGGGAATTAACTTATAACACCCTCGCTACGCTCGGGAGTTAAATTTGGAGTCCTTCGTTATGTTCAGGATTCAATGTAGCGCCCGTGACATAAAACAGTGCTTTATCCCCTTGGTGTATAATCTACTATTAATAAAGGGCTTTTAATATGCCTTTTATCTTTCTACTACTTACCTTTAAACAAGCAAGTCTTGTTTAGGTGTACAACGTGTTGATAATGAATTAACCAAAAACCTGATACACCCCATTTAAAAAAATTCAATGAATAAAATATAAATTATATGAAAAAATTAACAATTTAAAAGTTATTCAACATTAGTTTGGAGGTGACCTAACTACGAAATTTCAAGCGCACCTACGTGCGGGAACGTCTTTACCCGGGGTTTCAAGGGGTCCGGGCGCACCCGGGCGCAGATGCAAAGGGGCGCACGCAAGTCAAGCGCTAGTTAGTACCAACGTCATTGCAACCAAACAATAATTTCAATTTTTTCAATACGCGCGCGACAAAATCTCCAGTCAAAAAAGTGGTACGCCCTTTGTCATTTATTTTATTTATTTTTATTTATTTATTTATCTACTAATTTACAAACATTGTAACAACTTTGCAGTGCTACATAATTTTTTTAGGTTTTTCCGTGCACCGACATTAAATCATCATTGCGTTTTTTTGGTTCACAAGAGCGGGGGCGCAAGCTGACCACCCTGTTCCCCGGCGCAAAATATGCTTAAGACGGCCCTGCCTACGTGTCAATGACCGATTCGATTTTAATTATTATTTTTTTTTATTGCACTGTTTGTGGTGTTCAATAAAGTGTTTTCATTCATTTCATTTCATTCATTCGATGTTTTTGCTACGGGTGGCGTACGCGTCAAATTTTGTATTACGAATCATTTAGACATGGGCCTAGGTTTGCTGTTATTAACTTGTCTCTGCACCCCAACGGTGATAAATTGCATCAAATGATCTTGAACCCATCACCTGTAACCAGTTCATGACCTACCCAGTGATTTGACACATTTATTTTGTTACGGAAGTGGTAGATAATTTTTTTTTTTTAATTTTGGTTATGAAATTTTGAAATAAGGTTTTTGAGCTAATAGCTCGGTAAAATTATTATATAAGATTGCCAGATCACAATCTTCAAATATGGCTACACTTTTCCGTAACACCTTGTATATCTAGAGATGAAAGCATAAATATTACCACAAGGTTGGATCTCAACATCCGACCAAACTACTTTTTAACACTAAAATATGTCCTATAATACCTATTTAGTATTTTAGTGTAAAAAAAAAATCTAAATTATGATCTCGGACAGCAACACTAAAGCTAATTAAAAATAGATGGCGCTGTTAAGCTGTGATGATAAAAATATAGATACAGTAGTAAATATAATATATGTACGTAAAAACTGTAAAATAATTTACCAAAAATAGGTCCTGGTACAGTCAACAGCAAAAGTAGATGATCAAAATCAGAGATTCAATAGTAATATATAATATAATTCAATTAATATATAAATAAATAAGCCACACAGTTCTGACGTGACGCGAAATCCGTTCATTAGTATTGAATTTCTGATTTTGATCATCTACTTTTGCTGTTGACTGTACTAATGTCTAATCGGTATTATTATGTCGATGAGTGGTTAATTTACCAGCCGATATTAAAGCGTAAGAACACAGTGAAATATATTATCATCATTACTTGCTTACCTATAGGTAGGTATATAGGTACCTATATAGATTTACAATTTTATTAGTAAACAACAATAGATTAGATCAATGCCCTAACGAAGGGTGTTATCATTTTAATCTCCACATTAACTTACGTTATTTTGAAATACAATTTAACAATTAACATTATTATTTTCAGTCAACTGTTTAACTTCACGAAGTATAATTGGCTTCCATTAATAATTAATTCATTTCATCTATTAATTTGTGGTGATAATGTTTTTTTTTAATTCATTTTTATTGACAGTATTGATATTAAACGTAAATTGTTTCGGCTTCAACGACGATTACAACGTCCAGGAAGATGCAACCTTAGACACTGTGAGTAGTGTTCTTGTGTGGAGTAGGTACCTATTCCACATGGATTATTTATTGATTACTATAGATGTCCCTCGCGGTAATTTCGGAGTTAAATATAGATATAAACCTTCCTCCTGAATCACTCTATCTTTTGGTGAAAACCGCATGGAAATCCATTGCGTAGGTAGTTTTAACTCGAGGACAATATGTACGTAGATCTAAGCATATCTACATAGGGAGTTGTAGGGACAGGCAGGCAGGCGACAGCGAGAAGCGACTTTGTTTCAAATACCACCTACCTACTACGTAGTGATTGACGATACTCCTGATGATTTTCCAAGAAATTTCTTTGTTACAAACCTTATAATAATAATAATTATAATAAAAATTACGAACACAAAAAAAATATATACAAATCGGTCCAACCGTTTTTGAGTGCAGTGATGCAAGACAAGCACTGCAACTGAGTTTTTATATAGGTAGGTGGTCTACTTACTGGTATTGCGCTAATTAGTAAAATGAGACTTTTTTCGATATTAACCAAGATCTAAGCAGAAAATTAAATATAGAAATAGGCATACAAAAAGAATTATTTTACTAAATTTTAGTATCCACCTGCAGATAAGAAAAAATATTAGAACCTATTACAAAGCCTAATATTAAAAATTTAAATGTTGGTTGTTCACTACGGTTTTAAGCCTAAAATAGCTACTCAGCCGATTTTTTTTTATTTCCCGCGGGAACTGAAGCAAATGAAACCACCTGATACAGCTGGTTGGGCTAGTACATTAATACGGGACAGCTAGTACAGTAATAAAAACACAGCCGCAGTGCGGGAAAATCTATTGAAATTCGTGTTTCACCTTAAACTTCGCTTTCAGTTCACATTGATAAGGAAATACGGTTATCCGTGCGAAATGCATCGAGTGTATACTGAAGATGGGTATGTGCTGGAAGTGCATAGGGTGCCTAACGGTAGGGATAATCCCACTAGTGGACCTAGGCCCGTTGTATTCTTGCAACACGGACTGCTATCATCGTCCGCCGAATGGGTGCTCATGACACCCGGAAAAGGACTTGGTATGTTCTTCATCTTTCTATTTATATCAACATAAGAATAAAACATGGCGGGTCTTTGAAATCCGACGTCTGAATGGAAGCAGCGAGGAGTCGTATCTAGCGTTGCGTAGAGGTTCAGTCCAGTCATGGGACGGCCATCTTTGAATAAAAATCTTTGAATTTGGAAACGTGTAAAAAGATTGCTCTTTTAACTTAGGTACCTACATAATATATATATTTATTTTTAAATGGCGTCGTCAATTATTATATAATAGCTGACCTTAACCGTGGTCGAATTAATTACTTAATTTTCAACGTAGGTAAGTACACATAAGTCTATCATTGCAGCATACATTTTGGCAGAAGCAGGCTACGACGTGTGGATGGGCAACGCCCGAGGAAACACATACTCACGGAAACACATCACAATGAAACCGTCTTCTCCTTCCTTCTGGAAGTTCAGCTGGCACGAGATAGGCTACTACGATTTGCCGGCTATGATCGACTACGTCATCCGAGACACGGGTGTGCCGAGGATCCAGTACATTGGCTTCTCCCAGGGGACTACCGTTTTTTGGGTGCTCATGTCGACCAGGCCCGAGTACAAAGAGAAAGTCATTGCCATGCAAGCGCTCGCTCCAATCGCTTTCTTGGGCAACGTTAAGAGCCCGCTCATAAAAGCGCTTTCACCGTTCGTGAACTCTTTAGAAGTAAGTTGACTCTACACTAGCAGAGAGCAAAGAATTTTTCTTGAACATTAAAAAAATCTGTGGTTTATGTCGGACATACAACCGTAGATTATTTATTACTTCTTATGCTTAGGTACCTATATAAAATGCTTATGTAAAATATTACTTCAAAAAAAAAACGTGCATACAACCGAACATAGAACCTCCTCCTTTTTGGAAGTCGCTTAAAAACTTGTTGACGCCCAAAAACCTATAACTACATATGTACTTCAGTGCTTTTTTTACAGTAATTTAATGATGTCCCAGCTTCTTATATTAATACAGATTTATTTTCCAGAAAATAACTAGCCTGTTCGGTATAAATGAATTCTTGGCGAATGGGAAAATCAATCAGCTGGCAGGACAGAAGATTTGTTTGGAAGAAGCAATAACTCAATCGTTATGCAGTAACCTCTTATTCCTTATATGCGGATTCAACGCTGATCAACTCAATAAAGTTTGTATCTACATATAGGTATATTTTGTTTATTAATCGGTAACTGTCTGTCTGTATTGCTTGTGTAGACAGCGCGTTAGGCTAGTTTCCTGGGTAAAAAAATCAAAATTCTATTTAGTCCGTCAGTTAGATAATAAAAAAATAAAAGACACGTATTTTTTGCTTTTTTAAAATAATGGAAATATGCATAGATAAAGCGCATTAAAGTTTAGGTTGGGGGACTTGTGTCGTCACAGCTCGCTATAACGTGCGAACAAACTGTAGCGAGGCGTGACGTCATGTGAAATTTCGACTTGATATATCTCCGTTATTTTTTGGTTACATAAAAAATAAAAAAATACGTGTCCAATATTTTTTAATAATCTACAAAACGGACTAAAAAGAAAAATTTAGGAAACTAGCCTCCACATCACTCTCCAAGTCTCCACCTTACCTAGTCGTGAATTAAATAATGAATTCATATGAATTTATATCCCAACAATGAGCTTGTCGATGGAGAAAAACATCTTGTGGTAACCACAGCATGGAGGCTACCTATTAGCTATAGTGGCTACTACTATCAAGTAGTAAGTATCTATCGCCGAGCACCGCCATGTGTTCCGGCAGTCTCATTTGTTTGTCAGTTCTAGACCGGGATGTGTTTACAATCTACGACCTCACCATCGTGAGCTATGGTCAACCGCCTAGCCAATTAACCACAAATAAAAAAGTTAACAGTTAAAGATCTACTCCCACGCTAATTGTAAACTTTAAGCTTGTATCGGAGAAACCAAGCTTACGTTGTGGTATACATAGGTATCTTTTGTTACCACCTTTATACTCGTACATATTATACCTTAGTATAAAACCACGTACATACGCGCGTTTGTCGTTTATTTACAGTTTTTAACCGACTTCCAAAAAGGAGGAGGTTCTATGTTCGATTGTATGTTTTTTTTTTTTTTTTTTTTTTTTTATGTATGTTCACCGATTACTCGAAGACGGTTGGACCGATTTCGAAATATCTTTTTTGTTTAAAAGGGTATACTCCCAATTAGGTCCCATTGCCACCAAGTCGGGATCTGATGATGGGATCTTGGAGAAATCGAGGGAACTCTTCAAAAATTATAGGCACACCTATAGCGATTTGGGTATTTTTGATAGTAAATCGTTCATTTGCTAGCAAAGCAAAATTTGAAGAAGTGGAACTGATCATGAAGACCACAGATGGTCATCGGAACTTACTAAATAATAGGTATTTCACAGATTCCGATTCGTTAACTTTAATGTGGTTTCTAAACAATTTATGCACGTCACAATGTATATGGTGAAGTGGAACTGATGGTGGTGTACCAGCAGAACTCCTCAAAAATTAACGTCCCTGCATCGGGAAAAGCAATATATTGTATAAGGTTATGAGCAGTTGACATTAGGCTATTGTAACTTAGATAAATTACAAACCGACTCACTAAAAAGCAAGAAATAAACACATTTTTAACAAAAAAATTAAAACCGACTTCCAAAAACACAAAACTAATAAAAAGCTAAAAATAACAAAATACCGATTTAATCCAAAAGACAAAAACACGCGTAATATTATTATTGGTTTGTGCTACCACTGATCGGTATGAAGTCGGTGACAAGCCAAATATGGAGGGTAAATGGGCTAAGGCGACTCCCGCCACCAGCTCTTCGTGAGCACAACCCAAGTGGGCAGACACTTGTCACCGAATTCAAACCGATCAGTGGTAGCACAAACCAATAATAATATTACGCGTGTTTTTGTCATTTGGATTAAATCGGTATTTTGTTATTTTTAGCTTTTTATTAGTTTTGTGTTTTTGGAAGTCGGTTTTAATTTTTTTGTTCATTAATCATATCTATATCTACACATAATAACCTATAACTTATACCTATATACAAAGCTAACTTTAAAAGTTATCAAATTGTTACTAAGAATATTATGTTAATAAGAATAACAGTTAAAACGACTATAAAGATTGCGATAACTCTTCCTATAGTATCTAATAGCATTTCAATGACAATGATAAACGTTAAGTACAAAGATAAAGTTATAATCGGCTACTGTGATGCGCTTATCGTGCTATTACAAGCTGATATATTTTTCATGAATCACATACCTACACCTTTTTATTATAACAAACATTACTATACCATGCACTCCCGGACATGGAATCGAGCCACCTGTAGGTATACTCGTATCGTATATATATCTAAAGCCATGGTTCCGTTACATCCTCAATTTTTTTCCCCATTGATTTCCTCAAACATGTTAAAAAACATCTACCTATCATTAACTATTAATAATTAATAGTCATAAATGATGACGAAGTTTATTTAGGTAATTACATGATCGTGTAATATACATACATGTCCCATGCAATTTGTACAATTCTCCTTTTTAAAAACGGTCTGTATTTTGTACTAGCTGTTCTCCACGGTTTCACCCGCGATAATTACGGAGTTCCCGCGGGAATTCCGGGATAATAAATATCCTCTGTACCACCGACAACGTGTGTGCAAAATTTCGTGGTGATCGGTTGAGCCGTTAAGCCGTGAAAGCGTAACAAACAAACAAACAAAGCCACTTTCGCATTTATAATATTAGTCAGGTTATTGCCGAGGACAGAAAATTCATTGCGATTTAAGAGTTAATTTTATAGCAACGAAATAAAAACTCAAAAGTTGTCATTTATATTTCAGACAATGCTGCCAATCGTCCTGGGACACACCCCAGCGGGCGCAGCCACAAGACAGCTAGTTCATTACGGGCAATTATACAACTCGGATAAATTCGTTCAATACGATCACGGCTGGCTACGTAATAGAATCACCTACGGCTCGTTCCATCCACCGGCTTACGACTTAGACGCAATAAAAACGCCCATTTTCCTACACTACGGTGACAATGACTGGCTGTCGACACCGGCCGACGTGGATAAACTGCTGCGTGGGATTGGTTCCGTGGTTGGGAAATATAGAGTTCCTTTGGCTAAATTCAATCATTTAGATTTTGTTTTCGCTAACGACGCAAAAGAGCTCATCTACAATCGCGTACTGAACATTATGGCACAATTTAAATGCTGAATGAATTAAAATATATATTTTATTGATTAATTAATTTTAAACCTAAACCGTTCCATAATACCTAACATGTTTTTTTTCCTGGAGCAGATAACTTATTATCGTTGTGATAAAGAAATCCGCTACGGAAATACAACAAATTAATTATTGGTAAACACTGATACGTAATGTAAAATTGACTATTGTACATTTATTTGCTGGTGATATTAAAATCATATATAAGTATTTAAATATTTCCTTTTACTTCAATATACAAAATTACCTCCACCATATTTTCTAAAATTATACCGTATTATAGGTATGGCCGGGAAGTAATGTAATCTTATAAAATATTGGTCTAAAAGCTCAAGCATCGGGGATCGTAATAAAATATAAGTCTAAATCACAAAGAGAAAAGTCCCAAACTTAAAATCCCTTAAGTAACCATTAAATCGACTCTGAGTGCGGCGGTAAGTGGACGTTTTATATGGGAATTTTATTTGACATCAAAAAGAGCCACAAAAATGATCAACTTTTAGTACACATTTGTTATACATGGTGTATAAACCCTTTGGCCCATTGGCGTTTTATGACGTTGGTTTCCCGGTCACTTGTTATATATCCTTGAAACATAAAAAAAGTTACAAACTAAAGAATGAAAAAAACAACGTTGTTATTAATTTTTGTTTTTATTTTACAGACAATAAAAGTAGTTTCTATTTAATTATTGCTCGTATTCTTCTCATTCTGCTTCTTGTGTGGACATCTGGTTGGAGAAATCACACTATTAGTAGATAATCTCTGTATCTACTGAATCTATTTTGAAAATTCTTTCACTTATAGGAAGCTACGGTAGTCCTGAGTGACATAGGGTACCTTTATCCCGAAATTCCCACGGCGACTCCGAAATTATCGCGGGTAAAAAAAATATTTAATATTTTTTTTTTGTTACAACTAAGCACGACTTTTCGAGGGTTTGAATAAGTCCCTCGTTCGATCCCGGTAAGTATATCTATACTAATATTATATGGAGTAAAGATTTAATTTGTTTGTAATGGATGAACTCAAAAACTACATCGATTTTAAAAATTATTCACTTGTAGGAAGCTAGATACAGTATTCCTGAGTAACATAGAGTAGGTACTCTTAGCCCGGAATCTTATGATTAACTCTATAAACCCTATAATTAACGCGGATGGAACCGTGGGAATCGACTATGTAGGTATAAATAAAGAGATTACTGAAAGCAATCGATACTTACAAACGCAGACACAGTGCTCGGCGCAAAAGATATAGTGGAGCAGGACGGCGCCGATTTGGAACTTATCACTTTTTGAAAACAAGCATCGATATCCGATCTCTTTATTAGATTGCCTCTCTCTATGGCTATACCCATTTCTCTTTTAACAATAGCTCCAAAAGTATTTTGGACTGAAATTTCAACAAATTATTAACTTAATTTCGATATAGGTAGTTTAAGTTGTAAAATCTTAATAAGTAATATTATATAATAACAAATGACAGAATTCAACGGAATCTATTCCATTACTTCATAATAAACTATGTAATTAGCATAGAATAAACTATGTTATTAGCATAGTATTTTTAATCCGGATCATCAATAAATTCAAAAACAAACACTTCCAAATTCGCGAAGGTGAAATCCTGTGTAGGAGCTATGTATTATATACCTATATTAAATATTATTGCAATGCATATGATTTTTATACATAACAATTTATACCTTTGGTCAGTAAATCTAAGGGATCTTCTTTTTTAAAGCAAACTTCATTTGAAGGATGATCGTTTGTCATCGGCCCATTGGTTTTATGAAGAACTTGCAACAATGACACGTGCTTAAAACTCTGCTACAATTTAATTAGATTAATATTCATGATCGACACACAAACATAATTAAGTCTATAATATATAATACCCTAATACTATCTAGACATACCTCAGCTTTACAATCCTTCATCGTTATTATCATTTCGGAGTCTATATTTTTTGCATTATTATCATCATCGTTCGTATTTCCTTCTAAACAAGATTCAAACGGCTTTGGCACAAGTTCAGTTGTATCATCTTTTAGATCGATGGGATAGAAAAATGTTCGACTTTTATTATAAACGTTCTGCAATTCGATTTTAAGAGAGTTGTTTTCCTTTTTTAACCTCTCAATTTCATCCAACTGCTCGTTATGTTGCCTTTGCAAATAATTTATATTGTTTTTAAATGCCGCTATCTCATCGTTTTCTTGCACCGTCTGACAACTATCGCAACCAACATCCACGTATTTCACCCTCGTTGACGTACTCCTACATTTTCTAATTTTTTTTAGTTTTGATCCACTATAGTATGATTTTATATCGAAATCACTGTCAATGATCGATTTCGTTTCAACTTTATTTATTTTGATTTGAGACGATTTCACTCCCAACTCAAAGGAGTTTAGGGACTTTGCTATGTTACAAGTGTTTGTATTGTTATTCAAGTTGTCAAACGGTGTATTTTTCACGCACCGAGCTTGTTTTAGCATCTCATTTTGCCAAAACCTAGCTATGGACCTAACACAGTGATTACAGGAGTGAGATTTGTCCAATTCACTCTTCGGTATATTTAATTTAAACAACTTTTCAATGATAATTTTCCACAGCATTTTTATACTTTTGAGTGCATCTAAGCATCTTTCGCAGGGCCAGTGACTCGTTTCAAACTCTTCCTGAAAACACAATACCTACTGAAGATTTTTTTAGCTTCTTTTTTTAATATTTCAAGTTTCTCAATAGTAGCCATAAGCGATTGAATTAATACAATATGATAAAGATTATTATTTAAACAATTAAATATAATATTATGTAGTATATTTAATTTTCAATTTTCACTTGAAATGTGTCGGGACAAAAGATATCCTAAACTTCCTAAAGCATTGCCCGGCTCTCCTATAATATTAATAATTACAATTCATACACCTAGATCTACTTGATCCCACACTTAGCTAAATACTACATACCTGTTATATAGGTAGGTAGTAGTTACATAGGTTACCTACATAGGTTAGTAGTTACATAGGTAAATCGTATTTTTATAGTAGAAGAGCTTAGATATGTAATCATTATGATTTGAAGGTTCGTTGTGCGTAAAAGCCGAACAAATAGACAAGCTGTCTCCCGCGGTTTCACCTGCGGTAATTTTGGAATACCTACTTACGGGAATTTTAGGATAAAAAGTACTGTGCTACCGTAGCTTCCTATAAGTGAAAGAATTTTCAAAATCGGTTCAGTAGATCCAGAGATTACCACCTACAGTGCAGCGTCACAAACTCACAATTCGAAAACTTTACTTCTTTTTAATGTCTTTTTAATAGATTAAGTAAGGTATAAGTACTTCTTCAAAATATTTTTCAAAATTTTCATTGTTCTTCAAGCATTCTTTTATAGCATCGCAGGAAGTGCAAATGCTTTCCAGAAGTAGCCTTGACTTACAGTCTGGATGGCAGTGAGGTGTGACCTGCAACGATATTGATTGGCTAAAGTTAAATGCCGATTAAAAATATTAATGCTTTGGCATTATCACACCGCACCATCTGCTTCCAAACTAAGCAGAACCAACCTAATTGGTCTATGCTCTACTCCAAACTAGTTAAAGCATCAGAAAACTTTAGATTTTTTTTTTTAATTACGTAGGTATTATGATACACTAGCTGTCCCCAGTCATTTCACCTGCGGTAATTTCAGCGCGGGAATTCCGAGATAAAAAGTACCTTATGTCACTTTGTATTACCGTAGAGTCTTATAAGTGAAGGAGTTTTTTAAATCGGTTCAGTACATTCAGAGATTACAACCTCATAAACTCACAAACTCCGGAGTTCCTGTGGGAATTCCTGCGTAAAAAGTACCCTATGTAAAGTACCCTATCAAGATCACTGTAGCTTCTTATCAGTGAAAGAATTTTTAAAATCTGTTTTGTATGTCCAGAGATTACCCCCTAAAACGTCACAAGCTCACAAATTCGCAACCTTACAAACTTTACCTCTTTAATAATATTAATTGTAGATGATACATCCTGTATATTCGTAAATTAAATCGAATCCGAGAATCGAAGTAACAGTCAGACAAAACTAATCATTAAGTTTGAAGTTTGACTAAAGTGATCTAAAGACCTCATAAGAAGGCTCGAGCTTCGAAGTCACCCAAAGGGCTATGGAGAGGGCTATGCTCGGAGTTTCGTTGCGGGATCGAATCAGAAATAAGGAAATCCACAGGCGAATTAAGGTTACCAACGACGCCATTGCAAAGCCAAAGCACAGGACCGGTCGTTATGGCGATTCTTGGGGGAGCCCTATGTCTAGTAGTCTTTCGGCTGATATGATGATGACGATCTAATTAGCATGTAAATTGAATGATGACAATAATGTTATATACGTATGACTTACTTTTCCACGTCTTCGGCACGTCATCATTCTCAGGAAACCGGCTAAAGTGCCGAACGGTATGACACAAATGGGCATATCGCACTTGATCCATTCCCTGAGGTAGCTAGCTCGTGCTCCACACACATGACTCCATGCTCTAACGTCGACGCAAGACTCATATGACTTGATCTTACCTTCGTTACGACCTGACAATAAAAGCTTATTCTGACCTGTATAATTCATTGAATTTAAACATTTAACAATCTATTTTGTTCTTCCTCTTTCAATGTTTAATGGCTTTGGATTGTTCATCCATTTGTACAACTTGTTGACATGAAATTTTGGGTTCGTTGTCGATTGATGTTTGACGCCAAGATGTAATGACGTTAAATAAAAAGACATTTCTTTTCGTAGTCAAAGTTCTTTGGACACGGCAGGAAAAAAGGTTATTTACTTGTTAGACTTCGTATATGAATTTTTAATAAAAATATATATTTTTATAAAAACTTTTTTTACGTATACCTACGCTATACATCTGTGAGCACGGTTTTTTTGTAAGCAAACATTTTATTTTTTGTCATTTACCTTTACTGTCCAGTTCCGTGGATAAATATTTAATTTTTATATTACTGAAATAAAAGTACTTACTGAAATATAAGCTTTGTTTTCCAATAGTATCACGAACTTTTTACTAATTCATCGATGGATAAAATATGTAGTTGACTATATACCAAAGATCATAATTATAATCACTACATTTTATATAGGTACTTAAACCAATCTCGTCTATCAATACTATAATTAAAATCTGACTCATATATACATAATATTACCTATAATACATTTTTTTTTTTTTTTTTTTTCAAGGACGAACACCTAGTTTGTAATTGCTAAACTTTTTATAGCTATACATAATATTACATCCGTGAATGTATTGAAACGCCCGCTATCAAGCTGCATAGCACTGGTATCTAAACACGTTATACAATAAACAAAACCATTTTTATTTAAATAATGACATTCCATTCACCGTAGCCCCCGTTTTGATTTCTAATGTCATTTCAATATATTCAAAATACTTTCGTTATTTATTTATTATAACAGTAAGACGCACTTTATAATATTGCAAAAATACATTCGATTCAAATCGTATCGTTATGCGTAAAATGGATGGCGGAGAGAAGTAGCATTTTTATGTATATCATTAAATTATATTATATTTATTTAGAAAAATTTATTTTAAACGTAAGTAGACGGAGACCTGTTAGTTTGTCGGCGTTGCAATGTCTTTTATAACGAAAAGGGAGCGTGTTTTCAATGAATATGACATATACGATTTACCGTCACGGAACGAAGGGAAACTTAAGGCGTACGCGTCTTGCACCGACGCGAGAGCGTGGTCCCACTTCTGTTCCGACAAAAGTGAACATCTCACGGAGATAATAAAACGCAACAACGAGACGTGTCGACCGAAGTACGTGCCAACACACGTGATCGTCGACACTATAATGATATCGAAGAATGCCGAGATAGCCCGGTTGAACAAGAAAATTGAGGAGTTTGAACAAATGATAGCCGCGTACGACGACTTAGAATTGACGTGTGAACAGAAATGCGAAATATCTAACGCAGTTAGTAATTATAATAATGATTTACTTTTTACCTTGAACCTACTGCTACTAGAATTTCTTAAAATTTATTGTTCAGTATGCCTCTTAGCATAGGCCTCCTCTAACATCTTCCATTGTTTACTGTCTCTAGCGACTCTTTTCCAGTTTGGACGGCGTACCTAATTGTATTGTAAATATTTTATTTTCAAACCCCCCCCCCCCCCCCCCCCCCCTCAAATTGCCAAAAATACCATCACTTTAAGGCATATAGTTACTCAAGATTTTTTCAGATTCTATTCTAGGTTAAAATTATACTAAAACCAAGATTTGCTGAAATTCTGGCCATTATAAATACGAATGTGAGCTTTTTGTTCGTTTTTATGCTTTCACGACTTTTAATCTTAAAACAATTTCAGCATGCAGCCATAAAAGCAGCAAACAAAGAATTGGATGAACTGGTAAGACCTGTCTTATTTAGTAAGTAATTAATTTCAACGCTGCTCTATAGTAAAGAAATTACATTTGTTTCACAGTGCGTGGATTTGGATTTATCGGGTTTTACTGAGGCAAGTACCTACGCCGATAGGTTTCTTAAGTGATTTTTCTGGATCCCCACAAAACTCACCTAATATAGAAATCTTGTTTTTCTTCAGGGCGTCGATTCAGAGGTGTTTGAGGTAATGAGAGTCCAATCACAATATACTTAGCCCACAAAATAATGTCAGTATGTAAATTTTATATTTATTGCGAGTTTACAGTAATAAACTAGTTAGGTACCTATTATTTATTTTATTTGTACATTTCAGACCGGAAAATCACGAGGCGATGAGGTATGTATCCTCGAGTATGATAGGTAAAACAAAACCAAACTAATACATTAAAATATCTATACTAAATACTAGTACATATTATAATAGGTATACCGACCTACGTATATAAAATCTATTTTGGTATGACTAGTATTCAATATTTATATGTAAATTATTACATTGTTATCTATAAGTTGAGGAAACACTACTTTAAAATGTATATTTTATTTTATTCCAGGCTGCGATTATTCATGGAATTGACGAGGTAATTAAAATCACAAAAATTCTTGTTTTGATACCCGTTTTGGGTATTTTGAGGTTTTGAGTTAGAACCACAAAATTTGTTTTTATTTACATACGCATTTTATTTACATTTTACATACATACATACCTAGATCAAACAAGGAAAAGTATTCAAATTCGAACAACTATACTTTATTGCAACAAAAAATAATCTATACTCAGATAGGTACTTATGATAAGTAGATCTTAATCTTATCTTAATATATATAAATCACGTGTCACGTTATTTGTCCGCGATGGACTCCGAAACTACTGAACGAATTTTGATAAAATTTTGTAACCGTTTATAATATGGTCCAACTTAAAAGATAGGATAGTTTTTATCCCGGAATTTCCGCGGGAACTCCGGAATTAATGCGGATCAAATCGCGGGGCACAGCTAGTATAATTATAAAAATAAATCCCTTGGTCACGGCATCATGCGTGAACGGCTGGACCAATATCGCAAACTCTTTTTGGTTGTGTTTGCTATTTATTGTAAGGAGAAGATTGTTATGAAAGAAGTTTGGAATTCCTGCGGGAATGGGCTTGTCCACCAAATTTTTATTTTTAGTCTGTCTTGTAGATTAATAAAAAATATTGGACACGTATTTTTTCATTTTTTTTCGTAATCCAAAAAAACATTAACTTGAAGTACAGACAAGAGCCCACAATCCTAAACTTTAATGCGTTTTATCTTAGTATTTTTTCAATAATTTGAAATGCAAAAATACGGGTCTATTAATTATTTTTTATTAATGTACAAGACGGACTAAATAGAATTTTAATTTTCATACCCCGGATACAAGCCATGTACCCAAAACTCACGCGGGTGAATCACAGCTAGTATTAATCTAAAATAACTTTTTTCCAACTACCATTATTGTGAATTTCAAGTTTATAGGAACACTAGCTGTACCCCGCGGTTTCATCCGCGGTAATTTCGGAGTTCCCGCGGGAATTCCGGGAAAAAAAGTACCCTATGTGTTAATCTGGTGTATAAGCTATATTATTGTAAAGTTTCATTTAAATCCATTCGGTAGTTTTGCGTGAAAGAGTAACAAACATCCATCCATTCATCCATCCATACATACTTACAAACTTTCGCGTTTATAATATTAGTAGGATTATTTCGATGTCGAGAAAAACCTTATAAGCGAAAATTAACTTATAACCGTTCCCCTTTTCTTAAAGTAACTACCTACGGATAATTTTCACAATATTATATTACCCTATGGATATTAATTTCATTTTAATTTTTTGCAGACTGAGGCGAGTCCTGGCGTTGATATCAAGGTTAGTAAAAATTATTAACAAAACTTCATTCATACCTATAATAATTGCGTTAGTAACTCTGTCTGTATTTACCTTTTCACATTTCGATCGTCATGGAATTTTGTATTTTGTGTAGAAGAAGACATACCTAGGGTGCTTTATGTCCCGGAATTCTTGCGAAAGCTCCGAAATTAACGCGGGTGAAACCACGGAGAACCCATTGGCGTATCTAGGGTTATTTTTCAAGGGGGGGCCATGCCCCTGACATGTCATATTTAATACTCGCAGGAGTCGCGGGTGCAAACTTTTAAAAATTAAGTCTAAAAATTTAAAGAGTCATCTGAAGTTAGTTATCAGTATTATAGAATTTCGAACCGGTAGCCCAACATCCTGGGGTGGGCACTAGACCATCGTGGAGTGGGCCCAGCCCACCCGGCCCCCCTTCTATATACGCCTATGGGAGAACCCCTAGTTATGTTTTAAACAGGACGTAACGTTTTCTGATTTTAGGGGTCCGTAGGCGGAGACCATAAAGCAGAAAAAGAGAACAAAGGCAACCAGACTGGTTTGTCGTGCGCATGTGACGTCAGTGTTTGTGAGTTATTTTTTTCTTGATTTTCAATATCAAAATTTTTAAAAGAACTTTACATCTGATTCATGATGGTGTTACTTATGTACCTCATTAACCAGGATTGGTTCTATTTATGTACGTATCGTGTTTAGATTTGTGATACGCAAAAAATATATTAAATGCGCTCTACAGGCGGCGCAGTGTAGGCCTTTAAAATTAAAAATGCGTTTTATCCCGGCACAACAAAGAATTCCCGAGGAAATCCCGGACACGATCTTTACCGATCATCATGAAATTTTGCATACACGTTTTCAGGGGTACAGAAAAGGACATAGAGTACTTTCCATCCCGGAACTCCTGCGGGAACTCCGAAATTTACGCGGGTGAATCTGCATTAAGTTTTGCAAAGCACAATAGTACAGAAAAGGATATATAGGGTACTTTTATGCCTGAATTTCCGCGAGATCTCTGAAATTTACGCGGTTTTAACCGCGGGGAACAGCTATCACTTAATAATTAATTCATTGTATCAAAGTCGTAGTAACTACTACGCACTCCGAATTCGGTTACATACAAACCATGGCTAGAACCATCACTAGTCGGCATAGAAGAATATAATTTTACTGTTCCGGTTACAAGCTCATAATTTTATTAATATTGGTAGTTCTTGTGATACAAGTTTTTTATCCTTTATACTACTAGTTGAACTACTCAGTACTACTACTGATACAGAGCAAATTTTTTTGTTTTTTTTCAATGATAAAATACAATATACGTACATATACCTACACTTAAGAACACGACATTGTTTGGTAGCCCACATAGTATATCTACTGACGTATCGAATATATGTATAGGAATATTGTGTAATTTCTACAATATTACATACATATGTACGAGTCGAAATTATAATCCTTTTTTTGAAAGAGGGTCCAAAAATAGTACAAATTTTTATCGTTGAACTTGGTTCCAATGTAATGTTTGTAATTTATAGATTTTGGTTTCTATTTTCGTATCATTTGCTTTTCTTTCTGTTAAAAGCTGCTCACGATCCTCGAATTCAAGAAATGGAAGACACAATCATAGGTAAAGATGCTAAACTCAGTGCGATGCAAAATACAATAGCGGTAAGTGTGAACTTCCATGGTACAAATGTTGAGGTTATAATTATTAAGTACCTATTATTGTTAAGCCCGCTCCACATTCACGCGAGAATCTTGCGAGAACGAGATAAAACCACGAGAACGTGAATTGGATTATCGCGTGAATGTGTAGCGGGCTTTAGATGAAAACAAAAAACTAACTAAAGATGTTTGTAGGTTTTGGAGAACGATGTTTGTGAACCTTACTGCATCTATGCAAACATATACACGGCGATAGAAAAGATTTTTGGCATTTTATGCCAAAACGATAAGTATAAGAGCTACTTAAATCTTCTTGTGAGTTCTTCAATCTGATTTTTTTTCGTAATAACATGAAATATTATCATTAAGTACATATAAATTGAGCCCCATCAATTTTTTTTTTCAAAAAACAGATCTTCTCTAATATATATTTTCTTGATGTCTAAGGATTACTGAAAATGTAGATATTTTAAAAATAGTAGATATTTTTCAACTCTGGTGCAACTGATCCTTCACCTCCCTGGTATTAATAACAATAATTTCTATAATATGTAGGTACATTAAATAAAAGAGATATTATATACTATCCCTGATTCACTGACTAATCATATTGCAGGCTCGAAAACTACTTGACCTTTGAAGCTAAACTTTAGTGGTAGGTATTTAGTTTACAGGGAGTAGATGTAAATTTTTCCTACCAGTGTTTCAGACTGAATACCGAATTTGACGCGGATGAAACAGGGCGTAACTGCTAGTAATAAATACTGTACTTATTACATCAGACCAAAAATTGTACTATCTACATAATAATGATTATCTTGTAGACAGCTGGCAAAGATACACGATGTATTGATATCAAAGGAAAGATCCTTTACAAAATGAAAGTTTTAGAAAAATTTAGCCTTGCTCTCATTGCTCCGTGCTCACAAGATTTTGCCAGCTCTTCGCAGACAGATTGTTCATGTTTCCGAACTGAAATAGTGGCACATGTAAAGACAACTTTAGCTCTTACTACTTCTGAAACAAAAAAACCGAGCTTAGACAATAAAAGAGCGCACCTTGTCGCTGATATCATGGAAAACGAAGACATGAAGGAAATACTCAGTAAAGAGAATACCTCAGTACAAATGGACGATGACCAAGTAGACGATGGGATTACTATTGATAATTACAGCATTGATACAGTAAATTTAAATCGTCTGAGGAACTTACAAGCAGATTATGATGATTTGATGACCTGTTATGAGAATTTAAAACATGAAAAAGAATATTTACAAATAAGGTTTTGTAAATATGAGGAGCTAGAAAAAGAGCTAGAGAGCCTACGCAGTCAGTTAAGGGAATATAACCTGTTATGGACTGAAAAGGAACATTATAGAAAGCGATCGCAAGATCTCGATTTGTTAAAAGAACAATTTATGGTATTAACAGATGAAACAACAAATTTGGAAACTCAGCTTAAAGCCGAACTGGAGATCAATAATATTAAAACTACAACAATAGAAGAACTGAGAGGTAATACTATTTTACTGGAAAAGAAAATTAATGATATATCTATAGGTTTCGAAAAAGAAAAGAATTCTCTACATTGTAAGCTTAAGGAATATGAATGCAAAATTATGTGTCAAGAACAACAAATCAAGAGTCTGTCAGCACAAATTGATCTCTTACTTGAACAAGAGAATGCTAAGGTAAGTATGATATTATAGACAAGTCTTTTACGATAAATATACGCCAAAATTATGTATAACTTCTGCTAATAAGGATCTATTGTAAAGACTCATCATGTAATGCCCCAATTTTTTACTTTCTAGAAGATGCTGAGTGAAGATTCACATAATCACTTAACTATGGTAGATGAAATAGCTTCACTTAAAGAGCAAATAAAAAATCTTAAAGAGGCGCTATTTTTTACCGAAGAAGAAAAGCAAAACGATTTTCAAGATAATCTACATCAAATAAATAAGTTAAAATTAGAGATAGAAGACTGGAAAAGTAAGTTGTTTTTATATTAGTCAACACAAATCAATTCAATTTCTTTTTTGTCTTATGTTTTTATATCTTTAAGGAACTTACGAAAAAATAGTACAACAAAATGAATATTTGAATAATTATAAAATGGAAGTCGATAAACTAAGAGAAGAAAATAAGAATTTATCTCTAGATGTTGAAAAGAAAACGTTAGCCGTTAATAATCTAATGGATGTTATTAGTAAAAAATCTGAAGAAGTTAACAGACTTATTGATGAAACTGAAGAAAAAGCTGCTGAGAACCGCTGTCTATTAAATCGTTTAAGTCATATCAGTAATGA
Source organism: Zygaena filipendulae (assembly GCA_907165275.2). Lineage (NCBI taxonomy): Eukaryota > Metazoa > Arthropoda > Insecta > Lepidoptera > Zygaenidae > Zygaena > Zygaena filipendulae. Next base: position 3,604,814 of record OU015649.1, read on the forward strand.
TAAAGAACGAGCCGTTACTTCTTTGGAATTGGCAAGACGTGAAAGCATGGAGTTACTAGAAAAAGTTAAGGATTATAATGTCATAGTTAACAAACAAGATGAAACTGCTAGCGAAAACAATCAATTGCGTAACATACTGTACAACACAATAGAAGAGAATAAAAAGCTTAAAGCAGATTTAGATAGTAAAGAAAATAATCAGTCTACACTGCTAGATGAAATAGAAAAACTTCGAAATTTTAATAATAAGGCTGTGGACAATATCGACACCTTATGTAAAGAAAATGTAGAATGCAAAAGATCATTGGAGCTAATTAAAAAGGAAAGTAAAATCTTAGAAGAAAAGGTTGAACAATTCGAAAAACTATCTAAACAATTCCTTGAATTACAAGAGTCGCATCACATACTTATCACCGAAAAAAATAGACTTGAAAATGAACTACAAGACAAAATCTATGAGCTAAACATTGCAATTAATTCTATTGAATTGTCAAAAAAAGAGAGCAAAGATCTAATAATGAAAACTGAAAATATTAAAGATGATTTGATTAAATTAAATTATACTAACGAAAGTGAAAAACAAAGTTTACAAAGAGATTTATTACACAAAACCGAGGAAATCAATAGTCTTCTGCAAAAGCTTAGTAATTATAAAGAAGACAACGAACAGCTGCAAGAAAATTTATTAGACTTGAAAAAACATTACGATGAAATACTTGACGAAAAAAACCTATTGCAGTGCGACTTTGATAAGAAATCAGAAGAACTTAACAACTTATACAACGCCTTAGAGAGAAAAATAGAAGAAAATCGTGGCTTATATGCTCAGTTAAAATCTTTACAAAAAGATCAAAACACTACGATAAGTAATTTGCAGGCATTAGAGCATGAAAATTCAAATACTAAAATAGTCTTACAAAACATCCGAAAGGAAAGTGACATTTTAATAGACAAAATCAAAAATTATGAAATTTTGGAACTCGAATTCAATAAACTGAATCATGCTCATGATCAAATGAAATTAGACAAAGATAGATTACAAAAAGAATTAGATTCACAGCTGGCGGATTTAAGAAGAATGGAACAGAAAAACTGTCAATTAAATGCTCACAGTCAAAACCTGTTAGAGCATAGTGAAAATTTAGAAAAATCATTAATTACAGCTAGAAATGAGGTATAAATATTTTCTTAGTTTATAACTTTTGATAAAACTAAAAACACCTACACTTTGTTTACTAAAAGTTTTGTTTCCTTGCTAGGTGATAGCAAATTCTCCTTCGCCGCAAGTCCTTTATTCTGAAATTGAGAAAGAACTAGAAAACCTGAAGCAAGAGAAAGTTTTAAATCACAAAAAAATCAGAGATTTGTTAGATAAATTGGAAGAATCGGTACGTAATTTAATACTATTTCCTTTTTTAACTAACAGTATTCACCTATTATATAAAAAATACTATGGATACTTTGTTACAAGTAAACCAAAATGATAATATCTTAAAATTTCTCTAAAGGAAAACATTATTTCAAATTTCTCCGAAAATATCTTGACCAGAGATCATAAAATATCTATTATGGAAAATCATATCAATAATTTAGAAGATGAAGTAAGAAGGTTGCAAGACTCTTTATCTGAAGTGATTGAAACGGGTGAACAAATAAGTGAAAACAACTACCAGAAGATTGGTCAGTCATTGCAGTCTATGGAAGCTCACCGTAAGTGATAAATAAATAATAGGTTTTTTATTAAGTTTAATTAATAAATTCTACGGAATAAAAATTAAGTTTAAGTGACGTCACGTTTATTTACTTTTTAGATTCTAAAGCTACACATAACATGAAAATGGAGCTGGCAAAATTACGAAACGAAAACAATAAAATGGAGAAACAGCTATCTTATAGTAAAATGAGGATAGACGAATCTCAGGGAGATAAGCTTAAATATCTATCACAGATTTCACACTTGCAGAATGAAAGAGAAATTATTGTTACCGATATCAAACAGTTGGAATTAAAGAATGTGGGTGATAGCGCCTTGTCTCCAGATAATTGTGGCTTGGATGATATATTAACATCCTTAGACAGAATAAGGAAATATTTGGAAGCCAAAAGCTCAAAAAGTACTTCTTTGGAGCAAACATTGCTTAAAGTGAAAACCTCATCACAATTACTTCTAAATAAAGCTGATGAGGCTAAAAGAATAGCTGAAAAAGAAAAACAGAAATTCATCAGTGAAAAGGAAGACGCTGTAAGAGATAGAATAAACATGGAAAAACAATTACTTGAATTAAAAGAAAATTTTGGAAGACAAATATCGCGCGATAAAGACGTTATTAAAGACTTAGAAGCTGAAATATTAAACCAAAAGTTGATCATTGATAAAATAAATAAAACAACTCAAGACTATATTTCAAAATTGGATGATGAACTAAAATCTCTTCAAATAATGTATCAAAGTTCTACCTTAAAAGTGGATGACTTACAAGAAAAATTAAAAAATATGGCAGAAGAAAATACATTAAAGCAAGAGATTTTAGAAAAGGTAAATTTTGAGTTAAATGAAAAATCAAAAGAAGTAGCAGTTTTGCAAAAGGATCTTGAAAGTATAAAAAATAATAGAACTGGTCAAAATATAGAAATTCAAGCTGATTTATCGATTTATAATAAAAATATGGGCTCTCAGACAATGAATGATGAACAGTGTGGTTCTATCGACGAAAAAATAGACCCAAACTTATGCCGAAAAAGAAATCACAGTCATGAAGATGTCAAAATTTCGCTTAATAAATTAAAAATTGCAAAATCATCACAGAATAATAAAGACGATAAAGTTTTTGAGTTATTGCCAACTCACAAACCACATTCGGTAAATGAAGTGCAAATTTTAACAGCTAATGTTGAACCTACGTTTGATTTTATTCGTAGCAGCTATTTAAATTACAAATTAAAACGATTAAGTCTTTCAAAATTGGAACAACATTCTTTCTCTAAAGACATAAAATCAAACACTGAGAAATCACCATTGTCAATAAACAACATTTACATTGCCAGCCCAGGCTCTGATTCTAACCAGACTGGAAAAACTTATCAAGAGGACAAATCTGACAACGTCCATTTAATCGATATTTATAACAGGCGCTCCATGCATACTAATTCTTCAAAACTAATACATAATGCTAACGAATATGACCCTAAACCGCATAGCCCAACAAAATCAAGTGCTTTCACAGGCTTTGGTTTGACGATAGATTGTTTTGACACGGATAGTAATGCTAAAACCACCAATATTAACAGTCTCACTCCATCTGAAAAATCTACGGATAAAGATGTATTCCTAATTTACCAAGATAGTGAAACTATCAACAAAAGTGAAACAATAGAAATAAACCAAAATACCAATCAAAATTCCAAAATAGTGTCTGAAACGTTAACCATTCAAACTACAGCAATTGATCAAAAATATAAAAGCAATATTAAAAATAGAAGACGAATAATGGCTGAAGATGAACAGATATTTGAAGAAGAAATTGAAGATAACGAGGATGACAGTGTCAAACCCAAACTCAACATAAATTTACCAAGAATTGAAACTGATAGTCCTTCTCCAGTAACTAGCTCTGATGGAGAAAAAAAGTCTTTAGACTCTTATACAATAGCTGTTTATCCATCAAACAATTACGAGCAAATTTTCTCTAATACAAGGCTTAATGAGTCAATAAGAACTGGAAATAAAGATTTCAAACCAGAGACCCCTTCGTGGTCAATAATTCCAAATAATGTTAATCAGTGCTCGGCACCTCTGGATTCTGCAGATATTTTGTCGGATGAAGAAACCATAAAACGTGTTATTGACAAGCAAATGGAATTAGAAGACAATATACATAATGATGAAACAAAACACAAATTTGATGATCTGAGATCCGAAAACTTAAGTAATATTGTGAAATATAAAGATAGCAATGATTCGAAGAGAAAATACGACCATGGTAAAGTTAATGAGCATTTAGACAAAAATAGATCCCATCACAAGCTTTCACGGGTTGATGCTGACGTTTTATTAATTAAATCAACAGCAAACAACGTGAATGAAGGACAAGAAAACTCAACTCGTTCGCATATAAACCACAACTTTGGATTAGATTATATTCTTAACACTGTTCAACATGAAGTTGGACTTGATAGTATCAGACATTTTAAAAATGTCAAACCACTTCGTAAAAGCAGAAGTGATCAAAAGATTTTTCAATCCCAATCTTATGAGAATAGTGACACAAGCCCTTCCAAACTAAGTTCTATTAAGGCATCTTCTTTCTGTGAACACTTTGTGTCTAGTAAGGATGAGACTAAATGCAAAGAACATTTAAGATCTTTTGTCGAACGCAGCATAATGGCTAAGACAGATCCAATTGAAAAATACGAAAATAAAATTAATGATTTAACTAAAGTATTAGAAAATATTGAAAAAGATTATAAAAAGAAACTAGAAGCTATTAAAATACAATATGACAGTAATATAAAAAGCATAATAAATGAACATAACGAAGGAGTGAAAAGTATACAAGGTCTTCACGAAGAAACGTTGCAAGATATAATTAAAATGCACGAAAATGAAGTTGAGAATTTACGATCGATGAGTATAGACGCAATGAGAAAAGCTGATAAACTTGAAAAAGAAAATCGTTCACTAAAAAACAAGATTCATGAAAGTTCAACGGGACTCGACGAGGTGATTGCTTATTTTCCTAATTTGTACACCTTTGTGGTACACACATTTTTCTGAATTTGTTGATTTTCATTTTCCTCAAACATATTAAAGCCTAAAATTTGTTAGTCATTTACAAAAAATATATTAATAAATAAATATATATTGTGTACTTACCTGCCTATTTTATAGGAGCCAATAAAAATAACTACTCATGAAATGAGAAGGCGCAAAAGTAAAGCTCGTGGTGATACCAGGATACTCACAAAAACCCATGTTGAAGAGTTTAATGTAAAGCCCAAGCCCCGGTCGCACGGGCCCTGTACGTGTTCGCTGGATATTAACATATCGGACACAATCCGCAGTATCTTCGAACAAGTTGATATTGAACAAAGGAAGATAGCAGAAAACGCTTACTTGAAGTACATAGCAAATAAAATAATCGGGGGCAACGTGGATGTGAGTGTTTTAAAATCTTTCCAAGATAATAATCTGATTTATTCTTTTTTAAGCTGCGTTTTTTAAGTTCAGTTGCAATTAAGGGTAAAATCACCAGCAGTTGATAGGGATGTTGACAAATTTTGTAAATAAAAATTCTAGTTAGTCCGTCAGTTAGAAAATAAAAAAACAATAGACACGTATTTTTTGCTTTTTCATAGTAATGAAATCATACAGAGATAAAGTGCATTAAAGTTTAGGGTGGGGGCTCGTAACGTCATTAACCGGTATAACCCCCCACACAAACTGCACCAGATTGTGACGGCATGCGAAATTTCAACGCAATGTATCGCCGTTATTTTTTGAGTAGGTACTTACTTAAAAAAAGAAAAAAATGTGTCCAATATTTTTTTATTAATTTAACAAGATGGACCAAAAACAAATAGTCAACTAGCCCATTAATCGTTTTTCATACATGTTATTTCTTTAAGTTATTCCATACAGATGAAGTTTGTTTGTTTGTTTGTTTCTTTGTTTGTTTGTATACTTTATTGAGCATAAACAAAGTTTTTACAAAATGCTACAATTAAAATAAACAGCCCATCTATGCTCAAATATGCTCTATGCGGACTTATCCCGCGAGAGGATTTCTCCCAGTCAACCTTTGAAAAATCGAAACGATCTGAGGTCAATACTGGCGGGAGAAGAGATAAAGAGAAAGGAGGTTAATAATTAAGTATAAACATAAAAGTAATAATTCAATAAAAAAAGAAAATTGTAAAATAAATAGATAAGCAAAAATAAGAAATACATAACATATAACAATATACATAAAATAAAATAAGTATCTCCTTATACAGTAATATATCAATAATATGTCAATACATAATAAACTACTATAGGTACTTTCTAATAAGATATCTACATATATCTTATATAAGATATAAGATATCTGCATATCTACACATAAAAATATTTTATGAGTAAAGAAACTCAACGCAGGCTGAGGTGCTTCCTTAACTTCACTTTGAAGGATATTAATTAAGTATATTAAAAACAAAAAACTTCAAATCACCAATTTTATTATTCTCTGATGCAAAAACGATTATCTTTATTATTAGCTTTCGAATTCCTTCATTTGAATTCTAATTTGTTGTAGGTGTTAGATGCTCAAGAGCTCTCATTTCTACACCTTAAAGTATGTCGCACTTGGAAAACGAAACTAACTAAGGAAGAAGTTCTTCAAAAGAAAATAGACTCTTTGGAAAACGAATTGATGAATAAACAACGTCATGCTCAACATCACAGTAATTAGATACTTAACTGTTGGTGTTTCATAGAATTACTAGCTGCCTCCGCAATTTTCAAGGATAAACAATAGATATAAACCTTTCTCATAAATCATCCTATCTATCGGTAAAAATCGCATGAAAATCCGTTTAGCGGTTTTTGAGTTTATCGCGAACAAACAGCGGAAGTGACCTCAATTTCAAGGTCTTCATATCTATACTATAAAATGCTAGTTTGTTTAAATGGGATGTGTGAATGAGTTGCTGTGTACGCGCTGCACTGGGAATACGCTGGGTATGCGCTGCAAACGGTATGCTTTCAGTCATATGTTGTAAAAAAAAGATGCCATCCGCAACGCGACACTGTAAGGTTGAGCGTGTGTGTGTGGTTTTTTTTTTCAGCCAGAACTGATAAGTACCTACTGGCTGAAAAAAAACTTACCTCTACTTTTTTTATATACTGACAGTCGCCGAACTGGATCGAAAAGTTGCTGAAGAGAGGAAACGCTTGCAAGAAGTGCGTGAGGCGGTCTGCAGAAACATCCCTGCGAACTGCTATCAAGACATTGAACCCGACACACCCGAAACCGAAGTAATGGTGGTGCAGCCACCAACGACAACAAATGTAGAAAATGACCTGAGGTTTGGAAATTCCAATGCATTAGGTATCAATGTTGGATACAGCTTTAATTCCTTTAAGACAGATTTTCTAAATGGTTTATTCACTCTAGGCACTTAGCGTCTGTCAGCCGACTCACCGGCGTTATCCGTTAAATCTGTTCAGTAGATTTTGTAGATGCAGCCACAAAAATACTTACATACAGACTTATACATAAATTTTATGAAATACATTATTGTGGATTAATTTCGTGACGAAGAGTTAAGATATTTTTCGAACTACATAGTTTCAAATGAAAATAGTTTTTTTTACAATTTTTCCTTTGTTTTCGTTTAAATTGTAACAATATTCTGCAGGCAAGTGGGACGAGTACTTTGTGTGCATTCTATTTTTCCATTACAGTTGTCGTTGCAATTTCGAACTTGGAGAAAGGCGTTCAGCTGGCGACCTGATCCCCGGCATGTCCAACGCTAAATCCAAGAAATTAAGAGCAGAGAGTCATCGGGTAAGATTTAACTTATGACCTTCATAGTTTTTACATAATTATTCTATACTAGGTGTGCCCGCGGTTTTCCCGCGTGAATTTCGGGATTTCTCCAGGCAATCCCAATTCTCCTTAATACAAACCTGCAGTTACAAAAAGGGAAACAATTTCGTCATATGCGATTTTTACGAATTTAACTGTTTTCGCAGCGTACGCAACGGAAGCTCCTAAAGGGAATATAATATCCCGTTTTAGCAACATTTTTCATTAATACTCCGCTCCTATTAGTCGTAACGATAAATGGACTATCCAACAAAAAATATTTTTTCGATTCGACTGCAAGAACTTAAAAAATTGAAAAAATAAATAAATAATAATTACCAATTACAATAATAATTTTTACCTTACGCTCATATGAATGGAGCGAAATGGCCAAGCCACATATTCTGACTGAGGTGTATAGATTGAGAAGTTAGGCCTTGTAGAGTTAGGGTGTGTAGAGTTATAAGCTTGACTCTACATGAGATCTGATAACTTTTTGACAGTGCCCGTCATATGGACTCGTCTTGGCATCATTTTACATGAATATGTTTTTCGTGGGATTTATATGTCTAGACTAGATTTGTACGATGTTTAAGATTAGAATGATTTTTCAGGCGGTTTTGGCTAAGATGGACGTAGAGGAGCGACGCGACAGGAGGTTGTATAGCGACGAACCGCCGACGCGCTTGCGCCGCGCGCATGACCGTCCCCCCCTGCACGTTCGGCCGAACAAAAAATGATACCCACATACGTACGGTAAACGAAGAGAACATGGAAACTTATTAACTGCAAAGAAACTAGGTATGCATCCGTCTCTTTGAACGAAAACTTAAAAGAAAACATGGTTCAAAACAATTTGGTCGGGTTTTTATTGCACGTACAGTACCTATACTAACTAATATACTTAACCAATTATATTACTTATATTAATTATTATTTTATCATTGTACTGAACGCACGTTGTAGTATAAGTACCGGGTACAATTAGTTTTTGGGTAATTTTCTAGCGCGAAGTGAGAGTTCCATGTTTTTTTCGTTCACTGTCCACATCAAATAAAAGTTCATTATAGGTATCTAGACATTTTGTTTTCTTGAATACAAAAAAAACACATGATTGAATGTCTGATTCTTACAACAGAATGCCAAAAAGATTCTACATTGAATATAATTAATAATTTTGTATCAGTGATACTGAATACAATCTAGAAGTCTTTAGTCGTGTGCACGTGAAATGTATTCGAGAAAAAAGTTGTTAAATAAATTGAATCTTGTATTATGACGGTTGTTGATGTGTTACTAAAATATTGTGTTATTTGCCTCAAAATTTGTGTGCCAACTTTTTTGATATATTTTATATTTTTATAATTTATTTTGCTTTTGGTAACTGTATAGAAATTACGAAAGTAATAAAAATCGTTAAAATGCTTTGTGGTAATTTCAACTAATATAGTTTATAAAACCTTATCTGGCCGTCAGAGGAATTTAATAAGAAAAATTGGTAAAGACAAAATTTTAAAGCTCTTTTTTATTATATAATATTTTGTGCTTCTTTTATTCTTATAAATACTTAATTTTAAATTTGGTTCCTGTAAAATCAATACTACGAGTAGGTAAATTATTCAACTATAATAATCGTATATTTTGATAATTTGCACGTGAGCTTTTTACTCGATTAATTAGGTAGTAGATATATTTATATTATTGTCGAGCTAGCTCATACAAACATATTTAAAACTACCTTTTTATTTGAGGTAACTAAGCAACGGGCTAAAAGCGAAGGATCTCAATAGTCCTAAATAACCATAGCTTATCTAATAACTATTAACTAGTTCAATTTATTTAGTACAGGCATCGCGATTGTAAACAGGATTCGATATGTTCGTAGAAGGATTTTTGTAACATGCGTTATAGTATGTCGTGTTGAAGCCCTCGTCTAGCATTTTTTTCTCGAACTTCTTATACTCTTTCGTGTCATGCATGTCCACCAATATCTTCCAGACTACGAGCGTTACTAGACCGATTAACAATATCGAACCAACGGTAGCTCCTATGGGTACTGAAAAAAAAGGAAACGATTTCATTTTTTATTAGACGCTGCTAGCTGTGCCCCGCGTTTTCGCCCGTATGATTTTCGGAATTCCCGCGGGCACTCTAAAGTGAGCTAATTTACTCCTTATAACATCAGATAATTATAATTAGCCGTAAAAGTCCCGTCAAAATCAGTCCAACCGGTTCGGAGATTCACCCGCGTGAGTTTCGGAATTCCCGCGGGAACTACAAACTTCTTTTATTCTTCTACTCCTTACATACACAACAAAAGAGAATTTCAGAAGGTGTTACGGAAAGATGTAGTCATATTTGAAGATTGTGATCTGACAATCTTATACAATAATTTGACCGTGATTTTTAGCTCAAAAAACTTTCCTCAGAATTTCATAACCAAAATAAAAAATATTTTCTTCGACCACTTCCGCAACAAAATAAACATGTCACATCACAGGATAGGTCACCAGCTGGGCGTAGCTGACGGGTTCAAGATCATTTGATGCAATTTATAACCGTTGAAGTGCAGAGTCAAGTTAATAACAGCGAACCTAGCAAATTTTAGGAACGCTTATTTTATGGTACCGGTTCAGTTACTAGTTCCAAATCATCGTAGATGATAATGTGACAAGATCTTCAAATATGACTACACCTTTCTGTAACATTCTGTAGATTACACGTGGAACATTAGTTTGATTTAAAATTCCGTAGAAGATTGAAGCACAAAAAAAACACAGCCTAATGCAGAACCTCCTCCTTTTTAAAAGTCGGTTAAAAACAACCGATGTGAGCGTGAGCAGTGCGTGATGGGCAAGAATCCGTGTTTTAGATTAATAAAAAATTAACACGTATAGGTACTATTTATCCTCTTAAAAATCATTAAATACGTGTCTCCTATTTTTTTACTAACTGACGGACTAAATAGAATTTTGATTTGTATACATCATGCCCATTACGTTCTCGCTGAGAAATATAGCAGCTGTTTCTATCCCTCTCGAAGAACCATGACTATACATGCGCTGAATGTGGTTCTGTGGATTATTACTAGTAACTAGCTGTTCCCCCGCGGTTTCACCTGCAGTAATTTCGGAGTTCCCGCGGGAATTCCGCAATAAAAAGTACCCTGTGACACTCAGGATCACTGTAGAATTATATTGGTAAAATAATTTTCAAAATCGGTTCAGTAGATCCAGCGATTACCCCCTACAACGTCACAATCAAACTCACAAACTTTACCCCTTTATTATTGGTAAAGATGGGGTCCTTACAAAGTTACAACTAGTGCCCCTCGTTTTAAAAAATATTATCTTTTATTTTATGATGTAGCTAGTGCAGCTACGTACCTATATACCTATTATCTGTACTATAATAAAAGAGTAGAATCCGCGATTCTGTACATTGAATATTTTTACCTAAAATTGAGAGTAGTGATAAAAGAAGAGTCACCAAGCACAAAAAAGTTTTTAAAATTCTTTTCTGTTTGTCTGTCTGTCTATCTGTCTGTCTGTTCGTGATAATCTCCAAATCTAATGAACAGATTGTCATGCGATTTTCACAGGTAGATTAAGCTTAGCCTGGAGCTACATAATTATTATAGGCTTTGTTTCATTGTGGATGTCGGGAAAAAAGGTTGTTGTATAAAAACCTTTCGCGCGGGTGAAACCGCGGGGCACAGCTAGTTTTTAATAGTAAGCTTCGAGACTTGATACCTCCTCTGGCACTATTTTCCTTAAAATATTATACGTGGATGTCCAATGTTAATACAGTTACTATATTTAGATACTTCGAGGATAATAAGAGCGATACATGGCGACCTCGCGTTAGCACAATGGTCGTCACACCCCATGCACTAATCAATAGGTTCCGGGTTCCATTCCCGGCAGGGGTGGACTTTATGTGATAGACGCAGGATTCCACTTTCCAGTCTATAGGGTAGCTGTTCCCCGCGGTTTCACCCGCGTTAATTTCAGAGTTCCCGCGGGAATTCCGGGACAAAAAGTACCCTATGTCCTTCTCTGTACTCCTAACAATGTGTATTCAAAATTTCATGTCGATCAGTTGAGTCGTTAAGGCGTGAAAGCGTAACAGACAGACAGAGTTAATTTCACATTAACAGCATGAAAATCCGTTCGATAAAAGGATTCGAGAGGAAGATTATACGTAGGTGCAGTTTATCCTGTAATTCCAGCGGGAACTCCGAAATTATCGCGGGTGAAACCGCGGGAGACGGCCGGTAAAAAAAAAAAAAAAAAAACTTACTCCATATGTTCAACGGTGCGGGCAAATTTCTCTCCCTTTGAATGATCAAATGCAGAGTACTGTTTTTATAGTCGTATTTGAACACGACAACGCCGCCGTCGCCGCTCAGGGTCGCGTTGCACTCTTTCAAGTGTTTGTATTTCGTATTAATTTCGGTTCGGTTGACGAATTCGATGTCGGCCGTCTGATTGAATCTGTCGTCGCACACGGTTTGATTTTGTTCGTAGTTGCACACGATGTAAGGCCTCAGCTCCTCGCACCGCTGCGTGACGCACTCGTCACAGACGTCGCAGAACGCGCCCGAATAGTCTCTCTTGTCGTCGCTGCTGTTTTTATAGCAGACGCACTCACCGCATACGCATTCGCCATTGCCAGAGCATACCTATTAACGTTAAAACGTTGTACCTAGATGCACAGTTCGAATTAAATAAAATTCGTACTTATGCATACGACATAACGCTGTTGTTATTGCAACTTTTTTTCTTCGTTTTTAGCATAAATTAACTATAGATAACATGTAGGCGGGGCAGCGCGCTAATCGGTAGGTATTTTGTTATTTTTAACTTTTTAGTTATGTGGTTTTGGAAGTCGGTTTTAACTTTTTTGTTAAATTTTATTTAAGTATTTCTTTTAAATGAGTCGGTTTGTAATTTATCTAGGTTACAATAGTCTAATGTCAACTGTTCATCACCTTTTACAAAATATTGCTTTTGCCGATGCAGGGACGTTAATTGTTGAGGAGATCTCCTGGTAAATCACCATCAGTTCCACTTCGTCATATACATTGTGACGAGCATAAATTGTTTAGGAACCATATTAAAGTTAACAAATCGGAACTCGTGAAATACCTATTATTGAGTAGTTCCGATGACCATCTGTGGTCTCCATCATCAGTTTCACTTCTTCAAATTTTACTTTCCGAAAGCAAATAAACGATTTTCTATAAAAAATACCCATATTTGCTATAGGTATGCCTTTAATTTTTAAAGAACTCCCTCTCCCATCATCCTATCCCGATTTGGTGGCAATGGTGGCAAATGGACCACCTTGGGAGTATACCCTTTCAAACAAAAAAATATTTTTAAATCGGTTCAACCGTCTTCGAGTAATTGGTAATCAAAGTACATTAAAAAAAACATACATACAGCCGAATGCAGAACCTCCCCCTTTTTGGAAGTCGGTTAAAAAAGTCAAGATCGGCTCAGTCGTTTGGGAGCTTTGATGTCACAGACAGACACACAGATACACGCGTTAATCTTTTGCTACTTCCTACTGCTACTAATATAATACTTCTACTTCTTTCAGTTTCCACTAATAATACTGACTTAAAGATCACTTCCCTAAAAATAGGTATGTACCTAGTTTCTATAATTTTCGATTTTTTACACTGGTAACTCCGAAAATCGGATCATAGGTTGTAGATACACGATTTTCAACTTATACGTAACTTATCTTACCTTATCGGAGAGAGAAGCAATACACGTACTGTTGCTGACTGGGCACGAGCAATCGCTGTTCTTCCATTCTTTGTCACATACACACTTCTCTTCAATACATGTGCCTCGGCCTGAGCAAATTTCGCCACCGAAGGGCGGGCAATTACTGTTGTCGTATTCACAGTGAGAGCCGCTAAATCCAAAATTACATAGACATTCCCCACACCTGCATTAGAACATGTAAATATTAAATGAAGTCTTGACCACAGAAGAGATACAAACGGGAAATAATTTTGTATGAAAATAATTGAAGACCATTGGCGTCGCGTCGGTCGATCTCACACACAAAACTATTTTATTTATTTATTTATAAGATACAAAACATAGTGCAAACTATTATGTCTATTGTAATGAAATATGCAAAACCTTATTTCGTTGCATATTTTATTTATTAAGGGTGTTTTCTACATTGACTGTGTGTGGAAAGTTGCAGCAAATACTGCAAATACCTAATGGGTTTATTACACCTAACGAGCACAGTGGCGAGTCAGCGAAGTGGGTACTCGGCCTAGTAAACAGATTGGGATTCTAGTGACTCTCTCGCCTTTCTGCTCGACCAGCCGAGCCATGGCCGACTCGTTAAAGTGTTTATGCCAACCACCACTCGGCCGAGGACACTGACTCGCCACTGTACTTGTTAGGTGTAATCAACACATCAATTTGAGATGCCAATAAAGTTTCGCGAAGTCATGAGCCTTTGCTCATAACTGCGATACTACATAGCCTCTATAATCAGTTAATATAATATACACACCGGCAGAATTAGCGGAACATAAAAAGGCAGAGTATATAAATAATTACGTATATATATTAAAACAAATTATTATCAGGCATGAAGTAATAAACTAATATACATCTTTTAACATCGACTTTAAGAAGTTTTTAGTTAAATTTTATTAAAAGTAATCAAAATTAAAAAAAAATAAAAAAGTCTCTAGTTTGTGAGAACTCAGACAATGTTGCAAATAAAAGTTGAATCACGAAGGGGAAACATACGTTATTAATCGTTCATTTATTTAGTGTTAAAATCACAGTAATCTTTAATTTGCAACATTATTTGTGTACCCACAAATTAGAGAAAAAGTGTTTTTTTTATTATTATTTTAAATAAAATTTAATAATTTAATTACAAACTTTTAAAGTGTTAAAAGATGTATATTAATTTATTACTTCACGTCTAATTATTATTTGTTTTAATATATATACGTAACTATTTCTATACTCTGCCTTTTTATGTTCCGCTAATTCTGCCGGTGTGTATATAACAATAATAATAATATAACAATAATAATAATATAACAATAATCCACTTCACAACACACAGATCTACTTGATCCCACCATTGATATCCCACAGTAAGCTAATATCAGGGCTAGGCAGTATTTGAATTATTTGTAATTAAAATACGTATTTGAAATACAAATACGTAATTTGTATTTGTATTTCAATTACTTCCTATAAATGTAATTTGTAATTGGTATTTAAAATACCTGGCGCTGAGTTATTTTGTAGTTAGTATTTCAAATACTATGGCTTCAAACAACATTAAAGGAGAATACATTAATTTAGCGATCTTATTAATGGGTGCATTCTGCAGAAAATATAGCGCTATTGCTTCGGGCTACGTCGGTAACCCTTAGTTTCTCTGCGGATTTCCTCATTTCTGATTCGATCCCGCAACAAAAGTCCCAGTATAATCCTGTCCTACCCTTTGGATGACCTTGAGGCTTCTTATAAGGTCCATAGTAAGCGACCACGTATCGAAGATGTTTTTTTTTATGCTATAGGGGGCAAACGGGCAAGTGGTTCACCTGATGGTAAGTGATTACCGCCGCCCATGGACATCTGCAACACCAGAAGGCATGCAGGTGCGTTGCCGACCTGGAATGGGGATGGGAACTGGCTTATATATTTAATAATAATATTAGAACTAAACTTACATGCAGTTTCCTCGTCCGTTACACGGCAATATATCATCGGCTGACATTTTACATTTAACTGAATCCCCTGTTTCCACGTCATCTCCGAAACAATCGCATGTTTTGCCGTATCTGAAAAACAAGGGTGTAAGAAATTCATCACAGCCCACAGACATTGGGCGACTATGCATTTTGCGAACTTCAAGCAGTTTACAATATGCCTACATAGACTGGTAGATAGAAACATGAAGATTGTGTCGTGAATTATAATATAATACCTTAGTCCTATACTTTATAGGTACGTCATCGAAATTTTGTTTACAGAGTGTAATTTTAAACGAGGGGCATATTCAGGTTTTTGATCATTCATGCTTGAAACAGAGAATGCTAATAATCAAGATAGCGGCGCGTAGGGAACGTGAAGTTCTAACGCTATTTGAAACATTAGTTGCCGTGTTTCGGAACGCAGCATAGGTTTTGATTCTACTACATTCCAGTAGATATACACTGACAGGTTGGTCCATCCGCACTACCGATCCCGTTTAGACTGAATTCCTATTTGGTTGATGCATTCAAGGTAACCTCCGTTGGTGGTTGGGTCCGGTCGAGCACAGGTCGGAGTGCTCGTAAATACAATACAGAGGCATTTTCTGTCCTCAACATTATTCAAAATGCCCACCGTTTGTAAATGGACAAATAACACAATTTGAGTGGAGTTGAAAAACTTTATTTGACACAATACATGGAGAATTAGAGCACACATTAATCAACATAAAAGTATGAATGAGCGACCGCTTTCCAACCGCCAAACGATCAGAAAATATGCCCGCGACATACATATTTCCAGCTGGCTCCACGCGGTTCCACTCGCCTGTCGCCCCTCAAGAGTTACTAAAACACTAAAATGTATGTGTCTTTCTTCTTTAAAGGAAAAACCTTAATAACGATTTCAATGACTCTAATTTCTTTACGAGCTTTCTGACCCCATAGATCTTTTTTTTAGTGAGTGTTCTAATTTCAGCAGTTTCAGCTGGACGTTCGTGATGGTCAGTGCGAATTTTTTTTATAATTAAAATACCTATAAAAAAATGGAGATTTTTATCAGGTGTTTAAATTTATCCATTAAAATTTCACATCAATTTTTTTTCTGAATTTTCAACTTACCGTTTTTCATCACATTTACAAACACCACATTGGTGAATACCGTTGTTGTTGCATCTTTCTGATTTAGTAACGTTATCCGACTTTTCACAGTCACAATGGCAAAGTAAATTAAGCTCGACTTCCAATACCTCACTTAAACCACCTAACAGAATTTTGACGGTTTCTTTGTCATCTTTGTTCGCAGAACAAGATTTTACTAACATTGTAACATTAATCGATAAAATCTCATTATTCCTTACGGCACAATCGCTGTTGTTTTTCTTATCGCAAGCTGGATCCAGGGTTACGATTACGTTGTTTGAATGAGTGGGATTTATCGTTAGTTTACCGACCATTTTCTGTAAAATATTATCTATTTATGTCACAAGCAATATTTATATTCGTCAGTTTATAAACGCTTGCCATTTGAGGTTAAAGATAAATTGTGACAATTTAAATAAGTACGTATTAAAATAGATTAAAACTTACTTCGTATGCACTTATAATTTGGTCCGCCAGATCTTTTTTATTTAAATCTGAATATATTGCTTCATTAATATGCTCAATCACAGGTTCATAGATCAGCTTCTGTGATTCCAATACGCAGAATATTATAGAGAACGTCTTTTCTGACGCTACTTTATTAATTTGACTCAACGATGGGTAATCTTGTTCTAATTCCAAATGTGAATTATTTAAGTGGCATCTCATGTCATTAGGCTTTACCGCTCCCACTATCCTGCCTTCACCAGCGATTTTGTAACTGGATTCGGTACTGGCAACTATGATACGGCGGCTGCCGTTGCGCCATTTAATCATCTCATGACAAACCATTGTCTGCATCAACGCTTCCAGAATCGCCTCAGGGTCGTCGTAATTACTCTGATTTTCGTATTTTAAACTTCCCATACCATTTTGAAATTGGCTTATATTTTTTGATAGCGACAGGTGATTTTTAAAAGTGTACGCTTTATGAAGTTTGATACTATAATAAAAAAAAAACAAATAAGTAAATAAGTGTAAAAAACAACAAAAAAACAAAAATAAATAAATAATACACCTACTTAGTTATTTTTGGCATGAAAAGTTATTTTATAATAGCACTGATAACTTTCATCTGTTGTTCATTTGACAGCATCCTTGGTGTAGTTGTTAATAAACCTAACTGCTACGCCAAATATCGCGAGTTTGATCCCAGCATCGGTGTAGACCATATAATAAATGAGAATGTGAGTTTGTTTGTTTGTCATGTTTTGTTTGTTTGTCATGTTGTCATGTTTTTGTCATGTTGGTGAACTTTGACTTGACTTTAGAATAAATAACGCGACAGGTATTTACTCGCTACGACTTGGCTACGACCTCCACCGGTCAACAACCCATCTGACGCTCTGACGCTTAATATTATGCGGTGCTATTTGTTTCAAAGTGATAGCTAGCGTCATTACTTCATAAGTCTTAATTGAAAATTACTTACTTGGCTATCGGGAAAGCTGGCTTATCCACGAAACTGCCGAAACCCAAATATACATTATTGGTTTTTCTAACAAGAGCTTTGTAAATGTTTTCCCCTTGTTGTTGGAGTTTTTGAAAATGTTCCCTCATTGAGTAGGTCATATCCATGACGTAATAGACGTCTAGAGGATAGTTCTCTGCAGCTTTGAATTGCAGCGTGAACTGCACAGGCACTCCGGGTCTCACATTCTTATAAGCCAAGGCTTGAGGTTTGAGTTGGATATAATCCGTATCATTTGTATTGCTTTTAAACGCTTTACTTTCATTTTTGGTGATTTCTATTGCCTTCGCCTCAGATATGAACGACGAGTCGCACCATACAGCTATATCAATGTTTTTCTTAGATGCGCATCTATATTCCATATCGATATCCTCCTGTGATTTATGCAGAGAACAACTTTGCTACATTTTAAAATTAACTTTATAGCTGTCGTTACATAGATGTTATTAGAATGATGATAGGTACGGTAAAAGCAGAATAATATAGTCATAATATAGTCATAATATAGTCATCAATAAGGACAGGCGTTATTTTTTGCGGTCTAAATAAGAATAAAAAAAGGAAAAGATTGTTTGGGTTAATCTCTCGAACTTAACATTAATATCATTAGAGCCAATTATAACACACCTCCTTTTCATTTGACACTTCTTCTTCTTCTTCAATTAAGCAAATCATCAGAAGTGCAAATCTATCGCGATTTATCGCATTTAATTCTGCCAGTGTACCTACGTATTTTTAGCAATTAAAGTATGGTGAAACGCCAATGAAAGTGATAGATTGTTCCCCAAGATAAAACAGGGTTCTCTCGAAAACTAGCTTCTTTCTTGGAAAACAAAATGGCTGCTGAACGGTGGTTATTTCGTACTATCAGTGTTAACAAAATGTCAATATTTATTTATTTATTTACAAGAATATGGTAGGTACCAACATAGATACCTATATAGTATTATATTAAAATTAATTCAACATATTGTGCCGTTTCCGGAATGCAAATGTCATCTATACATATAACAAAATTGTAACAGGTCGATGTCTGTACATGGGAGATAAATAAGAAAAAATAAATGTGGGTGACTCTATCAGTGATATAGAAGCCAAAAATACCGTGTTTGGACGTTTGTAACTCAATCACGCAAAAACGGCTAAACGGATTTGGATGAAATTTGGCATGAACGTTTTCAGGGGTACATAGAAGGACATAGGGTACTTTTTATCCCGGAATTCTCGCAGGAACTCCGAAATTACCGCGGGTGAAACCGCGGGGCACAGCTAGTCTTAAATAAATCTTTCATAGTATTTTGAAATGTCAGTAGATAAATAATATAAAGAGCCTAAGTGAGTACCGTTCGCATATCGCCAACAACTTAGACAGCCCACAGACTGAGGCGCTCAGCAGCACCATGTCGTTTGCGTAACTGATGTTGTTGACGCAAGTGCCGTCAATATGGAAACCGACACGAATGCTGCTGAGCTCCTCAATCAGAGCGTTTACATACAGGTTGAAGAGCTTTGGCGAGGTCAGCCCTCCCTGCCTCACCCCACACTCCAACCTGTATGGTTCAGACAAAGTACTCGACCACCGAACAACGTTGATCTGATTGAGATACCAATATTTAAAGATTTGTATTAAGTATCTCCTGAGGCACAGAAGGTAAATGGATAACTATGGAACTAAATAAATGAAATAAATAACAATGAATAAAAGTACTATTTGTCCTTACCCGTGAACACCAAACGCAGTTTTCTTCAGCAAAAGCGATGCAGCTTCCGCAGGTTTTGAAAGAATTGCATTTGGAAACTGCACTACTAGTAGTGTGTAAAAGAACTATTAGCAAAGTTATTATTATTAAGCAACACATTTTAAAAATTTTATTATGAACAAATTTGAAACGTGCGACACAGGAGACACCGCAAAATATAACTGGATTGTTTGAGCAATATTATTTCGAATAAATGACTGTTCAGGAAAATTTACATAAGATAGGTACCTACGTTTATAAGGTAAACGTTTGTAAGTTGAACAGCGTCCCATCATGCATTTTGAGGGTTCCGTACCTCAAAAGGAAAAAAAATTGAACCCTTATAGGATCACTTTGTTGTCCGTCTGTCTGCCAAGATCCTTTATCTCGGGAACTTACTAAGAACTACGAAATTTGGCAAGTAATATCGTCGTCGTATTGCATATCGTACAAGTACAGGGAAAAATCTGAAAATTGATTAGTAATTTTTAATAAAATCGTAAAAAATAAGGTCTTTATTTAAAGAAGGCACGTAATCAATCGAGGTTAAGCAAAGAAATGCGCGGTCATAATGGGCATGTTGACTAATTTTTATTTTTTAGTCCGTCTTGTAGATTATTAAAAAATATTGGACACGTATTTTTTCTTTTTTTTCGTAATCAAAAAATAACGGCGATATATTGAGTTGAAATTTCGCGTGACGTCACTATTCTGACAGTTTGTATGGCGGTTTTGCGGTTAGTGACGTCACGACCTCCTCATCCTAAACTTTAAAGCGCTTTATCTCTGTATATTTTAATTTATTTAAAAAAGCAAAAAATACGTGTCTATTGTTTTTTTATTTTCTAACTGACGGACTAATTACAATTTTGATTTTCAATAGTAGTCAACATCCCTATTGTATGGGTACCAAATTTTTCTGTACCTACTCTAGCTTTAGTGTTGCTGGGTCGGTAAAGCAGTACTAGACACTCATTTTTCACTCCCTGAAAACACGGATAAAACTATGTTTCCTGAAAATGAAACCTAGCTAGATCGATTAACGCGCCCCCGAAACCTCCTGCGAAACCTCCTGCATAGTAGGTATAGGTAATAAATTTCATGAAATCGTTCAAAGGTAGTAGATTTATAAAAATGTAATTAAGTTAAACATCTATATAAATAAAAATTATTCGCCGAAATGTATATGATCGCCTAACTCTCAAACGGCTGCACCAAGTTGGATAAGCTACTTTCTTCCTGCGGGAATTACGAAACTCACGCGGGTGAATTTCCGAAGGGTTGGACCGATTTTGACGCGACTTTCACTGCGAATTAGCTGATGTTATAAGGAGTCAATTAGGCTACTTTGCAGTTCGTCCCGAAATTCACACGGGTGAAACCGCAAGGCATAGCTCGTTCATAATAAAACGATCTGCCAATATGGCGATATCGTAAACGCCTAGACTATAGCTTAACGCAATAATGTTTTAAAACATTTTTCTTTTACATTACTCATACTCGGAAAGTAGGTCTGAAGTTGCCTGAGAAGCGGGTTGAAAGTAACACTTTTCAGCCCTAGGGAGAATCGCTTTCAACTGACAGCTGAATACTGCAGAAACTCAAGTTTTTTTTTTTATGTCATAGGGGGCATACTTACTGGCCAGTAGCACACCTAATGGTTGATTTATGTAAAATAAAATTAACTAATTTTTTTCTTAGGTAATTCCTATTTTTATTTTGACTTTCCTTGCATTCGTAATGAAAAGCACAGTGTTATCCTCGGGAGAAAGACTTATTTAGTCCCTCGATCTATTGGCGCCCTCGCTACGCCCTCCCAAACCCCGTCTCGGGACTAAATAAGTTACTTTCACCCCTAGGATAACAATGTACTATTTATACCTATTACCTATTTCTAAGTTAAACTGCCTCTTTTAATAAAAAAAAGGAATACAACTTTAGGTTTTATAAATTACGAGTGGAAGATTATTAATTACGTTCAGACGAAATTTGTTTTCGAACTCAACATATTAAGTACTTTACGAAACAATGATAGATAATAATTATATTTTAATCACATAGTACTTATACTGTTTAATAATGATTGTAAACAATAAAAGTCAAAATCTATCTAGTTAAATATACTACTATAGGTACGGTCTACGTAGTAGTAGCTCAGAGTAATAAATATACTACGTACTGTACGTAGTATATAATATTATTCTGAGGTAGTACCAACTACCTAGATGATTTATTTGAAAGCGTTGTTTACATTTAGTTTAATGACATGCCACACGATGGCGTTACAAACAGATGCGTTTAAAATCTGATGTCCCTAACATGTAGAAGAGATATGTTTGTCTCTTGCGTCTTACTTATCTTCATCTACAGATATTGATATAGTGCATTATAGCAACTTATTTAACTTAAAAATGCATTAGTAAATACGTTAATAAATTATTGTTGACACAAATATGTCATTTACAGAACTTTCGCCAGAGATAACAACAAAACACGCAGATCGCGCTATCGAAGTTTTCACTTTGCTCGGTATAAATATAAACTGTTTAGCTATCTCTACCACGGGAGTCCGTTTCTACACAGGAAAACAGTACTCGCGAGGTAGAGCTGTGTACAAAGTCTACTTCAATCGCAGTGAAGCAATTTGCATAAATGGTTAGCAGTTGTGGAGCATTCTACAGACGCCGTGTCGTCACAAGGGCCTTCATTGCCCATTCGGCCGCCAATGGTCATTAACAGCCGAGTCAACCACCAATGAAAGGGGTTCTCGGTCTATCGAGTTTGGTTGTCACTGAGACATTACCACTATACGCGCACGCATACAACGAGGCATTGTTGACCTCAACACCACTGTGTAGAAGCATTGACTTCCCTTTTACATCAAAAAGTTTCATCTAATTATGTAGATACCTACTTGTTATTACTAGATATTTGTTAGTTATTGCAATTATAACTTTTAGTAGTGATTTTAGAAATTGAGATTAACCGAAATCGTTGTTTAAATCATTATTAACCTTTTGATGACGTTTTGGAAATACCGGAAACAGAAAATATGAAAAACAGATTACAACAGGAGTTTTTAAATTATTTTATTTTAATTAAATAAATGAAACATTTTTTATTATAATTAGACAACTTTAGTTCTTTCTAGTATTTTATTTTGGAATGTATGTTTCTTAACATTATTATTTCTGAAAAATGTACTGTAGGTAGTAAGGTTTGACCCAAAAATCTATCTCTACAAAATAGGTAGAGTATAGGTAGGTACCTAACTTTGCAGAAAATCGTTTCGAAGGCTATCAAATAAAATATTCTGTCTGAATCGTGCAATAAACCCTTGTGCCACGAAATTTTATTCTACAACTCACTGTCGTAATGTTGTTTCTTTTTCATTTATAATTATTTTTTTACTTAATCAATTAACCAGATTAAATAATAATTAAAGATGTACCTAATTTTGATCAAGATTTACTTGACGGAGCGATCGCTCTAGGCGCCAGGTAAACAAATTGTTAATAATTATATTTATATACCTATCTATCATTTGTTTAACATAAAGCCAAAGTACAATTTAGCGCCGACTAAAGGGCGCTGAAAGACAATCTCGCTCTACCCTGATCAAAGGCTAGGGTCGCCACTGAATGGTAGAGTTGATGGATATTTGTGCTCGTAAAAAGTACCTACCTATAAATACCTAAAGTAGGTAATTAGTCAATTTTATTACGTATACCTACTAGAGTTGATCCCCGCGGTTTTGCCCGCGTTTAATTCGGAGTTCCCGCAAGAATTCCAGGATAAAAGTATCCTGTGTCCTTCTCTGTACCTACTCCCGACAATGTTTATGCAAAATTTCATGATGATCGATATAGTAATTAAGACATGAAAGCGTAAAAAGTAAAAAAACATACCAACAAACATTCGAATTTATACCCGCGTTAATTTCAGTCGTCAAAAATTCATAGTATCATATCAAGGCTCTGTAGCTCTACAATATGTGCATGATTGCAACATAACCGGTTTAGTGGTTAAGGTGTTAAAGCGTAACAAACAAACAAACAAACAAACAAACAAAATTCGCATTTATAACATTAGCTATGATAGTTAGATTGTATACTTTGACTAGCTAGCTTAACTTCTATATTGTGACTAACACAAAAAATCCGCTAAGCTGGTTGTTATATTTATTATAATATGTCACCGATACTTCACATTTAAAAGAAGAGTGGAGATAGGGTTGCCGGATAAGTTTGACTTTTTACGGACGTGTCCGGCCAGTCCGACTTTTGTTAGGCTTTTTGTCTGGCTGCTGCGCGAGTCGAAAGTCGAGAGCAAGTATAGGTAGGTAAAACATAATACAAAAACATAATAATTTTAATTTTTTTTTCATCATGAAATATGGTTCGGCTTTTAGAACATAGCTTTGATGAAAACTGAAAAGCTAATATTAGAAATTAAAGGTGAGTACCTAGAGCACAGATAATATAATACTATACTCCTAGAGTAAGGCATGTTGTCTGGCTCTAGATAAAATTACGTAAGAAAGACAACAGATAGCGCCACATACATAACGTTGCGTTAAAATTATTATACAACGCATGTACCCATGCTCAGAAAGTGCCCTCTATGGAAGAGAAAACGTGTATTAGATTTTGCACCTTTAAGAAAATCATAAATTAATTATGAATTTAACTTATAATATCGTTGCCCGTTGGGCATAATAGTATAATGTCATAATACGTTTTACAGTATTATTATACGCAGAGATTTTACTCAAAGTTCCTTTTTATTAACAAAAAAATATCTAAAACAAAAAAAAATGGTGTTGCTTAAATCCATTTTGTGGATACAAAAAAAAACATAGATTACCAGGGAAAAATGAAAATGGCGCCAATTACTAACACTAGTTCGTCTGCGTACAAAGACTAAGGAAGTGCGTGCCATGCAGCCAGTTGCAATTTTTTTAAATACTTAGGTAAATATCTGGGGGCACGGCAGTGCCCCCGCCAAGTCGAGCAACAAAAGCGGCACGGCCGTACTATCCTTTTCTCGAAGCAATTCAGGCCATTTTCGACCCCCTATAACTTCGTTGTGGATAAAACTAGAAGCCTGAATTTTTAGTAAACAAGCAGGTATTGTATAAAGACGGTATAATTTAAATTTCATTCGATTTGAACCAGTAGTTTAAGAATTATAACTAGTCAAAGTTTCTTAATTTTGTAGGTCACTCACTCACTCACTCACTCACTCACTCACTCACTCACTGACCGATCATCAAAATTCTAAGGCACTTCTAGCAGACATAGAAGTTTGAAATTTAGAATACAATTAGTGATTATTATATAAATCAAGGAAAAATTAAAATATTTAGCAATTTCGGTCCAGTTTTCTAGATACACTAACTGCATAAATAACTTTGTAATCCCATATAAATGTATGGAATTACAAAGTTATATATGCAGTTATATGTACCAACTGCACAAATAACTTTGTAATCCCATATAAATATATGAGACTAGCTGTTCCCCGCGGTTTCACCCGCGTTAATTTCGGAGATCCCGCGGGAATTCAGAGATGCAAAGTAGTTAGTACCCTATATCCCTAGGTTTTCTTTACCCCTGACAACGTGCATGCAAAATTTCGTGAGATTTCACCAGCGTTAATTTCGGAGATCCTTCGGGAATTCCGAGATAAAATTACCCTAATCTGAATGCTCCAACGATTTTCATGAAATTTTGTATACAGGGGATTTCGGGGGCCATAAATCGATCTAGCTAGGATTCATTTCTGGAATTCCCGCGCGAACTCTGATATCAACGCGGGTGAATTAATTATTGCATACTACACGTCAAGGGTACAGGAAAGGTCATAGGGTAGTACTTTTATCTCAGAATACCCGCGGGATCTCCGAAATTAACGTGGGTTAAACCGCGGGGAACAGCTATTTAAGCCGTTGCCCAGATATTAATAAATAATAATAATAAGTGTAGCTAGTTACCTACCTAGATATAAAGTGTAGATACATAGTTACCTAGACATAATTATGTTCAAAGGTACAATGGTCAACGGAATGAAAAAGCAAGAATGGGGCATGTGTTTATATATATTATAAAGTTGTACCAAAATCTTTCAAGTTATTAAAGTAGACTAAATTGCTCAAAGGAGGAAGACCATTTACAAAAAGAAATGAGATCCCATCAAAAACAAACTTGTAAAAAAGTCCAAGTCTCGCAACTCACTTCTTCTACAGTAAAAAGTTGTGGGATCAATGTAATACCAAGTCGGTTAATTTATTCAGTGCCTACTTAAGGGTCCTTCTGTCTAAAGTTATCATGTTATAAGCTAATCTAATAACATTTTATAGTGACCATATCAAATTTAAAAGCCTTTTATGTTTTAAATAGATTGATTGGCTTGGCGATCACGTGAAAACACAATGTATCTCACAAGTAATACATATTATAATTAAATTAGATTGTTTAGAACCATAATTATGTATTACATGTGAGATATATTGTGTTTTCACGTGATCGCCAAGCCAATCAATCTATTTAAAACATAAAAGGTTTTTAAATTTGATATGGTCACTATAAAATGTTATTAGATTAGCTTATAACATGATAACTTTAGACAGAAGGACCCTTAAGTAGGCACTGAATAAATTAACCGACTTGGTATTACATTGATCTCACAACTTTTTACTGTAGAAGAAGTGAGTTGCGAGACTTGGACTTTTTTACAAGTTTGTTTTTGATGGGATTAAATTTTTAACTGGCATTTCACTTATTATGTTTTATTTATTTTTTATTTAAGCTTATTGCACAACATGGTACAAAAGGCGGACTTAATGCCACAGTGGCATTCTCTACCAGTCAACCTTCACGGTGTTCAGAAAGTGTGCTTGGTGGTGCTTGAGCTTATGTTAAATTGCAATTAACATTAATTTAATGAACGTCTCTGATTGCGGCAATTTTGTTTTAAAAATCTTTACTTAAAATTAAAAGTCATTACAACTACTCTGAGTGCGGCCGTTAGGTTAGGTACGTACGTAACTGTAGCACTTTCGAGCAAATATTTCCCGTTCCCCTAGGAACTTCGGGATAAATACCTATAGTAGGTACACTCTTGGTTAACAATGCAACAACCTATCAAAATTCCAAGTTAATTCCTAAAATGCTGCATGCTGTATTTTTAAATAAATAAATAAAATTAAATTAAATTAAATTATATTTGTGTTGCACCTATACCTACCTACATCTACATAGGTACATTTCTACTTTTTTGCTTGTAAACTATAATTACATCACGATACTCATAGTTAGTTCTTCTTATCTTTATCAATTAGGCAATTTCCGCGAATTTACGCATGAGCACAGCTGATGATTCATCCATCGGTCGTCTCAGCGCGAGCCGACTGCTGCCGCTGTCGAATGCGTATTTCCAACCGGTCGTTCCGGCGGTGCGCGCGCGATTCGTGTTTCGAATTTCAAATCGAAACTTAAAATAAATATTTTTTTTAATAAGTGGTCAGTCTTCGCGTTTGCATCAAGGTTAATTTAAAAAAGTGTAACAATTTTTGTTGATGTTTTAAAAAAATTTTTTATTAATTGTGGAACAATGGCGTTTGCACGTGTGTATTTGTCAGTGTTAATTTTGACTTCATTAAAATATGTTTCTGCATCGTATTGCTCGGATATGGAGACAATTATGAATTGCAACGATTGCATAAAATGTGGTGGTTATTGGTGCGACAGGCCCTTGCTGACACAGGTAATTTTAAAATTTATAAAAAATGATATATAAAATGTCTTTGGTAAACACTAATATTTTTTTAGGGTAGTTTTATAATATTGGTAGATAAAAGCATCGAGGTTGTGCGGCTCGATCAACAAATACCCCAAGCAGAGAGAAGGTAACCCCAAAGAATATCAAAGAATATTTGTACCTACAACTTTATTATTATTAGGTACTTTTTTTTTTAATAAACATTTTGGAGCCAAAAGAATCCTAACGTACGCATAAAACAGAGTCCTCCGGCGCGT
The DNA here is from genome assembly GCA_907165275.2 of Zygaena filipendulae. NCBI lineage: Eukaryota > Metazoa > Arthropoda > Insecta > Lepidoptera > Zygaenidae > Zygaena > Zygaena filipendulae. Next base: position 3,632,533 of record OU015649.1, read on the forward strand.
CTGTCTATCTGTCTGTTCGCGATAAACTCAAACACGGATTTTCAGGCGGTTTTCACGAATAGATAAAGGGATTCAATAGGAAGGTTTATACGTAAAGTTTATCCTGGAGTTCCCGCGGGAAAAAAAATTATAGCAGGTGAAAACTCCCGAGCTTACGGTACACAATAAAAATGATGATGATGCATTATAGGTAATTTTAAATTTTACTAGTTGTGCCCCGCGGCTTCATCCGCGTGAGTTTCGGAATTCCCGCAGGAGCTATCAATTTCCTTTAATACAAACCTTCCCCTGATAATTACGAAGTCAACAAAAAAGAATTATTTACATCGGTCGAGCCATTCTCGAGTTTTAGCAAGACTAACGAACAGCATTCATTTTTATATAGGTATAAGAAGATTATGTAGGAACCATGCAGGAACTTAACTATTTACTTTTCCATTAAATTTAATACATTTATCAATTATGATTTCCTAATTATTATGTTTATTGTTATTCACATGAAATAACAATAAACATAATAATTAGAACAAGCATTTAAAGTTCAATTGCAAATCACTTTTAAATTAAGGACCTATTCGAGTCGACCTTTATTTAGTCTGACTTATAATAGCGTGACTCCTGAAGTCTGAGTAAATATTTACATATAACTAGATAGTTTAGAATATTATAAATAAGTAGTAAGTATAAATAAGTTGTAAGTAAGCTAGTCCAAAAGGGGGTATCAAACCGAATTAGTATAAAAAAGTTGCATTGGTACATTGATATTTCTCATACTTTTGCATTAGATTTTCTTCAAACGTCGATAGGTTTACGGAAAATATTTTTTCAGATTGTATCGGTTATCAAGAAATAATCAACTAACAGTTACTATCGAGAAAATTTTAATTTTTAAACCTAAAAAGCTGCATCGACATCAAATTATGAGCCTGTGTTTACATTTTGTGGGGTCAAGTAACCTCACCTTTGATTTTAAACGAATTAAACTGATTTTAGCATTCCGGACAAATCTTCGTGAATCGTGATTTGATAATTTATATGCGTTTATAAACGATAGCTGTTCCCCCGCGGTTTCACTCGCGGTGATTTCGGAGTTCCCGCAGGAACTCCGGGATAAGAAGTACCCTATGACACTCAGGAACATTGTAGCATTCTATCGGTAAAAGAATTTTCAAAATCGGTTCAGTAGATGCAGAGATTACCGCCTACAACTCCACAAACTCACCAACTTTACCTCTTTACTCTTATTAGTATATATACAAAAATTATTTATAATCGATTCAGTAATATAGTTATCCAGATTTTATCCCCTTACATCCTTAAAGAAAGTGAAGACCACCATTTTTGGAGAAATCGAGGAAACTCTTCAAATTTTACAGGCACCCCTAAAGCGATTTGGGTATAGATAAATTGTCATTTTATAAATAAACCAATCCAAGACCAATAATAAATAATATTGTATCATTCAACCTTTTTTAAAGAGTGTGCGCAAGATGTTGCCTAACAGAAAATTGAACCAATTTGTCTAATCATAAAACGTCTCTTCAATTGGAGTGGGATTACTCTTCGGTACTTCAGCACCGCCTTTCACTAATCATTACTGTTGTATTATTTTGATGTCCGTACCCAAAGATATTGAAAGAGAATAGATTGACAGCTTTCCCCTTGAACCACGCAGCGGTCAAATGATCTCATGTTAACAAAATGCCGTTAGCTAGCAGCAAGGCTAGCAGAGACTAGTGTCTATAGATAGGTACCACTTGACGGAAAGAGATATGATTGGCTATTTGGAATGTACTTTGTGGTGCAATTACTTTTTGATTGCGTCGTGTGATTGGTTTTTATTTTGATCATTCCCCCTGCAGAAATTGGTTGACGTGGATTACATAGTAAAAGTTTGTATTGTTCGTATATTCTCTTATAATGTCTTTGTCCGTACCCATCATTTAAGCGAGGTCAAGGCAACAAGAAGACAACATCCATTGCCACGGAAGAAAGCAATTGACCCAATCACAATAATATACATACATATTATTACCTAGCTGTGCCCCGCGGTTTCACCCGCGTGAGTTTCGGAATTCCCGCAAAAACTATTTTTTTCTGAAATAAAAATAGCCTAAGTTACTCCTTGATATATCATCAGCTATCTGCCAATGAAAGTCCCATTAAAATCGGTCCAACCGTTACAGAGAGAAGCTGGAACAAACAGACAAACAGACAGAACGACAGACAGAAATTAAAAAAAAAAAATTAATGTGAATACCGTATATACTTTTATATGCATTAAGTGAAAAACTGTTACTTTGGAATTAGTTACAAACAGACACTTAAATTTTATTTACATGTATAGACTAGGTACCTATACCTACATGAATTCTTCGTAGAAACAAAGACATTGCTTTATTTATATGTTGTATAAATAATAATTATTAATAAGCGATCTTGTTGAACAGCACCCTTGGTGCAGTGATTAGTAAACCTGAATGCTACGTCAAGTGTCGCAGGTTCGATCCTCGCATCAGGGTCAACATTTTGTGTTAACCCCGAATGTGGGTGTTCAATTTTTCTAGTCAGTAATTCACAAAAAAAAATACAAGCCAAATCTACCTATGTACAAGCTTTGCTTAGTCTGCGAAATAGAGAAACTTTCTTTTTTAAGTCGGTTAAAAACTGCGAAATGCCGCCGTCGCATCATTAATAAGATGACTAAACAAAATCTTGTTAAATGTCCGATAGCCACTTCAATTATATTATGTAGTTAGCGGGCTATAGAGACGGTCGATTAGGGTTGCCACCGGTACTATATTATATAGTATTGTACTATATGTCAGTCAATTGTACTTTATACATATTATAGAAAAATAATATAGTACGAAAAATACTATAATTTTTATCCCCAATTCAACTGTCGCACTTTTTTATATTAACTGTGACTGGTCTAGAACGCACCCGTAGCGCAACACGGGGAAGTTCAGAACGAAACGCATACGCGATAAGTATAATCGTAGATACATAATGATTAAAAATAAATATGTACTATTTTCTCCCTGCATTATGCAAAAGTAAGTACTATATTTTTTCATCTTTTTTTCGGAAAAATACTATATTTTTTTCCAAAAAAGGTGACAACCCTACGGTCGATCGACCAATTTCCTGACAAACCCACTTTTCCGATATCCGCTCTTTGTCCTAATTCAAAGTAGTTTCACCCGCGGTTTCGCTTTTACCCGCGGAACGGAGGACGGTTTACCTGGGCCCTTATTCACTATGATCATAACACAGCGCGTTAACATAACGCGCCGCAAAAATGGTCTTTCTCTCGTAATCAATGAAGTTTCACTCCAAAAAAATACGTTTAAAACGTTTCTTATGGCATACAGAATAATAATTTCTAATATTTTGGCATCTTAAACGTTTGGGATTGCGTTTTTGAGGCGCGCGTTATGGGCAAGGAATGTTGTTGGTCATAGAGAATAAGGGCCCTGATGCATGGGAGCTGTTATTTATGTCTTTGTTTCAACATTCAACAAACGTTCCTTGGGTCTTGTTCATATAAACATTCTTCACATACACTGCTGTTTGAGCTATTTTTTTATCTATGGACTTTTGAAACATTTGGCCAACGGCAAAAAACAAAAATGTATTTTTTATAAGTCTCATTGTAGGCAGGTACAGTTTGAAACTGCAATTTACATAACAACTAGGTACCTCAGAAAATAAAAAAGTCCGAATGTGTCCGCGCGATGCGACATCAATAAGCCCTTTCGGGCTAAGTGTCTTGTATATTATGTTGTTAATATATTTGTTTTTTTGGAGTAAACAAATAAAAATAAATAAAAACATGACGTGTTAAAGACTGCAAAATAGCTCTAGGAGCTCTTGACAGCCGTCAATCGGACGCCTTGGGTTTCCAACAAAATATCCTTATTTAAATTGTCACACTAAACACTATTAAACACCAACACTATTCCATCTACCCGGAATAATACCAGCTGTGCCCAGCGGTTTCAGTCGCGTGACTTTCGGAATTCCTGCAGGAACTTTACTTCCTCAGCTAATTAGCAGTGAAAGTCCTGTTAAAATCGGTCCAACCATTCCGGAGATTACCTACGCGCGTGAGTTTCAAAATTCCCGCAGGAACTCCAAACTTCTTTTATTCTTCTTCTTCTTAAAATAACAGAGAATTAGCGAAATTGGTCCAGCCGTTCACACGTAATGCCGTAGGTACCCAAGGGAAGTAGGGATTCACTTTTATATATAAACATAGATCATAATTGCGAACGTGAGTTCGTTTGTTTGTTTGCACGCTTTCACACTTTGACTACACTCAATCGATCATTATGCGCATTAACGTTATCAGGTGTTCAGAAAAGCACTATTATAGTACTTACCTGCCAGCCGTCCAGAAAAAAGGTACAGTTCCCGAGGGATAGAAAATTGATTGACAAAATTCACATTAATGCAAGCAAAGCCACGGGCTTTATGTTTTTGCAAATTATAATTTTAATTGGTATTTATCCAACATGTGAAGTTACAGATTGAATCCTTCCTTATGATTTTATCATGTAGATATAAATTGTTCTGAATAGGTACAACATATAGCCATTTCAAGGATAAGAAAGCTCATTGCTAATTTTGCATTTCCGTATAAGAATATAATAATTATTTAAGCAAAGGTCAAATACACATCAACACACTAAGGTCGTTTGCTCTTCCATCGAACCATCGACGTAATACTTAGGTACCTACTTCGTACTAATCATTGTTACAGAGATGCAAAAGCGTGATATAAATAAATTATTTATACATTTCGGAATTCCTGCGGGAACTCCGAAATTGACACCTACAATGATCGATTAAGTAGTTAAAGAGTGAAAGCGTAACAAACAAACACACATTCGTATTTAAAATACCTATTAGGTGTCTATCCGAGTAAAATGTCTATTTACATAGACATTCCTCTAAACAACCCCATAGTCTGCCTGCGGTATCCCTAGATTCGGTCACAAATCCACAATTTATTTATTTATTTATTTATTCTTTATTGCACAGTGTGTACAAATGGCGAACTTAATGCCTTGCGGCATTCTCACAATCACAATCCTTACAATAAAAATGAGAAAGTGTGTTTGTTACGCTTTCAAGGCTTAACGGCTAAACCGATCATCATGACATTTTGCATACACGTTGTCAGGGGTATAGAGAAGAACATAGGGTGCTTTTAGTCTCGAAAATCCCGCGGGAACTTCTAAACGCGTGTGTAACCGCGGGGAACAACTAGTAAGAATGTAGGTAACTACTTAAAACAATATCCTTGTTGAAGTTTTCACAACAAAAGCATCGGAAATCCTTTTAATTGCACTACGTAGGTAGGTAATAGAATCGCATTAACAATGTAATTCATCCCATTCACGATTACTTTTACTGAGTTCCAGTTAAATGCCTAAATTGTAAGCATTTACTTACGTCGTGTGAGGCGATTGTGTAGCTGAAGGTTTGTCGCAACTGACGCGGATACTTCACCGCCGTTAATACAATTTACATACGATAGATGCAGCATAAACAGAGACCTCTTTTCTAGTGGTGACTGACAAACTGACAGACAAAATATTTTAATGAAATCGGAATTTATTTTTAGTTTAAGTAGTTACTTGAAGTCAATTTTAAAATCTAAATCTAAAATAAAAATAAGTCGATACAAACTTCGATTATATTTATTATTTTAATATGTAATATAATATTACAATCTATAACACACTTACCGCCGCACTCAGAGTCGACTTTAATGATTACTTAGTTAAGTATAGATTTTTAAAATAAAGCTGCCGCAATCAGACAAGTTTAATAAATTAATGTTAATTGGCATTTAACTAATTAAGTTACATCTCATTAAATGCCAATTAACATTAATTTACTGAAAGTCTCTGATTGCGGCAATTTTGTTTTAAAAATCTATACTTAACTAAGTAATCATTAAAGTCGACTCTGAGTGCGGCCGTTAGTTTCCAATATACCTACTTAATTATGTAATTAACTACTAATCACCTATTATTATAAGCGATTAGTTGTATATTTATAATTCAAACGTGCGTAAATAAATGAACAGATTTGAATACACTAACAAAGTAACTATGTCACGTCGGATCCGCGTTAGTTTATGTGGGCCTTTATACTCAGTACGTGCGGTCAACGGTGGTACCTACCTTATTATTATTGGTCCATCCGAGTAAGGCGCAATGTTACAATTCCGAGAAATTATAAATATAAAACTGAACGACCTATATTAAACTCATTCGTATTTTGAACGTTGAAACCAGCGTTGAAACATTAAAATTGCACAATTTTCCACAGGCTACCGTAATGAGGAGTACGGCTCGGCTGTACCATAATATTAAATTGTACTAACTCTATCAATCAATGCTTGAGCAACGTTACGGACTATGAAAGCGTACATGCAACGTCCCCAAGTCCACCACGATTAACGGTCTTGTTGGTAAATCTGCGACGGTGTGCCAGTTTTAACGATCCCCTTGAACTTTATATTTCTCTTGCTACTTACGAAATTCGCTATTATAATTACAATATTTGCGAATACAAAACGGTCATTTACGTATTAATGACAGTAAGATGACAGTAGGTACAACAAAAAAAATTAGGTACGAGTTCCTAAAATTATAATTGGCTACTTGACTAATTTTTTTTTTCAGTACGTCGGTAGATTGATAAAAAATATTGGACACGTATTTTTTTCTTTTTTTTTATGTAATACGTAGCTGATACGTAGTATATTCTGACGTTACAAACATTTTGACGTTACAAACAGCAATTTTATTTATATTATGTATTGATAGGTATGAGCATAAAAAATACTTTGTAACTGTTGATATACCAAAATCAACTGTTCTTTGTTTTTAAAATAAATCGAATTAATAACCTTTTTTAAAACAAGGTCACATAACAATGTCAGAAAAAATTGATACCTGATATGTGGTGTTGTCAAAATGTAATGGAAGCCATCACACACGTTGTCGTGGGTAAATCGTTGTTGGAAGCCTTTGGCTTTGTAATGTTGATATGTTAGATTGTAGTGATTTTGAAATATTGAATACCGACGGCGAAGCCTAACGCCGATCGTTATGTTTCAGTTCTTTACCTACGAATGAAGCCTCACTTGTAGTCTGTCTAGTTACTAAGTAGTAAGTAGGCTATATTTTACCCACAGCTTTAAGACAATGATATGTCACCAACATAGAGCAATATATAGGTATACAGTATATATTTTTCTAGCTGGCTACAATTTTTTACCCCGGGTTATGTTGATTAAATGTGACTTGTGATACGTATTGTAACATAATATATTTTAAAACAGTATTCATAGGTATTTGAGCCTACTAAAATATGTCGAAATTTAAGAATGTAAATATTTATGTAAATGTATTTTCTTCTTTCTTCTTCTTCTTCTTTAAATAGTTTTTTATGGCTTTTCAATAACTACGAGTATACCTCGCACATAAATTCTTGGGGAATAGGGTGTAATACAATAAGTAGAGTAAAATTAAATAGAGTTGAATTAAATTATTATGGTAATTATGATATCTAAATCCTTAGATACTAATATTATCTAACTATAAATACGAAAGTAACAGTTTGATTGTTTGTTTGTTTATTTGTTTATTTGTTACGCTTTTACGCCTTAACAACTGTACCGATCATCATGAAACTTTTCATACACGTCAGTGTTACAGAGAAGGATATCCATAGGGTACTTTTTATCCCGGAATTCCGGCGGAATCTCCGAAATTGCCGCGGGTGAAATCGCGGAGAACAGCTAGTGATAAAATAATACAATAACAGCCTCCCTACACTTCATAATTTTGTTCTAAGACGAACAAATCCAGTAGTACAACTACCCACACATTAGGAGAATCAAGTTTCTCTTTGCGTTTCATAGATTGCAGTTGCGATAGAAACATTAACTACCGCCTAGTCTGGCTTGGCTTGTCTCGAGTTTAGTAGAGAGTGTCTCACATAGGTATTGATTCAGTTCACTAACTTGTTTACAACGTCTCGTCTGGGACTTATCCGATGCGTCCAGCCGGGAGCGACGACCTCTTTAGCAGGGCTTAAATATATTTATTTGGATCTTTTTTTCTGCAGTGTCGCAACTTGTAAGACATGTACCTAAGTGTTATAAGTGGCCTGGCTGTCGGTGTGACAACTGCAAAATAAACATGACGTTGCTTAGTTCGGAAATGAAATCGGCATATAGTGTGTATTTTATAATCAATCCACTACATTATTTAGGCTAAAAACTTTAACTAGTTGAACATTGGGTACTTTTTATCCCTATTAAACACAATTAAACAAATACTTCCCAAGTAAATCTCGAAATCAAAAATGGATTATGAAGTAGAGAATGTAACTTATTAACAAATAATTAAATAAATTAGTCATAATCAGTTATAGAGCATATTACCGAGGTGGGGCATTTTACAATAACATGCGGGTGATCTCATCCAGGAAAAACAATACACACGATGTCTTTGTTCGTTAATTGAAATATTATAGGTACCTACTTATTAAGTTACTGGATTAAGAACAGCAAGCAAAAAGTAAGATCCTTCGTTATTCATTAAAGAAATAGCATTCAATAATCTTATGAAATTGCATAAAAAATCATATATACTTAACATAGACGGCGAGTCGACAGTACCTACTCAAGTTTGAAAAATAAAACTTGAAATAATTTCCCTCACTTAAACTTGCATAAGTAATGTAACTTGTAATTGTGAAAGCACGCTCTGCAGGGCATTAGAAGATGTCGCAACTCGCAACGGCAAACGACATTTCTATCATTACTAAATCAAATCACCCACTTCACCACTTTGAAACTAATCTCACTTTATCTCTCTCTTTTTCTTTCTCATTTCACTTAAAAAGAGATGTCTGATATCGCTTCAGTGTTTTGCTGAGTGAAATAGTTGCATTGTGCTTATATTTATTTATTTATTCATATCTAAAATCTAAATACATAAACTCACGTTTGTAGAAGGAGGAGAAGTAAACCGAGCCCATGGACACAGGATACTTGTTATACCGGCGCCATAGACCAGCGTTTACTACCGACATCTTATATCTATAATAAAGATGGCCTTATGTGCTGTGTTATTTATTTCTGAATAAATAAATTATTATGTCTAACATTAATAATCCTTCATCTTCTATTGTTCTTTATATTTGCCTTTCTAACTTGATCAGAATATTATGTCCCTTATGTACGATGTCTTCTATAGAAAGATACTAAATTATGTTCGAAATTAAAATATGTCATGCTCATTTTTGTTATGCCAACACACAATTTCGACGCGAATATAAATGTTGAAAATCTCATTCCCGGTTTCCGTTTCGAGTAAAACGTTAGGTTTAACTCTCATTCATATAGATAGTCTACATTCAAGTACCTACCACTTAAAATAACTTGAGTGAACGGTGTACCTATAGATTAGCGAGATTCAAAAGAGTTAAATCAGTAATGCACCTATTTAAATCAGGTTGTGCCGGACCCAGAGCAGAAACAGGGGGACGGTCTCAACTACTATCACTTCTTACTCCACCTACGCTTCGTCGCGAGATGTGGAAGGGGTCGTTGAACTCTGAGCGGTAGATTCAAACACATCAGTTATACCTTTCTCAAATGTAATGTTATTAATATTCATAGAATGCAATAATAAATCTATAAACTGGTACCAACGATCACTAACTTGTAATGAAGATGGAGTTAACTGTAGAGACTTTTAATAATGATTTTAAACTTCACCATTCAATATAGTAATGAGATAAAGCGAAGTAATCGAATTTTTTGATGAATTCGGTTCATTTTATTATAAACATTCTCCTACGGTATGGTCATTTAAATAAAGTTTTGTATTCGTCTTTTGTGATTTTCTTAATACCATATTACATAATAATATTATGTCCTTTAAAGTCTCTTTAAACATTCCAACAACGTTTTGATGAGTAGGTACCTAATGTATAATTTATAATGAATATGTAAAAGTTTTTAATTAAGTAATTCTTTTACACAAGCAAAGCTGATAGGTGATGTGGTACGTTTAGATGCACCTACTTAATATAATAAAGACCTTTGTTATTCAACTCGAGTAATACCTACTCGATGCTTTGTTTTGTCAACGTTTCTAAAATATTAAGTTGCTTTTACAATTTTATTTATTATCAAAAAATCAAATGAGTTGTTCACTGTCCCTTAATATTTTCAGAATCAAGCGCTGAGCTAAACCAAATAGGGGAGGCTTAAAATAATGTACGGAACTCTATTTCAGATGTTATACGGTTCACATCAGAGTTCTCACGGGAATTCCGGGGCAAAAAGCCCTTTTCTGTACCCCTGAAAACGTGTATGCATTTCATGATGATTAAGTAGTTAAGACGTGAAAGCGTAACAAACAAACAAAACCCACATTCGCATTAACATAACTTAGCACGTAAGATTTACGAGTAGTCCCAGCAGTCTTCTGCATACTACAAGCTCTACATTTACATACATATTATATTTGCCGTGACTCAGCCTTTGAAAAACCACTAGCTATTGCTCGGAGTTTCACTCGCGTTAATATCGGAATTCCTGCGGGAGTTCCGGGATGAAAACTACCCTATGTACACTTTGAGTTTTATCTATTCTCCCCATCATACCTCACCGTGTCTTTGACATTTAATTAATTTTGACATGACCGATAACTTAAAATTGCGACAAAACACTTAACTGCACCGCAATTCGTTAAAGCGAGAGATAATGGAGTAGATTTATAGCATTAATTGCAGTTGTAGGTACGTGCGTTGACTGAACAGGTTACCTTTCAAGGCTACATAATATAGAGAGTTATAGTTTTTTTTTTTAAAGGCGATAAGCATGGTTTTTTTTACTACTGGCATAATACATAATATATTATGTAGGTAGGTATATTTAAAAAAAAACGGAACATCCTATGACATAATATATCTTTGACGTTACCTATTTTAATTATACAGGACTAGCTTATTTTCCGCAATTTTACCCTCATTCATTCATTCCGCACATCCAAACGTAACCTCTTTATACACATTAGTAGTACATTTTAACAGAAACTCTAGCTACCTACCTACTTACTTGAATAATAATAATGTTCAACTTTTTTGTCTTCACAACACAACTTTCTTAATTACCTCTCGAATCTCGTGAACAGTGTTTTCATATTTTTTTTTTTTCAGGTAAAAATTTTCATACACTTATAATAAGTAAAAGTAATAAATAAAAATAAAATTACCTAGATGTCTCCTGCGGTTTCACCCGCGACAATTTCGGAGTTTCCGCGCGAAGTCCAGGGTATAATATACCTTATACGCCTTCCTCTTGAATCACTCTATCTATTCATGGAAACCGGACGAAAATCCGTTCAGTAGTTCTTGAGTTTATCGCGAACAGACAGACAGACAAACGGACACGGCGAAGGACCGTGTTTTACAATATGTAAGGATCTGTGTCATTTGTGCAGCGAAGAGCACATGTAAGTACATAAATAAAGGTAGGAATTAACATTCACGTCCACGAAGCAAGTTGCCAAGTGTGGTCATTATTAGCCAGCGGCGCCGCGCCGCGCTCACGGCACCAACTTTTATAGATCCAGTGAATTATTAGTTAGGTACATAGGTAAACGTTCAAGTGTCAATTTGCATTATGAATGTGAAAATGGTGGACACATATTAGTATACTAACTACAAGATGACTGCGGTTTTAAATGAGTAAGATAAATATTTATACATCATAGTCGTGTGACATACATAACCATAAAAAAATCACAAGAGCCTTCCTAAGGGATTGAATCTGAAAATCTGTGGTTCGTGAGCCATATATACATATAATAGGCTAGTTTCCTAAATTTTCTTTTTTAGTCCGTTTTGTAGATTATTAAAAAATATTGGACACGTTTTTTTTTTTTTTTATGTAACCAAAAAATAACGGAGATATATCAAGTCGAAATTTCACATGACGTCACGCCTCGCTACAGTTTGTTCGCACGTTATAGCGAGCTGTGACATCACGAGTCCCCCACCCTAAACTTTAATGCGCTTTATCTATGCATATTTCCATTATTTTAAAAGGTTTATTCTTCGTTCGTCCCAAAGTTTTGTCCCACATTCCAAAAAATTCTTGGTTCGTCCCATATCACTATTGATGTCTCGCTTCGTCCCAAATTTACAAGTACTTTAAAGGTACAGTCAAAAAAAAGAGAAAGTACTTATTCCCAATTTTTTTAAGATAAATTTAAAAATAAATTATTCTAAACATTTGGGAATAAATTAATCATCTTTATTATCTAGTATCATACCTTCAGGCAATGGTATCATCATAAACCCTGTTTGTGCATGTCCCGCTGTCTCTCAATAACAACTTGGCATTGATTTTTCCCTGCATAAACACTCTACAAAACGCAAATGTCCCAAATATTGGAGTCATGTGCAGCCGTGCAGGTCCATGCCAACGAGCAACAACATCAATGAATGAGAGGTCAGCAGCAGCCACACATTGTGTATTTATTGAAAAATATCCCTTGCGATTTCTGTACAGTTCTGCATTATTACCTACCACCTGGTGAAAATATTCTCACATGTGCAGTCCATGTGGAAATTTTGCAATCTTATACTCAGACGAAAGACTTTTTATTTCGTCTGAGATCTTATAAAGCAAGTTCTTGTTGTTTCTGATTGGTTTTAGGATACTTTATATACTTTTTGTACAATGAAGCAATAGCAATGGGTTACTCTATCGATTATTCTGCGAGTTGAACAGCCGTCAGAGCGCATTTAATTTTGACAGATCGCTAAACGTGTTTAGAAACGGTGAAAGACGTGAGATGCTTTTAAACTTAAAATAGGGATGTTGACTACTTCTGAAAATCAAAATCCTAATTAGTCCCTCAGTTACAAAATAAAAAAAAACAATGGACACGTATTTTTTACTCCTCAAATAAATGAAAATATACAGAGATAAAGCGCATTAAAGTTTAGGGTGGGGGGTCGTGACGTCACTAACCGCTATAAGCTGCCATACAAACTGTCCGGTTAGTGACGTCGTGCGAAATTTCAACTCAATGTATCGCCGTTATTTTTTGAATAAGTAAAAAAAAGAAAAAATGCGTGTCCAATATTTTTCATTAATTTACAAGACGGACTAAAAAAAAATTTGGTCAACATGGGCTCAATTCTGTGTTTGAGCACATTGGTGAAAATCGCTCAGTGGCTAAAGAGTGTTATTATAATAATAGGAGTAAATCTTCTCTCGCAGAGAAGACTGGGAGGAGCGGTTGTTTTAAATGTGTGGTTGATAGATGTTAGAATATTTAATAATACGTAACTCTTTTTTGCTGATGGTACAAAAAAGCAAGTTTGGCATATACAAAAAAAATATGGGCCGTAGAAGGAATATAAAATAGGACGAAGCGAGAATAAAATAATCAAAATTATATTTTGGGACGAAGAAAGCATATTGTTTGGGACGAACCAGGAATTTTTTATGTGGGCCGAAACTTGGCGGGCCGAATGAAGAATAAATCTTTTAAAAAAGCAAAAAATACGTGTCTTTTATTTTTTTATTATCTAACTGACGGACTAAATAGAATTTTGATTTTTTTACCCAGGAAACTAGCCTATAATAATTATACCAAATCTCAGTAGTTTTGCAGTAAAACATAAATTAAAACATTTTCTAGGTAAATTGGTTTTAGCGCCCTATTTCTTGAATCTAATTTTTTGTTGCGCAAGAGTAGCAGCAGTCAAATATTATCGACTGTCTACTAATTGTTACTTACCTCGTGAAAATTAACTTCGACGTGACCTCGGCCCTTTTTGATTAAAATATTTTTTTTTTTTTCTAATATTCAAATGTGAAAGTAACTCTGTCTGTCTATCTGTCTGTCTGTTACGCTTTCACGCCTTAACGACTCAATCGATCAGCATGAAAATTTGCATAGGTATACGTTGTCAGAGGTACAGAGAAGGACATAGGGTACTTTTTATCCCATAATTCCGGCGGGAACTCATTTAATACTCACAATACTATTAGAAAAAGATTAATTTATATTATCTCCATAAAAATATCTTCCAGATATTAGGTATGTAGATACTTACCCTCGTAAAGTAAAATTTAAATTCAATCTATACTTATTGTTAGATATTATTTTCCTGTATTTCATATTGATGGTTTTTACAACTATTGAAAAAATTATAACTGCCAAAAATGCCAAACTAGGAGGACTGACTATTAACTAAGTATATCTTGAAATTATAAACAAAAATAGCTACCTACGTGAAGTTAAATATTAACAAATACTTACAATCTATGATTTTTAAAGAAAGGGATAAATTATTATTATATCTTGGAAATCAGCGACACGCTGATTTCGAGGATACAGCCTTGGAACTTATTTTACACTAGCTGACCCCCGCGGTTTCACTCGCGGTAATTTCGGAGTTCCCGCGGGAATTCCGGGATAAAAAGTACCTTATGTCACTCAGGATCACTGTAACTTACTATAAGTGAAAGAATTTTTAAAATCGGTTCAGTAGATCCAAAGATAGCTGTTCCCTCGTGGTTTTACCCGCGGGAAATTCGGAGTGAAAGAATTTTTCAAAATCGATTTAGTAGATCCAGAGATTACCCCCTTCAACGTCACAAACTCACAAACTCACAAACCCACAAACTCACAATCTTTGGCTCTTTATATTATTAGTATAGATAAAAATTTTTGGTAGGTATCTCCAATTACCTAAGTAATAAAGTTAATAAGCCCATTGTCTTTTTCACACATCATCTGCGCCTATTTCCTTGTCCAAATTAATATTTATTTATTTAAACTTTATGCACATCATGGTACAAAAGGCGGACTTAATGCCACAGTGACATTCTCTGCCAGTCATGCTTTTTATGTCTCAATAAGGATTTTCTTAATAGTGTCAATGTTCCAGCAAAGCAGTAAAGTAGCGTTGCGAAATTAATTATAAATCTTGGTAATTCTAGGAATTCTATGCTATTATGCTTCACCAACGCTGAGAACGACCCAGGCGACTGACCATATTTGAAAGAAACTATGACTGTAACGATTCCTTTATACATTTTTGTCATGTTTATTATTACTATGGTTAGATTACTCTTGCGTGATTCTTAATAATGTTCGTGATACATGTAGACATTTGTGAAGTTGTAATTATGATAACAACAATTTTATAATTATGTACCTACCTACCTATTACAATCACTACTCGTCATTTATGGCTAGAAAACATTTTGAAAAGTGTTTTTTAATTGCATGAACAAATTCTACTTACCTACCTAAGATCGCCAGATCTTGAAGGACTCGGTGAAGCCATGCATTGCGTCAATTATTTTCTTTATAATATAAAAATAGAAAAAGTAATTCGCAAAGTGATTCGCGTTTATTAATTACTAGCTGTGCCCCGCGGTTCACCCGCGGTAATTTCGGAGTTCCCGCGGGAATTCCGGGTTAAAAGTTCCCCTTTGTCCTTCTTTGTACCCCTGACAACGTTTATGCAAAGTTTCGTGGTGATCAGTTCAGCCGTTAAGGCGTGAAAGCGTAACAAACAAACAAACAAACTCACTTTTGCATTTATATAATTTTAGTAAGGATTTGTTAAGTATAGTTAGATTAGGTTTGTACTTTTGACCATAAAAACCAACAAATTTTCCTTTTCAGCTTACCAAAAAAAAATGTTTCTGACCATGTTGCATGCAATCTTACTATATTTTCTGACAGAATACATTTATTACCCTGATGACTAAAACGTGATAATTAACCTTTTTATAGCATTAAATATTCCTAATTTACTAAAGGATGACTTGCAAAAATAAGCTTAAGAAGCTATAACCAGTACCGTGCCCTTTTAACGCTATAAAAGTATTAAGTACTTATACTATATCAATATTATCAATCTATAAGTGCGTGTCAAACTATAATTGTGTATTTTTCCTATGAATGATACCTGTTATGTTGAAATAAAGACAATAAAATAAAATAAAATTACCTAACTTGTGCCTGCAGAAAAAGCTCTGTGATAATGGAAATATAACTGAAATCGGAAGTGTGAACCTTTTTTCCCTGCCCGCTTCACGTGAAATGCCCCAATGTTCAAACCTTTATTATTATTACGAACGAACTGGTCATTTGAGGGTTTCTCTTTTTGGTTCTCTTTCGATATTTTTTTAAAATAAAGTACGCGCCAGTTTGTTAAATCTATTTTATTTCTTTCAGACTCCATCCAAGATGCACTGCAGCAGTGAACCTCACCAAGGGTGTGAAGACGACTGGATGGTCAAAGACGTACTGAACATGACTAGAAGTAGTGAAAATCCAAAAAATATAGAGACTGAGATCACCGTTGGAGTACCACATCAGACACCTCTCTATTCCTCGTCAGCTAGGGTAGGTTATTTAATTATTAAATAATAAATAAATAAATATTATTTTAGTTAACGCATTTCAAATGATGCAGAAATAAATAAAAAATCACATTTAACTTGAATTTTTCACGTTTATAGGAAAATCTTAAAATGATAATTTTAAAAAAATAAAAATTCGTAGATATATTATCGAAAGGAATATCCTGCTATACTAAATTGAGTCTTATTCGTATTTCATAGGTACTCTTTTTGAAATTTTAGAGTAGCATAGAGGCTATTGAAAACCACTAGATGGTGTATGTAAACTGAATTATGTAAACTGGTGACTGAAATACACTGAAATAACAACTCGAAATACGTCGCCTATAGATCTCCCTTTTATAATTTTTTAAAGATATTTTTACCCGTATATATAACGATCAGTAATTTGTCCACAGATAGAAATTAAATTTGAAACCGCACACAACTTTTCGGCGGTTAAAAAACAAATCTGCGAATCTCAGGACGAATGCGTGACCGTGGTTGAAGCGGTGGCAGGCTCGGATTTTTGTTCCGCAGTCGTCGATCCCGAAACGGTTGTGGTGAAAATCCAAGCTGAGGGTGTGAATGATGTTTTCACAGTGAAATACCGAGTGCAGTGCACGTGCCCGTGTAGTAAAGTTGTGCAACAAAAATCTACGTTTTGTAACAATCAGGGCAATTATACTTGCGGCGTTTGCTCCTGCGAAGGCGAATGGTGAGTCAAGCTGTTATACTCTTTATTCTTTACAGACGATTCGGCTCAATATCGTGTGAAAGTTTATTAACAGCATGCAACAAAAACATCTTTGTTTAACCCGCGAGCGTCTCTGCAAAGTTAATTATGATACATGAAAGACCCACTTTTCTTTTAATGACGGGGTTATTACAAAATGTTTGCTTAATACTTAGTACTGTTATAATACTTAGATGGATTATAATATGTTGTTGTAAAATAATTACCCTCTAAGTAGGTATTCAGGTGCTATAATCTGCAGATTTCAAAATTTACTAGTAAGAAAAACTTGTAAGCTTTAAAGCTAGGGAATTCTCCTTAAGAATGACAACATGAAGAGAAATCAGTCAGACCGAAGAGGTTACGGTCGACCTTCGTTGCCCGAAGGATATGTTGGCGACACAATATCAGTGACAAGATAAATATTTAAACTACGGGAGAGTATACTGACCAAAATATATGGTGCCCAATCGAACACCGGTAGCAGAAATACTGTTGACTAATCTCCGGTGGGGAACTTTTCGGTCGCGAACTTTACCGAACAAGCCCCTATTTATTTTTCAGGGAAGTCTAACTTAAACATAGTCTTTGCTACATAGCAATCCGTTCACGGAAAGAGGAGATTTGATGACTTTAATTTGAAAGAAGTTTTTATTTAACACAACCACACCCTTCTAACTAGTGTCATTTATTTCCTAATGAATCTATCGGAAAACATTTTGAAATCTAATACCAAACATCAATGTTTATTTATTTGTTCGTATTTAATGCGTTGCAGCCCGCACCGTTTATCCGATTGTGATAAAACTTTCTCAACTTATTACTTGTACTTGCGCGAAGGTTATGGTAAAGATTTTGAGAGAATAGATTGACGCTCGGCCGCTAAGCTTTCCCGTTGAACCATGCAGCGGTCTAAATAAATGATCTCATGCCATCATGCTAACAAAATACTAATAATAACTATATAAACGTTTTGGATGACTATGGAAGAGTGGGACCTACTGACACAAGTATATAATATGCTTAAAAGTAGTCCCAACAATCCCTTTGTAACCTCCACTTATAAAATAATAAATATTTTGATTTTTGGATTTTTGAACAAAATGCCGTTGGCTAGCAGAGACTATTGTCTAATGCCTATAGACACCACTTGACGGAAAGCGATGTGATTGGCTATTTGAAATGTACGATTTGATTGGTTTTTATTTTGATCATTCACCTCGCGAAAATTGGTTGACGTGGATTGCATATAGTAAAAATTTGTATGTTCGTCTATTCTCTTATAATGTCTTTGGTTATAGGCATAGTAAATTCAGAATTCGTGCGAGAATTCCTCAACTCACGCGGGTGTAACCGCGGTCACAGCTGTGATTTTTTTTTCTTTTTAATACAGGACGGGTGAAAACTGCGAAAAGTATTGCGAGATACGCGGTGACCAAAGTGATGAAAGATGCTTCAGCGAAGCTAAACCCGGTGTGAGTGAATTTTAGTATAATATCTATTTTATCATAATAGGTTTTACAAAATAGTTGTGCACATTGGGGGCATTATTGTATTTTAATCCCTAAATAGAAGTAAACCTAAAATTCATAAAAAATCCTACTAAAATAAGAATTTGTTTTCAGTACTGATCCACCATAGAGTCTCTGGCATATAAATACAGAATAGGCTCTCCTAAATGAAAGGGACAAAGCGATTGTGCGTCCCGTAATTGACTGTTTCGAGATCTCTGATTTGTCATTGGTCACAGACCTACAGAAAAGAGACGGGTAGATAGATACTGGCCACACAGTCATTTTGTCATCCATTCTCAATATTGCCTATAATTTACCAAGATATTTATTTTTATTGAAGATGATCATAAAATTGCGACCTGTATTTCTATAATAATATCTATTACAAAGAGAAAAGATTTGATTTTCTATACGTTTGTTGCGTTTTGGCGCTAAAGTCTAAAGTAGGAACTTTGAAATACTCTATTTAATTAATTTATGCATATATTTTTTTCTTTTTTCCTTTGTTTAAGTAGTATGCCATATATCTTTAAAATAGACTGGAAAAATACAATCATGCAAGTACCCTATTATTTTAGAAAATTCTCTTACTTATCGGAAGCTCATTGTTCCTGAGTACTTTTAACTTTTTACTTTTAACTTCAAAATTAACACGAGTGAAACCGTGTTTTAACGTTTCTTTTGTATTCACGCAGGTCAAATGTTCCGGGAACGGTGTATGCGGACCGTGCCAGCCCTGTGATTGCTTCAAACAGGGAGAGGGCTCGCAGTACTTCGACCCGGACTACCAATGCATAGATATCTGTACGAACGTGAACTTTTACTGCGATGGTTGCCTCCGGAACAGCACGTATGTCGGCGCTTGTAGCCACGCGTGCAACTACCCTTTGTCGATTCAACAATTCAACAAAACATTGTTGGACGCGAGGAACGCTTTCAACAAGAAAGTGTGGATTCGATGCAACGAGACCGTGGACGAATGCCAGATCGAATACGCGGCGATGCGCGGCGGCAACCAGCTTGAACTGATGATCATAAAGGACAGCTGCCGGGACACGATCGTGGCGGGATTTGGGAACTCCAATAAAAGCAGCCGTAAGTTTTATATAAGAATAGCTGTGCCCCGCGATTTCGCACGCGGTATTTTCGTAGTTCCCGCGGGAATTCCAGGATAAAAAGTACCCTTCTCTGTACCCCTAAAATGTATGCGTGCATGCCAAATTTCATCCAAATCCGTTCAGCCGTTTTTGCGTGATTGAGTAACAAACATCCAAACATCCACACTTTCACATTTATAATATTAGTAGGACTAGCCGTTTCACCCGCGTGAGTTTCGCAATTCCCCCAGGAACTATTTTTTTCTAAAATAAAAGTACCTAGCCTAAGTTAATCCTTATACCATCAGCTATCTGCTAGTGAAAGTCCTATTAAAATCGGTCCAGCCGTTTTAGAGATTAGCTGGGACAAACATAGAATTTGATTATTTTATGTAAGTAGGTAGGTAGGTACGTTAAGTTAGTTATTATGAAAGTACCTACATATATAGTAGCGATTTCACCCCAGTTAATTTCGAAGTTCCCGCAGAAATTCCGGAATTAAAAGTACCCTATGCTGTCCTTTTCTATACCTCCTGTAATGTATAGGTATGCAAAATTGCAAAACAATCGGTTCAGTGATTAAGGCGTGAAAGAATAACAAACAAACAAATAAAGTCACATTCGCATTTATAATATTAAGGATTATTAAATTGTATTTTAAACGTCATCGTCAGACGAAATGGTTGATGATGCCAATACTTAATATACTCGTATTTATGTTATGATAAGATACAACCAAAAATAAATTTCGTTAAAAATAAAATTGAGCTCAGAAAATTATACAAACTTTAACAGCTGAAATGACTGATCATTGTTTGCACAACTGTTCATTTCTCAAACAACAAACTATGTACGTATGGTTAATACACTCGTCATGTCAACCCTCGTCAGATCTCAATACCTAATGTGTCTTGTGCCTAATCATCAAAAAAAAACATAACAGATAAAGACATGTCTATGTATAAACCATTAGTTTTGTTTACAAATGCAACATACCAAACGATTGTTAATAAATCTTCATCGATAAATCAAATTATTTTCGCAAAAAATCAAAATACTTAAACAAAATCATTATATAGTAATCACTATTTATTCAGAACAAATTCAGAAAATCGGTATACTTAGAATTTTTTAAAGTTTTACTCATAATATAACATAATTGTATGTACATAAGTATAAAGCTCATTTTTAAAATATGTAGTATATTAATCGATAATTGTTTTATTAGTTTCGCACACAGGGCGCTGACCATGGTAAGCTCAACGCTGCGAAGTGAAATACCAACAAATTATTATTTTTTTCACATTTGAACTTCTTTTTTACCGACTTTCCAAAAAGCTGGAGGTTCTCAATTCGACGCGTATGTTGCTTTTACGAACTCCGTATTTTCAAACTTATTATTTTCTTAGCATTTTCGGATTAATTAGGTACTTACCTACCTACTAGAATTGAAAGGAAAAATAAATAACTGCACGTCCATACGAATATTATAAATGCGAAAGTACATATGTCTGTTTCCTTGCTACTTCAACTACTATGTAGGTATACTCAACCGATCATCATTAAATTTTGCATATGCGTTGTCGGAGGTGCATAGGGAACTTTGTATCCGAAATTGTAGCGGGAACTCCGAAATTAAGGCCGCGGACGCAGACGCGGGTCAAACTGCGGAGCACAGCTAGATCAAAATAAACCTTTAAAAATGTTATACAGAGATAAAGCGCATTAAAGTGTAGGAGGGTCGTGACGTCATTAACCGCTATAAGCCGCCATACAAACGGTCCGGTTAGTGACGTGACGCGAAATTTCAACTCAATGTATCGCCGTTATTTTTTGATTACATAAAAAAAGAAAAATTACGTGTGCAATATTTTTATTAATCTACAAGACGGACTAAAAAAAACAGTACCTAGTCAATATGCCCATTGCAAAGCTTGTTTTTTTTTTCAGCGTCCTTACCCTTGATATTGGGTATATTAGTGGCAACAGTCATCTTGGTGGCCGGTGCGGCGGTGGGCTACAAGTTGTGGACGGGCCGCGCGGGCGGGCCGAGCACGCACAGCGCGAAGCTCAGCAACTTCGATGCGCTCGGCTCCACGGTAGAGAACCCTACCTACAAGGCTCCCATTTCGAGCTACAAAAATCCTACGTATGACCAACTGCTGTAGTCGTGGTGAGTCGGTAATTATTATTCACTAGTTATATTTTTTATTTACTAGCTGTCCCCCGCGGTTTACCCGCGGTAATTTCGGAGTTGCTGTGGGAACAGCTTTAAATTAGGTATATATACTGACTGTTCCCTGCGGTTTCACCCGCAGAATTCCGGGTTACAATACTGAATACCTACACGGTGAAATTTTCGTATTGAAATTTATTATGGATGCATTTTAGAGCCCGTCTTTAGGTACTAACACTACACGACCTATTTAGCATTTTGCTACGGCAATGTCTGTCATTTCCACAGAAAATTCTCTATAGTCATTAAAAACGGGCTCTAAAATGCTTCCATAGTAATTTCTATACGAAAATTACACCATGTATCTATTATAGCCTACGATAATAAAAAATTACATTGATTTCTATTGATAAACGAATTTTCAAAATCGATTCAGTTGATCCAGAGATTACCTACCTCTACAACCTCGCAACATCACAAACTCACAAACTTTGCCTCTTTATAATAATAGTATAAATAATAAATAAATAATACAAATAGTATAACTAATAATAATAATAGTAGTAATTAGAAGGAAAACTTTGTAATACAACTATTGCACCGATACAAAAAGTCATTGATAGGAAACTACAGTATTTCTGAGTAACATAGGGTAGGTATTTTTAACCGACTTCCAAAAAGGAGGAGGTTCTATGTTCGATTGTATGTATGTTTTTTTTTTTTTTTTTTTTTTTTATGTATGTTCACCGATTACTCGAAGACGGTTGGACCGATTTGAAAAATTCTTTTTTTGTTTGAAAGGGTATACTCCCAATTAGGTCCCATTGCCACCAAATCGGGATCTGATGATGGGATCTTGGAGAAATCGAGGGAACTCTTCAAAAATTATAGGCACACCTATAGCGATTTGGATATTTTTGATAGTAAATCGTTCATTTGCTTTTGGAAAGCAAAATTTGAAGAAGAGGAACTGATGATGAAGACCACAGGTGGTCATCGGAACAACTCAAAAATAATACGTATTTCACGGGTTCCGATTGAAGCGATTTCAAAAATTGTTTTTTTGTTTGAAAGGGGATACTCCTAAATTGATTCCATTGTCACCAAGTCGAGATCTGATGATGGGATCTTGGAGTGATCGAGGGAACTCTTCAAAAATTATGAGAACACTTATAGCGATTTTTGTATTTTTTACAGTAAAACATTTCTTTGCTTTCGGAAAGCAAAATTTGAAGAAGAGGAACTGATGATGAAGACCACAGATGGTCATCGGAACTACTCAATAATGGGTATTTCACGAGTTCCGAATCGATAACTTTAATATGGTTTCTAAACAATTTATGCCCGTCACATGTATATGGTGAAGTGGAACTGATGGTGATGTACTAGGAGAACTCCTCAACAATTAACGTCCCTGCGTCGGGAAAAGCAATATTTTGTAAAAGGTTATGAGTAGTTGACATTAGGCTATTGTAACTTAGATAAATTACAAACCGACTCACTAAAAAGCAAGAAATGAACAAATTTTTAACAAAAAAATTAAAACCGACTTCCAAAAACACAAAACTAAAAAACTAAAAATAAAAAGCTAAAAATAACAAAATACCGATTTAATCCAAAAGACAAAAACACACGTAATATTATTATTGGTTTGTGCTACCACTGATCGGTATGAAGTCGGTGACAAGCCAAATATGGAGGGGGAAGATGGACTAAGTCGACTCCCGCCACCAGCTCTTCGTGAGCAGAACAACCCAAGTGGGCAGACACCAGCGGGCTTGTCACCGAATTCAAACCGATCAGTGGTAGCACAAACCAATAATAATATTACGTGTGTTTTTGTCTTTTGGATTAAATCGGTATTTTGTTATTTTTAGCTTTTTATTTTTAGTTTTTTAGTTTTGTGTTTTTGGAAGTCGGTTTTAATTTTTTTTTGATCTTGGGCAAAGACTTTCCGATGGATTTGAAGCGAGTGTAACTACATTTCTATTTAGAATTTCCAACTGTTTTGTTTGTTTAAGAGTACCTACCTACCTAGTTTAGATCTTAGGTAGAGTATACAATGTACGTGCGTAAAACCGCAGGAGTAACAGCTATAGTGAAACAGTAACAGCAAGTAATTTCTGTGTATTGTAAACGTAGGTATCGTTTCTTACTTCTTATAAAGAAGAAATAATGAATTTACCTATTATGAATAAGCACTCATAAATAAAACATGTTGAAACGGTTCGAAACATAGAACATGGAGAATATTGGAACGATACAATTTCAATTTGTGTTAAATCCTTTGAATCACGTTTCTTACGTCATTTCCGTTTAATAAGCTTTGTTTTCAAATACCGGAGACTATAGATAATATTTGTGGCGGTGGTTCCGAATACCTACTTCAGTTTAGTTAATACAATATTTTTATTCCTATTCTAGGTATTTCGTTTCGTTTCATTTTGCAACGCTAAACAATAAAATTAGCCAAATCTAGATATACAGTACATAAAATAAAACTAAAAAACGGTGCCCCATCTTTCATGTGTGTCTGTGCAACTTTGCACATCATCATCACATAACACTATTTGACGTTTTTCAATATACACACATCAAAAGTGTCTAGGGATCAAGTACATTTTTTGCTATAAAAAGAAACCAAATTAATTTAAATCTAATCTAATCTTCTGGGCTTGTTGCCTACCTTATTTCCCAAATCTAAATTAACAACTAATCCCCACATTTTGAATAAATTAAGAAAATATTCAATTTTTGTAAGATGTGAGAAATTGAACCAATTCCAAGTCGACAATAAAATTGCAAAGAAACTAACTGAAGAACTAAACTGAAGAAGAAACTTTTATTTTAATGTATTAACAAATTAATAATCTGTGTTTTTTCCATTGACATGAATCACACATTCGCAGCGATTTGGTATGCTTAAAATCAGTTCATCAAAATCACTTTGAGGAATGGCCACCCACGTTCTTTGTAAGAAGTCAAAAAGTTGTTGTGGGGTATTTACGGCGTCCATACTCGGCAGAGCTCTTCTTTGGAGTATATCCCATGCGTGCTCAGTAGGATTTTAGTCTAGTGATTGAGCAGGCCACGGCAGGACGTTGATATCAGCATTGGCAAGAGTGCGTGTTACGACTCCAACAGTGTGTGGACGTGCATTGTCGTGCATAAGTTGAAACGAATCACCCAACTGGCTTCGCAAAGGGATGATTACATCTGATACAATACTTGTCGCATAAATCCGAGCATTAAGGTTGCCCCTGATCCAAATGAGATCGGTTCTTCCACCGATCTAAATACCCGTTAAAATCATCATTGTTCCCCCTCCATATGGATGAACTTCCTAACAGAATTTCAATCGTTCTTGACGTCCAGGGCTTCTCCAAACTAATGTACATCTTGTATCCGGCCTCATACCGAAACCAGATTCCTCGGAAAAGCAAACACCAGGCTAGTCTTCTTTCTCCTAATTACTGTCTTCGCGAGCCCATTGTAAACGGGCTCTACGATTGCGGGGCGCTATTGGTGGAACTCTCAGAGGCCTTCGGGATCGCAGACCCACTTCTCTTAAACGATTACGTATGGTTTGATCGCTTATCAGAAAGCCTGAAGCGCTGTGGAGCCTCGTAGTTATCATCATGGCGGTCATAGTACGATTTCTTCGCGCTGTATTATGGATATACCGGTCCTGTCTTCGAGTGGTGATACGAGTTCGCCCTCCATGTCGCTCGGCCACACTGCCCGTGATGCGATAGCGTGTCCATAGGCGGCTTATGACGCTCTGCCTTGTCCCAACAGCAGTAGCCACAGTGCGTTGCCTGGCGCCAGCTTCCAACATTCCAACGGCTCTCAGCATCTCTTCTCTAGGCAATTGGTGTCATCGCTCCATACCGATGCAATTTTTTTCAGTTACGATGCAGAAATTGTAATGTTTTTCTAAAACCGCCATCACACGCTTTTATAGGGATTTTTAATGACAGTTATTTTTAAAAGTTTAAACAAAATTTGAATAAAATTCATTATTGAAATGGTGAAATTCAATAAAAAATTTAAAAAAGGATCCAGAAAAGTTACAATAATAATCTCAATTGGCGGCAATTCTCTAAAATGCACTTGATCCCTAGACATTTTTGATGTGTGTATTATTAGTTAACATGTTTGTCATTAAAAAAATATTTAGGTCAATCATAATATATTTTTAGCTTTTTAGCGGTTGCCTAAATAATCCACGAAAATCTAATAAACCTTAGACTCCAGATGGTCTTCTGAGCAACAAATGTCCAAGTTATTTATGTGTAGGTACTGCTGACTGTGCTATGATATGCGAATAATATTAAAATAAAATTAATGTCTTTGTTTGTCTTCTATGCGCTCCTATACTGATCGTCCGTTTGCGATGAAACTTTAGTACCTAGTTGTCGATGCGCTGTAGTTAGATGCGCGCAAGGGGGAAGGTTTAAAAAAAAACTTCTGCATTCCAACCGCTTGCAAGTCCGACACCGCATGCCGAGCGTAGCTATAGTAATTATGTACGGATAGGTATATGTAACTCGATTGCACTTTCCGATACGTAGGTAGCTATATTAAACATTAATTTATGTTCATTATAAATCAATTATACTACACACCGATTAAGACGACCGCTATGACGGACGTTTGTTATCAAACTTGCCGATAAGAAAGTGTATACAAACAATATGTTACATGTTTTATTTGAAACTAGCCGTCCTCCATGGTTTCACCCGCGGTAATTTCGGAGTTCCCGCGGGAATTGCAGGATAAACTAAACAGATAAACCTTCCTCATGAATCACTTTATTTCTTTGTGAAAACCGCATGAAAATCTGCTGCGTAGTTTTAAAGAAACAAGCATATATAGGCACAGACGAACAGCGGGAAGCGACTCTGTTTTATACTATACTAGCTGTCCCCCGCGATTTCATCCGCGGTAATTTCGGAGTTCCCGCGGAGGTTGCGGGAAAAAAGTACTCTATGTCCTTCAGTTCCCGAGGGAATTCCGGGATAAAAACTATCCTATCTTTTAAGTTGGCCCATATTATGAATGGTTACAAAATTTTATCAAAATCCGTTCAGTAGTTTCGGAGTCCATCGCGGACAAACAACGTGACACGTGATTTATATATATTAGATTATATATATTAGATAGAAGATAGTGATCATGATACTTAAAAGTATCACATTTATTTCAACATGGAATCCTGTGACAGTTTCAAAATTTCTTCTCAAAATTCAAAAATTCAACCTTGAATAACAACAGATGCAAGTTTTACAAAAGCAAATAATGGGCAAATTAAATAGATAAATAATTATTTGTTTGTAACATTGACATCGGACGGTGGAAAAATATTAAATGACTTTTGAATTTATTTATAAATGTGACCAAACTAGACCTAGTTAACTAATTTATTTGGTTAAGGTCAGATAAGAGCTCTATCTGGTTAAGCGCTTAGCAAATTGTACTTCCTCTAACAATTTTATACAAACTGACAGTAGGTACGTATCTCGGGATTCCCGCAGGAACTCTGTGAAGCATTATTTATTTATAGTATTCTAAATCCTGAGATCTAAATACCCAGGACATCTAATAATTTTATAATAATTTTCATTTACAAATCCATTTCATGTTTTTTGTATGATGTGTGTTCATTATATAAATAGTATAACGTGATACGAAAGCATATTTATTTTGGATATTTTGTATAACACTTTCAAACTATGAGTCAGCAAGTTAGACACGATAAAAAGTTTTGATCTGTTCTTTTACAGTTCTGAGCAATGCCAATACGGTAAGTTCTTATTTACATAGCGTCTCACAAAAAACTTGGTTGTCTCTTAAGTAGGTGCCTCAAATTCGAATTCGTATAATGACTAATACTGGTATAGATATCGGATCAAAAATAAGATGAATGTACAAGATGGAAAATGTTCGTGACCTTCCGTTGAGGTCAGTGAACGCGTGACAGCAAAAAAGCCTTTCACCGAGTTATTTCGTTTCTTTCATATTGATTTATTTGTTGGGCCGTATGTTTGCACAATGATCTTTGCATATTGAACCGGATTATTACGAAGTGCGCATAGCCAGTTTGGGAAAATCTTTGATGGACCTTAATTTCAGTTCTTCTAATCAAGGCTTTTAAAAAACTGATCGATAGACTGTATCGTATGATGGATATCGTACGATATCATTGTACGATATCTCGTAAAGAGGTGACAGCGTCACAATCCTGGTGACAATAACAGAGAGGTATACTTCATTGAAACTTTTAACTATGCCATAAAACAAAATTATGTGGAATTGGATATTCTCCTGGGTATAAAAATCAAATTCATAATTAGTCCATCAGTTAGAAAATAAAAATAGACACGTATTTTTTGCTTTTCCAAATAAATGAAAATAAACATAGATAAAGCGCATTAAAGTTTAGGGTGGGGGACTCGTGACGTCTATATTCAGTATAAGCTCCATACAAACTGCACCGGGTTGTGACGTCACGCGAAATTTCAACTGAATGTAAATCGCCGTTACTTTTTGTTTACGTAAAAAACGAAAAAATACTTGTCCAATATTTTTTATTAATTACAAGACGGGCTAAAAAAATATTAGTTAAATAGCCTATTATTATGTAAAGAGAGCGTGACTTTTTTTTCTTGTAAAGGAGGCGGTAGTCCATAAAAGGTTATGAACCTATGTCATAGTCCGTCTGTCTATCTGTTTGTATGTCTGTCAAGACCTTAAAATGTATCACGTTGAAATTTATAACCAAAAACGCAGGTCTGCAATCCTTTGGAGCTGTAAAAAAATCAATCATCACAATCAAAAGATATGCGGCCGTTTATGTATTTTGACCTGCGCAAGAGGATGAAAACCTGTAGAGTACCTATCTACTCCACATGTAGCTAAAATCATGAAAGTTGGCAAGAAGCATTGTCTTTTAGCACAAATAAAGGGAAAAATCGTTGTGGTGGAAAAGCTTAAATTTGTAGTCACGGTACAAAATAATAAGTTTTATAAAAAATCAATTTTCTAAATCTTAATCGAACTCGATGTCCGTGGTGAACTGATTACATACCCACAAATTTATACGGAACCATCGGTGCGCGAATCCGACTCGTACTTGGCCGGTTTTTTTTTTAATATGATAGGTATTTAACATTGGGTCAGTAGTTAGAATGTTTGAGTGTTATACAATCCCGTCTACTTTTATGTTGTAGGTACATCATATAGCGCGGTTGTGAGTCATGACTGACGTTGTGTAGAGTTAGATGTATTACAAGCACAAAGGGAATAAACTCGCTGTTCAGCCGCTAAGTACTCTGCGCTGTGTAGGTATCAACCTCAAGAATTCATCGCCTTTGGCCATCATTGAGAAAAAACACGGGCTAGAAGACAAATAAAGAATAGGTTTTTAATAGATATATTGTTATCGCTCTCTCTCGAACCGCTTCGAAATGAGTAGGTACGAGGGAGACACCTGTAGCTCGAACTAATTACACTTATGTAATTAACAAAAAAATTAAAACCGACTTCCAAAAACACAAATCTAAAAAAACTAAAATAAAAAGCTAAAAATAACAAAATACCAATTTAATCCAAAAGACGAAAACACACGTTATATTATTATTGGTTTGTGCTACCACTGATCGGTTTGAATTCGGTGACCTCCTCCTTTTTGGAAGTCGGTTAAAAATGACTACGTCATTATCTCATATGCCCCTTGTTTTCTTCTTCGAATCTGGACCATAATAATTATTTTTGTAAAGAACTAGCTGTGCCCCGCGTTTTCACCCGCGTGAGTTTTGGGATCAGGAACCATTGCAGACGCAGGCAGAACAACCTGCCAAAGTTTCATCACAATCGGACCAATGGTTTCGAAACGCATAAAGGACAGACATACAAACATTCATTTTTATTTATAAAGAAGAAGAAGATAATAATAATAACAAGGAGAATAATGGCTATGTTGTAGGTATACGTTTGGATTTTATTTATTATGTTCTTGAAAACTCTAAAAACTTTACTCTTCTGTCAATTGAGTTGATACGTTCCATTTGAGATGTTTAATATGCCTACGATGTGTGAAAACGAAAATGGAATTTTGAAAGAACGCAAGAAGAAAGAATTTTGATTATTATATCCTGTCATTAAGCCCACTATCATTTCTAGTTTGGCTGTTAATTGCAGGTAATATTGTATATTTTAATGTACTTAGTGGATTTTGCAAAACTGTAAATCTCATCTTCCAATGTTGAACTTGCAATGGTATAATAGCAATAAGCGAGAACGTGCCTGCCGATAAACTGATTTGCAGTTTGGCATCTAGGTATTTAGGAAATATGATGATGTATTAACTTTAAATAAATTAAATAAACGGACCAAACATAAAATCACCAAATTACACAGCATGCTTTGCTACAGCTGTTACCTCTTAAACAAAACAGTCTTATAAACTGTAATTTTGACTTCATATACCTACAATTTGTACGATACATAAGGTAAACATTTTTATGGACGAATCCATGCATAAAGGGATGGACAGGGTGGTTGTGACTCCCTGAACTGAAAGTTAAAATTTGTCACAATTGGCTACTTGACAAAAAAAAAATTTTTAGTCCGTCATGTAGATTAGTAAAAAATATTGGACACGTATTTTTTCTTTTTTTACGTACTCAAAAAATAACAGAGATACATTGAGCTGAAATTTCGCGTGACGTCACAATTCGGTGCGGTTTGTATGGCACTTATAATGAATATTGACGTCACGAGCCCCCCACCCTAAACTTTAATGCGCTTTATCTATGTTCATTTTCATTAAATTGAAAAAGCAAAAAATACGTGTCTATTATTTTTTTGTTTTCTATCTGACGGACTAATTAGAATTTTGATATTCATACCTTGGAGAATACCCAATTGTCACAAAGGTCAGCAGACCTTTTATTAGGTACTAAAAACAAAAACTGCTCTACGGCCTTTTGTTTTTTCTTGCGAAATGATCTCGTTAAGGTACCTCATCATATTAAAATTGTATATTATCTAAGGCCTAGGCCATAACTCTTATCTGTTAAAAAGCAGTTTTATAAATCATTTCTATAATCACATTGGCAACGTACAAAAATGTTCTATGTCAGAATGTCTTGTGAGAGAATGTGTTGAAATGTCAATAAACACCCTGACTCATCGCTCACAGCGACCGTCATACTCATGTGGTTTGAATGTCACTTAAGGTATCTAACTCGGCATTACCTACGTTCACACGTGCGACAATACTAATTATTGTGTTAGGTTTGAACAATAGTTGTATCAGTTGAATTAATCTTCTCTTATATATAAAAATGAATCGCTGTTCGTTTGTCTCGCTAAAACTAGAGCATGACTCAACCGATGTGAATAATTCTTTTTTTTTTGGGGTTCATAATTATCAGAAGGTTTGTTTTAAAGAAAATTGAGAGTTCCTGCGGGAATTCCGAAACTCGCGTGGGTGAAACCGCGGGGGACAGCTAGTATGAGTAGGTATATGAATGACATTAGATACATATTACAACATGTACATTAGAATTCCATAACGATTTAACCATCTTATAATAATTACTGACACCCGCTTCAACCGCGTGATTTTTGCGATTTTTTTGGGAATTCCACGATGAAAGGTATCCTATGTGTTAATTGAGAATTTGGCAGAAAAAGTTCCATCCAAATCCGTCGTGCCGTTTCAGCTTGAAGTAGTGACAAAATACACACAAACTCACGCATTTATAATCTAGACTAGCTGTACCCCGTGGTTCAATTTTGGAAAAAACGCGGGGATTCCAGGATAAAAAGTACCCTAAATCCTTTTCTGTATCCTTAGCAACGTGTATGCAAAAAATTATGATTATCTGTCAAGCCGTTAGCCTCGTGAAAGCGTTACAAACAAACTCACTTTGGCATTTATAATACCCAAAATACCTATAGAAAATAGTAAGGCTTTGAAATTTTCGTAAAACATATAACAACACAGTGAATATGTATATATAATGTTTTATATAATTTGATGTTTTAAACAATAGGTAATTATTTTACTCGTATTAGGTAGGTATCGTGGAAGTGAACGAAAGTTATAATTTAGGTAATATAGATTAAAATCGAGTTCCACTCTTAATCTTTGATTACTATAATTATAGTTTTGGAACAGCGCATCACAAAGAGCTTACGAGCATTCTTGCATTACCTACGCCCCTACGTACGATCATCGTTTATTTTACCATCATCGAGGGAGTTTTAATAATATGTATATAGTACAATATAATTATCACAGCGCCGCCTCGTTCCAAACTAAATAGAGCTTGTACTATGCGTTTAGAGACAATAGGGACGTGACAACTTTTTAAAATCAAAATTCTAATTAGTTCGTCATTTAGAAAATTAAAAATCATTAGACACGTATTTTTTTATTTTTCAAATAAATGAAAATGCACAGAGATAAAGCGCATTAAAGTTTAGGGTGGGGGCTCGTGACGTCATTTACCGCTACAAGCCGCAATACAAACTGCACTAGTTAGTGACGTCACGCGAAATTTCAACTCAATGTATCGCCGTTATTTTTTGATTACGTAAAAAAGAAAAAATACGTGTCCAATATTTTTTATTAATGTACAAGACGGACTAAAAAAAAATTTGTCAAACAGCCTATTGATTTCATGCTTATATACTTTTTTATATACCTACCTAATTAACAATTATGTAGTTTTTAAGTATATTGTATTTTTAAGTATGTTCACTTATTATCCATATTGAACAGCTAACCTGGGCGTAAACAATAATTATTATCATAATAAATGTTTATCTTTGATGCTGAGATCGAACCCGTAAGAACTGGCGTATAGTAGTCGCAGGGATACTAACCACTGCACCAAACGGTTTTCATGACACTGAAAGTAAATTTGTTTACCTATTTATTAAAACTTTATGCATACCACGGTACAAAAGGCGGACTTAATGACACAGTGGCATACTCTGCCAGTCAACCTTCAGGTAGTACAGAGAGTTCACTTGACAGTGCATTTTGGTGATTTGTTTACGTATAATTAAATAATCCATCCAGTTAAATGATAATTTTAAATGTGTTAGAATAGCTATAATAATCAACACATCATTATTTTAAATATAGATAATACAATCAGTCAAAACTAGGTAATCATGATCAATTCGGTTGCCCTACGGAAAAACAAAGTAATTGCAGCGGAATAAATTTTTATGGAGGAGCAAAACACCGGAAATCACTTAAAAAATCTTCCATATAGTTTAACGATTTTCTTAATTTTTTAATTTCTCTAAGACTAAGACTAAAAAAAAACTCGGTAAAAATTGCAGTTGCTTTGTTTTTCCGTAGAGCAGCCGAATTAGGTAGGTACAGGTAGGTATGTGTTCGGATAACTTTAGGAGTAGGTATTAACAAAACTGAATGTTAAATATAATCGAGCCAGTTAAAATTATGATCAGGCAAGGCGATGGTATGAGAGCACTTTGAGAGAAGCGAAGTATAAAGGCAGATCCTTCATTCGTTTGCTAGCCAGAGTGGCCAGTAGGCCCACTTGTGTCTCGATACACGCAACGAACTCGCGATAAAAGGTCAAGACACAGTGGCGTGGCGCAGGATGTCTTATATAAATGGAATGTCTGTACGCCCGTCTGCGGCAGACACAACGATACCTATGAAACAAACTAATAGGCATATTTCTTTAAATAAGGATATTATGTTCATGTCCATATTATAGTGCACTGGTGTTCGCCGTAAAATTTCATTATTAGCAGGTAAAGTATATTGTTAAATATTATCGAAGTTTCCGATTGAAATATTACACGGGTAATTATAATAATAACAAAAATATCATATCGACGCTTCAAAGGCATATCTATTCCTTGTTATTAAGCGCCAATATGCATTACAGAATAGTGATTTCATGTTTATAATTTCATATATTTAAAAAAAAAAATAAAGTTCACTTAATTGGATTAATTTTTTTTAACAGTCGTGGAAATCATATCCAAAAATTCAAATAATAAAATTTTGTGTTCTGTTATTATAATATTTTTTTTTTTATATTTGAACTTCCTCCTATAAATTTACTTATTGCCGCTTAAATAGTAGACATATCTAAGGATTGTATATGTAAGCATCGACATAGGTAGGTGATCCTTGAACTAATCAGGATTTTAAGGTATTTTTTTGTAAATACATTCATAATACTCATATTAAACACCCAGATTCAAAACAAACAAATGTTCATCATATTTGTGTTCAGACCTTTAGCCCGATACAAAGATCGAACTCACGACACCTGGCGAAGAAATTTAGGTTCACTGACCACTGAACCAACTAAAAGCTATCATAAAATAAAATATATACCTACATATCCAACAAATTTATATAACTGGAATAACCTTCCAATAAAAATCGATAGTTATTATTTGAGAGTATATATTTATTTTGCTTGAATGATCTCCAACGTCAAAAGCCTTGATTAAATCGATTAGTGGATGCTATAATAACTGTAAATGATTCGATTGTCTGTTGAAACTTGCAGCGTTGAGTCGAATCGATTGCACAAGGCAACTGACATTTTATTAAAGTAGGACCCCCCCAATAGGTCGTCAGTGATCAACAACCGTCGTTGGTTAATTATAGGTTTTTTTTTTGCGTTAAAACGAAAGCAGGACACCGGATAATGTCGCAAGTAGCTACAAATGAGCTGTCAGTTGAATTTATTATTCTGATCACAGATGTAAATGCCTAAAATATATATTTACTAGCTGTTCCCCGCGGTTTTACTCTTTTTTTTTTTTTTTTTTTTTTATGTCATAGGGGGTAAACGGGCAAGTGGTACACCTAATGGTAAGTGATTACCGCCGCCCATAGACATCTGCAACACCAGAAGGCATGCAGGTGCGTTGCCAACCTGGAATGGGGATGGGAATTGGCTTTCAAGTGGGGCTGCCGGAACACACCGTTAGGTGCTTGGCGACAGATTTGCAACTTGAAGGTGGTAGCTAGCCAGCCGGGCACTAGAGAGCGCCCTACCACCATGCTATGGTTTCCTCACGATGTTTTCCTTCACCGACAGCTCAAGCTCATTGTTAGGATTTGAACCTACACCTTGCGGCGTTTAATCCGAACGCACTAACCACTGAGCTATCATCGCTGTTAATTTCGAAGTTTCCGTGGGGATTCCGGGATAGGAAGTAGGTATCCTTTGTGGTAATCAAGGTAAAAAACAGAATTGGCTCTGTCTATCTATTCATCCATACTCACGTAATTGAGTAACAAACATCCAAACATTCAAACTTTTACATTAAAAATACTAGTAGGATACTGGGATTAAAATATCTTATAATAAAATTTTTAATTCTTAATTACTTATTATTATTAAACCTAAGGCGTTAGCGTTCTCAGCTCACATTTTAGGCTTATTGCGAGTCTAGAAGTCGCTGAAACATCATTAAATATTAGCGCTGAACCGTACTTTTTTTGTTGCTCTGACATAATTTAGATCGAATAATACCGATATTTAATAATCTGCAGTCATACGAACTGTATCAAATTCATCGGTTCAATGTTTACACACCTGATGGATGTGCACACATTGTGGTTTTATTAATTGATTTTGCAAAATTTTCCTCTATTTACACTCTATTTCTACAGTCAACATTAAAAATATTTAAACACATTTGCCAGTCGTTCAACTGTATTGTATTCCTTTTGCAATAAGATTCAATACTATCAAGTTAATCACATACTTCTGATGCTGACTGTACCCGTCAACATCTACCCATATAAAGAGGTAAATAATTTACAACAACAGGAAATTTGCAGTTGGTGCTATTAATTAAAGTTATATTTGAAGTTTTTTTTTCTCTTGTGATGGAACCAGTAAGTATAAGTACGATGTTCCACCCCAAAATACCAAAACATGAACCCAGCATGTTTTCATTTTTAAATTGTAGTTACCTAAATAGCTATAAAATGCATCGATTAATTCTAAAGAGAATGAAAATAAAACGAGAGTAGGTAGGTACAATGTTTTGTATGAAATGTAAATTCCCATTATAGTCTCCAAGTAAACTAGCTATGACATACAGAGTACAGACCGACAGACAGACGGACAGACACGACGAAATTGTATTTGTTCTATGCATTTTTGCCATTTCGCTACAGAATCCTAACAAGTAATAATAGAAAAAAGATAGGTTGTACTATGTCGTACACAATAGATAAGTAGATAAATCACCTTGTGACGAAGATTTCAATAACTGACTGAACACAAATAGAACAAGGACATTAAAACGATTAACTTCTAATAAAAACTGCGACAACATCTCTAAAGAGTGCGAGCCAAATCTCGTTCGTAATAAAAAAATTGATGGGTCAATTGTAATTCAATTAAAAAGATCTTATTACGTAGGTATTTAGGGTAATGCATTTTGAAATGTTTCTTTATTGTCTAACACACATCACATATTGCTCCAAAGTAGGAAACCACTCGATAGTGGCACAATTAGTGAAAATCACGGATTTAATAATTTCATATCACTTTTACTTCATCTATCTATATCTACTGTAATGAAAGAGTAGAATGCGCGATTCTGTAGGTACATTCAATATTTTACCTAAAATTGAGAGGGGTGATAAAAGAAGAGTAACCAAGCCCAATAAAAAAGTTTTTAAAATTCCAGTGCTGAATCTAGGATAATCGATACCCACAGTAAAACCTCACGTTCAAACTTCCACAGCCCACTATTCGTTGCCCGACCCCTTTGCATCTGCGGCTTCGCACTAACACGATTGAATCACATTTTTGCGTCACAAATAGTGACTCATCTTGGAACGCGTTTTCTCATGTAATTTAATGTGTTTTTTTCTCTTTGCCATAGGTATAACCTGCCGACTGAATCATCAGAACCTGCCACAAGCTCAATAGGTACCTACTAATGGACTAACGGAGAAAATTTGTTAGCTTTCACGATATTATATAAAGCAAAGCTTATATCAGTGAAGTGCGTCACGCGGGAATCACAATATGAACTTGGACTTTGGTTTAAGGAAAAACCTATCCAAGGAAGGATGCCACAAAGGATATGAACGATATACGAATTTAAATCGTAGGTATATTCACAGTATTTCACAACATTAGATACTGAGTGATTGATACAGGACCATCTATTTTACAGTGTTTTATTAATCATACATCGAAATTAAGTCCATTAAATTTCGATCTCATAATATCATGCTTATAAAATCTGGACAGAACGTCCATTTAAAGTTATAATAACACTGTTTATGAGATGAGGTAGGGTGATGGTAGGGCCTCAGATCATTTAAGTTGTAACGGTAAACAATTTGATTAGTAAAATTATTATTTATTTTCTTCGTTCGTCATCTAAAGTGAAACGATTGAACAGTTGGGTTGTGTTCAAATCCAAAACCTTCCAAAACAATAATGACTAAGAAATTGCCTACGTGTCTGTCTGTATTCCGTACTAGAAGAGTCCCGCCCTAAATCCAGTTCAGTTACACAGACGCAATCCATCCCAATCACTGCCCGTGACGTACACTGCCGCTCATGAGCAAATTGTATTCGTCCGGTGTAAAACACGATACCTTTAAGATCTAACTGATATCTCAAAAAGTGCGACAAGTTATTAAGAGTTTACGGAGTACCGACAGAAGTTTGTACTAGAGTAACTTTCGCGTTATCTACGAACTGATTCTAAAACTAGTATTACTCGATTATTATGATTCCAATCGACTGATATGTATTATTATGTTTTTGTGAACTGGTTTGAGCTAAGTACCTATCTATAGGAGCAGCATTTTTCTATGAAAAGTGAAAGTGTGTTTGTCATAGATTTTCGGAACTTTTCCTAAGTCCCGTATAGTGTTAAGTATTCAACGATTAGTTAAATAATGTTTAAACATAATAATTACGTCAGTGTGTATATAATGTATAATAATTTCTGTGATATTAACGCGACGCGCAAGTGAGAATGATGAATAATGATGTTTTTGTTTAAATACTAGCTACTGTTTGAATGTGTATGAAATTATGAACGTATTATGTTTAAGTATGAAGTAGTTTACTACCGCGCATTTTTGGTAGGTTTTTTCATTTACATGTACCTAATATATTATATTGCGATTATAAATATAGAGGTTCAATACAAGGGTTCCGATTCTCACATGCTTTTAAAATATGCTCATTTGGTTATGAGAATGGCTAATTTTGTTAGGTTTCTATGTTGCAATCGGAATCAGTGTCTTAGATTTTGATAACAATTTATGATAAGAAAAATTTAAAGTTAATAATACCTAATGTATCTAATTATTTCAAATACGTACCTACATACTAAAGTTAGATACAAATTATGAAAATGGCGCTTCCCTACCAAAACACAACGTCAAAAGTTACATTATTGTACCTATCCTAAACAATGGGTACCTACCTAATATGTTTAAACTTGAATTATTTGATTTGGATATAAATATAAGCAACAGTATGTTAACCCACACTGGAGAAAATTTGAGTAAACAGTGTTCTAAAAATACTCTAGCGCCATTTTGTGTCAACATTTTTTATGTTCAATATTTTTTTTAAATAGTCAAATATCTAGTTGGAGGTAAATGGTTGTTAGATTAAATACTCACTTTATCATTTCCAAATGCGAACTGTAAATTGTAACTAATAGGTATATACCTATAGTAGGTAGATGTACGTACCGATTTTCGATATTTTTTTGTGATGAACGAATTGGAATCTGCGTCACTGTGTTGCTTTATACGATAAATATTTTAATTAAAGATTCCCTTTGGAATTATTTCGTTTTTAAATTGTAATAATAGATAACCATAGACATTAGACATAGATTCGAATAGATAACGCGAGTTAGGTAGCGTGAACTTATGGAAACCAAGGGTCAATAAATAACAAAGTATAAATGCAACGCATTCGAGACAGCTTGCGTTATCTATCCATATTCTATGTAGTAAACTTTACACATAATATTACTTCATAATTTACAAAAAAAAATCGGGAAAAAATATACCTATTCAAAAAGAAAATGAGAGCGATTTGAATGATTACTATTTATACCTAAGTATACCTACGTAAGTATACCTACCGATCTATTTATGTATCAACAAATTAAATTATTTTAATGTTAATAATTATTATAAAATATATAAAATTATTTTAATGTTAATAATTATTATAAAATATATATAAAATTGCAGTACGTAATTTGAAATAGCTCTCTAAAGAAAAATACCTATTTGCTGGATGGTAGGAGTCGATTTAGGTACCTATGGTAGGTAGGTATCTAACAAATTAAAACGATTTATTACTTGCCCACACGTTGGTATCTATGAGTGAAAGTTACAAAGATAGAAATTATGTTAAACCTTACTGTTTTAATAATGTGTACGCGTGTGGGTGTCACATTTTGTTAGTAACGTGTGGGCAGATTCATTGTGCACTCGAAGCTTTGCATAAGTATATCTATAGGCACGTAACTATAATAAAGGTTGTACGATACTGACTCGAATAAATAAAACTGACTAACGGGTTTTAACTCCAAACATTGACGTATATTGAAAGTACGTGCAGTTTTGATATATTCTTGAGAAGTTTACAGCAAATGTGTGGAAGAGATGTTAAACCTACTGTTACAGTAAAATAAATATCTACATAAATACCTACAACTAGCGAGTTTTTTGTTTTTAATGTACCTACCTATACAAATATTTATTGTGTAAAATATATCTAGGTAGGTACAGGTAGGTAATACAAGGTAGGTATTTTAAAATTATTGTTTTACTAATTAGCGCATAATAATAATTTATTGAAATTACTTATTTTCTAAAATTAGTCAATAACGTATGTAATGCATAATTCTATACTTGTACTTATCCTTAGATCAGGTATTATAATATACCTATCCATATTATTGTATTTTCAACTATATTAGTATAAATTGAAATTTATTTTAAAATAAAATAAAAAATGTTTCGAATCGTTTTTCCACACCCATTCAATAAATATTTTGTGTAAAAAAATAAACATAAAATACTACAAAGACATCACAATTCATAGGCTATTTTATTCAGACACTCAGTGCATTATATTTTAAGGTGTCAATACTTACGTGTTTTGATTTTAATTTAAATTAGTAATATATAAGTAGGTATTTACCAACCTACATTTTGTATTTTTTGTAAATTTGTAAATTAATTTTGAGTTAGTAAAATAAGAACAAGAATAAATGATATGAATAAGAATGAAAATATATTTCTCAATTTAATACCCAAAAAGTTTTGACCCAGTTACTAATTTCTGGCTAGGTACCTACGTTTACAATCTTCGAACACCGGTGTTGTAACTTTTCATCAGGTGAGTCGTGGATAGGAGTTGCAGATAGAATCAAAAACATGTAGACTATTTGACATTTTTTTTTCTAAGTTCTATAAGTCTGTCAGTTAGATAATAAAAAAATAATTAATGGACACGTATATTTTCCTTTTTCAAATTAATGAAAATATTCTTGGATAAAGTACATTAAAGTTTAGGGAGCTCGATAACGTCATATGCACGTAACAACTGTACCTGCTTGTGACGTCACGCGACATTTCGACTCAACGTATCTTCGTTATTTTTTGCTTATGTAAAAAAAGAAAAAAATACGTGTGTCTACGTTTGTTTTTAAGAATTTACAGGACGCACTAAAAACAAAAATTTATAGTCAAATAGCCATTATGCGAAATGGCGTCTGTTTTGGTGCCTTTGTTAATATTTAGCTTGAGCCACATTTTTGTATTTGTTTTTTGCCTCAAAAAATATTTTATTACCTTACCTAGGTACTCGTACTTTTCAGTTCAAAATGAAGTGATGAAGCACTGGGGCCGTATTTTTGAATCGCTATCGAATCACTTTTCGCACACGATATCGCAAGATTCACATGTGAATGTTTGAAAAATGTATGAGCATTCAGACGTGAATTCGCTATTCCGTGTGCGAAAGTAATTCGAGCGATTCAAAAATACGGCCCCTGTACCAACTCTCTAGTAGTCATGTGCGTGCGAGGTGTAAGCGAGTCACGGTTATGGATGAATAAAACAAACATTTCCAAAATTAAATAACTTCTTTTATTTCAAAGTCAAATTTGTTTCCTACATAAACGTGTCAGTATGTTGGGACGCTGTGACATATTTTAATCGATCATTACACTTAAATACGGTGCAAGTGGAGGGCTGGTGGATTCGTTCATTGTTTATTTCAACACTCCGAAGCTTCGCGCGTCACACCCCGCAACATGCGCCGATTTGCGTCCATCATTTCCCCCTTTGCACAAATAATAATATGCTATTTATCGCTCTGTGACGTCAACGGCGAACAATGTCCTGACACATATGTGTCGCGGGCTTGCACCGACTGACGAGAACGTAGATATTGTTCGTGCGAAATGAAATAAATGCGCAATTGTACAATCGGCATCAAAAATATGTAAACGCTATTGTCAGTCGTTAAGTGTTTCAACGACCGTCGAAAAGGATACATTTTTCTGATGCTGACTGTTCACCGGGAACGTGACGCGCGAAACAAACGATACGGTGAACTAATTACAACTGGTGTCGGCTTAACTTGCAAATATTTTTTTTAGTTTTTTATTTATTTTATTACACATCATTATTATTAATAATAATTACAATGGTATTAACTATGCAATAATGATCACATATTCATGAACTCGACGACGATCCGAACATTCTGCAACTTGTGAATTATAACAACAACTACGCACGCCCCACTACGGGCCGAGTCGAGCATGTACACTGTACACTGCTTGTGTCGTATGAAACTAGGCAACTTTGCTTTAAGACAGGCACTCACTAGC
Source organism: Zygaena filipendulae (assembly GCA_907165275.2). Lineage (NCBI taxonomy): Eukaryota > Metazoa > Arthropoda > Insecta > Lepidoptera > Zygaenidae > Zygaena > Zygaena filipendulae. The sequence goes on from OU015649.1 coordinate 3,674,477, forward strand.
GAAATGTTACCGTTACTGTTGCACTTTACTGTAACCAAATGTGGGCGTCCAAGCAAAAAGTACCAATTCTCGGAATTTAGTTTCCGAGATAGTATACATTTTGTAAAGTTGGTTGAAAAAATTGCGCCCACGATTTTAATTGTTTAATTAATAAATGCTCTATTTCTACAATTTCATGTAACTTAATCTACAATAATATATAAAAATCTATGTAACAAGCAAGTAGAAGCGTTTTTTTTTACACTCAAACTTTTAAAATGCTTTTTCTCAAATCAAGCTTTTCTAGAATTTCAACTTCAATTGTCCGATAAAAAGCTATTCTGCTAGTTTTTGAATATTTTTTCAATCCTTAATATCAATTGACTATTCTATAAACTCAATATCCCACTAATGGTACTTTTTGCTTGGACGCCCACAAATATCGTTGTGTGCACATAGCTCGCGGGCCTGCCGAGATCGTACCCACAGCGCTCTCAACGAACCGACCAGTGTCGGTTTTTGTTTGTAACAAAAAGAGAATCTTCAAATATTGTTAGTGTTACCATGACAATGGTCACGGACATTGCGTACACATTACACCTTCGGCACTGTGCCTGCAACAGTGACAGTTCAAACATGAGTACCCGACTTTACATAACGCTACATTTTGTGCCCCAAATCAATGATATTACAATAGAAAACTGAACAATGTAGATACGGCATGACAAAATTGACACAATATATTTTTTGTTTCTATTTTTACTCCTTTTGGAGAAGACAAAGGAATCTAAGTCCATACAGCCAGTTTAGATGTCTTCCTTTGCTGAAGTTATTTACATTTCGATGCTTTATCGGGACTTCTGGAAGCAATTCTTCATAATTGGACTTTAATGGGATGCTCTGTAGGAAGTTATATAGAAAATCGATAACCTCCCAGCAAACACCTCATGTCATGCTATTTCCCTGTCTCCACACACTGGTCATCACTAATGGGTGACTAGCTATTAAGCAAATTTCACCACGTTTACACAATATTAACCACGATAAACTAATTTTAAAGAAATAAAACTGACGTCCATTTTGCTCAAATGCCGCCAAAAGTCCCACCATATAATATTTTAAATGTTGCCAGTGTTCATTGCAAGTGTTATTGAAAGAATAGACAGCTTTTGATTTGTTATTAGTACTGACACATAAATTATATCTATATTCCTTTTTTATTGTAATATCATATTACGCTGATCGATATCCATTACATAGCGCGTTTGAACAGTGAACCGCCACAGTCCACGGACAGTTCCGCGAGCAATGTATAGCGACTTTAACTCAGCGTTGTATGAAGAGCGCTTGAATTCCATTATTTTAACAAGTTGCATATACAACGTTTATCATTTTTAAAAGCTTTTATTTAACTTGCAATGTATGTAACTATGTTTGTTCGGGTGGAATTTTGCAACTCAATTTTGAAGCAGATATCTTCAACCGATTGAACTGTAATTTTATATACCTACAGTCTACACGTTTAGTTGGGATAACAATGCACGGTTTATTCTTTTTAGCGCATTTAAATAAAATCTAGTTTCTTAAGTTTTTAAGCAGTAACATCTGTATTTTCATGTGCCTCAACTCGGCCAACCGCAAACCGATGGCATACCGCGCGTCAGATCGGACGCGGCGCTGCACAAATGCCACGAATAATTAATTTTAATCAATAATCAACAATTGCCGCCCACAGTCTAAACACAACACTATTACACAACTTACAAGTGGAAAAATAATTTTATACTTTTTGATCATCCTGCGTCGTAGGTTAAATTAAGCCACGTATACATCGGTAAACCAGTTCATCACTGTTACAAAAACTAGAATCTGAAATGTTCGATACGTGTTGCTCGGGGTTGGATTGGGTTGTTGAGTTGGAAACAGAATGATTTAGAAATGTTAAAGTTATATTATAGAATCCAGGGTTTGATAAAATACTGCAGATATAGATAATATTAATTTTATTTTGCATTCCTTCATCCGCTTTCGATTCGCTTCGAGAATGAGAATTTGATAAGAGAGTGATATCGAGATTATTAAAATGGTGATAACATAACGTATCTTCGAACATAGTTTACTGAACAATACGTGGCTTCAACGTAACCGCCTCCGCGCTATTGTTACATACATGGCATAGAACAAAAACTACAAGCCGAGACACCAACGTGCGCAGCGCGAGAGCGGATTCCGCGGAACTTAACACTACAAGTTAGAGGCGATTTCTATAATAATACCCCTCCCAGAGTTGGAAGAGTTCGGCGAACAGGCTACAAACACTACAATAATATCGCTAATAGTATCTCTATGAACGGTGCGGGCTCCTCACTCTCGACTGCGCGAACATTGTTGTGATTCGAAAAAATAACTAATTACTCCCCCATATATTATAAGAACACTTCATAAAACAGCATTTAGGTATTTATCATTTATATTACACTACACAATTTACACATTTAACATAATAGGTTTACATATTTTACACAGCAATAATAATCGTTTAGTTTTTTTATATTCTTGTAGTCTTCATCATAATAAATATTACAGTTAGCATTCTCTATAATATTATATACCTCCCAATCTCTACATATTGTCGCGTTCAAGCATGATTTGTTTTAGACACCGAATGGTCCACTGGCGTCTTTATATAGTATATTTTTTGTAATCACAAAATACTTTATTCTCATATTCAGCGCATCTTTTAATCCACCTTAGAACTCGAAAACGAAATTATAACAAAACACCTCAGGATAAAAGTTTCAACTTGAAATTAGTACATTTTTAGTAACTAATTTATATCAAATAGATAAGTAACCGAATACACAACTAAATACTTAAATTACGAGGACTAATTCTACCAAATTTTATAACGAATCTCCTCAAGGGATTGCAAATTCACAGATGTTTTACTTCTTTTGTTTACACTTCACGAAACCGGCGAACCGGTACAAATATTTAAACTATGTATAAATGCTGACAATAATGTCTTTTGTCTGGAATGACACTAAAGAGAAAATATTAAAACTTTTTTTTTTAAACAAATACAATTCATTAAAAGGAGAATTTAAAACAAAAACTCACTAAAGCAATAAACATATATTAAATTCTTACTCTCGATAAATTTTGAATTGTTATCAAACTATACAAACAAGAAATTGTGGGTTAGCTAAAATATATTACTATAATTTTTTTTTGTTAAGAAAAAATATATGGCAAAACATTGGCGAAGTGTAACGAACCAAATCTCCGACTACCAACATAATATTATTATTTATAAGTGACAACACTGATTCAGTACCGACGCAAAACAAACACAGGCACACAATCAAATAGAATTATGCTAAAAAGAAACAAGGTCTTATGAGGAAGTTCACAACAAGTGGGCACGTCATAACGGCATTTAAAAACCGACTACAAATTGTATAAATATCTCTATAAGTTTCCTCATCCATCCATAATATTCGTTTTTCGTGTAGTGAAAACTCAGTGCCCCGATTCACTACGACCAACCTTCCTCGATCACAACGCGCCGCGCGCGTGCCCGTAACATAATCACAAACGCTCTAGATGGCAACAATATCAATAATAATTAGCATCCTGTATGCCATAAGTATGACACGTTGTCTATGTATTTATTTGTAGTGAACCTAAACCTAAATTTTAGTTTTTAGTCCGTCATGTAGATAAATAAAAAATATTAGACTCGTATATTTTTATTTTTTTACGAAGGTAATCAAAAAATAACGGTGATATACATTAAGTTGAAATGTTGCGTGACGTCACGCCGTGCTACAGTGTATAGCACGTTGTAACGTTACGAGCCCCCACTCCTAAACTTTCGATGTGCTTTACCTAAGTATTTTTTCATTAATTTGAAAAACCAAATATACCTACGTGTCTATTATTTTTTTATTAAGTAACTGACGGACAAAATAGTATTTTAATTTTTATACCCCGGAAACATGCCCATTGTGGCGCTTAATCGTGACGCAGCGCAGCGTGTCAAGGTCATAGTGAATCGGGAATCTCATATGTTTAAAACAAACGTATGCACAACGGAGAACTAAATGTTATTATTTACATGAAACGAAAAAAAAACAATAGAGAAATGTAAAACAACATAGGAAATAAATCACTTAAGTATTCAAATATTTTTACGTTACACATCGTATTATAGTTTTTTATTAAGTTTTTTTATTTATTTATTTAGATAGGTATTTTAATTATTACACTATGGCATTGCAACTTTGTGACTCGATTGCGGCTACACGCTGTTCGTTACCATTAGATGTTGATGTTTTTTTTTTAATTATAAATAATAGTAATTAACGGTTGGTGGATTTGTGAGGGAGGGGGGATGTGTGTGGTGGTAGAGGTGAGGTCTTACGGTGACTTCCATAGACAGTTGCACAGTGTAGCCGCGCTACGTGGCGTGGGCGAGGGCACGGAGCGCCGCGCCGCCCCATTATAGGTCTCTGCAAACACGAAGAAAGATTGCAAAATGCATTCGAAACCATCACCACACCATAACCATTCGGTAAAAACTTTTTTGGTTTTTGTTTTTTTTATATGAGATAGATGATAATAGACCACGTAGCTTTACATGTGACAGGCAGAAAACCATAGAGGTACAAGCGACCAAAAAGGAAAATTATTTTATTACGTATTTCTATTTCTTTTGAAAAAATAAATATTGTGCAACAATTTTGTACTCAATACATTTATACTCAACGCCGTTTGATACTAAATACATGGTGTGTTTTATTATAACTTTAACATCGAAACCTCCAGAACCATTTACAAAATTGTTTTTCTTCATTTCTTAAGGTGACACTATTCACTTGTATATTGTTTTCAACCCGTCATATTATACAATATCTATAGTGAAATTGTGGGTGAGTGACCGGAATAAAATACAAATAAAGGTCATTCCACTGTAAACCGACGCTACCCAATGCGATACGATGTCCCTGATTGGATATAAACAATCGATTAATCGATAACTACGATGGTGAGATAATAATAATAATAATAATAAACCATTTATTTCCAATCACATACAGTCGATTTAGTCTTAAAATAACTAAATCGACTGTGTCTCACCTGTAGTTATACTTTTAACCCCAATTCAATAATAGGACATAATTTATTGATAATTAACAGATGTAATAGATTGGTCGATTACTGATTAGAATCGTCACTATGTGTCGCGGCACTGAAGCGGTTTAAAGATATTTAGTGAGTCTATAATGATATTGTCGATGAGTTAGTAAGTTAGATATAGTCAACGATATCTAGTGAGTCCATGGTAAAATAATGGGTGAGCGACTGGAATAAAACACACTATTACGTCTATTATGAAATTAGGGATGAGCGACTGAAATAAGATAATCAGAGGGTTTATAGAGAAATTGTGGGTGACTACAGATGAAATCTGAACATGATTAGCATATGGTCGGATCTCAACATCCGACCAAAGGTATTTTAGTGTTAAAAAGTCGTTCTGATCTTGAACACTAAATCTACTTTTTTTTTAATACTAAATATTTTAGTATTTTAGTGTTAATAAGTAGTTTGGTCTGATGTTAAGATCCGACCATATTATGCTTTTCATGTCCAGAAATATAAACGAAATAATGGGTTTATGATAGGAATAAAATGTCGAATATATAAAAAATTGTCTAGCTATAGTGAAATTAAATGTGAAATCGTGTGTGAGTGACTGTAATAAAAACGCAAACAAGGATATCGACCGTACCTACCTCATCCACTGGTGCTGCGTGGAGTGGTGCGCGGGCGCGGGCGCGGGCGCGGGCGGCTGGTGGGACTGCGTCGCCACCCTCTGCACCACCTGCCAATGCAAACAGAACCACTGAGCAAACAATCACTAGAAACGTTTCAAGAGTCCGCACTTTCATACTAATCGCTGAACCGATCTATGAAGGCATTTTGTGCCAACCTCACCAATGCAATGTAAAGTATTCCAAAGTTGGTAAAGATGTTCGCGCATAAATCCATAGTAACTTTTGCTTGAAGGGAATGTCGCTGGGCTGAACAGAACTTAAGTCACATCGTCGACGGAAGAAAATTGGATTGTGGGTGTGCGAATTACGTCTATTTATCTATGTACTAGCTGTTCCCCGCGGTTTCACTCAAGTCGATTTCGGAGTTCCCGCGGGAATATTGTGATGGAAGCTATCCTTTGTCCTTATCTGTTCTCTTGACAATGTGTATGCATAATTTCATGATGATCGATTGAGTATTTAAGGCGTGAAAGTGTAGCAAACAAAATAAATAAACGTAAATTCGCATTTATAATAGGACTAGCTGATCCCCAGCGTTTTCTCCCGCGGCAATTTTGGAGGTCCCGCGGGAATCCCGGGATAAAAGTACCTTAAATATCCTTCTCTATATCCCTGACAACGTGTATGCAAAATTTCATGATGATCCGTTCAGCCATTGAAGCGTGAAATCGTAGCACACCAACAAACTCACATTCGCATTTTACAGTAGGCTACTGTAAAATGCGAATGTAAGTTTGAGCAATGTCGGTCCTTCCATACAAGCCCAAAAGCCTGTTTTGCCTAACCAAAACACTTGCCACAGAATATCAATATTTTAATAATTATAAATATAGTTTATAAGTATGAATACCTATTAAAATATTAGATACTCCACAAGCAAGCGCTTCAGCTAGGCATACCGGGCTTTTGGGCTTGTATGGAAGGAACGCCAGTGACAGTAGGTAGGGTGTATGACATGCAGTTAGCACAATATAATGTGTGTATACTGTATACAGTATAGTGTATACGCCGCACGTAGATACCTGCTGCACGAAGGCGCGCGTGACGTGCGGCGCGCTGCGCTCGGCCTGCTCGAACGCGCGCCGCAGCTCGTCGAGCGCGGCCGCGCTGCCGGCGCCGTGCGACCGCGACAGCTGCGCCGCGACACACCAAGAGTCACCACACGTCACCACACGACACCACACGACACCACACCACACACGTACAGTCATGACACTCGGGTAATGGGCATGATAACTAAATTTGAACGTTTAGCCCGTATTGTAGACTAGCTGTGCCCCGCGGTTTCACCCGCGCGAAAGGTTTTTATACAACAATTTTTTTCCCGATATCCGATTTCAATGACACAAAGCCTATAATTATGTAGCTCCAGGCTAAGCTTAATCTACCTGTGAAAACCGCATGACAATCTGTTCAGTAAATTCGGAGATTATCGCGAACAGACAGACAGAAAAGAATTTTAAAAACTTTTTTTGTGCTTTGTTACTCTTCTTTTATCACCCCTCTCAATTTTAGGTAAAAATATTCAATGTACAGAATCGCGGATTCTACTCTTTTATTTATAGTATATGTAGATTAATAAAAAATATTTGACACGTATATTTTTTCTTTTTTTACGTAATCAAAAAATAACAGCGATACATTGAGTTGAAATACCGTGTGAGGTCATGCCCAGGCTTTTATAGCGAGCTTTTATACTTAGTTATGACGTCGCGACTTCCACTCCTAAACTTTGCGCGTTTTACCGAAGTATTGTTTTCAATAATTTGAAAAAGCAACAAATACGTGTCTATTATTTTTTTTTACTATCTAACTGACGGACTAAATAGAATTTTGATCACCCAATCATGCCTAAGAGATCGGGAGAAAAGCTATTTTCGATCGGTCGCACAGAAATCACCGACAGTTGGTGTCGCGGGTTCGAACCCCGCATCAACTTAAACATTTATGGAATGAACATTGGTATCTACTCTCAGTCTGTGTTTAGTATGTATCATAAACATAGTATATTTACAACAACAGTATATAATTATGTTAGTATTGACTGGTAACCCATAGTAGACACAAGCTCTACTTATTTTGGGACCAGGTAGCGCTGTGATAATGTCCAAGAAATTATAAATTTGATTTTTAAAATGTGTAATTCAAACATACACAATTTTTTAAATAAACTAGATTCGAGATAACACAATATTATAATAAGAACACTTTGAAAATACTTTTGCGATTTTGTAAAGAGCAATAAAGTAATTTGCGTAATAATATTGTCGCGGTCGAGCTAAATTGATAGCGCGCAATGTATGCAAAACGCGCAATGCATACAAAACACGCAATGTAAAGCAAACGCATTGGAGTAGCGAATTCGATAGAAGTTCTATTCTAGAAACGTTCGGCCGATTGACTAGTAAAACACATCGGACTCGAACATTCTAGAGCCCCGTTCGGTTGGGTATATAAACGGCGCAACCGAACCGGACGTTCAGTTCAGTTTGAGCTTTCGAAGCGATAACTACGAGTGAATCTTGAGCGATACCTGCGACTACCTGCGACCTTGGCGAGACTATTGGACTTCGAGATCAGTCGTTTAGTGTTTCAAGCTGTGATACCTAGACCTAGGCACCCTAGACCTAGTGTTTTTGTAAAGTTAGTGTTAAACTCCGAATAAAGAACCTTAGCACGTAACAATATATTATGTAGAATGTGAATATATACCTCATTGAGTAGTGGGAAAATGAGCTGCTGCAAGTACGGGTGCCTTCGTACTTTGTTCTCCTCGCTGTTGCTTCCTCTGTGGTCGAGCGGCGAGGGCTGCCGTCGTAAAAATGGGACTCAATAAATACGCATACTACGATAATTTTATTCTAAAGTAGGTATTTAATTTTAAGCAACGGACTTATTCAAAATACAAACAAATAAAAAACACTGATAAATCATAGAGAAAACATAAAAAACGTGGGTTTGCGTGGGTGAATGACCCACATGATGACCTTTGATGACATTTGGTCAGCGCGTCGGCGACTTACAAGCTTAATTTTGATTTTTTTTTTTAATGTAAAAAATTAATTCCATTTGAGACTAGAATCGAATACTGAACTACTGTTTTTGACCGTAGGTAACTATATTACTATGTATCTCAAGTTATTATAAAACTACTCACAGCTTTATTGTAAACTACGCTGTCACGGTTGGAGGGCTGGTGTTGTTCCTGTTTCTCTTTCCTCTCCTCCCTCTCACTTCTCTCGTTTCTGTCACTCCTCTCGTTTCTGTCGCTTCTCTCGTTTCTGTCACTCCTCTCATTTCTGTCACTCCTGTCATTTCTGTCGTTTCTCTCATTTCTGTCGTTTCTCTCATTCCTGTCGTTTCTTTCACTCCTTTCATTCCTGTCGTTTCTCTCACTCCTATCGTTCCTCTCGTTTCTCTCACTCCTATCGGTCCTTTCCCTTTCCCGCTCTCTTTCTTTGGACGATCTCTGCTCTACCGGTGTTGGCACTGTTGTGGTTTGCCGGGGCTGAAAATAATCACGTCATAAAAATTATTTGTAATTTTGTACTTATTTCGTTTTTACTATGGACTTTTGTAAATAGTTTTTTTTTTAATATAATAATATTGGTTTGATAACTAGTAGTAAATTAAAATACCTATATGTTGTTTTTCAGTAATTTGTTTAACTGAGCTGTGTTCGGAAACATCTCCAACAAGGTGAAACCTTGACCTTTACTTATTCAAAAGAAAGATTTAGTTATGGATAGTAGCTGTGACGAGGTGTAGGTAGTATTCGAACACAAGGTAGAGAAATGAAGCGGTGAGATATGTTGATAATATTTTTTGCCGTTTCATCGCGACCAGGTTGAATCTAAGAACAGATACGCATATGATTTGCAACCTGGTTGGAGGATATCTCACCGTCTGTTTGTCGTTGGTGTTGTTGTTGAGGGGCGGCGGCTTGGCGTGGTTGTCCACGAGCGGGTCCTCGCCGCGCGCACTCAGCGCGCCGTTCTGTTTGGGCGCCACCGGCGACGTGGGCGACGGGATGGCTGGAACATCACATCCATCTACATCAATATTGTAAGGAGGTAAAGTCTTTGGAACTACAGAAACGATTCTAAATGTTCCGAACCAATAGGTAGCTTTCCTCGAGTGACGTTGATACTTTTTAGTTCCCGAGGAGTCCCGAAATTGACTCGTTAGTCTGTATGCAGGTCTTATCGCAGGACTCGCGCCAGGGCGCTGCGAGCAACGTAGGTTGAGTTTGGAATTCAAAGTGATATTGCCTAGATGTCTAACACATCCCCAAGCTTACCACTACATTGTGGGTGGAACTTAGGGAGACACGAAAAAGGCGGGTGGTGAGGAGGAAGTCGTTTCTTTACGGACAGTCACCAGCAACAATATATTGTATCCATTTTGGTCAGTATTTGAACTCTATTACTATTTCAATAATATTCAATGACTGTCAAAAGTGTATACATATTTCTGCAGCTGATTGTACACGGAGAGAAATCAATCAGACCGGTAGAGGGTTGGAGGGCGACCGAAACCAAATTGTTGCCCGCAAAAAGTGTTAGCAACACAATATCAGTGACCAGCAGCCACAGTGACCGACCCCGCGCGTTGTCTATTAAGTGCAAACGACAGAAGACGTTACTAACGGAACATGGGACTCTATAAAATCGATATTTTCCGTTAGTAACCAACGGTAACAGAAATGCTGGTGACCGATCTTCGGTAGGGTACTTTCGATAGCGAACTTTACCAAACAAGCCCCTATTTTTCTCGAGATAAGTATAGGATACGTATTTTTCTTTTTTTTGGCATAATCAAAAAATTTGAGTCGACATGTTGCGTAAAGTTACGATCCGGTACAGTTTAATGACGTCACGAGCCCCCACTCCTAAACTTCAATGCGCTTCATCTATAATTTTCAATAATTTGAAAAAGCAAAATATACGTTTGTATAATTATTTTTTTATTTTCTAACCGTCGCCGGACTAAACAGAATTATGATTTCCATAAGCCGGCAACACGCCCATATAATTGTAATAGTTTGCAGTGCATACCGGCGTCGTCGGCGTGCGGCCGCCGCTTGTTGTCGTGCTCGGGCGGGTGCGGGTGCACGGGCGGGTGCGCGGGCGGGTGCGGGTGCGGGTGCGGGTGCGCGGGCGGCGCGGCGCCGGCGTGCAGCGCGCGCGCCGCCGCCCCGCCGCGCACCGTCATGATCCACGGCTCGTCCGCGTCGCCGTCGCCGCGGCTGCAGTCCTCGCTGCGCGGCCGCAACGCAAACAAACACCGTCAGTAGGGTACACAATCACCAGCACCAATATGTATAATACATTCTAATCAGTATTTGAACTCTATTACTATTGCAATAAGGTTCAATGACTGTCAAAAGTGTATACATATTTCTGCAGCTGACCGTACGTACACATACAGTCACATCTATAGGTACATACATCGCGGCGGAGAATTTTGTTTTATAATATACTAGCTGTGCCCCGTGGTTTCACCCGCGTGAGTTTTGGGATTAGGAACCTTTACGGACGCAGGCAGAACAACCCGCCAAAGTTTCATCACAATCGGACCAATGAATTCGAAACGCATATAGGACAGACATACAAACATTCATTTTTATTTATAAAGAAAGAAGAAGATATGCAGAGTAAGATATATAGAGTAGATAGATATAGTGATTCAAGAGGAAGGTTTATACGTAGGTATAGTTTATCCTAGAATTCCCGCGAGAATCCCGAAATTACCGCTGGTGAAACCGCGGGGGACAGCTAGTAAATAACTATAAACTAGACAGCTATAAATGAAAATCCTAAATGTCGCACGTTTGCATACAAACGAATCCTTACTTATTAAAAATGCGAATGTGAGTTGTTTGTTATGCTTTATACAATACATACCTACACTTTTTTATTTCGTCTGAGACCTACACATTGCCGGAGGTCCAGAAAAGGACATAGCGTACTTTTTATCCCGGAATTCCCGCAAGCACTCCAAAATTAATGTGGGTGAAACCACCGCGAATAGTTCAAAATATAAAACTACAAAATCCAGTTCCAAGCGATAACATTTGTGCTTATTTTTTTTTTTGTAACAAAGCAAAATAATAATTATAATAATGAATATATTATTATAATTTTTACCAACCTAAATTAAAATTGAAAAACAAATATATTTAGTCTTAAAGTCTCAGTCGGTTGCGTCACTCAGTGCGCTAGGAGTCATAAAGTTCATATTGTTTTAAACTTACGAGTCGGAATTCTCAGATTCTGTTTCACTCTCTTCGCTGCGCTGCGCCTTCCATTTCTTATACCTATCTATAAGATCCATCAGGTACGAATTCTTTTTTGCCTTTCTGATGAACTGGTACTTCAACAGCTCCTTCGCCGTCGGCCTCTGAAAAAGAAAACATAAAAACTGCTGTCAAATATAAAATTACACGAGGAAATATTATACATTAACTTGATGATCAGCGAGTCCCAATAAGGACGGTAATTTATAACTAGACTTTCTTTTATAATACAGGCAAACATTAAGGGGATATCGGGAATTCCAGTGAGTATTGGTGGTAGTGGGGCTACCTGCGTTCAGCAGTGAACACATCCTGCATTTGATGGTGATGATGATGAAGAAGAAGAACAAGAAAAAAAAGTCTGACAACAAAGCTCACCGCCGCGTCTGTCTGTCTGTTCTCGATACAATCAAAAACTACTAAACGGATTCCCATACGATTTTCACCAATAGATATACTGATTCAAGAGGAATGTTTATACGTATAGTTTAATCTGAAATTCCCGCGGGAACTCCGAAATTATCGCGGGTGAAACAAACCGCGGGGAACAGCTATAGCATGAAATAATTTACTAACGTTCTCCGGGTCTTTGTTGAGGCACGCCTCGACGAACTCTTTGAACGGCTTCGAGTAGCTGCCGGTGAGCTGGGGCGGGTTGTTCTTGGGTATGAGGAACAGCACCCTCATTGGGTGGAGCTCCGAGTTGGGCGGCTCCCCCTTGGCAAGTTCTATCGCGGTGATGCCCAGCGACCAGATGTCGGCCTTGCTGTCGTAGCACGACTGCTTGATCACCTCGGGCGCCATCCAGAACGGCGTGCCGACGAACGTGTTGCGTTTGCTTGTCGTGTTTGTTAACTGGCCGGCGACACCTGGAAATAGAACCATTTTAAAACACGCTCAAAATACAAAGTAAGCTATGTGCGATAATATAAGAGCAAAATAATATCGCAAACGCGGTGGCACTTTCCCGGTTTAATACGTGAAAGAAGCGGCTAGCCCTTTTCTCAACAGTCAGAATAATAACTTTAATATTTGGGATGATATATAATATACCTTCCCTACTGATTTCTTTATGAGCTAAATCAAAGAAAGCTGAAAGCTATTATGATGATTATAAAAAGGAGAACGATAAGAAACGCCATTTTAATTAAGTACCTAGTAGAAAAAGAAGAAGAAGAGAATACACGAGATTTATACATTTTATCCAAAAACAAACTTTATAAAAATTATCGCGTGCCTTTAAAGTTTAAATTAATTTGTTCACACAGTGTCACGACCACATTTAATGACCTACTCATAAAATGACAATCTCTAAATTAATCGAGATGACCGAGTCTCAATGTACAAAGGTCCAGCGCTAGGTCAATAGGACAATACGAAATTACGACCGCTGCAGCAAATAATAAATATCTATTAAGTACAGTGCAGTACTTAATGGATATTTACTATTCGACATCGACCACAATATTTATCTGTACTTATATTATAAAGAGGTAAAGGTTGTGGGTTTTTGACGCTGTAGGGGATAATCTCTGGATCTACGGAACCGATTTTGAAAATTCTTTCACTTATAGGAAGCTACGGTAGTCCTGAGTGACATAGGGTACTTTTTATCTCGAAATTCCCACGAGAAGTTCGAAATTACCGCGGGTGAAACCGCGGGTGACATCTAGTCATCAAAGAAAGAAGAAAAATGAGAGTGAACGAATAGGTAGTACAAATAGAATGTTACACATAGGAGGAGGAGGAGGAGGAGAGTCATAACTCATAACTTTAGAAGCAGCACACCAAATCTAGTTAAATATTAAAACAAAGGCCAAGATAATAATTCCGTATTTATTTGTTTTATAGTTAAACGGTAAAACCGATTACAATATTTAACATGACGTCTAGTTTGTTCTATGTAGAGAATAGTAAAAACGAGCAGCACAAAGAAGTTCAAACAAAACAAATGGAGGCAAAGACATCGACAACTGCCAAGTTTTTGAACGCCAAATACTATACACAGCCTATTTTGCATAGTGCCACTGTTAACATTTACAATAGCAGCAAATGCTTAAGAGCAATCCGTGTTGACTCCGGCGGCACGACATATAGATCGAATATTTCGAGCTGGCCCAACGCCAAATATCCACGGGCCATGTGGCCGTTGACATATAGTGTGAACTCGATATAAACTATGGAACATTTTAAAATCTCTCGTCTTGTTTACCATGTTTTGAAAGTCTCGCGTTCACAAAATGTTTGACTATATAGCGAAATTCAACAACCGTCATGGTCGCTTAAGAGCGGAAGACGGCAGATTTCAAGCAAATTTTATTCATGACAATAATTAGGAGTCAACGATCGCTGTACAATGCACCTCTTAACTAATAATATCGTGTAATTATTTCTTATATTAAACGGTTGCTATTTTGTATAATGCCGAGCGAAGGCAGAATAGTATATTTCATTATAAGTGCGGAAAGCCTGTCATTGCAAAGAGTTCCGACATATGTCTACCCGAGCCGAGGCGCAGCCGAAGGTGAGGGTTGACAGTCGGAACTAGTTGCAATGACGGTTCCGCACGTGTACTGAACAACTATTTTTAATACAGTTGCGAAAAAAATGAAGAAATTTAATAAAATATCAAAAACACAACAAACTCAACTAAGTTCCAACTGTGATCAAGAGATGGCGCTAGTCGTATTAGTAATGCGAAACGTACGTTTCGCAATGCAAAAAAGTGTGTCAAAGTCGTGTCGCCATTTGACAGTTGGCAAAGAGAACGCACGAGTTCGGGAAAGGTAAACAAAAAGCTCGAGTATGTAATAGCCCACATCCCGAACGCTAAACGTCCCTGCAATACGCCACTTTTTGAGCAACTGTATTAAAAATGAGGTTGTGCTGGGTGCTTAGCGCATTGAAAATCGGTAGGTACCTCTTCCCCATTCTAGCGCTTATAGGGGTGCTTGGAAATACGTCTAAAACAGCGACATTTTCTGTCTTCATTATGACGTTTTCAAACAAACGAATCCTTACCGCCGCACTCAGAGTCGTCTTTAATGATTACTTAGTTAAGTATAGATTTTTAAAACAAAGCTGCCGCAATCAGACTAGTTTAATAAATTAATGTTAATTGGCATTTAACTAATTAAGTTACATCTCATCAAATGCCAATTAACATTAACTTACTAAACGTCTCTGATTGCGGCAGTTTTGTTTTAAAAATCTATACTTAACTAAGTAATCATTAAAGTCGACTCTGAGTGCGGCCGTTAATTCTAAATACGAATGTGAGTTGTTTTTTTTGTTTGAAAGTTAGCTCAGAAAAGGACATAAGGTAGTTTTTACTTTTTACCCTGAAATCATCACGGGGACACAGAAATTAACGCGGGTGAAACCGCGGAGAACAGCTAGTTATATCCTTACTTCCTTATTAATATTATAAATGCGAAAGTGACTCTGTCTGTCTGACACGATCATGAAAGTTTGCATACACATTGTCAGAGGTACAGAGAGGGACGTGGGATACTTTTTGTCCCGGAATTCCCGCGGGAACTTCGAAATTGACGCAGGTGAAACCGCGGGAAACAGCTATATGCTATAAATATAAAAATTATATCACTTTGTCACAATAAATAGAAATTCATATTATGATTTACCTAAAACGCTGACGTGACGTAGCGACAGCACACTCATAGATGGTGTAGGTATAATTAGCCGTTTGGTACATACATTATTTGTATGTTATTGAAATTCACGCACCGTTTATTTTATGACATCAAACACAAACAAAAAAAGCATACCTAATGTGTGACCTCTCATGCGTTACAATAGTTCAGACACACGCCTAGAATATTAGCGTCGGTCACGGGAGGGCAACACCGTCGTAATGATGATGAACGATTTCGTTATTAGTTTCGCAAACAACGAATAAAATTAACTGAAATGTGCCATGGGAAATAATAGTGGCAATTAATGCCGTTTTATTTCTTTCCCCTATTCAAAGCAACGACATGGGGTTTTCGGATGGGCTGTAATGGCAAATTAAGAGAACAAAAAGTGAATGGACAGATAGATAGAAGTAGGCAAGTCAGAGAAAAGTGAGTAAGTACATAGTTGGGACGAAAAAGTTGAGTAATTGTTTAGGAATAAAAAAATAATTGTTTGCAATTTCGACCTTACACACTGTAGGTAAAGTCAAAATCACAACGAACAAAATGTTAACTTGAGACTTGAGATGTTAGAAAAAAAAATCTTGTGGCTACATACCAAAGTCAGCTAGCTTGACGTCGCCCATTTCACTGAGCAGCACGTTGGCAGCCTTGATGTCCCTATGTAGCTTCCTCTCCGAGTGGAGGTAATCCAAACCACGCAGCACCTCGCGCAGTATCACCGCTATGTGCATCTCCTCGAAGTTTCCCGCCTTCATCAGGTCCAGCGCCGACCCACCGCCCAGGTATTCCATTATGATCCATAGTTTTGTCCCCTGCGAAAATTAATAAAAAAAACATTAGCAACAATAAATAAATAAAATTACTTAACGCAACGAAAAATATCGAATTCCAATCAATTTTCATATCAGCCCAACAAAAGAGTTTAAAAAAAAACCGTTCACGACCGACCGTGTACCGTGAAACATACCTACGTTAAATTTGATAATAACGTAGGTAAAATTCTCTCATATTTTCATTATAATGATATAAGGATATCCTTAGAGACGTACATAAAAGAAAAATTTATACTAGTAAGTATTACTTATTCTGTCGGATGTTAAATACATATGCTGAAGTATACATTTCGTTTGTAAACACACATGAAAATATGGAATTAACATCTCCATCACTATTATTATTATTAATCTTCGTTACAAGGTAATATTTAAACAGAATACTAATATACATCATATTAATTAATAAATCATTTTGCATACTTGTTAAGGCGCGTCATGCTCGTCATGCGCTTACCGCATACATACCTAGCTAACTAAAAATTTAAAATAGAAACCAATATATCCAATTATCGTATATCGATACGTTAATTGGATATAAGTCCTATAAACGGCCATAGATACTGCATATCTTCTGATTGCTTTGACTTGGAAGTTTCATTTTTACACAACTGTATAGGATTACAGACCCGAGTATTTGATATTTCAATTTAATACCTCCATGCGTTCCCAAGAAAAAGGATATTGACCGACAGACAGACGGACAGCGAAGTGACCTATAATGGTTCCATTTTCCTTTTAACGCACGGAACCTTAAAAACCATAAATAAATTAAATAACATACCGTAGGTGGGCACCATATTATGTGAACATACGGCACGTAATTGGTGATGCTCATGGGAGACGACAATAGAAGCGGCGGAGCACAGTTCCTGAACCAAACTATTCATGGTTCATTTATTAGACTGTGTAGGAACATTGGTTACATATTATATCTATCGGGGGCCAGGAACAAATACAAATACATAGTTCATATAAATTAACCCACATTGGTTGTGTCTGTGTATTTAGAATAGTCTCGAGATGACAAAGAGGTTTGGACGAATACTTATAAGATAGCTGATAGGGTTGAGTACATTTTTTTTATTTAAGACTTTCTGTCAATGTTTCTGGCACCAAAACTATTCTCAAAAAACTTTATAATCTTATGGTGCAAGTCGGAATTCAAAAGGTAGTTTTTACCTTTTAGAAGTCACGTAGTCTATATAAATTTACGTTTACTTGCCAGTAGTAGGTACACAAGCCTTTCATAAAAAAACGTTAAAATAACATATTATGTAGTGGTTTTCAACAACAACAACAACAACAACAACAAAACGTGTACAGTAAATTATAAGGAACTAAACCAAACCAAACTTTAGGGACAACTAAAATTTATTATTAAAACTTTAGACGTACAAAAAACTGTTTAGGAGCAACTTATAGATGTTACATTAACATAATAAATTACTCAGGACCGTATAATGCTGTCTTAAAAACTGGGAAACCCTTTTTCCAGAAGTTTACGGTGGCAAACTTTTGACAGCCCTGGTAAAATTGGATGCCCATATTATCCATAATACACATGGATAAAATAACAGTAGGTACCTAGTGCTTCAATAGGATAACATAGAGGCAGTTTCGTAAGGGGAAAATAATAAAGGGATGTTTACATTGCGCATCTAATACGGCTGTTGAGAAAGTATCTTCGGGGTAAATACGTAAAAACACAAACGCGGGAGGAGAAAAAAAAACATTATTAAACCAAATTCAAGGGGAAAGAGGCTACGTGAGCAATAACGAAAAGCGGATGAAGTTTTTTAGAAAGTTACGAGATTTTATCGACCCACGTTCGAAAGAATTTCTCAGACATATACACTAAACACTTGTGTTGCTACATAAACACTAAATTTTCTTTTAACTGCACGGTTTTTAGATTTTACAGCGGTAGGTGGAATTTACTGTTTATCATCTTTTTGTTTCGTTAATAGCGGTTTTGGATTTCACCAGCTTGAATATCGAGTTTGCGTGATTGATAGACAAATATCTAGACTCTCACAATTAGTAGAAAGTAAAAGGTAGATACTCCAAGCTGTTTATAAAAAATAACCTTTTTCAACTAGGTATCTACCATTCTGCAATTGTTCCGGTTTAGTTTCCCAAAGATTCATAGACAGTGAGGACTTAGGATTACAATCTACTGTTGCTGATTTACTTGTATAGGTACCTATCATAAACAGATTCAAAAAGCTTGCCTCTAAGATAAAATTCTAAACACGAGACTCTCTCAAGTCTCAGACTGTCATTCATTTTTCAGTCAAATGAGGATACAAAGAACCTCTTGAGAGATGTTGACTTCCGAGTAACTACTACTCATATTAATTTTCTTTTTCTTGGTTCCAATTTCTTTTATAATGATCATTGGCGCCTAAATCACTTACAATAGATGAAGATGCCGGCAATTCAAGAATTATCAGATAATACTAACAGACTATTAAGTAGCAATTAATTTTCCATAGAATATGGTACAGATAACAATATGTGAAGAACACAAAACATTTTCTTTATAAAGGCCTCTATTCATAATAAGCCGTTTTATGTTCACACTACACGACATTCCATCATATAAGGTTGCTATGGTTACCGACGGCTAGGTCAAAGACCTCTGTTGCGACAACATCCACTAAAGAAAAGCTGTATAATAATACTCCTACTATCTCGAAATGATAAAAGGGAACTAGATTAAGCTGTTCTAAGAAAATAATCTAATGAATTAACTCTTTCTCAGCGTCCATAAATGATTATTATAAAATCTAGCTGTACCTAATGATCTTACACTAAATTCGATCGGATAATTATCTCAATTTTAATCATATTCCATAAATATAAGTTCAAACCTTGAAAAAGTATTCGTTATTTAACAAAGTCGATTACTTCGTAAATGATCTGGTTTGCTTATCTTTGTCCTATATTGTATGTCGTTGAAATCAGAGTTTATGAGAATACTTACGCAAGCGGTGTATATCGTGATGATAATACGCAAGAATCAGGACCAAAATTCAGGACCAAGAAATATGTATACGTAGGTACGTTGTACAGAAAGAAATGGCACCGAGGGGTAAGTTCATCATTCGCCTAACTAATTCAGCGCCCGCGGGTTTCCATGGAAACGCATCGAGGTGGGTGGTGATCGGACGAGGGAACAATTCCTTCAGTGATAGTGAACTATCACTTCTAAACAAAGGCTTTTATCGAAGTCATATTATATCAATTTAAGTTTTGACATATTTTAGAGGTTCTTTCGCGGTCTTTGTTTCAATATTTGTCCGTGAAAATGAGCAGAGGAATACATAAATACATAATATTGTGCTATTATCGGCAGCCAGTAGGTATAGGAATTTACAAAACTTGTGACTTATATTAAGTACTTACTTTTTTTAATAAATTAAAAATCGAAGAAAATTTTACTCGTTTCTTTTTCTACGGCAATGTAGGAACAGTGGGCCACATAGACAAGTATACCACTTTGTAACATTTCTACTGTTTGTAAAACGTCTGTATGACGTTATTAGTTGCCGTTTTAGCAGCTCCAAGCTCCAAATTCCAATACAAGTGGAAAGCGAATATTGGAGCTGCAAAATGGCAACTTATAACGTCATAAAGACGTTTTACAAACAGAATAAATTTAACAAGTTGGTATACTTGTCCCACTTGACCCACTGTACTCGTATGTTCTTACTACATTCAAATGATGTAACTTATCGAACTAAACAAATCTTTTTTGCATCTTTAAATCATACTATTCTACAAGATCTTACTTATGAACGAACTGACAAATACATTAATAATATTAAATAATCAATTCAAACTTTTCCAAGGTACATATATGCGAGTAAGTACCTAATCTCTTAATACCTACACAATTCCGATTCAGGGCAACGACGAGTATATAAGCTAAAAGTTCCAAGCGTGAGAGCCAAGAAGAGGGGGATCAGAGCGGAATTGCGAAGATAAGAGCATTCATTGAACAGGATTGATCCTCGAATGTTGTCCAAGGGAGTGCCGGGAAATCCCCTGTGACAGTAGTAGAATTAGAAACGATCGAATTACCTGTGCTCTCCACCTTATAAATAGACTCGCGTAGCATTTCTATTGATGAAGATGGAATTGAATTTCGTTTTCTATCTGCCTCCTGCATGAGCTTTTGACGAAATTTATATCTTCCAGAAAAAAAAAGCACCTAAAAAACTTTAACAACAAAAATTCATCTTTTTAGTTGTTGAAGACGATAAATCAAAGTTATCAAGTTTTGCTACATAAGAAAGGTGTCCGAGCTAGTTCGCGTCGTGGTGTCGCGCGAGTTAACACGTAGCGACATTTTCCCATTTGTCATCTAAGAGAGTTCACGCAATCCCAACAAAGTAATCCCCGTATTACAGAAAATTATCACGAAGCTCGAAGGAGCCAAGTTTCTGGGAAACTTTGTGGCGACGATATTCTTCGCTTCACATTACACACAGCAATCTTACAAGTTTGGTAAGTATATGTAGGTATATCAACTATACATACAACTAATGTCGAGGTAAGAGTTACAATAAGGAATCACTGATATGATTAAAAGCTGAATGCTATATAATATGCTAGACGAGTCTTTGTCACCAAAAAGATATGGCCGTTGGTAGTCGCAACGATGCCAACTCAATTAGCTTGCAAACATTTTTTAGCTAGTCTTAATCTACTAGCAACCCCGTCAACCAAAAGGTTTTGCTTACGGCCAGTCGGAATATGAGGAATAAAAGAACAAAGCATCGCAATAATAACAAAATAAATTATTCATACAGCATTCTGGAGCATCGCACAATCTCATATTCAGAGATTTGATGACGACGAAAATAGATTTTTTCGTGAAGCTGGTTCGTAAATGCGAAATAACATAACTTTTCATTTTCATGTACAATTGGGACTGTAAAAATTGTTACTTTTGTTACTTCAACTTCATTTGTTAAATGCCAATTACATTAATTTAATGAACCTTCCTGGGGGCGGCAGTTTTGTTTTTAAAATCTTCACTTAAAAGTATCATTAGCTGTGCCCCGCGGTTTCACCCGCGTGAGTGTCGGAAGTCCGGAGAAAGTATTTTTTCTGAAAAAAAATAGCCTAAGTTGCTCCTTATAACATTAGCTATCTGCCAGTGAAAGACCCGTTAAAATCGGTCTAGCAGTTTCAGAGATTAGCCGGAACAAGCAAACAGACAGATAGACAGAAAAAAAATAAAAAAATTGATTTTGTGTAAAGACCGTATATACTTTCATATGCATTTAGTGAAAAGCTGTAAATTTGAAATTACAAACAGACACTTCAATTTTATTTATCAGTACAGAGTAGGTACAGATTAAAACGACTCTGAGTGCGGCCGTTACTGGTGCAACAGTTCCACCATTTTAAGGGCTCTTTATACTCCCTACCTGCCATTAAACCGTCACCGGCGGAGTCCGCACGGACCGCACAACATTAAATCCTACATGAGGCCTCTTAACCGCAACACATTATTCACCTCGTAAATTCCCGTATATTTAGGCGTGTAAATGACACTACACGCATTAGGACTTCAGTGTGTTCAGGTTGAGTGCGAGCGAGCACGTCACGGTGTGGACGTAACCTAATAATTTTCACCGATGGCACCCGTGGCTGTTTTAAAATAGTTATTATTTTTGTTTTTACTTGCATGAATATCTTCATTTTATTTCGTGTGTAAACAAATAGGCAAGATCCCCGCGATTTCACCCGCATGAATTTCGGTATTCCCGTAGGAATTCTGAGATAAAAAGCACTATCCTATCTATGTCACTTAGAGATACTGTGCTTTATACCTATCAGTAAAAGGATTTTTAGAATCGGTTCAGTAGTTTATTTATTTTATCCATTACACACAAACATATAAAAAATCAAATCTTTTCACTTTAAACTATTGACTAATAAGTAACAATTAACCTTAACTATTCTTTATGCGAAAATAAAACTAAAACGAAATATAAATTAAACTAAACAACGTTTAAAAAATTAAATAATTATTTAAAAAATCATCACTATCCATGTGTTGTGTCAAATAAAGTTCTTTCAATTTCAATTCAATTTCAATTTCAATCAATAATGACAATCCAGGGCCGTAATCGTCAATTAATAATAGACGTATCACATATTATTCCGTTTTGAATCCAATAGGTTTTTTGAGTTAGCTTGTCTAAAGATCTATAATTTTGTAGATAGGTCCTTGTCAAACAAACGACTAATATGTGGACCACCGGGAAAGGGAAACAAATACTTACAGTCGAAAAAGAGTGACATTCAGTCAGTTAAATGCAACATTTAAATGTTCTTAAATTTTAAGTGCCTTTAAATGTTGCACAAAGGATGATTTTAAGCTTGGTTTTGTGCCATTTATTAAATCAAAATATTAATTATAAAATATTGTTTGTTAAATAAATAATTATACTATACTTTATTAAATATATATCACAAGATGAAGAAGTGATCCTAGTGTCATAACCCATTCAGCCCTAACTTCAGCGTTTCTTAAAACAAGCTTAGCTTATAATAATAAAAATAAAATGTAGGCATATCTTTAATTTAGGATGCACTATATCTGAAAATAGAAAACGTTGACTGGATTTTTTTATAGATAGGTATAGAAGTTTGGACGAAGAGTTGAACGCCGGAATCAAGCCATCTTAAATTTGTAGGTTTGGTGCAGCTACCTTTAAAAATGTACGATGAACTATTTTTGGAGCAATACATTTTTTCAGCTGAAATACTAGTTGTAACTTTTTAGTATGTAATCCGTGTACTGATTAATATTAGTTGGATTACTTATAGCTAGATAAATCAATAGTTCTTTATTAACTGACATCAGAAACATGCTGAGAGCAGGTCTACGTCTGATAGACGGTTACTCTTATAATGGGTCTTTCAATAAGGACGGGTCGATTTTGACATGAAATAAAAAAGGCCGTGTGTGAGATTTTAACGATTTTTTTTTTTTATTTGAAAGAGCTATATATGCCATTATGTGTGGAAAATCACATCGTTTAAATGTCCGCCGCGGCTTCTCACGGTGGCACGAATTCGAGTTGTCCAATGTTCAACAACTCTGCCGCATAGTTCGGGTTGAATTTCAGCGATAGCCTGAGCTATGTTGACTTTAAGGGCATCGGTCGATTGTGGCTTATTGGTATAGACCTGCGACTTAAGAAAACCCCACAAAAAAAAGTCTAAAGGTGATAAGTCGCAGGATCTCGGTGGCCAATTCACAATTCAATTTGAAGGACCACCTCGTCTGCCGTAAAATGGGCGCAATGCACGTAACGTTTGCACTAACGAACACTCATTTTGGTAATACATTTTTAACATTTGGACGTGTTGCTCAACCGTGTAACTTGCCATGGTGATTTGGCATTACTAACTGAATAAAAAAATATAGGTTAGAAAGACGACGTTAAAACAACATGGCCGCCACAGGCTGCCAACATCGACCCGTCCCTATTGAAAGACCCTTTAAAATGTTGCGCCTAAAAAAAAGCCATAACATTTTAAACGTACTCAAAGTAAAAAGTAATCCGAGGGTCGAAATTAGGACCCCAAGACAATCTCTTTAAGAGTTAGTTTCATTGTGACCTTACATCTAAGTTTTGCCCATTGCAATTTAAACTTTACACACAGCGTGCACAGTCGAAATTTTAATGGACGATATTATATTTCAATGTAATGTTTTTTATAACACTAAAAGAGATGGTGGTAATTTACATCATCAATGACAAGATTTTTTGTTTAGCCCCCAACGAAAAGATATTTCCTTCTGGAAATGCAAATGACACAATGATAAATTAATCGCTTTGAAACGGAGCGGTGGACCATGTGTATGTACTAGGTATCCCATCCCGCACGTAGCTATAGTATGTCATCTCTTTACCTATTCGACTGTAAGACACTGATATTGTAATTAGAACTGACAACTGAGATAGTTAATTAAAGAAATACTCAGTTTTAATTTAATCAAGGACCAAATTACACAATATAATTAATTAGTAAAAAAGTTTCCATTGCTACATATTATATTACTTACTTAATAATTATCACAGCATGACTTGTTATTTTGCGTTAGAAATTATAACAATGCAGCCACAGAACTGTAACCGTAGCTTAGTAGGTAGAAACAACAAAAGCAACGCAATAATCCTTGACCTACAGACAAACCGACAACTTTTACTATTTCAAATCACGTTTTAATAACGTCAGACTGGAATACTAAAATAGTGTAATACCAAAATAAAATGAAGAATGCACAACCAAATATACAAACATCAGTTGGTTTAGGAAAACAAGTATTGTAAAATTAAAGCTGAACTAAACCACAAGTACTAATACTTACCTAATGTTATTAGTACTCACAGCGATAAGGTATATAAAATCTCAACTGCAAGAATAAGTAAAGCTACAACTTTTATAACGCGTTTCATTTGCTGAATATACTAGTCTGCCTATTGCTTCTGAAAACGGGAAACGATGTTAATAAAATTCAGAAACGACCGTTGTAAAAAAATATTGAAAAAACGTTTTTTGATCTTCTATAAATATAGACATTGCATTCAATCTGAGTTCGCTAGATTTCATGTTTAAAAGTTTCTGGGTTAGATATACAATATTACATAAGTACAAAAAAATTATCATTATTATTATTTTTCGTATTATACATAATATTACTGTCTTCAATTTTTTGATTTCTGCTTTGCTGCTATTTAACAAACCGCGTCATGTCTATACAAATATGAATCATAATTAAGCAATACCAGGTTCAAAAATAGGACAAAATTGTACGTTTCTTAGGAATATCAACGTGTATTTTTTTTTAATCATTGTTAACAGGTTTATTCACAGCTCACCTGTTGATAGTGACGGTGTGACCGAAGATTAAATTATTTATTAACACACCTAGCCTGGAATGGTAACTTAGCTCACTGTATCATAACCCAGCGGTTTTTGGTGTGTGTATGTGTTTATGTTTGTGTGTGTGGTATACTCACAATGGTGGTTAACAATAATGAACGAATCCCACGCGCCAACTAGAGTGTTACTACGCGTGACAATATTACCTGTTTATTATTATAACTCTCGAAGCACCGGTGATGTCGTTCGAGTGCTCATTATTTATTGCAATGAATAGCTGTTTATATGACGAAACATCTTACTTTCTAAAGCCGACGTAGCGTGTAATATGCGGGCAACTCAATTTGCATATTGTTCGCTCCCAAACGATCAACAACAGTTATTACTACGCGCACTACCACAGCGCATTTTTACATAGTTGCGCGCGATAGTATACTTTGGTCTTGTCGAAAGAGCAAACCAAATTTTTTTGGCACGGCAAAAGGATATAAAGATGAAATATAGTTTAAGATGAAAAACGGTGTCAAAAGTGAGAAGCCCTATTTTTCCGTAGTAACTTCAAGTATTTATTGCTCACTAAGTACTAACATTTATTTATTTATTACTAGCTGTCCGTGCGCTTTCACCTGCGATAATATCGGAGTTCCTGGGGAATTGTTCCATATAAACTTTGCCCCCCTTTTTCACCCACTTAGGGGTAGAATTTCGGAAAATCCTTTCTTATCGGATGCCTACGTGATACAAAGAACACACCCTCCAAGTTTCAGGTCTCTACTATCAGCGAGCGGTTTAGGTTGTACGTTGATCCGTCAGTCAGTCATTCAGGACAAAGCATTTTATAAATGTAAAGATTTATTTCTTTATTAAACAGAGATGTGGGGATGGGCTGATAATGGAAATAATCTCATTCGTTCTTTTAAAAAATTGTTTCATCAGCAATGTTCAAATTAGTAGAATCGATAGTAAATATTTTTTGCCGTGTAACATTTTTAACCAAAAATGGATAAACTAATGGAGTGAGCGGCCGTGAGTACCTATACCTATCGACGTGTATTTAATGTTAATTGACGCTATGGTTTTGGTAGCCATTTTTTTTTGTATAATTTGGAAGGGTAGTTTATAGACGGGAAGACCTCAGCTAAGAAAGAACAGTCCGAGAGAATCCCGGAATTTATGCGATGAAATAATATCATAATATTATAACTTTAAATAAAAATAAATTTAGAATCAAATCGACTTAAGTAAATACCGCAATCGTCTTCTCATAAACAACTCGTTTCCAATACAAAGTTACGACCCATGTGGGTCAGCACAAGAACTACATTCTTGGTGTCGACAGGTTAGCTGCAAACTAGTGCGAATTGACCGTGGAATCGAATAATAAATCAATAAATATTAATTGATCCCGTATAAAACAGCCACGATCTTTTGAGCACATAGTCATATTTTAATAGGTTACAGACAAAACCATTAAAAACTGTCATAATATTGTGGCCTATTGTATAGTTATCTCGAATTATAAATGAATCTGACACCATGCGGGTGGCCAGAATTGATTTGTCTATCAGTGGAACCACAGATGATCGTAATTCAATTATGTTGCCTACCATTTACGAAATAAAAATAGAAGTTTATACTAGTCACACTACTGGTAACGATGGTCGGTGTTGCGATAAGATTTCATTGTTTTATAAGATGATACGACTAGAGAGTTAAACGTTTTGGTGTAATTATAATTATTATATAAATACTGTTAAGAAACATGCGAGATGAATTTCAATTCAAAATGTTTATAAATATACGCACGCACGTTTATTTGAAAAACATATCACGGAGTTCCTCTACACAAATCGTTTGAATGATCGCTTTCGCTACAACCGAGAGAGTTAAAAGAGTGCAAGTTTTGAGCCGATTTCATTCCTCAATTATTATTTTTTTAACTTTCTAATAGATTTACCTTAGGAGTCGTAAAAGGAAGTTACCGTTATTTAGCTTCAGTAGTTTGTTAGTTGTAAATAAGGTGGTTAGTGATCTTCATACGCACGGACGCGAGCACACACACACACTTAACATACATAATACATATAACAAGCAAATGTGTCGGTATTAATAAAATTAGTATACTGTGTGCAGTAGTGGTTACTCCCGAATCAGAATTCGATACCATTTACCTGTCTTGTTCTTCTTCTTCTTTTTTAATAATGGCGTCTATAATTATAATTTGCCAATGACAACGTTTCTTAGTAATAAAAATTTCATCAGCTACTTCTTCAATTATGGCGAAACGCCAATTACAAAGTTAGATTGTTCCCCAAGTTAAAACATGGCTCTCTTCAAAGCTAGTTTCCTGCTCGGGGTCCAAAATAGATGATGAAAAGTGACTGAAATAACGAAGACTTCACGTGACCCGCGTGCGTTCGGTACGGCTTTCACCCTTCAACAACCTACTTGTGCCTACTACTGTGCCTTGTGTCTTGTGCCCAATTTCAAAACCAAGCACGTCATCAAATACAAATCATTGACGTTTTCTGTCCTCGACAATAACTATACAAATACCGGCCGTTTGTAAACCTGCGACATAATATAAATCGACCAGAGAAGACATGTAAACGGGGCAGGCGCGCTATCGTTGCAAAGAAAGTTAGAGCAATGGCTCTAACTTGATCAAAACTTATTTTGCTGCCATCCCAAGTAAGTATATTTCCCACCAATTTGCACTTTTGCACTCAGTGACTAAATAAAAACATAACCACAAAGCGTTTAATACATTTCTTTACGATAATGAATGTTTAAGTGCGTCATGAATAAGTTTTGTGTGCGAAAATCATCTGACGATACTGGTTTTCATCTGTTTTCATACTAATAAACTAGGTACATAAGTTGATGTCCCTTCTATCTGTTATTTTTTGTTCTGTGTATAAATCAGCGAGAAGAAATCTCTACAAACAAATGCTGTCGTTAATTTTCTCATAATGTTATGTAACACAATATTGAGTTTGCGTTCGGTAATGTAAGGGTGATCACTAACAGCGTATGTTATTAAATAACAAGTCGCTGCCGTGGCGGCTGACGGCAGTCGACACACGTAAATAATTTACTTTGCAGTTTCGCCGTTCCCACGGGGGCAGGCAGAGACGTGAAAACAGAACCGTAATATGTATGTCGTACCTACCTACAAAACTATCTTCATACACCTATAAAAAGATACGCTTTCACCTTATTTTTTTGTTTATTCTCACCTTCACCAAACTAAAGGACGTATAGACGCCGATAAGAAATAATGTTAACCTACAAAATTAAGTTAATGACACAGAACGCTTTATTGAGAGTTATAGAACATTTTTTTTTCATTGACGACCCGATTGGCGCAGAGGTCACCATGCCTACCCGCTAATCAAGGGGTTCCGGGTTCGATTCCCGGTGGGGGTGGACTTTGTGTGATGAACACAGGGTTCCATTTTCCAGTCTGGGTGTGTTTATATATGTATAGTATAATATATAAGTAATTCTATGTAGTATATACCACGTTTGCTTGGTTTCCACGACATAAGCTAATAATAGCTTACTGTGGGATCAAGTAGATCTGTGTGTTGTGATGTGGATTATTATTATTATTATTATTAATTGGTACTTTGTAGCTCTATTCGATTTTTAATAGTTCAACTTATTTTTTTCTGTAGAGAAAACTATTGTAATTATTGTGTTTTAGTTTTAATCAGAATTTCAATAAATTAATACACTCTATTAGCATAAACCTCCTAATCTTATAGTAGGTACTAGGTACTTTATTATTTTCAAAGATTTAAGATCATTTTTTTACACTTTGTTTAAGTACAGGATATTTGCGAGCGACTATCTCAATAATTAACAACGAAATGCTAAAAAATGTATGTTTTGGGTCAAAATGTATAATCTGTAGATCAAATCGAAAAATATTTTTCTGTGATCGTCAGCGGTAATTAGAAGGTCATGTACAGACATCTTCTATTTCGTAACTAGACACGTTTCGTAATCAGATGCGTCAACAATCAACATCTGGCACACAATTGACTAATTGATTGAGTGCTAAATCATAAAACAACGACATAATCGGTAATTATATTTACTGTGCGCAATTAAAATCTAAGCAAAACCAATTAACTACACCCTGGATCATGCCTCAGATAAAAATGTGTCAGCACATCTAGAGGTTCATGATATCAAAATGTAATATGAAAAATATATCGAGAAGCGTAATAAACCGAGCCAGCCAAATTTTGCCGTATTTTCGCAAATCATCTTGTACCGATTATATTGAGGCCCATTTTAACAGACCTTTTTTGGAAAAGGAAACGCGTGAGTTTTATTTATATAACACAAAGTAATATTCAACTAAAATACGCGACATTACATTGCATTCTCAGTTTAAGTAATATCAACAATAAACCTTATTACTTAAGTCATTGTATGTAGCTAATTAATTTTTCTTTTGTGGTCTTTGTTTTTTCAACAATAGCACGCGGCCTGTGCTTAATTGTAAAGTGGAATCTTTTTTTTTGTTGTCAAATTTTATCATGAAATAACATCTGTCTGCGATTACCTAAATACTATTTGCTTTCATAATATACACATCAGGCTTATTTTTTCATATAAATCTCTGCAAATCTTGATTCGGTTACAAATAAAGATCCATGTTTTACTTTATGAGATTAGCCTTAAGATAGATGCTAAGACTGCTAAGCAATTACCAACGAGCCAGCTCCCTCGAGGCGACAAGAAGGCCGTGCTCAAACTATGCAATAGCTTTTACAAATATCAGTCATAACAGTATACAATGTTACCAACGCTTTGGCGGTATTTCATCACCGACTACACAATATTAATTACAATTTAAGTCATGGATGCTTCATTCTTAGTTGTTACATAAAATATACATAATTATTGCAAATAATGAAACATTTTATTGTAGAAATATATACATTTATTTAAAAATCAGTAAAGCGCTAGCGAATCACGTTCGCACGATTAAGGCCTTGTACTAAAACAAAGAAAAGATAGGCCAGCCAATATTTAGGCCTATCGTTTCGTTAATAATTTTATAATTAAAAAGGTTGACTGCATTTATTTCTTTCAAAATCATACAAGGTATACTCCCTGGATAATGATACTAGAGAATTTTTTCAACCATACAATGTACAGTCGCGGAATGAAAAGGTTCGTCAATTTTCAAATTGATTCGTTCAACGTATCTCGAGCACATATTACTTTTTGAAACTATGTTACAGAATAGGCTCGAGTTAGAGAAAAATGTTTTAAGTCGAGCCAACATGGGAGGCTTAATTTATGGAGATATAATAGTAAGAGATATACGGAAGACCACGTAGTGCCCAATTTCAGTTCTGGACGCATCTCGGCCAATATATGGGGGTGGATGTCAGCGGATGGAGTAGGCGAGCTCGTTTTTCTTCCTTCAAGGGCAAACGCGACACACTATCTGTCTGTTTTAGAAGACAGTATGCTACCAAGTGTCCGTACCGTGTATCCACTTGATGAGGTTCTTGAGGTCAGATATGTCCAGGACAATGCTCATACGCACACTGCGCGTATTGTGAATGAATGGTTCAACAGGCATAGCGATATAGTGGCGATACCCTGGCCGGCAAGATCTGCAGATTTGAACCCGATAGAAAACTTATGGGGTTTAATGGTACAGCGATGGGAAAATAGAAATGAAAGGACCAAAGAGGATTTAGAAAACCACTGCAGAATTATTTGGGAAACACTAGAGGCACGGAACTATGCTCTCGTCTAGTGGGTTCGATGAGAAATAGGTTACAAAGTGTGATTGAAGCTAATGGTGGTTATACCAGTTATTAAAAATAAATGTCTTTAAACTTATTCGTAGTTTTCATTAACTTTTGCTTGTATTCATAGTTGTCATTTTGTTGTTGTTTTAATGAGGTTTTATTACATTTTGTAACATTGCATTGACGAGATAGAAAAAACAAGCAAAACTTGATTTGACAGCAAACGTCATGTTTATTTAAATGTAAGCAGCACTGTTTCTTGCACTGGAATGTTGGCATTAGTGGTCTCTTGCAGTACTAGTGCAAACGAATATCGACTCTAAGGTGACGAACCTTTTCATTCCGCGACTGTACATCTACCACGCTCCTTTATTTTTGTTATTTTTTCAATAAATTAGTTATTATGAAAAGTTAGGAACCTTCAATTACTATTACGAAAGTCGCCCAATTCCAGTGCCGCCAACAAGTGAACATCGATTTCTTTTGAAATGGAATAAATATCTTAGAACATAATATGAGGTTTTTAGTTAGTGGTCATTGCGACCGAACTGGAGCCCTTAAGAGAATTTTTTTTAGTAGAATTGAAAGATGATATAAACAATTTAAGAGTGGCGTGGTGGAAGAGCAACGAATTGAATAAACGCGAAGATGCGCGAAGCTACTTAGCGAGTAAACACGATAGAGTGCACCAGGAAAGAACCTTTGCCCGATTACTTCCCTACTAAATATTTTTATTTTAAAACAACCTTTAACATAATATTCTTTTGCTTGCATTTTTATTTGTTGTCTTCTATTAAATATAGAGCCGATATTATTGGTATTTACGATTAGTCTAAAGTCGTTTCAAGTAAGTAGTATAGTACAACGTTAATCTACTACATTTTGGCGATAGAATAGAATAGAATGTGAAAAAAATAAAAAATAAAAACACAACGAATCCGTTGTATAATAAATAAAATTAACGCGATAAAAATAAATCATCCAGAAGCGGAACTGACCCAAAACTAAAACGGGCGGAATCTTTTCGAATGCAATTCGCTCGAGAACCAGTGGGCACAGTTGAATCTTATCGCAATAGTATAAAGTTCAGCACCGCACCAGTTCAAAACGTTGAACTATTTTCGATGCAGACCTTACTACCCGGGCTATCTCAATTTGAAAGAGTTCTTTTCGAAATCAAATTGAACGTTAGCAGGTGAACAAAAGGCGTGCGGACAAAAGGCGATTCTTATAATTCATTCGAGGCATTCATTGCAGGCTCTTCGTATGTTTCATTGAAATAACGATGTAGGTATTGCGATAATTTCTTCCAAAAATATATTGTAGAAGTCGTGTCTAATAAAATAACTGGCTTAGTAATCTACTTACGGCCGCACTCAGAGTCGACTTTAATGATTACTTAGTTAAGTATAGATTTTTAAAACAAAACTGCCGCAATCAGAGACGTTCAGTAAATTAATGTTAATTGGCATTTAATGAGATGTAACTTAATTAGTTGAATGCCAATTAACATAAATTTATTAAACTTGTCAGATTGCGGCAGTTTTGTTTTAAAAATCTATACTTAACTAAGTAATCATTAAAGTTTACTCTGAGTGCGGCGGTTAATCTATATTAGTAGGTATATCTATAAAAATGAATCCCTATTTCCCTTGGTCACCGCATCACGCGTGAAAGGCTGGACCAATTTCGCTGATTCTTTTTTTGTTGTGTTTGTTACTGTTAGGAGAAGAAGAATATGAAAGAATTTCAGAGTCCCTGCGGGAATTCCGAAACTCACACGGGTGAATCTCCGAAACGGTTGGGTCGATTTTGACGGGATTTTAACTGCTAATTAGCTGATATTATAAGGAGTAAATTAGGTTACTTTGGACTTCCTGCGGGAATTCCTAAATTCACGCGGGTGAAACCGCGGGGCACAGCCAGTGGTATAGTATTTTGTTTATTTCAAATACAACAAACCTCATTGAACAATTATGACTCGTTGTTAGATGGAGTTTTATTTACCTGAAACAAAAAAATTTAAACCTACTATAGTATCAATATGTTATGGAATAACCGACTATTATTAAGTTACCTACTGTATCACACTGGGGAATATTGAGGATTTTGTTCAGTGTTGTATGTGTACATACAACACAATATATAAAACGGACTAACAGCTGACATATCAACGCAGCACCGACTGAAGGCAGAAACATAATTTGTTGGTATATTTTTGAAACCTATTGAGAGTTCAAGTAACTAAACACTGAGAAAAGACTAATCTAAACAGTAAAAATGTTGGTACAACGCGAGTAAAATTGTGGAAAACAGATATAAATAAAGCACGTCATTAAAATTTTATATACTCTAGAAAGAGAAGTTCAAATCATTAAACGCTTTGATCGTTACATGCATGTATATGAAAAACCTTTTAGTATGTAAATTCGTGACGCTTCAATCGTTTTTCTCACATTCTCATTAGATTAGATTATTTAACAAGCGCGAGTTACGTCCTGTAAGCATACATTATATAGGTACGTTAGATGTCTATAGTTTGGTGTATACACACATCAAAAGTGTCTAGGGATCAAGTACATTTTTTGCTATAAAAAGAAACCCAATTAATTTAAATCTAATCTAATCTTCTGGGCTGGTTGCCTACCTTATTTCCCAAATCTAAATTAACAACTAATCCCCACATTTTGAATAAATTAAGAAAATATTCATTTTTTGTAAGATGTGAGAAATTGAACCAATTCCAAGTCGACAATAAAATTGCAAAGAAGGCAAAGACAGGGGTTTTTGAAACTTTTATTGTAATGTATTAACAAATTAATAATCTGTGTTCTTTCCATTGACATGAATCACACATTCGCAGCGATTTGGTATGCTTAAAATCAGTTCATCAAAATCACTTTGAGGAATGGCCACCCACGTTCTTTGTAAGAAGTCAAAAAGTTGTTGTGGGGTATTTACGGCGTCCATACTCGGCAGAGCTCTTCTTTGGAGTATATCCCATGCGTGCTCAGTAGGATTTAAGTCTGGTGATTGAGCAGGCCACGGCAGGACGTTGATATCAGCATTGGCAAGAGTGCGTGTTACGACTCCAACAGTGTGTGGACGTGCATTGTCGTGCATAAGTTGAAACGAATCACCCAACTGGCTTCGCAAAGGGATGATTACATCTGATACAATACTTGTCGCATAAATCCGAGCATTAAGGTTGCCCCTGATCCAAATGAGATCGGTTCTTCCACCGATCTAAATACCCGTTAAAACCATCATTGTTCCCCCTCCATATGGATGAACTTCCTAACAGAATTTCAATCGTTCTTGACGTCCAGGGCTTCTCCAAACTAATGTACATCTTGTATCCGGTCTCATACCGAAACCAGATTCCTCGGAAAAGCAAACACCACGCTAGTCTTCTTCCTCCTAATTACTGTCTTCGCGAGCCCATTGTAAACGGGCTCTACGATTGCGGGGCGCTATTGGTGGAACTCTCAGAGGCCTTCGGGATCGCAGACCCACTTCTCTTAAACGATTACGTATGGTTTGATCGCTTATCAGAAAGCCTGAAGTGCTGTGGAGCCTCGTAGTTATCATCATGGCGGTCATAGTACGATTTCTTCGCGCTGTATTATGGATATACCGGTCCTGTCTTCGAGTGGTGATACGAGTTCGCCCTCCATGTCGCTCGGCCACACTGCCCGTGATGCGATAGCGTGTCCATAGGCGGCTTATGACGCTCTGCCTTGTCCCAACAGCAGTAGCCACAGTGCGTTGCCTGGCGCCAGCTTCCAACATTCCAACGGCTCTCAGCATCTCTTCTCTAGGAAATTGGTGTCATCGCTCCATACCGATGCAATTTTTTTCAGTTACGATGCAGAAATTGTAATGTTTTTGTAAAACCGCCATCACACGCTTTTATAGGGATTTTTAATGACAGTTATTTTTAAAAGTTTAAACAAAATTTAAATAAAATTCATTATTGAAATGGTGAAATTCAATAAAAAATTTCAAAAAGGATCCAAAAAAGTTACAATAATAATCCCAATTGGCGGCAATTCTCTAAAATGCACTTGATCCCTAGACATTTTTGATGTGTGTATGTATAAAAAATATTTGTTGTATAAGTTATAACTGACCCAAAACTGTGTTGTAACGATTGAATCGTGTTCGGCAGTAATCCAGCCACTAAATATCTCGTAATATTTCTTATTTGATATACTAGCTGTGCCCTGCGGTTTAACCCGCGTGATAGGTTTTTAAACAACAACTTTTTTCCCGACATCCGATTTAAATGAAACAAAGCCTATAGCTTCAGGCTAAGCTTAATCTACCTGTGAAAACCACATGACAATCCATTCAGTAGATTCGGAGATTATCGCGAACAGACAGACAGACAGACAGAAAAGAAATTTAAAAACTTTTTTTTTGTGCTTGGTTACTATTCTTTTATCACCCCTCTCAATTTTAGGTAAAAATATTCAATGTATAGAATCGTGGATTCTACTCTTTTATTATAGTAGGTATAGATAGATATTCAGTGTAGACTGTAGAGTCTACATTATTATATGGATTACATATTACTGGCAATATACCAACATACAAGAATTCACGATTGAAGGCAAAATAATGAGACAAATAATGAAGCTTATTTTCCAAGTATCGCCGATCAATCATTGTCGGATGCTCGTTCGCTTTTCTTTCAAATAACATTCAGTAATCATTAGGAGTAGGGCATTACAGAAATGAAACGGTTATTTCGATGTTACCTATTGTGTTGGCCGTGTCTTCGAGTTGCAAAATGTTTGCAATTAACTTTATTTCGGCATTGGCATAAAAGATTTATGACATTATTATACACACGTAATTCAACCATTTTCTTTCGTGACCTACCTAGCTTTTGTATCGGTCGTCACAAATGCCACCACCGCAAATAGCGCCCGGATATAATACCGGGTCGAGACAGGCCCTACCTCAATAAGGAAATTATTATCACTGCCATAAATCATGTCGAGTTTACAAAAGACGAAGCGAAATTTGTCACGTTCGCGCGTTCGCATGCAAAGGTTAAATTTGAGTGTACCCGTTCCCAGCCGATAAAGAGTCCCGTGTCGCAAGTAACTAATGGATGTTTGACATTATTTTTCCGATTGTATCAGGGTTGAGATGAAAAGTTTTGGAGTAAAAAGTTTGTATCATTTATGTGTGTATCGGAAAAAAACAAGTTCAAGTAATCATCATGCAATTTCGGACTCACGCTGCCAGAGGAACAAAAAATGATATAGGGTTACCTGCCTTTCATCCAGAAAAAAGTACTGTACCCGAGGGACAGAAAATCGATTGACACACCTAGGTATACATTAAACCGAGTGAAGCCGCGGGCACCAGCTAGCACGATCTATATTTGAAATGTAAATAGTAAAATTGAATGGCAAACTAATAGATGTACGCGTGGCAGAAGTAGCCAGAGGCAAACAAGGTACACAATGGCCGGCCGGCCCTGAATTAGCACCGGAACTACTGTCACAGCGACACAATGGATAGAATTTGCCTAGATTGCCTTCGGTGAGGCACGTGTTGACCGAACAAACAAAATAAATATACCAACCCTTATAATTATCCTTCTTACCGCCGCACTCAGAGTAGACTTTAATGATTACTTAGTTAAGTATAGATTTTTAAAACAAAACTGCCGCAATCATAGACGTTCAGTAAATTAATGTTAATTGGCATTTAATAAGATGTAACTTAATTAGTTAAATGCCAATTAACATTAATTTATTAAACTTGTCTGATTGTGGCAGTTTTGTTTTAAAAATCTATATTTAACTAAGTAATCATTAAAGTCGACTCTGAGTGCGGCGGTAGTTCTTAGTAAGAGATAGATAATAGAGATTAAGCAAACCAATTCAGACCGAAGGAAATAAGAAAATCTAGGATGTTTGTTGTAAATTATAAGCATAGAACGGCATTCAGCGCACGTGGACTGTGGAGTGTGGAACTGAAAGTGTAGCGTCTCTCGGCGCAAACGTAATTTCTCATCAGCCAAACTATTTTTTTTTTTTGTTTTTTTTCGAACAGAATTTTGAACTAAGCTATCGCTTTATGAGTAGTGTCATATCTATATGATTCCAAGGTAACCTAAGACACACTTAAGTCAGTTGAGTTCAACTATTCAATGGCAAGCTTCCCGTGGAAATTCCGGGATAAAAAGTACCCTATGTGCTTCTCTGTACCCCTGACAACGTGTATACAAAATTTCGTGATGACCGGTTGACCCGTTAAGGCGGGAAAGCGTAACAAACAAACAAACAAAAACCCACTTTCGCTTTTATAATATTAAGTAAGGAATCAAGCAGAGAAACTCGACGAAAAATATACTACTAGACATTAAGATGACGCAAAACCGGAGCGCCACCTGCCACGCCACATTTTCTATTTAGGTCGCAAGGCTTTAGGAAATAGGAGCGGAATAAACGGGTCTCCCTTGATAAATGACGATACTAAACTACCTCAAAGTACCTATGTATAAACAGTAACGTTTCCTTTAATCCTCACATCCAAGCTGATTTTATAATTAGCATGGCAGAATTTTTAACACATAATTAGAAGATATTATATGAACGAAAAAAAAATAAGAATCTAAAAGATGTCCTTCTCTGTACCCCAGACAACGTGTATGCAAAAATTTCATGATGAACGGTTGAGTAATTAACGGCCGCACTCAGTGTCTTTTTAATAATTACTTAATTTTTAAGTAAAGGTTTTAAAAATAAAATACCCGCACTCAGAGACGTTCATTAAATTAACGCCAATTGGATGTTAACTAAATTTAACTAGTTATTCGGATATACATATATTATTGAAAAGTTTTATTAAAGTCCATTAAGTAGTAGTACATCCGTACATACAA
Source organism: Zygaena filipendulae (assembly GCA_907165275.2). Lineage (NCBI taxonomy): Eukaryota > Metazoa > Arthropoda > Insecta > Lepidoptera > Zygaenidae > Zygaena > Zygaena filipendulae. The sequence continues at coordinate 3,712,701 of OU015649.1, forward strand.
ATTTTCGCGTTTATAATATTAGTAAGGATAATAAAAATTAAGGATTAAAACACGGAGATAAAATTTCTTTGCGGCAAGCTTATTTAATACAAATATTTAAAACTATTAAATGATTACGAGTACCTACAACTATCTTTACAACTCTGGTCGGCAAATATGGGTATTAACAGTTTCATATTATTATTGTACGGCTTTATCTATGATATTTGTAGGTTTTGGTATTTAATTTGTTTACGTCATAGTCATTATGACAACTTCGATTTTCGTAATCTCATCGAGATTGAAGTGTGGCCCGATAACAACACTCCACTCGTCGTGAGTCACGCTCTAGCCCGCTCAGTAAATACTAACATTCAATATTTTGTAACAAACAATCTAATATACAGTATAAATGTAGGTAGTACAGATGGAGCGAATAACAATGTAATCGCCACATGGACGAACAAAAATTTATATTATTCTACTTTATTCATTCATAAGGCTATTTAATTTTTTAGTTTTTGATCGTCGTGTGGATTAATAAAAAAATAATTTGACATGTATTTATCAATTATTTTTTACTATCTGACGGACTAAATATGGTAGAATTTTTATTTTCATACCCCGGCCACGTGCATTGTGAACAAATTGTGATCCTGATTAGGAACAGCTAAATTAATTAATACGTAAACAATTAACATTACAAAAAACAGTTAAGTATCTATATTATAATTATTTAATATATTGTAATTACAATATACAGTTAAGTAAACAAAATACTTTTGGCACGCGCCCTCGACCTTCCCATGTGTAATGAGTGAATGATGTAGCAACTTTCTAAAGACGCCATTGTCCTATAAATGTAAATAATGAATCGTTAAAATGCCTTTCACATTTCCAATCTATACACGCACCGCGTGCGTTCATATCCTAATATGTCGCTCCGCGACATGTTGGCAGTAAACAATGCAATGACTCATGGGCAAATAATGCAGTGTTTGTACGCAATAAAAAAACAATATGTTTTTAACTATAATATAGAACCATAAAGTAAGCAACACTGTTCCACAAACGTTTATAATAACTTAGTCGTATGAGCTGTATCCTGCCTCGTAGTAACAAATAAAAATCTGATAAAGTGAATTTAAAAACTATAATTTGCCTAAAAAACTAGATTGCTCAATAAATTAATGCAGAGTTGGCACGTTCAAGGTTTGCTTTTCATAAAGTCGCTTTTTTGGTCGTGACAATACGAATTCAAACATCCTTCGATGATGCCGTCCAATCAGAAGCGTCAATAGTCATCAGAGTAACTTTCGATTGGGCATTTTGCAGTTATTGTCCAAAGAGCGCTCGATGCAATGGGGATTCAATTAAAAGGTGTTTGTGCAGAACATCGGAAGCCTGTTGGCAATGCGTTTGTTAAAACTTTATGTACCAAATCGAACTAATAAAAAATATACTGTTTGCGTATTCCAATTTTTACATTAAATACGACGCTCATACACAAACATCTAATTATTAAAAACCAATTTATTGCAAAAGTTTAAGCTGTTATTTTACGTTTGTCTTAGACATAAACTCATTCTTGATACGATCCTTAAGCAAGGAAAAAAAATTTAAAGTTTTGACGTAGCCAGCGCAACAACAACATAAAAAAAACAAACGTATCGATATTAAATTATTTGTTGTCTTTTAGCGAAAACCTGTTCTATTATTAAAAAGGCATCAAAGTTATTGGGCAAATTAATAGAAAAGAATCAATACAATTATCTACGTACGTACATACATACAGAAATTGAATGAGCGTGGGCTGTGTGTGAATAGCTGTTTATCGTGTAAATCCAATTTAGGGAAACCATACCGTTCATTCGCCATACAACTACATTAATATAATATACTGTATATGAAAGAGAAGCTCCATCGTTCTCATACGGTATATTTTTTTGTGAAAAGTAGCATAAATTGTAATTATTTAATTTTAGCATTAACTGTGTAAATGAATATTTAGGCACAAACCCGTCGTGTTTTGAATTAATAAATAAAATAAAAATGTCTGATTTACAAAAAAATGTAATTCTTAAAAAGACCGATTCGCACATAGGTTCTTTAAAAGTCCCGACTACATGACATGACAATTTATTTCAATTTTTTTATTACATTTTCCAGAGTCAGTTCGGCTCACGAAAACCACAATACCGTACCGTTCCTATATCTGAGCGTCTCCTGACAAATATGACATGAATCATGATGCAACATAATCTTTATATATTATTCTGAGTTAAATCAGATTTTTTTGTAAAGTTTATATTATATGTAGTCTTCAATTTAATAATAAAACACTAATTAGTTGAAGAATGGCTGCGCTGACGCGTCACGAGTCGTCGCGCATTTCCTAGTGTCCAACGCAAACGCATGCAAATCATAATCGTTGCTTATTGACGCTACAATCAGATCGCGACTGGAGCGGCCAACCATGAATTGGCTCGGTCATCGAACTCCACAATAGCGGTAGGTGGATTGTCACTCGTTTGCAATAATAATAATAATATATAATCGATTAAACAAAAACATTAAATTATAAGAAAACACAAAATCAACTTTTAATAAAATACCATAACGTACCAAAAAAACTAAAAATGTAAATGTTTCACAAATAATAACATAATTATGTGCCAAAAACCTAATTTACATACAATAGGTATTTAGCGCTTACTTCAACAAAAGACCTAAACGGTGCGTTTAAGCATACATTAGGGTCACGACAAAGAAAGCACTGACCCATTTAACGCACTTTAGGGTCGAACACAAAAATACGATTACTATCAATTTGCAGTTCGTTTCATACAGCTGCCACCTCCGACCTCAGCTCGCCACTGTCTTTTATATTTTAGTAACAAAGAAAAATAATTTCCCTTTCGCACCTTTTCTCTTCACCTTGTGTAAAAGAAATCTATTTTTTATCAAAAGTTTCATTAACGCAACGGAGAAATTTATATCGGTTATTTAGTCGATATAATATTGAACAAAAGAAAAGTTTTTGCAAAATTCATTAAGCGGTACAATGCAAAGTTACAGCCATTACGAAAAACTTATCCTCCTCGTGTATACTTTTGTAATATTAAATAATTTTGATGATTATCATCTAATTTTTTTTTTCCACTGGGTTGACAGAACGTTAAGAGTTTTTGTTTTTTTTTTGTTTTTGAGTGAAAAAATATTAAATATTGAGATCTATCTCAGCTTTTGATAATAATAATAATTTATTTAACAAAATAATTAATAAGTTATAAGATATCAATTCCAATACTATCAATCAAACATTCAATAAACTAGCAGAAACTATAATAATAATAATTTAATAAAGCTGCAACACAGATAAGAGTCAGTGGCAAGACGAGTAAACATGCAGTACTGACAATATTTACAGTGCTATCGGATACTTCTAAAGATAAATATGGATAGCAAATACAGTTGTATTTCTAAGGAGCGACAACGTCACTATTCATGACACACATCAATGCTAGGACCGGTGCCTCTACCTTCGATTGAATCCTTACTAATATTATAAATGCGAAAGTGAGTTTGTTTGTTTGTTACCCTTTCACGCCTCAACGCGACGGCTCAACGAGTCATCACGAAATTTTGCATACACGTTGTCAGGGATACAGAGAAGGACATAGGGTACTTTTGATCCTGGAATTCCCGCGGAAATTCCGAAATTAACACGTATAAAACTGTATAAATGAAGGGTAGGTAGAGAAAAAACATAGGGTAGTATGTACTTTTATCTCGGAATACCCGCGGGATCTCCGAAATTACCGCGGGACAAATCGCGGGCTTTTTAACAGCTAGTTAAAAATATAGTGCATGAACTAGGTATATTAATTTCAAAATTTTAGAATTTCTGCTCGTTTGACGTTTAGTAAGCACGGTTTAACTTATTTTTCGACTAGCTTTAGTGAGCTGCTTCGCTCGCATTAGTGTTTAAGTCAAAGTCAAATCATTTATTCAAATTTAGCCCATAATGTGGCTCTTTTTGACATCAATATAATTACAGTTATTATGACAGCACCCATATAATATCCACCCTTCACAGCAGTAGATTTGGTCAATTTTCTATTCTTCAGAAACGGTATTTTTTCTAGAGGAAAAAATCTTATATTCTTTTCTGTACCCCTGATAAATGCGTAACTTCATAATCGGTTAAAAATTAAGGAGCGAATGTGTTACCAACAAACTCACATTCGCATTTAGAATTTTAGAATACAGGCTAGGGGCCACAAGCAATCGGTTTATTATTTAACGCCTGGCAATAATAGTACATTGTTATCCTAGGGGTGAAAGTAACTTATTTAGTCCCGAGACGGGGTTTGGTGCCCGAGCGTAGCGAGGGCGCCAATAGATCGAGGGACTAAATAAGTCTTTCTCCCGAGGGTAACACTGTGCTTTTCATTACGAATGCAAGGAAAGTCAAAATAAAAATAGGAATTAGCTAAAGAAAAAATGAGTGAAGATGGGATAGTCGCTTGACACTTTCCCACCTATTTCTTTTTCTTTGGCCGGCTAGCTATTCAGTCAGTATTTTTTATTTACATTGTGGCGACCTAAAAAAAATATTATCTTTAATTATTAAGTATTCATAAAAGAAAATAAAAAAAATATAAATAGGAATTAGCTTAAGAAAAAGTGAGTGAATTTTATTTTAATTAATACCTACTTAAACTTTACGTTATTTCAATTTTACATCGCGCTGGCTGTATAGAAAGTTGAAACATGGTTCAATAGAAATGTGAAAATAGACCTAGTTTTTTTTTAATAATTTGACAGTTGTCAGTTGAAAGCGATTCTCCCTAGGGCTGAAAAGGGTTACTTTCAACCCGCTTCTCAGGCAACTTCAGACCTACTTTCCGAGTATGAGTAATGAAAATATATTTTCATCACACCTGTTCTAAAAAGGTTTATTGGCCTTAGGAGATGGCGGGGCCAGAATAAATATTTGTCCCCATAGGACTTTTCATTTCTCCTTCCTGATTGGTCTGCGTTCATGCTTCTGTAAATAAGTTAGGTTGTAGTCGCTCGCTTGAAGGTTTTGTTTTATTACACTTTAAATCCGATGTCTAAAGGTATGTATTTTTATGTAGGTACTCGTAATTTTTCTCACATGTGTGATGAAAGATAGTGTGTCACTGGGGGCCAAAATGTTTTGTTCTCGGTTGGCATATATTGAATTCCTCGCTACGCTCAGGATTCTACTTTAAAATTTTACTATAGAATCCTTCGCTTTGCTCGAAATTCAAAATCACACCCTTGGGGATACAAAAATTTGTTTCGGCCCCATGTAACACAAATAACTAATACTTCTTATTTCGTAAACATGTAACACAAATAACTAATACTTCTTATTTCGTAAATACTTATGGTAAACGTACCATGAATGTTTTACCCTGATGCGGATACACAACCCGCGACACCCGACGCAGTAGTCAGGTTCACTAACCAGTGCACCAACGATACTATCATTAATGTTTGTAACGTGTATGATGTAAACTTCATCGACATATTATTTATCATTGCGGAGTGGCAATGTTAAAGACACTAAGAGGCACTTCATCAACACGTCATCATAACGCAAACGGCTGGGGGGACCCCTTGTGTATTCTGGGCCGAGGGTCCGGCAATGGATCGTTTCCGCAAGTTGATGCTTCATAACATATACGCGCTAAATGATAAAACGGACCTTTTGTAATTCAAGCACATGGAAAATATTATGACTGCTCACCTATAACTTGGTATAACATGGGAAGCGGAAAACGTTGGAACGGTAACACAGCATTTTGTCTACATCCCTTACTATGCAAAGGTAGTCAATATTTCAGGCGACCCTTTTTTGTGAAGCATAATATATAAATGCGAGCGCAAACTATTGATGGTTAAACAAACTTACCTAGTGATGTTTGACCATAATTATACGAGACGTTGCATCCGAAGAGATTTATTAGAGATGTTTTACTATGTAGTCCATTCTTCAATGTACTGGCATCGCACACAATTATTTAGAGCTATAAAGGAGAATCAAAAATAAAAAGATATTCAATTGACTACTGTGTACCCCTCCTCCCCGCCCCACCCGGCGTAGCGCCTGCGTTGCCGCACGCCGCCGTGCCAGCTCATTTTTTCAGAGCACCTATTTCATGGCATGGGGTAACGTTAATACTTATAGATGTATAAGTTTTTAAGGCGCATGGAGTCGTGAAACGATCATTTTTGAGGCCCTAAAGCTCATAAATTAGCCTACTGACGATTCCAGAATTAACATATATTAAAGATTGATATATGAACTTCAATCTGAGCATTTAAATAAATTGTAGTCTACAAAATACTATTCAAAAAAAAACATTGAAATGAAGCTGTTTTCAACTTGAAATACGCTACTGCTTCTAAACTACAAGTGATAATTTCACGATTCTTTCAGGAAAAGATTGCTAACTTGTTTAACTTAAAACTGAGCATTTATCGTTCCAAAATAATACATAGTTTTGACGAAATGTTTTTTATACCACATTCACTACAAATGGTCACGAGCGGGTCCGTGCGCGGGCGACGGGAGTCAGTCTGGCGCTGGCATTCAAACGGGTAGGCTGTGCGTCGCGCTGTCGCAATCCGCTTGGTTACGCCAAATTAATTTTGTGAGCAAAATAAGGTAGCGACATCAAAAATGCCACGAAAAAAAAAGCTGCAAAAAGTTGGGCAACTGGACTTCACTGAATTTTAATTATTGGTTCATTGTATTTTTTTGTAACAAAAGGCAATTTTATAAACACATTTTTGTTTTATTACTTTCTTTTACTAAATTAATCAATAAATTAATAAAAATAAAAATATACAGCTACAGCATTTTAGATATCGGAAAATATACAGCAATTTTCTATCTGCATACAAATCGAAGAATGCTGTAAGTAGTAAAACCTGTTTCCTTGTAACTTTAGTGAAAATATTTTAATTGCAACTAACATTAAGGTGGGTCTAAAGGTCTAGTTTTCATACAAACTGCCGTAGCTATATTAAAGGCATTCCGCCTGTTTTTATTTATTAGACTTCATTTAATAAAATACTACTACTTGTTACGATAACGCACAGCCCAAAATCTTTGCATATTATAGTGAAGAAATAACATAATTACAATCATTTCAAAATGAATTAAATTTCGGTCGAACCTTTGCTTGTGTGAGAGAACGAATACACTTATAAGTGTACGAAAATGGCGGCCCGGTCTATAAACAGCTGTAGTTAGGCTGTAGACTGACAAGTCCCCCGAATGCAGTAGTTTGTAGTGAATTCCAAAAGGATCACAAGGTGGCGCGGCGTTGTGCCGTGAGTTTTGACAATTTTGCCTACCAAGATAATTTAGAATTGTATTTGAAAATATACCTATTACTGATGTAGTAGGTACCTATTAGTAGCCGAAGCGAATACAAATAACTTGTGGAAAGTTGGAAAAGACGTTTTGGTTCTGCGTCACGTACGATGAGGTATAACGTAACTTACGGGTAAAAGTATTTTATATTTTTGTGTTGAATAAATTCTTGCTATCTCTTTCTTGTTTTCACGATGAGTAAAAGAGAGAGACCATATTTTCGAAAGGTTGTATCTCGGCCTGGGGTGATAAAATTCAGCGTTTATCTCCAAATTCTCCGATGCAATGAAAATAATATTTTTATTGTGTCTTATGTGACCACGTGATGCAACGTGTGTTCCGAGATATAGTCTCGGAACTACAAGTTACAGACCCATCGTGTTGGTACTCAAACGTCATGTTTTCGTGATATCTATGTGATCACGTGGTCAAATTTCCAATAACCTATATCTCGGAAACTACAAGTTACAGACCCATCGTGTTGGTACTCAAACTTCATGTTTTCGTGATATCTATGTGATCACATGGTCAAATTTTCAACAAGCTATATCTCGGAAACTACAAGTTACAGACCCATCGTGTTGGTACTCAAACTTCATGTTTTCGTGATATCTATGTGATCACGTGATCAAATCTTCGATAGCCTGTATCTCGGAAACTACAAGTTACAGACCCATCGTGTTGGTACTCAAACTTCATGTTTTCGTCATATCTATGTGATCACGTGGTCAAATTTTCGATAGCCTATATCTCGGAAACTACAAGTTACAAACCCATCGTGTTGGTACTCAAACTTCATGTTTTCGTCATATCTATGTGATCACGTGGTCAAATTTTCGATAGCCTGTATCTCGGAATCTACAAGTTACAGACCCATCGTGTTGGTACTCAAACTTCATGTTTTCGTCATATCTATGTGATCACGTGGTCAAATTTTCGATAGCCTATATCTCGGAAACTACAAGTTACAGACCCATCGTGTTGGTACTCAAACTTCATGTTTTCGTCATATCTATGTGATCACGTGATCTAATGTTAGATAGCCTATATCTCGGAAAATACAAGTTACAGACCCGTCGTGTTGGTACTCGAACTTCATGTTTTCGTCATATCTATGTGATCACGTGGTCAAATATTCGATAGGCTATATCTCGGAAACTACAAGTTACAGACCCATCGTGTTGGTACTCAAACTTCATGTTTTCGTGATATCTATGTGATCACGAGATCAAATCTTCGATAGCCTGTTTCTCGGAAACTACAAGTTACAGACCCATCGTGTTGGTACTCAAACTTCATGTTTTCGTCATATCTATGTGATCACGTGGTCAAAAAGTGGAATCGAAATCTAAGGTTTGAACACAAGATTTTCACGATTCATAGTTTACAAAAAAAGACGCACACCACCGAGACTCTTGTTGAGGTAGCCAAATTACGAATCCTAATCGTCTAGTATTAATCGATTTGCATGTGTGTGTGACTACGTTTCGGCCAGTTATTCGATATTTTCGTGTAGTTAAAGGATAATAATGCGCGTAAAGCCATATAAAAATTTTAAATTAAAGATGTATTAAACACTCATTCTCTCGCAGCCATCATCAAAATCTATTTTTTAACCTTGTGATTCTCTGTAAATTGAGAAAACTCTTTTATGGCGCCGTCCGCGGCCTCTATCGGATAAGAGCTGCATAATCTGGCGGAGCGCACCCTTAACTTAACAAAACTATGTACAAAAAAAATCACAATTCTGTCAGTTCTTGTTAAAAAGTTGCTTTATTTTCAATTTTATAAAAAAAATGTTTCTGGTGAAAAGTTGGTGTTTTGTTACTTACAGCAAATATGTTTTCTTACGGCGAAAATTTTGATTAGTCTACTACTTTTTTCTGGGACGATATAAATTAAAAATAAATTCGGTACCTAAAGGTACCAAATAGGTACACTAAATATGTGAAAAGAAAAAAATCAATTTGTGTATAGGTACTAAATTGTACTAAATAAGTACTAAATTGTAAAATAATAAATTAATTTAACTACCTATTTAACTACGAATTTGATATCATTAATCCTTTATAGTAAAATTACAATATAATAAAAATAAACATCAATAATTATTTACCTTCATTATTAAAGTATTAAAATAAAACATAAAAAATACGATATAAAAATATTTGCATGACTCAATGTAATATCAATTAAAATAATGATAGATTTGATGGAGTGCCGATAACTGTTCCACTGACCCTACGTACATTATCGCGCGATGTTTGGGTGCGGGTAGCGGGGGCGAGAAAATTAGGCCACGCCTCAACGCCCAAGGTCGTTGGCGACACCACGAGCCTTAACGAAACCTATGGGCTGGGAGGGTAATAAATCTCTTCGGATGCAACGTCTCGTATAATTATGGTCAAACATCACTAGGTAAGTTTGTTTAACCATCAATTATACTGCGACGTTGCATCCTCGAGATTTATTAGAGATGTTTTACTATGTAGATGTTTAGCGCTCACCATGAAATAGGTAAAAGATAGGGAAAGAAGAACGATGATAAACCAAGTTAAATCAGCGAACACGAGTAGAGAAAAAATATAATTAGACTTGTACGAATAATTTTACAAAATATTTATATATTTTGTTTATCTTGTATTTATATAAATGTTTATTAATCAGAGTCATTATTGTAAGCTGCTTCTGCAAAGAGTCTATCCTCATTTATGGGATACAGTGGGATAAAGTTAAGGCATTGTGAGTTAAAGCATTGTGAATAGGTCGTTTCGTGGTCAATAATTTTCTGTATTTAGTAAGTTTTTTTTTTTTTTTTTTCATTAGAGGTATTGACTTTCAGTTGGTTAAGCAGATCAAGGACAGCGTCTCTGCACGTTGTGCAGTCGACAACGCAAGTAGAGCTATTCGTTTCTTGGTTAGTTTTTCGAGCGGAAGGCTCTCTTTTGGGTACTAATTTGTTATATTGAAAAATTTAAAGATATAGGTATATCAGCGATAAAGCAATCAATATTATTTCAGGAAGAGGCGTAACCAAGGTTTACTTGGCCGGTTTAGAACTATCATTGTGCCGGATGCTCTATCGGTAGCTTATTTTTTTTTTTTTTTTTTTTTTTTTTTTTATTTAAGCATTTGAAGAGAGAGAAGAGAGGGAAAAAAAAAAATCGTAACGGAAGTACTAGATACTCCAATCAACCATGAGTGCGTTAAAACGTCTGTAGATATGCCGAGATAAATAAAGTGGGCTTTTCTTTGGCTTTGGAAGCAAAGCAAAATTAATATCGATGATCAATTTAAAGACTGAATGAGTCAAACTCCACTCGGTATCCGACAAAGGTTTTTTAACACCTTTAAAAAATTTTGAACGGAAAAAAGTACATTTACTGTAAATAAATAAAATATCAGTCAATATACTATGTCAAGACTCCACATCGGCTTCGCGGTTGTTTCCTAAATTTATGTACGACGCGATGTGAAGATCAAAAGAAGTCTTCCCTCGCGTCTCCTGATCTGTCGGAAACTTTGCAAAGCACATTAGACCATAAACCGATGTTCACCGATGCACGATAGGTACACCCCAACCTGTTGGAGAGGCAGCGGAGAATATTTCCAAAGCGTTAACGGTTCTTACGAGTTTTGTTTTTTGAATGCCTAATATTTTATTATTAATCCACCATGAAAAAACTGATTCAAGGGAAGTACCTGCCTGGCATGAATTTAAAACTGTTTAAAACTCTCTCCAACAGGTTGGATTGTTTGTCTAATGGCAGTATTTTTCTGTTTGAAAACCAAAAAATATGCTTCTTTTAGGTCTATGGTCGCCATAAGCGGTTTTTAAAACACAAGTATCGTAATAGTAGCTTAGAATCTTCAAAAAAAAATTGTTAGACCACATTAAAAAACAAGACCTTTTATAACTTGGACCACCGCCTTATATTGTCAGCACTTGAAATATTGTCTCCTCGCAGCTAACTTGCAACTTACCTACCCTACACTATGTTGATTATTTTGTTCTGTGTGACTGATTTTAAATTTTATTAATGTACTCATGTAAGTGGCATGTGTCTTAATGAGTATAATAAAGATCTTTAAACCGAATAGTCCGTAGGTCTTCCATTTTGAACTGATTTGACTTGATAAACTCGTTAACTCTCGTTAACTCGTTTGAAATTCTTACCAATATTAAAAAAGCGAGAGTGTGTGTTTGCAACTCTTTCACGCAAATACCACTGAATGGATTATAATGAAATTCACATTAACATAGCTTATACATCAGAATAACACACAGGGCACCCTTTATTCCGGAATTCCCGCGAGGTCTGTGAAACCAACGCGGGTGAAACCGCAGGGAACAGCTAGTCTATACTAATATTATAACGAGGAAAGATTTGATTTTTGGTTTGTTTGTTACGATTTAACTCAAAAACTACTGGACCGATTTCAAAAATTCTTTCACCATTAGAAAGCTACATTATTCTTGAGTATCATAGGCTATATTTTAATCCGGAATTGCCGCGGGAACTCCAAAACCATCACGGTTGAAACCGCGCGGGACAGCTAGTTAAGAATAAAGTGAACTTTTGAGTGTTGAAAAATTGTCAAGACTGCACTGCAATGACTGTATAACTTAGTGGATTAGATATTGCAATATTTAGGTGGTAACTTTTAGTAGAGCTTAAAGTGTTATATTCGGGGACCGTAAACTGGAATACAGTGCGATCAAAAGGAATTTTAAAGCTCCTTACATAATTAGGTATATAACAACTACATCTAAAATGACTAAATCATCTATAATTGATTGCCACTCATACTAAAAATATCTAGGTGACCGAGCTTCGCTCGTAGTGCTATCTGTCGTTAAGTAGAAAAAGCAGTACCAAACACTCATTTTTCATTGCCTGAAAACACAGATAAAACAACCCTGCATACTAAATTTCATGAAAATCTTTGGAGTCGCGTCCGAGATTCAGATTATAAGTATAATATGTATCTATACCACAGATTCCATACTAATAATTAATATAAAACTGAAGAGTTTGTTTGTGTGCTTGAACGCGCCAATCTCAGCAACTACTGGTCCTATTTGAAACATTTTTTCAGTGTTAGATAGCCCATTTATCGAGAAAAGCTATACAAATACATAATATGATCCCGCTAAGATCAATAAGAGCGGAGCAGCAATGAAAAATGTTACAAAGAACGGAAAAAATATTCCGTTACGCTACTTGAACGGTTAAAGTTACGCAAAAATCATGTAGTTATGGAATATATTTTGCATCAGTAAAGAATTTTTCTTAAATTAACGCGGTTGAAACCGCGGGACACAGCTAATGTATATATATATACACGAATTGCTTTTTAGTAGATGTAGACGATATAATCTACTTGCGTGGGATACTACCTCAGTTATTACGGTTTGTATGGTTTGGTCGTTACTGACGTTATACGTTCGTTACGTATAATAATGAATTTTTTGTCTTTTATATAGCAAATCCTGTTTTTCTTCTTATGTAAGGCCGTCTACTAGAAGCCATCCCCAACGTTTAGAGATTTTGTCGGGAATGGCCAAACACTTCTTTGATCACCAAGGGATTTTAGGATTTTTCGAGGTAAGGTATCCTCAATTACCATACTAGTGCTTGCGTCTGGTTGTTCAGTTGCTAGTAGCACTGTCATCTCCTTCAGAGTTATTTCAGGGAGTGAACCTTTCGCTGTTCACTTCGGTTTTCATCTCCGAAGGCCCAATTCTCTTCTATGGAAAGAAATCTCGAACCAGATCGTTCGTGTAAGGGTGCACTTGTTTAATCACCGCGACATGAAGTTGACCTTGGAAGGTACTTTAAGGGTGATCTGGACTTTAAGCGGTGCTCATTTCGATCGCGAGAGCCTGGTAATATAGTGCACAAACTGTTGAGGCACTCAAATATTTTAACGTCTTTGGGCGTAATCACGTTACTACACGAGACAGATGAAGCTATCTATCATGAACACGTCAAGTAGTATAGCTTAGAGTCGACACGATCCTGGAAATGTAGTGCACAAGCTGTTGAGGCACTCGAATATTTTAACGTCTTTGGGCGTAAGCACGTTACGACGCGAGACGGATGAAGCTATCTATCATGAACACGTCAAGTAGTATAGCTTAGAGTCGACACGATCCTGGAAATGTAGTGCACAAGCTGTTGAGGCACTCGAATATTTTAACGTCTTTGGGCGTAAGCACGTTACGACGCGAGACGGATGAAGCTATCTATCATGAACACGTCAAGTAGTATAGCTTAGAGTCGACATGATCCTGGAAATGTAGTGCACAAGCTGTTGAGGCACTCGAATATTTTAACGTCTTTGGGCGTAAGCACGTTACGACGCGAGACGGATGAAGCTATCTATCATGAACACGTCAAGTAGTATAGCTTAGAGTCGACACGATCCTGGAAATGTAGTGCACAAGCTGTTGAGGCACTCGAATATTTTAACGTCTTTGGGCGTAATCACGTTACGACACGAGACGGATGAAGCTATCTATCATGAACACGTCAAGTAGTATAGCTTAGCCATGATTGCATCAGGAAAAATAGCCATATTCCATTCTTTCGTCAGAGTATCTTGTTATCAACCATGATCACGTAAATAATAGCAGTACATAAATAACAGGCACGTAAATAGAAGCAAGCATACGTAAATAAAAGCATAATAAAGCATAAAATGAAATAAAAAGTGGGTATGCTAGCAATGTTACATTAGCTGTGCTTTTATTATGGCTATACTAAATATAAAGCTATACTATATCTTTGATCATAGCTCATAGTATTGCGTATAGATCACGCTTTGTTGTACAGTATATTTATACTATAATGTGTTACTGCCTGTATCTAATACTGACATTCGTAGGTGCCTTTATGAGGCCTAAATCGAAATAAAGCAATTTGAAATTTTGAAACTCGTTAAAACGATGGTTCAAGAACACACAAAGGTGGGTAATTTTACGATGAATGCATATTATCAAAGCTTTCCATTTATTTGTTTATTAATTGAATTATAATAATGTGACACCTAAAGGTGAGTAAACAACGACTTACCATCGCATGTCTGATGCACAGGGACCGACGAAGGTAAAGCTCAATGCGTTGTAGTCGTTTTGAGATATTCGCTTCTTTCTCTTTGTTTGTACGTTTACCCATAGTTAACCTTTAACTTCACATTATTTTATTATTTTTTGTAGGTAGAATAAAAAGTATTTTAGCTCAAGATTACAAAAAACCTATTTAGTAGTGGCGATGCCGGCACACAAAAAACGAATGAGCTGGCACGGCGGCGTGCGGCAACGCAGGCGCTACGCCGGGTGGGGCGGGGAGGAGGGGTACACAGTAGTCAATTGAATATCTTTTTATTTTTGATTCTCCTTTATAGCTCTAAATAATTGTGTGCGATGCCAGTACATTGAAGAATGGACTACATAGTAAAACATCTCTAATAAATCTCGAGGATGCAACGTCGCAGTATAATTAATCAGATAGTTGCAGGTCACATAAAAGTGCGATTTATCTGCTCTATTCGACGGAGCCGTCGAGCCTATGTTCGAGTTGTTTTAGTTTTTTATGGTACCTCTGTCAAAGTAGACAAAGAAGCGGAACAAAGCGGAGAGAGTGGCCTTTGTACGGGTATGTGGAGAGGGACGCCACTTAACTCTGACATCGGCGACAGCGACAACGACCGCCGTGTCCGCTGGAAAATATTCTAAACAGTATTAATCTAATTCTCAAGCTCAAATATATTACGAGTATTTTAACAAAATACATTTGTTACAAACTTTTTTCCTACATCAAAGTGATATTTTATTTAATGAAGTTTGCACACCGAAATTGGGATATCCCTGGTAATGGTAGAATGTTTTTATATTGAACATCGGTCGCTAATTGACGCAGTTGAATTTATTTGGAGGTTATTATTTCCGTATATTACACAATAGGTTTTCTAATATTTGAATACAGCATGTAGATACCTACTTGAAACGTTTGGATAGCACACGTAGTCGAGGTCACATTATAAACATACCCATGTTCTTTTAACTGCGTCATTTTATCGGTTTGACCTAATTGTTTACCTTCGTATAGACCCCGACACAGCGAACATTTCCCTATGTTTATTTTTAACAAAAATTCTATTTCACCAGGAAAACCCCTAATGGGCATGAACAGAATGACTCAGAGACCCTTTTGAATACTTTGTGAGTCATCTTAGCTCTGGGGAATTTATACGTATTGCTTAAAGAGAGATTAAAATAAAAACTTACAAAATAACTTCTCAGAAAACAAGATAATAAAATTTTGTCGCGTAAATAAATTTCACCAACTCTCATATTTAATTACACAAACCTCGGGACCCCGTGACCTCGTGACCTCGTAACTCCAAATTTATAATTTACTCTAGGGACTAACAGACGTCGTCTTTCAATCAACTGCCACAACATTTCTAGTAATTGTTTCTTGAGACTGTTACGAAGGGTAGAGTAAAAGGGAGAAAAGTCACAGTAATGTTTTTTTTGGTGCGCAGTGCGCCTGATTTGAAAATTGTTCGAGACGTAACGTTCTGTTGCGACCCCCTACGCCACAAGTCACGAACTACAACGAAGCGACGAGTACTCGCTATATGGAAGCCCTGAATCGCGCTAACGAAGTTTCACACTGCGCTGCATACATATATACGACTTCCGACGATCTACAGTAGGAGCCGCGGTTTTTTTTTTACTTAAAAATAAAACCGCGGCTCCAACTGTAGATCGTTCCCCGGGCATACCACTCGCCCGGCGGGAAGCTTCCCATTTGGTGGCGGTTTAGCCATATCAACCATCCTGCTCCCGCTACAGTTCTATCAAAACAATTGATGAAATCTCACGCATCCAGCTACAGTTCTATCAAATCAATTGATGAAATCTGACGAAAAATCATATAACGTATAGAAACATTAATATCTGTAAATCCTGGATTAAACTTTATCACTCCAAAATATTTTACTCCCTACATTTCACCAAATTTTTATAAGGAAATACCTCTCTGAAAACCATGCCAGAGTATGAGAGGCGTACTATTTCTTCAACATATGTATAAGTGACAAGTGAATGTCTCTAATCTCTACACTCTAAGCGTATTATAAGATAGAAAGAGAATGCGTATAGTAAGTAAAGAGGATAAAGATTACCATGAGTGCATCGGCATCTCCAACGCATGCGCGCCTCCTGCGGCCAATTTACTGAATTTATAGCAGCCGCAAGGTCGACCAAGGATAACGAACCCAACCCACGAGCGGTAACCATATGAGAGTATAAATTACAATATTTTTCAATGCAACGTTTTAACGTCATCATCTTTTTAAGTGCTTCTTGCGTTTCAAAACAAATCATGTTAATCTATCAATAAACTGATATAAACATCGCTCAACTACGAGTACACGTTTACAGCTAGGCTTTGCAAAATTTTTCTAATAATAATCGTAACGATAACGGAACTGCTATTGAATAATACGGGTAAATGAACTTCTACTTCAAATAAAGATCATCACTTAAAACTCAGATCAAATAAAAATTTAGGTATCCAATGGAGAATTCCATTAATCGAAACGCCTTGGGCGCTTCAGGTGAGGTCAATCTCAGCGGTGAAATACTGACAACAAAAGCGTTGGAAAAGAAATCAGCGACGGCGATAAAATTGTCGGGCTTTATTTGGATTTGCACTGAGAGGCAGACTGATACTGAGAGGCAACTCCAAGTTAGAATAAATTACTTGCTTTTAAAACGTGTCCTTACTAACAAGATAATACTCGTATACTTATAACAAGATAATGGAAACAAACTTACCGCACGTGAGCACTAATCAGCACTAAACGGGTCAATTGCGGTCGACTGAAGAAACGAAGAATGGAGAGTGGCTTATAATCAACTTAGCATTTGCACGAGTATACTCGTAGTATAATATACCTAGCCTAGTACCTACTGCTACGAGTTAAAATTTTATCCTGGAGTATTGAATATGAAGGTGGAGATATATTTAAAAGATAAACAAATAACTTTATATTCCTTCGTTTGCGTCACCGAGAAATCGCCATCTTACAACAAATATGACGCTTTATGAAGGTGTTCTTCATATAAACATTCAATAACAATTACAATAACAATTATATCAATCTAGCCGTTCCTTGCGGCTTTACCCGCGTTGTTGTTTTTTTTTAGAATTTTCTCGGGAACTCAACGTGATGACAAGAATCTAACAATAAGACGTGTTAATCCAGGAACATTCCATCTGGGTGCCAAAAATATTGTTTCATCCTGTTCACCTTGAACTTCCAAAACCCCTTTTTAGTACTTTTTTACATAATAATAGATACCTTGAGCAATATTTCAAGGTTTTAGACAGCGCTTTGGGCTGTGCGTTGTCTGTCTGTCATGCAGTTAGTCACGGTCTATACGCTAAAAAACCTAGAACCTCTAAATAAAAAAAAAGTCCGCGGCAGCATAATATGTCTTTTTTTTTAAGGTTAGCTCACTATAACCTTTTTTATGCTAACCAAATTTGTTCTAAAATAATGCATTATTTGCGAAGGTGTTTTTATAAACATGACATTAATCCTTATCCAAATAAATACGTTATTCATCACAAGTATTTAATTTAAGACAAAATTGCCCTTACATTATTTGATTTCAATGGATATCTTAGGAGATATCGCAGTTTTAAAATAACATCGCAGCAAAATAATGATCACTGTGCGCGCATTTATGGTGTGCAAGGCCGGCCGAGCAGTCATGGGGGAAGCCGGTGGCCCCAGTTAGCTCTTCGAGATATTTACCATCCGCGCGTTATATGGAGTCAATTAGGCCACTTTGGAGTTCCTGCGGGAATTTTCAAATTCACGCGGGTGAAACCGCGGGGCACAGCTAGTATGTAAGATTCCACTCCACAACACAAGATTAGTGAAATTATCAAATAATCGACACTAGATAGGTGTTTTGAAAAGTTGTTATTATTATTACTCATTTTGATAATTTTATATTGAGATTTACTATTAGTTATTTATGCATAATAATAATCAACACAACACATCGAGAAAGCTGGAGAAATCAGAATGCCTAAGGCGTACATATGTAATCTGTTAACGGTTCGTTAGTGAATTATAACTGGAAACCGTAGTAGGTAGTACTTGAACACAATCTCATTTAAATACCCGATAAGATTAAAAGGTCAGTAGAAAATTAATAACATCAGAAATTGGCCCAAAAAGTGCCTGAAGTATTCAATTTAATCGGAAACTCGTCAGGAGTCCGGGCGAGTAAGTGCTGCCCCTGTCGTATTTAAGTTATTAACAAGGAAACTACGACATTGCTCGACTTAATGACATTATCCGACATGGCCAGCGTTATAAACTAGCTTCATAAATCTAACCAGCAATAACTACCACACCAGTTGCATAATACCTATTGCAGATACAAGGTGTACCGTTGAACGAAGGACCCTCAAACCCTCGATAGAGTTCATGCTTACATATTTTAACTAAAAGGACACAAAAAACGAAAACGACATGAACACACAGAATTCAATACGTCCCTCAATTAACCTTACACCCTCTATGTGAATATTAATAACTGTGCAACTTTATTGAGAATCTTTGATTAGATTCGTAAAGTGAAAAAAGAAAACATACCTATCTCTATTCTTGAAATCTTATCAGATAAGCGGAAGTAATTACAAAAACAGCTTATATCAAACTTTTCAATAACTTTTTGTCTTTTGAAGATAGCAAATAAGAACCTACTCGTATTACTGTTTGTTTTGTAGCAAAACTGCGTACGTATGACATAGAGCATGAACATTGAACGACATACGTCGTAGGTACATGACACAGTCGGCTATAACTCGGTGATCTTGTTTATCGGTCCAGGGTCCTCATTCTCTATGACCAACAACATTCCTTGCCCACAACGCGCGTCCTTAAAACACAATTCCGCCCGCTCCAGGTGCCAAAATATTAGAAATTAATATTCTGTATACTATAACACGTTGTAAATGTATTTTTTTTTAAGAGAAACTTCTTTGATCGCGAGGGAAAAACAATTTTTGTGGCGACTTATCGTAACGCGACCTGTTATGGTCATAGTGAATAAGGGCCCAGATGTCGTCACATGCCGCGCACCGTGTGCCCGCCCGGCAGTCCATTGGCGTTAATTTAATACCACGTCACATCTACGAACGTAGTCGGTTACGAGAGGAAATTGCTTGTAATCACAGTTCGCTATTACTATCATCGCTTGTTTTTAATTTCATAAACCGTATTACTTACAGGACCCGTTATTCGAGAAATAATAAAGTACCTACGTACCGAATCGGTACCAAGACAATTAAAATATATTTTACTTTACAAGGCAAAATAATAAGTTGGTTCTTTAAATATTTTACCTTACAAGGTAAATTAATTGTTAATCGTAGAACAAAGGTTTGCCTGGACTATATGTATACATATATACGTCTTACCCTCGCTTTATTTAATTACGTTTAGAGACTCTCTTTTTTGGAACAATCATAAAGCGAAATACCATTCAATGATTCACTGATTAATCACGAAATCTCTGAGTAGAGTTCGCTTGAAAACTAAAGTTCTAATGCATTTTTTGAAAACTATGATAAATACCCACTATAAGCTGGCAGAACGGAAGAATATAAATTGTACTAACAATTTTCTTTGCAAAAAGCTTTTAACTGTTATAAAACGATGCCAAAGATCGATTACAAAGTATATCAAACCAATTTCGTTGGAAGCTGGCCGTCGAGATAAGCAGTGAAATTAATCAACTCAAACAAGGGCACGATTTGTTTATTCTGTAGGAGAAAGATAGCTGAGCGAGGCGGAATGAAGTCTTCATCGTAATGTATTCAGAGCTACCGAAATGAACTTCGCAGTACATACAGTACCATCTTAAAATTTCAGAGTAAGTATTATTAAGTGCTGTTAGTATGATA
The DNA here is from genome assembly GCA_907165275.2 of Zygaena filipendulae. NCBI lineage: Eukaryota > Metazoa > Arthropoda > Insecta > Lepidoptera > Zygaenidae > Zygaena > Zygaena filipendulae. Next base: position 3,733,101 of record OU015649.1, read on the forward strand.
AAAGAATATGTCCTAACATGTTTCCTACTGATACAATTTTTTTAACGCACAGCTCAAACAAGGCTCAAATATATGAAAAAAAAAGTCTTGAAATATTGCACACAGCTTCCTTTTATAATATTGGCAAGAACTAAGACTTTTGAAAAGGGGAAAGGTGTAAGTTTGCATGGAAGTATACTTATCGAGCTCTTCTTTTCAAACAAAGAAAAAGAAACACGTATTTCAGAGTTTTTAAAATCAACAGTAAAGGAAACCACGTGAGGGAACAACTAGTTGGTATACTTTTGTAAAGACGAACGAATCAAAATTGTTTTTAAACAATCAAGAAACCCCCTTGTTTTAATAACAGCATATTTGCTGCTGATTGTGAGACAAGTGTTTGACTTCATGATGAAGTTTTAAACGAAGCCGTCGCGTCGAACCCAGACGTCTAATAAAGCAAACTGTAAACCAAGCGAACTTGACCTCCCAACTTTGGCAGCGGGTTGCACTGGATGACGGGGTCTCTTCCCTTCCCACCGATGCCAGCCACCCCGAGTCGCATTGCAGACAACATACAAAAAATACGAGTCCGAATAACAAACTCATATCAGATCATGTCTATAGTCATTGTTTTGCTGTTTATTATCATCTCTAGACCAGACCGACGACCGTCCATGCAAATAAGGTTCGCGAGTAGCTATCGCATTGATAAAAAAAACTCTTTCAGATAGATAAACTAAATATTTGCTTCGAAGGTCATCTTGAGCATAAATACGATCGCTCTTTGTAAACGCGTTTCACATCGCCACGCTCAACTTGGAAGTTGCGCGAATGCTTTACAAGGGTTTGCACTAGACAGGTAACGAAAGTCGATATAGTAGTGTCCGTCATGGCAGACCGTCGTCGTCAAGCGGAGCGGAGGTCAAGGTGGCTTTGAAGTGTTTATAGCTTACAGCCCTACGCATTTTATAGTCATCGCACGGCACTGAGCAGTCGTAATTCCTCAGATACCTACGTCAAAAAAATAAACCTGAAATAAAGTCTGGTAAAGAAGAGATTTACCCGTACTCCCTGATTAAAGCTTTAACAAGTTAGCAGTATGCTGATTTATTTATTATCTTATAATTGTTAAGGTCGATTCTACATTTATTTGTTATTTTATCTTACGAAGTCTTAAGAACTAAAAAAGCTTACCGACCGTTTAAGGAAGTTATATTCTTTCAAAATATTGTGAAAGAAGTAAAATATACGAAAAATAAAGAATGAATTCCTAGTTTTCTCTCAATTTCTCTACATACTATAAATATAAACTAGGTCAGTTCTTGTAACAAACTAAATGTGAGGAAAATTTATTAAATTACAACACCGTCAGACTGTGTCATTTATTATATAATTAATGCCTTTGTTTACATCTAAACGCTTGAGTTAAGAGAAGATAATAATTAGGATAAACAAAGCTTTTACATTGAATTTTAGAAGTATTTATAACTTTAATACGACACCGGAAAACGGATACAATTGCAATTTACGTTTGTAATCTCTTCCATTCTAATATTATAAATAGAAAAGATTTAACTTTTTTCATGTTTTTTTTTTCATAATGGATAAACTCGAAAACTACTTAACCGATCTAAAAAATTCTTTCCCTTGGAGGAAGCTAGTGTTCCTGAGTGACAGAGGGTTCTTTTTTATCACGAGAACTCAGAAATTAATGCTAGTAAAACCGTAGGGTAACGACTAGTGTAATATAAAAACAAGTCGTTTCCACTAACAGGAAATATAAAACGTAGTAGAAGAATATTTAAAAAATAATAATATGAAAGCTTTATTAAAAGGTGATGGAGATTCCCGACCTTTCTGCGAGCCGCTCGATGAGTCACCAACGTCCTTCACCTGTAGTGGGCCGTTCCGAGTCCGACATCCGCATTCAGAGCGCGCGAGCGTAGCCAACCAAAAACCCTCCAACGAACGTACGTTGCCTATTCATGTGATGTCGAAAAACCATCCACCGCAACCACACGTTTTGGTGCGATTTTTTGTGCAGAAGTATTTCAACTATGGCAATAAAATCAGGATAGCTTAAGGCCTTTTAAAGAGGAAACGGACAGCTGTGTTTATTCCATATAAAGAATGATAAAAATCGGTATCCTATTAAACCCCTGGTTCCCCCTTTCCGTACTACTGTATTGGGTCAAAACTCTCCGATTGCAAGACTGTCCAGATTATATGATGATTGCAGCTGTGATGAGGTTGATATTTTCTGTATGTCATTTTTTAAATTTCGCAAGTTTCTTTATCAAAAAAATAACAATTAACGTCTCTTCAAGACTGGAAGCCAACTAGAAGTTAATTCTGATTATCCTAAATTTCAAATTAAGTATTAAAATTTTTAGCCCAAATATTAAGTTCAAAATTAATCTTTCGAATAAAAACTATACCTACTATAAGCATGCTGTGTTTACCTGTAAAATATTGTGCAATTAGCCTGAAGTTATTGTCTTAGAGTTTAATATTTTTTGTTATTGTATGATCGTTGGTAATCCAAATAAAGAAAATAAATAAAATTAAAAACGTATTCCTGTTTTTTTTTTTTTAATCTGTATATTAACACAGAAGAGCACAGATTTATACCGCTCCATCCATATCTACCACTGCCAAATGTCTTTACGTTATCAGATTACAGCGAAGAGAAAGAAAAACTGCAAACCTAAATCGAATAATCTTTGTGATAATAAAGAAAAAAATAACATTATTCATGAGACTATTTTTGTGAAACAATAGTTGATACAATTCGTTAAATTTAACGAATCGTTTTGAATTACAACCAAAACAAAGGCGAGGCCCAAGGGCGAGTCGTCACAATGTCACGGCGGCGGTTAGGTACAGAAAGTCATGGTCAGCGACAAGTTTACAGTGTTATGGACTTTCGCAAGCCCATCCTTGCGTGCCCGCTCCACATTGTCACTTGCATGCTATAAATATATTTATAGTTTTTTCAACAACTTGCGCGTGTTCACACTTTTCATTGAATTTTTACTGAGATTCAATAATGATAAAAAAAAATTGTTATCGCTTTTAAAAATTATAATAATATATGCATCACAATGTTGTCACTTTTCGGTTGCTTTCATTGTGTTATACATTTATTATATTATTTTGTCATAGTTTTATACTAAATTATATTTAACATCGTTTTCCAGGCGAATTATATCTAATTCTGAAAATAAATGTCCAATTACTCAATTGGATCATTTGACATCACAAATTATCGCTGTAACACGTGATTATGTCAAGATGTTTGTCAAAAAGCTGTAAAAATAACACTCACTCATATTTACAGCGACTACGACGAAAGTGGAACAACGTTGGAACGAGGCAGTTATGTAATATCAAGTTCATTTACTAATTGAGCCGTCACTCCCCCGCCTGCCTTGACTACTGTTGGTAGTATGTATAGAAATAGGTGAATATATATATATATATGTATAAAGTCACTATGTGAACACGAAATGTTGGCATACAGACGTCACGTGCCAAGACGAACAAGCATCATGTAAGCAAAAAGCACACTAAAGAATTAAGCTTTATTTTAAACTAGCTGTTCCTCGTGGTTTTACCTGCGGAAATGTCGGAGATCCCGCAGGAATTCCGGGATACAAAGTACCATAGGGTACCATATATCCTTGTCTGTACCTACCTCAGACAAGCGTGTCCAAAATTTTATGATGATCGTATGAGCCGTTAAGGCTTGAAAGCGCGGCGTAACAGACAGACACAGAGTTGCATTGCATTTATATAGTAGGGATTTTACGTAAGCCAAGTCAATAGTAAAATATAGTGTTTACATATACAATATTTGTACGTACGTACGTAGAGCATTTAAGCTTGATAAGAAAAAGTTTAAACAAGAAGCGACAAAAACGGCCACGGCAGTTTGAGTCAAACGTTTTTCATATTATCATGTATAGTTACTGCAATTTCTCCTTCTTACATGTTTTCCTATTGATTCTTTTTTATAACTACCTTAAAAGATATGATTCTATATTTATTTTTTTATTCAACCAAAAATAGAATTCAGATACCAAAGGATTAGCGCAGATTAAGCGGAAACAATATTTGACATTGGATGTGAACCGGATTTTGTACTTCAAAACAATGCTAAAGGTAAGAAAGAGTTCTTTATTTAGTAATACGTAAACAGTGCTCCAGCAGTTTACCTACCAAATATTTTGCTATAATTTTTATAAGCACACTAGCTGGTGCCCGCGGTTTCACACGCGGGAGGTTCGGAATTTCTGCTGGTACTCTTCATGTCAGGAACCTTTGCGGACGCAGGCAGAACAACTTGACAAAGTTTCATCACAATTGGACCAATGGTTTAGGAACGCATAGAGGACAAACACAAAGATTCATTTTTATTTAACTCTAGCTCTCAATTTATCTTAAAATGAATATCCAAATCACCCACAGGTATGTTCATTCTATTTCTCTCTTTCTATCATGCAATCGGTCAATGTGACTATAAGCAGATCTGTTGATAGCATACTTGTAGAGTATGTTAATGTTACCTATCCATACGTTAATAATTTAAAATGACTAATAAGAAAAAAATTGTAAGTACGTAGGTATATAAACGAAATCTATACAACACTCATATCTAAAAAGAACATCTATCATTATCATTTATAATTAAAGTATAGACAAGCATTGATATAAAAACAGATTACGGTTAAATAACTAGCCCATAATATGAATTCACTAATCAAGTAGTCGTAATATAAAAAAAGACAAATCGATGACTCGAAACTTTCAAAAACTTTAAAAAATTAACTCGTGTCATTATACGGCTGTCCCCCGCGGGTGAAACCGCGGGGACAGCTAGTTTAAAATAAAACAAATGTGCTGATTTGTGCGCTTGCGATGCATTGTGTTTCGTAAGATGTGCATAACAACAATATTGGAAAGTGTGTCAAGATTGCAATCGCGACGTACAGGCAGGCCGCCGATGTGCAAAATGGGAAGTGCAACGCATCAACACAATTGCGCTAACTGGGTCTTCCGCATAACATTATAAAGTAATCTATCTGCACTATGGTATACTCAAACAGACACAGATAATAACAAAATAGTACCTCAATCACATCCGCGTATAGGTAATTTTTTGAGAAATCCTGCAGGAAATTCAACACCCACTCAAGCACCGGGTGTAACCGCGGGCACAGCTAGTCAATATACGTATTTATTGTTATCAATGTATTTTATCAAGAATCAGTCTGTACGATATTCGGAGAACACAAGATAAATTTATTCGATTCATACCGAAAGATTGAGTTTGTTTTTCAAATTATGATACTCAATGCACGATTGTTTTATGGGGATATACTTAACTATTTATATTAAGTAGTAAAATACCGATCATAGACCTTATGAAAAATTCATTAATGTTGTAACTTGGTTATATTATCTTTCATATTACAATCTAAAAATAAAACTAACAGAGCTTGGGCGGCGCCGAGGCTGGGCGGTAATAAACAATGAGTTAATGAGTTTTCTAATAAGCCATACCAACAATATTAAGTGTTGCATTAAAGATAAATACAGGTAACGTCTTAACGACATAATATACGTAACTATACGTGCATATGGAGTTAGCACAGATCTAAAGAACTAGTTATGAGAACAAAAAAAGTAAAAATATCATACGTAGCTAAGTAATTTTTAAGTGCACTTTTTAAAATTAGGCACTTTTTTGTGCGATATCACTAAAAAAACTTGCTCGAACAAACATGAAACTTTGTAAAACATAATATTTGTTTAGTATTCAATTTTAAATAAATCTTAATATCACATGTGTTTGTTTGAAGGTTGATACTTTCTAATTTAAACCTATCTCCGTCAGTCTTGGGACTTAATGAGTATCGATCTGAAAGTAGCTTATTTATGTTATAACGCTGGTATACAATAGTAATAACTGTGCGACAGTACATTCCAAACAAGTAGAATAATGTTGTGATAATATATTCTTTTAGTAAAAGAACACGATTTTGTGTTAATTTCAATAGGTAAGATTTTTAACAATAACAAAAAGACAGCAGTTTAGGCAGGATATAAACAGGCATGTTTGTGTGGCGTGTCCCCATGGCCGAAACGGTTACTGTCTCATTGCTAATGTGTTCGTACACTTATAGAGCTCTGATTTCTAGATACAACTGTAGAAGATAGACGACATATTATGTTGTATGTATAACGTGTATATAATAATTATATATTATAATATCTATACTTATAATAAAACTGTAGACAGGTCAATTCTGTACATTGAATATACATTCAAAATTAATATTGGAGGATGAATGGTGGTCGATACTGATGCCAAAAATGCAATCAGTAAATTTTTTGTCTGTCTGTCTGTCTGTATGTGCACGCATGGGTCAAAAACTACTAAAGGGATTTTAACCAAACTTGGTACGATTGTAGTCCATACTCCTGGGCAGGTTATAGGCTAACGCTAAGACACATAGAAGCTGAGCAGTGACGATAAATTTGAAGCAAATCGGATGAAAATGCGCTTTCGAGCTCTTATCCTGGCGTACGTTTACTCAAACACGCAAAAACGGGTGAACGGATTGAATGAAATTTGGCATGCACGTTGTCAGGGGTACAGAGAAGGACATAGGGTACTTTTTATCCCGGAATTCCCGCGGGAACTCCGAAATTACCGCGGATGAAACCGCAAGGCACAGCTAGTTGCCTAATAAACGAACAAAACATGCTGTACAGGCATGATGTGAAATTTTTGTTAAATAAATAAATAATGTAAGTACACAAAAGTTTCATCTATCTTCTATACTACTTACATATAATAAAAGAGTAGAATCAGCGATTCTGTACATTGAATATTTTGAAAGGGAGTGATAAAAGAAGAGTAACTACTCACAAAAAAAGGTTTTTTTAAATCTTTTCTGTCTGTTTGTCTGTTCGCGATAATCTCTGAATCTACTGAACGGATTGTCATGCGGTTTTCACAGGTAGATTAAGCTTAGCCTGGAGCTACATATAGGCTACTATTTCATCAAAAAATAGGTAAGGAGTGCTGATTATTATGTATCAAAAGGGCGCCTCTGGTAAAAAAAACATCAAAAATATTAAGATACAGCTGTGCTCCGCGGTTTCACCCGCGGTAATTTCAGAGTTCCCACGGGAATTCCGGGATAAAAAGTACCCTATGTCCTTCTCTGTACCCCTGACAACGTGCATGCCAAATTTCATCCAAATCCGTTCAGCCGTTTTTGCGTGATTGAGTAACAAACATCCAAACATCTAAACATCCACACTTTCACATTTATAATATTAGTAGGATTGTATGTATGTGGGTTTATCGTTGGATGGTTGCTACGATACAAGCTTGAGGTTTAGCGTGGAACCAAGAAAACATGTGTGTAGTGAAAGGTTAAAGGTGTCGTTACAAATCATTATCAATACAGCAAAATTTAAACGTACATATACCTATGTGTTAATGTTTGTGATTTTAGAACTCCGCTTTGATGTACCCAAAAAATAAACAATAGACTCGAAACTCACATTTTATAGATATTATAACCTTAGAAACATTTAAACAGACTTCAAAAGAAAGAGTAGACTGAAGATACGTAGCCCGCGGGAAATCTGAGACTATGCGAACGAAGTCACTAGCACAACTAGTTATAAAGAGTACCTAAATGCCTAAACCTAGGAAATTACAGTAACTCAATGTCAACATTTCATGAAGATTTGTGTTCGAGCGAGGTTTTAGATCTGCATTAAAAATTACTTTGATATTTTAAACTACATATAACTTATTTAACTCTATTATATAAAAAAATATAGGTAAAGGTATATACATAAACATAAGTAAATGTATACAAGATATAATCACACACAAATGGTGAATTTTAATGTTTTAATAACAATTTAGCATAAAAACGCTCGTATACGGTGTCTGTTCGGACCCTTAGGTACAGTCGTAAAAATAAAGCTAGCTAATAAATAGAAACATTATCATGTATACAGGTGAATTTATAAATAACGACGCGACGTAGGTACACAGTCACTAATCATCAAAGCTTCACAGAGCTACCAAAGAATCTTTGCATTTGGAGGAAACTCGTAAATTTCTTTTGTGCATTATTTCTTTTCTATTCAGATTTGTTTTCCTTTACTTCTCTAAATCAAGGTGTACACACTATACACACAAAGGTTCTCAACCTTTGCTCCGTGATTTCACTTGCGTTGACTAAAACAACAAAACGTGCTTCGAACGGTCCGCTCTAAGCTCCGAGTACAAAATAAAAGTTCTTATTGAAAATATCGACCCATTGTTTCCGAATCCGTAAACGAATACGCCCACGTTGCGCCAGATGAGAAGAATGGCAATGAGTCGCTGATGAATAGCAAGAGTATACTGTCTAACATTAACATATTTACGTAATGGCATTGTTCAATTCTTGAAGCAAAATATAGCCTAAGTGTGTTAGTAAAATTCTTTGTGTATTTCTCAACATGAAACTATTTCCAAATGAATCTATTTACATCAGAACGCGATTACAAATAGACTTGAAAAGTTAATAAGTGGTTACGAATATTAATTAATTAATCAGTATTTAAATGTTGCATCGCAATAATCTGTAAACCTATGCACTTTTAAGCTAAATATAAACGAGTCCGTCGACACCACATTTACCGTGCTCTGACCCCAAAAGCTTCGTGATAGACATCGTTCAACTCCACCGTGCCACGCCGCCGCCGCGCCGCGCACCGCCGCCGTGCATGCAAACGCGAACGAATTACCTACGCTATCGATCCACAACGCTCTAATAGTGTATCAAAACTGTTACAAATATCGTGACATTAAAATATAGGATTACGTAAGCGAGTCTACGTAACAAACGGTGCATTACAAAAGTCACATTCAATAACGCACAGACAGATAAATCGCTTATCTGTCACAAGGGAAATCACAAATCTCATTAAACTTATTGCACACAGTCACGACCACGTCAATTGGACAGACTTGGAAATGAATATCGGCGGTGTAGAGTTACAAAAGAGTGACGATGGCGACAATTCTGCAGAATTGCAGGTAATAAGCGGGTATTACATGATGTCAACGGCCTATGATATTCCGGCTGGGTGAGTTGCAACAATACTGCAAAACAAACTAAAACGCAGCCCCACGCTTCATACGAGGAGCAAGCAATAATGTCACTCAGCCCAGCGTAATGTTTGAATTGGCATCAAAAGCAATGAAAGTTCATAAACAGGTCATAGTTATGTGGGAGGAAAATGTAATGGTAACAAAACACTCTCGACAACAATACATCTCGGATAATAGGGAACATTATACGAAGATCACATTACTAGTGGTCCTTGTATTTCGCACAAAGCCCAGTGGATAAAATGATTCAGAGTCGGGTTCCCGGGACAGTGATTGATGTTCTAGTCGACACGAAACTAGATGACCAGAACATAGCGACAGTCACACATAAATGTATAGTGAACCATTTGCTATTAAAAGCAACGTAACCGTTCAAGGTCACAATTGATCAACGTAAAATTAATGAATGTCAAACTAAACATGTATATGAATGTATGCGTCATACGAGTATTTAAAACCGAACACAGTGTGGCTCCGTAAGATGTAAGCCAAGCGAAATAAACATTGAGTTCTTTTATCACAATGTAATTATGTTTCTATATTTTAACAAATTAGAAAATTATTCTTCCGATAACAAAGAGTACGAATGACACAATAATATTATAAACCATCGATGCCGACTAGCATTAATACCAGATGATCGATGGATTTGGATTATGATTTTATTTTGACTGTATTAATTTATCGGTCATACTGCTCACCTTCAAGTATGATCCGTAATATTTAGTGACGTATGGGCTGTCACACTGTGACAACACCATGATCTCCTGCTGTATGTCCTCAATTTCATCTTCGGCTTCTTCCAGGTCAATGATCTTAATGGCGACCACCTGCTGCGTCCTGTTGTCGACGCCTTTGAATACCTCGCCGAAGGAGCCCTTGCCGATCTTCTCTTGTTTCGTGAAGATCAGCTCCGGGTCGACCTTCTGCGGAGCAAAGAGAACAAAATTCGTTTAAAATTCCCGCTTCACTATACGTTGCTTACGTACAGGTAAATGGCGTACTTATAATGATTTATTCATGAGGACTAAGGTAAATAAAATATTCATTCACACAAAAGCAAGCAAGATAATTGAGAGATTTACACCTTTTACAAGGTATTTGTAAATATAAACACATTTCTTTTATGTTACGAAGAAAATTATTATATTTCTTTAGAAGTAATTTTAAAACAGGGTATGTTACAAAGTTGATTTCAAAAGATAGCACACATCATTTATAACAGTTGTTATATTTCACGAAGTCCGCTCTGCCCTGGCTGTTGTAGTGACGTGTACCGATGAGCGCATTTGTGTGTGTACATATCATCGCAATAGAAACTGAACGCTCCCAAAGTTACGCGCACTAAAACAATGGACACGTGCACATCTAAATACAATCATAGCCAAACGGACTTCGTGAAATAGAACAACTATACGAGGAGAATCGTAGAAATGTTCACCGACATCAAATACGCAGTAAGGGCATAATATGTAGTATTTTCTACTTAGGTATATGTTAATTATGAAATATTATACCAAATATGTACTTAACTATAAGCTAAAAGTGAAAGCAGATATTACGCGAGGCTAACTTCATTGCCGAGTGCCGACGTACAAATAAATATAACCGTTCCAAAAACATTTTTGAAATTTATTAGTAAGTAGCGAGCGATAAAGAGAGAAAACAATTAAAATACACCTTACGTGATAAACTCTAGTGACTATCGAACTTTTGTGTTTTACTGTGCACTTACTAGACAAGAGACTATACTCAATAATACCATGTACATATTAGGTATTAAATATTGATGACGTTTCCATGGCTCGGTTTGCGTGGTAATTTGGCCTCGGACTACTAGGATCGTGCTCCCGAACGATATCTCTATAATAGTAAGCGTAAAGTTTTTTCTTTTGCTACTTACTCGTAATCGTAAATGTAAAACGATAATTTCGTCAGATCTATAACAATAGTAGAAAACTTCGGTTAATGATAGTAATATTAAACTTTTTAAGAATCGCCAATAACAGAAAAATAATAAAATTATGACATTTCACATTTTGACTCCCCGACGTGTGTGGGCGAAGCTGCATGGCTAAAGCTAAAGCCACCTTTTGAATGACACTGCAAGTGTCAAGGCTACTGACTACTGTATAAGGCTACTCTCTCTATGCTGTTTGTTGTTCACATCTTACAGCGCAGCCTAACGTTAATATTATCAATACCTGTGCGTGAGAAGTTTACGTAAATATCTGCAAACGCAAACAGATGCTATTGTATTGCAGACTATGTAAAATGTATTTGGCAATATAACTATAAAAATATGGCTTAAATTAGTTCGTACGACAAGACAAAAGATCCAGATATCGGATACACTATCTAAAAAGTACGTTTAGCCGTGAAAGCCGTAACAAACAAACAAACAAACTCACTTCCACTTTTATAATATTAATAGGGATAAGAGAATAATATAAAGAATCTTCGAAAATCTAAAAATGTTGAAGATATTTATGTTTTGTTTATGTTCCTGTAATGTAACGTGATGTATGATGTAACGTGATGTATGTCTTAAATTCTGTATTTGATGTCTCAATGTATGTAAATTGGTTTCTATCAGCGGATAATTAGCTGCTATTTTTGTATTCAAAAGTGTTTTTATCTGGAGAGCTGTTGGTCTTCCTAAAAATAAATAAATAAATAAATAAAGAGTGCAACCTTTTTGTAAAACACATTCTTAAACACTACTATTATAATATGTATAGAAAGAATGCCAAGAGTACTTAACACAAATTATAGAGGTAGGTAATACATAAACATCCTATTAACATTACTCTCAATACCTGGTTGACTTATCTTTTACTTTAAAATCATTGTTTTTCTATCATAATTTAATTATTTTAATGCCAAACAAATGTAATGTACTGTGGGGTCTGTTGCCATGTTAAATTTTATTAGTAAACATTTCTTTAAATATTTCTTTTTCAATTCTGTAAAGCGTCATTGTTCCCACGTTCGGTAACATTAAGCTATTATCTAAGTTTCTTCTCATTGTTTTCATTCACTTTGTGTTATTGGTTTTACAGTATGAATCTTGTATTTTTTTTAGAAAAGGTTTTATCAGTTTTAGGACCTAGATGAGACAAAGGTTTATTAAGGTTCATTGTGTAGCACAAACAGCAATAGCTAGTTAATTACCTATCGTTAGTAACATCTGCACGCAGCACCCTTTGCTGTACCGCTCCTTGGAGTGAAAGATGTTTTGTTTCTATTGTTTTTATGTAACGTTCCAGTACCTTTGTTATAAGACCTTTTTGTAAATGTGTAGTTCATTATTTTGAGAGTCGTGCTTAGTGCGAGGGAAGTTTGGAGTAGTCAGTTAGTTACCCACCTTCAACCACGCAACACGAGTCATAGTGACACCCCCCGCGTATAAAGTTGATCTCGCGTAAGTTATTCTATATTTTATATTGTAGTTATTATAACCTAGTATCTGGTTCATAATATAAACTCTATATAAAATCCTGTGTCTGTTGTATCAATTGTGTCTTCACTCCTCTCTGACTACCGGCACGTCGGCACACAACAAATTGGTGTCAGAAGTGGGATTGGTGGATTGAAATCATCCACAAGACAAAAGGCAAACGAGCGCGTCAGCGTGATAGCCTTAGTACGAGAATTCAGAAATTTCGATAAAAAACTTATTCGTAAGTCGTCTCTCGAGACATATCAAAACAACTGATCAACGTATTAACAAAGAAGTGCTGAAGAGTGCAGCCAAGCAGAGGCAAAAAGACAGCAGCAGACATCAGAGTAGCAGCAGATCATCGTGTCTTTCGAGGCACCACCGGCAGGTCTTCAAGGAACTCAACCAGAAAAACGTCCCCTTCTCCCCAGCAGCCAACTGTGTGTTATAAGAATACCCCAAAGAAAGTCCACGTAAGTGAATACTTCATAAAGTGAATAAGTGATTATTTTTTTACTCTACGTATAGGTATAATAATTTAGAAAAAGACAAAATATATTATATTAAGATGCCTTTAGACGAAACGAAACCCCCAAATGCATTCATTGATATTAATCTCGCCGAGCGTATGCTAAATAAATATGACGGAAATAAATCCAATCTTCATGTTTTCATCGATAATTGTAACAACGCAAGCGCATTAATAAATCCAATTTTTAGTTCAGCTTTCGTATCTGTAGTATTATCTAAAATAGAAGGAAACATTAGGTCAACTTTGTTAAATAGGTCGTTTAATAATTGGGAGGAATTAAAAATTCACCTTTTAGAAAATTATTCAGAAAAAAGAACATTTGCACAATGGCAGATGGAACTAAATTCGTGTAGACAAGGACATAACGAGTCCGTCTTAAACTATTCAAACAGAGTCGAAAATTGCTATATTAAATTAATTAAATCGTTAGACCCCAAACTCAGTAAAGAGGCTCGCGAAGCCAATATAGATCTCTTAAAAAGCCAATCATTAAATATTTTTATTAGTGGTCTTATACCACAATTACACATTTTATTAAAGTCCCAAAAACCGAACACATTCGAGGAAGCTATATCAATCGCCATTTCTGAAGAACAAGAAATAATGTCTAGAGCGGAAATGAATCAAAGACATTTTCCCCACGTTAAAAGATGTACTAATTGTAATAAAATAGGACATTTAGCCTTTCAGTGCAGATTTAACCCAAATATTCGAGTTATTCAACCTAATAATAACGTTATTACATGTTTTAAATGTAACAAAAAAGGACATTATAGCCGAGATTGCCGTAGTAATCAATTTAATCATTATAATGGTCCATCAGCAAGCAATTATAGACCTAACAATAATAATTATAGAAGTCGATTCCCTAACAGCAATAATAGATTTACTCATAATAGAATGTATAATAATAATACGAATTCACCTTCGCAGAATAATCCAAATAATTATGCAAACTCACATAATAATAGAGAAAATATGAGCGGTAATTTAAACCCCAACAGTCCAAGGAAGTAGGCCGCCCCAAGGACTTTTGTGATGGAGGCCGAATTATGATAGTAAACACAAAAATATCTCTTTATGTTGAATTAATGTCCAAACAATTTAACGATAACATAAGCACATTTTTAATAGATACAGGAGCAGAAATAACATTAATTAAAGAAAGCGCGTTAAACGAAAACTCATTAGTGTATAAAGATAAGATTTTTAAATTACGAGGAATAGATAAAGATGCGTCGCCAACGGAGACAACGGGGTATACTTGCGTTTCATTTCAAATAGGAACAAATACGGTTATTCATACTGTCTCGATAGTACCTGATAACTTTCCTATCGAAAGCGACGGAGTAATTGGTAGCGACTTTCTCCAAACGATGAACGCTATTATTAATCTCCAAAAGGGAGAAATTGAATTATTAGGTACCCTTATAAAAATGATATACAGAGACGAAAAAAAGAATAATGATATAATTGCGAGTTTAGAATGTAATAATAATGAGGCGATATATTGTGATGATATTTTATTCGATAATATGAAAACTGAAAGCATAATAAATAACCCCAGAAGTATGAGAAATGGAAATAATAGTGAGAATACTGAAATTGAAAAAATAAATGAAAATAATATAATGAAAAATATGTGTGAGAATAATAATATTGAAAATGAGTTTATTTATATTGAGCCAAGATGTGAAAAAATAATATCAGTTAATATAATAAATAAAGATTTAAATGAAGGAATAATTCCCGAGAAAATAGAGATAACAAAAGGTTGTTATCTATGTCCCAGCATTGTCAAGGTAAATAATAGTTATGCGTTAACAGCTTGTTTAAACACCACTGATGAGATGATAAAAATAAACAAAATTAAGGTCCATTTAGAGTCTATAACTAACAAAGACCAAAGCGACAGTAGAATAATGAAAGTTGATAAACAAAATAATAATTGTAATTACGATAGTAGTCGTTTAGACAAAATAGAACAAACATTGAGAATTGACCATTTAAACAAAGAAGAAAAAGAATCATTAGTAAAATTATGTAAAGAATATAATCATATTTTCCATTTAGAAGGCGATAGTCTAACCGCCACAGATATTGTCATGCACGAGATACCCCTTGAAAATGAACGTCCAAGTAACACTAAATCGTATAGACACCCAGAAGCTCTAAAAGAAGAAGTTCATGACCAAGTAAATAAATTATTAAAAGATAACATTATTAAACCTTCCAATAGTCCCTGGAACTCACCAGTATGGATTGTCCCCAAAAAAGAAGATGCGTCTGGTAAAAAGAAATGGAGACTCGTGATAGATTTTAGAAAATTAAATGACAACAGTATAGGAGATGTTTATCCCTTGCCCCAAATAAATGATATTTTAGATCAGTTAGGACATAGTAAATATTTTACTACATTAGATCTAGCATCTGGATTTCATCAAATTAAAATGCACCCGAGAGATCAAGCTAAAACAGCGTTTAGTGTACCGTTAGGTCACTACGAATTTACGCGAATGCCATTCGGTCTTAAGAATGCTCCAAGTACCTTTCAAAGGTTAATGAATAATGTTTTAGTAGGTTTACAAGGTTTAAAGTGTTTTGTTTATTTAGATGACATAGTTGTTTATGGTAATTCATTAGAAGATCACAATAATAAATTAAAAGAAATATTTGAAAGACTATCGAAAAATAAATTAAAGTTACAACCAGATAAGTGCGAGTTTTTAAAAAGAGAAGTTATGTATTTAGGACACTTAATCACTCAAAATGGAGTTGAACCAGACCCAAAAAAGATAGAAGCAGTAAAGAATTTCCCTATACCTAAAAATGAAAAAGATATTAAAAGTTTCTTAGGTTTGGCAGGTTACTATAGAAGATTTATCGGAAACTTTAGCAAATTAACACAACCCTTAACAAAGCTTCTTAAGAAAGACATACCTTTTATTTGGACTAGTTTACAACAAGATTCATTTGAAACATTAAAATTAAAATTATGTCAAAAGCCCATTCTACAATATCCGGATTTCAGCAAACCTTTTATACTAACAACTGATGCAAGTAATTACGCTGTAGGTAGTGTTTTATCACAGAACTGTACAGATTCCGATCTCCCTATAGCCTACGCGAGTAGAACACTAAACAAAGCGGAAGTTAATTACTCAACAACAGAAAAAGAATTGCTAGCAATAGTTTGGTCAGTTAAACATTTCAGACCCTATTTATATGGTCGACAGTTTACGATTGTCACAGACCATAAGCCACTGGAATGGCTATTTAACGTTAAAGACCCAGGATCGAGATTGGTCAGATGGAGACTGTTATTAGAAGAATACGATTATAAGATAATATATAAAAAAGGAAAATTAAATAATAACGCAGATGCATTGAGTCGTATTATGCCGGAGAATGATATGGTGAAAATAAATATTTTAACAAGAAAACACGAAAGTTACTCATCCTTCTTAGAAGAAATTAAAAGACGCCCGATTCTAACTAAAAACTTAGAAGAACATAGAGGTATTCCCCCATCTAACTGTAACAAAGTAATTTTTACATCATGCGATTTAGATCCCATTAACGAGGAACAATTAAAACTATATGAAAATAGTATATCAGAATTAAAAGCACGGAACGCCAAGTTATATGATATATTAGCATCTAGAGGAAGTAATAATAAATTAACATTTTTCGCGTTTACTAGGGTTAATAATTGGGAAAAAGTTTCTTATGAAGATATTTTTAATGTTTTAAAGAATTTAAGAGACCGATTAATAAAAGAAAATATCACAGAATTTTGTTTGGAAAACTTAAAACCATTGCTCAACTTAAAATGGCATAAAATTAGAACTATACTGAGATTTTTATTTAAGGATACTAAAATATTAATTAAAGTTTATCACAATACGGTTGTCACTCCAAAAGAGGAAGATATCGTAAAAATATTAGATGAGTGTCACACAAACCCAATCTCAGGTCATACAGGATTTCATAAAACTTATAAGAAAATTAAGTCTAATTACTACTGGAAAACCATGAAACAAGACATCGCTGAATTTATAAAAAAATGTAAGTCGTGCCAAGAAAATAAATTAAATAGAAAGAAAACTAAACAACCCATGGAAATAACAACTACAGCAACAAATGCGTTTGAAAAAGTTTGTTTAGACATTGTAGGTCCATTGCCCTTAACAGAAAATGGTAATAAATATATCTTGACTTTGCAAGACGATCTAACTAAATTTTCACAAGCATATCCATTACCTAAACACGATGCGGAAACAATAGCTGACTGTTTTGTCAGAAATTTTATTTGTAAATTTGGTATACCCGAAGTAGTACTCACAGACCAAGGTGCAGATTTTATGTCAAATTTAATAAAAGAAATATCGAAATTATTTAAAATGAAGAAAATTAATACAAGTGCGTATCACCCTCAGTCCAATGGAGCTTTAGAAAGAAGTCATAGTACACTAGCAGACTATCTTAAACATTACGTTAACGAAGATCAAAATAATTGGGATCGTTGGATAGACTTCGCAATGTTTTCATACAATACTAACGTGCATAGTACAACACGTTATACCCCATTTGAACTTATATTTGGTTTCAAAGCATGTTTACCTAGTTCAATTACTAAAGAAACAGAATTCAAGTATTCTTACGATAATTATGTAGATGATTTATTATTAAAATTAAGGAAATCGCGTGAATTAGCTAGAAAAAATATTATTGATTCAAAGGAAACAAATAAAAGATTATATGACAAGAAATCTAGGTACATAGAATTTAAAATAGGAGATAAGGTATATTTAAGCAACGAACAAGTTCGGTTAGGAAAGACGAAAAAGTTAGCAAAATACTGGTTAGGTCCTTACGACATTATAGCAATCAATTCTAAAGTTAACGTCACTTTACAAGTGAAAAATAAGAAAATGCGTGTTCATACAAACCGACTGAAACATGCGTTTGTTTCAGGATGAACTTCAAAATCTTGCTGTTAGCAGTTGCGCTTCTTCAAGTAGTCGCAGCCAGCTTATATAGTATTAGTAAGTTAGATAAGACAGGTCTTTACTACGAACATATAGGTACTGTTCATAATTTTGATAGTGAATGGAATTTAATTACATATTTAGATGTATCGAGTGTTCATAAAAAGATAGATTTGATAGAAACTACGTTGCTAGAAACTAAGACCCTTTGTAAAGATGTTACTTTTGACACATTTTCATTATGTCAAACTTCACTGACTGTGTTAGAACAACTCTTTCCTCAACTAAAAAATCAAGAGATTATTTTCAAGGAAATTACCGGTCAAAATAGTGTTAAAATATTGAATAGATCTAAACGTTCTTATATTGATGGTATAGGTTCTCTGATGAAGGTTCTGTTTGGAACCATGGACGCCGAAGATGCTGAAAAATATGATCATGCTATAAATAATATTTCAAAGGATGAAAATACAATTATTGAATTATTAAAGTCGCAAACGCAAATAGTTAAATCAACAATTACAAATTTTAACAATTCGGTAACGAATCTTCAGAAAAATGAAGCAATTTTTAATAAAAATCTTGATATACTTTCAAACTATACTAAAGATGTTAATAATAAAATATTCAACATAAATATGAAGCAAGACTTAGACGATCACCTTTCATTCCTTACTCTCGTAACGTCAGAGTTGAATAACGAAATTTCAGTCATTATAAATGCTGTAATGTTTTCGAAAAATAATGTCTTACATCCCGTTATAATTACCCCTGATCAATATCTGTCAGAAATTAAAAAGACGTTACCAAACTTACCATCGAATACTAAATACCCAACAGATTTAAGTAATGACAATATCTCTGAATTATTAGGTTTAGTTGATTTAGTAACATATTATATGAATAATAAAATAGTATTCGTAATTAAAACACCTTTGATAACTCAGCAAACGTATGATTTATATAACTTAGTACCTGTTCCGATATTAAATAAAAATAATACATTTCTTTTTATTTTACCTACGGAGAAATATTTATTACTGTCAAGTAATAAGATTCATTATGCCTCGCTAGATAATATAAATGAATGCAAAAGGTTAATTAATAATAAGTTTATTTGTAAGATAAGTCAACCTTTATACTCTGTACATGCAAAGACGAGCTGTGAAACTGATCTTTTATTAGGAAATAATTATCAAATACCTTCAACATGTGACACTAGAATCACTTCAATACAAAACGAATTATGGTTTAATATGTATAATAAAAATCAATGGTTATTTGTAACTTTGAAAGTCAATAGTCCAGAAAGAGTAGATATTGAAATGAGTGATATCCCTAGTTCAAGTTTAAATGATACTGTTACTACAGCAACACCATTGAGACGCAGTAGTAGAATAGCTCAATTGAAGGTGTCATAATTATTAACAATGGAATCAAATAAGCGTTTAGTTAGTTTATACAACATTAATGTTTTAATGTTTTTATCAGTTTTGTATTTTGTAATTTGATGTCTTATGTAATGATTTTATGATATTGTAACTATTAGAAAAGTAAGATGATTAGTATGATATGATTAAGCATAATTATGTTTTAAATGTATAAGTAACAATAATGATATTGATGAAAACTTTCGTTTTCACTCTAAAAGGGGAGGATTGTAATGTACTGTGGGGTCTGTTGCCATGTTAAATTTTATTAGTAAACATTTCTTTAAATATTTCTTTTTCAATTCTGTAAAGCGTCATTGTTCCCACGTTCGGTAACATTAAGCTATTATCTAAGTTTCTTCTCATTGTTTTCATTCACTTTGTGTTATTGGTTTTACAGTATGAATCTTGTATTTTTTTTAGAAAAGGTTTTATCAGTTTTAGGACCTAGATGAGACAAAGGTTTATTAAGGTTCATTGTGTAGCACAAACAGCAATAGCTAGTTAATTACCTATCGTTAGTAACATCTGCACGCAGCACCCTTTGCTGTACCGCTCCTTGGAGTGAAAGATGTTTTGTTTCTATTGTTTTTATGTAACGTTCCAGTACCTTTGTTATAAGACCTTTTTGTAAATGTGTAGTTCATTATTTTGAGAGTCGTGCTTAGTGCGAGGGTAGTTTGGAGTAGTCAGTTAGTTACCCACCTTCAACCACGCAACACGAGTCATAGTGACACCCCCCGCGTATAAAGTTGATCTCGCGTAAGTTATTCTATATTTTATATTGTAGTTATTATAACCTAGTATCTGGTTCATAATATAAACTCTATATAAAATCCTGTGTCTGTTGTATCAATTGTGTCTTCACTCCTCTCTGACTACCGGCACGTCGGCACACAACACAAATACACTAACATCTCGTGAACGCATATCAGCGGTTTTCTTTTTGTTAGCATGCGAATGATCCTATCCGGGTTGTAGATGGTTGGAGCACTACGTGACTAGAATAGCAATGAGGAGGTGTTTATGGACGTAATAATTAGACGTGGACGAAGATGTAAGATATTTCTAATCTCGTTGTAGAATTCATACTCTAAAGAAAGAATCTCATCATCATCTCTTGGTGTTATATTGCGGTACATTTCATGTAGTTACATAATAACAAAGTCAACGTAACTTCCTATTTCCTTTGTCTTTGGCGCATCGCCGCCGGCCACGCTGCGCGCTGCCGCGGCACGCTCGATGCGCTCGCTCAGAGACCGTATATAATCGGACATCGTTATTTCTTTTTAAAATTCTACGTTAAGATACCTGAGGCTTTAGTATCCTGCCTGGCGTTACTGGGCGAGCATTAGGCAAAGAGAGCTTTATTACGGTTGTTAAACGAATTTTACACGTGTTACCTCTTGTTTTCAAGAAAGAAACAGGGCAAATCGGCCACAAGTCTTTGAACACACTATAGTACCTACCTATTATATAAAAAAATTTCGAGGAGATGCCGCGGGAAACAGCTACGTAGTACTCATTAAATCAAATTAAGATTGTGGATAAAACGCAAGTTAAATTTTCTGCAGCAAGTTTATACATAAATTTTGCTTTGATCTTTTTAAAAGCTCCTCTAACGTCTTGTTAGATGAAAAGTTTTAGTGGGTTTTGCGGTTTTATTAATTCAAAAATATTTCTTCTTTCGGCACAACTTCGCAAGTATCGAAGCTCTTGATGCCTATATTATATGTATTATGTTAGTGTATCTGTTGTGGCTATCCAAGAACTGATCAATTCATGATGAGGCCGACTATTTCATAAAATGCAACCATTTCATGTCATGGTCAACAAAAACTTATCATCCTACTAATATTATAAATGTGAAAGTGTGGTTGTTTGGATGTTTGGATGTTTGTTACTCAATTACGCAAAAACAGCTGAACGGATTTGGATGAAGCAAACAAACTGACATTCGCATTTATAATAAATATTAGGGTTTCCAGTGACAATTCTTTGATGTACCAGGAAAAGTCTATGTGTTGGTTAAAAAAATAAGCTAACACGCCAAGTTTATTTAAATTCATCCAATAAGTAGTATTTGCGTTATGGACAATAAACGGACCAATCAAACTTTTATAAGGATCATATTGTGATTGCTGGCTGGGAGGATCCAACTCTGAATAAGTAGATTTTAGATAGACTTATAAAATAAACTAGAGTTCACGTAGCTTTAATAATTGTTCTTGTAATAATAATGGGTGGGCCAAAAGAAGTCATCCGATGTTGTTTGGCTCTCATTTTTTTTTAAATGAAAAACTTCGATTCTGGTTTTTGATTATGTTTATTTGAACTTTTAGAATTTTATTGGTCAAGTCGAAAAGATGATATCGGCCAAATGGGTGCCGCTACAATTGAATGCTATACGGGCTCGTTTTATGGCATTTTCCATCACTTTGGCGAGAAGTTCGGGCGACAGATTCTCGCACTCGTGTCGAATGTTGTCCTTGAAGGCTTCCAGGGTCTCGGGCTTGTTCACGTAAACAAGGGACTTAAAAAACCCCACAAAAAAAAGTCTGGAACGGTTAAATCGGGCGATGCAAATCGCCAAAACGAGAGATGAGGCTACCCGGGAACGCCGCCTTCAGAATATCCGCGCAGTGTGTGCCATTGCTCCGTCTTGTTGGAACCACATGTCCTCCAGTCCTAATTCGTTCAATTTTGGCAGAAAAAACTCGGTCAACATGGCCCTATAGCGCGCACCGTCCACTGTTGTCGTTTGACCAGCGGCGTCCTCGAAAAAAAATCGCCCGATGACACCTCCAACGTGAACAGCGCACCATGCAGTCACTTTTAACGGGTGTAATGGCTCCTCGTGCATCACTCGTGGATTTTCAGTGCCCCAGAAGTAATAGTTTTGCTTGTTCACGTACCCGCTGAAGTAGAAATGAGCCTCATCGCTCATTATGATTTTGGTCGAAAAATCGTCCACTTCGTCCTCGAGATTGAGGATAGATTGGATCGGCGCGTTTTTGAGGAGTGTATCGCTCCATGGCTTGTTCACTTGTATTCTACATCTGTCTAGTTCACAAATGTCAAAACAGATTTGACATTGGACGCCATTGGCAAAAATAAGAGCATCTTCCAATAGGGTGATTTCTTTTGGCCCTCCTTGTATTTATTTTTATAAGGAAACTATTTATTTTTTACCATGTTGTAGGTCTCTCGATTACAATGGCCAATGACCCAAACGACGTGATACATGCATATATAAAGTGTGATTCATACTTGTTTTGTAGTTAATGACTGATACTGCTACATGCGTTGAAAAACCGTATAAATCAAATCTTCAATTGGATTTTTTTACCTAGATATCATTTACAGTATACATAATATTTCCTTATTTACAAAGACAGTTGCCGTTGCAGTTGCGTTTACTATAGTAGGTACTCGATTATTAACTACTGTGATAAAGTCCTTATTGTACTTACAACAGTAGACAACAGTTAAGGTTAATTACGAACCCTCAAAACTATTATAAAACGCTGGTGAGCTGGAATAGAAATCTAAGTACGAAAACAAACTTATATCATAAATTACAAAATTTTCATTAAATAACATTTTATTTGTGGTATGGCAAGAATGTGCTTTTTAATGGAATGCGCGATAAATATATTAATCCGCGTGCATCGATCTACTTAAACCAGTCACAAGACAGCGATAACGCGCTCGTGATATTAGCGATAAGGTAATTTTGCCAGGCGATAAAACTCACTGGCCACTAATATAGTACAGTCATTTAGATTCGAAGAAAAAAAGTTACTTGTGGTTTTCCGGAAGTTTTTAAAATGGGTAATTTTATGGATTTCGATGTGCTCTTTCCAAATTTCAACTTTGCCACCTCGTATTTTTGCCGCTCGCGCCGCCATAATGAAAAAATAACGCCCCATAGCAGCTTTTTTTGACATTTCCTTTTCGACTCATTTTACGATAAAAAAATTTATGTATGCAAAATTAAACTAGAGATAATAGGCGATGTTTTATATATTATATTATAGTGTTTTTTGATTGGTTCCTATTCCTAACACAAAAAAAATAGTAACATGTAAAAAGTGGAATTACACTTTTTTATTTCCATCAAACTTCGATTCCGTTTCGTAACTTGTTTAGTTATCAATACATTTTGCGTTAGATTAGTATGCTTTCGAAAATATATTTTTTTTATAGTTCGACAACAATGTCATCCGAATACGTCAGCAAAATATCAAATCAAATCAAATCAAATATGCTTTATTGCCCCAGAAGAGAAAATAAAAACTAAGACACATAAAAAGTAAATACAGAGCAAAAGGCGGCCTTATTGCTAGAGGCAATCTTTTCAAGGCAACCTTAAGGTGATAGAGAGCTGCAAATACAAACTAGAAGCGGGTGCTGGGTGCACAACGTAATACCTAGCTATATACTATATAAGGATAATACAACGCTAATACTTAGATATCCTAAATATAATACAACTTTATACACATACATACATATGCCATACATACATACACGTAGCAATAGGTGATATAATATAAAAATAACACATATAAAAATAAAAATAAAATGATATTTTACACTACATACATTAATCATAATTGAGTTAAATAGTGCCTTTGAAGTGCAGCTTTAAAAGAGCCCAATGACTCTTTCTGTCTGAGCGAGTCGGGGAGGGAGTTCCACAGGCGTATACTTTCGACAGTGAAGGATTTTTCGAAAAACCGTGATTTATGGAAAGGGACAGCAATCAGTTTAAAAGTAGAGGAACGAGGAGCACGGCCACGGGCAAAATATGTGTAGAATGTAGATAATATTCATTGATGAAGCATAATGTGGGCCTAAAAATGTGTCAGCAACATAACTTTTTTCGTAAATCAATGATTGGACATTAACACTTTGTTTGCTGTTCTCACGAGTACAGTGAGTAGGAGAAACATGTACCTATCACTTGTGAGTTGTGACTTGTGACAATATTGTTGCATCTTATTGAAATAATAGAGTCCAACGAGTGAGGAAGTGTTTAGGTAGGTACATATTGTATTTTTGATGACGACTGTACAAACCTTAAAAAAGTGCTTAACCAAAAACCTGTATGATTAAATATACGGTAGTATATTAGTCATTTACCTATTGAATTGCAGTTCTGTTAGTCGATTACACCATCACCAACCAGCATTGTCTGTTTTAGGTGTTAAGTAATATTTATTGCCCAATGGGTGTGAATTGCATAGTCAAAGAAAAGTAACGTAACATTACTAATCTTCGAATGTTTGAATTTTCAACAAAAAAAGACTGCAAAACTGCATCACATTTAACATGCGCCACTCTTTAGTGCCTACATACTTGTTGTCTTCGAAAAGTCATTTTCGCAATTCTAACTGTGCCTGCAGTCACGGCACAGTTAAATATGCCATGATTTTGCGTCACCAATTATTTTTTATGTATCTAAAATATATGTATGTATATAAAAGCTTATTAATTTTATTATTTTTACTCATCAATCACAAGTGATAATCTAGGTAATCCTATATTCCTTCGCATGCGCTATAATACAATATAATTATGTGCGCTATAAAAAAATTATTACATTGCTGTGCTTGGGCACCTCATACGAATACGAAAATATACATATATAGGGGTTTCTTTTTTTTCAATTAAGTACTAAAATTTACATTGTAACTTTAAAAATTAAAATCTAGAGACCGCGCTACAATCGTCAGCCAGTATTAAGTTCAGTTAGTCGGCCTTTGCGTCAGCGTTCATGTACCGTAAAGAGAACAGCGTCGGTTACGTTACGACCACATTTGCTATTCATTAGATATCACCCTATATAGCCTACCATCTCACGCCGGATTACTTTAAAAGGGCTATTGGTACACGCGCGTTCGACGCGAACACGTTTTTTTTTTAACGTGCCTCCATAAGAGTTACGTGAATAAGTAAACATGGACCGGCATCGTGAGAACCTGCGGAAGCAAATAGTTATTTCGTTTTGCAAATACTCGTACTACATTTAATTTCACAATACCTACAACACCAACTAACTTCTGTGACAGGGATACAGAAGAACTGGCTCAATGTTGAAAATTATCGCCTTGTGAAACGAACGAACGCCAATTGAGTGTTTATTTACACTCCTGCGGTTGAAACTTGAATCTAGGTTGTATTAAGGTACGTGTCGCGGATTGCATTTATTTAATTTTATTTATTTATTACTTTTTGCACAAGAGGTACAAATGGCGAACTTAATGCCTTGCGGCATTTTGTGACAGTTAACCATTAGGTTGACAGAGAGATAGGTATAAAGGAAGGGGTGTGCACTGTGCAACTAACAAAAAATCTAATCAAAAAATAATATTAAAATACTAATAAACTAAAACATAGACAAAGATTGTATGACTGACTATTATGATACAATATCACAGAACAGAGGGCGCAAGTTTGCTTTCGTCAAGTATTAGAGTAAATCGCGCGATCGTGACGCGTGCGCAGCCGACATCCGACACGCATTGCGAGAGACATGGAAATAAATTGTGCACAACAGCCTACACAAAAACCTCTAGGTACTTACATACTTTACATTCGTTTATTCAAACACTGCGCCTGGATATGTTAAACGTAAATTCATACCTTATTGTGGTTTTATAATCCATAAGATAATAATAATAGAACTATTAAAATTTAACACTGTAAACGAATTAAACAGGAAAACAATAAATAGTAGATAAGCAACTATCATAAAACAACTATCAACTAAACACTAACGAGCTAAGTCAAGTTGGAAGTTGAGGTAAATTCACTTTTGTTATCATTGTATAATTACGTATTGACTATTGAGCTTATCTACTCAGTTTTTTACAAATTTTACTTACACTAGAATTAGGATTTCTGCCATGCGAAGGTCTCACGGGGGCGGGGCGTGCGGGCTGTGGAGGGACTCTCATCTGCCTTCTATCAAATGACGACACGTGACCGCCGGACCAGCCCCATCGGCCAGGACCATTCATCCCATGTGGCAGGGAATACGAGGATTGTGGCCGCAAGTGCCGTGGGACAGGCCCGGTCAGTATTGGCACACCAGGCCCAGCCAGGATAGGGCCGCCAGGACCACTCAATATAGGACCGTTGGGACCACCATGCGCCATAGGACCACTGTGACCTTGCACATAATGGTAATGTGGAGGACTTGAAACCGCAGCCCCCCACATTTTCACTTTAATGACACCCACACCTCACAACACAGCTCTGTTCGTTACACTGATAGAAAAGCACTGTAAACACTAATTTATAAATAACTCCTACATTTTATTAAGCACCTTATCTAGTAGGTATATTAAAGTCGATAAGTAGTGTTCGATTTTATACTCTAATTCAATAATATTATTTATTATCGTCTAGGGGCCGTCAGCAAACGACCCGGTTCAGTGTACGCGTTCGAAGGACTGCTCGGAATCAGCAGCGCCTCGCGAGCGTTCGCCACCGCCACCGGACGCGATCGAAACGCGTAAAGAATTAATTGGCGATTGAGGGACAATTGTTTCGCCTTAAAGGTCGCTAGTCACTAATGGATTCGGAATACGGACACCCCATTTAAGTCGAATTTCGGTCAGTGAATTAAATTAAGATGGAAGGACCGACATAAACATAAATTATTATCAACTATAGATTATGAAATTCGATATCTTCCATATCTCAAAGAAGGGTGCACCTATAAACAAACTAGGCAATAAATAGAAACGAGCTAAGGGTAAAAGATTACATCACTGAATATTGAACGAGCATCCAATGGAAAACTTCAATCTTATTCAAGTTCGAACACCTAGTGTTTCACGTGCACACTTGCCGCTCCAGCGATCTGCTCGCGAGAAATCTGTTTCCCGACACAAGTAAATCAATCCATAGTGATGGACGACGTGTGAGTTTGGTCGTATTTGAATATAGACTGGCTGCTGCTAGCCAGTACTTGCTGAGTGTTCAACGCTGGTCGTCGTTGCGTTATGTTTTTTTTTTCGCAAGGCACCACGGGGGTGAGGAAGTGCGGGCGGCGGACGTCGCCAACGGAGCGTGGCGCAGCCGCTGCCGTGCCGCCGGCACCGCCATGCAATACAGCGAAACTCGGCAGTTACACAGCAACAAACAATAATGCTTTTGTAAAAATGTGCGTAATAGACTTAGGAAATTCTGATTTCGAATTAAATGAATGACAGAAACTAAAACTCGACCTATCATTATTTCCAAAGTTTTCAGTGGCAGAGCAGAAGAAATAAACTGCTTAACGTCACTAGTGAAGAGGATGTTCCAACACGAAAACTTTCTACTGCAATTAATCCAGTAGGTATCTTAGAATGACAGAAAAAACTCTCTGCTAGATACAACTAGTTATTAGGAGGACTTCAATCGATCCGTCAAAAGAACGCGTTTTAGTTAGCGGACACGTAAGTCAGCGAGCAAGACAAAAGCGCTACAAAACTTTCATTGTACAATTTGTGCATACATAAACGGCTGGCGTTAAAAATTTTGACGCGCACAATGAAACGTATTAGTATTCATAGTGTGAGACATGACGAGGATGGTATCGGGCTGAACTGTTCCGAGGAGTCACCGGCCGGAGCAGCCGTGGACTGAATATTGCCGAGACTACTGGACAGCGAGCATTCCGCGCCTCGGCTGCGCTACGCATAGCCATAACCAAGCGATATTGGACAACGTGGCTCACATACAAATAAATCAACTAAATGTATTTATTGACCCTATAGAATCCCTCAGATCCAAACTTATATTTATATACCTCAGTTTTTTGTAGAACATTATGACAAAGGCTTTAAGTCAGAACACGAACACACTCAGCAACAGGTGTTATAATCTTTCTTGGGCGTGACATACGCTATTCGGCGTACTACTGTTGTCATTCACTAAGTATATTTTTGTTGCTTCTTTCTTTGTACCATTTCGCATTCTGCGCGGTCAATTACAACATAATATTATATTGATATTTCCAATTATTACTTAGTACAATACCAACAAGTTTATAGCTTAGTGGAAGTAATCCATCGTCACGAACTAAAATTTCAGTTCATTGATTTTTTACTACGAACACTTACTAACAATCACTTTGTTTTTTTTAAATAGAGGCAAATAAAGTGGTAAAAAAAACAAAGGCATCCAACCGACGGACAGCGAAGCCTACGCGTGACTAAAATTGACTACGAAGACCGACAATGGGAGGAAAGAACGGGGACAGCACTATACTTCTAAAGTAGGTACAGTACAAGAACAATGTTATTGGGTTTTTCGAAAAGGCGAGTGCCAAAATCTAGACATATAAATAAAATTGAAGTGTCTGTTTGTAATTTCAAATTAACAGCTTTTCACTGAATGCATACGAAAGTAGTAACATCAAAATATCTATTTTTAAAATTTGTTTGTCTGTCTGTCTGTTTGTTCCGGGTAATCGCTGAAAACGCTGAACCCATTTTAACGGGACTTTCACTGGCAGATAATTGATGTTATAAAAAGTAACAGGCTACTTTTGTCCTGGAATTCTGACGGGATCTCTGAAATTAACGCGGGTGAAACCGCGGGAACAGCTAATTGGTGAATATAAAAGAAATATACATCAAACTTTCCTTATTGATAATTAGAAATTAGGTCAAAATACTGTTCGTAGGTTTTCTATTAGCAGAATGAATACTTATAACGGACCCACCCGTTTAGTATCAAAATAAAAGACTCAATTTCATTCTATGTAATGACTTAAGACTTAAGAGTAGAAGCCGCGATTCTGTACATGGAATATTTTTAAGAAAAATTGACAGGGGGTGACAAAACAAGAGTAACCGACCATAAAAAAGAGTTTTTAAAATTATTTTCTGTCTGTTCGCGATAATCTCCGAATCTACTGAACGGAGCGTCATGCGGTTTTCACAGGTAGATTAAGCTTAGCCTGAAGCTACATATAGGCTTTATTTCATTCAAATCGGATGTCGGGAAAAAAGTTGTTACATAGGTAAATACTTTTCGCGCGGGTGAAACCGCGGGGCACAGCTAGTTTCAAATATCTGGAAACAATCTCAGACGCACATTGGGGAATTTGCATCTAAACAGGTGCTGGATGTTGTGCCCAATTTATGATAATTCATAATATACACACCGGCAGAATTAGCGGAACATAAAAAGGCAGAGTATAGAAATAATTACGTATATATATTAAAACAAATAATAATTAGACGTGAAGTAATAAATTAATATACATCTTTTAACACTTTAAAAGTTTGTAATTAAATTATTAAATTTTATTTAAAATAATAATAAAAAAAACACTTTTTCTCTAATTTGTAGGCACACAAATAATGTTGCAAATTAAAGATTACTGTGATTTTAACACTAAATTAATGAACGATTAATAACGTGTGTTTCCCCTTCGTGATTCCACTTTTATTTGCAACATTGTCTGTGTTCTCACAAACTAGAGACTTTTTTGTTTTTTTTTAATTTTGATTACTTTTAATAAAATTTAACTAAAAACTTCTTAAAATCGATGTTAAAAGATGTATATTAGTTTATTACTTCATGCCTGATAATAATTTGTTTTAATATATATACGTAATTATTTCTATACTCTACCTTTTTATGTTCCGCTAATTCTGCCGGTGTGTATAGTTATATAAAAGAGAAAGTGTTAATAAATCATGTAAAAGTGTTTAAATGTTTGTGTGTTTAAATTAAATTATCGTAAACTGCAAGTTTTTTCTATATATTTTTCATTATTATTTAAAAAAAACGTTATTTTTAGATCGAGGACACACTTAAACAGTGACTGTTATCTTGATGCATCACGATCACATTCCTCGTGTAATCTATACACTCACCGGAAAGATAAAATATGCTATGCTAAATTATTCTGTCCCAAATAAAATAATACTAAAAAGGCACAAAACGATTACGCTCAACTTCGTCGTATCCTTGAAAGTTTTTAAGTTGTTAGCGGCAACGAAATATCTATTTCACAATATCAAATTTCAATAGCTTATAACAATAGATTATATTATATAGGTATTTTAGATTAACTAGGAGATTGTAGTGGTGTAAATGCACACCACTTTACCTGATTTTACAGCAAAGTTTACTTAACCGGCAGCGTTCCAAACAGAACTTTTGGAACATTCGAAACATAAATCGTCTAGCTAGACGCATCGGTTCTAAAATTTATAACTACGATTTAGATTTCAGTGGATAAATGGCTGTGTGTGCAGTGTGCAGTGTGCACAGCAGTCAGCATCAAATTTAGCAGATAATAATTGTACAAATGCGTAACTAATTGTAAACAGTCGAGTGTAAATAAAATTGTTACGTAAAAGAGACGACTCGACAGTGATTATTTATTAGGCTTTAGTTCCAACGGGGAACCGATAAGTAAATATTGTTAGAAGTGTACATTGATGGTGAAGGAAATGCCAATCGTTCCTGTTAGCTGACAGTTAGCACCTGCATCGCGTTTTGCAACGATGGCACAAAACATACCATTTGCGTCACATCGGAAACGCATTAAGCGAGCCGACGAACGCCAAGAGAGCGCAATATCCGAACGGTACGATACAGTAATACCAGTATTACTGGTATATAACTGGCAACACCACAAAACAGATAGAAGGAACATCAACCTAGTTTAGTGTGAAAACTAGTATCGCCGGCTGATTTTAGTAGTGAACTATTCATCGCCCATGAGAATATTCATTAACGTAACGTAACGTCAGTTGTTTACAAAAAAGTGTCAGGTTTGGATTATTCATGGTGATGCCAGCAATGGAAGATTAGCGAAAGTTAGAGCATTTGCTCTAACTTCTTTAGTATCATTTTCTCTGTGAGCAACACTAAACGGTGCAAAGTTAGCTTCTAACAAATACAAAACTAGTAACAGTGCGTACACACTACATAACAGATATGTGGACACTGAATGTTATATATAACATATTATATGTATAACTTAGTAATGTTCGTTTTTTTTTTTGCTTTTCTTTTGTTACGACCGAAGAACGAGAAACGACAATAGCTTATATAACATTGTTATATTACATTATTATACATACTAATGTGTATAACTATAGTCTTGTTTTATGTCGCAATGTTGTATAACAATGTTACATGATGTGGTGACATGTTATATAACACGTTAAATAGTCTGTGCGCACTGTAACTTTAAGTAAACACAATTGCCACAAGACACAAATCGAAACCACGCGTATATTATGTTAACTAGGTGTTTGTTTCAACTTCGAATAAATACATCACTAAAGTTATAATTATTATGAAGGTCATACATAACGTTGAAATTAACAAGGCATTGGTACCAACCAGTATGTTTTATTTTACGTTCTTTTTAAAAGAATTATTTATTTCAACGGAATTTAAAATATAGCAAAGGAAGTTAGCAAATAAAGTAAGAAAAAATAAAAAGTATTCCGATAAGAAAAAACGGGGTTATATAAAATTATAACATTAATTACGATGAATTAATTATGCTTCCTACAACAGTATTTTCCTAGCAAAGGAATACTTACTACACGCTAAAATTAAGCGAGCAAATTGATAAATGAAGAAAAATTAAAATGAGTAGTCAGCTGCCAAAAAATTACTTGTCGCATTTCTGTTAAAAAATACGTAGGTACTATATACTATACTGTATACTATATACTAGTTGTTCCCTGTGGTTTCACCCGCGTTAAATTCGGGGTCCCTCTGGGAATTCCGGGATAAAAAGTACCCTTTGTCCTTTTCTGTACCCCTGACAATGTGTATGCAGAATATCATGATGACCGGTTTGATGTTAAGGCGTAGTTAAGGTAAGCTTTAAAGTAACATACAGACAGCTGTTATAATATTAGTAAGAACACAAACTTGCGGAACCATTCATAGTATACCTATGATAGATTTTGTCGAGAATAATGGAAACTTTTAACTTTTTCGCTGTTTTAAATAATGTGAAATACAATACCTACAGTCACACTACAGTATAGTATTATATTGTTATCTGTGCCTAAAGAGAAAGAAAAGTAAAAAATCAACAACTCATTTTTCATTTAAACGGCCGAATATCCGGAAAAATATATGTAGACCGGTACGTAGTTTCCAAAAAGAGCAGTTGCAACTCTATTGGGCGTTTGTTATGACTGTAAAGGCTTTTTCGTTTGGGTTATAAAAATGTTTGGAAATGATGGCGTTAGTGTAATTTGTGAGTTAGAAAACATTACGTATATTTATTTGCTGTTCTACTTACCTATAAGTTCTCTTTGAGTAAGCTTTTTGACATATCCAGTCTTTCCAAGTGACCGAACCACCTATAAACATCTAGTTAATCCTTTCTCCGTTTTAGTCATTACTTGTAACGTATTTTAATCGTCAATGTGTATTGTTTAGTCAATGTAAACCATTTGTAAGTGGGTGAGTTCGTGAATCGTGTCTAAAACGCAATTACAATTATTGCGGTATACCAAGAACGAAAGTTCAGAGTACGTACCTTATGACTTTCCACATGATAGTCACTCGCAACGCTCGGTATATCCGTAGTCTTTTAAAATAAAAGTGAGCAACAATCGTGTTTTATTTATTAGGTACGCAGAGCGTTTTTTCTCTTTAAAAAGCTTCCCCGTCGCGCGCGTCATAACCCATCAAAGTTTCATCGCTATCGGAGGAACAGTATAGCTATAGGAGCGCATAGAAACAAAAAACATTCATTTTTATGAGTTGCAATTTGCTTAAGTTTATTTACGGCTTGTTTGCTTTTGATTTCTATTAGGTATTATGGTATATATTGTATACATGGTAACTAGGTGTATAGGTATAAACTTTAACAAAGCCACTTATTCTAATAAATGTGATTAATATGTAGATCTCTTCCAATTACTTAGGTACACAACTTTACGTAGGTTTTATTTTGTCCTATTATATTTGTTCTATTCTATAAATAATTATACAGATGTTAATTATTTTTATTCCAACACTCCACTGATACGATACTTCCTTAAGGAAATAACGTATAATATGTATACATAATATGGTAGTGAATCCTGTAATATTTATATCCTGTAATATAATAGGTATGTATAAATTACAAGATTAACTACCAAATAAAATACCTAATACCTACTGAAACTAAACTTTGACTCTGAACACATCGGTTAAGAGAAAAATGTTTTTTTTTTTTTTTAAATGAGGATTATAAAATACTAGCAATGAGTAAATTCATGGTTTCGCCACTTGAGTTTAGGATTCCTTTTAATAAAAATTGTACTATTTATTATGGTAACTGGGATACAAGGACAGTGTGCAGCCGTTTTAGCACTAACTTCCAAGCTTTCACATTTACAAGATCAGTCGAGACAGAAAACCATCAATTAGGAAATAATAACAATGTCCTTTTTAATTACCTATATTAAATGTCGACTAGATATTGCTAATTCACAAAAAAAATATACGTTACCACTTGAAATATTCAGACGTATATACATTAAAGTTTAATTTTTGTGTCAATGATTATATTTTGAAAACCGGCCGTCTTGTAAGATTTCGGTATAATATCATAATTACTCAGATGAAATAAAAAGTCAAGACGGAGCGCTGTGAAGAGCGCTGTGAACAAAGAAGTGAAGCCGATAAAACTACGCCTCGGCGTGTACATGCACAGTTACATGCATAGTGCATACACAATAGTATATTTCATTATAAGTGCGGAAAGGCTGTCATTGCAAAGAGTTCCGACAAATGTCTACCCGAGCCGAGGCGCAGCCGAAGGTGAGGGTTGACAGTCGGAACTAGTTGCAATGACGGTTCCGCACGTGTGTTCAGTACTATTTTACTATACACACATAACTATTTTTAATACAGTTACGAAAAAATTAAGCAATTTAATAAAATATCAAAAACACAACAAACTCAACTAAGTTCCAACTGTGATCAAGAGATGGCGCTAGTCGTATTAGTAATGCAAAAAGTGTGTCAAAGTCGTGTCGCCATTTTTGACAGTTGGCAAAGAGAACGCACGAGTTCGGGAAAGGTAAACAAAAAGCTCGAGTATGTAATAGCCCACATCCCGAACGCTAAACGTCCCTGCAATACGCCACTTTTTGAGCAACTGTATTAAAAAATATATAACGAAACTACGCCTTACCTTGTCAGTCGAGCTATTCCGGCGCGCGGAGTGTCACGTAATTCCTATGTTTTAAAGAAAAATGCCGAATTTTGTAGTGAGAGGGTGTAACAACCAATCTTCGAAAAATAAAAAGCAGAATAGAACCACATTTTTAATAAAATATCAATCTTATTAATTTATGACAACTTGGAACACAAAACCTCCACAACACACAGTGAGCGTCACAATAGTCCCCGTTTTTGGGGTAAGTTAATGTGACGTAGATCGTAATGTAACACATTCATTTACCTATTTCGATTTTGACTTTTAATATTCATAAAATTAATGTAAGGGTAAATAGGCGTTAATTTTTATTTTCCATGTTTTATCATAATTTCGAAACCTATATTTTTAAGGTTTTCGAATATACAACCGAGGTATACAACTAAAAAAAATACTAACTTATCTATTTACTTATCCATTCATCTTTCTAGAACTTAACAATTTTGGGTAATAAGTTTTCACTGCACGGCAACACTCACTAACACACACCCACATGTTTACGAAACCGGCTTCACTTCTTTGTTCACAGCGCTCCGTCTTGACTTTTTATTTCGTCTGAGCATAATTACTGATAAATAATTACTCATAATTTCTTGTGTGGGCGTGCCACCGACCGTTGCATCGGTCACTATCCGAACGTACGTTCGTACAGTCAGCAGCAGAAATATGTTTAAACACTTTCGATAGTCATTGAACCTTATTGAAATAGTAATAAAGTACAGATTCGTCCCCTTCGTCTTCCCCTAACCAAATTAACATTCTACAATCGTTAACGCATAGAAAACTGACAATATGTAACGAATCTTTTAATTACTTGGTCACGTAAAATCGTCCAATCACAACTAGTTTTGCGTGACCACGTGACATAAAGAGTCCGTTCCTTAATTTTATATGCGTTAACGGTTGTAGAATGTCAATTTGGCAATGGGGGGCAGACTATTGATATAATACCCAAGATACAAAGTCAACTAAAGTGTCCGTACACAATATCATGCAAAACTGGAATATGCGTGATATTTAGGTATCTTTAAATATCAGCGTTTTGCATATTCCATCAAAAAAAATTGACAATTGGTTTTATTTCTCGTTTTTACCTATCGACGACACTTTTTGTAAGAACAACAAGGCACACAACAATCTACGTACAACGTAATTTTTTTTACATCCTTGGTATAGAGATAGACTGACTCAAGTGTCTTCAAATTGATGCTGTCGACTGTACCTACGTTCTTGGGCACAATGTTATTCATCACTAAATACGGCTCGAATTAATGCTAACTGACACGCAGCGAATAGACAGTGTTGTCGAGACCTTGAAGTGATGTAAAATTGCTTAACGGCGGGCATATATTATTTCTTACTTGAATTTACATAACATAGGCACTATATGTAGATATATATACGTACATATTAGAATATCTTCGGCGCTACGCGAATACTATTTAACGTTAATATTGAGTATCCAACACATACAATAAGAGATAAAGGCGAGCCTATCAAGAATATTGAGGATATTTAGAAGTATTATTACATACTTACCAGTAGGATACAAAACAATAAATTAAAGAATTCCGGTATTTCTTTCTGTCTGTCTGTGTATGTGGTATGTACGTACATCAAGCAAAAACGACTGGATATGATTGAACGTTATCAAAAGGTGATTCATAAACAAGCAAGCCGTTTCGTTTTGATTGAAATTTCGAACGATAGGTGCGTCACTGATTTCAATTCAAACTATCCTGCGTTACGTCTAGTAACGGGCCACGGCGGCGGCGCTTACGTTCTTTTTCCTGCTGCGCGGGAGTTGTCCTGTAAAATTATTCGTAAATACTTACTGTAATGACTTCTTTTATATTTTTATTACATACTAGCTGTGCCCCGCGGTTTCACCCGCGCGAAAGGATTTTATGCAACAAATTTTTTCCCGACATCCGATTTCAATGAAACAAAGCCTATATGTAGCTTCAATCAATCAACCAGCCTATTGCAGTCCACTGTTGGACGTAGGCCTCCCCAAGGGCACGCCACAGTACACGATCTCCCGCTTTCCAGCCACTACCAGCGACCTTCCTCAGGTCATCGGTCCATCTGGCACGGGGGCGGGCGTCCAACACTACGCTTACCGAGACGTGGTCTCCATTCCAGAACTCGTCTACTCCAACGCTCATCGGTTCTGCGACAGATGTGACCAGCCCAATGCCACTTCAGCTTGCTACACTTCTGGATGATGTCTATAACTTTGGTCCTCTGCCGGATGATTTCGTTACGGATTCTATCCCGCAGCGAAATACCGAGCATAGATCTTTCCATAGCTCGCTGAGCGACGTGCAGTTGGTGGGCCAGCCTGACCGTCATGTTCCACGTCTCGGCTCCATATGTCATGACGGGTAGGACGCACTGATTGTACACCCTACTCTTCAGACACTGCGGTAGTGGCGACGAAACGATGTGACGTAGCTTCCCAAATGCTGCCCAGCCCAGCTGCACCCTTCTTGTGATTTGACGTTCCAAGTTGTCTCTACCTAGCTGCAATGTCTGACCGAGGTAGACATATTCTTGGACAACTTCGAGCTCTTCACCATTGATCAAGATCGGCTCCGGAGTAATACAGTCGTTGAACATGACCTTGGTCTTGTCCAAATTCATCCGGAGACCTACTGTCACTGAAGCAGCATTAAGGCTGTGCAGCATTTTTTGCAGTGTTTTGAAGACATCCCCCTAGAGCATTGGAGAACAGTTTCGGAGAAATAACATCTCCCTGTCTCACGCCTCTGAGCAACTGGATGGGTTTCGTCTTGTGATTCTGTACTTGGACGGACATCGACGCTGATCTGTATAGGCTTCTCAGTACCTCCACATGTAGCTTCAGGCTAAGCTTAATCTTCCTGTGAAAACCGCATAACAATCCGTTTAGTAGATTCGGAGATTATCGCGAACAGACAGACAGAAAAGATCTTTAAAAACCCTTTTTTTGTGGTTGGTTACTCTTCCTTTATCGTCCCCTGTCAGTTTTTGTTAAAAATATTCAATGTACAGAATCGCGGATTCTACTCTTTTATTATATAGACATCCATGGTATAGATTATGTGAAGATTTTGAATTAAACTCGAAAACAGTCCTCCCACTTCTGTTAACCATTGCAATTGGTATGAACTATGAACCTACCTGCATTATACGCCGTATGTGTCAACATTAAATAAACATTGCAGTGTTTTCTGTTTTTTTCTAAAGATCAAGCAAAACAAAACATATCGTTTTTCTTGTTCTATGAAATCATGCTTCAATAAAACCAATTTTTGGTAACTATTCAAATTTGGTAAATTTGGGATAACCTGGCCCTAAGTACCTAAAGCCAATTGTCTTTAGATTCGGTGCGATGTAAAAGGACAAGAAGCTCTGTGTAAAACAGATTGAGCTGGTTAATTAACAATTTTAATGTTGCGTGACATGAACCAGTTAGCCGGCGGGCACTTTCCAAAATTACGTTCATTCAGCCACACGTCACAATCGTCCACCGCCTGTTCGCTATTATGCTTACTAGGTATTAAAAAAAATATCAACAGCCCATTCAGTTACGCCTCTCATAGAGAAAGTAAATGAAGACGTACGATTTTAGCATGAGGTGTTATATTCCCTGGGGAACTTATTATTATTGAATATAAAATCCATTACTGAACTGCACTAATATTATACAGGGGTAAAGTAGTAGGTAAGTACCATACCATACCATAGGATACTTTTAGAGTTGCCGGGGGAGTCCCGAAATTCACGCAGGTGAAATCGCAGTCGCTTTTAAAATTATAATTAAAAAAACAATATTTTTAAGGTGAATTTGGCGTATTTCTAAACGGATAAGTAAAAGGTTTGCGCTTCACGTACGCTTTGTGTTATTAAGGCCAGAAGTAAGAATATCATTGAACTCGTGAATGGAATGCAAAGGCAAACATGTTTGTTGAATGTTTTCCCACTCTGTAGGCAGATCTAAGAAAAATAACGGCAGTGTAGTAAACTTTGTGACGAAGTTATAATGGTTCTGTGGCTAGTGTAGTAAACATGTTTGGAGCGATGTCGTCATGAGTAGGTACCTACTGAGATTAGAGATTTCATGATAGTGAAACTGCGACGCATCTCAAATCTTAAACACCTACAAAGTTAATAAATGTAGCCATAGGTACGACTTAATTTAAGGCCCTTACTAGCGCCTTATAAAAAACCATATCGTCTAAAATATGTCATAAATAAAAATTAAACAATGGTAGAATATCATGTAAAGGACGCGCGCCTAGTTGATGATGTTGTGATTTTTTTTTAATCTTATCAAATCAGTAACGGGTTTGAAAACAATAACCTGTTCGAACCACCATATTATTTTATTAGATAAATACTATAATAATGACTTTTTTGAATCTAATCATGAATAGAGTAATTCAAGAAAATGTTAGTAGGTACGTAATAAGTATATAATTATACATATATCATCAAGAAGTAAAAACTAAAGAAACAGAAGGAATAAACAACGTTTTTTTCAGTGAAAAGGTTTACAATTACGTATTATAGGTACACGCGTCGAATGTTATGTTTATCTCTTTAAAAGTACCTGTTAAAATCTCGCGTGCAGGATATCAAAGTATTAGACCAATGTTTCCAAAGGTCAAGGACGAATTTACACGCAAATCTAATTAATGGATAACCTATAGATAAGACTATTTTTATATATTTAATAGAGAAATGAATAGAATTTATTACTTGGTTTGGAAATTTGGGAAACTAAAGCATTCATGAATAAAAAAAAAATTCAAAATATCTTTATTATTTAGGATCGGTACATTAGAAATTGGTGCCAGGTACCGGCTACACGCATTGTTGTAGTTCAAATATATAATTAATCTATACGACCGTCTTTCATTAACAGCGTAATGTTCCAAGACTTGCCAAACAAGCACAGCGGAACCGATAACAACGACAAAATTGTATACATACATACTACTTTATAAAAACTGCGTTTAACTCGATTTCTAACATACAAATGATCTGATTAACTTTCTTCTCAGCTTTTTCATTATTGATTTTATATTACTATAGGCACATTACACACTACTATTGTATACCTATTATGTAAAAAGTACTTATAAAACTTTTATCTTTTGATGAACACACAAATACTTTTAGAATCTTTTTATTTAAATTCACATTATAAGTAGTTAAAAATACACATTAACACAAAAAAAAAACAAAATATGAACCAATTAATGAAATTATAAACAAATCAAATATTTTTGTTTTCTCCATTCCTTTCTTTTTCCTTTAGTCTTTTAAATTGAAAACGTTATTGAAACATTGCTTATGATCAAAAAGTGGGATTACTAAGGAAATACTTAATACATAAAGGGTAATTAAAGATAATAAACTTGAAAGCGATCATAGAGTATATTTATTGAAAGTCAATTTTAATCAGACGAAGTCCACTAATGTGCCTCTACACATAAAACCTGTTCGATGGATGGTTAGAGCGGTGCATTATAAAAACCTCTCTAATAATGTAGTTGTCACGATATCGCTTTGATAGATGACGCAAGATGAGTAGCAAATAGATTGGCGGTCACTTGTTAGTACCTCCATATAACTATTTTCATCGAAGTATCGCTTTTGAATTAGGTAAAAACATAAATCTAAATGCACTATTATTATTACTAGGTATTGTAAGAGCTGCAAAACCATTTATGTTAATGATTATTCAAAAGGAAAAACATAGTGACAGAATGGCTGACTGACTATTATTACTGTACAACTCAAATCACTGGGTCTTGAAAACTTGAAATTTTGCACAAGGCTTCCCTTTTAATTCCATACCCGGGATAATTCCCGCGGGAACTCCGAAATTAACGCGGGTGAAACAGCAATAAACAGCTAGTTTTCAATAAAAATTACATCAAATAGTACAGGTGCTATCTAATAGTTAGTGCCGATCGGTATAATAGAGAATTTAATTTATTAATTTATTGCTGAATTACTTAACTATCGGGGCGAAGCTGCTCATTAATATTAATAAAGCCTTCCTTCAGTGGTACGTGTGCAATGTATATTCAAAAAGTGGCTTCAACGCCGATATCACACATCGGTTGGCTGCCACATAGGGACTTTTCAAGCACAACATTAATTTCTGCTGTAGCTGCCGAATTATAAATAAACAAATATAATTAAAACCGACTTAGAAAAACACAAAAATGCACTACCCTAAAAACTATAAAGTTAGCTTATCAAAATACCGATTTAATCCGAAAGACTAAAATAAACGTAATATTTATTATTGGTTTGTGCAACCACAGATCGGTTTGAATTCGGTGCCAAGCCCGCTTGTGTCTGCCCACTTGGGTTGTTCTGCTCACGACGAGCTCGTCGCGGGAGTGGACTTAGCCCATCTACCAACTTCATATTAGGCTATAGTAACCGACTTCAAACCGATCAGTGGTAGCACAAAATTTGTTCTGAAATGTGCGATACGAGTAAATTCATAGAAATCAAGCTACAAAATAATAACTAAGATTAACAAAACTTTTAATTTTTCAAAGTGACCACAGCTCCGATGCCGGCCGTTACGAGAACGGAACTAGGTTACTTGTAGATTGTAAATGAAATACTTATTAATTAAATCAGCAAAACAATTTCCAAAACCTTTACAATAATTTAGACACCTACTATTTTAGTTAACTCTTTTACTTTAACGTTAAACGGTAGGTAGGTAGGTACCCGGTACGTATGCCTAACTCCTATGCAAATAGGTACGTAGAAGTTATACCGTCGTTGTTGCCCGGAGGACTACAAATTTGATTGTTGATAAGTCCGGGGTCAGCGACCTTGCGCGCACGACCGACCACTTGGGATTTATTCTAACGGACATCTTGATGAAAAACATCATAACTACGTAGTTTTACCAAACAAGAAACAAAAAAGTTACGTTACAAAAAAGTTGCCTAGCTGTAATCAAGCGAGCCTTCAGCGCAGAAGTAATGGTAGGAGCGTTTTCATCAGAACTCCGAAGTTCAACATTAGTGTTAATAATCCAAACTATATGAAATAACATTTTCAAAGTTAAACAAAGCCTTCATCCAGTAACTACATAGGTATTATTATACATATATAAGGCAAACGTTCAGAAGGCGTTGAGTAACTAGTTGGGACTTCGCTGCTTAAATACCGGGTGTTTAATTAAAGTTTAACACCGCCTTAACACAAACATCCGAAACGTTTGTGCCCGCATCAATAGAACAAATTAGACAAAGGGCTACAAGCCGTCTTAAAATAAATTTAATTTGAACTCACTAGGAATTACGACTTTTTTTTAATTTTAATAGAGTGGCAATTTTATAGTATAATATTTCGTCTCTTTACTCTCTCGAGTAGCTAAGGGGGACAGTGGGTGCAACTGCCCCCCCCCCCCCCCCCCCTCCCCTAAAGACCAAAGTAGGTACTTTATTTAAATATTAGGAAAATCTTCGCGAGCTTGCGTCTGAACAAAAATATGTCTGTTCTATACAAAATGCAGTCGGTTAGTAAACACCCCGGAGTTACCTATACTTTCTTGTGCATAATTATACATTATGTGAATTATTTATTATTATTTTTATTACCACTCCGAGTGGGTACACACATCAAAACGGGTGCGTTTGTGGCCCTTCGAGGAAACCACGGCCCATATAGATAAGAACCACACAGTCACCTAGCAAACATTACACATAATACACACATCAAAAGTGTCTAGGGATCAAGCATTTTTATGCGGATTACTTGAGATTGAGATGTGGCTTTGTAATAAATTTATGATTTTATAAATTTATATGGATCCTTTTTGGTGCATTACATAATTTGAATCAGGAACTGTCAATCAAATTCGAGTAAAAGATGAAAATCAGCTGTCAATATTTTCCCTATAAAAACATACAACGCATTGAAGACATTATTAGTGCTACTGTTTCCCTACTACTGATTAAAACCAACGTTATTATGGAGCGGCGACGTCATTTAAGCAGGGAAGAAATGCTCAGAGCCGTGGGAATGATAGAAGCTGGTTCCCGGCAACGTACTGTGGCTTTAGCTCTGAATACAAGTCAGAGTGTTATCAGTCGACTTTGGACACGTTACCGTTGCACTGGTACCGTGACTGAGCGCCATGGAGGACGGTATCGCTGCACCACACGGAGACAAGACCGATACATTCAAATCTTAACTCGAAGAGCTCCAACAATAACCGCCATGATGTTAGCCGTGAGGCTTCATCACTCTTCAGGGAACTTAATTAGCGACCAAACAGTCAGAAACCGCTTGCATGAAGTGAACCTTCATTCCCGAAGACCCCTACGGGTACCACCTATAGCAATGCACAATCGTAGGATTCGATATCAATGGGCTCTTGAACACAGAAATTGGGCAGAAGAACAATGGCGTTTCGTGTGCTTTTCTGACGAGTCTCGTTTTGGTATGAGACCGGATACAAGACGTATTCGACACTGGAGAACCCCTGGACGCCAACAGCGATTAAAATCCTGCCAGGAAGTCTATCCTTATAGTGGTGGAACCGTCATGGTATGGGCGGGTATTTGGATCGGCGGAAGAACTGAGTTGATTTGGATCAGAGGCAACCTCAACGCTCAAATTTATGCTGAGACGATTGTATCAGACGTCATCGTTCCTCTACAAGTGCAAATCGGTCCCTTATTTCAGTTAATGCATGATAATGCACGACCGCACACCGCAAGAGTTGTAAGACAGACTCTCGCCGC
Organism: Zygaena filipendulae; assembly: GCA_907165275.2. NCBI lineage: Eukaryota > Metazoa > Arthropoda > Insecta > Lepidoptera > Zygaenidae > Zygaena > Zygaena filipendulae. Next base: position 3,776,656 of record OU015649.1, read on the forward strand.
AGCTAACATCAATGTCCTGCCCTGGCCTGCTCAGTCGCCAGACTTGAACCCGATTGAGCATGCATGGGATATGCTACAGAGAAGAGCTCTGCCGAATATGGAGGGTATCCAGTCGCAAGAAGACCTTTTTTTGTTGTTGCAACGAACATGGGCGGCCATTCCACGGCGTGATTTGGATTAACTCATTTTGAGTATGCCAAACCGATGTTCTTGTGTTGTTAGTGTTCGCGGTAGAAACACGGATTATTAATTGTTTAAGTTACCCAATAAAATTTTAAAGAAAACTGTTATTTCAGTCTTTTTTTCGAACTTTAATGTTAGTGGTTCAAATGTCAAAAATCCCTTTATTAGGAAAATGGCAAATTTCTTTATTAATGCAAAGGTGACTTGGTTTATCGTTACTGTGACAAACGAAAACACTTTATTTGATGAATCCTTAAAGAAAATTTTAATTAATATCAATCAGGAGAAAAGTTATTGCAAAAATATATGTTGATCCCTAGACACTTTTGATGTGTGTATTTACTAACATAATGCGCACACTGCAGTCCTACATTGTACGTCAAACTGAACTAAATACATGTATAGGTAGTACCTAAGTAATTAAAGAGAAGCACAAAAGATAAAAAATAGTCGACACAACGTGGTACAAAGATAACGTGTGTACCTAGATAAAAAAAATTACTCGGAAACAAATACCTAATAATTGTTCTAGTGCGTCTTTCTAGTTATAACGACACAGCGACGGCCACACGACAGTCATGTGTATCAGGGCTCTAGATGTATGAAAATATTTAGCATACTAGCGCTGTTCCCCGCGGTTTCCCCCGCGTTAATTTCGGAGTTCGGGACAAAAAGTACCCTATGTCCTTCTCTGTACTCCTGACAATGTGTATGCAAAATTTTATGATGATCGGTTGAGCCGTTAAGGCGTGAAGGCGTAAGAGACAGACAGACACACAGTTACTTTCGCATTTATAATATTAGTAGGGATTTGACAGCTCCATCAATTAGGAAGTCTGAACCGTCTGAAACGACAAAATAAAGAGACCAATATTATACACTCAAATCCAGTGAGTTTCCAAACTGATCCCGAGAGTAAAATTATCGTAACAACAGCGGTTAATAATAATTTGGTCTATGATAAAAATAACAACATTATTATGCTTAGATCGTGTTCTTATTTGCAAACAAAAACGACAAAAGAAAAGTAGTCTCTCACGCAGCTCTAGTTGGGCCTCCTCTGCAGCACGACATTCGACACGAGTTGAGAATAACAATCGAACCGTGGGAAACGGAGAACTAAACGCCACAATTATGAAACTCCTACCGCCAATACCGGCGAGGATGTTTCACCCAAAGCTATAATAACAGCGCAAAGTAGACTTACGAGGAATATGAATCGGCCGTGTGAATTCCTAACGGTGATTGCGTCACAATCGCGTTGGTGCTACAGCGGCGTCGCACCGCTGACATTATAGTTTGGAACGTGTGACACCAAAATGAGTTGCAAGATGCAAATGAGTATAATTTTGATTTAAAATATAATATATAGTATGCAATATAAAATATAATGTACGGGCTTTACATCAACATCAGTAACTAACTTCTTATAATAATATTTCAGATATTTATTGATTTTTTTAGGCAATATAAGTAGACCACCTGATTCTTAACACTAGGTCTAGAATTTAAATGATAAATTAATAAATAGTATAGTATAGTAGTAGTAATACACCAATTTTTGCTCATAATTATACAACTATAAAGAAAGCGAACTATAGAGTGGAATAAGAATTTTTAAATAATTTCTATATGTATAGGTACTATCATAATAATATGATCTAATTTCACTTGCATTTGTTAGTTAAATAATTTGTCCAACTGACACAATTTTTCCCATTTTGCTAACATTTAAACAAATATTTTTAATTTTTTGGAGAAAACTTAGAAACTGTGCATAGTTACTGCCAATAATTATCAGAATTTCAACACAAAACAGGCAATAGTAAAAAGGTTGTTAATTACATCATTTTTATTTATCAACTAACATTATAATGATAAGCATGTGTATGATAAACACAACATTTATTACAAACTGCTGCTTGTAGCATTAATTCGAGTATACTTTATTGCCTCAAAAGAAACCCAATAAACATTAAACAAAAGGGAAAAGACAGAGCAAAAGACAGCCTTATTGCTAGAGGCAATCTTTTCAAGGCATCCTTAAGATGACATCTTAAGATTCTTAAGATAGAAACATGATGCATGCATGCATTTCTGAATTTTTCTGAGGTACTTTTTGATTCTTTCAGTTAAAAAAATTCCCAATTAACTGGTACTAATACTACTTACTTAGATTTTTTTGCTAATTTTAATAATACAAAAATACCTACTGTGTGTAAATAGGAAGCACTTCTGGGTCGATTCACTATGATCAATAAAATTCTGAGTCGATAACACAATTGCCTGTAAAACAATCTCAAATGTTTTGAATGGCAAAACATCACAAATAAATATTCAATATGCCACTTCATATTATCATGTTGTCTATTTTTTTTAGTGAAAATTTACCAATTTTTTGATGATATTTTGGGCATAGGGGCAAAAAAGTTGTATGGCAAGTTATGAATGTGGTTATGTTATGTTCATAGAAAATCATTACCCTGTTTGTAATGATGATTCAGCAGGAAAGTGATTACACCAATGCACCAGGCTATCTTAAGAATAAATGGTTTAATAAATTAATAGTCTATTACATGATACCTGGGCCCTTATTCATATAACACACCGCGTTAAGATAAGACGCAGCAAAAACTGTCTTTCTCTCGTAATCAGAGGTGTCACTCCAAAAAAATACATTTACAGCGTTTCTTATGGTAAAAAGAATAATAATTTCTGATGTTTTGGCATCTAGAATGTTTAGAAAGGCATTTTTGGGACGCTGCATTATGGGCAAGGAATGTCGTTGGTCATAGTGAATAAGGGCCTTGTAATAATGCAATTTGGTGGTACCTACTTATCTTTAATTACTAATGAAGTATATTACCAAAGTATGTTTATCTCTTTCTCACATCAAACAAAATCAATGATTAATATAATATATTTTTTATAACAAAGATTGATAAAGAGCTGTGGAGTGGTAACTTTTCATCCTGGTACACCAAGGATTTCCCAAGAAAATCAGGAAATTCACATTGGTGAAAAGATAGGCAATCACTAAAGCAGGATGATAAAACCTTTTCATAGTTGAAATACAAAAAGTGTCGTCTTTAATGTTTTTCTAAGCAGTTTTTTAAAAGTTATTGTATATTTTATTTGCCATTTTTCTTAGAAGTAAAACAAGAAAGTAGTTCTAACTTTTTATTATATTTAAACATAAAATGTGAGCTAATTAATTTTTTTACTACATCTAATTTAAATTTTAAATGACCTGCTGCTAGTGGCCACTTTGCCAAAAATGTGATTGAGTTAAATCAAAGTATTTTAGTCATACATACCTCACCTAGTTAGTTTTAATATTTATGCATTATAGAAAAGAAACCAAAACTTAAAGCATTTTTGCAACATTAAATTTTTACGGTTTTAAGTCTAATATGTTAATGATATAGAAAATCAAATTTTTATTTTTATTTGTCAACAATAGATTGCCACAATTTGTACAATTTACCTATTACTTTCTTTGGGCCTTGTAGAAAAATTTGCCGATAATTGTGGTAAAGACAATAAACTATAGCATGTTACAATGATTATTGTGCTGTCTTTTTACCATTCTTTTATCAACTAGGTACCTAGGTATCAACATTGAGTCAGGTGTGAGTAACCTGCTAGCAACTTAAGTGATTAATTCATTAATATTATCCAATAATATTAAGATAATATTATTAAAATATATATAATATCAAGATAATATTATTGGAACAATAATCACTCACCTCACTGAAGGCCATCACTCCGACTGGAGCTTCTCAGACCACCGTTCGCAATATTTTACTTTATCACTGTAATTTAAGTTTATCAAAACAAATAGTTTATGCTTTTGTTTCCCAACATTGAAACCAGTCCCGACATCTAACATCTACACGACACAAATACATCTGAACTCTGTAAACTTCACTCACTGCGCAAGAACAAAATTTAATTTTGACCAAAACGAAAACACCTGACCAAATCACAAATCACTGAAAAAACCAGCATTCCTCAGGTGGGTCCAATACACAAGCTGGTCATAAATTAAACACCGGTATTGTTTTCATGCACTATAGTAACACTTACAGATTTATACACAGTTCCAGTTTTTTTATCATGATGAAATAAAGTTCAAAAAATTAGTGACATCAAATGTCTTAAATAGCGCAGAAAGAACTATCAAACGCAGACGATTTCGCCATCTTGCTACGACGTCAGCGCTGCCAACTTTAACATTAAAAAAATGAACCATAGAGGCATAGAGTTTTTTCTTACTGGAACAGGCAAAAGATACCATTTCTCTTCAGCTGGATCTCTTGCTACATTTCTTTTACTTACTTCAATTAAGGCATTAATTTATCGCATTCAATTAATTTTCTTTTAGTAATTAAATATTTTTATTTATGTCTGTAGGTTATTTTGTTCCCCAAAATAAAATACAGTTCTCTTTCGAAATAAAAATTTCTTGTAAGTATAACAAAATGGTTACTGAATGGTGATTCAAATATCGGATAAAGCGACAGGCGTGCGTTAGCTACGATTTAGAGTCTGTGTACATTACACAGCCAGTAGCCACTCATCCCCTATTCATATAAATTAAAATATACAGAGATAAAGCGCATTAAAGTTTAGCGTGAGGGGGTCGTGACGTCACTAACCGCTAAAACCGCCATACAAACTGTCAATATATCGCCGTTATTTTTTGATTATGTATAAAAAGAAAAAATACGTGTCCAATATTTTTTAATAATCTACAAGACAGACTAAAAAATAAAAATTAGTCAACATGCCCATTCATAGGTATTAAAAAGTCTATCCGAAAACGTAAAAAAATATGTGGATTAAACGATTTTGTATGTTTGTATCCTTTTATTTCGTACATAGTTAGTTTTGGTGGGATTTCTACAGCTGACTGTACCAAGTTAGAAAAATACCTAAATAGAGAGCGCCTTAAATGCTTTTTTTTAACCGACTTCCAAAAAGGAGGAGGTTCTATGTTCGATTGTATGTATGTTTTTTTTTTTTTTTTTTTTTTTTTTTTTTTTTTTTTTTTTTTTTTTTTTTATTTGTATGTTCACCGATTACTCGAAGACGGTTTGACCGATTTCGAAAATTCTTTTTTTGTTTGAAAGGGTATACTCCCAATTAGGTCCCATTGCAACCAAGTCGGGATCTGATGATGGGATCTTGTAGGAAACGAGGGAACTCTTCAAAAATTATAGGCACACCTATAGCGATTTGGGTATTTTTTATAGTAAATCGTTCATTTGCTTTTAGAAAGCAAAATTTTAAGAAGTGGAACTGATGATGAAGACCACAGATGGTCATCGGAACTACTCAACAATAATACGTATTTCACGGGTTCCAATTGGAGCGATTTCGAAAATTGCTTTTTTGTTTGAAAGGGGATACTCCCAAATTGATTCCATTATCACCAAGTCGAGATCTGATGATGGGATCTTGGAGTAATCGAGGGAACTCTTCAAAAATTATAGGTACACCTATAGCGATTTTTGTATTTTTTATAGTAAATCGTTTATTTGCTTTCGGAAAGCAAAATTTGAAGAAGTGGAACTGATGATGAAGACCACAGATGGTCATCGGAACTACTAAATAATAGGTATTTCACAGATTCCGATTCGTTAACTTTAATGTGGTTTCTAAACAATTTATGTTCGTCACAATGTATATGGTGAAGTGGAACTGATGGTAGTGCACCAGCAGAACTCCTCAAAAATTAACGTCCCTGCATCGGCAAAAGCAATATTTTGTATAAGGTTATGAGCAGTTGACATTAGGCTATTGTAACTTAGATAAATTACAAACCGACTTACTAAAAAGCAAGAAATAAACAAATTTTTAACAAAAAAATTAAAACCGACTTCCAAAAACACAAAACTAATAAAAAGCTAAAAATAACAAAATATCGAATTAATCCAAATAACAAAAACACGCGTAATATTATTATTGGTTTGTGCTACCACTGATCGGTATGAAGTCGGTGACAAGCCAAATATAGAGGGTAGATGGGCTAAGTCGACTCCCGCCACCAGCTCTTCGTGAGCACAACCCAAGTGGGCAGACACCAGCGGGCTTGTCACCGAATTCAAACTGATTAGTAGTAGCACAAACCAATAATAATATTACGCGTGTTTTTGTTATTTGGATTAATTCGATATTTTGTTATTTTTAGCTTTTTATTAGTTTTGTGTTTTTGGAAGTCGGTTTTAATTTTTTTGTTAAAAATTTGTTTTTTACTCTCAAGTTAACTATACCTACCTATTTATGTGAAATATCATAAATGAGTTTGTCGCATTTATTGCTGCCCAGCGATACATAATATAGACCACTAGACAGTATAGACACCCCGGCAGTCTGCCAACCAAGTTCGTAAAACAAAAACACCAGTAGGTACGCGATACACGATATAATTTCGGGAACTTGTTTTGACCCCCATGTATTGACATCGATTACACTTTAACACTGAAATATGGTATTCTAAAAGCGCGATTCAGAAAAATAATATTGTCACTCGACAGCACGTATTGATTAAAACATTATTATAGTTAGCTGCAATAGGCTTCTGTATGAAATTCGTAGGTATACGAAATCTAAAGCAGTCATCTCAGCCGCCTCTCCTTTGGGGAGGCAGCAAGAGAAGGCCTACGTAGCCTGACATGTGATAATGTATTGTACCTAATAATTCTCTTTGCAATATTGTTAACCATTTGGTCTATACCTATGGACTGTTATGTTATGAATATGCATATAATAATCAATCTATACTAATATTATAAAGAGCAAAAGTTTGTGAGTTTGTGTGGTTGTAAGGGATAATCTCTGGATATACTGAACCTATTTTAAAAATTCTTTCACTTATAAGAAGCTACAGTGATCCTGAGTGACATAGGGTACTTTTTATACCGGAATTCCCCCGGGAACTCCAAAATTACCGTGGGTGAAACCGCGGGGGTTAGCTAGTAAATAAATAAAAAGAGTTTAATTACTTGGGCATGCAATCGTGAACGGTCTAGTTCTACAAGCCTCGTTTTTTATTTTTTATTTTTGTATGGTCATCTTGTACGTTTCGTGTACAGTCCGGTTTCCGTACGGTGACTGCGCTTCTTAACATAACTGATGACATACTCCTGACCATGGAGTATAAGTCACTCACTGACCACTGTGCATGTCTTGCTAGACTTCAGCAGTGCTTTTAACTGTGTGGACCTCAAGTGGACTTTGAAATCCTCCTGGCTATTCTTCAATCACTTAATATCTCTTACTCCACTCTTAAAGGATAGATTCTTATCTTATGAGTAAGTTTAGCGTGTGCACGGGAATGAAACTTTCTCCGCGTGGTACGATCTCGGGTCGGGTGTAGGTATTTCAAGGAGGTGTTGTCTCTCCCCTACTATTCTCAGTCTTCATTAACTCTATCACTAAGGTTATCTCTTCTAAATATAATTTCTATGTAGACGATCTCCAGCTATATGGTCATTTTCCAGCGACTGAGACTGTTAATGCTATTGCTGCTATGAATGACGGATGGACCGCATTGGAATATGGGTAAACTCATACGGTCTCCGGATAAATCCGGATAAAGGCTATGGTCATTTGTAGTAGATACCTAGGGAACTCTCTCAATCTCTCCTTGCCCTTTGTTTTTGGATGGTGTATTACGGATTGCAACTATGCATGGAAAGTAAAAGTTTAAATTTCAAACTTGTTGTTAAATACCTATGGTCCCATAAAATTCAAGAACTGACATTAATTATGTTAAGCTGCCTGTTAGACCGACTGTGGAAGAATATGATAGGCAGTTTCCGAGAAATGCACGCGGGTAAAACTGCGGGAATAACTAGCATTACATACATGCTTTGGGAAAGATAGGTAGGAGATTTATTTATAAAATGGATAATAATTTAGTTTTTGCTACTATTTAGACATCTACTTGACATTCACGTCAGTTCTATTTTGAGAAATTTTCAGTCATGCCAAATAATTAAACATACGAGTGTTACAAAATTCAAAGTATTTTTATTTTAATAATTATACCTAATTTGATTTTATTTATAATAGAAGGTAAGAGTTTATTTAGAGTTCATTAATTCCACGTAAAAACCGACTTCCGCATGGTTTCCGAAGGTCGTGGCTGACGTCACTCAGGTGCCAGGCAGCGATGTGCTCGAATACCCTGAAGATAGCCAGATTTTCAATGTAGGTTAATTTAAACTAGGTTATAGTACACCCGTGAGCAGTACTTGGTTGGCCAGTCTAATATTGAATCCCAAGCAGTGAACACGTCTAATGAGATAGAGAGAACTAAATACGCTACAATGTTGGTGATGTTATACCCAACAGATTGTTACAGGTTTCTAGTATTCAGTAGACAAAGCTCATGGCTGTAACGATGGAGATGGAAGAGAGCGTGTCAGACTCAAAACTACAAAAGAAGGATCTCCGACCATCTAGTGCTGTTTCATACTCTAAATCTGACCATGGACCAGGTTTGTATATTAAGTGTAAATTCTTTACTTCGTACATGATGAAATAAAAATATCAGATATACTTAACGTTTAGATACAATAACCAAAAGACACTAATTATTTTCACGCTATGAAAAAATTGACAGAGTCGACATCCTCTACTGAACAACTAAAACAATATAAAAGTTGGGTGAGCAACGAGAGATGGAATGAGTTAAAGAAGCTTGCAGAAAGCGCTATGAAAGATCACAAAGTGTTCATGATAAAAGGTGGAGGATTTCCAGCCGTGCGCAGGGCACTTCTCGAAAGAGGTTGGATTGAAAAGTATGAGTCGCATAAGGTATCTATAATAAACCTCTTTGTGTATCACTTATTAGGTACGAGAATGTTGTAACAAATCATTATCACTGAGTATAAATTAATTTGTTAAGGTTCGTCATCCACCAGTCACTTTAGATCCAAAAAAAGCTTCTGGTAAAGAACTCTCCAGAGTAGAAAGAATGATTCTCTACAAATTCATGGAGCACCATTCTGTTGATTTTCTCTGGACGACTAAACGGGATAAATATGACTGGTTACTAAGCAACAAGGAGGTTGTTATAAGCAGGTAATATCGTATTGTCTGTTTAGAGCCTAGGCATATTTGGTACTTTACTAAATTGTTATTTTGCATACCGTATAATTGGCAAAAATAAAATAATAATGAACTTCTAAATCTATTTCTTTCAGATTTTGCAGATCAATTTTTACCACTAAAGAAGGTTTAACGGCCTCTTTAACCCAAATGCATTGGTACACAGAGCCTGGTGTGGCTGTTACTAGATTTCCAAGGTGTTATAATATTCACAGCTCAGAAAGCTTAGAAGAATTTATAGATGATTTTAGAATAACAGCTTGCATTAGTATACTCAAATGGCTTTCTAACACATTGCAAACTAATGGTGAACAAAATTTAGTTACGAATCATGGGAAAGTTCCATTTACTGCGATAGAGTTTGCAATAAATAGACTCAGTGAATATATTTCATTTTTTACCCACAAAGATATCGATGATTCGGAAGAACAAACGCAACATGTGTGGGAACACGAATGGGATCAATTTTTGACACATCACTATCTTTTAGTCCATGAAAAAGCAAAATTTGCAGAGGATAACAACACAAATATCAGGTAAGTACCTAAGTGTTCATATTAAGATTTTTCCAAAAAAAATAAGAGTATTAGAGAGTAGTATAGTATAGATATGTAACATAGGTAGGTATGTAACCACATTAGTTAAAATAATCCATAAATTTTTAGACAGTTAGAAAGAAGAGCCGCAAAAGTTTTAAGCATGATGACAAAATTTTGGCCTCAAATAGACATCGATGGTGTTTTAAACATATGGATTGTCAAACCTGGTAACAAATGTCGTGGACGTGGTATTCAATTAATGAATAACATAAAGGATATAATAGGACTCATTAACATACCTTCTGCTCAGAAAACAAGATATGTCGTACAGAAATATATAGGTAATAATTACTACATCGTAATTTCTGTCTAATATACCCACGTAATCGTATGTTATATTTATTTTTATGGATTTCTTTATTCAACAAAATTCCACAGCACATGACAATAAGTATAATTTCAAACAAATATCATAAAACTATATTTAGGCCATTACGGAATAACACTATGTTACCTAATCTTATACACATTAAAATTTTTATTATATTATATTTTATTATATATTGTTTACATAACGTACTTATATCGTTTTGTGATCTTCCAGAAAATCCACTGGTAGTATATGATACAAAGTTTGATATAAGACAATGGTTTCTTATTACCAACTGCCAACCTCTCACTATTTGGATATACAAGTAAGCATGCCAATTGTCATCTGACTTTGACATTGTTTTAGTAAATAATATATTATTAATTATTTACAGAGACAGTTATTTAAGATTCAGTTCCCAAATATTCAGTTTGTCGAATTATCATGAATCTGTACATTTAACCAATAATGCTGTTCAAACAAAATACAAAAATAATGACGGTAGAGACAAAGCGTTACCAGACGAAAACATGTGGGACTGTCATTCATTTAAAGCGTATCTTAGGTAAGTGTAAGGTTGTTCTAGTCTATAACGTTTTCATATTTCATACTAATGTTTTATTTTACCTTTCAAGACAGATAGGAAAATACGAAATGTGGGATTCAAAGATATACCCTGGGATTAAGCAATGTGTGATAGGAGCTATGTTAGCTTGCCAGGAAACTATGGACAAACGGCAAAATAGTTTCGAACTGTATGGAGCTGATTTTATGCTCACAGATGACTTCACACCATGGCTTATTGAAATTAATTCTAGCCCCGATTTGGCGCCAACGACATCAGTTACTGCACGATTATGTCCTCAATGTCTTGAAGATGTTATAAAAGGTGAAAAAAAAACCTGAGCTGTATATTATTAATGTGGTATATCACTTTATAAAGAAAAAAATTCAAATTTATCTCTTTACAACTTTCAGTTGTACTTGATCGTCGAAATAATATTGAGGCAGACACTGGTACGTTTGAGTTGGCTTACAGGCAGGTTATACCAAAGGCTCCAGCGTATTTGGGCCTGTCACTCTGTATTAATGGGAAAAAAATCTTTAAAAAGGCCAAGGAAAGAAGACACGAACCGAGAAGTGTTACGCCAATAGCACCACGCGTACCATCTGGCGATGCTTTGCCCGAACATGATCAACCTGTTCCTGCGGAATATAGTGGTCCTATCATAACAGATTTTCTTAGTTGGTTAAATCCTTACGACGCTTTGCCGACAGATAAGGATGGCTTAGTATTGGGTCCTAAAGAAGCTCTTATGGTACGACAAGCTATCACTGTTGCTAAAACGGGCTTGACAGTAAAGAATATCTCAAAGAAACGTAAATCATCGAATTCTTCTAGGACGCATCGGGGACGGCGAGAAAGAAGCACAGAGTGTAAGAGACGTGTGGTGCCCCATTCATGTTACCAGCCTGAAGAGGCATTCAATAAACAAAATGGTAAATATCGTACTGATTCCGCGAGCAAGGCAGAAAAACCCAAAATTGACAAATCAGTCGGTAACAAACGTTGCTACATAGATCCTATTGAATGGGAGCGTGAAACTGCCAGTATTTTGCGTTCTACTATTTCTGTACAGAATAAAATTGCTACAGATAGACAAGACCCAATTATTTCCCTTCCACTTCGCCAATCGAAATCTAGCATATCGATCACAGCTCACAAAGGTCAATTTGAATCATTTAATCAAAACAACATTGACGATATCGACTCAATAAAAAAATTGAGTGCAATTGGTAGGAATATTTGTAAATTAAGAGATGAAAATAAAGCGAAACAAAAAGCAATGAAAATTTCAGAAAGTTATACATCTATTTATGCACCTTATCGTGTTGTAGCCACGCCATTGAATGATGATATTATTATAAAAGCTAAAAAGTAAATGTTGTGTCCCAAAAAATGTGTTCAGAACTTCCAGACTAAAGATGTTTTGAGTACTTATATTAAAACTTATTGCTATAAATTTAAGACACAAAACTATTATTAGTAATGCCTTAGATAAGAACACAACTGAATATATTTTGTCGGTTACCATGTGTATTTATTCACAGATACCAAGTCCTCGTCCCTCCCGTGTCCAGGCTCCATACTAAGGCTATCCAACTTCCTTAATTCTTAAATATTAAACTACGGCAATAGCACTTTTTTCTTCTTTTACCGACGAGTCCCGACCCGACTATCAGCTGCAACTGCAGCAGCAGTATAGTGTTACAAATTACTCTTTCCCAGTAATGACAGAAGCATCTAAATGCGGTAAGCAAGAACTTTCCTCGACATAAATACTTAGCATAATATACTTATCTATTGACCTTTACCAAAGACATTCTACCTTTACGCGTTTTTGGTAATGCTAACGCGAGTGCTAACGTATCTATAATGTCAGTCTTGTGTCAGTCAGACAAAAGTCCAAATAAAATTTATTGTGTAGGTACCTATTTTTTAACAAAATGTTGTGAATTTTCAAAAATAAATATATTATTATGAAATACATAGAAAATGATGTCATTCACGGATAAGGTGACCTACCTATAAACTTTCTACTGATTTGCCTAGTAATTTGATTTTAAAAGGCATATTTATTTATTTTTATTATTTTCTTCAGAAACTACATGGATATAATTTCACTCGAAAAAGAATGATAAAACTCAGGTTAATTTATTACGATGCCAAATAAAATAAAAAAATGTACTAGAAAAAAGAAGGTAACGTAAACTTGAATAAATATCTTTAGTGTAATTTACACGAAGCCAGTAACGCTGGCGCCAGTCCTCAGACAAGCCTGTGCTGGCTGCTTGTGGTGTGAACACGTCATAAACACGAAGCCAGTAACGCTGGCGCCAGTCCTCAGACAAGCCTGTGCTGGCTGCTTGTGGTGTGAACACGTCATAAACACGAAGCCAGTAACGCTGGCGCCAGTCCTCAGACAAGCCTGTGCTGGCTGCTTGTGGTGTGAGCACGTCATAAACACGAAGCCAGTAACGCTGGCGCCAGTCCTCAGACAAGCCTCCGCAACGCTGGCGCGGGGGTCGAGGGTTATGCGGGCGGAGGTCATTGGCTAGAAAAATAGACCGGCGCTCTATTTCCGCCAGTGCTGGCAGCCAGCGCTGGCTTGGCTTGAAAAACTGTTTATACGAGGCCAATAACAAGTCAGCGCTGGCTGCCAGTCTTATTGGCAGTCAGTGTTGGCTTCGTGTAAACAATACTTTAGTTAAAATAAAATTTATAAGTAGGTATAGGCACAGATAATATACTATATAGGTTACCTAGTACTATGATACATACATTTGGATACATATATGTATATAACATGAATACATAAACATGATACATAAATAACATGAACGTTTTCCAGAAAATCCCGAGTTCAAATTCGTTTCCAAAGAAGAAATCGAAGCTTAATTATAATGAAAAAATATTAGAACCATGTGTGTCGACGTATTTAAACAAAACTGGTTCTGCAAGAAAAGTACACACAACTTGACCATAATTATATAATTATAATTTAATCAAATATGAAATGGATTTTACTTTACCCAGTGTCTGCAACAAGTTCATAATATTTACAATAGAAATAACGATATTATTTTTTTTTGCAGAAATACGTCTGTGACAATGGAGGTGTTAAGAGAATTCTTACCCCATTTAATTTTAGTAATACTAAACAAAAATCATTAAGTCCATTCAACAATAACAAAACAATGCCTCTTAAAAGCACATACTGGCCCACTGGACTTTCTCCTAAAGAGAAAAGTTACGTGATTTGCAGTTGTCAAACAAGATCGACTCGATATGCAAAGCTCAAAAAATTTGCTGCTGAAGCAATAGAACACCATAAGATTTTTTCAGTGTACGGTAGTAGCAATGCTGTGCGGAAAGCATTAATCGAAAGGGGATGGGTTGAAAAAATTCCAGCAACTCGAATGAATCTGACGAGGATTCGAAATGGCAATTTCGCAAACAAAACAGAAGTACACGGTGAACTAGAAAGATTGCTGTTATCGAATTTCGTTGAAAAATATAACCCAAATTTTATTTGGTGGACAAAAGAAGAGTTTAATGAAACTTTTATAGATATGTCCAAAGAATCTAATGGAACTACGTTAGTAAACAAACTAAAAATTGATGCTATGTGGACATCAAAACAAGGTTTATGTTCATCAATGAAGAGGAATTATTGGTTTTATATTGAAGATGTAGCCGAAGTTAATGGTCCTAGAACATATAACACTTACGATATTGGTGAAATTGATGGATTTGTAAAAGATTTTAAAATAACCGCATGTACAAGTCTTCTAAAATGGATCCTTTCGATGGTTGCCAACGAAAGACCAGTATTTCATGAAAACGGAAAAATATCTATTAATGTTATATTGTTTGCGTTAAATAGATGTAAAGAGTATTTATTTCGTAAACAAAACAAAGACATTGATCACCCCGTAAGTTGTGTTAGTACTGGTCAGTGGAATGGATTTTTGAAAAAGTACTATCGAATTATCGCAAGAGATGATATATTTCAAACCGATAAAGATAACAAGTTATTCCTGTATTTGGGTTACGCAAAGTTTTTGCTAAAAGAGATTCACAAATATCGCCCACAATTAAGCTGTGAAGGTTGTCATAACATCTGGATTATAAAACCCGCACATTGTTCAAGAGGAAGGGGCATAAGGATGGCATCAAAATTAGGGGTCATAACAAATTTACTGTCTAAAGCTAATGCTAAATATGTTATACAAAAATATATCGGTACTTAACTTTTAATTATTTGAAGTTTTATAATGTTCATCTTTTGTCCAATTTATAATATTCATCTCAATTTATAAAATAGGTACAATACTTGTGATAAATTAATATTTAATATAAAGTAAACTTCATTACCTACTTTTCGCAGAAGAGCCGCTCTTAATTCATGAAACTAAATTCGACTTGAGGCAATATTATTTAGTAACCAGTACATATCCTTTGGTTATTTGGATGTATCGAGATTGCTATCTAAAGTTTAGCTCTCAGAAGTATAATTTAAAAAACTACCATGAGTCTATCCATTTGACTAATAACGCAGTTCAACGAAAGTACAAAAACTGCACTGAACGTCATTCGGAGCTCCCTCAAAATAATATGTGGGATTTAGATAAATACAAGGATTATTTAAACAGGATTGGTAAAGATACAGTGTGGAATAATGTCATATATCCTGGTATGAGAAAATCGATTATTGGCATAATGTGGGCATGTCAAGATTCAATGTCAACCTGCAAGAATCGCTTTGAGCTGTACGGTTGTGATTTTATATTGGACAGAGAATATAGACCATGGCTAATAGAGATCAATTCTTGTCCTGATTTATCTAGCACAACGCATGTAACAGGGAAGATATGCCCCGCAGTAGTTTCCGATATCATTAAAGGTACCTATTTATATTTTTAAGGCCTGTGTGTTTATTAGGTAGGTACAGTTCAAATAAGAACTATCGTAATGACATGTTTGTTTTCAGTTGTGATTGATTATGCACGAGATTCATCAGCATCAACTGGTAAATTTGAATGTGTTTATAGGCAGCCAATAACCACGCCTCGATATGGTGGTGCAGCAGACTTATCTGTAAGAGGATATTCTCTGCCTCCCGACTACTTTTATAAAGGCAATATTGAAATAAAAGAGTCCTATGCCGATCCATATATTGACAAAGAACGTGATATAGTAGCAGTCTTAAACAGAATGAAAGAGTTTTATGACACGGAAATAATGATAGAGCCAGAGGATGATTCTAAATCCAATAAAAAAGAAGAAAGACAGACGTGTACGCACAATACAGAGTCAGAACTTGAGTTAGATGTCGCAGCTACTGTTATAACAGAACAGTTAGATGAATTGCTTGATAGAATAACATCCGAACGCAGTTTGAGCTCACAAACAGATGCTAAACATGGATCAATCAACAAATTGAAAACAGAATTTAAAGGACATTATTTAATATCTCATACATCGAAGAAGTCATTGACATTTACTCAGAGTCTGACGGATATTAAAAGTCTTTTGAGCAAAACTTACAGTTGCATATCAGCTACCATTGAGGAGAAGACCAGTCATAAACAAAAATTTTCTTTCAGCAAACTGGATGATGGCCCCGTGGGTAAAGCAAGTTGGATTGACGTTGATGTGAAAAAAAATATTTTATCATATGTAAAAATGAAAAATATCCCAAAAACAATCACAGCTATTTCCCAAAGTAAAATTTCCAGTTCAAATAGCGTGCAAAGAAAAAAATTATCGACCACTAAGCAAAGTTTATTAAAACCAAATTTGAATTTGGCGCAAAGAAGAGTTGTAGAAGCAACTACTAACATAGTTTCGTTTATAAACAGAAAAGAGAAGGAATACATGAATGAAATACATGATCGTAAAAATGGTGCAAAAAATTTATTTTTTTAGGTTTGTTTAGGAACTTTTTTGATTTTTGGTAACAAAGATTCTACTTAAAAGAATAAGCACAAAACCCACAGCATAATTCGAGCAAATTTTATAATTAAGTATGTAGGTACCTATAGTAAGGACTAAGGGGTAACTTTTACTTTATTAAATAAAATATTTAAAATTGTAGTTTGGTCTGACTTAAATTTTATTTTATAACCGACTTCAAAAAGGACGAATCAATTCAGACGTTTATTTTATTTTTTTATGTATGTTCGGGTTATTTTATGTACGTTAAATATAGACGGATTTGCAAAATTTTTTTTTTTATTTGGAAGGGGTTTATTCAGAACTGATCCTATTTAAATTTCATATAGATCTGATGATGAGCTTCAGAGACATGATATTATAAGTTCATAGAATGTTGTTGTTTCTCCACGGTAATTTTGGAGTTCGCGCGGGAATTCCAGGATAAAAAGTACCCTATGTCCTTTTTTGTACCCATGACAACTTGCATGCCAAATTTCATTAAATCCGTTAAGCCGTTTTTGCGTGATTGAGTAACAAACATCCAAACATCCACACTTTCACATCTATACTATAATAAAAGAGGTATATTAAATAATATTTAATTAGGGTGTAAAAATAAATATAAAATTAATTATAAAAAAAAAGAGTACAATCCGCGATTCTGTACATTGAATATTTTTAGCAACAATTGACAGGGGGTGATAAAAGAAGAGTAACCAACCTCAAAAAAAGAGTTTTTAAAATTCTTTTGTGTCTGTCTGTCTGTCTGTTCGCAATAATTTCCGAATCTATTGAATGGAGTGTCATTCGGTTTTCACAGGTAGATTAAGCTTAGCTTGGAGCTACTTAAAGGCTTTGTTTCATTCAAATTGGATGTCGGGAAAAAAGTTGTTTTATAAAAACTTTTCACGCGGGTGAAACCGCGGGCACAGCTAGTTTATAATATTAGTAGGATATAGGTAATCCGATTGCCACAGTCATAATAATCTATGATACAATAATAATAATAACTACTGTGAGTACCTACCTATACATATCCATAAGGGCGTCCACGTAAAAAGTACCAGTAGTGGGGTATTGAGTTAAGACTAGATTCGGTATCTAGAATAGTCAATTGATAGTTTTGAAAAAATATTCGAAAACTTAACACAGTTTTTTTTATCAGACATTTGAAGTAGAATTTCTGAAAAAGCTTGATTTGAGAAAAAGCATTATAAAAGTTCGATTGAAAATAAACACACTTTTACTTGCTTGTTACATAGATTTTTACATATATTTTTGTAGATTGAGATACATATATGAAATTGTAGAAAATGAAGCATTTATTAATAATCAATTAAAATCCCGGACGCAAATTTTTCACCCAACTTTACAAAACCTCTCGGAAACTAAATGCCGAGAAGTAGGTACTTTTAAGCGCTTATTAGACCTTGCAACCAGACCCTAAATTGGTCCATAAATTGGTTCCAATTTAGGGTCGGTAACTGAGTGAGAGAGAGAGCGAGTGATCAACTGATCACACACATACATTAAAATGTAACCTAGAATAGTCGATTTAGGGTACAATTTAGTGTAGTGTGATTACTCGCTTTCTCTCTCTCACTCACGGACCCTAAATTGTATCCGATTTAGAGCCCTAAATTGGTGCTCTGAAATTGCAAAGTGTAATAAGCGCATTAGCTTGGATGCCCACATATACTCTTTGCACAGCTTAAAACAGCACACTATTGCAAAATAGAGCAAATTTTACGTAGGTAGATACCTACTGGCAACATTTAAAGACATAGACAAAAAAACCGAATGCGATGTTTGTTACTCAGTACCAACATATCAGCGAAAAAGGAAAATGGAGGTGTGACATGAAAAATTTCGTGTTTTTGGCAAGTGTGGTGTTTCCAAAAGGTTATTTATTAACGTTATTTCGTGCTGGAAACTTAGGAAACTAGTGATTGTACTAAAATTATTTAACGCATAAGAAAGCGGATTATAAAATGGTTCGTTCAAGGTCTCGTAGTAAGTCTCCTCGAAGACATCATAAAAGCAGCAAACATTCACGCAAGAAAAGTCGCTCTAAGGACCGGTCAACATCGCGTAGTCGAAGTTCTAAACATGTCGAAAAATCAAAAGAAAGAAGTTCTAAATCGAGGTTAGAATACTATGAATTATACAAAAAATACCGTAGTTATTACGAAAAATTAACACAAATTTTTGGATTTGCAGAAAACGATCTCATTCAGTCTCGTCGTCAAGTAGCAGCGACGTCTCATTTGATGGAGGTAGAAGTCATAGAAAAAAGACCAAAGGCCGCAGTAAAATGGATGAGGTCGATCGTTTAGCTGAGATGGAGCGGCAAAGGCGTATACGAGAAGCCGAACAAAAGGTAAAATACCCGCTAATCATTTTTTTTTGTTTTATTGTATACCCTACCTGTGGAGATTATTACCAGCATACCATTAGTCATTACTGTTAGTTACATTTATGGCATTCCACTGTACGTATGCTGTTAATCTTCCAAAAATAAACAAATGAAAATATTTTCTTGCACAGTGCACAAGTTTCAGTCAAATCAGTTCAGTAGTGACATGGTTATTAAAAGAAAAATTATCTTTCAGGTGGTTGAAGAGGAAGCTGCAAAAAGAATAGAACTTCTGGTGAAGAAGCGGGTGGAGGAAGAATTAGAAAAACGTAAAGATGAAATTGAACAAGAAGTAGCTAAAAGAGTAGAAGAGGCCAAACGGAAGATGGAAAAAGAGATGATGGAAGAACTCCAGAGACAGCGAGAGCAACAGAAGCGAGAGGAGCTCGCTAGACAGGTAACTGACATCTCCAATCATCAGTCATGTGAAAAGGCAAATGAAACACAAATTTGCTTTCTCACATGACAAAACTGCTATGAAAACAATTTGCATTGTTTTCTTGATACTAATAAACACAATTAGTGTTAATAATAATGTTTCCTTTTTAAATAGCAATTATACAAAACGACTAATAAAAGTATATTTCGATCATATCTGTTAAAGGTCCTGTCAGGTGTAGTTCGAGTGCTTACAAGAATTTTTTGTTAAGTTCTATAATCATTATGTTTTATTGAACTGGCGTTGTCTGTAACAACATCTTGGTTATGTCAATTTAACTGTCATACACACCTGCGAGGCAGCACACTGAACTATAAGCTGCCATAGTTGAGCAGTTTACCTGTTTTAATAGTAAATGCCAACATGGCAATCAGCTAGCATTTTAAAATTTGTTCGCTTGACTGTCTTTGGCAGTCACGTAGTCTATAAGTCAGGTCAGAAGACTGATCAAGAATGAGAAGCTGTAAGAATTTTACGGAGTTGCTGCTCGAGGACCCACTCGCTAAAGCTGAAGGTATTTTTTGAATATATTTTTTGTATAAAAATACTTTTTCTGTTTTAAGTCAGGTGAAAAGTATCATTGCGGCCTCTCACAATCTTCAAAAGAGAAGAATGTGGCAAGACATATTTTCTATTTTGTTTTATATCATCTTATGTATCTTTAGAGGAAAATTATCAAGAAATATAAATACTTCCATAAATTGTAATTTGTTTAAATATAATCATAATTTGAATTATTAAATAATTATGAAGATGAAACTGAATAAATGGGATGAATGATCAAAATATGATCAAAGAATATCACACCACAATTTAAGTTTTATAGTAGTATCTATTATTATAAATGAAAGATCAAAATTTGATCAAAAGACTACAATCATTAATTAAAAAAATTAAACAATGTTAATATTATGTTTTTTATCAAAATCATTGATGAATAGAATTGTTTAATTATGAGAATACAATAGAAAAATTTGTTGTGTTTACAATTAATAATTGAAAAAATACTATTAACATGTTTTTTTCTTAAACAGGAGGAAGAAGCACGTAAAAGGAAAGAGCTGGAGGAAATCCTTGCTGAAAATAATAGAAAAATCGAGGAGGCACAACAGAAGTTGGTAAGTCAGGTCACTTAAAAACATTTTGTGACAGTAGTTGAGATGTACTGTGTGAAACTAGTGCTACCTGCTATTAAAATCATGATTATTATCTACAAAGGAAATCAGTAGTGGAATATCTACACTATAATAAAAGAGTAGAATCTGCGCTTCTGTACATTAAGCTTAGCCTGGAGCAACATATTATAGGCTTTGTTTTGTTTGATTCTGATGTTGGGAAAAAAAGTTGTTATATGTATAAAAACGTACGGTAATATAGACATATTTAATAGGGATGTTGGCAAGTTGAGAAGTAGTTAGTGACGTCACGCGAAATTTCAACTCAATGTAACACTGTTATTTATTGATTACGTATGTATATACAGTATGTAACATTTTTTTTTTATATTTCCCTCCAGGCCGAAGAGAGATTAGCAATGATAGAGGAACAACGAAAAATGGATGAGGAGAGGCAAAAGTTGAAAAAGGAACAAGAGAAAAGAATAAAAGAAGAACAAAAGAAAATACTGGGAAAAAACAATTCAAGACCCAAGCTCTCCTTCTCATTGAAACCACTCTCTTGAGTATGTGTTACTATATTATTGAATCAGAGATGGGCATTGAAAATAGTTTGTCATCATAATATTATTATAGCTCAATATAATTTTCAAGTTTTTCTATGGACTATCTTTAGTAAATTTCAATTATTTCTTATAGTGTAGTGTCATCAATGTTCAGTAAGATAAATGTTGTAAATATTTGTTGTTTACTAGTTATTTTAAGGTTTGCTATGGTATCACAAATCCTTACTATCATAAATGTGAAAGTGAGTTTGTTTGTGTGTTTGTTACGCTTTCACGCCTTAACGGCTCGACCGATCGTCATGAAATTTTGCATACACGTTATCGGGAGTACAGAAAAGGTCATAGGGTACTTTTATCCCGGAATTTCAATGCGGAACTCCGAAATTTTACGTTGGCGAAACCGCGAGGAATAGCTAGTTATGTTATACAGCGGAATCCACAGTATAGGATGTGAGGGTGGAATTTTATTTATAGTTTTTGTAATGACGGTGCACTGTTGAAAGTAAGCATTATTTTTGTGTAGGTACCTATATTTGTAACCCTGGGGCCACACTAACGGGACACGACAATGCCTATCATCGCGATGATTATTGCGTTAATTTTTAACGCGATGAAGTGAGTGGCTACACTTGAACGTTCAACGTGAATGCCCATTCTTGGCGATAAAATTGGCATTAATAATAGAAGTAATAGGCATAAAATGGCAGTCCGGCACGCAGAGTGATGCAATTCAAATTACGAACTTTTGGTCATACGAAATTTTAGCCTGCTAGTTATTTGGAATAAATTCTGATTTCTGACTGTGATTTATATGAATGGGAACTTATGGTTATCACTATTTATACATTAAAAAATCATTTTGCGATGCATGATTCTTGAAACTTTTGAATCTCGGATTCCACAAACATGGCTCTGTTTGCAGAACCTCGAGAAACGCTATTACTTTTTCGTTACTCCACTCAATAGCCATAGTACGTATTTCCGAAGTAAACACGTGCGTTCCTGTCGCGCTCTCGGTGCACACTGAACATACGTAGTGTGACCGCTACAACGCATTAATTCTCGCGTTAATCTCTGATGTACCGCCACTTGAGCTATCACCTAACGTGAAACGGCATTGTGAATGGCGTTGTCAAATTAACGCGTTAAATCGTGGCCACACCTATGTTGAACGTCCATCAACGCTATAACGGCATTTCCCGCTAAGTGTGGCCCCAGTAACTGACTGACTAACATGGACGCAAAACCGAAACTATACCTACTAATGCTCGATACCTACGGAATAACCAAATAAATCGTAAAATGTTTGAAATTGTAATTATTATGATCATTATGAACTACTAAATCATTCAAAATTTAGGTATATCCTATTCATTCAATCAAGAACAACTGTTTCAACTGTAGACATATATTCCGTATAGCGTTTTTTAATTGTAAGTTAAATAATAAGTGCGCATTTGGGATTTGGTACAATTTCGATCTTGGAACTCGAAATTATTACGTGTTTGATATAAGCCATAACATCGTCAGAATTAGAAGCCACACTAGAGCTTCGCTCAATGCTAAGAGCAACAGGCAGAACAAACTCGCCGAGTGACTAATCCTAGTGAACTGACAAATTGCATACTATCGCAGCTAGCGTCACTGTCAACTAGCTAAGCACCTACCTACTCGGCGTGTTTCTTGGCTTTTAATAAGCATTAAACAAAGCTCTTTGTAGTATGGCTCTAGCCTTTGTAGTCTTTGCGTTTGTACACAAGGCAGAAAACTGCTTGCCCATGTTTCTTAATTTAAAAGCGATTATCCATACTTTTTTATGTAAATAATTATCAATGTTCTCTTTGTGGTTAAAGTGTGTCGTTATCCTTAGGCGCAGGCTATAAAACTAGCCCAGTACCAGTCCCAAACGGGACGGTGTTTCGGCCAGGCATTTCGCGGTTCGATTAGCACGGTGTATTTTTTTGTAGTCACTACTAGATTTTACTAATTGGTAATTTCTTGGAAAAGGCCAAAGGGTGAAATGTACCCAAATAATCAAATTCCATAGATTTGTGAAAGTGAATTGTAAAAGCTGAAATTGAAAAGCACCTATATAGAATAGGCGACGGCTTAATACCATAGAGATAACATACACATAAAGCGTCAGTTTCATTCCCAATTTAATTCGAAATTTAAGCACAAAAACTATTGAATGTTAGTGAGCGGTGCGAAATTACTTTCGTGTCGAGAGACGTAGTGATGTGGTTCAACCACCCATGAAATTGCATCACTCTAGAGTTTAGGTTCACTGAATGCGGTTCTATTCCCATTCGCATTTTTTTGAATTGGTATTTTTAAATTCTTAAATAAGTACCCTTAGAATCCTTTACCCAAACTATACGAGTCCTAAGACTCGCCCTAGGGTCGGGCACCGGGGCCCGGGGCACTGTTGAGGTGTTGGGGTCACAAGAATTTCAGTGAGCTACAACTACGCTTTTTTTTATAGCTAAGATATTATCGTTGAATTTTTAACGACGTCGCGTAGGTAATAAGGTATATTCGTATCCGCTAGTTGGTGTTACGTATGTTGCAACGCTACTATAATTATATTTTCAATTTATATGAATTATGAAAGTACAGTATTTGGGGGAGCGCCGCGCCTTCACCTCATTTTCGGCTTGCGTCTTTCCGGCCGCCAGTGCAACCAGCATACTGGCTAGATATGAAGTACCTAGTCAATATTAACAAAAATTTAAAATTTTTATTTGAAAATATTTGGACGATTTTTTAATTTTGTTGCATTGACCTTTTACTTTTACATTGCGGCGGAATGGAAGTGTTTCGCAACGATCTGCGAGACAGTGCGCAAATTAAGGGCGGCGTCACAGCCACGGCGGCGGCGGCGTCGAAAACAATGATGGTCGAAAATAAGAAGTAGGCCACAGCTATGATAGCTGTGGCCTACTTCTTATGCGGTGCTTATGCGCCACCGCTGCCGCCGTGGCTGTGGCCAAGGGGTAAGAGAATTCACATCAACACACAGATCTACTTGATCCCACAGTATCAAGTAGATCTGTGTGTTGTGAAGTGGATTATTATTGTTATTATCCATACGTATGATAAAGGTCGTTTATACCAACTCTTCTTCTACTTGACACGGCACGGCTATTATTAGCTTGTGTCGTGGAAACCAAGCAAACGTGTCCGCACTGCCCAAATTCGGTCTAAAACTGTTTCGCTTGTCTTCCGCCGCAATATAAAAATGTGGCACAGTGTCTATCGCGGAGTTACTACAATAATAATTCTTCGATTAAATACGTAGGTTAAGTATTAATGTATAAAGCTCTTTTGTCCTTGGCATATCTACCTGCCACCACTTGTACAGTCAGCGTCATAAATATGTAATCACTTTGGACACTCGATTGAATGTTATTGTAATAGTAGGTACCTACCTATCTTATAAGGTTTAATAATGACAGACAAAAATGTTAACATATTTTTGATGCTAATTTGCTTAAAGGCTGATATCGCGTGCGCACTATTTGCAAAAAAAATCTTTACAACGGTTTCGTAACTAAAACTAGTCTGAATACTTAATTGAGACTGGTGCCTGCCATCTTTTTTGTTTATTCTGTATGGATGGTAATCATAACATGCCGAACAAAAATTTCAAACCAATTATGTAGCACTTTTTCCTTTGTAACAGTAACTCATAGTGTCAAGAAAAACTGGTATTAATAAGAAAATAGTATATTTCATTACAAGTGCGGAAAGGCTGTCATTGCAAAGAGTTCCGACAAATGTCTACCCGAGCCGAGGCGCAGCCGAAGGTGAGGGTTGACAGTCGGAACTCTTTGCAATGACGGTTCCGCACGTGTACTGAACAACTATTTTTAATACAGTTGCGAAAAAAATGAAGAAATTTAGTAAAATAATAAAAACACAAACTCAACTAAGTTCCAACTGTGATCAAGAGATGGCGCTAGTCGTATTAGTAATACGAAACCTACGTTGCGCAATACAAAAAGTGTGTCAAAGTCGTTTCGTCATTTTTGACAGTTGGGAAAGAGAACGCACGAGTTCGGAAAAGGTAAAGAAAAAGCTCGAGTATGTAATAGCCCACATCCCGAACGCTAAACGTCCCTGCAATACGCCACTTTTTGAGCAACTGTATTAAAAATATTATTACAATTTAACTTTTGTTAGCGTGTAGATCACCTTAAATTTAATATATGAAATAAATTAACGTCCACCAAAAGAACCGTTTATTTTTTTAATTTCCTTTAGCGATAGCGACTGTTTTATGCCAGTGAGAACACTTCTCTATCTAAAACTAGAGATTAAATTTTGAAAATGCTCATTCTATGAAAATGAACGTTAGCGCTATACAACGGCAACAGTGTAATGAAATTGAGACGCTGAAGTCTGAACCTTACCTACTATGAGAAAAGGCGAAAAACATATTTAGATTTTAAAGGTTCTCCAAACTTACATAAAACTGGGACGAAAAAGTTCAATGCACATAACGTCGGTCGGTGAGAATCCGCTATGTGCATTTTAACAACTTTTTAGGAGAGACAACTGGTTTAGTTAGGTACGTAAGAAAAATTGATTTTTAATAAGTTATTCCTTAATAAAAAATAAAAAAAAATACTTTTTTTACCATGAATATTCATTCATTACATAATATTATGATTATTTTTATTTTGTACCTACTTTTTGTGCACATATGGGTATTGGTTTTGCTTTTCCTAAAAAAGTTAGGTACTATGTTACTAAACACGTAATGACTCACTCCATACTAAATTCACACATGTGCAGCGGCGGTTATCAATTTATTTGAATTTCTAAGACAACGAAAATCCATTGATACACATGTGTAATTCAGTATTAAGCTAAAATCACAAAAGTGTATTGTGAAATCCTGATCCAAGTTGAATTTAGAAATACGGGTTTTTGCATCAGATGTGGAATTTAATTTTAAAGCGAAATCTACATTCTACAAAAAATAATCGAAAAAATGCACAACGGATTTGGCAATCTTATGTTTTTCCGAGAAGGCAAAAGAAACTAAGCCTTACAATACAGTAAAGTTACACTTTTTATTCTGATAGTGAGATGCATTTTGTGTGATTACTCACTCTCTCAAATTGGTGCTACCTATTAATACAGTCCACTAAATCGTAGTCAGGGAAAAGGCGAAAGTGTCGTCTACAGTCTTATAATTATATTACCACTAGCTGTCCCCCGCGATTTCATACGCGGTAATTTCGGAGTTCCCGCGGAGGTTGCGGGAAAAAAGTACTCTATGTTCTTCAGTTCCCGAGGGAATTCCAGGATAAAAACTATTCTATCTTTTAAGTTGGACTATTGGTTGCAAAATTTTATCAAAATCCGTTCAGTAGTTTCGGACTCCATCGCGGACAAACAACGTGACACGTGATTTATATAGGTATATTAGACTAGCTGTCCCCCGCGATTTCATCCGCGGTAATTTCGGAGTTCCCGCGGGAATTCCGGGATAAAAACTATCCTATCTTTTAAGTTAGACCATATTATAAATGGTTACAAAATTTTATCAAAATCCGTTCAGTAGTTTCGGAGTCCATCGCGGACAAACAACGTGACACGTGATTTATATATATTAGAAGATTACACCACAAATTAATTAGACTTATGTCTAAAGACAGATAGGAATCTGACAGTGATTTGAGGAGTCGTAGAGATCCACCAATCACAGGGCTTTGTCGACCCACAGATAAAAAATAATAGTGATGTGCATTTCGATAAAGTTTGTCGATACTAGGGATGGGATCCAGTACTCGTATAGATAGTATTATAGCTTATTGGGATTAAATATTTTAGGGGTGTGATTGATCTATTTATGTTTTTCTCTAAACATGTTAATGAACTAATTGTGTTTAGAGAAAAACATAAATAAGAGCAAATAAAACTTGTAAAATCACAAAAACTTTATCTTTAATTAAGTATATAAATGTTACTTAACATTACTTATTAAGTACTATATTTACATATTGCAAATTTACAGTAATATTATTTTATTTTATATTATTAAGGATAACAACAGCCATCATTGTTAATTGTACATTATATTATTCTAGACATAAATGGGCAAATATTATTCATCAATAAATAACATACAAGTAATAAATAGCTAGTTATTATGTTATGATGCTGTTGCATTAAACATCAACTCTTAAAATTCGTGTGTATTTCAAGCTGACCTTATGTTTAAATGCGATTCATAATTTGTTTTATAGAGTAAGAAAAAATGGTTTGCCATTTCACTTTAAACCAAGACACGCCAGATAAAAACTGTGAAGCGAAAATGATTTGCACGTTACATCACAAAATTAATCACTGTCATACTTCTGAATCTGATCATATTCTGATTTCTGACCTAACAAATTTGTCCTTTGTAACTGTTTTCCACTGTTTTCTCTAACTGACATCAGCATGCATAGTGCGCTTACCTACCCAAAGCTTCTGTTGCCATATTGATTACACAGCAAAGCACACAGTAGCTAGTCGTAGTGATTACCTTCTCTCTGCACACAGTGGTTCCGAACTGGCAAAGTTAGGGTATGTTCCGTTATTACTGAAAGTACTGGCCCAGTGCTCTTACTGAGGAGTAATTCATTCCGTTATAGCTACCAGCATAGATACTGCTGCAGTAACCTAGGGTAGGTAGTTAAAAAAAGGCAGTCTGACGTCATAATCGTCGCCATTTTTGTGCTGTGAGCACTGGCGTTTTCGAGGAGCACCTGCTCTCAGTAGTTTCATCACGTGATCAACCTCGGGCCAATGATTGATTAACTGCGTAGGTCGGTCGTAATCTACGCTACAGCAAGATATGAAAATGAGATGGATGATAGCTAACTTTATAGGAACGGCTTCGCAGTATTATACTAAATTGACGGCATACCACAGTGCTATCAGTAATAACGGAACATACCCATTGTAGCACACAAGTAGGTACAGAGACAGACTACGGAGTCATAGACGGAGAATGAAATGAATTCATTCTCCATCTACGTACGGAGTGTAAGACGAACTTTTCATTTTAGGGAAGCGCAAATGAAATAAATATATCGAAATATCAATATTTTTAACCCAAGCGCTTGTGCTGTGGCGTAAACAAAAAATGACGTGTCTTAGCTCAAAGGTGTACACTTTTATCTCCATTTGGCGTGACAATCAAAAGGCTCGGTCCCTATTCAGCTTGACTAGTTTTTTCAAATCTCGGCGATCGTGATGTCATGTGATAAGAACAAACTAGTTAATTTGTGGAACAGTCTGCGGTCGAATATAATTATGCGAGTTGCCGAACATATGAATTTACTGAGCTATTAAAAAATATGGAATTTGATACTTTCGAATATCAATATTTTAAGATTTAAAATATTGACAATATCGACATACTTATTATATTATACATAATAAATAACAAATGATATATCGATATTTTTTGTGCATCACTAATTCCTATCCTATTTCAATTTTCATTTGACATTTGACCAAGGTCCAAGGCATAAGTCTAGTTAATTTGTGGTCCAAGGAAAAAAGCGGTCGTTGAACTAATTTATAAAAAGTCTAAAACTAAAAAGGAAAATCGTAAGAATTCCAATTCACGAATGCTTAAATTTAATAGTGTAAATAATTAATTTGTTGTCTAAGTATTATATCTAGTTCAAACATAAGTTGCATGTACCTATATATTATCCAGGTATTACGATGACTGAGATTTTGAAAAGTTTACTTTTGTTAGTTTTATCAGAAAAATGTTATCAGGAATATTTTGAGTTTTATAATTTTCTTGATGGTAAGTACTAAACCCATTCTAAAATTTATAATTATTATTAACGTTACTTTACATGTGAAGTCATTTTATAACTAACTCTAATTTCTTTCAGTTCCGTGCTTCAAGTCAACCTTAAGTAAAGGGCTTGGCATTGGAATCATAGCTGGCTCTATACTGGTTAAGGTGCCTCAAATATTTAAGATTCTTAATAACAAAAGCGCCGAAGGCATCAACATCTATGGAGTTTATTTAGAGTTGTTTGCTATCACTGCCAACTTTGGATACAGTTATGTTATGAATTTTCCATTCAGGTAATTATAAAACACCAGCTGGTCACCGCGATTTCACCCATGTTAATTTCAGAGTTCCTGTAGGAATTCTGGGTTAAAAAGTACCCTATGTCTTTTTCTGTATCCCTGATGTGTATGCAAAGTTTCATGATGACTGGTGAGCCATTAAGGTGTGAAAGTGTAACAAACAAACATTCAAATTTAAAACTTGTAAAGATACCTGTTCATGTTCATATTATGTTAAAAATCTGCTTTGGTGTAAAAGCAGTTGTGATTTTGTGCTTAGTTGTGTTAAAGTCTAGGATTGTGTAGTTCTATTTTCTTCTACTGGTACATTGTTAAGCTACTAGATTTGGAAGTACTCCTAAAATACTAATGTATGTATTTATAAATCTTTATTTTCCAGTGCTTGGGGAGAAGGCACTTTCCTTGCTATACAGACAGCAACAATTGCTGCTCTAGTACTCCACTTTGGAGGGTCTTCAGGGAAAGCTGCCACATTCCTGGCAGTGTATGCTGCCCTTGTATCAGTTGTTGTCAGTGGTTTCACTCCCAAAGAGGTGCTCTGGTCATTGCAAGCTATCAATGTGCCTATAATACTTTTTGCAAAGGTATGTTGCTACTGATTTATGGAAGGCTTAATGTTTTTTGGCTGGATACTTTTTCTACATATTGTTTCATCCACATAAGTTTAATCAGGATATTGAATACCTACCCTAGGTAAGTCCATCAATTTTTAAGGTTCTGTACCCAAAGGGTAAAACGGGACCCTTATTACTAACCGCCGCACTCAGAGTCGACTTTAATGATTACTTAGTTAAGTAACGATTTTTAAAACAAACCTGCAGCAATCAGACAAGTTTAATAAATTAATGTTAATTGGCATTAAACTAATTAAGTTACATCTCGTTAAATGCCAACTAACATTAATTTATTAAACTTGTGTGATTGCGGCAGTTTTGTTTTAAAAATCTATATTTAACTAAGTAATCATTAAAGTCGACTCTGAGTGCGGCGGTAAGACTTTGCTGTCTATCTGTCACCAGACTGTATCTCATGAACTGTGATAGTTACAGTTGAAATTTTCACAGATAATGTATTTCTCTTGTCGCTATAACAACAAATACTAAAAACCAGAATAAGATAAATATTTAAGGGGGCTCCCAAACAACCTGAATTTTTTTTGCTCGTTTTTGTTCAATATTGAAAACAGCAACAGGTAGATGCTTGAAATATTTACAGAATATTTAGTTATATATTCACTTTAAAAATTAATAATTAAATTTAAACAAAACAACTATTGAAGGGGGCTCCCATTCAACAAACATGATTTTTTGCCGTTTTTATAGATGTGGTACAGAACCCTTCATGCGCGAGTCTGATTCACACTTGGCTGGTTTTTCACACTGCCAAATTCGTTAGAATCAGTCTACTTATTGCAGCTATGAAGACAACTTTCACATATTTTAGACTCATGATCTTCATTGTGTATCAATCAGCATATTATATATATTGTACGTATCCACAATTTACTAGCCTATTCAATGTTCAATTTGTTTCATCCGTCTCACTATACAAAAAACCAAAATTGCTATAAATTGATAGTGGTGTTTGATCTCAAGATATAATTCAAGCCAGTGAATGCCTGTCTTCTTTTGTGATCCAGCCATCATAAAATACCGATATTTATGTTATTATAAATAAATCTATTTGCCAGATTGATAATAGCCAATGATAATTAATTGTAATAGCGATAACAGAAATCAACCGTTTTCTATAGATACGGTGTCATTAAAATACAGGTATAATAACCAATATTAAATTGGTAAAATTTTGAGGATTAGGATGAGGAATTGAGTAGCAGGCTATCATAATTCATATCGCAAAGCGCTACTATCGCCAGTGCGGTGCGCATGTGGCATGGCGCTCGCGCGAAATCGTAACGATTAGCAAATGGCGCGCGACCGCCGATCGAAGAATTAAAATCTAATTTAAAGTTAATTACCGGTTCTCATAAGATATCGATATACAAATCACCGAAAAAATCCTGGTTAGCTGTTATTTTACAGATATTTTTGATACAAGTATAAGTATATGGAGTACTGGGTCTCTAGTAAAGCCTTTGAATAAAAACAGAGATTTGGTTTTCTTATTCCTATTTGTTTTTTGTTCCAGTCGATCCAAGTGATTACAAATTATAAAAATGGTAGCACTGGCCAGTTATCAGCGATAACGTTGCTTCTGCTATTCGGAGGCAGTATAGCTAGAATATTCACTTCCATCCAAGAGACTGGAGACTTTATCATTATACTGACGTACTGTGTGTCAACTGTCGCCAATGGAGCCATAGTGTTCCAACTATTCTGGTATTGGAACGTGGACAAGAGCCAAGATACAAAAAAGAAACTAAAAAAACGCATCTAGTGCCACTAGCGGTGTGGTTTCTCATTAAAAAAAATGGTCATTGCATTGTAAGAAAAACAAAGAGTAAATTATTATTTATTCGTACAAAAGCTTTTATTTCTATCCAAATCACCTTACGTGCTCTTTTCGTTTCTTTATGACAATACTAGCCGAACCAGCTTTGTGGAATAAGGATAAGGAACATAAGTGGATGAAAAAGAAAATATATTTTTTTGGTTATCTTCTATATTCTAGTTTTTAATGCATATTAAACCATCCTAAGAGAATTAGCATAAAATATCAATATATTGGAAACACGGTGCTTATCATCACGACAAAAAAATGCTGTGCTTTTTGAAAGCATATATTACTTATCATTTCAATGCATTTATAGAAAGCACAAATATAAATTGCAAAGGGTTTTTTTTACATACTTAAAACAAGGTACATATGGAAATTTGTTAATGGCAAAGACATCTTGATCCTTATAATAGTCACCTAAACAAACCAGTAAATCTAACGCAGAGTTGCACTGTCGTATTGTGTTCTGATGTTCATTCCTTGACCTCTGGTTCTGCAGGCTTCTCTTCAGTGTGGTTGGGCCTTTCCGGTTCGTTTCCATCTGCCCACTTGCCGTCGTACTCCTTTCTGTCAACATATCTTTCTTCTTCATATTCACCTTCGCTTCGGTGACTATCCCTGTCCCGTTCCGAGAAGCGAGAGTAGCTAAAAATAAGCAGTTTTTAAATCAAA
This sequence comes from Zygaena filipendulae, assembly GCA_907165275.2. Lineage (NCBI taxonomy): Eukaryota > Metazoa > Arthropoda > Insecta > Lepidoptera > Zygaenidae > Zygaena > Zygaena filipendulae. The sequence continues at coordinate 3,809,159 of OU015649.1, forward strand.
ACCATACTAATATAAAGAGGTAGTTTGTAAGTCTGTATAGATTAGGGGGTTGTTGTATGTTCATTGATTGGAAGCGATAATATCCGAGTGACATAGGAATTCTTTTTAGGGTTCCCGAGGCAGTCCCGAAATTTCACGCGGGTGGAATCTCGAAAGCAATATAACGCAGATAATCTCATGTTGAAGTCTTTTTGCAATAACTGCTGGTTAAAGGTTTGATGGATTTGCACGTCTTAGAGGCTCGACCGATCGTCATGAAATTTTGCATACACTGTCAGGGGCACAGAGAGGGACCTTTTATCCCGAAATTTCTTCGGTAACTCCGAAATGAACGCGGGTGAAACCGCGAGGAACGGCATACATTACATACATACACATATTGCTTAACAAACCTATCTCTGTCCTTGTCACGCCTCTCTGGGCTGTAGGACCTCGAGCGGCGCGTCCTGTCGGGGCTGCGCGAGCGCGAGTACCTCCCACCGCGCCTGTCGCGGAAGTCCCGGAAACCACCCCTAGGAAATATAATACAATACAAATTAAAATTATACTAGAAAAACTTCACTTTTTGGTGACTTTATGTGAATCAAGCGGGAATTTTAAGCTAACGTGGCGCAATATAAAACCGGTTGCTAATTTGTGACACGCTAAGGATACGAAGGCGATGTTTTCATCACATCTTAATTTTTTCAATCGCCATTTTGACAGATTATGGCAAAGAAAAAAGTTGTACCGAGTATTATGTAAGTTCTTGTTGATCACATGCTCAACTAGTTGAAACTGTCTTTGATGCCAACTGAATTAGGAACTTTCTTCTTTTATTAACAAAAAATGTTGACCTTTATCTGAAATGTTTCTCCTTTTTTTGACAAACACCAATCGTAAAGACAAATTACTATACATATGAAACATATCACTTGTAGGAAACTGTGACATAAATCATTATTCAGACGAAAGTGACATTCAAATTTATTTTTAACTAGCTGTGTCACGCGGTTTCACCTGCGTGAGTTTTGGGATCAGGAACCTTTGCGGACGCAGGCAGAACAACCCGCCAAAGTTTCATTACAATCGGACCACTGGTTTCGAAACGCATAGAGGACAGACATACAAACATTCATTTGTATTTATAAAGAAAAAGAAGATGAACAAGAAGCGTCGATTGTCAGTGTCGATTTGATGATCACCTGAAGGGCCTGCCTCTGCCGCCGCCGCCTCGCCGCGGGCGGAAGGGCCGGCCGCCCCTGTTGCGGTTGTCGCGCCACTCGGGCTGGAAGCGGCGGTTGTCGTCGCGGCGGAAGTCGCCGCCGCCCCGGCCGCGGCCGCGCCCGCCGCCGTTGTACGTGTGGAAGCGCGGCCGGTAGTACGTGCCGCGCTCGTAGCCGCCGCGCCCGCGCCAGTTGCCGCCGCGGCGGTTGTTAAAGCGCCGCTGGAACCTGATTCGTGGCGGCAAATAATACCAAAGCATAATATTATAAAGAAGCGACACTCCGCCTGTCACCAATTTCACGTCTTCTCATTTTTAATATTAAAGCAGTGTTTGTTTAGATAGTTTTTCAATAAGTTGTTAATTTTATTATAACGGCCAAAACAAAAAAAATATCCTTTTCATTTGACGATTTTTCGTGACGATCAGGGAACGTATTTTTTAATCGTTCTAATCACTTTCGCAAACGGAATCGCAAGATTCGTATGAGAATACTTAAGAATTACATACATTGCGAATCATGCGTGTACGCAAGTGATTCGAACGATTCGAAAATACAGCACGATCATAATAGATTATCAACTTGACTAAGGGGTCTGTTTTAAATAACTAAATAGGCATATAAGTAGGTAAGTATAACAATATGATGTGATAGTGGCAATAACTGACCGGTCCCTGGAGACGGAGCGCGAGCGGCTGCGGCTGCGCGAGTAGAAGGAGCGGCTCGCATCCGAGCGGCTGCGCGAGCGCGCCGAGCCCGAGCGGCGGCGGCGCGACGCGGCCGAGCCGCTGCCCGAGGACGCCGAGCGCGACCGCGACCCGGACCGCGACCTGTACTTGTACTTGCGGGGTCGGGACCTGAACACGACACCCCAAACATTACCAGATATCGCTCTTTCGCTCTTCTCCTTTTTATTCTTATGAACTATCGAACATCGCCAGCTAACCTAGCTCGCACTATTCTCTTCTTATGGAGTATGGACTATCGTACATAATGCAGTTAGTCAGTTTCAAATAACTTATTTGAGACATAAGGCATCGTTGTACGGTTTGAAATTGCATTTTAGAGTGCTATTGATTGCAACAACAAGCATAGTCATATTATATGTATTATATTGTGTAAAGTAAGACACACGAAAATCCATAATATTTTACTGAAAAATATATATACCATAACCTTACACACACAACACCAATAAATGTAAATGGGGGTAAATGTAAAATAAGCTATCACTTTTCAGAAAAAAATAAAATAAAAATGTGTATTTCGATATCGAAAAAGTTCGTGCTTTACCAGAAAACAGGTGAAAACCAGTGTCGCCGGGTGATTTTCGCACACAAAACTATTCATCATGCACTAAAACATGTTAAACGCTTTTTGGTTACGTTTTTTCTTAGTCACTGTTTTCAAAATTCAGTTTTGGGAATATTGTGGAAAATATACTTGGGATACAAGCTAAAGAAGTCTTGGGTAAGTTAGAGCATTTGCTCTAACTTCCTTCGCAACCGTGGCGCGCCTGCCCCGCCTACATGTCATACTTTCTCTGTGCTACGTACCTGCTGCGCGAGCGCTTGGAGGGCGAGCGGCGGTCGTCGTCGGAGGAGCGCGAGGAGCGCCGGCGCGGCGAGGGCGGCGAGCGCGGGCGGCGCGCGGCGGGCGTGGGCGGCTTGATGCGCGTCACGAACTGCTCGGGCCGCGCGTCGCCCACGCTCACCGGCGTCTCGCCCTCCTGCGCCAGCCGGAAAGAGCCGAACTTGTCCAGCACTATGTTGCCCTTGCGCACCTGCCAGGGTGGAGGATAAATATTTAATTAACTAATTCATTCTTTGAGCGGATTCATCCGACATATTCTCGTGCCTCTGCATGGACTCTAACCGATTGAAAACGAATAACAACTTAAGTAGTTGTTGTATTTATTTATTTAAACTTTTGTACATTATGGTACAAAAAGTGGACTTAATGCCATTGTGGCATTCTCTGCCAGTGAACAGTCAATACAAGTTATAAACGCGAATGTGAGTTCAGTTTGTGTTAGTTATGCTTTCACGCCTTAACACACAGCCGATCACAATGAACGCTCTACAGAAAGAAAAGGACGTAGGACATCAGCTTTCGCCCACAAAAAACGTGATGTTCCCGATGCATAGAAAAAAAAAAATTACTCACAAAATCTACATTAATGCTAGCGAAGCCTGTATTAACCATAACTTACCGGCGGGTGCGCGGGCTCGGTGCCGGGCGGGTCGGGCTCGCGCGACTTGCCGGGCGGCGGCGCGCTGGGCAGCGGCGGCGGCTCCTTCATCGCCATCGCGCGCCGCACCGACACGTTCTTGTCGCCGCTCGACGGGGACGGCTGCCCGACAACACAACACCAGTGTATAACGTAACCATAGCTTTAGCCAGCGGACTCGGAATGAATTTTGACAACTTTTGCAAGTTATTATTATTTCAATAAACCTATGTGAATTTTGTGATTCTCACGGGAACTCTGATACGCAAAAAAATTAGGTTGTTATTTAGGAATGCTGTAATTTCAAAGTTATATTTCTTTAGGCGCGTTGTGAAACAATGATGATGAGAGTGAAATTTCAAAATACGCACGCATCACTATAACACAATTTTCACAGGTTGAAGCTGCATAACACAAAAATACCTTAACAGGTTACAAGGACCTAAAGTAATTTTATCATCTGCTTATATTTTGAATTATGTTTAGTTACAAATGATAAATAATACCTTGTTGGGCTCTTGCGAGTCGTCCGAACTGTCCTCGAACGCGTAACGTTCCTTGTAGCCCTTTGGCACTGGCGTCTCTTTCTTCTTCATCTTGCCGCTAAAAAAGGATAAGGATAAGTAAGATAGATAGTAGGGATAAGTAAGAAAATATTAAAAAAAATGGGCGACGTAGCATGGGTACGTTTCCTGCTCGTCAACACGAGACTCACGTTTCCTTGACGGCGCTCATGGACATCTTCCACTTGGGCTTCTCGAGCGGCGGCGGCGGCTCCTGGTCGATGGGGCTGGCCGAGCCGCGCGTCTCGCGCTTGTTCAGCACCTCCGAGTGGTACGCGTTCAGTTTCGACTCCAACTCCTCGAGGCCGTGCATCTCGTCCATTATCCTACACCATTGAGATGCGAGTGTGAAGAAACTTTAAAGAACTGGCTTTTTAAATAAGCATGGATGACCAAATTCGAAAGTATAGGAAAAGCGGAAGTGCTCAAAGCAGGAACTTCAAAGCTGTATACTTATTGTCAGATATAAAGAAGAAAAAAACCAATCCAGGAAACGAACCCATTAATTTTGAAACTGACGACTACTTACAGAGTTGTTAAAAAATTCTATGGAATGATGAACAAAGTTGCAAATTTTTTTTTTATTTAAATAAAAATCTTATTTGTATGTTACCTTTTGTCTGTGTGCTTCCTATCATATTCTCCGTCTGAACTCATATCCCTCTTCGATTTTCCTTTCCATTCTTTTCTGTAATTAATGATGAATTTCATTTACGATTCATGTACCAATATATTAATTAATAACAGAACTCAGCATCAAAACACTTTTGTATAATTTTTCAATATCTATATCTACTAATATTATAAAGAGGTAGTTTGTGAGTTTTTGAGGTTGCAGGCAGGGGATAATCTCTGAATCTACTGAACCGATTTTGAAAATTCTTTTACAATAAAAAGCCACGTTATTTGTGAGTGACATAGGCTATATTGTAACTCCGAAATTACCGCGGGTGAAAGCGCAGGCGAACAGCTGGTTTGTACACAAATTTATAGATACCTTATAGCATCCCTGAGTTTCTTATCGCCAATATTCTCTAGTTCTCGCAGTGAATATTCAGTGTTATTAGATCGAGACAGTTTCGCCTTCCTCTTCTCTTCCTTCTCCTGCTCCCTGCGCTTACGCTTTGATTCTTTCTTCTTCTTTCTACACATTAAAAATAATATTATGAAATGGTAATAATCTAACAAGATATATTATTGTTTTCAGTGAGTGGCAATACTCTTTTAGGACGTCACAGCGTAGTTGACCTTACTGCCGAGGCGCGCCAATACATGTTTCACATAAAAAATGCATAAAGTTCTTACTTGTCTTTCTTTTTCTTCTTTTTCTTATCGTGATCGGGGCCTGGCTGCGTCTGCTGGCCCAACTCCTGCATCTTGCGGTTGCGCTTGTACTGAGCGGTCTCTTCCAGGAAGTTACGCACTTTGTCCTCGTAATCAGAATCCTCTTTGGTCATCTCCAAGAATTTACGAACCTACATCAGTGAGAAAAGTGTTACAACAATAGGCTAGTTTCCTGGGTAAAAAAATCAAAATTCTATTTAGTCCGTCAGTTAGATAATAAAAAATAGAAGACACGTATTTTTTGCTTTTTTAAAATAATGGAAATATGCATAGATAAAGCGCATTAAAGTTTAGGGTGGGGGACTTGTGTCGTCACAGCTCGCTATAACGTGCGAACAAACTGTAGCGAGGCGTGACGTCATGTGAAATTTCGACTTGATATATCTCCGTTATTTTTTGGTTACATAAAAAATAAAAAAATACGTGTCCAATATTTTTTAATAATCTACAAAACGGACTAAAAAGAAAAATTTAGGAAACTAGCCTATTATAATTACCCATATTATAATAATGAACACATCTCAAACGTGACATAGGGACTTGTGTTTTATTAATATTCTTTTTATTGATATTCCTTGAGGAGTGTTTACATGGGTATTGTAGAAAATAAAGATTGTAAAAGTTTTCTTTTTCAATGTAGGTACATATTATCTAAATAGGTTATACCTTAAAAACTTTTTTGCAGTTTCGTAAGTGCACATGATATACGTAACGTTAGCCCTTTGTTTACAAGTTTAAGGTTTATAAGTTACTTCTTGATTCTTAACACCGTACGCAATTTTAGAACAGTTTATATTAAAAAAAAAAATCAATATAATGTTTATAATGAAGAATTCGTTAGAGTGAAGGTTTAACTAAAATATCGCAGAATTTTAATTTTCATTGCTCACGACACTTTCATCACCAATTTCATGACTACGGTAAATGCGATAAATGTGGTTAGTTATTAATACTTACGGCGTTAATCGGTAAAAGCGACTTGTGCTAGGAGAAGAATGTCAATATGGGTTGGTCACAGTAATAAAGGTGAAACTCTAAAATTGTCTATAAAATTTAAAAAAGCAAATATACCGGGTAGCAACTTGAACATGTTGTTTCTTATACTCCTTGTTTTCTTATACATTTGTTAAAATCTTTAAAGCTTTATACCTTTGACACTACGGGGGCGCTACGCCCATCAAGGGCTCAACCTTCATATTTTCGTGACGTCTATGTAGCCGGTCAGGTGATAAAATTTTTGAAAGCTTATAACTAACTAATCGCGCAATATATGTCGTATATTCATAAAAAATATTGGACGTGTTATTTTAGGTAATCAAAAAATAACGGCGATACGGTGAGTCGAAATATCGCGTGACGTCACAACCAAGTACAGTTCTTCTTTTGCTTTTTTAAATTAAGGAATTTAAAAAAGCAAAATATAGGCAACTGATAGACTAAATAGAATAATGAACAAAAATTTAGTCAAATAGCCTAATAACGTGGATAATAAAATGGATTCGGTGTGGAACCTTGAGTTCATAATCGATGTCGGCCTGCGACCTCGGCGCGGGCGGTGCGCCCTGGTCGTCGGGCGCGGGCGGCGGCGGCTGGTAGCCGTACGGGTGGTTGAACTGCGAGTTGTGCGTGCGCGACGCCGAGTCGCCGTCGCCGAGCATCGCCATGCGCTTGCTGAGCGGCGATAGCGACCGCTGCCGCTTGCCGCCGCCGGCTTGCGTGCGACGCTTCTTCTTGCGGCTCGGACCGTCCGACTCTGGATGTTGTAGACAGAATTTTTACGAACCGATTGGCGCAGTAGCAACATGCCTACCCGCTAATCGAGAGGTTCCGGGTTCGATTCCCGGCGGGGGTGGACTTTGTGTGATGAACGATGTGTGTCCCACTTTCCAGCCAGACCGTGTTTATAATATCTATAGTATAATGTATTATGTACCACGTTTCTACGACACAAGCTAATATCGCTTTTACTGTGGAATCAAGTAGATTTGTGTTTTGTGAAGTGTTTATTATTATTATTAATTAAACTCTGAACATTAAAGAGGCAGCCAAGCGAATATATTTTTTACAGACTTCGAAAAAGGATGATGAAGACCATAGAAAATTAAAAGCAGTTCCATCCGTGTTAATTTCGGAGTTCCCGCGAGTATTCCGGGATAAAAAGTACCCCTGACATGTTCTCAGTATCCCTGACAATGCGTACATACAAAATTTCGTGACAGTCGGTTGAGCCGTTAAGGCGTGAAGGCATAAAAAACAAACAAACTCACTTTCGCATTTATAAACCTTGACAATAATATACTGAAACCTTCCCCATGAATCCCTCTATCTATTGGTGGAAACCGCTGTGAAATCCGTTCCGTAGTTTTTGAGTTTATCGCGAATAGACTGACAGATGCGGCGGATGGACTTTGTTTTATAATATGTAAGGATTAATGTTAATTATTTGGAGATCATCTCACCACTTGTCTCCGACGATGATGACGAGGACTCGGATGTTGAGCTTGAACTAGAAGAGTCACTCGATGAAGAGGAGGAACTGCTAGACCTCTTCTTTTTACCCTTGCCTCGTTTCTTCTTCTTTTTCTTTTCTTTCTTCTCAGTCAAGTTCAACAACTGCTTCAGGGTCTCTTTCATCTCGAACGATTTCGCGCCCGTCAATCCAGGCAACAAGAGCTCAGTCGGTTCAATCAATGGCTTCGCCATCGACGTCTTACTCTTAAGGAAGTCTAAAGAATTCTGCGCTTCCTCATGGAATGGTATAATGGCCAAACAATCTTCATACGCTTTCTGTGCTTCAGATATCTTGTTCTCGTCTTCATAACTACGTCCTAGAGCTACTAATGTCTCTCCTAAATACTTTCTAGCATTCGCATGGTTTGGGTTCAACTTGAGTGATGTTTCAAAATCTTCTATGGCCTTTTTGAACGTTCCGCTGTTAGCATACAGGGCACCCCTCGCAACTAAACCTTCGACATTTCTCGGGTCAATACTTAGTGCTTTATTAAGACATTGGAAAGCTTCCGAATGTCTGCCCGCTTTGAAATGTTCTATGCCTTCAGCCACTGATCTGAAAGCCCATTTACTTGCTTGCGTTTGACGTAGTTCATCTGCATATTCTTGTGGCGAAAATCCACCCCTGTTGACACGAAAACCACATTTTATAAGACACTATATAGCACTATACAGCAACAGGTTTTTCTGTGCTTATATTTCTTTTTAATAATAGGGTGATATATTTACCTAAGTGAAGGAAAGTTTGTGCAATGCATGTTGGAGATTCCGAGCATTTCAGATAGATATTGCACGCAGTTGGGGTTATTGAAGCCAGGACTCTTCTCCAAAATAGCTTCATAGCTCTCTCCCTTCATATCCATGGTTTTCCTGTTAGGAAAAATAGGAAATTAGTAATGGAATACAACACGTGCTTGTTAACCTTTTTGTTTTTAAGTCATTCCACAGTAATATTGAAAATTAGCATGAAATTTTAAAAATTCTCGAAGTTTAAGCATGTTAGAAATCCTATTGAGATTCTTGTTTAATTTCACACGTTCAATTTCCTCACCTTATCCGTAGTAGCTGTTCAAAAATTTATTATTATTTGTAGTCATATTTCTTTCACACACTAAAGAACATCATAGATTAGGTGATGCAGCCTCATTAATATGATTATAATTATTACCAAAACATCTGGGAAAATCATAATGGACGTGGAGTGTGTGACGTAGAGATCTTGGAAATCGTTGCTACACCTAGAAAAGAACACCCTAAAATAGTTGTAGGAGATGTGCTCGTTTAGGAATCCTATGAAACAGCAGTGTCCCAGGTGATTGGTTTGAACAGAGAACCGGAGCCATATTGTCATCTCGCAGGGTCTCGTAATATCTAAATCAATAACTGCTGGTAGCTAGTCCATTACAAATAAATAACTCCAACATCCAATTAAGGTTTCAAATATTCCAATCATTATTATCGCTTGGGATTATCTCAGCTGGAATATTAAGATTAGCTTTAATACAGAATCATAAGTTTTCTTCTATTTACAGAATGATGAAGACAATTGACCCGATTTTTGTACTGACCTTTTCTGTTAATATTTTTGTATTTTATGTGCAAATGATTTCAACAATCAATAGCTGGGTAGTTTCCTGGACACGTTATCTTCTTGATGAAACTGTATGACCTTTTTACCGTCAATTTTTTTTTACAAAATTAAGTACTGTTTATTATGAAATCATTTTCACAATTTGGTGAATAGTGTAATTCGATTTGTACTGAAAAAGCGATCATAAACCAGTGAAAACAGACACAATTGCGCTTTATAAATTATCCAAGAAATACCTACCCTAGTGACACCATATTTAACAAAAACCACAGTGATGAGCTAATAGGTTTTAAATCATTTTTCATCTATAAAAGCAGGGGTACTGTAGATAGGTAACAAAGGCTGCAATTTTTTGTCAGACTGCTGTTTCACATTTGAGAAAATATTTCATGCTGGTTTATCTATTATGTTGCTTGAAAAACATTCTGTAATTCCTTTCATTTCGTTTCAGTCTCTTCACGACGTAAATACGATCATTTGATGGTTCTTCTTAAAATTGGACCCATGAAATTAATAAATACCACTGTTTTCATAGTATCATATAAAAAAATATTATCACAAACATATTAGGACACATACAAAAATGCACAAGTAATTGGTGTTTGGTATACATAAATCTGCAAAATTGGTGTTGTGTAAATTACTATTGTTTTTCTATAAATTGTAACATAAATACATACTTGTAGATGAGTGGAAAATCATCAGTGCTCAGGAGTCCGAGGGGAGGCTTAGGTGGAGGATCGTCTGGTCCTCGGGTCACACCCTTCATGCCGCACACCATTTTGTCGGTATCAGGGATCACTTCAATGACTTCGCAGCACACTGTGTCATTCATCAGGTAGTTTCTTGAAATATTTTTCTTGTCCACAGCCGGTATGATATTTGTCACAGGTAAATATGCCTATGGAAGTTAAAATACACAGGTTTTTACTGAGAATATACCTTAGTAGTAGTAGTAAAAATTAAAAAACCACACAATATCACAATTAGACATAGATAATAATGTTATAACTCCTTATTCAATGCTTTAAATTATAAACTTGAAGGATTCTCTCAACTAGTTGACATTGGCGGAGTCACTGTGGTAACACATAGTGCCCGAAGCCATAAACTAAAGAAGAAGAAGAAGAGCTGTATTTATGTTCATATAAATGTAATAGTATGGCAGCCGCAGCCTCCGGCAAACCTGCCCCATACTTGTTTTTACAGTAACTAATAACTGGCTGAATCTTCGCTAGTAGGTTTAGTTCAACGAGACGACCAAGCTTTCCTTTGTGAACATTCTCGAAACGGGTAGCTAAAAATGTTCCGTGGAATCGACAACTTCCAAGCGTAGGGCTAGGAAAACACACCACTAAATTTGTAGGACTTTGTGGCCATTTCATTTTCTAAGCTGATACAAATATTTACTAAGCTGCATACAAAAATGCAGCGGGTTATTGATCATTTTTATGACCTCTTTATTTGTACATAATTTTATATATTCAGAATGGAGGACTCTCCAGTCAAACCAACCATTTTAGAGGACAATGATTTTTCCGGGTTTATTATTCAATTATCTTAACATTTCAATAATATATTTTACTGTTTTTTCTCGGGGGAAAAGCTTGGGCGTCTCGTCGATATGAACCTACTCACGAAGTTTCAGTCTGTTATTAGTCACTGAGAAAACAAGATGTGGGCTGCCGGACTATAATGTGTGGGTGCTCTGTATCAATATTTTTATAATGAGTAATAGGGATGTTGACAACTTTTGAAAATCAAAATTTTAATTATGTAGTCCGTCTTTTAGAAAATTAGACACGTAGGTATTTTTTTATTTTTCAAATAAATGAAAATACACAGTTTAAAATAAAATTAAAATACAAAGTTTAGGGTGGGGGCTCGTGACGTCACTTACCGCTACAAGCCGCCATCGCCATACAAACTGCACTAGTTAGTGACGTCACGCGAAATTTCAACTCAATGTAACTCTGTTATTTTTTGGTTACATAAAAAAAGAAAAAATACGTGTCCAATTCGCAGGAATTCCGGAATAAAAAGTACCCTATGTCCTTCTCTGTACCACTGATAAACGTGCATGTCAAATTTCATCCAAATCCGTTCAGCCATTTATGCATGATTGAGTAACAAACATCCACACTTTCACATTTATAATATTAGTAGGATTCAGGCAGGCAGTTGAAGTTGAGTTATAGACCAGATATGACAGGGTTTTATAAGTGAATAGATCTGTACAGTTTAATATCAATTTCAATATGATAAAATTGCCTAAGATAGTCTAAACACCAAAAAAAGAAAAGAAAAAACATGACATTATTAACATCTGAATGGTAGGTTAGTTGTCGTATTGCACAATCTTGCACCATAGTCTAGATTCTAGATGGACAACTATATTAATTATTATGTTGAAAGATTGTATAATGCGATGTAAACTAAGTTGTAGACATTAAAAAAAATATTTATTGACTTACACCATAATAATATGGGTTATTTAATTTTAATATTATTTAATGAATTAACACTAACTATAGGAATTTTACATCAAATAGATCTTGACTTGAGGCTAGCAGTGAACTGACAATAACTGATACTGACAATGATTAATAGTTTAAATACCTACCTTCACATTGATATCAGCTACATATCTGGATGTTGGTCCAGCTGTACACAGAACTTTCAGCATCATCCCAGATGTAGCCCTGTTGACAACTGCTCCTATGATCAACTCTCCAGTCTTCACATTCTGTAGAAAGTTTGGAAAAAAGTCAACAACCTGCTCTGCTATGTTTACAGTATACACATAAATTAATTAAACTTAGTGTAATAGGCACTTACTTCAAAAAAATGTCTTTGCCTTGCAGCTTTATCTACATTCAGGAACGTCTCAAAAGGTGGCATCAGAGCATAAAAGTCTGTAACAATAACAAGACCCATGTGAAATACAAAATTATGAAATACCAAATTACACTTATATTTTTCTGAATAAATTTGCGCAGGCTAAATTTGATTGTGTGTGTGTTTGAATTTGAAGTGTTTTGTTTGGATTTTGATTTGAAGTATGTATCTTGAATTTCAACAAACTGGTGCGCTCAGAGCTCTACAATTACCACACACACAATAAATGGGTGTCTCCAACATAAGGAAGTTGCTGGGCTTCCTAGAGGAACTTGGTTGGTATGAATAAACGGCACAATTCCCACCAAATGCAAAATAGGCGCCCAGTCGTTGAATTGCGGAATCCAGCCCGTTTACAAATACAAATACATGGGTGTCTCCAATGGTAACCATAGATCAGTTCGTTTCTGTGTATGAAGTGGTAGAGGTGTGACTGAGTATAAAATATTAATTACTAGCTAGAATTCCGGGATACAAAGTACCATAAGTCCTTTTCTGTACCCCTAACAACATTTGTACCAAATTTCATAATGATTGGTTGAGCCATTAAGGTGTGACAGCATAACAGACAGACAGACAGAGTTACTTCATTTATAATATTAGTAGGAATTATAAAACTGCTTTAATGTAGATACATGATATATTTCATTCAGGAGCATGTAGGTGTTGACTTACTATCTTCTGGAGTAGTCGCGTCAGCACCCAAGCTAGATGATGATGGAGTTTCTTCCAGTAAAGATGTATCAAAAAGGGCTTCAGCTTCCTTGGTAATAAACTGGTGGAGCTTTACGCGCTTGCCCCGGTCTTGAAAAGTGAGATGCTTGTGTCTCGACTGGTACACTGCGAAGTCCAAGGGTCCAACGCCAATTTTAGCCAAGTCATCTTCTCCTCGTTCAGATTCCCACGTTTTTTGAAGCTGCTGTCCATGGTAATTTATGGATTGCGCCACTAAGGACGCATCCAATGTAGATTCCATTTATGATACCTGCGACAACAAATACGGGAAATTCACTTCACGCTTCATAACTTTGGAATTAGGCATATTAAACAAAAAAAAATCTATCTACCTATATAACCTCTAATAATGATTAATGATCAGCTAGGGAGACCAAATTTTTAATATATTAACCACGCCGCCATCTTGATTACTACTTCTACAAGACCCCTACCTACTCGAAAATTGTAATGAGGTTATCTAAATTATATTATTACATTTAGTAATGTACATACCTTTATATTATCTTTATTGTAGTTTTTAGAACGAAAATAGAATTAAATTTTCACTAATTTACATGTTCCGTATTTGAATACACACACACAAAACGTTTTTCCTCTCTGCACTCGTTTTTTTCACAAGTGCTAACCACAAATTAACTAGACATATGTCTGTTAGGGATGTGAAAAGATAATCGATTATTAAAAATTTTATTTGAAAATAATCGATTTAAATAAATGATTTTTTTTTTATGAATAATCGATTAATAATCGAATATTTTTATAATCGTTTAATCGATTTTTATCCCGTAATTCCCATGGGAAGTCCGAAATTAACGCGGGTGAATTTGCATTGAATTTGCATACTATACTTTATAAGGGTTACAGAAAACAATTTTAGGTATTTTATATCCCAGAATTCCTGCGGGATCTCCGAAATTAACGCGGGTGAAACCACAGGGAACAATTTGTACCTATAATAGCAAATTATTTTAGTTACAAACTGTCATATCTCCTTATTTCCTGAACAACAGCTTGAACACTCCAGAATCTCAAGACGGTTTTATAACGTTTCGGAATATTCCAGATAATTTTCAAACATTTCAGAATATTTTCGATTAGCGGTATACACGAACAAAACACTGACTGCACTGACTTTTAAAATTAAGATTGAATTATTTATTGATATTAATAATATTCGCGGCACTAAGAAAAATCATGCCTAAAGCATGTGGCGCTAGGGGTAAATTTAGGCTACAAAAACGTGGAGGTTAAACGGTTAAAAATTTATTTATTTATTAGTTAGTTATTTATTTATTTATTTATTAGTTAAAAATCAATTTTTATGTAGAATGTCACATCCCTATTTTTTTTTTTATTTAAAACTCCGTTATTTGTAAACCGATTTGGAAATTCTTTTTTTATTGTATGGGTATACTTCACAGGAGCCCTGGAAACGGCCTATTTATAATCAGGTTAGGATTTAATGATCAGAATAATTTTATATTTTAGTCGATTGAAGCTTTTAAAAAGTTTGTATTCATATTTAAAATTTTATTTGATTTCTATTTTCATAAATTGTTAAAATTATTCTCAGAGTTTTATTACTAAAAGCATGCAGATTTTTATTATAAAAAAATCGATTTTTTATTAAAAATCGATTATTTTCCTTAAATCGATTAATTTAAAATCGATTATTATTAAAGAGAGAAAATCGATTTAAATAAAAATCGATTTTTATCTCTCAATGTCACATCCCTAATGTCTGTGTTAACAGCATTTCACCATTTATATTTTATAGTCCACACTCCACAGAGTAACGTAATCAGTGTTGCCAGATGCCTTGCACCTTTTACTCAGATTGACTAGACTTAAGCGCGCTCCACACGCGAAGCCGCGAAACACCCGCGAACCATGATACCACACTTAGGGCGGGCGCCCACGAGCAACTTTTGTCTTCGCAACTAATTTGTCTTTCACATCAAGTCTACGGGTTAGTATGAAAGTGCGCACATGTAGCGACGCGACAGTCAGGAGACTTTTGACGCACTTTCATACTAACCCGTAGACTTGATGTGATGTGAAAGACAAATTAGTTGCGAAGACAAAAGTTGCTCGTGGGCGCCCGCCCTTATAGTGCGCGCGAATGTGGAGAGCGCTTTAGACCTATTATCTGTAGTAAAAAGTGTTGTTTAAAATTTTCTTTAACCGAACATTTCCTTCATACATTTATTTTATTTGTTTCTTAATGTGTTTTGTGCTGACTTATGATTGGTTTTTCTAAACGAAGCCGATAAAATAAAATTGAAAAAACATCGATATATCGGAGTATCGTTTTTTTTATCAATATAATATCAAACTACGATATTAACGTAGAATAGACGGAGAATGAACTAGACGAGGCATTCGCGTATAGCGTAAGAGAAAGTGATATTCTTCCTATGTACACATGTAAACTACCAGTATTGCCACTAAATAACTTATTCCCAATTTCCAAGAAGTTTTAACTTTTTGTAGCTATGGGAAGTAAAATGTAGTTTTATAGGACAGATAGGTTGTTTTGTATATAAACTATAAATCATCGATCCCTGTAGGGGGAGCACGAATTTTTTCGCTCTCGTCTAGTCGATATCGTCGTAATGTCAAAGCGTTTTTTTGTATGGAAAATGAACAACACTGGATAGGTGGCGCTGTTCATTTTCCATACAAAAAAAATGCTCGATATCGACTAGACGAGATCGAAAAAATTCGTGCTCCCCCTACTGAAGGTGACGAAGGGATTATTAATATACTAGCTGACCCGCGCGGTTTCACCCGCGGTAATTTCGGAGTTCCCGCGGGAATTTCAGGATAAAATATTGTTATAAACCTTCCTCATGAATCACTCTATCTATTGGTGAAAACCGTATCAAAATCCGTTGCGCAGTTTTAAAGATTTAAGCATACATAGGGATATAGGGACAGAGAAAGCGACTTTGTTTTATACTTTGCACTATGTTGTGAAGCGGGGCAAGAGAAATGAAAACTATGTAGGTGGCGCGTAAGGCGCGTCATCTGGACAGGCTCTAAGGAAAGGAATCATGTCACGTGTTCACGCTAAACTGGACTTTAGATTGGACGATTTTACGTGATCATGTGACATGACGATTCGTTTCTCAGTTTTATATGCATTAACGATTGTAGATTGTCAACTTGACTAGGAGGCTGAATAGATTCGAATTAAACTTGGTACATATACAGTTTATACAGATACACGTATATAGGCAAGTAGCTAATATCCTAATTTAACATTAGATACCTTAGAACCCGGCGCAACGAGGAGTTCCCGAAAGAACCAGAAAGTCTTGCTGGTGAAACTTTAGGCATCCATTATTACAAAATATCACGTGTTACGTTGTATACAACGTGTTAATGAATTGACCAAGAACTTAAAATATAAATTATGTCGAAAAAAAATTAACAGTCTAAAAATTATTCAACATTAGTTTGGAGGGGAGGAGGATCTACGAATTTTCAAGCGCTACGCCCGCGCCTACGTGTCAACGACCGATTCGTTTTTTTTTTGCTACGGGCGGGCGGCGTGTTACGCGCCAAATATTGTATTTCAAACAATAGGGATGTTGACAACTTTTGAAAATCAAAATTTCAATTAGTCCGTCTTTTAGAAAATTAAAAATCATTAGACACGTATTTTTTTATTTTTCAAATAAATGAAAATACACAGAGATAAAGCGCATTAAAGTTTAGGGTGGGGGCTCGTGACGTCACTTACCGCTACAAGCCGCCATACAAACTGCACTAGTTAGTGACGTCACGCGAAATTTCAACTCAATGTATCTCTGTTATTTTTTGAATATGTAAAAAAAGAAAAAATACGTGTCCAATATTTTTTATTAATCTACAAGACGGACTAAGAAAAAAAAATTAGTCAAATAGCCTATTTAGACATGCGGAGCTAAGATGCGCAACACGATAAAAGTTTATCGAACCATTTTATCGATTCTCGTCGACATATAATATCGTTTTGTCTACCAGTGGTAACATAGCAGCAAAGAATGTTTAACCGAATTTAGTCTTAACTCAATACCTCATTAATGCACTTTTTTGCTTGGACGCCCACAAATATTTGTCGTGTCGACAATTTTATCTTTCGTTCGATAAACATATCATGTTGCGCATCCAGCTCCGCAGGGCTAGTAAAAATAATAATAATACTATTTTTTTAATTCAATTTTTCGCAAATCTGCGTTGTTCTTAATTTACACCCGCCAAACTGCACAGCAGTTTGTTGGCAGACAAACCACTCCCATTATTTTGTTGTTCTTATAATCCTATGTAAAACATGGTGCGATCAATTCGGAAGTCGATTCTGAACCAACTACATTCAATTCATTCAATGCAGTCAATTCATTCATTAACACGTTGTAGTGACAAATAACAAAAAAGAAAAGCACATAATCAGGACCCGACAGAGTTTCAGGGTGAATTTATAAATGTTATCTTTATTAGAAGGTACCTACATCTGTTTGTGAATACTGAAAGTAAATTTGAAAGACTTTCTTGACTAATTGATATAATAATCAAGCAATTTGAATACACATGTAGCTATGTTAGGAGTTCGAAAGGGAATTCCTATTTTACACGTGGGTCTATATACGGGTCACAGCTAATATAGAGTATAATATTATAATAATGTGTGGTCTTTTTAGGTATCTTAAGGCATCGTCCTTAGGTACCTACATTGAGCACCTTATGTACGAGTATTTCGAACTTACAAAATAATGTTACAT
Source organism: Zygaena filipendulae (assembly GCA_907165275.2). Lineage (NCBI taxonomy): Eukaryota > Metazoa > Arthropoda > Insecta > Lepidoptera > Zygaenidae > Zygaena > Zygaena filipendulae. The sequence continues at coordinate 3,827,005 of OU015649.1, forward strand.
TCTTGAATCCACTTATGTGGGTCTGTCTTTCACAGTACTTCAAAGCTATAAAGCGTCATTGGAAGGTTTCACTTCAATAGAAGAGGCGAACACAAAAGGAAAGAGGGCTAGGTAATGGTGGACACAATGGAAATACTGTTTGGACTAGAAGCGGGCCCGACCTACAATAGTGGACGCAAAACTTATTTTATTTCTTTACACTATACAGCGTGTAAATTTAACCGAAGGACTTATTGAAAACCTAGATAATTATAAATTCTTGGTTAAGTACAAGTTACTAATAAAAATATCAAAAACTAATAAATCACAAGCAAACCTTAGATAATTTAATCCGGATAAACCTGAATCTCGGAAACGGTTCCAATGATTTTCATGAAATTTAGTATGCATGGGGTTTCGGGGGCGATTAAACGATTTAGCTCGGTTTCATTTTTAGAAAACGTCGTTTTATCCGTGTTTTCAGGCAGTTAAAAATGAGTGTTTGGTTTGTCTTTCTACTTTACAACAGCTGGCGCTACTAGCGAAGCTCGTTCGCCCAAATATTAGTATTTTGTACGTCGTACCACTCGTACCCGAACCACCTGTTAACCCATCCACCCATCATACCTATAAATACACAGTTTATGATTTAATTTACAAAACGTACTACATCTTTCTTCCATAATCTTATCTTTTCTTAATATATATAAATCACGTTTCACGTTGTTTGTCCGCTATGGACTCCGAAACTACTGAACGGATTTTGATAAAATTTTGTAACCATTTATAATATGGTTCAACTTAAAAGATAGGATACTTTTTATCCCGGAGTTCCCGCGGTAACTCCGAAATTACCGCGGATGAAATCGCGGGGGACAGCTAGTCTTAATATAAATCACGTGTCACGTTGTCTGTCCGCGATGGACTCCGAAACTACTGAACGGATTTTGATAAAATTTTGTAACCATTTATAATATGGTCCAACTTAAAAGATAGGATAGTTTTTATCCCAGAATTCCCGCGGGAACTCTGGAATTATTGCGGGGAACAGCTAATTACCGTAAACTACTGTCTGGGATACAAAGAAGGACATAGAGTACTTTTTTCCCGGAATTCCCGCGGGAACTCCGAAAATACCGCGGATGAAATCGCGGGAGATAGCTATTTCTTATATTTTTAAGCTTATTCTAAAGGATTTCGATTAGTTACGAGTAGTTCTACGGTACCGGCTACGATGCTACGCGCGTAGCACAAGTTACGACAAAAATGATAGCGGCGTATTTCACCGCCGCGTCGCGCGACTGTAAAGTAGGTACAATGAGCTTTATACAATAGATACTATAGAACCCAAAAAGTATTTTATTTTAGCCGCGTGCGCCGTAGAAAACTATAGTAAGTTAGGTACAGACTTGATGTTTGAACGCGAACGTAGGTCGTTATATCATAGCTTATTTTCAGTATGCAACTTACCATCTACAGCGGCAGCGTAAGGACCCTGAAATGTCAAGCCCGTATTATTAATGTGCCTTCTATCACCGACAAGGTCAATAGACTGTCTTAGAGATCAATTCTAGCTCAAAACATATTTTTCGTCTCCATCACACACGTAAAGGTAACTTACAGAGCGACATCAATAGTTATTACGTTGCAATAGAATCTATTGTTGATGCGTTGTTAGTTGTACTCGTATATGCGCTATTGTGAACTTATGTATAAGATAGTTAAAGTTAATTGTTTGTAAATTGTATTTTGTGTGTGTAAAATATGATTTTGCATGTGTGTAGGTACCTACATGTGTTGTATGCGCGACGTATTGTGAGCGTTCACACAATACGCCGCGCGGCTTTGTGTCGGCTCTCGCGCCATTGTCAACGAACATATTACACAATGTTTCCACATTGTGTCTGCTCTAGCCGGTTCTGGCTTCTTCCTTTGATGAGGCACACGTCTTATTTGTCTTCTGTTATGTAGGTATTCATTTTATTGCTATCTTTTATTTTTATTATCCATGATGACATATGGGTCGAACGCGTATACTTAGCCGAAGTTATGTTTCTAAGCCTCTTGTGAAGTTATTGTTAAGTGTTATAACAGAAACTTTTATCTTTGCCAGTTAGTCGGCGCCAGGTTTATTTATTTTATGTACCTACCCATTATACCCATATTTACCTACCTATACCTATAGATTTCCAACAGTTGGTAAGACAGTATCCGTTACTATCGGCTCTACTACTATACCTATATTATAAAACAAAGTCCTCAGTCGCGTCTGTCTGTCTGCTTGTATGTGTGTTCGCGATAAACTCAAAAACTACTGAACGGATTCTCATGCGGTTTCCACCAATAGATAGAGTGATTCATGAGGAAGGTTTAGGTTTAGGTAGGTACAATCTGTCAAGATTTTGGATAAGTTGGTTGAGATATGACGATAATAATTGTTGGAAGCGTTGGAAAAAGTGCATTGAATTTTGCGAACTACACGTTGTCAGGAGTACAAAGAAATAATTTTTGTCCTGGAATTCCCGTGGGAACTCTTGAATTATCGCGGATCTAACCGCAGGGAACAGCTAGTACCTAAATGCAACGAACAATTTGCACATGAAAAATACATATATTGTCTAGATGTAGGAATTTGTTTTTACATTCCTAAAACGATGCATGTAGTAAAATGTTTTTCTATAATATTTTTCTATAGGTAGGTAGGTACTTTCATAGTCTCTAATTATCCAAAATTCATATCTAATTATCAGAAAACTATGATACTTGGTGACTGCCGAACAAAATGTGATCCTGGAATTATGTGAACAGTGTATTCTGCAAGGAAAGGGGTTGACGTTAGTGCGGTGCGCGGAAGCCTGCGCAGCAATCAGTAATCACCGTCAAGTGGTAAACATGGCTGGCCCTCGCGGCTCGCAGTCTGTCCAACACGCTCCAAGAGTTCGCTCGGCTGTCTCGTGGGCCGTCACGTCGTCTTGCCGAACTTTTTCGACAACTTTCTGTTTTCCCGCCAATATTATTTTGTATTCTTTTTCTACTTTTATTGTGTGATTCTTGTGCACCAGTTATGTTGAACTGTGCAGTGAGCTGTGATTTTCGAGTGAATTTTGTTGTGATATATTGTGTCCTTTTTGGAGATAAATAATGTTTGTTTATTTATGCCTTGGATGATACTTGGTAAGTTTGATGTCATACTAATGAGGCTAAATTATTATTGAGCTATCACATCATCCAATAAGGTAGGTAGGTACCTACGAGTTAACGAAGTAGTTACAAACATTTAAACTAACAATCATTATTTACTAGCTGTTCGCCGAGGTTTCACCCGAGGTAATTTCGAAGTTCCCGCGGGAGATCGAGAATAAAAAGTACCCTATGTCCTTCTCTGTATCGCTGCCAACTTGCATACAAAATTTCATGATGATCGGTTGAGCCGTTAAGGCGTGAAAGCATAACAAACAAACAAACAAACACACTTTCGCATTTATAATATTAGTAAGGATTACAACATAAATATTATGTATAAAGACATTACTAAATACTAGGTATATATAACTTTTGTAGTTCTTAATAACTTCGTGACTTACTTACCTATTGAGTGATGTGTTGATATTCTTTTCTCACTACCTATATTTACATTAAAAATGTTTGTCTCTTTTTAGTCTGCGTGCGACAAACTAGTCATGGGTTGTCGTGTGCGAGTGGAGAAAGGTTCCTAAAAAAAACCACTATTATCTAGGTAGTACCTTGCAACGCGTACCTATCGGGCACAGCTATATATAATATTTAGTTAGAAATAAATAAAGATTATTAATAAATTAATAATACAAAATAGGTATTAGTTTTTTACTGACGTAGCTTGTAGTTCATAAAAATAAATAGTATTATTAATTACACGTAACAGGTATTGATTGGCTGATTGCTCCTAATCTTCATCATCGTCAACAAATTTGGTAAGTTATAGATTTAAAAAAGAGTTTCGCATTTAATTTTTTGTGTCTTAAGACTAACGGCCGCACACAGAGTCGTTTTAATGATTACTTAATTTTAGGTAAAGATTTTTGAAACAAAATTACCGCAATCAGAGACGTTCATTAAATTAATGTCAATTGGCATATTTTAACTAAATTTAACTTAATTAGTCAAATGCCAATAAACATTAATTAAAACGACTCTGGTAAAAGTTAAAACGATGCCCTGAGCATAAAAAAGGCAGAAGTTATTTGCAATGTTTGAGTACTATATAGGTACTTTAACTTACCTACTCAAAGATATGTTTCGATCAGATGTTTTAGGTGTTTTGGTAGTTATTAATATCCGATTCTTTATCAGGTTAAGTTTAAAATTTATTCAAAACTCTATACCAACAACAACAACAGACCAATTTCTTCGTATTAATTATATTTACCTAAGATTTTAGTAACCATAACGCTCAGCTATCGCCATCCGCTATCGATAGTCACATATCTACTTAGTTAGACATGGCAAAGTTGCAAACAGCAAAATAATGTAGAGTCGCGGAATTAACGCTCCCATTGTGTTAGTACAATAATCCGCTATCTAGGCCAGCCTCAGTGCTGCAGACGAACCTTTTGTCTTTCATGTTCGCCGTTAATAATGGCGGGCACCGAAACAGCCGCGCACAATACCGCGAAATGTGCGCGTTTTCATTTGCAAGACAAAACGCGCTTTGTTGTTTGCCCGCTCAATACGAAATTTATAGCGGGTGGACAAAGTCATATTGACGTTCGCTGTTCAGCCGTCGAACGGCCGATGGGCATAAATGCATTACGATTGCTATTCGCTCGTTTGGAACTATTAAATCATACGTAGGTATCTATCTACCATTTTGCACGAGTTTTACCTATACGAGAATAACTCACGCAACAATTATACCGTAAGTTCAGTAATCTTAAGGAATATTTTTGAGAAACTCGTAATAATCAGCAAAAGCTAAGGTTAATATACATATTAACTATCGGATAGGTAGTTAACTTAGAAAAAAACTATTAATATTGATCTATTTTATCATTCATTTATAATTGAATAGGTATTTCATTTTACCATGAAATTAAATAAGTAAGCAAGATCATTATAATGGTATGCATTATGTGGTATGCATTTCTATTTATAGTAGGTAAGTAGGTAAGAGGTACTAATTTGTGATAATAAGGAAAAAAAAATTGCATCCCGTAATCGGTCGAATGTGTGTATGTGTTGTTGGTGTGATGTGTTTATCAAATTCGGAAACACTTTTTGAATTATTTCAGTAAAAGTAAAGACTAGAGTAACAGAAGTGTAAAAAGCAGAAAACTCGAGTGGTTACTGCGGTTACCAGTTGTCTATAACCACTAGCCGTTTGAAAGGCTTTGCCGTACTCCGCGCGCCGCGCCGGCCGGCTTTTGGGATCTTGCGTGGGCGGCCATTGCCTCGGGAAGTTTACCGGAAAATAAAATATTCATTCGAATACATAATATAGGTACTTTAATTTCTCTAATGACTGATAAAGTAACAGAATCAACTAATCAAGGCTGCGATGCTTGGTATGCTATCGTTGTACGGAAACCTAACGATAGTATATTATGACTTGTGTGGCGACCCCTACGCTACAAGTCGACAAGTACTGGCTATATGCGACTGCATATATACGACATCCGACGATCTACAGCCGGAGCCGCGGTTCCCCAGTCACACCACCTCGCCCGGCGGGAAGTTTCTCCTTTGGTGGCGGTCGAACCATATTATCTATCCCGCTCCCACTACGGTAGTGACCCCGGCGTGATTGAAAGCAGCCTTCATCACCATCGAACTCCCCATTAAAGTCAGCATGGCTCAAGACAGTCTCGACTCATCGCAGAATACGAGCACGGCTCAACATGGTCTCAACTCACTACATACCACGGAGATTATCCATCCCGCTCCCGCTAAACTTGAAAAAATACCTTTCTTTAAGTTTCATGTTTCACAGGAAAAGGGAAAAAGAAAAGGAAAGAGGTACCTACAAGAGAACCACAAACTACACGGCTGTCGAATGGCCAGCTGGACCCAAAAAGTTATGGGTGTGAAGGTAGAAGACCACAAAGAGAAGACCAACAGCAAACATGGTGGCAAATATACACTGTATCTATTACCTATGCTCCATACCATTGGAACGAAGTTCTGTAAATGAGGGTGAAAACCGCATCAAAATACGTTGCGTAGTTTAGAAAAGCAAAGCGGACAAAAACAGAAAGATATATACCTGGGATCTGCCCAAAAATAGGTATTTATAAAAAATACAAGTACTTTCTCTTTCATCAATATTATAATAATAAGTACTTTCCAATGCATAAAAAAAGCGTGGAAATCGTACAAAAACTCGGAACCCCCGCGCAAAGTTACTCTCGAGATCCAAAGAGGTCGTGGCGTCACAAAAGCGACGTAATTGGCCCGTTCTTTTTCTAGTTCTCTCCGTAAGAAGCATTCAGAACCAATGAGACGTGTGCATTTAAATGACATACCGCTGCTTTGTGGGGGCGCACTAAAAGTTGGTTGCAACTTGTGATGATTCGGAAACCACCAACGTTTCATACTTGGTAGCTTGGAGGGTCGAGTGCTATTGGTTTTAATTAACATCTATCTTCTGCTTTCTTTATCTCCATACAAAAAATAAATATAAAAGCAATCAAGTATGTAGTTAATGTACGTAACTAACCAAACAATTATATTGTACAATGAGAAACTCGAAAGATTCCACCTTTACACATGGTACCATATAATATTTTCTCTTAGAATTTCACTCAAATACTTCCCAAGCGTCAAAACTAAGGAAAATAAGGTTTTATTTGTGCTATTTTAAAAAAATCTACACCTAACTCCTGCGTAAGTCAGTCGGGCCTGATCTCGACTGAATTTTTTTCTCGTGACTTAAAAAGGATACTTTGTTACGTGTTTTTAAATGTTACTCAATAATAGTTTCTTGTGCGTCCCGCTTCGTTCCCTCGGTGATATACGTAGCGACTACATAGGTAGGTGCACCCCTAGCCCCTTCTTTCTCCTATTGAATCGGCTCCCCACTCACACATTCATTCTTTGGAGCTTTTGTGGAAACTCTTAGCTTTTTGTGGCGACGCCTGCCATGAGTTTCGGTCATACTATGAGTATTAGTTTTTTTATTTATTTATTTATTCATAAGTTTACCAACAATTATTACAATTCATCGTACCTACATTAAAAAAGAGATTGCTAGTATTAGGTAAACATCACAAAAATTATACAACTAAACATGAAACTAAGTTAGGTACCTACTTAAAGAGTCAAGTGCACTCCTCATTAAGCGATAGAAGTTACCATATTAACTAACATTTATATTTAAAAGGTGACTATGGTAGTTATTACATCCATTAAAAGTCTATGCGTAATCCAAATAGTGATACATGATTCACTTATTGAGCAATCTACTTACTTAGCCTAGCTATAGGAGAATAATACAGTACAGTCCTACGGAATGGGGGTACAAATGGGAGAATGGCTGCTAGTGGCAATTGGGTGCATGACTCGAAATATTATGAAGATCATCTCATCTGTAGAGGGATAAACGGTTTTGTAAAGAAATATGTGGGTCGTGAAATAAGTAGAATGTAATATGAATGAATGGCCAACGAAGAACGAACTCGAAGTATCAACGAGGACGTGTAGCGTGAAGCACAATTAACTACCTATTTAATTAATTTCATTAGTTTAGTATTTAAAGCTATTTTTGTATTACAGGGATCAGAAAATCTATATACTTACCTATATAAAAATGAATCCCTATTTCCCTTGGTCAGTTGGTCACGGCATCACGCGTGAACGGCTGGACCAATTTCACCAATTATTTCTTGTTGTGTTTGTTATTGTAAGGAGAAGGTTCTTAAGACTGAAGTTTGGAGTTCCTGTGGGATTTCCGAAACTCACGCGGGTGAATCTCCGAAACGGTTGGAACGGCACTTTCACTGCTGATTAGCTGATGTTATAAGAAGTAAATTAGGCTACTTTGTAGTACCTGCAGTAATTCCGAAACTCACGCGGGTGAAACCGCGGGGCACAGCTAGTATTTAATAATATCATTCTTTTCTTCTATCGTTTAAAACAAATAGGTTTTTGCGTCTATTTGTAACCACATATTATTTGAACTAGCTATACGCAATGGATTTGGATGGGTTTTTACTTGAGGAATTCCTTCTAGAAGGTTTTTATAGATAATAGGGAGTTCCTGAGGGAATTTGAAATTATATTATTTAGATAGACATGAAATTTTGTTGTTTCAGAGCCTTTTAAAAACAACCACAAAATAATTGTAGGTACCTCCATTTTGGGGAAGCTAATATTATAATGTCATACTCCACGAGTAGGTATCAAATAACCGTAGTTTTGTAAACTTTGCAACATTTATCCATTGATATAAGAATTAATTGACGTTACCCTAGCACACATCACGTTTACCTACCTATATTTGCTCAATAAATAGATTGGCGCTTCGCACATAAAAGTCTAGTATTAAAGTTAACAATGGTTACTTGGTGAAAGGGGGGGAGGCGCGTGGTGGGGATGGGCGATCGGTATTTGGTGCTCGCATTGTCGTTGAATAACTTTTGTCCCTATTGTGTTTCTTGCTGAAATAGACGCACAAAGAGTCCGCGGTGTGGAACACCAAACGAAATTCATCAGGGCGGCGATTGTTCGTCTTTAATGATGTTTGAAGCTACAATTTGTACGTATCTAATACGATATTTCGACTTTTTTCTCTGTAATATATACTAGGTACCTACTTTTTAAGAAATATTAGATACTAGCTGCGCCCCGCGGTTCCACCCGCGGTAATTTTGAAGTTATCGCGGGAATTCCGGAATAAAAAGTACCCTATGTCCTTTTCTGTACCCCTGACATCGTGTATCTATGCCAAATTTCATCCAAATCCGTTCAGCCGTTTTTGCGTAATTGAGTAACAAACATCTAAACATCCACACTTTCAGATTTATATTGTCCCCCGCGATTTTATCCGCATAGTATTCCTTAACCCTACTATCTAATATATATAAATCACGTGTCACGTTGTTTGTCCGCGATGGACTCCGAAACTACTGAACGGATTTTGATAAAAAATTTTAACCATTCATAAAATGGTCCAACTTAAAAGATAGGATAGTTTTTATCCCGGATTTCCCGCGGGAACTGAAGGACATGGAGTACTTTTTTCCCACTACCTCCGCGGGAACTCCGAAATTACCGCGGATGAAATCGCAGGTGACAGCTAATCATAATATGTAAGTGTAAGTAAAGTCGATCAAAATATTAGGAAGTTTCTAAATCACACTATAGAAATGTAAAATTTGTAAAAATTTAGGTACCTACCTATGGATTAAACAGGCTCTACATACAGAGCTCTCTTGTTTCTTTCTCATAGACCTAGACGCCTGATGGCTGATCGAACATGTTTAATTTCCTCTAAACTATGGTGAGACTTTATAGCTTGTAGGAATCAGTTCTACAATATCTGCTGAAATCATTTCTATATTACGCTTAAAGAAGGCGTTGCTCTCAATTACTTTCGGGATATTTTATTAAGTTTACATATCAAGGTATTAACCTATCCCCAAGTTAAGGATTCCTTCCACAGCGCAAGTTACTGCCTAACCCATTTTTCTTTGAACGTTGCCCTCATTCTTTACACAGATTTTGTGGAGTTGCTTGGGATTCTGATAGAAAGTGTCGCGTAGTGTACCTATTCGCGTCTCGTTTGAAAGGATTGTGTGGCTTTTGACCATTTAGGTTACATGCATACAAACACCTTACAAACCAATATACCGCGTTTGTTGTGAATTGACTATCTAATTTATAAAAATCGCCTGTCACTGTGTTTGTTATCAAACTTCTCCGAAACGCCTTGACCGATTTTTATAATTTTTTTGTGTATTTTTGGGTAGGACTGAGAATAGGTCGTAGGTAATCTTTTATACTGTTAGGTGATAATGGTAGCCCTCTCCAGATTTTTTTTTTTATTTTTTGAACAAAAAGAGTTCGGGAATGCCCTAAAGTCACGCGGGTGAAACTGCGAAGCACAGCTAGTAAATGTATATAATTATGGTCGTACTTAACAGCATTATTCATATCTCTATATTAACTTAATGCTATTCAATATTGGACTATTCACGACATGTGGGGACTATGGGTGAATTAAGTAGCCGGTGTGACGCCCTATGAGGCTTAAAAATTTATTTATATTCGAAAAAGCATTTTAAAGATATATGTATAATGTATTATAACATAATACACTATATGTATAGTGTATTATGATATAATACACTATAAAACTTAAGTTGAAATATATTTAAAGTATTGCGAGTTGATAAACTCACAATCTAAATTTTGTATGATTATTGATGTATAATTCATAAACTAAAATGAATAAAGTAATTATTCATATGAAATAAAATGTTTATAATAAGGTATATTAACCGTGTGCTTGGTTTCAGATGTAACGGTGATATCGACTTGTACCCCCCAACCCCCCGCATACCCCTCTCAAACAAGACGTGAACGCACCGTCAGTATCCACGCGGGCGGCTGAGACGTGAAGTGGCATCGGCGCGGCCGGCGGACGAGCGAGTCGAGAGGCTACGCGTCGCGCGTAGAGCGCGTCGCGTATACAACATTAAATGTTGTTAAACGAGTTTGGTGGTGGCTCGAATATAGATTTGCATTATTATGCTTATCTAAATATTAAGTTAACATAGAGTGTTGACAAACGAGTTTGGTGGTAGCTCGTATACAGATATTGTATTATTATACAAATCTAAATAATTATATTGGAGTCTCACGTGAAGGTCTTAGATGAGAATGCCGACGACCACTTTCACAATAAAGATGATGTAGTTGGGAGTTCGAACGAGCTTACGTACTTAGTGACTTGTCGCTCTGTACGAAAGCCTTGTCAACGCGCTCGACGTCCGTTAGGATATCTTGTGCGAAGACAAATATTATTATGAGGAAGGCTTTCGGTGTGTATGGATTGTAATTTTATGGTTATTAAATTATAATTCATCACATCTTATCGGCTCGATGCATACGTGTATTTTCAATTTATTGGAATTTACAACGACGATGAACTCTAATCCTGAGCGGTTAGACGTCGCGCGTCGCGAGCGTAAGATAACGTAGAGAGGTAAAAATCCGCGCCTTGAGTTGTCTTCGCCGTGACGGGTTTCGTTGTGCACGTATTGTATCTTGTCTATTGAATAACTACGCCTTCCGTGTTATTCAAAAACTATCATCGACTATGCGGCTGACTGGAGACGCGGGATCGCTTCCTACACCAAGGGAGTGTTGAACGCTCTTCTTTCAAGATAACATTACTTTCTTTTTTTTACAAACATAATAATTATAGTCAATGCGCTTTGTGACTTTGTTACGTTGTGCAGAGACTATGGGATCGGCTGTGGACGACCTAGTCGTTAACGCTTGATCTCGGTAAACAGTTGTGTTTTTCAACACGACTTGTTTATCAAAATAAACGAGTGCTGAGTGGGTGTTGTACGAGGACGAGTTGTGATCCAATCAATTGGGCTTCGGCCTTAGCTACGTGTAGCTACTATAACACAAATTGACCGACTGAAGTTATGATGTCCGGCGAGACTGGTCTCATACACTTATATTTGAATTATTGGGATGGTGTTGAGGTCGCGGTACTATCCGCATTACGGCCTCGGTCTTCGGGCTGACACGTACCCAGGGGTCTCGGCACCGCCGAATTATGACCTCCAACGATTGCTGCTGATACGGGACGTACAGTCTCATATAGCTGATTCATCCTCTAACGGATGTCGGTTATGCATATTTGGAGAACTCTCTACCTTGTGCAACACAGGTGGGGGGGGGTGGTATCTGCTTATGAGCAGGTGGATGACCATCACCGTGGGTAGCGCAGGACGGGGCTATTCCACCTCTCGCTATATAATAAACTTGTTATGTAGTGAGAGCCATTGTAAATATTCCTATTGGAGTATCAAGTTGATTATAATTATACATCGTATGGGAGGTGTTCTATGAGCATCATATTCCTATCTCAGAATCCGAACACTACTAACGTCGATAGACGTAAGTTAGTGATTATGTGTACCACTGTAATAAGGCTACCGTCTTTGGAGTCTCTCTGCTTCCGGGCTAACAACACTAATAACGCACAGACGTTAAATAAATGTACAGTGTAGTCTCGCACTTAAAAATAGAACCGTTCGTGTAGAGCGAGTTCATATAAAGATCGAATGGCACCCAACTCAAACGCAGTTGGGTGTACTAAATATAAATATTTCTTACAGAAATATTATGCACAAATATTAAAATAAAATGTCAAATTAATTGATGGTTGTTTTATTCAATTAATACCTAAGTCCAACCTCGACCCATTATAATAATGCGGATAGGATGAGGACGGAATCGAATCTCAGCCTAAAAGAACTGGAGTCATTTAAAACACAACGTAAAACTGGGTCTAACTATTAGACGAAATTGGCCAAATTAAAATGTTCAACATCTTTGATGTTGTTCATAAATTGATGAAGGAGGGTGAAAGTTACAATTTGGTGCCGTGACCAGGATCATGGCTTAGTTAGTAATGTAAAAGCGACCGCGACAGTGCATCGCAAGGTTGGCTTACATACGAATAAACGACCGCGACAGTGAATCGCATGGTTGAATCAAATAAATAAAAACGACCGCGACAGCGTATCGCATGGTTGATCAAAAATGAATATAAGTGGCCTAGGTCAATAAATGCATGGCTATTTAAACATAATAACGTAGGGGTAACACCCTACAATTTGTTGTCCGTGAAATGGAAAGGTTATGAGATTCGACCCTGACTCTGATTATCCGCATTATAAGTGTTGAGGCTGGGAATATTAACTTGCAATGTTGTTACAGATTGCCGATGAATAATTAATACATATCTCGAGTAACATTAATAGTGAAAGTGATATTTAAATACGTATCTTGAGTAACAGCAATAGTGAAAGTGATACGTATAAAAGACATTATCTCGAGTAACATCAATAGTGAAAGTGATATGTAAAGACAATTATTGACATTTTAACAGTGCTAAAAGCGAATTACTGACATCGCAAGGACGATCCTTAAATTAATTGTATCATAATAGTTGTTAAGTGTAATAGTTGTTAAGTGACTTGTCTTGTGATTTAGTTTAATTTTTAATAACTTTAATCTAGTGAATCAGTGCATAAATAAAAATGGGCAAGAGGAAGGAGAATGAAGGACCCACGGAGTCTGTTGAAGCCGAGACCGAAATAGAAAATGTACAGCCACAGCGTAAAAGGCGGCGCGAAGGCAGAGAAAAGGAGGTACCTGATAATGAAACAAAGTATGATCGTTTGTACAAGTTGTTCAAACGAACTACACGACGGTTACAAAACAAAATTGAAGTTCTCGAACAAGAGCTTAAGCGGCCATCTGAAAAGGAAGATGTACCTCAAGAGGTTACAATTGAGAGTTCAGAGCCGGAAGTTCAAGAGAAAGTCATATATGTAAGCGATATATCGAGTTTACAACACGAAAAACCTAAATTCAGTAACCCGGAGAAGGGGCATCCGGTTACTTTTATCGAGGACCTAGAAACGTATCTTGAAAAGAGACGTGATGTGAAAGGACGAGAGGTACAGATTGCTATTGAGTGTCTTAAGGCGGAGGCAAAGGCGTGGGCCCGAATTTATAAAGATTCATGGTATAGTTTTAATGATTTTAAACGAGAATTTCTCGAAACTTATTGGGGAAAACCCGAGCAAGACAAAATACGTAGAGAGATTGCGTATAACAAATGGAACGGAGAAAAATGTCCGAAAATGTCCGATCATTTTATAAAGCTCGTAGGGCAAGCAAAAATGCTTACAAGACAAATACCAGAGGAGGATCTGGTGTCCGATATAATCAAACACTTTCCAACTAATGTACAAGATTTATGGTTCTGGTCTAAGAGTCAGACAATTGCTGAGGTAACAAAATTCCTCAGGGCTTTGGATGATAATAGAGCGGAGGAAAGGCAACAACCTGTGAAATATCAAAAAAGCAACAAGAATATTAATGAAAATTGGAAAAAGGATTTTCAAAATAAATACCGCAAAGAGTGGCGGAAACCTAGTGAAACAAAACCGACGTCGACAGTGACATCGGGCAATTTAGAAGAGGAGCGGGAGAGTGAAGGCACCGCACCTTTAAACAACTAAAGACTGCGAAGAGGGTTCCGGTTGCAGTCGGCAGTGTAAGGAACCGAGGGTTCGAAATTATGAAGAGCATGGGGTGGCGCCCAGGCGAGAAATTAGGAAAAAATTCTCAAGGACTCTACAAACCTATCGAACTAAATGGTCAAACTCACAAAGAGGGGTTAGGCTATGAGTTTAATAATATGAAGTACAACTTTGTAAAACACTTACAAAATAGACAAGACATGTTACAACAGGGAGTCATTATCTCAGAACTTAATGTTAAGTCTGTTTTAAATGAATCTCAGAGAGAAATTGAAGTACTAGAAAATTTTAAAAGTGAAGTTGTAATAAATATATTCAATTTTGAGATAGAGGCTCTCCTGGACACAGGGAGCGATATTACCTGTATATCAGAAGAGCTCTGGATCGAAATTGCAAAGAAAAATCAGAATTTAGCTACTATGCCTGTAAAAGCGATTCAAATAAGAGGTGTCCTCGGACAAAAGAGCTCTAAAATACAACAGATAGTATTGTTGCCTGTGAGATTTAACGATTTAATTATTGAAACAAGTTTTTTAATTGTGCCTAAATTAGTAAGATCTTGTATTATTGGTTTTGATTGGCTAAGGATGAATAGGGCCATCATAGATTTAAGTACTGATAAGACTGGAATGTATATAACTAAAGATGCAAAAGAATATTTTATAGAGTTGTTCAAGAGAAATATTGTAGCAATATGCAAAATTGATTTCTCAAGTTTTGAAAGTATTTTTAATAACATAAAAATTGGTTGCGACTTAAACACTAAAAATAGAGAGACTTTAAAAGTTGTTCTAAAATCTTATGCTTCTATGTTCTCCGAACAACTAGGACGAGCGAATTGCTACGAACATAAGATAGAGATGGTCGATGAGCTTCCTATTGTAAACAGATCTTACCCTATACCATACGCCTACAGGGCGAAACTTCAATCGAAGTTGGATGAGATGGAGAGTAATGGTATTATAACGAGAATGTCAACACCATACAGTAGTCCGTTAACATTCACATTGAAAAAAGACGGCTCTATAAGAGTCTTATTAGATGCTAGAGGCATAAATAAAAAGATGATTGGCGAAACTGAAAAACCTCCAATGCAATTGGATGTTTTGAATTCATTTCATGGTGCGAAATATATAACCACTATCGACTTAAATAATGCATACTTTCAAATACCGATTTGTAAAGAAAGTAGAAAATACACAGGGTTCACCTTCAATGGAAAGTCGTATGTTTACAATGTACTACCACAAGGATTGAAGACTTCAGTGGGAAGTTTCAGTCGTGCAATGGACAAGATATTGGGTCCGGAAGTAAGAGAGTTTTGCGTGAATTACTTAGATGACTTGGCAATTATCACAACTGGAACGTTGGATTTACACTTCGAACATATACAGACGGTCCTTGGCAAACTGTATGATGCGGGTATGACCTGTAACTTGCAAAAATGTGAATTTATATGTAAAGAGATTAAGATGTTGGGTTTCATAATATCCACTGAAGGGATACAAACAGATCCAGACAAGTTAAAGAGTATAAGAGATTTTCCAAAACCTAAGAAAGTAAAACAATTAAGAGCGTTTTTGGGGCTCTGTAATTTTTATCGAAGATTTATACATGATTATAGCAATTTGATCGTACCATTATGTAAACTATTAAAGAAAGATCAATCATGGAATTGGGGTTCTGAGGAACAAGGTGCATTTGATCGATTAAAAGAAAGATTTATAAAAACCGTGATGTTACACCATCCGGATTTTAATAAACCGTATTACTTACAAACTGATTGTTCGGGCATTGGATTGGCTGGTGTGCTCTATCAATTGGACGATAATAACGAAATGAAAATTTTAGGATACCACAGTAAGACATTAAAAGGACCAGAATTAAACTGGACAGTAACTGAACAAGAATTTTATGCAATAATAAGTTGTATAAAAAAGTTTGAAACATATCTAAGAGGTGCACAGTTGATGATTAAAACTGATCATAAAGCTTTGATATTCGTGAAGAATTGGAAGCTTTATAACAGTAGAGTAACGCGTTGGATACTTTATTTGGAACAGTTTAATTATAAAGTAGAACACATAACAGGAAAACAAAATTTAGTTGCTGATATATTATCGAGATATTTGCCTGAGGGCAAGCATATACAGGAAGATAGGGGTATATGCTTCGAGATATTATATACAGAAACTACTGAAAATGTTGAGCTCAAAGAAAAATTGAACCGATTATCTGAACTACAATCATTAGACGCTGATATCAGCGCAATTAAAGAACGTCTGGGAAGCGTGAGTGTGGCACAAAGTAGATCAGATAGAATTATATTGCGATGTAAATTACGAAACAACATTTTGTACTATAGTTCAATTGAGACGAGCAAGGAAGTCATATATCTTCCAAAAATCTTAATTAACGATATAATCGATCAAGTACACCTTGAAATGGGGCATCAAGGTGCTTATAAAGTTGTAAAATATATTAAAGATAGATTTTATTGGCATGCGCTTACTAGAGATGTGAGAAAGAGGATTAAAACATGTCATGTATGCCAAATGTCAAAGAGCGAGAATATTAAATATGTTGGACCCTGTCAGTCGATATTGTCTAAAGACATTGGAGACATTGTAATGGCAGATATATACGGACCGCTACCAGCAGGAACCCTCGGGCTGAAATTCATAATAGTCTTTCAGGACACATTCAGTAAATTTATAAAGTTATACCCGATGAAAGATGCCACCGGCAGAAGTGTTTTATCTAAACTAAAACACTTTTCAGAGATTATAAAACCGAAAACTATAATGACTGACAATGGAAAGCAATTTATAAGTAATGTGTGGAGAGATGGCGTGAAAGAGTTGGGCATCAAAGCTATATATACCACTGTGAGGAATCCTAGACCGAATACAGTTGAAAGAGTGAACAGAGAGTTGGGTAGATTGTTTAGAACCTATTGTGGTTCGAATCATAAGTCTTGGCCTAATATACTACCGACTTTAGAAGAGTTATATAACAATAGTTTTCATGACAGTATAGGCTTCACTCCGTGTGAAGTTATGTACGGTGAACCAAATAAATTATCATTTGATGAGAAGCTCATGATCAACAGAAAACCCTTAAATTTACACGATATCAGAACTCAAGTTCGAGAGAATTTAAAAAGTGCTAGTAATGTACGACGCACAAAATATGACAAGAGTCATAAATTGATTGTATTTCAAATTGGTGACTTAGTAAAAATACGTAGAGATAACAGGTCCGTTAAAGGGCGTAAAGAGACAAAAAAGTTTGAATTTTTGTATGAAGGTCCATACAGAGTGGCCGCCGTGCCTTTCAATAATGTTTATACTCTACAAGACGTGAACACTGATAACCTTAAAGGCAATTATAATGCTATTCACTTGTACAAATATTACAAATAATAAAGGACTACCCCGAAGGTCCGATAATAATGTAAACATTTTTAATTTTTAAGATGGTTGTTAATATGTAAATAATGTTGTTGATTCGAAATGATAATCATTAAGATTGTATCTTATGATTGTAAACATTGTTGATTCGATGTAATAAATATTATTGAGATTGTACCTTGATATGATTGTGAACAATACTGTAAGGAGGAGCTAATCATTAAGATTGTATCTTAAGATTGTAAATATTGTTGATTCGAATGTACATAAATAATTGTGATAATTATTTAAGTGAATAAAGACATAGAAAAAAAATTGGGTCAGGGAGAAGTGGCTCAATCACATTCAATCAGTTAAACAATATATATTGGTTCAAAAACCAAAGATGTCTTGATATAACAAACATACTTTAATCGCCTATTATGCGATAAAGCATAACTATATGAGATCTAGCAAAACTAATTAATACCATAACAAACACATCGCCATTCCACATCACTTTATTGGTGAACGATTGAATGTGGTTGGAGGGGTGTTGGGGCGGCTGCTTCCCAAAAAAATAATAAATTTATGGTATAATTAAAGAGGCGAAAATAACTTAGAAAGTTTTATTACTCAGTGTTTCATAAAACTTTGGGGGGGGATTGTGACGCCCTATGAGGCTTAAAAATTTATTTATATTCGAAAAAGCATTTTAAAGATATATGTATAATGTATTATAACATAATACACTATATGTATAGTGTATTATGATATAATACACTATAAAACTTAAGTTGAAATATATTTAAAGTATTGCGAGTTGATAAACTCACAATCTAAATTTTGTATGATTATTGATGTATAATTCATAAACTAAAATGAATAAAGTAATTATTCATATGAAATAAAATGTTTATAATAAGGTATATTAACCGTGTGCTTGGTTTCAGATGTAACGGTGATATCGACTTGTACCCCCCAACCCCCCGCATACCCCTCTCAAACAAGACGTGAACGCACCGTCAGTATCCACGCGGGCGGCTGAGACGTGAAGTGGCATCGGCGCGGCCGGCGGACGAGCGAGTCGAGAGGCTACGCGTCGCGCGTAGAGCGCGTCGCGTATACAACATTAAATGTTGTTAAACGAGTTTGGTGGTGGCTCGAATATAGATTTGCATTATTATGCTTATCTAAATATTAAGTTAACATAGAGTGTTGACAAACGAGTTTGGTGGTAGCTCGTATACAGATATTGTATTATTATACAAATCTAAATAATTATATTGGAGTCTCACGTGAAGGTCTTAGATGAGAATGCCGACGACCACTTTCACAATAAAGATGATGTAGTTGGGAGTTCGAACGAGCTTACGTACTTAGTGACTTGTCGCTCTGTACGAAAGCCTTGTCAACGCGCTCGACGTCCGTTAGGATATCTTGTGCGAAGACAAATATTATTATGAGGAAGGCTTTCGGTGTGTATGGATTGTAATTTTATGGTTATTAAATTATAATTCATCACATCTTATCGGCTCGATGCATACGTGTATTTTCAATTTATTGGAATTTACAACGACGATGAACTCTAATCCTGAGCGGTTAGACGTCGCGCGTCGCGAGCGTAAGATAACGTAGAGAGGTAAAAATCCGCGCCTTGAGTTGTCTTCGCCGTGACGGGTTTCGTTGTGCACGTATTGTATCTTGTCTATTGAATAACTACGCCTTCCGTGTTATTCAAAAACTATCATCGACTATGCGGCTGACTGGAGACGCGGGATCGCTTCCTACACCAAGGGAGTGTTGAACGCTCTTCTTTCAAGATAACATTACTTTCTTTTTTTTACAAACATAATAATTATAGTCAATGCGCTTTGTGACTTTGTTACGTTGTGCAGAGACTATGGGATCGGCTGTGGACGACCTAGTCGTTAACGCTTGATCTCGGTAAACAGTTGTGTTTTTCAACACGACTTGTTTATCAAAATAAACGAGTGCTGAGTGGGTGTTGTACGAGGACGAGTTGTGATCCAATCAATTGGGCTTCGGCCTTAGCTACGTGTAGCTACTATAACACAAATTGACCGACTGAAGTTATGATGTCCGGCGAGACTGGTCTCATACACTTATATTTGAATTATTGGGATGGTGTTGAGGTCGCGGTACTATCCGCATTACGGCCTCGGTCTTCGGGCTGACACGTACCCAGGGGTCTCGGCACCGCCGAATTATGACCTCCAACGATTGCTGCTGATACGGGACGTACAGTCTCATATAGCTGATTCATCCTCTAACGGATGTCGGTTATGCATATTTGGAGAACTCTCTACCTTGTGCAACACAGGTGGGGGGGGGTGGTATCTGCTTATGAGCAGGTGGATGACCATCACCGTGGGTAGCGCAGGACGGGGCTATTCCACCTCTCGCTATATAATAAACTTGTTATGTAGTGAGAGCCATTGTAAATATTCCTATTGGAGTATCAAGTTGATTATAATTATACATCGTATGGGAGGTGTTCTATGAGCATCATATTCCTATCTCAGAATCCGAACACTACTAACGTCGATAGACGTAAGTTAGTGATTATGTGTACCACTGTAATAAGGCTACCGTCTTTGGAGTCTCTCTGCTTCCGGGCTAACAACACTAATAACGCACAGACGTTAAATAAATGTACAGTGTAGTCTCGCACTTAAAAATAGAACCGTTCGTGTAGAGCGAGTTCATATAAAGATCGAATGGCACCCAACTCAAACGCAGTTGGGTGTACTAAATATAAATATTTCTTACAGAAATATTATGCACAAATATTAAAATAAAATGTCAAATTAATTGATGGTTGTTTTATTCAATTAATACCTAAGTCCAACCTCGACCCATTATAATAATGCGGATAGGATGAGGACGGAATCGAATCTCAGCCTAAAAGAACTGGAGTCATTTAAAACACAACGTAAAACTGGGTCTAACTATTAGACGAAATTGGCCAAATTAAAATGTTCAACATCTTTGATGTTGTTCATAAATTGATGAAGGAGGGTGAAAGTTACACCGGCAATTGCCCGAAACACATTTTTTACGGATTCAAATAACGATGCACTGTGTTACACAATGGTCGGGTTTGATAATGCCATTAGGTATTGGGGTGTAAAAAATGCAATGTAAAGCACAGTGGTTCTAGTTGGAATACGGCCAGGTTTTTTTATCGATTGTCGTAAACAATGGACGGCCGCTGCGACACAATAGTTTTGAATGGCACGCGATTGTAGATTAGGCATGGTGGCACCCCTAGCGCCTTCGGGGATCAAAGCTACTGGACTTCTCCTTGAATACTATCAACTTTTGACAGATTTCTATCTTGTTACTTCAAATTATATTTGCAGATAGGCATTCAAAATATTATCATACATTTTTTTTTAATTTTTTTATTTAAAAAGTTTGAGTGAGAAAGTGAGATTTGAGTCATTATGAATAAGAATGTAAAGAACATATTTCATTTGTTGTGCAGAATGTACCTACCTATACTTTTCTGGAAACTATAAGTACGTAACACTTGGGTGCTTTTTGGGTTTTACGTGAGGCTATAATTACCACAAAGGTTCAATAATAAAATAATAATAATCCACTTCACAACACACAAATTCACTTGATCCCACAGTAACTTATCTCGTGGAAATCAAGAAAACGTGGTATATAAGTACTACATATAATTACATATATTACTAGCTGTACCCCGAGGTATCATCCGCTTAAGTTTTGGAATCCTCGCAGGAACTCCAAAGTAAAATTTTGTCCAAAAAATAAAAATAAAAAATAGCCTAACGGGACCTATTCACAGGCCTACCAAATATACCTACACAAAAAATTTCATAAAAATCGGTCAAGGCGTTTCGGAGGAGTTCGATAACAAACACTGTGACACGAGATTTTTATATATTAGATAGTATAGATATTAGATATACATAAACACGCTCAGACTGGAATGTGGAACCCTGTGTTGATCACAAAAAGTTCATCCCTACCGGGAACCGAATCCGGAACATCTTGATTAGCGGGTATTATAGGCATGAAGAGAATTGGTGACCTACTGCGCCAATCAGGTCTTCATGACTAAAGAGCTATTTTTTTTTTAAATAAGAAAAAGTTTGTTGTTGCAACTTGCATGAAATACCAAACAACAACTAACACACACAACAGCATTGAAGGATTATAATATTATGTACCTTTAATGCCTGAGACGCTTCCTTAACTCCATACCAATTCTGTAAAACATAAACGTTATACAATACTTATTTACTTAAAAAAAAATGTTTATCGTCGCAGTTTTTCCATATCAATAGGTAGTAACATAAAGAAAAAGTTTTATTTATTCTTTGTTGTCATATATTGTAAATTCGCGCTTTAATCCAAATTCATTTTGCCATCAAAAATACCCATTTCTCCACATGTCAAAGTAAAATGATACCATAAAATCTTATCAAACATGACGAAATGAATGGAAGGGAAGCCACAAGCAAATAGAGTAACAAAAGTTGGCAAACCACGTACGTTGGGCGGTTTTAAGTGAGTCGGATGGGCAAAAAAGGGAAAGTTGTGACGCGATCTCTATTGTGACGGGGATTCGAGGGAATCACATCGGTACACCGCGCCGCCGCGCCGTGCCGTATTCAGTAGGTACGCATTGGCACGGATATAAAAAGCTTAAATTCAGCTGGAATAGACAAACTGTAGGATTAATGTTCCTGAAAAAAAAAGGTGAAATTATGACTGTAACAAGCGAGCGCAAGAAAGTGAACCACGCTCAGTGACGAGTTCCGTAGAGACTAGAGAGAAAGAACGATCCCTGATAAAATCAAAGTGAATAATTTTTTTTTTTTTTAATAACATTCAAAGTAAAATACGTACGCGCACGTAACCATCTCATTTAAAGTAATTTTCTTTGAATGTGTTTCTTAATTTCTACCATCTTAAAGTTTTCCAGGACTTTTCACCTCGTAGAGTCGAAAAGTTGTCTCTCTCATTAACTAGTCGTAAAAAGACGAAAAGAGCGAGAAAGACATACGACTTTAGAAACGAATATTTCATAAACTATTGACTAAAATTAAGTAGGTATAGTTTTTCAATACTCCTACCCCATCTAACGATACTCCACCATACACTTAAGCTTTTTCATCCCTCAATTACACAAGAAACATGAAATGAGACATCTAGTTTTTTGACACTATTCTGCCGCGTTCTGACACGAGGGGATTGCAACTTGCAAGGGACTATTGTTTACACAGAGATGCGTCTTCGTCTGAGATGACATTCGAGATCTTTCATTAAGACCTTGCCGAATATTTATATTTGTGAATCTATCTATTAATAAGTCTGACAAGTTCGGCAAGTATATGGAAGGAGAGTTAAGTATTTAGTGATTTTATTTCAAAAGCAGTCTGCCAGAATCCACTTTTCATGTTTGTCAGGTATAGGAGAAAAAATATTATGAATTATTCAAATAACATAGGTACCTAATGTAATGAATAAAATTCTTCCTTGTAACCTTTGGGCCAGTAAATACGAGAATAATAAAGTTATGTTTATTATATAGTACATACACATAAAATAATAATAATAATCCACTTCACAACACACAGATGTACTTGATTCCACACTAAGCTATAAGCTTTTGTCGTGGAAATCAAGCAAAAATGGTAGTTATATACAATATACCTGGTATTATTACATAATACAATTTACGTATATTATACTATATATAGAAATATACATGCCCAGCGGGGCTAAGATGCGCAACTCGATAAAATTTTATCGAGCCATTTTATCGATTTATACATGCCCAGCGGGGCTAAGATGCGCAACACGATAAAATTTTATTGAGCCATTTTATTTGCGCATCTTAGCCCCGCAGAAAATGGAACCCTGTGTTCATCACACAAGGTCCACCCCCACCGGGAATCCAACCCGGAATCTTTTGATTAGCGGGTATGCATGGTGACCTACTGCGTCAATCGGGTCGTATGAAAGTGACAGAAATTCTCAAAGTCAAAGAAATTTTATGTAACTACAATTCATGAAAATATTAAAAACAAATTGAGTTTATGTTATTTTTTACTATTATCAAAGAAGAGCATTGACTACCTACGCTATATCTTTGGATTGTTGATTTCGTTAATGAGATGATCGTGAATTGAAGTAGAGTTTTGCGATGAATGATTGATCGAATATCGTCAATCGATGGTCGTATCATTATTTCTAGATCCTTGTCAATACTGAATATGACACAACCTACACGATTGTCTTCGAGTAAAAATATACGATTCTGTGGACTACATCCATTATCTTGATACTTGACATCCCTTCTTTTGCTATTCGGGTAAAAACACTGTAATTCATTATCTTTAGATAAAGCTACGTCTTATACTAATTACTGTATCTACGTTGTACTACAATGTCATATTTGTCGACAATAGTATCCTTTATGCGGCAAACAATCGTGTTGCTGATGAATTTTGGTCTGTGTCTGCGCCGTGTCTTTGTGTTCGAGCCTCCCTCTAGTGGACAACACAATGGAACAAAAGTTGTTCAATAGAGGCACAAGCACCTAATACCCTGGCCCTCCCTGTCCATTGTTTCGGTTAATGTTCGACTTTTATGGATATTTTCAATGGATAGCTTTAATCTGGTGAATGAAGTTGCTAAGTCTTGCCAATTAGCGCAGAGAATAGCGCTCGGTGTTTGATACATAGACATAATCTATACTTTTCATTAGCTATTTTCATAAGCGTATTGTACGTATATTAATCGTTCACAAATGGCCGGCATTTTTTATGACGTCGAGGACAGAAAATGTGTCGTGACTAGTGACTCGTGGACTTGCGGTTGGTGCTTGCGCATCGAAATTAAATCATTCCCATTTCACTTTGTCTTGCAGGCCAACCATAAACTTTTGAAATACCTAACATGTTCCAGTAGTTTCATTGATGTGTCGCAAATTGACCTGCAAAAACGTACGTTTATCTATAGGTACCTTGGTTTATAGGTATGTAGTAGGTACTAAACAAAATAGGTGGTTTTGCTACATAATATAATTTTTTTTATTGAAAACCTCCAAAAGTACCCTTTTTGGTACTTTTTATAACTTTTTGATATATTTGTACTATTTGATAAAATTGAATTATCTTCAAAATTTAGTGTTTACACTACTTTATATTTTCCATTACGGATTTCGACCTAAACGAAATATCTCAGAAAATACGACTTTTATAGCGGGCGGCTGTTTTCTATCCCATATAAACATTCGATTTTCATCTGTTGTTCATTGTCGCTTGATAGCTAAATTTTATGAATATTTATATTATAATTTATAATAGTACGTATAGTATAACTTTTAAATAGCAGATCGCCGATAGAAGTTACAAAAGCATTTCGCGCGGCACACAAGTAGATTATAGAGTTGCGCCTTCGGTCACAATGGCTCGGCTCAGATAACTCATAATGCAGTTTGCCGATGGCGATGTTGAAAGCGAGCGGCACTTCCCCCGATCGGTATTTCCACGATAATCGGGACAAAAGAACTTTGCTAGCGCGTGTAAGCTATTGCTTGTGTTAGTTGGGACGCACACGCGGCTGTAGCACCGGGTTTTCCATTCACATCGCCTCGAATGGAAAGCTATCTCTAGGATACACTTCTATTACATATGACGTTTATATTTGTATAGGAGTACTAGCTGTCCCACGCGGTTATACCTGCTTTAATTTCGTTAGTTACCGCAAGAATTCCGAGATGAAAAGTACCGTAATTACTTTCCTGTACCTATGACAACATGATGCAAAATTTCATGATGATCGGTTAAGAGTAAAGGCGTAAAAGCGTAATAAACAAACAAACTCACTTTGCATTTTTAGTATTAGGTAGGATTTATTTACAAGGATCCCTAAAATATTAAGTAGAAAAGCATAAAATTTATTTCTGCACAACACACAAGAATAATAAACAGACATTAAAGAAGTGCCTAATCTAAA
Source organism: Zygaena filipendulae (assembly GCA_907165275.2). Classification (NCBI taxonomy): domain Eukaryota; kingdom Metazoa; phylum Arthropoda; class Insecta; order Lepidoptera; family Zygaenidae; genus Zygaena; species Zygaena filipendulae. Next base: position 3,852,671 of record OU015649.1, read on the forward strand.
CCCAAGTTATCTTGCATGCTCTGCAGAAAGGAACACCTACTCAGCATTAGCTAGGTGCAGGTACATCCAGCGCTGGTTTTCAGCACGTCGCGTTGTCACGCACGGTACATATTTTATTTTACAAATTTTATGAAGTGCGCATACAATCCAAATTGATAACGTCCAAGCATTATCATTATTTACAACTTACAACTGTTATATAGGTACTATACTAAAGATAACTTCAGAAGGAAATTTTTGAAAGTCAGCGCTGCCTGAAACCCAGACTTGAACGCTTCCTTTTCGCCATAGTTTTTAAGTTTTTTTTGTGTACATTCAATTTAGACCAGTATTAACATTATCTATACTAATATTATAAAGAGCAAAAGTTTGTGAGTTTGTGACTACTGAACCAATTTTGAAAATTCTTTCATTTATAGGAAGCTACAGTGATTCTGAGTGTCAAAGGGTACTTTTTATTCCGGAATTCCTACGGGAACTTTGAATTTCTCGCGGGTAAAACCACGAAGGAACAGCTATCTCTGGATCTACTCAACCGATTTTGAAAATTCTTTCACTTATATACCTATAGAAAACTACAGTGATCCTGAGTGACATAAGGACATATCCCGGAATTCCCGCTTGAACTTCGGAGTTTATGAGATTGTTATCTATGGATCTACTTATTATATGGAAGCTAAAGTGATCCTGAGTGACATAGGGTACTTTTTATGCCGGATATCCTGCGAGAACTCCGAAATTACCGCGGGTGAGACCGCGGGGGTCAGCTAGTTGCTAATATAAAACTAATACGTTTAACATTAAGCATTGTGATTCCAGTATATTGGCACAAAGATGTAGTGGAAAGTTCTTAAACATAAAGGGTGGTTATAGTGACCGCGGGTGAATAAGACCGGCCAAGCGGTAGGATTACACTGGCTCGCTCGGTGCTCTATTGTCATAAAATTCAATACATATTAGAACAAAACTTTGCATTCAACGCTAGACTTACCAAGAGATCATGTATATTATATTTATAACAAAGCTCCTAGCTATTCCCCGCGGTTCCACCCGCATTAATTTCAAACTTCCCGCGGGAATTACGGGATCATAGTACCTACTCTATGTCCTTCTCTGTACTGCTGACAACGTGTATCATTTAACGTGTGTGTTCATGAGCTTATAAAATAACACATCCTTACTGATTGACTATTTTTTTTTTAAACTGCGCAAAATCTAATAGAAAATCAAAATGTATCACAAGGTTTCACGAGGCTTTTTGGAAATTCAACCCCTAAGGAAAAAGCTGGTGAAAGATTGTGTAGGAGAACACAATAATATATATATCAATTTTGAAGTTCGATTCATGAAAATCGGGATGCTATTAGTATTTTTAAATAGCATCGATCGACTGCATTAAGGCGCATAATATTCGCATACTGTCTATAGAAAGTGGATACCCGATACATTTTCTGCCTTTTCATTTTATTTATTTATCTTTATGTGGCATAAATTGACAAAGAGTGTATATCTACTTGTAATTAAATGGGAGATAGTTTTCAATAAATACAAAATATCTAACAAATGTGGGCGTCCAAGCTAAAAGGTACCAGTTCTCGGTATTTAGTTTCCGAAATTTATGCAGATTTGTAAAGTTCGGTGAAAAAATTTCTTCAATTTCACATATCTTAATCTATAATAATATATGAAAAATTATGTAACTAGCAAGTAGAAGTGTGTTTTTTTATTTCACACAAACTTTTAAAATGATTTTTCTCAAATTAAGCTTTTTCAGAGTTTCAACTTCAAATGTCTATAAAAAAAAACTGTGCTAGTTTTTGAATATTTTTTCTATCCTTACTATCAATTAACTATTCTAGATACCGAATCTAGTCTTAACTCAATACCCCACTACTGGTACCTTTTTACGTGGACGCCCACAAATGGTAACGAAAAAATATGATATTACTTATTGTTAAAATAGAGCGTGCACTATCAAGTGTTGCGGGTGGAAGCACTCCGAATCAAGTGCAGTGCAAACACTCATTGCGTTATGTTTAGAGGGAGCGCCGAGTGACATATCCATCAGTAGTTGGTGCGTTCGGATCAAACGCTGCAAGGCGTAGGTTCGAACCCTAACAATAAGCTTGAGCTCTCAGTGAAGGAAAACATCCTGAGGAGACATAGACATAGACATAGACATAACTTCATTTGGCATCACAAAATTTCTTAAAAGTAATACATGCGTCAAATTTAAAATGAATCGTATATAGTTTCCGTGATGCCAAAATGGACACCGTCTCAGCATAATATGCTGTCGCATAAAGTGTGGCAGCGCTGGTTTTCAGCGGAGCCCATACGGCGCGGGGATGCGTCCGCGCGATGCCCGATCGTATGTCTGCCCGCCAATTCAAATACATACACATTACATAGATAATATATATATAAATTATATAGATACATAATATATTATAGTGATTTATTGATAGTAAATAGAATAATAATAAAAATAACATATGATATAATAGGATTGGAGGAAACCATAGCGTAGTGGTAGGACACGTTCTAGTGCCCGGCTGGCTAACTACCACCTTCAAGTTGAAAGTACCTAACGGTGTGTTCCGGCAGCCTTAATTGAAAGCCAGTTCCCATTCCAGTCAGGTGAGTTTAAAATCTGCCAGCACACTCACTTAACATAGGTGAGCTATGGTCAAACGCCTAGCTAAAACGTAAGTCATTGTTGTAAGTCTAGTTTAGTTAGAAGACTTGGGTAATTTATTGTTACGCTATGTATCGAATACCCATAAAATAAATAAATAGGGCAACATTTAGGCATGTCATAAATATTTATGTTTGCCCTGAGGCTGAGGCGTTTAGTAGGTATGTATTTGTAAAAAAAGTATATAAACAAATATTTTGTTGTGTTTGTTTTTGTAAGGAGAAGAAGAATTTAAAGAATAACCTAAGAAAATTGCGCGAAACATTACAAAATTTAAGAAAACTTGACGACCATATTAACTTTTCTAACATTAATAAAACCTTTTTTAACCTTTGCTCCTTTTATAACTTTGGACATAACTGCCAGTTCTGTGACAGATGCTTAGATGCAATCTGGATGCAATCACTACCTGATCACTACGGCTTAGATCTTTAAAACTACGCAACGGATTTTCATGCGGTTTTCACCAATAGATAGATTGATTCATGAGGAAGATTTGTATTGGAATATAATTCTATTTTATCCTGGGATTCCCGTGGGAACTCCGAAATTACCGCGGGTGAAACTTTTTATTTGCTTTTCTCAAACATTTATAAACTTAGAAGATTTTTCTTCAAACAAAATGAACGTGACACGGTCATTAAATAGGTAGGTAACTCACTCGAGCTACCTCAACACGCCTTCATGTGTGAACCACACTCTATTGTTTCAAGGACAATGAATGCTAATTCCTGATTAGTGTAGCTTCCTGCGTTGTGCTTATATTGACAGATTATCCTGTTATAATCAAGTCGAACAATGCTATCACCTCTATACGACCATACTGTTAATTATAATTTAGTCACCTACTCAAGTAATTTCTAATTTTGCTCGAATCGCGCTAAGAAGTTAGATTGTAGGTATTTAATTTTAATCGTTGTTGGTAAGTATAGTAGGTTATGTAAAAAAGAGAAGATAATTTTTTAATTCGATGTTACTTTGGCCGTATTGTTTGTAGGTAATATTTTTATAAGTAAGATTAAACGAGGATTTGCAGCATTTTTTTTAATGTCATAGGGGACAAACGGGCAAGTGGTACACCTGATGATAAGTGATTACCGCCGCCCATGGACATCTGCAACACTGGAATAGGGATGGGAACTGTATTAGATTGTCGTCCTAAATACGTATCCAAAAATAACATGATATCCTACTAATATTATAAACACGAAAGTTTGTAAGAATGTATGGATGGATGGATGGATGGATAGATGGATGGATGGATGGATGTTTGTTACTCTTTCACGCAAAAACTACTGGATGGATTTAAATGAAACTTTACATTAATATAGCTTATACATCAGATTAACACATAGGGTACTTTTTATCCCGGAATTCCCGCGGGAACTGAAATTAACGCGGGTGAAACCGCGGGGCAGAACTAGTTAACTATAAAACTATTTTAAAAAAAGCGAGAGAATTGAACGCGCACGTTGCCGACGCGCTAACCTAATATGTCCAGTTTTACGCCCGAGTCGAGAACGCGTGTGTTCCCGAGACACTAGAGCCACATAGATCCCGTCCAGATGCTCTCACGCGTAAAACGTTGCAACGCGTCGGACTCTCGACTCGCGCGTTCTCGACTCGCGCGTAAAATGCGTCATGGACAGACTATGGGTTATTCGAAGCCCCTTTTCTTTACATTGCCGCTGACGTGTGGACAAATCAAATGACAAGGTCATTGACCCGTTTACATTGTCATTGGCAAATTATAATTATAGACGCCATTATTAAAGAAGAAGAAGAAACTCACGGTTTGTCAGTGATTTGTCAGTGTATTTTTTGTATACAATGTTTGTAATCAATGTCCCCCGGCCTCGTTTAACATTAGGTACACTTTGTATCATGAAATCATTTAATGTACCTACTACAGCTAGGGCACAGCACAGGCCTACCCTTACGCTATATGAATGAGGATAAAAGATTACATTCATATATTTATACTAGCTGTACCCCGCGGTTTCACCCGCGGTAATTTCGGAGTTTTCGTGGGAAAAAAGAACTCTGTGTCCTTCTTTTTTGTACCCTTGACAGTAGTTTGCGGTGATAAGCAGTTCCCCGCATTAATTCTGGAGTTCCCGCGGGAATTCCGGGATAAAAACTATCCTATCTTTTAAGTTGGACCATATTATAAATGGTTACAAAATTTTATCAAAATCCGTTCAGTAGTTTCGGAGTCCATCGCGGACAAACAACGTGACACGTGATTTATACATATTAAGATAAGTACCTACATAAATCAGAGAAATCAGAAATATCGAATAACAGACGCCTTCTACCGCTGGGCTACCAAGGCGTACGAAATTTACGATAAATGAGTATCAAATTACATAATTTACTATGATATGATTGATTGATACCGCTCGCTCGCCGGTCACTGCTATAACAAAATCACACATTCTACCTGTTTTCGTATGAATTACTTAATCGTCACATGCGCTCTAACTTAACAACAATTGAATGAAAATCAACAAACAATAGCGGTAATGACTAATGATGCGATTTTGTCTAAATAGTGCGATGCTGGGAAGGTGATGTCCTAAGGCAAAATTGTAACATCTTATTTATAAAAAAGCACTTCCACAAATATCATGTCAGAGAACCCCCATTATCTTATCTAATATATATAAATCACGTGTCACGTTGTTTGTCCGCGATGGACTCCAAAACTACTGAACGGATTTTGATAAAATTTTGCAACCATTTATAATATGGTCCAACTTAAAAGATAGGATAGTTTTTATCCCGGAATTCCCTCGGGAACTGAAGGATATAGAGTACTTTTTTCCCGCAACCTCCGCGGGAACTCCGAAATTACCGCGGATGAAATCGCGCGGGACGGCTAGTCTTAATATATATAAATCACGTGTCACGTTGTTTGTCCGCGATGGAATCCGAAACTACAGAACGGATTTTGATAAAATTTTGTAACCATTTATAATATGGTCCAACTTAAAAGATTGGATAGTTTTTATCCCGAAATTCCCGCGGGAACTCCGGAATTAATGCGGCGAACTACTTATCACCGTAAACTACAGTCAGGGGTACAAAGAAGGACACAGGAACTCCGAAATTACCCCGAATGAAATCGCGGGGGACAGCTAGTATATATTAAGATAAGATTTGGTAGGTCTGCAAGAATTGATCGGAGGTTATTTTTCAAAAAAAAGACATACGCATCGAATTGAGAATTTCCTCCTTTTTGGGAAGTCGGTTAAAAACGGTATGTTGTTTAACAATTTTTGAGAAAATAAATAAAAAACTAGAGCCCTATTTTGAATTATAACACAGCGAGGCTCTGCTCATAACAGTCTTCAAGAAAATATCTATAACTACCTAATTTACACTCACTTGAAAAACGGTTATCGTATACCTAATTATTCGAATAGATGGGATAAAAACATTGTTATTCTCAAAAAGATTGAACTTGACTCTTGGTTACCTACCTACGTAAGAAGCAAGTAATTTCACAATCATGATGTCAATGACCTACCACCACAATCGATGTTTCCAAGCGAAGGAGCTCCATTGTCGTAGCGCATTTCAATGAGAAAACCTAGATACACTGTCATAAGCCATTATCTATTATGTGACTACATCATTTGTTTTCATACAATGTTGTCTGAAATTGTGATCCATCACGACTTGAATAGCATCGCATTGAATAGTTGGTGGGTGGTTTGCTCCGCGCAACCACCGGCGGTAGACCCCTGAATGTGTCCCGGGACCAACCCCGGGGGTCAATTTAAACATAGCCCAGGAGCGGTGGGGGGATCCGAATAGTGTGGTGGTGATGAGCCATTGTTGTGTCGTCGCATTTCGAGTGCGAATTGTCACAGGCAGCGGCGTCGGGCGATTTCATCAATCGCTTATTATACGACTCTTAACAAATGTGTGTTGTTGACTGTTGTACACAGATATTTTATCACACAATAGACTACGCAGGGTGACCTTCCAAGCGTTCCCCAAATAAGCTCTATTACACCAGTATCTATGGTTACTCGTCTACGACTCAGCGTCCTCAAGTCTGCCGCAAAAAAAGTTTATAGCATTCAAACAACTGTGGCATTAAGTCCGCCTTCAGGGGAAGGTTCTAAAAATAATATGTAGTACCGGCAAAATCGAATACTATAAATATTGCTTTTAGCAATATAGGTCACCTCATTGTACGTGTCCATATGTTTTTGTGTTTTTGTAATTATGCTCTCAACTGTGCGTGTGTATGTGCAATAAAGTAGGTATATGTATTTGAATTTGTAGTGCATAACTAAGTGAAAATTGTGGCATGCTTAATTTCAGAGAATTTGATGAACTTGCTTTATCTAGTCTAATGTACCTATATCTTCGGTGTGTCTCGATTTATTTGGAGGAAAAATAGCTACCAATGTTAGTTGAAAAACTTATCCAATTTTATCGCACGCCTCGAAATAAAAATAAAAAGTTGGTTCAAGTATTCTTTCAAATGAGTGATGATATCCTCAATTTTAACGGATTGTTAATATATGGGACAAGTGAAACCTACTTTTCTAATTTTCAGGAGAAAAAATAAATAATGAAGCATTATCAGCAAGAATTTAGGCGTATAATAATTTCTTCATAATTAAAACTATAAAAATGTTATGGAAAAAATCGTTAAGGGTATACTACACCCAAATTCACGCCAAACGCTAAAATTTAGATAAATACTTTTTGTGTTTTTACTTCCGGTGCGATGTAGGAAACTTTTTATTTAGCATTTTCTTCGAAGGTATAGCTATTCACAGGTCTTCACAACTATTTGATACCGTATTCAGTGATTCGATGTTTTCGTTCGATTCGGCAGTGTGACTGAGCACAACACCAGTGAATACTACTATATCGAGCGGGTCCATTGTTGGAGGTGACATCTAAAAGCATTGTGCCAAGCTGTACAATCGCGCCATTACCGCTGCCTTTGTGATAATGTTAACATATCGTTATCTGGATCAAGCGCCATCTATTGTCCGAAGCGTGGAACTTTCTTTAAAGGGTTTTTGATTTTCTTCAGTGATAAAAATGTCTTATAATGTCGTGTATTTGAAAAAAAGGATTGGTAGATTTGTTGTAAGAATACCTAAGAATGCCTACTTATTTAATAATTAAATGATAAAATAAAAAACAATACCCAATATGTACATAATATGCCTTAACCAAATACAAAAAACTTTCTTATAATTTTAAATGCGAGCAGAATTTACTTAGGTATCTAGAAAGAAGAAAGAAAGAAAGAAAATACATTTATTTCAGCACAACACACAAGAAAAGTACAAACATAAACAAAACAGTGCTTAATCTAAAGAAGACATAATATCTCTTGCATGATCTACCGAAAGGGTCACCAACTCAGCATTAGCTAGGTGCGGGTATACCTAGCGCTGGTTTTCAGTTGGCAGCTCAAACATATAAATTATAAATGTAAATACACCAACTAAACAGAAAAATTTAAAAGATGAATAACAGGAAAAAATACAATAATTATTACTCAAGTAAATAATACCTATGTATACATATAAGTACTTATACAATATAAATGCCGTAAGTTCTGTAATACACTACTTATAATACAATAATTATAATACAATACTTTTAATATAATGAAACTAAATTAAGAAACTAAACTAAGAACCTAAACTAAATTAAGAAAATCTATGTACTTACTATTTCTTAAGGAATAATTAATAAATATCTAATCTTAGGAGTAGTGATATTGTGAAATAAATTATTTGTTGTGCAGTATATTATAATTTATAACCCTTGCTAAATGCTAATTACTCAGCTATTATATTATATTCAAAATCAAAACCAATAAGACAGTTTCATAGCATTGTGTAGCGCATTTACAAGTGCTACGAACACGCTAATGAAAACGATTTTCGCAAGTCTTACTCTTGCCCATGTATAAAATGATGAAGTTACATTGCTCATTTAACAGATAACTGAGCCACTATATTTGTCTGTTGGTTTTTTAACATATTTCAAAAAAAGATTCGTAAATCATCATATTAATGTAGTTTTTTATTGTATATGTTACGCCGTATATGGTATTTCTGACAGCTGTTGTGAATTGATTTTCATATTTTTTTTAATTTACCTCCAGCACTACAAAAAATAAAATTTCCTGTAAGTCTATAATTTTGTCCTCTTCTAAGGGATTATGATAACTGAATCTGACCATATTCTGTCCTAACAAATATTTGTTCTTAATAACAACCTCAGAACCAGAGAGAAGGTTATCACTTGCTCAGAACAATAACAGTAGTTATTCTTCTGAGTTTGTAACTGTCCACTGTTTTCTCTGACTGACATTGGCATGAATACCTAGTGTATCTACCCTTCCAAGGAGTCTTTTGCCATATTGAAAAAAGAAGAAGAAAAAAATTTAATTCAGTTTTTGCTTTTGCAAATAATTATAAATTTTTATACATTAAAATAGTTATACATTTTTTTATGTTTTAATTGATGTGTCTCAAAACTCGTTTTTTTTAATGGTAAAAAATACTCAATAAACCAAACACTCCATGAGTGAGTTGCTTGTTTTTCATTTGACTATCTTTTGAATTTTGATATTTACTATAAGGTTCATAAAAGTAGAGATATTAATTATATTATAGCCTGATAATTTTAAAGATTTCTCTAGTTCAAATTTAGCTCAATGGAGTTTTTATCGTGTAAAATCAAAGCAAATTATTATAAACATGTAGGTACTTACTTGATAGGGCGATGACGCCGCGACATTCACGGGTGGGTGGGGCGCTCACCGAGTCTGTACTGACCACTGGCCATTGTTCCTTAGCCACCACAATGACTGGTTAATGAGATCAGATCCATACTCTAGCTGGACAAAAGCCCCCCCAACGTACCACCTACCTACTGATTTTATTAATTAATTCATTACAATAGAACCGAACCTGGCCTTTTGTGCAACTATCCCTCTATTGTTTGCCAAAGTGACTTAGCAACACTGACCTCCTCACTTTGCTGATGTTTTACTCAAATAAGTTATTGGTGAGATACAAGCTTTCCGATTTGGTATAAATTGTATACCTACCTTTATGTATTGGATTTATCCTGTAAACATCATAATGGAAAAATGTCGTAACACGCAGCAGCTTATGCTTTAACACAACCCCATCCTGGTGTACTACCCAACTAAGTAGAGCTTGTACCAGACAGCTGATATAATCCTTACTATTATAAATGCGAAAGTGAGTGTGTTTGTTATCGTGAAATTTTGCATTCACGTTTTCGGGGGTACAGAGAGGGATATAATATTAGTATGTATGTACTTTTTGCTCTGGTATTCCCGTGGGAACTCGGAAATTAACGCGAGTGGAACTGCGGGGAACAGTTAGTAATTATAATTTTCTTTAATAATACGATTATGAGGACCTTCTCGTATACTTACGTATAATATTATACATACTTAACACCCAGATTCAGAATAAAAACCAATTTTTATCACATAAATGTTTAGCTCTGATACGGGGAGCGAATTAACCCGCAACATATAGCGCAGTAGTCGGTTAACTTATCACTCCACCAACGGTGCTGTCAGTATTTTTTGTGCTAGAGTGACTAATGTTAATGTCTGCAGAAGATGTAAACACCTTGCTTTGTTTTATTATTTAATCGGTGTAAGAACTTAAATTAGACGTAGTTATGGGTCCCATAGATGGTATAAGGCAATCTGAAAGATTCTATCTGCGGTCTGCCTCTCCCAGTCTTGTGACGTAGTCCATGCGAGCATATAAGCAGGCACCAGTATGTCACAACTCGACGCAATTTCTCCATTGTTTTTGGAGTACAATGAAGTACACTTGGTAAAATAGGAGTCGCTCTGAGTTAGCATATGAATAAACTGGACAAAGGACCCCTTCTGTCCACATGCAGTGAAATTTTATTGATCGGACTCTGTAATATACGAGTAATAAATAGCTAGGGTTGTGTTGAATCATCCGCAATATTCATTATGACAAGGAAAACATGCAACCTAGGTAGGTAAGTACATTTATCCGAGTCATTTTTAGCTGCATTTATTGAGTGGTTTAAAATATAAATAAACAATAAATATTCAAGCAGCCTTCGTTATTTGCTTGGTCGCATTTGAACATCGCTTCCGCTATCTGTTCGCGATAAACTAAAACTACTGAACGGATTTTCATGCGGTTTTCACTAATAGATAGATAACTCATAGGAAGGTTTATATCTATAGTTTATCCTGGAATTTCCGCTGGAAATGATATCAGAAACTTAATAGTTTTGCCAAGGGTTCTATTCTTTTTAAATTACAGGCTTGCAAGCACTCAAAAAGTGAATTTCCTTTTTATTTGATTAAGAATTGAGTTAACAGGTTTTTTGATAACTAATTTAGGCTTTGCAACGAGATGTTTCTAATCTCGAAATAGAATGGTTGAAAATGTAACATTATTAATTTCCTACATGCACGTTGCATGTAGGAAATGCATTGCATTGCACGCATGTTGCGCTTTCATATATGTTACCTAAGTAATATGATAGAATTCGACTCAAATGAAGGTCGAAGCCTCGCGCGGCCGCGGTGCGTCGTCGGTCCATTCAACGCCGTTCGAGCGTGGGCCCGCTGCAACCAAGTTATCATGCTCCGCATGAAACTCATTCCGTCTCCCTTTGAAATATATTCAATTTCAATGATTTTATATCTTTAGCGAGTGGAATTCAAAGCAAGGGTAGTTTAAAAATAATGTTACAGTGAAATTATCTAGGGTTACCTTCCTACCTCTTCAATTGTTGTGTTGGTGTTTGTACATGAAACTTACGCATCTAAATAATTTTAAAACATATATAAATAAATTCGTACTAAATCTACAATGTACCCCTAGGCCTTAACGAAGTTGACAATCGGACGCAGATAAGCAATAACATGTTAACCCACAAAACAAAGTTATTGATTCAGAACAATTTATTGAGAGTTAGGGAACGTTTTTTAGTTATGTGTTTACCTTATTAAATTTTTTAAATATGTTACTAAATATTGAACATAAAAATGTTGGAACAAAATGGCGCTATAATTTAAAAATTTTAATTTACTCAAAATTTCTCCAGTGTGGGTTAACACACTATTGCTTATCTATGTCCAATCTATAATCGGAAACGCATAGAAAACGATATGGAACGGAATCTTTACGTCACGTGGTCACGCAAAACTGGAGTTTTGATTGGATCGTGACCACGTGACATGACGATTCGTTCCTTAGTTTACTATGCGTTAACGATTATATATTATAAAATTGGCTAAGGGGGCTGTTCAGAACAGGAATCAAACCCACAACTTTTGTTTTATGCCAAATCTATAGTTTCCTGCCAGAAATTGGTCAAAAAGTCTTTTCAGAATTTCCACAGAAATGCATTATACGTATAAGTAGGTACTAGGTAGGTAGGTATAGTTACTACTATAGAAGTGAATATGCGTTGTATTACCAATTATTTTAATAAAACAGCAGAATAATATCGCACTGCATGTACCTATATAATGTTCTTCAAACGATGAGGGCCGGAGATCAAAAGGACGGCACAGTGGCGAGGCGAGCGGTCTTTTGACCGCACTATATATAGAGAAACGATCCTTCTATCCGCTTCATAGAGTTCGAGAGTAATCGAGGGTCCCGACATGTGATAACGAGCTATGCATATTAAACACTCATTTCTCTATTATTATATTTTCACTTTATTATGAGATTTATAGCGTCTTGAAATAACTCGCTTACCTACTTCGCAATTTTCTGTTTGTCCCTCACGGTTTCACCGGCGTGAGTTTTGATATTTCCTCGGGAATTCCTAACATAGCTATGAACTATTGTCTCGGCAGCATAAATATCTATAACGTTGGGATATCTGACCTTAATCGGTCAAGCCGTTTAGCAGTTACAATCACTAACAGACACAATTATACCTACAGGTATAGGTATATTGCGTTTGTCATATGTTTAAAATAAGATAATTTCTTTGTATCATAATTACGAGGGTGAGCGTTAATATCTGCAACACAGTTTTTAACTAAAGCAGGTATTAACGTTCTAACCTGTTTTTTGTACTTCTACTTTGTTCAAAATAAAGAATTATTATTATTATTATTATTATATAAAAATGCCCTTGTTTATTAATACCTTATACCTATATATACCTATACAGTGTGAGTCTGGATAAAGTGTACAAATGAAAATGAGGGATACTATGTTCAATTTTATCGACGAAAAAAATAATAAAAAAATTAAAAAAATTTTTTTGAATTTTTGACGATTTTTTTAAAATTTTGGTTCGCGTTAGGGTTCCCCTCGTAAACAAAACACTATAACTTTTAAAATAAACGGTAGATTGTCAAGATAAAAACTGAATTATGATCAGAGCTTATGGGGCGTCTTAATAAAATCAAAATTTTTAATCAAAATTATTTACAATTCAAAATAATGGCGTTTATTTAACAAACAAAAGTATTTTTTTGCACAGTTTTTTCAGTAATTTTAAAATTGCTTAATAAAATGTGGTATTAACATACATTTTTGAAGGCTTACAATTATTCTACATCATACTAGCTTTCAAATGGTAAAAATTTTACGTTTATAACTTAATCACAACATTTTTTATGAAGTGTCAAAGAAGGCCTTCAAAGTATGGTATTTAATGAACAAAGGCGCGGTGAATGTTTAGGGTACATTTTATTGCATTTCAGGTAAAAAAGTTTTGTAACTGCACGTGGGCTTAAGTTTAGGGGTACGGGAAGAGACCAGTGTTGCCGTTTTAGCTACTTTGTAGCTAGATCTAGCGGATTTTGAACGTATTTAGCTACTTGAATTGATCATGGTTTCATACATTTTAGCTACTTATTATTACTTAATGCTCCATACATTTAGCTCATTATCAGAGGGTGCAGCACTTACATGAAGAGGTAGACTGCCGTCCAAGATGCGTTATGTCAACATGGATTCTGTCAAAAACTAGACAAAACCCAAACTTTCCAAAAAAAATTTTATGGATGGACGAGTCAACATTTACAAGGGATGGTATAACCAACTGCAGAAATTTGCATAAGTGGTGCCCTAAAGGTGAAAACCCAAAGTTGAAAAGATCTTCAACGTTCCAAGTGAGATATTCAGTAAATGTTTGGGCTGGTCTCATTGACGACATTTTGCTTGGACCAATAATACTGCCGGGAACATTAACTGGTGAAAGGTTTTTAACGCTTTTACGCGAAGAACTACCTGAATTGCTGGCAGATGTCCCACTGGCTTTGCGCCGAAGAATGTACCTACAAATGGATGGATGTCCTGCTCATTATGCAAGTAATGTAAGATCATTTTTAAATGAAATTTATCCGAACCATTGGATTGGCCGGCAAGGACCTGTGGGGTGGCCTGCGCGTTCACCTGATATGACGCCCCTCGACTACTTTTTATGGGGTACAATGAAACAACGCGTCTACAATTCCCCAATCAACAGTGAAGCCGATTTACAAGATCGCATAATTAATTGTGCACATGATTTAAAAAATGATCGCGAGATGATAAGAAGAGCGACACAACAAATCGTTCTTCGCGCTACTATGTGTCTGCAAACAAGAGGTGGACATTTTGAGCATTTAATGCAATAACTAACCAATAAGTAACCAATTGATTATTAAAAATAAATAATAAAAGTATTTTGTTTCGCCTCCAAAAAAATATCCACAATAAATGATAAATACCACTTTTGGAGATCCTTTTTTGACAGCTGATAAAAAATGTTGTGATTAAGTTATAAACGTAAAATTTTTACCATTTGAAAGCTAGTATGATGTAGAATAATTGTAAGCCTTAAAAAATGTATGTTAATACCACATTTTATTAAGCAATTTTAAAATTACTGAAAAAACTGTGCAAAAAAATACTTTTGTTTGTTAAATAAACGCCATTATTTTGAATTGTAAATAATTTTGATTAAAAATTTTGATTTTATTAAGACGCCGCCCCATAAGCTCTGATCATAATTCAGTTTTTATCTTGACAATCTACCGTTTATTTTAAAAGTTATAGTGTTTTGTTTACGAGGGGAACCCTAACGCGAACCAAAATTTTAAAAAAATCGTCAAAAATTCAAAAAAAATTTTTTAATTTTTTTATTATTTTTTTCGTCGATAAAATTGAACATAGTATCCCTCATTTTCATTTGTACACTTTATCCAGACTCACACTGTATATAGTACCTTACTAATATAAATAAAAACACTGATAAATCACAGAGAAGATAAAAATATCAATTTATTGACCTTTTAATTTGATTTATTGGCAAGTCGGCGATAATAATGCAACAAAAAGGAGTGACGAATGACCCTATAGGTACGTACTATCTGTCAGCACGTCGGCAAGTTTCTCGCTCAATTTTCATGAATAATTTTATAATAGCTACTTATAACAAAAAAATATATGGTTATCTTTAACCTAATATTACTAGCTGTGTTCCGCGATTTCACCCACATGAGTTTCGGAAATCGCAGGAACTCCAAACTAGCCTAATTTATTCTTTATAACATCAGCTAATTAGCAGTGAAAGTCCCGTCAAAATCGGTCCAACCGTTTTGGAGATTCACCCGCGTGAATATAAAAATTCCTGCAGGAACTTCAAAGTTCTTTTATTCTTCTCCGTCTTACAATAACAAACACGACAAAAAAAGAATTACCGAAATAGGTCCAGCAGGAACTAGGTATAATATGTATAACGTGATAATGAATTTATTTATTTATTTATTTAAATGGAGAAAAACAGATACAAATTAACTGAAAACCCCATTTAAAAAATAAAAATAATATGATAAAAATATATTTTATGTCCAAAAAAATTTATACTTTAAAAGTTATTCAACATTAGTTTGGAGGTGGGTGAACTATCTACGAAACATTCCAAGCGCTACGCCCGCCGCGCCTACCGGTTCGAATTTTTTTGCTGCGAGCGGCGTAGGTACGCGCCAAATATCTCCTTATCTTATCTCTAAGACGTGTCACGTTGTTTGTCCGCGATGGACTCCGAAACTACTGAATCGATCGTGATGAAATTTCGTCACTATGTTGTATTTGGCCCAACTTAAAAGATAGGATAGTTTTTATCCCGGAATTCCCGCGGGAACTCTGGAATTAATGCGGGGAACAGCTAATCACCGTAAACTACTGGCAGGGGTACAAAGAACTTTTCCCCGCAATTCCCGCGGGAACTCCGAAATTACCGCGGATGAAATCGCGGGGGACAGCTAGTTGTATTATAATTTAGACTTGGGCTAATAAAAATGAAAAAATATAACCTATAGGTATTACCGATTTGCTTGTCGATTCTGAGCAAACTACTTTCTAGTTTTCATTTAATTCATTAACACGTTGTATAGATATTTGAGACGAAGTTTCAGTAAGTTTGTCTATCATGTATTTGAAAGTTACAAAAGAAAATGTAGCAGTAGGTAACATTAAGGTGATTTCCAAATGCTACTTAAGACTTTATTTTCGACTTTACAGCAACGATCCTCACTCATTGCTAGGACTTCTAATCGAAGACAGAAAGCACGTGGGGAGGGGAGTTCCCGCGTGACATGCATAAACCTACGGGCTACGATTTAAAATATACACACAGCCGAATGCATAACCTCCTCCTTTCCGGAAGTCGGTTAAAAAGTATCGGAATCGAAGTTGGAACCGGAGGAACCGGAGGCGTAATATTAATCTGAAGTTCCGATTTATCGGAGTCGGAATCGAAGTTCCGTAACATCTTTAATATTGATGTTTTATTTTGATTAATTGTGGCGTAACTGTAACAAATCTAGGTACCTATTGCAGGACCATCGCCGACTGTCGCGGCTAGCTAGCTGCTAGTCGTCAAGCAGCAACGACAGCGAGACAAGGCCATGTCAAGTTCGTCGCCACCGCCCGCACCACGTACATATTATTTCGGTAAAGCGCCGCTACTGTAACAATAATGGCTGAGTCCCCATTGTTTGGGCCCGTGGCACATTACGCTTTTGTCTCTGCCCTCTCCCGTTCCTCACAATGCGGCCAGGAAACAAGTGAGCCTTTATTTCGCCTCTTTTTGTCTCGGAGTATCGCTGCTTATTGTCTTCATTCGATTGTTCGGTGCTCTTCAGAGGGCACATTGTTGTGGACTCCGCAGTTAGCGGCGCTGAGTTCGCGGATGTTCTTCCACGTTTCGATTTTATGAACTTTTACAGCCAGTGTCATATTTCCAAAAACAATGGACAAACAAAACCACTGTTACGATGAGTGAACTATTTTAAATTTCGAGGTACCCATAGATTAGACAAGATTGTTGATGTGATAAGTGATCAGCCTGCGCCGGGTATATTCACCCACAGAGAAAATACATTAACTAATAGAAAGGAAATACACGCGGTGCGGAACACGCGAGCCATTGTTGCAAAGGAAGTTAGAGCAAATGCTCTAACTTTTTCAAAACTTCCTTTGCTGGCATCCTAAGTAGGTAGATGTTCTAGAATATTCCCAAAACTGTGAATTTTGAATACAGTGACTAAGAAAAAACGTAACCAATTATTTCCTAACGTTAATGATGTATGAATAGTTGTTATGTGTGAAAGTCAGCCAGCGTCACTTGTTTTCATTTGTTTACATGTGGGTTGATCTCCGAAACGGTTGGACCGATTTTGGCGGGACTTTCAATGCAAATTAGCTGATGTTATAAGGAGTAAATTAAGTTACTTTGGATCATAATATTGACGGAAGTTGACGGAAGCAGAAGTGACATAAGAAACTTAAAGCGTAAAATCTACAACAGGCGCTAGTGAACGGCCAACACCACGCGAGCAAACACGCAGGCGCACAGACACGCACGTAGTATTTTTATAATCTATACAAACATCTATAGGTACATATAAAATGTATTGTCCCGTAGACGGAGAATTTGTCCTGAATGACTGACTGACGGATCAACGCACAGTATATAAACCGCTGATCGTAAAGACCTGAAACGAAGGGTGTGTTCTTTGTATGACGTAGGCATCCGATGAGAAAGAATTTTCCGAAATTCTCCCTTTCCGGGAGGATAATTAGTCAAATCCAACAAAAAAAGAATTATTCCCATCGGTCGAGCCATTCTTGAGTTTTAGCGAGACAAACGAACAGCAGTTCATTTTTATATATAAAATTTCCTTAAATATCACAATGGTATGTGCTTTTCTTTACCTTTCACAAAAACTGTATAAGTATTTACAAATTATATGACGATCGATTGTCTATAGCAGATAGGCATACAGAGTTACTTTTGCATTTATACCTGCATACCTATATGAATTTAATTAAGCTTACGGCTAATTTTCCCATACGAAACACCAACACGAATTAAACAAAGTCGTGACAAAGGGCTGTTGGGTGGGTGTAGGTGCTGGTGCTCTCGTGTAGATCATATCGATATCTCCACCCCGGCGTCTTTATCTGCAAATGATACAAGCTACGCGGGCGTCGCGTCTCCTCTAGTTAGCATTGTTCGCGCGGCCCCATTGTACGGGTGGCTTTGTTCAGGCACGCCCCGCTTTTTTCTTTTCGCAGCGTCGCCATGTAGCGCCTGAAAAACGAAAAGTATTTTTTCTTCTGTTCTAAATTCGTGCATTTACATAATAATGAGGTTTAAAAATGCACTAAGAAACGGCCGATTCTATACGTAATTCTACATGGACGTTTCGTATGTAAAAATAAATATCAACGCATGGTCTAACTCGGCGCACCGTGCATTATATACGGTAACTGAATATAAATATTCCGTTGGCTCCGTGAGATGCTTACAAAATCGACTTCCTTGCGTGTCCTATTCCACAAAACTCCATTCATGACTCCCGCACTTTCCATATACGTCCATACGCGATATTGTGACTTTGTGTGGCGGCGCGCCTCTAAAGTCTTCGAATACTCCATTGACGAGCGCCGAGCGAATTCGCTATAGCGAATTAACACTATTCAGAGGAAGTTTTGAAAGAGGACTAGCTACGTACTCTTCATACAATTTGGCTGCATTCACAAAGATTCGCTCCTTAGCAAGCTCGTTTGCTTTATGAATAATCTTATCTATGTACCTACAAGTATTAGGTTAGTACCTATATCTATAACGTTTTCTTCATAAACAGACGAATTATTATGAACGTTTACCTAATATACCTAATCCAAAATAAAAAGATGAGATGAGTTCTTTTTAGATTTCTAATTTTGAAGTTCATTGACATTTTAAAAACAATAGCGCTTCGAGTCGCTATAAAGTTGCTTGTAAACCAAGCAACTTTATTTACAACGGCGAAGCACCACCATTAGCCAGCCCTGGAGTGGATGAGGCGAGGAACAATTAACTCTGCGACAATAGTGCACTTGTATTGTGAGTTGAGGCTATCGCTCTTGAAACAGTTGCTAGCTGTTGTTACAGCCGCCGAGCCGCGCCACTGCCGCCGATGGAAGAATGCGCGGTGGAGCGAACGCGGGTCACAAAGGCTGGCCCAATTGTATTACCAACCAGCGCCGGCCGGGCCGGCTTTTTTGTCTTCTCTCAAATACTTTCTTTCAAATGAATATTTTCCATTGAAAAATCATTTAACTTCGTGTTAGATTTTAATATTTAATCGTTTTATGTATAATATTTACTTGATACTTAGAACTTACTCGTATTTAGTTACTAAACAATGGAACACTAGGGATAGGTAGTAAAATAAATAAATTTGACTTTCTTCCTTTTTGAAGTTGTGAGTAAAATTTTTGCAGACAACGGAAGTAACGCGCGCGTGAAGTTAACGGAAGTGACGCGCATAAAGTCAGCGGTGACGCGACGAAGGCCACGGAAGTAATGCGCACCATGTCAGTAACGAGCTTAACATTATCGGCCGCACTCAGAGTCGACTTTAATGATTACTTAGTTAAGTATAGATTTTTAAAACAAAACTGCCGCAATCAGAGACGTTCAGTAAATTAATGTTAATTGGCCTTTAATGAGATGTAACTTAATTAGTTAAATGCCAATTAACATTAATTTATTAAACTTGTCTGATTGCGGCAGTTTTGTTTTAAAAATCTATACTTAACTAAGTAATCATTAAAGTCGACTCTGAGTGCGGCGGTAAGACATTAATTCACGTTAAGGAAGAAAATGTAAGTAATTTCTTAGATCTTTACGTCTACCTCGCTAAAACTCGAGAATGGCTGGACCGGTTCGGAAAATTTTGATCTGAAATATTTGTGGATGTTCAGGGAAGGTTTGAAAACTAAATTAAGCCACTTTGGAGTTTCTGCGGAAATTTCGAAATCACGCGGGTGAAACCGAGGGACACAGCTAGTAGGTAAGTACTAAGTAGATATATGATATATAAAGCACACTATTACCACATAGTGGAGAGTATAGAGTCTAATCCGCGGTTTGATCCGCGGTAATTTCGGAGTTCCCGTGAGAATTTCGGGATAACAAGTAGGTACCATAACTATGTCACTCAGAGTAAGTATCGTAGCTTCCTAAAGAAATAAATTTTCGAAATCGGTTCAGTATAGATCCAGAGACGAAGGATGTAATCCGTACCTACAACGTCACAAACTCACAAACTTTATAATATTAGTGTAAAACATGACAAATCTGTTGTCTATACGGTAATGTATTTTTTTTTTATAATCACCATTTATAAGCTTTCACAAATACTTTTAAACTAGGAAAGTTTGTATGAATGTACATGATTCATGGCCGCCACATCCAACAGGACCTTTCAAGCATCTTTCAGGGCGCGCCTTTGAATGGTGTTAATTTACTTCTGAATTGGCACAACTCCCGAGTGTGAGACTTCAATAGGAGATTCGGTCGACATCACAAGCACGATTGTATATGGAAAATGTGGAAAACATAAATAGAGGCTGCGAAAAGCGACTCGAAAGGAGGGTGATTTTCTAAAGGCTTCAGTCGTTTTCAATAGCCCACTGTTTAACATTGCTCATTGAGCGATATTTTCTGTTTCCTTTTGAAAATACACCGAGACTCTTTAGCGCCAATAGAAATAGCTGCCTACTGCAAAGCAACAGGGCAAAAGCAAATTAAACATCTTCACTCTCTTTATTTATGAAACTTCATTTTGTTCTAGTGCTGAAAAGAATGGTTTCCATTCTAAAATAATTCCATGCTGAGTTTTCTTTGATCATGAAAAGTTGGTAACTAAAGATGCTTTGAGAATTTAGAGAAAAATGGGTTTTTTGTATTGATACTATACAGATTGGAAGTGAAAATGAAGTCCTAAGGCAAAATTTTAACTGACGGGACGTCAAATCAAAGTCAGTCAAGTCTTTTGAATTTTATCATCAAATTTCAAATTTAAGAAATATTTAAAAACGTCTCGTTTAAATTGCGTCCTAACCTAACCTAACCTACTGGTTTATTATGTAGCGCAAGCTGGAGCTTATTATATTACGGAATTTCATGTAGTAGACAGATTTTAATAGATAGGCAAATAGGTACTCTAAATTCAACAACTAATCAAACTTTTTATGCCGTGACCATAAAAAGTTTGAAACGCAGTGATATTCTCTTTGACTGAGACTTTTCAAACTGTCAAAACGCTAAAATCATAAAATGTTAAAGTTATACTGTTAAAGTATTAATGTTAAAGTTAGTTATATTAGTCAGAACCATGATTATTTGCTCAGTGCTCAGAACAACGTAGTGATTACCTTCTCTCTGCTCAGAACCTCAGCTCAGAACAACGTAGTGATTACCTTCTCTCTGCTCAGATCAAGAGATACTAATCCTCAGTACTAATCACTACGTGCAAAGAAATTCTATATTGACTACGGCTACGTGATTTCTTCTACGTGAAATCTAAGAAATGTTCTTACTGTGCTTTACCTATCTTCTTAAATTTGATTGCAAGCTCTAACATATAGCGAAAAAAAATATTACAATTATTATTTACAATGAAACAAATCAAATCAAATTAAACATTAAATGTAATCTCGGGTAGTGGCGGAAAGGATTTCGTTTGTCATACGACGTGTAGAATCTCCCAGTTTTTTTATTTTTGGCCAAGATTTCTCCCATTAGATACGGATCATTCGGATTTAAACAGTCAAAGAGCAAACAGTTTATATTTTTTCAAATGCCTTGCAAGGCAAATGCACCAGTGGAGTATTCAGCTGATTCAGCCACACCAATGTCTTCATATACACCATCTGAAAGCGAATGTGGAAGAAACAAAGGTATAGACAACAAAATATGTTTCGTGAAATTGTCGTGTTTTGTTATTATAATTTTAATACAAATTTGTTTTTGTATCGTATATTTTAAAATAAAACTATGAGATACCTACTTTATAAAAAAAATATATTCTCTCATTAATTGCTTCTAATCTCTTACTTTTTCAATGACTGAATTTAAAGTGGTTACCATGACATACCAGGTTCCGCTTGCGGGCTTTGTTTATAATTGAATTTAATATAAATGAACGGCCTAATTATAATAGTTTATGAATAATATAACTTTCTTTAATTACTGAAAGTCAATATTTTAATGTAATAAAATAAAGTGTTTATTGTATAGGGGGACTTTATAGCTGAGCTGATTTCTAACAGCTTTGAACAGAAAAGTGTAGACTTGGTCTCTTACAGTTGTTGACAAGTATAGGGCCTAATTAATGACAATTTTTTTACCATTGTTATAGGTGGGTGTTACAGGGTAGTAGTAGATGCCTGAGTAGGTACCTATTGCCATAATATGCCGAGTGTACCTAACGTTAGTATTAAATTTGCGTTCCAAAAATATCCAAAAACGTTAATTTTTATTATTAAATGTTAATTTTTTACTTGATTACCTAATATAATTTTTTTTACTTAATCGGTCGAGCGAGTTGACGACAAAAAAAGTAGGTAAAAACGGATGGTGCTTACTCGCGCACACGCACGAGTTTGACACGTGCGAGTTGCCGAATAACTCCCCAATTTTATGTACCACATATACCTACACAATTTCATGGTGATAGGTTACCATATAATTAAGGCGTGAAAAGGTACGGAATTACTTTTGCATTTATAATTATAGATACTAGCTGTCGCCCGCGATTTCATCCGCGGTAATTTCGGAGTTCCCGCGGGAATTCCGGGAAAAGTACTCTACGTCCTTCTATGTACCCCTGACAGAAATTTACGGTGATTAGCTGTTCCCCGCTTTAATTCCGGAGTTCTCGCGGGAATTCCGGGATAAAACTATCTTATCTTTTAAGTTGGACCATATTATAAATGGTCACAAAATTTTATCAAAATTCGTTCAGTAGTTTCGGAGTCCATCGCGGACAAACAACGTGACACGTGATTTATATATATTAAGATTAGCTGTCCCCTGCGATTTCATTCGCGGTAATTTCGGAGTTCCCGCGGGAATTCCGGGATAAAACTATCTTATCTTTTAAGTTGGACCATATTATAAATGGTCACAAAATTTTATCAAAATCCGTTCAGTAGTTTCGGAGTCCATCGCGGACAAACAACGTGACACGTGATTTATATATATTAAGATTAGCTGTCCCCTGCGATTTCATTCGCGGTAATTTCGGAGTTCCCGCGGGAATTCCGGGATAAAACTATCTTATCTTTTAAGTTGGACCATATTATAAATGGTCACAAAATTTTATCAAAATCCGTTCAGTAGTTTCGGAGTCCATCGCGGACAAACAACGTGACACGTGATTTATATATATTAATTAAGACTAGTTGTCCCCCGCGATTTCATCCGCGGTAATTTCGGCGTTCCCGCGGAGGTTGCGGGAAAAAGTACTCTATGTCCTTCAGTTCCCGGGGGAATTCCGGGATAAAAACTATCCTATCTTTTAAGTTGGACCATATTATAAACGGTTGCTAAATTTTATCAAAATCCGTTCAGTAGTTTCGGAGTCCATCGCGGACAAACAACGTGACACGTGATTTATATATATTAAGATATTAAGATTAAGATGAGTATAGAATTATGGATGGATGATCCTGATCATGCAATTTCACTGGTGGTGAAAACAGCTGACTTTAGCTATATTCTCGGCTCACAACTCTCGCAACTTCAATTGTTTTTGTGCTTCAATTTCATATGTATCTATGTAACACCTTATTCGCACTCCGCACTGTAACGAACATAATATTCTCGAAATAATTATAAATTTTCAAAATCGAGATAGACGTTTCCGTGTTAAAAATCCTCAACGCACCTGACACATGTTTATAACCGAAGTTTTTTATTTTTATATCCAAATAAATCTAAATGCGACGCTAATGAGTGGCTGATAAAATAAGCCACGGCCCCCGTATGGCGTATCCTCTCATGAATGTCAATAGGCTGAAAGGAAGCGCGCTGCAATCACACCGCCTCGCCTCCTCCCTCGCCTCCGCAGCTACCAATCTTTTCCTATTCATACTATTCATACGCTCACTCCGGGCTCTCGATATATTCTGATAAACCGTAAAGTTAGATTTTTTAATTATTTATTAAGGAAAATGGAAGTTGGTGACTTCGCGGGCAACGCGTGCAGGATAGACCACGGAGAAAGCAATACGAGTATATGTATGGTACGCTTTTACGCCATAACTCCTCAACCGATTATCATGAAATTTTGCATAGGTACACGTTGTCGGGGAAAAAGAAAATAACATAGGGACTAGGGTACTTTTATCCCGAAATTCCCGCTGGAACTCTGAAATTAACCCGGGTGAACCCTAGGAAAGAACTAGTATGAAATACTCGTACTTGTATGTATGTGTAATGTGTATACCTGTTTGATTCATCAATGCCCAATGTCTAAACTACTGAAACCAGAAACAAGCTTATAGCTTAGTGTGGGATCAAGTAGATCTGTGTGTTGTGAAGTGGATTATTATTATTATTATGTTTAAAATTAAAGGCTGATTCACACATCAGTGAAGCCACAGTTCCGACACAGTACCCGGCACAGTGCGAAAAAATCTTTCATGCATTCTCTATGAACGCACTGAGAGCACTGTGTCGTCAGTCGTCACTGACACCACTGACACCACGGAGCAGATACAAAGATTTGTATCTGCTCCGTGACTGACACTCACAAGTGGGGATACGTTCATAGAAAATGTACGAAAGAATATATTTTCTCACTGTGCCGCGTACTATGTCGGAACTGTGACTTCACTGTTATATTATTGTGTGAATCGACTTTTAAAATCTTAGTGAGACTACGTCCTCCGAAAAACCTTTCTAGGTGATGATTTCCTCTGATTGATTTGTTCCCGAGGGAGTTCAGAAACAGGTGGGTGAACACATATAAATAATATACCACACGGCACAGAAAAATTATAAGCAATACTAAACACGAGTCACTCTTCGAGATTGACTAATATGCATTGTTCTTTACAACAAAAAATCATCGAGGAGAGACGGTGAAAACGGTGGAAATTCTTAATTTCTTTGATTCTCGCCTATTGTGCGAAATGATAAAAGCGACACTTTGCAGCAGCTCTCCCCGTCTGAATGAATACACCCATTATGTCAACACAAAAGTGGATATATACCAAACAAAAACATCATTGCCAACGTTGTTACATCGCGTAAAAAACAATTCAGACTAGCTACATTCCATTATGATTCCGAACAATGTAAGTCTCTGCTAAAAATACCTATAGGTATAATATTATTGTTGTTGTCGCAAAATATTCGACACCACTCCAATTGACTGTGGGGAGGGTGTATTGTTCACAATCCAAGGACCTAGGCAGTTAGGTACCCAAACAAAATACAGATTTCCATTTTCCAATGACAAAAAGTATATACTTATAGGTATTGTACCGATAAAGCTATGTAGGTAGGTAAGCTTTTATGTTAATCTCATAGATTTAGAATTTTTTTTCTAAATCTATGGTTAATCTAATCTATACATCTATAGGTACACAATATATATTAAATAAAATTGTTACTGTTTGTAACGTCAAAATAACGTAAACGTAATTTAAACGCATGTTAATTCAGGCATACACCTACGGCTATACGGTACGGTACTTATACCAAAATTCTTAGAATTTTTGTCTATCTTTTGTTTGTTTTTTGACGAGACTTTTACTGGCAGACAGCTGATGTTAAATTATAAGGAGTAACTTAGGCTACTTTTATTAAAATTCTTGTGGGATTTGCGAAAATCACACGGATAAAACCGCGGGGCAAAGCTATATTTATTAAAAATCTTAAGGTCTCGAAGACAGATTACAATAAATAAATAAAAAATAAAAAATAAAATAAAATAAAAAATAAATAAAAAATAAACAGATTTTAATAAAATGTGGCTAACAACAAGATATATTAGATCTTGCATCCTGAAGAAGGGTAGTAAGTATATCTAATGTAATAAATCAATAGGTAGTATATAGGTAAACCGGTACTAATATTTAAAAAAGGAACATTTGGTTTGTTGAGAGCAATCTGCTAAATCGATTCTAAAAATCTTTCAGACATAGGAAGCTACAATTGGTATGTACGTCGGTATACCTGAGTAATCAGTAGGTAACATAGGAATTTTTATCCTGAAATTAAGAGATCTCGACTGTGTGCTAAAATTCAGGCCGGTGAAACCGCGGGCAACAGCGATTTGGTATGTACAGAATTAATAAGTTTTAAAGTAGTAGGTTTAGGTAGGTACCTAATTAGAATTAAATAATCAATAATAAAAAGCAATAATCTGTGAGTAGGTAAGTACCTAAGGTAAGTAAGGTTAATTAAATAAATAAAAATTAAAACCGACTTCCAAAAACACAAAACTAAAAAACTAAAAATAAAAAACCAAAAATAACAACATACCGATTTAATCCAAAAGACAAAAACACACGTAATATTCTTATTGGTTTATGCTACCACTAATCGGTTTGAATTCGATGACAAGCCCGCTGGTGTCTGCCCACTTGGGTTGTCCTGCTCACGAAGAGCTGGTGGCGGGAGTCGACTTAGCCCACCTACCCCCTTCATATTTGGCTTGTCACCGACTTCATACCGATTAGTGGCAGCATAAATCAATAAGAATATTACGTGTGTTTTTGTCTTTTGGATTAAAAATCGGTATGTTGTTATTTTTGGTTTTTTATTTTTAGTTTTTTAGTTTTGTGTTTTTGGAAGTCGGTTTTAATTTTTTTGTTAAAAATTTGTTTATTTCTCGCTTTTAAGTGACTTAGTTCGTAATTTCTCTAAGTTACAATAGCCTAATGTCAAGTGCTCATCACCTTTTACAAAATATTGCTTTTCCCGATGCAGGGACGTTAATTGTTGAGGAGTTTTCCTGGTACATCATCATCAGTTCCACTTCACCATATACATTGTGACGAGCATAAATTGTTTAGAAACCATATTAAAGTTAACGAATCGGAATCTGTGAAATACCTATTATTTAGTAGTTCTGATGACCATCTGTGGTCTTCATCATGAGTCTCAACGCTGCCTCCGTACGAGCGGACGTGTGCACGGCTGTTATTCTTTTAATAAAAAATAATAATTGAGTGTTTTCCGATTATCAACCTAAGTGCGGTGCAGTTTAGTTGCAACTTGCAAGTCATTACTCGCGACTGGAGTAGTTCATTCCACGCTGCGTGTGACCAGTTAACATGAGCGTCAAGCGTTCGCCACCGAAACCGCGTACGGGGTCTACTTATACTGGCTCCCAAACAGACATCACGGATTATGATTCTACCGCCTCCGACTCACAAATCACCTTTCGAAAGCGTAAGCAGCCAGACTCTGACCATGTACAAAAAGAAGATTTCCACGAATTTAAGAAAGAAATAATGTCTTTCCTACAAGAAATAAAAAATTGCAATGACGATTTTTTGCATAACATCAAATCTGAAATATCGGAAATCAAAACTCAAGTAAGTTCATTGACTAATACCATGGATAATTTATCACAACAACACGACGTATTTAAGCTTGAACTAAAAGAATTCTCTCTGTCTATGGACTTTCATACCAAGTCAGTTGATGAGCTTCAAACCAAGTCACAGGTTATGTCCACCGACATCAGTAAGTTAAAAAACATTGCCAAAGAATTGGATACCTACGATCGTCGGTTTTTAAACTTGGAACGAGAATTCAATATTCAACTGCAGCGAGAACGTTTGTGTAATGTTGAACTAGCTGGTGTCCCGGAAAGTAAAAATGAGAACCTTTCTCAGAGTTTTATCTCGATATGTGAAGCTCTGGGCATCCAGGTTGCTAAGCAGGATATTGTGAGCATCTATCGGGTATCAATGAAGAAACAAAATGCAAATTTACCTAACAGAATTGTCGCAAAGATGAGTAATCAACTTATTAAAGACACTATTATATCGGCAATAAGGAGGAAAAAAGGTCTTACCACGAATGACCTTGGGCTAACCTCATCTGATAATCCGGGAAAAATTTACATAAACGAGCATTTGATCCCCTTCTACAAATCTTTACATAAAAAAACTCGCGAAGCTGCTGCTATGGCTGCCTACAAATACGTTTGGATTCGTAACGGAAAAATTTTCGTCCGAAAAAACGATACCTCACCGTCGTTCAGCGTTATGGATCACAAAGACTTGGAGAGAGTAAAATGACTTCTTCATTCACGATGAGACCAAAATATGTAATGATGAAGGAATTTCTTGGTTTTTTATATTTTTTCATTGATTTTAAATCTTCTTTAGGTACAACAATGAGCGAGTATTTGTTGTCATGTAAGTGTGCGATGTACTATTATGTATTATTATGTATTATTTGTTTACTTTATGTTCGTGCCACTATCTCTCCTGCTTTATTATATTATGTGACCAAAAATCATATTCAGTTTGTGTTAAAATACACGATGGTTATAATTAATTATTTGAATTTGCACTTTAGTAATCAGTTGCGAGTTTATGTCCGGTTCATGTGTGACCATAATTTAAATAGTTCTTCAGTGATGTCTGAGCTGTGCCTATATACAATAATTATTATTCATTCCTATAGTCACTTCAGCGTGCCATAATGTACCTATGTGTTTATTTTAGGAATATAAAAGCAATATCGTAAATTACATATTAAGTTAGTCGCTATCGTTAATTAAATAAAAAGTATAAATATTAAAAATTAAGCGTAAAGCTATATACTTGCACAGGTTCTCACGGTTTTCTTTGTTTCTTGCGTGTCGTACCTACCTACATACTTAATACAATTTGTCTAGACGATTATTTACTCTATATTTTTATTTTTTATTATTATCTTTTATTTTTATTTTTTATTTTTTTTTTTAATCTCCTCTAACGACTATAAATCTACGTGATGGAAACCTACGCATTTACTACCAGAATGTCCGAGGCCTAAGAACTAAATGTTTGCAATTATATAATAACATTTTATGTAACGATTACGATATTCTGTCATTCACAGAAACATGGCTCCAAGATGATGTGTTTAACGCTGAACTAAGTGACAATAGGTACGAAATATTTCGCTGCGACCGTAATTGTCAGCTGACAAACAAAAAAACTGGAGGTGGCGTGATGCTATGCGTTCGGCGCGAGCTCGCAGCCGAGCTGTGCGGGGAGTGGCGGGGCGTCCAGGCGACTGAGTCACTGTGTTTATATGTACCTGCGCGTGCGATTAATTCATCGCGTGATCTGCGTATAATTATAATTTACATACCGCCCGATCTTGGTAATTTTGCAACTCGTTTTAATGAAACTGCGGAAAATATACATCACTTAATTGACACATTTCCCTCTGATAATTTTATTTTGCTGGGCGATTTTAATTTACCATGCTTATCCTGGAATGATCACTATGAGTACATAAATCTTAACACCGGTCCCAAAACTGTTATAGATTCTGCTAACATATTTGTAGATCAAATGTATTTTATGGGGTTAACGCAGTATAATTTGATAAGTAATTCACTAGGGAAGATTTTGGATTTGTGCTTCTGCAATATTTCATGTACAGTGTCGCAATGTTTACAGCCAATCATTAAAGAGGATAGTTATCACCCAGCAGTAATTATATCTATATTGGACTTATGTGTACCTCCCTTGGTGGAAAATAGGCAAAACGTTTATAATTTTTACAAATGCGATTATAACGAAATAAACAACTATTTTAATAATATTAATTGGAACAAAATGTTGTCTTGCGAGTCGGTAAATGATGCTGTTACAATTTTTTACAATGAAATTCAGACATGTCTCTCACTATTGGTTCCTATATCAAAAACAAAAAAAAACTCCTACCCACCATGGTACAGTCCTGCGTTATTCAAAATAAATAAAGAAAAAATAAAGCTTCATAATCGGTGGAAAAAATACAGAAATCCAAGAGACTATGATGAATTTAAATTGCTAAGACAGAGACAGCATCGTTTGCAGAAAATTTGTTTTGAAAATTTTGTTAACGCTTCAGAAAACCTTATCAAAAGATCACCCAAGTTTTTTTGGAGGTACGTAAAGAGTAAGAGGGGGTCTGTGAATTATCCCTCAAAATTTAGTTTCAACGGAAATACTTACACAAATGGTGAGGACATCTGTAATGTATTCAGTGGCTTCTTTGAAAGTGTATTTCTTAAAAACGGAGCGGCTCCCTTGTCCGTCGTAGATTGTAAACAGAATAACGAATATTTATCTAAGATCAACGTGGATGAGCACGAGGTACTAA
The DNA here is from genome assembly GCA_907165275.2 of Zygaena filipendulae. Lineage (NCBI taxonomy): Eukaryota > Metazoa > Arthropoda > Insecta > Lepidoptera > Zygaenidae > Zygaena > Zygaena filipendulae. The sequence continues at coordinate 3,883,086 of OU015649.1, forward strand.
GGTTATTGAAATCACTGGACAAAAGCAAGGGCGCTGGTTGTGATGGCATTCCTCCATTATTTCTTGTATCTTGTGCTGACAGCCTTTGTTCTCCAATTACAATCTTGTTTAAGAGGTCGCTACAAGAATGTGTTTTTCCTGAGGTGTGGAAGCAGGCCCAAATAGTTCCTGTTCACAAGAAGGGACCTAAGTGTCTTGTTACCAATTACCGGCCGATTTCAATACTTAATACTATCAGCAAACTTTTTGAAAAATTAATTTACGAAAATATTTATCCACTAATTTCTAGAGGCATTCCGCAGACACAACATGGATTCTTGCGCGGTAGATCCACTTTATCTAATTTGGCATTGTTCTCTGATTTTGTTCTTAGAGAAATGGAGCGTGGTGGTCAGGTAGACGTGGTCTACACGGACTTCGAAAAAGCATTTGACCGTGTGGACCACGTCATCCTCCTGCAAAAACTTCAGTGCCTTGGCATTCACGGGGATTTGCTGCGCTGGGTTCGCTCTTACTTAAACAAGCGTTCGCAAAGGGTTGTGGTGGGTGGATATAAATCAGACTTAGTTTTTATTCCTTCTGGAATTCCTCAGGGATCTCACCTTGGCCCTCTCTTTTACAGCGCCTATTTATTTGACCTAGATAGTGTCGTAGAATTCTCAAAACATCTATTATATGCTGATGACAAAAAAGTTTTTATTAGTATTCGAACTGGCGGGGATTGCGAGCTGTTACAACACGATCTCAACAATCTATATGATTACTACATAAATAATAATATAACAGTTAACATTCAAAAATGTCAGTGCATAAGTTTCACCCGGAAAAATAGTCCCTTTACTTATGCTTATCACTTTAACGGCGTTGTGATTGAGAGGGCGGAGGTGGTCCGTGACTTGGGTATCTATTTTGATAGTAAAATGCTCATGTCCACTCACGTAGAAACTGTCATAGGTAAAGCGTACAGGAGTCTTGGCTTTGTTTTGCGTACGTGCCAACCCTTTAATAATATACTGAGTTTAAAAGTAGTGTACTACGCGTATGTCCGCAGCATCTTAGAATACGCAGTCCCCGTGTGGTCCCCGCGTTACGATATCTATATTAGTCGCATCGAAGGTATACAGAAAAAATTTGTTCGATATCTAAACTTTAGGTGTAGGAAAATAGCTGTGGATGCAGGGTATGAGGAGATCTGTCGAGCTTACAAACTTCTTACATTAGCAGAGCGTCGACAAATTTTGGACATGGGGTTACTATACGACGTCATACGAGGTCGCCTGGACTGTCCCGAACTAGTCGGGCTTATTTCACTAAACACTCCTCCTCGTCGCACCAGGCACACCCAGTTGCTACACATTCCACAACATCATACCAATTACGGTCAGAATTCAGTATTTACGAGACTACCTAAAACTTACAATATGAGGTTTAGCGATATTGATGTTTTCCTTGACTCTAAGGCACAGTTTCAGGCTAATATAAGACGTCACTTCTATGACCCGGACTTTAACGACTGAACGAGGTGAATAAGTGATTTGCAGTGGTGCATCGGACACGATTTGGATTTGGATTATAAATTGGTTAACTCTTTTAATTAATGGTGTAATAAAAGTAATGAATTGTTCCGCGCAGCTTCACCCGCTTTAGTTTCGGAGATCCCGTGGGATTTCCCTATGTGTTATTTTGATGTATAAGCTATACTATATTATTGTAAATAATTAGAATTTAATTAGATTCCATTTAGTGGTTTTTGCGTGAAGGATTCAGGTGTTTGGTGCCTGTATTCGCTTATTGTAAGTAGTTTGGTAGTCGTAATTGGCTTGCATAATGTTTAAAAAAAATTGTATTTAGAGTAAGTATAAAGCTGTGTACTACCCATTAATAAATAAATAAATAAATAAATAAATGAGTTCCACTTCTTCAAATTTTACTTTCCGAAAGCAAATAAACGATTTACTATAAAAAATCCAAAAATCGCTATAGGTGTACCTATAATTTTTGAAGAGTTCCCTCGATTACTCCAAGATCCCACCATCAGATCTCGACTTGGTGACAATGGAATCAATTTGGGAGTATCCCCTATCAAACAAAAAACCAATTTTTTGTTTGATACCAAAAAAAATTTCAAACCAAAAAAAAAAAAAAAACATACATACAATCGAACATAGAACCTCCTCCTTTTTGGAAGTCGGTTAAAAAATTAGAACAGGGTAGATCATGGGCACAGATAATATAATACTCATGGGTAGGTACTCAAGTATAGTTCTTTAGATTGCTCTAAAGTTCCCAAACTTGATTGGATCGCGACTCACCGACCACCTAACAAAAACTTCTATAGTTTTATAGTTCTATAGTTCTACTTCATTCGGAACCACTCGGGACTCACCACTATTTTTTATCTTGCTATCATCAACTACAATTTTGTTTAATTTTAATTTCAATAAGTTTGATTTCATTTTGGCATTTTCGGTACTGAGGGCCCATCGAAAATTCGTTGGCGACCCACCACGAGTGGGTCGCGAGTCGCGAAAAACAAAATTTTCCAAATCGGTCCAACCGTCTCACGTCTTCGAGTAATCGGTGAACACACATAAAAAAAAAACATACGTACAGCCGAACACAGAACCTCCTCCTTTTTGGAAGTCGGTTAAAAAATATGCCAAACGACGACGGACAGACGACTTTATAAGTATAGTATTATATTATCTGTGGTATTATATTATTATCTGTGAAATTACATTGCAGCACACTACCTACCGGAAAAAATATGTAGCTAACGCCATCTTTTGTTTTTTAAAGGATAGCTTTAGAAATGTTTCGAGGTCAAGCTTTTTTATGTAGATGGCGCTGTATAATAGAAGTACTAGCTACCTACCTAGAGACCTCTGCTATCGACAATTTAGTCTTAGCTTAAAAGGATAGATGGCGCAATATTGTATCATTATGGCTTACCGCGTAATAAAGTCATTTGCTAAAATAAACCTCACTTTCCAAAGAATTTATTATAACTAAAATGGACAGGATACGTAAAATAGGATAAAATATACCTATTATTATTATGTTAATTAGCCAACCTTACCATAAATAATTGATGTTCATTCTAATTTCGACTGCACAAACATTTTTGAAAAAAATGTGTTTACAATTTTTAAAAGCTTTTATTTAAATCTTGCAACTCAATTTTGAAGCAGACTACTGACTAGTATTATAATATATTATCTGTGAAGCAGATTTCCAATGATACTAAATCATTGCAGCTATCTTCAACCGTTTAGTTTGGATGACAATGCATGGTTTATTTTAAGGCATTTGAATAAAAGCTTGTTATATAAAAAAAAAATCTATCGACTTATTTTTCAAAATTGTTCCATATGGATTTCATTGATAACCTATAGGTAGATTATGGATACATTTTATACATTTAACTAATTATTGACATTTGACACCGATGCAATGTCTATATTCTTCTATCATAATACTGTGTCAATATTTACAACTGTGCCCCGCGGTTTCACCCGCGTGAGTTTTGGAATTCTCGCAGCAACTCCAGTGGTAGTCCCGTCAAAATGTTTCCAACAGTTTCGGTGATTAGCTGTTCCCCGCGGTAATTTCGGAGTTACCGAGGGAATTCCGGGATAAAAAGTACCCTATGTCCTTCTCTGTACCCCTGACAACGTGCATGCCAAATTTTATCCAAATCCGTTCAGCCGTTTTTGCGTGATTGAGTAAACGTATACGAGGATAAGAGCTCGAAAGCATTTCATCCGATTTGCTTCAAATTTATCGTCACTGCTCAGCTCCTGTGTCTTAGCGTTATGTTATATAGCCTGCCCAGGAGTATGGACTACAATCGTACCAAATTTGGTTAAAATCCCTTCAATAGTTTTTGACCCATGCGTGCACATACAGACAAAAAATTCACTGATTGCATTTTTGGCATCAGTATCGATCACCATTCATCCTCCAATATTAATTTTGATATACATTCAATGTACAGAATTGACCTAGAGAGGTTTATTATAAGTATAGATAATATAGATTGAACAAATTGCCTTTAGTTTAGAGATTATGTAGGTACTTAGTACTTATAATAGAAACGTTATGTATACATAATAGAAATTAGAAAACGGAACTTTCTGAAAACCTCATGATACAATTTGTACTTTGTCCATGGCTTTTTAACTTCAGAATCCAAGCTAACCTAATTTCGCGTCACTAAAACCGCGAGATCCCTACCTATTTTACATCATCTAAAAAATAAAAAAACATTGTACATATAAAAATATTTTATTAAAAACATTTTGGTAACATTTAATAAGAACACTTAGGTAAAAATAAATCCACTTCAAAATTATTTTAAAAGAACAGCCAAGATCGGAAGTTCACGGAGAAAGCCGGAACAGCAAAAAACTAAAATAAATAAAAACAATGATAACGTTTTCTAGTCAGAGAAATGTCTAATTGACAACCTCAATTAAGGCATCGCAGAATAATTATTAAGTACGATAAAATAACTACTGCTATAATTCATTATTATAGTTACAACAAATAAACGCCTAGTGTCTATATCATTCAGTTGTGAACGCGCCACCCTGAAGGTACTTGTCGCTTGGCAGGGAACTTACATCGAGTATTATTGCCACTAACATAATAAATCACTCACGAGACTGTTTGGCAACTACTCTGTATCACTAAACACTAAAACATTCCAATTATATCATAATACGAAGCTATTGTTAAAATTTTACCTAACTAATAATTATATTAACATCTTCGGCTAACTTTGATACTAGAATGATAATAACATCATGTCATAATATTGTACTCTTAAACATTACGCTGGATTTTAAATAATAAATTAAAGGAATCGAACACGTTATTCATATAATATTGCAAGCATTGCAGTACTGAGATTGTGCACGTCACGTGTAAATTCATGAAACAAACAACGATCGATAAAATGTATGAGTTAACCTAAGTGTTAAGGAAGATTGCTTTATAGTTCATACTGATAGTTGACGAGGGGGGGACTCGGCCTCCGGGCTCCGACATAGGCTGATGATCTTACGATTAGAGCACTCAAAACGGGAGAATAAATTAGGGCCAACTAGATTGTTAGAGACTTGGATGCGAGGGCCAAGGGGCGAATGGAGATGGGACAAGAAGGCCTTTAAACAGCACTAGATGTATACCGGCTTCAAACAAAAGATTGTTAAAAACTCTCAGAATTAATTGGCTACAATCACTTGCATTAGTGTGATTAAATATGTGTGAATGTAATTTTTTTATGACGAAAATCAAAAAGTATTGGTCTTTTAGCTACTCCTGTTTTAAGTGGTCAAGTTTTTCACGGACCACAGCACGACACGCATTGTAGTGGCACACATGACCACATACACACGACACGTGGTGTGAACGTGTCGTTCTTATTTTTGCCATGAGTAACGATTCCATTGCAACGACACCGCAGTCGCGTTGTGCTTTAAACTTCTCTATTCATACGTATATTTTTCACCAAAAGCATTGTCGCCATCGATCGTAAGAAATTGTAACAGCTTAATATAGCGGAACAGCCGACGATGCTCGAACCAATGCAATGGTACGCGAAACGCGAGTAGTGTTGTGCGGTGTCGTTGCGTTACCATACAAATGTATGGCGATTGGCGTTCAGAGTCGTCACTGCTGGAAACATAGCCGACGGCCGATTCCCCCACAAACACCTACAATAAAGAAACAGTCACACAGATTAAATTACGAGCATTGGCACTTCAATATTATATCTTACTTACACACTTTCGAAATAGCACTGCATATCAATTACATAATCAACTTAAAAACTAAATTCAGATCAGTCATTTATGATATCACATCAAAATAAACAGGAGAATATATACGTGATAAATTGATTGGATATAGTTACTATATATATATTTTATTATCATATATATTCTTTTCAAAAGAGGTATTAAATTTCATTAAGGTTACTAAAAATATTGAGCTCTGCGCCGCGAACGGCGCACTATATCACGATAACGCGAGAACAACGTTGAACCAAGGTTTTGGTACTTTTGAGTTATCTTCGAGTTAACTCTATTTAGCTAAACCTACATAATGCTTACATATATACGTAATACACACAAGAAGCGAGTGCCTCCGGCTCTCGCCACTCAGCCAGGACTCGGCTGCAAACCCGTCATCAATCATCAAACTATTTTTGTTACAAAAATACTGTCATTTGACTACAGTTCAATGAGAAAACGAAAATTATAATATTCATTATAAATACGAATGAATGATATGATACAAAATATAACAGTGATTATTATGTTAATATTCATTGTATAATATGATTTGACTAAAACACATAAAAACAAAATGCATTTAAACTTCAAATGATTCAAACAATGTGAAATCACTCGAAGACACGTAGAAATGGAAGGTACTATCTATAGTATAAATCGATATATTTAAAAACCTTTTTTTGTTAAATAAATAGCACAACAACCAAATTTTTTGGCAATGTGTGTTAAAATTAACAAATAACTAACTACTCTGCTGCTAATTAAAAACAGAAAATAATATTGGAATGCAGATATGCATCGCGCCGGGCGGACCGCGGCCAGGGCTTCACAACAAGAGCTAGTCTCTGTAAATGTGCGTATATACCCTTTCACTAGAAGACTTCATTTGCGGCTATGTCATATTAGGTACAATTAATTAAAAAACTAAATATAATTTGAATGCAACAGTTGATTTAAATTAACCAATAACAACCATTTTTGTGAGTACTTGTGTGACTGAGAATATAGCACACGAGGCGTAAGACACTCCCCCAAACTAACTTCGGGAAGCGTCTCAATTAGAGACATAATCAACAATCTTAGCTGCATTCTGAGATCCACGCTATATGTTCAGTCATGAGTCATGACCCAATGAATTCATGTAAATTATAAATAAATAATTATCATGTATTCAGGTTAAAATAAACTTTTGTACAAATTTCACCTATATGTTTACGGTTTTAAGTATTCATAACTCAGAGATTAGAAAAACAAATGATATTAAGCATCAGATAAAATGCTTTTTTATGCGCAGAGTGTGCTAGTAAAAAACAGATAGCGATCCAGTTTCTATACTGTAAATTATGAAATATGGATATTTAAAAAACCATAAATAATGATTGGTGTTGGTCCCTTCCAAATATATTTGCCAAATCTCAAATCAAACCGAATATTATTCAAAAGGAATTTTGGTAAACTACATAATGTATTGTCACAATATATCAACAATTCTTTATAAAAATAACTATATTGGATACAAGATGTCAACGTTGTGTACAAATGCTCAAGTTCCAATTTTAAAGCTGGTCACAAGACGTAGTCACGACATAGCAGAACTAAAGCACAAGTAGGATAGTATTAGTAATATTATTAATTCGTTATAGTTAAATGTTTTAAGTTACTTATTTATATTTGTAATAGAAAGAGACTCGCACTATTAAATATCTTGACTAAATTAAAGAGACCACAAATATTACATTTATAATAATATTATATGCATGTACATAGAGATAATATTGCCAGTCTGTTAACGACACTTAAAGAGGCTATTCACTATTCAAAACATCACAATCTGTTGACTCGACATGGTCGAGTTGACAAATCGTGCGATTAATATTATAATTATTATTTAATCGCACGTTTGTCAACCCTGCACAAGTTGATTCAACAGATTGAGTTTGAGATTGAAAAGTGAGTAGTCACTTTTACTATAATTTACTAACACCCAACGTCAGGGCGCGCATCAATGACTCACATACGTTTTAAAACGGTCAGTAACAACTACTAGATATCTTAGTATACCTAATCACTGCAATAACTTGTGATGATATGCACTGATAAGAGATAACCCATTTTGACTATATTTCGTAAGGGCTCGTCATGAAATGAGTTGTTCGAATTTATATCATTATTACATATTATAAATGTATATAGGAATTTATAGATTATTGGGCATTGCTTCGTCAAGTTAGTATTTCACTAAAAATATTATTATGTAATGCTCGGACGGTAAATCCAACAATCGTTATAACTATAACCCTACAATTAACCTACAGCTTGACTTTAAATTCGTGCCTATCTTGTCGAAGTTGAGTCCTTAAATAACATCAGAGAAGCAGCCTTTTGGTTTAAAAGATGACAATCATTATTTATAAATGACTGTGGAATATAACATTACTACCTATTTGTTTATCCCTACAGACTAAAGAATATTGCAAAACAATATTTAAAACAATAACCGTTGCATGTTATTGGTGGGAAATACTAATCCTTCTAAGTTATGTTCATAATTTAAATATTGCTTCAAGAGTCCAAGGTTTCTGTTTCTAAGAACCTCATGTTTCCAAATATAAATTGTATCAGTGCACAATTTATATTTGATAATAATAATATCCGTAATAAACAAACTTATTCTTTGGATGATATGATATTAATAATTCTAAAAGGAACTAATTTTCTCATAATATTAATTTGAATCTTTAACAGTCTTGAGAATTTTAATGATAAGATTGACGGATAAGATTTTCTAAGCTAAATTTCGAGTTATTAGGTATAATATCCAATTTCTATTGTAAATAATCTTCGGTCTAAAATGCTGGATTGGAATTAAGAGTTGCAAAAAAATCTTATGGCGTTGTAAGATTATTTTAGATAGGTACTAACAATTAAGCTTAACTTTAAAATTTATCACACAAAATAAATTAAAACAAAAAATTAACGTTAGTCATGTATCGTCACACATTTCATTCAGAGAATCGTCAAATTTGTCTTGTTTAAGTAAGATCACAGAATTAAGTCACATTTTATCATATAAATCAGTGAATGAGTGAGACGATAGCCACATACATATTCCACAGTCATCCGCAAGACTGAGACACAACAGAGAGCAAGATAATGTCCCAATTTATACTTTTCATAGGATAGTTTCACTAAATAGTAGCATTCAGTTCAATTAAAGGAACTTTATGATCACAATGTGCCTACAATGAGTACTATAAATTTGTATAATGATTTATCAAACAAAAAAAGATAATAACAAATAGTAAAACAAACAATAATATCTGATGCTAAAAATAGCATCACCAAATTTAAAAAATTAATGACTCAAAGTGAACTGAATGATTAACCATTTAGTTTTCAATAATGGGAGCAGCATTATAAGATAGGTACATCAATAAAATTAAGGAGGTTGATATGCCCTCTGATGTACCTCAGCCTCTCAGCACATCTTTGTTCTGGATTTAAACTGACACAATATCTCGTCATTCTGTGGCAACCACAACCCATGTGAAGCCACACATTCGGCAACTGTCTTTTAAATACTGTGTACGAGTGCCGTATGTTCCGAGACGATGATATTGGGAGCGGTTGGCAAAGAATAAGGCAGGGTTGTTTGGGGGCAGCTCTGTGGCACGGTAGTTCCACTGACTACTGGTGACATTAGCATACAAGTCGAGAATATCACGACCTTTATACATTACTTTAAGATTCTCATAGTCAGGCTCTGCAGGGTGAGGCTGCTCAACAGGCTCGAACAACTTCTGTAATGGAACAAATGGAACTTTATTCTAAATTGTACCCACCCCCCCACCATACGGCCAATAGGTTAGAAATATAGCTTTTTAATTTGTATTAAGTTTATTATTGTATAGTTGTATTTAATTGTGGTTAGAGATAACTTGATATCTACCTACAAAGTTCTACTTATGTCATCTTTAAATTATCACGCTTCAATATTATACACATTGATAGCGTTATGTACCTAAACATTCGCCATTACGGAATATTATGAAAATAGAGAGGTCAAGGCCAGAACGTACACAATAACAAAAATAATGAAATAAATCACCTTTTCTGTTGTTTGAGGACTAGATGGCAAGGAGTCAGCTTCTGATTTGAGCGAGACAAGCGAGCCAATGCCACTAGAGTCACTGGCGACAGACGGGCTGGGGCTGCTCTGTGACTGCGAGAAATTCGCTATGAACGAGGTGAAAGAATTGAAACCTTCCGCCTCTAGCTCAGATTGTGGCAAAGTGACGGATAAATCCATTTCTGAAATCCAAACGAACAGGAATTGTAACATTTACACGTGCAAAGCGAAACAGCCTGAAAACAGCCTTGTTGACAAAAACCAACGCGCCAAACCTACCCCACAGTAGGTAGCCACAAAGTACAATCACACTTTAGAATATCACTTTTTTACCACAATACACTAGAATTGTAAACTTTAAAACATTTTAAGCAGTGATTATAAACTAAAATTCACCTACCAAATAGCGAAGTTCCAAAAAAAGCACAAGCCTCGACGTAGCTGCAGATTACAGATCGAACATGTACAAAGTGAAGTTAGCAGCGTTCGTTACTTCAATGCTGCGTTGCGTGATTTTGTTCAACAGAGCGGGAACCGGAAATTACTCTGATGATAAAACAGTCTACTACGCCGTAATCCACTATTATTTCAGATTACAATTCCCCAATATTACTAATTTAGTTTTTCCGTAAATTATTCTTTTTTATTTATTTTGTAGTAAGTAATCCCTTTTTATTGCAAAATGATATTACATAGCAATTAAAAAGTCTTTCATTACATTTTCTTAGATTTTACAGCGCCATCTAGGAGTGATTAGCAAGCTTACTTACGCCGTAGGCGATGTTTCTTGCCTTTGATTGTTTTCTTTTTTCTGTTCTGCACTAGATGGCAGAGTGACTAGTATATCAAATTAGTTCCATGTTTCTCCACAGATGGCGTTTATTTAACTTAAATAAATTAATGGTTCCTACTCAGTTTTCTGTTTTCATTGATTAGGTTGCGTGGGGTCCGGGAGACTGTAGAGCGGAGTCACCTCACAATATTTGGAAGTTTCTTTAAAGTTTAAATCTTCAGATCAGATTAGATCAGATCTCTTATAATTTGATTTTCGGCTAATATTGAGATGAATAGAGACACACGTGGCCACCTACTTGGAACTAGGTACCAACTCAAAGCTGTGCAAGACACAAGATGACGGGAACTAAAAAGTACGATTTACCTACTTATTATTTTACCAAACGAATTGTTTAGGTAGTAAATACTATAATTATTATGTTTACCAAACAGTTCTCTCAGTACCTAGGTAGGACGGTCTACTCGTAATAGATAGGTACATAATAAAAGTTTAGAGCTTAGGTGATTATTTGTCTTGAAAAGCGCGAGGGACAATTTTGTCCAATCGTTTTATTTCTCATTGATTGTAATTTCCACTAGGTAGGTACCCAGTTCGGGCAGGTAACCTATCTATCAAGGCAAAAAGTAGATAATAACATTAAAATTAGGCCACAGCGAAGAGCACCAAGAATTATTGTACACAGGTAGGTACATATTGTTACTCACTACTCAGGGATGATGGTGTAGCATTCTATTGCTGAAAGAATTTTTGAAATCGGTCCAGCAGTTTTTGAGTTAAATCCTAACAAACAAACAAAAAATCAAATCTTCCCTCTTTATAATATTAGAACTTATAGAAAAGCCCGTTTTTGTCCTTTTTTAATTTTATGTGTTAAGATTTCCAAAAAATACTTTTTATAGAGGAAGCTCTGAGCTAAACTTCATCTTTCAAGATCCATGGATTTTGCATGTGCACTATCTACGCGCAAGCTGTAAGATCCTGAGAGCTTAATATAGCACGGATATTACCTACCTATAATTTTATTGATAGGTATCTGACATTACACAATACTTAATAATTCAAAACAATTTAAAATAATTTGTAGAGAGAAGACTCTACATAGCTAATATTTTTGTGACGGGAATGTATTTTCAATTAGTTAACATAGCTATGTTGGTAGATATAGTTGGTATAAGTACCTACTATGTACCTACTTTTACTATACTTACCTACAACTTGTGCCTGCGTCTCTCTGCTGTTTTAGAGGCGTTGCAACTCAAAACTTTTTAGTTCCTGAGTTAGCTTTTGATCATCGATTTAAAAAAAAACTCTACGTTGTTCTTGATGCCAAATAAATAGAAACGTCACTGTTTGGATTTTCCTTTCTTATAAAACTAATTGCAAGAGTAAAATAATAGAAACAAATGTGTTGTGTGTAGACAAAAATTACATAAAAAAACGACTCTATACCTACACTTAAGTACATATTACTATATGTATTTTTCCTAAGTAGAGTTAGTTAAGAAATTAAATGATGCCTATAGGTAGATACCTTATTTGGATGCCGATAAGCTAAAACATGTTAACCCACAAAATTAAGTTTACAGAATGCTTTAATGGGAGTTAGAGAACGTTTTTTAATTATGTGTTTACCTTATTAGGTAGGTACGTTATTTAAATATCAACAAAATGTTAAATGTAAAAAATGTTAACATAAAATGGCGTTATGATTTTAAAACACATTTAACTCAAAATGACTCCTGTGTGGGTTAATACAAAATTGCTTATCTATCTATAACCATTTAACTTTCAGTTTCTGCTGTTATCTTTCTCAATAATAGAGCAAAACAAATTCAAAACAAAGATATTGAAAACTAATATTAGATGTCTGTGTTACAGTAGGTACTCTTATATTTTAATATATAACACATCTAATATTATTTGTTTGAAAATAAAAATGTGAGAAGGTCGTTGTAGGTATTTTCATAATATGAGAGGGTACGTTTCTCTGTATAATTGCTCAGTTTTCGAGTGGGTTCCGATTCGTGAAATATTCTTATTTCGCCACACAGGAGCGTCCGTTCAATATAAAATAATAATAGTAAACATCCAACATCCGTGCAAATGGCCGTCGGGCGGCGTTCGGGCGACAGCGGCGGCGCGGAGCGGGGCGCTAGGCGCGGGCGGCGGGCAGCGGGGAGCGGGCGGTCGGCGGGGGCGCGAGGCGAGCTTATCGATTGGCGCCCGCGCGACACACTGTATCTATCCTCTCATCGATGCCCGTTTGCTGGCCTCACAAAGAAAGAGATAGGTTTCGCCGACTTTGATCCTTTTGTTTTTGGGCAGCGTCCGGCGAGGCGGGCGGGGGCTGAAAAATGTGAAGGGCCGCTGATTGGCCGCGCCGGGCCCGCCCCGCGCCGCGCATGCAGCCTCCACGCGCGCCCGAGCCTCCGCGCCTCAGTTCAAGGGCGGTTGCCGACGAGCATGCCGATTTGTTTGGGTTTCGCTCCTACAGATATTATAACTAGCTGCAACAAAGCGTCACGTTTGTTTATGAAAAGCTTTTATACAGTTGGTATGGGCATCATTTATTATCAACTATACTTATTATGAACTTTACATTACCTAGGTACTTGCTTGTTAATAAGCCAGAATTTTATTTGCCTTTCCGAGGCAGACCATAGAGATATTTTATCATTATTTCTAGGCAACCAGAAAGCTTTTCAGTCTAATCCGAACTTAAGGAGATCCGGATAGGTACCTACCTACCTACACAACAGGTCACTCGGTATAAACAAAATCTTTATCAGTCTTCTAAGATATTTCATTTAAAAATATACCTATAAAGGATCGAGTTTGGTGGTTTTGGTAATTGGTATATCTAGTTTTTGTCTGTCCGGTTCAATAATACAGAAGTAGCTGCCTATACCTACTTAAAGAACAACGAACAATATTTAGACTAATTAACATTTTTCTACAAAGGTATCTATCTATAGAATAGATTTTTTTTATTATGACGAATGGTGCAAGTGCAGTGTGATCTTGTAGAGTCCCACTCCCATAAGCATATTCACAAGACTTAGAAAAAAAATCTAAACCATATTGGCATCAAAGACAGGCTAGGTAGGTATAAGCGCTCTAACCAAGACCATCGGCCTCCAGATCACGGCTTGAGGAGAATACAATATATACCTAGTCACATGTCAAAATGTCACCATTCCACGCCAGTATTCATTTACCTGTCAAGTGTCGAGCAAATCGCGCTCGTTTCGTCGACTGCTAGACTGCTGGTGATCGACGGGGCACGTCGCACAGTACCGTGCGATAAATGAGCTCCTATAAATAGGTACCTACCTACGTTTACATCAATGAATATCGCTTTATTCCGTTATCCGGTTTAGAGAGATGAGCCGTCATTAGTTTTAGTGTCAGTTAACTTTATGTATACGTACCTACAATAACAATCTAACTAACCCTCTTATTCATCATAAACAGTTAGGAAGAGTTCAATTTAATTAGATTTTTATCATTCTCATAAAATTGTCTGCATCTAGTTTCCTCGAAAGAAAATCGAGGAAAATTTCAACCAGACAGACCAACTTTTTACTCTCCAGCGATCGTCAGTCCTACAAAGTAGGTATATGAATCTTCAATGACACCTACCTAGTCAGGAAATTTTATGAATTCTAATCGGTACCTACCTAGATAATAGGTATGTCTCAATATAAGTATCCTACTAATATTATAAATGTGAAAATGTGGATGTTTGGATGTTTGTTACTCAATCACGCAACTGAACGGATTTGGATGAAATTTGGCATGCACATTGTCAGTACAGAAAAGGACATAGGGTACTTTTTATCCTGGAATTCCCGCGGGAACTCCGAAATCATCGCGGGTGAAACCGCGGGGCACAGCTAGTAATATTATAAGTACCTACTTAAATATCATTAGGATTTCTACTAATATTTAGGTACATGTTGAAAAACCAATTGTTTGGTTTGGCAACTTTGTATTGTTTTTAGCAATTATCGTGACGCCAACGTTGTCCGAAATGGCGCAATTTAGCCTTTAGGTGGTTATGTAAAAGCAGTAAAAGCACCTTAAATATCCGAAGTTCTGTAGGTATTTATAAATGTTTTAGGTAGGTATAGACTATACCTACAACATAAAATTGCTACATATTATATACAGATATACGTAAGTAGATAATTTATTTATATGTGTTTACTCTTACAAACTTAGGTACAGTCGAAGATCCCGGGTTCTAAAGGTAGGTAGGTACAAGGACAGATAAGTGTAGATAATAACCAGAATTCAGATATAAATAGGTAGGGACATATACCTACATGTATTATAATAATAATAATAATCCACATCACAACACACAGATCTACCTATATAAACAATACCTACATAAACACTTGTTTCAAAGATTTAGCTCGACTTCTTTTTAAAGTAATGTAGGTACCTACCTACTACATATACGAATGTACCCTACTACCCAAAAGCCATTGACCTCGAAATCTTTTTAGTTGTTCAGAAGTAACTGTATCTCAATGGTAAACTCGTGCAACAATTTATTATTTGTAACCTACCTAATGAATGCTTTAAGATTTTTTATATGCCTAATTTAGTCTAAAATCTGAACCATTGTTTAACATGTTTGTTCAATCTTTGAATATCTTAGGGTTGCCAACTGAAATTTTCAATTACAGAATAAACTTTAAAATGTTCTTAGTAGGTATTCCAAATTTCATAATTATTTGTATTTATACCTATGTTATCTTATGAACACTAACTGGCTAGGTAGGTAGGTACGGATCTAGGATTTCATTAAGGTGTGGGAGGAGCAAAATATCGAGATGAAGTCTATATAAACCCCTTATAAATACCTACTATAAATGCGAAAGTGAGTTTGTTTGTTTGTTTGTTACGCTTTCACGCCTTAACGGCTCAACCGATCATCATGAAATTTCGCATGCACGTTGTCAAGGGTACAGAGAAGGACATAGGATACTTTTTATCCCGGAATTCCCGCGGGAACTCTGAAATTTCTGCGAGCGAAACCGCGGCGAACAGCTGGTAAAATTATACAGTTTTAATCTGTTATGATTATTGCTTTGTTTGTCTAAGTTTACGAAGATTACAGACTTTTGAATATGGTCAATATAAATACTGCAGAGGTGAATTCCCTCCCTCCACCCCCCTCCCTCTTCCCCCTATATTCACGCCTGGAACTGACAACTGATTTTGTATAAAGATGACAACAACAGGCGCTGTTTGTTCTATAATAAACGGAAACGGTATTATGTGGCGACTTATAGGTAGGGCGTGCACTAATTAATAATGCATAAAGAAATAATTTGGTACCTACCTACGTAGGATTTGAGTATTTTGATACTTAGTTTATTAAAAAATTGTGTAGTTTTCATTTTAATTAGACAGTAGGTTTACCTAATCGTTAAATATGTACATAGTTGTTAAGTGCTGTGGATTATGTTAAATAAATAAACTGAAATAAAATAATAAAACATTTTAAACATCCATAATTTTATTGCTATGAATTAATCTCCTAAAGACCTAAATGAAGAAATAGTCATTATCAGAAGCCAGAATGGTCAAGTGTGATAATTATCATAGTAGATAATAAATTAACATTTTGCAGCCCTAAAAAGTAGTGCAAGATCTAACGGTTGTTCGTCAGTCTATGCTAGTTAAAGTTCTGGCGAACTAGAAGAAAGTAGGTAGGTACCTACCTATGTTAGACATTTAGCAACCACATAGATACCTAACTATATACGTAGATAAGTATATTTTTAATTTTATTTGAAAAGTTATTATCATACCTAAGTAAGTATGTATGTTCTTCATTGTTTAAATGAGAGCAAATAGACATTCAATATTAGACTTTCATACCAATAGGACATTAATGAGTTTTTAATTAGGAACACGTTTCATAAATTTTTTTGTTGTTACTTACTTCACAATAAGACCTACCTACCTATTTACTTTGTTCAATAACAACATTTTAATCCCATTATAAATAAATTCTCCCATTAATCACACATTTATATAGATATAGTAGCTGTGCCACGCGGTTTCACCCGCGGTAATTTCGGATAAAAATGCCAATGTGCATGCCAAATTTCATCCAAATCCGTTTAGTTGTTTTTGCGTGATTGAGTAACAAACATCCAAACATCCACACTTTCACATTTATAATATTAGTAGGATAATAGTCAATACGAAGATTGTTCCGTAGTTTGGTGCCTATCTTCGATAGTCGTTTTCGTAAACAAAATTCGTATGGTGTGGATATAGTCAAAAATAATTGATACCCAACCACAATACAATTCTAATGTGGTGGGGCTATTAGCTACGTCGTAGGATCTTCGTAGAGGCCGTCTAAACGATGGAAATATTTAAATACGCGCCCATCCCGGGCTATCTTTAGATAAAACGCCCCAATTCACATGCGTGCGCCTCGTGATGGATGAGTCCGAACATCAGACCCTTGCCTGTCCCCTCCTCCCTGCCCCCCGTCCCCCTCAAATTTGCCTGCCCCACCCCCTCTGATGTCCGACAACCGACAACAGCGCCGCCCGGCCTAAGTCGTGCGGGTGATCTATTACACTGGCATTTTTGCGTAATCCCCGTTTATAAATATGAAATTGAAGGAAGACCTAGTGATGCTTAATCGACTGGAGGTCGGGGTCACCGGCGGCCCTCCGTGGTGGCTAACTCTAACTATATACCCATGGCTCGTACATGAATAAATTTATCACTAGGCGACGCGTGTTTACGCGCGAGAAATTTTGATACACAAAGGTATTCAATATAGATGTAGAATGTAGATATACCCTGCGCTAAAAGTCCCATTGGTTTAGCTAGTGAGTTAGCCATCCTAACTGTTACGCTAGGTGTCGTGGGTTCGAACCCCGCATCAGGGAGGTACGTTTTATGGCTCCTATCGGCGCAACTTATCTAGTCCTATGAATTGCACTGTATGGCAAATAAACATTTAAAACTATTTTTGACATTATTAGGATGTTTAACCTAAATGTTTAATAAAATAAACTAAAATCTAAAAAAACTGGTGGGTAATAATCACAATATACGTATTTATATTTTATGACTCGAAGCCTAAACAAACTTATTTTGAAGAGGTCGGCTCCACTGCCATGATAAAATAACTAAGTTATTTTTTAAAACATCTTAAATAAAATGAGATAAGTACCTAATATATTTTATTTGTATACAAATACGTGGACGGTGACAAAATTTAGTAAATTTATTTAAATTTAAAGTTTAAACTAACAATTTGTCACAATTTATCTAGTTCTAATTAATGATTAGCATGAATCTATAATAATTATTGTCTTAAAAGTATGTACCTAGATCAAATTAAAAATATATCCTATATGAATATACCGTACCTACCATATATCTAGTCTTATCTACACAAAGTTCTGTTAATACTGTATATAGGTAGACCACATAAATACGACGATATAAATATTTGCCTTTATTAATTAAAATTTAATAAATCTGTTCTTACAAACGGCAACCACTGATTACGACTCAATAGATTTGGATGCGAATTATAATAATCGTAACCAATAGGTACCATTGCATTGCGTCTAACACTGATTATAGACGGGGTAACTATAACTATGCTGATTATAGATAATTATAGTTGGTTACCGAGGGGCCCTTGATGAGCGATTTGGGTATTATTCGCGCTTTATTTGGGTATTTATTGCGCTCGAGTGACATCGCAGATATTATGCCCGGTTATAATAGTACAGCGTGTCCCTTATGGGAAGCCACCCCTCGTTCTCGTAGCCCGGTAGCGTTTGATACGTGGACATTGATTCGAATTTGGAATTTCATATTTCAGGTAGTAGGTACCTGGGTAGGCACGGTCTTTAACGAAAGTTGACGACTACTAAATTCGGTATATTTTCTATGAATTATATTCGTATAAATTACATAAATATATTCATAAATTATCAAAAATTGTGCTGTATATACAAGTTGTAATTTTAAATAGGTAACGGGAAATGTTCATATCCTTAATATTTCATGATTGTAGCACAATAATAAATATACAAAACAACTGAAGCTGAAATATCAAGTGACTAAACTTTTCAAGATTGCTGAATCGTGCTATTAATATTTTCTGTGTAATATAGCACATACTTTAGTATAGATAAAAATGTTACACTGACTTTTGTGTAAACAAAACTAAAACAAAACGTAGTCTAAATTCAAAACAATCATAGGTTAAGTTTGTTTGGACCGTAATTCTAGCGGATCGTGTGTCAGCCGTTCCAGCAGTAGCTTAGGTTGCATACTGTCGAGTAGGGAGTATCGGGAGCGCCACAATGCACGGTACACATCACAAATACGCAACAATTATCAAGATTACGTCAATCCGTTTTGAGCACGTACAATAACATCTGTATAACATGACCACTTCAGTTTCGTTTCGCTTTATATATTAATCTTTTTTTTTTGGTGTCCTCTTCTCTATTAGAGTTTATAGGTACTTCCTATGTCTTTAATATTGTGTACTTACTTTGTTCATTTGTAAATTTATATATGTTTTTCCAGTTAATTATTTTGTCTTAGTGCTTAATTTTAATACCAACGATTCGTAGCTGAAAAAAGATATTAAATCTAGAAACGATATTACATCTTTAGTGGGCTGCAAAGAAATACCTTACCTACCTACCACCTAGTAAAGTAATTTTTATTTCAGTTTCATACACTTCCTATCATTATCTCAATTGAGATTGATTGCATGAATTATAGCAAACAAAAGTGCAACTAGCAAATCAGTTTGAGAAACCAATCACCTATATTTACACCGAAAATTATACCCACATCCAAAACGCTGTAATTAACTAAGACTGGCTGGTTGGGAGACCCAGAAAAATGGTTACCTACCACCGATTTAAAAAAAAATCCCATATAGATTTTATGTATAGAATATGCTACAGTTTTTAATCGGACTAGTTATAATACCTGAGGCAATGTACCTATTACGTTCATTAGCCGCAAGCCCGCAAACTGATGACTGTGGGGGACGCGGGGGGGCGGGCGCGGGCGCGGGGGAGTCGCGCTTAGTTCACCGATGTGATGATAAGCGCTTATTTGGGGGCTACCACAGTTCTTTCGATCAATTTTAATGCCAATTAGACTACACAAAATTGCGTACGACTCAAAGGATTGAGACCTTTATTAGTGTCGGACATTGTTATGGGATCGTTCGCGCGGAAATCGCAATGATGGTGGTACAAACAGGCGCATATTATATTATTTGTGGGCACAACAGCCTAACAACACCCCAGGTTACTTGTTAGGGTGAAATATTAAAAATGCCGTGTTTTAATGAGTAAGAGGATATAGTTACTTAAATTATTAAAATGATTTGTTGATTTATTTTGTTAAAGATTTTTTATCAAATTTCATATTGTACATTTAAAGAAACGACACCTATCGTTTTTGGTGAAGTTTGTGAATCTGTTTGTAGATTGATTTGAAACTATATCACGTAATCCTGGTCAGTTTTGAATTAATCCTGTCATGTTCTCGAGGAAATCCCGAAATTCACGAGGGTGGAACCGCTGCAGTGAGCAACTCGTGGTAGTCTAATACCTAAATATGAATTGTTACCTGTTTAAGGTGTTTTTTGGTACACCAACAGCATAGCACGCTATTTTTATTGATGTATTTTTTTTACGATTTATCGAAATTCACAGTGAAAAAGTAACACCGAAACTGTCACAAATTTTGATTGAATAAAAGCGATATCTAAAACTGTTTTTAAAACTACTTAATCGAAAAGTAAAACTAAACTGCAGATTACCAGAATTAAATTTGTGTTTTTTTTTTACGTTTTTGTATTATATTATGTTGTTATGTATGTATTGTTTATTTGTCATCTTTTCTTTAACTGACTTTTCAATAGCAGGAGGTTCTGCATTCGGCTGTAGGTATGTAATGTTTTTTGTATGTTCTCGAACATTATTTAAATGCTCCTCGTAGGTTAGATCATGATACAGTATGTATTTCGATGTAATGATCTTTTATCAGAGTATGTGTGTGGATACATCAACATTAATCTGCCGTCAATGATGGATCGCTCTCCATACATAGCCCACTAATGTCTCCGGTGGATTCTTCGTGTTTTTTAAACAACGCCCCCGCTATCAACAAATGTTTACTTCCCACGATCAGTTATAAAACAGTTTGCGTTATATTAATTGCATTATTCCGTGTTGAATAAATATTAATGGTTGACTGTATGGGAGGGGATGCTGCGCCATATTTACACCCTTCAGTTTAATTATAGAATCTCGTTTATCACAAGATTTAATGGCCTCGTGAATTATAGTGCTAATTATAATTATTGTTATTTACCGTACAGATTTAAGACAACAGATTCGCTGGCTGATCCTTCTATGAGGGATTTTTATTTCGAATAAACAAAAATACTATAAAAGATTTATCTTTTTCCCTTGCTCTACATCTACTACCAATTATTTAAAGTCGTCGTCAAAAAGAGATAATTAACAATTTTTTTTATTCTGTTCTGACTATTCGAGGGTTAATTAACTATATTATTGTTACATAAGTTGTAACATAGCTTAATATTTATCTCCATGTTGCCTGATAACAAAACAATAAATAAATAAATAAATAAAATAAATAATATGATCACTTACACAATACTTTGCATAACTCCAGATATGCTTAACTTAATCAAATATCGTCGACAGAGCACTTTTACAACGTGTTTTTGCATTATTGTTGTCAGGGCAGTTCGATGTTGATGTTGTTAAAGAATGTATGCACGTAGGTAGGTACCTATACCTACTTAATACGACAAAACTTCTAACTCGCCCGTTGTTTGTCCAGTGAGTTCATCGAGTTGTTTTTATTAACACAATAAGTTGGCAAGCCTGGTTACTCGTATTCCCAATAGAGTAGTCGCCAGTCGGTGGCCGGAGGGCGAGACATTTTCACGAGCGGCTACCCGCCTGACCTTTCTGGCTCCGGGGACCTAACAAAATGCCATCATGTTTCCATTTTTTCCCGCCGCACCGCAGCGGCGCTCGCTCGACGATACTCGATTAATTTTTCACGGTACGCTTGTCAAAATGTGATTTAATACGCGAGGGTTGAAACGGACTGCACTTTGACGTGTCATGTGTGTTTTAGTTTTAGTTCATGCATAGGTACTCTTTCCGAGTGAGTGCGAATGGAAAAACCACACCAAATCTGCCCAAGGGGTTATATCACAAAAAAAAAAAAATTTATAACGAATAAATCGTTTAAAAATAAAATGAATCACTAGATTCCAAATTTGAATAGCTTCCGAAAATTATGAATTTCAAACGCGCCAGCAATGGTTACAAGTGGTATTATCTATCAATAATAACAAAAATGGAACCGCAATTTCCAATTTGCCGCGTCACTCCGGATTCCAATAGGAAGCGGGGATAAATGGAGTCGCATTCCAATATGTCACCGAGCGGGCTCCGACCCGACTATTCGGCTTTTCGGCATTCGCATTTTCGGATATATTCGAGTGGCCATACCTACATTACATTCGTGGAATAGTGCCGCACACATACCGACCCAGTCGCTAATGAGATTCTACTAGTAGGTAAGCATTGCATATTCACTCACAGCATACCTACGTAATGTGTAGGTATTTGTATTTAAACAACATCAGCCAATTCGTTTTCTGATATATTCTGTATCTAGTCTGCATTAATGTTACTTTGATGGTTTACACACGACTCTTTATTTTCATAGTTATACTAAGAGTCTGATCATTGAAAAAAATAACCAGCTTAGGTAATAGGTATTTAGAGAACTTCTTGTCTAGGCACGTATACCAAATTACGTATGCGACACCTAAACACGTTTTATTCTATTGCTGCCTTTCCAAAACATAGACCTAATAAATAGGGCGAAGGGCCCAATGCGCGGCCCTTTCACCAGCACATTAGCGAGTCCACACACGAATGTCATGCGTGTCACGTCAGCCGTTATTGCCTGTATAGCTCCGCCATTGCGCGCTCTGATTTGAAATATTTCCACGGAACCACTTATTCGCACCTCACAAACAGGAGTCTTGAAAGGTGGCTCGCCAGGTTTTGATCCAGTTTATTATTAATCGTATTAGTTTATTTTGTGTGCTATGTGTATGTTATGTGTGTAATGAGTATGTTATTGAAATAAATGTGTTTTTGGAAGTATAATAGCTACTCTTATTTATGAAAACTATAATTAACTAATTATATTAAATCCCATGCTTTAATACTTCGGTCTATGACTCCAAGAAAAAAACGTACCTAAAGCCTATCTTATTAAACATAAAAAAATGGGCACCTACGTAGGTACATCGATAGGTATGTGCACGCGCAAGAAGCAAAACTTTTATATTTCATTTTTGTAAGTAACTTTTTTAACATTATATTTACGCTCATACACTACATGCATACAGAGCATAACGCGTAGCACGCGTAACGCATATTTTTTTCCACAGTGTCCAAAAGAAGTTTCAGTTCAAAAAGTATCAAAAAGTGTTGAATTTTCTGTTTCCGCGACTTTTGTGAAACCTTGGTATGTGAGTATGTGAGTCTTTCACGGCGCGAGAGGGTAATCGTTTTGTAGTGCCGTATTTTGTACTCATTGTGCGATCCGATGCGAGGCAATCGCGGCCATATATAACTTCGCGTACCTATTCTAATGGGGTTACGTCATGACTGTACCGTCTACCCTAAAGAATCGTCGCTTGGTACTCGAAAATTTGAATCGAGTTATTACAAATTCGTCTCTTAAGCGACATGCTGGTGGCGTGTGGTGAATGAGCATTATTGGATGTGTCACGATAAAATGCTTGTCTATAAATAAGAAACTGATTGATTGACTGACGAACAGCGCACAGCCCAAGTACCAACAAAGCTTATGTTTATAATGTAGGTAAGCACTAAGAAATGATTTTTGGAAATTTAACTCCCAAAGGGATGAAAAAGGTGAAATTCTTAGTTGCAAAATTCGAATGAGTGAGTAGGTGAGACTAAGTAGGTATAACTAAGTATGTAATTAGATTTTAGCGAGTTTTGTACTCAATTCAACAATTTGTGCAACTTGGTACTGTTGTACGCCAATAGATTTCACTTAAGGTATAACTGTGCGTAGCCAGAAGTTTTTTCTACTTATTTATCTCTAAGTTACACAAAAGACTAAATCAAAAATCTGAAGACAGGCATCGTAGTTAATTTAAGATGGTGTAAAAGATATATTTTTTTTACAAGAAACCCTTGCCGCCCAGCTGCCAAAACCGCGGGAAGCCGTAAGATTGGCGCGAAATACCTAGAGAGAACTGTCGTCGTTTTTAGGAAAAAAAATAAATATTAAAACGATTAAAATCTTGCACAAGCCGACAGTGTGTTTTTGTGGGAGCAGATGTGCGCGTGCGCTGCGCACCACCTGCCCCACGTGGCCAAAGATAATAGTGACTACAAAAGAGGCCGTAACATCGCGTTGTGACGTACCGTACCCACTTCATTGATTTAAGAAGAACTTCCATTGTCATATTAATATAGAGTCTTTGTGGAGTCACCGTTGTGACGCGCCTGGAGGACACCTGTCCGAAGTTTTCCTGTATTTTTCTCTAGAATTAGCACAAGCTATGACAACTTCATAAATTAGCAGTCTACTGCAGTGCATTTAAATCTAATCTTAAATTAAAAAAGAGAAAGGAAAAGCTTTATACCGGAGATGGAGTCACAACAAAATTACAATTATTAATCAATCTAGGGGGGAGGACGAGGGGGCAGCCGTTCAGCTAAACTAAAGCACAATCATGTAATGAGTTATCATAGTTAATTATGCTTAGAAATAAATAATAATGCATCTCATTTACTTTTCTGTTTACCATAATATGGCCTATTTCAACACATCATTGATTTTTTAGTTTTTCATTTTGTTTGTTACTTCCAACAAGTCAGTAACAAAAGTCCTATTAGAATTTAGGATAACACTTTCCTGCATGGCATAAAAATACGTGTATACTGCAAGTAGAGTAGAGTCTTAACGTAGTACGTATCAATTATATTAAAACAGATTTTTCCTTAGTTTTATTCGGGTTTTCTATAAAACAACTGAATTTTAAGGTGTACAAGCCAATTATGTTTGACTAATAAGTTCCTACTGCCAATTTATAACATATGGGATTTTTTTACAGACATGGAACTCTTCCACCCTCCAGTTCCACTTTGTGAACCGAACATATAAATAATCTTAGTAATGTCTCAAAAGTGGATAAAGAACTTCTTTCAAAAGAGCGTTTAAAGAATACTTGCTAAAGTTAAGTGGAAGTGTAAGAAAAACATTATCAGATTTTAAGATAGAGCGAAGATTATTAGATGCCACTCAAGGACCTCAAGCGTGTCTTGCAAACACCTGATGAAGGGGTCAAACAAACATGTTAGTTTTATCTTTATGCATGTGTTTCTTGAATTTGAATTTCGGTAAATTTAATCAAACATTATTCGTCATCATAGACAATTTTGAATCTTTTCTCTTATGGTTTTGACCTACCTCATAAATATCAGCACTGCTCCATATTTTTTACCTCTACATAAATTGCGTATCGACGACGCCCATGCTTCACTAATTCATGATACCCATTCATACATCATGCACAATGACAAAGACACTGCGTGCGCACTTACCTGTTTGTGCGGACCTATATATGACCCACCTATTTCCAAAGATTTATAGATAGCTTAACAAACCTCATCATTTTGCGCGAATAAGTCTAATCTCGCAGACATTAGAGTCGAAATTCCCTGAACTGATATACATGCATAAGTTGGCGGGTATTAAGAGTCGTGTAGAGCTATCGACAATTGCTTCTCAATTGTCAGCATTCGAAATCGATTCTTCGTATTTTACAGTTTTTACGACGAGTCATATTTTATGTGTTTTGTTCGTGAGTTTTGAGTTGACTTTAATTTTGTAGAGATATTGCGTTTATACCTCCCCTAAGCCGGTGGGTACACCGCTGATGACCCAGGCCTCCGACATTTTATTATTAAATTAAAGGTTTCTTTCATTGGTGCATTGAAAAGAAACCATTAACTAAACGGAATGCAAATTAATGTTCCCACTTATAGGAATTTCGGATTTATTTCTGTCTTCACCTTCGATGTTAGTGAAACAACCCCAAAGTTTATTTTTACTTTGTCAAATACTTTACGAATGAAATCTAAGTATACTTATAATAAAACTGTAGAGAGGTCAATTCTGTATATTGAGTATATTATATTCAAAATTAATATTGGAGGATGAATGGTGATCGATACTGATGCCAAAAATACAATCAGTAAATTTTTGTCTGTTTGTCTGTCTGTCTGTCTGTCTGTATGTGCACGCATGGGTCAATAACTACTGAAGGGATTTTAACCAAACTTGGTACGATTGTAGTCCATACTCCTGGGCAGGTTATAGGCTGTATAACATAACGCTAAGACTCATAGGAGCTGAGCCGTGACGATAAATTTGAAGCAAGTCGGATGAAAATGCGCTTTTGAGCCCTTATCGTTTACTCAATCACGCAAAAACTGCTGAACGGATTTGGATGAAATTTGGCATGCATGTTGTCAGGGGTACAGAGAAGGACATAGGGTACTTTTTATCCCGGAATTCTCGCGGGAACTCCGAAATTACCGCGGGTGAAACCGCGGGGCACAGCTAGTTATAAATAAGAACTTATATGCTTTTATTTCTTTCGTATCAGCAGAGTTTTTTGTTCACAATAACTTCATCATTATTTCATTATATGAAAAAAAAGCTATGAAAGTATGAAGTATCAGTATGTGTATTTACCATTTTCTCACAAAATTTTGGAATTAGAATTTTAATTGATTTACTAGGCTTCTTTTTTCTGTGATAAACCAACTAAACCCACGAATCGTTGTGAGATGTATACGGCGCGGGTTCCCGCCTACCTGGCTGGTTGTCGCTCGGTACTTACGCACCGTGAGCTCACTACCAAGAACAGCACAATGGATGTCAATTTTTTTCTACAAAATCCAGCTTAAAGCGCAGTTTTTCGTTGCAAATTCCGAAAGGACACCTGGTCGGAAATGGCCCCGGGGGTCCCTGCACCCTGATTGATAGAGGTCCCGTCGCAAACGCGATTTTCGGTATCACAATGGATGGTAGGTACGGAGAAAAAAAATCTAGCATAGCTCCATTCGCATCGGCCGCAGTCGGCGTCGCGGTGTCTCTAAAACAATCAATGATCGACTTTTGTGAATGGGACGTGAGGGGACATGAAACAAAAACAGCTCTTAACCGCCTCGCCTGTGAGTGGGTGGGCCGAAGGCCGCAGGAAGTCAGGTGAATAATTGATAGTAAAATATAACAATGCGTGCATTGACGAAACTCGACGTATTGAGTGTATTTCAATATTAGTCATATTAGGAGCTTTGAAGTATAAAATTCATATTCCACTCACTGCCATAAAATAATGGCTTCAAACGATGTAAGGTTGAAAAATACAAACTCTGTTTATGAAATCTGTAATGGTATAGGTAAGCCAGTAAATACACACATCAAAAGTGTCTAGGGATCAAGTGCATTTTTTGCTATAAAAAGAAACCCAATTAATTTAAATCTAATCTAATCTTCTGGGCTTGTTGCCTACCTTATTTCCCAAATCTAAATTAACAACTAATCCCCACATTTTGAATAAATTAAGAAAATATTCATTTTTTGTAAGATGTGAGAAATTGAACCAATTCCAAGTCGACAATAAAATTGCAAAAAAGGCAAAGATAGGGGTTTTTGAAACTTTTATTGTAATGAATAAACTAATTAAAATAATCTGTGTTCCTTCCATTGACACGAATCACACATTCGCAGCGATTTGGTATGCTTAAAATCAGTTCATCAAAATCACTTTGAGTAATGGCCACCCACGTTCTTTGTAAGAAGTCAAAAAGTTGTTGTGGGGTATTTACGGCGTCCATACTCGGCAGAGCTCTTCTTTGGAGTATATCCCATGCGTGCTCAGTAGGATTTAAGTCTGGTGATTGAGCAGGCCACGGCAGGACGTTGATATCAGCATTGGCAAGAGTGCGTGTTACGACTCCAGCAGTGTGTGGACGTGCATTGTCGTGCATAAGTTGAAATGAATCACCCAACTGGCTTCGCAAAGGGATGATTACATCTGATACAATACTTGTCGCATAAATCCGAGCATTAAGGTTGCCCCTGATCCAAATGAGATCGGTTCTTCCACCGATCTAAATACCCGCTAAAACCGTCATTGTTCCCCCTCCATATGGATGAACTTTCTAACAGAATTTCAATCGTTCTTGACGTCCAGGGCTTCTCCAAACTAATGTACGTCTTGTATCTGGCCTCATACCGAAACGAGATTCCTCGGAAAAGCAAACACCACGCTAGTCTTCTTCCTCCTAATTACTGTCTTTGCGAGCCCATTGTAAACGGGCTCTACGATTGCGGGGCGCTATTGGTGGAACTCTCAGAGGCCTTCGGGATCGCAGACCCACTTCTCTTAAACGATTACGTATGGTTTTGATCGCTTATCAGAAAGCCTGAAGCGCTGTGGGGCCTCGTAGTTATCATCATGGCGGTCATAGTACGATTTCTTCGCGCTGTATTCTGGATATACTGATCCTGTCTTCGAGTGGTGATACGAGTTCGCCCTCCCATGTCGCTCGGCCACACTGCCCGTGATGCGATAGCGTGTCCATAGGCGGCTTATGACGCTCTGCCTTGTCCCAACAACAGTAGCCACAGTGCGTTGCCTGGTGCCAGCTTCCAACATTCCAACGGCTCTCAGCATCTCTTGTCTAGGCAAGTGGTGTCATCGCTCCATACCGATGCAATTTTTTTCAGTTACAATGCAGAAATTGTAATGTTTTTGTAGGCCGCTTTTATAGGGATTTTTAATGACAGTTATTTTTAAAAGTTTAAACAAAATTTGAATAAAATTCTTTATTGAAATGGTAAAATTCAATAAAAAATTTCAAAAAGGATCCAGAAAAGTTACAATAATAATCCCAATTGGCGGAAATTCTCTAAAATGCACTTGACCCCTATACATTTTTGATGTGTGTATATAGAGGTACATAACATATTTATACGAAGCTTCATGCCACGTAGAGTCCACACTGAACGAAACTGTGTGCAAACTGAGGTGTCAAAACAGAAGCCATTAATTACTCATAAACGCAAACGTTGCATATTAGGTACCTACTGCGTTAATCATCTTTAAGTGGATACATCTTATAATTCCACCTCTTTATACTTTGACACAAATATCGGTTACATTTGCATACGTGATATTTTTTTATTATTTCGATCATATTTGAAGCATCATATAACAACTTAATAACAATTCAATAATGTTATTATATTTATTTTATATGTATAGTATTACTGTGTTGCGAATGTTTTGGAACAAGATATATTCCTGGGGGAATTCCCATTTCTATATTAGATAGGTATAAATAATATCAAATAAATAAATTATCATCAAAATAAAATTTGAAATTCATACATCTCGCGTTAATAACTTCCTAATTTCTTTATCCTACCTATCAAAGACATTCTATATATTGCTACCTATGTATAGATATACGAGAATGAGTAGAACACTTATACCTACAATCAACACAAGCTTGATTTATGCTCGCAACGAAACAACCTCATCTAACACACACCCCCGCTGCAAGACAATGATTTGATTGATCTCATAATGAATATGCAGATATGTTAAGTGACTATAACAGACCGCAAATAAAGCTGACTCCCGGAGGAGCGATTGCCGGCGCCTACTGCCGGCAATCGGCATACCTACCTACGGCACTGGCAGATTTTAATCTCAGATAAGTGGCGCGAGCGACGCACAGTTTACATAAATTCTAGAGTTAACACCTTGTTAACGAACTGCATTATTTGATTAGGCACAAGATTGTTTTGATAAATTGATGTTATGTGATAAATATGGCGTCAAATCTTTCTTTGTTTTTCAGCGAAATGAATGAGACAGGGAATACATGTAGGTTTAAATGGGTTGTGTGTTTCGTTGCTGTAAAAACTGAGTAAAAAAATAAAAGAGAATCTGAAGTGAAGTTATAATGAAATATCTTCATCCAACCCTTCTAATTAATGGCCATCAGTGTCTGCGCCACTCCCGAGGGCTGGCAACGGTTTCAAGAAGTTTTTTAATATGCTTCCTCACCTCCGTAAAACAGAAAGGATAATTGCTTTTTTCTCCCTTAAAAAAGAGTTTCGAGTTTTCAAACGGGCAGAAATAACGTTGACGTGAATCTCGCTACAATTACCAAAGTTTGAAATGTTTTATTTCTAAGAAGACGAGTTTAATTTATTCAAACACTCTTTAGAGTAAAAGTTTGGTAAGTACCTACATACTAAATTGAGTTTCTACGGATATTAGGACATTGATTCGGGACTTTTCATATATACTTCTTTGGTAAGTATTAAATTATATTATTATTAGCAGGTAGTTGAATTTGTAATGGTAACATCTAAAGAAAACCGGGATTACTAGGATACCTACACAAGCTTTCAATGATATAAGTAAGGATTTTAATAATATGTGTATTATTTTTGCAATAACCGCTTGTAGTGGATCAAAGTGAGGAGATAATAAACCTAAGACGCAGACAATCCTTTTTGCTGAAAATTGAATAGCTGGATTACGCGACCTGTTGGGGCCGGGTCAGGGTTGTCAATTTAATGTAGAGTATCGAAATTATATTTAATATGACACTATTTTCGTACGATTACTATGTGGATTGTAAACATATTATTTTAATTGAGGTTTTTATTATTTATTTATTTATTTATTCTTTATTGCACAGTGTGTACAAATGGCGAATATGAAATGTTACTTTGTTATTAATGTTGAACTTAGCACTTGAGATATATCTAGGTAGATTTAAAATTTGCCACAGACATCTCATTTCATTGTTCTAGAAGTGTTTATGATATTGTTGTTGAAAAATATACTTTTGTAATTTACATTATTAAAAATAATAATGTATTTTTTTTATATATTTATATAACCTAAAGAAGATATATTAAAAAGAGGAAACCCATTATTACTGTTTCTTAATTTATCGGTAGGTATAGGCGAATTTTTAAATTTCCACATTTTGCACTCATGAGATTTTTTTTTTAAATAACATATTTAGTTACCAGGATAAGGTACCTAACAAAATATGTCAATAAAAAAAAAACTATTTTAGATTTCATAGAAAATACACATTTTTTTCTTGACTAGGTAGTTTTTCCATATAAAAAATTTGAGTATCACGGAATTAAATAGGCACCCCTAGAGCACAGAGAGGAGTCTAGAGGTATAGGTATAGTTGGTCGGTCGACTGATTACGCGGACCATTGTGTATAGGACATACGATGCAATTAAGTAGTTATATAGGTATATAAGACTGAGTTCGTAGACAGATCATCGCTGCAAGGATTACCAAAGAATCTATTCTCATTATTGAATTAATTAAAAATAACTTTAAAAATTATCGTTTTGACAACAAATAAAAGAGGATGTTCTATTGTTTCACTCGTGTAAATTTAGGATTTTCCGCGGGAAAAAGGTACATACACTACATACACATGTCAGGGGTATAGGAAAGGAAATACTTTTTCTATACCCCCGACAACGTGTATTCAAAATTTCATGTAGGTACCTGCCCGGTTTAGAAGTTAAAGGCGTGAAACCGAAACAAACACACTTTCATTCGTATTACATATATACATGCCAAGTGTAAATCAAATCCGTCCAGTATAGTTTCCGCGTAATGCGTGACGTACAGCAGAGATGGACGGACAGACAATCAGACAATAAATTATAATACGGTAGTGTCCACTGCGATGTTAATTTCAAACCGTATTTCACGAAGGGTACATGTATGTATGTATGTACATTATAATTCCCACAGTATAGTTTAACAAGTGTAGCACAACTGCACGCCACTTAAGTGGTAAATTTGAGGAAGCTGTCATCTGAACACAACTCGTTGCAATCGTTGAAGTGGTCTGCTAACGAACACGCGTGTCAAAGCGAACCACTTCATTAGGTGAGCGACGCTCTTGGTCGCTCTCGGGGAGTCCCCGCAAGCTCCGCATACTCCGCTCACTCCGCTCACTCCGCTCACCCGACAGCGGAGCTCTCGCCACCTCCCCGGTGCTCTCCGCCGTGTCGCTCCTTGCAGCCTTTATTTAGTGGGCGTCTTACCGACTCTGCGGCGCTAATTAGACGGCGCCGACTCTCTTCTCATTAGCGACGAAATTATGCAGTTTGCACCCAGCAAACGAATTCCAATTCGGGTTAAACGCGAACGCCGAGCGAAAGTCGTGTGCCAACAAAAATAAATGAGTACTCACTTGCCGTTCTTAATTTCAATATTTCTGCGATATTTTTGAAGTTACTTTTTTGTTTTGCTTCAGAAAAGACTCAAAGTTTGAAACTGAAGTAGGTGAATGGGATCATTTAATCAGGGTAGGTACTTACTCTTACGCGAGCAACTAATTTGCGCAATTTTAAGAAATTGTCATAATTCACGACAACTAAGTACTTCCAATTTATGGTAACAATGAAAAAAACAACCGCTGCAATTTTCTAAATAGGCGCATTATTATATTGAGTGGCTCAATGAGTGTAGCCTAGCAATTAGTTACTAGTAGGTAGTACTTAAATAATTACCCGTGTAAGATCGCTTTCAGTGACGAAATTAATATTAAATATCATATAAAAGATGATCATCCTAGCTCATCCTTAACTACCTAATTACAAGTCATGCATCTATCTGTTTAAAAGTAAAACACGGATGCAATGTAATTAATTAATAACACGATGGCCGGAACAAAATGTGTACCAAAAAAAGTCGACGGTAAAATTTTTACTTCCCTTTTGGGTAAGCGGGTGAAAACCGGCATATTTGTAAGCAGAGAAGTGTTCTCTCGGGCAAACAACGTTTATCTACAGCACATCGCGCTAATGAATGGGGGAGAAAGAATGAGAAGTAGGCATTATTTTAATTAGGAAAAATGCCGGTGAGTGCCTCACCTAGGGGCGTGGGGGGCTTGTGAATTGAACTGTACATGGACTTGAGTGGACGTGTAGGTAACATTGGCCTGCCGAGTGTGCTAATTTATGTAATTGGGTAATGGATATCTGTTAAATATGATTATACAAGGTGTAACCCAAATAAAAAAAACAACACATCGTAGCTCCGACCAAAGATGCACATGTCCAAATTTTAAATGGAAATAAATGTAAAAGTAAGATCGATATTCATTGATTGAAATAATATTATGTAAGACTAATAGTTTTAAAATTGTACTATTTTTGATGGAACTTTTTACGATTGTACAAATCATTATAAAAACATACATTTTACACACACACACACACATTTTACATATTTACATCAATCTGGAGTTGACCTTAAAAATATTGACATCACATAAAAACTAGGATGTATATTGTGCTATCCTAGATACCTTTTTAAATTAATATTTGAATTTTTATAGTACACGTTGTATACCTACGAGTAACATTTTCATGAATGAAGAATTAACATAAAAAAATAAAAACGCGAGTATAATCAGAAACAGTTTTAAGACTTCATAAGAATGTGAAAGAAGCGAAAGCGTTGCGCAAAGACGTAACTAGTAATGGAGTAAGTACGTAGACATTCTAGAAAGACCTTCCACAGAAAAATAGGCTTGAATCCACATACCTACATACATAGGTATGTGGATACGTAGGTATATGTATATCAGTAACAATTTTATTTATTTATGCAATTATTTGTGTAATGACGTAGGCGAATCAAAACGCTGACGTGCAACGAACTGCTCGCTACCGTAGAAACCTGTCCATTAGGTAATAAATAAACACAACAGGCTTCGAAATTTAGCTGCGTTAACGTTGCCCCACCCACTTTCTAACAAAAAGGTACGAGCAAGGTAGCTCGGCAAAAAAGCGCACCATCATAGGCAAATCATTTACGAAATATTGACAACAATAAACGATTGCCCTTTGCCGCGCGAGGACTTTAAAAAATGCCGGTTATTAATATTTGTTTTCTTTGTACGGGCACCACGTGGCCCCACACCTGAGCGCTGCGAGTGACATTGCCGAAAAAAAAATTGCAAAAAAATATCCGTAGCTAGGCGAAAAAGAGCAGAGGCGCAAACAGACAACAGCCAGTTTGAATGATTGCTTCCCTGGAAGAGCGGCGAGTCCATTTTTCACAAGTGCCATTCACCGCTTTCATGTTGCGTGCTGTGTATTTTATTTATATATTTTTTATTTATCGTACAGCCTTACCTCCCCCCTCCACCGGGCATCATCTCTCCCCAGAGCTATTCTCTGTCAAATTGAAATTCGTCGAACGCGCGTTTGCCTACAATTCCTCACTGTTTTATTCATTTAGCGATTTCGCAATTGTTACCAAGTAGGTAGGTAGATGTGTTTAATTTGGAAATGAATGTTTATTGCTGTTTCCGTTTTTGTTCGGAAGGTGTTCGGCCAGTGTTTGCGTGATGTTTACATTGTGACGTAACACATAGTTTTTCACTACGGTTCGATGTTTACAAATAACACCGATATGGATGGTGCTGTTAATTTAATTAACAGAATAAATAACACACGCAGTAGATAACACCACAGAATTACAACACATTATATCAGAGCCATACCAGAGCTGCAAGTGTATATTAAAAAAACCAAAAAATATTTGCATAGGTAGGTACTTAATTTTATTAGTCTATGAATTATTGTTGAAATTTATTTGTAAATGGCGGTCTGCTTGTCATCGATTACCTGAATAGTTGAAACATCAAAATAGTTCCTTTTAAAACTTCAAAATTATCCATATCATTTTATTCATCCTAATAGACCCTCATATACTTACCTACTCAAGTCATAAAGCTCTCTCCACACTGCCGTCCTCGTTCCTCAAAGCGAGCCACAGTTGATAATAATAATAATCGATTCGACATAAATAATAAAATAAAATAAAAAGCTTTTATTAACCGCACACAACTCCCGATGATCCGACCCAATGTCTAATGACGTAAAAAGTATGTCCCCGCTACCAATGTAATGCCCACTGGAAGCAATACTTAGAGTAAGTAAATTACTCGCAGAGAGTCCGAATCTTTTACGATAAAAGAGTTGTCCTTTATAAGGGTCTATTAATTCATGTTTTTGTATTTTTTTTTACTTAGAGAATATTTTTTTTACGACTATGAACTACATCAGAATAAAATACGTTGTAGAAAACTAAATACCTGAGGATAATAGTACATTGTTATCCTAGGGGTGAAAGTAACTTATTTAGTCCCGAGACGGGGTTTGGCGCCCGAGCGTAGCGAGGGCGCTAATAGATCGAGGGACTAAATAAGTCTTTCTCCCGAGGGTAACACTGTGCTTTTCATTACGAATGCAAGGAAAGTCAAAATAAAAATAGGAATTAGCTAAAGAAAAAATGAGTGAAGATCGGATAGTCGCTTGACACTTTCCCATCTATTTCTTTTTCTTTGGCCGGCTAGCTATTCAGCCAGTATTTTTTATTTACATTGAGGCGATCTAAAAAAAATATTATCTTTAATTATTAAGTATTAATTAAAGAAAATAAAAAAATATAAATAGGAATTAGCTTAAGAAAAAGTGAGTGAATTTTATTTTAGTTAATACCTACTTAAACTTTACGTTATTTCAATTTTACATCGCGCTGGCTGTATAGAAAGTTGAAACATGGTTCAATAGAAATGTGAAAATAGACCTAGTTTTTTTTTAATAATTTGACAGTTGTCAGTTGAAAGCGATTCTCCCTAGGGCTGAAAAGGGTTACTTTCAACCCGCTTCTCAGGCAACTTCAGACCTACTTTCCGAGTATGAGTAATGAAAAATAGATTTTTGCCTCAGCACAAATTCTTTTCAGATTTTTTTCACTTTTTTTTTTTTGCAAAATTTAGGTTTATTTTTAATTTCATAGCTGCCCCACTCCCATGATTTCACCCATCTTTAAACTCTTTCACCCTAAGAGTTGATTTACCAAAAACCTTAAAATATGTGTTTCTATTTTTAAAAAGAAGATTTCCTGATTTTTATGTATCACGATTTCAAAAATGATATTTCATAGCAAAATTCACTCCCCGTTTACTTTTTTACAGGTTAAATTTCCACAAACCTTGAACCTTGATAACCTTGTGCAAAATATATTTGAAGTTTTTGGACCCAGCGATATCGTGTTAGTGTTGATGAATCAGTCTGGACGTGTAATTTTATTTGAATTATTCAATATTTTTAATTGACGTACAGTGTTTTTCTGTTTTCTCTGTGCAAATATTCTATGCCGCTAGCCTATAGTCAGTCAGGGGTCGTGAAAGCACGTCGTCATCGGATGCCAATTTGAATGCGGCCGCTTAGCCGTCTGACGGGCCCGCTATGACTGATGAGGGAAGGGTGAAGATCGCCTGATTACAGCTTGTCACTACCCCTGTATATCATTTTGCATGTCGCCTCTCCGTGGACATGAGTCCGCTACGATAATGTCCTACGTTGCAGGTGTATATTTAATATTTATTTAGGTTATCATTATTATGTGATGTTTGTATTGTTATTTGAGTTGTGTGATTCTTAAATAAGAAAATATGGTCCTGAACAGATGTTATAATTCATTGTAGTAATCACAAACAAAAACACACATTAGATAATTATACATACATAGGTATATTAAACAAATAATAAACATGATATTTCTGATAAATGTGATGTTTCTGTAGATTTTTTTTTCTGAATATACACTATTATAAGTACCTACTATTTGGTGTAAAATAAATCATACAAATGTCTCACCGGTCAATCAATGACTGAACATAAATGTACAGCAAGCGCGTAGTATGCGCCACGCTTTGTGATGCAAACCGCATCCGTCTATGCAAATGTAGAGGCGCCCTTACCGCATCTTGAGCGACCGTAGCAACGAACTTTTTCTTTCGTTCTTATTTGGTGGGTGCAAGTAATCAATAAAATTATTATTATTTGTTTTAAAGAAATACCAAAAAATGAAATAAAACAAAATTGCATAAACGATACAGTTTTCTATATATAAATGCACACATTTATTCAAATCATTTTTACAATATATACAAAATTACAATTTAGTACTATAATTAAACTAAACTGGATAAGTTAAATTACTTGACAAATTATATTTATCCAGTAATTACTGTAACATTTATTTGTCAGTGTGTAATTTTCTTTTTTTTCCATTTTAAAATTGAAGCAGGATGTTTTATTTACACCACACAATTGTACGTATGTAAATAGATAAATATGGTTAGTCAAGTCAAGAGATTGGTCCAAAATACATTCATGCAGTCGGCAGTAAATTTGCGATAGCAACGTTGAATTGCCAATGAGTCGTGGCGTCGACAATCGGGCAAAGGCCGTTTGCGGCGACGCCAATTCGCATTCATTCATGGACTATTGCCGTGATCGACTGTTGCTCTAGTCACTCGACTCTCGCTCGCCTGGCGTCCACGGCTCTAACTTCCTTACGTTTAATAAAATGCATCCTAAAGTTATTTACACTCGGTAATCCTACTAATATTATAAATGCGAAAGTGTGGATGTTTGGATGTTTGTTACTCAATCACGCAAAAACGGCTGAACGGTTTTGGATGAAATTTGCCATGCACGCCGTCAGTTGTCATCTTTGCCAACTTCATGCGCGTTACTTTCATTGCCTGCATTAATTGAGGTCTTAAAATGGTAAAAGAAGTAATATATTCTCAACAAATTGTACATATATACCTATATCTATATTAAATAAGGTGAAAATAGTAGCCGTCACGAGCCCCAAAGCGATTTCCTCCCATTACGGCCCAGCCTATTATCTAACTAAATATTAACGCGAAAATTTTCGCCAAGGAAATAAATTAAAAACGCAACAACAAGCTTGTAACGAGCGGTGAACAAAGCCGTCCAATAAATCAAGGCAGGCAGGTGAGCCTGCCGAGTGCTGTTTGTGCATTAAGAAAGGCCTCGTTTCCCCGCGGCCTTTCTTGGCCCTTTCTTCATGTTAAAAAGGAGTCGACACCCGATATTTTCGCGTAGTCATCGGCAACACATAAATATTGGAAATGGGGCGCCCCTTTCTTGTCTCGCTCGAATAATTAATGCGGTATAGCTTCTTATGTCGCGACTTATTTTGTTGCCATAAACGACAGACATCGGCTCGCGTAGGGAAATTGGCCAGCTCCTTGCTGAACGGCTGTAGAGCGATAACTGTTGTGATTTAAAGGGACGCAGGGATGATCCTATTCTAAAACCAAGCAAAAACTTTGAAAACCTTTTAATTTTATTTATTTCTTTTATAGCTAAGTGAAAAGTTTCTTTTTAACCAAACATTCAAGCCTTGTATACAATATGTTATTCTTGCTACATTGCAATGCAATATTATTTGCCTTCATTTATATAAGTAGTCTGTAGTAGGTAAATTGAATTATTTTGTTATCCTATTCGTGTACATAATAAAAATTCCTAAATATGGTACTTATTCCTATTTATGGAATAGTAAAATGATATAACAACGCCATTTTATTAATATTACTTATGTATGGCAAATAAATCCTTTCTATTATAAATGCGAATTGAAGTTTGTTTGTTATGTTTTCACGTCATAACGGCTCGACCGATCATGATAAAATTTTGCATACATGTTATCAAAGGCAGGTACAGAAAAGGACTATTATCCCGGAATTACCGCAGGAAAAACATAATTAACTGTGAAACTACATCAAATTTTGCATTACCTACTACTAGTTCTCAGGGATATAAAAAAGGAAGCAGAGTACTCTTATCCCGGAATTCCCGCGGGATCACTGTTTGCGAGGGTGAAATCGCGGGGAACAGCAATAGTAATGAAATATTATTTAAATGTTTAAATTAACACAATTAAGTGTTATTGAAAATTTAATTTTCGAAAAGTACTTTTTTGGGTACAAATAAACTACTTGGGTGAATAACGAACAGCTACAATGCCAGTGAGAATTTTGTACGGCGAAGTTATAACAAACTGTGAGTTGGTATCTATGTCCGAACGAGTGGAGCGAGCCAAGCGAGCACAGCGACACCGCCCCGCGGTCGCACATGAAACTAACATGAAATAAGTTAGGTACGCCAGATAGCGAAAAGTTGGTTGTTGTATCTCTACTCTATAATAGCGACTGGTGAGGTCACTTTATTTTGGGACTCCATACATATTTTATGATACTCACCTCTGTATAACTCCAAAATTTACATATTCTTTTTTATGTAATTAATTCATCTTGAAATACGTACCTATCTACTAAAACTCACATATTCTTTGCTTATTTTGATTTCTAGGTCAGGGATTCGCTAAGAAAGGAATCCGATGGTACTTATAACGTGTAGGTATAATATTATACTCTTATTAACGGTGGTTCAATATATAAAAGTTTCAAGTATAAAAAAGAGAAGGAAAAACCATAAGCAAAGCAGAACGTCGAAGTGCAATTGACAAAATTAAACGGGACACGTCAAAAGCAAGAACAGCTAAAAGCCAGACAAAAATCCACTGCAGTGTTTTACAGAAAAATGGGCTTATCTCACACACGCAATTTGCGTTGGCAATTTTCGTCGCTTCCTCTCATTACCCCGTCGTGATATATTTGCGTGTTTATTACTGCAATTACTTAGAGTAAATCTCACGTCCTTCCTCCCCCCCTCGGCGTCCTCCCCCCGACCCCTCGCTCCGGGAGGGTCGCGCCCTCCGCCGCCATTTTACCCTCCTTCCGACTGGCCCTGCCCTTAAGTCTTATGTACCTTGTAAGTTTCTTCGCGGACTTCGCAACCGGATTCAAATTGGGGCGAATTTAGTTGTAATTAATTATGAAACAGTAGGAAGTGTTCTTAGAGACGGTGGAATTGTGATTTTGTAATTCATATAACTTTATTAATAATACTTTTATATCCACTGAAATATATTGACGAGGGCATTAGGTATATATGTTATAGATTTTCCTTTCTATAACAAATATATGTAAGTACCTTTTACAGATATGTAGGTACAGACAAGATTTCTTGAACTCCATTAAAGTTAACTATTATTTTAGTAAATTAATAAGACGACATAGTTATGCCATCTTGTGAAAGAAATAGTTTAGTTGAAGTTTGAAGGAGGGTTACATTTTTTTTACTTAATTTTAATAGGTAATTTATTAATTGATACAATAACCTCTGTTCCTCCTACAGTATTGGGTATATAACACCATTGCATGTTATATGGACACATAGCGGCGAGTAAACGAGTTGGTAGTCTGTACGTACCCCAGCAGTCGACTCGGCTGTAATTAATTAACGAGCTTAGTTTAAAAGCAGGGCCGTAAGACTTGGCTTGGGCGGGGTTGGTCCCCCTTAAGTCGCGGGGGGACGCTTTCTTCTCGCAAGACACCGGGAGGGGGGTCCATGAAGAAATTTCGGGGGAAAGTTTATCATATTTAGGCGCAAAATGGCGAATCCAGCGCTCGGATGCCGCTGTGAGATTAATATCAAAATTTAACTCGCTGCGTTGAATTTTGTTTTGTTTAGTTCTTGATGTATTTTATCATTTTAATGTCGAATGTTTTGTATATAGGTTAATCGAGGCTGGCCATCTTAATTCTGCAGGATTATATCACTATGTCATCTAAAGTTAAAGGTTTTCATTAAACAAAAAATAAAATATGGTTTTAAAAATTCCATACTGCGACTTTGACAGTATTAGGTACCTATATTATTCGAATTCTCAGTTCGTATGTAGGTACAGTCAATACTATATCTAGCTCCTGAATAATGAAGACACCTAAATGTACTTACAAAATATTCACTCTCGTCTCATAAGGCTGTCAGAGCTGGCAGGTGTGAGTACACTGAGTGCAGAATATGATTACACGAGCGTTACTCGAACGTTACATGTGTTACACGACATGGCCTCCAGCGAACACGTGTTCACTTTTAAACAGCTATAGGCACCGCAAAATAGGAAAATTTGTTTGATATTGCAATATGACTCCAAAAGACTTACGTGATGTGTTAAGACAGACGGTTTTCTACTTGAAACTGATCATTTTATAATTTCAAAATAATACCAAATTAGTGCCATTAAGTTACATTAACTCCTACCTATATTAAGATTAAACAGAGAAAACATTCACTTATTACATGGCAAATAGTTTTGCCCCGCGGTTTCATCTACGGTAGTTTCGGTGGTCCCGAAGGAAATATTTATTCTGTAATATAAGCTGCCTAATTTACTCCTTATAAAATCAGCTATCTGCTAGTGAAAGTCCCGTTAAAATCGGTCCAGCCGTTTTAGATTAGACGAAACAAACAGACAGACAGACATACAAAATATCCAAAAAATTGCTTTTTTTTTGTAAGTACTGTATATATACTTTCATTTGAATTTAGTAAAAAGCTGTTAATTTGGAATTATAAACCGACACTTCAATTTTATTTATATGTGTAGATGTATAGATATACTGTGCTGTAATCATTTCACGTCTACGACGCGACGTAGCAGCGCTACGACATCGTATGTTCTCGTAGCAACGCCAGTGGGCGTCTACGGTTAAAATATGAAAATATCTAGAGAAATTACAGCCGCGTAGCTTCGGGCGAGAAACCGCGCCCGCCCCGTGTTATTTTATTTTGCGCTCTCTTAAACACAAATCGCGTTAGTATTTTTATTTTTATACAGGTTTACGAGTTGTTAGGTTTTGTTTTGTATAAAATGTTGTTTCGTGTATATGAATTAGGTAAAAAAAGGAAAGCGTTATGTAAGACATTCGAGATTAAAACTGGTGTATAACACCTATGATATATTTACTGCTATATATGTTGAGTACATATATTACGACGGATTCTATGTTATAGAAATTTCAGTCTACTTATTTATATCTAAACATTTTTTTTTTATAATAAATCGTTTATAAACTACTAAGTCTAAACCTAGTCACGCGTGTTCCCACACGATTTAACAAAGAACAGAAGTTGTTCTCATATTTATTCATAAATCGCAAAGTTAACACGTCTTTGCTTTTTCACTCGCCCAAGTCTAAATTATGGTATGAATATTAATAATTATAATTAACGAACCCACCGGCTTAATGACACGTCACGCGAGTTTTAATGAACCGCGCAGCGTCTGCGGAGTTCGTTCGAAAGGAAATTACAAACTTGTTTGAACGATGAGTTTTCAGTCGAAACGCAGTATGAATTTAAGAGTTTGTTTCTTATAGTTCATATAAATGGTACCTACTTCGATATTTATTATATATTTTTACTGTTTAAACAAATAAATTCAATTTCGAGGCAATATTTTCTGAGGAAATGTGGGCTAGAAGACATTTATGAAGAATATGGTTTAAAAGATGTTGTTTTGTCACCTAATTACGTAAAATAGACGAAATCATAGTTTTGTATTTCAGAACAGAGTAATATGTTTGAAAATTTTGTTTGGATTAATCGCAGCCAGTGTTTAACAGAGCCAAAGATACATCTTTGTTGAATTGTTTGATTAGTTATAGTTCATATATCTTACCTATCTTATCTATGACTATAGAAGACTCAGTGTCTTGTTAGACTTAGTCTCGTTATATCCCAATTTTGAGCACACTTTTCAAATACACTGTATCTCGATACCGTTAAGTCCCCTTTTGGTAGAGTCATTTATTCCCATGTTGAAAAAGTATGTACTGTTAAAAAGGAAATTTAATCGTCTTTTACAGACTAAAAAATTAAGTTAATGTACAGTCGTGAATGATGATGTTAGTAGATACCTGCTTACTTATAATAAAACTTTTACAAGGACGTCTGCCGGTTTATCTATCTAATAGAAACATAAGAATCTATTCTATAATTAACTTAAACTACTTAACTTACTTACTTTTCTAACTTAAATTACTTAACAAATTACATTTATTCAGTAACTGTAACTGAACACGTCTCCTCAATAGAATAGCCTGCCCGGTCGCTCCTGGCGCAAAAGAGCCCATGAGGCTCGCTGTTAGCTGTTATAAAATATAATTGGTAATAAAAAACTATACATAGTTTGTAATAAAAAATTTGTTGATAGTCCTTTTTTGAAAGTCGGTTAAAATGAATAGAGTTTAGATATTATGACGATGTAAATTAGATCTCAGAGAATATTATTGTTATTATTATTATTATTACTGAATTTTTCAATTCGGTAACTGGGTCAAGTCGCAGTCGCACGCACGTGTCTTCCGTTGCGTGCCGGACGCGCGCCGGACGGGTCCCGGACGGGTGCCGGACGCGGGCGCCGGAAACCTATTACGCCCAAATGAATTCCCCGACGTTTCCGGACCGCGACAAATCCACCCGCCGCGCCGCACTACCCTGCTTGCACCTTAGACCCTTTTCCACTTACTAACCTACGTAATGCGTTTTTGGCAGATTAGAAAATATTGTATCCAAAAATACTATTAAAAAAAAACAGTTCATCATAGCTTCTGAAGGTGAGAGAGTATTCGAGTGAGCGTGACGTCACACCATTGTCACGCCGTCACAGTTCACAAATCAAAAGGTCAGGTACCAGCCACCAGGAACGGACGCATCAATCTTGCCGATATGATTTATCGACCGCTGTCGTTAAAATATCGCCGCTCTCTCATTAACTGCGGCGACAGGTAAAAATTGTGACAGAAAAAAGAGCCCTCAATTCAATCGGTGACAGTAAATGTGAGGTTTTTAATTAATTCGTTCCGAAGTGAATATCGTTTTTGTAAATGCTACGTTTTAACGATCGCGGAGGATGACGCGGTCGCCATGGCGACGAGGGGGAGGAGGAGGCTTTCCAGCCGACGGGAATTGTTATACTACTCTATACAGACAGTGATACGGCTACTCGGGCATTATAGGAGTAGGTATTATGTATTATATTATTCCAAGCATTTGTGAATTAATATAAATAAATCATAAGTAAGACTTAAGAGTTATTCGGTTTTGTTTTCCTATTAGTACGTTAATTATATTATCTAACCTCAAAACATTTCGAAATTTCTTTCGACACGCAGGGAGTAAAATTTTTACTAACAGTGAAAGTGATTAAAGCTAGCGATTAAATTTAACTATGTAAGTAAGTTAAAGTAATATAAATTCAACTCACACTGTCTGTCATTCTGAGTTGATTTGACTCTGAAAATACAAAGGCTGTAGAATAGAATAGTTTACTGTAATACATTTACAGATAGTAAGCCTTGAAATAATAAAGTGGATTATACATAATTATTACAAGAAAAATCTAAGGACATAAAAATGAAGTGTAAACTGCATTCAATTAAAAGTAAATTTGATAATAATGTTATTAACATAGAGTTATATACTCGTAAAGTATGATTGATTGATGATTAGATCAGTGACTATCTTTATTAAGAGTCTCTATTTGGATCCACTACTTTGTCACTCAATTTCGGGAACTCATTTAATCTCTCAGTCGTGTGCTTCCGAAATTCTTATACATATAGGGCTGATATAGGGCTGATATATTAACACACCTTACGTTATCATAAAAATGAGAAAACCTATGAGTAGGTTTATAATTTTTTTTTATTATTAAAGTTAAAGAGACGAATAATTTTATTACACATTTTTAATTTTTCAAACACCTATAGTCAAAGTTTTCGTTCGAAATTTTATATTAAATCAATAATGTAAACATTTCCAAATATGTAATGATGTCGCAAAATTCCTATTCGGTGGCAGTGTCGAATTTTAATACAAAAGCGTGAAAAGCATTCAACAGGTGACGTTAATAGGAAAACTTTGAATACAACATGAGCGCGATCGAAGCGATTTCCATAAGCCAAGTAACTCGCCTACGATCGACAGCTGACGGAAAAATAAATTAAGTAGGTACACTCATAATCCTTGCCACAGAGCGACGCGACGCGACGCCGACAGTTTGTAATTTCTTCCACACTTCGAGTGAAAATATCAAATAAGTGGATACGGCATTGCGCTATCGGGTCCAACCTTTTCATGCGGGCAAATTGGTTTTCTTTTTTCGACGGTAGCCGCCTCCAGTGGCAGGGTTGCGACTATTTTTTCC
Source organism: Zygaena filipendulae (assembly GCA_907165275.2). Lineage (NCBI taxonomy): Eukaryota > Metazoa > Arthropoda > Insecta > Lepidoptera > Zygaenidae > Zygaena > Zygaena filipendulae. The sequence goes on from OU015649.1 coordinate 3,928,050, forward strand.
AGTTGTGTTTCCTTTCACGTCGCTCTCCCGTTTTATGGGTCATACGACTATGTGCAACTATTTTTAATGGACTCGAGCTCGAGGTTTTCATTTTTCCACAGTGATAAATTGACTCTACGCCAGAGATGGATGATCTTTTTTTCATGTTGAAGCGGTTTAAATTTTCATGTTGGCTTTTGGTTTTTGAAGTGTCTATTTTTCGGGTCAATTAGGTGGAACGTTTACATGCTCGCACGAGTCTTTAGAATTTTCTTAGTTTGGGACCAGGTGGTATTGTGTGAAAGTGTTCAAGTTTTGTTATGATAATTATCTTTTTGTGATATTCAACGTAATTGGGTAACAAGTGGTCAGACTGTCACTAAATTTCTCAAAAACCAACCAGCCAGTCAGCTGTTGACTTGTAAAACATCCTTTGAAGAGGTAAAGGCCCACTAAGTGGACACGAAAAATGTTTTTAAATTTGTTTTTATATGTTAGTTGCTTTTCCTCACGGCTTTTACATACATGGGGTACTTTTATCCCGGAATTCCCGCGGGAACTCCGAAATGACCACGGGTGAAACCGCGGCGGACAGCTAGTTTATAATACCTATTAACTATAAGCGTATTTCGATATTCCTGTCTCTTTATAGATGCCACAGCTGTTCACTTATTTAATTATTTTTATACCAATATATACACCAGTTCTAGCCACGTGCAGTACCTATGATTCGATCACAGTTTTGATCTCATTTGGCGAGCACGTCCACGTATCTACGTAGTTGCAATCCGGAGTGCTCAGCCATGCGCGGACGCTTCTTTCGTTTCCTTCCTTCCGCTTTATTAGTTTAGTGCGAATAGATTGGACGTACGTACCACTCGCCCGCCCTACGTGATCCTACTGGCAACTAAGGCAGTACACATAGATAGTTACAAAGTATATTATGCTCAGGTACAGTCGTCTTCAAAAGTTATTAAGTTACCAAGAGACTTTCGCACCGAAAATATCATCACAACAGTCGTTTAACTCTTTTTTTTTTCTATTTTGTATATAGCTTTTGCAAATTAACACAACTGGTGAATGGTATAATAGGGTAAAACCAGGATAGTTGCCCTGGGGGTATAGTTGCCCCGATCGTAATTACTCTAGTTTCGCAGATGAATCGCGTGCTATTTTATTTATCTATCAAAAGACTTTCCAACTACTATTAAGTGGACCGCGTCTCATGTCTCTGTGCGATTGCACGGGAACGCAAGGTGAGATCAAAGATTTTTCGGGATAGATGCCTTGTTTCTCGACGGGGCGTCTATCCTAAATGTAATTTATATGGACTAGGCAACTATCCCATATATGGGATAGATGTCACAAAAAGTAGAGGTCCGTAGAAATCGCTAATACTCTGGAAATTTCAAAGATAATGTCTTTTACATTTAATAAATTTGTAGATAAAGAACCAAAGTACTTGCCAGTTTAAAAAATAAAATATTTTGATTTATGTACCGGGAGATATAAAACGATTTCGAAAAGTGTGGCAACTATCCGGGTTTTACCCTATATTCTCTGTGTGTGCTTTGTGAGTTCAACATGAAAAATGTGGATTGCTAAGTACTTAGTTGTTGACCTCGATCGGGTTTTCCACCATAATACAAAATAATTATACCTAAGAATCTGTTTAGAACTAACGCAGACATTGCAGCTTATATTAAAAACATGTTATACCTAACGGCTGCACTCAGAGTCGTTTTAATGATGAACATTAATTTATTGAACGTCTCTGATTGCGGCAGTTTTGTTTTAAAGATTTTTACTTAAAATTAAGTAAATATTAAAACGACTCTGAGTGCCGCCGTAAGAGTTGAATTGCGAAACTCCTCGTTTTGTCCGTGTCGTTTAAAAATAGAACACAATTATGCAGATCAACGCGCGATAAGTAATGTTGGAGACGCTTATCTTGAGCATCGCGTCCTGCAAATTGATAAGATCAAGTGCCCGAGGGAGGGTCGTGTCGTACTACGGTCCCGCTGCTTTACGCTGTTAAAGCCAGCCGCATCCGGCTGTGCGATTTGTACGCAGTTTGTACATCGTACATTGTTTCAGCCTGTCTTCGAGAACTGTTCAAACTGAAGTGAACACTGAGAACGTTGACGGAGACATTTTGTATTCACGCCGGGTTGTATTAGGAGCTTTAGACAAAATCTCAATGCAAACATCACGTGACTTTGCTGGAATCGTGAGTCAATGGAATTTCCATAAATTTTGAAGATTCCGTCGGCGTTTAGTTTTAAGGAAAAGTGTTTTGTTTATATGGGGATTTTCGCAAAACTATTAATTAGTACGAAACTGTTAGTTTATTTTTATTTGAGTAAATAAACACAAGTGTAATTCTAAATTCATTTAATATCAATAATCAATATATCATCATATTAACCAATATATTATAAGTAATCTCATTAGGTACCTAAAAAGCTACCTTATAACCTATTCTACTCGTAACCCATCTATGGCAGTTATAAAAATAATCTTAATTTCATCCTGAAATTGATAATAATATCTAATACGGGTATTAATAGATCATTTATCGAAGAATATGGGTCATTTAAATTTTATTCATTAACAAAATATGTACTGCTAAATCTATCGACCCATGTATTGATCGTGATGATTCATTTACATACAATCTATAAATTTTCCGTTACATATATGTTTATAAGGGTATATACTATAGGTAGGTACATGCATGAAGCACGAACGTATAGCTGTGTGCATTAGTTGCGACAGTCCTTCAAGTAGCATGCTTTCGCCAGCGCGTTATGGCAAATTTATGTCAGGTATTAATTCAGGCTAGTTAACGCGGTGGAAGTTTGCCGGGCGAGTTCCGTCCCCTATGGATGTAACTTGGAGACGTGGTGCTGAAGGTTTCTTTAGTTGAATTAAATATTTATTCGTGCTCCAACAGTAACCGTCAAGTTGTCACCGCCAACTCTTGTACGAACACCGTTCGGTTGATTGAGTTTGTTTTAAATAAAACGAAGCCATGAAATGAACTTTGTTACAGCAAACGTCTTTATGAGTTACAAACTTAAATTTACAATTTCTAATATCTGTTAGCTATATCTTTAATCCTAAATAATCCCAATTTAATATTATAAACACGAATGAGAGTTTGTTTGTTTGTTACGCCTTCACTGCTTAACCGATCATCGTGATATTTGACATACAAGTTGTGGTACAAAGGACACACACATTCTTTGACAAACTATAGAGTTCCAATTCGGCGCCAGTGCTGTCACTAGCCACATGTTTATAAAAATTCGATCAAATCTATATTGCTAATTTTGAAAAACTTAAAAAAGTATAATTCAACTGTCTGTCATAAAAGAATAAAAAAATCCCTTGTGCCCATAGAAGTCACAGTTCAAAAATATAAAAATTCAAAACTCTACCTATACATTTTATTGTTATGAAGCAAGATTGAATAGATAGGTATGAGCTTGTCTAGAGCGGGGGGTTTATTAGCTAAATAAATTTGCTCACACAATATGCTGGGTAACTCGATTTAATAGCGATAGAATTGATTCATTCAATTACGTGAAATTTTTAGTGCCCCGCTGAGCGGGATAACTTTGTTTTAGGGGCGGGCGGCGAGTGTTCCACGGGGGATATAGTTTCTCACGAGTGCATATTGATTCAGTCTTTAGGTTTTTTTTTTGTTTTTTAGAGGTGAATTAAAAATATCAGTCGATGGAAGCCCCAATTAATGAAATAATATTCAATAATAATAAAAAAAATCACAACACACAGATCTATTTATATACCTACTTATAGATGAATGTGGATTGTCTAGACCAGTGGTCAGCAACCATGTCATCCATGAGAGCCAAATATATAGATAGACAATACACAATTGTAATTTATCCAAAGAGCCATTTTTTTAACTTAAGCTTTGCTTTTCAAAAATTTTTAACTCTACTCTTACAAGGCAAGATAATACAAAAGTAGATAATATTCCGTGCCTACACTAAACATTTCGACTCAAGAGCCGCAGTCAAGGAGTCAAAGACTCGCTTGCGGCTCACGAGCCGCGGGTTCCCGACCACAGATCTAGACTCTTAGACTCTAGCTAGCCTCTCTACCTACAAGTAACTAGCATGAGACATAACTTGCGTCCTAGTTTCGACGGGAATTTATGTGTTAACGTCACCGGCCGCAGTCATTAGTGCTGCTAATGCTCCCATTACGGGGCGAGGGGGGCTCCCCGCGGGCATCTGCCGCTTGTTTTAGGTAATTTATGGGCTTCGTCGACAAGGCCCAGCCACCCCGGACTGCGGGCAAGGTGAGCGTGGATGCGGACGGATATAAATAAATTTGCGTAAAACTAGAAGCGCTATTCTTAAAGTACAGCCGAATCTATACATAAAAATGCTTTGTCCTGAATGATTAATGGATCAACGCATAGCCTAAACCGCTGATTGTAGAGACTTTAAACTTGGGGGTGTATTCTTGAAGTATGTATCCGATAAGAAAGCTATGCTATGCAAGAACAACTGATTAAATGAATTAATATACATAGATACAATATAACACGTGGCTGTGTAAGATGGGACTTATTCAAATACTTTGGCCACTCATGCTTACATGTAATTTAAAAAAATATATAGGTACAGTGTATAAAAAAGACGCTAATATTATTAGTGTAGCGAGCGGTTTAACCTTTACATTGGATTTGTTGGTGCGCAAGCGGCAAAAAAAAGGAAAATAACGTTGAATACGACCTTTAGGACCGGCAACTTGCACGCTCAACAACAACACATTTCTTACGTCAAAAATTATTTTTTTGTTTTTTTTTTTTAGAACGAAGTTCTTATCGCACGGTACGGATGGGAGTAAAAATAAATTTTCTGTCACGGTGTCATACGGCTGTTCTACGAAAAAAACAAAAATTACTGTCATTTTCTTAGAAATGAGTTTTTTTGTATTTTTACCTGTTTTCACGCATAATGGACATAACGGACTCATATGGAAAAACTTCATTCTAACCATGTGTTCACTCACACACACACTCACGCATTTTTTTTAAATATATTGAAGTCAAAAATCGGATAATGAACACCTTCCTTCCATAAGTCCTTCATTTTTACTTTACACCATGTATGATGTGCCATAGGTACATAAAATAATTATGAAATCAAATTAAAGTTAGATTTAAGTTCGAACAGGTATATCATTTTTTAAAGCGGGTGACGCTAGTTACACCCTTGTTACGGTGTGAGAAAACATTTCTAAAAGAATAATTACAATTCGGTTGACTTGACGGAGAGAAATACAGAAAAAACTTATAATAGTCACAGGTAGAAAGAACGTATTAATTTTAGAATAATAAAATACCGTTTAACCCTTGTTAGGACTTTAGTACTTGTATACTCTTCATCTAAATTCCGTATGGAACGAGAATACCTTATGAGCATCGTATACTTGCTCACTATTCGCGGCCTTTTTATTTTTCAATTACAATTGTAAACGGCATAATCAGGAGATATCGCGATACAATCGCAGTGGGCACGGCTAATCTAGATTTATTCGACCAGGGCCGGATTAACGCGGCGTGAATTACACGTTTATAGGCCATAAAGAGCGATCTGGTGGCGCGCCGCGCGCCGTGCCGTACCTGCCGTGGACAGGTATAGTTATGCCGTGGATTTGCACCGTCGTCGGTGCAAGGGTTGTATTCAATCGGATTTAGAGTTATTGTTGATCGATTTTTTTAAATCATCGAAATTTACAAAAAAAAGGAAAGATTTTTATATTCCCATGGTATGTTCTGTACTTTATATGTACAGGTATATGTATGCGAGCTTTTCACAAATTAAATTTCACTACCTATTTTTATGATTTTTTTATTTTCTTTACATACCTTCAGGGAAGGATTTGATATATACGTAAAATATATCGATACATTAAAGAGGGAATACTTATTATAAAAGACTCTTTACATAGCTTCATAGCATAAGATTTGACGATTTGATGTCGGTTTTACATTCGTTTACATAAGTGATTATTTTCGACTCTTAATCGTGTGGATTTTTCCAGTACTACTAAAAATGTTTACCTAGGACATAAATTATCTACCAACATGCCATGTTTCATTCAAATTGGTTTATTAGTTGTCGCAAACATAGAAAAATGTCTAACAGCAATCTATATTTTTCCTTTCTCGTATTTCTAACACATGATTTCTTACTTATAATAAAAACATATTTTCTATTTATACGTATCAAACGATTAATAATATGGCTCAGCGAATAATAAAATTAAATAATTCGCGATAGTACCCTGTATAAGAGGTCGTCGGTAGTTAGCGGTGGCGTGCTTGTTGCGCACGAGTTATGGACGACGCCTACGCAACGCGCCTACGCCGCTACGCACCGAGCTAGCCCGCCAGGGGCAGTATAAAAAACTCGTGAAATCAGGCAAATTCCAATGAGGATAAACAGTCCAATGTTGCTTTCTGACCATTAGCCAAGTTGACAATCTACAATCGTTAAGGCATAGAAAATTAAGGAACGTAATCACGTAAAATCGTCCAATCAAAAGTCCAGTTTTGGGTGACCACGTGACGTAATGATTCCGTCTCTTTTTTTTTCTATGCGTCAAAGACTATAATGTCAACTTGGCTAAGGGGCTGCAGTCATATAATCTTATAGCTACGATAATTTTTAATTGTCTTTTCAATGTGTCAATGTCTTTTAAGTCAATTGATTTTATCTTATACTAGTAATACCCTGCGGTTTCACTTGCGTTAATTTGGGTGTTCTCGCATAAATTCATTTATAACAGGATTTATAAAAAATCATTTGAAAAATATACCTACCTATATGAAAATAATAATTGAAATAAAATTGTCTGCACAATATTATTAGATATTCCACCTTTGTTGCTAAACGTATTTACGAACAATATAAAAAAGTGTAATAAACGTAGGTAATACAAGGAACGTTTTTATGGAGCCCTATTTCCATATCGGCCGGCGACATCCGTGGGAGGGGGGGCCCAAGTGGCGCAAATCTCGCGCAACGAGGAAAAATAAAGAAGCGAAATGACAAGACGTTATTTGCATCCTGCTAATGGCTGTTGCCACCGTAATGCGGGGGTCGATGAACAAATATTGCTTTATCCAGCCTGACAATTTATTCTCGCTCGGTTTTATTCGCCATTTTTAAGGCAAAAGTCGAGAGGGAAGTGAAAAACTGACACGGACGCCATTTCGTTTCCTTATTGATTTGCAAATACGATAATTACTTCAATCATTTCATTTTCCTTGTTATTTAATCTGTATTTGTGCTAAGTAAAACGTACTCTTATTCGAATAGGTATATATTACAGTCAACTACCTGGAAGTTTGAAGGAAAAATATTAGGTACGTAGGTACACTCAGGTTGTTATCGCAGAGGGGAAGAGAGGTCGCCGAAATGCTCTTATCTAAATAGCGTGACCGCGCCCGATACCCACTCCTCACTCACCTGCTGACTTTATGTCTTTCCTGGGGAAGACATGACGCCGCATACAAACGAGCGAACGAGCAACCGACCCTCGACCTTTGACCAAAGCTCGTAAACTCACGTAAACACAATATTACGCTCACCAAATATTCAAGATATTGGCTAATGCTGAAGCCTGAAACTATATATTTTACAATAGGTTTTAGAAGAAAAATGCAAATCAAAATAACTCTAAAAACCCAACTCAATCGCGTCGGAGCTTAATCCGCGAAGTGACAACGGCATTCTGACGAGGCGCCAGAGCTGGGAATTATTAAAACGAACGCCAACTTTTTCACTAAGCCTCGTCGCAAAGCCGTTTCAATTGCACTGCGCTGAAGATAATTCCGAATGACGTCGTCTCTTTTTTTCTCTCCTCATAATTCTCGACCCCGTTGCGTTTTCTGTGCAGCAATTATAACATTTCCACCGGCTGGGAAAACAGAAACACGTACTAAGAGAGTGGGATCGTAGCGTTCGTAATTTAAATTTAGATGGAAATTTAATGATGCGTTCACAAAGGGCACTCGTAAAGTTGGCTGCGAGATATTTTTTATGAGGAGCTCGCGAACTATTGCGCGCTTAACGACTCCGACGCAAGATCGCCCTCCGCTTTAATGAGCGCCCGATAAACGTGTTAACTGTCGCGGCCTTATTTTTTTTTATACGAATGTAAAATTGCTGGAAAACGGTTCCATTACTCCTATTGTGCGGTAAAATAAACAGCATCGCTTTGTACGTACGTTGCCTATGCATGAAGAAGGTACAGTCTCTATAATACCATAGTAAGTATACTTACCTAAGCACTTTGAAGTTTGAGTATTGTATGTTACGCTTTAAAGAATTTTATGAACACTAGTTGGTGCTCACTGTTTCATTCGAGTGAATCTCGGAATTCCCTTAGGAACTCTTAGGTCGGGATGAAAAGTGTCATTAGACGCTTTTAAATGACTAGAATTTTTTTCCGACATCTGAACCAGCCTGTAATTGTGTTGTTCCAAACTAGCTATGCGTTATTTACAAAAATAATGTGCTCAGAACGCGAAAATCTAAAAACTTTATTAGTTATGCGTTATTTACCTTATGAAACTCCGTTTGGAAGTTTCCAGGCTGTATTCAGTTACTTATCACCCCTCTCAATTTTGATCCATAATATATCCAAAGTAGGTACAGGTGAATTCCTGCTGATTCTACCGTTTTGTTTCATATCTATATAAATTAAAATGAATCGCAAAATGTGTTGCTAAGCGTATAACTTGCAAACGGCTGCAACAGATTGGATAAACCTTTTTTTTGTGTTCGTTATTGTCAGGACAAGGTTTTTGTAAAAGAAGTTTGGAGTTCCTGCGGGAATTCCGACACTCACGCGGGTGAATCCCCGAAACGGTTGGACCGATTCTGACAGAAGTTTCACTGCTAATTAGCTTTAGCTGATGTCATTAGGAGTAAATTAAGCTACTTTGGAGTTCCTGTGGGATTCCTAAACTTAAACTCATGCGGGTGAAATCGCGGGGCACATCTAGTACTTATACAGATTAGTTGGTACCTACTTACCTATTTCTGCAAGCATAGTAGATATACACATAGATACGTAGCTTCGTATCTACATGTGTGCTGGAAGGCGGACTAAGGGTATGTTTAATATATGAGGGCAGGCGACGCAGCGTTGGTAAACAAGGCCCAACCTTCGCTCACGTTGGCCGCTGTTTGCTCGCCCGTTCTAGTCTCTAGTGAAAATATGTTTGCTCTGCATACCTAACTGCAACGGCTGAGCTGTTCACGGCACAACTACACACGGCTGTTTCCCTTGACATGTTTTCTTAGAGCTTTTACAAACACAACCCGAAATTTCGCTTCGTAAGAACAACAGCTATATTCTATATACCCTATATACCTACTATGTTATAAAACTGAAAAAAAAATATTATTAAAACACCCTTGGAACTAATAACGATACAAATGTCCATGAAACATCGAAATAAAACGAGTCATCAGTAAAGGAGTGAATCGTTGAAAATTTTAAAATCGATATTAGAAATCATAACCGATATTTGTTGAAGTGCTGAGCTCCCGAGGCTATAATCCTCTCGGTGGGCCGCCGCGTAGTGCGTACAACTTCACTTAACAAACGTATAAATAATATTCAAGGCGAGGGAACATATTCGAGGGTACGTTTTTGAGGGTAGTTTGACGGCGTAACGAATCGAAAAACCAAATCATCGAGTGGCACCCCTACTGTACACCGCTACATGATATAGTTCACAGTGAAATGTGTGGAGTAGTTGCGTGCTCTAGAATTATTTGAAATATAATTTTAGGTAAGCTAACATATAAAGACCTCAATGGATAAACGTATGTATATAGGTATGGACTTAGGTAAAGCTTGTCTATGGTTTCTTCTTTCGGATCTCCGTGAAATAGCTACAGAGTTGATTTCTTCTATGTAACAATTAATCATCACGCGTAAATCGCTGAACCAATTTCTCCAATCCTTTTTTTGTTATGTTTGTTATTATAAAAGGAGAAGATGAATAAAAGAAGTTTAGAGTTCTTGCGGGAATTCCGAAACTCACGCGAGTGAAACTGCGAGGTACAGATAGTGCTATGAAATTGTTCAAATAATGGATTTAAAAAAAATATCAATAGGTATCCTTCTTTTGCATTTTTACTTTTGTTTAAATATATATAATAAATAGAAACAATCGTCTAACGCTAATAAATAAATGTTTTAAAAATCTACTCCATGCATTTCAATGCGTTTTAAATCTATAGGGCTGCCCCTCAGCGGTCTGTCGAGTGTGCTCGGCGCAGTTTTTTATATATTTTAATTTTAATTTCATATCGGGCGCTAATGGTCGGGTTCAGCCGCAGCCCTGCGTGCCGAATCGCACCAAGGAAAATGTATTCATGGCGCAATAAAACTTAATGTAGCGAGTGAACTAATATTGTCTTATTCAATATTTAATTTTTAAACATAAATTTGGGCAATTTTTGCGATTCATAAATTTCATCGATTAAAGGGAAAGATTTTTAAGTTAGACACCTACTTATCGAGGGAGAGACGACATCGACAGAAAAAAATTCGAAGCATAGAGACAAAAATAAGCATAGATATATGTGTTGTTTTTGAAAGTCATCACTTAAAACCAACTCAATTTAACTACATATTTAAAGAAAGATTGTTTTATATTAGTGTAGTTAACAGGTACCACGAAGATTCAAAATAAGATTTTGGGTCCTGTTAACCTGTAAATTAAGATTTTGTGCCTGTTTACTACTAAAAATAAAATGAGCATACTTTCTTACCATTCGGTGAGAAATTATCATATCTGTGTTGTATCGAATGCCATAATTATCCGATAAATCGCTATCATTATTTTAATGTGAAAGTTTGTATCAAGATTTTTGGATGTTTGTTAGTAGACACGTAGCTTAGTTACTTTTACTACGGAATCCCCAAGGAAATCCTGAAATTAACGCAGACAAAGCCTCAGGGGGCAGCGACTAAAACAATAGTAAAGTAGGTATACGTACCTATACTTAAAATCCTCTAGGTACCTATTATGTTTCACATTGCAAAGTTTAAGTACTTACAGTGGACGCTTTTTAAAAGCGATGCGAGTCTGATACTGTTTCAAATGACCTTTAAGCCTTTCCCCTCGTGTACTATGTAAACAGTCCCAAAGTCAAATCAGCACCAAGTTAATCCGTTTAGGTGCGCGAACCCACTTGATTAAGTTTAATTTATTTTAAAAATCAGCGCGGGCCGTGTGCCGCCTCCGGCGTAGGGTCGCTCCGAAATACATTATTCAGTGTTTTAGAATAATTTTCAAATTCGATTACATAGGGCCGACCCTCGGTGAGTGGGTGGGCTGGGTGGCTGCGTGGCGCGGTGCGGCGCGGCGTGGCCCAGCGGCGGGTGTATTTAGCCAACACGGGGGTCTCGATGCGATTCTGATTTGAATATGCGCAGCACGTGGCGTCCCGCACCCCCGACGCCGACCGCGCCGATCATATTTCAAATGTCACCGGCGATGTCTCACTCAGATACTATCGGCCGATAAACGACTAGATACCGCCGGCAAGGGTGGTAATAGTTCGCCTTCTCCGTGCTCTGGGAGCTATTTTTTACACCGAGATTATCGGCTGCAGTTGACGTCTAAATATTACTTTTCGCTCAACTCATGCCGTTCATGTAAACAGTTTACAGCATTCACTGTATAGGGTACCTACAGGATCTAAAAATAACTGTACTTAAATATGAATAACAAAAACAGTTTATTCATATAATTTTCAATTGAAACTTAGGTACCTAATTGTAATTATAAATAACAAGAGGTTCTGTGATTTTTACCCCGGGTAGGAAAATTTTAATTCTTGTATCGAAATATCAATCAAAAAATTACTGAAAAATATTCTCACGTGATGGCAGCATATAATCGGTGGGAGTGGCCCCGCGTGTCGGCGCGTGGTGCGCGGGCGCAGCTCAGTCACGTGCGCCGCGCGGCCGCCACGTGCCTCCACCGGCACTCCATTACCGCGGGCCCGCCGCCGCTGATGCCAGGCCAGTGCCAAAACATTGGCATAGACTAAGCTACAGAAAACATGAAAATGGACAGAGTTATTGTTGATCACCATTATTACTGATACAAGTCATAAGGTACCTTTGAAGCGTCTATGGTAAAACAAATGTAGAGTTGAAATCAGAACATCGGAAATTGCAAAGTTGAAACAATTGGAATCACAATGTGTAAGAAGCAATTAATGACCCTATATCCAGCTATAAACCAACTCATGACTTTTATGCTATGAAAGTGCAAGTAATCGGCAAAGGTACGAGTAATTTTAAGAGTGTAATGGTTTTATGAGACAATTTTCAGTTCAAAACCGTGACCTTTCTATGTAAATTTTAGTCTATGCTAAACATCCAGCATTAATGATGCGATTGGATCGGAATGGCCTCAAGCAAATCGCCGAGTAATCCGCTACTTGTATCGCCAAATCGAGATATGACGGAATTAATTTAGGTCGCATGCCGTTGTAATTGAAAACGAAGACTTAGCGCGACAGATGTAAGTGCCCGATACAAACGGACCCACTTTTTTCATTAGGATTAGTATTATTAAAAAAAAAAAAATTATTGCAGTGCTATTTTGACAGATTGTTCTTTCTTCTTGCGTTATGAACGCTGAAAAGAATATTAGAAAAATTAAGAAGTAACGTCATATTGAACATTTGAATCGGAACAAAATATATAAAGTTTTTTACTTTGTCACACGTATTGTAAATAAACAAAATTTAAATGAAACGGAAACTACCCTATTTACTATAGCAATGTGAAGCAATAAAATGATATTAAAATAATGCATTAGTTACCTACTAATAGACGTAAACATGTTTATATAATCTAATAAACACACGCACGCACACACACACACACACACACACACACACACACACACACACACACACACACACACACACACACACACACACACACACACACACACACACACACACACACACACACAAACACACAAACACACAAATTAAATAAAACGGTCCGCATCTACTAATTTAGCGACCGGAAGAACATTTTTCGTCTCTTCTACTTTTCTCTATGAAAACAGATAAACATAATAGTTGATGCAGATTTGGGGGAGGTTAGCTTGCGCACCAATGGATTCCAGTCAGACATTTCCTATAAGGATGTGCGAACGAACAGTCTCCCCTCACGCAGAACAGTTACCTACTCACTGTAGAGATTTTGACTACGTCAAATTGAAAATTGAAGAATGTTATATACAGAGTCAACCGGAGAGGGAGTTCTAAGCCGAAAAGATATCAAAGTGAACATAACAGCTTTTTTTTCTTATAAAAAGTTTTCGAAAAATACCTTTTCAAATTTAAAAAGTATAGTGAGTCTTTCGACCCGTCATCTATGTGCTCGCGGTTATTGTTTTGCCATATTAGCTAACCTTGATTATTGCTATTTCAAGATTAAAAATACTATGAATCAAAATTAAAATAGTTATAATATTAAATTAAAACTGCTGCAAACTATACGTAGTGAAAAACTTACTCGTTTGAACAATATAAAGAAATTCAGCAACGTTCTTTAGTTTATCATCACAAAATCGGCGGTCAATACGACCTTTGTTTAATGTAAAACTAACTCTATCCTAAGTTATAACAGTTTTATTTTCCGTGAATGACTCATGATTGAGCAACAGCAGTAGTATCAATGTTGGCAAAGTACAAATCCCCGAGATCGAGTGCGACAGCGGGACACCTCGGTGGGAGGGTCGATTATTGCTTCAGTCGCGATCTCGATTCGACTCGATACCCACACCACTCGATGCATCGCAGGGGAGCTGCATTACACCAAATCACGAAGCGAGTAGTCTACTCTATACTACACGCTCTATTTGAAGATGAAAATTTTTCTTTTAATCATAGAAAAACAAAACAAGAAATATTATATTGTAGGTATTTCTACCTATCCATAGTAATCCATAGATATTAATTAATTAATGCAAAAATTATTTAAAGTTTGACTATAATAAGTTCAAAAATGATAAAGTTAAGGAGTTTGCGTTAATTTCGTTGCCAACTCAACATTAGCTGTTCCTCGTGGTTTACACCCACGTTAATTACAGAGTTCTGTATCTCTGAAAACGCGTATGCAAAATTTCATGATGATCGGCTTAGTGGTTAAATCGGGAAAAAGTAACCGACAGAATGTTAGTATGGATAGTAAGGCTAAAACCACTGAGTAACTAAATAATCACTACGTTTTAAGAGTAGGCACTTTCATACTAATCGCTGAACCGATCTATGAAAGCATTTTGTGCCAACCTTACCGATGCAATGTATGACGCAGTCATAGGGATTTGGTTAAGTATTCCAAAGTTGGTATAAATCCATAGTAACTTTTGCTTCAAGGAAGTGTCGCTGGACTGGCTAAAACGACGGTATACTTGTTGATTTATGCTCTGACCTCCCAAAAACCCGCGCAATATTGCAATCGGCCATATGTTGCATCCAATTCATGATTTTATTATGTTTTTATTTAGTAAAATATTCAGTCAAGGCGAGTGTTTAAGCCGACGTTTATGATATTCTCTTGTGGTTTGCCCGCGAGGGGTGATGGCGCGCTGATGGGATATTGTTTCACTTTCACCCCTGTTGTCGCCACCGTCTCAGTTGTCGGTTGGTTCATTGAATCATCTGTAAATGAACGTGACAATCCACACCATTCACTTATAACGGCTAGGGAATAATAATTTTGTTCTTTTCTTCATGGGAAAAAGTACTTATAACTAAACAAAAACACAAATAAATAAAATGGGTGGTGAAAGCTATATATTATATCACCTCATATTTTATGGTATCGACTTTTGACTCAATTGCATGAATTTAAAATAACTTTATTTCAAAACTAGCCGACCTCCGAGGTTTCACCCGCAGTAATTTCGGAGTTCGCGTCCTACAATCTCACGAACTCACAAACTCAGGAGTTCCTGCGGGAATCTCGGGATAAAAAGTAGTCTTTGTCACTTAGGATTACTGTAGTTTCCTATACCTAAGTGAAAGAATTTTCAAAATCGGTTTAGTAGATCCAGAGATAGCTGTTCCCCTGTGGTTTTACCCGCGGGAAATTCGGAGTTTCCGCGGGAATTCCGGAATAAAAAGTACCCTATAACAGTCACGATCACTGTAACTTCCTATAAGTGAAAGATTTTTCAAAATCGTTGCTGTAGATCCAGATATAGCTGTTCCCCGTTGGTTTTACCCGCGGGAAATTCGGAGTTCCCACGGGAATTCCAAAGTAAAAATCACCCTATGAAATTCAGGGTCACTGTAGCTTCCTATAATTGAAAGAATTTTTAAAATCGGTTCAGTAGATCCAAAGATTACCCCCTACAACGTCACAAACTCACAAACTTTTGCTCTTTATAATATTAGTATAGATAGAACGATTCACAAAAATAAAAATCTGCTTCTATTTAAAGATATTATTAAGTAAGTACCAAACAATTTTATACTTTTTACCATTGCAGTATTTTCAGTCATAACCGATCCATCCATCTCGTATAGAGACGAAATGGATGGGATGGAAATGCTCCGAGCTTCCGATCATAAAAATCAAATCTGTGCTCTGTGCATTATTATATATGTACCTATCTATTGCACAACACAAGGAGAGCCTGGGGATTTTAATACAATCCGCGGCCATCAAATCATTGTCAGACTGTTGCGAAACCCGGTGTTGGAAGTTTAAACACGGAATAGAGCTGTCAGAGGTAAAATGCCTCGAATTACGAATGCAATGGTTCTGATGAGATGCATCATTATACATATTACTAGTTGTCCCCGCGGTTTCACCCACGTTGATTTCAGAGTTCCCGCTGGAATTCCGGCATAAAAAGTACCTACCCTATGTGTTAATCTGATGTATAGATTAGATTAGATTAGATTTATTTATTTCGCTTTAACATCATTAACAGTATATACATAATATACACAGTGTTATTCGTCAAAGGGATCGTCATTAAAATTGAATATAAATAGAAACAATAGTTATGTCAATTTAAATAATAGGTACATGTCAAGAATTTTACATTAGATAAAACAATAGATAAAAGTGTACACAGTGTAATTAAGCAAACTTCATTTTTAGAAAATCGTCAACAGAGTATAGTACGTTATCCAACAAGAGGTTTTTCAGTCGGCGACTAAATGTTTCGTCATTGTTTTCATCACGGATATCCGCAGGGAGGTGTTCGTAATACGTGGGACCGATAACGCGAGGGTTTTTTGTAGCGAGTTTGGTGTGACGCGGCACTACCATAAGTCGCCCTTCGTTACGTAACTTATGTGCTCCACCTTGCCTGCGTTGAAAACATTGGAGATTTTGTCTTACGTACATAATAATTTGAAACAAGTACAACGAATATAATGTCATTATTTTATGCTGTTTGAAGAGGGTTTTACACGAGTGTCCAGGTTTCACAGAGGAGAGTATTCTTATTGCTCGCTTTTGTAACACGAACACACGATCTGAATCCGTTGAGTTACCCCAAAGGATTGTGCCGTACGACAGCAGTGAATGAAAATGTGCGAAATATGTCTGTTTCAGCACACTGTCCGAGATAAGGGGCCTCAGTTTTCGCATTGCATAGGCTGCACTACTTAGTCTGTCACATAAGGTCTGAGTGTGTAGTTTCCAATTTAAGTTGTTGTCCAGCGTAAATCCAAGAAATTTACAATTGTTTGATAACGGAATGGAGCTATTTATGCAAATAGGGCGTGGTATTGATCTCCCAGAAAAAAGTATTACGTTTGATTTTGTTAAATTTAATATAAGGCCATTACATGCGAACCACTGCTGCAATTGCAAGCGCAACTTTTCAATTTTGTCGTTGAGTAGCTCATACGTAGGGGCGCATACAACGACAGTCGTGTCGTCGGCGAACAGGACTATCAGGCCATCGGTGATGAAGGACGGTAGGTCGTTGACAAATACTAAAAACATGGTGTTTCCGAGGGCAGATCCTTGCGGTATGCCCACCGTTACTTCACCCACCGCAGACCTGACCCTCCTTCGTCCACCGTCACATATGATCTCAACGGTTTGTTTTCTGTTTTTAAGAAACGACTTTAAGAGATTTAGATTGTTATTTTTTATTCCGTAATGATGTAATTTTTCCAATAGCAGGTCATTTTCTATGACATCGAATGCTTTCGAGAGGTCACAGAAAATTCCGGCCGTTTTATATTTATCGTCTATTCCGGTTATTATCGAATCTACAATTTTTTGTGCAGCACTAGTGGTTGACTTATGTTTTCTGTACGCATACTGCCTATCCGATAACAAGTCATTTGTTTCCAAATGTTCCATGATACATGTAGATAATATAGACTCAATGATCTTAGATACGTTTGGCACAATAGTTATAGGTCTGTAACTATCTACTTTGTCTTTGTCGCCTTTCCCTTTGTATACCGGACAAATAAGCTATATTATTGTAATGTTTCATTTAAATACATCCAGTAGTTTTTGCGTGAAAGAGTAACAAACATCCATCCATCCATCCATACATACTGACAAACTTTCGCGTTTATAATATTAGTAGGATGTTTATGTGTTGTGATGCGGATTATCCTGTCAATATTTAAATATTATATTATTATAGAGACATAGACATTTAAGTTTTTCTTAGTTATTCACAAATGGATAGATACCTACGGCTGGAGAGATTTGGATTTGAAGTTTGGCACAGGGAATATCTTCTGGATGAACACATGGGATACTTTTTAAACTTGCAGAGTTTGCAAGGAAATACAAAAATTCTACTAACTGAAGTCGTGGGGAGCGACATTTAGTTAATATTAAAAAAATAAATAAAAAAAAACATACGCATTGAATTGAGAACCTCCTCCTTTTTTGAAGTCGGTTAATAATGGTAACCGTGAATTTTCTCTGTTGATATACTCTTTATAACAGGCCCGCATAGATACAACAGCCTATGACATAGAAAAATGCATTTTTTTCTTGAGCTCGAATTTTTTTCTCTAATCTAAAATCCTCAGGAAAAGATGACAATATTTTAGAAAGAAAGAAATAAATTTAATTTGGAAACAGGGACGCAACACAACAGTTAATTACACATTTACACGTCCAGTAAATGCTGTAGTACATAGGTATATGAGTGCTTTGATCTTAATTATTATTTTGTTAATACGAATTTGATTTACCTACCGAAAAACATTTGAATTTCCTCTAATGAAAGAGCTGTCACTGCCAGTAAACATTCGAGTGTATTAGTTCATATTTCTGATTGACACGGCCATGTATTTGAGTAGCCCAGCGGGGCACCTCCAAGGGTTTAATGAAAAAACTACCACCGTCCCCGCCTCGTTCTGCCGCAGAGTGGGGTGGTTGGGTTTTTGTATTGTTTAATATATTTAAGGATAGGTATACGGACAAAAAATAATATTTGATTAGATGGTACTAAGAATGATTATCCGATTTCAATGAAGTTTTTCTAGTTTATTACTACCTAAGAAGCATAAACAATTTATCATATGTATTAATTACCTTATGCTAAATTAAGTTAAATTTTCTCAAAATTTTCTTGATAGATATGAAAGACGTATCAACTTCTTTCTGTAATCAAAAAAAAAAAACAAAACTATCTGTAACTACGACCCGATTGGCGCAATAGGTCACCAACACCATGCCTATCCGCTACTCGAGAGGTTCCGGGTTCGATTCCCGGTGGGGTTGGACTTTGTGTGATATACACACTCAGGGTTCCACTTTCCAGTCTGGGTGTTATATGTATTCTATAGTATAATATACCGGGTGTCCCGTAAATTGAAGTCATACCAGAACCGGCTAAGTCATAACTTCATGGAAAAACGTAAAAAAATTATCTTTAAAATTTATAAAAATTATAAAAATTTACACCCTGCGACGGATCTTTAACTCCTGTTGCTACAAACCTTAACTTTTTTTCAATTTTCTTCTTATTGTGTAATCCTAAAAAGTGTTTCTGAAAACTACTGCTTAAAATTTAAGTTTGTGCCAATGAAGTTTTCAAAATTATTGCTTTCGTCAGTTTTTGATGACAGTCCTTTTTTTTAAATAGGCATAGCGAAGATTTTTATATTTTTCTGTTAACAGCTGTTATGCCTATCACCTGGGTCTGGCTTGACATCGACTTATGGGACATCCTGTATATGTACCTAATTCTATGTTGTCTATACCACGTTTGCTTAATTTCCACGACACAAAGATCTATATCTATCTATGTGTTGTGAAACGGATTAAAAAAAAACTCTATCTGTAATTAAAATTACGCATACATTTTATACTCATGTGGAAAATGAAAATAAGATAATTATTCACCCCGTAATATCACGTCAGATGCATTCAATATACAAAATGATAATCATTTTGAGAAATGAAAATATGTATCAAATTAAATTTGTTCCTGATAGGTATAATAATTCGGGAGTTCCAAAACAAAAAGTACCTACCCTATTTCCTTTTTGAACCGACTGAAAGTAAATTTTGCGCCGCTCCACACACACATTTTTGATTTGATTGTGCATTGATTGGTATTGTGCTTCAAATATGAACGGAATTTTGAAAATTACTCTATGTTCTCTATAATTATGTATAAATGGGTAATCAACCGGACTTAAGCCCGTTGCTTTGGTATTTAAACCCGATAAACACCCGTCACACACCCAGAAACACCCATAATATCGGATGTTTAACCCAAGCACCAAGTTTAAACCTGTATGTTTGTGTATGGTGTATACGTATGTGGGTAATTGTTTTAAAAGCATATAGGATGTAAAACAGCCAGCGACACGTGGGGCACCGTTTCGGATGCCGATCAAGTCTGAGGGTCTTTGCCGATGCGAGCGATAGATAATGGAACATGTCGCGATGGGGTCCCTTAATAGAAGAAGCCTTATTTGAATATTGTCCCCATTTGACGGGGGTATAGCGCAAATTAAATCTCTAGATGCCCGCCGCCTACTGTGCAGGTATTTTGTGCAAATGATATTGCATTAGTTATTACGCGTAGGTGTGTGGAGTTCAATAACACCAAATTGGTGAATATTACAATTTTAAAATTCGAGTTGCCATATCAAAAACCGCCGTGTTTCTGTTGTTTGAATAGGGTAGTTTCCGGGGTATGAAAATAAAAAATTGTATTTAGTCCGTCAGTTGGATAAAAAAAAATAATAGACACGTATTTTTTTGTTTTACAAATTATTGAAAAAATACTAAGAGTTCAAGTTTAGGAGTTTAGGAGTGGGGTCTCTTCACGTCATAACGTGCTATAAACTGTAGCTCGATGTGCCGTCACGTGAAATTTCGAGTTAATGTAGGTATCTCCGTTATTTCTTCATTACGTAAAAAAATTTAAAAATACGTGTTCAATATTTTTTATTAATCTACAAGTTGGACTGAAAACTAAAATTTGGTTGAAAAGCCCATTCTCAAAAATCCATTTGCATGATTCTTATCTTGGTGCAAAATTACAATATTCTGAGTCTGAGTACATGCAATCCTACTTAATGCAAATGTAAGTTTGTTACGTATTAACTACTCACCCGTGGATCATAAAACTTCGCATATACGTTGTTAGATTCATAGAAAAGTACATAGAGTAGGTACTTATCCCGGAATTTTCGCGGGAACTCCAAAAATAACGCGGGCGGCACCGCGGGGAACAGCTAGTTTTACATATATAGTTAACCAATCCGCATATACGAACAATTCAAGTAGTAAAGATAGGTCATATTATCGCCGTTCTAGTTCATTAGGCGGGCGGGTGGAGGACGAGGGCGGCGCGGTCGCTATCGCCCGGAGCCGATTTTTTTTCACGCGGTCCATTCGCAGTATGAAACAGGGGCTTCAAGTTTTCAACATTGTTTTATTAGTTTAGTTAAAAAATATTTATACTATATGAGCTTGTTTAATTATTAATATTTTTTTTTTCAAAGAAACAAACTAAAATTTTTTTAAATTGAAATCCATAAATAAACCATTTACGATTGTATGGAAAAAAGGAAGTATCAGGGACTCTTTAAGATCATAGCACTTATTTAACGGTAATTAACATTCAGTATTTAATAACGAGAATTGAGAAAAAAACAATTCCTAAGACGTTAGAACCCATTAAAGTATTTTTGTACACTTAATAACTTATAAACGAAATGGGAATAAAATCACTAGTGGAAAAATGTTTTTGGAAATTGAAACGCGCCTGAGCCAATAAGCTAAATTGAAATACCTTCGTGCTATAAGTACAAATCTTTCAAAGTAATTGGTTGACGGCAATGACGGGGCCTCCTAGTTCTGAAATTAGGGATGTCATTTATTTTTTATCGATATAAAAGTAATGTGAAATGGATAACTTTATAAGTGCAACAAAAAAAAAGTTTTTGTTGAGGCGGCATTTTTGTTATAATTGACTTTTTTATTTTTATTTTACCTGGGAGGACTTATTTATACCATATATAAGGTCATAAATATACTAGAATAGAATAATGTAATAATGTAGAAAAGTAAGTGTGTAACTGAATAGAAGAGTAGTTCCATCGTCACTTCAACCATGACTTCTATAGTCGTATAGGTAGCTCGTGGTCGGTCGATTCAGTGGCGTCAAACAAAGACATCAAAGGGCCAATCTCGGGTACACGTGTTACATATTTTAACACATAATAGGCGGCCTTGGTCGGATGATATGGTATAGGCAGCGATACTGATATATTTTTCTATTTAGTTACATTACTCATTAAATTTGTCAGTATAAAGTTAGTAGGTACCTATATAGGTAAGTAATTTCATAAAGAATTATAACTTCTTAACGCACCTAGAGCAGACATTTGTACTTTTTTGGATAGTAAATTTGTTGAGGACCAATAAAAGATTGAGTTAATCGAATGCTTTGTAAATTGTATAGGTACGTACTAATATAGAAGGTATATCAATAAGTGTCGTCGTGTAACAAAAGATTATCGATTTCTCTAACGATATCGACGAATCGGTGATAAAACTCGTGACATTTTTTCCCGATTCCATCGGATTCAGCGTAAGTTGTCCGTCACGTGTTCACAGCGAGGGTGTGCAGCGGTGCATCGACTCGGTTAGAGAACCACTGATGTGTCGATACACGCTTCATCACGTCCCAACGAACATTAGCCTATATGGATTTCAAATTATTATTATATTGAAGCGAAAATACCTTAGGCATGGGAGAGAAAAAAATCGTACACGTTACATTAGACGATTATCTTTCGTGAGTTTCCCTTTTAATTAATTCGTCTGATTGTTAACAGATGGCGTTGTGACATATTCAGAACTAGCTGTGCCCCGCGGTTTCACCCGCGCGAAAGGTTTTTATACAACTTTTTTTCCCGACAGCCGATTTTAATGAAACAAAGCCTATATGTAGCTCCAGGCTAAGCTTAATCTACCTGTGAAAACCGCATGACAATATGTTCAGTAGATTCGGAGATTATCGCGAATAGACAGAAAAGAATTTTAAAAACTTTTTTTTGTGCTTGGTTTCTCTTCTTTTATCACCCCTCTCAATTTTAGGAAAAAATATTCAATGTACAGAATCGCGGATTCTACTCTTTTATTATAGTATAGATTTTTTGACGGTTAATAGGCGGCGTTATAATAATAATATTCCACTTTCCCGTACTCAATATACATACTTAGTTTGAAGTTATTACGTAGGTACAGTTGTTAGCTGCAGTTTCACCGAAAGATTTTCTGGGGATTTTTTTTCGGGAACTGTTTGATTAACGTAGATAAAAATGTATCTTCTCTGTAATCTATCAATCTCTATACAAAAAATTACACGAACTAAAGACTGGACAAACAAGAATACCTTAATAGTAAGAATAAGGTTGAAATTCTACTAATTATAAATGTGAAAGTATGGATGTTTGGATGTTATAGGCTATATAACATAACGCTAAGACACATAGGAGCTGAGCAGTGACCCTAAATTTGAAGCAAGTCGGATGAAAATGCGCTTTCGAGCTCTTATCCCCGCATACGTTTACTCAATCACGCAAAAACGGCTGAACGGATTTGGATGAAATTTGGCATGCACGTTGTCAGGGGTACAGAGAAGGACATAGGGTACTTTTTATCCCGGAATCCCCGTGGGTACTCCGAAATTACCGCGGGTGAAACCGCGGGGCACAGCTAGTATTATATAAAGACAACTTTGACTTTGACTCGTGTATTGGTTACGGTAAGATACCCATATAAATATTCAAAACTCTATTTGGACGCAGATAAGCAATAACATGTTAACCCACAAAACGAAGTTATTGATTCAAAACGATTTATTGAGAGTTAGAGAACGTTTTTAAATTATGTGTTTACCTTATTACATTATTTAAATATGTAACTAAATATTGAACATAAAAAATGTTGACACAAAATGGCGTCATAATTTTAAAATTTTAATTTACTCAAAATTTCTCCAGTGGTTAACACACTATTGCTTATCTATGTCCATTTATTATTATAAAATCACTTTAGATGTTCGGCTAGGTAGCGCTGTGTAATAATATCTAAGCATCATCTATTATAGGTTAATAATTTCTTTCAACAAAAATAATATTAGTCAAACCAAATATCTTAGTAGGAATGGACAGACAAACTATACTCGTAGCTATTCCGACGATATATTAGCGGGAATTTTTCCTCAATTCGACGACGGCACTTGATTAATTCTCTTCGTACGTAATTATTTCCCGGGGCCGGTATAGCCGCTGGGGATTTGTATAATCCTGATTGGGTACGTATTGGGAGTCGATGGAGTGTGCCCGCCGCACGTGGCCGCCGAGCATTATCTCGCTCTCAGACACACCCGTAAACGGTGACACCCTATTCTTGATTTGGATTAGGAAATTGAAAAATGTATTAAGTTGATGGATATATACTCCATTTAGGTAATAAGACAGTCAGCCGGTTTTTCAATCCTAACTAGGTACCTACTAGGCCAACGGCCCTGAATCACTATGACCCAATACTCCACGCTGTAACTCCAAATGTACCTATTTGAATGACAAAAAAAAAGAATTTTCTTCAAGTTGTACAAATTTGGGGCCCGTTATTATAACGCGACGTGTTACGGTCATAGTGAATCAGGACTCGGATAATTAATTAATAATAAAAAAATGGAAGACTGTTTACCTGTTGGTTGAAAAATCTGCAAATAATGAAATGTGCACTGCGGGCTCTACTTATAGTGTTATACTATTTGATCCCCTACGGTTTCACTCATGTTAATTTTAGAGTTCCCGTGGGAATCCCGAAATAAAAAGTACCCTATATTGTCACCCAGAAATACTGCAGCTTCCTATATAACTGGAATATTTTTTTAAATTGGTTAAGTAAGTAGTTTTTGAGTTTAAGTATCCATTACATATACCTAACATACAAAAAATATAATCTTTTCTCTTAAAGTTACATATGCAAAGGTATACATATAAGTTTAGACATAAGTATAGCTTAGTATTAGTATAGAAAACAAGTACCAAAACTAAATATGTGGGTATCAAATAAAACAATTACATTTAAAGCCCAAACAGCTACCGTACTCAATGAATAATAATATGCAAACAAAATTAAAAACCCTCGCGACTAAAGGGAATTAAAGTCGTCGGCTGACTATCTAGAGTCGGCCGGGTAATGCTGACTGGGGAGAGGCGATAACGCGACAATAGGAATTTGCTGTTGGCACCCACTTTTCGCTTTCCCTTTGCACTAATTACTACTCGGCTACTTATAGATGAAGAGCTATAACATAATTTGATTGTAATTACAATAATTACTTAAAACGTAACAACAATACAGAATGTTGCGTAGATTAATGCTTTGATGGTTTTTTATTTATGTTAATAAAGTCAACTAAGAAAGAAAATAGAGTCAAGAGTGTAACAGATAGGTCTAAAAGAAAACTTGCCTATCAAGGAGGACGTATTACCAATCATATTTAAGACGTCTTTGAGATCCTAAATGCGAAAATCAAGAGGAATTATAAATAGAGAAGATACATGTATTCGAAAGAGAATTTGGACGACTACAGTAACACACACACACACACAGCACAGACGTCACAGACGTCAGCTAAAATTATACAGCGTGTTAATGAATTAACCAAAAACCTGATACACCCCTTTAAAAAAAATAAACAATAATAGGTATGATTGAAAAATTAATTAAGTATGTTAAAAAATTTATAGTATAAATGTTTTTCAACATTAGTTTGGAGATGCCTTATCTAAATAATTTCAAGCGCTACGCCCGCTCCTACGTGTCAATGACCGATTTCTTCTTTTTGCTACGAGCGGCGTACGCGCCAACATGGATTGGGCCGACATGGGCTAGTGAAAATGAAAAAATATAACCTATATTTAAACATGCTGCTATCGATTCGGAAATCGATTCTGAGCAAACTACTATCTAGTTTTTAGTTTGCCCCTACAAGGCACATATAGGTAATATACTACTATATGTACTTCAAGGGGTAAGGTCAGGAATTGGGTAAATGAGGAATGTATTAAAGGAAAGTATTCAGTATTCGATTCTTGTCACTCGCGTAAACCATAATTTTCATTTAAGGTTTTTTCTGTGATTTATCAGTAGTGAATTAATCATTATATTATTATTATAATATCAAATAAAAGTTTTAATACCAAATTCATGGACGTAAATATTGTTTTTAATATTTACATGTCATCATGAATTTACTATCGAGGTCTTCAATTTATCGGGCATTTAACATTACACCCTGTATATGTATAAAAGTGGCTCAAACTTGAGGTAAAAAAAATAATAGTTAATGGTTTTCGGGTAATTTTTTTAGTTCAGTTTAATTCCTGGATTATTTTTTCAGTGAAACTTCAGCGGTCACGGTGGGAAAAAAGTTTGCTCGTGAAATATGTTGAAGCACAGATAATATAATACTATGTTGAAGTATTGTATAATAACGATATATCACGGGCAATCACTGCTAGTGATGGCTTGAGCGGGTCGTTCGAAACACAGTTTCTCTAAGAACTTTTTGCTATTTATTATAATTTTCACTTCTTGCATCTTTCGTCAAAAGCAACTTATCCTAATTTAAAAGTAATTTAGATTTTTCCATGTTATGTTATGGCGACATAATCGCATTGCAACACAACTCTCTTAATAAAGAATTTAAAAAAAATCTGATCTTCTATATACCTTATATATGTACTAGTTGTGCCCCGCGGTTTCAACCGCGTTAATTTCAGAGTTGCCGCGAAAATTCCGGGATAAAAAGTACCCTATGTGTTAATCTGATGTATAAGCTATATTATTGTAAAGTTTCATTTAAATCCATTTAGTAGTTTTTGCGTGAAAGAGTAACAAACATCCATCCATCCATCCATACATACTTAAAAACTTTCGCGTTTATAATATTGGTAGTAAGTTTATAATATTGGTGGTAAGTTATTTCGATCGCGTTCAGTAGGTACCAGCGTCCAATGATAGATACTATATTACATAGTTATGAACGTTTCTCCTTAATTTGAACAGGTATTGCTTAAAGTTTTGTTTGCATAATATCGTTTTAATAGTTCTTTTTTTTCTCATTAACGTCTAACTACACAGAGATAATCTCTGTAATCCCCCGCCACGTTAATAATCACCACATCAAACACAGCGTTCCTAGTCTGTGGTGTAAGACACCCCTCGCGCGCCGTCAAGCACACTGCCACACCCTCCCTCGCTATATTGACCGATTTTAAAACGTACCTACAACTCGGCGATACAAAAGATATTATAAATAAATAATCAGTCAAAATTGGAACAATATGAAAATTAAATCATCATCATCATAACAGTAATATCGCGTCCAATAACGCCCTTCAAGGGGCAGGCAGATTTGAAGGAAACTTGTGTCAATAAAATTGACAGTCATACGTAGTTACCACTTTACATATCTACACATATACTCGGTTCTAAAGCACTTATTTTTGCGTCAAGCGATAAATATTTAAGGCGAAAGGTTGCCACAGAGTTGCGATCATACGTAACTTCTAAAATCCGCTTAAGTCTTAGGTATCTACCAGATTTACGACTACAGAGAGATTTTATAGAAAGACTTTTCTTTAGTCAGTGAAAGAAAAAAAAACACAATGTTATTTGTGCATTCTATGAAATCAGGTAAAATTATTGATTAAACAAATAAAACGCCAGTTTTATCCTACGTAATCATTAAAGAACTGCGTTAGTGCAATAAAATTATATGTAGAGTTGTAAGCAAGTAGTTAAGTAGTAACTCAGTAATAGTAATGTATCTACCTAATATTAAATCCCAAGAAGTTTTCTTATATTTTTATACTTAAAACGGTTGGATTATTTTTGATATTACCGTGCAGCGAGACCAAAGACTTGCATAGGTTAGTACCTATTTCACGCAACATAATACGCGAACAATAGCGCCGCGGTCGCGCAAAGCCGTTTTCCACGAAACAGCACACGAATGACTGCTACATGTTTCACGCATTTCGTTGATACGCCGCTTTCATCGCAACTAGCAAGTAAAAAGTTTTTAAATAGGTAGTAAAAAAATTAACTCGAGCGATGGTACTTACCCAACAAGTATATACAGTTCTCTATTTCTCCAAAGCTGCCTCATAGACTTCGCAAACTGAATTAAGAAGCAACACGAACTACTCGCAATCGAACCTGCTAGAGAGCCGTCCAATAAAACTGTATACAATCTCGGATACATTTTCTTTCATTTGTTTCCTTTCACATTATCGCGAAGGGGATGAGGCGGGTCCGGGGCCGGGCACCGACGTACGGGTCTCGCATTTAAAAGCGATATAAAAAACATGGGCTTTTATTTCGCAGGATGACCTAAGTGGCCGGCCAGCCCGTACAAAAAACCCCTCTTAGACAGACTTACCTGTATTTTTCCACTTATTTATCCAACGTTTTTTTTACCATCCGCACTGTTTGTTAGCATCGTGAGCTTTGTCTGTTTGGGAAGATCTTGTTTTTTAACGAGTACTTACGAGTCTAATTAAAAGGAAAGCTCCGCGCGGTCTGTCGAGACCTTTTGATGCCCACTGTTATTACATTTCATGTATGAATTTAATTTGCTCGGATGGATTTTCGAGTGCTGGCCGTATTTCATTTATTTTTGTGTTAAGCGTACCTGATTCCACGAGGATTATAAAATTGGGAGAAGATTTAAAGATATACGAGTGACGTACATTATAATTTGCGAACCTTTTAGAATCAGCAATATCTAATGGGAATTTTAAGATACGTAACTTTTACATGAAGGAATGATTTTCGAACGCGCTGGATGTTTATTAGGTACGTGTGCAATATCTTATCTGTTAAAATCTTAAATTTGACGAGCTATAAATTGGACGACCCGACGGTAATGAGAGAAACCAATGTGAAATGCATTAACAGTAACTCTGCTTCATCGACACTAAATGTCATGGTAAAAATGACGCTCAGCCGGCGCAGGCGCAAGAGTCGACACCCGTCTCTTTTCCGATCTAGAAAATGATATAGTCTATTTCAAATAAGTTGATATTTCGTAATCTTCTAATACGTTTAATCTTATGTGAAATTGTGTATGACATAAACAACAGAAAATAGGTTTTTTTTTTGACACACAGTGTTGGAGCAATAATTACTTTTATATTTATTACGTTCTCTAAGAAGTTGTTTGTGAAAAAGAAATTTTTGTGAGAGTGAGAGTGTATTCTCGGAGGTCTAGGTCATTCTAGCTCATGAGATATACTTTACCACTCGTCAGTCATAAAATATTTTCTATACTCTCTACATCGGATTAATCATAATTATAAACGTAACTTATTAAATTTGTACATTTTAGTCACTGTTTTTTATGTGTATGTATTAGAAAGGATATAATATTATAAGGATTAACTGCTAAAGTTTCTAATAAAGTAACATACTCATTTAATATTCCTAATAAATTAAAACATTCTTAAAATATCTAACTAATCTACCACTACTAGCCTTTTTTTTTTTTTTTTTTTTTTTTTTTTTTTTTTTTTTTTTTTTTTTTTTTTTTTTGACCCAGGGAAAATGCTTTATGCATACCACCGCCATGAGGCGGGCGGTGGTTATGTGGGACTCCGCCCTGACAAGAGGGCGATCTACCCACTAAAAACCCTGGGGTGTTCCTCCTCGGCGCCTTGCGTCGGGGCCACGGGATTCGCTCTCGCATGCTCCGCGGCCCCGACGGCGCTGGCCCGCTTTTAGGCGGGCCCCTCTGCTCAGGGACCTAGTCCCCGCAGGAACTAAGTCCCTCTCTCCCACAAACTGCAAAAAATAAGTAATTAAAGTGGCGCGCCGGAACACCTAACGCGCCACTTGTCCACCCGAGGTCCTTTCTCCCTCGGACGGTAGAGTGCCTCGCTCTACCGCCCGGAGGACCTCGCTATGGGGGTTGGAGGCCTGCCACATCCTGCCTCCTACCCCTTCTTCTGGGGCGGCGGTTGGGAGGGGCGGACGCTGCCTGCTCCCTTTCCCGCTCCGCGGTCTCCTTCTGCGAGATGACGTCCTCGCAGAAGGAGAACCACTACTAGCCTGTACCAACATTAGTGAAGGGTTTACGTTAAAAATATCCCGACGCTTCTTTATTTAAAAAAATCAGTTTGTTATACAAAGTATCAAATTACTCGAGTCGAGCTATAGTAGGTGCACAACTTTTACCTCCCGTTTGACAGATGGTGCAGTAAAATTTACTTATTTCAAATCAAGAACTTGAAATAAGTTTCAAATAATGAGAGAGCACGTGTCGTCCGGGGGTCATTATTGTGCGTATTGGTTGATACGATCCGAGATATCTGTGTGATTTACTGCCTGACTTTTGAACGTACTAAATCATTTTTTTCTATAGAACTTGAGAAAACTATTAGCTATTATTATTTGCGAGCCACGAGAGTCCATTGTGTGGCCTCGCTCCATCTACTGATAGACCGCGTACCTACACTTTTTTATTTGTGGACCATACTTTTAGATTTTTGTGATTTGCGTGGCGAAATATGGTATAACTTTTTAGAGTTATTTTTTATTTTGTATTATACACAGTTCGAAAGAAGATCACCCAAATAGAGATGTATCGAACCTACCTATGAGGAGATTTAAATAGTTTTTTTTTTGTAACAGATTATGATTTATGATGTCTGGTCCCAAAATTTATTTCTGTTGTATATTTACTATCAACGTAGATAAATGTAGGTACCTACAATATTATTATGTGATGGTAAATAGTATATTATATCTATAAGTACTCAGTACTCAGGTACTTATAGATACAATTTTAGAATTTTTGAGCAATAATTTACTACTACTAATTTACTTCTATACCGAAGCTAATCTGATCTATTCTGACATTTTAACGAAAGCAATCTTATCAATGTTTTAAGTAATTCTGCGAGACAAAGTAATAAAATAATATAAATGAATTAATGATTTATTATAATATAAAAGTAACATTTTTCACCCATGTGAACGTAGCGAAATGGCCCAGCCACATATTTTGACTAAGGTGTAGAGTTTGTGAAATTAGGCCTTGTATAGTTAGAAGCTACATGAGATCTGATAACTTGACAGTGAGAGTCATACGGTCTCGTCTTGGCAACATATTACATGAAACTGTTTTTGGTGGGATTAATTTCTTGCTATAAGATTAATATATAAGATGCTCACTAATATAAGTAACGTTATTGCTGGTACAATTGCATACAACTACGGGGCAAATTCTAATACAAAAATTAAAATCACTTGCCCACACCTAATTATCTAACACCATAATAATCCATAGGTACTAATGTTAGGTATAAATGTGACAATGGTTCTGTCTGTTTATTTTTCCTTCACGCTTTAATTACTCTATCAAATCATAAAATTTGCATACACTTGTCAGGGAAACAGAACAGGATATAGGGCGCTTTTATTGCGGAATTCCCGCAGGAACTTGAAATTAACGCATATGGAACCGTAGAGAACATCTAGTTATTAATATTTCGTTGCAACTGACAGGCTTGTAAGTCAGTAAAGATTTGTTGGAGCAAACAAATGAATATGTTTTTGTGATTTGAGATAGAGATCTGCGTTTGGAGAATGCGAACGCGCGAACGGTACGGTGCCACGCCGTCTGTCCATCGCTTGTGAGGTCCGGGGACTCGACCGAATCGACTGGATGATAGATTAACGCGTTTTTTTAATAGAAACCTTACAATTTATGGTTCGACATTCCTGAGATTAAAGAACTCATTGGACATGATAGTATTTTCCATTGAAAATTGCAACCTTATGATTAACACTGCGCCAAGAATTGTAACAAAAAATATAAAAAAAAAACGTTAGATGAGGTAGAAGTCAAATGTACCTACTCGTATATATTTAGATCAATATTAAGAATGCAAAAGTTAAGCGTGAGTTTTAATGATAATACTTAAAACGGAAGAAAAAGAATGAATAGGTAAGTAAGTAACCATGCAATAAAAAAGAAAAAATAAAATATATGGAAGAAAAAAACAAAACTACAACTTTCTGGGAAAAACAGAAAAAACATCATTAAAAATGCGTGCGTCAGTAAATAGGTAGTTTATGTACCTACTGCGAAAAAATAAAGACTATTATATGGTATCGCTAAGGTAAAATATAAGAACTTACGTTTATGTATTTAATAATCACTAAATAAGTCACTTCAGATAGGTATTCAATTAAATTGTAGTAAATAGATAAGTGTTCATAACAGAATATTGATTTGAACAATCATGATACTTTAAGTACCTAC
Source organism: Zygaena filipendulae (assembly GCA_907165275.2). Taxonomy (NCBI): domain Eukaryota; kingdom Metazoa; phylum Arthropoda; class Insecta; order Lepidoptera; family Zygaenidae; genus Zygaena; species Zygaena filipendulae. The sequence continues at coordinate 3,959,953 of OU015649.1, forward strand.
CTGCCTGTGTGCCACCCACGACCCAAAATTAATTAATAGTAAGACGAATAAATCTCTTCATAATAACCGATTCATCGAATCACTAAATAGTATAGTAAAACTCTATTATAACGTATTTTATCACCGATAATTTATAACGACGCGCAGTTGAATGTTAAAATGGTATTAAAAACAAACCATTAAGCGATTTCATACGAGAATCCCTAACAAGGACGTTTCCCTTAACCGGATCGGGAGCACACCTGGGTACTCGAGTTTTGACCTAAAAGGTCCCAAACGACATTTTTAAGCTACATATGAAACGATGCAAGTTAACGTGGATCGCACAGTAATATGTGTTCAGTTGCTCGGGCAATACGGACCAATTTAGTTTAAATATAAGCAATCATCATAACAACGATTGGACATAAGTCGTTCCGGAAGCAAGGAGTGTCGAGATGGTAGATTTTAAAAATGGAACGTTTGATTTGCATTTGAATAAGAGCCCCCGGCGACCCAGGTGCGCTTCGGTACAGTCAGTGTCCAAAAGTTTATAATTTTTCTCATTCGAGTAACTTATGCAAAAATTAGTATGCCCACAAAAGTAATCGCCAATGTTCGTCGTCCATTTTAATTAGCATATGAATTAAATTGGTTCGTTATTTGGAGTGTGATGGTACATCATAATTCTTTGAAGTACGAATTTAAACCGAATAAGTCATTTATGTGTAAGTCGAGAAAAATAAATTAGATTTATATTTTTATCATACAATAAACTTGTTTATTATTAACTTTTTCTCCAAACTGTACTTACCGATATAACTGCCTAACGCTACGTGAATCTTCATGAGATTTTACGCATTTAACAATCCGGTACAAGGGTAATATTACACGTGTACCTAACTAGCACTTTGTTACCAACCAAACTTGAACGATATCTATGTAATTTACTGTAGATACCTACATATGCCACTAAAATAGATAGATACTCTACTTTTTTGTATGAAGATATCGAAATAGTTTTTTTTACTGTCACAACATAAATCTTCATAATTACAATAAACAGTACCTATAAAATATCTCCGAAATAACCTTTTTTGGTGGTTCAGTATACGACTTTCATTTGGATCATTCCTTCTTCTGTCAACCGCTTCTAATAGGTACGTAAAACAAAAAAAAAACTCTAATTTCAATCTCTCAATCTCCAAAACTAACCTGAAATCCTAACGCTTGGATGTTTATGGAAGGACTATAATAACAACACGTCCACTTCACATGTCTATTTTAATTTTTTTTTTATCTGTCAAGTGGGGCGTGTTTGAGGCAACGACTCGGTCTTGTTCTGCCCCCATTGTTTGAGTTTTTATTATTATCTCGAACAAAGAACGCGTAAACGGTAGCACAAGCTTTATCGGCGCTTCTGATCAACCTTATACTTACTTACATTTTTTTTTGCCGGACCAAAACCGAGATGTTTTGTGCGGGCACGATATGCGATACGGAACGCGGGTTTTGATGTTTCGCGCGGTTCTAGCCCGCGCTCGAGTGACGTGTTCCTGTTGCGGACAAAATACTTCGAACATATCAACGCTTTTTTCGCATGGGAACCGAACTCGATCGGCTCATGTTAAAAAATTCATATACCTACTATCGAATGTACCTACCTATCAGAGTGATTGAAATAAAATTATTTTTAATCCATTGTTGAAATTTACCTCGAGAAAATATTAATGCAAAATGTCACATCTCATGTCTTACCTCTGAAGGAAAAAATAAAAATACGACAGTCTTTTACGTTGTTCGACGTATCTTGTACCTACAGATCTGCGAATAACAAACGCCGCGGTGTAAACTTGTTACTGGTGTGCCTCAAGCCGTAAACACCGCATCCGAGACCCTATTCCATATCATGCCTGGAAATATTTTTATTTTCTATTTCTCTATTTCATTTTGTAATCTGTAATTTTGTTTTTTTTTTTTTTGAATCACTTTCGTCTTTTCTGCTCATTCTGAATAAAATATACGAAGAATAATCAACCTAAATTGTGTGTTAGTCTAATTTATCTAAACAGCTTTAATTGAAACAACTTTTTTCAAAACAAGAAACTCATTTTAACAAGACTATCAACTAGCCTTCTACTCCGCCCAAACTGACATAAAATGGGTGCCCAATTTGGGTCTACGTATGTCAACAAGCGTTTAAAATGAACTCATTTGGTTTTAAATAATAATTAATAAAAGCAGTTGTGTTCAAACGCTTATAAACACAAAACAGATGGAAGGGGCATCATCTTAGTTTAGTCTAAAACAAATGAAACCTAGTGTCGCTGGGTGATTTTCGTACACAAAACTATTCATCACGTATAAACACATTCTTTAACGTAACGAAATGTTTGGTTAGGTTTTTACATAGTCGCTATTATCAAAATACAAAGTATTAGGAATATTGAGGAAAATATACTTGGGAAAGGGAGAGAACATTTGCTCTACCTTGCTTTGCAACCGTGGCGCGCCTGCCTACAGTGCCTCTCTAGTTAATATATTATTTGCTCTGTGGTTATAAATATGGCGCAGTTATTTAGTACCGGTTCGAGTCATGGTAACTGAAAGGACTTTTTAATGTTTTTCATTTCTTACACATTTTTTTTTATCATCGAAATGCACGTAACGTAATTGGAATACGCCGCAATTTTGACCTCGTTAGTGGAACAGGGTGGTAGGTACTAGGTAGGTACACAGCGACACACGCCCCGTGTTAAACAACCGCGTCACTTGTTGTGTGCCTTTTTCCATCAAAAATAACTCATCTCGCCTTTTCAGGTGATGTCATTAATTCTACGGGCTTTGTAAAACGCGCATTCCCCTCTCTCCCGCCCCCGCTCCGCTCGCTAATGACTACAGGGTTTCATGATGTCTCATGAAATTAGTATTTTTTTCAGTTATAACAACAACAAATTTTGAGAAATATAAAATAAATAAATAATAATATCTATTTTGGAACTATTTTAATATTCTTAGTTTTATTTAATTATTTGACCTATTAGGTATAACCAAAAAAAAAAAAAAATTTAAACGTTAATATTTTAAAATAAACAATTTTGTATTTACTCGTATGTTATGACCAGCAATAGCGATTTTGCTCGCGTTTTTGTTTATCACACAGTAACTTCTTATTGCAAGTATGTATTAGGATAAAAAAATTTGCTACAAGTTGACCCGAGGCATACCTACATGTACGAGATGCCTACCAAGTTTAATTAAAATCCTTCCAATATACACGATGCACGCACAACGAACAGACCCGTCACAGTTTGTTGTATGTAGGTACATACTATGTATACTACGTATATGTATACGAATTTTCTAAAAACCTTTGAATTAAAACGAAAGTAGGTACATCAAGTTTTCTATATACCTAGACATTTTACCCGTTGATTTAAGAACAGAAAAGAAAAAATAAGAAAGAAAAATGGTAGGACAATAATTTTTGATTTTTCTACGGCCGCAGCCGCCCTTCAGCCGACCTCCGTTTTTTTAATTACTGCTAGCGGGCGGTGTGGACGCCTCGAGAAAATATTTAGCCACGCGACCCCGCCTCCCCTCCCGGCGCGGTCTACACCCTCGACCCTCGGTAATTACTAATGAGCTCATACCTATACATAACTATACGCTGATACGGATACTGACGCACTATCTAACTGTAACTACTGTAAATAATAGAGCAGAAGAAGCACGAACGATAAAATACCATGAAATAATAATTTTATTGATTGTCCTAGGTATATGTTTGTTATCCGTAGTTAGACATCTTTCCCACTCTACAACTTTATCGCTGGGCAAGTGATCTGTTGTTTCGTTACGACATGAACAAATAAAAATATCTTACTTATATTCCAAGGAAAAGTTATACATGTTCAAACTAAGTTACCTTATGTCCAGACATAATATAACTCTGAGTTATGTTATGTCTGGACAGTGGACGTAATAGGTTATTATCTCAGTGGCTGTCTTTTATAATGTAGACAAGACAAGGTGAAAAAGGGTAAATTTTAAAGTTGAAGCAATGAAAATCAGCCACTGACTGAACGAGTCGGCGGGCGATTATTGCTAACTGCATATCTACTGTATGCTTAGAGTGTATGTTCTATTCTAATGAATATTGAACGCCTTACAGTGTGTTTCAAACTGTGAGTTTGGTTTGAACATAACCAGCTAAGCTTGTTAAATTCTTGTAGTGTGTCTTAGTCGCTATCTTAGTCGTCGTCATTAAAACTAAAAAAAAAAACGACAATAAAGCAAATTAAAATAACATCATGCACCAGACGTCACACACCCCGTGATAGGTGGCTAAAGTTGGGAATTTCATTTAAAGAAGTCGCCTACTAGCCACGGCCGTGAGGCGACGAGAAAATAAGAGGAAACTCTCGCTGAGCAAATTAGAGGCCCGACGTACTTTCGTAATAAGAGTGGACCCTGCGAGACTACTCGTCAGAGACCCATATTGTTATATTATTTTTTTCGTCTTCCCCCTGTCTCTGGCTCACGTTTTCCTTCTTAACATCCCCAGGTTCATATTTCGTGCACGATAGTATTATAGCGGTGGCAATAATATTCGTGTTGCTAGGGGAGAATTTGCAAATTTTCTACCCCACTCCCGATTGGGCTTCTAGATTAATTTTTGAAATGGTTACGAAAATAATTTCTTTCGGGTCGCTGTAAAATAAAAATGTTACATATAATTGAAAGGAAATTTTCCACATTTATTAGAAAATTGTTATGTTGAATTACGAGTAGATTTCTATTTCATCAAAACATTAGTCGACTTGAAATTCATGAAATATTTACCTCAATTTATTATCATTTCACGGACGCAATGTAAACATTCGAACTCCTGAGCTTATTGATCTGTGAGCTTATACGTAACATAAATTCCCGCGGCAATTATGAAATACGAGTAATTTGACAATTAATTTGAGCAAAAATAGCTCGGGGATACGCCACGGAATCGCAGCGGAGTCGTGGCGGGATCGCAGTAAATCACGTTCGCACAATGCCGGGCAGGTGGCGGCGGCGGCGCGCGATAATGCTGGCGTTTAATTACGCGGAATAATTAGTGAACGGAATATTTTCCGGGCCCTAACTATCTGCCGTCTTCCGACGATAACTAGGCGGTAATTGCGGATTAACCTCGCATTCAGAGTTTAATAGGTGCTCGAACAGACGCGCCTATACGCCAACCGGGCCGTACCCCAATGACGCTATTTGTTTAGTGACGCCGAATTAATTGTTTACCGGAAAACATTCGCGTTTGCGGATAGGTACGAGTACGTTCGCTAAGTGTGTGTTAATGTGATTATTTGCTAATTAATACGCGGAATACATTATTGAATTGTATTTGGTATAATTTAATTGTTCAGTAAACGCCCAGAATACGCATTCATTATTGATTGATTTTAATTGGAAATCGTTGTTTATCAATTACTAGCTGTACCCCACGGTTTCACCCGCGGTAATTTCGGGGAACCCGCCGGAATTCCGGGATAAAAAGTATCCTGTGTCCTTCTCTGTACCCCTGAAAACGTGCATGTCAAATTTCATCCAAATCCGTCCAGCCGTTTTTGCGTGATTGAGTAACAAACATCCAAACATCCACACTAGCACATGTTTTATTTTATTTTAAACTAGCTATGCCCCGCGGTTTCAACCGCGGTAATTTCGGAGTTCCTGCGGGAATTCCGGGATAAAAAGTACCCTATGTCCTTCTCTGTACCCCTGACAACGCGCATGCCAAATTTCATCCAAATCCGTTCAGCCGTTTTTGCGTGATTGAGTAACAAACATCCAAACATCTAAACATCCATACTTTCACATTTGTAATATTAGTAGGATTTATTTCTTTTGGGACGTTCAGAGTAAAATTTTGTCAGACAACGATAGCTTGAAGTCAACGGAAGTGACACGCATGAAGTTAGCAACCAGCGCAACATTTATTTGTTCACGTCAAAGACCTACCTAACTTCTTGCGCACCTAAAGTTTTTTCCCGTATTTTCTGTTCAAAGGGTGAATAAGCGTTTGCCATTGTTTTTCGAACGCGACCATCGAGTGAATCATCTCAATATTGCAAGCGTCACGGCACGTGTTGCCGATGTAATTTGCGCTTTATGGCACGTGAATAATTCTCGATAATCCATGATCCCTCCGCCCCACTGTCCCTCCGCATCGCTCTCCCGCGGAATCACCACGACAACGTTTGATCTCCCACGAGGTAAAAAATAATAATATAAGCGCATTTACAGTTCACCTGCGACAGGTCGTCCGGAGTGTAGTTATTGCCGACCCCCGGGGTGGCTAGTTGAGCGTGAACTTTTGATATCGGCGCGAAATATTAATTTCTCGACGCCAATAAACACCGGAGCGTACGTAATGACGGCAAATTAAGCCGAGTGCCTAGTTTAATATCGTTCGCAATTTTAATCAGAAGATTCTTTAGGTTACATTGGTAGACATTGTGAAAAATTTACAAGATTTAATTTAAGTTTTCGTGTCATAAATCCTACTAATATTATAAACGCGAAAGTTTGTAAGAATGTATGGATGGATGGATGTTTGTTACTCTTTCACACAAAAACTACTGGATGGATTTAAACGAAACTTTACAATAATATAGCTTATACATCAGGTTAACACAAAGGGTACTTTTATCCCGGAATTCCCGCGGGAACTCTGAAATTAATGCGGGTGAAACCGCGGGGCACAACTAGTTAAGATATATACTAGAATTTTAACAAAATAAAATAAAACATAGTAGGGAATATTGATATTTTTATGGCTACACAGTACACAGTATAAGTACTCATAAAAAGATCTATCTACTAACTGGTGTGAATAAATAACAGCGCTGGTTGCTGACTCTATGCGTCTTATTTCCGTTGCTCCAACACACCAAAATTATATTACTAACTAAAAAAAATTCTAAAATTTATTCTGCATTGACAATTTAATCATTAGTTGAGTGCTTTGCCTCTTATTTTGTAGGTATAGTAGTGGCTGGTGGTTGCAAAGCAATCACCAATATTACATATTTGTCGTGCATTGACCGAGAGCGGCAGATGGCGTCGGGGGCGATCATTTAAAAATCACTGCACATTGTTCCCAGCGCAACTAATTGCAGGGAAAGTGGGGTTCGATGGACTCCGAGACTAAATTATTTTCTAACGGGGGAACTTACCTACCTACACTCTATATTTATCTATGACTCTGTATACGTAAACAATGAAATCGTTAATTGATTGATTTTGGTTCTTTGTTTCCAAAATAAGTATAGTACTTAAATAAATCGGATTATTAAATAAATGTATAAATTCACTAAGTTTGCTTTCTTGCAGCAACCGATTGACTTAATTTTTTGTTCAGGAATGAATAGAAAGTCAAGTGCCAGAATGTGTTTTCTATAGAAATACACTGTTTGTTTCAAATATTAATAATACTAGTTATGTATGTCTCATATTTCTTTCTTTTTATGATGTTGTTAGTGTATTTTATTAATTTTATTACCTACTAAAAAAATATCTTAAATTTCCGTTTTTTTTTCCAGATTTGGATACCAACTTCAGGAAGATACGTACGTGTAGTAAGTAATTATTTTCGCTACCTATGCTAAGCAGTAATTCTAAGAACTAGTTCAATTATGGTCAAGTCAGACATTCTTATTGGCTCTATACCTATTTCAAAGCGCCGTTCACACTTCAGAATAATACATACGTATTAGCTATAGAGAATATTGCCTTTTTGTTGTGACACGCTGTTTGTGCTACCTGTTATTATTGCATATTATTTACTTGTCTCTGTTTACAAATATCGTAACGAATAAAGATAATTTCATTTCATTACATTTTTACTTTGTATGCTGTGTTTTTTTTGTTCATTTCTTTTACATCCTATTTTGGTCACGAATTTACAGTTATGTTAGATAGTGGGCACGACTTATAATAATATAATAAATAAATATAAAATACCTACCTATATCTTTGTAGTAGATAGAAATACTTTGGTATTTTATATTCCGTCGACGAATTAATTTCCATAATGTAGCGCAGAGCATAGTTAAAATGGTCCGTGACATTTCGACGACGACAATGGCCCGTCCCCAATTGAATCAATGTCCTACTTCCGGTGCATCAGATTCATTTCCTTTTTATCCGTCGCTGTTCATTTGTCAATGTGCCTACTTTTTGGACGTCGATATCGAGCCGTTTAATTTGTCGATTGATTTTAATATCGCCGAGTGTCTACTTCAATATCAATTGAGGATTCCAACAATGCATTTGATATTTCATATTGTAATATTAACCAGAACTTGTTAAACTATAACACTTATGAAACATACAGGTATAGATTTACTGAGAAAAAGTTCAAATATTCATTCCAGGTTATTTCGAAAATTTATTAAAAAAGTATCTACTCTACTTTCTAGACCTTTCAATATTGCTCCAAAAATCATATGTTGGCAGTAGGACACAGGACATAGGTATATCATCTGACCTTAAGCAAGAAATAGCATTCCATAGTTCGTTTTATTATTTTGAATATTTTTTACGCTCATATGGATTATAATCCATACTCTCTAGATTAATAAATAATAAAAACATTCCTTAGACACAGCACCACCTGGTCTCAAAATATTGAAATACTACACGTGGATTTTTTATAGATAAAGTAAGCAAAGCACCAGCAATGTACCAAGGCAACTGATATATTATAATACATAGTTTACCTAATACATTTTTATACCAGAAAGTATGGTATATAATTTATGATATGTATACAGTTACATACAAATCACCTTTAAGGGTAACACTAATTTTCGCCACATCAATGTTGAATTTGACGCGAGGATGGAACCCGCGACACCTGGCTAAGCAGTAATGGTCGTAAACCACTAAACCTACGGTGCTGTCAGTGTGTGTTAGATGAAACCCTCAGTGGATCCAAATAGGGGATTCTAGTGGACGGAGGCTAATTTATACCTAAGTCATTCCACTCTATAAAGCAAGACTGGCATGTTTACTATACGGGAGGCTATATCGCCATGATAATCTACTGTATGGTGAGAAATTTCCACTTCGCTTCCGCGCCATCGCCGCCCGAATGCTTTTTTAGCCAAAAAGCTTTATCACTTCCGTGGGGACATGGTTTGCTGCAAGCTACAATGATACGAATGTAGCTAGAAGTAACATAAGAAACAGTCGAATATGGCATTAAGTCCACCTTTTGTACCATATTGTGCATAAAGTTTAAATAAATAAATATTGTTGAAATAGACCTTTTTGGACATACTTAGTGACATTTTAATTTTGTTTTTTACTTTTATTATATAACCTCTATCAGGTTATGGACCCAGGTAATTTTTTACCAACAACTTATACAATAAGTTAGCGAATTTTTTCAGAAATTATATAGCCGCGTTACGGTTCTTTTCAGCGAAAGTTTTAGGGCTTAAACCAAAAATTATCCTTACATCAACGCGAATGTGAGTTTATTTGTTTGTTATGTTTTCACGCCTTAACGACTCAACTAATCGTCAGGAAATTTTGCATACACGTTGTCAGGAAAGGACAGATGGTACTTTTTGTTCAGGGATTCTTGCGGGAACTCCGAAATAAACGTAGACGAAACCTCGGAACAGCTAGTTATATAACGTTATATAAAACATCAAAGTAGGTGCTATGTAGTTGTAGATCAGGTGAATTAAAGAAATGTTTGGTCAACATTCTTCACTAGCTGTTCCCCGCGGTTTCACCCACAATAGTTTCAGATTTCCCGCGGTAATTCCGGGATAGAAAGTACCCCTGACAACGTGTATGCAAAATCATGATCGGTAAAACCGTTGTGGCGTAAAAGCGTAACAGACAGACTTACTTTTGTATTTATAATATTACTAGCTGTGCCCCGCGGTTTCACCCGCGGTAATTTCGGAGTTCCCGCGGGAATTCCGGGATAAAAAATACCCTATGTCCTTCTCTGTACCCCTGACAACGTGCATGCCAAATTTCATCCGAATCCATTTAGCCGTTTTTGCGTGATTGAATAACAAATATCCAAACATCCACACTTTCACATTTATAATATTGGTAGGATTAAGTATATCGTTTCTAGTTAATTTCAGTATCAGTGTCGCCGGACAGCGGCCAACGGTGCAGAATGCAGGCAGTGGATCACTTTTATAGCCGGATGCCGTAAAATAAATGTCGTGGTCCATCTCTGGCCCCGGCTAATGATATCCCACATACTACGAAAACATTGTAAAACAGATCCTTAGGGAGTGTCCAAGCAAAATTGTTTACAGGGCCTAGATATCGAATATTTGGTACATAATATTTTAGTCGTAAAGGAAAACATGTCGCAAATTCTTTTCTTACCTATAAAACTTAAATGAAAACAGGTTAATAAGGGTAGGTAATATGTAGTGAATAACAACATAATATTAAATAAAGCATAGGTAAACCATATTAATAATATAGTTTGATGCATTAAATTATTGAGAAACTATTTAGTTCTATCAGTTGTCATGAATTAATAAAAGTTTGTAGACCTCATGATGCAGATAATTTTGGTCATAACAAACATAAAATAATGGTGACTTAATTATCTTCCATTAGTCTTAGAAGATAATAAAACATATAGGAATCTATAGACACACAGAAACACAACACTCATGTAGATAGAGATATGAATAGATAGTCAACACATAGGCGGTCTTATTAAATAAATAATTTCTAAAATAATCTGTTATTTTATCTCAGTTACTGTAACTATAAAATTAATAGAAAGAAAGAAAAATTACAATAGACATACGGATAGAACCGCATTCAACGCAAGTAGAGTCAGGAATTTCAAGTGTGGTGTCCAAAAGTTTACTAAATAAGTCTCTCGGCGCAAACGAAACTACGCGCCTCTCACGCACACATCGATTGATTTTGTGTCTTAATCTATATAACTGTAACTATGTTGTTAGTAAAAAAAAATAACCGTACAATTTCAACTTGTGGCAATGCACTGTATCAATAATACCTAATAGAAGTGGACCAGAGCTGGTGCAGATTTGAACAAACACACAAATCACTGGTCCACTATCTGCTCCTGAAGGCATAAATACGTCTCCTTATCAGCGTGGTTATTCACGCGCCGGCTGTGGACCGGCGGCGATCGCAATATATTGACGATATCCGGCCACCGCTGGCGAGTAATATGTTTCCGGAACGCCCTTGCGCCGCCGCCCTACCATCTGACCCGACGCATACGTCACTATGAAGAGAGTGCGTTCTGGTTTTCCGCCCTGTTCGAAGATTTAGTGATTGACCATCGCTCTGTAACTGTTTCCATCCCTGCCTATTTGGAGCGCGGTACAGACCCGAGGGAGCTTTCACTGTTTTTCTTCTAATACAGTTCTAAAAAATATTTATTTTTATTTTAAATAAAACTTTTTTAGGGTAAATGAATATGTTATATGATGAAAACGTGACGGGACCGTATAATTAAAAAAGAAAAGCCCATGCATACAGAATAAAACAGTAAAGATAATTTTTTACATAACATCTTGACAGTACAATTAAACTGTTTCAGTTATTAGTAATGTCACTGTTTTCTTTGTTTTTTTGTTGTTTGTTTGCTCTTGTTTTAATCAGTTTTTTAGTAGGGCAGTAGCACCTTCAAAAATGACTTTGAATTCATAATTGGCAGGCATTTGAAAAGCAGCTTGCTTTTTCCTATAGATGAAACTTAATGAGTCTTGATTCGCATGCATTTATAGAGAAAGAGAATATGAATTAAAATCAGTAATATATTATAAACGTAATGTAAAGATACATTCATATATCATGTACGTATATATAGCGGGGAAACTAATTACACATGCGCATAGAATTGGAAGCGGACGGTCCGAAGTCATTTTTCATTGGACACATTAAGATTCCGCAACGGAGGTCGTTGGAGTCCTAAATAAATACATCTTACGGTTAATCGACGGTAAAGTCAGCAAGCGAGTCCCCTCATTACCCCTCGTTTCACAAGCTTTGAAAACAAAGTGGCGTTATGGTATATTAAGGATTTTTGATGTGGACATATTACTGGCAATATAAGAACTTGTAACAGATGGATTGTGAAAGCTACCAAAATTGTTGATTATTTTTTACTAGCTGATCACTAATCGTTAACTTCAGAGATCCCGCGGGTATTCTAAGATAAAAGTACTACTTACCCTATTTTTTTTCTGTACCTACCCCGCCATGACAACGTGTACCTATAGTATGCAAGATTTAATGCAGTTTCACCTGCATCAATTTCGGAGTTCCCACGGAAAATTATGGATAGAAAGTACCCTATGTCCTTCTCTGTACCCCTGAAAACGTGAAGGCAAAATTTCATGATGATCCGTTAAGCCACCGAGGCATGAAAGCGTAACAAACAAACAAACAAACTCACTTTCACATTTATAATATAATAGTAAGGATACGTATCACCCAAAAGTTTAACTAAGAGTACCTAAGACACTATTTGCGCTTTCTTATTTTTTCAAAATAAATATATTGCATTTTTCTAATGTGTTTGATAGCGGTACAATTGTTAAAGCTATGCTTGTTAATATTATCAAAACTAATGTTAATTTGTATCAAGAACATGACTAGCTCCTCCTCCTCCTCCTCCTCCTCCTTTTTAAAGGAAAAGAAACGAAGGATGCAAAGGAAGAAAACTCCTTTCCTTTACAAATTTAAAGCGAGTCTAATTGAGGATGACAAAATTTCCCTTTTTATTTATTTCCCAATATAGGTATATAGACAAATCACGGTAGATCCAGGACCGCTTTTTAAAAAGCAATTTAATGCATTTTAATACGTCTTTATTGTATGACCGTTACAATAAGAATGAATGCTTAAAACTAACATTAAAACTAACATGAGTACATGAGTACATTATTCTTAATTCCTAGCACCTTATCTCTATAGGGCGGATGGACTTCGCCGTGTAGCGCGAATGCTTGCTCAGCGTCTGTGGCTGGCCACCCGGTCGTTGTCACAGTATGATAATATTTATAATATAGAGAAATTATTCAGTACTTGGTACCGTCAACATGACTCGTCCCCCCGCAAGTTCGAAATTATTCAAATTCGCAGGATTTGAAGAATTTCGATTTCCGCAAAGTTTCATTGTTATAGTTTCGCGAAAGTGAAACATGAAGTAAATTAAAACAATGCCTATTACTAAATACAATATAACTGTCCAAACGCTAACACTTTTTAATGATACGATATTATTTTCACTTATATTATTTTCACTTTTCACATCACTTTTCTTCAATGCGTATGTAAGATACTGTAGGTTACTGAAATCCACTCCTTCCAGATTGACAGGCTTTCTTTCAGCATTTGTAAAGTTTATCAAAGGCAAATTTACAATGGGTAGTCCTGTATGAGTTGCTTCCTTTAAATCGGACTGTCTTAGTTTTATTGTGAAACCACCAATTTTCACGAGACAATCGTCATCCATTGTAATTATGTAAGTGCCTTGAATATTCTGAGGGAAGACTTGGCTTCGACATACTCTTCGCAATAAAGTGTTTGATCTCGCATATAATATCCATTGATTGGGTTGAATTTGTTGTATTTTAATATCTTCAATTTTGATCGGAATAACGTCACAGGTGCTAGTATTCTCTATGAAGTTAAATAAATTTGCAATACAGTGATCTTGGATAGACTCGTATACATTTTCTGCGGAGCACACGAAGTAGGATTTCTCGCATTTTTGACATGGTTGTGAGAGTGGCTTCGTTAGTGATCCCTTTACTAATAGGTAAGGATATTTGTGTAATATTACAAAAGTATTTGGATCACGGAAAACAGGTAGAGGGTACAATTTGTAGTATATAAAAATTTATTTTCTTACCAGTGGTACCTCTAACAGAAACGCTATCTGATTATCATGGATGAATGACTTTAATGTAATAGTTTGCTCTATTTTTACAAGATTTTCCAAACTTACTGTATATGTTAATTTTTCATGTTTTTCAATATCACTTAAAGCTAATAACAACTTAGTAGAGTCTATAATGGATTGATGTAGAGTTCCTAATTTACTGAAAGCAATCGCAGTTTCAATTTCATTTAATTGGGTGAGAATACATTGGAAATTATGTAAAAGTAAATAATATGTATTAATAATGTTATTTTCTATGAAATCCTTTTGTTCCTTTATTTTCAAATGGTCCAATTCGCTTTGCAAGATTTTTGACTGAACATCAAGTTGTATTAAATTATTGTTTATAGATTTAGTAACATTCGTTACGCTTTGAACTATTTCAGAGATCAACGTTACCCTTTTATTAAGGTTTTGTTGATTTACTTTAATATTTTCTATAATTTGGTTATATTTAACAGCGTCTTCGTTGTCTAAATTTCCGGTTAATATTTTTATAATAGAACCTAAAGGGTTTAAAAGACCTCTTTTAACTCTAGCGATTGGAAATAATTGTTTAAGCTTGCTTAATGTTAAATTTTGTATGTACTCTACTTGTATCTTATAATTACATATCCTATCGTAAGGAGTACTGTTAAAATTAAGCTTAACTAAGGAATTAAGTTGTATATATTTATTTGAATTTGACATAAGGTCGTCTTGAATAATTTGTAGGTTCAAGGTTTTAATAATGATCCACTTATCATGGCTTACTACGGCAGTTCCTTGTTTCAGGGGTAGTACACCAGGGTTACTATCAAGTCGGTGCAGTTGAAGGCCTTGACATTGGCTCGTCGTCATCAGTAGTAGGAGAACGAGCTGGCCTTGCCTGCGAAGGGCGTTTAACGTCTTTAATTGGGATTTTTGTATTTCTCTTTTTAAGTTGTACTGGCACTACATTTCGCGCTATTTCCCCGGTAACCACGGCTTTTTCGTAGCGAGGTTTATCCTTGCTACGTCTGATATTTGTGCCTTTTACGTAAATCCTATCGTCTAATTCAATCTTAAAATCTGATTCACCTCCTCTCTTTTCCCTAATCTTTTCTTTGGTTTCAATCATTCTGTTAGCAATTTCTTTGTATAAAAATTTTGTTCTTTTCGCGTGGTCTCTAATTAATAATTGCATGTACTGTTTATTTACGTTTATGTCAAAAGGGTTTTTAGATTCTGTGTGTCCGAAAACTACTTCAAACGGTGTTAAGCCAGTCGTAGAATGAATACTATGGTTGTATGCCATGATTGCGTAAGTCATTATAGAGGATGCATCTGTTTGCTTATGTTCGTATTTAGCGAGCCTATAGATTTCGATTATTGTTGAGTGAAATCTTTCAATGACTCCCATTGAGTTGGGGTTGTTTGGAGTTCCTATGTGGAGTTCGATCTTATAAAACTCTAATAATTCTTTTATTAAAGAGTTATTGAATTCAGAACCTGAATCAGAACTTATTTTATATGGTGTCCCGTAAAAAGAAAAATATTTTATTAAGCCTCTTACAACTTCCGGCGTAGATCTATTGCTAAGTTCAAAGGCTTGACCGAGTTTGCTAAATGCATCTATAATAGTTAGATAATATTTGCCTTCAATACTAAAAAGATCTATAAATAATTCTTGAAATGGTTTATTTTGTGTTTGGGTAAGTTGTAACAAAGGTTTGAATGGTTTTCGATCGTATTTCATTTTACGACAAGCCTCGCATGAATTTATAACGCTCGCAACGGTTTCCTCTAAATTATTCCAATAGTACGTTCTTTTCAAGTGACCGGCTGTTTCTTTAATTCCGCGATGGCAATTTTTTCCTAAATGGTATTTTAAAATTATTTCCTTTTGTTCGGCTTCATCTTCAACGTAAATAACTCGTTCAGTGCATTCGAATAATTTTACTGCGCCTTTCTTAAATAATGAAATGAAAGCCTCTACAAATTGAGTTCTATGGTTAGTGTTTTCGAAATAGATAAAATATTTTTTCTTTCCTCCAATATAATTTTTTAAGAAATCTTTTATTAAGTCGGCTCTATCTAACGGCAAGTGTACTTCTAATATTTTTTGGGTTTTATTAGATATGTTTTTAACGCTAATTTCGTTCTTTAACCAAGAATATACCAAAATCTGATTAGGTTTAGTGTCGATCGCTTCCTTGAGTATTGGAATGCCAATCGATTCAGTTTCTTTATTTGAGTGAATAGTATCGGTATGAATTGTGAGATTTTCTGATTCGGAAGCTGTTAGTGTACTACTACAAGTGGGTGTTCTAATAGAATATGGGGAAGTCGGTCTTTGTAGTCTCTCTGAAGTTTCGTCCATTTCCGATTCAGATGAAATTGTTATTGGGCTTTTAGGGTTCAAATTACTATTTCCTTTTCGTTGTCTTTTATCCACATTTACGACTAATGAGCTTGAATCATCTTTATGAAGAACGTTTAATTTTATCCTAGATAAGGCATCGGCGTTTGTATTTTGTTTTCCGTTTTTATAAATAACTTCATAGTTGTACTCTGCCAATCGTAAGCGCCAGCGAGTGAGTTTACTGTTGGGTTCCTTAAGGGAATTCAACCAAGCTAGGGGTCTGTGGTCGGTAAAAATTGTGAATTTTCTTCCGTATAAGTAAGGTCGAAAATGTTTTACGGCCCACACTACAGCGAGTAGTTCTTTCTCAATGGTGCTATACCTTGTTTCCGCATCGTTGAGAGTCCTACTGGCATAGGCAATGGGAAGGTCTCCACCGACGGGGCCTTGAGACAAAACTGCTCCTAAAGCATAGTTCGAGGCGTCCGTAGTGAGAATAAACGGTTTTGTAAAATCAGGAAATTGTAGAAGTGGTGCATTCGTTAAAATTTCTTTACATTTGTTAAAAGCAGTAACGTATTCGTCAGTGATTAATACTTTGTGATTCTTTTTCAAACAGTTTGTTAGCGGTCTGGTTAGTTTAGCAAAGTCCTTGATGAATTTTCTATAGTAACCAATGAGTCCTAGAAAACTTTTAATTTCAGTAGTAGTTTTAGGTATGGGGAGGTTGATAATGGTGTTAATTTTGTCATTGTTTGGTCGGAGTCCTTCTTTAGTAATCGAATGTCCTAGGTATAGTACTTCTTTACGTAGAAATTCGGATTTGTCTAATTGAATTTTCAGATTGGTCTCCCTAAGTCTGTCGAAAATTTGTCGGAGTTTTTGTACGTGTTCTTGTAAGCTCGACGAAAAGATGATGATATCATCTAAGTACACAAGGCAGTGTATTCCATTTAGTCCTCTAAGAATGCTGTCCATTGCCCTCTGGAATGTAGCTGGAGCTGTCTTTAGTCCGAAGGGCATTCTTAAAAATTCGTAGTGTCCAGATTGGGTGCTGAAGGCTGTCTTTTGTCTGTCTGTCTCGTTAACTTCAATTTGATGATAGCCACTGGCGAGGTCAAGGGTGGAAAAATAAATAGATTTACCTAATTTGTCAAATAAGTCGGATATATTTGGCAGTGGATATTTGTCATCAATTGTTATGTCATTTAGCCGCCTGTAATCTATGACCATACGGTACTTTCGTTCACCCGAAGCGTCGAGTTTTTTGGGCACCAGGTGCACCGGAGCACTCCATGGTGAAAATGACTCCTGAATTACATTTTCTTTAAGTAATTTGTCAACTTGTCTATTTATTTCATCGTTAATAACTTGGGGTTGTCGATATGGCTTAATATATATGGGATCTTCGTTAGTAGTCCTGATTACGTGCTTTACTTTGTTTGTGAAGGTCAGTGGAAGTTTGTCACAGTAAAATATATCTTTATATTCGTGGCATAAATTTCGAATCGTATTTCTTTCTTCGTCATTCATGTGATCTAAACGAAGTCTTGTCAGATTGTCAACTAAAATTTTATCTGTCTCATAATTATCATAGTCAAGTTTATTTGTTTTCAGTGTATTACTAAAGTCATACTTTTCTGTTTTTAATGGTTTGCGAAACTTTACTATCACTGCTTTGTCTGATGTATTTTGAATAACAGTATAAGCTAATCCATTAATACAATTAACAAGAGCACATGGCATCCGAGCTCCTGAACCAAAATCGGTTTTCTCTAAAATTCCCTGACCGTGTCCTAAGGTTGTAGGTACCTTGACGCGGGTTTCGCTACGAGGATCTAATCGAACTTCATGAATTGGTTTATACAGAATAGGTATGTCTGTATCGCACGTATGTAATACTTGATTTTTCATATCGATAGTAGCGTCTAGTTGTTTTAGTAAGTCTGAACCGATTAAACCATCATATCGATCGTCTACTTGAAATATGTAAAATTTGTGCATGGTATTGTTTTTTAATGTCTTTAATGAAGGTATAATTATAGCTTCATTATGATGGCTGCAAGCATGTGCACTAACTACCTGAAATGGTTCGTAAATTTTATAATTCGAAAAGAACTCGTTAGCTTTTGCGGGACTAATGAAAGATCGAGTGCTGCCCGTGTCGATCATAAATCGCGAATTTATTTCGGGTATTTCTATATGTGGGAGTCTCAGAGTACTATCAAAGTTTAGATGTATTGTTATGGGCTGTTGGTATCTGAGGCCGTTTCCTGAAAATTTGGCTCTAAAATTTCCTCATTATTTTGTACCGGTTGCTCTTGTTCGTACTCAACATACTGGTTCTCATCATATTCGTTGTACACAGGTATATCATTATTGTCACAATAATCAGGGCTATGGTCGTAATCATAAAGTTCATTATTATGGAAAACGTTTTGCTGTGAATCCTCAATAAAGTTTTGTTTTATTGGTGGTGCAGTACGCATCGACACATCAGTATTATAATCTAGCTTTTGAACAGGTTTATTGAAGTGAGGATTATTATTTAATTGTGGGCGGTACCCTTGCGGAATACCAAATTTAAAGTTTGGGTTATTATTATTAAATTGTGAACGATAGCCTCCTTGTGGAATGCCGAATTTAAAATTTTGGTTGTTATTGTTAAATTGAGGACGATATCCTCCTTGCGGGATGCCGAATTTAAAATTGGGATTACCATGACTATTATTAAATTGAGGTCGGTATCCCCCTTGTGGAAGGTTAAAATTATTTCGGTTACCATAAGGAGAAAAACCAAATTTAAACTTTTGTTGCATCGGCAGTTGCGGTGCTGGTATTTTAAAACCAAAGTTATTATTTATTAGCTGCGCAAATTTAGCATGATTTTGATGAAAAGAAGAATTTTGTGCTGAATTTGACAGTTGAAAATTCTTATAATTTGGTTTATCTTTATTTTTTGAGTCGTATTGAAACTGAACATTAACTTCTTCTGTTACTATTGCTAATGCGTTTTCTAAAGTAAGGTTAGGTGGCGTCAATCTTAACCTTATAAGCCTGATAAATTCTTTTGGCAAATTAAAAAGAAAAACATCGAAAGCAGCTTTGTTATAAATAATCATCTTTGCGGCTTTAACACCTTCATCAACGAGTAAATTCACTTTTGAAAATAATGTACTGCGTACGTTTTGTACCCTTTTGCAGAAATCGATATAAGATTCGCCATTTTTTATTTTTAATGATTCTAACTCAATCGCAACACATTCCTCCGAACGTGGATCTCCAAAATGTTGAATGAAAACCCCTCGTAATGTATTCCAACTATTAATGTCATCCCTCTCGCTAAGGAGAGCGGCAGCTCTACCAGTTAATCTACTTGTAATACATTGGAAAACGTAAGATAATTGTACCGGATTATTTGGACCACCAAAGTTAACCAAAACATATTCACATTTCTTAATAAAAAGATTTAGCAAGTTGGGCTCTCCATCATATTTTGGTATTAAATTTAAAATATCTTTCGGTATCACCTGAACACTTTGAGCCATTTTTTAAATTTATATTCACTTTAACACAACAAGTACTATAATAAAAGACACACACAATTTAATTCTTAACGCTAAAAATTATTAAAATTATTTCATAGAGATATAGAGTAATAGAGTCACAAAATATTTAAACAAATTTAATATAAGACCTATATTTTTTTTTCAAATGTTGTATTTGTAACTAAAAAAAAATTATTCAGACAATTTATTCTTAATTTAATATACCGATTCAGTGTAATATCTTAATATCCTAAATATAAAATAGAGCAAAGTATTTAAAATCAAATAGATTTGTTATTTGATTAAAATATTCGTAATTATGTACCGATGAAGTGTACGATCTATAAAACTAAATTATACCGATGTAGTGTATAAAATAGAGCAAAGTATTTAAAATCAAATAGATTTGTTATTTGATTAAAATATTCTTAATTATGTACCGATGAAGTGTACGATCTATAAACTAAGTTATACCGATTTAGTGTATGTTTGCCTATTTTGTGCAATCAGATAACGTTACTTGAGCGATTTTCTGTCTCTATAGTAACATTCAATATTTGGAAGTCATAGGGAAAGCAAAGGAAGTAAAGGTTGTACTCACAAGCCACCCATGTCTTCCAGCAATGGTCCTGGTCCTGGTCACCTTGGAGTCTTATTTATTTGGTTCGTATGGATACCCTTTCACACGCCGAACACGCACTTCAGACCGATTTTTGTGTCTTCGAGAGCACGAGCACGACGATAGGATATAGAGGGTATCCTACCGGCTGCGCCAGACAAATCACGGTAGATCCAGGACCGCTTTTTAAAAAGCAATTTAATGCATTTTAATACGTCTTTATTGTATGACCGTTACAATAAGAATGAATGCTTAAAACTAACATTAAAACTAACATGAGTACATGAGTACATTATTCTTAATTCCTAGCACCTTATCTCTATAGGGCGGATGGACTTCGCCGTGTAGCGCGAATGCTTGCTCAGCGTCTGTGGCTGGCCACCCGGTCGTTGTCACAGTATGATAATATTTATAATATAGAGAAATTATTCAGTACTTGGTACCGTCAACATGACTATATATGTACACTACAATACATATTTAATGTTGGTAAACGTTTTAAATTTTTTCTTTCATAGAAAATATTTGAAGAAAACCAACTTTCAGGAATAGCTACTATACTGATATCAATAAAATAAATTTTACTTGAAATGGATGCTATTTAAATAAATACATATTTTAAAATCAACATAAACATGTAGCATTAAAATATTTTAAATACAACTTTCGTTAATTTTTAGTAAGTAGGTAGGTAGGTTTTCCATAACAATCAGTAACGGTTGCATTTCAAGTGCTCAGTTCAGTAAAAATACCTAGTCGGATGATTGATAACCAAACGATCATAGGCATAAACGTGAGCGGCCGCCACAAAAAATCATCACTTCCTACTAATGATAGGGTTTTAAAAAGCATACGATACGATGCGATAGTCGTCACCTCTGAGGAGTAATGACTCCTATATGTTACCGACATCAATCCTCCATTCTGCTCGCGTCTGCGCCGCGGGATCTAATTAATTATGGTAATTAAACCGACTGATACGTTCTAACCAATGTGTCGGCTCATGTAGTTCTGTAATTTAAGTAATTCTGCTCTCGTATAGGTGTGAGTCGTTCTTCAGGTATCGGGTGTTTATTTCACCATAGAAAGTATAGGTAATCTAAAATTGCATGGCTGTTTAGAAATAAATCTCTTGTCTTTATTTGAATGTCAATGAATGCTTAAGGTAACTCGTTTAACTCTTTTGTTTTGCTAAACGTATACTTACCTCTACATTAAGTGATTCTGTATAAATTCTACATTATATATATATAGATGTAGTGTTTTTGTCACTCTTTTAGGTTTAAATTTATAATATTAGTAGTACCTCACTTTATGTGATCTAAACTCACCCAAATATCGACTCGTCATATGTTCAACCAATGATCATAGTAATTTGTACAATGAAAAAAAAAGTTTATAATTTCTGAAAATTTGGTGCTTTTCCAAAAATAAAATAAATCACTAGTTAACTTTCTATTAGTTAAAACAAACGAATACATGATTCTTAAAATTATCAGATGTTCTGATTTCCCTATTTCCTACAAAGAAAAGTTGTATACGTTGTGTACAAAGAGAAGTTGTGTGGTAAGGAAATTTCAACGCTCGAACCTTAAAGCTTGTGCCGCGCTAACACATTCCTGACGAAGAATGATGTTTCTCTTTCGGCTGCTCTCGCGAGTAGGTAGTGCTTTGTTCGAGTGATTAAGTGGCTCGGGACGGCGTTCTTAAACCCTTCAGCTAATGAGTTGAGAGTCAGTATTAATCATCGTATATGACGAACCGGCCGCTTGCTGACGGACGCTCCACGCACTGAGGTTGTGGGTGGCAGGCTTAATTTGTTAGTTTTAAATGTTCTGCGCGATGATGATATTACTGCGTTGATAAAAAGCTTTTTTTTATTATTATCATCTTTAAGTTTGCTCATTTAATTCGAGATTATGTGGTTAAATTTAGTTGAAATCTACAATCAATTACCGAGAGCAAAATAAACTATTTTGTGCATATTATGTAAATGTCACTTACAAAGATATTACAAATCCCAACAAAAACATTTTCATGTAAAATGTTGCCAAGACGAGACCATATGCCAGCACTTTCAAAAAGTTATCAGATCTTATGTAGAGCCAAGCTTCTAACTCTACATGCCTTAACTCTACAAGGTCTAACTTCACAAACTCTACACCTTAGCCAAAATATGTGGCTTGACCATTTCGCTACATTCACATGGCCCTTAGGCCCTAAGGTGAAAAATTGGTCCATTTTTCATTACTTTTCTGTTATATAATAATAGTTCTTTGTAGTAACGAAACGGCCAAGCCACATATTTTGGCTAAGGTGTAGAGTTTGTGAAGTTAGACCTTGTAGAGTTAAGGCGTGTAGAGTTAGAAGCTTGGCTCTACATAAGATCTGATAACTTTTTGAAAGTGCTGGCATATGGTCTCGTCTTGGCAACATTTTACATGAAAATGTTTTTGTTGGGATTTCATTTCTTTTTGTTAGTCAAAATTGCAGAAGTCTCATACAAACTTCCATCCCCTAATTTAAGGGGTTGGGAGATAAAAGTTACAAGTTTTATAATTTTTTTGTTGTTTGTTTACTAATACTAGCTTACATACCAAATTTCAGCTTTCTAGGACATTAGGAAGTACCCTAAGAATTTTGATGATCATCAGTAAGTCAGTGACGAAATCGAGGTTTTTTAGATATCAATAAAATCTAAAGGATGGGAGCTATACAATTAAAACTTTATACATTTAATAAGTCTGCTATTGACAACATATTCTGTTGTTTATCTGGTATAATCCAGACCCAAGTTACAAGGGTTCAAAAAAACGACGAAACGCTGCGAGAAAAGGTAGGTAGTGCCCTTGCGCTTTGCTGGCTCGTCTTTCATCTTGAAAAAGATATTTAAAAAATATATAATTTCCAATAACCTATCTCATTCCTCCAAGGCATGATTTTCTTGTAAATTATTCAGTCAAGATCAAGAATATTATATTTTTTTCCATTCGTTCTTTGCATGCGTATTTTAATTAGACAAGTTATCCAAATTATATTATTTATTTAATTATTCCAGAGAGGCGGGACATAATATGTAATCGTAGATATTAAGGAAGATTATACCATACATGCATAGTGCTATGATGCAAATCAAATAAAATCTCTCATATCAAAGGTCAAAATGAAATTGTCATTAGTTACCGTATGGAGGGTATAATAAATAACTTTGTTAAGGCAAGCATTGAAAGAGTCGAGCGTCGAGACGTGTTGTCCGCCAAGACGCGCGGATGACTGATCCGTCGCGCAAACTAATGTTCCTTTTTTAAAACTTACCTTTTTTTATTTAAAACTTTATTTTTTAAAACCACACAAAGGATAAAGGCATGAGTTATGCGGACTTGTAGTTTTTACGATACACTTAGCTCGGATTAAATATTTATGCATTTTAATATCCTTTCGTCGTGCCTTTACCGTGGTACGTGATGGCATTTGACATTAAAATGACAAATCGACTAATTATTCTTAATCCAAGAACGCTTTGATCGTATTCCGTAGAGTGATGAGCCGTCACGCCGACACATCGTCATTTATTTTGTTTGTCATTACGATTTACCACGATCCCTGGAGGTTTAGTATATACCTATATGCGAAGTTTATTTCACATGATGAATAAAAATCACGGAGTTTTGATACAACATAAAAAGTACAAAAACAAACTATACTGAGAAAAAAAACTTGTTCAAGTAATTATTTCGTACTATCCACTAACGCAGTACTTCAACATTACTTACGTAGCAATTGAAGAACTGTGTTTCGCTTCTTGGATGAAAAATAGGTAAATATGGCCGTATGAGTAAAATTGCTGGCATCATGGAATATTTACTTCTTTTTTTGGCTATGTCAGTTTTATGCGCATTATTATTATAATAACGAGCAGCATTACCCGTTTAGCCTGCAACGGATGCGCATAGTTCTCGAAACGTTGCACGAATCGGGGGCGTATACTATGACCGAACGATTTTGATTTCGACTTTATTTTATTGTTTACCTTTATTTTTGTTGTGAAAAAGAAGTAAAAAAGTAGGTACGTCGATACAACTTTTTTTACGTTGAAGTTGGAGTTATGAAAATAGATAGGTGTGTGTGCTTTTCTTTTTAAAGAAAATTAAAAGAAAGGAAGAGCTATTATAGTATTGGGTAACTAAGTAATATTATCTCAATTATTTGCACCCCCGAAACTGCAAGACTTTATGTGTTACGATTAACTACACCTGTTATAAACCATATGTACTTTTTATAGCTATTTCGTTCAATCCAATAGTTTTGTCATTGTAACGCTAATATAACTCTACAACGAACATATTTTTTTGGCCGACTATAATTTAGAGTGCAATTAGTAGTCTTTTTTTTATTTTAGACGCACTAACGTCCTATCTGGTTTTTTGGCTTCTAAACAAGCATATCCATAGACACGTAGGTACTGTTTTTTATCTTCCCAAGGATACCTATATATTTCTCTTCATTTATATTGCTCACATAAAGTGATTAGATAATGAAACTTTTTATGTGTAAAAGATCAATCATGCTCCGTCGCCCTAACAGCGCATACAATGAACGAGTACAAGCTGCAAAACAGGCTAGCAGAATCCGCGCCATCTCGGAAGTCACCCGCCGGAAAAAACCGGGCAAATATGAAAATAACTCGAGAACTGAGTAGGTACGGAAGTACGTTTATGAACACTCGTACATAATTTTAATATCTAACAACGTATTTGGTGATGAATAAACATTAGTTTTGTGATTCAAAGGCCTGAAAAGTGTAAAAAATATTAAATTAAAATTTTAAGCATTTAGCCTCTGTTTCCTTTATAATAATAATAATTTATTATTTTGTAAATTTATACTGTAAAAAACCTAAATTTAAGAACAATAAATGAATAATAATAATAATAATCCACTTCACAACACACAGATCTACTTGATCCCACACTAAGCTATAAGCTTGTGTCGTGGAAACCAAGCAAACGTGATATATACTACACATATTAATCATATATATTATACTATAGATGTATATATACACACATATATATATCTAATTTTTTCATTTAGCATCTTTATGCAAAAAATTATATTGCTTCAAAAAAAGTAATTTTCATTTTAACCTAGTACAAAACTGTATTTATTTATTACAACAAAATAAAACAAAAATAATCGTACATATATTCTAATACGAATGTGGTTCTTTTTTAAAATGGCATATAAATAAATATAAATAGAAATAATCAAAACATATTTCATTCTGACAGTATTTGATATACGTATAGGTATCGATTCGATGTGTTAGGAATAGGTATACTTTTAATAGTTCTTCTAGGAACTTTATGCTTGATTGCTTTTACGCTTGAATTTGAACTTGAACGATGGGTAAGTAAAAAATAAAACCATGGCAAGTGGCGGTCTATAGTCTTTATTTACCCTTTGGTTGAAAACTACTGATATTTTTTAATATTATACCTTCGCATCCTTAGTAATTTTCCAATAAAATCCACTTTACTTATAACCTGTCATCACTCGTGCAGTGCAGTATTCATACAAGTCCATTGAGAGAGTTTCACCGGCTTTTCACGGCTTACAACAAGCAGTAGCCACGTATGTCAAAGGGCGTTAATTCAGCGGAGAGACACCCAAACAAACGCTTTGTAAGATTCACCTGTTGGCTCAATAGGTCAATGTTACAGCACACAAGGAGTTTAGCGAAACACACTTTTGTGGCATTTGAATGGTACACGCAGCGAGGCCGGGCGCGCGCCGCGCCGCGGCGGCATTGTGGCCGCGGACAAAGGAACGTATATGCGCGATTGAATCGTTTGGATGCGACTCGAGTCTCGAATTCCGCATTGAAACCGTGAATGCGACGACAATCCGATGTTGTTGTGTCATGTAAATAAATATTCTTGTGTCATGAATTAGTGTAGGATTATCGTTTGCTATTGATGATATTAAATTGTAAGATCATCGATGCCTTTTTTACGATTCATTTACGAGTCGCGTGGAGTTGGAGTTTTAAGCGATAAACATAGTTATTTTGGTTTGTTAATTTAATATCTTATTTATCGCTGTAATAGTTTTGTTGAGACTATAATTGATTTTATCAATTACCTACTCAGACAAGTTGTTTGATGTTTTCTTTATAACCCCAAAAACCTTACCTACGGACGTATCGATAAAAAAAATCACAACTAACAATATACCTATCTACTTTTTCTTACTTTACTGACAGAGCAGCACAAACTTTTTTAACAATAAAAACACAGAGCGCTGTAAAATAACACAAAAATCTGCAGAATACTTTAATAAATATCCTCAAACCAAACATTTACCAAGAAAACACGCTACTGGTTGTCCGGACAATGGTTCTATGGTACCTTTAAAACCACTTAACATGGGACTGACAGGTTAGTTCAATCACTATTATACACCCTGGGGCCTGCAATTGGAGCTTTATTCCTTTCGATATTTTTTTCCTAGCCGGTGTTGACTCAGGGAGTCATTGAGTGGACAAGTTCTCACGGTGAGATTGGTCTCGATATCATAATTTCGCACGCTTTGCTTAATCATAGAGTACGAAAAATATTACTCGAATTTGAAACGTAAAAATTAAATTATATAATCTACATCAAAAAGAAGATATATAATATACCTATATAATATAGCCAATATAAAAAAAATATAAAAAAATGTGTTCTATTTTTTAAATAGGTACCCACTTAATAATAAAAATATTTTTTTCAATTGAAAAGCTTACATGGCACTATTGATGAAGCACATGACTAGAAATTAGAAGAGCAAACGGCCTTGGGGTAGAAAATATGTTGAGTTGTGATGTACCTATCGGAGGTGTAGGCATCAGACTTTAAACAAGAATGAAATGGACCAATTGGGTTAAGATCACTTGATGATGATGCTGTGAGACAGCCATGAATATAGATTTATTTACGTCAAAGAAGTACTTTTGTCCATAAAAGTACAAACACACATATCTTTTTTATTTGTAAAATAATATAGGACTAAAAATTCACAATAATAATATGAAATGAAACCTATACTCGGTCACGAAATGCGTTGCGACGTCACAACGCGGCAAGCTAATCGATTGCGAGAATAATGTGACGTAATAGAAAGCGGGGGTGCGGTCCCGCGAGAGGCTGCCCTGGTCTAGGGGGAGAGGGGACACAGTTCGCAGTCCAAATATTTACCCCGGCATATGTTTGGTTTCTTTTCTTTCGCCTCATATATTTTTACTTTGATCGTAATGGGAGCCCGAGGGCGTTCGCGATTTGTCCGAGATTAATTTTAACGACGTGATGCTTTAACAATAATGTGTCATAAATGATAAAATATTATATCTAATCAGAGGTGCAGATTAATCAAGAATAACTTTTAATTGTGTACGAGTAGTATCGTTTCTGCTCCTGGAATATACTTTTCATCCCGGAAAATTCACGAGAAAATCCCAAAGTTTAAGTGGATAAATCGCACTTTACGCATCGCAACAATAGATTGTTTCATTTAAGTTAATTTATTAGTGAAATACAATTTATTCAAATTCTCCTTTATTCGAAGTATCGAATTCTCCTTTATTCGAAGTAGGTACATATACTCAGAAGTATTGTTATAATCATGATAAAATTACATGCCTATAATCTAACTGTATGTTTGATTTAGACTTGATTTTCCTCAATTTGTCTCGCCATTCGTAATAGGGTTACCATAATTGACAGCGAAATGGAATGAATGCAATACAATTACCAAACACAACAGTGAGGTAACCAAAATTTGGCAAATTTTAAATGCATACTGTTATTAAAAATTATTTCGAGTGCATTTATAATAATTGTTTTTTTTTTTACCTACTTAATTATTCGTTACTCTATTTTACTTCATTATTAAATTTCAGTCTCTAAATAGGTAGGTACCTACACCATCTCATAATAAAATAAAATATTCTATATAGAAAAATTAAAACCTGTATAAGTGCCTGCTATAGATAGATAATAAATGCACAATAAAATAAAAGGGAAATAGTGTCTTTATTTATTTTATTATTTAACTATATCAGAGCAAACTACTCCTATTAGTTTTTAATAAGTAGATGCACCTGTCTCACTTTTTTATCGCAATTTCAACGAGTGACAATTAAACCGCCTTTTGTATGATTCGTACATTTTTTTAAATAGTTACGAGTAAACAAGTATTTGAACTGCAAAAAATCAAAGTTCTACGAAATTCCATAAACTATTGTCACCGTACACACGTGAGGGGCTCTGAGTTGCGATTGTGCACACTTGAATTGCACGTTTAATGAATTGCATTAATATTGCATTAACGGGTAACTAGTCGCCCTCCCAGGGTAAACAATCATTAAGGGAACCCCGGCTGGGCACGAAGGGGTACCCTGGAATGCTCGAGCCAGTACAAGCTGTTTGCTATCCGAGATTTTGTTTGCAAGTGCAAATTTCTAAAGGAAATAGGTACCTACCTACTGCATTATTCTTGGAAGTTCTTTGGGCATAGTTACAAAATAATCATTACATACGAGTACATTGTGTAACACTTTACATCAATTTTTCCGTTCATTTATTCAATTAGTTGTAAACAGATCTAGCACTGTCATACATACAAAAAACATACATACAGCCGAATGCCGAACCTCCTTCTTTTTGGAAGTCGGTTAAAAAACCTAATGCGCGTGAAATAAAAGCGCAACAAATTCGCTTTTCATGGACCAATTGTGATAAAACAAAGCAAAAAGTAAAGTTTTCAGTTATGCAGGCAACCGCAATGAAAGTAGTTTTTCAGTACCTATTTTGCGTGAATCGCTTACAAAGACGGATAGACGCATAAACAGAAAATCTAAAAATCTTTTTTTCGATTTCTTCCAGCGATTCTAAGAGTCTGAGACAACAGGGGCATGCAGGGGCATTAGTGTTTTCTTTTTAAAAAAATCAATGTTATTAGAGTAGTAGGTACGTGCATATAATGTGTGTGATATTTACCTATCCAAATTATTATTAATTGTATATTACGACGACAACTAAGCGACGCGTTGTCAGACTAAGTAATAGCAATACGGCGCAGCGCAGTCGCTACCGGAAAATTGGACAGCGACGTCTGCCCAATCACATGCGACACTCCACGCAGATTAGTACGCTCGACCACTGCCCAGTTAGCCCACACTGCGAACACACTAGCGCACGCCAAAATTCACAATTTTCCAACTCCACTGAACCCTAACTATTACAACACAAATGCAGTGCGCGCCGAAAGCAGAATTGGACAACGCGTGAAACGATAATATCTAACAAAACACACAACAAGCAACAAGCGCAGGTATTGATGCCGTATACGCCTTTCCGCCCCTCTGTCTATTTTGAAATGTTATTAGTAAGCACCCTCACACGACGGCCTTTCAGTATATGAAAACAGATTTCGGTTGATGCAAATCTCAACATTTTCTAAAACGAAAAAATAAATGATAAAAATGTAAAATAAAGTATTCTAAATCGAGTGTGTGACCGCATGACCCGAGTGTAATTCTGAACTGGAGCTCATTAATCGATTCCACTTCAGTGTGAAAGGCACGAACAACTTTCAAACCGAAAAAAAAAAAAACAAATTTAAACTGAAGACGTGACACGGCTAAGTCGCCATTAACTTGCTGAGAACGTTCCGCTCCATTCAAATCTTTACTTAGCATTCTAAGTACCGGCGGCGGCTTTAGTTTTTTAAGGTTCCGTATACACTCTGTATTCAGTTCGCGTTCCCACCATACAGCAGATATGTACCTAACTAATGCTGACCGTGTAGAGTACGGCTTGCAAGTGGTGTCATTTCTGTTTCACTGCAAAGTATTTTGAACTTATAACATCTCGGTTTTTAAGTTGAGAATTGTGAGTTTTTGTTTTGTGAGTTGTGCACAGTTGGGATTTCATGGCGTTCATTGTGTTCGAAGAAGTAGTTTGCATAGTTATGTACGCGTTTATCTAAGCTATATCGGTGGAGAGGTGTCGTCGACGCGAGCCCGGCAGGTCGGGCCCGCTATTTACCGAGAACTCAATAAATGTCTTAAACCGTAAATCGTATGCAATAACAACTAATTTTATTGCGATCTCATATAGGTAGAAACAGAGTAAATTGAATTCCTCGTATCAGGAAAAGCGTGTGCTTGTATCGGTATTACACAAGAAGTGAAACTTTTAAGAAAACCAAAAGTCTATAACCCGTCAGGTTTCCAGGCCGCCCATTTTATACTAAAGACTTTAAGAGTAATGCTGCTTACGTTACAGCATTACTTTCATTTTTTCAATTTTCACTTTATATTAACTCGAAATATGCGTTATGTTTCATGTTAATTTTGCATTACAAAAGTTTCATGTAGAAGAGATATGGATGTTAACAAACGAGGTGCATTGTATAGAAAATTATTTAGTTATGTATATTCAATGTTTAACCTTTCAGAGTCAGGATTTAGCTACAAGCTGCAGAGCTATCAATAATCATGACGAGTATTAAGAGATTTATTTACAAAAATTGCCAGAAATGACTTCAGAAATAGATAGTTTCCTGCTGAAATGTAATCAGTACAAACAAGCTCTATAGAGCTTATATCCTTATACCCTTGTTATAACGACACATCTATGCGTGGTACAAATCACAGGGGGCTAGCGTCGGTGGGTGCTTATATTTACTCCATTACCCGACGAGACCGGGGCGCGTACCTATCAACTATTTATAGTGTTTGAGGCGCTTCATAAATATGCAGGCGGCAGCCGAGCGCCTTCCCGACACCAGCTATTCAACGTGCGCTGGAGTACAGCTTCAAGGCATAAGCGATGGGCGATTTATAAACTAATTTAAGTAGTTTACTTGTAATGAAGTATCTCTATATGCTTTTTTTGGAGTTGTTTTGTTATTTTCACATGCTGTCACATATTATTGTTCTATTAACCAATATTGATTCTGCCTTAGAATCAAACAAATTTAATTCTTTCCAGGATGTCGTACGAGAAAAGTAAGAAACGTGAAATTTTTGTAATAATGCTTAAGTATTATATAAAACTATATAGCAGATATTTAGGTTCCGTTCCCAAAACTACCGTGTAACTGAGTAAGTTTGTACCCATTGCTTTAATAGAAAAAATATTTTGATTACATAAATATTATGTATTTTAGTATTTATTAAATATGTACATGAGGAATAATTTGGTTTTATACGAATCTATTTTAAGAATAGAAAATTAAATTTAAAAACTTATTATTTTCGCCACCTTTCCATATAAAATTTATCGAAAAAATGTGTAAATTTATTCTTTAACATAAAATTATAAATTATTTCGATTACTCACCTATTTAAAATACGTTAAAAAGCATCTTTCCTGAAAGACTACAAAAGAAAACTGTCTTATGAATAGGTACAGCGCTGATGTTGCGAGAGAAAATCGATGCTGATGATGAAAATTATAATAATGGTTGTCTATGTATAATGTAGCTATGTACCTATTATCATTTCCGCTATCCTCCTTAGCTTGTGTCGTTTCCTTAGCTCTATGGTTGGTTAGTTGCAACGCTACGTGCGTTACCTCACTTTCAACAGAAACTTCACGATGTAGGTAATATTACCCTGTTCATTTTTTCAGTCTCGCTTTTGTGTACTTGCTTGTTTTAATAGTGAAGTAGTGTGATTTACATGATAGGCGACTGAGCTGTTTTTAATATTTATATTCCCAGGTCTTATTTCATAATATTTTTACTTTCATTAAAAGAAAACCCTCGTTCATAATAATTAAAGTGCTAGTATACAAAGGCATTTATAAAGTAGATATTTCCTGAAAGCAGGTTTTCTTATGTTACAATCATAGAGAGTTAGTTTCGTTTAAAATTGAAGCATAAAAATAACTTAATGTGCACGAGCGGCGCGAAATTACGTTCGCGTCAGGAGATTAACTAAGATGGTTCCACCACCCATGTAATTGCGTCTATTTACATGCGCTGAATGTAGTGTAATGTGCCTATTAATTCTATGATTACAGTAGTAGTTTTTCACATAGAAATATCATCATTTTTTAGGTAGGTACCTACCTATATCCGATATGAACATCTTAGTAAATTATAATTCAAGTTCATAATTATAATGTAATTTTAGTTACATTTTACCTTAGAATAGGTGTGGAATAGGTATACCTTGTAACCACATAACTTATGAAGTGCTGCGCAGACGTCGTTTGGCGCGTTAATTTTCCACGCTCTCGTTCAACGTTTGACGTTCACTCGCAAGATGGCTGACCGTCCTCATTACCGTGTTTCTTTATGTAGGTATGTTTATTATTTACTTCTGTCATGTCATTGTTAGCAAATTTCATTGAACTATATTGTTAAGAATCATAAAATGTCAAAGTTTTTGACAATAATAAACTTTAAGTATTTTGATAACTATAATTATACCTAGATAATGTTTTTTTTTCTAAAATATTTAATTGTGCATAATGTTCGATACCAAAAACATCACATACCTACCTGTAAACTAACACTTCAATCTTCATTCGGTAAAAAATCGAACAAGTAGGTAACCACTACATAATCTTATCGGGTCAACTTACCTACCAGCAAACTCGCATAAACTATTCATTCATTCAGCTTAACATCGTTCTATTCATGCGGTTGACATCTCACCTGTCAGTAACCTCATGCGTTTGATGTTAATCATTCGAAAAACCCATTCATACAAAGAACGAATTGTTCGATATTCAAAAAATCCGCCCCCAAAATGTAAAGGGTTGATAAACATATCAAAAGCTTTTTTTTTTCAA
The DNA here is from genome assembly GCA_907165275.2 of Zygaena filipendulae. Classification (NCBI taxonomy): domain Eukaryota; kingdom Metazoa; phylum Arthropoda; class Insecta; order Lepidoptera; family Zygaenidae; genus Zygaena; species Zygaena filipendulae. The sequence goes on from OU015649.1 coordinate 3,993,245, forward strand.
CCAACTTAAGTTTTCAGTCTATACGACACCTGTTTTTTAAATATGGAACAATAAGCGCTGCCGTTACCATTGTGTGGCACAATCGACCAAAACATCGATTATCAACATTGGATATCGATTGAGAGTATATCTCTATCACAAAGACCTCCCGTGAGTAGACGCGACAATGGTAGGATGACAATCTTAAGGAGTATTGACGCGAAGTGATTTGAAAGCGTACACGATCGCAGCGTAAGGTCACAATAATGTTGCACAGTGGTTTTCTATTCATAACTCTGTTTGCATTTGCAATTCAAAGATGATTAGCATACTATTCTATAAATACATACCTATAGCCATCCTCTAATAACTATACAACCATTAATCATTAATACATTTATATAATTATTTGTGTCATCGGTACCTCACTCTATAACTTTATACTACTCTATAACTAGCTGTGCCCCGCGGTTTAACCCACGTGAGTTTCGGAATTTCCACAGGAACTTTTTTCTATACTAAGTAATATTATAAAGAGGAAAGATTAGATTTTTTGTTTGTTTGTTTGTTCTAAAATAAAAGTAGTCTCCTTATAACATCAGTTATCTGCCAGTGAATGTCCCGTTAAATTCGGTCCAGCCGTTTCAGAGATTAGCCAGAACAAAAGGACTGATAGACCAAATTAAAAAAATCGATTTTTTATGTACCTAAGTATCTATCGTATTTATATTACCTAGGTATATACTTTCATGCTTTCATAATATGAAAGCAATTTTTTATTAGTAAAAGAGCAATTGACCATGTATAAGATGTACTGAAGATCTGGTGTAATTCTGGGAACCAGGAAGATGAGGTTCTGAGAACTGACGTCATGTTGAAATCTTCATGCAATATATATAAGGTAAGTCTGAATTGCTAGCACGATTCTCTTCTAATGGTTTACCATTACAGAAAAATATATGAATCGCTCAAGATTCTGCAGTTGATTCAGAGAGTGACTTGATCAGATATGTACTTACATGTATAAGCACCAGATCACGGCTGTTCAGTGTTCACATCGAAGAGTATCTACAGATATCGTCGAAGCAGGCAACTGTTGGCATTCTTCTTGGAGGATATCTTTTTCATGATTAAATATCAAAACAACATCAGAGAGTGGTTCCACCAACAATGATACTTATATAGCGCTAGTTCAACGATGCTGAAGGTTGTAAGGATAATTGCGTTTTGCACTAGCGGTTTAGCTCTAACTCTAACTCATGGCAGAGGCGCAGAAGGGCAGCACGTGCCATCGCGTCGAGTCGTCCTGTTGATGACGTGAATATGACAGAGCACCGATTAGCCACCCACTGCCTGCCAGGCGGCAGAGTCGACTCCACCCAGTTGCATACCTAAATAGGTAAAACATTTCTACCAAAAGTAGGTAAAAAGTGAATAATTAAGCACAATACTTAGTATACCTGCCCTCTTAGTCCATTTGACAATCAATGATACACTACAGAAAACTAAGGAACACTTCGTCATGTCACGTGGTCACGAAAACTTGAACTTTTAATTGAACAATTACGTTCCTCAGTTTTTTTAGGCCGTTAAAAATTATAGATTGTCAACTTGGGTAAGGGAGCTGCTAGCTGACCCGAGCGGTTATACTGGCCTGCCACCCTTTTTAGGGTTAAACTAAGAAAAATCTCGGAAATAGCGTGTCTGATGTTAATATGAAAAGAAAAACCTAAGTACCCATTACCATGCCTTAAAAAAATGACGGTACGTACTACGTAGGTACTTCCATTTATTTCGAACGCCCTTTTTATTGGAACTCCCAAAATTGTATCTTAGCGGTTGCTTACATTATAAAAGGAAGCCTCGTGCCAAGTTCTATAATAGTATAGGTACGTAATATTTTTCCAGCTTCAGTATAGTTTGGCTAGATTTTGCGTTGATGAGTCAGTGGGGAAGCGAGACTATAAATTTAATGATACCTATAACTCTTTCCGGTTTGTTTAAGTGCAAGAGTTTAGGTGATGGCTTCCCCAATTTGTGATCCTCTGTGTAGTAAAAAATCTCGTTCCAATTTCGAGAACTGATTCAAAACAAAACAGATAATTTGCATATGACTTCCTTTTTGTATATTTTTATAGGTATGGAAATAGCCTACTTATCGTTTGTTGGAAGTTTGTTGTAGTAAATTTAGATCCATGTAAACTGGTATTCGGGCTTTTCATTTCAAATAAAGAATCACGCATTTGTAACGGGGCGGCCGTATGCCACGTAAGAGATCTTGCTAATTCAACCCTTAAGGGAACAAGTATTTTTGTTCATCTTTATATCTATTAATCCATCTATTTTATTTATACCTAGTACCTTGAAACTTAGGATCAAATTAAATATCAGCAAATTTTAATTTTAATCAAAATATATTCTATTATGTGTGTATCTATTATAAAATGTGTTTCGATGTGTATAGGGTGCATATTACGTTGTATGTGATCGTAGTTAGGAGATAGTAAGCTGCTAGTGACAGGCGAACGATAAAGTGCCGATTAGCCTGTCGCCGCCTAATGCTCACGTTGCACTGGCTTTGTGCCTGGTTTATTAGTAAATATATTAAGTAAATAAATAATATATACCTACATACGGGTATACCTATATATATAAAACGTTGTTAACTATATGAGTATAATTCTACTGCAGTCAGCATATTTTTATCTTTGAATTTTATTCATGAACAGCATATTGTTTTCTTGATAGCCAAAATCACTTTTTGTTACTGTACTATACTATTTGTGCAACCCTAATTTTGATTTTGAATTGAATTTTATCTTATTTGTATTGAAACAAAATTGTACTAACTGGTGTTTGTTTGCTTTACAAAAGAGCATTTGAGATAACTAGGTATATTATGTAAGTAGATATAGTTATTTCAATATTACATTAGTATAGAGCTTTCTCTGTCTTCAGTTAATAATAAAATAGTAGGCAAGACCATATACAACGGTTACTTATTCAACTTACTATACAGTTATACGCAATAATATTTCAATCGCTTATAGCCATTTGTACATAGTTGGAGGTTATGATGGCTATGATTAACTCTAATACAACATCATTAGTGGAGGTCGCCGACCTTGTCCCGACTTTGTTGTATATTGCAACCGACTACCTACTATATTCCGAAACTAACTAACAGCGTCCGTAGGTGCTTATTCCTTTTTGTGTTAACGCAACACCAAAGAGGTCAGCATTACAATATAAAACGGTCACCGACATTTTCCGATCAATTTATCAATATGAAATAAGCTATCGACCTTGAACAGCGTTTGGCACTTGTTCAAATAGCCGGAGCTGCGCCGTCCCGACGACGACGCTCGCTCAACAAAACTAATTTGATAAAATCAAAATTCCAAACGACCAAGTTGGTACGAAACAATTTGCAAACTCTCCGGGGGCAACTCACGAAATAGTTTATCTTAGACGAGCGCGCCGCATAAACATCGCGAACGAGCAAAACAACGGGCGGCCCTGACACCTACCTACCCACCGCTCTACGGCTCTACTACACACAAAGATCCGTATCCTTAACTACACACTTCAGCATAGCTGCGTCCCTCTCGCGCTAAGAAAATGAAACGGACCAATGAGGGGGTGGGGTGACACGCATTTCCGGGCCCGGCTCCAATCAGCTGCTAGAACAAAAGAGTCGCGATAGCTACTTACCTACAGACGAGGGACTCTACAAGTAAAGCTGCATCTATACGTGGACCTATATGTGAGTCGGGCACACAAGGAAGATTTTTTACCTGCAATCTAGTTTTTGTGTGCGTCGCGTTGTTTGCGCGGCAGCGTCTAGCCAGGCGATCACTTGGCGAAGTTTGCGCAAGTCGCGGGGTAATGGCTGGAATATATAGGCTTTGAGACAGGGCTCTCGCAAAACGCCTGTGCCTTTGTGACTGCACTAACGGACGCGAATGACTTCCCTCGTCTGTGGTTTGATTTATGCTCTAACATTATAAATAAATATTAAATATTTACTTACATACCTTCCATATATCGTTAGCTTGCGTAATAAAATCATATTTCTTTTTTATTTGTTATAGACTTAATAAATTTAGCCAGCGTCGAAGAAAGAACATGTGGTTTGAAATTGGATTTAAAAGTGCTATAACATCGACCATATTAGGTATCTATCTCGGTGTTATCAACGGGTGCTGAAAGAATCGGCTCTCAAAAACCACCTCTATAAAACTTAAATCCACCTCTATGGAACTTGTGGGGGATGTGGACTACTTTTAAAAATCAAAATTCTAATTAGTCCGTCAGTTAGAAAATAAAAAAACAATAGACACGTATTTTTTGCTCTTTCAAATAAATTAAAATATACAGAGATAAAGCGCATTAAATTTTAGGGTGAGGGGGTCGTGACGTCACTAACCGCTAAAACCGCCATACAAACTGTCAGAATAGTGATGTCACGCGAAATTTCAACTCAATATATCGCCGTTATTTTTTGATTACGTAAAAAAAGAAAAAATACGTGTCCAATATTTTTTAATAATCTACAAGACGGACTAAAAAATAAAAATTAGTCAACATGCCCATTCGCAATAAAATCTAATTTAAATATTTTAATGGCCACCAAAATAATTAGAGTAAGTAAACGTTCATCTTCGTTTCTTACCAAAATTCAATTAATTAATCCCTAGCAAAATATAAATCATGCTAGAAATGAAAATACATCTCCTTAAGAGAAACGTATGTAGGTTTAAGTCTCATGAAAAGAAGAAAGAAAACGAAAGAGGTATTATCGTGAACGACATCCTGTTACGGCTTATTTCTTCTCTCGACTCCCAGAATACTCACATCGTTAAAGGTACATTTTTCTTTCGCAGTCCTCATGTGACGTACCTGCCATATCCTTAGGACCCTTCCTCAGATTTCTGTAATGAAAACGGAGCCTTATTTGTTGGGAACACAGTTGCAAATGTAATAATTATTCGTAGCTCGCCCTGTAAGACTACAATTTGACTATCGCGAATTTCCTGCGTCTGTGAGGCCGCGAAATGTTTTATGAATGCGTCACTGTGTAAACTGAAATGGAGTCTGTGTCGAGTTTTATTAAAGCTTACTTTAGTTTACATGGTGTTGAGGCAATGAGAAACAAATCTGCGTAAGTTACAGGGTGTCGAGTAACTCGTGTTCTTACCCTCTCTCCTTTGTTCGGGCCGGAAGAGTGCGCTAGAATTACATGCTCGAGTCTGATGCGCGCTTATTTTTTACGGCGCGATATTGTATTTTGTGCGCTCTCATATGGTTATGCAGTTCAGCGACTAAAGAAATGAGAGAGTCCTTGGGAGCGTAAACAGAGAAGTTTACACTAGACATGTAAGAGAAAAAGTTACGTCTATACAATAAATAAACAGTAGACACCTTCAAAGAGTCGATCGCTTTTTCCAAACGGATCTACTAGAACCAAACCACTACCAAAAAGTTAACTATACATATAGTACACACCATAAGTAAGCAGTATTTTAACGAAGACCTTGGTGAATCGTCGACCGAACATGGACATATAATTTTTTTATTTTCTGATGCAAACTTGTTTAAGCGTGTCAAGTTTGCAAATGTTTGTCAAGGTTGCCAATTATCTTATTTAGAAAAAACAGCACCATATCACCTTTTACTCTACATAATTGAAACTCATTTTTCTTCTTATTCGTTTACTCTTGGCAGAGTAGTTGAAACTCATACTTAAACAAAAACAAAAGAAAAACCTGAGATTTTCGCCATAGCTAAAAATTTTTTTCACGTAGCAACAAAAACTAATTCGCATCGCGTATTCGAATAAACGACACCACCGTGTTGAGCTCGATGTACATAGATACATAATGTTTTCCGCTAAACGTGCAGTTTTCCATTCGTCTTTTTCAGGTTCATTGGCTCTCATCTCCCGTCCGAGTGCGCCGGCCCGCATACTGATATCTCGGATTAAATTACTTCGCCGACAAGTTTACACGAGACCGGGGGCAATAATTAAAGTCCGAGAAATAAATGGGAAAAATCAAACGTCTTATCTGACTGTGGAGAAATAGCGTTTCTTCAATGAATAGTTCGCAAGTCGCAACCGAGTCGGACAGCGAGTGAGCGGAATAAGTAATTATTGCAGCAATTTCAAGTTGCCGTTGGGCGGTTGCTGATAACTAAGAAGCTATTTATTTACAGATAATGAACTTAGTTGACTGAAGCACTTATACTTTTAATAGAACTAGGTAAACGTACCTACTTCCTATTCTATATTTTATTTAAAAAGAATGTCCTTACCTTCATCAGAATATAAGTAGGCACATACAAAGTCTAAAGTTAAACAAGGGACTTCCACGTAATTTGTAATTAGTATAGGTATGATTCTCGACTTGAATATCTAAAAAAAAACATAAAGTATTGACGTAAGAAAAAAATTATCAGGAAAATTGAACGCGCAAATTGCTGATGTAGTTACCTACTGTTCTAAAGAGTAGGTAACTTGGCTACTTTTGTTTTAGAAAAAAAAATTTCCTCGGGATGTCCGAAACTCAAGCGGGTGAAACCGCGGGGCACAGCTAGTATTTCAAAAATTCACTAATGACACCTAAGTGAGTAAAAATAAGTATTAAACTTTAACATATAACAAACTAAAAACGCGAGAAAAACTTACACCAAGAAGTAAATTTTACGTCATATTATAAAAAACACAAACGATTCAAGATATATAGGTATCTAACTTAAATTGATAAACACACAAAAGGTAATACAGATCAGATTCACGGGCGTTTGAAATAAACCATTCTTTCGCTATCAAAGGGGAATAATCTCGATATAGCAGCGGGGGTTTAATCAAAATCTCCGCGGATTGCTTTAAATCGGGGAAAACGCAGGAAATATCCTTTGTGTCGGCAATTTCCCGACATGCGTGGGGCTAATGCGCTATCGGCGCGTAATGACTTCCTTAATTAATTCGCAATATTGCCACAGCGATGTGACGCCGGCGCTCCGAGTAACGCAGACAGCAAACCCATAGACTATGTTATATAGAACAAACCGCGCCCCACGCTCGCACCTCGCTGTGTCGCGGCACTCGCATGAAGATCATAAACATAATCTACTATAGAAACGTGAATAGCTTATAAAAGATATACGAGTGTTTTGTTTTCAGAACACACTGCCTCTTCAAACGTAGAATACTAGCGGAGTTACATTAAATAAAAAAGAAGAAGAAAAAGTTTTTCAGATTGTGAATAAAAGTAGCTACTAGTAGTCGGCACACCCGCAAATAAAAAACTGTACCAATGCATTTTCACACTAGCTGTTCCCTGCGGTTTCACCGTCTATTCAATTTCAGAGACCCCGTGGGAATTCCGGGATAAAAAGTACCCTATGTGTTCTTCTGATGTATTATCTATATTATTGTACAGTTTCATTAAAATCCCTTCTGCAGGTTATGTGTGAAAGAGTAACAAACATCCATACATACAGAGAATGCCGCAAGTCATTTATCGCTGCATTTATTTATTCTTCATCATCCATACATACAAACTATCGCGTTTATAATATTGGTAGAGAGAGTCTAAGGATGGTGAGTCTAAGGTGGTTTACCTGATGGACAACGCCGTTTGTAAATGCACGAATAATATGTTTTTACAACCACATTTATAAAAATGTTTGTACCTAAGTTTTTTTTTAAATAAATAAACTAGAACATAAAGCACGATACATAAGCACGTACCTAAGTACTCGAAGGCGATCGAAGACGAGGGTAGCACGTCGCCATGGCACCCGGAGGCAGTAAGAAGTTATTTTAGGGGAATATTACACGGCATCAGAGGCTTATCTTTACGGCAGGTGTGCCCTCCCCCTGTGGAGACAAATTCGCGAAATATGTCCGTACTAATGTGGATCACGCTATAACGACAGTTTGAAATCTGTTCTAGGATTTCCACGTCTCCATGCTTGTTCTTTATTGGTGTTATTCTTTGCTTCTTGATTATTATTTTTTGACAATATTTTAAAACCATCACATTCAGTTATCTACATTAATATAATAAATAATCGAATATTATAAATATTTTGTTACTTCAGATGGAGGAGGTAATCTCTGGAACTACCTACTGAACCGATTTTAAAATTTCTTTCACCGATAGGAAACTAAAGTAGGTACTAGATATATCTAAGTGTTATAGGATTCATTCCGCAACTTTTCTTGAGATTCCGAGGGAGTTCTCGAAATTCACGTGGATAAAATCGCAGGAAGTAGCTTGTGGTTGTATAGTTACCAATAATCTAGATCTTGGAATATAGCATATGTCGGAAAAGATAGGTCTTAGATAGATTCATCTCCTTACAAAGAATTCACGAGGGGTTTCCGAAACCGAGGTGGATGAATGTAGGGGGGAATAGCTAGTATAATAAACTGCTAAGTTCGGAGTGCATGTGGAAATATTTCACCACATTTTACTCATTAATACGTGTAGATATTTTATTTTACAAATATCAAACCTCACCCTTCACCAAAGCCACGAGGCATTTCTCATTAACACGCGCCAATACACATGTAAGCGTTGTTGGAACGTTAATAAGCAATTAATAGATTAATAATGATATTAACGGCATTCTACCAATTTGCCACTGATCAGTGAAAGCTGCGAATTTGTGCCGAAACCTTTGATCTTGCAAGCTTCTCAGTGAACCGATTTGTAATCATTGTTTGACAGCCTTATGATACCGAGCTACCGCTCCGTCAATTGTGTATTGAGCGTTTTCACTGTAACAAACAATTAACGACACTCGAATCGGCTTAGATTTTAACAATCTTAATTAAGGGGGATGGTCCAAGAAGACCTACAAACTTTGTCCTCAACCTCAACCAAAAACGAGAACGAATTATTGTTTTCTGTGAATTTCTTTTAAACATTCATTTCAGATATTAAAATACATATTATATAGATATAAACAAGGTTTTAGATCCCAAATTAAATTTTTAAATCAGAAAATAAGTTAAACCAAACTTTTCAAATTATGTTTCAATTAATAATTGAAAGATGTGTTTCCATACTTTGTGTATAGTAGAGGAAGTAGTTTTGGACAATATCTATACTTATCTTAAACAGTATCTACACTTCGTTCTAGTTATAGCCTTTTTCAGAATACTAAGCATTGAAACAAAAATTAAATTAAAAATTATATTGAAATCACGAGTCTTACAATAAATATAAAAACATAAAGATCGTTATGACAGCACAAATAAACTGTTGCGCGCGTCAGTTAAATAAAAATTATGCGAGAAACGTCCCGAGGGAGTGATCTCATTGTGCCGCCACAATGAGCTCGCCTGATTGGCGGAAGGATGTTCTCACTAAATAAAAAAAATGTTTATATCGACGCGTCATTTCGCGCGCAATTTTCGAAGAATTTTCAAACGATAAAACCTGTCATTTCGCTGTTGACGTACCTATAAAATATTCATGCAGACGAGCGAGAGATGAACGATTTTTTCTTCGATTTACGCGTCGAAATAAGATGTCATTTTCCGTATCATTAGCGGCAGCCCGGAGCGTCTCGACGACACTATTTATACGCAAATACGATAAAAATGACGCCCAACCGATCGACTGTTTGACGCGCTATTGATAAATTGCGCCCTTTTCAAATTGCTTCACGTTTTTTGACGTTGCGCATTCATTTGGTTTGCACAATTCCAAAATTTCAATGACAATTTCTCTTTCGAGGTCTTTACATCGGCCAAAGGATGTGTCCTAGTGTTGACTAATGATACCTATCATTATTTTAACATTTGCGGTTAGCTTCAGTTTTAAATCAACCGGGAACCGGGGTTTCCTTGTGATATAGTTATGTAATAATTATCCTTCAGATATTTGCTGTTCCCCGCGGCTCTACCCGATGTGACTTTCGGAACTCTTGCAAATATCCCACATTAACAAGAAGGTATCAATCTAGATTCCAGAACAAATCAACGATTTTTAAAAATATTAATAAAAAAATATGTAGATATAGTTACCTACTTAAAATTCCGTCTAGTAGGTACCCATTCTTCACGTGATACCTACTCGCACAAATAAAAAGTGGAACTCATGAAAATATCTAGTATATTAGGTACATCGCACATAAATATTATAAAATATAGGTAGGTATAGTATGTCAAATTGTAATGTTGGTCATCAAAAAATAATAATATTATAATTTTAGAGTTTTGAGAACAGTATTTTATGAAGGTCGAATTTCGATTTACATGGAATTCCTTATTTTTATCGATAAATAATAATTCATATCAAACATCAACCAAGTTATACCTGAGTTGTAAAGGATTGGTGTTCTTATATTCATAGCGTAGTAAATTCGATTGGTTTGGCACTGCGAGATAGAGGGGGCTCGCTCGTTGAGCTCTCTCTTTGCGGCGAAATCGTGAGTGTAGTTTATCTATCCATTCGCTTCAACTCCGGTGCTGCCCGACCGATAAAAGGTAAAAGTATGTACCTATGCAATATACATATAATGAGCTATGATAATAATGCGCTGGTGCTCTAAAATCAGCAATTTTTTCTGCATTTAGATACTTAATGACAGATTTTAAAAGAGTTAAATAGATCTATCGTTGGTAAAATTTCAAAACACCAATAGAATTTTAAGTTTCACATCGTCGAACCGTCTCAGTCTTCACAATTTTTAACTATAACCATCAGTAAAGAGTTTTTTTACGTTTTACGCTTCGAAAACAACTACAAGTTCTTCAAATTTTTTGGTTTTTTTTTTTGAGATTTTTTTGCATCGCCGTTTCGGTATCTTGGGTATTAATTACCTACTTTAACAGAAATAACTGCGTTAACAAAGGGCGATAAAGGTATGATAATACTTTTCTTCTTTATGGTAGGTACTAAAATAAATACTGAAAATTTTCTTGTAAGAGGCGATAAATTAATTCAGATTCCATTTCTTAAATACAATAACTAATTGGAACTTACTTTTCGAAACCAATAATATAAACTATAGGATTACACTTTTAAAACAAGTAATCATATTATATTGAAACATATTCATTGAGTATCATTATTAACTACGTGTTCGTTTCCTAAAGCGTACTGTAAAGCTTAAATAGTGTCCTATATAGAAGCCCGAGCGGCTTATTATGGCCCCACGTTGGGGCACCATCCGACAATATTGCGCGACCGCCGTGTCCCGCACTAATCCCCGGATTCATTTATTTTTGACAACGCAATACGATTTTATCTCACGGCTTCTGATGCTGTTTGCCTCCAGTTTATGCTCTAGCCATATTCGTGCCACTTATTTATTTATTTTGCACCCCCTTATAGGGGCGATTTGGCTTTTAATGCGCCGCGCTTAGTGGTTGATTTGATTTGGCAGATGGATTTGAAATTGTAACTCGTTGAATTGCTCAAATTGGGGGCAATAAAGTGGATGATATTGTCAAATTAAATTATTGTTTTATATTTTTTTTTACAATCCATATAATTGGTACATATAAGTACCACGTGATCGTCTTCTTTACCTAACACTTGAAGTAGGGAAATGGGTTAAGGCTTGAGCTGCAAATGACAGACTATTGACGTAAACTTTCTATAGACTATTCAGATTCTAACAACTGGTTCATCATACTAATTTACGATATACCTACTAACATTTTGATACCAGATAACGTGTAGGTACTTTAGAAAAAACTGTCATAGCAAACGGTAACGCGTATTACAATTTTTATGATTGAAATAAACGATGTCCTCGCGTCAAAAAAATTTGCATATCTTATTAAAAACCCTGACGAGATAAAAACGAAAATGAGACACGTCAAAGAAAAAATGTATAACGAACAAAACGCTCGCGAGACAATGGTTATTTTGGGCTATGTGGAAAAAAAAATCTTTGTTATGGAAATTACGGGTGGACACTTTGCATTTTCTTTATTTCCCCTTATTCCTCAGTCAGTGGAGAAATCTGTTTTTTTAATTATCGTGTTTGGTAATTAGCTTCGGGGAAACGATCTTTCTCCAACTTCCCTATTTCTTCGTCGACTTCTCTTACTTTAAATATTAATTACAAAATTTATGGTCTATGTTACTTCCTTTATTTTTTAAAGACTAGATTTATGTGAATCCACAGACTTAATTATGTAAAAACATATATAGGGGTAGGTACCTATTATTCTGCTAGCTTTTACCCAAGTAACAGTAAAGTTCATTTTTGACGCTGACTATATAAAAAGATACAAACATACAGAAAGAACAATTAAAATAAACTGTACAGTTCTCGTAAGCTATAATTCAATATAGAATATAAACAAAAATTTTAATAATTGTATTGCTATTGTGGTTCTTGAAACCATTCATAGATATATTCAGTAACAATACATACTTATCGTTTCATATTTAGGTGTTGTCGGTTTAATATGGAATTAGCTATTTGACTACCCACCAAAAATAATTCGGTTCTTACATTAAAACGAGCATTATTATTTTTACAAATAGTTTATTAAATAATATACCTTAATACATAAAATACTATACGATCAGTAAAATCTTCGAAGGAGGAGTAAGGTTTATAAAATAAAGTTATTTTTATGAACAGCTAAAACTGCACATTACAAAATGTGCAAATTGAACAATCAAATATCGCTACGGTAATGACATATTTGATGAAATAATATAACCACATTCGAGGCTAGTGAAAGCACCAAACCAGCTTTTGAAGTGGCAAAACAAATTGCTAAAGCACTTGACGGGATTCGGCGAAGCTTTATTTTCCCCAAATGACACACAGCGGTCTGTGACAGGGGCCTCTACATATTATGTAGTATGCGCAGAGATTATATTATTGATTTTTATGGAATACGCAAGACAAGCTACTAATAAGGAAATAAATATATGTATTCGATAGAGTTGACTATGGTATTTTTTTGAATATTTTTTTAATTTAACACTTACAGTACTTTATATGATACTCACTAACTTGACTTTGATAAGAAAAACTCTGTGTAATAGTTTTAGTTTACGCTCTCAAACCAGCTTTCAGTCGCTTACTATTCATTCTTCTAATCCATTAATTCACCAAATTTAAAAAAAGAGGAAATTCTGAGTTCCTCAGCATTTTTTCTTGTAGATATTTATTATAAATTTTAAGCGGCATTTCCCGTTATGATTTTCTTTTAATATTTTGCTATATAGACCAATAGGTCAATTGAAATTTAGAATCAATTAAATTTCAATATATTTCTAGTGCACATTTTATTGTTTATGCATAGATACAATTTAATTTTTTCTATGTTAGTAAGTACAAAGTATCTCCCGTACAATATTTATCACGGACAATATTTACAAGTGATTCAAGCTGGAAATCAATGTAAACGACATGTTACGCCACTCCGCCACAGGGTCCCTCTTGTTTTTTACACGAGGGTCGGCTCTAATCCGCGAGACGTAAGCACGCCTCTGATGCGAAGTAATTTCGGGACCCCGGGACATTCTGTTTGCCTCTTAACTCTACCTACTCATCTCGTATCAGTGAAAAAAAAGATATAAAATACTGTAGCATTGCCATGGAATTAGGTGTAGGCACAACCGGCAAAATTTTCCAATGAAATATTATTGCAAAAACTCCGTTATTAATGGACAATATTGGACAATATTGGACAATATTTCTGAATTATAAGGAATACGAAGGAGTATCTCAGAGTGAAATTTGTCAATTTATTGCAGGAGTCGAACATTTCTGTTTCTAAAAAAACTTAACATTAGGCTCCTAACATATCTATTGATTGCGTTATTGCGTTCATTATTTAGTTTAATCACAAAATGATGTCGCAAATCAAGGAAATTAAAAGTCCCAAACGAGGGGCAGTTACAGAAAATCCCAGCACTAAAACTCCTATATATATCCCGACGAGTGTTATAAAAAATCATTGCCTCCGACTACCCTCGGCTCCGCGGCGAGGGGAAAATCTAATCTGTGCATTTTTTGCGGGACCGCGATGCCACAAAGAATTTCATTTCCCACTGTTCATCTATCTCTATTTCACTGACGGCTCTTGTTCTTGGCCCTGCCCCTTCCCGTCCACCCTCGACCGTCAAGCCCCTCCGCCGTTTTTTAGACTTCCTCGATCGGAGATAAGGTTAAGCGAGTTCTTCTTATTAGCGGTTTGACGCGACATTCGCAGCCACGTTTTAATTTATTACCAGTACATGTCTCTCTCTTATTGCTTCTTTGTTCTGATTAAACTCATAAAAATAATGTTATATGACGTGATTTCAAAAATAAAATTTTAATAGTACTACCTACATTTAAACACACTCTGAAATTGATGAATCGATCAGTTATCACTTATAACACACCTCGAATATATTCATAATCAACATAGGCACAATAGCAAAACGACATGTTTTATCACAATAATAACAACTCGAAGGAAATACAACACGCGGGAGTCAATATATAATTTTATTTATTATGTCACAATCAAAATGAGCTTCCACAAAAACAGATTACACAATTGTGTGTACAATTGTCATTCATATAGGTGGACATTACCGCTTTGTGCATTTATTGACTCTTATTGACGCGTAATTGTCAATAAATTTCTACGGGATCGGAGTTTAATGTGGGTTTGGGTGGAAAAAGTTATGTTTTATTAATATTTTTACGAGAGCGTTTAGGAAGGTCGATAAGATCTGCCGTTTGGGAAGTTTTTTCTTTCAATTTCCGTCACGATTTGTACACTCATTATTGGTGAGTAGATGGGGGCGATACGGGCAATGGTCGCATGCTTGCCAGTCTCATGCGATATTATCATGACTCTCAGCGACTTTCATCGGGGCTTTCGATTGTGCCCGCTTTCCCCTCTGCTTCGAGAGGCTTGTGAAACATGATTTCAATGACGTTGACAGTGGCTATGATTTATTTCTAAGGTGTGCACTGCGCGTGTTTTATTTTTAACAAATTATTCGTAATGAGAGCTCTATCAGATACCTACTTATGTAGGTACGCACCTGTTCTAAGCTTGGTTGTTTTGGGTGGTATTTTTTTTAATATTGATTGATATTTATAATAATTTAAATTTTGAAATTATTGACCTGCCGGCTTACTCTTGATGCAGTCGAGTAAGGGTCATAATATACTCTTGACGTAATCGTGTTAGGATCAAATCAAACTTGAATCGAAATGAGATAGAAAGCAATCAAATTTTGCCACTTTTGAAGCTCTGGGATCGTGTCTCTATCGAATTTATCTGTAAATTTCTCGATTTCAATATAAGAGGCGTATTACTGAATTGTCGGACGTCATGTTTAGACATTAACACGATTCCAAATACGATTTGACAAACTGCCTGAAATAATTTTCAAGAGTACCAGAAAGAGAACCTATAGCTTTTTTACTGACATAAACAAAAAACTCAACGCATATTTAACTTGACGTTTGTATAGATATTTATCGGGCTATTTTCTCAGGTAAATATCAGATATGATAGAGTTATTTACTCGAGTGTAGAGAGTGTAGACCTAGAGCTATATCTGGGGTTTTGTTGTGATGTCATAAAGAGGGATTAATTCAGGGCACGTCGTCGTCTGATATCTGATCTTGGGGGTTCAGCAGAATATTGTTTTTGGTTGAGTGCTCTTCGGCTGTTTACTTATGTTTTTGTTTAAGAATATCTGAGCATACTAGATTATTTTTCATTAAAATTAAAAAATATAATTGTAAATCTTGAAGGTGGAACAATCGGCGGTCTTATCGCTCAGAGCGATCTCTTCCAGACAACCATAGGGTGCATAGGGAAAACTATAATCTGTTTAAGCTAATCTTAAATAAGTTTTTATTTAAGAGATAAGAAAAAATTTTTTTTTTTAAATTAAGATATAATAATAAAAAAGCAGTACGCGTGCGAGAAAATATTTACGCAATGGTATGAAATCATCATGGCAGCCTTAAGCGTAAACGCGTAAAAAACACTACGCGTCCAGAGAATGTTTTAAAAATTTACGTATTTCGAAACAAAGCACCAAAAGAACATTCGTAAAATAATTGATTTACCAACGAATGTATTTCTCTTTACGCTTCAAGATACCGCTTATTAAACATGTCACTCAGTGCGCAGACACTATCTACCCCCAATCAGCGCGCCCGGTGCGTGGGGAAGAACAAAAAAGAAGCCATGTCGCGATGTCAGCGAACTCTATGTTTATCTACGTGACAACTGTGATGATTCACCGGGTAACATGAATTAACTCGAGTATCTTATGAGGAATACGAATGCAGATCGGGATACGTAAATAATGATATCACACGTACTAGCCGCCTTAACAGTGGAATTGTATACCTATAATATGTTGGAGGATTATTTGAAAATATCGGATCTTTGCGATAATTTTAGGAAGATTGCAAAATAATCCGAACTAATGGGCCTTTTGAAACCATCGCAGGATCACTCTTATCACCAACCTCCAATTTTGATAAATTTTACTATTAAATGTTAAAAAATAAGTAAGTACCTACGTTGCAAAAGTTTTGTATCCATATTTACTCAATATTAGACTGGAATAAATTAAAAAAAAAATAGCATTCCTACTCTTCTTACAGGATATCACAAGTTCTAACAGACGCACAATACATATCTAATAAAAATTCAATAAAACAATAAAATGATTATACCTGTCTCTTATCCTTGTTTAACCACTTTATGGGTTTAATAGCGATCGACAAAGTGTATACCACATAAATGTAATTATGTCAAAAGTACTGATTTATGTAACACTGTACAGGCATAGCTATCCAAAACCACGTTTGATATGCTCTCGCAAGAGGAACCCTTGTGTATAGAGAAGCCAAACGACATCAAAAAGTCCATACAACACATACCGAGCAGTAGGTTTTTTTGCAATCATCAAATTGATCTGTCCGCGCGCCATCTGGCCCGTGAGTAAAATGCTTTCGGACTCCGTCAGCCGAAGAATTAATTCATATAAAACAGTTCACTTCTATACCCATAAGGTCTAATGTAGTCACCAGTTGTGATTTGATATACCTACCTACCAAACTCTACATTATTTATGGTCTATTTTTTTATTTTTCAATTTCTCACTCCTGCTTTATAACTGAGTTAATCAAGTAACATGTCGTGATAGATAATAATTAAGATAGAGATAGTAATTTGCGTGCTTTGGGAGTGATCTGTTTCCAGCAGTGGGCTGCTGTAGGGGTCCACAGAAAGGCAACATAGGTACGAGAAGGATTGTATATTATGAATATATATGAGGTGAAAGTGGTGTGTTAGGATGGCAGCAAAAGGAGGTCCATAGTCTTTGCCTAATATACAGTAAGAACGCAATACGACATTCGATATGTATAATATACTGTAGCTGTAGATCTTTACTGGTAATTGTACGTACCTATAGAAGATTAAGTAGTCATCTTGTATATTTCTATGTAATAAAATTTTCAAGTCAGTATCAAAATCGTAAGATAATTTACTGTTATCATTTTAACTATTAAATATACAATCTATATCACTCCATCCACTTAATACTTCTGTTTTCAAATATCTTTTTTTGTCATTGTACTGTTTGTGTGGTGTTCAATAAAGTGTTTTTCATTCATTTCTATTTAAATGCATTTTGCTCAAATGTACCTACCTACTAAATACAAACATACCCCAAATACTTTTGCAAACAACATATTTCTTGTTTGCGGGCACATCGCAGCCGGGTGGGCATTAAAGTCATAAAGAACTCATCTGGGTTATCCTGAAATTTTCCAGCAAAATCCGCAGCTCTGCACGTAAATGGAAACATGGCCAAAGTTCTATTTCAAAACTCATTGTGCGTGAAAACTGTAGGTTTTTTTAAGCAAAATATTTTTTAACGGTACGCTACAAAACCATTTTCATATTCTACCTGAAAATTGTTGCTTTCCCGACGCGAGCTCGTCGGGTGTTGGCTGGCTGGCCGGGTGTACTGCACGTGCGCTCCATGCTCATCAACTAATGGTCCGTACGCGGCATTTGAACCGAGCCTACACTCGGCGTAACAAACAACCAGCGTCTACCTACTCGCAGTCCTGCTTTTGGCGAAAAATTATAACGTGTAAAACACGGCCTCTCCCGACGTTCCGCGCGCGGGATTTCCATGAATAGCGCGATTATTATACGCATTTTAAACTCGAATACGGTTCTATTCTCCCCAGACGTATTGCAATTTTCGTAACGAGTTTTCTTTAAGTTGCTACTTAATTATTCGAGTATAAATTTTTTATTCTCGCAGTGGTGGGGGGCGAAGTGTCCTCTTTTTCGGTCCGTGAATCTACTTTTATGTCCTGTTACGATTCTCAACTTTTCGTATATCGAACGCGATTGCAAATTTATTAGCGTGCGGACGTCGGCGATCCGCGAGCGTAGGTATGTCCTCTTTATGCAGTTGTTTTTACTCTTCGTGTATTTTTTTCTCAACGAGCCTCGGCTCTCCCCCTTTGTTCTCAAGTGGACCAGCTGTCATTATACGCCATGTTACTGTTTATGTGTTTTTTTCGACTTTTTATAGAGTTCTGCGTTGAGAGTTTCGTTCGGAAAAATGTTCGTTTTGCATGCGTCCTGAAGTTTGCGTATCGAGTGACGTCGATGTTAGCGATTGAAATTGAGTTATGGATTTTTATTTCAGCAACCTACTCACTACTCACCCGATGCATTTCATTTTAAGTGTTTTTTTTTCTTTTTATTATTAGCACTGTCTCAAAATGACTAATTAACGAAACACTTCATAATATTATAGCTGAACTGTTTCGTATTTGCATAACAGTTGTCCACATTGCAATTACAGCAGTAACAAAATGTTAACATGTGTCATTCTTGTTCAAGTGGCTTCTTAGTGAT
The DNA here is from genome assembly GCA_907165275.2 of Zygaena filipendulae. NCBI lineage: Eukaryota > Metazoa > Arthropoda > Insecta > Lepidoptera > Zygaenidae > Zygaena > Zygaena filipendulae. The sequence continues at coordinate 4,012,134 of OU015649.1, forward strand.
ATTAAAAAGAACCCTTTTATATGCCGTCCCTATAGTATTAAAAGCATATAGAACGTTTCGCATTGACATTTTTTATAACTAAAACCTTTCAAGTTGTAATTGTTTCAGTTAGTGGAGACAAAAACAAATCTGCTCTTTATTTAGGTGTATACCTATGAAAGTTTTACTTTAAATAACTATAGATCGTTAAAATAAAAACATCATCTCGGAATCGTCTTCTTACCTATATAACCACTTCAGTGAACAAGAGCAGGGATGTATTTGTTGTTATTAGTTAGATATCGACGGAAGCGAACGGTTCAAGTGGTCTTACAGACAATCTCTGTATTCAGCCCGTGCAATATTACTACAGGATACCATCATATCGTACCTCGGCGCTCTGTCTTACAATGGGGCTTAAACATTTCATATTGCTATCAATATTAGATGCCTGTATCTCCAATGGCATCTAATATAGATATATGACGATAACAATAATAATAATTAAACATAGGTATCTAGGTAGAGATAAAAGATAACAAAAGTTTAACCTGATGCGTGGAGCAAACTCGCGACACTTCGCGTTGTTGTCAGTAGTTTTTAGCTTTACTCACCACTATAGCACCAACGGTTCTCTAAATATATCATAATTGGTAATATGTGTAGGTGTTTTACAATTTTGATACTTTATCACTAATAGAAAAATATAAAAAATTTGTAATAGTATACAAATCCAATTCGAATTTGGCATGTTCAGATTTATCGACTACGCCGCGCTCTGAGATCTGCAACACTAAAATATTTTATATCCACACGAGATGATATATCTAGTTGAAAATGCACTTTTGTCAATATTTTATCTATAACAAAATCACCTAGTAGGATTGTCATATAGCCTTTAATGTTTTACGAGGATTAAGTTACGCGTGTCTCTTTCAAGATTTAACAAGCCTATAAATTTATGTATATTCACAAATAACTACAATTCGCAATGTCATTATTTAAGGATCGCTCGAAATGCTTTTACAGTAAACGATTTTCCTGGCGACCCAGTTCGTCCCTGCCGCGTTGTAATAAACTAAATTGACACACGCGGCCCTGTGAAAACTACTTTCGGTCGAGCCCACCTTACAACTCAATCTATTGCATTTTAGGAAATTATTTCCTCCCAACACATATACCTACCTGTTCTTATATACATACATACATACCATTGGTGTTCCGCCAAGCGTGCCTTTGGCCGCGCGTGAGGGAATTCGGGAACTAGCCCTGCCTCCTTCCACTTTCTTCCACCTCCCCCCACCCAATGCGAGCCCAGACAGGGCTTTGAGCAATCGTGTCACTCATCTGTTAGAGTGGCCTGTACCTATGAATTTACCTTGAGATTGTTGTACCTACCGAAATGTAAAACGAAAATAGAAACTAGATCACTGTCCTGGAATTTTACACCAAGTACCATAATTATGTTTTAGAGGTTTAAAAATTAAAACGGAAACCGTACTTTTACTTTATTTTTAAAAAGTGATAAGAAAAATATTGTGTGTATTTATTTAACCTTTAAGCATTTAAAACTGGAGTAGATATGATCAAAGTTCATTGACATGATCAACTATATCATAAAAAGATAGTGTAAATTATGTTGACAACGATCAACTGTGTATAGTTGATCGTTGTCAATGTATCACGTACCTCGTTCCCTCCAGTATGCCAAAATCCGCGGCAAAAAAAAATTAGTACGTATATAGAATCGATATCTTAGTTACTGTTCTGAGTTATATCCACACTAGCCTAGCCTCGTATATACATACTCTTTCGTGTTTAGCAGTGCATGTAGTAATGGTACAGCTCCCAACTAGTCCATATGAGGAGATTAGGTTCGCGAGCAGCGACCCTGATTTGTGTCACCATTATGGACGAGTCCTACTATTTTATAAGCTCATTTATTCCATTTGAAAACTTTTGGTACAAAGATAAATATCGAAAATATATATTTTATAATTAAGTACTCAAAAAAAAAACTATACGTTCCTTTATCTTACCTACTAGCTGTTCCCCCGCAATTTCACGCACGTGAGTTCCGGGACTGAAACATTAAGACACTCTATGACACTCACTCGCTTCAGTGGTTCCTGAGATTACCCCTCACATCCAAATAAACTTACAAATACCTATTTTAAAACAATTTTTTTATGAAATCATATATTTAGCTTCGGTTATTCCTATACGAAATAATGTAAATACGAAATATTATTTCGTGATAAAATATTTTAAAGTAGGTAGTAGTAGCTGTAACGAAAAGACATGAAAATACGTAGGTATGTAGATCCATCACATCACCGTTTTCGTTTCAAAATGTCTCTCGCGGCACAGTCGCAGGACGATGTCCGCTATCTTGGCAGCGTTCCTCCACATGAAGTATTCGGTCATGTTAGTTACGAACTTACGAATAATTTTCTTTAAAATAAAATGGATGTTTCCACACATTTATTTATTTATTTATGCTACATATACTTAGGTATCGATATTGTCATAGCAGGGAATATATGACAAAACAGTATTTTGTTTTTGCAAAGAGTTTTTTTTTTAAATAATTGTTGTATTTGGTGAGGGACGATAATAAAATACGTTGAATGAAAAATAAAAATTTGGGTAATTTACTTACCTCGAGGAAAGCGGTTGATCAGAATGCCATAAAATTTGGTTTGCTTTATAGGTTTTTTGCAATTTTTCAGATCATATCGCAAATTATGCGTAACTTCCTTTATCTCCCTGAAATTTTACTAGATTCATTTCGCTCTACCTACATTATTTTATACATCACAACTTCTAAACTAAATACCACTTTTTTATTGCTTGTTTTTTTATCATTCTCTATGACTAAATTATGAAAAAAAGAACAAAATCGAGTATTTTATACATTAGTTAACAAATATTCACTGATGTATTTCGGCTACTTTGGACTTCCTGCGGGAATTCCGAAACTCACGCGAGTGAAACCGCGGGTCACAGCTAATATACTATATACTAGAGTATACAATTATAAATACTAGAGTGAAAATTAAAGTGAACCGGTGTTCACTTACAGAATCAGCTGTCAGATGACATGTGACTCACGTGCTTCACGCGGCACCAAACACTAATGTATGTTAATTGCGAGCCGACCAATGGAGCATCAGTATTACAAGCACGTACGCACTCAAGTTTGCTCTCAGCTTAGTCAGATCTCGCAGGTAATATTTAGTAGAGCTGTGGTAGAGATTATTGATTGAAATCTTAGAGTTGTCTTCCAATATGTACTACTAAGGAAGCCGCAAAACATGATATAACAAGTAGGTAGATACGCACAAGTTTTATTAAAAAAAATTATCTATTGAAAATTAATAATTTTGTGAAATAGGTTCATGAATCGATGTTTCCAATTAATACCTAAGTGTTATCACAACCACAATATATCATTAATTCCTCGGAAGTGTCACACGCAGCTCGACCTGTAATGTATGTGCGTCAATTTATTTACAGTCATGCTTTCATTGTCAGTCACGCTACACGGAACGTGTCGGCGGCGGCGCCGTGTGGGCAGCGGACGTGTTTATACCTCATATTTTAGGGGCACGATTTTCCACATCTCAGACAGTGTTGTGTAATGTCAGATGTACAATGGAGTATTCCCGTCGAGTAGGACGCTCTTATCGATCTACTGGGACGTCATCGAAGCGATAGCGGCCGCGGCGACGCAAAAAGCGTGTCAGTATGGCGGGCACAAAGCCTTTGTGGTGGGACCGGACGCCGCTCGCCGACGCCACTTGCATTGTTTGCTGTTTAGTGCTCTCTCTCCGCACTAAAAGTGGCGATTTCAGTAAAGTCTGTTAGTTCAACCTGTGTTTAGAGCCACGCCGGCGCCTTTAACAACCGCGCTTCGGTCTCCGATGGCGAAAATCTAGCGTATCGTCACTGTCGTTGTTGTCTTTAATTCTATTATAATGTTATCTCTTTGATATTTGCATTTTAAATATGCAGCTATTGCTATGCACTTTTGATTGGTATGATAAAAATAATTTAAATTATACCTATATTCAATCAATCGTCCTGATTCTAACCAATCCTAAGATGTCCTTTTCCTCAGCTATGATAAACAAATTCAGTAACTATCACTAGATAAAATAAAATGGCATAGTAAAAAGTACATAAAACACAAATTATGTTATTTACAGATATAGGTAATAATGGTATAGAGAGGGTGACATCTGGGAGGGAGAACTTGCCAGAGCGGAGGCGACGAAAGTCGAAGATGTTTTCACTCAAAATAATAAGTTCCAAGTAATTTTTTTGCGAAACTCAGTGTAATGGATTGTTGGGAACTTCGATAACTTTCGGAAGTTGCTCTTCGATTTTATTTTGCTAAGGAATTTTTTAGCCAATTTCTCTTGGTAAAGTTGTTAAATCTTCTAGTCACCCTTCAGCAAATAACTTCGGATGGTATAAATATTTTGTGTTGTAAAAGGTTGGTAATGACTTTTTTCTGTGGTTAGCCGTTGTACTGCAAGTGGATGCTTTTTGATTTGGTTTTTTGGCAGTTAAAATAATAATGCAAGTAGGTACTTTTTCTTATATGTTTGTAAAATACATGATACAGTTGCTAAAATACATGATTGATTTGTTTTGGTTTGTTTTATTAAGAATCCAACTATGAACCTTTGACTTTGATACCTTTGAATACGAAATTGACTATAACACCATATTCTCTGAGTAACGGATAGCCCCCAGCTATTTCTGTCGGTGGCGTATTGATGGTACGTAAAACAAATACCATAACACTCCATCCGTCAACTTCGGGTGTTGGGGTGGTAAAGTTAATAAAATTCATGTGTCGGAAACTTATAACCGTGAAATATTGTTTGCGCGATATCACGGCAGAGGGCGCAACCCTAGCGGTTGTTTTTTGTTTTGATAAAGAAACTTGGTCCTGCACCATAACTCTAACACCGAAGATATTTTTATCATCTTGAACTTCACCCCTTCACTCGTAACATGAAGAAAGCAGTTAAATAAAACTTTCTTAAAGATAATTCAGTAAAGTTTCATTTGAACCCTAAACATATGAAAGATCTAAGAATCCAAAAATCCAAATAATAATCCAAGAGCAAGACATAGATAAAATTAGACTACACTATAAATAAATTATTATATTAACGAGGTAAAGTTTGTAACTTTTGATGTAGGTAATGGGTTAATCTTTAGAACTACTGGGATGATTTTAAAAATTCTTTCAATGATACGAAACTACACTATTTTTGAGTTTATCCTACAATTATTTTTTGACCAAACGAGTCCCAAAATTCACGCGGTTGAAACCGCGGGAGAACAATTAGTGGAATATAGGTAAAACACCTAATTGGAATCCTTATGCGACGGTGAGTTTGTTTGTTTGTTACACTTTCACGCCTTAACTACACAGCCGTTTATCATGAAATTTTTCTTAACGTTGCCAGACGTATAGACATAGCGTACTTTTCATCCTGAGAATTCCGAGGGAACTCCGAAATTAATGCAGGTGAAACCGCGAGGAACAGTAGTTGGAATATACAACGTTAAAACTTTACGGCTGCGGTGTCCGAGATTAGTCGGGAAGCGAGGCCGCAGACGTAGCGGCACCGGTCGCATCAGCGTTAAAATAAAAATAAGGGTAGCCATAAATAGTGGCTTACAAAAGCAAGATATACGATTATGGTGGTCTGCCTCTGGACGACACTGCTTGGGAACTTGGCCAGTTCATTCTGAACTCAGGAATTGAAGTAGTCGAGACCGTACATTGAAATTAGAATTTTGTAACTGTAGTTCAGTCAAAAAAGGCCAGAAATATAATGCTCTAATGATTTTTTTCTATATTCCGAAAATTTACATTAACCGGGAGTTCCTGCAAGAACTGCTCGTACGTGAAATCCTTTCTTAGCTGATAAACTCTACTTATAGACTATCTACCTGCCAAACTTCTGCTTCATAAGTCCCTTAGTTTTCGAGATTTCGTGTTTGGTCAGTGAGTCAATGACCTTTCGCATTTATTAGGTAAATATAGATATGCGTATAAGTTTATAGAAGAGATATTTTCATTCTGAATTATACAATTTATTTAAAGTGAGAGCGACGCAAGTCGTCTTGTGGTTAGCTATACCAGAAGACCTATCGGTCATCGTAACTCATACGCCAAGTGGTTTCCCCTCGCAATCGAAAGGTCATTCCCTTATTTTCGGCGCCAGGAGGGCAAGAAATAAATAAGAAAGGCTTCAAACGACGTCAACCCCGGCCTACCCTTTTAAAGCAGAGTGATAAATGAACGACATTCGATATGGCGACGCCGCTAAAATTAGTTGTGACAAGGTGTGGTTTTGAATTCTCGATGTATAATGACAGTTTTAAGTGAAATATTTTTACCTATCTTTACATATACTAGCTGTTCCCCGAAGTTTTACGTGCGTTAACGGTCAGTTGAGTTGTTAGTATGTGAAAATATAACAGACAGACAGACCGACAGACGGACAAAGTGTCTGTCGCATTTATAATATTAGTATGAGTGGTGGCGATTCTATGAGTGTACCTAAAAAATCTGCAAATCAGTACAGAAGTCAAATTCGAAAGATGTTATTTTTATGATGCCAAGCTGACTTAGCTTAGTCTGTGATTAAATAGATCTGTCTGTAATGAAAGTTTATCACCAGTGATTCAAAACATTTCATATATCAAACATTGCTGATATTTTCGCAAAGCAATCCTAAAAAAAAATGGTTTGAAAAAGTAGTACAAAGTAGGTATAGCTGCGGATACAGTCCAGGCCAACCCTTTGTGTAACGTCGGTTGGTATTTCGTGATAAGTAATGGATAAGTCGTGTTGCGTAAGTGCGAACTTCCTGACTGCGGCATGGACCGTGGAGCGATCGAATGTGGCGAAGTGAGGTGTGCTATTTATGGGTGGGTGATCGTATAAGTAGATCTTCCTTTTCAAAAAATTAAACTTCAACAAAGAAAAACTTTTGGTGAGCTTTGTTGATATATAATGACTAGCAGTTCCCCGTGGACCCACGTTTATTTCGGAGTTCCCGCAGGAATTCCAGAGGAAAAAGTGCCCTATATCCTTTTCAGTACCTCTGAAAATGTGTATACTAAATTGCATGATGATCAGTTGAGTAGTTAAAGCGTGAAAGCGAAACAAACAAACAAACAAATAAACTCACTTTGGCATTTATAAAATAGTAAGGATCGTAGATTAGACAAAGTAACCTGTTGAAATGAGATAACATCTCATATTTTAATTAAGGTACCCACTCTTTTATTATGTCTAATAAGTATAGAACAACATTGTAATAGAGTACCTACCTACCTACTGATTTTGGACTTTGGATATCTGTCAGTAGTTAGGTAGGTAGGTACTGACAAATATCTAAAATCCAAAATCTGAAGGAGACAACGATATTAGTCTTGTTTTACAACATATATATGATACTCTCTTCCACACTTCTCTTCTCGTCTATAACTCTTTGTAATCTCTGTTTTCCCTGTATGCATGAATTAAATAAATAAAAAATATATAAATCGCAATTATAAGGTAAATAAAAAATAGGTACGAGAACTTGGTCGTATTGGCTCAACTAATGGATCTACTTCTCCAGTAAGCACTCATCTAGTGCACTCTAGGGCACGTTATTAGGACCATTTTTACAAGAGTGTCCTTGCAAAAATTGTTCGTCCATCGTTCGACTAATCGTCGGAAATTGTAGCCATTATCGGTGCGCTCGCTCCAACTAAAATTATTATTGTTCGAACTAAATGTTGCCATTTTGCTGGTGATTGCTAGTAAAGCTCTGCAACTAGATGGTGTAAATTTTCTTTGAATTTTCTTCATATTGTGCAATAACGGTACTTACTTTGCAATCTTTTGCAATATTTTTCCGTTTTTATAAGTTTTACCTATATTACACTAGCTGAAGTTAATCTGTTTCGTTGAGTTTCTAATTATAATAGTTTTAATAGTCTTTGCAGTTGTTTTTAGAGTTTTGTATCAAAATAGCAACGACATAATAAAACAGGAATCTTTATAATTTCGCTATGTCCTTCTTTCCGTATTTAACAGTTGTGTAGTGAAATTATGAAAACATATTATGTTGGTGAGATATTGGATGCGCTTCTAATAGTCATAAAAAGTGCGTCACCATAGTGCAAGATGAGAAACTAGATGCTTGTGACTGTGAATTCACACAAGTATTAATAAAAAAAAATTGTGCATAAATTTTTTTTAACAACAATATGTAGCCTTAATTAACTATTTAATATGTAGGATGTACTAGCTGTGTTTTTGTTTCGTGTATGTTTTTGTTTATGCTGTCTTTATCTTTTATTTTGTGATAATTTAATAATTCGTTTGAAATTATTGGAATAAGCTCTGTGGTTTGTGCAAAATCACATCAATATCTACACGAGTACACAAAAATGAGTAGGTGTGTTAAAATTCAGGAACACGAAGTTGCAACTTTTGAGTAATCAGCGCAACTACGGGAAGAAACTTAAAAATGCCTCACAGTTGACATTACCCTCCGTCGTCGGAGCCCTCGGCTTCCGGTTATCGCAACACAAAGAGGACCACCCTCCCTTCAGAGCGGCCCCCCGCACCCCTCACCAAGCCCCTGGCCCTAGCAACAGGAACCGGATACACTACCCTTCTATCGCGAGGTCTACCCACGTCGCTCTTGCGCGTTAAAATTTAAAAGTATTTTTAGCCCCCAGTCTTGAAACGTGTTAATGACGAAAAGTTTTGGGCATCCAAAAAAAATTATTAAGGACCAGTTTCCTATTTTTCGAAAAACCGTCTCAAAAAATATTTCGAAAGAACGCCTTTTAATAGTATTATCGAAATGCTTATTCCCCTTTACTGTCTTTACTAAGGGAGATCTGAGATCAGAATGTTTAGCAGATTAGATTTAGTTATCTCCTGCTCAGATTTAGTGCGCAAACTAATGTAAGTAGGTATAAACATTGATATAATAGCAAATTCCCATTAAAAAAATGTGCGTTAGGCTCGCTAGGGCGTCCCCGGAAATGTTCCTAATGCATCCGAATGCACCCACAGCGAGCTCGACACGCGATCAATTCATTAGACTTGTATTGTTCGGAGACTATATCTTCTCTAAATATTATTTTGTTTAATACTAGACGATCACCCACCGTTTCACTCGCGTCAATTTCGGAGATTCTCTAGGGATTCCGGGATGAACAACTTCCAGGAAGCTGAAGAATTTTTAAAATTGATGAAGTAGTTTCTGAGTTTGTTTATCCATTAAAAACATACATACAAAAACCCATATCTTTTCTCTTTATAATATTTTCAGAACTTTCCTGGGTCACAATGTTCTATGGATCGTTTTTTAATTCTACATTCTGCTTCACATTTCATATTTAAACAATATAATTGTTAACCTGCGGCCACGAGGTGTAAAACAAAATTCTGTCCTTGCGGCGCTACAGCGTGTACGGAAACTGTTGAGGTAGTGATGTGACATCACTATGTTTAATCTATACTAATGTATATTATAAATTGGAAAGGTTGGATGTGTGGACGTTTGTTACTCAATCACGCCGCATCGGCTAAATGGAACTGATGCGGTTTGTCTTCTGTCACGATGTTTTCGGAATTCCTGCGGGAATTCCGGGATAAAAAGTATTCTATGTCCCCGGTGCTAGTTGCACATAGAATTATAATTATTTTGTAAGCTAGATTAAGTAATATTTTGGGTGCAATTGTTTGGTAACCCAATTAGGTAAATTAAAAGAAAAGAAAAAAAATGTCCTTTTCTGTACCTCTGACAACGTCTTTGCAAAATTTCATGATGATCGGTGGAGCCATTAAGGCATGAAAGCGTAACAAACAAACAAACAAATAAATTCACTTTTGCAAACAGACAGACAGAAAGAGTTACTTTAGCATTTATAGTATTAGTATGGATTGTAATAGGTATACTTGCATGATTATTTATTTAACTAAATTATAACTCCCAAAAGAACACTATCGATATGCTCACCAGTTCACATCACTACTCTTACTTCCGCAATGTCGCTGCGCTTTGATAAATATTTGCAATTTATTTTATTCCTGAAGCCATTTTTTTCAGAACACGCCTGTAAAGAGGCGAAATGGCATCGCGCGCCATGTTCACCAGAGCGGCACTGAAGTTTCGGCGGGAAAATAAAAACGCGTTTAACTTTGTGTTAATATTATATTGTGCCATTATTGCCCCATTTATTATAATCTCAGCGGAAGGGATGGGGTTGCGGGTTTAATGGACGTTTTGTTTGCTGGAAAATAATTTTCGAAGCATTGCAATTTTAGAGCTAATAATGATTCGAGAACGTTCGAAATTTTTGGATACTTTATAATTTCAATAGGACCTTCATTCATTTTTTTTTAATTACCTACCATGCGTCCAATGGAGGTTTGTTTCGTAATCAGGCACGGAGGCTGTGGAACTAATTCTTCTTGAACATCATCTGCATAACAAATGATTCCACAATCTTTCACAACATGTAGGCAGGGTATATGTACCGGTACCTACTTACTTATGTGCGTAATTTACTTACAACTAATTAAGCAATATGTGAGAGTGACTGCCAATGATATGCCAGTTGAATACGTTAACCTCTGCTTCAACAATGTAGGTAGATACCTACGTGAAAACCTCAGTTAAATATATTTTACCAAATAAATAAAATATGGGTACCATTATGGAGATATTAAATATGGAGCGCGAGCGTTATGGTTTTAATCTATTCTTTTTATTATACTGTCCATGTTTCAGGTATATAACTTTAGTAATTTCGGCTGGGTATTGATGAATCAGTCACAGGAAGCTTCATAAAAACCTACAGGTAGGTAAGTAGGTATATATAGATATTTATAAGAAACTATCACTAGTGCAGCAATCCAAAAAACTGATTGTTCAAAGTCTTACCGCCGCACTCAGAGTCGACTTCAATGATCACTTAGTTAAGTATAGATTTTTAAAGCAAAACTGCCGCAATCAGACGAGTTTAATAAATTAATGTTAATTGGTATTTAACTGATTATGTTACATCTCATTAAATGCTAATTAACATTAATTTACTGAACGTCCATTAAAGTCGATTCTGAGTGCGGCCATTAAACAAAATACATCAGATAATAAAAGTTACCTATTGTTTATTTGAGTAAGACAAACAAATGAACGCCGCCTAACGCCGGCCGTCTGGCTTATCAAGAGAAATCGTGTCGCGACTAGCGGCTAAGCTAATTCATCGGAGGTTGCAATCTGAAGTAGCCTAGTGAAGATAAAGGACGTCTATAGATCACCCCCTACATCCCCTGCCGAGCCCCTAACCCCCCTCCTCGCCCCCCGCCGACCGTCACCTGCCGAGTCTTTAATTGAATAATCCCAATCATTAATCATATCTCCCTGTCTGGAGGTGAACTTGGATTGTTTTGAAGCAGTCGGAGTCGCTTCTTGCGAGTGTTTGGAAATGTCAATAAACCGATTGAAAATATAAGAATAACTTTAGGTATATTATAAACTTATATATGTCACAAACAATAATAATTAAGAACTTAGTAGGTAGTACCGATAACTTCTAAGTTCTATGTAAATTATAATCTTCAATAAAAATAAATAGCATTTTCAATCTCACATACGTAAGCAGGAGGCGAGGGTTGTACTTATCTACTACCTATATCAAAATCAAAATCCCAAACACGTACGTGTAACCCACATGACCCGTCGTCCCACGCCTCACCTCTGTTACATGCAGGCAGGAAGCCCCAACTCCTTAACACACACAAACAAACAACAATATACCGCTTGTAGCTCACGCACACAACACATCGCCCCTTTGTCTTAGCTAAGTGTCAACCAATAAAAACAAAGGATTCGAAAATGGAATAAAAAGTGCTGGCCAATCGCGGGACGCGTCACGCATGTTGATGCGCGGCTATTGGCTTGAAAAAATCCGTTTAGCTCCGATGACTCCCGGCTAGAAGCTAAGATTAAAGATTTATGTCGGCCGTAGGATGACATATTATATGTACCTACTAGAAATTGTCTTATTTCTTACATGAATAACGTTAAACTTACAAAAACCACACCGAAATCTTACAAACTGAAACATATATGTACCTACTATTATTTAATAGCTTATAAGTTTGTTGATTATATTATTGACTTTCTACTTTTTGCTTTTCTTTGCAATACACACAGAATAGTAGAGCGGCGGAGACCAGATTTTGTAAAATCTCGTCGGTATCTCTTATGTATACCTACAACAGGTATGGATGTGTTCAGGGCGTTGTGTAGATTACGAAACTGATTGTTGTAATGTTTTTTTGTGGTGGAGGGGATAGCAGTGACGTCATAAACATGGCCGCCAACGGTTTGTGTTTTTGTTAATTACATCGCACCTAGTAGGTCTATCTGCTTGTGTATGGTGTCATTTGAAAGCTTATTAAATGTTCTTTAATTTATTTCCCGACATCTAAAGCGTATCTATTATATTTAAAAAAATATTTGACAAAATATGATTTTTTTTTAAGCGATTTCAAAAATAGTCTCTTTTTACTGAGAAACCGCTACACTTACGGTAAATTTGTTTAATATAAAAATTAAGTAGAATTTTATCACCTATTTAAAAATGCCAGTTTCATTAAAATAGGACTTAAAACAACTGAGATATGTCTCATTTTGTGGCGCAAGGAGCAAGGTTTTTTATCGTAATCTTATAGAACTGCTGTTCGTTTGTCGCGCTAAAACTCGTAAATGGCTCGACCAACGTGAATATTTCTTTTTTTATTGGGTTTTTAACTACCAGGAGAAGGTTTGTTTTAAAGAAAATTGGGAGTTCCTGCGGGAATTCCGAATCTGAAACCGTGGGGCACAGCTAGTTACGTCACATAAATATTACTAATTCATGCTGTTAACCAGAAGTGCTGTCTTCATAGTACTGCCTTAAATAAATTATAAATTGTAGTTGCAATTGTGCTGTGTTAATAGTGAACAATCAAAACAATAAGTACCTACTGTTATAAAATAATAGCTGTCCCACGTGGTCACACTGCACCCGCGAAAACTCCGAAATTCCCGCGGAATTGTTTCATACAAATTTTGCAACCCCTTTTAGTCCCCTTAGGGTTCAAATTTTTAAAAATCCTTTGTTATCGAATGCCTATGTCGTAAAAAGAACACACCTTCCAAGTTTCAGGTCTCTACTATCAGCGGTTCAGGCTTTGCGTTGATCCGTCAGTCAATCATTTAGGACATGGCAGGCATTTTATATAATATTTGTTAGTATCAGGCAATTATGATAATAGGGTTAAAATAAGCTAAAATTCATTATTTAACTATCTCGAACACAAAAATTGTATTGATTGAAACAAATCTCATCTCCAAAAGGACTTGCAAACATTCCTGTTCCTTCCTGACATACAGCCGCATTTTGCTGTACGACAACCAGCACTAATTACTGTTTTCACCGACATCCCATACGTTTACGGGATCCCCTAAGCGTTGTTTTGTGACCATTAGAAGATTGTTTCTGTTTCTTCACTAACTTTACTAACTTTTGCCGCTTGATCGGAAATATGTTATGAGAGAAATTCATTAAGATTTAATTTATTGACCGAAAAATATAAAGATATTCGTAACCGTACGATAATTACTATCGTTAACATACGATAATTTGTGCCTCGTGATCGTACACATTTATGACAAAAACTAACTAGAAGATATGTCTAAATAGTCATAATCCTTATAAGTAATGGTTAACTGATAATTTTACGCCCCTGGTACTCTGGTTGATATAATAATAAGCTCGCTTCAGGTTGCCGACACTAGTCCCATTTCGTTGGAAAAGGAGTAGTAGCGCCCGTTATCTTATATTCCACAGGAGTAATAGACGGACTCCTCTTGTCTCTTATCCCGGATTTTATGAATGTTCAAAAAGCACATGCACCCTTTCACATTTATCTCGTTTTGATTGCGATTGTTCTTCAAAAAAATTTCCACAAAATCATCAAAATTTTTGGTAGTTTTTGGTTTACCTACGAGTATATTTTGAATTTGCGCCTGACCGTCAATTAATTTTTTAGTTTTGGGCTTAGAGGATCCAGAATCCAAAGAACTCAGTGTTTCTCCCTTCTCGTGTAAAATAAGCTAAAACTGAGTTTGTGCATTGTCGAAGCCATCCGTTCGGAATTTCGTATTGAATAGAGCAGTGGGCGAATCCCTTAACTAATTTTTCAAAATTGTTTTCAGGTCCAGGTTTCGTCCATTTTTTGACGATTAAATAATAAGTTTTGCCTTATATTTTTATAACAGTACCTAACTTATTGTTTTGACTGTTCAGTCTTGACATAGCACACACGCAACTTATATGTAGGTATTTAATAATTTACTAGGTATCTGCTCCCGGTTAGCGGTTTCACTCGCGGTAATTTCGGAGTTCCCAGGGGAATTCCGCAATAAAATGTACCCCTTAAAACGTGTATGCAAAATTTCGTGGTTATTGGTTGAGCCGTTATGGCGTGAAAGCGTAACAAACAAACAAACACACAAACTCACTTTCGCATTTATAATAGTGAGGATTTAGGGCAGCATTATGAAGAAAGCACGTTTGGTTAACAGCATGATATAGTAAGATTTATGTGACATATTTTTACATTACATTACATTAGCTGTGCCCCATGGTTTCACCCCCGTGAATTTCGGAATTCCCGCAGGAACTCCCAATTTTCTTTAACAAAAACCTTCTCCTCAAAAACCCAATAAAAAAAGAAATATTCACGTCGGTCGAGCCATTTGCGAGTTTTAGCGCGACAAACTAACAGCAGTTCTATAAGATTACGATACAAAACCTTGCTCCTTGCGCCACAAAATGAGACATATCTCAGTTGTTTTAAGTCCTATTTTAATGAAACTGGCATTTTTAAATAGGTAATAAAATTCTACTTAATTTTTATATTAAACAAATTTACCGTAAGTGTAGCGGTTTCTCAGTAAAAAGAGAATATTTTTGAAATCGCTTAAAAAAAAATCATATTTTGTCAAATATTTTTTTAAATATAATAGATACGCTTTAGATGTCGGGAAATAAATTAAAGAACATTTAATAAGCTTTCAAATGACACCATACACAATCAGATAGACCTAATAGGTGCGATGTAATTAACAAAAACAAAAACCGTTGGCGGCCATGTTTATGACGTCACTGCTATCCCCTCCACCACTAAAAAACATTACAACAAGCAGTTTCGTAATCTACACAACGCCCTGAACACATCCATGCCTGTTGTAGGTATACATAAGAGATACCGACGAGATTCGGTTTAGAGAAGGAATTTTCTCAGTTCGCCGCTCTACTAGAAGTCCTATAAATAGGATTTTTTATGGTAATATAGTTTCAATTTTTTGGTTTTTTTTTATTTAAATGAGACTCATGTCAGCCGAATGACGTCCACTGACATAGGGCACTCTTTGATATAGATGTGACTAAATGTTTAGGTAAAGTTCTTTTGCGATCGTTTTTCTCTGGATTAATTTTATAGGTACCTAAAGTAAAGCACTGCGAAGTATAGACTTAAGGTATATTTGCTCAACGTACCTACAGTACTTACTTACTGTTAACGTCTAAGAAAATATATTCTAGTACCTATTGCCCTAGATGCGAGGATCTATGGGTTACGTGACACTTCAAGTTCCGAAATGACTTTCTACTATCAATATTCGTCACATTTACCTTTCGCCGTTCACTCAAGTTGGAACCTAACGTCTAAAATAAGTAGAATGCCTCCCGACGTGTGTTCACGTGTGAGCGAGGGGTGGCAGCGGTACGGGGGGGGGAGCTGGGGCCGTTCATAGGGTCATTTATCATTCATATCATCTTCGCTCCACTTCGCTCGCCGCACCACCGTAAATAAATAAGAACAGACTCATCTTTTACAGCCGTCGCCGCGTTGGCGTCATGCAAAACACTTCTCTATACTCTCGTTCTCAAGGAGTTTTGTGTTCTAAAGTGAACTTTGGCGCTTGTCACTTTTGAAAACTGAGACTGTTTAGTGGGCATGTGTGTGATGTGTATGAGCTCCAGATGTAGAGGTAGATTGGTATAGGTAGAGTCATGGACTAAAATACATTATCTATGTATTATTGTTTCTAATAGAGTTTATTATTTATTTATTAAGGTTTGTTAATAACTCCGATGAGTAAGAATTGACAGTATAATGTCTGAAACATACATTACGTAGGTATATTAGGTAATGAATTATTCGTAGGGAATAAATATAAGTAGATATCCTACAATTATTATAATTTGTAAACATTATGTCTTATTATTTATTTAGATCTACGTATACATGAATACATGAAATATTTTTCTTTAATTCAATAATATGAGACTATGAAAATAGAATGGTATAAATATACCTATTAATAGAGTTGTATCTACCTACATATGTAAGGGCTGTAGTCCTCATTCAGCACTTATTGTTACCTACTAAGTAGTTTGAAATTAAGAGATGTAATATTTTGATAGAGAAAAGTAAAACTAGATGCTTACGCAACAAAAAAAGAAAATGCGACAACTGCCGATATAATTGCAAAATCTTACAAAAGCACACGTGTATTGGGTATTTATTCGCAGATACCAAATAATTCTGTTAGTTCTATTGTAAGAAGATTAACAACGATTGGATGTTCGAAGAAGGTCGGCTCAGTTCTCGACATAATGTCGCGGTGTATATGTATATATAGGCGTTAGAGAATAGTTCATCAATCTGAGCCTGGGAGATCGATCACTGACCTCGGGTATCCCGGTTTCCACTTTAAGTGTAACGAACGATCGTTGACTACATACAAATGCAATTACCGCGTCAACTTCGGTAACGAAAGCAGTTTTCAAGTCGGCGACGATTTGAAAGGTTGTTTACAAGCCGGAGCCACGTTTGTTTAGTCCGTCATAATTGCTCGGCTGCACCTCGCTGCTGACGAGTCGCCAGCACAAAACCTCCTAAATCCAGTTCATTAGGGCTCTATTCACGGCCCACCCCTGGATGGAGATACGCGGTGATTACTGCAACCGCTCCCGACGGCTCACGAATAAAGACTGCATCATAATTTCACCAGATACTCCCTTGTGGCGTATCAAAGGGAAAAGCGATCTTAATTCGTCGAGTGAAAGTCTCGTTTTGTGTCGCACAGCGTCATGTCACATGCACAATGACATGTAAAAATAATGAACAAACTTACGAAACAACCGAGACAAAATGAATCTTGTTTTGCTGTGGACAGAGTTCGGATTTCTTCGTGTGTTGATCTTGGAGATGTTTTGTAAATTAATAGGAGGAAAAGTTTCGCGGAACGACGGCGTCGTATACCGGCAAGGTTGTCGCAGTTGTGATTCAATTTGGACGCTAATTTAATGACGTTGCCCCGGAGGCAAACAAATTGATATTCATATGGGCCCATCGTCTGTTTGTTGTTTATGTTTATATTGCATGAAATTTGTTGGACTATTAGGACTTGTGAACCAAAACAAATCAGTGTTTCGTACTCCATAGTTTTTAATTAATGTATAGATATTATTAAACGTTGTCGGATTCAATTATGTGAACTGTTCATTATAATAATTTTAATAACCATTTTTATTTCAGGTTTTAGAAGAATTACATATATTGTTGTGTACCTTTTAACTGTACTTCTAAAATGGTCATTAGTAGTAAAGGTACAAATTTTATTATGTGATTTTGCATATTATGTGCCAAATTACAATAAATTTATTTATTTATTTAACTATTAATGCACACAAGGACAACATAAAAAGAATGAAAGTAAACATAAATGTATTTTTATCAGCATCACCTCAAGTTTAAATTTATAGTTTATAGTAGGTACTATAGAATGCAAAATCTTTCTTAGAGACTCATAAATTGCAAGCACCTACAAAAAAACCTGCGGTTTTTTACAGTCTAAAACAGCGCTGTGACAAAATCCTCAATATTTTTATGGTTCCCGCCTAAAATCCCACGTTAAATTAGGTTAACGTGATCAGTGTTCGTATTGCGTATTCAAAATTTTACAAAATTGACATGTTTTCTACCATTTCTATATCAATATTTATGTATTTCAAATTCAAATAGGTACTTTATTGCCCCTAAAGAAACACTAAACATTAGACTATAATAAAAAGAAAGGGCAGAACAAAAAGCTGCCTTATTGCTATGGGCAATCTTTTCAAGGTAAGACGGTTGTCACTATCTAATTATTAATTACTAGCTGTTTCCCGCGGTTTCACCTGCGGTAATTTCAGAGTTCCTTCGGAAATTTCGGGATATAAAGTACCCTATGTCCTTCTTTGTACCCCTGTCAAATTTCGTGATGATTGGTTGCGCCATTAAGGCGTGAAAGCGTAACAAACAAACAAACAAATAAACAAACAAACTCTTTTTCGCATTCATAATATTAGCCACGATTATTAAATAAAAACTCTACATATTTCATTATTTATGAATAAATTTCTGACTCTTATAGGTGTTAAGAACTCCATGACAAGTAAAATTATCAACGTTATAGAATTATCAACAGTATAGGTCAGTGAGTATATTAATGTATACCAAATTCAGTCGGTTGGGTTCACAGCGCGCGCGCAGCCAGCCACAACTAGGTAATTGGAGAGCCAGCGGCTGGACCGCGTCGGTGCATTGTTGGTGTCGTTACACCCTCGTTATTCAATTCAACAATTGCTCAGACGACGCGCCTTGTTTCATTAGGACTCGTCAGAGAATTGAGGATAATCTTTTGAGATCGCGATACAAAATACGAGTAGGTACGTAGGTATGACTGTGAATTTCTAAATTCCCCAGGGAATTTTTTAATATTGTCATTGGTTAGGTATAGTTTTTATTTTTATTTTATTTTATTTTATTAAGAAATCAAACAGTGATACAGATGAGTATAAATATAAAACATAGAAATTCACAGCAGTAAGACCAATTACAGATTTCTTCGTAAATATTATTATAAGTATTGAAACGGTAAGGAAGGTAGTTGAAAAGATATTATGTACATATGAGTTTAACATTATTACATTGAAGGTTATAGAAAAATAAGTTACTAATGCTAGTATAAAACTTAATTAACGTGTGTAGTTGCGTGTACATACCGAGTTGTCTGTGAGTGGTTCGAAAGTGTAGTTTTTAGACGAAGGAATAATACCTACAGTATAAGAAAGAAAGGATAGATACTTAACAAAGGACTAAGTTAAGGTCTTAAACACGAGCATAAAGTGTCCGTAATAATAATAAAAAGTTTGTCACAAACTAAACCTCCTTGAGACAATTGACTACTTCTCTTTTGAAGGATTGTTTTGAAACGGCAAAGGGATCCAGATGAGAAAAACCCTGATTGCTATACGCTAAATGTCACAGATTCCTTGCATTAGGAGAAACATTTTGTGATGAATATTTGTGTTTAACCCGATTCTTGAGGTTTAGCATGTACCTACTTACTCTACGAACTCATTTCTATCTTAATTTATATGAAGGAAGTAAGATTTCTTAACTTCTTCATAAAGTAGCTGCCACAAGAGCGAAAACAATCTACATTCCAGAACAAAGAAAACAAGTTTTATGGCTCGGTGAGCTCAAAAACTTTTCATATCGATATTACACGGTATTAGAAAATATTTGAATTTGAGGACATTCAGTAAAAAAAAAACCTTTTACTAGAAATATGTTAGGAGCGCGTACTAAGCACAAGCGGACGATTACCGACACGGAGCTTGTGAATTCAGGCGAGTTTTGGTGAAACACGATTCGGACTTGCTGTGTCTATTATTTTTATTTCTTTTTTAATTTCTTCTCAACTGTGCCACTTCGATGTGATATTTTGGTTTGTATATTCCAAGTAAAATCCATAGACATAATTATGTAAACATGAATTTTAATATCCACTTTTATTAGTTAAAAAAATTAAATTGCGTATCGAGAACTTCTATGACTGCAAGCAGGTCGGATGCTCTTTCTTTACAGTAAAATCATGTGACTATACTACAAAGATCTCTAAAGACCTACTTAGGTCAAATTGCATTTTGTTAGGACCTATCATATATTGTAATATAAATAAATAAGCTGTTCCTCCCGCAGTTTCAATTGCGTTAATTTCTGAATTCCCTCCGGAACTCTTTGTATCGGAATTAAAAGTACATTTGTCCTAATTTCTAAAACCTGAAGTTGCTATTCCCCAGGGTTTTCAAATAAATAAAGACTACTAAATATTCTTAACAGCGACTCATTTTTTAGAGCTGGTTTAGCAGTTCTGCAGATTACCTACACCTTACTAATAAACAAACTTTTCGTCATTTAAAACTGGCTTGAACGAAATTTTGAGAGAGCAAGATTAATATAACATAAACTCACAAACACATACACGCGCACGCACACACACACACACACACACACACACACACACACACATACACATACACGCAATATGAATGCATATGTAATATAGTATGGTGTTGTATAAATAGGTATATGTATATAAAAGTGATACTGTTTAGTAGTGTGTTTAGTATTGTGTCTTATTAGTTTACAAAATTTTAATACATAACTGGCCGTAAGTGGTATACAAAAGTCCTGTTAATTAGTGTTTTAAGTGCTGTGGAGTAAATCAATAAATAAATTTAAAAAAAAATACAGATTGGACCATATTAAGGATTACACGGATCGGATCCGTGGATAAGTTATGTGCAGAGACAGATTAGATTCGTGCCAAGATTCTTAACGATTTCGTTTAGTTTAGACTATCCAAGGTCTTTTAAGTAGGTACTTACTGCCAAGAACTTCGGATAGTTTATAACGAACTTCAGTCTTCAACGAACCTGCTCATAAAAAGCGTGTGCATTCAAAGAGACAGTATTTAGGAGCTAAGCGGAGCTGTAAGGTGCAGATAAACTCGGCCGAAGTAATCCTCTTTGTGTAAAAATGTCCCCAGTGTCGCCCCCTACCGGCGGTACTTTATTAAAAAGCAAGTAATCCCCACTAGTGGACTGGGTAACGCGATTATGTTTCATGTAACAACTCAATATGCCACTCCCTGGGATATGAAATTGAATTTAAATCCTTTTTGTCGCTGATGACATTGATATTGGTATACGTTCGGATTGTGCCTACACGTCGGTAGGTATTAAGATGTATGAATTATTTTCGGTTAACATCTGGCGTTAATTTGATGCTTAATTCAATTTACGTAGGCAGGTCTGTAGTTTTGGTACGTTGCAATTAAATGTCTATCTTATCCTCGATGGTTTAGTTTATACGGTTTTAGGTGCCTACGAATTACTGAAAATTTTTACTACGTTTTTTAAGATCTAGACACGCGGTAGCGTATCCGGCCAAGTTCAAAGAAAAAAGAACTGGCGACGCAGCAGTCGTGTGAAATATTCAAAACATTGACTTGCTTATAGGCAATATAAAGAATATCATTTGATAAGATAGAGATAACTTGTAAGTGAAAACTAGCCAAGTCCAAGTTGTATGCTCCTTTAAATAAATTTCAGGATTATCTACAGAACTTGGCACCTATTTGGATCTCAAATTTTTGTTGACAACCAAGCGGTTCCCGACTTCGACATCGTCGCCAAAAGAATTAATTATAATATGTTTAATACTGAACTTGGCTTCCACTTTCACATTTATGTTTTTGATGGAATAATAACTTTACACTAGTAAATATTAGTATTGGCTACTAAAGGCATATCGTCGATTATCGTCGACTACTAAAGGGACTTTTTGATACTAGCTACTTACGTGCTTATGTCTACTCCATCGAATGGTAGAATAGTAGAATGTAAATGAACAAATTTTAAAATTTTATATAAATATATAAAGATGGGTTAAAATTTTAAAAGTTATAAAGTGGAAGCCAGGTTCAATAAAAATGAATTGCTGTTCGTTTGTCTCGCTGAAACTCGAGAATGGCTGGACCGATTTGACTAATTTTAATCTTGAAATATTTTTGGAGGTTCAGGAAAGGTTTTTACTAAAGAAAATTGAGAGTTCCTGCGGGAATTCCGAAACCTACGCAAGTGAAACCGCGGGGCATAGCTAGATTCTTAATAAATACGCAATATGGTTTAATACTATCTACTGCATACGATTCTAATGCTGGTTCTTAACAAACTACATATTTTCTGGGTTTGTGTAGGTATATAATATACTAAAAATAACAAGGTTTTTTTAAATCATAATACCAATATAAGGCTGAAACTCTGTACACAAGTTTATAGGCAGTGAGTGTTATTAAAGACAGAAGTTCAACCCCAAAAATATATAGGTAACCGGAGTTCGTTATATGAAAGGCCGAGTTGCTATCTTTGTTTATGCATCTAACTTTTCGTGTCAACGTATAGGCACATAACATAAAAGTGGTGTTCTAATATACAAACAGACGCGCAATTGTCAGTATTCGTATCTTGACACTCCGACAGCCGGGAAGCGGGGAGAGGTGGCACACTTCATTACTCGCACATCAAACAATTGCGCCGCCACCGCCGCCATCTTGCCGGAAGTGACGTCACTGACGTGATACCGCGATTGCTTTGATCCTTCACAAAAATAACACCCCGCACAGGAATCTGCCACTGACGAGAGTCAGGATGTTTTTAGGTTTACTGGCTTGTTTTTTATTGTTGACATTTACATAGCAACTTCTTAGTTAATCTAACATGTTACATAATTTGGTTACTTTAGTAACTCCACAACTTACATTTTGTAATGTTCTCCAAAAATTAGAGATATAAGTCTATACTAATATTATAAAAAGGTAAAGTTTGTAAATTTGTATGTAACATACACATACAAACATACATATATACGTAACATACATATAACATGTATGTAACATATCTATGGATGTAAGGGGTTTTTTCTTTTTTTACGTACCTAATCAAAAAAATAACAGCTATGCCTACCTGCCGTCACTAACCGGTGTAGTTTGTATGGCGGCTTATACCTAACGGTTAATGACGTCACGAGCCCCCACCTCCACCTTGCACTTTATCTCTGTATATTTTCATTAATTTGAAAAAGCAAAAAATACGTGTCTATTGCTTTTTTATTATCTAACTGACGGACTAATTGGAATTTTGATTTTCAAAGTCACTTTTCTTTTCTGACGGAAGAGTTTCAAGCAAAATCACGTTTTACTAATATTAGGCATCTTTGCTTTTTATACAGTGTGTAAGGCCCTCTTTGAATACGTAACTCTACCGATCGTCATGAAATCATGACATTGTCAGGGGTACAACAAAAAAACATCGGGTACTTTTATCCCGAAATTCCTGAGAAAGCTCCGAAATTTACGCGGGTGAAACCACGGAGAGTTAGTAAACTACATAATATATAGCAGAAACCACAATCTTCAAAAACTAATAAAAAGCTAAAAATAAAAAGCTAAAAATAACAAAATATCGAATTAATCCAAATGACAAAAACACGCGTAATATTATTATTGGTTTGTGCTACCACTGATCGGTTTGAAGTCGGTGACAAGCCCGCTGGTGTCTGCCCACTTGGGTTGTGCTCACGAAGAGCTGGTGGCGGGAGTCGACTTAGCCCATCTACCCTCCATATTTGGCTTGTCACCGACTTCATACCGATCAGTGGTATAGCACAAACCAATAATAATATTACGCGTGTTTTTGTCATTTGGATTAATTCGATATTTTGTTATTTTTAGCTTTTTATTTTTAGCTTTTTATTAGTTTTGTGTTTTTGGAAGTCGGTTTTAATTTTTTTGTTAAAAATTTGTTTATTTCTCGCTTTTAAGTGACTTATTTCGTAATTTCTCTAAGTTACAATAGCCTAATGTCAACTGCTCATCACCTTATACAAAATATTGCTTTTCCCGACGCAGGGACGTTAATTTTTGAGGAGTTTGCTGGTACACCACCATCAGTTCCACTTTACCATATACATTGTGACGAACATAAATTTTTTAGGAACCACATTAAAGTTAACGAATCGGAATCTGTGAAATACCTATTATTAAGTAGTTCCGATGACCATCTGTGGTCTTCATCATCAGTTCCACTTCTTCAAATTTTGCTTTCCGAAAGCAAATAAACGATTTACTATAAAAAATACAAAAAGCTGCTATAGGTGTACCTATAATTTTTGAAGAGTTCCCTCGATTACTCCAAGATCCCATCATCAGATCTCGACTTGGTGATAATGGAATCAATTTGAAAGTATCCCCTTTCAAACAAAAAAGCAATTTTCGAAATCGCTCTAATCGAAACCTGTGAAATACGTATTATTGTTGAGTAGTAGCGATGACCATCTGTGGTCTTCATCATCAGTGCCACTTCTTCAAATTTTGCTTTCCAAAAGCAAATGCATGATTTACTATAAAAATACCCAAATCGCTATAGGTGTGCCTATAATTTTTGAAGAGTTCCTTCGATTTCTCCAAGATCCCATCATCAGATCCCGACTTGGTTGCAATGGGACCTAATTGGGAGTATACCCTTTCAAACAAAAAAAGAATTTTCGAAATCGGTCCAACCGTCTTCGAGTAATCGGTGAACATACATAAAAAAAAAAAAACATACATACAATCGAACATAGAACCTCCTCCTTTTTGGAAGTCGGTTAAAAAATAGAGTACCTATACCTTCCTTTTTATACATAATATCATATAGCGTTACAAATGTGACACTAATGTTTTTTTTTAACCTCACCGATATCACCATCCAGCTACCACACCGCTTCTTTAATAAAATTAGACACCCCTTTCATTACAATAAATTATAAAAACCACAAAACATCTCACACTAAATCATGTTGCTATTCAAAACAGTGACTCCTAGATGGGAAACAGTTAAAAAAAACAGTAAAAAAATATGTCATCTTCCATCAGGAAACAAAAGGCGTTCTTTAATTGACGGCAAAAGGTTCCATAGAAGTATAAAGGCGCTAGATGTCATGCCTTATCAACGGAATTAAGGGCATATTATGTGTGATGAAAGGATTACACAGGTGTCGTCGAGATATCGGTATCGAGTTACAACTTTCGAGGGAATAAGTTTGTATACAGGATAATAGATTATAGAGTAAGCTGTGATTGATATTAGTTAGTGAATCAAGCGTGGGTTAAAATTAAAACTATTTTTCTGTAAAAGGAAGAAAGAAAGTATTTGAAATTGCTAGGTGTAAATTGCATTTATATTGACAAAACTAGAAATGTATTTACTTAGATGAATAGTTTAATGACGATACTTTCCTTTTATTTCGTGTCGCGCGCAAGAAGCCATCTTTTTTTCACATGCAGTCATAATATACTTTACGTAGGTATATAATATGCTATCGCTCTCTTTTTAAGCTAGCTGTGCCCCACGGTTTCACCCGCGGTAATATCGAAGTTCCGTGAAAATTCCAGGGTAAAAGTACCCTATGTCCTTCTCTGTACCCCTGACAACGTGCATGCCAAATTTCATCCAAATCCGTTGAGCCGTTTTTGCGTGATTGAGTAACAAACATCCACACTTTCACATTTATAATATCTATTAGTAGGATTTTTCAACATGGCGTCTTGAAGCTTTTCTTTTAAGACTTTCTTATAGTTTTGCTTTTTCATTTCAATAAACAAAATATGTAGGTACCTACCTAGGTGTATGACTAAACAGACTGGAGAGGCCAGTTGTCACACTGCACTATTAACCTTCATCAAAGAAATCCAATTGCGAATAATATCGTGGCGTCACACCACACAGCCAACACCGATGCACTTTGTCTGGCATCTCATGTTACCTGTCATAAGCAGCCATTAGTGGTGTGACCTCGCACGTTTCCCTCTGAAACTAACCCCAAGTTACCCATGTCTTCAAGACTGACCCATTTGATTTTGCGTCTCTTACTCAATGAAGACGTCCTTATTATAACACGATATGGTTCACTGTCGATTAACGTACCAGTTTGGCACACGACACGGAAAATTGGCTAAGTCTGTAGGCGTCGTGACCCAAAACTTCTCATTTGCCCGGTGATTACTTGCCTCCGAGTAACTCTCCATTTGGTACAGTTGACACGCGACGTTAGTTATTATTGGAGTGTCAGTTTCTACGCTCTACCGATATGTCGGTATTTTGTATCGATGTGTCCATCGCCACCTTTTATCTTGGTACATTCCTTGTGTGATATACCTAAAGGAAAATTAAGAAGGGGTTTTTGGGAATTCAACTTTTAAGAAGGTAAAAAGGGAACCCTGTCTAGCTTATATTTGTCTTCACTTTACATCTAGTAAGTGTTACGACTGTTACAGAAATTGTATTGTACGGAAATTGAAATGTTTTTTTAAATAATGAAACAGATTCAACCTTTAAATTATAAAGGGTGAACGCGGGTACAACAGCTAGGCGAACAGCGAATATTTCATATTTCTATACAACGTGTTAATGAATTAACTGAAAACCTGATACACCCCATTTAAAAAAAATAAACAATAATATGATTAAAATATATTTTATGTCAAAAAAATCTATACTTTAAAATTTATTCAACATTAGTTTGGAGATGACCTATCTACGAAATTCCAAGCGCTACGCCCGCGTCTACCGGTTCGAATTTTTGCTGCGGGCGGCTTACGCGCCAAATATTGTATTATAAATAATTTAGACATGGGCTAGTAAAAATGAAAAAATATAACTTATAGTAAAATATAGTGCGATCGATTCTCTAGACGATTTTGAGCAAACTACTTTCTAGTTTTCAGTTAATTCATTAACACGTTGTATATTTACACAGTTTTGATAGATCTTACCTACACGAATTGCACGAGTAACTCAATGTCGACATGTTTTTATCCTCGTTGTAGCAGGAAATGACAATTATATTTGGTTCAATCTTTTAAATAAATGTCAAGAATGGGTCCTTTTTCACACGGGCAAAATACCTCGCAGCAGCCTTTTGTATGCGCAAATGTGACACACGCCGTGTATAACAAAAAATGCCCATTGAGAAATATGTTAGTTACGATTTCAGAAATATTTGAAGTACATATAATATTTTTATGTTTGCTAAATCACTTCTCTTGAACTAAATTCAGCGATTAAAAATCAATAAGCGAGCTCTGGATATAAAGTTCAGTTAATACCAACTTTTTTCATGGTTTCACTCGTGTGAAAGTAAACCTTTTTCTATACCAACCAACCTTATAAAACCAGAGCTTTGCGGCAAAAATTTTATTTTTCAAAAATTTTGCTCCGGAGGTTTGTAAAGAAATTTTTAACGTTATCTATGTATACAATATTAAATTACGAGTAGGTACAATCACAAACTTACCTTTTTTTATACTTACTGTGTGGTAAATTACCAATATGTGTACCTTTCCTTGTTATTAACTTAAAACTAAAGTGGCACTTAATACATATCGTTAAGAGAAAGATGTATATGAGTCTATAGTTTTTCATATTATGATTCCTGGACCGATCCAAATAAAAAAAAAAATGCTGGCAAAGGAACAATGCCACGCTGTCTGGCGGCAGACAGGTATATGACGGGGCACATTTTATTGGTTTCCCGAAACATTCCCTGTCCTATTAATAAATGAGTGGCGGTGTAAAAAAAAAAAACCGTAGAATCCATTTGTCAGGAGTCTAGTGATTTATGGCAAAGGACTCTCTGAGTTCCTAGAAGAGCGACCTGTTTTGTTCTATTTACTTACTTGTCACTTTGATTTGGGTTGTTAATAGTTTTCGTTGCGTCTTTCATTTAACATGTAAGTGCATACCTTCGCGTTCTCATTAGATTTCGTATAACCATTTATCATATTCAGTACCTACGTCTCTAATTGGACACTGTAATAACTTTGAACTTTGGCTTTTGTTTGTTTAAACAGATCAACACCTCTGCAGTGTTTAGCTTTATCTTCGCAACCGGATGAAGCAAGTTCCAATCTCGATACAATTTCCTTGAATAATAAGTACAAGTTTAAGTGGCGATGTGACTTTACATTAATTCATACTTTTAGTCAAGCCTTATTTTAAGCACCAAAGAGATATTTTAGGTGGTATTGATACAAACTATTCAGAGTAAAGATGCTATCGAATGTTAGTTTGTCTTCTTCATTTTCAAGATAATATGCTAAGAGGTATACCGACTCTGAGTGTCATTTAAACGTCTTAAAAACAAACACAAAGTTACTTATTTCACTATTCCAACAATATCGCGTGTTTCTGTTTATCCATGTACCTACCTATTCTACCACAAAAAAAAATTGACTCGCGTATCATTTCCCACACGGCTATAAATTACGTCGTTATTGACCAAAAGGCGAATAGCTGCATCTACTTTGCAGGTAGCACCATGATGTGTGCAGTGAGAGAAAAAAAAGTTGGAAATACCGTCGTTCTGAATAACTGGAATACTTGGATCGACAGCGTGATTCGTCGAACGTTTGATGCGTGAATTATTGTTATTAGTCACTAAGTACGAGTACCTATTACTGGTGGAATTTATTCTACTCGAAGAATGATCGCAGATAACTCTACATTACAATATAATGATGGTTATGAGAGGTAATCTAATTGTCAGTCATTA
Organism: Zygaena filipendulae; assembly: GCA_907165275.2. Classification (NCBI taxonomy): domain Eukaryota; kingdom Metazoa; phylum Arthropoda; class Insecta; order Lepidoptera; family Zygaenidae; genus Zygaena; species Zygaena filipendulae. The sequence goes on from OU015649.1 coordinate 4,040,764, forward strand.
AACGGGTCGGCATAGGTAGGTATATTACCATAATCCAATTTTTGAAGTTATTCCCCTTTTGTCATTTTTTGCAAGAAATGGAAGTGACATAATATGACAATAACTAAAACAATACAGCCTTAATTTGGCGCGTATCTTTTTAAGTAAACCCTAACCCATAGTGATTATATGATCCTTGCCCTAAGCGGATGTGGCGTTCACAGCTAATAAAAATATTATATTGTAGTATTTTAAATTAACGCGTTGAAATTTCAAATCCATGTCAAAAGATCATAACTTCTACCTACCTAGGTACTCACATAAGTTGCTAGTTATACATTCCTTTGCCTTTATACATTCTTTGTAGTTTCAAATTATGCATATTAACGATCTCAAATTTTTTTTTATTGTCCTTATACGATTTAAAAAAATCAAATTAGGTGACAAATGGGGACAAACAGTTTTTATATCACTACAGTACCTACCTAACTAAAAGAGAAATAGAGACATAATTGTAATACCATAACATACTTTCCATTTCTAAAAGAACGCCGTGATATCACACCACAAATATTTCCTTTTTATAAAATAAAAAAAATAGACCAAATAAATCACACGTTGGATACCTATAAAACAGCATTCTCTTTGATGCAGCGGACAGTTCACGGACTGTTCGAATTACAAATAATGCATCGTCACGGCGCGGCGATAGGATCGATACGTCGTCGGTATCACACCGCGATCGCGCCGCAAAATGTGCTGACCTCACGTAGGTGTTAGTCGTCCGAATCGGCTCAGAATGCTCCTTCCGATAATCGAGTCGTTGTAATCTGAGGGGATAAAAATGTTGATGCGATGCGTGCATTAAATATTTCGAATAAAACTAGAGATCGATTAATGATTACCTAATTACTAGCGGTTTTCGGCGGTTTTACCAGCAGTAATTTCGTAGCGGGAATTCTGGAATAAAAAATACCATTAAAAAATGTCCTTTTCTAGGTACCTGTACAACCCTGACGAAGTGCATGGAAAATTTGGTGATGTCCAATAGACTTGTTTCCGGGGTATGAAAATCGAAATTCTGTTTAGTTAGTCTTGTAAACAATTAAAAAATATTGGACACGTATTTTTTTTTTACTTAATCAAAAAGTAACATTGAGATACATTATGTCGAAATGTCGCGTGACATCACAACGTGCTATTTATAGCACTACAGTTTACTGTAGCACGCAAAATACGTGTCTAGTATAAGACAGACTAAAAAAGAAAATTTGGTTGACAAGCCCATTGATTAATAAGGCGTGAGAGTGTTAACAAATAAACAAACTCACATCAGCATTTATAATATCATACCTAATATTAGTTAGAATTAGAATTTTTAGGTTTTAGATTCGTTTGAAATAACAAAATAGGTAGGTAATGTTGACATTATCACCAAATATGTAATCCGTGCTCTTTCTCAGAGACAGTCCCCGGAAGGCCATTGTTCGAAAAACCTTCTAAAATATCAGGACGCGCAAAATCTCTCGTTAAACGGAAAACGTTTCGAATTTTGTAACGCACAAAAAATACAGTTTGCTAATCTGCGGCCTCTTTGATGCCAGCGTAGTGCGAGGATAAAATCATATTTGTTTCTCCCCGGTATATGGTTAAAAAAGTTTCGCATTATTGATTTCTTCGAAAATGCGTCGGAGCGTAAGGATAATGTTCCCTTAAAGCCGGGAACGAATTACTCGTCGAGGGATAAACTCACCTCTAATTTCAACAGAAATCGCAATCGCGATGGTAATCCAAGTTACTTTCCTATACCTGCGTTTCGTTTCGGATATTTTGTTTTATACTAAGAATTTGTAAAACGTACTAATGTTGCGTTGCAATCCGTTGCGAAATTCGGTGTGTAACTTCACAAATAATTACAAGTTGCACACAACTAATGACATCGACACAAAACTGTTAACATGTGATCCTTAATGAAATAAGACGGAGCGTGATCTATCAAAATAATAATTAATAATAGATCGACAGCCGACACCGACTGTCGACTGTGATGGATCCTCACACTTAGTCATCGCGTTTAATTAAAAATCACCGCGTAAATTAACGGTTACGTTTAAAAATTCTTGACGCCATCTTGTCATTAACCCGTTGTGCGCTCCCTCATATCTTTATCTATTGTTGTGTAATCCCCTATCTTTACGTTACTAACATACATACAAATTAGATTTACTGATGAATTTTGAGTGGACCTGGACACCTTTGCGTAATTTTTATTAATCATTAATCAAGTGAGGCCGATGGTTTTAATGGGAGGCCCGTCAGGTAAATCTAGCTACTCGAATAGGTATGTCGAAATAACGTGTTTTGACAATTTGTGTTTCTCATTGAGTCTTTTAATGAAGGCTGCTAACTTTTAAGGTGATTTCAACACGAGAAGTTTAGTGAAGCGCGAAGCCAGAGGCAGAGAAAACATTACAGATATACAACTAGAATTCCAATATACATAATGTGTACAAACCCTAAAAATAGTTAGTTTAGAATCATTATAGATTCGATTGCGAAAGTTAGTTTTTAACCATGTTCAAAATTGGTCAAAATTTTGGATTTTACGCGCCACTATAGTTCAGAATCATTATAGATTCAATTGCGAAAGTTAGTTTTTAACCATGTTCAAAATTGGTCAAAATTTTTGATTTTACGCGCCACTATCGCGACTCGAGTGAACAGATTCTCCGTTCGGTGGTTTTCTTTCATTTTATTGGAACATCGACAGTTTGCTTGTAATTTTGTGAGTTTTGATTTTTTTATAAATTTTTGTTTGTGTTGTTTTTTTTTAACAGCTACATATATGCTTAACATATTGGCATGATTATCTTTCCAAATTTAGAGAAAACTAGAGAAACGAATTAAGTACCTACCTAATTTATCTAATTTATTGTAACGCGCAGAAATAATTTCATTTTTAATGTTTTTATTTGTATTCTTTCCCAACAAGTCGTATCACCTTAGGTCAGGGTACCTAACTACCTATATTCTGTTACTACGCCTATCCGTAGGAACAAAAACAATAAATTTTAATGTTATTTTTCACTCTAGGTATCTCTACGTAATATCTACTCTTTCGGGTTGAAGAAATTCGCCATGCAATCGCTGTAGGGTTAATGATCAATTTAAAACAACTATGCGAGTGCTAGGAGCAGTTACATAATTAGATTAGTTGATGGCGCGATACCGAGTTTAATTGCAATGCGCTCGCGCATCGAGTGGTTGGGTGATAGACGTGCGCCGCGGGGCGCCCTCTCTGTTGTTCCCGCGCCGACCAATTATATCGAGCTTCACATTAACCAAGTGTGGCTAAGACTTTTGTTTTAAATAATATGTCTAAATTTTTTGAATTTTTACAAATAGGTATACCTAAATCGATCAATCAAAATTTTTCCATTGGCGAATACATTGTTTATTCTTCTAACAGTCCATACAAAATTTCTGCGATGTTTGAACTAATTAGGTTTGTTCTCTCCTGAAAATTAATAAATTATGAAAAATATAAATAAATAGTTACTAATTATAGTTAGTAAAATAGTAATTATAGAATTTCACGAGATTAATTACCTACAATAGTTAGTTACTCAAACAAAACTGAAAATAATAATAATACGACTTCAATATTTTTTTACTCTGGACTAGACTGACCAACTACAGATTTTACATTGTAAGTACTTTACAAATAAGCAGAGTAAAATATTTTGACCTTAAAAGTAACATTTATATATTGAGTTGTAACTTTTTTTAAGTAACTCAGTAATATCCATATTAAGAGAATGCGCAAAAGCAATCTGGCGACCGGCGGGAGGTGTGCGCGATCGAACTAATGATAACGACTGATCGACGGATTATTACATTAAAGTCGAATGTTATATCGGCGCTGGTGAGCGGGTCGCGGACCGCGGTCGGAACACCTCACTTCACACCTTGTCTGGCGAAATTTAGAATTAACAGACGAAAGTGTCTTGTCAGATCTGATGGTTTAAGCGAAATTTAAAAACAACAACCAGTAGGTATTAGAGTTATAAGTTTCGTCTATTTATTATCATAGGCATATAAAGGAGGGGAGCCGGGTGGGCCTTGCCCACCCCAGGATGGTCTAGTACCCACCCCAGGATGTTGGGGATGACTGATTCGAAATTCTATAATACTGATAACTAGGTAAATTTCAGAAAGGCTCTTCAAAATAGACTTAATATTTAAAAGTTTGCACCCGCGACCTCCCGAGTATTATTATTTATTTTTCAACGAAGCTTGTGTTGTTAGTACCACCTACAGAATTTCGCATCGGCCATAACGTCATGTCAGGGGCCAGGCCCCCCCGAAAAATAATCCTAGATACGCCAATGTTTATTATAAAAAAAAATTATTGCCAGTACGACTTAGATCACGCAAAAGCTTTAAGTACTAATATGACCCTTTCAAACAAAAAAGAATTATTCAAATCGGTCCAGCCGTCTTCTTGTAATGCGTAACAAACATACAAAAAAAACATACAGTTGAATTGAGAACCTCTTACTTTTTGAAAGTCGGTTAATAAATCTACTGTAACGCGTGTACTTGGTTAGCCTATACGTAAAACTTAGTAAACATTACATTGGAACAACGTAACTCTCAAAGCTTGTCGCTACACTAAATAAAAGCTTGCTGAGTGAAAGCATTAATTTGTGGATTTGTAGTTGATTAGCGTTCGGGAACGCCAATGAATGGCCGAGCGGGGGCGTCGCGGGCCGAGCCGACAAAGAATCACGCACTCGGCCCGCAGACAATCCGCCGAGTATCGATCTCCCGCGACCCTTCGAACGAGCGCGGAGCCCGCCACAATGCCGCGGCTCTTTATTATAGCATCTCACATTGTTGTCATTGTTATTATTATGAATCTTTACCGCTTTCCATTGTCGGTCGGCGTTGTGGCGGTGCTTTTTCACGGTCCGCGTTTAGTCTGGGCATTGGTAGCGCGACGCTCGCACGTTTTTGTAACGGAAAACGTGTGTTTTCCGTGTGGAAATTTACTATGTTTTGTGCATTTTTCGCGATGATTCGCGGTGCGCGCGCAACGTTGTGTGAGTGACGGACGGCACGCGCGACTTGTGCCGGGGCTCGAGAGCCGAGTCTGATATACATAGATAGTCAGCTGACCGGGCGGCGTTTGTGTGTGTGAGTGTAACGGACGCACATTAGTGACGCTATACTTATTATATTGTGAGATTGCTAAAGTATATATACATACGTAGGTATTATATAAATGTACATATTTACATAATTATTACTCTAAGCTCTTGTGTGAAGGTATAATTTGCAAAAATCTACAGAACGATATTGTTCTTATTTGATGATGTTTGCTGCATAAATGTCCTAATAATATAATAGTTGTCCTAATAATAAAAATGGTATATACAATTTAAGAAATACCTACATATTATAAAAAAAATGTATTTGAAAGTTTATTAAATATTTATTTCATAATCTGTTACGGATATTATAGAGTATAACATATTGTTCAAAGTTTATTTTAAAATTCTGTGTTAACGGGTTTCATCTGATCAAAATCAAATTCAATGTATTATGTAAGAACAAAATTTAATGTAGAGGCAGTTGCACACATAAGTAAAAAAGAGTGCCTAGAAATTTTTTAGTTTCAGTAAATGCTGTATAAAAATATACACTAACTTTTTATAAAAATCTACAAAACTTTATAGGAGGTGGATTAGATTTTTAATTATTTGAACACAAAATAGGAGGATTTAGTAGGTACTAGGTACGATCGATGTATATAGCTTACTTAATAAATAAATTATAAATAAAAAAAAATGTTTATTTATTATTTATTTAAAATTTCAATAAAACCTGCAGACATTCCGAGCAAACGAATTTCATACAATCTTCCTATAATTTTTAGTTTGTTATTCGCTTATAGGTAGGAAGGTATGCCTACATAAAATTTGCGTGCAGCATGTAAAGCTTTTACCAACCTTTCAAAAAATATTTAAATAGGAAAATAACGTTATAAAGATAATATTATATATTTTAATTATGACAAAATGTGGTATTCTAAAGTGTATAAGAAGTTCGTAAAAAATTCGATTGGTCAGTAAAACTGTAAAAAATTATTTAACTATATAGAATATAGATGTTTAAATTGACAGCGCTTGATAGCCGTGACTAATAGAAAATTTATTTTAAACATACATTTATGTAGTACAATAACAACCGGTAAATGTATTACAATGCATCTAAATTAGCCGATGTCAGAGGTCTAATTTGATGCACCTACATATTTGTACATATATGACAATCAACTTGATACATGCAACTTTCTTTTTGAGAGTGTAATTAATTTTCGTGTGTGGCTTTTTAAAAAGTATTAAAGTCATATGATTCAGTTTATACGCCTAATATGAAATAAAAATATATTAAAAACTACCGTAACGAGAGATGATAGAATATCTAAAGTAGGTACCTATACCTATACCCATTAATATTATAAAGCTGAAGAGAGATTGTTTGTTTTTTGGTTGAACGCGTTAATCTCAGGAACTACTAGTTAGAGTAATTTGTATTGGATAGTCAATTTATATAGTGGAAAGCTATGGGCTGTAGGTATAACACCACGCTACGACCAATAGGAGCGGAGCAGCAATGAAAAATATTGCAAAATCGGGGATTTTTTTTTTCCTTTTGCTGAGAGTTTCCGTTGCGTACGCTGCGTAAACGTTTAACTGGGGAATATATTTTAGTAGGTTTTTTACTCAAATTAACGCGGGTGAAACCGTGGGGCAGAGAAAAATATCTTGCTGTTTTAATAACACTAAAGAAGATTTTTAGATTTCTAACTTTTCGTTTGCATTTCTGTATCAAACAGTCATCATGTCTGTCCACTAAAAATAAAGTATAAAAATTAAACAATTACGCAGTTCAAACTTCGAATTCGCAACTTTATTTTTGTACTACCTACCTACTTATATTAGGAAAACACATGTTTTCCCAATGCTTATATATTTTTTAAATCCGATTAAGTATTTTTTTTTGTTTATTCCAATGCAAATAAACAAAGATTTGCTTCGAACAAAAGATATGTAGTTAACAATTTTTCACTAAAGACTTATGATGTTAATCTTTTCCTTTATTTTTTTTTCACAGATTAAAATTTTGTTCTGCAATAATTAGTTTCTGCTGACGAGATAATTCCCGAACGTAAGAAATTCTTTTGTCCCTCGCAAAAAATTAGCTTGGGCTAAAGTATAATAAAGTATAATAAGTACTTATTATTGAAAAAGGGGGAATAATTTTAATATTTTAACCAGTACAAGCATAAGTGTCAACTTCCTGATAAATACTATTGTAATATATAGTAAACTAATATCCGTAGATCTTTAATAGGTAAATAATCTTAATAAAAAATACGACGAATGATCAAAATGAGGCTGAGACCTAAGAACTACTATCTAAATTATTACGGATAGAAAAAACATACGTAATGAAGAGTGAAGTTGAAGCATGTTAAATTTTATGTTAACATATTATGAAACATTTTATGTTAACATATTATTATAGTTGTACCTATAAATAAATCATAGCTCGTCACCTTATTACTTTTATAAATATTATTTATTTTAACCGTCTATGTGCCTACCTTTATCAATACTAGTAATATACCAGTATATGGGAAATAGAGCTACATATATGTACATACGAGGACAGGACAGTTGTCGGTTGCCTGTTACTATTTAATTTGCGGGCGGCTCGGTCCCAAGATAGGCCTGATGAGACGGAGACAGCGGCCGGAAGTGGACCCGTCCCCACACCACCAGGTCGCCCCCGGCCCACCCTCATCCCACGCAGTGTGTACGAAGCCTATTCAGCTGTGTCAGACCACGATTGTTATGCTGATATTTTGTTAAGTGAAATAATATTATTCATTTGTTTTTATTTTGCTCATAGTACTTGTAATACATAAAATAATTAGTTTGATACGTATACAAGCTGTGGTGGAAACAACTTTTTTTTAAACATTGTAAATTTGTAAACAATGTAAAACAAAATCAACTATCTTCTGTGTGTAAGAACTTAGCAACAGATTTTGATCCAGTTTTCACTATCACTATATAGTATAGACAAAGTCGCTTCCCGCTGTCTGTCTGTCCCTATGTATGCTTAGATCTTAAAAACTACGCTACGGATTTTAATGCGGTTTTTTTAATAGAGTTATTAAAGAGAAAGGTTAATACGTATAGTTTATCCTAGAATTCCCGCGGTAACTCCAAAATTACCGCAGGTGAAACCGCCGGGGACAGCTAGTTACCAATGTCATAGAGTTTTCTAAGGAATCCCCAAATTCGCCGATGTAAAACTGCAGGAAACCGCTTGTAATCTATGGACACACTCTACTCACGTATTTGTACGTCTCTGTCGCATCCTAAGTTCAAGTTGTCATAATATCTTTTAGTGAACCGATTGCAAAAAACAAAGCCTGTGTTTTGTATTAGGTTATAATTAAGATAATCGCGAAGATCAAGTTCCATTCTATTCAATAATTTTGCGCAGAAACTCTAAAAATTATTGCTTTGGACAGATATAATATTAACTGGTAGCGTTAATAAATAAATATTTTCAATGTGAAGCTGAATTTTTAGTTAAATTAAATTAAAATTATACTCGTACGTACAGTGATGCAAACAAATTATTTGGTATGTATGTACACAAAATTAACACAATCTAACAAAACATCACAGTATAATATCGACTTAGGTACATCAGCTAGAGACTTAGAGTAACGCCATATTTTATGGTCAGATTTTCAGCAGTTCACTACTTTTTATAGGTATTCAATAATCTATAGTGCCATGAAAATAAAAATATTATCTCTAAAATAAACCAAAATAATTACTTAGTTCATTCTATGAGAGTAACAAGTCTGCGATCATACCGTGGGGTGGATTTGATCTCCCTCGTAAGGAGTCCAGGGAGAGACGATAGCTGACACTTGGTAACACGTTCAGTCGTGTTCGTGTCCAGTAACCAGTCGCCTTGTGTCCTGTCTTCCGTGTACGATTACTATTCGATAGACGTCTGTCTAGAAACGACGGCGTCTACGACTAATGGAAGCCTAGAGACTAGAGACTCTAGGCAGTTCTATACGATGTTAAGCCTCTGTGATTTCTGACATGACGTGATATTGCCGACGGTGAAAGTTTTAATTCAAATCAATATCAGACGCAAATCAACATGCAAATGAATTTTTTCAAAAACATCTATATACACATAAGTACAATAAAAGTGTCTGTTTGTAATTCCAAATTAACGGCTTTTCACTAAATGTATATGCGGTACTTAACACACGAAAATCCATTTTTTTAATTTTTGTCTGTCTGTCTGTGTGTTTGTTCTAGCTAATCTCTGAAACGGCTAAACCAATTTAAACGGGACTTTTACTGGCACATACCTAGCTGATGTTATAAGAAGTAACTTAGGCTACTTTTATTTTGGAAAAAAATAGTTCTTGCGGGAATTCCGAAACTCACGCGGGTGAAACCACGGGGCACAGCTATATAATATGAAAAATGTATGGGCGACCGGGCTTCGCTCGTTGTGATAACTTCTCCTCGAGGAAGTTGCTTATAGCGCCATCTATTGTTAAGTAGAATGATATTAAATCTGTCCACCTAATTTCTTGTCAAAACATCGAGATTTGATACAGTTTTCACTATTTACAGAATTTAATTTGGAAGATTTAAATTATTTACACATAAAGAATTTCCCGATGTTAATTCCTTATATGGATTGATTGTAAATGTAAATTTAAAAAGCAATATTGTTTTGTAATCATGTGTACCTAGGTACCTAATGTAGATTAGTTCGATTAGTTTCGATTGTGTAACTACAACTCTTTTGTTCGGAAATATATACTAGCGTTTTTAACTGTAGGCTCAATAGTTTTTTTTTTTATAATAACAATATTATAGGTAGGTATTATGGACCGGGTTTCAAGTAGGTATACATATGACTTCAGTGATGTAAGTTTAGGTAACTTTGCTCAAATTTCATGAAATTTAGAAATTTTTAAATTAGTAGATGTATTAAGTAACCATCATATTCATATACCTTAAGATAAAAAATGTAGGTAAATAAGTAAAAATTACTAAACTCAAGTAATATAATATGTGTTTTATATAATATAATATTGTTATTAAGTATTTAAAGCAAGTATTTAATGAATTTTGGGTAAAACCAACAGCTATATACATAGTAGGTGCTTTTACTACCTATTTATTTATACCCATAAATGTTTGAAGTTTGAATGTTTACTATCTTAACTTGAAACTTTTACGTCATTCAGAGATTTTAATTGTGAATTAGATACCTACCTAGGTATGTGCTTAAATATATTTTTTATATTTATATCGTATACCTACTTATGGTGTTTCGACATGTCATATATTTTATAAACAACAAGTTTAGTTAAACAACTGTGTAATTAATAAACTTTACCTGTGCTTAATATTAACGCGCGAATAAAGTTATTTGTAGGTAAATAAAAAATAATAAGAAAGAGTCAAACTGGTTGCGATTTGCTTGGTTCAAAACCACATTCGCATTTCGCATAATAACAGTGACGTAGAGTCGCATCGCGTCGCTACACTGCCTTCTCTTGCCAGTCGTGATAATTATTAATTTAGAGCACAGAACCGCGCCACTCGCGGCTGTCATTAGTGACACCTCCCGCCAATTAGAGCGCTCCGAGTGTTTGATGCACGCTTTTTATTTAACGCAATCTCTAGCAATTATCGAATGACACCCGATGTGTTATTCAATTCGCCGTTAGTGGTTTTTATACGAAAGTGTGACAGGGTAAAATTGTTGTTGTATCGTCATGAAGTGCACTGGCAATTTTGCGATTTGACGAAATAAAGTTTTCTATTTCATTAAATGGTTTTCTTTTTTTTCCTCTTTTTTCGCTCGACTGTTTCCAAAGGTATACCTACCTATATGCGTCAGCGCGTGGACGTAAGTACTAACTGACTTATTAAAATGTAGGTAAGTAACTAAAACCGATTACAGACATTGGAATTCACACATTTAACACTGGCAAACTCTAAACCGGAATTCATTAAATAAAACTGGAACAAAATGGCGTCATCGCGCCGCGAGCCAACCAACGCGAAACCGTTTCGCGCTCTGACAGTTTCGCTGAAACTGGGACACACCTAACCCATGTGCAATGTATTTAGTAGAAACTATTTTTTTGTAAACGCATACCTTGCCTACAGTCAGTGGTATCAATAATCGACAACACCAGTTAAATTGAAAATCCTGAAAACTTTAAAATTTATGAATTAGGAACTAATAACATACCTAAATATTATACTACATACTAGCTATGTCCCGCGGTTTCACCCGTTGTAATGTCGGAGTTCCCGCTGAAATTCCGGGATAAAAAGTACCCTATGTCCTTCTCTGTATCTGACCTGACAACGTGCATGCCAAATTTCATCCCAATCCTTTCAGCCGTTTTTGCGTGACTGAGTAACAAACATCCAAACATCCACACTTTCACATTTATAATATTAGTAGGATTATTGTTATGTAATAATACCATCAATACATTCCAAGTACGTAAGCAGTTTCATGAGTATATAATATGTTTGTTATCAGTAGATATAAGAATCTAGCGCTGCCAACGCATCGCGAAAATGAAAAGAATACCTACATAGTTGGTAAATCCTAGGTAAGTAGTTATATCTTGAATATAAAAATCTGAACCATGAAAATTAAAAGAAAATAATATCAATAATTTTAAAGCATATGAGTTGTCTGGAATTCCGCTAGCAATCTATTACGTATACCTACTTATTTTACCTAGGTACCTATACGTAATTATACCAACAAGTTTCTGCAGATTAAACTTTATTATGTTAGGATTGTACCAACTTGTTTAAATAGAATCTTTCCATTAACCCTGGTAGTCTTATAAGTTCTATATACGTAAGTTATTTTCTTGATGGTAAAATTTAGATTGATATTTTTTTTTTTACATTACGAATAATAAACTATAGTGACATCGTCATCTGTTATTAAATCTTAGGACAATCATATTGTGCAATATATTATCCATATCACCTGTGGCCCGTATCTGGAGTCCAAGTTAACCGTACTTGTTCTTAAATCGGAATCGAGATCCAAGGCCTTGGTGAAATCACTGCGTAGGTAAGCCTTAGCTTAGCCTTAGGTAGGGCCTAGACTATCGGTAACTATCATAGATAGGAATATATAAAACAGTATATAGCAAAAAAATACCTGAGTAGGTACAGACTTCAGACTCGGATTTACAATTAATGGCGCCTCGAGGGTGGAGATAATAAAATAAACTATCACTTAATTTTATTGCTTTAAGCAAGGGTTAAAATAATAGCTTAAACTTGGGTGGCATACCTACCTATATCTGCCACAGTAGGTAACCGACATAGGTAGGTACATACCTACCTACTTTTCTTATATCTGGATAGTCACTCAAGATTCTGCGGTCAACATCAAAATAACTTAGTAAGTAGATAATTAATTACCTACCTTCTAAGAAAACTTGGTAAATAACAACAGCCCTAAGGACACAGACTAAGATATGTTTTTGGCGATCCAAGGGTGACTATATAGACAGATAGGGACCTAATAATAATTATGAACACTTTTTTTTTATTTTAAAACGTTCAATTGGATCATGAAGATAATACAAGTAAGTATGTACATACATATAATTAAGTAGAATTAACTTAGTATTAAACCATAGACGATAGAAATAGGCGATACGATAGAAAAAAAATTGGAAACATTTTAATTTAAAAAAAAACGTTTACTTTCACATCGTTATCGCCAATAACCTAACCTTATACCTGTAATTTTCACTGTAATAGATTCACGCCTGCTTGAAACATATTTTTGCAAGGTGTCATTTCATTTATGGACCCAGACCAAGTCCTACTCTCCGTAAAATTATTGTTCAGAAAGTTTACTGATGCATAGGTATTATTATTACTATTCTTTAAGATTAAGTGAAGGTACAGTTTTATTACCTACCTTGCCAAAAAAAAACGTGAACCGAAACAAATGCTTACATTCCTACCTAAGGTAAAAAGTACCTAAAGTAAGAAAAAAAGCAAAATAGGTAAAATTTGCAAATCCTTTTTTACTATTTTTAAGCATCAGAGTTACGGAGGATAGAGATCAATTTAAGCAGTAGGTATAAACTTTTTCATCAAAACTAATAACTTTAATTTTTGAAGTGTGTACAGCATATTATTATTTTTAGGTAGGTAAGTAGGTTTACAAAATAAAAATGGAATTATTATTATTGAATTATACTTAAACAATAAAAAATTAGAAAAAATAGCATACAGCAAATACAACATTTACTACAAAGAATTCTGCATACAATCTTATAAATAATTTTGTAATTAGATAAAATAAACAGATCCGTGAAACTCGGCTCAAATTAGACATCAACGGCATGTTGCATGCTACAATCCATAGAAATTTCAACTGAATTGTAGCGTGTAAGGTATTAAAAGAGAAAGAAACAGTCAAAAAAGAAAGAGAAAGAGACAACGAAAGTAAAAATAAACGAGACACGCTCTTAAATTAAAAAAATATTGAGAAAGAAAGGTAAGCAAAAAACCAGCAGTAATCATAACATCATCGTTCATGAAATAACAGCTAAATATTAAATGATAATAATCTTTTCATACAAATTAATCTGTTACCAGCGTAAATCAAAACTCCACGTAGATAGAACTGCGGGCAACAGCTAGTTAACAAATATAATATCGATCCTATCGAAAAAATCTTCTGCAATTGTGTCGATAAAAACTTTTTAAACAAAAAATAATATCTATCCAAATACCTACCTATAGTAAATATAAAATTGTCAAATTGGTAAACTTGATACAATATTACTTAATAATAAAAGCCAAATATTGAACGAGTAGGTATACTGAATAGATAGGAATCAATGGAAATTTAACAATAAAGATGTCGCAACGGGTTCAAATAGACTAATTCGATGCACCGTTTCTCACCTCTAAATACATCAAATTGGTACTTATAACCGTTGATTATTGTCTTAAAATAAAAAAGGAATGTAAAATACCATCCTAGGCAGGTACATTTGTATTGTTATAGGGGCCTTGAACTTAACATGCAAATACTTAGGAGTTTGAACGCTCACGGAGCTACAGCTGAACAAACTCTGTATGCCACAGCTATATACGTCTGCTCGTCTGCACAAGTGTCTGCTTCGTAACAAAAATACAAAAGTATTACTGATGCAAATCAAATGGACAGAAAAAAAAAATTTGTTAACATTTACACGTGTGAAGCGTTATACTGCAATAGTTCTACAACAATGTTTTAAAATACCTACCTAGGTATATTGTTTAACATTACTTAGTTTTTCCCAGGATATTTTTATATTTTTAACAATCGTTAAGTTTTATGAAAATAACGGGTTATGTGTAACATGGCATTTAAAGTAGGTAAACTGAAGAACATTTAGCACCGCCGGCAAACAAATATTGAGATTTGCATAGTGTATGCTCGCCGTGACGCGCGACGGTCCACGATCGCTTCTCTCGCCACGCGATTAAAAATGCAGGCTGCGGCGGGTGGGAGAGTGCGGGCGGGGCGGAGCTGCTGCGCTTTTCACTGCGATTGGTGGAGCGCCGGGGCAGGCGGGGCCGCGGGGAGCGGAGCGGGGGGGCTACCACAGCTGCCAGCGCCCGGAGCGAGCCACCTCACAGGCTCACAACGTACACAGCGGGCGCGCCGGTCGGACCTGTCTATGACCTGTGTTCATATCGATCCCGTCGCGTGTCCATGTCAGTGACCGTAAAATTTACTTTTTGTTTTGTGAAGTGAACATATGATCAGCAAACTGTACGCGCATCAGCAAGACGATATGTTGACGATGGAAGCGGATCTTAAAGGCGGCAACCTCCATGCGGCGGTGCCGTCGCATCACTCGCTGCAGCACGGCTACGGATCACTGGGAGCGCTGGGCGGCATGATGTCGCTGCCGCAGCAGCAGTCGCTAGCGCAACACCAGCAGCTGCAGCATCACCACCAGCAACAGATGCCGCAACACCACTCGCAGCCCCAGCAACAACACCACGCGCCCCCGAACAACAACAACAACAGCAGTAACAAGAACTCGAACGCGGAACGTGTGAAGCGTCCTATGAACGCATTTATGGTGTGGTCGCGAGGGCAACGCCGGAAAATGGCATCAGATAATCCTAAAATGCATAATTCGGAAATATCGAAACGTCTTGGTGCACAATGGAAAGAACTATCGGAAACGGAAAAACGGCCGTTCATCGACGAAGCCAAGAGATTGAGGGCAGTTCATATGAAAGAGCATCCCGATTACAAATACCGTCCGCGTAGGAAGACAAAGACGCTCGCCAAGAAACAAGAAAAGTTTCCCATGGGGAGCGCAGGCTTGCTCGGAGCGAGCGATGCGCAACGCAACGTTGCTCCGTCGGCACAGCAACCAAGAGATGTTTACCAAATGGCGCCAAACGGATACATGCCTAATGGCTACAACATGATGCACGACCCCAGTGCGTACCAACAGCAGGCCTACGCATATCCACGATACGACGTATCACAAATGCAACAGGCGTATGGCGGTAATTACTACACCGGGGCCGGTCAGGGTTCTCCCTACCTGCCCCAGCCGCCGTCACCTTCCCACGCATACGGTCTGGGACCAGGTTCGCCTGGTGCGTATGGCCTGCCGCCGTCGTGCGCGTCGCACTCCCCGAGCGGTTCGTCGGCGAAGTCGGAGGCAGTGTCGCCGGGCCCGCCGGGCATGAAGCGCGAGTTCGTGTCGTACGAGCAAGCGCCACAGATGAAGCGCGAGCACACCCCGCACGGCCACCCGCACGATCAGCTCGGCATGAAGCGCGAGTATGCGCAGCAGGATCTCAGCCAAATCAATCAAATAATAGGATTGTACCACGTGCCCGACGAGCAGCGGTATGCGCCCGCCACCGAACGGGTGATGCCACTCATGTGAGAATCACCATTCGCGTGCGACATTGACATCCCGCCACTATGAGCGCCATAGTCGCCACGCCAGATGTTATATGCAATACCAGTGACTGTTGTGAATAAGTTTTATATACGTGTTAAGACAGTGTTTGTTTCGTACACTGCCGTTACATACTTACGGGTATGTCGATTTATTACTAATTTTTATTGTTGATGAGACTGTTCGGCTGGTCGCTAGCCGCGATTCAATTAAATGTTGTTAATAATAATATTTGTATAATATGTAACGATTAATTATTGTGAGTTAAAATTTGTTTCTAAAGTGAAGTGAGGAGTAGGTAGATTTTTAGCACTGGAGACGACGTAGTGCATACTGTAAATTCCATACCAAATCCATTTGTAAATATAGTTGTAATGATATGTTAAGATTGTAATTATAATATAAAGCGTAGGTAGATAGCGATAAGAAGTGGCTCGGCGATTCTCACCATCATCCGCTCGCGCGGATTGTACAAAATTTGTTATGGTTCTGAGAACGAAAATTATAATTCTTTAATAAAATGTACAGTGAGTGTTACATAGTCAGGAGAAGAAGTACCTATTATTGAAAAAAAGTTATCAATAAACCACGCGTTAAAATAACAAATATTTTGTTTTGCTTTTTTCTTGGCTTCACATAATACCCACCTATTAAAACCTAAATAACGCAGTGAAAAATATAGAAATCGCTGCAGTTTATTTTATTTATGGGTATAAGAAATATTTTTACATGTTTCTTTTACTACTACTGAAATAAAGTTGAACTACAAGTAGAAGTGTTGTACTAAAGAATAAGAATACCACATTTTCACCATACAAAAGACATCAACGAGGTTGCGTTATTGACAAAGAGTATTCAGATATGTAGGCTGCTTTATTAAAAATATTTACTTGCATTTATGGTATTAATAGTAAAAATAACGTGGCTTGTTTTAATCACAGCGCAGTTATTAAATATGCTTCTCAAATCATAAATTTTACCATATTTTACCTGCTTTTTTGCGAGTATTAAAAAAATCTGCAGAAAGCCTATACCCAGACAAAATATGAATCTTATCATATTTTTCAGGTAAAATCTTATCTAAGGGTGTTCTTTAGGTAAAAATAAATAACCACATTAAAAACGGGCAGGTACTACCGCACTACCGCATAAAACATATATATTTTTACTGCGTTTTTTTTATGTAATATAATGTCATCAACATTTTTTTCGACAGAGCAATTGAACGGTTTTTATTTTGTGATAATTAGTGGACCATATCAAAAATCAATATTATTTCAATCGGACAGTATCAATTTTGCAGCCAAATATTTTTATTCAAATTTTATGTATATATTAATGAATATTGTGTGGATTTTTTTGACATCAATAACACAACAATAAATGATAGCATCCCACAAAACGTCCACCTTTGATAGTTTTTTACGGAAGAGAAAAGGCTGCACTACAAATAATTATGGAATAAAGTTATTTATTATACAAATATTTTATTCTGATTAATACTATTACGAGTAAAGTTTATATAGTTTATGTCACAATATTATTTATACTTGGATTAAATCGAAATTTAGGTACATAGAAATGAATATAAAAAATCCCCAACTCACAAGTGAGTTGCGCAAGAAACTGGAGATTCAATCAATTACTGCCAACACGCAAAGGGTGAGGACGGCTTTAATCAAATCCCTCCGTATAGTTTGATAGAATTCGGGCACTCATTCCTCCCCCGGGAGTACCAACTTAATCCTGTCAAAAATACGCCCCAATGTTTATGGGGCATTAATTACAACACTATATTCACTTAGCGCCATTGGCAGGGTGATTTTTGTCGAGTTGACGGACGCTCCTAATTTCCCTTTAAAGTATATAGGTACTATAAATGTACAAAATAATAATCAAAACCATCACTTTACGATGGTAGGTCACCAGGTACTTCAAGATGATGCAAATATAACAGGCTTGTCTCTGGGATATGAAGGTGCTATAAGGTCACGCGACATTTCGACTAAAAAATTAAAAAATACGCGTCCAATATTTTTATTAATCTACAAGATGGACTAAAACCTAAAATTTGGTTGACAAGCCCATTTGAGAAAACTTCTCTTCTGTTTATTGACTGTCAGTCTTTTTTCGTTGTGTTTGTTATTGTCTTCTTCTTAGAAGAAGAATAAAGGAAGTTTGGAGTTCCTGCGGGAATTCCAAAATTTGCGGGGGTGAAACTGCGGGGCACAGCTAGTTTATTATATTTCACAAGCAATAAAATTCAGTTTTTAAGAGTAAGAGGCTATCAATTTTTATTTATGACTTTGAGTGAAAATAAACCAGCTCGGTAAGTTACCTATCATTAAAAAATTCTAAATTCTCATTTCAGATTTCAGTCCGATAACCCCTATCAAATAATCGTCACCTTGGGAAGTATCTATCGTTTGTAAATGTGTCAAAAAATTATATGCTGCTACTACTACTACACCATCAACTAAACATTATTTTTATGTAATTTAATGTTTTGTTTCTTATTATAGACATTTAAAAATCTGTACAAAATAGCACTTATTTATATAATTACCTAAGTTCTTTCTTTCATGAGTTTTCCACAGGCTTTTTTCCGATTTAAGTTAAATCGGTGACAAATTGACTTCATTTACTAACATTCTAGTGTGTTATTACAAATAAAAAAATATTATTTAGAACGGTAAATAATTTTTTGTGTGTACCGGACGTATCTGAATCGTAGGAACTTACTCCTGTTTCGCACCCCACCGTTACGCGGCGCGGTTCGGCGGCCGCGACCCGGGAATGAACCCGCGACCCGAGGGTGGGCAATCACTGCGCTTTCCCACGAGGCCCGTTTTATTGTTTTCTCTCACGGTTCGTGACATGTCATTGCGATGATTGTCGTGAAGGTTTCCGCTTTCTAATCACAAGTTTAGGTAATAGGTAAACAGTTTTAATACGAATGTATTAGAAGATATAGGATAAAGTCAAAATCGGGTACGTGTATGCATCACGCGCTAAGAGTAAAACTTATATAAAAACAACAAACATACATACATACATTTATTTTTTCTGAGATCCATAAATATCAAAATAAATTTAAATATTACTTTGTACTTTGCTCGATGTTTAGTCTGGTTTGTGATCGGAACATAATATAATAATACACTATAATAAGTAAAAATTGTAATAACTACAATCTGTTTTGTGTACTTAAATAAATAAATAAACAAAAAGTTTAGAGAAGCTGTGGGGATTGATACGGCCCGTAGCACCTTAGCCGCATGTCATTCGATTGCAAAATCTAAAAATTTGTTCTGTTCGTCATTATTTACAATTTAATAAATTATAACTTATTTTTAACAAACAGTAATTTATGCATACTTACTAATTATTTATTCGCAATATTTATTCGCATTATAAATTATAAGTATTATTATATTGAGGTAGCCATTCATCGCAATCACCTACATCAATACCATGTTATAAATCAAATGATCTGTTTTCTTTAGCTCGATGTTTATTTCGTTTTATCTATAGGTATGAATTTACATATTTATCATTTAAACAAGATACAAAAAAATATAATAAAGTTTGTATGGCAAAAATATTTAAAACAAAATAATATAGGGAGTCCTAGTGTCACTAGCGGTATCCAATTCAATGACCATTAGATTTTCTATCTATTTATTTATTATAAAAACTGTATTGCACTTTATTGTACAAAACGCGGTCTTAATGCCTCTACCAGTCAACCTTTAGGCTAGGTGTTATTTTAGCGCCAGGTTTCCAAAATCAGAATAAAAAAAATAGATACATAATAGGTACATTTATATAAATAATTGCTATAACGAGATGTAACTTAATTAGTTAAATGCCAATTAACATTAATTTATTAAACTTGTCTGATTGCGGCAGTTTTGTTTTAAAAATCTATACTTAACTAAGTAATCATTAAAGTCGACTCTGAGTGCGGCCGTAAGTAATCATTAAAGTCGACTCCGAGTGCGGCCGTAAGACACTCATTTGGAAATAAACATGTAGGTACCTACCTACGTGTATTTTATTAACTTAGGCAATTTGGTTTCTAAAACATCCGGAGGACTTATTTTTTGTCGGTGTACCTACAAACACCGTATTTGCTTATTTTTACATATAAGTCTATGCGTTTATGCGTGTAAACTTATATCTATAAGTCTAAATATATACATCCATCTGGATGTAGAAGATAAAACATCTTTAGAAATGCACATGTTTTCAACTTTTTTTCCAGCGAAAATCTTTCCCAAGCTCCCATGGCGAGGTAAGTAAGTACCAGCAAAACAAATACGCGAACAAACAACGGTGCTAAAGTTGTCACGTAATTCGTTCGTCAAACATGCTGGGTGTTTGTTCTTGAGATTGACACCGCGGCACCGACACCGTCTCGGGCCGCCCCTGCAGTCGGTCCCTTTGTTTTTACGCTGCACGCTGTCAATATTTGTTGTCATTTGTCAATAAATTGTAGCAAATGGGCGATCCGGCGATACGCCAGCGGGAGTGCTGGTGGGTGGCGCTGTGTATACGACTTGTTTGAACATTTGCCCTCAGATACTTCATATACGTGTAGGTACAAATCGTCGCTTAATCTACCATTTCTATTCTAAGGCTTGAACTTTGACTACCATATTCAAATGAGGCATAACTGAAGAGTATTATGTACCTACCTACTCACTTTTGCATCAAGCGACCCACTTGTTATGGTTTTTTGATGTATTCAACCATTGAAATAAATATTTTACACTCGTATGACGTTTTATTATTATATTATTTAGCGTCGTTATCACACAGCACCTTTTTGTATAAGGTAATATGGGATACAATCGAGATTAGCTACTTAGAAGATTAGATACTTTTTTATCAGTGGTAAGTACCTACAGTAGGTAAGTTCATATTTAGTTGGGTAGGTGTTTTAATTGCTACAGCATCTTTGCGATTAGAACACATGTACCAAACTGTGGTTTCACCCACGTCAACTTTATAATTCCCTCAAGAACTCTTTGTTCCGGAAAGATAAGTAGGTACCTACCATATTATATAGAATTTTCGAAAACAAGACTTATTTTCTGGCGTATTGTAAATAATCAACTCTTTTTGAAAGTGATCTTAGCTCTGTGACCGGGATTAGGCCTAAGTTGGCCTCGTTTGTGATAGGTAGACCTACTTGTTCACGACTAACGCGATAGGTCATTCTCATTTTTAACCGACTTCCAAAAAGGAGGAGGTTCTATGTTCAAGTGTACCTACGTAGGTTTTTTCTTTATGTATGTTCACCGATTAACTCGAAGACAGTTGGACCGATTTGGAAAATTCTTTTTTGTTTGACAGGGTATACTCCCAATTAGGTCCCATTGCCACCAAGTTGGTATCTGATGATGAGATCTTGGAGAAATCGAGGGAACTCTTCAAAAATTATAGGCACACCTATAGCGATTTGGGTATTTTTTATAGTAAATCGTTCATTTGCTTTTGGAAAGCAAAATTTGAAGAAGTGGAACTGATGATGAAGACCACAGATGGTCATCGGAACTACTCAATTATAGGTATCTCACGGGTTCCGAATCGTTAACTTTAATATGGTTTCTAAACAATTTATGCTCGTCACAATGTATATGGTGAAGTGGAACTGATGGTGATGTACTAGGATAACTCCTCAACAATTAACGTCCCTGTGTCGGAAAAAGCAATATTTTGTAAAAGGTGATGAGCAGTTGACATTAAGCTATTGTAACTTAAAGAAATTACAAACTAAGTCACTTAAAAGCGAGAAATAAACAAAATTTTAACAAAAAAATTTAAACCGACTTCCAAAAACACAAAACTAAAAAAGGTAAAAATAACAAAATACCGATTTAATCCAAAAGACAAAAACACACGTAATATTATTATTGGTTTGTGCTACCACTGATCGGTATGAAATCGGTGACAAGCCAAGTATGGAGTAGATAGGTAGATAGATGGGTTAAGTCCACTCCCGCCACGAGCTCGTCGTGAAGCTTTACAACCCGAGTGGGCAGACGTAAGCGGGCTTGGCACCGAATTCAAATCGAAAAGTGGTAACACAAACCAATAATAATATTACGTGTGTTTTTGTCTTTTGGATTAAATCTGTATTTTGTTATTTTTAGCTTTTTTAGTTTCGTGTTTCTGGAAGTCGGTTTTAATTTTTTTGTTAAAATTTTATTTAGTACTTATCTACGAGTTGACCCGACAGACGTTATATCCTGTTCAAATTTTATTAGGAACTTCTAATTTTATAATTCATCATCTTTATTAGTTTTCCACCCGGTCAATTTTTCGAACATTTCATTTCCTAAAAAGGACTACATAATATTACGACTACTTAAGAAGAAAATAATTTGAATAAAATTTAATTTTTAGTTAATTAAATTGAATGCCCAGTGTATAAAGTATATATAAATTGAGAACACAAGGGGATTTTTTTATTCGTTTTATTTATTAAGTGATGACTTTAAAATTATGCAATATCTTTAAAATTGACAAAATAATGATCACTTCGTCATCGTCACTTAATATTTCACCCTGTAAAATTGAATTTGTACTCTAGGGAGGAATATAAGCTTAAGCTATTCATTAAAGCTCCCAATAGAATCACCAAATTCACGCTTGTGACACCAAGGGCAACAAGCTTGTAAACAATAAAGTTTCTTAGATTATCCAAACTAGCTGAGTGTACAACGACGTGATAATGAAAAGAAAAACCAGTGATACGACAGCCTTGGTCGTACAAAACGTACTACTTTGTACACTTGGCTCCAGAAATGCGTGCGCTGCCTGCAGAGGTCTACACTCCTTCGAACTTATAGATTTTAGGTATTAAAATCATTTTAAGCCAGAAAAATGAACTTGATTATGGAGATGTCGCTTAAATATTATAGCTGATGCAACTATATAATACTTTTTGCCAGTTATAATATATACTCTTGATGCTTGTGTATATAATATCAAAGCCGGTAAGTAAGTATTACGTACGATTTGAGTACGAAATTCTAAGTTTTAAATCCGTTTAAGAATTCATAACTCTTACTAACTTATTACTTCGAGCAATCAAAGGTAAATTTCTAATTATTTCAGGCAAAATTCATTATTACATTGCTTTAAATTTTTCACGAGACGCTTTTAATAAATCCCTTCGTTCTTACGTCTAATTCAAAAATCTATCTGTGCACTTTTGCCTGCCACTGTACCCCGAGTTGCCCTGTGCGCTGCGCCCGAGCGGACGCGGCAAAAAAATTTAAATGGAATTTTTACTTTTAACTTTAGTGCTCATGACCTTCTCGGAATCGTTACTTGCCGTAACGGTACTTGTACAGCGCAACTATCCCTCAGGTATCGAAACGAACCACCCGCCGATTTTTATGACTCCTAAAACAGAATTCTAGTAAAAATAAGTACCTACCTACTCGTACATACAGCGAAAAAAATTAATGGTTTTATGAACCCAAAATAAACTTTATGTATAAATCACTATTTACGTTTATTCTTATATAACTACATACACGCGTAACTAAGCCCATCGACCAAGAGGAAGAATTTTAAGCTAGGTTGCTATTCACTATAATAGCTGTTTTCCTGTTGATTTGGAATCCCTCGGGAACTCTTTGCTCTCACTCAGTATCCCTTAGGTACTTATCAGTAAAATAATTTTAAGGATCGGATTAGCTCCTAACAAACTTTCCTTCTTATAATGTCTTGAGGCTGAAATAGCTACATAGATTTGTAAAAGCACCATCAAACAAACCAATATGTCTCCAAATACGAGTTATCGTAATCTGACCAAATTTAATATTACAGTTGTGAACTACTTAATACTACTGGACTACTTAAAAGTCAGTAACATGGTAAGACGATAAGGGGGAGGGTCAGTCAGTATAAAAGATATAGAAAAATTCAAGCATTCTAATATCACTAGCAGAATTTAAACAATATTTTTTTGCCTCTTCAGCCAAAACGCAAAATAAAAAAGAGTGTCAGTATTATATCAGTATTCTGTTACTCGCAGTAAACAAGGCCTGCTTAGTTTAGGATCTGATGGCCCTGTGTCATATCGTCCAAGTATTGTTATTATGTAGATATTAAATAGGTATTAATTTATTATGATCTACTGCTCATACACCACTTACCTAAACAAAATATTTATTAACCGTTTAAAAAAAATCTAACAAATATTATTAATGCGAATGTGAGTTTGTTTTGTTTGCTTGTTTTGCTACTTTTTGTTAGTCTTTCACGCCAATGGACATAGGGTAATTTTCATTTAGAAAAAAGTACCTACTTACTATTCCCGAATGATAGAAAACTGATTGACACAATTTACATTAACAGCGAAGCACCGGTTATTTAAAAATAAAAGTGAACATTGGTTCGGTAATAAAAATATGTTGTTTCGGGCATCGGGAAAGTTTTAGTACTGTAAAAGGGGTACAGCGCGGCGGGACGGTCGGCCCACGGCAATAAAACAATTGTCATGGCTCCGTGTGCGGGTAAAAAGTGCCGCCAAAGTCTTGTCATTTTTAATTTTATTAGTTTGTTATCGATGTGAAACTGTAAATGGCTGTAAAAGTAACAAAATCAAGAGTCGGTGCCGACAATGGCGATAACTGATGTTCAATCGAAAACACGTCCCACAAATAAGCTGCATTCAGCGAAATCTTGAAAGTAGCCATGGAAAAAACCATACCTGTACTAAATCATTAATTAAATCTAATTAAATGATTGAAAAATCTTACCTCGTATACGGTTGAAAGTACTGATAGCGAACTTTTAAAAAGAACGTTCGAAAAGTTCGTTGTCATTATTTTAGAAAATCTATATTATGTAGGTATATTCATAAATTCTGTAATTTCAGTGGGTTTTATTAATAGATACAAAATAGTACCGACCGACCCTTTAAAAAAATTTACATATTTTCAAAAGGGAATGTAGGTAGGTACATAACATAAAATATGTCGTTTTTGTTTTATGACCGGCTGAATGAACTGCATCTAAATATTTCCGATATACAAGTGTCACTAACTGAAAAGCTTGCACAATGACTCTCTGCATGGAAAATGGAGGACACGTATCGCAGAACGAAGCAGGTTTGAAGGTACTCCACGACAGCATATTATATTATAGAATCAGATTTTGTGACTGCTGTGCTTTTCGTGAAGTATTTAGGTACTTAATTTCAATTAAATTCAATTTCCTTTTTAGTATCTATTAATTATTTATAAAACTGTATCGAGCTACTATAATCTCGTTGGAACCACACCCGAATCGAAAGTGAAATCCTTACTGCTTTGTATCTTCCAAATATTGTAATGTCTTTTAACTAAAACCCAAATAACAATGTAGAAATGGTGCCAACAATTATATTATATCTTTTGTGCTCATAATTAGTATTTTATTGCTTAATTTTTGCAAATAAAGGATATTTTTCAAAGGTCCAGTTAACCGGCAGGAATGCTACTATTCTTCTTGTCGGCAAGAACAAAGAGTTGGTCTGCCAGCGTAATATTTGCGTTATAATTGATCTAATAGCTAAAAAAATACAAAAGAAAGTAACACATTTTTACCTGTGCCTTACAGCTTACCAATAAAATAACGCACAAAACGGCAATAACTTCCGTATCTCTAGTCTACGGGCACTTACAGTAACAAAACGGCCGATAAACCGGTCTTCAGTTGTACCGATAAGAGTAACAAAATTGCGTGTGACTGTAAATAAAGGAGCGTCGCAGATCCTATATCAGTCACGGTGTAGTTCTTCATGAACAGTCTTAGCTACTGTTAATGATAAAAAACAAATTATGTTTGTGACTTTTCTTATATAAATTACTGAATAGACTAGGGGTATTCAATCTTTGGAGTTGAACAATTATTATAGGTACATACATTTTTGTGTCATAATCTAACGTATACAGTTTTTACAAGTTTCCCGAACTAGTAGCATAATACAAACTTGCGGCCAAAAATTAGCCTCGTTGACTTAATGCGAACTACAAAAAACCTAAAATTATAAAATGTTCATTTAAAAACATCTAATATTACTTATATGTTCATTTATATTACAATTATGATATACCTACAAACAAATCGATACCTATTAGGTATTTCATTAATTGCATGTGGTATTATTACCGATCTTTTATAAAACGATATGGTGAATAAGTTGAAAAGCGGATGTAATTAATGATGTACCAAAAACTGTGAAATAGGTGTTTCGCTACCTGAAAAAATAGTCCAAATATCGATTTCCATGACGCTCGCTCAGAAAAAAACGGTACGTTTGTATAAAAATAACGCACAGAAAACTTATTTAACGAATCGTCATCTCTCATGGTGAGCCAATCAAAACTCTAGTTTTCACGTGGTCACGCAAAACTAGAGTTTTGATTGGCTGACCAAGTTGTCGTGCCGTCTGCACTATCCCGAGTTATGTTTGCCTGAATTCTATTTAGTACAGGTTTACACGGACGACAAATATCTATATAATATAATCTCGCACAATCCATGAAATGTAAAGCATGGTAATATAATGATGAGACGACCAACCAGTCACTAAGAAATCATGTATCATCTCTTCAATGTGAGCTTTACGTTATGATCTCTAATCCATGTGGCTTCGCATTGTTCTGTCATGAGGGTCTGGTCTACCCAGATGAGTAGTGACCCTCCCTGGTCGTCTACAGCTCCGATCTGAACACGTCTGATCGTGTCCTGGTGTCTTACCTTATTCCGATTTACCCTGCAAGCTCTAGTCTGTCTCGAGCCTGCGTGCATGCCGTAAATCAAGGTTTCTTTTACCTTTCCTGACACCAGTCGGACATGGGGGCTGTGCCCCCACGAGGACCTCCTCCTTCCCCTTAGTCCTGCCCATTCCCAACTTCATGTAGACGACCTTACAATGATTCGCCTGTGTGCTTCCGGTACACACCCATTTGAGCCTGGGGCTCCCAGTTCAATGTCCTTGACTACCAAATGTACATTGTACTGCAAGATTGAACTTATTATAGATTATGGAGTTTCCCAGTGACTAGTCAGTCGCTTCACCATTCTCTGAATATATTGTATTAGAAAGTCGAATACACTATAATATCTGTGTTGACTCACCGAGTGTCTTTGTAACTTACTTCGGGCCGGACGACCTCACCTTACGCTACCTTTTCCGGCATTGCCTCTTATCCGCGCGGTCCCGATCGTCCTGCCCTTTATTCGTCAATCCAGTGCTGCCCTTTTACACTCCAAGCTGGACGACCTCATCTTACACTCCTTGTTTAGATATTATCTATTCCACGCGCGGTCGCGGTCATCCCGCGCTTGTATGTCCCTCTACCCACACTTTTGTTCAAGCATAAGCAAAGTGTTGCCACACCACAAAATATAGATTGACAGTACAATAATTAGTGTTGATACAAACCAATTGTTACATGGCAAATCGCGCTGTGCGCGACACAAGTGACATAACGATTCGTTACTTATGTTTTCTATGCGTTAACGATTGCAGAATGTCCACTTGGCTAACCCCCCTGGTGTAAAATGACTGGGTGTTACAAGTGTAATTTTATTTGCATCAGAGATTTCATCATCAGATGAACCGTAAACTTGTTTGACAAACAAATATTTCATACCCATGCGTTAAATTACCATGTTCTCACTGAAACTTAAAGCGTTTTCGGCCAGGCGTTTAGACAGAAGCAAAA
Source organism: Zygaena filipendulae (assembly GCA_907165275.2). NCBI lineage: Eukaryota > Metazoa > Arthropoda > Insecta > Lepidoptera > Zygaenidae > Zygaena > Zygaena filipendulae. The sequence goes on from OU015649.1 coordinate 4,068,604, forward strand.
AAAAAACAAAGGGCTGGGGGCACTCATAAATCGCCCGCGATAGAGTCATTAGACGGGGGCGGACTCGCCACTGAATAATTAAAAACAAATAAACTCTACACGGATTACGTTATCTCCGCCGATCTTAACGCTCGTTTATTTCTATTTAATAGTTCGGGTGTGCTTACATGGATACGTCGGTGTTAGATTTTATCCTTCTAAGCTTTTTTGTGGCATGAATCACCTCTAATTGTGAATATCTATATGACATACCTACGTCAACATCGGTCTGTTTTTGACATATTTATGTGAAATATGTTCAGTGTATTTTTTTAAACTTAAATTAATATAAGTACAAAGTTAGTCAAGCCAAGTCGCGAGCCTTAAGTTTAGTAATAACTATGATAAGTAAAGGAATAAGCAGGGTATGTTAAAAAACCTTTTATTTAGTGACTTTTTTTCGTAAGATTTCGTAAGATTCAAAGATTAATGTTTGACACGACTCACTGTATACCTACACTAACATTAACCTTTGATCCCACAACGACCTCAAAAACACTGGGATAAGGCCGAAAATGTGTTTTGTATCTTTGAAAATAAATTTTTCGAAAACCTTTTGACTTTTACGATAGCCAAGCAAAAAAGTAAAAGTTATTTTTTATCTACACCTAATATGTAGGTACATAGTAAGTACATACAAATTACCGGAAAAAGAAGTTACCATCCGAAACACCTATAGTGAAAACTTAAAACGCAATATCATTTTGGAAATTTTTGTGTGATTTTATGTATAAAATACTCGGCCAAGAACTCCTTGCGATTGCGAACAGCGCCCGCACTGTGTTGGCATTCGTTCACCAGCTACATAACATTGTGGTTAAGGCGTCGCTGCTGCGTCGCCGACTGTACACGCACTAACAACATGGCCCCATACGTATGTGACAGTGAAGTGTTTGTTCAATTCGCATGAAGCATCCTCAACCAGCCGATGGATGAGACGAGCCGGCGCCGCGGCGCCTCCACACGGCCCGCTGTGGGCTCTTCACGAAACGTTGGGCTAGTAAAATATTATTTCTATAAATTATGTTTTTTTTTTATATATACACATAAACATAAAGCAATATAAACTAAAAAAAACTTGCTCTTCCCAACGGTTTAACTCTTGTGTCATACTTTTCAACTAAAGGTTTTAATTTACATCAAAGAAGGCCTTGCACAAAATTTTGAGTAAAATATTGAGGTCATTCAATTTCCCTTTTTACCTGTATTTAAAGACGATAATTTAATTGTCGTGTGTGTCTGTTGCGCAATTTTTTTTTTCTATTCTATTCTAATTATGTCCATGCGTGTCACTTCTGTTGACTTCATGTGCGTTATTTCCGTTGCGTTAATTTAAATTTAAAACTCGAACAATCTTAAGCAATTACCTACATAGTTGCTTAGTCACAATTTTCCTTCCCGAAAGTTTAAAATTTAGTTTTAAAATAGAATGGGAAATAAAATTTAGTTTTAAGATTTTACTTCCCATACCTACATTAGCAGTGCGTATAATTCAACCCTTACTAGGTACATACCACACGACACCTGCATCGTATATAGACAGTAAATTAATTTATCGAACGGTCCAAGATAACGGTATGGCCGAAGACTCTTCTGCCAGTCACACAATCGACCTCGCAAATCAAAGTGAACATACGCAACTCACAAACGACCACACAAAAACCTATTCAAACTACGCAACAATACAGTTTTTTTTAGCTTGCAACCGAACGCACATTGGATGTACAACTACAATTGTCAGGCGCTAAATAAACAGTTGATACCGACTACACATCATTACATCAAAGATGAATAAGCATTGTTATAGGACATTGCACTTTAAAAGTTTGAGGATAGGTGTTAGAATTGAATTTCTTTGGAATGCAAGCGTTTTCTTATCGAATAGTAGGTTAGTGGGCACGGGGAACGCCAGGTCAAACGGTTAGCAAACAACCACGTTCGCATTTGCTACGGTTTATATTTGTTACTGTTAATAACGTAAAATGGTTGCGAAAGCTCTCGGTACAACATTTTGTTGAGCGCAGTTTGTTTTGAACAGAAATAGCAAGTGGGTCTTAAAAAAAAGAAAGTTTTTAAGTAAAGTGAAAATTATGATATTGTAATAGATACCTATCAAGATTTTCGAGTTATACCTAGGTACATTTACTTGAGAGGTTTTATAACTCGTTATATCTGACATATTAATCAACATTATTGCTAATCCTATATCGATGTATTCAAGTAGTCGAGTAATAAAATTATTCATCTTTGTTCTAACTTAAAAGAAAATTTAAATTATAAACATTTATTTACTTATCCAGTAAGAGGGTTGATATAACTTAAATGACTAATAAATTAAATAACTATGCGACAAAAAACTGTAATGAACAATGTTGGATTTATTATAAACACAGCGAACCGTAACCTTCGGATTGTTGCTATCGTTTTAACAAAACAACTCGGAAGCATCTCCGGATCAAACCCAAAAATAATCGCCCATCAATCAAGCGTTCCAATCATGAGAAAAAAATTCTTTGTCGGAACAAAGCCGCATTCGTAATTGGAGGGAGAAGGGGGGACAAAATAAAAAAACAAAAGTAGAAAATTGTCTAACAACTCGAAACTCCCAAATCATTCTGTTTAGTGCGAAATTATAGCGTTTTAAGCGGGACGTTTAGATGATTTGTACGTCTGTAATAGACGGGTGTTACGACGCCACTTACGTGCCTCGGGACGGAAAAGTGCGCCGCATTCTATTAGTGGAACAAAAAGTTAGCTTAATTTCACACCTGTTTACGTTTAATGCCATAATGACACGGGAACGGTGAGCTTCTGCACGCGTTGCCGCAGCTTTATCACTTATTTATTGTAATGTTAGGATGCAGGAACCCATTATAAGGATCACGAATTCGATTGAGTTTCTTGCTTTATTTTTCGTTTTAGATATTACAATTTTTTGAGCTATCCACCGGCCAGTACCTAATTTAAGTCTTAGAACTAGTGAATAGAGACCGAGTATAAAGTTAAGTACCCACTTACAAAATAATAATAGGTTGGTACCGTTATTACAACAAGCTATTTTATATCTTTACAATATGTAGGTGATGTCTTTTCTTTTAAGAGAAAATTGGAAAGTCTGGTTCTTTTTTTTAATAATTTTATATTTTAATAATCGATCGCTATCGATGTAAGATTCATGAAGTATGTAGTTAGTTTACCTATACGTACGTATATACGTAAAATAAAAGCTAGATAAAATACGATGACGTGATGGATATGAAAAATTATTATCAAATTGACTCCCATCCCAGCTGGTTGAGGTTTGAAGAACACAGCGGTAGGTGAGGGGGGAGGGAAGAGGGGAGCTGTGACGTCACATCGTGGGTGCCGACACGTCGCCGTTCCGCTCCACAAACGGCGAGGTTAACACAGCCTTGGAGCCCCAGCCGCCAGCCCCACATTGCGCACCGGCACAGAACTGAAGCACTTTTTCAACCGAGAACCAGAGGTATAGTTGACAAAAGAGTTGATTAGTATAGGAACCTAACAAAATCCCTTTACACGCGTCCTGCCTTTACTGGTCTGCTACTCACCAAAATAAATGATATCTTTAAAGAAACTTCATTTGCGGTGGTTATATGCCTCTCGATATGATATCCTGCCTTATTTTTATTTCTCCTTATTTTTAAAAACTGTTTTATTAAAAAAAATACAAGCTTAAAAAAAATTGTTTTTACGTTAGATTGGATCAAGGAATCACGTTGTCCCATACAAACTTTGCCCTTCCTTTTCACCCCCATAGGGATAGAATTTCGGAAAATCCTTTCTTATCGGATGCCTACGTCATACAAAAAACACACCTGCCAGTTTTCAGGTCTCTACGATCAGCGGTTTAGGCTGTACGTTGATCCGTCAGTCAGTCATTCAGGACAAAGCATTTTATATGGACCTACCTATAGATTATGTGTTTTTGGTCAAGAAAGGATACATACTACATTGGCGCACGACACGGTACATTTTTGTGTTTTTGCAAAGTGACATTAATTTTTGCACCGACTTATGTGAACACAAAGAAGCTGCAATTCAATAGTTGTTACTAGTTCTTTAAAGTGTACTAGCTGTAGCAGGCGACTCCGCTAGCTTGTTGTTTGTAAGTGTGACTACCATTAGGTACCTACTCCTCTTTCCGCAATCTGAGGCTTTTCTGTAAGACAAACAATGACGTAGGTAAACTTCGTTTAATTCTGTTCGGTAGTTACTGTGTGAAGCTCGTACAAAATTATTACAAACATAGTAAAAAAGGTAATTTTTTTGTTCCACAAGACTCGACTTTAAACGTACTCTGCCTTACTCGCCATTAAAATACTTAGGAGTTACGTATCGGTATCATCAACGCCTAGAGTATGTATTTTTTACCTATTTTGTAGACTGTACAAACCAGAAACACGATTGTCACTTGTTATTAAACAATAGGCGTTTTCTTCCGATTGCGTAATAATATTTTACATCAAGAACGGCCAATGATCACTCAAGTGGTTACCACTTTACCTACTTACGTATTTGTAGATAAAGCAAACAAGTCAACCATAGACCTATCTTTTCTCAATGAAGATGTACGTACTAAAACTATCCTTAAAAAATCTTTAAATTCGCTAATAATGTTTTTTTTTACATAATAAGTTTTATTGATATGATCGTGTCGTCTTCGTGTGTCGTTCCCAAACTCTGTACGGGCAAGTCTTGGCCGCTATTATTACCTACGTTACGTTACGTTACGCAACTTTCAAAGAAACCTTCACGAGATGATCAAAAAGCAAACTTTGTATCGTATTTCTTCAAAAATAGTTCCCAAAATGTTGTCATTAATCTCAACTCTCTCTTACTCAATTTAAATAAATAGACGAAAGAGATACCTAAAACGTTAACAGAGTCAAATTCCTGTGCCAAAAAACAAAAAATGCTCATTAATTTTGTGTTTCAACGCTTGTAAATAATTTATTGTTTAGTTGTATTTTTAAGAAGACGTCCCGGGGACCGGGCATGGCTAATCAGGCGACGAGCGATCGCCGAGACAATGGTATCAGCGTGAAAGGCTCATAAAACTACGGGGTCTGTAAAACCCTGTCCAAAATATTTACAACGCGTGACAAACGCTACGTGCCTTTGTCTCGATGATTGGTCACGGTTAATCTAAGGAGACCGTTGAAATGCAACGTGTGTCCGTACGTTTCGCGATGTGCGTCGAGTGAACGAACACTACTCATACCGATGATTTATGCTGTGCCCGCACGAATTTGGTATCGACAGCTCGCTAAGCAGTTTGCGGAGAGGATACCAAAATGGTTTTAAAATTTAAAACAAAATGGACGTCTGAGCACTTTCAAATTTCTATACATATTATTTTTTTTATGTCATAGGGGGCAAAAGGGCAAGTGGTACACCAGATGGTAAGTGATTACCGCCGCCCATGGACATCTGCAACACCAGAAGGCATGCAGGTGCGTTGTCGACCTGGAGTGGGGATGGGAACTGACTTTCAAGTGGGGCTGCTGGAACACACCGTCAGGTGCTTGGCGACAGATTTACAACTTGAAGGTGGTGGCTAGCCAGCCGGGAACTAGAGAGCGCCCTACCACCATGCATATTATCTGTGTCTATACCTACCTAGCTAATACTAACTAATCTAAAACAGCTATTTATGGTTATTGGTTCCTGCTGTTGGGGCACAAGCCTATTTTAACTACGCGGGCCCAGTACTGATTGGTAGACCTCACATACGCTATCGAATTGCTTCTAATAAAGACGTATTTTTATGACATATGTATATTTTTTCAGGGAAAAAACTTCACAGCACGTCAAACGTTTGTTACAGGTATATAATCTTAATTACTATAGGTCTTCATATTATACAAAACGAACCAGTATACATATAGAATGTGCTGTGGTGTGATTCTGAAAGGGTGGCTGATTTTCAGTTCGTCAAACTATTAAAACGTAGGTGTACGTGAAAGCTTAATGGTACCTACAATACAATACAATACAATATACTTTATTGCACCAAAGGAATTTCACAATATTAAATATAATATAAATTAATTTCAGGCAAATAGGCGGCCTTATTGCTAGAAGCAATTTTTTCAAGGCAACCTTGACAAGATAGTACAGAGAATTCATTAGAACAGTGGGTGGGTGCAGGCTGATGCCTTGTGAGATTATAATATTATTAAATATACATACTCATAGACATTATGAAATAATAAATATCTTTAAAATACTGATAAAAATAACGATACTAGGTACATAACAATAGATATATAGTTTAGACATAAAAACGAATACAAGTATTAATTTAAACCAGAGTATAATATTATAGATAGGCATATAAAATATATTATACAAGAATAACAGGGAGTGTTTTCCCTGGTCACCACATCTCTCATTGAAATAACGCTTTAGGTGACGTTTAAAAGTATACAGTGATTCGACTTGTCTGATGTAACCAGGCAAGGAATTCCAGAGGCGCACTCCTTCCACTGCAAAAGACTTGTCGTAAAAACGTGTTTCATGTTTAGGGAAACAGAGAAGATTTGTACCTTGTACATTTGATTTGTACCTAATTTGTATTTATTCGATCGATAGAAATAGACCCATAGATACAAATCTAACAATTCACTTACTCAGTTGTGTTACTGAGGAGTTATTTTAATAGACTCTGTCTGTATAGATGAAGTAGTAACATGTAATATACATAGGTAGAGTGTTGACGATGGAACGGAGCGCACGTGCCGACGCACTAAGCGAGTCGCGGGTCCGGCGCGAGTCTCGACGCAAGCGCGCCGAGCTGACCCAGCCACGGTCGGTCGTCCAAAACCGAACAAAAAACTCTTTACGCTCTCGTCTGTGTTACTTCGCGTTGTCAGCCATAAAACCATTGACGGCCAATAACCTGTGAAAGTTCACACAACAATTCGAAAATTTTTAACACTGTCCTGCCACTGGCAGACGGAACTCATTAAGTATAGTCAAATTGTAGGTAGGTAGGTACATAATATGACATCGCTTCCTACACACATGCACACCCACGAAATTTTATTCACATAACTAATAAAAATTTCGCCTTGATTCATTATAGGTACAATTTATTCATAATAATCACGGAACAACTAATTATGTCAGTGAGTGTGGTTAACAATATAATTAACACTTCCAGTAAAAAAGATGATAAACATATTTTCTTCTTCTTTTTCTTCTTATGAAATTTCGCATTAAATTCCGAGTAAAATAAATGTACCCATATAGTGAAAAGGTTTAAAATCGCAATCCATAGTGCTATATAGATTGTAAAATATTTCTCGCAGCTCTTGGAGGACACCAAAGAGATCACCACGAACCGTCATATATCTCCTTGCGCACATTAAAACCGCCAGTGCCAAAATTACTGTCCCATACAGCACCATAAAACACAATAAAATTCACTGTAGAGAAAAAAATATCGGCATTAAAATAAATGCAGAGCTGTCATCTTGGATTCCCGCCAAAACTCTAAATATATCTTATCTTGTAATTTTTTATTTCCATTTACTTTCGAGTATTGTAGTCAGCTAATTCGATTAAGTACCTACTCACCTATTAATTACAAAATTAAAAATATCAGGCTGATTATTATTATTCATCCTGCCTGATATTTTTATATTTGGAGTGTGCCGCCTGGCAGCTTGATAACCCTGGTCGAACACTAAGTATAGGTACCATTTACGAAAAATATATAGAATGTGTTATGTAATTTGAATTTTATTATTCAACAACTAATCTTGTTTTTATTTTAAAATAGTAATTCAACATTAATTTACCTCGTACACGAGTGTCGTAAAAAAACGACCTCCATCTCGAATGTCATTTGCACGGCGGCGTGCTGTTGAAAAAGCAATTATTTCAATATCAAGCTTGCGCGGCACCCAACGGCCGCGCCCGGCGAGCGGGGCCGAGCAAAAAGTGGTCGTAGCACGAGCCCGCTCACTGTGACTAACGCCGCGGCGTTACTCGCTAGGAGAGTTTGGAAACGATCACAAATTAATAATGCCATGACAGACGTGCACTTGTCTAGACACAAGTTCTAAAAAACTGTGCGCGGTGTAGTAGTTCTGCCTAAAGGCGGATTCTCAGTTCATGTATCGGAAAGCAATCTCATCTATGATTAGGTACTTTATAGTAAACAGCTAATAGCTCTATAGAACTATGAGCAACAGAGTTCAGATACATTTTAAAATATTAATAATATTATCATGTTATGGTAGGTATCTTACAAAATAATAAATAATCTTAACTAATAGAATGTACCTAAGTTGGACATAGATAAGCAATAGTGTGTTAACCCACACTGGAGAAATTTTGGTTAAATTAAAATTTTATAATTATAGCGCCATTTTGTGTCAAATTTTTTATGTTCAGTATTTAGTTACATATTTAAACAATGTAATAAGGTAAACACATAATTAAAAAACGTTTTCTAACTCTCAATAAATCGTTCTGAATCAATAACTTCGTTTTGTGGGTTAACATGTTATTGCTTATCTGCGTCCAGTTTGTTTGTAACGCTTTCACACCTTAACTACTTACTTGATCATCACGAAATCTTGGATAAGTAAGTACATGTTGTCAGAGTTATGAAAGAGGACACTATTTTATTTATTTATTGAACATCCATTAAGAAACAAAAGGTGTTAAGATAGTTAGTCCCTAAATTCTGCGAGAACACCGAAATTATCGCGGGTGAAACGGCGAGGAACAGTTACACAATAAAAACTTTTTATCCCAAATTCCAATACAAAGAGGAATCCCTAAGGAATATTTAGAAATCTTGAAATTACCTAGGGTAAAAATAACAAAAGCGATCAGATTATAATTCAGTGGAAAATCGAGAAAATCAACAATAAATATTGTATTATTGCATACTATATCTACCTCAATTTTTTTTTTGCGTACTAAATATCGCAACAGGTTTATTTCCGCTATTAAATTTACTGTAAGTATAGCATTTTTTACTTCATAGTAAAACAACTAAGTGAACAAGGTTCGTGTAGCTACAGGCAATGCCGAGTGCCGACCGATCAGACACGTCCGATGATAAACAGCACTCGTAGACCACAAAATAGCGTAATACTTACTTGTTACAAATGCAATAATGACAACATTTACCCGCATTTCAACTGTTTTAATCTAGACTCTTGGCCCAGTTTAGAATCAGTTTCGTTCGGAAAGGAACCGGTAGATAATTCTGTAATCAAACACTTTTGATTAAAAAATAACATTCTAGTAATAATAATATTATCTATAGGACATTATCACACAACGCCATCTGGTCATAAACTCAGCGAAGCTTGTTCAATATGTACCTGTCAGGCAAATGATGTACATAATACTTATATGAAACTTTTTGTTTTGAAATTTTCCTATAACACTTACGAAATACCCGAGACGCAGGGTAATCAAAAATATTTGTCTAATAATGTTTATCCCGACGCGGTAATCAAACTCGCAAAGAAGCGCTGCAGTCAAGGCCCCTATTCACTATGACCAACAACATTTCTTGCTCATAATGCCCGTCCTAAAAACGCAATCCCAACGTTCTAGATGCCAAAATATTAAAAATTATTATTCTGTGTACCATAAGAAACGTTGTGAATGTATTTTTTGGAGTGAAACTTCTTTGATTACGAGGGACAGACAATTTTTGTGGCGCGTTATCTTAACGTCATGTTATGGTCGTAGTCAATAAGGGCCCAGGTTCGTTAAAACCAACGGTCAAATTCAAGCCAGACATATGATCTGGCCAATGAATCAGCAACGTACAAGTTTGTGTTTCATGAATTCTGTTATTTCTGTTCCTTCCAATACATCATCCATACATGTTTCAAAGTTGCTGCCCTATGTACGTATGTTTATATTAGGCGTAGTGTTGCGGTTAAGACTACGTACGTATAACTATACTATCCTTCCTATAATATTATAAATGTGAAAGATATTTTGTTTGTTTGTTTGTTACGCTTTCACGCTTCAACGGCTCAATGGATCATCATGAAATTTTGTATACACGTTGTCTGGAATACAGAGAAAGGTACCCTATATCACTTAGGATACCCTATAGCCTCCTATAAGTGAAAGAATTTTTAAAATCGGTTCAGTAGATCCAAAGATCACCCCCTAAAACGTCACAAACTTACAAACTCACAATTCACAAACTCTCCAACTTCTCTTTATTAGTAGGTACCTATATAGAAGATAAGTAACCACGATTTGTCTTAACAACATAGAGTTTTACTAAGGTTTATCGTACTATATGTAAGTGCGGCAATATTATTATAAAGTGTTTAATATTTGTGTTGGTGTCACTCGAGTGACACTATACGTCAAAGGCATTGAGTGGGAGTAGGCCAGTCGAAGTGCGCACCCTGGCTCACTGTGATAAAATCAGCGTGTCGTGTAACAGACACAATATGCGAGTAGACACTTGTGACAGCAAACTAGTTTAATAAAATTGTACTTAAACCTGTAAATCATAGGTCTACATATTCAGTTAGTTTTCTGGTCGTACGATTGTTTTGAAGCTTTCACTTGAAGCTAGAAAATCCCGGTCACCTTTCCAATATTCATACTAGAATATCGCTCATGATCCTTGACTCAATTGTAGCCAAGTTTCAGTTGTTATTATCATCATCATCATCAAAGATAATTAATATGTGTTACTGATTAATGAATATAATTGAAGACTGTTAAAGTAAGCTTAATTCAAAACTACGTTATTATTCAGGTTACTGTAATAACCATATAGATGTGCCCAGTTTTGAGCAAATGTAATGTGGTACTTTCAGTACGTTGCTGTAGCTAATTAAGTTATCCAGAAAAGGCCCCAGACCCGCGTAAGCTAATTCTGTTTCTTCTTCTTTCTTCTTCAATTATAGCAATCTATCGCGATTTATTGCATTTAATTCTGCCAATGTATGTATTTTTAGCAATTAAAGTAATTATGGTGAAACGCCAATGACTATGTAAGATTGTTCCCCAAGATAAAACACGGTTCTCTCTCGAAAATCAGCTTCTTTCTTGGAGAACAAAATGGTTGCTGAATGGTGGTGAAAATATCGAATAAATCACGTGACAGGCGTCCACTCGCTACGACCTCCACCGGTCTACAACCTTTATTTGTTTTTAGTGTCAGTCCTGCTGTCATTCCAATTGACAGAAGAGCAAGTAAGTTGATGTGGAAAACGCCCATCCCACTCGCAAACTATCTTGGAAAGCGCTAACTATGTTGCATATACCGCCTTTCAAACTTTCCCTGTGCATGCCTCTACATTATTTTCTCAATACCTACACAATGCAATAAATTAATATTCACACCAGATGTTAACGAAATACGCGCTTTCTTAATGATAAACCAGAACTTTTTTAAGTTCTTTAGACACGAGAGAAAAATGTTTTAGCAGGTAATGGAAGGGACGCCCTGTCAGTCAACGGAAGAGGGCATATGATGGCCGCGAGCACAATATTCATTTATTCGTTAGTACATACGCTTGTTTATTTATTTATTTATTAGCTTCTCCAACAATGAGTACAATCCTTATAAAATAAAATTCATGTTCATAATAATATGCTTGTTGCCTTATTAATTATAGAAGAACACAACATGCAACAAAAAAAAATCATCAAAGTACAGGCGGCCCAAACCAAATTCACTTGCGAGTACAACACTGTGTGCTCTCTGGTCGCATTACGCCTCGCAAGTAGTAGCCTCCTTAATTTCGGAATAGATGTAATAGCCAAAATCTCAAAAAAGGATCAGCTCGTATACAAAATGAAGCTCAAAATACCTTAACTGAAGTTGTTATATTTGCCTCCCTCGAATGGTTTTAAGGCGTGAAACATTATGAAGGAGACGATAAGTTAACCATGGTTCTAATCCAATCGACTAAACATGAGAGTTCGTCATAACATACAACTTTATGCAATAAAGGTAGGTAGTGTACACTATCACAATGAAGTCCTCTCGAATTTAACTTGTGCTGTCACCCGCGGAAGAGAAAATGTCAGTTTGTGACGTGAAACGCACATAAAATATGATAAATGTTATTTGATGTTTATAGTGGGCGATAGTGGGTATGTACGCTGCCAATAACTAGGGAATGGTTAAACATTGGACAAGTCGCAGGAATATGAAGTATATAGAGACGCTTTAGTGGTAAAAAAAATTACTTAATGCATTATAAACATACATTTTTTGTAACATAAACGCAAAGGCACTTCCAAGTAACTTTGGCTGATGGTTTATTGTAAAATTAACAAAAAAAAATGTAAAATTCCCGCGTTAAATGCGGTTTTGTCATTTTTCAATGTTATGTTTAGTGTTTTTCTAATGTTCTACAAAAACAATTTTATATCTGGTAATTTCAAATGAACGATTTTATTATCCTTTTTAAAGGAATATAACAAATATTTTTAACTAGCTGTACCCCGCGGTTTCACCCGCGATAACTTCGGAGTACCCGCAGAAATTCCAGGATAAAAAGTACTCTGTTGTTCTCTGTATCTCTGACAACGTGTGTACGCGTGAAAGCGTAACAGACAGACAGACAGACAGAGTTACTTTCGCATTAATAATATTAGTAGGGACAACGCTCACTCACTACGGTCTCTTTAAAGAGATCAATAAGGAAATATAGGATGCGTGAGCATTATACATATACGAATGTATACCAAATTATATTATACTAGCTGTCCCTTCAGGTTTCACCTGCGGTAATTTCAGAGTTCCCGTGGTAATCCCAGGATAAACTATAGATATAAACTTTCCTCATGAATCACTTTATCTATTGGGGAAAACCGCATGAAAATCCGTTCAGTAGTTTTTGAATTTATCGCGAACAGACAGACAGACAGACAGACGCGGCAAGAACTTTGTTTTACAATATGTCGTCTGTTTACATTTATTATGACGGCATTATGTGTAATGCTGAGGATAGAAAATGCCACTTTTGTATTAACGAATACGCCAAGGTTAGTTAGAACAGGGGCCACACCAAAACTTAGTAGGTAATTGATTCAAAATTCCGGTTTGCTAGCACGCCACGACGACTGATTTGTCTTCTTAGGTTCATAGTGGTTATAGGTACATTGCATTGTTACCAGCAGTACTTTCCATAATTGTGACTTACTTCTAACGATACTAGAGTGATTCTATAATTCTCTAACGAATCCCTGAAAAACACTGGATATATTTTTTCATACCGCAACAAAGAGTTCCTGACGAATTCCCGAAAGCACCTGGCTGGAACCGCGGAGAAGGGGAACAGCTACATATTAGTTATATAATTACAAGTGATTTAGATCTTCAAAAAAGAATAGAATAGAATACCCTTTATTGTACACCAAAATAACGTTACACTGTGTTAACAAAAATTTATAAATAAAGGCATACAAAAGGCGGTCTTATCGCTTTATTAGCAATCTCTTCCAGACAACCTTTTGATACTTTTGATACTAAGAACATTGGATACTTTTCACTCTAATAACTACAAGTGTAGTTTTCACAAAAATTCACCAAACCATTCAGATCCACCGCGTGCGCTGTGCTCTCCGATGTGCCAATCAGCAGCGCGGCTGATGCAGGTCGTCTGACAGCGAGGTTAGAGCTTGCCGATTCCTTAATTGCCGTGACGTTTTGGTGTCACATTCCACGCCTGAGGTCGATAGTGCCGCGCACTGTTTGCACGCTACCTAAATCGTTTCGAAAGTTTACACGAATTACATATTTCGTTCATTTTCTGTGCGATAACAAATCGAAAATCGTATTTGAAACTTTTGGAAGTAGCTGATTTTTTTTACATCGTCGAGCGTATAGTAAACAGTTTTGAACAGATGTAAAAATAAAAGATTCGATGATTAAATTTAAAAAAGGCGGCGGTGAAAAGTCGTTTTATCAAAAAAGGGTTTCAAATGTTTATTTTAAACCTAACGAGGCTCGATAAACAGGGTCGTTCACGAATAAATTATGTCCAAATATATATAACGTGTTACAACAGAAAATTGATAGAGCTTTTCGGCGTGACGTTTGAATCCATTACACTGTTTGGATTTGTTTCTGAGATATACAAAATTAACATTGACATAATACTTTCTTACCCTAAGGAATTAGGAGAGGGAAAAATCATCAAGTGAAATTACTTAAGTCTACCTACTTGTTGGCAAAGCTATGACATAGAAGTCATCACACAGATTCAGAAAAAGAAAAACACAAATTTATTTGGATAAGGATGCCTTCATTCAAGCATTAGTGACGCTGCTCGCTTCGTCCGAAGGTAATTATTAAAGAGTTACGTTCTGATTTTGGGTTTCATTGTAACTTTTTTTCGTTTTGTTATTTTTAAATTTGAAGTATCGTGAGCGTTAAGTATTATTTATCACTACTTATGCGGTCCCCAACCGCGAGCTGCGAATTCGTTTAGCAAAGAAGTTTCTAAAAAAGTCGATAGAGTTTTTTTTGTTAAACTAACTATATTTAAAATTTACCTGAAATATAAAAACAATAATAATGCACTTTACAACACACCGATCTATTTGATCCTACAGTTAGCTAAGTATTATAGAGATGTTGACGACTTTTGAAAATCAAAATTCTAATTAGTTCGTCAGTTAGAAAATTAAAAATTACTAGAGACGTATTTTTTTATTTTTCAAATAAATTAAAATACACAGAAATAAAGCGCATTAAAGTTTACGGTGGGGGCTCGTGACGTCACTTACCGCTACAAGCCGTCATACAAACTGCACTGGTTAATGACGTCACGCGAAACTTCAACTCAATGTATTTCTGTTATTTTTTGATTACGTAAAAAAAGAAAAAATACGTTTTCAATATTTTTTATTAATCTACAAGACGGACTAAAAAAACTAGTCAAATAGCCTATTAGCTTGTGTCGTGGAAACCAAGCAAACGTGGTATATACTACATAGAATTACTTAAATATTATACTATAGATATATATAAACACACCCAGACTGGAAAGTCGCTTTCTCTGTCCCTATGTAGGTATGCTTAAATCTTTAAAACTATACGCAACGGATTTTGATGCGGTTTTCACCAATAGATAGAGTGATTCATGAGAAAGGTTTATAACTATATTTTATCCTGGAATTCCCGCGGGAACTCCGAAATTACCGCGGGTGAAACTGCGCGGGTCAGCTTGTAGAATTATATAGATATATTATACTGTAGGTATATAAACACAACCAGATTGGAAAGTGGAACTCAGTGCTCATCACATAAAGTGCACCCCCACCGGAAAGCGATCCCGGAACCTCTTGATTAGCGGGCAGGCATCCTACTATGCCAAACAAGTCGACGAACTGACGAAATCTCGATCGATTTCATGAAAATCACTGGACATGAGATGAGAATCGAACCCGTGACACCTGGCGTTCAGTGGTCAGATTCCTTAACCAATACACCGATGAAGCTGCCACTGGATGCCAATAGTATAGTATAGTGTTGTACTATATTATAGTACAACAGACTGCAGCTATCAGTTATTTAACGAATATCAGTAAGCTCTATTAATTCTCAAATGACACTTTGAAGTGGATCGCCAAAGCTAATTTTATTCTGCGGTGATTAATATGCTCCACGCGCGATTCCACCAGTAGCTCAATCCCACAAACTGTGTATGCATCCATGAAATTTACGCACCCACCCATATGATTCTTAAAGCAATAGACATAAGACGGATTTCTCTTTAAAGGAATATTGGAATTGGAAGTTAATTTATGACTGGACCCATGCTCGTTTGCGTTTCTCACGCAACAAACGACGCGACGCGACGATTAAAAACGCTATAAGGGTAAAGTCGTTGTAATTATAATATTGAATTATTGATAAAGATTACATGTTAAATTGATGACAGAACTGCACTAATATTAACTGGTAACTTCACTACATATTATGTACTATAAAATGAAGTCGCTGTCTGTCTGTCCCTATGTATGCTTAGATCTTTAAAACTACGCAACGGATTTTGATACGGTTTTTTTTTTAATAGATCGAGTGATTCAAGAGAAAAGTTTATACGTATAGTTTCTCCTGGAATCTCTGAAATTACAGCGGGTTAAACCGCGGGGGACAGCTAGTATAATTGTGATAAATCCCGAAGCTAACAACTATACCTATAGAAGTAGCGTCTCAACTACAGTAACTTGTACATATACCTAAATCTATTCTAAATCTAGCTCTAGTCTATTCTAAATGGTCATATTATAAATATTATGGTCATATTATATTGGTATACGCACCTGCACCAATTACAATTTAAAATAAATATCTTACTGAGTGACTTGATATAAAGGAACGCTGGATATTTCAATCTAAGATACCTAAGTCAATCTAGGTATGCTCGCCTTAGAGATAACAATGTACTTGTTTCTACATCCCAGCCTGCTATGATTTCCATTGTATTCTACATATCTCATTCTCGAATTTTCATACATCGAGCATGATTTTGATAACAAGTGACTGATTATTATTTAACAGAGTTATTTTGCATATTCAACTTTTAAATATGGTCCAGGACTTCAGACACACTTTTGAATTGGATATGTGCAAGTTATTTTTAACCAAAATTGTCTGTTTCAAAACGTACCTATCTATATATTCGTAACGTAATTCTAAAGATTAATTTATACATGAATTACACATGTTTCTAATCCAAATTACATACCATACACATGTTTTGGGATATATTTGAATATTAAGAACATTATAAGGTCGTCCATTATAATTACGGTGTTAACTTAGGGGCTGTAGCGATTGTGCGATAGCGACTAAATAGTGAGGCGGGCGTGGTGAAATTATTAGCGATACACTTGCTTTTGTTTATTTAATGAGTGAATTATTAGAGTCATGATTTTTACAGTGGAAAAGAAATAGGTGAATAATTAGACTAAAGAACATAATCTATAATATATATATAAATCACCTGTCACGTTGTTTGTCCGCGATGGACTCCGAAACTACTGAACGGATTTTGATAAAATTTTGCAACCATTTATAATATGGTCCAACTTAAAAGATAGGATAGTTTTTATCGCGGAATTCCCTCGGGAACTGAAGGACATAGAGTACTTTTTTCCCACAACCTCCGCGGGAACTCCGAAATTACCGCGGATGAAATCGCGGGGGACAGCTAGTATTTTAATATAACTGGACTCCGGATTACTATGACCGACGACATTTCTCGAACATAATGCGCGTTCTCTATACAGCAATTTTTTTTTTAGTTCAATCTCATATAGATAGGCAACATCCGAATTCATCTACTTTTCACTTAAACAGACAGAACCATAGAACCCGTGTATATGTATTTCTTCTGAGAACCGAACTGCTGGAGTCGCGGCATAATGCCAGTTTCAAGGCTTTTGTGGTGCGAGTCCGGACAAGCAATATGGACACCTTTATGAAGGAAGACTTTTGGCCGAAAGGTGTGGTCTACAGGTGATTCCGGGGCAAGATACCAACAGCCAACCAGAGCGACACAGTGTCAAAAATAGACAAGCAATGTTTTTTATATTTGTATATTATGTATGTTAGTTTTTAAGGTATTTATCTATGGGTCCATGTTGCCTGACAACAAAACAATAAATAAAAAAATAAAAAAATATGGGTACCTACATAATATTATATTTAAATAAATATATAACCTGCATGCCTTCTGGTGTTGCAGATGTCTATGGGCGGCGGTTATCACTTACCATCAGGTGTACCACTTACCCATTTACCCCCTATGACATAAAAAAAAAAAATAAAAAAAAAAATATTGCTTAGAAGTTAAAGTTTCACAGAATAACCTATGTAATGCTAAAATAAAACTCTATACCTATGTACAGAAAATGGTTCGACTATTTCTAAGAAATATGGGTGGTCGGACCCCCTATAGCTTTTTACGCATGGACCTTATCCGTTCTACTGTGGGTAAAAATACAAATCTATGGGGCGAAAATGGCAGCGTCAAAATAAATCGACCCTGAAAAATGTTTGCCGATTAAATCGAGGACGTTCGGAAAATGGCCGATAATAAGAATACCGATAGGTCCGAGGCGAAGACAGCGAGTGGGGAATGTGACTAGTCTAGATCTATTAGTCCCAATATTATGTAATACGTTGTTTATTGAGACACATCTCGATTATATGTAGTACTACGTACGTATATTATGTGTAAGCCAAGGCCGTAGGTATCTCTGAAAATCAATTCCTTATGATTTCTGAGGCAATCGATCACTCGAAACCTCGACACTTATCAGCGACATTAATCTGACTAATCGAATAAAAAAGAAAAATAAATATTTATCATAATAAAAGTGGGTACGTTCGAGGCAATCCCTTCGAACAAACTTTTCTCGTCGTAATTTCATATAAATTACTTAAAATCAAATGGGAAATTGGAGCCGACTCCTAATGCCCGTTTTGCATGACGATCACCTATGACTTATTATTTTTATTTCATTTCCAATTTCCACCCTGTTTTTGTGGTGGGCTGAGCGCTTTTAACTGCTGATAGTGTGGGGTTGTTAGCTTTGGCTATAGGTTCAGTAATCGTTTATATAATTAACGGTTGTACCTTAATATAACTTCTTTAGTTTCTACTGACTTTTTAACGTAATTTAGCTTAACTAAAACGACATATAATTGACAGACAGCCCTTCCGGCAGGAAGTATACGATAGCACGGATCATACCTGGTGTTGTAGTAAAATAAGTTTTTAGAGCTACTGAAGCAGTTCTGAAACTCCCGTGAGTGAAGCCTCCCGTAGTGAATAATAAAATCAATTAAAAATAAATCAGAACCAATTACTCATCATATTTAAGTACTACTTGAAAGACCAAGGAAAAAATTCTTTCATACTGAGTGATAAATAATTAATGTAATAAGTAATTAATGTTAAAACTGTATCTAACGTATAAATCCTCTCTCCTTTTTATTCAGATCTTGTTATCGGTACTAATATTATAAATGCGAAAGTAACACTATATGCTTTGACGCCTTCACGGCTCAAGCAACTGATCATCACGAAATTTTGCACACACGTTGTCAAGGGACTGAAAAGGATATACGATACTTTTATCCCAGAATTCCCGCGGGATTTCCAAAATTAACGCGGGTGAAACCGCAGGGAACAGCTAGTTTTAAAATAATTGTTACTTTAACACGTTTTTAATGACTCGTTTAAAAAAACAGTTGTAAACAAAATTTCTTATCTGTCTGCTCAGACTTCTCATTTGTTCTGAGTCTGTCTGTTCAAAACAAATTTTGCAATCGAATTTTTTGTTTAATAATAATATAATCATAATCCACTTCACAACACACAGATCTACTTGATCCCACACTAAGCTATAAACTTGTGTCGTGGAAACCAAGCAAACGTGGTATCAAATCAAAGCAAACGTGGTATATATACTACATACATATTACTATATACAATTACATATACATATGTATTATACTATAGATATATAAACACACCCAGACTGGAAAGTGGCATGGTTCCACTTTATTCATCACACATCACACACCCCTACCAAGAATCGAATCCGGAACCTCTTGATTAGCGGGCAGGCATAGTAACCTACTGCGCCAATAGGGTCTGTATGACTGAACCTAATCAATTTTCTGTTTACGATAAAAAGTATGCCTACTTTAGACTCGATATGCATCTGCTTTACAAAATATCATTCGCTCAGTGAAATTCTATATTTGATTAATAGTATTGTCAATCGGTGTGTATTTATTACGTTTCCAATACAACTGTAATAGCACTCCCGCGCATGGACGCGCATGATTGACGTCCGATTTTGGGCAACGCGTGCGCAGACCGCTCTAATGTAATTAACTTAACGGAATTTTAATAGACAATCATTCAAACGGTAAAGGGGCGTGTCGTATTTTACATCTCATTTTAAGTTACTTATGTAAAAATAAAGTTTACAAGATAGTTTTGAAACATCATCCAGCTAGTATCTATTCACATTATTTTCTACTGTTTGACCTTTCATCGGATAATTAATACAATGATTATGTGAGAAACACGTATGTCAATAGATAATAAATTACTTTTGCGTTTATGTTTTGTAATATTCGACAGACGAGAGATGAAAATGACAACTCGAACTATTAATGTACCTGTGGATTCAAGATATCCCTGCAATATCTAAAATAATTACATCTGCTGTTTCTTACGGAATTAATTAACTGACATATTGTGAAGAGCTACTGTTCTTTAATTTTTGTTTTCGTTTTTTATTTTTCTCTCTTAACATAAAAAACACATTTTCGTATCAAGAACGAAATAATTTTAACCTACTGCATTACCTACATACTAACCCTCTTATTTCATATTCATATTATAACATGGCATTTCGAAGATAACAATTGCAAAAATTGATTTGATATCCTTATAGGTAGGTATGTACCTAATATTTGATTGAGTTATATATTTGATTGAATTATGCTTGCTATGGATGGGAAATACCTAATAATGACTTTATTTTTTCCTATCGATCACTCACAAATCACAATAGTACCTATTTTATTTTATCGTCCATCGCTCTGTTGATAAAACTCAGAGCACAATAAAAATAACCCTTTGTTACGTAATTTTACACGAAAATTATATCAGAGTCGTCATTCATAAAAGATTCAGAATCATAAGCCATTCATAGATAGATCTACATGCAAACAGTATCTATTCCAAATAATAGAAGTCTATTGAAAATCATTCGAACTAATTTCACTAAGGATTTCGAATACAAGAATATTATTATTTATTGTTATTAATGTGTAATGTGACGGTAAAAATTCAACTTTAAGGTAACTAACTTAAGTGTAAATTTCGCTGGAGACAAAATAGATGTTCGTAGAAGTAAAATTTAAGTGCTTATTAAGGCTCGGACAATGAAACTTTTGGATGTACCGACTACCTGGTTGCACCTTCCGAGAAACCTGTAATGGCAAATGCAGTAATCTTTTTTTCTACAAAATATGTTACGATCTGCAAAGATAAGTCGACTTAGTGATCGCAAACTACTTACTAGGGTTGTCCATTTTAAATTTCATCTACAGATAGATGCGAGAAAGTGTATCATTAAAGCCGATTTTTTGTTTTTTGTAATATAAAAAACTCAATTTAGTGTAAGCATATGCGGCGTAAATATTGCATTGTGTTACGGTATTTACTTAATCGATTTAAGTTTAGCAAGATTGAGGTGAAAACCAACTCTCATCCTTTTGATAGGTACCTACCTACCTTTGCTTACTGATAGAATAAAAGTCGTTAAAAATTTCTTAATAACTATAGTGCCTATACTGTTATAAAATATCTGCCAAACAAAACATAGTAATAACAATTTTTGGTAACCCTGACTCCGCTTTGAAGTTGCTTTGAAAATGCCGTGGTACAATTAAAAATTTCACTAGTGGCAGTGAGCCGAGAAAGGTTGGCATTTGGGCGTCACAAAGTCTCCCGAAAGCCGAAACTGGCCTTACCTATAGCTGGGCCGGAAAGGATTATTTTTGGCCATAGAAAATTAAGTGTTTTTTTCAGATAATCGCAGGCAAAGGTTTCTTGTTTCAGCAAGCAAGTTTTTTTTTACTAACTTGGTAGTTAGTCTCTTTATCGTTTTATTTATGAAAAGCCATTAATTCTTTAACTGTAAAATTTTATAATATTTGAATGATAAAAGTACTTACTGAGGTGCAAGTATACAGATACATAATTTATACATTATCCGATTACTTATATACATATGTATAAACGGCGAAACACATGTCATGATGTTGACAGAACAAACATGCAGCTCGTGACTCCAACTGCTTGCGCTGTGAAGGTCGGCGAAGGATTGTCTCGCTATCACGATGCACCTACTGCTTTGTGCCTACTTTCCATAATTTATCATTTTATGCCTAACAAGTTGCCATTATTCACACTAATCATTCATTAATTGCAAATATTTGCTAAAAGTTCCTTAACTTACGTATTTTGTATGTTAACTTCAAATGTCGGAAAATATGTATGAAAATGTGTATAATAATAGATTAATAGCGATATAGCGGTAGACCAATCTACTATTAAAATCCAGATCCTAAGGTTTGATTTACCATGAATCACATTCATAAGTCTGCTCATTTCGGGTGCATTCCATATCTTGCTTATATCTTGAACGAATATTTTGTACATTAGAATAGTTTTAATCCTGATAGAAAGACTTTCCTATCGAATACCGAGTATAACCCCGGGGAACGTAGGCTACCTATAAATATAAATAATGTGTCTATTTTATAAACATCACTCTTGTGTCTGCGACTGTTGACTTGAACTTATTTCATTCGTGTACAATAATTGTCATAATGAAACAACAAAATAACCGAAGCACAAACGACGGGACGATACCAACCAATTACTAGCCTGGTGCTGTTGTTTACCCGACGAGCTAACTCATCTTAGCGCTCAAATTCACACCATCATCCTACAAGTGTCGGGACTCGAGACTCTAGAGGGACGGAGGTGTCGTTTTTTCGAACGCCCATCATTTTAATTTATGAGAACCAGCGTCTGGTAAGAGTTGAGCCTTGGCATGCTAAGAAGTCTCTCTCTTTATCGCAAAGTCACGACGTTTACCCAGCGTATAAGAAACATAGACACGTCGTTGTTAGAATCGCCGTAGGGAGCCAAAACTCAAATAGCAACTGTAAAAACCAAAATGAGATCGATTTATTTGTCTAATGTATTTATGTATTTAACATAAACTTTGTACATTACACTTAAGATTAATATATTTAAAGTATCTTCAAAATTTTAAACCAATTTTAATGTGGTAGGTAATTCAGAAGATAATCGCTCTCAACGTAAACTTGTGCCATATTGATATAGCGTGGTTGTCGTTTTGTCGGCGCACATCAAAGAGTTCCCCACGGACCGGTGCGCCTGCGTCGGTGACTCGGCGATTTGCTGTCGAGCACCTCACGAGGTGTCGGCCTGGAATATCCTTGATCTGAAACGTTAAAGTCTAACTATAATACATAGATATACAACTCAAAGATATCTTCCAAGTTCTCAACTGTCGTTGCATGAATTTGAGAAACTCTTAATGCTTCTCTCAAGTATGAGAATTAAATTTCTCTAGTCTGTAATGATACCAACACGACACTCAAAACCAGAGTGTATCATCGAATAAAACTGAAGCAATGTGTACCTACTTTTATGTGCAGTTTTATTTTCTGTACGCACACAAGTAGTTAAATATATTTTTAGCGTGAAATAAAAAAGAAACTTGAGTTGCATGTACAGAATATTGCTTTCCTCTCCAACTTTATACCTACGTAGATTTTTTGTGAAAAGAAACAAATGGAAAAATACATTTATTCCAATAATACAAGAACAAAAAAAAAAGTAAATAAATAAAAGCAATTTCTTTTTAATTTTTAATTTTATTAATTGAACTATTTAAAAATTACAACTTAAACTCTTTCGAGATTGTAGGTGTTCGCGCAATACCTATATATAATAGGTATCTATGACAGATACTATTCCACTGATGAGATAATTTCCACTGTGCTTACTGCTTAGAGCACGACAGCTATTCCGTCCAGCACCCTGACCACCAACGCGTATATAGCAGCCTTTGTTTGATATTCGATTTTTACCAACAATATTTCGACTTTATACCTTCAGTACATACAATACAAGTTACGTTCAGAAATTTGATTGACTGTGTGTGTGGCTGTGCTCCGTTATCTGCTAGCTTTTTAACCTCAACACAGGTAAACGAAGTAAAACTTAAAAAACATTCATGTCATTCAATTATTTGGATGTATACAAATTAATGATTCATTCATTTATTGGCGCAGTGGGTCACCATGCCTACCCTAGCGGGTATCAAGCGATTCCGGGTTCGATTCCCGGTGGTGGTGGACTTTGTGTGATGAACACAGGGTTCCACTTTCCAGTCTGGGCGTGTATAAACACGCAACACAGATATATAAATATCTTTAATAAAATATATAATATGTAAGAATATGTAGGATATACCACGTTTGCTTGGTTGCCACGACACAAGCTTACCTACAGCTTAGTGTGGGATCAAGTAGATCTGTGTGTTGTGATGTGGATTATTATTATTTTATTATTCAATTAAAGGGTATAAAATGACACTTATGTCGTGGTATCCTGTTTCATCCAATTTTTTTAGCTTTAATTTGACACAAGAAATTGCGATCGCGTTTATACAATCAATTACAAGCATCGCCTACCTGATACAGATATAGCATCCGTTCGGAAATCTTCAAGAAATAATAAGGGACTTCCTACCGTTACATATTATAGAAAAGCATACCACGGATGTGGATAAAAACGGTATGACGAACACCCCAAATCATGCTTAATACCACGGAATTCTTAATACGTATGATTATTTATTGTATGACAAACAATAATAATATGTGAGTGGGTTAAAGATTAGGTTGAGTATTTCCGTGATTGTATGAATTTATTAATATATTTTTATTTTAATATGTAAATATATATTGGATATCATCAGGATTAATAGTAAGGATTGAAAAAATATTCAAAAACTAGTAGGTACAGTTTTTTTTACAGACATTTGAAGTTGAAACTCTGAAAAAGCTTGATTTGAGAAAAAGCATTTTAAAAGTTTGTGTGAAATAAAAAACACACTTCTACTTACTTGTTACATAGATTTTTATATATTATTGTAGATTAAGATATGTGAATTGAAGAAAATTGAGCATTTATTAATAAATAATCAGTTAAAATTGTTGACGCAATTTTTTTACCGAACTATACAAAACTGCTTATATCTCGGAAACTAAATGCCGAGAACTAGTACCTTTTAGCTTGGCGCCCACATTTATATCTAGTTACTTTGTAAAAAACATACATACCTAGTGGACTAAAAGGGTCCTGACTGAAAGAGGAAAGCCCACAGAATTAAATTGAAAGGACAACAAGTTCCCGAATTTTCCAATTTTCCAAGCAACTTTCTTAAATTTTGTCTCCACATAAACTTTATTTTGACTACTTATTATGAATATTTTAGAAAGAATTTATAGTCAAATATAGTTAGCTTACCAACGAACATCGTTCATTTTTCACTAGCTGTGCCCTGCGGTTTCATCGGAGTGAATTTCAGAATTTCCGCAGGAGCTCCAAAGTAGCCTAATTTACTCCTTATAACCTCAACTAATTAGCAGTGAAAGTCCCGTCAAAATCTGTTCAACCGTTTCGGAGATTCACCCGCGTGAGGTTTGGAATTCCCGTAGGAACTGCAAACTTCTTTTAATCTTCTTCTCCTAACAATAACAAACACAACAAAAAAATAAATAGTGAATTTGTTCAGCAGTTCACGCGTGATGCCGTGAAACACAAGGGAAACAGGGTTGAGTACTCGTATATATATAAATATACTAAAAAAATATTGCTAGTTACAGCCAGATGTTGATATTCAATATACTAGAGCCGGCGTAGGTACAAATCGTGCTCCCGTCGACGTCACAGTACACGTGCAAACGATCGGTGTAGGCTTTCAGCAGACCCCGCCCTTCTGTCTCACGGAGCGAAGGCAAAAAATATTAAATACCAGTAACCAAACACCAGTGGGGGTCGCTAGTCGCTACGTACCTAATACCGTATTACTTATATGTATGTGTGCTGTTCAGTACATGACTTTAACGTAAAATAGGTAGGTACTTACCTTACACGTGTAATGTTTTATTGAATCATTTGAGACGTCTTAGACTACGCCGAAGACTTTCAAAGCTCATTTTGTGGAATGTTTGATTTCGTAATTGCCTTTGACATTGAGATTATGTAATACGATGCCATAAATTGCGCAATTTTATATAACTAACAAAATATGTAGACAAATTGGTTTTAAAACATAATCAGATTATATTTTATTTTCATTAACAAACATACTGTGACTGGTATCACCATCAAGGCAATAATACAACACAAAAACAACATACTACTTAATTGACCTGACCAGTGTCAATAGCCTTTATGGTACAGGATACAAAAAGTCTGCTCTTTCATTACAGAGTGACCACAGGATTACAACAGACACTAACTGTATTAACCTACAAAAATAAACACTCAGACAAAAACTGCGTAACTATCCATATTATAACAATATCACGCTTTTAGATCCTAACCAGACTCAAAAGAACTCCCTTGCCGCTCTCATTCGGTTACAAAGCCAATAACAATATACCCCTCGGAGGTAATCGACGCTAACAACATAGGTCTATATAAAGTGGAATTATAATAAAAAAGTTACGTGAATTGAACACTTGCTTTGTTAAACGGCGCCTGTCATTGTATACAGACAATGGAACTTGTGAGAAATGTTCTTTAGGAATCCTTCATTCATGGATGTTTAGATGCTCCGGTTTTGTGGTAAAAGCTCCGATGATAATGTAACCTGTTGCTGTGCTCAATGATTGAATACAATCAATGTATTGTGCCCGCGTTAATTCATTCAAAATTCTCGAAAACAGGTTTCAAATAAGAACATTTTTTTATTCGTCTTAAATTTTAATGTGTAGACTCGAAATTAGGCCTTAATTTAGGCCTTTCTTCGGACAAATTGCAAAAATAGAAAACTTAATCGTTCTATTTGTTCAATTTTGTCAATCTCTTCTTCTCTCAATTTCTTCTCAATTTTAAATATATATGTTTTGTTTGTTTGATGTATTATATGTATCTATGATATTTATTTTCCTTTATTAATTTAGCTACGACTATGATTATAGAAAGGTAGATAATTTAAGTCATAGCGATGTTATAATACAATATTATCTAATATCTCCCTATAATTTCACTGCCTCTGATGCAATAAATGTGTGTGGGCTAAAAAAAAGTAAATAACACACCAAGCCGTTCTTGCTAAACTAACTCTGTTAATTTGTCCTTTCACGTCTAATCTTTCAAGATCTTTTAAGGTTTGCATCAGCTATTTTTTATCCCAGGACATAGCGTCCTTAAATTCACGAGGCTTTTAACAGCAGGAACAGTCATATTATACTTATACGTAACTAGCTGTCCTCCGCGGTTTCACCCGCGGTATTTTCGAAGTTCCCGTGGGGATTCGGGATGAAAAGTACCCTATGTCACTCAGGACTACCGTAGCTTCTTATAAGTGAAAAAAAAATCAAAAACGTCACAAACTCACTAACTCACAATCCACAAACTCACAATTCCCAAACTCACAAACTTTAGCTCTTTATAATATAGTATAGATATAGATTGATACGTATAAATTATAGATAGGTAATTATTTTACAAAATTTGCACAAGTTCCTTTAACATCGTAAAATTACTCATAGTTTATTGCCTCCATTCATTTCCTTTTAATCTATAAACCTTGGGCACGTGTTTTGTATTTTATTTTAGGTAGGTATGAATTAATGTGAGCAAAACAAAATGGAAATAGTCTGGTTGTTACCCGTCAATATAATAAACAATTGTCCCTTCTTCAAAAGAGGTTTCACACCTAACATTGTGCCTAATTATTATTTTTTACATAGTATAATTATATTAGGTAAAAAAAATTAACTCGTATTAGCATAGAAGTAATTTCATTTTACTACTGTATTTAGATACCTACCATTTAGTACATTGAAAATATTGTTAAACATAAACGTTATAATGCATTATTCTGATGTTTGCAAAATATTATTTTAATAATATTTTTAACTAAGAAACAATATCTTAAACAACTATTTGATCATCTTTTTAAACCAATTTACTAAACAATCTAAACATACAAAACGCTATAGTTTATGTAGTGCTGTGGTCGAGCACATAGCACAAACGTACATTCGCGCACACAAGGTGAGCGCTGCTATACGTAGTTGGTGCGTGCGTGTGCGTGCGTGCGTGTGCACGCATGCGCGAGAGAGCGCGGCGCGGCGAGGAAGCTGCGCGTGAGATTCGACCGAGCGCGCAGCTGCGGCGGCCAGGTGTGCCGCGCTCTGCTCCCTGCGCGGTGCACCCCCCGCCTCACGTACCTACATGTAACATCGGGCACAGAGTGCTCAAGCGAATTTATTTCAACTTCGACGAGGGAACTAGTTTTTTATACTGCCAGCAACTACAGAATAACTTCTAATCCAAAATAATTTTAATCTAAATTGTTTCTTATCTATATAACTTCGCATTCGAAATAAATTAATTTAGCTACTAGGTATTTTAACAGCATAATATACCTAATCAATGAAGTGCTGCCAATTGGCCAATATTATAATACTATGATCAGTAAGTATGATCGAACTATGTAAGTAATCACACTCTCTCAAGTCTAGGTTACCTATCATATTTTTTTATGCTGTTTTTTTTTTGAAAGTTGAAAATGATTGAATATGTATAAATAATCAAAAACTTTTCACAAGAACCACGCCGCAAAGCAAATAATCTACTCTATTTTAATGAAACTATTTCACTTGGGTTCATACCTGTACCTAACTACCCTATCAAAATCTGTGAATGCTTGCACAAACCCGCTTCCATGACATAAACAGTACATCAAATATCGTATTTAGTTAGGTACCGTCTGCTTGTACGACAATTGTGTACTTTATGGACTTAAAAACCTCGGCCCTTATGGGGGCCCGCTCCCTGCCAGTAATTATCCGACATGTTTTTATATCTGATTTTTGGTAGATTATTATTCAGTATTCTCTATGTTGGATAACACTATTGGAATTTTGTATATGTTAAATTTATCATTGCAGTGCAATTTTGATGTAGTAGCTGTATATGCAATGTAGAGACGTAAGACTTTCGGTTGTATTTGTTCTACTCGAAACACACAACAATTTAAAGTTACAAATACGTAAATTGATCAATATTCTTTCAAGAAAATAATAAATTAGTCCGTATAATTTTTCTTTACGTGCGGTTGAACAGAACTTCTTTGACGCGGATTTACCTATATACTTACCTACAATTGATATGGCATCGGCGGGTAGATAGATTGAAAATAGCTACAGTAAGCCACTTGCATATTATATTCAAATAAACATTCTCATTAAATAAATAAATTATAAACAAGAATCATAATTAATATAGGCATTATGCATATTATTTTATATTATTAATTTCTAATATTTACACGTAGGTATTATTATTACCTATGTTATATTTGTTATTGTCCATCATTTTAAAAGTTGCTGCCTTTTGCACTGTGCAGTCAGTTACGTTTCCGTCACGCTTTCATCACAACATTCATTCGCTCCTTGATCGGGCTGAAGAGTACATAACCACTACGTGGATCGGGCCTAAAGAAGTTTTACTCCAAAAAAGGATAAAAACGATTAGATACAAAAATTACAGCAGTCAGCGTATCCGGTATCAGTTATCATAAAATACGTGACTGGCGAATTTGCAATTAATGTGAACTGTTATTGAGTGTAAATCGAATTTATAGAATAAAAAATATATATACTTATTTTATTTTCACACAAAACTCAGCTTCGTAGAAATCTGGACGAGTTGCATCGCAGTGAACAGTTGATGAATCGCAACAAAAGAGCCGTCGCGTCGTGCCGAACTGCGCGTGAGCAGAAACTTTCCAAAAAATCCCCGTCTCGCCTACCCTTCTCGGGCTGAATGACACGATTCACTTCGACTGCGAAACGAGTAACTACTTTATGTGTATAGATGATCATTTACGTACACCTGTTGGACGCAGATAAGCAATAACATGTTAACCCACAATATTAAGTTATTGAGTCAAAACGCTTTATTGAGAGTTATAGAATGTTTTTTTATTATGTGTTTACCTTTTTACATTGTTTAAATACCAAAAAAATGTTAAACATAAAAAAATGCTGAAACAAAATGACGCTATGATTTAAAACACGATTTACTCAAAATTTCTCCAATGTGGGTTAACACACTATTGCTTATCTATGTCCAGTGGTGGTATAAAACCTAATTATTAGAAGTATAAAGCAAGGTCGCTATCCACGGCTATCTGTTTGCCTGCTCACTCCTTTTCAACTTATGCGACTAATTTTGATGTTGTCACTATCATTTACATTTTGGGCGGAAAGTCTTTACCATTGTTTCATGAAAAATGGTTGCACGTGAATAGGAGAACTTGCAATAGATAAAAGCATAATGTGAATGAGATAGTAGCGCCAGCGCACCTCCACACACTACAAGTGCTGCGTGCAACAACTATAGTGTTGAAATATAAAAGGCATGAAAGTAAATACTATTCCTGCGAAGTACATGACGTGGTGTGTCTGTGAATAGTATGATAAGAGAACTCCCGAAGAGTCCGACAGATACTGCGGCTTACACACGGCTAATGACAGTTCCTGACGATTAGCCGGGAGTAAGCCGCAGTAAATAAACATGTGAAAAATATTTATGTCTCACGATACTTTAGATTCAACTAGGTATAAAAGAGCGCTCTCACTTGAAAGATGATATATAGAATAAATTATATAGAGAAGTAATGCTTGTTATTTGGAAATCACCGATGAAAGTAGAGTGACTAAGGAATTATATAGAGAAAACTATGTGAGAGGATGTCTTAAGAGGAGGACGTATACCGATCGTCGATGACGTCACCACAAAGCACACATCAAAAGCAGTAAGAACGACCGGCATATATGTGGAGGATAGTGACTAAAAGAGGCGAAAGAGGTGTGCAAAAATCTCATCAAATGGAGCACAATTATCTCTACCTGCCTCTCGTGAAGGTTTAATTGAGCTATATGTAATCAATAATAATGTTTTTAGCTCGTGTTATAAGACACCTCTTAGCGCATTTATTATTTAAACAATTGAATACCTACCTGTCATGTCAAGACAAAAGTAATAGGTAAATACTAATGTTAAAGCAGTTCTGCCTGCACCGTAAAAAAATTAGAATATGGTGTGTTATTTTTTAACATTATTCCCAAAAATTTCAAATCCATTAATGTTTATCAATCATTTCTTTCTAACAGAACTCGAAAACTCGTTGACCAAAACGGACTTAAAACGTTTTTCGTAATTACTGCAAAGTGTGCGTCGTTCTCTAATACGCTAAACGATTAGGAACGTGTGATGCTTCAACGTTCATACGATACGGTAGAGGGGACGTTGCGCGACTCGACCGCATCTTTCATATGTCCGATGGCATATTTTATATACTCACACGTAGGAATTGGTACTTTTATTAATTATTCCCGATAGCTGCCCACTTAACTACTGTTTTTTATAATCCCATATTTTCTTCATGTAGTACCTTCTATAAGTGGTGTGTTCTAGAGAACACAAAACAAACACAACACACACAAAAAACGCTACATAGGTGTAGCGTTTTTTTATATATTGTTTTGTGGTGTCATAAACTATTTGTACATAATGTATTGGTTGTTATTTTTTTTTAATGTACCTACTCAAAAAGCAGCAGTAAATTATTATAGTGAAATGAAACTTCATTACTCAGTGACCAATATTCCCTTCAAAAAGCATCCATAACTTATAAACATAAAATTTATTCACTATGACCTTAACATGTCGTCTTAAGCTAACGTTCCCCAAAAATTAGTTTTCCTTCGTGTTCAAAGAAGTTTCATTGCAAAAGAAAATACATGCCCACGTATCATATGGCGTAGAGAATAATAATCTATAATATATTTTGTTAGTTTGTTACGCTTTCACGCCTTATGTACTTAACTGATCGTTATGAAATTTTGCATACGCCTTTTCTGGAGTATAGAAAACGATTTAACTTTGGTACTTTTATTCGGGAGTTTCTGCGTGAACTTTGAAATTATCACGGTTGAAAACGCGGGGGACAGCTAGTTTCTAATGTTTGGCCTTTTGGCATCTGGAGTGTTTGGGATTGTGTTTTTGGGGCTCACGTGATGGGCAAGGGATATCGTTCGTCGTTGTGAATAAGGGCCTTGTACGGAGCAAAACCAAATCGCATGCACTAAATTAAATATCCATCGAGTGACTATAGTCCGTAAAGCACGGCGGCCGGCATCGGCGCAAGCGCACGGCGATTTACCGCGTTTCACGGCTCGGCGGCGGGTCACGCGGCGAGGTCACGCCCCGCTAATGTCACGAGCTCTGACACTTTCCATTAGGCCACAGAAAGTTTGCCACATCTCACTCTGCGACTTGTATTGTATTGGGAACAGTATTCTCTATCCCATGATGTTTAATAACACTGATAAAATAAAACACAATAATATGTTATTTATGAAAAAAGATGTTCAAAATGATTAACAAAATCTATATTCGTCATTCGAATCTTAGAACAATGATAGTTTGGTTTTGTTAAAATATCTTATTTTATTTTTTAAATACTCTTAATTTTTTTTTTGC
Organism: Zygaena filipendulae; assembly: GCA_907165275.2. Classification (NCBI taxonomy): domain Eukaryota; kingdom Metazoa; phylum Arthropoda; class Insecta; order Lepidoptera; family Zygaenidae; genus Zygaena; species Zygaena filipendulae. Next base: position 4,101,066 of record OU015649.1, read on the forward strand.
ATTCGCAATTTCTGTTAGGTTAGGTTAGGTGACCTATAATAGTCAGCTGTTCAATAAATAATACATATTTAATTGTGAGAAGTTATTGCATGTGTTAAACTATGTATTTAAGTCAAATTGGCGTAAATAAGCGTCAAGATTCTAGGTATTACCTTTATTTAAAATATAGACACACCCCGATATTATTATGTTATTTATTTATTTATTTATTTATTTATTTAACAATTAATGCACACAAGGACAACATAAAAAAGAAAGATGTTATGTTATGTTTTAATATGGATATTTTGAAACCTTAAAGAGCACAAGCTTTTTGTTTCCTTTTATGGCTCCTCAACATTGAAGTTACCTACAGATTAAAGAGAATAATATATATTACATTTTATAGTTCTCTTAGGTATATCTACATAATATATTATTATTATTTAAATTTAGAGGAAGATAGGTTAATACGATTGATATCTTTTTAATTTAGATAAAAACCTTAAATTTTGTAAGTTATGTAGAAAACGATAGCAGTTTTAATTCATCACATCGTTATACGTTTTAATTACATCCCATATGTAACGAGCAGTGTGACCAACCTAGTAATTCAAATTACATTTTTCCACAGATGAGCGCGTGAACGCGAACGCGCCCGTGACTTCCGTTTCCGGCGGCGCGCCTGCGCAGCATCCTCGTCCGAGACCATCAGACCGATACATACGACCCATCCATAACTGTCATCTGGCCTGTACTCGTAAATATATTAGGTTATTAATTTAGCTATGATCTACAATCTATGGATTCGTCCGCATGGATTTCGGGATTTCCCCAGAATTTATTTAATAAACCTAACCTAAAAAGATTAGGCTACTTCCTAAATAAACGACTATCAAAATCTATTCAGGTTATATTAGGCTTGGTGTCTTAACAATCTTCCGTCACAGATTCACTTGGCATCGGGTAAAATCAAATGCATGACTTGTATAAAATCCTAAAATCATTTTTTGAGGTTGTGCAATGTCGCAAATTGATGCAGTAGCGTTCATTTTGCACGCTCGTTATACCGTCATATGTCGGAAATACGACCATTACCGCGTCTCGTCGTCTTGAGTCTTGACGCATCCGACATCCGAGTGATGGAAAATTAAAACCATGCTTTGTTTTATGCCTTCCGGTATTTACGATGGTTTTCTTGACGTACGCAAATTGATAACAAGTCAAGGAAAATTAGCCTTTATGTTCGAAAAGTATGTTTATTTTTGCCTTATTCTTTTTATCGCACCAAATCTCTTCTTTTACTATGAATAGCAAATTTGAATTTTCGTCTATCTATCTGTATCTTTGTACGCACATCACCCAAAACTATTGAACGTAATTCACGGAATCTATGCAGTTGCCTTTATTAATTAGCCCCACTAAAAATAGAATTAGTTTCTTGCCAATCGGTTCCACGGGTGTAACCGCCGGGAATAGCTAGTATAGAATAACATCAAAAAGTTTCCGTTCCCGTAAAAAAACTAGACAATTCGAACGGTTTTAACCGCAAAGAGGTCATCACACGTGTCCAGCGTCAAGAGAGAACATCGGTACTATTAGGTAAGAGGATCTATTCGACCACGAGCCGGTAGCTCACATAGCAGCGCGCGCGCCGCATCCTGCGCGAGATGAGATGCACCTTCCTGCGCCCGCGCGGTTGCACGCGCCGCCGAGCGCGACCGGGGAGCGTAGGCATAACAGACAACGTGATTTACAATATTTTAATTTGATCACACCTAAAAACAAGCCAAATCAACATAATATAATAATAATAATAATCCACTTCACAACACACAGATCTACTTGATTCCACACTAAGCTATAAGCTTGTGTCGTGGAAATCAAGCAAACGTGGTATATACTACATATTATTACATATACATTATAATATAGATATATATAAATACACGCCCAGACTGAAAAATCCGCCCTGTATTCATCACACAAAGTCCACTCCCACCGGGAATCGAACCCGGAACCCCTTGATTAGCGGGCAGGCATGGTGACCTACTGCGCCAATCTGGTCGTCGTATATGCATGAACTAACGAAATAACACGAGGAGTATCTGAAGATCCTCAACTTTTTATAGGCGAAAGATTATTCAGAGTGTAATCCTACTAATATTATAAATGTGAAAGTGTGGATGTTTGGATGTTTGTTACTCAATCACTCAAAAACAGCTAAACGGATTTTGATGAAATTTGGCATGCACGTTGTCAGGGGTACAGAGAAGGACATAGGGTACTTTTTATCCCGAAATTCCCTCGGGAACTCTAAAATTACCACGGGTGAAACCGCAGGACACAGCTAGTGTTAAATAAACAACATATCCAACTTTTTTACTTAATTCTCTGCTAAAATTATGAAAACATAACAACACCTTATTCATGTAATCTCAGCGCGCACAAGAAACCAAAGGATCACACCTAAGGGGTAATTTATGTTAGGGTTTTGTTTCTGATTGATTCATTTTTCTTTTATAACTATATATTTATAACTATTTTAAAAGTTACAAGAATGCGTAAAAAAACGAAAGTTCTAATAATGAATTACATCTTTTGTTTGTAGTTATAGGCCTCGCACAGCTTAAAAGATGATTTGCACTTATTATTCTTCTATAAGATTAAGAATTAGTTTTTTCTTACCTTAGGTATATCTTATTTCTACTTCTGTCAGTTTTTTTTGTCATGTAAATGTGTTCCATTTCTGCCGCGTTTCCCCAGTGCCCACTGTAACATTACTAGTCGCGCCGGACATATCGCCCACTGCGCAATCGCGTCCGCATCTAACAATTATTTCGAGCACCCACACAACACAAAAACTACAGCGAAAATTATTACGATCATGTCACCTGTCATATATAACAAGCAAATAATAATTACTCAATTGATTTGATTATAGGTTCGTTTTATGTTTTAAGCACTGATATTTTTAAGGTCTTTCATGATTATTAATAATAATAATTAAAACACTTGAAAATTTTCAAATTTATAGAGCGACACCTAAAGAAAGGCACACACACAGATGATGAATTGATGATTCATTGAAACTTATAAAGATGTTCATTTCAATATTTATAATATCTTGCATGAGTTTCCCGTTGATGTCTTTTCTTGGTGCAAGGGACCCTCAGTAACTTTGATCCACCTATCGATCTAAAAATGTACCAAAGTGTTAGTATTACTTAACGAGAACGTTATTTTAGATGATAAATATTGAATAGTTTTATTCCATAATTAATTTAAATTCTATAGAAAAATAAATAAACTACCAATGTAAACATCTCGTCAATGTATGATAAATTTTGTATTGACATATGACTTTAATTCGAAGCACAATACTAATTGAGGGGCAATATTATAGTCATAACTCAAATTTTATGTAAATTATAAAGGCACGCGTCCCAAACTCTTGAATACAAAAAGAACGTATCATATTCGTATAACAGACAGACGTTGCCACCTCCTGAAGAAGGCACAGTAATGACACATAATACAAAAATTTACACATTAATGCGACAAATCCGATAGATATGCAAAAATTTTTATTTCACTCGACGGTATTGAAATATATCATCCTTTTATTAAAAAGGTCGATGAACTTCGTTTTATTGTAGGTACTGTCGGCAAGTTAAATGCTACAAAATTTGAATATTAAATACTTATTCGTATGAAGTGTCTATTCGTTTATATTAATAATTTATATTTTTATAAGTGTGGTATAAATATGTACTTCGTGTCTGATGACAATTGTTTTTATTTCTATTTTTGGTTGCTATAAAATCACCTCTCTTACCTTTTCCACATAAAATCTTTGATAAGTAGTTTTATCAACATTAGTTTTCGATATTCGAGAATCAAAAATTATAATTAGGTGCCGAGACTTCTTACAAATTAAAATGTTTAACTTTTCATATAGGATTTCCGGAGAAATACAGAATCTTTTATTTTCACAAAAAACAATCAAACAGTAAGACAAAAAGCTTACTCTATACTCTACAAGTCTACACTCTACAGGGTTCATTGACACTATTAGCGAAGCACTTGCGTGCGCAAATGTACACCAAACAGTTCTTTTCAAATAGTGTATTGTAAAAAGCTATAGTATTGTATTGTATTTGTGTATAGTGTTCAAGATAAACACAATGTTTAGCCATAATACGAGGCTTATTGTGCCAGGCTATTACGATTGCTCTGTGATTATCATAAGATGGCGATACTGAAAGGTTTTTATGTAGTCATTGTTGGTTAATTAAGTCGTTGTTTGAAGTGTTTTATTAGTTCTTTGGGTCACTGGGCAAGTGGGTGTATCTGTTTGGGTGACTCTTTTTGTTATAACCACTTTACACCGGGTGTTTTATAACGCGCTTTGTTAGAGTTTGTACTGTAAACAGTGGTAACGGTATTTTGTGTAGATAATAAAGTTGATCGGAATTATTGTTTCAAGTTTTTGTCTCGCTTTATTGCACAAAATTAAATCGTTATGTAAGAACCAACTGAATAACTACGCTTTGTACTGTGTATAATTGCATCGTTTAAACTGCGGAAAAGAGAATCAATAAATCATTTAATATGTTAATTAAGTCTACACATGTCGATATGTATAGACATATAAACAAAATTGAAGTGTCTGTTGTAATATCAAAATAACAGCTTTTTACAAAATGCATGTATGTAAAAGTAAAGATAATTATAAGAAAAACGAATCCATACTTTTGTCTATCTGTTCGTTTTCGGCTAATCTCCGAAACTGTTGGACCTGTCTTGACGGGACTTTCACTGTCCGATAGCCCATGCTATAAGGACTAAGTTGGTCTAATTTTATTAGAGTTCCTGCTAAACCCACGTGGGTGAAACCGCGGTACACAGCTAGTTAAACATGTTTTTGTTTTATGACGAATAAATTTTTACGTTTCATTTTGCAGTTTTATTCATTATCGCCTCCCCGCAGTTCCACCCACCTGAATTTTGTGATTCCCTTGAAACCGTCTTATACCCAGACAAAAATATCCTATGGGTGAATTGAGATTTTAATATACATAGGTATATTAAAATATGTATATTGTGCCCAAGATCATCCAAATCTGTTCAATTGCTATGCATGATTGAGTAACTAACATCCAAATGCTCTCATTTATAAGCGTACCTACAGAATACAGATACGTATTTATTTTTATAAATAAAAAATACAACGTTTATTTCAAATGCATTTTAGATTCATGATTAAACTGCGCAGTGTCTGACCTATTTAAAACACGTGCACGCACATCTCGCAACAAAAATCACCAAGCAATAAACTAATACCTCCACCGACTTTAAGTTACTTATGCTCTGTATAATTTAAAATATCCCATCGCAACGAACGTGGGATCCTTCACAACGGAACCCGTTCGAAGGGTGGTCCGCCCTTTCGGGACCTACAAAAGGAATTACCGGAGGGTCCCGCGGATTCATTTTCTTACATTTTTTTCGTCTTGACAAACCCCAGCTGCTTTAATACGACATGTTATAAATAAAATTGCGATTTTGACCCGTCACGCGTATAAGGGATGCTCGCTAGTTTGGCGTGTGTGAACATAGCACAATGGTAGCATTGCTGAAAGTAAAATCTTTATTGCGTTGCTACAAAAGTTATATTTCAACGGTTTCACTACTAATGGTCGCTTGTCTCTTTTAAACATACGATTCGATACAGGACGTCCTGTCTGTTTTGCAACAATTATTATTATGCACACCGGAACCGTTTGAATACGTTAAAACAATTTTCGTAATATTTTTAATATGATCGCTTTCGTACAGTAGGTTTGTGGTGCATGATATATGCGCTCAATTTCATGGATAAACATTTTTTAACGATTTATATGGGCGAAAAAACATATTTAGAATACTGATAAATAATGAAAAGAAAATTTAAATAATAAAGCCGATGAAATGAGATAAAAAACATATTGCAAAAACATTTTATTTTAATTTTTATTCACTTTTTAAATAATGGTATGTTTTATGTTTTAAAATACATCATCGTGGAAGTTAAAAACTCTCGGGCCAACCTATGTATAAATAAATTAGTATACTTATACCGTGTAATTGCAAGTCTAGAAATCGAACCGCAAATTGTCCTCTCCCTTTGCGTCTTCCTGGGGCGACCGTGGGAGCCCGCTTCTTTACCTACTAGTCCGCAACGGTAGAATTTGCGTGTCGTTTAAAAACACTTTTTTACTTTTTTTACTTGTTAAACTTCACGTCTTACCTTATAATCTATACCTAATCCTTACTAATATTATAAATGCGAAAGTGAGTTTGTTTGTTTGTTACGCTGTCACGGCTACCGCGGCTCAACCGATCATCACGAAATTTTGCATACACGTTGTCAGAGGGACAGCGAAGGACATAGGCTGCTTTTTATCCGGGAATCCCCACGGGAATTCTGAAATCAACGCGGAAGAAACTTCATTAAGTTTTGCATAGGTACCTACTACCTACACGTTGTCAAGGGTAGGTATACTGAAAAAGATATAAGGTAGCAATTACTTTTATCTCGGAATACCCGCGGGATCTACAATTTATTATTACAAATTTGGCCCCCCTTTTTACCCCATTACGGGTTTAATTTCCAAAACCTTTTCTTTATACTTGCCCACATTATAAGACGAGTGCAAAATTTCATGTTTCCAGACCCAGCTGTTTGGCCTCGACGTTAATGAATTGATCGATTAGACATGGCATGTATTATATATTTTATACCTAGTGTGTATAGAATATAGATTTCCAGCACTGGAAGAAGATATCAAATTACCTATAATAATCCGGTAATTTTAAAAAGTTAAAAATAAATCTATTTGCAAGTAAGACATATTAAGAGAGGGAAGAGAGAAAGAGTTTAAAAAATAATTATGTGCCCACACGGTCTGCTGCACATGAAAAGTATTTGCATAAGTGTCCAATATCGTTCCAATAATGTAACACGGTTCCGGATGGCACAATCATTTTACGTAACGCTCGTACCTGACGTTAGTCGTAACTAAGTAGGTACTCATAAGAGAACAGAGTTACAAACTCATTCGATACTAGTTGTCCTCCGCGTTTTCACCCGCGGTAATTTCGAAGTTTTCGCAAGAATTAAAGGATAAACTAGCTATACGTATAAAACTTTCTCTTGAATCACTCTATCGGTGAAAACCGCATGAAAATCCGATCAGTTGTTTTTTAGTTTATCGCGAACAGACGGACGTGGTAGAGGACTTTGTTTTATAGTATGTAGAGATTTTAACATTGATTCGACAGTCCGAGCCAGTGTCAACTGTCAAGCGATACTGGCGATTTCTTCAACAAGAAAACAAAGTTAAGAACAATTATAAGTTGCCATTTAATAAAAAAGAAGAAGAAGAACAAAGTTTGTGTTTTGGGTGCAGACATTGGTTCCTGAGCGTACCGAGTGATTATAAATCAATTCAGGTCTTATATTTTCTCGGTTCACTTTCTTTTTCCTTTTGTGACGGTTAAACTGTGGAATAACAGAGATTTTAAAAACATTATAGGATATAGGTAGTTTCAATTACTTTCTTTAAACATAACTTTAAAAAATAATAGTAATAAACGACCAGTGCCTCGAAGTATTTTTTACAACCCTGCGGTATAAATAAAACTGGTAACTACAACTGCACACTGTATCAATATTCATATATAATCATATTTCAATAAGTCTTCGCCCGCTCTACATTGACCATTGACGACTCCCTTCACCATTAAATTCCATTCACTTGCGAAAAAATTAACACAATTGATCACTTGTCAACCGCTCTCTTTTGTCGGTACGTATGCAAATTTCTTTTCATTGCCAACACCCCGTAGAAAACTGTTTTGGATCGTAAATTCAGGTACAGAATGGCGTTGCAGTACAACATGTAGATCGTTATCATTAACACGTGGACTTTAGGCCCTAATTTATAAGAAAAAGCTATTAAAACGATGCCGCCAGCCCTCTAATAGCTTGTAGCAGCTTGTTTAACTTGCTAATCGTTACAAGTTGTAGATCTCACGATAAAACTAGCCCTACGTTTTTTGTTCACTTGTTATTCTTTTAATTTTGAAACGAAAAGGTGCTCTAATTTCCTAGTGCTGTTAAATTTATACCTACAATAGTAAAACTGGTCATGTGGATTGTGTGTGAAAGTCTCTATATTGGATAAAAAAAACAGAAGGTCAATGGCTAATCAACTATATATATAGAGTCCATTTCAATCATTTTTGGAAATTTGTCTGTTAATCGGTTTGCTAGAACTGCATCCTATAAAAACTATTGTACCTACAAGATTTCAAAGAAACACTGTCCTATACCTAATAGGAAACTTATGTTTTGACTTACAAGTAACATTTAGGATACTTATGAGTTTATCACGGCACAACAAAGAGTTCCCGATAGGAATCCGAGCATCAGCATCAGTATTATTATCTTCATCATCACCATATTTTGTTACGATAGTGAGGATAGTGCTGTGGTCGTTTTAGTAATATTTTCTTCTATCTTAGTCTGTTGTGTCCGTTAACTTCAGAACAACTCGCTAGACTGATTGAGGTCGTATACCTACCTACACACAATATTTTCTTTGTCGAGACAATGGATTTTAGCTATGTTCGAAGGGAATTCCGAAATGCACATGAATATAACCGAGGGGCATAGCTAATTAATAATAAAATTATGATATCTTAGTTCTTAAATGTTTTCTTAAACAGATTAATATGATAAGTGTTAAGCACTAAGTCCTAAAAAAATTCAAGGTCGCAAGAGTTAATGGAGTACCAGCCGGCCACCTCGTGTATAGGAGGTGACCTTGACACTTAATAATAATGAAATAAGGTTCATTTACACTTGCGCTGTTATATTGAATGACGAGCTATTGTGAGAGGACAGAGCTCCCACACGGCACCATCGCGCTCGTACAGGTGTTGCATTGTTGTATGCAAATTACACTTTCGCTTTTCAACTACATAGTTAATATTTTTATACAGATTTCACATTACAAAATTGGGCATATTACCATTTTGAGTCACGGTCTCAAGAAAAAGAAATCGCTAGTTCTACGAGAGTAGCTCTTGCATCTATGTATGTAGGTTTGCGGACATATAGGTACATATACAATCAGCGATAGGAACATGGTCTGACTGACCGAATGAATTGACTAAATCTTGAAACGTAAATTTTTGCAGAAACTTGATCCATACTAATTTTATTAATGCGAAAGTAACTCTGTTTGTTAACTTTTCACGCCTTAACTGCACAGCCGATTGTCATGGAGTTTTGTTTGCTTGTTGTCAGGGGTATAGAAGAGGACATAGGGTATTTGCTATCCGAGAATTCCTGCGAGAATTCCGAAATTAATGCGGATGAGGCCGCGGGAAATATTTGTTAATATAGAAACGCACGTGAACCCTCATAGAAATTTAACCCTATAGGGCTGAAATGGCGAGTGAATGTGTTTATGGAAAGTTAGTTTTGTAGTAAGAGTCATGGAAGTTGGTATTTGGGCTTTACTTTTCAAATATATAAATACGTATTTCGGAAATTTTAGTCATATATTCTCTGAGGTTGAATTTAGTTAAATACGAGTGAAGCCACGCGAAAATGGCTAGTTTTCTTATAATAGTTAAAATCCGATAACAAGCGATTTAAACTTGATTTTAGTATTGCTCCGGGCTTAGCTTGAGCTGTCCCAATTTAATAACGATCGTAAACTATTTGCGCCGTTTGGAATGTTTTGCAGCTTAGGCTATTTAACCAACAGGAGACGCAGGTGATCCCCTTGACAATATCACAAGAGCGCAGCTCATACTGCCGTCCGTGTACAGTATTGATAAATTATCGTTTGTGGCAATCACAGCGTATTCTTTTACTAGTGAGCTCGTATGTTTTGTACGTGTGTAATGAAGTGGCATTTGATAAGTGTGAGTTGCCTCGCCCTCACGCTAAGTGAGAGATTGTGTTTGCACACGTTACATCTACGGCGGCTCCTGTTGGTTAAATACTTTAAGTTTGGCAGTGTCAAATCGGTGGACCGGTTTGAAATGCCCCATGACAGCTCCTTCGTAGATCATTTGAACCAGTATTAGACTGTTTTAAATCAAAACTGGTCGCCGAAGGTACGCGTATATGACAAACGGCTTGTTAATCGCTTTTGTTGTTACCTTAATGCCTTGTATACTTGCCGTGTATCGACTTGAAAGGATTCATATAGTACATTAGATTCGCAAACGTGTGTGAATTTCGCGTGCTCATACGACATGTGGATAGTAATTTTAAAGGGGTGAGTTTCTTAACGGATTTTAAAGAAATATAGGTAATATTTTCAACATTTGTTTATGTTTAATAAACGATTATGTAAATTTGACCATCTGCTATATATAGGACATTCAAATTTTCTACATCCTATGTTTATCTAAAATTCCAATTTGATTCAATTATTCAATGGATTTATTTATGTTCTTTCACGCTCTATTAGTCTAAGTACTAAAAGATTTTTCCTGCAACTCACCCACGGTGTGAAATCTGGATACGTCAATAAAAAATTGGAATTCTATTTTCTGTTCCTCGCAGGTTTTTAGATAAGTTTAAACCCCGTTTCTTAATGCTTTACCTACCGGTACCGGTATCGGTATCATAAAAAACATAACTTACATTACTCATTATCTAGCTACTGTAGTTCGGCTTGCATCAAACTTTGTGTCAAAACCAATGATTTCAATATTTAATTTTAGCACACTCGTATCACGGTAAATGCTTGTATCGTCTTTAATCTGTAGATAGGTACATATTGTACCTACATTTTCTTATGAAACAAGACAGTGGTTCGTCCTCTCATGAGTACTTGTGTTAACGTGGGCAGAACCATAAGCAACAACTAGTCGACATTTAAATATAAACAAGGTGACCACAGGCATGTGAGTAGGTAAAGATGTTTCAACTGCCAGCAGTCCTTCAAGTGACGTCGGTGTGTTCAGGTGCGTTCCAGATACCAGCATCGAGCTGTTGGTAACTTATTTACATAGCACGCTGACATTAATGACAGAAATATGTACCCAACAACTACGTACATATTATGTAGAACATTAGCACTGCGAAAGCTGACTACTACGTTCAGAAACTATACGTATGTGTAGGTATACGCAAAAAGAAACGATACCCACGACAACGCAAAACAACCGAACATTCGAGTTCATTAACAACATTGCACCGTCATTGTTCTACGTATTAGAATTCGAATTTCACCAAACGTCAATTAATATTAATAGACACCTTAGTCGAAATTCCGGTGAGCAACAAAAAAACCGCGGGCCCAACACCGCGCGGTCGCTGTTGTTTTTATTTTAATTTTATTTTTATGTTTTTTTTTATTAATAAAAAGACGATATCGGTTCGATGTGCGCCTCGGCAGACGAGCGGTCGAATCCTCGAAATAAATTAAAAATGCTCACTCATCATCAATCAAACGGGCTCGATTCCATCGATATAATTTACTTTTGTAGTTTTTACCCGAAAGCACCCTACATGACTAGCAGGTTGAGTGCGGCCCTCCTTGCGCCAGGTACCGGTTGCGGTACCTACCATTTATATACGCAATATGTATTTAACTTCTAATTTATATTTGAAATTGATCCGCGAAACTGCCAACAAACCCATCGGCCTGATTGATTTCGTTTCTATCGACGGCGGGCCGATAGGTAGATACGAAATTAAAGTGATTGCAATGAGTAATGAAATTCAATGTTATGTAAAGTAGATAATCAGTTTTTTTATTACGTAGTACGTACTACCTATGTGATATGCAATAAACAAATGAAAAACGCAAGATGCTAATATTTTTTACAATTTCAACAATTCTCCAATATATCTGTAGGTTTAGTAGATTTATGTAAAAAAACGAGATACATAATATTATTATCCTACTAGTCCTACTTAATGTTATAAACGCGAAAGTTTGCAAGAATGTATGGATGGATGGATGGATGGATGGATGGATGGATGGATGGATGGATGGATGTTTGTTAATCTTTCACGCAAAAACTACTGGATGGTTTTAAATGAAACTTGACTTGCTTATACATCAGATTAACAAATAGGGTACTTTTTATCCCGGAATTCCCGCGGGAACTCTGAAATTAACGCTAAAATTCTAAATTTGAGATTGATAAATACACGGATCTGTTACACGAAACTTAATCTTGTTGTAGATACTGGTTGACTTATACATTAACTGAAATTTTATTTTTTAGAAGAATCCGAAAAATAAATTTACTTCAGGATAGTCGTACCTACGGGCTACGGTAGTCACATTATTATAATCAGACTAGAATAGAACTGCTGAATTAATTTGTCATTTTCCACCACACGCATTGGTAATTAAGCGTTGCCCGTTTCAAATGTGTTGTCAACGTGTGTCACATGACACGTCGTGGTTGGAAACGGTTTCGGCCACGGTCCCAACACCGCTTGTAATCGGTTTTCTCCAATAAACGACGATTAGACGCGCCGGCGTCAGCGTGCCCGGGAATGACCGAGTACAACCTCGCACAATGTTCTAGATACGTCATTCGCTGTTTTATTACCTTACCTACATACGAGATCTTTGAGTTTAACTCTGCATGATAATAATACTAATAATAATAGTCCACTTCACTACACACAGATCTACTTGACTCGTCATTTTCAATTTAACTTTATATACGAGGTCCTGGCATGTTTGCGTTTAACACTGCGTTACTTATCAACTCTTCACTAGGGTGGGTCACTCATGTATGGAGAAAAAAAAAAGTTTAGTTTTTATACGGGCACAGTGACAAAACGGTGCTAAATTATGAGTGTAAATATATTATGAAGTTTCATTGCAATCGGAATCAATCTTCTGCCTCCGGATTCATTTGGAAATCATCAACACATAATGGTTAAAAAAGGCCTAACACTATGGCATATTAAGTTACACTAATGAACACTATTTATAAATAAAAGTCTTAAATTCATAGTAAATATAGGTTTATTAAAGAGGAAACAATTTTTATAGGAAAAAATATAAAGAATAATTATTAAAGTGAAGGGTTAACTATGTGGCGAAATCTTTTTTGCTGTCGAATTTTGGCATTGCTTTTCTTGATTTTATCTGGGCTTTGATAAAACCTTCGGTCATTGTTTTATTGCATAAAGTGGCTGAAGCTTCGGTCACAGTTTTAACTGCTCTTTCTACTGCTTGTGTGTGACACTGAAGACGTAATAAATCCAATTCTCTTGCTCTTTTTTCTTGAATAAACAATCGGAGATTTTCTTCAGTTACAGATCTTAATAACGGTGGCTCAGTGATATTTTCTTGCCAATTCAAAAGGTCATAATATGTTAATGCGTTAAAGTTTATCTTTGGTACCTGAAGCAGACGCAATTTTTTGGTGTTTCTGATCTAGCTTTCAAAATTCGACATGCAGCTAGTTCACGAACGTGCGGCTGAGGATCTGTCAACATTGCAAGCAATAAGTTTTCCGGGTGTGCAAAATAGCTGCTTCTTTGAACTACTGGGTCGATAACGGTTTTTAAAGTTGTTGGTAAATATCTGGTGAGCTCGATAAACTCATCACACAACAAGTGTCGCGACCCATCTTAAAGCTGGAATGGGTTTTTATAGGAAACCATAGTGGAGCGTAAACGTTGACAATATAAGTTGCAACAGTTAATAGATTTTCAGAGGCAGTTTCAACTGAAGCATATAGATGGAGAATCCTGTTGGCGCGTGTTAACCATCGGGCATGGGACATTTTGCCTGGTAATTTGTTAGCTAAATCGCTAGGAAATATGCCTGTTGAAATTGCTTCAACTATTCTGTGCAAGTATTTTTTTTTAGTACTGACCAAAAATTCTTGTACAGAATAGTTGAAGCAACTGCAACAGCCATATTTCCTAGCGATTTAGCTAAAAAATTACCAGGCAAAATGTCCCATGCCCGATTGTTTTGAATTTTTAAAGCTAGATCAGAATCACCAAAAAAATTGCGTCTGTTTCAGGTACCAAAGATAAACTTTACATTAACATATTATGAACTTTTGAATTGGCAAGAAAATATCACTGAGCCACCGTTATTAAGATCTTCAGCCACTTTACGCAATAAAACAATGACAGAAGGTTTTATCGAAGCCCAAATAGAATCGAGAAAAGCAATGCCGAAATTCGACAGCAAAAAAGATTTCGCCCCATAGTTAACCCTTCACTTTAATAATTATTCTTTATAATTTTTCCTGTAAAAATTGTTTCTCCTTGAACTTGACCAAACAATTTCGTATTTATCATTGCTAAAAACTATTACGCATGAAATCTGATATCAATAACTTGAGAAAAGCATTAGTACATTTACACTAAAAAATCTACTTTTTTAAATAATTCTATGTCATTCCGGAGGCAATAAAACTTAAAATAATCTAACAAAACTTTACATATCAATTAACGACGTCATTTGGCACCTTTTTAATGCTGAGCATATTGAAAAAACGAGAAAAAAAAAAATTGACCCACCCTACTCTTCACCCTACTGCTTATTAAAAATAGAAAATCAAACCATACCTAGCCTAGGACGTGCCTTATGTTACTCCTCTTTGAAACTCTTATCTTTGAGATGAAAATACTTTATACATACCGTTTTAAGTTAGATTATAAGAAAGAAAATGTGAATACCACTTCAGTAGTTTTTGAGTGATGCTGGTACAAATATACAGAAACAGACAATTTTTCTAAAAACTTTTATTTTTGACTAGACTCTAATTAGTGTGATATATCTACAGAGCAAAATAAAAGTAATGGTCGTCCATTCAACCTTTTAATTTATAAATAACATTTGCATATACGGCTGGTGCAATGACCTTAGATGACTATTAATGTTTGTTGTTTGTTTACCGACTTCTTCGTTAATACTTGAAGATTTATTGGTGTTTATTAATTTTCTTTTTTTTTATATATTTCGTACTTCTTTACATTGTGATACTTCCATTATTAATAGTTTTTAATTGCATAATTATAGCCCCAATGCAAATATTTGTCATGAAATTTCTTATTGAATGATGTTATAAAAGCTCACCTATAGTTTCACCGTTTTTACCTTAGGGGGTTCAGCTACCAAAAAACCCAAAATGCATGGTGTTTGAATAAGTTTATTTCCACATTTCTACCCTCGTGAATTTCAGGATTCCTTCGAGAAGTTTAAAAATTATTTTATTTCATTCAGAAATACTGTAGCTTTCTCTCAATGAAAGAATATCTAGAATCAATCTCGTAGTTTCAGGGATTTCCCTCTGTAGTAAATTTGGGTAACAAATTTTACCTCTTTATAATAAAAGTGTAGATAACGAAGTTGTATGCGACTGTACGTGGCATGGTCGTGACCAGACGGCGGTTTCAATTATTATCTGGAAGTCGTTTCACGAGCTAGCACTGCAGCACTTTTAATCATTCTCTTATAACCTACTTTTAAGAAGAATACCGCTTTTCACTTTATAAGTAGGTACCTGCAAATGCATACATAAAAATTACTAAACTAATAAAGATACGTAAAATTCATAAATTTATTACGTACTAGCTGTGTCTCCCGCAGTTTCTCCCGTGTCAATTTCCTCAGGAACTTTTGGTAACGGTAAGAAAAGTGACTCATTAAGATACTCAGGGATAGTCAAGCTTCGCTGAAAGATTTTTGAAATCAGTTCGGTAGTTCCAGAGGTTCGGTAGCTCCTAGAAACATACAAACAAAATTTTATAGATATAGACAAACTGATGGCCGCAGTTTCTTGCGCGTGAATTTTACAATTCCTTTAAAAACTCTTACACCTGTATGCGATCGAAACCTCTTTGGTCTGATTGATTTCTCTCCGTGTAACTGATGTACCTACCTATGTACCTTTATAACTATCTTATCGATTCAGCTAATCTTTGCTTATATTACCAAATAGTATCTTCAAGTGACACTAGATATATAAGAAAATATGATAGTTTCGCGCTGCCAGGCAATAAGCAGGACTGTTTTGCCATACAAAAATATGTATCATACACAATATTATATGTTATGTAAAATCAGAACTCTAGTTCTACTTATGACTTAAAGTAGGATGAAAAAGCAACTTCATTTCCATGCCTACTCTCATATTGCCATTGCATAAGCTTATCGCCGATTTATTCACGTTATTTATATACAATGCATATGTGGATGTTATTAATTACCTACAATGGTCTATCAGTCTCATTAGCTGCAGCATCATGCATTTTCGCCAATGTATCTAAGTAGCAGGTAAACTATTTTGGAATGTATCCGTATCATCTCATATAGGTATCAGGATGACTTGTTATATAAATCCGCAAATATATTATATCCAATAAGTTTTCCAGCTCCCCCATCGGGATGCATGAGCATATTTGTCAATATCCGTCTAGCTTTGGAAGAAACCCGGTCATTACTAATAGATAATATCACTAAAATAATGCTTTGTGATTTTTTTAAAGATATTTATCCTACTTTAAAATATTCAGACATTTAAATAGTAGTAGACCAATGAAACAAGATAAAGTTGCGCTAATACGCATATTAGAGATCGGTTTTATTAAAACAAAAAACAACACTAACACACATCGACGCGACGTATCATTCACAAAATTGACATGCCACAAATTTTGTTTATACACTTGACGAAAAATAAAAGACTATTTCTACTTTACACCTCATCGTTCGTGTAAAAAACTCAACATTCCATCTTGCATCTGTCTTCTCTAAGCCTTTCAAAACGATAAATAAACACTAGTCAAGTTCTTGTGAGGAGTAAGAAATGTTTAGAGCATTATTCTGTAAGCGACTGTTTAACTTGTCTTGCTTACCATATGGTATTCTATCTACGTACCTATTTTATTCATCTTATTTCGTAAAGGAGCTTTATAAACAATTATCATACAATTAATGCACGCGAGAATAAAATACACAAAGATCACAGAGTAAATAAAGCACGAGGATCATACTCAATGAAATTTACTTACGTATATTATATTTTATTTTATATAATATTTTATTGAAAAAAAATTACAAACAATAGACCATAATATGATACAAAATCCAAAACAAATCTGTTAAAACAATTCTCATGCGTCATTCGGACATCTCTGATCCGACCACACGTCCGCGTTCGACACGTCCCTCGAGAACGGAATAAGTCTTCTCCACCGCGCGTAGTACAACGGATAGTGAAGCCGAGTCGGCCCGAGGTGACGGCGCCGCTCAAAGCTTCGACAGCCGTCCAGCGCGGCTCATAATTAAGAACGGTGACTGTTGAAAAATGGCCGCCGCCCCCGGCCGGCCGTGAATAATCGTCGTAATTACGATTCGGAATAATTTCCAGCCAGTCATAGCGATGCTATCGGTAGGTGTTGACGAGCGCTCGTTACGCGCACGAAGCACCAGCCACCAGCACGCGTCTTCGGACATTCTATTTGCGAGGAAATCACGTTATTTCCTTATTACACGTGAGAAATAATAGAAACTTTCCCCTGATTCCGCTTATATCTCGATGGGATTCCACTAAAGGTCTAGTTCTCTATGGACAAGAAATGTTATCTGAGGAAGAAATTTCACATATAAACACTGTTAAAATGCCAAACTTATTTGTCAGATAAAGTTAATTTAGCGAACGAAAACAATTAAACCGAAGACATCCTATACAAGAACATAGCAGATTATTACATTATATTAAGTATAACATCAACAGTATTTCAAGAGCATGCATCAAATTCTTGTCCATTACACTAATAAAATTCTAGATTATCATTATTTTCCAAAATACAAACATTAACTTTTGGGTCAGTCTTAACGGTCCAAATACGGTACGGTACCGTAAAACTTAGGTTATAGATTTTTTGAGTAATAATTTCCATTTTCCAGTCATGACTTACGATGTCCCGCTCCAATCCTTCAGAATCGTTTCGATCCACGCACCAAATACCATACATACCTAACTATAGTTATAATTATGCTAAGCAACCATACGTAGGTACAAGTGTAGCAACAGAAAAGCACACTAACCTCGTTCTATTAGAAACAAAACCCCGTTACATTTAGTAAACAAATGATTGGGTAAAACTTAACGTTACTGCATATATAGATATACATACGAGTAATAGGGATGTGGACTACTTTTGAAAATCAAAATTCTAATTAGTCCGTCAGTTAGAAAATAAAAAAACAATAGACAAGTATTTTTTGCTTTTTTAAATAAATTAAAATATACAGAGGTAAAGCGCATTAAAGTTTAGGGTGAGGGGCTCGTGACGTCACTAACCGCTAAAACCGCCATACAAACTGTCAGAATAGTGACGTCACGCGAAATTTCAACTCAATATATCGCCGTTATTTTTTGATTACGTAAAAAAAGAAAAAATACGTGTCCAATATTTTTTAATAATCTACAAGACGGACTAAAAAATAAAAAAATATTTGACTGGAGTACTTACTAACCATACTGCGAACTTTATAAACAACTAGTCGATCCCCACGGTTCAACTCGCATTAATTTCAGAGCTCCGTGAGAATTGGGAATAAAAAGTACCCTATGTCCATCGAAGTATATGTACTGACGTACGACGTCAGTACATACACTTCAATGCCTATGTCACTAAAAACACTGTAGCTACTTATAAGTGAATGAATTTTCAAAATCGTTTAAGTAGTTTTTGAGTTTATCAGTTACAAACAAATAAACGCACGAAAAAATCGAATGTTTTCTTTTTATAATCATGTACAGATTAATTTTATTTGGTTATAGTAAGTATGCTTATAAGTAGATTAAGTTGGTCTTTCAAGTCGCAATACACTCTAGTTTTGTAATGATATCTAAAAATTTTACTTTTAATACTATAGGTATTTTATATACCTAACACTGTGCCCCGCGGTTTCGGAATTACCGCAGGAACTCCAAAGTATCCTAATTTACTTCTTATAACATCAGTTAATGAGCCGCGAAAGTCTCGACAAAATTGGTCCTACTATTTTGAGATTCACCCGCATGAGTTTCGGAGTTCCCGCAGGAACACCAAAATTCTTTCATAAGAACCTTCTCCTTACAATGACAAACACAACAAAAAAGAACTAGCGTAATTGGTCCAGCCGTTCACACTTGATGCCGTGACCAATGGAAATAGAAATTTATTTTTATGTATGTATAGATGTGTTATAGACACTACTATTATTTTCATCTATAGTGCCTAATATTATAAAGCTGAAAAGTTTTTTGGTTTGGTTGGAATTGCTTACCTTACAAACTAGTGGTTCGATTAGGAACAATATTTTTGTGTTGGATACATAACATCACACTACGACTAATGGGAGCGGAGCGTCAAATATACGTACGTACGTACATACCGTACGAGGGTGAAACTGCGGCTCACAGCTAGTATAGAATACTTTTTTCAAACACAACTATACGTTTTCAAGAAAAAATAATTATTAACACATGATTTATTTCAATAAATACAATTACATATTGTGTCGAACTTCACCGTATTTTATGTACCCAACTTGCCCAACACTCTACTTTCGTTAGGCAACTCCGCGTAGGCAGATTTAATTACAAGTTGTAAACACTTCTTTGCAATTACTTATCGCTCAATCGCGGTTACGGAATACTTTGTTAACATTATCATCTCATTAGCAATTATTTATAATTACGTATTGTGATAATAAAAAATATTCAATGAATTAATTATAATACAATATATTTTTTAAACACATGCTTGGTTGGAATAGCAGTACCAAGCCGTAAGTTATTTAAAGTATGAGTATCACCGATTATTATTAATGCAAACAAAATTCCGTAATAATATAAAGTTGCCTTGATCGGTTGAATAAGATAAGGCATGATACACTTTCATACAACAAACAAACTCGCAATTCGCGTTTTTCCGTGCAATTTATCAAAATTTTCTTTTCATAAGAACCTCCCTTGGACTTCAACGAAAACAAATCAGCCGAATTGGTTTAGCCGTTCTAGAGTTTTGTGATAACCAAGACATTTAGCCATTAAATTTTATTATTTACTAGCTGTGCCCCGAGGTTTCACCCGCGGTAATTTCGGAAATCCCGTGGGATAAAGAGTACCCTATGTCCTTCTCTGTACCTCTGACAACGTGCATGCCAAATTTCATCCAAATCCGTTTAGCCGTTTTTGCGTGATAGAGTAACAAACATCCAAACATCCACATTTTCACATATATTATTAGTAGAATGTATAAAAAAATTCTAGAATTAATTTTTTTGGAATGTTTAAATTTCTTTATTAAATAGTTTAAGTTTTTGTTGGCGGCTATTGACCATTGTTGGTCAAAGGTAGAACCGTTACTGCGTGGTGTCGGAGGACATCGCTGGCCCCGTCCAGGCCGCACGGCGCACACGTGACAGCTTGATGGATCACACAGCTAATTGCTGCCTCGTCCGCGACGCGTCGACAGCACACGAAACTGGTTATTTACGATTTTTTACTATTTATAAAACCATCTACCCACTATGGCAACGTTTCTTATGATAATTGTGGCCATTACTTGGTTTGCATCACAGAGTCATATATATGTTTTAGCTGAAACAGGCAATAATAAAAAAAAATACAAATAAGTGCGTTATTTTTATTTATTTTTAATTCTTTATAGTTTCGATCTCTTCTTGCAATCATGTAATATTTCTTTTTCATAAATATTTATTTAAAAAATAAATTGCTGTTTGGTATTGGTATTTCAGACGAATATATAATAATAATAACTAATTTACAGATGTATTTGTTTGTTAACTGTGAGGTTTTAATCGACAATTTCACTTAAGGAAAAATAAAATAAGTATAGAGCAAAATGTAGAGATTAATAAAACATGAAACTGAAAAAAGAAGTTCTTATTCATAATAATTTAAAATATGAAATAAATTTCATAAAACCAATATATTGTATATAATTATATAACCCAACATCATCGTGACGCTTCTAGATAACGTACGCTAGCTTGTATGTCGTTGTGCTGCGTACAAAAAGTGAGGTAGCGCCGACCGTGTGCGTGTTATTAAGATGGTAATTCAAACTCTTGTTTTAATTGAGTTATGAACGAGTAACTATCCACTGTTAGACCTGTTAATATGACTAAGCGGTGTGTGGGTTGTGGAGGCTTGTGATTTATGAGGAAAACAAAACCTTATTAAAACCCTACAGATATTACGACCTAAAGGCAAAATAATAATAATGAAACCAATATGCTGTCTGAAAATAATTCGAATCCATTTTTTCTCTCTCGGTATAGAACTAATAATATCTTGTCTGTCTCATGGACGATGGAATAGATTAAGCACTACTACCCACTAAGTATAGTAGATAAAATTGGCAATAGATCGCATATTGATGAGGCTGCTTTTTATCCTGAAACAAAGAGTTTCTGAGGGAATGTATGCAGGCGAACCTGGAAACAGCAGGGCTTATTATTTTATTGATTATAACACAGATAAAATAAAGAGAAATGGAAAAAGAAAAGCAATATAAAGTTTTGCTCTTCCAAAATATTTTCCAAATTTTCCAATTTTCCTAAATATGTTCAGGTCATAAGGCCGGCCATAAGGCCTGAAGATATTTTGAAAAAATAACCAATAATTTTCTTTTCTATTTTAGTCCCTACTGGTTACAGTAAAATATGTGATTTGATTTTATTACCGTTGGACAGCATAATATCGAGCGCGACCAGTGTAAGAGCGGATAATGAATAAGTATTAATATCACTGATTACATGTCACGATAAACAATAGGTGACCTACTGTTATTCTCACGGGATAATGTATGTGAATTTTGGACATACTTGTACAATGTACATGTGTTACCTCAGTCATCTTTGTTACATACTAATGGAGCTGTTTCATTGTGAATTGGAAAGTGAGTCCTTCCCACGATTAATGACACTGATCTTACATTTAAAAATCATTTCGTTAATGTTTCGCGATACACCATAATAAAATTAAACAAAAATTATACGTCAAAACACAAGAGTGAATTCATTAATGAATCAGAATACGAAGTATTGAACATCGAACGCCAACGACTGGCTAGTGGCGACCTCGCTTCCGAAAACCATCGCGTCCGCGCCGCGCCACGAGCCGCTAAACAAAAAGAGGTTGCCACCGCCGCCGGTGCACTTCCGATTGCAATGTCAACGGTGAAAAATTACAGGGCAACCCCGACTCACTCCATTAACACATTACAAACGACGCGTCTGAATTCTTTATTCGTTTTTTTTTTTCTTTTTATTTATTCTAACTGTGATTCTAGATTTGATTTTATTCGGTTTTGGTTTTTACTTTAAAGTTATACAAATATTTTTATGACACCAACAATTCTCAGTAGTGCAATTTAGACGTGAGTAAAAAATGACAGCTAATAAAAAGTTGTAATGACGTTCGGGCGCACAGATTTTTTTTTACACCAATCGGTACTTACCTTGAATACCGCGTCCTCTAATTTTCGGAGAACTTGTTACACGTGACTGACTTGTTTCAAAGAAAAAGGCAAAAACAGGACAATTTACAACTTTGTTTTTGAAAATATTGAACACCATCCTTAGACCGAAACGGACTTTCTTTTGTTTTCGTAAAGTCCTGCCCGAGTCATATCAACGTGGTGACATTTAGTTTTTCCATTGGGCCACATGTTTGTGCAGCAGAATTTTTATGGCATCCTTCTTTTTTTAAATCGATTAAAAAGCTTACCTTTATTACTCTTTAGAGTTTGAAACTTGAATTTGAATACATGGATATTGATCCAATTTTCCAAAGGACACTGCTGTAGATTTTTATAGTGAAAAAAGTATATACATCCATATTGATTAATAAAATACATACTATTCGAATAAAACCATTACCATTAATATTTCAATTGTATGGTAAGTAGCTATGCTTGGTTTGGGACTATATACCTAGGTAGGTAATGATGATAATGGTGATAATGTCCAACCATTATTATTGTTATTACATCGGTAGATTATTATCTGTATAGTAGTAGTAGTGTTGTCACCTAACTTGCTATATAATACGTATAATTCAAGTATATAGGACATACATTGTAACACATGTGCAAACACAACTAATGCTTACCGACGTTAAAACATTTAACAGTCGACTTTAACAACGCCACATATTTTTAATGTCTTCCAATTACAGTCTTCACTCAGTTAACGATACCACTGAACATTAACTATTCCAATTTTATGCTTCAGACCGTCCAAATGCTAAATTCTTAAAGCACGCTTATTAAAATACTAAGTATAATCTATGTTATTATAGTCAGGCTTATGTGATAGAAGATTAAAAATAAGAGATAGGTATAGATACTCCAAAAAATAAAATACCACTAATAATTTATTTGTAGTGAAAGATGCTGTACCTATTAATCTAGCATCTCCAACTCCAAATTCTATTTAAAAATGAAGTGAGAAAGAAAGCTTAATGCATAAAATCAATTTTAGTATTATACTTCGGCGATAGATTGGACATGGCTGCGTGTACCTATTAGGAGTTGAGTATTTGAAAATATGAGGTAGCTTTTTACTGTTGTCTTGACTTACACCAAATTATTAATACCGCGGGATATGATGATTCAGATGATGATGGAGACCAAGCTTTAACTATCGAATGAAGTGTACGAAATGCAAATTGCATTTACCACATATAGGATTCAAGCATTGCACTTTTGTCTCACCTTGGCGACTCACGAATTTTATTATCTATGGCTTAAAATGATATATGACCGCTCTTAACTGGAGAATCATAAAATATTTTCTGTTTGTGAAATATTTCTGAAGCAATAAAGCAATAATTCACTACGGGACTACGGGGAAGATGGCGAGCTTTATTTGCCGTCATAAATGTCCTGTTTATGGTGTACTTTTTTGCTGGTGCTGCGCTGGTCGCGTCGGCCTCGCGCCGCGTACGCGCTTGCACATAAACTTTGCCTTTACCATTACTATGATTGAGAAATACATCCTCAACTTATGGGGAAAATGACGAGTCGTAAGTCATAACGCACACGTTTTAGAGTCATCAAAATATATCACCCCAGGTAAAGGGAGAATAATATTCCATGCGTTTTTTTTTTCTGTTGATAGATTCCTACAGTGGTTTATTCATTACTATACGAGCATAACGTGTGAGCTAGCTTCAAGGAAATCGTAGACGAGGATAAAATTACTGTCATTTCAAATCTGAACCTAAAATGATTAAACTGCAACGACTTTTAGAATCTCAAGTTTAATATTGGATGCACTGTCTGTTCCCATGTTCCCGGCAAACTGAGAAACGAATCGTAATATCACGTAGTCACGTAAAATCGCTCAATCAAAAGTCCAGTTTAGCATGACCCTGTGATATAACGACTCCGTTTTTTAGTTTTCTTTTCTATGCGTTAACGATTGTAGTTTGTAGGCTTGGCTAGGGGGCAGGAGTGGTTTCTTATTTCCTATTCTTTTGCAGAATTAGCCTTCGGATCTGAAACCAACGAAATCCATCCCAAACTTGAAATATCAGCAGAGCAGAGATGTCCTCGGTCCGAATAGATCTCTCGATGGCCCAGCATCAGAACGTGCCGCGTGACTCCAAGATTCACACGAGCAAAACGAGCTGATCGTGAAACTTTGGGAGTGTCGACGGGGGGCTGCATTAGTCACCGTGATTAGTTTTCGAGAGCGGTAATGTTTCAATGAGATGAATAATCGCCGGCAACAGTGACAAATGCGCGCGCGCACCTGACTCCCCCCACAAACACGCCGCGCCATCACTCAGCCTCGCGAGGCGTTGTGTAACAGATGAAGAGATTTATATTTATTAATGTTCGTGTAACCATCAATTCGGTCAGGTTCAGGTTCTGAAAGACAGCTGAGTTGGTATTTCAAAATATGGTAGATTCACTTCATATACATACCTACTTATTTATTTCTTAGGTCGTTAATAATTATTATAAGAAAAATAATTGGTTTTCTTAAAAAAATACTCCCATTATAATTAGATGAAAACAAAATGCACTTACAAAAATGCTTTCTGTAATATGAACTATTAAGTTTAGACTTTTAGTAATATTAAAAAATGAAATATATATTTTATTTATTTTTATTGAATTTTAAAAAAAAGGTAAAGGCAAGTAACAACAAATTGAATCAGACTGCAGGTGGAGTATCTTAAATCATACGTCTTAAACTATTAATCTCCTTTCATTGCACAACATTATAAAATATAAATTCTTTCTCACAGTTAATATAAATTAGCATTTAGTTCATACTACAAAATGTCTTAGCATTTTCATAAGATTGTCCTCATCAAACAAAATCTCATAGTCACCCCAATAGTTGATAAATGACTCAGCTTACGCATTCGGAGTCAAGGGTTAAAATCGACTCAGATCTAGTGTCGGGATCTTTTTCACGTTTACAATACGTTATTTCGTTATTTAGAACCGACACAAATAGGTTTTGGAAACATATCGGTATATGTCAATCCGCTATGATTTAATATTGATTGCGTCCTTTGAGTATCGACCGCCGAGCCGAGTGCTGAGATTTACTGCTGACGTGCTAGCTAGTACCTACCTACTACTAGTAGCTACCGTCCCCTGTTATTGCATTCGGAGCAAATGTTTGCACGTAATAAGTGTTCACGAGATTTGCAATACACTTTATTTTCCTGAGAACTCGCGACGTTAAATCCTCATAAGAAATTATGGCAGGATTAGGTTTACATGCGCGAGACTCGAGTTGGGCGACTCGTCTCGATGCGCGACGGGACAATTATTGCGTGTGTGGACTAATAAATGCGTACGGCGAAATTTATCAAAATTATATACCAGATTATTATTTGTTTACCACAAATCAAGCATAAAGTTTGTATATAGGGATATGTTTTTTTAGAGTTTTCTTTTTCTTCCTTCAATGTCACCAAAGACACTACACACCATGGCTTCAAAGCCAAATTTAAAAAAAATCAGCTCAATCGGTTAAGATATCAAAATTGAATTGCAAGATTTCACCCTTTAGATACATAGTTACATACATACATACATTGCAAGTTAAATAAAAGCTTTTAAAATGTGGCTCATTCAATAGTTGCTCTTCAGCTATGATAAAATTAGTATATATTTATTGATTTGTATTATTTACTTACATTAAATATTATACCTAATGATTTTTCAAGATGATTGACAAATATTTTATGTATTTTTAAATAATTAACATGTTTACTGATCTAATCATATTACTATAATAATAATAATAATAATAATAATCATATACCTTATAATAATGTTAATGTAAATTTATTATGAAAATAAATATATCGATATCAACTTCCTAAAGAGTGCAAATCATAGTTGATCATGTTTGAAAAAAGAACAGTCACAACTCAAACAAAGTTTTAAAGGAGGTAATAATTTCGTTGATTAAAAGCTTACAAGTAAAAATAGAATTATTTTGAAGTTATTCCAATAACTTTTCCAAACGGTCTAAACTTCTCAGTACTCACGGGTCAGACTCGCAGGTAGAGTGTGGGTAGAGTAACAGACCTTGTTTGGAGTTTGAAGTTAGAGAGGTGTCCGCGTATCATCCGCTCCGAGGTCCATAAATCAAAACGTACAAAATCATGATTAATCAAAAACCTATCCGACAAGTATGTATGGTAGAAGCTAATATAAAATCTTCTGGAGCGCAAATGAAAAAAAAAACTCGTATTTACGCCTACTTCATCAACTGTAATGTGCATTTTTAAATAAACTTACCACTGCAAAATTAATTTAACCCAATATATTCGTACCTAGACCTACTAATTATTGTTTACTTTCACTTATTTTTTGGCATCAGATAAATCAAACGCCAGACCAATAAATAAATAGATATAAAACAAAAATAAAGTCCGAAATTCGATATTGCTAATGTTGGATGAACAAAAATATTTAAAAACATTCTTTTATTTCTTTCTTTGTTATCGCTGGGGATCGTATTCTGTAAATCACTCATTCATCAGCTCATAGTCTAATCGCACTACCTATACACATCAAATTTAGTTCTACTCCAATAAAGAAGCGAAACTTGTACTGAAAAGTTAAGCAATTTGATTACTGTTATTATTATATTACCTATAATTATTATTGCCAGTATCCATACACATACCATACCCATGTAATAAAAAAAAATCGCTCTATCTACACACCAAATTTGGTTCTACTCCAATAAAGAACCGAAACTTGTACCTACTGATAAGTTAAGCAATTTGATTACTATTATTATTACCTACACATAATTATTACCAGTATCGATATTTTAATGATATTAAAATGGGATTATGGTGTATAGTGTGAGTAATTACTTTCTAATTCACTATATATATTATGTTGTAATACGGATATAGTGTTGTGGTCAGTGCGGTAAGCAACGATCGGCTCGCGCGCGAGTCCCGTCTTGCACACAGCACGATGACGTTGCAATAATGCCGATTTCCTTTATAATAACAACATCTTGTACCTTTTTTGGTATTTGGTTCTTTTTTTAAATACCTACCTACTTATGGTATTATATTTACATAAAACAATAAGAATAAACACACAGGTATACACAAACACAAAAATGTTTACCCTAACGTGGGGATCGAACACGTGACACTCGGCGTAGAAGTCAGGGTCGCTAACCACTGGACCAGTAAACTTGTACTGCTTTTTCCTACTTTATCTTTAAAATATTAACATCTTTCCAAGTAGAAGTTAATTTAATTTCGAATTTATTTTCTACTAGGTACTCGCTCATTATACTCATTGCCAAATTCAGTTACTTCCGTTACTTTTAATGCGCGTCACTTCCGTTTTCTGCAAAAAAAATTATTCATAACTTGCCAAAAGAAACATAATTTCTATAATTCGATAATTCCATTATCTCATCTCCTTAGGTATCCTAACTTAACCTGTTAATAATTATTATTTGTTTGCTCGAAAAGTGGTAATAAAATTAAGCTGGTACCTACAATAGAAATAAGTTTCACACTCTTCACCAGAAATGTGGCATGTGGCAGTGCAATATTTTATTAATATTAAAATATTGAAATATCTACATTTACATTTACTTAACCTTACATTGAATTTCCCAAAACTGAAGTAAAGTTGAAAGGTCAAAAACAAGTCTTCCACTTCTTCCGAGAGGAATGTTTAGCTTCTATTAGCAGTCAAAGTTTGACTTTATCTTTAACAAACAATCTAGAAATAAACCCGTTAATATACAGTTTTATGTAACTTACCAATTTGTACGTAAATATGATAATATCCAAATCCCGATGTAGATACCTATATATATGGTAAAAACAATCTTTTATTATAAATTAACATGTTTATACAGACTCATTTGGTCAGTGGTCATGCCCAATCATTTTGTTTTCTTTTGCATTCTCAGCGCTCCATACAGAATTGATATTTAAATCAATAGTAAGACGAGCTGAGATCGCGTGCATCGTTTTTAGAGTACAGGTTATCCAGGTATGCTGGATGTCAAAGTTATGACGTGTTAGATTGATTATCGGATGGATGTTAAAATGCGTTTTACGACTTTTTATGGCAAGCTTTTGGTGTAAGAACGACTTAACAGATTCGTTTGTGGTCGCATACGTTGTGCCCGGCCGCGTCGAACTTATAAATAGAAATAAACAATTTATTTTTTCGTGAATTCCGTTGGAATAACTATAGGTAGTTCTTTATTTTAATCTTAACTAACAAATGCGGCTGCAAAAACTAAACTATTTCATCATGCATTCAAAATTACTATTTAGACAAGCAAACAACATCCGTAATTCAAATTGAGTGGGACATAAAAAACTACGAAATTATTATTTATGTGTCTGTTCCCTCAAGCGATACTTCGCAATTAATCTTGTTAAAGACAATAATGTAACAAATTAATAGCACCATTTGGTTCCATATAGAGACATGACTTAATAAACTGTGGGAGTTGAAGGATTTTTGTTCATATTCCACTGTACTGAGTGATCAGAGATCCACGATGCAATATCAAAAAGAACAAAATGATCACGAAGCTTTTTCTACTTACCAAAGTATAACATTTATGAGGGCAGGGCAAGATTTATCAGAAGGTGTCCGACTAACACTATATTATAGTATATTTATTTCCGTATAGGTACACTCACGGCGCTCTATGGATGAACAAATATTGCATCTATATAATACTAGCTGTGCCCTGCGGTTTCACCCGTATGAGTTTCGGAATTCCCGCAGGAACACCCTTTAGGGGGATGAAAAATAGATAGTAGCCGATTCTCAGACCTACTGAATATGCATATAAAATCTCATGAGAATCGGTCAAGCCGTTTCGGAGGAGTATGGGAACGAACATTGTGACACGAGAATTTTATATATTAGATATTCTTTGCGTGAGTAGGTACATGAATAAAAACAATTTAAAAAATATATATATTTAATATTTATGTAGGTGCTCACGTAAGAAGTTATACTTCTTTGACCTAAATAAATAAATAAAACATATTATGTTTTAATATTAAACTCGCTGACTTAAGAGTATAAGGTAATCAATGCCATCTATAGGCTCAGGCTGGTGGCAGCTGTACTTAAAACTTTTAGGTCCGTATTCCAGAAGGTGACTCAGATCACGTTTCTCTTGAGATTAGTTTTAAGCTCAAATCATAACTAAAGCATACATCTTATTATAGAATGTGTTTTAAGTTCTAATCGCTTGAAACTAGTCTTTAGTAGAGATTCTGAACTCTGATTGGTTCTAATCACTTGAAACTAGTCTTGAGAAGAGATTTTGAACTCTGATTGGTTGAGTGGTCTTGACATGACAGACGTAAACAAAGATCAAATCTTTGCTTGAGTATAGATTAATACTCAAGCGTCGTCTAGAATAAGGAAATAACTCAGCTGATTGTTGATTGATGAATCTCGTTTCAAGTAAGGTTCTAAAATTAAAGCTTTACTTGAAATTAGTTTCAAAACTAGATTCATGACTTGAGTAACCTTTTGGAATACGGACCTTAAAGCACAAGCCCCAACTATAAAGCAATTTTACTCTCAAGTGCCAATTCACCAATAGAAATATAATTAAAAGCCTTATTAAAAGTCTAATATATCTTACCTATTTTGTAATTAAAATTTTTATTAAGTTAAGCATAAAGGCTGTTGGTGTGTCCATTGATTTGAAATTATTCTATAGTTTCGTCCTACTTCTGTATCTACCTACTATGCAAAATAATTCGTGTACAGAAAAAAAACATTAGAAATCTGTGATGACAATCGTTCGGAAATATGGTCGTCGCATGACCAGCATGTCACTGGTACCTGTCACATATCCGGAGCAATTACAAGGGGTCAACGGACTACATCACGCCCTCGCCGTCGGGGCATGACGCCAAAATATTGCCAGTGACATGCCATTCTATTGATGCTAATACAATATTTTATATTTTGCGACATAAAGCGATAAAATTTGGGTCCACTGTACATTATAAGTTAGTATAAAAAAATTCTCGTATATATATTTTTTTTTACATATTTTGCAGTCGTTCATTTCTATTCAAAAACCAATTATCAATTTTGAAAGTAACAAAATTTTTCCAGAGTTACTTTCAATGGTTAAATGAGGAATGAGTGTTCTCAAGACAATCCTAATTTCAAATGAAATGAGCTGGGGCTCACAGTCGCCCTCAATAAGAAATACACAAAAATATGTCACGCATTAAAACTACTCTCAGTCAGTGAATTGTGATGAATAGTCATGGTCCAGTAAACTTAACATTATCAAGCCACAGGTTAACCAACAAGTGTGTCATATCGGAAACGGAAACTGCTCCCAGGCTAGTACTCTGGGACGGGTACCGGGTAGAAGGGGGCAGCGCAAACGCATGTCAAATGGCTGATCTTCTACTGATATGACGTCATTTCCGGTCACGCCTTGCAGCTAACATAAACATATTTTAAGTACTTACCTATTTAGATAGCTAGGAATCTATTTTTAGAAAGATCTTTTTCGCACAATGTTTTTAATTACTAAAATGTATGATTTTTCAAGTATTCCAAGTGGGACGTTTCAAACAATCCGACCTTCCTACATTAAGCTGAACTTTCTATACAAACCATATTTGTACAAACAATTATCCTCTATTGTTTGTATAATTACAGCCTGTCTCGAAAATATTGAAACATATTATTATAGTTTAACTCTCAGCTTACTTAAAACACCCACTCACGTATTCTCAACAAAAAATACTCCAATTCGTTCCTTTTACGAGTAATTCGTTCATTACTTTCCAAGTTTCGAGTCAGTAATATAATAATTTACTCATAAGCTACAGTTTATTATAAAATAACTCTCGTCAAATCTTTTAAACGTTCCATATCGTACGGGAACCTTCCGAAAAATACTCTTAAAAACCTCGTATTAAAGTAATGAACAATAACCAATTGCACGAAGCTCACGTCAAATCGAGTTAACTCGTTGTTAATTTATGTTTTTGACTCTTTTTATTCTCGTGTTTTCGGTTTAAATTGGTTGCGTTTTGAATGATGAGCCGCAAGGAGTCCTATTAGGGGCCAAATGGCGACGGTTGAGGCCGCTTCGTGAAAAAATCGAATTACAATAATGATGCACGCTATTCCGCTACTGATACTTCAATAATAGGTTAGGTACGTCTAATTTACGTCGCGCGTGGCCATATAAGGGAGCTAGTGAGTGTCATTAGGTACATAGAGATTTCCTTAAACAATGCCCGCGGCCTTATCTATTATACTTATTTGTTTAGTTTCATAATAATATATCATTACCTGATTTAACCGTTTCTTATATCGCATTATCGTCCTCCAGCTGTTTTAAAAATGTTACTGCCAACTTAAGTTACAGTACAGTTGTTAATGATCTAAATCGACTTTTATTGAATGATAGTCGGGGCGGGCAATTTGGTGTCTGGAAAAATTTAAAGCTCTGAATTCTTAAACTTTGCAAATCAAACAAAGTTTGTTGTAAAAATTATTTAAATCGTAATTATTGGTGATATTCGAATCACAAATAACTATGTACCTATATAACTTCCGACTGCATAATAACAGGAAATGATTCATCTTCATAAGTATGTACTATGTAAACAATGAGGCCGTTATCTGTGTAAAGGAACGAAACGCGGTGCGTAGACAGTGTGTCTGCGTGTGTCTAGTTGCTGGTGTTGTGGTATCGATCTGTGGCGGAGTCCGAATCGTACCTATCGTCCAGGTAGGCATGAATGGCCGGCGCCCCGCTGATCGTGAGTTATGCGCGGAGCCCCCGGGGCTCAACCGGTGCCTTCACACCTCCGCCCGCGTGTGGTCCCGCGGTTTACGAGCCGGCCGGGGCTGCTGCGCGCGCGCATGGACAGCACAATGCAACACATGCTCACAAAAATCTGGTCGCTCAAAATTGTCCATCGATGCTCAAACTGAGACAAACGAGTGATTTTAACGTTCGTTGTGATCGGTTTGCGTAATTAACAATGTCATGACCACATGACAAACAAAATAGCGCTCGCAACTCAGTAGGTACACGTGAATGAAGTGAATTTTCTTTTCGTCACGTTACCGTCATATTTCGCCTTGAAATTTTAGCCTCATCACATATGAACAAATGTCACTTAAAAACTCTGAAAGCTCCCTCTTTTCTAGTTGATTTCAGTTCACTCAAACCTCTCTGAAAATTATGTTTTTTTTTTATTTACTACATTGATCAGTAGAACCAGTGTCAGTGCATAGTTACTTGTGGAATAACAAAATCCGAAACCACACCTAAATCTTCCGGCGATACCCAGTAGAAGGTCTAGATGCCAGATATTACAATATTAGTCACATTAGTGTGTGTATTTTACTCAAGAATTATTTTATTAGAGAAACATACGACTGGCCGGGCTTCCTGCGAGATACGATACTGTCTGCCACCATTTTTATTGGACAGGAAGGAAATTTTAACGTTAATATATTCCAAGTAAAATGTTTAGTTTATTTTTAACAAACATTTTGTTTCTGGCTATCGAGGCTTTGGGTTACATTGAATGTACGATAGGTTATTTATTAATATTACTATAAGACTTTCGTAATTTAGGATTATTATTATTAATTGATAAAATTTGATAGATACATTTTATTCGCTGGCTATGAATACGCTAGTTTTTTTACCGTTTTGAATTGGAAGGCTGCAAAGGAAGAGTGATTGTGACCCAACCTGCGATTTTGAAACAATTTAATTTTCTGGGTTACTTTTATGTGGCACAACTGTCATAAGAAGGTTTAGGATATCAGGCTAATTTTTTTTGAAGGGAAAATGATAATATGATTGCAATTAACAGGAATTTCCACAATTTTCATACGCAATCGTTTGGTTCTTTCTTCTTTCCTGACACAACAGGACGTCTACTTGATTTTTCGGAAAGAGATGAATGGAGATCCGGCAAGTGACTTAGGTTATCAAACAATCACTGAGGGAATCCAGTGATTATATTATCCTGGGAAGGAATCCCGAAATAATGTCTGTACAGTACATTCTACACATGATACAGTATATTATTATGTATTTTCTTACATACATCTACCTACACACGTTTTAACGTAGGTGCACGAAAGGATTTTAACGCGAGCAGTAGCTACGGTAAGCCTCGTTATTTATCACCGGACCACTGCCCACTCGGGAGATTTATGCCGACCAAAGGGAATCAGGACCACGTCGCTATTTATTATCATTTCTCTACCTCTTTAGTTAGTTTATTCATTTGTTTTTGTTTACCAACGTCTTTTCTCCGAATTCTCACTGCAAAGTTAAATGTTTTTGTAAAATGTGGTAGTAAATACCTTAAACCTTTATCGATTTAAATATATACCTACCAATTTTCTTCTCATGCCACCAAAGGAACGAACGGGAATTTATTTTTCTATTTAAATTTCTATTCTTTGCCCTAAACTTGTTAATGGGACGAACTGCAGTTAGACAAATGGCAATATACCATAGTCATTCCAAAATATATTCGTAATATGTACAATGTACATTGTACATACTATAAAATTACTTATTCCAAGTCCCAACTGTTTCATCAATTCAACGTTCGCCCCATACCGCTGGTTTTATTTAGAAACTTATAAGAGTATACATACCTACTAGCTGTCCCGCGCGGTTTCACACGCGATAATTTCGAAGTTCCCGCGAAAATACTCCATACAAACTTTGCCCCCCGTTTTCACCCCCTTAGTGGTAGAATTTTCAAAAATCCTTTCTTATCGGATGCCGTACGTCATACAAAAAACACACCCACCAAGTTTCAGTTCTCTGCGATCAGCGGTTTAGGCTGTGCGTTGATCCGTCAGTCAGTCATTCAGGACAAAACATTTTATATGTATAGATAAGTAAAATAAAAAACTAAAAAACACGCTTTAAAAGTAAACTGAACTATAAAGTAATCATCTAGGTCAAGAGTCCGTGTCGAGACGAGTAAAACGAGCCCCAACTCGATGGGATTGCGTCGTTTAATTTTTTAGAGTGGCCATCATAGAGTGGCCCCATGGCCATCTTTCGACTCCATCATCACATCAGCTAGGCAAATCTATACATACATACATACATACATATATATAAATACAATTGAAGTGTCTGTTTGTAATTCCAAATTAACAGCTTTTCACTAAATGCATATGAAAGTATTATTAAACGGTACTTAAATAATTTTTTTTTCTCTGTCTATCTGTCTGTCGGTCTGTCCGTTTTTTCCGGCTAATCTCTGAAACAGCTGGACCAATTTTAACGGAACTTTCACTGGCTGGATAGCTGATGTTATATAAGGAGTAACTTAGGCTACTTTTATTTTAGAGAAAATAGTTCCTGCGGAAATTCCGAAACTCACGCGGTTGAAACCGCGGGGCACGGCTAGTATCATTATAATTGTTATTCGAACTACATACACATTTATGTATATTATAATTTCGATAAGACAATTCAAAGTTGGTTACAATTTACTTCTGACACTATAACAATAAATTGTGAACCTAATATTATAAGCGCGTTAAAAAACAAATGTATACTTAGGTATACGTTGTGAACCTGCTCCTTTTTTGGAAGTCGGTTAATAATTTTAAACGTCTTAAACTTGACATTGGCATTATTTCCTAATTTATCCATAGACGTTACCTATAAAATGTAGTAACGATGTCTTATTACCGCAATAAGGCGCGATATTATGGCAATGTTCAACAGACGCGAAGGCGGCGCGGGCGCATGCGAAAATAATTTATTGAACAGCTACCGTGCTTACCCTTGGTCAGCCTTGGTGTAGCTATAGGTATCTACTATTTATCACACATTTTATTTGTTATGCTAAACTAATTGTGTATGAATAGTCAATGGTTACTAAATCTTAGACCTTCTGCACTCCTTTGTCGAAATATGAAGTGTGGAAGAGTATGGAGATAAAAACTAAAATAACAAGATTTGTTGCTTTAAAAAAATAATTTGAAAATCATGTTCTATAGTAGAAGAACCGTCTAACAACTCTACATTAATTGATATTTTTGGTTAAATACCTACCAATTCACATAATTTCTATACCCACTATCACAAAAGTTAATAAATATAAATAATAAAATTTATGTGCCCGGTATGCATTGTCATGGAATTTCTTTAGTCCGGTCCCCAGCGCGCGTATGAGAATGCACCAAAGTTTTATCGCAATCTAACAAATAGCACATAGAAAACAAACAAACATACAACGAAATATTCATTTTTATATACGTACACCTATTATATAATAGATACTTATCATAAATTACAAACTATGGTATTATTAAAATCTCAAAGGACATTAAGTGATGTAGTGTTTGAAATAACAAAACCGTTCTGTCATTGTGGCTAATTTGCGTAAATCTTTTTTACAGTTATGAATTAACACAGATAAAAAGTATTACTGTTACTGAAGAACCAAATAACAAAATAACAATTCAAACATGGATTAAAACAGAATCAATTCTATATTCATACTAGCTGCACGCGGTTTCACCCGAGTTTCGGAATTCCCGTAGGAACTCAAAAGTAGCCTAATTTACTCCTTATAACATCAGCTAATTAACAGTGAAAGTCCCATTAAAAATTGGTTCAACCTTTTCGGAGATTCACCAGCGTGCGTTTTAGAATTCCCACAGGGTCTCTTTATATCAGATTTGCATACCGTTGCGGATGCAGGCAGAACAACCCGCCAATATTTCATCACAATCGGACTAATGGTTTAGAAACTCATAGAGGACAAACATACTTATTTATTTATAAAGAAGATTAATGTATACAGCGAAAGATTGTACTTTTGACATCTTATATCGATTAATTAAAATACTTTAGTTCTAACGCCTTGTGAATGAAATTTTAGCAGACATATCATGTAATTTTTTCGTATTTTTGACGTAACTTCTTACTGTCTCTCTCGAACAAAGAAGTAACTTCTTACATACGTAATCGAATACGTAGGCACACACAACTTTATTATCCTCTAATCGTATCTCAGGGCAGTATACGAGGAGTCTTAAAAACCTAAAATAAAATTTCCAAAATATAAATATTGTGTAATTCCAAAAAATAAATTGTGTTAGTCAAAACAAACAAACCACTAAAAAGTTATTGCACAGAGCGAGCTTTTCTATTTTTCTTGCGCAGATTGCATTTGCAGATTCATTTCATGTAGATTAAGTTACTGCGACCACCGGTGCATTGTGGCCGACACGAGAACTTTATTAAGCACCACACCAGACCTGCTACACCTACACACATAACTAGGTTCTTCATACTTCTGCATTTCAAACCCACGCACTAGGTATCTATTTCTACAACTTTTTTAACAGAAAGTTGAAATATCCATCAACAGTTTTTTGTACATTAGTAGGTACTAAAATCAATACAACCTCATACAACAGAAAGAAACCTGTCTAAATTTTGCAGCAAAATAGTGCAGTGAATTAAATAAAGAGAATTAACGTATTAGAAAAATATATATTTGTCTAGTTTCGGTAGCATTTTGGCCATTTTTTTTTATTCAAATGAGATTACAAATATAATTTTCGTAGACACTATTTATGTTGATAAAAATAACAGTGATTATTCATTTTTATTTCCATCATATAAAACTAATATCAATTTTTTATGAGACCATCAGCTAAGTAGTTCAGAGCGGTAATATTTTAACTCGCTGGAACCGAAACCCATTAACTCGACGAGTTCCATCACATTTAACTACAATTCGACTATGGCCTCGTGAAAAAGGCTACACAGTGGATCAGTTGGCTTAGCTTTGATAACGTGTCATGTTAAGACATTAAGCTACTGTAAGCTAACATACTGCCCAACATTGTGCGCAGGCGCGTAGATCCAATCTGGACGTTTAACAAATTGAGGAGACCAACGTTGTGTCGATTGAGTTATTATATCTTCCTTTCCAGCTACTTGTTTTTGTGGCTCCCGTGTGTTCTTATTAATTACCGACTATAAATAATAAATATTTTATGTGTAATGCGATATGGGCGCGAAGCACTGTCAGATGCGAGTGTCCGATAGCGCGCGCGCACCTCGCGCCAAGTGTACAGTTATTAGTCAAGGGGCAAAGTTTTTATTGTTTCTCCTTGATATTAATGTGCTCTTCGATTTTATGTTTGATCAGATGTTACTTTTCTTGTTTATTTTTATTTCATAATCGACTCTTGACTTTTTTAACGTGCCTATTAACAATTTTAAAGCATTTTCACATTATGACCTAAACTCATCAACGGAATAACGTAACGAAGTTCTATTTAAACAAATTAAAAAGCGTGTGTAAGTACTTACATAATACAAATGTACGCACAAGAAGTTATACTTCTCTGAGGTGAATAAATTTTGTGCTTATTGCCAACTTCATGCCTATTACTTCCGTTTAACGCTTCATTTGTATTGCCTGAAAAAATTGCCTACTCTCAACCTCAGAGTAATAATATACAGTACGTCTACTAAAAAACTATCAGGGAACGTCGGTTATAGAGCGATATAACTTTATTTTTGTATTTAAACTTCAACTATTCATTAAGTATAAGGATAACGTAGATAAGTAGTACCTACATACCTACTTTTTAAAAAAAATATAGTTACATTTTCCTTTAATTAGTCAAGATTGGTGTGTTACTTTTTATTGTTTTGTATAGGTACGATATAACAGTATAATCGAAATAGTGTTACCACAGTCATTCTCAGGCAGATGCGCAAGAGTTGGTCCGCAGTAGATGCATGACGAGGCGGATTCCTCGTGGCCCATAACGTTTGCAGCGTAATTGTAGGCCCCAGGGAAGGCCACAACTATGAGTCATCCGTAATAATCTCGCGCACTTTAATATATTTATATCTTCTTAAATACTAGAAACAGCAAGATTTATATTAAAAATAGCATCGGTCTCGGAATATCTCGAAATGTCAACCATATCTTAAAGTGGCATTTTGTGCCACAACAAAAGATTTTTGATTTCCTTTTTCACGCAGATTTTTTATGTAAATAAATTTTTTATGTATTAAATACAATGGGAATACAAGATATGTTCACAATCACGTTACAGCTATGTTATAAAAATTCAAAGCAACTCTACCTTTTTTGGTCGTTTTTTAGTAAGTGAACCGAACGAAACAATGTTACCCAATTCTCTATGGTTAATTTACATTTTTAATTGTAACAGATAAACATAGTTAACATAATTGGCTTTTTATAAAAATTTTATTTATTTTTTACATTGCGAACTTGTAGTACCTACCAGATAAGTATAGTAGGTACATACAGATAGAGGACACATGCACTGCTTGTTACTTGTTACTAGACGTGACAAGGCAAGTTAAAGCTTATTGCAATCCATTTGAGTTACATTTTTATATCAATCAATTGTTACAATGGATCTTTAGGTTGATAATTGGCGGTTAAAACATTATTATCCACTACGGAGTGTTCCCATAATTAGAAGATACTCTATTTTAAACTCCCTAACTTGGTAGGAATAAGAGCTATTCAAAAAGTTATTAGTTTTTTCATTTTGTAGTTTTAGACACATACCTACCTTACATAGCTGCCTCACTCGATTTCAGCCGCGTATCACCCTTTTATGTATCACCTTAGAGGTGAAAATATTAATAATCATTAAATAAGTGTTTCTGTATTTAAAAAAATAGCCTTATTACGGATTTTTATGAACTTTAAAACTAAAGCTACTTTTAGATAAAATTCCCCCTCTTTTTTTCCTTTCTTGATTGACTATTGAAAATCTTTTCCTTATAAATCTTTACGACATAAAAGGAAACTGAGTGTTCAAATTTCACGTTTCCTAGCTTGAGTAGTTTTTATTGGGCGTTGATGAGTTAGTGAGGAAGGAGGTTGAAAATTTATATGCGAATGTAAGTCTATTTTTTTTTTATTTTGTTACACTTTTGCGCCTTAACGGCTCAACCGATCACCATGAAATTTTGCATACATGTTGTCAGGGGTACAGTCAAGGGTAGTTTTGTCTCAAAATTCCTGCGGGAACTTCGATATTGATATGGGTGAAACCGCTGAAAACAGCTAGTTTGGATATATTTGTCACCATTGGCGACTGGCGTATAAATTTCAATGTTTTCAAGCCAAACTTTGGCCATTGAACTTCATCTCTATAAGACGTGCGTTACGGCCAGAGGCGTACTCGACAACACACCGCTTAATGTGGTGAATATTTTTTGTCATTATGTGTCATTACCGCCACTAATAGTCCACGAGCGCGCTGAAGACACACGACCGAGAATCATTTTTACCAAATCGACATTTTAAACGTTTTTAAATGTAATCCGAAAAATGTGAAAGCCACATTCCATAAGTAAACGTTTTACTGTGAAAGCCATGGGAATCCACAGATATACAGTGTGTAAGGTTAGACGAGAGAAGTATTGAAGGAGAATATTCAGTATTCGATATTCGTTTGAAATATCTAGAGAGAAAATAACATGAAATTAATGTTTGACTTAAAAGAAAATACATAAAAATCATTCCGTATTTGATCATCATAACCTAAAAGACATTTAAAGCCTCTTTCCTTTGTAATGCCACTGATGTGCCGACGAATCGAGTGTAAAGGTCATTAATCGCGGAAACTCATGTTTTTTTAAGGTTTCCTCACCTACTATCCTCGTGATTTCACCTGCGTTAATTTCGGAGTTTGTTTGAGCCGTTAAGGCGTGAAAGCACAAAAAACAAACAAATTCCCTTACAGCATTTATAATAATAGTAAGACTTATATTTTTATTGATCTTTTTTTTATTTACACGTATGCATTAAGCATGGATTATTGGGAAGTTCAAATATCTAAAAAAGAAATATAAGGTTTTTTTAACTTAAATATTTATTTTTCATTAAAATACCTATAAGGTATTTATCATAAAAACTGTGCACAAGAAGTCCTAATATCGAAATAGAAAAATAATATTTTTCGAAAAAACTACATACTTAGTACAAAAATTAAAAAAAAATCACCATTATTGTTCATATTGGTACATCTACGAAGGCTGTTTACCTATCCGTGATAACTTTATTACTTACCTAGGAAAAAAATACAGGCTGAAGAAAATTTTAATAAATAAGAAATTTCGATTTCGCGGGAATCGATATTAGGGCTTATTTGATAGTTTCATTAAAATTATTGTAAATTAGTTTTGCTGGTGTTTTCATTTATTGTATTGTCGTCCCCACCATGTATATCATAATCAAGAAACATTTTACCCGTTAAGGAGCTGAGTAGTAATCAGCATACACACACACGCAAGAACACATATTGTCAC
The DNA here is from genome assembly GCA_907165275.2 of Zygaena filipendulae. Classification (NCBI taxonomy): domain Eukaryota; kingdom Metazoa; phylum Arthropoda; class Insecta; order Lepidoptera; family Zygaenidae; genus Zygaena; species Zygaena filipendulae. The sequence continues at coordinate 4,142,003 of OU015649.1, forward strand.
ATTTTTATACAATGTTAGAATGTTTATCAAAAAAAAAAGAAATTTGATATCTACTCTTTCAATTTTGATTATTTCTAATACTGTGGCGTAAACTAGTTCTTGCGACTAGGCACTATGTGAAGAAATAAATTATATGAAAAGCTTACTTATTACCATTACCTAAGCACTCAAATAAATAGTAGATTATAGTAAAACCACATCAATCTCATTAACTTCTAAAGGATCCCGAATTGGACACGTCACATTAGAAAGGACTGCGGCGGGATGTATTTGGGACGGAAAGGACGGACTCTATCATCACATATGTCGATTTCAATCAGACGATTAATGAACATTGGTACCTACCCATATTATAGTTTCCATTAGCTGAACACAAAGATCATTTGTGAAAAACAGAAGTGACTCTTTTTTATGATAGGTATTTTACTTAACTAAATAATAAATATTTATTCGTAATTAGTGGGAACAAGTTGTCATTGACTATATAGTAAAAACTACTAAGTACTAATATTTATTAATCTATTAACTGTCGACCAATATGCACAATTTTATAATATTAAATAAAACTTTTTAAAATCACATTTATTAATAAATAATAAAAATTATTATCATAGCTCAAAAATAAAATATTTTTTTGGAAAATTATTTTGCCGTTTCTATTCAAGACGTTACACTTTCAGTGAGGTCGTCATTGATATTATTAAGTAATATTTAGCGGGATTTATTATTAAAGGTAATCAAATATCACTTCTGCAGGCTGTCTGCATACTCTTTGACCCGCAAGCTAAACATGTTCAATTAGTTGTGGTCTGAGTTGTTTTGTCTCAGTCAGCCAAAACGCGTCGTCACCCTTTTTTTCGACAGCAAATATCACGTCAAGAAAACATATTTATATTGTAAAAACAAAATAATAACAATGATTCTCGTCACGCCTGTCCACGCCACAAATGCTATTTATTCTTCACTCGTAATTTTGATTCTTGATTGTTGTTAATACATTCTGTGTTTTTTTTTTTATAAAAAAATCTGTTAAAACCTTGAAGAAATTTAATTAATATGTCTCAGGTGTTATTATTGCAGAGTCATTTATTACGTGCTCTGTAATTAGTATACCTGTAACGATTACTTACCTTCTTTTTCACTGAAAAGAAAACCTTGAACGTTATTTTAAGACTAGGCAAATGTCTCAGAGCATTTCGCATATGTTGCGACCCCTCTCCTACACAAAGGGTGCTCCAATTAAGGGGGCGTCGGAAGAAACTCGACTTTAATTACGAGTAATCATCGTTTCCCTGTTTATCTCAAAGTTTTACTTAATTTTCTACAATAAAGAGTACGATGGAAAAATTCTATTTGTTTTGAGAATATTACGCGTTTCGTGTCAAAAGTGGATATCACTTTGAGAGTAAACGATCAATGAATATCGAATGGAGTAAACAATGGTTGTATAACTGTAGGTTGTTGGTCGCGTGACCTGTACAGTAGGAGCAGGAGCCGACATATGGGCATGACCGCTGTCAGGTGGTCCTAGAACACCTGTCAATATTTTGATACTGTAACACGACTCGAATATAGTATAGCCGACCGCGTAGTAGTAGCTTATTCAGTACCGCTGTGTGCACTCTGATGCCTGCTATTTCACTTGCTTAAGTTTCAGTATTTTCTCGATTACTCAAAAAGTGTAAGTAATAAGTACTACTCATGCTTTTTTTTTCATTTAAATTGGTTCCTGAGATACAAATAAACAGGAACTTTAGCATTTCTTGTATATTATTTAGATAACGCCTTTGCTAATTTTACAGCAATTCTAATTTTCATGGAGGAGACAATTTGGTTTCCATAATAGATACCACTTTTAACTATATATTTATTTCTTGTGAACATCCGACTTGTATGGTAGATATAGTACTTTATGAAATTCATCTATTCTATTAACCAGCTGTCCCCGCGGTTTCACCCATGTTAATTTCGGAGTTCCTGCAGGAATTCCGGGATGAATGTACCTTATGCAATTTTCTGTACCCCTGACTACTTGTGTGCAAAATTTCATGGTGATCGGTTGAGCCCTTTTAGCGTGAAAGCATAACAAACAACTTCTTCGAAAGTTTATGTAGAATTTCTACGTATTACAGAAGTGAAACTTCTTGAGAGGTGATATAAAAACAAATTCGTTACGCATTACACACGTTACAGGTTACGCTATGATTTTGAACATATATGCATATCCATATGTGTCATATCAAATTAAAATGTTATAGTTATATTATGTTTTCGTTTCTTTTTTTTAAATAACTTTTTGCAAGTACTATTTTTTTGAGACATGATTATTGACTATTTGATCATAAAATTATATTCGATGACGTATCTACGTATAAGGTAGATTAGGAATCTACTTACTGTTAACGGCTCGAATTTAGAAATGTGATCAAGAAGATATTGGAAGGACCCTATAGGTATCTGAGTCGTTTCGAAGTGTTTATCTATACTATAATAAAAGAGTAGAATCCGCGATTCTGTATATTGAATATTTTTACCTAAAATTGAGAGGTACTAAAAGAAGAGTAACCAAGCCCCAAAAAAAGTTTTTAAAATTCTTTTCTCTGTCTGTCTGTCTGTTAGCGATAATATCAGCATCTACTGAACGGGTTGTCATGCAGTTTTCAGTAGTAGATTAAGCTAAGTCTGGAGCAACATATAGGCGTTGTTTCATCGAAATAGGACATAGGGGAAAAAAGTTATCATCAGTTAAAGACTTCAGTGCAATGCAATGGTTTAAAGCTTCTATATAATTTTGCATAACGAACATGATAAAACCTTTTTAGAGATATGCATTTTTTTCTTTTGAATTATTTTTCGCGAAGTGACAGTTTTAAGGCTTGGAGAGACAGATGATGCGATTATATTTTCTTTGAGACTAAAGAGTATATAACCACTACGTGCAAAGATCTAACGTCATTACTGTCATTGCAAGTTTCGAAAATTCACGCGGGTGAAACCGCGGGCACCAGCTAGTTCAGAGATAAGACGACAGGCGTGTTCTATTAAATCCTTATTGCACCTAATACTCGTGTAAAAGAACCTACTTGGCTCCATCTTTGCTCCAAATTACGACAAACCAGAACACGTTATAACTTTCCATTCGACCTCGCGCGTTTTTGTTCTTTTTTCGAACCTGAAATTTTCCTATGATGATTGGATCGAATATTTGATGAATTTTAATTTTCCATTTATTAACGCCCACAGATATTAATTTTTCTATTCAGTTCCACTGACGGGTCTGTTTTGTAAAAATCCTGTAGAGTTGTGATCAAGTATCTACTATTTAAGATTTCTTTTCTGGAAATTCAATGCCGAACAATTTGGAGAAAGTAAGTCTGTGCCTATCTGTTCCAGTAATTATACATCAATAACGGAGACGAAAGCGACGCGTGCTCCCGGAAGCGTCACGGCCGCGTGAAGTCCGGAAATGGGCAGGATGACCGGATCCTATCTCCTCTCTTGCCTACCTGCCGCCATGTTGTGACATCACCCCGCTTCCACACCTTACTTCACTGACAATGTCCACCATTGTTGTTGTGAGCCGATAGTTTGGTAGGTACCTAGACCTACCTATTTCGTTGACATCCAAAAACTTTATTTTAACTAACATATTCGTCTTATTTTTTATTACTATCTGTTAAGAAAAAAATATCAGAAAAAATATTTTTTACCTATGTATAACTCAGAAATTTGACATCATTTATGCATATGGCCGTAGTGGTTAAAAATTGTTGTGTCTTAAAATAAATGCGAGGAAATCGCCCCTGCTTATCTCTAACCGTAGCGCAGATTGTCGGAGCTAGAGCATCCACCAGTTATCATTGCCAGAGTATATAATTGTTAGCAATTTCGCCATTCGCGTCTCCATTCAACGCATGAATGGCAACCATTAGTCTGAACCCTCGAAACGCTCTCCTCAGCTAATAAGTGCATTTCTCTTTGCAGGATTTCTTAGTGCCATTTTTAAATCCAACAAGTTTTAAAAAATGGCAGATGACGCGCGAGCCGCAAACTTGAATTGAAAAAGAAATTGTACCTATACCTACATATTTTTATAATTGCTGCTTTTAAACAATTGTCTTAATAATTTAATAATAGCAGTAATTAAGACGTATTTAGTAGGTTAATATATGTATGTAGGATATTGAGCGTATGAATGAACACATTTTTAGGATTGGAGTTATTTTATTTGCTAGTTTTCCCCCGCAAAAACCACACAAATACCTAGTTAACCGACTTCAAAAAGAAGGAGGTTACCAATTCGGATGTAAACAATAGACAAGTATTTCGGATGTATATACTTATATAAACAAGTATAATCTACGAATATACTGCTTTCGTAAGTGAACCAACTTCTACCTACAACATGCAGTGCATATTTAAGTATATCTATCAGACGGAAACCACTGATTGGATTTAAATATATTATATCATGTCATGTGAAAACCCTGAGCAGTAAGTAGTCTGTTTATTGAAAGTTGGACCGCATTTATTTTATTAGGTGTTGTTTGCCTGAAATGAATCAATTATGGTATAGGTTATGGTAGGCACACTTACCGAATATTTTGGGTCGCACATCTAGCGGTTAGCACACGACCACCGCTCGTAGTCATGTGCTAACTAACCGCTGCAGTCGTGACTGCATGCCGCCCATACGGTTGCGGCTTTCAGGCACTTCTCACCCGCATACCACCTGCCGTTGAAACGTCGATCGCGATACCCGACTCAATATTTATGGTTAAACAAACGGTCTAATTATATTAAATAATTCATATAATACCTACACGTAAATTACATATTTTATATCATCTATTAAAATATTATGCCTATACCTATTTTGATATAAATAAAATATAAATATAATATATAAATATAAATATAATATAAATAAAATTAGTTCTTACTCTATAGTAAGAACTTAATTTTGATATACTTACCGCCGCACTCAGAGTCGACTTTAATGATTACTTAGTTAAGTATAGATTTTTAAAACAAAACTGCCGCAATCATAGAGACGTTCAGTAAATTAATGTTAGTTGGCACTTAATGAGATGTAACTTAATTAGTTAAATACCAATTAACACTAATTTATTAAACTTGTCTGATTGCGGCAGTTTTGTTTCAAAAATCTATACTTAACTAAGTAATCATTAAAGTCGACTCTGAGTGCGGCGGTTAGACTCGTATCCTACCTAAATAAACACTATACTCAAACTGGATAGGTACACTATCAAATCATTTGTCTTCTTAATTTTTGAGGGCAATTTGTAAAGTAAAAAAAAAATAGTTTGAGACGTGACTAGCTCACATATTGTAGCGATTACAAATATGGATCTTAGATACCTATACCTAAATTAAATTACCAAAGTACCTATAACCAACAGGACTGCACAGTGGAGTTGCGTAATGGACATGTTTCGACTAATTTACCACAATAGTACATTTACAGCTCCCATTTAACAATAACTCTTATTATATCAATGAGTATTCTCGACAATGGTCCGGACGAAGAGTAAGTCACGACCGATGTCCCGCGGGCCTTCACCTGTGTTGTGCGCCACACACCAGAGACCATGGTTATAATATTGCGCATTTTTTTATAATAATTCCACCCCATTACGAGTACCGCACGAAGGCAAAGGTATAGCGTGTTCGTTTATGCCAAAAAATGGTTGCGTATTTACGAAATACTTATTTTTTATTGTATCTTTAAAATTAACTGTACGAATAACAGCTATAATTAAATACGCCTATAATAAAGTTACACTATGTGGTATATCAACAATTTCTTCATTTACATTTTCAGATATATCTATATTAGTCTCATCATTAATTCGTCCATCTTCATCTGATTTCACCAATTTTCGTTCTAACTTTACGATTTCACTTCTGACCAATACGATCACGTAGCACTGCATTCCTGCACAAATATTGGAAATTAGAAACCGGACTTTTTTTGTACCATAATTCTTCTCAAACTTGTACTTTACCAATTGCGAGGAAAGCAGTGGCTGCTTCTAAAAGCATCAAACGTGACAACAGCACAAGCGTCAGCGCCAGCGATCCAAGTGTGGTGGCCAAAGAATAATAGTTGTACAGTCGTAACATCGATATATCTTTCTGAAATACACATCTATGTCAAAAAGTTATTGTACACACACTCACAAACATTTAATAGGTATAAAAAAATATGTAAGTATAAAAAGTGCGCTGAATTTTGTAATAATGAATATCCTATAAACTACCTACAAGTCAAGAGTACTATGTTAAACACATGATCTGGATTAACACATACAGTACATTTATCTCCATGTTCCCGAGGGCATCCAAGAAATTCACTCCGGCGAAACGACATCTCAAAATATTAAAAATGCTTACACTTTTGAGCATGGTGCATGGTGCATGCACAGTGAAGACTGAGCCCCTGAGGCCTGATGGTCATTTAGCTATTTATCCGTCAGTCCTGACTAGTTCTGACTGGTCCGGACTCTTATCGCAAATTCACCGAATGAACTAAAAAATATGTAGGTAACGATAGCTCCCCAAAAATCATTATACCTCCCAATGCTAAACTCTATACAGTGATCTTAAGTGTACACTGTACACAGATGTACAGTATGAATTGCTTGCCACTCACCACAACTTCTACAAAGTGCAAACAACCATTAACACCTACTATACTTCTAAATGGCTGTTCAGGGCTTCGAAGATGTCCATCCATGAGGACTTTTATAAATCTCACCTGGTAACTTGCCACTAGAAGGAGAATGTTTAACAAAACACCCATTCCGAATATACTAAACAGCACAGTTGGTATAGTCACTTCTAGCCACGAAGATCCGTGGGTCTTCTTCAACTCTGTTGTCAATACGAGACATGCCACCGCGAATAAGGAAAAAATCTGTCAAAAATACAAAAAAGCTGACATCACTATCACACGTTACTGAATAAACAGGAAAATTTCATACTCATTTACAACCTCATATAATTTTTTTAATCATAATTATAGTACATTTGATAACACTAATCTATGGTTAATTCTGAGAAAGGACCTCAGAAGAATAACTAAAGCATATTCTTCTGAGGAAAGGACCTACCATGTTTCGAACTCTTTCGGAAGTCTTTCATCGGGAGTGAGTGAATTGAACACACTTATGTAGAGTTTCTTTACAAAATTTAATTTTGATAACAACTGTGAAAATTTTTGTATCTTTATAAGCTGGTGCATGCGAAGAATGTGTAGCAGAAGAAAGGTAGGAACATGAAACTATAATAAGCAATTGCATCAACATAGTTATAGATAATACAGCATACCAGATATCCGTAGGGAACACGGAGCAGTGCCTGGGACTTGCGACCCAGGTGTAGGTTTAATGGGGCCCCTTTACAATGCATGAACGCTCACCTCCACTGCCCGTGCTCCCGACTTAAGCAAACCTCTGGAAAGTATTAGATGACACAGCACACGTAATCACTATAGCCACTCTAGATTGATACGACACTGATAAGACACTATAACTGCACTGAACCGAACACAAAGTAACAATGAATCGTGGCTTACGCATACCCGCGTTTTATATCAAGTTCTAACAAAGACGAGTCGGGCAATGGAGTGGAGCGGGGAAACGGACGACTACTATACGTCGGCGGGAAACGTTATTGATAACGAAACTACCCTCACGCCGACACGGCCATACTGACATGCGCACGTCCTCGTGCGCTTTAAGAACAGGAAGACATTTGAGAAAGACAACTAATGTTAACGCTCGTTCATCCTGACATAGAACTTAACGTCAACCTTAATTGCAATGGTACAATTCAGCCATTCAAAAATTAAAAAGTATTTACGATTTCTCAGAATCTCAAACTGGTTTTTCACCATTGCCAGTCCGAACCGATTGTCCCTATGGCTACCGTAGCTCGACCGAACCAATTGTTTTGTTCCTGTAACTACAGTCACCATTGCTAGTCCGGACCCATTGTCCCTATAGCGTAATAGCTAGTCCGAATCGATTTTTCCTCTAACTATTACCATCGCTAGTCCGAACCACATGTTCCTATAGCTACGTACAATCTCATTCGAGATTGCATGGACCATTTGTCCCTTTCCTAAATCACACATTTTTTTTTATTTTTTAACAAAACTTTTTTTTTTTTTTTTAGTTTCTTTTCGTTTTATTCTCTTTGTTTTATCCTCATTCTTTTATTCTCATTCTTTTAGGGTTTTTTTTTTTTTTTTCTTTTTCTCTTTTTGTTTGTCTTTATCTTTTGTTGATCTACGTTTTGTTCCTTTGTACTGAACTACATACTTTCATCTACCAACTCGCCGACACGCTATCCTCACTGTCGCAAACTGAATGTTAACTCATTAACTCAATACCGAGCACCGACCAACCTCAGAGTCTTACTCGTACTATTGTAAAACTTAACTGAAAATGCTACGAACCGGATTACTTATTTCACACATTAATAACCGAACAATTTCTGTCAAGCGGTAGTAAAAAGTCACAACTACCCTACAGAAACACTACACATGAAAGAAAAGAGAATCAACGGCATTCAAGACGTAGGTAATCGGTCATTACGAAAGATTCAATCTGATTTTCTAGAATTTACAGCCTTAAAACCTGAATAACGACGGCTGGGTACGTGGGTAGATTAAAAATTATCTCTCTTACACAAAGGATAAAAGTTGGAATCGACAAGATTTCAACCCCACTGTTGGAAATCCAGTAATGAGTTATGGTCGAAGCTTTTAAACTATCGGGTGGATGAGAAAACAGTTAAAATATTGCAGCACGCATCAAAATTCTAAAAAAACTAGGTAGATATGATTAAATCACAAAACTTAATGGACAAAGATATCGAAACCTTTGAAATTCGATTCAAATAATTCACATTTACTCGTTAAAGCAATTCATTTTAAACTAATTCACGAGAGTAGTATAATAAAAAAATTGTAAAACGTCAGGATCTATGTAAAACGTAATATTTGACCGAGAGAAACCGCACGTAGAAACCTCAATGGCAGAAATGTGGACGCAAGTAATATCCCAATTCTGATGTAGCAGAAGAAAGGTAGGAACATGAAACTATAATAAGCAATTGCATCAACATAGTTATAGATAATACAGCATACCAGATATCCGTAGGGAACACGGAGCTGTGCCTGGGACTTGCGACCCAGGTGTAGGTTTAATGGGGCCCCTTTACAATGCATGAACGCTCACCTCCACTGCCCGTGCTCCCGACTTAAGCAAACCTCTGGAAAGTATTAGATGACACAGCACACGTAATCACTATAGCCACTCTAGATTGATACGACACTGATAAGACACTATAACTGCACTGAACCGAACACAAAGTAACAATGAATCGTGGCTTACGCATACCCGCGTTTTATATCAAGTTCTAACAAAGACGAGTCGGGCAATGGAGTGGAGCGGGGGAACGGACGACTACTATACGTCGGCGGGAAACGTTATGGTAAGTTCACACGCGTGCGTTCAACTCTACATTCAACGTGCACATTCACATTCACGAGCGTGTAAACGGTACGCCCGAGCCCGTGAACGCGCCTGTGAACGTGAATGCCGCGAATCGGGCAAGTGTCGGTTTTTTGGCAAAGTTCAAAGGATGAATGTGCGGGCGCCCGGTGACTGTTTACACGCGCGCGGGCAGTCAGTCTGTCCCGCGCTTTCGCGACGAGTGGATCTTCATTCAACGTTGCTAAGAAAGTCGCTACGATCGGATATTACAATCGTTCATAATTTTGTTCCTTTTTCCAATAAAAATAAGTTAAGCCAAAGGATATGGCAGCAACAACACCGAGATCCTCGCTGCTCGCCATTCTGGCACTGACTGACACGACGGCGTGCGTGTAAACAGCTTGAATGTCCGCCGGCCCGGGACGGGCTGCATGCCGCGCAGCCCGCCAGGCAGCCCGCCGGGCTGCACGGCGCGCGTGTGAACGTAGCATTATAAAATGCGGGTATGCGTAAGCGACGGTTCATTGTTACTTTGTGTTCGGTTCAGTGCAGTTCAGTGTCGTATCAGTGTCGTATCAATCTAGAGTGGCTATAGTGATTACGTGTGCTGTGACATCTAATTGTTTCCAGAGGTTTGCTTAAGTCGGGAGTACGGGCAGTGGAGGTGAGCGTTGATGCATTGGAAAGGGTACCCATTAAACCTACACCTGGGTCGCAAGTCCCAGGCACTGCTCCGTGTTCCCTACGGTATCTGGTACGATATCTGGTATGCTGTACAACTTCTATGTTGGTGCAATTAATTGTAATAGTTTCCAGTTGGTTCTAGATGTGTCGCTCAGCTAATAGTCTCGGTCATACCTTTCCCTGCCTTCAGTTATATTGTGTTATGTTATCATCATCACTTAGTCAGCTATCATTACAACAGTAGATAACTATCTGTTGTTATCTGCTACTACTGTTCCTTCTACAAGTGTACCTTTCTTTGTCTACCTACCCCTCCGGCAGACAACCATTTGGCATGATCGCCCTTTTTCCCCTGTACCTATCCATACTATATATCCCAGGAATATGTAGTCTGATAGTCCACCGCACCTAACCCAGGCCGGATTGCAGGTGGACTTCACACAATAATGCCTTCGAATTGCTTCTAATAGTAAGTGTACCTACAGGTTTTCTTACATTCTTTTCCTTCACCGTAAAAAATGTATGCATTTAGTACTTAATCGTTTTGGTTTGTAAAAATTTTAACAAAAAAATTAAAACCGACTTCCAAAAACACAAAACTAAAAAACTAAAAATAAAAAGCTAAAAATAACAAAATACCGATTTAATCCAAAAGACAAAAAAACACGTAATATTATTATTGGTTTGTGCTACCACTGATCGGTTTGAATTCGGTGACAAGCCCGCTGGTGTCTGCCCACTTGGGTTGTCCTGCTCACGAAGAGCTGGTGGCGGGAGTCGACTTAGCCCATCTTCCTCCTCCATATTTGGCTTGTCACCGACTTCATACCGATCAGTGGTAGCACAAACCAATAATAATATTACGTGTTTTTTTGTCTTTTGGATTAAATCGGTATTTTGTTATTTTTAACTTTTTATTTTTAGTTTTTTAGTTTTGTGTTTTTGGAAGTCGGTTTTAATTTTTTTGTTAAAATTTTGTTTATTTCTCGCTTTTAAGTGACTTAGTTCGTAATTTCTCTAAGTTACAAAAGCTTAATGTCAACTGCTCATCACCTTTTACAAAATATTGCTTTTCCCGACGCAGGGACGTTAATTGTTGAGGAGTTCTCCTAGTACATCACCATCAGTTCCACTTCACCATATACATTGTGACGGGCATAAATTGTTTAGAAACCATATTAAAGTTAACGATTCGGAACTCGTGAAATACCCATTATTGAGTAGTTCCGATGACCATCTGTGGTCTTCATCATCAGTTCCTCTTCTTCAAATTTTGCTTTCCAAAAGCAAAAAAACGTTTTACTATAAAAAATACAAAAATCGCTATAAGTGTTCTCATAATTTTTGAAGAGTTCCCTCGATTACTCCAAGATCCCATCATCAGATCTCGACTTGGTGAGAATGGAATCAATTTGGGAGTATCCCCTTTCAAACAAAAAACAATTTTCGACATCGCTTCAATCGGAACCCGTGAAATACGTATTATTTTTGAGTTGTTCCGATGACCACCTGTGGTCTTCATCATCAGTTCCACTTCTTCAAATTATGCTGTCCGAAAGCAAATGAACGATTCACTATCAAAAATACCCAAATCGCTATAGGTGTGCCTATAATTTTTGAAGAGTTCCCTCGATTTCTCCAAGATCCCATCATCAGATCCCGACTTGGTGGCAATGGGACCTAATTGGGAGTATACCCTTTCAAACAAAAAAAAAAAATTTCAAATCGGTCCAACCATCTTCGAGTAATCGGTGAACATACATTAAAAAAAAAAAAAAAAACATACATACAATCGAACATAGAACCTCCTCCTTTTTGGAAGTCGGTTAAAAAGTTAATAGACAACAAAATACCCATAGGTGTAGGTACTAGTACGAATCATCAAAATCACAAAGGCCCACACTCCACACCTGAAGTGTGAAGTCACCACCAGTTATTGACACGGGGAAGTTATCCTCTACGGAGAGTATCTACCTAGAGCTAAATTGAGGTAATGTAGAAACCTTTATAAATACTCACTACATTAATGTATCCGAATAGAATAATCCCTCGACGTAGTTTTAAACAAAAACAGCACTTATTTACTTCGGGAGGTTTAATGTGCATCGTTTGGTTTAATATGTTAATATGTGTACAGCAACCTTCTTGTACTTACGTATGTGCACTACTAAATGTAATGTAGAGATCAAGTTATCATAAAATAAAAGGCAAAAGGTCGATTACGAGTTGTAGACTTTTTAAATAAACGATTATTTTATCTTTCACAAACAATGGACAAAGATTTAAAGTCAAATAGGTATACCTATAACTTAAACCCTATGCTACAGCTACGTAAGCAAAAAATAATAATTAATGTAATTAATACCTAGACATACAAAAAGTTTCACCCGCGTGGGTTTCGAAATTCCCGCAGGAACTCCAAACTTCTTTAATTCATCTTCTCCTTAGGTACTATAACAAACAACAAAAAAGAATTAGCAAAATGGATCCAGCCATCACGCGTCAACACGCATCATGAACAATAATGGAAATAGGGATTCATTTTTATATGTATAGTACTAGCTGTGCCCCGTGGTTTCACCCGCCTTAATTTGAGCAAAAATCCTAATATTGCAAATTATATTCCACTAGCTGTCCCGCGCGGTTTCACCCACGATAATTTCGAATTTCCCGCGGAATTGTTCCATACAAACTTTGCAACCCCTTTTCATCCCCTTGGGAGTTGAATTTTCAAAAATCCTTTCTTATCGGATGCCTACGTCACACAAAGAACACACGCTCCAAGTTTCAGGTCTCTACGATCAGAGGTTTGGACTGTGCGTTGATCCATCAGTCATTCAGGACAAAGCATTTTATATGTGTAGATAGATAAAATATAAATTATTATAAAATCTCCTAAGATGTCTATAATGTGAGTACCTACCTACCTACCTACATTACATCAGAGATTCTAAGGAACAACAGCTGGTATAGGTATACTTTAAAATATTATGTATGTAAGTAGTTATATATATTGCACTCGTCATCTTCCCGAGCGATACTAAAATAGGTCAACAAAACTTTGTTCTCAATGTTATTGTATTTTTTATTTACATACTTGTGTACCTAACTTTCGCCTGTTGTTCGAGGTATTGCTTGATTGACATTATCCACTAATTTGAATATAACCAACAAAAACAAAACGAACTTCACTATAAGATTGAATTTCGTTAGCATTAGATTTCATACCATATTGGCATACATACATAGGTAACAGAGTTTATACCATATGAAGCCGTTGGCTCGACCAGAGTGATCTGGGGCACAACAGTTCGGATAAAAATTATAAAATTAAAATAGTTAGAAATCTATGAGCTTTTTATTATTATTTTGGTTAACTGCAGTATCAAGTGTAGCTTGAAAAAATTATGATTTTTCTAGACCATTGTGTAACAAACCCATTATTGTTAAAAATGACACTTAGATCTGCTTAGATCACTCTAGTTTTAGCGTCGCGTCGTCATATTATAACCGTTAGTGCGTCTGTTAATTATCCTGTAACTTTGGACGACCACATCAATTATTATATTACTAGCTGTGCTCCGCGGTTTAACCCGCGGTAATTTCAGAGTTCCCGCGGGAATTCCTGGATAAAAGTAACCTATATCCTTCTCTGTACCCCTAACAACGTGCATGCCAAATTTTATTCAAATCCGTTCAGCCGTTTTTGCGTGATTGAGTAAAAAACATCCAAACATCCACACTTTCACATTTATAATATTACTAGTTGTGCCCCGCGGTTTCACCCGCGTTAATTTCAGAGTTCCCGCGGGAATTCCGGGATAAAAAGTACCCTATGTGTTAATCTGATATATAAGCTATATTATCGTAAAGTTTCATTTAAATCTATCCAGTAGTTTTTGCGTGAAAGAGTAACAAACATCCATCCATCCATCCATGCATCCATACATACTTACAAACTTTTGCGTTTATAATATTAGTAGGATTCACATTTATAATATTAGTAGGATTTGTTTTTGCTTTGTTGAGGTGATTCTTCGCGGAGTATTCGCTACTCGAGAACCTTTCAAGAGTTTGTCAATCTCAATCATTGTGCTGGTAAATAAAGACTAACTTAGAGCGTCTTCAGTTTAAATAGATTTATACCATGGACCAATTAAATCTAGTTTAATTGGTGCATGGTTTATACGGATGTAGGTAATCATTACATTAAACAACTTACAGGTACATGTTTCGTTAAATTTAAAGTACCTATGTTGTGGATAGATAGGTACCTACTACTCAGCCTCGGCCCTCTTCTTTCTCTCTTTCCTGGGTCAGAACCCAGGAGTGTTAGATACGTCTGATTGATATCTAATTAGATGACTGACTTAAAAGAAAATGAGTATGACCATTTACGAGTTACGACAACAATTCGCTTATTGGAAGTTATTGCATAATTGAGCCACCCACATCACGACCCTCCGCAGACCGATTATCCCGCACTTTGCTTGTTTGTTTGTCTTTCGTTCAATTACCATCTGCTGACTGCTTCCCGCTTAACAATGAGTTAGCGGCACGGAATTATGTATATGGTTAGCGGTATGTTTGCCAAATAGGATAACCCAATAAATTAGAGGGTCAGATTTTGTTTTTGTGTAGAAACCTTTATATTTTTCAATACTACTTACATGTTACTTGACGATAATAAAAGAAAATATAAAATTTCAAATCAGCCTGAGACACTCTCTACAAGATTAACGGCCGCACTCAGAGTCGACTTTAATGATTACTTAGTTAAGTATAGATTTTTAAAACAAAACTGCCGTAATCAGAGACGTTCAGTAAATTAATGTTAATTGGAATTTAATGAGATGTAACTTAATTAGTTAAATGCCAATTAACATTAATTTATTAAACTTGTCTGATTGCGGCAGTTTTGTTTTAAAAATCTATACTTAACTAAGTAATCATTAAAGTCGACTCTGAGTGCGGCGGTAAGACAAGACCAAACAAAGACTACGTAATACCTACCTACCTACGACAAATATTGCATTAAACAAACGCATATAATTACGTAACTATAGATAACTTAAGTAGATAAGAAACTAACATTATGATTTTATCGGTTACTGGTGATCACCCGCGGTCATTTCGGTATTCCCGTGGGAATTTCGGGATAAAAAGTATCTACTTACCTACTCTATATCACTCAGGACTATATTATGTGAAAGAATTTTCAAAATCGGTTCAGTCCTCCCTAGATTAAGTAGGTACCTATACTACAACGTCACCACAAACTAGAATAGAATAGAATAGAATACACTTTATTGTACACCAAAATAATTTTACAGTGTGTTTACAGAAACTTATAACTAAGGGCATACAAAAGGCGGTCTTATCGCTTTACTAGCGATCTCTTCCAGACAACCTTTGGGTGGATAGGACAAATACAGAGAATCTATATATTGATTTGGTATAATATAGGTAGAACAGGAATCATAAGATAATACAAAATAATAATACAAAATATACACATAGAACATAAATAAAAATACATAAAAAAGATATAATAAAAATACATAAAAAAGATATACAAAGATACGCGCATAGATATAAAATATACATACAGAAAAATATATACGTACAATATAATTATACTAACTTTATAAATGTGATAAAACACAGGTGCATACTATAAATGTTAATCTACAGCAAGTTACGATCCATGAGTGAGGTAGAAAGTCTTCACCAGGCCCTTGAAGATAGGTAATGATTTGGCCATTCGCACCTCTACAGGTAGCGAATTCCACAAACGGACTGCTTGTACAGAGAAGGAATAATCATAAAAGTTGGTTTTATGGGCAGGAATCATTAGAAGTAAGTTCCGGGATGATCGAACAGGCAGGTTATGGGAAGAAGACTGAAATACGAAGTGGTCTTTTAGGTAGGTGGGGGTAGATGGATTGAACAGTATGCTATATAGAAGGAAAAGGACGTGAGCATTCCTGCGAAGGCGAATCGGGAGCCACTTGAGCTTGGTGCGAAATTCAGAGACGTGGTCATATTTGCGTAGACCAAATATGAACCGGATGCAGAAATTCTGGAGGCGCTCAAGTTTATTTAGTTGCTCCTCGCTAATGTTAGTAAAGCAGGTGTCGGCATAGTCGAGAATTGGTAAAAGGAGTGATTGTGCTAACGCAACTTTAGTAGCAGTTGGAAGAAAATTACGTAGTCGTCTTAGCGAACCCGCAGATGCGAACATTTTCCGGCTCACCATTTCTAGGTGTGGTTTCCAAGATAAGGTCCTATCAATCACAACTCCCAAGTTTTTTACCGTGGCGCTAACTGGTATGACTACTCCGTCAAACATAACTGGAGGCAGAGAATTCAAGTCAACTCCAGAGACAAAACCTGTGCTACCAATTATTATAACCTGAGTTTTGGTAGGGTTTACCTTTAGCCCGTATGCCTCGCTCCATTGTAAAATTCGCTCTAAGTCATTGTTCGTTGTATGTATAGCCGTGCAGAAATTGTCTATAGTAGCATGCGTATAGATTTGGAGATCGTCTGCATAAAGATGGTAGGAAGAAGAGAGGTTCTGGGAGATACTATTGATGAAAATGGCAAAGAGAAGCGGAGACAACACGCCACCTTGCGGGACACCGGCAGATATTTTGCACCAGCTGGAAAAAGAATCTTCAACACGAATACGTTGCTGGCGCCCGTATAGATAACTACGAAACCAGCCAATCACCTCTGGAGATATGTTGAGAGAACCAATTAACGCCAACAAAATGTCAAAGTCGACTGAGTTGAAGGCGCTACTGAAATCGAGCAGTGACAAAATCGTCAACTGCCGATTCTCCATAGCTTGTCGTATATCATCAGTAACCCTGACCAAAGCTGTAACAGTGCTATGTCCAGGACGGAAACCTGACTGGAAAGGATTAAGGAGATTATTTTTTGTTAGAAAAAGGCTAAGTTGATGGTGTACTAGGCGCTCGAGTACTTTGGACAGGAAAGGAAGGATACATATTGGACGATATTCGGAGAAGCATGAAGGATTTATTTTTTTAGGAAGGGGTGTAATTTGAGCTTCTTTCCATGCAGTCGGGAACGATTCGGAGGCTACAGATTTGTTGAGGATACCGGTGATGACGGGACTGATAATATCCAAGATCGGTAACAGCATTTTTCGACTGATACCATCGCAACCGACTGCGCCCGACGTAATGGAGATAATGGTCCTCTCAACATCACAGTCGGAGAATTGGCTTAGAGAAAAAGAAGAGAAATTGGGAGTTGGGAGTGAAGAAAGATCTTTGAGTGTGTCAGCTTTTTTAGAAGACGTATTAGATATCGATACAGCAGAGAAATGTTGATTTAATAAATCCAGGTTCAAATTTTTAGGAAGAGTGTCTTGGCGGGATTTCCCAACCCCCAATGATCGAAGGAACTTCCAGACTTTAGCTGGATCTCCATTTTCAACAGATTCATGAATATGGCGTCGTTGTGCATTCCTACACATCTTATTGCAGCGATTCCGTATAGATACATATTTATCCCGATTCACCTCACTCGGGCAGGATTTAAATTTTGACTTAGCTCGTGACTTTTTTACCATTAGCGTCTTAATTTCATCCGTAAGCCATGGTGCCGGCAAATGTCTGATCTTTACAGCTCGTATAGGAGCATGGACGTCGTACAGCTGTATAAGGAGAGAATTAAAGGTGTTAACCTGTTCATCGACTGTATTTGCTGCCGTAACAGATGACCAATCAGTATTTAGAGCATCGGCTCGGAGTCTACTATGATCCATGCTACTAAAGTTGCGTTGTGAAAGAATTCTCGGCTTAACCTTGGGTGGGCGAATTTTGTATGACAAAAATACCAAATCATGATAGGAGAAGGAATCAGCGGAGCATTGACCAAAATGAGCTACATGATTAGTAGATGAAACTGCAATGAGGTCCAGTAAGGAGGGGGAGGCATTGGGAAAATGATGAGTAGCCTTTAGGGGTAGAAGATGCATGTTGCGGCCGCGTAACAGTGAGGTCAGGGCTGCGGAACGAAAATCATTCTTGAGAAGACATGTGTTAAAGTCACCCATAATGATCGAGTGACTATAAGATGGAGTTAGGTCTTCCAGGAGAGATTCAAATGATGAGAAGAAATTTACTTGTAAGGACTACTTAGAGATACTAACGTCACAAACTCCCAAACTCACAAATTTTAGGTAGGTACCTACCTACCTCTACAAAATATTAGGTAGTCACAGATAGATTTCATGAATTAATTTTTGAAGGTGAAATCATACAAGCACTATAACAGTAAGTTTGCGGCACTGTTTCCTATCCGAATCTGTGAAATGTGGATCCGAAGTAGCTGTAGTACCAACCTATCTATTATTTGTAACTAGCTGTTCGAATCGGTTTCCCCCGCGTTAATTTCGGAGATCCTAGAATTCCGGAATAAAACTTCTTACCCTGTGTCCTTAGATAGGTACCCCTGACAAGGTGTATGCAAAATTTCATGACGATCGGTTGAGACGTTGAGGCGTGAAAGCGTAACAAACAAACAAACTTACTTTCGCAGTTATAAATTACTAGCTGTGCCCCGCGGTTTCACCCGCGGTGATTTCGGAGTTCCCACGGGAATTCCGGGATAAAAAGTACCTATGTCCTTCTCTGTACCCCTGACAACGTGCATGCCAAATTTCATCCAAATCCGTTCAGCCGTTTTTGCGTGATTGAGTAACAAACATCCAAACATCTTTGATTAACCTCCCCTACCGCTTATTTAAATTATTAACTAGTGGGTAAAAATAAAAATGTATGTAATCATGATGTAATCATTACAATCAGTAGGTAAAATATATTTACAATAGTCTATGTAATCATTAGTATGTATAGTCATTGGTATCTAGTATATAGTCCTAGTATGAAGTAGTATATATTATTTGTTCATTTTGTTATAAATTTGTATGCCTGCGTCCGTGACGCCTCCGCAGGGCTCCAGCGGAAGACCAGCGCCGGGTGGTCCTTACCTAACCCGACTTATGCTGAGCTGGCCGCCTTTTTGTCACAACACAACACGGTGTCTAATCACAATGTGCAAATAAGTGTCTCCGTTATTTTAAGTAGGTGTCCGTTTCTCAGCCGTCGGATGGTCCGCCCACGGCAGATCTTCGGCTGGCGGCGTCTGACCGTCGGTTGAGAATCGGACCCTCAATACTTGTTATATATATGTTTAGTTGTTGTATACGTATGCTGTAAATCTTTGTGTTGTGTCAAATAAAGTTTTTCAATTCAATTCAATTAATATTGTGTAAATGTGATGGATTTTGCATAATAGTGATCCATTAGTGATGAACAGTGTGTGGAAACAGTGATATAAGATGAAATGGGGCGTTCATCGGGAGTTTGTCGTTTTACTATACAACTTCCCACAGAGCGTCCTAATAGGATACTTGCATGAATATTTTTTTCCAGTCTATTTTAAAGATATATGGCCTACTTAAACAAAGCAAGAAAAAGAAAAAAAAATGCATAAATTAATTAAAAAGAGAATTTCAAAGTTCCTACTTTTGACTTTACCGCCGAAACGCGGAATGACGTCACTACTTAAAAATTACGCCTTATTTATGTGACATAGATGTCACTGTCGTATTGACAGGGTCATTTGACAGTGACAGACAGATAAGTTCAATATCCAAAAGCGAAATTAAGGTTGAACTTCGAGTTACTTCCAAAAGTTCCAGAAAAGAATCAAAATGCATCTTACCAATGCATTTTAAAGTAAAAAACTTCAGAAAAAATAAAATATGTGTTGACTGTATGCACTTAGTTTCTTTTGGCGTCCCTGAAAGAGGTAAATGTTTCCTAAAAAATTAGTGACATAATGCGTAGCTGTGATTGGTGTTATGTTGCAACGTTCCGTTTCACAAAATAAAAGTTGAATCTTTTGAAAACTATTGGTAATTTTTTAGTAAATCTTTCACGATAATGCTTTTCTAAGGCTCTATTTTTGAAATATTGACACAATTTCTTATTATAAATTTCATGCAAGTATCCTATTAAGGTTCAACTGCGAAGATTTGCTGCCAAAAGTTCCGGTAAAGCATCGAAATGCATCTCACCAATGCATTTCGATGTAAATAACTTAAGAAATATACCACTGAATTGGCTATATGGACTTAGTTTCCTTCTGCCTTCCCCGAAAGGAGTAAGTAAACTTCACCAAAAAAAAAATCGTCACTGAATACTGATTAATCTGCATTCTGCAAATATTACAATTTACAAATCCAGTGATTTTCTATTGAAAAATTAGAATTCTTTAAAAAATTAAGGTAACCTAATATATTTAGCAGCGTTTAGACAAGACGTATCATAGACCTATTTCCAAATTAACAGTCGCATGATTTTGAGGTTAAAACATTTACATGCAAGTATTTCGTAATTTATGATCGGTTACAAATAAAACTACTATTTGAACAGTAATAAGTATTACTAAATCAATTCACTTTTCTTTTCAAGATTACCATTAAGTATTAACAATTGTTAAAACAAAATCTACCTACCTTCACATACCATAAGCGAAGTTCATATGATAAAAAATCTGTATTTCCAGTGATGGCTGCACAACTATTTAACCGCATCGGCCAGGTAGGCCTGGGCATGGCGCTTGTCGGTGGAGTAGTCAACTCTGCTTTGTACAATGGTAATTGTTGTATTACCACTATTACCTAAACACCTACCTATGTGTATATTACTGGTTAACTAATCAACTTTCATCATCTTGATTCAAAGTTCACTTTTGAGCACACCAACCATTTAAATTAGTAATTATCTAACTATGTAATCCTTAAGCTATATTGGTTTAAAATTATTTCCTACCTACAAATAAAATATGTCATGACGGAGCTTACTTTATCCTATTTGCAAAATAAAACTTTAATTCTTTCATTCCAATTGAAACACCTCTTACAAGCTTCCAATTAGATCTGTTTCTAAAATTCTACTTTTTGTTTCAATTTATTTAAAATGTTTAAAAATGTACATTATCAAAACGGCTAACCAAAAATCAAGATTTGTCTGCAATGCTAAAATAAGTTGAGGTCGTATCATATTTAGTGATTAGACTGTCCTTACTATTATAAATGTGAATGTGCTGTAACTACTCAAACAATATCCTAATAAATATTACGTAATTTTCTAGTTGATGGTGGGCACAGAGCAGTCATCTTCGACAGATTTGCTGGTGTCAAAAAAATAGTTGTTGGTGAAGGCACCCACTTCTTCATCCCGTGGATACAGAGACCTATAATCTTTGATATTAGATCAAGACCTAGAAATGTGCCAACAATCACAGGAAGCAAAGGTTATTATTCCATCTTTTTTTCTCTCATTTTAGTAAATATGAAACCATATAGATTTCAGGAAAACCTAAAGGTCAACCTTTTCATCGAAAACTTAAAGGTCAGCCTTTTCACTGTGTTTAAATTTTATGGTTTTATGTTGCCACTAGTTCTTTGTTTATTCAGAAACTGGGAGCACTCTATCCCTGAACCATTTTTACCGTTATTTTATAAGTAGAAACCAAACTTGGTGTTGCAACTGCATAATACACATCAGCACACTAAGTACACAGAACATTATATAAACAAAACATGTGCTAGCAGAAATATGTGCACAGTTTCATTGCAGATCTCAATCGCTAGGGGCTGTATATACTAAACATTTAATCTTATTATGATGATCTGTGCTGTCAAGTGTGGATTTGTTCACAAAATTTATTTCCTCTTTTCCAGATTTGCAAAATGTGAACATCACACTACGTATCCTATTCCGACCAGTACCTGATGAACTGCCCAGGATCTATACTATTCTTGGTGTGGACTATGATGAGAGAGTATTGCCATCGATCACATCTGAAGTTCTTAAAGCTGTTGTTGCACAATTTGATGCCGGTGAACTTATAACTCAGAGAGAGGTAAGATCCTAATGAATGATTTTGTTTATATTTAATTGAATGAACCAAGAGTAATGCATCAATCATTTTTCATTATTTTGTGTCTTAAAATAAATCAACACTAATATTTTTAGTTTAGTTGCTATAAAACTTGGAATCATTCAGTTTGCATTTTAATAACACTTCAAACAGTTGCCGAAACATATATATACAGATAAATGATTCCAAATTCACAGCTTTTCACTAAATGCCTATTATTATGTAAGTATATACAGTACTAACATAAAAAAAAAACATTAAATTTCTTTCTGTCAGTTCCGGGTAATCTCTGAAACAGCTGGACCGATTTTAACAGGACTTTCATTGGCAAATAGATGATGTTATAAGGAGTAACTTAAACTACTTTTATTTTAGAAAAAATATGTAGTTCCTGCGGGAATTCCGAAATTCACGTGGGTCAAACCGCGGGGCACAGCGAATAAATGATAAAGTAAAACCAGTCACAAAACTATGTGAATTCCAACCAACCAACCGTCTTCGTAAGTGTCTAAGACATGAGTCAACAAGTAGAGGCGCCTGCTAGCGAAAAAGAATTGTTTTCCCGAATTAACAGATGCACATTTCGACGTCATAGTGTGTTTTCGCATCAAAAATGAAGGCATATAATTTACAAGAACTTGCAAGACAATTATTATAGCAATAAAACGCATATTTGCTTTTCCTTGCGTTTACTACAAGTAGGTATATATGTATAAGTAGGTATCAAAAATACACAAATGTTTTTCTTATCTAAAAAGATAAGATGTGGTCCATACAAATCCCCTAGTTTTATAAACCTCTGCTAAAGTAAAAAGTTCTTTTTTTTTTTTTTTTTTTTTCTCCTTAGTTAAGCATGCGATCGGTCCAGGGACCATAAGCAGCTGTTTTGTGTGATAGTCGCGTTTGAGGCATAGCCAACCATCATTGGAATGCCTACTGCATGGAAACTATGAGCTCATGGAGTCCCATATGTGATGTCTCTTTAGGCGTCTTTTGTCCAGTGGTCTAGTCAGGGCTTGCGCAAGTCGATTTTCGTGAGTGTTTATCCTTTCTCTGTAGGTTTTTGTCAAGCTGCTTATTTCCTCTTTCACAGTAGGAACCTTCAGGTAATGGTGTATATCCTCCATTCTAGTGAACCAAGGAGCATTTACTATGTCTTTCAGTACACAATTTTGGAATCGTTGCAGTATTTCCGTATTGGAGGTTTTGGCTGTTCCCCATAACTGAATTCCATAGGTCCAGATCGGCTTTAGAATGGCTTTATAAATCAGTAGTTTGTTGTTGACTGATAGGTTGGACTTCCTGCCCAGAAGCCACTCCAACGATTTATATCTGTACCGCAGTTCTTCTCGCTTTTTTTGGATGTGCATTTTCCAGGTTCTAATTAAATATATTTTTTTGCAGGTTGTATCACAAAAAGTAAACGAGAGTTTAACTGAGAGAGCAGGCCAATTTGGCCTTATCCTGGACGACATATCAATTACACATTTAACTTTCGGCAAAGAGTTCACGCAGGCGGTAGAACTGAAGCAAGTCGCCCAGCAGGAGGCTGAGAAGGCGAGGTTTTTAGTCGAAAAGGCTGAACAGCAAAAGAAAGCGGCCGTCATCGCTGCGGAGGGTGACGCGCAGGCTGCGGTGTTGCTAGCCAAGTCGTTCGGTAACGCCGGGGAGGGCCTGGTGGAGCTGCGACGTATCGAAGCCGCCGAAGACATCGCTTATCAACTGTCCAAATCACGCAACGTCACATATTTGCCACAAGGCCAAAATGTCCTCCTAAATCTTCCCACTCAAAACTAATTTCACTACTGTTCGGGTACCCATGTACCTGCTGTTATGAAAGTAATTCAGAAAACTGATGACTAATGTACAGAAATAAAAGTTAACTGTGCATAAATGCATTTGTGTAATAAAAAGTAATAAGGTTATTATATTTTAAGTTTCTAATTTTATGCATTTTGAAGTATAGGTATGTGCTGGCGATTCAGTAAAATATAGCATGTAGAATTCTTTAGCTACTTACAAAAAAATAAACTTAATGCTACGATTGTTGGATTAATTATCAGTGTTTTAATTGTTATTAAAATGAATATGGCGATTCCCTTGGTAACCGTTCTCGTTCAACTAACGAAATTCATTTATGGCGCTTATTCCGCTGAACCGATCGACCCAAAAATCCTATTGGTAGATACATGGTACAAATATGCTATGAGATTGAACATAAACAGATTAACTACTTTTAAACATTACATTCAACCTTTTGCATATTAAGTATAGGCATTTTACTACCAGCTCCGCGGTTTCACCCGCGTCAATTTCGGAGATCCCGTGGGAAATCCGGGGTTAAAAGTATCCTATGTCGTTTTCTATACCCCTAATAACGTAGATAGGTATTCAAAATTTCATGATGAACAGTTAGGCCGATAAATAATAAACAAAATAAGTATACATTCGCATTTTAATAGAGATTTCATGTGTCTATCGCCGGCTGTTGTCGCAGCACGCTTGCTCGGTTTGTGCGTCGTTACAGTACAAACCCTCAGACCAAATAAAAACTAAAGACGGAACGTCTCGAACAAACAAGTGAAGCCAGGAAAAAGACACCATCGCCGTGCACGTAAACAGAAAAAGACACCATACCTGGGAATCGTTGTGGCACTTTCCTAAGCACCACATGCATACGCAACCGGCTTCACTTCGTTGTTCGAGACATTCCGTCTTTAGTTTTTATTTGGTCTGAGTACAAACCTATCTAGCATTTTCGGAGTAATTTTCTCATTTTTGTTTAAGAATGTTTTTGGTCAATCCAAGCTTCCTCTTTCGTTGTTCTACGATCGTGGTACAGGTTAATACAACACGCGCGCGGCAAAATCTCTAATCCAAAGAGAGTATGTATGTACGTTTGACACGTTGCCGCCCGGTCGCCCGCACTTGAAGCAAAATGATCTCTAGCTTGTTTCATTGAAATTGGATGTCGGGAAAAAAGTTGTTGTATAAAAACCTTTCATGCGGGTGAAACCGCGGGGCACAGCTATTAATAAGTTGGTTCGTTTGGAACAAAATCCAAATCCTTCGGAATAACTAGTTGATCGGTTCGTTAGTCAAAACTTTCGATAGGCGAAACTTTGTTTATAACGTGGCGTGGTCGTCTCCAAAACTTATTTCTATTAGGTAGGTACCTACTTTATACCCTACAACATAATGTCAACATTTCAGTAGTCAAAATCGAAAAAAATGCAATTTCTAAAAAATTCATACAATTATATTTATTTTTTATACATTGGTAGGTAGGTACAATGCACACGTATAATAGACACGTATTTTTTTGCTTTTTCAAATAATTGAAAAAATACTGAGATGAATTTATATTTACATCTAACGTCACTAGTGTCTTTTAGGAACTATAGGTACAGACTTTTATTCACAATAGATATTATTTCGGATAGGTACTCCTAGTATAGTTTTTATATTATATTAAGTTTCACCCGCGTGAGTTTCAAAATCCCCGCAGGAACTCCAAAGTAACCTAAATTACTCCTTTAACATCAACTAATTAGCAGTGAAAGTCCCGTCAAAATTGGTCCAACCGTTTCGGAGATTCACCCGCGTGAGTTTCGGAAATTCCGCAGAATCTCTTTATGTCAAGATTAGAAACTTTGCGGACGTAGGCAGAACAACCCGCGAAAGTTTCATCACAATCGGACCAATGGGTTAGAAACGCATAGAGGACAAACATACATTGATTTTTTTTTTATTTAGGTATAAAGAACATAAGAACACCCATATTGTCAGAGAGGACATAGGGCACTTGTTGTCCCGGAATTTCCGCAGGAACTCCGATATTAACGCGGGTGAAACTGCGGGGAACAGCTAGTATTTTATATTTATTAAGTACATATTATTGTTTGCTTGTTTTTCGGAATTCCCTCGGGTAATGTTCTAAATATCAAATCAGGACATTCGTCACACAGGACAACGTCAAGCTTTATTCAAATCCATCCAATTGATTTTACGCAATTTCAAATAAACTTAAATAAATCCAAAATTACTGGAAATGGATTCTATTGGTTATCTTTTAATGCCACTGCTACACCTGCGTGTTAAAGCGTAAATTAGTGAGCTAAATAAGGCATTACGTAGATGTGGCCAACATTTTAACGGGTTAACTTACTAACGGCATTACTAATGACGTTAAACGTTAAGCGATAGCTCGGGTGTCGGTTTTTTGGACACATCAAAGGGTTATTGCGCGTTATTTAGCGCACTAAGCGGTGTTGGCTACATTAACGCCTTCTCATTCTTCGTGGTTTTTTTCTTTTTTCTGAAATTGCATAAATGCATAATAATTTAAAACACTCATTGATGCAAAAATTACTGCTGCTTCTACCTCCATTGCAAAAAACAGCTGTTTGAAGCTATGACCTCCATTTTGTGTTAACTCTTTATTTCACTAGAAATTAACGCTTAACGGCACTTTGCAAACTAAATGTAGCCAACACGTATTTTAATGTCTTAATTAACGCGTAGTTGGACATTAACATCAACGTTAACGTTAACGCAGGTAGAGCAGTAGCATAAAGTTTATTCTCCCGCAATTACATTCAAGGCTCAGACGAATTTATTTCGTCTGAGATTCAAGGTACAGTCACGTGAAATCTAGTTTTAATAAATGTATAGTCAAAATAAGATTGCTAATCTTTTAAAATACATTCACTGTTTTCGTTCTCTTCATTTTTCGAAAGTGAACATTTTTCCTGATTTTGCCCACAGAATAAATTCTCTCTTATGCATGCTTTTTTTAAATATTGAGCTTCATGTGAATTTAGACTGAAAGGTATACAGAATTTATATAATTTATCGTTCTCCTTGAAATCTTTTAATAGATTATCGAGCTCACTCTTAAACTCATCGCTGACTAAATTCATTGATGGCCTCAAATTGCGAACTGATTGTGTTTTTCTATTGAAATCATCGCGCACCTTTATCAAAATCTGATACTCTTCGTTCATTTCTGGTCGATCAGGACACAAATTCATAGCTCTCTTAAGCCGTTTTTCGGCATCATCAAATTGGCCAATCATTCTAAGTGCTCTCGCGTTGTGTAACAGTGTCTTACCATTGTTCCAAAGGCAGTTGAGCTTATTCAATTCATTACACGCCGTGCATGCTTTGAGAGGTTTACCGATAATATTGTAGCATATAGCTAAATTTATATACAACTTAACAAGTAATGCGTCTCTCTTTTTTTCTTCTTCCTCATCGGCAAGTCGACATTTCTCCAACATGAACACACCCTTCCTGAACATCTGTACTGCTGCGTTAGTATTGTTAGACTTGTGTAATGTGACGCCCGAACCATAAAGGAGGTGCACATTGTGGTAAACTCTTTGGAACATATTTGGTTCGGAAAAATTTATGACTCTGTAAACAATAACCAAAGTTAAATATAACAGAAATAATAACATAGGTGCATACCTACAGTACAACATAGAACCTCCTCCTTTTTTTAAGTTGGTTAAAAATAAATAAAGTGAAATTCTGTACTAATAACAATAAGCTTTGTTGAAAAATAAATAATAATACTTGGTCGCGGGAGCAAACTTTTAAATATTAAGCCTATTTTGAAGATTTGTCGAAGTTAGTTATCAGTGTTATAGAATTTCGAATCGGTAGCCTAACATCCTGGGGTGGGCACTAGACCATCCAGAACTCCCCCTATATCCGCCGATGGTTATAAGGATTCAAAAAAACGATGAAGCACTTCGAGAAAAGGTAGGGTAGTGCCCTTGCGCTTCGCTTGGCACACATACAGGCAAAAAAATAGAAATTCTAAAATTGAATTATATTTTCTCATGTTTCTTAGATTATGTTAATCAGGACCGTCGGCATTTTTTTTAATGTCTTGCAATGAAGAGATGTGCTTCTAGTTATAACTTTTAATATAAAAAAGACTGGCACATCACAATCGATTCAAGAAAAGTTATGAAGATTTGAAAATTAAAGTGTGTCTGTGTCACCCTTTTCAAACCCCTTACAGGCAAGCCCTTGCTAGCAAAAGAATAATTGGTACATCTTACCCATGTTTAGGAGTTAAAATACTCTTCATAAGTTTTATGTAGAATACACAATCAGCTTTAGGTTTGATTCTTGGTGGAGCACCCATTTCCCCAAACATGACTTGATATGATAGCAGAAAAATTGATATTTCCCCCACCAACATAGATCTTACTGCAATCTGTAGTCCGGGCAACAAACCATTGTCTTTGAGGTCTACTACCTAAATAAGAAAACCATTACATTCAATGAGGCCTTGCAATATTATTAAAAACAATGCAAATCCAGGCCCATAGGTCATCCATTCCTAAAAAAATGAGTCAAGGTGATAATATGAAGTGCTTTAGAGTCTAGATAGTCTTAAGAATCATAAGGCCTACCTCTCACAGAAAGGAGGAGCATGCCGGTTCACCTTGACTCCATCGCCATTTTGTCATTTTTATTAAACTGTCTGTCTATATTTTCTGACAATAACATGTCAAATGACATGCCATCAACTTTTTCATATTGCAGTTGGGACGCTTTTTATGATTAAGCTATTTAATAAATATAGTTTATTATTTACCAATGGACTATTGAATTTCCTAACATCGAATGGCTCATGAATATTCTCCCAATATCCAGAATATGCTATTGATACAGTACATCCATCATGCAGTGGCATCCCACCACCCTTCTCAATTATCTTCTTCTTCACATTGCCAGTCCCATCAACTGGTACTAATTGCTTGTCAAGTATTTCACAAGACACTATGGGCTCACCAATGAAGTCAATATCTTTTGTCACTTCTTTATCGTTAATAGCATTGTCGTCATAATCCTCATAATCATAGTTGATCTGCATTACGGAGCCTGTAGTTACAACTTTTCTGAAATTCGTAATTTTTTAATGTATCATTTTATCAAGCAGACAACTAAAACATGAGTAATAATAATGATCTGATATTATAAGTTTATAACACATTGCCACCTGATTTGAAACTGATCATAGCTTATACATTGGGTAAGGAGAACTAATATTAAACTTATATTCTTTTTTGCAGATACATAAATATATTAAATAAATAAACACTTATGATAAATATTATGAACCCAGACTCAGGATAAACATAAAATATGTTCTTTAGATGAAGGAGATGAAAAGATTTCTAAGAATTGTAAGGACTGGTAGCATCTGCCTAACCCTTTAGAAAATTGAGAGTTGTATGTTTGTGTTGTGTATCTGTTGTAATAAACATACTTATGAGTATCAATTAAGGCAAAAGAATGCATAAATAACTTAACACCATGACATGACATAATCAAAGTCCTATCTATGAAATAATAATACATTTCCCTTGTAAATAAACTATTATTGAATAGTTTTCGAAACTCAATGTAGGGCTTAAAGTTTATAAATGGTAAGTGAATACAAATGCTATGCAGGTAAATCTACTACTGTGTGGTATGTAACAGGTAGGTAATATGTTTGAATTCACACAAGGTAAAAACTACTGAACAGACATAAATGAAATTTAGTGCTTGTTTTGAGTGATACATGATAATAAAATAAAGAATATATTTTGTCTCGGTACATCAGAGAAGGTGGTGACACAAAATTCAAGCAAGTAAAACTATCATTTGTAACTTATTATGAAAATATAGGTACAAACTTTAAATCTAGACCTTCGTCTAGAACTAGTGTCGGTGTGCTATCATTCATGGTTTGTAAGTTTCTGCCACTAGTTAATGAGTACTAATGAGCAGGTACAAAAGAGTTATCCCACTTCTAAAAAAGTGAAAACGAGATAACACTTGAACTGGGAAAGTTGGTTACTGAAGCTAAGACAGTAACTACGTCTGAAGCACAAATTAACAAGACTAGACAGTAGACTTGTCTGAACTTCTGAAGTCTGAACTCTGGTCTCTGAAGAGAAATATGCTGATTATCGTCTGAAACTCTGAAACCGAAGAAAATAAACTAGATTACTAGAATAGAATCCAGATTCCTGTCAAATATTTTAACCGATTATTTTTGTAAAGTAATCGATTTTCTTGTTAAGAAAAATCGACTTTTAGTAAATCGATTATGCAAATACGTTTGAGGGAAATCTAATGTTATAGAAAACAGAATACGTGTCGTGGAACACTCAGGTAGTTTCAAACTTTCAAAACCAATAAACAATAAGCGGGCACGTGACAGAAAATTACTTTCACGCATGAAAACCTAGCCCCCATCCGTACCGTGCGATAAACTTCGTTCTACCACATTAATACTTATATTAAAAAACTGTTCTACAATAAGATTAGAACCCCGAAGGATATCTTGAGGCCAAAAGGTTGTCCATTTATTTTTTGTAGGGTCAGCAATAGCAATATGTAACCACTTTTGTCTAACTATACTTGTTATACTATAAATACTAATCGTTTCATTTTATTTAAATTATAATAAAATTTTAAATGATTCTGAACATTTGTGGTAATAATAATTTTTGGTTACTTTACTGCTTAAAGTTTCAATCTCAATAAAGATTTGTTTTGTATTTTAGTTTTAAAATCCTAAGATAAGTTTAATAAATTAATGCTAATTGGCATTTAACTAATTAAGTTACATCTCATTAAATGCCAACTAACATTAATTTACTGAACGTCTGTAATTGCAGTTTGCAGGCAGTTTTGTTTTAAAAATTTATACTTAACTAAGTAAACATTAAAGTCGACTCTGAGTGCGGTGGTTAGTGTTCTACTATTAAGAGAAGCATGCAGTTTTTTAAACTAGATAACGTCGATTTTTCCACATAATCGATAATTTCATTGAAATAAAATCTATTTTTACCTAATCGATTATTATTTTACTCCGTATTACTCAATGTCACATCCCTAATTTTTATCTTCGCCCCTGGGACAGGCAAGGGCTGTTGAGCCATACAGCCAAAACTCTAAAGAGTAAGTTTGGATTTTTTTTTTTCATAATGGGCATGTTGACTAATTTTTATTTTTTAGTCCGTCTTGTAGATTATTAAAAAATATTGGACACGTATTTTTTCTTTTTTTACGCAATCAAAAAATAACGGCGATATATTGAGTAGAAATTTCGCGTGACGTCACTATTCTGACAGTTTGTATGGCGGTTTTGTAGTTAGTGACGTCACGACCTCCTCATCCTAAACTTTAATGCGCTTTATCTCTGTATATTTTAATTTATTTAAAAAAGAAAAAAATACGTGTCTATTGTTTTTTTATGTTCTAACTGACGGACTAATTAGAATTTTGAATTTCCCCTTGTAGGAAAACTTTTACCGCCGCACTCAGAGTCGACTTTAATGATTACTTAGTTAAGTATAGATTTTTAAAACAAAACTGCCGCAATCAGACACGTTTAATAAATTAATGTTAATTGGCATTTAACTAATTAAGTTACAACATTAATTTACTGAACGTCTCTGATTGCGACCGTTTTGTTTTAAAAATCTATACTTAACTAAGTAATCATTAAAGTCGACTCTGAGTGCGGCCGTTAGCATTTTATTTTTTTTATGTGATGTGCTTGTGTGGCCAGTTACATTTTCGAATAAACCCTTTTTACAATGCCTGTTTAAAGAGGGCTTGTCTCGCAGTAGGTAGGTATGAAAAGTAGAGTAGGTATGCACCTCGAGGATAAAGCCTGTCTTCGTCACGAGCAGCTTAAACCCCTCGCTTCACTCAGGGCTCTACATAAGGAGGAGGGAGTTAAATTTTTAATTCCCCTCGCTGTGCTCAGGGATTAATTCTAGAGTCCCTCCTTACGCTCAGGGTTCAGTATGCCACCCGTGACGTAAGACACGTCTTTACTCCCTCGGTGCATAATCTTCTATTATGTAACTCGGTCTCCCTCCGGGTCTGACATTAGGGAGCCAACAATGTTATTATAAACATTGGGAGCCAATGAAAGAAAAACATGGAATTAACAAATATTCAAACAAGGTTTATTTGAAAATTTTAAATTATGACATTGATAACTTAAATTACGAATCACGCTGCGTACTCTTTAATACTGCAATGTATGAAGATATAAGATCATCCATTTTGTAGCCCAGTGATGTTTCACACAATATTTTTGTCCCACGGATGACATTTCCAAGAGTCATATGGAAAAAAGTATTACCAGATGACCAGTTCGACAGGTGTGAAAATGGATGAGTCGCTAGAATATCCTGCAAGATAAAATATATTTTATTTCTACAAGAACCTAACAGGGTTCAAGTTCGACATCGTCTCATGTTATCGCTTCGCTTAAGCCATAGCCCAAAAGTAAAAAATAATGCAGTCCATGGAGACCGAATAACTTGTCCTACTAGGATTTTACCCCTAGCTCTAAAGGCTAACCTGAGTAGCATAGTTTTTCTGTAGGTAGGTCCTATAGGTTTCTGGTTCCTATCTTGGATTCTTCCTATTCTTATACTTTTAGGGTTCCGTACCGGAAAAGCAAAAAGGGAACTCTTATAGGATCAGTTTTGTTCTCCGTCTTTCTGTCTGTCTGTCAAGAAATTATTATCAAATAAGTACTCAGGTACCTATGTAATCCCCTGCACCTGTGCAAAAAGCAAACTTCTAAGTCAACGCAATCAAAAGATACGGCCATTATGCCGCATATTTTAATGCTCGCAAGGGAATCAAAACTATAGGGTACCTACTTCACGTTGACCTAGAAACAGGAAAAGCGAGAAACAATGTAGGTATATATTGCATAGGTATGCAAAAAATACAACATTACCTACAAGTTTATACGAAACCCTCGGTGTACATACCATAGAGGCAACGCTCTCTGTTTACGTAGTGAGTTGTTAACCGACTTCTAAAAAAGGAGGAGGTTCTCAATTCGACTGTATGTTGTTCTTTCTTTATGCGTGCTTGGAATGGCGCGAAATTACGGTCGTTCCGAGACGAAGTAAGCTGGTAGTTGATAACTTTGATACACAGTTATTTTACACACTAAACGCCAACTCAGAGTAAAGACACCATATCATTCACCACATAAATGAAGACGCGGGGATCGAACCTGCGACACCTGACGTAGCAATCAGTCTTGCTATCCACACCAGTGGTCGGCAACATTGTCAACCATAAAGAGCCAAATATACACAAGTCTCCTAAAGCGCCTTACCTATCAAAAATTTTTAATCGTCTCTTGGAAGGTGTGACGCCCTATGAGGCTCAAAAACTTATTTATATTCGAAAAAGCATTTTAAAGATATATGTATAAAGTATTATAAGTTAAAACACTATAAAATTAAGTTGAAATGTATTTAAAAGCTATTAAAAAGCATTGCGAGTTAATACACTCATAATCTAAACTGAGTAAGGATATTGATGTATAATTTACAAACTAAAATCAATAAAATAATTATCCACATGAAATAAAATATTTATAATACGGTATATTAACCGTGTGCTTGGTTTTAGATGTAACAGTGATATCGACTTGTACCCCCCAACCCCCCGCATACCCCTCTCAAATAGGGCGTGAGCGCACCGCCAGTATCCACGCGGGCGGCTGAGACGTGAAGTGGCATCGGCGGACGAGACGGATCGGAAGGCAACGCGTCGCGTTTACAACGCGTCGCGTATACAACATTAAATGTTGTATAACGAGTTTGGTGGTGGCTCGAATATAGATTTGCATTATTATGCTTATCCTAAATAATTAAATTGGAGACTCACATGAAGGTCTAGGTGAAATGTCCGTCGACCACTGATCACACAAAAGATGATGAAGTTGGGAGTTCGAACGAGCTTACGTACTTAGTGACTTTGTCGCTCTGTACGAAAGCCTTGTCAACGCGCTCGACGTCCGTTAGGATATCTTGTGCGAAGACAAATATTATTATGAGGAAGGTTTTCGGTGTGTATGGATTGTAATTTTATTGTTATTAAATTATAATTCATCACATCTTATCGGCTCGATGCATACGTGTATTTTCAATTTATTGGAATTTACAACGACGATGAACTCTAATCCTGAGCGGTTGGACGTCGCGCGTCGCGAGCGTAAGATAACGTGGAGAGGTAAAAATCCGCGCCTTGAGTTGTCTTCGCCGTGACGGGTTTCGTTGTGCACGTATTGTATCTTGTCTATTGAATAACTACGCCTTCCGTGTTATTCAAAAACTATCATCGACTATGCGGCTGACTGGAGACGCGGGATCGCTTCCTACACCAAGGGAGTGTTGAACGCTCTTCTTTCAAGATAACATTACTTTCTTTTTTTTACAAACATAATAATTATAGTCAATGCGCTTTGTGACTTTGTTACGTTGTGCAGAGACTATGGGATCGGCTGTGGACGACCTAGTCGTTAACGCTTGATCTCGGTAAACAGTTGTGTTTTTCAACACGACTTGTTTATCAAAATAAACGAGTGCTGAGTGGGTGTTGTACGAGGACGAGTTGTGATCCAATCAATTGGGCTTCGGCCTTAGCTACGTGTAGCTACTATAACACAAATTGACCGACTGAAGTTATGATGTCCGGCGAGACTGGTCTCATACACTTATATTTGAATTATTGGGATGGTGTTGAGGTCGCGGTACTATCCGCATTATGGCCTCGGTCTTCGGGCTGACACGTACCCTGGGGTCTCGGCACCGCCGAATTATGACCTCCAACGATTGCTGCTGATACGGGACGTACAGTCTCATATAGCTGATTCATCCTCTAACGGATGTCGGTTATGCATATTTGGAGAACTCTCTACCTTGTGCAACACAGGTGGGGGGGGGTGGTATCTGCTTATGAGCAGGTGGATGACCATCACCGTGGGTAGCGCAGGACGGGGCTATTCCACCTCTCGCTATATAATAAACTTATTATGTAGTGAGAGCCAATGTAAATATTCCTATTGGAATATCAAGTTGAATATAATTAAACATCGTATGGGAGGTGTTCTATGAGCATCATATTCCTATCTTAGTATCCCACACACTACTAACGTCGATAGACGGGAGTTAGTGACTATGTGAACCACCATAACATGGTTACCAATCTTTGGAGTCTCTCTGCTTCCGGGCTAACAACACTATATTAACGCACAGACGTTAAATAAATGTAAAGTGTAGTCTAGCACATAAAAAAGAACCGTTCGTGTAGAACGAGTTCATGTAAAGAATATGATGACCGTTCATGTATAGAACGAGTGTCACCCAACTCAAACGCAGTTGGGTGTACTAAATATAAATATTTCCTATAGAAATATCACGCTCACGCCAATCACGACTATTAAAGTATAGTGTCAAAATAATTGATGATTGTTTTATTCAAACTAAAACCTAAACCTAGCCTCAACCCATAAAAATGTAGATAGGATGAAGACGGAATCGAATCTCAACCTAAAAGAACTAAAGTTATTATAAACACAACGTAGAACAGGGTCCTATTACTAGACGAAATTGGCCAAAACTAAAAAGCACAACATCTTTGATGTTGTTCATAAATTGATGGAGGAGGGTGAAAGTTACAATTTGGTGCCGTGACCAGGATCATGGCTAAGTTAGTAATGTAAAAGCGACCGCGACAGCGAATCGCATGGTTGGCTTACATAAAAGCGACCGCGACAGCGAATCGCATGGTTGGCTTACATACATATAATCGACCGCGACAGCGAATCGCATGGTTGGCTTACATACATATAATCGACCGCGACAGCGAATCGCATGGTTGGCTACATACATATAATCGACCGCGACAGCGAATCGCATGGTTGGCTTACATACATATAATCGACCGCGACAGCGAATCGCATTGTTGGCTTACATACATATAATCGACCGCGACAGCGAATCGCATGGTTGGCTTACATACGTAAAAGCGACCGCGACAGCGAATCGCATGGTTGGCTTACATACATATAATCGACCGCGACAGCGAATCGCATGGTTGGCTTACATACGTAAAAACGACCGCGACGGCGAATCGCATGGTTGAATTAAATAAGAAAAACGACCGCGACGGCGAATCGCATGGTTGAATTAAATAAGAAAAACGACCGCGACGGCGAATCGCATGGTTGAATTAAATAAGAAAAACGACCGCGACGGCGAATCGCATGGTTGACTGAAATGAACACAAGTGGCCTAGGTCAATAAATACATGGCTATTTAAACATAATAACGTAGGGGTAACACCCTACAATTTGTTGTCCGTGAAATGGAAAGGTTATGAGATTCGACCCTGACTCTGAATATCCGCATTATAAGTGTTGAGGCTGGGAATATTAACTTGCAAAGTTCTTACAGTTTGCCGAAGGATAATTAATACGTATCTCTAGTAACAGTAATAGTGAAAGTGATACATATATAAAAGACGTATCTCTAGTAACAGTAATAGTGAAAGTGATACATATATATAATAGACGTATCTCGAGTAACAGTAATAGTGAAAGTGATATGTAAAAGACAATTATTGACATTTTAACAGTGCTAAAAGCGAAGTTTTATAATCAATATCAGAAAGTCAATCATATCGAATTAATTGTACCGGTTATTAAGTAAGAATTTAGTTTGATTTAAAATAACTTAGAAAGTTTTATTACTCAGTGCTTCATAAAACTTTGGGGGGGGATTGTGACGCCCTATGAGGCTCAAAAACTTATTTATATTCGAAAAAGCATTTTAAAGATATATGTATAAAGTATTATAAGTTAAAACACTATAAAATTAAGTTGAAATGTATTTAAAAGCTATTAAAAAGCATTGCGAGTTAATACACTCATAATCTAAACTGAGTAAGGATATTGATGTATAATTTACAAACTAAAATCAATAAAATAATTATCCACATGAAATAAAATATTTATAATACGGTATATTAACCGTGTGCTTGGTTTTAGATGTAACAGTGATATCGACTTGTACCCCCCAACCCCCCGCATACCCCTCTCAAATAGGGCGTGAGCGCACCGCCAGTATCCACGCGGGCGGCTGAGACGTGAAGTGGCATCGGCGGACGAGACGGATCGGAAGGCAACGCGTCGCGTTTACAACGCGTCGCGTATACAACATTAAATGTTGTATAACGAGTTTGGTGGTGGCTCGAATATAGATTTGCATTATTATGCTTATCCTAAATAATTAAATTGGAGACTCACATGAAGGTCTAGGTGAAATGTCCGTCGACCACTGATCACACAAAAGATGATGAAGTTGGGAGTTCGAACGAGCTTACGTACTTAGTGACTTTGTCGCTCTGTACGAAAGCCTTGTCAACGCGCTCGACGTCCGTTAGGATATCTTGTGCGAAGACAAATATTATTATGAGGAAGGTTTTCGGTGTGTATG
The DNA here is from genome assembly GCA_907165275.2 of Zygaena filipendulae. Lineage (NCBI taxonomy): Eukaryota > Metazoa > Arthropoda > Insecta > Lepidoptera > Zygaenidae > Zygaena > Zygaena filipendulae. The sequence goes on from OU015649.1 coordinate 4,179,546, forward strand.
GATTGTAATTTTATTGTTATTAAATTATAATTCATCACATCTTATCGGCTCGATGCATACGTGTATTTTCAATTTATTGGAATTTACAACGACGATGAACTCTAATCCTGAGCGGTTGGACGTCGCGCGTCGCGAGCGTAAGATAACGTGGAGAGGTAAAAATCCGCGCCTTGAGTTGTCTTCGCCGTGACGGGTTTCGTTGTGCACGTATTGTATCTTGTCTATTGAATAACTACGCCTTCCGTGTTATTCAAAAACTATCATCGACTATGCGGCTGACTGGAGACGCGGGATCGCTTCCTACACCAAGGGAGTGTTGAACGCTCTTCTTTCAAGATAACATTACTTTCTTTTTTTTACAAACATAATAATTATAGTCAATGCGCTTTGTGACTTTGTTACGTTGTGCAGAGACTATGGGATCGGCTGTGGACGACCTAGTCGTTAACGCTTGATCTCGGTAAACAGTTGTGTTTTTCAACACGACTTGTTTATCAAAATAAACGAGTGCTGAGTGGGTGTTGTACGAGGACGAGTTGTGATCCAATCAATTGGGCTTCGGCCTTAGCTACGTGTAGCTACTATAACACAAATTGACCGACTGAAGTTATGATGTCCGGCGAGACTGGTCTCATACACTTATATTTGAATTATTGGGATGGTGTTGAGGTCGCGGTACTATCCGCATTATGGCCTCGGTCTTCGGGCTGACACGTACCCTGGGGTCTCGGCACCGCCGAATTATGACCTCCAACGATTGCTGCTGATACGGGACGTACAGTCTCATATAGCTGATTCATCCTCTAACGGATGTCGGTTATGCATATTTGGAGAACTCTCTACCTTGTGCAACACAGGTGGGGGGGGGTGGTATCTGCTTATGAGCAGGTGGATGACCATCACCGTGGGTAGCGCAGGACGGGGCTATTCCACCTCTCGCTATATAATAAACTTATTATGTAGTGAGAGCCAATGTAAATATTCCTATTGGAATATCAAGTTGAATATAATTAAACATCGTATGGGAGGTGTTCTATGAGCATCATATTCCTATCTTAGTATCCCACACACTACTAACGTCGATAGACGGGAGTTAGTGACTATGTGAACCACCATAACATGGTTACCAATCTTTGGAGTCTCTCTGCTTCCGGGCTAACAACACTATATTAACGCACAGACGTTAAATAAATGTAAAGTGTAGTCTAGCACATAAAAAAGAACCGTTCGTGTAGAACGAGTTCATGTAAAGAATATGATGACCGTTCATGTATAGAACGAGTGTCACCCAACTCAAACGCAGTTGGGTGTACTAAATATAAATATTTCCTATAGAAATATCACGCTCACGCCAATCACGACTATTAAAGTATAGTGTCAAAATAATTGATGATTGTTTTATTCAAACTAAAACCTAAACCTAGCCTCAACCCATAAAAATGTAGATAGGATGAAGACGGAATCGAATCTCAACCTAAAGGAACTAAAGTTATTATAAACACAACGTAGAACAGGGTCCTATTACTAGACGAAATTGGCCAAAACTAAAAAGCACAACATCTTTGATGTTGTTCATAAATTGATGGAGGAGGGTGAAAGTTACAAAGGCAAGATATTAAGTACCTAAGCCAAGGAGTATCCATATGTTTTTGTGTTCTTGTAAATATATTTTCTGCTGTGTGTGTGCAATAAATTATATTTGAGTTTGATTTTGAGTCAAAGAGCCGTTTGCTATTCGAGAGATGCGGGTTGCCGATCACTGCACTATACCAACGACGCAACCGTAAAGCAGTTAAAAGTTTCACATTACATCTTCATGTGATAACTTGTATCTTGAAACCTTTTTTCTGACTAAAACGGTGAAAATATATTATAATAGCTGTTCCCCGCGGTTTCACCCGCGGAAATTCCGGTATAAAAGTACCCAATGTCACTCAGGAACACTATAGCTTCCTATAAGTGAAAGAACTTTTAAAATCGGTTTTCTGTTCCAAGATTACTTCCTACCAACAAACTTACAAACTTTACTACTTTATAATATTATACGTATAATATTAGTGTAGATTAACTTACCCTACTTTGAGGATGTATAATACTGACACCATTTTTATTTATACCAATTATAACTAGCTCAGGGTATGAAGGATCTGAGTTTTGCTTGACTTCAAAGAATGCAGTGCCGAATGTAGGCCACTGATAGATTTTCTTTAAGAACTGCTCTTTGGCCTCATTTTCTGACATATTTCCATGTGATTTATAAGCTGCACTTATCAAAGATTTCCATTGTGACATTGGTTGAATACTTATCATGTCAGTCGGTATCAAATTTTCGAGCATTTGCGGGATTTGTAGTAAAAATGATTGATCGTCACCAAATCTAGCTCTATAAACAAGAGAGGCTAATTCAATTAGATCTTGCTTCGAAGTTTTGTGGTATCCGCGTAAATACTTTGGCAGCTCTTGCGCAAAATAAAATATCTGGTCCGCGTTCTTATCTCTTCCAGGGATTGTGTTAATCCAAAGCTTCTTCATAAAAAATATCTGATAGTTCATTTGAAGTTGCCCACCACCAACTGGAATAAATGTTGAAATACCATAATAATTTGAATAGCAGATGAGACAGCTATCGTATTATTTTGATAGTTTTTCTTACCACCCCTAACCGGCCGCGACTGCTTCATCCATTCCACAAGTTCATGTATAAAATCAAAGAAGTAATAATTATCGGGAACAGAAAACACTTTGTCTGTAATCTTCACAAATAAACTGAATCCATCACTGTTCTTAAGATTCAATCTTCCCGTTATTTGTTCACACAAATCTCTAGCCTTAGTAGAGGAGTCTACTTCGAAAGCTTCGTCAGTATCGTCGGGGAAGTACACTTTATGATATATCTGCATGCTTCGGTGCTGAATGGCTTCAACTTCCACTACATATGGTGCATACAATCTTGGACCACTTTTTTGAGTCCTAAAGACGCGTTTTAAGCATTCCTTGGCAATCGGATGTGGTCGAGTTTTGAGGAATTCGACCAATTCTTTCATTAAAGTTGGTCTACAAGCAAAAATACCAGTCACAAGCCACATCAGCTCCCAGCCGCGTTCTTCACTGAGTTGTATTCGGTTGTTCGTCAACTGCTTCATTATCTGACAGTATATTTCATCCCGCAAATTGGGATTAGTCACACCAGGCTTAAATATCTCGTCAGTATATTCAGTTATAGATCTTGCTTTTGGAGCTGGAACATCTCCCATATATTTAAGGATTGTAGAGAAAATCGTAACAGAAATATTGACTAATGATTCGTTGTCTAAGAACTTTTTCAATAATGGCTTCCTTATTGGTTCTCTTGTATGAGCCCATAAATCACCTGCTACTGCTTTCTTTGCTGGTGTTAGTGTTGAGTGTCTAGATATAGTTTCATTAATATCGTAGTTTTCTCTGAAATGTTCTTTCGAATATTTTTCTAAGGTATGCATTCTCTTTCTCTGTATAGTATTGTAGTTTGAGTAAGATTTTTTGCCGTCGTTAATTCGGCCTTTTTTGAACGCTTCCAAAATAGCTTTTGACGGTAGAGTCAGACTAGGCACAATGTACACTTGTTCAGTATGGAAAAGTCCTTCAACGCCATTGCATTCACCGTGACCCCATGTTGAGTTCATTAATGATTCACCAGTGCAGTCTTGCAGAAGTTTTATGAGATCACCTTTCTTGTATTGTAAGAACGATGATGCATCACTATATCCTTGTGAGTCGTTTTGGGCAATTACGTAAACAGATCGTCTCTTTAATCCATCAATCAGATAAATTACTAAAGAACTCATATCCCTAGCGTCTACGCTCTGAAATACAAATTCTTCCTGATGAATTGTTCTTATTGTTATACTTCCAACATTATCCAAATCTTTATCAGCGTTAAAACCGACATAAGTAACTTCAGCAAAAGAAATTTCAAGCAAAATATGTTCTAGTTGATCAACTATATATATTCCAGTCCAATTTACAGCAACTATGACAATGTCTTTATTAATTGTATCACCTTTCAATTTGATGGCCTCAAAGAATCTAGAGAATAGCATCGGCCACTTAATTTTAGCAAATATCACTATGTCTTCTTTACATCTTAATGGATCAATTTTTGATTGTATGCTCTGAGAAGATTCGAAAGCTTTAGTAATTAAGTGCTCCCATTTTGTTAAAGCAGCATCGTTTGAGTGAATGAAGTGATTTGGTATATAATTTACCACAACTTTTCTTAAAATATTAGGATCTAATCTCGATCCATATTCAATATAATGTTGTTGTGCTGCAATCATAGCTAAATCTCTTTCGGAATCGCATCGATATTCACCAAACTTTACACCTTTAGCTACCTGATGGTAAATTAAATTAGTAGCCACTGGATCGTCAGCTGGGTTGTGCCACGGGGTAAACACTTCTTTTCGAATGAACAATCTCCACGGTGCGTTTTTCTCCGGAGTACCTTGTTCTCTGGCAAATTGTTCACATTGTGATATCGCATCCATTATGTGCTCTCCTTCGCTACCTAGTGATAGAACTTTATCATACAACGTTATGTACAGTGAGAAACCGAATACGTCTGTGAGTCCGATACTCTCAGCAATTTGTTGACATACTTCTTCGGCTGTTGTTGCTGAATCTGACTGTACAGTTTTACTAGATTCATCCATCATTGTTATAGTTAAAAGTACAGGATTTTTAGTCTTGGTAGCTTGCAACTCTAACCAACTTGGCGGTTGAGTACGTGGTCCATTCTTGAATGTCCTTACAAGCCTACCTTCACAATACGGGGCATATCCAGGAGGACCAGAGCGGATAAATGATCTTAAATACTGAACTAGTCTCTGGGACGGAGGAAAACAGCCAACACACAACGATAATAATATCCAACCACGTGCGTAGGATGCCTTTGATGGATTGTTTGTAAGCTGTTTACATAACTGACAGAATATTTCATCACTGAAAAGAAAAATACTTAATAATTAAGATACAAACGAAGCAAACTTTCTGTATAGGAATAGTATTTTTTTTAGGTTCTCAATAATCACCGTAACTCTTTTCTAATGATACCATGCCCAATAATAAAATGCAATTTCTCCAAGTTAGTACTTCTACGTGAATTCAACCAGTTGCTATACATTTCGTTGGTCATTTCGTCTTGCATTAAATTTTTCATAAATTCCTCATTTAATTTCGTCTGACGCTTTAAAGTTTTTTGAATCATCTTGCTTCTGTTACCTTGGTTGATATCATTTGCAAATATTTCCTATAAGTAAAAGCATATTTTTTGTTTATTAAATAAAATAATTAGGTTCGTAGTGCTTACTCTGCTCAACTACTGAATTTCTATTAGCGGCAATGAAATTTAATCACAAAATTATTACCTACTTCATAGATTTTTTATTACCTCAAATTGCTTGCTTTTTTGGAATGCTCTACCAACTGTATCAGTGAGTTTGGTCATTACTGGTATATTATCTATCTTATCATCCACATATTTGGGTTCAGCTAAGTCTCCCATGAAACGTAATATTGTAATCCAAAGAGCTTGGGCGGCCATTTTATCAACGGGTGAAGGGAAATCTAAGAGGGACTGCTTTAGTGGTTTTCTTGAATACTGATGACTGATATTGCTTGGGAAATAAGTGGCGGCGAATTTTCTGAAGTTAAATTCATCAAATTGTTCTTCTTCATCTTGTACTTTAGGAAGAGGAATTACACTTGATAGTGGAGGTTTCTCTGTAGAAGTCTGTAATTTTAAAATATGTTGACTCATTAATTGATATAGAAGAAGTTATTGGAGCATATGGGACATAGGTACTTAGTCGAAGTTTCCTAAACTATACGATGAGATTTTTTACGTAATTAGTAAACTACTAATTATTGATTTTTGATCTGGTACATCCAGCATGAGAAATATGAAATCTCATCTGACAATCGTGGAATCATAATGCAATAATATTAAAATTAAAGGACTAATAAAAAAGTTTACGTAGTTTTGATGCTGAGTGTACATAAACTGTTTTTGTAAAAAGAAATTAAGAAAAATGAAACTTACAACACCGAATCCTGCGCCTCTTATGGTTCCAGCTGTAACATTAGAGTCCTTTAAGAAACCGAAGACGTCATCTACGTATCTATCATCTATCACAGACGTATTCTGGTCATTTTTCTGAACTGGTATATCTTTAACAAACCATATAGTTTTCATAAGTTCCGTAACTTTCTTTTCATAGTCGTCTTCTGCGACCTTAACATTACCATTACCAGAATCAACTAATTTTGCCTTCTCCTTTTTAAATTCAAGTAATTGTCTTTTAATTATGTGTCCCTTTTCTTTGACCAACTTTCGAATAAGATAGCCTTTACAATATGCTTGAATCTTACAAAAGTATTTTCTTAATTGGACAAATGTTCTCCGTAGTTCTCTTGACCTTATCGCTGCCTGTAAACGGTAATATCCTCGCCTCATGATTAAGTATCTCTTTCTATAGCCACGAGCGCGGAAGTTCTTCTGGATGATCAGGGCAGCGTCTCGCATCTTCAAAAATCGCTTTCGATGAATATATCTTCTCACATTTGCTTGGACTTTGATTACGGCCGTTATAACCACCTTATGCCTTAGTTCTTCAAGAATACTATCATGTATATCTTTGAGAAAAACCTTTGTATGCCCCAAACGAAAATCTTGATCTTTTAATACTTCAACGCATATCTTTTTCGAAGCACTTTTGCAATCTGTTTTCTCGGCTGGTGGTATATCTGGGACAATTAAACGATAGCGCTGAACAAATTCTGAATACGAATATCGTATAGGGTAACCAGCTTGCCTTATTTTTGCCGTTTCCATTAATCCAGCATACCTCAGCTGACGCACACAAAGTTCTCTATCGAAAAGCTGTTAATAAATAAAACAAACTTAATAATACTTAATAATAAGACAAAACTTGAATGTTTTAGAAAAATTTAAAAGTATCGCATAACAAACTTGCCTTTGGCTTTTTTAATTCATTTGGTTTAATACACCTGACGAAAAACGGGTGGCATGCATACAAAGCCTTCATAAGAGCATCTAACGATGTTTTAAACTGATAACTTAAAGATACAGTTTTTCGAGTTCCACTTTGAGTAGTTACATTTTCCTGAATAAATATTTTTTTCAAAAACGCATTGCTAGAATCCAATATCATTTCCTTAATATCAGATGTTAACAAATCTCTATTTTTATCTAGAAAACCTGTAAATATTAATAAATAATATTTATATAAATTTAAATAAATTATTCATATAATTTACATTTTATTAGATACATTATTAAATATACCTAATATACACGCCAGGACTGGAAAGCGAAAGGCCGCGTTCCCTACACAAAGTCTGACTCACCAGGAATCGAACCCGGCACAACTTGATTTGCGAATCGGAATAATGGCCACTTACACCAACCGTGGACCGAATCTTATCAGATGCAGATCATAAAACAGATTTCAGTTAATTTAACAATTAATACCTCGAATTTCATAATGAACATCTCCAGCAAAGTGTCTTACGCCAAATCTATGTTCATGTGACGACTTCGGCGTCAGATAACAATCTTTGGAGCTGTGATTATTGTGCAGTTTCGCTAGAAGTGTTATATCTGTGCCCTTAGGAAATTTCGACTCTTCATCGATAAGGGACAGTAAATTCATCGGTTTCAATCCTATCATGTCGAGGATCTCCTGATTGTCTACATAGTTGACATTTGACCAAGATACACCTTCTTTTTCGTATTGCTCTTGTTCAAGTTTGAAAATGTGCTTAACGAAAAACTGTTGTAAATTTTCATTTGCGTAATTGATACACAATTGCTCAAAGCTATTGGAGTCAAAGTTTTCAAAACCAAAAATATCTAACACGCCAATGGAGCCACTTGAAAGTCGTTGGTCTTTGTACAAAGTTTTGTTTATCATTTCAACTATGTATTCAAAAATATGTCCGTAAATCATCTTTGCGAGAGCATCCCTGCCTTCAATAGCCGTGGCCACTGTAATGGTAGAGATAACTTTATCTCCATGGACCACAAATGTTTTCCTAGTCAAAGAGTCACAAAGCGTTGTTTTATTTACTCCCAAAAGACTAGCAATTCTGTTCGCATTTAGAGAATCGGCCACTTCCGAAGACTCCATGTTATTAAAATTAAAAGATTTGAACTTCAAGTTTCCTAGATGTAATATAGCAGATAGGAGGCTAAAGATTCCCCAAACTTCTTCATCGGGGAAATTAAGCACTTTGAAAGCGGATCTTATGTCAGAGAACTCTAGTACATCGTCCCGGCCATCACAGCTAAGCATATCGCCAGAATTGAGGTAGGTGTAATCAGCTGGTTGGCCTAACTCTAATTTTCTTTTCTCCTCGGCCGACAATCCATTCACGAGTGAATAGAAAATGTGATAATTTCTTTCCCCTTTATTTTGAAATACTATTCGCGATTTCTCAAGAAGATACTGTTCTATATTAGCTCCTTCAATTATTCCTTTTTCATTGAAGTAAATATTGATATATTTCCCGAATCGGGAAGAGTTGTCGTTTCTTACTGTTTTACTATTGCCAAAGGCCTCTAAAATAGGATTAGTCTCTTGAATTTGTTGTTCGATCCACGAGTGTTTACCGCTAGCGGCCGCTAAATACTGGAGTAATAATTTTGTACTTTCCGTTTTTCCAGCTCCACTTTCACCGCTGAAAATCGATCCCAAATCAATTCCCATTTATTCGTAAAGTCACAACATTAGTCAAACGGAAAGTATGTAGCAGGTATTGACTATTGAATATTTTCGAAGTTTATTTAATATCTCCAGACACTATATTGTCTAAGTACAGTACCTACTTACCTACAAAGTTTATTTATTGTAATACTAAGTAGCTGTCCCGCGCGGTTTCACCCGCGATAATTTTAGAGTTCCCGCGGAATTGTTCCATACAAACTTTGCCCCCCTGTTTCACCCCCTCGAGGGTAGAATTTCGGAATATCCTTTCTTATCGGATGCCTACGTCATACCAAGAACACACCCTCCAAGTTACAGGTCTCTACATATAGAGTATAGTCTCTGCGATCAGCGGTTTAATCTGCGCGTTGATCCGTCACGTCAGTCAGTCATTCCGAATGACTGACTGACGTGACGGATCAACGCGCAGATTGACCCGAATGACTCATTCGGGTCAAAGCATTTTATATGTACCTATAGAATATAGATAGATACACTGGTTTCTAGTATATGTTGTGTTTTAAACAGTCACCCATCAAATGCTACTTACGAGTAGAAGTTGTATATTAAGTAGGTATATAAGATTAGAAAGCTCAAAGTGATTTATACAAATCAGAAACCAGTAGTTAGACTGTTAGACTCAGACTCAGTGTAGGTATTTTGTAGAAAAATTATCTTACCTTATAACAATACATTGGTTCGATTTTGTTTGCTGCAGTTCCTTGTACGAACTGTCCCCTATGGCGAATATATGCGGAGGTACATCCCCCACATTCATATCTTGATAATAGTGGATTTGATCCATTGTGTATATAGGAAGAATTTCATAGGGGTTTATAGCAATTAACATTGTCCCGGTATAAGTCTGAAATATTTAATAGAATTTACGTAAAACACATTGGATCTATACCTATGATTTTTTTTTGTCATAGGGGGCAAACGTGCAGGTGGTAAACCTGATGGCAAGTGATTACCGCCGCCCATGGACATCTGCAACACCAGAAAGCATGCAGGTGCGTTGCCGACCTGGAATGGGGATGGGAACTGGCGTTCAAGTGGGGATGCCGGAACACACCGTTAGGTGCTTGGCGACAGATTTAGGTTGTGTAACATGAGCCGTTGTGTATAGCTAGCCAGCCGGGCACTAGAGAGCGCCCTACCACCATGCTATGGTTTCCTCACGATGTTTTCCTTCACCGACAGCTCAAGCTCATTGTTAGGGTTTGAACCTAAATACGCCTTGCGGCATTTGATGCGAACGCACCAACCACTGAGCTATTATCGCTATAATAATAATCAACTTTTAACTTCCCACTAAGGACCTTAGGTCGAAGGTTGACTTGAATTCTATATGGTTAGTCCATGGTTGACCCAAGAAAGGACAGGTCCATAAAACTCTTAAGATTATTGAAATCACGTAGGCATATACCTACGTGCTTACCTAACTCGTTCTAATTCTAAGTTCACCGGCCTCTTAATAACTTACTAAAAAGGTATGGAAGTTGGAACATTCTACTCATATAATGGTGTTTTGTCTGTTGAGCATTTACCTATAAGAGCAAAGTGTGAGAAAAAAGTTGAACTTGGATGTAAACTTGGGAACATTCAGTACCTATTGTAGGTAGGTACGTAGGTACTTATATTATACGTATTGCAATATTTTTATCGATAATTAAAAACTAATAAGCAGTATAGGTACCTACATAATATGAGTATAGTACCTATAGATATTATTTTGTGGTAAGTATACGTACACTGCAGCACTTTGATTATTTAGGTAGGTAGATATGGTGGTAGGATTAGAGGGTATTTACCGGGTTGCATTGAGCTCGTATGATACATACATACACGCGGGTGAAAAGGCGGTCTCTTCACTATCATCAACTCAAATGTGTTTTTGGAAGTCGGTTTTAATTTTTTTGTTAAAATTTTGTTTATTGCTACAGAAAAATGGTCTTAAGAGATCGTACTTATAAAATTGATGTACTTACCTATTCAAAAATAAAGAATTTAAAAAAAGATGACAGGTGTGTAGGTAACTGTAGGTATCTCAAGTTTCCAACCTGTATACCAACATATGTAAGTGGTAGGTATGTATAGGTAGTACTTATTAATTTTTACTTACATAAATCAATTGTTGATTGAAGCGAACGTGTAAATTGCGCAAGATCGTGTACTCCTGTAATTCGCCAAGCATGATCATGTCTTCCACGCCGAAAACTGACGTTGCGTGCAAAGGCTTGAGCACATTACGCACTGACGTTGTAAACTCATTGCCGTCGTCATCTCGCACCAGTAACGTGTCGGCCGAACTGCTTATTATCTTCCCTGCTTTAGGGATATCAAACACAGATTTCCCTTCTGGCTTAATCCAGACAAGGTCCTGTAAAAGTGTTTACGTTAAAAAAGGGAATCTGAAAGGTTTGTTGATAAAGATACAACAATAGATACCAAAATTACTTACTGCCAATTGTATCCGTCCAGCCATTCTGGATCACTAGAAAGGATCCACATATGATAAATATAATTTTAATGTATTAGCTTTGTTACCTCATATTTTTGTCAAAGGGCATTTAAGAAGTCTGTTCTACACTTATCACTTTGCTACACTGGCTTATCGTGTTTCAATAAATAGATATCAATAAATAGATATGAGTAAGAGTATTATCACAAATATTTATGATAACGCATTATTACCAAGTAAATGCCTATCAAGTATCAGAAAATGAAAGATTTTAATATTTTGAATTCTAGATAATACTAATAGAGCCACATACCCAAGTCCATACCATAAAATAATACTGTACAATAATGTTATTTATAGATAGATTTAAATTATGGAATAAGAAAAACATTAAAAATAAATAATCATACATAACTTTACAGAATTTTATTTAAAAATAATGCATCATACAAATAGCTTAAGCTAATGAAGATTATAAATTACTTCTTTTTCTCATCTTTTTCCTTTTTTTCACCTTTTGTTTTCTCTTCTATTTTTTTATCATCTTTGTCATCTTTCTTATCCTTTTTATCTTTTGCTTCCTCTTTCTTGCCTTCTTCGGCGTCTCTATTTGTGATTTTATTGTTGATAAGATTGTGCAAAGCTATAATGGACCTCACTAGAGCAGCTAAGTACACAACAAGGGACTGGTCATTAGTCTTCACATAGAAGTTATCAATGAAGTGGTCACTAGCTATATCAGGCAACAAGTTGAATATATCCTGTAACTGGTAGATGATTTGATGGTTCATTGGTAAAGAACCTTGTCCAACTTGCACCAGGTAGTCCCTTATCTCACTCAGTTGTGAATGCAGACCTCTCAAACCAAGAAGCTGGTTGGTGATTCTCTGTGAGAGACTACCGACTGTTGTGTCTTTGATGTCTCTTAATAGATGTTCTACTCCAACTTCCTCGGCTTCCTCAGCACCAATCTCACTTGGCACATGCTCAAATGTTCTTGTGGTTGGACTGCCATCGTCATGCACCTCTTCAACAGCTCGGTATGCTTCAGTAGGCAAACCTAGGTCTTTAGGTTTAGCATCAATTATGACCAAAACAGAGTTAGGACAGTAGCGCCGTACTAATTCATTAATAGCTACATCATTCTGGTGAAGTTTAGGCCCTGTGTGATACCAACCAACAACCTTTTCACGAGCATTGACTTTTTTAAACATACCATACATATTTTCTAAATAATCATGATCCAAAAACCAAACAGATTTGTCTTTGTCATCTTCATCAAATGGAACTGAAAAGAATAGTAACAAGTATTTAATCATCAACAGAATGTATTGCGACAACAAATTTTAAACTGATACAATGACTTTATGAAAATCTAGAATTACAATTTAAGATATGAGCTTATGAATTATTAGCTGTGCCACGCGGTTTCACCTGCGGTAATTTGGGAGTTCCCGGGGGAATTCGGAATAAAAAGTACCCTATGTCCTTTTCTGTACCCCTGACAATGTGCATGCCAAATTTCATCCAAATCCGTTCAGCCGTTTTTGCGTGATTGAGTAACAAACATCCAAACATCCAAAAATCTGCACTTTCACATTTATAATATTAGTAGGATTAGAACAATTTAATTAAATCAACAGTCATCACTCAATCGTTTAAAAACAATACAAAAATACACCACTTTTTCTGGTAGCTATTGTTGATGAAAACTGTTAATTGAACTGATCGGTGATCCCTATTAGCTTCTACAAATACCTAAAGCATAGCTACCGCCCTATTTAAGTGCAGATAATAAGACAAAGCTCACCTGCAAAGCTGTTCGATACATCTAGAACACCTTTAGCTCTCCAGCAACCCAGGAGGACGCCGACAACTCGCTTTTGATTACCAATTTTGCCCATCCGATTGAAATGGTCAACAACGCTGAGAAGCACCAAAGGATGAACCACTACTTTCGTAGTTACGGTTTCTTGACTCGGCATTTTCTTAGTTGGTGTTTTTACTTTTGTGATTCAAAAACAAAGCTTTAAAAGCTAACAGGTTTCGAATCGCTAATCGCCAATCGAAATTGAATTAATTGAAATTACCAAACTCATTCCTTCTTAGTTGAGTTCCGACAAAACCACGACAAAACGTCAGAAAATGAAATAATGACAGTCATGGTGTGCGTTCCGTGGGTTTGAGGCGCGTTCCGTGGATTCGCACGAATGCACTCGAGCGCGTTCGACCGCGCTCGATACCCGTTCTGTGGCTTGGTTAAATTTTACTCTGACAGCTGTCAGAGCGTAGTTTCACCTGTTCCGCGGCTCAGAGTGCAGCAACCTCAGAGTAAATATCAAAGTTTGCGCCAAAAACCGGGTGTGCGTTCCGTGGGTTTGGGCGCAGTTGTTCGGTTAAAATTTCACTCGTTTGAGTTGCAACCAAGCCACAGAACGATCGAGTTGTTTTTATAACCTGAAAATATTTGAAATTTCAGGCGCCATTTATTTTCTCTCAACTCACATTGCAAATAAGACTGTTTTACATCAAATTATAAACTTTTTGTGACTACGACACCTCCCCTTTGTTCGTAAGAACTCCTATTAATTTCTTTTTCAACGAATCCGGTTTTTGGCGCAAACTTTGACACTTCTTAAACAATACATAGCTGTCAGAGTGAAAATTAACCTGCTTCGGAGACGGTTGTTTGCACAAATTAATAAGACTTATGGGTTGCTTGGTTGCAGCACTCTGAGCCACGGAACGGGTGAAACTACGCTCTGACAGTTGTCAGAGTAAAATTTCACCAAGTCACGGAACAATCTAACATTGTCATTGGCGATTCGCCATAATTGAAGAAGTAGATGAAGAGGTTGATATTATTAAGAAACATTGTCATTGGCAAATTATAATTATAGACGCCATTATTAAAGAAGAAGAAGAAGAAGAAGAACGGGTTCAGAGCGCGCTCGAGCGCGTGGGAACCAGGAATTCACAACACGATAATGTACGACACTGGAATGTACAGCACTGGAATGCGCGACACTGGATTGTACGACACCGGAATGTACAGCACCGGAATTGGTGACACCGCTCCTATTGGTCGATGAAATCACGCCTCCTTTCTTTGTGCTCGTTTACGTTACTTACCTAAATACTGGGTCAAGTTATTGTCAAATACGGCACATATATTTTATGTTAGATTTTTTGGTGATGATTATTAGGTTTTATGTTAGTGTTTATGCCCATTACGTTATTATGTTACAGTCTATAGGCAGGATAATCAAACAACGGACCACTCTATATATTTTACTGTATAGACTTAGAGTACAATACACTAAATCTGGTCCCTTAGTTTACACCTTATAATTATTATTTCCACGAGCTATGTGCCCTACACAGATTATACAGATTATAAAAGTTATGAAAAGAAAGGAACCAAAACTGTATTAACTGGCGAACGGGAAGCGACTGGCGAGCGGTTAGCTTCGCCTGATTTACGTCACCTTTCCTACACCTATCCTATAGTAGGTACTAGTGTGGCGATGATGTCACTATAAGCTATTTATTGAAATAAGTAAAAAGTAATGAGAACATTACTATCGGGGCCCGACATTCTTTATTAGGTTAGGTTCTTACTGATGACCAGGTCTCGCGAGCCGAGCGAGCGTAGCGAGCGTGCCGCGGTAGCGGCCGGCGATGCGCTAAAGACAAAATAAGGTGACATTTATTTGATTAATTCTTAGGTGTGACCACGAAGTTTCGATATATTATGCAAAAAAAAGAATATAACAAGTTGTAACAATTCATTAAAGAGAAAAATAATAATTACGTTACTAAATATTACACTTGGACTTGTTATTTGAATTTCCATCAGATTTTGAGACAGTAACTACTAACTACCTACTACCTGCATTGTATTGAATACTACTAAACGGAGCACGAAGTCGGCTAGGCCATGAAATCCGGTGTCGCCAATTCCGGTGCTGTACATTCCGGTGTCGTACAATCTCGTGTCGTGCATTCCGGTGTCGCCTTTTCCGGTGCTGTACAATACAGGGACTCGAGCGCGTTCGAGTGCATTCGTGCGAAGCACACCTGGCAATGTTAAAGGAAAAAATTTCAACCTTAGTGAATGACAGCGCTACTTTTGAACATGACGTTTTGTCCCTTCTCCCGCTTCGTTTCCCCCGCCATCACCCTTGATTTTGACGTACATTTTTTATTTTTTTATTTACCTCTTTCGGAAAAGGCAAAGAAAACTAAGTCACATTTTTCTTCATTGAAAGTTTTTTTTAATTGAAAAATTGAGAAATTGAATAATTTTTAATTTTAACCGACTTCCAAAAAGGAGGAGGTTCTATGTTCGATTGTATGTATGGTTTTTTTTTATGTATGTTCACCGATTACTCGAAGACGGTTGGATCGATTTGGAAAATTCTTTTTTTGTTTGAAAGGGTATACTCTCAATTAGGTCCCATTGCCACTAAGTTGGGATCTGATGATGGGATCTTGGAGGAATCGAGGGAACTCTTCAGCACACCTATGGCGATTTCGGTATTTTTTATAGTAAATCGTTCATATACTTTTGGAAAGCAAAATTTGAAGAAGTGGATCTGATGATGAAGACCACGGATGGTCATCGGAACTACTCAACAATAATACGTATTTCACGGGTTCCGATTGGAGCGATTTCGAAAATTGTTTTTTTGTTTGAAAGGGGATACTCCCAAATTGATTCCATTGTCACCAAGTCGAGATCTGATGATGGGATCTTGGAGTAATCGAGGGAACTTTTCATAAATTATAGGTACACCTATAGCGATTTTTGTATTTTTTAAAGTAAATCGTTTATTTGCTTTCGGAAAGAAAAATTTGAAGAAGTGGGACTGATGATAAAGACCACAGATGGTCATTGTAACTACTCAATAATAGGTATTTCACGGGTTCCGAATCGTTAACTTTAATATGATTTCTAAACAATTTATGCTCGTCATAATGTACTTGGTGAAGAGGAACTGATGGTGATGTACTAGGAGAACTCCTCAACAATTAACGTCACTGCGTCGGGAAAAGCAATATTTTGTAAAAGGTGATGAGCAGTTGACATTAGGCTATTGTAACTTAGAGAAATTGCGAACCAAGTCACTTAAAAGCGAGAAATAAAAAAATACGTAAGATTATTATTGTTTTGTGCTACAACTGATCGGTTTGAATTTGGTGACAAGCTCGCTGTAATCTTACGTGTATTTTTGTCTTTTGGATTAAATCGGTATTTTGTTATTTTTAGCTTTTTATTTTTAGCTTTTTAGTTTTGTGTTTTTGGAAGTCGGTTTTAATTTTTTTGTTAATTTTTTTTCTTTATGGCATCCGTCTGTCAATCGCTCAAATCTCCCTCTCGCAATACCTTGCATAGGTCTTTTGCACAGACTACTTTTTAAGTCTTTTGTTTTTATGGAAACTGCTTGCGTCGATTACTTAACGCCTCTTAAATCCAGATAAATAGTATTTTCGGTGTTTCTATATTTTTAGAAGTTGTGTGCCCACGTGCACCAGTTTACGAAAGCACGTTAAATTTCACCGTTTTCTCGTAATGAAGAAAAAAAACACATCGGTTCAAGTTTATCAATTCTCAGGGCATCATGAACTGTGATGTCAGTAAACTATCCAGTAAACTTGTTGTTTATCCAACTTTGTTCACTCTCACAGAGATTTCTTCAGGGACCCTAACAAACTCCTTAGAATCAGGTATCTATACTTTCGAACTATATTCAATGTTCGTAGTATTTTTCATAGTCAACATTCGTCGCAAGCATTCGAGTGTAACAATTCAGAAGCTCATAACTAAGCATTTATTACATTACACACAAAAGGCTCTCGGTGAATGAGCACCTTACATTTATGTCAATATCAGCATTCAATTCAAGTGTGTTTGTTTGTAATTTGTATATCCTACTAATATAAGAAATGCGAAAGTGTGAATGTTTGGAATTTTGGATGTTTGTTACTCAATCACGCAAAAACGGCTGAACGGATTTGTATGAAATTTGGCATGAACGTTGTCAGGGGTACAGAGAAGGACTACTTTTTATACCGGGATTCCTGCGGGAACTCCGAAATTACCGCGGGTGAAACCGCGGGGCACAGCTAGTCTATAATATAATATATATGTACTTATACATATGTAGTATAGACCATGTTTGATTGGTTTCTACTACACAAGCTTACTGTGGGTTTTAGTAGTCTATGTTGTGAAATGGATTATTATTATTATTATTTTAATAAGAACTCATTAATTCAGCCAAATACTGCTACTATTTGACTTAAATTCAGTCTTGTGAAGTATTATGAAAAAATATTATTTTACTTGGGAAATTGTTCTTGATTATTTTTTAAATATTACCATTACTTTGTTTATACATATATAATTGATGTAATGTGTTTAATAAAACTTTGAAAGGGACTGATTTAGTACGATTAGAAAAAAGAGAATTACCGCCAATGCAACAAAATGCTTTAAAAAAAAAAAGAAAAAATTAAGAAATAAAGGTGCCAAGAAATAATTTTTTATGACAAGTACGATTTATTTTTATTTCTTTATATCCTTAACAATCCAATTAAAAAAGAGGAAACTATTACCTAGTCAGTTCTCCTCTTTTACCATTGCCTTGCGGACATTAAAAAAGGTAAGCATCATACTAAGTTCATTTAATTTTTCATTGCCTCGCTGACATTTAAAAAAAACAAAACATCAGACGAGCTGGACTATTTAAAAAAAATATAGACGTCACGTTCAATTGTAGCATAAGGTCCATCACCGATGTTCCTGAGATTACCGTCTGAACAGTATGTTCTCTTATTCGTCTGTGGTGCGAAGCCACGGAACGCACACTGGATTCTGTGGCTTCAAAAACCTCAAAAAGATTAATGAAGACAATAATTATTTTAATTTTTAATTATAACTACTTATTCTCTTTGGAGATTATAATCATTATCATTACCACGTTTTATTTGCGTGTTATATTGATGTAAATAAAAATTTACGTTATCATCATTGATCACTTTGGGAGTTTGGTCAAGTTAACATATCAATAGTTTTACATACCTAACCTACCTATCTATAATAACTTTGCCTGCCTAACCTAAGGCCAAAGAAGAAGAATTTAAGTTTCACATCGCTTTTCATCACAAGTTATATCAGCGACAATGGCTCATAGAAGTATAACCTTTGTTACCGGAAATGCTAAGAAGTTGGAAGAGCTTAGAGCAATTTTGGGTAATACTCTGTCTTTCGAAATAATAAATCACAAATTGGATTTACCTGAACTGCAAGGCGAGATAGATGAAGTATCTATTAAAAAATGTCAGGAGGCGGCACGAAGACTAAAAAGACCTGTCTTAGTAGAAGATACCAGCCTGTGTTTCAACGCTCTGAATGGACTACCGGGACCGTATATTAAGTGGTTTCTCGAAAAGTTGGAACCTGAGGGCTTAGTAAAACTGTTGACTGGTTGGGAAGATAAGACTGCTGAAGCCGTTTGTACGTTCGCATATTGTGATTGTGTTTGTGAGGACTTAGATGTGCTATTGTTTAAAGGTGTAACAAAAGGAAAAATTGTAAATCCAAAAGGCACAAGAGACTTTGGTTGGGATTGTGTATTTCAACCAGATGGTTATGAACTAACATATGCTGAACTACCTAAAGAAGAGAAAAACAAAATATCTCACAGGTACAAAGCACTGGAGGAACTGAAATCTTATTTCAAACAAATATGTTAGAAGTTTCTGTTCAGTCTTATATTAATAAAATTTACGATTGTGAGGTTTGTTTATTAGTTCTTACATAACACCTAGGTATTACATTTTTTGTGCATTCAGTTGTTCTAAATATTCAAATTTATGTATTGTTTTTTTTTTATTTCACTAAGTATAACACAATTAAATATGCTAAATATATACTAAAAGTATCTCTAGTTGCATTGCTCTTTGGAATTTCTATTTCTGGAGCAATATATGGTTCTATATTGGACTTATTATAGTTTTTGTAATACCATTCTTTATCATTTGTTTGCTTTGTGTTTGTGTTTCCTGTGGTCATTATTTCTGAAAATCTTGTTTTAGCTTCTCTATTTATTACTGGTGAATAATTACCTCTTATATTATATTGCTCCAAATGTGGCAGGTTAACTTTTGTTACAGTTGCAGGTCTTTTGTTTAATTCTCTTCTGTTTAACTCTTCACTACTTGGTATCAACACTGCAGAAAGTGCTGTGGGCTCATTATCTATGATATGCTTTTTGATAGGTGTTTTTGAAGTCACTGTGGTTGAAGAAGAATATGACATTGTACTTGATTCTGACCATATTTGTAGTGACATATCATTGCTTGTATCAGTAGTTATTAATAATCCTTCTTTTTCTGTCACTTGGGTTATGGTCAAATTTGATTCCATCATATTGTATTTACTAAGATTATTGGGGTCACTTTTTTCTTCTTCAACATTCTTTGTTCTGTTGTAAGCTACATGAGTGCTATTATCATCATCTATGTAAGCTTGTAGCTCATGGATTTCACTTTTAATT
Source organism: Zygaena filipendulae (assembly GCA_907165275.2). Lineage (NCBI taxonomy): Eukaryota > Metazoa > Arthropoda > Insecta > Lepidoptera > Zygaenidae > Zygaena > Zygaena filipendulae. The sequence continues at coordinate 4,199,339 of OU015649.1, forward strand.
TTCTGATGAATTGTATTGTTTTGCATTGATTTAACTGGTGACTTTGTTGCTACAACTGATAGGCCTTGTCCAGTTTCATGTCCTGTCCCATAACTTGCTTTTCCTTGGACATTAATAATAGTATGTGTTGTGTTTGGATTTGGTATAGGCATAAATCCTCCAGATGTTGATGGCAGTATTGGTGAAAAACCACCTGTCTCGAACTTTGGAGTATCCTGTACTTTATATTTATTGCCCTGTTGGTTTTTGTTCTCTGACCAGTCAATTTTTCGTCCTGTGTTCAATAATTTTCCTATATCTATTGAAGGGAGAGGCATGCCAAACAAAGTGAAGCCAGTGGTAGGTGATTTCCCTTTTTTTGTCATGTTATTAAGTTCAGGATGGTTGGTTGATGTAGCTGTTCCTGTATATGTTGTAGTGTTATTTGTCAAATTAACTCTGTCATTAATGCCATCAATAAGAGTATCATTGTAAGGATAGTCGACATATTCATCATAGAAGTATTCCGATTCTTCTGGAGATGGTCTACTATTTTTATTATTAATTTGATAGTTGTTTTTAATTTGCGTAGCATAATCCTTAATTTTATCCAAGGAAGAGAAAATTTGTGAATTCGCTAAATTTGGAAGTAATGCTTCATTTTCATGACTCACAATGCATGATTTTATATCTTCGTCATTAACTGGATAATTCAAGCAATCGTTCGATGTAAAAGTCATACTTCTGACATATGTACCATCTGCACACTTAGGCCCGATAGATGATGATTCTGATAGCCAGGATTTAAGCCATATAATTCTACAATTACATATCAATGAATTACCTGAAATAGAAGAGAGAATTAAGAGTGCACTACTCTAACATGACATAGGTAACATTTTCAATAATTTTATAATTTAGGTACCTACTCAAATACTAACCATCGATATCCAAAATAGCTATATTATTTCGTAATTTTGCAAACGTAGCTTCGGATACAGAAGTTAGTTTGTTATTACGCAACGAAATAATTTTTAACCTTGGCATAAAATCAAAAGGTTGACCACTGATGTAACATATTAAGTTATTGTCCAAATTTAGTTCAACTAACCATTCCATGTACTGAAAAGAAGCTCTAGTTATTTGTGTTAATCTATTGAAAGATAGATCTAATACTTCTAAAGACATTAGTTGGCGTAATCCAGAATTGTCGATGTTAGTTAACTGATTGTTGCTTATGTTTAAGTATTGTACTAATGGCATATTTTCAAATGCTCTTATTGATATGTATTGTAATCGATTTCCTTGTAACTCCAATATCTTCAGTTTTGGCAAATTAGAAAATGCGTGGTCGGGTATGTCTATGATGTGGTTTCCATTTAAAAACAGTGACAACAGGTTGGGAAGATTTGATATTGCTTTCGGATGAACCACTTCTATTTGATTGTTTTCCAAATTGATGGACTCTAGACCTCTTAGATTATCAAAGCTGCCTGTACGTAGTTCAAGTATTTTGTTGTTTGGCATTTTTATTTCCTTTAATGTATGAACGTTATTAATAACATTACCATCAAAATGCTTAATACGATTGTAACTTGCGTCAAGAACTTTCAGCTTTGGTAGCATATTTAACGTCATTGGTAATTCATTAAGATTGTTGTTAGATATATTAAATATCTCTACATCTAGAGCTCGACTCACAGTATTTTGACTTATTCTTTTTAATTTATTTTTACTAAAGTCCAGTGTACTCAACGCTTGATTATCTTGAATTGTCATGAAATCGAAATTCTCTATTGTGTTTCCGTGTAAGTTTACTTTCTTTAATTGCAATAGTTTACTAAAACTTTTCGGGTGTATGGCCATGATTTGATTATCTCCTAGATCTAGCATTTCTAATTTCTCTAGATCACTGAATGTTGATGAATCAATCTGTCTCAAGCCGTTGCGTTTAATATAAAAACGTCGCAAGTTATGAAGACTTCTCAAACTTCCTTGTGTAATTTTCTGAATGCCGTTACTGGACAAATCTAAAGTTCGCAATCCCGGCAAGTCTAAATCAGGTGAGGGTGGAACTGGTAAATTTGTGATTTGATTTCTTTGTAGATATAATTTTTCTAGACCTCTTGGTAAGCCTGGGACGAATTCAATCATTTTATTAAAACTAGCATCTAATTCGTACAAATTAGGTAGATTTCTGAAAGTAGCTGGATGTATAGTAACTAAAGCATTACCGGAAATATTAATGTATTCTAACAGGGGCAATTCTATGAACGTAAGCGGATCTATAATTGTCAAATAATTGTTGCAAATGTTTATTCTCCTTAAAGCTGGAAGATTGTATAACATTTTTGGTTGCAGTCGTTGAAAATAGTTGTAAGAAAGATCCAATCCCTTCAAAGCTGGCAAATTCCAAAACGGACCTTCGTTCATATCTGATAAAGAATTATTGCTTAAATGTAACTCTCTCAGAGCAGGCATTGCTACAAAAGAGTCGATTTGAATAAATTTTATATTGTTACTGTTCAAATGTAAACGTTCCAGACTTGGATGTCCTCTTAAAGCGCCTCTAGGTATTTCCTCAAGCAAATTTTCGCTCATATCTAAAAACTTTAGGCGCGGCAGGGCATCAAGTAAAGCTCTAAATTCTGAAATATGTGTAATTTGGTTTCCAATCAGATTTAATTCTTCAACACCACTTCCAGATTGCTGTAGGAATGATTCTGGATGTATTCTACTTATTTGATTGTAATTTAAATCCACTGTTCTTAGCTTCGGTACTCTATGGAACGCACCGTGATGAATTATATTAATATTGTTATTTGATAAATACAAGCTTTCTAACATTGGTTGGTCAACAAAAGCTCCTTCGTTTAATTTGTCTATTAAATTGTTGTTCAAGTTCAAAGTTGATAGATTAGGCAAGTCTCTTGTTGCTCTTCCGACCATTGTTGCATCGGATATGTTATTATTACTTAATACCAGTTCATTTAGTGATGGAAGCAATGAAAATGCTCGTATATAGATAAAATTGATTCCACAGTTAGTAATTTCTAGTTTCCATAGTTTAGGTAAATTGTATAATGCATTTTCTTTTACTGTTTGAAGGCCAAGACTACCCTGTATAAATAACCTTTCCAGTGATTGGAGGTTTTCGAAAGTATGTTCATTCAGAGCATTTAAACTCTCTGACTGTATATTTATGTACTTCAATCTAGGCATGTTGGCTAACACCGGAATTCTCCTTAAATTGTGCGATTGTATTGTGATCGCCTGCAAATTTTGCAAACTGTTTAAACTCTCCGCAGGAAGATTTCTCAATTCGTTTTCGACTAAAAATATTTCAACCAAATTCATTTCCTGCGATTCAAGCCATGCTAGCGACAGTCTTTCCAAACCGTTGTGACGTAACATTAGTCGAAGTATTTTCACATTTTGAAATATTTTTCCGGGTAGAGATGGGAGATAATTATTTTCTATTATCAATTCGTCGATAGGCTTCCTTACGTACTCTCCTACCTTCTGAATACCTTTTTGCACTTGGGTCAAATCGCTGTGTGTGCACCTGAAACGAAAGCAAGACGTGTTGTTATTAAAATCGGAAATGAAAAATCGTATATTAAGTTAATCCTACTACTTAATATTATAAATGTGAATGTGTGGATGTTTGGATGTTTGTTACTCAATCACGCAAAAATGGCTGAACGGATTTGGATGTAATTTGGCATGCACGTTGTCAGGGGTACAGAGAAGGACATAGGGTACTTTTTATTCCGGAATTCCCGCGGGAACTCCGAAATTACCGCGGGTTAATCCGCGGGGCACAGCTAGCTTTATAATGTTTAGCTCACCATATTTGTATGTTGTCGTGTCGATTTGTACATATACAGGGAAGTATCGCGTCTGGACTGGGACATATTCTGTCTTGCTCGCTAACAATTGCTGGTATCACAAATATGAGCCATAAAATAATTTCAGTCTTATATTCCATTCCTTTGTCTCTCTCATTGTTTCATGATCGATCATCACATCAAGTTATCTTTCGACAGCGTGTCCTGAAAAATTACATGAAGAATTTAATTTGTACTGTAGGATAATTTACAAAAACTTCGTTAATGGTATGCTAGTGATGATCAAATTAATATTTCCTGCGAGAACTTTAACGCTTAGAAAATAAAGATCTTAAAATACCTAAAAGAAAAATGAAGGACGTTAGATGTGCTAAAGAAAACGAATGCACAATACGGTTGCGTCAAGGACTGGCACATTTAAAAACAATGAAAACGAAACAATGGTCCAGGCACAACGGTCCGGTGGTTAAGGTGCACTTTCACTGTTTGCTATTGTTGTTATCGGCGATCTTTGGCGCCTAAATAATATGTAATAACGTTACGCAATCCCTTTAAAGATAAATGAGGTTGGTCATACCACATCATTCATACGTCTAATCTTACGTTACGTTTTTTATAAAATAGGTGCATCATGACGGGTGTAAAAATCAAAATTCTATTTAGTCCTTCAGTTAGATAGTAGAAATAGAAGACACGTAATATTTTTTGCTTCTTCAAATTATTGAAAAAATACTTAATTGGGGCTCGTGACGTCACAACTATGTATAAAGTAGGTATACCTAGGAGTGACGTCACGCGAAATTTACTTTTAGATCAAAAAGTGTCCAATATTTTTGTATTAATCTACAACACGGACTAAAAACTAAAATTTCTAGCCCATAACTGCGTATGTTGCCTAACTCTTCAAGACGTTTATTTAGTTGTTAAGGACTACCAATTTTATGAACATACTGTATGTAACTAAAACTATAATAGATATCTATTCCTATTTCTATGTTCGAAATAGAACATTCCTTATATGTAATTTGTCGTATCTAGAAAGTGCGATCGTAGTTTCTGCATGCACTGCCATCGCAATCAGTCAACGGAAGGATCATTATAGTACAGTTACATACGCAATACTTATCTCTAACTGTCGTCAACTGTTATATAGTGTGGCACACAAGGGTAACGCTGCAGAAAATCACATTTAATTCATATGTAACTTCCATCTAATTTGTATAAAAAAACGAAAATCGTTTATTTTACAAGCATTAGTGTGCACCCATCGCCGTTAAACTATTTTGCGAGAGTAGGCAGATCCATGCCGATTTTGAGATTAGTGAACTTGCTCTCGGAAATTCAAAATTAAGTTAAATTGTTTCTGCCCAAAAAAAAATCATTGTTGCCTGTAGGCGATACCTACATAGAACACGATACCTGCGATTATAGGAATAGCAAATAGTCATCAAAGCTGCACCAATTCAACCGTAGAAATAATGTTTTCATAAAGACAATCATAATTAATTATTTAGGATTCAGAAATCTTAAAATTTTAGATACCTACCTACGGTTTCATTCCGAGGTAATTTGGAGTTCCCGCGGGAGTTCCAGGATTAACTATACGTATAAACCTTCCACTTGAAACACTCTATCTAAAGGTAAAAACTACATGAAAATCTGTTCAGCATAGTTTTTGAGTTTACCGCGAACAGACAGACGCGGCAAAGTAAGTACTTTATTTTATAAGTACTTTACTAGGTGTTCTCCGCAGTTTCACCCGCCATAATTTTGGACATCCCGCGGGAATTCCGGGATAGGAGCACCCTAACTATTTAATATTCTATAGATACCTACCCCTGACAAGGTGTAGTAGGTAAAATTTGATACAGTTTCAATCGCGTTAATTTCAGAGTTTCCCCGGGCATTCCGTGATAAAAAGTGCAAGATTTCATGATGATCGGTCGAGCCATTAAGGTGTGAAAGCGTAACAAACTCACTTGAATTTATAATACAAAGGATTATACCTACACTAGCTGAGGTTTCACTCGCGTGAGTTTCGGAATTCCCGCAGGAACAATTTTTTCTAAAATAAAAGTAGCCTTAGTTACTCCTTATAACATCAGCTATCTACCAATAAAATCCCGTTAGAATCGGTTCAGCCGTTTCAGAAATTAGCCAGCCAGGGTAAATGATAGGGAAAACCACATCAAGAATAACTTACCTACCTACCTACTTAGTTACAAGGGAATAATCGGACTCAGATATAGGGCTATACATAAATTGGAAGTCGTAGGTATGCAAAATTTCCTTTTTCAAGACTCCGTGGCATAGGTTGTGCGCAGTGCGCTGACCCTTAGTTCTATATTTTGCAAGGTTAGCCGAAACACAGATACCTTCTAATGTAATACTATAAATACTAGGCCGAAATAAAGCCGAGAGCCGTTTGTTATATTATTAAAACCTGAAACTGTTTTTGTTTTTATGCCACTCGATTCTGGAGTTTGCCACCTCAGACGAAATAAAAAGTCATTTCGTCTGAGTTTGCCACAAGCAGCATTTAGTTCATTATTTTCGTGTATTATTTTTACATTATTTCAAAACCAGAAATAATTTTTTTAACCAATAAATCTCGTTAGACAAGAGGTTCTTTTTTATTTTTTATTAACACAACCTGACAACAAGCATACCTAACTGATGTTATGGTCGAAAAAGTGTGTTAATTAGGTATTATAAAAAAGATGTCTTTCGAAAACTATACTTAGGTTTTTATCTCACTGATACTTAGAAACCCTTTCGGCTGTGTACCTCTTTCTGACAAATCTTGTGTATCTATATTCTATAGATACCTATTTTATACAGCTTAAAATAACGACGTAGTTAGGTACTTAATAACATTAAGTAAAACAGATGAATAAAAATACACCTTTGAAATAAAACCAACACATCCAAAGTACCCAGGTATGCGACGGAAAAATTCAAATGTAACCGTTTTTTTAAACTGCCGTTTCTTGGCGCCACCGTTCACTATGTGCCAAGTTCTTGGGAACAAGTGTGGCTGTTGGAAGCCGAACGCGGACTGGGATACGGAGTGGTTTTCGCATGTAAACACAAGACTTTCGGTTCACACTTCGATGCGCACCAAGTAATTTATCTTTCACCATTGTGGCTCGTGCTGGTATGGCACGTAACAGCGATCAGTGATTCTCGACAGTAGAGTTACATGAAGTATTGCGTAGGTGTATGCGTCTGCTAGTAGCGCATTCACAGAATTCTATTAGAGCTTTAGAATTCAGATTAAAAGGGTAGGTAGGTACTTATCTACCAGAAAAACTTGTCTAGACCAAATAAAAATTCAAGTACCTATGAAAAATTAGTAGTATAGCAATGGCCACTAGTTATATTATATCAGTAAGCAATTTACAGTTGTATCTGAATATTGTAGTTATTATATTAGGTACCTACCTGTTATTGTTCTGAGGTACCTACCTACCCATACGTCTTATTCTTTGTAATGTCAATTGAAAAATGGAGAGAATGTTTTTCTTGACGTTATCTTGATTTAAAACTCGCGATGTGGTAAACGCTAGGCAATATAAGACAATAAAATTGACATAATAATTATATTATTAAGTGAATATCATATTATACATAAATGCTATTTCAAATGAATGTAATCTGAAACGTATTATTCGCTAACGTATTAGATAGGTAAGTATATACAGTTACCAACCATTTACCTACTTAGTTACTTACCTAGGTATAAGATTTTTTCTTTCTTAAATCCTTCAATTTATCTAATAATAAAAAAATTCTTGATTCCGGAAAGATACATGAAGATAGGATGATCACTGATATAATGTTTGATTTTTTTATTTTGAAACAGATGGGTAACTCTATCAACTCTATTGACGTAATTTGCAAATGGTTGGCACTTAGAAAGCACTTTAATTCATAAAGCTGTACCTACTAAATCAAAACGTATCTAGCTACTATATTTGTACATTTGGAGTCACCGTCTCTTTGCAAAGGAAGTTAGATCAAATGCTCTAACTTGCCCAACACTTCTTTTGCTGCCATCACAACTATATTTACCACAATATTTCCAAAACAGAAAACTGAATTTTGAAAACAGTGACCATGTAAAAACATAACCATAAAGCGTTTAATACGTTTCATTACATTATTGAATGTTTTAGCGCGTGATGAATAGTTTTGTGTGCGAAAATCACCCGGCGACACTGGTTTTCATAGGTAGGTAGGTACCTACTTAACTAAGTTTATATCCCTTCTATCAGTTATTTTCTGTTCTGTGTTTGGAGTTGACTGGCAGGTACTATTTTATAGGCATGTTTAAGGACTTCCTGGTAGACGTGCAAACTTTTGGTCAAATCATTCTATATGTAAAAATAAAACAAGGAAACCTCACGAGACGCGTCATTACATCATTACGTTGTGACACACCCACCAAAATTTATGAAATCATCACCTTGCCATATTGAGCTATATACATATATGAATTAGAGTTCATTTTCATATGCGTCGATCAAACGTAGTTACGCCTATTTTGTCACTTAGAAACTACAATACCGGTTCGATTCAACCAGTTTCAAACTTTGCAGTAGGTACTTTGAAACATAATTATTATGAATTCCAGTTGCCATTCGTCTTACATAGCGATTTATCGTCTCACATTAAGAGTGCGCATACTTTTATTTTCTATTTAGATACCTACTATGTTAAAATTTGTGAAAAATTTGTGTCGGACCTCAAATATTTTGATTAAGAGTTATAGTGACATCGGATTTAATAGACAACCAAAAATTTTGATTACAGGTAGGTACAACATAATAAATATTTTTTTATTTCATTCCATTCAACAAACAAACAAAAAAAATACATCTATCCTTTTATAATTTTAGTAGGTATAGAGTATGGATAGATGCACTAACTATCGTTTAGGTAGGTAGGTATTATTATTATGAATGAACATTTTCTAGCGCTTCAATGTATTCCAGCGTGTTTCGTGAAAACCTAAACAGTTTTTACAAAATGAGAATTTATTAAGAATTTCATGTCGCGATGGCGGATCTAATTCAATGAATTTTTGACAAAAGTAAAGCGGATGCCTAACTTTGTGGCAAACACTGCAAATCTTTCGTAGAAAATAATAATATTTTAAGGTTTTGTCTGTCTGATAGGTAGGTAACTTATAAAGGAAGGAGTCTATAGTAATATTATACATAGGAAAGATTTGTTTGTTTGTTAGGATTTAACTCAAAAACTACTGGCAGATTTCAAAAATTCATTCACAATTAGAATGTTACATTATCCTTTAGTAACATAGGCTATATTTCGAATATTTAATAGGCTATATTAGGTACGGAATGTCCGCGGGAACTCCAAAATTACCGCGGGTGAAACCCCGGGGAACAGCTGTTATACATATTATCTATACCTAAGGTAATTCTGTGGTAGGATGACAAAAAAATTGGTGCGATGTTGTTGCTGCACTGCAATTGGAGCTAGAAGAATGTACCTCCTTATTACCTATACTTACTATCCTTAATTTTTAATGAAACTTTACATATACGAGTATAACTACGCGTAATTGTACGTTGTTGTCAAATACGCAACTCAGTATCATAAACATGTTTTATAAGATCTACCGTTATAAATTTACCACACTACGTAGTGTGTACGTAGTTTGTTATTCAAATAGGTTTTACCTATAGCTCTACGCATGAATTGTAATGTCATTATGAGCATATCCAAGGCTTTTTTAAAGTAAATAGGTACCTTCATACAAACCACCAACCGGATTCAATTTCCAAAAACTTTTTCTTATTTATTAGAAGCTTGGTGGTGCATAAGTTTGTACCCACTAGAAAATTTTGAACTGGGCTGGGACTGGATTGGGATGATGAATCGGTCAGTCGATTGACATAATTTTATAGGTTATTATTGTTATTTGTTGTTAATTTTATACCTATCCATGACCTCTTTTATCGACTTAATGTAGGTACCCATGAAACATATCGGTCAACGAAAGTGCCGCAGGCACGAATTGTTTGCACGACAGTACCTACCTATGCCGAACAGTATAGCCAGAGCTGGATCCTCAGTCTATCGCATCCTGGATGCTCTCAATGCCCTTCTCGTTGCTGACCCTGAGTGTGATCTGTTTGTGGATGCATGGTATGAGATAATGACGGCATGCTTGAGGTTATGTGAGGTGAGACTAAGTATGCAATAGTGTCTTCTAAGTTAACCTGTGCCTGTGTAACGAACACATTCTATGTTAATTATAGTAAATTATAATTGGTTTTACCGCTATAATTTACTATAAAATAAATAAATAAATAAATTGTTTTATACTTAACTTTCCATCGTATTTAGATCACTCGCGAACCTAAAGCAGAGTGTAGACTCTACATTCACTCCGCACCGTAGAGACGCGATCTTTGGTAGTTTCCTGAATATAAGTAGATAAGCAGATTCTATTAATTTCAATTTTAATTACTATCAATACCTATTTATTACGAATGTTTAGTTATTCCTCAGTATTTATTATCTATATTTTTATACTTTTTTTTTACTTACAGGTGGTCTAGGTCAACTAGGCGTAGAGTGTGCGAGATATCTTCGGAGCAAATATGGTAGAGATAATGTCATACTATCCGACATAATCAAACCTACACCAGACGTCGTCGACGACGGCCCATACATATTCGCTGACATATTAGACTTCAAGGGACTGCAAAAGATAGTCGTTAACCACCGAGTGGACTGGTTAATCCACTTTTCGGCCCTACTTAGCGCCATCGGAGAGCAAAACGTCCCGTTGGCAGTTCGTGTCAACATTGAAGGGATGCACAATGTCATCGAACTGGCCAAGCAATACAGACTTAGAATATTCGTTCCCAGTACAATAGGGGCGTTCGGCCCGGACTCCCCGCGTAACCCCACGCCGAATGTAACAGTTCAGAGGCCGAGAACGATTTACGGTGTGTCCAAAGTGCACGCCGAACTGTTGGGCGAGTATTACCACTATCGATTCGGTCTGGACTTCAGATGTCTGAGGTTTCCCGGCGTCATATCCAGCGACCCGCCCGGGGGCGGAACCACAGGTGTGTAAACCTTAACTTTAGATATATCATATATATATCTATACTTATAATAAAACTGTAGGTCAATTCTGTACATTGAATATATTATATTCAAAATTAATATTAGAGGATGAATGGTGATCGATACTGATGCCAAAAATGCAATCAGTAAATTTTTTGTCTGTCTGTCTGTCTGTATATGCACGCATGGGTCAAAAACTACTGAAGGGATTTTAACCAAAATTGGTACGATTGTAGTCCATACTCCTGAGCAGGTTATAGGCTATTTAATATAACGCTAAGACTCATAGGAGCTGAGCAGTGACGACAAATTTGAAGCAAGTCGGATGAAAATGCGCTTTCGAGCTCTTATCCTCGCATACATTTATTCAATAATTACGCAAAAACGGCTGAAGGGATTTGGATGAAATTTGGCATGCACGTTGTCAGGGACATAGGGTACTTTTTCCCGGAATTCCCGCGGGAACTCCGAAATTACCGCGGGTGAAACCGCGAGGCACAGCTAGTATATTATATAGGTATACACTATACTCTATACTTACATATAAATAAAATCGAATTGTCTGTTTTAAATGCATAATACTATGAAAGTAGGTAGGCCGTAGGTAGGTATATACGGTACTAGGTACATATTTTTTGTCTGTCTGTTTGTTTCGGCTAATCTCAGAAACGGCTGGACCGATTTTAACTACAATCTTACTGGCAGATAGCTGATATTATAAGGAGTAACTTAGGCTACTTTTATTTTAGAAAAAAATAGTTCCTTTCTTGGGAATCCCGAAACTCACGCGGGTGGAACCGTGGGGCCCAGCTAATTAACATATTATACATAAATTAGCCGATAGATGATATGTTTTCTCTTAGAAATGCTAATGGTAAAAGATATCTCAATCTTGTACCGGCCGGCGGCCGCGAAAGGGATATGGGCGCATGAATGAAAATCGCGACTCAGTTAGACAAAATAGCGCAAAACAAAAATATTATCTACTACTACCTACCGGGCGTCTTCCTGCTGATCATGATTAGGGGCCGTATTTTTGAATCGCTCGAATTACTTTTCGCACACGGAATGGGGATGTTGACTACTTTTGAAAATCAAAATTCTAATTAGTCCGTCAGTTAGAAAATAAAAAAACAATAGACACGTATTTTTTGGTTTTTCAAATAAAGTAAAACATACAGAGATAAAGCGCATTAAAGTTTAGGGTGAGGGGGTCGTGACGTCATTAACAGCTAAAACCGCCATACAAACTGTCCAAATAGTGACGTCACGCGAAATTTCAACTCAATGTATCGCCGTTATTTTTTGATTACCTAAAAAAAAAATGCGTGTCCAATATTTTTTATTCATCTACAAGACTGGCTAAAAAAAATTTGGCAAGATTCGCATGTGAATGCTTAAAAAATTTATGAGCATTCGCTTGTGAATCTGCGATTCCGTGTGCGAAAGTAATTCGAGCGATTCAAAAATACGGCCGGTCACGCACGATGCACGATGAAAAACGACAGACGACAGTAATAGTTTCGGCCTATGTCGTACCAATACATCGATAATGCAAATCCAGCAAGCAATTTCGATGTAGATATACGTCGAAACTATATACCTATACCTACCCATTCACTGTCGTTTTTCATCGTGCATGACCTTGGCAGAACATACACACGTCCAGCCGGGCTAAGATGCGCAAGACGACAAAATTTTATCGAGCCATTTTATCGATTCTCGTCGACATATTGTATGGCTTTGTCGACGAGAATCGATAAAATGGCTCGATAAAATTTTGTCGTCTTGCGCATCTTAGCCCCCCAGGTGGAAAATGAGCAACGCGTTTTATTTACATATGATAAAATACGACCTTGAAAATCTTCTGCACTTTATACATACATTAAAAAAAATCACAATTATTCTCGACTGACTTTGTAGGTAATCATTAACAAACCGGTTATTATTTCAGATTATGCGATAGCCATTTTCCACGACATTCTCACCAGAGGGCATCACGAGTGCTACCTCAAGCCCAACACGCGGCTCCCCATGATGTATGTGAGGGACGCTCTCCGCGCTCTCTCAGAATTCTTGGAAGCCCCAAATGAAGTCCTCAACAGACGGGTGTACAACGTCACCTCAATGAGTTTCACCCCTGAAGAACTGACGGAGGCCATAGCTAAATACCTGCCAGATTTTAAAATCACTTACAAACCTGACAGTCGACAGAATATAGGTGACTTTTTTATATTCAATAATTATATCTTTAGAACAGCTTATTAGATATTGTCATAATTACCTATACTTACCTACTGGCTGGTACTCGCTGTTTTACCCGTGCATGTTTCGGCATTCCCGCAGGAACTTGTAATTTACTATGCCCTTAGAACTTTCGCGCAAGTGAATACAATAAGTTGACAAAGTTTTATCGCAGTCGGATGAACGTTACAAAATATCGACTTTTATATAATACTAGGTTTCACCAGCGATAATTTCGGAGTTCCCGCGGGAATTCCGGATTACAAGATAGCCTAAGTTACTCAGGGATAATGTAGCTTTCTAATGGTGAAAGAATTTTAGAAGAATTTTAAAAGAATTTTTGAGTTACATCGTATTCGTAACAAACAAACAGACAAACAAACAAAAAATCAAATCTTTCCTCTTTTACCAGCTGTCCCCGCGTTTTCATCCTCGGTAATTTCGGGATAAAAAGTAGTTTATATACGGTTTAGTTAAGGTTGCCTGTAAGCAACTGAAAACTTAAAGGCAATAAGGCCGCCTTTTGATACCTGCTTTACGTATATTTATATATATACATCTCAATAAATCTCTGTATTTTATATTTCTTAATTTGTTAACAATATTCGATTATTTGTATTGATTTATTTTCTTGTTTTTGTTAAAACAGCGCGTGCTAAGTGTAACGCGAGCTCAAATGTGTATTTTATGTTTACAGCTGATTCGTGGCCCCAGGTATTCGACGACAGCGAGGCGCGCCGCGACTGGCAGTGGCAGCCCGAAGTGAACCTCGACACCCTGGTGAAGCTTATGATCAAGGAAGTTGGCGAAAAGATACAAATGAACGGTTCTAGCTAACAACACTTTAATACACAATATTAAATTTTTGCAGTGTTTTGTTTCTAGTATTTCTTTTGTTTCATTTATTAAAACCGTCTCTAACGATTTACATGTACCTACTATCACTTCTACTAGATTATAGCAAAAGCTGGTTTTCCACATGTCTCGTAGTATACTTAACTGAGTAGTAAATATTTTACTAAATAAAAAAACATAGGTTATATTTTTTATAAGCATCATCTAATTTCCTTTGATTTACAGTATTTACAGAAATGTAACAAAAACCACAAACAATATTCATAAATTATACAGGTGAAACTAAAATTAATTAAACATTATGTAAAAACAAACCTTACTCTATTTCAAAACAAAGAATACCTCCCCTCTTTTCTATGTCTAAAATCTTAAATTACGTGAAATTACTTTAAAAGTATCGTATATACCTACTTTAGGCCTTTAATCATAAGACACATTATTTATTTTTATGCGATACTTGATCACATGTGTATTGGTAAATTAGCTTAGCGTAATCACTAAAAAATACGTATACGCATAACAAGAAAGTGAGATTTATGTTTTCGCTCGTGATTCGACTAGCAGGGCAATTATTTTGTAACTTTTGTTGCTATCATATTTCAGTTTCTATCAGAAAAATAGCGATTTTGTGATTAATTAATGATGTTTAGGCAGCTTCAACTTTTGAAGTAGGTATGTTTATTTTGGTTGATTGCTAGATATTGTAGGTGTGAAAACGTGCAAATTGTAATTACAAAACCGCCATGTTTTTGATTGCAATCGAAAATGATAGAAACAAAGGTTACATAATAGCCCCTCAGTGCTACTAATTGTTTACTTGTTTCGAAAAAAATACTTATATAGTAAAAGAAAAACGAATAACTTAAAACGCACTGGCACTCTATACTGGTCAGAAATTAAAAATAATCGCTATTTAGAAAACAATCGTGTAGAAAAGTAGGTATGCACTTTAAGAAGTTTTAAGTTGACGTTAATCATAAACTATAGCAAATAAATTAAAATTTGATCATTGCCATTTATAATAAAATAGGCTAGTTGACTATTTTTTTTTTCTCAATTCTATAGTCCGTCAGTATTTTGCTTACTGCGATCATACTGACTTAAGTTACTAAGCCCTTTAGGTTAGGACACTGCAGAATATAGGTAAGTCTAATGTTTTTGGACTTGTTTTCTAATTATAAAAGCGCGACACCTTATTATCAAGCCTTTATTGCTGATGCTAAACATAAATATGAACATATTATTGACCCACAGAAATATGGGATAGGCCCAGTCAAACTAGGTATCGCTCTTTTCAAACTAAAAAACTAACTTGGCATGTAGGCACCGGATTTTACACACGTCGCCAACTTCATGCGCGCCAAATACGTTGCCTGCTGCGTTTTCATTCTTGAGTTCCGTCCGGCCGGCGGCGGTACGGCTCATAGTCGCTCATAGTCAATGTGCCAAAAGAAGTTTAAAAAAAAAAAAACGCACAAAACTTATGTCACAAAGCTTCGACAAACTTGTACAAAAAGTCGCACTGATTATAACGATACAAATAAAACAATATTCTAGTCTAAAGCAACTATATATAAGCTAACATTGCACTCATTATATTATTTAATAGGTATTAATTATCATTTATCACATACGTAACATTTTATTTTTAACATTACAAGATCATTTCAATTTCATCAAACATTCACATGTTTGCATATAACGACAATGGGCATGTTGATTAATTTTCATTTTTTAGTCCGTCTTGTAGATTATAAAAAAATATTGGACACGTATTTTGTTTTTTTAAATAATAAAAAAATAAGGGTGATATATTGAGTTGATATTTCGCGTGACGTCACTATTCTGACAGTTTGTATTTCGGTTTTAGCGGTTAGTGACGTCACGACCCCCTCACCCTAAACTTTAATGCGCTTTATCTCTGTATATTTTAATTTATTTAAAAAGCAAAAAATACGTGTCTATTGTTTTTTTATTTTTTAACTGACGGACTAATTAGAATTTTGATTTTCAAAAGTAGTCCACATCCCCATTGTCGTTAACACGTTCTGAAAAAATGAACACAAATACAAATAAAATATTTTATTTAAATTATAGTATTGTAGAAACTAAACTGTAGAAAAGTGCAGTTCAATCGGACATCAACAAGACGTGATGCAAACATTTCAAAGGAGAATGGGCGCTTCCGTCCCAAGTGATATTATAATACTTGTGTGTTGTCCCAAGTGATATGACATAATAATTATATGTATATAGAGCTTAAAAAGTTTAAAAGTTAAGAATTTAAAAGTTATAAAGAGCTTAAACAATTTGTTATAATCACAGCTTAACTGGATCTTGTGCAGGGAAAAAGTTCTTAGGCATAGGAGAAAAAAAATATACTTTTACCATTTTTCGTCGAGATTCGCAATTTAATAAAAGCTTCATAGGTTATTAACTATAACTTTTGCGTGATGTAGATTTGATCTGGTTTTTTTAACTATGTAACTAAGATAGTTTTTGAATGACTTCTTTCATCCCAAATATTGTAAAATGTTCACCTTAAAATAAGTCATCCACATAAAGGTTTGGGACGGAGTTTATATGCTACGGCCCAATCTCCTTTTGAACTCCAGAAACGTTATAAGTAACATAATGTACGAACCTCTGTACCTTAATGATAAAAACAGGTTTATTTGTCTGAAAAGTTTTAAATTAACATTCAATTTATAATTAAGAGAAGTATTTATTCATTTATTTACAAAAAATAAAATGTAGGTATGCGGGTACCTATGTATGTTGTAAAAGGGAATATCATGAAAAGTTGTAGGTACTCGTCAAATCATTATTCACATATATAAAAAGAATACTAATTATACATAATTATAATAGTTAAATATTACGCCAAATTATTTTTAAAATAGTGATAACATAATTGGGCATGATGACTAAATTTTAATTTTAAGTCCGTCTTGTAGATTAATAAAAAATTCTTAATAAGAAATATTAGACACGTATTTTTCATTTTTGTACGTTATCAAAAAATAACAGAGATAGATAATTTCATTTAACGTCACACCTAGGTACACGTCTTTATATTTAGTCATGACCTCGCGATCTCCCACTCCTAAATTTTAATGCTAATTAGTATTTTTTCAATAATTCGAAAAAGCTAAAATGCGTGTCTATTATTTTTTTTCTATATAACTGACGAACTAAATAGAATTTTGATTTTTATACCTACCTAGAGTACCTAGTCATCATGCCCATTACGTAGATTTATCAATGCAAATGAGATCCTAGTATTTTTAAGAAACATTCACAATAACATTAAAATACGAAAACCACTTCTATTCTAGCAGAAGATCCTTAAAAAAAAGAAAAAAAGAAACAAACATAAGTTTCAAAATAAATACAAAAATTTTAACACAATTTCTATGTCTGAAAAAAATGAAATATATCGAGCAAAGTGGTTGGTTAATTTTTTTTATATAAAAGTAAAAAATTAAGCAGGTAAGCAAAAAAATTATAATATATTGTAAAATGTAAATTATATCAGAGTCCAGTAGTCCAAAACCCAAAGCAATTTTATTTTGAAGGGAACTTAATAGGTATTATAATTATGTTACATACAAAATTATAAATGCATAATTATTACTTAGAGCAAAAATTGTAATAACTCTAGGGGCCTTTCATACAAAATAAAATCAATTTTAGGGGTTAATGTAATTTAAAGTTAGGTTCCTTTTTATCACTAGCTGTTCATGACGGTTATTTCAAACAACCAAAATTCCTTTCGTATTATACAAAACGTGTTCATAGTAGCCTCCGGGTTTTATAGTTCGTACCGCGGAACATTAGGGGTTACCAACGGCCAACGGGGTTACCAAGTAAACTACGTATTAGTCGTATTACTGAGGCTTTGGAAAATAAAAAGCTATTAAAATACATTATCTTTTATATTCTTTCATGAAACTTTCTACAAACCAAACCCTTGAATGAAAAGTGTTCTTTTACCACTTTTCTTTCAAGTTTCTTTGATCAAAGTGCTTACTCGGGCCGTCTTTGGTGGGGGTCATGACCCCCATGACCCCCTCCCTATGCACGCGCATGATCCGACCCCATGTTAGTACGGATGGATGTCAGTTTAAATTCGGATCTAGGCATCACACAAACATTACAAATTAATACATTATTTTTACATATTATTATTATACATAGAAGAAAATATTATAACCACTGTAACCACATTTATACTTAAGTAATTAGAAAAATAGACCGCAAAGAGAGTTGTGAAAATAAAAGACACTGAATTTTCTACAATGGATAGTGAAATCGAAATGGATAGTTGTTTTTTTGATTTTTTTAAACAAGCTTTTATTTAAATGCGCTAAAAAGAATAAACCATGCATTGTTATCCAAACTAAACATGAATTGTATACAAAATTTTAGTCCAATCAGTTTAAGATATCTGCTTTAAAATTGAGTTGCAAGATTCCACCCGAACAGACATAGTTACATATATTGCAAGTTAAATAAAAAAAACAAAATGAGAAATGAGAAATGTTTGGAAAAACAAAGTGAGACACCAACCTTTACTTATGAAATGTACGTATATTAATACCGTGAAAAGTACAAAAATAAATATGCAAATAGTCAGGAGCCAAAATTATGCGAAAACACAAAGCTACTCCACAGGTTGTCAATATTTCCCGACCGTGTATAGGTTATACTGGGGTCCTTACCACTTGAGAGACACCAAAATCAAGAAGAGGATTTCTACGAATGTAGCGATGCTGTCACGTTCTCCAGTTTCGTTAAAGGAAAATTCAATCTTTCAACGAAACCGGTTACGTAGGCCGCTGGCCGAGGCCGAAGGGGTCCAATCTTGATCGGAAATTTTGTAGCGTCAACAAGGAAATACTGAAGTATCTACTATAATGGTGTAGGAATACCTCTCTCTATACCTATAATCTGTTCACAGTACAGAAATCACATTTTACTCTCGGAGGACCAACCACAAGCGATGTGTGTATGGAATGTCGCGGATTGAAATTAGTAAGCTGTTTCCATCACACTTGAAATTCCACGACTCTACGTGCATTGAATATGGTTCTACGCCTTTAGATATTGTATACTTTATTTCATACTTCATCATACTACTTCATCATCATCATAGAAGAACAACATAGAAGAAAGAAGAACATACTACTTCATCATAAAAGAATATATAATTCATTTTAAATGTTTTTGATTGACGAGGCATAATAGTGTATGAAACAAAGTGAACACTTCAAATTTAAATTTTAAATATTGGCATTTGTTTTCAATACCGAATTACTAATCAGCACGAGAATTTTACGATTTATGGCAATGACGTCTTCTGTTGGTTAAATTAATGCATATTATGCAATATACATACTTATAATATAATTGATATTATGCATTTAAGCATGTCACTCTAGAAGATTAAAGCTTGCATTGCAGCACAGCTTATTAGCTAACAAGTGTCTACTACGCGTAACGCGAATGATGGACGGCCGGCAATCATGTCCACTGTCATTATTATCAATGACAAGACAGTGCGCAAACAATTATTTAACAATGAACATAGATATTCTATGAGAACATTGGCAATACAATGGCTAGTTCCTTATTTAAAACTTATTTTGGTACCGTACGTTACGTACGTACAAAGGAATATACCTGGTGGTATTTTGAATTTTTATGGCAACACTTGTTTCAAAATAAAACAAAATAAGGTGCTGTGGGACACCCGATAGAAACGAAGCTTCTTAATCTTTATATTAAAATTCAATTGTAAATTAAAATATGATTTATTTAAGTATATGTATAGGTGTACACTGTACATACCTAATATTATTAACACTTACATAAACACACACTTCCACTCTATAGTACTCCTGCCTCACTCACACACATGGGTAGCAATACCAATGAGGAGCGTTGCAACTTTTGTAACATTTTTATTTTCATTTCATTCAATATTAACATTTTTATTTTCTAAGTTATTCTACCAATATTTCCAAGTGTGTAAGAAGTTTCGCTTCAAATATACCTAATAGGTTTAATTTAGTTAAATGTATAATATTATTTTTACATTTACTTCCCATTTCCCCAGAATCGGTTTAAGTGTGGAAAATGTTACTATGTACCTAATTAAATGAGGTCAATAATTTATTTATTGTTTTCCATATCAGTTGCTCCGTGCTCGTCTGTTTTTAAATTGTGAAATCGTTAATTATTTGACATTTCTTTCATTGTACTTATTATAAATTCAAAATAAGTAGTAAATACATACTTAATAATTATAATGTAGTTTATCACTCCAAATAATGTTGATAAAAATAATAATAAAAGAATACATAAGCATTCTGAAAATCCACACAGACAGAGATAACCTACAAATTATTTTATTACGTACGTTAAAAAGTTAGTCACTTGCGAACCTTTTTAAAATTATAAACACAATACGGGATCTATAAAAACCGCGAAACTTTAAGGGTCAGCGCAGACCTGATAGAGAACTGCTCGCTAATTTTTAATGCAAAAATAAACTTATCTATCGTATCGTATAAATACAATTTATTTATTTATTTTACTATAGAATATGCTACGCAAGTTGTTGTTGTTGTACCACAATAAAGCTCTATTGGGCCAATTACACTCAACTAGAGTCCCCCCCACCATCTCCAACAGTGTCATTATTATTACTATGAACATTACATTAAAATTTTGTCCATTTTGATTTGTGATTTCGAACAAAAAACCTGTGCTTAGTTTCGAAACAATAAAAAAAAATTCATGTAATCTTAACACTATTTATAGAGATAGTAATAGGCCACGATTTGCACACAAACGTGGGTGAAGAAAATTTTAGAGAATAAAAAAATGCTTAATATTTGATATCTCTTGTGAGAATAATTCTTAGTTCAATGAAACCGTTTATCGAGTTCCAATTGCGGTACAATTAGTGAAATTGTGATGCGCTGGGTTTCGTACTCAATTACTTCGGTACAGAGTTACAGACATGTCGTAAAGACTAAACTTGCTGTGGTATTTAATATTTTGTAGCATTGGCGTTGAAAAAAGTTAAGCCAGTCAATTGTGTTAATTTTTTGATTAAATAAACAAAAATTTGCACTTATGCATACGACATAAAGCTTTTTTAAAAGGTACTAATGATCAAAAAGACCTAAATCTTTTTGTGAAGGCGTTTTTGCGACTTCTATTTTGTATCTTGGGTATTACGTATACCTGGTATGGTATTTAGATATCATATTTTTTTCAAGTGTTAAGCGTAAACCTAAAGTATCGTAACAATTTTCCGTTTTAGACTGTTTTGTTATGGTTGTTTTGAAGAAAAAAAAAATTATCATAAGCACAATAATTCTTGACAGATGTACGCTTTTCCTTACGCGCCATCATAGTTTCCACGATCAAATAATGCAAGAATATCTCCTTTCTATATATATTATAGTAAGGTACAATATTGACGTACGTGTTTTTTCGATGTTTATTCTGCCTTCAAGTGCGCCTGGCGCTCCCTCAGCATGTTTATCTCTTTCAGACGCTGTCTCAGCTGTGCTTTTTTGATATTCGTCATAATCTGCGTGGACTGATACAGCCATGATCCCTGGGGATATAAACAATTAAGTCAAAATCGATTTACTCCGTGGCACTGAAATGGCTGGCTGGACGGAATTAGTCTAAATATAAAATGGAGATGCACAGGCTACTAGATAATATAACCGGTCATTAGCGGAGGAAACTTAATATCTACTTGATTATACTCATGATAACAAACAAGTTTCCCAAAGAAACATTCATAAATATTAAATAAGAAATCCCAATGTAAGTTAATATTTGCTCGCATAGCGATGTAAATGCGAACTGTATCTTTATAAATAAAAATTAATGTTTCTATGTCTGTCTTCTATGCGTTTCTAAACCATTGGCCCGATTGTGATGAAACTTTGGCGGGCTGTTCTGCCTGCGTCCGCAAAGGTTCCTGATATACCTAAAGAGATCCTGCGGGAATTCCGAAACTCACACGCGTGAAACCTCGGGGCACAGCTAGTATTGTATAAAAATAGGTAGGTACGAAAACTTTTCATACCTATTATTCCTGATTGTAAGCGCCACTCAAAGTCACTAATCGCTATTAAAATGTTTCTGTTTTAATTAATCAAGATAAGATTGAAATGTTAAATCAGATAACAAATTATTTCAAACACTTAAAGTAGAGCAACAGCAACAAATAAAGTAGTACTTACATTTTATCAATTTACCTATATGTATATCAAGTACCTATACAAAACAGACTATTATTTTGCTATTTTAATATTATACTAGCTGTTCTCCTCAATTTCACCCGCGTTAATTTCGGAGTTCCCACGGGGATTCCGGGATAAAAAATACACTATGTGTATGTGTAGCTCTGACAACGTAGGCGATTTGACTTTTTCGACACATCCAACAATTAACGTTATATTTCACCCAATTTACACAAAACCTTGACAAATTATATACCCAAACCTTACTCATGAGTCATGAAGCACTCTATCTCTTGGTGAAAATCCGATCGGTAGTTAATCTTGAACAGACAGACGCGGCGGAGGAATTGACGAAGCACTTTAGAGGTTTGCCAACTACATACGCAATATGGCATTTATCAGTGTGACCTATGACTTGTCGCAGTCTAGTCTTCGTCTGGTATGCGTCAAGGTAATCTTTCATACAATAAGTACTTAACACACTGCATTGCTAACACATCTGATAACAATATCCTTAATATTATAAATGCGAATGTACGTTTGTTTGTTTCACCCTTTAACTACTCAACCTATGATCATGAAATTTTGCGTATCTACACGTTCTCAGGGGTGCAGAAATGAACATAGGGTAATTTTTTAACACGGAATTCCCGCGGAAACTCGGAAATAGGCTATATGACTTTTTTTTTTCTAAATTCTATTAAGTCGTCAGTTAGATAATAAAAAATAATACACACGCTGCTTTTTCAGATTAATGAAAAATATACTTGTATAAAGCGCATTAAAGTTTTGGAGTGGGGGTAGCGTCATGTGCAGGTAAAAACTGCATCTGCTTGTGACGTCACGCGACATTTCGACTCCGTCGTAACTCCGTTATTTTTTGCTTACGTAAAAAAAATAAAAAATACGTGTCTAACATTTTTCATGAATCTACATGACAGACTAAAAATAAAAATTCAATCAAATAGCCTATTGGCGCGAGCGAAACCGCGGAGAACAGCTAGTATATATATGTATTTATCTATATCTTAATCTAATATATTTAAATCACGTGTCACGTTGTAGTAGAGCGGCGAACTGAGAAAATTCCTTCTCTAAACCGAATCTCGTCGGTATCTCTTATGTATACCTACAACAGGCATGGATGTGTTCAGGGCATTGTGTAGATTACGAAACTGCTTGTTGTAATGTTTTTTAGTGGTGGAGGGGATAGCAGTGACGTCATAAACATGGCCGCCAACGGTTTTTGTTTTTGTTAATTACATCGCACCTATTAGGTCTATTTGCTTGTGTGTGGTGTCATTTGAAAGCTTATTAAATGTTCTTTAATTTATTTCCCGACATCTAAAGCGTATCTATTATATTTAAAAAAATATTTGACAAAATATGATTTTTTTTAAGCGATTTCAAAAATATTCTCTTTTTACTGATAAACCGCTACACTTACGGTAAATTTGTTTAATATAAAAATTAAGTAGAATTTTATCACCTATTTAAAAATGCCAGTTTCATTAAAATAGGACTTAAAACAACTGAGATATGTCTCATTTTGTGGCGCAAGGAGCAAGGTTTTGTATCGTAATCTTATAGAACTGCTGTTAGTTTGTCGCGCTAAAACTCGCAAATGGCTCGACCGACGTGAATATTTCTTTTTTTATTGGGTTTTTAACTACCAGGAGAAGGTTTGTGTTAAAGAAAATTGGGAGTTCCTGCGGGAATTCCGAAATTCACGGGGGTGAAACCATGGGGCACAGCTAATGTAATGTAATGTAAAAATATGTCACATAAATCTTACTATATCATGCTGTTAACCAAACGTGCTTTCTTCATAATGCTGCCCTAAATCCTCACTATTATAAATGCGAAAGTGAGTTTGTGTGTTTGTTTGTTTGTTACGCTTTTACGCCATAACGGCTCAACCAATAACCACGAAATTTTGCATACACGTTTTAAGGGGTACATTTTATTGCGGAATTCCCCTGGGAACTCCGAAATTACCGCGAGTGAAACCGCTAACCGGGAGCAGATAGTAAATTATTAAATACCTACATATAAGTTGCGTGTGTGCTATGTCAAGACTGAACAGTCAAAACAATAAGTTAGGTACTGTTATAAAAATATAAGCCAAAACTTATTATTTAATCATCAAAAAATGGACGAAACCTGGACCTGAAAACAATTTTGAAAAATTAGTTAAGGGATTCGCCCACTGCTCTATTCAATACGAAATTCCGAACGGATAGCTTCGACAATGCACAAACTCAGTTTTAGCTTATTTTACACGAGAAGGGAGAAACACTGACCGCCGCACTCAGAGTCGACTTTAATGATTACTTAGTTAAGTATAGATTTTTAAAACAAAACTGCCGCAATCAGAGACGTTCAGTAAATTAATGTTAATTGGAATTTAATGAGATGTAACTTAATTAGTTAAATTCCAATTAACATTAATTTACTGAACGTCTCTGATTGCAGCAGTTTTGTTTTAAAAATCTATACTTAACTAAGTAATCATTAAAGTCGACTCTGAGTGCGGCGGTGATTTCTTTGGATTCTGGATCCTCTAAGCCCAAAACTGCAAAATTAACTGACGGTCAGGCGCTAATTCAAAATATACTCGTAGGTAAACCAAAAACTACCAAAAATTTTGATGATTTTGTGGAAATTTTTTTGAAGAACAATCGCAATCAAAACGAGATAAATGTGAAAACCGCATGTGCTTTTTGAACATTCATAAAATCCGGGATAAGAGACAAGAGGAGTCCGTCTATTACTCCTGTGGAATATAAGATAACGGGCGCTACTACTCCTTTTCCAACGAAATGGGACTAGTGTCGGCAACCTGAAGCGAGCTTATTATTATATCAACCAGAGTACCAGGGGCGTAAAATTATCAGTTAACCATTACTTATCAGGATTATGACTATTTAGACATATCTTCTAGTTAGTTTTTGTCATAAATGTGTACGATCACGAGGCACAAATTATCGTATGTTAACGATAGTAATTATCGTACGGTTACGAATATCTTTATATTTTTCGGTCAATAAATTAAATCTTAATGAATTTCTTTCATAACATATTTCCGATCAAGCGGCAAAAGTTAGTAAAGTCAGTGAAGAAACAGAAACAATCTTCTAATGGTCACAAAACAACGCTTAGGGGATCCCGTAAACGTATGGGATGTCGGTGAAAACAGTAATTAGTGCTGGTTGTCGTACAGCAAAATGCGGCTGTATGTCAGGATCAGGAAGGAACAGGAATGTTTGCAAATCCTTTTGGAGATGAGATTTGTTTCAATCAATACAATTTTTGTGTTCGAGATAGTTAAATAATGAATTTTAGCTTATTTTAACCCTATTATCATAATTGCCTGATACTAACAAATATTATATAAAATGCCTGCCATGTCCTAAATGATTGACTGACGGATCAACGCAAAGCCTGAACCGCTGATAGTAGAGACCTGAAACTTGGAAGGTGTGTTCTTTTTACGACATAGGCATTCGATAACAAAGGATTTTTAAAAATTTGAACCCTAAGGGGACTAAAAGGGGTTGTAAAATTTGTATGAAACAATTCCGCGGGAATTTCGGAGTTCTCGCGGGTGCAGTGTGACCACGTGGGACAGCTATTATTTTATAACAGTACTTATTGTTTTGATTGTTCACTATTAACACAGCACAATTGCAACTACAATTTATAATTTATTTAAGGCAGTACTATGAAGAAAGCACTTCTGGTTAACAGCATGAATTAGAAATATTTATGTGACGTAACTAGCTGTGCCCCACGGTTTCAGATTCGGAATTCCCGCAGGAACTCCCAATTTTCTTTAATACAAACCTTTTTCTGGTAGTTAAAAACCCAATAAAAAAAGAAATATTCACGTCGGTCGAGCCATTTACGAGTTTTAGCGCGACAAACTAACAGCAGTTCTATAAGATTACGATACAAAACCTTGCTCCTTGCGCCACAAAATGAGACATATCTCAGTTGTTTTAAGTCCTATTTTAATGAAACTGGCATTTTTAAATAGGTGATAAAATTCTACTTAATTTTTATATTAAACAAATTTACCGTAAGTGTAGCGGTTTATCAGTAAAAAGAGAATATTTTTGAAATCGCTTAAAAAAAATCATATTTTGTCAAATATTTTTTTAAATATAATAGATACGCTTTAGATGTCGGGAAATAAATTAAAGAACATTTAATAAGCTTTCAAATGACACCACACACAAGCAAATAGACCTAATAGGTGCGATGTAATTAACAAAAACAAAAACCGTTGGCGGCCATGTTTATGACGTCACTGCTATCCCCTCCACCACTAAAAAACATTACAACAAGCAGTTTCGTAATCTACACAACGCCCTGAACACATCCATACCTGTTGTAGGTATACATAAGAGATACCGACGAGATTTTACAAAATCTGGTCTCCGCCGCTCTACTATTGTTTGTCCGCGATGGAGTCCGAAACTACTGAACGGATTTTGATAAAATTTTGTAACCATTTATAATATGGTCCAACTTAAAAGATAGGATAGTTTTTATCCCGGAATTCCCGCGGGAACTCCAGAACTCAGGGGTACAAAGAAGGACGTAGAGTACTTTTTCCAGGAATTCCCGCGGGAACTCCGCAATTACCGCGGATGAAATCGCGGGAGACTGCTAGTTTATATGAATATATATTTATAAAATCGTAAAGGTATCTGCGGTTTACGGTCAACGAAGTATTTTATCCTTGTAACATGATAGAAGTCGTCGAAGATTTAATCGCAATATGTAAGTAAGTTATCATTCATTTATTTATTTAATTTTATAGTTAACTAGCTGTCCCCCGCGATTTCACCCGCGGTAATTTCGGAATTCCCGCGGGAATTCCGGGAAAAAAGTACTCTACGTCCTTCTTTGTACCCCTGACAAGTTTACGGTGATTAGCTGTTCCCCGCTTTAATTCCGGAGTTCCCGCGGGAAGTCCGGGATAAAAACTATCCTATCTTTTAAGTTGGACCATATTATAAATGGTTACAAAATTTTATCAAAATCCGTTCAGTAGTTTAGGAGTCCATCGCGGACAAACAACGTGACACGTGATTTATTATATTTTAAGATAAGATTAACACAATCGCATATAGTTGAGCGAAGTCAAAGAACTCAATAACACAACACTACATGATTTGAAATTCTAAGTCGAGTGAATGACCAATTAAAACATTAAACATGCAATAACAATGCTCCTGTATGCATGAATTATTCACACTCACCACCATGATCATGCAATTCAGTAGTATCGGAATTGAGAACACCACTGATATAAACAGTCCCTTGCTGTCGAAATACTGTTGCCTAGAAAACAACGCCCAATTCCGTGCAGCAACCTCGTTTATACTCTCCGAGAAATATACAAGGAGTACTGTAATGAGAAATAAAATAGGTATACAAGGTGTAAGGTTAAACATATTGAAGCTCTAGATATAATATTATTTAATATAACTCATAAAAATATAAATCACACAGCAAATCTTAAAAATAAACGTGTGTACGCGGGTTAATGACCCTTATGTTTGATTTTTCGGCGAGACAGCGGGGCACGGTATGATTTGATAGCGCGTTTGAAACTTTTTTTTTATAATTTATTTATTGAACAATTTAAAAATTACAATATAACATATATTACAATATATTTTAGGGTTCCATACCCAAAGGATAAAAAGGAACCCTATTACTAATACTCTGCTATCCGTCCGTCCATCTGTCTGTCTGTCCGTCTGTCACCAGGCTGTATCTCATGAACAGTTAAAATTTCAGAACAGTTCAGATGATGACGTATTTCTGTGTCCGCTATAACAAAAAATACTAACAAAACAGAATAAAACAAATATTTAAGGGGGCTCCCATAATATAACAAACGTGATTTTTTCCGTTTTTATAGATAATGGTACGGAACATTGCGTGCGCGAGTCCGACTCGCACATGGCCGGTGTTTTTTTACTTCGGTCTTACGCACGAAGGGTTCTATGTAATTATTTATAAAAACGGCAAAAAAAATCATATTTATTTATTTATTCTTTATTGCACAGTATGTACAAATGGCGAACCATTACTTAATTACGAACTATACAGTATACTGTTGCGGGAGCAGGATGGATGATATGGCTCGACCGCCACCAAAGGGGACTGACTGACTGAAGAAGACAAACTGTGGATTTATTCTTCATTCGGCCCGCCAAGTTTCGGCCCACATAAAAAATTCCTGGTTCGTCCCAAACAATATGCTTTCTTCGTCCCAAAATATAATTTTGATTATTTTATTCTCGCTTCGTCCTATTTTATATTCCTTCTACGGCCCATATTTTTTTTGTATATGCCAAACTTGCTTTTTTGTACCATCAGCAAAAAAGAGTTACGCATTATTAAATATTGTAACATCTATCAACCACACATTTAAAACAACCGCTGCTCCCAGTCTTCTCTGCGAGAGAAGATTTACTCCTATTATTATAATAACACTCTTTAGCCACTGAGCGACTTTCACCAATGTGCTAAACGTATTTAACGCTCAAAAACAGAATGGGGCCCATGTTGACTAAATTTTTTTTTAGTCCGTCTTGTAAATTAATTAAAAATATTGGACACGCATTTTTTCTTGTTTTACTTATTCAAAAAATAACGGCGATACATTGAGTTGAAATTTCGCGCGACGTCACTAATAGACAGTTTGTATGGCAGCTTATAGCGTTTAGTGACGTCACGACCCCCCACCCTAAACTTTAATGCGCTTTATCTCTGTATATTTTCATTTATTTGAGGAGTAAAAAATACGTGTCCATTGTTTTTTTTTTATTTTCTAACTGAGGGACTAATTAGGATTTTGATTTTCAAAAGTAGTCAACATCCCTATTTTAAGTTTAAATGCATCTCACGTCTTTCACCGTTTCTAAACACGTTTAGCGATCTGTCAAAATTAAATGCGCTCTGATGGCTGTTCAACTCGCAGAATAATCGATAGAGTTACCCATTGCTTTTGCTTCATTGTACAAAAAGCATATAAAGTATCCTAAAACCAATCAGAAACAACAAGAACTTGCTTTATAAGATTGCAAAATTTCCACATGGACTGTACATGTGAGAATAATTTCACCAGGTGGTAGGTAATAATGCAGAACTGTACAGAAATCGCAAGGGATATTTTTCAATAAATACACAATGTGTGGCTGCTGCTGACCTCTCATTCATTGATGTTGTTGCTCGTTGGCATGGACCTGCACGGCTGCACATGACTCCAATATTTGGGACATTTGCGTTTTGTAGTGTTTTTGCAGGGAAAAATCAATGCCAAGTTGTTATTGAGAGACAGCGGGACATGCACAAACAGGGTTTATGATGATACCATTGCCTGAAGGTGTGATACTAGATAATAAAGATGATTTATTCCCAAATGTTTAGAATTATTTATTATTAAAATTATCTTAAAAAATTTGGGAATAAGTACTTTCTCTTTTTTTTGACTGTACCTTTAAAGTACTTGTAAATTTGGGACGAAGCGAGACATCAATAGTGATATGGGACGAACCAAGAATTTTTTGGAATGTGGGACAAAACTTTGGGACGAACGAAGAATAAACCAAACTGTGACTGTGACTGTCTTTCGCATTTATAATATTAGTAAGGATAGTAATTATAGATGTAGTTAGTACATAAAATGTACCTAGGTATGTTATGTACACATAATTTCTTATTGCACATTTTAATTTTATTTAAGAATGTTACCTAATTGTCATAATAATGCAGTGGAAATGTCAAAAGTCAATTCTGGTTTGTCTCCACTGCGTCACAGATAATATAACACTAGACCGCGTTCAGTACATTCAGAGAAGGGAGTGGGAATTTTAAAAAAGTAGACAACCAACTGAAATAAACCTATATCACTTACATAACATTATGAAGAGTATAATTTGAAAGTTCCCATAATTCCTAGTGGACAGGCATGTGAAGGTGACGACAATGTGGAAGGAAAGTAACCCTATTAGCCACGGATCTTGCCATTCGATCTGAAACAATAACAAACATTGTCATTCAATAAATAGACATATGTATAGGTGATTCCACCCGTGCGAAATTTGTAATTCCCTTGGGAGCTTCCACTTTTTCGGAATTGACTCACATACTTGTTACATATTCAGCCATCAAGAGATTTTCTGTAAGTTTAACACTAAAGATATAAAAAAAAATATCTAATACCAAGGATCATCCTTACTATTATAAATGTGAAAGTGAGTTTGTTTGTTTGTTACGCTTTCACACTTTAACAGCCCAACCAATTATCATGAAATTTTGCATACACACTCTTATTGATAGAGGAAGACCTAGGGTACTTTTATATGGGAACTCCTGCAGGCACTCCGAAATTATCATGGTTCAAATGTATATATCGGCAGAAATAAATTAAACTGGATGTTGCATCGGCACGCCATCGCCTCTAGTGGCGTTATCTTATAATTAATTTCTTTCAGTATAAATTTATATTAAGTAATGATAAATGTTATAAAACTGGCCACATGCAAGTCGGATTTGCTCATGAAGGGTTCTGTACCATTGTCTATCTGTTGTGTGGGAGCCCCCTTAAATATATTTTGTTTTATTTTAATTTGACAGATAGTAAGTCTTAGTAATAGAGTTCTGTTTTACCCTTTGGGTATGGAACCCTAAAAAACCTGAATTTTTGTAAGGTACTTAATAATCAGTCAGTTTGGTTCTGAACCTGAGTTTTTGCAAATAAAACAGTTTTTTCATTTACACACATTCCCTTGACATGAGCAACAGTCCTCTACAGTTATATTTCAGAATATGCTCAATATTTTCTAGTGGAAATATTTTTGGTTCATCTGAAACAAGTGCATATCTATTCCTTCAATATATAGGTATGTTTTTTTTAATAAATAAATAAAAAATGAGGCCAAGTGCGAGTCGGACTCGCCCATGAAGGGTTCTATAGCAACAAGTAACATAATATAAAAGTTCTCATAGTTTGTTGTAATTGTAACTTTGATAGATGTTTTAATAATAGTGTATTTTTCTGGGGTTTACAATTTATGATGTATTAAAAAGAAACTTACTAGATCCTGTTCAAACCAATTTTCGGTTGGGAAGTTTGCATGGTAATGTACATCATATATTATTTTTTGTTTTATCATCCTCTTATTTTAGAAGTTACAGGGGGAGGGGGGGGACACATTTTACCACTTGTGTCTCTCATGCAAACTATTCAGTTTAGAAAAAAAAATATATTAGAAACTTTAATATCCTAGACCATTCAAAATTCCATAGATAGACATGTATGGCTTATAGGTTTGATATTATTATTATTTATCTTATTTTTTTTTTAATTTTTGTGTGAAAATCTTAATATGGTTCACAGAACACATTACTTACCAAGTTTTCATAGTTTCGGATAAAAAGTGGCTGTGACATACGGACAGACCGTCGGACGGATGGACGGGCAGACAGACAGACAGACATGACGAATCCATAAGGGTTACGTTTTTTGCCATTTGGCTACAGAACCCTAAAAAGTGGTCTAGGTCTTATTGAAAAATTGCCCAGATTACAGAGAAACACCCAGATACTAAAACGTACATAGGTAGTACATTTAAGTACATGGGTAGATTCTAGAGTAAAAAAATCATAAAATACGAATCCTAGGTATTGGTTGTGTCGAAAAACTCGGCCCAAAACAATATGGGACATGGGTACCTGCCTACCTACAGGAAAAAGGAGAACTTTTCTTTTTTAAAACAGTGAATATTGTTAACAATATTATTATGCGCGGACGTATTATGGACAGCAATGGAAATAAATTATTTAGTTTTAAACACGAAATTCGAATGCCTAAATAGTAAGGTAGGTACATGTCAGGGTCACCAAGAGACTGATGCTTATTTTACATTTGATATGAAAAAAATCGATACGAAAATACAAAAATACAGAATAAAAGCAACGTATCCTAATTTATGCATCAAATTGAATAAACAAGCAGTATCAAATAGTCGGCAATCGGGTATACTCACACTACGTATGTACGATATGAAGTCCGATATTTCGTTAACTTCTGATGATGCTTCCATACTGTGAAACTGTGAACTTAAAGTCTATAAGACACTAAAATATAGTTTACTATACGTAAATCGACAATTTACAGTAAACAATCTCACTTCACTTAAAAATTAAATGAAAAACAATCTCAGCAATTTTACTAAAAATTCGCTCTGAATTCAGATTGCCAGAGAGAAGGTAATCTGCAGATTGCTTTACTCCGGTGTCTGGATTTTTTTTTTAATTTATTTAACGGCCATGGATACATGTCCTTTAAGCCAGACTTAAACAGCCAAATTACATTTTTCCTACACTACTACAGATAAATTTATATATGTATTTATAAAATATGGGATATTTTAATAGGGCTTGTAAATTTGTTGGCACTTCATCACTAACACTTGAGCAGAGAGAGAAGGTAATCACTTTTAGAGAGAGAAGGTAATCACTTTTTTTTCTCTTCTTTTTGGACTCAACACTGAGTGTTATTTGCCACTTTCATTTTTGGTAAAGCGCTTATTACACCTTGCAATTTCAAGACACCAATATAGTGCTCTAAATCGGATACAATTTAGGGTCGGTGAGTGAGAGAGAGAGTGCGAGTGATTACACTACACTAAATTGTACTCTAAATTGATTGCTGTAGGTTACATTTTAATGTAGTGTGATTACTCGCTCTCTCTCTCACTCACCGACCCTAAATTGTATCCGATTTAAACTAATTGACTTTTTATATGTTCATATTCTCTTATTTATTTATGTTTACAATTACTGTTTTGTTCCATTTTACATTGTTCATCGTCATTCCACTATTCTTATTACAACGAACGCCCATCGCTCGATCATTTTCAATTCTACTTTCAAATTAACGTGACACTGGCAACAATGTCAATAAAAAAAAACTAATCTCATCTCAATAATTTTTGGCAATTGGCATCAAGTCTAGTTAATTTGTGATTAATTAATTTGCCTTAATTCATCTTTGTGTGAATGTGGACCTTAATCACATCATCTTTTCATGTCCTCGTTTTAACCATAATTATTTATTTTCTGACCTTGTATTCTGTAAAATTCCGCTCCCCACATCCATCATCACCCTTCTTCACTCTTTAGACTTTAAAATTTATAAAATCCTAGTAGACTTTCTTACTTTTAACGACATTAAATTATGACTTATTATTCGTTCATATTCTCTTATTTATTTAAGTATAAGTATATAATTTCTGTCTTGTTGTATTGTACATAGCCCATCCCATTTCTCTATTCTTATTACAACGAACGCCCATCGCTCGTTCATTCTAAATCCTTTTTGCAATTTAAATTAACGCGACACTGGCAACAATGTCATTAATGACAATTGCCATAAAAAAAAAAAAAAAAAAAAAATGTGATTGGCATTACGGCATATTTTGGCATTTGCCATTTACTACCTATTTGCCACAAACTACTTAGAGATACTTGCTATTTATCGTGTTTTTATCGAAATCGTTTCGGTTCCTAAATTAATCGGTAGGTAATAACAAATTAAGTACTTACTCTTGGTGGTTTACCCTTTTATTGACCATAATATTCTATACTTGTTTAAAAAAATATTTTGCTGGTGATAATGAGTGCAGCAACAAAAAAATACATAACACCGGTCTAAGGACAGTTTGTTATTCAGTTTATTTTTCAGGCCATAAGGTATCAGATGAACAACATGTTCGTATTGAAATTGATTTTTTTATTAGTTTTTTACATAAGAGAAAATGTTCAAAGCGCTCAAATATCAAATGATGTAATGCAATCTAAGGAAATATACAATTTGGATCTTGATCACTGCGAAATTGAAAAGCAATGTTCACATATAACTGATGATCTTGCTTTGCTGTCTTGTGTTTTATACAAAGCACGTAATAAGACACAAGCATTCCCTTGCCAACACAAACTGTGGAACCGCCAAGCAGACCTTCTAGACAGTGCATTCCTTTATAATAAACTAAATAAAGCATGTCAAGAGGAACCATATATTCTAGATTGTTTAAGACAGAGAGAGAACACCATAGAATGTATTTTAAAAAAGAAACTAAGCATAAAGGATAGGAGCTGTTGGAGAATCATTAACAAAATTGAAGGCTTAATTTTCAATGATTGGCAGATAACTGGGAACTTTTTGCATAGCTGTTTTTATGATATACAGGCTCACAGTTGTGGCAGAATAACACCAGATATAAAGAGTTTATCTCAAGCAGAAACATTAAAATGTCTTCAGGCTATACAGGAATCTTTAAGACCAGAATGTCAAGCTGAAACTCGCACACTACAAGAAATGAAGTATGATACCCAGTTATTAGATAAAATCGTCTTTGCAGCATGTAATGTTGATCAAAAACATTTTTGTCCTGATGAAGTTCCAGGATCATGGTTGATGTTCAAATGTCTACTGAGACACAACTATGAGAATGGTGTGTATAAAAGTCTATGATAGATAGTTATGATGAAATTTTTTACCATTTCAACATTTAGTTATTAATTATTTCTATTAATTGCAGATATGACCAAAAGATGTAAAGACCAGCTGTTTTATGACAAGAGTAACATAGTGTTGAACTATAGGCTAAGTAAAGGTTTAGTCAAATCTTGTAAAGAGGATATAAGAAGATATCACTGTCGTAAAGGAGTTGTGGATAATAAAGATGTCAAACTTGCACAAATATTACTTTGTTTAGAAAATGTTACAAGAAATGAAAGCATAAAGCTTTCTCATGAGTGCGCTTCTGAAATGATAGATCATAGGAAAATGCTTATGAATGATTACAGATTATCCCCAGAGTTAATGCAAGATTGTGCTAATGATATTACATTGTTGTGTAAAGGTATTGAAGCAGGTGGTAAAACAATACATTGTTTAATGGATCACGCAAGGCCCCGAAAAAGGAAATTTAAACGGATAAGCTTGGCTTGTCAAAAGTCTCTAGAAACTTTAGTACAAGAAGCAGATTTGGGGGAAGATTGGAGAGTAGACCCAATTTTACGAAAAGCTTGCAAGCCTGTAGTGGATCATGTTTGTAGTGAAATTAATAGTGGTAATGGTAATATAATGTCTTGTCTCATGGAAAAAATTGGAACAAATGCAATGAATAGTGAATGTGAAACAGCATTGTTGCAGATACAATATTTTGTGTCACGAGATTTCAAGCTTGATCCTCAGTTATACAAGGCTTGTAGGTATGATGCAGTTACTATTTGTAAAGCCAAACTACAGTGGGCTGATGCTAGTGAACACCGATCAGAGAAAAATCCTGTAATTTTACCATGTCTGTATAATTATGCTTATAATTCTGATTTACGAGGTGCACTTAGACCTGCATGTGAGGAGCAGGTAAGGAGAGTGATGAGACAGAGAGCTGTTAGTGTAGATTTAATTCCTGAGATTGAAGACTATTGTATAGATGACTTAGCAAAAACATGTTTTGAAAACAGTGGCAAAGGCGCGGAAATTCAATGCTTACAAAATAATTTAAAATATTTGTCTGCCAAATGTAGAGAAGCTGTGGCAAATTTTACTGAAATTCAAAGTGGTAATATAGAACTTAACCCAATAGTAAATAACTACTGTCGAGGCCCTATACAGAAATTATGTTATACAGAGTCAATAAGTAAGAAAGAAGATGATGATGTAATGGATTGTTTAATTCTGCACAAAAATGATCCTGAATTAAAAGCAAATATAAAATGTCGTGCAGCTGTTGAACATGAACAGTTGATCTCATTAAAAAATTATCGATTTACTAAAAAATTTAAGAATGCTTGCAAGTCTTATGTAGTTAGATTTTGTCCAAAAGCACAAACCAAAAACCAGGTTGTTACTTGCTTAAGTGAAATTGTAAGGAATGATACTATAAATAAGAGGAAACACAGTATATTCAAAGATTGTCGTCAGCAGCTAAGAAGTCAACTATTTCAGCAAAAAGAAAGTATTGATTTAGATCCCGAACTTAAGGAATCTTGTAAACAAGACTTGAAAATGTATTGTCTTGATGTGCCTCATGGAGAGGCTGCTGCTTTAGAATGTCTACAAACAGCCAGAGGTAATTTGACTGATGGCTGTAGAAGAGCTATATTTGTTGTAAAAAAACAAGAGTTCACTGATAATGCGGTGGATTATCATTTAATAACAACTTGCAATGAAATGATAGATTTGTATTGTCATAATACTGAGGCCTCCAAACTTCTTGATTGCTTAAAGGTAATGGTTTGAAAGTTGCAACTAATATATAAGGTGACTTAGCTGTTCCCCCCGGTTTCACACGCGGTAATTTCGGAGTTACCTGTAAAATTCTGTTAAAATAGGTAAAGCATTTAGATTTTTGATGGTGAAAGAATTTCGAAATCGGTCCAGTTCCAGTATTTTTGAGTAAAAAAAAAAACAAACAGAAATACGAATCTCTCCTCTTTAAATACTAGTGTAGATAATATTTAATTGAATAGATTTCATTAATTAAAAATATTTTTTTCAGATACATCGTAAAGATCCAAAATTTGACAACAAATGCAATATTGTTATTATCAATAGGATGATTGAGCAAAACATGGATTATCGTTTGAATAATAATTTGCAAAATGCATGCAAATCTGATATACAAGCATACTGTTCTGATGTGATCGGTAAGACAACACAACAACAACCAAATTTTTTTTTTAATATGAACTGAATTGGTCACTTTATTCATACGTTACACGATTACAGATTCATAGATTAAAAACTTTTGAAGTCATCTCGCTTTTGGATTGGGTGTCGTAAAACGCTTTCTGATACTAATTTAGATGCTTTTCATAGTTTTAAGTGATCTGATCATCTTAATATATATAAATTACGCGTCACGTTATTTGCCCGCGATGGACTCCTAAACTACTGAATCGATCATGATAAAATTTGGTCACTATGTTGTAATTTGGCCTAACTTAAAAGATAGGATAGTTTTTATCCCGGAATTCCCGCGGGAACTCCGGAATTAATGTGGAGAACAGCTAAAGCGTAAACTACTGTCAGGGGTACAAAGAAGGACATAGAGTACCTACTTTTTTCCCGGAATTCTCGCGGGAACTCCGAAATTACCGCGGGTGAAATCGCGGGGGACAGCTAGTTGATTTATAAATGTTTGTTCTGACCTAGTATACAGATAATAGGTAATAGAAATGTAAATAATATTTTTTAAATTTTATCATTTTCAGCTAGTCAAGCACGAGCACAAGATGTGGAATTCCAAGGCAAAGTATTATATTGTCTTAAAGACAAATTCAGAGAATCTAAACTAAGTAAAACTTGTGAAAATGAATTAGCCAATGTTTTAAAAGAACAAGCACTAAACTATAGATTAGATCCGCTGCTTGAAAAATTATGCCAAGCTGAAATACATACAATATGTTCAGTGCCAAATGATTCTATTACTAACTCCGATGGACAGGTGACCTTAAACAAACTATTTATATATTATTTGAATAATTTTTCATGATGTAGATTTGCATCATTTATCTGAAATTTCAGGTTGAAGAATGTCTTAAAAATGCACTTTTGAATCATAAGATAGTCTCTCAAAACTGTGCACATGAAGTAGTTAAAATTATAGAAGAAACCGAAGTGGATATTGAAGCAGATCCATTGTTAGAAAGAGCTTGTGCATTGGATTTGTTAAAGTATTGTAAGGATTTGGAGCATGGCGCCGGTAGACGTAAGTTTCATAAAACTTATAAAATAGTAATACAGTTTCGCCTTGCCAGTTATATTAAAAAACCATACAAAAAATTCACATAAGTACCTAGTTAAAATTGAACTAGTGTTGTATGCACGATAAATTTGCTTTTGATTTAAAGAACTAGCTGTTCCCCGCGGTTTCACCCACATTAGTTTCGGAGATCCCGCGCGCGCGGGTATTCCGAGATAAAAGTACTTACTATCCTATATTTTTTTTGTACCTACCCTTGACAATGCGTAGGTAGTATCCGAAATTGTAGTATATTCCGCATTGATTTCGGATTTCCCGTGGCAATTCATTTTATTTCACAATTTTTAATCGGGTGAGCCGTTTAGCCGTGAAAGCGTAACAAACAAACAAACTCACTTTCGCATTTATAATATTAGCAAGGATGACTTAGGGATTTTTTTGTTGTTATTTTCATTATAGGTAGAAACAAACTTGCAGAATGATTAAGAGCCATCTTACATTTTCGCGCGAATTTCTAAGCTTTTGGACTCCGAAATTACTATGTTAAGTAACACCCAGAAATTATTTAATAACTGCAAAAAATAGGTCTATCTTTGGTGTTGACATTTAATGTAACACATTTACTAAAACTAATTTGGTAAATTTTTAGTGCCTCATCTCCCACAACCATTTTAGTGAAAAATGGCCGCAGACTCAATTTCAAAGTCTGATATCTATTAATAATGCTGATATAATAAGTTTCAAAAAATATAGTAATCATCGGACATATATTTTAGTCGTCATTTAATGTAACAGATTCTTGAATTTCATTACCATTATTGAGTAAAAAAAAGAAATAATTTGGTAAATTTTTAAGATTAAAGTGTCAATTTTATCGTGATTTTTGGTTAAATACACAGTAATAACTAAAATGAAATTATCCCAAAATAAACATTGTTCTTTGGAGAATTGATTTCTACAGTTATTTTGCAAATATTAGCAAATAATTTGTCAATATATTGATCTAAACATCAGTATAAATTACAATGCACAAGCGGATACCAATTAGAATGGCGCGAGCGCCCGTCGAGGCAGGACCTGTGCCATTTTGTTCCGCGTTCCGATTTTCGTGCGCTCGTATTGTAAAATTGGTAAAGTGGTGATTATACTGCGACCAAATATTTTTGATCCGCTTCGAGTTTTGTTTCGCGAGGTAAGTTTTGTTTATTATGAAATATGTAGGTATGAATTATTTTAGTTGTTTGTATGATAATAATAATAAAGATATATGTTAATAAATTACTAATAATAATACTATATTTTTTTTATTTTTTAGCTATGGGTACTCGCAAGGATAGTGTATACCGTTCTTTTAAAAAAAGGAACCGTGATAATTTTGCAGCCTTAAAAAAGGCAACAGAGGTAAAGTAAATACAATTACCTACAATTTTTTTCGATTTAGCTGAAGTATATCGCCTGACAATGGAATATCATGATGACATGGAGCTGATCTGATGATAGAGCTGGAAGGTGGCCATAGGAACTCCGTAAAAAAAGATA
The DNA here is from genome assembly GCA_907165275.2 of Zygaena filipendulae. Taxonomy (NCBI): domain Eukaryota; kingdom Metazoa; phylum Arthropoda; class Insecta; order Lepidoptera; family Zygaenidae; genus Zygaena; species Zygaena filipendulae. The sequence continues at coordinate 4,238,996 of OU015649.1, forward strand.
CAATCCCCTTGAGTTAGTGCTCGTTTGATTGGTCTTGACGAGTACTTCATTTGAAAAATGGGTTATAATGTACCTGAAACATGGCATATTTTTATCGGAATGGGCATGTTACGCATCTGTCTTGTAGATTAATAAAAAATATTGAACACTTATTTTTTCTTTTTTTACGTAGTCCAAAAATAACGGCGATACATTGAGTTGAAATTTCGCGTGACGTCACTAACCGGTGCAGTTTGTATAGCGGCTTATAGCGGTTAGTTACGTCACGAGCCCCCACCCTAAAGTTTAATACGCTTTATCTCTGTATATTTTCATTTATTTGATAAAATTAGGTCAGGTAAAAATTTTATTCATAAAATGTTTAATATATCTTTAAAAAAGACTGGAATTTTTTCTTGATCTGGAATTTATCCTACTAATATTATAAATGTGAAAGTTTGGATGTTTGAATGTTTAGATGTTTGGATGTTTGTTACTCAATCACGCAAAAACGGCTGAACGGATTTGGATGAAATTTGGCATGCACATTGTCAGGGGTACAGAAAAGAACATAGGGTACTTTTTATCCCGGAATTCTCGCGGAAACTCCGAAATTACTGCGGGTGAAACCGCGGGGCACAGCTATTTATCTATAAAAAAAAACATCTGAATACTTTTTTCCTAAGAACTACCGTTTCTGAGATAAACGATTCAAAAAGTTGGAAGAGTTGTAATCGTCATAATATGTATAAGTACACCACTAAAGCTGTAATACAAGTAAAAAAATATTATTCTATCGGTCAGTGTAACTAATACATTAGTTAAAAAAGAAACCCAATTTTTCATTTTACAAAGCCAGTAAAACCTTGGACAACATCTGTCTCGTATAAATTGCTGCGTGGCTAGGGTCGTATACCTACCTGCTTTATCTGAGAATACCTACGATTGCCCACGGCTCAAGATTGCGTTGTCCACCTCGAGTCTCGACGCGCGCTTTACGCTGCTTACGTTGTGTACGTGTGAGTAACTACGCACACATAAACAATAACGCAGTTTGTACCTAAACTCGCGCGCAATATTTTTGTGAAATGGCTCTTAAATATCTTCTACAAAGTCGATTGATGAATGTCGATGAAATTGAGATTACATGTTTTCAGGCTTAAAATGTTTAAAGATCATTCTCAACGATAATAATAGAAAATTAGAAGCTGAATGCCAAAAAGAACTTTCAAGCAGACTAGAAATGTACAGACAAGTCGCTTCAGTAAGTACTTTAGAGCTTATCTAAGCTAAAATGACGCGCCACTCCATCGGCCATACGCACACGCATAACCGTTAAAATATCGATACGACACAATATGAATCTGGCCTTGCCATTCGCCTTCAGTTGCCGCATAGTGTCGCCGCACTCACACTATTAAAGAGATATTATCAATACTTGATATCGCTCATCTAAAACTGCTTGTTGAGTAGTGGGGAGTGTCATTTTAGTTTAGACAAGCTCTACCTTACATTTATCATTCGGTAAAATACCGTCGGTAGAATACGCGGTCCTTAAGCGAAAATGAGGTAGAGACGATGTCTCCTTTGCATTTTAAATATAAGTTTGAGGCCTGACGCGGCACAGTTATTTAAAGTATTATTAGTATAGTTCCTAAGTTACTGCTGCATTGGGCATTTCAATGCTTACCAATGTTGAGACTAAATTAGTAAAAGCACTTCAAATAAAAATATTTTATGGTTAACTAATATGGACATAGATAAGCAATAGTATGTTAACCCACACTGCAGAAATTTTGAGTAAATCACGTTTTAAAATGATAGGGCAATTTGTGTCAACCATAAAAAAATTCATTAAAAAACATTGTTCTGTATCAATTACTTTATTTTGTGGGTTAACATTTTATTGCTTATCGGCGTCCATATTTAGTTGTGCATGTTCCTCTCTTAGGTTAAGGTTTACATCCTGGATTTTACATAACTATTAAATATCTATTTTTATTTTTTTTAGGTAAATGTGGTAGAAAACCTGGGCGACGTATATAATGAGATATCGACATCTCCATCTAAGAAATACTTTCTGGTCGTAGGCATATCAATTATAGGATTAATTTTCATTTTTGGTTTATATTGTGGACGAATGACTAAAAGAGCTATGTACACTAAAAAAAAAAAGATTAATTTAAAAACGACCAACTTCTATGGAAAACGATAGGCACCAATTTTTTTACAATTTTGTTGGCCTTAACAAAGTCTTAGTCACTATTTCAATGTTTTATATTTTTGTAATATTGATATGATTATTGTGATAAACATAACTATGTTGAACTAGTATGATTTCGTTCTCTATGAAAGAGCATTGAATGAACTTTGATTGATCTCATATAAAAGGCTAGATGCCATGTGATCATACTATAGAGGTTTTTTACGTTTTATCCTGAATCACAGTTCCATTCTGATATTCCAATTAAAACCGACTTCCAAAAACACAAAACTAAAAAAAAAAAGCTAAAAATAACAACATACCGATTTAATTCAAAAGACAAAAACACACGTAATATTCTTATTGATTTATGCTACCACTAATCCGTTTGAATTCGGTGACAAGCCCGCTGGTGTCTGGCCACTTGGGTTGTCCTGCTCACGAAGAGCTGGTGGCGGGAGTCGACTTAGCCCATCTACCCCCTTCATATTTGGCTTGTCACCGACTTCATACCGATTAGTGGTAGCATAAATCAATAAGAATATTACGTGTGTTTTTGTCTTTTGAATTAAATCGGTATGTTGTTATTTTTAGCTTTTTATTTTTAGATTTTTAGTTTTGTGTTTTTGGAAGTCGGTTTTAATTTTTTTGTTAAAAATTTGTTTATTTCTCGCTTTTAAGTGACTTAGTTCGTAAATTCTCTAAGTTACAGTAGCCCAATGTCAACTGCTCATCACCTTTTACAAAATATTGCTTTTCCCGACGCAGGGACGTTAATTGTTGAGGAGTTCTCCTTATACATCATCATCAGTTCCACTTCACCATATACATTGGGACGAGCATAAATTGTTTAGAAACCATATTAAAGTTAACGAATCGGAATCTGTGAAATACCTATTATTTAGTCGTTCTGATGACCATCTGTGGTCTTCATCATCAGTTTCACTTCTTCAAATTTTACTTTCCGAAAGCAAATAAACGATTTACTATAAAAAATACAAAAATCGCTATAGGTGTACCTATAATTTTTGAAGAGTTCCCTCGATTACTCCAAGATCCCATCATCAGATCTCGACTTGGTGACAATGGAATCAATTTGGAAGTATCCCCAATCAAACAAAACACAAATTTTCGAAATCGCTGCAATCGGAACCCGTGAAATACGTATTATTGTTGAGTAGTTCCGATGACCATCTGTGGTCTTCATGATCAGTTCCACTTCTTCAAATTTTGCTTTCCAGAAGCAAATGAACGATTTACTATAAAAAAATACCCAAATCGCTATAGGTGTGCCTATAATTTTTGAAGAGTTCCCTCGATTTCTCCAAGATCCCATCATCAGATTCCGACTTGGTGGCAATGGGACCTAATTGGGACTAAACCCTTTCAAACAAAAAAAGAATTTTCAAAATCGGTCCAACCGTCTTCGAGTAATCGGTGAACATACATAAAAAAAAAAAAAAAAAAAAAAACATACATACAATCGAACATAGAACCTCCTCCTTTTTGGAAGTCGGTTAAAAAGTGGCATCAAAAGTATTTGACAAAGACTTAATCGTCGCGTCTGTAGATTAATAAAAAAATATTGGGCATCAATTTTTTTACGTAATCAAAAAATTATGGCGATACATTGAGTCGAAATGTTGCGTGACGTCACTATCCCGTAGTTTAAACAGGCATTATGACGCGGACGTTACCAGCCTCCACTCCAAAAGCCTAACAAAGGCCAAAAAATCTTAAGCTTACTACAAATCGTTGATTGTGTGCTAATTGAAAAGAACTACAGATTCTTCACAAGGGTACTTGCATGAAATTTATAATAAGAAATTGTGTCAATATTTCAAAAATAGAGCCTTAGAAAAGCGTTATCGTGAAAGATTTACTAAAAAAATTTCAATAGTTTCCAAAATATTCAACTTTTAATTTTGTGAAACGGAACGTTACAACGAAACACCAATCACAGCCAAGCTTAACACATGACGTCACTTTTATTTTTTAGGAAACATTTACCTCTTTCAGAGAAGGCAAAAGAAACTAAGTGCATACAGTCAACGCATATTTTTCATTTTCTGAAGTTTTTTACTTTAAATAGAATAGAATAGAATAGAATAGAATAAAACATGCATTTCGATTCTTTACTGGAACTTTTGGAAGTAAATCGACAATTTCGCTTTTGGATATTGAAGTTATCTGTCTATCAGTGTCACATGACCCTGTCAATACGACATTGACATTTCTATCACAGATTAATAAGGCGTAATTTTGAACAAGTGACGTCATTCCGCGTTTCGGCAGTAAGGTCTAAAGTAGGAACTTTGAAACGCTCTATTTCATTAATTTATGCATATATTTTTTTTTTCTTTTTCTTGCTTTGTTTAAGTAGGCCATATATCTTTAAAATAGACTGAAAAAAAATCATGCAAGTACCCTATTTCAATTTTGTGGTTAATTTTTTTGAGGACCTCTTGTATGTAAATGCATGAGATCAATTTTATACTTTAACATAAGATTTGTGTATTAGATGACAAGGAACGAATATTTTTATATGAGATAAATGCTTACTAATCTTATTCATTTACTTTTACTCAAATGACTGTTTTGTTTTAGCTACTTAGTTTTGTAATGGACTAATATAGTTTTTATACTATAAAAGTGTCATCTCAGTAAATATGAATTTTTAAATTAAATAAAATTATGAAACAAATCTGAAATTATTATTAGTATTATTTAAACACAATTTAGTTCTTACTTTCTATAATAATATCATCAAAATCCATTTCTTCTATAATATCATTGACAGATTCTTTCTTTACTGCATTTGATTTTTCAGTTTTAGATTCAATTTTAACATTACCTTTAGCTAGTTTTTGGCTTTCCTCAAAAAATTGATTGGGATGATTGATTCCTAAACCAAAGTCTGAGTTATGAACAGCATCAAAGTATTTACTGCAAGCTATTTGGAAATGACCTTTCTTAGCCATCTCAACAACTTCATTTACAGCTGAAATAGACAAATATATTATATTAGATTGTATATGCCTTTAGTATATCAACAAAAACTTTAATCTTTGGACAGTGATTATAGGTCTATTTCTGAGTTGGGGCTGGTGTCTTTAATTATTCAATCTTTTCATTTAACTTACCTTGTAGATTAAATCCATAGCCCTGCAGTTTATTTTTCAAACTATTTGTATCACAATGTTTATAAGGGCATCCATGGCAGTCTCCAGGCCCAACTGGATTATTTATTACCTTCATACAACTGAATGGCGAATAGTTCCGTTTGCTACCTTCTCTACCATAGTTGTACCTCACATTATAGGCATATTGCTTTTCAAATTTATCCAAATCCATTATTTTTGTAAACTCATCTCTCCAAAATCTAAGAGAATCTTCTAGAGTTACACCAATACCTTTCAAAAATAAGCCATATTGAAGTCTTCCACCATGTTTTAAATGATGAGCTGATCTCAGTTGCTCATGAAGCTGCCTCATGCACAGTGGAAAAGATTTGGTTGATAGTGAATCAAGACTTTCTATTTGTAGAGTAGCTTTTATTTCACTATAATCATTTCCAGAATATGATTGATGCAGACCTTTCAGCAAGCATACTAGTCGCTCATCCTGTTCTACCTCACCAAGATGATGACATGCAATAGCTAAACTTTGTTTTAAATGTATTCTATATTGGGCAGATAAAACTGAAATAAAATCTTTGTGTGGAATGTAAGCATATCCATTACCAAGGAAAACCTTTCTGGTTTTTACTAAATCCAAAACCTCATAAAATTTCACCTTATAAAATTTCATGATGTCAATATTTTGGTACGAAGTTGACTCCCGCAAATTATTTATAAGATCGTTTTTCTCTTCATCTGATATCTCAGTGTAACTTAATTTATTTAATTTAAAGAAAGCATCAATGGCGTCATTCCTCATCGTCATAAACCTCATTTTGAACAATTCCAGTTCTCTTGATATAAACCAGCGACGTAACTCCTCAGTCCTACAATAAGCTAGTCTTAATATAAAATGAGAAATAACGTCTTTGCGTCTGGCCTGAATATCAGCTTCGCTCATTCCACAAGCAGATTTTTCGCATAGTTTTGCAAATTGCTTCAATCCTTGTGTCCTTAAATCACTAATTACGAAAGTGGACCACTCTTCAGAGTACATACGCAAGCCTTTTAATGTTGTTGCTGTAGCTAAACTCCTCAGTAAAGTGAGGCGTTCTAGAGCTAAACTCTCAAATTCTTGTAGTGATATATCTTCAGTGGGAGGCACCTTATACATTTGTAGATCGTGAGGATATGTGCCAGCAAGACTACCTGTGACGTGAATTTTATTGGACTTTTTCTTAATCTTAAGATCCATCGCTTTGCTTCGTAGATAACTTGTTTCTCGGTGTTTGAAAACTACAGGCTACAGCCTATGATGACTACGACTAAACTTTGGCAAGAGTGATCGAACGCAGCTAAAACGCAGTGGCTATATTCTCTTGCCCGCACAAGCAAACGGTCACAAATGTTTTTTTTTAAGGCAGTAGGCAAAAATTAAATTATTTAATTAGCAGAAAAATTACTTTTATATAATTTGTGAAACTGCGAGAACCATAACTTTGGCGCTTTTTTTGACACTTGACAGCGTTCTTTTTTTTTTTATTCTCCCCTTTCGGCCTTCGGGAAAGGCAAGGGTTTCTAGATTCAGCCTTATGCGCTTATTACACTTTGCAATTTCAGAGCACCAATTTAGGGCCCTAAATCGGATACAATTTAGGGTCCGTGAGTGAAAGAGAGAGAGCGAGTAGTCACACTACACTAAATTGTACCCTAAATCGACTACTCTAGGTTACATTTTAATGTAGTCTCTCACTCACCCTAAATTGGTTCCAATTTAGGGTTGGTGAGTGAGAAAGAGAGCGAGTGATCACACTACAATAAAATGTACCCTACGGCACACGATTTAGGGTACAATTTAGTGTAGTGTGATTACTCACTCTCTCTCTCTCTCACTCTCCGACCCTAAATTGTATCCGATTTAGAGCATTAAATTGGTGTCTTGAAATTGCAAGGTGTAATAAGCGCTTTAATTATTCTTCTGAGGGTCCAGCGTTTCTCCATCTACGCCAGCGTTCTTTTGTTTTCTTCTTTTTTTTTGTTTTTACCCCAATGGGGATGGCGAAAAAAGCTAAGTCCATACAGCCAATTCAGTGGTATTTTTCTTCTTCTGAAGTTATTTACATGCTTTCCTGGAACTTTTGGTGGCAAATCTTCACAAATGAACTTTAATAGGACTCTCTGTGGGAACGCTCAACGCCCTATTTCATTTTATTTCACTGTTTCTGCACGCTGTTCATCACAAATGAAGCACTATAATACAAAATCCACCATATTCACATAATATTAATCACGTTAAACTAATTTGCAAAACAAAAAAAATAAGACTGATGTCCTTTCTGCTAAAAATCCCGCCAAAAGTCCTTTCTTCTTTTCATGAACTTTCGCATACAATGCATTTAGCCAGTTTCAAGAAAAATTAATTAGATCAATACATTTTTTATTGAAATGCCTTGTTGTACGGTTTGAAATTGCAAGTCGCGGTCACGATATTATAGCTTGCAAAAACTTTCTTGGAGCTCTTGGAGGAAATCAAAGAAATCAGCTCAAAATGTCAAATCAAATTAAATCAAATCAAATATACTTTATTGTTACCATGATAATAAAAATACATAGATAAATAACTAGAGTAGGCAACAAAGGGCAACCTTATTGCTAAAGAGCAATTTCTTCCAGGCAACCGTAAAATGTCATATATCTTCTTGAGCACATAAAAAACCGTCACACCTTATAACACAACAAAATCCATTTTTAACCATTTTGTTCGATATGAAAATAAATGACCGAACCACAATCTTTGATTCCCGCCAAAAAACTCAGTTTGCCGCAGACCGCCGCAGACAGTTACGACCAACGCTACATTACAAGACGCGCATTGAGTCTATCGCAGCGTTTCAAAGCTCCTACTTTTTACTACCGCCAAAACGTATGTTCCTTTTAAATAAACATTCAGGGCCTTTAATCATTATGACCATAACACGCGGCGTTAAGATAAGACGCCACAAAAAATTGTTTTTCCCTCGCGATCAAAGAAGTTTCACTTAAAAAAAATACATTTACAACGTATGTTATACAGAATCATACTGGCAGTGATTACCTTCTCTCTGCATACTGGTAAACAGAATATTTATTTCTAATATTTTGGCATCTGGAGCGGTCAGACAAGGAATGTTGTTGGTCATAGAGAATAAGAGCCCAGGGTTATTTACGCGAAACTTCCAGGTTGCTTTCAGAAGTCCCAGTGCTTTACCGAAATGCATGTCACCGATCTATTTTAATGTAAATAACTTTTGAAAAGAAAAATACACATGAACTGGCTGTATGGACTTAGATTCCTTTGCCTAGGGGGTAAATTTAACAAAAAAAATTACCTGTACGGTATTAGTGATGTGTCAACTCGGAAAAAACAGGACTCGAGTTAACTCGAGTTGAAATTCAGGTAACTCGAGTTCATTCGAGTTACACAACTCGAGTTAGCAGGGAGAAACAAAGTGTATGATTTATTACAAATTACTTTTTTACATAATATTTACTCTTCCATCTAACTCTTTTTTAGGTTATCACTGCTAAACTTCATAGGTAGGATTGAAATAAAAAGGTTTTTATAGTTAACATGTTCATAAAATAAAAACGATAAAAATAAAAACAATTTCAAACGAAATAAATCAATCAAAAGGAAAACAACGTGTGCAGGTGTTCGCTGCTAAATCGCTTTACACACACATCACCGCGCGCCGGTACCTATCTTAAGTTGAATGACCTCGATCGAACTGAACAGCTGATCCATCGCTCGCTATGTGCTTAGTGCGTGCCTTGTATACGTATAAGTGAGCTACGTATACTCAATAATAGGTATTTCACAGGTTCCGATTCGTTAACTTTAATGTGTTTTCTAAACAATTTATGCTCGTCATAATGTATATGGTGAAGTGGAACTGATGGTGAAGTACCAGAAGAACTCCTCAAAAATTATTGTCCCTGCATCGGGAAAAGCAATATTTTGTAAAAGGTGATGAGCAGTTGACATTAGGCTTTTGTAAAAGGTGATGAGCAGTTGACATTAGGCTATTGTAATTTAGATAAATAAAAAAAACATTAAAAAAATTCAAACCAACCCACTGATAAGAAATAAATAAACAAATTAACAAAAAAATTAAAATTGACTTCCAAAAACACAAAACTAAAAAGCTAAAAATAACAAAATACCGATTTTATCCAAAAGACAAAAATACACGTAATATTATTATTGATTTGTGCTCCTACTGATCGGTTTGAAGTCGTTGACAAGCTAAATATGGAGTAGATGTGTAGATAGGCTAAGTCCACTGCCGCCAAGAGCTTATCGTGAGAAGGGCAACCCAAGTGGGCAAACATAAGCGGGCTTGTCACCGAATTCAAACCAGTCAGTGGTAGCATAAACCAATAATAATACTACGTGTATTTTTGTCTTTTAGATTAAATCGATATTTTGTTATTTTTAGCTTTTTAGTTTTGTGTTTTTGGAAGTTGGTTTTTATTCTTTTGTAAAAATTTTGTTTATTAATGAAAAATTACCCAACTTATAACATTATTTTTTCGCTTATCCTGTTTGTTATAACGTATATTTTCAGCCTTTTAAATATTTGTAGTTGATTTTACTACATGTTATATACTTAACAATAAGTGTGTCATTTGTGACCAGTGAAAAGAGCACCTTACCAGTTACCTCGAAAACGCCAGTGATCACACTACAAAAATTGGGGCGATTATGATGTCATACAGACATAGGTCATGCAATGACAGGAGTATTAAACCGCGCACCCACCGAACGAATCGTGCTTTAATTTAGCTCTTTCGCTTGATTCGTTTATTTACCGCCAGCCCAAACACATGTTAGGGATGATTCAACTCGAGTTAACTCGAGTTAGTAGTTCTAGTTGATACATCTACGGTTCGGTTTACCTATTTTTTAAACCTATCGAAAAATAAGTAAGTAGGTAGGTAGTGAGCAATAGGTACCTGGGTACGTGGTAGGTACTCGATTTTAAAATTTAAATAAAAAAAAATAAAGAAAAACTATGTTCGAGTTTTTATAGTTGGTAGGTTGGTAGGTAGTTGATTTTTAAATGCATGATGGTGTCAAAAAAAATGCAATCATCCTTGGATGATTTAGTGCAATATGTACAGTTATTTAGGCCGGTGGCCACGGTTTTACAGGGGACTGTATTTCCGTTCTTGCTAATATACCCGTTGGTATTTTATTCTTGGATTGTCGTTTATGGATTCGAGGAGAATTTCGAAGCTGGATTTGTCACAGTTGCTGTGGTGGCAGTAGCACAGATACTTATATGCCTCTGTTGCTATTGGAGTGTACACATACAGTGTTTCTTATCATGTTCATCGGTAAGATTTTACTTTTTTAAATTATTACTTTACAATGGAACATTGAACTCCATGTGCCACAATAGTTCTTGGTGGAAATTTGGGAAGGGTCAGTAAGGGCGGCTATACCATAAGGGTTGAAGTCACGCTAATATGTGTGGCTGTGACAATATTAGTGTGGCTTCACTTATTATTCGAGTTATAACTATAGGCATTTAAACAAAATGTAGTCAGCAAGAATTCGGTGAATTTTTAAAATATTTTTATCAGCTTAATCAATCCTTTCTCGACAAGGATCAAGAGGCTCAATGGGGCCATAATCGAAAGAACTTTTCCTATACATTTTGTTTGGAAATTAATTATCATACTGTGATTGTTTTTAAGACTAACAGCTTTGATGACCTATTGTGACTGGTTCCATAATTGATTTTATAACCAATTTTGATTGTAGTTAATCTTGACTGCTACACTAGGTTTTATGGGTTTGATTACTGATTGAGGGTAAACATTAAGTGATGAACATATTTTATGGTCTGAGTCTGGGTTTTTATTTTAGTATGTATCATAAAATGTATGTAGAATATAGAAGGAATATAGTAGCAGATAACAGCAGATAGTTATCTGCTATTGTAATGATAGCTGACTTACTGATGATGATAACATAACACAATATACCTAACTGAAGGCAGGGAAAGATATGACCGAGACTATTAGCTGAGCGACACATCTAGAACCAAATAGAAACTATTACAATAGGGATGTTGACAACTTTTGAAAATCAAAATTCTAATTAGTCCGTCAGTTAGAAAATAAAAAAACAATAGACACATATTTTTTGCTTTTTCAAACAAATTAAAATATACAGAGATAAAGTGCATTAAAGTTTAGAGTGAGTGGGTCGTGACGTCACTAATCACTAAAACCGCCATACAAACTGTCAGAATAGTGACGTCACGCGAAATTTCAACTCAATATATCGCCGTTATTTTTTGATTACGTAAAAAAAGAAAAATACGTGTCCAATATTTTTTAATAATCTACAAGACGGACTAAAAAATAAAAATTAGTCAACATGCCCATTAATTGCACCAACATAGAAGTTGTACAGCATACCAGATATCCGTAGGGAACACGGAGCAGTGCCTGGGACTTGCGACCCAGGTGTAGGTTTAATGGGTACCCTTTCCAATGCATCAACGCTCACCTCCACTGCCCGTGCTTCCAACTTAAGCAAACCTCTGGAAACAATTAGATCACACATCACACGTAATCACTATAGTCACTCTAGATTGATACGACACTGATACGACACTATAACTGCACTGAACCAAACACAAAGTAACAATGAACCGTCGCTTACACATACCCGCATTTTATAACAAGTTCTAACAAAGATGAGTCGGGCAATGGAGTGGAGCGGGGAACGAACTTACTACAACCGCTATTCGACAGCGGGAAGCAACAGTTATTTTAATGAAACTACCCTCACGCCGACATGTATAAATATGATTTACAAAAAAAAAAGGATATAAACACCTACTATACCAGTTGTCTGGTAACTATCCATTGTACAAGCTCTGCTTAGTTTGAAACAAAGTGGCATTGTGTGATCATGTCTAAGTAGTAAGTATTATTATTTTATACTAGCTGTTCCCTGCAGTTTCACCTGCGTTAGTTTTGAAGATAAAAGTACTTACTAGTACCCTATTTTTTTCTGTACCTACCCTTGAATGTGTAGGTAGTATGCAAAATTTAATGTAGTTTCTTCCACATTAATTTTGGACAACGTGTATGCAAAATGTCCTGGTGATTGTTTAAGTCATTTAGCCATGAAAGTGGAACAAACAAATAACGTTTGTGTGTAATTCCAAATTAACAGCTTTTCACTAAATGCATATGAAAGTATAAACAGTACTTTCATAAAAAATGAATTTTTAAAATTTTTCTCTGTCTGTTTGTTCCGGCTAATCTCTGGAACGGCTGGACCGATATAAACGGGACTTTCACTGGAAGATAGCCGATGTTATAAGGTAACTCAGGCTACTTTTATTGAAAAAAAAAAAACATTGTGGGAATTCCAAAACTCGCACGGGTGAAACCGCAGGGCATAGCTAGTCAATACTTGAGCTGCTAAGATCACTCACTTTCTTGGTGTGTCGATTGTGTGAAATGTGTCACACTGAATTTTGATTGCCAGTACTTCTGGTACTTCTTGTTTCTAGCTAAATTAATAAAAATAAAAAATCTTATTTTTTATTTAATTTTAATAAAGGCCTTTTTAATTCAATTTTATTTAGGCTAAAGATCCCATACAAGCTGAAATCGTCAAAGTTGTGCCAACACCTAACAATGGCTTCTCAGAGATTGTCAAATTGCATCACACTAAGGTACTGTTTTTATCATAATTATTGATTTCTCAAAATCGAGTGTCGTGCGTGCTTTCTTATAAGTTTGTTCTTAAAAATTATACAAAGCTAATCCTTTGACTGTTACAATTGATCTAGAAAATGTTATTATAACTTTATTTAAAAGAATGATAATTTTTTTTTTCTCAGTCCACTAAAAAAGGAAACACTTACCCTGATGTGTGGTTTATGTTTCAAAAGAGTAAATATGTGTATGATTGGGACAAGAAAAGCTTTCATACAGTGCAGTTTCCTGTTAACAAACCATATGAAGAATACATGGAATCCAAAGGATATATAGATGATGAATCCATAGAAATGGCTGAGAAAGATTACGGAAAAAACGAAATGAATATGGTAAAATATGGCTTGGTAGTGTACAATTTATTTAATTCTATTTTTTGATGTATGTTAATACATAAGTGTTTGTTTTTTGTAGGTTGTTCCCGAATTTATGGAACTATTCAAAGAACGAGCAACAGCACCCTTTTTCGTATTTCAAGTATTCTGTGTAGCTCTTTGGTGTCTAGATAAATATTGGTATTACTCCATATTTACACTGGTGATGTTAGTAATGTTTGAATGCACTTTGGTTCAGCAACAACTCAAAAACATGGCTGATATAAGAAAAATGGGGAACAAACCATACAACATCAATGTATATAGGAACAAGAGATGGAGACAAATTATGAGTGACCAGCTTCTCCCAGGCGATATTGTGTCACTAACGCGATCTATCAATGAAAATTTAGTCCCTTGTGATATTGTTCTTCTAAGAGGCTCATGCATAGTAGATGAATCCATGTTAACTGGAGAAAGTGTTCCTCAAATGAAAGAAGCCTTAGAAAATGAGAAAGATTTAAAACAGAACCTGGAACCTGAAGGAGACGGTAAATTGCATATGCTTTTTGGTGGCACTAAAATCGTCCAACATTCCTCCCCAAGTAAGAACATAACTTCAGGTCTTAAAGCACCTGATAATGGATGTATTGGTTATGTTATCCGAAACGGATTTAATACTTCGCAAGGAAAATTGCTTCGAACTATATTGTTTGGTGTTAAAAGGGTAACAGCAAACAATCTTGAGACATTCGGCTTCATTTTGTTCCTATTAATTTTTGCGGTGGCCGCCGCGGCGTATGTATGGGTTAAAGGATGTGAAGATCCCGAAAGAAATAGATACAAACTGTTTTTGGAATGCACATTGATATTGACATCAGTAGTGCCGCCAGAACTTCCAATCGAGCTATCGTTAGCTGTTAACACATCTTTACTGTCCTTGTCCAAACTTGCTGTGTTTTGTACAGAACCATTTAGGATACCATTTGCCGGTAAAGTTGAAATTTGTTGCTTTGACAAGACTGGCACATTAACCAGTGACAATTTAGTAGTAGAAGGTGTGGCTGGCATAGGCGAGCATACAGATGCGACTGTAGTTTCACTGTCGAAAGCGCCTTTGGAAACTGTTCAGGTATTGGCTTCCTGTCATTCTCTTGTGCAACTCGATGATGGTGTTGTTGGTGATCCTTTAGAAAAAGCAACTTTGAAGGCTGTGGAGTGGAATTTAACCAAAGGAGATGCTGTCGTACCAAAAAAAGGAAAGTCGCCTGGTCTAAAGATAGTTCATAGGAACCATTTTTCCAGTGCATTAAAAAGAATGTCTGTGATAGCTGGCTACCAGATTAACGAGAGGGGTTTTATAGAGACGCATTATATTAGTAGCGTAAAAGGTGCCCCAGAAACAATCAAAGGTATGCTCAAAGAAGTTCCAAGTCATTATGATAATGTCTATTTAAATTTGTCAAGGCGGGGCGCTAGAGTGCTGGCATTGGGCTACAGGAACTTAGGTAAATTGAGTTCTCAGGAAATAAGAGACTTGTCCAGAGAAGATATAGAGACTGATTTGATGTTCGTTGGTTTTGTGATTATATCTTGCCCATTGAAAAGTGACTCGAAGAAAGCGATAGCTGAAATTATTAACGCTTCACACTACGTTGCGATGATAACTGGTGACAATCCTCTAACGGCTTGTCATGTGGCTAAAGAATTGAAGTTCACTCAAAAAGACGTGGTCCTTATTCTAACGGAAGAGGATGATAAATGGTGTTGGAAATCTATAGATGATACAGTAAATTTACCAGTGAAACCTTTCGATAAAACTAGAGAATTCACATCGAAATATGACCTTTGCATAACTGGTGCTGGTCTTACATTCCTCAATGAAAACTATCATAGATTTTTATTAGAGTTAATCCCCAATATTAAAGTTTTCGCGCGATTCGCCCCAAAACAGAAGGAGTTCGTTGTAGTAACACTGAAGTCCCTGGGCTATGTGACACTCATGTGCGGTGATGGCACGAACGATGTTGGAGCGTTGAAACATGCAGACGTAAGTGGATATCCTTTACGGCAACTTACAACTCTGTATTATGTTTTTATTAGGTACATAGTCATTCTCCTAGCGATTCGGCCCGCGTCAGTTTTGGAGTACGAGAGTTTTGGATTTTGTATCGAGATGAACAGTATTCTATGGCACTCAGTGACCAGGGGCCGTATTTTTGAATCGCTCGACATACTTTCGCACACGGAATTGCAATATAAATTATTCCTATTTATATTCGGTTTCAGGTTTCCCGCGGTAATTTTGGAGTTTCCGCGGGAATTCCGTGATAAAAATTATTCAAAACAAACTCACTTTCGCATTTATAATATTAGTAAGGATTAGTGTAGATTGAAATAAAAGTGAAGTAGGTTGGGTTCGGGTTTAACCCGAGGCAAAATTTCGGCCCTAGTTAGTGCCGTTACGTCGATAATAATAATAATAATGTTTACCTTACGGAGCATCTGTCGCCGGAAAATAAAGCTCTACAAGCAGAAGCTCGTCAATTCAAAAAAGAACAGAAATATAAATACCTCTGGGTCCGCGGTAGTCGCATTTTCCTGCGAAAAGACGACGTTTCTCCTGCGATATGGATTAGAAATAGTGAAACTCTTAAGAAATTACCTAAATAACGATTAAACATCCCTTTTATTTGTACTTTTCAACTTTTATAACACGTTCTTATGATGATTTAACGATAAAAAGAGAATTCGTTGAGTTTGTACTATCAAAATGCCCGAAGTATTCGTGGCAAATTGCATGATTTTTACTTGAACACTCTTGATTTAAGTTTTGATATAATAATAATCACAGAAACTTGGCTGAACGATAGCATCCTGGATTCTGAAGTAATTAATTCTAACTATGTACTGTATCGTCGGGATCGCAGTCGATGTAATAGCGTCAAGGGCGACGGCGGTGGGGTCATGATAGCTGTATCTCAAAGATTGCAATCATCCAGACTATGCTTTTTTGAAAGCAATAGCGAGGATTTATGGATCATAATAACTACTAAGTCAGGTAAAAGACATCAGAGCCTTTACTTGTGCGCGAGTTACTTTCCCCCGCCGGTGTCGCCCTCCTTCCTGGAACGCCAGTTAAATCACCTCAGCGGCATACTATCTAAAACAGAAAATAACCAGGTTCTTATGGTTGGAGATTTCAACATTGCTCAGGCTAACTGGCGTTCCACCTCTCTAGATCCATATGGCTCGGGACCTGCCCATCTTGAGGATGCCAGCTCACACTTACTACAGCTTCTTAATGATTTCTTGTGCCTTCACGATTTAAATCAGTACAACCTTGTCTGTAATGGAGGCGGGAGAGTGCTAGACCTAGTTTTAAGTAACTTTCCTCACTTATCAGTAGATAGAGTTGCGGCTCCTTTGTCAAAGATTGATGTTTTTCATCCACCTATTAGTATACAAATTAAGTCTCTGGGTAAGGAATCAACGATAAAAACATGCTCACCTAGGTTTAGCTTTTACAGGGCGAACTACGATGCGATAAATAATGACTTAAACGATACTGATTGGCTTAAACAATTAGACAATAACTTGAGTGTCGATGAGATGGTCGATACTTTTTACGCTACTTTGAACAGAGTTATTGGAAAACATACTCCAATGACTATCTCACGCAGCAGGCAATATCCCATCTGGTATACTAAGGAATTAAAATTATTGCTAAAAGAAAAAGAAAAACTCCGTAGAAAATTTAAAAAATATAATAACCCTTTAGATCAATACGAATTTTCATTAGCAAGGACTAGATGTACTCGCGTAATCAAACGATGCTACTCAGAATATCTAAAATCAGTTGAAAACTCTCTTGCTTTTAATGGCAACACCAAGATTTTTTGGTCCTATATAGCTTCAAAACGTAAATCTAAAGGCTCGATTCCCAGTGAAATGTACGTGGGTGGCACCAGACTCATGTCTCCAGAGTCAATTACCAATGCTTTCGCAGATACTTTCGCGTCAGTTTATATACCCGATGATCTTGATTCTGCATCAGATGGTTCAGGCATAGTTAACACTATTAAAACGGACACCACTTCTATTTGGCACCGAACCTTGGGTTTCGTTGGTGTCACTCGAGCTTCTGTCGAGAAGAAACTAAAAACTCTAAATGTAAATAAAAGCGCTGGTCCCGATGGCATACCTGCCATATTTATAGCTTCTTGTGCCAAACACTTGTCTGTTCCACTTAGCATAATTTTCAATAAATCTTTAAGTAGTGGAGTGTTTCCCTCCACTTGGAAACTTGCTAACGTTGTGCCAATACCAAAAAGTGGCAATATTTGTGATATCGAAAATTACAGACCCATTTCCATCTTGTCAGTTTTTTCCAAGGTCTTTGAATTGATGGTTTGCCCGCACCTGACCTCGCATTTGGAACCTTTACTGGCCCCACAACAGCATGGATTTCGCCGCAATTTATCAACCAGCACTAATTTGGCTCTTTTTTCTTCTGCGTTATCCGATGCTGTTGATTCAAAAATACAGATTGATGTAGTTTATACTGATATTAGTAAGGCTTTTGACCGTGTTAATCATAGATTACTCCTAAACAAACTGAACGAATTAGGCGTCTACGGCAAACTGTTGAAATGGCTTGGTTCTTATCTCGAACATAGATCTCAAAAGGTTATTGTGGGTGGACACGAGTCTAGGGCCTTTATGGCTCATTCAGGGGTCCCTCAGGGTTCACATCTGGGACCAGTTCTATTCTTAGCATTTATAAACGATCTGGTGGGCGAGATCAAGTATTCTGACTTTTCTCTCTTTGCTGACGACCTTAAAATATTCAAAAAAATCAAGGACTCCGCTGATTCAGCGCTTCTTCAAGATGATTTGACATCTGTTTTTAATTGGACTGAGAGGAATAGACTCCAACTAAATATAAACAAGTGTAAACATATAAAATTTACTAAGAAAATTTCGCCAATTTTAACTTCTTACAATATTAATGGCAACATTATTGGGGAGGTTTGCAATATGCGAGATATAGGGGTTGTTTTCGATCGGAAATTATCATTTCACACGCACTACGACAAAGTTATTGCCAAATCACTAAAAACACTTGGCTTCATTTGGCGAAACGGCAAAATATTTAAGAATATTCGCGCGCTAAAAATACTCTATTTCGCGATGGTTCGTTCCACATTAGAGTATTGCTCCAGTATATGGAACCCCTTTTATCAATGCCACATTGACAGGATCGAAAGAGTTCAAAAACAATTTCTATATTACTTGACTCTCCACCAGGGTAAGCTTAAATCGCTGTTAACATACGATGACCGCTTACACTACTTTAATATGATTTCGCTACAAGATCGGCGCTGGTTGACAGATCAGATATTTCTTTATAAAATAGTGCATGGCATCTTCAACTGTCCCGAGCTGTTGGCTCAGGTTAATTTGTGCGTGCCTCGTGGTTCTTCTAGATTGTGTAACCTTAGACCATTGACTACTAAGCGATGCAGATCCAATGTGGGCTGGAAAGACGTAATGACTAGGATATGCCGCGACCATAATTTGGTGTGGGCGGCGGCTGGTATCGATTTGCATCATTGCTCACTCAATGCTTTTAAGAAAGAGTTGCTGCAGTACAGAACTGACTCTGGGTAACTTGGACTTGCATAGTAACGTAACGCAAAATATACGTAAATAAATAAGAGGTAAAACTTACCTATATAAATTTAATGTAATATATAGATTATAGATGTGTGCATGGCGTGTTTGCCTATAATTGGATTTGCATTGTGGCACGTAATGTACTTACTAGGCTTACATAGAATACTTTATAATGTAAATCTGTTGGCAAACCAATAAATAAATAAATAAATAAATAAATAAAGTATTACCGCACAGTAAGAAGCACCCGGGCCGTGTTCAATACATAGGCTGCCTCATGAACCTAAAAGTGAGCCAATTTACGAGCGTATTGAAATCACATCATTGGTTGAAATAGTACATTGTTACCTTACGAGTGAAAGTAACTTATTGGCGTGGCGAGGGCACCAATAGTTCAAGGGACTAAATAAGTCTTTAACCTGATGTAAACACAGCTTTTCATTACGAATACAAGGAAAGTAAAAATAAAAACATAAATTAGCTGAAGAAAAACTACTAGTTTTTTTTTATAATTTGACAGCTGTCAGTTGAAAACGATTCTCCCTAGGGCTGAAAAGTATTATTACTTTCAACCTGCTCCTTAGGCAACTTCAGATCTACTTTCCGAGTAAGTAATGAAAAGTCAATTATTTATCCCTTATGCGACGAACCTTATAAAACACAGGTGGGTGTGGCGATCCTGGCCAACGCCCCGGAGCGCCTCCGCGAGAGGCCGCGCGAGGAGCGGCCCGCGGAGCCCGAGCCGCGGCGGGCGCCCGGCGCGCGCGCCGACCCGCGGGCGGAGGCGCGGGCCGAGGCCGCCGCGCGCCTCCGCCGCGCCATGCGCAAGCTGGAGGAGGAGGAGCAGCCGCAGGTCGTGAGGCTCGGCGATGCCAGCGTGGCCGCACCCTTCACCAGCCGCCTCTCCAGCATACTCTGCAGTATGTTGGTTCTATCCACTGCAGGGCCCTTATTCACTATGACCATAGTCCATAACACGACGCGTTAAGATAACGCGCCAAAAAAATTGCTTCAAAGAAGTTTCACGTAATATTTCGTTACTTACAAACCATTGCACTTTTATATATATCTATATACTTATATAACTTACTGAATTATAAACTGACTGAATGATCGACCAACGCACAGCTGACAGCGCGCACACACACACACACATAGTCTTTGTACTATTATATTTATTTATTTATTCAAAGGAACGACCAACATATTTATTACATTTATTTAATGATCGTTTTTCAAATCATGTTTAAAGCGTGTGGCGCTGGAGCTTGAGTTAAGGCTACCAAAAAATGTCGGCGAAAGGGCTAAGGACCGTGAAACGTTTCGTTCCAGTTTGCCACATAATAAAGCAAGGCCGCTGCACGCTGGTGACCACGCTGCAGATGTTCAAGATCCTCGCGCTGAACGCGCTAATCCTGGCGTACAGCCAGTCGGTGCTGTACCTGGACGGGATCAAGTTCAGCGACACGCAGGCGACGCTGCAGAGCCTGCTGTTAGCCTCGTGCTTCCTTTTCATATCCAGGTCTAAGGTGTGAACTGAGAACTGTCACCTCTCGAATAACTTGCCATCGTATAACGGAACGGTTTAAAAAAAAAACGTATTTTTGCAACGATAGTTTTTTTTAATCTTTATGGGCTTAATCACAATGCGATTATGCCTCTCAATTGTACCAACAAAATTCACTATCTACTTGCTAATTATAACGCGATTAAATCTAAGATTCAAGAGGCCTGAGTAAAGTTCAACTGAGATCTGAGTGATCTAAGTCAAACCATACAGCAACTCATACAGCTTTACCAAACATTTAGTCTAATCTGAAAGTAGATCTGACAGTACAATATTGCAATCAGCAGATTCTTTCAAGAAGTATTTACACTTGTCAGTACGGCACAGACATGCATTATGTCCTCCGGTACACCGCCGAGGTCGCAGTTTGGTGGCGGGGCTTTTGCAACGCTAGTTGGAAAGCTGTATATCAAAGTGACAATGTGCTTAAATCTGTTAAACTACGCAACGGATTTTCATGCGGTTTTCACCAATAGATAGTGATTCATGAGGAAGATTTATATCTATATTTTATCCTGGAATTGCCGCGGGAACTTTGAAATTACCGCGGGTGAAACCGCAGGGGACAGCTAGTCATTCATAAATCATCATCATTATTGTCACTGGTATTTGTTTAGTGCTGGTTCATTTACAATAGGGATGTTGACTACTATTGAAAATCAAAATTCTTATTAGTCCGTCAGTTAGAAAATAAAAAAACAATAGACACGTATTTTTTGCTTTTTTAAATAAATTAAAATATACAGAGATAAAGCGCATTAAAGTTTAGGATGAGGAGATCGTGACGTCACTAACCGCAAAACCGCCATACAAACTGTCAGAATAGTGACGTCACGCGAAATTTTAACTCAATATATCGCCGTTATTTTTTGATTACGTAAAAAAAGAAAAAATACGTATCCAATATTTTTTAATAATCTACAAGACGGACTAAAAAATAAAAATTAGTCAACATGCCCATTCATAAACAAATCGTATACTAGTATATTACTAAATATGGTTGTTTTTAATTTCAGCCCCTAAAGCATCTGTCGCGGCAGCGCCCTCTGCCCAACATATTCAACGCGTACACCATAATGACGGTGCTGACTCAGTTCGCTGTGCACTTCGTGTGCCTCATATACCTCGTGAACGAAGCTACTGCGCGCTCGCCTGGCAGGTATCGTCACCATTATGATATTGATTATGTTTGTATACTTGCGATTTTTTGCGTCGATTGAATATCTTAATCTAATATATATAAATCACGTGTCACGTTGTTTGTCCGCGATAGACTCCGAAACTACTGAACGGATTTTGATAAAATTTTGTAACCATTCATAAAATGGTCCAACTTAAAAGTTAGGATAGTTTTTATCTCGGAATTCCCTCGGGAACTGAAGGACATAGAATACTTTTTTCCCGCAACCTCCGCGGGAACTCCGAAATTACCGCGGATGAAATCGCGGGGGACAGCTAGTAATATATATAAATCACGTATAATCATTGTTTGTCCGCGATGGACTCCGAAACTACCGTACGGATTTTGATAAAATTTTGCAACTTTACTGCACTGTGCTCGTATCGGCTGATTGTAAATAAAAGAAACTGTTTCTGACAAATCTATAGTTGTTTATTTCTGTGTTCACGAGCTTACTGTGTAGTACTTAAAGTTAGTTTACAAGGTGCGCGAGCGCACGCCGCAGAGGCTAGGAGGGGTCTGTTGAGACCGCGGCTCGCGTTCATTAGCATAACCAAAAGTAGTGCGTCAGCGTACAAGATTGCTGAGACGCTACATCATTCCCCCCTTTTTCTAAAATTTTGAGGAACAAAAAATTTTCAAAACCTGTTACGCTAAAATTTATATAAAACAAAACAAAACGCATACACTATACCCTTAAATTAAAACATTCACATTTCGTGCGATCGTCTCACTTATCGCTAAACAATAACACGGTGTATCATTACATGAGTAGGTACATGGTCGCTTATTGCGCTCTCTATGTTACAGCGTTATACAATGAATTTTTTACCATTCGATATACTATATAAACATTAAACATCTTATATCTATAGTATACGACTACAAATTCGGTATCTATTAAATTGTTAAATTTGCCATTCAATTGAAAAGTCATTGCTCCAAAAAATAAAAATATATGCTAACTCATCATTGTGTCAAAATGCACAACTGGCCAGTTTGTACATTGCAACACAATAATGTTTTATGCAATATTCTGTACCTAATCTAGAACACTAAACATGCAAACCATACATTTTAAAAAAATAGGTTTTATAATTAAACACATAGTACACAAAGACTCTGCAATATTATATAGGTATTCTCATAATATTACCATACATGTGTGATTGCGTAATGTACGACGCAAAAAACGCTGCGCTGCGAATAACTCTTTGCGAGTATCATCGCATGCAGTGATGCTACGCTTTCAAACAAAACAAAATATTGAACGAACGTAATGTCGTGAACACAAGTGTTATCTAATACATATATATTACTGACAAAAAAAACTGAACAAAAGTAATATCGTAGACAAAAGTGTTACATATTATCTATATTATTAACAATCTATGTCGTCGAAAAATCGTGTTCTCTTCACTACTCGTCCACTTCGCGTGACGTAAGGTAACTTCTCCTTGGAGGAAACAGGATTTTTCGAACGATTCTTATTTACTATAACATCTGGAGTAACATTTAAATTTCCATCGTTTTCTACCACTGACTCGTCATCCAGTACAAAAGCTGGTTTCAATCGATCGATCGAAATGCATGTTTCTCTGTTCGGAAATTCGACTACATAATGCTTGTCTCTCCTTCTTATGACGCGGTAAGGGCCTTCATAAGGAGGTTGTAACGGTTTACGGACGAAATCGTTCCGAACGAAAACATATTTACACGTTTTCAACTCTGGATGAATAAAGGTAGTACGTTTCCTATTACTTCGAATAGAGGTTCTAAAGTTGCGTATTGTTTCTCGCAATTTACCTACATATGTTAGTATATCGTATTCTTGATTCGGAGAATAAAAATCACCTGGTAACCTCACAGTTTTTCCGTACGTTAACTCTGCGGCGCTATATCCGGTATCACTCCTAACAGCTGTTCGCAAGCCTAATAAAACTGTAGGTAATTCGTCAATCCAGGAATTTGAATCTAATCTAGCCATTAAAGCTACTTTCATCGATCTATGCCATCTCTCCACTATTCCATTACTCTGTGGATGGTACGCTGTGGTACGTATCTTTTGTATACCCATTACCTTCATTAATTCCTTAAACAAATCGCTCTCGAATTGCCTGCCCTGGTCACTCGTAAGTTTAACAGGACAACCAAAACGTGAAATCCATGTCTCGAATAACGCTTTCGCTACGTTTTCAGCTGTAATTTCTTTCAAAGGAATGGCTTCCGGCCATCTGGTAAATCTATCAATTATCGTAAGGCAATACCTAAAACCATCTTCAGAGATTCGCAACGGGCCTACAATATCTATGTGTATGTGCTCGAATCTATCCTGTGTGGGAAACTGTCCCAAGTCTGAGATAGTATGTCTCTGAATTTTCGCTTTCTGACATGCTACACAGGTCTTGGACCACCTGCTTACGTCTTTATTCAGCCCTGGCCAGAAATACTTCTGCGAGACTAATTTCTTTGACGCTCTAATGCCAGGGTGGCTTAAATTATGTACACTATCAAAAGCTTTCCGCCTGAAATTTTCAGGTAAATAAGGACGAACTCTATCTGTTGAAATTTCGCAATAGATCGGTTTATTACATATCGGACTTTGCAATTTCTTTAAGCGTACGTGACTATTACATTGTTTTCCAGTCGCTAGAATATGTGTAATATAATCGTCTGCTTCCTGTGCCGTGGCTAATTCTAGGTAGTCGATAGGCGCTGGACAAAACAACTCGGCGACACGTGAAAGCGAGTCAGCAACTACATTGCTCAACCCGGTAACGTGTCGGATGTCAGTTGTGAACTCACTAATAAACAATAAATGTCTCATGCGCCTCGGCGTTTCATTACTACTATTCAATTTTGAAAAAACGTAAGTCAAAGGTTTATGATCAGTAAATATAATTAATTCTCTACCCTCGAATAACTTCCTGAAATACTGAACTGCCATGTAAATTGCTAAAAGTTCGCGATCATAAGTACTATACTTCCTCTGTGTATCCGACAACTTCTTAGAGAAATAACCTAACGGTAACCATTTTCCGTCAATCTGTTGTTGTAATACCGCACCTACACAAGTATCTGATGCGTCACACATTAAAGATATGGGAACATCGCAACGAGGATGTGACAATGTAACTGCCTTTTGCAGGTCGAGCTTACATTTATCAAACGCTTCGTTCGCTTTACTATCCCACTGTACCTTAGTCTTATCGCGTTTCTTCGAATGATGTATATACTTATTAAGTTCCATTTGCGACTCTACTGCGTGTGGAATGTGTCCTCTATAAAAATTAACCATACCTAAAAATCGCCTTAATTCTTCAACCGTCTGAGGTTTAGGAAAATCTATTATCGCCTGCACTCTGGACTGCAAAGGTGTAATGCCACTACGGGTGACTTCAAATCCCAAAAAACTTACTTTTTCCTGTCCAAATTCGCATTTCGAGAGATTAATAGTAATTCCGAATTCGCTAAACCTCTTGAATATAGCCTCTAGATGCTCTACATGCTGTTGTTCGTTATCGCTAGCTATGATTACGTCATCAATATAGGAAAACAAAAAATCTAACCCTGCTAGTACAGTTGTGCTCATAAATCGCTGAAACGTTTGAGCTGCGTTCCTTAAACCGAAACTCATTCTGGTGAACTCGAATAATCCGAACGGTGTGATTATCGCGGTTTTTTCTACGTCGTCAGGATGAATCGGTATAAAATGATAAGCTCTATTAATATCTAACTTAGTAAATATAGTTTTGTTCGCGAGTATATATGTAAAATCATGCAACCTAGGTATTGGATAACGGTCAGGTTTAGTTTTCGCGTTAAGACTTCTGTAATCACCACAAGGTCTTAACTGGCCATTAGCTTTAGGTACACAATGTAAAGCACTAGACCACGGACTTTTACTAGGCCTACATATGCCCAACTCCTGCATGACTCGAAACTCTTCCTTAACCCTAAGGTAGCGATCAGGCGGTAACGGCCTTGCCCGCGCGTGTACCGGTGATCCGGTCGTTTCGATGTAATGAAAAACCGAATGCTTCGGGGGCTCCTTGAAAGATGTGGGCCTGGTAATATCCGGATACTTAGATATAACATCCTGATATTTATGATTACACTCTAAGGTTTTTAAAGAGGGTTGTAAACTACTTACAATAGAGGTTACAACGTTCAAATTCGTGACCTGATCGATCAGCTTCCGGGCTCCTACGTCCACCAGCAGCTTGTGGAAGCTCAGGAAGTCGGCGCCGATAATGGGTTGCTGTACATCATTCGCTGCATAGAGTTTATAAGCACTTTCCGACGGTAATTTGCTTTTCTTCGTCGCCGGAATCACGGAAACGTCGGCTCCGGTATCCTCCAAAAAATCGGTAATTTGCCCGATTACCTCGGCGCTTAATTTTGATACCACCAGGTCGAATTTGGAGACATCCCCTAGCCTCTGCGGAGCCAGCACCGCTTCAATTCTGTAGAACCATAGTCTGGGATGTCTCGTCCAGAACTCGGGAATAGTCGATGCCAGCGAAATCGCCGAGATATCGATTATCTCGCGCGTTGTCTTCTCTTCAGCCATTTCGATAGAATTCGAATATTCGGTAAAAACTCACGAATAAGCACGTAGTCTATCGCCAAAAATCCGTAGGTTGATCACGAAAAATCACTTAGGTAGATTGATCACGTCGGGGTCACCACTTTACTGCACTGTGCTCGTATCGGCTGATTGTAAATAAAAGAAACTGTTTCTGACAAATCTATAGTTGTTTATTTCTGTGTTCACGAGCTTACTGTGTAGTACTTAAAGCTAGTTTACAAGGTGCGCGAGCGCACGCCGCAGAGGCTAGGAGGGGTCTGTTGAGACCGCGGCTCGCGTTCATTAGCATAACCAAAAGTAGTGCGTCAGCGTACAAGATTGCTGAGACGCTACACAACCATTCATAAAATGGTCCAACTTAAAAGATAGGATAGTTTTTATCCTGGGATTCCCGCGGGAACTCCAGAACTCAGGGGTACAAAGAAGGACGTAGAGTACTTTTTCCCGGAATTCCCGCGGGAACTCCGAAATTAACGCGGATGAAATCGCGGGGGACAGCTAGTAATTATATATTTTTTAGCGTGTGGCGCAACAAGCAGCGTTTGTATACATAAAATGTAAAAAAAAATCTATCACATGTTGACGAGTAGTCGTGAATCTCGCTTGAATCCTCTATTTTAATACATTGTAAGAACAGAAGCACATTATTAATAACTTATCGTTACACACACACACACACACACACACACACACACACACACACACACATGCGCACACACACACGCGAACGAACGCATCACACATACACAGAGACACACACACACAAGCCAGTGGCCAGTAGTGGTATAGGGGAATTAAATCGGTTCGCTTGTATGAAGTGTGCTGCAAAGGAAACGTACCCACCCATACTACGTGAAAACTAGAGGGAAACCGTGGGCCTAGGCATATATACTACGGGGTGCTCACCGATTAAAAAATTCACCAGTAAAATATAAAAAAAAAATTGGCTCACTTAGTATTATATTATCTGTGGTATGGGTAATAGGCTAGTTTCCTAAATTTTCTTTTTTAGTCCGTTTTGTAGATTATTAAAAAATATTGGACACGTATTTTTTTTTTTTTATGTAACCAAAAAATAACGGAGATATATCAAGTCGAAATTTCACATGACGTCACGCCTCGCTACAGTTTGTTCGCACGTTATAGCGAGCTGTGACATCACGAGTCCCCCACCCTAATCTTTAATGCGTTTTATCTATGCATATTTCCATTATTTTAAAAAAGCAAAAAATACGTGTCTTTTATTTTTTTATTATCTAACTGACGGACTAAATAGAATTTCGATTTTTTTACCCAGGAAACTAGCCTATTGGGTACGTTCCCTGACGTGTGTGGATTGTTTTGCTGATGACGTGTATTCGTCAGGGACAACAAGCCCAAGCTGGAGATGGACCTGGCCGACGACGAGGAGCGCGAGTTCGCGCCTGACCTGCTCAACAGCACCGTCTACATCATATCCATGGCGCTGCAGATATCCACCTTCGCTGTCAACTATAGGGTAAAAATGTTTGGTTGTATTGTTGTAACAGACATGTAAATAAATAGTGCATACCTACTCGTTTATTTATACACAGCCTGGTGACTGTGTTTTAACGAGCAGTGAGCACGAGTTCGAATCTTTGGAATTATCTCGGCGAGTGTGTAGCATAATAACGAATACATTATAGAACCGCGATTATCCAAACCCTCAAATATCCAAACGCTGATTTAGTTTATCCGAACGCTCAATTATCCGAACGTTGTCGTGAATATGTATTTTTATATGTACTACCTATACGTATCTACCACGTACATACTACATACTTTTCGGGTGTTTTACATTTTAACGTTAATATGTATGTCAAATTTTAATATACTGTACTGTTTGTGTATAAAACATACATACAATCGAACATAGAACCTCCTCCTTTTTGGAAGTCGGTTAAAAAACTATAAAAAGGTGTTGTTTTTGTTTGATCTTGTCCCAAAAAAAAAACCTACATTTCGATTATGCGAACTTTTCACTATCCGAACTAGTCTCGGTCCCAATGAATTCGGATAATATTGGTTCTGCTGTATTGTATACTGGATGCGGTTGCGCGTGCGCAGGGCGAGCCGTTCATGGAGGGCCTGCGCGCCAACAAGCCGCTGCTGTACAGCGTGCTGGTGTCGGGCGGCGTGGTGCTGGCGCTGGCCGCCGGCCTGCTGCCCGACCTCTCCAACATGTTCGAGATTGTCTACTTCCCGCCCGAGGTGAGTGTATAATATTATGCTAGCTGTCCCCCGCGGTTTCACCCGCGGTAATTTCAGGATAAAAAGTACCCTATGTCACTTAGGATTACCGTAGCTTCCTATAAATAAATGAAAAAAAAATCAAAATCAGTGGATCCAGAGATTACCCCTACAACGTCACAAACTCGCAAACTTTACCTCTTTATTATATAAGTATAGATAACACATTGCTTAATCTTTGAACTCTATTACTATTGCAATAACTTATTGCCAATAAGATTCAGTAGCTGTGAAGAGTGTTTACATTTTTCTGCTGCCGACTATACTACCCTCCACGGTCCACAATTCATTTCGGAGTCTTTGTGGGTTTCGATTGGGATAAAAGGTATTATTATCTATACCTATCATGTTTTCCTGAATACTGCAACTTTATATACATACATAAGTGAAATTTTTTAAAATAGCCTTTTTGAGTTTATCCATTATAAACAGACATATATTTTGACGACCCGTTTGGCGCAGAGGTCACCATGCCTACCCGCTAATCAAGGGGTTCCGGGTTCGATTCCCGGTGGGCACCCCCACCGACTTTGTGTGATGAACACAGGGTTCCATTCTCCAGTCTGGGTGTGTTTATATATATCTATAGTATAATATATAAGTAATTCTATGTAGTATATACCACGTTTGCTTGGTTTCCACGACACAAGCTAATAATAGCTTACTGTGGGATCAAGTAGATCTGTGTGTTGTGATGTGGATTATTATTATTATTATACAAAAAATAAATTATTTTCTCTTTAGAAGAATAGGTATTTGGATATATGTATTTTATTTGTATCTATACTAATATCTTAAAGACGAGAATCTCTCGCGGCAATATCCGTTGGTATTATTTCTTAATATTATGTATCTATACGGACATTGAAAGATATACTAAATTTTTTATTTCAGTTCCGGTTGATACTGGTGCAGGTGTTGATAGCGGACATGGTGTTCGCTTACCTGGCGGACAGGCTCTGCTTACTGCTGTTCGGGGAGGGGCGCGTGCACGCCGCCGCGTAGCGCAGCGCCGCCCGCGCCGCCCCGTCGCTGGCGCACGCTGGCACGAGGATATAGTATTGAACGAACTGACGGCTGCTCTGCGGAAAAACAAAGCAACTGGCATTTTTTTCGAAAGGAGTATTTTTTTTCTTTTTTGTATTTTTGCCACTTTTCACGCCTAACGGACGTCGCTACATACTCGCAACCATCAAAAAGGCTTTAGTCTTAAAGAAATTAAAATTAAGAAAATCGTTAAGCTATGCTATGGAAGGTTTGTTTTGATTAAACGATTAAATAAAGCTATTTTAGATTTTTTGCTTCTCCCGTAAAATTAATTCAGCTCCAATTACTTTGTTTTACCGTAGGGCAGCCGCAGAGCAATAATATGGAAAAATGGCGCTATTTTTCAGTGCTCGCGCTTACAAAATTGCACCGCACCCGCATCGATAAGGGTACATCTTACATGCACTCCCGTCGCAAGTTTATGAAAACCGATAATAATATGTTTTACGTTAGTAGAATAGGTCCTCAGTGAACAAAAAGAACCTTGAAAAACGCTCACTGCAAGCGACGCCCCTAGGTAGGTGCCTAGCTAGTTGATGGTGTGGCCAGCTGCGATGGTATGCAATGTGTCTGAGGATTAGTCACTCGGCGAGTTTCTTGGCTCTTAGCAGTAACCGAAGCTCTTTGTAGTGTGACTTTAGAACCAAGAGAATCATGGAAATCGCTCTCGATGCAAACCACTTGCGTTGTTTTTTTTTATCAATCAAAAGGATGCGTTACGATCTACCAATACACAACAAACTTTTGATTACTTTGAACTACCAAGTAACTGAAGCAATTCCTCATTCGAATATGGATTGTGAATTTCATAATTTTTTTTTTAGATCTGTCAAAGTTGTTTGCTTCCATTTGAAATGGAAGAAATTTTGGATTGGAATAATGGAAAAAATTATTAATATAAAGCTTCTACTTGCGTGTGTATATACAACAAATATTATATTTTAAATTGTGAGCTCGTATTATGGTTGTGAGCATGCGTAGGTACCTCGGCTACGCTAAAAGTGACCAATGTTGCGCCTATGGCGTTTCCTTTTTTTCTTTACAGTTCCATTTATTGGTTTAAAAATACCGTGTTATTCCTAAACAGATATCTTTGCGATATTAGTTTAGTTAATTAATTAGGTAATTTGAAAATGACATTGCCGCTCAAATTTTTTTCACCATCAGGGTGAAATTAGATCTAGTTAATAATTATAGTGTATATAAATACACGGATAACAGTTGTTATGTATTTGCATAAGTAGTAAATTTTAATAAATCTATAACTGTTTGTATCACTATTGATGGGGTGAGGCAAGAAGTCGTCGATGTAACTATTTAAATAGTACCAATTTTTAGTGCATTTAATTTATTATCAAGATGCTTGAATGTCTGTGGTGGTAAACTATAATCTAACTATAGGTACATAATTATATTTTGTTATTATCGTGTGAAATGTCTGTTCAGTTTTTAATTTGAGAAATTGTATTAGAAATGAAAGTGAAATAAAGTTCTGTGGGATCAAATTTCCTTCTTTATTCAAACAAAAATCATCAAAAATTATATAGTACAATAATATTTCACTATCCTGTTGTAGTTTTCTTATGGATTTTTTATACGCGACATTGCAACGTGCATCAAATCCAATAGTGAAAACGGAACAGACCAAAACAAGTACTAGATTACGGAAGACTAGACTCGTCACGAAGACTAATGTTTCCAGCTGAAACCACCCAGTCCTGCGAGGCCGTCTTCGTAACCGTATCCGCCGTGATTATATCCTAGTCCACCTAAATTTAACCCAATCAAATTTGTTGGGAGATTGGCGGGCGTGAACAACGGCGTAGCGATTCGAGTTGAGTACGCCATAAACGACGGGTACGGAGATATGTCGTAGGAGTATGGCGAAGCGATCGCATGTCTGTATTCTGCTTGAACTGGCGCCGCGTAATAGACGTATTGTGCAGCGATTGGACCGTCATATTCCGCTGCGTTTGAACCGCCGTATTGTGCAGCGATTGGACCGCCGTGTTTCCCGGCGATTGGACCTGCGTATTGTGTGACGGGAGCAGGGTAATGTGCCGTGATCGGTGCAGCGACGGGTGTTGCCACTTTACTGACGACTGGCGCTGCCACAGATGTCAGGACCTTTTGTGGGTGTGCGGCTGGTCCGAGCCGTTTGACCACGGCATTGAATCCGGTGACGGGGTCGGCCGTGTAGTCCACGACCCGGAGGGTGCCGTCGGGCTCGGCCAGCGAGTACGACCCCTTCACGACCCCCCCGTCTCGGTGCTCCCTCTGCGCTTTATAGTCGCCGGTGTAAGGGTCACTAACTGCATAGTTGAACTCGTACTGTGGTAGTGACTGAAACAACACAAGTGCAATACTTCTGTCAAATAATAATACTGTCTATACTAATATTATAAAGAGAAAAGATTAGATTATTTGATTGTGATGGATAAACTTGAAAACTTCTCAACCAATTTAAAAAAATCTTTCACATATTGGACGATACAGTGTTCCTGAGTGGCATAGAGAAACTTAATTTAGGAATTCTCACAGAAACTATAAAATTAACGCGAGACCGTGGGGAATCTTTATAAATAAAAATGAACGCATAAATCATCTATTCTTTTCTATAAACCATATGACCCAATTGTGTTGAAACTTTGGCGGGTTGTTAAGCCTGCATCGGCAAAGGTTAATATAAAGAGTTCCTGTAGGAATTTCCAAACTTACGCGGGTGAAACCGCGGGTACCAGCTAGTTTTTTGTTGGAAATGGAAACACGGAGAAGAAACGATCTTTTTTATTTATACATTTAGATATGATAATAATAATGATGTACTAACTATACACTGAATGTTTCTATGTGATACGGAAAATAAAATCAGGTAATTGCAAAATTGTCTCCATCAAGAATTATATAACCGGAGATAATATTGCAGAACAACTTGAAAGCTAATTCAGCTCGCACAGCAAAACTGCACCGCTGCATCGAATATCAGTAAGGACTCTTCCCATAACCTACCCCGGGCACGACAGCTGATCGACGTAATGCGAGTAGCGATATAAGTGAGGAGACCATTACCACTTGGCCACAGTCTTTGCGGCGGCGGCGGCAAAAACAAATGGTAGATAACATACGAAGTCGGCCACAGCTATCAGCGGCGCGAGCTGTGGCCAACTTCGTATGTTGTCTACCATTTGTTTTTGCCGCTGCCGCCACCGCCGCCGTAAAGACTGTGGCGCCGCCCTTATAGATGCAGGTGCGGTGCATGCAGTTCTGTTTCAGAATTATCCTTTGAATTGGTCCTCTGTTAACCAATTAAATTAGAATCTTTGAAACTTACAACGCTCCCGATGGCCACGGGGTACGCCGGTGGTGAGGGCGCGGCTGTCGTCAGTCCAATAACACACGCAAGCTATAGTAACAGGAAAATCATTTTCACCATTTTGACATAAAAGGTATAGGTAGGTACATGAAAGGCGCACGAGAATGACACAGTCGCGTTGTCGCGTTTTTTCCCAGAGTGGATGTTCTTTGCATTGGTATCGACAAAACTAAAAGTAATTTTTGTTGTAATACCTAAGTACCTATCTTTTTTTTAAATAATAGGTAAATGTTTTTTTGGTTTTCTTGAAATTATAATATCCATATGAGATTTATTATTATTAAAATTTGAATATGAAATTTCTGAGAAGGTTTGTTATTATTTAACACTTAGGTAACTAATTAACCTTCCTACATACTTTGCCAACAGTATGTTCTCTAATTCTTCCGTGCTATAAAGGGAGATAGGTAGGTACCTACTTACTACGAGTAGGTAACGTCGAAAAATCCCATTACTTTTATAGTAATATAATGTCAGAGATCTAATACATTATTTTTTCGTTGAGTAGACTCTACATATTTCCGCCTCTACCGTTCGTAGCCTAATATTAATTACAAAAAATACCATATTAGAATCACTGGTATACTTGCAAACTTATAGGTAATTATACAGATACAACTCATGTGAGGTATGCCAGTGGAAATCGACACTTACCGCAAATAATTTTAACATTTTGATTGATGGGCTTTTTTATTATTCACGATATTTTTTTAGGTAAATAAAGGTTGTTAACGGTAAATAAGTAATTGTTGGTTAAAGGTAAATAAGTAATATCCAGTAACCCAATCACACCGTCCTTAACTGTTATCACACACTGAAGTTCTGCGTGCGTATGTTGACTATTTATCCTTTGGTATTTCACGCTTATTGAATATTCGCATAAATCGAATTTACACATCGTACGGACCATTTTCGTAACTTGTCATTAACATTATGTGCCATCGGCGAGCGAAATTGGTAAACGTGGTCTCACATGAATGTTTGTTTCATCAGAATATTTTTACAAATTGTTTATGATTACACACTATTGTGTTTTTCAGTTGGATTTAAATTTTCTATAAGTACAAGTGAAGTAGTTTAATAAACAATTTGTGTTTGAAACACCTAGTTCTAAGATAAATAATACATTTAGTATAGGTAGGTATGTATCTATTTAAGCAATATTCAAATATAGAACAGTTGCAACTGATTCGGCCTCAGTCGACCGCCTCATTACCCCTTTTCAGCAGAAACACTCTTTCCACTCAGACTTACACAAATTCACATTTGCAATCAGAGCCCGGAGAAAAGTTCCTCCGCCCCGCGTACCCCGCTCACCTCCCGCCCGCCCACCCGCCGCCTTTAATTAACAGAAAGTGGTTCATTAGAGCTTATTCATTAAAGCAAGGAGTAATTAGCGAACTCTAATGAATGCTGTAATAATGTAAGAGCGGCCGCGTCGGACTGCGGCCCGACTTCTAGATTAATCTAGAACCTTCTAATAATTCAGTGTTTAATACTTAGTAGGTAGTAGATATACCTAACGTTAATTTACTATCGAGATATTATTCACTAAATCGTTAATTATGTATTAACTTACACATTAGGCACTGCCGAATGTACCTACCTAATGGCTTATATAGTATAGGTACAATAATGAAAGAGTAGAGTCCGCCATTCTGTAGGTAGGCACATTGAATATTTTTGCTAAAAGTTGAGAGGGGGCGATAAAAGAACAGTAGGTATCCAATCACAGAAAACCATTTTAAAATTCTTTTCTGTGTGTCTGTATGTCTGTTCGCGATAATCTCCGAAACTACTGAACGGATTGCCATGTGGTTTTTAACCGACTTCCAAAAAGGAGGAGGTTCTATGTTCGATTGTATGTATGTTTTTTTTTTTTTTTTTTTTTTTTTTATGTATGTTCACCGATTACTCGAAAACGGGTGGACCGATTTGAAAAATTCTTTTTTTGTTTGAAAGGGTATACTCCCAATTAGGTCCCATTGCCACCAAGTCGGGATCTGATGATGGGATCTTGGAGAAATCGCGGGAACTCTTCAAACATTATAGGCACACCGATAGCGATTTGGGTATTTTTTATAGTAAATCATTCATTTGCTTTCGAAAAGCTAAATTTGAAGAAGTGGAACTGATGATGAAGACCACAGATGGGCATCGGAACAACTCAACAATAATACGTCTTTCAGGGGTCCTAGTTAGAGCGATTTGGAAAATTGTTTTTTTGTTTGAAAGGAGATACTTCCGAATTGGTCACATTGTCACCAAGTCAGGATCTGATGGTGGGATCTTGGAGAAATCGAGGGAACTCTTCAAAATTTACAGGCACACCCATGGCGATTTGGGTATTTTTGATAGTAAATCGTTTATTTGCTTTTGGAAAGTAAAATTTGAAGAAGTGGAACTAATGATGAAGACCGCAGATAGTCATCGAAACTACTAAATAATAGGTATTTCACAGATTCCGATTCATTAACTTTAATGTGGTTTCTAAACAATTTATGTTCGTCATAATGTATATGGTGAAGTGGAACTGATGATGATGTACCAGCAGAACTCCTCAAAAATTAACGTCCCTGCATCGGGAAAAGCAATATTTTGTAAAAGGTTATGAGCAGTTGACAGTAGGCAATTGTAACTTAGATAAATTACAAACCGACTCACTAAAAAGCAAGAAATAAACAAATTTTTAACAAAAAAATTAAAACCGACTTCCAAAAAAGCTAAAAATAAAAAGCTAAAAATAACAAAATACCGATTTAATCCAAAAGACAAAAACACACGTAATATTATTATTGGTTTGTGCTACCACTGATCGGTATGAAGTCGGTGACAAGCCAAATATGGAGGGGGTAGATGGGCTAAGTCGACTCCTGCCACCAGCTCTTCGTGAGCAGAACAACTCAAGTGGGCAGACACCAGCGGGCTTGTCACCGAATTCAAACCGATCAGTGGTAGCACAAACCAATAATAATATTACGTGTGTTTTTGTCTTTTGGATTAAATCGGTATTTTGTTATTTTTAGCTTTTTATTTTTAGCTTTTTTGGAAGTCGGTTTTATCACAGTTAGATTAAGCTTAGTTTGGATATAAAAACGTTTCACGCGGGTGAAATCGCGGGGCACATCTAGTGTCTAAATATAAAGCTTACTTAATAATAAAACTGCCTTGATATCACTAAGCGCCACTTGGTTCCAACTAAACGAAGCTTTTACCACGGGTACTAGATAACTGACATAAATACTTGTTTACATTTTCTACATACTAAGATATGTATCTACTAACACCCACATTCAAGATACTTAAACACAAAATATGTTCATCACATAAAATGGTAGCCCTGATGCGGGGATCGAACCTGCGATACCAAAAGCGTATAGTAGTCAGGTTATATTAAAAAAAACACTATAGACATTGCTATTTTAATTAAAAAAATACTCCCTCATAAAACAGGCAGAAAGAACCTAATCGATACTAGATATACATAAACATAAGTGATTACTTAATCACCTCTTTAACAGCGATAAGGGCCTACCTACTTACTAAAAAATGATTACGTATTCATAGTTGGTCCCAAAATGAAGAGGATAATTATAAAACTTAAGTAGAATTTGTCTATAAAATTATTCTGATATATAATATATTAAATTAAAACAAAAAATAATCCTCTGTAAATATTTACTTATCAATGATTTATTTACTATCCATAGAGATATGTCTACTTTACCCCAATTTAGTACGAGCGTCTACGCTGTCATACATTTGCATAAAGAAAACACAGTCCGACTTCACATGAGGTTCGGTATCATTAGTATTCCACCGAATATCCCGGGACATCTTGTCGCTGGAGAATTTTGCTAAGATTGCAGTGTTCTCAGCATGTTATACATGGCTCGTTGGTCAACGTACACGCATAATGATGTATGATAATAACATTATTAAAGTGTATCACAAGCTATGGTTCAAATACATCGTACAGTCGGCAAGAAAGGTGCAAGGTCGCTCTTGTCACGGTACAATCATATTATACTTAAAAAATCTCCAAATTATTAGAACGAAGTAACGAACGAGTCAAATGGATCGTCACACGTCACGTACCTAAGGAAAAGCGTTTTGCCTCCTCTATGCTAATCAAGACGTTCGGATCCGTTCGGCGTAGTATTAAGAATTAACTACCATCGTCAGACGACAGACGCTGCATGGTCGCCATACTTATTTACAACGTGAGCTTATTACATTGGGGAGTTGAAAAAAAGGCGTGAGTAAGTCCTCGATCGCAGCAAACATCTGCGGTTTTTAAAAATCGTATTTATTGAATTGGTTAAAACGTAGGGTCTCGATATTAAAAATAATATTAATTTTCTATCTATACTTAAATGTAAAGTAGGTACGCTACGCGATGTATTTTTGTGAGGACAAGAGTGACCCTTAGCGACTCGTTACAACTGCTGCGGGCCAGCTCCCGAGTTTCCAGCTCCATAAAATTGCCATTTGAGACAATATTATTATAGATAATGAATAAAATTGATGTCTGTTTCTAATTCCAAATTAAGCTTTTCGCTAAATGCATATGAAAGTATATTACAACAAGGTAGAAGTTACATATTTTTTTTTTATTTTTTGTGTATTTGGATATAATATTATACTTATAATAACACTAGCTGTGCCCCGCGGTTTCACCCGCGTGAGTTTCGGAATTCCCGCCGGAACTACTTTTTCTAAAACAAAAGTGGCCTAAGTTATTCCTTAAATATCAGCTATTTGCCAGTGAAAGTCCCGTTAAAATCGGTTCAGCCGTTTCAGAGACAGACAGACTGAGAAAAATTGTAATAATTAATTTTTTTATGTCAGAAGGTACCGTATATAGTGTATACCTACTGTAATATGCATTTAGTGAAAAGCTGTTAATTTGGAATTACAGACAATTCAATTTTATTTAAGTATAATATATGTACGTATAGTAATTATTCTTTAATATCCTTTTTATTATTAAGTATCTTTAAATGCGAAAGTAGGTTTGTTTTGTTACGCTTTCACGTTGTCAGGGGCACGTACAGAAAAGAACATAGGGTATTTTTATCCCGGAATTCCCGCGGGATCTTCGAAATAAACGTGGTTGAAACCGCGGGGGGCAGCTAGTTGTATTATAAATTCGAATGGGAGTTTGTTTGTTACGCGTTCACATCTTTAAACTACTCAACCGATCATTATGAAATTTTGCAATACACGTTGTGAGGGGTACAGAGAAGATATAAGTGAGGATATTAGGTGCATTTTATCTCAGAATTGATGCAGAAACTCCGAAATTAACGTGGGTGAACGCTTTATAATCTATAGAAACACCTATGTACCTATTAAAAAAATCATGCCATTAAAAATATTCGAATTCGTAACCGCGTGCCTACTATATTTTTCTCTATGCTCGTACCTACTCTAAAAACATCGTATTTACGATATACGTAGGTACTTCGTCTATTGAGAGATACACCTGGAAACCGGCACTTTTGCCCATTAGTGACGTGAATATTGCAGAGCAACCGTAGCACGCGTAGGTACCTACTGCCGATGCTATTGATTAGCCTACGGACTACGGAGCGGAGCGCGGCCATCACTCATTTACCGGCGTGTCCACGCGTCCGTCACGGCGGCCTTTATTTTTCAACGTTTTTCCACCGTTTTTAGCCATTTTTTCGCTAACGCCCGCGATACATATTTGATGGTGCGTCTGCAGGAAGGAAGCTTAGTAGCGTAATTGGTCCCGCCGCGCCGCGCCGGCGGACAAAAATGCCCTTCAGGTTTTCTGTATTGGAGTAGCTATTG
Source organism: Zygaena filipendulae (assembly GCA_907165275.2). Lineage (NCBI taxonomy): Eukaryota > Metazoa > Arthropoda > Insecta > Lepidoptera > Zygaenidae > Zygaena > Zygaena filipendulae. The sequence continues at coordinate 4,277,927 of OU015649.1, forward strand.
GGAAAATTCAGGCGTCCGTTATCGTATGTACCTAGATATTTTTTAATGTGAAGCCACTTATATTATATTACTAAAGAGATTTTTAACTCCTACCTAACCTATAATATGAATAGGTCTATCTTATAACACGTCGCGTTTCATCTTTACATAGTACTAGCTGTTTCCCGTGGTTTCACCCGCGGTAATTTCGGAGATATATTAGTAAGGAAGCTGCTTACTTTACTTATGCTGTCCGTTCGAGATAAACACAAAAACTACTGAACGAATTTTCATGCGGTTTTCACCAATAGATAGAGTGATTCATGAGGAAGGTTTATGTCTATAGTTTATCCTGAAATTCCAGCAGTAACTCCGAAAATACCGCGGGTGAAACTGCGGGGGAGAGCTAGTTAATTCATATTTATATGTATGTATGTCTGATAGGTAATAAACTTTCGAATGGGCGAAGTAAAGCAGAATGTAAATAACCTTACTACTTAATATTATAAATATATAAAAAAAATATGAAAAAGGTGTAGTTTTAAACTCTATACAAGTTTCGAGCGGTCAATTTAGTTAATGTTTTGTCTCAAGTTTCGCGCGTACCAACCCGTGTATTACGAGTTACGACTATTATCAGGAAAAGCGGGCTACGTTTGTTCTATAAAAAAATATCATACAAAAATATTACTCTGTATCTTCCTAGAATTATCTATAGGGAGAAAATACTGTGACTAGACATTAAAGAACAAACAGTCAAGTTCGCAAAACAAGAGTCATACACCAGCCAGTTTGTCCCGGAACAAAGAGTTGCCGATGGAGTCCCGATTCATGAGTATTAATTTATGACCAGGGGTCTACTAAGAAATTATACTTCCGAAACTGGGTCGGACCGACACTCGACAGAACGTTAGGTATATTGTGGCTCTATCACGATCAAAGTTCCATTTTTAACCGACTTCCAAAAAGGAGGAGGTTCTATGTTCGATTGTATGTATGTTTTTTTTTTTTTTTTTTTTTTTTTTTTTTTTTTTTTTATGTATGTTCACCGATTACTCGAAGACGGTTGGACCGATTGGAAAAATTCTTTTTTTGTTTGAAAGGGTATACTCCCAATTAGGTCCCATTGCCACCAAATCGGGATCTGATGATGGGATCTTGGAGAAATCGAGGGAACTCTTCAAAAATTGTAGGCACACCTATTGCGATTTGGGTATTTTTAATAGTAAATCGTTCATTTGCTTTCGGAAAGCAAAATTTGAAGAAGTGGAACTGATGATGAAGACCACAGGTGGTCATCGGAACAACTCAAAAATAACACGTATTTCACGGGTTCCGATTGAAGCGATTTCGAAAATTATTTTTTTGTTTGAAAGGGGATACTCCCAAATTGATTCCATTGTCACCAAGTCGAGATCTGATGATGGGATCTTGGAGTAATCGAGGGAACTCTTCAAAAATTATGAGAACACTTATAGCGATTTTTGTATTTTTTATAGTAAAACGTTTCTTTGCTTTTGGAAAGCAAAATTTGAAGAAGAGGAACTGATGATGAAGACCACAGATGGTCATCGGAACTACTCAATAATGGGTATTTCACGGGTTCCGAATCGTTAACTTTAATATAATTTCTGAACAATTTATGCCCGTCACAATGTATATGGTGAAGTGGAACTGATGGTGATGTACTAGGAGAACTCCTCAACAATTAACGTCCCTGCGTCGGGAAAAGCAATATTTTGTAAAAGGTGATGAGCAGTTAACATTAGGCTATTGTAACTTAGAGAAATTACAAACTAAGTCACTTAAAAGCGAGAAATAAACAAAATTTTAACAAAAAAATTAAAACCGACTTCCAAAAACACAAAACTAAAAAACTAAAAATAAAAAGCTAAAAATAACAAAATACCGATTTAATCCAAAAGACAAAAACACACGTAATATTATTATTGGTTTGAGCTACCACTGATCGGTATGAAGTCGGTGACAAGCCAAATATGGAGGGGGAAGATGGGCTAAGTCGACTCCCGCCACCAGCTCTTCGTGAGCAGAACAACCCAAGTGGGCAGACACCAGCGGGCTTGTCACCGAATTCAAACCGATCAGTGGTAGCTCAAACCAATAATAATATTACGTGTGTTTTTGTCTTTTGGATTAAATCGGTATTTTGTTATTTTTAGCTTTTTATTTTTAGTTTTTTAGTTTTGTGTTTTTTCTGTAATTCAATCGGATATTCTGTTGGTCTATTCAATCTTACTGATGCGACCGGCCGGACCGATCGGGAAGAAATTCGTAGCACCGATTAGGTATATAGAATTAAGAGCAATGTTGCTTACATTTTCTGATATAGAAACATGTAGGTATATATAAATAGAGCTGTAGCTATATCCTAATTATAGTAAGAAATTGACATTATAAGAAACAATTATGTTTGTTATTGAATCGACAGATTATACCTACTAGTATCTGTACCTAAACCTATACAACATTTAATTTTTTTTTTATTTTCCTATGGAGAAAGGCTTTGGGTCGTTGTGTTTACATAATCGTGCAATTTGCAATGTTAATCAGCAGATGAAGGCTGTTCTTCTGAATTTTTTAAAAGTTAATCAGGCATTATTTTATTGTTTTTGGTGGTCAACAATAAGGCGGCTGATCTGAAGTTACATAAATTACAATGAAATTAAAATGTTGTTTTATAAAATAATAATATTATTTAACCCAGGGGTTCTCAAAGTAATAAGGTAGGTACATAGCTCTGCAATATAAATAACTTTTGATTTTATATTTAAAAGTTATATCCTAACTTTTAAATATCCTATAAATATCCTTTTAAATATCCTTTTAAATATCCTATTTCAGTAAAATCTGCTTCGAACAACGTGTAATACAACGTGGAATATAATTATCTAAAGAAAAAATATTTTGGTCGAGTTGTTACGACGCGGCGGTTTATGTTAATTTCTTTAGCCACGTGACAGTATTCAGCATTTTTGAGTCAATTGTTCATTCCTTGAACTAACTTCTATTAAAAATGCATTTTGTGCGAAGCCTTGACGAGAATGTAGACTAGAAGAAAAAAATATTTTGGTAGAGTCGTTATGGCCGTTTGGCGTTTATACAGTAACTTGATTTGCGAACTTCGTTGCACCCCGCACCCCGGCATGAGCTTTCGCCCAACGCAAATAAGCTGGCGGCCTGTAGTCGTAGTAGAGTTAAAGCAGTTCGCTTGTAATAACTAGCATAACTTAGGATAGGTACGAAAAATGAAACACATGGAATAATTTACAAAATTTTAATTTCACCTGTCGCCGGCACTCTTAGGCTAGCTATAGGTAGCGTAATGTTCATTCTTTGTGTAGATACTGGTAACACCTTAACTGACAACACTATAACTGCGGCAGATATATTCGTGACCTTCTTGTTCCATAACACAGAAGTTAAATAAACTCTTAAGTTAAAAATAATTTGTGTTTAATCCTTTGCAGTTCATGTGTGTTAAATAAATAGATGGCAAGATTCACTAAACGCTAACATTACATATTATAGTAATTAAATTTAAAAAATATCATAAGTCAATCAATAAAGACCTTTATTCTGATGCAACTTTATAACTGATAATTCGATACTATAATACAGTTAAGTAGGTACCTAATACTTATGCAAAAACGAAATTTTACGGGTTACGTTCAAAATGTTTTAAAACATTTTACAAGTAAAATGGTTATTGCAATATACATGATGTCATTTTTTCGTTCAACTTAAACAATATAGTTTAAACTCAATCATAAAGACGGACCAAAAGGCTTAAACTCCAATTTTATAATTCGTAACATTCCAGTCTATAGTCAATACCTTGCAATAATTTTATGTATCTAACCAACCAAAGACATTATAAGAGAATAGACAAACAATACAAAATTATACTATGCAATCCAGGGCAACTAATTTTTGCGGGGGGAATGATCAAAATAAAAACCAATCACATCGTTGCGACGCAATCAAATGCAAGTCACCACAAAGTACATTTCAAATAGCCAACCACATCGCTTTCCGTCAAGTGGTATCTATAGACAATAGTCTCTGCTAGCCAACGGTATTTTTTAGCATGAGATTATTTAACCGCTGCGTGGTCCAAGGGGAAAGCTTAGCGGCCGAGCATATTGTCAATCTATTTCTCTTTCAATATCTTTGTATCTAACCATTACTGTGATCTAAGTTTTAGTTAAGTAATTTAATCAATCAGTTAACTCATAATTTACAGCCCTTCTTACACAATCACAAGTACTATGTATAGAATTATTTTTTAACAAATAATTTATAAAATACGGAAGTATGTACGATTTTATGCATTATCTATCTAGAAGTAAAGGAATGTTAGCGTTTAAGATAACTTACATACACATACTTATTTTTCACATTAATATAGAAGTCTATTTGAAGTTTGAACAATTTAATTTTAATGTAAGACAGTTGTTAAATATTATTATTACATTATGTACAACGGGTCATTGACCTTAGTCGTTTGAAACTTCGAAGATGTTATGTTTGTTGGCATCAAAATTATTGCTAAGAAGTTTTCTGCCTAAATTTTGGTACAGACAGCAAAATAAATAGCTGTGCAAACCGGCTATTATAATAACATAATCAAGTCACGATAAACGCACACTTTACTCACTGAACTAGAAAGATATTCGATACACACAGAGCTTGCAAAAAGATAAACTACCGGTCGAGATTTGTTCAGAAAAGACTGAGTTTTTGTTTTTTTTTACAAGTCCCTGCGCAGTGCAGAGCATAGGATGCTTTGAAACTGGCTTTTCTGACAAATATAAGTCTCGTTGGTCACCTAACCAGCAAATATTGTATTTTTTTGTATGGTTTAGTCAACCCTAACACAGAAGGATATAATTTGCGTGTGGGTTTAGTTATTTAGTTGCCGACATGTACCTACGCTATGTCTTTTGCTGTCTGTACAAGTCTACTTAAAACTAAATGATTTATACTAATATTTACAGTTTATTTTTAAAGAATAACAACGAGCTATTAATATTATTAAGTTTTAATTTACAGCTCGTAATTGAAATACGAGATAACAATTCTTTTTATTCGAGAAAATTTATTTACATAGCAAAATTGCAAATCACAGAGACGCGTGCGCATGAATAAAACATTCTGATTACGATTCAAGAACAACAAAAATTCAAAATCGATGTAAAATTAATTAAATAATAATATATATTACTGGCAAGAATCGATAGAATATAACATTTTTATTAATTCTAGTAAGTTGCATCGAAGTCATTTATATAAATAAAAAAATATTGCCACATGCGTGGCGGAGTGTCACTTGAGAGATCAGAACGGCTCGACCAACTTAGCCGAATTCTTTTTGTTGTGTTCGTAATTGTCAGGACAAGGTCTGTATAAAAGAAAATGTTTGTTTTTACAAACATCTTTGCACCGGAGATGTCGGAAATTTTGATGTTATTTTTTATACATATACAAACTCACTAACCAATCTGTAAACTACTTGGCCTATGAAGCTGTAATTTGGCAGGAGTCAGTTAAGAAAGAATTTTCTTTATAAAAAATATTCCAAGGGAATCCTGAAATTCACGCGGATGAATCCGGGGGAAAATCCAGTTATTGATAAATAAACGTGTTAGTTTAATATTAGATAGATGTATCGATAGGTATTAAATTTGATGACTCGTCAGAAAAAATGGGAATATTTTTACTTCGTCATGTCGTTTAAGTAGTTTTGATTACATGCAGTAATTTATGATTTGCTTATTTTACATAATATATAAAATTTTATTAGTCATGAACGAATTACATTTACATGAAACCCTTTTTGTAAACTTGACAGAATATGCTATTTTTCTAAGAAAATGAAACCTAAAGTTTTATGACAATATTTCAATGAAAAGTAATGATAATTCTGTTTACGAATTAGAAACATATAAAAACAAAATTGATGAAATATGTACATACGCACTTTTTAGGCAATGTTAAGTATCACTTTAAATAAATAGCAACAACGCATATTTCAACACGTCTCTTCAACTCTTACACTGTGTAAAACCATCAGATTAAATGGAATATTTAAATACGTCGAGTAGGTAAATGTTACACAAATTGCCATTTTCACAACCGAAATTAAATATGTAGGTACTAAAGTATCTATTATCTTAACAAGTTCACTATAGAACACTATTACTGACCGCTCGCTCTTTTATGGCAAAGTTCAAGATTTGGCGGCAGTGAGTAATAAGTGTGTGTCTCGATAAATTAAGTAATTGTCTTTTCATTACAGCGCCACTTTCACTCGGACTCTTCGTCACTGCGCGCGAGTCGTGTCTGGTTCGCGGCCGTGGAGAGGTCTAAGGCGGGTTCCGGCAGGCTAGGCCCTGGGCCTGTTGGGGCGTGGGGCCTCGTGAACTGAGGCCCCGGAAGGTTGACGGGGCCCTCGATGTTCACCGGACACGCTGGCATCGCGGGCGGCGTCCAACAGGCTGCGCTCGGCTGTTTAGGCTGCATTCCAGATGCACTGACGTAAGAACAGGCCATCATCTGCAGAACAAAATGATGTCTATGAATGTGTGCGTCATTATTTACATTTCGCAAGTTTCTGCACAAATTGTGTATTTTAAAATTAATAAAAGTGTGTTCTATTGTTTGGGGCCGATACCAATTTCAATTTTAGCTCAAATTGAATAGCTAGATACCTCAATTAAGAACTTAGCGAGTGGTGTTTACCTACCTATAAGAGATTGTTCACTTAGAGTTATTGTTTTATAGAGTTAAGTGCTTAATTGTTCGACTTTGATGATAATATAAAATGGTACGTTTTGTGAATAAATAAACTCAAATAATAATGGGTAGTTGGCTTGGCATGGCTTTCGATATAATATTCGTCGTATCTAGTCCGAAATTTCGGAGAAAGTAATCTCTAACAATGGACTATACTTTGCTATGATAAAAGTTCTTTATACTTAATTCTTTAAACTATCGTTTTAACGAAACAAAATTATTGAAGTTCTTCAACTAGTTATTTATAAACCATGCTATCGAAAAGATTTAATAGGTATTTAAATAGTTAACGAACTTGATTGTAGAAATTACAAGTGAAAGAGATTGTCGAGGATAGAACTTTCAAATCGCCATCGCACATCGATTGGAGAATAAGTACTACCTACTATTAAATAAGTACCTATACCTAACAACGGTTAGTAGCACAATGTTTAAGTACTTATAGAAGTAAGAATGTTACGGAGCTTCGACTCTGACTTTGATAAGTCGGAACTTCCGAGTTCCGGCTGATATAGATATTATATATGGTATTGACGATAAATATAAGGTTGCAGGATTTTTTTGTGATCTCACTAAGTCATTTGATGTTATACAGGGAGAATTGTTACTGGACAAATTATCATTATATGGTATAACTGTCATAAGCTACTAAAATCTTCCTTATCTGATAGAACTCAAACAGTACAAGTAGCTACAGACTGCCGCAAAATTAGGTCGAAGACTGGTGACGTCACCATCGGTATCCCTCAGGGTTCATCCTTAGGAAACCTTTTTAAACAACAAGGAATCATGACGTTATGCTTACTCACATATTTGAGATAGTAGAATATGTCAGACAAAACATGACTCACTTCAGACGCCGAACGGGTGGTGGGCGAAATCTTCGTAATACTGGAAAACTTGAGACTGTATCACGAAGAACAAAATTGGCAAGTAAAAACCCGCGAGTAATTGGACCTACATATTACGAGCAGCTTCCCACAGATTTACGGAATGAAAATGATGACAAAACTTTTTATCGCCGATTGAAAGCCTATTTATTGGATAAAGCATATTACTCCATAAATGAATTTTATGTAAAAACTATATAATAGAATTTATTCATATTTTATATATTTAAATTACCTTGAAATTTCTATTTTATTACTATTTTGTAATATGAGTATTTTTATATTGTATCATAATATTATTATATAATATATTATTACATAATATTATTATATTACCGTTTTGACGATGATTCTGCCAATGTCACAGTTTGAACAGTCACGGCATAGAATTGATTTGATGACAATTGTACTCTGTGACATTTTATCTTGACATTTTGTTAACATTGATAGTACGAGATAAAATAAAATAAACTCAGAAGAATATTTAGTTATTCTTCTGAGAAAATAAACTAAACTATATGAAGAAATTTTTATTACTAAGAAGAAGAACTAAACTATATCTCCGGTTCCGATTTCGGCTCCGACACTTTTAAATCGAAGAATTATAAAGCGCGGAGGACCCTCCTTAGTGCTTTCTGTGGTAAACTACTCTTTCATTTTACGCAATACTGTTGATTTGCGGATGATGTTTAACACATCTCTCTTCTGCCACCACCTCCGACTCAGCTTCGATTCCGACTCCGACAAACCAAATTAGAAAACTCCGACTCCGACTTCGGGTTCCATAAACTATATTATACATAGCATTCGTATTTACAAGCTAAGAATTGACGAGTAGTGTGGGGCTCTAATCACGCTAATGGCTACTGCGCCATGCCCCCCCACTCCAGCCCGCTGTGGTAGGTGCACCCGACCGCTCTGAGGCTTTCACGCTAATACGGAGTGGACAGAGGAATCAGGATCACCTCAATGTCTAATTCTTATACGTCTTACGTTGTAAAAAGTTATTTCTTAATGTACCTAGCTACGAGTAATTAGGTGTGGTCCATTAGAATTAGTTCACTTATTGTTAGTTTTGAAATACAATAGTACATTTTAATTAAAATATTAAAGCGCCGATCCAGGCTTATAACCCAATTACAAAATTTAAAAAATTTAATATCGTCATAAGGACATCACTAAGACATAAAAAAAGCTATATTACCTTCCAATATAAATAAAGATTAAACGCGGTTATAAATATGAAAATAAATTTCCACTAGGCACTGATGGACGTCGTGACTGAAAGTATCAAATTGTTCAAAGTTGTAATATTACAATGTGCCTACTACCACTTACTCGGGTTTTGCCAAGCAACGAGCGAGTTATTAGTTATTACCAATTTATGAACTTATCATAACAGTTCCATATTAAATGAAGCGTACAAAAGCCTGGCACAATGGTAAAAGCCACGTTTGTTGCCGGGTGTACCTCCTGGCTGCAAGTTAACAATGATATCGCGACTTTAAAATTTATTGCACTCGATCAACTTGTTGCTCACGTTTCGCTCCTAAACTTTATGAATTTTACAATAACCTTGGTAGTCTAGGTATTATCTAGGACTACATATAATACTACTATATTATTTGCGTACTAAGCTGCAGTCAAAACCAACAAATCAAAGCAATATAATAATCACGCATTCGCGCGGCGTGCACAAATTAATTAAGTTAACGCCATTGATGTACTACCATACGCGATGTGAAGTGTAGACTTTCGGACACGGTAGTATAGACGAGTATTAAACTCTCCTATGAGAATAAACAGGCGCGGGAGGCGGCTGGACGAGGCTCCCCGTCGCCACACAAATGAATTAGTGGTACCTACAGGTCCACTCCCCGGCCCCCGGCCCAGCCCGCCGTCGCCCACAGGCCGCCCATAGCCGTGACTACAGAACAGATAGAAGGGGCCATCAACTCATATAAAAACCAGTGTCGCCGGGTGATTTTCGTATACATCACGCACAAAAACAGTGATCAAGGTAACGAAACGTATTAAACGCCATTTAGTAACGTTTTCAGTTAGTCACTGTTTTCCAAATTCCCAGTTATGGGTATATTCTGGAAAATACACTTGGGATGCGAGCAAAAGAAATTCTGAGAAAGTTAAGAGTGTTTGCTCTAACTTCCTTTGCAACCGTGGCGCGCCTTCCCCGCTTAAGTAGCCTCTCTAGATAATATACAACAATATTGTTTCCTCTGCGGCCGTGGCACCGCAGCGCGAGCGCCCCGGCGCGAGGAGGGGGGAGGGAGAGAGGCATGTTACGATTAAAATATAATTAGGCGCACAGCAATTGTTTCGCCATCGAACCAGGTGGCGCGGCTGAGGCGGCTAGGTAAATTAAATAGCCGTATAGGGTTTCCAATTACGTTCGCTCAGTCGCTACGGAAAACACGCTTATTGCCCAATAATAGAACAGGGAACAATATGAGGATCTTGTAGCTCGCTGATTAATTGTTTTCCGCCGGGCACCGACCCACAGCTGTTCAGGTTAAAAGTTGTAGCGGAAATAAGCTGTAATTGATAAACCAGCGAGCACGGGCGGTGCGGACTGCGGTGCACGGTGGTGGCGTACAGTCAGCATCAAAAATATGTAAACACTCGTTAGTCGTTGAACTTTATTACTATAGCATTATCGACTTACATATTTCTGATGCTGACTCTACTAACGGCAACACGCAAATAGTGTAATGCGATATTAATAACTATCAGTGATATTATAGTGATAGTGTGGCGTCATAAATCACTTACACAAAAACAGAAATTTTTCATGTTCACCGGATTCGAGTTTGTTGCGACTACGCAGCTACATAATTACTTATGAACTGGCCGAGTCGCCTAATTTATCAATGTCGGATTATGAATTAGTAATGGCGTTAATTAAACATGCATAATATTTGTGTAGGCGAGGCGAGGCGATGTATAACTGCGATATTGTCGTGGCCGGGGCGCGGGTAGGGCGGGCGGCGGCCGGGGGGCGGGGAGCTGGTTTGCAGCGAAACAATTAGGTTTCAAACTAATACGGACGCCATTGAAAGTTATCCGGTTGAATTTGTCCCCTATTCTCTGCGGATGAAATACGACTAACTATTGCGTTGGGTTACATCGGAATTACCTATTTGGTTGTGATGTATACTCGTATGTTTGTGCAATGTGAAGGTATCTACTGGAGGCGAGTCTAGTGCGGTCTTTAAAAAATTACCTTTCGGATATTATCTGAAATTTAGCTAAACCACTGCCACCACCTTAATATTATGTTATTACAATATTATGCAAATATAGATTCTGCATACTTTGGAGGTTCACCTTCTAAGTTAATCGGACTACCTATTTATTAATATTGAAGATTATTGCAATTAGTATTTGAATGTCTAAAAAATTCTCATGGTCAAGCATAGATAAATTTGCAGTAATAAAATTAAATTTAGTGAAGTAAAAACTAGAACTTAAGTACCTATAATTTAAGCTTAGTAAAGTTGTAGTTTTAAATGAACTTGAATAAGTCCATTTTCAAACTTATTTAAGACTTGATTCAAGTCATTCACAAATTTGGGATATAATGAATAGTGCAAGCCACCCGAAGAGGCACGTAGACTGTAAATTTACAGTCCAGTGCAATCAGTGGCAAGTGAAGTCATGACCTCCAGTGCAGCGTTCTGAATACACAGGAGTTCACACTAATGATCGATATAATATGATATTGCTCTGACAAAAGAGCAATCTATGTAGAAGTTCGTAAGTACAGATCATATTGTGCAAAATTTGATTGAACAATAGATGTTATAATGTCATTATTAAAACTAAATATAAGAAAAAAAAAAGTCATTGTAATATGCTGCCTTCTTTATTTATTACCGTGAAAATACTTGTATATTGGCACAATATAGCGAGTACAAAAACGTATAATATGTATAATCTAGGTGTACGTATAACGGATAAACTGGAGAATGTACACGATAGTTTTAGCTAGATATAACGAGGAGGCTGCAATGGGTATGTAGATGCGTAGAATAACATAATATTGAAAATTAATTCAAACGCCTCTTCACGCACAATAGCCCAACGACATTCCATTGACAGACCGAGCAAACACACCCGCCGGGACGCAGCCGGGACCGGCACCAACTCAATGCAGAACGATTTCTAGCGGACGATACTCGCACATTCCTATTCGATTGTAACAACACTAACGACTGTTTATATTGGCGCGGGTTCGGTGCAGCTCGATCAGGCGACAATTGGGCACGGCCGGACCGACTTTCGCGAGACAATGCAAGACTGGGCCTAAATAATTTAATAGTTGTAAGCGGCAACGTCCGCTTCGAGCGGTCGGCAAACATTCGCTGCAAATTCGGACGATTACAACCGCCAGCGCGGCTGGTACCACTGTTCAAGACTTAGATTTGAGATTAATGTGATGAGATTCATATAATATATAGATTATTCTCAAGTGACTAGCTATTGTTTCATCCGCGTTAATTTCGGAGTTCCTGCGGGAGTTCTGGGATAGAAAGTACCTACCTTATGTCCTTTTCTGTACCCCTGTAAAAGTGTACGAAAAATTTCATGATGATGAATGGATCGATTAGTTAAAGCGTGAAAGTGTAAAGAGCAAACAAATAAAAGGAGAACAATTACTATACTGCACTGCGTAGGTACAGCTACGATAACGTGACGTAGACTAGGAGTGTAACAGATAGGGTAAGGTACGATGTGAGAGTGATAGTGAACGTTTCGTTAGGCGGGCGGCAATAAATTAGGGCGGCGGGCGGCGAGGCAGGGCGGGCGGCGGGCGCGGGGGGAAGGCGGGTCGCGTGCGCTGCAGCCGTTTGTCGCGTCGCGTGCGTGCGCCCGCGCTCATTCCTTATTCATGCAGCCAGAGCACGCACGCGACGCGCCATCGTCAGCAGCCAACGGCACACTTTCGAAGCAACTGTGTGTCACGTCTGAACACTGAAGTAACAACTCGGACGACGATGTAGGTATAATAATAAAAGATCAAACATCAATATACGGTACAAAAGGTACCGAAATAAGTTGTTTAACCTATCGGTCAAGTTGTGATTGATCTTTGGGAAACTTTACAGTTAGTTTACGCTGAAATAAAGTGGAAAAGTATACATAGCTTAGTAGCTACGTCCTACAGTTAGGTAAGAAACATATTATGTTTATAGTAAATCCACGTACTCGTTCACGCTTAGTTAAGTGTATACGAAGTTTAGATTTGTAACATCTTTGTGAGAACACGTCAAAGGACTTTGCATAATTTCCGATAACGAGCGTTCGAGTCACTCTTTTACTTCAAAGCAGCCGTTTCAGTTACAGTTTATTATTAATAAAATTTAGCTGTGTTGTTGTGGCGGTCGGGCGGTAGGGCGATCGGGCGGTCGAGTGATCGGGCGGTCGCTCGGTGGGCGCCAGGCCGTTCGGCCCGTCGGCTAACGAGCGTGCTCCGCGCTCGTTACCGGCCGCCCCGCTCCGGCCCGGCCGGTCACCGCCGCGGAAAATTCGCCCGAAACTGACGCGCGTGAAAATTTAATGAACGGCCGGACGCTAGTTAACTAAAAGGTAAAGTGCACCCTCTTGACGTGTTCGGTAAATATTAATAGTGGTTATGGTAGTGTGTGCCATTAAAAATGCAGACAGTCCACCGACACGGTCCGCTGTATAGCGGTGCGTAAGAGCATACGTTCATTAACCCCTTTAACATGAATATTTTTCTTTAAATTGCCTCTATTTGAGCTCAACTACGTGAAGGGACGCGTGTGACGAGCGATGACACGCCTTAAATTATGAATCCTACTAATATTATAAATTTGAAAATGTGGATGTTTGTTACTCAATCACGCAAAAACGGCTGAACGCATTTGAATGAAATTTGGCATGCACGTTGTCAGGGATACAGAGAAGGACATAGGGTACTTTTTATCTCGAAATTCCCGCGGGAACTTCGAAATTACTGCGCGTGAAAACGTGGGCCACAGCTAGTATAAAATATAATAAACTAGATAGAGTGCAATATCACGACATTTTAATGTATTCTGTTCCATCGGAAAGAGATTGTTGTTCAACTATTTTGTCAACCAACTGAGCGTTGCGAAAATCGAATTTGTCCAATAAAAAGCGACATTCAGTGTCGAAGTTGTGCATGGTCTGCGAACACTCTCCGAGAGCAAGTTTCACTCTCTGAGCCGTTTTAAAACTCTTACGGATGCTATTAAGGATAATAGAAATCGTCTAGCTGGCACGATGAGTCTAGGAATTATTTCTGCGACTAGAATGATCTAAGTTTGAATTTTATGTCGATTCCGTTCGGATGCGGGGGTTGTTCGTAGGTGGCTGGGCTGTCTGTGGAAAGTATCGAAGTTGCGAGATCTGCGAGGTGTTCCGCGGGGCGGGAGGGGCTGGCGGGTGCGGGGATTTGTTATCCGGTAATGAGGATCGTTAATTATGTATCGCAAGGCGAGTTGCCATTTCAATTCGCAACGGTTCAGTCTCGCGGGCCCTCGGGAACGAGGTCAAGGGTTCACGACGCCCTCAACCCTGAGACGAGAGGTTGCCAAATTAATGAGACACTCCTTTGTAATAAAGGAATAACAACAAGATTTGCGCACGCAAACCCGAGTCCAGGCTGCGATGTCATTAAAGCGTAGCGAGGGCTCGTCATTACCGCGCACCCTGCATAACTTCATAGGTACACAAATACATATTTTTATGTAAGTATATACATATAAATGTTTCAGACATAAGTGATACCATAGGTAACATAATAATTTAGCGTGTAAAACTGGACCTAGTAACACCCAGTTTCGAGCGACTGGGGTCGGGATCGTATTTTCTGTTCGTGTCGTCGTCATAATATACAATTCGTCAGTTTACAAACGGCTGGAATTTCGTATAATGTCGAAGACAGAAAATGCGTTGTGGTAGGTGTTCGCGCACCAAGGATGGGCATCCTTATAATTATCATGGATGCGTTTGTTTGTTATGCTTTCACGTCTTAACTATATACTTAATAATTATCATCATCTTGAAACTTTGCATACCTACCTAGACGTTGTCACGGATAAAAAAAAATAGGGTACCTACTGTTTATCTTGGAATTTACGCGGGAAATTCGAAATTAACGCGGATAAAAATAAATAATTAAATCATCTTTTATTATCATTTGTAAAGTATGAGACTTATAAGAATAAATTCTATTTATATATACTTATGCTAAATGCAAATTCTTTCGAATCTGTTGTCGTCACAACTTAACCTAACTTAGCACGTCACTCGGGGTGCTCGCACAATACAGCGATGTTTTGTTTTCGCCATTATGATAATATTGAATAAAAATTTCAGCCATTTATACAGACTAACTCTACAATTTGACTGCGACACACATACAGGGTTTCTAAGTCTTCACTAATTGGCTGAGCAGGCAGGCCAGCCCAATTAGCAGTAGTGAGATGGTTAATTTTAATCGGGCGCCCTTATCAGTGCAAGACTCCACTAATCTTGCTTTAATACAGGTTTCATATAGATAGAACTTAATTAGTTAAACGCCAATTAATTTTAATTTATTGAATGTATTTTAAAATCTTTACTTAAAATTAAGTATCTAATCACTAGAACTACTCTGAGTGCGGCCGATAATCCTTAAGGTTTGCTACCTATTGGCAATGAAGTAACGATAAGAAGTATATTTTCTAAATATAAGATTAAAAAAACAAGTGCCAATAAGATAACAAAGTTACTGTATTTTCAACAATAAAACGAATTTGCAACTAATTCAAGTGGTAATGAAGTAAATACGAAATAAATTCCCTTTCATAGGTGGAAACTACATATCAAAGCGTTGCGGGATTTCTCGAGAACTTCAAGACGCTCTTAACGATTACTAGGTAGTAGGTAGGTATACGTAATTTAAAATATCGCCTGATACAACGGTATAGGAGTATTATATTATCTGTGGTATAGGACAAAAAATAAATGTCTCAAATAGACTTGAACCGCTCTGATTAAAGATATTATTTTTATGACGAGTTTGACTACTTAGTGCAGTAGTACCTAAGGGCCCTAGAGAAAATAGTGTTATATTGGAGTTTTTATTTTTTTATCCAAATAGCATCGCAACGGTAACATGAAACATATTAAGATAATATTATAAGTAGCTAAAATAAACAGATAAAAGATTTTATACTTAGCTTATCTATATTTAAAAATGAAACTAATTAAGATGATAATAAAAACGATTATTGGACTATTATACTTATAATATATTCCACAATAGTGACAAAAAAATGAATGGCGGTACACGGCGAGAAGCATGTTGATTATAAACAGACGATTGAAAAGCAAATAAATTAACATATCCCACCGACAAAAGATGGCAATCGTGCTCGACGTAGACGATGGGCAGCGATACAAAAACTATACATATTAATTTCATTGGACATTCGCTATTTTAGTGAGCGTGTGGGCGTTTCTAAGAAACGAGTTGTAGCGTTTAATTAATATATAAAAAAAAAAAACATCTATAGTTAATGAATTATTTAACAACATGGAATCGGGTCAGTGAAATCATAAACATACGAAATAGTGAAATGCTACATTCCAAACCAGCCTTTTATTGTATTTTTAATATAATGGCCGGGTAGTTGGTATTTATGTGTGTATAAAATAATAAATACAGAATAATATTGATATGTAGATTTAACTATATTTTATTTGCGGTTTCACTCAGGATTTCCTCGGGAACTCTTTTTACTGAGAAAATCTGTATCCCAAATCGCATCTAATCTGACACATTTATAATTATTGATTTAGTTATTAATAGAGTATTAACAAAATATAGTAATAAGATTATCCTAATTAATCGATAGAATAAATTCGAATGTGAGTTTACCAAGTTACGCTTGTTACGAGTGTATGTTATGCTTTCACGCCTTAAATACTTAATCGATCATCATGAAATTTTGCATCCAAACTGTCAGGGATACAGAAAAGAGTAGGCACTTTTCATCTCATAATTTTCGCAGGAATTCCGACATTAACGCATGTAAAACCGTGGGGAACAGTTAGTGTTAAAAGGAATTTAAAAAATATGGTCCCCGTCGCATATTATCGAAAATGCTGGCAGCTATTTTCTCGTCTCCATTCATATTATTAGTAGCATCTAAATATTACTCGCATACGAACTTCGAACTGATGTACTTTTTTATTGGGTTCAATTCACAAAAACTTTTCGTTCAACGTAAACATGAGTACAGTGTTTGTTATAGTAAAAGTTATATTATTTTTCCAGCAGAAGCTTTCTTCATCAAGCGAATGCATTCGATCGCATATCAACGCATCCCATTAACGGCGCAAGTTAGCGAAACACAAAACAGACGCGGCGCGGCGCGAGGGGAGGGGGCGCGAGTGAGACGACACGAGAAACCACTTCCGCAATGAGATGGGGCACTTCCTGTGATTGAGGGCGGCCCCCGCCGAGCACCCTGACCAAATCGCGACAGACAGGTTTTTTTAAACCAATTATTAAGTACTTTCTTTCTGAGAAATTGCGTGGAGTACCTGCTATACGATATGAAAATTTATTGACTTAAACAGTTAAAATATATTAGTTCTCACACTGGCGCCTAATTTAGTTGACACCATTACGTTTCAATGCACACGATTTTAACTAAAAAAATATATTATTGGATCGTTGCACAACATGTCGTCATTATGTATATTATTCCTATGTAAAAAATCTACAGTATACTCTTTATAGAAATGGTTAAGCGAATTTATTAAGCCGAGAGTTCAAGTGCAATGGGGGCATAACAAGGTACAATGTACACAAGGTAATAAGTCCATTTGGTAATGATGTTTACCTACGCACCGCACCGCCAACGCGGGCCGTCTTATTCTAATCTACCAATTCAACATTGATGTTAAATAACGGGGAATTAATTAAATTTATTATTTAAAAACGGCAAAAAAGTAGGCATATCAAATTAGTTTTTTTTTAAACTTAATGTTTTTCTCCTTTTCGGAAATGTAGGTAAATATTCCTTAAAAAAGAAAACTCGTGCGATTAAGAAGAGTTTATTCTTCTTCTTGATGAATCTTGATTTCAGTTTTTATCAATGTTGTACTCTAACGACAGCATCGTTAGCGAACACTCTTGTGCCAGGTGTCGCTGGTTCGCTGGTAGTATACGAATTAGGGTAAATATTTACCTTGGGTCTTTTTAGTACCATATCATATTGTAGATATTATGAGTCTGTATTTAAATACATAAGTATGTAAGTGTTGTTCAAACTGCATATGATCAGAATGGGAGTAGGTGGCGTTGTGGGTCCAAGCTGCATTATTATTATTATTTATCTATTTATTTATTTTTTAGGCGGACTAACAGCTCTCAAAGATAATAATTAAATGTTTTAGCAGTCAATAAAAGATCTCCGATGACAGCAACTAGAATTATAAAACTTTTGACACCTATAAGATAGAATGTGATAAATCACTTCAAAAGTTAATTATTATTAATGATAATCGTATGGCATAAAAAAAAAAAAAAAATTGACCAGCTAAAAGTTTTAATTGTGTAGTCCAAGGCCGAAGCAGTACAATAATATAGTGCTGCTATTCACTACACGAACACGCCCGACGCAGCCGTCGATGCAGCGGGTGAATGCCGGCACATGCCTGTGTAATTTCCCCTGCACTGCATCCCACTTCTATCCCATCTCACTCGCTCAGCTAAGTAATGACTTAGATCCATTCCCTGATAAATAGCAAATTGAATGTGTTTCTCGCACCAATGTGCCGCGACCACGCCGTCTACTAACACACGTTATAATTTCAACTAAGTGTCCGGGTACGACTCTTGTCTGCGAAATTAATGCAAAAATCTTTAGTATCAATTTTATGTCAATAAAATAATAAAATTAGTTCGCAATATAGAACATAGAAGGCATGAATTAATCCAATTATCTCTATCTCTGAGTAGCGTCATAGCAAATTTCAACTATTTAATTTCACAGCCACTATTATGTTCCACCGGGCGGGCACTAAAGCGGAAAAACTAATTTCGCGAGCAACAAGCACAGGTCAAACTGCATTTTAAAACTAATTCCCAGACGGAGATGGCGAACCACAACGATAACCTAGGTAGTGGGTACAACCATTTACAATGTTTTTCGTTGGTCGTATTTTTGGCTTGTTTTACGGGCGGGGAATATGAAAAGTTTTGAGGGGCTCTCCTGTGGAAGCGCATAAAGGCATTTTACGATGCGTCTTCAAGTTAAATGCGGTGCATGTTCGCATGGCTGTGCTGAATTTCAACACGGCATAACAACATTACACGTGCTATCATCTGACCATGAAAATTTTAAACAGCTCGCTGCAGACTAAAATGCTAGCCAAATAGTGTTCCCCAGGGATGTAGAGGAGGAAGTGTTATTTTGACGATCCTCGTTCCAGAAAACCCCTACTGCATGTTGGAAACTTGTGAAGAAAATTTATAGTATCCCCAATTTTTCTTCATTGCCCAATTTACAGTATTGGTCCAGCTTGTGAAAACAATATTCACAAATTGTACAACGAAGGAAGGTTCTTGTAAAATTGCAATAAAATTTTGGGTACGAGCGCCGATGTACACGAATTCCTAGAGTTGGTCCAATAAAGGACGGCGTGCAGCCGCGTTAGGAACCCATAAACGTACGTATTATCCATGTAAGGCGGAATAGCCGTTGCACAATTAATTGTTTCATTTTGGGAAACAATTCCCGCTCCTCATTCAATTAAGAGCGGCGACTGGGGTGGGGGCGGCGCGGGTGCAGGGAGTACCCCCGTTCATGAGACGGACGTATTAATAGCGCCTGCAATATTGATATACTCGTATCGTATCCCACGTACCGCCCGGAATACGATATTGTTTGTTAGAGAATTCGATTTGTGTCGATCATAAATCTTGTGCCTTATGTTGAGTTTGGAGTTGATTGAATTCCAACATCGCGACACAAGAAACGTGTCATGTTGTGTAAGACTGAGTATTGCTGTAGGGTACTACTGCTACAAAGAGTATACAGTTTTCACCTGTCCTAAACGAATAATGAATAAATAAAACGAGTTGATGACGAAACGCGTTTAGGCAGTGCCGATGCCGAGGCGAGGCTCAATTAGCAAAAACACACAGAATTAAGAACGACAAACATGTCAGGATACGCGATGCGAAAGGATGTGACCTCTCCCCGATCTGAATTTTATACTGCACCATTCATTATTCATTATGTTTGTTAAGAAAATTACTGCAGACCTTTTAATATAACAACCCAAGTCGCAAAAACGGTGCTACAAATTGGAGTTGGTGAACAAATTTGGAGGAAATCAGGCCTTGACCTGCTCTGGCTATTAGTACCCACCCCCGCGTGTCGGGCTGTCAAATACAATTTAATTTGCTAGCAAATTAATGCAGATCATTGGAAGTAACAAAAGGTTTGCTGATTAAATTGAGTACTTAAGCTTGTCAACGTAATCAATATTAAGAGGCTTTCGACCAACAAGTTTGCCGGTTGGGATTTTGCCTGTTTCGAATACCTGGATGTACGAGTATTTAGTTTGGTAGCATTGCTCTCATATCAGCGCCTCGAATGAAGTTTTAAGTGCAATCTGTTAGATTGGTTCATTACATCCCATTAGTGGAGTAATGAGTCGCGATGCACAGCGGCAGGTGCGCGCGAGACGGGCGTGGGCGAGCGTGACGGGATGGGACGGGATAGATCGAAATCCGGGACGTGTCGTGCAGTCTGAACCGATCTACGCTTCGCCGCTGGTGGAACACTTGCACGTACTATCTTCATTACCGTTTTACTATCAAACCGAGTCTCTTTAAGCGGAAAAGTTAATTACAATTGTTGTTTTTAAATATGCGAAACTAGCTGAATATTAATGATATGACCATATCACTTATTAAAGAGATCTTACAATTTAAAACGCTTTTAAATCGCAAAAAGCGACAGATATATTATAATATGTAGCTCGTGTGTCTGGTTGCGTGGAAATTAGCTATAGCTTGTGCGTTGTAGGATTTCGAGTATGAATGCAGGTCGGGTCTGTCCATTAGCCTAATTGCAGGCGCGGGTTGCGGCTAAACCGACCCACCTCTAGCGCTGACGACGTCTTTGTTACCGTCAACTTCCATATTTGACGCATACTTCCAGTAAGTACCTAAGTGATGAGTTATGAGTGCACATTATCTCTTGAGTATTTACAATTTTCACGGGGGATTAGCTGTTACTAGATAAACCGTCGCACTCAGAGTCGACTTTAATGATTACTTAGTTAAGTATAGATTTTTAAAACAAAACTGCCGCAATCGGACAAGTTTAATAAATTAATGGTCATTGGCTTTTAACAAATTAAGTTACATCTCATTAAATGCCAATTAACATTAATTTACTGAACGTCTCTGATTGCGGCAGTTTTGTTTTAAAAATCTATACTTAACTAAGTAATCATTAAAGTCGACTCTGAGTGCGGCCGAAAATAACAATTATATAAAAGCCTATTTAGTCAATTGATAAAATAAAACCGTTAACATTTTCAATAAATAAAAAAAAAATTGACTTATTCGTCAACTCGCACGCGTTATTCGTCAACTCACACGTGTCAAACTCGCGTGTGTGCGCGTGTTTGACACCTTCTGTTTTTACCTACTTTTTTAGTCGTCAACTCGCTCGACTGTGAAAATATGAAGAGTCAGCTAGTTAGTTAACCGCCGCACTCAGAGTCGACTTTAATGATTACTTAGTTAAGTATAGATTTTTAAAACAAAACTGACGCAATCAGAGACGTTCAGTAAATTAATGTTAATTGCATTTAATGATATGTAACTTAATTAGTTAAATGCCAATTAACATTAATTTATTAAACTTGTCTGATTGCGGCAGTTTTGTTTTAAAAATCTATACTTAACTAAGTAATATTAAAGTCGAGTCTGAGTGCGGCGGTAAGAGACATTTATAAAAATTAATATACATAAGGTATACTTATATTATTAAGGCAGGTACCCACTTTAAATGTATAAAAAATTTATACGACTTGACTTTCAAATAAAATATAATACTTATCGTTTTCGAGATAACTAGTGGGTGGTTTCATTGGCGTGAATTTCGGGATTCCCGCAGGAACTCATAATTTCATTTCATATAAACTTTTTCCTGACAATAGGGTACTTGAATGAAATTTATTATAAGAAATTGTGTCAATATTTCAAAAATAGAGCCCTAGAAAAGCGTTATCGTGAAAGATTCACTAAAAATTTTTCAATAGTTTCCAAAATATTCAACTTTTAATTTTGTGGAACGGAACGTTGCAATGAAACACCAATCACAGTCACGCTTAACACATTACGTCACTTTAATTTTTTTAGGAAACATTTACCTCTTTCAAAGAAGGCAAAAGAAAGTAAGTGCATACAGTCAACGCATATTTTCCATTTTCTGAAGTTTTTTACTTTAAAATGCATCGGTAAGATGCATTTCGATTGTTTACTGGAACTTTTGAAGTAACTCGAAACAGTTCAACCTTAATTTCGCTCTTGGATATTGAAGTTATCTGTCTGTCAGTGTCACATGACCCTGTCAATACGACAGTGACATTTCTATCACAGATTAATAAGGCGTAATTTTGAACTAGTGACGTCATTCCGCGTTTCAGCGGTAAAGTCAAAGTAGGAACTTTGAAACGCTCTATTTAATTAATTTATAAATATATTTTTTTCTTTTTCTTGCTTTGTTAGGCCATATATCTTTAAAATAGACTGGAAAAAAAATCATGCAAGTACCCTATTACGAACAATTTTTAAGTCGATCAAACCGTTTTCGAGTTGTTGATAACATGTTGATCACTAACGTCATGTTGATGAGTAACATGTAGGTTAGTCATAATAAGGTTAGATATAGGTTATTTGAAAAACTACTAATGAGAAACCTTATACTAACTTCAGCGTGTTCTCGTTGTGTTACGACAAAGGCGTGGGGAGGGCGGCTGCTCCTAATTAACTGATAAACTTTCATGAGCCCCCCCCTCCACCTCCCCCGCCCGCGCGCCGCCCCCCGCCTGCACCTCCCGCTAATTAATGTGCCCGCGGGAACCCGCTCGGACGCCTCGAGCCCGACCCTTGATTTGATGCACACATGGACGAGCGAGCGCATTCGGAACTCAATTCAATCAAACGTCCCGCAATCAATTTTTATTAATCCATTAAATTGAACAAATTTTGTTTTGAATCACATCTACCAAGTTTTTAGCGTTACTAGTTTTGGTAACAACTTTGCGAAAGGTTTGAGCAGTGTCGATAGGTACACGCCTACACGGCAATCCTTTTAGAAACGACTAACAGTATGGGAGGCAGTCAGACCGCGTACTACGGCTGGCGTGCTGCAACCACTTGCTTGCACTTTACACGCGGTGGGCTAATTCTAACTAATATTGTAAATGCGAATGAAAAATGAGTTTATTTGTTTGTTTGTAACGCCCAGCCTTTTCAGTCCTTCACTACTTAGCCGATCATCGTGAAATTTTGCATTCACGTTGTGAGAGGAACAGAGAAGGACTTAGGAATCTTTTGATGTCGGTATTCCCTAGGTCACCATGTCTGCCCGCTAATTAAGAGGTTCCGGGTTCCATTCCCGGTAGGGTGGACTTTGTGTGATAGGGTTCCACTTTCCAGTCTGGGCTTGTTTGCATAATATGTACCTTTCTATAGAATAATATGTACAGCTAAATTCCACGTTCAATCGCTCTCTTTTTATGCTACGAGTGCGTTACTTCATTTGAAATGTGTTCCGTTTTGACGTACAAGAACATTGGTAAATTAAGGGTTGTCTGTAATATAATATATGCCTTATTGTGTTATTCATTACCCAACGCTGCTCGGCAAGATTAAACGACCATCCACCTAATTGAATCTCTAATACAGATCCAAATACATAACAATCCTTCTAACGGATTACTATAGGTTTTCCGTTTTTCATTAATTAATTGTTATCTACCTATCTGTAATAAGTACCTAACTGAAGGGATTTGAGTACTTAATGAAATCTCTAAGTTTAATTAAACGCATATCCTTGACGACTTCAATTGGAATTAATTAAAACGAAAGCTGTTCTTCATAAAACGAAATAGAATTAATTCAAATTAGTAACTGTTAGCAATAAAAGTGTGCGCCAACGTCGTAGCATCTACAGGGAACTCGAAGAATACGCCAAAATGTTCCAAGTTTCTTGAAGCAATCAAGTCTTAATACCGTAGTGAAGTTTCAAGTTGGAAATTATAGGGCGCGCGGGGGTGAGGCGCGGGCGGGGCGGACGTCCGCCGCGTGTCATCTCGTAACATCAAAAATGCATTTAAATTCCGCACAATAAAAAACAGCGGCGAAAAGTTTCACTGCGGCCCGGGAACTGAAGGCGCCCGCCCGCCTCAAGAGTGCGACCTACAACCCGCGCGCACTTCGTGTCTCACTGGCATCATACTTTTCTGTCGGCACTATTTTATCGACATTACATACGAGTTTGAGTATGTTGAATATGAATATTTTATAAGATTAGTTTGAAAAAAAATAAAACAACCCATCTGATTTCAATAACACCGATACGAGTGGTTCAATTAAATAAACATTTATAACATGAATATTAAAATCGACTAAATCAAGATATCTATCTACTTAACGTAGTGCAATAAAACTTTATGTTTATTACCGGTTCATTGAATACAATATGCACAAATCATCGAGTACTTTATCTATCTAATAGTGACACTTTATTATCGCGGTGAAATACGACAATTTAACAGGAAATTAAAGTTGGCGCCGCAAACCGCGGCGGATGTCATTTCGCAATAGTTTGTCCAATTTATCAGTGCGGAGAGCCGTTCGGAAATAATCGTAATCGAAGCGAGCACCGGCACCGAACAATACGGGCCGATGTCGGCCTCTCTAATTGGCCCTTACCTGGAGCGCACTCGAGAATGATAAAGCCCCCATTAGCCGCCCTATTATTTACCTACTCGTCATTAGCGTAGACTTCATTAGGATAACGAGATAACGTGGCCGCGGCTCGAGTGCGCCGCCCGTCGTGTATTTTTGGTGTTTTGAACAAAATTCAAGGAATTTCCGTGAGGATAACGCTATCGGGTTACCGGAGAAAAGAATGAGCTAATGAGACGGCCACTTAACTATTTATACTATCTAGGGTGAGTTCTCGACGATAATAATTGGCGTAATAAAATGTGTATTATGTTATGAAAGCACCATTAACGTGGTGCACGTAATAGACCACCCCGGCTACATTTGCCGCGTGTGTTATTTAGATCACTATCGACGGTAGGAAAAATCATTGTTGCAGCAGCGGAGAGCGGACCCTCGCCGGGTCATTCGACAAAAAACACACCGAATTTATTGTTAATTATAAACCTCGAGTGTCGAACATTAACTCGGAGATGCGATACCCCGATACCGGTCGCCTATTTATTTATTATTTAGATATCGCCCGCACCGGTCACGACTTCATATTGTTTCGTTGTTATGGCATTAATAACCTCGGTTTAAAGTTGAAGTGTTAATTTTATATAAAATTATATTTTCGATTAAAATCTTTCGTTCAACTTTTGACCCGAAGCTTAATTACAGAGTAGACCCTCGATGGAGCGAGCGTGATATGGATGCAATATACCTTCATGAAACTTATTAAAAATAATATTCTGCCCGACGCTTATAAAAACTGCATGTTAAACTTTCATTGGTTCGTAAACATTGCTGCAATGCAGCTTAGTTTCCAAAAGAAAATAAATGTTATGGACTTTGATATCTGCAATTTTATCTCGTTCAATTCTTAGTCGTTTAACTACATATTTGTGATTTATTTTTTTATTAATTATTATTTATTATTGAATGTGATTTTTTTTTTAAAATACCTAATCAATACCTATTTTTTGGGAGACTAACGTGAGTTTTATGTAGTTCAATCTTCAAACTAAGTTCCAAAGTTCCAATCTAAACTAAGTATAGTAACCTACTCTTAAAATATAAATCATTTTAAAAAAGAATAAATAATTAAAATCATCATATTTTTCTTTCTAGGGACTATGAAACAATGCAAACGATTAAAATAATCAAGGTAGGTAAAAGTGTAAAACATAAGTATAATAGTAAGAACTATTATTATGTGTTTGGCGTCGTACGTCGCGTCGCGTCGGGCGGCTGGCCGAGTGTTGGTGCGCAATGAAATACGAGCGGCGGGCCTCGTAAACGTCACATTAATTAGCATTCCCACTAATGAGGAGTTATGGCGCTCTAATGAGAGGACTTGTACGCGACGTATTTATTAACGGTCGCAAGCGGGTCCGATAGCAACGGAACACTATTCGATCCGCAGTGCTATTATGTAACTTATGTATGTTGCTATCATTTTTTGATTTCAATTATCACAAACATAGTGGTTTTTAGCTTAAATTTTCGTAATAGGTATGTTGATTTTGGATGGTTACCAGATGTCAAAACGTGCATAGGTATTGGTAATCGCAAAACCGCCATGTTTCTGATTGCAACCGAAAAATGATAGCAACAAAAGTTACATAATAGCCCTGCTGTTCATGCGCGGGCCGCATCATTGTGGTGAACACGAAGTAAGGAATACGTATACTGAACTGTTCAGTAGGTAAACGTTTAGTGAGCGAGGACGCTCATAAATTTTCAACTATGTTATCTGTAATTGGACGGATGAGAAAACTCAGACGATTACTGTACTTTACACCCAAGCAAATGGGATTGAGAACGTTTAAACTAACAATAACAAAACACCTGGAAAAAATAACACCCAAAGTTTGGGTTGATAGAAATTTGAAATTTTACGCAAGACTTTCTTTTATAACGTACCTACTAGCAAGCTGTGCCGGCGCGGTTTTACCCGCGTGATTTTCGGAATTTCCTCCTAATTTACTATACTTACCTTCGCGGAAGTGCAAGCAATAACTTGAAAAAGTTCTATCGTGATCGGAGGCACAGTACGGCAACGCATAAAATACGAACAAAAACATTGTACCATACATACCTATTTATAATTACTTTTGATAGGCAAACACTAAATAAAAGACAAAGATAAAAGACTAAAGAAAAAAGACTATAGAAAATATTTTTGTACCTACTCTATTCCACCTGTAAGGGGTGAAACTACGAGGAGCGAGCTAGTAAATATAAGGTACATAGGTACATAGGTACATAGTAAGTAACGAATAATAAAGACGCGTTACCCACAAACCGTCTCAAGATTCCGTAGATAGGTAAGTGTGATTCTATGTTATACAAAACCGCGTGAAAGAACAAAGCTTGCATTACCCGCACCGCCTCCATAAAGGAGGGTGCAAAAAGACATTAATAATATTCGTCAAAGCACTCTGGTTACATTAAATCAATTTGCCCTTTCCGCACGGTAAGTAGCGAACGGTGTAATTGATAAGTTGAAACCCTTGTACAGAGAATGCTAGAGTTTGGCACTGCCAACGCGTTCCAAGCGCCTCACACTCTCCCACCATCTCTCATCATTCTCTCTATATAAATCTTTCATTATACATTTCGCACGTTTTATAAAAATATATAAAGTATTTCTAACGACATCATAACACCAATTTTTACAACGCAATAAATATAAAAAGAATATAAAAAATTCCGACAGTGGGTAGATACTTATTTATAGCAAACCAGTAAGTAGGTAGGTACTTATATACTTTTTAAATTTCTATTGAGAATCGAGCGCTGCGCTCGTATCCCATTTTTTTTCTGTTATTCGTGTGTGGAATTGTCAGGAAAAAATTGATAGTTAATTTTACGTATCAAATGAAAAACTGAAAAATTGGGGTCTGGGCGATCCAATTATGATGGCATATTTGCCACTATACCCAATGCAAGTGATACCACAGTTGGTTCTACATAAACGCTTACATGAAATTAACTCTATCGATTCTAGGAATCAAGAACTTGTGCATAAGTGAAAGCTCACTCATCGACCCAATAAAAACCGGCTGAAATGCTTCCGATTAAGTTCAATTGCAGATTATTTATAGTGGTTATAGCCTCTCGACCAAGCCGTAATGATTTTTTACAAGTCTAATTTTATTATTATATTTATACGTCTTAATATTTAACTACTTATAAGCATTGTATGTTGCAATAAATGCCAAAGTGGCCATTTGAACTGGATTATTATTATAATGCTTCTAGTGTGTATATTGAACAAAATTTTAATTCATTCCCAATTCATGACTCACTTAGCGAAAAAAAAATTTATTCGAATATTAATTCTAACATTAAAAAAAATTTCATAATTTTTTTCAAAGTATTTTCCAATTATTGATTAAATTGTGATTTTATTACTAATCCCTAACAAATATTTACAGATAAACTGTGCGACGAGCTTACTGGTGCGAGTACGGAAGGGGGGGATCATAAAGGAGTGCACCGGAACAGATCGCACGACAATATCCTAATTCACTCGCGCGAATGTAATCCATTAGTGTTCCCTACCCTCCTCCAGGCACTCCCTCGCACCCTCCCCCCTCCACCCCTCCACCCCTCCACCGGCAACCCCTCGGTAAGCGGCTGTCATTCATAAACCTCCATAACATTTGTATTGGCATATGTTTCATATGACTAATGGATGAACGCACATTAAATATAAAGTTAAAAATGGCATCAGCCTATATTGCAATTTACAAAGTAGTAATCCACATACGCGTGAATAAAAGATACACCTTTTGTTTTATTTATGGCTTCTATAAACTTTGTTTGGGAAGTAGATTTATTTTCCGCTATAGAAAAATAACATGATACTATGATCTGTTGTAATAGGGCAATGGCACGAAAACGCTAAGGAAGCAGAAGTAAATTCACGTGTACACCACTACTTTTTAAGTAGGTCCTTAGGTAAATAAAACATGTACGAATAAACTCTGCTTATTTACGCTTTAGTATGAAAAATAGACCTGGTGCACTCATGAAAAAATTTCGAGATCAAGGTTTTTTTGTGAGGAAAAATGAACTCATCATGGGCAGATTTTGTCCCTAATTTATATCTGGTATTTGAAAAATTTGCCGTTGTTTAAATGTGATTGCATGTGATTAGATTTAGATTTAAAATTAAATGTGAAATTCTTAAAACAATATTCTAAAGTAACAAACAAAGAACATCATTCAAACTTATGAAAGGCCATGATCGTGGAAACCTTGTTATATTAAGAAATTATTTGTCATTAAACTGGATGTTAATAGGTAAGTATATGTATAGGTTTTCGTACAAACGCAGGTCTCAGAAATGAAGTTGGCAGTAAACATTTCACTAACTTTCAATCGTCTAATGTTTGCTCTTCCTGAGGTTTTAATACACTTACCTAAATAGACAAGAGGAATGTAGGTGGTACCTACAATATACCTACATTACGTTTCCAGAAAAATTAAAGAAAGTAATCAGTGAAATTACGGCGGCTACTAAAATATGTATTCGTCATAAAAGTATATGCGCCGCCTTCAGTCGGGGATAAATATTCATTATAACGGATCGCCTAACGTTTTAGCGGGATTAAATACTATTAAGCTACGCGTTCCGATGCTCTCAACTAAATCAATCGTGTAGTGTGCACAGAGAAAGCGCGCTGTGTCCGTTATTGCTGTATCAGAAAGAAAACAAATTATTTATTCAAATAATAATAATTTTTTACAGCGTTTTGCATTCATTGTCCTCGCCTGGGGCTATTGGAGCTACAACACTAATTGCCAATTTCACAGTATCGTAGAGCAATTATATCTAACCACAGGTACAATTATATATATGAATAATTGATACCTATATGTTGAATACCCACGCATGGCTGTAATCTAAATAATTACCTAATGTAAATATGATCATAGAATGAATCCGCAAGAGTGACCTCCTATATTGATGCTGAGGAAATTTGGTTTCACTTTACTTCTCTTACAAAGGAATAAAAGAGAAAGTTGCTCATCTGAGGTAAAGATGTCAAAAGTGATGAAGTGAACAAGAGTTTGGACTCCAGAATAGATCGTTGTAGGAGAGATGGAACGAATAGAATAAGCGTTTCATACGTTTCGTCTTTGAGTAGGGAGAGTGGAGAGTGAAGACTTCCTTGACAGGTTTGTATAAGAAAAAGAGAAGAAAATAATTTCTCTATTTTCTTAGTCAAAGCAAAGACGACAGACGTGCTGTCGCAAAGCGTAGTCTTACCTCACTTTAATATGTATGAGTCGCTGTAAACAGAAGTTGCGGTGGTGCGGGAGCCTCATCCAGCTGAGAGCTCTCATTCGCCACTAATTAATTACTCGGTTTCAATTAAATTAACTCGAGATCGGGGCATCGACACGCAATGAATCGATACCAGTCGCGATTCTATTAAGATCGTTAGTGCTTGATAAATTATCACAGTAACCGATAAGTTAATAAATATGATAAACAAACATATACACTGTTCATTAATAATAAAAAAATAAGTTAATCGTCGTCGTAGTAGAGTGGGTTGTTGGGTGGGAGTTACGAGACTGAAACAAAACATAACTAAAACTGAATTGACCGCTCGAAACTTGCATAGAGTTTAAAACTGCACCCCTGGTAGAGGGGAGGGCCGCTTTAATTACGACGTTTAAGTAAAAGCGACGCTGCGTCTAGCTGGCTGCATTACACAAATTCAGCCACCAAAAGCCTCCCACTTAGCTAATGAAACATGCTTCGTGTATGGTGTTTTAAGCGTCGTCGCTGCTCGCTGCGGATCTCCGCATCTGCCTCGCTGACTATTCCGAGCGGCACCGGACGCGGGCGGATTCGGGCGGCTCGCCTCCGCAAATCCTCATTTACTTGCATTATTTTAATGGAGCTATTGTGAGTGGATGTGTCCTTTGTCATGCGGATGTGGATTGAGAGCACCAGGCTGTGGGAAATGTGCCGTTGCACTATTGCACTCCCGGTTTTTTTTTTGTCAAAATTGTGCAGCCAATTTGAGATTGAAATGTTGTAAGTTTTCTATACTAACATTATAATATTATAAAGAGAAAATATTTGTTTTTTATCCCAGAATTCTGACATGAACTCTAATAATTTTAACGCCGGTAAAATCAATCAATAGCTTTGGTCTTGGAATATGACATCACTATCCCGATATAAAAGAGTTCCTGAGGGAATCTCGAAATGAGGATTGAAGTATATAGTAATTTAAAAAGTCATAATCTATACATCTATAATTCTATACGTATATAAATAAAATTTACGTGTCTGTTTGTAATTCCAAATTAACAGTTTTTCACTAAATGCATATGAAAGTAATATGGTACTTACACGATTTTTTTTTATTGTTGTCTGTCTGTCTGTTTATTCCGGTTAATCTCTGAAACGGTTGGACCTGGATTTTAACGGGACTTTCACTGGCAGATAGCTGATATTATAAGGAGTAACTTAGGCTACATTTATTTTAGAAAAAAAAACCTACGGGAATTCAGAAACTCACACGAGTGAAACCGCGGGGCACAGCTATTCATACTAATATTATAAAAGCGAAAGTAACTCTGTCTGCCTGTCTGTGATACCCTTTCACGCATAAACTACTGAACCAATTATTATGAAATATTGCATACCTACCCAGGGGTACTGAAGAGCACAAAGGGGACTTTTTATCCCAGAATTTCCGCGGGAACTCCAAAATTAACGCGGATGAAACAGCTAGTAATTACTTTATACAATGTTTTGATCTATCGAATTCAGAATACAAAATCAAGTAAATTTTCAAATTATGCAAGACTGCAAAACGTAACTACTTAACTAGTAAAGGTTTAATTACCTCTGCTTGCTCCTTCGAGAGATATGCCTGAGTTTGTATGCATGTACATAATATAAATTAATATGGTAGTGTAGGTATAGGTCTCAACTCTCAAGTATGCGAATGACGTCTTGGACATGATGTAGTAGCTGTCCTGTCTTGTCCGCAATAACTGTAATTTCTCATAAGCCAAGGGAAGGTTTCCTTGGCTGATTGTATAAAAATGCAATCGACGCGAGGCCCCGGCGACGTCGTTCAAACTTTTCAAATTTCCCACCAACCCAGAGCGGTATTAATTTTAAATTAAAACGCCAAGACGTAAATTGTCTCCCACATGTGGACGACTCGACTTTCATTAAAGTTTTGTGTCTCTTTATCATATATTTTTGAGCTTATTATTTTATGGAATACACAGTCATTATGTATTCAATTATTATTACGTACTTAAACATTATTATTTATTTGTTCATAACACTTTGAAGCTTTAACTCATAGGTAATTCTTATATCCCGGAAAGCGGGTGGAACCGCGACGAACAGCTAGTATAATTGGACATAGATAATCAATACTAAATAAGCAATGTTAAAACCTGTTAATGTTGAAATAAAGAAAATAAAATAGTGTTAACCCACACTGGAGTTATTTTGAGTAAATCGTGTTTTAAAATCATAGCGCCATTTGGTGTCAATATTTTTTTAAGTTCATATTTTGTTGGTATTTACACAATGTAATAAGGTAAACACATGATTAAATAACGTTCTCTTACTCCCAATAAAACCTTCTGTATCAATAACTTCATTTTGTGGGATAACATGTTTTTGCTTATCGGCGTCCAAATATACCTAGTAACGCGATTTGTAAGAATGATTTGTGACCGTGTATTAGGAAACAAATGAAACCGAGTTTTATCAGACATTAGCGTGGTACACGCACTGTCACGACTTGATTAATTTCAAAACTGAACGCGTTAACCATGTACTTTTGCAATAACGAAACTAGGCAGACACGAACCCCGCTCAATGAATAAATTAAATACTAATTTCTTGACATACTTCGCCGATAGTGGATTGCCTCGCGCGTAATTACTGCGATATTATTATTTTAATATCCCTAATTGGGTGCTGTTAATACCTATACCAATTACAGTTGCGGAACAAACGAACATACGTACTGTGTGTTAAGAAAATAATGAGCGTTATAGATTAATATCACGTTACACTTGATACCGGAATATACTCGTAATTGGCATTATCAAACACAAAGTTAACTAAGTTAATGATGTTATTATTGAGCATAATAAAATTAAGCGTTGTGCCTTATCAAATTGCCGCGCATTGAAATAACAATTTATTATTAGAGTTTTGTTAGATATAAAGAGAATAAATTAACAATATTTAGGTAACATTAAAACAGAACATCGGCAATTATTAAACAACTAGAAATTATAATACTGAAATTAAAAAAACAAAAACATTCTTAATAATATAAAATATACAAGACATCGCTCTTTTACATGGCCGAAAGAGGCAACGAACAAAAACAACAGTCAGTTGTTAAATTCATTAAAGCAATCAGGCCTTTTAAGTGAGCTGATCAAATAGAACATCTTGAGCGTCTAGTGCGATACCGTTGGATGATGCAGAGCCGAAATGTGCGCGACGGACCTCGCCCGCAGCTACACCCTTTGTGGAAAGATTGCCGAAGTGACTGCTGGAGTACTTTGATGTTGAGCTCGGCAGGTAATTCGGAAAAACGTTACCTATTTAATTAACTTTCGACAAGTCGGCGTAATCGTGTTACAAAGCCATCGGGCAGACGGTCAAGTCTTTGAACCTGTGGCGAGGGTGCACCGGACTTGATTTTTACGCCAAACAAACTCGCCATAAAGGCGCTGTCATTTTCAGGTGCTTTCCAATTAACAAACGCGCCTTTGACCACCGCCCGTCTGCACAAAATACGGGCAACTACACGCTACCCCTTTTGTTATAATACTATAGTTAATAGGGAACTTTCGAAATTAGTTTGTAACTGAGACGCCGTTTTAAACTGGTTCTTCATCATCAAGCGTAGTGAAATTCGCTGTGTTGCGAACGATGCACACACCGTAGTTAGAAATAAAACTGTAGCATTAATGGATTCGCTTTCGTGATTACATAATATACTCGTTGTGTTATTTGCTAACGAACGGGGGACATTTAAATAGTTTTATGAGTTACCAAATAAACTTCGTGAGTGCTTAACTTTGGGATGGGTTGATAGAGCAACGCGGACGTAAGCAACTGCAGTGATGTGGCTGGAGCCCGCGGCGGTGCGACGCGACGGTCGCTTCTACAAGGCAATTAGCTCTGTGAACCGGACAGCCCTGCCCCGCTACATAGCACGATAACTAATACGAGCACTTTGTGTTAAAGTACTAATAAATATCATTAGGGCCGTTTGAGGATTTGTTTAGCGTACAATATCTAAATAGAGAGTTAGAGTGAGTTTGCGCCTCAATTTGACACCTTAATAAGCGTAGTCCCACGTTTGTTCAAGTTAGTGTGTATAACAGAGTGGTGACCGAAGTTGTGCGTTCCGAGCGAGCGGCTCGCGCACACTCGTATAAACAAAGCCGGTCTTTGTGTGGTGTTCATTGAACAGCTTAATTGCATTTCTTCACTTCTCTACATACGGTGTTCGCGCATGTCTTAATTTAACAAATTTTTTGAGCCACACCTTTGAAAAAACAACCCACTCAACTATTTTACTATTCATACAAATAACATTATTAGATACACGTTCTGAGTGATTTATCGATGCCTAGATCAAATCCAAACATATAATTTTGCACAAATCTTTTTATAATGTTTAAAAGGAGTTTATGTAAATTCAACTCCTGAGTTGATGATATGGAAGTTAAAGTCATGGAAATCTATATTTAGGCTTTTCTTTTCAAACCTCTAAAGTGAGAAAAGGAATGGCCAAGTAGGCATATACACATACATAATATTAATTTTGTTACGTTCGATGTACCTAACTTGAAGTAATATTTAAAGTCGTGAAGGAAACAGAGAATGCCGCAATAAAAATAACTATTAATAGTTATCAACGCTGGTTATTGTTAAAAAGTGCATTGGTAAAAAGAAAACCTTTTAGCTTCATCTTCAGTGGGAAATGCATGTCCTCTTAGGGAAGTTAAAAATTCACGAGTCCTACGAAGCAGAGGGATAAAGGCGAAACAGAAAGCGTCCTCATACCATTTGTGTTCGCTTTCATTCACATTTTGGCATTACCATCAAAACCGGGATTACCAACTCTGCCTCACTCATACGCACCTGCCTAGGCGCGCTAATATACATACAAATACTTAACTGTACAATGGTAGGATGATAAGAAATTAGCATAAAAGGTTTCTCAAAATTTACGACGCGCTAGTTTATAAAAAAATCGGGTAAAAGTATAGTTTATTGTAGTTGATTCAAAAAGAACTTTAGTAAGAACAAATGTATTTTTTATAACGCAATTGAACCGCTAGAAAACGTGTCACTTGTTTAACGAGCGACGTTACTTTTATCGCCGTGTTGCGGTCGACGATAGCAAATTTCAAACAGTGTCCATATCCACAATGAACAATAAGATTCCTTGCACATAAGGCACGTCCTAAAAACAATCCTAAACGCTCCAAATGCTAAAATATTAGAAATTATATTCCTTATGCCATTAGACACGTTGTGTACATATTTTTTTTTTAATTAAATTTCTTTAAGCACGGCAAAAGACCATTTTTGTGACGCGTTATCTTAACGCGGCGTGTTTTGGTCATAGTGAATATCCAGCTCAAGACTTACGTTTTCTGTTTGTAACCATTATCTTTGCCTCGACATATTCTTATCGTGACCGTTTCGGCTCGCTCCTTATCAATAAGGTTAAATATTATATTTCCGCGGTACACACTTCGTCTGTGTGTGAATTGTTTTTTTTTTTTAGATAACACGGTCACATTATGTATGAACCAATTTTGCCTAATGATTAGTTCATGAAAGTCCAAGGTTGAAAGCGAACGCATGTTGTGACTTGAACGCGTGTACGGTGTTGACACGCGGAATCACGGTAGGTACCTATAACTTATATCTGTGCCATTGTAAAAAAAACATTTCTACTCGTAATTTAACAAAAATCAGTGAAAACACCTCTTTCAGTTGATCATAAAAGATTACTCAGATTTACCTACCGTTATTTAAAATATACGAATGAAAATATTAACATATTAATATTATGTTCAACACGAATAATAAAAAAACAACATACAGTCGAATTGAGAACCTCCTCCTTTTTTGGAAGTCGGTTAAAAAAAAAAATGCCAATCAAAGTCACGCGCGACTACGGGCGCATTGAGTTATAATTAAATTAATTAATTAAGGTATCCGCACCACTAACTAATCAAGGCTCGGTCACGAAGTGCCGCCGCTAATAATACCTACCGGCAAAGGTCACAAGCTAGCTATTCATGTGAGGAACACCCTTTGTCTTTGTTTACACCGAAAACGTTAATTACTTGCCAAGTTCTCGTTATGAACTTTTAATTAAACTCTATTAGAAGATGCATATTTTATATTTTTATATTAAACTTTTTCACAATAGTTGTTTCCTGTACCTATGTATTACGTATATCGACGTAATGGCGAGTAGAATTGTTGTTTATGGTAACTAAAACTAAAGGTTCTTCTTTTTAACACCTGCATGTAAAAAAATCCTATCAAGTTAAAGATTAAATTAGTTAAATTAGTTAAATTAGTAAGATTATTTAGTTATTATAGAAATTAAAGCCGTGAAAGCATAAAGTTTGAATTCGTATTTAGAATGATCGTCCGTTGAATTAGGCCCGGCACCCATTGCGAGCCGTTTAGTTTTCTATAGCATTAACAATCATTAGATTTTATCAATTTGGTTAAGGGGGCTGCACGGGACACTGAAGACTACCTTACTGACCGTCATTGAAGAAAGTAAACTCTATAGCTATGGGCTTTAAACGAGCAATTCTTGTATATAAATATTTATATATTATGTATGTATATATTATCTGAATCTCGGAAACGGCTCCAACGATTTTCATGAAATTTAGTATGCAAGGGGTTTCGTGGGGCGATTAATCGATCTAGCACGAAAACGTTTTTAGAAAACGTCGTTTTGTCCATGTTTTCAGACAGCGAAAAATGAGTGTTTGATACTGCTTTTTTACTTAACAAGTAACAACAGATGGCGTTACGAGCGAAGCTTGGTCACCCAGATATTGTATTATAATATAGTAAGGCTGTGGCCGGCCGTGACGTACCTCCTCGTAGTCTCTGTGCGAGTGCGCGCGCGCGGGCGCCGGGGGCGGCGGCGCTCATTCGCGCGACCGGCGCGGGCGGCCCACCTTGCCCTTGCGCACCGGCGCCGCCGGGCCCGTGCCCGCGTTCGCACTTTTCACCAATTTCTGCCAGTCCTGCTCGCACACCAGCGAACCGCCCAGCATGTAATACCTACAACATTTACAATTTTGTTGAACTATTCCTACTTTAGAATTGTTATGTAGGTGTGATTAAATGACAAACGCGCATTTGCTTTTGTGAAGCTGCGAATAAGCTGATATTATAGTTTGTACTAATAACATTTTTCAAATAAAATTTATATGTAATTAAAATGACTGACGCGTGTGCGCCAGGTGCTTATAGAGCAAGTTAGGAAGCAATTTGAAGTAAAAGTTACCGTCGTTGTTATGGACACTCCGAGATACCTATTCCTACTAACTAATCCTGGCAGGCAAGGGTTGACTATCTTAGAATTACACATTGGCATGCTATTAAGTCCGCTTTTGTACCATCTTGTGCAATAAGTTTAAATTCCTAAATATATAAATAAATAAATCTGTATTGTACGTCTACAGTCGTCTTTTTTATGTAATATTTTTTGACCATTGATTTTTATTTAATTTTTTATTTTAATGTTTCCTCTTCTGCAGTTTTTACCCCCGTCCATGCGTGACAAACGGGCTGCCAACTGAAAACCATCGCTGGGTGTATACTGTACAGTGCACCTAGCTACTGCAGAGTTGGTGACCCTCTCCGCATAGCATGCAAGATAACTATCGGTTTAGGTTAGGCACTTATTTAATGTTTGTTTATTATTCTTGCGTGTTGTGCAGAAATAAATGTTATTCTATTTTATTCTATGCATCCAAAAAGTAAAAATCTAGGTGTTCAAAGTTAAAGAAAGCGGGAACTTTAACACTAACCTATCGCCCTGCATTAGATGCGAGCCGCACTTGGAGCACGCGAAGCACTTTATGTGGAAGACGTGTAGCGGCTGCTGCGGCGCGTTGGTGCGCATCACGAACTCGCTGGCGGGGATCGCCTCGCCGCACGCTGCGCACGCGCCGCCCGTGCCGAACATTCTGCAACAACCGCACCGCACAGCTCACAACACACGTCACAACTCACAACGTCATTCAGCGACAGAGCGAGCCCCATGGATTGGAAATATGTAAATAAAACACACTCGAAACGTACAGGATAACAAATGGAGGAGACCAGGTTATATTGTGTACCTTAATAAGAATATATGTATAACGTAGTGCTAATAATTTGGTTGGTGGTGGAATGATATAATTTGGTTGTTTAATTTAAAAGGTCGTGTAAGTAACGATTGGTTACTCAATTGGTTACTAAAGGATATTAGAATCAACTGTAAGCGAGTATTTAAGAACATTAACTCTGTCAATTTGACGTGTGATGCCAAGTTTTAGTTAAACGTTGACAAATGTGTCTTACAAATGTGTGAAATAATTAGCGCAAAGTAAAATTTAGCATATCATAATAATTTTGGTGGTTTCCATCCAAATCCTTTCCGAAATAACGCGATCAGGCCTCAACAATAAACATGAAAATACGTTTATTTGTACAAGTTTGAGGTTAAAAAATTAAATATGAACAATATTGAAAAAAAAAATACACAAAACTGAAAGAAAGAACTTTAGTACTTTAAAGTAAGTACTTTCTTCATTATATCTGTGTCACGACTGGCACGATTATTGCTCGTTAAACATTGATAAATAGATAATAAAGTAAAATAACGACAATGAACATAAATCAACGCGTAATGACCATCATTCGATGCGGCGGTGCTGGCGGTACCCGCTGATTGACAAATGACTGTGACTAAACCAAATACATATTGCACGAACAAAAAAAATATTCCAAAGTATTAAATTATTGTGAGCTGGCAACGGGACCGTGGCTTTTGTCCGTCTGTGCAAGCATCACCCGGAATTTAGCGAATCAATTTGAGTAGGTAAAACTTTTTCACGCTTTGCCAATGCCCTGTGTCAAAAGGAAATAATACTCGTAGGTATGTTGTAGAATCTAGATTAACATTATAGGATATTTAGGATACCTATTATCCCGTACAAAGAATTCTCGAGAAGATCTCGAATCTCAAGTTTATGAAAAAAAGCTAGCAGGTAACTAAGCTATGGGTACACATATACATATGTGAAAAACAAATTTTATTCCGGGTATAAATATAATATAAAAGAAAACCTGCAGAGATTACCGAAATCCCCGCTTTTGTATTGCGGAAAAAAATAAAATAGCCGAATCTATTTGGTTATTATTATTAAGTCTCGGTCAATCAAAAAGTTCCTGAAGGAATCCTGGAACTGCAGATTACAGTGCTTTGGTAGTATATAATGGAATTTAACCTTCTATAATTGGATACAAGCACGTATAACGTATCGCATCTTTAAGTGATAATACATAGTACAAAACCGGTGGTCGGCTTATCAATTCTTACCATCTAACCACATTTAAGAGGGTTATTCACACTTAAGCGGAAAGTTATTTATGGATCGAGATTCTCAA
This sequence comes from Zygaena filipendulae, assembly GCA_907165275.2. NCBI lineage: Eukaryota > Metazoa > Arthropoda > Insecta > Lepidoptera > Zygaenidae > Zygaena > Zygaena filipendulae. The sequence goes on from OU015649.1 coordinate 4,317,375, forward strand.
CTGATGTTGATTGTTAAATCAAATCAGAATACGGTATAATTTTTCAATTAAGTATTACAGGGTGTTTTGTGTGTAAAATAAATTAAACTAGTGCATTTATATATAACCAAAATTTTAGGTTTGGAAGTGACAGATAGAAACCAATTCACTATGTTACCTCCTGATATACATAATAAGACATAGTTTTTAGCACTTCTTCAAACATTGTGGTCCCAATAAAATAACCTTTAGAACACCGCATTTTACACACTCTTGATCTGCCGATAATTTGATCAGTAGTTAGATATTACAGTCTGTAACAACTACAACTCTTACCGGTACAACTCTTTTACCGGTAAAGGAATACATTTAGGCATCTAAAATATATATTATACTAGCTGTCCCCCGTGATTTCATCCGCGGTAATTTCGGAGTTCCCGCGGAGGTTGCGGGAAAAAAGTACTCTATGTCCTTCAGTTCCCGAGGGAATTCCGGGATAAAAACTATCCTATCTTTTAAGTTGGACCATATTATAAACGGTTGCAAAATTTTATCAAAATCCGTTCAGTAGTTTCGGAGTCCATCGCGGACAAACAACGTGACACGTGCTTTATATATATTAGAAGATTAATGGGGCAGCCAATTTTTCACACAAAAATAGTATTACAGTGTTGTGCATTAAGGTCTATTTTGTTTGACGCAATGAGCTATATTGCAATCGCTAATGGCGTTCACCTCATGAGTTCCGCGACGAGCCGACGATATTTAACACCGGTCCGAATATTAATAAATCGCAATAATAATCCGGCCGAAAGCAATCAAAATTTAATTACCTGCGCCCTCCTTCGCGTTATAAGTTTTGAAATAATTAAAGGTCGAACATTGGGAAAGGTTTAAAGATAAATTTCAAAGTTTTAAAAGATAAATTCGCTTCAATCACTCGGAGCAAATAGGATTTCGTTTCATTTACCTCGGTAAGAGCGTTTTCAATTAAGGAGCGCCCGACAAACAGTATCGGCGTATGAAGGTAAAATTAATTAAACCGAGCCAAGACAAACATGTAGCACGAATCTATTTGTGTTGGACGCTCGCGGAAACATCCTGTATCTTATTATACGAGTATCCTTTACAGTGCACCGTTAAATGTATATGCGAAATATTTCACGTACCTAATATACACAACGCGCGCAACACCTTTTTTAAATTAAGATTTATTATCCTTTATTAATTACTTTTAGTATGACTCACAAGAAGATTGTGACTTCGCCTTAAGAAGAAAATTACTAAGAATTAAGTGTTTTTGAACACGTCGTAGTCTATTACAAGATAAAGTAATAATGAAATAATTCATGATATACATATTTTACATGGAATTAAATCCAAGTTAATTCCATAAAAAGTACATAATAAGTATAACTGCCATTAAATTTTAAAACATGACATAATATTTTGAGTAAAACACACATAAATGTAAATTTATCCAAACGTAAAGGTGCTATGTGAATGAACTAAACTTTACGAATTCAAAAGTTCCTAAACCAAATTGACGTGCCATCAAAAGAGGATTATAATTTTAAAGGCAGGCATTAGTTACTCAGTTCTCAACCTCGTGTTGGAGCTCTTTAATTTAATTACACTCGTAGGTAGTTATCTCATAAACTTAATTTTCTAATCACGAACAAACTTTTAGGTATCCTTTTATACTTGTCCCTGTTAATCAAAAGTTTTGTATTTTATTGAGATTTAATTAATTACATCCGTGTTTAAATTTTAACCTTTCCAGTGGATATTGGGTATGAGTTTTGATGTTTATGTGGACCCGTAAATATAATATGTTTAACTTCGACATTTTGAAGGAAATTTATTTTGAAACCGTTAAGTGAAATGTACAAAATTGAATACTTACGTTTCAACTGAATTCTCATTAATTTCAAATGAAGACAGTATCTTGATTTATGTTATTTTACTCATTAAAATGGATGGTGTATGTCGCTCCAATAACATGATACAAGCAGGGTGGAGGTACATAAGTAGTAAAGATTTTATTAGAGTCAATCTTCGTTTCTTTTGGATCCACATGGGAAGGGTCAAAGAACACAGATATGATATCATTCAATCAAGTAATTTTGTTAAAATAATAAGGATAAATTTAAATATTCGTTTCATTAAACGAGCAGAATAACTTTCGAGCAACCTTGTTATTGTGTAACGTGTTCAAATTGCTTTTCAAACTTTCTTCGAGTTTAATATCCGAACGAGAAAATGCGCTTTTAACTAATATGAAAATTGCTGAGTAAAATCCGAAATAAGTAGGTCTTGTCTTGGGGGGGACGGGACGACTTTGTCCGGGGGAAGATGGGGTTTGCAGTCTGGGACATGAGGGGGAAGATAGGCGATTGGGCCCGGAGACGAATGGCCCTCAATAAAGCGGGATGCGTCCGGATCCCGGATAGCTAACTTGTTGCTTCGGGATTCCATTTATGCCCAAAGATGTAGACTTCAATAGTCGTTAGGAAGTGTTTTTTGTTAAGATGCCGACCGGACTTCTTAGATTTATTGACTGAGACTAAGCAATTAATTGCACTCGTGTCTTAATTTTCGACTAAACTATAAAATATCAAGGCACAAATTAAACACATCGGTAATTTGAAATGGGCCTAACAACTGGCTATAAACAAATCGCATAGATATCGATCTATGCGATTTGTTTATAGCCATTTTCGTAACATGCCCTTGAAACAACCTTCCATTCTGGGTATAACTTTAATATAACTAACTATATCTACGGCCATCACTACTTAGGTACATATGGCGCGTAAAATCCATTATGAGTTATTTGTTCAGCAAAGTAGTTTTGATAAGCCGACACAGTTAGGTTCTTAATAACGTTAAAAGTGTTAGATAGTGGGCAGAATAGAGACGCTTAGACGAATGAACAGATATAATTATCTACTTAGATATTAACAAGTCACTCAATAAGTGCTGCGGCTAGCTACTAAAGCAATAGAGTCACTAAACATATTTTGTTCCAAGCCGAGTTTGTTTTTAATTAAATTATTCAAAAATATTTAAGAAAAAGAATATTTAAGAACGGATCGGGTATATTTTAAAGAACGTGTTCAGACAGTTTATTATAAGTCTCATCAAATGAATAATCAAAAATTTAAACAAGTTCAGAAGTTTTGTCAATGAACATAATATCCGACTTGACTGTACAAAAGGTAGTAGGTAGACTAGCTGTGCCTCGCGGTTTTACCCGCGTGAGTTTCGGAATTCCCGCAGGAACTATTTTTTTTCTAAAATAAAATTAGCTAAGTTACTCCTTATAACATCAGCTATCTGCCAATCAGTCCCGTTAAAATCGGTCCAGCTGTTTCAGAGATTAGCCGAAACAAACAGACAGACAGACCGAAAAATTAAAAAAAAAAATTATGAAGTACCGTTTTTTTATGAAGCCTGTTTATTTGGAATTACAAACAGACACTTCAATTTTATTTATGTGTATAGATGAGACGAAAAAAGTGAAGATCCACCAAAGCATGTAGATCGCTTATCGTCATCAACGCTTCATTATAACAGCTGATTTACAGCATACCTATCTCTGACAACCAGTCTTGTGCTACTCTCATCCAGTCTTGACTAAAACGTAGTGATTACCTTCTCTCTGGTCTTGACCTACTGAGCAAATAATCACTACGTTTTAAGAGTCAAAAGTTTCATACTAATCACTAAACCGATTTATGAAAGCAGTTTGTGCCAACCTTACCAATGCAATGTATGATAGTACGGACCGCCAAGAGGGGATTTGTGGATTAGCTAAAGCGCGTCAGATGAACATAAGGGGGGTACCTTGCACCATGTTGAGTACCTCCACCAAATATAGGCCCTCTACACTGGTGGGTGCGTCTAGAATAACCGATCAGATTAGTAAAAAAAAATCGATAACTCGAAATACTCGAGCGCGTCAGATTAAGATATGGTGGGTTAATTACATAGTGAGAAGTATGTATATGAATAATCTGACCATTTGAACGTGACGTAAAGGAGTTAGAGGATCACAAACTTGCAAAAAAAAAACCCAACTTCGACATTCTCGAGCGCAGTTGATTTTTTTTTTATTTTAAAGTAAATAACTCAAGGATAGCGGGAAAAATATAATCTGCCGATTTTCATAAGCCGAAGAAACAAAAATCGTCTTCGAATCGAACGAGCAGCTGCAGTGAAACATGTACCTATTCATATCTCTGTCTTTCTTTCCCTTTTACTTTTTCTCTATCTCTCACTCTCTCGCACCGTCCTCACACTACTTTCCGTCGCCATAACGTCATCACAGTATACCACGGCGCTAAACGTGTCGAATTATAACTTTTTTTGGTCGGTTAAAATACATATTAAAATAAGTTAAGGTAAGTATTACATCAAACTATAGGTTCACCTTTCACTTTAATGTAATTATATATATGTATATTATATAATAAAGCTCATCACAAAACAACGCGTTCATGTTATTATATGTAAAACGAAATGGCTTGTTTGTGCTTTAAAGTTAGTTTTGTGAATAATATTTTGTGAGCTTTTACATATTTCATAGAAATATAAAGTGTGTTTTTTGTGAACAAGAAATAGCTCATAAAGTTATTAAACTTACATCAGAAATAAAAAAAAATTAAAAATAAATCATAATTTTTGTTTCTAGCAGTCAGATTAATAATATCCCTCAAAATTATTGTCAGATTTTAAGCCAACATTACTTGGACTGCAAGCTGAACCTTCTGTAAAATAATCTGACACGCTCGAGTATTTCAAAATTGAGATTTTTTTTTGCATTTTCAAAAATTCGCTACTACCTTGCGTCACCTCCAAATCGGCAGATTTTCGAAGGGGTGCATTTTTAAGGCTCACTTAACATCCCCTTTGAATATCTGACGCGCTCGAGTAAATGTTTTTTTTTTTCATTTTCTCCCCTTCCGGATGGCCACCCCCACCACGTAAATGGGCAGATGAATATATTTTCGATATCAGAGACACCTTGGAGTATCTAAACTACAATATCTGACGCGCTCGAGTATTTCCATTTTACTATTTTTTTTTACATTTTTGAAAGCCTGTAGAAGCTAAACCCACCGGTGAATGAAAAAATATCATATAACCTTATTTTGTTTATATCTCCTAATCTTCAAAACCCAATAGGTCCCAACGACGCTCGAGTGTCTCCCGAATTAGCATCGGTATCTCCCGTACTATGACGCGCTCATAGGGATTTGGTTTAGAATTCCAAAGTTGGTAAGGAAGTTCGCGCAAAGATCCATAATAATTTTTGTTTCAAGGGAGTGTCGCTGGGCTGTCTTGACCCGCGATGTGCCTCGGCGCGGCGACTTCCCTGTTCCTGATTCGATGTCACGGTAAAACTCTATAGTCTCTGCATGAATAGTCTTCTTTTCCTCCTCATTGACTTTCGCAAATAATTTAGCCAGTTTCAAGTAAAATAAATGTTTATTATCTATTTGCATCGTTGTACAGTTTGAAGTTGCATACTATGGTGCTTCAGATTGCAAAATCTTTCTCGGAGTTATATGGAGAACACTGAAGAAATCAGTTCGAAACGTCATATAGTATAGGCGAAGACAAAAAATCGCCACTGCAAAAAATATTGTCCATACTTGTGGTTCATAAATTACCCTAAAACAAAAAAAATAAAATAATTTCTCATCGAGACAAAAATAAATGACGGAGCCGCCATCTTCGATTCCCGTCAAAAACTAAGGATATCGTCATTGTCGTCGAACAAAGATACGTGGGGCGCACTATAAGTTTCCGGAATGAATATGAAAAAATACTATTAAAGGTACAAAATTAATTTATTGTTTTTCAAAATAATCTCCCTTGGCGTCTATGCACTTTTTCATTCGATGAAACCAGTTTTGAAATTTTTTGTGCCACTCCTCTGTGGTGACCTCTGAAACGTGTTTTTCATACTCCTCGACAGCCTCTTCTGGTGATGAAAATCGTTGACCGCGTAATTGGTTCTTAATTTTTGGGAACAGAAAAAAGTCACAAGGTGCCAGGTCGGGACTGTATGCAGGATGACTCATGAGTTCTACATTTTTCGCCTTCAAAAAGTCGTTTGTCTGTCTGGCCGTGTGAGAACTAGCATTGTCGTGGTGCAGGATGATACGGCGTTTACGGTTATTTTTACGGAGTTCGTCAATAACTTCCGGCAAACAAATGGTCGTGTACCAGTCACTATTCACTGTACGACGATTCTCTAAAGCAACAGTAGCCACGTGTCCAGTTTTATTAAAAAAAGAAGCAATCATCCGCTTAGATGCACTTTTCACGCGCGCCACTTTGGTTGGTTTCGGCTCATCTTGAAAGAGCCATACGCTCGATTGCTGCTTTGTTTTGGGATCGTAGCAATAAATCCATGTTTCGTCACCTGTTACTATGTCCCACACCAAATTTGACGCACCTTCGTTGAATCTGGTAAGCATGGCACTGCACCAAGTGACGCGGTCCGTTTTTTGAGCCTCGGTCAAGTTGAGTGGGATCCACCGCGAGCACAGCTTTCTCACACCCAAATGTTTGTGTAGGGTTAATTGTATTTGACTCATGCCTATTTCTAAGGATGCGCGAATTTCATGGTAGGTCACATGCCTGTCTGTTTCAATCATACGGCGCACAGCATCGATGTTTTTGTTGGTCACAGCGGTGGACGGCCGACCATCGCGAGATTCGTCACTGAGATTGATACGACCACGCTTGAATTCTGCAAACCAGCTATAAACAGTTGTCTTGCATGGTGCTTCATTGCCAAAAGCTGTTTCAAGCCGAGCGATGCTCTGTTGAGCTGTCAAATTACACTTAAAATCGTAGAAAATCATACTACGAAAATTTTCCCGAGTTAAATCCATGTTGATGCAGACACACAATTTTTTAAATGGCGCCACAAGGTAAAAACAAAAGACAGTCAGATGAAAAAAACTGCATTCTACAGCCAAAGAGTTCTATTTTCAAATGTTGCAATACATTTTTAAATATTGTTTATGTAAGTGGCCAGTTCCGGAAACTTACAGTGCGCCCTATGTATGCGCGAGGAGAGCGCAGTGTCGCTTTCGGTGTATCAAGTTAGCGCGTCGCGTCGTTAGTATGAGACTCGTTAGCGGCGCGTGCCGGCGACAACCTAGAATTTGCTAATGACACATGCCGTCCGCGCGCGAGACGCCTACCGCCCGCTCCCGCTCCAGGCTTACCGAGACACATTAAACTCATCGTATAAACTCAATAAATTAACATGGGAACACACACACCCATACCGTTTGTTAGTTTTTACAAGATGAGCATATAGTATAGGCGGTTTAAATATAAATAGGAAGTTAGTTAGTTAGTTATATAATACTAAGTTACCAATTGTTTAATAACATTTATATATTTTTTTAATAAATGACAATTATAAAATAATAAAAAACACCCTATTTTTCGATATACCTGCCTATTACCTAGTCTCCCTGGCTTAAGTCCGGCGCCAGGTTTGATCCGGGTTAAAAGGCTAGGCCTAGTTGCCTAAATTTTAGTTTTTAGTTCGTCTTGTAAAATAATAAAAAATATTGGACACGTATTTTTCCTTTTACGTAGGTAATCATAAAACAACGGCCATACATTGAGTTGCGCGTAACGTCACTATCCGGTGCAGTTTAATACGCCATACGTACATATATACATATGTGATAGCCGCAAGTGATATCACAAAGATGACTGGTGTGTAAAGCGTGTCACTAGCGTCTACGCATATTTGTTACAAAGCTAAATTATTTATAGATGAAAGAATTTTAAAAGAATAATGTACGCACTGAGTGTACGCAATGAATATGCACCATGTGTGGTTTTTTAGTTTACAAAAAAATTTTATATTATCGAGTTTATTTTTTGTAAATACAATTTAAAAATAGAACCTACCTTGTTTTTGATATTATACGTATAGTATACGTATTTTGAAAAAATCTCCAATATACCTACTACTTGACAGAATTGATAGCGCATGTATTATATTAAAGCCGCAAAGCAATCTCGTATTCAAATTGACATAGTAAAACAACAGAGGCACCAGACTAAGTTCCGTAAACTCGTTGCGAACTTCCCTCTACACACTCTATCGGCGATTTTTAATTAAATCCCCAGTGAACGCCGAGCGAGCAAAGTAACACCATCAATTCATTATCCTAAACTCCCGCTCGATTGTTCCACGCTCGCTACTTACGCAAACTTTCATTTTAATCAAGCGTTTAATTAAAAATTATCCGAGAAAAACAAAATAAGCCCGTTAGGGGCGGTCTGAAACTAATTAAGGAGCGCATGCGATGGCGGGCCAACAACAGCGGCCCGCGAGGTGAGCGCCCTTAATTAAACGGCTTGTTCTAGCACAGTGGCCGACTAGCCGGCCGCGCTGCACCGGGACTAGCGCGTGGAGCTAGCGGGGAGCCGCGTCGCGTCGCCTAGCGCAGCCAGCGAGCGCTAGCAGCAGTCGCTCTAGGTACCGGGCAGCGAGGGGCGCCAATTTCAAGCTAAAAATATAATTTTTATGGCGCCTTCTGAGAGGTCCTGCCCCGAATGAAAATGTAAATTAAATTCAAAAAATACAATTTTACCTAGCTTATTTTGTGTAGCTTATTTATTTTATTTCACTTTTTTAAATGTTTCTATTTCAATTTAAAAAAATCTTTCAAATTGCAAAATAACGCTAATTTTTCAATTTTAAAAATTTTGTGCGCCGAAAGACAATCTCGCTCTACTGTGATTATGGACTTGGGCTGGCGCTGAGCGGAGCTCCGAGCGCCTCTATCTACTGCGACTAACGAGGAAAAACCTAACAAGTGTTAGGGGTGTGTCCTATTTAATTGCAACTACAGGTGCTAAAGGTGTAATGAAAGGCTATATAGCGATGTTTTGTTGTATAACAGTTCTGTAGCGAACATTATATAAGAGTGCAACTACACAATGTTAACATAGATAGGTAGAGTTTAATACGTTTCTCTATATTATCTGTATATAAGGGCCGATTTTTAAATCCCCAGATAAGACCTGAGCTAGATTAAGTTAAAAAATATCATATAAGTTTTGTATGAACTGTCAGGCGAATATAACTAATCTGACAATTTTTTTATACAACGCTTTAGAAAAGAATAGAATAGAACATTTTGAATATTAAGTATTGTAAAAGTGCGAAAGTGTTAAAATATAATCATTGTTTCATGTCTCAAAACATAATGTTGTTATAAGAAGTCACAATACGACGTCCAACCACGTCACCGCCAGAATATAAAATTAATCAAACATCCACTGAAATACCCTAACTTAGTTATGAACTAGTATTAATTTAAACGTAATTAAATCGGTTATACTCTGGCAGAGACATAAATAATAATAAATTACAGGGAACATTTGTCAAAAGCCGCACTCGCACGACGAGCTAATCGACTATCACCGCTAATTGCCCTCGTCCGTCCCCCGCACCGCCCGCACCCCCCACGCTCCCCGCCTCCCGCGCGCCGCCGCCCCCCGCCGCCGCTAACTAATTAGATAAGTTTGTAACTCAACTGTACTTCTGGTACTCAGCTCAGTCGGTAAGCATCAATCTTTTTAATTAAACATTTTTGACACCGCAACGTTTACCTATCGATTCTCTCTTCCTCTAGCCCTAAATAAATCCAAAGAGGTCTTTTAAAATTTCACAAAACAATCCATAGTAAAAAAACACTATTAGCTATATTTTGTAATGAAATTTTTGTTTTTTTTTTAAATCGACTAAAGTTTCATCGCCCTCGGAGTCTCGGACGAACGTCACCTATGGTAACGCATATATGTATATATACTGCATGGTCAAAGAGGGACAAACGAGCAAATAAAAGGAAAGAAATATTCATTTTTATATCAGTAACAGCGATGATAGCTCAGTGGTTGTTGCGTTCGAAACAAACGCCGCAAGGCGTAGGTTAAAAACCCTAACATTGAGCTTGAGCTGTCGATGAAGGAAACATCGTGAGGAAACCATAGCATGGTGGTAGGTCGCTCTCTAGTGCCCGGCTGGCTAGCTACCACCTTCAAGTTGCAAATCTGTCGCCAAGCACCTAACGGTGTGTTCCGGCAGCCCCACTTGAAAGCCAGTTCCCATCCCCATTCCAGGTCGGCAACATGCATGCCTTCTGGTGTTGCAGATGTCTATGGGCGGCGGTAATCACTTACCATCAGGTGTACCACTTGCCCGTTTGCCCCCTATGACATAAATAAAAAAAAAACATAAAAAGAAGAACATACTTTAAAGGAAAGATTATTATTAATAAATAAGAAATAAAATTACAATGGGGATGTTGACGACTTTTGAAAATCAAAATTCTAATTAGTCCGTCGGTTTAAAAATAAAAAAATAATGGACACGTATTTTTTGCTTTTTCAAATAAATGAAAATATACAGAGATAAAGCGCATTTAAGTTTAGGGTGGGGGCTCGTGACGTCACTAACAGCTATAAGCCGCCATACAAACTGCACCGGTTAGTGACGTCACGCGTTTCAACTCAATGTATCGCTGTTATTTTTTGATTACGTAAAAAAAGAAAAAATACCTGTCCAATATTTTTTATTAATCTAAAAGACGGTAAAAAAAATTGTCAACATGTCCATTGTCCATTTTTGGACTTGTCGGATTGTCTATTTGTCCATATTAATCCGTTCAAACAAACGTGCATCACGCTAAAATTATAATAGGTACTTCGTGAATTCAAATGAAATCCGGGCATATAGCCTACTAGCTATGGAATAATTTTCGCTAAAGAGTTCTCTGGGAAATCCAGAAAACCGAGTGAAACCGCGTGCAACTGTATATTATTACATGGAATAAATTGGCGGAATGAATGATTAAATAAACATCTAATTATGATTCGGGCATCAGCTCGTCACTCATGGAATTAATTGCCGTAGTGAATTATTAAATCAACATCTAATTATGTATTCAGCGAGTCTACCGCGTGGCGTTCGAAGAAAAATGCAAACCTATATTCAGGACATAAATCATGCTAATTATCTTCTATCTATATAAAAGATTAGAATCCGCGCTTCTGTACATTGAATATTTTTACCTAAAATTGAGAGGGGTGATAAAAGAAGAGTAACCAAGCCTAAAAAAAGTTTTTAAAATTCTTTTCTGTCTGTCTATCTGTCTGTCTGTTCGCGATAATCTCCGCATCTACTGAACCGATTGTCATGCGGTTTTCAGGGGTAGATTAAGCTTAGCCTCTAGCTACATATAGGCTTTGTTTCATTGAAATCGGATTTCGGGAAAAAATGTTGTTACATAAAAACTTTTCAGGCGGGTGAAACCGCGGGGCACAGCTAGTTTTATAAATAATCCGATTGGATTACGATGCGATGGTATACGGTTGTGATTTGAAACAGTTGAGATATTTTGACGTTTTTTAGTAAGCTACTCATTCATGGATACATTTATGTCAAAAAATTTTACGTTGTTATATTTAATCTTTTTATTGCGATATATACCAATATACATATATAATTGATACTACGAATACATTCAAAATTGATATTATACTAAGTAAATATCCGAAATACACAATACGAGTAAGTATCATTATATCCGATGTATAGATTTGTTTTAAAACAGTTTGATGTTGTGGGTTTAATAGTGAATTTCTGTTTATTAATGGTTTCATTGCCACTTTTTGAAATGACAACTCTGGATCAGGATAAAAAGTAAAAAATATTATTTATCAATGACATTTAATATAAAATTAAAGGTAGAGCATTATGATTTATCTAATTAGAAATCTAAAGAATTTTAATAAGTATATCTACATTGTAAAAATAATTGACCTGTTCTGTCCTACAAAATAAGTATGGAGTTCGTTATAGATCAGCGGTCATCAATAAATCAAGGGCTTACAATGGCACATTGTCTGTCGCTCAGGCTGATTAAATAAAATAAATAAATAGGTGCCGATACTAGTCACTTGCGCAGATCTTATCACACACATAGCAACATTTAAAAACGTAACGTAACTCACGCAAAAATAACCATTCGATCAATACAAATACTGCATAAAATAGTTTGTTTCTAATCTTCGAATGAGCTGTTCGATATTTATAATACAATTTCACACTTTATTACATTAATATTAGGTTGCAATTCAATTGTCACTTTTGTGTTGTTAGTGAGCTTTGCACAAGAGGGCTAGATGGATGAATAGTACGTAATCTGAGCCTTGGATAGTTAACGCCTTTACCCTCATTGTTGCATACTTATTGACAGATTAATCTAATACAATAATTAAATTATAGCAGTACTAAACTCGCATAGTATTGTTCATCAACTTGTAATCGATATTTGCATCACAATATAATAATTACCATATTGAAATGCAAATACCTCTTAAAAAAGCAAGCGTGTACTTCTATACGCACCCAAGAAGTTATACTTCCTTGGCATAAATGTAAAAATACGTAAAACTTTTTAAAAATACTAACTTCTAAGGTACCTATTTAATTTGGATACAAATAGATTCATCAGATTCAGACATCAGAAGCTATGCTATAAAAATTTGGGCACTATGCAAATATCGATTTTCATTTGGGGCGTCTAATAAACCAACACTTCCCAATGGAAAAACGAGCGCATTATCCAGAGAATCGCTGATTTGAAGATGAAAAAATATTGTGATAAAATATTGTAATAAAGTCCAAAAAAAATTTCTCTCCTAATTTTCTCAAAGTTCGTAGAATAGGAGCTTTTACTCTACATTTTGCGTAGAGCTCCTAATTTGTGTCGTGTCCAGTAGCGTTCATTACAGCGAGCGTTACGTTCAGGGTGAAAGTGCCAGTAATTGGACAGGCCGGATGCGGCACACAGGTGCTCGGTGCGTGCGAGCGTGCGCCCTCTCGCGGTGGATGCAGGAAACGAGAGCCAATTTGAATCTCTTCCATATCCGCAGCGATACGATTAATTGGACGTCTCATAAGGTTACGGCGACATTGATATTTTACGATTACGAATTAGTTAAAACTTAGCAAGTACTTTATTTAAAAAAATAACTTTAAGGTAAAATATATGTACGTACGAGTATACGAATAGATATTTTCTGGAACTAAGTGGGTATGATTATTTTTTATTATTATACTTCAATAGAAAAATACTTTACTTTTTCTTGTACATACAGCAAACACAGAAATTTGATTTAAAAAAATGCATTGATTTTAGTAGCTACCTACTTATATTTTTTTTAAATAAAAAATAAGAAAATAAAAAAGGTATAGGTGATATCGGAATAAATAAATAGCAGCTATAGAGTAAAAATACAAATCTATTGAAACTCTTGTGACAACTAACCCTGACGATCCATCTCATTATAAAATGCAATTTCATAACAGAATCGTAGGTATCTGGCACGCTGCGATTAAGCTTTTTCCGTTACAAAGTGTTCCCATCAGATAATAAGATACAAATTAAATAAATACTCAACGAATAAGGAATTATTAGAAAACAACGTACAACGGCTGGGGTAATACGCGAGAAAGGTGGGGTGTCTAATTAGGGAGCGGGGGTGGAGGGTAATGAGCCGCGATCGCTGCGCTCCGATAAAATAGCGAGGTTTTGTTTTAAAAGCGGTTCCCGTTTGAGTTTTGCGATTAAGGAGTTTAATTAGACAGTGTTGTTTACAACCTCATTACGGTGGGCCGGTCGGCGGGAAATAGCCTCGGATATCGGTCGATAATTTATGAAGTTGAAAAATGAGTTTCAACCCGTTAAACAGATTCCGTTGTAGATTATAAACAAACAATCCGGCCCTATGAATAAACATGAACTCATTTTCTTACTTGACGGGTACTTAGGAGTCGACAATAGTCTGCGAAGTTTAGTCCCGACCTTATTGACTTCGACGATGGTAAACAGAGAGGTGTATTGTAGAACGAGAATTACAAAAGCGTTTTTAAATGTTTTAAACCTATACCTTGGTTAAAATAGGTATTTGAAAGGAAATTTTTTCTTGTAAAGAGGAGAAACTCTGTGAAAATTCATGATCGCAGCATTAATATAGAATTGGGATTTACAAAGATTTTCGTCATTTTGTCTCCCTGTATGAAAAAAACTATTAAACAAAAGTAAGCGAAGCTCATAGATAGTAGTAACTTAAAACATAATAGGTAAATGTACAACTGGACATAGATAAGCAATAGTGTGTTAACCCACACTGGAGAAATTTTGAGTAAATCGTGTTTTAAAAGTAGGAGCGCCATTTTGTGTCAACATTTTTTATGTTCAATATTTAGTTACATATTTAAGCAATGTAATAAGGTAAACACATAATTAAAAAAGGTTCCCTAACTCTCAATAAATGGTTCTGAATCAATAACTTAATTTTGTGGGTTAACATATTATTGCTTATCTGCGTCCAACTATGAATGCGACAGTTGCGCTAGCGCACTTCAAAACAAAATATAGCGATCGGAATCGTGGCATTTATCTAGTGGGCAATAATTCATATTATTCTTGACTTGATTTTAAAAAGTTTTCAAAGGTTTCTTAGATTTTATACATAATAAAAAAAATGTTGAAGCCACGTACAGAACTGTTAATTTAATATGGAGCCGCGCAGTCGTCGCAGGCCCCAACACAAAAGGCATTTTTTCACCGTCGCAATAGACGTCTCGCCGACATCATTAACGTATCGACGAACTTGGCCGCGCAGTTATTCGCTAATGTGACAACAACACAGAGAAAGCCCGCCACAAATGAGGGACCATCTTTTAGCATTAGGACGTGGGCACACGACAGATCTCGCGATTCGAGACCATTTTCGACTTCAAAGGACACCATGCTCCTTACAGAATACACACATTCTGTTTTTTATTGGATTTTTAAAAAGATTTTTTTTGTTATATATTTTTGTGTATACCTGATTAGGTATTGAAGTAAGTAGGTACATGAAAAAAATATTGTAATTTTTTTTATTACTTATATAGGTTATTATACTTTTATAGGTTATGTAAACTTTGGATTGTTTGTGTGCGTTCATTGAATGTAGCTATACGTATGTGTGTGTATATATTGTGTACATATTATATTCGTGGGCAGAATACTAGGGGCAATTCTTTATGCGCGAAAAACAAAAAACACTAAATAACGAGATTTAAAAAAAATGTCAGTAGTTCAGTGTGCCTCAGACGGATGGGGGTTGTATTCTAATCGCGCTTTAGCGTGGCCCGTTTTTGCGCTAACGAACAGGTTGCGTTAAGGCAACGCCGCCGACGCGATGTCGAATAACGAGTCTGACGGGGAATTTTGCCTCATTAAAAGTTGCGACCTGTGGAGGAGGCAATTTGGAGGTCCGCGCGACGACTCCGCGCCAGCTACACTTATTAACGACCCGCTCCTGCACTATCACGGCTGTCCGTCTTCAATTTATATTACATTGGTATGATGCCAATGCAGCCTTATTATTAGCAGCGTCCCTAGCCCCACCTGCCCGACACGAATTAGTAAACAAACGTCTTTACGAGCGGTTTTACGAGTCCCGCGATATTTCGGTCTCGTGCGCTGTTCTTTTACGACATAATGAATTTGTTGATGAACTATTAGAAAGTTTCGAAATAGACGCGTCTGGTCCGGTGACCGCGGCGTCGTCGCTTGCGGTGTAGCGGCGACCGATCGCGTCGTTGCGGGAAATATTAGACCATTCTACTGCGCCACAAAAAGGGCCGCCACCATCGATCTCATATAAAAAGTTGATACACAATCAGCGTCAAAAAATGTCATGACACAAGTGCCCGCTTGAACATTTGGGTGCGCTTTTAAATCAGTCGCATTCGTGCTCGTTTAAAACTTGTAAAAATCATACGTCTAGACCCTAAAAAAGGACGGAATTTCATATTTTCGGTAAGTACTATTACAACAACTACAGCTATAACAACGTAAACACGACTGGACAGTTTTTAAGTGAACTTTTGTATGGGACTGTGTATCTACCTACTTTTTATATGAGATCGATGGCCGCCACCTCTATTTTCCTGGGTTGGCGCAGCGGTCACCATCCCTCTCGAATGATCAAGTGGTTCCGGGGGCCATTTTTGATGGGGGTGAATTTTGTCTTGATTTTGTGTAATGAACTCAAGGTTTTACTTTCCAGTCTGGGTGAGTTTATATACCTACCTCTAGTTATAGATTTGTGTAATAAATATTATGTAGTTTGTATATATATATATACCACATTTGTTTTCCACACAATACAAGTTAATATAAAGTTTTTTGAATCGATTACCATTATTTATCCAGGTAGTTATACGAGTACCTAAATAAGTAAAACAAATTTTTAACAAAAAAATTAAAACCGACTTCCAAAAACATAAAACTAAAAATCTCAAAATAAAAAGCTAAAAATAACAACATACCGATTTAATCCAAAAGACAAAACACACGTAATATTATTATTGGTTTGTGCTACCACTAATCGGTTTGAATTCGGTGACAAGCCTCTGCCCACTTGGGTTGTCCTGTTCACAAAAAACTGGTAGCGGGAGTCGATTTAGCCCATCTACCCCCTCCATATTTGGCTTGTCACCGACTTCATACCGATTAGTGGTAGCACAAACCAATAATAATATTACGTGTGTTTTGTCTTTTGGATTAAATCGGTATGTTGTTATTTTTAGCTTTTTATTTTGAGATTTTTAGTTTTATGTTTTTGGAAGTCGGTTTTAATTTTTTTGTTAAAAATTTGTTTATTTCTCGCTTTTAAGTGACTTAGTTCGTAATTTCTCTAAGTTACAATAGCCTAATGTCAACTGCTCATCACCTTTTACAAAATATTGCTTTTCCCGACGCAGGGACGTTAATTGTTGAGGAGTTCTCCTGGTACATCATCATCAGTTCCACTTCACCATATACATTGTGACGAACATAAATTGTTTAGAAACCATATTAAAGTTAACGAATCGGAATCTGTGAAATACCTATTATTTAGCGGTTCTGATGACCATCTGTGGTCTTCATCATCAGTTCCACTTCTTCAAATTTTACTTCCCAAAAGCAAATAAACGATTTACTATAAAAAATCCAGAAATCGCTATAGGTGTACCTATAATTTTTGAAGAGTTCCCTCGATTACTCCAAGATCCCATCATCAGATCTCGACTTGGTGACAGTGGAATCAATTTGGGAGTATACTCTTTCAAACAAAAAAAATAATTTTCGAAATCGCTCCAATCGGAATCCGTGAAATACGTATTATTGTTGAGTAGTTCCGATGACCATCTGTGGTCTTCATCATCAGTTCCACTTCTTCAAATTTTGCTTTTCATAAGCAGATGAACGATTTACTATAAAAAATACCCAAATCGCTATAGGTGTGCCTATAATTTTTGAAGAGTTCCCTCGATTTCTCCAAGATCCCATCATCAGATCTGGACTTGGTGGCAATGGGACCTAATCGGGAGTATACCCTTTCAAACAAAAAAAGAATTTTTCAAATCGGTCCAACCGTCTTCGAGTAATCGGTGAACATACATAAAAAAAAAAAAAAAAAAAAAAAAAAAAAAAACATACATACAATCGAACATAGAACCTCCTCCTTTTTGGAAGTCGGTTAAAAATACAACAAAAATAGTTTAATTTTATTTTCAAATCCCCAATTGGCAATCAAAATATATCTATTTCTATGTTACCTACGTACTATAGGTAAGTCAAACACAATAGTTATGTACGAGTATGTCTGAGCGTAGAGAGCACGCGTTCCATAGTTATGACGAGGTTAACACATGAGCTTAATTAATACCAGAAGCGATCGAGGACTATAACTAGTTAACGTCGCTGCCGACAGTCGGAGCGAGCTTACGGAGTGCTCCCCCATTAATTGATACGATTTGATCACCGCCATTCTACCGCCTAGTAAATAATTAAATATTCATCGACGAGTACTTCTATAGGTACAGGTAAATGACAGTACCGCGACTAACAGACTTGTTGTATCTTGAAACTTGAAATTTTGCAGAAGACTTGCTTTTACAACTTAGGAAAGCGTCAATAAATAATATTGTTTCCAATATAAATACATAATATAATATAATTTCCAATTAGAGAGCAAAAAAGAACTGAATCGCAGGTAAATGACTAATTATTTTTGTGTAAGTATACTTACTATTTTTCTTTTCCTCAGAACTTATTAGTGTCCAAGTATTCTCTGTAGTGTTTTATAATGTTGTAATCTTGTAATTAGTGATTTTTTCAGGAGGAAAAACCATTCGGAGACCTAATATAAAACTTTTATAAAAATAAAATGTAATTGTAAATCAAGAATCTTACTGATCTATTTTTGTATATGAATCATATGGACACAATGACAAGTCCTAGTAAAAGCCTTTCCCGACTCCAGCGGAATCTCGGCTATACGGTAAACATTATTAAAAATTCCTTTGACAACGGCGGCTATCGGGTAATGATTTGTGTACGTCACGCCGGCGTCGGCTGTCATACTTGCGCCAAATTTTCACCGAAAACTCTTTTTACTATTTTGTGACGGGCAACCCGAGCCAGGAGCTGCGTTTATTTATTAACAAAAATCGTCCGTTTAACACGTCTCGTATGACACCTAGTCGTTGATCTTATTTAGACTGTATGGGTATGATGACAAAGAGTCTAGATTGGGGTAGTCGGTGGCCACCGCTTAAGGCCGTATTTTAGTCGGCCGGTCTCGTTTACGAGGCTGCATGTGCGCGCCGCGCGTTGCACCCGTGCTCTCCAGCCATATCAATTTCAAATAGGTTTCCTATTCGGCCGGCACGGGGAGATTGCGTTTTGATCGTTTTGTGTGTAAAACTGTTGCCCTAAATTAAACGCTTTAATAATAGAATAGAAATAAAACCGTAGCGTGCATTTCTGTTGACAGTCGTCACATCGGTACGTGAATATAGAATGTACCGGCGTTCGATTTTACATATTTTATCAGTTAGTGAGTCGTAACGCGTGTGTAAACATCGGTCCGCGGCGACCGCTTTATGATTGCGCCGGTGGGCGTTAGACGCGGGCGGTAACGGTGGCAACCATCAATTAGTAGCAATACGGTGATAATATTAAATGGATGCAGTTACGAATCAAAATTCGCGGTGTATTGGAGTCGTTCACTAATTAGAGTGCGGGCGGGCGGGCGAGGTGCCCGCTGCGAACTAATCAGGTGGCTAAATAATGTAGCCGTGACGGCGTCGTTAGCGCTCGTGAGACAGACGTTATTAATTAACATCACATCGGCCCCCTTCCACGCATCCCCCTGGCCGCCCGCGCGCCGCCCGCCCACCGCCGCGCGCCGCCGTCTGCCCGCCGCGCCGCCGCGGTAAGAACACAATAACAACATAACGCAAGTGTTACTCATATTAACGTTAATTAGATTATGATTTCACATTTCAATCGTCCAACAGTTAAGACACGGATAATAAAGACGTGTACGATGTGCGGATATTTTCTAATTCTAGGTATCAAGATTTTAAAATTAATATTTCAACTGAAATTTCTTAGGACAGAGGACATTAAAAGATGGAACGTTTCTAGACGTTCCGGCAGCCCCACTTGAAAGCCAGTTCCAATCCCCATTCCAGGTCGGCAACGCACCTGCATGCCTTCTGGTGTTGCAGATGTCTATGGGCGGCGGTAATCACTTACCATCAGGTGTAACCACTTGCCCGTTTGCCCCCTATGACAAAAAAAAAGACGTTCTGATTTTTGTCACATTGAGGTTTCACCTTTAGTTTTGTTGCATGTACCTACCTACTTACCGAGACGAAAGTACCTACACTGGTTTTATACACCAGAGTTTTTTTTTTGAGTGGATGTGCTTATAACAGCTCTGTACCTTATCAACAAATAAATACAACAAATACGAAAAAAAAAATCAATCCAATTTCAATAATAAGGTATATCGATATATAAACGTCATAACATCACTCACGTTCGTCACACATGCACGCTCTAGACAGAGCACTACCCCTAGCTCGCCCATCTCTACTCGCTCCCGCGCGGGCGCCGCGTGATGAAGGCGCCGCTGGTTAATTGAATAAAGTTTCGCTTCCCAGCGCCCGCCCCAGTTATCAAACCGACAAGTTTCAATGATCATTTGTTACAGTACTTTAAATAATTAAAGCGCTTTAAAAGCTTTCTCATTACAACAGCGATGTTCGAAATTGTCATTAGAGTATCTATATATTACAAGTTTAATGTTATCGATCACGGTGTATGAGTAAATAACTAAATAACGCTTATACCGCTTATCATAATTTGTGTATTACATGATATAATAGTAGATGTGGTACTAGATATCAGTTTATTAATTTGTCTTATTTATTAATTACCTACCTATTTGTTTATCTTACGGTGTGGGAACCTACCATTAGAAATTTTCTCGGGAACTTGTCATTTCTCGATATTATTTAGGAGCACTCTTTTTGAGTTTAATTTTAATTATTAATAATTGCACCCTATACTCTTTTTGTCTTGTTATCAATGCTAATGGTTAACTGGTAGAAAATGCCGCAAGGCATTAAGTTCGCCATTTGTACTTTTTTGTGCAATAAAGAATGAATAAATAATTAAATAAAAATACTCTATCTATGGGACTTAAACTATTCGAAATATACAGTTTTATAAAAATATGTCAAGCTACAATGGAGTGGTAGTAAACATATTGTACCCGCTTTTGCATTTAGGTTTTACATTAGTTAGGAGAAATGCCTCACGATGTACAGTCACCATCAAAAATGTGTAAACACATTGAAAGTGGTTGATTTTGGATGCGGACTATAAAAACCAATGTTAAAAAAATTAAGATATTTCACCATACTAACGAGTTATACTGTTAACGAGTGTATTATCTAATAACAGATAATAATGAATTGCCCAATCGGTGACCCCAGACACATGCGAACCAAAGAAGCTTCGATTAAGTGCCCTAATCCGATAACCATCGATGTTTTGGTTGGCAAGTAACAGACGACTATAGGGGCGACGTACACGAACAAGATGGGCTCGTCTCGTGAATTCCTCTTGGTGTATGAAACATGACACGTCTGACAACGAAAATCGGCTGTGTAACGCAGGCCTAACATATCCGAGGCAGTTAGCTGCGGTACTACGAGTAGTTCAACCACGACAGAATGTTTGAAGATACATAATATATTTGTAGAATGAAAGTCAGATTTATTAGACCAGTTTCAAAGTCAGATAGCAAAATTCCAAGTAGTATCTATGACGACAAACAGCAAGCTAAAGTAGTGATAATACCTATACATATTTTTAATGGACATTAAACTTAACAATAATTAAAAAATTAATTTTAAATGGCGAATGATTTAATTTAAAAAATAAACAAATTAAAACAATGTTCTTAGCACCTCATTTTACCAGGTATTAGTTAATTATTTTACACTTAAATCAATAAATTTTGCCGCATTTGCATTACAAATGTAAAAAATAATGTTTGATTGATGAAGACATTTTTTTTCTCCATCTAGTTTCTGCTTTAAACGTGTTTAATTTGAAATATAAATTAATTAAACTCGTGCCTAATTAAACGAAGTGCGTAAAATTTTGTATTCCTAAACATATTTAATTTTTTTTGTTGTGCCTAATTAAGAATCGTTATTCGTATAACTACATTTTAGAAATAACATTCGGCGAGGGATGTCTAGCAGATGTGTTTTTGAATACCTCATTACCTAGTTCTCGAGAGTTCGTCATCGCGAAGAAAAACTAATTATACGTATCTATCTTATTTCTTTTAATTGAGCCTATAGACAAATCTTTACATTGAAGAGGTTTAAAAAATAAAATTAAAGCATAAAATAAAACAGTTTTTAGAATTTATTTATGTTTGTGTACACGCATAAGTCAGTTTATTGCATAGAATTTGGACTAAGAATTGTATTATGAGTGAATGAAAATTGACTGACATAATATTTAAATACTTTTTAAGTAGGTACCTATAAAACACCCTCAGGGTAAACATGACCACAAATTTACATTAAAATAAATGTTTACCTTATTCACTATTATCAACAACATTGCTTGCCCATAACGCGCATCCCAAAAACATAATCCCAAATGCTTTAGATGGCAAAATATTAAAAATTCATATTCTGTTTGCCATCAGATAGATACGTTATAAATATATTTTACTAGCTGTCCCCCGTGATTTCATCCGCGGTAATTTCGGAGTTCCCGCGGGAATTCCGGGAAGAAAGTACTCTACGTCCTTCTTTGTACCCCTGACAGTAGTTTACGGTGATTAGCTGTTCCCCGCATTAATTCCGGAGTTCCTGCGGGAGTTCCGGGATAAAAACTATAGATCTATATTTTAAGTTGGACCATACTTATTATAAACGGTTACAAAATTTTATCAAAATCCGTTCAGTAGTTTCGGAGTCCATCGCGGACAAACAACGTGACACGTGATTTATATGTATATATTAAAGATAAGATTAAGATGTTTGTTACTCGATCACGCAAAAATGGCTAAACGGATTTGGATGAAATTTGGCATGCACGTTGTCAGGGGTACAGAGAAGGACATAGGGTACTTTTTATCCCGGGATTACCGCGGGAACTCCCGCGGGTGAAACCGCGGGGCACAGCTAGTGAATAATAAAAATAGTATTATGTTTGAAATTCATGTTTTATTTTCAATATTTTTTTTTGCTGCTGTAGACTTATATTTATGCAAAGTTCCAAAGCTTGACGTAATAAAAAAACTTGCAAAACACCATTACCTAATTCAGCTTTAATAAATTTATACATATATACATATATAGTATATTTATATATTCGAAAAGCACTACGTTACAGCATAACAGTGCAACACAAACGATCAACATGTCATACTGAGCTTATCCTTAAAATACTGTAGTTTCACATACTCATAATAATATATATTTTTAAGAGATCTAGTATTCAGACCGCTAACATATACAACCCTAGCAAAAGCTAGTAAGAATATAAAACAGCTCAGAAGTAAGTGTAAAACCTACTAGGTCAGGTGATGACAAGAATCTAGAGCTAGAATGTGCAAAACCAGATTTTTGTCTTTAATTTCTATCAGGATTCTAGTAGATACAGATTATTCCATTTGTATAAGTCACTAAAGTCTTTTATTATCTTTGCTTCTATTTCAAAAATGTTTCAGTGTTTTAATTGGTGAAGCAAGGTGGGTTTGATAACATGAATAGTAAAAATAGACGTTTTAAAACAATCTATTTTAATTTTTCAGCGAATGTTAAATAAATATTATAAATAATGATAGATAAGAGCAAAGATAACCAATTAGTGGAAAATGCCCGAGATCCAGTTGGTGCTACAAATTAATTAATGATAACGGCGACTAACAAATAACTGACGATAAAATGGCGGTTAATTATTTTTTAGTGTTTCGTTATTCTAATATATTTTTATTCATCTTACGTATTTATTTACTACCTACTACTTAATACCTCTCCACCATGCCTACTTGCTGTGTGTGAAGCCTATTTCACATTTTGTTTAAAATTTACGTAAGTATTTTATTACTTTTGGCGGACACCCATTACAATTACGTATATTTCACTGCTCCTTAGAAGAGTTCAGTTTTGTTTCAGAATCTTCATCAAAATTAAGTAAATATAATTCGAACTTGTTAGGAAATAAACTTCTCAGAAGGATGTGTCAGTAATCAGATTTTAAACAAACCAGGCTTTTGAGCGGACAAGACGCACTTTAGTTTCAATTTAGTCGGTGCAGAGACTGCGGCGAATAGAAGACCGAAGGCGAAGGACGGACGGACAAAGCGACAAACGAAATTAATTGGGGGTCATACGCCGGCGGGTTAATCCAATAGCGTCCTAGCCACTCGTAGCCCGTGATGCACTCGGACCTCGGTACACGGACCTCACAGATATCGGACGGGTGGACAACTTGCATCCAAGTTTGTCGATGTTACCGCAATTGAAAGGATATTTCAATTTATAATCGTATATTAATGATTTATATTATAGTCTCGCTCATCATAATGATAAGTTCATACTGTATCGATAAAACTCTTGTTATCGAAGTAGGTCGATGCACACAAATATACTGAAGAATATATTTTTTTTAGAAAAATGCTTATATTATTTTTTCCTACAGCGAATAAAAATATTCATAATGATCTCTTTCTTCTAACAAATTATTATTAAGTTAGTGTTGTAATAAGTTTATATTTTCCCAATAAAATTACAATAATGTAAAGAAAATAGTTACACTAAATACCCGTACAAGTTTTTCTTTTTATAAATCGATGTGCTATTGAAATTTAATTTTTTTATAAATGGAAACTACGTGATTAATTGATTCTTGATTTTATAATACTAAACTGATTCGCACAACAGTGAGACGAGTTAAACTAAATAATATACCTAGTTAAAAAAAAATTGGTTCCGTAAAGATTCGTAAGTTATTACAGAATATCTATTTTTATGTATGAAAATAAATCCCTGTTTCCCTTGGTCACGGGCGGCTTCACGCGTGAACGGCTGGACCAATTACGCTAATTTTTTTTCTTGTATTTGATACTAGCTGTGCCCCGCGGTTTCGGTTTTGGAATTCCCGCAGGAATATTTTTTTTCTAAAAAAATATGTAGCCTAAGTTACTCCTTATAGTATCAGGTATCCGCCAGTGAAAGTCCCGTCAAAATCGGTCCAGCCGTTTCAGAGACACACAAAAATAAAAAAGTTTTTTTTTTTTTAACACGAGACACGTTATTCAATAACCTGCTATGATCCTATGACTCAAATTAAGAACAATGTGAATTTGCGTCGAGGATGACGTTCCAGTCGCCGAACGGAGGACACAGGGCCTCATTAGAAGCGGCGAGCGGTCGCAATTAAACAGTACGTCTTTTGCGCGTTAACGAGTCGCCAAATTGGAGGCCCCGGCCTGGACACGCGCCTCATAAATTTACATTTCGACAACATGTAACAAACATCTCTAGTAATGAGAGGCCATGTAAAATTTTGCAAGCATCATACCTTATCGCGACTTACAAGGAGCTTCGAACTAACTTTTAATGATTATGTACGTGTTTCAGTTTGTAGTCGCTTTTTTTTTCATAAGTATAAAATATTGTTTTATAAATTCATCAACAACTAGGCTAACCACCTTCATTCATATTACCGTTAGGTCCCGTTTCGCTATTGCCATTGGATATTGTATTGTATAATAATAGCTCTTTAATAGTCATGGATTCAGTAACATTATCTTAGTTTGTATAATAATAAATGAATATATTGTATTTTGTGGCACGATTTACAGTGTGTTTTTAGTATATGAAAGTAGAAAATTGAGGTTAAATTTTAATTAGTCTTTAGGCTAGCTAGATTGTTTTTCTATTTACTGTTCTAGAAACTTTAGATCTTTAGATTAAAAATTCTGCCATTTTATTAGTTCTATTATTTACTAGGTAGATACTTATTTTCAAATTAAAATAACCCTTATTATAAAGCTATCTTTTTCGAACTAGGATCCTAACCTAAGTTTAGCCGATACGTTGCAAAGTGACATTAAGGAAAATTTTTACTTTAATTAGGTACCTATATTAAAACCTAATTCATCATATTATTAAGGCGAATGTGAGCTTTCCCACCTTAAATTCTTTGATAAACAGATTTCTCGTGAAATTTTGCATACACATAGAATAGAATAGAATACATTTTATTGTACACCAAAATAATGTTACAGTGTGTTTACAGAAACTTATAACTAAAGGCATACAAAAGGCGGTCTTATCGCTTTACTAGCGATCTCTTCCAGACAACCTTTGGGTGGATAGGACAAATACAGAAAATTTATATGTTGATTTGGTATATATATAGGTAGAACAGGAATCATAAAATAATACAAAATAATAATACAAAATATACACATAGAACATAAATATAAAAATAAAAATACATAAAAAAGATATACAAAGATACGTTAATATGTTGTCAGCGACATAGGGTACTTATTATCCCGTTTTTTCCGCAGGAACTCCGAAATTGACAAATGAAATGGCGGGAAACAGCTAGCAACTAAATAAAAAAAAAGGATTCGCAATGTATTGGGGTGTGAGTGGGTAAGAAGTTATTTTGCTGGGGACTCGTTAGCGGCGCGTCGCGGCGTGGTGCGGTGCGGGATGGTGCGGTGCGGCGGCTGATTGCCGATTGAGCAGCAATTGCCCTGATTGACGGGCCCGCCGCGGCCCGAGCCCGCACCCGCGCCAACCCTAACGAACCGGCTTTCACCAGCCGCTACTCGCTACCTACTAGATGGACGTGCCACACTGAAGCACTCGCCTCGCCTTGTTGTAAATAGTAAGGGAAATGTTTGACTTGAATTATTTTTAAATATTTATTCGCAACCAGTTCCACGCGGTTTCGCCAGGGTGATTATTACACCGAAATGTATCTATAGTCTATGTCTCTTCCCTTTTCTACAAATGTGTCTGCATGAAATAACATCAATCTGTAACTCTGTTGCAACTTAAAAGAGGAAAAAATTACAACAAACAACTTTTCTCATTTATAATATTGTACTTAGGACCAATAATAAGTAAGTAGATTCCTTTCCGCAATCGGATTACTTTTATTATTTAGATATTTATCTTATTCTATGTATTTCTTTTACTTGTCAATTATTTATTAGACATAGGCATAGATATATATTCGTTTTGACAAGCACTTAATATAATGATAATAACAAGTCTCATAATCGAGCTCCGTAATAGCTATGTTCTTATTTCGTAGACGTGCTACGTGCTACGAACGTTTCTGATTGCTCATAGTAGAGTCGAACAATTTGCTTCGATTGACGTCGTTGAATCTCCAAGGAATTTGGTTCATTTGTACACAGACAAGGTACTGTATCGTCTCCATCTATATACCTTTAGTCTCTATAGGTATGGCAAGGCATTATATTATAAACATGTAGGCAGGTATGTATGTAGCGTAGAATCAGTAAACCACCGGGTTACAAATACGTATATATAATGTTTTCGAGCAAACAATAGGTTATAAATCATTATAAAATTCGAATTAGCCCGCGTCTTAATGTTTATTTAACGCTTCCGACGCTTCCACGCACACATTCACGGATCGAAAGGCGTAACACCTCGGCGACTAATTTCGTGCGTACACAGTAATCAGCTACACGAAACATCATCAGCGCCTTTGTGAAGCGAAACCGCAATCCATCATATCGGGACAAAAGGCGGCAGATAAACACGACATTTGTTTGCGTGAGAGTAGCGTTAATTTTATTAAGGCGTCTCAATCAGGAAGACGTGCAAGTCGGCGGGCGGCCGCCGCGGGAGCGATTCGAGCGAATTACCTTACCTACCTGGAGGCGCGGGGGCCGACTCGTTAGTTGTTGTTTGCCGAGTGACGCGGGTCAATCAGCAGCCGACATGCACGGAACCGCACTTCTTCATCCCCCTGGTGCCCCCCCCCCCCGCGCCCACCTCCCCGCGCTCCAGCCCTCGCCCGCCGCTCGTTAGGCCGTGCCGTCTCTGTCAACTGTGAGACGAGCTTTATCGAATCTACGACGACGCACGGCACGGGACACCCTCCCCACACGAGTTTGACTTACGACCACACCGGTAAGCGAGTGAAATCAGTGTGACACTAGTACTTTGGTTCTCGTTTATTGAGCAAATATTATAATTTATTACTGATGTGAGAACTATGATACATTTTAATATTAGGTATGTTTTAATATTATTTTAATATTACCTACTCGTATTTCGAACATAGTTTACATCGTTTTAAAATTTCGACGTTTTGTGTGCCAGAAACGAACGGAGGACGCGGTTAATTAGGTTGGATTCTGTGAGTTTAGCTAATTAACACTAGGGTAAGCGCACCCAAGCAGCTGCGGGCCATGTGCGGTGGTGCGGTAGTGCGGCGCCGCCCCAGACCCACACACTATGACGGGTTCGATTCCATAACGAAAAGTCAATAAAAAACTTTAACGGTAATAATTGAAAAGGTTGATTGCATGTTTTCTTAACCCGTTAACTTAACAGCATTCATAAAACTTTAAAAATGTTCTCGAACTACTATTAATTAACAAGAGCGTCAGAAACCTTAAACTTTACAAAGAAATAATAAATACTTAGGTAAAATTTAAGTACTAATCCATTGATTACAGTTATTTTTAGTTTTATTTGACAGAAAAAAAACCTTTTTGAACCGAAACCACGATACGATTGATGTACCTACACGATTCGCCAAACTTCCCAAAACGTATTTATAACACATCATGTTTCATAAAAAACAACGGGGAACTAATGAGAGAATTGAAATAAAAACTTTGTTAGGTCCTAAATTAGTCCTTAGAGTTCTTTAACGAGACCAATTTAGCCAAAGCGGGAGATGCCGTCGATCGTTTGTTGTGTGCTAAACCTTACTTTTTGCGTTGCCCTAACAGGTATAAATTATACAATGGTGAAATATTTTCATACAATACGCTCTGGTAGATTTAAAGTGTTTTGTTTTAGTTGTACGAAAGGCATCTTATATGGATAATGAATTAAGCCCAAATACGAATTACAGTAACTAATCATATTCATTCATTATTGGTGTAGTGGTTAGAGAGGTTTAGCGAGTTCGAACCTCACATTAGGGGAAAAAATTGTAGTTAGTGATTTATGTTAACCTAGACTTTGGGTATTTAGTTAAAGTATGTATTTATAAATAAAGTATAGAAGTATTATATCAGTTGTCAGGTACCACAAACCAGCTTGGTCAGGTAGGTATACCGTTGAGTGATAATAATATTCAAGAATTTTTCATTAATTCGAAAAATCAAAAAACATATTGTGTATATTATTTTTGTATCATCTAACCGACGACGGACTAAATAGAATATTTATTTTCATACCCCGCACCATACTCGTACCTATTGAGACAGTGAAAAATTCGTTTATTTGATCAACTCAGTCCGCACGGACTTACCTCGTGTAATCGTTTTTGCACAATATCATCCCGCCTTTGAAGTAGAAGGAGCGGCCGATGTCCGCGAGCGCTTGTCCGCAGCACGTGCACTTGAGGCAGCCGTGGTGCCAGTATCTGTCGAGCGCGTGCAGCAGGAACCTCTCGACGATCTTGCCGCCGCAGCCGGCGCACTCCTTGAGCGCGGGGTTGTTGTTGTTGTGCGGGTAGTCATGCCCGTTGGCCGCGAACGCCGCGTCCGGCGACGACGGGTGCGGCGAGCTCAGCTCCGCGTACCCGTGGTAGTGCGGGTTCATGCTCAGCGCGCTCGCTGCCAGCTTGACGGTTGGAGCGGCGACCGCTCGGGACCACCGACACGATACACGCCCTGCGCACAATGCAAATAGTCAAAGTCAAATCATTGGCCCATAATGTGGCTCTTTTTGACGTTAATAAAGTTACATATATTATGTGCGACGTGTAGAGCAAAAAAGTCAGTCACTTAGGTAAGTGGGCAGTTTTAGGGCGAGGTAACACATTTAAACTACAAACTCACAAGGTGAGAGCCGCGCTATCATACTTTGGAAAAGGGCCTGTCAATGCAGACTTCTCTTGATTATTAAATACTCTAAGGCCTAGCAGTAGAATGCTCGTCGCTTTTGGCATTCAAGAGTTTTATCGCAATCTCGTCTCTATTGTGGTCTTTTGATATATTATGTACGAATCTCAATATTGAGGTCTCTCGTACTCGTACATCGTATAGGTTTTATGGTTGGTGAAAACGAATTAAAAATAGAAGCAACTCACAATAATGTAATGACTGATATTCCCTCATCATAACGGTGGACCTGTGCCCCAGCATTCTCGAAATTTAAAGGTTTGATTACGCTATGTTTTCAAAATATTGACCTTAATCGTGGGCCTACGGTGTGACGAAGCCTCGTCGGCCCTCGGGCATTTATAAAATTTTCCAATTAGTAATTTCATACAATTAGGAGCGGGTTGAAGGCTCAGGAGGGGGTGGTTGTCGGTGCGGGGTGCGGGGTGAGGATTGCGTCAACCCGATCCAATTAGCTCGCGGCCGGCGGAGCGGCGGGACGCCGCGTCTGAAGCTGGCCCCGTCGCCATAAAACTTAATTAAACGTTTTAAAACAAGTATTCATTAAAGAATAATCAAGCTTATGTAGTCATAAATAACCGGATTGTCCCGTTCGGAACGGGTGCCGTAATTAAAACTGCACAGAGTTGATCAAACGCACTGATTTCAAACTACCCTTCATTAAGAGAGCGCGAGGCGGGCGGGCACGGGCGCTTCCGTTGCGGTGCTGAAACTAATTAAGAATAACGGACGGTTTAAAAGCGTAATTAATTTAGATCGTAATTCTATTTCACTGAAAGTAAAATAGATAATTATTTTCGTGTAGCCCTTTTCTTAAGGGCGATTCGCTTTCATGGATGATTTTATTGTTGAATTCGTATTTATGCTTATGACCGATTGGAATAGCAAGTGGGTACGGCTTAATTGCTCGGTGGACCATCGACTGTACGTTGTATGAGACATTCATTACGGCGATAGATCCATTCCGCAATTCATAAAGCGGCGTTAATTTTGTGTGGCAGTTTATCAGTGTTGTCGTGGGAGCGTGTGGAAAGCCATTACTTGCAAGCGGGCATGTCTAATGAAGGCTATAAGGGGCCAAGTATTCGTGGCATGTAAAACACCCCATGGCCGAGTTGCGTGTCTACTAATGAGCCGGCCGTCGCGTGCGCACCTATCGCGCTTCGTTAAATCTCTAGGTCTACGTCGCTATATTAATGTCTTTGTTTCGGTAATTTTGCGAGAACGCACGTCCTTATATCCATGGCCAATTAAAACTCCAGTGAGATTAAGTTATTCGTTGTCTTCATTTTACTTGACATAGCTACTCCTCCCTTGGTTTTACCCGCACGAATTTCTGAGGTCCCTAAGGAACTCTTAGTATCTATAGAGATGAAAGTGTCCTATCTCCTATTGCAAGAGTTAAAATTTTCATATTACCTGTTTCTCGCGTTTTCGCTCGCATGAAATTTGGAACTTCCTTAGGAATCCTTTGTTCCGGGAGAAAATTCATACTGTAGCTTTCGTTAAGTGAAAGACATTGTAAAATTGTTTTAGTAGTTTCAAATTTTACCCGCCCAAAAATAAACAGACAATTTTTTAATTCTTTATTACATTCGCTTTCGCAGACAAATTCCGGATAATTATGATAGATATTATAAAATATACGATAAATATCTATGAGCCACAACAAACATTTTTACTATTAAAATATGAAAATTTATGTCAACCAACCCAATCGTGGTATCGTATTAGATCGTTTATAAATAACTAATACTTTGCGCTAGTTTTGAGGACACGAAATGGTAAAATTACTCAAACATGTTTTCATACTATCATTTAGGCGAGCCGTCGACGACCACAATGATTTAGTAAAATGTATTTTATTCCTTCACGAATAAGATTGGATGTTGGTTGGTTGGCACCGGCCGCGTAATGCGGTGCGTGTTTCGGTCCGCGGGGAGGCTTGGGAACTTGGCAGGTGGCGTTTTCATTATTCAAGCCCCATTGATTGGATACCTTGTTGCCGTTTAAAAATCTTATTAGCAACCGCCCGACAACAAAACGCGCTCGCGATGAGCCTCCTCACAGCCCTCTCTACCTGTTAAGTGTTTTTTTTTTCAATTACGACAATGAACTGCAACTTCCAATATTGTAGGACGCGAAAATGTAAGTCATCTAGTTAGTGAATGTTTTATTTCCTCTTTTTCCATTGCCTGCATCCGAAGATTTATTGGCGACGCGACGCGACGAGTTAGTGATTTTCATAACTATTATTTTTGATGCGATAAGTGCACTGGTGATTTTGGAGATTTGTTTTGTTAACCTAGGTCATCAGGGTTGATGTTTGTACGAATTTTAATACATAGATATTTTCTTAAACAACGGCTGCTTTTTTGTTATTATATCTTAATTATATAATACTAATATTTATCCTATAGTGTCGCGAATATTAAAATTAATTAAAATTATATTTAAAAAAATCTGCATTAATTTTGGTGTTAGAGATATCGGAAAAATCTAATATTATAACATAGGTACATATATTTTATTAATTAATTTAAAAGCAGCCATAGACTAAGGAACTGTTTGTTGATAATAATAAATTGATATTCGTAAAAAAACTAAACCTATAAGCCAACATAAGTTCATTAAAAATTTACGTCTGCATCATCGTAAAGCCCTTCACAGAGATACATACAGTAAAATAAAGTATTAATTCCTGTTTTTAAATGGAAGTTTCAGCAAGAACAACACCCCCGCGTCCGCCCACCACGAATAACGTAATTAAGCCGAAACCGCCAGCGAAATTAAACGCGAAAACGG
Source organism: Zygaena filipendulae (assembly GCA_907165275.2). Taxonomy (NCBI): domain Eukaryota; kingdom Metazoa; phylum Arthropoda; class Insecta; order Lepidoptera; family Zygaenidae; genus Zygaena; species Zygaena filipendulae. Next base: position 4,349,790 of record OU015649.1, read on the forward strand.
AATGAGAATGTGAGCCTAATTAGAGCCGAGAGTGGGGGCGGAAGACGTTGCACCGGCGGCGAGCCCCTGCCCACCCCGCCCGACCCGCGCTCTGGGGTGGCGGTGATCGTGTGTCACGTTATACGTCTTTGGTCACAATTAACCGTCGACGTATCAGCGTTTGCATGAACGCAATGGTCTAATAAACATTCGTGGTATGTTCAAGGTAATGAAAGAAAGAAAAAAAGGACAATTCGCATTCATGTAATAGGAGAGTAGAATCCGTGTGTCTCTTCTCTAGTCACTACATTTAGTATACGAGGAGGTCGTGACGTCACTAACCGCAAAACCGCCATACAAACTTTCAGAATAGTGACGTCACGCGAAATTTCAACTCAGTATATCGCCGTTATTTTTTGATTACGTAAAAAAGAAAAAAAGCGCGTCCAATATTTTTTAATAATCTACAAGACGAATTAAAAAATAAAAATTAGTCAACATGCCCATTGGGAGAGCTGATAAATGAAGAGTAACAGAACAAAAAAAAAGAGATTTAAATTTTCGCATGAATTGATGTGAATGAAGTTAAAAGGAATTTCATGGAGTTTTCATATGTAGATTAGGCTTATAAGAGCAACATAATATATACGTATATTATTTAATTGAATTTGGATGTTGGGAAAAAGGCACATCGCCATAAAGTCATTTTATGCGGCCGGAACTAAAGAGTTCCTAAAGGAATATCGACACTCACGGCGGGGAAAACCACGGGCATCACCTAGTAACAGCATACAAAACAAACCAAAAGATAACTTGTATGCTTATGAACAAAACTTATTTTAAGTTTACAATTAAAAAAGAAAGAAAAAAAATAGTGACTTCGAAACACAAACTAGGTAAATAAAAACAAAACGGTTTTGGCTCGGTGCCAGCCCTTAATCAAATAAATTAACAACACATACGGCCGCACTCAGAGTCGACTTTAATGATTACTTAGTTAAGTATAGATTCTTCGTTTGCGGCAGTTTTGTTTTAAAAATCTATACTTAACTAAGTAATCATTAAAGTCGACTCTGAGTGCGGCCGATAGTAGTATAATTATGTATGTATGTTTGTATATGTTACGTGGTATACATTTCATTTTACTATAGCTTTGGTATAGCTTCTGCTTTATTACGTAATTCCCAGTCAGTTACCTTTTTTCATACGGCTGCACTCAGAGTAGTTTTAATGATTACTTAATTTTAAGTAAAGATTTTTAAAACAAAATCATTAAATTAATATTAATTGGCATTTATTTACTTTAATAAACGTCTCCGGTTTAGCGGTTAAAAATGAATTATTTATACTTATATAACTTATTTTAAACAAATAAGGGATGATATTTTCTTCTTCTGTATTATTTGGTAAAATAACGTTAATACTTACCTCAGAGCTGTTAATTGTGGCTCCAAACATGAGGTAAGAATAAACATACGACTTTTTTGAGAAAAAAAATTATAATTAAGACATCATTTATTTTATATTAGATTCATGCTAATAACATGATACCTAAACAGTTGTAGCATCATGTGACGTAAAATCAGGTCTGAATATAGAATAATTTCGGAGATACAACTAAAATGCCATTTTTGTTAATTGTAGCCCCCGGTCTCCCTAGAGAATTATGTACGATTCTACACTGAAGTCTACTTTTTGCTTTACTGAAAAACCAAACACGCATGAGACCCATGCATTCGTTTTCTCTCACATCCATACTAATTAAAAAACTGCGGACAAATTGGAGGCCACTTTCGCCAATGGGAACATAAAATATCCATTCCATCCAGCCAAGGCTCGGCCTACCCGCCATTGATTAATTTTATCCAATCGGTCGATTTCAACTTTTCCATCAGTTAATTGTCGCGCTTCATTAGGTAACTCCAGCTTTTAGCGTCGAGTAATTGCGTGGTATTAATTTATAATAACCTTATTTATTGAACTGCTATACTAATTTGCCTTACTTTAAGAAATATAGAAGTTGTATCACTAAAACAAATAGGTACGTATTTTAGTTTAAGACACACGTTTGAATTTATTTTATTTTATTTTTTGGTAACAAATACTTTCTTCTATTCTATTCTATTTAGATACAAAAAAATTATTTTTAGAATGTGTTAAACAACTTCAGACGGAATAGGCAAAGACATTCTATATAATAAAGGATGGGCAAAATTTTCGCAGTTGCCGTTTATAAACTTTATGTGATGTAGGTAGATATAAATATGTAAGACAGGTAGATATGTATTATCAGCAACGACCGTTTTGTCTGCAATAAACGAGTGCAACGAACGTACGTGTTTCCTTTACTTCAGTGGCGACGAGTAAAAATATTATAATTTAGAAAAAAAAAAAATACATAATAATAATAATGTCGTGCGGAAAAGTGAGAGAATTTAATGTAAGATCTGGAAATTGGTGTCTTTATGTGGAGCGCTTAGAAATGTTTTTTAAAGTGAACAAGGTGGACAAAGAGATGTGGCTGCCGACGCTTATAGCGGGAATGGGTGACGAAGCGTATGAATTACTGAGTAATTTATCGAGCCCTAAGAAGCCAGCCGAATTGATGTACGAACACGCCATAAAAATATTACGCACTCACCTGCAGCCCAAACCATCAGTAATGGCGGAACGTTATCGCTTTAGACAAAGGCGACAAAATGGCGAAGAAAATATAGCAAGCTATTTAACCGAATTAAAAAAACTGGCCAGGTACTGTGAGTTTGGTAGCAGCTTAGAAGAAAACTTAAGAGATCAACTAGTCTGTGGAGTCAAAAGCGAGGTCATTAGGCAACGGCTATTCGCCGAAGATAATTTAAATTACACAGCAGCCATCAAGTTAGCGAGCGCATTGGAAGCGGCGGAGCGAGACGCGGCGGCCGTGGAGCGCGGGGCGGCGTGCGGCGAGCTGGGTGTCGGCGCGGGCGGAGCGGCGGCCGCTACCGCGAGCGCCGTGAACGCGGTGACGTCAGCGCGTGCGCCGGGCGGCGGGCGGCAGCGCGCCGGGCCGAGCGGCGGGAGCGGCGACAGGAACGGCGCGCCGTGCGAATCATGCGGTTGGCGGGGCCATAGCAGTGAGAATTGCCGGTACCGGACGTTCGTGTGCAGCAGGTGCAGACAACGGGGCCACCTAAAGCGGGTCTGTCCACAATCCGCGGGGCGGTCGAGCGGGGCGCGGAGGCGAGTGAATCACGTGGAGACGTCGCAACGCGAAGAAGTCGAAGATGACTCTTCCGAAGTGGAGGAGGAGATGCATACTCTCAGCTTAAACGCGTATAGACCGGTAAGCGTCACGGTGTTAATCGATAAAATTAATATTAAAATGGAAGTAGATACTGGGTCGTCCGTTTCTTGCATAAGTAAAACTACCTACGATAGATATTTTTATAAGAGAAAGTTAGAAAAAAATTATTTAGTGTTAAAATTCTATGATGGTAGCAATATAAAGCCCCTAGGATTCATTAAACCGTGGGTTCAATATGAAAATATAAATAAACAGTTGGAATTGTTTGTAATAGAAGGGGGAACTACTTCACTTTTGGGCCGACAATGGCTATCGGAATTAAAAATGGATATCCCTAAATTTTACAATTGTAATTTTAATATTAATAATGAGAATAGTAATCAGTGTGGTGATGACTTAAGAGTGTTACTCGATAGTTTTAAGGAGGTGTTCAGCGGCGGACTGGGGCGATTCACGGGCGGCAAGGCAACGTTGCGGCTGCGCGAGGGCGCCACGCCGGTGTTCTGCCGCGCGCGCTCCCTGCCCTACGCGCTCAAGGGCTGGGTGGACGCCGAGCTGGACGCCATGCTGCGGGAAGGCATCATCGAGCCCGTGGACACCTCGGACTGGGCCACCCCCCTGGTACCGGTACGTAAGGCGGACGGAGGACTTCGTATTTGTGCCGATTATAAAATCACACTAAACCCCGTCTTACTGGTCGATAGATACCCTTTGCCTAAAATCGATGACCTTCTGGTTAGCTTGAACGGCGCCCAAATATTTTCAAAAATCGATTTATCTCAAGCTTATAACCAAATAGAACTAGATAACTCGAAATCACTGACAGTAATTAACACACATAGGGGTTTATTCATGTACAATAGACTAGTATTTGGGTTGTCTTCGAGTCCGGGCATATTTCAGCGGATCATGTCAGGACTCCTAGGTGATATACCGGGGGTAGAGGTATTTTTGGACGATATCATCATAGGTACGCGGGGGGGGAGTAGGCAGCATCTGTCCACACTAGAAAACGTATTACGACGTTTACAAGAGCATGGATTAAAATTGAAAAGAAACAAATGTGCATTCTTAGTACAGGAAGTAAAGTATTTGGGTTACATCATAACGAAAGAGGGAGTCCGAGTGGACCCCGAAAAAGTGGCGGCCATTGTAAAAATACCTAAACCGAGCGATATTTCCGAATTGAGATCCTTTTTAGGGTTAGTTAATTTTTACGCTAAATTTGTGAAGAACTTGAGTACCATTCTGTTCCCACTATATGATCTTTTAAAAAAGGATGCCCCTTGGAAATGGAGTCACCAGTGTGAAGAATCGTTCCGGGCAGTAAAGCGGATATTAACCAGCGCGGAAGTGTTAACACACTACGACCCGGAGAGGCCGCTGGTGCTGACGTGCGACGCGAGCGCGCGCGGCGTGGGCGGCGTGCTCACGCAGCAGGGCGCGGGCGGCGCCGCGCGCCCCGTCGTGTACGTGTCGCGCGCGCTCAATGCGGCGGAGAGGCACTATTCACAGATAGAGAGGGAAGCCCTCGCTATTGTATTCTGTTTACAAAAATTTCATCAATACCTATATGGCAGACGTTTCACCCTGCGTACTGATCATAAACCCCTGGTGAGCATATTCGGGCCGAAACATGGAATACCAGCAATGGCGGCGAGCCGGCTACAGCGCTGGGCGATCATCGTATCAGCTTATACATATGACATAGAATACGTGAACACTAAGCAGAACGGCGCGGACGGCTTGTCGCGCTTGCCCGTGCCGGGCGGGGCCGCCGACGAAATGGTTATACCCGAACAAACATACTTACATTTTGCGCAGAACGCCTTGTTATTAGATCACAACACCATCAAACAAAAAACGGCACGAGATACTATATTAAGTAAAGTGTTAATGTATATAAGAGACGCATGGCCGGCGGATAACGAGATCAGAGAGCTTCAGCCTTACTACAATCGTAGAAAAGAGTTATACGAAGAGTTGGGTTGTGTCATGTGGGGCTACCGCGTTGTAATACCCGAAAGTTGTAGGAACAAGGTATTGGAAGAGTTGCACGAACCCCACATGGGTATAGTAAAAACCAAGGCGATGGCTCGGAGTTACGTATGGTGGCCGGGCGTCGACGAAGCGGTCGAGGCGACGTGCCGGCAGTGCGCAGTGTGCGCGGCGGAGGCGGACGCGCCACCGCGCCACGAGGCGAGCGCATGGCCGTGGCCGGCGCGGCCTTGGTCGCGGGTTCATCTTGATTTTTTAGGACCGATTTTTGACAAGATGTATCTAATCATGATAGACGCTAGGACGAAGTGGTTGGAGGTGTTTCCGGTCCCGAGTACGGCCGCTGGTCACACTATTGATAAATGTTATGAAGTTTTCGCTAGATGGGGCGTACCTAAACAAATAGTTTCGGACAATGGTCCACCCTTTACGAGCAGCGAATTCGCGCAATTCTTAGCGAAACAGGGAATAGAACATGTGTTTTCCGCCCCGTATCACCCAGCTTCTAACGGGGCCGCGGAGAATGCGGTGCGGACGATAAAGAGAGCTATCAAAAAAGCACAGCGACAGAATGCAAATATTCACGGGTTCCTAAACACCTTTCTACTACATTATAGAAACACGGAGCATTGCTCGACGGGGGAGAGCCCCGCATCACTCATGCTAGGAAGGCGTTTACGTACGAAACTAGATGCCCTGAGGCCGGTTAGGGAAGACAGGGTCAGGAGGGCGCAAGAACGACAAAAAGTGCAAACCGGAGGAACAGAGCGTACGTTACAGCTGGGGGATGAAGTGTGGATGAGACAGTATCAGAGGGGACGGAAGTGGGAACCGGGCGAGGTTACCCAAAAATTAGGTACTACGGACTATAGAGTCTCGGATCAGGGAGGTAGGGAGTATCATAAACATATCGATCAGTTAAGACGGCGGACGCGAAGCTCTCTAGTGGGCCCGGGTAGTCAGGCCGAACGTAGTTCCTCCGAATCGCCACCAGGTAGCCCACTGCCACCTACTATGGCCCAGCAGGGGCAAGAGGATGGCGGAGCAGAAGAAACACAGGGGTCACCGAGGCCCACAGGGTCGCTAGAGCCAGCGCCCGACGACTGCGAACAAGTAGTCGCGACACCGCCCGTGAAGTCGCCTCAGTCCCGCCCCATACGAGAATGTCGGTTGCGAAACCCTCCCCGTTACAATCTGTAATATAGCATAGTTATAGTATTAAGTATCATAAGTTAAACATTAGTAATATTAAGTTAATGGAACTGTAAAATTCGCATTTATCTTGCTGTATTAATATTGGTAAGCATTAATTAAGGGTGGAGGGTTGTGATGTAGGTAGATATAAATATGTAAGACAGGTAGATATGTATTATCAGCAACGACCGTTTTGTCTGCAATAAACGAGTGCAACGAACGTACGTGTTTCCTTTACTTCACTTTATATAGTAGGATTGTTTTGGAGGGTAAGAAGATAGAGACTAGATCCTGACAAATGACCATCAAACAGGTGTGTCGTCACGTAGAACACGTAATAACGACCACGTAAGTGCAGAAATTGTCTCCGACAGATCGGCCGCTCTCACTGTAATTAGAGGCAGCCGACCGCGCCGCCACATTCAGCTACGAAACATTTTGGATGACGACAATTTTGTTTCGGGTACAGGAGTACCTTGTGTACCAAGGGAGAAACTTTTCTCCATCGTGGACAGACTATTTTTTCTCTCGCCGAGTCGAAAGTTTGAACTTTCGTCCCGCTGACCGAAGAGAAAAAGTGTCGTTTTTCTTCCGGATCATCGGGACGAAACTTTCGGCCCGGCGAGAGAAAAAATAATTTTGCTTCTGACACTGACACTCGTTAAACGGTATTTAGTTTAGCAGTTATGGTCTAGTGTTAATGGTATACCATATATCTACGGCTGGTATAGTTACCGGCCGCATATGGTATACCGTATGTGGATAAAAAACTGTGAGGTGAGGTTCTCAGATAGTTCTGAGCACCTCACCTCACGGTTTTTTATCCACCTCATTATTAAAAAAAGACATGCATACTCTTTTTTAAGTCGGTTAAAAATACTGGCAAAAAGGAGAGAAATTAGCTGTTAAACAGATGAGACATTATATTTTAATTTAAATGGTCACTTTTATTAATTTTAATGAATCCTGGATATCAAAAGTTGTACAGAATGATGCCTTATAACTGTTTCCGCGATTATACCCGCGGTAATTTCAGAGTTCCCGCGGAAATTCCGGGATAAAAGTGCCCTATGTTCTTTGCTGTACCCCTGACATCTTGTATGTAAATTTCGTCGTATCGGTTCAGCCGTTAACGCGTGAAAGCGTAACAAACAAACAAACAAACGAACGAACAAATGAATCAGTCAAGAACTACACTAAACTGAAATCCACTTTATCCAAAAAGATCAAAATAAATAAAATACTAACCAATTAACCATGTAATAGTAGATTTTACAACAAGTGCACAAAACGAGTCATTTTAATCAGATACTTTTAGCAGCCCGAGCCGAAAGCGAGGGCTGATAGTAATGCCGAGAATAAAATGGTTTTGTGGACGAGTTATAAACTCTGCTTTTCACTTCGATTGCGAGGAAATAAAACAGTAGTATAACATAACATCTCTTTAATTAAAATTCATAGTAAAATTAGTACAGTTTTGAATACTGAAGGAAATTGTTTTTCCCGGCATATTAACGGTATTTGTCTTAAAAAACACATAAGGCAAAAAAATTAAAGTAAATATTATAAAATAACAAATTCTATCTATGATTTTCTTATTTTGTTTGGCTGTATGGCTCATTCTCATTGCCTTAATATAGATAGATTTATGAGTAGATACGTTAATGCACTTGTGCACAAAATTCGATTTTGTGCAGCCTATATCCTGCACCACTTCACTTCCAAGCACTTTCAGAGCATGAGAAGTGAAAAGGTTTTTTTCATTACTCATGCTCGGAAAGTAGGTCTGAAGTTGCCTGAGAAGCGGGTTGAAAGTAGCCCTTTTCAGCCCTAGGGAGAATCGCTTTCAACTGACAACTGTCAAATTATTAAAAAAAAACTAGGTCTATTTTCACATTTCTATTGAACCATGTTTCAACTTTCTATACAGCCAGCGCGATGTAAAATTGAAATAACGTAAAGTTTAAGTAGGTATTAATTAAAATAAAATTCACTCACTTTTTCTTAAGCTAATTCCTATTTATATTTTTTTATTTTCTTTAATTAATACTTAATAATTAAAGAAAATATTTTTTTTAGGTCGCCACAATGTAAATAAATATACTGGCTGAATAGCTAGCCGGCCAAAGAAAAAGAAATAGGTGGGAAAGTGTCAAGCGACTATCCGATCTTCACCCATTTTTTCTTTAGCTAATTCCTATTTTTATTTTGACTTTCCTTGCATTCGTAATGAAAAGCACAGTGTTACCCTCGGGAGAAAGTAACTTATTTAGTGCCTCGAACTATTGGCGCCCTCGCTACGCTCGAGCGCCAAACCCCGTCTCGGCACTAAATGAGTTACTTTCACCCCTTGGATAACAATGTACTATTTCTGTATTATTAATTAGCTAAAGTATAATGTTAGTAGTGTCTTTTTATAATTCATCACACTTCGTTACATCACACTTTCACATTCGTAGGTAGTCTAAATTCATTACCTGCTGCGGACGCGTAAATTTTAATCAAGTATTTGTTCGATAGGAGATAAGAACGAAAATGTATATTGTCCTATGACCTATCCAAGATTATTTAATAGCATCAGTGATCCGCGTCCAACTGAGCGCCTCGTCACGCGGAACTGCTCGCCATTGGACTGCGATTTGTAATGGACTCACACACGGAGGGATTTTAGATTTTAGACGTTTTATGCCATTCGGTACCACAGATGCCTACTACTACTAATATAGAAATACTAGTTGTGCCCGCGGTTTCACCCGCTTTAATTTCAGAGTTTCCGCGGGAATTCCGCGATAAAAAGTACCCTATGTGTTAATCTGATGTATAAGCTATATTATTGTAGAGTTTCATTTAAATCCATCGAGTAGTTTTTGCGTGAAAGAGTAACAAACATCCATCCATACTCACAAACTTTCGCGTTTATAATATTAGTAGGACTAGTAGGATGAAATAATTTAGATTAACTTCGGTCATATTTATTTGTAGTGCACAATAAAACGCCAGCCCCCTTAGCCATGTTGACAAAATAGGATAGTTTACGTATACAAAATTAAGGAACGTTATGTCACGTGATCACGCAAAAATGAACTTTGGATGACTTTACGTGACTACGTGACATGACGATTCGCTCCTTAGTTTCCTATGCGTTAACGATTATAGACTGTCAACTCTGCTAAGGTGGCAACTAATCACTTGGAGAAATAACATATCCTTACAAAGTTACAATGTGTATGATTACGTGATAAAAATAATAATACCTACAGGTCAAAGTTTAAGCACAAAAAGAGTGACTGATTACGGACAGCTCATTATATTATTTTATTTTTATATTATGTAGAGGTACGATGCTTAACGCCAATTTGTAGCAAAGTAATAATATGCGTATCCATAATAAAGACATATAATTATTAGATAGAACGAAGTTCTTTATCGCACGGTATGGATGGGAGTAAAAACTCATTTTCCGTCACGGCGTCATAAGGCTGCTCTACGGAAAAACAAAGCAACTGTAATTTTTTTCGAAATGAGCACGCATAACGGACATGACGGATTCAGTGTAATATAGAAAAAACTTCGTTCTAACCAAGTGTTCCACGACATTCACGCAATTTTTTTTTTGTATATTCAAAACGTTTTAAAATATACTTTTATAATAATAACCATACTAAGAATTTATAAATTATTGTTAAACTTTAGAAATGCTATGGGCACCAGTATAACAGTAAAATTCAGCAGTTCTTTACTGTTACTTATGCGATGTCAACCGCAACGTCGTATTCTATAACTGGACTTTCGGTGACTTGTTTTTGTTTAACCTACTCGGTATTTTATATTTTTTTATAGCTATGTATTTTTCCGTATAATTTAAATTTAATGTTACACACTGAAGTCAAGTATTTGGAAAATCCTTCACCAAATTGAAGTGAAGATTAGTTAACGAATTAATAGATAAACAAAAGCTTCCTTTTGTAAGTCCGAATAAAATATGGACACGCCGGCTTATATTACACCTCAGGCAATTGCCTTGTAAGAAATAATTAATTACCATCTTTGATCAATCTTCGAAACAGCCCGGGGCGTTATTAAGGATATAAAAAGTTCAATTACAACAACTGTAGCTAATTTCAATCAAATAATGGTACTAGTTAGCTGACATGGGGCTTCGCTTTGTGCTCACCGCTTAACAAATGGCTCAATTGGTGATGTTAATAGTCGGGATATTGCAGCCTCATTATCTCGAACTGTTTGTTACACGATTCACGGGCGGTCACGAAATCTAATGCATTTGATTGCAATCTTAGGTATTAATCGTTATTAAGAAATCTCCATCGCACGTCCGGATATTGGTCAGCTTTCCACATTACTAATATTTACTTAAATCCGTCAATAAATAAAAAAAAAACGAAATGAGTGTTTAAATAATTTATTAAAATCCATAATTAATTTATTATATTGTAGTTGTAGTGAAATTACTAAACATTCCAAAACTTACAAACACAAAATGTATGCATATCTGTCACCAGTAAAATTGTGAAAACAGTTAGTTTGTAAAATAACGGTAAATTTGAAATAACGGTAAATTAACGGTAATATTGTGAAATTCTCAGGAAAATAATTCGTGGCGGTGACTGCGACTATGTTGTAGTTATAGTTCAAGCCTAACCTAACCTAGTGGCTAGTAGGTATGTCGGGGTGGACGTATATGTAAATAGCTCTTCAATGACAATTGTTTACAATCTAACGGTTTTTACAATACCATCGATACATACCGAAACGATATCGATACCATCGATCGATCAATTGTTACGGTTTAATGTACATCTGGTTTAGAATATTATTGCAACTACACGAACTTAAAGTAATAATAAATGACACGGTCATGTCATGCGAGAGCTGCGCTCATTATTTGCTCATTAGCTCATATCCTGCGGCCATAACGGTATTTTTCAGGAAATACATTTCTGTTTTTAAACTAATTAAAATCTAGGATATACCTACAGCAATTTATGTTTCACCAGCATTGTTAAAATACACAAACCTTTTTGTTAATTTCGGTGTATTTGCTATGTAGGTACTTATGGTAATGTAGGTACTTTGTTATTTTAATTTAATTGCATGGGAAAGTATTATACAATAATAAAACGAGTAATATAGAGGCAATTGACCTTTTTTGTTGTAAACTTTTTGTTTGTTTCATTCATTATTTTCTATTTGCCTAAATTTTTTTACAAAAAAGCTATTTTATTCTGTAGTAATCAACAATTCTTACGTCCGAATACCTCGGTGATGGGAAATCAAAAGTTTTTATTTCCAACGGATACGTAGAGTGACATTGATGGACACCGGGCCAGCGTGACATAGAGTCGATGCGCGGTTCGCGGCGTGTGGCGATCTCCTTCGGAATTTGAGCCAGTTGAGACGAGGATTAGTATGGAGAGGATTAGTATAGTACTATATTATCTGTGGTATGGACAAACATAATTATAATTATTCCACGGTATCATTTCGATACATACATCTTTTGAAACTTAACTAGTTAGGAAGATTACAATTTATTACTTTAATTAATGTACGGTCGTCGGTCAGCATTAACTATGCAATCACTGGTGACTGTCGTTGCATCTTATGGCAATTGTTGTAAAGTTGATAATATGACAATGAATGATAAAAATGTTTTTATATTTTTGATGTTTACTGTACCAGGATAAAAGTGTCCTATATGTTAAGCCACATAAAAATCATAACCCAACTTCCTGCATACCAAGATTAATTAAATAAAGTCGTCCAGTAGTTTCTGCCTGACGTGCGTTGACAAGTTTTTATAAAGGTAGTATTGAATAGATATATGTAGGTAGACACTTTAAGAATACGTAGATAAGGTATCTTAGTCAAAAAGACGAAAACATAGCTAACTAGCTGGAAACTTTGTTTATGGTGTTGTAAATAAAACTAATTCTTTGTGAACAATTAGTATCATTAAGACTTAATGAAATCTATAATATAGAATAATAAAAGTTGTAGGTATAACTTGGAATCAGTTTTAATCTCCCATCCAACAGCTATAGCGACTTATTTGCGAATAGATCGTACGCTTCGACGCCATTTTGACGAATGTAGCATATATAAATAATAAATTCAAAAGTTTTATTGTAATATTAAACAATATAATAAGCGGACGAATGAAGAGACGGCGTCGCTCATATTGGCGATTCCACATAAGACACAACGGCACGTTATGAAACCACTGAAGTGCTCTCTCCCTTTTTAGATACTGAACGAAAGACAACATGCCGTGTTGTGTCGTTATCGGTTAATGTGGAATGAATGGGCAATGGCCTATTGTCCCGGACGCTTGGTATATTTGGCATCTACCTACCAAATAAAAGCACCTCTATTTTAAGTACTTTTAAATAAATATCACCTTTATACTAGCTGTTTCTCGCAGTTTCACCCGCGATAAGTTCGGAGTTCCCGCGGGATTTCCGGGATAAAAAGTACCCATGGCCTTTCCTGTATCCCTGACAGCGTGTATACAAAATTTCATCATGATAATATTAGTAAGGATTATTATTTTTTTATTCTTTTAACAATGCTACCACCTTTACAAGTTAAAATTTTTTTTAAAAAGGGTTGTTGACCCTTTTAGTCACCTACCTAATTTTTGTTTTTTCATTTGTTTATGCAAAAAAACTTTATCCTTGAAAAATAATGTTTTAGTGTCATCTGGTGTGAGTTCGCATTGTAAATTTTCCAATCGCAATAAATGTGAATTTTATAAGAGTCATGGATTAAAGTTACCATGAGAGAGAGATGGAAATTCACCAAAACATTTACAAGTGTAGTAAATATTGTACGTAAATATTTAATGCCGAGAAGAGTTTTAATTTTTAAGTTACTAACTGTCCCCCGCGATTTCATCCGCGGTAATTTCGGAGTTCCCGCGGAGGTTGCGGGAAAAAGTACTCTATGTCCTTCAGTTCCCGAGGGAATTCCGGGATAAAAACTCTTAAGTTGGAGCATATTATAAATGGTTGCAAAATTTTATCAAAATCCGTTCAGTAGTTTCGGAGTCCATCGCGGACAAACAACGTGACACGTGATTTATATACATATATTAGAAGATTAAGGTAAGATAAAAATTAAATGAGACACGATCGCAAATCGGCAGACCGACGAAATAAACCTACTCTTAATTTTGTGTACTTAATTAATTAATTAAATTTTAAGGTCAAAATAATTATTCAAATTACAGCATGCATAATAATGAAGGAAAGGATCGAAGTCTCTCTTCTACATAGACACAGTTAAATAGGTACATAGGTAGGTATGTTTTTTTTACTGATTTAAGATTTTCGTAAAAGTAAATAAATAATTATTTTTTACGGATTTAACCTCCACTGCTGAATATACCTACTTAGTACATCGATCTTAGACAGTTTTAAATGTATGCGCATAATAATCTCGTTTCATTACAATTCGTTTCGCGAAAGCTCCGTACTTCAAATTTTTTGCGTATACGAGAATACAGTATAATTTACGCACATCTAATTAAAGTTTATAATTTACTATGTAGTATGTATATTGTATAATCAGTCGATATTTGCCCGAGTATCTACTTTCATAATTGCGATAGTTCAAGCGTCAACCAGTATTGTGGCGACCCCTACGCCACTGGAAGAAATTACTCTTAGTAACAAGGCCGCCTTTTACCTGTTTAGGTTAATTACTCTCTCTGTATATTTTATTTTTATTCCGGTAATACCTAATAAAGAATATTTGAATTCATTAGGATTGCAATTTAATAATACAAACATCGTTTGACATTAATCTACCTATGCTTTAATGAATCTTTTATTGGGTCGATAATAAAATTAAACTGTATTTAATAATCGGTGGTCGCGCGCAGGTAGGCCGCATTCCGACGAGACACCCCTCCCCCTACGCAGCCCGCCGCCGCACCCCCGGGCTCGTCCTCGCGGGATGAGGCGCAACGCTGGCGGATCGCTAGGAATTCTCGTCACAACTTTAAACAAACTCAATATCGTTACTTGATAATAAAATAATATGTTTCTATCCATGTCGTAGATAGTAGATACCACAGAAAAAATAATACGTACGTACGTACGTAGATATGAAATACAACGTTGTCATAACTATAGAGATTTTTTTTTTATGTTAAACCTAAATCCTCTTAAATCATGCTTTGGTTTTTTAGCTCGAATGTCAGAATGTTTATTTTACGTTAGATAAATAAACAAAACTATCCTTATTTATTTACTTTCTAGCTGTACCTCGGGAATTCCAGGAGCCCCACAGGATAAAAATCCTATTTTAACTCACGTCTGCTTCCTTTAAAATAACTTCCTAGCAATTTTCAGCTCCATAGGCCAAGTAGGTTACGAAATTACTTGTTTGGTTAGTGAGTATTCATATAAAAATAACATCAAAATTTCAGACTTTTCCCAGGGATATTGCAATTATTTCATTCAAACCTTGTCCTGACAAATTACAGACACAACAAAAAAGAAATCAGCCAAATCGGATGAGCCATTCTCATTTTTATTTATTAACTACATATTATATAGATATTTCAACACTATAAAAAAACTCTACATTTTAATTAAAATTTCGATCGTCCATCGTGCACGTTTTTAAGTCAACCCTAAAAAGAGTTTAACCTAAGCACTCTTACCATAAAATATTCTTCAGCATTGTAGGTCTCATGTTGAACAATATTATTACTCTATGTTCCAGAACATTCTAGTATCTATTTTATTGAGAGAGCCAGTGCGTGGGCGCACGCGCATACGGGTATAGGTGCGCAGGTACCCACGGCGTAAATCCTATAAAATTACAGGCGGCAATAAAATTTCTCACAACTAACACATTTCCTACACTTTGATTCGATATGTTTACAAAGATCAAAAGCAGTAGGAAAATAAAGTTTATCAAACGTTTGCATCACAAATTTTTGATTTCAAAGAATTTATTTATACCGAGTGGCCTGGTTTCCTTTTCAGCTGAACTGCATAATTATATTACAAGTAATTAATATAGTTTGTTTCCTATAAATTGGCAACTTAGTATTAGGTAATTAGAGCATTCAACAACATGAAAAACTGCTGTCCCCATCTGATAATTTGATTACACACGTCGATATCAATATAACATTGAGCAATAAGCGGAACAAAGTGTTTAATTATTACGAACGTCGATGGCATTAATAATATCGTACTTGTGTCGAACATTCGCTAAATGTTAATTAATTTGATGACACATCGATACTCAATTGCGGCTTATTAAATTAACAATTCAATGCGATGACGCACACGTATGGAACGAAAATTAACGTTTGTGTGTACAAGTGTAATACTTAATTAATAACATCACAAGGCCCTGCAATGTGGCTCGCGACACGGTGTATCTTGAAGAGCCCAGCTGCGTGATGGCATCTCATTCGCATCAATGAGTAACCCCCCTTCTCCCACCTTTGGACAGTGAATTTTTATTTTAAAATGTTGGTTTTTATCGCTCCTGCAAGCAACCATGATTTTCTCTCGCACGCAGTCAAATAACACGCTGTAATATCCCTATCTTTTAACAATTTAATTATTATTCGAAGTAACACTTAATATAATGTACACACTTCCAGCTGCTGGCTGTACCTCCATTCAAGTGGTTTGTCACGTTCCACTTTTGATCTTATCTACGACACGAGCGCTCAACGTCAACCAAGATGCCACAAACCAAAACCGTCGAACCCCATCGCTCGCTCGATTCACCACAAAAACTGACCAATACCCTCTTGACGGGTTTCCTATTTTCATTCACACCTTTTTTATAACTTTTTTCTATCAATGAAGTCGTGTTCGAGATAATCATTGAATTTCTACGATTCGCTACGAATATCCGATGAGCCGGAAGCCATCGGCGCGGGTGATTGCGCTCGGTGATCAAATTCTATGACAGAAAGTAATTTTATGGGTGTTTAAACCAAATTTTAATCTTCCCCGCAGTAATTTTAGGGCGACAAGGTGCTTTTTAATGTCATTTTTGTTCAATGTAAGTAAAATAATAGTTACGGTTTAATAACAATCTTTACAAGGATATTTAAAAGAATTTGAAATGTCGCATTTGTTTTTTTTTTCGTAACAAAGCACGGCTGCGAGGCGAATGCAGTTGTCGGTGGGAATTAGAGTGGCATTATAAAACGAATCAGTGGTAATAACGCAGGGGATCTAATTAAATTGCCGCCAATAATAATGGCGCTCGGTCCCCCCTGCAGACCCCACGTTATATTATATTATTCCTGCAACAGTTCTACGGAACACTGATCGATTTAAATCTACTACACAACTTATATAAATATTTTACCGTTACTAAATTTAATTAGGTACTCAATATAAGTATCAAAAGTGAACTTTGATGTCGTATTGACGTTTATTACAAAAACACAAAGATGTAATAATTGTATTTACCTTTTATAATATGTAATTACTAATTACTATCCTTATACACTTTAAATGAGCGTAGAGATATTTAAAACAAAAACCGGCCAAGTGCTAATCGGACTCGCGCACGAAGGATTCCACACCATTCATCATCTACAAAAACGGCAAAAAAAAATCACGTTTGTTGTATGGGAGCCCCCTTAAATATTTATTTTATACTATTTTTAGTAACTATTTGTGCGGCAACAGAAATACATCATTTGCGAAAATTTCAAGTGTCTATCACGGTTCATGACATACAAGCCTGGTGACAGACGGACAGACAGACAGAGAGACGGACGGACAGCGGAGTCTCAGTAATAGGTTTCCGTTTTACCCTTTTTGTACGGAACTCTAAAAACGTATGATATTGTATTAAGTATAACTTTCCCACCAAGTTTAAAATTTTCCACAAAAATAAAGCTCTGATTCAAATAAATAAACAAATCCACTCAACTACCTAATGTGTTATTATACACACACACACACACACACATCTTTGTAATTTTATTATTTGTTACTTAATGTCTATTTATTCCATTGAAGGGTTAACGAATACTTACCCTACTCATAATGTTTGCCGTATCCTTAATAACTACCTATTTATGCTTTTGTAATGTGTAATTTGGTGTTACCTGAAAAAATAGATTTTTAAAAGACTAGATGTAGATAAAATGCTAACATTCGATTGCCTTTGGTTTCTATCATGTTCTCTTCTCGAGTCTCCGGTATCGCAGTCGAAATGCAATTCACGGCAATTCAGCCATACACCTTTATATTGTTATATTATATCTATTTCATTGCTCGCTAGGGACTACATCTGCCCCCCCGCCGCGCCCGCACCTCGCGCCCATCTCCCCACGTCCATTAGTGTTTTGTGAATGATTTAAAAGCTCTTTCGGATAACTACTTACTCTGTAAGTGAGTAATTTAAGACTTACTTCCAATTTTATCAGCGCTCCCTAAATTTGAGTGCGCATTAAAACATTATGCGAAGGGTTACAAGCTCCGTGGATGGTAGCTTTTTGTATTTCTACACAATTCTTGTAACATAATTGTACATTTTATCACTTTAAGTAGGTACTTAGTAGGTATTCACAAAAATAAATAGTCAAGTACCCTGAATGAGGATGTTGACTACTTTTGAAAATCAAAATTCTAATTAGTGAGTCAGTTAGAAAATAAAAAAAACAATAGACACATTTTTTGCTTTTTCACATAAATTAAAATATACAGAGATAAAGCGCATTAAAGTTCAGGGTGAGAGGGTTATTTTTTGATTACGTAAAAATTACGTGTCCAATATTTTTTCATAATCTACAAGACGAACTAAAAAAAAAATTAGTCAACATGCCCATTAGTCGCAATTAGTGACATTTCATGATTACTTAAATGATCGACGTCCGATTTTTTAATTTTACGTACAAAAATTTGAAACCAGAACTGGTAAAGTAATTAAATGTCGCTAAATGAAAACTCATATTATCCTACTTCTGATTTTATGTAAAATAGATATTATTATATGTTTTGCGTGGAAGAATGCGAAGGTTTGAATTACACACAGCGTACAGCGAAAGCGGAAGAAAATCCGTCACATTCCGGTCATAAACAAAGCGCGTGGCGCGTAGGTAGGTACATGCAAATGAGAGTTATGGTAATTTATCGGCGGCGGGGATAGGGTGGGTACTGGGTATGATAAGATAACGCTTTGTTGCGGCGGCACCGGAGACACGGGCCGTGGACCCGCGACGCTCACGCACACCGAGTACCGCCGCGGGCTGCGCCGCTGTTTGCGGTCATCACGTTTCAAACGACCACACTTAAACAATACTATTATTTTTTTTGTTTTGAAACAGGTACCTATACTCTCGTACGATTAACGTGTTCATTTCTACTCGTTCTATAGTACTCGTTCGTATTGTTAGTTCAAAAGTACTTCTAAAAACAATGTCAACTCTGGTGGATTAAGGTTTTTTTTATGGTTCTAAACCATGCCGAGCTTGTACTGACCAGACAACTGATACTTTTTGTTGTTGTAAATATACACTAGGTACAACCGTCTTACTAGACCTACAAACGTTCATCACAAAACATGTTTGCCTTGATGATCGAACCCGCCACACGGCATTGCAGTCAGGTTCGCTAACCACTAACCCGACGGTGCTGTAGTATAGTATTACTGTTATAATTTATTTAATTATTTCGTAATAGCTCCAAAATCTCGTGTCACTCAAAACTATACAGACCTCCAACAGCACAACGAGATGTTATCTCGAAATGATTTGTTCATTCGCTGGCGTAGGAATGCGGCAAAATGTTGTCGGCGAGGTGAACGGTCTGACCAAATTGTACGCAACCACAAGAAATTATTCATCAATTTAGTACAGAAATGTTCTTTTAATGTGGATTGGTATGATATCATAATATGAATTTCAATACCTAGATATTTTTTTATTAAAATTCCCTAAAGACAAGTAAATAAATAAAATTTATATACGTAAAATACCTTTCTTTTTTCTTATTTTGCGAATACTCAATAAATGACTAATTTTTTTAGCCCGTCTTGTAGATTATTAAAAAATATTAGACACGTATTTTTTCTTTTTTCACAATCAAAAAATAACGGCGATATATTGAGTTGAAATTTCGCGTGACGTCACTATTCTGTCAGTTTGTATGGCGGTTTTAGAGGTTAGTGACGTCACGACCTCCTCACCCCAAACTTCTGCTTATTTTAATTTATTTGAAAAAGCAAAAAATACGTGTCTATTGTTTTTTTATTTTCTAACTGACGGACTAATTAGAATTTTGATTTTCAAAAGTAGTCAACATCCCCATTTAAAAATTTATACATATTTTTGGTAAATATTTATTTTCTTCTTAGATTTTGATAATGGCGATATCGGAATTATTTTTTATTAAGTTTTGTAAATAAAAAGCAACCATAGAAAATATCTATTGTTTGTATGCTTGTTGAACTTCAAATAGGACATAAACGTTGTGTCACTTAGTATTTACCTTGTCATCGCATTATACAAAAGAGTAGATTGGGGTAAATTGGCAGATAAAAATAATTTATCTCACTCGTATATATTATATGTATAGTTAACGAGCGGCGCGGTGGGGTTCCCTCACCCCATCTGTTTCCCCTAGTTTGTGTGACGTCAATTATCATTATTATTATTATTATTATTTTAATAGTTTACGTAGCGCACAAGTAGATAAATACAATTTATAATATGTAATAATAATAAAAATAATATTATATTATAATAGAATATTTTTAAGTTATTACTGCCCATCAACGTCATAAGCATGCGACGAAACCAGAAAGGTCAAAAGTCATGGATAACGTAGTTAAATTAATTGCATATCATTTATGTATATATGTACCTACTTACACAGTAAAAAAAACAATACCTCGTCAAGACATTTAGTTTTTGTAAAACAAACCAATTACTTATACCACTAGTAGTTATGACGTAAGCCTGATCCCACAAAAAGACATACATGTAAAAATTGGGTTTAAAACCAGACGTAAAGTAATGAGTTCATAATGGGCATGATGACAAAATTTTAGTTTTTAGTCCGTCTTGTAGATTAATAAAAAATATTGGACACATATTTTTCATTTTTTACGTAATCATAAAATAACGGCGATACATTGAGTTGAAATTCCGTCACGTCAATAGACGTAGACACGTATTATTTTGCTTTTTCGAATTATTGAAAAAATACTTAAATAAAACGCATTAAAGTTTAGGAGTGGGAAGTTTTGAGGAGGCTTTTTCAAAAACTCGAAAAAGCGAAAAATACGTGTCTATTATTTTTTTACTAACTGACGGACTAAGTAAATAAAATTTAGATATTTATACCTTGATTGAATAAAATGTCCAAGAAAAAAAAAACCTCTTTTCTGGCTAATAATAAGTAGATAATAATAATAATATTTTCTGAAACTTTAATTATGATTTAGAAAAGATATAGCTTCGCGAAAAGTCAATTTCTAGTATTAAAGTAGGATCGTATGAAAATCCATTATTTCCTGTTAGCATCGGCCGCGACTCGGCTATACGCCTCATCCTACATAATTACATTCGTCTATCAAACCTGTTTTGACTGTCGCTGCAGTAATTTACCTATACTTCTGATTAACTGATTACCTCATAATATTAAGTCAAATATACGTAAAAAATCCAAATTCTGCTTTCCAGTCTTCTTACGCAGTTGTCATTAGCCGATGCGCTGGAAAATATTTACACAAATTGACACTTTGTTATTTGTTTAGTATTTTACTAGCTGTCCCCCGCGGTTTCACCCGCAGTAATTTCGGAGTTCCCGCGGGAATTCCAGGATAAAATATAAAAACCTTTCTCATGAAATATAAATATTAAACCTTTCTCATGAATCACCCCACCCTATCATTGGTGTAAACCGCATGAAAATCCGTTGCGTATTATAGTTTTAAAGATCTAAGCATATATTGGGACAGACAGACGGCGGAAAGCGACTTTGTTTTGTACTTTGTAGTGATGTATATTATAATATGGTATATATATATAACCTGAAATATTTATTCAGTGGTAAATAAAGGTAATATTTAGTAAGTGATGCATGCGGAAATGTATCATATAGTTATACCAGGTAAACGCCTGATATTAAATGAACACGAATCTAGCTGAACATTATAAAAGGCAACATAGCACCTTGTTAAAACTTTATGCAACTAGTTGATAGTGAGTACAGGAACAAACTTGTTAATACATTGATAGTCACCTCCAACGGTGGATATCGCTAATTGACGCTAGATAGAAATAGGAAGAACATCTAGTTGCTCTACAAACTTTTCCAAAGTTAGAAAAAACAAAATGTGCGTAATTGGAGTGACATATGACAGATAATAATAATAATAATAGCTGGCCGCGCTGAGGAGTCATCCTACGCCATCTTTTCCCTCGTGAAAAGACGGTCAGTAGTGAGCTCAAAAAATAATAATCGTACCTAATCTATTTTCATTCGTTTTTGCATCAAAAAAGAAATAGGTTTAATAAGAAACCATCAAAGATTTTAGTACAGTTTAGTACAGTTTCATTTTGATTAATTGCTAAACCCGGAAATCATTTCACTGACATATTAGTTGGGTGACGCCACGAGTCTGATAACGAAATAATATACATAAATAGGTACATGTATTATTGTGTCTCAGCTGTGAGAAAACGATTATGAAGATGAGACCCGAGGGGCTATTATGTAACTTTTGTTTCTATCATTTTTCGGTTCCAATAAAAAACATGACGGTTTTGCGATTACAATTTTCACGTTGTGACACCTACAATATCTAGCAATCAACCAAAATAAACATACTTTAAAAGTTGAAGCTGTCTAAACATGATTAATTAATCACAAAATCGGTTTTTTTCTGATTGAAACTGAAATATTATGATAGCAATAAAAGTTACATAATTGCTCTACTGTATGCATTAAACACAACAGTAGAAAAATAAATCTGGAACCTTCTTTGTATAGCCGTCGAACACGGTATATAGAAGTGATATCTATACTATGTAGATAATATTATAAAGTGTGAGGTTGTGAATTTGTGACGTTGTAGGTGGTAATCTCTGGATCTACTGAACCGATGTTGAAAGTTCTTTCACTTATAGTCCTGAGTGACATAGCATACTTTTTATCCCGAAATTCACACGGAAACTCCGAAATTACTCCGAAATCGCGGGGGACAGCTAGTACATAATCATATTATAACGTAAAAGTTTGTTTTGAAAATAGTATATTTAAATGATATAATAATAATGAATCCCTAACAGCGTGTAACAAACAGACAGACACGCAAACTTACTTTCGCATTTAGAATATCAGAATATATATTTTAATAGGCACAGCACATAGCATTAAAACTACTATTTAATCAATCTGTGGTTACCGGTGTTTGGTTGGTTGCACATAGAATTATAATTATTTTGTAAGCTAGATTAAGTAATATTTTGTGTGCGAAAAAAAAAAATAACGAATAGTTATCTGAAGAGATAATAATATACTGTATCAATAAGAATACAGTTGAGTGCAAATATTATGTCACAATGGGGATAATCAGACAGACAATATATTCAAATTGGACCTTAAATCAATAGATACGTAAAATCAGTCCTGTCGTGAAGTGACCTTGTGAGCCCTCATCTCCCCGAGTTGTCAATAAAAAGATGCGTAATTGATTGCATCGACTCGAGCTCATTTGGTTGATTGTATCGAACTCTAAATTGCGTATTTAACGTATGAAAAGAGCCCTCTCGATCCATTGCCAATTCCAGCACCCTCTTTTGACGACGAGTGTGTCGGTAAGTGTCACATATTCATATCAAATTAACTTTTGATTTTGGTGATTCAATCAAGATGCCATTTTTTATCTTTCTTTTATAGCTAATTATATATAAATATTTTTCAAAAAGTTTGTTTTGAAAATTTGCTACGAAATATGTAGCAGAGGACCATTGCAAAATCGCGACTCATAAAAGATTATTCGACGCATTGTTATCGCTCTGCAAATATTCAGACGAGCTGATTAGATAAACTATAGGAGACGTCGTCAAGGCACGTTGGAAATAACCGAGAATTACGATGTACCTACACAATGATTTAATTGTTGTTTCAAAGAACGCTACCTAGTGTAAACTATAATTATAATAATATTACTAGCTGTATTAGTTATTATAATATTAGTAGCTAATTTCGGAGTTCTCGCGGGAATTCCGGGGTAAACTACGTATAAATAAACCTTCCCCGTTAATCACTCTATCTATCGGTGAAAACCCGCATGAAAATCCGTTTAGCAGTTAAGTTTATCGCGAACAGACAGACAGACGCGTTGAAGGAGTTTGTTTTATAATACGTAAGGATCATGATAATATTATGTAAGGACGATGAAGATGTTACTCTAAGTTTAATTCATGTGATTTTGGGATTTCTTCAGTAACTCTACGAAATCTTTCTTTCAGTGTAGGTACTTAATATTACATAAACCTTTCTGAAGAAGTTCGGTAGAGATGGTAAAAAAACGCTTCAAAAATCTTTTGCGTAGTTTAGAAAAACTAAGCGGTCATATAGAAACGCAGACAACAACTTTATTTTGTGCATTTTAAATTATGTTACATAACTATAGAAAATGTACCTAATCATGTACTCAGATATACCTAATATGTAATTGCAAAACAGAAAAACAATTGGCAACTCAAACTTTCGTTGGTTAATGTCCGAGAATATAATTTAAATGCGAAAGCTTGAAGGTTTGCAACACAATGATTTCTGGCATAAGTACCTACCTACAGATAAATTTTAGCTCACATTAGCAAATTGTTATGGTACCTAGGTAGGTAGGTATTAAAATTTCTGCGGGCGGAACTGCAGGCAATACCTACTTCGTTTGATCTAAATTTATTTTGATGGCGTTACCTATGCCAGTAAATTCTAGTTTCTTTGGTACTAAATAATAATAATAACATTACATATTATAATAATAATAATAACATTACATATAATAATAATAATAATAATATTACATATTATTATTTGATTCGGGCTTAGTAACGACAATTTAATAGTACCTACCTATAGTTGCGTAATGTCTCTGAATGCCTTTCAAGGGTAAACATTAAACAATGCACATAATTCTATCAAGATACCAAATTCAATGTTGCATGATACACCTATACGTTGAATTTGTAAGAGACATAAGTACTGTCCATCAGCAAGCAATCTAAATTTAGTTTAGCAATAATATCTGTGGCGTCGCTTACAAGCATGTAATCTATTGACATACACTTCATACATTATGCCTATAACGAATATGATTATAAAGCCGGTCAACTAAACTCCTTTTAGTTGTTTACAAAATGATACACGTAGCAACTTCAGCGTTTATCAGAAACGATATTGTACATATATTTTTGCAACATATTTTAAAAGACTTGTCCAACAGAATGTTAACATGCACAAAACATTACAAAAGCAGCCGTCTGGAAGCAAGGTGTCCATGCTATTTCCAAACATTCACAAATAACGTTGTATTTCTGTCAATAGGTCACGGATATCATCTGTTGTCACCGCACCAACAGATGGCTCATTGTATTTTAAGTCGCGATAAACTATGTCTCTATATTACATACACAAGAATCATAAAGCATTCCATTTTAGTAAAACAAAAGGTATAGAAAAACAGTTTAAGATTTACAAATTAACTAATTAATTCAGCATTGATATGGCTATTGGTTTACTAAGAATTAAAGTTACAATAAGATTTAGATAGATAACTAGGTACTTCATATTTAAATCTCATATTTTATCGAAATTCTGTTCTCTCTACAACGACTAACATACACGTTTTACGTACATACATAGTTAATTAAATTGACTACTCCATGTAGTATACAATGACAGGATAATTGGACATAGATAAGCAATAGCGTGTTAACCCACATTGGAGAAATTTTGAGTAAATCGTGTTTTAAAATCATATCGTCATTTTGTTTCAGCATTTTTTTATGTTTAAATGTTTTTTGGTATTTATACAATGTAATAAGGTAAACACATAATTAAAAAACGCTCTATAACTCTCAATAAAGCGTTTTGAATCAATAACTTAATATTGTGGGTTAACATGTTATTGCTTATCTGCGTCCAATTATTAGTAATTCAGGTTTTCAGAGACGAAAATAGGATTCTTTGTGATTAAAACTTCCATATTTACATCTATTTCACAGCTCTAGTAATAGAAGTTAATTATTCATTGTGAAAGATACGTAACGCAATTAAAATTAATTAGAATGTAATTAATGATTCCGCCCGACGGCTGAACACAAACCAACATTGTCTTCTCCGTTATAAAATTAATACCCAGAATGACTCGGTGTATCGAATACATCAAATTACGTCGCCCACTATGCTGGGAACAATGAGACCAAATTAGCTATAACGTTTAAAACCACGATTAGTGTGAAACAATGTGGGAAGAAGCTATGCAAAACTGAGAAGTTGTCTGAACGCCATCAATCAGCGACCATAGCCCTCCCTTCTGTCTTTACTCGTTATACATAATTAATCATCGGATATAATTAAAATTTCCGATGACAAGGCGCTATTACCACAGCATCATGACCGACACGCTTATTGCTGATCATTGATAACTGGCTGAAGATTAGATTAGGTACGTTACTTCTGTACATAGATTATAAAGTTAAAAGTAAAGTACCCAATTGCATG
Source organism: Zygaena filipendulae (assembly GCA_907165275.2). NCBI lineage: Eukaryota > Metazoa > Arthropoda > Insecta > Lepidoptera > Zygaenidae > Zygaena > Zygaena filipendulae. The sequence goes on from OU015649.1 coordinate 4,376,001, forward strand.
TGAACAATATAATTAAGCATAAAATTAAATATAGTGATAATAGCAATCAAATTAATATGACAAAAACTATTTATCTTTATAATCACATAAGTACGTATTAAATTTACCACAGTTAATAGTAAAGTGGTGTGTGTAAAGTACAAAAATATTCTGCAAGTAGGTAATATTATAGGGCCTACAACGTTTGTGTATGGGGCATACTTTTGTTATGTTGCATTCGGAATAAAACTTTTACGGTAATAATCATAATAATAATAATCCACATCACAACACACAGATCTATACTTGATCCCACAGTAAGCTATTATTAGCTTGTGTCGTGGAAACCAAGCAAACGTGGTATACACTACATAGAATTACTTATATATATTATACTATAGAAATATAAACACACCCAGACTGGAAAATGGAACCCTGTGTTCATCACACAAAGTCCATACCCACCGGGAATCGAACCCGGAACCCCTTGATTAGCGGGTAGGCATGGTGACCTCTGCGCCAAACGGGTCGTCAAGTGACAAAGGTCGTCAGTAAATGTGACAAAGGGTCAAAGCTCTTTGGTCTCTTTTCCATCATTTTACAAAGTGTGGAAAGCGTAGTAAATTAAGCAACCTCTTAAATACGTTGTTTACATCAAATAAGTCTGTTTTTAGTGATTGAGAATTAATAGCAGTACAAACAATATCAACTAATACCAAAGTATCTTAGTCAGCTAAGTATTGGTAATTTGCAGGATGATCGTGCAGATGTGGAATTTTTGAGAAAATGGTCGGTGACTGCATGTATTCATCATCTCGACTATTAGCTTTCTCGACTACTTAATATAACTTTGCACAAATTGATCTTACGGCCTTAGTTTTTGAATAATCTTTTGTCAACAAGTTAAGTAGATCAACGACAGAATGTCACAAACTAGAAAAAAAAACACAAGACTTAGTTGTGTAGGGAACGCCTCGAGGGCGTCGCGCGTCGTCTGCCGTTGCTATGGTGTAATTACCCAATGACTCAGCGATCCTTTGTTCAACCTGCATAGGATCCAAGAACAAACTTGTTTTAATTAATTTCGTGTCTCGAACAAGCCGTCCTAGCTGATTGTTATCTACTTACTTGCTGTAAACGCTACGGACGACCGTGCTAACATGCATTGTTATAAGTCAAGCCTTGATTATGATACACTAGTAAATACGTTTGTATATTATAGCTATATTCATAATATCATTTTATAATTCCAATTTATATGATTGTTACTCCCTTTTCAATCGTTTTCATTTAAAATATACCTACCTAGTGTAGCACTGTAACGTATAGGTGTGTGAGAAGGCGGGCAGTTTCGATGCTTGTTTGGTTCGTCTGTTGCCATGGCAACCGGTGAAATATGCTCTGACTTTACAGTTTATAGTTGTTATTAGCGAAGGATAGCTATTAGTTACAAGTTGCTATCGGGATACTAACACCTTGCTCTATGCATAGATATGAAAATTAATTACAACTAAGAAAAAATCGTAAAACAAATATATAACGATAAGAACTAAAAACTTATCTAATAGTTATTGAAATCAATACAGAATAACGGACGATCAATCAACATAACAATAATGATGAAGACGTGGGTTTCATAACAGGTCGTAAGAGGTGGCTCTCAAAACAATAATTAGTACCAATTACAACACAATATTCCCTCTTAAATCAAATAGAATGACTGGCACAAAACCGGTGACCGCCCAAGAGAAATTGAAGTATCTTTCTTTTTTAGACGAGAGTGTGAGCTTGATATCTGTCCATTTTGATAGTAATAATGTGATGATGAGATTATTAAAGATTCACTTAATTGAGCGTTTAGGCTTTCAATTAATAATTTTAAATGGTGGGCAATTGTAATTAAAATTGCCTACCATCTATGGTCGTCATTATGAAATCACATGTGCGTCAGTACTTTTTTCCTTATCATTTTTGAAGATTAAGCGTTTGTCGTTTCAAGCTTTAATTTAAAGATTCGAAAACAATAATCTTATATATTTGTTGAAAATTACTAAAATATATGCAGTGCTATTGCGTGTGTCAATCCGAAAAATATTAAATTTATGTTTTCAATTTTTTAAAAGAGGTAGGGTAGTTATTAAGAAACAGTCACCAGCCTGCTTAACTACAGAGAGAGCGAAAGTAAAATGAACCGAACTGATCCATTTATTTTTATAATGAGATTTAATTGGATTTTCCAAGATGGTTGCTTAAAAGAAAGCGGTCACATTAGAACATTGCATTCGACTGTTAGAATTAGATTAGATATAATTACCTATATGTGTAAGTAAATAAACAAAAGCAAATTTGTCGCACATGAAACTAATTGGTAATGAAAAAGTATGTACAACGAGGCACTACAAGAGGCCCGTTTCCGCCAAACGGATAAGTAGTCGGCTATAACCTGTAATCCAAACCGGTTTACTCAATGTGAACTTACATACACACAAGCGAAGACAGGAGAGAGGGGCATGAGCGATATCGAAGCAGGTGTTCCAAGGAGCCTGCGCTGCGTTCTCAATGAGAATTCCATCTCGATCCTTAAATAGTACGCCCGAGATTCAGTTCACCACATGACAATAAAATTATTTAACTCGGCCTATAAACTTTATAAGGCACTTCGGGTTCACTTTGTATGATATGTTGACATTATTAAAGGTTACTTAGTAAGATTTTTTCTCAAGTCGCCGTCAACTATGATTCTTACATTAGAATCGAGTAAAAATAAATTTGGCGAAGATGAGTTTGGGGTGGCATGTTTATAACGTGTGTTTAATAATTTAGCAGCACCGGCGCTTGGGGTTCCCTCGCCGGCCGGCTGATACTGAATAATGGATGCAACAATAATATGAGTACTATACCCGACCGTCTTCGTGTATTCAATAGCGAAGTGCATAATATTTACTTGTGTGTACTGTGTTACGTGTATCATTCGTTCTATTGTTTTACCTATACCGTATGAGTACCTACTCTATCTATTAAAAGACCTTACCAACTACGTACTGAAATTGGCAGCTAAGATTTTTTTTATATTTTGTCCTAAGTAGGTAATCCTTTTATATCAACGATCAACTCCCATTTGTTATATATGTGTTATATTATAGTACTTTAAATGTAGAAGGTAAAGCTTTCGTAAGAGATACATGGGAACTGACACCTGTCCTATTATACCCTACCTCTAGAATAGCGTATTGATACCTATTTTGTAAATATTGTATTATTTGTATAATATAAAATAAGTATCATCAAACAATTTTTACAAATAAATAACAGTAACCGCATATCTACATAACAAAATAAATATTTTTTTATCCTAAACTGCTGATCGTAGAGACCTGAAACTTGGAGGATGTATTCTTTGTATGACGCAGGCATCCGATAAGAAAGGATTTTTGAAAATTTAACTCCTAAGGCGATGAAAAGGGGACGAAAATTTTGTATGGAACGCCGCGGGAACTTCGAAATTATCGCGGGTGAAACCGCGCGGGACAGCTAGTCTTTCATAAAGCATATGACACATCTAAACTCACTGGTTTTAGATATGAAGCAGTTGTTAAAAACTTAAAACATGCGTGAGTTATAAGCTATAACCTGGCATGGTAATAGCGTGGTCAGTTTGCCTTCTTATTTTAGATAATATATTTTGTACTTTAATACACTTTTGTCTACTTTGTGACTATTTTCCGCAACCTACCTTACCTACCGTTAAAGTACCTACCTACTAGGGATACGGGAAACGAATCGATTATTGGAAATGACACGTATCGAAATGTGACCAAATGTTACAAGACCTGTTGATGACAAATCCTTTTTGGCAAATTATGGATTTCTATATCCAATGAAACGTGAAATGATCCGATTTTATCATACCATGAAACACATTTTGCGTTATTTGATAACTACCTTAGTTGACACGTTCTTGAAATACCACTTTCCTGAAATTAAGTATTTAGTCACCTTGTGTTTTGAGTTGTATAGTTCACGACTGACGAATGTATGATCCCATACTTAATTAAATACAACTGAACTTTCGAAATTCTCTTGGCAATAACTACTTACGACCTGTTATATGTATGCTTTATTTGCATAGTAAGCGAGTTGTTTAGTTGCTATTTAAATAAAAGGAACTAATGTGTAGGTAGAGAGTTAGCCAAGCGGAACTGGTTATGTTGTGTTGTGTTCACTGCTCTAATGGTACCACCGAGTAAAATGCTCAGTTGTAACACATGTATTACTGCGTCGTCTTTATAGTTTTCTGGTTAGTAAACACTTTCTTTAACACAAGTACTTTAATATTGATCAGCAATTTCTTCGGATTTCTCATCTTAGCTAATTATAATATGAAATCAATCTTAGCTAACGTTACCTTTATTTTTGGGAATTTCGAAAAAGTAGCTTGCAATGAAGTTTTTATAATTACTTACTTATTAAAAAAAAAATCCATTGCTCAGAAAATTGTTTTATAGTTATTAGTTATTAAAATTTCGTTTCAAGCTACTTAGTTTGATACTAGCGCAATGTTACATTTGTTTTTACAAAAGAATTCACTTTGCAACGCATAGGTTATTTGAACTTATTTGATTAATATTTCAAAATGCAAGGGTGGTGGCGGTTTATTAGACAGATCGCCCGGGGTCTTCCGGCAGGGATCCACTCACACTCCACACTGAGCTCGTCTCTGTTACATGGCGCATTTAATTAGCGAAGTAGGTACTATGTTGTATGATAAGTACATTGTTAATTTGATTACTCTTACTAAAATTGGGGGTCACCCTATAGCAAGAAATCATCAGAAATGCAAATTGATTGTCATTTAACGGTGGGTAAGTAACATGAGGCTGCTTAGAAAGAAATCCAGTTTCTATAAACTTTTTGATTGTTGTGACCTTCTGTCTGGAACTAAATATTTTGTTCATCATTTATACAGTTTATTTGGAAATTATTAATTGTCACTATTGGCATCGTTGAAATTAATTTTACGAGCTCACAAATTCTAAATTAGGGAAATCTATTTTAATGACAATTAAAGCTTATCTGCTATTAAAATTGAGATCACTAATCTAAATGGGAATCTTAAGTAAAATAAGTAATTAATTGGTTCTCATAACTTCAGCTTATCGTCGGAATAAATTAAGGTGGAAATTGGCGCGGCGCCTCATCCACGCACGCAGAGAAACTTTTAATTGCGTCGAGCTCTATCAGTGTCGTCAACAGAGTCAGTTATGAACACCCAGCTGGGGATATTCCTTTTTCTGTATCACTTTGCCAACAAGCTTTGTTATTAAGCGATTACGAACAATTTGTATCAATTCATATGTTTCCTATAACTAGTAAGATCTTTCATAGCATTTCTTTTAAAATCTTTTTTACTTGAATTTATTTCAATGACCCAACTAATATGAACTTGAGAGAATAAAGAGGTTGTTCAATGGAAATAGGTGAATGAGATACCTACTTACTGGTTTAATTTAGTTCTATTTGCCAATTATTTTGTACGAAATATTTTAATTTCCAAATGAAATATTTAAATCAACAAATGGAAATAGTCACTGCATGTTAGCTGACTAGCACAAACACAACAAGAGACCAGGGACCGGACGGCAGTACTCATTAATTTAGATGATTGTACAATTATCTAAATATAAGCGGAACGAGACGCTCACGTGGGGGGAGGGGGTGCTGCGGCCCGAAAAGGAGGGGGCGTGGTGCGGGCACTCGTTTTTAATTAAAGCGGCGATGAAATGAAGTGGTCCGTATAATATTGCTTAGACATGTTTTAAATTAATTTCAACCAGTCTTATTAAGAAACTCGATAAAATTATTTCCGAACGAACAATTTCAATACTGGAATTATAAAAAGTAATAGAAATAGAAGCCAAGAAGTTTATGGAAGAAGGAGAGATATAATTGAAAATTTAGAGCTAAAGGGATGTGTTGATAAATAGCCGATAGCAAAAGCTAACATCTAGTGACGATGATGTTAGCACAAGTGATGTTTGTAATATTAAACTGTGAGAATAATTGTTTGACATATTCGTGTAATACTTAAACATAAATTAACTTAGATTAATTTAAATAACGGTAAGTGTTCATACGACCCCACTTTGACAGAAAGCTTGCAAAATAGGGTTGTGGCGGTGTGCACCCCACTCCCCAACCCTTCTCTTCTATTTGTTTTTCGTTAATGCTTTAATTAAAAGTAAGGTTTATTGTGAAGAATATTTATGTTTCAAGTTAATAAATGCTTTATAATTTCGTTATCTGCTCACGAATCTCACAAGTTTTACTTAATGATCATAATGCTTTGCTTCGAGAACTGTATTCTTGAAATCTACCGCAAGGTAAAACGACAGGCTAACCTTGAAAAATAACATGCTTTTTAATTTTAGCTATAAAGAAACATAATTACACACGAGTGATTTTGAGTCAGATAACAATAACATTCAAAATTCATTTATGAAATTTGGTATTGGTTACCTAGTGGATTGGATTATAACAAAAAAAATATCCAGATATTAAAATCCTACCTTTATAGAGATCGGCGTTTCTAATGAAGTTTCTATAATAGGTATTAAAATATTTGGTTTCAGGTAACCTATAGTTATTCCTGTTAAAATTTAAATCTTGATTATCGAAAAGTGAATGGAAACTCTAGTCTACTTGTCAATGCATTTGATGCAGGTAAGCAACTCTCAAAACCGTCGCATGCGATCCGATTACTGCACAATAATTTTATTATACCTGGACGTAACGGTAAAAAATAATGATTTGATATTTTAGGTTAGGGTAGAGATTATGTGACGTGGTTTAAATCAATTTCGCTATGGTTTTCCATACCTATTTTAATACAAAACAACAAGAATAAATCTTATTCAAGACCATTATAATCATCACGTGGTGCAAACAAAAAAGTTTAGCGGTGTATGTCGGTTAACCTCACTTTCTCTTCTTTTGTGAATACCTAATTATTTGCTTGGGTATTATTTTAAAGGTAGGCAACTAATTGTAACTATTTATATAATATTAAAACTAATTCAATAAATGAAGAGTTCTGTACTATTGTTATATAGGTACCTATATATTTCAATGTCTCTGCATCATTAAAAGTTATCTGTTGACCACCCATGATTACCTGAAGGCTTCGTTTTTTGGAGACAGCGAGCCGCGTCCAGACTATCTGCGTCTATGGGATCACCGGTCCCCGGACCGGCACGGTGCACCAAACAAAAAAACTTAACAATAACAAAAAAAAAACACAATCAACGTATTTTGTATAAAATACACTAAATGCGATCTCGTCTACTTTAAGTCGGTCACGATATGGAACTGTTCACATATAACTTCCGTACGAAACTTTACAACAAGAACTGCATAGATAACTCCGAAAAAAGTAATCGTTTGCGGGGATCAGCGTCACTTCCCCTTGCGGCGTTTCGTTCGCAACTGAGCCACGCGGTCGCTGCGGGCGGCGGGGTGGGGCGAGCGCAGGGGACGCCCGCGCCCCGCACCTCGTCTGTATTATTTGATTAATTCGCCTCCCCCTGTATCCTCGGCGAGTCGTTACGACGTTAAGTTTTTAAATCGCAGTGCGAGGGCCGTAACCTTCACCTACTTAACCTTAATACTTTAATTGAATTAATTAAGAGAGACGATGCAGAAACAAAGATTAGATGTTAATAAGCAAACCCTGAAGGATCCTCACCGTTTTTTTTTTAATAATTACGATGGTTACCGTGTACACTTGACTGTGAGGAAAAAACCCATCTTGAACATAATGAGCACCAAGAAACGTAAGTCTCGCTAATTGGAGTGCATTTGCAAACTGAAGTTAAATAAAGTGGGAGCGAGTGAGTTATTTGACGAAGTAAGATCCTCTCATCGCTAACGAAGGGCGAATGAATGTAGGAGTGAGATGGATACTACCAATTAAAACAAATTGATAACATGTAGATTGTAGGTATAGTTAGGTAAATACCTATTAATTAATTGAAGTAATTTATGTAGCACTATAATGAACGAAACGAAATAATAGGTAAAGACTGACACGTTTTAATTGTACTTTGCAAATAGTCATCATTAAAAGGTATGAAGTACGTAATAATCATATAACGAAGTTCGGCTATTGAACCCAATCTGTGGGTAGACATTGTGTTCCCACGGACCGCGGGCCGAGATCGTCTCGCGGCGGCAAGACAGGAAACTCGTTGCTCGTTCCGCGTCGGGTTACAAGAAAGAGGTCGATTCCAATTTCGGGTTAATTCAATAATTCGGTAGATGAGCCATTATCCGGCTAATTCGGCTCGGGCTGATCGATCAGCGAGCGGCGGCGCGGCGCGGGCGCAGGTGGGCTGAACGAACTCGCACACAATGCGCTCCTCTACTATGAGGCTTAGCGTCGACTGGAGATATTACTTATCCACCACGCTTTGTAACACGTATATACATATCGTATAACTTACACCTATATTATTTGGTAATATACCTTATGAAGTCATCTAATTTTAAGATGTAAGATATTGCTAACCGGATGTAGGTATCTCTTGATAACATCTGATATAAGCACTGCCTTAGCGATTTTATTCCAAAGCAGAAATCATCATTATATAGTTATGTGGTAGAATAGTCGACGTAAGAGTACATTCATTTCTCATATCGTAGGTATCGTGGTAAAGGGCAATCCGGCTTGAGAACACCGGCTGAAAGCGGCTTCGAAATTAATCTTTGTTTAAAATTTAATGGCCCTTATTAATCATTACTAATTCACCTGGACGGATAATGTAATGCAGTAATCGGTGAGTCATGCTTTCAGCTATTGAGACTTTTACAATGAAAATATATATTGTATAAGTAACCGGTATGTAATTAGATAAAGTGCTAGAATGAACTAACCTAAATAAATACACGAGTAGTTTATATCATTAATATGTATATGAATCATGGACCAATTAAACAAGATCTAGTTTTATTGGTATATGATATGAATAAATCTCTCCTAAAAGGAAAATGTGCCTAACGGGAGCAAATAACTTCTTTTTCGAGATATTTTTATGTTAACAAACCAAAGTTCCCAATCACGGTTTTTACATGGTGGGGCCGTTCTAATTTGATTACTACAATTACAAAACATATTTTCGACAGATAACAAAACAAAATTTATCAAAGCTATTAAAGCTAAAATGTTTGGTGTTAAAACAAGGGCACAATTAAGACGAAAGCGCATCGCATGTTGCACCGACGCGACGTAGTTAAGGGGCGTCCGTGACCTCTGCCACAATGCGCCAAATGACGACCGCTCCGGTACGCAAATGAAGAATATTGTCAGACGGCGTGAATACTCCTTAATGATGCACCCGAGGAGAGGAGAGGCGAGTGTGTGGCGACCGGAGACCAGGGACACACTCACCCACACTTCATTGAAGCGATTGTCACACGTTAATTAGGTATTTTGTTGCTTGATAAGGAATACAGTGTGCTACAAATTCAAGTCGTTTAAATTTTCCGAAGATAGCTCTTGTTATTTATTTCGGCTACAAATATTTAGTAGAGTAATAGTAGAGAGATAAGAGTATTTAGTAGAGTCAACCAGAAGGTCTACTTTTGTTTTATGACCAAACAACTATCGTTTGTAAAAATGGCTTGAGAATAAATTTACGAAAAAGTATCACAATACAATACATATTTGGTTCAAACGGTTCTTGTTGATCAGAGTAAACAACTTAAAAAACCTTGATTAATTCCTGGTACCATTTTTGAGATAAACGTACTAAATTATTACTATTTTTGCAGCAAACATTGATGTGGTTTCTAGACTCTAGACCTTCGGCTGAGTTTGGTAGACGTAGTCGCTATTATAAAAATTGTAGACAAACGTTAAACAATTGTAAACTAAAGAAACAAAGCTGAAAGGAATAATATTGTGTTTGGGACGTTTTAAATTATTAATTATATTAGTAATTATATCAATTAGTGCCTCCTTTTTCATGATCGTTAATTATAGTTTTCAAAAATGTTAAATGATAAATATAAATGAGATTGACTCCAATTTCGCAACTTGCCTAAATTATTACTCGTAAAATCTGTGCGAGACAAACGGTTATTCAGAAGACAAAATGTTGAAGCTGGTGACGTCAGCTCGCCCAGGCCATGAGTCCCGGGACGCGTGCCAAACATCATCGACAATGAAGAATCTTTGAAATAATACCACCACGGAGTTTATTAAATTCTATTAATAACAACATAAATTCTTATATCTACTATTGTTACATACCTTATGTTATAAGATTTTACGAATAGCGAAAGTGCCAGTAATTTATATTACGAGTCAACCTGAACCCCTGTCATGGAATTGGTTTCACTAAACAACACAATGGAGGCGACGACACGACTCACGACTCACGAGTCGCAGTCTCGAGTCGAGTCGAGTCGCACACTGACCCGAGGGCACGAAACCGACACCTGTTTGATGATTGGCATGTAATTGCAATGTCAGATTTATTCGTTATTGTGATGTTGTATTTACAAAATTTAAAATCTCACGCTAGAGATATATTACTACATATAATTACTAATACATGCCTATCGGATGATATAAAAATTTAAGAAAAAAGTTGCGTAATGCAAAGGACGTGACAACTGACAAGTTACTGTTGAAATGTAAGGACGAAATGACGAATGTTAGTTGCGGCGCGGCAGGCGGCAGCATCATCGAACGGGCGAGCATTACGTTCGATTGTAGGTAGGTAGGACGACGCGCGATGCGCGCCCTAATTGCCAGCATTGTGTCGGCATGCAGATGTGAATGGGCTTTGATTTGGGTCCGGGGGAGAGGGGGGGGGCCGGGGCCAGGGGACAAATCGCTCGTTACGGCTGCAGGTAAACTTTCATTGAGCGTCGGAAGGCGTCGGACGTGAGAGGCGGCCGACAAAATGCCCTCGTTATTCGCAGCCGAATCACTCGCTCATTGTGCCGGGGGAAACGGTAGACGCGGTCGCCGAATCACGAAAAAGACTTTAATGAGGCGTGTGAACGTTATAAATGAACGATTGTCCCGGGCTCAGGTTTAATGAAGGATTGATGTGTAAGTGGCTCAGATTAACGCGAATTTATGCACTATTGTTTAGCGTGTAAATAATTATCCCACCAAAAACATTTTCATGTAAAATGTTGCCAAGACGAGGCCGTATGACTCGCACTGTCAAAAAGTTATCAGATCTCATGTAAACTGTAGAGCCAAGTTTCTAACTCTACACGGCCTAAATTTGCAAGGCCTAACTTCACAAACTCTAAGTACACCCAAGTCAAAATATGTGCCTTGGCCATTTCGTTACATTCACATGGGTGAAAAATGTATCCACTACTCATTAATTCTCCGTTATACAATAGTTCTTGTAGTAACGAAACGGCCAAGCCACATATTTTAACTTACGTGTAGAGTTTGTGAAGTTAGACCTTGTAAAGTTAGGTATTTAGAAGCTTGGCTCTACATGACATTTGACAACTTTTTGACAGTGCGAGTCATATGCTCTCGTCTTGGGAACATTTTGCATGAAAATGTTTTTGGTGGGATTTCATTTCTTTTTGTAAGTCAAAATTGCGGAAGTCTCATACAAACTTCCATCCCCTAGTTTAAGGGGTTGGGGGATAAAAGTTACAAGTTTTGTAATTTTGTTGTTGTTTATGTACCTACTAATACTAGCTTACATACCAAATACCGGTCCTGACTGAAAATCAGCGCTAGGAGTGCCCGCACTCATAGCAACATGCTGAGGCAGTGACCGTTTTGGTAATGGGGAAGCAACACCCAAACACCATTTGTTCTCATAATATTGTCCTATATATTTTTGTTTTTTTTTTTTTGTTGTTAAATCATGTTTGTATAAAATAATTGTAATTGTGTTGTGTCTCCGTGTCCAAATAAATGCCTTTTCTTTCTTTCTTTTTTTCTAAATTTCAGCTTTCTAGGACATAAGGAAATTACCTAAGAATTTTGATGATAATAATAGCTTACCTACTGTAGGATCAAGTAGATCTGCGTATTGTGAAGTGGATTATTATTATTATTATTATTATTATTATGATCAGTGAGTCAGTGACAAAATCAGGGTTTTTTAGATATTAATAAAATATAAGAGCTATGCGATTAAAACTTTATATGTTTAATAAGTCTGCTATCAACAACATATCCCGAGATATTTGTTTATCTGGTATAATCCAAACCCAAATTGTAAGGGTTAAAAAAAAACCACGAAGCACTTCGAGAAAAGGTAGGGTAGCGCCCTTGCGCTTCGCTTGGCTCATCTTGGCGGGGGCACTACCGTGCGCCCAAATGTTCTTAGATTGAATGTAGATCTAATGACTAATCATCAAGGGCATTGTATTTTTTTTGTTTTTATATTCAACAGTGTTTTTGGTTCCGAAATCAGACAGTTCATTGAACCACCTGTTGCTTTGGAGGGTGAGTGAAAAACTGAGTGTCGGGTGAGAGTTGAGAGGGGATCCCTCCTCTCCTCCAACAGATCTCTCAAACTCGACACCACGCCAATTAAAATATGACTCCTGGCTATGTATTCGACTATACATTCGTTATGTTGACGATTGTGCGTAGGCACAAGATATCCTTTATCATGTAAAGGACTGTGCAGCGCTCCAGGGCCCTTATTCACTATGACCAACAACATTCCTTGCCCATAACGCGCGTCCCAAAAACAAATTTTCAAACGTTCTAGATGCCAAGATATTAGAAATTATTATTCTGTATGCCATAAGAAACGTTGTAAATGTATTTTTTTGCAGTAAAACTTTGATTACGAGGGAAAGACGGTCATAGTGAATAAGGGCCCTGGTATATAACTGGTAATCCAGGAGGTCTTATAATATGTAATTTTTGTAGTGAAACTTCTTTAGCCACGGCATTTATAGGAGAGGCAATCGTTACCTGCGTTACGCGTTATGCTCTGGTATACAGGAATTTACGAGTATAAATAAATTTGTTTATAAAAGTTGATTTGAATAAGTGCATTGTTCAACTTTACACCCAGTATATAGATTCCGAGAAGTTAATCTTGGGAACGCAGAGAGGGAGAGAGTAGAGAGAAGAACAAACAAGAACATCTTAATTTATCCCTATAAAAAGAAGGATTTATGAAGGATTTCCAAAATGTACACAGGCGAAACTGCGGGAGGAACAACTTTTTTACTGTTAATTACTTTGGGATATACAATCATTATTAAAAGATACAAATATTATATACTATAACGAACACAGTCCGCAGCGAGGCAGGTGGTGAGGGAGCCTCGGGCGCAACGGTGAAGTGGCAACCCTACGTGGTTTCCGCCATTTGTATCTACTACCTACTCGTGTATTTAAATGTAAAAATTTAATTAACTTTATCTCATTTAAAATTTAATTAATTTCACCGCTACAATGCGTCAGATGCAAAGGAAATGAAATTTTTTTGAATCCACAATTAAACATACAAAATCATTTGAAATAAATTCAAATCTGTGAACTCATTTGGAGCTTACTAGAAGTTCAACATGGTTTGACTCGCGCTCTACCCTGTTTACCTTCCTAGGAGTAAAATTTCTTAAAACTCTTTCTTGTGTGAAAGAAAGCATTATGGAAAATTTCAAGTTGCGAATCCCATCGGTTTTGGTGGTGTGTTGAAATTTAAATTGAAAATTGTAATTGAAAATAACTTTATTTGGCACAATACGCAAAAAATGCAAACACTTAAAACTAATATATTGTCTGTCAGTCACTCGTGACTGTTTTAAATAAGCACAGATATAGATTGGTGTCTTTAATATTGTATTACATACAATTTCTACTTATTCGATAATTAGTATTTTATTATCAATTCACTACAGCAAAATCATGTAAACCTACCTATTACGTGGGTACCTATCATATAATATGCATTACTAACATAATATGTATGTATTACAACAATTATAAAATAATGCTTACAACACGTCATAAAGAGGCCAAAAGGTGACACATGAGCTGTATGACGATGCGATGCCTTCAGAAAAGAATAAATTAAAAAATAAGTGAAGGTTTTATCTTATATGTGACTACCAGCCGTGACGCCCCGTAACATGTCTAGCTGAATAGCATTCGGTAATAAAAGTAACGTAATTTGACTATGTATATTATTTGAAGCGGAATGCTACAATACATAATGGCACGAATAATATGTATCTAAATACATTGTATATATTATTGTACATTGAATATTATGTAAATAAATAATTATAACCAAAAGTGTAACCGCGAACCATTTTTATCAGTTATTTCCATTCTCAGTTTCATTAAAAAAATATAAAAACACACTGCGGTCTCGGGCCTCACGCGTTCCACTCCTACAATTACGCGTTTGTGTCATATTTACAGCTCAGGTAATTGCCATTCAATTACGTGGCTGACCCGCTGCGAGTGCGAGCGAGAGATGTAACTGCCGGCGATAGAGCCATCCCGCTTTAACACGGTGTGCAGCCGGCCAGCCATCAATCATCAAGCACCCCCGCTGAGCGCCATAGGGATGCGAAACGTCACAAAGCGTGTATTTCAAAACAACAATGCTCGATAAGTGGGCGAAAGCTATGCTAAATTGATTACAATCAGCTCTATATCTGAACGTTGTTCAGATGTGTTAAATTACCTATTTAATCGAGGAAAGCCCGGTTCACATGGTTAAATTACACGCTTTAATTTTGGAATTCAACTTTTATGTTTCCGTTATTGTAATACGATCGACCTTGAAAAGATCTGAACACTTTTGCCAGTACATATTTACTTTATGACCATCAAAATAAAATTGAACAACTAAGTATGATACGTATACCAATCACAAATGCTGGAGCTACTGTTGAGGCCGATTGTAGACACAAATATGATTTGCCTTAAGCCAAAATAATATACACGTACCTAATAGTTTCTTTAGCTCTATCTCTATAATGTGTTTATTTTATATCAAAATATCGTACCCACACCTTTATCGACACAATTAATAAAACATGTTATCATCACTAGGCGCGAATTGCACAGCGAAGGCACAGGTATACACCGACCTCTACATTTACAATCCATAGTACCCGTAGATTCGTACTGGTTTCCTCTACATGTCCTCTAGTATCCGAATAAAAGTGTTCTCTTTGGTTTAATCCGCCTGAATTTTGAAATATCCTCGAAAACAGATTTTTCTGGAAATGAAACTATACAGTGTCGTTTATCAGGAATTACATTAACTGATTCCCATGGTTCCACCCATGTAAGTTTTAGACTTCACTCGGATATTTTGTTCCTGGAAAGTACCTTATGTTAATTCTTTAATTTACATAAGATTCCTGGATAAAAAGTACCTTATGTTAATTCCTTAAGTAACATAAGATTCCTGAATAAAAAGTACCTTATCTTAATTCCTTAAGTAACATAAGATTCCTAGATAAAAAATTAAAACCGACTTCCAAAAACACAAAACTAAAAAGCTAAAAATAACATAATACCGATTTAATCCAAAAGACAAAAACACACGTAATTTTTTTTTTTTTTTATGTCATAGGGGGCAAACGGGCAAGTGGACGAACCGACTTCATACCGATCAGTGGTAGCACAAACCAATAATAATATTATGTGTGTTTTTGTCTTTTGGATTAAATCGGAATTTTGTTATTTTTAGCTTTTCAGTTTTGTGTTTTTGGAAGTCAGTTTTAATTTTTTTGTTAAAATTTTGTTTATTTTTCGCTTTTAAGTGACTTAGTTCGTAATTTCTCTAAGTTACAATAGCCTAATGTCAACAGCTCATCACCTTTTACAAAATATTGCTTTTCCCGACGCAGGGACGTTAATTGTTGAGGAGTTCTCCTAGTGCATCACCATCAGTTCCACTTCACCATATACATTGTGACGGGCATAAATTGTTTAGAAATCATATTAAAGTTGACGATTCAGAACCCGTGAAATACCTATTATTGAGTAGTTCCGATGACCATTGGTGGTCTTTATCATCAGTTCCACTTCTTCAAATTTTGCTTTCCGAAAGCAAATAAACGATTTACTATAAAAAATACAAAAATCGCTATAGGTGTGCCTATAATTTTTGAAGAGTTCCCTCGATTACTCCAAGCCCCATCATCGATCTCGACTTGGTGACAATGAAATCAATTTGGGAGTATCCCCTTTCAAACAAAAAAACAATTTTTGAAATCGCTCCAATCGGAATCGGTGAAATAGGTATTATTGTTGAGTAGTTCCGATGACCATCTGTGGTCTTCATCATCAGTTCCACTTCCTCAAATTTTGCTTTCCAAAAGTAAATGAACGATTTACTATAAAAATACCTAAATCGCTATAGGTATGCCTATAATTTTTGAAGAGTTCCCTTGATTTCTCCAAGATTCCATCACGGTTAAAAAGTACCTACCTTATGTTAATTCCTGTAACATAAGATACTTTTGTCCAGGAACAAAGAATTTCCGAGGGAATATTTTAGTTTAGCGAATAAAAGCATTTTTAGAACCGGTTCAAAAGTTCTAGCAGGATTTTTATAATCATTGTCGAAATGTAGAGAAGGCTTTATTTAAAATATCATCTATACATATAATAAAATTGTAACAGGTCGATATAGAAGCCAAAAATACTGTTTTTAGAATTTTTGTCTGTCTGTCTGTCTGTATATTTATATTCGTGCTACGCAAAAACTACTGCACCAAATTGAATGCGGTTTTTTTTTTGTTTACTAAGGGTCTAACTTAGATACTCATGTTTCGATTTTTTCGAAATTCCATCTGGAACTCGAGATATTAAAAAAAATGCTGGTCATCCTACTAATCCTACTAATATTATAAATGTGAAAGTGTGGATGTTTGGATGTTTGTTACTCAATCACGCCAAAACGGCTGAACGGATTTGGATAAAACTTGTCTGCACGTTGTCAGGGGTACAGAGAAGGACATAGGGTACTTTTTATCCCGGAATTCCCGCGGAAACTCCAAAATTACCGCGGGTGAAACCACGGGGCACAGCTAGATAATATAATAAAACAAACAATCTATGGTTGTTAGCTGATTTACAAAACTCTACATTATTGTGCAGTGTCGTATGTCTGGTTAGATTTAGATTTCAGATATTACACATAGAGCATTCGTTTTTTTCAAAACACCGGAAGCACAAAACCAATCGATGTGTGCGTCAGCGGTTCGTATTACCTACGTTCCCCGAGAGATGTGGTGGGCTGTTTTCACCACATTTGACATTTCATCACTCTGCGTGCGCTAGTAAGTACGTAGTATATACTATTACTCAGAGGCGTGCGCTAAATGATGTCTGTGAATTCTATGTATAAAAAGGCTATACAAAATTAAAGTTATGTACAAGCAATTCAAATAATCAACTAACTTATTCATTCATAATTTTAATACAAACTGAAAAATTCTCCGTTGCATTCATCCCATTCAGTTAAAATTTTACTTGAAAATAACTAAGTTTCGCTTGTTCCAATTACGTTTACTAATGAGCGGACTTCTGCTACTAATTAGTCACCTCGCTAATTAATCACAACCAGCCAGTGCCGTAACTTGGACTTTGATAATTATTAGAATTTATTATTACACGAAGTTTATAAGATATTTTTGTTACATAATTTTTTCTGGTGCACGTAATTGTTTCCGTTTCATAATAACGTAGGTATAATATTCGAAACGACGATGTAATCTTTAGTTTATTTTTTGTACTTTTCTTCTGAAATTATTATTAAAATTTAAACATGGTCAATAAAGTTGACCAATCCCCGCTAACTACTTAGTAATTATTAGAAAATAATTATTAAAGAAACTTTCACATTTTATCTTTTCATAAACAATCAACTCTTGCACTTTATTATTCACGCCCGTTGCAAACGTAATTTGTGTAATCAAGTATCATAACTCTGAAACCTGTATCAGTCGTTACAAAGCAACAACAACAATTTAACGATCTTTATTCCCAACATATTGATTCGTCCAATTAAAACACATTACTGTTATCTATGAACGCTCATTAAAGTAAGTAATGGTGTTGTAAGTGACGCTGGGAGAGGCTTCATTATTTACCGTCACAGATTGGAGCGACGGCCATCACTTACGTGGGGACATTGGAGACCTGTTCCTGTCAAAGTTATTATTTCATTACATTGTGAACCTTATAACATAGTGGCCGAATACATACATATCTATGCTATAGTAAAAGAGTATAATCCGCGATTCTGTACATTGAATATTTTTAACTAAAATTAAGAGAGGTGATAAAAGAAGAGTAACCAAGCACAAAAAAAAGTTTTCAAATTTTTTTATGTCTATCTGTCTGTCTGTTCGCGATAATCTCCGAATCTACTGAACAGATTGTCATGCGGTTTTTACAGATAGATTAAGCTTACATATAGGCTTTGTTTCATTAAAATCGGATGTCGGGAAAAAAGTTGTTATATAAAAAACTTTCGCGCGGGTGAAACCGCGGGGCACAGCTAGTAAATAATATATATATATACGTATTCAGAATGTAGCGTCCGCGGTGACGATGTGACATACCTACATTTGACCGTTATCTTACGGGTAATGTATGCATAATATTACGTTAAAATATGTGTTATAGTATAGAGACATAGAAGAAACCAAATAAGAGATAAAATCAAATATTTTCTATTCTAATCGAGAGATATTATTTCGAAAGTCGAGTATACAACTGATAAAAATACACAATGCTAAGAGTGACCTGTTTTTAGTACAAGTTAAACCGTAAAACCCGCTCCACATTCACGCGAGACTCTTGCGAGAACCAGAGAAAACTACGAAAACGTGAATGTGGAGCCGTTCTCCGCCGTTTCTCGTGGTTATTTCGTGTTCACGCAAGGTTCTCGCGTAGATGTAGAGTGGGCTTGAGGTGTACGTGTACCTAATTATAAATAATGATTACTGTAGCTATTCCTTGCGATTAAGATCACGTTTTTTTGAGAATTCCCGCGGGAATTCCGTGCAAACCGTTCCGTTCTTACCTTTAAAATATCTACCTATCAGACTTCAGCTTCACAGGTCATGTAGTTTTCGAGATTTCATGTTATGTAATTATTGAGTCAGCGATCTTTCGCTTATACAACGTGTTAATTAATTAACTGAAACTATATAAAGTAGTTTGCTCAGAATCGACTTCCGAATCGATCGCACCATGTTTTAATATAGATTATATTTTTTCATTTTTACTTACCCGTGTCTAAATGATTTATAACACAATATTTGGCGCGTACGCCGCCCGTAGCAAACAGATCGAATCGGTCATTGACACGTAGGTGCGGGCGTAGCGCTTGTAATTTCGTAGATAGGTCACCTCCAAAATATTGTTGAATAACTTTTAAACTATTAATTTTTTCGAAAAAATTTAGTCACATTATTGTTTTTTTTAATGGGGCGCATCAGGTTTTTGGTTAATTCATTAACACGTTGTATATATACCTACAGATAGAAGACTTGAAACGCATATATTGATAAACACCACAAAAACAACCGCAGAAACCCATCCTTACTAATAAATATTATAAACGCGAAAGTGAGTTTGTTTTTTTGTTACGGTTTCACGGCTAAAAGGCTCAACCGATCACCACAAAGTTTTGCATACACGTTCAGCAAGGGCATAGTCTACTTTTTATCCCGGAATTCTCACGGGAACTCCTAAAGTAATACGAAAGAAACTACATAAAATTTTACACGATGTACCTACAGAAAAAAATATAGGCTAGTAATTAGTATTTTTATCTCGAAATACCCGCGGGATCTCCGAAACCAACGCGGGTGAAACCGCGGGGAACAGTTACTTAAATATAAAAAAAAAAATTTATTCATTAAACGCTTGAAACGATGCGCTCAATCGAATTGTATAGAATAATGAGATTGTGATAGTGAGCTGTGACTATCTGAGCGTGCTCGATATGATCTAGAGATAGTTGCGAGCCACGTTGCGCACGCGCACCGGACAACTTCATCGACCACCATCCCACGTCCCATAACTTCACCATAAAAGGCAAACGATTTGATTCTCATGAGTCAATTATAAAGTTTTTTTTTTCATCGAGTAACAAACCAAAGCCTTTAGTACAAATCGAGAAGGTTTTTATTCAACAAATGAGGAATTGATAGATTACTCGATCGTTGGACACACAAGGCTATGTGATATGAATAAATCATCAATGCCTTTCTAATCTATGTCTATATACAGGGTGTCCCGTAAATCGACGTCAAGCCAGAACCAGGTGATAGGATAACAGCTGTTAACAGAAAAATATAAATCTTTGCTATGCCTATTTAAAAAAAGAACAGTAATTAAAAACTGACAAAAGCAATAATTTTGAAAACATCATTGGCAAAAACTTAAATTTTAAGCAGTAGTTTTCAGGAACACTATTCAGGATTCCACAATAAGAAGAAAATTGAAAAAAAATTAAAGTTTGTAGCAACAGGAGTTTAAGAACCGTCACAGGGTGTAAATTTTTATAAATTTAAAAGAGAATTTTTTTACGTTTTTCTATTTAGTTATGACTGGCTAAGTCACCCGGTTCCGGCATGATGTCGCTTTTCGGAACATACTGTATATATAAAAATGTATATATACTGTGTATATAAAAAAATCCCTATTTCCCTTGGTCACGGCATCGGCATCACGCGTGAACGGCTGAACCAATTTCGCTAATTCTTTTTTTGTTGTGTTTGTTATTGTAAGGAGAAGAAGAATAAAAGAAGTTTGGAGTTCCTGCGGGAAATCCGAAACTTACGCGAGTGAATCTCCGGAACGGTTGGACCGATTTTGACAGGAATTTCACTGCTGATATTATTTTTTAATTAGCTGATGTTATAAGAAGCAAATTAGGTTACTTTGGAGTTCGTTTGGAACTCACGCGGGTGAAATCGCGAGGCACAGCTAGTACTATATAACATTGACCATGACAGCATAAATTGTCTCTATTTACTACGCGATAAAATTATTACTTTATATTTTATTACATAGGTAGGTGTAGGTAAGTGGGTATGTAATAGATATATAATATATGTTAGCTTTAAACTTGAACCGAACTTTATTTACTTATATTAAGTTTTAAATAGAGTATAGTATATTTTTTCTCAGATCAAAATAATTTAGGAATTAAACTACTATATATTAATACAGACTTAGGCACCTTTTACTGCCAAGGTTAATAAATAATTATTTGTGACGTGAAATACCAAATAACTGATATTTTTGAGACAACATTGGAAACCTAAAATAAACTGCAAGGTATCACAAAAGACGTTCGCATACCGTCAGTGGATTAGCGATCGATGCCACCCCCACCGCGCGCTCTCCAATCAGCTCCATCAAAACTCGAGCTCATTACTCAAAATCAATTAGCGTTATTAGTGCGGCTCGTCTTCGTTAGTCCGTGATGGAGGGTAATTTATTGGCATCTCTTAATTAGGGATAAGTCTAATTGGAGGCTTAGGCGTAACGAGGCCCTCGAAATCTGACGTCCCGACGAATAAATTGGTCGGCCGGGGCACAGCGCCGGGTGCGGGCACACGCACTCCATCCGCGCACCCGCCACTGCGATATTTTGACGTGCCAACCTCATTCGATTTCTGCCCCCTTAGCCAAGTCGCAACCTATGATCGCCAACGTTATAGAAAGTGAGGAACGTATCATCATGTCACGTGGTCACGGAAAATTAAACTTTTGATTAGACAATTTTACGTAAACACGTGACATGCCGATAGGTACGTTCCTTAGTTTTTTTATTGTGATAACGATTTTAGATTATCAACTTGGCTAAGGGGTCTGATGTTTGCTAGTTTAATCTACAAGCAGAAAAATAATAGGTATGCATATAATCGTATTCAGCGCTCACATACTCGATCTACCTACCTAGATTTAGTAATCGGTATTTAGGCTTTTTTAAAATAAAGAATCACTTATTTTAGGGGTTTCGGTAAATCTTTACAAATATAATAAATGCGAAAGAAGGACATAGGGTACTTTTATCCCGGAATTCCCGCGGAAACTCCAAAATGACTGTTGGAAAGTGTAACACGCGCGGGTGCTATTGTAGCATTTCGTATTTGCCTTTGTTTTCGAACAACAAAATTAGGTACTTTTGACGCAACCGGTTTAAGTTAAAAGTTCTCCATGGGCGGTCCATTTCTCATAGTTTGATAAATTTTAATAAGAATCGTGACGTTATATTTATATCGGACGTAAATCGCGAATAATACAAGTTGGCAATAACCGCTCACCACAATTGTCGTTTATCACAAATGGTTATTGATTTTAAAGGTGGTTGCACACAAATCGTCCCGTAAAACTAATTCGCTCTGGTAAGAGTTTGCGGCTAACGATAAGTGGGCTGGTCTTTGCGGTCGTCGTTCAAAGCGATGAAAAAGAACAAGAATGAACCATACAAATAAACGAGTTGAAAAAAATAAGATAAAAAATAAACAACAGCATGATCAAGTGCAGCGAGAGATGTAACCTGATACTTTGTATGTCCTTTACTTTACCGAAAAAGGCCGGTCTCGGCATCGCATTCAACTGATCGTATGTCTATAATTAGTCCAAGCTCTTTTTTTCTTGGTTTCTCGATACTTAATTTAATATAGAAATAAACGAAGAAAATAATGTTATTTAACAAAAGTAGGTAATTTTGTTGAATATTCCCTAAATATGTACCTAAATAATAATAATTAGCCTTAATACGTATTACAAATGCGAAAGTGCAGAGTGTTTGTTTGTTTGTTATAGGTTTTCCTTAAATTAACGGCTCGACCGATCATCATGTAATTTTGCACACATAGGGTACTTTTTGTCCCAGAACTCCCTCGAGAACTCCGTAAATAGGCTAGTTTCCTGGGTAAAAAAATCGAAATTCTATTTAGTCCGTCAGTTAGATAATAAAAAAATAAAAGACACGTATTTTTTGCTTTTTTAAAATAATGGAAATATGCATAGATAAAGCGCATTAAATTTTAGGGTGGGGGACTCGTGATGTCACTGCTCGCTATAACGTGCGAACAAACTGTAGCGAGGCGTGACGTCATGTGAAATTTCGACTTGATATATCTCCGTTATTTTAAGGTTACATAAAAAATAAAAAAATACGTGTCCAATATTTTTTAATAATCTACAAAACGGACTAAAAAAGAAAATTTAGGAAACTAGCCTATTACCGCGAGTGAAACCGCGAGGAACAGCAAAACTGCAAAACCTCTGCTTATCTAAATAATGTAACCACCGCATTCAGAGACATCGACAAAACGCTACCATTTTTAAATATTTTTTGTAAGTATATGTAAATAGAACTGTTTAGGTAATCATCAAATTAATGTGTCTGTGCGGCGTTCTCTAAGTAACATATATTATGTAAATAACATGACGTAATGTATTTTTAACATGTTTTCAATCTAACGAGTGATGTCTGGAACTTTTTTCTATTATTTACGAGTTTTTTATGTAGATACTCGTATTAATTATATTTTTAAACAAATACCTGCAGAGTAAAATGTTTTAACATGTTTTTATTAGCTTGAATTACATGAATCTTTAGTAACAGTTTACTGTCTTGTTTGCTTATTTATTTTTTCCATGAATTAAGACTAAAAGACTGGCGACCATAATTATTTAAATATAGTAAATATAGTGTGATGACTTCCATCTAAAAATGTATTTGTAGTTTAATGCTAACCTTTCGACTTTACAATTTACCAGCGGTGGTTTAACCCGCGTCAATTTTGGAATTCCTGCAGAAACTCTGCCCTATTCGAACACCAGGTACTCGTAACCATACACCATGGTCCCCATGGAGTAATAGACCCCCTCTAATTCCATAAATGTATTATCTAACAAATAACAAACAAATTATCAATAACTCTTTAATGAATCTTTAGATGATATTTTTCGTGAGCACTAAAATAAAATTACGTAAAAAGATATCCTGCACTCAGACGACGCAATAACCCTTTCTTAGAAAAACGTCTCGGGCGGCCTAATGCTGACAGTGTATTATATGATTTAATATAATAATAACATAATGAAACATCTCGTGCGAGGGTCGGGGGACGAAGCGAGGGTACAGGGGCGCGGGAGGAGAAGGGAGTCGCGGGAACCGGTCGCTGGAGGTCATCGGCTGCGAGCCTTCCGCGACGAGTGTTGCCAGTCTCATGTTAACTCTAAACATTATTATTGTAGGGAGACTCGACAAGATGTGTACTGCATATGGTGACTTTTTCTTTTTAACTCTTAAAAAAATTAATTTTCTGTTTCCCTAGTATCTTTGTATTTTCACGATTTTTTGTAGATAAACCGTATAGATTTTAGACTAAAACAAAAAGATTAAAATCGATCGAAAGGATAGTCAAGTGAGTAAAAATGATTAATTTCGACAATTTTATTTGAATATCAAGTGTAAAAATAATAAAATTGAAGTATAAGATTTAAGAAAAGTTTTAATTAAAATATTTATATTAAAATATAATACAATATTAAACCACCATAACTAAAATACAATATATCCATAAATATTTATATTAAAATATAATACAAAATTAAACCACCATAACCAAAATGCAATATATCCATGAAAACTGAATAAAGTTTTTGATTTTATAGTAGAATAAAATCCCTTTCTCTTTTCTTTAGTCATCATTTTGATTAGGGCTTTGGAAAAAAAAACTTTAAAACATAAGTACAAATAAAATAAAATTATGCCATTAGACTTTTTTTAAAACAACTCAACAAATTATTTTATTTTATTTTAAATTAATTAAAAACAAAGAAAACAATCTCATGTTTCTTTTAAATGTAATATTTTTGTTTAAAACCCAATGGAGTGGAAAATTGCCTAATGAGCTTGCCACCCACGCGCCAGGAGGTGGTACGAAAGGCTCGGCTCTGGGCCGGCGCTGCACCGAGGCACTCTTATGTTAATGCTCCATTAAGATTATACTAATTGAAAGTCAATAAATACAACGGCTATGAATATTAATTTTATTTGGCTTCGCGCTGTTACTAAACCGGACTGACATGGAACTCGCGTGCGCCATCCGACGCGATTGCCCACTGCCCAGTTGTTCATATATTATTTATTAATCAACTAACTCACGACCATTTAATTAGAATCAAATATTATTTATTGCTCGAATCATGTATTTATTGATTTTTATTGGTATTATTAATTTTATGAATTGATGGATATTTCCATAGTGAACGCGTACCGTGAAGATTTTCTCATATAATACTAATAGATAAAATATGAGAGCCTCGAATGGATTTTTTTATAACACAAATATTTTGATTTATTCGATGAATTTATCATAGCAAAATGTTTGAATAGTTTTAATTTTATTAAAACTCTGCATTTATTTGTCTTTTTAGGTAGGTGCATTAAATTATTCGTAACTCCTGTATGTAGTCTCTTCCTATGGGTGTAATATAACATAAAACAAAAACACCTTCCAATCAAATATTGAAGAGGAGGCACATGTTTCGACTACCACCGACATCTCTGGAGTATGACGTCTAGATTTCTGTCAATTCCGTTTAGGCGTTCGATTACGCAGGACAAATCGATTACGGCTCGCATTCCACCGGCGGTGTACCGACGAATTCTCTGTCACGAATCTATCGGCCGATGACTGGATCTCTCGCCGAATATGACCCGTCGCCGATGTATGGAATGCTGGACATTGTGCTGTGAGTAGCCAACCAGACCGTTCGGATTAGCAGGACGACCGCAATGAATGACGGGCATCAATCAATTATCAGTGAATTTCTCGCATACGAGTACACGTCTGGATTCTCCAATGATACAGATGCGTGCTACGGTCTACGGCTGAACCTCAAGTATGGTTCAGCTCGCCGCGTATTAAGTATCCTACCTTGGTAGGTGTCAGGTGAATACTAGTTGAATAAAAAAGAAATGCATTATGAAATGTTTTTGGTTACGCAACAATTTAGAATACCTAGAGTAGAACGAAGTTTATTAAAATTTATTTACTAAGCAGTAAAATCACTAATTTAGAGTTTTTGAATTTTTTGAATTTTTGAATTTAAAATTAAGAATTTGAAAACTTTTGCCTCGTTTGTTTTTATCCTGTGACCGAGTTAAGGCCGATGTTTTGTCGAGATGGTGGAAGAGTCAAAGTAGACATTCGCAGGTCAATGCCACCGCCGTGCCGGTGCGGTTTCCACCGCGTTGACGACCCGAGGTCGAGTAACTGCTAATTATTATTTTTCGACCAGCGAAGTTGCCAGTTGCGACATCTTTCACGCGCAAGGTAATATATCTTGAGAGCTCTGAGACTATGAAGTACCTACAGGTCATTAACTTACTAATCGCGGTTTGGTGGTCACGAACAGTTTAGACTGATTACTATTGCGAAATTTTTATTCATTTATGCTATATATATACCTACTTACTTGAATATTTTTGTTGCATTGAACTGCTATGCACTAAATATACGATATTTTATTTCGGAGAATACGCTGGTAACATATGAGGATGGCAAGAAAATGAAAACAAGTTACAACGCTAAAAAGGTCCAAAAGTCCCTATACAACTATCCACTGCCTCCAGAAGGTAACTGTCTCCTGGGAAACTATTTGATATCAGCAGTCTTATCAACAGTTCTCTGGGCTAAAAATTACGATCGTCAATGGATCATTCATTCAGTTTTGATCAGCCCGGTGACACTCCATACAAATGAACCGATTCAAGTACTTTATTCCCACGTACGTACTCGTGTTGTGCGTGTGTGCGTATCGTGTGGTGACAATAACTGACAGCTGTCAATGAAAAATTGTGACTTGTAGATTGTACATGTGACAGTTTGCCTCAGAATTTCCAAGAAAATTGGTGGGAGTCGGAGATTGTCGCTTCTTTATATTTTCTGTATTCTTTGATTTTGATGGTAAATATGTATACGTATAAGTGTTTACAAAATCTGTGACATTAATTGAGTTGTAAGTATTTAAGTATTTAAAATAGATGAATGTTGTGAAAGGAATGTGCAATTAAACTGAATAAAGAGAAAGTAAACATTAAGCGCCGTTACTCGGAACAATCCTGCGCCCACGCAGTTTCGAGAGTGCGTCTCGATTTTATGCTAATCGAAGAGCCGTGTCGATGAGTCCAGAGCTTCAATTCTACTCAGGCAATACTCAACCCACTGTAGGTAAGGTTCTCCCCACATGTGTCGATACACGCATATTCGTATAAAACCGATCAGGCGTTGCAACAGGAGTATGTGTGGGAAGACCCCAATATGCTGAGCTGCGTTGCACGTTTAAGTAGAATAAAATTAAAGACCTACCAACATCGTGTACTATACTTGACACTTGTCGCCTCGACCGTACTGGCCATAAACAAAGTACATTATAAAATAAGACATTATTTACACGCGAAAGAACAATTTCACATTTACGACTGTACATTGTGAATCGTACCTATTTACAATGGCATCGGTACAGCTAGCAATGACACTAAATAACTATATCGAGTTTTTAAAATCCTTTTGAGGTAAAATCATCATAAATGCAATTTTATACTGTACTTACTCTTTCTTACATATTTTACCATTGACTTTTTTGGAAGTTTTAATTAAGATACAATATTAAAAACCTACCTATACTTATTTAAATGTTACCGTTTTTTTTTTTCGTTGTCTGTACTTGGTTCTATGAACTCACTTAGTTAAGTACGACTATACGCAACTTTACACTAGTATTATTTGTCTACAAATCCATTTACGACAAGCGAGTAAATTTTCCTATACGTAACTATATAAGATATATTTATATATGCAAATCTTTTAGTCACACAGTAACTTAAAATAGTTTTTTATAAATCAGGGTTTATAAAAAACTTATAGAACATTGATTCGAAATTATTGCGGGTGAAACCGCGGTTAACAGGTAGTTTTCGAAATAAAATGCTGATAACATGAATTTTAAAACAAAACAATTGAGCAAAACGCAAGGGCGTCCTGAGCGCAAGTATTAATTAAGAGGGTTGGGCCACTCTGGTCGCTAATTAACCGAAGACCCTGGCCGCTTTCGTGTAATTAGTTTCCTTAGAGGGTTGTTCTCACGCTCTCGGACGTTTGAACAAGTGAAATAACAGGAATTCCGTGGATTATGTTTATGCTCATTAATTATGTAATGTTTGTTAAGTTGGCTACCTACAGTAGGTATGTCGCAATGCAACGTAATGAATGTAGGTATAACAAAATGAAACAAAAAATTACGTACTTAAACAAAGGTATTTTTCTATTAACAAGGATCATAATACTAAATTTAAATGATGTTAATTAATTAATGTCAATCAAAATTTTTGTTTTTGTATGTACAATTTAAAACCTATCTACATTAAAAGGTAGACAATGGTATAGATATACCATCATAGCACATGTGCAAACCAGTGTAAAGTTAGTAACTTCTTAGTAGCTACAGTTACTGTAGACAGATAGACAGACAGTTCACCCCAATAAAAGGTTGGGTGGTTTATTTATGTAAATTCTAAAACAGTATAGGTATTTAAAAATATTTTAGTATAAAATAAACTTAAAAACTTGTAGTCTAAAATATACTTATATTATACCTACTAGCTGTGCCCCGCGGTTTCACCCGCGTGAGTTGCGGAATTCCCGCAGAAACTCCAAAGTAGCGTAATTTACTCCTTATAACATCAGTTAATTAGCAGTGAAAATCCTGTCAAAATCGGTACAATTTTCTCCAAACTTCTTTTATTCTCCTTTTCCTTGCAATAAAAAACACAAAAAAGAATTAGCCAAGTTGATCCAGCCGTTCACGCGTGATGCCGCGGCCATGACCAAGGGAAATGTGGATTCATTTTTATATATCTAGATATGATAAGATAAGATAAGATTTATTATAATTAGATATTATTTCAATATAACAAATAGCTGGCATAAGCCGTAGGTACAAATTTTAAATTTGAAATAATCTTCATAAAGTTTATTATGCAGTAGCTGTGCCCCGCGGTAATTTCGGAGTTCCCGCGGGAATTCCGGGATAAAAGTACCCATGTCCTTCTCTGTACCCCTGACAACATGCATGCCAAACTTCATCTAAATCCGTTCAGCCGTTTTTGCGTGATTAAGTAACAAACATCCAATTATCCAAATATCCATACATCCAAACATCCACACTTTCACATTTATAATACCCATTAGTAGGATAAGAATGTAAAATCACCACAGTAATGGAAAACTCGTCTTAATAAACAAGAAAGTAATTGCACTACAACGTAGAATGAGACTCCGTCTTGCTGCTTCAAAGGTGACTCTACAAGTGTGGTATCTAATATACGTATTACGTAGTTACGTCGCTGAGGCACGAGATAATAATAAAGTGTGCAACAGCGTCTAATGCTACGGCTACACATTGAACGAAGACTCGTCGTCGCGTTGTCGCGATAAAAATTCGTGTTCGATCCATGACGAACGTGCTTGGCCACATCAAAAAAAAACTTCACTACGTTGCGATAATCTATAGAACGTCGCGATAATTCATTTAAGGGTCTAAAAGAGGAATAAAAGGCGATGGTGGATGAATTTTCTTGTGGTTTGGCTAGAGCAAGAGCGGGTCCCATACAATTGGTTCAGATTAATAATTTTGTATGAATTCTAATACCCTGTCATTACAATCCATGACTTACAAGTTTAATCAAACACGTTCAAACCGCTCGGCGTCTCGTAGTCAACTAAAGCGCGCGAAGTGTAGCCAACCGCACGAACTTTGTCGCGACAAAACCCTTTGATGTGCGGCAATTTACCGACAGCGGCGCGAAGCCACCGTGTATTTGCGAAGATGATTCGCGATAGGACGAATTCTTTGGCCAAACGAGTCGCGACAACACAAATCTTCGCGTTATCGCGATAATATGGATAAATAAAATAGTTTCATTTCTCCCCGTTTAATGTTTACGGTAAAAAAGAAACCGGTCAAGTGCGTGTTCCCACGCACAGTGAAGGGTTCCGTTAGAGAGAAGAAAGTACACGGATGAAATACATTTTTTTTCTGTTCTCAATATCTTATAATATTTCTACACGAAATACTGTCTCATTCAAACCGGTACATTTTTTGTTGAAAGTTTTTTTTAGTTTCTTTCATCTAGATTTTTTCAGAATTCTCCACCTCGTAGTTGAAAAGCGCCACTCTTAATTTTATGTACCTACTTCTTTTCGTATATTTATGCACCTTTCTTGCAGATTTCGTCGTCTATTATACCAACAGCTTCCAATTTAAATCTATGCTAATATTATAAAGTTGTTTTGTTGAACGCGCTACTCTCAGGTACTATACTGGTTCGAAAAAAAATAATATTTTTGTGTGCGATAGTTCATTTATCGAGAAAGGCAGGCTATATAACAGCACGCTACGACTAATAGGAGCGGAGCATCAAATTGAAAAATGTTGCAAAAAAAAAATCCTTTTGAGAGCTTACGTTGCGTACGCTGGTTAGCTGTGGTATATATTTTAATAGATTTTCTTCAAATTAACGTGGGTGAAATCGCGGGGCACAGTTACATCTTATAAAATAATGACAAACCTATGGATTGTGGACTGCCAGCCTTTTGGCTACGGAACCCTAAAAAGTGTGTGACACCGTATAAAAGATTATAATTTCTTGTCGTTTAATGTTCACGGTTAAAAAAACAGATGTCATAATAATGTGTATGTGGCAGCCGAACAGCCGGCCAGTTGGGCTTATACTGGACACAATTTGTCGCCCCGTTCGTGGATCGGTTATTAATCTGCTGCTACAATTACTCGGCGGTCGTTGAATTAATTTTGTATCTCTTATCTAGCAAATTCACTCAGCGAAACGCTTTTTATCTGGATGGTAACTTTATATTTCCACAACTAGGTATTTTCATCTACTGCAGTTGCTGGAGTTGTTGAATGTGATTACGATACGTAAGCTTTAGATTAACAAAGATACTAGAAACAGTTATCTTTTGTTGATACCTATTGATGAAATGAACGAGGTATTAAAAACATAGATACAGTTGAATCGAGAACATCCTCTTTTTTGGGAAGGCGGTTAAAAAGGTATTGAGACTGGAATTCAATCAAAAGATAAATAATTAGATATTTTTTTTTTGTTTTGAACTTAGGTACTTTTAGTTATACCTACATAGGTATATCCCATTGCATTTAAAAATTGATCTAAAGATCGATTTTGGCAAAGTATATCATCAAAATAAGTCTAAAATATAATGTTGTGTAATTTACCTCAAAAACCTTTAATAAAAACGTAATAGTACAAGTAAACTAATAGTTACGTATAGGAGGGAGTTTCCGAGGGGGTTCCGAATTTTCGGCACAATGTAACTAATTTGCATTTTCAATTGCAAACTTTTTCAACATATATTTTTACTCTGAGTTTTCAACTATATTTAGTGTCCTGTTTTATTAAATGTGTAGTATAGAATAGATTTACCAGCTGTTTTTAGGTCAACAATGTGTTTCTAAAATTTGACATTGATAAAAAAATTGTAAAAAAAAATCGCATACCTACTTGCTCTACAGAGACAGACGTCCTCGTCGAAGTATTAAGTATATTTCTACCAATCTGCCAAGCGTCACCTGGTGGAGGTCTTGTATGTTACGAAAGGAATGCATCAGTGATCGGGTATTGCACGAAAACAGGTTACTTGCGTTGAGAGCTTTGCCTCTACATGCAGTATTGCTTTTATGAATTTTATTTATGATATGAAAGTCACTAACTATACAATCAACTACAGTTAATTTTAATGTGTATCTATATTTTTTTATAGCAATCTTTTCAACAATAAAAATTAAAAATATTCCAACATATTATCCTTTCTTCTATTCATGTTATATATGTACACACTAGCTGACCCCCGCGGTTTCACCCGCGGTAATTTCGGAGTTCTTGCGGTAATTTCGGGATAAAAAGTACTCTTTGTCACTTAGGATCACTTTAGCGTCCTATCTATAAAGTAGATAGGCACATAGATAACAAGCTAACAAACTTTGGAGTTCCCGCGGAAATTCCGGGATATAAAGTATCTACCCTATGTCACTTAGGATCACTGTAGCTTCTTATAAGTGAAAGAATTTTTGAAATCGGTTCAGTAAATCCAGAGATTACCCCTACAATCTCACAAACTCACAATCTTCGGAGTTCCCGCGGGAATTATATTATAATATTAGAATAGATTATAAACTTGCGGTGCTGCTGCAGGTATCTACATTTTAAAGTAAATATTAACAAAAATTAACTGCTTTATGATAAATACCTAAGTGCAAATAATAATTTCGACTTTTTGTCTATTTGTCAATTTATTTTAACACACGGCAAGCAAATAATGTTGAATATAAATTAAAAAATTGCGACATGACCAGTATACAATAAGTCTTACAGTCGAGTTTATAAATGTCCAAAACATAAATTTTTAACTAACTCATACTTCAAAATACCGACAATTCTTTCCTAAACAAAAACATTCTAATTTCTAATATAAAAAAAATATATATAAAATAACTAACCTTACAAATATAACACACTAGGTAAGTACTAAGTATAGGTATACCGATCTATATGTAAAGTTTGTGAATAGTGATTTAGGTATTCTGTACTAATATATTAAAATTGATTAATATTATTATGATTCTTATGCTATGTATTGTGATTCTTAATTTAAATAATTATACCAATGTTTATTAAAGTGATTTAAATTGCATTTCCATGGCCAATTCATATTTAATAACTGGCAACATTGTGAATTCATAGACTGTAGAGTAAATAAAATGTTATTTGAGATAGCGGGAAAAACGCGCGGGAGAACATGTTTACATAATGGCAGCAACAAAGGATCGGGTCAGTGGTGCTGGTGATTTCCTAGATGGAAGACATCATAACATCGAAAGTTAAGTATTGGTAGACAGTTTTGGCTCTATTTAATGCTTGTAATAATAATTGTTATTACTGTATTGTTCTCATAAAATATACTGTTCAAGCTTAACTTTAGCTTCAGAGATTTGATTACTTTGTGCGTAACATGTTTTGAGATTCCTATTGCTTATCTATACTGGCTTTGATTATTATAGAATTTGATACAAATTATATCAAAGAGTTTTTATTATAATTGGTAATACAGACACAAAGGAATAGTTTTGTTAAAATCAGGTTGTTTTATTTACTAGGTATCCTTACTAATGCTAATAATTTAACATTTCAGAAGTGGGATTATTAAGGATTCAAGCAGCCAAAGCATTCTCGGAGTCCTGTTAAACGAAACGACGGTCATGGATCAGTTCCAGATCCTGGGCGCCATGGCGGCCTAGAGATACGCCTTCTCCACGGGCCGTGAGAAATAAAGAATCTTCACAACTGGATGATACTGGTAGGATCGCTCCATATTATAGTAACGTCTTGGTTAAACCCGTATTTTTCCCGAATTCGATTTTGAGAAATCGGAATTGCCGGTATTACAATGGCTTAATAAAATCTTGATAAAATCGAACATCTAAGGGCAATACATGGTTGGAACGATGATGGAAAAGTTATTATGTGCAGTCACGTTTGACTGGATTGGCTAAGTTGTGGCACAAGACTTTGCGTTCTTATGAATTTACATGGCATAAATAGAAACAAAAGATTTTAGAGGCATTCCCTGACAATATCGATTACACGGGTTAATTTAGATACTCGAGATTGCTCGCTAAAACTTGTCTTGTTGCTTCCATCAGATATTTTTGTAAAAGGTTTTGGAGGTAGTCCAATAAAAGTATGAAGGTCAGGTGTCGATAGAATTCGTAGTAAATGGGTTTGAAGTCCTGGAGATTTTTTTCTTATAGGAATATTTCAATGCTTATAAGTCTAAAAATGTGTGATTATGCGCGGGTATTCAATTACAGCATTTCTTCTTTAGTGCGCTTAGTAGCGGAGTATACTCGTGGTTATTGTGGTAGCGGTAAGTCTTTCTTAATAATTTGTAGTGGAATTACACAATATTTAACTTGATGTTAATTAATGCAGTAGTAACTCTATTTAACCATTGAGCTTTTGAAGAAAATAGATAGGTAAAGGTACTTTCTGTGAAATTATTCTGTAATCCTCCTGTAATTTAAACAATTTAATTAAACGTAATATGCATTTGTATAACACATTAAAAGGTTGCGATTCAAGTGGTCTCTAAGTTAGTTTTCAAATTCGAATCTTGTTTAAAACAATAGTCACAGTTTTCTTTTTTGATTATATGCCAACATTCATTAATAATACTTAAATAGATACGTATAGAGAACAAAATCAGTTTTAGAGTATTATCATAATTTACCTTCAACGATAAGTAATATTTTACTGCTAGGTGCCTACTATCCCCCGCGATTCAACCCGTGAAATTCCTTTACATCAGGATAAAATGTATCTACCCTATTGCTTATTTCACTTTTATCCATAGGTAACCTATTAAAATATCTGTTTCCCCGCTGATTTCCCAGCGTGAATTTTGATATTTCGGCAGGAATTCTTTGTTTGGAAATGGAAAGTACGTGTCACTCCTGTGCTGTGTCAGTATCTTTTATAAAGGAATTTTAAGAATCTGTTCAGTAGTACCAGAGACTACCCACTACATCCAAACTTACAAAGTTTGCAAACTTATATAACTTTACTTCCGTATATTATCTAATAGGCGCCAATAAGGACATAAGATCCATTTTTGTTTATTTCCTTGGTTGTTTGTAATGGATAGACTTCTTTCTTTTCTTCAACTAGAACTTGTCCATAAGGTGTCAAAGCATAGTCAGATTACATACAATTGTTCTAAATAGACTCTGAGACCGATACAATCTCGACAGACGAGTCAGGTGAATAGTATAGAAGAATTTATAGTTAATTTTGGGTTTGGTGCGCTTGCGATCTCCCGGTACGTTTCTGATGATGTCAATTTAATCTAGGTACTTGAGGGAAAAAGAATTTACTCTACCAATTGTGTAAGGAATAACTAGCTGGTTAACTAGTTAAAGCGATTTTGATTATTGGATTTAATTACTAATGGATTAGGTACAAAAATTAAATACTGGAATATATGGTCATGTACCTGATGTACCTATACTAAAGTAATGGTTAAAAGTGGTTGATAATCTAAGTGATGAATGGTATAAAAGTAATAAATGGAATAATTAAATGGATCTCTGGTATTAATGAATAAATTGGACTAAATGAATAAAATATTGGTAAAAATGGAATTACTTGAATAATTGGATAAATTGGATAAAAAAAAAATATGGTCGAAAATAAAATGGTTATAAATAATGGAATAATGAATGGTTATAAATTATGGTTGAAAATAAAATGGTTATAAATAATGGAATAATAATGAATGGTTATAAATCATGGTTGAAAATAATGGAGATAAAGAGTGTGAAATAAATTTATTTATTTATATATTTATTTATTGATTACTAGCTGTGCCCCGCGATTTTGCTAGCGTGGATTTCGGAGTTCCCGCAGGAACTAATTTTTGGATATAAATGTAGCCAAGTTACTCCTTATAACATCAGCTAGGAAGCTGTGAAGGGTGGATGTTTTATGGGTGTTGTCATAATAACTGTAATTATGTTGACGTCAAAGAGTCATATTATGGACCAAATTTGAATAAATGATTTGACTTTGACGATTTGCCAGTGAAAGTCCAGTTAAAATCGATCCAGCCGTTTTAGAGATTACCCGGAACAGACAGACATATAAGTAGGTGCCATATTATAATTATACTTATTTTCATATTATGCATTTATTAAAAAGTTGTTAATTTTGAGTTACAAACAGGCACATAAATTTTATTTATAATTATGTATGTATAGATTATTGTATTTTTATATTTTATTTTGTTATATTATATTTTCCAGTCTGGGCGTGAATATATAATATACTATATAATATAGTGTAATATCGACATATGTAATAATATGTAGTAAGTACCTATAGGTATACCAAGTTTGCTTGGTTGCCATGACACAAGCTTATAGCTTAGTGTGGGGTCAAGACGCTTATCTGTGTGTTGTGAAGTGGATTATTATTATTATGGGAATTTGGATTTTTTAATTCTTCTCAGCTAGACCGGTATTAATTGACAACCACGGGCCAAAGCCAAGTGGAGGTTAGTTTAAGTGGAAGTATTAAGAGTTGTGTGGTCATCAGTTTGGAGGAGTTTGCGGACGATTCGACATGTATTTAGTATTACCGCCTTCTGCATAATAATGTAAGTGTACCTAGGTAATTGGAGGGTAGCGAAGGGTTGGTGCAGTTGACAAGGGATTTCAGATGGTGGTAGTACAACAGGGATGAAGGTAATATTCTGTAATTTCCACATTTTTTGCTATTTCGTTTTGAGGTCAATATATTTTGTAAGCTTTCAGATATTGTGCTCTACAGCCTGTGGGTTGAATTCCCTAGAACGCTGTCAGGTATGTATTTTTAATAAGAAATTGGTTCATTCGTCCTCAGTTTAGATTTGCTTGCAAGTTTCTGATGAATAATCTTAGCAACCTGGTCGTAGCGGTGTTTATAATCTTTTTGTACTATTGACTTGCAGACACTTATGAGATGCTGTATCGTTTCCGGAGCACCGTTACATTTTCTGCAGCTGTCATTTGATATATTATGACCTTTTAGTATATGCTTTTGGTAGTTTCGTGTTTCGATGGCTTGGTCTCGAATGGCAAGCATAAATCCTTCTGTTTCGGGAAACAGTTCACCCCAAGTAAGCCAGGCATTGGATGCTTCTTTATCGACGTTAGACTTGCACAAATTTTGCCGGTGTTGTCTATGCATACCCTTTTGAGTCCACTCTTGTATTTTTAGTTGTCGATCTGTTATTGTTTAGATTGATTGAAGCCCAAGTACTTGTCTCTTTTTCATTAAGCGAAGGTATCTGTTGGCCAGTCTGCATCTGAAAGGTAATATGACCCGACGTTTTTCCTTTGAAAAAGTTTCCGTAAGATCAGCCAAATAACATAGGTCTTTCGTGGTGGCGTACAATTTAATATCATCCATGTAGAGCAAATGGTTAAACTTTTCATCAGCTGGTTCATTATTTCCTGCAGCATAGTATTTTGAGAGATTTCCCATTTTCGTTGAATTTAAAATAGGATAGAATACTCTTTATTGTATACAAGAATAATTTTAGTGTGGTAACAAAATAAAAATTTATAAATAAAGGCATACAAAAGGCTATCTTATCGCTTTACTAGCGATCTTTTCCAGACAACCTTTGGGTGGACAGGACAAAAACAGTAAATTTATATGTTGATTTGGTATATTATATGTATAGGTGAAACGAATCATAAAATAATATAGAAGAGACACATAGAAAAGACATACACAAAAAATGGATATACATAGATACACGCATAGATATAAAATATACACATAGAAAATATATACGTACAATATTTATGGGTATAAATACTAATTTTATAAATGCGTTTAAACACAGATGCATACTATAAATAATAAGGTTACACTACAGCGAGTCACAATCCATGAGTGAGGTAGAAAGTCTTCACCAGGCTCTTAAAGGTGGGTAGTGATTTGGCCTATTCGCACCTCTACAGGTAGCGGATTCCACAAGCGGACTGCTTGTACAGAGAAGGAATAATCATAAAAGTTGGTTCTAGGGGCAGGAATCATAAGAAGTAAGTTCTGGGATGATCGAACAGGCAGGTTATGGGAAGAAGATTGAAATACGAAGAGGTCTTTTAGGTAGTTGGGGGAAGGTGGATTGAACAGTATGCTATATAGAAGGAAGAGGACATGCGCATTCCGGCGAAGGCAAATCGGAAGCCACTTGAGCTTGGTACGAAATTCGGAGACATGGTCATATTTGCGTAGACCAAATATGAACCGGATACATAGATTCTGGAGGCGCTCAAGTTTATTTAGCTGCTCCTCGCTAATGTCAGTAAAGCAGGTATCGGCATAGTCGATCATTGGTAAAAGGAGTGATTGTGCTAACGCAACTTTAGTAGCAGTTGGAACTTGGAAGAAAATTACGTATCTAATCGTCTAAGCGAGTCCGCAGATAAAATATTTGATACATGGTTCAATGCTAAATATTATTATTAATATTATTGGTTATTAAGGAATAAAATAAAATCTTATTATGGATAATGGATAGAAGTTAAGTGGAAGTTGGTGGAACTTAGTAACATGGATTGGATAAAAAAAGAATCATGGTTTGAATTTGTGTTACATTTAGATAAAGTGAAATTATTTTTACAAAACCTTTTTACTTTGCAGGGTCGCAAAGATGTCAGGATGGGCGAGTGTGAATAGTGATTTAGGTATTCTGTACTAATATATTAAAATTGATTAATATTATTATGATTCTTATGCTATGTATTGTGATTCTTAATTTAAATAATTATACCAATGTTTATTAAAGTGATTTAAATTGCATTTCCATGGCCAATTCATATTTAATAACTGGCAACATTGTGAATTCATAGACTGTAGAGTAAATAAAATGTTATTTGAGATAGCGGGAAAAACGCGCGGGAGAACATGTTTACATAATGGCAGCAACAAAGGATCGGGTCAGTGGTGCTGGTGATTTCCTAGATGGAAGACATCATAACATCGAAAGTTAAGTATTGGTAGACAGTTTTGGCTCTATTTAATGCTTGTAATAATAATTGTTATTACTGTATTGTTCTCATAAAATATACTGTTCAAGCTTAACTTTAGCTTCAGAGATTTGATTACTTTGTGCGTAACATGTTTTGAGATTCCTATTGCTTATCTATACTGGCTTTGATTATTATAGAATTTGATACTAATTATATCACTCTTTGATATAATTTGTTTTTATTATAATTGGTAATACAGACACAAAGGAATAGTTTTGTTAAAATCAGGTTGTTTTATTTACTAGGTATCCTTACTAATGCTAATAATTTAACAAGTTAGTTGGCAAGGACTGGCAATGAGGCTCCATGATCTCTTGCCTGATTATTTCCCAAAGTCCACAGATGAAAAAAATAAAAATATGCAATTTCAATTGTTTTATAAAATAAATAATACGTTTACATAATTATTCAAAAAATATTCTTTTTTAGGAAATTGTTGTGATACAGTATTAGACAGTTTTAGATAACAGGTGTTAGTGAAGTTAGAAACAGCGGAGGACAGAGGATCGCGAAATATTTTTACACACAAACAAGGAGGTCGTGCCATGAAAAAGGTTGAAAAATCACTGATTTAGTAAGCTTGTGTTTAAATTGTATTAAACATCAAATGTCTCTATTCGGAATTATAACGTTTAAAAGAAAAAGTTTTTCACTTTTTTCTTACAATAACATGAGTAGGTAAGTATTTTATTATACCTTCTTACTTATCAGTTATACTTTAATATGCTCGCGGCTTAGAACCTCCTTTTATCTAATCCTGTATAAGCTTGAAACTCATAAAGATTTTTAAATTAATATCCGCGCGCGCGAAACAATCAGAATGGCCGGAGTCGCGGCTTGGGTTTTATTAAATGCACTGACTGGCAACTATTAGCCGCGATGATCGACGCCTCAATGGGTGGTGTAATTAATAATGAAAAAAAAAGTCAATTATCACTTATTGTAATTAGCGGTGTATCTGTTCGCCGACAAAAAAGTAATTGTTTTCTGACGGCCATCAATCTGTTGCCACCTCTCTCGGCGGTGAGGGCACGGCTGACACGCGCGACCATATTATTGCCATCGCTCAGACCACAGATAATATAATACCAAAGAGAATATAATCGCTGTATAACAATATCATATCAGTACGGAGACAATGTGCTCCGGTCGCTCATCTCCACTTCTATTTACTGATCATGCTCATACGACTGGAGGCTTTTGAATTTCAATTTCTACAGAATCAATTTGATGCTTAATTGTTCACATACAATTTTAATGTCATAAATCAATGAAGTCGTGATTTGGAAAATTGAAGAAAAACAATAATATAGATTGTTCTCTCCGGTTCTATGTATGTTTCATGATTCTCTCAAAAAAAGCCGTATTATTGATATTCTTTGTTGATTAGTTAATAAACCTAAAAAAATGTAATGGTACCTATTCCGGTAATTTTATAATTTGCATTCTAGTCCAGCCTATTTTTCTTGGAAAGGCTTATAAAACCACTCTTTATAGACCAATCATGTCTTCAATCTTATCTACATTTCATTAGTTAACGCAGTCACGAATCGCAAATATTTTAGAAAAAAAAAGAACTAGATTAGGTACCATCTCATGGGAACAAAGTTTCATCGTACGAAAAATATATCATTGTCAGTGATGTAATCGTTATGGATAAAACAAAACGAACAGAAAAACGCAGCCAGAGCTATACCTATATAGGTTTCATAATGAGGTTATTGGCGAGCATTCTAGCCGCCTTATCACCTCTAGAGAGAGCCGGCTAGGCTGGAGCTGGAGCTAGCACCAAATTGGCGTGGCCGAGTGCGCACCGGGCACCGGCAGCCTCGCCGCTCTCAACAGATCGCTCCTCGAGATATAGTTAATTAAGCGCCGCGCGCGCCGATCTATTCGGCAAGATCCTGCCTGCCAGTGACGTGTGAAAATACCCAATTAATTAACGCGAAACGTTTGCGGATCGCGGGCCATCGCACGCTCGCGTGTCCCTAAGCTACAACCAGTTTTCTATCACATATTTAATTTGAAATATTTTGAGCAACTGTTTCTCATTGAACTCTTAAAATAGATTCGCGTTAATTAATTATTAATGGTAAGTGGCAACATTATTTATTGGTAAAATATAACCAGGAGAAAAACTGCTTATAAATTATAATCATTATTTACTTACATAGGAGACAGTATAAGTTCATATGTAAGTATATTTTAACAGATTTTAAGAAATATTAGTACCTAAATAGATGTCCTTAACTATCTAATTGAAAAAAAAAAACATTATTTACGGATGAAATGTTTTTAATGATACCAGATTGACGGCTGGATAATGTCGAAAATTTCAAGCAAATCTAGAGATGCGAATACATTAAGTATAATATTTTTTGAACTCGTACGTCTAAGGTTTTTTATAGTACGCATTTAAACCATAAATAACATTATTTCTATAACTTATACCTTTTGACGCGCCTATTAGCTCTTGGTGATAATAATTTACTGTTTAGTGGATGACATAATAATTAAAATAATCTTTAATTATATCACTTCTTATTGAGAAAATAAGAAGTGATATAATTAAGATAGGTGTTGGGAAGCGATGAGTTCACGGTGTAAAGCGAGTGTTAACGACCCATTAGGGTGTGGACTTGTAGTCGGTACAGCGAGAGTTGCACGCGCGTGCCTCGACGAGCGCGCTGCGCGCTGCACGTTGCACGCTGCACGCGCTAGATCCAGCCGATACCGTACACGCTTCATGAAAGCCATCGTGACGCTATGTGAAGCACCGGTGGAAGATCAGCGTCATATCAAAAGGTTTTTTTCACAGTTCCAAGTGATTGCAGACTTGAATATCTTTTAATTAATACTATAAATTACGAAAGTAAGTTTGTTTGTTTGTTTGCTACGCTTTCACGCCTTAAAGGCTCAAGCGATCATCATGAAATTTTTCATCACGTTTTCAGGGGTATATAGTACTTTTTATCCCGGGTGAAACCGCGGGGAACAGCTAGTTTGATATTAATTTAAACTTGATATCTCTATGCTTTCCGAAGGAAAAAGACCTGATAAGTGATCCTACGATGGTTCCTTTTTCATTTTCAGGAACGGTACCCTAAAAACGTTAATTAATCTACTATATAGGTAAGTAATTTGTTTATGTCGTTTTCCCGACGGTACAGTTGGCACAGAACAGTAGAGCACAATTCTTCTCCACGTCCACAAGGCAGCTAGCTGTGCGGCCTGTGCTTGGACAATCAGCGAGCGGCGTCG
The DNA here is from genome assembly GCA_907165275.2 of Zygaena filipendulae. Classification (NCBI taxonomy): domain Eukaryota; kingdom Metazoa; phylum Arthropoda; class Insecta; order Lepidoptera; family Zygaenidae; genus Zygaena; species Zygaena filipendulae. The sequence goes on from OU015649.1 coordinate 4,418,005, forward strand.
TCAGGAAATTAAACCGCGTGGACACGTCATTCAAACTAGCACGCGTTTACTACATTTTGATTGGGAACGCAAAAACAGGCGATTTCAGTTGTCGGTCAGCCGGTACATTCAAACATAATTATAATCGATGAATTTCATGATTTCAAGATGAATTTTAAAAGAAAAAAATTTTAAAAGCAAATGTTTGTCTGTATTATCCACATGATGATAAGCAACGATATTATGGACTACGGTGATTTTATAAGTAAGTAACAGTAATTAATGTCAATGTCAATTCGTTTATTCGCATTAAACATGGTTACATAATTACCGATATAATGTGTAGAGTGGGGTCATTAGTTCAACATGTTTGTGCCCTTTTGGACGTGCAAATTTTTATGTACTTACCTAATTTTGTTCACGAATATTTTAGATGGTCTGCATATAATATTGATTTCCAAGCTTTAATCAATATATTGTAATAACAATATATTGTATACAATATAATATAGTTCTGACTAATTCACCAATGCTCAGACCAAACATCCGAGTCTAGAAACCTAAAGTTTTGCACAGAAAGATTTTTTTATAATGTGCGCTACTTCACTACATACCTGGTACAAAACAAAGTCGCTTCCCGCTGTATGTCTGTCCCTATGTATGCTTAGATCTTTAAAACTGCGAGGGATAGCTAGTTTATAATATAAGGCTATTGAACTTAGTACCAGATTCCTTCAATACAGAGGTACATAAATGTGAGCATTGCTGCTGCTATTAGAATGACGTCATTATAACATTAACGTCGCTTACCGCTTATCATGCAATTAATTAGTTATACCTATGTTACTTAACCGATTAGCTTAGAATCTGGTATAAACTAAACAACGTCAACTAATTGAGTGGTTGCAGGCGGGCGTCTTGAGCTGGCTTGTGTCAGCGTTTAATTTCCTGGTTGCGGGGCGGTTGCTTAGTTAACCGAGTTATGAACCACATTATCATGTCATATAATTGCGAATATATATAATGTTGTTTTTATGGAAATTTTTGGAGTAACAGTCTTGTTTTTTGTTGCTCGACTTTGTGTAAAAAATATTGTACCTCTCAAAATAGAAATCCATACTAATATTATAAACCAATCATAATGAAATTTTGCATACACGTTGTCAGGGGTACAGAGAAGGACATAGGGTACTTTTTATCCCGGAATTCCTGCGGGATTTCCGAAATTAACGCGGGTGAAACCGCGGGCAAACGCCAGTCTGAAATAAATAGCTAGTCTATGCAAAGAAGTGCATCATGTGCGTTGAATTATGAAGATCAATGATCATAAAATATGTAAGTATACCCACTAGATATCATTACCTACGGTTTAGCCATTAGGAAATGAGAACGCGTTTATCTCTTTTAAACGTGATACGAGTGGAAAAACAAAGTGCTTACAATTCGATAGATATCGCTACTTTTAATAGCGTATGCATTTAAGTGTCGTTTCCTTTGCCAACCAAAACACTGAATACCTATCGTATAGTTGTGTACATTATAGAGTTAATTACGATTCTTGTCTTTAGATTAATCTGCATTGTACCGGAGAAGAAAGTGGCCGAATGACGTTTAATTTCCTTCTGCGAGCGAGCGCTCAGGCCGCTCACTCTCCCTGGCCCGCGCCGGCCCCGACTCGTTGCGTCATCTGATAGTTCGAGATTCAATTAACACGATGCTTAGAAACTAAGCCTTTGTTGTGCTTCATCTTCGTTTTATATCACGATTAATCTTCAGATTAACTATTCTAATTCTGTCAATCATACTTGTAATAACCGGGTTGAATTTAATAGACATATTATAGTTTCATTGATTATTGATTCAAGGGACTCACAAAATACAAATCGCAGGATGCATCGTTAGGAACAATACGACAGCAGAGCGTCTAGTTCACAGAACAAAATAGCTCGACGTTAATTTCCCCGAGCCCGTCCCGGCTCCGCTCGTCGCGTGTTTGCTAGTTAGAATTTAGGTGTAGTTCGGAAATTAATCAGGGCCCATTGTGGGCGCTTTGTCGCGGCCCTAGCGCCAATTATTGGCTGCGCACCGCTTGCTGTAATTGAAGCTGCCTCCCGGCACCCCGACCCGACTGCACGGCCGACGATTGGAAAAAAGATCAGAAAACGAGGGGGTATTTTGAAAGACGCTAGCCAGTCGCAACACAGGTGTATTTTTAATTAAGGCTTTTGTCAACAATGATTACTTAAAATCAATTTATCAACTCTGTAACACACAAATATATTCTCACGCCAGACTACCAAAGTTGTAAGTCGAAAACTACAAATCAAATTTCAACTAATGATCCTCTTTGTCCTGTCAAATAAAAATAGTAAAAAAAAAATGCAAAATGCGGGCAACGATCACATCATAAGCAATCACTTGCGAATGAATGGAATAAATTGTACGTTCACGTTTACAACATTCGTTATTGAGAAAAATTGAAATGAAAACACGATTCAGTCGGCAGCTACGCAATTTGGTTGGGTTATTGTGTGTCGCGTGGATACTGGGCCCTTAGTCACTATGACCATAATACGTCGCAACTCGCATATAACGCGCCACAAAAATTGTTTTTCCCTCGTGCTCGAAGGTTTATTATACTTTAAAAAAAATGCATTTAGGTATGTATGTACATCGTATCTTTAGCATACAGGATGTTAATTTCTAATTTGTTGACATCTGAAGCGTTTGGGAGTGCATTTTTGGGACGCGCGTTGTGGGCAAAGAATGTTGTTGGTCATAGTGAATAAGGGCCCTGGACAGTCCGCGTTCGCCCGATGCGACTGATTACAATGAAATAATTTTATACGAAGATATTGTTATTTTATATTATACTAGCTGTTCCCGCGGTTTCACCCACGTTAATTTCTGAATTCCCACGTGGATTCTGTACGCCTGACCACGTCTATATAAAATTTCATGATGATCGGTTGAGCTGTTAAGGCTTGAAAGCGTAACAAACAAACAAACAAACAAATCACATTCGCATTTATAATAAGTAAGGATTAAATCATCGCTCATCATTCACAGTCACATGAACTTACGCTCATGTAAAAAGAAAATAATAAGACATTAAATACCTACATTCAAGTAATCAAAAACACATGCAAGAATCCAATAGCTACATACAAGTCAAAAAATCGCATTAAAATTGAATCAGCCGTCTCGGAGAAAATTGCTATCTAAGGCAAAACAAAACACAAGAATATGAAACATTCGTAACATTTGCATCCACGAACTGTAAATGCGTACCTATACAAATATTCTGTCATCGCACCCTCATTGGTAAAAATCTTTGCTCAAATAAATTGCAAATTGCTTTTTTTCAAAATGAGAGTTTACACGAAAGTGAAATTGGTGTGTTTAATCTGGCAGCTAAAAGACGTCACTAAACGGGCAGTCAGTACGTACCTACCTGGGCCTCAATTCTACTCACGCAAAATACAACCCCGCTTCATTCCCGCTTCTATAAACTTCTGCCCACATACATACCCGTGACACTCCATATAAGCGAACTGGTTTATATCTCTAGCTAGTACATACTTACTACTACTAAAGACGGCCAACTTATCCATACACACTCTTGTATGTGTGCGTTTGTTGTAGGCGAGCGTCGAAAGGGGTCTAAATACAAGTAGATATGGTCAAACACACACACAGCCCTGATATCACCACCGCCTTGTGGTGGGGCGTGGAGAGTGTCGCTTCCTGAGTCGCGAATCGGATACAGAACACCCACTATCCTTGTTTTATACGGTCCTTAAAGAAGCAACAGCAAATCGGGGCTACGTTCCCCGTTAGTAGAATTATGACTGGGGACTGCGCAGCAGACAGTAGGCCTTTGGGCATTACGCGAGGAGCTGCAAAAAGCAATGCGCATCCAGCAGTCAGGGTGACAGCTCGGTTTTGGATGGCTTCGAGACCACTTCAATTGAAAAACACTCAAAAGCCTTTAATCCAGTAACTCAAGTGTCGCAGTAAAACAAAACAAAAGATCCCTATAAACAATAAAAGAATAAAACAAATTTAGTAAATAATTATTGTTATGTGTTTTTTTAATGATAATAAAAACTTCTATCTATTTGCTCCTATCACAAAACACTATGATAAAGATATTAATATCTATAGTAAAGTTTTTTTTTTAATAAAATATTTCTAGTCTTGATAAATTTTGTATGACTATCTACATATTATAGCGTCACATCAAACAGAGAGTCACGCATGCATAACGCTGCCAAATTTTTCACCTATTACCGCGCGGTATCAAATACAGTCAGCATCGGAATTGTGTAAATACTTTTGGCGGTACGTTTAAAGATTAATAACATCAAAAGACGTGTTTTATCTGTGCATCAAATGACACAAATGTACTGGTACTTTAACGTAATTTAACAAACACGTCATATTATAGAATCCTAAAAACATATAATTTAAGTTAGGAGGTATTTAACAAAAACGTTTAAAAGGGAAGTTGGGGTGATAAATTTCTCCGCTAGATAGGTATACAGGCGGGAGTAAATGTATTTCCATCGTATAAACGCTCAGCAATGGCATAAAGCGGTGGTATTAAAACAGTGGCGAGTGTAACGCGCTGGTAACCGTCGCAAAATTTGCATACCTCATTGTGAGAAGCACATAAAAATGCTCTCATTAACCTGAGGCAGCCAAAACAGCCACCCGACCAAACCGCCTGTCCTCTGTCTGTGACCACTGCCTTTTCTGCGTACGCTAAATCAGGGTGCGCATTTATAACGTGCGAACACTGGCCTTAAAATAATTATTGATATACAAAAACATTCAGATATTCTTCATAAATTATGTAATGTACCTACAGATACAAAAATTCAAAAATGTAATCACAACCTTAAAAACATTTAAATTTGGATTCATTCAATCAAAATTGTGTAAATAATTTATCATAATTATAGATTCTCAATTCGACGCGTATGTTTTTTTTACTAAACATTTTCATATGGTTTTGAGGTATGATATTAATTAAATATAATACATTTTTGAATTACTTCAAAACAAGCTTACTCCACTTTAATCTCTATTACGGAAAGATTTGATAGCCAATTAATTAATTAAAACAAAATGTTGTTTATAGATTTATAAATACCTGGAACCAAAACAAAAGGCTTTTTGTAGGTATGCGGAGTTCAATGAAAAGATTGAGAAAATTTTATAATTGTTAGGACAATGATAACAATTAATTCGATGAATTTACCGTATCTTGGTTTTATTTCTAATTAATTATGTATATAGATTGTACCTACAGAGGTACATAACTAACAAGCAAAAATCCCCTATGTTGGCCATAAGATGTGATGCTCGTTTTTTATTTTCACTTATGGTGCACTTACAAAAAGTTCACACAATAATTTGGCGAACGCATTGTACCTGCCATAGTGTCGCACAAAGATCCTCACTATACGGAGTCCATCAGTGGGCATTCGCCTGTTTTAATTACACACTGTTTAACATACCCGCCGTTGATACTGGGCGCAGAATGTTAGCTTAGTGCTCAAAAGCACGGGAACGTGTAGTATGCGGGAAACTTCCACCTTTTTATTGTGTCCAAACTTTATTTCTCACCACTAACTTCCGGAATTCGTCTATTATTCTTTCTGGCACGTATTTTATTGTATTTATTCGTGTTTTTACGTGTACATTTCACGTTTATACGACACGTTCCTACCTGCCTACGTTAGGTATTATTTTCACCTCCGTCTACAAAACGTATTAAATATTCCGTATTAATTCCCATGCTCGTAATCTCACCGTTTTCAAGGTTTCCAAGGGTTGCCACGCAATGACGGGGCGTTGTTCCATTAACACAATTTTACACCCGCCATATTAAAATAATAAAAACTTATGCCTCTCTTAATTAAATAATTTAGCGACGGGCTGAGCGGAGATATGTAAATTGTTTTAGGGGATAGATCAAACAACCCTTTTTTATGACTTTAATATGCGGTCTCCAGAGTGGGAGGGGGTGTGGCGAGAGACAGAGGACGAGGGGCGGGGGGCGAGAGGTAAGTTATGAAATATTTAATAACGGCGCACACGATTCCATTTGAATTACTTCGAGGAAATGACGACGCGCAAAGCAGGCGGCACACTCCGCGCGCGCCCCTGGTCCGCTCCGTGGGAGCACCGGCGCGGCGCCGTAATGAGCCGCGAAACAAATATTGCCTCATGAAACAAACTTCACTTTATTAAAACTCACAAATGAAAAAATATTTTACGGCTGCGCATATATCTTAGTATATAGATCACGTTCCAGTTTCATAGAGCGGATGAGACGTTTCTTTAATATGGGTCTCGGTTATAAAGAAAATGCAAATATACATAGCTCTAAGTAAGTTTACGTAACGTAAATATTGTAACGTTTCTTTGTAATGGGCTTGGGTGGCTAAACTTAAAGATTATATTTATTTATATTGGGACTAAAAATGTAGGGCCTGACTGACTGAAACAACTGAAGGTAGAATACTTGTAAATATGTTGGGCTTGTTGGTTACTACTAACAATAGGAAAGGGGGTTTCAAATTCTATGTTTGTCTGTATAAAACATGCAAATTCAAAACGTGAAACTACGGAAAACAGTTCTGCATAATCTGCATCTCTTATCTTAATCTTATCTTCTTAAATCACGTGTCACGTTGTTTGTCCGCGATGGACTCCGAAACTACTGAACTGATTTTGATAAAATTTTGTAACCATTTATAATATGGTCCAACTTAAAAGATAGGATAGTTTTTATCCCGGAACTCCCGCGGGAACTCCGGAATTAATGCGGGGAACAGCTAATCACCGTAAACTACTGTCAGGAGTACAAAGAAGGACGTAGAGTACTTTTTGCCGGAATTCCCACGGACACTCCAAAATTACCGTGGATGAGATCGCGGGGGACAGCTAGTAGAATTTATAAATTATTAATCTACTTAACTATAGTTATTAATTTTATAATAGTACTTACTACTTACCTCTATCACAGATAATATAATACCTTCTTAGGTATACTAGTAGGTACCTGAAGTTATTGATTTTTAACCAACTTCCAAAAAAAGAGGAGGTTCTTAATTCGACTGTATGTTTATACACGCTTTTTATTAGCTTCAGACGTATGTAGTATGTTAGTATGTAACGGAATCTTTGAACATGATTTTGTCCCCCTTCAAAACGTCGGATTAACTCGAAATTTTTAGTATGAGTACGAAATTAATAAGTATGATTAAGGACCGATGACAATTCAATATTGTATTTAAACAGTTTGACCCGTTATCCTTATTAGGATAGTCAGGATTAGCGATTCTTTGTTTTCCTGAGACCCTGAGTGTCTGTGTCAAGACCATTAAGGAAAACTAAATACTAAGAAAATAAACCAAACCAAAAAGTAGAAAATAAATAATAGTTTAGAAAACTAAAAAACACGCTTTTTATAGAAACCAAACTAAAAAGTAGAAATTAAATTTTAATAAATTTGAATAAAGAATGGTGTATAAAAATTTTAATAAATATAAATTAATAATAGTGTAAATTAAAAAAAAAAAAAATTTATTTAAAAAAAAGCGTGGGATGCTTTTTAAGATATTAGCGAAATGATAATCCTTCTACTCATATTTGTCAATAAAATATTTATAACCATTGACACCATGCACCCCTACGCTTTTTTTAAAATAAAATACATTTTTTTTTATTTACACTATTATTAATTTATATTTATTAAATTTTTTATACAATATTCTTAATTCTAAATTATTAAAATTTATTTTCTACTTTTTAGTTTGGTTTTCTATAAAAAGCGTGTTTTTAGTTTTGAAATTTTTTGTTACGCTATTACTCGAACGGCTGGACCGATTTGAAAAATTTTTGTTTTGTTAGATAGGCTATACTTTCAAGTTGTTTGATTGTCTAAGGCCTCTCCACATTCGCGCGCGAAACGCGCGCGAAGCCGCGAAACAGAAGCGAAGCCGCGAAACAGAAGCGAAATAGCCGCGAAATACCCGCGATCCATGAGTCCACACTCATGGATTGCGGGTGTGGATGTGGAGAGCCCTTTAGTCAGGACCGACAGAGAGCTTCACGAATATAAATAAGTATAGGTATACCGATTTCATAGTCATCAGTCTACACGCACATATTCCACAGTTTTTTTTTATTACATTATAAACGTACATAATAACTATGTTACATTAAGTATACATATATTCGTATATTCACAATTACGTAAAAAATGCGTAAAAAACACCCCAAGTCATAACGTCGCGTCGCGTGACCGTTGTTAACTTCTAATGACGTCACGTTGACTTAATGACGCTTATAATTGCAATGTTAATATTTACGGGTAATCATGGCACATTCAAGTGATGTGTACAAGAGAGTGAAGAAGCTTGTAGAGAATTAATTAGGTGTGTCTACTTTGTACTTGCCTAATTTGTTGATGGAAAAATCTGCATTTGTTATGTCTTCGCTAAATTAGGGTAATACATATTATGCTGGATATAATATCAAGTTAGTAGTTATATAAGGTTAGTCCGAAAGGGGTATCTAGCTACCAAACCGACTAAGTGTCAATAAAAAAAGCAATATTAAATTAAGAATTGATAAACAACGAATATAATACAAAAATCCCTTTGGCCCTTATTCACTACACAACACGACGCGTTAAGATACCTCGCCAAAAAATTGTGTTTCACTCGTTCTCAAAAAAGTTTTACTTGATAAAAACATATTTGCAACGTTTCTTATGGCATATAGAATATTAATTTGTAATAATTTGGCACCTGAAACGTTTGGCAATGTGTTTTTGGGAAGCGAGTTAGTGGCAAGAAATGTTGTTGGTCATCTATCTTCTATCTATCTATACTATAATAAAAGAGTAGAATCCGCGACTCTGTACATTGAATATTTTTAATAAAAACTGACAAGGAGCGATAAAACAAGAATAACCAACCACAAAAAAGTGTTTTTAAAAATCTTTTCTGTCTGTCTGTCTGTCTGTTCGCGATAATCTCTGAATCTACTGAACGGATTTTCAGGATTTTCATGTGGTTTTCAGAGGTAGATTATGCTTAGCCTGGAGCTACATATAGGCTTTAATTCATCGAAATCGGATGTCGGGAAAAAAAGTTGTTGTATAAAAACCTTTCACGCGGGTGAAACCGCGGGGCACAGCTAGTACTGAATAAGGGCCGTGCGTTGTAAGTAGGAGTTATTGTATTGGGTAGGTACATTGACACGATGCATAATACATATTATAATATATATTATGATATATATTATGTATGTATAAAAGAGAGTCCTCCGCCACGTCTGTCTTTCTGTCTGTTCGCGTTAAACTCAAAAACTCCTGAACCTATTTTCAAGCAGTTTTCACCAATAGAAGACCCGCTTGGCGCAGTAGGTGCATGCCTACCCGCTAATCAAAGGGGTTCCGAGTTCGATTCCCGGTGGGGGTGAACTTTGTGTGATGAACACAAGATTCCATTTTCCAGTGTGTTGCTATAAATATATATATTGTTATTGTCCCCTTATTTTATCTTATTGTTGTGTCTATCTATATTATAATATATGTATATGCAGTAATGTGCCTGGTTCCACGACTTAAGCTTATAGCTTAATGTGGAATCAAGTAGATCTTTGTGTTATGAAGTGGGTTATTATTATTATTATTATTACTATTTATTATATTATCTGTCTGCCTGTGCCCGTGACGCTTCCGAAAGGCTCCAGCGGAAGATCAGCGTCGGGTGGTCGTTGCACCACCTGGCTAATGCTGAGCTGGCCGCCTTTTTGCCGGAACACAATCAGCATATTGTAATTTTTAAGCGCTTTTATTATTTAAAGCAGGTCGGTCTGTTTCTCAGTCGCCAAATGGGACTCGCCTGGTGGGAGGGTTTGGTGCGCTGGCGATCTCCCGGTACCTACAGTTCCGATCTTTTGGCGGTTGGGAAGCAGTCCCTTAATCATACTTTTTTTTAAATTAATGTTTGTTGTAACTATCCATGTGTTGTGTCAAATAAAGTTCATTCAATTTCAATTTTAGTCTGGGCGTGCATGTATATCTATAATATAATATATGTGTAATAATATATAGTATATAATATTTATATAACAAGTTTGCTTGGTTTCCACGACACCAGCTTATAGCTTAGTGTGGGATCAAGCAGGTCTATGTGTTGTGAAGTGTATTAGTATTATTATTAGATTATTATTAGAGTGATTCATGTGAAAGGTTTAGGTACATAATTAGTCAAGGTTTTGTGTAAATTAGTAAAAGCGTCAGGACAAAGTTAAGCTACTGCCTTTGAGATTTAACAAAACCAATGCATGGTGATTGGTGAGATATTTCTCTTTTATAGAACTACAAAAAAATCTGCGATGGCATATAGGTAGCTTACTAAACTCATCTTCTAAAAAATAGTCACGTACAATGCGGTAATTAAAAAGCTATTTAGACGGATACAGTATACGGACATAGGCTGCTTTTCATCCCGGAATTCCCGCGGGAAATCTAAAATTAACTCGGGTGAAACAGCGTGGAACAGCTAGTAGGTATCTACCTAGCTAATGAGTAATAACACTAGGAACCTGGTACTGAACTGAGTAACCGAGGCGGAGGTAATAAAAATGATGGGTGTGACGACTGAATATATCCAGATTTATCTTTGAAATTGTATATTTTTTACTCGCGTTCCGTCCGTAAAAAGGTGCGTTTCTCACGCGTCCGGCGGCGATTGGATCGTGTCATCATTTCCCATGCAGCTAACAACTCAGTCCGCTCGCGCAAAACACGAAACTACAGCACTTGGCCTCAATAAAGCTCTTCCCACATATGTATATCGGTACCTACTAGCGTACTCACATTAAACTGATCAGCCATTACAATGAGGCTAAATGTGGGAATACCCTAAGAGCCAGAGCGTTATACTAATATCATAAACATGAAAAGTTTGTATTTTTATTTGTTTTTTTAAATATAAGTTTAAATTTGTATAAATAGAATTGGCCCTCAGCGCCTCCAGTTATTTCTCGTCGCTCCTCGCTCGTAGCGTTATGGCTTTACGGCTCACTCGTTATAGAAGACTGCACCGAATTAAACTTTTTTAAAATTACACTTAGTTTAGAGACCGTTGAAAGTAAATTGTAACAGGCAACGGAAGTGACGTTTAAGAAATAGGAAACCTGAATGTCAAAGTAAGCTTAAAAATAAGCTTTTAAGTAGAATACGAGTCCTAAATACAAAATGAAATAGATGACATTGATTAAAATAAAGAAGCTAATATTTGATTATTTTTTTTATATTTATTCACATCACAAATATTACTTACGTCGTAGTGTTAAAAAGTATAATGTGGGCTTGCATCGTCAAATATCGCACCCTAACCAGTCGAATGAGTAAATCTTTAGGGATGATCAAAATGGCCGATGTGATAAAGGCGATTCGATCTTTATACCACTAAATCACTGGCAAATTGTTGTGTTGTTTGCAATTGGTCAATTTATTGCGGTTTACAATACAAGCTGGGATATATAGATATAACCAACCATCGTAATAAGTTTGCTTTTCTAGTTATTTTTAACTTAATAACATTACACGTTCGTGGGCATACCTATACTTTACATTTAATAGAAGAAAAGTGGGTAGTAAGTACTTTATGATACCTACGTAGCTACATTCTAAGAAAAATATTCACAATTTTCCATACATTTTTATTCCGCATAGGTATTATTGGTATTATACTTTTTTAATTGCAAGAAATGTTTATCTATAGCTAAATGGATGGGTATAGATAAAATTTTTGCATGACAATGAAGCCGGGTTGTTGTAAATTCGTCACAAAGTAAATTCGTCACATTTTGTAAACTCCATACATTGAAATTAAATTTGTCACATGCATTAAAAATATGTAATAATTCGTCACAAGTAGGTAAAAGTTAATTGTAAATTCGTCACATATCCTTATTTTACATCATTTTTGCTCAAAGTAGCGCTAGCAAGCAAAGTTATTAGTTTTCAGCTCTCGAAATGAAATATTGTTATAATTGATTAAAGGATCCTAGAATTTACTGTAGATATGGCACGTCGCTCGAAGAACTGGATGAGCGATGGAGCAAGCAAGTGCTTGAGTGGAGACGTGATGGGTGGGCCCGCTACAAGGTGGACCAATGACGTGGTGAAGTTCGCGGGAATGCCGTTGGATGCGGGAAACGCAGAACTGGTCGTTGTGGCGATCCTTGGGGGAGGCCTATGTCCAGCGATGGACGTCTTTTGACTGATCTGATGATGATTTAATATATATATAAACAGGATTTCAATTGTCTTGTTAAATAATTATATTATAATGTAATTTAAAAAAATCATCAAAGTAAAATAGATAGTCGGTTATGATCTGCAGAGAAAAGATACGAGGCCGTTACTCTATAGTCATCCAGTAGAATAAGCTTCAAGCAATCCACCTAAGTTTCATTGAATTCTGTAATATTAAAATATTAAACATATTAATGTAATGATTTATTTATATACAGCCATATATGACTAATGGCAAAATATACCATGTTTACATGTTGTTATTCCTACGCCACTGACTCCTTACCCTAACAATACATACTCCTGCACAAGCTATCACGCACTCGCTTATAATATGGTATTGTCTACGGTATGAAAATCAAAATTCTAATAAGTCCCTCAGCTTTAAAATAAAAAAATAATAGACACGTATATTTTGCTTTTTCACATTAATTAAAATAAACAGATAAAGCGCATTTAAGTTTAGGGTGGGGGACTCGTGACGTCAATATTCAGTATAAGCCCCATATACAAACTGCATCGGTTTGTGACATCATGCGAAATTTCAACTCATGGAATCGTTGTTATTTTTTGATTTCGTAAAAAGAGAAAAAATACGTGTCCAATATTTTTTACTAATCTACACGACGGACGAAAAAAAATTTTTGTTAAGTAGCCAATTATAATATTTTGGGCAAATCAGCTAGAGAACTTTGATTTTTGAGTAGATGTAAGGTAAATTATTAAAATAGTTGGGATTATGAAAAATAAACCACGTTTTTATTCTACTTATTGTTTAATTTTTCTGCTATCCGTATGGAAATAAACAATGTGACGAATTTACTATAACCAAAATTAATATATTGGAAAAAATTAGAACTGTGACAATTTACACATATTTTTTCTCGTGACGAATTTACTATGTGACGAATTTACAACAACCCCATGTCGCACTAGTGGCCACACTTGACTGTTAATATTATTTATGTATTGTGTGAGTTTTGTTAAATTATGTATTGTATTGCTATCACTAGCAACATATAGAGGGTATTTCATTGATACACAGCTAGTCAGCTATAAGTTAATAAATCGTAATACAAAAAAAAATCTCCAAATTGAGAACTTGATTTCACGCGAGAATAGGCATGTTGACTAATTTTTAATTTTTAGTCCGTCTTGTAGATTATTAAAAAATATTGGACACGTATTTTTTCTTTTTTTACCTAATCAAAAAATAACGGCGATATATTGAGTTGAAATTTCGCGTGACGTCACTATTCTGACAGTTTGTATGGCGGTTTTAGCGGTTAGTGACGTCACGACCCCCTCACCCTAAACTTTAATGCGCTTTATCTCTGTATATATTAATTTATTTGAAAAAGCAAAAAATACGTGTCTATTGTTTTTTATTTTCTAACTGACGGACTAATTAGAATTTTGATTTTCAAAAGTAGTCCACATCCCCATCTTGCGAGAACACGGGAAAACCACCACAAGAAACGGCGGAGAACAGGCTCGACATTCATGTGGAGCGGGCATTAGGTTGCCAATCCACTCAAAAAATGTAAAGCGGACATTTTGGGAAGTCGTTTTATATATACCTAACTAAAAGGTTAAAATCCGAAAAATTGACACAAAATCCGAGTATTGAAGATACGGAGTCGTTTACGTACATATGTAGGTCTCTGGTACTCGTACTAGTTACTAGAATCGTGTAAAAATATGTAAACACTGATTGCATATTTTTATTGCTGACTATAAAACTTGTATGTTTGTAGATCCATTTTTAACCGACTTCCAAAAAGGAGGAGGTTCTATGTTCGATTGTATGTATGTTTTTTTTTTTTTTTTTTTTTTATGTATGTTCAGCGATTACTCGAAGACGGTTGGACCGATTTAAAAAATTCTTTTTTTGTTTGAAAGGGTATACTCCCAATTAGGTCCCATTGCCACCAAGTCCAGACCTGATGATGGGATCTTGGAGAAATCGAGGGAACTCTTCAAAAATTATAGGCACACCTATAGCGATTTCAATATTTTTTATAGTAAATCGTTCATTTGCTCTCGGAAAGCAAAATTTGAAGAAGTGGAACTGCTGATGAAGACCACAGATGGTCATCGGAACTACTCAACAATAATACGTATTTCACGGATTCCGATTGGAGCGATTTCAAAAATTGTTTTTTTGTTTGAAAGGGGATACTCCCAAATTGATTTCATTGTCACCAAGTCGAGATCTGATGATGGGATCTTGGAGTAATCGAGGGAACTCTTAAAAAATTATAGGTACACCTATAGCGATTTTTTGATTTTTTATAGTAAATCGTTTATTTGCTTTCGGAAAGTAAAATTTGAAGAAGTGGAACTGATGATGAAGACCACAGATGGTCATCAGAACTACCTACTAAATAATAGGTATTTCACAGATTCCGATTCGTTAACTTTAATATGGTTTCTAAACAATTTATTCTCCTCACAATGTATATGGTGAAGTGGAACTGATGATGATGTACCAGGAGAACTCCTCAATAATTAACGTCCCTGCGTCGGGAAAAGCAATATTTTGTAAAAGGTGATGAGCAGTTGACATAAGGCTATTGCAACTTAGAGAAATTACAAACTAAGTCACTTAAAAGCGAGAAATAAACAAAATTTTAACAAAAAAATTAAAACCGACTTCCAAAAAACACAAAACTAAAAATCTCAAAAATAAAACGCTAAAAATAACAACATACCGATTTAATCCAAAAGACAAAAACACACGTAATATTATTATTGGTTTGTGCTACCACTAATCGGTATGAAGTCGGTGACAAGCCAAATATGGAGGAGGTAGATGGGCTAAGTCGACTCCCGCCACCAGCTCTTCGTGAGCAGGACAACCCAAGTGGGCAGACACCAGCGGGCTTGTCACCGAATTCAAACCGATTAGTGGTAGCACAAACCAATAATAATATTACGTGTGTTTTTGTCTTTTGGATTAAATCGGTATGTTGTTATTTTTAGCGTTTTATTTTTGAAATTTTTAGTTTTGTGTTTTTTGGAAGTCGGTTTTAATTTTTTTGTTAAAATTTTTTGAGTTAAAATAATTATTTACAGTTCAAAAACTAAGTATCGCAATCGATTCTACTGCGGATTTTTTATAAAACAACTATTTTAGGTTCAGTACAATATATTATAGGTAGGTACAAAAAAACAACGTTGTAGTTGTACCTACGACTAAGTCACTAGTCAGTACTATTCAGAGCCTCGGAATTCATTCCGTGGCTTCACGCTTCATGGAAATGAAATCTCCATTGGTCAATGATATTTATGTTTTATCGACTTTACTTGTGAATGGGCGGGCCAAGTTGTAAAGACCGCTAAAACGGCTCGCAAATAAATCGATGGCTAATTCGAAATAGCTTATTGTTGCGTTTCCACAAAGGGCACACAACTTTAACAGATATTACTCTCACACAATAGTGACTTATTGTTAGAAAGAAACTAACGCGACAAAGGCGCCGCTGAACACTGTTGCAGTTAACGTATAGGCAAACACAAAATATAAATGTAATATTATTTTGTATTTAAAAAATTTTGGGGAATTAATTTTATAATTATCTATTTTTAATAAACACCATACTATATTAGGGTATAACTCTGCTTATCCATCTGTGCTATTTTGGCAATTATTTGCCAACATTTTATCAGCTCTGTATTTACGAAAGAAAATATTTGAACATGTCTGTCGAATCAGCTACCTAGTTATTAATATTATATTTTCAAGACAAATAGGTAGATTAAATTCCTCAGTTGCGTGTCGGCTGCAGAAAATGTATAAGCGACATAAAATAAATAGCAAAGAATAGATAATAAGTGCCTCTAAGAATCAGGAACAATGCGGGAATCCAGGATTGTGAAATGTAGGCAACGGAAACATAAGGGCGTGGACACACTGCACGAGTACGGGCACGCGTGGGCAACAAACATGGCCGCCGTAACAACTTAATAAGCGGTTATACGCGTGATTTACGCGCGCTCGCGGCGCCGGCGCATTCGCCGTCGTTTAGTTTATACTAAATTATGACAGATAAACATTTATTCTACATAGAAATTAGTTGAAACTATATAAGTACCTATATAGGTAAGCACAAATTTCATTATAAACAAGTTCATATTTATTTAAGGGTTTATTTAAGGGTTCAATTAATTTGTACCGCTCACAGTTCTAAGAAATTGTATTTATTTGCAACTTCCTTTTTTATGTATTTTTCGGGTTCTGTACCTGTAAAGGGTAAAACGGGACCCTATTAGTAAGACTTCGCTGTCCATCCGTCCGTCTGTCCGTTTGTAGGTACGTTTGTCACCAGGCTGTATCTCATGAACCGTGATAGTTAGTTGAAATTTTCACAGATGATGCATTTCTGTTGCCGCAAAATAAAATAAATATTCCAAAACAAACAACAAACGTGATTTTTTTGCTCGTTTTTGCTCGATATTGATAACAGTAACAGGTAGACGCTTGTAATATCCACAGAATATTTAGTTATATTTATTATTTACACTTAAATAAAATAAAATTCAGATTCAGGTATTTCAGAGGTTTTATAGATAATAGTACGGAACCCTTCGTGTGACCGGTTTTTTTGTATAAATAATATGTATACACTCGCTTCGTCTAACCAATATGTATTGGTCCGTGCCTGCAATAACTGATGGAAGGTTCCCAGCCATGCCATAGTTAATTATCTATTAATGCCCTACTAAAATATTTAAAGATTAAAATAATAGTTTTTATAAATAAGTACATGCCACAAAAATATCTTAGGTTTCTATCCATAATTAAAGCAAAATATAAAAATATCTAAATCAATTTATTTAGGCGAGCTCAGTCCACGCTGCGAGTAAAATCGAATATAAATCTATAAAACGCGTCCTAATTGACGTCTTTGCCGCACCGCACCCAACAAATCACGACCACTTCATTATAGAACGTAAATAAATCTTATATAATAAAAATTAGTCGCCAAATGTGTTGCTAAGTGCATAACTTTCAAACAACTGCACCAAATTGGATAATTGTTTTTTTTGTGTTCGTTATTGTCAGGAAAAGGTTAATATAAAAGAAGTTTGGAGTTCCTGCGGGAATTCCGAAAATCACGCGGGTGAATTTCCGAAAATGTTGGACGGATATTGACGGGACTTTTACTACTAATTAGCTGTTTTTATAAGGAGTAAACTAGACTTCAATGGAGTTGCTGCGGGAATCCCGAAACTCACGCGGGTGAAACCGCGGGGCACAGCTAGTAACCAATATAGCGTAAATATTAATACCATTTAAAAGCTTCATAGGCCGTGGACCCCACTCGGAGCGGCTCTCGTCTCGAGTTATGGCCCTCGGAACGGCCAAGTCGGCCGTAACAATCGGCGTGAATCGAAAATAACCGGAAAATTTCCACAACATGTCTAATGGCTCATTGTTGTACAACCGACGACACCGATGTCACGAGTCATGTCCAACAAACTGTTGCGTTGTCAATGTGTTTTGGAATTGTTTTGAAGGAGTTCTCTTCAAAATTATTTGTACTTTATCATATTAGACTTAGGATACTTTTACTAACGAACTTCCTACTAATTTTCTTCAACCGTTCTATTCTGTTAAGGGTTGCTTGCTAAATAATATTACGTATCTACCTATTCATATCACATTATAAAATATGCGAGTTTAAAAATAGCACCCCCATTTGCAAGTGACAATGGAAGTGAGAAGAATTACGATACCTATACTTAAATAATAAATTATTTTATATTTTAACGAATTTCAAACTCTGCTTCGCTTTAATTGTGACAATAAATAAAATAATCGCTATAGATTAGATTAGAAGATTAGAATTAGATTAGAAGCAAATTGAATATGACAGATAATTATCTATATTTTGACGTATTTCAAACTCATTTCGTTTGGTTTTAATTTTAGTAAAAACATCATCAAATCAAATCATTATGGAATGTGGAAATTAGATTAGATTGATTTGATTGCATTGCCAATGCATCACAAAATTCGGTAGACACTAAGCAATGGAACACGTAAGTATCTACCTAGTAACTACACAAATTATTTTTTTTATTTGATAATTAAAATCATTATTAACCTTGTATGTAAGTTCCAAATAATATTTTTGATGAAAACAAAAACGTTTTGTTTTTACGAATTTTAATATAAACTTTTACATAACTGTAGATGTACACATAAGCCGCTCTCGACAGCAATAATTCTGTGACAAAAACTCCACCACGACATTTATAGGATGGTCTAAAACGAGTGTGAAACACGCGTCATTCAGTTTGTGCTATCGGCTGGAACCGTCTCCGCGTCAGAACAGGCTTATTCCACTATGATTTGGCAGCCCGCGCCACGCGCCGCTGTCCCACGCCCAAACTCAATGTAGGTAGGGAAAACCGATCGCGATACGTACCTTCAGAAACATTCTGAACAATATTATAAATACGAACATGAGCTTGTTTGTTTATTTGTTTGTTACTATTTCACGCTTTTACTCTACATCATTATGAAATTTGGCATAAACACACAAATACGTACTCTTAGGTGATTGAGGCTTATAATGTTATATAATTAAGTACCTGTATGTAGTTTTGCTCTGCTTAGTGTATGGAAAAAATACACAATAATTTTAATAAAATTAAATATATAATTAAGTTATTTAAAAAATATACCAATAAATGTTATACGTGATTGGGGATCGTAATATTTCTAACAAAATGACTAATAAAGGCACAAAACAAGTATTAATAAATACAAAGCTATTCATTATATCGGATACACGTACAACGGCGAATGCAAACGTATTATTAGGGCTATCGAAGGCGGTCATTTTCGATAATTCATAATGTATGATAATTATGGTGATGCGTAGCTCAGGGACAAACCCGCCGCGCGCCGCCTCGAACAAGCGCCATTCGTGCCGCGGGACCGTACCGCCGCACTGGTGAGAGTATAAATTTCAAATACGCTATTTCATTAAATACCTAATCTCTATAGTTAATCCCTTCATTTACATATCCCCATCCTCCCCATAATCTCCGAGCCTTATCCCGAGAATACACACGTACAAAAGAACAACACGTGCAATTAACAAAGATACACAATACACATCCATCATATTTCGATTCGAGTGGAAGTTTCAGAGCGCACAACACTTTTGTGTGTGTTTTTCACGACTCGAACGGGCGTAATACTACTGAAAAGCCTCAGACTCCTAATTAGGTTGGAGCCGGACTTGCCAATTAATTCGAGTTTCACTCGGAAAGTTTGCTGCATCAATTAATTTCATAGTTAATTAGCAGGCAGCGAGCCCGTACCAAACCGCGCGTCTACGAAAGAAAGGCTAACGATGCCCGCCCGCGGCCTCAGCCTGCCTGCTGCCTGCTCGACAACGCACCAATTATGCATCGCAAGCTGGGCTAGCTACACCGTATCGCCGACAGGTGTACAGTCAGGAGCAGAAATATGTGAACGCTTCTGACTCGAATCTTATTGCATTAATAATAAAGCACAAGACTGACAAGTGTTTGCATATTGCTGCTGCTGACTGTACAGCTTGCAATGTGCAGGTTTACTCGTGTTTTTATCGCTTAGTTACATAATATTATGTTCACTACAATCGCTTTCGAAACGAATCAATATACTCATCGTCTTAGTAAATCAAAAAGTACCTATACCTGCTATTATAATTGTAAGATTAGAAGTTTTATTTCGGATTAGCAACCCCCGCGGTTTCACCCGCGGTAATTTCGAGTTCCCG
This sequence comes from Zygaena filipendulae, assembly GCA_907165275.2. NCBI lineage: Eukaryota > Metazoa > Arthropoda > Insecta > Lepidoptera > Zygaenidae > Zygaena > Zygaena filipendulae. The sequence continues at coordinate 4,438,123 of OU015649.1, forward strand.
TGGGAATTCCGGGATAAAACGTAGTAAGGAGTGAAAGAATATTCAAAATCAGTTTAGTACATCCAGAGTTCAGAAATTATCCCCTTCAACGTCACAAACTAACAAACTTTATAATATTAGTAAAGGTAGTATTTACTTACTTACTTATTATAGTTCCTTACGTACTTATTTTTAACTCACTTTCTCTCGCATGCAGTCATTATAATACGCTATCACTGTCTTTAATTCCATCTATTTTCTTATTAAAACATTAATTTGGTGTTACATCTACATAGGTGTTACATCTACTTAGGTGTTACATCTTCATATTTTTTAGTACCTATGCACAACTATCTCACCACACAAAAAAGAAAAAACAAAACTAGGTACTAAACACCATAATAAAATTCTTTGTAAGTATTAGGTAAGTACCTACATAACATTAAATAGATTTTTTTTTTATAATGTTTCATTTACAAAATATTTATAAGATCGTTGGATCTAGCAAAACTCTTCTAGTAAAATTTTCTTAGTATACTTTCAAAAAAGAAAGAAATAAATGTTTATTTTGTTTTATTTTGAACCATTGTCTTACATCCAGCAATAATGTCCACCAACGGGCTCGATATGCCAAGGAGAATTTAACAATACAACGCCGAGACGCTTGTAGCTATACTCGTAAAATGTAACTCAGCACAAATAAAATTTTAACCTCTGCTTAATATCTAGCGGAACATTTCGACGAAGTGAACCCGCTAAATTGACAGACAGTAAAATATTTTATACGTGCAATAATTTCGTTTGGAAGAAAAACAAGACGGGTGCGGCGCCGCATCTTCCACGAGAATTAGCCCATTAAACAAGGAGTGGAGAAATTCACTTCAATCAAAATTGTCGTAAAGTAAATCAATCATTTACCTACACCTATTTATGTAATTTTCAGGATCTCCCTATGAAACCTACTTCTTCTATTCCATTCCAGACCTGCATTCTTTTGCTTCTCTCTCTCTGCCGGAGGCCGCGAAGATTGCTTTTAGGTCACCTTATTGTAAGTATTTACATGTTTTCTGTGTTTTTTAAATGTGTTTTTCCACAGGGTGTGTGCAATAGAGTATATTTGATTTGATTTGATTTAATTGATTTGAAACCTAGATAAAAACAGTTCATGAAGGAATACTAAAATTCATGAGTATGAAACCGCGACCAGCTTCTCTATGTGTAATATGGCTGTAATATTGGAAGAATTATGATTTGATACTCGAGAGAAAAAGAAAGGCATTCACATGCAAATTTTTTATTCTTAATTAATGAGAAAAGCGTGCGAACTCACGTGCGAACCAAATCTTAGGGGTAAGAAATTTTGCATAAAAAATCCGTTCGCACTCTAACGTTGAGCAGTGTCAACCGAAATCGACCCGGTTTGCTTTGTTTTCCCGCGCGATGTCATTAGTGGAAAGCCCTCGATATTTTAGCAGGCATCGATTATTTTTAATGGGCCAGCGTGGGTTCACACAACACACTGCACAGTAGACACCTACAGCATATCCTAATACCTACAGCCAGCGCACTATAATACGTACGTTTAAAACTTGGATTAAGTAAAGAAAAATAGCATTATCTCCCAGTTCCACCGTATAATCTTATTTTTTAGATCCCCATTCCAAAGTTTTAATTTTGAGAAATCTTATTCAATTGTTACTGGCCTACGGCTTTGTTTTTTAATTTCGGTAGAGTCGACCCTTTTTTATATCTCGCCTTTTATACAGTGCATGTAAGTAAAAAAGGACGTACCGAGCCACGAATTATTTAAAGTATCACTAAAAACCATGTAACAGCATGTAGTTATTTTGTTGTTTTTTACAAAATTTACAAATCAGTTATTTTGTTTTTAGGGTGAAAACTGAATAATGTCCTAATCACACAATGAAACTATGAAAACTCGGGCACAAAGCTGATTATCTGTCTTTTTCAAACAGAAAACGCTTTACTTTTTTAGATTTTTAACAAACAGTTTAAGAAAAAGTTATTTGTTGTTAGGAACAACACCTGATACAACACCTGCGATACCCACACATCTTAGGAGGTACGTAGTTTAGTCTTTCAGATTAACATTGTACCTAAGTACCTATATATGTGTAAAGAAATGAGTTTTCATCCTTTACCGTGATGTCGAACTGGAGTAACATTGGTTAAACTTTAGTATCGATACCTAACGCTGGTTTATCAGTTCAAAGGGTAAAAGAAACTTGTTCGAATGAAAAGAGCGTTAACAAGTCGCGAGGGCGGGCGGGCGCGGGGGTGCTGTGCGGCAAGCAAATGAGGCGCGACGCTCACTGCTAACTAAACCAATCTCCGTGGGAGCTGTGTAGACGGGCTGCCCGGTGCTCTGACGCGACGGTGGAACGATTAGCTAACCGCTACAATAATTATGATTTGAGATTAATCGAGAAATAATAAATCTTAAATTCAATTTAAATAAAAATTTAAGGCACAACAAGAAAATATATTCCTAATAAAGAACCAACCGCTTAATTAAAAAAATCCATTTTCATCGCGTTGTATCAAAAATCTATACCTTATGAACATAGTTATGTAGGTAAATATTACAGTCCACTCCACTTAACAACACACAGATCGACTTGATCCCACACTAAGCTATAATGTGTCGTGGAAATCAAGCAAACGTGGTATATAATATATACTACATATTATTACATATACATATATTATACTATAATTATATATACACGCCTAGACTGGAAAATGGAACCCTGTGTTCATCACACAAATTCCACCCCCACTGGAAAGTAGAAGTTGATTTGTATTTTATTGAGTCATTCTAGATTTGCTCAATTCTATTGTTAACGAATAATATCATCATTGAAGGTATTTTTTCCTAATTTTTAGCAGTTTTTTAGCTTTTCATTTCTTCTCTAATTTCACCTAAAATATAATAAAAACAATAAAATTTATTTTTTGTGTTTAATTGATAAACTCAATAAAGCTAGCTTCTCGTTTCTATCTACAGATGTCAGTCACCTAAAGTTTGTCTTGAAAAGAGTGTCTACAGCAATAAGGCTGCCTTTTTCACTGTCCTTTCTTTTTAGTTGTCTAATTTTTTACTGCTTCTTTTGGGGCAGTAAAGTATATTTGAAGCGGTTGAAACGCTCGTGTGTACCGATAATTTAGCATCATTTGCGGGAACCCCATTTGTTTTTGATGCGGCCGCTGAATACTTTCGTTAGCGTTTCGCGCTCGTTACGAGGAAACAACCCTCTGCCTCTCCACTTCAGGTGTAGGTAATATTAAAGATTTATTATTGCCACTACTATCTTTCATTATTACCTAAATACAAAGTTTTAATAGTGTCCATGTAAATAGCACCACATTCAGGCGCGAATCTAGGATTTGGTTGAGGGGGGAAGGGGCAATCTTGGTTGCACTACTACTTCTTTTTTTAACAGGGTGGTCATAGAAATGACGTCAATTAGTAAAATTTAGGGACACACATTGAGAAGTATCTGAATTGAGCTCATGTATTTTACGCGGTTTTTTATAGTTTTCAAAATATTTTTTTTTAAATGATCGACCCGCATTTGGTGAAAAGACGGCTTGCAAAGACAAAATGTCTAAATAAAGTACCTACTTTGATCTTCAGGAGGGACAATTGCACCCACTGCCTCCCTCGTAGATCCGCTCCTGACATAAATGTTGAGTATTGGTTTATACAACGTGTTAATGAATTAACTGAAAACTAGAAAGTAGTTTGTTCAGAATCAACTTCCGAATCGATCGCATCATGTTTTATATAGGTTATAATTTTTAATTTTTACTAGCCCATGTCTAAATTATTTATAATGCAATATTTGGCTCGTACCTACGCCGCCCGGCAAGTCATTTATTTATTTATTTATTTTTCTTTATTTAGGGCAACAAACGACCAATACAATTTATATAATAACAAGAAAATATGTGTACAGCAAAGTAAGGCAATTGTATAGCCAACCACGTTACCCACGTCTTACCAAAATAGTACAAATTATTATTATTACAAACAGGAAGATAATACCATTAACTCCCGTTGCGCTACACTAAAGTACAATTATAATGCAATCTATATCTATACTTATAACAAAACTGTAGAGAGGCCAATTCTGCACATCGAATACACATCCAAAATTAACATTGGAGGATCGACACTGATGCCAAAAAAGTCATAGGTATAATATAAAAAGCTGTTATTTTGACAAACAGTCACTCGATTTTATTTATATCTTTAGATAATATACTAGCTGGTCCCCGAAGTTTCATTCGCGTTAATTTCGGAGTTTCCGCGGGAATTCCGGGACAAAAACTACCCTATGTCCTTTTCTGCATCCCTGACAACGTGTATGTGAAATCGCTTAAGGATCGGTTGAGTAATTTAAAAAAGTAAAATTATTATTTGTATAATGTTACTCGCTGTTACCCCGCGGTTTCACCCGCTATAATTTCAGAGTTCCCGCGGGAAGTTCAAGGATAAACAGTACCCTATGTCTTTTTCTGGACCTTGACAACGTACGTAGGGATATATTTCATAATATTTATATATTTCATGATGAGTAGTTAAGGTTAAGGTAAAAGCGTAACAAACAAAAAAAACTCACATTCGCATTTATACATTTGTTTCAGATTCTAATTTAAGAAAGTTGTTTCAACTGTCTCCGAGAAGACAGCGCGTCGCAACGGGCGCGACACGTGTGTCGAGTGTTGACGTGTCGTGGAACTCGTGGACCGTGGTGGATGTCGGGAGACCCGGTAGTCGGTGAGGCTCGGTGCCTCGCGCCTCACGCCGCCGCCGCCCGCCCTCAACTCCCCGAGCCGCAACGAGCGCGCTCCGTAGTCCGTGCCGTGATCGGCTCGTCATCGTCGCCGTGTCGTGCTGCCAACCTCATTAAATGATACGATATCGATGCACAGATTGTATAAGTACGCGCTATTTTATTTATGTACTCTAGTAGATATTATACGTATTTTGATTTGCTCATATTTATACATTAGGTATATACGTAGAAATAAAAATTGCTACTTTACGTACATACTCACTATTTGTTTTTCCACGTGTTTTGACCGTTGTGTACCGTCTTCTTCTGATTTATTTTATTAAGACTTGTACATCTACTATTATAAATATAAAAGTGAGTTTGTTTGTTTGATACGCTTTCACGCCTCCACAGCTCAACTGATCATCATGAAATTTGGCATACACGTTGTCAGGGGTACAGAGAAGGATATACGGTACTTTTTGTCCCGGAATTCCCGCGAGAACTCCGAAATTACCGTGGATGAAACCGCAGAGAACAGCTAATCTAATCTTATAAAACACCTACCTAATTTCCTTTCGCTTATAAATCTGTCCACTCAAAGGATGCCTGGGAGAGATCGCTTTAATCGATAAGGACACCTTTTGTATACCTTTAAGTTAAATTTAAGAAAATTTGTAAACACTTTTTTTTTATTTGTTGTACAATTAAGCGTTATCTATCTATCTAGCTAATATACCTATCTATACTATACTATACTAGGTATATTGTACACAATCGGCAAGAGTCTAGTTTAAAAAAACGGTTGTGGTTTTGAATTATCTATTTTTGTACGAGTAAATACGTACGTCGCAGTAGGAGTGTCGTTAGTTTGAAATTAAAGTCATTTACTTTTCAAATAAAGAAGCACGCAGAGTTTTTTAAAGTTTAATCTTTAAAAAGTATAAACTTATTTTTTTTTCTCTAGCAGATAAATCAATATGAGTTGAACCACGCGTTAGCGGTTTGTAGAGAATATTTATGTAAATACAGAGTACACCTTTTAAATAGGTATATTAATACTGCAGACTTATGTAAAGAAAAATCCAGAGGGCACTGTGTTTGCATATTATCTCGGCGACTCTGCAAAATCACGACAAACTTATTTAAATTTAGTGACATGAATATTGGGATTTTTGTACCTTTTTTAATAAATAAATAGGTAAATAAAAAAAATCAATGGGCTTGTCACAGAAGGCACCTGTTTGACAACACCTGGTTTTCTGTTTTGCGGAATCTGTGTTTTGTTCTGATTTTGTTATTAATATGACTGCACACAATAGTGTAATATTTGATTAATTGTTAGTTTTTGGTATTAATATTACGTTACTGTATTATATAAATTATAATAGGCACGATCACATCACAACGCAGTGTGTTCGCGTCAGTGGCATTGCATTACAAAGCACGCGATAATGAGCAAACCGCGCCGCGTTGCCGCCTCGTTAAAGCAAACGTTGAGCGTTGTTCTTTGCGACTTCGCGATGTACCTACCATAATACTAGAGAGAGCTTTTATTATACACTTGGTATAGGCGTATATACTAGTATATATGCAACTAGTCTGTCTCTACCAGTATACTATCAAGACATATGAATTATAAATACTAAGTGTAGGAATAAAAGCAACAGAAAAAATCTTATCTCATTTTGTATTAAACTAAACTTTTGAAAACTATGCAATATTTATATTTTCTAATGAAATACACTCTATTTATATTATTATACCTTCGTACCCACTGTATGTTACCAGTTAGGTACTGGAATTGATTGGAAATTTTGAATATTATTTATCATTCATTTACACAATTTTAACAAGCTAATAAAGTATAAGCATAAAAACAATAGGTATCATAATTAGGAGTTCAGGTTACAAATATCTTAAAATAGGTAAGTACTTTTACGTTATTCTTGGAAAATACAGAATTGCAAAAACTAAGCAAAGATGGAACCGCCCACACGCCATCTATATCTGACAAAGTTTCCATTCAGTAAAAGCTTAGCAATAAAAAACCACATTAAGTGTGAGTATTACTCGCTCACAGACGGTTCCGTATTTAAATTTTTGGAATTAAAAAAGAAAATTAAAATCAAATTTAAAATAATAGAGCGGTATTTTCCACTGAAATTTTAAAACTTTCCAATATTACCATTTAATCAATTAAAAGCTGACAAATAAATGTGTTAACTATAAATTATTGGTATAAAAAATGAATTTAATTAATTTAGAAAATAATCTAAAAACAAACATGGGGAATTAACAACATATGTAAATGCCAAAATTCAAAACAATAAATCGGCATGAAGTCCGAATAATTTAATTTTAATAGGTTTTGAAGAGGAAGAATAGGTACACGAAGTTTGGCCATATTTTTTCTGCGTGAAACCCATATCAGGCGCACAAGATGCTACCTAGTCTGTAGTCTGTAAAGTAGTGCTGGTCTAGACTGACCTATAATTTTATCTTTCATTTAAGTACAATCGAAAATCATTAGTCACTTGTTTCCTTTAATAATTATAATACTTGCAATCTTACATACGTAAATAATTAAATATACACAGACAGATAGACAAAAAGCAATCAAGTAATACAGAGTTAAATTTTTCACACAACCCTAAAAGTAACAATGAAAAAATCGGAACGGCGAGGAACCCAATCGAAACGGAAAAAGCGATCCTCGTCAATTGCCATAAAAAGATCGCGAGCCAATAAAACGGAATCGGTGGTGTCAGCGATGATTTGAGCGGGGTGGGCGCGGGCGCGGGGGCGGCCGCCGACACGGTTTGGGCGGGCGGATGTTTTTATACGAAAGCTTGAAAAAGCGTGATCTCAAAAAATAAACGGAGCTACGTACGTACCTACATATTGAATGACGATCAATTTTTCATGATCTGTTTGAGTAAATTGATAGTGAATACGAAAATTCACATCAAGATTTTTCTCTTCTGTCCCATTAAAGTGCAATCTTATTAGCTTCCCTCTAAAGCTTGTAAAAAATTTTTTTCACAAGCAGTCGAATTTAGGCTAGTTTGATTTGTTTTCATGACCTACCTACTTTCATTACACATGATGACGAAGATCTGAAGATGGCGGGCGCCAGGAAATTGCCCCTGGGACTTACGTATAAATTTTTGGAACAATCTTATTTTCAGAACAAATAAAAATAACAATTACTTACTAATTATTTATTTGGTCTGTTTTGTCCCACCTATATGTTTTGGAATTTATAAAAAAACTGTAACAACAAAAAATTGTAAAGTACTATTTTCCACTTTTGTAAAACAAATATATTTTTATGAAGTAATATAGGTACCTACCTACCGCTACTTTGTGGGTAAAAAAACTCATTGTACCTTTTAAAAACAACACAACCATCAAAACACTATCTAGCTACAAAATTCTTGACACATTTTATGAAATTTTAACTGGATTAGTTAGAAGCTCAAAGAATATTAAATAGTTCCTGCGATAATTAATAAATTTTGATTAAAGTTTTCCGAAAAATCAACTATAGTTTAACAGTTTTTTTTTTAAATTTGGATTGGGGCATATTTTAAATTCTCTTTACAGCTTTTTGGTGACATGTTATGTAACATAGTCCCACCTACTTAATAAAACGCACAGTTAGTTTTCACTTACCTGGTGCGTGTGTGTGGAGGTCGCACTGCCACTGTCAGAAGCACGTGGCGCGCCCCCCTCGGCGCCTCCGCCCACCTCACGTACACTTTAAAACACCAACTGAACTCGAAATCTTTTCACGATCTGAATTTAGTTCAATAACTTCGATTTTTTTAGTTGTCAACTGTTTTAAAGTTTAGTCGTAAGATGATGATTTGTGAGCGGAGATGAGCGGCTGAGATGAGCGGCAGATGTCGCGTCGTGTGGCCGACTGAACGGCGCCGCGGTCGCTCCAAACAGCCCGAGTGCGCCGCGCCGCTGGGCGGGCCGCAACCCCACGCCCCGCCTCAACGACGCCCACGCCTGGTCACGCCCACCTGAATTAATAAAGGCGGCAAACACTGCCGGACACGCGGACAATGCCACATTGTCCTATGCTGAAATAGTTTCAATTAGAATCCGAAACTGCTTAGGCACAATATATTGTAGTATACCCACCGACGACTCATTCATCACCAAATTGGCAGTTGCATGAACGATTAGCGATACTTTGTCTAATTCAGTTAGTTTAACGTTTATCTTGATATATTAATTTTCTAACTTGGATATTGTTAAGTTAACTGTGTACCGAAATTTAACATATATAGTCAATCACTCGCAGAAAGATAACTATTATAACGTAGATTCTCAACGGTGGCATTTTGCATTTGGCGTGGTTGGTATAGTACTCATGGGTAGGTATACCTATACCTATATCTTTCTTCCATTTCGAACACTAACTGAGTAGGTACTTACGTAGATATATAAATATACGTACCTATATGTAAATAAATATTTAAGCTAATGTTATTAAGGAGTCTAATATTTTAATATTGGCTTGAATATCTCCACAACATTATGTTATAGAATGATGGTGTTCTCCAACGCGGTAACATGAGCAACAAAACATTAAGTAAGTATAGCGTTTTACAAAAAAGGGATGAATTCGCAAGATATGAGGATATTGCTGGTTGTTATGCTAATGTTAATAAAATATTCATATTACAAATACCTACTTGAATTGCAGCACATAAGTAGGTAAACCAGTTAAATTAAATTAATTTTCTTTTTAACTCAATCAATTCATTACATTAGTACCTACATAGGTACCTATACATACCTACAAACTGATCGATTGAAAAAAACCATGTAAGTTATAGTTATATATAATAATGTTATACATAAATGCGAAAATAACTCTTTTTACGCTTTTTCAAGTAATCAATTGTTCATCCTGTAATTTTGCATATCTATACAAGTATGGGTACACGTTGTCAGGGGAACAGCCGCATTACCCTTGACGCTATCGAGTAAGGGTCATAGGTACTCTTGACGCAATCGCGTAAGGATCAAATAGAACTCGAATCGAAATGAGATCGAAAAGGAATCAAATTTTGCCACTTTTTAAGCTTTGAGATCGCGTCTCTATCTTAATTATGCCTTAGGTACTTTTTATCGCGGAATTGCGTTGGGAACTCCGAAATTAACACTGGCGAAACCACGCGGGAACAGCTATGCGAAATAGGCAATTGCAGGTCTAGTATGAGTTTGAAGGCCGAGCCGCAGGCGAGGACTTCAATGATACGAGACAGGCATTTGCCATTTCGGCAAATGTCATTTAAAAAAATGCAAGGAAGTAAACAAGGGCCTTTTATTAACAAAATAACAACGAACTCCGCTTTACTGACATATATATATTTTTTTTTACAGTTTGTGCCGAAAGGTAAACGCATCTGTGGGTATACAGCCACGAGAACGCAATGTGTACGATAGATGAAAGAGTTCTAAATTCAAACAGCACACCGTTTCATACAAAATTGCGGGCGCGCTCTTCGTTCCAAATTCAAAGAACGCGCCGGGAAGTGATTTTGGTTTTTCAGTCTACGTAAATATGATACTTCGCGTGTTCTTTATTCAAAAGTAATGACAATATTTCCGCGCATGTTTAAGAAAATTATATTTTTGGTTAAGTTCTTATTTTCTTTGATACCTATAGTTTTCCTAAAGGAGGTCAGGCTTGTTTGAGGACGTTATAGATCAAAATTTACGGGTTTTAGATTTTTCCTTTTCATTCTATTTACATTCTACACTAAGATCTACCAAACCAAATCATACTCAAGTATCTTCCTCCTTACGGGAAGTCTCTATAATAGTGAAAGTTAGTGAGTATTAAAATTTGCATTCTTAGTTAGAACCTACCTACCTATGTGACTAACCATTTGATACAAGATTTAAAATGTCGTATTTTAAATATCATTAACAAGAGTTTTTATAATAAGTTGACCTGACGCATAGATCTTATGCATTCTAGCTTCCATCGTAACAAAAGTAGAGATATTGGTACTCGATGTGTCTTTCTAGGCTCCGTACAGTACAGCTTTTATAATAAATTTCCAAACAATGTAGTTAATTTGTCAATGAATAAATTTAGGATCAAAAGTAAACACAAATCACGCAATAAAGAATATTATAGCGTATGTAAAGAAGTCAGGATCTGATGGTAGGATCTTGAAGAAATCGAGGGAACTCTACAAATATATAGTATTTCACGGTTTGCAATTCGATTGGATAAATTGTCACTTTATAAATTATAAACCAAGCCACTTAAAAGCGAAAAATAAATAAAACTAAAAAAATAACAAAACCGCTTTAAAAACACAAAAATGACCGCTCGTGTCTGCCCGGGACCTATTTGGCTTGGCACCGACTTCAAACCGATCGGTATTTTGTTATTTTTAACTTCTAACTAGTTTCAGTGCATTTTTGTGTGTTTTGAAGTCGGTTTTAATTTTTTTGTTTAAATTTTATTTTATAAGTAGGTAGATATTTTTTTGTCAATTGTCAGCAGAGGGCGCGTTCCGAACTGAGAGATAGTTTTAAGCACCTGTTAACGATTAAATGAAGAGCTTGTACCAACCAATCCTTAGTAATTTGAATTGAACAAGATATCAAAATACATTGTAAATCTCTACGAAAAGCAGTCAAGGAAAATATTTGAACAGATTAACCGCTTGTTTGTGAATCGAATAAACACGAGAATATACATTTGAATATCGACTAGAAACTAGATATTTACCCGAGCGGGAGATCCCTTCCTCTTGTGACCAGTAAAGCAAACGGACGCCCCGAAGTTGGGACACACTCACCTAATGGTGACAACTGAACGCCGACTGGAACTATCGGACTGTGATCCGTGAACGAACACCTCGGATTAGGGATTATAATATTCGCTTGGCCGTGTATCTCATCTACCTTTAACACGGAAAGATTTACCTTAAACTTAGGTGTGTGTATTTTGTAAGATATCTTTGTTGACAAATCATTTTGTCAAAGCTATTGATATTATACGTATGCAATTACGTATGAAAGATCGGTTAATACGTCATCTGGTTTTTCATCGTTGGTACGTATAGGTATATTATATTATCCCCATTTTCAACAGGATATAAGTTTGATAGATAAGATGAATTATTATAATAGATCGTTTTATAATTAATAGATAGTTATATTACCTACATACCTAGGACAGTAAAGTAAGAAATGCCCCGGCTTCGCCTCGGTTGATAATAAAATATGATCTGAGGCTTTCTTGTTTACTGGCCAAGGTGTAAATATTATTTTTCATTACTCATGCTCGGAAAGTAGGTCTGAAGTTGCCTGAGAAGCGGGTTGAAAGTAGCTCTTTTCAGCCCTAGGGAGAATCGCTTTCAACTGACAACTGTCAAATTATTAAAAAAAAACTAGGTCTATTTTCACATTTCTATTGAACCATGTTCCAACTTTCTATACAGCCAGCGCCATGTAAAATTGAAATAACGTAAAGTTTAAGTAGGTATTAATTAAAATAAAATTCACTCATTTTTTCTTAAGCTAATTAATTAATTAAAATATAAATAATATTATTTTATTTTCTTTAATTAATACTTAATAATTAAAGAAAATATTTTTTTAGATGACTTTATTATAATTTAAGTCGCCACAATGTAAATAAAAAATACTGGCTGAAGAGCTAGCCGGCCAAAGAAAAAGATGTGGGAAAGCGTCAAGCGACTATCCAATCTTCACTCATTTTTTCTTTAGCTAATTCCTATTTTTATTTTGACTTTCCTTGCATTCGTAATGAAAAGCACAGTGTTACCCTCGGGAGAAAGTAACTTATTTAGTGCCTCGAACTATTGGCGCCTTCGCTACGCTCGGGCGCCAAACCCCGTCTCGGCACTAAATGAGTTACTTTCACCCCTTGGATAACAATGTACTATTTCAGGTCGTCGGAGCCGGAAAGTGACAAATTCGTTTATCACATAGGGCCGAAAGTTGACGCTTTCCGGCCGGCGGACTGAAATAGTACATTGTTATCCTATAGGGGTGAAAGTAAAGTAAGTAAAAGTCTTTCTCCCGCGGGTAACACTGTGCTTTTCATTACGAATGCAAGGAAAGTCAAAATAAAAATAGGAATTAGCTAAAGAAAAAATGAGTGAAGATCGGATAGTCGCTTGACACTTTCCCACCTATTTCTTTTTCTTTGGCCGGCTAGCTATTCAGCCAGTATTTTTTATTTACATTGTGGCGACCTAAAAAAAATATTTTCTTTAATTATTAAGTATTAATTAAAGAAAATAAAAAAATATAAATAGGAATTAGCTTAAGAAAAAGTGACTGAATTTTATTTTAATTAATACCTACTTAAACTTTACGTTATTTCAATTTTACATCGCGCTGGCTGTATAGAAAGTTGAAACATGGTTCAATAGAAATGTGAAAATAGACCTAGTTTTTTTTTAATAATTTGACAGTTGTCAGTTGAAAGCGATTCTCCCTAGGGCTGAAAAGGGTTACTTTCAACCCGCTTCTCAGGCAACTTCAGACCTACTTTCCGAGTATGAGTAATGAAAAATAGTTTAATATTATTTTAATTATTTATTAGGACATTTTTTAAAACGTGATGTTTACACGTCAGTGTGGTTTGTCCGTGCGTGCCGTTCGAGATGTAGAAAGTGTATCAACACCAATAAACTTCATGTGAAAAAGGATAATCTAGAATAATCTGAAATGTTTGAATGAAACACACGCGGGTGAAACCAGGTGAAACAAGGCACCAGCTAGTTAGAAAATGAAAGTTTCTCCTAAAATATCTGCTTCATATATGTAGGTATAAAAATATTCGTAAATACAATACAATAACTTATAGCCGAATGTATGATCATTTAATGTAAAACGACATTGATATGATAATACCATACGTCTTGTTTGTTTGGCCATTGGTAGGTATATATCTTTAAGATATAATTATGTATTTGTTTATAGAATTCGATATCCTTTGAACCGATGTGTTGGTTTTGTCAATAGATAAATAAATACATGCTCGACAAACTCAATTTGATTCGATATTAAATTAATAAAGCGTCTCAAATGAGTCGTTCGAAAGTTAAACACTCGACAGACAATGTCGGACGGAGCGCGGGCGCCGCCGCCGGCAGCGAGCCGGGAGCTTTCGGTCACGAACTAATATTTATTTTATCAATATTCTACCGCTTTGAATACGAGTTACCTACGTTTTCTCTTCTATTGGTATATTAGGCCAGGGTTATCAATAATAATTTTTGCTAATTGGTATTTATTGAAGTTATGTGCCTAATCTCCGTCTTAGGCACATTGACAAAATATGTGTAGCAGGCAACGGAAGTGACGCGCGTGAAGACTAAGTACATAGGAACGAGCTTAACATTTGTTTGTTCACGTCAAGGAATCACCACTTATTTATGTGCACAGCCTTGTTTATCTCATTTCGATTCCCTATTTTATCTTGAGTTTCAATAAAATTTATAAGGTTGCAAGTGTGTGTAAAATTTATAAGTGTTGATGAAATAAGATGGAGAACGACTGTTCTCCCCGCGGTTTCACGCGCGTTAATTTTGGAATTTCTTAGAGAACTCTTTGTATCGTGAGCAATCAATCCCTAAAAATGATCAGTGAAAGAATTTTTAGAGTCGGTTCAGTAGTTCCAGTATTTTATTTTTCATTATTAGATAGTGTTCATCAACTTAATCTTCAGTCACATCTAAACATGGTGCATGCAATTAAACGTATCCCGACATTATTTCTCAAACTCTTTAAAGGACAACACTATTACCCGCAGCCCTGAGCGTCTTGTCCTTCGAGGCGAGCGTGTAGGTACGCAGTAGGTACGTACGTAATACGTATAGACAGTGCTCGTGTTAAACCCGCTAATACGTTAACGAGCCCTCCATTCTTGGAGCAACTTTATTTCACGAGACGCGTTGGCATCGCAGCGGAATGCTAAGCAGCCCCCATTGACATTCGAGTGGCGAGCCAATCGCGCGGAAAATACGCTTGTCGCGGCATTTAACTTGGAATTCTTGAAGGATTTTTATTAAATTGAATTATTATGGCGTCAGTATTTATTCGAACGCGTCTTCTTTATGTGCCTCGTCACTTGATCGAGGAGTCGAGCACATTAAATATTATGTCGTGTTCAAGTATCTACGTATTTGAGGCAAATTTTTTGGGGTTCCCAAGCAATGGTTCGGTTTGTTTAAAATGGTATGCTTATTCGTCTCTGTAGAATTGTGCATATATACGAGTAGAGCATAGTGTGTTCGACAGGCTGACCCCGTGTGTCATAGAATAAATTTTCCCTAAATTTAAAGTCAGGTCCCCCTTTCTTACCCCTTTACGAGATTAGAAGTCATGAAGTATGGTTGTTATATCTGCATAGGCAGGTGGAGCTGGCTGGTTGACTTACATAATATCAAAGTCATAGTTAGCAACACTAGCCATCAAGCCAATGCTGTAGAAATCTGATATAAAATGTCCATCGACATAAGCTATAAGAATTTGAATCATAATTAAGTTCCTGTCATAATTTAGTTTAATAATACCTAATCAGTTTCGTAGAATAAATGACTTTCTAGAACGCAATTCAAGAAAGCAGTTCAGAGTTTAAATAAACAAACGAAATTTCACGTGGGCGATGTTACAAGCTATAGTGTTATCATAAAAAAACACATTTTATTCGGAAATATGGAAGCGAAAATATGATCCAAATAAAAAAAATTATCATCTTTAATATGAAACTGGAATTTAGGTAGAGTTGTCAGTGGCTCCCAGCGGGCTTACCTTGGAGACTTCGAGTCACCTCGCTGAGGCTTGACGTCACGTCACACGTCCGTCTCTGACACCCATCGTTGACGAGAATAGCGGCCGCAAAAATACGCTTCCAATAGAATATATTATTTGTGGAGACCTAATTCCTGCCACAGGGCCCGCCGCCGCTCTCTACGCGTCAAATTATAAAACAGGGTTCACGCAAAGAAAACTACCTACATCTTAAGTAGTCACAGCACTGATTTTCAGTAGAGTTTTATGTACTTATCGACTTTTACTAAAATTCCTTACAATTTTTTATTTGCTGTTAACAGATACGGTGTAGGTTATAGGTATCCCAATCACAGTGGTTATTAATAATTACAATATTACTTAGGTAGATATGTGTTTTAGTATCGTGTGTCCAAAAAAACTAGGCAAGCCTTGCCCACCTTCTTTCTATATTCCAGTTTTCAGGATAGTGCACTGTGCATATGAAACGATGAAAATATTGCAGAATTTTCGGCCACCCACCATTGGAGCCAGAAAAACAAGTAGAAGCACAAAAGAATTCCGAGGTGTCCCGGATTTCACGGGGAACAACTGTTTGCTATACCTATGGTTACAAGTAATTTAGATCTCGGAATAGGACATTGGGTATGTGCTTTTCAAATATATAAAGAGTTCCAGAGGAAATTCCAAAATTGATGCGATTAAAACCATGGCGAGAACAGTTGATTGCATATGATATAGTAAACTCCCAGGATACTGTCCATTTTTTTAACAAAATGTACAATTGTACCTTATGTATAGGTACAATTAACAGTAACACTTCTTTAGTCATATAAACAAAATATGGTTCATGTGTTTCTCTATCTTTGCAACAAGTGACGGCAAGACTATATGATTCTGTGACTGTGTGATGTCCTGGCAGCCAGTGCCAACAAAGTCACCCGTCACCCCTAGCCGATAGCGAGAGTACTCCGTCCTCGCAGATGACTCCGCTCCGTCCTACGAGTGACAGCCCGAGCCATATTTTATTCACACCGCGGCGCTCGTAATTCTGTCGATGCAGATAAATTGTTTTACCGCGGGACTGTACCCGGGCTGGGGAGAGAGCCACGTCTCACGTCTTTGGCGTTTGCATGATGAACTCGTTTTTTATGCGCGAATAAAATTGTGTTAGCCACCGACAACGGAGCGACGTGTGAACGCCGCCCGCCCGACGCTACTGAGTACTTACATCCCGAGAAATTGTTTTCGGGAAGCCTACTTTGATATTTATGAAAGTTGGCATGACAAGATATCCGTTTGAGTGAAGGTTTACCATCAGAATCACTTTTGTTATGCACATATTATATATAAACAAAAATTAAATGCTGTTTATCGGTAAGTGAATTATTTGAGAATTTTGACAGAATAACGTCTGTCGAGTCAGCAGTAGTTTGGAATAAAATTTTATTCATTTTATTCCGGATATTATCAGCTTAAATAACAAAATGACAGTGAATAATCCCTACTCAATATTATTTATTTGTTTATCGGTATATAAATGCGAAATTAACTCTGTTTGTTACGCTTTCACGCCTTAAACCGATCATCACGGAATTTTGCATAGGGTTAAACCGCAGGGAACAGCTAGTATTTTATAATAAGTTTGCCATATATATAGAAGATTGAAAAAAATACATTTCAACATAAAAAATCTTTAAACGACAAAAATTCCAAATGCAGAAATATCTCGTTACGAAGAAATCTTCAGTTAGTTTTCAAAATAGTACTCAATTTAGGATGGTTAAAATTCCGTTGCAACTTTAATAGTATTTTCACACCACATGCTCGACAATGCCGAATTATATGTCATGTAAACCTTACCGAAAGCAAGACATTATATCTCTTGGCTTTAGCCGGGTTATAATGTTCTATTGAATTTCATTATAACCCGCTGGTCAATAATGTGATTTTCACTTTCATAATTCTTATTGCTATGTCCATAACGTCTCATTTCGCTAAACAGAATGTGTTCTCAGCGGGCGCGGCCAACTCGATTTTCGAAGACCGAAGCCGTGGCCCACTAGATTCGCAGTGGGACGAACTTCATTTGTTTGTCAAATCGAGTAGGCCACGCCAGCTGAAAGAAGTGGCTATATAGGATCTACTAAGCCTGGTTTTTTATTGTCTCGCATTATGTGAGAAAAGTAGAGTATACACCACAGGGATAAAACTGTTTTTTTCTTGGGCGCTTGAATCCCTCACTGCACTCAGGACTCAATCTTAATTCCCTCCCTTTGGTCGGGAAATAACTTATAACACCCTCGCTGCGCTCGGGAGTTAAATTTGGAGTCCTTCGTTATGTTCAGGATTCAATGTAGCGCCCGTGACATAAAACAGTGCTTTATCCCCTTGGTGTATAATCTACTATTACCTAATCGGGATCTAATATCAGGTTCGGTTTCAGCGCATGGTGTAAACACGTTCGTATTGAGGTGGCTTCGAGTGTTCGCCGCAGGAGTTACGCGGTTCGATGCCATATCAATCCATTGCATAGTAAACATCTCCACATGTTAGCTATTTTACTTACATAATAAATGAGTGTAGTTTCAATTAGATTTACCAAATACGAATGTACTAACTCTACCGAATCGGAGGTAGGCACTAGGCACGACAACGGTGCGTACAGACTGTATAACAAAACATGTTATACAACATTGTCACATAAAATTTTTCAGATAATGTTAACACTGAATGTTATATAACAATTTATAAAACTTAGTCTCGTTTGTTTTTTTTTTTTATTATTTAAAAGTACAACAGTCGCTGCCGCAGCTAGTGAAACGTCCTCTCAGGGACGACATTGTGGATAGCATAACACTGAAGAACGACAAAAGATAATGGTTATATAACATTGTTATACTAATATATACAGTCTTGTTTTATGTTGCAATGTTGTAGAACAATGTTACATAGTGTCACAAAATAAGTCCTATGTAATATATTCTTTCTGTTTTATGTAGGTATAATGCATAAAAGAGAAAGATTGTAAGAGTGACAAGCAATAATTTAAAAGAAAGATGCATAAATGGTATAATTTATGAATGTGTTTATATAGTATGATTGTTAATAAACATCATAGGTAGGTATATGTACTTGAAAGTCGTCGATGATCTTTACAATAAAGAATCCTTACATGGAAGTTTTCGTTGTGTCAATATAATTACCTGTATTGTAATTACCAGTCAAACAAAATTATTTGTAGTACCTAAGTAGTACCGGTAGGTACTTTCTTACCTACTTAGACTTAGAAAAAAAAAGATATGATTCACATAAATGTAGCTTTGAGCGTGCCTGGGGTCCGGTGGAGATTATGAATGTTTATGCTGAAAATAATGCTCAGTTGTGGTATTCGGTGCAAATATTTGAAGACGTCGTCAAAGGGCGGCTTTTTGCGGAGGTCCTTGCTTTGGTGCCGACCGCGGCCCGCGCGGTCTGCGGCCGCCGCGCCGTCAGCTACGGTCAGATAAACCGATTATTTAGCCTTTGAAAATATGTATAGGTACACAACTAGATGGAACTTTGTTAAAGGAATAAAGCCCATAAACAGCATCAGTATCGCGAAATTCAGTCACAGACCACAGTACCTTTACGGTCATAGAAGGCATTCAGCGCACGCAGAGTTGTAGAACTGAAAGTGTGGTTGAACAACTAGAGATAACGTGAGTAGTCACTAGTCACGAAAGACGCAGGTGTTAAGGCACAAAAGTAATTTCGCGCCGTTCCGCACAAAAACTTCAAGTGTTTTGTGTTTCAATTTCGAACGGATATTTTAATGAAACTATCGCTCTTGTAATATTTCTATGTTTATGGCTCAGAAGAATAACTGTTATTGTTCTGAGGTTTATGGTCTTCGTTATTCAAATTTTGCAGTGCCACTCTACATTGTCTACTATATTCTTATGGTATTAAATATTGGTATTAAACCCTACTAATATTATAAATGTGAGAGTGTGGATGTTTGTTACTCAATCACGCAATAATTAGATTTTTTTCTGAAAACAAAGCAGCTCTGTGTTTGCTCAATCAATATTTTGGACATTAGATACAAAATACTGTTATACCTATATATAGTTTTTCAACTAGTACGAAGAGTGGGTAGATTTTTTCCGTGTACCTACCTACCTGATTAAATTTTTTACAACTATGTTGTTTTAAACCACAGAGAAAAGAAATCGAGATAGAGATGACAATATGTAGGCGGGGCAGGCGCGCCACGGTTGCAAAGGAAGTTAGAGCTAATGCTCCAACTCGCTCAAAACTTCTTTTACTAGTATCTCAAGTAACTATAGTTTCCACAATATTCCCAAAACTGTAAATTTTGAAAACAGCGACTAAGTAAAAGCGTAACCAAAAAGCGTTCAATACCTACATTTCTTTACGTTAATGAATGTTTTAGTGCGTGATGAATAGTTTTGTACGCGAAAATCACCCGGCGACACTGGTTTTGTTTTTTGTTTTCATACTAAATTGAATTGATGTCCTTTCTATCAGGTATTTTCTGTTCTGTGTTTTAAAACATACACCTAATTACATTAGGAATGTACTAATTGGCGAGTTACTGTTGTACTTGGTTATTTGTTGTTAAAAATTGTGAGAGATGAACTTGTTAAAAACAGGACATGTAAAAATAAATTGAAATTCGAAACAAATAATCATTCAAAGTATTATGCAAGCCGTGCCTCATGTAACGATATGCCTATATCCGTGTCCCCTTCACTTACCTATTCAAAGCCCGCCAAAGGCTTTGCGGCGCTCCAGCAGCGGTTGCGTGTAACTTAACGAACCCTCTTTGAATCTTTAATGCAGTTTCGTTTAATGTAAGCTAGTTCTCAACTTCGACGGTGCCCGTATCACTATTTGTTTGCAATATTGTAACATGGAACTGAGGAATAACTATAGTCATAATTTCCAAGTCGTTATTTATTCATTCGAGATCCGTCTGTCAATATCATGATGGAAAATTTACTAGTAAAAGAATATTAATATATAGTTACATACCTACCTACCAGCTGTTTTTTATTTGTCTATGTCGGCTCTTTTTTTCTTCTTTTATTGCGAAAGTGATTCATTATTAAATTATGTTTAAATATTGTAAGTACAATGTTTAGAGAATCAGATCTGATAATTTTTGGAAAATTTTTCATATGAAAGGTTATTCATGTTATTTAAAAAAAAAAAACGGTTAAATAACAATAAGTACGAGTGTTAGGTAATCATAATATCATTCCATACAGATTGACTAAATCCCACACAGCTTGAACCAGCTGAACTAATATTTCAAACTCACTGTGCCCCGCGGTTTCACCCGCGTGAATTTCGGAATCCCCGCAGGAACTCCAAAATTCTCTTATATTCTTCTTCTCCTTACAATAACAAATACAACAAAAAAAGAATTAGTCAAAATGGTCCGGCAGTCCAGCCGCGTGATGCCGCGTGACCTAGGGAAATAGAGATTCATTTTTATATAATTAATATATATAGATAACCTGAACTTCTTACATTTTTGAATAATGTCAAAAGATGTACTCGTATGTATGTATATTTAATCAGTCACAAAGAGTTGAGTTAGTCAGGAGCAGAATTAATTCCATTACCAATACAAACATCTACCTGTTTGGCAGGCAGGTACCCCGTTCCTCAAACGAAAGGGAGCCGAGTGGCACCCGACTTCGCAAATTAGATTTTGTATAATGCCTATTTTAATTTGCGCCATCGTCGTCGCTAAACATTGCGAGCTCTTTAATGTTTAAGCGGGCGCACAAACTCTCGCTGTTGACTCTGTGCGGGCGGCGCGGCGGCTGCGGCGGCTCTCGGTTGACATTCATGTACAACGCAAACATGTTCTGTTGGGCGCCCCGGCCCGGCCGGCCCGGCGCGGCGCGATAATAAGCTTACCGGCCGAGGGCGGCGCCGCCCCCGCCCTGCCCCGCCCTAGCCTCATGCTGTTATTAAATTCTTTTGTTGATCCGAACCGACGGAATGCCCAGTTATTCAGCTACAGTCCGGTTTGCGGGATCAACTTAAATATCTTCAAACGGAACTGTCTTTTGAACCGGCGCAGAATGAAGGGATAGAACGAGTTGTTTGCATTTTTCCATCATCTCAACACAAAGCCCTTTGTTCTTTGGATCTGTGCCCAACACGTATAGTTATTTTAATATAACATTTCATAAAAGTCTGCTGCAACAATCGGCTTGTTTATTAAATTTAATTTAAATAGGCAACCATCAAAATGTAAAATGAAATGGAAAGTTGTAATCTAGGCAGCAGGTGCGCGGGCTCCCACCAGCACGCAGCACGTCGGTGTACATCGCATGAGAAAAAGCAATTATAAAATAAGCTGCATAAATTAAAACATGAAAATCCGAGCACATGCCTCACCCCCGCTTCATACGAATTTAGACATCTAAGCTGGGCGCGATTCATTTCTGAAACATTACTCTCCGCTCAACAATAAAACTCATTAATTCTCTCGTGTGGTCGCGTTTTATAAATGTTTCACGTATATTAATAAAATTAACAAAGCGAGTATACGCGAGAGGGCGATTTCTCAACAAAGAGTTGGACCGGAGTACAATGGGGGATAAAATAAATACGTTGAATTTAGCAAACAGTACTAGCGCGCACACAAAGAGCTCCTGAGGCGGGTGGACGGATACATCTGAATTCTGAACCTTCGGTTTCGGGAGGCGCAGGCGCCTGGCTTCATTCTTCCACTACTTACGTATAAAAATAAGGCTCAGTAATCGCTCACTTGAAAACTAAGCCCGATTTCCTTTGCACGCTACTTAAAGGCTACACGCATGACCAAATATTTTAGTCAAAAACCTCGAATAATAGATCACAACGGTCCAAATATGTTAGAGATTAGCCGCCGCACTCAGAGTCGACTTTAATGATTACTTAGTTAAGTATAGATTTTTAAAACAAAACTGCCGCAATCAGACAAGTTTAATAAATTAATGTTAATTGGCATTTAACTAATTTAGGTACATCTCATTAAATGCCAATTAACATTAATTTACTGAACGTCTCTGATTGCGACAGTTTTGTTTTAAAAATCTATACTTAACTAAGTAATCATTAAAGTAGACTCTGAGTGCGGCCGTTAGTCTATTAAAACACAAACTCTTATCTTATCGCTCTCCTATAAACTAAAGACTTACTTACTGCTTATTGTAATCCATTTACAGCCATAGTAACCGCAACTCCACCCTTATTGGAAGATCACTATCGTTGTGTCCGCCGTTTAGTGTCTCTACAGACCGCTACTTATCGCACAAATTACACCGTTCTCTCGAAAACTAGAAAAAGGTGGAGATTTTTTGCACAGCTTAGCGCAATCCCTTACTATTAGAAAATAAAATTCCAATCGTAAAAAAGACAAAGCGAGTATACTATGAAAAAAAAACATTGAAGAAGCCAATCCGGAAAAATATTATCGCTTTTAATGTTGGTAATATATGATTATTATGTTATCACAGTCATTGTATTATTTAGGTATCCTAACTAGCTGTTCTCGCGGATTCACTTGCTTGAACTTCGGACTTTTATTATAGATTATAAATGACATCTAATGATATCCACATGAAAATTCATTGGGTAGTTTAGAAAATCTAATGTGACACGGATAGTCAGTGGCGGCGCAAGACTTAAATTGTGTGTGGGCTAGCAAATTAAAAAAATATGTCGGTCCACACTTCAAACATCCTGTATAAAATCCTGTTTTAGTAACCAATACATATTATGACATTAAATTAAATGTTTCACAAAAATACATAAAAATATATAAAATTCTGAATTCCTAATTTCTTAAATGCAGTACGCACAGGGCGTTATGGTGGAAATGCTGGTCCTGCAATCGGTACATGGTTTTGAAAATTGGATATCTGTCCATATTGAAACCAACAAATATTCTGACGAATTCACTATATACACAGTGCATTGTTTTATTGAATTTTAGTTCAAAATACAAGGTGAGAGGTATGACACTCAATAATTGAACCGAAAATTACTAACGATAAGACTTGTAATCAAGAAGCACCTGAACATCGGGTATAACACTTAAATACTTTTTCTACTTCTCATAAAATCTATCCACAATGACCGATCTATATATGGGCCATAACTATTGTTTGTAAACGATAAAAGTCAATATAAACTCGTAACAAAATATAGTGAGAAAGGTTTTGCCTTTTTGTTCGTGGTAGGGCTAACGTTTACGAATCTCCAGTTGAGCCCTCACTAGAGGATTTTATTGCCATTCGTATTGTCGGCCAGAGATTTACTTTGACATGTTGCAATTCGTTTCATCGGCGAAAAGATTGTCTTTTACAATTCTACGCGTTGTTTTTATATTTGGTATACGAGTGCAAAAAAGCCATCTATTTATAGACGACTAGCTAGTCGCCAGCGGTTTCTCTCGTGTCA
Organism: Zygaena filipendulae; assembly: GCA_907165275.2. NCBI lineage: Eukaryota > Metazoa > Arthropoda > Insecta > Lepidoptera > Zygaenidae > Zygaena > Zygaena filipendulae. Next base: position 4,462,188 of record OU015649.1, read on the forward strand.
GTTTCGTAAATCCTGCACGAACTCTATCAGCATGAAAGTGGCCTATCTACTATTCCGAGAACTATTAAGTACCTGCCTATTCTTAGTTATACACCAAGTAGCTTTTCCTCCGCGGCGATTCTCAATCTTTTCGATATTCCCGCTGGAACTCTTTATCAAAAGTAGGTATCCTGTCACTCAAGAATACTGTATAGCTCCCTATCAATGAAAGAATTTTTAAAATCTGTTCAGTAGTTTCAGAAATTACCCTCCCTATGCTAACTTACAAACTTAACCTCTTTATAATATGAGCTTAGAAACCTAGATAGTTACAAATGGCGCTTTCTTTGTTACCTGTAGGTATATTAAATTATTTTACTGTCAGTAAATGATCCATATGCAGAAATTATCCACAGTTATATGTAAACATGGAATATGTAAAATCAATACGCAAACGTACCCTCGTTGACTAATGACTATTAATTAGTATTGCCAGCTGCGATGGATAGAATAATAAATATTAAACGTTACCTCCGTCAACAGCCACACAGCTGAGTGCGGTGTGTCGGGTAAAATGCACCAGGCAACACATTAACAGCGTACCCGGGGAAGGCCTTTGTCTACACTACACGAATTACGGAGGAGGCGAAAATTTAAATACCCGCCGGTACTGTTTTACATGTAAGAGATGCATTTTGCATCTAATGTGACGATTAAATAACGCGACAAAGAGTTAGGTACTTGCGTGCTTGTGAGGACCGTATAGAAATTATTTCACAAACATGCGGCGAAAGCGTTAAATAAATAAGTCTTTACTCCATATTATTATGAATAACTTTGGTGATTCTAAAGTCACACATTTTTAAGTAAAAATTTACGTTACTAATTAAGTACTATTATATTTTAATAACTCATTCACTCAGTTTTTATAGCCTAAAAGCTTAATATTCGAATTAGGTAAATCACATTTACATGATAAAAGGACAACAAAAGCTTTACCGTTTAAATTAATTCTCATTAGATAATTACCAAATTTTAAAAAGAAACCGATTTTTTTTTAAACGGTCACATCTATAGTAAAAACTCCAACAAACTTAAAACGTTCGACGCAAATTTTAAATAAATTAAAATAAAACATAATTTTAATTCGGTGCCAAGCCCGCTTTTCAAACTGCCCACTTGGGTTGTTCTTCTCACGACGAGCTCGTGGCGGGAGTGGACTTAGCCCATCTACACATCTACTCCATATTTGGCTTGTCACCGACTTCAAACCGATCAGTAGTAGCACAAACCAATAATAATATTACGTGTATTTTTGTCTTATTTTGTTTTATTTTTACCTTTTTAGTTTTGTGTTTTTGGAAGTCGGTTTATATTTTTTTGTTAAAATTTTGTTTATTTCTCGCTTTTCAGTGGGTTGGCTGTCAATACCCAAATCGCTATAGGTGTGCCTATAATTTTTGAAGAGTTCCCTCGATTTCTCCAAGATTCCATCATCAGATCCCGACTTGGTGGCAATGGGACCTAAGTTTCACCCTTTCAAACAAAAAAAGAATTTTCAAAATCGGTCCAACCGACTTCGAGTAATCGCGTAACAAACATACAAAAAATTAAAAATAAGTGCATTGCATAATTATTCATCTCAACGCAAGCTGAATTAATACAACGTGTCGTGTTTAACTCAGGCTCACATTACCACGCGATTAAGCTAACTGAAAGAATACCCCAAGCTTTCACGCCAGCGAGCGCAACCACTAGAATATTTTTACAACCCTAATGAAACGAGCAAAACGAACCTTTATAATCGTATTGTCTTTAGCTAAATAGATACGTACATAGATTAGACTGGCTATTCCGTGCGGTTTTACTCTATTTTCCATTAAAGTGGTTGCAAAAATCCTTTCATAATGATTACAAACAAACGAAATATGCAAAACTTTCAAGATTCTTGATTTTTATGAATGAGTCAAAATAATATTCAATTTTCATGTATAGTTTAAAAAAGTAATCCTAACTAATATAAATGTGAAATTGAGTTTGTTTGTTTGTTACGCTTTCATGCCTTAACGGCTCACCGCTCAACCGATCATCATGAAGTTTGGTATACACGTTGTCAGGTATACAGTGAAGGACATATGAATACGATACTTTGTATCCCGGAATTCCTGCGGGAACTCCGAAATTTCCGCGGGTGAAAACGCAGGGGACAGCTAGTATACGTATTTAACATGTACGTAGAGACATGAGTTTCATAATAGAGACTTAATTGAATTAAGTAGGTATTAAAAATACAGCACCAGTAAAAACCTTAAAAATTGAAGGAATTCATTCGATATTTCGTGACGGTACGCATAGCACAGTAGAAAGTATAGTCCAGTGAAGCTCGTCCACTTTCACACACACAAGCAAATATGCCAACGTAGATAAATAAATATCTACCTACCAAGTAACATCGCAGCGGAATCACGAGAAGCAATAAAGTTTTGTTAATGTCCCAAAGTCTTATTCAAGAAACGAGTGAAGTGCCATTATTTGAAACAGCACCCCGGCCTCGATGGGGTAGTTTATTTTCAAGTTAGCTCATTAATTAATTGGGCTTCCACCGCGATGGGCCGTGTGCTTTTTACGACTGCCATAAACTCATCTTGCGCAGATCTACGCGACGGACTCTTTGGGTGGCGTCTTTGTTTTCTAGATCATAGTAAAATTGTTTAATAACTAGTTATACACCCTGGCTTCACCGGAGTCAATTTCGGGTTCCCCTCGAATATTCCGTACAAAATTATCTTATGTAAGTAGGTATCGAGGTATATTCTGTTTCAATATTCGTCCAAATCTGTTCTGTCATTTGTAAGTGATTGAGTATCAAACATCCAAATATCATCATTCCTCGTAGTTTCTCCTCTTCTTTACTTATTATATTATTAGTTTCACCCACATCAGTTTCCCTCGGGAACACAACATTTTATAACCTTAATTTGATATCTACGTTTCAAGAAGGCTAGTCGCAACGAATTTTGTTGTAGTTTTGTTGCAATTTGTTCAATAGCATTATTGTTAATTGTTAAACAATATACTTAACATGAAAAAATTTGGTGGCATAATATTTTGCTAAAAGTTGTGGCAAAACCAACAAATATTTAGTAACTTTTAAAACTTCTATAGTGACTGTGTGGCAGCAGCATAAAACTTCTTTAACGTTGTGACGTTATTTATGATGATTTTAACTAATTTTGAAAAACTTAACAAAACAATAAATATTTAAGATTGGCTGGTGTTTGAATATTACCTAAACCTTTGTCGGATCGAAAACTGAGTAGGAATTGCAACGTTTCCGTCACGCTTTCGTCATTTAAAGCATTTCATTGTATTTTACCTACCTAAAAAAAAAGAAAACAATATAGATAGGTAGTAAACTAACTTTTTGCGAAAATCCTTATCAGTAGATTGTATTTTAAATTCTTACACAGCATTTAATTTCAAAATTTTGCGTGCAATTAAGCAATTGTTTGAGCAATTCAGTTTACGACTGAACATTCGTTAAAAGAGGCTTTTCGACGCCGCAGCCGGTTTTATGATGGTTCTCGACAGAAAATTGACGGTTTTATTATGGTACTTTGGATTCTTGATTTTCTTAAACACTTTTACCTATAACTAATAGCTGTGTAACTTCGGTTGTCTTAGATTTTTAATTTTTTCTCAGCTTTCGATCTACATTAAAATATGAAGACATAGATAATCAATCAAAAAAAAGAATTCATTTAAGAACCACTAGAAGATAACATCACTCTCGATAGATCCACTGTTCAATTACCTACCATAGATCCATGACAGATCTATTTATCTGGTTTTTTCCCAGAATATATATTTTTATAAGATGTTCTTAGAACATTTTTGATTGATCCACTAGCGAAAATCGTGATGGATTTATTGTATATTAAAATTTCAAATTGCCTACTAAATACCTACTTGAATCATTTGTAACACATGCTGTAACGCTGGCCATAGATTATATCTATCGAATATCTCGGTCATGCTCGGTTTGAGCAAAGTAACATAGGAAAAAACTTGAATGGCGTTATATTCTGCCATACATACAGTGTAACACGGAGTAAAACATCCCTCAAGCCCGCTCCGCGGAAGCTGAACGCGGGACTTTTAATAGCGCCGTACCGCGGTTGCCGGCTGTTGCGAATTTAAATCACCAGCCGCAGTCGCACGGCGAGTTGCCAGCACCTGCCCGTTTATTTTATTCCCCACGTCTTCCCACAGTTGCTAGCAATTTTATAACGTCCCAGCGTTATGTTAGCAACACGTAGCTGAGGTACAAATACTTAATTGTCTTACGCAGAAGTTTGTGTCAGGCGCTTGTTGAATTTTAAAATAATTTCGAAACAATATTTATAACCATGTATGTGTTTATATTTTATATTTATTTTGCAAAACAAGTCTTATTTTATTAACAAAAATCACTAATAATAAATAAAAAAATCTAATAAATATGAGATAAACATTCAGATGTTTCTCAATGTCTAATTTCTATAGTAATAAATAATAATAAATAATGCTTGAACATTATCAAACACCATCACATGGTGGCCAGATCAAACAGATCTGGTAGGTAAGTACTATAGGTACACCCGATATATTACATAAACACTTTTGAATGTACATTCATCATATGATACTAACTAAACACTCAGACTTAGGGCAAGCACAAGTGATCATCATATTGTTAAGAATCTTTTCGCCAACGCCGGTATCGAAACGCGATACCTATCGTGGCATATCGCGATACCTCAGGGCCCTTTATTCACTATGACCATAACACGCCGCAAAAATTATTTTTCCCTTGCGATCAAAGAAGATTCACTTTAAAAAAATACATTTACAACGGGTGTTATGGTATACTGAATATAATTTGTAATATTTTTTCGTCTGGAGCGGTCAGAATTGTTTTTAGGACGCGCTTTATGGGCAACGAATGTAGTTGGTCATAGAGAATAAGGGCCCAGATTTGATTAACACTAACAAAAGCATCGAGAGCATTGAAGGACCAACGATGCTGTTAAGTAGTAGGTATAGAATCAATTGTCTGTCCAGTGAGTTCAAGTCGTTCTAAAAATCGTGGTTTTTTACTCATCATTTACCTCTAATAGTTCCAGAGCTCCCATAGAGATAAGAGACCCCTCCCAAAAATACATTGTGTATCGACTCTAGTTGTTGAAACACCACTAGATCTAATTGTGAATTGTTTTGTAAAAACATCATATTAGATTTTCCATCTTATTGGTTCCATTATGAACACAATATCTTAATAATTTACCTACATTGAATATAAAATTATCGCAGTCTCTACTAAAATCAATAACGTCTAATTACACACTTCCAACAACACAGAACGAGAATCAACTAAATCTAATTACCTATTATTATTATTGTATGTAGTTTTTAAGTACAAGACAAATTTTACTATCTATTTCCATACAAAAACTAAATAAATACTTATTCAAATACTTTTACTACATTTCTATACAAAAATAGACTGATCTTAGATAGGTTACAATAATTTTGTCGAAGCATAATTATAAGAAAACTTTTTAATGACTTTTTTTTAATAAACAGGTATCTTTTGAATACCTAACAATTTAAATAAATTTAACTTTTATAATTAATTTATGTATAATAATTTTATTATTGTCGTAGAGCCAAAGTTTTTTCAATAAATAATACCAAGTCTTAGAACTTTGTCACACCAAAGTTACTCTGCTTGGAATAAATAAACTAGTTATAAATATTAAATATTTATCTTGTAAAAAAACTGTAACCGAATTTTCATTGTTTGCTTATGTATATCATTGGCACAAATGGTTAAGTAAAAAAATGTAGATACAATATCTCTAAATAATTAAAGTTCGGATAGCTTTAATCTTTAGTATAAGTCGGTACGTCGCAGGCAAATTGTTTTATCTGTTTTCAAAATTTTAAGTGAAATGCTGAGGCAGAAAAATGCCGAGGTTTTGTATTTTCGGGCACTCTGTCGTGTGGTGTAGGGTTTGATCTGTGACCTAAGCAGAGTCAATAGGTAGGTAATACGTCTTTTCGATGTGCGAGCATCCACCACAATAGGTACATATCCGGTCCTAGGAATTATACAAAAAGAGGAACGTCTGTAAGTGGATGAAAGAGAATACAATAGACCAACGACATACTCGTACATAATGCCCATTCCTCAAAAAAATATATTTGATAAATGAAAAAATGCCCTACTTATAAAATCTACATAGGTAATTTTATAATAATTTTAATAGGTACAACACATAATTGAGATTTAAAAAAAAACATACAGATCATCTTCGCGGGCTTCGTGAACTGACATTGCTGTTCATTTCAATCTGAAATGAAGAAAACACTCCTGTATATACTTTGGCCACTCGTTGCGACAGCTGACCCTCGTCAGCTCGGCCCAACATAAGTCGGAACTCATTGTAGGTACTGACAGACATCCCGCACTTCGGCTCGGCCCAACATAAGTCGGACCTCATTGTACTTCAAATGAGATGTACCATTACATATTTCTGGTGCTGAGACCCACCTTGTCGGAGGATCCGGCCAGTATGAGCGGCGAGGAGGGCGCGGGCAGGTCCTGGTCCCGGGGCGCGGCGGAGCGCCGCGTCTCTCCGGCGAGCTGGTGCGCTTCCCTCGGCAGCCAGCGCCACACCAGCGGCGCGAACAGCTCCGCGTCGCGGGCGCGGCGCGCGTCGCAGCACCAGCCCACCAGCGCGCCCACCGCCAGCGTCGTGAGCAGCCCGAGCGGCGCGATCCAGTGGTACGACACGCGGAACAGCGGGAATATCGACTCCGGGTCCTGACGCAAGGTGCGGTAAACCATTCCTTACTATATTATAATTAAAGTTATTAAAGTTATTAACACAGAACGCTTTATAGAGAGTTATAGAACGTTTTTTTAATTATGTGTTTACCTTACTACATTGTTTAAATACATTGGAAAATACATTGTGTAAAAAAATATTGGAAAAAATGACGCTATAATTTTAAAACACGATTTACTCCAAATTTCTCCGGTGTGGGTTAACACAGTATTGCTTACCTCTGTCCAAAATGCCAAAGTGTTTGCAACGAATTGTCATGAAATTTTTCATACACGTTGTCAGGGGTACAGAGAAGAACATAGGGTACTTTTATCCCGGAATTCCTGCGGGAACTCCGTAATCAACGCGTGTGAAGTTGCGGCAGACAGCTAGTGAATAAATAAATATAACCGTATAAAAGTAAATATCACTGAATAAAAATAATAGAGAAGATATGATGATTTTTTATAACGGATGGCGGTAGATTCACCACTGCATTGCAATCAGCAGCAATACAGCAGCAGCAGTATACACTTTGATAATCTTTAAACATTATCCTATTGCAATATGGTTCAATGACTGACAGAACTCAGACCAAATAAAAACTAAAAACGGAACGCTTCGAACAAACAAATGAAGCCAAGAAAAAGACATCATCGTCGTATACGTACACAGAAACACGCACACACTTACAAGAAAAAGACATCATAAATCACTTATCACCAGTAAGTAAACTTTGCAAATCCATACACTTTCCTAATCACCACATGCATACGCAACCGGCTTCACCTCGTTGTTCGAGACGTTCCGTCTTTAGTTTTTATTTGGTCTGAGTGTCAGAAGTGTTGGTATGCTTCTGTTGCTGACTGTACTAGGGCCTTGTAACGAGGCCTCTGTGTGCCACTCGTTATGATATCCTGCCACATTTTTATTATCACTTTTATTTTCAACAAACATACAGTACCTAAGTAGTATTTCTGTATTATTTAGCATTCTTGATTCTAAATTCAAATCGTGTATTTTCTATGTTCCAGCTTATACATAATTATGTATAGTCAATTTATCACTCTTTAGGCTATCTAAATTATCTATCTAATATATATAAATCACGTGTCACGTTGTTTGTCCGCGATGGACTCCGAAACTACTGAACGAATTTTGATAAAATTTTGCAACCATTTATAATATGGTCCAACTTAAAAGATAGGATAGTTTTTATCCCGGAATTCCCTCGGAAACTGAAGGACATAGAGTAATTTTTTCCCGAAACCTCCGCGGGAACTCCGAAATTACCGCGGATGAAATCGCGGGGGACAGCTAGTGTAGGTATTTATAAAAACGAGCGAGCCGGAGGTATTAGGACAGGTCCCCGAAATAAACCCGACAGCTAAAGCAGCTCCACTGGCCATGCAATACTCACGAGGTCGCTGTGCACGGGCACGTACGAGGAGTTGAGCGCGCACAGCGGCGCGACGCGGGCGGGCGGCGCGCGCAGGCCGCGGGCGGCGGCCGCCTGCGTGCCCAGCGACACGGCGCCCGCCGCCAGCGCGCCCGCCGCCGCGCCCGCCACCGCGCCGCGCGGCCCCACCCACGGGAACGCCATGCCCAGCGTGAAGATGCCGCACGTCGCGCTCGCCGCTATCGCCGACAGCGCCGTCGCCACGCCTGCACACGCGCGCCGCGCGCAACAGCGTCACAGAAAAGACGATCGAAAAATAGGCCAACAAGGCTATATTTGACTATATTTTTGTCATTAGTAGGTACGTCCTCTAGATTCATTAAATACTAGCTGTGCCCTGCGGTTTCACCCGCATGTCGCGCTCGCCGACAGCGCCGTCGCCACGCCAGGCGCGTGAACGAGCGTCTTATAAAAAAAACTACATAAATATCGTCCAATTTTGCGTTTCTTAGTTTTCTACAACAACAACGATTAAATATTGTCAACCATGGCTTAGATACAGAATACAGATACATCCAAGGCACCCAGATTTTGGGTCCTGGTTAGAATGCTTGTTGAGGCACAAAGGAATATGTATGTAGGTAGGTATACAGATATGCCACGGGGAAGTTAGCCAGTTATTATTAGCCGACAGCGCCGTCGCCACGCCTGGCGCGCGCACGAGCGTGATAGAGAAACGATAGAAAAACAGTCCCGTCCCATAAGGCTATTTGACTACGTTTTTGTTTTTAGTACATCCTGTCGATTCATAAAAGACTTCTTTTTTACGGGTAAGCAAAAATAACGGAGATACGTTGGATCGATATTTCGCGTGACGTCACAAGCAGGTAGATACTATTTTTACCTGCATATGACCCACACCTAAACTTTAATGCACTTTATCCAAGTTTATTTTCATTAATTTGGCTAAGGGACCATGGCTTAATTACAGACACTCAAATCTAATCTAAGGCACCTATAATTTTGGGGTTCTAGTAAGCATGCCTGTTGAGGCACAAGGGAATAATATGTAGATGATGCCACGAGAAAGCCAACAGCGCGTCGCCACGCCGCACCTGCCACGCGCCCAAGCAACGGCTTTAACAGGCTATGATAAGGTGCATCTAGTTTTAGGGCTCGACGTATACGCTTTAATTGTGTATTAAAAATAAAAAAAAAAATTAAAAAAAAATTAAAAAAAAATCTAGGACTACATGATTTTAAAGGTTTGAAGGTTGTCCGTCAAGATAATATACGTAGCTCGCTGGCGGGATTACTTCTCATTCCTGGTACAGCCCGCCACATACATATACAGAACCATAGGGACATAGTCAACTTCTAACTGTCGCTGAACATCGACAGTATTGACGAAGATTTGCCCAAATAAAGAAATAGGTATCCTCTAGTTTTATTTATAATTTATGGGAATATAAAACATTAGAGGTACGCAGTCTTTTGGTTGAAAATGTCAGAGTTCAAATGACAGTCATCGCCGCTTCTAATTCCTCCAACTTCATTTGCATATAAACATTTGGTGATCAGCCTTGTTTGTTACTTAAAAGTATACTAGCTAACCCCCGCGGTTTCCCTCGCGGTAATTTCAAAGTCCCCATGGGAATTTCAGGATAAACTATACATATAAACCTTTCTCATAAATCACTCTATCTATTGGTGAAAACCGCATTAAAATCCATTCAGTAGTTTTTGGATTTATCGCGAAGAAACAGCAAAAGCGACTTCAATTAAAATCAATCTTCTATGTAAAGATTTACTGTAAATCTTAATTTATAATTCATACCTAATACACCTCCAAGCTTCGATATGACGAACAGCATGAGCAAGGAGACTATAGCGAGTATGGCGGTGAAGCCGCGCGCGATGAGGCCCTGCGTGAACGGCTTGAGGTCCAGCTTGAGCCAGCTGCCCATGATGTCCTCGACGGCGACCAGCGCGCACGCGTTCAGCACCGCCGACAGCGAACTGGGGGCGACAACTTGCGCATTCAATTTTATACACATAGGCTACTTTTCATCTCAAAACTCCCGCAGAAACTTCGAACTTAACGAGGGTAGAGCCGCGGACAACAGCTTTTTGCAGCAATTGGGTACTTTGGGTAGTCCCTCGCGTAGATTAATAAAAAATATTGCACACGTATTTTTTCTTTTTTTAAATAATCATAAAACAACGGCGATACATTGAGTTGAAATTTCGCGTGACGTCACAACCCGGTGCAGTTTGTACGGGGCTTATACTGAATAATGACGTCACGAGTACCCTAAACTTTAATGCGCTTTATCAATTTATTTCATTAATTTGAAAAAGCAAAAAATACGTAGGTATCTATTATTTTTTTATTTTCCAACTGACGGATTAGTTAGAATTTTGATTTTCTAACCTCGAAAAACCATTTGATACAGGCTCTAGTCAATATAATGCCCACCTGAGGCCGGCGCCGAACACGCCGGCCAGGAACACGCCGGCCAGGCCGGGCAGCTTCTGCACCTCGGTGACGTACGTGACGAAGGCGGGCAGCAGCCGGTCGTCGACGAGCGGCGCGCCGCCCGGGGCGCAGCCGCCCACCGTCCACGCCACCCACGCCGCCAGCCCGCACCACACGCACAGCGATATCGCCAGTATCGCGCCCACGCAGAAAATGCCCAACGCGCTGCAAACAATACATTTATGTCTCATATCGATAGTCAATAGGACATATCCATACCATTTAATGTGCTCGATCTGGGGCTACATTTAATTTACATGCAATTTATAATGTTCTTATTTTTTTTGGTAAATAAGCAAGACCTATTATATTTTTAGAAAGTTTATTAATATTAAACACTACTCAAACCAGATACGCTCTCACTGTCGGTTATTTTGTTCCGAGAAAATGATATCTTGAGAAGTGATTTTGAGTACCTAGTGTTACGACCTACGGGCGTTAGAATATCAGCTGGCGACATCACTCACAAGATGGCCTGCCGCTTGCTAGGCAGCGCGATGTAGCGCTGCACCATCGTCTGGTTGACGGAGTTGAAGCACGTCCAGTAGATGCAGCCCCCCACCACCGAGCCCCAGCCGGTCTGACGCTCGTACGGCGATAACTTCCAACTGACGCCAATACCAAACCAATTAATTATTATTTATTGATAACTAGCCGTTCCCCGCAGTTTCACCTGCGTTATTTCGGAGTTCCCGTGGAAATTATGGAATAAAAAGTACCTACCCTATATCTTATTCCAGATACAGACTTTATAATCTATCTATCTCTCTCTCTGTGTGTGTCTCTGCGTCATGTTAATGAATTTATAACCAGAGAGAAGGTAATCACTACGTGTTTATAACCATGGCCATGAAATAAACAAAAAATCAATCAATCAACCAAAGAACGTCATAATTCTATAATGAAAAAGATTCATCAAACATGGAAAAAATTATACAAAGATGACTCAGTAGGTAGGTAAACTAAGTATGTACCTATATTTATTCATTTTGAGGAGAAAATTATATCTATTGTCAAGTTTACGCAATTACAATCGATATCAATTAGGTACCGTGTTTATCAAAAGTAAACGCTTTTGTGTTTGACCTACGGCGACGAACCGAAATTACTAAGAATAATTAATATAGGTATTAAATATTTCAATAAATAATCGAGAAAGACGATTTTACTCGTACCTACATAAAGCATATTAGGTAGAGAAGTATCTCTATAGTATAATTATTCTGTGCCGAAATCCTAGCTAAGGTACCTAAGAATTTTTTTTAAACTTATAATAATACTAGCTATGCCCCGCGGTTTCACCCGCGGTAATTTCGGAGTTCCCGCGGGAGTTTCGGGATGAAAAGTACCCTATGTCCTTCTCTTTACCCCTGGCAACGTGCCAACAACATGCCAAATCTCATCCAAATCCGCTCAGCTATCTTTGCGTGATTGAGTAAAAAACATCCAAATATCCAAACATGCACACTTTCACATTTATAATATTAGTAGGATTAAATTCGAAAAATTCCACGAATTTTATTCTTACTACCTGTTATAAGCACTGATTATATTATAATCACCGCTGATATAAGTAATACAATAATCACCAGTGCAGCTTGCACTTAGCTAATGCTGAGTTGGTGACCCTTTCGGCAGAGCATGCCTAAGGGTTTAAATTGGACACCCTTTTGTTTGTTTGTTTTTTTTTTGCGTGTTGTGCTGAGATACATGTAACACATAAATGTATTCTCTTTCTTTCTGATGTCGATTTTTGCTTACTTGGAGAAATCTAAGCGGCCCGTTTCTCTGGCGACCGTGGAGACCGCACGGAACCCGCCGACGGCGCAGGTGCCCGCCACTGCCACTAGCAGCACGCCTATGAACATGACGCCGGTCTGCACCGAGTCCGTCCACACTACCGCTCGCAAACCACCCTAGCACACCAAAAAAATTTATAGTGTTACCAGCCCGGTGACACTCCAGGATTCAAGTATTTTCCAACAAGTAAAGACGGCTTGCTTGTACACGTGTTGTGCGTGTTATAGATAGATTCTACATGTTATACCGTCCTCAGTCTTTACCAAGGTCATTTTCGCGCGGTATGAGGAGGTATAAAAATGGTGGGAGGTATAGAGTGTCGCTTCTTTATATAATCTCGATTCTTTGGTGTCACCAAGGAATACAAACTTTTACTATCTAAAGAAACGACACTCTCCGCCCCCGCGAACTTCGTGCCTCCCCATGCCCCGCCAGGTGCTAGAGGTGATAGCGGTGTATAGGCAGGCCGTTACTGGCTGTTTGCTTGTTAGACAATATCAACTTGAATTTCGAATTCAAAATTCGTCACCCACGTTCATAAAAAAACGTGTAAACTTGATAGTAGTATCAATATCAGCTAATACTCCTCCTCTATAGCGACCACGTACTGAAAGACGCGGTGTGTATATTCATTTACAATAGATAAGGTAGCGCATCAAGAACGGTCATCGTAGGCGTGAGTCTCATATAAGCCTGACACTTGGTCAAATAAAGCTCAGCCGGTATCTATCTACTACTCCATCGATCAATCATAATATCGTCTCTTTTTCTGACTATATACTCTATATACTCTGTAGTGTTTTATTTCTGTATCCTGTTGCTATACAATCGTTTGCTCATTATTTATTTCGTGTAATTGAGCCTTGAGGTAACTTTCCATAATTCTCGGCCGTTTCAATCGTAAGCCGTCCTTGAAAACATATTGTGTGGTACCTACCTACTGTGTGGGTTGATAGATATAATGTTAAAATAATAATCTCCGAGCAGTATCAGTAAAGTTTCTTATTTATATTTCCACTAATTACCTAAATGGCTCGATACTTATAAACTATACCCCAAAACTACATGAAATAAAGAAGGTAATAATAGTAATTGAACACTATTTAGTTTACATAAATCACTATTAGGTACTATACGCACCTATATTATGATACTATCTACAAAATTACCACTACTTTAAAAAAATACTAGGTACACCTATACGTATCTAGTTTTTTCCTGATTAAAAGGAACGCATTTTCGATAAAACATTGGAAATAAACTTTCGTGCTTTTTCTAACATTATGAGCATACCGGTACATTAAAGAATTAAAACAAATACCTATAGGTATTTACTTAATATGGAATTAAATACTCACTAATACAGTATAAAGTCCGCACACAAGGACCATGATCCCACCCACGGCGAACTCATTAAAACCAGTCACTGAAAATAAAATTACAATACTTATATAAGTAAATGGGTAATGTAATGGGTAATGTACAACGTTTTGTTACTTTTTAGTGAAACTATTTAGTTGTGTTCGTGAATAAATTTTGTGCAATGATAAATATTAAGAAAAGAAATTCGCTAAAATATAATTCCATGACTCAAGAAATTCGATGAGGAAGTTTCATCATGGTAGAGTCAATTCACATTGAAAAAGCAGCGAAGCGCAGCAACCTTAGGAGCATATTCGACGCATAGTTTTAACTATCATTTTGAACTTCACAAGGGCCGCACAACTGCTAACAGCGTACCGCTATATACCCATTCTATTCAAAATTATTTTCATCGGAATGTAATGTGAAAAATGCTTAATAAATAATCTTTCAATGTGAATTGATCCTAAGTGGAAACAGATAAATTAACCTAAAACAGTGATATTCAGATACGCCGCTATCGTCTGTTTGGAATATCGAGAGGTCTGTATCAGCTACTGTGTGTATCGATACGATACGAACGATAATAATATGGGGTGTTCAAAGTCCGGATTATGTGACGGCGCGGCGGCACGCGTCCGTAATATCGCAAGACATGTTTTATCAGAAGGTCTTCCCAATACACTCACGCACATATTGGGTTTATATGTATATCTGTGGTGTAAAATTTTCTGTTTCCCGTAACGTAATGTTATGATTGCAATTATTATGCCTAAGATCATCTTCAAGACTTTATAATAATTGAACCATTAATTAATTAATAAAGGAAATTTCATGTGTTAAATGAACTCACATTGATTGAACGCCAACGCAGGAACATAAACCACCATTGGTAAGAACAATACCTAGCAGAAAAACAATATATATTATTTTCGAATTTTTAAAAATTATAAATAAGTGTTCCAAGCTGCCACCAAAGCACAAAATACTAAAAGCTTAGGGTGTTAAAGAAGGAAATATGATACATAGGCACATCCAGATTCCAGACCCAAAAGCGGAACTACCTATACAAAATCTGCCCACGCGCGGAATCGAACTCGAGACCGATTGATTACTAAGCGGTAGCATTGGGTATGGTGACCAATATCTTTTATTTTTCTATTTTGATTAATCTTACTACAAAAAAGTAAACTTATCGTTAATGAAAAATGTTTACTTTGAAATTGATTTTATGGCTACTCCGCCCGGACCCCGGGATTTCACCCCCGCTGCAACACCGCCGCGTACGCCGCACGACGCGCGCGCCCATTGATATTATTACGAATAGATAGTGTCCATGTTTTACTGATTTAAAGTCGGATAAAAAATATAAAAAAGTTTTGAACAAATAATAGAAATGTATCTATTACTGATACTGATTACTGAACCACCAAAAATTTTTTGCGCATTGCTAAAAAAATATTCCTGTATATAGATATAATCTATCGTATATAATAGCAAGCAACGTGTTGCTGGCTGTGTCTAGTTACCTACATAATGATAGCTAATTGACCATTGTCCGTTACTGTTTACATATAAATTTATTAGCAACGATCACAGTCCACAATCACCAAGTGCCATCTAACCTTGAGTATTTGACACATCTTGGTTATTACGTATCTTTAAGAATTTAAGTAATGTTGACTATAATATATTACTATTATTACTATACTTCTTACAAGATACTACTTATAGTGTTCGATTCGGTACAGATTTTTGATTAACAACTAGCTGTTTTCCGCTGATTCGTCGACACGAAGTTCGGAAATCTCTCGGGAGCTTACATTTTTCCAGTATGAAAACTACTATTATTAAGTTATACTTTTATTACAGACGGACACTTCAGTTTATGTAGATAATACATAACTATACATAGCTTATAGATTCTAAAATCAATATTTATAATAGATTTACTTATTCGCATTATATAAGAGTAGGTAATGTACACCATCCTCTAACTCTAGACACGGATGTGAACTGTAAATATTGAATACATAATAATCATACTATTTAAATAATATCGTAAAAATAAAATATAATATTCGTGTAAAACATTCATAACATAAAATTTTATTATTCAAATAATTCGCCTTAGAAAGAATAATATTTGTTTCAATAGTTAAATATATCTCTCTACTTGGCGGGTGGGATCTACTAGCTGTTGCCCGTGGTTTCACTAGCGTTCATTTCAGAGTTCCCGAGAGATTTCGGGATAAAAATATTATGCTGTACCAATGTGTATGCAAAATTTTAGTTGAGTAGTTCAGCCGTGAAAGCGTAACAAACAAACAATCGCATTTATAATTAGTTAGGTAGGCAGAATTTCAACTCAAAACAATGGACCAAATATCAATGTAAGGTGGAAATAAGACTGTTATACATAGAGACGGCGTGTTAGATGGGGCCAGTCCATTAAGCACGTGCATTGCCGTGCGTTCCCGCGTGTCTCGCGTGTCTCGCCTCGCACTCGCAATAGACAATTGAATTGTTGACGCAAAAGAACGACGACGTTCGCGGACAAAGTCCAGTCACTAAACGATGCTAATGACCTTAACACCATTTGGAATTTCAGATTCTAACGATTGCGCGCGAACCGCGTAGCACCGGTTCGGTTTTGGAATTTCAAGTTGCAATAAACACTAAACAGTAAATACCTTTAATAGTTATGTAAATATGTGTAATAAATAATATAAACATAAACATATTATGCGTAGTAGGGAGTTCCCGGGGATCGTCTGAGTGCATCCTGAAACTTGTATGGGTTTTATTTGTTTGTTTGTTACGATTTAACTCAAAAACAGCTGAACCGATTTCCAAAAAGCTACATTATCCCTGAGTAACATAGGCTATATTGTAATCTGGAATTCCCGCGGGAACTCCGAAATTATCGCAGGTGAAACCGCGCGGGACAGCTAGTAAAGTATATAATATAGAAGTTTGAAAATTGTTTTCAATGTCTTCGTATATTATTAGGCAGGTATCTTAATTGAAATAGATGTTTTAATTTTCCTCTACAGCGATTAATTAAACTCACCTCGTCCAAAAGAAACAGAACTGAAGCCACCGCTCGAACATAACGATTGAATCTTAACTCTAAATACTGAAAAATAAAAACATAAAAGTAAATAAGAATAAATGTGTGAGTGTCGTGAAACACTTAGAACGAAGTTTTTTTACATGTCAAACTCAGTCCTTTATGTCCGTTATGCGTGTAAAGAGGCATATAAGATATATATTATGTATATTTAAAAAAAATTACAGTTGGTTTGTTTTTCCGTAGAGCAGCCGTGATGGAAAATGAACTTTTACTCCCATAAAGAACTTCACTCTAAAAAATATTAACGCAATGGTTAAATGTAGAGTTGTGAGTTGGTTCTTGAATGTAGCCAAATCAGAAGGTTCAAAGATTTTATGCTGAATTTAGGTACAAGAACTGTAAGAAACCGCAATTTTTATGAAGCTCATATATAATTAATGTCAATAAAATAAGCAACGGTGACCTTCAAATATTCCCCGAAAAAGTGAGCACAAGTCTTTAAACAGACATCTGTGTACTTATTTGCATAATTTTCGTATAGTTTAAAGTCAACAAATGAAGTGTTTTGATTGATTGCTTCAGACACACATCTATTGCTGGCTATTGGAAAACCTAGGAGATAAACTAATCTGGTGATAAAAGATGACGTCAAATCTGAGGTATTTATAAAATTCACACTAATATCTTATAGCGGCTTATAAACGGATAATCTTCAGGAATGGCCACACATGTTTCCACGTTTCACCTGATTTACCTAGACATTAGTAAAAATATATAATAACTTATATATCTATTATGTCTTACAAATCTTTAAATTCAATTTTGGCAAACCTTTATGGCAAGTGACCTTGCCCTAAAAGTATGTGCATATATTATTGTATACAGTCTATGTATCAATTCTGGTTTGTTTGATTAATAAGACACTTCTTATCGGAAAACCAAACAAAAGTTATTAAACCACCTTGAACAGATAACTTTCAAGGCTATTTTTATAAAATTATCCCGTTTCTCCATAAGTATGCTAACTATCTGTTGCTTGCGAGTTTGGCCATGTTGAATTTAGATTTATTCACATATCGACGTGTTAGGGAAAGTGATTTGTCAAGAAAAAATAAACTAAATAACCCTAATGTGACTAATTACCCATACTAGAATAAATGTTAGACCTCTTAAGTTAAAATCTTAGTTAAGAAGTACTGTATTAATTATTTAATTTGTGCCAGAGTCGTGTGCGTTCTGGGAAAAAGGCTCTACTACTGTAGGTATATATACATAATAATATTTGTATGCGATTTATGCGAATGCTAAATGAATGAATTATTGCGAGAAAAAATCTGGAACTTCGACGGTCAAGACAATCTCTATAGAGAGATAGTCTTTTTACACCCATTTGGATTTCTATTCAGATTATACCGGTTACTGTGAAATCATATTTTCGGTAATCCAATCACGTAAAAAACGACGACCAAATTTTTTATTTTCATTTGCAATTTCTAGCCAAATGGCACTTCACGACTTACTCGTATATAAGCGAACGTTCCACTTGCGTTAATTATCGTAGGACCGCTTTAATCCCCAATATCACTCACCTCATACGAAGAGGAAAGCCTCAAGGTGCAGAATACTGGCAGGTAAACGGTGGACACTATGACACAACTTAAGGACACCCCGACCACCACCAGCCAGTATTGCGTGCCGTAGTTGTAGATCTCCGCCGGAGTACCCAATATCGTTACTCCGGACACGTAACTATTGAGAAGAAGCACAAATGTTTGTTTATATGTTTATATATTACAAACTGTCCCCAGCGGTTTCACCCGTGGTAATTTTGGAGTTTCCGCCGGAATTTCGGGATAAAAAGTACCATATGTCCTTCTCTGTACCCCTTACAACGTGCACCTATGCAAAATTTCATAATGATCGGTTAAGTCATTGAGGCGACAGACAGACAGACAAAGTTACTTTCGCATTTATAATATTAATAAGGTCTATGTTTAGTTCTTTCGGTAACACATGGAGGAAAGCTTCTGTAATTGGTCTTTGAATCAGAGGTTTCCCCAAACCCAGGGGACGCGAACACTCTAATGTCATAGCTGTGATAGTAGCTAGTTTTCTCGCCTTAAACCTTCACGCTTAGACAGGATCAGGACTCCTCTTTCCTTCAAATTCAGAGACACTCTCTCTTATCTCTCTATAAATAAGATGTCGCCATTCAAGCCACATATCATTTTAATTGCTAAACACAGATAAGGGTATATAATAGGGTAAATAAAAGCAACCGTAGGGTGAGAAAATATCCATTCAAATATGGTCTGTGACGATTAACGTAGGTAGTGAAACTCACCTAGCTATGAGCGACATGGCCACTGGGAAGGTGGACATCGTTCGCCCGCCGAGCAGATAATCTCTGATGTCGACCACGGCTCTCTTCCGGGACCCCAGCGCGCTGTACCACACGCCGCCCAAGCAGGAGCTCGCGCAAAGTATGCCGAACGCGACATAATCCCAAACCCCGAACTCTCCTTGTTTTATTGCAAATGGCATATTTTAGATGATAACTGAAACAAAAATATTCGTAAAATTATTTTTTAATAATGGAAATAATAGTCTCGGCAAAGTGTTTTTCTTTTTCTTTTTAGAAATCGTTAAGCTAGGTATACGTGACGTACCTATGCTAGGCACGCTAAAATCGGTTCGATAGTTTCAGAGATTACACCTTTATTCAAACTTACAAACATTAATTACTTCTTCCTAATATTGAAGAGAAACAGATTTTAAATATTACCTAAATCTGTATTATTTAGTTAAACTCTTATGAAACGACTCTATCCAATAAGTGTTAAAAGTAGAGTACTGTCCGCGAAGATAGAGCTGTCTTCATTTTTGGGCTTGTAACTTACAAAGTTCAACTACGGCAGCGTGTCATTGTAGGTAAGTGTATTATTGTAATGGTAGAGAATTATAGGACCTCGGTCGAAATAGTTAGGCTCTGTCCGCAATATTGCAGCACTTTACTGTTTATGAGTAAAAAGTAAAAATACATTAGCTCGTGCTTAGTCATTTTAAATTAAGGTCATCAAGATAATAAACAAAAATAAAACAAAAATTACTGCATTTCAAAAACAAATTAAGTATACATACATATAGAAATATGTTAAGAATATTAACAGCTCGCAATAAGCAAGTCACAACCGTTTTCTGAACGTGATGAATCTTGTATCAATGAACTAAAAAAGTATTGTATTTTTAGGTACATTCGTTACGTAAAGCATTTTGTGTGTGTGTGTTTTTAGAACGAAGTTCTTTATCGCACGGTATGGATGGGAGTAACAATACATTTTCCGCCACGGCGTCACAACTCACACGGCTGCTCTATGGAAAAACTGATTTTTTTTTTCGAAATGAGCTTTTTTGTATGTTTGCCTTTTTTCACGCATAACGAACCGAGGTTAATATAGAGAAAACTTCGTTCTAACCAAGTGTTCCACGACACTCACGCATTTTTATTTTTACTTACCAATATTTAGCGGGTTTTTAAAAAATTATTTAACTTTTTACTATTAACAGTTAAACCTTGTAGACCACGTGCAAACTTCGATAACGTGCGATAATTTGTTTCTCGCCTCACTAACTTTTATAGCTGCGGTTTTATCGTCATAGCGTAGGTAGGTATACAAAATATGCAATAAAGATATAGTTGCTTTATATTGTATCGATGCCTACTATCATGCCTCTGAATTCAGATTATGTTTTCGTTGTAAGTGTACCGTGCTCTTCGTAAATAAATAAATAAAAAAAAACATAAGAAGCTCTAGTACTGTGCCCAGTATCATAAGCGTGAATTTCTAGTAAAAAAGTTAAAAAGTATCTTCACAGTTAACATAAAGATAATGCTTTATGCTACCAACATACCATGCTTAGTCCGTGCAAGTCGGACACTTGCTGCCAGTACGGGCTGGCAGGATGCACCTCGAGGATAAAGCCTGTCTTCGTCACGGGCAGCTTAAACCCCTCGCTTCACTCAGGACTCTACATAACTCCCTCGCTTTGCTCAAGAGTTAAATTTTTAATTCCCCTCGCTATGCTCGGGGATTAACTCTAGAGTCCCTCCTTACGCTCAGAATTCAATATGCCGCCCGTGACGTAAGACACTGCTTTACTGCCTCGGTGCATAATCTACTATTACCTTCCCACATGCATGTTACAGACCAGTGTTAATAAAATCATAATGCACAGTTAATGACATTTGTCTTTTTTTAATTAAGTATGTTAAAGATGATGTCTAATAATCATTAAAGCAACTATTGCTTAATTTATACTAAATTGCAAAAATATCATCAAAGCAATAAGAATTTTGCTTAGTGTGCGACATTGATCAACAGGTAGACGCCGATAGTTTCTTTTTAAATCTATAGATACCTAGTAGGTTGGATGCTCTTATTTTTTAACTGTCGCTACTTATGCTTATTAAAGGACGTATTGTCGAAAATGCTTCTTCAACCAAAAATTATGTTTTAATAGTAAAATTAAAGAGTCAAAAGTATAAAGTAGGTACCTACTAAAGGAAAAACATCACATTGTAAGTTATTTGAATGTCATGTCAAAGAATTTTCAGACGTGAATCAATCCTTATAGCCGCGCCTTTTGGAAAATCCACTCTATTACATTAAGGGGCTGCAGGCTACAGGTAGAAACTGTTAAAGTACCTACTCCTACTGCTAAAAATATGTTCGATCATGTCGATTATTTTGATATTTTTGAATTTTTCATCCACATTTTATTTGGTAATTGGCAATCATCAATCTTACCTACTTAGATAATTTCTTTAAAAATATAATGTGCGCTGGATAATATTATGTTTTTGATATTTCTTTACAAGTATTTTTTATACTTCCATATACCTATTATGACTATGAAAAAAAATTGGTAAGGTTGTTTACCTTGCACTACATTCCAATCCAATTTGTGGCTTGCACTACATTAATTTCTTGAATATATTCCGTATGCGGAAGTAAATTCTGAATACAATGTCATGATAGTATCGTCACTTGTTGATCGCACAAGGGCTGTTCATTGCCCTTACAAAGTATTTCCACTTATGAACTGCAAGTACAGCTCTACGTAGAGATTAGCGATATAGTGTAGTACTTATATCACTTTCACTTTAGAAACCGTTTGGCGCTACATTATTTTGTTATAAATAAAATCGCGCTACACGAACTATGATGACTTTCTCCGCAAATCCTCACTCAAGTTTCCCGCGTCCCCAAACGTCAAAGTCACAACGATGTTCACAGAAATCATTCACATGTCACCCGGAGAAATTGGCACGCGTAATTTATAAAAATTTAAACGTCCGTACGGAAGTTAGCGGTCGAGCGTTCAACATGCAGCTATTAGGTCTTGACTATAAATGAATCACTGATGTATATACGGCAAAATGTATACGATCTGGTTTTATATTGCACTTATGTTACGAACTGCACTTTGACCAACGTCGTTTTATTTGGCGTATGCGAATCAACTTAACCTTAATCAAAAGTCAGTAGAACGGTTTGTTTAACAGCGCTATCTGGTGAAACCGTCCGGAAACACGTTATTCTTGATT
This sequence comes from Zygaena filipendulae, assembly GCA_907165275.2. Taxonomy (NCBI): domain Eukaryota; kingdom Metazoa; phylum Arthropoda; class Insecta; order Lepidoptera; family Zygaenidae; genus Zygaena; species Zygaena filipendulae. The sequence continues at coordinate 4,484,823 of OU015649.1, forward strand.
CTCTCTGCTGTAGAAACTATTTTATCGTCAGAGCTTATAGAGCCGCGTAGCTATTCAGAGGCAAAGATAAAATTACCTACTCTACGTGGTCAGAGCATAATATGTCTAGTTAATTTGTGGTCAGAGGATGAATAAAAAATATAGAGATTGATTGTTAGTTTTTGTTTTGTTATTCAAAGATAATAAAAATAAGATCAATAGTCAATAAATGAACATTTATTGATTAGCTTGGTTCTAGCGCTTCCAAAAAATTTCCTTAAAATAAACCTCTTTTGAGATTTTATTTAAATAAAAACACTCAGAGAGAAGGTAATCACTACGTTTTAACGCTTTCAGTTTTTGACCATGTCCAAAGACCTAAAGTCTAAACGAGGTCTAAACCGTAGTACACGTAGTGGTTATAATATACTCTTTGCCGCAGTAATAATAATATCTTTGGTCTAAACATTGTCAAAGCCTTTTGCTTTTTGTAAACAAGATTTAAAATAAAGATAATAAATTCACTGATTTTAAAAAATGCCCCCCAAAGAAGCTCAAGCTAAGAAACCACCACTACCCGTCACCCGGCCACCCATTAGTGATTCAAGCCTTTTGTATATTCCTGACGATGCAGTAGAAGGTATATTTAACCAAAATTTAAATAGAAATAAATAACATAAATTAAAACTATGTGGAAGAGTATTTACCAAACAGCGTTTCCTTGGCGGATGTCAAATCCTAATGTAATCCATGTTGAGCAAGAAAGTTTGGTTATTCTCTATAAAATTTCACTGCAAAGGCGTAATGCAACAGGACTCCACGGACGATGCCACAATGGAACAAAGACGTATTCCGTGCCGAAATTTTTCTTTTTCATGCTATTTTCAACCGTTTCACCTGCAGGGCCAGCTTTATCGGTTCGGGCCGTGATGAAGTGGCGGAGCTAATGTGTCTACACGGGTTTCATTCCATATTAGCACCTTACACATCTCCCGCGACTCCAAAGACCCAGTCTCCTGCTATCGTCTCTAACAATTCCAGATGGCCCTTATAAATTTAACTCACTGACGATGACAAGAGAACGGCGAGTGAGGTCATATTTTCTTCATTTCATTTATCATTAAACAAGCTGTTCCCCGCGGTTTCACTCGCTGTGATTTCGGAGTTTCCGCGGGAATTCCGGGATAAAAAGTACCATATGTCCTTCTATGTACCCCTGACAACGTGTGCCTATGCATTTCGTGGTGATTGGTTGAGTCGTTAACGCATGAAAGTACTTTTTCCGACACTTTATATTTCAACCAACTTACACAAAGCCTTAAGGTATCTCATATTATATACCTAAATCTTCTTCGTGAATTACTCTATTTGTAATATTAAGTTATTAAGTTAAGTTCGTTTCTGAGAGGGGTCATGAGTAACACAGGGTTTACCTAGTTTAGGCTCCTGTCTCCCACAAAGTATGCTCTACTTTTGAAACTTTTTGTTTGTATTACATGTATTTACTTGTGGGAGAAATAAAGATAATTATTAATATTATCTATTATTGAAAAACGCGTGAAAATCCGTTCAATAATTTTGAGTTTATCGCGGACAGACAGACAAACAGGCACGGCGGAGGATTTTTTTTTAATATTATATTTAAGGATAACATAAACTAGGAATGAATAGGAAAGCCAAATATTAACTGTAAGGCTTAATACTATACGTATAATTGCTTATAGGGTACCAAGAACGTTTGGAAACGGGCATCAGTTGGACGTTAGTAGAAGAAGCTGGTCGACATCATAAACAGCTATGTCAAAGATCTGAGATTCCAGAGGTGCCATTTTCTTTAGCTATCCAAAACAAAATTAAAAAAAGTATCTTAAATGGATTTCTGGATGAAAAAAATACACTTTCACTGCAAGAACAATGGGAGATCTTATTGCCCATAACTTTGTGGGACATTGAAAAATTTGCTAATGAAGAAGGGACGATTTGTTTTAACAGCATCAACTGCATAACTGACGATATGATTAAAATCATCAAAAGGGCGGTTCGGGCTGACAATCGAGAGTTACTTAGGCAAGACTTGATGAATGTTTCTATCCTACGTGTCACAGATTCAGAAGTGGGTATAATCTATCTATTGTATATATAAAAATGAATCCCTATTTCCCTTGGTCGCGGCATCACGCGTGAACGGCTGGACCAATTTCACTATTTCTTTTTTTGTTGTGTTTGTTATTGTAAGGAGAAGAAGTATAAAAGATGGAGTTCCTATACGGGAATCCCGAAACTCACGCGAGTGAATCTCCGAAACGGTTAGACCGATATTGACGGGACTATCACTGCCAGTAAGCTGATGTTATAAGGAGTAAATTAGGGTAGGTACTTTGGAGTTCCTGCAGGAATTCCGAAACTCACGCGGGTGAAACCGTAGGGCACAGCTAGTTTGGTATACATTTACGATTGCAATCTTACATATGAGTAGAAACAAATATATTGAAGACTTAGGTGTACATGTAGTAAGTATGTGTTTTCAGATGACTAAATTGGATCCAGATTTGACAAAATTTAAACGATTGGTTACCTTAAACTTGTGTGGTAACTTCATAGGTGAATTGGATGCTAGTTTAATTCCTGATGGAATCAGAGTGCTTGAACTCCAAGCTAACCGTATTAGCAATATCGAACATTTTGCAGAAGATCTTCCACCTGAAATACTATACTTGGGCCTGGCTCGTAATTTGATAACTAATGGTGAATAATTCACAATACCTAGTATCTTAAGCGAATTCCTCTTGTTTAATATTCTTAATAATACACAGCCATTGGGTTTCAATATAGCTCTCACTCATTACTTACTTACTCAGGGACAATGTAGCATTCTATTAGTGAAACAATTTTTGAAATCGTCAAATTCAGTAGTTTTTGAGTTAAATAGTAACAAACAAACAAAAAATCAAATTTTTCCTGTTAATAATATATAAGTTTACATAATATTAACCGTTATTAGCATTGTAGTAAAAACACACAGCTTTTCAGAAGTAACAATAATTTTATTATCTTGCCGGCTGCGCTAAGATGAAATAACAGTAGAGTACCATACTTGATTCTACCAATAACACAAATTAAAACTGTTGACGAAAAGTGGCACCTTCTGGTGGCAAACAGTTTTTGTATCGTAATTAAAAGACCATTTTTCAATCTACACCGCGCACCGTCCAGCCGGTGCATTGGACACTATTATCATACCAAAATCATAATTCAATACCCACGCACTAATGTTAATATTTTATATAACTACGTACCTATACTTCAAAGCAACTTGTTCTAATTGAAAATAACATATTATTATGATCATCGTTATTCGCAGAATTTGTTGATGGGTTATCACGATTGCCTCGACATATTTCGGTTCTTGATCTAGCTGACAACGACATCTACCATCTCGAACCGGTATTGGAAGCTTTAGCCGGACTACCGTGTCTCACTTCACTACAGCTAGCCGGGAACCCTTGCTCGGTATCAGTGTTGTTATTCGTCAACTAACTGCAGAGGCCGCAACGATCGTGAAAGATAAAGAGCCAAAATTCCAAACCATATTGTTTTATTTAGGTTTGTGCTGCTTACGCTCGAACCACTCTAATGAGATTGCCAAGCTTACAATGGTTGGATTGCCGTAAAACGTTACCAACAGATCGATCTCCAGATCCCACTGAACCTCACCCACATGATTTACGATCTAGTTACTTAAATTTTAGCGTTTTCCGGGTTATGTCTGTACCTCAACCACCGAAACCAGAGAAGGTAAGGCATATCAATATAATGTATATAAGCTATTTTAGTTTTTGTTACAGTCCAGCTTTTAAATTTTATAGGGAGCAATAGCCACATTTCATGTCGAGTTAGAACTACCGTTACTGGATTCAACGCGAAGATTATTCCTCATGTTTCGCAAAAATGAGTCTCTAATAGAACTATTGCCGCCCCCTGAAGATGACGATTGGACCGAATCTAAAGTGCCCTCAGTTCCCGGTAACAGTAAGAGCACTCTTGGTAAGTCAGTTCATATAAAACATGAATTTTAATAATACCTACTTAATTGTGAAAATATTGAGAGCAATAAGATATAATACACAGAAGTTGAATCATCCACTAATGATTCTGACGTCTATAACCGACTAATGGCCAAGAATTCACGTGAGATCTACCACTATACAACATTCGAAAGCAACAGAGTACAGTGGAACAAAATGATGACATTCCAAGAACCTGCAGTCAGAGTATTTTGTCCAGATCTCACAGCTTTAAGGGATACTTTCAGAAGCGTTATAGAAATACGACTTGTTTACACTCTGGTACGTTTCAGAAAACAAGATATACGTATATGTATATATATTTTTAGCTGTAACGCGTACCTGTTATAATTTAACGCTGTTGGTGTTTCTTTTTCTGTCTATCCAAAGACTACCGCAGTGAAACAAGGGAAAGCAGATAAAAAGAGTGCGCATTCTTTCAAAGGTCCTTTAGAGCAACGTGTAATATTAGCGACCATCAAATGCCCATTGAAAAGATTCGATTGGAGTCAATCTTCTCAACACTTTCACTGGGATGATACTCTTAGGACTGACGAAGCTTTACATTGGGGGGACGGAGACCTTTCCGTAAGGATCAAATGAACCGTATTAGGAAAAATTTGGTCAATATGTTAGAGAGTAGATACATCTGTCGCAGGCAATTTTTATAATTCGTCCGTAAGTAATAATTAACTATTGGCTGTGCTATTGGTATTTTGTATAATGCTGAAGACAGAAAATGCATTGGGATGGATGTTCGCACGTCAAAATATGGTACCATTTAACCACGAGTATATTTAAACCAAAGCTAATCTAGCGTGTCGGGAAACTCGTGAATGTAATTTGTAAACGGACGAATATTAGAATTTGTCTACCACACCCCTAGATATTGCTATAAAGTCATTTTGCATACCACCCATATTAGTACCATGTCTTCCCATACATAATATCTATTATTATTGGTTGAGCGTACTACGAATGTAGGATTTTTAGTATAATTTCTTCTCAATTTACTTCCATTGTTATTTAGATTCTGCAATACACACAAGCCGCAGCGAAACCTGTGCCGAAAGGCAAAGCAGACGCAGACGTAGGATCATCAAGACAAATCCAACCCGAAAACTTAACTTGCCATTTCGGTTTTGGGATCCATACTATTCGATCCTAAAGTGATATATATATGTACATACTCGTACTTATTTACGAATGACATATTTTCTATCATACATACTAGGTCATTTTGAAATCAGGAATTTTGTAAGCCTATGGTTATCTATATCCTTAGATAATTTCAGGTTTTAACTTCGAATGTTTTGGCTCTACATTTATTTTGATAATAATAATATGTGAGACAATCAGGTAGATGCGTAAGAATTTAAAAACCACAATTAATACCTATTACATATACTTTGGCTGTATCTCACGCGTCCTTTATTTTGGTTATCACTTCTATTGCCGTCCATAATATATGAGTTATGAATAGGCATCAAGCGCAATCAGAATAATCGGGCATATCCTCAATTTCGATCTACAATAGGCACAGTCCAGTCTTTTAGTGTTAATAGTCCCGATTGAATGGCGGGTGCTGCACATGAACACTGGGGCAGTCAGCTCGAATATCTTTTATCATGCCTCGGCTATGCTGTTGGCATCGGAAACATTTGGAGATTCCCATATTTGTGCTATAGGAATGGTGGAGGTAAATATCGCATTCCTTTTTTGTTATTTCGAAAGCCAGCTATAAAACCTATTCTCAATTTTCAATAAGTATGTTTAAACGTTTATCTATTTCAGGAGCCTTTTTGATACCGTATTTCTTAACGCTCATAATATGTGGTATTCCACTGGTGTATTTAGAAACAACGCTCGGCCAGTTCGCAAGTGCAGGATGTATATCTGTCTTCAATATAAACCCTTTATTTAAAGGTAAGTGTTTTACTTCAATTACCAATATATTAAGAGCGAAAGTGTGTTGTTTGCCTAAAATTTCACTTCGCAATGGGGCAACAAATGGATCGAAACAATTTTTTTTTTTACAGAAATACGTACGTACCATATAGTTATTTGAACAGAAAGTGCCATAAGAATCGGACCGGAAACTCCCTTAAAATATACAATTAATTACCCTCAAAATATATATATCACCCGGGAAATAACGTAGTCTTGGTAAATAGTCACAATTCATGTGGATGAAACCACGGGCAACAGCTTGTCCTTAATTACACGGTAGGAAAACTCTATACACGTCTATAGTGAAATAAATATATGTACAAGGTAATATTAAATTTTTGGTACTAAGCAAATATTAATAAGATATTTCTGGTTGCAGGCGCTGGATATGCAATGGTTATTTTAAATGTTATAGCCGTGGTCTACTTCGCCTCTATTATGTCATATCCAGTGCTCTACATATACCATTCGTTCAGCTCGCCTCTGCCTTGGGAACGTTGCGGAAATTCATGGAATACCGACAAATGCTCTGAGGTAGGTACTAAAGTAAACGGTTTTTACAAACTACAAAAATTTACATATTTATTATTTACATCGATTTCAGCACAAGTAATAAACTTTCTTTTCAGATTACAGGAAACACTAGTTTAACGATATCCAACAAAACTATGACTACTCCAGAAGATGAATTTTTCCAGTAAGAATTTTTACATTTTGTAATATGAAGAATTTAACATAAAAATAATTATATATATTTTTTTTTCAGTATACGACTCCTACAAATGTCAGAAAGCATTAGTCAAATTGGTGAAATAGTGTGGCCTGTTTTCTTCTGCAATTTAATTTGCTGGGTCATCGTGTACCTCTGCATATGCAACGGCGTTAAAAGTGTCGGGAAGGTGTGATGTTAGTTCCGCTAATTCCTTGGCGAATTACCAGTTTACGCATCATACTTGGAAATGAGTTATATGAAAACTGTTGTGTTTATTTTCCGCAGATCGTGTATTTCACAGTGAGTTTTCCGTACTTGGTACTTTTTGTGTTATTTATACGAGGGGTCACTTTGCCTGGTGCTTGGAAAGGCATTTCCTTCTACATCCTACCGGATTGGAAACAGTTGACCAAACCAAAGGTGACATTTTTATTAAACGTGACTTCTTATCGCCACATTCATGTTAAGCATTTTTTTTAATATATTTTTTTTTTTAATCTGTTCAGGTGTGGGCAGATGCAGCTACGCAGATCTTCTTCTCATTAGGGCCTGGATGGGGTGGCTTGATTAGTATGGCCAGTTTCAATAAATTCCATTACGACAATCTACGGTAGGTAACATGTTCTTATGATATAGACAAAAACGTAGAGTTTATTTTTATATCTTGCTCTTTAAGAGTATACAAATTTACTAAATATGTAAGTACATTAAAAAATTCCACGTTTAATGAGTTCATTGCCACATTATTTATTTGCATTGCCTGTCACAAATTGTGTTTTTTATTATACTGACGATATTTTAAAACTTCAATATCTAATTTTAGATCGTCTGTAATAATACCACTGGTGAACAGTGGCACGAGCATATGGGCTGGATTCGTGGTGTTTTCTGTGCTGGGTTTTGCCGCTGAAAGAGCTGAAGTACCTGTTGGTCAAGTTGCGACTGCTGGACCCGGGCTCGCTTTCGTGACATATCCCGCCGCTGTATCTATGATGCCAGCTTCTAATTTCTGGGCTATCACTTTCTTTGTAATGCTATTTTTCTTAGGCGTGGATTCTATGGTAATCATCTATATAATAATATATGTATATTAAAATGAATCCCTATTTCCCTTGGTCAAGGCATCACCCGTGAATGGACACTGGGCCAATTTCGCTATTTCTTTTTTTGTTGTGTTTGTTATTGTAAGTAGAAGAAGAATAAAAATAAGTTTGGAGTTCCTGTGGGAATATCGAAACTCAAGCGGTTGAATCTCCGAAACGGCTGGACCGATTTGAGGGGAAGTCCACTGCTATAATTAGCTGATGTTATAAGGAGTAAATTAGGCTACTTTGGACTTCCTACGGGGATTTCGAAAGTCACGCGGATGAAACCGCGGGGCACAGCTAGTCTTCAATAATTCTTTCTATTAGTGCATCCAACCTTTGAAATGTATATTGCTTATTTGTTTCAAGTTTTCAATTATCACGTGGGGACCTCCCTCTCAGTATCGATAGCAGCGCCAACGAGGATGGCGGTACAAGGAAGCCCGTCATGAGTTCATAGGACCATTTATACATCTATAAAGTTTTACTCTCATACACCCCCTTTACTTACTGCAATGATGCTAGTATCGAAATATGTGGAGGAGCATCGAGCTCATATAGAAAGTAGATACACAATCAGCGTCAAAAAATGTCCTCATGAAATGAAGTCGCATTCGTGCTCGTTTAAAAATTGTAAAAATCATACATCTAGGACCCTTAAAAGGACGGAATTTTATGTTTTCGGTAAGTACTATTGCAATACTAACCAACTATAACTGTAACCACAGCTATAACTACGTAAACACGACTGTGGACAGTTTTTAAGTGAACTTTTGTAGGTATGGGACTGTGTAACTACTTTTTATATGAGATCGATGGGGGAGAGTGGAAGTTGCGTAGTTTTGTGTTTTGCGTGAGAAAAATTTGGCCTCTGGACCCTGATTCACTGTGACCATAACATTACAATAAAGTCCCATCGAAATTGTTTACTCCGCGGTAGCAAAAAAGTAAGTAGAGTTTAAAATAATAATAATAAATAAAATAATAAAAATAATAATAAAAATAGTTGCGATTTTTTACCATTTGGAGCATTTGGGATTGTGTTGGAAGCGAGCACACGTAGGCAAGGATTTTTTTGGTCTTGGCCATGCTGAATCAGAGAAACTACAAAGTTGAATCAAATACGTAAATATGCTTACTATATGAGTATTTTGTGTAATTTTCAGTTTGTCACGATTGAAGCAATAATCGCTGGTTTACTAGATGATTTTCCACGGATGAAAACAAGAAAGAAATTGATAACTTTCCTAACGTGTTTTGTACTTTTCATTCTATCTATTATATGTAATACTCAGGTATGTTTTCAATGATATTAAGTTAACATCTTTTGATATTATTATGCTGCCCCTAAAATATACCTACTTACTTACTTAACTGCTTTTTCAGTAAGTAGATAGGTACTCTCCTATGAGAGTTGTTTAATAAATATTTAAATAACATTTATATCTACGTAGAATACACGTAGTAGGTTTGCCGTAAATAATGAATGTTTTAAATGCAATTTCGTGTTTGCAAGTGTCGTAACTGTAACAGATAACGAAAATTCTATATGTGCGCTTCGAATAGCAACAAATAGCACCAACTGTTATCTCTAGTTGAGCATAGTTCACTTGCATGGCATATATTTCGCGTGACTACGTGTTGTTGGGGTGGAATAAAATTTTAGATTTGCTTATAGATGAAGATAAATGTAACGGTGAATATAAAAACGGCTACTGCAAATGTACAGTCTACAGTACAGTCTACAATCCAAGAAATATTTACTACAAATTTTAAATGCCACCTATGTGCTAACGTCGTTCTACTCAACAAAATGAAAAGTCTTGCAAATTACTATTAAGTCTGGTAAACTGTGTCATGTTTAGCTAATCATTAGTCCTGACAGTATTTTTTGGGCATATGATAATAACATTTGGTGGTCGTGTAATGAAAGGTAAATGTGGTTGATGATGGTTATTACAACACACTAAATTTTAGAGGTTGAGCAAACAAATTACACATATCAAAAAATTCTGTTATAAAAGACCTGATTAATTTTCCGAGGCAGTATAGAGGTTATATTATATAGATATGGATTTTGGTATTTCTATAAGTAATTTTGTTCATTGTTCATCAAAAAATTTCAGGCTGGTTTACATATAATTGGATTGCTGGACTCCCACGTGGCTATAGCGTGCGTACCAATAGTATGTCTCTTGGAGCTTATAGCCGCAGTCTATACGTATGGCCCTAAGAATTATAGCTCTGACGTCCTGTTCATGACCGGAGTGCCTCTAAGACCTATCTGGATGCCCCTATGGAGATATGTGCTACCCGTTACATTGTCGGTAAGATTCATTGTGTTACTGCATTAATTTGGAAACGCTAGTTGAAGTTACACACTAATGATTATATTTCTATTACTTTTCAATAGTACTAAATGGTAAAAGTTCAAAGTTATTTTATAATTTAGGAGTCTAGGAAGTAACTATACAATGTTCTAGTAGAGTGTAGTGTAGAGCGCCGTAGACTACGGTACTCTACACTATAGATGGTACGATATGCACTTTGCCAGTTTTTCCACTTTATTCCTGCACTTTAATAGCGATCCTGTCACCAAAACCCCAAAACCAAACCAACACCCAAACTCATCACCTACTAACATCATCTCCTATTAAACATAAAAAGAAATTTTGTCCATTGTAATTTCACCATGCGAACGTCGAGGCCATCCAGCTCCACGATAACACGAATATAACACGACTAAGAAGGATAAAACCTTTTGAGTTAATTTAGTGTACACACTACACACTGATAGTGTTTTTAGTGCTGTGAGTGCTATACCCAAAGAACACAAGAACAGAGTGTCTTCCCCTTAATAGAGACAATAAGAAAAGTGTTATTGGACATATAGGTCTTCATTATAGGTCTTTAAAATACTTATTAGTCATAAGGCTAGATTGTATTATAATGATTTACCCCTCGGGTAGGTGTATCAATTAAGAGAAAAATTTGTGATTTCGACTTAAATAATACGATGTAAGATCGAAATTTCAACGGACGAAATACCTAGTAAAAAGTAGCAAAATAAAATAAAATATAATACACATAAAACATACCCATAAAATAAAGGTATCGTGGTAGGTAGGACCCCAGTTCATGATTTCACTATTAATGTGACATGTCTGTTTTGTTGCAGAAGTAGAAATTGGTTATATTATGAAACTTTGAAGTAAAAACAAAATGTTTTTAACAAAAATTAGTCGTTGTCATGGATCCTCTGATACTGTGGGTTTAGTTCTACTGAACTAGCGCATACCAGTCTGTAGATATACGTATGTTCCGTCGCGTCTTCGCATACTGTGAAGTGAGTAACGTGACAGAAAATGACAATGCATATTCGGTATGCCCGCTGTTTTCCCTCCGTAGTTTAGTACCTATATTATTTTAGTATTTTATTATTATACTTAAATCGACAGGTTATAACAGTGTACACACTGCGCGAAGCGTCCGGCGTGGCAGGCTGGTGCATCGCGCTCTCATCGGTGCTCTGCATCCCGATATATGCGATAAAAGTCATCTATCAAGCTAAAGGATCTCTTGTTCAGGTACCTTAGTCTTCACCAATATTACGTCACTCAACAAGTTGAAACAATATCCTTATCCTTTAATATTATTAGAACGAATATTTTTTATCGCACGGTAGGTACGGATGGAAGTGAAAACAAATACATATATAGCTGCTCTACAAACAAAGCAACTGTCATTTTTTTTTAAATAACGGACAAAACGAAAACTTCGTTCTAACCAACCCCACGATACTCACGCTTTTTTTAATTGCCTAAGACATATTAAGCTAATTCAAATCTAGCCCGAAATTAGGTATTGCGTGTTGAGTGTTTGAAAGATTCATTTCATTGACTTTTAATACAATTAAATAATTTATTGGTTTTTTTTTTCTAGCGCTTACGCGAGAGTTGTCGTCCGAATAAAAAGTGGGGGCCTTCGGACTACGACATGCGCCAGCGCTGGATGGCTACAAGACGGGAACAGGATAATCTTGGAGATTTATCTGAATTAAGAGTTATAAATAAGTAAAAACGAGTATATTAGTACTATTAGTTTCAAAGCTTTTACTGTCGGCGTTTAAAAAAATTTTGTAGACAGTATAAAAAATTTCAATAAATATTTTTACCATACAATACTTTTTTGTTCATGTTTTTGTTTGAAATTACAATTTATAGTGCTATAGATGACAATGTCTCGAAACTCTTGATGAAGGCTAGTAGAGGAATAGAGTTTGAGACAAGAATCCTGTATGAGACGTAGTGATTATATTTATAGTAGGAACCTAAACACGGTCAATTACGAGACTGCCTCTACTTAGGATCTACTTAGGACCTATAGCCGAGTACAGGCTTGATTACGTGACCCAGTCCAGAGATGACCAGCGGAGCTAAGATGCGGCACATGACAAAATTTTATCGAGCCCTTTTATCGATTCTCGTCGACAAACTCGTACTTATATCGTTTTGTCTACCAGTGGTAACATGGCAGCAAAAAATGTTTGTATGGCAGAAAACGATATATGATAAAATTGTCGACAATCCCTAACATGCGGCACTTTTGAATGTATTTTTGTCTACTTTGTCGTTGTTTTCTCACATTTTTATCGTCGACGATTGGTGAGCGCGATAAAATGAAAATTCGTTCTTAATTGCGAATAACATGGTATTACTTCATTATGATTCAATCAGAATTCAATATTAGTAATATATATAATATTAATAATACGAAAATATTAGAAATACGAGGAATGAAAGGCGAAAAAAATGCAAAGTAGTAGTATTAAATTAAATTAAAATTCATTTATATCAGGAAAATAACCCATAAAATTTAACAAAAAGTAAATTAAATAAATTAAATTCAGTAAATTAAATTAGATTAAACAAATTAAATTAGATTAAATAAATTAAATTAAATAAATAAATTGCATCAAATAAATTAAATTAAATAAATAAATTATATTAAATAAATAAAATAAAATAAATAAATTATATTAAATAAATAAAATAAAATAAATAAATTATATTAAATAAATAAAATATATTAAATAAATAAAATAAAATAAATAAATTACATTAAATAAATTAAATTAAATAAATAAATTATATTAAATAAATTAAATTCAAAAAGTAAAATCTTCAAATTGATATTCTTAAAATCTATAAATTTCCAATTATCCCTGAGTAATATTAAACTGATATATAATATCTACTAATATATTATATTAAATTTAATTATTTGAATTTCAATTAACATTAATTTAATGAACGTCTCTGAAAGAGTGCGGTAGATTTGTTTTTAAAATCTTTACTTAAAATCAAGTAATCATTGAAACGACTCTGAGTACGGCCGTTAGAATAGGAAATAGGATTTTCCTCCTGACACGAAGAGTTCCTGCGGGAACCCCGAAATTGATTCGTGTAATATAAAAGGGGGACCATCAAAGTAGGTAGTTTATAAATTCTTCCCATTTATCTTATCTGCTAAAGCAATCAAACTTTAGTGTAAATTTTTTGTATATGTATAGGTATTTTTTATTTATTTACCTACTTGCGACTGCCTTATGGCGTCTATCGCGGTTAGAAAAGGATTTTAGAACTTTTCTAAAATTGGTTAGGAACTATTAACTTTTAAGAAATAACCCGCACTGCGAAAATTATTGTTCATAAGCACAACAGAATCTACTTTTAAAATTGTTTTAATCGCCACGAAAATAAATGATAAAACCGCCATCTATGGTTCCTGCCAAAAACTAAATTTTTTGTCATTTCTTGTCACGGTGATAAACGTGGGCGTACAAGCAAAAAGGCTCCTTCTTCCGAGATATAAGACTTTTGTAAAGTTGAGTGAAAAAAATACTTCCGCGATTTTAATTGATTATATTAATAAATGCTCAATTATTTACAATTTCATAAAATACCTTAATCTACAATAATATATAAAAATAAAGCTTATTCCAGAATCACATGCCTAATAAAAAAATATGTGCCAGTTTTTGAATATTTTTTCAATTTTTACTATCAATTGATTATTCTAGATACCGAATCTAGTCTTAAATCAATACCCCACTATTGAACCTTTTTGCTTGGACGCCCACAAATATTTGTCGTATCGACAATTTTATCTTTCGTGTGATAAATATATCGTGGCACGCATCCTAGCGCCACAGGCCAGTCACATGAGTGCTGCGTTAGCGACGGCGTGGCAGCTACCCCGAGTGCGAACCTATAGACACTACATTCGGTACACACTACACTATGTATTTAAAATCGTTGATTATGGTCATCTTTAGTTCGCATTAAAAAGTATAAATAACGTAACAATTGAAAATCGTTTTTTCATTACTCATACTCGGAAAGTAGGTCTGAACTCTGAAGTTGCCTGAGAAGCGGGTTGAAAGTAACACTTTTCAGCCCTAGGGAGAATCGCTTTCAACTGACAGCTGGATACTGCAGAAACTCAAGTTTTTTTTTATGTCATAGGGGGCATACTTACTGGCCAGTAGCACACCTAATGGTTGATTTATGTAAAATAAAATTCACTCATTTTTTTCTTTAGCTAATTCCTATTTTTATTTTGACTTTCCTTGCATTCGTAATGAAAAGCACAGTATTATCCTCGGGAGAAAGACTTATTTAGTCCCTCGATCTATTGGCCAAACCCCGTCTCGGGACTAGATAAGTTACTTTCACCCCTAGGATAACAATGTACTATTTCATGAAGGTAAGTAACCCCAAGCGCCAAGCATAGAAGTATAAAGGGTTATACATATTTAATTTCGAATTACGTTCGAAAAAAAAAATATGTTAGTGACCGGCGCTGGCGATGAGAGACGTGGAAAGGTGGTTCAACCATCCGTGAAATTGCATCATTCAGCGTTCGCGGAACGTGGAATCTATAGGTATGACCACGTAGTGATTACCTTCTCTCTGGGTATGACCATCTGGGTATGACACGTAGTGATTACCTTCTCTCTGGGTATGACTCCTATAGATAGAATCAAAGAGAATGGAATCAGTACGTGGATAACTCTTAGGTACCTCTTTGTGCATTGAGTGAGGTTTATAGCTTTAATACTTATAACATCTTTGGTTTTATAGTAAATTTTTTTTGATTAGACACATCTACTTTTTGTTGTTTCTCAGACTCACTCAGACTATTTGTATCGATTGAAGTGCTGAAAAAATTCCAAATAAAGTTAAGTTAAAGAGAGTATAGATATTTTATTACCTTCTCATGACGCACATAAATAGGTCAATCAAATTTTAAGAAATAAAAAAAACTGACTGGTTAAAATAATCAGAGAGGAAAGTCAAAGGCTTAAAAAAAACTTTTAGCACTTCATCAACCAAAGAGATTAAATTGCTGTCAATAAAACGTAGTGATTACCTTCTCTCTGGCTGTCAATTGCAAAGAGAATGTCTATTGAATGACTTCAAAATTTTTAGTTAGGTACATGCATTTTTTATTGATTTAAGTTCTCGTTAAACCAAAATTTACTTTTAACTAATGTAGCTACGTATCAGAAACTTTAAAATTATCAAAATTATCAGTGAACAAAACTTTCTAAATAATATTAATTGAATTTTTTTTACAAAATGGGTGACGCCAAGAATGCCGGTGGTCAGGATAAGAAGGTCACAATCAAAGTAAGTACCTTTTTAGATAATAATAATATTATAAACTAGCTGTGCCCCGCGGTTTCACACACATGAGTTGCGGAATTCCTGCAGGAACTCCAATGTAGCCTAATGTATTCCCTATAACACCAGCTAATTAAAGCTAGTTAAAAATAAAACTAAGTACTTACATAGGAGCACGTGTGTATTTGAAGAAAACTTAAACCTGGGTATGAAATTGCAAATGAAGGTTGTAATAAAGAGATCTCTCGAAAGCGATAAAGCCGCCTTTGATAGGTATATAGATAGATAACACTTTATTGTACCTACACCAAGCTAAAAAAAAGTGTTTAAAAATTTTCTTAAATTTTACTTAAAGGTATACAAAAGGCGGCCTTATCGCTTAAAGCGATCTCTCCCAGGCAACCTTAGTTACAACAGTTACGCCTTTGTTGTATATTTTAACTAAATACTCTAGTTGTATAATGTATAATTAGGTACCTATAATATTATCAAATGTTCAGGTAGAAGGGGAAGATGAAGCGGCAGAAGGAGAGATGGGGCGCAAAAAGATGAAACGATTCCAACTGCCCAACCTCCCTCGATGGTGGCAAGCGAAAATCGTACAATATGCGTAAGTGCCTGCAACTACTCATCCAAAAGGTTTGATTGTATAATAGCATCGTATGGTGGATGGTTGTAACTAAATAAAATAATGCTCAAGACAAAAACACAAACTTCATCAACATTGTCAATTCTTGCGAAATAATGCGAACGCGAGTTTGTTACACTTTTACGTCTTAATGGCTGAACCGATCTTCATGAAATTTTGCGTAGGTGCACGTTGTCAGGGGTACGGAAAAGACATACCAACCAACCAACCAACTGTACCAACTTTTTATCCCGAAATATCCGCAGGAACTTTGAAATTGACGCGGATGAAACTGCATCGAATTTTGCATATTACCTACAACATTTTCAGGGATATAGCAAAGGATATAGAGTATTTTTATCCCCGAATTCCCGCGGGATCTCTGAAATCAAGGTGGGTGAATCTACGGGGAACAGCTAGTCCTTCCTAAATGTGAAAAAACGATCAAAATTAGGATAATGAGAGACATGTAAAAACGTTTATCATTTTAAAATGACATCAACAACATGACCGATTCCAGTTTGGTCTGAAAAAATATAATTATATTTCTACTGTTTTTATAACATCATTTTCTGAAGTTATTACCTGCTTATGTTTATACTAGAAAATAAAAGTACTGAAAACAAAAGCAAAACAAAAGTATGTAAGCCTCTATGTCCTTTTTTGTACCTCTGACAACGTGTATGTATGCAAAATTTCATAAGGATCGGTTTAAACTTTAAAGCGTGAAAGCGTAACAAATAAACAAGTAAATTTACTTCGCATTTATAATATAAAGGATATTGATTAAGGCTTTGTTTATTTATTGGTTACGT
Source organism: Zygaena filipendulae (assembly GCA_907165275.2). NCBI lineage: Eukaryota > Metazoa > Arthropoda > Insecta > Lepidoptera > Zygaenidae > Zygaena > Zygaena filipendulae. Next base: position 4,501,744 of record OU015649.1, read on the forward strand.
ACAGTACAAATCGAAAGAGAGGGACACGGAATCAATCAGTCACAACCTCATGACTGCTGTCAACAAAACTGTTAACACTTTTCAGGCACGCTTTGCCGTGACCTGTTGCCATTCGAGATTTGTAACAACTTCATTTCAATTTTCTGAGAAATTTGATGGATCTCTTTCAACGTTCTTCGTGATTCACGGCAAGCGTTTCACGATTAACCAAATGATATTTTAACATACCTACTTGCCAGATATGCTTGATGACGAGCAATTGTAGGTATACATTTTCACGGAAAAGCAACATTCAAGGTTTATTTGTTTTTGTTTTTCTTGGTCCATATTGTCCATAGTGTCATAAGTATTTATGTTTCTAACTAGCTGTTTCCCGTATTTTCACCCGCGCGCGGTAATTTTGAAGTTCCTGCAGGATCCAGGATAAAATATACGTATAAACCTTCCTCTTGAATCACTCTATCTATTGGTGAAAACCGCATCAAAATACGTTTATACGTACGTATAGTAATACGTAGGTAGTTTTTGAGTTTATCGCGAACGTACAGGCGTGTATGAAGAATTTTTTTTTGTGTGTGAAGATCAAACACCATAACGAAATGGACGTTTGTGTATTTTTTATTCTGGAATGGTTATCCTTGTATCATAATTCATAGTTGACGTCTGACCCGGTCGCGACCTGCGATGTGGGCGCCATCCGGGTCACCCTAGCCCCGCATAGTTTAGTGAACTGGTCCTGATAAAAAGCATTCCATGAGTTTACTTCTATACTGTAACTAACAAAAAAGCAGTGTATGAAAATATCTTTAAAAACCGTATAATAAAATTAAGCTTCGTGAAAATGAAAAAGTACTTGTCTTATCATATTATTTATCACAAACAACCAACAAATTGCTTCTTTTATAAATCAAAACGTTCGCAATCGGCTTCAGTCAAAAGAACAATAGACGAACTAATTTGATTTTCCCACCCATCGATACGTATGTGTGAATGTGGGGAACTATCTTTGAAAAGTGTCTCGGTAATTGATGTTCGCGTGTGGCACGTGGGGTGTGCAAATACGAGGGGCGGCGATGGTGGTGGTGGTGGGCGGGCGGCGAGTGGTGTTAGACGGCGACAATGGCGGCGGCAGTCATTGCACCTCGAGTCGCGCGAGGAGCAACCTGCACCACTTAGAGTTGGCACTTGTAAGCGGGTCGCCATGATGCGGACGCCGTCCAGCTCCTCGGAGGGATCGTTCTGGACGACGATAGAGCTGCTCGCTGGAGACGCGCGGAGGAGATCAGCCTCGGATGCCGTAGACCCAGTAGAGCTGTCTCGACAGCCGAGAACGCCGTCATCACTCAGGTGATTCATTGCATGTCTATTGGGTTCTCTTCTTCATCTGAACCGATTTTTTTTTTAATTGAGCTATAGTCCCTGATAAGCCCTGATAATAATAATAATCCATTTCACAACACACAGATCTACTTGACCACAAAGATATAAACTTGTAGTCAAGCAAACGTGGTTTATTTATTTACAAAAACTTTATTGCACAAATCTTCCAAAAGGTAAGTCCGCCTTTTGGAAGAGTAATTAATTATTAAAAGGTGGACTTAACGCCTGAGACGTTTTAGTCAACCATTGGCAAAGTTCTAAATCAATCTGATCAAAATAATCGAAATGTACCCGATCATCGATGCGTCAAAAATGTAGAGGGTGAATTCGATATCATAAGCATTATTAATTAACTACAGACGCTAAAAGTCTTGATTATATCGAGTTTAATGCATGAGAAAATGAGTAAACACTGAGAAATATAAATAATGTTTGTAATAAATGTTTGTCCTCTATGCGCTCCTAAACCATTGATCCGACTGTGATGAAACTTTGATGGGTTGTTCTGAGTACACTCGTAAAGTTCCCCGGTATACCTATGTATGATTCTTGGGGAAACTGCAAAATTTACGCGAGTGAAACGCGCGGCACAGCTAGTATAGAATATAATAGGGTACTTGCATGAAATTTATAATAAGAAATTGTGTCAATATTTCAAAAAAAGAGTCGTATCGTTAAAGCGTTATCGTGAAAGATTTACTAAAAAATTTTCAATAGTTTCCAAAATATTCAAGCTTTAATTTTGTGAAACGGAACGTTACAACGAAACACCAATCACAGCCAAGCTTGACACATGACGTCACTTTTATTTTTTTAGGAAACATTTACCTCTTTCAGAGAAGGCAAAAGAAACTAAGTGCATACAGTCAACGCATATTTTCCATTTTCTGAAGTTTTTTACTTTAAAATGCATCGGTAAGATGCATTTCGATTCTTTACTGGAACTTTTGGAAGTAAATCGACACAGTTCAACCTTAATTTCGCTTTTGGATATTGAAGTTTTCTGTCTGTCAGTGTCACATGACCCTGTCAATACGACAGTGACATTTCTATCACAGATTAATAAGGCGTAATTTTGAACAATTGACGTCATTCCGCGTTACGGCGGTAAAGTCTAAAATAGGAATTTTGAAACGTTCTATTTAATTAATTTATGCATATTTTTTTTTCTTTTTCTTGCTTTGTTTAAGTAGGCCATATATCTTTAAAATAGACTGAAAAAAAAAATTCATGCAAGTATTCTATTTCCATTCATGCAAGTATATCCTATATATTATCCTATTCACCAAAGTGTTATGCTAGGTCACTTTTGATTTATCAATCTTTTTTTATGCATGTGTCTTGATCTTTTAATAACAATTCATACCAAGCCGCTGAAGGTTAAATGATATAACAGTTACCTAATAGTTGAGGAACAAATCTTGTTTATATTAAAAGTTATCTCCAATATATATAGACATTTGTTATGCATATTTTTATAGCGATGATAGCTCAGTGGTTGGTGCGTTCGGATCAAACGACGCAAGGCGTAGGTTCAAACCCTAACAATGAGCTTGAGCTATCGGTAAAGGAAAACATCGTGAGGAAATCATAGCATGGTGGTAGGGCACTTTCTAGTGCCCGGCTGGCTAGTTACCACCTTCAAGTTGAAAATCTATCGCCAAGCACCTAAAGGTGTGTTCTGGCAGCCTCACTTGAGAGCCAGTTCTCATTCCATGCGACGTGTGTTTACAATCTTTAACCACACTCACTTAATATCATGTGAGCTGTGGTCAAACCTAGCCGATTCACAATAAATAATATTAATTTGTTTAATTACATTTGCTATACCACGCTTCTGTTCTGTCCAGTTATAAATTAGGTCCATAAATATGTACATTAGCAACTTCTTTGCTATGGTTTATGTCATTAAGATCTCGTGAATGTTATACATTTGGCGCGATGTTTATTCTACGTGTTTATTCTCTTGCCTATTGAAATTAGGTACTCAATTCTAACTGTAATCATTATTTAACTAACACAGTAAATATTTGCGCTATAAAAAAACATGCTCAACTCTGTATTGCAGTTGGCTCTGAAAACTTTACGATTTATCGTGTCGATTCATCAAGGAGTGTTGCTTTAAATTAATTGTAATAGAAACAATATTTCAAAATAATACAAACTATTTTAACCTACTAAAGACAAACTTTAACTCAAATTAAAACCAGAAAGTATATCTAATAATTTAATTATTGAGTGGATACTTAATAGCATTATACCCTCGTGAGTTTAAGAATTCCCGCAGGAACTTTGATAAAAGTAGCCTAAGTTCTCTCTAAAACATCAATTAATGTGTCACTGAAATTACCGTCAAAATCGGTCTAACCGTTTCGGAGATTAGCCAGTAGGTACAAACAGACAGCCCGACAAAAAATATGCACAACATGCACATGTAAAAAGCTATTTTTTACATTATAAACTAACACTTCAGTTTAATTTATATATGTATGTGTGTGATAATATTTGGAAAGTGCGGGCTTTAGAATAAAAGAGTTATTGCATAGTTAACCTTTTCCTATTCTATTTACCTAATAGAAGTTTGTTTATGAACGACCTGAAAGATCAAAGAACTAAAACTGTTCGATATTGTTGTGACTATATACGCGACGCGTTTATTTACGTCCAAAAGTCTGAAAATCAGGAACGAACGTCTTGCAATATTAAGATCAACTTTAGTTAGTCGGTACGTAAAATAATATAATATAATTTTTAAATATTTTTTTTTAACCATAACGATAATTATAATAATAAATTTATAGTATACTTACCTACATGGTCTAAAAGAATAAGTCTATAGATATTAAAACCGAAAATAACATGAGCCGTTAAAATATCTATCTATAAATAGACACCTAAAAGTGACCTGAAAATCGATTGCTTTCAACCGAAAATACTTTTAATATCTTATCTTATCTTCTTTTAATATATAAATCACGTGTCACGTTGTTTGTCCGCGATGGACTCCGAAACTACTGGACGGATTTTGATAAAATTTGTAACCATTTATAATATGGTCCAACTTAAAAGATAGGATAGTTTTTATCCCAGAATTCCCGCGGGAACTCTGGCACTAATGCGGGAAACAGCTAATCACCGTAAACTACTGTAGGGGTAAAAAGAAGTACTTTTTTCCCGGAATTCCCGCGGGAACTCCGAAATTACCGCGGATGAAATCGCGGGGGACAGCTAGTATACCTATATATTTGAAACGGTTTAAGTTCGCCTTTCGTTTATATACCAACCACTGTAGTTATTCTAATTCTAATTCTATTCTATTCTATTCTATTTTATTCTGTGTGTTGTGAAGTGAATTATTATTATTATTATTAATAACTAACTCAATAACTACCTACATATACAAAAGCAATTTTATAGAAGATTTTGTTTTTAGTGAAAGTTTCTCTATAGTTATTTTAATAATTCTCTCATTAATTTAGTGCATTTTTGATGATGACAAAAACTTGCGAATTTGACGCATCACGCACGCCACATGTATCTAGAAGTTCCTTTATAGTCTTACAAATTGCAAGTGGATGAAGGGCAATTTTCCCCTTGAATCTGTTCAAAGCACCCACATCGCACTCACCATAACGTTTCAATAACAATTTATTGCAGACAGATTTACGTAAGCGATACTATACCTACTAAATTAAACATGTCCATCATTCTCTTTTAGCATTTTATAAATATATAGTCCGTAAAAACATTAATCTTTTTTAATGTGGACTTACATAAATATTGAATCAGAAATCAGAATCTATACTAATATTATAAAGCTGAATGTTTGGTTGGTTGAACGCGTTAATCTCAGGAACTACTGGTTCGAATTGAAAAAATTCTTTGTGTCAGATAATCCCTTTATCGAGGAAGGCTATAAATAACATCACGCCACGACCAATAGCAGTGGAGCCATCAAATTAACGCGGGTGAAACCGTTGGGCAAAGCTAGTCTATACTTAATATTATAAAAAGGTAAAGTTTGTGAGTTTGTGACGTTATAGGTGGTATAATCTCTGAATCTATTGAAAATTCTTTTACCAATAAAATGCCACGTTAATTTGTGAGTGTCATAGGCCGCGGGATTCCCGCGGGAACTCCAAAATTACTGTGGATGAAACCGTGAGGGAACAGCTATGTTTAACAAGATAATATAGTTCTTAATTTAAATTTGAATTGAATTGATTGTCATGCTGGTTGATATAAGTAGGTAGGTAATCTATATTTATACAAAAAAAATTTTGGGGACGATAAAAGAAGAGTACTGAACCAAACACAAAAAAATGTTTTTAAAACTTTTCCGTCTGTCTGTCTGTCTGTTCGCGATAATCTCCGAATCTACAGAACGGACTGTCATGCGGTTTTCACAGGTAAATTAGGCTTAGTCTATAGCTATATACATATCAGTGGCGAAGGTACCATATAAGCCGATTCCCACCGGCTTCCCTTCAGAAGTTGGGAACAGAATCACTCTCTCTGCCGTAATTTAGAAATAGCACAATTAGTAATTTTAGTAGGAAGGATTTCAGTAGAATCTACTGAAATATTATAAAAATTATCTCTACTGAGTAGAAAATATTACAAAACGCCTAAACTATCAACAAATTTGCTCTTCAACAACAAATTGTTATAAAATAAGCCGGTGGCGCGATCGGCTTTTTGGCAGTTAAACTTCCATACAAAATAATGCCGTGACGTCACATCAAGGTCGCAGGCAGCCGGCTAAAGTAGCTACTATGGCAAGCCGCTGCAAATCGAGTTACTCCCTCCGTCTTGCTCACGCGCACACATTTTCTATTACTGTCTCATCAAATATCCTTATTGGTCCTAGAAATTCGAAACGAAGCGGACATTCTGTGTTGACTGTTGACAGACAACTTGAATTTATGATGAAAAAATTGAAAATTTATAGGTATTTGAATTTATTAGTTAGTGTCACGTGTTAGAATTTATTACTTGGTATTAAATAGTGATTACTGATTAGTATTATAATTGGATTTTTTTTTTGTTGTGTGTAATGATAGTGAAAGCAGTTACGCAGACGTACGTTGAAATTAGGTATTTGCGGTAAGTAGATAGTTGAAATTACGTATTTATAGTAGGTACCAAATAGATTTCCGGGTTGCCTCTCTCAATATTTCACCCTTCGCCACTGATACATATAGCCTTTGTTTTCTTTAAATCGAATGTCGGGAAAAAAGCTGTAACTTGTAATATAAAAGAGTTTCACGCGGATGTAACCGCGGGGCACAGCTAGTTATTAATATGCAAATTTATAAAACTAAATATTCACGATTTTGTTTGTTCCTGAACGAAGTCCAAAATTCAGGTAGGCGACACACAGCGTGTAACTTTTTAAGTAGGTACCTACTTATCATAATGTCCAAAATGAAGTGTTATACCTACTTATAATTAGTAAGTATTAAGTAAAAGACCCTTACATATTATATTATAAATGCGAAAGTGAGTTTGTTTGTTTGTTACACTTTCACGCTTTAACGGCTCACCCTCAGACGAAATAAAAAGTCTTATTTCGTCTGAGCCGATCACCACGAGATTTTACATACCTACACGTTGGGTACAAATTACCGCGGGTGATCCTCGGGGTAGCTAGAGGATAAATAAATTTTTAAAAACTTTATTCTAAAATAAAGCATTGTAATAAATGCTCAGTGCATATCACTTTATTTTACAGCCTTGTAAAAGCTCAGTTTGGTGAAGCGACGATATTTTTAAGCGTCCTATTTCGGTCTTGACTCATAATTTCATCAGTAACGTTGCCGATGCTGTTTCATTTGTTGAGTGAGTTTAAAATTCTCATTGAAAGAATGTCTGAGAAACTCTGCTGTTGTATAGTGTTTTTGTACTCTTGTGAATTAAGAGCACTTTCACATGAGACGACACGCCCGCCACGTGACGTGTCGTAACGTGCCGTGACGCGGCGAAGACAACGGAGCACCGAGCATGCATGTAGGTAATCAGAGACAACCAGTTTTTTTTATACCGACGTCAAAAAGGAAGAGGTTATCAATTCTGATGTTTATTTTTTTATGTATGTTCGGGCATAACTCTGTCATATACATAATATACTTAGAGAGGGATTTGCAAAATTCTTTTTTTGTTCGAAACGGGTTTAGGTATTCCGAAATGGTCCCATTTTTCAAACATACAGATCTGATGATGAGCTTCGGAGACAGACAAAGGAACTGTTGAAGCGCGTCGTTTTAATTTTTTTTGTTAAAGTTTTGTTTTTTATTGTCATCTACAAGCAAACTTGCGTGCATAATTACTAGCTTATGATTGCAATTTGCACTAAACTATCTTAAAATTTGGATAACCTTTTGCTTATCTTATCTTAATTACTATGCAAAATGCAATAATAATTAAGTCATTATATATTTTTAATGATATCAGTACTCGTTTACACTTTTTTCTGAGATTGTTGCTATAGACGTATTGTTTTATCGATTGTTGTGAATTATGTTTTGATACTCTGTCGTCGTCATGTACTTACCTATTTTTATTTAGCAGGGCCGTTATACCTAGGGAACATGAAATTGATGGCATTTCTCTATTATTCCATAAGCTTCGTGAATGTAACGATAACATTCACCATGTCATGCCGTGCCGGAGTCGTGAAGTTGGAAATGGTGTTTTTTATTTTTACTTTTTTAAATCATATTTATTTTAAAGGACCTTTATAAAATCAATAACATGTCGGTCCTATTGTATATACAAAATAATTCAGCAAACCAAAATATTAATCTACTCACCAACAACAGTAAAAATAGCGACGAAAAAAAAAAGAAAGTAGGTGCTTAATTCTAAATTCAAATTCAAATTCTAAATTCAGTACATACATATGTCATATAATTTATTTCTTTGGATCTCCACCGCTGTTTTTGCAATACTCGATGATAAACGTCGTGATTATTTGCTCAGTGTCAATGATTACATATTACAAGATAATCGTACTATGGAAATAAATAGGTAGTAGGAACTTTTGTTATTATTTATTCCTGTGTAAAACAAAATATAGATATCTTTGCCGTAATTTTTCAATCATTTGTAGGCCCGCCACTAGGATTGCCTGTTTGGATGTACCTATGGAATTATTCGGATTTTTTTTTTGTACATGGATTCACTGGATCTTCTTTTTATCCCGTTATCTTGTCAGAGTGTTTGACGCCGTGGGTTTTCACCATCGTTCCCCATTTTTGGAGGTTTGTAATTTAACAGATACTGAACTATCGGGGTAGAATCGCGTGGGTTTTTAAAATATATGGTCATTCCACCGATATGTACATTGCTTTGAGTCAATCAGTTGAACACAGAAGTTTTTTAAAAAGCCCTTGGCACCACAGTTTATTTTATGATGATTTGAGGGGTCTAAATCTTATTTTTGACATCACTTACTCGGGTCACCTTGTGCCTGGGTACTTAAGTATTTTATTAATTATCCTTAAGTTTGAAGATACGTCTTATGTTCATCTTTAGTGACACAGTTCAATAAATGCGTTGGTGGTTGGTACGGTTCGCCCGGCTTATTTTTTGTTCCTTTACGTTAGGTACTCTTTTGATCTTCAAAGGGCTGGCCGCAGCTCGAGTGCTCGTCGCGTCGTCGTTAGCCTCGTCAGTGTGGTTTAGTCCATAGTATAAAAACACTAGTTATTCCCCTCAGTTTCACCCGCGCTAATTTCGGAGTTCCCGTAGGAATTTCAGAAGAATTTTGATTTATGTCCGTTTCTGTACCTCTGACGACGTGTATGTCTAATTTCATGATTGAACGGTGGATTAGTTAAATCGTTGAACTATAACAAACAAACTTACATTCGCATTTATAATATCAGGGTTAATCATAAATTATATACCTATTGTATTATGATTTTTTAAATAAAATCATTCACGTTGTAAAAAAATTTTTTACATAAAAGACCAAAACAGTATAGGTAACACATTACATAATAAAAATACGAATTGACTAAATTCATTCCTAAAACACCTATGACATTAAGAGAAACGTTTACAAGTCACGCCAAGTAAAGGAGCGTGCAGTATTTTTGATAAGGGGGCGTCCATTAATCACGTGAGGCTCAAAAGGGGGAGGGGTCCGGAAAAACGAAATATCACAAGGAGGGGGGGGGGGGGGATATAATGAAATATCACGTGTATTTATTTTTCGCTACTCCGTGGTCCGAGGACAATGTCCATTAAATATAGGTATTCATGTAAAATTTTTTTTTTTTTTTTACACCTTCCTTTATTATTTATATGCCACTCAACATACCAATTTTTTACCAAAAAAAACACACGTGATTTTGGATATGGGGGCGGGGGGGTTGTCTAAAACCTCACCATATCACCAGGAGGGGCGGAGTGGGTTCAAAAGTTGCAAAAAAACATCACGTGATTAATGGACGCCCCCCAATCTACAATTGCCATAAAGACGAAGACGAAGTACTTATTTTACTGTAAAGCGTCCTTGCTACCTGTAGCAAGTTCAAATCGGAAGACATCGCCCTTTTTGATAAACATAAAACTATTTGATTACGTGAAATGCAAGTTGGATTGATTTAATAACATTTAAATAATTCAATATGGAATATAGTTTTGCTCACTGTTTTATATTCACTATGTCTTCTTCTTCTTTAGCCGGTGTCCATCCACTGCTGGATGTAGGCCTTCTCATTGCATTTCCATCCGCTCCGACACCTTGTCCCTCGCATGCAGGTCTTCCCAGCAGCGCGCGCGATGTCATCAGCCCACCTCATGGGCGGTCTTCCCGCATTTCTACGTCCTGTCCGGGGTTTCCATTCCGTTCTCAGGGCCCACCTATCTACATCCATACGTCCCAGGTGTCAAGACTATGTCAATTGATATAAATTAATGCAGTCATTATTGTCATCGCATTAAATACAATAATAGGTATGCACGTTTTCTATAGGTATTTATACATTGAACACGATTGTGAGTAGGTATATTCTCATGGTTCAAAAACAATTTCACTACACTACGACTACCTTTAATCAAAGGGGCAGCAGAAAATGTGTTAATTTACATTATGTCCATGCGTAAACCTTGCCCACTGATCAAGGGTTTCTGAGTTATAATGGTTATACATACATTTGCTGTCTTCACCTCTATACAATCTTTGAGACTGATAAGCAATAGAAATATTGTGAATAGGTTTTTTTGAAACCAGCGTGAACAGTTCTTTATATGAAAATGGTTTACATGTGGTGTTCGGTAGGGCCGCTTCGTGCCGTACCGTGCCAGGCCCGTGTTCCGACCATCTCAGCTATGACACGGGGGTCGCGCGCGTCAAAACTACTAAAACTTTGTCGTAGTGACAACTATACCCGGCGACTCGTCGTCTCTTATTTTGTTTGTTATTTTATTATCTGAATCGGTGTATTTTCACTTGTGACAAATCTATGAGCACAACTTCTGGAGAGTGAGTATTTGTCTTTAAATAAGTAAAATCCTTATCATGTAACTTTGATGACGTGTCGTTAAATGTAGGTACCTAACTGTGTACGGTTTTTAAGTTGTTTTCAGGTTGGTGTTGAATCATCGGTTCGTGAATAGACGGTGTGAACCGTGTGAGATGGATCCTGGCCCGACCACAGAACGGAACAGAGTTTTTACCCTGGCACAAATTCATTACTTTATTTGTGCCACTAATGCCAGGAATTTGTGCCAGGGTAAAAACTCTGTTCCGTTCCGTGGTCGGACCAGGGCTGTGAACCAAACGTTAATTAATTAAGCCATCCTTTTTGACTAACTGAACGTATATCTGCCATCAATTCTCCATCTTTGTAATCTATACTTATAATAAAACTGTAGAGAGGTCAATTCTGTACATTTAATATATATTCAAAATTAATTGGAGGATGAATGGTGATCGATACTGATGCCAAAAATGCAATCAGTAAATTTTTTTGTCTGTCTGTCTGTCTGTATGTGCACGCATGGGTCAAAAACTACTGAAGGGATTTTAACCAAATTTTGTAGTCCATACTCCTGGGCAGGTATATAACATAACGCTAAGACACATAGGAGCTGAGCAGTGATGATAAATTTGAAGCAAGTCGGATGAAAATCCGCTTTCGCATACGTTTACTCAATCACGCAAAAACGGCTGATCGGATTTGGATGAAATTTGGCATGCTTGTTTTTAGGGGTACAGAGAAGGACATAGGGTACTTTTATCCCGGAATCCCCGCGGGAACTCCGAAATTACCGCGGGTGAAACCGCGGGGCACAGTTAGTGTATCTAAAATACATTTTAAATGATTTTGTCTCTTTTCCAGTTTCGCACACTTGCACGTCCGCTCTCGACTCGAGAAGTTGATGGGCTCGAACCTGGTGAAGCTCACGGATAAGTCGTACATGACCGATCTGGAGGAGAGGATCCGCGAAGTCAACGAAGAAAACCTAAACAAGCGGATTTCCGCTAGAGTTGTGAGTGACCTTTTGTTACAAATTTTAAAAATATGTATAGGCAAATACTTACTTACCTATAGGTATTGTAGGTACCTATACCTACAATACCTATAGGTAAGTAAGTATTTGCAAATTTCTGTAAACAAATTTTCAGAAATAAATGAAACTGACTGCCTTACAGAGTTAACTACACGGTTACAAAATCACGCACTAAGGTCCATTTGGTATGAAGTAACTATCATTAATGTAAAATAGGTCGTTTCGTTTAAACTGGGCGAAACTAGATCGATATAGAGTTCATGCAACAGACACCCATTTACCTAAGCTATGATAGACAAGTAACGCGCGATTACATAAGTTGTACGGGTGTTTCACTCGTTGCATGATCTTTATGAAAAGTTGTTATTATTATCATGATATGAACTGCTGTTTGACGAATATGTTGCAAATTTTTCCAAACAGCTCGATGAAATGGAACGTTTGAAGCGTCTCATTCTAGTCGGAAAGACGCCACTGAAGGAATGCCCGCCAGAGCTGTACCATCACCCAGTGTTTGTGTTTTGGCGCATGGTCAATCGCGAAGTTGCGAAAGCATCTAAAAAGAGAGCGGACGCGTTCTATAGAAAATTGAAAATGTCGCAGAAGCTTGATCAGGTACGCCTATACAACGATTATTACATTCCTGTGAAATCATTCCAACGTAACTTTTATTAATAGAACTAGCTGTTCCCCGCGGTTTCATCCGCGTTAGTTTCGGAGATCACGCGGGTATTCCGAGATAAAAGTACTTACTACGCTATATTGTTTTCTGTACCTACCCTTGACAACGTGGTAGGTAGTATGCAAAATTTAATGTAGTTTCTTTCGTATTACTTTCGGGGTTCCCGTAGTAATTCCGGGATAAAAAGTAGCCTATGTCCTTCTCTTACCCCTGACAATGTGTATGCAAAATTTCGTAGTTTGAGCCGTTTAGCTGTGAAAGCATAACAAACAAACAAACTCACTTTCGCAATTATAATATAATATTATTAGTAATGATTATAAATATTTTACTATCTTACGTTTACGTTTTTGCTATAGTCGGCGGAAGAAGAGATAGAAGCCGAAGACACGACAGAAGAGGGAGAACAACTGACTCCAGAACAACTTCTAGCAAAATGCAAAGAGGAAATTGAAGAACAGAAACTTATCGACATAGAAAAAGGCGTACGCTTTACCGACGAACAGTTCGCCCTCATGAAATATGAAACCAACGATGTTAAAACACTCAAAACACTCACAGTAAGGGATTTTTGTGTATTCAGTAAAGTGTCTCTCGTGTTTTGTTGTTTTTATCTAACGTAGACAATCGTATCGTATTAATAGACCAAACTATGTACACTGACAATGATAGGTACATATATAAAATCAAATTCAACCTTATCTAGAGAACGGCTCGTGTCGATCCGGTTTTGAGCAGTTATGTTCTAGCTCAATCTGACCTATGACAGACCAATCTATGGCCCAGCTGTTATAAGTATAACCACACAGATGATGGGGTCCTTGATCGAATAGAAATCATTCAACAGTCTCAATGGATAGACGATACACTTTTCATAATTACACCTATGATTCATAGAGATAATTAAGTAACGAAACAATTTGGATATTTACCAAATTTATCATTCTTCTGTACCTACTTTTCTATAATATCTATACTTCTATACTGACACATATTATGAAGAGGTAAAGTAAGTTGGTTTGAAAGTAAGGGGGTTAATCTCTGGAACTACTGAACCAATGTTAAAAATTATTTTATCTACTGACAGAAAGCTACTGTACCTATGGGTGTCATAGAATACTTTTTTAAGAGTGCCCGAGGGAGTCCTGAAATTTACCTACGCGACTAAAACGACGGGCTAACGGCTAGTATACATTAAAAATCTTCGATATATTATCGATACAATTGGCTGCTCTATTACGGCAAAAACAAAGCATCTTTCATTATTGTCGAAATGTGTTTTTTGTTTTTTTTTTACCAGTTTTCACGCATAAAGGATGTTGCAACATACTCACGACCATCTAAAAGGCTATAGTCTCAGATAATTAAAAATTAATAAAATCGTTAAACTATGGAGGATTTGTTTTAACTGAAGCGATTTCCGGTTTTTCACTCCTCCTGTAAAATTGATTCAGCTGCAACAACCATCAAAATGACTTTAATCTTAGTAAAATTAAGAAAATCGTTAAACTATGAAAGGTTTGTTTTAAATAAAGCGACTTCCGGTTTTTTGCTCCTCCTGTAAAATTTATATAGCTGCAATTACCTTGTTTTACCATAAGGCAGCTGCAATGACTACACGTTAGATATGATAAGGGTCAGTCAGTAAGGTCAGTGAGTTCTCATTGATATTGCTTGTTTTCATATTATTTATAATATTCATTTAAATTTTAACACAAACAAGGCGTTAAATTCAGAGATCTCACAATATTTCCGAGATAAAAGTGTCCCATGTCCTTTTCTGTACCCCTAGCAACGTGTAGATATGCAAAATTTCATGGTAATCAGTTAAGCCGTTAGGGCGTGTAAGCGTTACAAATAAACAAACTTTCTTTCCCATTTATACATAACTAGCTGACCCGCGCGGTTTCACTCGCGGTAATTTCGGAATACTCGCGGGAATTCCGGGATAAAATTACCCTATATCACTCTGAATCACTGTAGCTCCCTATAAGTGGAAGAATTTTCAAAATCGGTTCAGTAGATCCAGAGAGTATAACTTCACTAACTCCAGAGTTCCTGTGGGAATCCCGGGATAAAAAGTACCCTATGTCACTCAGGATTACGGCAGGTTTTTGAAAGTGAAAGAATTTTCAAATTCGGTTCAGTAAACCCAGAGATTACCCCCTACAACTTCACAAACTCACAATCTCTGGAGTTCCAGTTTTAGTTTATTATTATGTGTGTTTATATTGTTTTCTTTTTATGTACCTACACCAAATCTTAACTAAAAAACCTTTTTTACATTTCGGTATAAGCAATAGACAGCACGCTCTGAGCAGTTGTAGAACAGCTAGCGTGTCTATTTCTAGAGGCATAACATTCCTGATCTCGAAATCTTTCTAAATGCATCAGATATTTTATCAAAATGGACCCTCCTAGCTATTGTGTACCATTGTATATTAAAATTCAAAAGGAAAAAATAGTTGTGTTTGAAGAATCCCAAAGACTAATAGAGCTAGATATTGATAATGTCCAAACATAAACGTTATTATTAGCATTACTAGCTATTCCCTACGGTTTCACCCCTAAAAATTTCGAGATTCCCTTGAGCATTACGCATTCCTACAGAATGAAAGTGTCAAATTTCTTAATTCAGGCATAATTTTACTGAATTATTATTCTTTATTCACACTGTCGCTTTTACTGTTCCGTTTAGGATACGAATATTGACGGTATTAAAGTGGCATATTGACATTTATTTCTTACACATGAAACCAACGAATCATTAAAGCCGTAACCACTGAAACAATCACTACGTTTTAAGAGTAGGCACTTCCATACTAATCGCTGAACCGATCTATAAAAGCTATGCCAACCATACCAATGCAATGTATGACGCGGTCATAGAAATTTGGTTAATTATTCCAAAGTTGGTAAAGAAGTTCGCGCACAAATCCATAGTAACTTTTGCTTTAAGGTAGTGTCGCTGGCCTGGCCGTAACTATAGAAGCGCTCATTAAATGCAACCATAAATTGCGTTTTCTTGTCAAAACGCGACGCGCCACTTATTTATGAAACGCAACGACGACGATTCTCGAACTCTACAATGTATTTTTGTGCTATCGTAAAATTTGTCTAGCCTGCGGGGTTAGCCAAGTTGACATTTTACAATCGTTGACGCATAGAAAACATAACTCTTCTTAGGGATTATGACAACAATCTTCCTAAATCCGTTCATATTCTGTGCTAACAAATACTTATTTGCTTTTTGTAATTGTCCACTGTTTTCTCTGACTGACATTTGCATGAATAGTGCGCCTACCTATCCAAGGCGTCTGTTACCATATTGAAAAAAGAAGAAGAAGAAAAATAATCGTCAAGTGGTCATGAGAAACTAGAGTTTTGATTGGCTGACCAAAGTTTTCTGTTCTAGTTTTGTATGCGTTAACGATTGTAGAATATCAACTTGGCTAACCCCGCTGATACCTTTAGCTATAGGTACTCTATAGTTATGAAACACGCGTTCCGACTTCTCTGTCCTACATTTACATGATTATTACAATACTCGTATCTACAAGTACCTAGAACTGCTAGACGTTGAAACGTTTCACCTCTACAGTACTAACGATTCCATATAGGATACTCAAACTCAAATTACTATTAGATTGCCTACAGCACTCAGAAAATACTATACAAAGAGATTTACGTGATTTGTTAATAAGAACTAGATAAACGTATCACAATTCGCAACATATAATTTTAGGTATATATGTAGCTGTAGGTACTTGATTCCACATTAAGATATTATAGTAATATGCTCATATTGTGCAGGTACCTATAAGCTAGCCAATGATGTAGGTAGGTATATTATTATTGTGAAATATACTTTGTTTTATTATCTATTCATTTCATACTATCTGACCCTATCGTATGATCTATCCTTTACCATGAATCCCATTGATGTAAAAAAAAATCTAGGATATCAATGACGATGCTTAATGTGGTTTTGTTTATGTAACGATGAAGTAGCACCCTCCGACTTTCTGGTAACTTTTTCATGATCATCAACAAAATATACAAACATACAATATATAATTGTGAGTTATGGTCTCGACAAATATCTTTTAGTTTCGCGAATTTTCCAACTTTCTGGGCAAGTTTTTCAATTTACCTTTCCTAAAAACCTTGTTCGATCTTTTGCAAAGATAAAAAAATCTTTAAATTGGTCCGGTCAAAAACGGGCAAACAGAATTTTATATATTTTATTTATATAGATATATTGTTCAATAATAAATTAATTCCCCGAGGTTTTATCCACGTGAATTTCATGTTTCTTTCAGGAAATTCCTAATAAATACATATGTATTTATAAACCTTCCTTACATGAACACAAACCTAAACTGTAAATTTGAGCTCATTCGGGTAAATAATTTCTAAGTTTATTAATCTCATAGGTACATCAATTTTTACATACGTAGATAATAATTAGGCAGTGGATAATAATAATTATGCAATGGATAATTATTATCTACATGCTACCTAAAGAACAAGAAGTTCGTAATTTGAGAGAAAGTGCCATAACTATTATAGACTGCTATTCCCTGCAGTTTGCGGGAACTCTGTGAAATCCGTTCTTAGCAGACGTCTACCTACCATCAACCTGCCTTTCAGCTTCATAGATCGTTTTTGAGATTTCGTGTTTAGTCAGTCAGTGAGTCAGTGACATTGCGCTTTTATGGTAAATATGTAGATGTGGTAAATAGATTAGGATAAGGAAACATTCCTTTATATTCAAGAACAACATAATCCGTATTTAATTAGCTGTATGTAACACAATCTGAACATTGTGAAGCCCACGGAGAATCGAACCCAGGATCTCTGCATGTGTACTTGTGCACTGCAACTTGGTCGGCGTTAGTTCATCTTCCACTAACTCCTTTATCGTTTAGCTTTAGTATAGTATACTCTTATCGATTCTGCGTTAGTACTTGAATCAGTCAGTGCAGCTTCTCCGTTTATATACTACTCGTGATGTATAATATACATGATGTGTCACGACACACATTTAGATCGAAACCATACTCGTATTTTTTATTATATAAACTTGATATCTATATGATCATCATTATGTTGATAGAACCTATTACATTGTTTCAGACTGTGGAGGAACTTTACACCTTAGCAGACAAAATCATCGGCACAAAAAGATTGTAATATTGAAGAAAGAAAAAACAGTTTTAAGTATTAAAATGTATAACGATTTCGTTTACTGTATTTGCTTGAAATAATTTTAATCATACCTTATATTGTTTTGTCAGGTTTTAATCGAGTTATGTAATTTAAAAGAAAAAACATTGTAAAGTTTTGCATAACTTAGTGTTAGTGCAATTAAGTGACATCGATTTTATAATAATTATAAAAATCTTTTATTTGTATTTATTTGAAAATAAAATTAATAACACACTGAAACAACTAATTTATTACTATTAACAATACTTGTCATCGACCTCCTTAACTTAAATTATCACAATAATATTATAATCGTGTAGGCATCACGTACGCTACGGGTCTGCGTAGCGTTTGTCATCACAAATGACTCTTGGGCCTACGGCGTAGCTGCGCGTAGATAAGTCCCGCAGGCTTGTCTATGGGCTGATAGATATGGTGCTTGGGGTCACCCTTGGTGACATTCGCGGGGAACTTGGACAAGTCTATGTTCAGATAGTGCTTGTTAGGCATGGTCATTTTTATCCAGCTGATCTGTAAGATAAATATAGTTCCTCTTTTTAGTCAGTTAACTAGTATTCTTGAATCAACTTGACAATCATTTTTTACAATCCTTGATTTTTTTTGATAGAATAAAATGTGATAAATCTATATGAGAAACGATTTGGTTTTCATCGAAACCCATTTTAATAGATGAGCTGAAAAAAAGAATCTGAAGTCAAAACCTGTCACAAAATTCATTAAAAAATAAATACTGTATCTGAAGATTTCGGTAAAATAGCGTATTGAAATCGTTCAAGATCGTCGGCGGACCCCGGAAACTTGATATAAAACATATGGATATTACGTAATAATTATATTATGTATTATTACCTCAGCAACAGTTTCTAGCACGACTTTTTCGGCCTGATACAGGGTGTGCTGCACGGAAGGCGAGTAAACTCCAATGTCAGGAGGGCCCGCGAACTTGTCCAATATAGCGTCTTTTACGGTCAACCATGCGTAGTCGAAGTCCGCTGTGCGCATGCTGTCATATATCCATTCCGCCTCCACCACCGTGCTGAAAAATAAACACTACGAATTATGCTATATAAACAATGTGGTTCTTAAATGTCTAAGAAATTATAAAGCAATTACCTACTACTATTACTTTTTAATATGTTGAGAAACCCGGTCACAATCAATTTTTTGATAGAAAAAGAAAACAAAGTAGCGTTTCTGTTTTTATTGCAGAATGCTGCTTGTAGATGAGTATGGTTATTACAAAAATTGGAGACTTGATTTCATAAAAGGTACATATTATTAATAATCACAATGTTTGTTTTAGCATATTTTGTTACATTTTGCTTCGACGTGCGCACAAGCAGCCACCACTTATTTGCTTTTCACCGTTCAATTATGTTTGACATAATCCTTTAACACTTTTAACAGGCATGCAACAGTATATTAAATGAATTGGTACCTAAATATTCTTTCAGCTGCATCGTTCAGTGTGGTATATTCGTCTTGGACAAAATCAACAAAGGCAGACTGCGTTGTTTTCAGCACCCGGAGATTGCTCAAACCAGATTTGACCTCAACTGCTTCTGTTTATAAACAAAAGTAATGTTGAATAAATAAAAATATATGGGCGACCGAGCTTCGCTCGTAACGCCATCTGTTGTTAACGAGAAAAGCAGGACCAAACACTGATTTTTCATTGCCCGAAAACACTGATAAAACGAAGTTTTCTAAAAAAAACCTAGCTGGATCGACTAATCGCCCCCGAAACCCGCTGCATACTAAATTTCATGAAAATCGTTGGAGCTGTTTCCGATATTCAGATTATATGTTATTGTATGTATACAAGAATTGCTCGTTTAAAGATAGTTAATAGATAAATAATTAAGAAATCATAAATTTTGTAGTATTTGCCCTATTGGCTATTTTTGATATTTTACAATGGATTTCGTTTTATATTAAACTAGCTGTCTCGCGCGGTTTCACCCCTGATAATTTCGTAGTTCGCGCGAAATTGTTCCATACAAACTTTGCAACCCCTTTTCATCCCCCTCAGGGGTTGAATTTTCTAAAATTCTGTCCTATCGGAAGCCTACGTCACTCAAAGAACACACCCTCCAAGTTTCAGGTCTCTACGATCAGCGGTTTAGGCTGTGCGTTAATCCATCAGTCATTCAGGACAAAGCATTTTATATGTATAGATAGATATCTTAGAAAATATGATTTTTATAGCGGGCAGCACTAGTTTCACTCCTGTGTGCCTCTTAATCAAGAATATTATATTTTTTTAAATAAACATTCACTCACCATGACGTGTTTGTGATACTTCACACCATCTCGTCGCAGTTGGTGAAAACAGGAACGCATGATTATGAGGTGTTCCCGCTTGCAGCCTCTCCCAAGGGTATTCAACTATCCGGCATTTAGCTTCTACGATTTGCTTGTACGTGTAAAGAAAATGGTTTACTACCACCGCACCAAATTCTTCGGGTGTCTTCACTCCATGCTTCTTAGCTAGTAAATAGATAGTGTTCTTTTGCGAATCGGTCGCGACGACCTCTTTGTTGTCGCCGACGACGTACGCCGATTCGGACGCGAGCTTCAGATCGGTGGAGACCTCAAACTCGCGGATGGTGTGGTACTCCGCGTCGCGGTGGACGTGGAGTAGCTTCACGGAACTCTTGCCGTAGCCGTGGTCGATCAGCTCGAAGCGGCCGCCCGTGTCCTGGGCCGCGGTCAGCGCCGGCTTGGCGATCGTAGCGCCCAACGTTTTGGGCTCGCGTACGTTAGAGTTGGAAGGTTTCGCGTAAATTCTTTAAAGAAAAAGAAAAAAATATATTATATTACCTATATTAATTTAAGTATAAATGGTTTTATTGATTACTAACTGTTCCCCGCCGCATTCCAATCGGAGTTCCCGTGGGAATTTCGGGATAAAAAGTATCTACGTTTTATCCTTTTCTGTACCCCTGAAATTGGACATGCAAAATTTCATGATGATCGGTTAAGTATTTAAGGCGTGAAAGCGTAACAAACGAACAAACAATTAAACTCACATTCGCATTTATAATGTTAAAGATAATTATTTTCGCTTCAATAAATTACCTGTTCGTGCTCGTCCACGGCATCTTGATAGAAGTACAAAATCACTTGATTTTAAGTGTGTGCAGGAAGCTACATCGTCGCATTGCGCACAGCAAAGTTATATTGTGCTAGGGAAAGATTCTCCGGCTTATTTATATTTGTGACCTGTGACATGTGCTATCAATTACCTACCTAACTATCAACCAAGCACGCGCCCGCGCAGCGCCGCACCGTTATCATAGTACCTATGACAATATTTTGAGTAATTTTACAAATTTAGTTCAGTTTGTTAAACAAACATGTTACCTACATATTTTTTACATATTTTTTTTTTTTTTTTTAATGCTTATTAATATTCATTTACCGGTTACCCATATCTTATAGACCTATTTAAATAAATAATTACACACACGGCAGTGCACTGTGCACCAAGCCAAGTTTCGTAATCACGCAGCGCATATAGCTAGGTACCTACTATGCGACACGGTGACAAAATCAGCTTGAAGCGTCCATTCAAGCTGATTTTGTCACTTTAATGACTTCGCTATCGTAAAACCATTCGGTTTTAATATGTTTAAAACGTGTATGATAATATGCTACATAACTACGAGATTTGGAAGATTTTTGTTGCAGGTGTTTAGAAAGTTCAATTTTTCACTACTTAGGTAGGTACTGCATGAATGATTCACAAATATTTGTTTTTGTGAATCAGTAATATCTTTCCAATATTATTATAAATACCTACTTATTAAGATTTTTTATATAATTACTAAATACTAAAAAGTAAGTTTGTAAGGTACCTACCTAACTAAGTAACACGAAAATATCGATGGCAATGAAACGAGAGTGGCGCTATATTTTAAAGATGAGTCGTAATATTTTTATTTAACTGTTATACAGCTTGGTTGGTTATTGATCGATGATTTATTTTACAGTAGACAAATATGTTCCTTCCTACTACTCAAGTCTCTAACTAGTGTAAAAATAGAACCGATTCAACATAAAGAGGATTTCAAAATATCGCGAAAACACAGAGAGACGTAAATCTATTCCATGCAAGAGGTTGATTATAAACAGTTGAGTGTCCATACAGTTACACGCTATACGTATTTACAAATAGATATTACGTTGCTACGTCGGTGAGTAATGAAGTCCTATTTGTGGGACATCGTGTTCCCCAGCCTGACAGGCACCGGTTGCGAAAGAAAAGCCCGAAGAAAAACAGAGTGGAGCTCTTAGGCCTTTTGCACATTATAAGAATTTTCTTGTGTCTTATAAGAAATTTCTGATAAGACATCCAGTCGCTTTGGTTGTTATATGGGACCGCACATATTACAAGAAATGTCGGATAAGACACGCGCATAGTAATTTTTGTCGGATGCATGTAAGACACAAGAAAATTTCTTATAATGTGCAAAAGGCCTTATAGTACCTACCTATGTAGCTTTGTAGGCGCCCGCCGCAGCGATCCTCTCATCCTCTCATTCATTTATATCTATATAAAAATTAATGTTTTATCCTTTAAGTGTTCCTATATCTATCGATCATCCGATTGCGAAACTTTACTATGTTTATAGCTGTTCGCTGCGGTTTCACTCGCCTTAATTTGGGAGTTCTCACGGGAATTCTGAAATACATATGTACTCTATATCCTTTTCTGTATGTATACCCCTGACAGTGTGTATGTAAAATTTCATGAGATTTTACCGGTTAGTTTCGGAGTTCCCGCGGGAATTGCGGGAAATCAAAAATAAATTATGCGTAACCGCATGGGATGACGATTCGTTCCTACTTCTATGCGTTATTCGATTTTATAGATTGGCAATTTGGCTAAAGGGGCTTTCTTAGCTACAATTGATGGTGACTGTACGTCGTACGAGTTTATGCATTACGCCAATTTACACTAGCTTTACAACATAGGGTAGCACGTACGCACGCGCGGGCGGGCGGGCGGCGGCGTCGCTGTGACGCGCATCGCTCGCTCACAACAGCAGACGCTGACGGCTGACGCCTCTGCGGCGCGTGGCGTGACGCGCCAATTTTTAGTGCTCTGACCGAGTGTTAGTGAGCGCCGCGCATTGATCGCGACCACCAGCCAAGCCAACATAGTACCAGTGTCTGCCCGGCAGTCGGCAGCGTGTCGCTCGTGCTCTTCGAATATATTGTATTGCATCATTTTATCACGTCTTCGCGCGATAGTTCCCCGTTAACCATAGATTCCCGAACGATGGTGCGACGCAGCGGACGATACACTGTCAACTGGCGAGGTTTCAGGGATTTCGCACTCGGAAACAAACCTCCAGACGAAGGTTAGTGCCGCAAACTGAAGTGGATTCGCTAGTAAAATTCAGTAAATGTATCAAAAACAATACAGTAACACTGTAGTTTTAGCAAAAAGAGTAAAGAAATGTTTTCACCAATGATAAATACGAACATATTATTTCTTTGGGTATAGGTAATATGTATAAATTGCTTTTTATTTAGGTAAATTATTTTGGGGTTATAATTTACTGATACATTATTTACTTTACAAAGCCGGCATACAAGCAAAGCCGCGAGCAATAGTAGGTAGCTAACAATAGCGATATTATTTTTTTTATGTGCTGATTAAGTGTGCTTTCATTCGATACCCAACACGATAGCATTAAAAACACACTTTTTAGTTCCTGACTTAGGGCGATATGCTCAATATAATGTGACGTAACATAGTCTACAGCAGCTAGCCTAACATAACCAGCGGACGATCAAGGCGTTTTCAACGACAATTTATTAAATTATGATAAGTACTAAGTAGGTACCTACTTTGTTGAGAAATTATGAGGGAACAGATGAACATACCGGTCAACATCATAGTCCTCCTCTTTGCTTCGCCGTAGTCAGGTAAATATGTTCATGACTTTATAAAAATATTGATTTTATTGGAAAACTAGTTTATGCCCGCGACTTAACTCGCGTTACAGTAGATTTTGTCAATCCATTTTCTACCCCTCGGAAACAGAAGGTACTTTTATCTGGATGAATGTCCTTTTTCAATACCCCTGACAACATGTGTATTGTCAGATCCACTTTCAGATCAGACTAAATGTTTGGTTGAGCTTTATGAGTTGAGGTTTGACTCGGATCACTAAGATCTCAGTTGATACAACTCAACTGAAATCTTAGTGATCTGAAGACTCAGGGCTCTTTCATCTTATCTTAGACTTAATCTTATATTTAATGTAGTGTGTTGTGTTATTATAGTTAATTTAGTGTGTTCTGTTGATGCAACTGAGCGGCATAATCATTAATCACATTGTGATTAAGCTCATTAATAAAGATAAAAAAAAAAAAAAAAACATGTGGGCATGCTTCATTTTATGATTATCATTTGAGTAGTTAAGGCGTGAACACTTTACAAATAAACTCACATTCGCATTTAAGGAAGGATAGTTTGGATGGAAAAAAAACTGTAGACTTAATATTAATCTCCCTAGATGGACAAACAACTCGGTTCACACCCGATGCTTGGGTTTAAAACCAATTAAAACCCGGTTTAAAGAGTTCTTTTTAATTCTTCATTAGATACCTCTACGTTTGAAGTAGGTACCCACCTAATATAATAGATATACCACATTTAATGCATGCATGTCTTACAAGTCCTGATATTAGAGGACCGATTAATTATAATTATTAAACATTTATCGTTTTACTTTTTTCATAATAATTTATTTTAAAAACTAACTTTTGCTCTCGATTTCACCTGCCTTAATCGTGGGATTCCACTGGAATTTCTTGTTTACGGGATATCTAATATAAAAGTAAAGACATATTTTTTCAAATTAGTTCACTAATTCTATTTAATTGTTTCATTCAAATCCATTCAGCAGTTTTCATGAAAAAAAAAATACTCGAGTTTCACCTCTGTTCAGTTCCATAAACGTGTTATGAAGTTTCAAAAACTCTTTCTTATTAGTGCCTTTCTACAAATGAAACTTCAAGTTTCTCAACTCACTCAACTTTCAGTCAGTTAGTAACTTTAGATAGGTCCTTTTTTATTCATGAATCATGCTCTTTAGAAATTGTTGCCTCTTTTTCGTTGGATTTTTTCTAGCCAGAAACATTAGCCACCAATATTTCATCGTAATTGGATAAATAGGATAATAGAAAAAACAGAAGATGAAAGAACAATGACAATAGGCTATTTGACTAAGTAATTTTTTTTTTAGCCCGTCGTGTAGAACCATAAATATTAGACACGTATTTTTTCTTTTTTCACGTAAGCAAAAAATAACGGAGATACGTTGAGTCGAAATGTAGCGTGACGTCACAGGCAGGCGCAATTTTTAGCTGCGTATGACGTTACGAGCCCCCACTCCCAAACTTTAATGCGCTTTATCCAGGTATATTTTCATTAATTTGAAAGAGCAAAAAATACGTGCCTATTATATATTTTTTTATTAGTTTACTGACGGACTTACCTATTTGGATTTTAGATAAAAAAAGTAGTCCAATAGCCTATTGGTATATATATTTGGTATCCAAGTATTACAAAAATTGTGCAAATAGGTAGAACACTGGCGCATAAGCGGCGACGCGACGTCTCGTCTCGAATAAAATGGTGCAATATCTGTTGTTCTTTCCATTCTAAAGCAGGTAATCGACAGTTTATTTATATGGAGACCATAAATTATTTCCCACGTGAATTTCGTGGTTCCTGCCGGAACGTTTTGCACAGTAATTCTATCTAAATTTGTGTGATTGTATCAGAAATAAATCTAACATGTCACATGTACGCACCGTTAGCGCGTGATCGGTCGTCATACAACCCTTGAGGGTAGCCTTCGTGTTTCGTACGCGCAAACTTTGCATACATAAGTAAAATTCATTATAGCTATTCTGCAAATAACAAAATAACTCAAAGTTACACATTTTATTTTTCAGAAAAAGAAGAAAAGAAACCGGAAGATGATCTAAATAATCACGAAGTAATATTTTTGAAAAGCATCGTTGAAAGTCCCGATTTTTCGAGAAAGTCTGATGTAAGTCAAATTACACTATGCTATCAACATTATTTATACCTACTATGATAATAATCATACTAGCTGTTCCCCGCGGTTTCACCCGCATTAATTTTGGAACTCCCGCGGGAATTCCAGTATAAAAGTTCTCTATATCCTTTTCTGTACCCCTGACAACGTGCAGTAGATGCAAAATGTAATGCAGTTAATTTGGGAGATCCATCGGGAACCCTGGGATAAAAGTACCCCATGTCCTTTTTCCAAACCTCTTCAAACGTGTATGCAAAATTTCATGATGCCGATTGTGCCGTTAACCGTGAAAGTGAAGTTCCCGCGGATTTTTTTTATTCAAACTTTGCTACCCCTTTTCACCTCCTCAGGGGTTGAATTTTAAAAAATCCTTCCTTATCGAATGCCTACGTCATACAAAGAACACACCCTCCAAGTTTCAGGTCAGCGGTTTAGGCTGTGCGTTGATCCATCAGTCATTCAGGACGAAGCATTTTATGTGTATAGATAAGGAAGGGGGACTTCCACATCTATTTCTAATTTTAAAACTGACTTCCAAAAACACAAAACTGAAAAGCTAAAAATTACGAAATACCGATTTATTATTATTTGTTTGTGCTACCACTGATTGGTTTGAATTCGGTGCCAAGCCCGCTTGTGTCTGCCCACTTGGGTTGTACCCACTCCATATGTATTTATACATAATATACTTATATATTATATACTTATGACTTAGGATCGGTACAACCACTTATTATCGTCAGCGGTTCTTAAAATTAAGTTGAATTACTGTCAGTTCGGAACTCGCACTCTACTGAGAAGAACTGACAAGACAGTCAGCACTCAGCAGGTTTGCCTTTTTTGTCCGTCTTGTAGATTAATCTATCTATCTATATAATAAAAGAGTAGAATCCGCGATTCTGTACATTGACTATTTTTAACAAAAATTGACAGGGGGCGATAAAAGAAGAGTAACCAACTACAAAAAAAAGTTTTTTCAATTCTTTTCTGTCTGTCTGTCTGTCTGTTCGCGATAATCTCCGAATCTACTGAACGGATTTTCATGCGGTTTTCACAGATAGATTAAGCTTAAGCGCTTATTAGACTTTGCAATTTGGCAGACACACACCAATCGAGGAAATCGGAAGGTGTAATCGAAGTTTCTAAGTTGGTTCCAGTATAGAATCAGTGAGTGAGAGAGAGAGCGAGTGATCACACTAAATTAAAATGTACCTACCCTAGAGTAGTCGATTTAGGGTACAATTTAGTGTAGTGTGATTACTCGCTCTCTCTCTATCTATCACTCACTTATGCTAAATTGTATCCGATTTAGCATCCTAAATTAGTGCCCTGAAATTGCAAAGTCTAATAAGCCCATTAGCCTGGAACTACATATAATATCTAGGCTTTGTTTCATTTAAATGGGATGTCGGGAAAAAAAAAATATATAATTTAAACGTTTCACGCACGTACACGGACACGTATTTTTAATTTTTTACGTACTTAATGAAAAAATAACGGAGATACATTAAGTCGAAATGTCGCGTGACGTCACGCCGTGCTACAGTTTATAGCTCGTTATGACGTCAAGAGCCCCCACTCCTAAACTTTAATACGTTTTATCTTAGTACTTTTTCAATAATTTGAAAAACCAAAAAATATGTGTCATTATTTTTTTTATTATCTAACTGACGGAAGAGAATGTCAAGAATATTGATATTATTTTATTTTTCTCCCATATTGAACAATATCTAACAAATTAAGTTAAAAAAAACCTTTAAAAAATTAAACCTTTCCATTCGTTTCGGACTTCCTAGAATTTAATCGTTCTAGGTGACGCTACTTACTTCTTACTAATATTATAAACGCGAAAGTTTGTAAGAATGTATGAGTCCTGAGTGACATAAGTCCTTTTTTATCCTGAAATTCCCAGGGGAATTCCGAATTGGATCCGACGCGATTACACTGCCCTACATCGTCACCAATCTGGGGAGAAGTAGATTGGACCCTCCAATCTCACTAAATTGGTCCCTAACTGCTCTAACATCGATTACACCTTACAATTAGGTACCTGCCTAGATTGGTGTCTGCCAGATTTTGATGTGTACTAATAAGCGCTTAATGCAAAATTTAATGTAGTTTCTTCCGCGTTAATTTCGAAATTTCCGTGGAAATTCCGGGATGAAACCACCTTCGTGGTGATCGGTTGAGCCGTTTAGCCGTGAAAGCGTTACAAACAAACAAACAAACAAACTCAATTTCGCAGCTAAGGATTTGCCTACTCTCTATCATTTTCATTAGGTATCACTAGCCAAATATCAAAATCGTTTGACCAGTGTTGCCAACATAGTGGATTTTCCACTAAAACTGGTGGTTCGTACTTGTGTATTTTGCGTATTTAATATATCAATGTAGAGCAGTCTTTCTCAAAGTGGGCGATAACGCCCCCTGTGGACGTTGAAGACCTACAGGGAGGCGTTAAGGGACCCAGATAAAAATGAGTGATGGTTGATTTGTGATTTCATTTAGGTACTTCATATTTTAAAATTCACTAAAATTAAAACCTACCTATTACTCAATGTCGAATAACTAGTTTATATTTATTACCTATCTATATTGTTTCTTTTTATTTGATTACAATAAATTCTTAATATTATAAAGTTGTGTTTTGATTGCTATCACTGGTAAAAATGTCTAGTTTAGAATGTCAGCTAATATTGCACACTATAGGTACCTAAATTAATTAAAGTAGTGGAATTGTGTTTTTTTTTTTAAGTTTTAGGAGTGTATAAAAAATTGGGGGCGCTGAGAAATAATTGATTTTCAAAGGGGGCGGTAAAAGAATTAAGTTTGAGAATCTCTGATGTAGAGGAAACAAAGTAGTTACTTCTTGTTTTCTTTCGTTATAGCAAAAAAAAATTGTTTAGTGGAGAATTTAGTGGTTAAGAGTGTAGTACCGTTTTTTGTTAGTGGTTTTCTGGTGGTTTTTGCAGTTTCATCTGGTGGTACGCAAGTTTAACTGTCTGTTGGCAACACTATTCGTTTCGAACTCTGCCGTTGGATGGTCGACTAGTCGTTTTGACTTTTGTTTAGTGTTTACTATATTCGACTGCATTAAACTTTTTATGTAGTTAAAGATATTTTACCTAAAAAAATAGTATTTAGTTATAAATAGTGTTTAACAAATTGCCCTTCAATGTGTGTTTGTGAGTGAGTTTTATTTTCATTCAACTGTTTGCACATAGCACAATGCCACGCCTATAAATTTCAGATGTTCTTTTCACAAACTTATTGGAATATTCTGTTATTACAGTCGATTGAATCGGAAGAGGATTTATACGTGAAACCGGTCGCTTTAGACAACGTAGCACTAATACGATCGCTTAGCGAATACCGTGGCGACAACATACGAACTATTGAACAAGCAGAACTTGCAATACTATTGTCCAGGGTTCATTTTAAGGTACGTACGATTCTTAACGGTATATCAAAATCAAACTATATTCAATATTAAAACACGACTTATAGTGTAAACTTTTTATTTGTGTAGATTATTGTTAGTCTTATAGAAATGTGTCCTATTTTAGGCTCTGATAAGTGCTCATGACCAAATAGGTAGTATCTGGCTCGAGCGAGGTTCTGGCACCGAGTCAAGAGAGCTGCCAGTGGCAGAAGAAGAGGGTAAAGAGACTACTGCTTGTGAAAACGGAACCCAAGAAGAGAACGGAGACATGCCTGTAGAGACTGTAAAGGTTGTAGGTCTTAGAAAAGTTCCTGGGCAACCACTCGGACTCACAGTCAGTATTTTATAAATTAATAAAGCACTAGCAAATAATACATTTATAGAAACAAGAAAACTTTAAAAAATTGCCTATTGAGCTTAAATCACCACCTGAAAATGTTTAACTTTTTTATTACTGGGTAATGTTATTTAGTTAATTAACAGTGATGGGAATTTAGCTAAAGTAAAAGTTATTTATACATTTCCTTCGATTGTCTTTACTAGCTTTTGGACATTCTGGATCTTTCAACTCAAATTCTGGTAAACAAAGTCAAAAATATAATAGACTTAAATATCATCTGTCACCATTGTAATAGTATTGTACCCAAAAGTGAGGTAACAGAATTTTTTTTTACTTATTTTATATATTCAAATTTATCCTAGGTAACTACAGATGAACATGGGCAACTAATAGTGGCCAGAATAATGGCTGGCAGTGCCGCTGCCAAACAAGCTTTGCTCTCCATTGGTGATGTGCTGCTAGAAGTTGATGGGGTGCCATTAGACTCTGAAGAACAACTGAAAGAAGCAGTATCAAAGCCTAATGATAGAATAACTCTAAAAGTGGGACCAAATCTCAAAGCAAAGTCTTCACAACTGACTAACAAACTTAGTGTAATTTTTTTCTTTTTACTGAATTTTTAATCATCATTCTATTGACTTCCTGTCCATAACATTATATTCTTTTATGATAATTCTAGTGTTATATGCGAGCTCTGTTTGACTATAATCCAAAAGAAGATACACTATTGCCATGCAAAGAAATTGGCCTGGAATTCAAGAGGGGTGACATTTTACAAGTAAGCTGTTTTATTTTAATATTTTCTGTGAAAACAACTCATCGTTGGATAGTAATAATTCAACTAAGTTTAGAACTTTAAAAAAAATTGTTGTGTTTTGCAATTTCACCCTGTTGAATTTTGGAGTTTCCTGGGACCTTTCCTTCCTTTTTCTCTTGGTTTGGGGATGAAAAATATCCTATCTTACTGTAGTGTTATAATCTCATTAGTAAAAGAATTTTAGAATCACCGGGGTTAGCCAAGTTGATATTCTACAATCATTAACACAGAAAACTAGAATAGAAAACTTGGCCAGCCAATCAAAAGTCTAGGTTTACATGACCACTTGAAAACTAGAGTTTTGAATTTTGATTGGCTGACCAAGTGACATGACGATATGTTACTTATGTTACCTATGTGTCAACGATTGTAGAATGTCAACTTGGCTAACCCCGCAGTTCAGAAAAAATCCCCTACAAACAAACTTTTTCTCTTCATGTGTAGACACAATAAAGATTTGTCTATGTCTATGTCTTTTCTTTGCTCCACCAACCATGTTGAGATGTCTGTATATATAATACATTTTCAGGTGTCTGATAGAAAAGATCCAAATTGGTGGCAGGCGAGTCACGTGGAGAACCCAGATGTTGTTGGTTTAATACCATCTCCAGAGCTGGAGGAGCGACGCAAGGCTTATGTGCCACCGGAAGCAGACTTTGTTCACAAAATAAGCATTTGTGGAGCGCGCGTGAGTTTCTCATTGTTATTGTTTGAATACATTTGTCAGCATTTTGCTTGTTGAATCATATTTTGTTGTTATTTAACCATCAAGGTTGCTTACAATATTTTCAATGAGTCAGTACATTCATTGTTAAGATTTTATTACATACTACATTATAATGTAAGATTTTATGTAAAAAAAAAACAATTATTTTGCAATCTCTCAACCACTACTCAGTTTATTCATAGTTACAAAATTTTTGTTAAAATGCAACAAAGTTACGATTTCACAAAGACGTTCTATACATATAATAAAATTTCAATGAAATGCCTTAAAGATGAGATGAAAAATTTTATGGCAGTCGAAAACAACCTGTCACCTTAATGTCTCTCTGGATATTTATATCACATTGATTAATTTTCAAAATTTAATCAAATTATATCTATATTTAAATATTGATATGTACACACACATGTATATTGATGAAAATTTGAGAGGGGGGAGTTTAAAAAGCTATTAATGGACCCCGTTTGTTTGTTTAGTATGAAAACAGTTGAAAACCAGTGTCGCCAGGTGATTTTCGCACACAAAACTACACATCACGCACAAAAACATTAATTAACGAAAAGAAATGTATTAAACGCTTTATGGTTATGTTTCTACTTATTCACTGTTTTCAAATTGTCATTCAGCAAATTGCTCTAACTTCCTTTGCAACGCGACGGTAGCGCGGCTGCCCGCCTACATGTCCTCTCTGGTTAATTAATTTGCTCTGTGGTTGGGCAGATATCGAAAAAGAAAAAGAAGTTCGTGTACGAGTCGCGGTCGTGCGTGCAGCTGGAGGGCGCGGAGCTGGCGCTGTACGAGGAGGTGGCGCGCACGCCGCCCTTCCTGCGGCGCACGCTCGCGCTGGTGGGCGCGCGCGGCGCGGGCCGGCGCACGCTCAAGAACCGCATGATCCAGGAGCACCCGGATCGGTTCGGCGCCGTCGTGCCGCGTTAGTACATACATGACACACACCAGCAACCGTTATTTATAAACTTTCAATACACATTTGAAACTTCGTGACTTTCTCTTCCCGCGGGAACGGGGGGGCGTTGGCAAATCAGGTTATTTATACCTTTAGCACCTGGACACATAAATAAAAACAGGTAGTTTTTTTTATATAAATTACTAGTTGTGCCCCGCGATTTCACCCGCGTTAATATCAGAGTTCCCGCCGGAATTCCGGGATAAAAAGTGCCTTATGTGTTAATCTGATGTATAAGCTATATTATTGTAAAGTTTCATTTAAATCCATTCAGTAGTTTTTGCGTGAAAGAGTAACAAACATCCATCCATCCATCCATCCATACATTCTTACAAACTTTCGCGTTTATAATATTATTAGGATTTAATTGTACTGTAGCTATTTTAAAATATCTATTGTATTGTAAAATAAATGATAAAAGGTTCTTTTTTCTTACCTTTTATCGACCAAAGTAGAAATCCAGGGAGGGAAGCTGCCCCTTCCCGCTCCCCTGGGTACATGCAGCCCATGCAGCTAGTTTTAAATGAATACAGTATTAACTGTTGGATTGATGTTTATATCTGTGTTTCGGCGGCAGACACGTCGCGGCCGCCGCGCGCGCTCGAGGAGGACGGCCTGTCGTACTGGTTCGTGTCGCGCGAGGAGATGGAGCGCGACGCGCACGCGGGCCTGTTCTTGGAGTACGGCGAGCACAACGGCCACCTCTACGGCACGCACCTCGACTCGATACGCGCCGTCATCAAGGAGGGTGAGCGCCCGCGCCCGCACCCACACCCGCACCACCGTCCATAGTGTGACCAGCAGCAGAATTACGTAATTACGGCAGGCATTTATCGGGTTTAAACCCAAGCACCCCGGGTTGATTGCCCATGTGCATTGTGCAATATATGTCAATCGCGATTGCAACAAATTGCCAGCCAGATCTCACTGTGAGTAGGCGCTATCGCATAATCCTGTTAAATCTGGTCACACCACCGTCCACCACCATCCATCCATCCACTGTTCTATTGTTCTACTGTTATAAATATCTCTATACTCCACCTGGTAGCCTGAAAGAGATCGCTTTATAGTGATAACGCCACCCTTGGTAGCCACTGAATACTTTCTGTTTTATAAATTTTTAGTCATCTTACTGATTGTGCTGCTCGATGAAGTGTTTTTCATTGATTTCATTAACTCATTCATCCCTCCATCCTGTCGCTACGTGATAATAGTGTTACTCACGGATGGTCAATATTTATGTAATTTATTAGCCGTGCGCCGCAGTTTCACCCGCGTGAGTTTCGGAATTGGCTACTTGACAAAAAATTTTTTTTTAGTCCGTCGTATAGATTAGTAAAAAATATTGGACACGTATTTTTCTTTTTTTACGTACTCAAAAATAACAGAGATACATTGAGTTGAAATTTCGCGTGACGTCACAATTCGATGCGGTTTGTATGGCGCTTATAATGAATATTGACGTCACGAGTCCCCCACCCTAAACTTTAATGCGCTCTATCAATGTTCATTTTCATTAAATTGAAAAAGCAAAAAATACGTGTCTATTATTTTTTTATTTTCTAACTGACGGACTAATTAGAATTTTGATATTCATACCTTGGAGAATACCCAATTCCCGCAAGAACTCCAAAGTAGCCTAATTTACTTTTTGTAACATCAGCTACAGTGAAAGTCCCGTAAAAATTGGTCCAACCAAGGAGGAAATAGGAATTCATTTTTATATAATTATCTAGATATCAGACTTGTACAGTCAACATCAAAAATATATAAACACTTTGTTCACTTATCTTTATAAATAAAAATGTTTGTATGTCTGTCCTCTATGCGTTTCGAAACCATTGGTCCGATTGTGATTGGAACCTTGGCGGGTTGTTCTGCCTGCGTCCGCAAAGGTTCCTGATCTTAAAACTCACGCGGGTGAAACCGCGGGGCACAGCTAGTTAATTATAATATCACAATGATTAAATCACAGATTACATAATATTTCTGATGCTGGCTGTACACCTGTCCGAACTCTCACTTTTCTTAAGATTTTCCTTTCGCATAAGGTTTATGCAACAATGCGATGAGAGGCCGTTTTTTTTTTTTTTTATAACCAAGATGGAGAAAAAATATATATTATACCTGTTGTGTGGTGTGATGTTGTACGGTCTGCATGGGTGCAGGCAAAATGTGCATCCTGGACTGCGCGCCGCAGTCGCTGAAGCTGCTGCACAACAGCAGCGAGTTCCTGCCCTACGTGGTGATGGTGGCGTCGCCCGGCATCGAGCACCTGCGCAACCTCACGCACGCCTCCAACAGGAACCTTGCCGTGAGACACCTACTTTACACCTGCCCGCTCACTCACGCGCTCCCTGGCGAGCTTTCGGCTCATACACCTATAGGGTGTAAGGTTTAACGAGCGACTTATTGAACGAGGCTGCTCGGTATCCGATAATAGTAATGAATATTAAAAAAATATATATTATAATTTGAGCGGCGATAAGCATAAACATGTTAAACAAAATTAAGTTATTGATACAGAACGCTTCATTGAGAGTTTTAAAACGTTTTTTTAACTATGTGTTTATGGTTTACCTTATTATATTGTTTAAATGACAGCAAAATGTTGAACATAAATAAATGTTGACACAAAATGGTGCTATAATTTTAAAACACGATTTACTCAAAATTTTTCCAATGTTGGTTAACACACCATTTTTATGATTTACAAAAAATATTTACAAAAATTAATATTCAACGCCCCTTTCCTTGGTACTTACCCCCAACTTTTTAAGATCTCTATGATTTATCCGTATTTTTTTGTTACGTGTAAGCATTAATTATCAAGGGCTTGAGTCATGTCTGTCAATTAATCAATAATTAAATAAATAAATAAATTGAACCTAACACTCTAGATATTTATAAACGCTGCTCGAAAACTGGTCACATCTTGAGATATTGTCTGTCTTGCTTATTACGATGGAAAATGAAGATGACAAACTTTTGAACAGCGTTAACTACTACGGGCCTAAGCTCGCCTCTTATTTGACACTGCACTGTTACATTACCATACATACAACGGTTTTGCTCTCATTTTCATGCGCACCTTCGAAGACTGGGATGACCTGTCTGAATCTGTGTTCCCATATCAGCTATAGACCTCTTCAAAACTAGAGTGAATGTATTTCTCAAACCTCTGAGTCCTCTGATCAATGGCTATTAAATAAAATCCTATATCTGTTTCATGAGATCGCTAAGTCAACAGAATTTTAAAAAGTCACTTTTACGACATCATTGCACCTTATTGCGCGCGGCGTGTGGGAGAAGCAACTTACAGCTGAACCTTAATAAGACGCTCTTAGGGAAACTGTATAGTAAAACAACAACCTTCCAGGTCCCCATTTCATCTTATTTCCCAGACTCCACACACTGTCATCACTAACGGATCACTACTATGCAAATCCCACCACATTTACACAACAAAGATAACAATAAAATTATTTGTAAAACAAAGAAATAAAATTCACGTACATTTCTGCTCAAATCCCGCCAAAAGCTTTTCCATAAACTATGCATAATAATAGCATTAAGCTTACGCTTTTTTGTAGTTGATGTTGTCTTGATTTCGTTATCATTATAATAGTAGGAATATGCATGACCCATAAGCTGGGTAGTTTAAGTATTATTTGATATTTGTGTTTTTAGTCCTTTACTTCGTACTATCTGTCCCCATTCTATCGGTTACTTACTCTTTGTTCCGAGATAAAAAGCCGCCTGTTTTCACACAGTGTAATATGTTCTATTTGCGTACCACATACGAATTTATTCGACCGTTTATCTGATTGATTTATATAAACCGGGAAAACAAAAAACATAAAGGGTGCACTGAAGTATCGAATTATGTTGTAGGTATGAATGTGCTATAGATTCACAAACAACTGTTGTGTAGTTTTTTCATACTGCAAGTTTTGCCTTTCTTTCAATATCTAAATATGAACTAACCGCCGCACTCAGAGTTGACTTTTTGGCACTGACTAATTGGCATTTAACTAATTAAGTTACATCTCATCATTAATTAACATTAATTTACTTAACGTCTCTGATTGCGGCAGTTTTGTTATAAAAATCTATACTTAACTAAGTAATCATTAAAGTCGACTCTGAGTGCGGCGGTAATAGTCCCAGCGGTGCGGTGCTGTGTAAAAGTTCCCTATATTTTATTTGTCCGTAAATCAAGCAGGCATCAACCCTTTAGAGTTATATTTTAGACTTTGAGATGAAAATTTAGAAAATAAAAGTATAGTAGTAAATTAGCATAGAGCCATTTTTGTTTTCCCCATTGATGTACTATAAAAATCCAAGATACACGATTAAGAACTACAAAACTTCTTCACAAAAAGCGCTAAAATTATAATTGAGCGCTTATTTCGATTATAATCGAGCAGTTCACGTGTGTATTTGCGTATAAAAGACACCTTTACGTCGTTTGGGGCAAGATCTAATTTTAGTTTTTATCACTAACTTTTTATGTGCTTCCATGGAACTGTATCTTGGATTTTTGTATATGAATGGTTTTTCTTTATGATTTGTGCATTACCGTGCATGCTCTGTGTACTTGTAGTTCGACAGGCAGAGCTCCATCCGGTTCAGCTCGCGGCGCGCGCGCACCCTCGAGTCGCTCGCTTCGCTCTACGAGGTAAATAACTCATCGATATGTGTCCTGTATGTCGCCTGTGGCAATTTTATTATAACCATTTTAGATAGTTTACTTATCCGTAGTTTTGTTTTATAGACGTAACGAATTCTATCCAAATATTTTGGAGGCATGGCGACAATAATATACATAGGTACAATGTGCTGTTGTGTTTCCAAATACCATAATATTATCACAGTGATCATTTTATGCGTCATCCGAACACAACTCAGAGAATAATAATTAAAGATTGGAAGAAAGTAAACGTCGTTCAGAAGAGATGGCTATCAAAGTTGTTCAATTACTGGCACTATTTGTATGCCTAATTTTCCTCCCTATAATTGAACTATTATAGAAGCTGGGAAAATTTATTTATTTTATTTGAAGAGTCACCTACTTTTAGTCCAATAGATGCTTAACTCTTAAACATACAAAATGATTAAGCATTCATATTGTACGAGTAGTAAAGTGCGTGATGTGCGGCGACGCCAAAAAAGACTCCACTCGGCATCCGCAGCGGCTGCAGCGCTGCAGCCACCGCTGTGTCTAGACGCGCTGGTTTACAAGCAGGGCCCGCGTTCGTTCGCAGGAGGAAGACATGAAAAAGACGTTAGAGGAGAGCGCGCGCATCCAGCGGCAGCACGAGAAGTACATCGACCTGGTAGTGACCAACCACAACGCGGACACCACCTACTCCAAGGTGATGGACGCGCTGCACGCGCTGTCCACGGACCACCAGTGGGTGCCGGTGAGCTGGATCTACTAGCGGGGCGCTAGCGCCGGCCGGCCGACCATAACAGGAATAGCCAAGAACTCTTGTTTCAATATTAACAATAAGTCTGCCACAGAGGGGGGAAGGGGGATACACGACACGCCTATAACGGAGCACACCTTTGCACTCACGCATATTCATAGAAAACAAACGGGTAACTATGTGTGTGCGCACGCGCAAGAAGTTAAACTCATAAAAAAAATAAAAGTTCTTAGTGAAACGATGGGGTAAAAACTTTAAATATTGTATAGCACTCAATGGCAGATGATTGTGATCAAGTAGTTTTTTTTAAAAAGGATCTAATAGAAGAAGTTGATTTTTCTTATGCGGCTTCTTTATACTCTGACACAATTAATATAAGTTTAAGTATGCACTATTGTGATGTCCAGCACAGAGGAAAATAAATCGAAAACTCGCAAAATCAAGAGATATTAACTATATTATTTTTTATCTAGAATATCGTTTTGTCGTTTTTGTCCTGACAACCAATTGGAATCATATTCAAAGTTTTAGTTCCATCGAACTAGATTTTTATCATGTAAAAACGCTCTCCTGCAATGCCTGCCGAGCTAAAATAAGATAACTCTATAGTATAATTGTATATTTAACACCATCACAATAATGTACCTTAACCATAGATAAAAAAACGTCGTAACGAATTATATCATAAGAGCTTAGATCGTATGATATGAGAGGTATTATAAGACAGTTGATGTGTAATAAGCATTTGTGTACGAAATTTAATTTGATTTAGTTACAAATTACATATTTATATTGAAAATGGCTCGACGATTTCGAAAAGTAGATACATAAGAAATCTCATCGATAACGTTACCAATAACTATTAATTTGCTATTAAAATAGTGGCATAACAACGCTACCAACTATTGAAATCAAGAATTTTGGTCAATGTTCTCTTAATCCCACCTAAAATAGAGTTTAAAACAAGGCTAAAACTTTCTATGTAGTTTAATTCATAACTCGCTGAATGCTTTTTTTTATAAACTCATAAATGGCCTAAAAATCCTAGATAGGTACTCTACTGATTAATTATTTTCATGTTCCAATAATTATTACTTAGGTAAGGCATAAGGTATAAATTAAGGCAGCTCAAATATATGCCTAATATTTAAAATTTTGTAACGAATGTGAACCGAAATGTAATTTATTTTAAGTGCAATTTAATTATAGCAAAAAGAAAATTTACTTTTTGTTAATAATGACTGAAGCTCTGTATCACAGTTAAGTATAATACAGTATTAAAGTCATTATCTTTTTTTTAAGATAATTATGTTAGTGCATCACACGAAGCAAACGTCACCATAGTTTAAAAATCTATTATGTTATTGTTGAATATTATTTCAATTTATTGTTAGTAAAAATAAACTTGGGTGCCGTTTCAAACTCAAAATGATCATAACCGAATAAAAAATCTATAGTATTTATCTATAATTTTATAATATAATGTTGATACACGAAGAAAATGTTAGATTAATTTTATTAATAGAATCGGCACCAAGCTTTTTACATTTAAAATAAGCTAAGCTTAATAATATTAATATTTTTATTTAAGAATCTCGCATTCCGTCCATTGCGTTTCGTTGTTTAGCTGTTAATAATAATTACTGTATCTTGAATTGAGCATATTATTTTTACTGTAATATATTTTATACATAATATATTAATGTCGGCTTGAGTTTAAAATGGAAGTTCTATTAATTGAGTACTAGGCAAAGTCGACCGATATACGAAAAGCACTACAGTTGGTTGCACCTGATACGTTTGAATCTCTATGTTAATTAGGTTATTGCAATATAATCTTGAATCAATATAATCTTAATTGAGAACTCCAAGCATAGCTATGAACCATCGTCTGTCTCGTCAACAGTTTACGGACGCACCAACATTTATATTATATAGATATTTATACCTACGTTACTTTTATTTATTTATACGAAACGAAATAAAATAATATCGGTCAATCTAACTCTTTTATTGATCAAAGTTAAATATATTTTTCTACTGATTTGCTTGACGACTTGCATTTTTGTGATGTCGCACAGAAGTCTTGAATATATTAGGATCGATGTGGTTCAGGCCGGTTTCTGTGGCGACCGTCAGTGAATTACTTTCATCCGCGTCTACTTTTTCCAGTAGATGCGGTGCGAGTAGCAGGAACAATTGCTGCAACACAATAGGTTGGCTGGTTGAACAAATCTAGAAATAACAATTTTAACTAAGAGAGTAGATACATAGATCACCCGTCGAGCCGAAAGCTATAAAGTACAAACCAGTGAACAAAGAGAACCACGATAACCGATCTTGTCA
Organism: Zygaena filipendulae; assembly: GCA_907165275.2. Lineage (NCBI taxonomy): Eukaryota > Metazoa > Arthropoda > Insecta > Lepidoptera > Zygaenidae > Zygaena > Zygaena filipendulae. The sequence continues at coordinate 4,541,717 of OU015649.1, forward strand.
CAAAGTACCTACCTACATATTATAATACATAGTAACCAACCCAAAAACTTAAAACACAAAACCAACACCGTTCAATGAAATAAGGTCGAGTTTTCATTTAAGCGTGTACCAGACTGTTGTAAACAAGCCCAAAACGGAAGTTTCCAACAGTTGTTTAAAACAGTGCGGATGGTTGTTTGCAATGAAATTTCTGTTTCTTTTCCACGACCTTGGTTTGTGGGCGCGCGTTGGAAACTTGCTGCGATCTCACCGGCGGATCTCAATTTTATATTTTCTCTTTTTTTTCCTCAGTTGCACTCAAAAGAGCAAAAGCCACACCAACTGTTTGAATTTTTGAAAGGCAAGGACCCATTGCAAAGATGTTTCCGATGCGAGGGACAAAATGCACGCTGAAGTTGGAGCCTTGTTTACAAGTGTGGACGGAATCACCAACGGCGGTTAGAACCAACCTCCCGCCAAGGTGACTTTGCGGAGAGGCTTGTTTACAACAGTCTGGTACACGCTTTAGGCGCACGATATACGCACAGTTCTACTCAACCCTTAGATTAAAACAAAACTCTACCTTATTTCTTTAAATTTTGGGTTCGACATACTAAACACGTTCAAGTTTACCGGCACGAAATGCGAGCTCCATATCTTCGTTCACTGATGATGTGATACGACAACGAATTTCTTTTGCTTCAAAATACCAAACGTCAACAGGATGTCGAGAAATAGGATCCTACCCAAGTAGGTTGTGATTCTACCTCATCAAATATTTTATAAAACCTTAGTTGAAGTTTGATAATGCGAAATAAAGCATCTTACAAAATAAAAACTTACAAAGGCTTTTTCTTTAGTCCAAAAATACCTATTTAATAAATATTAATGACATAACAAACTTACCCAGTTAGGTACTTCTAGACATTTTAGTAACTCTATGATATCTACACAATACTATACTAGTAGGTACCCTAAGGATTGTTTTTTTTTTTCATTATAAATAACTAGTTGTGCCCCGCGGTTTCACCCGCGGTAATTTCAGTTTTCCCGCGGGAATCCCGGGATAAAAAGTAGTAAAGTACCTACCCTATGTGTTAATCTGATGTATAAGCTATATAATTGTAAAGTTTCATTTAAATCCATTCAGTAGTTTTTGCGTGAAAGAGTAACAAACATCCATCCATACATTCTTACAAACTTTCGCGTTTATAATATTAGTACGATAAGTTTAGATAGAAACAGTGATAATTTGGTACGCTCGCGGTTTGCTACCCCCTTTCCAACTAATCCTACGTGCATGATAGCAAAGAAAATGCAGCATAAATATAATATACCTCAGCCCATGGTATGAGTGGCAAATTAGCAAAAGCAGCTTGCCACCCCGGTAGACCAAGGTGGACTAGCGACATCCTGAAGTAGTGAGTAAAGGAGTCCGCCAGCCAGCCCCAAGCTCCCTCGCGAGTCGCCAGCCAAACCGACCACGAGCCGCCCGTGTACACCAGACAAATCTGAAAATTCCAACCCTTATTTTCACAGGAATGTTCTGCGAAACTACGATATATGTAGGTATACACATGCGCGGATCCACTGTTGCGGGTACGGTGGGCGTGTAGACAACGTTAACAGGTCGACAGGCAGCATTAGCCTATATAGCCTATCCTGAGACAGTCTCTGAGTCCGGAGGTACCTACTCGACTCATTGCGTATTTCGGTTAGTATAAGCGGGTCCATAGTACGACTCGCACTTGACCGACTTTTGGGTGACTGTGACCTGTGATCACAACCTTTTTTGGGGTATGGATCTACCGTCCGCGCCTGGATATATACAAGCGAGGGCGAAAATTGCATCGTTATAGGGGTAAAATTGCATCCCTCTGGATAGAGGGCGATGCAATTTTGGACTCAACCAAAGCACCGATTGACAGAACTTAATATTGATTAGCGATCCTGACTGCTATGATACAAGTTTTTGCAGTTATATTATACGTATAGGTATGTGTAGGTATTCGTGTAGCAATTTTTGTTATTCCTTGAAAAAAATAACAGGGCTGAGTTACGTATTATATCTTAGGTACAGTCAATTTATCAGAAATCTTATCACTTTTGACAGTCGTTGAATTACCTATTGTATATATTTTGGATAAAATGAATCAATAAATAAATATAATAATATTTTTATTTAGGTATTTATTAGAGCGGTTTACAGAAAATTCCAAAGCACCAGCGAGCAAAAATGGTATACTTAGTTACGATAAATAAATAATTATTTATACCTTTTAAGTCATTCAGTCAGTCAATTATCGTCGCCATTTAATTATGTAGGTAAGAAAAATTGACGCTGTACCTACCTATCCTACGCAGCTTTCATCGTTCTCTTCGTCATAGATAATATAAAATTAACTCCATTACAAATCTTCTCACTTCTTCCTATCACCTCTAGGTATGCAGATGATTTACAAATATATACTCACTCCCACCTGACTGACCTCCCTAAAGCTATAGATAAAATAAATGGTGACCTTGATCGGGTTCGATTGTGGGGTGAATCGTTTGGTCTCAAGATAAATCCAAATAAAACTCAGGTAATTATCATAGGTATTCCTTGGTTTACCTCTAGGGTTGATTACGACACTTTGCCCCCAGTAATGTTCAACGGTGTGCGGTTACCATACAGTGACACAGTAAAAAACCTAGGCATCTACTTTAACAGATCTCTCTGACATGGCGTAAGCAGGTGGCTGAAGTGAGTCGTAAAATTTTTGGTGCCTCAATTTCCTTGAACCGCCTTCGATACCTTCTTCCAACAGCCACGAAGATTGCGCTTGCACAGACTCTTCTCCTCCCCATTTTGGACTATGCTGACGTCGCCTATTTAGACCTTACCGAGGAGCTACTCAACAAACTTGAGCGAATGCAGAACCTATGCATTAGGTTTATTTTCGGACTTCGGAAGTTCGACCATATTTCAGAGTTCCGCGCCAGGCTTGAGTGGCTCCTCATCCGCCGTAGAAGAAATGCTCACATACTTTCCCTCCTCTACACAATTTTGTTTCACCCAGCAACCCTACCTTATCTGAAAACACGCTTTGATTTCCGATCTTCCATTGTCACCCGGTCACTACGCTCTTCAGATAATCTGTTTCTTGATTTTCCATCCCATACTTCCGATTTCTATACTCACTCCTTTACCATCGAGCGTAGATGGAGAATGAATAGATGAGGCGATTTCCTTCTCTTTCGAATAGTAAGCGAGACAGTGTTATGGCTAAGTTCTTAAGAGCGAAAGAGATTTCCAATTATCTTTTGTCCTTATCTAGCGTATAGGTTTTTTTTGTTGGGCAAAGTTATAGTTTGCCCAACAAAGCGAAGTGCTCTTTGTTTATTTTGATAAAAAACGTTGTTTTTTTCAATTATTGAAAGCTAAATAGACTTTCATATCGTGTTTAAAGTGTATGTTTTTGTTGTAGACATAGTGATATGTTGTATTTTAGGCTGTAAGAGCCGTAATGAAAGGAAAACGGAGCATGTAACATTTCATCGGTATGTAATGATTTACTTTCATGTAAATGTGTTTTGTTTGTGCAAAATAGCAAATATATTCATAATAACAGCTTTGTGGTATAAATCGTAGAAATATAACAAAAAAATCAACATTAATTTGCCTTCTTATTTTAATGTATAATCTTGCCAAATTACGTAGTCCTTATTCCATAATGGCGACTATGTCCTTACCACGTCGTTACTATGCCTTCCGTAATATGTCGGGTTATACTACGACAAAGGTTGCTAGCTTACCCAGATTAATTTCCCAATTTTTTATAATATTAGTAGGTACCTATGAGGTGTAACAAAATAGGGTACTTGCATGAAATTTATTATAAGAAATTGTGTCAATATGTCAAAAATAGAGCCTTAGAAAAGCGTTATCGTGAAAGATTTACTAAAAAAAAATTAAGTTTCTAAAATATTCAACTTTTAATTTTGTGAAACGGAACGTTGCAACGAAACACCAATCAAAGCCACGCTTAACAGATTACGTCACTTTTATTTTTTTAGGAAACATTTACCTCTTTCAGAGAAGGCAAAAGAAACTAAGTGCATACAGTCAACGCATATTTTTAATTTTCTGAACTCGACCCAGTTCAACCTTAATTTCGCTTTTGGATATTGAAGTTATCTGTCTGTCAGTGTCACATGACCCGACAGTGACATTTCTATCACAGGTTAATAAGGCGTAATTTTGAACTAGTGACGTCATTCCGCGTTTCGGCGGTAAAGTCAAAAGTAGGAACTTTGAAACGCTCTATTTAATTAATTTATGCGTATATTTTTTTCTTTTTCTTGCTTTATTTAAGTAGGCTATACATATATCTTTAAAATAGACTGGAATTTTTTTTTTATCTCTACCAAGTTTCATGCCAAGTGCCAATCGTTTCCATCATTTGTTTTTTTTTTCAACGTGGGATAAAATACTGAAAGATTCTAGTCAACTATGTCTCAGACGCTGTATTTTAAAACTTCAGTATCGAATCGAATAAGTTCAATTTGACCGTCAACAGAATCACGTGTACTGTACCCTTCGCGTGTAAGACTGGCTGAAAATCTTGCATGCTCTTGACTGTATGAGTAGTATATGAAATAAACAATTTTAGATTCGATTTGGAAATTTTAGAATATTGGGCTTGATAAATACATTGTCCACGTCAAATATTTTTAATTTTTCATGTTAATACAGTGTGTATTCTATATTTTTTTTCTTTTTCAGATTTCCTTTTAAATTGGTTACTCTTATTAACTGGATAGCAAGCACTGGTCGTGTAAATTGGAAAACAAATAGCTATTCAAGGATTCGTTTCAAGCATTTCCCAAGCAGTTTCTTTCGAAAAACTAAACTTAATTACAATGAGTGCAGCTGGCGCGAACCAATAGCAAGCAATAATAATAATCGTTTCAAAAACCATAAGCCAAGCGCGCAACTTTTATGATGCCCTGACGAGAAATAAGCTGGTTTGCTCATCCGTACCGTGCGCTAAGTAACTTAAGTTCCAATAAAACGTTATTTGCACCTACATAGTATTCATTTCACTTGCCCCGCTTCACTACATAGTATAAAATAAAGTCGCTTTCTCTGTCCCTATATCCCTATGTATGCTTAAATCTTTAAACTACCCAACGGATTTTGATTCGATTTTCACCAATAGATAGAATTATTCATGAGGAAGGTTTTAACTATATTTTATCCTGGAATTCCCGCGGGAACTCCGAAATTACCACGGGTGAAACCGCGCGGGTCAGCTAGTATATTATAAATCCCTTCGACACCATCAGGGATCGATGATTTATAGTTTATATACAAACAACCTATCCTATAAAACTACATTTTACTTCCTATAGCTTTTTCATCACCAAACAAGCTAAAACTCCTTGGAAATTGGAAATATGTTATTTAGTGGCAATACTGGTAGTTTACATGTGTGCATAGGAAGAATATCACTTTCTCTTACGCTATACGCGAATGCCTCGTCTAGTTCATTCTCCGTCTACGCCATCGAGGCTTGTCGTCTATGGAACTCCCTTCCCGTGTCTATACGTTGCGCCAGGTCCATCGCAGTATTTAAGAAGCTGGTCAAGCAACCTTTTCTTAACATGTCGCTTTTAATTGTGCATTCGTGATACACTTACACCTACATGCAGATTTGCACTCTTTTCCTATTTATTAATTATTTATTTACCTGTATCTTCTAATGTAATTATGTATTTAATCATCATGTATTAATTATCTATTTGCTATTCATTTTTCTGATATTTAAGTACTTTGTGTGTGTTCAGCGGTTACTTATTTTTATATTATAATATATAAAGCTGGATTGCCACTCACTCATTGACATAATTGTTCTCCCAGAAGGAACATCTCTAGGTTGATACAATGTATGGAACATGTAGAGGGGACGTTTCGGTGATTATGGGAAAACCTCGACATCTTCGATTCCTGCTTCTCATCAGGTAGCGAGTCGACTGCCCGCCGAAACTATCCATCGAAAGTGAAAACGTTTCTAACTAAATTTCATCCACACCTTGGGCAAATTTCAATAGTGTAACTTTTTTTTCAAAATGGCGGAAAAAAACATGGCCGCCGAACAAAATTCAAACTCGATTATCTCCGAAACTATAGGAGTCTGATGGGAGGTGCTCAAACAAATGTCATAGAGGTCGATGGGGGGCAACCGCCTGGCGTGGTAAAAATCCAAAATGGCGGATTCAAAATGGCGGCCGAAAAAAAAGTTGATCCGATCCGGGTGAGGTTCGGCGTCCGGGGGTTTTTGGGGTCGCTTATGCCGAATATCGAATCAGTTTTTCGATTGCGTCATTTTTCAAGATGGCCGCCGAACATTAGTTGTTTGTATGGGGAAATTGTTTCGGCCCTGGCTCGGAAACGCGAGCTGCTCGCAGCTCGCGCACAGGGCGAATCTAGTTATATAATATGGTTGTATCCAATATTACTATTCAAATATTTTTAATTATTTTTCTATTTTATTTATATATTTATTTATTTTTATTTTTATTATTATTTTTTTTTATATTTATTTTATATTTATTTTATATTTATTTTATCGACTACCTATTTATTTGTTTGTCTCTTATTATTATTGTTTTGTATATGTTTACACAAATACACAAGTATGTATATAAAATGTACTGCGACCTCACAGCACCACCCACCCTTATAGTAAGATACTTATATTTTTAATTTCACTTTCACTTTTTTTTATCTTTCTAGTTAAGTAGGTACCTATATTATGTTACTAATATAGGTACAGGTTGCCTGGAAGAAATTGCTTTTAAGCAATAAGGCCGCACTTTGTTGCCTGTATTTCCCACCATGTATTTTTTTATATTTATGTTTTTGGTGACAATAAAGAATATTTGATTGATTGATTGATTGATAATACTAGTCTTCGTTTAATGGCTTTAACCTTTTAACGATAACTGCCTATGCAGACGCGGATCCAACCCCAAAAAAAAGTTGAGGTCACGGCCACTCGAATGCCAAATGCGATTCACACTTTGGACTTGCTTACAAAAACTCTCAAATTAAATGGGTAGGTACCTCCGCTCCCGAGACAGTCTCAGGATAGGCAAGGCTAATGCTGCCAAATGCCTATCCACCTCAATTAGGCTTGTGGACATGCCCACCGTACCGTACAACATTGGATCCGCACATGCTTGTAACGTAACATGAAAGTACTTATCTAACGTTGACTAGTTACGAGTTAGTGACATATTTTCAAAAAGTTTCACCTTTCCAATAGTCCTGCAAGTATCTAACTCGAAGACCTTGCTTTTGGTGTTTAAGACAGGCCGTGGACCGTTGTGGGGTCTGGCCATCGAGAAATCCAGGAGATCCTTCAGTGCCGGCGAAAGGTACAGCTCATTCAACGAGTTAATATGAATGGAACCAACCGGTAATATCTCGTCAGCTGTAGGTAGGTATTTTAAAATTTATCTATTCTGTACGTTGGTTATTTTGGTTGATAGAAGGTATAGTAACACAAAGGTAAGTAGGTACTTAAGTTCCCTAAAAAACCGGTCAAGTGCGTATCGGACTTCGCACATTTAGGGTTCCGTATCATATATTTTAACCGCATAATAAAGTTGTTTTTAACAAAGAAAATTATAGAATTTCAAAGGAAAACATCGAGTTCTCAATATATGTTGGTATTTGTTGGTAAAATATAGGTAATAATAAATTAAATATTATCAACAAGTATAAAATGTTCAATGTTCATAGGTCCACGGGAAATTTGAATACTTACTTCGGTACAAAATGTTGTAAAAAAGCTGATTTTGGCGGCTTCTTATGCCTTTGTTTTCCGATGTTTTTTAAAAACAAAAAATACAGCTTTTCTCTACTCAAAGAGCTCTATTTAACGATACCCCACTCGATTCGTGAGATAAACAAAAAAAAATTGGGCCCCCTTTGGCTGTAGATATTGGAGCCCCCCTTAAAAATACTTTAAAAAAATTTTTGACTACCTATTTGTATAGCTTTGAGTCATCAATATACGTAGGTATACTGTACATATTTGAAGACTAGCTTCTACGGTTTGGCTGTAAAACCCGTGTGACACACGACGGACACGCGAGTGACAGCAAACGGAGCCTCCGTTTGGACCCTTCGAGTACGGAACCCTAAAAATGAGGTCTGGAGACAATGCTAGTCACTTTGTCGCCCTTCCCTAGCTACAAAGTGAAAGATAAAACTGACAAAGATACAGTTATTTCCACATTAAAATTACTTATACAAAATTAACGGCCGCACTCAGAGTCGTTCATTAAATTAATGTTAATTGTCATTTAATTAATCAAGTAAAATTAAATACCTACCTAATCATTAAAACGACTCCGGGTGCCTTAAGTCATGCAGGGCGCGTGGGACAACAATTAAATCTCGATTTAGCATCGATTTAGAGATTTTTTTTAATTCGAACCAATGCAACGTTAGCTGGCTAGTATAAAAACCATAGTACCTACATTACCATAGATATGCCCATATTATCCTTTCTTCCTCTTTACCTACTGCCTTTATGAATTACTAACTGCGCCCCGCGGTTTCACCCACGGTAATTTCAGAGTTCCCGCGGGAATTCCGGGATAAAAGTATCCTATGTCCTTTTCTGTAACCCTAACAACGCGCATGCCAAATTTCATCCAAACCCGTTCAGCCGTTTTTGCGTGATTGAGTAACAAACATCCAAACATCCACACTTTGCTACTGCTCCACCTGCGTTAACGTTAACGTTGATGTTAATGTCCAACTACGCGTTAATTAAGGCATACAAAATACGTGTTGGCTACATTTAGTTTGCAACGTGCCGTTAAGCGTTAATTTCTAGTGAAGTAACGAGTTAACACAAAATGGAGGTTGAAGCTTCAAACAGCCGTTTTTTTGCAATGGAGGTAGAAGCAGCTGTAATTTTTGCATCAATGAGTGTTTTAAATATGCATTTATGCAATTAAGAAAAAATAAAAACCGCGCAGAATGAGAAGGCGTTAAAGTAGCCAACACCGCTTAGTGCGTTAAATAACGCGCTAAAACCCTTTGATGTGTCCAAAAAACAGACACCCGAGCTATCGCTTAACGTTTAACGTCATTAATAATGCTGTTAGTAAGTTAACCACTGCTAGTAAGTTAATGCTGTTAGTTAGTAAGTTGGCCACATCTACGTAATGCCTTAATTAGCACACAAACTTACGCGTTAACACGCATGTGTAGTAGAAGCATCACATTTATAATATTAATAGGATTACGTTATGTACTTTCCTGAATATTTGTAGTGCCAATTCAACTGAAACCCGTCACTAGAAACATAGAAGTTTCTGAGATCTTCAGGCAAGACAGCGGAATGTCTTTGTTCCCAAGTTGAGATCGCTACTCGGTCGCATGGTATTCTTCGCTCTACACTCACGTTACAAATTCTAGGGTCGGACTCTAAAAAATAAATCAAATTAGAATCGAGACCGGACTCAATAGGGTACTTGCATGAATTTTTTTTTTCCAGTCTATTTGAAAGATATTTGCCCTACATAAACAAAGCAAGAAAAAGGAAAATTTATAAGCATAAATTAATGAAATATAAATCTATAGGTAGGTACTTAAATAAAAGAGTAAACATTGAATATTTTTACCTAAAATTGAGAGGGGTGATAAAAGAAGAGTAACCAAGCCAAAAAAAAGTTTTTAAAATTCTCTTCTGTCTGTCTGTCTGTCTGTTCGCGATAATCTCCGCGTCTACTGAACGGGTTGTCATGCAGTTTTCAGTAGTAGATTAAGCTAAATCTGGAGCAACATATAGAAACCGCGGACACCAGCTAGTTAATGAAATAAAGCGTTCAAACTTTTGACTTTACTTTCAAAACGTGGAATAACGTCACTGGTTAAAAATTACGCCTTATTAATCTGTGATAGAGATGTCACTGTCATATTGACAGAGTCATGTGACACTGACAGACAGATAACTTCAATATCCAAAAGCGAAATTAAGGCCCACATATATGGATAAATGGCCTAATTAAGTAGGCCATATATCTTGTTATCTATTGTTATCTTGTTATCGTTGTTTAAACAAAGCAAGAAAAAGAAAAAAAAGTGTTTATATTAATTAAATAGAGCGTTTCAAAGTTCCTACTTTTGACTTATTAATATGTGATAGAGACGTCACTTTCGTTTCGACAGGGTCATGTGACACTGACAGATAAGTAACTTCAATAATCAAAAGCGAAATTATGGTTGAACTGTGTCGAGTTACTTTCAAAACTTCCATTAAAGAATCGAAATCCATTTTAAAGTAAAAAACTTGAGAAAAAGTAAAATATGTGTTGATTGTATGCACTTAGTTTCTTTTGCCTTCCCTGAAGGTGGTAAATGTTTCCTACAAAATAAAAGTGACGTAATATGTTAAGCATGGCTGTGATTGGTGTGATTGGTTCCGTTTCACAAAATTAAAAGTTGAATATTTTGGAAACTATTGATAACTTTTTACTAAATCTTTCACGATAATGCTCTATTTTTGGAATATTGACACAATTTCTTATTATAATTTTTGCAAGTACCTTTTGTTTAAACTTCGTCGTGTTTACGCCTTTTTTTTATGGATGGAAAAAAAAAATGGACCATATTCCATAGCTGATAACACTGTTTGTTCTGAGAGATAACCACGGTATCGGTAAAAAACGTGTAAAAAACAATTCATTTTCAAATTATGTCAATGTCATGAATGTCATGCGTGTCAAATCGTGATTTTTACTTACACACGTGGACGGAGAATAGAATTCTATTCTACGTCTACGCTTACACAAGTCTAAATGAAAGCCGTACTGAAAACACGCGTGTCACGTTGTCTTCGTTATTTCAGTCACTTTTCAGCATCTATTTTGGAAACTGGCTTTCAAGAGAGCCATGTTTTAACTTGGGGAACAATCTAACATTGTCATTGGCGTTTCGCCATAATTGAAGAAGTAGATGAAGAGATTTTTATTATTAAGTAACATTGTAATTGGAAAATTATAATTATAGACGCCATTATTAAAGAAGAAGAAGAAGAAGTCTATCTAGTCAATTTGTATTTTGTGTTTTTACCACATTGGAATTTTAAACCACGAGGAGAGAGTGTGATTTGAAAATATAAAAAGTATTTTCATAAAATGGCAAATAATGCTGGAGTCTGTGCTTTAAAAAAAGAGTTTATATTTGTCAGACCCGAGAAAAACAATCATGAAGACATTAGTTTGGAAGGTAAGCGAAAACATGATGATGATGTAGATAGCAGTAATACAGAAATAAAGAAAGCTAAAACTGAAGAACAGACAGATAAAGCTAAAGCAAAAAAGAGAGGACAAAACAAAGCGCGGCCAAGAACATATCAAGATGATAAACAAAATAAGCCTTGTCCATCGATCTTAAATAAAGTAGCAAACAACACAACAGAACCTTGTTTGTATAATAACTGTAAATTTATACATAATCCTTTAGATTACTTAAAAGCGAAACCAAAGGATATAGGAGACAAATGTTATGTATATAGCATTAAGGGAAGATGCCCAAGAGGCATTGCTTGTAGATTTGGAACAAGTCACATTACTAATGAAGGCTTTAACCTTATCGATGAAGATAAGTTAAAAGATTATAAAGAAGACACAATAAACATGTTGAAGCCAGGCCTCCAAATTTTACTACAGAAAAAGAAATATGACTTCAGTTTTGCTGAAAAATTAGTAAAGGCTATGGACACAAGGAAGAAACCTTCAAATGAAACTGAACAAAATTTAAAAGAGAGCTCTGAAAAAAGCAAAACTCCTAGTGGTGCAATAACTGATGAGGATCTAATTAAATTACTGCCACGAGAAAAAAAAGCTATAGATTGGCGCAATAAGTTATACCTAAGTCCCCTGACTACTGTAGGAAATTTGCCATTTCGTAGGATTTGTAAAGAGTATGGCGCAGACATTACATGTGGTGAAATGGCTTTGTGTGAATCCTTATTGAAGGGATTGAAACAAGAATGGGCTTTAGTGAAAAGACATGAAACAGAAGATATATTTGGTGCACAGATATGTGGGAACAATGTTTATACTATAACCAAAGTTGCACAACTGTTACAAGAAAATACAGAACTTGACTTCATTGATTTAAACTTAGGTTGTCCTATAGATTTAATTTATAAGAAAGGTGGAGGCAGTGGGATGATGCATAGGTTATCATCATTAGAATCATCTGTAAGGTGTACAGCGAAACTGTTAAATATTCCATTTACAGTAAAAATGAGAACAGGTGTGTATCAGGACAAGAAGATTGCTCATACTATTGTGCCCAAGATGGCTGATTGGGGTGTTTCACTTATTACATTACATGGTAGGTCAAGAGAAGCAAGGTATACTCGAATGGCTGACTGGGAGTATATAGAAATATGTGCTAAAGCTGCCTTACCTTGTCCAGTTTATGGCAATGGAGATATCTTAAGTTATGAGGATTATCAAACTAAAAGAAAATTGGCACCCTCCACTCAAGGTGTGATGATTGGCCGTGGAGCACTTATAAAACCATGGATATTCACAGAGATTAAGGAACAAAAAATGTGGGATATAAGTAGCAAAGAAAGATTTGAGATTTTAAAAAAATACACCAACTATGGTCTTGAACATTGGGGTTCAGATACACAAGGAGTAGAGAATACACGCAAATTCTTACTAGAATGGCTATCTTTCTTATATCGTTATGTTCCTGTTGGAATATTGGAAAGACCACCACAAAAAATTAATGAAAGGCCTCCCATATATTTTGGTAGAGATGACATGGAAACTCTTATGGCTTCTGGGAATTGTACAGATTGGATAAAAATTACTGAAATGCTGCTTGGGCCAGTTCCAAATGGATTTTTGTTTCTACCAAAACATAAAGCTAACTCTTATTAATTGTAATATATATTTTTTAGTGAATGTTATGATTAAAATATTATTAAAATATTTTTACAAACCCAGCAATTTTGTAACACCCAGGGTAATATTTTCATAAAAAGAATCCTCAGACACTAAATCTACACAAAAACTCATGCTGATTTTGCTCCTACTCGATACCCAAAAACAATTGGTCACAGCTCAGCATACCCACATAAAATAAAATTTTTAACTCGTTTTCAAAGTTAATATGTCGTTTCGTTTCGTTGTCGTATTGTAGGTAATCACTACATTTTACAACAACCGGTCGTCATAGTAACCATTCTCTCTGATAGTAACATATATTAATAGTACATTGTTATCCTAGGGGTGAAAGAAAGAAAGAAAGTCTTTCTCCCGAGGGTAACACTGTGCTTTTCATTACGAATGCAAGGAAAGTCAAAATAAAAATAGGAATTAGCTAAAGAAAAAATGAGTGAAGATCGGATAGTCGCTTGACACTTTCCCACCTATTTCTTTTTCTTTGGCCGGCTAGCTATTCAGCCAGTAGTTTTTATTTACATTGTGGCGACCTAAAAAAAATATTATCTTTAATTATTAAGTATTAATTAAAGAAAATAAAAAAATATAAATAGGAATTAGCTTAAGAAAAAGTGAGTGAATTTTATTTTAATTAATACCTACTTAAACTTTACGTTATTTCAATTTTACATCGCGCTGGCTGTATAGAAAGTTGAAACATGGTTCAATAGAAATGTGAAAATAGACCTAGTTTTTTTTAATAATTTGACAGTTGTCAGTTGAAAGCGATTCTCCCTAGGGCTGAAAAGGGTTACTTTCAACCCGCTTCTCAGGCAACTTCAGACCTACTTTCCGAGTATGAGTAATGAAAAGTTAATTCCTTTCCTTTGGCTTTGACCACTTTGTCGGTTGTTGACGAGTGAAAGCCGTATCGAAAACACGCGTGTCACGTTTTTCGTTATTTCAGTCACTTTTCAGCATCTATTTTGGACCCTGAACAGGAAACTGACTTTCAAAAGAGCCATGTTTTAACTTGGGGAACAATCTAACATTGTCATTGGCGATTCGCCATAATTGAAGAAGTAGATGAAGAGATTGTTATTATTATGAAACATTGTCATTGGCAAATTATAATTATAGACGCCATTATTAAAGAAGAAGAAGAAGAAGACCACTTTGTCTTTCACTTTTTCATAAGCGAATGTAATGCGACGATGTGCCCGGCTGGTATAAAACGTAGTGATTACCTTCTCTCTGCCTACCACCTTCAAGTAGAAAATCTGTCGCCAAGTAGGTATACCTAAGATATGTTCCGGCAGCCTCATTTGAAAGCCAGTTCCCATTCCAGACTAGGTGTTTGCAAATTGAGCATGAAGACATGATCTACACCTCAGACGAAATAAAAACTTTTTATTTCGTCTGAGATCTACACCCACGGAGCAGATCAGAGCAGAGCAGAGTTTTGTATCTGCTCCGTGTCTACACCTAATATCTCATCATTCCTAGTAATTTTTAAATGGAAGACAACGGAAAGGTTTGTATAAAAAAAAACCGAATTCGGTTGAGCCGTCTTTGACAAAGCAGTTAATCGGTGAACATCGACGGTTGGCTAAGCGACATTTTTCACGATATCGAAATATACACAGGTAGGTACATAATATGGGATCAGGAATTTTTTCGCCAAATTCGATTACCGGCGCTAGAGGAGTCGATTTTTTAGTTTTATCTAAACTACTTTGAGCATTTTTCGTATATTCTAGTTGTTTCGAATTTAGCCATGCATCCACGCAAACTTAAATATTTGTTGAAACTGCGGAATTCATGTTCTCCAAATCTATGCAGCGCAGACGCTACATTCGACTATTTGAATCGATCGTGCGATCGTATCTCCAGTATTATATTATCAAAAACAAACTTGTAAAAAAGTCCCAAGTCTCGCAACTCAGTTCTTCTACAGTAAAAAGTTGTGAGATCAATGTAATACCAAGTCGGTTAATTTATTCAGTGCCTACTTGAGGGTCCTTCTGTCTAAAGTTATCATGTTATAAGCTAATCTAATAACATTTTATAGTGACCATATCAAATTTAAAAATCTTTTATGTTTTAAATAGATTGATTGGCTTGGCGATCACGTGAAAACACAATATATCTCACATGTAATACATAATTATGGTTCTAAACAATCTAATTTAATTATAATATGTATTACTTGTGAGATACATTGTGTTTTCACGTGATCGCCAAGCCAATCAATCTATTTAAAACATAAAAGATTTTTAAATTTGATATGGTCACTATAAAATGTTATTAGATTAGCTTATAACATGATAACTTTAGACAGAAGGACCCTCAAGTAGGCACTGAATAAATTAACCGACTTGGTATTACATTGATCTCACAACTTTTTACTGTAGAAGAACTGAGTTGCGAGACTTGGGACTTTTTTACAAGTTTGTTTTTGATGGGATCTCATTTCTTTTTGTAAATGGTCTTCCTCCTAGGTAACTAGCTACACTTATTATTATTATTTATTAATATCTGGGCAACCGAGCTTCGCTCGGCTTAAATAGCTGTTCCCCGCGGTTTAACCCACGTTAATTTCGGAGATCCCGCGGGTATTCTGAGATAAAAGTACTACCCTATGACCTTTCCTGTACCCTTGACAACGTGTAGTATGCAATAATTAATTCACCCGCGTTGATATCAAAGTTCGCGCGGGAATTCCAGAAATGAATCCTAGCTAGATCGATTTATGGCCCCCGAAATCCCCTGTATACAAAATTTCATGAAAATCGTTGGAGCATTCAGATTAGTGTAATTTTATCTCGGAATTCCCGAAGGATCTCCGAAATTAACGCTGGTGAAATCTCATGAAATTTTGCATGCACGTTGTCAGGGAAACCTAGGGATATAGGGTACTAACTACTTTGCATCTCTGAATTCCCGCGGGATCTCCAAAATTAACGCGGGTGAAACCGCGGGGAACAGCTAGTCTCATATATTTATATGGGATTACAAAGTTATTTGTGCAGTTGGTACATATAACTGCATATATAACTTTGTAATTCCATACATTTATATGGGATTACAAAGTTATTTATGCAGTTGGTGTATCTAGAAAACTGGACCGAAATTGCTAAATATTTTAATTTTTCCTTGATTTATACAATAAACACTAATTGTATTCTAAATTTTAAACTTCTATGTCTGCTAGAAGTGCCTTAGAGTTTTGATGATCGGTCAGTGAGTGAGTGAGTGAGTGAGTGACCTACAAAATTAAGAAACTTTGACTAGTTATAATTCTTAAACTACTGGTTCAAATCGAATGAAATTTAAATTATACCGTCTTTATACAATACCTGCTTGTTTACTAAAAATTCAGGCTTCTAGTTTTATCCACAACGAAGTTATAGGGGGTCGAAAATGGCCTGAATTGCTTCGAGAAAAGGATAGTACGGCCGTGCCGCTTTTGTTGCTCGACTTGGCGGGGGCACTGCCGTGCCCCCAGATCTGTGGTATCTCTATAATGGGTTCTCTAACCTATACCTATCCATTGTTTTCTTTCATTTTATTGTTCTTATCCATGAATTGCATTCTCAATCACCGCTTCATTCCTTTGAGGGCTTACCCAGAAGAAACTACTACGGCTGTTAGAGCCCAATCAGCTCTAAGACACCCGTGAAAGTGAATAAAATAAAACGAAGTTTTACTGACTATAAGCTTTATTGTTGTAGGTATGTGTACTTAACTACGCACATTATAAAATACTAACATCAACACAAACATAAAGGCCATCACACACAGGATATAAAATAAAGCAAGCGATATTCCAACATAATTAATCTACAGGAGGCGACAATGTATAATTTAAAAACGGAACGCAATAGCCTATTGACTATTCTATTAATTAGAGCCTAAGGCTAAAATAAAAATAAAGATCTTTCACCGCAGAATACTAAAGAGTACATTGTTACCTGCTGGGGGCGACATTTAAATTTTATAAGTACTCGTAACATTACATCAATAACTCGTAAAGCTCTGATCTGTGACAGCCCTAAGAAAAAATTTAAATTTTATCATAAAAGCTCTCATCTGTGACGGCCCTAAGAGAAAATTATTATTAATATTATAATACAATGTAGTGCTAACAACTTAAACTAAATTCAAGAATAATTTTGTAATAGCAATTACAGCTAAGAGAGAAATCTTCCTTTGATCACAAAAATCTTGGAGCATTTAAAACAAGAGTAAGCAAATGTATCCCTCTCAAATACTAAGCTACTTGAGGCCTGAGCATGGTCATACTTGTTTTCCCCAATAATATCCACGAAATTACAAATTTTTTGGCTACTTCCGTTTTAAACACTGTAAGACAAAAATCGACACATATATTGTAAAGGGCTAAGGACACATGGAATGGTGTCTAAAATGAATACATAGTCCTTATTCAGCTGACTTCTTAACGCCTTCTGCGCCTACGTGAATCGCCATTGTATCCATTTTCTGCAAAAAAAAAACAACAGATTTCGTTAGAAACAAACATACACAAAAGATATTATTTTTCACATAATAATAAATAGTGAAATAGATCTAATGAATATAATAACAACCATAATTCGCACCATTCAACCCACCATCTAAAACTTGAAAGCTTGATACACATGTTTACATAATTCTACCCAA
Organism: Zygaena filipendulae; assembly: GCA_907165275.2. NCBI lineage: Eukaryota > Metazoa > Arthropoda > Insecta > Lepidoptera > Zygaenidae > Zygaena > Zygaena filipendulae. The sequence goes on from OU015649.1 coordinate 4,559,354, forward strand.
GTGAGTGTTGTGCATTTATGGGTGGTATAATAATAATTACTATGTAAGACGTGATGGAGGGTTTGGTTTGAATATAACAAACCTCAGTGTATTCACCGACGGCGATTCTTCTGGCGGTCATTATCGTACCCCATGGAGCCATTTGCCTGCGCACTGTTGAAGTTTTGGTTCGGGTCCTGTACCATACCAACTCCATATGAACTCATACTTTGTGCATAATTGTACAAAGCGTTCTCGTACGGTGCACTCGATGGGTTTTGTTGATAAGATTCGTTTCTCTTATTTTTGGAGCCGTACGAGCCAAATGCCGTGAAGTTGGCGTTTTGTTGTCCATTGTACTCGTCATTGTTTTGAGGCAGCATGCGCGGCAACAGGCTCCCATGGGGCACGCCGAGACCGCCAGAAGCATACTCGAAGGCAGCAACCTGAGAGAGGCCGCCGTTGCTATCGGCAACCCCGGAACCATAAGATCCGAGACCGCTGGTATTCGAAGGGTCCAAGTCACAATCATTATCTCGACCTCTTCCGCGGCGTCGATTTCTATCCCGACCTCCTCTCGAGCGTGAGCCAGAGGAAAGGCCCTCCTCCGAGCCGAGGCCCCCACTAGATCCAAGGCCCCCACCGGAGCCTCCGCCAAAGCCTTTGCCGGAGGCGAGGCTGCCAGAGCCGAGGCCGCCACTCGAGCTGTGCGCACCAGAACCGCCGGAGCTCAGGCCATAAGAGCCCAAGCCGCCAGGGCCGGCGGCGGTGCGGCTCGCTCTCTTCCTGGAATCTGACTCGAGGCTGCTTTCTCCCGAGACAAGATGCCCGTGAGTATAGTTGTTATACGCTCCACTGGCCGAAGTATCCGAGGCAGGAGGGGGTGGAGGCGGAGGAGGGGGAGGGGCAGACCACCCGCCCATATTGAGCATGGTATTTGGTGGAAAATTTGGCATCATATTGTATTGATCAGCAGGAAAAAAGGGTGGCATAACAAATCCTTGACTGTTCATAGAGGAAGGCATACACATATTCATTTGAGGATTTAGGCTCATTAAAGATGGTACATTAGTTGTCATCTGTTGTGGAAAATTAAAATTACTCAAATTGCTTTGAGGTGCATTTTTGTTCGATTCAGAGTCCTGTTTTCGCAATGGAGGAGTAGACGGGCCTTTAGAAACGGATTTATCAAGATGGGAAGGCAACTGTGGACCAATAGGAGTGGGAAGAAGCGGCTTCGGCGTGGGCAGAAGAGCTTGCATCGCGGGCTGTTCGCCCGCATTTATCTTGGTTGTAGTGTCCTTCGAAGGGCTACACTTGCCTGAACGAGATCGGCTTCTGGACCGGGAACGTGACCGCGAACGGCTCTTCGAAGAGCGCGACGATTTGCTTCGTGACGATCTTGAGGAGCTGTGTCGGCGGCGGCGGCGGTCGCGGTCGCGGTCGCGTGAGCGGGAGCGGGAGCGGGTGCGGCGGCGGCGCGAGCGCGAGCGGGAGCGTGAGCGGCGCCCGCCGCGGCGGTATCTACCACCACGTCCACGGTTACCTAGTGAAAAATAATAATTACAAAGGTTATTTTATGATTATTATAATAGAGAGATTTATGCCAGTTGTTACACTTGTGTGGTGTTTGAAAGTTTACTGCCCCATTGTCACGCACGTAGTATTAAGGCTCAAAATGTCATAGCTTTTAAACATGAAGAAAAACCTATTTTAAAGTTTGCCTATAATAAAAAGCAACTGCAGAAACATTTTTAGCGCACAATGCGCATACTAACACTGAATTTTTTAAATAGTTATTATTAAAAAGTCTTACGTCTGCCACCACCGCCACCACGTTCAGCTAACTCCTGCAGTTTTGGATTGACGACTTGTTTGGCCTCTTTCAAAACCGCCACTAAATCTGATGCTTTAGCGCCATTCGCTGGGGTGAAGAATGTGTAGGCCGTCCCAGTTTTATTAGTACGTCCTGTTCTTCCAATACGATGGACATAATCTTCAGAATTACTAGGGTAATCAAAGTTTATAACAAATTTAACATCGTCGACATCTGAAAAAAGAATTAAAAACTTCAACATTCTACAAACCTAAACAGCTCATAAAAATGAACAAATCGTATGAGTTATTTTAACGTACCTAAACCTCTAGCTGCGACATCGGTAGCTACGAGAATTGGAGCTTTTCCACTACGAAAATCTGTGGAAAAAATTGTTTTTAAAAACATTGTGTAAAATAGGCTCATAAATGAAATATTAGTGTAAAAACATCCTATATTGTTTTACTACCTAAATACTGTTTTTCCTACAAGATATTTCTTCACTGCTACTCTACTCTGATCTGACACAATAAAGTACCTATCCTATCTTAAACGACAGTAAATTTGAACTAAATATATTTCATTTTTAGTTCAAGTTTACCATCACAACCATAATCCTGAGAAAAAATGAGTTTTAACACTAGACACAGATTATTCTTCCTTTCTTTTTCATCATACTAAGGCCACATTATCGGAATAAGTTAACGTAAAAATTTGTTATATTTTGCCATATCCATCCTAGTTACATTTGTATAAAGCTATTATTAATTGGACCTCTTTAAGACAGAAGTGAATAAGACATATACACTACTATTTGGAGTATGACCTCTAAGTTGAAGCTTTCTATCAGACAAGAAATAATCAAGCTATAATATGGCCGCGACATAAAAAACCGCCTCCGAAATTGCCGCTGGCGACGAAATAGTTTATGTTCTTCTAATCTAATTCAATCGCGACGTGTCGTAATGTAAACTTACAAAAAAACACTCCACCATGTCGAGTATATCGTGGTGAAGAATGCTAGACAACGAACAAAAAGGAAAGGCCAGGCCAGGCATCGTGTTTCGTTTTCTGAGCCGAGAGGTGTTGAAAGCCCCCCAGGCCACGGACACGTGACGCCGGCCGCTACAAAGTAGTGGCAGCGGGCGAGCGCGCGGCACGAGCGGGTGCGCCGTGCGCCGCGGGGCGGGGCGGGATCGCGCAGTCGCGCACGCAACGGCAGTCGGCCACGGGCGGGAGTGCGCCGTCACTCGCGCCGCGGGGGCGAGAGTGCGCAGTGGCAGTCGCGTGCGCCGCGGGCTGGGGCCGGGGCCGGGGGCGGGAAGGGCGCTGTCACGAGCACCGCGCCGCGAGTCAAGTCGCAGAGTGCGCATAGAGCTTAGCCCCGACAACGAGGGGCGGACGCGGGCGCGGGCGCGGTGCGGACGCGGCCGCAGGCGCCGCGAGCCGCCGCCGCCGCGGAGCGACGAGACTCGCGAGCGTGCCGCCGCCTCCGCCTCCGCCGCCCGGCCGCTGCTCACCACAGCCTGCACATGCAGACAGGTGTTTAGTATCGTAAGAGCACAGGCTGGGCCCCGCCACACCCGATGCCGATCCAACGCCGCTTCCACAATCGCAAATACGTCAACATTCCTTTTTATATCATTTTTTTAACTTTAAACGATATAATTACTGGTACTACCGGGATTCAAAATAATTTTGTATATAAATGTATAATTAAATACCAGATTAATGTGTAAAGTACTCATATAATTAATATATAATACTTAGAACTCAAAGCTAAAACGATACCTTGTAATACCCAATCCCTCTCATTTTGTGATTTGTCACCATGTATGCACACTGCAGGCCAACTGAAAAATAATAATTATTTACAAATAATAATACACTTCCTAACACCTGAATTCAGCAACCTTTAAAAGCATGATATTGAATATTCCATATTTAGTTTAACATGACATATTGTTCTTATAATTTAGTTGCAGCTTTTTAATCGTCAAATTGCCAGATGTGGCGATTTTCTTTTTTGAGATATTCTTTATGTATATTATATATTATATATTTACATACCCATCCCTTTTCATTTTTCTAGTTATATCATCAACTCGTCGTTTGGTCTCTATAAAGATGATAGTTTTATTTTCTTTTTCAGCCATAATTTCTTTCAAAAGAGTGCTCAATTTAGTTTCTTTTTCATATTCTGTGCAAACATCAATAATTTGCAAAATATTATGGTTGGCAGACAATTGTAGTGATCCAACATTAATTTGTAAATAATCTTTTAAAAACTCTGAAGCTAAAGTCTGCACTTCTCTGGGCCATGTTGCAGACCACATAAGTGTTTGTCTGTCAGGCCTTATTTGTTCAATTATTTTCCGAATTTGAGGTTCAAATCCCATATCTAACATTCTGTCAGCCTCATCAAGCACTAAGTATGTGCATCTCTTTAGATTGGTCCTTCCACTTTCCAAAAAGTCCAGCAGTCGTCCAGGTGTAGCAATAACAATTTCCACTCCAGCATCTAAATCTCGGGCCTGAGGACCTTTGGGCGCCCCACCAAACAAGCATGTGTTATGAATTTTAGAGGTGTTTGCAAATTTATCACACACTTCTTGGATTTGTTGTGCCAACTCTCTTGTGGGAGCCAGTACCAATGCCATGGGACCATCGCCTCTGCTAGATTTAGGTTGATTATTTATGTGTACAATTGCAGGTAGAATATATGATAGTGTTTTGCCAGACCCTGTGGAGGCAATTCCCACCATGTCATGACCACTAAGAGCAATTGGCCATCCCTGTGCCTGAATAGGAGTAGGTTTACTGAAGCCCATTTTGTCAATTTCATCCATAACATAGTCTGGGAATCCTGCCTCATCAAAAGTTAAAGTTGGTTTTGGAATGTTGCGACCTTTTAATGTTATTTCTTTTTCACTTCGCCATGCTTCTACTTCAGATTCTGATCTCTTCTCCACATCTGGGTGGGGCACATAGAAATCTTTCTTGAATGGTTTAAGTCTGTTGAGATCCCATTTAGGTTTCCTAAGATTAGCACCAGGATTATTTCTACGTCCGCTGCCTCCAAAGGCACCCCCACCTCCACCTCCACCACCTCCACCTAAGCCATAGCGAGGGCTACGACTACGGCTTCTACTACGACTTCTACTCCTGCTGCGACGCCTGTCACGACTACGATCCCTAAAAACAGAAACATTAATTTACATATATTATAATTAGAGATTGTCAATGGATCAAGTCAACATGATTAATGTACAGTAGGGTTGCCGGCCCCAAATATAAAAATCCAAGATTACAAGGTGGAAATACCAGGACACTTCGGCATACAAACATGACAAAGAAGTATTAGAGCAGTAGTTAATTTATAGCCATATGATATTTACACAATGAAAACAGTGAATGCAACTGCACATAATAGCAGTTCACATTGTTTGAAAATATCTTCAGTTAAATTATACTGGGCCCACTGATAAAATGTAAGATTGGAGGCAGTAATGACATGTGAATTTTAAAACCAGGACGTTTTAAAAATCCAGGATGCGACTTAAAAGTCAGAACCACACTCCAAAAATCAGGGCATGTCCTGGGAAAGCAGCACGGTTGGCATCTCCTAATGTACAGAGATAAGGTAGTCTCACTTCTCCTTTCTGTCTACAGCTCTGTCACCTAAAGGTAGCCTTGAAAAGATTGCCCTTTAGCAATAAGGCCGCCTTTTGCTCTATCCTTTCGTCGTATTTTATTTGGTAATTTTTTGTGTTTCTTCTGGGAAAATTTGTATTTGTCCATCACCACATTCCCATAGAAAAAAGATTAATAATAATAAAAATTAAATTCAGGTGTTCAATGACCCATAGTTGAAGGGCCAGGAGCTATGGATACCTACTAAATAGTTTCTGAAGAGCTCCTCAAATTCACGGAAGTAAAATAGCAGGTAACAGGCAGGTCTTCGGCGGATAATAACCTCAACCAAATTATATAAATTAATACTCGTTTTGGCTTTAATACTTTCTTGGCTTTTTACTGAATCCGTCAGACTCCCGACCGAATAGATGAATCATAAAGCAAAAATGTTTGAATACGTAAATTAACAAAATGCGTTAAAAAAAACACGCGTAGGTACGATGTAATGGCTACCTTTAGAGTAGGCAGGTACTAGGTGGTGCACCAAAGACATTCTTGATTCTATTAGTACACAACTCCTTAACTAGATAAAGCAAGTAAGTAGTAATTTAAATACGCAGTATAAATTACACATTTTCGACTCAAATTATTATGGCGAAATAAAGAAATATAAAATGCGCTCTTACCTTCCTCTACCCATTGTTGTGATCTTTAAAGTAAGTCACTGAATATAGCAAATGCGCACTAGTTGAAACAAATTAATAAATACACTGAACTGAATCTTCTTTTTAATTTAATATCACCGTTCTCGGCCTGCGGCCAATATCTACTAAATTTTCTTAGCGACACCAAGCCGAACGCCGCGCTCATCGAATGATCTAATCAAAATGGCGGATTAAAAAGTACTCTGTGAATGGCGGTCGGTACTTCCAGTGTTGCCAACTGCGCATAGCCTAATATCGCCGTTTTTCATGTATAAAGTAGCCTAATGTAGCCTTTCAGTTGCAGTTGCCGTAGCCCAATATACTTACCTACTTTACAAAAAACCTTATAAATAAAACAAGTTTTTACTTACTTTTAAATGCTGGTAATTTTTCCCATTCATCACAATAATGTTTAATATTTACCGTGTTTACCCATTTTTCATAGAAACGAATAATTAAAGAAACTTCCAGTCTCACTAAAGTAGGTTTTAATAATACGAACAACAACAATCAGAGAAGTTGTACAAAGTGAAAGTGACATAAAATGACTACAATTTCTTTGAACTATTTCAGTCAGTATAAAACAGATAATTACGGCAGTCATTATTAACAATGAAAATACGTATTAACCCCCGAAACGAACGACCAAAAAGGTGACCATGTCAAAATCAAATTGTACCTATATTACACACATATACATTTACATTTGCATGAACATTGTTTTTTTTTTTACGAACGCTTATTTGCGATTTGGCTTATTTAAATAACTTGTAACTGAAGTAGCCTACTCGGAGACCAGTCGCTTTTAAAAATTTTTCGTTGCCGATTCTGAGTAGCCTAAATGGCGAAAATACCCACGTTGGCAACACTGGGTACTTCGGTACTCAGTAGGTAGGTATATAGTAGTAGGTACTTAGGTAAGTAGGTACCTCCTCCCCCTCGGGCCTCGGTGAGTTGGTGACCGCCGGACGCCGATATCGGTCGACGGTCGTCGGTTGGTGGCATTCTATTAGGGATGTGAAATAATCATCGATTTTTTATATTAATCGATTATTTTTTCATAATCTTGGAGAAATCGAAGGAACTTCAAAAATTACAGGCACATCCATTGTAATTTAAGTATTTTTTATAGTAAATCGTTCCTTTGGTTTTGGGAAGCATCATTTGGTGAAGTAGAACTAATATGGTCGTCAGAACTACTCAATAATAAGTACCTATTTCATGAGTTGCGACATTGTTTTGTTTGCTAAGTAATTAACGCTCGTTATAAGATATAATATGTGAAGTGGAGCTGATGATGGAGTACCAAGCGTACTTCTCAACAATTAACGTCCCTCAGATGGGAAAAGCAATAATTACGTAAAAGATGGTGAACAATTGACATTACAAACCGGCCCTCTTAAAAGTGAGAAATAAAGTTTAACCAGAAAAACACATAGATGCACTACATTGAAAAGCGAAAAATAACAAAATACAAATAAAAAAAATGGTCGTAATAATATTAATAGTATGTGCTAGTTACCTACTTATCGGTTCGAATTTGATGCCAAGCTCGCTCGTATCTGCCTGCTTGCTGTAGCGCATGTTTGTGTTTTCAAAGTGAGATTAAGTTTTTTGTATAATTTTGCTATTATTCTTATTTTATTCTGATAAATTGTTAATTTTAATCTCTTATAGCAGCACTCAAAATTGTTTTAATGATCATTTAATTTCAAGTAAAGATTTTAAAAACAAAACTGCCACACTCAGAGAAGTTTATTAAATTAATGTTAGTTGGCATTTCACTAATTAAGTTAAATTTAGTTAAATGCCAATTAACATTAATTTATCGAAATCTTTACTTAAAATTAAGTAATCATTAGAAAGATGTTGAGTGCGGCCGTTAGTTTTATTATTATAAAGAAAAGCGTGCAGATTTTCTATTATGTGTTTATTTTACTGAATAAATAAATAATCTAAAAATCGAATTTTCCATAAAAATCGATTATTTCTCCCAAAATCTATTTTTAACCCACTTCCAAAAAGGAGGAGGTTCTATGTATGTTTTTTTTTTATGTAGGTATGTTTCCATAACTGATTATCATCGATTTTATTTATTATTCCTACATGCTATTGGCTCATGCTTTAGACATAAGTCTAGTTAATTTGTGCTATTGGCGGCATGGCAATACATGGCATTCACGCAGTTTTTATGCTATTTGGCAAAAAAATTTTTATTCTATTTAGTCCACAAGTTAGATTTTGCTTTTTTCAAATTAATGGAAATATACCTGGATAAAGCGCATTAAAAGGGAGTAGGGGTAACATATAAGTCATAAGTCTAATGCGCTTATTACACTTGGATCCAACCTCAGAACAATATTGTTCTGAGAATCCAACCAAATTACCGCCGTCGTGCCAACCAGGCCAACCATTCTGACATTGCTACAGACGTACCGACGGTTGGCCATCCAACCGTCATTTGCCTATGCACTGAACACGTAGTGATTACCTTCTCTCTGGCACTGAAGAAGTGTACGGACGTAATTATCTACATATACTATAATAAAGGAGTAGAATCCGCGATTTTGTACATTGAATATTTTTACCTAAAATTGAGAGGGGTGATAAAAGAACAGTAACCAAGCCCAAAAAAAAGTTTTTAAAATTCTTTTCTGTCTGTCTGTCTGTCTGTTCGCGATAATCTCCGTATCTACTGAACAGGTTGTCATGCAGTTTTCGGTAGTAGATTAAGCTAAGTCTGGAGCAAACATATAGGCTTTGTTTCATCGAAATAGGACATAGGGGAAAAAAGTTATCATCAGTTAAAAAAGGTTAAAGTAAAGGTTGTCTGGAAGAGATCGCTAGTAAAGCTATAATACCGCCATTTGTATGCCTTTAGTTATAAGTTTTTGTAAACACACTGTAACATTATTTTGGTGTACAATAAATTAGTGTATTCTATTCTATACTATTCTAAAGCTTTCAGCGCAATGGTCGAAAGCTTCGATAATGTTGCATAATGAACATGCATTTTTAACCGACTTCCAAAAAGGAGGAGGTTCTATGTTCGATTGTATGTATGTTTTTTATTTATTTTTTTATGTATGTTCACCGATTACTCGAAGACGGTTGGACCGATTTGAAAAATTCTTTTTTTGTTTGAAAGGGTTTACTCCCAATTAGATCCCATTGCCACCAAGTCGGGATCTGATGATGGGATCTTGGAGAAATCGAGGGAACTCTTCAAAAATTATAGACACACCTATAGCGATTTGGGTATTTTTGATAGTAAATCGTTCATTTGCTTTTGGAAAGCCAAATTTGAAGAAGTGGAACTGATGATGAAGACCACAGGTGGTTATCGGAACAACTCAAAATATTACGTATTTCACGGGTTCCGATTGAAGCGATTTCGAAAATTGTTTTTTTGTTTGAAAGGGGATACTCCTAAATTGATTCCATTGTCACCAAGTCGGGATCTGATGATGGAATCTTGGAGAAATCGAGGGAACTCTTCAAAAATTATAGGCACACCTATAGCGATTTGGGTATTTTTGATAGTAAATCGTTCATTTGCTTTTGGAAAGCAAAATTTGAAGAAGTGGAACTGATGATGAGGACCACAAATGGTCATCGGAACTACTAAATAATAGGTATTTCACAGATTCCGATTCGTTAACTTAAATGTGGTTTCTAAACAATTTATGTTCGACACATTGTATATGGTGAAGTGGAACTGATGATGATGTACTAGGGGAACTCCTCAACAATTAACGTCCCTGCGTCGGGAAAAGCAATATTTTGTAAAAGGTGATGAGCAGTTGACATTAGGCTATTGTAACTTAGAGAAATTACGAACTAAGTCACCTAAAAGCGAGAAATAAACAAAATTTTAACAAAAAAATTAAAACCGACTTCCAAAAACACAAAACAAAAAACCTAAAAATAAAAAGCTAAAAATAACAAAATACCGATTTAATCCAAAAGACAAAAACACACGTAATATTATTATTGGTTTGTGCTACCACTGATCGGTATGAAGTCGGTTTCTACTTAAAAGGAGACCATTTAGAAAGAAAGAAAAAAATATTTATTATTATTATTATATTTACAATAATATATTTGATTTTCATTCATACTATAAAGAACTGTCTATCAAATTAAATATTTGATAGGAATATTTAAAAATCAAAATAAATACCAATCATTTACAGTGATTTTTTTGTACTTTGGTACTTACCTATTTTTTTATATAGTTTTGGAACTATACTATAGAATACTAAAAATATAAACGAAATTATCATTGTTATTTTATGTGGCTCCTTATAAATTTTTCTCTTGTGAGTTCGCAATTGTGACTTGTAGGTGGCCAGCCGCGGCGCGCGGCGGCGATATCATTCCAACTCCTTCCACTCGGCTCCGCTCGGTTGGATATGGGATAATATGTTTAATATTTGATTTGACAAGTGAAGGAGTTGTAACAACTCCGCTTCCGGATACATATCGAAAGATATATACGTGTCCGGAGTTACCCATGTCTAATAACGTGAAAACTGTACCTGCTTGTGACGTCATGCAACTTTTCAACTCAACGTATATGGGTTATTTTTGCGTACCTACGTAAAAAGGGAAAAAACTGGGAAAAAATATGTGTCTAATATTTTTTTGAATCTACAAGTCAAATAGCCTAATTTTGCCATAGCTATTAGGTTGCCATATTGAAAAAGGAGAAGTTTGGATTACCTTTGCTTTGATTTGGTTATAGAAAATTAAAAAAAAAATGGAATCCATTTTCTCTGTTGTGACATTTTTCTCATTGTGAATTTATACGAAATAAGTGATACGGAAAAAGAAATACCGTTGTTAATAGAAAACAAAATGACTTTTAACATTAATTAAGTTATTTGGAAGAAGTTAATATCAGACAAGAGCTTTGTCCATAATGGGTTGAAAAAAGCGTTTGATATCGGCACATTTTTCGTTTCAAAATTCTATATAATCTAAAATACAAGTTAGTACAAAGTGCAAACAAATAGCGTAAATATGGAATTAGGCGTCTCTCCCTCTAACACCATAGATGACGAAATGGCGGTAACTTATTCAGACAACTCTTCGGAAAGCAAATACGTAGCTTGCAACGACCAATTTCCATTACTTCAAACTTCTGAAGATTGTGATGTGCCTACCGAGAAATCTAGCAAGCACTCTTCTAAAAAACAATCAAAGAGAAGGAAAAAAAGTTCCAACCACTCTAGGCCCTTACCCAGAATTATAGTAAAACCTTTACCACCTCCACCACCTCCAGAAAATAGAGAATGGATGGCAGCAACATCTTACTCAGAAACAAGTCCCAGTAAGCCATCCACCATGCGAGAAGTATTAGCTAGTATACCAGGATTTTGTATCAAACCTCGTAAGCGCAGTAGTAAGAAGTTATCAACTGCTGCACAGTTACAGCAAACTAGAGAAGGTTGTATAGATTTGGAAACCCCAGATTCAATTTTAGTAAACACTAATATTAGAGCACTTCTCAATAAACATACTTTTTCACTTCTTCCACCTTTGTACCAATATAAATTGGGTCAGCTGCTTCCAAGTGTTGATAGGCTAAGCAGTTCAGGTCGTCTAAGCTCATCTAGTCTTAATAATGAATTTTTTGCTCGAGCCTGTATAGAGTGGCAAGATTGTCTCTCAGGGGGTGAATTCACTCCTGAAAATCAACAAAAAATGAAGACTGAAGCTGAAAAAGAAAAAAGTAAAATAGATCCATGGAAGTTAAAACATTTTGAACCATTTTGGGGTGAGAAATCAAGAAAAGATAAATCATCTATCAATTTAAACACAGAAAGGCCATCTTTAAAAACCACAATCAAACTTCGACCTACAGCCTCAATCACTAGTAGCAGCACTGTCCCTAAAATTAAAAAGAGTAAATCCTCTAGTACTAGTAAACGAATGCGTTCTGTTGGTGCTGTAACTCGGTCTTCAGTCAAAGTGGATGATACATTGGATGAACCTACCAATCTCAGTACAAAGTCCTCTGCACCTGTTCCTGACTTACTTCCTCTCAAGCAAATGTCTAAAAACCAAAACAGAGGCTATGTTGAATGTCAGGCAGACTTTAGTTTTTCTGATTTAGCTACAAATCAAAGGTTAGATGAATTAGTATCAACAACACCAGTTGATCCACTTTTATTGCCGGAATCTGAATCTGAACAAAGTGGTCTAAAACAAGAGTTAGATCTTAGTGTGGTAACAGTAGAAGAATCAAATACTTCAAAACATTGTACAGAAGATAAAATTATAGATTCTGATAATAATTGTTCTGAAAGTAACAAAAGGTTAAGTGACAATAGCAATGATCATTGTATATTAAAAAAAATTAAATATGAAGAAGAATATGGAATGCATGATAGAAGTTTGAGTAATGATAGTAATTGCATTAAAATAACAAAGGCTGATAAATTGGAAAATGAATATGAGTCAAATAATGTAAGCTTCATGACCCATGACACAGATGTTTCAGAGAGCAATAATTGTTCTGATGTTGAAACAAATTACATCAATGATCAAATATGTCCGAACGAAGAACTTAATACTTATGCAGGACAAGACCATATTGACACTAATAGTGAAGATAGTAAGGCTACTGCTTCGGTATATGAGTATGATGATGGAAGTGTATCTTCAATATCCAGTTTAAAAATTGAAAATGTTAACAATGTTACACTAATAGATGACTCTCATACCAACACCTTATCATGTGAAAATACTGAGATGGAAACTGAAAGAAATTTGAAATTACATGATGAAAACTTGATTTTAAATGGAAATCAGGATGAATATATTAGCTCTGAAGACTATGAGAAACACATAGAATCTGAAAACAACTTCATCATTGCATCACAGGAGGACAGTAAAATGTCAAGTACAGAGCAGCAGGAAGATTCAAAAACTTGTCTAGACAATCAACACTTAGCCGATGTTGATATGGGCAGTCCTAAAAAATTTGAGCAATTGCAAAGACCAAACGAAAATATTGTACATAACTACTATGATGATCATTTTAAAGATGCAGAGTCCTTCATTATGGAGACTGGTGGACTTTCAATTATGACACCTCGTAAGTTATCCTTACTATTATAAGTATGATTGTGAGTTTATTTGATTTGTTTGTAACGCTTTTATGCTTTAACTACTTGACCTGATCATCATGAAATTTTACATACATATTGCCAGGGATATGAAGAAGCACATAGGGTACTTTTGTGCTGGAATTTCTGCAGGATTTCCGATTTTAACACAAGTAAAATATCGGGGAACAGCTAGTAATTTATAAAAAAAGTTTATAGGCTATTATTATCATGATAAATATTCAACTAATTATCTGTGCTAATATTATTAATGTGAAAGTGAGTTTGTTTGTTTGTTACGCTTTCAGGGCTTAACAGCTCAACCGATCAAATGAATTTTGCATACAATGTTGTCAGGGGTACAGGGAAGGACATAGGGTACTTTTTATCCTGGAATTCCTGCGGGAACTCTGAATTTATCACAGATGAAAGTGAAACGGCAAAGAACAGCTAGTAATCATAATCAGAGATGGCAATTATCATAATAATTAATTATTTAAATTAATTGTAATGAATATATTAATTAACTAATATGGTCATCATAAAATATAGGTAATGATCATTAATTAATTACTATTATCGTAATAAATAAACATATTGTAAAGGTAATTCTAAATTATGTAATTACTAGCTGTTCCCCGCGGTTTCACCCGCGTTAATTTTGAAGATCCCGCGGGAATTTCGGGATAAAAAGTACCCTATGTCCTTATTTTCTGTACCCCTGAAAACACGTATGCAAAATTTCATGATCATCGTTTGAGACATTAAGCCGTGAAAGCGTAACAGACAGACAGACAGAGTTACTTTCGCATTTATAATATTAATAGGGATTGCAGCTATTGTTAATGTTGTTGTTGATTATTGAAAATTAAATTATTAGGATATAATACAATGCAAAAATTCTAAATATTTTTGGTGTATTCGTACAATAAAGAGTTATCTATCTATATATCTATCTACAAAATTACAGAAGGTGAGGAGGTTAAGTACCCATCACAACCAAGCTTGATGGAACTGTCATCATATGTGAGTGAAACTAGTAAGTTTTTGTTTGATCTAATTATTCCTAGAGTGATTAACTAAGAATAATTACATTTACAGAAATTGCTTTTAATAATACTTTTGCATCCTCTTGCATTATTATTGTTTAAACATTTTTGTTTGTTTTGTACCTACAGACATCTCCTTGACATTCGTGTATTCGTGGCATGACCTTAGTAGATCACTCTCCTGTTTACCATAATATGGCAACTTATGTTATTGCCCAATCTTTTTTTTGTCTGTCTGTCTGTTTGTTCCGGGTAATCTCTGAAACGGTTGGACCGATTTTACCGGGACTTTCACTGGCAGATAGCTGATGTTATAACTTGGCTACTTTTATTTTAGAAACAAATAGTTCCTGCGGTAATTCCGAAACTCACGCGGGTGAAACCACGGGGCAAGCGAAAGTAACTTTGCCTGTAACTAACAGTTATAAGTAAATAGGTTGGATTTGGACCCCTGCGGTTTCAACCGCGTCAATTTCGAAATTCCCTCGAGAAGTCTTTGTTCCGGTAAAAATATTGTGTACTAGGGAAGACAGTAGCTTCCTTTTAGTGAAATAATTTTAACAATAGGGTAGTTTCCTGTCAGTCTGTTAAATAATAAAAAATAATAGAAACGTATACACTTTGGTTTTTCAAATTAATGAAAAAATCAAATTAATGAAAAAATCCTTACTATTTATTAGGCATAAGTGAGTTTGTTTGTTTGTTACGCTTTCACGCCTTAACGGCTCAAACAATCATTATGAAAGGTGTATACACGTTGTCAGGTATACAGAGAAGGACATATGGTACTTTCTAGTTTCTATTTACAGCTCTCTATCACCTTAAGGTTGCCTTGAAAAGATTGCCTCTAGCAATAAGGCCGCCTTTTGCTCTGTATTTACTTTTTATGTGTCTTAGTTTTTATTTTCTCTTCTGGGGCAATAAAGCATATTTGATTTGATTTGATTTGATACTTTTATCTCGGAATTCCTTCGGGAACTCCGAAATTACCGCGAGTGAAACCGCGGGAAACAGCTAGTACTTACTAGTTAGATAAAGCGCATCAATATTCGAAAGTTTAGGAGTGGGGCTCGTGACGTCACAAAGTATTAACTATAGCACGGCGTGACGTAACTTAATGTATCCCCGTTATTTTATGATTACGTAAAAATGTAAAAGAAAAAATGTGGTCAATATTTTTTAATACCTAATGTAAAAGACGGACTAACTAAAATTTAGGAAACTAGCCTATTGATTCAGTAGTTCCAGAGAAACAAACTTTTCCCCTTTATAATATTCCCATAGATAGGATGATATAGATAAGTAATTTGTACATTTTTAATTTTACAGATGTAACAGCTGTTGTTACAATGCCCACAACACAAAACTCTTCTATACCAATGATGGAAGTCACAAATACATCTGTAAGTATCTAAAAGTTAGTTTGAATGAACCATTTTATCAAGCGAAACATGTCGTTTTTAGTATACTTTTCAGCCTAACGAGATCCATTTATCATAGCTTGTAGCATTGATTTTTTATTGTGAGATCTGATAAGGCTGGCCCGGTTGCCGAACCAAAACAGACTTACTCTTTAAAGATTTTAAAGAGTAAGATAATTTATTAGATGCGTAGTAGAAAGATATTAATTTTGATACGTATGTTTTGATAATCAATCGAGGGGTGTGTCGAAATATAAAATGCAATAGGTTTTTAAAAATAAAAAGTAATAGAAATGAGGCAGGATACCATAACGAGTGGCGTACAGCCGTCTCGTTACAGTACCATATACATTATATTTTTATATATTTATAGATTGTGTCGTACCCTGATGACAACATGCAAGATCCAGCAAAGCCGAAGAACTCGGCCGTGTTATGGAAAAGTGACGCCAGTTGGCCAAGTAGTGAAAATGTTATCACCTTGCATAACTTTTCGGATACAAATGCTGACTGTGCCAAATATGTGAGTGAAGACTCCAAAACTAGTATGGAAGATGCGAATGTGATTGATGAGAACTGCTTGTACAAAGAAGATAGAGACAATAACTACAACATGGAATCGTCCAACTCATCAGAGAGTTGCCAGTCAATGAAAGATGCGTCCATTAAACAGGAGTTGGAACCAGTAACAAGTCTGGTATCCACCACTAACGTCACAAATCCGTCGGTTATATCTACAACAATGACACAGGGCTTACGACCGGCTGGGAAAAAATCAAAATCGGGAAAAGAGTCCAACAGGTATGATACATGATACGTCTGACCTCATTCCGTTTAGCCTGGTAGTTTAGTTATAGTAGTTAATAATATTTTATTTGAGGTTAAATTAATTGTAGGTACTCTAAATAGGTAGAATTCTAATGGTTTATTTGTTTAGGTTTGGAAGCTATTCATAATATAATTTTATGTTTTGTATAATTGTTAATTGAATTGATTGGATAGACAGCATGAATTATTTATAAAGGTTCCATTTGTGACCTTTGGCTACAGGACGACTTTGGCTAAACAACTGTCGTATCAAGAAAGCTTATAGCTTAGTGTGGGATCAAGTTGATCTGTGTTGTGAAGTAAAAAAAAAAAAAGAACAGCGATGATAGATCAGTGGTTGGTGCGTTCGGATCAAACGCCGAAAGGCGTAAGTTCAAACCCTAACAATGAGCTTGAGCTGTCGGTGAAGAAAAACATCGTCAGGAAACTATAGCATGGTGGTAGGGCACTCTCTAGTGCCCGGTTGGCTAGCTACCACCTTCAAGTTGTAGATCTGTCGCCAAGCACCTAACGGTGTGTTCCGGCAGCCCCACTTGAAAGCCAGTTCCTATTCCCACTCCAGGTCGGCAACGCACCTGCATGCCTTCTGGTATTGCGATGTCTATGGGCGGCGGTAATCACTTACCAATCTCTCGTCAGACAAGTTGGAATGTTTGATTTGATGTTTGTATAGGAGTCGCAACTCGAACAAGGTGCCCCCGGGCGCCGTGAACTTAGAGCGCAGCTACCAGATCTGCCAGGCCGTCATCCAGAACAGCCCCAACCGGGACGCGCTCCGCGGCCAGCTGCGCCCCCCGCCCGCGCTGCTGTCGCGCGCCCCCCGCCCGCGCCCGCCGCCGCCGCCGCCCCCGCCCCCACCGCCCGTGCTCGTGCGGCAGCTGCCGGTCGCCGTCATGCCTCACAGTGACGTAAGTAGAAGCATCTGTATCCGCCGCACTCAGAGTCGACTTTAATGATTACTTAGTTTTTAGAACAAAACTGCCGTTTTAGTTTTTAAAACAAAACTGCCGTAATCAGACAACTTTATAAAATTAATGTTAATTGGCATTTAACTAATTAAGTTACATCTCATCAATGCCAATTAACATTAATTTACTGAAAGTCTCTGATTGCGGCAGTTTTGTTTTAAAAATCTGTACTTAACTAAGTAATCATTATAGTCGACTCTGAGTGCGGCCGTGTGCGGTTAAATTAAGTATAGGGTACTTGCATGATTTTTTTTCCCAGTCTATTTTAAAGATATATGGCCTACTTAAACAAAGCAAGAAAAAGAAAAAAATATATGCATAAATTAATTAAATAAAGCGTTTCAAAGTTCCTACATTTGACTTTACCGCCGAAACGTGGAATGACGTCACTAGTTGAAAATCACGCCTTATTAATCTGTGATAGAAATGTCACTGTCGTATTGACAGGGTCATGTGACACTGAAAGACAAATAACTTCAATATTCATAAGCGAAATTAGGGTTGAACTGTGTCGAGTTACTTACAAATGTTCCAGTAAAGAATTGAAATACATCTTGCATCACCGATGCATTTTAAAGTAAAAAACTTCAGGAAAAGAAAAATATGTGTTGGCTATATGCACTTAGTTTCTTTTGCCTTCCCTGAAAGAGGAAAATGTTTTCTAAAAAATAAAAGTGACGTAATGTGTTAAGCGTGGCTCTGATTGGTGTTTTGTTGCAACGTTCTGTTTCACAAAATTAAAAGTTGAATATTTTGGAAACTATTGATAATTTTTTAGTAAATCTTTCACGATGATGCTTTTCTTAGGGTCTATTTTTGAAATATGGACACAATTTCTTAATATAAATTTCATGCAAGTACCCTATTATGGGTGTTCGTTCATGGGAGTTTACGGGTGCTCGTTGGCTTTTAATACCCAAGCATCGGGGGTGCTGCAGAGGTTCAAGGGATTTGTATACTGAGGTGGACGCGCTTCTTTGGTTTTTGTTTTTGTTTACTGTTCATTCCAAAGACTTGTAACGGCCGGTAAGTTTCATTAATATATTGCGGTAAGCTTCACTTAATATTTAGTCTTTGTTTCATGTCAATCGATTCATAAATTAAAAAAGTTATACCATTTAAAGATGAAGAATCACGTAAAATGGAATTCCGAAACTCACGCGGGTGAACCCGCCGGGCACAGTTAGTAATTTAATAAGTGTCGAGAAATTAACATTTCAATGTGCTTGTATCGACACATACTATGATAATAATAATGGAGATGTGGACTACTTTTGAAAATCAAAATTCTAATTAGTCCGTCAGTTAGAAAATAAAAAAACAATAGATAGACACGTATTTTTTGCTTTTTCAAATAAATTAAAATATACAGAGATAAAGCGCATTTAAGTTTAGGGTGAAGGGGTCGTGACGTCACTAACCCCTAAAACCGCCATACAAACTGTCTAAATAGTGACGTCACGCGAAATTTCAACTCAATATATTGCCGTTATTATTTGATTACGTAATAAAAGAAAAAATATGTGTCCAATATTTTTTAATAATCTACAAGACGGGACTAAAAAACAAAAATTAGTCAACATGCCCATTATTATGATTTCATGAAAAATCATGTTTGTTTCAGATGAATGACAATCGAACGAGTAACGTGGGCCAGTACATACTAGTGCAGAGAACGTCCAACGTAGCGCCGCGGGCTTCCAGCGCGCCGCCGGCCAATCAGAACTCTAATGTGGTTAGTTTATGCACTACTAGTTGTGCCCCGCGGTTTCGTTAAATTCCGAGTTCCCGCGGGAATTTCGGGATAAAAAGTACCCTATGTGTTAATCTGATGTATAAGCTATAGATTAGATTAGATTTATTTATTTCACATTATCAGATTCAAAATTACATCAAATTATAATATGTCAAAGGATAAAGTGATCGTCAGATTTCAATAAATAAATGTCAATAAGTGTAAATAAACGTCAATATACAATTACAAAATACTTCCAAAATCATAAACAGAAAAAATAATTTAAATGTCAAACAAAGAATAATAAATATACAATAAAATAAAATAAACCAACTAAATCAATGTCAAATGTATATTATTGTAAAGTTTCATTAAAATCCATCCAGTAGTTTTTGCGTGAAAGAGTAATATCCATCCATACATACTTACCAACTTTCGCGTTTATATTATTAGTAGTATATAGTAGGACTATCAATCATATATCACGAAACTATAATAAATGTATTTATTTTATCATCTGTGCCTCGGGGTTTCACCCGAGCTAATTTCGGAGTTCCCGCAGGAATTCCGGGATTAAAAGTACCCTATGTCCTTCTCTGTACCCCTGACAACGTGTCTGAAAAATTTAATGGCGATTGGTCCAGCCGTCGCTGATCAGCTGGACCAATTTCGCCAATTCTTTTTTTTTGCGTTTTTTGCGGTTCTCCAAATCGATTTCGTTTCAAATGGAATATCTCAGAAGATATGAGTTTTTGACGTTGACGATAGAGGTTGTGACGTGGAGTAGTTTATAATAATAATATAATGTGTGTCAGAGCGTGGCGCGGTGCCGCAGCGTGGGCGCGGAGGACTCGTGCGTGTGCAACCTGCGCGCCATGGTGCTGTGCAAGCGGTGCGGCGCGTTCTGCCACGACGACTGCATCGGCTCCGCGGACCTCTGCATCACCTGCCTCATACGCTGACGGTGACGCCGCGCGCCGCCGCCGCAGGTGACGGTCACCGCCGTCACCGCATCGGCTATGCCCACGGTACCGTGACTGGTAAAAGTTTGCAACAACCCCCCCCCCCCCCCCCCTTGTTAATGAAAAAAGTTACCGAACGCTCTACCTGAAAAGGTAAGAACTTATACTCACCTGAACAGTTAAGAACTTTGCTTACCTGAACATTTAAGAACTTTTGCTTACCTAAAAAGGTAAGTCTAGGTCAGGTAGCGAGTCACCATACAGCATTCGCCAAGTTTAAAAAGCAGCGATAGTATTGCATTTCATCATGAATTAGAACTAACACAATATTGTGTCTCTATCTAACAACATGTAATATTGGTCGTGAACGGAATTTAGTTAAGTGTTCAGTAACTTTTTTTTATTAGTAAAGGGCTTTAATGTACCACGTTTTCTATGTGACTTTATTGTTTAGGTGTGAGTATGTAATATACATGAAAAAGAGGTTGTTTGGAATGGTGGTGCTATTTGATCGGGAATGTATCTCATTTCTTGACATGCAGTTGGTAGTGTATAATGTTTAGGTGTACTTGACACGTCATATTATTTAGTTCAGATAATGATCCATAAAAATTCAATTGGAATGAGGTGATCACACATGTTTTGAACGCTGAACAAGATAAAATTTTTACTTTAATATTATAGCTATTTTGGCTCGCGTTGAAAGAATAGAAAATAAATGTATGTCTTGAATTTGATTAAAAATCGACATCCATATTATTAGCAGGTTGACTCAAATTTAACTTACATGTTTTTGACTCTCACTGTTTAGGTAAATTATTATTATGTGTAAATATTTTGTAATTACAATGGATCCAGATTCCAGCAGTACGTTATTATTTGTTTTATAGCGATTCTGTGGCTTTTGAATTAATACACGATAGGTGTAGGTAGAAATCGCATTTCCCATACAAACTTGAAGATCCAACACTCAAAACTGTCATTTAACCTTTATTTTTAGCTATCATAAACCTTTGTTTTTAATAAAATATCTTTATATTATGTCAAAATGCTGCAAAAGTATTACCAAAAAATTGCATTTACCCTTTTTTATATGCTTATATCTGAACAATGTTATTATTAGATCTCGAAGTTCGTATGGGATGGGAAATAGCCTAGAGTCTACACCATCCACCTTGTGTATTAACGATAGTACTATGTGTAAAAGGTATTAGTATATTATATACCTAGGGCAGTAAAATAAGAAATGTCTCAGATGTCATGTTACAAACATGTGATCTGATGCTTTCTTATTTACTGGCCAAGGTGTGTATACTATTTCTCAGATCCACGGAGCCGGTAAGCGACAACTTCGTTTAGCGCAGCGAGCCGAAAGTTGACGCTTTCCGGCCGGAGGACTGACAACTACATAATATAAAAGGCTATATAAATACACTGGATTGTATAAAAACAGTTGAAGACTTAATAATAAACTTATTATATAAAAAATAGTTATAATTTATTAATTAATTATAGATATTGTGTTATAAAAAAACAAGTAGCCTTTTTAAATTACATAGAATATGTACCTTCAAACTATAACTATTCAATAATAACTTACAGACAAAAGTGATACTAATACACAAACACCCATTGTAAACGTTTGCTTAATTTCTTAGATGAACCAAAAACGGGAAGATACGTGATATATTATGTACCTACATAGTGACTTTTAATGGTTTCTCAATCATGCAAGAAGCATAAATATTTACGTCGTTACAGTTTTTTTGTGTATACGCGAGAGAAATCGCAACTATCAATAATTTACTACTTTTAGTAAGAGAAAGCTACGATGCTCCCAGTGCTGGTTTAACCAATAAGTAAGCAACCACTTTGCGCAACTCTGCTCATGCTCTGGCCTGTGGTTGTAACAAAACCCGAGGGATTTTATTTGTATTTTTTGTAGTAGGTAATTCTAGGTTATATCATTTGTAGAACTACCAGTTGTACTACTACTACTCAGTAGTACCTACTATTGAATCAACTGAGTAGTCCAACTGGGAGTCCAGCTAAAGCAATGTCGTTTCGCTATTCGTGCGGGCGTCATAATTATATTGCGTCAAATACGCGTTTTGAATAATATAATATGTAGAGGCGGCAATAGGATTAGGTACGTCGTGGTCGCATTGCGGACGGCTGCTAGTGTTTGAAAGTTTTTACTATTCAAACCATCAAATCATGATTACACTGTATCTTCCTATTTCAGGTGTCATCAAAGACTTCTATTTAGTTAAGTAATTGTTACGAAAACACGAAAACTAGTGTTTAAGCTATACATTTCATTTTGCCATTATTATGTTAAGTTAGATATTATAGTGTCGCATCACAATTTACTTTTTACATACTTTTTAGCTTGTATAAATATTAGATACACTTGTGTGCAAATAAATCGATTTAGTCTTAGCTTCCATCAGTTTAATACTCTGCAGCTATCGGTAAATTACCACTAACTCAAAGGAAATTATTCTAAAATGTGAAAGTATGCCTCTATTTGTTTACATGCAAGTGTACAATATGTATACACACACTGATGGATGAATGATGTTTCGTTGGCAAAGATCTAAACCTCAATCGAACGCAACGATTATACGAATTACTTTATTTTACTTTAATTTATGATCGTATTAAGGGCATGTACAGATATTTATTAACTGGAGAAGGCCGATGGTTGAAACATCGGAGGCTGTTGTAATTTTGTCAGATTTTTTTTTTATATTTTTTGTATCATAAGTATTTACTAATACCTATGTATTTAGAATGTAACTTGTTATAATTAAGTTTTCGTAATCGCGTGTGCATGACACATTATGACACTTAAGCTATGCAATATATATTTTATAGTTATCTATAATATTTTTATAATTACCTTTTACAAAATCAACGTTTGCTATAAATAATTATTATTATTTATCATGATACCTAGTTCCATGGAAATTTTAATTTTCCCCCTATCACTTAACAACTTGTTTGCTCAGTTAAGGTAATTATAGGCTATGACGTAGGTACAGAACTATTATTCTGTAATTAATATATAAAACACTGTTAATTAACATTCTTGTGTAGTTGTCAATTTCAGTATTCTCTCCTGGTTTCCCTTCCTAGTTTTTAAAGTACCTACTATTGTTCACTCTATAGACGAGAGAGTACTATTGGATTACATACCATGATAATAATAATAAAATAAATAATTAATTGATATAACTTCTATAATGTAAAATATCATTCCAACTCTGATCCGAAAGTAATCTAACCAACATTTTTGTCTATGTACCTTCTTAGTCTAAGATATGCATAAAGCCAATCACAATAAAATATACAATTTAAAAAAAGAATAGCTATAGGTAAGTTTACATTTGAGAAATATAGGAAAACTTGCAAAATTGTATTGGCCAATCTTGACTAAGATAAAAATATAGATAAAATCAACAGCTTGACAGTGACTACTTTAACGCATAGTGTTTGTTTTTATGTTATAATAATTACAGCTTATTCGCTTTATTGTTGTTTATTGGTACCTACCTAATTAGTTCATTTAGACTTACAAAAAGAGTATCTCAAATAAAATTATGTTCTTTCAAAGCATTTTTGTTTCATTACCTCATAGCAATAAATATATAGGTATACCTAGTATTATATTATCTGTGACCTAGCCATAGCTATCAAAAAATTAATAGTTTCACCGCCATCCCCGTAATATTACGATTTACGAAAGATCTGTCCTGATTCCTGGCCACAAATTGACTAGACTCCTGGCGCCAGACACCGGACACGTAAAATTTGATTTTATTTACTAAAGTACATAACTCCGAATATGTGTACCAGTCAGAGAGTATTATTTTCTTTGACATAAAGTAACATAAACACACACACCGTCCTTGTAATTTTATACATAGGTAGGTACATAAAAATGGGGGGAGGCGGCTGAAAACTAATTGTAGATGGCGCTACTAGAGTTTGGGACAACTCGACTAACTCGTATGAAATTTTTAACTTAAACAAAAAAAATTGTATTTAATAAACCAATCCTACTAATATTATAAATGTGAAAGTGTGGATGTTTGGATGTTTGTTACTCAATCACGCAAATACGGCTAAACGGATTTGGATGAAATTTGGCATTCACGTTGTCAGGGGTACAGAAAAGGACATTTATCCCGGAATTCTCACGGGAACTCCGGAATTACCGCGGGTGAAACAACGGGGCACAGCTAGTTTTTAATAAAACTTCATAACTAAACTTTGTATCTGAGGCCGAGAATAAGTTCCTTTAATTATTTTTACATTGATACCAACTACACCTGACCATTCTGTTTCAATGAAGTGATGCAACCCAAACTAATGAGATTTAAATTATGTATAAATAATCCAGAGAGAAGGTAATCACTACGTTTTAAGAGACGGGACTTCCTTACTTGGTTTTGGAATCCATTTAGCAGACCCAGCAATACCAACACAGCGAAAATATAAATGTCAAAATACTTCATAACTCATGGGTACCAACATTAACGAGAACAATAGGGATGGCCACATGTAGTTGCTGATTAAATCGATATCGATAAATTATCATTAGAGCATCGTGGGCATACCAGGTGAATTAAATCTACAACGGGGAAAAACATTTGTCGTAAAATTGAAACAATAAATTATTATTTTTATTTATTTATTATTATTCCAATATTTTAGTTTGTCATGATGATGATGTTATTAGATAGATAGATATTTATTTTCTCTTTAAAAATTACATTTACATTTTATGTCAAAATTAAATAACCTATTTGGGAAAGTAAATGATTTACTTCGCAGTGCCTCCTTGTTGAGCCTTGTTTAAATTATCGGTAGAAATATCTATCGGTAGAAGTATCCGACATTCGTTCCTTACATCTCCACAGACATATTTTATATCGTGAAGTTTTTCGATTGGAATGTAAGCTAAGTCATCATTTCCAATATTTTTTACCCATTGTCGACATCTGAAATTAAAATATCTACAATCATGCAAGTACACTTAGAAACAAGATAGAATATAATATAGTTCTTTATACAGAAGACGAGGTTCACTTTATTACAATACGATCATAATACTTAATGAAAACTGCAGTAAGTAATGAAAAAAGTATACGCAGCAGCAGCTATACAAAATATTCCAAAATATTCACTATAACAGCATCATTCATTAAAGTTTATCGACTCACTTTATCGATAGTGAAGATTTACATCACTATGGTTTACAAACATGCAAATATTTTTTCTCATTTCAAAAAGATAGTATTATTTTAGTCTTGCTGATAGCTGAAGAGAACAAAATACTTTATTACTTTCCTCAAGCTGTACTTACCGGTCGTCATCTATAGGAAATTTCGTGATAAATTTCCTTTTATTTAAATTTTGTCGACTCTATCTTTTTCTACAAATTACATACGTACTACACTGTCTAATCGGTGCTATTTTACTACCCAATCACAAGAAAATAGTTTTTAATAGTCACACTGCACTTTTCAAAGCGTAAATCACACAAAATTTTTAAAAATCACACAATTATTTTCCCAAATAACAACATGCGTCGCCATGACAAACAGATGACAGATTGTAAGAAAGATTCAGAGACAAAAGACTGAAATAGCATGTGAGGCCATCTTTGATGCCATGGAAAAAAAAAATTAAAAAAAAAATGAGTGCTAAACACGAACAAAATTTAATTTGTTCCTAGTTGCGTTAGACTGAAATAATCCAAAAAGTGTTTTGTTCATTTTCTGTCAAGCGACGCCACAGAGACCACAAATTAATCAGACTTATGTCTAAAGACAGCGACAGCCCAAATATCATGTCACAAACTCTAGTGGCCCCACCTAGTATCAAAGTTTGGCAGCCGCCTTCCCTCTTCGAAAAGAATAATATCTCGGTACCTACACACTCAGGAGTTTTTGGCGGGCATCGAAGTTGGCGGTTCATTCATTTATTTTCGTGTCAATAAAAAATTGTAAAAAGTGGATTTTGTTGTGTTATGGTGCTGTATTGGACAATAATTTTCACAGTGACATTTTTTGTGTGCTCAGAAGATTTATGACATTTCGAGCTGATTTCTTCGGTATTCTTCAAGAGCTCCGAGAAAGTTTTTGTAGTTTATTCAGTTCCATGGCCTATAGCTAGAGAGCTGGTGGCAACTTAGGTATATGATTTCATCGTCGTTGATACCAAGACGTAATGAAGTCTGGACTTATAGTAACTAGAAAAAATAGGTGGCGAGCTCAGGTAGCTCTGATTGTTTTTTATAATTAATTTTGAAATTGTAAAAAAAAACTGTCATAACTCATATTATCCTTTCTGTCATCAATAATATCTTATTAAATACATTTCATAGATAGTGAAATTAAAGCTGGCAGAAGTCAGGATGGTGGGAGTTTTTATAAAAATAGTTATTAAACTGTAAGAAAAATAAGCTATGCTATATCATTCCATCGTCTTTTCGAGAATTATTTTTATGTTTTGTAAAGTATTTGTAAATATAAGAAAAAAGTTTTCCACATCTTATTAAAATTAATAATTTAAATAAAACACAACAAAGCCTCAACTTGTAAATTTATTTTAAGCTATCTAGAGTTCTAGATATTTATTCGTTTGGATTTATTTCCATTCATTTGCAATTAATGGTAGTTTTAAACCCTTGTTTTTCTCTTCATGTTTTGAATATTGTTTAAAACTTGTTTTAAACTATGTTTTAAAATAATTAAAAATATTGTTTTATTTCAAACCGTTTTAAACACGTGTTTTAAAACAACTTGTTTAAATCATGCCAACCCTGCCCAGGAGGGTGCATTACATGAAAATCAGAGATGTAGACGTCTGCCACCTTTTTCTTATATATACAAACTTTACAAAACATAAAAATAATTCTCGAAAAGACGATGGAATAATATAACATAGCTTATTTTTCTTACAGTTTAATAAGTATTTTTATAAAAACCCCCACCATCCTGACTTCTGCCAGCTTTAATTTCACTGTCTATGAAATGTATTTAATAAGATTTAATTGATGACATAAATGATAATAAGAGTTATGATTATTATTTTTTACAATTTCAAAATTATTTGAAACTTACTATGCCCGCCGTTTCACCCGCGTGAAGGTTTTTATGCAACAACTTTTTTTCCCGACATCCGATTTAAATGAAACAAAGCTTATATGTAGCTCCAAACTAAGCTTAATTTGCCTGTGAAAACCACATGACAATCCGTTCAGTAGATTCGGAGATCGAAGATATCGCGAACAGACAGACAGACAGAAAAGAATTTTAAAAACTTTTTTTGTGGTTGGTTACTCTTCTTTTATCGCCCCTTGTCAATTTTTGTTAAAAATATTCAATGTACAGAATTGCGGATTTTACTCTTATTATAGTATAGAAAAAAAATCAGAGCTACCTGAGCTCGCCACCTATTTTTTCTCGTTAATATAAGTCCAGACTACATTACGTCTTGGTATCAACGACGATGAAATCATATACCTAAATTGCCACCAGCTCCCTAGCTATAAGTAGTTTGTGGTGTTAGACCTTAGAGCAACACGGTCCGCCGGGGGCCCGC
The DNA here is from genome assembly GCA_907165275.2 of Zygaena filipendulae. Taxonomy (NCBI): domain Eukaryota; kingdom Metazoa; phylum Arthropoda; class Insecta; order Lepidoptera; family Zygaenidae; genus Zygaena; species Zygaena filipendulae. Next base: position 4,587,184 of record OU015649.1, read on the forward strand.
GTTGCTCTAAGTGTTAGACTCAAGCTCAGAAGATGTTCTGAGGACTCAAGAGACCGTCAGAGAGTATTAATTTCTTTGCTTTAGAGCACAGAGTACTATTTAATATCTTTGTCAAAGAAAATAATACTCTCTGAGACTACTAGACATTATTCACTGTAGGAAAAATGTAATTTGGCTAATTGTTTAAGTCTGGCTTAAAGGACATGTATCCATGGCCGTTAAATAAATATTCTCCGTCTACGTTATTCAGTCTCGCTGAGGGAGCGCTGAGGTCTCGCTGGGAACCAGGAATTCACAACACGATAATGTACGACACTGGAATGTACAGCACTGGAATGCGCGACACTCGATTGTACGACACCGGAATGTACAGCACCGGAATTGGTGACACCGCTCCTATTGGTCGATGAAATCACGCTTCCTTTCTTTGTGCTCGTTTAAGTTATTTACCTAAATACTGGGTCAAGTTATTGTCAAATACGGCACATATATTTTATGTTAGATTTTTTGGTGATGATTATTAGGTTTTATGTTAGTGTTTATGCCCATTACGTTATTATGTTACAGTCTATAGGCAGGATAATCAAACAACGGACCACTCTATATATTTTACTGTATAGACTTAGAGTACAATACACTTAATCTGGTCCCTTAATTTACACCTTATAATTATTATTTCCACGAGCTATGTGCCCTATACAGATTGTACAGATTATAAAGGTTACGAAAAGAAAGGAAAAGAAAGGAACCAAAACTGTATTAACTGGCGAATGGGAAGCGACTGGCGAGCGGTTAGCTTCGCCTGATTTACGTCACCTTTCCTACACCTATCCTATAGTAGGTACTAGTGTGGCGATGATGTCACTATAAGCTATTTATTGAAATAAGTAAAAAGTAATGAGAACATTACTATCGGGGCCACATCATGAACAGATTTCAAAGTAGTATACCCGACATTCTTTATTAGGTTAGGTTCTTACTGATGACCAGGTCTCGCGAGCCGAGCGAGCGTAGCGAGCGTGCCGCGGTAGCGGCCGGCGATGCGCTAAAGACAAAATAAGGTGACATTTATTTGATTAATCTTAGGTGTGTTTTTTTGGCATATATTATGCCAAAAAAAATAATGTAACAAGTTGTAACAATTCATTAAAGTGAAAAAATAATAATTACGTTACAAAATATTACACTTGGACTTGTTATTTGAATTTCCATCAGATTTTGACACAGTAACTACTAACTACCTACTACCTGCATTGTATTGAATACTACTAAACGAAGCACGAAGTCGGCTAGGCCATGAAATCCGGTGTCGCCAATTCCGGTGCTGTACATTCCGGTGCCGTACAATCTCGTGTCGTGCATTCCGGTGTCGTCTTTTCCGGTGCTGTACAATACAGGGACTCGTCTCGCTTGTCAGAGAGTCAGTGTTGCCATACCCTCAAAAATAGTCTAGTCTCAGAAGAATAACTAGTTAATCTGAGGTCTAGACAGATAAATTTTGTGCTGTGCATCGTGGCGGAAGCGAATAGTCTGGGGTTTCAGGCTTCAGCTATTCTAATTCAGTGTTCAGTTTTGATATAACTAAACTCCTATTTTTAAATAGATGAGTTGTATCGAACTTAAAAACTAAGTGTAAAAATGTCGACGGTTCTTTTGGCTGTAGTTGCAGTTATACTATGTATTCTTTTCCGAATATTGAATGTAAACAGTCAGCCACAGAAGCCTCTCATTTATGGAAGGGATAGAAACTTTATCGAGAACATTTTGTTTGTTGCACCATTCATAAATGAACCGTGAGTATTTGCATTTATTTACTAGTAGCCGTTCCCCGCGGTTTCACCTGCGTTAATTTCGGAGTTCCCGCAGGAATTCTGGGATAAAAAACCTACCTACTTACCCTATGTCCTTCTCTGTACCTCTGACAACCTGTGTACAAAATTTCATGATAATCGGTTGAGTTGTTAAGGTGTGAAAGCGTAACAGACAGACAGACAGACAGAGTTACTTTCCCATTTATAATATTAATAGGGATGATAAATTTTAATGTAAGTAGGTAAGTACCTACTACCTACTTTATCTTGTTGACACTTTTGGTACCTACAACTGATGTGGTGGTTGCAATGTAGGAACAAAAAATTTATCTACATTCAGATTTTCATACAAATTTCAAAAATTTTGGTATTGTCAATTGTCATGCCTATAGATTTTGAATGACAAATCCTTACTATCAAACTCTGAAATTAACGCAGGTGAAGCCGCAGGGAACAGCTAGTAGAAAATAAAATGGGGCACAACATGCAAGAAGCAATATTTTAGTCATGCCATAAAAATATTACCATAATTCTATAATATACAATAGCTAGATATTATTATAAAAAAGATATTTCACATCTACTCTTTTATCTCATCTGCTTAATTAGAGTACCTACTCAGTATATATTATAAACATATTTTCTGTTGTGCTTTACATAAGTAGTTACTTTCTAATTTACTGTGAGTTAAACTACTTTTATTTTTAATATCATGCATTAAATTTATACTAGTTATTAAATAAAAACTGAAATCTAGGTTTTTTTTACCCTTTGATTTAATTTACTTAATTTTATTTTGTTATTCATAAGAGATAAGTAATGCTCATACTATATGCAAATTATTTTTTTTAATTATGTACAACTTACTTTGGAACATAATGAAAAAGAAGTTTTCAATACATTTATATGCAAATATTTCCATCAAATTTATCATAATTATGAGTCATGTGCAAATAGCAATGAAGAACACTACTTGACCTTGGTATCAACAACAATTTTATTAATTCATCCTATTAAGGTCTTTTGATTTGACCTTGTACTCTTTGATTATGTAGCTAAACTAGCTAGCTAGTCTAGTCTATCTTTAGCCTTTACATACTTTATGTTCCCATATTACTAGGTACTCTGAAATGGCTAGAAGCAACTGTTTCAATCAGTATTCATAAAGTATTTTATTTTTTAAAGTTTACAGTTATATAAAACCAAATTTAAACACAAACTAATTGTGGGACAGATGAACAATTTCATTTTTCCAATATAATTTTAATAGGTTAAATGTCTGAATTCAAATTAGAAAGGATACTTAATGTCTAAATTCAAATCCTGCTGGAGGAATTAGGGCTTAAAATTATTGTTAGAGATCATATTCTGTGAATTAGAAAAATCTTCTACTAAAATAATGGTAAAGTTGCAAATGAAAGTATAATGAAAATTTCTAGCTGTTTCCTGCAGTTTCAACTGTAGTAATTAAGGAGTTCTCATGAGAATTCTAGGATTGAAAATATGCCATGTTACTCAGGAACAATGTAACTTCCTATAAGTGAAAGTTTTTTTAAATTGGTTCAGTAGTTCTAGAGATTACTTTCTATAGACTTTTCCTCTCTATAATACTCTTCCTTTCTATACTAATATTATAAAGCTGAAGAGTTTGTTTGTTTGTTTACTTGAACGCGCTAGTCTCAGGAAAGGATCCGATTTGAAATTTTTTTTCTGTGTTAGATAGCACATTTATCGAGGAAGGCTATTATAATGTCTTACTCACAAGGTTCTGGATGGAAATTGCACTCTGTTCATTGTCCATACTCTCACTAGACTGACTACCCTCTTAGTGGGGTTGTATATTGACATATCACTAAAATATAACCTACCCTCAGTACATAACAGCTATTATAGGCTATATACTATTGTCACGCTGCAACTAATATTAGAGGAGCAGCAATGAAAAATGTTGCTAAAAACGGGGAAAAATATTCCTTTTGATAGCTTCTGTTGCTTACGGAAAAAACGGTTTAAGTTTCGCAAAAATCATGTATGGCATGTTGTTCCCCTTTAAAAGTTAAAAAAATCCGTGATAGTGAAGGTATGTCTATCTTTAAAGATTGGCTCACTATAACCTTTTAAGTTTTAATGCTAACCAAATTTGTTCTAAAATAACATAAAATAATATATTATTTGCGAAGGGGTGTTTTTATAAACAAAAACATGATACAAATAAATACGTTATTCATCACAAGTAGGTATTTAATTTAAAACAAAATTTTAAAATAAGTGATTATTATTATTGTTAACAGAGGATGTACCCTCCCATATTACTTACTAGCTGTTCCTTGCGGTTTCACTCGCATTAATTTGGGAGTTCCCGCGGGAATTCTGAGATACATAGTACCCTATGTCCTTTTCTGTACCCCTGACAGTGTGTACCTATGCAAAATTTTATGAGATTTTAGCGGCGTTAATTTCGGATTTTATATTTATTTTATTAACTATGCATATATTATTATCTACTTACTAGTAAAAATTACCGCAAGTGAAAGTGGATTAATTTTTAACTTCAAACATCTTACTAATATTATAAACGCGAAAGTTTGTAAGAATGTATGGATGGATGAATGGATAGATGGATGGTTGTTACTCTTTCATGCAAAAACTACTGAATGGATTTAAATGAAACCTTATAATAATATAGCTCATCAGATTAACACATAGCGTACTTTTTATCCCGGAATTCCCGCGGTAACTCTGAAATTAACGCGGGTGAAACCGCGGGGCACAACTAGTATTCAATAATTTTTGAATCAGTTTTCTGGTCTCACTGTTAGTCTAGAAATCTGATCCTACTATATTATTATAAACGTGAAAGTTTGTATGTATGGATGGATGGATGTTTGTTTGTTACTCTTTCACGCAAAAACTACTGGATGGATTTAAATTAAACTTTACAATAATATAGCTTATACATCAGATTAACACATAACGTACTATTTATCCCGGAATATATATTCTATGTATATTGTGGTAAATACCTAGTTCGCGGTCTCCAACCAGTAGATAATAATCAGCCTTCGCCCGCATTTTTTATGAGTGAGAGAGTGAATTTTCAGTAAATATATTTTACACTTTTCTCATTACCCCATTGTGGCATAAAAAATCAGCCAAGTGCATTTGAACAGTGAAGGGTTCCGTAGTGGGCAAGACTTTTCATTAATAAAGTCCAAATTTAGTACTTAATAGTTTTTGTCTTACAATACAATTAGAAAATCTTTACTATCATTATGCAAATGTGAGTTTGTTCGTTTGTTACACTTTCACGCCTTAACTGCTCACCAATCACCATGAAATTAGGATACCTACACATTTTTAGGGTACGGAACGGGTAGGGAAAAGGACATAGCTAAGCGGGTGGGGTATCGTTAGATAGGACTTAAAAAATCATAATTTGGAGGGGTTCGACTACAGAAATATTATCCTTTCTCTATTGGCGCGACAGTCACTGGCGGTGCCCGGTGAAATTTTCGTATTGAAACTATGGACGCATTTTAGAGCCCGTCTTTACTAACACAATTGAGAATTTGGTTATGGCATTGCCTGTCATTTCCATAGTAAAATTCTCAATAGTGCATTAAAGTCGGGCTCTAAAATGCTTCCATTTTCAATACAAAAATTTCACCGTGTACTTTTAAACACCAGACGGGCGGAACAAAAATCAAAAGAAATGTAACTGTATAAACATGATTAATTCATCACCTTAACCCGCTAGTTTCTGATTGAAATCGAAAAATGATGCACTGCAGATCCTGCAGGGCCTGCACTGCAAGTTACAAAATGTGAGTGTTTAACGTTGCAGTTACATACCGACCCGCCTGTGGGGCTTTAGCGGGCACGTGCAGACGATCCTGCACAGCCTGATCGGGCGCGTGCGCTGCCCGTGGCCGATCGGCGGCAGAGTATCGCTGCTTCTGCCGGACAAGTCCACGCTCACATACGACCTGTACGAGCCCGTCGGGTGTGAGCACGAAGGTTATTATACACTTATCGAGGGATATCATACATAATATACATATAAGCTCTCAATCGTTCATCAGCTGAAAGACTGCTGCTAGTCCATTGCTTTACATAGTCCTCCCCTTGTAACTATATAATTCGGTTTATTTTTTAAGCCATTATTTATGAAAAATTGAATTATCAAGTGTAATCTCGCTGGGGTAGAGAGCTCCCTACGATGCGTAAACCGACACAGTCCGTCAGTCTGTAAGGTTGTGAAAGTTTATCTTGTACTCGATAGCCCGTGCATCTGAGAAAGCAGATGCTACTATTAAGCAACTTGCTTCTTTTTTTTCTCTCTTTGCACTGTCTAATGACATATTTCTTACTAGCTGTGCCCCGCGGTGTCACCCGCATGAAAGGTTTTTATACAACAACTTTTTTCCCGACATCCGATTTCAATGTAACAAAGCCTATATGTATGTAGCTCCAGGCTAAGCTTAATCTACCTGTGAAAACAGCATGACAATCGGTTCAGTAGATGAGGAGATTATCGCGAACAGACAGACAGACAGAAAAGAATTTTAAAAACTTGTTTTTTTTTGGCTTGGTTAGGTACTCTTCTTTTATTACCCCTCTCAATTTCAGGTAAAAATATTCAATGTACAGAATTGCGGATTCTACTCTTTTATTATAGTATAGATAAGCATAACTTTAATAATTTTCGATACTCCTCCAATTCCATCAACATGTAGGTAAATTTTTACTTGTATGAGTCGGTTAGACATTAATTTTATTATGTAATTTCTGACTTCGATGTTTAGATATCGACATTGCAAAAACTACTTACTTTAATCCTTATTTATTTATTTATGTTTGAACTCTAATACAGAGTTCTATCAGATAACGTTAATTTATTGGAAATTGGAATATTCTCACAAATATGTTGATAATATTAAGTAGTAGGTAAATTAACATAATTTTAAAATTTAATTACTTTGTGTAGGACTTCTGCGAATTTCTGTGATTATCGCAAAACAAACAGTTGATTGATAAATAATAATTCTAAGATCGCAATATTGGTCAAACAAGCAAGTTTTTAACCTTATGACCATTTATTTTGCCTATCATCACTCTTTAGAGATAATTTCTATGTTTACGGTATTTAGAATGCCGTCTATATTTATTTATTTCTCTTAAAAAAACAAAAGGAGTCAAAGGAGATACTGACTTTTGTGTACAAGGCCTCTTATCAAGCATCAGAAGAAGTGTTTGAAAATTCAAGGGGGATGAAACGGCATCAAATACAACAGTCAAATGAACGCCGATAAGCAATAACATGTTAATCCACTAAATTATGTTATTGATACAGAAAGCTTTATTAGGTGTTAGAGAACGTTTTTAATTAAGTGTTTACCTTATTACATTGTTTAAACACCAACAAAATGTTGAAAATAAAAAAATGTTGACACAAAATGGCGCTATAATTTTAAAACACGATTTACTCAAAATATCTATAATGTGGGTTAGCACACTATTGCTTATCTGTATCTAAATATCAACACTACGTGTGAAGTCGTAACTGTAGCAGCTGTAGTTAGTAGAAACAATAAATTGAAAGGTTTTATCATTATTCCGCATTCCATGCGGGTGAAACAGCTAGTCGTATGAAAAGCTTCTATTCTCATTTCTCAGTTATATTGTTGATCTAAAAGTGAACGTAATTAAATCATGATAAAACTGAATCTACTGTATCGACCGGATTGACGTAATCATGTTGCTTCCGATTCCCGGCGGTGGCGGATTTGCAAAAAATTCGCTTTCTAGTCTGGGTGTTTTTGTGTGAAGAAATAGGTATAGACAAGTATATATTAATACAACCTCATATATACCGTCTCCGGCAAGTTTTAGGCAAAGAACTGGATAAATTGTTACGTTCTCACATACGACGTAAGTACGAGTACAGTACACACATTCAATTTTTAACCTTCCCTTAGCTTTTATAGGTAGGTAGGTAGGTATACGCGTACAGACATCAAACGAACCGTTCAAACGGACAAAACTTTTTTTTATATAGATGTCCCTTGTACACAGACGACGTGACGGTGGCGATATGCCCAGGCATCGGGAACACGTCCGAGAGCGTGTACATACGCACCTACGTGCACTACTCGCAGTGCCACGGGTACCGGTGCGCGGTGCTCAACCACATCGGCGCACTCAAGAGCGTGCCTGTCACCGGCCACAGAATATTCTCGTACGGTGAGTCATATTATATACATAATATCGGTGACAGTATCGTGCCGCGTCGACCCCGTACTTATAAGTAGAGGTAGGTATGTATAATATATACGCATGCAATGATATCATTACAGCGATTTTTAGCTTTATTATACGATACGATGACGTTTAGTTGGTAACGAATTTCATTAGTGAGTAATGACGTTTAGTTGGTATTTTTAATTAGCGATTTATCTGAAGGCTTACTTAATAAATACCTACCTAATAGGTACATTCGTAAATTATCTCAAAAAACACTGAACGCAATGTTTTCGGTTAAATAATTTTTCATGCAAAAACGAACCTTACATCTCACATTTCAATATAATGGGGAGCCGATTTCATCGTGGACAAACTTTCGCCAGCAGGACACATGACTTCTGATGACTTGCTTACTAATTTAAATAACAATAATAAGTTTATTTGGTACCAAAATCATACATCAAGAAAACAATATGGCTCAAAATAAGTTTGGATTTACATTTCAAAAAGTTCATGGCAAATGTATTGTAATTATAAAAACTATAATATATGACGCAACAAGCTCAGACGAAACAAGTAACAGAACCGCAGCGCTTTATCACTAGAATCTATAATATTGATTATGGAGTGTATAGTCAACGGCAATCGCAAGAATCTGAATTTCATCGAACCATTTAATGATAACTTTAGAAAATTCTTTGATAAATAATGCGTCGCGTTTTTACTTTTACTAACGCATAAGTATTGTTCTGTCTCTATTTTATATTGAAGGATTTATTTCATCTAAACATCCATTTTCCGACAGTCATGAAGTGTCTGATAGAGACTAGATCGGATCTGCATTTGGAAAGGATAGATGAAACTAAAGTAACCAAGAAAGTAAGCAAGCAATTGAGAAACATTAAGACTTAGAGCAATAGGAACTGAAGAGCATGTATGCGAACGATTGTATAGGGAGGGTATTGGCTAGGGGAGTGTGTAAGGATCGTAGCAATTGATGATCCATAGCCTCTGCCTATCCCTCACAAGAGACAGGCGTGAGCTTATACGTATTTCATAGAAATTATATCGTAGTAAATACTTAAAAGATCAAAAATGTATTTAGTACCTTTATTATCTTGACTGTTGTGGCTACCCACAATTCGCGATTAGGATATAAAATAAAAGACATACGCTATCTTGTATGTTTTCTATTGTTTCAGGTCATACCGATGATTTCAGTTACATGATAGACCACCTCGTCGAACGATACCCCACCAGCAAGATAATTCTAGTCGGCTTCAGTCTTGGCGGAAACCTGGTCACGAAGTATTTGGGCGAAGACAGGAAGAGGCCGACCAATATACTGGGCGGCATTTCCATATGCCAGGGATATAATGCCATTGAGTGAGTAAACTTGTTGACTTTTGAGACCATATTGCGGCCGTACGATAAATCCGGTAGACGTGAGATAGCGTCAGATCCACTACTGAATGGGTATTTTAGAGCCGGCAGTTCATGATAGGTTCAGCGCTACATGACGTTCACGTTTCGGGTTTCATTTATCTTTCTGTTGTACTTTTTTAATTTCGAATAGATTCGATGGGACTAGATACAATATGGATTACAATTTATGTATAGAATGAAAGTTTAACGGTTGGTACGTTCGGAGCACGCGCCGCGAGGCATGGGTTCAAATCCCATCAATGAGCTTGAGCTGTGCCAAACATCTTGAGGAAACCGTAGCATGTGTGTGGTGGTAGAGGACTTGTGCCAGCTAGCCACTAGTACTATCTTAAAGTTGAAAATCTGTGACCAAGCAACCTGTCTGTGTTGTTTGGTGTTTCACATTATTTTGTTATGTAATCAAACGCTAGTTTGGTTACATAACAAAAAATCCTGTATAATGCCTGTATATAATAAATCGTTGGAGATGTTGCAGATCCCGCTCCCTTCCATACCATTAGATATGTTTTCATTATACAGCAAAAAATAATTTCGTATCTTAACCCCATGCGACGGGCGACCTATATATACTCGTACAATGTAAACGTATTTCCATTCAAAACAATAAGTTGTGACATTGAGCTACTATACATCAATGACTACTGTGTATTTAATTTAAAGAATGAAATTTGCATATTCCAAATGTACAATAAATTCGTTTCTGAAGTTTGTGTTATGAATACGTCGATTTTGTATCTTGAGTTGTTAAATAAATGAAAACATCGCACTGTCGATTCAAATTACCTTATATTCAAAATTCAAAATTCAAAATTCAAAAGCTCTTTATTACTTAGGATCGGTTACAATCACTTGTAATCGTCAGCAGGTTCTTAAAACTATAAATTACCGTCAGTTCGGAATACGTCCTCTGCTGAGAAGAACTGACAAGAAACTCAGCAGGGCTGTCTTTAAATGATCTTACTTATAAACTAGGAGAACAAAAAATTGTAATTGGATAGAGCAATTCATTCCCAAACGTCTGTATCATTTAAATAGTCTACTACACTATAATATGCTTTATCGCATAATCTGTGTTTAATAAGCGTCTTGAATTTATTAATTGACAAATTAATTACATCGTTTGGGAGTTTGTTGTAAAAGCGTATACATTGTCCTTTAAATGACTTAGAAATTTTATGGAGCCTAGTCTTAGGCACAACGAGTTTATCTTTATTTCTTAAGTTAAGATTATGTAGATCACTGTTTTTCTTAAAGTTGCCTAAATTTTTGTGAACATATAATAAATTCTCGTATATATACTGAGAATGTACAGTCATTATTTTAAACTCGCTGAATTTAGTTCTCAGTGAATCCCGAGGGCCCAACTTATAGATTGCGCGAATGGCTCGTTTCTGCAACACGAATACAGAATCGATATCCGCGGCACTACCCCACAGCAGTATGCCGTATGACATAATGCTGTGGAAATAACTAAAATAAACTAAACGCGCGGTATTAATATCAGTAAGTTGACGGATTTTCTTGACAGCATAAGCCGCCGAGCTTAATCTACCTGATAACTTTTTTATATGTGGGCCCCATTGTAATTTTGCATCTAATGTTATACCTAGAAAGACAGTTTCATCGACCATTTCCAAATCCTCATTATTAATCAGTAATCTGGTTTTTACTTGTTTAACATTTTTGGTCACAAATCTTATACATTTGGTTTTATCACGGTTTAGTAATAAGTTATTAGCATTAAACCAGTGTACTATTTTAGAGAGAGCATTGTTCACATCGTCTACAGCCGATTGCTGTCTATTAACCTTAAACACTAAAGATGTATCATCTGCAAACAATACTATCTCATGGTTGTCCCTCACTAGATAAGGTAAGTCATTTATATAAACAAGGAACAGGAATGGTCCTAATATAGATCCTTGGGGTACTCCCATTACCACGGCAGAACCATGTGATCGTTTTCCGTTGACATCAACCCTTTGGATCCTATCACTCAAGTACGAAGTAAGAAGATCCAAAGCTACACCTCGTATTCCGTAATAGTGTAGTTTCCTGACCAAAGTTATATGCTCAACACAATCAAAGGCCTTGGATAAATCACAAAACACTCCATAAGCATCACGTGACTCCTCCCAGGCCTCAAAAATATTTTCAATTAATTTAATTCCTGCATCAGTTGTAGAGCGACCACGAGTAAAACCGAACTGTTTATGATGCAGCAAGTCGTTTTTATTAAAGTATGCGAGTAGTTGGCTAAGTATAAGCTTTTCAAATATTTTACTAAATGTGGGTAGTACTGAAATTGGTCTAAAGTTAGTAGGGTCTGTTGTACTACCTGTTTTAAACAAAGGTGTTATTTTACTATATTTCATTTGGTCAGGAAACACACCACAGTCTATACATTTATTAAATATATCAACTAAATCTAGTGCAATAATATCAATTAATGAACTTATAATAGTAACAGAAATCCCCCACAGATCAGCTGTTTTTTTAAGATTTATTGTCTTAAACATCTTGAAGATATCATATACACTTACATGGCTAAAACTGAATTCATTAGAACATTCTGGAACATTTTCCTTAAGAAGTGACTCTGCAACGGGGGTGGAAGAGCCTAAAGTGCTGGTTAAAGAAACGGGTATTTTAGCGAAGAAGCTTTCAAACTCATTCGCGACTTCCAAATCTGACTGAATGATTTTACCATTAACACATAGCTTAAAGTTAGTGTCACCAAATTTAGCTTTACCAGTTTCTTCATTAATTACTTTCCATGTGGCTTTAATTTTATCATTACTATTTTTGATCTTTGAACTAATAAAATGGGACTTACATAACATGCAAACTGATTTGAAAATTTTTGAATATGATTTTACATACTCTTTAAACTCTTCACTATGATTGAACTGCCTTTCATAGTATAACCCATATAACACTTGCCTACTTTTGTGTATTCCTACTGTTGCCCATTCGCTAAAGGCTGGACTGTTGGTAACTGTGATCACCTTGGAACTAAATATTGAGTTATAATGATGATGAAACGTTTGAAAGAAAGAATTATATAAGGAATTAGGATCTGAGTTTGACTGTGTAAAAGATAAGTTATTAATCAGTTCTACCCGCATTCGCTCCAAGCGATCAGTAGTTACCGGCACATAATTAATTTTCCTTTTAGTTTCATGGTTTTTTATTATTTCAAAATTTATTAACTGACCAGAGTGGTCAGAGTCTAATTTGTTAATAATATTCTTGTGTTTGGGAACTACATCACTATAAATATTATCCAAACAGGTTGACGTAGTAGTGCATATCCTAGTAGGCTCCATAAATAAATTTAAAAGATTGTGAGATTTGAATAAATTTAGAATATTACAAGACAAGGATGTTTTTTCTAGAATGTTAATATTAAAATCTCCACATACAAATAACTTCTTACCAGTATTACTTAACTTGCATAAAACAACATCCATAATTTCTGAAAAATAAGTGTAATCGCCAGAAGGAGGTCTATATACACAAACAACAATGAATTGCTCTAATTGTACACAGGCAAGCTCAATTACACATTCTACAGAGAGAGATACAATATCCTTCCTTTCTTTAAATTTAAGGTTTTTATTTATAAATATTAACGACCCCCCATGTATTGCATTCACTCTGCAGAATGAGCTACCAACCCGGTGATTACTGAAATTAAACATGAGCTGATGCCCCCTTAACCAGTGTTCTGTAATACACATAATACTAATACTCTCCGAATTCATGAATAATTCCAGCTCCAGCTGCTTGCCTGCTGTCAAACAATATATATTTTGATGCACCAGGTTAATACAAGGAACATTTGAAGTATGCTTTTTCTTTGGACTCCCTTTCAAACAATAATAATCATTTGTCATGTCAGATAACTTAATTAGATTAGTGCCAGAGGTCATCTCTGTTGTCTTATTATTTAATTTAAATTATTTTGAATTAATTGTGATGTCAATAAATTATCATCATATTGTATGTCAGGATTAGATGTCAATAAATTATCATTTTGCATGTCAAAATTGTTAGGTGTTAATTGTATGTCAAAGTTATTACTATACATAATGTCATTGTTACCAATGTCATATAACTGCTCAATAGAAGCAGAATAATTACTAGCCAAGTTCTTGGCTAAGATTTCAAAATAATATGATAGCGCAACTGCTACCTGTCGCTTAAAACTATGAGAAAGGTAATAACTACCTTTTGTCAAATAATTATATTTATTACTAACAAAAGTGTTAGTGTCAATTATATGGAACTTATCCTTGTATTTTGAAATAGTGTATAGATATTCATTAAGCTTATATCTAATATTATTTTCTGCTTTTGGCAACGTCCTACAGTAGGGGAATGTAAACAAAATTACCTTTTTTAAGTTGGAACTTAACAAATAATTACAATATTTAATAAGGTCTTTTTTGCCCACATTTCCCCTATTTTGCACAAAAATAATTAAATTTGTGTAAGCTTTGAGATTACATTTTAATATTTTATTCATTATGACATCAAAACATGCTGATGGTGAACAATTATTAAAAATAGAATGTCCCTTGAATTGAGAGTTTAGTATTGAGCCCATATTTCTTCCAATGTCATCGCTGAACATAATAGTATTTTGCAAAGAACTTAAAGACTGCTGAGAACAGGCATTCAAGCTGTCCTGCATTGAAATAGTAGGTTGGGAAGAGGGTTCACTCGTCTGCTGTGAATGACTAGAGCAAACACAACTAAATGAATCATTGTTAACTTTTGAGTTAATGTGTTCTGTATTACAGTTTGATGGTTTTAAAAGGTTGTTCACTGCATTAGAGTACTCCCTGATCACCTGTTGAGAAGTTTCATATTTTTTATTGATGGATGTTAAAGAGTCTGTCAGTTGCTGAATCTTTAATTGTAGTTTTTGTGTGTCAACTTCATGCTGTAACCTACTATTTTGTAATTTATTGGTACATATTTCTAAATCGTCTAATAATGTTATTTTTTCTTTACTTGCCTTTGCATACAAGGATACAGATTTATGACTTTTAATTAATTTTTGTGTTTTTTTAATGTACCTGTTTATTTTTATATATTTTTTGAGTTTGTTCCTGCTACAATATAACAAATCAGTTGAGTGTTTAGAGGTTGTTATTGTCTCATCTTTTGTGAGATCTATAGTGGTGATTGGATTACTTTTTGTAGCAGAAACTAACTGCGGGGCAATCTCCACCAATTCATGAAATAAGCTATCATTTTGCCGCACAGTGATATTCAGAGCAGCCTCTTCTAAGTCGGAGATGTGAAGATGGGCCTCGCGAAGCTCCTGCTCCAGTGTAGATGTCCTTCTCAATGTTTGCTCATACTCATCACTGCATCGGTCAAACTTATCTACTATATTTTGGAGATGGTCCCGCTCCTCAACAATACAAGTGTATTTCGAATATAAAGCAGTCATTTCTGTTTTCAATTTGGTATTACTATTGATTAATTGCAAAAGTTCCCTTTCATTATCTTCTCTTTCACTGTTAAGTTGTGCACACAAGTCCTTGGAAACCCTTAATTCCTGCAAAACCAGTTGAAGCTTAGACTCCTCCTGGCGAGCTAAAGCCTTACGGGTCGTCATTGTTTACTTTAAGTGTGAAATTATACCAAAAAATAAGCCAAAGACTTGTATCACAATAAGTGTCGGGTAGTTTCTAGGTTAACGGTCAATTATATTATTCGATAAAAATATATAATTTACGCTTAAAATATAATTTACAATAAAATATTATAGTTAAAGAACACGAAAACTAGTTAATTTAGTCTTTACTTGGTCAAAACAAAGAAAAAAAACGTTTAAATTGACATAAAAACTACCTGTCACACTCAAGTATCAAATTCCTGCAAATCACAGCAAAATCCAATTTAATACGTAAAACTTAATAATATCACCTGTTATTTATCGAATTATGAGCTATAACATTGGAAATGGGCTTTAATTATCAACAATTTGAACGAAATTTAATTTTATTGTTTCTGACATTGTATACAAAGATATTTAAAATAGATAGACTGATAAGAGGCTAAGTTAATTGTTCTGTGACTTACAATAATAGATGGGTTCATAATAATATATTATATACTTTTGCGATGATGTCGATTTTGTGTCTTGAGTAACTGAAGACCTCTGAAATTGTCTTTGACATTCAAAAATAATACAAGATAATAAGATAAGACGTGACGTGTCGAATATTACGGATACCTAATAACCGATATTACGTATGGTAGACAATACTTTTGTTTTACAGATAACAATCGTGCCAGTACATAACGTACCTAAGTCGTTTAGCAAGCTACGCGTCACGACTATAAGATAACATTATGTATAACGATGATAAGTGCATTTGATTAACAGAAAGTATCAGCTGATGGTTCGCAAAACCTTGAAATGCCGTCTTGCAGGTGTAATTTGATAACTATTTCGCACAGAAATCAATCGTACGATGTCCAAGTAGGAGTACCATGTAGATATTCTGAGATTACATAACTTACGCCCCGTGGTTTTTGCAGCCTTTCATTCTTTACCTTAGCGATTGAATTACTAAAAAACCCGGAATACATGTTTTATAAATTGAAAATAATAGATCTCTAGACGTTCCGGTTTGTTCGGATTGTAGTCAGTCCGATAGGACATGTAACTTAATGAAATAATATTGATACCGTTACCTACATGTTGTATATGTTATCCAATGCATTACGAGTATTATGTAGGTAACGGCATGGAATTTGCGGGTCACGCTACATCACGGTTTTCTAGACTGCGGTATAAGTTAATTATTAACTAGTTAATAATTTTATTATCTAACAGATAACAAATGATTGATAGTTTCGCGAATTTAGGTCATAGATAGGTGCTCGAGATCCTTCATTGATATAAAGTTAAATATTTCCCACAGTCTGCTTGTTCTTAATCAGCGAATTTTATTTGAAGGGACTGATGATGCCAAGACTGCGATGATAAAACTGCCGATTTTAAAAATGCACAGAAGTCTGTTTATCTTGCTTAAACTTTTTCTAGTCTGACAAGGTAACATCTTTCAGGGTAAACCCATAATATGTTCATCATAAGTAGGTATTTGCCCTGACGCGGACGCGGCGATCGAACCCGCGACGTGGCGGAGTGGTTCGGTTCGCTTACCACTAGAGTTCTCTTTTTACTTCTTCATTTATGGCAGTCTATCGCGATTTATCGCATTTAATTTGCCAATGTACGTATTTTAAGCAGTTGGCTACTTGACTAATTTTTTTTTAGTCCGTCGTGTAGATTAATAAAAAATATTGGACATGTATTTTTTCTTTTTATACGTACTTAATCAAAAATTAATGGCGATATGTTGAGTTGAAATTTCGCGTGACGTCACAACCCGGCTTATACTGACTAATGACGTCACGAGTCCCCCACCCTAAACTTTAACGCGCTTTATCTATGTTTATTTTCATCATTATTAATCTATTATTTTTTTTCTGACAGACTAATTTTTAAAGTTGCAAATCTGTCGCCAAGCACCTAACGGTGTGTTCCGGCAGCCCCCCTTGAAAGCCAGTTCCCATCCCCATTCCAGGTCGGCAACGCACCTGCATGCCGTGTTGCAGATGTCCATGGGCGGCGGTATTACACTTACCATCAAGTGTACCACTTGCCCGTTTGTCCCCTATAACTTAAAAAAATAAATAATAATAATTAGAATTTTGATTTTCATACCCAGGAAAATACCCAATTAAAGTTTTTATGGCGAAACGCCTAAGTGATTACCTTATCTCTGCGCCTAAGATTGTTCC
Organism: Zygaena filipendulae; assembly: GCA_907165275.2. Classification (NCBI taxonomy): domain Eukaryota; kingdom Metazoa; phylum Arthropoda; class Insecta; order Lepidoptera; family Zygaenidae; genus Zygaena; species Zygaena filipendulae. Next base: position 4,604,517 of record OU015649.1, read on the forward strand.
CTAAGATCAGTAGACCAACGGCGCTGTCAAAAGTTTTTTCATTACTCATGCTCGGAAAGTAGGTCTGAAGTTGCCTGAGAAGCGGGTTGAAAGTAACCCTTTTCAGCCCTAGGGAGAATCGCTTTCAACTGACAACTGTCAAATTATTAAAAAAAAACTAGGTCTATTTTCACATTTCTATTGCACCATGTTTCAACTTTCTATACAGCCAGCGCGATGTAAAATTGAAATAACGTAAAGTTTAAGTAGGTATTAATGTTCATGCATCTCTTTATTATATGAAAATTAGGTATTAATTAAAATAAAATTCACTCACTTTTTCTTAAGCTAATTCCTATTTATATTTTTTTATTTTCTTTAATTAATACTTAATAATTAAAGAAAATATTTTTTTTAGGTCGCCACAATGTAAATAAAAAAAACTGGCTGAATAGCTAGCCGGCCAAAGAAAAAGAAATAGGTGGGAAAGTGTCAAGCGACTATCCGATCTTCACTCATTTTTTCTTTAGCTAATTCCTATTTTTATTTTGACTTTCCTTGCATTTGTAATGAAAAGCACAGTGTTACCCTCGGGAGAAAGTAACTTATTTAGTGCCTCGAACTATTGGCGCCCTCACTACGCTCGGGCGCCAAACCCCGTCTCGGCACTAAATGAGTTACTTTCACCCCTTGGATAACAATGTACTATTTGATATTCGTTGCCATGGGAACTGACGCACACTTTCGGCTCGAAGACCCCTTTCCGTGTTTGTAAAGGCTCGCGTCCTCTATAGTCGGGGTTTTATTGGTCGCAACCTTGACACTTTTGTCTCAAAGGACGCCGCTTGGAACAGTTGATCCTTGGGTCAAACTAAGCTGATTTAGACCGGGTGACACGAGGAGCCCCCCCTGGGGTGGGCAGGGGAGGGGGGTGAAGAGTACTTCGCCCGCGTTGCAGTCTGCGCTCGATTTCTGCCCACATATAGCTACTAGGTCGAGTTTGGTATCGTTTTCATATAAATCGAGGACGAGGGTTTCATTTCTGGAATAAACTTTTTGCCCGTCCATAGAAAAAAAGCGAGCAACTGGCAAAAACAAAAAAAAATTAAAAAATAAAATTCGGAATATCGTCGCTAAGAATTATACTACGAGTAATTTCACCATATAAAAAATATAATGTTATAGCCCCTTTATTCTCAAATATAAAAAAAATTATTTGAAAAACATATTTTAAGTATAAGTGTGTTAAAAAAAATATTTTACATAGCACGGCGGTACCGAATTTCTTAAATGAAATTTAAAAAATCTCAAATAATTGCTTTAACTTTTTGCCCAGACTGCTAGACTGGCATTGTTTTTGAACAACATAATATATGTGACTTAAACATGAACACAAATATAATATTAATTTATTATTTATTCATATTTAAATAAAAATTGCACCATTATTGACAGTTTCGACTACATCTGCAAAGATCTGTACACTTATAACGCAGTTACATCTATGTGTACGCTGTACTTAGCATTTGCATCTAATTAATCCAATAAGTTAATTAAGACAGGGTGACATGCAGAACCCCCGGCAGCGGATGGGCAGAGGAGGGGGTGGAAAATGCATCATCCGCTACGCAATCCGCGCTCGATTTTTACCTCTATATGGCTACTAGGTCGAGTTTGGTGTGGTTTTCGTATAATTCGAGGACGCGGGTTTTACTTCTGGAATAAACCTTTGCCTATCCATAGAAAAAAAACCGAGTAACAGGTAAAACAAAAAAATAAACAAAATTAAATTCGGAATATCGTCGCTCAAAATTATACCATAAGTAATTTCAGTAAACAAAAAATTAGTCCCTTTATTCTAAAATATAAAAATAAATACTAAATACAACATCTTTTAAGTATAAGTATGTGGAAAATATTTTTTATAGCGCGCTATATTTTCTTCTGTCATGGTATTGCAGCTTCTAATTCCTATACTTAAATTTTCTTCCATAGAACCTGAGAAAGCAGAAGTCACAGCAAAGTTTCCCGCCTATACTGGTTGTGACTTTTTTTGCGGTTAAGGAAAAAAGAGTGTCTTGAAACCATGATGTGCATATCTAACAGCTACTGAGGGTTTCAAATTAGAAATACAAGGGGATATTGCCCAGCCCTCGAGCTTACCCAAAACTAGAAACATCAATTGTCACTGCTATGTATGACAAGTACCTAAGTAAAAAAGGACAGAGCAGACCAACTGTAATTAAAGCCAGTACCTATCCTATAAAATTTAAATAATAGTTTGGATTTTACGACGTTTTTTAGATCGGAAGCAGTGCATATTTTTATCTTTTAACATTCAACTCAAAACTTGGAATCAACGACAGTGATTGCATCATTGTTTAATTGTTAATCACAGATCAGGCTTTTGCACGGATGTGATCAACTGAATAAAACAATTATTCACGAAAAAGGATCGAAGCATTGAAAACATATTGCCAGCTAAAGATTCTTTATATCAAATTAGCTTTGAGCGGTGTACTAAGGAGGACATGCGTGGGGACAACTTCTTGTACCGCATCAAGATATAAGAAGGATATGGATCCTTCTAATAGGCTAGTGAAAACCAAATTCGGGAACCCGTATGGACTAGCTTGCTCCTAGCTTCTAGAGCACGCTTTGAATTCATTCGGTTTAAATGCTAAGTGCAGTGTACAACTAGATAAATGCAACTGCGTAAAAATTCACTTAAAGTTTACAGAGCTTTGCGGGTGTTGTGGAAAGTGTCAGTGAAAGTGCATTTTTAATTTAAATATTGATAAATAATAAATTAATAATTATCTTTGATTCATGTTTAAGTCTGTTGTTAATTGATTTACTTTTTTACTCCGACTGCTAGACTGGGAATGTTTGAAAACGAGTTAATTGGTTTGTTTTTTAAATTCCGCGTTAAGGAATTCAGTCTCGTTGCTCTATGCAAAATATTTTTTAACACATTTACACTTAAAAGATGTTCTAGTAACACTTTTATATTCTACAATAAAGGGGTTACAATACCTACAATATTTTTTATATACTGAAATTACTCATACCTACTATAATTCTGAGCAACGATATTCCGATTTTGTTTTTTTCTTTTTCCCCGTTACTCTGTTTTTTTCTATAGAAAGGCAAAAGGTTTATTATAGAAATAAAACTCTTATCGTTGTATTATACGAAAACGCCACCAAAATTGACCTAGTAGCCATATAGAGGTAAAAATCGAGTGCGGATTGCGTCGCGGATGATGCATTTTCCACCCCCTCCTCTGCCCATCCGCTGCCGGGGGTTCTGCATGTCACCCTGTCTTAATTAACTTATTGGATTAATTAGATGCAAATGCTAAGTACAGCGTACACATAGATGTAACTGCGTTATAAGTGTACAGATCTTTGCAGATGTAGTCGAAACTGTCAATAATGGTGCAATTTTTATTTAAATATGAATAAATAATAAATTAATATTATATTTGTGTTCATGTTTAAGTCACATATATTATGTTGTTCAAAAATAATGTCAGTCTAGCAGTCTGGGCAAAAAGTTAAAGCAATTATTTGAGATTTTTTAAATTTCATTTAAGAAATTCGGTCCCGCCGTGCTATGTAATAGTACATTGTTATCCAAGGGGTGAAAGTAACTCATTTAGTGCCGAGACGGGGTTTGGCGCCCAAGCGTAGCGAGGGCGCCAATAGATCGAGGGACTAAATAAGTCTTTCTCCCGAGGGTAACACTGTGCTTTTCATTACGAATGCAAGGAAAGTCAAAATAAAAATAGGAATTAGCTAAAGAAAAAATGAGTGAAGATCGGATAGTCGCTTGACACTTTCCCACCTATTTCTTTTTCTTTGGCCGGCTAGCTATTCAGCCAGTATTTTTTATTTACATTGTGGCGACCTAAAAAAAATATTTTCTTTAATTATTAAGTATTAATTAAAGAAAATAAAAAAATATAAATAGGAATTAGCTTAAGAAAAAGTGAGTGAATTTTATTTTAATTAATACCTAATTTTCATATAATAAAGAGATGCATGAACATTAATACCTACTTAAACTTTACGTTATTTCAATTTTACATCGCGCTGGCTGTATAGAAAGTTGAAACATGGTGCAATAGAAATGTGAAAATAGACCTAGTTTTTTTTTAATAATTTGACAGTTGTCAGTTGAAAGCGATTCTCCCTAGGGCTGAAAAGGGTTACTTTCAACCCGCTTCTCAGGCAACTTCAGACCTACTTTCCGAGCATGAGTAATGAAATAGTACATTGTTATCCAAGGGGTGAAAGTAACTCATTTAGTGCCGAGACGGGGTTTGGACGCCAATAGTTCGAGGCACTAAATAAGTTACTTTCTCCCGAGGGTAACACTGTGCTTTTCATTACGAATGCAAGGAAAGTCAAAATAAAAATAGGAATTAGCTAAAGAAAAAATGAGTGAAGATTGGATAGTCGCTTGACGCTTTCCCACCTATTTCTTTTTCTTTGGCCGGCTAGCTATTCAGCCAGTATTTTTTATTTACATTGTGGCGACCTAAATTATAATAGTCATCTAAAAAAATATTTTCTTTAATTATTAAGTATTAATTAAAGAAAATAAAATAATATTATTTATATTTTAATTAATTAATTAATTAGCTTAAGAAAAAATGAGTGAATTTTATTTTAATTAATACTTACTTAAACTTTACGTTATTTCAATTTTACATGGCGCTGGCTGTATAGAAAGTTGGAACATGGTTCAATAGAAATGTGAAAATAGACCTGGTTTTTTTTTAATAATTTGACAGTTGTCAGTTGAAAGCGATTCTCCCTAGGGCTGAAAAGAGCTACTTTCAACCCGCTTCTCAGGCAACTTCAGACCTACTTTCCGAGCATGAGTAATGAAAAATATTTTTTTAACACACTTATACTTAAAAGATGTTTTTCAAATAATTTTTTTTATATTTGAGAATAAAGGGGCTATAACATTATATTTTTTATATGGTGAAATTACTCGTAGTATAATTCTTAGCGACGATATTCCGAATTTTATTTTTTAATTTTTTTTTGTTTTTGCCAGTTGCTCGGTTTTTTTCTATGGACGGGCAAAAAGTTTATTCCAGAAATGAAACCCTCGTCCTCGATTTATATGAAAACGATACCAAACTCGACCTAGTAGCTATATGTGGGCAGAAATCGAGCGTAGTCTGCGACGCGGGCGATGGACTCTTTCCCCCCCTCCCCTGCCCACCCCAGGGGGGGCTCCTCGTGTCACCCGGTCTAAATCAGCTTAGTTTGACCCAAGGATCAACTGTTCCAAGCGGCGTCCTTTGAGACAAAAATGCAAGGTACCCCTATACCGAATGACCAATAAAACCCCTACTACTAGGCTCGCCCAGAGAGAAGGGGCTCGCCGAGTCGAGCCGAATCGATTTGAAGAAATTCGCTTCCTTTTATTTATACGAGAACGAAATTATGATGAGCCGAATCGAATCGCCCGCGAGCATGGTGAATTTCTTCGCCGCGCCGCGCGCCGACGCGTTTCGATTCGACTCGGCGCGCCTTGGTCGATGAGGGGAGTCGGATGCGCGCCAATGATCAATCTTAATTTTATTTACTGTGGATGCCTATATGTTAAATAAAGTTGTATAATAATGAATAAATAAATAAATTTTATAGTGATAAAAATAATTTCAAATCCGGATAAAAATGGTGAAATTCGCCTTAGATATTTCTTCTCATAATAATATCGGGTACCCAAGGTTTGGGAGCACAACGTTTCTTTTTTCTCTTACTCTCCTCTTCTCCATCAAAAAGTATTTCTTCATCAAAAAGTATTATAAACGTTTCTTCACCGGAGTTATCGATCACGCACATACGGATACGACCTACTTTGATAACGTGTTGAGATAAAAGACCGTTTCGAATCGATTCGGCTGAGATGGATGCAAATACTTACTATTATAAATGCAAAAGTGAGTTGGTTTGTTTGTTACGCTTTCACGGCTTAACGGCTCAATCGGTCATCATGAAGTTTTTCATACACGTAGTTAGGGGTACAGACAAGGACATAGCTGGGGTACTTTTGTCCGGGAATTCCCGCGGGAACTCCAAAATTACCGCGGGTGAAACCGCGGGGAACAGATAGTTAAGGCATAAATGCGATCCGATCGCCTCAGAGTCGAGACGAGGCGGTGAGGGGAGTATAAGCAGATTGCTGTTGTTTGTCCTGCTCTGTCGTACGTAGCGATGGGCAAGCCTTCTCTTTTTGTCGCTGCGGCGCCGCACTGCCCGTGTGGTCGCCAGTGCGACGAAATGGCTTGCGGTGCGGCGCCGCACCGCACCGTGTGGGTTGGCTCTTAGACTTAACCGTGTGTTCGTCCTATATGGCCGACAGTACGCTGGTATACCTGCTGCAATGGCAGAACTTCCGGCGACTGTACCTGTACATAATGACGGACAACTATCGCAACATCATCACCCGCCACAAGCGCATGCTGCTCAGCCCGGACATCAAGAGCCGGTACTCGCTCGACGAGAACACCATCGTCTCCGCCGGCACGCTGCCCGACCTCGACGAGGCGTACTCTAGGTGAGTTCCTACTACTCACTGTCGAACAAAACTAACTACTACTATATTTATGTCAAGTCACAATAGGCTAGGTGACTAAACTTAAATGTTCATTCCGTCATCTATACATACATATGAATAAAATTGAAGTGTCTGTTTGTAATTTCAAATTAACAGCTTTTCGCTAAATGCATATGAAATATACTTACATTAAAAAAAAAAAAAAACAATTTTTAAATTTTTCTCTGTCTGTCTGTTTGTTCCGGGCTAATCTCTGAAATGACTGGACTGATTTTAATGGGACATTCACTGGCAGATAGCTGGTGTTATAAGAAGTAACTTAGGCTTCCTTTATTTTAGAAAATAATCGTTCCTGCAGGAATTCCGAAACTCTCGCGGGTGAAACCGCGGGGCACAGCTAGTGTACAATAAGTTTTAATAAGAAAATATTGGACCCGTTTCTTTTTTACGTAATCAAAACGATAACGGCGATACTTTGGGTCGAGATGTCGCGTGACGTCACGAATTAACACCGTTTATATGGGGTTATCACGAGCCTGATTCTAAACTTCAGTGCTCTTAATCTAACATTAGGTATTTTTTTCACTAATTTCAAAAAGTAAAAAATAAGTATATTATTTTTTAAAATCGAAATATAATAAACCTTCAAAAATCATATTTCAAAAGTTGCCTTTGCCGTAACCGCTGGCATGCTGAAATTCTGACAAATTTCATGCGAAACATAAAAGCCGTCCAATTTCATATTTCAAACTCATCGTCTTTACCGTAACCGTTATGTTGAAACTTGGAAGTTCTGGTAAAATTGATCTTTCAGTCTCCGACATTACGATTGATGTCTCTTTCAACACTTAATCTACCCATAGACCCGCTAATTTGTGTATCTGTTTTTCACCTTGATCTCAGGACTGCATTCCGTGGCTCTAGGTGTAGTTGTTCGGTTAAAATTTAACTCGTTTGAGTTACAACCCAGCCACAGGACGATCAAGTTGTTTTTATAACCTCAAAATATTTGAAATTTCAGGCGCCACTTGTTTTTTCTCAACTCACATTGCGAAAAAGACGTCAATTATATTCAATTATCAACTTTTTTGACTACGACACCTCCCCTTTGTTTGAAAGAACCCCGCTTGATTTATTATTCGACGAATTTGGCCATTGCCGCGAACTACGACACTTCTTAAACGTCACATAGATAAGATGATAATTAACTTGCTTCGGAGATGGATGTTTGGTTGCTGCACTATGAGCCACGGAACGGGTGAAACTACGCTCTGACAGCTGCCAGAGTATAATTTCACAAAGCCACGGAACGGGTAGAGAGCGCGCTCGAATGCACTCGAGTGAAGCCATGGAACGCATACCAGGGTAGCCCTTATCTACAGAGAGTTGAAAAATATCGCCCCTTAAATAAATTGCGGCTGCATGTTCAGATGTGTTTGCAGGAAGGTGCACGGGTTCGAGTCCGTGACGGACCTGTACCGGTGGAGCTCCTCCGCGTTCTACTTGCACAACATCAGGACGCCGATGGTATTCATTAACGCGCGCGACGACCCCATCGTTCCCGATCCACTGCTCTCTACCATCAGGGAATTTGCGAGTACGTATACATAGCTTCATCTACATATACGAGTACTAATAAATATTATACAAAGAAAATATTTTTCGTACTTTTTTTGCTTATTTGTTACGATTGAACTCAAAAACTACTGGACCGATTTCAAAAATTCGTTCACCATTAGAATGCTACATTATTCCTGAGTAACATAGGCTATATTGTAACCCGGAATTCCCATGGGAACTCCGGAATTACCGCAGGTGAAACCGCGGGAACAGCTGTGTGTAATAAACTAGTAATTGTGTTGCCTGCGGTATTGGGTTGTGCCCGTATGACTTTCACGATGCCAATGCTCTGAAACCTTTTTACTGCAATCAATATATTTATTTATTTCAGTTTTCAGATACACATTTTAGTTTAAGTACATAATATTCCGTGAAGAATAAAGTTTAAAAGCATCTTTTTATTACTTGCCTGGTCACACATATTATACATATTGTAAAAATGTACGAGGTATACAAAGTATGTACATAATAATATACTACAAAGGCTTTCTGCGATACAAGCTCGTTGCTTAGTTTGGTGTCAAGGGTATCATGCCATTGTTATTATTATGTATTTATCTATACTATACCATAAAACGATTTGTTATTTTGTTTTTGTTTGTAATTGCTAAACTTGAAAACCACTTAACCGATTTTATAAATTCTTTCACTTATAGGAAACTAAAGTGTTCTTTAGTGGCTTAGGGTAAGTTTTATCCCGAAATTCCCGTGGGAACCTTGAAATTAACACCATTGATACTGTGGGGGATCTACATAGTCTATATCTTCTATCTTCTATATCTATACTTGTAATAAAACTGTAGAGAGGTCAATTCTGTACATTGAATATATATTCAAAATTAATATCGGAGGATGAATAGTGATCGATACTGATGCCAAAAATGTAATCAGTAAATTTTTTGTCTATCTGTCTGTATGTGCACGCATGGGTCAAAAACTACTGAAGGGATTTTAACCAAACTTGGTACGATTGTAGTCCATACTCCTGGGCAGGTATATAACATAACGCTAAGACACATAGGAGCTGAGCAGTAACGATAAATTTGAAGCATGTCGGATGAAAATGCGCTTTCGAGCTCTTATCCTCGCATACGTTTACTCAATCACGAAAAAACGGCTGAACGGATTTGGATGAAATTTGGCGTGCACGTTGTCAGGGGTACAGGGAAGGACATAGGTTACTTTTTATCCTGGAATTCCCGCGGGAACTCTAAAATTACCGCGGGTGTAACCGCGGGGCACAGCTAGTTTAAAATAAAATCTTAACATTTCAGGTTCGCACGATAAAATGATATATTTGGAGCTGGCGCACGGAGGCCACCTGGGCTTCTACGAGGGGGGGCTGGTGTACGCGAACCCCGTGACGTGGCTCGACCGCGCGCTCGTGGGGCTCGTGGGGGGCATCCTCATGGCCCACGCCAAGTGCTCCCCCAAGGACTCCATGTTCAGCGACACCACCGCCTCGGACGAGGAGCCTGACCTGATAAAGTCCGCGACTATATCGCACCGCAGTCCCATTGAAAAGAGCGCGGTAACGCCGTAACGTTTTCTCGGTAACTTAATCCTTTACTAATTTTGGGTCACTGTTAGTCGCTCCGGCGACAGAGGCGATAACCTCCGTGTTTGACCGTGCCTCAGTTTTATAACATTCGTACATAAATATATGGTATACGCAGCTAGAAATGTTGCTTTATATGTACCTACCCATACTTTGCGCCTTTTATGTGAGGCGCTTTATAACATTCGTGTTTTAGATGTTAGTATTAGAGATTTAATAATAAAAAAAAAACATATAAATTATTCGCAGAAATTCCATTGGACGCATTTGCTTTTTGTATTGAATCGAATGAATAAATTCGGGCAAGTGCTCGAGAGCGTGTCAGGCAGGCGCGGCCCGCGTGCGCTGCCGCCTCGGAGGATGAACGGAGATAACTTAGTTCGTATAAACACTGTGATAACATAAAATATGCTAATTTATAAAAAAAATGTGAATTTTGATACGAATAATTTTGGTATGATGTGCAAGTACAGACAGCAACTGAAATAGATTGCGTTTTGAGTTGTAAAATTTGTATTATAACTTTTAAGTTTTCAATTTTGTTGAATATAATGTGTACATAATATACTTACAGTTATTATTTTATTCGAAATTAAGATTTTGAAGAGGATAAATTAATTTTGAGAAGATGTTAACTTAATATTTATTCATTTATTTGTTTTGTTTTTTTTCTAATCTTTTTACTATGCGCTTGTTGGTACTGTATTTAAGATATTTACTTAGTGCATCCATATTGTAAACAATTGAAGTCAATGTTCCTTTGTAACAAGAATAACGCAATGGAATATAAAACAATGGCCGTAATATGCTTGGCCCTAATTAATTAAATGCTATCGCTTAATTATCGAATTAATTTCTACTTTACACAAGTATATAGTACAAATTATAATTTATAGCACGATGTACGGTACGTATATTATGGTATTTGAGTTTTAAATGCTATGAGATACCTAAAAAAAAAGTTATGGATCTTATTCTTTTTTTAAATCCCATCAAATTGTTATCATTCCGCGGGCATAACTATTTTATTTTTTGCTCATGCAAGAAGTAACATTTAAAAATGACAGTATGATAAAATTAAATTATTATTGTAAAAAAGTCAAGGTTTCGACCGTCTTGGTGAAGTGGTTACGAAACCTCGAAGAAACTGTTCCTTATATTATTTAGACTCTAATTAGGTGCCCGCTGTGGCGTTATTGTTTTTACAAATTAGTGGTTTTTTTTTTTACTTTTCACTGTCCGTGTCGCCACTCGCCACAGCACAAGAAGTCGTCATGACTTCATCAGCCCCGTTGGCCGTTTATAAAAGGTTGAAAGTTGTTATTTTTAGTAAATCGAAAACGGTTCAAAATAAATATTATCGATTGCAATACGTTTTTACCCAAACATGTGTGAAGTGTTCTATTTTCGACGGGTAACAATCTGACAAATTTGTACCTACGTTTACATTTGTATTACGATTCTTCCAGTGAAAATGTCATTGAGGTGTATCGGCTCTAATGTAAATTAAAAATAACTTAAGGATACTTAATCCTTGATCGAATATATTTGGCATGGTAATTATCATGTATTAAATATTTGTAACACAATATTTTTGTGTGAGTTTGTTATATTTTAGATTTGATGATATAAATAATATTATTATTTATAGCTTTGTTAGAACAGTGAAAGTCGAACCAAAATTTAGATCTCGATCAGAAACTTGCATTTGTGTTATTATCGGTCTGCAAAGATTGCTGAAAACTATTGAATGAATGAAAAGTACCTACCCATAAAAGATATTTTTGCGTTAGGTGTGCCTTAGAGTATTCAAACAAAATGAGACGCCACAGACGGACGATTCTCTACCAAAAGTACGAGAGCACAAAGTCATAACTCATACCCGGCCGAGTAGGTAATGCTACTAATATTATAAACGCGAAATTTTATGGATGGATGGATGTTTGTTACTCTTTCACGCAAAAACTATTGGATGGATTTAAATGAAATTTTACAATAATATAGCTTATACATCAGATTAACACATAGGGTACTTTTTATCCCGGAATTCCCGAGGGAACACTGAAATTAACGCGGATGAAACCGCGGGGCACATCTAGTACGAATAGTGAAATAACTTTCCCGCCAAAAGTGACCGACTTGTTCGACACGTTGTGCCTAATATGGCGTCTCCTCTTTTGACGCAACGGAAACAGATTAGCATACTTTAATGTAGTTTGTCCTTGTATGTCCGTTGGACAAGCATTGCCTTAAAAAATTGGCCGTAATTGTAGATTTGATTAAACCGAGATTGTAGTTATGAAGTTAGAAGTGTCCATTCACTAGCGATAAACAAAGACGATACATTGCAGTTTGCACTGGATCACTATAATAGGTATTATGTTAGAATTTATTTCATATATTTCATTAATTATTTTGATTGAAGTGCAATGAATAGCTAAAACTAAGTACAACTACAATATGCACAAGGCCACAAACTAGTTGAAATATTTTATGGCAAGAAAATTGTATAGTAGGTATAAAGTTTATGTCCATGCTTTATATGTTCCGAGGTTATAGATGGGCAATCAACCCGGTGCTTGGGTTTAACCCGATAAAAGTCAGCCTTTTACGGTCTTTTATCGGGTTTAAACCCGAAAACGGCAGGTTTTTTTCGGGTTTAATCCCAAGCACCGGGTTGATTGCCCATCTATATCCGCGGTGAATTTTGTTACAAATTCGTGTATGTTGTTATGCTTAAATGTTTTAACGGCATATTAAATTTTAAAATACAAGTGCCGTTTAATAAATTTGAACATAAAAATATTCGTTTTATTACCTATCTTAACCAATCCTCCGTATATTATAAACTAGCTGGTGCCCGCGGTTTCACCCGCGTGAATTTTCGACCCTTGCAATGACAGTAATGACGTTAAATTTTCTCACTCTTTTAAAACGTAGTGGTTATATACCTACTCTTTAGTCTCAAATAAAATATAATCACTCAGAAGAATTCTTCTGAGATAATCACTCAGAAGTTATTCTTCTGAGCAGTCTAACGCAACTAGGAACAAATAAATTTTTTTCGTAAATAGCATAGTTATGAAGTATTTTGACATTTAAGTTTTCGCTGTGTTGGTATTGCTGGGTCTGCTAAATGGATTCCAAAACCAAGTAAGGAAGTCCCGTCTCTTAAAACGTAGTGATTACCTTCTCTCTGGATGCGAAGATTATCTCTGCCAGTCAACCTTAAGATAGAACAGAGAGTTCACTTGTTAGTACATTTACGAGATAATTTCAGTTGGTAACTTGTTTTCATAATTTATCAGCAATAACACATGCATACATAAGTAAATATTTACCGCTACCTGGGGGGCTAATAATATGTAGGTAGGTAACTTTTGTTTCTATAATTTTTCGGTTGCAATCAAAATAATTGCAGTTTTGGAATTACAAAATGCACATTTTACAACTTACAATATCTAAAATAAACATAGGTACATACAACATACCTACTTCAAAAGTTGAAACTGTCTAGATAAATTAATTAATCACAAAAATTGAAACTGAAATATGATAGCAACATAATGCCCTACTGATTGAAATGAAATTACTGTTTATCTTAGTCTGAGTTTCTACTTTCGCACCAACTCAAGATTCCAAATAGCTCTTATCTATAAAAATACCTACATATTTGTATTTTGCTCTATCGAGAAAAACAACACAAATTTTCGACGTTCCTAGTTGTTTCCGTCTCTAATGGCCTCAGCGGTTATGAATAGGTAAGTAATTGTAGGTATCTATATTGTTATATCCAGTACTTAGTGGAAACTGGAAATTACCCTCAAAAATATAGGGACGCCGATAAGCAATAACACGCTTTATTGAGAGTAAGTACGAAGTTCTTTATCGAATGGTACGGATAGGGGCTAGGATTCCATGAGGGATAGAAATTTTTCGTCACGGGAGCGTCAGGTGCGCACTTATTGGTTAATGGTTTTTGGAACGAGTAGGTATTATTATTGGTTGCTTATTGGTACTTTCTTTCTCGGAAACTACAAGGCGTAGAAACCTCGTTCTGTCCGAGTGTTCCACGACACCCACGCATAGATATTTTTAATTAGGGAGGTTGTTTAAATACCCACAAAATGTTGACAAAAATGCAGGTGCTATAATTTTAAAACACGATTTATTTTTTGACCCATAAATATGGCTTTTTGACGTTAATAAAATTGCAAAAAGTATGACATCACCCATAAAACATCCGCCCTTTACAGCTTCCTAGTGCTATATATAGCTGGAGAGAAGCTGAGCAAGAAAATTCCAATTAGCACGCTGTCAAGTTACAATTTACTAGTGTTTGCCTCAGACGAAATAAAAAGTTTTTATTCCGTCTGAGCTCAGCTGAGCGTCTGAGGTGTTTGCTTGTATTGCAATGCAACAAAGAGTCGTAACTGTGACATACTAAGGTACAGTAATTAATAGGATTACCATTTACCATCAATGATATCCTTGTAAGTACCTATCTTTGTAACGCTCGAACCCGACATCCTTTACCTAATCACAGTGATGAACAAGACATGACCTTCACGAATTCAACGTGCTCAACCATAAAGGTGAATGTGGAGTCGATGTTCTCCGCCGTTTCTCGTGGTTTTCTGGCGTTCTCGCAAGATTCTGGCGTGAATTGGGAACCGAGCGACCTAAAGCTCGCTCCACATTCACGCGAAAATCTTGCGAGAACGCAAGAAACGGCGGAGAACATCGGCTCCACATTCACCTTCTCGTGGTTTTTTCGCGTTCTCGCAAGATTCTCGCGTGAATGTGGAAAGCTACTTACACTTGGACCGCTCTTTGCCCGTACGTACATCAAATGAGTGAGCAAAGAGGATATAACCACTACGTTTTAGTGAGCACGGTAGTATCTAGTTTGTGGTGAGCATGACGCCATATCAAGTCACCATCGTATCAATTAAATATTCTTAATTTACTCATTTAAAATTGAAAATTTTTTCAAGTTCATTTTGGATACAGTTAAAGTAAATTCGATAAATATGGAATAAAAATACACAATCTCTGATAAATAAGTATATTTCTAAGTCAATAATATAAAATTTTAAGAGACGGGTGAATTTTACTGCTAAATTACGTCTAATCCTAACCCTAAGAAGTACACAATATTTTGAATGGAATAATACTTTTATTAATTAATATATATTATAAAAACCTATGGGTCATCATTTTGTATCGTAGAATGTAATTTTTATTCATGATTAAAGTAAATAGATTGAGCATTAAATAATTTCAGAATTGAGATCACTACTAAAGAAAATTTAAATTATTATTTGATAGCGGCGCACAGTTAAAATTATCCACAAACATATTATAGGTAAATCTAAACAAAACTACACAGTTTTAGTAGGTGTATACTTCAGATTTATATGAAAATAACACTTTAGCAAGATTGGACTTATTTTCTTATACCTAGGTATGTACTACATTGTGGATCGAAAGGTTGATATTTTCGTAATATGTAGGCTCAGACGAAATAAAAACTTTTTATTTCGTCTGAGTATGTAGGTATGAAAACTGAACAATCTAGATACAATAAAATATTATACGATTTAACATGAAAAGACAATCAAAAAAATCTAATTGTTTTAATTGCCGTTCCGCTAAGCCATAACATGAGGATCTCCTTAAATGATAAGTGTCATGATGATCAATATTCCAAGTACAAATATCACATTTTCCTTAACATAATTATGTCTAACTTAACACTTTATATACACATACTTATCATATTACTGCGCGCACCCATAATTAGTAGTGTAGCAATAAAATAAGTACGAATAAAAATTTACAATAAATTACGATTTCCTTAAGGTAGTGTCGGTATTGTTAACGTTGATAAAAAAATAAAAAAGTAAAGAGAGCAATTAAATGCCATTAAGTATCAATAAAACTACAAAATACTAAAATATGGCCACACAAACCTTACCACGAATACAAATATTAGGTATTACCTATCCTATCTCGTTAATTTTCCACAATATATTCCTATTCCAATGCCAATATTACCTTTACTGTAATTTTTATTATTTAACTTACAAAAAATATTACTTACGTACCTACCTATTTATTAAATCGTTATGTGAACTGAAAACACGATTTAGCCTATTATTCATATTTATTTTTAATTAAATTAAAACTCTATCTAGACTTTCGGAGATATTTTACAGTCTTTTTTACATAATAATATGGATTTAAACCTGAGTATTTTTAATCATAAATTAAAGCTTTTTACATACAGTATAAAATAATAAATTATGTAAATGTAATTAGGTCATAACTTGTGTTATCATATAGTCAGCACATTGACGAAGGGTCACCTTCCATAGTGCACGCTACAATATCTAATTTATGGACTAAGTGCATTTTATTACAAAGTGGGTCCATTTGTAAACCCAATTTAATTTGTTCTCTATATTTACTGACATAGATGTACAACTCTTTTAGCGCCGACAAAGTATCGAATTCATTCAATTGCTGCACAGATAGCTGCTGCATAGACGTGCTCAGTTCCTGGTCAGTGACCTGAGGTAATTGTGATACAGATTGATAGAAATGTATCACCATTTCCCTGTACGACGGTAAATCTTTTGCAAAAAGCAGTTTGTTTGATGGCGAATCTTTACAAAGCCTATGTTCTGATAACGAACACGCGTCCATAAATGTTTGAGCGATTACTGAAAGTGAAGAATCAACTGTTGATGTTTTATTAATGTCGAATATAAAATCAGGATTCTTTATGAGATTCACCCAAAAACGTAGAGGTAAACTGTTCGATTTCCATGCATGAACTACTTCCGGATTAGTGATCCCATGTGCCCTCGCTGCTTCGTCTAGCAGATCAAATAGCCATTTAACTGCAGGAGGCAAAACTTCATTTACGGTGAGGATGGTGCTGAAGAAGTCATCAACGAATTTGTGTACAGTGCCTTTAGTTGATAATAATCGTGTAAGAAAAATTTCTGGTATGGCTTTATGGCTATGTTCCGATGATTTATTTATAATATGTTGATATTCAATTGGCTTCACCAAGTGATAAAAATGAGCATTTTGGTCCGTTATGTCATTATTAAATACGCGTATGTGCGAGTTAGAACAGTATATTCCTGTGCAATTTTTGCATGCAATCTTGTACGAAGTATTAAAATTGTCGTTTTGACGTGATATCAAAGACATAACAGCAGATTCTTTAACGCCGTAATGGGCCAAAGTGTTAAGTTTCCGCCAACCGTTTACCGTTTTCGTTGTGTGGTCTTCGTCTTGAAGAGTTCTGTGGCCACCCCTTCCTTGTCGCCACTCTAAATCAACTTCATGGACGGACGGACGCATTGAGAATGGAGTGTTTTTGAATAAAGAATCTAATATTTTTGACTTAACTTGCGATATACTGTCACAATCTAATACTCTGCACTGAATTTTCTCATCAAAATCATCTTGAACTATGTGCAATGTTATGAGTTGATAATCGATCTGTTCTTTTAAAAGTTTGTCTTCAGATAAAGAGTACCGAGCCTCATGCGTTATGGCATCAACAACACCTTTTTCGATTTGATGTTTAATCGCTTTGAATAATAAGAATAAGGAAGATCCTGCATAATCTTTGAGATAGTAATACATGCATAATGCCATCCAGTTTGTTAACATTTTCTCAACGACACTTTCAGTTCTTCTCAGCATTAGTTGGGGATGTTTATTGCAAACTGATTTATCGATGAGACGCAATAAAAGACATTTTAAAATATCTGTAGCATATTCCATTTTGCCCATTAATATAATCATTAATAGAGAAGCTACATTTACTTTATCTCTTATGTTAAATGATTTTTGGGCTTCTAATGTGTCTATAAATGACAGCAGAAAACATTTAACATTTAAAAGTTGTTCAAATTGAATCATGGCTGCGTCATAGTTAGTCCTTGGAGTATTGATGAACTGGTGTTGAACATTTAATATAGGATGGTCTGTTACTCCTGGAAAAAACACTTTCATGACATAATTAACATGATCAAGTGTTGGAATTCCTGAATGTTCTAAATCAGCTGCCAAGTCTGACATATCAGTTTGCAATTCTGCAAATGCTAATTTGCATTCCAGCCTGACATTGCTTTCTAAAGTGTCCATTTGTATTTGTATTCTCTTATACTCTCTTTCGGCCTTTGTACTTCGCCGTCTATACATAACTAAAATAATTAAAAATATGAGAATTAATATGAAAGTTCCCGCAGCAATGCTTGCAATAGCTTCTTGTGGGAAGTTATAACTTCTAAGCATTTCATAATAAAGAAAACCAATAGGAAACCTTAAATTTTTTCCTATTTTTACTACTACTAGTGGCAAATTAATATCGGTTATTTGAACACCATTTTCATCAGTGTTGGCAGGTTGTATCTCTGGTGGGGTACACAGCAATTGTTGCATTGTCAAACTAGTCACATTACATATCTGTGTACCGATGGTAACAACCACATCTGATTCATCGCTTGCCCTTATAAGGTTCTCACCTTCGATCACTAGTGGATCTCCCTTGTAAGATTTAATTCTATTATGAAACAGAGAAACATGTGGATCTTCAACAAATACCATATGGGTTCTGGGAGGATTAAAATACTTTTCCAGATCATGCATTGTTTCTACATTATCCATGACAAAACCTACTTTCATGGCTATTTGAGGTGTGTTTGTTTGTGATTTTGTGGCTTGTAATATTTCTTCATATTTTCTATTTATGGCTGGACTAGGACATTCCATTTGATTAGAATTTAATACTTCACACTCAGTGTAGTTAACAGGAACTTCTTCGTTGCCATAATACAACTTCATTAATGGTTTCTGGATAGTATGCAAGTTGGTACCATGTACTGTTATCATTCTGCCTCCAGATATGAAACTCTTTAAAGGTTTTATTTCCATAATAGTGGGATCTGTCGTATAATTAAATAAATCACCATATAAAGTTCTGTTAGCATTATCTATAGCAACAGTTAAAGTATGTATTACACGGGGCACATTAGATTTTTGTGTGACACAAATTAATCTGCTGTTTGAAGTCTGTGTTTTATTGACAGAACAGGGCAATTCATCCAAGTATGCAGTTATTGTTGAGCCAATGTTAAGGTGTTGTCCTCCAATTGCCAATTGTGTACCACCTGCCATAGGTCCAAGTGCTGGGTAAATGCCTTGTAATTTAACATTTTTGTAACTGTATAGAACTGATGATTCAGTGTAGCCAGCGTCGTTCTCCACTATTACTGGGGCAACTGATGAACCATTGGAGGGTCCAGTTCGACATGTGATACTGACTGAAACTTCAAAGTCTACTATGTCACATGGAATATCACCAATTCGAATTTTACCAGTCACTTCTTGCACTCTTAATCCAAGATTACTACCCTCTATGGTAACTATGGTTCCTCCTTCAATAGGTCCGCTTAATGGTTTGATCATATCTATTCTAGGTTTTGGACATTCAGTTACAGGATTTTCGAGGCAAGATTCACCATAAGAACAAGCATTCCCACACCAAGTACATTGATAAATTGAGTTTCTTGTTATACAAAGTGAGCAATCAGCGTGTTCTCTATGGGATCCAAGAATTTCACATTTGTATAAGGTAATATTTATTGTGTCTATGTAATGATTATGATTCCAAATCACTTTCACACTAACATTATACTCTCCCACATCTTCTTCATAGGAATATGTAGTTTTATCACACACTATATAATGGTTGGACTCAACTCTAGCTGGTAATATCATATTAGCCAACTCAATAGTAACAATACACTGGTATCCTGTATGCCCTGGTTGCAAATGTGGCAAATTTTCAACTTCGAGTTCTAACTCTTTAGGAACATTATTTGGTAATAGAATTGGTTGTTTATACTGTCTTATTCTAGGGCAGTGACCAATGCCATGATTGAGTAATTTGTTTGGATTATTTTCGCCACTTATGGTTCTCTGGCATCCTGACGTGTTGTGTGTGCACATGTTTTCATAAGTACACCAGTTACATGCCCATTCGCTCATTATACATGAGTGACAAGTAGTGTGCTTAGAACAATCATAAAATGCGAAATTTCTTGAAACAAAATCTTTATTAGTTTCTGAAGAGTGAACAGAGAGGGGCACATAGACATGATCTTGTTTAGCTGGAATTTTAGGTCTCAGATTTACTGCTAGTGTTGGACAAGCTAGGCCATTTGGTGTGACCGCAGCGTCTATTGGAGGACCCTTTCCAAAAACACATTTATATTTTGAATCTGACGGTAACTCTGGAAGTGTTCTAATTACGAGCTGAACAATAGCTTCCTCATTCATTGATATCCTGTCTGGTATAATTTGTTCAAAGTCAATGCACTGCTGCCCAGTATACTGTGACAGCCATCTTGGTGCACTCTGTATGCCTTTTTGACACATTGTTTGAACAGTACAGCGTTTTTCTAATGAGCACCATCCACAATGTGGATCATTGGATTCTAAACATGAAGAACAGTTGCCAAATTCTGCACACTGCTCAGTAGGAATCTGAATGATATTATTTGTTGCTAATACATACAGTGTGCGTTGGTTTGGAGATAAAGTTGTGTCTGGAAGTATTGTTTGACCAGCTAGGAGCACCTCACTTGAATATTCTGTAGCCCTATCAGCATCTATCAACACTTTTTTCAAAATCCCCTTACTGCTACCTAAAAATGCTACAGTATGTAATCCAGTCACAGATGTAGTAACAGAAGTAATCAAAGTATTATTCCAATAAATTACAGACATAGCTTTAATGGGATATAATCCACTTATTTTCAGACCCACTTCACAGAAATTTAAAATGTTGCCTGTAGATCCTACACTAGGACATTTTCCATCTGATATCATGCCTGATATGTAACCCATATTACGAGACTTAGTACTACCATTGAAACACATGTGAACATTTTCATTAAACTTAATATCAATTTCTTGTAGGGAAAACACACATATTGCTGATTTACTCATTGGCTCATTTGTAATACCTTTTGATGGACTAAACGATGTAATTAGTACAGAGTCACCTGCATCAATACCTAATTGATTGGCTAAATTTATACCTGCCTTAGCAATTTTAGCATCTTGAGCTAAATTGTAATTGACAAGCTCACTTTTATCATTCACAATCTCTTCTCGAACATGACACTCTAATGTTACCTCAGTGTAGCTGTTGTAGTTATCATCATTGACACAGGTACGGGCCAGTCTTGTCACATAGCCAAGCTCTTCATTACCAGCAAGGTGAGAATGTTTTTGGATTATTAGAAAGTATGCATACTCACTAGCATTAAAGCCATACACATAATGTACAAGAAAATTGTCTCTATATTTGACATCTATCTGTATAGAACTTTGCTTAGAAAATGTTGACTGTGCCAGTTCAAGTGTCATAAGATTTCGACTGGATATAGCTGGAACATCATGTCTGTACTCTCCATTATTTGTGAATGTGGTCCCAACATACAGTGCATTAGATCTATCCCAAGCGTTATATCTTTCAGGACCAATAAATGCATAAGTAGATGCTTCCATATCATTAGCTGCTACACTCTCGGGAACGAAATCGGGGTTCGCTGATAGGTCATTGAGTTTATATTTATAACAGGAACCCTGAGCTACTGAGCCACACACAATCACTATTCTTGATTCCTGATCAATTACGAGTATTTTATTCATGTTATCGGTAAGTGTCGTTTGTGTATCAGACGAGGGACATCCAGTCGCATGGCAAACGGGATTATCTTGTTTCGGCCCGGTCTGTATAACATGAATCGGCTTCAGATCTGGACTCAGTTGGTGAATCCAATTCAGCGATGCCGCATAAACCTGACCGCTAACTTTGTCTATAGCGAGGTGATTGAAATAGAATGTCCGATTATCATTCAATGGGTACTGTGATATGAACTCGTACCCGTGGACTATTGTGCGTTGAAGCCAGATTAATATGAGTAATGTTGAAGTAAAAGAAGTCATGTTTGCATCTTATTTTATCTGCATTGAAAACTGTTACACAATTTAATCACTTGTAATATTTCAACAACGTTTCAACCCATTTTTATTTTACAAAACTGAACGAAAAACATTTCCAATTCCTTATTCACGGGCTTGTCGCTTGACAAGTTGACACTTTGACTTGACAATTGACAGCGTAAAAAAAATCCAAAAGAGATTTTCTTTTTTTTTGTTAAATTTACCCCAATGGGGAAGGCAAAGGAAAAAATCCATACAGCCAAGTCAGTTGTGTTTTTCTTTTACATCAAAATGCATTGGTGAGATGCATTTCGATGCTTTTGCTTTACCGGAACTTTCGGCAGCAACTCTTCACAATGAATCTTAATAGAACGCTCTGTGGAAAGTTGTATAGTATAACGATATTGTTTCCACACACTGTTCATCACTAATGGATAACAATTTTTTCACAATATTTACCACGATAAGCTACAAATTTGTAAAACAAAAAAATTAAATAAGTACATAAATTTTGCTAAAATGCCGCCAAAAGAAGCCACTAAAAAGTTTACAGTACCTACACACACACACACAGAGAGAGAGTTTTTGGCGGGCATCGAAGATGGCGGTTCAGTCATTTTTCAAAATTCAAATTCAAAAGCTATTTATTACTTATTGGTTACAATCACTTGTAATCGTCAGCAGGTTCTTAAGATGCTTAGAACTATAAATTACCGTTGTGTGGAAACACTAAACAGCGAAATGAGGTGTTCGCTAGGAGGTTATCCTTTTACTATAGAAATTGTAACAATTCTTTAAAGTGTTAATAATAATTACGTTAGTAAATATTAAACTTGGACTGATTGTTATTTGAATTTCCGTCATATTTTGAGACAGTACTAAAAAGTCAGTTACTAAAAACAACCTGCATTATATTGAATCTCATAAGAATACTCAGAAGAATAAGTTATTCTTCTGAGTATTGAATAATACTACTTCAGATACTACTAAACGGAGCACGAAGCCGGCTAGGCCATGAAATCCGGTGTCGCCAATTCCGGTGCTGTACATTCCGGCGTCGTACAATCTCGTGTCGTACATGTGCATCCTTTTAGGCCTTTTGGGCAGTGTTGCCAACTTAGGGGATTTCCCCTAGATTTAGGGGGAAAATGAATGCGATGGGATTTTTTAGGGGTATTTAAATTTTTAGGGGTTTTTTGACTTATATATAATATTTTGTCAAATTTTTATTTCTTATATTTTTTTCATCAAGAAAAATAGAGGTATAAAAATATAGGGCCTAAAGTAAAGCAATCTAGCCAATCATGTTTATTTGTTGATCTAACCGCTAACGGCTCAGCGACATCTAGTTTTCTTATTATCAGTGTTTACCATAAACATAATAAACATAATAGGTATAGGTGATAGGAGTTAGGACGCGACTGTGGTTACGTTGTCTATGCTTAGAGTTTTTGGCGGGATTTGAGCAGAAATGGACGACAGTTTTATTTTTTGTTTTACTTACTTTGTCGTTATTAATATTGTGTGAGTGTGGTGAAATTTGCATAATAGTGATTCATTAGTGATGAACAGTGTGCGGAAACAGTGAAATAGGTATGAAAAAATAGAGCGTTCGTCGGGAGTTTGTCGTTATATGCAACTTCCCACTATGCAATTAATAAAATAGAGCGTTTCAAAGTTCCTACTTTAGACCTTACCGCCGAAACGCGGAATGACGTCACTAGTTCAAAATTACACCTTATTAATCTGTGATAGAAATGTCACTGTCATATTGACAGGGTCATGTGACACTGACAGACAGATAATTTCAATATCCAAAAGCGAAATTAAGGTTGATCTGTGTCGATTTTCTTCCAAAAGTTCCAGTAAAGAATCGAAATGCATCGAATCGAATTGACACAATTTCTGAGTATAAATTTCATGCAAGTACCCTATTAGCATTTTGATAATAAATCTTCATGTTGTGATTACGAAAAAAGATTGATCGTAAAAAAAAATCAAGAGACATTTTTGCTTTTGATTAAATTGTTTTTTTTTTAAGACCAATTATTTCACCTTAATGATTTCGAAACTAGGCAAAAATTTTGGCGCTACTATTTACTATAAAGTTTTTTTTTCAATAATATTATTGTATTTAGGGGATTTAGGGGTTTTTGACTTAACTTGTAGGGGTAAATATTTTTGAGGGTTGGCAACTGCTTTTAGGGATTCTGTCTGTATCTCTAAGTAGTTTGTGGTCTGTATTTACGGTTCATGTAGTTTGCGGTGTTTTTTTCGTTTCTTATTTGTGTTATATCTAAAAAAGGATAGAAATAAATATTTTTTGAAGTATTTGTCACATTTAAAGTTCATAATTTCAATACAAGTTTACTCGCTACTTAGTTATAATTGGAAACTTAAATTTTTTATGGTGTAGGTAGGTAAATTATAAAAATATGGCTTCGATGGCACCTGGAGGTCCAGGAGATCCGCACACCCAGATGAATACATACAGGAGTTATGTGACTATGCTAGCAGATCCAGGAGCAAAGGATGAAATTAAGTTGAAAGCTGCGCAAGAGTTAACCGAAAATTTTGAGGTAACTTACACTGTAGCAAAATATCTAACTACCCTTGTACAACCCGTGCTTAAAAGTTTTTTTGACTAGTTATCTTAATTCTTGAGCGATGTAAATTAAAGTTTTTCAAGACTTGAGATAAGTGGAAAATGTTTGACACCATAGTCCCTAACATATTGTATTGTTTATATTTTACCATCGTTAGATGTGATTTTTTTTTACAGATTATGATTATAAATATAGTGTTATCCTTTATTAATATACTTTCCAAAGTTTTAAAGAATATAGCTAAATTAACAACCAATAGCAAATGTATTGTTTGATGACAGGTAATATTAAGTTCACCGCAGTATCCTCAGTTCTTGGACCATTCATTGAAGATATTTCTGAAAATATTACAAGAAGGTGAACCACATTTCATTGCTGAATATAACATACAGCAAGTGAGGAAGCTCATCTTAGAGATGATACATCGTCTTCCAATAAGCGATACATTGAGGCCATATGTTAAGAGTATCCTTATATTGATGTTGAAATTAATGGAAATTGAGAATGAAGAAAATGTACTAGTATGTTTGAAAATATTTATGGAGCTACATAAACAATATAGACCTACATATAGTGCTGAAGTTGATGTAAGTAAAGTAAAAATAGGCAACACACCAGCTAATGAGCCGACACAATAATATGTTGTGTTGTTTAACATTAATTAATAAAATGTAAGATGTAAAATCTTGTGTCCTAGTGTTTGTTATCGAACTCCTCCGAAACGTCTTGACCAAATTTTATGAAAATTTTTGTGTTTATTTAGTAGGTCTGAAAATAGGTTGCAGGCTATTTTTAATACCCCTAGGGTAGCCCTCTGGAATTTTTAATTTTTATGTTTTGGACAAAACATAAAAGCTGGAGTTCCTGCGGGAATTCCGAAATTTGTGGGGGTGAAACCGCAGGGCACCGCTAGTAGTTTATCTTAAAATCTTAAAATTCATCAGCTGGTCTGTTCGTAAATACTATGGAACAAGAAGATAAATGGACGCAGATATGCAATAACATGTTAACCCACAAATTTAAGTTAAAGATTCAGAACGATTTATTGAGAGTTAGGGAACATTTTTTTATTTTGTGTTTACCTTATTACATTGCTTAAATATGTAACCAAATATTTAACATAAAAAATGAAGACACAAAATGGCGCTAAACTTTAAAACACGATTTACTCAAAACTTCTCCAGTGTGGGTTAACACACTATTGCTTATCTATGTCCAAATGTGAAATGTAACATGAGTTGCAGTTAATTAATTGGATTAAATTTTGCTTGTTTGATAAATTTCTATTTTTTTTAATTTTTAGATACACAAATTTCTACAATGGGTTAAAGGTATTTACTCAGATTTGCCAAATCATTTGCCTAAAATATTTGAGCCAAAACCAAGAATCCGAGTAAAGGACTTGTCTGAGGTGAACATAGAGCAACTGCTGCAAGAGACATATACAGCTACTCCTATACACACTGAAAAGAAATTAATAGATGGAAGTGTTGTAACTGTGAGTATTTATTAATGATTTTGTTTCAATTCTTTCACATAGTTAGGACAATAATTAAATTTCTAGTGATAACATTGACAAGAATAAGTATAAAGTATTATTATATTTTTTTAGCTGGTCAGAGACATTAATACTACATATAGACGAGAGTATGTTTCATTTTGTAGTGTTTGTGATCTTTCATTAATTTTTTTCATTTTCAACTGAAGAGTGAAAATAAAATACTGTAATCATAATTTTTTAAGAACAACAGCTTTTGTATTCTATTTGAAATGGCTGGATCATGTTTGATGCAGTTAACCCGAAAGACAGAAAACAGATAAAGGTCCACGAAGTGGAAAAAAGGGGGGAAATAAATTGAAAAGAATATATTTCCATAGAAAATGCTACTATCGTCGCTATAATATTTCCCTATGCACCAGTCAGCATTGGCACTATTTGTACGCGGTACTCTTTCTTTATACTTAAGTATGTACATAAAATGATACCAGCTGTCCCGCGCGGTTTTACTCGCGATAAGTTCGTAGTTTCTGCGGAAATTCCAGGATAAAAGTACCCTATGTCCTTCCCTGCACTCCTGACAACGTGTATGTAAAATTTCATGATGATCCGTTGAGCCATGAAAGTGTAATAAATAAACAAATTCACTTTTGCATTTATATTATTAGTAAGGATTCATTTGCGGTAGGTCCATGGAGAAAAGAGAGCCGAGAGAGCCGAGCGTTGTAGATCTAGGCTGGCATCAAGTTACACCTTGCCCTGCATTGTATCTAAATATGTTGCAGGTTTACAAAGTCATATGGAAACATTGAAATGTAAACAGTATTTAAAATTTGTATTTGAATTGGTATTATGTAATTTTTTTTAGTACAACTTGATTCCAAGATCAGTGTTATCGCTCAAAGTGATACAGGAGCTACCAATAATTGTGGTGCTGATGTACCAATTGTACAAACAGAATGTTCATCAAGAGGTCAGCAATTTCATTCCCCTCATTATGGAAACGATAACTTTGCAACCAGCTGTTACACACAGGTAACCATTTTAAGGCTGCTCATCCAACTCGGACTGTTGTAGGTCCGACAATCGGGTAGAATTTTTCGCCGATCCTTGCCACCGATTTAACCAACGCCGCCTACGTCCGTTATTTTGCCTGTGGCTATGTCCTTTCCTAGCAATTGCTTGCGGGTCATTGTTGATGAGTAGTATGCTGATGCATACACGACTGCTAAATTATGATAATGTAACGAGCTGTGCCCTGCGGTGTCACTCGTGTGAGTTTAGGAATTCCTTCAGAAACTCCATAGTAGCCTAATTTACTTCCTATAACATCAGCTAATTGGCAGTGAAAGTCGCATCAAAATCGGTCTAAGCGTTTCGAAGATTTACCTGCATGAGTTTCGAAATTCCTGCAGGAACTTAGTTTTTTTATAAGAACCTTACAATAACAAACAAAAAAAATAGAACTAACAAAATTGGTCCAGCCATTCAC
Organism: Zygaena filipendulae; assembly: GCA_907165275.2. Lineage (NCBI taxonomy): Eukaryota > Metazoa > Arthropoda > Insecta > Lepidoptera > Zygaenidae > Zygaena > Zygaena filipendulae. The sequence continues at coordinate 4,631,897 of OU015649.1, forward strand.
GTGTGAATCGTGATACCAGGGAAATACGAATTCATTTTTTATATTTTAATATATATAAAATGCTTTGTACTAAATGATTGATGGATCAACGAACAGCCTAAACCGCTGATTGTAGAGACCTGTAACTTGGAGGGTGTGTTCTTTGTGACTGATAAGAAAGGCTTTTTGAAAATTCAACCCCTAAGGGGATGAAAAGGGGTCGCAAAGTTTGTATGGAATAATTCCGCGGGAACTTCGAAATTATCGCGGGTGAAACCGCGCGGGACAGCTAGTATTTTAATAATATAATATTCCATTTTTCACTGAAGAACCGTTTTTCTTTAACTGAACAATTTTAGGATGTGGGAATTTTAATATTTCAATCTATATAATGAATAATGAAACACGTTTAGTATTTGAACTACCCGACAAATAATAAGCAATCTGACTGTTAGATTAAAAAGTCAGCCTTTACATAATATAAGTACTCGGTTTTGTAAAATGTTGATGACTGGAAAGAAAAGTTGATAAGCCAGAATAATATATAAATATTCTATTTCAGACAATCTGCATCATTCAATAAAGAGGTTTTTGTAGATTTCATGGGAGCACAAATTAAGACATTAGCGTTTTTAGCTTACATAATAAGAATATATCAAGACACTATAGCCAATCATGCAAACTTGATGGTGAAGGGTATAATTGGCTTGCTGACGTTGTGCCCTCCGGAGGTTGCTCATCTCAGGAAGGAGCTGGTGATAGCCACGAGACATATTCTCGCCACTGATTTGAGACTGAGTAAGTTTAATATCCCACCAAAAAGATTTTGACGCCAAAATGAAAATGACGCCAAGACTACCGTGCCCCCAGGTCAAATAACTCCAGTGCTTCTATTATATATACCTTTAGACCAAGACCCCAAAGAAACATCAAATCTTAAAAATCGAAGTAATCATCATTGATTTGAATTATGCAAAAAAATCGTCTCTTGTTGATTAATTATCTACCTGAAAAACTAAACAGAATTTTTATTTTCATAACCCAACACTTCAACTTATTCATGCAATTTATAAAATATATAATGCAAAAAAATCCACTGATTATATTGCTATTGATAACATCGGGCGAGTGTTTACTTAAAAGATGGCCAATGTAAGAACACAAATTATAGGTAAAAGCTATTCCTATTTATCGCCAAGTAGCTGTCCCCCGTGGTTTCACCCGCGAAAATTTCTTAGTCCAGAATGAACAGTACGTATAAACTTTCCTCTTGACTCTATCTATCTTCACTCTCTCTATTGGTGAAAACGCATGAAAATACGTTCAGTAGTTTTTTGAGGTTATCGTGAACAGACACACACACACAGATTGACGCGGCGGAGAAGTTTATTGTTCTATAATAATACTAGCTGACCCCCGCGGTTTCACCCGCGGTAATTTCGGAGTTCCCGCGGGAAATCCGAAAGTGCCCTATGACACTCAGGACCATTGTAGCTTCCTATAAGTGAAAGAATTTTCAAAATCGGTTCAGTAGATCCAGAGATTACCCCCTACAACGTCACAAACTCACAAACTTTTGCTCTTTATAATATTAGTATAGATAGATGTAAGGACGAACCGAGCAATAGGCTAGTTTCCTGGGTAAAAAAATCAAAATTATATTTAGTCCGTCAGTTAGATAATAAAAAAATAAAAGACACGTATTTTTTGCTTTTTTAAAATAATGGAAATATGCATAGATAAAGCGCATTAAAGTTTAGGGTGGGGGACTCGTGATGTCACAGCTCGCTATAACGTGCGAACAAACTGTAGCGAGGCGTGACGTCATGTGAAATTTCGACTTGATATATCTCCGTTATTTTTTGGTTACATAAAAAAAAAAAATACGTGTCCAATATTTTTTAATAATCTACAAAACGGACTAAAAAAGAAAATTTAGGAAACTAGCCTATTGTTCGTAACATCGGAAATGCGCGATTTGTACAGAGTTCGTGCCGTTCATGGAGCGTTTGTTCGACGAGGACGTGCTGCTGGGCGGCGGCTGGACGGTGCACGAGTCGCTGCGGCCCGTCGCGTACTCCACGCTCGCCGACCTGGTGCACCACGTCCGGCAGCACCTGCCGCTCAGCGACCTTGCCATTGCAGCACATCTATTCTCCAAAAATGTACATGACGAATCGCTGCCCACCAGGTAAACATCCTAAATAATAATAATAATCCACTTCATAACACACAGATCTACTTGATCTACACTAAGCTATAAGCTTGTGTCGTGGCAACCAAGCAACACGTGGTATATACTACATATCATTACATATAATATATTATACTATAGATATATAAACACGCCCATACTGGAAAGTGGCACCCTGCGTTCTTCACACAAAGTCTACCCCCACCGGGAATCGAACCCGGAACCTCTCGATTAGCGGGTAGAGATGGTGACCTACTGCGCCAATCGGGTCGTGACTGACTGACTAGGTACTCGTATTTACGCAGTCGGCCTCAGTTCTGAACCTTGATGTTCCTGATTCCTTGACCATAACGTGCGCGCCTTTTGTACAATCCCAGACGTTGGTTCTAGATGCCAAAAGAAGCTGTGTTCTGTATGCCATAACACATGTCTATGTATTTTTAGGATCGTACAAGTACAACACAATTCCGCTCCATTTCGGCTTCGGTAACCCGGGAGGCTCAATGTTTTCTACAGCTACTATTAAGCTTGTGCACTGCCTCAATATTGTTTCGTTTTTTTTTCTTTGTCCATTCAGCATTCAGACAATGTCGTGTAAGCTTTTGTTGAACCTCGTGGACTGCATCCGCCAGCGGTCGGAGAGCGAGGCGGCGCCGGGGGCGGGCGCGCAGCCGCAGGGCCGGCAGCTGCTCATGCGCATACTGGAAGTGTTTGTGCTCAAATTTAAAACCATATCGAAGCTGCAACTGCCCGCGCTCATGTCCAAGTGGTATGTACTTGTGGTGCTTGGTGCTTCGTGTACACTTTTTGGTTTATTTTTTTAATATTACCAAATTAACTTGTAGTGTAACACGTTATATAATTTTAATACAGTAAAAGTTGATTCGTAAAAATACACGTATGGTCATAATTTTTTTATACAAGCTTTGTGGCGCCATTACCGACGGGAATAGTATTATTGGGGTGACACATTTTTGTATTAAACTCTGAAAACTGCAGAAATCAAATAATATTTGTTTAAAGTTAATTTATTAAAATTTTACTATAGCAAACGCAGATATGTTACCAATAATAAATTGAACAAAATAAATTGCGTCAATTTGTTAGATAAATCTCGGTGATCGTATCTCTAGTAAAAAGCGATTGAGTGAATATTTTTATCGATAAATTATATGTTGCAGTAAACAAACAGTAGGTGGTGGCGGTGTGTGCACGAGCCCGAGCACGTCCACAGCCGCAGTCTCGACCACCCCATCGCCCGATGTGAAGATGGAAGAAGAAAAGCCTTCCCCAGACTTCCTGGACAGTATATCAAAAACAGAAGAGAAATCCCGAATAGGATTCTCCAACTCTCAAAATAATAATTTGAATGTCGGAGATTACAGAACGTTGGTGAAGACGTTAGTTTGTGGCGTGAAGACTATCACTTGGGGCTGTGCTTCTTGTAAAGTAAGGACTTGTCATTTTTTACATCATGAGAAAAATATTGCTTAAATTGTTATAGTTTATATTATAATATTATTAGCTGTTCCCGTTGGTTTGATCTGCGTTAATATTTGAGTCCCCGCGGGAATTCTTGGATAAAAACTATTCTGTCCTTTTTTGTAATCCTGAAAACGTGTGTTGTTAAAGACGCGAAAGCGTTACGTTACTTGATACAAGTTACTATTATGTGAATGTGAGTATTTTTTTTACGCATTATGAGAAAAATATTGAATAACAATTTAAGCAATCACGACTTAACGGCTCAACCGATCACCATGAAAATTTGCATACACGTTATCAGGGGTACAGAAAAGGATATAGGGTACTATGATCGCGGTATTCCCGCGAGAACTCCGAAACTATGTAACTTGTGCGAAACGGCAGCGAACGCCTAGTAGAGTAGAGTGCATACGCTAACGGCTAATCCGCCGACAGACGACGACCAACTCGGAGGGCGGCACGTCAGCGACGATCACCGGCCAGAAGCAGTTCAACGCGCGCGAGACGCTGGTGTTCATCCGGCTGGTGCGCTGGGGGCTGCAGTCGCTCGACATCTACACGCTGGCGGCGCCGCGCGCGCCCGCGCACGCGCCCGTGCAGCCGCAGGTGCGCTCCAAGGAGGAGAAGGAGGTCTTGGAGCATTTCAGCGGAGTTGTAAGTGTACACACACACACACACACACACACACAAAAATTATCGATATGAATTTCTGTTTGTTATCCTTTAACTCGCCTGCTATAATATCATATTTTTATTTTTTGCAATGTCGATACGCCTGTCTAGTTTTATTAATTTATAGAGATGGACCTGTTTCTAGATCAATGGCTGCTGATAGTCGACACGACAAATTCCTTTTTGAAATCACGTAATTGACGGCAAGGAACTTTTATTACTGTCCTTTTGCATTGAGAAATTTTTCACAAATTGATAAATTAATATGGAAATGAACAATATGCTTTTAATCCGCGACTTTTACTGAAAATAATAAAAACAAACTGTTGCAAAAGTGGTGCAAAATATTCACTTCCCATCTATATTGTTACAGTTCTCCATGATGCACTCGCAAACCTTTCAAGAAATATTCACGGCGACGATATCCCATATGGTCGAGCGGATCAACAAAAACGGGACTTTGCAAATAATCGCTAACACATTCCTTTCCAACCCGACGACTTCGCCGATATTCGCGACGGTGCTCGTTGAGTATCTACTGAAGCGAATGGAGGAGATGGGAACTAATATAGAAAGGTCGAATCTATATTTGAAACTGTTTAAACTGGTGTTCGGCTCCGTCAGCTTGTTCCCCAGCGAGAACGAGCAGATGCTGCGGCCGCACCTCCACAGTATAGTCAACAAAGCGATGGAGTACGCGATGACCGCTAACAAAGAACCGCACAACTACTTTTTGCTGTTGCGCGCTCTCTTTCGTTCGATAGGAGGCGGCAGTCATGACCTTCTTTATCAAGAGTTCTTACCGCTGTTACCGAATCTTTTAGAAGGTCTCAATCGACTACAGAGCGGCCTCCATAAACAACACATGAAGGATCTTTTTGTGGAATTGTGTCTGACCGTGCCCGTCAGGCTCAGTAGTCTCTTACCTTATCTGCCTATGTTGATGGATCCCCTAGTGTCGGCGCTGAACGGCTCGCATACACTTATATCGCAGGGCCTGCGCACGCTCGAGCTGTGCGTGGACAACCTGCAGCCAGACTTCTTGTACGAACACATCCAACCAGTGAGAGCCGACCTGATGCAAGCTCTTTGGCGGACACTGCAGAATAACGAGGTCGCGCGAATAGCATTCCGAGTTCTTGGCAAGTTCGGCGGCGGCAACCGCAAGATGATGATAGAGCCGCAGCGGCTGGAGTACCGCGAGACGGACGTGCCGCCGCCGGCCATCCAGACATATTTCCAGGACCAGCCGAAGCCGATCGACTTTGAAGTTGACAAGGTAGTTGAGACTGCTTTTTCAGCGCTCAAATCCAGCACAACCGATCCTTTTTACAGACGACAATGTTGGGAAGTTTTGCGTTGTTATTTGGCATCGTCCCTGAATTTAGACGACGATAGAGAAACTCTACAGAAACTGTTCAACCATCCCAGTTTCGTCGAGGGGAAAATCAGAACTGAGACGGGACCTTATTACAAGTGCACCAACAGCATAGTGCGGAACACACACCGCACTGCGCTCACTGGAATGTTCGTAGCCGCAGCCATCAAAGAGTTGCGTGGACACGTGCTCCCGACGATGGTGTCGCTGGTGCGACATTACACTTTGGTAGCGATAGCGCAAGAGGCCGGACCGTTCGCCGACTCGGGCGCACCTAAGGAGGGGCTGGATGCTTTGGTGCTCGTCGATGCGATCGCAGTAGTGATGGGACACGAGGAGAAAGAGCTGTGCAAGCCCGGCCACTTGGCCCTGGTGCTGATGACCGAGACGGCCACCACCGTGCTGGGCAGCAGGGAGCGCGCGTGCCGCCTGCCCCTGATGGAGTACCTGGCCGAGCGCATGTCCGCGTTGTGCTACGAGCGGGCCTGGTACGCTAAGCTGGGCGGCTGTATAGCGGTCAAATTCATGTTCGAGAAGATGGCCCCCGAATGGGTGTACAAGCACGTGTTCACTTTTTTGAAAGCCGTCCTGTTTGTGATGATGGATTTAACCGGTGAAGTTTCGTCTGGCGCCATAGATATGGCGACAGTGAATTTGGAGCGGCTGGTGCGCGTGTGCGTCGTGGGCCCCGGCGCCGCCGGCGAGCCTGACGCTGAGGTAGCCGCGGCTAGGGCCCGCGCGCTCAACGATGTTCTGCAGGAGTTAGTGCTGCAGGTCACGAGTCCGCACCTGCTGGTGCGGCAACAGGTGGGTTCACAGCTAGCTGCTCGCGGCACAGTAGACTATTATACGAGGATGGTGATACATTTAATACACCTTATATATGGTGTTTACCTGCATGAGCGAGGGTGCTTAGTTCAGGGGTGTTATTATGATCACTTACATTCTTTTTGAACACGGGAAAGTCTTGTTTACTAATTCAATTTCATATCCCGCATTTTGAGTTCAATATTACCTAGATACTGATAGTGACTCGAGCGTAAGTGATGAAAAAATCATATTTATTTCTCAAAACACGTGTGCCGTTTTTTAGGCGATGAAATCTCTCAAGCTCATAGCGGAACTTCAGGGCAAGACGGTCACTGAAGTAATGGACCCGCACAGAGAGGTGTTGGCCGATATCATACCGCCAAAGAAGCACTTGCTCCGACATCAACCCGCCAACGCGCAAATGGGTCTCATGGATGGCACTACGTTCTGCACTACTCTGAATCCGAGACTATTTACAATTGGTGAGTAGTGTCCTATGTATCATGTAGTCACGATGAAAGGTGTGTGACGTGAACGTGATGATGACATGAACAAGTATTTGTTAGTACCTACTTGTGTTCTTGTTATCATTGCCTTCATTTATTCTTTGGCGTCACACACTTCTGATACCTAAACCTTCCTCCTGAATCATTCATTCTATTAGTGCAAACCGCATGTTAATCCGTTCAATAGATTTTGAGTTTATCGCGGACAAACAGACGCGGCGGACGTGTTTTATAATAATATATTATGTAGTGATGAGTAGAAGGTATAATCAACTAGTGTGTGCTATAAGTAACTATATTTTTATTTATCACTCTGTCCCGCGCGGTTTCACCCACGATAATTTCGCAGTTCCCTCGGAATTTTTCCATACAAATTTTGCCTCCCTTTTCACCCCCTTCGAAGAAGAAGAAGAAAATACATTTATTTCAGCATAACACAAGAATTTTGGTTGTTGTAATAGGGGTTGGTTGTAATAGGTGTTGAATTTTCAAAATTCCTTTCTTGTCCGATGCCTACGTCATACAAGGGTCTCTACGATCAGCTGTTTAGGCTGTGCGTTGATCCGTCAGTCAGTCGTTCAGGACAAAATATCTTATACATATTATGTATGTATAACTTATTTTTCATAAATTAACTGTAGTCTACGACTTTTCTGCTATGGCAGCTATGGTTTTGCAATGTTAAAAAAATTGTAACGACTCACGGCACAGTCGAATAGTTTCGTGCAACGTGGTGTTGGTGTGGTGCGTTCCCAGATCTGAGCATAAACGAACACAAGGTGTTCTTCCGCGAGCTGCTGTCGCTGTGCGAGGCGGAGGACGCGCAGCTGGGCAAGCTGCCGTGCTACAAGGGCGTCGCGCTGGCGCCGCTGCGCATCTCCGCGCTGCGGGCGCTGGCCGCGTGCCACTACATCGCCGAGAGGCAGTGCCGCGAGAAGATATTCCATGTTCTGTACAAGGCCTTGGAGAAGAACGACCAAGAACTCCAACAGGTACGCGCCATTCCTCCGGCAAAGAATACCTACTTATAACGAGACCGCGCGGCGGTATAACATGCACTCATTGTGATACCTCCTTCGTTTTTTTATTGATTTTTAATTTATAAATAACTGTATTTACTTGTTCTGTTTTGATGTTCCATTTTTAGATTCAAATAGTGTAATTTTTATCACCATTTTTCTAGTCATTCTATTTCTAGACTCTATACAAAAAACTATTACTATTATATTCATTGTTATAAAAATAATAAACTGGTATTCCTGTCTACTGAACTTAACTCGCTGAAGACGTTGTTTCTGCTGTTTATTGCAAAGCTAGCCGAAGGTCGTGGAAAAACCCCTTCCCCCTTCATCTATCTGTCATTTGGCGCCCATTTAAGTTTTGGTAAGACCAACAGAACTATTACTACGTGAACCTATCGCCAACTCTGTATCTTCCCATACCCCTCCACAACGAAGCGGCAAGCCTAGAACCGTAACCGACACACAATATTACGTTTACGACGCGACGCGAGCCTGAGAAAAGTTAAAAATCCTTACCGACTAGTTATGTTATTATAATGATGATATTGTTCGGGGGCAGGCTGGATTCGAGTGTATGCAGAAGTTCCTGTCGGGTTTCCAAATCGACATGGAGATGGTGCACCCCGTGATGCGGCCCCTGCTGCTGACCCTGGGCGACCACCGGAACCTCAGCGTGAATGGCGCCGAGCGGCTGTCGTACCTTACGCAGCTGTTCCCGTCCACCTTCAGCGACAAGCTGTGCGAGCAGCTGTTGCAGCTGTTGAAGAAACTACTCGATTATTCCATACAGACTAACCGAGGTAAAATATTTAACCCGTATGTAATACAGAAGTATGTACACACTCAATTACTGTCTTATAAATTTCATTTGGATATGAAATTAAAAAACTACTGCCTTGTACGCATAATAGAAATGTGATACCAGTTTTTTTTCGACAAACTAAGACTTTTCTCATAGCGACAGTACAAGTTTATTATTTATTTTATTTAAAGAACTTCCTTGCACTTTATTTTATAACAGGCGGACTTGATGCCTTAGGCATTCTTTACCAGTCAACGTTTTCGCTAAGTGATATTTTAGTGGCAGGTTATCAAAACAGAATTAAAAAAAATATAATATGTATATATATAAATAATATTACCACGAGTTCTAGTCGTTGTCACCATAGCATAAGAGTTCTTTTTAGTTTGTGTATATTGTTTTGATTGTTTGTTTCTTTTATCTTACACGAATTTAACTTTCAGGAAGCAATTTCCTTCAAAGTGTTTCAAAGAATATGGAAAACGAACAGAAGATAATAATCCTGATCGGCATATTCCACCAAATCCCGGCGGCGTCGCCCCGCTTCATAGAGGTGCTGTGCCGCCTCATCTTTCACACGGAGAAGTCGCTCATGATCGAGGCTGGCTCCCCGTTCAGGGAACCACTTGTTAAGTTTCTTTTAAGGTACAAAACTACTTCTATTTACTGTTTTAGTGATTTCGTTTCTTTTATATCTATTTAAATTCTACAAAATATAAATTAAATTTTCAATTACTAATGAAAAGTGACTGCCTAACCTTATGATTATTATTATCAGCATTTTTAGTCACGAGTATTTCCGACTTTTGGGTGTAGGTCACATCTGTGGGAACATGAAATAAAACCAAAACCAAAACAAGCAAAAACAGTTATTTTTCCAATTTTTGTCTGTCTGTTTATATCTGCGCACACTTTGTGCACCAAAGTAATGAACGAATTGTGAAATTTGATGAGTAGGCATTACCTCTCTAGTCAAAATGTACTTCAAGGGAATCCCACCGGGAACTCGTGTCACCTGTTTGAACGAAAGAAACCCCCACTAATAGTGAATAGTTTAAAAAACTGTTCTCGATAAGGCATCTCGTACGTGAGTTAGGTACGTGATCATCCTTAACAGGTTGCAAACAAATCTTTTTCATTTCTAATTGAGATCATTCAAAACTCATGCGGACCACTGCTTTTAAGTCTATGCTTACATTTTATTGGATCTCTGCTGTCTGAAAATAAACAAAAAAATTATTATCAATATAAAACTGGAATAGATAAATGTCCTATTACTTCATGTTGGTCTATAAAACCAAAAGTTGGTCACGATCAGTCCGTATTCTTTTTCATAAGTAAGTCACATACGTGCTGTATGTGTCTAGGTACCTCGCTGGCCACGGGAAAAAATAGTATTGATACGATCATTTTGCTATTTCTTTTTTGAATGCTCAAAGTTGTTGTAACTACGACAGGTATCCAAAAGAAACGTTGGACCTGGTGATGAACGACAACAACATCAAGGACCAGCAGTGGAGCCGCTTCCTGGTGTACCTGGTGACGCACCCGGGCGCGGGCGCCGCGTTCCGCGACACGCTGCACAGCGGCAAGCGGGCGCGCCTGCTGCAGCTGCTGGCCACGCCCGCCGCGCCGGCCCCCGCGCCCTCCGCCGCCGCCGCCGCCCCCGCCGCCGCCGCCGTCGCCGCGCTCGCCGACAGGGCCGAGATGCAGTTCCAGGCGGTGCGCGTGGTCGCGCTGCTCATCAAGTACGACGCGCAGTGGCTGGCGACGCAGCACGACCTGGTCGAGCTGCTGAAGCGGATATGGTGCAACGATCAATACCATGTGCGTTGGAAGTTTTCTTTATTTATTTATTTATTTTCTAGTGATTTCTCGCGGTTTCATCCGCGTTAATTTCAGTTCGGTTTCATCCGCTTGTTTCTTACGTTTGTTTGAAAAATCAAAATCAAAATTATTATCATTATTGATGATCCAGCTTGGGATCATTTTCAATCGTCCAAATATAAATTTATAGTTATATTATGCTAATATCAATATATCATACACATTTTTAATATATGTATATAATATCATACAATTAAATAATTAAAGTACCTACTGTATAAATTTCAATACTATATAAATTCAATATTGTGTAATTTATTTATTTATTTATTTATTGAAAAGAACGACCAACAAAGCATAGTCAGAATTATTTTATAAAAATTAGGAATTAATTAAAATTACAGCACATTTGTTATACATTTGTTGCAGGAAACTCACAAGAAAATTGAAAACGTCGATTGCACTCATTGGAAAGAACCTAAGTTAATAGTGAAGATACTGCTCTGCTACTTCATACACCATCCAAATAATATTGACCTACTTTTCCAATTGCTGAGGGCGCTATGTGACAGATTTATACCAGATTTCCAGGTGAAATATACACTAGCAATTCTTTATAGTTTTCGATATGTGAATATAAAATGCCTTTTTACTTATTTTTTTTTTAAATAAAGAAATGTTTACTGATGAAATACATATTGCTGTGTGTTGCAGTTCCTTAGAGATTTCTTGGAGAACACAGTAGCTCAAACATACCCCGTGGAGTGGAAGCGCTCGGCGTTCTTCCGCTTCGTGGAACACTTCCAGAGCGACGCGATGTCGCAGGACTTGAAAGCGAAAGTTCTCCAGATGATACTGATACCGTGCTTCGCGGTCAGTTTCGACAAGGGCCACAAGATCGTGGGCGGCCCGCCCGCGCCCTGCCAGGACAACCCCGACAACGTCGTGTCGGTCTTCATCAACAATGTGAGTATCATTGTGGGTAAAAAAAATGCTAAGTAGGCAAAGGAAACTATTCCATACAGCCAAGTTTAATCCTACTTATATTGGTAACTTATACTGAAATATATTGGTGGTGTGTTGGCAGGTAATAGATCCGGAGAACCCGTTCGCGTGCTCGGACGCGGTGCGCATATCGCTGCTGCAGTTCGCGTGCCTGCTGCTGGAGCAGGCGTCGGCGCACATCCACGACGCCAACAACAAGAAGCAGGGCAACAAGCTGCGCCGCCTCATGACCTTCGCCTGGCCCTGCTTGCTCGGGAAAAACTATGTCGACCCCGCCACCAGGTATACCCGGCTTCTACCAACCGCCATTTACTACGTTCGTCGTTCATATTTGAATATTATGAATTTCGGGATAAAAAACGATCCCATCCCATTCCATCCGATGTGTTAATTCAGGATATAAGCCACCTGCATTTCAAATCTCATCCAAATCCGTTCAGCCGTTCCTGCGTAAAGAAGTAACAGACATACAGACGCACACATACTAACTTACGCATTTCTATGTCCGCCATGTGATGCAATGTACAATATTTTTCGCCAAAGTTTCATTACAATCAGAAGAACGTTTAGGATCTAATACGGGACAAACAAAGCTACATTTTAGAGTAAAAAACATAACTGTGATCAGGGTGACGTTTGGAGAGCCGTCATTGCTTGTCTACTGTTGCGCGCGTTAAGTTGTTTATGTATCATGTCGAATTAGATTATTATTTCTGTGAACTTACTGTGTGGCAATGAAATATACGATTTAAAGTACAGAAAGGAATTATTATTGAATAGAGCTTTGCCATGTTTTTACACTCACTGTAACTAAATGTATCTTCCTATTCAGTATGACACTATTTGTTTTTAATTCGATTATCATAAAATTATTAACGTATAATAATCTGCGTTTTGTGCTGCAGGTATCACGGACATTTGCTGCTCAGCCACATCATAGCAAAGTTTGCTATACACAAAAAAATCGTTTTACAAGGTACCCATTCTATTGAATTGGATTCTTATTATAATAATTGCTTGTTTTAACATAGCATCACAGAATCTGTTAATTTTAAATTAGTTATGAGGAGCGGAGTCTCCTGGCACAAGCATAATTATGCCTAAAACGAGGCTCCAGCTATTTACTTAGTTATAAGTTCATATTGTGAAAGTAACAAATAATTTTGAATTTGAATTGAATGAATTTGAATTCCCGCGGTAACTCCGCAATTTGCACGCGGGTGAAATCACATGAAATTTGGAAACACGTTGTCAGAACGAACTGCGGCTGCAACCGCGGGGAACAGCTAGTAAATAAATAACTAAATAACTACTTCACAAATAAAAAGTCCAGATGCGACATCAATAAGCCCCCATTCGGGCTTGAGTGTCTTGTATATTTGGATTAATGCAGTTTGTTTCTGTGAGTAAATAAATAAATACATAACAAAAAAAATGTCCCGCTAACGGCTCATTCTTCTCACATAATTAATTGCAAGTTGAGTTACCACTAATATTATACATATTATAATTTTAAACTGACAGCGTGCTACTGAAGAGTTTGTTGCGCAGTTCTTCTCTTCAGCTATATCACTAGGAAGCTGTGAAAGGTGGGTATTTTATGGGTGCTGTCATAATAACTGTAATTTTAATGACATCAAATGCGTCGCGCAGTGTTCCACAGCCTGCTGAAGGCGCACGCGCACGAGGCGCGCTCCGTGGTGCGCCAGGCGCTGGAGATCCTCACGCCCGCAATGCCGCAGCGCATGGAGGACGGCAACACGATGCTCACGCACTGGACCAAGAAGATCATCGTCGAGGACGGACACTCCATACAACAGCTGTACCACATATTGCAGCTTGTCGTTAGACACTACAAGGTAGGGACGGATGTTGTTTACCTATTTAGTAATGTAATGGTTCATCTTTACTTTTGTTTTTGGTTTTTGTTCTAAACTTTTGATTTCCTAGACGCCCAGAAAAATGACTGGTGTCCAAGTGTTGTCTGTTTACAGAACAAAAAATTTGAAAGCTCGTATTTATAAACGGTACTCGAAGTTGATACGCTTTTCCCAACGCAATGAGCGGCAATATTTGCCGCGTTCCACGACCGCGCATTGTGTTTGTCAGGCGCGTCGCAAGGGCACCCAATATACGCGCATGATGCGCTTAATTCATGTCTTGAAATTTAGCGGAGCATTTAAAACGTGGGTAGGCGATCTGATTTTGGCTAATGTCGGGCCCAGCTGAAAATCAGCGCTACGGCTCCGTGCCTAGCAATGTGCTGAGCTGGGCACCATTTTGGCTTAAGAAAGTAATTTTAGATTTAGTGATAGGTATTCTGTAACTGTGTTTTAGTTTTAATTTAATTTCTCTTTTAATGTAATGTTTTTCTTTAAGCCAAATAAAATTTATTATTATTATTATTATTATTATTATTATTATTATTTTGAATGCTCTAAAATGCTCTGTAAAGTTTGATGAGAGTATACAGTAGGTACTCGTGTTGCGCAGGTGTACTACCCCGTCCGCCACGCGCTGGTCGGGCACATGGTGGCGGCGATGCATCGGCTCGGCTTCTCGGCGACCGCGTCGCTGGAGCACCGGCGGCTCGCCGTCGACCTGGCCGAGGTGGCGCTGAAGTGGGAGCTGCAGCGGATACGCGACCATATGCAGGACGACATCGTTGTACGTATCCGTGTATTACTTGACATAGTTGGTCCCCGTTGTGAAATCAACTTCCTGTCTATTTTTCAAGGTTAAACTTCGTCTCACTGCTCAGCTCGCCACACATCGATAATAATATTCAAACTAAATCGCCTGCAGATCTTCATATTTTATATCTTTATTTATTTAAATAACAATTAATACTACTAGGTATTTACTACTGAAAATACTAAAATATTCCCATAAAAATATAGATTATTATCACAGAAACACAAAAATAGGTAGTTTCTGAAATAAACCCCTATCAAACAGAACCTGGTTTTATTTCTTCATGTAAGCTGGTTAATAGCGTAAGTTGCCATGTTATATACGTGTGTGACATGGTGTGAACTGTGATGTTCGTATGTGTCCCAAGGTGAGCGTGTCCGAGAGCGGAAGCGTTAAGCGTGCATCGTCTGAGGAGAGAGGCGGCGAGACGCGTAAGGCTCTAGCTACGGGCTGGGGTAGTCCGGGCGGGGGTGGGGGCGGGGGCGGGGGCGGCGCGGGGCCCAGCGGCGCGGCGCCGCACGCGCGCCTCGAGCCCGACGCGGCGCGCCCGCTCGACCGCGCGCACGTCGACGTCATACTCAACCTGCTGCTGAGGCTCGCCTGCCAGGTACCTGCTACACAGTCATAATCCTCACTAATATTATAAACTAACTGTTCCCTGCGGTTTCACACGCGATGATTTCGGAGTTCCCGCGGAGGCGGAAAGCGTCTCTTCCTTTTACATTTGGTATTGTTTGGTTGGCAGTGCATGCAGGCGTCGGAGGGCGGCGGCGCGGGCGCGGGCGCGGCGCTGCCCGGCGAGCAGCTGTCGCGGCGCTGCGTGCAGCTGCTGCGGCTCGCGCTCAAGCCGGACGTGTGGGCCCATCTGTGCGAGCCCAAGCTGGCCTGGCTCGACAAGGTACATTTTTAAAATTTTATTTTATTACGTTTCGGCTGACTACCAGCGCTGCCCCGCGACGACTTTCTTATAATACTTCGGACAACGTCTAGTTATTTTTCACTTTTAACAGCTGTAAGAGCCAAAACACGTCAGCAGAATAATTAAGTAGGTAGGTATGTATTTGAATGATGTTGGTTGCCTATTAGGCTTGTATTGTTTTAGCTGTAACCCATATGTGAAAAACAGTGAAAAGCAGCTTGCATGCATGCAAAATTCACACCGGTGAAACCGTGGTCATCAGTCTGCCATGTGTGTGATATGGTGAGATGTCGTGGAGTTTTGCTCGACTCTCTCTCCCTATCCCCTAATCTCATGTGAGATATTTAACGATGCTTATGGTGAATGTAAGCAATTTAATGTGTTTTATTGCGTTGGATTAAATAAATAAAAATGCAATTTCGCATTTTACACCGTTTCTTGCGACAAAAAAGAAATACGTTATATTTGTTTCTCCCCCACGTGAGATTAGGTGAGGTCCGGCTCGACCCCCTCCCTCCATTAACGCGTCACGCATTGAATGGACACCCTCTAATGCCAAATAAACTATCTACATATTATAATATGCCAGGTGTTCGCGGCGGCGGAGACGAACCCCGGCGCGTGCACGGCGCTGGAGCTGGTGACGCTGCTGCTGGGCGTGCTGCGCCGCGAGCAGGTGCTGGCGGCGCTGAAGCCGCTGCAGCGCGGGCTGGCGGCCTGCGTCGCCTGCTCCAGCCCCAAGATCGTGCGCCTCACGCACAACCTGCTCGCCAAGCTCACCGCGCTCTTCCCCACGGAGCCCACCGGCGCCGCACACTCCTCCAAGGTCGGTGTATATTTCGTCCTAGTAGTAGTGCTTTTTATAACAACCGAAAGAGTATGTTTCTTATAATAGTTCTCATTATTTAATTATGGCATCTCAGCCGTAACCCTTACAGATAGAGTATCCAGCTTCAAGTCCATTTTTTTAATTGTTTGATTGTTTTATTGTGTTTCAATAAAGAATTATCTATCTATCCATATTCCAGCGCTCGATTGTTTTTGCTTTAAAATCTTTTTTTATTAATTTTCAGTGAAATCTCTCATGTAGTTCGTATTGTGTCATTATTTCCGTATAAACTTGTTCGTTGTCGCTCTAACACTCGGTTTTATTTTTATATCGGTAACAGTATGAGGAGCTGGAAACACTGTACGCGTGTGTGAGTAAGTACGCGTTCGAGGGCCTCGCCGCGTACGAGAAGTCGGCGACGGGCAGCGCGGCGGGCGCGGGCGGCGGCGCGGCGGCGGCGGCGGGCGCGGGCGCGGCGGGCGGCGCGGCGACGGGCGCGGGCGCGGGCGCGGGCGCGCTGCTGGGCCCGCTGATGATGCTGAAGGCGTGCTGCGCGGCGAGCGCCGGCTACGTGGACCGGCTGCTGCCCGCGCTGATGCGGGTGCTGCAGCGGATGGCGCGCGACCACGTGCTGCCCACGCCGGACCCCGCCATCGCTGACCTGCTGGTACGGTCACCATCAGAAATATGCAAACGTTTCTGTCAGTCGTCGACTTTATCACTAACTAGCTGTTCCCCGCAGTTTTACCCGCGGTAATTTCAAAGTTCCCGTGGCAATTCCGGGTCACAATATAGCCTATGTTCCTCAGGGATAATGTAGCATTCTAACGGTGAAAGAATTTTTGAAATCGATACAGTAGTTTTTGAGTTGAATCGTAACAAACAAACAAAAAATCAAATCTTTCCTCTTTTTAATATTTGTATAGATGCAATTAGATATAACGAATATCAAAAGCGATAACATATTTCTGATACTGACTGTACATACGATTTTTTCCCCCAGATTTTAGCACTTGATTTATTGAAGACGCGCGTATCAGTTATGCCTGGAGATACAAGAAAAACATTTATCGGAACAGTACTAGTCGGACTCATTGAAAAAACTGCTGATGCTAAGGTAAGATTTATTTATAAAACAGTTTCTCGCACACTTATATCCATATCTCAATAGATGAGTGACGAGCTACATATACAGTACCCATATAACCGCAAAAATAGGTTTATAATGAAATGAGTCAATGTTCATTCGTGCACACGTGCTTGATAATAAAAAATATTTTGTTTCTAGAAGTAGTTCCACGAATTTATTGACCAGTTGTTGCAATTTAATGTTCATTTGCTTATTTTATACATTTCTCATAGTCATTGAGATGTTTTTTTAACTAATCTTTTCTTTATCAAATAGTTATATCTGTATTTTAGATACCCACTCGAGACAAATTCTCGTCTAATACTGACTATTACCTCCCTTCAATATTTTCATTGTTTAACTTTAAACCCTGTACATAGATACAATAGAGAGATTATTGCATAGTGTGCACGTTCGTCAGGTGATGAAAGCGATCACGCGTATGGTAGAGGAGTGGGTGAAGGGGCGCGGCGCGGCGGCGGCGGGCGCGCCCTCTCTGCGGGAGAAGTCCATCCTGCTGGTCAAGCTCATGCAGTACGTGGAGAAGCGCTTCCCCGAGGACAATGACCTCAACGCGCACTTCCTAGACCTCATCAACTACGTCTACAGGTGATCACTTGCCACGACCACTTCCTCACCTCATAACTTGACTGCGGCTTCGGTTACGAGGATCTCGGGACCCATATACCGATATGAAAAGCATGACTACATCCAAGTTCAATTCCAATCTGTTCGATAGGTAGTTTCTTTTGTGACGCGCGTTCAAGTTTCCAATTCCAATTTGTTGTTTTTGGTAGCTCCACCGTTTTGGCGAGAATTGATTTAATTAACCTGTACTAACCTTTTTGTATGCGATAGGCGATAGCCGATGTATTTTTTTATTCATTCGATTTCACATCTCATCTACAGTTTGTCACCGTAGAATCTACATTCATTGACAGCTGCTGTTGACAGTTACTATCAGCAAGCTGTCAACCTTACGATACGCTCAAACGTACTTACAACACGTGTACGTACAAACTGGCCGTCTTTACTTGTTGGAAAGTAGGCACTTGAATCAGTTCATTTGTATGGAGTGTCATTGGGCTGGTGAAATAGGGATGTGGACTACTTTTAAAAATCAAAATTCTAATTAGTCCGTCAGTTTGAAAATAAAAAAACAATAGACGCGTATTTTTTGCTTTTTCAAATAAATTAAAATATACAGAGATAAAGCGCATTAAAGTTTAGGATGAGGGGGTCGTGACGTCACTAACCGCTAAAACCGCCATACAAACCGTCAGAATAGTGACGTCGCGCGAAATTTCAACTTAATATATCGCCGTTATTTTTTCATTACGTAAAAAAAGAAAAAATACGTGTCCAATATTTTTTAATAATCTACAAGACGGACTAAAAAATGAAAGTTAGTCAACATGCCTATTAAAGCAGTCGTTCCGAATGTGTGTGTGTGTGCGCACCTCAGGGACGAGCAGCTGAAGATGACGGAGCTGTCGATGAAGCTGGAGCCGGCGTTCCTGGCGGGGCTGCGCTGCCCGCAGCCACACATCCGCGCTAAGTTCTTCGAGGTGTACGACCAGAGCGTGCGCCGGAACATCTTCGACCGCTTCCTCTACATTATATGCTCGCAGAACTGGGAGCACATCGGCCAGCACTACTGGATCAAACAGTGCCTCGAGCTGCTGCTCGTCACCTGCCTACCCAGTGAGTATTGAACATATTATTGTCTCTATCATCGTAACTTATATTACAAATGCGAATGTGAGTTTGTTTCTTTGTTTGTTACGTTTAAAAAATAACGGCAATACATTGAGTGGAAATGTCGCGTGACGTTACGATCCGATATAGTTTCTGGACTTATACCCGGTTGATGACGTCACGAACCCCTACTCCTAAACTGTAATGCGTTTACATCTACTAATGTATATTTTCATTAATTTGAAAAAGCGAAATACATATAATATGTGTATAATTTTTTTTTTCTTACTGAGGGACTAAATAGAATCTTGATTTTGATAAGCCGGCAACATGCCTGATACGAAACTCAGTTAGGTACGCGGCCGATCGACAAAACTGGCATTAGACACAGCGTTTCGTTCCAGCCACCCAAATCCGGCTGTCGAACGACAAGTACCTGCTGCCGAGCATCGCGGCCGTGATCAGCGGCGGCGGCGGCGAGGAGCGCCGCTCGTTCGCGGCGTACAGCAGCGTCAAGGAGGAGGCCGGCGACGCGCTCGGCGAGCCCATCGACCCGGACGTGCTGGACATGGACCTCGACTCCAGCTCCACGCAGAAGGAAGACGCCACCAAGGTGGTGCCGAACAGGTAGTACAGATATTAAAAATAATAATCGTCTGTCTCCTTATTGTTACGCCCGCTGGTAACCTGGTGTGATCTATGTGACCAAGCCATATACAGTATGGTATCTTATATAGTCCTTGGGCACTAAACACACACAACTGGTCTAAAAATAAGCATTAGATATTTTTTTGATTTGTTTTATCTATATGGTTTCCACAGACAGCGCGCTCTGAACCAAATAGTTGTGAAACAGTCGGAGTTCGTGGAGCTGGCGCGGCGCGTGCGCAGCGAGCAGCTGGTGGTGGCCGCCGCGCAGCTCTGCCACATGGACGAAGCGCTCGCGCATCACACGTGGATGCGGCTCTTCCCTAAGCTGTGGGCCACCTTCGACGAGCAGCAGCTCGCGGTGGGTACCCCTGCTTTGTGGTGCAGCTCTACTGGCCCTGGTCGCGCAACTCTGCCACGTGGGCGGTGGATGGTGACCATGTAAATTTATGAATAAATTTCATGTTTCTAGAAGTTTTAAGTTCCGCTCGACGTTGATGAGTCAGTGTGCATTTTTGTGGATATATTATAATATTTGGTTTGTATATTATATTAGATAGATTTGTAAGAATTTCGTAGCAAATCAATAGGCACTAGGCAGCAGTGGCGAAGGGTGAAATACTGAGAAAGGCAAGCCGGAAATCTATTTGGTACCTACTATATATACGTAATTTCAACTTATTAAACTATCTACTTACCGCAAATACCTAATTTCAACATACATCTGCGTAACTGTTTTCACTATCACTACACACAACAAAAAAAAAATCCAACTTTAATACTAATCACTATTTAATACCAAGAAATAAATTCTAATAGGTACGTGACACTAACTAATTCAAATTTAAAATTTTTTCGTCATAAACTCAAGTTGTCTGTCAACAGTCAACTGAGAATGTCCGCTTCATTTCGAATTTCTAGGGCCAATAAGGATATTTGTTGAGACAGTAATAGAAAATGCGTGCGCGTGAGCGAGATGGAGGGAGTAACTAGATTTGCAGCGGCTTACCAAAGTAGCTATTTTAGCCGGCTGCCTGCGACCTTGATGTGACGTCACGGCATTATTTTGTATGGAAGTTTAACTGCCAAAAAGCCGATCGCGCCAGCGGCTTATTTTATAACAATTTGTTGTTGAAGAGCAAATTTTATTGATAGTTTAGGCGTTTTGTAATGTTTTCTACTCAGTAGAGATAATTTTTGTAGTATTTTAGTAGATTATACTGAAATACTTACTACAAAAATTACTGATTGTGCCATTTCTAAATTACGGTAGAGAGAGTGGTTGTGTTCCCAACTTCTGAAGGGAAGCCGGTGTGAATCGGCTTGCATGGTACCTTCGCCACTGCTAGGCAGTGTAAATGCTAAAGCTTTTATTATTATTTTTAGACTTCGGATCTTTTTATTTTTATATTTACAATAAATAAATCGTTGTTGTCGACAGGTCGCGATGAAAGAAATAGTTCCATTCGTAATATCTGGCGTGCACGTGATACAGCGCGACCAGCCGCTGAGCGCCCTGAACACGTTTATAGAAGCTCTGGCGCGGTGCACCCCCGCCGCTCTCATGAATCCGTGAGTTTTTGTTTTTGTGGTAAAAATATCAAATATACAATACAAACAAATATACAGATTATATAGCCAGATGACTAAATTTTAATTTTTAGTCCGTCTTGTAGATTAATAAAAAATATTGGACACGTATTTTCCCTTTTTTTTACGTAGGTAATAAAAAAATAACGGCGATACATTGGGTTGAAATTTCGTGTGATGTCACGCCTAGGTACACTTTATATTTAGTTATGACGTCACTCGCCCCCTAAACTTTAACGCGTTTTATCTAAGTATTTTTTGAATAATTTGAAAAAGAATGTTATTTTTTACCATCTAAACGACGGAATGAATAGAAAACTAAAACTTATTGTAATTGAACCACCTTACCTACCACTTTTCGAGCTAATAAAGAAAAAAATATTATTATAAGAATTATTTTTATTACGAACGGGTCGCGGTGTTTGCAGCCAGATGTTGCGGCACCTGGGCAAGACGCACAACCTGTGGCACCGCACGGCGCTGCAGCTGGAGCTGCAGCTGGCCGAGAGCGCCAGCGGCCGCGCGCCGCGCGACTTCGAGATATTCGACTACGAGTCCGAGACCACCACGCCCACTGTACGTCCACCGCCTGACTCACACACTCTCACTACGCTGCACTTCCGTACATATTATAATACAAAGTCAGTCAGTCTGTTCGCAATAAACTCGAAAACTAAAAACATCTCACCAACAAGTAAATGCACCGCCAAGTGAACTCTCTGTACTACCTGAAGGTAGACTGGCCAAAAATGCCACGTGGCATTAAGTCCACCTTTTGTACCGTGATGTGCAGAAATAAATAAACTATTGATTTTTTGTGGTTTTCACCATTAGGTAGAGTGATTCAAGAGGAAGGTTTATACGTATAGTTTATCTTGGAATTCTTCCGGGATTCTGAAATTATCGCGAGTAAAACTGCGATGCACAGCTAGAAAAAAAATTAAATACATTTGATTGTTTATACTAGGAGGTAGTTTACTCGTTGAGTGACATGTATGAGCTGCTGCAAGAGGAAGACATGTGGTCCGGTATATGGCAGAAAAATGCCCGCTACCGCGAGACTAAAGCGGCGATCGCCTACGAACAGCAAGGATTCTTCGAGCAAGCTCAGGTATGACTAACTTCAATTATGTTCTTCGCGAACTAAGCGCCTAAGTTCTAGGTGGCTAGGCAGATTTTATTAGACTTTCAAAGGCATTTAAACTCAATGTCTTGTCCAGATTTCAATAAATATAAAAATCGCGTGGAAAAAATACTTTCACAATTCCCAAATTTTTGTATTTACCGGATTTACAATATTTTTTCTTACCCTAAAAATCTTTTTAGAACTATTAAAATGGCCAAATCGGTTTAGCCATTCTCAAAGAAGTGCTTACTAGGGAACAGGATTATTATTATAATCAAAGAAGATCAAACTCAAACAAACGCCTTCATACATCATCTAAAAGCACCTCCATCAACCCTCTTGTGTGTGCAGACACGTAATTTATCCGCTTTACAGTCCATGTACGAGAACGCCATGTTGAAACTGAAGCAAGAATACACGGCCAGCCCCTACAACTACAACATGCACAAGGAGTGTGCGCTGTGGACCGACCACTGGCTCAAGTGCACCAAAGAGCTGAACCAGTGGGATGCGCTGCTGGATCTCGGCCTCAGCGCGGACGCCAGGGACCCCATGCTGGTGTTGGAGAGCTCGTGGAGGAATCCCAGCTGGAACACCATGAAAGAAGCGCTCGCCGAGGTCGAATACAACTGTCCCAGAGAGCTAGGTGAGACTCGCTTGCTTTCTTTTTCTTGAAGTGAGCGGCGCGTTGGTGTTTTTAAATTTATAATACAAAAAAATATGGTCGAAACAGATGGAAAGAGCTTTTCGTCGTTGGATAATCGAAATTGAAGGTCAAAAATATGCATTCAACCGGTAGTATAGCATTAAGATAATTACCATATTAAAATGAATGAATGAAATTTTCTTTAATCGTTACAACTGGAAAAAAATAACAGAAATAAGTAAATATGCGTTAGCAAAAAGCAGTTGGAACACCGTGTCGCTGTAACAAAATGGCTACCACCATAATGTCAGGCTTGGTATAATATAAGTTTGACTAACATACTACGCGTATATGTATTTGTGCGTGTGCGTGTGCGTGCGCAGCGTGGTTGGTGAACCTGTACCGCGGCTACCTGTGCATCTGCGCGGGCGGCGAGCAGCAGCTGGCGGGCGTGGAGAGGCACGCCGAGGCGGCCGCCACGCAGTGCCTGCGCGAGTGGCGCCGCCTGCCGCGCGTCGTGTCCCACGCGCACCTGCCGCTGTTGCGCGCCGCGCAGCAGCTCATGGAGCTCAGCGAGGCCGCGCAGATACACACCGTGAGCACTGACCACACACACCCGACGGCCGAGTGCCGAGTGCCGAGTGCCGACACACTCCTACCTACTCACCACTACTACTTTTTTTTTATTACTACCGCTAACATAATCGGCGCCTGTCTCTACATAATCTATTCATTCCAGTTCCCGCTTTACTCTACACTACCCTACTTCACTATCACTTCACGATCTATCTCTACTCTACACCACTACTACTTACTTGTGACCGGCGACTTGGGTGCACACGTGCAGAGGTTTAGGGTTGCTGCCACCCGTACTACAATATCATTATATAGTATCGTACTATATTCCAGGCAATTGTACTATACATATGTATATTATAGAATAATAATATAGTACGAAAAATACTAATTTTTTATCCCTTGAGAGTTTTTTCCCGCCGTGAATGTAAATTAGAAAGAAGAAAGAAATAAAGCGTCTACTAATTTAATTAAAAAATAATTGTTATTTTATTTTAATAGGAATCTAAATTGCTTAGATTCCTATAACTATTTTAAGAGTGAGAAATCATTGTTGGTCACAGCAAAGAGCAATAACAAATATACATTGAAAAAAATACATATTGATTAAAAATAAATGCAAATGCAACTAAATAACAATACATAACGAACGTATTGTGTTCGTCAGGGGTTGCTCCAAGGGCGGCCGACGTCGCTGCACGACATGAAAGCGATCGTGAAGACGTGGCGCAACCGGCTGCCGGTGGTGGCCGACCCGCTCTCTCACTGGGGCGCTATCTTCACCTGGCGACAGCACCACTATCAGTTCATTGCGTCGCATTACGATACGCAGACCGAGCACGGCTCCAATCATAGGATGCTCGGCGTCCACGCCAGCGCACAGGTATGCACCTGTTAATTTCATTTCATTCACGTACACTTTAAAAAATTTAGCATCGAACATATGTAATGATTGTGTTCTCTTTATTTTTGTCAGGCAATCATTCACTTCGCCAAAATAGCGAGGAAACACAATCTCTCGGGAGTGTGTCTCGATTCTCTGCATCGTATTTACACCATACCCAGTGTGCCGATAGTGGATTGTTTCCAAAAAATACGGCAGCAGATCAAATGCCACATTCAGATGTCGTGGACGGCGGGCAAAGAGGAGTTGCAAGACGGCCTCGATATGATCGAATCGACCAACTTCAAATACTTCACGAAGGACATGACGGCCGAGTTCTACTCGTTCAAGGGCGCGCTCCAGGCGCAGCTCGGCCGCTCGGAGGAGGCGAACAAGTCGTTTGCAGCGGCCGTGCAGCTGCACGACACCCTGGTGAAGGCGTGGGCGCTGTGGGGCGACTACTTGGAGCAGGTGTTCATGCGGGACCCGAAGCAGATGAACCACGGCGTGTCCGCCATGACGTGCTTCCTGCACGCGTGCCGCCATCAGAACGAGTCCAAGTCCAGGAAATACTGCGCCAAGGTGACGGTCATACTAGTGCCATTACAATAACCAACATTTTATCTGATTAATTACTGTTCAGCAGAAATAAGAAAATTGGGTTGTTTGTTCTTAATCACGTTTTTTGAACCGATTTGAATGAAATGTAGCTTACTAGATGCCTAGATCTACATTAAAGTATGTATGGAAAGCATACTAATATGGTTACATTTATTTAAAGGGTGTGCACTTTCGCAGACGAATAGTGAAGAATGTTTATAATAATCGAACCTCGTTGACATCTTTCGTCGTATATTATAACGTAACTTTACTTTCACTTCGATACTGGGTTTATGGGGACTATTTTTTTGCTGTAATGATAAGATTTCAGGACCAGAGTTGATTCTTTCGTAACCTAGCTTATAGTATTACCAGCCCGATGACACTCCATACAAATGAACTGATTCAAGTACTTTCGCACAAGTAAAGGCGGCCGGCTTGTACGTACACCTGTTGTGCGTGTGTGAGTGTCGTAAGATTGACAGCGAGCTGACAGTAACCGTCAGTGAATAATTGTCACATGTAAATTCTACATGACTGTGTCAATCTTTCTGGGTCTTCATAAAGTCATTTTCGCGGGGTATGAGGAGGCATGAATTGGTGGGAGGCGGAGAGTTTCGTTTCATTGTTTGATCTCTGCTCTTTGGTATCACTGGCGATTGCTTAGGATGAATGCGAACACTGGGTCACTCGGCAGGTGCTGTGGCTGTTGAGCTACGATGACGAGAGCAACAGCCTGCTCGAGGCGCTCGACAAGTACTCGGTGGGCGTGCCGCCCGTGCAGTGGCTGCCCTGGATCCCGCAGCTGCTCGCCTGCCTGGTGCAGTACGACAACAACATCATCCTCAACCTGCTCAGCCACGTGAGTACCACACGGGAGCGACAGCCTCCAGCAGGCGTTCCAGGCGGGATAAAAAGAAGCAAAGAAACAAACAGAAACAATCTTCTAACGGTCACCTAACAATGTTTATGGGATCCCTTAAACTTATGGGATGTCGCTGAAAACGAGCATAGAAACTATACTTATAGCGTAATATCATATCAATGTCACACTAGCGCCAATCGCTAAATACTCATATCTTTCGAGATATTTCATTCGATGGCAGTGTTTGCGAAATTATTATAGGTAAATACAATTTTTTTTTAATCATAATTTTGCATTCTTGCAAAATAATATACCTACTTAGAAAAACAATTTAATTGAAAACCGCCAAGAAAGATTGTTGGTCGGTTTAGACATTTTTGTTTGAACTTTTTGATATGTTCGATGATATTAGTTCCTGTTTGCCTAATTCCAAACGTTTTCCGAATGTAAAGCTGCCGCTTCTAATGTCGATCTGTTGTGTGCGTGAAGGTGGGCAGGCTGTACCCGCAGGCGGTGTACTTCCCGATCCGCACGCTGTACCTGACGCTCAAGATCGAGCAGCGCGAGCGGCACAAGAGCGCCGAGACGATGGCGGCGCACTTGCCGCACCAGCCCTCCGCCGTGCGTTATCTATATAATACTAATGTTATAACAAGAACATATTTGATTTGTATGTTTGTTTGTAGGTAATATTAGGTAGGCTCCTTGAAAAGTGCTCTTTATGCAGATGTGCAATTTTCTAACATTAACACCTTATTATTATTATTCGCTGTATTCACAAACTTAAATAAATAAATAAATAAGGCAGTACACGGTTCCAAAATTCTATTTTTATGCACGAAATACAAATAAATATTTATTGATATTTACGACGACCATTAAAATGTGTGTTGCATTGTGCGTGCCAGGGCGGCGTTAAAGCGGGCGAGGCTTCGGCGGGCAGCGGCGCCTCGGGCAGCGAAGCGGGCTCCATCAAGGCCACCAGGCCCATGTACCGGTGCTCCAAGATCATGCAGCTGCAACGGGAGATACATCCGACTGTTCTCTCTTCGCTCGAGGGCATTGTCGATCAAGTACGTACACCCAAAGTCAAGTCGAGAGTTGAATAATTTTATTCAAAGTTGGCCATTGTGGTTCTTTTGAAGTTTTGTCGTCAATAAAATTACAAAAATTATGACATTACCCATAAAATATCCGACATTCACTGCTTCTTAGTGTTATGAATGGAAAGAAGAAGCTCCCCAGTCAGTTTAAAATGATATAATACTAGTGTTTACTCGTATACCAATAAATCCTTTCACCGCCATCCCCGTAATATCACGAACTACGAAAGACGACGTGCTCCTGACCCCACACACGTAATATTCCGTTTCTAACAAACCACTGCACTTTTATGTACCATACTTTTATTTACTTACTAGCTGTGCCCCGCGGTTTCACCCGCGGTAATTTCGGAGTTCCCGCAGGAATTCCGGGATAAAAAGTATCCTATATCCTTCTCTGTACCCCTGACGACGTGCATGTCAAATTTCATCCAAATACATTCAGCCGTTTTTGCGTGATTGAGTATCCACACATCCAATATTCCAAACATTCAAACATTCACACTTTCACATTTATAATATTAGTAGAATAGTACACACACCTTCCTTGTAGTTTGCCGTAACTGTTACAAACTAAAGTACAGGCACTGTCCCTCTCTTTCTTTCTCTCTCTCTCTCTCTCTCAAACACTTTTTCGCGTTATAACTTGTCTAAACTAAAATGACGCCCCTCACTACTTAATTAGCAGTTTTAGATGTGCTAGATCATGTATTGATTTGATAATATCTCTTAATAATGTGAATGCGCGACAGTATTGCGCGCTTTTGACGAATATACAGTCCAGATTTTATATTGTGTCGTATCCATATTTTAACGGTTGTGCGAAAGTGTATGTATACCCGACGGAGGGGCGCGTCATTTTAGTTTAGACCAGCTATACAATAGTTTCGTTTAAAAAAGTTAACTCAATTTCGCATTTGGAACTGAACGTGTTGCATGTCGCATCGCATCGCGCGCAGATGGTGTGGTTCCGCGAGAACTGGTACGAGGAGGTGCTCCGGCAGCTGCGCGCGGGGCTCGCCAAGTGCTACGTTGTGGCGTACCACCACCGCGCCGCCGTCGCCGACGCCACCGTCACCCCGCACACGCTCAACTTCATCAAGAAGGTCGTCTCCACTTTTGGCATCGGCATCGGAATCAGTGAGTCACACACACTCGTGCACTATGATTTATTGTATGTACTAGCTGTGCCCCGCGGTCTCACCCGTCCCGCGGGAATTCCAGGGTTAAAAGTACCCTATGTTCTTCTCTGTACCCCTGAAAACGTGTATGCAAAATTTCACGATGATCGGTTCAGCCGGTAAGGCGTGAAAGCGTAACAAACAAACAAACTCACTTTCGCATTTACAATAGTAAGGACACAGATAATATAATACTATGTAAGGAGGAGGATTCAGTTCAACGAAACATAACAATATGAAAGTGTAACAGTGCAACACAAACCTTCCGAAAGTTTCCGTGCTCTGAATGATACAGCGGTGTCTGTCATCACACTTTGTGAATCATAATTTTTTTTGTTGTAGTAAGTAATGCTGTGCGATGTAACTGTTGTATTTATTTCAACGTGTAGACTATGCAGAAATACAAAAAGATTTCTTTTCTAGTTCTAAGATTTGTACAAGGTTATTATGAAGGCTGATTTACATAAACATAGTTTTTACTTTTTTGATACAAAAATTTCTGATTTAGTTTTTCGAGACAGTTGAAACGAGATAAGTATGACATGAGATTCGTATAGCTAGCCCAGATACTTCGGGGCATTTCGTGTTATTGTATTGTGAGAAACCAGCCGTTGTATCACCCATCAGGCGAGTTTTCCGGTTGCTTTGTTTCGCATCCCATCACTACGGTATTAACCGGATTGTTTCTCCAATAGTAGGTACATATGTAACCTATGCCGGATAAGCGAGTGTTAACTTTTCACACCGGATATTGTCACTTTTTGTGTCTACAGAGTGTGTGTCAGGTAGTGTAAGTGGTGCATTCTCTTCAGCCGCCTCGGAGAGCCTGGCGCGGCGTGCGCAGGCGACCGCGCACGACCCGGTGTTCCAGAAGATGAAGAGCCAGTTCACCGCCGACTTCGACTTCACGCAGCCCAACGCCATGAAGCTGCAGAATCTAATACAGAAGCTCAAGAAGTGGGTCAAGATTCTAGAGGCCAAGACCCAAGTGCTACCCAAGTGAGTGAAGTTCAGATTGTGACGTATAATGTGGATCTATTGAGCAAGATTCTCTTTCATTAAGTAGGTATAAATAGTTTTTACCTAAAAACAGCTGTGCCTCGCGACCCCGGTTTAACCAGCGCCAATCTCAGATTTTCTTATGGATCCACTCTTTCTGCCCGCATCAAAAGTTCTTTTTGTCCTATTTCAATATCTAAAGTAACTTATCAAAATTTTATCAAATATCTGTTCCCTGCGATTCTTTCCGCGTGAATATCGGTACTTCTTCAATATTTTATGCTCGAAAATAAATAAAAATTTAATATTGAAGAATATATATTATATTGCGATTTGAAATGTCCGTTCCAGATCGTTCCTGTTGGAGGAGAAGTGCCGCTTCCTGTCCAACTTCAGCCTGAAGACGGCCGAGATCGAGCTGCCCGGCGAGTTCCTGCTGCCGAAGCACAGCCACTACCACGTGCGCGTGGCGCGCTTCATGCCGCGCGTCGAGATCGTGCAGAAGCACAACACGTCCGCGCGGCGGCTGTACGTGCGCGGGCACAACGGCAAGATATACCCGTACCTGGTGGTCAACGACTCGGGGCTGGGCGACGCGCGCCGCGAGGAGCGCGCGCTGCAGCTGCTGCGCATGCTGAACCACTACCTCGCCAAGCAGAAGGAGACCTCGCGCCGGTTCCTGCACTTCACCGTGCCGAGGGTCGTGTCCGTGTCGCCGCAGATGCGCCTCGTCGAGGACAACCCCAGCTCCGTCTCGCTGCTGGACATATATCGCACGGAAAGCACCAAGAGGTACGGCTGGAAGCGCAAATTATCTTTACATCTTTACATCGGTTACGCCACAGATAATATAATACTATACTACTTACGCTGTCTGTTCACGATAAAATAAAAAAACTACCGAATGGATTTTCATGCGGTTTTCACCAATAGATGGAGTCATTCAAGAGAACGTTTATACATATAGTTTATCCTGGAATTCCCATGGGTACTCCGAAATTATCGCGAGTGAAACCGCGGGAGACAGCTAGTTATAATAAATATCGAATCGTTTACGTAAAAACAACAATGTTCATTTTTAAACCAATGAAATACCTACTCATTTGAGTTAAGTTTAAAATATATTTATTATTATTAACTAGTTCCCTGCGGTTTTATCCGCGTTAATTTAGGAGTTCCCGCAGGATTTCCGTGATAAAAAGTACCCTATGTCCTTTTCTGTAGGCACCCCTAAAAACGTGTTTCATGGTGATCGGTTGATAGTTGAACCCACATTCGCATTTATAATAAACTAGCTGTCCCCCGCGATTTCATCCGCAGTAATTTCGGAGTTCCCGCGGAGATTGCGGAATTATATATTAATAAATTAAATACTTTATACTTGTAAAACTCGATAGTAATTTGTTATAACGCGTGTGTGTGTGTGTGCGCGTGTGTGCGCCCTGTTTAGGGGAGTGGAGTACGACGCGCCCATCGCGCGCTACTACGAGCGGCTGGCGGCGGTGCAGGCGCGCGGCTCGCAGGCCTCGCACCAGGTGCTCCGGGACATCCTGCGGGAGGTAAATAATTATAATGAAAACATAGATTGGCATGCATTTAAACTTGAAACAGAATAAAAACTAAATAAAAAAAATTAAAATGAAAACAAAAAAAAAACGCGCGACCCACGATATCGGCATCTATGTTCACACAATGACGTTTATAATCGAAGTGTCTATGTCTATTCACTAAGCGGATTATTATAAGTCGTCCACGGTTCATAAACTACATAAATTCACAAAAGAGGTTGTCAATATACAATTATACATATAGTAAACATATCACCGTAATATTGTAAATACCGTTAGATTAAAATCTATCTCGCAAGTGTAAACTGTCAAAAGATTTTTCGGTAGATTATAATTGGACGCAGATAAGCAATAACATGTTAACCCACAAAATTTAAGTTATTGATACAAAACGACCTTATTACATTGTTTATATGTAACAAAATGTTGAACATAAAAAAATCTTCACACAAAATGTCGCTAGGATTTTAAAACACGATTTACGCAAAATTTCTCCAGTGTGGGTTAACACACTATTGCTTGTCTATTTCCAATTATGGTTAGGTTAGGTTTGTATTTCTGATCAAGTCGCGCGAGCCGAGCGAGCCTCCGCGGCCGGCGATGCGCCAAAGACAAAATGTGGTGACATTCGATAGTCCATGATGTGGTCGACCAATTATTTATTATTATTAGATGTGGCCACGACAGATATATATAGATTTGTATCAGTTAACATCGTTCCCTATGCTAAAACCACCAAAAGGTCCAATCGACGATGGTGCCGAAGAACCTGATGCTGCAGTGGGCGGCGGAGACGTACGTAAACCCGACGGACTACTGGACGTTCCGCAAGATGCTGACGCTGCAGATGTCGCTGATCGGGTTCGCGGAGTACGCGCTGCACCTGACGCGGCTCAACCCGGACATGATGTACGTGCACCAGGACTCGGGGCTCGTCAACGTCTCCTACTTCAAGTTCGACGTCGATGACACCACCGGTGAGCTCTCTCTCTCTCTCTCTCTCGTTATTTTATTTTAATAATTCAAAACAAGAAACGCTTCTTTCTTCCCTAATATGTTTGAATGGACGCGATGTTTTTATGATTTTTTTTACTGGGTTAATGCCGTCTTTATGCCGTCGATATATTGTATAATCTAACCAGCTAAACCCTTCGCTGTTGCTTTGTCTGATATTGACTAGAAAAGAATAAGAATATCATATTGTTATGTGCTAGGGTTCTTTATTCGGATTTTGACACTAACTTTTAAAACACTAGGTCTAGGGTTCCTAGATCTAGGTATCACAACTTTGAGTCACTAAACGACTGAACTCGATGTCCAATAATCTCGCCAAGGTCGCAGGTAGTCGCAGGTATCGCTGAAGATTCACTAGTAGTTATCGCTTAGAAAGCTCAAACTGAACTGCCCGTCCGACGACGATAACGTTGGCCTTCGGGGCGTCGGGGCAGAGCCCCCTGCAGTGGGCAATCCAACGCTGTCCGCCAATACGGACAGGAACTGGGGGCGGTCTATTTTTAATCCCGGAATAAATGATTATTATTATTATTATTATGGACCGCATGGATCGTCGGGGCGGAGCCGACGCCGCCCGTCGGGGCGGCGTCTAGGCTCCGTCAGCCAAGCTAGGTGGGGGCTGCGTTGGCTCATCATCGCGAGCGATAAGCTTGCGCGGGTATCGCTTCCCCTCGGGTGGACGGACGTGGAGGGGGGCCAGACCACGGATGTGCTTGTGGTCTGACGCGTCCGCTCGCTCGAACATCCGAGAGGTAAGCCACTGGACGAACTCGCCCAGCGGCTCGACTCTCAAATCCCTCTGGATGACGGAGTTCCTCATGTAACGAGGAGCTCCGGCAGCGGCACGCAGTGCCATGGCTTGTTGCGACTCCAAGCTCGCACGCAAGGCCGCACATGGCAGTGCGTACCATGCCGGAGCGGCGTAGGTGCCCGTCCGGTTAGTTGCGCTGTTTATATACACAATCGAACGGGGCTCTAGAATATTCGAGTTATTCCCTTTTACTAGCTACTCAGCCGAACGTTTCTAGAACAGAACTTCTATCGAATTCGCTGCTCAAATGTGTTCGCTTTACATTGCGCGTTTTGTATACATTGCGCGCTTATTGATTTAGCTCGACCGCGACAATATTTATGGTAATTATAACATTATTTGTCCGATAATAATTGTTACTATCTTTACTAATATTTCAAAGGTTATTCTAATATTATAGAGGTAAAGGATGTGAATTGTGAGTTTGTGACGTTGTAGGGGGTAATCTCTGGATCTACTGAACCGATTTTGAAAATTCTTTCATGTATAAGAAGCTACGGGAGTCCTGAGTGACATAGGGTACTTTTATCCCGAAATTCCCACGGGAACTCCGAACTTACCGCGGGTGAAACCGCGGACAGCTAGTACAATATAAACTAACGAATTATCAGTCAGTAGAACGAATACGTAGTGAGATTGCCATTGTAATATTTCATTTAAAAAAAAATCCCGGCACGATGTGAATTTGGCAGGTGAATTGGACGGCAACAGACCGGTGCCGTTTAGGTTGACTCCTAACATAATGGAGTTCCTGTCGTCGACCGGCATCAACGGGCCGCTCACCGCCTCGGGGATAGCGATCGCCCGGTGCCTGGTCACGCCCAATTTCAAAGTAAGCATACATTAAACACTATATAGAGTACAATATACTTTGCTCCTCATTTAAAAAAGTGCACCTTATTTGTTTTAAACCAGCAAAAGAGTCAAACTTGCTCACGCCATGAATTTCACTTGAGCAAATGCAGCAAACAAAATTAAATGAGCGAAGAGATAAGCATAGCGAATCGATCCCTATATGGCAACCTATTTGTAAACTTGTGTATGGGTATTTCAAATTGGGTACTTGCATGAAATTTATAATAAGAAATTGTCTTAGAAAAGCATTATCGTGAAAGATTTTCAAAAAAAATATCAGTAGTTTCCAAAATATTCAACTTTTAATTTTGTGATACATAACGTTGGAATGAAACACCAATCACAGCCACCTAACATATTACGTCATTTTCTGAAGTTTTTTACTTTAAAATGCATCGGTAAGATGTATTTCGATTGTTTACTGGAACTTTTGGAAGTAACTCGACACAGTTCAACCTTAATTTCGCTTTTGGATATTGAAGTTATCTGTCTGTCAGTGTCACATGACCCTGTCAATACGACAGTGACGTCTCTATCACAGCTTAATAAGGCGTAATTTTGAACTAGTGACGTCATTCCGCGTTTCGGCGGTAAAGTCAAAAGTAGGAACTTTGAAACGCTCTATTTAATTAATTTATGCATTTATTTTTTTTTTCTTTTTCTTGCTTTGTTTAAGTAGGCCATATATCTTTATAATAGGCTGGGAAAAAAAATTTCAAGTACCCTATTGAAATTGAAGAACTTTGTTTGTTTGTTTGTTTGTTTGTATACTTTATTTGACACAACACAAAAAAATTACAACACACGTGACCAAACGAGAATAGATTGTGTGTCCGCTTCCCAACCGCGAAAAAGACGCCGCCAAATGGTCTACCATTTGGCGGCGTCAACAACATACGAAGTAGAGGCCTCAGCTGTCAGCGGCGCGAGCTGTGGCTGTGATAAGGAATTTTGTTGATAAGGAAAATTGATTTTTTTAACGTTACTTACCAACATTTGCTTTATGTTAATTTTTTTTTTACCAAGCTCTTGTGAATGAAAAACCTGAAATAGCATTCTTATTTTGAAAATTATAGGTACATAGGTATTATGTGAATGGTATATTTTCATAGTTCTTATTTAATTATCTGCACATTACCTACCTATGTATTGCATTTAATGTTTTTATAAGTAAAAAGTTAACACACCTTCGATTTGTTACTATAATTAGGTTTTATATAAATTTTCGCATTTTAATTGCTGTGCTACTGCACCACCTACCTACTGTTTTACTGTTATGAATATCCCTATACCCCACCCCACTTTGGAGCCACTTGATACTTTTTGTTTTATAAGTTTTTAGTCATTGTACTGTTTGTGGTGCTCCAAAAACTGTTTTTTTTTATTTCATTCATCCAAATAAAAATATACACTCTTGAACATTTGCCATCGTCACGAGAGTAATAGATAAAAAGGAACCGTAAAGAAATCTACGGTGTTCGATAAAAGTAACTTTCAAGCTACATAGCTTTCACTTCACTGCAAAGAAATCGCACTTTCGAGTAGTATTGAATAAATTAATTGTTCCAGATTCAAGCCATACTCCGCACGATCCTGCGGGACGAGATGGTGACCGGTTATAGAAAGCGCCTGGAGGACAAATCGGGTCTGCCTTCGGCCGGTCCCTCGACTGAAAACAAACCCATGGAGATGGACAACGAGACCATCATCAGCATGGTGACGAAAGCCGTGTCGGTTATAATGAACCGCATGAACTACCTCGCCGGCTTCGACGGGCCCGACAGCAAGGTGGCCACCCTGGTCACGGCGGCCATGAGCCACGACAACCTTTGCCGCATGGACCCCGCGTGGCACCCGTGGCTGTAAACAGCAGCCGCCTTCAACCGAAGTGGACTGTGTCGGCGCAATAGCTAAAAACTGCCGACCGAATCACGCCGAAAGACATTTTCTCTCTACCCTGATAACAGGAAGAAGTCTGACCTTTCGATACGGACGAAAATCTAATAGCTTTAGATAGATCTCAATCAATGTACGTACAAATCATAGGATTATATTAAGAAAGAAAGGATTAAAGTGGAATTAAATTAATATTGAATATTTCGAATAGTGAATAATTTTATATGTTACATTCTTGATTTGTGTCTGACATGTTTCTATTGAATTTTTGTTTGACAAAATTGGGAAAACCCCGAACGTAAACTTTTTGCTAAGATATTAAAATATGTATTACATTTTATTTCATAAAGCAATTTGCTAAAGTATTACTGCCGTCAGCGTAAAGATCTGTAGGTACACAACTGGCGAATGTGCGACTCGCTTTCATTATACTGCAACTGTTTGGTGTGCTGAATAATATAATTAGACACAAATAAACACAGTATCGAGCGGGCGTTATACGATCCACAAGGCCGTCCCCGCGCACTTGTAATGAAATGTACTGTTTTATTTAGTCTCATTTTAAATGGATAAACAATATAAATTAGCAAGAATTTTAGTGTGCAATGTCAAAAACACTAGTGGACACGTTCGATCTTAAATCCGATTGACACTCCATTATTTTGGAGGATGAAGATTTTTAACAGTGAAATGAAGCTTTTAATTGATTATATAATTAAGTTTAATTGAATTTACTAGGTGCATTATTTTGATCGATATTGATTTTGTAACACTGCATGACAGCAGCATAACTGTCAAATCTGATAAATATAGCATTTATTTTATCTCGTCAAGAAATGAAACTAGTTTGTAGTTTTGTGTTTTGTACTTTTTACAGCCTCCCGAAATTGGTATCACTTTTCATTTACTCATGAAATTAACACTATCTACGTTTTCATAAATTACACAAATTGAAAGCTGTCATTATAATTAATTATGTATTTTTGTCATTTTAAAGACTTAGAACACAGGATATTTTGACATGAAAGTGTCAGCTTGTATGTGTAAATAAACTTTGCAAGTACATAATATGTATGTGTTTGATTCTTGTGATGCTCCTCTGAAAGTTTGTCAAAACTATGTGGTTATACTTGGTGGTTAAACTATGGGTTACACGGTGTAAATTGTGATGTTCAACAAGTCAGTCAGGCACCGCTATCCAAATATACTCCTCTACCCAAATGTTGACTACGACGGAATGACATTATGGCATTAAGTCCGCCTGTTGTACTATTTTGTGCAACAATTTTGAGTAGGTATACTAGCTGAGGTTCACCCATATGGATTTCAGGCTTCCTACAGGATTTAGGCCTAACAGTCAATGAATACTTTTATTGAATAGGTTAAACCTAAACCACAAACCGTCTTTGGAAAGCTGATGTTAGTAATGTGGCGCTGGTGCTGACTTGGGAAACTAAAATGTATGCGCGTTATTCATGCATTTTTCCAAGTAGGTACCACACATGTGTTTGTTGTGACGCACGACGCGCGGGTGCCTGTGCACAGGTGAAAGTACTGCGCCAGCATCAGGTGTGTCGGTGTCGGCCGCGGCCGCGCCGCATACCTCCCCACCGCGCGAGCCAATCTCACTCGATCGCAAGAGATAGTAAAACTTATTTCAACACCAACAATGGGAATGAAAGTGCTTTAAATTGTAGTATGCAACAGGAACTGCTCGTCTATTGAGAGCAATGCAATTTGCTGTTCAATACTGTAAACATGACTAACGCTTCGCCATTGAAAGTTAAACGGAAAGTTATACTAACTCCGTGCGTTGTGAAATCTTTTCTAGAACTTATCCCGCTGGCACGGCGGTAATGAGTAGACCAGTCGCAGGTTCGGTACCGCCGAAAACTAGATTAAAACTATTAAGGCAAATTGTAATATTGGCAATCAATAAAAATGCAACTAAAACATTGCAAATGCTTTGCTAGCCTGAGACAGGGTTGTGACTTGTGAGGACGTGAAAAATTCGATTATTTTTAGTGCAAACAGAATATTCGTATATCACTGCGTGTTTTAGTGCTCGAGTTCATGTTCGGTAGCCTGGCAGCTGTCAGGGTGGGCGACGACGGCTAGTGTAAGCGCAATAACTTACTACGCGACGAGAGGCATCAGGCATTTCAGCCCAGGCAAGCGTCCGCCGTCTAGCCGGCGCGCGGAGGGCGGCGGCCCCGGTGGCCGGCTCTCTCGCGTCATGCTCGCGTCGCACTTCGTCCCGCGCCTCGCTCCCGCTCCCACTCGCGAGCGCTACGCCGTTCGCTACTGCTAGTCACTAGTCACTCCTACTCAGTCCGCTCCGCGGCGTTGTTATACACTGGTGTGTCTCACGCCTATCCATATCCGTATTCGCACCGAGTGTGCGACCACTGTAAATGATCGTTTATGACATTCTACAACCCCGCCCTGTTCATTTTGCGTATTATAATTTAATCACTGCAAAAGTGCGTTGCTTGTGAACGATCTAATTTAAGTGGCCGCTGCCGCGTAGATAGATCGTGTTGTCCCGAGTGTGGTGAAATATTTGTGTGGTACGGACGATAACCGTATTATCTGTGCGGATCGAATTTGTGGATATTTTTAACTACCGACGTTTCAGCATTTTGCAAAGGTGAGTTGATTTTTGATCTATAGTAGGTATTATGTTAACTACCGCTCGGTGATTTGCATCTGTGCCGGGTCATAATTGCCGGCATTATTTCGAGTATAAACCAGATCGAAATATAGCTTATTAAATACCTACAGAAAATACGAAGTCGATGTCATCTCGGTTACCTTTCACGTATTTAAGAGTACTGCAGTCACCCCTTCAATATGGCTAAAGAGGATAGGTACAATATATATACCTAATAACATTATGACGTCATTTAAAATATTTTGCCTGTCTGGGAAACAAACAATGACAAAGATAATATGGATAAAGTCGTTTCTGTTTGTAAGTGGATTCTAACAATTAGAATCTAATTGGCATCCAGATTGTTTCTCCGTCCCATATGGTAGAATGGAAGAAAACTGGAGGAGGGCGCCAGTGGCGGCGCGGGGCGGTGCGCGATTGTGCGCAGCCGGAGCCGGGCGCGCGGCTCGCGACCGCATTCCATTTGGAATGCCGCCGGATTGTACATACTATACGTACCTAGGCAATGCAATGTCAGTAGGTACCTACTCGCTACTCAGTGTGAGTAGGGCTTGCTGTTGCTGCAACCACAGTTGCATAGGTATTTTCTTAAACGTTGACTCGGCAAAATCTCATGTAACATTATGTTTACATCTTCAACGGGAGAGGAATGCGCCCGGCATACCTACCTACATTCATCAGTTTAGGAAAGAAGTGGGTGGGTGTCGGATGATTAACGTAATTTTTCAAACATCTTGGTATTCTGCCACTGGTAGAGATGGTAAAGAATTTTAAAAGTTTTAAAACTGGTTATGAATTTTAATAGATATAGGTAGGTAGGTACTTACTAATAAAGCCCTTGAATAAAGTCTACCTAATTACCTATGTACCTACCTAGACGTAGGGCAATAAAAATAAAGAGGCAAGTTAGATACTCTTGTCAAAGTTCTTAGCAGCTATCCTGCTGGAGTCCAGCATGGCCAATAGATCTAGCAGCCGTTTCCAGTCTGGCTGATCTTTTTTGGAAAGGATGGGAAACCTTTTTTTTGTCAGATCGTCGTGGCGGATTTTCGACTTTTCTCTTTTGTGCATTGCGAGAGTATTCGGATGGCGAAAGTTTGGTGGCGTGGTTCCCCCGCGGTAATTTCGGAGTTCCCGCGGGAATTCCAAGATAAGACACTTAGGAACACTAGCATCTAATGGTAAAAGAATTTTAAGAATAGCAGTATCGCGCAGTTTAACCCGCGGGAATTTCGGAGTTCCCGCGGGAATTCTGGATTATTAATATAGCCTATGTTACTCAGGGATAATGTAGCATTGTAATGGTGAAAGAACTTTTGAAATCGTTCCAGTAGTTTTTGAAACTTGCATGAAATTTACAATAAGAAATTGTGTCAATATTTCAAAAATAGAGCCTTAGAAAAGCGTTATCGATAAAGATTTACTAAAAAAAATTCAATAGTTTTAATTTATTATTATAAATTTCATGCAAGTACCCTATTAACGCGTAATTTTGTTATATAGCAATGATTTTTTCATTCGAATTACCAAGTGCATAAAAATGTATTGATTTAGTTCAAAATATAAAGAGATTTTGTAGGGAACTCCTGATAACTTTGAATTATAGAGAGGTTCGAATTATCGCAGGTTTGAATTGACGAGAGTCGACTGTACCTACTTACATTGGCACTAATATGACTGAAACGTTCACGTTACGTTCACGTTTTCATTCGATCATACCGTACACCCAGTAGGTAGCTAGTCATATACGTATACATATCATAGCTTTATAATATTCATAACCTCGGGCCTCGTAATGTCATGGGGTCATAGGCCGGAAACGGTAACGGACGTGTTTTAAAACAACTACGATGCCGATGGCACTAAGCATACTTATAGATAATTATTTTGGATAAACATGATACCTAATATAATAATAATGTCGCCGCCAGTGGTCGTATAAGTTTGCTGTTTTAATTAAAAAAAAAAAACTTGAAGCCACGCACGGTGCACCTCAGACAACGCACAAAAAGTCTGTGGAAGTGATCGCACCATAGAGGAAGGTAGGTATCAGGGTAGTTGGAAATTCTGTGTCACCCATATTCACACTTTAGCAAGTTTATAATCTGACCCGCATAGATGTCTAGATGAACCATTTATGGTATACCTGAAGATACCTTACTTAATAAGGTGGGTTGGTATTATTTATGTACCAGGTACTCTGACGAAAGTTGGTCTGAGCAGGTACCTTAACCTAGGTAAAGTTTAATATGGTTAAATTAATTATATCTACAATACTTTTGTAGAGTGTTATTGATTTACAGCACCGTTGTTAGCAAAACTGACTGTCGCAGGTCCGATTCCCGCATCAGGGTAAAACCCACCCGAGTTTCATCGCAATCGAACGAATGGCACCTACAGGCTACACTTATCCACGATTTATCGAAGCGCGAAGGGACAGACAAACATTAATTTCTGTTCGTTAGTAAGCGCATCCATAGCTAGCATAGAGATAAGATATAGCGCATCACTTGAGAACGGCTGGACCAACATGGCAATTTATTTTTAATAGCTGTAAACCGCGGTTTCACCCACGTGAGCTTCGGAATTCCCGTAGGAACTCTAAATTGTCTAATTTACTCCTTATAACATTAGCTAATTAGCAGTGAAAGTCCCGTTAAAATTGGTCCAACCGTTTCGGAGAATCACCCGGGTGAGTTTCGGAATACCCGCAAGAACTCTTTTTAAAATACGTATAAAATTCGCCTAAGGAGGCCACAGCGCGCGCCGCTGATTGCTGTGGCCTACTTCTTATCTTGTCTACCATTTGTTTTTGCCGTCTACCATTTGTTTTCGCCGCTGCCGCCGTCGCCACCGCCGCCGCTGTGACTGTGGCCAAGGGGTAAGTTAACAGGACTTTCATTGGCAAATAGCTGATGTTATATAAATTTCTGCCAGTGGAAGACCCGTTAAAATCGATCCAGCCGTTTTAGAGATTAGCCGAAACAAATAAACATATGTATAAAAATTA
Organism: Zygaena filipendulae; assembly: GCA_907165275.2. Lineage (NCBI taxonomy): Eukaryota > Metazoa > Arthropoda > Insecta > Lepidoptera > Zygaenidae > Zygaena > Zygaena filipendulae. Next base: position 4,672,891 of record OU015649.1, read on the forward strand.
AAAAAAAAATGATTTTTTTATGAAAGTAGGTACCGTACATAATTTCATATTATGCATTTAGTAAAAAGCTGTCAATTTGGAATTACAAACAGACACTTCAATTTAATTTATATGTACAGATATAGATGTTCTTATTAATCCGAATAAGGTTTACATAGAAAATTGGTAAATTAGGGAAAAACTGAAAGTACTTACTTTTTTCTATAGATTTTTACAACTTTATTGAAATTTGAAGAGGACAAAGCACGGGGACAAAGTCTGTTGCCGCGGGTCAGCTAGTAAATAATAAACAAGTGGTAAGCAGGCGGGGAATTTCATTTAGATAGGCAAGTACTTAAAATAAACTCAAACTATAAACAGTTTTTGTTTATCACGTAATGTCCGGGTCTATAGGTGAGTTTTACACAATCTTTGTGACCTTTATTCTCATTTTAATAATAATTTGTAAAAACCCGTCGTTGAAGATAGTTCCTCATTATCAATTCTCAGTAACTACCATCATATTATTTTATTGTTTGTTATTGTCTTTGTTATGGCCACTTCCTATGAATAATGATAACTCTTAGTGGTATAGAGGTCAAAGTTGTCATAATTTCTTCATGATAATAATAAGATAACTGAAATTTTATATTTTATAAACATAGATAATATTAGCTGTTCCCCGCGGTTTCACGCGCCTTAATTTAGGAGTTCCCGCGGGAATTCGGGGACAAAAAGTACCCTATGTCCTTCTCTATATTCCCTGACAACGTGTATGCAAAATTCCACCGACCACGGTGGAGCCGTTAAAGCGTGAAAACGTAACGAAACTCACTTTTGCATTTATAATAGTAAGGATGTAGTATACTATAAGTGTATTTAGCATTAGTTTAAATTCTGCAGTAGGTAATAATTTTGGACTGTATTTTTTTTTTCTTTTTGATTCTCAAATCCGGATGCAAGTTTTTAGTTGTTAATCTATTACGTTTACGTCCGCTCTGCATTTACAGATTAGACAATATCGATCGGTTGATTAGGTCTCGAACGGTCTCGTTATTTGTTTGAGTCAGGTGTATAAGAAGGTGGAGAAGGTAAGAAGATAGGTGGAGACTCGGGCATCAGTTTGGTAGATAAAGGGTAAGCGTAACGTTAGCAATAACGGTCCGCCGCCGTGTTAGCCTTAGCAGAGGCACTCTCAGGACCGGGGCTGGCTAATGTGGGGTTTACACGGGTGACTAAAGTCGCAAGATTTTTGCCGCGCTGCGAAATGGCAATTTGGCTAGGTCGCAACTCGCAAGTGACTAAAGTCGCAAACCCCAAAGCTGGGTAGCATCCAACTTTGGCCGCGGAGTGACAAACGATTCACGCATATTGGTATCACATTTTTGTATAAGCGGAGTAACCTTATGTAGTAGGTAAAGTATCAAACTCATCTGGGCCCTTATTCATTATGACCATAACGCGTCGCGTTAAGACAAGGCGCCACTTAAATTGCTTTTCCCCGTGTTCAAAGAAGTTTCACTTTAAAAAATATATTTACAACGTGTCTTTTGTCATAAAGAAATTAAAGAATATAATAGATTTCTTATATTTTTGCATCTGGAGCGTTAGGGATTGTGTTTTTGGGACGCTCGTTATGAATGTTGTTGGTCATAGTGAATAAGAGCCCAGTAGTCATTCTTAATCGTTTTCAAAAATAATCAGGATCTTCAAAACTCCACTCCGCAAGCGATTTTAGTCACCTGTGTAAATGGGCTAGCAATGCGGCTTGGTGAGACGATTTGTGAAGCGACTAGCCGCACGGTGAAAATCGACCCGTGTAAAACCCCTCATGAGGCGCGAGCGCCGAGCAGCGTGCGCAGTTGTGTGCGTGTGCCGCACACATCCGACCACTTAATGCAAAGTACTTGCGGCCGTTGAACCGACACTCGAGGAATTTCTCCAACGCCGCACCTCAGCCGCTGCCGATATGTTCCGACGATGAGAGCCCACGGCTAGCGGCTGCGGCAGGTACGAGAAACGCATTTTCCTCATATAAATTTGTTATGCGAAACCCAAACACGTTATCGTTATTAATTTACTCCACTGATCAACCCTTTGTTTACAAGCATGCAGTAATGAAGGTGAAACGTGCGTTCGTTTTTATTTGATAGATTTTCCATTGTACCTACATGTTTTTATGTAATCCATTTAATATAGACGAGGTTGGCTCGGACTAGAAAGGTGACTGTAGTTATCTGGAGACACGTGTGCAAAAGTTTTCGCAATCATTGACAGACCGATAGGGTCGGCGCCCGAGCCAGCGCAGCGTGAGGCGCCATCCATGCCATCCATTTTCAAAACCAGTAGGTAGGTAGGTACCTATTCATAAAGTGCAGTAATAGTTTGACATTCGTAAATCGGACGACGGACGGAATAAAGTTGATGTAGGTATACGTCAGTAGGTGCGACTGTGACCACTGCGTTTAACCCTGAGTCGCGGTGGTACCCGATGACCTGTCTAATAGGGTTTCCCCACGTAAAAAAAGGTATAAAAAATTAGGTAGACACTTAAAACTTGTTATTTGGCAACCCTATTTCAGACTGTGAAATATGGTGAATGGCGGTATATAGCTATTAAAGAGACTGTCCTTTATGTAACGCTTACATAACGCAGCTGTCAAATTTTAGAGTTAGTGCTTTTGCTATTTGCCTTTTTAGGTATACCTATCGTAGTTAACTAATAAAAGATTGCGTCAGTCCGCGTTCGCTTTTGGTATTTCGACACTATATGCATTAGGTTGCAAATAACACAAACATCCGGCTCGAAAGACTAAGTTGGGCTTTTAATTAAATCGAAATAACACGTTTTAATGTTTTATATAAAACCACATGAAGTAATCCAATAATTATGTTTTATTAGAATAAGTGTTGTCATACATAATACCTATGGCCCTGTTCGTTATTAGCTGATTTATGATTACTTTCACGTGGAATTAGGTATAATTGGTTTGTTGCCTGTTCGCCGATTTTGCATAATTTCAAAATTAATAAGTTACAATAAATGCTTGTTTATTCATCCAGTCAGCTCATGTAATAAGTAATTCTTATTATATCAATAGGTAGGTACAGGAAAACTTATTTAGATTCTTCACAGAGTCACAGTACCTATATATAATATGACTTTCTCATTAATCTTTTGAAAGGAGCAAAGTCGATCACGTTAAACAAACACACAAAGTTCCTACACAGAGTCGCAAACATACCTGACACCAAAGACCTGTCAGCTGATCGGAGACTAATACAAAGACGCGCTGACCAGTTTGCTATTGCTGACTATTGCATTGGTTATGGGCACAGAAGTAGGTATATTCCTTTCTCTACGTTTATAGGCATCGGTGTCCAGATCCACCAATGCTAATTATTACAATAAAAAAACATACATACAGCCGAATGCAGAACCTCCTCCCTTTTGGAAGTCTGTTAAAAATGGCTAATATCATTGAGTAAAACAAATCACCCTAAAGCGAAACAGATAGGTAATACGGTTTTACTGCACAGTCAAAGGGGCTATTAATGTAACTTTTGTTTCTATCATTTCTAGGTTACAATCAAAAACATGGTGGTTTTGCGATTACAATATAATAATAATAATAATAAACCATTTATTTCCAATCACAGTGACTTATACACTACAGCAATAACTAGACTTAAGGACACAAACAATATGCACGTTTTGACATCTACAATATCTAGCAATCAATAAAAATAAACATAGGTCCTACGTCAAAAGTTAAAGTTGTCTTAACATTATTAATTAACCACAAAATAGCAATTTATCTGATTGAAACTAAAATATGATAGCAACAAAAGTTACATAATTGCCCTACAGAAGCAGAAATACAAACAACTACTAAATCAACTAAACAACCACTAAATCTTATTGCAATAGTAACAAACTTCGAAGACTAACCTAAGTGTTTACATATTGCTGCTGTTGACAGTACACAACACGATGAGGTGGCACTGCCAGCAAGTCGCTAGTGAATGCGGATCGCGGCGACCTTGGGCCTGCGCCGACCCGCGGACGTTCGTTGAACGCAATCCGGCCCTCCGCCCTCCCCCCTCGTGCCTCGCGCCCCGCATTGCGCGGCCATCAAACCCCATACTCCTTAACTTAAAGACTTGTTTCACACAGCTAACATGTCCTCTGATGAAGGATAGATTTGATTTTATTCGAATAAATAAACCATAGCTTGACAATTCGAATGATACGATGTGGCCATGCTTTTTTATACATTTTGGTCGGACGGTGCACTTAATCGATCTTGATTGTCGCTTGATAAGTAGGGACTATGAAAAAAATAAAAACTTATATTGCTCTTCAGTTTGAAAATTCGATGGCGGATGGCGATTAGCGCCTTACTAGTTTACCAAGGGTTCTTACTTTTCAAATTGTCATAGATAGGTTCGTTTTTTGTGAACTGATTGCGATGAAACTGCGGTAAGTAATCATAATATATACATACTAGCTGTCCCGCGCGGTTTCACCCGCGATAATTTCGAAGTTCCCGCGGAATTGTTTGAGGTTGAATTTTCAAAAATCATTTCTTATCGGATGCCTACCTCATACAAATTACACACCCTCCCAGGGGCGGATCCAGGATTTGGTTGAGGGGAGGGCAATTTGGTTGCACCATGAAATTTTTTGAATTAACAGGATAGACAAAAAAGTCCATTAATAAAATTTAAGTGCTTCATATTGAGAGCATCTGAATTGAGCTTATGTATGTATTATATTATCTGTGTGTTTGTTTCGCGATTTTTTAACCGACTTCCAAAAAGGAGGAGGTTACGCATTCGGCTGTATGTTTTTTTTTTTATATTACTCGAAGCTAGGGTTGGAACGACTTCGAAAATTCATTTTTTGTTTGAAAGCGTATACTCCCAATTAGGTCCTATTGCCACCAAGTGGGATCTGATGATGGGATCTTATGGTTTAAGAATCTTTATTATCCTCAAAAGATCTTGGGAAAATCGTGGGAACTCTTCAAAAATAATAGGCGATTTGAGTATTTTTTATAGTAAATCGTTCATTTGCTTTCGGAAAGCAAAATTTGAAGAAGTGGAACTGATCATGAAGACCACAAGTGTTCATCGGAACTACTCAACAATAATACGTATTTCACGGGTTTCGATTGGACCGATTTAGAAAATTGATTTTGTTGTTTGATACTCCCAAGTTGGTCCCATTGTCACCAAATCGAGAACCTGATGATGGAATCATGGAGAAATCAAGAGAACTCTTCAAAAATTACAGACACACCTATAGCGATTTTTGTATTTTTTATAGTAAATCGTTTATTTGCTTTTGGAAAGCAAAATTTGAAGAAGTGAAACTGATGATGAAGACCACAGATGGTCATCGGAACTACTCAATAAAAGGTATTTCACGAGTTCCGATTCGTTAACTTTAATATGGTTCCTAAATAATTTATGCTCGTCACAATGTATATGGTAAAGTGGAACTGATGATGACGTACCAGGAGAACTCCTTAACAATCAACGTCCCTGTCGTCCCGTCGGTAAAAGCAGTATTTTGTAAAAGGCGATGAGCAATTGACATTAGGCTATTGTAACTTAGATAAATTACAAACGGACTCACTTGAAAGCAAGAAATAAACAAAATTTTAACAAAAAAATTAAAACTGACTTCCAACAACACAAAACTAAAAAGCTAAAAATAACAAAATATCGATTTTATCCAACAGACAAAATACACGTAAGTTTATTTTTGGTAGTTATTACCAGTAGTTATTATACCAGTACTAGTAGTTATTATTGGTTTATTCTACCACTTGACTACTATTATTATTTGAAGTCGGTGACAAGCCAAATATGGCGTAGGTACATGGGCTAAGTCCAGTCCCGCCACGAGTTCGTTGTGAGCTGAACAACCCAAGTGGGTAGACGTAAGCGGGCTTGGCACCGAATTTAAATCAAAAACACAAAACTAAAAAAGCTTAAAAATAAAAAGCTAAAAATAACAAAATACCGATTTAATCAAAAAGACAAAAACACGCGTAATATTATTATTGGTTTGTGCTACCACTGATCGGTTTGAATTCGGTGACAAGCCCGCTGGTGTCCGCCCACTTGGGTTGTTCTGCTCACGAAGAGCTGGTGGCGGGAGTCGACTTAGCCCATCTGCCCCCTCCATATTTGGCTTGTCACCGAGCACAAACCAATAATAATATTACGCGTGTTTTTGTCTTTTTGATTAAATCGGTATTTTGTTATTTTTAGCTTTTTATTTTTAAGCTTTTTTAGTTTTGTGTTTTTGGAAGTCGGTTTTAATTTTTTTGTTAAAATTTTGTTTATTTTTCGCTTTTAAGTGACATAGTTCGTAATGACTCTAAGTTACAATAGCCTAATATCAACTGCTCATCGCCTTTTACAAAATATTGCTTTTCCCGACGCAGGGACGTTAATTATTGAGGAGTTCTCCTAGTACATCACCAACAGTTCCACTTCACCATATACATTGTGACGAACATAAATTGTTTAGAAACCATTTTATAAAGTTAACGATTCGAAACCCGTGAAATACCTATTATCGAGTAGTTCCCATAACCATCTGTGGTCTTCATCATCAGTTCCACTTCTTCAAAATTTTGCTTTCCAAAAGCAAATAAACGTTTTACTATAAAAAATACAAAAATCGCTATAGGTGTACCTATAATTTTTGAAGAGTTCCTTCGATTACTCCAAGATCCCATCATCAGATCACGACTTGGTGACAATGGAATCAATTTGGGAGTATCCCCTTTCAAACAAAAAAACAATTTTTGAAATCACTCCAATCGGAACCCGTGAAATACGTATTATTGTTGAGTAGTTCCGATGACCATCTGTGGTCTTCATCATCAGTTCCACTTCTTCAAATATTGCTTTCCAAAAGCAAATGAACGATTCACTATAAAAAATACCCAAATCGCTATAGGTGTGCCTATAATTTTTGAAGAGTTCCCTCGATTTCTCCAAGATCCCATCATCGGATCCCGACTTGGTGGCAATGGGACCTAATTGGGAGTAAACCCTTTCAAACAAAAAAAGAATTTTCCAAATCGGTCCAACCGTCTTCGAGTAATCGGTGAACATACATAAAAAAAAAAAAAAAAAAAAAAAAAGAAAAAAAAAAAAAAAAAAAAAAAAAAAAAAACGAAAATAAAACCTCCTCCTTTTTGGAAGTCGGTTAAAAAGTGGTAGCACAAACCAACAATAGTATTACATGTGTTTTTGTCTGATGGATTAAGTCGGTATTTTGTTATTTTTAGCTTTTTAGTTTTATGTTTTTCATATTTAAAAAAAATGTGGTGTCGAAAACGATAGAGCTTAGGTAGGTATAGCGGTTTTTGAGTACGATTCTCTGTAAAATTAAAGTTTTCTTAGTATTTCATTATTTTCAACTTGTACTTTCATGCATAAAATAATCTACATGGAAGCTACAACAGATAAAAGTAAAAAATGAAAAATTTACGTTCCAGCGAATCTGACCTGAATTAACAACTTTAAATTAAAATTTTGTAGGTTTGTATCTATAAAGTGATAGGAAAATAATGGGAAGTGTTATGGTTAATAGCGATTTTTTTACTAAACTGAGGAAAAATACCATCAGAGGTGTGCACCTCTGATGGTATTATGTGATGTGATAAAAACGTGTTTCGTGATCAGAAGAACAAAGAACTACCTAACTACCTGACGTAGCTTCACGACCGACATAAAGCAATCTGAAACTTTCTTTGAAGTAAGTCGGTGATTTGGGGTCCCTCAGCACTTTAAAGATGGTACAAAGAATATGTGTAGTGCGCCTGGCGAATATGTAAACCACACGCATTTTGCAGCCGCTCCAACTTATCGCGTTACTATGTCTAGTTGTTGTATACGTATGCTGTAAATCTTTGTGTTGTGTCAAATAAAGTTTTTTCAATTTCAATTTTCAATTTCAATTACTCTTCTGTCAGATTCATACAGCACACATCGGCGTAAACAAAAAGAAGGTTACTCCTTGGATTAGTAAAATGAGGAGAAAATTTGGGAAATAACGCAGAAAACTCAGAGAAGTGAATAATTTTCGTCCATATGACGAGATACGGAAAAATAGGTACTATTGAAAAAAAAGATGTTTTTGACAATAGATTTTAAAATTTGCAGTCAACAGAAGAAAAATTTGATAAATTTTGGAAATTTGCCCAAATTTTTTTCCAAATCCGAATTCATCGCGCACCGCACGTGATAAAAGTCATCGACTATTTTTTGAGCACAGAGGTACAATATGACGGGGAATAAAAATCGAAATTCTATTAATTCCATTTAGTTCGTCAGTTACATATAACATAATATAAATAAATAATATGGATAGATTTGCTTTGAACGTGGAAAAAAGTAGAAGAGTTAGGTACCAACTAGTTTTGGGAAGTGAAATCACAATAGCTTACTTCCAAGTCTCAAGGATGTTGGATGAAGTTAAAGAAAAGGGATAGAGAAACTACATATATAAGGATAATTGTAAAAACATATATACAGCCAAACGCAGAAACTTCTCCTTTTAAATGAGAAATATACCATACGGCACGTAGTTTCAAACCAGAAAATTTGTTTTAACGAGAAAGAATTGACAGATTTTGTGTTTGTTTTACAATAATTAATAGATACAAACTTCCATAGGGGTTCGTTACGAACTAATAATTTATAGAGTTTTAAAAATGAATATTTGTTCGTTCATTCAGGTGCATTCGTATATTTCTATTCAAATTACGATGAAACTTTGGTGAAAAGCCACAACCTTGCGAAGATTTTTCTAAGGTCTAATTAAAGTAGGTACCTATTTAGGTCTTCAGGGGGGGCAATTGCCCCCAGTGCCCCCCCCCTGGATCCGCCCCTGCACCCTCCAAGTTTTAGGTCTCTACGATCAGCGGTTTGGGCTGTGCGTTGATCCATCAGTCATTCATGCAGGCATTTTATGTATAGTCTATAACATTTTTTTAAGCCGATCAGATTTCCTCAAGATATTATTGAAATTCAAACGGGTTAAACCACGAGCTTATTAAGCTTTAATACTATTTACAGACTGATCCAATTGTTCGCCAGTTTGCAGATGGATTTAGAATAAATGTAAAAATCAACAAAAAAAATTGTTCGGACCAGAACAGTCAGACGCCAGTTATAACGTAGACAAAATTCCTGATTGCCTCACTAGTTACTACTACAAAGATACCTATTTCGGGTTATTAATTACTGTAAAACGTAGTGGTTATAATGGACTCTTTGATACAATATCTTTTTCTCCACATAACTGTCATCGTATACGATCGTGAACAAAGAGTATAAATTATATATTAAATAACCACTACCAGAGAGAATGTAATCACTACGTTTTAACCACTATGATTACCTTCTCTCTGCTACGAGCTACGTGATAGTGGACAGTAAAACGTTGTGATTACCTTCTCTCTGGTGGACAATCAGAATGCGTACGTTTCCAAAATGAATTATCTATTATTCCGACCTCAGGTGACTCATTTGACATTTTATAATATCTTAGCGATAAAGACAACAAGGAAAACCACTGCGAAAAAATTAGGTGTATAGATTATAGAATATAGATGAAAGAACTAGATTTAGATTTTGTTTTTGGGTATTTTCCAGTTCCAACTTTCAAGTCTTGACTTAACTAGCTTAGCTTAGTTTTTACTCTCGTGAATATCGGGACTGCCTCGGGAACTAAAAAGTAAAAAGTATCCTGTGACACTCAGGGATAGGTACTGTAGCGTAACTCAGTGAAATAATTTTATTTTTAAATTAGTTAAGTAGTTTTTGAGTTTACCCATTTTTTAATTTTTTTTTTTTAGCAAGGTTCACCGTCACCATTAAGGTTCACATTTCATACAAACATACAAAGAATCAAATCTTTTCCCTTTATATGTAATACTAGCTGTTTCCCGCATTTACACTCGCGGTAATTTCGGAGTTCCTGTAGGAATTTCGGGACAAAAAGTGAGACAAAAAAACAAAAAGTACCCTATGTCCTTTTCTATAAGTATCCTAACGACGTGTATGTATGCAAAATTTCATGTTGAGCTTAAGGTCTTTTGCACTTTGTAGTATATGCGAGTAAGAAATAAGCATGCACTTGTCGTCTCCTTCGCACGGGCTCAAATGTAGATGTGTGTGACGCACAGAGTGAGTACGTTACCGACCGAGAGACGAGTGTGGTGTGTAAGTACAGTGCTGAGACCGCGTGCGCATGGAGCCGATATTATTGGTATTTACGATTAGTCTAAAAGATGTCCCAAGTAAGTAGTATAGTACAACGTTCATCTACTACATTTTGGCGACGACGGGCTGAATCCGTAAGTTTTTTTATTTACATAAAATATACCTAAGTACCCATACGTGAGAAAAAAAAAGGTAAATGGCTAATGAGGAATGGATAAGTAGAGCTGGTATACCTACATAGGTAGGTAATACTAATTATTTAAAACAATGATGTGTTTTCATTTCTCATTAACAATATTCATAGCATTAAATTAACCATTATTGAAAAAACCCTAGATGCACGGTCGGCCCGCGACCGTTACCAAGCACTCGGTAATTCTACTTGAGTACCTAGTTATAGAAAAAAAACTATAAACAGTGTTTTGCAAGTTCAACCTTACGCAGATTGGTTAAAGTTGTTTGTACCCTTCTATCAGTTATTTTCTGTTCTGCGGTGACGATTACTTTCTTTGTATTTTTGTTTATACGAACGTTGAATTGGTTTCTGGAAGTTTGTCAAATTGAGTTCTAAACACATACCTACTTATACTTATCTCTGAGGTTTTGGGTGGGGACATGTGATGAATTAATGAAAAAAAAAATATTTACAGATAAAATTATTTATTATTTGGTTCGAAATGTATTGGTAGAACATTTTATCGAAACGAAGTAGGTAGCTATGGCGAGCTGCCGGTTTGTGAAATTCATTTGTTTGTGGTATTTACTATGAATCACTCTTGGAACTTGAAAGGTATAATTGTTTCTTTAACTGACGGTCAACTTAAGCTGTCACGGAGATTTCTTTGTTGGTACCTATCGCGCGACGTACCTATTCTTTAACCACTCTAACTACTTTAAATTTGGAAACATAGTATGCGTGGCCATCATTGAGCTATTGGGTACTAAACATTACAGCCATGTACTTATAGGTATTTCAGCGGGCCAAGACGTAGCGTTGGCTGCATTTTGTTTAATTACGTTGATGAATGACTTTGTGTGCTAGCGTCGACAGGTGGCACGGGTTTTCGTACTGGATTGTATCTGTTGAATCTAGGTACTTACCCAACAATAACAAACCAAATGATGTTTCCTTAATACTTATATACAACCTTTTATATGACGAGATTCTTATATACCTATGTATATTGACGAATATTGATATCACTTTTACTTCTTTAACAAAGTAGATTTGTATGTGTGCAACAGCAGCACGATATATATATATATACCATATAAAACTAGGTATCGTATCGGGTCTGTTGAAAGTGGTACCGATGCATGCCGACGTTTGGAACCGGGATGGCGGTGCGTGTTATAGTGTCATTGTTATTATTATTAGGTATAATACGTAAAGAGTAATTATACTCTTATACCTATATGGGCGAATGATGATGGGCGTGATTTCTTCTAGTAAAGTTAGTGAATGGTAATGCTTAAAATCGGTCATTTAATCTATATTTGTGTGTACTATAAGTACCTACACCTAGTCTGGACTGTGTACTTTCAGAAATGAATAGATAAATGGAAGTGCAGTGATTTCTTAGTGGCGGAATATTGTGTTTTGGCGCCAGGAGCACGTCTTTCATGGATCATGTCGTTATAAAAGGAAGGCTTTGGCCGTAGTATATATTATTACTCTGAGCTTTGGCGTACCTATACCTAATCACGTAAAAAAAAAAAAAAATTGTCTTGTACAATATGCTATCCGGATCTTTGAAGCCGTATCCGGGATTATTATACATATACAAGAAATTAATGGTCGTTTGAAGTTCATAGATTTATAATATATAAATGTAGTAAATTAAAGCGTATTAATAATATTAATAATGCCTTGTCGTACAAGATTCTACTCGGATCGTTGTAGCCGTATCCGAGATGCACATGTAAATTTGTAAATATATATCTACAGTGAATGTTCGTTTGAAATTCATAGATTTATATGTAAATCTAGTAAATTAGAGCGTATTAATAATATTAAATCAAATATATAAATAAATTAATAATATACCTGCATATTATGGTATTATAACGCGAACCAAAGTGGGCTGAGCAGATGATGCCTGCTCAGTAGCTTGATAAAGATGAATATGACGATGACATGACGAGGACCAGTGGGGGGGCTGAGCAGATGATGCCTGCTCAGTACCTTGAAATTGATGTAAATGAGGCTAGTGGGGATAAGCAGACGATGCCTGGTCAGGATGCCTGGTCAGTACTTAAATGATTTGATATAATGAAGTATAACTAAGCGGATGGCGTCCGTTCCGTGTCCTGCCACAATCAGAGTTGTCTTGGTTAACAGAAAGATAACTCATGGCAATGACTTTACTTGAATAATTTGACTGGAAAGGTGACGCAGATTTAATGTCAATACACTGAAAAGGGAAGTTAAGTCTATATATTACCTGGAAGTTACAGAAGTAAATAATGAAATTTAAAGCGGCCAGTTGTAACACCGAAGAGGGATTGAATTTCAGGAAATTTAATATATACCGCAAGGTCGCGTTAATCTGGATGATCTGGTTGATAAACTGCTGAAAAACAGATGAATTAAAAAAAAAAAAATAGTAAAAAACTGCGGGAAGAAACTGCAAAATGCCGATTTGATGATGCGGAAGATGATAAAATGGAATGATGCAGAATATGACAGAATGGAAAATGTACTCCAGATGGATTTATACATCTCTATAAGTTTATTATCAAGTCAGGGATATGACCCTACATGATATTATAGCTGAAGGAATTGCAGTAGGACTTATTAGCCGACAATTAAAAGTTTAGAAAAAAAAAAAGTAAGGACATAAGGTGTTTGAAAAAAAATTAAGGAAAGCGAAAGACAATATTGTGTTAAAATTGGACAATGGCAAAGCGGGTTCCAAATGTGAAAGTTTGATTGATTTGTCAAATAGTGAAAAAATTGAAAAACCGTGAAAAGATAGAAAATTGAAAAACCGTGAAAAGATAGAAAATTGAAAAACCGTGAAAAGGTAGGTACAGGCCAGCGACACTCCCTTGAACCAAAAGTTACTATGGATTTATGTGCGAACTTTTTACCAACATTGGAATACTTAACCAAATTTCTATGGCCGCGTCATACATTGCATTGGTAGGGTTGGCACAAAATGCTTTCATAGATCGGATCAGCGATTAGTATGGAAGTGCCCTTCCCTTAAAACGTAGTGATTATTTGCTCAGTGGATAGGTACTTGAAAGTTTGACGTTTAAATTAAAATGTAAAGCCCAGACGTTGAATAGGAAGAACGATGATGAAAGGCGAAAGATATTTAAAAAAAAAAAAATATATACATATTTATACACTAAACAATTGGTTTATTTATAAGTTTTTGTTTTGTTAACACACTGTAGCATTATTCTGGTATACAATAAAGTACATTCTATCCTATTCTATATGGAAAATGAAGACTAAGTCTCGGGTGAGGGAGTGAGGGAGGAATTGACTAAACAGTGACTCGTTTGGGTCGAGGAACGCAAATAAACATGTTACAAATATGTTAATTGATTCTCTATATGAACATAACTTGTTACCGAAAACACCTGGGATGATGTCAAGGAGACAGAGAATGTAATATTCTATGTGTTTATGAAAGCACAAAATGATATAAAAAAAAACTCACTAAACAAGACAAGATAAACAAAACAAGACAAACTTTATATATACTACATAGTTACCTACTTTTTAGGATACAAGAAAATATCTACAGCAACTAAAACGGTATCTGATCTACAGAGTACGGTATCTGATCTACAGAGTTTTATGGGATTACTAAATTATGTCATAAAATAGATTCTGAATATGACTACCACAAGTGAACTATTACAAAAATTTTTAAGGCACAATTTGGAAGAATTACTAGATGATCCATAGGTATAATGGGGAAGCAGATTTCAAGTTGTTGAAGGCAGTTATACTAAGTGATATGCCAGAGTTTGCCGAAAAGAAACAGTAAGAATAACGGAAACTAAAAAAAAAAAAAAAAAAAAAAAAAAAATGAAGAATTTGCAGTCTTCTGCCGTGATAAAGACACACGCTTGAATCATTGTACCTATACGTTAGTGGCTGACTTTGACTGACTTTAACAGAACGGAGAAGTAGACTGCCAAAACAGAAACATCATTAAATAACGTAAGATGTTCCAAATAGAAAAAAAAAGAACGTGGAAATAATCTCTTCTGAAATATTTAGTCATAGCGAAAATTTAGAGACAGATACATTTCCGATAATATAATATTCTAGCCTCTAGAGCATTTATATAGAGACCAAGATATAAAAGAAAGAAGAAGAAGAAGAAAATACATGAAAGAAAGAAAGAAAGATGTAGAGAGAAAGAAAATAAAAGAAAAAAAAAAAAGGAAAAAGAAACATGATGCACAGAAAAAATTAAAACCAAAGATAGATTTAGGAACGGGTGAGAAGGTTTACATCAAAAAGTTCATATACGGCGAAATTAGAGATGAGTAGAGATGTGGAAATTCAGAATGATGAAAAAAAAAAAAAAAAAGAAAAAAAAATTGAAGGGTGATTGAGGGGTCTAATAAATCCAGGTACCTACGGAAACTGAGAAGGAGACCTCTGAGTTATTGATCACTAATAGATAACAGGGAAAAATGAAGGCAAAGAAGTAAGATACTTATTAAGAGTAAGATAATTACTAAGAGTGGAAAAATTAAGGCAAAGAAGTAAGATATTTACTAAGAGTAAGATAATTACTAAGAGTGGAAAAATGAAGGCCAAAGAGTTGGTAAAATGATAACTATTGTTATTAAATGTAATTGTATTGAGGAAGCGAGGGAAGCGTTGACGAACTCGAAATTACTGAGGAGTAATAAGAGTGGAAAATTGTATTGAGGAAGCGAGGGAAGTGTTGACGAACTCGAAATTACTGAGGAGTAATAAGAGTGAAAAAAATGAAGGTATAGAAGTAACGAAGTATAGTAATTAATTAATTAATTAATAAAATAATAAGGAAGGGATGTAGTATATGCGAGTAAGAAATAAGCATGCACTTGTCGTCTCCTTCGCACGGGCTCAAATGTAGATGTGTGTGACGCACAGAGTGAGTACGTTACCGACCGAGAGACGAGTGTGGTGTGTAAGTACAGTGCTGAGACCGCGTGCGCATGGAGCCGATATTATTGGTATTTACGATTAGTCTAAAAGATGTCCCAAGTAAGTAGTATAGTACAACGTTCATCTACTACACACTTTATAAGAAATTTTCTCGTGTCTTACATGCATCCGACAAAAATACGCGTGTGTCTTATCCGACATTTATTGTAATATGTACGGTCGTCCTCCATGACGGTCCCATATAAAAACCTAAACGTCTGGATGTCATAAAAGACATTTCTTATAACACAAGATTTCTTATAATATGCAAAAGACGTAAAAGCGTAACAAATAAACAAACAAACTCACATTCGCATTTAATATTAGGATTGTATCAATTAGAAAACTATTGCGAGGCGAAGCAACTTGCGAACGGTAGTGACATGTAGTTAGGGGTATAAACGCGATTAATGCATATTATCGTAGTTGTTTGACGGCTGGTTAGTGGGCCCCGAGAGCTGGCGGCGGCGGTGCGGTGGTGTGGTGACTTCGGCGCTAGGGGCCTCCGGGGGGCTGGAGTCGCGGCGAACGTTGACCGCAGTGCGTGCACGACGCACCGGCACGCCCCGCGGCCTCGCACTAATAACAACCTCGGAAAGCCTTACCTACTGTCTTCTAGCTGCACGCAAAACCATATACCCAGCCCTTAGCAGCAAGTAGCAACTTGGTAGCAACCAATCAAAATTAATCCTAATATTACAAGTGAATGTGATTTTGTGTGTTTACTACGATTTCAACACCCGACCTATTGTCATGAAATTTTGTATGCACTCAGGGGTACAGAAAAGTTCCCACTAGTGAAACAGCGGGGAACAGCTAGTACTACTCATAAAACAGTATCAGTAAATTGCATCACACAAGTCTTCCAAAGGAAAATTAGGTATTCTAGAACATCACATCAAAATCATAGGCAGTCTTATCTACTTAAGTGGCCTGCTTTAAATAATATAAAAAACTTTTGGTAGTTATCTCTTAATTAGAAAAAAATAATACCTAAGTAGGTATATGAATTTATATCAACAGTTTATTTTTTTTCTATCGTTTACATGGAGCACATATTCCATACCATCACGAATAAAAAATAAACAGTTTTTCTTGGAAAATAACACTTATTGCTGTCTTGTCGGCAACTTTTACGTCATAACGACGATATTGTAAAATGTAAACAATCATCATTATCTTCATAATTAATTTTGGTGTCTTATCCTTATCGTATTTGAATCATGTGTGTGCTGTGAATATTATAAATAGGATGGCCATCTTGTAGGATTTTCCTGGTTAGCACGTTAAGTGAGGTGGTTTGCTGTCATGATTACGTGCGTCGGTCTGGTCACGTCGTAAATGGCGAGCATCATGATGTATCACGATTCTGAATCGTATTATGTAACTAGAGACGGACGATGGCATCGTCATCTTTAAAGATTGTAGTAGGTAATATTGAAACTATTAAATAGGTACGTACTTACTACTTAGGTATAACAGGTATTTTTAACGAAGAAATCAACTTTCAAAAACTTGGATCGAGTATGACTCACACACACACACCTGCAAAACAAGCCGAATTTCCGAGAACAAGCGCCTGGCAGCGAGGGACAAACAATTTTGTCGAGATAATTTATTAATATTGCCCGCCACCTATTAATATTATCGAGGAATAGGTTAAAGGAATTATCCAAATTATTGTTTGTGTTGTAGCCGTGGACCGTGGGCAATTTTTTGGAAAAAAAAGAATACAGTCGAATTGAGAACCTCCTGTTATGGAAGACTGTTAAAAATAATCAAATTTAAAACCAGATTAGATTATTCTCTACCGCGTTCTAGGAATTAAAATCTGAGCCTTTCGGCTACTTGGTAGGGTTCATTAGAGTACCGTCCGGTTCACAAACTTGCGTTACCTTTCCTAGCTCATCCTAATGAATGAGTCTATTGGGAAGAAAATTCTCAGTAGTTCAACAGCTGGTAGTGGTAAGACTACGCGATAAGACTACTGGGAATAGGGGGAACTTTTATTAGGCATGAAAAAGCATTGTCACTGGCAAAAAAAAAAATTGTTAATAGAATTGAAGAAGAAAAGCCATAACTATAAAATATACTTAAATAACGACAAAAAAAAATAATTATGTTCAATTTTCAGTCGGAAAATATACTTTGTGGCTATTACGGATACTCACCAAAATTATATTGATTGAAAATAGATTGAAAGTTACTACTTTCACAATCACCGAGCACAATATCACAATTTTTGTCTGAAATAAACGACAAAAGTGTTTGTTCGTGTAGGTATGTAGGTACATTGTACAATACATTACTTGCAATAACCTCAGACGAAATAAAAAGTCAAGACGGAGAGCTGTGAACAAATAAGTGAAGCCGATAAAACTATGCCTACATGCATGCATGCATGCCTACATATAACGAAACTCTGCCTTACCTTGTCAGTCGAGCCATTCCGGAGCACGGAGTGTCACGCTGTAATAATTCCTAATTTTTAAAGAAAAAATGCCGAATTGTGTAGTGAAGTACCAATCTTCGATAAATAAACAGCTGGATACAACCACATTTTTAATAAAATATAATTGGTGTGGGATCGAGTGGATCTTTGTGTTGTGTAGTGGGTTATTATTATTATTATTACTATTTATTATATTATCTGTCTGCCTGCGCCCGTGACGCCTCCGAAAGGCTCCAGCGGAAGATCAGCGTCGGGTGGTCTTTGCACCACCTGGCTAATGCTGAGCTGGCCGCCTTTTTGCCGCAACACAGTTCTCCCGGTACAGTTATGATATTTTGGCGTTTGGGAAGCAGTCCCTCATTCATGTTTTTTTTAATTGTAACTTGTAACTGTATGTTGTAACTATCCATGTGTTGTGTCAAATAAAGTTCTTTCAATTCAATTCAATTCAATTCAATTCAATTCAAATTTTATTAAGTTATGACAACTTGGAACACGAAACCTCCACAACTTCCACAAGTGTTGCTACTAGTGAGCGTCACAATATTCCCCATTTATTGGGTAAGTTAACGTGACGTGGAACGTAATGTAACACGTTTATAATTTACCTATTTCGATTTTAACTTTTAATATTCATAAAATTAATGTAAGTGTAAATAGGCGTTAATTCTTATTTTTCATGTTTTATCATAACTTTGAAACATATATTTTTAAGATTCTCGAATATACAACCGACGTATACAACTTAAAAAAAAAACTAACTTATCTATTTACTTATCCATTCATCCTTGTAGAATTTCAACAATTTTGGGTAATAAGGCAACACTCACTAAATGCCCACACGTTTACGAAACCAGCCTCACTTTTTTGTTGACAGCGCTCCTTCTTGAGTTTTTATTTCGTTTGAGGCAATAACCATCGCTGGTCTCAGATTACGATCACTATAATACCTACTTTCTCCATACTACTACCACTCATAAAAGGACATAGATAAGCAATAGTGTGTAAACCCACACTGGAGAAATTTTGAGTAAATCGTGTTTTAAAAGTGGGAGCGCCATTTTGTGTCAACATTTTTTATGTTCAATATTTAGTTACATATTTAAGCAATGTAATAAGGTAAACACACAATTAAAAAACGTTCCCTAACTCTCAATAAATTGTTCTGGAATCAATAACTTCATTTTGTGGGTTAACATGTTATTGCTTATCTGCGTCCAAACGTAAGTTCTAACTTCTAATCAAACTTTTAGTTATAAAGAAAGAGACATCACATCAAGCTTGCAGTATCTCAGATGACGTAATTGTGTTGCGTCTCCGTTTACGTAAGCAAAAGTGCCTCTCCAATTCTGAATGCAAATTAATAGTAATTATGAAGACGGAAGTAGGCATTAAAGCTTACAAGACAAAGGTCACAGAAGTAAATTTGACACGAAATTTAATGTATAAAACATGGCCAGCCTGGAGAAAGAGGACTTTGCAATAATCGTTACTGAACATAATATTATGTGTTATAGTGGTAGTGTAGTACCTACCTAAGTGTTTGATTCTTCAAACATTATAACGAACAAAAATTACTTGTGATCATCCTGCTTGTCTTCTGAAAGACGACTTCGAATCGATAAGCCTAGACATTTCTAGGCGAAGCTTATATTTTTTACTTAATTTCATAACGTTTACCTACTCATCATTTACTTTTTCGTTTTTAATCTATTGGTATTGGTTGCCGATTAAATATTACCTATTTATATCTGAATTATTTGTGTTTTGTATTGCGACATTGTTTTATTTCACTAATTAGTACGTATACGCGCGATTGGTTTATGCAATCACAATTCTAATTGTTTTTTTTTTATGATTTTTCATATCGCAGTTGGTTCACTGTATTCCGCTGCGTAGTTACGGTTATAATTAAAAACTATGAAAAAGTTAGGTACTTATTTAAGTACCTAAGCTACGGTCTAAAGACAAAAATATGCTTGTATTACAATTCAATGGTAGACTATTAGGTAATATAATACTTTGCTGAAATAAACAATCGAAATTAGAAAAACATTTCATTCTACAGCTAACATATCGAGTCGATAGCTTTTTGATATCAGCGTTGTCAGCGTTGTCAAATTTCAAACTGCCCACACACAGCAGTGTGTGGGCAGTTTGAAATTTGAATAGATGCATACTTTGCTAATGAGTAACGACTATCTGTTAGCTGTGCCCCGCGGTTTCACCCGCGTCAGTTTCTGAATTCCCGCAGGAACTCCAAATTTTTTTTATTTTTCTTCTCCTTATAAACACAACAAAAAAAGAATTTGCGAAAACTGGTTCAGCCGTTCACGCGTGATGCCGTGACCAACGGAAATAGGGATTTATTTATATATATCATGTATATATCGCTGAATAAGTATGTACCGCTGCTATTAAATTTTTGTTCTATATATATATTTTCCGGTTCTGTGTAATGCCACTAAACTATCCCCTAGCCAAAAGGTTGACTGGTAGAGAATGCCTTAGGCATTAAGTCTGCCTTTTGTACATAAATGTGCAATAAAGTTCTTTAAATTAAATAAATAAATATCTTTGTCTTGTAATAATTTTTTGAGTTCGAATAAGTTTAAATATTTTTGAGGAGTCATTAGCGTCAAAGATTTATGCAAATCAACTTGGAGCTCCTTTTAAATAATATCAGAGTTTCTTAACGTCACTGGTGGTCTGTCTTGATTCTCAGTACCTACTGAATTAGAAAGTCAAATTTTCAAAGAAACTTTTAATAGAGTTTGATACGACAGTTTTGTCGTCAACAACTCTCAAAAATGGTATGGTTGACATTTTGAAGTAAGAAATACCGAATACGATAAAATATAGAGCAGAATTGTATAAAAATGTAGAGATATTGCAATACTTATGAACACGAAAGTGGTCATTATCAACCTAAAGGCATTTAGGTAAATACTACGAATGTAACAAGTGGGGCATGCATTGGAGATGGCGGTATCGAGGCGATCGATAGGGAGTGTTGGAGGTTGCCGGGGACCAGGGAGAGCAGTGGAAGAGGGTTGCGGGGAAAGGGGTGAGTTGCCAGTCGCCACCCACGTGGGAACGACCCATGCCTACAGGCAACCTACAGGCCGCGGCCGACACCACTAGTCTGGCTTAGCATGAATTACTAAAAATAATATTTGCGTTGTTATCAAGACATACCGAGAAAACGCGTTTATTTCCTCAGTCACCTGTCAGTTTTTTAGTATAAATTACTTAAGTAGGTACCTACCTACTTTTAAAATCAGGCGATTTAAATCTGTTTTCGGAAACTCCTCGAACGATTTGGACAAAGTTTTGTATTCAGATAATCTTAACTTTCCAAGACTATACAAATACATTATCTAGATAGGTGTGATCTTAGTTACTGAACAACAGATGGTTCTATATGCGACTTTTCCAACGGGTACGTCTTACCACACCGAGCGAAACTCGGACCTCGGACGGTCCGATTGTGACTCAATGTAGGTGCCTAAAGCTATTATTTTTATTTGCAAGTAGGTACGTGTATGAGAATAAAATTGGACGCCGTCTTGTTGTATGGCAATGCATCTAGGCACAATTCAAATGCTCACTGTTGTGTTTTAAAAACCATCTCATTGTTCGCGACCGGCAGGCGCATCGAGTCTGTGTGTTTGTTGGCTATGTTTTCCTGTCTCTACTCGTTGCGCTATAGGTAGGTAGGTGGTGTACCTTACAAAGAGGTAAAACAACAAGATCAACAAACTTTAATTTTCAAACTGGATGTTCCCCGCAGGTCATGGGTAGAAACTGTAGAAAGTACTCTTTTCTGTACCCTTGATGAAATGTATTCAAATTTCATGATAATTGGTTTAGTAGTTAACGTAAGTTACGTACAAATAGACGAACTCACATTCGCATTTATAATATTGGTTACGATCGCACATTATTGGTGAATCAAACGTATGTTCGCAATTTCCATAAATCGTAAATGCCCGTCTCATAGAGTTAAGATTAAATGCTGGCTCAAAGGTTTTTATTTTTAAACTGGACATTGGTCAAACGTTTGTTCACAATCTCTATAAATCGCATGTGACCCTCCGCGGTCAGTACAAAGTCAGTACCACGGGTCCGTACTATTGTGTTCTACGTCGTCCAATTAAATGCTTAACTATTCAGTCTAGTCGGAGGAGAATGAGACAACTCTGACTAGATACACATAAATGTAACAATTTGTACATAAATGTGTAATAATATTTTGTACCGCATAGATACGAACGAGATAGGTAGGTACTAGTATTATCACAATTGGTTTGGAACACATAACATAATAATAATACATATTGTGTTATATTCTCGTTTATCGTCATAACAATAAAAACACATCTAGTTGCATGCAATATGCGTATGAGCGATGATAACTAACTATTGACGACCAAGTTGTTCATCAAAGTGGTAAACAAACAGTAAAATTACTAAAAATTGTTTTGCACCTTACTAAGCTAGGCTATTTGGAATTCTATGAGTTCAAATAATTACGAAAAATCTTAATGATATCGAACAAAAGTTTGAAATTGACATAGTACCTATGTACATGAAGGTCTACATTATAGTATGTAGTACAGTAAGCTGTTCCCCGCGGTTTCACCAATTTTAGTGTTGGAGTTCCTGCGCGAATTGCAGGATACAAAGTACTACGTACTTTTCTGTATCCCTGACAACGTCTATGCAAAATTTCACGATGATCGCTTGAGTATAATTACGGCAAAAAGCGTAAAAATGAAACGTGAGTTACCTATAACTTATAGCTGATGTGAATGTGAATTCACATCTATAACTATAAGTTTGGATCACATCTTGAGTCTGGAAACATAAGGTCGTTAATGATAACTAAGCTGTGTCATACAGTGTACAGATTAAGTAGGTATACCATACAGTAATACATAATATGTAGCTATCTACGTCGCGTGTTGCACTTGAGTATATAGGTGCATGTGTACGCCACGTGTACGTGTCGTCCAGGATCGCATAATGCGATAAAGTAGGGCAGTGTGTGATGTTTCTTTATCACTCCCCAGATGCTCACAGCCAAATATATAAAAGTACAGTGTGCTCACAGCACTGATGACACAGTGTACACTATACACCTATGAGTAATACCTACCCACACTTAAGGTTGCCAAACGTCCGTGAGAAGCGGACCCTCAGAGGACGCGTCCCACTTGTCTCCCGTTTTTTTAAGCCGTGTTCCGCTATATTAATAAATAGTAATATCGCCGAATTTCCATGCGCTAAAGTTGGCCACCCTACTCTCAATACCCACGATTACATAGCTATAGGAGCAAAATATTAAACCATTTTTTCATTCACAAAACATGACTGTCTTATCGTAATCGACGGTATTATTTCACTGAATTGAATTACATTATTTTGTTTATTCATTTTCGCATATACTTATATTTATGGAAATTAGGTAGGTAGGTATTTGTCTAATAATATAAAATTTCAAGAGATGCTGGCTCAAACCCATTTATGGTATCTACTTAATTTACAACACAATCACAATGACACGCACTAAAATAAACTGTACCTAATATTTAAAAATTAACTTTCCAATATTTACAAATTGCAACACCACAATATTATTAATTACAAACACTTTCTAATTAAAAACAGTTTTCAAATTATTATAAATTATAATTGGACGTAGATAAGCGATAGTGTGTTAACCCACACTGGAGAAATTTCAGAGTAAATTAAAGTTTTTTAATTATACTTAGTGCAATTTTGTGTCAAATTTTTTATGTTCAATATTTAGTGACATATTTAAATAATGTAATAAGATAAACACATAATTAAAAAACGTTCTCTAACTTTTAATAAATCGTTCTGAATCAATAACTTCATTTTGTGGGTTAACATGTTATTGCTTATCTGCGTCCAATTATGACAATTCGTAACGTCTGGGAAGATAATAATGAAATTAAATTAGTCAAAGATTGTTTCTCCAGTTGTCCAAACATAAGCTTGAGATGATGACAGCAACAGCCTGAGTATCACTAACAGTAGATAAATAAATAATCAGCAGCGTTCGGTCTGACTGTTGAGCTCATCGCTATTTCATCTATAGTTACAATAACGATACATTAGACACACAAGTCAGTGTGCTTCATCTCTATAAAATTGCCTATTGAGCCACCAGCCACGGACGCGACGCCGTCAGCAAAGCATGCTCTCACAATTGGTGGGGCCACACTGAATAGCTATTGCGCACAATGTGGGTAATCAAATTTAGACAAATTCTCGTCTAAAATTGTGTTGACAATCGACATCATTTAAGATAATGTCTTACGAGTAGTAGGTATATTAACAAGCAAGCTCGTGTAGAGCCCGTGCTCGAATTTACCTACATTTATTGGGAAATGTTATGTCTTCTTGGTAAAAAGTGAGCGAGTTGATAAAAGGTTGACAGCGAAGGCCGATTCCACGCGATATTTGGCAATGGCGGCGCGGCGGCCGCGCTTATGTCTGCTTTGGGTCTCATCGTACCTTTTTGATTCCTTTCTAACACAAGTTGGTACTTCCTTGAATCTAGTACGTTCGCATTGGTTACCTATACCATAGTTTACCTTACCTTCTCGTTTCTCCACCAATCACAATTCTCAGCCGTTCTCATGATATAGTCATGTTTCAATGTGTTTAACAAAGTAGTGCTTTCAATGCGGTTGATAACTGTTAGCTCGGAACGGGTCGTGCATGCATTTCGCATCAACATTCCGACGGCGCTTCGTCATGTGGCTCGACCGGCCTCCGTTGCAGATTCACATCCACAATGATAAACGTCTTTGCCTTTTTGGCTTCCTATTTTGTCTAATTTTGTTTTGGGTTCGATTCAGTTAATCTTGCTTAGATGGATTGATTATGTAGTTATAGCAGGAGGCTTTTCTTAGAATAAGTACACACAACGTTTTTAATGGCCCGTCCATGCCTTCACACGGTTGTTTAGAAAGTGCGCGTGATGTAAGAAACAATGCGACGCAAAACGCCGAAGGAATCTGTTGGTTGGAAATCGTGACCGATCGACTACTCCGGCACCCAAAAAGTTTACTTCGTTATTTATTGTGAGTAACAATAACATTTCAATAAATACAGTTACAATTTATCTATTTAAGCTATCAAGTTGAACCAACCTATTTGAACGATTGCGACATTTGCTCTCATTTGGCGGTTACGCTTATTAATTAGTATCCACCATTAGGTATTTATTCTGTGGTTACGGTTAGATGCATGTTTCCGATAGCCGGTTTAATAAATTACCTAATACCATACCATGTACGGGTATATAATTGCTTTGTCAGCATTTAATTTGTCACAACTATGACAATTTCAAGAAGACGATGTTTTATCCAACTGGAATTTCAAATTCTCTATTCACTCTTGCATAGTGAGTGGGATTCAGCTATAGTTAATACTAATAGTGGATATAAAATAATAAATATATTATTGTAACAATATTTTTTGTAAGCTTTACGACAGTCACACTGTCACTGTCGGTCACACAGTTGACTACATTTTTCCTCGGCGGTTTCACCCGCGTTTTATCCCTTTTCATCTTAAAGTGGAAATACCAAAAAGCCGGAAATACGTGTTTGTTTATTTGAAAGGAGATTTAATACCGATTTCAAAGCCTCTCGTTTCTAAACTAATGGTCATAAAACAAAATTTCCCCCTCTTTTCACTCCCTTAATGGGTTGATTTTATAGAAATCCTTACTTAGTTATTGGCTATATCGTGTTTCTAGTTTTGGCTCGGCTTTTATGAGGTCGGTGAGGAAGCTTGTTTATAAGTATGTTAAGATGTTAGAGTCTTTGAGCGCCATCAGAGCACCTTGGATACCATGCTGCTTCGTACCGTCTAACTCTCCTGCACGGTCCACGACTGCACTATTCATCGTATTGGAATGCTGCTAGGTATGCTATGAATATTCGCCGCTAGCTTAAAAAAAACACTAATGTTGTTTGTTTTTTTACTTAACATACTTGGATGCTTAAATGTACTATAGCATTGTGTTTCAGATTGTTTGTTGGAATTCATCATTCTCTATCTCTATATTATGTGAAATGAATTGGGTAACTTAGGATATAACTGTCCCTTTCTGCACGATAAATTCTAGTTGTAACCAGGCTCTCAACAAGATCTCGTGTGAATAGTTGAGTAATTCATCTATGATGTTATCTTGGCTGGTAGATAAATCTGTTGCAATTGCTGTCTCGGCTCACGATACCATTAGGTACTCTACTATTTTTCTCTTTGCATAAACCACGCTCAGTTTTGAAACGTTAGAATGGTGTTGCATCAACCGTTATTTTGTGCAGTGTTAACTTAGTACCTAGTACCTACTTGCCTTCGGCTACGCTGTTGCGCGAGCGCACTCGCTTTGACATAGTGTGTGAATTTCCGTTATTGTTCTAGACGTTGAACTCCGTTATTAGATGCATACAGGCTACATATTATTCGATAGGTATCTACAACTAACTACCCATTCGTGGAACTCAACGCTTTGTATGGAGCTGGACATAGACATTTTAGTAAAATTTACTGTCATTTTAGTGCGCGTTTCATTCCTCATATTCGTACAGCAGAAGGCAGACGCACACATTGTCTACTCGAGGCCAAGTCCCAACGCCAAATAGTTTATTAACATTCAAGACTGCTTGATGCGAAGGCGAACCCGAATGAATCTTAATTCAGTTCTCGTCGTCTGTCAGCCATTTAAAGAATTTTGGTTCGCCATGATTAACTGCCCATTAAATGACAATAAATTGTGGACGAAAATGTATTAGCCTTTCCAATCGTGGAAGATTTTTTCATTAATTCGTTTTTAATTAAGATCCTATGCAACTAATGTTTTTTAGTATTATAAATGTTCTTCTCAAAGATCTCGTTTTAGGTTATATGAGTATGTCCTAATTCCTATTCCTAAATTTCATAATATAAAACGAATTATTGTAATAATATCATTGGTTTGTTATTATACCTACTTTTCTGTTATCGCCCCCTCTCAAATTTTGGTAAAAATCACGGTAATAATACGGATTCTACTCTTTTATTATAGTATTGCTGTGCCCCACGGTTTCACCCGCGTGAGTTTTGGAATTCCCGCAGGAACTATTTTTTTCTGAAATAAAACTAGCCTAAGTTACTCCTTATAATATCAGCTATCGGTCGTTTCAGAGATTAGTCGGAACAAACAGACGGACAGACAGAGAAAAAATAAAACAAAATAAAAACTTTATGTAAGTATAGGTACCGATACCGTATAATTATATATATTTTCATAATATGCATTTATTAAAAACCTGTTAATTTGGAATTACAAACAGACACTTCAATTCTATTTATATTTGAATTCTATCTGTATCTAGGTACATTACATAATTATGGTTTTTGTCGGAGTGTAGAACTTAAATTTGAACACATGACGAGCTCCGATATATCTGCTGTTGACTGTAGGTGCTGTTGACTGTAGGTAGATACTATAGTCTAAGTAAATTAGTAAATTATAAACTTTCACTTATTAATTGTTGTGGTATAATACGAAACCACCAACACGTGTACCTACGCACGTCGCACTAACTTAGGAAATCAAACAATATACATAATATAGAATTTCTTTGAAATCAAAGCAATCGATGAAATTTAATCCGAACTAGGTATTGCACCGCTAATATGTAAATATGAGGAAAAATTACAGAGGGTTTTCACTTTTTAAAAAAGGTTTTTTGTTTTTGAAGTTCCTCGTCTTTAGCTTGTTAGTTGTTATCGGGCAACGGAAATGACGCGAAAACCTAACATAAGACGTGCGTACACAGTACACACGCGCACGCGGAGACACACACACACACACACACACACACACACACACACACACACACACACACACACACACACACACACACGCACACGCAGACACATACATACGCACACACACTCACACATACACACACACACACACACAGACTCAGGCACGCAGGCACGCGCACTTTACCTACAAGTTGATCCTCCCGAGTCCCGCGGCATTACAGTAGCTACTGCGCCGTACAGAAAGGACTCTAAATTAATTTCCCTACTATGGGTACAATAGGAAGCATTTGTGTTTTCATTCATAAACACGACGAGGTGTGGCGTGAATGAACCCCATTACATTGCTACTAATTGTGGTCACACCATTGTGTTAACGAGTAACGCTTGCTACGGTTATTGTAAACCATACAAGGTCTACTACTACCGTTCTCTCGTGTTTCAGATCGATAGTAATTTATTAGGTTTCGTATAACATTTACGTAGGAAAAATTTAAATTCGACTTCAAGTTTACCATTTATATAAAAAAAATATCACCTAAGTAAGTATAATTATGTTTAATTATTATTATTATACGTACCTACTTCAGGCAAAATCGACGTGTCTCAGCTGTTTGTTACGCCTTAACCACTATTACGAAATGTCGCATACATGTTGTCGGGGGTGCAGAGGAGGACATAATATTATGTAATATGTACGGTATCTTTCATCCAGAAAAGGGTGCTGTTCCTGACGGATGGAAAATGCATTGATAAAATCTACTTTAGCGCGAGCAAATGATAGTAGCTACTAGGTACCTATAAAACTGCCCTCTGATAAGTAATGAGTTTTAAAAGTTAGATATTTGCAATGTGATTAATAAACAATCGATTAACAATAATATAGAGTTACTTTAAGTCCAGGAATATTATGATATAGGGTACTTTCACCCGGAAAAAATATAAGTTTCTGAGGAAATCCCGAAATTCACTAGTGAGTAGTGGTAAACCGCGGGAACTGGCAATATTTGCTATGACTAATGGTCATAGGTTTATTGCGATCATTATACTGTTTATTTTTCCACCTTTAGGTATTTTAATCATGCATAAAATATGTAATTACGTGTTTTTTGCAATGATTAATTAATGTTTTGTTTTGTCATCTTTTATTTGGACATAGATAAGCAATAATGTGTTAAACACTGGAGAAATTTTGAGTAAATCGTATTTTAAAAGCAATAGCGCCATTCTGTGTCAACATTTTGTTATGTTTAACATTTTGTTACATATTTATACAATGTGATAAGGTAAAGACATAATTAAATAGTTTTCTAACTCTTAATAAAAAGTTCTGTACCAATAACTTAATTTTGTGGGTTAACATGTTATTGCTTATCTGCGTCCATTTATTAAACAGGTGTGTTAATGAGACATTAAGATATGAAAATGTAACATGTAGAGTTGCAGAGAGCATGATCTTATATGTATGTAAGAAATATCTTTAAGTTTGCCTTGGACTTATTAACAGCTGTTGCCCGCGGTTTCACTAAATTTTGAAGTTCCCGCGGGAATTATGGGATAAAAAGTTCCCTATTGGCATGTTCTCTGTACCCCTGACAACGTGTATGTATGCAAATTATCTTATTTATTACAATAAATTTGATATTTAAATCGCAAAGGGGTTACGCGTAGGTTTCGTACTTGTTCACATTGGTTGTACTGGCTGGTCTCAGCTCCGGGCGTGGCGCCGGAAGGGCCGAGTTGAGCGGCCGATAGTATCCTGCCCAAGATAAAGTATTTCGTATATTCGCCCGATTGGGATAAAACAATGCTAGCATCAAGCATGGTATCTTGTGTGATAAACTACGGAATTACCGACATATGCTGATAGGCGAAATAACTCTTTTTTTTATTTCTTTTTTTCATCATATTGCTTATAGTATATTTAAATAGCTGTGCCCCGCGGTTTCACCCGCATGCAACGATTTTATGTGACAACTTGTTTTCCCAACATCCGATTTAAATGAAATAAAACCTATACTATATGCAGCCCCAGGCTAAGATTAACCTACCTGTGAAAACCGCATGACAATCCGTTCAGTAGATTCGGAGATTATCGTGAACAGACAGAAAATAATTTTAAAAACTCTTTTTTTGTGTTTGGTTACTCTGCTTTTATTGCCCCCATCAATTTTTGTAACAATATTCATTGTACAGAATCGCAGTTTCTTACTCTTTTATTATAGTATGGTTGCTTAAAGTAATAAATTATAATAATACTCGTACATAGGTATTATAGGTTCAAGTAAATTAGGTATAATTATGTCCGATACCCAATTAAGGGTTTTTGAAAGATTAATATACCTAGCTCAATTTGAAAGATGGATAGAATAAATAGGTGCCGTGCTACCTACTTAATTTGTCAAGTTGTAGTTAGAAGAATCAAATAACCTACAGAAAAAAAAAAACTCTAGTTTCTGTCATACAACTAATTAGGTAGTGATAAATGAGGCCAATTAATCATTTTTAGTCATCGTCATTTTTAGTGTTAATCTTTGAAAAATATTAAATGAATTTTTATATAATACTAGCTGTGCCCTGCGGTTTTACCCTCGGTAATTTCGGAGTTACCGCGGGAATTCCGGGATAAAAAGTACCCTATGTCCTTCTCTGTACCCCTGACAACGTGCATGCCAAATTTAATTTAAATCCGTTCAGCCGTTTTTGCGTGATTGAGTAACAAACATCCAAACATCCACACTTTCACATTTATAATATTAGTAGGATGTACCTACTTGTCTAGGTCTTAAAAGTTTTATGACAAACATAATCAATTATTATTATTTACAAAAAATACTTTTTACCTTATCTGTTAAATACAATTTCTCGGTTTGAATATTGAATACTAGACTAGTAACAAGCTAAACGCATAATTATAGGTACCTACCTACCTACTTACTGGTTTTTTTTACAACGCAATTGTAATTTTTTCCATTGTCACAACGCAGCATGATTGCGTGTACGCATTCTATACTCACATAAGCGACATAATTTATGCTCTATTTTCGTTATCGCACTGCTAAAATTATGCTTGCTATTTACTAGTGCAATATTGGCAAAATACATTATTTTATTATTAAAGCAGCTTTATTATCGTTAAATTATTTGAAGTATCTGGTTCGTTGTCGCCATATAAATGCAA
Organism: Zygaena filipendulae; assembly: GCA_907165275.2. Taxonomy (NCBI): domain Eukaryota; kingdom Metazoa; phylum Arthropoda; class Insecta; order Lepidoptera; family Zygaenidae; genus Zygaena; species Zygaena filipendulae. The sequence continues at coordinate 4,703,785 of OU015649.1, forward strand.
AGTAATAGGTAGTTACCGTAAGTGTATGCATGATATATTTAATGTGAGTATGTGAGTATAAATTGTAAATGATTGTTATTCAGTTCAGCTGTGATGTGTGGAGTGCTATGTGACGCCGGGCGAGGCGGGCCTAGTCGGGCGACGGTGCCTAATTCCAGTGTTACTCTCTAAATCGTCTATCACTCGCCTACTTGATTCAATAATAAAGAGATAGCAATATTTGACGGCTGTGGCTAGTCATCCACTAAACGGACGACTAAATTAGTCGTCCGCTTAACGCAATATGTATTGATCTTTCCTAACGTTCTTTTTTTGTTACGAGATTTGCACGCCGAATGAAAAACCTTTTTAGGTGATGTACAATTTTTGTTTAAAAATAAATCGTGTATGTCACTGTGAAATTGTAAATACCGTTAGATTATAAAATCTATCTCGTGAGATTGTAAATTGTCAAAAGATCGTAAACCGTAACACTGTTTTTGGCGCATCGCCGGCCGCTGCCGTGGCACGCTCGCTACGCTCGTTCGGCTCGCGCGGCTTGCTCGCCTGCAGTAGGTACAAACCAAGTACCATGGAGGACGACGTCGTCCTCCATGCCAAGTACAAACCTAACTTAACCATAATAAAATTATAATCTACCGAAAAATAATGCATTAAATTGTAAGCAGTATGTTGACAATCTTTTGACAGTTAACCATCTAGTATATTGACAATCTCTTTTGTGAATTTATGTAGTTTAGTAAGTAGGCCGTGGACGACTAATAAATAATCCGTTTAGTGGACGACTAGACACTTCAAATATTTGATATGTATATTGTATAAATATACTGTGAATCGACCCCGTGCGGCCTCGCGAATGCCCCGCAACTATCGGCCATCGGGTAGACATGCGCAAAACATTAGGTAACTTTTAGTGTTATGTGAAAGGTTGACTGGTAGAGAATGCCTTAGGCATTAAGTCCGCCTTTTGTACATAAATGTGCAATACTTGTTTCTTTGAGTGAGCCGAGTGCCAAGTAGGTGTCGGGTGATAGTGTGATATTCGTTTCTCTCGCGTAATGAGTGATGTTGCATCACCTTATGGAGATTTTCGTCACGTTTGTGAGAACCCCCCCCCCCCCTGGTGTGACGTCACACATTTTGCAATTTTTACATGTATAAATTATTATTTAAATTAAAACAGCAGTTCCGACAAAACAATTAAAACCTTAGCTCGCCCTACAATATACAGATAAGAGTTGGAAATATTTTTGAGTTTTTCGTTAATATTTAAAAAATTTGGCATTTAGCATTTAGATGTACTATATAAGATTTTAAAATGTGAACTGGATTCCCGCAGGAACTCTGAAACTACCGTGGATGAAATCGCGGGGTACAGCTAGAATTCACTAAATTAAGATTACATAATATTATATACTCATCTACTTTTGTCAGGTCAACACACTATGATGCTTAAGTAAATATGTAAATTAATGACGCAGTCTCCCAGACATTCCATTTAAATAGGTACCGACGACTTAAACAGACTCTTTGTGTAGGAATATATATTTTTATTGGTATAATAATGTATAGCTTGGAACTTTTTTTGATGAGACATTAGGACGATGGGACTGTGGCTACGTTTATCGTTGGTCTAACTCACGTGACACGCCTAACTCAAATCTAATATTTATATAAATCACGTGTCACGTTGTTTGTCCGCGATGGACTCCGAAACTACAGAACGGATTTTGATAAAATTTTGCAACCATTCATAATATGGTCAAACTTAAAAGATAGGATAGTTTTTATCCCGGAATTCCCGCGGGAACTGAAGGACATAGAGTACTTTTTTCCCGCAACCTCCGCGGGAACTCCGAAATTACCGCGGATGAAATCGCGGGGGACAGCTAGTCTAATATATATAAATCACGTGTCACGTTGTTTGTCCGCGATGGACTCCGAAACTACTGAACGGATTTTGATAAAATTTTGTAACCATTCATAATATGGTCAAACTTAAAAGATAGGATAGTTTTTATCCCGGAATTCCCGCGGGAACTCCGGAATTAATGCGGGGAACAGCTAATCACCGTAAACTACTGTAAGGGGTACAAAGAAGGACGTAGAGTACCTACCTACTCTTTTCCCGGAATTAACTCCGAAATTACCGCGGATGAAATCGCGGGGGACAGCTAGTTTAATATATATTTTAATTAGCTTACCTCGTGGCTTCGTACGCGTTAATGTAGATTTTTTCAATCGATTTTTGTTCAAAATTTTATATTGAAACTTTATTGAATTAATTTCAAAATGTAATTTCAAATATAACTTTACTAGCTGATCCCCGCGGTTTTGATCCCGTTAATTTCGGAGTTTCCGCGGACCTCTGGCAATCCTGGCATGATGATCGGTTTGAAACCATGACAAACAAACTCACAATCGCATTTATAATATTAGATGTATTAATACTATAATGTAGGAGTTCGTTCCATTAGGACGACAATATAGATAATTATGAATAATTACACATCAGTCGCCTGTGTATTTACAGGTATTTACCTACTCCCGTGACACGTCAGATATAATGCGGGTTGGCCGTGATCCAGGAATAGACAATCCAAAGAGAATCTTCTCTTCTCTGACGCTATGGCCGTTACGTTTCAAGTGTACGCTATTTTCTGCTTTTACGATAATCAGCGGCGCCATTCTTCTTATGAAATACATTAGACACTTTAGACAGTCTGTATAAAGAATGTGTTTTTGTTTGTATTGGCTTTACATATTTAAATTATTACTCTGAGATATTTATACAATAGCACAGGTACTGTAGGTACTTGTAAATCTCTGTAGACGTTAGAAACAATACATAATTAATTTTAAATAATTTAAAATAATTTTAAAATAATAATAATTTTAATTAATTTCAAATTAAAGTAAAAAATTAGAATATAAGTAGGATACAATATTATGTAATATATTAACTGTAATGATTTAAAGAATAAAGATTATTATTATTATTTATTAAGTTATACATTTTAAAGTTAACTGACTGACTGCAGATTCATCAAAGATCAAAACTAAAACGCTGGTTCTAGAAACATGAATAATATTTTGCCCAGTGTTGGAAATTTTAAACACCGTGGATTCGATTGGACTTGAATTGGACGTAGGAAGTACTGCGCCTAAACGTTCCTTTTATAATGTTAGCAAGCCCTAAGAAAGGATTTGTTTTTTAATTCCACACCAAAGGGGACGAAAAGTTGGTTGAAAGGAGATTGACAGGGTATGGACCAAATGCTGCCCAGGAGTAGGACTACCTTGACTGAGTTCCTTGCATTGCTTTATATTGAAAAATTATTTTTTTTTCAAAATCGGTCCCGGAGAAAAAAAATTAACGTCAGTTTTGTTTGTACGTTTTACATAGTATGTATGTTCCCCGATTATTCGAAGACGACTGGACCGATTTGGAAAATTCTTTTTTTGGTTGAATTGGTATACTTCCGAGGTAGTACCACTGTCATAAGGTCAGGATCTGATGATGGGATATTGGAGAAATGGAGGAAACTTATCAAATATTATAGGCACACCTACCAATTTTGGGTATTTTTTGGAATATTTCATGCATTTGCTTTCGGAAAGCACCATTTAGTGAAGTGAAACTAATGATGAAGACAACAGATGACCAGCGGAACTACTCAATAATAGGTATTTCACAGGTTGCGATTCGATTACTTTAAGGTGGTTGCTGAGCAGTTTATGCTCATCACAGTGCATGTGGTGAAGTGGAGCTGATAGTGTGTATCAGTAAAACTCCTCAAAAATATACATCCCTCCATCGGGAAAAGCATTTATTTATTGTTATTGTAATTATTTATTTTTACCCAATAAATAATACCTTTTTTTCCCACGACTCCTGGGATAGAATTAGGCGCCCTTTATTTTACAAACTACTACTATCCTAAGGAACATAATGTACTATGTCTACATCCTGGGCAGCACTTGGTCTACCTTCCATGCAAGTTTATTGTTTCCCAATAAATCTCAACAAAAACTTTTTTTTTTCACGACTCCTGGGATAGAATTAGGCGCCCTTTATTTTACAAACTACTACTATCCTAAGGAACATAATGTACTATGTCTACATCCTGGGCAGCACTTGGTCTACCTTCCATGCAAGTTTATTGTTTCCCAATAAATCTCAACAAAAACTTTTTTTTTTCACGACTCCTGGGATAGAATTAGACGCGCTTTATTTTACAAAGTACTACTATCCTAAGGAACATAATGTACTATGTCTACATCCTGGGCAGCACTTGGTCTACCTTCCATGCAAGTTTACTGTTTCCCAATAAATCTCAACAAAAACTTTTTTTTTTCACGACTCCTGGGATAGAATTAGATGCGCTTTATTTTACAAACTACTACTACCCTAAGGAACATAATGTACTATGTCTACATCCTGGGCAGCACTTGGTCTACCTTCCATGCAAGTTTACTGTTTCCCAATAAATCTCAACAAAAACTTTTTTTTTTCACAACTCCTGGGATAGAATTGGATGCGCTTTATTTTACAGACTACTACTACCCTAAGGAACATAATGTACTATGACTTTATTCTGGGCAGCACTTGGTCCACTCTTCATACAAAGATTGGCATTGTCCTTTTGTATAAAATTTATTCGGGCTCTTCTTCTTACATTTTAATTTGTAAATAGATAAATAAATAAAATAGAAACGTCGGTTGATGTTCTTGTCTGATAATGTGCAAAAGGCCTCTGTAGTTTATGTTACTCTGTAAGTATTTAGGTTTAAAGGAGAATCTTTATTTTTTATAAGAACATTAATAAGATACAAAGAAGTAGACTATAATTAAGGTTTTGACGTACATAACAATTTTTTTAATTTATATTTGTATGTGTTTATGTTATCGATATTTATTTGTAGTATTTAACAATAGAAAACATGGTAGACAAAAATAGAGATAATACGTTTAATAATGCGGCACACTACAGAAATCTATCATACTCGTGCTTATACCTACCTAAAAACAAAATTATTTGCGTCAGTTTGTGGGCGCCGCGTGTCGTCGGCCGCCCAGCGCGCCGTGGGCGGGCCGGGCGGCGCGGCTCGAGGCGACAGAGCCTGAACAAGGCAGCGGGGATCCCATCATCCCACGCACACCCATCGCCCCCTCGACCCCCTTACGGCACGGTATTTAGCTCGACTGATAACAGCTAATATGGAGAGATACATCCCATATTATGTATAGGCACGTTGTTATTGTTGCCATGACACTAGGTGCTCGAGCCGATGGGGTCCGGCGTTTTTTAGGGTTCCGTACCCAAAGGGTATAACGGGACCCTATTACTAAGACTTCGCTGTCCGTCCGTCCGTCCGTCTGTACGTCTGTCGCCAGGCTGTATTTTATACCAGCAGTTAATGCACTAAAACATCTTAGATCTATATTTACAGAAAGTACTTGTATAGGCAAACCATAGGTAAACACTGCGTGCAATTTTAAAGAAGGCAATACAGGTTTTTTACATCAAGATAATAATAATAGTTATAGTACGGGAGATACCGATGCTAATTCGGGAGACACTCGAGCGTCGTTGGGACCTATTGGGTTTTGAAGATTAGGAGATATAAACAAAATAAGGTTATATGATATTTTTTCATTCACCGGTGGGTTTAGCTTCTACAGGCTTTCAAAAATGTAAAAAAAAATAGTAAAATGGAAATACTCGAGCGCGTCAGATATTGTAGTTTAGATACTCCAAGGTGTCTCTGATATCGAAAATATATTCATCTGCCCATTTGCGTGGTGGGGGTGGCCATCCGGAAGGGGAGAAAATGAAAAAAAAAAACATTTACTCGAGCGCGTCAGATATTCAAAGGGGATGTTAAGTGAGCCTTAAAAATGCACCCCTTCGAAAATCTGCCGATTTGGAGGTGACGCAAGGTAGTAGCGAATTTTTGAAAATGCAAAAAAAAATCTCAATTTTGAAATACTCGAGCGTGTCAGATTATTTTACAGAAGGTTCAGCTTGCAGTCCAAGTTATGTTGGCTTAAAATCTGACAATAATTTTGAGGGATATTATTAATCTGACTGCTAAAAACAAAAATTATGATTTATTTTTAATTTTTTTTTATTTCTGATGTAAGTTTAATAACTTTATGAGCTATTTCTTGTTCACAAAAAACACACTTTATATTTCTATGAAATATGTAAAAGCTCACAAAATATTATTCACAAAACTAACTTTAAAGCACAAACAAGCCATTTCGTTTTACATATAATAACATGAACGCGTTGTTTTGTGATGAGCTTTATTATATAATATATATATAATTACATTAAAGTGAAAGGTGAACCTATAGTTTGATGTAATACTTACCTTAACTTATTTTAATATGTATTTTAACCGACCAAAAAAAGTTATAATTCGACACGTTTAGCGCCGTGGTATACTGTGATGACGTTATGGCGACGGAAAGTAGTGTGAGGACGGTGCGAGAGAGTGAGAGATAGAGAAAAAGTAAAAGGGAAAGAAAGACAGAGATATGAATAGGTACATGTTTCACTGCAGCTGCTCGTTCGATTCGAAGACGATTTTTGTTTCTTCGGCTTATGAAAATCGGCAGATTATATTTTTCCCGCTATCCTTGAGTTATTTACTTTAAAATAAAAAACAAATCAACTGCGCTCGAGAATGTCGAAGTTACGTTTTTTTTTGCAAGTTTGTGATCCTCTAACTCCTTTACGTCACGTTCAAATGGTCAGATTATTCATATACATACTTCTCACTATGTAATTAACCCACCATATCTTAATCTGACGCGCTCGAGTATTTCGAGTTATCGATTTTTTTTTACTAATCTGATCGGTTATTCTAGACGCACCCACCAGTGTAGAGGGCCTATATTTGGTGGAGGTACTCAACATGGTGCAAGGTACCCCCCTTATGTTCATCTGACGCGCTTTAGCTAATCCAAAAATCCCCTCTTGGCGGTCCGTACTATTACTTATTAGTGCAGAGATTGTTTGAAGGGACGCAACGGTTACAAAAGAAAGTAGGAAGAGAAACTTGGGTACGGATAGGTATATTATCACAAAAGTAATCAACTGCAAAAGGATATCTCACTCAGGTAGTGCTCGGACTTGCCTCTTAAATTTAGGTACCTAGTGATGCACAAAATAAGTCTAGTTGATTCTTATAATTATTGTATGGATGGCACAGTCTTGGGATAGGGGAATATGAAATTTCATTTCATTTATTTATACATTTATTTATTAATTTTTTTTATTTATTTATTTATATTTCATTTTATTTATGTATTTATTTATTTCTGAGACTGTTTTTCGGAGCGGGATGCTAAGGAGATTGACATGAAATCTAGGGCGTATCTCATGAACTGTGATAGTTAGACAGTAGAAATTTTGACAGATGATGTATTTCTGTTGCCACTATGCCAAAAAATACTAAAAATAGAATAAGATAAATATTTAAGGGGACTCCCATACAACAAACATGATTTTTGTTGCTCGTTTTTGCTCGATATTGATAACGGCAACAGGTAGACGCTTGAAATATTCATAGAATATTTAGTTATAACATGGACCAAGTTTTATTGGTCCATGGTTATAATATATTTATTCACTTTAAAAATAAATTATAATCAAACAAATATTTAAAGGGGCTCTCCCATACAACAGACATGATTTTTTTACGTTTTTATAGATAATGGTACGGAACCCTTCGTGCGTGAGTCCGACTCGCACTTGGCCGGTTTAAAAACCACGCGCTGTGCAATAGGACGCGCCGGGATAAAAACAAACATACACGAATTTTGCCTTTTTAATAATAAGTGTGATGTAACGAGTGTTGCTGATAAGAATAACTATGACTCACACAGTCATGTGCCGAGATGATAAAATAATAGTACCCATTAAATCTGAGGCATTCTATGTTTGCGTTGTGGTCAGCTGCATTTAATGATATTGTTACTTACAGAATTTATAATTAATTTCACAAAGTTACTAGGTAGATAATTACTTATACGTAACTAGCTCTTGCGTTTGAAAATACCCTAGCTTGATCCTATGCAGTACCTACCTAAAGACTCTTCCTTATCTCACGAGAGGTTTTTCATAACGCATACCTACTTTAAGAGATTATATTTTATTTATATTTAGTGTAGAAACATTTCTTACTTAATGTGACTCACTTTTCTCGCAATTTTACAGTTTCTTGCGGAAAAAAAATATGTGAAATCTGCCGAGACTCCCCTCTTCCCTCCTGGTTGACTCGACCCCATCCCCCCCTAAACGCCGCACGTACTACCTAATTAATGGACGACCCCTAATAAAATGCGTCAATATTACGGAGTTTATGTTATTGTATTTGTTTTTGAAGTCATTAGTAGGAAGTTATTAGTATTCGTGAAGAAATAGAATAGAATATAATAAAAATTTATTTAATAGGTACCAATAAAAAAATATTACATTAAATAGATATTAGATTTTTTTATAATACATACACGATTATTTACCTATGACTGGGAATATATGTATACTTACATTCTCGAAAGTAAAAACTTGATAACTATTTGCTAAAATAAATATCAGAAAGTAACGCAAATACGATTAATGAAATTTGAGAACAAACTTTTTTCGACGCGAGAGATAGTAGTAGTTGTAGGTACCCGGTATACAAAAACGAGTGGCGTTTCAATGGATTAAACTGTTTCACTACGGCTCTTAAGATAAGCGGTCTACAAACGGTGATGTGGCGGCACGCCATGAATGGGGGCCAAGTCTGACTTTATACTACACAGGTAGCCACGAGTAGGTATTCAAGTCAGCCCGTATCTCCGAAAAGACTCAAAGTGGGAGCTATTTTGCTTATAGAGCGAGTAGCCAACGTTTAGATATTATACTTTATCCAGAAACGAGTTGGAGCATTAGCCACTTGGGTTCATGTTGCGAATTGGTTGGAGGGACCGTGGGACATGCCCTGGCTGGTTGGTAGGACGAATCGAGGCCGGTTGATAAGACAAAGCATTCGATGGTAACATTGGTAACTAATCAATACGTTACGTACTTTTAGTGTCGTTTTTGGTACGAATTTCGATGTAAACAACAATGCTATAAAACATGTCTGTATTGACATATTAAGTTCTTATTGGTAATCCACTATTGTTGCTGATTATACCAGTTAAATGGACATTAGGTACCTAGTTATTTCAATAGCAACGACGACGCACATTGAAAATGACACGCCACTGCGTTTATTCAATCGAATTTGATCGAAAACGATGAATGAATGACCGTCTCCACTGTCGGCTGTTATAAGAATGTGTTGGCTGATCACAATCACAGATCTACTCCGGATTGGTTTACATATTATAACTGTTTGAATTTGAACTATCTGTTAGCAGTGGTTTTTACCGCGGCGGGAGTTTGGATATACCTTCAGAATTTTTTGAGAAGCCTAGTTAGTATGCTTTCTTCAGCTGTAGCTTATTTCGATAAAAAATATGTCAAAACTGGTTTATTTGTTTTAACGGTTTAGCCACGGATTATAGGATATATATTTGTTTTGGGAAATATTTTATTATATTACAAAAATATTATTTCGGTAAGTGTGTCTTACAGAGTGTCCGAAGGAATTGACGCTATCACCAGTTACCTACTAACTGATAGCATTTTTGTTACGTAAAGATACGTATATGTATTTACCCAAGCTATATGATTAGATGTAAAGTTAAGAGAAATATTACTGTTATATGTGATTCTATGAATACTTCTCTTCACTTTGGGAAATCCCCGGTATCAGGATTATTGTACATTGTACACAAGAAAACATAATTAATCGCATACGTGATACGCTACGACGACGATAGCGTCAGTTACGGCCGCACATAGAGTCGTTTTAATGACTACTTAATTTTAAGTAAAGATTTTAAAACAAAATTGCCGCTATCAGAGACGTTTATTAAATTAATGACTGATACTAAACTAATGAATGAATTGTCATTTAACTAAATTTTACTTAATTAGTCAAATGCCAGTTAACATTAATGTAATAATAATAATAATAATTTATTTATTCAGCGGACCAACTTAGATCATTTTGTTAGTAACATGATTGCTTAATCTATTGATATATTAATCTATCTATTATATTTATATTTATACATTATATTATACATTTACACACCATACTCCCCCAAAAACACTACAATCACACCAAAGACAAACGACTATGCCAGCCCATCAACCATACCATGCCCATCCCACACCAAAGACATCCAGACAACCACGCCAGCCACTATCCCACCCATACGTTTATAATATTAGTAGGACAACGACCGACACGTCTATCCAAACATCTCCAATGCAAAACGAACACGACACGACTAATGGACCGACACATCACATGCATTCATCCCCGATGCACACCACAACGCCCCCGAAGGAACATAATGCACAAATGCAGTACATAAGGTAATTTTCATCCCGGAAAAGTCTCTGATCGCGGCAATTTCGTTTTAAAAAATCTTTACTCAAAATGAAATATGTAATCATTAAAACGAGTCTGAGTGCGGCCGTTAACCTAGTACCTAATCATAATTAAGGAATACTCTGTTGTCTGTCTTCGTATTGTACTTTACCTACTTACTGTCATAATTTTTTTGGGGATTGCATTATTTTCTCCCAAAATGTATTTTTTTTACCTGAAATCACACATCGTAATTGTCATCGTTATTATGATTAAGTAGATAATATATTTATTGCTTTAAAAGTTTCGTTTGACAAAATATATTGTATCTATTTCCAGATCCCGGCGCGTGTGAGTGCTGCACTGCGCAGACGCGACAAATGCAGCGCGTGCACAGGTGTAGCATGCGCTGTTAGGAGACGCTATGGTGGGCCTGGGCGTCGCGGAGGGCAACGGGGGCGGCGGCGGCCCCGCGGATGGCTACTACGGGGAGTACTACCCACCGGAACAGTATTATGTGCCACAGGAGATGTGCCCGCATCCCCAACAACATCCGCAACACGCTCACATGTGCACCGTTCACACTGAATATGGTAAGTGAGACCAATGTCACAGAACCAGTAACACATGAAACGGGGGAACAAGATGGTGATGCGCTTAATCCCCAAGTTTGAACTCTTATAAGCGGTAGAAACGCGTTATTTTTACATAATAAATATAAAAAAATCAGTCGCAGACGAGTTTTTACATAGGCTGCACTAAAAGTATCGGGAATGGAATATTTCCACTGTTCCTGTCATATTAAAATCTTTTTAATTGAAAACTCCTTGGTTTTATATAAAAATCGAATACCATTTATTTATTTAAAAAAAGATTCTCGGTCTTGTCACAAGGTCTTGTCAAACTTGTTTAGTCTCTTCTTCTTTAATAATGGCGTCTATAATTATAATTTGCCAATGACAATGTTCCATAATAATAAAAATCTCTTCATCTACTTCTTCAATTATGGCGAATCGCCAATAACAATGTTAGATTGTTCCCCAAGTTGAAACATGGCTCTCTTGAAAGCCAGTTTCCTGCTCAGGGTCCAAAATAGATGCTGAAAAGTGACTGAAATAACGAAGACAACGTGACACACGTGTTTACGGTACAATTAGGTGTAAAAAAGGTGTTTTCCCGATGGATACCGCATTTGCTCTTTGAAGAGTAAAAAGCGGCTCGCGTTACTTGGTGCGTCAGAACTCTGGAAAGATTCCACACAGGATCTTCAAATGCTGTATACAACATCGTATCAGGTGACGAATCCTGGATATACGCGTACGAACCCGAAACAAAAAACCAGTCACGAGTTTGGGTGTTCGAAAATGAGTTAAAGCCAACAAAAATTGTTCGTTCACGGAGTGTTGCAAAAAAAAAATTGTGGCCACGTTTGTCTCCAAAACCGGGTATGTTGCGACTATTCCTCTTGAGGGACAAAGAACGGTTAATGCAGAATGGTATGCTAGCATTTGTTTGCCACAGGTCGTTTCTGAACTCCGTAAAGAGAACTGTAACCGCCGCATCATCCTCCATCACGACAATGCGAGTCCTCACACCGCGCACAGAACAAAAGAGTTTTTAGAGCAAGAAAACATAGAATTATTAGACCATCCGCCGTACAGCCCCGACCTAAGCCCTAATGATTTCTATACTTTCCCTAAAATAAAGAATAAATTGCGTGGTCAGAGATTTTCATCACCTGAAGAAGCTGTGGAGGCCTACAAAATGGCCATTTTGGAGACCCCAACTTCCGAATGGAATGATTGCTTCAATGATTGGTTCCATCGTATGGAAAAATGTGTCAAATTTCGCGGAGAATACTTCGAAAAGCAATAAATATTAAATACATTTTTAAATAGTAATGTTGTGTCACTTCCTTGATTCCCGAAATTTTCAGTGCCGCTCGTATACGAATATTTAAAAAAAGTTCATTCATAAACCGCAATAGTTGCAGGGCGGAACGGTTGGCATTGCTGCTAAAATAAAACAAAACAAAACCATCAGGCATGACGCATCGTCTGTCCGCCGCAACGCTGAAGGTCACTACACAAACTATGTGGTTTGCTATGTTGTCCACAGAGAAAGGAATGTACCTATGTGGTCCTTCGTCCGGACTATGAAGGCTATTTTGAACTTGTTTAGCACAAAAAGAGATACTTTTAGTATTAAAATTGTTACGATTTGTAATGCAAAATAATTTATTTCGACAGAAATAGGTCATAACAACAGATATTCAGCTGAGATATTTCAGTTTTTGTGCCTACATAAAACTCGACAAATGTATGCCTGTCTAAAATGCTGTAGATTAATATTTTATACGAATACTAATATTTTGTAGGTGGCGTGCCCGTAGTAACATCAACAACAATGATGCCCCAGCTGATGCCGCCGGTGCTTGACGAGAACATGCGCCATTACTTGGTGCCACACCCTCACGCGCAACCACACCCGCACCATCAACCTCACCACCAGCCACCTCACCATCAACCACCTCACCATCAACCACCACCGCATCACCAGCAACCACATCATTATGTAAGTCTAATTAATGGTAGGTACTCATTCTTATTCTTTAGTCTCGTCTTTTAAAGGGTGAAAGGTTTTTACCTCTTCACCCTTTTACCAGAATCACTCCAGTGATGGTTTTTTTATTAAGTGCTGGAATTAAGCCATTGGCAGGTATATGTAGATACTTCACTACTTCAGTTAAGTAAACCAGGTGTAGTGTTATTTTCGGAAATTGTAAATCGATAAATCTATACTATAATAAAAGAGTAGAACTTGCGATTCTGTACATAAGAAAAATTGACAGAGGGCGATAAAAGAAGAGTAATCAACCACAAAAAAAGAGTTTTTAAAATTATTTTCTGTCTGTCTGTCAGTCTGTCTGTTCACGATAATCTCCGAATCTACTAAACGGAGTGTCATGCGGTTTTCACAAGTAGATTAAGCTTAGCCTGGAGCTACATATGGGCTTTGTTTCATTCAAATCGGATGTCGGGAAAAAAAGTTGTTACATAAAAACTTTTCACGCGGGTGAAACCGCGGGGCAGAGCTAGTTTCTTAATATAGCTATAATAATATACATATATATATCCTTTCTTTAAAATCCATCTGCGAGAGGCTCTAAAATAAAAGGCTGTTAAACAGTCTAAAAGAATAAGAAGAAGATTTCTTTCTTCTTTTTCTACTCAGACTGTTTCGCGTTCCGTGGATTCGCACGAGTGCACTCAAACGCGCTCAAACGAGTTAAAAACCGATAGCTAGGGAGCCGGCGGCTAGGTATATGATTTCATCGTCATTACAGAGACGTAATGTAGTCTGGAGTTATATTAACTAGAAAAAATAGGTGGCGAGCTCAGGTAGCTCTGATTTCTTTTTTATAAATAATTTTGAAATTGTAATAGGGTACTTGCATGAAATTTATAATAAGAAATTGTGTCAATATTTCAAAAATAGAGCCTTAGAAAAGCGTTATCGTGAAAGATTTACTAAAAAAATTTCAATAGTTTCTTAAATATTCAACTTTTAATTTTGTGAAACGGAGCGTTGCAACGAAACACCAATCACAGCCAAGTTTGACGCATGACGTCACTTTTATTTTTTTAGGAAACATTTATTACTTTCAGAGAAGGCAAAAGAAACTAAGTGCATACAGTTAACGCATATTTTCCATTTTCTGAAGTTTTTTACTAATGCATCGGTAAGATGCATTTCGATTCTTTACTGGAACTTTAGGAAGTAACTCGACACAATTCAACCTTAATTTCGCTTTTGAATATTGATGTTATCTGTCTGTCAGTGTCACATGACCCTGTTAATACGATAGTGACATTTCTTTCACAGATTAATGAGGCGTAATTTTGAACTAGAATTGTGTCGAGTTACTTCCTAAAGTTCCAGTAAAGAATCGAAATGCATCTTACCGATGCATTAGTAAAAAACTTCAGAAAATGGAAAATATGCGTTGACTGTATGCACTTAGTTTCTTTTGCCTTCTCTGAAAGTAGTAAATGTTTCCTAAAAAAATAAAAGTGACGTCATGTGTCAAACTTGGCTGTGATTGGTGTTTCGTTGCAACGCTCCGTTTCACAAAATTAAAAGTTGAATATTTTGGAAACTATTGAAATTTTTTTAGTAAATCTTTCACGATAACGCTTTTCTAAGGCTCTATTTTTGAAATATTGACACAATTTCTTATTATAAATTTCATGCAAGTACCCTATTACAATTTCAAAATTATTTATAAAAAAAATCAGAGTTACCTGAGCTCGCCACTTATTTTTTCTAGATAATATAAGTCCAGACTACATTACGTCTTGGTATCAACGACGATGAAATCATATACCTAAATTGCCACCAGCTCCCTAGCTACGATTAACTACGCCCAAAGTCACGGAACGCAATCCAAGTTAAAAAAAGCCTATTGTCATTTGTCAAATGTGTCAACTGTCAAGATTAAAGCAAAATTATAGAAGCAACTTAAATTTTGTGAGGTTAACATCTGATTACCTTCTCTCTGGTTAACATGTTATTGCTTATCTGCGTCCCAATAACACGTCACACGACTTCAACTATCTTCAATTCTTCAAAAAGTATTAAAAATCAAACGAAAACTGAATAGTAATACCGTGATTATATTATTTCGTAATTACGTACATAAACACTATAAATTACATACTTTTTATACAAAGCTGAACTTATCGATATCAAATTTTATTTAAAATCCGATAATATGTGTGCTGATGCCTGATTTTAATTATCTTTGCGCGTCATTGTGAGCGTTTTTCGTGCAGGTAGCGTCAAATTCCACTGCTGTGTAAACAATTTCCATTGTTTTTAACGAAGCACACAATTGGAACTAAATTGAAATGTTCAGTGTTGTGTGAGAGTTTCGTCGAATGTCGCATGTTTCGCTATAAAATGAAATACTTTTGGTTAGGCTGATATTCATTTATACTTTATGTCGCAATTCGTAGTGGTACCTATAACAGCGAGATTTTATCGGTTTTGCGATTGTACCTAGTGTAATAGCGTTATCGCCAATCGTTGAGGCAGCTGACGAGTTCGCGTCGAGTCAGCGCATACGCCGGTGGTAGTACCTACATACGTGGCACACGCTCGGTGACGCTCTCGCAATCAGGTTGTTGCTTTTTAAATGCCACCAAACACTTTAATTTGAAATGTGTGATAATGAAGAAACCGGTCAAAAAGACACTGCAAAGGTTAGTCGAAATAACATACCTACTTTGTAACACGTACCTATGATAATGTTATTCACCTAGTCACCTACCTGTCTTAACTTCAGTGTGTTTTGTAATTTGAAGGCATATGGTAAAGTTAGATCCACAGTTTGACAAGTTTCTTGCATAGTTACCATAATTATTTGTGTCTGAACTTATAAGTTTTGCTTTTTGTTTGTTTTTTAGTCTAATAAGTTACATAATTATCTTTATCATATTGAAAGTAATTAATTTTATCAGAGCTTATTAGATAAGTATGACTATACAGCAATTCAATATTATGTTGTTTACATAAAAAACCTCTACTGAAATAGTTTCTTTGTGATTAGGGATTGGTTCATAAGTTATAATTGCAATTAATGAAGAGCACCATGGAAACTGCTATTGATAGAAACTACCCACATTATTACCAAAAATTTAAAAGTTAAAATGTTATGTTTCAAAGAAATAAGATTCAGTATTGCTTATTGTATAGGTAGGTATATGAAATCCATACAATTAAAACTCTTTACCATAAATTCTTTGAATTTTGAGTCTTTCGCATTTCATCATTAAAATATAATTAATTAAATTTTTTTTTTTTTATTTATAGGGTCCAACCAACGGTGCAGCTGGTCCACAACATTTCTATGGTGCTGGCTATCCAGCACATTTCCACCATGTGACCCCTCACCACATGCAGCACTCACCACCTCCACCACCGGTGTACCAGAAGGATGAACGGACCCAGCGACAGTACACCAAGCTTAAACACAAACTGGAGCGTAAACAAACCAATAGAAACAATGGTATAGGTGTGTATCTGTTTGAGTTATTTAATGTATATTATTTATTCTTCAATTTGATGAAACAAACATTTCCTTGAAGCAACTGCTATTGACACCTTTTACATTATAGCTATCACAATCCTTAGGATAAAGTTCTAACAACAGTTTTTTAGTAGACTATTAATATTCTGATAAGACAGTCAAAGCTAATTGGAAATAGACTTTTCAGGTGCATAAACGGGGGACTTCTATACTTTGCGTACAAAATTTATTAAATTTGTGTGATGAATTTAGGGTTCCACTTTCCAGTCTGGGTGTGTTTATACAACGTGTTAATGAATTGACTGAAAACTAGAAAGTAGGTTGTTCAGAATCGACTTCCAAATCGATCGCACCATGTTTTAGTATAGGTTGTATTTATTCATTTTTACTAGCCCATGTCTAAATTATTTATAATACAATATTTGGCGTTTGCGCGTATTGACACATAGGTGCGGGCGTAGCGCTTGAAATTTCGTAGATAGGTCACCTCTAAACTAACTTTGAATAACTTTTAGACTATTAATTTTTTCAATATAATTGTTATTTTTTTAAATGGGGTGTATCAGGTTTTTTGTTAATTTATTAACACGTTGTATATGTATAGTATATATAATATAATTCTATGTAGTATATACCACGTTTGCTTGGTTTCTACGACATAAGCTAATAATAGCTTACTGTGGGATCAAGTAGATCTGTGTGTTGTAAAGTGGATTTAAGGAGGAAAACCTAGCAATATTTTTTTTTTATTATTTAGCCTGCTTTAACTTCTTAGCTCATATCACATCATGACCTTGCAGATTTAAACTCTGGTGCGAGCACACCATCCCTGTCGCCGCGCAAAGAGTTGAACGGGCGCGGTGGCGGCAGCGGCGGTACCACCTCCTCGGGCGTGTGGTCCGAGGGGGAGGGATCCTCGGCCGGCGCCTCCGTGGAAGGCGACGATGAAAGTGAGACGCAGGCCGTGCTTGACCTGCTGTCCACCACGCGAACTCCACAGGTTATCTTCTTTTGTTGAATTATGCTAATAAGAAAATATTCTTTATCTTCCAATAACTTTTCACCATTACATTACATTATTATACTTTTTCAGGTCAGTGACATAACACCGACAAGTGCACTAGTACAATGGAACTCACCACTGCCGGAAGGCGTAAACTTGCCTAACGTAGAACTAACATACGATTTACTACTAGGTGATAGAGGTCGATACAAAGCCATATACAGTGGATCTTCCCTTTCATGCCGGTTAGTCCATCACCATCAATTATTCTTATGTTACATCAATGATATGCTTAAATTGCTTATTGCTTAAAGGGCCCTTGTTAATTATTATAACACATAACAAATGTGAAACCTAAAGAATCGGATTTGTTTTTTCGAAAAAAAAAATGAAATTTAGTTATTATTAAATCTAGTTATTAACTAAATATAGTTATTAAATTTTATTTGTATCACTTAAAATTTCAAAAAAAAACACAAACAACATCTTTTTGGCACGTATCTTTCCGCCTCTCTCAAACGAACAAACATAAAATAGCAATGTGAATTCTGACGACGGCACTCTCGTATTGCAGCGTGCGGGACCTGCGGCCCGGCCACGAGTACTCGGTGTGCTTGCAAATCCGCGCGGGCGAGGTGACGGGCGCCGCCAGCGAGGCGGCCACGTTCCGCGCGCCGCCCGCCGCGCCCGAGCGCATGCCGCCGCCGCGCGTGGCGCACCGCGCGCGCACCTCGCTGCTGCTGCGCTGGCCCGCCGCCGCCGACAACGGCGCGCGCCTGCACCACCACGCGCTCGAGATGGACGCCGGGGACGGCTACAGAGAGATACTCAAGTCGTGCACCAGACAGCACACCGTCAAGAATCTCCGCCCCCTCACCTGCTACAAGTTCCGCATCGCCGGCGTCAACGACTGCGGCCGCGGCGAGTGGAGCGACGAGCTCGTCGCCTGGACGGCGGAGGCGCTGCCCGCGGCGCCGGCGCCGCCCACCCTGCGGGCCGCCACCTCCGACTCGCTGGCGCTCGCTTGGGAGCGCCGCGCTGAGGAAGACTTCACGCTCCAGATGGACGACGCGGCGCGCGGACACGGCTTCCTCACCGTCTACAGCGGGCACGACGACTCGTACGTCTGCCGAGAGCTGCGACGGTCTTCCGACTATAGATTTCGTCTGAGGTGCGAGACCGTAGAGAGTCAGGGGCCGTGGTCCACCGAAGTGATATACCGTACGACGCCCGAGCGGCCCGGCCCCCCCGGCCGGCCTACGCCGCGAGGCAAGATTCACTCGCGGGCTTTCCGGCTGAGATGGGAGCCGCCCGCTGACGACGGCGGCGCGCCGATCGAGTCCTACACCCTCGAAATCGACAGCGGCGAAGGCTTCGCGGCGGCTTACCGGGGCCCCGATCGCGAGGCTCATTGCGACCGCCTGCGGCCCGGCGTGGCGTACGCGGCGCGGGTGCGCTGCGCGAACGAGGCCGGGGACAGCGAGTGGTCCGCCACCGAGAGCGTCACCACCGAGGCGACGTGTCCCGGCGCGTGCCCGGCGCCCGAGCCGGTCGCCGAGCCGCGCGCCACCTCGCTGGCCGTGCGGTGGGGCGCGCCCGACACCGACGGCGGCGCGCCCGTCACCGAGTACCGGCTGGAGCTGAGCGACGCGGCGGGCGGCGCGCGGCCCGTGCACGCGGGGCCCGAGCGGGAGGCGCTCGTGCGCGACCTGACTCCCGGCGCGTCGTACCGGCTGTGGGTGCTCGCGAGCAACCGCGTGGGCGCGGGCCCGGCCTCGCCGCCGCTCGCCTTCCGCACCGCGCCCGCGCCGCCCGACGCGCCGCCCGCGCCCGACGCGCACCTCGACACCCCCACCGCGGTGCGCCTCGAGTGGAGCGCGCCGCAGACCAACGGCGCTCCCGTCGTGCACTATCGCCTGGAGATCAGCGCGTCGAACGTGGACGACGCGTTCACCGAAGTTTACCGAGGACTCGACACCCGGCACGTAGTCTCGAAGCTGACGCCGTTCTCGCCCTACTTCTTCCGCGTGTGCGCGACCAATTCGGCCGGGCGCGGCGCGTGGTCGGGCGTGCGGGACGTGCTGACGCCGCGCGCGCCGCCCGCCGCCCCCGCGGGGCTGCGCTACGAAGCGACCGCGGACGGCCTGCGGCTGCACTGGCGGCCGCCTGCGAGCCACGGTGCTGACGTTCTACGGTACCGCGTTCAAGTGGGCGATCTCGCCTTCGAAACCGATGGGCCGACGCCCGAGCGGCTCGTCGAGGGCCTCGAGCCGGACACGACGTACCCCGTGCGAGTCTCGGCTTACAATGAGCTCGGGCTCGGCGAACCCTCCGACGAGATGCGCGCGGTGACGCGGCCGCTGCCGCCCGCGCCCCCGACGCTGCGCTGCACGCAGGCGGCGCATAACTATCTGAAGCTGGAGTGGTCGGGAGGAGCCGGCGAAGGGACTCAGTACTGCGTCGAGATGCGCGCGCCGGACGCCAAGGAATTCCGGCCGGTGTATCGGGGGCTCGCGCGGTCGTGCAAAGTGAAGAAGCTGCGCGAGGCGACTTCGTACTCGTTCCGAATACGCGCGAGCGACGAGCGCGGCGGGCGCGGCGCGTGGGCCGAGCCGACGGTCGCGCGCACGCCCGCCGCGCCGCCGCCCGCGCCGCGCGCGCCCACGCTGCAGCTGCCCGCGCACGCGCCGCGCGCCGCGCTCGTCGCCTGGGACGCGCTCGACGACGTGGACGGCTACGTGTTGCAGTGCGCGAAGGGCAAGGAGGCCGTCTACAAACAGGTGAGCATCCGCGTCGCAGGGGACGGCTTCGTCCTTTACGGTGAACTCGCGGCGAATAGTGTTAGGTAACTGTTAACGCGCGGGCGTGTGTCTGCAGGTATACTCGGGTGCCGAGCCGCAGTACCAGCTGGAGGAGTTGGAGTGCGGCGGCGAGTATCAGGTGCGCGTGTGCGCGGTGCGCGGCGCGCTGGCGGGCGCGTGGTCGGGCGCGGCGCGGCTGGTGGTGCCCGCGGCGCCGGCGGCGGCGGCGGTGCGGCCGCGTCGCGCGCGCGCCCCCCGCCCGCTGTCGCCGCGCCGCGCCGCGCTGCTGATGGCGGGCGCGTTCCTGGCGCTGGCGGTGCTGGTGGCGGTGCTGCTGCAGCGGCTGGTGGAGCCGCGCCCGTGACGCGCGCTGGCGGCGGCGCGGCCCCGCGCGCTCGCCCGCCTCTGAGCGCGCTCCGCGCCGGTGCTGCGCCGACACGTTCCGCACTCTTTTCGAACGGTCGAACGTTATTGTCGAAGAATCCCTAAATAATATGTATTGCGCAGGTCCTACGTGTTTATGTGTCTATGGCCTAAGTATTTCTGGAATTATTGTTTTGTTAGCGATTGTGCGTCTCGGCGTTGACGACGTCGGCGTGTGCTCGCGGGGCGCCGCGACGCCATGTCTGATACACTACATGTAACGTATATCGATAGGGACGAAAATTTTTATATGGTTATGTGCTCTTACATAAATATTTTATATCTAGTCTGTTCTCTTAACTATTATTTTTATTTTCCATTCTAAGAAATACCTTCTATTTATTTAACCTAATGATAATAACAATTATCTTTTTCCCAGTTACACCTATAGTAAATTATATTTTTTATATTATAGCTAATAATGATCGTATATTATTATTATTGAACTTCCAATATTTTATTAGTCTTCTTGACGCCATGTTTTCCTTATATTATAATTAATATTTTTTATAAAATTTTAAATCGGTCTGTAGCTTACCTACTTATTTATGATAATGAGTATTTAGCGACCAAGGTGCTTTTTATTGTTATTTTCTGTTATAAGGGGCGTGACCCCACTTTGCAACGAGTTTCCGGTGTGTGCGCTGTGAACACTTCCTTATGTGAATGAGACTGATTTTAAAATAAAACATTGCTTTCTTTCTATAGAAATCTTTCATGGAATAATTGTTTCTTCGCAAGTCTTCTTTGTACAAGACTTGTGTTGATATAATATGTATATTTAAAAAAAGTTTATAATGTCGATCGATTATTCTATGCGAAATATAATTAATGTTATAGTTTTAAACTACAACGCAGAATACAGGATGCCTAATAGTTAATTTCTAGCTTTACATTGATATAGTTCTACTGATGTCGTCGAAAGGAAACTATAATCTCACATTTATTGGCACAAAAATATAATATTACAGAGAATATTTACCTGTAACTGAGTGAAGTAATAGTTTGAGGTTGCGTCCTATAGTACTATGTATATTAAGCATATAACACAGTTTTGACAGCGTCAATGTATATAAAACGACGTGAAACTTCTCTAGGTCAACTTTAATCAGCCGAGAAGGTCAATGAACTTGGTGAACGAATACCCTTATATAATCCTATTTGTAGTAAAAAAATTTACTAGTGATGATCGTGAAAGTGAATACATATGTATGCATACCTACCTTGAAAGAATATTATTTCACGTTTCGTTAAACGAACTTATATTTTGTAATATCAAGATGTTTTACCGTGTTATTTGTTGTTATTATAAAATATACTATTTTAACGTTATCCTGAGGACATGCACTTACGTATCATCCATTTGGGTACATCGTGATTCAGTGATTCTTAAACATTAATTTCGAATTTATTAAGTTTATAGTGAATTTTGAACGGCATATTCCGGTGGGTACATATTTGACCATACGTCGGTGACGTTGTGACATTAATTATTTAAATATACCTATTATGTAGAATAATTTGTTTCATATTACATATTATTATTATAATAGAGATTATGATTACATTGGGATTGTTACCACCCGATATATCAAATACGGCGTTGTCAAGTTTGACTTAAAAATAAGTTACGTTAACATATTCTCATTAAAAACAAAATAATATGATTAATTAATCCATATTTTATTATAATGATGTTCGTTACTTTTAATAACCATATTAGATAATTTTATTTACTGATTTATAATAGTACCTACCTATCACTATAAACGTTAAATGCAAACATTATTTTATAGATAAGCGAAATGAATTTTCTCATAAATGAATCAATAATCATACTTATTTTAAACGTTGATGTTTCTTAGGTTTACTGTCGCGCTAAGTTTGTGTTACACAAAAAATATCAATGTTGACTTAATAATATTCTAGTACTGTGTTGTGAATGATTATCACACATTACCATTAGAGAGTTCGCCTTAAATCTCTTTTTCGGAACTTGAAGTCTACAGTAGGTATCAACTACTCAACTATCTAGTACTAAATACTACTCAACTATCTCTCTCTTTCTTTGATTACGTTTTAATTTAAGCTATTATTATGTCTTTGTTGTCATACTTATAATATTATGATGTAAGTACCAAAATCTTCTTTTAATCTTTCATAACATTCCTTGCTAATCGGTGTGGTCTATATCATAGTTTCGCGACACGCCACGCGGCTTCGTTAATAAATGGTATCGTATACTGGTTGGGTGTACGATCAGTAAGCTTAGCTTACTATGTTTAAACTTAACATAAAAAACATATTATATGAAATTTTATAATAATGATGTGCAATTAATAAAAATATTTTTTTATTATTTAGCAATTTTTATATATTATACTTACCTACTTATAAATAATACATAATAATAATGCCAGTATAGGTATCTATGTTTGCACGTAGAAATCATATCGTGTGGGAATTCTCATGTTCCTAAATGCGTCTTGACATTTTGTACAATACTCCGGTTGCTAAGTAAACGAGATAAACGGCGGTGTACCACTTTAGCATTCCATCTTTATTCCACTTGTAAATAGGCCTAAAAATCTTTGTACTTTTTATAAATGTACATCTTGCTTTTCTGATTAAAAAAAAAAATGAAATAAAATATAAATTGTAACGAATGAAATGTATATAAATCTGATGCTACTAATCAGGTTGATGTGGTATTTAGATATACTGAATTGTATGCCAATGGAAATTAACTATATTAGGTATGTTGAGACTAAACGATTTTTTAAAATAATGAGTTATTATAATTCGGAGATAACATCTCATATTGTATTTATGGTTGGATTAGTATAACGTATAACGAAATGTATGTTTATAATTACATAATATATAAAATTTGATGATGTTATGTATACAATTTATTAAACATGAATATTATATCAATAAAACTATATTTTGTGTACAATTAATGTTTATTTTATTTCTAGAAAACATCACAATCCCTATTTAATTAATTTGAATAGACAAATTTTTGGTTCATACAAAGACTAGAACATTTTGTACTATTATGAGTATTTATTAGCTAGGTACGTAGCGACAGTGCTTATTTGAACACTTTTGAAAATAATTAATCTTGAACACTTGTGCTACAAACGTCACCGTCAGTGAATTAACACATTGGTTAGGTAGGTATCTCTACTACGACATTTAAAAACTTACGATTATTAGCATAAATTACAGAATGTCAGAGGTCGGCAACCTTTTGCTATGAAAGAGCCCTTCCGGTTGCATAACTAATAGGACCAGCGGATTGGCGTCGCTGGTCGCATGTTAACAATAAATAAGAGGCAAAAACTTTGAATACGTGCAAATCTTTAACCCGTTCTCGGCCATGTTTTTGAAGCCTTAAATTCCAGCGCCACACGCTTTAGGTACGATTTCTCCTAGTGTTGGTAATGCTTAAGATCAATCATTAAATAAATCTATTACATATAAAATTAGCAACAAGAACTGTGTGTGTGTGTTACTATAAATAGGACATGACGTAATCTGTGTTTTACCTATACTTGAATAAATATGAAACGGTTTGCAAGTAACGGAATATTACATGTCTGGCGCCAGGAGCACGTCTTTCGTAGATCGTGATACGTGATACGAGGATGGCGATTGATTTTAGTTTTAGAGTGTTTAGGTCAATTAATCATCATTTTGGGGTAGTTAAGTGAAACTGCAAATTCTTATCATCTTGATTCGTGACCGGTTGCCGACCCCTAACTGAGCATATTACAGCTTACTATCCTCGCTCCTGAATTAAAGGCTGCCCTTCGAAGTTTATTTAGACGAGGCGAAACAAATTATTGAGGACTTAATCACTGTCTTAAATTCCCATCTGCTAGAAATCATAACGTTGCCTTAAGTATTTTACTTAGGCACCTAGGTATTTTGAAGTTTTTACGGGAATAATTGGCACGACACAACGTTTTCACTGTAAATATCTTCGTAACTAGTTATATAAGTGCCTTCTCTGGTGGATATGTTGTCGATGCATCCTTTGAAATTGTGCGGGAACATCCTTTTCGCAATGCTGTTGTCTGTGATACCGCCTGAGAAAAACATGGTGTAATCATGGACCAATTAAATTGGTCCATGGTGTAATCTAAATCTAAGTACATAGTCATAATGAAAATATTAAAGTGTAATTTATTTTTTACCTCACAACAAGAGAATATTACTTTATAAGGTAATGTTTTGGTAATAAATAATTAAGTAACGGGACGGTAATCCAATTTGACGCTACGAATTCTATGAAGGAATTTACCCTGAGAGAAAATTAAGAACTTGTTCGGCGACCGAACGTTCCCCACCGAAGATCGGTCACCAGTGTTCATATTATAAATGCAAAAGTAACACTGTCTATCTGTCTATCTGTTATGCTTTCACGCCTTAACGACTCAACTGATCATCATAAAATTTTGCATGCATGTTCTCAGGGGTACAGAAAAGGATATATGGTACTTTTATCTCGAATTCCCGTGGGATCTCTGATATTAACACGGGTGAAACCCCCATAAAGTTACGTCTTATGTCTTGTATTAACTCCCGTCGCAACGGCTTCTGGGCTTAATGCAAGCATATCGATAAATGTGGGGAGACCCTTATCGAGGCGGGAGTGGTGTGGCCATCAAGTGTCTAGGGATAGCTAGTGAACGAGAGTCCCCAATTCTGATGAGTATACCTAATACTGTATTTATCGTTCCTGTTTATCTCAACACTTATTCCAACAGTAATAAAATTCATACGGACTCATATCTTCGGTGCCGGCCGTATCTAGGCACCTATCTCATTAGATTTCAGCGAAGAGAACTCACCAATAAATATGTCCGCGTCATGCCCGCTCGCAGGCCCCGCGCCGGCCTCCCCCACATGCGCCGGCTTCCCGTCGACCGTCAGCGTGACGCCGTTCCCGTCCAACCTCATCACCAGCTGGTGCCACTCGCCGTCCGCTACGAAACCGGCGTGAGGGAGAGACTTGGACCTTGGTGTTGTATTACTCCGCGACTTGTTGTGGAATTGCCACACGAGTTTCAGATAGCCGTTCTCGATTCCAATACCGATATAATCATCGACCTGCAAATTATAGTGTCAAACTGTCAAGTACTTATTTAAGCACTAGCTGTGCCCCACGGTTTCACCCATGGTAATTTCGGAGTTCCCGCAGGAATTCCGGGAAAAAAGTACCTTATGTCTTTTCCTGTACCCATGAAACATGCATGCCAAATTTCATCCAAATCCGTTCAGCCGTTTTTGCGTGATTGAGTAACAAACATCCAAACATCCACACTTTCACATTTATAATATTATATAAGTACTTAGGATAATTCTTACTATTATAAATGCGAAGTCAGTTTTTTGTTCGTTACACTTTCACGTCTCAACAGTTCAACCGATCATCATGAAACACATACACGATGTCAGGGGTACAGAAAGGAAAATAGGGTACTTTTTGTCCCGGAATTCCTGCGGGAGCTACGAAATCGACGCGGGTGGGCAAGTGGTACACCTGATGGTAAGTAATTACCACTGCCCATAGACATCTGCAACACCAGAAGGCATGCAGGTGCGTTGCCGACCTGGAATGGGGATGGGAATATTAATTACGACATCTAATAATGACACAGATCTATTTCAACCTACCTACAATCTCAGACCAAATAAAGACGGAATGTCTCGAACAACGAAGTGAAGCCGGTTGCGTATGCATGTGGTGATTAGGAAAGTGTATGGATTTGCAAAGTTTACTTAGGATTTATGGTGTCTTTTTCTTGTAAGTGTGTGCGTGTTTCTGGGTACGTGCACGGCGTGGTGTCTTTTTTAACCGACTTCCAAAAAGGAGGAGGTTCTATGTTCGATTGGGTACCTATAGAGATTTGGGTATTTTTTATAGTAAATCATTCATTTGCTTTTGGAAAGCATAATTTGAAGAAGTGGAACTGATGATGAAGACCACAAATGGTCATCATAACTACGCAACAATAATACGTATTTCACGGGTTCCGATTGGAGCGATTTCGAAAATTGTTTTTTTGTTTGAAAGGGGATACTCCCAAATTGATTCCATTGTCACCAAGTTGAGATCTGATGATGGGATCTTGGAGTAATCGAGGGAACTCTTCAAAAATTATAGGTACACTTATAGCGATTGTTGTATTTTTTATAGTAAATCGTTTATTTTCTTTAGGAAAGCAAAATTTGAAGAAGTGGAACTGATGATAAAGACCACAGACGGTCATCGGAACTACTCAATAATAGGTATTTCACGAGTTTCGATTCGTTAATTTTAATATGGTTTCTAAACAATTTATGCTCGTCACAATGTATATGGTAAAGTGGAACTGATGGTGATGTACTAGGGGAACTCTTCAACAATTAACGTCCCTGCGTCGGGAAAAGCAATATTTTGTAAAAGGTGATGAGTAGTTGACATTAGACTATTGTAACTTAGAGAAATTACGAACTAATTCACTTAAAAGCGAGAAATAAACAAAATTTTAACAAAAAAATTAAAACCGACTTCCAAAAACACAAAACTAAAAAGCTAAAAATAAAAAAGAACATAGAACCTCCTCCTTTTTGGAAGTCGGTTAAAAAAGACACCACGCCGTGCACGTACCCAGAAACACGCACACACTTACAAGAAAAAGACACCATAAATCCTAAGTAAACTTTGCAAATCTATACACTTTCCTAATCACCACATGCATACGCAACCGGCTTCACTTCGTTGTTCGAGACGTTCCGTCTTTATTTGGTCTGAGATTGTAGGTAGGTTGAAATAGATCTGTGTCATTATTAGATGTCGTAATTAATATTCCCATCCCCATTCCAGGTCGGCAACGCACCTGCATGCCTTCTGGTGTTGCAGATGTCTATGGGCGGCGGTAATCACTTACCATCAGGTGTACCACTTGCCCGTTTACCCCCTATGACATAAAAAAAAAAAAAAAAATTCACCATGTGCGACCAAAGCAGCAGCCCGGCGGGTTCGGCGGTGGTGAAGTTGAGGGCGAGGTGCGCGGGCGCCGCCGCTGGCGCCGCGCCGAGCCGTTGTCGGGGCGCGCGCCGCACCGCCAGCAGCGACGAGCCCGCGAACTGCGGCACCGTCACGTTTATCTCTGGGGAACCGCGCGGGGCCAAGTGCCCATCATTACTTACCAAACCGAAGAACACTAACTATCAACTATTAGGTGCAACGCGACCAAGGCGACGCGGCGTAAACAAGCGACACTCCCCGCCCCCCGCCAACTTCGTGTCTCCCCACGCCCCGCCACAACGTAGCGGTGACTCTAGAGGTGATAGCGGCACTGACGTTCCTTCCATACGAGCCCAAAAGCCCGGCCTGCCTAGATGAAGCGCTTTCTTGCAGAGTATCAAATATTTAAAAAAGTATTTATACTTATACACTGTATATCAACTTATTAAAATGTTGATATTCCAAGTGATATTCTCTGGCAAGTGTTTTGGTTAGGCAAAATAGGCTAGCGGTGTACGACGTACCTAGCTACGTACTGTATTGGACAATATCAACTTGAATTTCGAACTCCAGTCCATAGACGTAGGAATGAGGAAATAAGAGATAACAATAGGGACAATTAAGAAACTTGCCTTTGGAACCGTTACGATTTCTGAGATAAAATCTTAAGACTATAAAAACTAATTTGTTTTATTTTAAACTATAACTGTTCCCCGCGGTTTCACCCACGGTAATTTCGGAGTTCCCGCAGGAATTCCATATACTATAGCACGTTTAAACCTTCCTCTTGAATCACTCTATATTGGTGAAAAATGCATCATCCGCATGAAATAGTTCATTAGTTTTTGAGTTTATCGCGAACAGAAAGACGCGTCGGAGGACTTTGTTTTGTAACGAGCTATCCCCCGCGGATTTTTTGGGGCACACAAGGGGTAAAGATTTTTCGTACGGTAATTTTTTTTTTGAAATTTTACTAGTATGGTATTATATTATCTGTGGCACCAAACTGACAACAATACAACAAACACAAGATACAATGCCACTTGGGTTCAGGTCAAGGAGTCTCACTCGTTTCGCAGTTGCGTCCAGCATGTCCGGCGCTGCACACGCAGCCGTCGTCGTCGCGGCACCGCCCGCGCGGGGGGGCGCACGACGTCCGGGAGCACGCGCCGCACCCCTCGCACCCGGCGCACCCCGCGCACCCAGCGCACCCCACGCACCCCGCACCCCGGCGGCATCTCCGCGACCGCCCCTCCACCACGCACCCGTTGCCACCGCACGTCTCACTCCCGCACGGAGTGCCGTCACAGTCCTCTAGGTTCTGACCATCTGAAATTGAAAATACGACACTCAAAGTATCAATTTGTACCTACCACCTTCTACGTTCCCATCATCATTGGCAGATTGGAGACGCAAATGTATCACAAATTTTTGCAATATTAGGTATAGAAATGTCATTGTAGAGTAAAACGCACCTTGAATATTCTGACGTTCCAAAGTCAACAGAATATTATTGATGTGAAAATTTCTGATGCAGCCCATGTACGATTCCGAAGGGCCAGACATGGCGTCAAAGGGAAGAATGGACAAATCTTCCGCGCCTCCTGTAAAATGTCCGTACAACACTTTACTGGTGGACAAATAACTGGTGGTTTTTTTTTTGTAATAATTGGTCAGACGTTTGTAGTCCATACTCTCGCCTGATGGTAAGCGAAGATATGGACTAGGATGTCACATAATAGCGCGAACGTGCACACATGCGGCAATTTTTCCGCGGCTTTCTGTATAAAAATCGAGGTGAGATATTAAAGTTTTGTGCTACGGTACTCGACCTCAATCCCCACGGATTGAAATTTTCAAATAAACTTTACCTTTCAACAAAACTAGAAGAATTCATAATAAGTATAGGTACCTACCTACTGCCATGGTTGGTGTTGGATGTAAGACAAGAGGAATTCGTACCCGACTAGTCTTTTACGGACGTACCCAGGACTACAGAGGCGTTGCTGGCGGTGTGCGGGTAGGCGTGCGCCAGCATGGCCTCAGTGCTGAGGGAGCCATCCACCCACACGTACAGCCGGCTGCCGTACCGGCCCGCCTTCACACTGTGCCATTGGGACATGGACAGCACTACGCCGCTCCGGACTAAAGAGGTCACCCCGGACAGGCGATCTAGAATGAGAATGGAGAAAGAAAGTCTGGAGAAGACGTTACAGCAGTAGAAGACAAATCACCAGATCTTGTCCTGTTTCCAGCACAAAATATCAAGAAAAAAAAACAAATTGTTATCATCACCGCATCACATACCTGTCCATCGATACTCCAAAAGTCCACCCTGTAGCGACAAAGTCGTGTAGAAATGTGGGGTGTCCGCGAAAATCACCAGCCCCCGCTCTCTGTTTGGTTTTATTTCCGCCTCGAAAGACAGGCTCACGCTCGCCACCGTCCTGGGATAAAGTCTTGCGTACGATCGGACGCCAGTGAACAGGACATCGGTCGGCTCCAAGTCTAAATGCAAAGCAATGATGCACAAAACATTGCTGCTGATATATTGCAGCATCGCATAGATAATATTTTAGAGAAGTTTATTGTGAAGTCAGCCCCCATAGACAGTTGACAATCTTTTATCGAGCGCCATAGAATTACCGTCAAGTCAGGTGGTCGGTCATGAAAAATTGTCAAATCAATCGTCCCATTTAGTGTGACCTCGTGCCATGACGATAACTTCCTTAAGTTTTGTGTAGCGATAACGATTAAGGATTGTCACTTTGACTGAGGAGGTGCAACTCAGGAGTCAGTGAGGCATTTGGTATTCTACCAATTATCCGTTCGATCAAATTCTGTCTTTGACAACTTCAGTTTAACTTGACGAAACGACACGTGTAGGCCGATGACTTAGTGCAGGTTACGGGACGCCATTGTATGCGGGTAGCGCACAGGTCGTTGTGGCGATCCTTGGGGGAGGCCTATGTCCAGCAGTGGACGTCTTTCGGCTGATACAATGATGGTAATTATACGTACCTTGATCACAATGAGTGCCAGTTTTGCCATAGGGGCAGTCGCACCTCGCCCGGTCGCCGGCTGTGATTACGCAACGGCCCCGGCACGGATTGTGCGCGCGGTCGCAAGGATTTCTCGTCACTGAACAAGTGGCACCGAACCAACCATCGTTGCAGATGCACCTTATTCAAAACCACCTTAGCTATGATTAATTAATTCAGTCAAAGCCCCCCAAAACGATATATATAACCTTTCCTATTTATAATATTACTATAGATTGGTGATTCTATAAGCTTATCCAGTCTTACCTATAAAACCCTTTACTAGGTACCTTTAGTAAAGTTTACGGAACTGATTCTAAATATTCTTTCTCTGATAGGAAGCTGCTACCGAACCTGAGTAACATAGGATATTTTTTATCACAAGCATAAAGAGTCGCCGAGGAGTTTCATAATTGCAGGCGGAACCACGGGAATTAGCTATTTGGTATTATTCATTGAGGTCTTGTGATAGATTTGAGTGTACTTCTGTAAAACATATATTGTTAATTCTAAACCGGCATCCACGACATAGGATTTTCGTAGTGTGGGCACTAACGGATATATCTTACATTGTTATTTTCTTTTGTTAATAAATATTTTTCATTTTTAACCGACTTCCAAAAAGGAGGAGGTTCTATGTTCGATTGTATGTATGTTTTTTTTTTTTTTTTTTTTTTTTTTTTTTTTTTATGTATGTTCACCGATTATTCGAAGACGGTTGGACCGATTTCGAAAATTTTTTTTTTGTTTGAAAGGGTATACTCCCAATTAGGTCCCATTGCAACCAAATCGGGATCTGATGATGGGATCTTGGAGAAATCGAGGGAACTCTTCAAAAATTATAGGCACACCTATAGCGATTTCGGTATTTTTTACAGTAAATCGTTCATTTGCTTTTGGAAAGCCAAATTTGAAGAAGTGGAACTGATGATGAAGACCACAGATGGTCATCGGAACTACTCAACAATAATACGTATTTCACGGGTTCCGATTGGAGCGATTTCGAAAATTACTTTTTTGTTTGAAAGGGGATACTCCCAAATTGATTCCATTATCACCAAGTCGAGATCTGATGATGGGATCTTGGAGTAATCGAGGGAACTCTTCAAAAATTATAGGTACACCTATAGCGATTTTTGTATTTTTTATAGTAAATCGTTTGTTTTCGGAAAGCAAAATTTGAAGAAGTGGAACTGATGATGAAGACCACAGATGGTTATCGGAACTGCTAAATAATAGGTATTTCACAGATTCCGATTCGTTAACTTTAATGTGGTAAACAATTTATGTTCGTCACAATGTATATGGTGAAGTGGAACTGATGGTGGTGTATCAGCAGAACTCCTCAAAAATTAACGTGCCTGCATCGGGAAAAGCAATATTTTGTATAAGGTTATGAGCAGTTGACATTAGGCTATTGTAACTTAGATAAATTACAAACCGACTGACTAAAAAGCAAGAAATAAACAAATTTTTAACAAAAAAATTAAAACCGACTTCCAAAAACACAAAACTAATAAAAAGCTAAAAATAACAAAATATCGAATAAATCCAAATGACAAAAACACGCGTAATATTATTATTGGTTTGTGCTACCACTGATCGGTATGAAGTCGGTGACAAGCCAAATATAGAGGGTAGATGGGCTAAGTCGACTCCCGCCACCAGCTCTTCACACTTGAGCACAACCCAAGTGGGCAGACACCAGCGGGCTTGTCACCGAATTCAAACCGATCAGTGGTAGCACAAACCAATAATAATATTACGCGTGTTTTTGTCATTTGGATTAATTCGATATTTTGTTATTTTTAGCTTTTTATTAGTTTTGTGTTTTTGGAAGTCGGTTTTAATTTTTTTGTTATCATTTTTCTGTAAAACATATATTGTTAATTCTAAACCGGCATCCACGACACAGGATTTTCGTAGTGTGGGCACTAACGGATATATCTTACATTGTTATTTTCTTTTGTTAATAAATATTTTTCATTTTCATTTTCATTTTTTTTTTCATTTTCATTCATGCCGAGACAAAGAGATCCAAATTTGGTAAAAGTGAAGCCGTGAAACCGAACAGAACGATCGAAACAGCAAGTTCTAAGTAAAACTGAAAATTGGTTTGAAATCGTATTTTAATAGAAATCAAAATTATGTTATGATTGAGCAGTCCTACCCGTATGTAGCCGGTGAGTGGATGCAGACTCCTCTGGGCGCATTGCAAGACTTAGCAGTGCATTGGGTAACGCCACACTGGCCCACGCCCCTGCCCCCCACCGCCTTCCCTGAGCCGATGGCCTGGCCCCCCACTTCCCATATACACCCTCGCCAACCGCTGTGTAAAGGCAGATCGTGGGGAAGATCACGAAACTCTTGAGACGGATGTCCACCTGGCGGGCAATAGGCGATATTTAAGTCATTCGATTCCTGAATGTCCGCGTCACAAAAATTCTCATTTGCAATCGCTGGGTACATTTGAGGGGGGGACAACTGAAAATAACCCCTTTAAATACAAATTGAATGAAGGTTTGAAAGAAAAGTAGGTAAGTAAGTTCAAACAGAAAAATATCTTAGGTATATAACAAAAAGAAATATGGTTTCTAAAAAGCTAATTGTTTTTCATGACCACGTGACATTACGATAAGTTCCTTAGTTTTCTATAGTGAAAACGACAAAAGATTGGCCACATGGCTAATGAGTGAATGATGATTGATGACTTGGTGAAGGTCGCGGGCCGTCGTTGGATGCGGGAAGTGCAGGACCGGTTGTTGTTGTTGTTGTTGATCCTTGAGCCTATGTCCAGCATGTCTAGCAAAGAGGGACGTCTTTCAGCTGATATGATGATGAACATGGCTAAGTCTCAAGGACAAATCTAGTGTCGAAATCTGGATTGGAATATTTAAAAAATTTTGGAATACTGATATTCGTTTCATACGTATATATACTCTATGTATGTTACTATACTCATAACTGATTCTTGACCGATTTACCGATATACAGATACGGCAGCAGAGTCATCTTGGTGTCATGCGCGGGCGCGTTGCCGGTGACGTTGTGGCGCCCGTCCACGTTGAGGCCGGCGGAGCGCCCGCGCCGCCACACGCGCACCACGTGGCCCCCGCTGCGGGATCCCAGCGCGCGCGCCGTGAAGACACGCCGGGGACCTGTCCAGAGGCGTCTTTACCTATGGTGCAGGGTGTGCGTTGCACGCGGGCGCAGCGCTCCTAGGGGGCGCCGAGCGTCGCTCGCTACGCGACGGAGCCGCACTCGGCGCGCGTTGGCCGGCCGCGGCACTTTCATTATTACATTGTTTAAATACCAACAAATTGTTGAACTTAAAAAAATGTTGACTCAAAATGGCGCTTTAATTTTAAAACGCGATTTACTCTAAACTCCAGTGTGGGTTAAGACACTATTGCTTATCTTATCCTTATGTTATTGTGAGAGAGACTTTCTTGCTCATTTCAAATTGCAATTTTTGAGTTGGGTCACTATAATTCTGAAATTGACATATTGTGTCAACATTAAGAGAACTGTTGCTGGTGAATCTAAAAAGATTCACCAGCAGGTGAATCTAAAAAGATTCACCAGCAACAAATCATAATAGGTAACAAATCTTGCATTACGGGTTTCGTGTAAAAATTTACTAGAGATTAAATTTAAACTTATTTCAATTTAACCCAAAACTGATTATTTTACTGACCATTTCCCAAATTCCAAGTGAGCATAATGTATCCCTTGACAAAAGTCAACGCTAGGTGCTGACTGTGCGAGTCGTGTCGGCCGTTCTGTCCTATAAAGGCTAGTAAGGCTATTTGATCCATATCCGTGGTCTGAAAGCGCAGGCGCAAGTCGAAACGGTCCGAGTTCATTGCCATCGGAGATAACGGGTAGATGAGGAATGACGATATCCCAATGCTTATAGGAGCAATAGATGGACGAGTAACTTCTATATCTGAAATCAAATTAAGATTGAATTGCCACGACTTAATAAATTAATAAATAAAAAATTATATGTTATATATACAATATTAGCTGTTCCCCGCGGTTTCACCAGCGGAAACTTCGGAGATCCCACGGAATACTGGGATCTAAAGTACCCTATGTCCTTTCCTGAAACCCTGAAAATGTGTATGCAAAATTTCATGAGATTTCACCGACGTTAATTTCGGTGTTCCTACGGGAATCAAATTTCGACGCTTAAATTGCTAAATAAATGATAAATATGGAAAACTTGTGAATACTAACTGTATTCACAGAAGATGCCGTGTTTTCCATAAGGACAAAGGCAAAGGAATCCACTCCCCGGGTGCAATACGCAGCTGCCGCCCGATTGACACGGGTTGTGCTCGCATATCGACTGTTCGCAATGCTCTCCCATCCATCTGAAACGTTAATGTGATAGACAGTTTAATCGCGAGATGCGGTGCCGATTCGATTCCCATCCGGAAGACTGTCGGGTCGCTATGAGGCGTGAAATTCAATGAGACGAATCAAATTCAATCACTCTCATTGGTTTATGACGATCTTTTTTTTAAGTCAGAACTATTTTAGGGGGTAACTCTCCCTATGGGACTGTGTATAGATACGGTATCTTATAGACGACGGTTTTGCGATGAAAAAGCATTAGGTATATCAGGTGCTTTCATTGGATTGTCCATAGCTCGAGAAAAAAACCCGTTTATTTTATATATTTTGACATAATTTAGGTATATTTATTTTTTATATTTAGATGATTTGTAAACCGCGCATTTTTTATATATTAACCTACCCATTGCCGCAAGAGCATGAGTATCCTTCGCCATGGTCACTGCATGAACCACCGTTCAAGCAAGGTCCAGACAAACACGATAGCGATGAGCATTCATTTACGTCTCCAGCATCCACGGCATCTTCAAATACTTTGTGTTTATCTTCATTCACCTTGCATCACCAATAAGTAATTAAAGTTGAATTTTACAATTTACAAATAATCATAATGTTATTTAGTACATAACCAACTTAAGCTATCTTACCGTAAGATTCCATATGCAGCCTACGAACGGCTTGGTTTCTGTATCATTGACATGTGGCGTATAGCCTAGATACAGAGTAGAATTATGATCCAAAGACGAGATGTTAGCGATTTGACCTCCACTCATTGCAACAGTATCATTAAGGCGTAGGGTGGCGTTGCAATGTTGCTCTTTCAAGTATAAATCTAGCCTGTAAACAAATTACATTTTAGAATCGTAAAATTTTACTGATAGATGTGCTCGATCTTTACTCACCTCGTTTCAATTTTCATCGGGTACCCTTTATTGACGTAAGTCTTCAGTTCGCTCAATAGCATTGTTTGATAACCGCAAGAGAATTTGAATTTCAGCAATCCAGAATTCATGTACAGTTGCATATAAACACCTGTGTCTATATCCACATACATGATTTGCCCGTCTGTTATTAGTGTTTTGGCTTCAAAGACCACGTCTATGGATGTCGTGTTTTGCAATTTGTGCGCTATGTATGAGTTTCCACTAAAAGCTGCTGATGTAATTCTAATTTTTTCATCGCAAAACCTGCCTCGATAGTTAAACGTACAGAGGCACTACAAATAACAAGTTATTGGATTCAGTATGTTTTAAATAATACAATGAATAAAATTTAACATAATATGTAAATATTAATATAATAACTAATAAAATCTACTCACCCTGATACCGTGTGGAGTGTTAATACAAGTCCCATGGTGGTTACAAACGGATCTAGTACATTCTGACTGGGCAGTAGTCGAAATGTATGTAGTATTTTCAAGTACGGTTGAAACTTCCATGACTTCAGTAGTAGAATATGTCGGCAGAATAGGAAGGTCAGTTACAGAATGATTAGTAGGCGTATCGGTGAACATTTTTTCTGTGGTGGTATCAATACTAGGTGTTGTATCGAAAATTTCGTTCACTGTTGTTTCTGAAGTAATTCTTGTAGTAACTTCTACAGTTGCTAAACTTGTATCTGTACTTTTTACCGATATATCTGTTGGTGGAACAATCGTTATGATGCCAATATTTTCTGATGTGGTTTCGATAATAGTTTTATTGTCACTCGACGTTACAAGTGTAGTTAATTCGCTAGGTCTTTCACAAATTCCTAGGCATGTTGTTGTAACTTCAACTTTTGAATTATCTGATTCTAATGTTTCTTTTGTTGAAGATTCAATATCTGTAGATATTTCAGTAGACTCAAATGTTACAGACATAGATGTATTAGGACTTTCAGTTTGTGATAAATTGGTAGTAGCAGTCCGTTCTGTAGTGGTCTCTGCGGAACTTTCAGTAAATGTCATCAAAGTTGTTACTATCAATGTGG
This sequence comes from Zygaena filipendulae, assembly GCA_907165275.2. Taxonomy (NCBI): domain Eukaryota; kingdom Metazoa; phylum Arthropoda; class Insecta; order Lepidoptera; family Zygaenidae; genus Zygaena; species Zygaena filipendulae. Next base: position 4,740,992 of record OU015649.1, read on the forward strand.
AATTTGGGGTCCCCATTGTTATTGGCGGTATTATAATGGTGGTAGTAGTAGTATCATTGTATCCTATACTATATGGCGTAGTAGTAAAATCTGATTCACCAGTAGTAGTATCAAACATAGTATGTAATAAAACAGATTGAGTAGAGCCTGGTAATGTAGTAGGCCTAATGTAGTCGCAATCGTAAGTTCCATCATCCAATATAAGACACTCGCATAGTGATCCAGTGAGCATTGGAGGACAAGAACATGTGAAGTTATCAACGCCATCTATGCATGTACCTCCATTCATACACCTATAAATAAATTCTTAAATTAATAGTACGCATTTTAAACTATGTCAAATTACACCACATCTTAAAGGCATACCTTGGGCCAAGCAAACATTCGTCATATTGAAACTCGCATCTCTCGCCGTGGTAGTCAGGGACACAATAACACACCCTGAGACCATCTTCAACAACACAGATAGCGTTCTTGCTACACGAATTCTGTTCGCAAAATTCAATTTTCACTTCGCAACTTTTTCCGGTATAGCCTAAAATTTTAATACTTTTTACTATGAGGAATTTTTTTACTATCCGGTACCACCATAATTAAATACTGGAAACCTTACCAAAAGTACAAGCACACATGTAATCCGCGTGGACATCTATACACACACCACCATTTTGACAAGGATTGGACTCGCATTCGTCAATTTGATCTTCACATTTGGCGCCAGCCCAACCTGATCAAGTAGGAAATTTATGACATCCAGGAAAAAAAGGGATATATGGATTAAACCTCTATTAATAACTTAGTATTTGCGGATCCTTGATTACAATTAATTTAAAAACATTACCAAAACGTACAGAAGTTAGCCTTTTGATCTGCCCTTTTCTTCTTGTTTGTCTAGTGTATATGTTTTCTTATGGGTGAATGACGTACCTATATTCGAACTTGAATTGAATTTACCACCTGGCAATCCCTCTAATACTATAATCTGACTACTTATGCAATTTTTAGAGCAGAGGCCGTTTTTATTGTGGCGAACCATATAAAGTCAGAACACTGCTCTCTACAACATTTAACTCTCTAACATCGCGGAATTTTGTGATCCTCTCTAAGAATGGTTTTTCTTATACCTTGGCTGCTTACCTGGTAGACATTTGCAGTAGAACTTGAACCCGGGCCCCTCGATGCACTGTCCGCCGTTGTGGCAGCGAACCTCTTCCGTGCTGTTGCACACGGCGACGTCCACCTCGCAGTGAGGACCCGCAAAACCGGGCGTGCAAGAGCACACGTACCCGTTGGTCATGTCTACGCACGTGCCGTTGTTCAAGCACGGGTTCGATTCGCACTCGTTGAAATTCGTTTCGCAATTATCACCTGAGGATGTGTAAATGGAATAAAACGTAACATCTCATTACCTGCCCCCTTACATTTTGTGGTCACGATAAATTGACGCTGCATGACCCATGGACCCACGGGGATTTTTTTTTACCTGTAGACCCACTCGTGACTCGACTCAAAAGCGCTGTCAGTGGGTACACGGGAATTTTTTGTGGCCATTTGACATCAAGTTCATTGATTAAAGATTGTCAACTTGGCTTAGGGCCAGGTATAGGTACTTATGCATAAAACTATTGTAGAAACAGTTTTGCAGCAACGTAATTTTTTACGATGACTTCGTGAACACGTATTATTAAGTAGTTAGTAGATAAGTAAATTAGCTGTTGCACCTTTTGTTTCCTTCATTTCACTTTTGAGGTTGAACTTGAAGTACCTACCAGTTATTTAAAATGAAGTTCCCAAATACTGATTTGTATATATTATGTACATATAACTCTGACTTCCAAACGAATGGTAGTACAAAAACAAATCCATATTATAAATTTTCACTTCCTTTTCATCCCCTTGGATGGGGGTTGAACTTCCATTACACTTTCATCTGTTTACTCAAATTACAAAATATAAAGTTTTGTGCATGAAGTTTCTTGATCCATTTATTTATTTATTTAGTTTTAAAGGTCGGTTGTCGGCATGCCGAAGATAGAAAATGCGTATAATATTTGACCGACTTTTGGATAAAAATGTAAGTACCTAACTTTGTTCAAATATTTTGCATCGAAGCTGATTCTGAACAAACCATAGATATTATTTATCTTAAACTAAAAATGAAGTTTTGTAACAACATTCATTACACCATAATATCTTGGAGTTTCGGCAAGGTATGCTTGCTTACGACTCTACATAGGTACGTGTAATATTATGTTACCAATAAAACCATCGGGGCACGAGCAGTTGTAGGAGGCGATGCCGTCGATACACGTGCCGCCATTCTGGCAGGGAGCGGACCAGCACTCGTCCCAATTGGTCTGGCATTGTATGCCGGTATACCCGTCCACGCAATAGCACGAGAAAGTGCTGTCAATAACATACAAATATTATCTAACTATTATAATATTAGGTACCTGCAATTTAAGGTACCTAAGTTGGTATAAAAATTTCATTTTATGAGAACAGGTATGACTTCACGCGTAGGTATATATATACACCACAATAGTTTCGATAGTGTTGTAAATATAGGTACCTAACTAAACTGATAAGAATCTGATATTATATATCGGTTTATATTTTCTGGTGCAAAGTCATTAGGCCAGGCTACAATTCAAATGTTTGTGCCGCGTAGGTAGATGAACGTGTAGACCACGCGATGATAATAAATTATCCTTACTAATACTTATAAATGCGAAAGTGAGTTTGTATGTTACGCTTTCACGACTTATAACGGTTCAACCGATCATCATGAAATTTTGCATACCTACACGTTATCAGGGGTACAGAAAAAGACATAGACTTTACATCCCGGAATTCCCACGGGAACTCCGAAAAGCGCGTGTAAAATTTCACTAAATAAATTATAAGTACTTGGTGTCCCCTAAATATTATTCATTACCTACTAAGATACCTATTTACATGCAACACCACGGACGCTAAGTATAATGTTGTCTAAGTACCTACTTGTAATTTGTATTATACACACAAAATATAATCGATTAATTATAATTTGCTGTATTAATAATATTTGAAGTAATAGTGGTAGATTGGTGAGTAGGTACCTACCACTGATCAAAAGTACAGCATTTTAGTTTACCGTAGGTACCTGTTAATATCGTCGATGCAAATGCCATGGGAGCAAGGGTTGCTCAGGCAGGCAATCCCGGCAGAGGCGAGCCGCGCCGTTGTCAATAACCACCATGCCACCCGAAACAACTTAGCCCAATCTCTTAATATCATCATATTAAAAGCAAAACTTCACTTATTCAATAACATAGCAATTTTGCCAAACATAGATATTATTATATTTGAATAAAGTAACTTCCAAGATTATTCAGTTTCCATTAAATGTTTCAAAGAAGTTTTTATCCATTAAACTATCTAGATAAGTTATAGAAAAGAGACCACTTTAATAGATGAAAACTAGGTCTCTCAAACGAGAAACGAGGTTGGGACGAGGTGTGGTTTACCATCATCATGGTTGCTATGGCGACTCAAAATCATACAATACGTGTGTTCACGGTGAACAGTTGAACACATTTTTATATAGGTAGGTACCTATCTACTAAACTTCAGTGGTTCACGCTAATGACACTGCAGGCTTTAGTCCGTATTATATTATATCTGTGCTTTAGTTAATTAATTAGATTTCTTAAATTTAGTTTTTATTTGGATTAAAGTAGGTTTATAGTACCCACGCAGTACGTGAGGAAATATCAAGTAATAAAAAAATATAGTATTTTGGAAATTTATTGACTGAGAGTTGCTAATTACGTTATCAATTAAATCGAAATTCGAATTTCGCGCTTTTTCATAAACTTTGCCTTGCTATGGTAGATGAATGAATGACCAATGAATGCAATCTTTAATCATATGTTTCATTGACATTGCAGTGGTGCGTTCAAATCTTCGATTATGTGATATTGTTGTGTTCAATCATTAATTGACATTTAAATCAATAATCGTTATTTTTCATTAGTTTTAATTCCACATAAATCAACAATATTTTACAATGATACACACACTAAGATAATAAGAACGTTAACAATTCGAATTTTATATAACTATGTATACATTTTTTAAATTGGTGAAAAGTATAGGTATTTTACAGTTAGGTATTTGAACTTTCCGTCCGTCCAAAAGCTGTCAAAAGTGTCAAAGCAAGAAAGAAGCAAAATCAGAAATGACAGAAATGTGAAAGGGATTCGGAATAGAAGGGAGATTTCTACTATGCTTTTGCTTGCTTAATAAATTCGATATAAAGTTAATTTTATCTTATAAGTTTATATTTATGTGTAAAGTCTAATCTGTAACAATATTTATCTACATTTTCATTGAAAATTACGCGATAATTTTACTTTATAAAATGGACCCGGGTATTCTTTGTTTCCACCATTGTGATCACAAGGTATTTTGCACTATAATTCCGGAGCAATGCCCAGTTTGTCATCAGAAACTGGACAGATATGATTACAATCTGTTGCCTTTTAGGTAAGCTTTTAAGTATTTTATTTAGTAGGTACCTACCTACTAATTAGAAATAATAGGTAACAATAAGCATTGAACTAGGTATTCCTACTAGGTACCCCAGTAGGTACCTACCAGTCATTCTTTTGTATATTTTTTTAACGAATTAAATATTTTACATCCAATACACACCTGATCATTAATGTTCTAAATTACTTCTAAGTATCCCTTTAAATCAAGTAACTACTGTCTAGGATACAGAATAATTACAAAAATACTTGGGTAATTGAATCATTTTGAATAGAAAAAATATTTTTAGATTATTCACAATAATATGCAATATAGCAGATATCATTAACAATCTAATCATTATTTTTGTATCAGGGTACCATATCCTTTTGTCAAGGCATCTCAACATCCACGGGCTATTGTAATGAAGCCTACACATGGAGACTTCCTCAAGTAAGTAAATTAATAAATAGTAATTATCAATTGCTTGCATTTTGAGGCTTATAACAATAAATACTAGGTACTCAAACTTGACATTTTATTTCTCAACTGAACAAGCAACACAAAAGATACCTTGAGAGATGACTAAATTGAATAGCCTTTGTTATGATTCATGTCTTGGTTCTAAAAAATTTTTGCATAATATTATTTATATTTCATTGTTTCCAGTGACTATTACAATTCAAAGGATCTGCACATAGGTGTGACTAATTCTGATGGAGTAATAGTAGAGTTTAGTGAAAAGGGTATCCGTGGAGTAGATGTAACAACTGCAAAATGGTCTAACTATGACACTAGCTGTGAGTGGGACCAGTGTCTGCTGCTTGAGCAATTTGATGAACTATGGAATGAAATTTGGGATAGTATTCTTTTAAAGGTACCTACCTACTAAAAGTTGATTATTCTCTGTTTAAATTTATATTGCAAACTAGTTGAGCGTGTAATTTCATCAGTCAGTTTTGAAATTCCCACAAAAGCTCCAAATATTCTTTAATACAAACCTAAACAAACAAAATTTCATATCAGTCAATCCACTGTAAAATTTTTATGAGACTGACACACAGCCATGAATTTTATATAGATCAGGTTTCAGGGAACATATTATATGGTATAATTTTTTTCTATTTACAGGTGAGCTTAAGTTCACTTTGGGCAGCTGATTGCTACAATGAAGAACGCCACAATTGTTTTACATTTGTGCTTGCATTTTTGCGAGCTCTTGACTGTGGAGAGCTGTCTGAGAAAGCATGTGACCCAAAACTGTTCTGCAAACAATATGTAGTCCCCAGAACATCTGCAGCTGGGAAATACATCTCCCTTTATAGGCAACTCAAAAGGCAAAGTTACTTTGTCCAGAACCAATGATCCCATTTATATTCATAATTTTGCATTAATATTTATTGTATTTATTCATTCAGTATTAGCTGTGATGTTTTTGTTTAAGTATGTTTAAAATGTGTGCAAGTATAAGTTTATAATTCCAAAGCAGGTAGGTAAACTAAAATGGACAGCACTGTTGAATGTTGATCTAGCGGTTAGTGAACATGACTGTGCTACTAGGGCCTGCAGTCCTGACATATTGAATCTCCTATCGAACCTGAAGTTTAGCGAAAAAAAATACTTGTGGTATCAAGATTATCGTAAAATGCGAGTCTCTACTGTGAATGTTATCAACAGTTTTTCTGCATATAAGTTATCAATAGAAATCGTTAATTTGACAGTTGTTTTCGATATTATAAAGAAAAAAAAATTGATAGGTACTTAAATTGTAGAGACTACGAAAAATCGATATATTTTATCATTAAGAAGTTATCAACCGAAAACGAGCGATAAGCAGTCGTTATGTATGTCGAGACTCGAGTCTACAGGCACAGGTTTTCACGGATTCAAACCCCGCGTCTTTTTTAACTTTTTATGTGATGATCGAACATTCGTGTTTACCCTGATATCGGAGACGGTGAATGTATTGTAGTATGAATTTATTATTATATATTTATTTTATTTTTAAAAGTTTATTTAAAAGTAGTAGCGTCTCGTGTCCATAATACATGCACTGCCCAGTTTGTGACCTGTGGGGCTAAGATGCGCAACACGATAAAATTATATCGAGCCATTTTGTCGATTCTCGTCGACAAAACCATACAATATGTCGACGAGAATCGATAAAATGGCTCGATATAATTTTATCGTGTTGCGCATCTTAGCCCCCCTGGTGGCACTATGATAATGTCCAAGCATTATTATTAGTATTATATTATTATTAATTCGTAAATCCTTACTAATATTATAAATGCGAAAGTGAGTTTGTTTGTTTGTTACGTTTTCACGCCTTAACGGCTCAACCGATAACATGAAATATGGCCTACACTTTGTCGGAGGTACAGGGAAGGACATAGGGTACATTTTATCCCGGAATTGCCGGAGGAACTCCGAACTTATCGCGGGTGAAACCGGCGGGGAACAGCTACTTGCTAATAAAATATTTAGTTGCAACAAGTATTCAAATGTTTATTCAAAATTTCCAAACAAATGGCTAAGTCCAAATATATTCAAATATGAATAAGGCAAAGCAGTTTACATTAACTAAACATTTGTATGAATTTGTAAGTGGCAAAAGTCATAATAGTTTTATCTATATTATTCAGTCAAACAACACATATCTTTAGTATTTTTAGGTAGGTATGTTTAATCGAAAAGGCACTAATCAATGGAATTGAATGTGTGAATGAAGGTATAATGAGTATTTATTTTTATAAATTCATGAAACAAAACATATATATTATTATAATATTATGAGTTCATTTACTCTCTTGCCTAAGTTATTTATTGATACTAATCATTATACTGTGCAATATTTTAAAAGATTTAAAAGTTTGAATTTTTTAGATAGTATAACATCGTTTTTTATACCAAACAGATTTTTAAGAATCTGCAGAGCTTAGAATATTTACATAAGTACATAAGTAACACAATAATATAATTACTTATATCTATATACGGCTTGACTTGAGCCATGCTTGAGCCACGCTCTCGTACTTCGACAGAGGGAAATACTCTAACCTGCAGACTCCATATCTCGGACTTCGGAGACATGCATATCCTATTTATATATTACGTGAACTAGGGTGTTAAGCTATACTATATTGTGTATAATTAGTAAGACTCATTCATATGAAATAGGGTTTTGATGGATTTTCTCAAGAATGTGGTTCAAATGTAGTCAATGGAGGTAAGAGATCTTGGTTTTACTGCTGTTCTTAAGTGTTGGTGCTCCCACACTGATATAATATTATATCTAACGGCCGCACTCAGAGTCGTTTTAATGATTACTTAATCTTAAGTACCTAAAGATATTTAAAAGTGCCGTAATCAGAGACGTTCATTCAATTTATATGACTATTCTGTCATAACTCATAACTCATAAGTGTTGCGGAGCATTATATTATCTGTGGTTGCGGTCGGCATTGAGCGTTAGAGCGTTTTCACATTATCCGATCCGATATCGGTGTCGGACGACGATAGCCGACATCCGACAGCCGACACCATGTGCTATTTTCACATATTTCCGACAAAATCGTTCCGATACGGCCATTTGCTCCATAGCTTAGTGCGGGCAGGTCATCATGGCAGACTATAATAGAAAACTTTATTTGCTGTATCTGACAACCAAACTAGTAAAGAAGCTCAAAATGGCCGCCGCGCATCAGGCTCTACGCACACAGAGACAATTTAGATACACGTACAGCACACATATCTACAAACATTATCGTCCGACGGCTCACGGGCGTCCGATGGTGCCGCCAGCGTATCGGTGTCGGCTCCGATATCCGATATCGGGCCGGAAAATATGAAAGACAGGTACATATTTCATACATTTTGCTTGCCCCGATATCGTGTCGGCGTCCGACACCGATATCGGATCGGATAGTGTGAAAACGCTCTTACAACGAAAAGTAAATAAAACTAAAACTAAAAAAAGTGAGTGCCTATTTTAAAATAAATCACTTTTATTTTTCCTTTTTAAATACAAACAGTCGAGAGATGCATTCTTCTCTCTCTCTCTCATTTTCTTAGGCACTCAAGTATTTGATTAAATATTTCCGACCAAAGAAAATAACCACATACTTATTAGTGATACGAACATTTTCCGTGTGTAGACTATAGCAAAAGTTAATTTACGATAGATTCGCGATTAGCGAAGAGTAGGTAAAAAAACGTTTTTAAAAGATTCTCAGCTATTTTTCCTTGTTGGATTGGGAAAAACCTATTTTTTTTTACAAAACATTCTATAATATGGTGATTGTACTTAGCAATTGATGAGGGAATACCTGTTAACAGATAGTGATAAACACACTGTTTTTTATTTAATCGTAATTATCCATATCCATAAATTAAAATAAGTTATAATAAATAATAATTTTATGTAGGTACATACTTACCTTCCTAAACAATTTAGCATGTATAAAATAGCGAAGACTAAATTTTTTTACAGGTTTGTAAATTTATAATGTTTTTCTTTTATTTACCAATAAATTTCTAGCGTAGTCTCTAAATATTTTTATTTATTTAAAAATACCAAAACTGAAACTAAAAACAATGTATTCTGTCAAACTGCAAAAAGGTTTGTAGAAACTTTTATTTACAAACCACGCTATATTTTCACGATTCCACAATCAGCCGATGTGTCATTTCAGGCCTGTTTCAAAGGGTCTAAATCATGTGTCCTGACTCCTGACTGAGGGTCAGTTCTACTCATACATAACCTCCTCCTTTTTGGAAGTTGGTTAAAAACACAAATCTACACCGCTCCTGCACCGATAACGCTTTCCCCCCCTTACATACCCCCATAGCGGCGATATTCGATCGAGTAGGTATGTGAGTATTGATAATGATTGATGGAATCAATGCGGAGAAACCTATGCTAGTATCGGTTTACGTGGGGAGACCCTTATCAAGGCGGGAGTGGTACGGTTTCGTGTTTTACTTGAATTACCGTTAGTGACTTAAAAACTAAAAAGCTCATTTTAAAAAGCGTAACTCGTGAATTAAGAAACTTTTTACATCAACACATTGAGGCGACTCCTTAAAAATTGTTGAGAGGCTCCTGTTCTCGACTACACTATAGTGTAGTGTGTGTGTGTAGTTGTATACAACTAATAATTTTGTAATCTATCTATAGTAATATTATAAATAGGTAAAGTTTGTGGGTGAATTGTGAGTTTGTGACATTGTAGAGGGTAATCTCTAAATCTACTAAACCGATTTTGAAAACTCTTTCAATTGTAGTAAGCTACGGTAGTCCTGAGAGACACCTACTTTTTATCCCATAGTTCTCTCTCGGAACTCCGAAATTACCACGGATGAAACCGCGGGGAATGCTAGCGGTGGATAAAGTACAATTATCCATTGTACAATTATTTTAAATTAAAAGTAATTAAACTTCTTCAGGAACGATTAAAAGTTTTATTTTTTTACGCACCGTACAATTCACCAAGCTTGTTCTTTGTGAGAAATAAGTAGGTACTTACAGTGTAACTAAGTATAAGAAACGCTCAAAAAATGGATAGCAGCATTGATTAGATAGTAGTGTGTGCATGTTGCCGCTTGTAGAGATGTATTATTTTCTTTGTAATTGATATTGATACCAACGTTGTAAATGAATCCCAAAAAAAAATAGTAACACTAGGTGCTACACGAATGCATTTGGAATAAAATTTGTAAAAAAATAATCTTATTTGTTTAATTTCTTTATTAATGACTAGAATAGCTGGTGCCTGCGAGTTTTTCACATCATCCGACGTCAATCCAATCCAATCGTCTTCATCATTTGAGTTGGCAGCTGTTTGTCATTATGTTATTTCTTACCTAGTGCTACTAGCTGTCTCCCGCAGTAATTTCGAAGTTCCCGTGTACGTGTCTCAGACGAAATAAAAAGTTATTGTTATTTCGTCTGAGGTACGTGTATGCAAAATTTTATGGTGATCGGTCCAAACTTTCACGCGTTATACCGTGACGGGTGACCAAATGAAATAGGGATTATTTTTTATATTCAGACTAGCTGTGCCCCGCGGTTTCACCCGAGTGAGTTTCGGAATTCCTGCAGGAACTCCAAAGTAGCCCAATTTTAGGTAGATACTTCATATAACATCGCTGAGCACAATCGTTCTGTAAGGAGCCGACCACGGCCCACGCGTCTGGTCTCTCGCAGAGCCAACTGCGCGGCGGCCAGTGGCCACCGCTCTCTCCCCTCATGACTGCCGATGATTATTTTGCTGCGATGTTATTTTAAAACTGTGATATTATCTCCTAAGAGTAAGATATTCATTGAAATCTAATGACGTAAAGGGCAATTTTGTTTTAAATGAAATACTTCTGATGAATAACGTATTTATTTGGATAAGGATTAATGCCATATTTATTTTTATAAACATGATATTAATCACCTTCCCAAATAATGCATTATTGCAAGACAAACTTGATTAGCATAAAAAAGGTTAGGTATAGTGACTAGTGAGCCAACCTAAAAAGAGCGGATTTTTTTAGATACACTACATGGTTTTTGTGAAACTAACTGTTTACGCAGCGTACGCAACGGAAGCTCTCAAAAAGAATATTTTTTCCCGTTTTTTGCATCATTTTTCATTGCTGCTCCGCACCTATTGGTCGTAACATGATGATAATATATTATAGCCTATAGCCTTCCTCGATAAATGGGCTAGATATCTAACACTGAAAGAATTTTTCACATCGGACCAGTATCTACCTATAGTTCTTGAGATTAGCGCGTTCAAGTAAACAAACAAACAAACAAAGCTTTATAATACATATTAGTATCTTCAGCTTTATAATATTAGTATAGATACTAGTTCTGTAAAAGAGCTATGGACACGGGTCACGCAAATCTTGGTAGATTTCAAGGAAAGCATGTAGGAAAGGTAAGTACCAAGTGGTATTTTATGTCCTAGAATGTTATCTTTTTATTTAGGCTTGTCCCGAGTTCAGAAAATTATAGCTCTTATAATAACTATAGTGTTCTTGACTGTACCTACTTATGATAATTTCGCATTAAGTTCGCCATTTGTATCTACTATTTTGTGCAAGAAGAATAAATAAATAAATAATCCTAAGTAATATTATAAATGAGAAACTGAGAACTTGTTTGTTTTAACTACCTACTCAACAGATCATCATGAAATTTTGCAAACACATTGTACCTACCCTTATACATTCCCGCGGGATATCCAAAATTAATGCGGGTAGAACTGCATTAAAATCTTAAATACCTACTATACACGTTGTCAGGGGCACAGAAAAGGGTACTTTTACCCCAGAATTCCCGCGGGATCTCCGAAACTAACCCCGTTACTGCCACGTTTTTGTAGCCTTATTAGTTAAGGCTCAAAAACATAGGCATTATCTCAGCGCCACACGCTAGGCATTAGTTTTCCTAGTGTGGAATGCTTTACGTGAGGTTTACACGGGTAATTTTTCGATTATATTTTATCTAATAAATATAAAAGTCAGTGCAGTTGATTTGAGTGACGTAATATTATCTACGATTCTGGCTCCAGGAGCACGTCTTTCGTAAAAAGGGTTAACGTGGGTGAAGCTAGTATATGTAATGTATATACAATGTGTTAATGAATTAACTGAAAACCTGATACACCCCATTTAAAAAAATAAACAATAACATGATTAACATATACCTACTTTATGTCGAAAAATTAAATACCTACTTTAAAAGTTATTCAACATTAGTTTGGAGGTGACATATCTACGAAATTCCAAGCGCTACGCCCGCGCCTACCGGTTCGAATTTTTTTGCTGCGGGCGGCGTACGCGCCTTATAAATAATTTAGACATGGGCTAATAAAAATGAAAAAATATAACCTTTGTTAAAACATAGTGCGATCGATTCGCTAGTTGATTCTGAGCAAACTACTTTCTAGTTTTCAGTTAATTCATTAACATGTTTTATAAAAATGAATCCCTATTTCCCTTGGTCACGCGGCATCACACGTGAATGGCTGGATCAATTTCGCGAATTCTTGTTTAGTTGTGTTTGTTATTTTGTAAGCAGAAGAATAATAAAATAAGTTTGGAGTTTCTGCGGGAATTTTGAAATCACGCTAGTGAATCTCCGAAGCGGTTCGACTGATTTTGACGGCACTTCACTGCGGGACTTAGGCCTGATGTTATAAGGGGTAAATTAGGATATATTGGAGTTCCTGCGAGAATTCCGAAGCTCACGCGGGTGAAACCGTGGGGCACAGCTAGTAATAAATAACAAATACCCCGACTCTACAAACTCTACATATTGCTAGAAAAGAACTTTGCGGTCTCCTGATTGTCGCACAAAGAGCAGAGCGAAGCGCACTTTGAGCTAGGTTGGTGTTGTGCAGGTATATCTAGCCGTATGAATCTGGAAAATAAAAATCATAACTCGCATGTAACACCGTACCTACCTAATGCGTATTCATTTATTCAGCCATCTTGTAAGTAAGATCTGATACCACAGAAATGAGAGTATACTGTAGTAGTAGTGAATAGTGATGTGATACTATTTTAATGATGTAATATACTAGTGATGTACCTACCTCATACCTGCTGAAAGTAGGTAAGAAGGTATAGGTATACTTTGGACTTGGAAGTGGCCCCGCGAGTTATCATGCGCAGCACAAAATACTGGCTTGGCCCTACTAGAGATCTCATTACTTTTTAACATTTTATTATTATACTAGCTGCCCCGCGCGGTTGCACCCGCGATAATTCGGAGTTCCCGCAGAATTGTTCCATACAAACTTCAAAAATGCTTTCTTATCGGATACCTACGTCATACAAAGAACACACCTCTAAGTTTCAGGTCGCTACGATCAACGGTTTAGGCTGTGCGTTGAGCCTTCAGTTAGTAATTCAGTACAAAGTATTTTGAACTGACTTAAAAAAGGAGGAGGTTCTCAATTCGACGCGTATATTTTTATTTTATACTAGTTATGCCCCGCGGTTTCACCCGCGGTAATTTCAGAGTTTCCGCGGGAATTCCGGGATAAAAAGTACCCTATGTCCCACTCTGTACCCTTGACAACGTGCATGCCAAATTTCATCCAAATCCGTTCAGCCGTTTTTGCGTGATTGATTAACAAACATCCACACTTTCACATTTATAATATTAGTAGAATGTAAAGAATATAGATTAAAACATTTTGTTGATTTGATATTTTTTTATTTTAAAACTGCATATACGTGACAATACTTAGCTAGGATAGTAGGTACCTATCTATAGTAGGTAAGATTATAACTCAACTCGCACAAAGTGTGTTGGCACTTTATATACCTAGATTTTTTCAGCTTGTAGACAATCACAAGGCTTCGCCAAAGAGAATATTATAGTACACGCAGTGATTATTATTCTCTTTGATATAATCACTGCATGCCAAAGATAATATCTGCATGCGAGCGTCACATTCTCTATGAGACATATAATGTCCTGTAATTTAACTTTTAATATTAACAGGCACTACAGGCAAATAAGTTGACATCCAGTTTTTTAAAACATATTTCAAGTTAGCTAGAAATACTACTTAGGTACAAAAATCTAGATTTCTATGTGTAATTTCTAACTGATAACTTTAACGGGAGCCGACTCTACGCCGACCCAGAAGACAGCTCCGTTCAAGGCAATAGTGGCTCTGAAACAAATAGCAAATAACGGTACATTATTATTGCTGCTGAAAAGTTATAAAAAGAATGAGTCAAAAGTACAGCCCACAATTCTTTTTGGGCAGTGGTTTAGACTTTATATGGCCCGTCTAATGTCTAAGCTACTGCCCAAAAAGCCAGAGCCAGAGGGTCAATTTTGTCACACATATTATATCACTACTAGCTGTGCTCCGCGGTTTCACCCACGGTAATTTCGAAGTTCCCGCGGGAACTGGAATAAAAAGAGCTTCTCTGTATCTGTACCCCTGACAACGCGTGCATGCCTTTCATCCAAATCCGTTCAGCAGTTTTTGCGTGATTGATCACACTTTCACATTTATAATATTAGTAGGATTAGCACACGCATTAAGCTCATCGGCCATCACTACGAGCGGGTGGTGAAGGCATCAGCATTACCTACCTGAACTTGATTTCGTCGTTGAAGTTTGGCGGAGGAGTCCACGTGAACACGACGCTCTGCTTGTCTTCGTTGTCGTCGTGTTTCTTGTGGGTCACCGCGTTCTGGTAAAAGTAGGTTTAATAATTTAGTCATTACAATCAGTAATGTACATACTTTAAATGTCAACGAAAAATTTTTTCTTTACCTACCTATCTCAAACATCAGAGTATAAATCTAGACATATGCCTAGGTGCCTAAATAAAATGTCTGTTTGTAATCCCAAATTAACAGCTTTTCACTAAATACATGCGAAAGTAGGTATACGGTTGTTACATCAAAAATCAATTTTTAAAATTTTTCTCTGTCTGTCTATCTGTTTGTTCCGACTAATCTCTGAAACGGCTGGACCGATTTTAACAGGACTTTCACTAAACCTAAGATGCCGAAGTACCTACAAGGTTACACCCGATTGTCCTCTTTCCATATAAAATAACATTTATGTATCAAACAGCATGGTTATATCGGTCAAGGCTCTAACTGTATTGCATCGACGTTAATACCATAGAGACTTAGTGGTAATTCGTATGGTGCCGTAAGGACAAACTTTAAATTATATAAAACGGCCCGCAGCCGGTGTCTCATAGAGTCTTATTAATTATACCGCTTACGCACCGACACATTATTATTTTCAAATGATTCAATGTTAATTTTCTCAGCAGCTATTATACAATATAAGTAGGAAATTTTTACATAGGAGTTTTCCTGGCATTGGATTTCACTTGAATGGTAAGGTTATCTATATATTGCGGTTATATACGTATATAACTGTTAAAATTCAAAGCAAAAGATAGTTAATGAAACAATAATAATAACTCTTCCAATTCCAGATGTTGTTTGCTAGAAGGAACTAACTTCTTTTATTTATCATGAAAATATACAAAAAAAATTGCCAAATCGGTCCAGCCATTTTCGGCGATGCGCTAAACAATGAATAGCATTTTATTTTTATTTTGCATAATTATAATATCTAAGAATAACACCACTCTGTTGCATGCAAATTTTCTAAAAAAAAAATTGAAATGCAACTTCAAAATTAATTGATTAATTATTTATTAATCTAGCACCTTTGAGGCCCAGTGTACAGTAAAAATATTATTATTTGACCTCTTGTTTCGAGCAAGTCTCAAGGCTGCAGAGATACAAGCAACATGGCGAACGGCATGCCGTTTGTGCAATAATAAGTCTATCAAATACAATCAACAGATGCTATTGAAAAAGCAAAAAATGCAGTTACGAAGCGCACATATCGACTTCTATAGATTTGGCGTACCTACTGTATTAAACATAATATGTGCTAAAGTATAGGTAACAATCAATAATCAATTAACATGTTAACTCAAAAAATTAAGTTATTGATTCAGAACGATTTATTGAGAGTTAGGGAACGTTTTTTAATTGTGTGTTTACCTTATTACATTGTTTAAGTATGTAACTAAATGTTGAACATAAAAAATGTTGACAGAAAACGGCGCTATAATTTTAAAACACGATTTACTCAAAATTTCTCCAGTGTGGGTTAACACACTATTGCATATCTCTGTCCAATTACATAGGTATATATTCAAACCTGTGACGTGTTCACAATCATATAAGCGTGTTAATAAATCTTATACCTACAAGCGAACGAATGCGCTGGCAAAGCCAGTTTTAGCTATGTCCGAGTTTCAGGATTCTCACGGGAAAAGTTTCAGTCATATCTCCATATAAACTAAAAGGTATAATATAAGCACTAACTGTACCAATTCGTGATATTTTGACTCAATGTAGATATTGTATTAATTTTTGATTAGATAAAAAAAGAAATGAAGACTAAAAACTAAAATTTAGTCACCTAGCCTAGCCTCGGTAACATTGTCATTCAAAAGAGCCAAATGACAAGACAATACAAAAATATAATTTATTCAAAGAGTCATTTTTTTCAACTCAAACTTTGCTTTAGTAAGAGAAATTATTACGGAGAGAGAAGCAATCTTCCGTGCCTGCACTAACATTTCGTGGAAGAGCCGCAGCCGAGGAGTCAAAGAGCCGCAGCGGCTCGCGAGTCGCGCGTTGTCGATCGCTGACAATATAAGAAGATATCGACGCCCCCAGGGAACAAATCGGTAATATGAAAATTTTAATTCTAGGTAAGTACAACAAAAATAAAAAAATCATTTATCATTCATAACTTTTTAAAATAAAAATTCTTCATCAATATAATAAATATTATAACAAGCAATATGGTTTTTATTTGATATTTATATTATTCGTTAAAATAAAATATTACTTGTGGTTATAGAAAAAAACCGGTATTATTTGGTATCTTTCGTAATTTCAATATAAAAAATTTGTAGAAAAAAATATTATAGAGGGTAGGTATTCAATATTTATTTCAAGCTCTAGATACCGGACCCTCAGACCAAATAAAAACTTAAGACGGAACGCGTAGAACAAACAAGTGAAGCCAGAAAAAAGACACCATCGCCGTGCACGTACACAGAAACACGCAAACACTTATAAGAAAAAGACACCATAAATCCTAAGAAAACTTTGCAAATCCATACACTTTCCTTACACTACATGCATACGCAACCGGCTTCACACGGCTTCACTTCGTTGTTCGAGACGTTCTGTCTTTAGTTTTTATTTGGTCTGAGACCGAACCTGCAATTCTCATGTATTGCATTTTCATAGATATAATAGCATACCAGTTTATTCCCTGGGGACGTCGATATAATCGCTTTATGGCGGCCTTAAAAACTCACCCCTGGTTCACCGCAGTTGAGTAGTTTCGCGAAGGGGTCGTTGGGGGCGACGGTGAACTTGCCCACGGGCTTGTCGCCCTGACGCGCCTGCAGCAGCAGCCCGCGGATGGTTTGCGCTGGGCCGATGCCAGAGATCTCCACTTCCATTGGTGTGCCGGCTTTCACCACCTAAAAAGTATCTTTACGTCAGAGACAGTTTTTTTAACACCTAAATCGTAACAAATATAAAGTAAATTTAAAGTTATTTCACTCAAGTCAGAAATCAGATATTTCCTATAATAGCGTTTTGCTTGGGTTCACACTTGAGGTCATAGTATTGCGGTGTTAGTAGCTTCGTCTAAAAACAACTCACAATTAAATACATCTGCCTGATTTAAAGAATGTAAATTGATAAAAAGTAAGCTTTTAATAAAGCTCTCATACATGGTAATGTAGAATAATCAAGTGCATAATTATGTACTATTAAGTATTATTGTATTTAAAATACCATTAATACACGTATCATTAGTATTGTATAAGTCAGTTTTACATATATTATGTAGAGTAAAGGTTACATACATTATAGAGTGTTCTCTATGTAATTCTTAGTCTGTAAGCTTCCTATTTATTTATTTAGGAGAAAAATCTTATTAGTAATTTGTTTTCTGATTATTCTATTACGTATAGATAAGTTGGTATTTTACATGACACAAAAAGATTTGAATCCGCAGTGCGCAGCAAAGCTTTTTTGCTATTAAGTAAATTGTATTGTCATTCGAATAAGTATAAACGGTATAAACCAATAATTCTTGCAGTCAATTCAGTAGCTTGGCAGGCGGTACTTGAGCGTTTATCTATAGGTACTCACTTGTACCTACTAGCTTCTACGAGTACACAACAAAGGAAGTGATTATTACCTCGTTTTTTGTGGGAATAAAGACATATTATCCAATGACCTTTGATTGTATTTCCTACCTTTGTGCTCGTGGTGACTTTGTAAGGCGGAGCAGATTTTTGTGGTGGAACTGGATGTCTCGGGATCATATCTTGGCAGGCGCTTTCAGGGGCGCCGCTTGAATAGGCTTCGGCGTAAGCAACTAAGGCCACGGCCAGGATCACTTGTCTCATCCACATCATGACTGTGAACAAAGTAATAACCCGTCAGTTTTAAAATGAACAGAAAGAGATTGAAATCACAGTATTTTATAATCCATATATACCTACTAGCCACTCTTCGCCGTTTCACCCAAGTTATTTTTGGAGTTCCCGCGAGAATTCCGAAATAAAAAGAAGCCTATATTATGTCCTTTTCTGTACCGCTGTCAACGTGTAGGCACATTTTAAGTTATAATTTTCTATTCAGTCAAATTTTAAGTCAATGAACCATAATTTAGCTTAAAATATTATGTTTAAAAGGCGGCGTTTCCGAAATTGATAGGTATAAAATCGCGTTCTGCACTTATGAACTGCAAATTGCGTTTAAATTTCTCTATTTATTTATTTACTAGCTGATCCCCGCGGTTTCACCCGCGTTAATTTTGGAGTTCCCGCGGGAATTTCAGGATAGAAGTACCCTCCTATGTCCTTCAAAATTTCATGATGATCCGTTGAGTCGTTGAGGCGTGAAAGCTTAACAAACACACTCGCTTTGGCGTTTATTTTATTGGAACACCAATTAAAGCATTATTAACAACATAATACCTATCATAAGTACGCAAAAGACAAGCAATTCACTAGTAAAATAGGTGTGTAAAAAAATTTGTAATTTAAGAAAAAATTCATGTGTTTTGCAAACTTTTTTTACGAGATACAAATAAATCAATACCTATAATCTATCTTCAATTATTTTTCATTTACCTACAATTACATAACTCGTAGAGGCTAGAGTTTGCTAGAGTTAACGGAGTTAACATAGATAATATATAATGTTTTGAGTGGGTACAGAAGAGTTTTAAATTAATCCTTGCAATTTGGTTACGTTTTTAGGGTTCCGTATCCAAAGGGTAAAACGGGACCTTTTTACCACAGATAATATAATACTAAAGACTTCGCTGTTCGTCCGTCCATCCGTCTGTAGTCTGTATATGTCTGTCACCAGGCTGTATCTCATGAAGTTATGAACCGTGATAGTTAGACAGTTGTAATTTTCGCAGATGATGTATTTCTGTTGCCGCTATAATAAAAAATACTAAAATAGAGAATAAAATAAATATTTAAGGGTGCCATACAACAAACGTGATTTTTTGGCTCGTTTTGGTCGATATTGATAACGACAACAGGTAGGCGTTTGAAATATTCACAGAATATTAAGTTATATATACATATATTCACTTTAAAAATAAATAACTAAATTAAAATAAAACAAATACTTAAGGGGGTTCCCATACAACTGACATGATTATTTTGCCGTTTTTATAGACAGAACCCTTTGTGCGCGAGTCCGA
The DNA here is from genome assembly GCA_907165275.2 of Zygaena filipendulae. Classification (NCBI taxonomy): domain Eukaryota; kingdom Metazoa; phylum Arthropoda; class Insecta; order Lepidoptera; family Zygaenidae; genus Zygaena; species Zygaena filipendulae. Next base: position 4,760,833 of record OU015649.1, read on the forward strand.
CTCTCACTTGACAGGTTTTTTGTTTAAGTAAGTCATGGTTATTCTAGTTCCTCGGATGCTAAGCTTTTCCATTTTGAGTGTCGGCGACGAGTTCCATTCATCGCTCGATGTTTATTACTTAACTCACGTGACGCACGCGCCGCCACTCCGGCAACGTGTTCGGAGAGTGATTGCACAAACGGCGATATAGGTAACTAATGAAATATTGCAACAAATCGTCTTTATTATGCTCATAAAATGGAATAATAATAATTTATTATATCGCCGCGTTAAACTTTATTTTGAGCATCGATTACACGAGATATGAACCCCTTTAATTAAGTTAAAAATACAAAGAAAAATGGTTTCGGTATTTATTACGTGATTTAATGACACGCGTAGTGTTCCTTTACACGGTGTTCAAATATCACTGCATATTATAAAACAAAATACTCCGCCGCGCCTGTCTGTCTCAACACAAAAACTACTAAACCGATTTTTATGTGCTTTTCACCAATAGATAGAGTGGTTCAAGAGGAAAATTTACACGTGTAGTACCTATATCTGGGAATTCCCGCGGGAACTCCGAAATTATCGCCGGCGAAACCGCGGAGGACAGCTACCTACTCGTAATATAGTTGCAGATAAATGACTTTGAATAATCAAAAATACAAAAAATGACCTAGTTAATTAGTTGTTATTTATTTAAATACATCGGTCGCAAAAAAAATCATTAAAACTTGAATTAACGTAAATATTTTTAAGCAGCAACTCATAGATGTGGTTTTTCCCCTCCCCTGGACTTAATTAGACAATTGTTGCACTATTTGCACACTAACATCCATTTAAATGATAATTTTTAATATTTTATAAATTTCTGTTGGTTTACCTTTGTTTTGATAGGCCCCGGGGAGCGGCGTGGCGGCAACTAACGGCGGTGAATGGGCAGCAACAATTGCGACCTCGCACCATTCGTGCCGTTTTATCGCCCGCTACCGCACTTGACATGGAAGGGAACAAAACGTCAAAGAATATAAAGAATAGAAAACCCACGTCGATCATGGGCACCTTAGATTTTAATGAAGGTAAATGTTGTATTTACGTAGTGATTGTAGATATATCTTCGGTTGTTATCGGGTAGAATTAAAGTTTGTACCTACGTACCTATTTTTTAAGTAAAATTTCTTTCGGTGCGGCTAAGGGATAATTCAATGATGAAAGCGTTGGCAACGTATCAGCTATCAGTTTTAAGTATGTTTAAAGACACACACATAGCCAAAAACTTTTTACTTTAGCCGCGTGTACACGCACCATTTTCTTCTATATCGGAAGAAAATATACAAAACTCGGAATTGTCAAAACTCTTTTGGAAGGTTTTGCACTGTCTAAACATCAAGAAAAAACATTGTACAGCACCTATACTTACTGCTAGATAAAACAGGTATATGGTGATTTTATCAGCTCCCTACAACTGAGGAACTGAGTCAGGAGTGGATATTCATTATGCTGCACCACCGTACTCTAAACAAACTATAGCCTTCAATAGAGAGAGAAGAAGGTATAGTTACAAAGTGATGGCGGTTCCTATGTATGTGGTCTAACGGCCGAACTCAGAGTCGTTTTAATGATTACTTAATAAATTTAAAATGAAATTTAAATTAATTATTAAATGCCAATTAACATTAATTTAATGAATGTCTCTGCGTGCAGCAGTTCTGTTTTTAAAATCTTTACTTAAAATTAAGTAATCATTAAAACGACTCTGAGTGCGGTAGTGTCTTTTAATTTTAATTTTGAAAATTTCAATTACAATTACGTAGGTACCTACCGTTTTAACTTATTTGAAGTTCTGAATGATAATAATCTTTTGACAGCTTTCTCAGTGTTTATCGAAAAGTGAGTTGTAGGTATGAATCTACACCTCGCTTTCTGAATACTATAAGGAAAAAATCAAATAATAACTAGACTTTGGTAATAAAATCTGGTGCTAGTTAAATTTGGGATTTAAGTCTATATTGTGGATTAAGGTATAGGTAGATAGTTGGTACCTACACAATCGTAAACTTCTGTTAGTATATAAGTATTAAGTATATTAAAAGTCGGTGTACTGTCCGTACGTCTCGTTAAAACTCCGCGACTTCTTCCTGCATGCATGAAGAAGTGTTTGGTTTGCGGCTATGGATCTTTGTATAGATAGGTTTGCAAAAAGGTATCTATATTATCTAGATATCACCGCCCGCGCCCGTGACTCCATACGCAAAGGATGGTCGAAAATATTTTCAAATCTTTCAGAATGATCCGTAGACCGTACCTAATATTCTCAAACGTTGCAGAATGTTTTTAATTTTCTGAAATTCTCAAATTTTCACAATCAAAAGTAGGTAACTATACATTAACAATAAGCTTATGAGGTTCGGGGTAGTAGTAAGGCCTTCGGCTAGCTCAATAATAATAGAGATAAAACGGTAAAAATAATTCATTAGATACAAACTGAGGATACAAAATAATTTAGATGTTTATCGTCCAAGATCCAAAATAGGAGCCTATGAAAATAAAGTCAGAATATAAAAATCAACAATTTGAAATTTATAAAAAGAATAACACTAGAATATAAAAAGGCACATAACTTATAAAATAAAACGCACAAATGAGGCAGAATATCGTAACGACTGGCATACGGCCGCCTCGTTACAAACGTAGCTTGAATCAACATATTATAATTTATAGTATTACTAGCTGTCCCCCGCGATTTCATCCGCGGTAATTTCGGAGTTCTCGCGGAGGTTGCGGGAAAAAAGTACTCTATGTCCTTCAGTTCCCGAGGGAATTCCGGGATAAAAACTATCCTATCTTTTAAGTTGGACCATATTATTTATTTTTTATTTTTTTATTTATTTATGTATTGTTTTGTTTTGTTATAAACGGTTGCAAAATTTTATCAAAATCCGTTCAGTAGTTTCGGAGTCCATCGCGGACAAACAACGTGACACGTGATTTATATATATTAGATATTATCTGTGCCTACGGTTTGTTTCATTGAAATAGGACAGGAAACTCGGAATTATAAGTTCCTAAGGGAATTTCGGGTGAAATCGCGGGCACCAGACAGTAGAAATAATTATTCCGAGATCTGTCCATATGAATCATAGTAAATATTATAGGTACTTTTCGGTTGTTTATATACCTATCATTAAAAATAAATTAAAATTATACTTTCTGAGCAACCTGTAGCTTATGTATTTATAGACTGATGAACGAGTTTTTTTGATGTTTATTTTTTATGTATATTTGTACTTAATTGCAGATTATTGTGTAAGTATGTATTGTCTTGCTTTCTATTCTTACTTATCTTATTAAAAGAACTCAATTTAAAAATCTCAGTGATTTTTGGTTTAATGTTTTTCTACTGTAAGTAGGTAGATACCTACCTATATTTGTGAACGTCCGTCCTAAATAAATAAAAAAAAAGCTTATAGTAATCTTTGATCACAACAAATATAACATAAATAAGGATCGAGTTATCCTGTGCTATAAATATTGGGTTTAGGATTTATTTATGAGTTAAATAAAATATAGCAACTGCAAATCCGAGGCACCTCACGTCTGTTATTTTATTATTGAACAAGGCAAATTTGTCTTTATCTATTTTTGCACTTTTAACACGATCGCAGCGGCAGTGATTTTTCTATACTTTCCATTCTTTCGGTACAAGGTCTATACACCTGGTAATAAAACTTCCATTGTGGCGGCACAAGGCTTGTAGACTCTGTGACATTTAAGAAACTTAAATTCTTTTTTTGGCTTCATGCAAAAATATATATGATTTTTTTGCTTTCAATATTAATAGGACGCAGATAAGCAATAACATGTTAACCCACAAAAGTTAAGTTACCTATTCAGAACGATTTATTGAGAGTTAGGGAACGTTTTTTAATTATGTGTTTACCTTATTACATTTTTTAAGTATGTAACATATATTGAACATAAAAAATGTTGACAGGAAATGGCGTTATAATTTTAAAACACGATTTACTCAAAATTTCTCCAGTGTGGGTTAACACACTATTGCTTATCTATGTCCAATAACAATGAACTAATTGACATACACCTGAATGCGTTCGTTAATAGCTTGCTTAGTTTAAAAATTAGAGCTATATTTAAAATGCAGGGTTTATGCACCCTGTGCCGCACTAGGGAAATCTGGTGCATATTTTAGGGATGTGTGAAATAAAAACTATCGATAGTTAATAAAATGGAAAAAAGAGAAAACAAACAATAAAACATGGGTAACATAAGTTTTATTTGCACTGAACACATTCAGTTAATTTTTTTTTAGATTTTTATCAGCTTGGCGGCTGGTTAAAAAGGTTCAGAGTTTTTTGTAACATCCGACACAATTCCTCTTCTTAACACCTTTAACCAAATGGTGTTTATCAAGCGCAATTTTTTTTCAGCACCTTTTTGTTGGTCTTAACGCCATGTCGACGAGTGCGTTACTCGATGAACGCAAGCCAACACTAGCCGCGCGAAGCTAGCGTGGGGTACGGTACCAGGTACGTGGGCTACAAGGTGCTTCGACCTGTTTTCGCACTGTGATGAAATTTTATTTCTTCCGTGCGGTACCAGGTCTTAAAACCCGGTAGTAAGGTAGGTACACCATTTTATTCTATTTTAAGAATACATCTTAGATATATATTTATCTCTTTCCTATACCGAACCAAATTAAAGTTATGCCTTCCGCAAGACAACGAAGTCTACACTTTTCTTAGCCGTACTGTAAGCGGAACGTATACAAGGTGTTTAGACCTGGTTTCACACGCAACGTGTTAAAAATAATACAGTGATAATGTTATGGTGTAGGTAGGTGCACAAAGAGCCATATTTTATACTCATGCAAAACACAAAACCAGCCAGTCAATACCGACTAATGCCAGCCCCCTTGGCCAAGTTGACAATCTATAATAATTATTATTATCGTTATATCGTGTAATATTATATCGTATAATATTATATAATAATTATTACATAACATTACACAATTTTATATATAATATTACGCGAACTAGCTCTGACCCGCGGTTTCACTCGTGTGAACTTTGAAATTCCCTCGAAACTCCTAACATAGCGTATCACCCATAGCCCCATAGTGTCAACAAAAGAATGGACAATACGACAAAAACATAAATTGTAAAAATAAAAAATACCCGTTAGATAATAATTATGACCTCAGTCAAGTCGTTCAGAAGTCACACGATCAGAAACCGGCGTACCTAGTACCTACTTATTACCACTAAAATCATTTACTACTTAATGCAATCACAGCGCTGCATACTTACTAGAAATATACATTGTTTCTTAAGAAATTAAAAGTTTTTTTTTTTTATTTAAATTTAAAATAAAAACATTTTAAATTCAAATAATATAAACTTTCTTTGGAGACACCTTATCTATACAGGGTGTAAGATAAAACGAGGGACTTATTGAAAGAGGATGTTCAGTATGTGATTGAGCTTCTCTAAACAAACATAAAATTTTTTTGACGTAGAAATAAATTTTTACGAAAATTGAGCGCGCAAAATTACCGACGACGCGCTGACGCATCGTACCCTAAGGTCATTCAACGCCCCTTTCCTTTGTATTCCCGTTGGCTGGCCGACAAATCTAATATAAAGGTCATTGACCCGCGTTAACTCAAGGTTTAATTAAGGTTTTTTCTGTTATATATTACTGTTTTATTAGTTCCATGTTAGCATGATGAAGAAGCTCATCGTTCAATTATACTAAATGCAGCTGTTCCTCGCGGTTTCACCCGCTTGAAACGTTTTTGTATGACAACTTTTTTTCCCAACATCCGATTTAAATGAAACAAAGCCTATGTGTAGCTCCAGGGTTAGCTTAATCTACCTGTGAAAACCGCATGAAAATGCGTTCTGTAGGTTCGGAAAAAAAAAGTCTGTTTCCAAAAATTATGGAAATTCGATTTGAATGTAGTTATTGTACATCACGCATCAAACCATCCTGCGCTCACGAGTGCGTGCACTTTATGTGTGTTAAAGATGTTACGGAGCTTGGAAACCAACTCCCGATAGTCGAAACTTCCGATTGATATTACATCTTCAGTTATAAACCTGAAGTTTTAGTCGGAGTTTTATGCATGTCGCTCGGGAAACCCCTCCCCGGCCCCCCACGTGTTTATACGGATGATTTATGCATGATGCTTAAGGCCTTTTACACATTATATGAAATTTTCTCGTGTCTTACACGCATCCCACAATTTTTTTTTTAATTTTATTAAGGCTTGGCAACTAGGCCTTTAGCCATCCGACAAAAATTACACATACATCTTTGCCAGCATTGCCAGATAAGAAGTTTTTTCCCCATTTTTAAGAAAAAAAATCACTTACAAAGGATCTTTTAGGTCAGCACCTTAATAAAAATGGACCGAACAAACTTATATTTACATAAAATACCATAAAGACAATTTTATTTAAAAAATAAAATAAAAGTGTTAGTTGGTAGTATACCTCTATTTCGTTTGTGGGTGAAATTCTAGAAATCTTAGCTGACAACCCAGTCCTTAATCCCAGGGCTGCCAGATCGTATATTTGGATACAAAATATGTATAATCGGACGGTTCATTGTATCCACGAACATTCCATAAAATACGATACAAAAGAAAATATGCATGAAATGGAACGGAGTTCGCCTCTTGGCTTTTTTCAAAGTTGTCCGCTTACTCTGTAATCTTTATAGGATGAACAGAGAGAGATATTATGATATTGCCAACTTGACAAATTATGGTGAAATGTGTGGCTATAGTTCTTGAATATGACATTTGTGACCGCTTGAGTTCTTTTTCTTCTTCTTTAATAATGGCGTCTATAATTATAATTTGCCAATGATAATGTTTCTTGATAATAAGAATCTCTTCATCTACTTCTTCAATTATGGCGAAACGCCAATGACAATGTTAGATTGTTCCCCAAGTTAAAACATGGCTCTCTTGAAAGCCAGTTTCCTGCTCAGGGTCCAAAATAGATGCTGAAAAGTGACTGAAATAACGAAGACAACGTGACACGGCTTCACTCGTCAACAGCCCCGCTTGAGTTTCGTTCGGTAGTCTAATTTGGGCCCTTATTCACTATGACCAACAATATGTCTTGCCCATAACGCGCGTCCCAAAAACGCATTACCAAACGTTCTAAATGCCAAAATATCAGAACCATTATTCTGTATGCCAGAAGAAACGTTGTAAATGTATTCTTTTGGAGTGAAACTTCTTTGATTACTAGGGAAAGACAATTTTTGTGGCGCGGTATCTTAATGCTTCGTGTTATGGCCATAGTGAATAAGGGCCCTGTGGAGTTTTTCTTTCTCAAAGTTGTCATATTGTTTGTTCGTGTCGTCTGACGTCTCATCTGTTTTTTCCTCCCTTTCTTGCCGTTGGCGCCTTTGCACTTTTTCAGATTTGAATGTTAGTACCTATGTTAGTTTTATGATGTTTTATGATATTATGAAGAAAAATCGATTTACAAAATGGTTATGTATAATGCGACCAAATTTCGTATAATTGCAGATAAAAAACCGTATAGCCGCGATTTATTTGCTGGCAGCCCTGCTTAATCCATCAGTCAAAAACGGTGTGGTTTACAGGTTTATCGGTCGATTTCTAAATAATTTAGCTTTTTTGGTTTAGTGATAAAAGGCGGGAAGTCGTAGACTTCGTAAAAGTACATTGAAGATGAGTGTTGAAGAAGACGTGATGAAAATACAAAAAAAGTTAACTAAAATGATTTCCGAAGACGGGACGGTAAGTGTACCAGACGCCGCCGTGCTGTATTTTTGTTGGAACCCTGAATTAATCAAAATTACAACAAACCTGTAATATTATCCGATGAATATCGCTGTCTTAAAATTCATCTTCTCTAATTTATGTTGAGTTTAGCTAGTACGTCCTGTGTGTATTATCCTATTACCTAGCGTCTGAGTGTCCACCTATGTGTATAGGTAGCATAGTCTATCAATATTGATGAATGATTATGTTTTTCAGGGTCAAGAAGAAGCCTTGGATCTTTTGAAAGCTCTACAGACTATGGCAATCAACTTGGATGTGCTAACAAAGACAAGGATAGGCATGACAGTTAATGCTTTACGCAAATCAAGCAAGGATGAGGAGGTAATATCTCTATGCAAGACATTGATTAAAAATTGGAAAAAGTTTTTGTCTTCACCTAACACTAAGGACTCTGGAAGCTCATCTAAACCTAAGAAAGATTCAAGCAAAGATAAAGAAAAGAGAGATGATAAGGATAGAAAGTTGCCAGCATCATTCCCTCCGCAATCCAATACTACTGATGCTGTCCGACTTAAGTGTCGTGAACTTTTGACACAGGCTCTGAAAGTTGATGGAGAAGCCGGAAATTCTTGTGCTTCACCTGAAGATTTGGCAGAAGAACTGGAGGAATGCATTTATGCTGAATTTAAGAATACTGATATGAGATACAAAAATCGAGTACGATCAAGGGTTGCAAACCTAAAAGATCCTAAAAATCCCACACTGCGCACAAACTTTCTAAATGGTGTCATTTCAGCATCTCGTTTAGCTAAAATGACTCCTGAAGAAATGGCTAGTGATGAGATGAAAAAGTTGAGAGAGAAATTTGTCAAGGAGGCAATTGATGATGCTCAATTGGTCACTGTACAAGGTACTAAAACGGAGATGCTTAAATGCGGGAAATGTAAAAAGAAGAACTGCACATACAGTCAGCTGCAGACAAGAAGCTCTGATGAACCTATGACCACATTCGTACTCTGCAATGAGTGTGGTAATCGCTGGAAATTCTGTTAAGACTGCTTTTTAAATAACTATGTAGATGTTTAGTATCTAATCTAATATTATGAATTATGATATTAGGATATAATTATGTATTTTATTCTCTTAACTTACAATTTAGGAATTGTAATATTTTAGTTTTGTCTGTATCATTGACCTTAAAGCTATACCTACTTAGTTTTATTGATCATGGTATTTGTTTGAGGCAAGGCAATTCTAATTTAACATAATAAATTTGTTTCTAAAGGAAGTAATTAAATGCTTTCAATTTTTGTGTATTCGTCTGAGAGTCACAGCTAAAACCATACACGTTTGTATGGTTTTAGCTGTAGACTAGGGTTAAAAAAAACGGCACATTGTTCATTTTAATTGTATAATTACTTCTATAACATCTTTATTTAAAGTAAGGAATATCTTGCAAGTAACTTAAAAAAATAATCTAAATATTAAAGGAGGCCTGCACCAATAATGAATTTGTGTTTAATCTCCAATTATTTAGCTTAAATTTAAAGCTAATGTATTATGTATTTTAAAAGTGTTTTCAACCACTTAAATTGTCCTTTAATTGTCGGTAACACGAGATTCGGCGAGTTCAGTTGCCTAGTCTGTGACCAAAAATAATGAAATAAAATACCTAGTTATAATAAAAAAATTTTCATACGACCTGCTCGATAATTTCCAATTACACATCACGCAATCTCAACGTAAAGCAAGGCATTACATCCCAACCCAAGAGAGGGAGGTAATGTTGTATGAAACTCCCAAGGGAGTAAAGTGATTTGAGTTTGGAACGTTATTTGTAGGAAAACTCTTAGCATTTTGTTTTCTTTTTATGTGATCTGCCTGTGGTGGCCAGTTCTATTTTCGAATAAACCGTCTGCCCGTGTCAAGAGGGTTTATGTCTTGCAGTAGGTATGAAAAGTAGAGTATGCACCTCGAGGATAAAGCCTGTCTTTGTCACGGGCAGCTTAAACCCCACTTAACTCAGGACTCTAACTCCCTCGCTTCGCTCGGGAGTTATGTTTTAAATACCCTCCCTACGCTCGGGGATTAACTCTGAGTCCATCGTTACGCTCAGGGTTCAATATGCCGCCGGTGACGTAAGACAGTGCTTTACTCCCTCGGTGCATAATCTACTATTAAAATTGGTTCTGTTTTGAACTTCATTACACCTCGACTTAGTGCAGGTCACCCTGAGATGCATAATTAATTACTCAACTTATAAGTAATGTTAAGAACAATGAAAATATATTACTGAATGGAAATCACAATTTTTCAATATTTTTTTTGGGATAGGTACGTAAGTATAAGATGTGTTGGTTAGTATGATTTATAAAAGAGATGTAGATTAGGTGCATAGACCTCTTATAAACCTAGGTACCTATTTATTTTAACTCAATTCAATTTTAAAATCAGTATTATGTTCCTCTTTGAGGAAGTACCTTAATTTCGACTAGTTTGTGTTTAAAAACTAAACATATTGGTATACAATAATCCGAAATAGCCAAAATCTGCTATAATCTAATATGGCAAGCTACACTTTGGTGAATATAAATATTTCTTCATTTGGCTTATGTTAAAAAACTAGTAAATCTTATATTTTATCTTTCATTAATTATATATACATTATATTTACCCCAAGTACTAGACTATGTATAGAAAACCTATTCAACTTTAACTTCTCCGGTTTTAATATTGACAAACATTTTGTCTTCATTACATTTATAAATATCTTTTTCAACCAAAATGAGATCTTCTGACGTATTTTCATCATCTAATTTTGTAATTTTAAAACTAACAAACTCTTCACTTGCTAAGAAACATTCGGGGATAAGTGTTTTCTGATAACTAAAGTGCATCTTAATGTGATCGCGTAAGAAATGTGACTGTACCACCGATAGGTCACAATAGGGGCATCTATGGTGGCCAACGTTGAGGACGTCTTCGTCGTTGTGCCTTCTGCGGTGGTTACTTAAAGCGTCTTGCCGCTGGTTAGTGAAAGGACAAAATAAACACATGTGGAGCTTACGTTCTTTGGTGGTTGACTGTTCCGATGGATTAGTTTCTTTTTCAGCATTATTAGCAGAACGTCTACGTTGCAGCAATCGCAGTGTTTGCTGGTCGCTTATTGAAAATTGCTGAAAATCACTTCGCGGTGGCGGTTTGGGCATCGTTTTAATTGCAAGCTTAATATTGTCTGGACTTTCATCTTCTTTGTTGTCTTGACTGGCAGGTTCGTTAAATTCGTTACTACATTTTTTTCTTTCGGCTTGAGCTTCGTCGTTCATCTGGTGTTTTCGCATGTGTTGGACGTAATTAGCATAGTACTTGACAGAGTAATCGCAAAGCTCACACTTATATCTTTGTTTTGATCCGTGCAAAGAAAGGTGTATTTTGTATTGTTCTCTTTTTTCAAATGCGGAGGGACATTTGTGGCATTTATATCGTTTCTCTTTCTGTCGGCCATTTTTTAAATAAGTTGGGTAGATAAATTCTGGGTTACCGTGCATCAAATAACCAAACTGTGGGTCAGCCTGAAGTACAGGAGGAAAATGGTCATTTGGTTTTACTAATTTGTCTTTGCCATTTAAAACTCTTTTTTGTGCTTCGGTCTTTCGTTGGAATAAATCTGTACCCGACAACGGAACGTTTTTGTAATCCAAGTCTTCACCAGATTCGTAATCACAATTAGAAGTTTTTCCATCATTTTCGTGTAACAATTCATGCTTCGCTAAGTTGCCAGAGTTCTTGACAGAATAATTACACTTTTTACATTTATAATCGCCATCAGCTCCATGTAAACTTACATGATAGCTGAGTGCAGAGCTTTTTAAGAATTTTGCAGGACATTCCTGGCAAAAATATTGTTTTGGCACGTGCCTTATCTCCGTTTTCTTAATGGAATCCGCTAGCTGGAAATTTTTGCTGGGGTGAGATACTACCCAGGTAATCTCTGACGTAGTTTGACAATGTATTAATTCTAATCTAGGTTCTTTGTGAGCAGGGTGTGAATTATGCATGAATTTTAACATTTTAGTTTTTGTCTGATGCTCATCAGAATGGACGAAAACATGCTCAATTAAATCACTTTCTGAGGGGACTGAAAATTCACAACTTTTGCATTTGTTTGGTAAAGATAAATCGTGATTTTTATCATGCAGCTTTAAGTCACTTTCAGTAAAGAATCTAGCTGGACACTTTTGGCAGAAGTACAATGTTTTGACGGCTTCCACGTCTTTCAATCCCCAATCTTCTTTAGGCATATCCTCAGCAATGCATATTTTTTCATTTTCAATCACCTTCCTTAACTTAGAAATTTGTTCATCGTCAGGAATGTCCTCTTCGACAGGACAGTATATGCGTCCGTATATTTCACCATGCGTTTTAGAATGCTCAGCTAATCGTAATGCATTGTCACATGTAAACTTACATTCCAGACATTTGTATATAGTTATTTCACTGTTTTCGAAATTTATAAAATGTATCTTCTCGTGATATGGAATTTTATTTTTTTGCGAGTTAACATAAGAACAGTAGCGGCATTTGTACATTTTGTGAAATTCGTTTTTTGCTGATACCCAAACATAGGGGATTTCGTCGATATTAACGGTTGATTCCATTTTTATTTCAGCTTTAAAGGGTTGCGATGGTGGTGCATCCACGTCAGTGTCCGATTCAAATTTCTTTGGAAAGATTCCATGAACCCGCATGTGTTGATGGAGCAAGTGTCGTTTGGACACACTATAGTTGCACACCTGACATTTATATGGAGTATCGGCTGGAAGACGGTGAAATTGTTCGTGATACATAAATTGGGATTTGCTGTTTGTTTCATATGGACATTCGGTGCATTTGTGTCTTTTAGTAGAAGATGAATTTGCAACAACTGCATTACTTGATGTTTGATCGGGAAGCGGGGATTTGCATCCCATCGCTTTAGCAATGTAGTCTTCTGGATCATTAATTCCATGCAATACTAAATGTTGCATTAACTCGTGTTCATTTTTGACAAAAAATGGACAAAAATAGCATTTGAATATAGATTCTGGTGAAGGCTGGTGCTGTTGCAAGTGTTCTAAAAGCGTTTTCTTGTCATCTGCTTTAAATGGACACTTGCTACAAGTATCACTGATTATTTCATTCAAGGATTGCGATCCAGGTTCTCCCTTCGGTTTCACTGTAGTTATTACTTTTATCACGCCATCATGCTTCAGACGACAATGTCTCTGTAAAATTTAAAATTTGGGTTTTATATGGGTATGTACACTTTAGTTAGGTAGGTACCAAACTTTATCTACTTATATAAAAATTAATGCACACAATAAAAAGAAATTGATATAAAGGTAATCGTGTACAAGGATCATGCTTATTCTATGAGTGAAAAATGTCTTCCAGCAAATCCTAATGCTAAAAAGATCAAGCATTTTGTCTATTTCCCTATAATTATATTATGTAAATATATTTCCTTATAAGGTCTTAAATCTCGCTTGACTCACTTGTATCACATGTTTCCAGTTAGATAGTTGATTGCAATGTCCGCAACGGTACGCCAAATCGGCTGGGTCGGTGGTACTCTCCAACTTTTTGTTATTTGACTTTATATCTTCCTGCCCGCCATCCGCTTTTGAATGATTTCGGACATGTTCTAGTAATGCTTCTTTTGATGGATCTCTAAAAGTTTATAATATGGTATTTATTGTAATAATTCCTTTTACTTCTCTATAAACTAGCTGTTCACCCGAGTCATTTTAAAATTATCCTTTGGGAAGTCTTTGTATCGGGATGAAGAATACCTTATGTCCAAATACAATTATATTATAATTAGTTGTTTGCCAGCGGCTCCGCTCAGTGTTAAAAGTGCATCGGCGTTACTATCGCGCCCATAAATATGTATACTAACATACCTACTTTCAGAGGCGTCTCTAGCCCATGTAGCGCCTGTGTGCAAACATAATATTACCTTAGCGAGTAACGCCCCCTAGTGAAATAATTTTTAGCATCGCTTCAATAGTTCCAGAGACTAAACCCTAACTACAAACAAATAAACTTCCTGTTAGTAATAATAATAAAGTGTAGACAAAAAAAACTCACTTGTAATTACATTTTTTGCATTTCCAAAATGTCTTTTTCGGTTTCCGCATATCGTCAGTTCTATTTTCCATTGTTGAATCATATTTTTGATCATTGTTTTGTGTTTGTAGATTCAGTGGCTGCACATCACATACAGAAATCTGATTATCATCAATCGATTCGTCCACTTCCATCATCGCATCTACCGATGTATTTGGGTCTACATAATGAAATTCGTTCTCTCCACTTTCATTTAAAATTGATATAGCTAAAAACTTATTGTATTTACTATAGTTTCTACGTCCTGTTTCATCGGTCATCAAGACTTTTGCTTCATTATGTTCCGGATCTCTAGCAGATTTCAGTTTTATATGTTTGGTAATGTCCCATCGCCAATTTGACCTATATTTACACAGTGAACATTCAAATGGCTTTTTGTTTAAATGCCCCACAATGTGTACGTGAAAACGTGAAGCAGAAGATGCCCAAAACTGACAATGTGGACATTTAAATACTTTTTTGCCCATTGCGTGACTCGGTGACAAATTCATGCCATCATTATCTGCATCTGTGATTTCAGAATCAAAACTTTTATTCACTTCAGGAAGGGTAGAATCATCGTTTATATTAATGTCCAGTGGTGTATTGAACTTACTATTTTCTCGATTTATATTATTCCAAACAAACACAACATTTTCCATAGGATGAGGTTCAGTTTCTTTTTCTTGAGTAATACTCGAATCATGGTTGTTTTGATTTTGTGAAGTTTTAGGTATGACTGATTCTGTTTCATTGTTTTTTTTACATGTACGCAAGTGATTAAACAGATCAGCGCTAGATTTACACCTATGTCTGCAGTTCTGGCATCGAGTTGAACTTAATGGGTACGACGGGTTCGGTGTAATCCGATTAATTTGAGATGTGCAATTTTTCTCATGTACCGTATATTCCGATAAACATTTGCTTTCAAACTTACAATTTTTACATACCAAGGAACCCTCATCCCCTGTTTCTGTAAGAAGTCTTTCTTTTAGTCGATCAAAAAATGACTCATTCTTCTTTCGTACTACTGGTTCTTTTGGCAAATTATTTGAAGGTGTAAATGTTATATCACTCTGAGGCACATCTGATTTATTTTCGACGGTCAGATCTAAAGATTCCGGGTTCTCTTTAAGTTTTTTCTTTGGAGGTTCACCCGTATTTATTTTGTTTTGATTTGGTGTTGATGCATTTAAAGGTATCAGCTGTGGTATAGGCCTGGATATTTTTCTGCTTTGTTTATTAGATCTGGATTCATCTGATGAGCTATTATTCAGTGTTTGCTGATTGTGGTAATCTTGAGAATCATCATTTTTGATTGCATCATCGGAAGCGTCATTGGATTCACTATTGCAGGTAATCATTTCAATGTCCGCGTCATGAAGTCCCATATCCTGAAATAATGAAAAAAATCGTAATGAATATCGCCTCTTAAAACTCAGTATCATTGAATCTTTATATCAAGTTAACATGTAATCTCTGCTTATCCCTCCTGCGAGGCGTATTCTCACGAATCTCATAAAATATGTGGTTTTGAAAGTATTCATCATATTAGATATTAGCCAAAAGACGTCCACTGCTGGACATAGGCTTCCCCCAAGGATCGCCACAACGACCGGTCTTTTGAAAGTATTATAATAGATTATTATTTTTCCTTTTATTGTATAGGTTTTATACTCATATTAAACTAGCTGTGTCCCGCGGTTTCACCAGCGATTTTCGGATATCCTGTGGGAATTTCGGGATAAAAGTAACCCATGTCCTTCTCTGTACCCGATAACGAGTATGCAAAATTACATGATGATTAAGTGTAGTTTAAGGCGTGAAAGTGTAACAAGGTAGTTTTTCCGAAACTTCCACCAATAATAATCGTGATTATTTCAACCAATTAACATAAAAACTAGACAAATTATATACCTAAACCTTCCTCATGAATCACTGTATCATTTAGTGTAAACCGCATGAAAATCAGTTTCGTAGTTTTTGAGTTTATCGCGAACAGACAGACGCAGCGGAAGACTTGTTTTATACGTAATACTAGCTGTTTCCCGCGGTTTCACCCGCGGTAATTTCGGATGAAACCGCGGGAACAGCTAGTATTATATACCTACTATACCAATACCTAGTACCTATAGTATCATTGATATTTGATATTAAAATGTTTTTACAGAAATATAAATCCATACTTATAGATAATTGGATAAACGACCGGCATACCTAAACGGCACAAGATGTCATGCATAGCGCATGTTCTAGGTTCAGTTCCCGGTGTGGTCAGTTTACGACTTCAAAAAAGGAGGACGTCATAATATTATGTTCGGCTGTATGTACCTACCTGCTTTTTAAGTGATGAACACAAGTTTCGTTTTCCGTGACTCATTTTTGTGTGTATAAATACATACTTATGAACTTAATCAATCAATATTGACAGCAAAGAAATAAAATTAGTTCTGCTGTGTCTAATAATTTTTTTTACAAAACATAATTAAGTAACCTAATTAACAATAATAATCATAATATAGGTATGATGAATGATGTAGTGACTTAGTTATGACGACCACACCTAAAAATGAATATCCCGTGTTCAAATTTGTGATCTGATTTATGTCGTACCTAGGTACAGATTGGTCTGGCAGGGAGATTGACTCGGTAATATAAAATATATACTTTAATACCCATAGTGTTGGTAATAAAAAATATCATCGAGTCAACTCCCCTGTCAGACCAATGTCTTCTATTTACGGGGCACTTCATTGGTGTGCCAGCCATCACGGCTGATTTACGCAGTTGCATATATTATAGGTACCTAAAAGACATATTTTTACGCGTCCATCATGCGCAATGCATTAGCGAGAGGAGTGAGGGGTCGGACATGAAGCGTAATTGCGTGCAGAGAAGCTGCTGTCGATGCGGTGATAATAGACCGCAGAAACTGCGTGACGTCACCGGGCTCCGGGTAGCCGCGCCGCGCGCCGCCCGCTCCCCAGGCGCGGCCCCTCGCCGCACCCGCTCCGCACACGCACGATGCTCGCTACACACGGCACGGGGGAACTCAACTCACCGAGGCTGTGCACGAAGAGCGCGAGTCCCCGCTCCCTTCGTCCTCCTTCACGTGCATCGCGCTCTCGGCACGAGCGACAGATGTGTCGCTAGCGCCCACTCGGTTCCGTCGACGATTCGAACACGATTGACCCACGGTGGGCGCGTGGTGATTCATCTCGTGCACAGTCAAACTTTGCTTAATATCCGCTGTGAAGTTGCACATCGAACAACTGAAGCTGCCGGTGCCTCCGTGGTTCTTCATGTGGCGATCCAAATTCCACTTATAGGGTGTCCGGAAATCACATATCGTACACTTTATCATCGGTGTGGAATGATATTTGACATGTTTTGTATATCTTGCTCTAATGTGAGTGACATAATTGCACTTGTCGCAACAGAAATATTTGCTCTTGTCTTTGGCCACATTAGTAACTAGATCCATGACTTGTTCATCACAATCTTCGATTTCTTCGACCATATCATCTATCTGCTCCGAAGTTTCCGATGCGGCGGGATTAGATAACTTCGTATCGGGTTCGCTGACGGCCGCCGGAGATTCATTGTGAACCATTTTTATGTGTCTCACAAGTTTCTGGCAATGCTTCGACGCGTACACGCAGAAAGAACAATCATAAATTTTAATTTTTTCAAAGTGAACGTCGCGCGTGTGCAATAAATAAGCACGAGGATTCTGCGTATAGAACGTACACTTGGGGCAATTGTAATTTCGCTTAATTTTGCACTGCGGTAGTTCAAAATCTTCAGTGGCGTCCGAGGAGGCGCCAGAAGAAACTTCGCCGCTAATGCGGCCTTCCAACGGGCGCACTATAGACGCGACTGGGTCGGCTAACGTGCTCGTCGGCGATGACATCTGACGCACACTCCGCTGCAACAAAACAATTGTTGGTGTCGGTTAAACTTTCCGGGACGACAGCGCGCGGTCGCTGTGCGGCGTGAGGGCGGCGGCGGCGGGCGGCGGAGGAGCGCGGCGCGCTGCAACAGACACGTGTGCGGTGCGCGAGAGCGTGCTCGGAATGAAGCGAACTGGTGGAGTGCCGAGTGGAGCGGGCTGCGGGTTGACGACCAGGCGGGTGCGGGGGAGCGAGGGCTAGCGCGCCGGTGGTGGCTGGTAGATGTCGGGCGAGCCGAGCCCAAGGGCGCGCGGGCGCGGGGCGGGCGCGGCGGTGCGGCGCGGCGGAGGGTCCGACCGACCGATGTGTGCTGCTCGGTTGTTTTTCATCCTCCCAGGCGTCGCTGGCTAGGGGAACTGTCGGCGCCGCGGTCGACCTCCAGTTAATAAAGATATGATGTAGGTACTCTACCGAATTGATCTTTTAAAGATTATGTCGAAAAAAATGTGTAAGTAGGTACCTAAGTATAGTGTGTGTAGTTTACCAAGAGTTGTCATAAAGACGAATAAAGTTATATACCCACAATTGGTGTAGTGAAAAGTTTTCCAACTTTTTCCACCCCGAAAAAATCTGTACTTAATGCACTAATACTTACTTAGTGTGTGGTACAGTCGACTTCAAAAATAGTAGTTTAACACTTTTGACAATTGTTAAATCGTATGGAATTATCCTTACTTATTATAAAAAATGTCCTCCACCGCGTCTGTCTGTCAGTTCGCGATAAACATAAATTTTACTGAACAGATTTTCATGCGGTTTTCACCGACAGACAGCGTGATTCAAGATAAGTTTTATACGTATTGTGACTGTGGTCAAAACAGAAAAGTTGTTTCGATGCTAATAGTCGATCAACTATAAGTTGTACTGTTAGCAACGAAGCTAACCATGAAGCATTATTGTTAGTGTCTCTGTTTAAAAAAATATTTAGGTAAGTAATTAGGTACTCATCTAAATCCTAATCCATAATGCTGTCTGTAGGTCGTATCCAGAGTAAGCAGGTAATTACGTCTACCAGCTACCTACTGTATGTCGGTGACGACGCGTTAAGAGATCTAGGCTACAGAAAAACGATATCAAATCACACCCTTTGTTTCGTTGTCACGTATGGCGGTCACATAGTAGACTGGGTTTCCTACTTACCGCTCTCCTGAACTGCTTTTAGAATAATTCCAAAAGCACCAGGAATTATTCCCACGCATTATAACCGGGAATATTATTCCTGGCTGATACACCAATCACCTGGGAGATCACTTACAATTAACATGTCCCATGCGGTTTCACCCGCTTTAATTTTTAATATCCCCGGGAATTCCGGGACAAAAGTAGGTACCCTATTCCTTCTCAGTACCCCGGATAACGTGTGATATACAAAATTGCATGCAACTATTTCCGAAACTTCCAACAACATCGTTATATTTCAACCAATTTATACAAAGCCTTGACAAATTACATCCTCATAAAACCGCAAAACCACAAAACCGCACGAAAATCCGTTCAATAGTTTTTTAGTTTATCGCGAACAGACAGACAGACGCGACGTAGGACTGTATGTAGGTAGCACAGATTTAAAAGTACCTAGGCCTACCTATAGCTATGAGAAATTCTGTGGAAGGTAGTTATTGATCACAAATTCAAAATGAGTACGCTATAGCCATTGATATATTAAAAAACCTCTGTCTCGCTAAAAAGGATCGTACGGATAGTCGATTCTGTTCACGCAATACCTACACAATTGTACCTCAGCAATCTCGCCTCGATAAGGATCTTCCCACATCTTATATACCTACCTATTACAAAAGCAAAATTTCGAAAAGCTACTTGACTTACGAAACTGAAAATTAGCAATTACCTACATATTTTATAGGTAGGAGACGTCGGGAGTTCCTGCGAGAACTCCTAAAGGAAACGCAATGAACGATATTAGCACGCATTATTTCGATCGATCGGCCGTCGACACGGGGGTTTATGTGTGGAGACATGGTGGACTGTGGAGACCCTTCTTGATGCAGGAGCGCGGAGGTGCGATTTTGAGTTTTGCATGAACAGAATTGGCTCTCAGAGCTTAATATGACAAACTATGACGACGATTTAAAAACCAGATTGGACAAATATTTAAAACAATTGAAAGATACAATATCATAGTGGATAACTACATATACATGCACCTATCAGTTGCTTCAACTGCCTGCCTGAATCTATCCTACTAATAATATATGTATACGTAAATGTGAAAATGTGGATGTTTGGATGTTTTAGATGTTTGGTACTCAATCGCGCAAAAACGGCTGAGCGGATTTGGATGGGCATGCACGTTGTCAGGGGTACAGAGAAGGACATAGGGTAGTTTTTATCCCGGAACTCCCGCGGGAACTCCGAAATTACTGCGGGTGAAACCGCGGGGCACAGCTAGTACTATCATAAAAGAGTAAAATCCGCGATTCTGTACATTGAATATTTTTACTTAAAATTGAGAGGGGTGATAAAAGAAGAGTAAGTAACCAAGCCAAAAAAAAGTTTTTAAAATTCTTTTCTGTCTGTCTGTCTGTTCGCGATAATCTCCGCATCTACTGAACCGATTGTCATGCGGTTTTCACAGGTAGATTAAGCTTAGCCTGGAGCTACATATAGGCTCATTCAAATCAGATGTCGGGAAAAAAGTTGTATAAAAACCTTTCATGCGGGTGAAACCGCGGGGCACAGCTAGTTGTTAATAAATAAATATTATATCGTACCAACTCAGTTTTTTGTAGACCACTGTAGAAAGAGAACCAGAAATTGTTATACTTATTCAGCGTAGAGTGTACTGTTTTGTGATAATTATGCTTTCGGGGTTTTTCGCCATTTGCAATCTATACAAACAATAGGTATATCTTGCAGTACTTACCTAAGTATGATATTAAAATGAACTTTTGCTGATTTTATATACATACAGGTACATTACATACACATGTACATTTAGGTACATAATCTTCCTTCCGCAGAAGGTACTAAAGATTTTTTTATGGGCCCTATATAGATGGAGCCTACTCTTGTTCACATAATTTGAATAGATCTACTTTCGAGCAGTTCGATAGAAAAACGAAGTTAGAGGTAGATAACTACTAAACCTACTACTAAAACTTCGTTTTTTTTTTAAATTCTGAATTAACCTTATTAATTTGACGAAGCGCGTGCAAACTACATAATATCTATACCTACATAAATAATGCATCGGAATAGAATACGGTAAAATTACACATAAATACATATTATTATATGTATACAATCCGCTGTAGGTAAATTAAATAAAAGGAGCAAGCATTTTTTCGATCATAACCTACCTAAGTAAAAGTAGACTGAGTCTACTTACGAGAAAATTGAATAGTACGTTGTTGAGGGGTTATTTTATCCAACTTCTTATGACTGTGTTCCTACATGTTTCGATGGTGCAAACGAAAGAATTTCAACAACTTCATTAGTAATTGTAAAAAAATGTAACATTTGTTTTTTTTTTATCGAAAGAAAATCTAGAAACATTACCCAAGCAATGGTACCTATACCTACTTAAATACAGTAAGTATAAGCATAAGGCCTGAACAGGTAATTAATTGTTATAAATTATCATACTACTTAATACGTAGGTGTACATCTTAATTTAGCAAATCACTAATTACGTACGTAAAGAATTTAATTTAAAGACTTCTCAGAGAGGTTTATGGACCTATTTATCAATGTTGGAGGCGACAGATGGCGTATGCTTATTGCTTATCGACTATACGATAAGTATTAAGTGACATGTACGTATAGGTACCTACCTATATACATTATATAGCTGTGCCCCGCGGTTTCACACGCATGAGTTTCGGAATTCCCGCAGAAACTATTTTTTTCTAAAATAAAAGTAGCCTTAGTTACTCCTTATAACATCAGCTATCTGCCAGTGAAAGGCCCGTTAAAATCGGTCCAGCCGTTTCAGAGATTGCCGGAACAAACAGACAGACAGAGAAAAATATTAAAATTTGTTTTAAAAGTACCTACCATCACATGCGTCACAGATAATATAGTACCGTACCGTGTAGTTATAGGTACCACAGAACAAGAAAAAGATACAGATAGAAGTGACATCAACTCAGCTTAGTATGGAAATAAACGAAAACCGGTGTCGCTGGGTGATTGTACTTAGTACACAAAAGTATTCATCACGCACAAAAACGTTAATTAACGTAACGAAATGTAATAAATGTCGTTTGGTTAGGTTTCAACTTAGTCGTTGTTTACAAAATTCACAGTTTTGGAATTATTGTGGAAAATATATTCGGGATGCCAACAAAAGAAGTTTTTGGAAACTTAGAGCATTTGCTCTAACTTCCTTAGCAACCGTGGCGCGCCTGACTCGCCCACATGTCATCTCTAGTTACTATTTCTTTTCTCTGTGATATATACGGACTACGGTACTTACATAAAAAATCATATGCATTAAGTGAAAAGCTGTCAATTTGGAATTACAAACAGACAATTCGATTTTTTTTTAAATTATTATGTATGGGTGTATAGATATTAGATCGGACAAATAATTAAAATATATGAAGGTAGTATAGGAGCTCAGAGTAAATACATATACTACGTACTGTAGGAGGTAATAATTTTGCCCAACTAGGTACAAAAAGGATTGAAATAAAGATGGATATATCTACGTAAACAAGTAATGTACATTCATTCATTGGTTGGTACTTATTCGTTCTTAGATTTAAGTTTGAATGAATGTCAGTTCGGAACGCGCCCTTTACTAGAAAAAACTGAAACTGACAAAACTGACAAGAAACTCAGTCTTTTTATGATTGTAAGTACCTACTACTTTTAATACCTACATAAAAAACAAAAGTAGTCCTACATAGGGTAGATACTTTTTATCCCAAAATTCCTACGGGAACTCCGAAATTAAAGCTAGTGAATCCACGGGGGACAGCTAGTTAACTATATAAAATGTACTTTGTTGTAAAAGCGTAAGGTAGGTACCTAAAATTTCTGAATTTCCTATAACTTTATGAACATTTTACTAGTTGTTCCCCTGCGGTTTCACCCGCGGTAATTTTGGAGTTCCGAGGGAATTCGGGCATAAGAAATACGGTACCTACCCTATGACGCTCAGGAACACTGTAGCATTGTATTGGTAAAATTATTTTCAAAATCGGTTCAGTAGATCCAGACCCCTGCAACCACACAAAATTTACCTCTTTATGATATAAGTAGGATACCTAAAATCTCGTATGTGTACTGAGAAAGTATGTAGGTACAGTCATTATTTTAAACTTGCTGAATTTAGTTCTCAGTGACTCTCGAGGGCCCAACTTATAGGTGGCCAGAATAGAACATTTCTGCAACACGAATATAATTAGGTATATCTACTTACCTATAGACTCGATGTTCGCGCCACTACCCACGCAAAATTTCAAAATTAATGAACAATACAATAGTATCTATGTTTAAAGTCACGACCATCTAAACATATAACCCGAATAAGCAAGTAGATAACATACTAGTAGATAACCTACCAATGATCAATGTTAATGAATTCGACAGGCATAAATTGTATCGAATTAGCGTTATATTACTTTTCTGACGTTGTTTCCAATACTTAGGTATCTTTTTTGCTATGCGTGCGAGGACAAGGGACGACATCGACATAGCCATAACATTTTTATCCATATTATGGCAACCGAGAGCGCGTCGCATTGCTTGAAGCACTTAAACGTGAGGCAGCTGCCGGGTCCTGATGGTGCAGGGGCCGGCGCGGGGAGTGGGGCGGCGCGGCGACGGTCGGCCCGTCGACGCAGACAACTCGCAGGGCCGAGGCAGGAAGCGGCCGGAGAAGGCATCCCAGTCGGAGCACAATGGAGGCGGCGGCGCGCCGCAGGGGGAGCCCTCGCAATCGATATGGCGTCGCTAAGGTCCGTTGGCCGTTGCGAACGGTTTGGAGCGCTGCAGAGGCGGATGCCCCCCGGCCCGCGCGCGCCCCAGCCTACCCCGCTCGCTCACCACACCTGCTGTGTATTTATAGCGTGGCACAGCCGCCGCCGCCCGGGGATGCAGGGATGTCGACTCTACCACGAACGTTGACGTCTAATTGAGCACGGACGCGCGCGGACGTACGATAAGTAGGTATAGACTGCATAGCAATAGAGGCCACCGACACGGCATGCTTGCATGTGATGTTCAAGTGTTTTTTATTTGGCATAACAAATGCGAATTTAAAAATAAGATACAAGTGCGCAAGAACATGTTAATAATGCAACCTACTCGTATGTATATAGGTACGGCATATTGACAATGACAATAGGTATAGAGCAGCGACCTGACTCAAATATTAGGTACCTACATAGATATACATATTTTGTTGATAGTGATAAATTACACTATTTGAACTAGGTATACCTACGTAATTTTCGATTCAAATTGGTCAAAATGTCAACAGATCACTATATCTACACATCTATACATAAATAAAATTGAAGTGTCTGTTTGTAATTTCAAATTAACAGCTATTCAGTATTCACTCAATACATATGAAAGTATACATACACGATACTTAAAAAAATCAATGTTTAAAATTTTTGTGTCTAAATGTCTGTCTGTCTGTCTGTTTGTTCCGGCGAATCTATGAAACGGCATGACCAATTTTAACGGGACTTTCACTGGCAGATAGCTGATGTTATAAGGAGTAACTTAGGCTAATTTAATTTTAGAAAAAAGGTGTTCCTGGGGGAATTCCGAAACTAACGCAGGTGAAACCGCGGGACATAGCTAGTTTCAAAATAAGAAGGGGTCGTTAGCGTGGCGTCTGAGCAAAATGTGGCTATGTCTATAGATATTATAAATATATATAAAAAAGTATGTCTGTTTGTTCGTCTTCTGTACAACTCATCTTTTATTATCTATATAATAATAATAATATATAAAATCCTTTGTCCTGAATGACTGATGGATCAACGCACAGCCTAAACCGCTGATCGTAGAAACTTGAAACTTGGAGGGTGTGTTCTTTGTATGACATAGGCATCCGATAAGAAAGGATTTTTGAAAATTCAACCCAGAAGGGGATGAAAAGGGGTTGAAAAGTTTGTATGGAACAATTTCGCGGAAACATCGAAATTATCGCGGGTGAAACCGCGCGGAACAGCTAGTTATATTATAATATTTTATTTTTATACTATGAAACTTAAGTGAATTTTGTGCAAGCCTTTGCGATGGTTTCTGACAAAAACAAATGTAATAGGCATTGCAACGCATGGCCCAGCAGCAAGTAAATAATATTATTAAGTACTTTCCAATTAGATATAAGTAACGAAAGTATTTGAACTGCAATTAAACAGCACCAAGTCAAAAACGTGGTCGAATATCCGTGATTTATACATACTGACCTTACTCTACATTATTACTATTAAAACGGTCGCGATCTGATAGCTCGTAGGCTCTCCTAGACAGGTACTTACAGAAACGAATGACTAGGACGCAGCCGTGCTCTCAACAAAACCTTTCACTCTCGCTGCCGAAACGGTTTTCCGTTGAATATCTTCACAATATTTGTACTCCATATACGAACAGTTCCGATACAAATTCGAGCATTGAAAACTTTTTATTTCAATCGCACAAGAATTTCACGGTGAATAATTTTAACGAGAACCGTTTAAAAGCAGTTAAAAGATGGATAACGCCGCGTAATATTATCTATCTTCTTCTATACTTATAATAAAACTGTAGAGAGGTCAATTCTGTAAATTGAATATATATTCAAAATTAACATTGGAGGATTGATTGATACTGATGCCAAAAATGCAATCAGTAATTTTTTTGTCTGTCTGTCTGTATGTGCACGCATGGGTCAAAAACTACTGAAGGGATTTTAACCAAACTTGGTACGATTGTAGTCCATACTCCTGGGCAGGTTATAGGCTGTATAACATAACGCTAAGACATATAGGAGCTGAGCAGTGACGATAAATTTGAAGCAAGTTGGATGAAAATCCGCTTTTGTATACGTTTACTCAATCACGCAAAAACGGCTGATCGGATTTGGATGAAATTTGGCATGCACATTGTCAGGGGTACAGAGAAGGACTTAGGGTACTTTTATCCCGGAATTCCCGCGGGAACTCCGAAATTACCGCGGGTGAAACCGCGGGGCACAGCTAGTACTATAATAAAAGAGTAGAATGCGCGATTCTGTACTTTTCGATATTTTTTACCTAAAATTGAGAGAGGAGATAAAAGAAGAGTAGCCAAGTCCAAAAAAATTTTTTTTAAATTCTTTTCTGTCTGTCTGTCTGTCTGTCAGTCTGTTCGCGATAATCTCCGCATCTACTGAACCGATTGTCATGCGGTTTTCACCGGTAGATCAAGCTTAGCCTGGAGCTACATATAGGCTTTGTTTCATTGAAATCGGATGTCGGGAAAAAAGTTGTTGTATAAAAACCTTTCATGCGGGTGAATCCGCGGGGCACAGCTAGTTATCAATAACTACGGTATAACCGTTGGTACGCCGATTAAGTGATCGTCGGGTAACTTCTGAGCGACTTGATTGATTCAGGTAATGAGGTTCCCGAAGAAATCTCGAAATAAGGAAGTAACATGTAATATAAAACAAACCACAGATTATAAGTATATTGTATACATATATATACTTATATACATATATATACTTATATATGTATATACATATATATACATATATAAGTATATATATGTGTATACATATATATACTTATATATGTATAGAATTGATGTAAATGGTATATTACCGGTTCTGTGTCATGCCACTAAACTATCCCCTAGACAAAAGATTGATTGGTAGAGAATGCCTAAGGCATTAAGTCCGCCTTTTGTACGTAAATGTGCAATAAAGATCTTTAGATAAATAAATAAATATAACACAATTAATCAGAATGAAACTTAACCCGCGGTTCTTCCCCCATTTTTTCGGAGTTCCCGCGCGAATTTATTTAAACTTTATGCACATCATGGTATATAAGAGACGGACTTAATTCCGGGATAAAAAGTACCCTATGTACCCTGACAACGTGTATGCAAAATTTCATGATGATCGGTTAAGCCGTTAAAGCGTATTTTTTTTAATAAGTATTAATAATAATAACAAACAAGCTCCCTATACGGTTTCACCCCTAATTCACACTAAGAAACTTTATACAAGTTGAATTAGGTACCAAAAACCTTGTCATACTTACGTGTTTCTGTGTTTTAAAAAAGAGCAGATAGGACCTTGACGATGGCTTGACGACTGTTATCTACGACAATAGCCAGCGCCTAAAACATACTAACTCTACTTAAATACCATTTGGTCCCTTTGAGTCATTGCTCCTTTCACGACCCGATTGGCGCAATGGTCACCATGCCTGCCCGCTAATCAAGAGGTTCCGGGTTCGATTCACGGTTGCACAAATTATGACGGGACTTTCATTTTCCAGTCTGGGTGTGTATATATATCTATAGTATAATATATATGTAATAATATGTGTAGTATATACCACGTTTGCTTGGTTTCCACGACACAAGCTTATAGCTTGGTGTGGGATCAAGTAGATCTGTGTGTTGTGAAGTGGATTATTATTATTATTATGTTGCTTAATTTGCTTAAACAATGACAATCTAGTAAGGACACTATTAAAATCAAAATTTGTGATAGACGGACAGGACAAAATGCTCCGTTCCGTTCCGTTTTTTTCCATTTGGCTATGGCTCCTTGGGCTATGGAGTCCTAAGAATTGGTAGATACGAGTAAAAGACAGCGTGACGACAACAAAAGACTGCATTTTACCTGTCCAGGGTACGGAGTACAAACTGAACTCCAATGAAACTTTTATTTTAAGATCATAAAATGACCGTTCGTAATAAGCACATAGAGGCAGCTATTGTTTTATTTATTTTCGTTTAAAAATCCAAACTATTCTTCTATATTGACTATTACACTGATTAGTGATTACCGAAAAATATTAAACGAACTGGATAGGAGGTCTATATTGCGAATTGGACGATTTGCGAATTTGACGATTGGACCTTTTGCGAATTGGACGACATTCTCATAATAAAAAAAAGTCGGTTTTATTTTGAATAAAATTGTTTTCTTTTTCTTTTTTATTAATTTTAAATAACATCAAATTAAATGTAACGTTTTTACCTAACTATTAATTAAATTACTACTACCACAGAAAAAGTAATTGCTACCGCTATCCAGTATCAATGCTCCGTTTTAATATAAGGTATTTGTAAGGTACACATAAAAAACCTTATAGTGAAGAATAACATTTATATGTATACTAGATAGTTTTTAATAGTATAGAAGATTTTGTAACTAATACATACAAATAAATTAAAAAAAGGACTGTGTGTGAGGTCAATGATTGTTGATACAGTATTAAGCCCAGTAGCCGAATTACCAGCAAGCTGAATAGGCTGGAGCCTAGGGCGGCAGATTTTAGGGGCGGCTTTGGGGCCAAAATTTTACCAAAAAGCTAGTATATAAATCATTATTTACGTAATCAAATAAAAACGGCAATACATTGAGTTGAAATTTCGCGTGACGTCACTATCCGGTGCAGTTTGTATGGGGCCTGTACCTGTGTGTGTTAATGACTTGATAATTTCATTAATTTGAAAAAGCAAAAAATATGTGTCCATTATTTTTTATGTTCTAACTGACGGACTAATTCGAATTTTGATTTTCACAAGTTGTCAACATCCCTATTGTAAAAGTCGGTAGGGGCGGCAAAAGAATAGCCTACTGGTGGCTTTGTAAATTCGCCACTGATTACGCCATATTATTACATTATTTTTATTTATAACGTAGTAATGGAAAGTACTTCTTTGTTCCGATAAGATGCGTGCGTGATGCGATAAGTTTAGCCTTCAAATGCAATGTTGTAATAGTACATAACACCTAAAGGTTTTAATGCTAAGTTCTTGTGCGACGTTGCGCCTCAAATGTCACTAAGCTCGTAATCTGCAGCTGCACCAAAGGTGGCATTGTTGTAAATAATACCTTGATTTTTCTCTACTAGATAAGATTTTAAGTTGAACCTATCATATCCAACTTCCACAGGTTCGTTCGATCGAGGTACCTATATTAACAGTCAGTCGATAATTCGATATTGGTGATTTTTTTCCAGTTAAATCTCAAGTCTATTTTTAGGTTGAAACGATCCGGACCTTAGTTCGTCGATCGCCAGACCTCGATCACGAACCTAACCACTAAGAGCTGAGGAGTCTCTGAAGTGTCCTCTCCACAGTTTCTTCCGCGTTAATTTCGTGATTCCCTCAGGAATCCTCGTCCTGGTATAAAAGTATCTTATTGATAGGATAGGATATTTTTATACTGTATTCTTGTCAGTGAAAGAATTCGTCGAATCGCTTCAATTATTAATAATTACAATTATTCTTCTGATAAAGTATTAATAAGTAAACATAGATTTTATATTCGAATCCGCGTCGTAGTCTGAAACAATGTCGGTTTCGCAATAACCATTGTCGGAAAGTACAGTGACGCGACGTTGGCGGATTTTGCGACGCAAATAATTTGCGCGCCAATTGACCTTTCGTCGGGCGTCGTCGGAGAGGCGCGGCGGCGGTGGCGGCTGGCGTGGCCGCACCGGCGCTAACCAACACGAGCTATATATAGGCTACGCGACGACATGCCACGCGAGCTAACAAACACCCGCCAGGGGCCGTCCTGCCACTACGTAGGCAGTTTCCCTTTGTCACCCACCCAGCCGCTCGGCTGCGATCTTACGGTAACATGATGTCGCCTATAATATGCAGCCGTAGGCGGCTGGATAGCGTCCCACGCGCCTCCCTTCCGGGATCGATACAGATGGAGGACAGTGACACTAACGCCAGCACAGATTATGTTGTATTAGAAACCGCGGCCATAGTCTAAGAAAGAACAACTTGAGACGCTGACGCCAGCTAACCGAGTCAGGAAGACAGAATATATTATATGTTGTAACCATAACTTACTTATGCCTATCCCTTATGTTGGAATGTACCCATTTATAGTTATGTTTGAGAGGAAGTTTGTTTGTATAGAGTTGTAGAGTTGTAGAGGAGCACAATCCTGTATAACTACAGAAAATTTAAGTGTTGCAAAAAGACAAAGGTTACTTCAAATCACAATATGAAAAGTTGCTGAGAAAATAAAAAAATTGACGTGTAATTAATACTTATATTTTTGCTGGCATCTTGCAGTTCTACTCCTTTGGATGAATACGATAGAAATACACAATAGGTTATTACAAGTAATATCGGTACTGTTGGTAGGTATCTTGGTATTGTCCATTGTTCATCATTAGTAGGAGTAAATACGTACGTTAGTAGCTTAGAATGATTCTAACCTTAGTAGGAAACAATCTGTGACGAATGTCTTTTATAGGTAGCCTGTCCACGTATTGACCAAGCGCAGACTCGTATTTATAAACCCTGCTCTACCTAAACTCCAGCAGTACCTACTACTCTCAAGAGTTCGTTTTACTTAATTTTCCAGCGCAATGACCAGGACAGAATATTGAGTAGGTAGCGTCGTAGCGTTTATAAGTACGGATCCAAATTAATTATTGCTCCTTGGATTGGGCTGTAGGATATTTAGCTACATTGACCGTCCGCGTCCACGACTTGACCGCCAGTGGCGCAATAGCTGCATGCATACTACTGCATGGTAAGTAAGTACCTACTCAGTTTGTCCTCGAATGGAATTCGTACCCAGTGGCGGGTGGCGTGAGTTGTGCTCGTTTAAAAGATGGCTGCGATAAAGCGTAGTGAGCGACGCTCTTCGGTCGCGGCGAGGCGCGCGGGGCCGGGCGGCGCGGCGCGTGTGTGCGTGCAGTGGCGCGCCGGTGTGCTGACGCCGTCCCTAACGCTCCCGTCCCCCGCGCGTC
The DNA here is from genome assembly GCA_907165275.2 of Zygaena filipendulae. NCBI lineage: Eukaryota > Metazoa > Arthropoda > Insecta > Lepidoptera > Zygaenidae > Zygaena > Zygaena filipendulae. Next base: position 4,791,624 of record OU015649.1, read on the forward strand.
CCGCGTCGCACACCCCGCGCCGGTGCACGTTCCGCAACATGTGCGAGCGCCTCTACCTACCTACCTATGGCGGCGCTCTCGGCCGCCAATGTCGCCGCACGCCTGCCGACGGTCACACGTAGCCGGACTCGGTTGGAATCCTCCCAAACCGTGGCTCACTAATAAATGGGTCTTATCAAACCAGCAGATAACGGAGGTGCTGTCAGCGATCGCTCGGTACCGGAGATTTCACCGAACCGGGCGGTGCCAGCGTTCATCGCATAGTGACAATGAATTGTTGCCAACGCTTTACTCAGTCATTATCGGTCGATACGTTTAATTACAAATACATAGTTTGCAAATACATATATAGCAAACAACAGACGAACAGCGCCATCGAGTAGGTACTTAGGTGATTAAGAACGTTTTAGCTCGTGAATTGTGATTTTGGAGTCGATCTCTAATAGGCCAATAAAACATCATTAGTGCTGCATCATACCATGTAATTTATTCTTTATGTACTAAATATTAAAAAAGGTACTATAGGTACTTCACATATACCCCTTACAAGTTACAACGCGACGTCACAAACTCACAATCTCACAATTCACAAACTTTAGCGCTTTATATTAGTAGTATATTTATTACTCTGAGATATTAGTATAGATAGAGCAATCGCAGTACAATGTAAACGGAACTAGGAACCATCAAAATATAATCATATTATTGTTAATGTATAGATGCAATCGTTGAAGCCGTTGAATATAATCATTGGATTATATTCAACGGTTCTTGAGGAAAAAGGAGTTAATAATATTTTTCATAGACCTGAAAATGTTGTCTTAACACCTCTACTCATTGCGTCATGGGTAGTTGTATGTAGTTACCCGAAACCTAAGAAATTTTCTAACATCGTCAATCTATTTAGTTTTCGGACAAAAAAGTCAAGAGAGTAGGTAATATATACCATATTATAATAGGAGTACATAGTATATGTGTCGTAAGAAGCCGTAGAAGTAACATAAGCGCAACAAATTATCAGGGACATACGACGACGCAGCACGCTGCATGAGCCGCCACTCGCAAGTAGCAACCTACGCGGCTGCCTCAATCATAAACAACGCCAGTGTACGTAACTCTATGTATCACAGTGTTATAGCAGCCGCGAACTATCCAGTAAGCGGCTGTAACACGAGACCTCGCCTGCTTGCAAGACGGACGATAAAAACACGTTCACGGATCGACACGACAAAGGACACAGCTGCTGCTCTGCTCTACTATTATTGCCTCTCAGCAGCGATGCAAACGCCTAAACGCTACAATAAGGCGAAATTCGAAAACATTTTCGATCGGTTCCTGTAAAAATACTGACAATAATTGTTATTGTTCACGTCTTTTAGACGTCTGAGGAATTAAATAATTACAGCTGTGTTTCCCCGGTCTTACCCGCCATTCGCCCGTTTCATCCTTAGGGATTGAATTATTATATCAAACATCTTCTTTATCTTCTTCTTTGCATAGTATAAAATGAAGTCGCTTCCGCTGTCTATTCGCGATAAACGGTTTTGACCAATAGATAGTGATTCATGAGGAAGGTTTTGAGGATGGTATCTATAGTTTATCCTGGAAATCGGAAATTACCGCGGGTGAAACCGCGGCGGGCAGCTAGTCCTGTAATAAATACTTACTTGTTTCTTTATTGCAAAAGAGAAGCCCAAATACCGAGTTCCAAGACTTTTACTCAAAATCTAATGGCACTTCTATACAAACTTTTACCCCTCTTTAGGGGTTAAATTCCCATAAACCCTTTCTTAGTGCTTGCTTTCACTATAAAAGGATGGTTTGTGCAATGTTTCAAATTTTTTGTCAGTGATTTGTGTTACGCTTTTATGATTCAGTAAGTCAGTGAGTCGCTGGGCATCAGGGCTTGTGAATTGATATTTTAGGTACCTACGTAACTTATGGAAGTTGAAGGCTCTTTAGTGCACGATTTTTTTAAAGTGACTATTTGGAAACCAGTTTTGTTATTGACAGGCATCGGTAGCAAGCAGCCGGAGCCTAACGCCAGCTGCTCACGGGTCGCGGCTCCGTCAGGTGGCTAGTCCGTGGCTCCGCTCGCTCCACGTATAAGAACTATCAAATCAACTACTGTATACGTAGATACCGAGCTGTGCCAACCAGTTGTACTGCACACACTGTGCTACATGTGAACAGCAATTAAAATACGAGTAGTGCACTCAATTAGGTGATGGTCAGTGGTTAGTGGCGATAAAGAGCAATCACCTAATTGAAACAGTGTATGGCGACCATCACATCGCATTAATTATTAAAAAAATCAGTAGGAAAAGCACAACTACCTGCTAAGTTGATTAAGTTAATGATTCTTTAATTTACTGGTAAATAGGTAATTACATGAAATTAATAGGCATAGTCATGGTATGCAGAGTCGTAAAATTTCAAGCGAGGTGGTAACAGGTTAGTAGGTACTCGCTTTCATCGTTGCGAACGGATATTCGACTGAAACTCCAATTATGGAATGCAATTATGGAATTATGATTATTATTAATGCATTCTATCACTCCCGTTGGGTCCTAACTCCTTGGGTTCTAAGCTAGCCCCGCGTGTTTTTAATTGGGAACAATTCAAGATTCATAGCTTTAGTAGCTTTTTTGCACTGGGAATAACTATATCTTTAATCAGTATTTTAAGTACATAATCAAAACATGGCAAACAAATCGAACGTAACAAACAACATGGCTAATTGCTATTTGTGTGTAGATGATAACAGATAGTTATCATATGCGCAAGGCGGCGCGGTATGGTCGCCGACGCCCGCGTGGTGAGGTCACCGAGAGCACGGGGCTCCACAACCCGCCGGCCGCCGCCGCACGTAGCATTGAGCGGCGCGCTATCTAGATAGGTACTTAGGTAGGTATCGACTGGATGCGGACTGCGGCCACTCAACACTGGCGCACCGTGAGCGAGCACGCATACGTTACGTGCCGCTGCCGTGACGCCCACAAGCACGCAGCTGTTCCATATGTGTGCAGTGTAGGTACGTTTAGAGCTTCGCCACATAGATTACTACGTATACATACGCTATATAGAGCTGGCACCGCGGCGGTTGATTGTCGCTGGATGCGCGCTCGCGACTCGGCACTGGCTCATGGCTGCCAGCGCAAACGACCTCTTTTCGTTTCAGTGACAACGCCAACCCAAAAGCCGACGTGTTACCTATGTAGTCACGTATACAGCGCACTAACAATAAATACTCGTACATAATATCGGATTTGCATTTATTTCAGAATCTCTCAATGAACAAATAGGTAGGTAATAACATGGTATAATTATGCCTATATATTAGGTAGGTACTGAATTGCATAGATACACAAGATGTATCAGTCTGTGATCGGTATCACGATAGTAACTCATCTCGAATCGAGATCAATTATTTATAAGTAAAAGTTTTTCATGCACTCTTTCAGTAGCATAAAATTATTTACATAAATGCAGGGTACATCCTTCGACAAAAGTTTCAATGTAATTTAATGAATGCCATTTACAATTCGAAAACTTAAGTTTGTAGTGTGCACCTGTCTTGTTTAGTTCGAAATAGAATAGTTGGCAGGAAAAACGTGTCAATAAATTCAATGGTAAACACGTAGACACATCGGTTGTCTACATACACCTATGCTGTACCTATACTTGTTGAGCAGTCGTGTACCACATGTACTTAACTACTAGGTATTGCATTCAGGCAGTCAGTGCGGTTTCACAGAATCCCCTCAACAAGGCTATCGCTGATAACGTTATCTCGACCAAGTGGCGACATGACGGCCAACGCGCAACACAGCATCTCGTTGCCGCAACCACTTATATAGGTAATCCACAGCGAATTCAAAAACAAGAAAAACTTTCCAATCATTGCTACAATGGATGTATGACCTTAGAATTCATCTTTAATTCTAAATAAACCAAATACCCACATCGTCGCTGTACTTTATCCAAAAGTAGGACATAGTTTCTAGAAAAATATCAACGAAAAATTTACTAATCCACTGTCTAATTTCTTAAAAAAATCGTTAGTACAAATAAAATGGTTGATCACACTGTCAATAATTCAATACAAGCTGTTCCCTGCGGTTTCACCCGCGTTATTTTTAGAGTTGCCGTGAGAGTTCAGTGATAAAAAGCATTCTATATGTACTTCTGACAATGTGTATGCAAAATTTCATCATGATCGGTTGAGTAGTTACAGCGTGAAAATGTAACAAGCAAACAAATAAACTCAAGTTCGTATTTATAATAGTAAGGATGTTTTTGTAAATCTCAACAACAGCTAATAAATTATGCTATTTAAAAATCAGTTTGCACACGAGTAAAATGTTTGTTCGAGCCAGTTATTTTGTGTAGTGGCTGGCGTCAGCCACCGTCGACGGCACGGCGCCCCTCGACTTGCCAAGGACGGCAGTGAGACGACGACCCTACCTTTGCCAAGAGCTACATACCTAACAGTTATATAAGAACATGACAGCAATCCCTCCCCTCTTCCCAGGCCGCGCCGGGAGCCTGCGGACAACGACGTCGGGAGTGCCGGGCGGCCCACCCGACCTCCATCCACTCTTCGTGGATTTACCTACTCCAACTTTACTGTGCGAGTACCTACTTATGCCTCTTTTCATGATACAACATAGTATTTATCCGAATTGACAAAAATATATCCAATATCCATGAAAAGCAGGATAATACCACATACCTAGTTGATGATGGAATTCGTTTTACTAATTTTGATCCCGATATTTTAGAAGCCTATTTATAACGCTACGGTTCTAAAAAATGGTATAGGTACGTAAATATTTTCTAATTTTTACCATTAAATTTGCTACGACCGGAGACCTACGAAAACGCTACGAAACGATGAACAATTATTTATTTTCTCGTAGCTTCATCAATATCACTAATGTATATTTTAGCAAAAAGAGAAAAACATATTTTCTTTCTTGTTTCGTTACCGACTGTCTAAAAAGTAATAATAAAATCTCTGCAAATCAGTGCTAAAATCAAAATCGACTACAACAATAAAATTATAACTGAAATTATAACTAAATGAATTAATTAAAGATTTTATTATTTTTTCTTCATATAATAGTAAAAAATATGCGTGAGTTTCGTGGAACACTCGGTTAGAACTCAGTTTCTGCGCCTCGTAGTTTCCGAGATAAATAAGCTTTCGAAAATTTGACTTTGCGATAAGAACGATTAAAGAGCTTCGTTCTAAAAGATGATGACTAATTTTAAAAGTGAAAGATTGCGAGTTATAACTTACATTAATTTGATGAAGTTTAAGAGTGTACGAAATAAAGGCAATAACAATATAAAAGCAATATATGTATAAGCACAAAACAAATCAAAATTTCACAATTTGAATTTGATTTTAGTGATGATTTTCCGGAAAGTTTATTTTATATTTACCGATAGAACCACAAGAGTCATATTATATCAACCCACAAATCCACCACCACCATAAAGTTTTAGGTTAGAAATATTTCTACTGATTTGCTTCCCCGCGGTTTCACCCGCGTTAATTTCGGAGTTACCGCAAAAATTCCGAGATAAAAAGTACCTACTCTATCTACCTGACAACGTGTGTCAAAACATGGTGATCGATTGAGTAGTTAAGGCGTGAAAGCGTGACAAACAAACAAACAAACTGAAGTTCGCATGCACCTACCTATAATAATATATAAATTTATTTCTTAAATTGATATTTTGCATTTGTCACGCAATGACAGGACATTAGGACAATTTTTACTTTTAAAATATACCATCATGACCTATGCAAATAAATTATTTATTATTATTTATTAAAAAAATATTAGTTAGGTCAGACATTTTTGAGAATGACTGTATAAGTGTATATTGTGATTAATATGGTGAGCTGCAACAAAACAAGTGAAAGCACAGCGTGCCAGCTGCAATGCAGCTGCGACTGCCTGCCAGCGACACGACACCCAGCGCTGTGCCGCACTGGGTTGCCGAGTCGGCTCTGGGCTCCTTCAGCTTGCACTAAACTCAGTCGAGTGCCAAGAGATCAAGGCAACAACACAATAAAATATTATACGAATAACAGAACTATCAACCCAATATAAATACGAATATCTGAGACTCCATAGCTACAAAGTCCAGCTAATTTATAGATAAAAAAACCGGCAAAGAGCTTAAAGGAAAGAAAGAACAGTCTTCGTGGTAAGGTACACATTGGCCGAGAGTTCTGTGTCGATCGCCAATGGACTGTTTTCATAGGTACATCGTCCTATCTTATCCGTTTGATTTATCAGATTTAGTAGTCAATAGTACAGAAATTTAAAATGGTAGGTACTGATATAAATATCAGTAGGTATCAAATATCAATATTTATAATTTTTAGGAACAATCAGCAAAAAACCGCCCTTCTCAAAGTCTTTAGAAACTTTACTAACTAGATAAAAATAACGCTAGAAGGGTGTTATTATGAAACTTTAAAATTGTTTATGCTGTTATTTGTGAAATGGATTGGATAAGATCGGAAAGTATAAACACGCTCAAACTTTAAATGAACATCGGCCGTGTTTAATATTATTTTTATTCGCGGTGTCTACGTGCACGAGTCAATCATAGTCAAAAATGCGCGCAGCATACAAACGATAAAATACGTTCCTACTTAATTAGCCGGAGTATATTACGAGTATAAAGACAGATTAAACTCCAAATCTCCATTAACCTCTGGAATAAATAACCATTACCTACTCGTAGAATTTTAAATATAAATAAATATTGCGATTCAAATAATTACAAAAAAAAAAAGAAACATAAACTCTATATAGAGATTAAATTAAATTCTCTTTCTGCTCAGCGATCGTAGCGTATCTATCTATCTATCTATCTACCTATATGGGCACTTATGTACCTTTAATTTCTATGGGGAGGAACGATAAAGCAGACCTAGCTATCAAAAATCGAAAAAAAAAACCAAAAAATGTAGAGTTTTCTAAAAATTATAATTTTAAATCTCTTATTTCTAACTTTATTATTGCGAAAATTTTTGAAATTTTGTTTACGTGTTTTTGTTACTGTTCAAATGATTAAGTACATTTTAGTATAGATACAACGATAATATAATCATTGGTGCGTCTTTGATGATCATGTAATTGAACTACTTGACCAACTGAGATGATATTCGCAAAAAAAATATTTTGTGGAGACGATGGTTCATAGTTAGTACAGTTCCCGAGGAAAGTTAGATTGCAAAAAAAATCCTTACTATTTATTTTAAATGCGAAAGTGAGAATGTTTGTTTGTTTGATACGCTTTGACGCCTTAAAGGCTTAACCGATCATCATGCAATTTTACGCACACGTTGTCAGGTGTACAGAGAAGTACATAGGATTATTTTTATCCCGTGTCAGCTCCGTAGATAACGCTGGAAAAATTTCATGAAATTTTGCATAGGTACACGTGGTTAGGGGTACACAAAAGGACATAGGCCACTTTTATTCTGGAATATTTTTTTAAGTTCGTCTTGTAGATTAATAAAAAATATTGGACACGGTATTTTTTCTTTTTTTACGTAATCAAAAAATAACGGAGCTACATTGAGTTGAAATTTCGTGTGACTTCACTAACCGGACAGTTTGTATGGCGGCTTATAGCGGTTAGTGCCGTCAACAGTCCCCACCCTAAACTTTAGTGCACTTTATCTCTGCATATTTTCATTTAATTGAAAAAGCAAAAAAAAATATAGACGCGTACCTAACGCATCTATTTTTTTTTTCTCTAACTGATGGACTAATTAGAATTTTGATTTTAAAAAGTCGTCAACATCCCTATCGAATGAAACGGAACAGCTAGTAGGTAGGTAAAAAAACTAAAAAATACAGATATGTATGTACGCGGGTGAACCCGCGGGGAACAACTGTGACGTGAATGTGACGGTGGCCCTATATCTCTATATCCGCAGCATTAGGTACGTGTTGTTATTTTGCCAACTGTGTATCTACGTAAGTAATTACTTATGATGAGCCAAGTCAACGAGAAGAAGGCGAATCAGAAATGACATTTTATCGAGAAATAAAAAAAAAACATCGTCGCAATCATCCTCTGGGACATCCCGAAATTTTTCTGTACGAATAGATGCTAAAGTATTTAGGACACAACATATTTTGTGCTCGCTAACGAATCGTCGTCATAGATTTTACCAAAAGAATTGCGAATAATATCATTGGTAAGAATGGGATATTTTCCTTTTGGGTTAAAAGCGTCAGCGTCGTTTAGCAGTTTGAAATAGCATTATGCATACCTAAATGGTACCTAACGTAGGTTAAGTTAGACGGAGTTTTTATGTAGGTAGGTAACCTGTAAAAAAATATTCTCAATTGAACTTAGTAACTTTTAATGAAAATGATTTCAAATCGCACGAACCGAAAGCCCACTAAATAGTAAACTTAATAATTATAGTTTTCATTAATTTTTTTATTTTTATTTTCATTGTTATTGTTATTATGAATAACAAAAAGTACTTACTATTAAAATATCAAGCTTGTTTCAGTAAAACCGTAGGGGATCTAATAGTTTCTAATATTATAAATTTTATATATGTTTATTTTGTTTGTTTATTAGTTTCTAAAATTATAATACCTATATTATGTTTGTTTGTTACATTTTCACTCCTTAACAATTTTGCATACACGTCGTTAGGGGTACGAAGAAGGACAAAGGGTACATTTATCCCAGAGTTCTCGCGGGAACTCCAAAATCAACGCGGGTGGCTCAACGGGGAACAGCAGTAGATACCTATTATAAAATGCAAAATATGTATAATTTATATAAAAACAAAGTATTATGCGAATACATAATTAATCCTTCAACATAAGTTGAATTAATCCTTCAACATAAGTTGAATTAATCCTTCAACATAAGTTACTAATTGAAAATAAATATTTAGCTAAACGTGAAATTTTAACTAGGTATGAATCACGACTCACGACGCAAGTTGAGGAAGGATGTGGAAATCACGTCAATATAGGTACCTACTACAATTAACTAACCAGAGTCTCATCCAGCCCAGGATACATGTCTAAATGCTAACTGTAATTTGCTCTTTCGGCAGTCCCAGCGTAAAAGCAGCAGATTAAGCAAATCCTACTTAGATGGTGGACCCGAGTCGAGCACTCCTGCCGCGGCGGGGCGAGCTGCCCCCTGTCGCTCCACCGTCCTCCCTTCGCGCGCCACCCCCTGCTACTTTCACTCTCGTGTGCTTTAGGGATATCAAGCAAGCACGAAACATTGTTAACGCCTCGTCATTCTCACGAAAATATACTCCCAACTCCACATACGAATAGAGACGTCATTCGCACGACCTAACACGCTTTTTGTCCGGCAACACTAATACGATGCGTTTGGGGTACAACACGTCATCATTAAATAAACATTTAATTTTATAACGTATTTTTAGTGCAACAGAGTCGTTAATCGTAAGTAATAAACACTATAAACACTGCCGAAGACAGCGGACGTAGTGTAGGTACGTCGCTAGTGAGACTTCAGTGACCCAACCGTAGGCCGTATCTACTTCGAAGGTTTATTTATGCTTGTCCGAATATGTCCACTCGATGTCCACGAAGATAGCTAGCAAATAAAGAATTCATGAAATGAACGCAGAGATATGGTGAGTGGTGAATTGGTGATGCGATACTCGCCGACGCGGTATCGTTGTTTTTACAGGCTAGGCGTAGGCGTCTACGTCAATGCAACAAACAACAACAGCTATAGAAATATTCAACAGTCAACAAGTTTCTATGGGCAAGTCACGTTGTCGTTTTGTAGACAGATGTTTGTCACAACTAGCATTGCCGATTGCGATTCTGCTATGCATTTAATCATCCGAAGTTATTCTGCAGCTGCAGATAAATGTGGGCACGGTTATTCTATAGAAAACATAGATTTCGACTTTTATAAGATATTCCTACATTTGGAGTCGCATGGAAGATCATTCGATCATCTAGATTACATTGATCGATCTACTGCGCTTCCGAAATGTGCAATGAAACAGGTAAGTACCTAATTTACCCGATTGTCGATTAATTTATAATGTCGAATATGATATGTTATATTACATAATATGTAAGTGTATAGTTATCGCGAATGACGACTCAAGAGCAGCAGAGTGAAGACGGAGAACTGAGCCCGAGCCCCGAGGTCGGGCGCGCCTGTGTTGCCGTTGCCGTTGACTACACCCACCGCGACCCTACGGCCCACGCGATAAGGCACACATCGCCGCGCGCGCACGCTGACCTCACCGCACCGCACGGCCCCGGCAAATAATAAATATGTAACTCTGATAAAGCCGCAGAAGCGATGACCGGCGAGTATTGAGGGATTCTCGTTTGGCAAACAACTGGCGGGTCATCGCGCCCGCGACGCCGCACCGAGGCCGCTCGGTTCGATGAGGACAACAACGCCGGGTGTGGACCGCCGACGGCTATTTCTGGTCAGCGGGGATCGACCGTCCGACGGCACGCGGCCCGCCGCCCGGCCGACACCTTTGCTGCGACGCCGCTCGGTATTCGTTATACGTAAGTGGCGTACGTGCCTAAGTAGATAGGTAGACACTGCATAGTATAGGTACATACCTGGTGGATGCGAGCGGAAGTGGTGTGATGCGCGGCTCGAACAACACTCGTGTCGGGTGGCGCGCGGCGGACTGGCACGCGGCAGCAGCGAGTAGCGGCGGCAGCAGCGGCCGCCGCCCGCGCGCCCCGCTCCCCCCGCGACAGCCGCGCGCCCGCTGCATTCCGTGCGTGCGCCCGCCGCCGTCGGGAGCGCCGCCGACGCTCGCCGCCGCCACTGGCACCAGCCGCGAGTCTTGCCGTATCTCGCCTTGCCATACCTCGTATCTGTCACCTCCGCATGACCCTTGCGATCCGCCTAACCAAAGCAACCTTGATACTCGCTACCTACTTGCTATACGTACCTACCAACCAAATGTAACAAAAGAATGAAATTAACACGAGTAAGCGTATGTTTTCTTGATCATTAATTAGAGAGTCATAAAATAGCTTAGGTACCTATACCTAAAGTAGTTTAAATTTACTTGTATTTTATTTGTAAAAAAGTTGTTGCACGCAATTTCACCTGTGAGCATTTTGGAATATTTTCGAGGGAACTCCTTCTTGTACCGGGATAAAAATTACGCTATAAATAGGTATATAGATCCGGACCTAAGCTATATCTACCTACATTCTGTAGATACGTAGCTCTAATACATATATTATAATAATATGATATTAAAGTAGATCGACTTCGACATCATCATAATATCGACTAGCTGTGCCCCGCGGTTTCACCCGCGGTAATTTCGGAGTTCCCGCGGGAATTCCGGGATAAAAAGTACCCTATGTCCTTCTCTGTACCCCTGACAACATGCATGCCAAATTTTATCCAAATCCGTTCAGCCGTTTTTGCGTGATTGAGTAAACGTATGCGAGGATAAGAGCTCGAAAGGATAAGAACTCGTTCATCCGATTTCCTTCAAATTTATCGTCACTGCTCAGCTCCTATGTGTCTTAGCGTGATGTTATACATATAGCCTATAACCAGCCCAGGAGTATGAACTACAATCGTACCAAGTTTGGTTAAAATCCCTTCAGTAGTTTTTGACCCATGCGTGCACATACAGACAGGCAGACAGACAGACAAAAAATTTACTGATTGCGTTTTTGGCATCAGTATCGATCACCATTCATCCTCCAATATTAATTTTGAATATATATTCAATGTACAGAATTGACCTCTCTACAGTTTTATTATAAGTACCTATAGAAGATATAGATATAGATAAAGAAATCTTAAGTGAGTAGGTACCTATAGTCATATGCATTCACGTAGTCAGGTACAGAAACGTACATGGTAACTACCTACTCCGTTTCTCGGAATTCCCGCGGGAACATCGAAATTAACGCCAGTTAAACCTTATAAAACCTTGTTAAACCTTTTGCATAGTACACGTTGTCAGGGCCCGGGTACCGAAAAGGATATTTGATATTTTGTATTCCAGAATCCCCTCGGTAAAATTTTCCATAGACCAACAGAACAGATATTACTAGCTGTGCCCCGCGGTTTCACATGCGTGAAACTTCTTTTATATAAACCTTGTCCTGACAATAACGAACACAAAAAAAGAACAATTTATCCAATTTGGTGAAGTCGTTTGGAAGTTATGCGCTTAGCAACACATTAGACGATTCATTTTTATTATTATTTTTAGACTAGATGTGCCCCGCGGTTCCATACGCGTGAGTTGCGGTATTCCCGCAGGAACTCCAAAGTAGCCTAATGTATTCATTATAACATCAGCTAATTAACAGTGAAAGTCCCGTCAATATCGGTCCAACCGTTTCGGAGATTTACCCGTGTGAGTTTCGGAATTCCCGCAGGAACTCCAAACTTCTTTTATATAAACCTTAGACAATAACGAACACAAAAAATAACTATTATCCAATTTGGTGCAGTCGTTTGGAAGTTATGCGCTTAGCAACACAAATGGCGATTCATTTTTATTATATACTAGCTGTGCCCCGCGGTGTTACCCGCGGAAATTTCGGAGATCCCGCAGGAATTCCGGAATGCAAAGTACCTACCCTATGTCCTTCTCTGTACCCCTGACAATGTGTACCTAAGTAGGTATGCAAAATTTCATGAGATTTCACCGACCGGAGTTCCTGCGGGAATTCCGGGATAAAAAGTATCCTATGTCCGTTTCCTGGTTCTAAGCTACCTCCCCACCCATTTTCAGCCAAATCGGTTCAGCCGTTCTTGAGTTATAAGTGGAGTAACTAACACGACTTTCTTTTATATTATAATATAAGATTAGATATTATATAGAGTTAGATTTATATAGGTACAGAGATCTGCTCCGTTGTCAGGGAGGCAATGGACAGGCACCGCTGGGGGCAGATCGTGAGACGCATCGCGGCACCAGCATCCTCAACCGACGATGACCACGATCCTCAGTCATGAGGGAGCGACCAGAGAAATAGAGAGGTAGGTACAGAGATTGCAAATTTGCAATACATCGCTCGTCTAACCTTACACCCTGTACAATGTTCCTACTTCCTGCAAAGTTCCTGTAAGTACCTATGTGATGCTAAAAGTATGTAGTTATTGTGTATACGAAGAGTAGAGGTCAGAGGGGTATAATGGTACCTAGTAATCTACATACACTTTAATAAGGACTCAGTGGTAAGCTTAAACTCTTTTAATGCGTCTAAAAATCTACTAGGTACCTAATCTAGATGTTTTGTGTAGGTACTAGTTGTTGCCCGTGGTCGGTATCAATGACCAATTGCCCACTTGTGTTGTTGAGTTGCCCTATTGGGTTGTTTTGCTCACGACGACGAGCTCGTGGCGGGACGTAGTCCATCTACCCACTCCTTATTTGGCTAGTCACCGACTTTGTACAGTCAGTGGTATTATGTATAGCATAAACCCAACACAAATCAATCCTACTATAATAAGTATTATAAATGCGAAAGTTTGTAAGTATGTATGGATGGAGGGATGTATGGATGGATGGATGTTTGTTACTCTTTCACGCAAAAACTACTGGATGGGTTTAAATGAAACTTTAATAATATAGCTTATACATCAAATTAACACATAGGGTACTTTTTTCCCGGAATTCCCGCGGGAACTCCGATTTTACCGCGGGTGAAACCGCGGGGCACAGCTAGTAATTAATGTTTATAACGAGTATTTTGGTGTTTTGGGTTAAATCGGTATTTTGTTGTTTTAGCTTTTTAGTTTTTAGTATAGTGCATTTTTGTATTTTTGGAAGTCGGCTTTAATTTTTTTGTTAAAATTTTGTTTATTTATTTGTGTGATTCACAATAGTTTAATGTCAACTGCTCATCACCTTTTACAAAATATTGCTTTTCCGATGCAGGGAAGTTAATTTTTGAGAAATTCTCTTGGTACTTCATCATCAGTATTCTATACTTTGCCATGTATTGTCTAGAAACCATATTAAAGTAATCAAATCGGAACCCGCGAAATACGTATTATTAAGTAGTTCTGATAACCATCTGTGGTCTTCATCATCAGTTCCACTTCTCCAAACTTCGCTTTCCGAAAGCAAATGAACGATTCTCTATAAAAAAAACCCAAATCGCTATAGATGTGCCTATAATATTTGAAGAGTTCCCTTGATTTCTCCAAGATCCCATCATCACATCCCGATTTGGTGACAATGGGACCAACTTCCTCCTTTTTGGAAGTTGGTTAAAAAGGGAACGCGTGAAAAGCTTGAAGCCTTTGTAGGTTGGAGACACCTTTTAGATGTGGTAGTAGTTAGCTTTCCTTTCTCTCTCTGTGCTGGTTTATAATCAAACCAATAGATGTCACTGAAAAAAAGTGGGACAAAGCCATATAATATAATATTATTACTCTGAGGACAAAGTAAAAAAAAAAAATCTTTTACTTTATGAGATTATCCGCGTGTCTTTTTACGCTAATCTCCGGAACTTACAGGTCGATTAAGCTTAGCATTTAGCAAGGAGCAATATATCCTACCATAAAGACAAGTCAACTCAACAACTAAAAAAAATAAAAAGTAGTATTTCATCCGTCAATCATTTGTTAACGATAATTAATAATTTCGATACTCAGGCAAAAATCTTGGCGCTATTTATTTTTTATAAACTTTTTAGTAATTATATTATTTCATTTAGGGGGATTTAGGGGTTTTTAATTTAAACTTTAGGTTAGGGGTAAATATTGTCAAGAGTTGGTAACACTGTAGTAGTCCTTCCTTATCAACTGGCGTAAAGGACTTGTATCCATGGCCGTTAAAAAAAAGACAAAAAAAAAACCTTCCTTCCTTATCAAAGTAGGTCATTGAAGAAAATAAGTGATTACCTTCTCTCTGATTAATAATTAATGTATCATTAATACTTTCTAGTTTCTGTCCTTATTTCATGAAGTGATTGCTGTGCCCGTTTAATTACAACTTCCAAAAAATGCGTTAGGTATGGAAATTAATATCACAACATTTGTAAATCCTTTTTCATTTTTCTTCACTGTTGAAGTTCAACATACAGTTTCGCCTAATAGTAAACTAAAGATAACAAATAATAATGTTAGCACAACTTCAAGACCAGAAGTATCTGATAAAAATCACGGTCGCGTAAGTGATTTATCCTTTTATTTACTAAAATTTGATTCACATTTCAAAGATCAAGAGATCAAATTGGTGCCACTGAAAATTGGTGCTACAGCTTGCAGGGTACCCAGCTAGTTTCTGCAATATTGTGAGCTTCCTATTTGCCGCCACAAACACCTTTTTTGGTTAATATTTTATTGTTTTTCGTAGTACGTACTTAAATTACGATTGCATTGTACCTACTATTCAATGCAAGTAAATTTGTGTGGCAATACAAACTTTCTATTCCTATAAATTCTAACTATTTGTTCCAGTATGTTGCTGTTTGGTTTGAAAACAAATGGACCAGAGGGGTTATATGTATGTCTTCCCAATTTCGAATTTGGCTTATTGATTATGGCTTTTTCTTGCGACCAGATGAAAAAACAGTTTACATTGATTTACCACCAGAATATAAAAAATATCCCAGCAAAGTAATGGAAGCTAGTATTCATGGGGTAGTTCCAGTAAATAAGGTAGTTTTTTCTTCTTAATTATTTTATATCAAGGTAGGTACTAAATGGTCTTCTACCTTAGATGTAAAAAATGGTTTCTGCTTTTTTCAGACTTTAACGTTTTCAGGTAATGAATGTGAAATAACAAGTGAATCTACTCTAACTTGGATTCCAGGGGCAACAGAGAAGGCACACAAATTGCTGAAAGAGGCATTGCACACATGCTTTGTGCCAGTTATGACCCTGTCCACAAAGAACAATGATATTGTAAATTTACTAAGTATTATCTGTATTTATAGATATTCATCTCTGAATTAATAACAATTTTTTTGGTTAATTTCTTAGGTACTTGGAGACCTTTATTTGAATTTCCATTATCATGGAAAATATGTTAATATAATTGAGTTACTATCACTGTGGCCAGCATTTTTGGAAGTAAATAAAGAAGCTTACATTAAAAGTAACTAGTAATTTTTTTTAATCTGTATTAAAGCAATTACTGTTACGTGTTAGGTTTTGTGTCTTCTTAATGTGGGTATTCTTTGATTTCAGATTTACCTATCTATTATTCAAATCATAGGAGTCATTATGCTTGTTCATTACCACCAGAGCTGCCTAACTTTGATTTAAAAACTGTTTCATTAGAAATGACAATAGCTGAGTACTCCACTATATGTGCTAATATTCCAAAATTAATGCCAGAAGAATATGATATGAAATCACTTGATGGCAGCACAGTCGTAGAGGCTAAAGGCACCAACAAAAAGAAAAAAAATAAGCCATACCGATTAACTCCATCTGAAATAGAAGAATATTCTAATATGTTTATCAAGATCAATGGAGTAGAGTGCAATGTTTTACAGGTGTTGTTGAATAAAATAAGAGATTTGAATATGTGTGAACACTATAAGGATCATGATCTTAAGTCCATTGGAAGGGGTGTCACTAGAAGGTCTGATCTGTTTTGATTTGGATTATACTTTCATTCATACTCAACAAAATATATAAGCATTTGATACTTTCTGGTTTTATAAGCACTGATTTTTCAATCCTCAGTTAGAAAGGGCTAACTTGAGGATAAGTTTGAAAATGGAACTTGTTTTGTATGAACTGAGATCTGAATTTGTTGAAACATCTGCCCTGAGACGATTTAGGCGGTTCTTACACGAAAGTCGCGCACGGGCATAAGGTGGAGAAGCAGATTATTTGTATGACATCCTTAGCTCCGTAGACGATAAAAATATTTCTTACAAATCAATGCGACACCGTCTCAAAATCAGTGCGCGTGTACTTTTGAGAATCACGGCGTCAAGCACGGCGCACGAGGTCCCACTTTAATAATAAACCCTAATAACATGGCACTTAAGTACAAAATAACGATGTCATAAGTGTATTCTACTGTGCCATGGACGTAAATGGACTGTGATCATAACATTATTCTATACCTATTTAAGTAAACGAGAGACTTTAGACTTTCTGAAATTATGATAAGCATGTCAGTTATCAGTATTAAGCTACTAATAGTATAAACTATTGAGATTCCCTCGGAAACTGGTTTGGATAGTGTCCGACTGAATCTTCTGCTTCGACTCGGGCCACCTTTGCCCAAAATGGGCCCATATTTTTACCGAAGCCGAAGGCACCGAAATTGAACGATCTTTTACGATTTAACGGGAGAGGCGAAAGCAAGGGAGGCAGGGGTCGCATCACATTGCGTTGCGCCGGTCGCCGCCATTACCAGTAGATAACGAAGTAAAATATAACCAAAACTTACAGTTAAACTATCCTCCACTTCGGCCAAAAATCGACCATTAGTCGGACTCGGACCTAGTATAAAAAGTATCCTAGGTGTAACATGTACATTACAAACATTACAAACTTTGAATTTGTAACAAACATCCTATGTTTGGATGTTACTTACATCCTGAGTTTATGAATGATGAATAATTTGGATTCCAAATATCTTAAATTTGGAAACCAAATCAATTCAGAAGGAATGGATTCATGAGTCCCCGAGGGAATGCTACTACTACGTAATAAGTACCTATAGTATAAGGCAAAGCATTCTTTGTTCCTTTCTAAGCCTTATTATACTGCTCAATAGAGTTCTAGAAATAGGTATATATATAATATATTTTTATAAGACTCGTTTACACACTCGACTCTTTTTTCAGAGTTGATAAGACTGATTATATTATAGTTCTGTTATCCTTCAAGCTCACAGACTGTTGGATATAATAAGCATGTTTTTTTTTTATTGTTTGAAACAGGAGAAAAATTTTGTTACACAACTATTTGAAAGTTATGAATAAAACAATGTTGATTACATTTACAATTTTTTTATTTTATATACAAATTTAAATTCATCCATTGTGTGAATAAATCTAAGTAGTATCTCTTATAACTAAGTAGTTTATTTTAAATTACTACCTACATAAATTATAGGAGGACTGCAAAAAAAAATGTACATACAAATCTAATAAAATAATGGGAATTATATGAGTTACTCATATGACATTAGGTAAAATATGGCTAGTACTGCTAAAGTTTTCATGTTTTTATTATGGCTCTTAAAATTCAGTAGACTGCAGTAGACCGTAATTAAACGTAAACGCATTTTACATAACAGTATGAGTTTAGAATCATCTCTAATACCTACTATGAATACTATCAATGAGCCGGAAGTCCAATAGAGAAGGGGTTGACGCTTGTACATTCCTCCATCTGCTTATTACTTCCCGCGCATTGAGTTGTCAAGATAGCTCTTTAATTCCATAAATAAATTAAATTTAAAAATTCTGAGTAAGAAGGTATATATTCACCTACGTTATTATAGATAAATTATATAATAAAATTATACGCTATGATCAAGTAGGTACTAAACATTGATAGAACATAATGATAAACGATTCGATTATTTAGATAGATTAGGTATGTATCTACGTAAAAGAAAAAAAAGCTTTTTACCTGTGACATTTAGGAATGAGACGGTACCTAAAGTATAACCTGGTAGGTATTCATCGTGAATCGAACGTAGCCTTGATTAGCAGAGAGGCATGGTGACCATTTCGTTAAAATCCAAAGAATTGACAAAAAATTCCTATATATTTACACTCCACCCATGTATAATACCTGGATCATAGGTTATAGATAACGTTAATTTAAATCACAGACGAAGGCCCCGGTTGGTGCTGGCGACGTAGTTAAGGAGTTCCTCGGAATCCTCGCACACGAACGGCTTCTCGTGGTAGCAGGCGACGTCGTGCCACGCGATGCCATCGTTGTACACGTTGTTCAACACACTCATGCACGACTCCACCGTGCCGTTGATGTCGTATTCCGCATTGTCGGGCTGACGCTGCTTCTTATGGCCCGTCTGGGACCAAGGGTTGTAGCCCCAGCCGTTGGGGATCTACAGCACGACATGGAGATTTACTTTTAATCCTTACATATTATAAATCAAAGTCCTCTGCTGCGTCTGTCTGTCCGTCGGTTCGCGATAAACTCAAAAACTACTAACGGATTTTCATGCGGGTTTCATCAATAGATAGAGTGTAGATTCAAGAGGAAGGTTTATACGTAGTTTATCCTGTAATTCCGGCGGGAACTCCGAAACTACCGCGTGTGAAACCGCGGGGGACAGCTAGTATTTAATAATATAGATAGTTCATCCAAAATCGACCATATTTATTTAGAGAACTTTATTACACTATATCGTACAAAAGGCGGACTTAATGCCTAAGGCATTCTCTACCAGTCAACCTTTTGGCTAGGTGATATAGTTTAATAATAATAATAATAATAATAATAAACTCTTTATTGAACACCACTTAAAAATAAACAATTACAAAAACAAATTTTACTATAAGGTGGAACAATCGGCGGTCTTATCGCTCAGAGCGATCTCTTCCAGACAACCATAGGGTGCATAGGGAAAATTATAATTTAGTGGCATATTTAATTTAAATCAGTCCATTAGCTTCACAGAGAGACATCAACTGCAGTACTTCTCGTTCTATTTAAGATTACAAAACATCTAATATACCTAAATAATCTATATATCTACTAATATTAAAAAGAGGAAACTTGTTTGTTTGTTTGTTCCAATTTAACTCAAAAACTACTGGACCGATTTCGAAAATTCTTTTACCATTAGAAAGCTATATTATCCCTGAGTACCTAACATAGGCTATATTGTAATCCGTAATTCCCGCGGGAACTCCGAAATTATCACGGGTGAAACCGCGCGGGACAGTTAGTATACAATATAGTTATCAATATCTACTATATTGATTATATTAAATATTGATAGTAGGTACTACATATTTTTCTGGATGCAATGCTTACCTGGGTGGTAGGTGACATCTTTTCCCTATTCGCGGACCAGAACCACCCAAACACGTTCTTGGGTTCGAGGTCTCTGCGTGATTCACAACCTTTGAAGTCGCAGAGACGACCCGATGTCCAGATGTAAGGCACATCATCTGAAATATAACGAATTTCTATGAGAATCGAAAAAACACCGATATCCCTAACTATAGATAATAATATGTATTATACATATGTATTATACAAATGAATCTATTATTTACTAGAGTTGCTTTGAAAAAGGCCGGACTACAGGGTCTGTTGTATTAATACCTCCTGAATCATGCAGTTAAGGTACCCCATCTAAACACTCAACTGAATGAGATTGAACATATCTAATATTGTGTTGTACATTGTACAAGCTTTAAGGCGGAAACACACTTGTACCTACCTACCTTGTCGTGTCGTGTTGTGGCGCGTTCTGTTGTGACTTGTGGTGCTTCTCTAACCATAAATTTGATAATTTTTGTATCGCTTAAGCAGCTTATTTACTTCTGGACTTATAATAATAAAAACAACTGTATTGTTATCATTTATTGATTTTACGTAATTTTACCAAAATGTATCTAATATTAGCCAGTAACTTGTGGAAACGTAGTGGATTGTACATTTACTTATAGTTATACTGTATATCGAGTTGTAGTATATAATGTACGATTGTTTGTTTTCCCAAATAAAATAAAATAAAAAATAAAAATACCAACCATACTAAATGTAGGTATGATTTATGAACGATATACTTCTGTCGCGACAAAATACAACACGACCCATAAGTGTGTTTCCACCTCTATAAAATCCTTTACTATAAATGCGAAAGTGTGTTTATTTGTTTCGCTTTCACGGCTAAACTATACTCGACCGATTGCCATGAATGCATACACGATGTCAAGGGTAGGTACAGAGGGGACAAAGGGTAGGTACTGTTTACCCTGAAATTCACGCGGCCACTACGAAATGAAAGCGAGTCAACACATTCACACACACTTTCATAATTACTTATAGTATATTAATAAGATTGACATATCAGCTAACTAATGTTATAAATGCGAATGTGAGTTTGTGCGTTTGTTACGTTTTCACGCCTTGACTACTTAAGACTACCTACTTGAGATTTCATAATGATCGGCATTACGAAATCTCACATACACGTGATTAGGCATACAGAAAAGGACATCATAGAGAAAGAAGTACTCAAAAATAGAAACATAGAAAAATTTACAAAATCTACATCATTGCGAGGGAAGTCGCGGCCGAAAGCTACTAAAGAATAGATGAATTATTAAATACAGATAACGAAATGCGATGTGAAGGCTCATCAGTGGGTCGATCTTATTGCCTTGAGAATGTGCGATTACTTATATTGAACATATGACAAATCAAAATGTATATTTATGTACATTTTTGATGATTGTAGGTAGGTACCTATAATTTTTCGAAATTTAATCAGATGTATTTTTTTACTATGTTACGTATTTGCAATTAACAAAAAAATTAAAACCGACTTCCAAAAACACAAAACTAAAAAGCTAAAAATAACAAAATACCGATTTAATCCAAAAGACAAAAACACACGTAATATTATTATTGGTTTGTGCTACCACTGATCGGTTTGAATTCGGTGACAAGCCCGCTGGTGTCTGCCCACTTGGATTGTTCTGCTCACGAAGAGCTGGTGGCGGGAGTCGACTTAGCCCATCTTCCCCCTCCATATTTGGCTTGTCACCGACTTCATACCGATCAGTGGTAGCACAAACCAATAATAATGCCTGGTAAGGCACCTATAGTAAAAGTACATAGGTAGGTAACTAGGTACCTATATCTAGTTTATTCTAAGTAAGACTTACTTTGCTGAATGAGTTTGAAGATTAGATTGTTTTCCTCCTGCGTCTCCATAGAGATAAGGTCCATGCAGTACTCTCTACAGATGTTGCGTGCATCCAACCAATCCACCTTTTTGTTGGCGTGGGCCGGAACGTGTCCGCTGTAGAAATAATTGTGACCTCTGTAGAAGAATTCCTTTGGTCCTGAAATAAAAATGGCATAGTATGAATATCTCATTGAGATAAGTTTTTCACCTACTTATTAAGAGCTAAACTAGGTCTCTGAGCAGTTACTGCAGTTGTATTTTATTAAAAAAAAAAAAACAACCACAACATACAGTCGAATTGAGAACCTCCCCCTTTTTGCAAGTTGGTTAAAAATAAGTTATAATAGGTAAGGTGTATTAAGAACCGTAGCAAATGTATGTTATACCTAGGTACTTCTATTTTATTTGTCTACCTCTCCGGATACAGGCATCAAGTAAGCCGCAGTAGATCATGTCCTATCTTCTGTCTTATATATTACTAGCTGTCCCCCGCGATTTCATCCACGGTAATTTCGGAGTTCCCGCGGGATTTCGGGGATAAAAACTTTTAAGTTGGACCATATTACAAATGGTTACAAAATTTTATCAATATCCGTTCATTAGTTTCGGAGTCCATCGCGGACAAACAACGTGACACGTTGACAAGATTAGGTATATAAAAATGAATCCCTGCCCTTGGTCACGGCATCACCCGTGATCGGTTGGACCAATTTCGCGAATTCTTTTTTATTGTCTTCGTTATAGTAAGGAGGACAAGAATAAATGAAGTTTGGAGCTCCGGCGGGAATTCCGATTCTCCGAAACGGTTGGACTGATTTTGACGGGACTTTCACTGTTAATTAGCTGATGTTATAAGGAGTAAATTAGGCTACTTTAGAGTTCCTGCGGGAATTCCGAAACTCACGCGAGTGAAACCTCGGGGCACATAATTTTTAAAAATAAATATTATTATATTTGCCTTCTATGTGTTCTTAGGTTGAAGCCACAACAGCAAAGAGCTAGCGATAGTAGGCAATATGTCTGTTCACTAGGATTAGTCACTCAGCGAGTTTCATGGCTCTTAGCAATAATCGAAGCTCTTTGTAGCCTAAACCATTGATCGGATTGTGATGAAATTTTGGTGGGTTGTGGGTTGGGTGGCGTACCTACGCCCACGAAGGTTCCTGATGATATAAAAAGTTCCTGCGGGAATTCCGAAACTTACGTGTGTTAAACTGCAGTTTCCAGCTATATTATTATATTGATTTTTGTCATGCATTAAAGTGCGATATCAGATGTGCGATATCGTAGCCAGGTCAAGTACCGTACTTGTGTAGGTAAATCATGGTCGTGACATTGGCGCCGTTGATCTAAGAGCCATGCTAAATAGTTATAAGGTTAATGTCGTAACAGAGAATGAAAGATGTCTATTACATAAATACGCATCATAAAAAGCAGCCTTTTATGTTTAATTAACATGACATAGCATCACGTGCAGATTGCCATATAAGATGGACACTCTAGATCAAGAAGGTCGATTCACAGACTAGATAATTATCAATAGAAATCCGATAAAATAACGATTTATAAAATAGATAATCGCATATTTCGTGACAAAATAATTAGTTATCTACCTATAAACATTTTAAAAAATTTGAGGCAGATATGTCATTGAAGATATTTAAAATAGAATAGGTAAGTACTTAATGCAGGTCTTATAATTCAGAGCAAAATTCAAAATTATTGTTTTTAGAATTTCTATCTGTACTTATGTTTGTACGCGCATCACACAACATATTATAAAAACGGTATTTTACATTGAGTAAAAATGGTATTTTACACCTATGGAGAGAATGGTACTTTTAATTTAAGCTAGAAGATAATGAGAAGTTATATTTGACCATTTTAAAAGCAGGTAAATATGTATGGACCCTACGGTAACCTCCTAACACCTGCAATTGAGCTGGGTCGCAGGCAACATAAGTGAGAGGTCAAGACTCAACGATGCACGTATGTTTGAATCTGTTTGTATTATACGAAAATTAAGTTTCGCAACAATAGCTTTAACTATATAAAGATATTACGCAGCTTTAACTATACTGCACGAGGTAGATAACTTTGGCAAGAACAAGATTTTATCCAATTAATTCTTTATTGTTCTTTACTGCGTTGCATTGACAGCAGATCGTGTGCCTACAGCTGCCTGTGTGAGACGACTTGTAATGGATGACTCTGATAGACGTGGCCTGACTTTCCGACTAGTGACGTACCTACTGCAGCCATATAAACTATAAACAGATGTGTCGATCACGTAGCGCCGACTAGGCCAAGGATCACCTTTCGGATAAATTTTACACGTTGAAAAGAGCCTAATTTTATTTATTGGAACAAAGTTCTTTAACGCTGCTTGCGGTAAAACTTAACTGGTAGAAATCGCGACACGACACGTAAGGAAAAAGGGTTATGCTTCTGCAAATGGAGACGCTCTTGCGACGTAGTTCAGATATTATCACCAAGCGCTTTTGTATCATCTCGTGTTAGTTAATTAATGTGACTTTTACAGAACTTTTTCAAAATTACATTCGGAGTTAAAAATAAAAGTCGTGAGGAACTGCGTTCCTGACAGGAGTCCCTCGACCAACTAGACTTTTAAACACAACTCACATTTAGCTTAGAATTGGAATTGATTAATTTTCAAGTGGAACCGTCGGATCATGTTATGTGCTTGGTGACAGATTTTCAACTTGAAGGTGGTAGCTAGGCAACCGGGTATTCGGATGTACTCTACCACTAAGGTTTTATCACAATGTTTTCCTTCAGCGATATCAAAAGCACGTGTTGGGATTCATGGCATGTTGTCCGAACTCGCCAACCACTGAGCTTTCATGCCTGTAAATCATCCTTTTATCTCTAAGCGCTCAATAGAAGCTTCCTTTTCAACTGTAGGTATGTCCATAAATTTAGGTACAATATTCGAAAACGCACGATCGATAATAGTCGATTTATATATATATATATACATACATATATATTATACGCATAGCTCTTCAGTGTGAAGAAAGTAGGGAATTGTGCAGTCCAGTAACCCATTCGGCAAGCGTTTCCAACATCACATTTCAAGAACCAAATTTTTTTGGTATCTTGCTGGCGAAAGGTTCATGCGGATTGTTAGTCAGGTGTATTTCCAGCGAAGATAGGATGCGCAACATGATATGTTTATCGAACGAAAGATAAAATTGTCGACACGACAAATATTTGTGGGCGTCCAAGCAAAAAAGTGCAGTAGTTGAGTTAAGACTAGATTCGGTCAAACATTTTTTACCACTGGTAGACAAAACGATATATTATGTCAACGAGACTCGATAAATGGCTCGATAAAATTTTATCGTGTTGCGCATCCTAGCTCCGCAGGTCACAGCAGTAGGTATTCACAAAACGGAAACACTTGCAAGCCGATCGAAAATACATATTTTTTGTTGCTAAGGTGTGAACAAAGATATAACTAACTACTTATTAGAGGTATAGGTATCTACAGTCAATCGCAACAACATTGCTAATGAGGCGTAATTGCGGCAGTAATGTGTTGGGAGCCACAGCGGACAATAACATTGGAAAACCTTGGTCGGCGACACGGTGACTGATGTGTGATTGTTTGGAAGGGAGCGGGAAGGCGATATATTCAAACTTCTCGTGGTTAGATTCAATATAATTGTTTAGATTTAGATACAGGCGTGTTTTTTTCTATACATAGTAATATTATAAATGCAAAAGTAATTCTGTCTGCCTGTAAAACCCCCGGAATGTCTCCGGAAATAATTTCTAGAACATTATTCCCTAACCTCTCTCCCTAGTCCTCATCAGATTGTCAGGTAATTTTTTTTAGGAGAATATTTATTTTCCTAATATTGGTACAAGGGAGGGCGGTAAAAAAGCGGGCGCGTTATATGGGGGGGGGGGGGGATCTCCAAAAAATGCGTGACGTAATACTTGAACGCTCCCTATAAGTATCAATTCAAGTATCGAAAGGCGAGATGATATTTATTATTAAAATCGAAGGCTGTATTGCAATAGGTATTCGGTTTTGTATTTTGCCTTGTCTTATGTATGTGAGAGATGGGCGAGATAAAGAGCCTGCATGCCAAAAAATAAATTGTATTTGTGCAATAATGTACAGAAATGCATTACGTCTTATTATAAAGACGACTCGGTTGGAAATGAAGTGGATTAATGTATGAAATTAATACTGGTATATACATGTAGATAAATAATAAAATAGGAGATTATCTCTTATTATCTTTTAGGGTAAGGCCACACTACAAAGAGCTTTGCTTTTTGCTAAGAGTCAGACCAAGCTACTCCCTGAGTGACTTATCCTAGTGAACACATTTATATTGCATACTATCGCAGTTGGCCACATTGGCATCGCATGGTGACTGGCTAGGCATGACGTCACGCCGTGCTACAGTTTATAGCACGTTGTGACGTCACGCGAAATTTCGACTTGATGTATCTCCGTTATTTATTTATTATCTACGTAAAAAAATAAAAAATACGTGTCTATATAGTATTTTTTATTAATCTACAAGACGAACTAAATAGAATTTTGATTTTCTTACCCCGGAACAAGCCTATTACAATAGTGAAAGTGAGTTTTTTATGTGTTTGTTTGTTTGTTACGCGTTCACGACTCTACGGATCATCCTGAAATTTTGCATACACGTTTTCAGGGATACAAAGAAGGACATGGGGTAGGTACTTGTATCCCGGAATTCCCGCAGGATCTCCGAAAGTAACGTTTGTGCAACTGCATAAAATTTTGCATACTACACGGTGTCAGGGGTTATACAGAGAAGGATGGAAGGAAGAAGGACTTTTTGTCCTAGAATCCCGCGGGGACATTACCGCAGGTAAAGCCGCGGGGATCAGCTAGTACTTTTTTAAATAATAAATTTAAAATCTTTTAGCTTATTACTTGGATTTTTTTTTAATTTTTATAACTTTACAGCGTTAAAAAGCCGTGAGCTCAAGAAAAAGAAGCTCTTCGAGAAGAACTAATAATATGTAACTTATCACAAAATTTTTATTAAAGCCAACTTAATGACTCTATATTAAATTCATTGGAACTTGGCAATAGTAAATATGTCTCAATTGTCCTCAAGGCAACGCGATGCCGCGTTCAAGATCATTCTATCTTGGAATTTATGACGAAGATAAATGATGACACCATAATACATAATATATATATTACTTCTTTGCTAAATAGAAATAATGAAAAACTCGCGAACTCATCTTTAGGCGATTAGTTAAGTTAAAATATATCCTTCAAAATACACTTTTTATATGAATTTCATAGTTTTTATGAAATAACGAAAATAAAATATTTCAAAAAATTATCTAACTAATCCCGCTGTTTTACCTACTATGGAAGATTTCAGGATTTCCCCGAAATTCCCTATTATACCGAAGAATAGAGATTATATTATAAAGAAGCGATACTCTTCGCCTCCCACCAATTTCACGCCTCCTCATACCCCGCGAAAGTTTCTTGGAAATTCCGAAGAAATAATTATTCACTGACAGCTGACAGTTACATACGCAACACGCACAACACGTGTACGTATACAAGCCGGCCGTCTTTACTTGTGGGAAAGTACTTGAATCAGTTCATTTGTATGGAGTGTCATCGGACTGATTATACCTATTAAACCTGTCGCTTGTTTAGGGAAAGTCTACGATTTCAGATTTTTTAAATACTTCCCCACATTTATATACACCCAAAGATTGTCTGGAAGAGATCGCTAGTAAAGCGATAAGACCGCCTTTTGTATGCCTTTAGTTATAAGTTTTTGTTATTACACTGTAACATTATTTTGGTGTACAATAAAGTGTATTCTATTCTATTCTATTCTATATACATTCGTACCTACTACCTACTAGCTTTTACACATGATTAATTAAAATGTATAAAAGTAGAGTAGATGTAAGATTTTTGTAATGTAAGGTCATAACCAAAACATTTTATCAGATATTTTCCTATAGTATCGTTAGTAAAATTAAGTAGTAGTCTTTCATAATTTTTCGGATCTTATCGGATTAAAATTTTGTTTGAAATAGTTTTATTATACTTTGAATCAAGTTTAATGTAGAAGAGACGCAACTGTTTCGCTTTTAATGATTTCATATTATGTCCTTGAAATTGTACGATGTTACATAATCACACACTTACCTACTCCCCTGAAATAGAAAATGGTTTATCTTTTTTGAGAATACCTACAATGGTAATTTAGTATATAGTTTGGGGACTAATTAGTTTTCATGTTTGATTTACTATATGATTATAATTAAACTGTACGTAGACCGTACCGGATGTACCTACTAATGTAATTTTCAAAGTAGTAAATCTATCTAAGAAATCGGACTCCAACATAACCACTCCTAAATTGTCTTAACTGGACTAAATAAACGTCAGTTACGTGCCATGTCTAAGTTAAATATAATAACAACAATATAATGCATACTGCACAAGTAATTCTGTCACGCACGAGTAAATCTCAAAGGAAAAGCGCTTTCCCTACGCGCTACATGAGCGGGTCGAATTTGCAGCGTTGAGGAAGGGCCAAGCGGGGCGGGCGGGGGGCCCCAATAGGGAAGTGTTACCCCTACCGCTGCCTTCCCGGGACATAGGGGTCTCCCCCGCGCGAGCAACCATGACCTTGACAGGTCAACGGCACGAGTACGCTTTCACTTTTCTATGAACTTTGTATGATAATATTATTGTGAACTCGATGTGAACTAGTTACCGTAATCCGGTTTTAATAAAGTTAGGCCGCGAAACGAGTCAATGGTAGGTACGAAACGAGTAATGGTTGTAGGTTTCATGGGTTTTAAAATTTAATGAAGAACTGATTCAAAAATTTAAATAACTCCGTGATTTTTAGAATTTCGTAACTAATGAAGCACAGTTGTATTTCTACATATTATTTATTACCTTTAATACATAGTTTAGTTAATTATCTGTATTAAAGATTTGCAACATATTGGTAGGTATACTATTCTAACTTTGTGCTAAGATTGAAAAATATACTTATTAACTTATAATTTAAGTAAAAAATATCTTTGAAAAACGCTTTTATATTTTACAAGTTAAATAAGTACATTTATAATAGTAACTTTTACCGATAAGTTACATTAATATACCTACATACATGCAACTAATCGTTATTATAAAAATATGGTAATTGCCCTTTACAGACCACTAGATGACGTAGTGCTGGTGTATAATTGTGATGTCACTTTCAGTGAAAATTGTGAAAACTTTCAGTTTACAAACTAAAGTCATTCTGGTGGGTAGGTAAAGGTGTTCTGTTGGATGCTCGCACATTAGTAATACTATAGGTATCATGCGAAATCACCGGCAACGCCAACTGTTTACAATCTGTCGTTGACATATAACACATAGGTACCTACATATTACCACAGATTTTTTTTTATGTCATAGGGGGCAAACGGGCAAGTGGTACACCTGTGGAGCTAGGATGCGCAACATGATATGTTTATCGAACGAAAGATAAAATTGTCGACACGACAAATATTTGTGGGCGTCCAAGCAAAAAAGTGCAGTAGTGGGGTATTGAGTTAAGACTAGATTCGGTTAAACATTTTTTACCACTGGTAGACAAAACGATATATTATGTCGACGAGAATCGATAAAATGGCTCGATAAAATTTTATCATGTTGCGCATCCTAGCTCCACTGATGGTTAGTGATTACCGCCGCCCATAGACATCTGCAACACCAGAAGGCATGCAGGTGCGTTGCCGACCTGAAATGGGCATGGAACAGATAATATTATATGATGCTAGGTACATACTGTTGGCGCATTTTTCTGGTACCGGCAGCGAAAGAAATCGGCCGGCTTGCTGGGCGGCCGACAGCGCCGACAGCGCCGCCGCGCACGCTACCACCAACCACGTTCGCATCTGGAACAACACGGCAGACGTTCAACGTACATCCTCAATGTACATTCAGCTAGAGAAGCGGGTACTAAAACACCTTCATAAATAATAATAATAATCCACTTCACAGATCTACTGAATCCCACAGTTGTCCTAAGCTATTATTAGCTTGTGGCATGGAAACCAAGCAAACGTGGGATACATAGAATTATATGTATGTATATTATATCATATATTGAATTATACCATAGATATATAAACACGCCCAGATAGGAATGTGGAACCCTGTGTTCATCACACAAAGTCCACCCCCACCGGGATTCGAACCATGTTATTAAAAGCAAAAATACAGCTTATATCTATCAGTTCTTACAAACATCAAAAGGGTGACCATCGTGGAATCGGTTCACAGGATGGTTTCTCATCGTCAACGACGTGCCTAAGCCTACTCGATTCGGTACAAAATATTTGCGGCCCCCTTTAGCTGTAGCTTTGCTGTATGGGAGCCCCGTTAAAAATCCTTAAAAATATTTTTTGACAATTTATATAGGTAGCTTTGGGTCATCAATATACGTATAGTGTATACTGTACAAAATTGAAGATTGTAGGTTCTTCGGTTTGGCTGTATAGCCCATGTGTCAGACGACGGACAGACGGATACTGACAGCAATAGGGTTCCTTTCGGACCCGTCGGGTACGGAACCCTAAAAAGCGTAAAAAATAAACAAACTGCATTTATTTTGCATTTATATTATGGTGTTAATAAAATAATTTAAAATATTCATGATATTGAGAGGAAGAAATAGATATCGTATAAAAAAAAATTTGAATTACCTACATGGATCAATTAATATAAGTAATAATTGTTGAAAAATTAAAATATTTAGGTACTTAGGCTTGTTTAAGTCTTCTATGATACACTTTCAAGATATTCTATCTCGTTCGTTGCGATGGAAAATGAAAAAAAAATAAAATAAAGACTTGAAATCATAATAAGTTTATTGATACGGGCTTTAATGAGAGAGCTAGGTAATTGCCACTTTGGTAGCGTAAGTGGTGATCGCGATTAACCCAATTAGGTATGTCACTTTTATTCAAGTATAATAATCTTTTGCACAAAATATTATTTGATCTACACTGTAAATACGGTTGTAAGTACATTATGTTGATACCTCATTAACTTTTTAGCCCCTCGAGCACTTAGAAGTAATGAAATCTCCAAATGTCAACTGGTAGCCGAGTAATGCAACTTTATTGTATTTTAATGTATCATTAGTCGATGACCGCGGTTTCACCCGCATGAATTTTAGGATTCCCTTAGAGACTCCGGAATAAAATCCGTTCGGTGGTTTCGGAAATAGCGTGAAAAGATAGATAGACAAAACATTCAAACATCATAACATTAAAATTGCTTTTTTGTGTTCTAATACTCCTCTGTTTTACAGTTCTCTCTCAATTTTGGTTAATTATTAAATATATTCAATGTCACTATACATATAGACATTCGGAATTTATTATTTGTAAATAGATATATCTAATAAGGCAATTATAGTTTAACAGAAGTACGTATATACTGATGAAAAGAACACACAGCAACCCAGCGAGCCTCACGATTAGCTTTTAAAACGAAACTGAACTTCGTGATGCAAGTCGAAACACTGTCACGGATGTACTATGCATACATAGCGGGTTATGTGGTAACAAAAACCTGTGACAGAATTTAACTCATACGAAACGCTGTTTTATCTGATTCAGAAAAATACTTAGTTAAGTATGTACATATTTATTCACAAAAGAAAATTTTTTGGTTACTTAGTCCGTTAGGGAATAACATTTCGTGTAGGTTCATTTTATCTATCTAGCAATTACAAAAAACGACGAATAAAAATTTTCTTTGTTGCGGACAGATCGTACCATTGTGTAGTGCGTTCGCGACCTATCGAGGTAATCGACAGTGGCAAATGTCACATTATTGAGTAATACCATACACGACGTGTTCTTTATTATTATTATAAAATATAAAACACCCTTTCATTTATACCAATATTATTATATTACAAAGCGGATGTGAGTTTGCTTGTTTGTTTGCTTGGTTCGCATTCATCATGAAATTTTGCATAGCTACATTTGAACTTGTCAGGAATACCTATAGTAAAGAACTTGGGGTACTAAATCCCGGAATGATCTCGGAAACTCCGAAGTTAACGCGAGTGAAACCACAAGGAACAGGTAGTAAAGATTTATAGAATTCTTCCATTGATAGAAAGTTGCAGTATACTTTCATCCTGGTACAAAAGTTAAAAAAAGAATCCCGAAAAGCATGACGTGTGCAGAACTTCGGGTAAACAGCTGGTGTTAAATACATTTCGTCCGTCTTAACGAAATTCGTTTTTAATAAAAAAAAAATATTATTCGATTCAATATTATTATATAGATAATACTTACCAGAGTAAGTATTATCTATATAAAGGAAAATGATGAAATCAATATCGGACCACTCACTTATGGTTACTCAAAGTCGTAAAATAAGGTAACCGTTGGCTGTTATACGATAATAACCGTCAAGATTATTAAGATTTACAAGTTTTACAGCTTAGCGTCGCGACGTCAATCGGCGCCCGCGCCGTGGCCATAGGTATCTTATTTTGAACTAGTAGATCTCGCCATAGCTGATGATCTCATTGACATGAGATAAGTAAATTGGTTATTGGATTTAAAAGTAAATCCTTACTAATATTATAAATGCCAAAATGAGTTTGTTTGTTTGTCACGCTTTCACGCCTCAACGGATCATCATTAAGCATAAACGTTGTCAGAAATATAGAGAAGGCCGTAGGGTACTTTTTGTCCCAGAAATCCCGATGGAACTCCGAACTTAACGCGGATGAAACTGCATTAAATTCTGCATACTACACGTTGTCAGAGGCACAGAAATGCATACAGGATACTTTTATTCCGGGATTCCCGTGTGATCTCTAAAATTAACGCGGGTAAAACAGCGGGGAACAGCTAGTTAGTAAAATTTTTTTAAACGTACCTATGATTCGACCCCTAAACCTCTGAAACAGGACTACAGACGAAACGTTCATATTCATTGGAATGTTCTAGGTGGTGACTGGTGACACATTGGTCAACCGTACGCCGTTCTTATTACGGTATTACGTAAAAACGAGTGTGTCGTTGTCCGCGCCGTGTCTGTCATCCGGCGTCGCCTCGAGCGACACAATCGCAAACACACGCACCGTGAAATGCGACCCGATAATAATCGCATATCTGTGACATAATTAATCACCAAAAACCAACTCCTTTTATTTAAATTAAAAAGTCAAACTCGTTACCTAATTGATTTTGTCAATCAAAAAATATGTTATTAATTTTTTTTTGTTACTTCATAACACACAGGTCGACTTGATCCCACAGTAAGCTATTATTAGCTTGAGTCGTACTTCGTAGAAACCAAGCAAACTTGGTATATACTACATATAATTACATATTATATATTATACTCTAGATATATAAACACTTGGGTTGTTTTATGTGGGACTGGAAAGTGGAACCCTGCTGTGCTCATCACACAAAGTGCACCCCCACCGGGAATCGAACCGGAACCACTTAATTAGCGGGCTGACATGGTGACCTACTATGCCAATCGGGTCATCAATGGCCGTATAACAACAATTCAATAAGCACATTACCAGTTACTCTTATAAGCACAATGTTTGCCCAACTCAGAAACTGGTTAAGGATATATTATGTATTTAAAGATAATCCGGTCATAAAGATGTACCTACTCAGGTGAGGAGACGCAAAAAAATTGACATTAATAATAAACGTCGTGGTACATTGCAGCGTGTACCCGGAAGTTGTCTGTTGTCATGCGGACAGCATGAAGTCACCAAGTGTGTGGCCTTGACACGCTTGTAGTAGGACGGACTGATTACCGTAAGAGCATAATATAATTGCTATACATCCGCCATTGTCGATACCGAAGATGTTATACGGACGTCACGAGAATGTCAATGGTACAATATATCCGAGCCCGCGCCTTCGCCGTCACGGTCTCTTAGACTTTAATTAACCTTCATCAGCAGGTTATATCCAATACTCAAATGACTATTATTATAAAATAATTTTCTACTATAGCTGTTACCCGCAGTTCGATCCACGCTAATGCGGAATTTTATCAAAAGAAAAGTTAGCAATTAGTAGACGTCTATGCAAGTCTTTTCTACCTCTTATTTTTTAACTCAGTCACAGCCTTGATACAACAAAGGAAAAGTAAATCTTTGACAAGGTTTTCCAAGACTAACTAAAACATAGCATTTCGTTAGGTATTCGTATAATTTAACACACTATTAAATACAGACTGAAATGAAAATTTAGAACTGTTAAACAATGCATATGAAACAAAGCGCGACAATGAATGGTATTCATCACAATGTTAGTTTATGTCCCAATCGCGAATGTAGTGTGATGTTCTCACTAATTGAAACAATGCTGTACGCTGCGTTTCGCAAGCGGCCCGCCCGAGGCCGGTCGTCCGCCGGCGTCGGTCACGATCTGGCGCGTCGTGAGCCAAACACGGTGCACTTTAACGATTTGCCAAACACCACCACTGCCCTCCAGCTAAAGAGTAAAGAGCCAACCTTCCACCCTGCTTTATCAGAGAACTGTGTGCGTTTTGTAATGATAATGCAGCGCGTACGTTGTTTAACTATGCAGGAGCCTTATTCACTACGACCAACAACAATCCGTGCCCATAACGCGCTTCCCAAAAATACAATCCCAAACTTTTCAGATGCCAAAATATTAGAAATTAAGATTCTGTAAGAAACGTTATAAATACGTTTTTGGAAATGAAACTTCTTTGAGAATGAGGGAAAGACAATTATTGTGGCTCGTTATCTTAACGCGTTGTTACGAGCAATCTATACCAATATTATAAAGATGAAAGATTTGATTTTTTGTTTGTTTGTTTTTATTTAACTCAAAAACTAATGGACCCATTTCAAAAATTCCTTCACCATTAGAATGCTACTATTGTAACCCGGAATTACCGCGAAAACACTAAAATTACTGCGGGTGAAACCGCGGGCAAAAGCTAGTCTTTTTCTCCTCGTCGTGGCCCAAGATGTTTCACTCCAAAAAACAAACGTGTGTTATGGTATAAAGAATACCACCCAGAATTTGTGTCACTAGCGAGTTTGCTATAGTTCTGCAGCAGAACTATAGCAACTCCCTAGCTATCAGAATTTCTGCTCATAGTACTTAGTATTGACTTCGTAGCTTACTTCCAAATATATTTTTCCTAACGTTTTAGAGCCATAACACGAACAATCAAGCGTATGTCCTGCATGATTGGTTAAAAGCTTCGAAATTTAAGTAAGTATAGTAAAATATAATTCTTAAAATAATTAATTATGGATTATTATTATTATTATAAAAAAAATATACAAGTGATCAATTGCCTAGAAATAAAATAGTGGGCAAAAGAAAGCTCATAATAGCTATTCATGATCAATTTATAATTCCATTCATGTCTGCGTATTGTCAGCGTCCGTAGATTTGACGAGCGTTGACCGACGCGCGTCGTCCCCGCTAGTGCGACCAAACTTTTTATTGCCAATTTTTCCCAACCAAATTCTTACGTGATCACATTTGCCTACAAAAGGGAATTGACGAAATCTGACTCGAATAATAAAATATCTGCAAATATGAAAGAATTGCAATTCCAAAACACATTTCTAAAATAGAGCCAGTGATGAATATAAATGTCATAGGTGATCTGTATATTGCATTTTTGGGGCAGTTACAAGTTTAAACTAAAAAACTACTTATTACAATATAGTTAGTACATTGCCGTACACATCTTTGAACATCACTACCTCGGATCTTTTTTCTATTTTAACAAGTGCAAAATAGGGAGTAAAATGTCATAAAAAATAATATATTAAACTAACAAAAATAAATAACACAATACTATCAAGTTCAATGTTAATTCGTGTTTATAGATTATAGTTAATAGATAGGTACTCGGAATATTCGAATTAAAGCTATTGTGTCACACGGAACTGCCTCGTATGGATGCTAATAGTTTCGACCTTGTCGACGGATCAACTTCGATTGCACTAGGATTATCTTGAACACCGTGGATTCTTTAAAATTCTTCGAGGAAGTAAAATAATTCCTTGCTTACATTATAAGATCTTTATTATAGAGTTTGGATAGTTATTGTAAATTTGCTGTGCCCCACGGTTCTATCCACGTGAATATTTAACATTCCATTGAAGACTCGCAAACAGCTAAGAAGTATTGTCTCGACGAAAAATAATGAGTGAATATGGTCAATACCTCAATTGGTTATAAATTAAAACAAACTGCCTAGCAAATAAATACAGTTATAACCAAAAATGTCTATTAA
Source organism: Zygaena filipendulae (assembly GCA_907165275.2). Lineage (NCBI taxonomy): Eukaryota > Metazoa > Arthropoda > Insecta > Lepidoptera > Zygaenidae > Zygaena > Zygaena filipendulae. The sequence continues at coordinate 4,827,881 of OU015649.1, forward strand.
AAATAACATAAAAGAAATTGTATAACATACAATATAATGTTTCCTTAATATTTTTTCGTTTTTGAACTGACAAAAAAAATGTTTCAAATGGAAATCGTAAAATTCTAACGGTCTAAACCGCGGGGCACGGATAATAGTGTGTATGGTAAGTAGTAATAAGTACACTAATGACCTCAATAAAAGTCAATTTGACCTATGCTACCTGAACCGCAGTTAATAATATGTCATCTTTCGAGTCACTTTGAAACAGGCTTCGTAGGTACTTGTATAAAATGATTTTATGCAATTTATTGCAAATAATTGGTACGTAATTGTAGAGAGGATAATGCAAGCGCACCTAATGGAGGCGAATAATACTGTTTTTCGGAGGATGAGGAAAGCTCCTGCTGTATGTAGTTAATGATTGGTTATCACAATTTGCAATAGTTGAGATACACCAAGTAAATTTTAATAACTGATAAATAATCACTGAATGTAAGTAAAATTCAATCGATTAAATTATCTATGCCAATGACTACCATATCCCTAAGTAAAATATAGGATATATTTTTATCTTGGGACCAAGAGTTCCGGATGGAAACCCGAAATTCATGTGAGTGGATCCGCGGTCAATAACTAGTATTTAATACGTATAGTTTAAGTACTTGCTTTAAAATGATTTCCACGAAAGAAATGAAAGACTGGAAAAAAAAATTGCAATAAACTCTTTGCCTGTCATGCACGTAGTGTGGGTACAAAAGATTTCAACGCGCACGATACTTAGCATGTAATAAATACAATAGAGCACTGTTTATTTACGGTAAGGCTTTGTTTTAATTCTAGTTACGTTATATAAAAAAATGAGATGACATAATTTTCTTGTACGTAAATTATTATGTTACATAAAAAGTTAAGGGCGTACTTGAGACGATTATATAATTTAGTGACCTTTGTGTATTTGGGGATAATTCGTAATTTTTTCATTAAATCATCGTTCGGTTGATAAAGATATATTTTTTTTAAATAGCAGTACATTTGACTTACTTATTTGTTTCAGAATATCATTACGAAACCTTTTGATCTGCAGTTTAATGCTTGCGGTGACCAATCATATACATATAAGACATCTGGTATTGCGGAATGATTATTTATTTATTATTAGGATGCTCAAACTAATTCGCTGTGAGTGCTGTTGCTTAATAAGTCCTTCAGAAAATACACCGAATGGTCCATGCCTATGTATCGATGTATCTAAGAAATACCTACCTTAATTCGAAATAATATGTATATGGGGAATTTGTTGCGCAACATTAAGAATCCGCGTGGACGTATTGAGTGTGCTTTCACATTGTATTTTAATGATGTCAATAAGTTGAAATAATATTTTTTTACTATATGAAATTTGCAAGGTACTTCACGGAAATCGATGCATGTGTGTACTTATATAGGTATGTCAGAGACTCATTACCATAAATTTCTAATTTAAATGTGTCGATTTCATACAAAATTTTCGTTAGCTGCATAAGCGCCACTTACTGCGTGTTAAAACGGATTTATTGTACAAGTATTGTTATTTGTGCACGCGATTTTCATTGTCTCCTAAGTTTTTACTCTCAAAGTGCCCAAAGAAGTGTAACTCCAGAACCGGCTTCAAACGCGAAACTAATTTTTTTATGAACGGTGTTATTTTGTACCTCTTAAATGGGGACCAATAAACTCCTAAACTCTTTTTCTTTCTTTCTTCTTTTTTTTTGTTCAATAACGACATTCGGTTTGATAAGACACCAGTCATCGTTATACTTACTCGTATATCACACATTGGTAATACATAAATACAAGTACTCCCCGCGGTTCACCTGCAGTAATTTCAGAGATCCCACAAGAATTTCGGGATAAAAAGTACCCTATGTCCTTCTCTGTACCCCTCATAACGTGTATGAAATTAATGTATTCATGCTGTTCGGTAAAGCCGTTGAGGCGTGAAAGCGTAACAGACAGACAGACAGAGTTAATTTTGCATTTATAATACAAAGGATGTTTAGTATGTTTAGAGAGGTATGGTAACATTACTTATGCTACATATCTACCATATTTATTACTGTCTCACGCTCACACTACTGAGCGGTAGGCAGCGGCTGTGTATCTCTCATTCAGGTACCATACCACTCTCACATTTACACTTATCATCACATACTCAATAAGCACCGAAATTGTCACCTCACATGTATCAAAGAAATACCTAAGCTACTAGTAGGTACAATATTATATTATCTGTGCCTAAGCCTAGCGGTGTATTAAGCTACGTGTGACGTGTGTGTTGAAAATATCCACTCGAATTTCGAACTCGCTCCCTCGCTATCCGCGCCCCATACACTGCACGAGTGCATATAATCAACTGTCAAAATTTCATGACATTCAGCTATGAGTGTATGTTACAGTTGTTTTCATACTTTTGTACTTATCATTACATAGTATAAAACAAAGTCGCTTCCCGCTGTATGTCTGTCCCTATGTATGCTTAGATCTTTAAAACTAGGCAACGGATTTTCATACGGTTTTCACCAATAGATAGAGTGAATCTTGAGAAATGTTTATATCTATATTTTATCCTGGAATTCCCGTGGGAACTCCGAGACCGCGGGGTCAGCTCACTAAACCTTGCCTGGTTTTACTGTGTGACCTGTTATACAATATTAGCGAACATAAAAGAGAATTGTGAAATACTATGGGCTGAAGTTGTTGAAGAAATGAACTTTTTATACTCGCAGTAAAACACAACATTCACAATATTTATTCAATTGATTATGTGGGGCTCAATTTTAACCGTGGGATTTGAATTTGTCAATGTAAACTAAAATTTAATGAGGCATGATATATCTACTGACAACACACGCATGTGTGAATTGTTACAGTAGACAAGATCGTAATTAACCTATCAGTCGTGTACGTTACGAACGGAAAGGTGTTACAAGTTGCAAAATTGTATTGTCTCAACTAAGAGTCGAGGCAATTTAGGGAAACGACGACCCGATTGGCGTAGTTGGTACTATGCCTGCCCGCTAATCAAGAGGTTTCGGGTTTGATTCCCGATGACTTTCCAGAATTTCCAGTCCGGGCGTGTATATGTATCTATAGTATAATATATATGTAATTATATGTAATATATTCCACGTTCGCTTGGTTTCCACGACATAAGCTAATTACTGTGGGATCAAGTAGATCAGAAAATCAGAGAAGTCAATCCCGAGTTTTTTTCACGGGGCGCCTTTTTATTTTGATGGTCAACAGACAGATATTCCAGAAATTATTATTTTTTTAAATACCATCAGTGCTCAGAGAGCGTTAATTACGATTTTAGTAAAGATTTCTATAGGTAAATTAAAGATTTACTAGCGAATTCTTAAAACCTCAGGAAAAGTTAATATGAATCATGTATGTATACAGAAAAGATCTCAGAGACTAAGCAAGTTGTTTTTCCAAGCCTCCCTCAATTAACCAGTGGGTACTACGCTAACTACGCGCAGGGAGTTCATTTTGCTTTCAAATATGGCCAAAGCTATTTATCACTTTGTAACCAAACCCAAATTAAAGTTCATTTAGCTGTATCAATTAAGTAAATTGGATCTCTTCGCCAAAATGTTTTCATTCAGTGTGTTCATTATTAGCCGAATCTAATTATGGCACGCTTGATTTCGACAAACTTGCCTTATCTAGTCATTTTCATGACTGTACCATAAAAGCTCAATTGTTTTAATAATCTTAAGAAATACGCCTGATGACAGCTATAGCTCACTTGATTGCACTCATGAATCTTATTGTTTATCGTTATGAGTCAGACCAAAATCTTAATTAGTGCAAAAACTGTCGGTGCAAAAAGTAATTATTATCTCGCAAACCAGTGCACGCACGTGTCATTGCCGACATACGTATGTTAGTTATGCATGTTGCGACCGATGCGCTAGCGTCGCGACGACACTTGGCTCGTAATGAGTGAGCACATCCCGTCAGTCAGTCAGTCAGCCTGAGTCTGAGTCTGACATTGCTCCGAACTCTTACGCTGACGCAATATCTTAACTACAAATATCATTGTAGTATTTGTTGTTAATTACTTTGTTCTAGCTGCGTCGCTATTGAGCAAACCATTTTCAAACATTAGGAGCCAATGTAAACTAATAGTACATACGTTCGTATTCGGTAAAAAAGGATGTCTTAGAATTCTTTCAATTAAAGAAATATGTTTAGCTACATTTAACAAGTCAAAAATATTTTTAGGTAAAAAATGGTTTCTGCTCTTTTCTAAACTGTTTTCCAGATAGTAAGAAATAATATCAGGACATCGAAAATTTGTAACAAATTATCGAGTTTTTTCTAACAATCGAGATTTGAAGTTTAGAGGCTGAATTCGGTCACACTAACGGCCAATTTTGACTGTATTGGTATATTTTTTTTTGTTGTCAAGTTTAAATGCTGCAAAGGTAAATAAATTAATATTAGTTTTGCCCCGCGGTTTCACCCGCGTTAATATCAGAGTTCCCGCGGGAATTCCGGGATTCAAAGTACCCTACGTGTTAATCTAATGTATAAGCTATATTATTGTAAAGTGTCATTTAAATCCATTCAGTAGTTTTTGCGTAAAAGAGTAATAAACATCCATCCATCCATCCATACATATGTACGTATACTTACAAACTTTTGCGTTTATAATATTAGTAGGATTATCAAAAATTGAATTTAAAATTCTTTTTTGTCCATTTCTGTTTTAAAATAATATCTTTAAAGATTTTGTAGCCAGTGGTGCTGTATCTTATATACTTACAAACTTTCGCGTTTATAATATTAGTACGATTATCAAAAATTGAATTTAAATTTCTTTTTATCCATTACTGTTTTAAAATAATATATTTAAAGAATTTGTAGCGAGTGGTGCTGCACCATGGGAGCCCCTCTAATCTCTAATACTTTTTTGTCCTATTCGTACCTACAAAAACACGAATAAGCGATGTAATTCGGTGATCTTTCTGTCTCGGAGGTGCTTTAAATATAAATATAGAGTCCGATGGACTGGATGCGAACGCACAGGCACTATACTGATAACCGCCCTTAATTGAACCAAATTATTTTTACTTCCGAGAATTTCCTCGGGAACTCTTTGATGTACCGAAAAAAAAAACGCTACAAAACCACTACCTTCCTATTTTCAAATCCGTCTATTAATCTTTGGTGAGGCTTGGACAAAAATAGCACAATTCCAAAAATGTGTATTCATGTCCATTTGTTTTGAACCTCCTAAATTTACTCTTATTTGCTACTACCAGTTGTGCCCCACGGTTTCATCCGCATGAGTTTGGAATTCCCGCAGGAGCTCACAATAACAAACACAACAAAAAAATATCAGTGAAATTGTTCCAGCAGTTCACGCGTGATGCCGTGACCAAGGGATATATTCATATATTGATTTTAGTTTTATTATGTAGAGATTTGTATCACACGGTTAGTAATTATTGCAATATTAAGAATCTACGTATTCATCATTCACTATTACTTATTCGATTAGTTTAATTTGTATATAAGATTACATTTTAGTATACATAATTGAAGCGTTCCACATTTTATTGAAACCAGTTTCATTCATATTCGTGTTTAATGCACACAACATTATATCTATATAATATTTAACTTATAATATTACTTAACACGAATCACACATCCAATATACGTAACCCATACACAAGATGCAAGTTGGCATCAAATTTTGAAAGAATTTCAAGTAAATATGATAATTTTATTATTTCTCTCATTCGCTACACTAAACGCTTGATGTCGAAAATAATGTGCTAATCAAGATGTGTCACTAACTCACTACAAATTAATTAATCGTAGTGTCGTAGTACGACTATCCGTGGGAAACAACAGACCTAGTTTATTCGATCCTTGCACAAAAAAACCCTTGCTATTAGAATTTAAAAGGTCCCGTAGAAAAGGGCTCGCGCAGGTTACACTGTAAGTAATCTCGTCATCAGATGGCCGGTGTCGAAACTGCGGCTTGACACACATACGGAACTCGATGTAATCAACGACTGCCGCCAGCCCGCCACGGAGCCCACAAATTGTTAAGGACGTGCTCAAAACGCCTCGAACCTTCAACACCACGCGGTCTTAACAATTTTTGTGTCAAATTTGACGAGAACCACAATCGCTGCTCCATTGAGAATTGACGCAATACCTACGTCTAAACGTCAGGTCAGGGATATACATCTAATTCAGCTTGCAGTATACCGACCGTTAAAATTTATTGTAAAGTTTGATGAGTCAATTCGCCATTCGAACTTGTTAAAAACTTTGCTTTATTGTAAAATAAATATTTGAGAAGTATATTTTCATTTTTTTTTGGAAATAGTATAACAAAAAAACGGTTGTTAATTCATCATTCTTTTTCTTAAACACAACCAAAAGCTAAGGATGGATGATGATTCAGGAATCATCCCCTTTCGTCGTCCTTATGAATATTTATTACTTACCTTTATTTGATGAATAAATATGACGGCGGGACAAACAAAATCACAGAGGCACTGTTGTAATAGCGCGCGGCTGGTTTGGGTGACGTCTTTTATAGTGGTCGTAGCGGGGATGCGCGGCGCGGCGCCGCCCGCGTAGCCGCGGCCCGGCCGGCGCGTGCGTGCGCGCACGGGGGACGCCGTGCAGGCGCAGGCGCACGCACCGAGCTCGCTTCCACCATAGCGATGGGTTTTGGACTCCGGGACTAATCATAACGAGAACACGAGGCACGACTGATGCACTGCGTTATGGCAAAAAAATGCAGTGAGGATTGTATAAAAAACTCACAAAATCCATTGAGCACCACGGGCGCTTGTCACTGGATGGCGGACCTCTCGACCATGTTGACCATTATTCGTATTGACCATTAAGCTTCTCAATTTAATGGTCAACTTGAAAATGTTTGTGACATTGTATTTTTTTTTGGGAAAAAACTGAGCTCGTAAAAAAGCGTAGTTTTTGGTATAGATATTTAGGTGATTGAGGTAATTGTACGTATTTATTCTATCTATATAAATTGTATCTACTAGATGAAGGTCGTCGTCGCTTATACAACAATACCGCGCAAGTCAAATTTGCTTAGTTTTCAGGAGGACAAAAAAACTGAATTAAACTATTCGTTTTATACAATACGTCATGCATGATAAAAATATTCATATATAATTGAACAACCACGCTTTAACACTCTCAACGCGGTAGCGATAAAACAAAACTTACTTCCAGTGCTGTACGAGTCAAATATTTCCCGTATCAATAATACCCGCTATGCGTTACGGCTTCTATTTTCCCGTATCAGGACCTGACTTCAATAGTCTTTCAAGATATGGAAACCCTTCGGTTGTCTAAAATTTTTAATGTAATCAATAGATTATATCCTTGTGTATATACAGCTGCAGTCGCCCGGGGTTCCATGCGATATTTTAATAGTTATAGACATTTTTCAAAACTGATAATTTTACGGGAAATTGCTTCCCGAGCCGCATAGAAAAGATACAACGCTAGTGATGGGATGTGCTCATAAAATAGGAAACATCTTTTTAAATTTCAAATAATATTTATTGTCATGCATAATCAACACAATGTAATCTGCTTAGTGCTAACTTTATTGGCAGTCTCACGGCTGCTAAATTCTTTTCTTAAATCTTGATAGCGCGAATGACACTTTTTAAACTTTTCTGCTTTCCTTAAAGTGTGAGTTGTTCACTTTTTTTGTTCATTATTATTTGCATCGGTAAAAGATTTCTGCGTTACAGATTGAATTATAGACTCCAAAAATGTTAACAAAGTTACGTGACTTTTTCATTTTGAAAAGTGACGAGTAGCGCGGTGAAAACACGATTGCACTGCGCACATCACTAAGGCAAACTAAAGCGTCGCGTGCGCGCACGCCAGCGCGATACGGGGTGGCAGTGTACGGCTAAATAGTTCCCGTGCCGCACCAGACGAAAATAATTTAATTTCAGTGCGTTACGCAAAAATACTTCCCGTACATTTTTATTTGTAAAAATTAATCCATTTGAAGTAAGGATGTCGGAAATGTAGGTATCTCTTTTTTCCGATAACGGGTAGTTAGCAAAACTACTCCCGCGCCTAGAGTAAAACAAGGACAGTGCACTGCCGCACAGGCCGAAACTCAAATACGACCAAATACTTCCCGTAACGCGTTGAGAGTGTTAATTGGATGGTATTGCCTCCAGTGTGAGCCCATTGGATGCATGGAAAACTAATCTACAAAATGGTATATAAACATGGTCAAATTTTTACTTATGCGGTATTGTTGCATAAGCGACGCTATCTAAAATTTGTTCCCAGGTGTGCTCAAGAAGTCAAACATTAGACTTTCTATACCTACTTTCCTAATAATTTCCTAAAGGTAATAATAAAATATTCTACACATAATATAATAAAACATTAAATTCCTTGTGTCTGAACAGTGAATATTTATCGAAAAAGTAGAGTAAACTGAACACAAAAAAGATTTTAATTTTGGTCTGTCTGTTCAAGCTAAACTCCAAAAATATTTAATGAATTTTCATGCGATTTTTAACCTACTTCCCAAAAAGGAGGAGGTTCTCAATTCGACGCGTATGTTTTTTTATATTAGTTACTACAGAACTCTCGACTGCGTGAACCGACTTTGATGATTCTTTTTATGTTTGAAAGGGTATACTCCCACTTAGGGCCCATTGCCACCAAGTCGGGGATCTTATGATGGGATCTTGGATAAATCGAGGGAACTCTTCAAAAATTATAGGCTCACCTATAGCGATTTGGGAATTTTTTATAGTAAATCGTTCATTTGCTTTTGGAAAGCGAAGAAGTGGAACTGATGATGAAGACCACAGGTGTTCATTGGAACTACAAAATAATAGGTATTTCCTTTTCGTTAACTTTAATTTGGTTTCTAAACAATTTATGTTCGTCACAATGTATATGGTGAACTGAAACTGATGGTGATGTACCAAGAAAACTCCTCAACAATTAACGTCCCTGCATCGGGAAAAGCAATATTTTGTAAAAGGTGATGAGCAGTTAACATTAGGCTATTGTAACTTAAATAAATTTCAAACCAACCCACTTAAAAGCGAGAAATAAACAAAATTTTAACAAAAAAATAAAAACCAATCTCCAAAAAATCAAAACTAAAAAGCTAAAAATAACAAAATTCCGATTTAATCGAAAAGACAAAAATACACGTATTATTATTATTAGTTTGTGCTACCACTGATCGATTTGAAATCGGTGACAAACCAAATATGGAGTATATGTGTAGATGGGCTAAATCCACTCCCGCCACGAGCTCGTCGTGAGCTGAACAACCCGAGTGGGCAGACGTAAGCGGGCTTGGCACCGAATTTAAATCGAAAAGTAGTAGCACAAACCAATAATAGTATTACGTGTATTTTTGTCTGTTGGATTAAATCGGTATTTTGTTATTTTTAGCTTTTTAATTTTGTTTTTTTTGGAAGTCGGTTTTTATTTTTTTGTTAGCATTTTATTTTTACAGGTTAGCTTGGAGCACCTTACAGGCTTTGTTTCATCAAAATAATATGCCAGAAAAAAGTTGTTTTTGGTGATAAACTTTTTCCTGGAAATTTCGGAAGGGAATTTTGAAACTCATGCATTTTTTAAAAATCATAAAATTCAATCGAACAACAATTATTCTTAGCTTTTAAAACCAAAACAAACTTTCTATAAACCAGAAAATTATTGATAGATTAAATAAAACATAGATATGAATAATAAAACATTATTATGAAAAGTGTAGGTATTATCGCCATCTCGTTGAAGTCTTTTCAATGTAAAACAAATCGTTAAAGTTACGTACGTGATTGTTTACGTCTTGCTGGTGAACCCGCATTCACAAGCTACCTTTAAAAGTTTCAATGCTGTTTAAATATACTGTGCAGTGCTGTGTGAATTAAAGAAGACTAAATGAGAATCCTTATATAAAATTCCATAAAGTCCAAAAAAGATGTTGGGTATCTTTATAGTAACTTTTTTCTATTTATTTACTTCTAGAAATAGTATAAGATAAACAAAATACATGGACACTAATTAAGGTCGAATGGATTTTTTGGTGTCGCTTCCACCAATAAGTACAACCTACCTACAGTATATACTATATACCTATAAGTTATACTTCTTTTGATACGACATTGAGAAAGAAATTTAGCAGGCATGGAAGTTAACAATTAGAACAATTTCCGGTGTCTGGTACTTAATACAAGTTAAATTTTATTTTAGAAAGATCGAGAACTACCTACTTTTACCTATCTCGATGGTCTCCATTTTTTTTAAGTTGAATACAAGTCCTAAATAACAAAAAATATTGACAACCCGATTGGCGTAGTAGGTCACCATGCCTGCCCGCTAATCAAGAGGTTCTGAGTTCGATTCCCAGTGGGGTGCACTTTGTGTAATGAACACAGGGCACCAGTTTCCAGTCTAGGTGTGTTTATATATCTATATTATAATAACGTTTATGTAATTTTATGTAGTATATACCACGTTTGCTTGGTTTCCACGACACAAGCTAATAATAGCTTACTGTTGGATCAAGTAGACCTGTTTGTTGTGAAGTGGATTACTATTATTATTCATTTATTTATTATTATTATATGTTTAAAATTTTGTTAATATTATATTTATTTTCATGTCAACTGTCAACGTCTATACTAATGTTATAAAGAGGTAAGTTTGTGAATGTGAATTGTGAGTTTGTGAATTGTGATTGTGACGTTGTAGGGGGTAATCTGTGGATCTACGATAGCTACGGTAGTCTTGAGTAACATAAAGTCTTTTGATCCGAAATTTCCACGAGAACTTTGAAATTACCGCGGGCGCAACTGCGGGGACAGCTATTTATAATAAGAGTTTTTAAGTTTATAGGAGACGAGACTTGCTAGATTTCTTTTATTAGAAGAAAAACGTTTAGAATTTTTTCCTAAATTTCAAAAAGTAGTTTCTGATCTTTTTGATAAAAGTATCAGATATTTCTAGTTGGAATAATGTAAGTTGAAGTACCAAACCTTCTGTTTATTAATATAACTATGTAATTTGTTGTGAAGTCAGAATGCTTGACCTTGGCGAAGTTCTACTGAGTGAACCAGGATACGCAAAAGTTATAAACGTTTAAAAACATAATAACATAATTTTATTATTGAATAGATAATAGGAATTATATTGACGACCAAAAGTGATTTTATATTATTTAATCAGGATTATTGCAAATACGAAAAAATAAGTGAATCGTCCAATTCATAAATAATCCAATCAGCTTAACATCGTCAGACTTCCAATAAAGAAACTATAAATTTATGCATGTGTCGGCGAGAGGGTAGTTTCGTTATCAATAACGTTTCCCGCCGACTAATAGCGGTTGTAGTACGTTCGTTCCCGCGCTCCACTCCATTGCCCGACTCGTCTTTGTTAGAACTTGATATAAAACGCGGGTATGCGTAAGCCACGATTCATTGTTACTTTGTGTTCGGTTCAGTGCAGTTAAATAGTATCGTATCAGTGTCGTATCAATCTAATAGTGATTACGTGTGCTGTGTCATCTAATTATTTCCAGAGGTTTGCTTAAATCGGGAGCACGGGCAGTGGAGGTGAGCGTTCATGCATTGTAAAGGGGCCCCATTAAACCTACACCTGGGTCGCAAGTCCCAGGCACTGCTCCGTGTTCCCTACGGATATCTGGTATGCTGTATTATCTATAACTATGTTTGTGCAATTGCTTATTATAGTTCCTGTTTCTATTCTTTTTGCGACATCAGAATTGGGATATTACTTGCGTCCACATTTCTGCCATTGAGGTTTCTACGTGCGGTTTCTCTCGGTCAAGTATTATGTTTTACATAAATCCTGACAACGTTGCGATAGTCGTCTTTGTAGGAGCATTGTCATTACCTCTCTAAGTGAGAAATGTGATTTTGTGATTTCATTTCAAAGGTTTTGATACCATTGTCCATGAAGTGTTGTCATATACCTATACCGAACTGTTTCGCGATGTGATATGTACAGTGTTCTTTAAGTGGTGTTCCACAATTTAAAACGCCGTGATCGTTACTTACTACTGGTTTTCCAACCACGGGGTTGAAATCTTGCGAGTTTCAACTTTGATCCTTTGTCTAAGAGAGATACTTGTAATCTACCCACAGTAGTTCGTTATAGAAATTAGAATTTCGATGCGTGTGAATTCTAAAATTTCAAGTTGTTCTAGTAATGATTTGATAACTACCCACGTACCCAGCAGTCGTTATTCAGGTTTTGTCTGAGCGTGAATTCTAGATACTTAAGATGGTTCTAGAATGAATCGTTTTTCTAATAGCAAGGTAAATCATAAACGTCGCTGAGTAGGTATGCGATATTCTGATAAAGTAGTTTAGGGATTCTGTCAAGTTACGTTTTTTATTAAATTGCGACTATTCCCGAAATCAGCGGTTACTATGTTTTGGCATTGAGTTAAAGGTCAGTTTGTCATAGCGAGGATGGCGTGTCGGCGAAAGATAATGAAAGTGTTATTCAGTAGTTGAGAACTCGATGTTATTCAGTAGTTGGAGAACTCGGTGTTATTCAGTAGTTGGAGAACTCGGTGTTATTCAGTAGTTGGAGAACTCGATGTTATTCAGTAGTTAGAGAACTCGAGAAGAAAGACAAACAAAAAAAGAAAGAAAAAAAAATTGGTGATTGAATTTTGTGCTGAAAAAATGTGTGGTGGCTACAGGGACAAAAAAATGCGTCCGGTCTAGCATAGCCCGGAAAAAAGAATGTGTCTGCAGCTACTACGAGTACTTCGGACTAGCACGATTCAATCCAGTTTTACTTCGATATCATTTTCTAATAGTTAAATTATGCCAGTGTTTTTGAGTGTTTCGAATAACTAAATTTTGTGAGTTTTTGAGTGTTTCGAAAGCTAGATTGTACGAGTGTTTTTGAGTGATGTTGAGAGTGAGATATTATGTCAGGATGAACGAGCGTTCGTATTAGTCTTCTATCTCGGATTTCTTCCTGTGACTTTAGCGCCCGAGGACGTGCGCATGTCAGTATGGCCGTGTCGGCGAGAGGGTAGTTTCGTTATCAATAACGTTTCCCGCCGACTAATAGCGGTTGTAGTACGTTCGTTCCCGCGCTCCACTCCATTGCCCGACTCGTCTTTGTTAGAACTTGATATAAAACGCGGGTATGCGTAAGCCACGATTCATTGTTACTTTGTGTTCGGTTCAGTGCAGTTAAATAGTATCGTATCAGTGTCGTATCAATCTAATAGTGATTACGTGTGCTGTGTCATCTAATTATTTCCAGAGGTTTGCTTAAATCGGGAGCACGGGCAGTGGAGGTGAGCGTTCATGCATTGTAAAGGGGCCCCATTAAACCTACACCTGGGTCGCAAGTCCCAGGCACTGCTCCGTGTTCCCTACGGATATCTGGTATGCTGTATTATCTATAACTATGTTTGTGCAATTGCTTATTATAGTTCCTGTTTCTATTCTTTTTGCGACACATGCTTGTCAATATTTTTACTAATCTTTTTATCAGATTCTTATTTATCAAACACTTTAAAAATGTTATAAGTATTTATATCATAACAATAAAGTACCTATTTAATTTTTAAAGATTTTCTAGAGTTATGTAGATTCATGATTTTAGCTCTTATTTTACTGATTTGCCAAAGACTCAGTAATAATTTACTATGGTGACCCCCCCCCCCCCCCCCCCCCCAAAAAAAAATTAAGGCCTGGGCATACGCCTGACTACACCAATGATGCTGTCGAGAATGATTGTCATCTCTATCTAACTAAATTCATGACTGCGCGGATACATAGCATCATATTTTCATCCATCCAGTGACTCACTGCCCCGGTTCAGAGAGGTGCATTTTGTGAAGTCGGTGATGCTAATTTTCTCTCTGATAGTGACCACTTTTCGAGATTGTAAAGTTCAAGGGTGCACTGATAGTTTAATACTGAAACAGGTTTATAATAATTTTATTAGTGCACAGACAAACCAAATTTGGTTTTTGTCGCACTGTAAATATGTGAATTTTTGTTTTTTGTACTTATTGGTTTTTGATAAAAAAAGAAAAAAAAAACCTTAAAACATTTGCCTTTCATATTTGTGCTCGGTTGTTCAACTCATAACTGTTATCAAGTAATGTTTGGTGTACAACTAAGCGAACATCTATACATGCATGTTTAAATATCATCATCATAAAACATTGGAATTAATACAGGAAATTAATTCAAATTAATGAGGATTAAAGTGGCTGTTTAAATACTATTTGGTTTTTGTTTATCTGTTGATTTCCTATTTAAACAACAAAACATTTACCAACGCTAAAGTATAGACCATGTACGATTGTAACGATTATTATAGGTTTTCAACTTGGCTAAAAGGGGCTGGAGTGAAGCAAGGGTGCCATACTAGGGTTGGCAACCATTTCAGGCGCGGATCTACGGAGATCCGCGGTTACAACCATGCATAAAAGTTTCTAGAGCTTCAGAGGATACGTCTGTTGAAAGAACTTTACAGAAGTTTTATGAAACGGTACAGTTAACCTTTAACGAAAAATTGCAATTTTGATTGGAGGATTTTACGTGACCTCGTGAAATGACGATAAGTTCCTTAGTTTTCTATAGACATTGATTATAAATTATGAACTTGGCTAAAGGGGCTGAAATACAATCAATTTATTTTGATTAATTTTTGTTAAATTTCCTCAATTCTTTGTCTCTGAGCTATTTTAAATGAATTAATAAGAATAAAATTAAATACATCATATACCTAATTAGATACCTCATCGAGGTCCTGCATTAGTATGTAGATACGTTGCTGCATTGATGCAAAAGATAAGTGCAACAATCACCTCAGCCTGCAGGTTATGGATGCTAAAGAGAGACAAAGAAAGATTATGCAGATGTGAGAACCATGGATCATTATGGAATTGTGTTTATAATGGCGCGAATACGATGATTTCGTCCATAGTGCATTCTTGTGGTCCACAAGCTGAAGGCTTTGATTTAACCCAATCATATTTTAAAACATAAATTGCAAATTTATATTTAAAAACAGAGTGAGGAATCATTTCTTGGAGTCCAGCGGCTTGCCTGGAGTGGCGATTTAAAACTTACGTTCGTCTTTAACTCTCCCGTTTTCTCAACTTTTATGTTTTTAGGTATATTATTATATATTTATATATGTCCACTCAGTATGTATGCATAATTGTATATATTTATGTATATATTATACTATGTATTTATGTGTGTATTTTATTGTGTCGGTATGTGTAGGATATGCATGTGTATGTCTATGTATAGTGAGTAAATAACTATTAAATATTATCTTTATCTTAAATCTTTATGATTTAATTTATTAATTATTATTAGTATTTATCTACAGTATTATATTATTGTTTTCGTTTGCACACCCCATCTTCTATATCTCTCTTTATACCCAATGGTTAACTGGAAGAGATTGCCGCAAGGCATTAGGTTTGCCATTTGTATATACTCGAAGTAAAAATGGACCTTTTGTTTTAAAAAAAATTATGTAACTGATATTTTTATGGAAAGATTAGAAAAAGTTACAGTATAAAAGACAAAATGCTTAGTAGTTATTAAACGAGGGCACTCGAAGGCGAGACAAAATGTCAGTCTGTAATGCCAATTTGGAATCAAAACTCAAAGATGTAATCAGAGTTTATAGTGTATTAGAGGGCATTAATGGAGTTTATGGTTTTCAGTTAAGTAATTTTTGTATTTTTTTTTACTTTCTAAACTTTTTTTACATTACCAACATAGTTATCTCTTAGACGTAAAGAGATCTCGTCGTCGCGTCGTCCACTCCGCCGCGCGCCGGACCTAGCACTAGCTAGACTGAATAATAATAAAAAATATGTAGGTTCATCTATACATTTATGTTATACAGAAAAAACCCTTATTGACTTTCCATTATAGTAGATTTAAATTATGTGGACTAGTCGTATGCAATAAATAGATATTATAACTTATTCATTTACAGGCACTAGGCTCTGACAAAGGACGCGATGCGACTATAAATTGTTTCATCAGGACGATTCATCAAACATTTGTATGATAAATTTATTTACTGCAACTTTATGCTGTCACATAAATTACTTATGGCACAAGAGCTAACGAGGTTTTACCTAGCGTGCAGGACTCCAGGTACAACCTTACAAAATATTATTATGAATTTAATCCTATAAATGTGAAAGTGTTAGATACTTAATGGTGGAAATATTTATAATTTAGATAGAGGCACAGATAATATAATACTATACTAGATTGTAGAGGTATAGGTACGTTCAATACTTTAAAAAAAAAAATGCATGCTTTAAAAAATATTATAGACTATAGCTGTGCCCCGCGGTTTCACCCGCGTGAGTTTCGAAATTCCTGCAGGAACAATTTTTTTCTAAAAGTAGCCTACGTTACTCCTTATAACATCAGCTAATACTCTAAAATCGGTCCAGCATTTTAGAGATTAGTCGGAACAGACAGGCAGACAAAAATTTTAAAAACGGATTTTATTATGTAAGTACCTGGGTTACCTATCACATGCATTTAGTGAAAAACTGTTAATTTGGAATTACAGACATTCAATTTTATTTATCTGCCTGTATAGATTAGTAATGTCATCAGCATATTGTACGTATATTATATAACCCGTTTACAAATGGCCAGCATTTTGAATGATCTTACCAAAGACCAAAAATGTGTTGTGGTGGGTGCTCGAGCGTCGCAAACCAGTCAGTACTATTTGACTCTGTTGTAGTCACAGGTCAAACCTAACCTAATCTAGCACGACGGTCGCAGCCGTTCGTATAGAATTAGGCTGCGACATATATAAGGTGCTCAAAAATTAGCTGCAAATATTTACAGGGCTGAAAGTATACGTTATAACAAACAAGATAAGCGAAAAAATTGTATTATAGCTAAGTTTGGTAGTTTTTCAGAATATGACGAATATAAATTCATTGAAAAAAAAAATCAGCCTTACAAAAAGCTAGCAAAGCTTCACAATACGCGTAGCTCACTAATACGTTATATACAAAGCACGCGCCACGCACACAGCGAGCTCAGCTGGTCGAATACAACTCATAACTCAGGCCATTGACCTTAAGATACCGGTGATGTGTGTGTACAAGCGATTGAGCCGCGAGCGCCTTCACAGATTGATTTCTTTTTGAATGATTTATTTTGACTATTGTTTTTTTTTATTCTTTTCATCTTTTTTATTCTATGAAAATATTTATAACGGTGTATACTTTCAACTCTACAAATATTTGCAGTTAATTTGGGAACACCTTAGGTATATACGTATCTACCTATATCTTCTAAATTCTATACCCATTGATCGTAATTAATAAAGTTGACAACTTCTTATAGATATTATTCCCTGACCGCTGATGATATCATGGTCAAAATATGGAAATGTTTTTAATTTTCTCAAAACTGGTGAAAAACATGCTTCGTTTTTCACACAAAAATTCGCCCAGATATTACAAAGAGACATTTCATACGAGTACATTAAATATTATATATTATTTATTTACCTACGTTTAACAATAGCCGTATGCCAGCTATTGTTAGAGCCAGAATATTTTACAATGATTTTACAATAAAAAAATACGTCTCGTGGGAAAGCTATTGTTGACACAAATCGCAACCTGCGGACTCGAAACAATGTCATATTTTAAATCAACTCGGGAATATTAACAAGTGGTGGCTGTCAGCGAGTTTAGTGATTGCGTTATCTACATATTATATTGGAAATATTCCTTGAATTAAGTAAATAGTACTTATACGTACTACACTGTGCTACACTATAGTAGGTAGATCCTCGATATACATATTTAACGATTTACTTTAGGTACCTAGTCTTTACTTTTTTGAAATTAAAGATGGATGTCTAAGGTCAGAACGACGAATTCGATCCCAAATACCATCACACCATTATTCTAAAGCACCTTCTTATAAGTAAAAGAACTGCTTTAATGTATGGATGAATTGAACTAAATAGACCTCTAACAAAGCTACCGCTCTAGCCGCCCACCCAAGGGAAAGATGATAATCTCTCTCATCTCAGCAACGCACCGCATGTCATCCCCTGCAAACATCTGAGGTCCTGGCACGATTCCCTCGGGAACTCTCGGTTCCGATACAAAATTAGCCCACCTTTTTTCAAAATTTGTCTGTGCCCTTGCCAAATTTTATTAAAATCTGTTGAGTTGTTTTGGCGTGAAAAAATAACACGTTTAATTACTATATTTCGGAGTTCCCGCTAGAGTTCCGGGATAAAGTTCCCTATGTTCTTTTCTGTACCTTTGCCAGCGTGTATTCATAACTTCATGATGATCAGTTGAGCAGTTAAGGCGAAAAAATTTACAGACAGACAGACTGAAAGAGTTAGTTTCGCATATATAATATTAGATAGTAAGTACCTATTAGGTATATTTTCAAAATGTCAATGACAAGTAGAGGTTCTTTATTTTTATTTTGACCTCGCAAATACTACTTTAATGTTATCTAATTGTAAGTAATAAACATGTTTCATGTTTATTTTAGAGGGCCTAAAATACTTGAGGCGAGAAATAGTTATTGAGAATAAGTGTAGGTATAGATAATAATTAGCACTTTTGTTGGTGTAAACAATAATTATATTTAAAGCAATTTTTCCAACAACATATTATCTAGACATATAACTAAAAGCACACCGTTCTGCATAGGGTCTAATTGACGGCCCACGATACAATTGTTTTGGAACACGACAATTATTAGGTATTATCCGACCTTCGCCCGAAACAGTCTGCTCGTGTTTTGTTTACACCTGGGCGGATCTCACTGCATTTAAATACTACTGACAGACCGTTTAACTACTTTGTTCGTGTAGGCAATAACAACTATGCGGTTTTCGCTCTCATATACTTGTGTGGATTTGAGGAAAATCTCCATAATTACTCTCCATAGAACAATACTTACTATACTTAAAGCTTGTTTGGATTGCGGTGTGCTGATAAATTCAAACTCGAACTCCGAATATTTATTCAAATTCTCACGTTACATTATAATATTTGAAATTTTATTTTCAGTCAAAATAGAATGGTAACATTGACGATCCAAATATAAGTACCTATTAAATTATCTTTATAAACAAAAATCAATGGTTGTATGTTTGTCCTCTATGCGTTTCTAAAGCATTGGTCCGATTGTGATGAAACTTTGGCGGGTTGTTCTGCCTGCGTCCGCAAAGGTTCCTAATCCCCATATAAAGCGATTCTGCGGGAATTCCGAAACTCACGCGAGTGAATCTCCGAAACGGTTGTACCAATTTTGACGGGAGTTTCACTGATAATAATTAGCTGATGTTATAAGAAATTAGGCTACTTTGGATTGCCTGCGGGAATTCCGAAACTTACGCGGTTGAAACCGTGGGGCACAGCTAGTTTGTTATAATTATGACAAGAATCTGTAATCTTACTTGATTTGATTTGATTAAACTTCTCAATGAAGAGTGTTTCCTGCTGAATACGAGCTTTTATGTCTCGATGATACTCAAATAATGTAGACTGTATAATAATTATTGTCCATAAAATAATCCCCACTGCTGGACTGGAACATAACTTACCCTAACGCCAAGGGTATGTGAGCGATTCTACCACGAGGAATCCCAATATTATAAATGTGAAAGTAACTCTGTCTGTTTGTCTATCTGTCTGTCTGTCTGTTACGCTTTCACGCCTTAACGACTCAACCGATCATCATGAAATTTTGTTCACAATTTTGTTTGTGTTTGACAGATGTACAAAGAAGGACATAAGATACTTTTTACTCCGGAGTTCCCGCGAGAACTCGAAATTAACGCCGGTGAAATCTCATGATATTTTGCATACACGATGTCAGGGCTACAGAAAAGGACATAGGTTACTTGTATCCCGGAATTCCTCCAGGATCTCCGAAATTTCAGCGGGTGAAACCGCGGGGAACAGCTAGTAAGTAATAAGTAGGTAAATTCTATGGATTAGTGGATTTTCCACTGCAATGTGCAAGTTTCCTCAGAATGTTTTCCTTCACCGTAGAGCCTGTGGTAGGTAATAAACGACCCATGGGTATAAGCCCGGAATCAAACTCGCGCCCTCTGGATAAAAGACGAGAACTCTACCGCTGCACTGGGCACTGGGCAGTGACCATTTCCACTGACCACTGTTTACCACCGCTTGTTGCGATTTATTTTATAGCAGTATATATTTACTCTGAGTTTTATAGCTTTTATCAATAAACTTGGCGCGTGATTCTACCGACCTCACGCGGGGCGGGGGTCACGAGATTGTATCTACATCAACTCGAGTTCACATCGTCAGGTACTTTACAGAAACTGAAGCATTTGTGATCTAAAGTAGATTAACCCCCAAATTCGTCGGCACGGAATTCGGATTCGCCGAATAATCTCTGGGAATACTGAACCGATTTTAAAAAATATTTCAATGATAGGAAACTACAGTAACCTGACCTGAGTAAGAGAAGGACGGAGAGAGTCCCCAAATTCACAGGTAGCGGGTGGAACAGCAATTTCTGACTTTTCAGTACCGTCGTTAATCTAGTTTTTAGAGAACCTAATTAGGTACCACGTGGTTTCGCTGGGGTTTGATTCCCCAGGTTTTGGGTTAACCCGCCTGGATGTATAGGTACCATACCGTATAGGTATACGTACCTATAATTATAGTAAATTTGCAAATTATTATGTACTTACAACAACATTAAAACCGACTTCCAAAAACACAAAACTAATAAAAACCTAAAAATAAAAAGCTAAAAATAAAAAAATATCGAATTAATCCAAATGATAAAAAACACGCGTAATATTATTATTGGTTTGTGCTACCACTGATCGGTTTGAATTCGGTGACAAGCCCGATGGTGTCTGCCCACTTGGGTTGTGCTCACGAAGAGCTGGTGGCGGGAGTCGACTTAGCCCATCTACTCTCCATATTTGGCTTGTCACCGACTTCACACCGATCAGTGGTAGCACAAACCAATAATAATATTACGCGTGTTTTTTATCATTTGGATTAATTCGATATTTTTTTATTTTTAGCTTTTTATTTTTAGGTTTTTATTAGTTTTGTGTTTTTGGAAGTCGGTTTTAATTTTTTTGTTAAAAATTTGTTTATTTCTTGCTTTTTAGTGAGTCGGTTTGTAATTTATCTAAGTTACAATAGCCTAATGTCAACTGCTCATAACCTCATACAAAATATTGCTTTTCCCGATGCAGGGACGTTAATTTTTGAGGAGTTCTGCTGGTACACCACCATCAGTTCCACTTCACCATGTACATAGTGACGAATATAAATTGTTTAGAAACCACATTAAAGTTAACGAATCGGGATCTGTGAAATACCTATTATTTAGTAGTTCCGATGACCATCAGTGGTCTTCATCATCAGTTCCACTTCTTCAAATTTTGCTTTCCGAAAGCAAATAAACGATTTACTATAAAAAATACAAAAATTGCTATAGGTGTACCTATAATTTTTGAAGAGTTCCCTCGATTACTCCAAGATCCCATAATCAGATCTCGACTTGGTGATAGTGGAATCAATTTGGGAGTATCCCCTTTCAAACAATAAAGCAATTTTCGAAATCGCTCCAATCGGAACCCGTGAAATACGTATTATTGTTGAGTAGTTCCGATGATCATCTGTGGTCTTCATCATCAGTTCCACTTCTTCAAATTTTCCTTTCCAAAAGAAAATGAACGATTTACTATAAAAAATACCCAAATCGCTATAGGTGTGCCTATAATTTTTGAAGAGTTCCCTCGATTTCTCCAAGATCCCATCATCAGATCCCGACTTGGTTGCAATGGGACCTAATTGGGAGTATACCCTTTCAAACAAAAAAAGAATTTTCGAAATCGGTCCAACCGTCTTCGAGTAATCGGTGAACATACATAAAAAAAAAAAAAAAAAAAACATACATACAATCGAACATAGAACCTCCTCCTTTTTGGAAGTCGGTTAAAAAAGTATATTATGTCTCCTTTGTATGCCTACATAACTACCGATATGAACCTACATAACAAAATTATGGAATATCACGTACCTACATACTACAGTTGTGTTGTGGTTATTTTAATATAAATGCTGATACACGGTTAGTTGCGCCGTATTAGATTGCAAGACTGTATTAACTCTAGAATCTAGTGTCTGATAGTAAGGCCAGTGTACTAATTTCCTGCACTTATTAATGTAAATGAGATGAGACCTTACTGTGGAGCACGCTGTGCGGTGCCTTTTAAGCTTATCATACGCGGCTTTAATACCCACCTACTAATATTGATTTACGTATAGATACCTTTATACTCTGGATGTTGTAGTGGTTATAGTGTCTCTCTTTCCTGATCACGACAATTTGAAGCAGATCGTTTACCTACCATCAAGCTAGGTTACAGATAAACCTCTGATTAATCTATACTAATAATTACTAATGCTCGTAAGTACCTACCTATACGTATAATATTTTTTGTATGTTTGTTTGTACCTAATGGATAAACTCAAACACTACTTCACGTATTACAGGATGCTAGTGTTCCTGAGTGACATAGGGTATTTTTTATCCCAGAATTTCCGCGGGAACTTCGAAATTAACGCGAGTGAAACGATGGCCGGGGATCGACTAGTATACCTGCCTACAATAAAAGGGACAACAATAAAATGCTGCCATCGCGTTGTTGAAATTAATGATATGTAAAGATTGCGCTCTACAATCACAAAGAGTCAAGTAGCTGAGCCACCGTTTAAGCAATACCTAATACTCCAGGCCCCAGGGTCTCGAGATTGGATGCGCCCGCGCACTTCGTCGCGATCCACTGACATGATTTACAAATTGACCTTCAAATTAAGATGTTATACCATTATTACGGCTCAATATGTGTACTATCACGTTCAATGAGGATTGAGGTCACTGTTCAAACTAATAATAAAAGAATTTAATATTTCATAATTCATTCTGAAGTAGGTAGGTATTATAACTTAATTTAAACAGATATACCTACATATATCGAAGCGTTTTTTTTATAAGTATTTTAATGCAAAAATGTCAAGATCACTTTCCATGAAAGACGGATCTGAGATAGATTCGGAATAGGTATAGGCAGAAATCAACCAACCGAATGAGAAACTGACGTCCTGCGATTCGCAAATTTGGCCTTCTACGGATACCTGGCTATGACCTCCTCAGCCGAAAGGTTTAACATCACGTTTTATGGCATTTAAAATTTTATTTTCGTGTAGTGAACTATGCAGAAAAGTTGTTTTAGTTTCCACTTAAGTCTTATCTCCCAGAGGTGTGGCACATAAAACTACCTAGAGAAAAATAAGTAGTTAGGTAGGTACCTAGACAACAAATAAAATTTCAGCAGTTTCGTGATTTATTTATGCTACCCTAAAAAATTATTTTTTTTTCGTAACATTATTTTTTCTCGGGACCCCATGGTATCACCAATGTTTCACCTTAAACTATCAAAACCCTGAAATAGTCACGCGTTCTTCAGTTGAAAAGAATGCTGATTTTTCCATTCGAAGTTTCGCCCATTTAGGGTAGAATTCCTGAAAACGCTAGTCACTCAGGAATCAGGATATGTTAGTTTATATGTATACATAACTAGTTGTGCCCCACGGTTTCACCCGCGTTAATTTCAGAGTTCCCGCGGGAATTCCGGGATAAAAAGTACCCTATGTGTTAATCTCATGTATATGTATAAGACAATCTGATGTATAACATCCATCCATCCATCCATCCATCCATACATTCTTACAAACATTCGCGTTTATAATATTAGTAGGATGTTAGTTTACCTATATGTATACATAACTAGTTGTGCCCCCGCGGTTTCACCCACGTTAATTTCAGAGTTCCCGCGGGCATTCCGGGATAAAAAGTACTATGTGTTAATCTGATGTATAAGCTATATTATTGTAAAGTTTCATTTAAATCCATCCAGTTGTTTTTGCGTGAAAGAGTAACAAACATCCATCCATCCATCCATACATTCTTACAAACTTTCGCGTTTTTTGCTATAATGAGAAAAAGGCATGAGTCATTTATGCAACGGATCCGGACAACCAACAATGAGATCCTGAAGACTGTATATGGGGCGTGTAAATACTTCATATGCGGCCTTTAGGATCGCAGCTAAATCATATTGTTCTTGAAATTATTTTTGTTGTAACTTATTTTATTGTAATTTTATTTTAGTTTAACTTTATGTAATGTAAATGTAATGGCAAATATAATATGGGGTTTTTATGGGTGCTATGGGGTTCTTGTGACCTGAAATAAATGTTCTTATTATTATTATTATATTAGTAGGATATAAAAGCCGTCCTTTCGTCTTTTACATTTACGCATTCACATAACAGCGATAGCTCAATGGTTGGTGCGTTCGGTTTAAACGCTGCAAGGAAAACATCGTGGAGATACCATGGCTTGGTGTAGGGCACTTTCTAGTGCCCGGCTAGCCAGCTACCACCTACAAGTTGAAGACCTGTCGCCAAGCACTCAACGGTGTGTTCCGGCAGCATCACTTGAAAGCCAGTTCCCATTCCCATTCCAGGTCAGCAACGCACCTGCATGCCTTCTGGTATTGCAGATGTCCTGGGCGGCGGTAATTACTTACCATCAGGGGTGCCACCTGTTCGTTTGCCCCATATTCCATACAAAAAAATCTTCCACCTGCATACATATAGTTACTCACGCACCTAGATGTTCACAACACATTCCAATAATTGCCCCATTCGCGCTGTGCATTATAATGTGTTCACTTATTGTTTAAGTTTTATTTTAAAGAAGTGTTGACATTTCACCTACTTTGGGCTCCTGTCTCCCACCAAAACAATTGTTTCTACCTATAACAATGCAAGTAATGTTGGGAATATTATATGTATAGAAACATATAAACGTACGTATAAACATTTATTCCTTTCTCAGCATGTTATTGAAACCTATACATTTGACAATAAGTATAAATTAATAAAACTTTCAACTTAAATTATTCTTAAGTATCTAACATAAACGCAATATTTAATATAACAATTATGTCAACTTATAAAAATACTAATCTTTAGTACAGTCGGCATTCGAAGTATGTAGCTTATCACTTGTGACCACAAAATACATAATAATCAAATTCGACCACCGGTTGCACCACCAAGTATCCAGCTGCTTGTGATAGGTACCGACCGACACTCAAAACACTCTTATAAATTTGTCAGCACTACGTCTTCTTTTTCTCCTCATTTTTGTTCTCGTGTCTATTGATCGGATTCACTTTGCACGTTATCTTGTACGACTCGACCATCTTGACCGAATCGCGGACGAGTATAGTGGAGCGTATGGTGAACGAGTGCGAGAAGCACACGGCGGTCTCGCATATCGCCGTGTGGAAGCTGAGGTACATGCGGTAGTGGGTCTGCTCGGTTTTCTGCTTGAGCTTCATCTCGACCCGGCCCGGCAGCCGGGAGCCCTTGGGCGAGCAGCCGATGAAGTCGAACTCCTCGAGCGTGACGTCCCGGCTGGCCGCGTCGCGGACGCACACGCGCCAGTTCTGCGGCGCGCCCGGCGTGAACTTCACCGACTTGGAGTCGGCGTCGAGGCTCACGTTGAAGTATATGATCAGGTGGCCGAACTTGCGGTTCACGAACAGATCGTTCTTGTACAGTATCAGGTTGTCCGGCTCGGTGAACTTCGGCTCGGGCATGCGCACGCGCAGGTCGTGGCACACGTTTTTGGCCAGATTGATCACTTTGATCGCGTGGTTGTTGGTGTCCGCGACGTACAGGTATTTGCCGTCGGCGCTGGCCGAGAGGCCGGACGGCTCGTTGAATGTCACCGGCTCCGTCGTCTCGATGAGCGACGGCGACAGAGTGGTGACCTTGTCGAGGCTCACGTCCACTTTTTTGATCTTGTTGTTAAACGTGTCGGCCACGTACAGGGTCTTGGTCGCGTCGCAGTACGACACGCCCATCGGATGCTGGAGCTTCGCTTCAACGCCTACGTCGTCCACGTCGCCGAACGCGAACAAGTTCTGTAATTAAATTTGAACTCACTTATGACGTATTTGTCACGCTACCGCCCCTGTATTTATTTGAAATTCCGAAAAAAAAAATTAAAAATATCAATTGTGTCCCACTCCCGTTCTAATAGCAATTAGTGAAGGTATTCAGTTACGAGTTACGACAAAGTTTTTACAATAAATTATGCGAAATAAAGTTTGCGACACAAAACACCTTGTTGTCACAATATAATATACTGCCGTCTTGACGGTCGATATCCATACCATATAAAGGCAGAGTGGTGCAATGTGCAGAATAATAATTTCTTAAATAGCATTAATTTTTCGAGTGAGAGAGATTAGGTAAGTAGTGTCGATCGATTACCAAAGGGTTCCGGTCGCCGCCGCACAGCGTCGCCACTTGCCCCGTGGACAGCGACAGCCTCCGGATGGAGGAACTCTCGGAGTCCGCCACAAATATTTCCGGACTAGCGCCTGTGTGACGCGAAAGTAAATATAACGGGTGGGGACGACAACACGACCATACGTCATGTTATGCTGTATGTATGTATTTAGAATAGAATAGAAAAAAGTTTATTTGATACCATAAAGATAAAACAAGTACAAGCGTGAGTCTTAAAACTGGTTTTTGCACAAAATGTTATTCGTTACGCATAAGAAAGAAAAATGTATTAAACGTCATTTGGTTACGTTTTTACTCAGTTACTGTCTTTTAGGTTAGAGAATGCATTATAATACTGTGAACAATTGGGATGAAATACTTGGGATGTCAACAAAGAAAGTTATGCACGAGTACGAGTATTTGCTCATATACCTCCATCTAAATTGCCTCTAGTTTTTTTTACGCTAACTGCTCAGAATAGCGACGCAATCAGAATTTACGATGCAAACGTACACCTTTATATTATTTTTAAATTTTTAATAATATAAACGACCTGACCATGCCTGCCCGCTAATCAAGAGGTTCCGGGTTCGATTCCCGGTGGGGGTGGACTTTGTGTGATGAACACAGGGTTCCATTAATGTAATACAATATAATATAATGTAATATACATATGTAATAATATGTGTAGTTATACCACGTTTGCTTGGTTTCCACGACACAAGATTAGTGTGGGATCAAATAGATCTGTGTGTTGTTAAGTGGAAGTGGAAGTGGACTGAGAAACTTTCGCGGGGTATGAGGAGGCATGAAATTGGTGGGAGGCGGAGATTGTCGCTTCTTTATTTAATCTGTACTAGCTGAGCCCCGCAGTTCCCGCGGTAAATTCGGAGTTCCCGCGGAAATTCCAAGATAAAAAGTACCCTATGTCCTTCTCTGTACCCTTGACGTGCATGCCAAATAGGCTATTTGACTAATTTTTTTTTTTAGTCCGTCTTGTAGATTAATAAAAAATATTGGACACGTATTTTTTCTTTTTTTACGTAATCAAAAAATAACAGCGATACATTGAGTTGAAATTTCGCGTGACGTCACTAACTAGTGCAGTTTGTATGGCGGCATGTAGCGGTAAGTGACGTCACGAGCCCCCACCCTAAACTT
Source organism: Zygaena filipendulae (assembly GCA_907165275.2). NCBI lineage: Eukaryota > Metazoa > Arthropoda > Insecta > Lepidoptera > Zygaenidae > Zygaena > Zygaena filipendulae. The sequence continues at coordinate 4,855,551 of OU015649.1, forward strand.
TAATGCGCTTTATCTGTGTGTATTTAAATTTATTTGAAAAATAAAAAAATACGTGTCTAATGATTTTTAATTTTCTAAAAGACGGACTAATTAAAATTATGATTTTCAAAAGTTGTCAACATCCCTATTTCATCCAAATCCGTTGAGCCGTTTTTGCGTGATTGAGTAACAAACATCCACACTTTCACATTTATAGTAATAGTAGGATTATTTGGTAGGTACTGCAGGCGACTCCGCCTGGACCCTATGTACATCATATTCAGTGAGCGTCGCGCCTTAGCTTCTTAGACTCGTATATCGTTCACGTTACAGTCCACAGTCGGAGTCATGACCAATGAATCGTAGCGGAAATTATTACCATCTTTAACAACCGACGCCAGGTCTTCGTTATCGTAGTTTGCGCAGGAGATTGAATCTGTCACTATGACTATCTAACTCAAATTGAAGTTACCGTTTATATTTTACCAGCTGTTCCCCGCGGTGTGTGTGTGTGTGTGTGTGTGTGTGTGTGTGTGTGTGTGTGTGTGTGTGTGTGTGTGCGTGCGTGTGCGCGTGTGTGTGCGTGTGCGTGCGTGTGCGTGCGTGTGTGTGCGTGCGTGTGTGCGTGCGTGTGTGCGTGCGTATGTTTGTGTGTGCATGCGTGCGTGCGAGACTGGTGAGGGAGCGTACCGGAGCGTAGCGCGATGCCGGAGGGCTGAGCGAACGCGGCGGTGTGCGGGTACGAGCTGTTGCGCGCCGCCTCCACGCCCGAGCCCGCCACGCACACGCATGTGCCTGCCGAACGATGTTCACTCATTTTATCTATGTTCTAGCTACCACGAACAATACCGAACGGATTTCAATGACACAATATAACCAACACAGCAACTTGTTACAAAGATTAAATGTATGCTATGTATTGTAATCCAGGATATGACTGTAAGTAGCTCATACCAATAAAATTTATTATAACGTGCATTTTTGTTTTTCAGATTAAATCTGTGTATTTGTTATTTTTTAGCTTTTTAGTGTAGTACATTTGGGTGTTTATTGGAATTGTTTTTTTTTTCGTTATTATCTATGTATTGAGAAATAAACAAGATCTTAAGAGTTCGTTCCTTAATATGGGTCTAAGCCATGGGTACCTTCATTGTAAGTTTTGTACTTCCACCAGATGGTGGTGTCGAGGAACAGCGCCCACAGCTGGTGCGAGCCGGCGCACGCAATCATCAGCACGCGACGCATCGCGTCCTTTTTAATGTCCTTCTCAATTTCCGCCACTAAAAATTAAATTGAAACTCAATTGTGTTTTTGAATAAAAATTATGCTAAGTATCGAAAATGTTTTAGAAAACTACCTATGACCGTTTTAATAATCGTTATTAATAATTTTATTCTAAGTTGGCTCATAAATTTGGCTCTTTTTGATGTAAAAAAAATTACAATTATTTTGATACCCATAAAATTACCGCTCTTCACGTTTACTACGGCTGGAGGGAAGAAGTTGCGCAATAAATTCTCCAGTAGCACGCTGTCAGTTTAAAGTCATATAATACTAGTGTTAACTCATTCATAAATATTTTTTTTTCCAAAATTCACTGCACTTATACCTAAGCCACGTTCGAAACTCGTTAAAGGGTCACCTTTGGGTTCATCTTGCTTGTCGCTGGCAGCGGCTTGCCCCGGGGGCGGCGGCGGCGGGGGCGGCGGGGGCGGCAGCGACCGCACTGACATGTCCATGTCGGGCGTGCGGAACAGCAGCACGTCCCACGGCGACGACAGCGACTGGAGCCCGAGGCACTTGCCACCTGCGCGGGGTCGTTCTGATTCTTCCGATTGTTATAGAGCTTCAACATCGCTCTGCTGAGAGTGGTGTACGCGAATAGCCGAAAGAAATTTCTCGATTGTTTTCCAAGTACTTAATGCAAAAAGATTCAACAACTGTCGAAAATGAAATAGAACCATGAAATGAAAAAAAAAACATGAGGAACTGGGAACGAGAGTTGTTGACTCGAGTTTAGAACGCCTTTCGCGTTGTTTATTCGATATTTTAATCACCCTTCAGTAGCCATTTTGTTTTCCGAAAAATAAACTAGTTTTCGAGAGAACTGCAAATGTCAGTATAGTCTTATGAAGGTAATTTCCTTTCGTGTTATTTCACGGTTCTAACCCTAGATCTAGGGTACTAGGGCAGCAGCGGCGTGCAGCAGTACCGTTGTCGCCGTGAGCGGCCCGCGCGCCGGTGCCGGCGAGCACCTCCACGGTGCCCTCGTCGAGGTGCAGCGCGCGCAGGGCGTGATTGCCGGCGTCGCACAGCGCCACCACGCTGCCCGACAGCCAGCAGAGCCCCTGCGGCGACGAGAACTGCGCCTCGTTCAGCTCTGCGCAGTTTTTTTTATTATTAACTTTCACTAAATTTTTATATTTATTTTTAAATATTTATAATTAGAATTTAATTTCAGCTTTCAGTGTTTTTTTGCTTTATCTCAACTGCGGTATGTGACTTGCGCGAAGAATCATGGTGTCAATGTCATTCCAAAACGTGGAATCCGCTAATTACGTGATTAGTTCAGCGCGAAAAGAAATGCACTACTTAACGTGATGTGATGTGGAGCGCGGATGAGCGCGCAGTCAATGTGTGTCTTAAAACACGACAATATGATTTTATTATCAAAAATACTGACTGCCATCCTTGAAGCCCGGCTCAGGTCCACCGACCACGCGCAGTATCATCCCTGAGAAGTCGGTGAGCAGCACTCGGTGATGGCCCATGTCCGATATTGCCAGGAACGGCTCCTCAGGACGACCACGGTAGAAAGGATTTAAAGCAACCTAGAGGGTAAAAAAATTGGCGAAATAAATAATATGACGAAATTAAATTAAAACACTAGCTGTTTCTTCGCAGTTTTATTCAATTCTAAAAAAGAAAGAAAAGGCCTGGATGTAAAACAACAAAAACATTGTACACCAGAAATTTACCCACACTGCCCATTGTGGGTAAATTTATGGTTTATATCCAAGTACCTTTTATATATTCTTTACTAGCTGACCCGCGCGGTTTTACCTGTGGTAATTTCGGAGTTCCCGCGGGAATTCCAGGATAAAATATAGTTATAAACCTTCCTCATGAATCACTCTATCTATTGGTGGAAACCGCATCAAAACCCGTTGCGTAGTTTTAAAGATTTAAGCATACATAGGGATATAGGGACAGAGAAAGTGACTTTGTTTTATACTATGTAGTTATTAGCTGTCCCCTGTGGTTTCCTGCGGTAATTTCAAAGTTCCCGTGGGAATTTCGAGATAAAAAGTTCCCTATGTCACTTAAAACTACTGTAGCTTCCTACAAGTGAAATAATCTTCAAAATTGGTTCAAAAGATCCAGAGATTACCCCCCTACACACAAATTTACAGTTCATTACCTCATTATAATATTAGTATAGATGTTTATTACAGTTTATTACCTTTACATACCTATAATGCTAGTATAAAATAACAAACCTTACTAGGATAGTGGAGCAATTCATTTTCTTTAGCAGGCAACAGCTTGGAAGGCGACATCGGAAGTGCAGCAGTGGATAGGCGGGATGAGAAGTGTTTCACAGCAGCACTCACATACCATACTAACTCATCTCTGTTTCCTTCACCCACTAATACAAACAATGGTTTGTTGCCCGGCCCTGGAAAAGAAAAAGTTAATTTCCTTATTTTTCACTGATAAGGAGTTAGCACTGTTAAAAGAAAAATGTAACCCATATAAGATCACTTCCATATCCATTTGTCCCTGTCAGGCAACAACAGCAGATGTTTAAAAAAAAAAGTTACAATGGGTGACCTTAGACAATGGGATGGGTGGGACAAATGGGTGGGATGAGATGGGGATGGGACTGACTAGTGGCTCAGCATTTTCCAAGTATTGCAAAGAATTTTAAAGCACATGTTGGTTCATCTATGATTTCACTGTCTATTTCACAAGCATTAGAGGGAGCTTAGGTTTGTCATGTAATAAATTTCCTCTAGGAAAATCTTGCACTTTATCAAGTTATATTCAAATAGGATATCATTTTTTTCAGGTGTAAATTGTAGTTACTGAGGGGTCAAAAAGTTGAAAAAAAAAATGATTATGTAGTATGGGTATGTTCTCTAAAGCGTAGCAAGGATTTTTACCCAGTATAAGGAGTGTAGGCCAGCATTTGATGGCAAGTGCTTCCCACATGCAGCTCTCTGCATCATTCACCACCGGATGGTGGATGTCATACCTCTGCACTGCTGCCAACACATTTGATGAATTCTTCTCATTGTTAAACTTGGCACAGTGCACACCAATCTGTGCATATTAAAGTTTATTTTATATTTAAATCAACTTTCCCTAGATTTGAATAATTTATTTTTCCTAAATAATAATATACCTACCACAAAGAGTAGATCATTGTATTTCAATCTAGCCTTAATAGTTGTATAATTTTTTTTTAATTGATTTAATTCTTTAGTAATGAAAAAGGAAGTAGGTGTACAATAACTTCTATTTTCGAAAAATTTTCTTTAACCTATAGCGATTCTGAAGGTAAGTTAAACAAGATATACAAAATACTTGTGGTACATTAATGCACACAGTTATTATCAAAAGTAATAAAAACTACTTACAACTACTACACCATTTTCAACTTTATATAGTTTTTCCAAGTGTGCCAGATCAGGTAACACATGGTAGCAGTTTATGCAGCAGTATGTCCAAAAGTCAAGTACAACAACCTTCTCACAACAGTGTTGTGCTAAAGAAATTTGCTCTGATACATTCACCCATTCCAAATCTAGAAAGTGCACAAGTAATATAGTCACTGAACCAAAAAATATATGTATAAAGTACATATTACATAAATTATTAGCACTTTCACTAGTTTTAGTTTTGAAATTCCCACAGGAATTATTATGGGGCAAACTCAGACGAAATAATTTTTATTTCGTCTGAGGGGGCAAGGATCATTTTACTCAGGAATCAGTGTACTTTCATGTACTTTTCGAATCGGTTCAATAGTTCCAGAAATTTTCCTTACAAACAAACAAGTTGATGAATGTGTATAATGATGATGTTGCTATTGTAACCCACTTTTCTTGAAATCTTCGATCGGCAGGACTGATGACCAAACTTTTTTTATATGATTCGTAATCAATGTGTCCCGTTCAGCTTCGCTTGTTGTTGCTTCTATGGCCTCTGTGAGATCCATACAAGCTTGAGCAACGAAATCCAAGGGACTCGATTCCATGATCTGTTAGTTTTTTAATTATTATTATTTTGCATGAAAATTGAACTGAACAACCACAAAATCACACAAAATTACAAACAGAGAGATCAGAAAAGGTAATCACTACGTTTATTACAAATAGTCACAAACTACCACAAATTAACTAGACTTATGTTCTAACCAAAGAGTATATAACCAAGTTACTCTATGACTAGAGTAGAGTGTCTCGGTGTGCGTTCCGTGGATTCGCACGAATGCACTTGAACGCGCTCGAGCGCGCTCTGTACCCATTCTGTGGCTCGGTGAAATTTTACTCTGACAGCTGTCAGAGCGTCGTTCCACCCTTTCCGTGGCTCAGCGTGCAGCAACCAAACAACCATCTCTGAAGCAGGTTAATATTCACTCTAACAGCTATGTATTGTTTAAGAAGTGTCAAAGTTTGCGCCAAAAACCGGATTCGTCAAAAAATAAATCAATCAGCGTTCTTACGAACAAAGAGGAGGTGTCGTAGTCACATAAAGTTTATGATTGGATGTAAAACAGTCTTATTCGCAATGTGAGTTGATAGAAAATAAATGGCGCCTGAAATTTCAAAGTTGTGAGGTTATAATAACAACTCGATCGTTCTGTGGCTAGGTTGCAACTCAAACGAGTGAAATTTTAACCGAACAACTGCGCCCAAACCCACGGAACGCACACCGAGAGGTCTGCACTCTGCAGTCTGGCGATTAATTGAAGAATCGATGTTCGATGTCTCGTCAGTCGTCACTCGATATTTCACCCTAGAAAATCGACCTAAAAAATATTTTAAAAAATCTTAAAATTATTTACAGACAACCTGTACCTAACGTAAGTTTTAAGCGGGAATCAAAGATTGCGGTACCGTCATTTATTCTAATGTCGATAAAAGTGGAGTTTTGTTGCATTTTATAGTAGACAATAATTTTAATGTTTTTGGTAAATATGACATTTCGAGCTGATTTCTTCGTTATCTTCCAAGAGCTCCTAGAAAGTTCTGGCAGTATCTTACGTCGATGCTTAATGCTAGCTAATATTGTGTAAAAACCAATTTTTGAGAAATCGATCTTTTAGACCTCGATTTTTTTATGAATCTATTCATAAGATTAATCATCGATCTTTTTCAGAAAAAATATGTGTAACTAACACGGTTCCCAACAGGGTTATCCTCCTAAATTTAGGGGGTAAATGAATGTGGTGGGTTTTTTTAGGGGTATTATATTTATAATTAATATAAGTAATTCCAGCAACATAAATTTTTATATTATTGAATTACTTCGATATATCGAAATTTATTTGATTTCATTTTATCGGCTTTGTTTTAAAAAAACAACCATAAGTCGGCTCAAAAATGATTTACACAGTTTATAATTCAGTATATTTTTTTATTAAACCAAGTTAACTATAAATGTATGAGAATTTTAGGTACTTCTAGGAAGAAAAAAGAAAATTTTATTGTTTTATGTCAAAAATCATTTTTGTTTTTTCAAACAAAAGATAATGTCTCACACAAATAGATAAAAGATTAAAACTGCCATATCGATTTAAAATGTGAAAATGCTTAGATTAACTTTTAATTAAAATCAAGATTTTTTTTTTAAAATATGTCTTAAGTTTACCATGTGTGACGATAATATTGTATTTTTAATAATTGGAGGGAAAAAATTAAAAATGAAAACTTATTTAAAAAAAATATCGACAATGTCTTTGGATAAATCGTCCAAAAAAGTATTAGTAGTAAATATCGATATTTCTAATAATAATATCGACATTTCGATATATCGAAATTTTATCAACGGCCCTTGCGTGATATTTATTTACGTCTGACGCAGTATCTCTAAGTCGTAGATGGAGTAGTAAATATCGATATTTCTAATAATAATATCGACATTTCGATATATCGATATTTTATCAACGGCCCTTGCGTGATATTTATTTACGTCTGACGCAGTATCTCTAAGTCGTAGATGGAGTAGTAAATATCGATATTTCTAATAATAATATCGACATTTCGATATATCGATATTTTATCAACGGCCCTTGCGTGATATTTATTTACGTCTGACGCAGTATCTCTCTCCGTCTACGCTCTAAGTAGTTTGCTGTGGTAGTTTGTGATTCTTTGGTCTGACGTCTGACTGTAGTGTGTAGTGATTATATGATCTTTGCTGTAGTGTGTAGAGTTGTGACTTGTGGAGTTTGTGTTGTTTACAGCAAAGAGTATATAACCACTACGTGGTTTACAGTTCCCAAAATTGCAACGAGTACCTAGCTATTTTAATTTTAAATTCTGAAAACTATGCTCGAATATGGATGCCGTGTTTGATATTTGTTATTTGTCATGTGATAGTAAAAGTACTGAACCCGACGATATTCCTGAGACAAACGATAGTGTGTGGCTGCTGGGTAAAAAATATAGCGCTATCCAAGGTACATGAACGATTATGCTCACACAATAATGTTTTTGAAAGTTATATGTTTTGTGATTCACAATGGTTAACATTTTCAGATTTGGATCGACTGAGGCGCGATATTACTTCCATAATTTGGTGTACATATAGAAAAGGTTATGTGGCGATTGGGGATGAAGGTCTTACGTCGGATAAGGGTTGGGGTTGCATGCTAAGATGTGGTCAAATGGTCCTCGGAGTAGCTCTTTGTCGGGTTCATCTATCGTCAGATTGGATATGGACTTCAGAAACAAGGTTAGTTGTAATTTATTAAAAACAATAATGTTACTAAAGCTTTTTTGATTCTAATGTTTGGAGTTTTACAGAGATCCAACATATTTAAAGATAATTCAAAGATTCGAGGAGAAAAAGCAAGCTCCCTATTCTATTCATCAAGTTGCTTTGATGGGTGCATCTGAAGGAAAAGCTGTGGGCCAGTGGTTTGGTCCAAATACAATTGCTCAAGTGTTGAAGTAAGAATTTTAATTGCTAAGTTTTCATGCACATTTAAACTCACACCTGTCTGCCAGAGAAAGACTACACTTTGGTTACTATGTGTCTACTAGCTACTGTGAAGATGCTTTTTGTTAACCACAAATTTATTTCGTCAGTTTGACATGCCGGGCTAAGATGCGCAAGACGACAAAATTTTATCGAGCCATTTTATCGATTCTCGTCGACATATTGTATGGGTTTGTCGACGAGAATCGATAAAATGGCTCGATAAAATTTTGTCGTCTTGCGCATCTTAGCCCCCATGGTCAGTCTGAAACTATCTATGTCCATGGCTATTCTCGTTTATTGTCACTGTCATCCAACAGTACTTTACACTTTAATTAGTAAATTATCAAAACTCCTCTTTTCATTAACTGGTTGTGATGAAACAAAACCCACGTCTAAAGTATGATTCTAAGGCAGGCAACTGCAAAAACCGAGCTCAATTTTGTTCACTAGTTTTGCATGAGGTGTTTACACAAACACACAGACAGAAATAAAAAACAACTTTGTTTTGTATTCTGCTAGTGATATTAAATTATCCCCTAACTTTTGAATAATGACAAATTGTGATGTTTTTCAGAAAATTGGTTATGTTTGACAAATGGAGTTCCCTTGTCATACATGTTGCACTGGATAATACAGTTGTCAAGGAAGATATTTGTAAGTGTTTAGTAATCTAGTCATAAGTAAAAAGACTGTTCGGTTGTCACACTTCAGAATGGTTCTTGTACAACATGTTCTTATTGTGAATGCATGTCTTCTCCAACTTTTAATAAAAATCATAACATTTCAAGGAACATCACAAATTTTAATTTTGATGCAAGTATTATTTTTAAGAAATTTTGTGATGCCAAATAAAGTTATGTCTAAGTCTAAATTTTATGTCCACTGATAACTGTAATTACCTTGCTACCAAGGTGCTGTGAAAGGATGTTGGGATGCCATTATCTGATCATATTGTTCTTCATTATTCTTTCAGTAAGACAGTGTGTTGTTAATAATGATAGAGGTGACTCGTCCACTGCACCAGATAGTTTGGTTGTGACAGACTGGATGCCTTTACTGCTGATTGTGCCTCTCCGCCTTGGCCTTAATGAAATAAACCCAGTTTATATAGATGGATTGAAGGTAACTATTTCTCACTATCTATGTACATATGTATTTGAATAGATATTGATACTTTCATTCTGGTGTATCTCAGATGAAATCACAAGGAACAACTAGTCATTCATACAAGAAAAATTAGGCACCTATCAAATTGACATTAATTGATAAGTATCTCCACTCAGTTGACTCCAATATTATAAATGTAACCTATAAATACAACTTTTGATTAATCTTGTTCAACACACCTTCTTTATTCACAGAAGTGCTTCCAATGTCCACAATCGATTGGTGTAATAGGTGGGAAGCCTAACCAAGCTCTATACCTGATTGGATGTGTCGGTGACGAGGTTATCTATTTGGATCCACACACCACACAGAGATCGGGATCTGTTGATGTGAGTCGTTTTAACTTTATGTGACTTATTCTAGACCTGTTTCTCTAGATCTAATTTTGAATTTTCATTAGTTTTAGTGTTGAATTAAACATCTAGACGTGAAAGGCATATGGTCGGATCTCATTAACAGCCAACCAAGACTGTTTTTTAACACTAAAATACATAATATTTTAGTTGGATGTTGAGATCCAACCATATGTTTTTCATGTCCAGATATAAGAATAAAAATACTGTAGCAAAATTGACATGTAAACTATTAAGTAGGGTAAAAGATAAAAAGTGCTTTTGACATATTAGATAAAGGGACCATCCCTCATCTAATATGCACTTTGCATCATGACCTCAATTATCCTGTGGTTCGCTTAAATAATATTAGTTGTAGTTGTCCTTAGTTTTCACTTATTTTTATAAGTTTTTTTTATGCTCATATTTTTATTTTATTCTCTAACTAGCTGTGCCTCGCGGTTTCACCCACGTTAATTTTGGAGTCCCCGCGGGAATTCCGGGACAAAAAACACCCTATGTGCTTCTCTGTACCCCTGATAATGTTTATGTAAAATTTCATGATGATCGGTTGAGCCGTTAAGGCATGTAAGTGTAACAGACAGACAGAGCTACTTTCACATTTAAAATATTAGTAGTTTAGTTTTTAATATATCAATGATTATTATTAGTAGCGATACTCTATAGGTTCTATTGACGGTTAAATTAAATAGAGAAATGGTTCAGAATCAATGAAAATTTACCACATTAAAAGTAAAATACTAATCACTCATTCATTCATTGACTGATCACAAAATGCTGAAAACTACACTAACTGTTCTATTTTTTTGAAATAGCAACCATGATAATGTAGCTGTAGCTGTAGTACTTGCACATCTTAACGTTTTAATACTGATTGGATACGAATCTTAGTTTAGTAGCTTAGTTTTGTTGCATTACTTAATTCATTTTGTTATTTCAGAATAAAATCACAGATGATCAAAAGGAAATGGACTGCACATATCATTGTAAATATGCTTCTCGAATACCAATGCTGGCGATGGACCCTTCAGTAGCTGTGGTTAGTATCTTAGGCTTAAATTACATGAAACTACGCACTTTATTGTAGCCAAGTTGAGCCAAAAGTGACGTGGAAGGGGAAAGTTCGCGCATGTGCGCCCACTGACCGACCACTGTTAACTAATTAGGCGCACGCGTTTCGGCGAACTCCCCCCGCCCACCCTTCAATCCACCTAAGAGATCTAAAAATCGTTTATGAGCAACCAAGGTTATTAGCTCAACTTGATTGCCGGCTACTATACCTAAGTCAACTAATAGCTAAATTAACACTATAGCAGAGATATCTTAGCATATCACAGAAATGTTATGCTTTATGTCGTTACGTTATAAAAAAAGCCACGGTATTGATAAACACTACCGATTGACGGTAATCGTGCGAGGATGCGTCGTCGTAGTAATATAGTTCCTTTGAACATTTGCATAGGATACTCTCAGGAACAACGTGTGTATAAATATTTTCCACTAGCTGTACCCTGCGGTTTCACCCGCGTGAATTCCCGATTCGGAATACCCACAGGAACTATTTTTTGCTAAAATAAACATAGCCCAAGTTACTCCTTATAATATCACCTATCTGCCTGTGAAAGTCCCGTTAAAATCGGTCCAGATGATTCAGAGATTAGCCGGAACAAACAGACAGACCGACATAGAAAAATTTTAAACATTGATTTTTTTATAGAAGTACCGGGTATACTTTTATAATTATGCATTTAGTGAAAAGCTGTTAATTTGCAATCACAAACAGACACTTCAATTTTATTTATATGTATAGATTACAGTCGTTCTCGTGTTGCGATCCCCCAGTGTTTCCTGTGCCGGACGCGCGGCGACTACGACGAGCTGTGCGCGACGTTCGAGCAGCAGCTGCCGCGCGACGCGCAGCTGTTCGAGCTGGTCGCCGAGCGGCCCGCGCACTGGGGGCCGCCCTGCCACGCCAGCATCGACCTGCAGAACACGTCGCTGTTCAACGGTAAGGGCACTGGGCACAACCTTACTATTATAGGTATTATGAATGCGAAAGTGGCTAAACGGCTCAATCGACCACCGCCACGAAATTTTGCATACACGTCGCCAGGGGTAGGGGTTTTTCTGACTACGAGTGAGATCAAAATTTCAACGGATAATAATGAATAAACAGATTGGTTTCAGAGTTATATCCTAATTTTCATACATTTTGAACATTTCTCACTTCGGAAAGTAACATTTCGTTTTCTAATTTTTTTATTTTTATATCATTTCGTTTCAGATTTTGAAAACGTCGATCGACAATTTGATGATTCTGATGAAGAATTTGAAATCCTATGAGAGCTGATGAAAGTGATACTAATGAGTATGCGATGTTATACTTAGGTACGCAGTTTTAAGGTTTTATATAGTAACTTATGAAAAGAACATAAACTTATATTTTTTTATTTATTTAAATTTGCTCTCATTTGTTACTTAAATATTTGTTGCAATAAACGCATAATAGGGATAGTTTCAATACATTTTGATACTTCTGCAAGACTAGTTTTCGAGATGGACATAATATCTGAAATCGTCAGTAGAGAAATGTCTTCAAGGGTCATGAGCTCGATTTTTATGTAAGTAACTTTATACGTACATATCATTTAGGCGTTCCTCTCTCTATTTTCTAGTTACTACTATCCTTTATCGCTATAGTTACTTACGTTTTTTGAATCAGTTACTTTAACTACGGCTGTGAGTGGAACCTGTTCATTATCCAAAAAACGGACGCTTGCAAATCAGCACACGTGACAGAATTGAAACCTAGCTATGTCAGAGTAGTTTCGTTCACAAAGTTATGCCTGCACTACATTATCGCCGATAATCGTCGATCGTGTGATCGTGTGATCGGCGATAATGTGGACACCTCAACGCAACCACAGGCGATTCCCTTTGATGCGTGCCCAAAAACCGACAGTTCACGGGTCGCAGGCGATCATAGACGATGATCGGCGAGTACAGCCGAGTATGCCCTCTACACTATCGTGCCCGCGCATAATCGTCTGTACTCGCCGATAATGTAGTGGAGCCATTACATTCAACTTACTTCTCTTATCAAACGAACTCAGTTTAGCATTAGGGACAAAATTAATTTTTGTGATTTTTGGTTTGCTCTTTTGATAATATATTTTTTTCTACGCTTTAAATAAATTGATAAAATAAAACCGCCTGAATTTTAAAATGTTAAAAAAAATATGACACCTGGCATGCATAATTTTGTACTTTTAGTGACCGAGTTTGACAGAAAACAAATTATGGCTTTTATAAGAAAAATTTTCACTCACTGCAAATACAGGTCCAACAGTATATTATCTCAATAACTTCTACTCGTAATTCGTTATGTAAACTTTGAAATATGTATGTAAAAAGTTTAGATTTCCCATAGATCGAACTCTTGACTATTATGGCAGCTTTTACCTATTTCTCATAATATCCGATTTGACCATACATACTCGTCTCAAAAAATAATTTTGTACGGTGAACGTTGAAACGGTGTCGCAGTGAACGGCGTGCAAAGTGCTTTCTATACTTATTTAATTTAAAAAAAAGTTGCTGATTAAATAGGTATAGAGCTGGTTTTTCTATAACAGCGGCGGGGTCTGTACTTCTGTAGCCACTAGAGTCTAGTGACTAGACACTACACGCGATGGCGAATGCCGCGCGAAGTGATTCGTGTCAAATGCACGCGCTCTCACGATTTCTATGAAATATGAATTACCATTTTAGAATTATCATAATAGCAGACTTGGGACCCTATTTTACAATAGATTTATCAAGTCCAGGTTTTTCACGGAATAATGTTTTTATTTTTATTTTAATTGCCATTTTTAGATCTATCGCTTGATGTTAAACCATGTGAATGTGGAGGCGAGCCCATTTAGCGATTCGTAAAGTTACGTGATGCGATGTGGAGTGCGAATTATACACATAATGCGTGACTTGAAACGCGGCCATGGATTAACACCAAGCGACGGAATAAGATATACATGACGTATGTAGATTAGAATAATGTCTGTTGGAATTATATTTTGCAGTGCCTTTTAAAATGATAACTCGAGTAAGTATTTAAGTACTTACGATAATAATCGGGATATTATTACGTCTGAATAACAAAAATACTTTCCGGTTTTTTCATACGTTCCACCCTTTTTGTGATAAATGACGTAACTTTTTTTAAATGATATAATTTGAACTTGACTTACCGTTTCAAGTTTTAACAAAAAGAAACGAAGTCGAAAGGTTTAGGTACATATTGTGTTGTTCTTTTATTTCTTCAGCTGCATTTCTGTTTGTGTGATACAATGTCAAGTAAAAATGAAAATAATATGATTACATTCTTTCAAGTAAGTAATTTTATCTAGTCATAATGTTTCATGGTATTTGTGCAATTATGTACACCAATAGGCACGACTTGCTCGATGTGACGAGAATTTGATTTAAGCTACTCTAAAAAATTATACTTACATCACAAAATTATAAAACGGCCAGCGATATTTAAGGGGCAAACTCATTCACAATTCGCATCATTCTGTATCTTGCATTAGAGCATTCAGAACGGAAGTAGGTACCTACGCACCCCTTACGTATTTACATCTGTTAAATTGTTTATTAGTTCATATTGGTTTATAAAAAGTTAGAACTAGTTGGTGATCACTCGTCACTAGATCCGGTTTTTTTAATAGGCGTGGTTCATATCCAGTTGTTCCCTTCACGGTGACAAATGGGACATTTTACGACATTGTCCATACGCCCGTTTGTTACCGGATGGAACATTCGCGGCAGAGACCAAGTGAGACTAACTTGTATCCGGGAATGTAAAAAAAACATACATACAATCGAACATAGAACCTCCTCCTTTTTGGAAGTCGGTTAATAACTTGCGCCATAGGTACACATACCTATATAAGTACTAGCTGTGCCCCGCGGTGTCACCCGCGTGAGTTTCGGAGTTCCTGCGGGAATTCCGGGATGAAAAATAGATAGTAGCCGATTCTCAGACCTACTGAATATGCATATAAAATTTCATGAGAATCGTTCAAGCCGTTTCGGAGGAGTATGGGAACGAGCATTGTGACACGAGAATTTTATATATTAGATATAGTTCAGAAGTTATGAGGAAACAGAGGAACATATTTCTTTTTTTCGCCGTAGTCGGGTAAAAATTAGCATTGAAATGAGATAGCTACTCCCATTTGGATTAATCTAAATTCCGTACCTTTTTGCAATAGCACCAACTGTGTAGTTGTGAAGAACGCCGATTACATCCCATAGCATAAACGGTATGGTACAGAATGATGACCAATGGTTGCCCCTTTACCATATTATGTAGAAATATTTTTTATTCTGTACTTATATCAATTCTATAATTTTATTGAAGTGGCGTTGAACCCTGCCGCTTTGAACGTGTAACAAAACGGTAAAAATATATTCGGAATGATCTCTAGGCAAGCGTTAGGTAGTACTGACTTTTGCCTATTTATTTAAATAAATAAAATCATTAAATATCGCTTTGTCTTTCTGTTACACGATTAAATTATAATACTTTATATTCACTAATTGGACAGTGCAATAATGTTGCGAAAGTGATTGCACTATTTTATTTGGTGGGAGAGCATTAATTTTAGTTAAATAGTTATATAGATATTATGCCATTAGATATTAATTTATAATCGTTTAAACAACACAAAAATATATTTAATGGACTGGAATTTAGATGTTAGTAATATTTATCAAGTAGATATCGCAATTTTAAAATAAAGGACTTGCGCATATCTGACGAATATTTTTTTTATGCTGCTATTTTAGTTTTTACATTTCTTACAACGTTCCCTCCCACTTGCTTTGTTGCGACTTGCGAAAGAATATCTCGCATTGTACCGATTCGTAATTCACTCCTGAATGCCTGCGCTTGGATTCTTTGCGGCCGCACCTAAGAAGAATGAGCTCTAGGCACGCCAAGGGATTTTTTAGCCTTTAGGTGACGAATAAATGGTAGGTATGTGCTGTCTTAATTTTTGTAACTTTTATTGATGTCATAAACAGGCAAGATTATTTGACTTTAATATCGAAATTACATCTACCTAAGTTATATTCATAGTTATTGCGATTTGTCACCAAAAATCCCCTGGCGTGCCGTCTCGCCAGTGCGCACTAGCCCCTAGTTGATGTGTTGTATTTATGAAGTGGACCTTCTGTTCCTGAATTGATGTAAGCATTATCTGATATGTAAAGACGGTTTTCATATCGGCATCCAGCAGCATAAAAAAATTCCAGATATTTTTTGTCGGATGTGCGCAGTGTAGTGATATATTTTGTTCCATTCAAATTTAATATACAGGTGGCCGGGGAAGTGACGTTCAGGGATATCCAAAAATCACCTCATGAACCTATGTTTTAAATTTTTAGTAGTTTATATTATTTATATATTTTTATTAGTTCGCGAGCAGTAGTAACGAAAGTTTATCTCATAGAAAAAAAAATAGCGCCAATGACTAAATTATGTATTTTAAAAAACCCTTTAATTTGAAAAATCGTGAAATACCCAACCTTAATCGTTGTGAGGGTTTCGTAAGTACCTCAAGGAAAAAAAGAACCGAATAATACATACCTACGGAAGTTGTGAAAGTCATTTACCCTGGCCACCTATATAATAAGTATGTATAGAATACACATTGGACGAGGACGCCAAAGACTGGAAAAATATTTTTTTATTAAATATTATAATGATGATAATAATTTTCAATAAACACGATACTACTATGCGTAAATAAAACATTTTTATTCATATTATGACGACCATTTATTTTATTATTAACATACAATAAACCTTTGGTAGATTATTTATTATTATCAATAGGTATAATATATTTAAGTTATTGGACGACACTCAAGGAAGGTAACGCTACTTCTTTACATTTCAATTTTATATTATCTATTCATGAAATATGAAAAATTCAACTAAAAATATGTACTTAACGAATTACACTCACAGTTCGCCTTATATTATACGTATAATACTAGCTGTTCTCCGCGGTTTCACCCGCATTAAATGCGGAGCTCCCGCAGGAATTCCGGCTTAAAGCACCCTTGTCGTTATCTGCGCCCTCTGACAACGTGTATGCAAAATATCACGATGATCGGTTAAATAAGGGCGTAAAATCGTAACCTACAATTAAACTCACATTTGCATTTAGGTATATTATTAGTTAAGAAAGTTGAAATGCAACCTTTCGTTGACAATAAACGTAAAAATTTTGTTTTTATAATTGAAATACAGGAAGTTACAAAATAGGATTTTCTTTGTTTGAATAAAATTCTATATTATATCCTATCCTATGAGGATAAATTATCCTCACAAAAAAATGTTTTAACCGTTGCATTCTTGTTAATATTTTATGTAATACTTTTCAAAAATAATATACACACTTAAAGCAAATATTAACAACAAACATGTTGACACATAATTTTGATTTGCATCACAAATAGCATAGACTTATTTTGCTGTAAATATAGTGTGTTTCTGAATACTTTTAATATCTGTTAGTAGTAATTTTTGTAAAAGTCGAGAAACTATACCAAAAAAGGATAAAATTTTGCAATACCATTGTTAATAAATAATTACTTTGGATATTGTATTAATTACCTATTAGCGATATTGCTAAGTAAATTATTTTATGTACATTTTTGGCCCCGAGTATTTATTTTGAATGATTAATACTAGATTTTTTTTATGTAAACCGCCGAGAACTTCTACAGAAAGAACTGTTAAAAATAGTATAATACATTAATGATTGCACTAAAAATATTGCACTGAATTGTTTAAAACAAATATCGGAACATACACCATGACTAGCACCAAAAACTAATAAAAATGAATAGTACATAATGCCAAACAATAAAATACACTAAGCGAACAGTTTCGATACTTAAAAAAAATACATTTTTAATAATTTTCATGCACTTGAACCTACTGACACACAGTAATAAATTTTGTATATTCATAAGATTACATAAGAGACAATTATAACGTTTACGAGTATACATCAAAGATTTTTGACTCTACAACATCATACAAGAGTCATACAATGAAAATTTATTTAATCATACTTCAAAAAACACACTGTAATTTACATATTTATTTATAAGAAAAATCAAGAGGTTTTTAAGTTAAAAACTTAGAATTACTATGTATAAAGGTCTTAAGCCCACTTACACGACTCGCTCCCACCCGGCAAAAATAATACAATTTAAAATATATGGGCACAGCTCACTGTCAGCGCGCGCTTACCGCCGCGCTCACAGATACCACAAATATCTTGATGCAGTGCCTTTTAAGTTTTGTATCACAATCACAACCATCCAATAAATTCAATTTTTTTAAAGTACATTATACATAATATACTTTTATATTATAATTTAACGTTTAAAAATATAAAGATCTCTTTTAAGTCATAATAGTTCACAGACGAAGGCTATTATTTACACGTTATCTTTATAAATTGCCTTCCAAAATATTTATTTATAAAATATTTTTTATGTACGTATTTTTGCTTAATTTTTAATAACTTCATGAGTTTCTTTAATACATAAAACATCGAATATTAGAATCTTTTTTACGAAACAGACTCTTACACCAAAGTTAAATTAGTGTTAGTTAGTAAAATCTTGATATTGATAACAATAAAGTGTGGCTGTACATTTAAGTTGGCAGTCACCTAGTAGAAAACATATTAGAAGTATTTTACAGAAGTATATGACAGTTATGAATTTCCAAAACAATAATTATATTATACCTATTAGTATAACAATGCAACAAGGGGATGTAAAATTAACATCTAATGAAATGCATTAATAAAAAAGCTATCTAAAAGGAAAGTTGATTAACAATGTATTCACATTTACATATTATATGTCAAAACATTTTTTTCTTTGGTTGGACAGCACCATAATACTAATACAGAAAGATACACAATTTATGATAGTTATTCATTAAGACCAAGTCTTCAGTTTTCACTTTTCAATACTACTTGTAACAATAAAAAGACAAATTCAGCTACCATTCTGGGATTCCTAGCTACTTACCTTAAGAAAACACAGTACCAACATTTAAACTTTACATGTGATGTTATTTCTTTAGGTAAATAGAAAACAATATTCATTACATTTGTTTTAAGTTCATTAAACATTAAAAATAGCTAAAAAAGATATCTTATTGTGTGGTTCCTGAAGATATTTTTCCACTCAAAAAATTTATGACTAAAACAGTTATATTGTCCACTGAGCCCCTATAATAAGCTTGAAGAGTCAAGCTTTTGGCTCCATAATCAGGTTCGTCTAATCTTTCTTTTATAAATTTAACTGCTTCTTCATTTGAGAATGTATCCCATAGACCATCAGAAGCAAGAACAAGGAAAATAGGTTTGTGGTCATCAAGATTGAAAGTGAGAATGTCAGGGTCTGCTATAACAAAATTCTTATCTTTAAGAGGATAATCACCCATGGCACGAGATGTCGCCAAGATGCCTGCCACTCTCCACACCCCATTAAAAGCTATGTACCCGCCAGCTGCTTCTATCCTTCTTTGTTCTCGAACCTAAAATAATAATTCATAAAAGAAAAACAAGAAAATCAGAAATGTTAATAAAGGTAATATAATACTAATTTAGTAATTAGGTGAAAAACTGCTCAAGCATTTTTTATGTTTCTAAATAAAGAACCATATTTGCATTATTTTTAAGCTCAAAATAAGACAGGTTCAAAAGTTCAAAGCATGTTCTTTTACAAAATGTCACTTTTCAACCTAATTAATGATTTAGTTTATCCATACTAATATTACTAGCTGTCCCCCGCGATTTCATTCGCGGTAATTTCGGAGTTCCCGCGGGAATTCCGGGAAAAAGTACTCTAAGTATGTCCATCTTTGTACCCCCCTGACAGTAGTTTATGGTGATTAGCTGTTCCCCGCATTAGTGCCGGAGTGCCCGGAGGAATTCTGGGATAAAAACTATCCTATCTTTTAAGTTGGACCATATTATACATGGTTACAAAATTTTATCAAAATCCGTTCAGTAGTTTCGGAGTCCATCGTGGAAGAACATCGTGACACATGATTTATATATAATAAGATGAGATAAAGAGCAAAAACTTGTGAGTTTGTGACGTTGTAAGGAGTAATCTCTGGATCTACTGAACCAATTTTGAAAATTCTTTCACTTATAGGAAGCTACAGTGATCCTGAGTGTCATAGGGTACTTTTTATTCCGGTGGGTAAAACCATGGGGGAACAGCTATCTCTGGATCTACTAAAGTGATTTTGAAAATTCTTTCACTTATAGGAAGCTATAGTGATCTTGAGTGACATACGGTACTTTTTAACCCAGAATTCCCGCGGGAACTCCGAAGTTGGTCTCCGCGGAGATTGTAGGGAGTAATCTCTGGATCTACTGAACTGATTTTAAAAATTCTTTCACTTATAAGAAGTTACAGGAATTCCCGCGGGAATTCTGCAGTTTGTGAAGTTGTAATCTACTAAACCGATTTTAAGAATTCTTTCACTTATAGATAGGAAGCTAAAGTGATGAAGAGGTTACTTCAGAATTCCAGTGAGAACTCCGAAATAACCGCGGGTGAAACCGTAGGGGTCAGCTAGTATATACAATGAGTTTCTTGAAAAGGTGCTTAATAGCTAAGTTAGGAAATCAGAAAAGTGTATTCAGGTGTAACAGCTAGTTAGCCGAAATATTAAAAAAATATGACAAAAAAATTAATACCTGTTGTGGTTTATGGTCAAAGGAGACAGGAATTGCATTTCCTCGAGAATCACACATAACACCTCTTGAATCTCCCACATTGGCTACTATGAGATTATTGGCTTCCATCAGTGCAATAAGAGCAGTAGTGCCAGCAACGTTCATAGAACGTTTTGCAGCTTCAACAAGCAACCTATCTGCTGCCAGCACTTCGTCTGTCAATAGTCTGCCATAATTCACTTTACCTTTATCTAAATAAGCTGTTATTGGTATAGTAATGTTTTTGATAGGTTTTGCTGTAGGCCGTACTTCCCTTGTGATTGGACGGGCTTTTGACAGTTGAGCCAACAATTCTGGATCAGTTATTTCTTTTTTTAAACTATCATCAGCAGTGCTTGCTGACTTTTTAAAACTTGTTTTTCTTTCTATATTTGTTTCCAGCTCTTTAGGCTTAGGTTGTTCTGGACTGTCCTTTTGTGGTGTAATAACAATTTTACCATCTCTATGTGCATTTAGTTCAACAATCTTATTATACAGATTTTGTATAAGGTGATCTTTGGCATAGTTAGCGGCGAATTCGCCTCCGTGTCCGTCGAATATAGCAAACAGGGATATGCCTGTGTTGTTAATGTTCTCATTGATAATAAACCTGTCTTCCATGTGCATTCTCCTGCCTTTGATTGCGTAAGCTGCGCTTAGTGTGCCTTTAAGTTCCCAGCTTTGTTTGTCTTCCGCCTCCATAAATTTCATTCTTTGAACCGCACTCAGTGGACTCATGGCTTGTGACAGTCTGCTCAACAAAGTGCGGCTCCATAATTCTATAGTTTGGAGATACATGAAGAATATAAGGATTCCTACTGCGAACACTACAACTTCAGAACGTAGTAAATAAAGGCGAACCATCTTCCATAAATAGCTCACCGGAGCATCAATAGAGACACTGCTTGTGAAACGGGAACAAATTTTCACAAAAGAAAGATATGTCTGGTGCAAAACTCTGTCTTCTAATTCGTCTTCCATGTCCTTAGTGTTAGCAATTAATGTTTACAATACAAATATTAATTATGTACGTTTTTTAGATTATTTTTGTAGTTTCGCGCATCGCTTTAAATTGCTACTTTGCTCGCTTTTGAGCACAAATTAACTAGACATGTCTTTTGAGTCCCGATTTCTATTTCTAACTTGACAGTTGACATGCGTCATGCTTGATAGCTCAGCTGATTCATTGACAATCAATAGACACTAGACAGTACGGTGACCATCGCGGATGTAACGTTGTCATTGGCAAAATCGCGATAGGGATATAAAATTAATTGCTAAGCCTTGCTACTACTCCACCTGCGCCTTAACGTGTAATTGATTCGCGATAATTGATTCTATGCGCAGATGTAGCCAACATTTAGTGCGCTAATTTATTAACGACATTATTAATGGCATAGACATTAGGCGATAACTCGGGTGTCGGTTTTTTCGACACCTCAAAGGGTTTAAGTGCGTTATTTTACGCAATAATAGGCTATTTGACTATTTTTTTTTAGTCCGTCTTGTAGATTAACAAAAAATATTGGACACGTATATTTATTTATTTATTTAAAAGTTACACCAACATAGTTAACATTAACACTTACAGTAAAAAAACAAATTAGCATCAAATAATACCATAAGTGTCACTATACTAACAGGTGATAACGGCATGCGATTTCCAAATAAAATTTATACTATTTGAATATAAAATTTAGAAAAACAAAAAAAAAATATAAAATAAAAATATTGATTGAAAGCTTGGTCCAAATAAAAATACAAAACTAAATAAGACGGTTACCTACATTACATTGAGTTGAAATTTCGGGTGACGTCACTAACTAGTGCAATTTGTATGGCGGCTTGTAGCGCCAAGTGACGTCATGAGCCCCCACCCTAACTTTAATGCGCTTTATCTCTGTGTATTTTCATTTATTTGAAAAATAAAAAAATACGTGTCTAATGATTTTTAATTTTCTAAAAGACGGACTAATTAAAATTTTGATTTTTAAAAGTTGTCAACATCCCTATTCTGCTTGGCTACATCTGCGCTGTCAGTCTGCACCAATATGATCTTTTTTTTAAAACTTACCTAGTGGTCAAGTAGTGGTTATATTATCGAGTCTATCGGATTTCGTTGCTTGTTCACCCTATTTTTCTATAATGGATCGCACTATCTAGACACGCGGTAGCGTGCAGTAGCGTGTCAAGCTAAGTACAAATTAAAAATTACCACAATGCGCTATCAGCGCCTCTAACGGAAAATAGTATAATTATTTTACGATTGAATTTTGAACGTAGGCATTATTTTGTTTGGCCACGCCACGTCATCATGAAATAGGCTACGTTACGTACGTTTAGTTGACTATATAGATTACTAGCTGTGCCCGGCGGTTTCACCCGCATGAGATAGATAGTAAAAATAGATAGTAGCCGATTCTCAGGCTTACTGAATATGCATAAAAAATTTCATGAGAATCGGTCAAGCCGTTTCGGAGGAGTATGGGAACGAACATTGTGACACGAGAATTTTATTATATTAGATAGATGTATGGTCACTGATCGGGCTAGGTCACAATATCATGATGCCAATAGATAGTCTAATATTTTCCTTTTCTTGGTAAGATCCGGCAACGACATCGACATTCTTCTGAACGGATCGTTGCGTTGCAATGTGAGTCGGGACTATGCTACATATTCCAACTTCCAAGTTTCATTCAAGTCCGACCAACAGATTTTAAGTAACGCTTATGGCATACAAACAAACCCTTATCAGACGATTAAAATAAATTTTATTAGCTCTTTTTATATTCCCCCGCTATGTAAGGTATACTAGTAAAGATTATTATCTATAGGTACTTGACGATTTACAAGGAGTCTCACAAAGAAAAAGCATTTTCAATAGAAAAATGTATTAAAACTGCGAAATTGAGATAAGTACATTCATCATTAGTTTAATAATTTTATTAAGGAAGTTACAAATTATGTGTACCTATAAATGTTATTTATAAATACGGGGTTAATCAGAAAAGTGATACGAAGTTAAAAGGGTATCAATGTACATAGGTGGTATACTAATAATGTAAGTAGGTAGGTACCTACCTAGTACTAGTAAATGACAGCGAAAAACTTTTGCCAATTCGTTTTAAAAATAACTCCTTAGATTATCTATACTATAATAAAAGAGTAGAATCCGCGATTCTGTACATTGATTATTTTTACCTAAAATTGAGAGGGGTGATAAAAGAGTAACCAAGCCCAAAAAAAAGTTTTTGAAATTCTTTTCTGTCTGTCTGTTCGCGATAATCTCCGCATCTACTGAACCGATTGTCATGCGGTTTTCACAGGTAGATTAAGCTTAGCCTGGAGCTACATATAGGCTTTGTTTCATTCAAATCGGATGTCGAGAAAAAAGTTGTTACATAAAAACTTTTCACGCGGGTGAAACCGCGCGCCACAGCCAGTTTCTGAATATTATATCATGTTTGTGGGATCATAAATTAAAAGGCTAATCTAAAACAAAGCAGCCAATTTCGTCCATCGCAATTTTTATTTTTAGAGATATTAATTATAGCATTCAAAGTGATTTTTTATTTTAATAAATAGGTATCAAATGTTTAGTTTCGACTTTCGTACCCTTTTTCTGTCTTAATATAATTATGTTTCATGTAGGTACCAGTATGCTAAGACTATTTCATTTTCAAGTTGGGAACTTTTCTGTACCTACTAATAAATTATGGAATGAACAAAGCAGCATAGGTACTACAACACCCGTAACTCAGTTATTTTATAAATACCAATAATAGTGTCAACTAGTAAAATGATTTCAATTGCAAATAACAAAATAAATAAAACAGACAATAAAATCTTTGTTATAAAACGATTTTGTTCGTACACATTCACATGTAACGGGATGTTTCCCTTTCGTCCGACCGCAGACCGATCATTAAATTTGACCCAATTGGTATACAATTCGTTTTCAGTTTGTTAGACAAACATCTCGGATTTCGTCTGCTCGGGGCTTATCGCTGCCTCTTATAGCAATGTTATTAAATTTAAAAATTAAATTATAATAAAATTTGGTTTTGAAATATCGACCTTTTAAAAACTAAATTTCGAATACGAAATTTCGATGTATGGTCAAAGTAACACTGCCATAAGAGGTAGTGCCAGGCCCTAGACCGGACTTAAATGCTTATTACACTAAACTTAATTCTTCTTATTTATTGCACTAAGCAAGTGAAAAGGATGGTTGCTAACACACTAAATCAATCAGCAGAGAAATTAAGACAAATATTTATAGATTAGAATTCGGAAGCGGATTTCAGAGTATTTTAACAAACGTTCAGAGTGAATATAGTAAGGACTGGACGATCGTGAAACACCCATCTTATACACTAAAGAGGAGTAAATTATAATATGGATTACAGCTAAATGGCAATAAAGAAACATACCCATACTACGTGACCCATTTTTTTTACAATTTTTGACATAGGGTTCCTCTTTCCAGTCTGGGCGTGTTTATAAATAATATGTAGTATATATCACGTTTGCTTAGTTGCCAGGACCAGCTTATAGTTTAGTGTGGGATTCAAGTAGATCTGTGTGTTGTGAATTATTATTATTGCCTAACCCCCCCCCCCCCCCCCTCTCCCCCCTGTGAACAAGCGTGGCATTTTGAAGATGCCCCCTTGAATGGGTCACATAGTATGTGTGTGTTCCCTAACTTAAGCAAGGTTCAGACGAAGCTAGTGTTGTTTTGACCTCGTTTACACAGTTTTTCAAGTCAAGCCAGCTCTATAGGGAGCTACAGTGATCCAGAGTGATATAGGATACTAGTGAGTTCGTGAGTTTGTGAGTTTGTAGGGGGTAATTTCACTTTTGTAGGGGGTAATTGAACTGATTTAATTTCTTTTTCACATTTAAAAAGCTGCAGTGATCCTAAGTGACATAGGGTACTTTTTATCCCGGGGTTCCCGCGGGAACTCCAGTTTGTGAGGTTATAATCTCTGGAACTACTGAATGGATTTTGAAAATTCTTTCACTTATAGGAAGCTAAAGTGATCCTGAGTGACATGGGGTACTTTTTATCCCGGAATTTCCGCGAGTGCCCCGAAATTACAGCGGGTGAAACCGCGGGGGTCAGCTAGTTTATTATAAATCTCAAATAAATCGACTAAGTAATATTTCCTTTTAAATATTCACATAAAAGTATAATACCATTTAAGTGTGCCAAGTCATTAAAATAATATAATTACAATAATAGTACCTACTCGATAGAGAGAAAATTAGAGAGATGATGGGATATGTCATCAATAAATCATTTAATATGTCTAACACCGTGTCATGTGCTGTATGAATATTGCTGAACGAATAAATAAATAATTATAATTATTATTACATTAACATAAATCTAGCAAAATGACAAAGTAGAGAATGAAGCAATGAATAAATTATGGAAATTTTATGAAATAATGAAAAAATAAATTCATCAAGTGTTCAAAATTTTTCTTACGTAATTTTCGAAATCAAAGACTTCACGCATAATTTCGTTTTGGATACCTAATCATTGATATATCAATGTACCTAATGCTTAGCTACGATTATATAATTTAATAATATAATTATGTAATTATATAATTTACGAAGTTGATAGGTAATTCACGCTAGCATCAGGATGGTAAGGATATCGTAATTGACGTATTAATTTACACACACGTTCGTTCATTGAGAAGCAAACTCAACCTGGGTAACTTTGCTAGTTTCCAAAGTCAACCAGATGGGTAACTTTGCCACTTCTTTAAAACATTGGCCACAGATATTTATTTCTTCATATTACAGATATATTATTTCACGTAATAAATAGTTTTTTCCATGAAACTGGTTACATTGTACGTAGTTTCAAAGTTTTTTTATTGTTGACAAATTAGAAACAAAATACACAGAGAAAGAAGAGCATTAATTAAGAGTAAATGAATAATGAAAAGAAAAAAAAAACAACATTCAGACGAATTGAGAATCTCCTCCTTTTTTGAAAGTCGGTTAAAAACGGACCGCACTTGAACAAGTCAATGTTTTATAAAAAAAGTCAAACGTAGATATTTGTATGCTTTTACTGCAAGTGGGTTGTTTTTTTCTAACACCCATTCTTTGAATCATCTATGTAAGATTTAAATATGTACATATATCTAAGAACACACAATCACACTTATGTACGTATATTTAACAAATTAATAGTTACAAAATTTCTTATTGAATCAATATTCAAAACTATAGGATTTTCTTGACGAAATTCGTTTTGCATCACGAAAAATATGTCTTTCAGAAGCAAGAACTGTATTTATATGAATTATATTATTATTATTTACCATACTAATATTATACGGTTAGACATAGGAGCATAGGAGTACATATATTTTTGAGAGTTAATCACTTTGGCAAATTTTACCTACAGCATACTTTGGTCCGCTAAGCTAAATAATATGAAGGACGGCCAAACTGGATCTCCATAAACGGCCCCTACAACTGGTTAGTTGTAAATGGCAAATGTAGGGCATACACACTTTAAGAAAGAAAACCTTATGTTTATGTATAAACGTATTAAAAAAAACCTGGCGTTTAAAAATACAAAACAACTATATACAAAATTTTTTAATATTATTTTGTCGATAATAGGGTACTTACATGAAATTTATTATAAGAAATTGTGTCAATATTTCAAAAATAGAGCGTTAGAAAAGTGTTATCGTGAAAGATTTACTAAAAAATTTGCAATTGTTTCCAAAATATTCAACTTTTAATTTTGTGAAACGGAACGTTGCAACCAAACACCAATCACAGTAAAGCTTAGCACATGACGTCACTTTTATTTTTTTAGGAAACATTTACCTCTTTCAGAGAAGGCAAAAGAAACTAAGTGCATACAGTCAATGCATATTTTCCATTTTCTGAAGTTTTTTACTTTAAAATGCAGCGGTAAGATGCATTTCGATTCTTTACTGGAACTTTTGAAAGTAACGCGACACAGTTCAACCTTAATTTCGCTTTTGGATATTGAAGTTATCTGTCCGTCAGTGTCACATGACCCTGTCAATACGACAGTGACTTTTCTATCACAGATTAATAAGGCGTAATTTTGAACTAGTAACGTCATGCCGCGTTTCGGCGGTAAAGTCTAAAGTAGGAACTTTGAAACGCTCTATTTAATTAATTTATGCATATATTTTTTTTCTTTTTCTTGCTTTGTTTAAGTAGGCCATTATCTTTAAAATGACTGAAAAAAAAAACATGCAAGTACCCTATTGCAAGTATGTATGATAATTCAGAGTTTGTGCATAGTTTATGTTACGAACTTAGCTAAAACAGACGATAAGAAATCGACACGTTTCACGATATTTTTGCGGCATGCAGTTTCAACTGTAGTATATGTAATATAACGTGTTAATGACCTTTATCAGTTAATTTCGAAATTCTTTTTCTTGATAGCTTTGCCCTGCCATTGGGTGTATTGTACTAGTTCGAAAAATTAAATTTAATGTCAAACAGAACTCCAAAATATTTAAGATAAGGTTATATGGGAGTCGTCCCGAAAGGATAAATTCAACATCACGGCTCTCTGGCGGAAACACACTTATATTGTGTCGTGTCGTCTTGTGTCGCGACAGAAGCATATCGGTTTCATACATTTAGTGTGGTTAGAGACATATTTGTATGTTGTGTCGTGTTGTGGCGCGTTTTATTGTGGTGCGTCTCTAACCATACTAAATTTATGAAACAGGTAATATGCTTCTGTCGCTACACAACACGACACGATACAGTGTGTTTCCACCTTTACTCTTTAAATAATTTCACAGGGTTGCAACTTTTAATGGTTATAGTTTCCATGGAGTATGAATATTTTTATGCTCATGCGCTACTCGACTCCAACTGGACACCAGTGACGGTGGTGCTGAGGCTCCCGTTCACAAGTATGTCGTGTAGAGGCTGTCCTAGTACAACAGACAGGTCGTCGCTTAGCTTATAGTAGTTGGATTCGAGAGCTTCGTGATACGACACCTGGTCGGAACTGATCAGTTTTGCGTTCAGTTGGAGTGCCGAATGGCACACCGTCAGGAACTCCCTAGAAATGAAAAAATAATAGCTGGTATTTTAATATCATCTACCGACGTCTTCTAAAAACAATTTTGTCTTGAACATATCCCGCATCAACGTAAGCTTATATCATTTAAGTCAGAAACTCTCGAATATGATCATATAAGTTTCTGTTACGATGTCTCAACTAAAAAAATGTTGTCTATTTGTCTCTCTCTGGTTCCAAACTAACAATAAAAAGAGCTTGTATTATGTGTACTCTACCTCAGGGTGAATGTTCACCCCGACGCGGGGATCGAACCCACGGCACCTGGCATAGCAGTCGGGTTTAATTAGCACAAATACTCCCGGTGCTGTCGAAATTATTAAAGGTTGGAGATGAAGCCTGTGCGAGCGGGAAATAGACAGTTACAAAATATACATGACTGCTGTGAACTCACTTGAATATCGCTTTCAGTTTGTCGACCAGCTCATCTGGATACATTTGCGCCAGCGTCGGGTCGAGGAAGGCGTTCGCGTACGCCAGCGGGCCAGCGTTCACTTGCACGCACACGCTGCCTTGCAACCTGGATTATTTCATATACCGAATAAGAATCCGTTTAATAAACACAACTCACTGGAGACGCCCGCGCGCCCTCAAGTTTTAATTCGTCTCCTTCATTTTCCAGCGCAATGAAAGAGTATACAATATCTTGAGAGGTGACCGGATCTTTTAATCATCATCATATCAGCCGACTGCTGGTACAAAGTTTTCAAATAAAACAACACGTACATAAATCCTCACACGGATACGTGCAAATTTATATTCCACAAAAAATCAGATCCAAGTACTCTGTGGTTGTTAATTTCTTGTCTCATCGTGAAATCCTTAATAATCATAAATACGTACGTTGCTTTATAAAATCTTTGTTAAATAACAAAAGTCGATCATTCTATATATTTGTACGTTAAAGCCACTTAGGCACCTACCCAGGTTTCGATCAATACTGGAAAGTTGTCTCTTTATCTGTTTGTCGGTTTGTTTGTCACGTAAAACTTTCGAACTCAAACATTGTACGTAAAGTCGATGCCTATAACATACCTAAGTTGTAACTTCTTCAAGTCGGGCGCCTTCGCGTTCACGACCTCCGCCAGCTCCGCGACTTGACTCTCCATCTCGGAGACGGCCACTTCGATGGGACTCTTCTCTTCCACGTGTGTTTCCACCACGGGCACGCGCCTCTTCACGTACGGGAACCAATTTGCAGCTAAAAATCAATTGCATTATAGAGAACGATCTGTTGTAATTACAAGAGAAATAGTAAAGACCAAATAAGTTGTAAATAAAATGCCAAACCACACGTGTATGCGCCGAATCTTGGAGAAATTTAACACGTGTTATAGGTCAGCACTGCATCTACTATCATCATTCATCACGCCTTATCGCATGCTCAAATAGTGTAAAAAAATCCCATCCAAAAATTTTTGTTTATTAATAAGTATATTTAATTATTTTAAGGAGAGGTGCCACTTCAGCTGTTATTAATGCCTTCAGGTAGACCAAACTCTCATTTTATGGCATCCACACGCTAAGGCAAACGCTCTTTCCTAACGTGACGCGTGACGATTTCTACCAGTTAACTCCTACCGCAAGTTGCTTTAGAGAACATTGCATCGTTCCCAATGATATTTAAGTAAGGATGACGTACCTTCATACTACGCGGCGTTCAAATATTGCTCCGCTTTGACGTATACAATATACATGTGAATGAGAAAGCTAATACGGAAATTATGAAATAGAAATAGATAGGTAATAATAGATAACAATTCAAAGCAAATTCCCTAATTAGGGGCATTTGAAGACCTCAGTTTCGCGCTAGTGCCATAACTACCGCCTTTAATACTTGGACGCAGATAAGCAATAACATGTTAACCCACAAAATTAAGTTATTGATCCAGAACGATTTATTGAGAGTTAGAGAACGTTTTTTAATTATGTGTTTACTTCATATAAATATGTAACAATATTTTGAACGTAAAAAAATGTTGACACAAAATGGCGGTATAGTTTTAAAACACGATTTAGTCAAAATTTCTCCAGTGTGGGTTAACACACTATTGTTTATCTATGTCTACTTATTATATCATTGATCGTCCCAGAACCGCGATCGATGAGTCAATGAACCGGCTGTAGGCGTTCGTCGGTCTACGCACCGGTGAGGTGTGTGAGCCGCAGCCACTGGTGGTGCACGGGGCCGCGGGCGGCGCCGTCGCGCGTGAACGGCGTCTCGAACACGAATCTGCGCACGTTGTGCGCGCGCTCGAACGAGCCGTCGCCGCTCGACAGCACGCACGCGCCCGCGCCGCCCTCGCCCGCCGCCCGCACCCACGTCACCTGGATGTACGCCACCTTGCCGTCGAGCTCGGTCACGTTCACCTGTTCGTTGGGACACATGCACGAGATAAAGAGTACATAGGCGGATTTAGGGGATCCTCAGACGAGTCAAATGTCGACACCGACGCGTCACCGAACCATTGTCGTATACAAAACTTGTATAATCTGCCAAAACATTTATTTTGTGACATAGGATATTTTACTTTATTATTTTTTTTTGTATTAGTAAGTACCAATGATAATTTAACAAAAATAAACAACACTACCATCAGGCTTAGACCTCGTAAGAATTATTTGTAATAGTAATTATAAAATTATGAGACAAAAATAATGACCACTATAGAACCTGTATTGTCATGCCTCATTTGACTCAAATCTGTTACACAAAAGAGATGTAAATACACACGGAAACCGTATGTATTATTTAAGCGAGCATGTGTACGCATGCTATTTCTTGTAACTTCAATGTCGTTCATTAAACATTTAAGTTTATTAGTTACTAGAAAATACTCACAGGTGCAGAATCCATAATCATCTTGACATTGCCCGCTCCAAACTTTCGTTCGTAAAACGTCCGTAATTTCTCTGAAATCTCGCTCAGAGAGGTCAGTTTTGGTTCTTTATATATGAATTCGACCCCCTCTTCGTCACTACCGAAATGAGCTTTACCGAAAAATGCCACTCGGTAAAATCTTCCCAGCAACCGTTTGCCGGAATTGGTGACTTCGATTATTTTCGCGTACGCCTTTGTCAGGTGTTGGTAGCAAGCGAGAAGGGCTTGATAATCTTTTCGCCGTTCGTAAATAGGTATGATGAGCCGGTAAAGCGGTCCGAGCAGTTCGTATCTCTCCGTTTTGTCGACGTACTCAGTGCATACCATGAGTTGATCCAAAAGGGCTTGCTCATTGTAATGTACGTCAGTCATACCTGAAACAACATAAAAAAACCAATGAAGACCAATATTCCATTGGAATAATTTCATGAAATAGACCAATTACCAATTACTTAACACCCAGCGGCGTAACGTAGGTCACTATAGTGCGGTGCGGATTCCAAATATGCCGCCTTCTTTTTTTTGCAATTGATTAAAAAAAAATTGGGGCATGATAATAAGGTAGGTACTCTTAGTGAATAATACTAACTTGAAAAGTGAAAACATATGATTATTTAATAAAAAAAACGAATAAAAACCTGGATATATTATGGTAACAACAACAAAATTTTACAGAAAAAACGTTGAAGGAAATCAACAGCTTTCTTTAAATGTTAAAAAAAATAATTTTCTTTAACCACCTTCTGTGAAATGCCGCCCAGTGCGGACCGCACCCTCCCCCTCACGCTATGCCACATTTAACACACGAGATTTTTATCCGGAGAATAAATATTCAACACGTAGGTATATTTGCGTAAAATTTTCCAATACATTTACGATATATTTTTTAATATGACATTTAATTTCTTTCGTAATTAGAGCATATAAATAGGTAGGTACGTACATATGTAGGTACCTACGTTTTGAAATGTACCTACGTAATATCGGATTTTCCACTATTATAAATCCAAGCAACATGCTCTTAATTAGGTATATACTTTGGAAATTATAAGAAATTATCTAGCCATTCTTCGCGGTTTCAACCGTCGCGTCGGGTATATTTTGGGTATATGGATTTCCCAATAAACAAATTTTACACCCCTGCACGGTCTCACCGATCCTTACTAATATTATAATTCGAAAGTGCATTTGTTTGGTTGTTACGCTTTCACGCCTCAACGACTCGGCGGATCATCATGAAATTTTGTATATACGTTGTCGGGTACAGTAGAGGACAGGGTACTTTTTATTCCGGAATTCCCGCGGGAACTCCGAAATTATCACGGGTGAAACTTCGGGGAACAGCTAGTCGTCGCCATAAATGTTAGCCTTTAACAGCATTTTGTTAGACAAAATATCCTATTTTAAATTTACAGAATTCTATATTTACACCCAGCGCGTTCGCAGCCTAAATTTTTGGAGAGGGTCACTTAAAATGTTTATAATATGTCTAGTAACTTAGACTTTATTGCACAATACACAATTTGATTGCACACAATATTATATAACAAAAGTCTTCTATTTTTATTGGCAAATCGGGTGATAATATTTGAGATGTCTGAGCCCTGGGGCCATCTCTGGATGAATACGATTGGGGGTGGGCGTTTAGTCATGTCCCTTGTGACCCTCCCCTCCCCTTCGGACCGCACCTGTCTACAACAGGGTAACAGTTAAAAATGGCAGAAGACTCGTCAAACACGTAGCCAAAGTTTAATTATTTTGAAGAACACTAATCACTTGCGAAGTTATAAACATTCAATTCAATCACATATAAGTTTTAATTAGAGCTATTGCTATTAGAGCAGAATGATAGCAATTAGTATTAAAACGATTCCTGTTTACCTATCTTAGTCATGTTATACTCCTTCGTTCTCTTTTCATTTCCGTGGTCCTTGTATACCTATTACCTACCTAATTATAAAATATTTGAAAAATACGAGACCTTAGTTAAATATAACTTTGCCGATTGGTTACATGAAGATTAAACTTAAATCAAGTTTAAAACAAATTAGATTTGAAATTCGAGCAAAACTGAGCTTGATTTTTTTGAAAATTTAACCGCTATTTAAAAAAAAAGTATTTTACATGAATTTATAAACATAAAATAAAAAAAAATTAAACAACTGGATAAATAAATCAATCAATCCGTAAATATTATTACAAATTATTTCCTATTTTTCTAGCGATTAATTCGCGAGAACAAGACGCAAATGAAGCGTCATCGACCACACTGTACTAAGTATTTTATTCAATCTATCTGTATATAAATGGAGCAGAAACTCAGAGTGTGGCAGTGGAAATCAAGCCGCGGACGCGCGTGTCGCATTTGAAGGCGACTTTGTGTGGCGGGGCCGCGGGAAACTAAAATTATATAAATTACCAAAAATGGGTTTATTTTCTTTAGTTATAAAACTGGTGGTGGTGACGTTTGCTTGTGGCCAGGATGCGCCTATAGAGGTTGAGTGGACGTTAGACCCGGCTAGTGCTAAAGAGGAAGCCGTGGACAAAAGTATAGAGAACACAGAGTTAGTGCTCGCGTACGTGGTGAGTCGGCAGTCAGAGCTCAGATCATCAGCACCGCAGAATTTAGTAGAGACATTTTTTAGAACAACAGAAAATAATATTGGGTCGCCAGCATACTATACAATTTTTATTCGATGCATAAAATATCCACTTTAGACAGAGATAATATGTTTGCAATAGCACATTAAATAGTTCCGATTTTGTAAATTACTTCAACATTTGTATCTTAATAATTTTTCTCATCAAAAAAACATTGTAATTTTCATATTTTGTTATAAATTTAATAAGGTTTAGAATCGACTTTAGATTGATAAAACCTGTGCTATATTACCCATATACGGTACGAAGCACATGGCCATGTTAGATTACCGATTTACCAATCTATTATAACCCCCTGTCGCTGACGCACTCCGCTCGCGATGCGGCTTCCTTTGTGATCCGCAAGGAGCGCATGGTATGTGCGCGTGATGCCCAAAAAATATTGATACAATATTATCTTGGCTAAGTACCTACCCCTGCGGTTTTGCTTTTTGGGATCTTCGGGATTGATCAAGGAAAAGTCCTCAAATGCGTATATCGTTGCCAACAGGTGTTCAGACATGGCGATCGTACACCGGATCAGGAAGAGATAGATTTGTATCCATCATCCGATGTCCGGGGAAGGAATATATTCTTTCCATACGGCAAGAAAGCTCTGACCAATGTGAGTTTTTCTTAATAATAACAAACAAAAAATTAATGTTCTCATATAAATGAGATACCTACATAACTTTTTTATGATTAAATAGAAAGGAAAGATGCGTGGTTTTCTCGCCGGCAAATACTTGAGGGAGCGCTACGATTGTTTCGTCTCCAGTTTGTATCTTCCCGAGGAGATATCGATCAGGACTACAAATTACGCTCGCACAAAGATGACAGCACTGGCGGCCCTCGCAGCTCTGTACCCACCGATGCCCGCCCAGAAGTGGAATCCAGCCCTGGATTGGCAGCCGGTGCCATACGACACGCCGCCGCGCGAGGATGACGACGTGAGTCTCCACTTCTATCAGTTTACGATTGCTAAATGGACATAGATGAGCAATAGTGTGTTAACCCACACTGGAGAAATTTTGAGTAAATTAAAGTTTTAAAATTATAGCGCCATTTTGTGTCAAATTTTTGATGTTCAATATTGAGTTACATATTTAAACAATGTAAAAAGGTAAACAATAATTAAAAAACGTTCTCTAACTCTCAATAAATCGTTATGAATCAATAACTTCATTTTGTGGGTTAACATGTTATTGCTTATCTGCGTCCAAATATAACTATTACCTATACCTACATACTAGTAAACGACTACACAAGAAAAAACAAATTAAAAAAGAATCAATTAATTCCAATCCAACAAATTGAATACCTACCATACTACCCAGTTTTTTTTGTTTTCAGCTTCTTTACTGGTACAATTGCGAAAGTTATATGCTACTCCGAGACGCCGTTTACGATAAACCAGAAGTGAAAAAGCATTTGGAGTATTATCGGAACCTGTTCCCTTACTTGAGCGAGTACACGTCAAATAACATCACGACCCCAGAACAAGTCTTCTATTTGGACAATTTATTTCAAGCCCTGGTATGCTTTCATCAAGAAATATTATTATTTAATTAATTACATTCGTACTCGTATGATAACGTCAAGGTTTCGCTGCAAAATATAATTAAGGTTCATCAAACAACAGTTTTTTATTTGATATAATATACTTTTTCCGCATCGTAACGTGTTTTTTTACTAAGAGATAAAAATGTTCAATAAGTATTTTTCTTCAATCAAAAAGATATTCGTTGATTACAGGAAAACGTTGGAGTGCAAACACCGAAATGGGCACAAGATGTAATGCCGAAAATTAAAGAAATGACCAAAATCGAATATGCATGTGAATTCTACGACGCAGATTTAATCAGATTTGCATCAGGTATACACTAGTATTCATGATAGTAGTTAGTCTCCAGCTCTCGTATAACTCAGGAGGGAAAATAGGTGGGAACTTTACTCATCAATATTAATACGGGCTCTTAAATCATTTTTACGTATGAATGGTTATCGATTATTGCTTTCTCAACTATATATTCAAACTAAATGATTTCTCATAATTTGTATACAATTGCGTTTAATTACCTAATTATTATTTTTTTGATCTGAATCTGTGTAATTAATGATATAATATATAATTATACATTATAATAAATTTAAAACGTCAAGAGGTAGGTATTGTAGGTTTAGAATCTAAACTTAAGATGTAGAAGTCTCTATTACTACGAGAGCAATTCTAAAATTGGTTTACTAATAGGATACCTTTATCCTAGAAGCAATGCGGGGAATTACCGGAATTAATGCGGATGAAACAGCTATAAATAATTACATGATAAAATATTAAACTTAAAAAATCCGCGGGGCACAACTAGTAAATAAATAAAATCAATATCGCAGGTGTATTGTTGGGCGAAATTTTGGAAGCTGCAAACGCCGCCGTTTCCGGCAAAGCTAAGGAGCCACGGCTGCGACTGATCTCCGCTCACGAGAACAACGTGGCCGGCATCATGGCCGCCGCGAGGGTCTTCAAGCCTCACCAACCACACTACGGGTCCACATTTTCACTGGAACTGAGGAGATACAAATCCACCGGAAAATACGCAATCGCGGTAACTATCTTTTGATGTCCACAGTAGAGATATTGACTCAAATTAAATTCCACGTACGTATATCTCAAGTGGAAATATTCAAAAGATGTTAACATTTGGTGACTTTCTTTATGAAGTTTATTACAGATATCTCATGTTATTAGCACGCTAACATTTTCGTATCACCTTGCAGTTTTTGATTTCCAAACTAGGTATATAAGAAGTAATTGCGTTAAAAAAAGTTTTACATTGTTCTTGTTTATAGCTATACTCTCAAATACTTAATATTAAGTATTTTTATTACACGAAATGTTCTCGACGGGGTCTATATGTAGATATATTATGTAACTGCATCAAGCAACAGAGTTAAGTTTCTTTTTGTTTTATAGGCGGTTTACTCTCCTGATGCCGGCGGTCCGGGGCAATTGCTACCCGTGGCGGGGTGCGGCGAGGGGGAACTTTGCGATTACGACACGTTTGTTAAAATCACACAAGATCACGTGTGGACTAAAGCAGAATACGAACACGCGTGCCACATGACGCCTAACAAAGATCAGAAATAAAAGTAGAGAATATGAACATAGCTCTATGTATAAGCGCTAATAGCTCCCTAATGTAATACGAATAAATTCGAATAAAATTGTAACTAAAGGATAAAACAAAACCCATGCAAGTGATGGAACACTAGCTGCCATAAACTGCTATGTATAGACTATAATTAAAGCAAAAACAGTCTGTGATATTTATAACACGTGTTTGATTGCCTTCTTTCAAATAATAAAGAGGCGACTTTAAAAGATTATAAGGTCCTTTACCCAAAAAATAATAATTAATTTCTACTTTTAAAATTATTCGAATAAAATCGTTTGCAATTTGGTCGCTCTAGATTCTGATCAATTCACAACTTTTAATAATGACGCGCTCAGAGTACATTATGCTGATCAGTAAACACCGATAATTGGTACAAACCTAACTTATTCCAGCATTTCGGGTTGCTCTGTAACTGTTTATGGAACCGATCAGGTACTTGTCATAATACTTAATTTAATGTGACAAATTAATCATATTTACCGTATCATATTGAAAAATTTACCTTAGATATAAGTTTTCGCCTTTATGTATCAATTCATAGTTTTCTATCCTAGATTCTGAATTCCCGAATAAAATATTTTCACGGTATATGTTATACATACCTGTGACACGTGGTGTGGTAATAATATTATTCTAATCAAAGATTAAGAATACAAGTCCGTGAAAGTCATGGTTATTATTTAATTGTTAAACTGAAAATCGATAAGAAATTTTGATAACAGTAGGAAACACTAAGTCTGCTGTGTCTACATATACCTACCTATACATATTTTCAGTTCAAATCTATCTAATATATAAAATCTCATGTCACATTGTCTGTTATCGAACTATCGAAAGCATTGAAATCTTTATGAAATTTTCCCCTAGGTGATAAGGGTGGCTATCCAGATTTTTTTTACTTTGGAATTCCCGCGGGAATTCTATAACTCACGCGGATGAAGCTGCGGGGCATAGCTAGTTATACAATATATTATAAATACATTTTTAAGTACCTAACTAAAAGAATATCAAGGATAAACGCACGTTTATAAAATGTGACAGTTAACTCACTGAAAAAATATCAAGGGTAAACGCATGTTTATGAGGTGTGACAAACAGTAAGTAAACGCAATTAGATTAGGTAGGTAGGTAATTACAATAAAGCAATTAAGAGAGCACAAGCCAAGGTTGGCTTTCTTTAATCACATTCACTAGATAAATCATTTTGTTCATCGAGAACTGTCTCTGAGAACTGTGTCATGTTTATTCATATTATATTAATTATTTATCTAATCCCTCCAAAAGTCCGCAATGGATCCATACATTTAAATGTCTGTGTAGTTAATTTATATTTATGTATGGAAAAATCATACTTTACCCCATTTGAGACTAAATTGACCTTACATATTATAATCGATTCGATCAGTAGACCGTCCATTTATTATTTTTATTATTCAAATATTCTGAACGTGCTATGTGCACTGTTTGTCAATTCGGAATTTGGTCAAATGCCACTTTTACATTTACTAAACATACTTTCATTGAAAAAAAAAAACCGCTATGCGCTATTATATACAAGCACAATACGACTAACTATGCTGATGCTGCTATAGTCACTTTATATATTGTTACTCTTTCACGCAAAAACTACTGGATGGATTTAAATGAAGCTTTACAATAATATAGCTTATACATCAGATTAACACATAGGGTACTTTTTATCCCGGAATTCCCGCGGGAACTCTGAATTTAACGCAGGTGAAACCGCGGCGCACAACTAGTATTAAATATAATTACCTAATAAAATATGCCACAATCCATCCGATCTATCTGTACACGTTCCGTTATATTTTCAGCGAAATGTTGCCGAATATGATGTCTCATAAATTGGACGATAAACTCGATAGTGTGTGAGGGCCATAAGATATAATAACATGACGAACTGTATTTAATAACTTTTTACGCCATCTTTATGACGAGTTGGAAGTTAGATGTTTCAGAAGGCACAGAAACATAATAGCTTTTGTATAAGGCATGTAATAAAGATTTATTTAACAGAGTAATAAGATAATGTTTGTTTAATGTTGACATTTGTATGATATTAAAGAGAAGATTGCACAGACAACCAAACATAACAGAAGTGTCTGTAGATTGAAGTGTATCTTAATTTTGTAAATATAATAAGAATCACAATATTAAATAGAATTTGATTACCGATTAAACAAATTCTGCAACCTATTTTTTTATTAAAACCGAAAATCATAGTGTATATTTTTCTGCCAAAGAAACATCTAAGGGAATATTATAGTAACATTTTTGCAAATGTAAATATGTATATCTGAGAATTTCCTATCGACAAACACGAACCAATTTGGTGTTAAATCTAAAGATCAAAGTTAAATAAATAATGTTTTTAATTTTTCATTAAACTAAGCACAATAATAAATAACCACACATTTGGTAAATTGATTAATACGTGCGTGAATGGTGTTATTACAAGTATGTCTAGTAAGTAAGTAAATACAACATTATATATTTTTTGCAAAGCTATACAGACAGGACTAGGGTTGACAAACTTGGTGCATAGGATTTCCGGAAAAGTTATTTATCAAAATGTGGGACGTGATTAAAAATCAGGACGCAGTCATCAAAGAATAGGAAGGCAAGAAATACAATTATTTAGCTTTTACGTTAAAAATAGTTTTACTGAATATAAACTTCCAACTATGCTGAAAGAAACCTTTCCCGACGCGCGCACAACAACCAACTAAAGTTTCATCGCAATCGGACGAACGGTAGGTACCTATAGGAGCGCATATAGAATACAAACAAACATTTACGTAACATAAGGGTTCATTTGACTTTGACATCAGAATTCTTTTGTCATAGGGGGCAAACGGGCAAGTGGTACACCTGATGGTAAGTGATTACCGCCGCCCATAGACATCTGTAACACCAGAAGGCATGCAGGTGCGTTGCCGACCTGGAATGGGGATGGGAACTGGCTTTCAAGTGGGGCTGCCGGAACACATCAGTTGCGTAACTTTCACTCGAATCAAATAAATAGCCGTTTACTTCTATCTCTCCCTAAAAGTTTTGCTGTACGATAACCTTACGATAAAATAGGGCAGTTGGCGTACCACAAACGTCTTTCGTAGAACTTATCTTCTGGGGCTCTATAAACGGGGACGTGCCGCTTCTTGTGCGACGGTCGACAACCCTAGTAAGGATACAAGTCATCGTTATGTCACGTGGTCACGCTAAACTGGACTTTTGATAGGTGGGCGGCGGGTGTACCTAATTGATGGCGCTGTCCTCACCTGATGCTGTTGGTGATAATGATTTTTTTACGTTGTCCTGAATATCGTCGAAATTAACTGCTCCGTGCTCCTATGTGGGTACAGCAAATTGATAGAAGGCCCTAATTCATTAGGTATACTTAGATGTAACACGCCAAGTTTTCTCATTTGCCCGGAAACGTTTTATTTTACGTGTATTTTACTGATTTGTGAGTTTATAGGATTGTGTCACAGGCATACATACGCGTTATGTGCAGGAAATATTGTTGGTCATAAAGGTCATAGAGAATTCGGGTGGTGGTGTTAAAAATATTTGGTTGGTTCGAATAACATGGGAGCCACATGGTTCTAGGTAGTTTTAAATCTGCATATATTTACATTTATCATTCTGAAAAAACTTCCATGTTACTTGATATGATGTGAACGTTTAGCCTCTTTAAAAAAAAATAGACAAACATAATATAATAAAAGTTTAACAGCTAGGTATGGTTGTCTGGGCACGCATCACGACTGGACGACTGGACTGATTGAAATGAAGTAAATAGGCAGCTTATGTCCCGGATCAACATAATATTGGGCACTTTTTATTGGCATACCTACCTAATAAAAAAACTGACGAAATAATCCCAAAATTGTCGCGGATGAATATGCGGGCAAACTGGGAATACGATAGGATCCTATTCTAAATATACATATACCTAACTAATTAATTACTTCCCTACTTTTGCCTTCCCCGTAAGAACATCCTGACTAGCTGACTACTTCCATGGTTCCCAAGATAGTCCTCAAGAAATCTCAGTGAATCGTGCGCGCAACATCGTAACTATACTATTGTAACTCTGAACAAAGAGATTGACAGAAAAACTATTGTCGTGAGCAGGAAATGTTCACACCTCAAGAGTCAAGACAATTTATTATGCGGGCATCACTATACTTAATCTACCAACAGTACAACAACAACACAATAAACCACAAATTGCAACACTATAGATTCGATTAGATTTGTTCAAATCTACGTAGAATTCGGAACTTAAGTAAGTTCCGAATTCAGTTTCTTTTTAGGGTAGGTGCTAATGACGACAGAAGTTACGAGATGCGAGCAGAGTCGTAGAAAACGGGTAGTAGTAGGCTAGATGAAAAACAATATTACTATAGCCCAAATAGCGAGCTGCTAGTCTATATTTTGTTTTAGTGACTTTTTGGTATCGTTAACAAGAAAAAAAAAACAAATACTTACGTTTTTTGTGCTCAAAGTTAGAATTATCTCAGCACGCCATATTAATAATATAGGTATATGTACCTACATAATTGTTCGTAACGCATCTCGAATAGCATTAACCCTATTAAACGAAGTCGACTGATTAAAAACTTTAGATACAATATTATAAGGAAAAAGAGAACATGTTAGACATGCTAGTAACGTATTGTGAACCACAAAAAAAAAACCTTGAATCTGATTATATTATTTGGCTGGGAAAAAAATCCTAAAGTGCATGAGAAAATGCCATCAGATTCGTATCTATCGGCATCGATTGTGAATTGCAACTGTAAATAATCCGAGAAAATTAGTTTCCTATACAACGTGACGTCAGCAAACAACACGAACGCGGGGTCAAGAGGGCCGTACAAAAGGGAGAGATCGCGGTGCGCCCGCTCATGTGTGAATCTGTATGTAGCGAGGTACAATCGATTGGACAAACTCAATCATTCAATCCGGCAGGTCGGGCTGAGCGACCGTGAATCTGGCTCAGTGCCGCGCGCTTCAGTACACCAAATGGACCCCGCCGTGTGATATGATCCGCGCACATCCTGTTACGTGCTAAACTCAGCACGAGTTGCTATCAACGAAGTAAAAAAAAGTTACAATCGGGTCACCTGTTAGTGCACGTGCTATGCATCTACCCTAAAATAGACCCAACGACGTTACTCAACAATTGACTGAAGCGCAAATTAAGATTGGACCACAATGTAGAGCTGCCGACGCACCGTAGGAAAATGTAAGTGATGGCTTAGTTCTGCCGCGACGGATGATTTCAATCAGCAAATCAGTAATTAAAATTTTGTTTGAGTTACTCTGCTAAAGTGTAGTAATAATATAGAAGCAAGAAAACCTTTCCTATACGTACCGATCGAATCTATCATATTACAAAGGTTTCTCAGAATTTTTTTTTTTTCAGCATTATATACAACACAGCAGCTACAACTAGTATTATAGAACAATCTTGCTTAGTTGGACTCACGTATAGATACACTTTATCACTAATGGCAAAGAAACATTTTATGAACAAAAGAGCACGAAACTGGTCAAACACGATTAGGTTATAGTAACAGTTCCAAACTAAGGGTTTTTTCGAACGAGCTATGGAGCTTTTCACCAGTCTGAGTTTCAGAATTCCCTCGGCAACTATTCGTTTTAAGAAAAAATGTTATGCTATGTTACTCAAGTTAAAGGATCTAACTTTCAATGATGAAAGTAGTAAGTACCTATCTGATAAAAATATAAGTATTCGACATTTGTTGAACGCAAATTGCGGATAGGTATTCTTTATTAGAGCAGTGTTTCCTACGTTTTAACTTGATCAACTAGATATATCATCATCGTGCACTAAATTGTCTAAGAGAAATTTTTTTAAATTGTACTATAAAAAATAAATAAATTTAAATTGTACTATAAACAAATTTTCTTATAAAACAATTGAAGA
Organism: Zygaena filipendulae; assembly: GCA_907165275.2. NCBI lineage: Eukaryota > Metazoa > Arthropoda > Insecta > Lepidoptera > Zygaenidae > Zygaena > Zygaena filipendulae. Next base: position 4,898,889 of record OU015649.1, read on the forward strand.
ACGTTATATATGCTAGAACTCAGTGCTAGAAGCTATGATTAAAGGACTTCGAAAGAACTTTACATTCTCTTATAGATCTCACTGCTTTTATTAGCGAAGGCGATCCGAGTACCTACTTATGAGTACATATCTTGCAAGTTCTCTTTGACTTTTTTCACCATTTATATTTTGGTGGGAAAAGACAAAAATTCTGCGACCCGATATTTGATTTCGCGTCCAAGCAAATGGGAAACGCTGTAGTAGAGGATGGTTCTTGGTTCTGCGCAGGAAAGAGGGCGGCCGCGAGGAGGAGCCGACCAACGCGCCGGAAGCGGCGGATGCGGGGGGCACGCGGATAGAGCACACCTGCTGCTGCCTCGGCGTGTTGGTGGGCGTCTCGCTCATTGCCGGTACGGTAACGCACACAGAACAGCTGATAGACGGGCAGGGTCGGGGTGGGAATGGGACGGATTAAAAAGGATTTTGCCTAGGTACTTTGTTTTCGAAAAGATCGCGTTTATGAAATGATCTTGGAAAATACGGATGAATTTTTCGCGGAAAATTGTACAGAAGTGGATGTCAGTTATATTTTGTAATTGCGAACTAATTTAATCGTCGTTTGTCTTCATGTGCACTGTGCACATGAACAACCGCCGCAGTGACAATAAGAATTACTTGTTGAATAAGACGTAGCAGTACGATCCTTTTTAATCTAGGTACTCGTATATCTACCTATCTATATTAATTATGACCTACGTATATAAATGTGCTTTAATAGAATACGTGAGTAGAATAATGAACAGCAAACAAAACTGTTTAAACAGTTAGGCTATCATGTATATTAGATTGTGTGTTGAATAAATACTTATACAAAAACCATTAATCAACTGATAGTCAATTGATTAGCCGTAAATAACTATTTCAGCTGGTTCTACCGGAATATCAAAACATATTTTGTAGTTTTTTTTTTTTTAATATTTAGCTATTGTTTCAAAAATATTCGAGTTTACAAGATACCGCTAACATTCGTTTATGAGGGCATAGAACGGTTTGGATATGTACCTCTTAAAATAAACTGAACTCAGGCCTCCACTTCTCCGGTATGTTTTCTGACCGTGTAGTTTGATTTCAGCCCTCGTAGCAGTGATATTAATGAAGGACTCAACCGTTGAGACAACTGTATTGCGACAAGTACACGTAGTAAGTTGAAAATTTCTTAAGAGTCTTTGTCGTAACGTTATACAATTCGACAACTTGTGTGGAATTAAATCACAAAAGAGAAGAAATAACACTAGGAAATTTTCTTGGTTGCGTTCAGAAACCACGCCTGAATGCACTCCACCACTTGGATATTAAGTTAATCCTGCCTCAACCATTCTTACTCAGTATACCTATCTGGATCGTCAACACCAAGTGAGATTTCTGAACATAGCCCTAATTGCCTGTTTTTTGAACAGCTTATGTCTCACGGTGAACGAACGCCTAGTGATCGCGAACTGGCGATGCTAGGGGCATCCCCGCCAGAACACGTTTTTTCACCATACGGAGCAGGTGCTATGACTAACGTAAGCTGTATTTTTAATTATACAATGTGCCTGTTTGTTATCAACGAACAATTTACATTTAACTTCCTTAGTTTATCTATTTTGAACTTCTTTTAAGCAAATTCTATGCTCAAAGCGCTCACCTATCTATTTACCTACTTAAATATAGTATAACATTAGGTACTTAAGTACATTATGAAAATCGACATCGTGACGATCGACAATGTATGTCTAAGCGGATTTTTTCGATTCATAAAACTAGTCACGGTGGCCATAACGAATTGCTTTTATGTATGTTTTACACAAAGAAGACATACATCATCGGAACACTCACGACATTATTGCACGTGACATAATGACTATAGCGCACCGCTCCCCTGGGTTTTACACGCATGAGTTTCAGAAATCCCTCAAAAATCCTCAATATTCCTCTGTTGTACTAGGCTGAAAATTTATGTATAAGTTGACTCGGAACATAAGCTACATGCTGAGTTTCATTAAAATCTTTTGCCTGATAACAAGAACATTATATACAACGTGTTTTGACCGCTATCGCAATAGTAATTTTCCAAATACAGGCACGATCTTTGTTAGAGCTTTGATATACAGGGTGTATGGTTAGTCGAAGGACATACTTAAGGAATTCTCCCTGAATCAAATTCAGAATGAATATTGACGCCTATGTATTTTGACACCTATCTAAACAACTCATAACGTCAATTTTTACTAAACTATCCAATAAAATATATTATTCATAAAAACTGATTGCGCAAAAAACAGACGTGCGGACCGTACCCGAGGCACAGATAATAGGGTTTCTCACAGTAAATTAAACTCCTTTCTTTTGCGTTGCGCCCAGTAAATCAATGCTATCCGCCGACAAATAATTCTAATAATATAAATCACGTGTCACGTTGTTTGTCCGCGATGGACTCCGAAACTACTGAACGGATTTTGATAAAATTTTGTAACCATTTATAATATGGTCCAACTTAAAAGATAGGATAGTTTTTATCCCGGAATTCCCGCGGGAACTCCGGAATTAATGCGGGGAACTGCTTATCACCGTAAACTACAGCACTTTTTTCCCGGAATTACCGCGGGAACTCCGATATTAAAGCGGTTGAAATCGCGAGGGACAGCTAGTAATAATGTAAAGCTCATTCGTCCGCGTAAACCCGAGTTATTTTGTTAAGGTTTTCTCTGTGATTTATTAGTTTTTCTTTATGTAATGGAGATTGACAAGGTTTGGACCAAATCCTGCCTGGAAATGGGAGGACCTCGAACGAGTTCCTTGCATTACTTTAGATAAAAAAATTTGGTATTTTACAAACTAATATTGTCCTAAGGAACTTAACGTGCTATGTCTTCATCTGTGAATTACACAATGTACGCGTACCTATTAGACTTTGAGGCAAAGGGAAAATTGGCAAGTGAAGGTCGCGAGGTGTTTCAAACGGGAACTGTCTGCCGGCACTCGTCAGCAGTGCAGATCACTCACTGTCAGACGCTAATAATGATTTATTGCTACTCGTCCGCCGCACATAATGTGTAGAGGTAGAAAGGCGATCGCTTCAGGGCGGACTGTCACTGGCGAACTGCGAAAACGTGACCATACGGCACTTAAACATTATTATCTAAGAATCTATATATACTCAATACTCATATTAAAAAGAGAAAAGTTCGTATGATTGTAAGGAGGTCTTAAAATTTTTTCCATAGATATAAATCTACAATATTCCTGAGTAGTGAATAGGAACGAAGGATACTTTTTTTATATCGGAACAATGAGTTGCCGTGGAACTCCTGAAGTTGAAGACGTTGGAACCGCGGGAAACTGTTCTTTGGTGTATAGTTACGAGTAGTTTAGATCTTGGAATAAGAGATAGCACACTTATCCCGATACAGTTTCCAAGAGGAACTTCTGAATAATGATAAAAACAATACATACCTATCAAGCCATTACATTGTTGCGATTAATAGTTTTAACTACTCTGCCATTTGCGTAAAATTGTCGGTTTTAAATTTTAAAAATATTGTACGAGTAGGTATTTTGTTAATTAGTGATTCTCTAATAATTGTCAGTTATTGTATATTTACCGCTAGTTAAAAAAAACTAAGCCTTGCAATATTTATTTTATGTTTGCAGGAAGGCAAGATGTTGACATTTGAAATGGGCGCACTACTTAGAAAGAGATACGATAAATTTTTGGGTCCATACTATGATCCAGGTACTGAAAATTTAATTCCTAAAATATGTAGATCGATATGAAAATATAAATAAAGAAAAAACGATATCTAACAGAAAATAGGCATATTTTTCAAAGTGATATACTGATACGTTGAATTGATGTTCAATGAAAAAAGATAACAATATACAGTAATAACACTAATATTATAATAAATGTTATAATATAATAAAATAAATATTAAAAAGCTATATCTTTGATTTAATCTTTGATTTTATCGACCTCTTGTGATTTCATCAGAGAACAGTATGGTGATATCTTCAGACACAGACCTGAGCAAAATGACCGCGCTGCTCATATCGGCCGGGCTTTGGCCGCCCGCGCAGGAGCAACAGTGGAACGAGACTATGCTCTGGCAACCGGTACCCTACGTGTATCCGTCAAGAAACCAGGACTTCGTGAGTAAAAACGTATAATGGAAAAAGTGCATTTCGATTTTAGTGCTGAAAGTGTCAATACTTTACTATAGCAGACCCGGTGTAACGGCGAGGGTTAATTCATTCAGGGCGTATAGGATTGACAGTTATGTAAAGATTTTTGTGAAATTTTGCACACAACTTAATATAAAATATGCCCATTTCAAAAAAAAATATTGAAACAGTTTTATTATTTTCTAGAAACAGTTTTCTCGGCGATATACTAACTAATTTTTTTTTTTTTTGTAACGCAGAATAATACGATCACATTGTGACGGAAAGTCAAATGAGGCGTAACACGTTTACATGGAAATGTGAATCTGGGGGCACGGTAGTGCCCCCGCCAAGACGAGCCAGCAAAGCGCAAGGGCACTACCTACCTTTTCTCGAAGCGTTTCGTCGTTTTTTTGAACCCTTGTAACTTGGGTCTGGATTATACCAGATAAACAAAATTTTCGGAATATGTTGTCAATAGCAGACTTATTAAATGTATAAAGTTTTAATTGTATAGCTCCCATCCTTTATATTTTATTGATATCTAAAAAACCTCGATTTCGTCACTGACTCACTGATGATCATCAAAATTCTTAGGGTACTTCCTAATGTCCTAGAAAGCTGAAATTTGGTATGTAAGCTAGTATTAGTAAATAAACAACAAAAAAATTATAAAACTTGTAACTTTTATCTCCCAACCCCTTAAATTAGGGGATGGAAGTTTGTATGAGACTTCTGCAATTTTGACTTACAAAAAGAAATGAAATCCCAACAAAAACATTTTCATGTAAAATGTTGCCAAGACGAGACCATGTGCCAGCACTTTCAAAAAGTTATCAGATCTTATGTAGAGCCAAGCTTCTAACTCTACACGCCTTAACTCTACAAGGTCTAACTTCACAAACTCTACACCTTAGCCAAAATATGTGGCTTGGCCGTTTCGTTACTACAAAGAACTATTATTATATAACAGAAAAGTAATGAAAAATGGACCAATTTTTCACCTTAGGGCCTAAGGGCCATGTGAATGTAGCGAAATGGTCAAGCCACATATTTTGGCTAAGGTGTAGAGTTTGTGAAGTTAGACCTTGTAGAGTTAAGGCGTGTAGAGTTAGAAGCTTGGCTCTACATAAGATCTGATAACTTTTTGAAAGTGCTGGCATATGGTCTCGTCTTGGCAACATTTTACATGAAAATGTTTTTGTTGGGATAACAATGACATATTGTGGTATATTGAAAAACGAAATGTTTGGAATTTAATATTGACTCTTATCTTAAACTTCTACAGTTCATTAGACCATTATTGGATAAGGATCGTATCTGGATAAGACATTGCTAGCTATAGTTAATCACCATTAAAGGTCAAGACTAAATAATAATTGAGGATCTTTTTGACGTCACTAATATTAAAATAATTATTTATTATGGCAGCCCGCAGAAACCATGACACGTCTGCCCTTCACAGCTTCCTTGTACTATAGCCGGGGAGAAGTTTCGTATAGCAAACTCCATAGCAGAGCTCGGTTTGTTTTTTTTTTTTATCTTTATCATGATTAATCATTCAGAACTTCATTTATCTGTTACAGCTTTTGTACGAAGACAACTGTCCGCGATACAATCAGGAGAAGCAACGTATACTGAACGCTTTCACAGAGGAAGGCCTCTTAGTACCGTACAGGGATTTATTTCATAAGATCGCACAAATGACCAACACTAACTTCAGCACGCCTCAAGATGCCTTTAATCTTAATAATCTGTTTATAATACAAGTAAGATAGATATCTTAATCTGTATGGATAACTGTATTTGATACTGTATAATGTCTACATAGTACATACTCTATACATTTTCTTAAAATTATTTCTATCACTTTGTTTTGTGCAAAATAAAAATTCTATACTTTTCTGTAATTATGATAAGTGGACAATATTACACCATCAGTTTTTGAAAATTTCTTTTTACAGGATGACATAAAAGTAGCTAATCCGAAATGGGCTAAGCATGTCAAAAGGAAACTTATGGACGCATCCAGACTGGAATATTCTATGATGTTTTATAATAACCTTCTGCGGAAGCTTTGCGGGGGTGAGTTACGCAGCAGTTTTATTCAACTATATCTATAGTTAAATAAACAGGAACCTTATTCCTGATGAATTCATGTGTAGTTAAAAACATTATATTTACATTATTATACTGATTAGATATAGTAATATCGTAAAGCATTTTTGTGATTTTTAAGTCAACGCAATCTTCTGAACTAAATTTCATAAACTTGTCGCAACAAAATTAAGAATCAGATATCTAGAGGATTTCGAAAAAATTCGCACTGGTGGAGAAGAAATAACAAAAAACAAAACCTATGTCCATTTCCAGGAGCGCTCCTACAGCAGATAATAACGGAGGCGGAGTCGAGCACCGCGCGCGAACCGAGCCCGCGGGTGATCGTGCGCACGGGCACGCCGCTCACGGTCGCCGCGCTGCTGGCCGCGTGCGTGGCGCCTCCGCCGCGCCTGCCCGACCCCGGCGCGGCGCTGCTGTTCGAGCTGCACGAAAAGCAACCCTCGCCCGACGCGCAAAAGGACCAGAAAGCCTTGAACGACGGCCAGCGGTATGGTTTTAAGGTGATACAGTTTATGTTGTTCGTATTAGGTACGTAGACGAATGTTACACGTCATGTCAACGTTTCGCAGCAAACAAAACATCAGGAGCACTCGAATCCAAATAGATATAGAACTTAGTTTCGTGAACATAATACGTATATTAGCACTAATATCTTTAGCGCCCTACTCAAATATCCGATAAAATTTACTGGTATTATTCTTGGACCACCGGGTATGAAGGCAACAAACGCAGTTTACAATTTAAAATGCTATTTTTGGGTTAAATATTGTGACAATTTAATGAGTTTATAGTAATTGGAATTGACAGCAAAAGTACCTTGCGGAACAGCGAACCGTTGTTGGTTTTGTTTATTAGAAATAATCTCTTTTGATTTCCACTCTTTCCGTTGTGTGATCCTAGAATTCTGTCTATTATAATACATTGAACGGGTTGCAGATATACTACTGGGACGATGACTCGGCAGAGCCCCGCCTCATGGAGGTGCCGGGCTGCAACGCCTTCTGCCCCTTAGAGACATTCAAAGAACTCACCAAATACACCGTATCGCACGATTATAAAAACGACTGCCAATTAGTTCCTACCGAATAGTATCAACAGTGCAAACAATGAAAATATAACCGAATGTACAGTCAAGGACTAAAAAATATGTTTCCGACTAAGGTGTAACGCAAAGAATGAGTTTGCAAACTGATAAACATTTACTGACCGCGACTGTGCCGATCGAAACTGGTTTAGGCTGTGTTTTTTGTTTTGTTTTTTAAAATGGACTTTATGTGGTAGTTATTACAGTGTATATTATTGATTGTGTTAGTGATTATTTCGCTCACCCTCGTCGATCTTGAGACCGGTCTCGTCCTTGGGTATGTTCATGGAGATGTCGGTGAACTGCTCGGCGCCCCAGGCGAGCGTGCCGCGCAGTTTCAAGTACTCCGCTATCAGTGCCGCTATGTGGAGTTGGCAACACATCGCCTGGAATGGACAACTTTATTATACCTCGGAAGATATAATTGATCTACTCAAGAAAAAAAAAAGGCGCGGCGTCCAAGAAAAAACTGGACTTAATAAAAATCATACTTCACGGTTCACTCTAATATTATAAATGAGAAAACTATTGAACACCTTTAAAAGAAACAATATTTTTTACACTAGTGTTCAGTACACTCAACGATAGGTAGTCTTACCGCTCAAAGCGATCTCTTCCAGACAACCTTAAGCTGGATAAGAAACTTGCAACTGAAGTGGAAATTCACTGTTTTGGTACATAGTAAGTTTGTTTCTCCTTCACGCTGATAAAGCTGGCTAGATTTGAATTAAAGGCACACAGATAGAACAATATGTTTTATATTAAACTTTTCCCAGTGGAAATCCTGAAAGCAGCTAGCTAGTAGTAAGTACATAGAGTCCTACTAATATTATAAGCGCGAAAGTTTGTAAGTATGTATGAATGGATGGATGGATGTTTGTTACTCTTTCACGCAAAAACTACTGGATGTTAATGAAATTTTACAATAATAAAGGATAATATTATAAACGCAAAAGTTCGTAAGTATGTATGGATGGATGGATGGATGTTTGTTACTCTTTCACGCAAACCTACTGCATCGATTTAAATGAAACTTTACAATAATATAGCTTAAGCTTATACATCAGATTAACACATAGGGTACTTTTTATACTGGAATTCCCGCGGGGACTCTGAAATTAACGCGGGTGAAACCGCGGGGCACAACTAGTGAGTAATAAATAACCTCGTCGTAGTCGGCGTGCCGCGCGTTGTGGTCGGCGAGCGTGGCCAGCCAGGCGTGGCGCAGGCGCGGCGTGGCGCGGCACGACGCCGCCAGCGCGTGCTGCAGCTCCGCCAGCTGCTCGCCGCCCGCGCCTGTACGCACACACACACACACATATATTTACAGTGTGAATATTACACGCCAAAAATACAAAAAAATTATAGCAAATAATGCTATTCATCATCATCATCATCATTTATCAGCTAAAAGACTTCCACCGCTGGACATAGGCCTCCCCCAAGGATCGCCACAACCACCAGTTCTGCGTTTCCCGCATCCAATGGCGTCCCGAAACGTAAATCCTAAATTCAAAAAGGAAAAATAACGGTACCTACTTAAAAAAAGAAATAACAGTACCTTTAAACAAACAATTATTACTTTACAGATTGCACTGATATTAGTGACTCTCACTTTTGCGGTGTTTATCTCGGGAAGCTATTAGGTGGCTGGCTTGTTACCTGATCCGACGCCGGCGAGCCTCGCGCGGGCTTCAACCACGGTGCGCACGCGCCGCATCAACTCGGCCACCTCGCTGGATAGTCCTACGTTACACAAATTCCTTTTTGATTCTTTATTGATAATAGAATATTAATAATGCTTTGAAATTTTCACACAGCGCCACCTGATCCCAAAATAACCAGAACTTGTACTATGGTAGACAATTGACTACTTGATACTCTGACTCAGGGTAGACCTGAACGTTCATAACTGTTTGCTCTAAGCAGGCAACGTTTAATAAATATATTATATGTATAATAAAATTAACAATAGTACATTACGATACAAGTGCGTAATGTTGGTTATACCTAACACACGAGGCGTAGTGGAGCCGAGTGTGTATAACCATATACGCACGTGTATCGTGCGATGTTTTTCAACACACTCTTGTGAGGGTGCTAAGATAAGGTAGATACTTAACGTTGGTTGCGGAAAATCATCATAAAGTAGGTAAAAGTGTATAAAGTACAAATAATATCAAATATTATAAAGAAGAAAGATTTGATTATTTGTTTGTTTGTTTGTTACGATTTAACTCAAAAACTAAAAGACCGATTTCAAAAGTTCTTTCACTATTAGAAAGCTACATAGGCCTGAGTAACATAGGCTATATTGTATTCCGGAATTCCCGCGGAAACTCCGAAATCATCGCAGGTGAAACCACGCGGTACAGCTAGACTAAAATAAAGAGGTAAACTGTCCATGCCCAACCTACTAGTGGGTTATAGCGCATAACTCACACGTGTTTTTACAGCTGCCTTATACATATATCTAAAACCAGTGAGTTTTAGATGTGCTTTATGAAAGAGTGTTGATTCGGGGTTCTACAATGTGCCTTATGTACTAAGATTAGATCCCGACATTGATCCATTGTTCCGATCCAACGTGAAAACTGAACAAACCAACACACTTTTTCATAAAAATAGTCAGAAAATAAGTGTTTTTGTAAGTTTTCATACGTACCCGTGCCTTTCATAGCTTTGTCACCGGTCGCGAAACAATTGATCACTGACAGAGACTCCTGGAATCGTTTGCAGTTGAGTGCCGTCGAGTTGTCTAACAACTTCGATACGGCTATAATGACCTGAAACAAAACCGTTAAGTTTTTTATCTCTATAATTGACTTAGGTAACGCATAAGGTGTACAAATATGTGCTTACACAGTCAATTGATGTCGAACAAATAGAAGCCAAATAAATGTTGTAAAAACGACGCACTAGAGTCTAGATGAATATGTTTACTATTTATTGTGTGTATCGTCTTTTTCAAAGTTTCGAGTACTTATGCCAATGGGGATGTGGACTACTTTTGAAAATCAAAATTCTAATTAGTCCGTCAGTTAGAAAATAAAAAAACAATAGACACGTATGTTTTGCTTTTTCAAATAAATTAAAATATATAGAGATAAGCGCATTAAAGTTTAGGGTGAGGGGGTCGTGACGTCACTAACCACTAAAACCGCCGTACAAACTCAGAATAGTGACGTCACGCGAAATTTCAACTCAATATATCGCCGTTATTTTTTGATTACGTAAAAAAAGAAAAAATATGTGTGTCCAATATTTTTTAATAATCTACTAAAAAATATAAATTAGTCAACATGCCCATTATAAACACACAACTATACTATACTACACACAACAAATAGTGTTGTAGTTATTGTTGTTGTAGCGCTAACAAAATACACCCCAGCAAATTCTGTTTTTGAAGTGTAATCGTATAGCAACACGTTAGCAAATATTATTGTCGTGATTCCATTGCATATCACGAATTGCTGATTGACTATTTGAGTGATGTTTCGGTGTAATTTTTTAGAAATTTATAATTTTAATTAGTAAAATTGTATCATATATAAAGCGCATCAGGGTAGCCGGTTAGCATATAGGTATAAGTTAAATCTAAGGAAAAAAATTGGATGTATAGATTTTTATGATGTGACCTATAGAACTATGAATTTTTATTAACAAGTAAGAAGAAAGAAAGAAAGAAAAGAAATTTATTTGCCAACCAACACAAAATATGACAACTTCGACAATACAAAAATGTTGACAAAATGGACCCGGCTCAGTATAATGCTATCTCACACACTTTACAGTGTGAGGCAGCGCTGGTTTTCAGCCGGGACAGTTTTTTTTACTGTAAGTGTTAGTGTTTACTATGTTGGTGTAACTTTTAAATAAATAAATAAATAAATAAATAAATAAATAAACCGCAGTAAAAATAAATAAAATAAAATTTAAAAATAAACTACAAAACCAAAGTACCTGCAGATGCACCCTGGTGAGGTTCCCGCCGGCGCCGTGCTGGAAGTTGGCGCGCATGAGCAGGTAGAGCGCGGCGGCCGCCTCGCGGCGCAGCCACGCGGCGCGCGCCTCGCACAGCCGCACCACCGCGCCCACCACGCCCGCGCACACCGTGCTGCCGCCTGCCGTCGGACGGTCAGCATTATAGATGAGCAATCAATCCGCTTATTGGGAAGAAACCCGATGAAAACCTGCCATTTTCGAATTTAAACCCGGGTATCGGGTTTTTGATAACCCATTTATAGTCAGCATAATATGAATACACTTTTGTCAGTATTTTAACTCTATCTAACACTATTGCAATAAGATTCAATGATTGACAAAAGTGACTACATATTTTTTTGTTTCTGAAATTATGTTTTGGACATATACCTAGGTATAATTTAATTTATAGTATAATAATTACTCTCGGGTCACTATAATTTAATATTGTACCATTGATTTACTGGTGTGGTATATCAATGTATTGTACCCATGTATATGACTTGTAACTTGGTGTTACGAATAAATAATTGTATAGTATTATATTGAAATAACGAAGTCAGGGCTACGTTGGTACGGTCACGTTATGCGAAGACCAGACGATCATGTCGTGAAAATGTACGTAGTGACGTATGTGCCTGTATGCCATAATAGACACACGGCATTCATACTAATTGGTGTTTTTTTTTCTTATCTAGATTCTAGAGTAACAAAAAACCTAATAGTTTAAATTAAACCTTGAACAACTGCTTTGATTATTTCATTTCCAAAAAAAAAAAAATAGTTCCAATAAAATGAATAGGTAGATATTTTTTCTTCTCACCTTCAAATAACGTTTCCGAGAACTGATTGATATAAGCTCTCAGTGCTGCAAATAGATGCTTGTATAAAGTCTCGCTTTGGGGGAACTGCAGTAATTTAACGTAGGGCTTCGCGGTGATCCCGTCGGCGGCGCCCAAGTGCTTCATGAAGAGGCACGCGCGGTCTATGATGGTCAGCCCCACCTCCGTCGCCAGGCAGCCGGCCGATAACACCGTGTGTTCCGCTATAGCTTCTAACTCTACAACAATCCCGCCTTTATTAAACACACACTTAGGTTTTTTCTCTAAATAATTTAACTTTATTACAATAAAGATGTAAAGCACTTTTAATTTAAAATCACTAAATGAAAAACATAATTTTTAACAAGCATATGTTATTCTGTAGTTTAATACTACTAATATTATAAATGTAAAGTGTGGGAGTTTGGATGTTTGTTACTCAATCACGCAAAAACCGCTGAACGGATTTGGATGAAATTTGGCATGCGCGTTGTCTGGGGTACAGAGAAAGACATAAGGTACTTTTTATCTCGGAATTCCCGCGGGAACTCTGAAATTACCGCGGGTGAAACCGCGGGGCACAGCTACTTAATCTATATAGATAAAAATTAAAAATTTATCGTCGAAGAGTATGTGATCGCTTAACTTCCAAACGACTGGACCAAACCTCTTTTTTGTGTTCATTATTAAAGTGTCAGGACAAGGTTTGTATAAAAGAAGTTTGGGAGTTCCTGCGGGAATTCCGAAACTCACGCGTGTCAAACCAGCTGGCACAGCTAGTTTTAAACAAATTATTTATCAAAGATTGAAAAGAAACTTACCATTGGCGATAGTTGTAGCTGTGACTAAATTTTCTCGATTCACCGTATTGTTCTTTTCCACGATGATAGGCGGTTCTTTAGAAAAGTCCGGCGGACTCATTCTAGCGGGCAACGTTCTCGCTTTGACGGGCTTAACTTTTCCATTGCAATCGGGTGTTGTGACTTTTAATTCTGAAAGTATCTTTTTCCTACCAGTATATTGGAACTGTTCTGCACATATTCTGAAAGAAGAAATTACATTTTCGAGCGGGACAGGAGATTATCCACAACGGTCTTCATCAAGTTTCCGTATAAGGAAATTTAGCACAAAGCGTAAGGTTAAACGAATATCATTCACCTTTGTAAATCCGCAATTTTTGTTAAAGTTTTTTCTCTGTTACTGTCTAGTGTTTTATTTTATGTATACGTATATTTTTATGGTTTACATAAAAGTATAAATTATAGACATCTTGAAAAAACATAGACTTACTCTAAAACATTAAAGAAGGACTGCTGCTGTGACGGCGAGTGCGTTTTCCACCACTCGACTAATCTCTCATCGTCAATATATTTCAACACAAACATGAAACATAAAAGCATATCTCGCACCTCCTCAGCGGACATCACACCAAATCTGCACAGACATTACACGAACATATACCCATTTTGAATGTCAGCGAAAACAAATAAAAACAAATTGGTGCTAACTGTAAAATGAACTATACTGATAACAAGTTAAAGTCGAAAGTAGGGTGAATGTTTACCTGTTGACTTGATCGCCGATTTCACTCAACTCGACTCTCGCCATGTTTCTCGGCAACGAATCGCTGCCCGATATGGTCGATTCGGATTCTAATGAACTTTGTGACATGTTGTTTGTGTGATCTATGAACAATTTTTTTGTTGATTTACGACAGTGGACCAAAACATGTTAAAGTACAGATACCAAAATCTTATTCCCATAAAAATACACCAAAACAACAACAAAAAAACCGTTATAATACAACATACAGGTTTTGTTTTTATTTACTACATTAATAATAATCACATCACAACACACTAAGCTATAAGCTTGTGTCGTGGCAACCAAGCAACAAGTGGTATAATATTATACTACATACTATGCTATAGATATTATATTATAAACACGCCCATACTGGAAAATGGAACTCTGCATTCATCATCCAAACATCACACATTGCGAAATAAAAAAAAAAACAACTGCCACGGACGGTTCGCTCACCTTTCCCGTACATATTATGATGGTTGTTCAGTACATTCGGCGGGTCTTTGAAGTGCGTCGAGTTCCTGGCGGACGTGTGCTCGAAGTGCAGCGTGAGCCTGTTCCGGCGCGGCGTGCTGTTGGCTGACGTCACGCCGAGGTCTTTGGGCGCGGTCGCGATCGAGAAGCTAGCCGTGGCGTCTCCGTCCGCTCTGTCGTGGCCGTCTTCAAGCACGGGACTGGCCAACGTCTTCGTGACCAGACGGTGGGCGTTATCTGAAAAAAAAAATAGGTAGACTAGTTTTTCAACTTGAAGGTGGTAGATAGCTAACCGAGCGCTAGAAAACGCACTTACGTTTTTTCACAATCTTTTCTTTTATCGGCAGCACAAGCTCGTTGGCTTGTTTGGATTTGAACCTACGCCTTGAGGTGTGTAATCCAAATTATAAAGGACTTCTTGAAATGTACCTTCGTCACTTGTACGAGTGACGGTAGATCTGGTGACTAGATCTCCGACTTTATTCCATGCGTTTTCCAAGTGAGTCTAAATTCTATTACACATCTTCTCTTCCGTGTAAGGACCAAATTATTCTTAGGGACCAACTTCAGGTTTATAGCAACCATAACACTCACTTCCTTAATAAAAATACTCCATAAATGAATTTTATGTAAAACCTATATAATAGAATTTATTCATATTTTTAGATATTAAATTTACTTGACATTTCTATTTTATTACTATTTTGTAATATTATTATTTTTGTATTGTATCATCATATTATTATTATTATTTGACAATTGTACTATTCTTTGTGACATTTTATCTTGACATTTTGTTAACACTGATAGTACGAAATAAAAAAAAAAAAAAAATCATGCAATATGGAAAGTTGTTCGCGATTTCTCTTTTTGTTACATTCTGTATATATACTGATGTTATAAATAGGAAAGATTTGTTTTTTTTTTGTTTATTTATTACGGTTTTACTCAAAAAGTATCGACTGGACCGATTTCAAACATTCCTTCACTATTAGAATGCTACAGTTTCTTTGAGTAACATAGGCTATATCGTAACCCGGATTTTCCGCGGGAACTCCGAAATTACCGCGGGGGAAACCGCGGGGAACAGCTAGTTTATTACTAAAAAAAACTCACCGATGACAATGGTGAGCCAGGGCGCGTAGAGTTGCGCGAGGCGGGCGCGCGCCGTGCGCGTGCGGTAGCGGTCGTCGTGCTCGTGCTTGGTCAGCAGCGCGCGCACCGCGCCCAGCGCCGCGCGCCGCTTCTGCGGCGACTCGCGCAGCGACACCTCCACCTGCGCACGCGCCACGCGCACGACGCCGCGATCCATCAATAACAACACCGTTCGCCTAGTGGTCAGCGATCGCAGGTTCGATTTCCACGTCGGGGTAAACATTTATTACTAGCCAGTCTAGATTATTTATTTATTTATTCAATTTGGTAAAACACAATAGTTTTAAACGTCAACTTGTCTTAGGTAGGTACATTACGTTATATAAGTAGGTACACTATCATGTTATTTATAAAATATGTGTGTACTTGCTTATTAATTAAGCAGTTGCAGTCATAATTTTGATACAAATACATTTGGTAGTATCATTATTCGTTATACACAATATAATTATTCATTATATTATCTTGATGACTTTTGTGTTAAAAGTATGTAGTCATATTCTCAAAAAAAAAAGGTTAAAAATTTCTAGTTCTTCCCCCGCGGTTTCACCCGTAGTAATTTCGGAGTTCCAGCAGGAATTCCGGGTTACAATATAGCCTATGACACTTACAAATAACGTGACTAGATAGATACCGAGAGTTTTTTTTCTATGGAAAATGAACAACGCTGGAAAGAACGCTTGTTCATTTTCCATACAAAAAAACGCTTTGACATTACGACGATATCGAAATGACTAGAGCGTAAAAATTCGTACTTCCCCTACTGACCAAAGAGACTGGATAAACTGCATTTCATGATCATAATGTGGTTATTTTAACTTCGACGAAATGTTTACCTGTTTCAATAGTGTTCCCGTCAAAAAATGTTTGTTGATGAAATCCTCGTTCAATTTCAACTTTGACGGATCTGTTTGGAAGATACGAAAGATACGTATTAATCACAATAATTAGTATAATAATACTTAATTCGGATCTGTATACAAACCTTCAGCAGAATCTCTGAGCTTGTTTGCTTGCAACGGTAAATTGAATGGCACAAAATGTTCGTGGGAGCATATCGTTTGTAGGAACGTGAATTTGAAATCGAACAAAGCTTTCGCGTCACAGGACTTGAACTTGTCTAGATATTTCTTGATCTGTTGGAACACGAATCCGCGATCCATGAACGACAGGCAATACTGGAAGCAAAACATCTTTATTACTTGACGACGAAATTGGTGAAATTGAATTTTTGAATTTTTCCGACGAAATTGAATTTTTTGCTGGTGACGAGTTTGGGTAAGGTATTTAAGGCAATTTGAAATGATAATAACAATACAAATTCATATGATATCTCGCGCTTTCGTCCGCTTCAATTTCGGAATTCTTAGGGAAGTTTTTGTATTGGCATGGCTCGTGTTTATTTCGGCCTAAATTACACTATAGCAAATAGTTGATCCTCGCGGTTCCACTCGTCGAAATTCCGGTACTCTTACGGGAACTCTTTGTGTCGGGGTCATCCTATGTTACGAACACCGCGGATTTCGATCAGTGATAGAATTTTTAGAATCGGTGCAGAATAGTATTACTTGCTATAGGTACTTATAATTCCGAGTTGCTTAAAACACTTTTCCCAAATTCTTAATCTGCTCTCGGTTTATCTATACGGAAGTAAGAAGAATGAAAGAGTTAGAAATAAAAACCAAACACACACAATGTAAACTGATCTTCACCTTGAGAAAGACGGCGAGGTTCTTATTGAATATATGAGTTTGCATCGGCTGTTGTAGGATGTACGATGGCTCAACAGTAGCTATTAATTTGCTAATGTTTTCCAATAGATCACCGTGAAATCTCTCGTGTCGGGACATCTGAAAGCGAACACAGTTTAAATAAATGTATTTTTATGCTCAAAAATTTACATTTACCTACGATAAAAACATGAGATTTCAGAAGTAATTTTTAACCAACTATATAACGATAAGTTTGCCGGTGACTAAAGCGGAGGTGCATCGATTTACACACACATTACTCACGAGTCACGCCTGTCTGTCTCCTTTACGGGCAAATTTCTAGCTTCGATCAATTATAAAAAAAATCACTTAATAATAACTTTATAATATTGCTTTTTGTCATGTTTGCAAAATTATAGGAAATAACCGGTTTTAACGCTCTTATTTCTGTTTTAATGTAATTTGTAAAATTTTATACTTAACAAAAGATTTTTGTTTGACAACTAGTAATTACTTTGTTCAATATAGCTTTATCAATACTCAAACATCAACTTTTCTATATTTTGTCCTCCCGCGAGAACATCTAAACAGGGTGTATATTTTGACCATAAGATCTCAATAAATACAGAATTCTATACTATTGAACAGAAAAAATATTATGCAAAATCAGAAAATAAAATCATTTTATATATTGACACTTTTAAAACATCTGAACAAAGTTTTAAAGGCGTTACACCTCAAAATGACTCACCTTAATTCTTCCAGTGTTTATTAAATACTGAGCCATACTCTTGTTGATAATATCAAAGAAGAAACTCGAATACTGCATAAACTTGTGGCCCAAAAGGAAATCTTGCTGGCCGGGGTCGACGAACATATGAAGGGGTGCTGTTAGCACCGTGTGCAATTTGAAATCCACGCAGTTAAATACGTACTGAAATAGTATGTTTAATTAATTATAACAACCTATCAAAACACAAAACCGTACCGCTCCCGCATCCATAAGGGTTTTCCCTCATATCTCAGTCACGACGACCGATCAGCTGATGCGAGTATATTGTATTAATACGTGGGAAGACCTTTATCGAGAGGAGTGTGGGCGCAATATATTGTGGTTTGCATAAGAAAAAGTGATCGTTGATGCCAATATTTATAAATGACTAGATGTAAAAAAAGACAAGAAATTTCGTCTCATTTACATACCTTCACGTAACTGTCGAGTAGATCTTTGCGTCCGTAATCGTGTATCATATGGACGAAGTGAATTATCAGTTTCACGATTTGATAGCCCATGTCTTGAGAAAAACTTTTTTGAACAGTCTAGAAATGACATCATTATATGAGGTTAACATTTAATGTTTACAAGAAAAAAATAACATGCCAAGTTGAAAACAAGAACATATTGAGAGAGCAACATTCTCAAATGAAGCACAAAACCAATCGACGTGTACGTTAAAGAAACGTTGTGAAATCACCTTCAGTGACACTCACACCTTGTTAAATACTAAAGACCGAGGAAAGTTTGACACATCATGTATAATGTGAATAATTGACACATGTAGAATCTACATGTGACAATTATTCACCGACGGTCAACCTTACGATACCCACACACGCACAAAACGTGTACGAGCGTACAAGCCGGACGTCTTCACTTGTGGGAAAGTTCAGTTCATTTGTATGAAGTGTCACCGGGCTGCGCGAAGGCGAATACAATGTACAGTGGCCTATTTAGCTTGACTTGAAAATGCTTCACTCTGCTCGCGGTCACTGTTATAATGGGGATGTGGACTACTTTTGAAAATAAAAATTCTAATTAGTCCGTCAGTTAGAAAATAAAAAAAACAATAGACACGTATTTTTTGATTTTTTAAATAAATTAAAATATACAGAGATAAAGCGCAGTTTAGGATGGGGGGGTCGTGACGTCACTAACCGCTAAAACCGCCATACAAACTGTCAGAATAGTAAAGTCACGCGGAATTTCAACTCAATATTTCGCCTTTATTTTTTTTATTAAGGAAAAAAAGAAAAAAACACGTGTCCAATATTTTTTAATAATCTACAAGACGGACTAAAAAATATAAATTAGTCAACATGCCCCATTCAATTGCCAAAAATTCAACACTGCTCACCATCAACTCGAACAGCTGATTCAATATGGTCGGCAGGAAGGCGACCAGCGAGCTGAGGTTGATCGCGTGCGCCGCCTTCAGCGCGTTGCAGACGTCGCCCCAGGGCGGCGCGGCGGGCGAGGCGGGCGGCGGCGCGCACCGCAGCAGCCGCTCCGCCTGCCCGAACAGGTTGTGCAGGTGCGGGTCGCGCGTCGCCACCGTCGAGTCAAGCACCAGCTGGCAGCGGAACAGCTGCTTCTCGCCCTCCACCCACACCACGTCCGGCCCGGAGTTCTGTTATACGGGGTGTGTGAGGTTAGACGGTTTCGACCGCGGTAGTTTCGGTGTTCCCGCGGAAATTCCGATGTTACTCAGGGATAATGTAGTATTCTGATGATGAAAGAATTTTTGGAATCGGTCCAGCAGTTTTTGAGTTAAATCGTAACAAACAAACAAACAATCGAAACTTTTTTCCTTTATAATATTAGTTACATACACACAAGCAGTTCCTCGCGGTTTCGCCCTGATGTTCGGTTGAGTAGTTAAGGTGTGAATCCTAACAAACAAACTCACTTTTGCATTTATAAGGATTTGTAAGGATAGTAGGGAAGCATTTAATATAAATGCGTTTCTAGTTGCAAGTATGTATCTATTTAGATACATAACGTTATTTTTTAAATTCGAGTATCCAATATTAGGTAGGTATTTTCTTCGTCTTCTTCTTCTCAATATTTAATATCATTTTATTAATACATTTTACTTACCCCCTTCCCAAGTCCCAGAGGTTGAATGGCAAGATAACCCGATGGCAAATGAGTGGCAACTGGCAAGTTTATGATTTCCTCAACGAATTTACCGTTCTTGAGCAATGGGACCCAAGAGTATCTGAAATATTTTAACAAATAAATGTCATTTATTTATTACAAGATCAAAGGTGTCGTCGGCGTACTGTAGGTCTCTACCCTTTACGCTGTGTTACCTGCGCGTATAAAAACATACCCTATACATGTTTCAACGTTGGCGTCGTTCTTTTTGGCGAGATCGCAGGATATGTGGTGGAACGTGAACAGCAGGTGATGGCTGGCGGTGAGCGTGGTGGGCAGGCGCAGCTTGGCCTCGTCGCCCCACGCGGGGCTCGCGTTGTGGTGCAGCACCGAGCAGCGGTAGCGGCGCGCCATGCCCGCGCGCCCGTACACCGCCTGCCGACCAACAGCAGCGACAGCCTTTTTAACCGACTCCCAAAAAAGAGGAGCTTCTGTGTTCGGCTGTATTTATGTTTTTTTTTAATGTTCTCGCTGCTAAGGCCACTAATGCCAGGTCCACCCTAACGGTAATAGGTAAGTAGGCGATAACCCACTGCGGACGGCATCCAAGGTCCAATACCATACGTGTGCAAGTTCACTCCCGATGTTATCCTGTAAGCCATGGGATTGAATCCCGCCCTCCGAATAAAAAGCTAAAATCTTAGCACCGGACCATAAAAGGGCAACCAAATACAAATAAATATACAAACTTTTCCAATTGTAAGTAAAGTCGAATTCGAAAAGGAAAAACAACTTTTTTTTTCTTTTATGAAGGATCGGTTAAACTTCATTCTTAGGATCGGTTAAACTTATTAAAATACTAGTTGTCCCGCGCGGTTTCACCCGCGATAATTTCGAAGTTCCCGCGGGAATTCTGGATTACAATATAGCCTATGTTACTCAGGGATCAGGTAGCTTTCTAACGGTGAAAGAATTCTTGAAATTAGTCCAGTAGTTTTTGATTTAAATCGTAACAAATAAACATCTTTCCTCTTTATAATATTAGTATAGATAATCATACCATCATCGGATTGTTTTCCCCGGCGTCGTTTTCCCTCAGCTCGATAGTGCACGCGATGTTTCGCGCTCGGGCGAACATTTTTTGAGACTCAAAGTTTAGCGACAAGGGCCGGACGTACAGATGGTGTACGTACGCCGCGTACGGCTGCTCGGGCTCCACGCTCAGGGTCGCCAGCTCCAACGTGAGCGGCGACGACGGCGGCAACGGGAACGGCTTCAACGCCGCATATGAACTCGTCATGCAATCTAGCAGAATAAAACAATATTATGACTCAGCTTAACTATTATAATAAATGTGGATATGAGTTTCATTTGTCTGTTACGCTTTCATAACCTAACTACGCAGCTGATCATTATAAAATTTTGCATATACGTTGTCAGGGGTACAAAAAAGTACATACTTTACCCTTCATCACCGCTCAAGAGGTCTGTTCTCAGTCGTCTATACTAATATTATAAGGAGGGAAGATTTCATTTTTTGTTTGTTTGTTACGATTTAACTAAAAAACTACTGGGTCGATTTCAAAAATTCTTTCATCATTAGAATGCTGTTGGAATCGGAAATTTTCGCGGGAACTCCGAAATTACCGCGGGTGAAACCATGGGGAACCGCTTGTATTTAATAATAAAGAAACTTTATATAATGAACTATAAATGTTTACCATTGAAACTTTTTTAATTCTTTTGAAACACTATTGTATCTAAGTGGACAAAAAGTTCAACAAATTCTTACTTAATATTTGTTCGTTGCCTTGCTGCAAGCTAATACTAAGCCAGCCAGGTATCACAGTCAATTTAGCCAACTTTTCTGGCTTACGATAGTCTGATAATATTTTAAGTAGGTCATCGTCGGACATCTTATTTGGTTCTTGGCGGTAAATGGCAGGGAATTCCGGTGTTGTATCCAAGTCATTGCTGTATAACCTGTTGAATTATTACTTTTTTGTTTAGAAATATGATTGGAGCAGGATAATCAGTGGCCAAAGTACACAATATAGCATCATAAAATAAAGATGATAATATCTTTATAGGTTCATAAGGATCTGGTACCTTAACATTCCTCCCCAGTGTAAAAGAATCATAAAAATCATTCGTATAGTTTCTGAGCAAATCGCGTACATACAAACTCATTATAGGGAAAAATATAATATTTCCTGAATTACGTCTGTTTATTAGAGGTTTTTAATATAAGTCTTCAAGTGCTTTTTTTGCCTCATCTACATTCAGAAATCTATCGCATCCCTAAACCATCGTGCATCGTCAGTTGCTTCATCTCACGCTCGGATTTTCAACCTTATGAGTTTAATGTCTTACCTAAATAGAGGTTTTGCAGCCCAGGCAAAAGGCATCCTATAGTTTCCGACCCTATTCGAATACGCCTGAACAGTTTTGTGCACTTTTAGACCTAATCGAGGGTCTTTTGTGGCTTTAAGGTACGGCTCCAAAACTTGACCTACGTGTCCTTGGAGTATTTTGTCGATTCTCACCACCAAAAACAAATCCGGATGTGGATTATTCACTGACAAAATGACCTGAAAAATATGCGTTCTGTCATTAAAACTAAATATTGGTGAAAAAAAGACACAAACAACAAATAAAACACATTCATCGGGAAAAGAATGAAATTTCTACTCTCTTTAGGGTATAATTGTCAAAACCCTTTCTTTTTGGCATACCTATTATTGTTTATTATAAAAAAGGAGTCTGAACATAATTTTAGGTTTCTAGCTCGTTGTTTGAGGCAACGCCACGTTGATGAATCAGTCATTTTATATTTATAGAAAAAAGGAATCTCATCGATCATCTTAACAATGTGAATTGTTATACCTATACACATAATATTATTATTAAGTATTAAAAACACCAGTCTGCGAAGAAGTACGGGAATATTCGCGCATTGCGCATTCGAACAAACTAATTACGTACGAGAACATACTATCTAATGTGTGGCCGACCTTAAGCTCTCAAAGTCTCAAGGGTACTCACCTGTTTTTTCGACCTAAACCACTCGTCAGGTATTTGATTAACGTCCAACTTAACATCGCAGCTAAAATTCTCGACTAATGAGTTGGTGCATTCCACGTCTCTGACTAGATCCTTGACCGCGCCGTGGTTGAGGTCAAAATGAAAGTTCTCCGTGAGTTTCTTGTTGCTTCTAGCGTCGTAAAGTGCTAGATGCGTGAAATAAGGTTCCACTTGGCAAAGCAACTCTTTGTCGCCGTCGATCGGCGCTTGTAATCTAAACTTTAGACTTTCGCATTTGAGCATAATTCTTTGGCCAAAGTGTTCTCTGAAATAATATAATCTAAACGGTTCTATATGACTGTGTACACAGTACACGTTATTCGTATTACTAATTAAAATAAATACATGTTAAATAATTTTATGTAATAATAGCTACATTATTTTATAACTAAACTGTAACGGGGTCGTTTCCGAACGTTTTTTTTTAATATATTATTATTATATAATTTGTAATCTAGGTGGACATTATCGTCAGTACGGTCTACAGAGCTATTATGGAGGTCAAAACAGTATTTTTTTTTTAAATTGTATGTCTGTGCATCACGCATGCATAGGACTATAAATCTTCTTTAAAACTTCGTGTTTTGGTAGATGTTCGTTGTGTTTATACAGACAACTCCTTATAATCCTCGAAATTTTGACGCGAACAAAACCCCGAGCAACCTCTCGTGATAAACAAATCAATCTTAGTAATGGTTTGTAGGTACGTCTGTTAATGATCTTGTAACTTCTTAACGACTTGACTGATTGAGGACATAATATTCTTAAATCATTATATTTTCTTTTGTCTAGACGATCGATAGTTAATCCTTTCATAAAGAGTTACAGGAAAAACCACATACATACACTTTTCGGAATAAATATAAACTTGAAATTTCTAACGCACGGACAAATTATGGAAAGAAAACGATATTATTTGAGGGAGAGCAGCTGTACAATACGTTACCTAACGACATTAAAAAATTCGATAGCATAAACACGTACAAATATAAATTAAAAAAATCCTTATGTACGTCAAAACCTTAATTATAGTCTACTTCTTTGTATCTTATTTTAAGTGAACTATAATGTTCTTATAAGAGAACGAGTAAAACCGTGAAGAACAGCTAGTATTACGAAACGAACCAAACGAATTTATTTTCGTAATATGTGATGATGACATACTTGAAAGGTTCTAACTGAGGTTCCGGCGTTGGTTCTCGTTTGTACGGCAAATGAAATATATTCGAGCGGCACTCGTTGCGGGCGGCTGATATAGAGAGGTCAGTTTCTCTTGAATAACGGATGAGAAGCGGATTCATACTGTGCTCCAGGCCTTTCAGCGTGCCATACGTAGGAGGCGGCGGTTCAGCTGTCAGAGATATATCACAATCTAAAAACGTTGACGCATCAATATTTATTAATATTTACGATTACAATTTAATATTTACGATTACAATTAATGAAATAAAGCCACATGAAAACTAGATTGTTACCTTTGTCTAACATTTCATCACTATGATGGTGCTCTCTGCTATCCTGATTTTTTTTCAATGCCATATTAAAGGCATCTATCCAGCCGTTCATGTCGTCTTCTTTTTCGGTCGAGAATGTGTAGCCTTTGCCGCCAGACATCCGCAACTCGAAACAATAGCGTGCACGTTTGGGATTCTACGAATTATGTTTACATTATAATTAAAATATGTAGTAGGTAATTGTAATCTCTAAACTAAGATTAAAATGAAATTTATGTAAGCTTAAAATTTTCTTTCCTACCTTAACAACTTCTGATACGAAATCCATGACGATTGTGAGTTTTGTGTCAGTTTTCTTTTCGTCTTTATAAACTTCCAAAATATAAGTGCCATCGGCCTCCCTGACCATCGAGCAATAACGTTTTTTGAACGATTTAGATGCGAGATTGCTAAATATTCTATCTGAGCCAATTTCCGGACCTTTGAGCAGATATCCTTCTTTTGGGGTAAATTCCGATTTTGCTGTTTGAGCCTCATTATCACTTTCGATTTCAGCATCTATGTCGTATATTTCCTCTGGCAACTTATTGTCTAAGGGTCTTAAAAAAAAATCATTTATAAATTCGTATAACTTTATACGTACCTACGTACCTACCTATATTATATTTCAGGTCAAAGCATGAGCTACCATAGAAACGTTAGACTTGTATGTCAAAACAATGTAGGTAACGTCCGTTCATCCTGTTGGACCAATGGTTTGACCTTGGAAAAGTTGTTATCGAAGTTAGAACTGTTGTTCGTATGCACTCAGAGCCATGAAAAGTATGTTAATGTGTTGCTAATGAGCTACTCACTTGTTTTATTCCATATTTAACACATTTCATGCAACATCCTATTTGCATTTGAATTTGGAATGAACGTAGTTTTTTATAACAATAACTTATTACTGGCATAATATGCCACAATATTTTTTTTAAACTTCGCGAACGTGCGCGCAATATTAATCAGTCTCACCGTAATCGGATGAACGGTAGAGGAATCCAAAAAATACAAAAAACATAGAAATTTTAGATAGATTATGGAATCTTTAGGTATTTTGTGATAGCTATAAGCATCGAAAACATACTTTATAAATTTGTAAAATCTTTTAAGCTAATTAATTAGTTTACATAATATAATTTTTTTGTATACTAGCTCACCTTGGCAAATTTAAGTAGGTCCCTGAATAGTTAGCATATTTGAAATGTATGAGGTTCCAGCTGGAGGCATAGCTTAGCAGAGCTTGTTGGGTGAGCAGGGGGCAAGCGGCAGCGGTCTTGACATCGGGCACAGCCGTTGTGACAGTCCTCCAACGCCGAGGAAGGACCACACTCTAAACGTGGATGGTATGATTCCAGCATTTCAAAATAAACTCTATAGTTACTAGTATCTATTATGAAAGATTGTGAAGATTTTTGTATGTTTAGGTATTACGCAACCACGCATCAACGGCTGAACGGATTTGAATGTTTAGTACCCTATACAGAATATGTTTTAGTTTACAAATAATATACTTTTTATCCCGGAATTCTTTAAGGAACTCCCGAAATTTGCAGAGGCAAATCCTCGGAGAACAATTAGTTGAAAATATTTGTTCAAGGACCGGTTTGTATGCCTGTCTCCTGGCAAAACGCACTGCACGGAGTTAACCGGGTTTTCACAGTCACCTCGCTTAATTATATATTTAACACAGGTAACTACTGTCTTATAGGTATCTCAATCGGTTCGCGGTAACGAAGCTATACCTACGGCAATTTGAAACCTCAAGCATAACCAAAGTACTATGGGCGCGATGGTTATGACAACGCTCGTCCAAACACCGCGCGAGCGAAGCCGAGGGCAACACTTATAACACACGCACGAGTTTGACACGTGCGAGTTGACGAATAACTCATAATTTCTAATTAGAAAGCGTTACTTATCTTATGACCAACATAACCTCACGTATCTGATGATGACACTAAATGTACTTAAGGAGACAGGGAATAAAGACTACCTATATGAAACTATTTTATATATTCCGATATCTTTATGATCATTATGACCTATTTAAATTTTAATGTTCATTAATATTTTTTCGGATAACATTTCATCTAAGATCTCATTGATATACACCACTTGAGCCTTTTTTAGGGTGGAGTCTATGAACTTGAAATTTTGTAAGGCCTTAATTTAAAAAATCATGGGTGATAACCCTGAATAGTTGGCTGTTGGAGAGGCATAATTTACTTATAAAAAATAATATTTTGGTTTTATTATACCTAATAATTATTATAATATATTCTAAAATAGCTAATATAATAGCTGTCCCCCGCGGTTCCACCCGCGGTAATTTCGAAGTTCTCGCGGGAATTCCAGGATAAACTTTACGTATATAAACCTTTTTCTTGAATCACTCTATTGGTGAAAACTGTATGAAAATCTGTTCAGTAGTTTTTGAGTTTATCTCGGCTCAAATTTCCACATGATTTTCCGCGAATTTGGAATTCCCTCAACTATTCTGGGATAAACTGTAGCCAATAGAGGGTAATAAAGGTATAGCTATTGCCAAATTACATCCAAATCAGTCCAGCTGATTCAGCGTGAAAGAGTAATAAGCATACGAAGGCACACACAAACATTTGTTAACTAAGTAAAAATAATAAAACCAGTCAAGTGCGAGTCGGACTCGCGCGGTTCCGTAGATAGGTACAGGATCTATAAAAAACGGCAAAAATGTCATGGTTGTTGTATGAGAGCCCCCCTTAAATATTTGTTTTATTTTAATATTAATTTTTAAAGTGAATATATTATGACTAAATATTATGTGAATATTTCAAGCGTCTACCTGTTGCCATTATCAATATCGAGCAAAAAAAATCACGTTTGTTGTATGGGAGCCCCTTAAATATTTATTTTATTGTTGTTTAATATTTGTTGTTATAGCGGCAACAGAAATACATCATCTGTGAAAATTTCAAATCACGTTTCATGATACCTACAGCCTGGTGGCAAATGTTGGTACAGCCCTAAAAATAAATGAAATATCTGACATTTTTCTCGCACTATGAGCAGAAATGGGCATGATGAATAAATAATTTTTAGTCCGTCTTGTAGATTAATAAAAAATATTGGACACGTATTTTTTCTTTTTCTATGTAATCAAAAAATAACGGCGATACATTGAGTTGAAATTCCGTGTGACGTCACACCAAGGTACCTACACTTTTAGTTATGACGCGGACGTCGCGACTCCTCAACTTTAATGCGTTTTATCTAAGTATTTTTTCAATCATTTGAAAAAGCAAAAAATACGTGTCTATTATTTTTTTACGTGTCTATCTATAATTGACGGACTAAAATCTAAATACAAAGAATTTTGATTTTTATACCTTGACATTATGCCCATTATATTCTTTATTTTATGGTGCTATCTGCTTTTTTTCAGAGCTCTGGGGCCGTATTTTTTAATCACTCGAATTACTTTCACACACGCGAATCACATCGCGAATTCACATGCGAAAGCTCATACATTTTTTAAGCATTCACATTTCACATGTGAATCTTGCGATTCCGCGTCCGAAAAGTAATTCGAGCGATTCTAAAATACGGCCCCTCACACTGAATGATTTTTTTTTTGAGAAATCATATTTTTACTGCAAATAGCTGTGTCCCGCGGTTTCACCGGTATTCTTCTTCTCCTTACAATAAGAAGCATAACAAAATAAGAATTAGTGGAATTGATCCAGCCGTTCACGCGTGATGCCGTAGCCAAGGGAAATAGGGATAACTTTATCAATTTTTACTGACACAAAAACAAAACATGGAATCAACACCTTTTGCTCATGCCAAAAACTCTAATGTTGTTCTTACAAACATAATTGTTTTATATAAAATTAAATGATAAACAATTGTATTGACTTACAGATACATCATCAGTTGGGTACAAGAGTATATCTCTCAGTGGATCATTTAGAAGTAATGTCCTATTCTCTTGAATATAATTTTCGAAATCCAGTGCTGTACATTTCTTAGCAATAATATTCTGCAATAATTAAAATTAAATATGAAATTTTTATCAAATTTCAAACTACTATTGGGTTTTGTTTTGTTTATGTAAATATTAGACTGTTCAGTATAGTAATATATACTGGATGTGCTTTGTTTGAAGTTGTATACACACATTATTGTTATAATACATACAATTAATGATTCTATCAGTGTCTCTATAGAGGAGTTAATTACCTAAGGTACATCATAATTTATACCTATCTCTATGTACAATGTAGTTTTTAATAATTGGGATGGTGTTTTTTTACCTTGTTAAAGATTGCCTTATTGTTATTTATTTTATATGAATACACTAGTTTCAAATTAGTGACAAATGAAAAAAAAAATGTATGAGTTTGATTGAATTTTTGTTTTATACATTTATTAATGAATTAGTAATTAAATTACCAAAAATAAAGTAGACAACTGAATAGGCATACCAGCTGCATAAGCAAATAGTAAGCTCATTTTATTAGTTGTGTAATTGTCAAGTTCAACTTAGTATTAGTTAGATTTAGTTTACACTTTACATGCAGTAGTTTCATCATTATTTAGCTAATAGTTGTTTCCAAGGTTTAAGTTTCCAGATAGTGTAAAACAAGTAATGGTGAGTGATCATTCACAAATAAAATCATACATTTGGTTATAAATTTTATTTAAAACTAGCTGTCCCACGCGGTTTCACAGATAATTTTGGAGTTTCCGCCTATGTTACTCGGGGATAATGTAGCTTTCTAATGGTGAAATAATTATTGAAATAGATCCAGTAGTTTTTAAGTTAAATTGTAATAAACAAACGAAAAATCAAATCTTTCCTCTTTATAATATTAGTACAGACTATTGTATGCTGCATTTGAATATTATTAGTAAGAATATTTATTTATTTATTTATTCATCCTTTGCACAAATAAAAGTACAAATGGCGAACTTAATGCCTTGCGGCATTTTCCACCAGTTAAACATATCATAAAATTAATTGAAGTATTGTAATCTATATTGTGGAGCTACAAAAAATATTATTAACTAATTTATATAAACACACAAGCACCTACCTAGTTTAAAACAAGAAAATAGGGCATAGTTTATTTGTTACTAGGTATTGTTTTGATTAAATTATGAATATAAAATATATAAAAATTATGAATGCAGAACATAATTTGGGTTAAGGGCGGGTGGCGTCTGCTTGTTTATTAATCTACTTAATAATGACTTTTGACCTTTTGATCCAAACATAAAATTGCGAAATGGATACTCTTTCAAACTAGCAAAAAACTCCTACCTAAATCAAGAGTGTTTATCACCGCAATAAAATTCAAAAACGTTACCTCGTATTCTGCGCCATTCTTTTTTGATTTCGAATTGACCGGTGGCATATTTATGTTGAAGTAGGCTATGATTGGTAGGTTTTCAACAGAATTAAACACTCATTTTTCCACATAATTGTGATAAAGTGAATAATTTAATTTCTTTGCAAAAAATACGCAATAAAATAGTCCGAAAACAACGAAACGACTAACAAGCCTAAGCCCTAAGGTAAAGCAGCGGCACCGATTGACATTTGATTTGACAATTTTGACAGTTTCTTTCTTTTTTTTCCTATTGGCTATGCTTTCGCATATAGGTAATGCATTTAGCCAGTTTCAAGTAAAATTAGTTACGGTTTGAACTTGTAGGTACAGTGGTACTGAATAGACTACAAGAACTTTCTCGGAGCTCTTGGAGAATACCGAAGAAATCAGCTCGAAATGTCATATATCTTCTTGAGCACACAAAAAACTATCACTGTGAAAATTTTCCAATAAGGCACCATAAAACACAACAAAATCCACTGTTATAAATTTTTTATTGACACGAAAATAAATGACTGAACCGCCATCTTCGATGCCCGCCAAAAAACCGATTTGACAATTTTGTCAAGTTTTGTTGTCTTGTGGAAGTCTTGTGTCCCTGTATTGTACAGCACTGGAAAAGGCGACACCGGAATGCACGACACGAGGTGTACAACACCAGAATGTGGCGACACCAGATTTCATGGCCTAGCCGGCTGTGTGGCTTGTGCTCCCTTTAGTGGAATTCAATACAGTGCCTGTCAAAATATTACGGAAATTCAAATAACGATCAGTCCAAGTTTAATATTTACCAACGTAATTGGAAAATTCTTATGCGATAATAAAATAAAACTTTAACGTGGTTTTTTTTTGTCAAATACTTAATTCGATCCTGTGGTAAGTAGGTACACTCCTTAGAAGAATATGCTTAGTTATTCTTCTGAGGTACACTCTTTATAATAATAGTCCACTTATGTTTTTTGGATAATCTATGAAGTTTTTGGTTGTAGTACGTAGTTATTTACTCGAGATTGTATATTGTTGATTATAGTAGATAGCAGTGATTGCCTTCTCTCTGGTAGATAGGTGTGTAAATAGTTGTTCAGTACACGTGCGGAACCGTCATTGCAACTAGTTCCGACTGTCAACCCTCACCTTCGGCTGCGCCTCGGCT
The DNA here is from genome assembly GCA_907165275.2 of Zygaena filipendulae. Lineage (NCBI taxonomy): Eukaryota > Metazoa > Arthropoda > Insecta > Lepidoptera > Zygaenidae > Zygaena > Zygaena filipendulae. The sequence continues at coordinate 4,929,998 of OU015649.1, forward strand.
CGGGTAGACATTTGTCGGAACTCTTTGCAATGACAGGCTTTTCGCACTTATAATGAAATATACTATTTAATTGCTTAGTAATTGTTCTTTATTTTATTTTGGCATGATTTCAAAATATATCATGTTTTTTTTTTACTTCAATCGCGTTGCTTTGTCTATCAAGTCACACATTGTCAACAATTATTTAAAAGTTGCCATTTAATAAAAAAGAAGAAGAACGTAATATTATTTATTACTTGTTACATACATATTTCTTTTTAATAATATATTGGGATGTCGATGTCGTGGCCACATCTAAAAATTGATCTTATGTTGTCGTTAGCAGGTCGTTAGGTTAGCTCATCACCGGCCGCTGCCGTATGTGACCCGACAGTAACATTCTCATTACTATTTACTTACTTCAATAAACAGATCTAACATAATAATGCATGAGTGTCGGGGAACATTCGGTTGGAACTATGTTGACTAGCGTCTAGCTGTGCCCCGCGGTTTTACCCGTGTTAATTTGAAGAAAAAACTTACTAAATTCTATCAGTCGTCTGTCTATTCGCTATAATCTCCGAATCTACTGAACGGATTGTCATGCGGTTTTCACTGGTAGATTAAGACTGGTAATAAAATGTAATTGCCCTACATTAAAAAGATGAAAATAACAAAATACCTACAGATTTAATCCAAAAGATAGAAAACACGTAATATTATTAATTTAAACACCACTGTCGTTAGTGGCGGAAGTCGCAATAACATAGAAAATAAGGTACCTGGTAGATTGGATGAGTTGAAAACTTGAAAATACAAGAACTCGCATTTATAAAATATATTCATAATTAATTTTAAAAATATTTACAATGCTTAGTACCTACTCACTAGTAGGAGGTAAAAAATATATAAAATAAATAAGTAGGTCTACCTAGTAGGTAGGTAGGTACTTATCCCCTTATTAATATAGCTGTGCCCCGCGGTTTCACCCACGTGAGTTTCGGAATTATTTGTTCGGCTACTTTTAAAGTAGCCTAAGTTACTTTTTATAAAATCAGCTATCTGCCAGTGAAATTCTCGTTGAAATCGGTCCAGCCATTTCAAAGATCACGCGGAACAAATAGACAGACAGACAGACAAATAAGATTTTCTTATGTAAGTACTGTATATCTTCTAACGGTGCGTACACACTACATACCTAACCAAAACAAAACATTGTAATGCAACGTATGGAACATGTTACCTACAGATAATGTTATAATATAACATGTAATATACCTTAGTCACGTTCGTTCGTATGTTGCAATGTTGTATAATAATGTTACATAATGTGGACGTTTTATATAACAATAACATGTTACATGTACGCACCGTAGATAATATACAGGTGAGTTTTTTTTTCGGGTCAGTATGGGGAAATTCTAAACTATAAGCGATAGAGAAAAGCTCTCTTAGGAACCGTGATCTTAATATTAGATAAAATAAAAATGGTATTTAAAAAAAATTTAAAATCTTAATAGATTTGGAGATATCGGATTATTTGAAAAAAAAAAAATTCTTTTTGTAATTTCGATTGTATGTCACTATACAAACCAAAAATTGTATGATTCTCAGATTTTTTTTTACAAAATTTTACTTTAGAGTTCCTGCGGGAATTTCAAAACTCACGTGGGTGAAGAAACCACGGGGCACAGCTAGTACTTTCATATGCATTTAATAAAAAGCTGTTAATTTGAAATTAAAAACAGACACTTGAATTTTATTTACATGTATAGATTAGTATTATTAGCGTTGATAAACTTATTATTATGTGAGCTCAAAAAACTATTTATTTACTTTTTATTGCACAAATAAAAGTACAAACTATTTTTTAAACATAAAAACTCAGTAGGTATCATAAGCTAAAGTAATGACGTCATTTTCGCCACTAAGTGCGAAAGTACTGACGTCATTTTCGCCGCGATCGCAACGTTGGCAACGATCGTGGTCATCATTTGTGGCACGTCATTTTGATTATTCTGAAAGCTTAGTGCTTATCCCTTGGCCACAGTCTCGGCAGCGGCGGTGGCAGCGGCGGCGGCAAAAATAAATGGTAGCTATGACAGCTGTGGCCAACTTGTTATGTTGTCTACCATTTGGTTTTGCCGCTGCCGCCGCCGCCACCGCCGCCGCAGACTGTGGCGCCGCCCTTAGTGGAACGCACTTTTAGTTGTTTACTTAGATAGGTACTAATAGTTAATACTAGTGATGGGTCGAGTACTAGATTTACCGAGTAAGCGAGTACCGAGTATTATTCGGTTTTACTTTACTGAGTACCGAGTACTCGGCCGAGTAACTCGGTTCAGTCTTTACGAAGTTTACCAGCTTAATGGCGTGAAAACAAGTTTGTACTTACGCCAGCCACAGAAACGGTAGTGGACAGTCATTCAATAAATATTACAGGTATTTTATAAATGCAATACTGTTTCAGTGTTTCAAAATTTGATCTGATTATAAAATTAAATTCGATGATGAGTTACCAAATTTCAGACTTTTTGTTTTCTTCTTAAGATTGATACGTTTTTAAAATAATAAATGGGATTAACTACTTTTTAATGTAGTTTTCACTATGACATTAACCTAACACTTCATTTAAAACGCGTACTCGGTTTTGAATATTAAGAAAATAAGTAATCTCTACATTCGAATATGACAACACTATGACAACTGGATTTGGTCATGTGGTTTTTTGTGATGGTGACGCGTCGACTTTATGAGACTATATTGTAAGAATTGTTAGCTTGTGTTAAAAAATTAATAAAGATACTTGATCATTACAACTGGCATTTTGGTGGTTATTCAACCAGGTGAACCGTCTTTGTACAGAACATAACACTCGGCAGTTGAACCGAGTTATTTGGCCGAGTACGAGTATTAAAAAAACCATCGAATACACCGAGTACCGAGTAGTAACCGAGTAATCGGCGCATCTCTAGTTAACACAAACATTTATGATATAAGTAAAAGTAATTAATTATTTTTCGTAGATTATTTTTATTGGGAGCCTTAGAAAACAATAGTTAGGTACAATTAACATACCTATTTATTTTCTTATCCTCTTTTTGCGAATATAACAATATACAATATACAATACATACCTGGCAATTCTTTGAAAGTTTGAACGGCCATAGAGGAAAAATAATAAATACTTACCTACTATTAACTACTATACGCAGTACTACTGCCTAGTTCTAAATTATCATTGCTGATATTAATTATTTATTTTAATTATTACTTTTTGGTAAATGGCACATTATTTATAGTTATACAGTCTGTATATCTAGCGTACGACTGGCATCAAAAGATACCTGCTGTTAATTAACTTCGCAGTGATAAATGTATTTACTAACATACAAAAATGTTAAAATATTTTACCTAGGTATCTAGTAAATTACGAAAAATATCACAACTACTTATATGTTTAGGTGTAATATATTTAATAATTAGTTTATTATGTTAGACAGTTTATATCTTGGTAATTGAGTATTAATTTATTAAATGTGATCCTATCATTTGCTTGCAACATACCTATCTATAGTACTTATACCTACCTAGTACCTACTGCTATTTGACATACCTACCTGTGGTTAAAAATAGGCAACTCTCTATATATGTATAGTCAGTAGCAGGAATGTGGGAAACATTATTTTATAGTTAGTCCTATGGTGCAAATATTTAGCTCCTGCAACCCAGGGTATATATAGATATACAGGGCATTCCACGGATATGCCACATGGAGGGAAAGTGCCTTGAATATGAATTATAACATTTGATGTGAAATTTTCTTTAGAAAAAAAAATACATGCAATTATTGACATTGCCTTAAAGACATTACAACTGAAAATTTATATTAAAAATATCAAAATTCATGGTCCTCCTTTAATTTTTGACACTACCTATATTATTTAGCAAAAAATAATCCTTTGATGAAGCCTTTCGATCGGTATGATAAAGCTACAGGTGATTATTTTTCGCATGTAACGGGTTCGATTCCCGCTTCAACCATGCAATTATTTAAATATTTATGAATGCAGTTTAAATTGTTTTTTAAAATCAAATAATGTCTTCTTTCAGTAAAACGTTCCGTCTACAATATTCAAGGTACTTTCCCTCCATCTGGCATATCTGTGGGCTGTATAACGATAGATATGCGGTTTATTGGAATGGCATCACACAATGTCAATGTGGTTTTTATGTGTAGTCGTAGTCTTCTTCTCCGTCGTCGCTCAAATCGGGCTCGGGTAGGGGCACCACGTAGTCGACCGGAGGACCGATTGCCGGAACCAGGTAGCCGGCCGAGTCTTGAGACAGCGGCGGCGGCCGAGGCAGCCGCATCTGCGTGACCGCGTCACCCGCAGCGTGCGCCGCCTCCAACTTCAGGCATATGTCGTCAAATCCTATCCTATCCCGTGGATCGGATTTCCAACATTCCCGCATCAGTTCGCAAGCGAAACGCGGACAATTTTCAGGTGGCACCAACAGTATGCCTTGCAAAATTATTTTCGTAACAGCGTTGTTATTGTGACCGTAAAATGGTTGTTTGCCACGACTGTAGATTTCCCATAAAACAACACCGTACGACCAAACGTCCGATTCGTGGGTGAATCGTGCGTAAATTATGCTCTCCGGTGACATCCATCGCACCGGCATCGGTCTCTCGCCGCCCATTTTGTAATAATCACACGTGTAAACGTCGCGGGACATCCCGAAATCAGCTATTTTTACTGTTAGCTGGGAGCCAACTAGACAATTTCTTGCGGCTAGGTCCCGATGCACGAAGCGACGAGAGGCAAGGTACTGCATGCCGCGAGCTACTTGTAAAGCGACGTGGAGGAGGGCGGAATCGTCAAGAATCGGCCCCGGTCGGCCTCCACCGCGTACACCCCTTAGCACTCCCGCTAAATCACCCCACTCCATATATTCGAATACCATCCATGGACTAACTCCAATATCGCCTGCAATGTTCAACAGTTATAATAAAAAATGACAAGTTATAAGATAGATCAGAATTTTGATAGATAATAGAGTTCATAAATAGGTACCTCTATTAACAACACCAATTAGGGCCAGAATGTTAGGATGTCGGAAGGCTGACATGATGGAAACTTCTCTTTCGAAATCTTCTTCGGCGCTGCGGTTAGCAGATTCCTTTAGCACTTTGATTGCAACTACTGATTCTCCGTCATTGCTGCGAAGTAATCCTGTAAATTTAACAAAATGTAGGTAAACTTTTAATAGATATTGGTACCTACTTGAAGATTATGAACATGCTATAAAAACTCTAACAATCTAGAGTAAAAACGTGAACCAAGCTGAAAAAAAACGTGAGAGATGAATGGATGGATTTTCCTAAAAACCTGGCAATAGCAAAAATTACCGCCGGATAGTTTGAATAGGGATGTGGCCTACTTTTGAAAATCAAAATTCTAATTAGTCCGTCAGTTAGAAAATAAAAAAAAACAATAGACACGTATTTTTTGCTTTTTAAATAAATTAAAATATACAGAGATAAAGCGCATTAAAGTTTAGGGTGAGGGGCTCGTGACGTCACTAACCGCTAAAACCGCCATACAAACTGTCAGAATAGTGACGTCACGCGAAATTTCAACTCAATATATCACCGTTATTTTTTGATTACGTAAAAAAAGAAAAAATACGTGTCCAATATTTTTTAATAATCTACAAGACTGACTAAAAAATAAAAAATAGTCCACATGCCCATTGATCACAATTCACAAACCTTTGTGAACTTTGCCGAAGCATCCTTCACCAACTTCTTCGAGGAAAGTGAGAGCGTTTCTGTGCAAAAGCGGCACTGTCGGATCTTCGTCTCCGCGAGGGCCGCCCGGGGAGCCGGGGATCGATAGTGCCAGTGCGCTCGCGCCGCACACACCATACTGAGGGTTCGTTATATATCTTTCAGCTAGTAGAGGTTCACCAGGACGTATACGCTACAAAAGTAATCGAGTATGTAAGAACAGCAATAATCGATTCGGCAAACTAATGCCATGATATGCATGCAGGGGGAAGCGAATGAATCATGTGGTAGGTAATATAAATAATTTCATATTTTACCGGTTGTGCTTTGCAATCTGTTCGCCGGACGCGTTTTCTGAGATAGAGCACTACAACGATGGTTATGAGGATAGCCGCGGAGAGCAAACCTCCGATAGTGATCGTGGCCCATACAGCACTCGAAGTTTTCACGCTGTTTGTTGCCAAAGAATCACTTCCCGCAGCCGCTTCTGCTTGTATTTCTTCGCTTCCTTGTGAATTAGGACCCTGAATAAAATTTCCCAGATAAGTATCTCGAGTTTCTTAAATATTTTAAATATTAAAAAACAAAGTCACAATCCGCCTATGTTTATGTCCGCTTTCTTCGTCTAATTCTAAACTATTCTAAACAATTAACTACGGGACGGATTTTAATGATTTTTACTATCGTTTTAAGAATTTCCTCCAGATGTGGATACAATAGGACATCCGGAGGGATTCCCGAATCTAGTATCAATAAATTACCCCAAGAAATTGTAAAGTTTCTGGACTTAGTTACCTACATATGCGTTATTTTAAACTTACGGTGAATTGCGACAGCGAGTATTTTGAATCAGTCGACGTGTTTGAAGTCCGTGGCAGTATGATGTTGTGGATCGGTTTAGGCGTCAGTGGTACTGCAACAAAAAGGAAATTAAGATATTAGCATAAACCGGGGTGCAGGCAGGTATCCCTCAGGTTTAAACGTTTTTTTTGGATGTAATTAAAAAATTGTATTACTTAACTACATTTTTAGCGTAATCTATAAATCTACAATCATTTATACTATAATTATCTTGATTATCATATGAAACTAGAAAAATTTGTTAAAACACGAAGCAATAGCGGCACATGCGGTGTCAATTAGTAAATTCTCAGTTTTGTCATTTCCGATAAAGAAATATAACATTTTAGTGTTGTTAATATTGATTCTTCTTAAATAGATAAATACAAATAATGTTTTATAATAATATTTTAGAATTCTATTATTTTGTTTTAATAAATATTTTTTCTGTGTTCATTGTTTGGCGCGTATTCGGCGCTTCCGGAACTACGGTGGCGCCGAATGCGCGTTGGATTGGACGACATTCAACGTTGAACCTTTGCCTGGTGAACATTTTGATGTTCACCAGGCAAAGGCTCAAGGCACCTAAATATTGTGTGTCGTTGTCGTGAAAGATACTAAGATATTTGTAGTGTGTTTATAAATATTGAATAAAAAGGTGATTTGGTGAACAACGTCACAAACTCACAAACTCACAAACTTTTGCTCTTTATAATATTAGTATAGATATTATGTAGGTATAGATTGATGATTCAAATTGAATAAACTATACGTGCGTCGCGCTTACCAGTGCTCCGAGGGCATTTCAAGTCTTCGTTGGGTGGTTGGCCGTTGGTCGTGCACAAACACAGGTGTTGGTTGTTGTTGTTGTAAGGCATACACGCCATTTCTTTTTCGCATGACAGAGGACCGCATCCACCCGGAAGGAATTTTCCTATAAAATGAGTAGATATAGATACAATATAAATATGATGATAGATAACCATCATTATCTGGGGGCACGTTAGTGCCCCCCCCAAGACGAGCCAAGCGAAGCGGGAGCACTAACTAGCTTTTCTCGAAGCGCTTCGTCGTTTTTTTGAACCCTTATAACTTGGGTATAAACGAAATTCTCGGGATATGGTGTCAATAGCGGACTTATCAAACATGTAAAGTTTTAATTGCATAGCTCTTATACTTTAGATTTTACTGATATCTAAAAAACCCTGATTTCTTTCCTGACTCACTGATGATCATCAAAATTCTTAGACTATTTCCTAATGTCCTAGAAAGCTAAAATTTGGCATTAAGCTAGTATTAGTACACAAACAACAAAAAAATTACAAAACTTGTAACTATTATCCCCCACCCCCTTAAACTAGGGGATGGAAGTTAGTATGAGAATTCCGCAATTTTGACTGACAAAAAGAAATGAAAAACATTTTCATGTAAAATGATGCCAAGACGAGTCCATATGACGGGCACTGTCTTCACTCACGGGCAAGTTCTCAGATCTCATTTAGAGCCAAGCATATAACTCTACACACCCTAATTCTACAAGGCCTAACTTCACAAACTCACAAACACCTTAGTCAGAATATGTGGCTTGGCCGTTTCGTCACTACAAGAACCTTTGTATAACAGAAAAGTAATTAATGGTGGATACATTTTTCACCTTACGCTCATGTGAATGGAGCACAATCTAGACAAATTATCGAGACCTTTATGGATTGAAAATTATGTTTCACTAGCTGTGCCCCGCGGTTTCACCCGCGGTAATTTCGGAGTTCCCGCAGGAATTCTGGGATGAAAAGTACCCTATGTCCTTCTCTGTACCTCTGACAACGTGCATACCAAATTTCATCCAAATCCGGTCAGCCGTTTTTGCGTGATTGAGTAAATGTATGCGAGGATAAGAGCAAGAAAGTGCATTTTCATCCGACTTGCTTCAAATTTATCATCACATGTGTCTTAGCGTTATGTTATATAGCCTATAACCTGCCCAGTAGTATGGACTACAATCGTACCAAGTTTGGTTAAAATCCCTTCAGTAGTTTTTGACCCATGCGTGCACATACAGACAGACAGACAGACAGTCAAAAAATTTACTGATTGCATTTTTGGCATCAGTATCAATCACCATTCATCCTCCAATATTAATTTTGAATATATATTCAATGTACAGAATGGACCTCTCTATAGTTTTATTATGAGTATATAGAAGATATAGATTAGCCTACCTAAGTACGGTTCACTCGATGACAAACGATCGGGACTCTCTGTGGACGCCTGTGCCATTTTTGCTGGAATAACTCCGTGTCGAAAAGTGGGTCTCTGAAAAATTAAGAAAAAAAACTTTAAATTTTTAATATAACAACAATGCTAGTATCAATGTATTATTTTGGACCTCTGCTTGAAACACCTGCTGCTCAAGCATTGCAAACGTATTCGGTTTAACAAAAACATGTATTATACCTACCTACCTACCTAGTGTAAGTAGATAGATAAATAATGAATCCACAGTATCCATGTTAGCACCATCGTATGTATATTGTATATCTACTATTTTTTTCTTTCTACTATTGCACAGCGGTGGGCATCTTGCCTCTTTTTCAGAGGTCGGGAGTTCGATCCTTGGACTTGGTCTACTTTATTTTATGTACGAATCACAATATCAATTAATCATTACAGGCTTTATGGTGAAAGAAAGTATCGCAACTAAACCTGCACATGTCATAGAAGCTTATTAAAAGTAGGTATTTGAAGTCCGATAATGGACTGAGTTACTGAACTCCATGGTGAACACACATTAGGCCTGTATATCAATAGTAGGAATAAAGAAAAAGGTACATAGGTAGCTGAATCGATACCTTAAATATAAACATGGAATCCTAAAACCAAAAAAAATATAGATGAATATCGGAAATTATATGAAAAGTATCAAACAGACCACTGTGGGTCTGGGGCATTTCATGTCCTCGGTGGGTGGCTCGCCAGTGATAGTGCACAGGCACTCGTGCTGGGTGTTGCTTGTGTGAGGTTTGCATGCAGTTTCTCCTCTGCAAACTAAAGGGCCGCATCCTCCAGGCAAAAGTTTTTCCGTAACGGTATGCTACAAAAAACGGAAATAAAAAAAAATCATCTTCGTAGTAGGTATATTATTCCGCCTACCTTAAATATATTTTTCTTGGATTCTCGAAGTTTTAAAGACCCTGAGATTTAATAATACTCGTCGTAGACCACCCTATCATTTATAGTCTAAGATCCAAATTAGAAACGACCTTCACCCATCTGTTTAATGGATGAAAAGCATTTTATATTAGTATGTAAAAAATATATCGCGAGTGGGTCGCTTAAAAACAAAATTTTAACAAAAAAATTAAAACCGACTTCCAAAAACACAAAACTAAAAATTTTAAAAATAAAACGCTAAAAATAACAACATACCGATTTAATCCAAAAGACAAAAACACATGTAATATTATTATTGGTTTGCGCTACCACTAATCGGTTTGAATTCGGTGACAAGCCCGCTGGTGTCTGCCCACTTGGGTTGTCCTGCTCACGAAGAGCTGGTGGCGGGAGTCGACTTAGCCCATCTACCTCCTCCATATTTGGCTTGTCACCGACTTCATACCGATTAGTGGTAGCGCAAACCAATAATAATATTACGTGTGTTTTTGTCTTTTGGATTAAATCGGTATGTTGTTATTTTTAGCGTTTTATTTTTAAGATTTTTAGTTTTGTGTTTTTGGAAGTCGGTTTTAATTTTTTTGTTAAAATTTTGTTTATTTCTCGCTTTTAAGTGACTTAGTTTGTAATTTCTCTAAGTTGCAATAGCCTTATGTCAACTGCTCATCACCTTTTACAAAATATTGCTTTTCGCGACGCAGGGACGTTAATTATTGAGGAGTTCTCCTGGTACATCATCATCAGTTCCACTTCACCATATACATTGTGACGAGCATAAATTGTTTAGAAACCATATTAAAGTTAACGAATTAGAATCTGTGAAATACCTATTATTTAGTAGTTCTGATGACCATCTGTGGTCTTCATCATCAGTTCCACTTCTTAAAATTTTACTTTCCGAAAGCAAATGAACGATTTACTATAAAAAATACCCAAATCGCTATAGGTGTGCCTATAATTTTTGAAGAGTTCCCTCGATTTCTCCAAGATCCCATCATCAGATCTGGACTTGGTGGCAATGGGACCTAATTGGGAGTATACCCTTTCAAACAAAAAAAGAATTTTTCAAATCGGTCCAACCGTATTCGAGTAATCGGTGAACATACATAAAAAAAAAAAAAAAAAAAACACATACATACAATCGAACATAGAACCTCCTCCTTTTTGGAAGTCGGTTAAAAAATTCCTGGCAAAACTAGCTATGGTTAATTAAAAATTTTAATCCCAGATTTTTTGCAGACAACCCTACATCGTCGTGTTCGCAATGAAATAGCGCTTATTTTGATATAAAATTTATTTATTAAACAAATGGGTGAAAATAACTACATATACCTACCTATCAACATAACTGTTTATACCTGTCAACCCAGTAATTCCTCCATGAAAAATAGACAGCCCAACGTTTGTATATTATACAGGCTTTATACTTTCGGTTGGTATTCAATATAAAAAGTAATTTTTAAATTTTGGCCATTGAAGTATAGGTATGTACGGACGAGTTTGGCCGAATTTTATAGGCAACCCACTCGTGATACATTTTTTAAGATACTTTTCATCCATTGAACATATGGATGAAGTTCGTTTCTAATTCGGAATCTCTACTAATACTTAGACATCTTTATTGTTTGTTGTATTTTCCATTTAAAATTATGTTTATGTTTACTCGTACCACTTTGCTTCTAGGGCATTTTTGACCATCGGTGGGTGGCTCGCCTGTCGTAGTGCATATACACAGGTGCTGAGTGTTGTCGTTGTAAGGATAGCAGGCTGTGTCGGGGCCGCAAACTAGCGTACCGCACCCGCCAGGCGACAGTCTGATTGCTGTATTAAATAAAGAAGTTATCTACTAGCTAATCTTTCGTCTTCTTCCTATACATTTTAAAATTAGGTACCTACAGCTGAAATACAAACACGAAATAATTCAAATGTGCGCATTAATAACAAACTGTCTATTGTAAATCTTAAAAGTGTTAAATCTATACATCTATATCTATACATATAAATAAAATTGAAGTGTCTGTTTGTAATTTAAAATTAACAACATTTCACTAAATGCATATGAAAGTATATACGGTAATTAGATAAAAAATATTTTTTTTTATTGTCTGTCTGTCCGTTTGTTTGTTAAAATATGTAAGTAGCATGAAGTTGGTAATTACTTGGAGAATCCGTTTGTGTCTTTTGTTTGGGTCTCGCCTCCTCCCGGGGCACACGCGCCAATTTTTCAGCATAGTCCCGGAGCCGCTGAAACAATATTTAGATATATGTAGGTACATTTCTGGATTCCAAAATCTTTTTAATTTAGGAACAAAAGGCCAACTAGCTGATTCAATTATAAACAAAGTAAGCAAAGTTTTAATATTTTCTATCGCTAATTCAGTAGGTACAAACTAGAAGCCTCCAAAAATATATTTTCTTACAAAATCTAAAAGTGAACAAAAGATATACTACGCCTTAACAAAAGATATAATAAACCTTGCCCATATAATAGAAATTTCTCGCACAAATTTCATTTATTTACATTTAAAAAGGAATTTTTCCGAATGCAACTACAACCTCTGATACTATCTCCTTTTTTATAGTCAACATATTTCTTCGAAAGAAATGTTAAGCTTTCAAACCACACTTGCATTTTTCGTGGATGGTATGATTACATGATAAGGGCTTTAAGCTGTAAATTAAAGGTAGGTATCACAGTAGGTATCACTGGCGGTTTCGTTCGCTAAATAACAGACGGACAACGGACAAAATCGGTTTACCTACTTTTACTGGTCTATACTGGTTTAATAATGGTCTAAAAATTCATCTATCCTACTAATATTATAAACGCGAAAGTTTGTAAGTATGTATGGATGGATGGATGGATGGATGTTTGTTACTCTTTGACGCAAAAACTACTGGATGAATTTAAATCAAACTTTACAATAATATAGCTTACAAAACAGATTAACACATAGGGTACTTTTTATCCTGGAATCCCGCGGGAATTCTAAAATTAACGCGGGTCAAACCGCGGGGCACAACTAGTCTATTATAAATAAGTCAAGTGGATTAAAAATTGAAGCAAACTTTCCGAATGGCTCATTTATAGTTGGTGTGCAAGTGCAGTAAAATAAAAGGATTAATTAACGTTTTTAGAAAAAGTTTAATTTTAGAAATGCTTTAAAATGCTTGCGGCTTGATACCCCCTTTCTGGTTAACCGTGTATAATCATAAAAGAAGACTGTTGTCGGTACATACGCGTCTGCTCAGCTGTCTGAAAATAGTAACGCGTAAAAGGCAGTAATACCCAGTGCCTACTCAAGTGCTTTATCAAAGCATATGTAAGTACATAATATTATTATTTACGATCTTTAATTTGGACATATTAGTACCACTTACAAATGAATCCTGATGCATTGCATACCTACAATCATAATGCAATAAAAATAAAACATTTTGCCGGTGCTGCTTTATCCGTGGAACTTTTCAGATGCAGTTATTTTGGACACCTCTTATCTTGCATTAGCTGCTCCGTGCTCCACGGCGATCTTTAGCGATGATCAATCAATAACAATGTATCAATATCTGATCCATTGATACCATACCTATACATATTTGTTTTTGACATACCAAAGATATGATAAATAATAATCTCAGGCAACCAAAATATCACATAATTAATTACTTAATTATAATTATTTATGAAGGTAAGTATAGTATAGCGAACTACATAGAATTACAGCATGACGCTAGTCGTGGCCATCTTTTCAGTTTCAGACCAAATTCGGACAGATACAACAACCAAAAAAAATATTTAGTTCATTGCCACAACGATACAATTAACAAATTTTGTGCTGAGAGGCCCTCTCATATTATATAACATGAACTGATTTTCAGATAGTGCCAAGCGGGGGAAAAACATTTTATATACCATATATATATTATATGGAATATCGACCGTCCACCACGTGTAGGATACATCCGAGGATATTCTCCTCGGACAAAGCCGTAAGCAGAGATGTGCAAAATAGGTTATAAAATGTATTTAAATGCAAAATGCAAATACTTTTTGTATTTTGTTATTTCAAATACAAAATACAAAATAGTTTTTCATTTTATATTTAAAATACTAAATGCAAAATACGTATTTACAAAATGCTTTATTAAAATAAAATACTTTTAGTTTTAAATTATCTTTATTTTGTTGAAAAGTTTATTTATTTTAGCCAGCTAACAGGCTGGTAAATTTACTTTGATAACTTACTTAAATTCAATTTATTTAACTATTAGCGTTTTCGGGAACGAAAACTCACCGCACGGTAAGGTGACCGAATAATCCCGAATTCATACGAAAAGAGTCGATAATAAACGAAGCTGATCAGACCAAGTTACATTACATAGTGTTTTATTTACAGTGCTCTTTTATTGTAACAAGATTTTAATTGAAGATTGTAACACATTAATTATTAATTCTTCGATGTTTACAAAACTTAGCAAAAAGTATTTTGCATTTTGCAAATACAAAATATGTCCTAAAAGGTATTTTAAATAAAATATAAAATGCTTTTCTAAAAAAAGTATTTAAATACAAAATTTTGTATTTTGCATTTCAAATACTGTTATTTTTAAAATGTCACATCTCTGGCCGTAAGTTAGTAACTAACTACTAGTGAGTGGTACTCTTTCGAGGTTTGAGACACACTCAAAAGCAGTCAGGTGATCTCGCAAGGCTGATAAGGCAGTCGTAGAGAGCTGTTACGTGATAATTATTATTCTAGAATATCGCAATAAATCAAAATCATAAATATGTATTTTTTTTTCAAAATAGGCCTTCCCGCGTGACGTCAAGGATCATAATATATTTGAATATCTACTATCTGTGCCTCGCGCGAGTATCGGATTTCCCGCAGAAACAATTTTTTTTTAAATAAAAGTAGTCCAAGTTAGGTACTCCTTATAACATCAGCAATCTGCCAGTGAAAGTTCCGTTAAAATCTGTTCAGCGGTTTCAGAGATTAGCAGGAACAAACAGACAGACGTCTGTCTGTCTGTCTGACAGACAAAAAAAAAAGATTTTTTATGTAAGTACCATATTATATAATGTACTTTTATATTCATTTAGTTGGAATTAAAGAGACGCTTCAATTTTATTTAAATGTAAGTATAGATAAAAATGCGTAAGATTTGCCTAGAGGATAATGACTACGTGACGCCACTTAAGGCCCCCCTGCCGTGACCAAACGTGGTATTTTCGTGGTATAGTCCCTTTCCCGCCCTGAGTGGGTCACGTACCTAGTATGGGTATGAACTATGTTACCTCTTGCTTGTATTGACAGCATGAAATATTTCGAATCATAAATATGTAGATCTATAACATTTCAAAAGATTGGTCGAATAAGTAGACTTTAGTATGTTTCTATTAATAGTTAATTTTGCCATCATCACGGCCATATTTTATCTTAAACGATGATCAAATTTGACTTTAATGTTAAAAGAAGTCGTCTTTCGATGGTTGTTCGTGAGAAAATTCGATTTGGATTCTGTGTTTGGAAAGAATACGCTTTTGTACTATGCTGCGTCGTTTGAAATAGTTTGGACATATCGGATATTTTAATTCGGGAACTAATAATGAATGGAGTATGTTGTAAGTAGAACTAGATAGGCATATTAGTATTTAGAGGATGTAAATTTGTATTTACAGTTGGTTTTTATTGCTAGTAGGGACGTATAGATAGGTGGAGTAGAAGGTAAAAACGTGTAAGAAAAGAAGTTTTTAGTAGGTAAATTTTCTATAATAAAATAATATGTACAGCTATAAGAAACTTTTTTGTGAAGAATTGCTGTGCTTATTTGTATTTGTTGTACGTAAATACAAGTATCAGGGATACGTAATTATTCACACTAAGAAAAATCAAGAACCACTATGGTAATCAATTGAGAAAGGCTGAACAGATTTGGAAAAAAAAATTTAAAGGAAAAATTGAGACAACAATTTCCGGGAAACATCCCGGAAATTAGAAAACTCGGATAAACTGAAAGGTTAACTTAAGGTTATTTCTATAGGATTTTGGTATATTTATTGAAATTTGGATTGGAAAATCCCTCAGATCAACAACTAGATGTAGAAATTATAGGCACTTCGATAGTATCTAATAACCCCTCCTTGTTTGAATTTTAATACAATCCACCAGTGTTGTCTACAATAAATTTCCCCCAGTCATAATATATTATATTTTTCATAATGTACCTATTGTAATTAAGAAAAATCTTCACGAACAGACAGACAAGACATGTTTTAACGGTACTGTATGATTTTAATTAAGTACCTACCTATCTCCAAACTATATGAAAAACAAAGCACAGTAACTTTTCCGTCGTAGGTATACCTATAGTTACACAGGTAGGTAGGTACTTAATATTAATATTTTAGATGTAATTTATTATTGCAATTGATACCTATGCCTATCACATTCATACAAAAATTCTACGAAAGGTCTTATAACATTTAAATATTCCGGGAATGATTAAATTATGATTTCATTACTACATGCGCAATGACTTTTAATATGCGTACTTGCCTAAAGCTCGAATCAAACCAATACCTACCAATATATGTATATTATCAACGACTAGCTGTTCCCCGCGGTTTCACCCGCGTTAATTTCGGAGTTCACAGGGGAATTCCGGGTAAAAAAATTATGTAGGCACGTTGTCAGGGGACATTAACGTATAGGCGACTTGATTTTTTCCGAAACTTTCGTCATATTTCAAAAACAATTTACATAAAACCTTGACAAATTAGACACCGTAAACCTCAGGAATCACTCTTTCTATTGGTAGACACCACATGATAATCCGTTCAGCACTTTTTGAGTTTACCACGAACAGACCGACAGACATACAGGCTTGGCGGAGGACTTTCTTTTATAATATGTAATGATAAAGAATCTAAACAGCATAAGTTATCAATGTTTATTAGTCACAATAAATTAAATATCAAAGGTGAAATCAATAAAGCTGTTATTGATCTTAAGATTTGGGCTTTATAATAGATTGTAACAGGCACACCCACTGGGGCTGCCCAGTTGCCTACAGCAATAGATTAATCACGACACCGCGCGACAGTTTCCCGAAGCCATGGCCCAAAGCAATATACGGACCACGATGATATTTAACACTCTATAGTCTATAGGAAGGCGAACAATCTACGAATTACCAAAGACATTGTTGAACGCTTGCAACACCTTTAAATATTAATGTTCTGCTTTATTGTTACAAAATCCATTCTGAAACAAACGGAGAGTGATGAAGCAGATTAATAATCTTTGCTTGTCATGCAATCAACGACTATAACTAAGTTTATTTACATAGTTATTCTAATCTGTACCAAAAACAATGGAGTTTGATCTGAGGAGTCGGAATGACCAAGTAAAAGAACTTTAGAACTTTTCTTTTATTGGGTTTGAACTTTGAAAAAATATTCACTGATTGTCGATGGTTAGAGGTACAATCTAGTATTTATAGGTATGTAGTAGATACTAGGGTATCTATTGTATACCTAGGTACTTCAAGCAATTAGGTACGACCTCGAAAGGTTTTTTGCATAAATGGTTAGATATACGACAGCTTTTGTGCATTTACCTACTTGCTTACAAGTTACAACCGTAAGAATTTCCGGATTTTTTGAGAAATCTTGGATGCACCTAGAGATGGGTTTACGGCATTTACGGACATTTTGAGTAAATGCCCGATAGACGTCTATTAACGCCGCCGGCTGGTCGGACTAAAATCCATCTCTAGATGCACCGCATTTTACGTAGGTACTTATATAATATGTAAAAAAAAAATCTCGTCAATCCTCAGCGACGTGAGAAAAGAACAAATGACACACACTTTCCTATTTGTGTAAGGATTATCTATATTTCCAACAAAATGTTTTAGCATCTGATTCAATAATTAATCGTCATTTCTATTTCAAAGAAAGAAAATATATTAATTTATTTTTATAGTCAGTACGTCTGCCGCCACCTCCAATTATATTATAGGTTAGTGTTCCCGAAGGGATTCCGAATTTATTACAGTAGATTAAATACTAGACTTTTAATTTTACTATCATCAATAGAAACTTCTGCTGTTTACCCACTTCCTTGTTAAATAGACGAACTGTTTGTTTATTTGTTGAGTCATTCATTACGAGAAACGAATTCTTTGAATAAATAGGTTACTGTTTTAGGAACAAAAGCAGCGCGCGTAAAAGTGAGGCAGCGGAGGCGGGGCGGGTGCGTGCGCGCGCGCACCGTATGCGTACACCTGGCGGAGCGCGCGGGCTCGCGGGCCGATCATTAAAAATGTTTATTTAAAAATTCGACCGCTTAACGCCTGCAAACGATCCATAAGACAGAACCATCTGGGTTACACATATAAACATCTACTGAGCAAAAGTTGACAATTCGAAACTACTATAGTATAATATTATATATTGTACTTATATGTATTTATATATATCCAAAAATATCATAACTTTTAAATTACTTAAATATGATGAAGGCAGACATAGATTTTTTTATATATTTGAAATAGGTTTTTATTTTTATCAAAGATAATTATGTAAGAATCGCTACATACTTGTATACATTTTATTAAACTCTACTTGATGATATAGGTACTTACTGGACCCTCGTATTATGCATGTTAACGTAAAGTAAATATTGAATTAACTTTTTTTTTGTTGTAATTAACGCATAAAGAGAATGTTAATATAGCAATAAAGGCGCTTAAATAAGAATACCGACATAAAAAGTTTAAAAAGCTCTTAGTAGATCAAACAAAATGAGTGGAGGCAGTAGACAGACGGCGTGGTGTCACGTTACCAACGACCGGGTCACATTTGTTCCAAATAATAAACACCAGATTGGTGTCAAAAGGAACACAAAATTCTTTTTATTACACACCATCATCCCAAATGCCGGGCATAAGCAAGTGTTTATTTTCGATAAATCTCTGCCAAAGCTCTATTAACATTGTATATGTATTTCTATGATCCTCCATTGTTGTTTTACGTTTTGCTTTGATTTAACAGAAATTTATTGTATCACAAAAATTGTGTGTGTTGTGTGGTTTATAAAAATGTAGATACGGATACCTATTAGTAACGAATAGTGAGTATGTAGATAGCGTAGAAATCTGTACCTACATGTACCTACGTAATCAGAGAGAAGGTAATCAGTACGTAATAGAAGTGAAACTTCTGACGGCACAAAGAAGAGAACACAAATGAGTCCGGAATATGTCCGGAAACATCAAAAATGTACAGAAAAATGTCTATGTTGCGAACTTGCGACGTAACGACGCGCTACGGTCACAATCATCTATACTGATTTATTATAGAGAGTTAAAGTTTGTAAGTTTTAATTGGTATGAAACTTTCAGTATCCCTTAGTGACATAGGATACTTTTTAGTGTTCAAGGAAGTTCCGAAATTCGCGCGGGTGAAATGCCGAATATAGGTATACGTATGTGTTATCGCGATGAGTGTAGCCCAGACGTCATGTCTATGCCAAGGAAGCAAAAATATCTCGTTTTCTGTCTTTGGTCAATTACATACTTTTCTTCCTTTTTACGTAAGAATCGTTTCATATAAAATCGTTATACGATCTCGAAATTTTACTTGAACTGCGCCCAAAGAAGTTTCACTTCAAAAATTCAGAGCGTCGCTATCCTCTATAAAACACAATTTTTGGATCAATTTATAGCCTCATTGCTAACATCTTGTTGTTTTTTTTTTTAAATATAAGTAAAGAAAAAGAATTTTGACAAAAGAATTTTGCGTGGTTTGCGCACAATTGCAATTGAACAATTAAATAATTTATTACAGGCCAACACTTGGTAGAGCTTGCGCTATCAATATTACAAAGACGTGAGCTTTCTATGTTGCCGAGAGAAAGCGTCAAGAGGCGAGGATGTGCAGGAATGCAACACATTAAAACATTACCTGCTGCATTGCAGAAGATAAGATTCCCACAGTCGTTCCGAGCACCGTAGGTAAAAAACAAAATTGATTGAAAAGTATTATTAGGGATGGCACCTCATTCGGTTATCAAGTGAGATTAATGTACGCGTATAAGTACAATATCATAAGTATACAGTCGCCACCAAAACATCAAACTTTATTAATAATATGTATTGCCTATAATATATACACAGGAGATAACTTTTTAAGAAATCACTGCGCCGATTCGAAGGTGATAGACAAGCAATCATAAAATTAATTTGAGTCACTCACTCCTTGCAGAGAACAGACGCGAGATAAGACAAAAAAGATGGTTTTAGATTAATTTGTACGGTCGGAAAAATGTGCGTTGGGTTTACTTTAGTTATATTTGTTTTACTCATTTTTATCTATTTATTTGCATTTTAAATTATGACTGTAATTTAAACTCTTTTGGCTATATCGCCCTAGGGATAAACTACGGATACACGTAATTTAAGTAGGATATGCAAATCGTTAAGTGTCGAATACACGAGCAGGTAGGTAGGTACCTATATTTAATTTAAGAACTACGTCCTAGTTACATGAATCCGGTTCGACCCCAATATTTCGCACTGCATCCACCTGTAATTAGACATTGCATAATCCTTATATTGTTATATGCTTGGTTTATGAAATACCTACTCTTGAAAGTAAACAAATCTATATTCTTGTAACAAATTATTATCGTTACTGATCGCACTCGCGAAATCTTAGAAGATAATTATTATGATTTTTACAACGGGTGGCACTGATTTAGTTTAATTAATGTTATCTTGGAGATATTTCGAATTTTGTAGCCGATTTCTATTTTCTAGCTTAGCTTTTATCAGGTGGTATTTTTTTCCCAGATCAAGTTTGAGTGGGCTTTTATGATTCTACATCGGTTGATGGTTATTAAGATACAATATATCCAAAAGAATATAATATAGTGATAAAACCATCCCGAATACCACTTACGAGAGAACAACGCAATAAAAAAAAAACAAGTCAAAGTACATAATATATTGGCAAGACCCTGGGTTGTTAATTTTTTTTGCAGGGTCCTGGGAGTCTCTAACTTAACATAATTAAGTTTTATCTGTCTAATTGTAAGTATTATAATTTCTATACTATTGAGAATTCTCTCTTTATACTTCGCTTCTTTCTTTGATACTGACATTCGTATATAATATCATTTCATTGCTTTCATTTTAAAAACAATGCGGAAAAGATTTTCAGAGTTTCTATCTTCTAAAAAAAAAACACTGTGCTCTACGTACGCTGCATCTACTCAGTATGCATGTACAAAGTTATATACTTATCTATATACTCGTATGTATATACTCGTATACTTATATGCCTGTCTACTCCTTGTTGCGTCACTTCTGTTGTCTGCTATACTCTCAAGCTCAACGCGTCAAAAGAAATTGGTAGTATAACATTTTAGATCTACCCACATCTATAGTGGTAATTTTTATAATACTTGTAATAACAGACATCACTCTGAAATTGATTCACGCTCAATTTCATTTTTTGATTTATGTTCAATACTGACGTGCCTAAGTATGCATTTCATCCTATATCGAATAGAAAAGAACAGTGATTATAATATTATGTTTGGAGAAGAAGTTGTAACGAGTCGAAGCGTGGGATGTTATGCTGGTTGTGGGTATACAGTAAAAATAATAATATAACAGTAGTGTGTTTATCCTACTGTCGTTTGAACACTTAGCACTGGTCCCGATATTAGTTATTTTTAATTTTTGACGGTTTTTAATTTCGTTCCATAGAAGATATTTACACATAGAGCGTTTGTGTCATTCAAAAATCTGAATATAAACACGCTCTACGTGTTAAAATTTACTCTACATGTATCTACTCGTATTCTCCCCGAAGCTCTGTTAAGTGCCGAGTGAGCTCAAAGACAAGCTTTACGATGCCAAACATCATTTAAGCACTGGTTTTCATAAAATAATACTACGTATTTTTAACCGACTTCCAAAAAGAGGAGGTTCTATGTTCGATTGTATGTATGTTTTTTTTTTTTTTTTTTTATTTTATTTTTTTATGTATGTTCACCGATTACTCGAAGACGGTTGGACCGATTTGGAAAATTCTTTTTTTGTTTGAAAGGGTTTACTCCCAATTAGGTCCCATTGCCACCAAGTCGGGATCTGATCATGGGATCATGGAGAAATCGAGGGAACTCTTCAAAAATTATAGGCACACCTATAGCGATTTGGGTATTTTTTATAGTAAATCGTTCATTTGCTTTCGGAAAGCAAAATTTGAAGAAGTGGAACTGATGATGAAGACCACAGATGGTCATCGGAACTATTCAACAATAGTACGTATTTCACGGGTTCCGATTGGAGCGATTTCGAAAATTATTTTTTTGTTCGAAAGGGGATACTTACAGAGTGATTCTATTGTCACCAAGTCGAGATCTGATGATGGGATCCTGGAGTAATCGAGGGAACTCTTCAAAAATTATGGGTACACCTATAGCGATTTTTGTATTTTTTATAGTAAATCGTTTCTTTGCTTTCAGAAAGCAAATTTGAAGAAATGGAACTGATGATGAAGACCACAGATGGTCATCGGAACTACTCAATAATACCCATGTATTTCACGGGTTCCGAATCGTTAAATTTAATATGGTTTCTATACAATTTATGCCCGTCACAATGTATATGGTGAAGTGGAACTGATGGTGATGTACTAGGAGAACTCCTCAACAATTAACGTCCCTGCGTTGGGAAAAGCAATATTTTGTAAAAGGTGATGAGCAGTTGACATTAGGCTATTGTAACTTAGAGAAATTACAAACTAAGTCACTTAAAAGCGAGAAATAAACAAAATTTTTAACAAAAAAATTAAAACCGACTTCCAAAAACACAAAACTGAAAAGCTAAAAATAAAAAGCTAATAACAAAATACCGATTTAATCCAAAAGACAAAAACACACGTAATATGTATTATTATTGGTTTGTGCTACCACTGATCGGTATGAAGTCGGTGACAAGCCAAATATGGAGGGGGATGATGGGCTAAGTCGACTCCCGCCACCAGCTCTTCGTGAGTGGGCAGACAGTAGACACCAGCGGGCTTGTCACCGAATTCAAACCGATCAGTGGTAGCACAAACCAATAATAATACATATTACGTGTGTTTTTGTCTTTTGGATTAAATCGGTATTTTGTTATTATTTATAGTAAATCTTTTCTTTGCTTTCGGAAAGCAAAATTTGAAGAAGTGGAACTGATGATGAAGACCACATATGGTCATCGGAACTACTCAATAATGGGTATTTCACGGGTTCCGAATCGTTAACTTTAATATGGTTTCTAAACAATTTATGCCCGTCACAATGTATATGGTGAAGTGGAACTGATGGTGATGTACTAGGAGAACTCCTCAACAATTAACGTCCCTGCTTCGGGAAAAGCAATATTTTATAAAAGGTGATGAGCAGTTGACATTAGGCTATTGTAACTTAGAGAAATTATGAAGTAAGTCACTTAAAAGCGAGAAATAAACAAATTTTTTACAAAAAAATTAAAACCGACTTCCAAAAACACAAAACTAAAAACCTAAAAATAAAAAGCTAAAAATAACAAAATACCGATTTAATCCAAAAGACAAAAACACACGTAATATTATTATTGGTTTGTGCTACCACTAATCGGTATGAAGTCGATGACAAGTCAAATATAGAGGGGGAAGATGGGCTAAGTCGACTCCCGCCACCAGCTCTTCGTGAGCAGAACAATCCAAGTGGGCAGACACCAGCGGGCTTGTCACCGAATTCAAACCGATCAGTGGTAGCACAAACCAATAATAATATTACGTGTGTTTTTGTCTTTTGGATTAAATCGGTATTTTGTTATTTTTAGCTTTTTATTTTTAGGTTTTTAGTTTTGTGTTTTTCTTTTACATCATCGCATCAATAGAAGTTATCTACGAAAATATGCATTTATTTATTTATTTACAATTTTTGCCCAATATGGTACAAAAGGCGGATTTAATGCCATTATGGCATTCTCTGTCAGTCAACCTTCAAGATCTGCAGAAAGTGCGTTTGGTGGTGTTTTTAAAGTCTTAACAGCTTAACATAATATCATGACAAATTCAGCAGAAAATAAAGCAGATTTGAATAGTAGGTACACATTATAAATATTCAGGGCAATGATTATGCCAATAGTATAAATAAATGGCAATACCCATCTCAGCTGCTGAGACCTAAGATATTTAATTTTTTTATTGAAATTACAATTTACTTCACTTTTTTTGTATGTAGCGAGTCTTAGCTTAAGCTCTACACTATAAATTAATATTAAATAATGGAAGCGAATGTAAGAATATTGATGTATGAATGTAATAAGTAATAACCATGTAATAACCAATAAATAAGATTTAAAAAGCTCAACCGTCAACGTTTACTAAATGGTGTGTCTGTATCTTTTTATATTTATTAACTAGCTGTTCATCGCGGTTTCGCCTGCGTGAATTTATGGATAATAACCTCGGGGACCTTTGTAGGTACCCGGATAAATAACAGCCTACGTTAATCAAGGGTTATTCCAGAATACAAATTCACTATGTAAATTCTATTTCGATTTTATAAAAATTCTTGATTACCTATGTAGTAGGTACCTACTATTGAGTATTGAGGCACTAAACATCTAAATATCCCAACATCCAATCTCACATTGAAATGAGTAGGATAATACAATGTAGGTACATATTATTATATTGTAACGACATATTTAATTATTTAATATTCTGCTAAACATAAGTAACAAGTAAGAATCTTAATTGACTTCTTGACTAATTTCCTTTTTTAGTCCGTCGTCATGTAGATTAATAAAAAATATTGGACACGTATTTTTTTGTTCTTTTACGTACCTAATCAAAAAATAACAGCGATACATTGAGTTAAAATTTCGCCTGACGTCACAACACGGTGCAGTTTGTACGGGGCTTAAATACCGAAAAATGACCCCACCCTAAACTTTAATGCGCTTTACCTACATATGTTTATTTTCATTAATTAGAAAAAGCAAACAATACGTGTCTATTTTTTTTTATTATCTAACTGGCGGACTAATTAGATCTAATTAGAATTTTGATTTTCATACCCTAGAAAATACCCAATGTGAATACCTACTGTTTTACTCATTTGACACGCTCGAATGCTGTTTAATGTTTGTCAATATATAAATACAGCATTATAGATTACAATTACGTTTAATTGATGATTATGCTAATAGAATTGCACATAAATAAATAATAAATTGTAAAATACTCTTATGTTTATGTTTACTATGTGTCATTAAGATTTTGCGGATAATTCAAGGATGAGTACCTACCTACCTATAGTAAAGTAGCACTTATTACTAGAGTAACTAACGGTAATCCATAGGGTAATCCATAAAAGTAAACAAAAATTTGTAAAAAGCTAACAAGATATAACTACAAAAGACTGTGTGCATAACGTGGCAGGCGGTGATTATCATCGAAAATATATTGGTTGTATACACGAAAGAAGTTACCTTTCGTGCCCTTCATAAATCATTGGACCTTGGGGTCAGAATAATAAATTTCTTTGGACAACTGTCTTTTTAACAGCGACACAAAATAATAATTGACTGTGTCCGATCAATTTTATGAATGTATAATATTAGTATCTAATTTAAGCGAACATTTTTATTTCCGTACTGTGTCGATTTTGTGGCCACCTAAACCCCGATTGGGTAAATAATGAAACATAAGAGGCGATTGCCTCAAGACGTTTAAGATTCCACTTTACCTATTTGTAATGGCTGGTTTAAGCATTAAGCATTGGCAATTTCAGCTTTCCAAGACGGTAAATTGCCGTAACAAATCGGCCATTAAACAAACACAACTCCGAATAATTTAATAGTTGGTAGGTATGTCTCGACACTGCGCAAAGACAATCGTACACTGAAGACGTAGCCGTTATCTCGCTTTATCTTCCGGGACATGACCTCACTATCATGCGAGCAACCCGCAACCGCCCGCCCATCCATCCTATACCGAGAAACACATACGTATATCGAATTCGAACGCAAATAAATACCAAACCAACCGAGTGATTTTACCAAACGAAAGTCATTAATTTAGAAATGCCGATCTGTCCACCGATTGTTTACGATGCTCATCCGCAGACCACCTCGCCTGTGTTATTAAATTGATCGAGAGGTGAGATAATTTTGTGTTATTTTTTTTTTTGTTTTGTTACACTATTGTATGTCTACGTTCATTGTAGGTTTAACTTTGTATTAAGTATTGCAAACCAAAAAGACCCACGCAATTTTCATTCGAAACCATATTGCGCCACGGGGATTATAAACAACTTTAGATTATTTTATTGAAAGCCATTCATTTAGAAGAGTTGTAACTTGTACAACCAAAACCAAAAAATATTGCCTCAGTAAGTTAAAGAGTACCTACCTACCTGGAGGCAACGTGTGGACAGTGGACACGCTACAACGGCTGCCTCATCAAACTTCGAAAGGACTCTATGTCGAAATCTCTACATCAAGCGCCGTCGCTCGTCGTATACGTAAAGTTCGTCAAGACGTCAACACACACAATGCCAAAATTAGCTGCCCTGTAGCTAGTATAGTATTATAAATTATTATCTGTGCCTGTGGAGACGAATACAAGCGAAGCCACATAGTTTTCTTATGCTTTGTTTATTATTTAATTTCGATTGTTAATTGTTATTCAGAACTTTTAGGAATAAGAGCATAACTGTTATTTTTTCGCAATTAGCGCAAAATACGTGAGTGAGTACATAAACGACAGATTCTATCAGATTACCTACCTAGATTCCATACTTTTGAATGAGAATCTAAGTAATCTGTTTTGTCCTCAAAATCAATTCATGTATGTAGATTGTAGGTATAATATACGTATATAAGTTTCTATACTCTGAATTCTTACCTAAATACCTACATGAGATGGTTTAGGGATATAATGCGTTTATTATAAGATTGCGATGTGTTAATCGTTTCTTTTCATAAATAAATAATATAAGTTGCGTAAAGAGCGCGAACATGTAAGTACCTACAGCACTTATCTCGACAGTCATCTTGATTATTTGCGTATTTTATTCAATGTAGCAAAGAGCTTTTAAATACCTAGTCGGCACGCATCAAACACGTGACGTAATAACGTTACGAGTTTTTACTCACCGCTGTTATTTACTATTTAGGCACCCGTATCAGTGTATCGTTTGTGTAAAATAAGTTCGTTACATTTTATCGATATCGGGGTGCAGAGGTCAAAAATATTGTTTCTAATTTCAACAACGAAATTTGAACGTTTAGGTATTATGTTCGGCGCTCGTAGTGGTGTAGCGTGGGGGGAGTGGGGGCACAGTCGGGGGGACGGAACGACTGAGCTGATTATCCTGTCTGCAGCAACAGGCCATATTCGTAAGATGCAAATGATTCAACTTTTGTCATCAGCACTAGACTATATAATAGATACCTATTGATGTCACCGTAAGGTTGTAAAAATCGGTAGTTTGTAAACTAAAGGCAACATTATAAAATTCTAAGGAGACCGATGATGCGTTGTGGTGCGGGTGCATGCACATGAGAAATCTGTACCATTTCCCTCGGTTTTGGTCACAACTCAAACCGTACCTACCTAGCATGTCGGGATGCGTGCAAATTCTCACTCACCTAATGCCAATTGTTTATAATCTAACGGTTTTTATAGTTTTACGGTGACATTGACAGGTAGTCAATTATCTTTCCGTAGAGTTTTACTTTAAAAAAAAATCTATTAATTGCTTGATCATCGGCAGCCGTTTCATATAGCTATGTATATAAAAATGAATCCCTATTTCCCTTGGTCACGGCATCATGCGTGCGTGAACGGCTGAATCGATCAGCATTAAATGCATAACACGTTGTCAGAGGTATAGATAAGGACATTGAATACTTTTTATCCCGGAATTTCCGCGGGAACTCTGAAATAACCGCGGATAAAACCGCGGAGGACAGCTAGTTATCTATAAAGTTTAGGCCTTTTGGGTTCAAATATCTAACCCAATTATGTACAAATACGGGGGCGGCAAATTTCGCTACGGCCCCGCCCCGGGCGATTTAAACTTACATTACGCCGCTGGGTGGTGGGTACTTGGGTAGGTAGGTACTCTCTTACTACTCTGATAGTATAAATTTTATTTTGATGATCGTAATGATTTTCTAGCAATACCAAAGACATTCTATATACTTAAAATATGATTGAGCAGCACGATAATTTCTTGCGAAAGACGCAAACTATAATATAATCTAATAAATATATGGAAATTACTTATATCCACAAGATCTTCGTAAGTTATCCTATACGTTGACATGGGTCAACCAGCCAGATCAGATCTAAGCAAAGATTTTTTTTGCAGCAAAACCACGCGCTATGTCTCTTGCTGTTAAAATTTTACTTTATTACTAGTCTGGTTAATGTTTTATAGGGCAAAGTTTTTCTTACTTTTTCTGTTCTATTGTACCTTCTTCTTTTTTTTGTAACACTGTCTTTTTCGGACAGACAGTGGATAGTTACAAAGAATGACCTTATGCTTTGTAACTTAAATGTCACAGAAGGAGTTATCTTAAACCTATACCTACGAATTTATGTAACCTAAATGATGTTGACTAACTAAATAAAATAAGTCAAGTTTGAGAACAGAATCGGCAGAGCAAAGGCAAGCGTAATTTAGTCACAAACAATTTTAATACGTAGAATGTCATTGTTCACAAATAATAAAAACTTTCATATTATTTTCTATCTCCATCTTCTATCTATCTAGCGCAATTTAACCTGTCTAAACTCTAAATATTCAGTAGTTACGTCTATGTACATGTACATAGACGACAATCAGGTAGGTATGTAGGTTGTAGATACACAATAAACTTTAAATAAAATATATCTAATACTGGTCCGAAACTAGCTTGTACCTACTTGCTACTATACAACTGATATAATACTTTTATATAGGATACTTTTTCTTGTAAATACTCTCTCATTCACTCATGATAAGCACACATTTTCTTTAAATAAATATTTGTCCTTATTCGGGAATCGAACTCACGATACGACGTAGTAGCTGGTCGGTTTATAGTCGGTGGCTAACCACTGTACTGTATTAACGATACAATACAATATACTTTATTGCACCAAATGATTTTTACAATATTAAATATAATATAAATTAATTTCATGTCAAATAGGCGGCCTTATTGCTAGCAGCAATTTTTTCAAGGCAGCCTTGACGACATACGAGTTACGATTTAACTTTGATAGTGTATAAACATTTAAGTACATGCTTTTTATTTTGATAAATAGGTAGGTACAATGACCTTATATGTTGCCAGTTGATAAAATTAAAGATGGTGACATGATATTATACAGTTTTAGTATTATTTCGGTGTAGGTGTACAAAGGTCGTGGGGGCATCGTTTTTTATTACAAAACACGCACTCTTTGGGAGAATATTCGAATAACTACTCAGAATGTTGTGAATAAAGTACCATTCTTATAGACTTGTTATTTCATTTCGAATACTTTAGCTGCGTTTTGCATAATATAGAACGGAAGATAGCGTATTTATTGTGCATCTCAAACTCATGAACCGAAGTGGGTAGGGATACCATATTATGGTTGGATTTATTTTACATCGTCTCATACAAAAGTTTTCCAAATTTATTGTATGGCGTAGGTAGATATTGTTATTATTATGCTTGTTTAGTCTGAGTTTTATAGTTACATAGATGTATAAACAAGCTGTATGTACTTTTACAAACATTTAATGAATATAAAATGAAATATATAGGTGCAAACATTTATTGTTTTGTAGTGTAGGTACTTACTTAATCGTATCGCAGAGGTCTGGAGGCCCTTAAGTTAATAAATAAATTATAATGTGATTCAATCCATCATACTGCAACAGTCATTTCTACATACAAACATTGGCATTATATATGTATAGAATAGTAAGAATGTTGTTACGATGTAGGTATGTGTGTATGTATATGTAATAGTGTGATAGATTAATCACATTATTTATTCATAAATAAATAACTCAGTGATAATTACTTATTAAGGTGCCTCTAGAACTCTAAGATGATGGTAAGTATACAAAAAACCTGTTAAACTTGACTCTATTTAAAACTTTGACAAAACATGAAAATATTGTAGGTACTAGGTACCCATTATTTTATTATTCAAAACTTACCCTACTATGCTTCCCTTTTGACTTTTCCAACGTTTCTTTATGATGCATATTATCCCTCCTCATTTAGGTTACCCACAAATAATCTTTAATCTCAAATTCATTAAACACAAAAAAAGAAACAATATTATCAATCCCACAATGTTTCACAAATGCACATTATACAGACACATTGCACGAACTTAATATTTCACTGCCGCCTTTTCCACAGATCCATTGAAAAAAAAAATCGCGAAAGCAATTCGATTGATAGAATAATCACGTGTCGTTGATGAAAATTTGTTTACAAGCGTTCCGGTAACTTTTCCGGGCCGAGAGCGTAGCTCGTAGCAACAGGGACGTCGCGCGGCTGTACCATCTTGGTCTAGAGTGGGGCCTGGCTCAATATGACTGCTCGATAGCGTATCAAATGTACGATGAACAACCCTACGCAACAGCGAGCGAGCGTGTTTAGGCAAAGACTCACACCGCACATGCTTTCTAAGTCTAACCCACCACCCCTAGGCCCTACCCATTAAAATACCCTTACAAGGCATTTAGCAACTCACCCTCATTAGATACAATTTACAGTAAACAAATTTATGCTAATTAGTGGCTATTTAGCTCTGTTGCTATGTAGGTACTTTATGTAACCTACGTAAGTAGGTACTCGTAGTGATAATTGTAAAGAACTTACCTTTAATTTGTGGAAAAGAAAGAGTAATTTCTGTTGAAATGAGACCAATTTCATCTTATTATATTATTACTACATATATACCACAGAGTAAATAACTACGTACTACCTATACTTTAAGTAGGTACCTATCGCTTAAAGTCCTTATATGTCACAGAACACGGAATAATATTCATGGCCCGTGGTTTCAGTCGCGTGAGTTTCGGAATTACCGCAGGAACTCCCAGTTTCCTTTAATTCAAACCTTCTATTGATAATTACGAGCCCAACCAAAAAAAAAAGTTATATCGGTCAATTCACTCTCGAGTTTTAGCGAGACAAACGAATAGCAATTCATTTTTATATACCTACTAGCTGTGCCCCGCGGTTTTACCGCGTGAGTTTCGGAATTCCCCCAGGAACTCTTGTAGCTTAAGTTACTTTTTAAAACTTCCCTGATTTCAAGATCAAAATTAGTCCATATAAAGATAAACTTTGAAGATAAAGATAAATTAATTAAAAAATAACTTGTATAGGTACTCAGAATTGTCTAGGTACTCAAAAACTCCTAGGTACTGGAAAAGTCCTTTTTAAAAGGTTATTTTTAAACAAATGAACAAACAAGTTGATGATTAATTAATTGTAATGATATGTTAAGTAATTTTAATTGAGCCTTTACTTGCATAAGTCAATGTTTATTCGCTTGTCACTAATATGCCTTCTGTCTTAGCATACAAATCATAGTTGCCTATTAGCTATGCTTATATATAGCTTTTGTTGTAGGACGTCCTCACCTAGGTACTAAATACCCAATTCTCCCTAATCTTATACGACGACGACATAAAATATTCTCTAAGATTCTTGTCTAAAACTCTTAAAAATACCTATATCTAAATGACTCCGCTTTGTTACATTGATTACTAGCTGTCCGCTGCGGTTTCACCCGCGGTAATTTCGGAGTTACCGCGAAAATTTCAGGATAAAATAAAAGTACAAACCTTCCTCTTGAATCACTCTAACTTAGCTATTAGTGGAAACCGCATGAAAATCCGTTCATTCGTTTTTGACTTTATCGTGAACAGACAGACAGACAGACGCGGCGAAGGACTTAGTTTTATAATATGTAAGGAAGTACAAAATAAGTGCACACTTACCACCGCACTCAGAGTCGACTTTAATGATTACTTAGTTAAGTATAGATGTTTAAAACAAAACTGCCGCAATCACACAAGTTTAATAAATTAATGTAAATTGGCATTTAACTAATTAAGTTAAATCTCATTAAATGCCAATTAAGATTTAATTTATTAAACTCTCTATCTCTATCTAATTTTACCTAATACCTAATTCTTGTGCGTATTTCCATTTCTAAGCAAGAAACGCTAAACCGCCTTATATTCTTATATAGGTAGTGTTGTTTGTATATTTTTATTATCTTAGTTATGTGACCTATGATCTTTAGCGCTGAATTTTATGTACAGAATGTGAAATTTAACGACGGACATATTAGAGACATTCATCATGTTTGTATGTAACTTGTTAAAAGCTAAATATAAACCCTAGCACAGATAATATAATACCTACTATACTAGTAAATCACAGAGAAATCTTTAATAAAAACGTGGGTTTATGACCTTTACATTTGATTTGCTGGCGCGTCTGCGGTAATATTAAAAAGAATTGGGTCCAATAACCCTTAGGGGTACGATCCGTCAGCGCGTCGCGTCGGCAACTTGCGCGCGTATTTCTAATTTTTTTCGTCAATAAAATTAATTAGTTCAAGTCACTTTACATCGTATATCATTTTCAACCACGATGAGAAATATTTTCGAGAAAATTAACTATTGGACCTACCAAAACTATGTACCTAATACCTATTGTTATAATAGTATTTTCTGTTCTATAGGAATAAAATAGTCTTGATCAATAAGGTTTTAGCTTAATTAGCTTTGCTTCTAATTAAAAAAGTCCATAGGAACATAAAAATAGAAGTTAAAAAACCTATTTTTTATCACCTATTTTAAGAAGGTTTCACCTATTAATAAACTGTTTGTATTTTCTAAATTGATACGAGGCAATTTTATCAAGAATAGCTTAACAAAATGGTGCATATAAACCACACTTAGCTTTCAGCTGACAACTATTATCGTAAATTGTTCAAATGGTAGCCAATGCAACTGGCAATAGCACAATCACATAACAGATAAATCGACCGCTGATGATCGAAACGATTCTCCGGTAACCTGGTAACATTATTTCTGTTTATCGCTTTAATGAGAAGTTATGAATGGTATTTGTGTCGGTCGTAGTACGCGCAAAATTTTGTAAGCAAGGAACGCTGTACCCTTACCAGCATTAATTAATGTTTTTAAGACATTCTCACAGCGGAGTGATTAAATAAAACACGTTTAAGCTTAAAGATCGTGTCCAATTAAAATATTAAGGGGTACTCGTTAAGTATGCGAACTATGTACGAGCATGCACAGCCATGTATAGATACGTTAAAAGCATTTGCTTTCGACTGTCACTCAATTATATTTATGTGAACACATTACTAGTTTAACGCAGTACGATATACGCACCAGGAAACTAGATTGGAACACCTTTAAATTTTGATTTTTTTCCTAACGCACGTTTCATTGAAATGTACTATTATAGGTACTTCATTGCTAACTAAATATTGTATCTAATGAATATTATTATTAAAGCAATAAAGTTAAGTAAGTAATAAGATTTTATGCTAAA
Source organism: Zygaena filipendulae (assembly GCA_907165275.2). NCBI lineage: Eukaryota > Metazoa > Arthropoda > Insecta > Lepidoptera > Zygaenidae > Zygaena > Zygaena filipendulae. The sequence goes on from OU015649.1 coordinate 4,963,443, forward strand.
CATGTTACCATGATGCTACCGCAATGTCTACTCCAACATACTCTAGAATCGTAAACGATTGTCTAAAGGCCCGCATTACTTCCAATTCGCAAATGGTTCAATCGACTGCGTTTCATTTATCCTTTCAACGCCTCAAAGCCTTACCTAATTTAAAAATTTCTTCGTTGTAAGCTACGGCTTATTCCAGATTTCCCAGCTAACGCCTACCCGTGGAAAAGAGTGGAATTCTGAAATTGGTACAGTCAACAGCAGAATAGAACACGACGTGCCATTTATTCAAATAATTCTTTATTTTCAAAACTCCAATAACATCTACACAACAATAGCATATAAATATCATATAAACACTCATTTGGTAAATAATAAATATGCTATAACAAACAAATTTTCATAATGACCTCATCAACTGAGGTAATCAAATGTAACTAAGCACCAAAAGTGTAGATGTAATGTTATAATAGTATCAGTATTGTATATTAATAATACTATACTAACATTCAAGTAAGTTTGAGATTCCTTGATTATTTTTTATCGTGTTTAAATATACCGGCTTCAGTTGGTTAATGAAATATCTAACAATGTGTGTACCAAAAAAAATTTGTTGCGTCACTACATAGTATAAAACAAAGTCGCTCCCTGCTGTCTGTCTGTCCCATGGTCTGTCCCTATGTATGCTTAGATCATAAAACTGCGCAACGGATTTTCATGCGGTTTTCACCAATAGATAGAGGAATGAGGAAAGTTTTATCCCTAACGGTGTGTTCTGGCAGTCCCACTTGAAAGTCAGTTCCTATCCCCATTCCAGGTCGGCAACGCACCTGCATGCCTTCTGGTGTTGCAGATGTCCATGGGCGGCGGTAATCACCTATCATCAGGTGTACCACTTGCCCGTTTGCCCGTATGGCATAAAAAAAAATCTAATCTAGATTTTATCCTGAAATTCCCGCGGGAACTCCGAAACTACCGCGGGTGAAACCACGGGGGACAGCTAGTATAGGTATAGATGTAACGGCCATTTTGAATGTGAATAACTATGTGGACACCTGAATTATTACCTATATTTTTGATGCTGACTGTACATCTTAAAAACGATTTGTGCATATTAATAAAAAAATCTACAGTGTCGATAGTTTCAAATGCTAGTTTGTATAATTAGTTCGTGTCCAAATGTTTGGCCATAAATAATGCCGAGGACCGAATTATAATTTGTGGTTGTGGAGGATGCTCGCTCTTGAGAAATCGATTGAACCTAACCTAATCTATACAACTATGTTAGTACCACAACTAACAACAACAACAACTAACAACTAGTTTTGTACCTTCTGTAGATATATTTTGTGAAAAGCACTCTCATATTACGTAGGTAGCTATAGATACTTAGGCCCGTAGGTATTTATAAATGCTATTCAAACTTGATATCTACGCTTTAAACTCGTTATTTTTTCTCGCTAGGCTGAAAAAAGAAGAAGACAAACAAACACTTGAGAGCATAATATCAAGTTTGAGTAGCATTTATTAATATGGGCATTAGTTAATATCATTAAGTTTCAATCCAGCGTTTCAAAGTTACGTAACAATATTAATTTCGATGTGAACAATATTGCAATTTGCAATCTATGCTTGATTGGCAGGTACATGACTGTAATTAAGAAGGAGCTTTACAATCACCTCAGTAGTAATGGTGACTTAGGTGCCAAAAAGAGATGCACTTATGATGTTTATGTAGCGTTTTCTCTTTTACGCAACGTCACTTACTGTACTTTAGGAGTGGCCTTTGCTCTGGATATCTTGTGCTTTCATGAGATATTAAAAAGTGTATAATAAAATATGTACCTAGGCATATAATGTATTACTGCAATTGTTGTAAACGCAATGAAATTATAACTATGTAAATAAAGAAGCGCACAAAATAATCAGATGAACACAAACTAAGGGACCAAGTATTATAAAATTGGGCAGGTATACTCTTATTTATTTTAGGGACTGATTGAAATGGTGAAAAATTTAAGAAAAAAATTAAAACTGACTTCCAAAAACACAAAAATGCATTATTCTAAAACGCAAAAAATCACAAAATATCTACTGATTTAATCCAAAAAACAAAAAAAAACACAAATGTAATATTATTAATGGTCTGTGCTCCACTGATCGGTTTGAATTTGGTGCCAAGCCCGCTTGTCTGCCCACTTGGGTTGTTTTGCTCACAAAGTGCTCCCCCGCACACGCTCACGCTCATATACTGTGCTCGCAATGTGGCGGGAGTAGACTTACCCACTCCCTATTTGGCTTGTCACCGACTTCAAACCGATCAGTGGTAGGCGGTAGCACAGATCAATAATACCTAATATTACATGACTTGTGTTTTTGTCGATCAGTATTTTGTTGTTATGAGCTTTTTAGTAAAATCATTTTTGTGTTATTGGAAGTCGGTTTTAATTTTTTTGTTAAAATTCGGTTTATTTCTCACTTTTAACTGAGTCGATTTGTAATATAATTGAGCGTTAGATTTTTGCATCCATCAGAAAATCATTGGGTTCCCAAAACCTCACGATGGTTTAAGCTGTGTGCACCGTTTAGTTTATTTACAAAACAAAGTTAACAAGTGTAGGAATTCCATGGTAGTTGGGGTTTACTGCTCAGTATCTAGTAGATTAGTGATGTTAATTAGATTCCGATGTATTCCCTGGGTCGTGGCTTGCATTGTAAAGTGCGAAGGTAGAATTCAGGTCGCCGTAGTCACGCACGAAGTATACAGTAAAAAGCAGTAGGTACTGTGACTGCTCTTTCCTTTTTTTATCAGGCTCTATCTTTTCTATTTTTACGTTATAGTCTACGTTTTGTTTGGGTTGCCATGCTTTGTGACCATTGAAAAACGTACCTACAATCAGTCTCGTTTGTCGGGTGTTTTGTTAACATTCGGATTTTACTGCCTATCAATAAAATTTTAGCTGTGCGGTGTGCCCGAATAGAAGTTCCATCCTCGTTAGTTTTGGAGATCCAGCGGGAATTTTGAGATAAAAATAGGTAGGTACCTTATGTCCTTTTCTGTATCCTGACAGCATGTATGGAAAATTTAATGATGATCAATTGAATAGTTAAAGCGTGAAAGCCATTAGGTACGTAAGTATTTGAGGCTTTAACATACACTTTCGAATTGCTTCTAATATACATATTATGTGTGTGCAGGTTCTTCAAGATGTTTTCCTATACTGTTAAGCGCACGGCGCATATAAACATATATACTGTAACCACAGGGTTAGAAACGGAATGTTTGCGAACTGTAAAAAAATTATAACAGCTCTACCCACCCCTCGATGGGATTATAAAGCTTGAGATATGAGGGTAATAATAAAATAATAATAATAATAAAGAAAATTTGTTTATTGCCGTCAAAAAAGAAAATTCAGATTAGAACACGAAACATAGCAATCATAATTATGCAAAGGGAAGTAATTCAGAGTAAGCTGCTAGTGACCTATAGCTATCGTATGGATACCTGAAACTTGGAGGGTGTGTTTTTTATAAGACGTAGAGGCATCCGATAAGAAAGAATTTTTGAAAATTCTACCCCTAAGAGGGTTAAAAAGGGGGGCAAGGTTAGTATGGAACAATTCCGCGGAAACTCCAAAATTATATTATTGGTTACTAGCTGCGCCCCGCGGTTTCACCCGCGGTAATTTTAAAGTTCCCGGTAATTTTGAAGTTCCCGCGGGAACCCCGGGATAAAAAGTACCCTATGTCCTCTAAGTACCCTATGTCTCTGTACTCCTGACAACGTGCATGCTAAATTTCATCCAAATCCGTTCAGCCGTTTTTGCGTGATTGAGTAACAAACATCCAAACATCCACACTTTCACATTTATAATATTAGTATAGGATTAATTACTAGCTGTGCCCGCGGTTTCACCCGCGCGAATGGTTTTTATACAACAACTTTTTTCCCGACATCCAATTCAATGAAACAAACAAACAAACAATGTAGCTCCAGGCTAAGCTTAACCTTCCTGTGAAAACCGCATGACAATCTGTTCAGTAGATTCGGAGATTATCGCGAACAGACAGACAGAAATAGTACATTGTTATCCAAGGGGTGAAAGTAACTCATTTAGTGCCGAGACGGGGTTTGGCGCCCGAGCGTAGCGAGGGCGCCAATAGTTCGAGGCACTAAATAAGTTACTTTCTCCCGAGGGGTAACACTGTGCTTTTCATTACGAATGCAAGGAAAGTCAAAATAAAAATAGGAATTAGCTAAAGAAAAAATGAGTGAAGATCGGATAGTCGCTTGACACTTTCCCACCTATTTCTTTTTCTTTGGCCGGCTAGCTATTCAGCCAGTATTTTTTATTTACATTGTGGCGACCTAAAAAAAATATTTTATTTAATTATTAAGTATTAATTAAAGGAAATAAAAAATATAAATAGGAATTAGCTTAAGAAAAAGTGAGTGAATTTTATTTTAATTAATACCTACTTAAACTTTACGTTATTTCAATTTTACATCGCGCTGGCTGTATAGAAAGTTGAAACATGGTTCAATAGAAATGTGAAGACCTAGTTTTTTTTTAATAATTTGACAGTTGTCAGTTGAAAGCGATTCTCCCTAGGGCTGAAAAGGGTTACTTTCAACCCGCTTCTCAGGCAACTTCAGACCTACTTTCCGAGCATGAGTAATGAAAAGAACTTTAAAAACTTTTTTTTTGTGCTTGGTGACTCTTCTTTTATCACTCCTCTCAATTTTAGGTAATAAAAAAATATTCAATGTACAGAATCGCGGATTTTTCTCTTTTATTATAGTATAGATTATAGACATTATAGTACTATGTTATTGCTCATAAATCATAATAAAAAGTTTCGCACATGTACAAACAATTTTCGGAAGGGTCATTTTGATAATTTACCTCCTCCTCCTCCACACCTTCCCCAAAAATTAAGATTTGTGTCTAAAAATAAATTTTATATACCTAATTTTATTTTATTTTTGACAGTTTCCAAAGATTATAATCTAACGGTATTTACAATTTTACGGTGATATATCCCTACTATTATAAATGCGAAAGTGAGTTTGTTTGTTTGTTACGTTTTAACGGCTCAACCGATCGTCATGAAATTTTGAATACACGTTGTCAGGGGTCTAGAGCTGCTGACCCCAAACCGGGAACAAGTCAGGGGATTGATTGATTGTTGTCAGGGGTCTAGAGAAGGACATAGGATACTTTTTGTCCCAGAATTCCCGCGATTTTCCAAAAATCCTTTCTTATCATACAAAGAACACAGAGTTCAAGTTTGCTTCGAGGCTGTGCGTTGATCCGTTATTCAGTCATTCAGGACAAGGCATTTTATATGTATAGGTAGATAATAATATAGATAATAATTTATACATATAAAATGCTTTGTCCTGAATGACTGATGGATCAACGCACAGCCTAAACCGCTGATCGTATAGAGACCTGAAACTTGGAGGGTGTGTTCTTTGTTTGGCGTAGGCATCCGATAAGAAAGAATTTTTGAAAATCCAACCCCTAAGGGGATGAAAAGGGGTTGCAAAGTTTGTATGGAACATTTCCGCGGCAACTTCGAAATTAACGCGGGTGAAACCGCGCGGGACAGCTAGTTAATTATAATTATCTAGACGACGATGTAGCTCACAATTAATTATTGTACTGTGGATGTGTGTAAAGGTTCTACGACCTGCACGCAGTGATGAAGATCGCTGGTAATCAGATCCGCATGCTACTCAAAACTTGAATGTATTAAGATGCCTCGGACAATCACGCATTGTCCGGATTAAGGTCGAACGTTCACCGTCAGGCGCATTTCATGCGGTGGAAGATTTGCTTAGTATAAGGCAAACCATTTATATTGGAGTATTAAGTATATTAGAAAAAAAAATGAAGCAATTAAAGTTTTGTTTTAAAGTTGCAGTAAATACATAAAAATAAATAGATATTTATGTATGACTAGTGACTACTCTCCTAGCTTAAAACTTATTTGTTGGCTTATTTAGAGGAATATCTCTATAAAACGAGTAAGTGCCAAGTGGATGTTAATTTTTGAGGTAAGAAGTTGTTTTGTTAATTTAAGAGTAGTCATCTAAACAGTATAGGTGGACCTATAAAACAAACAAATTACTGAACCGATAAGTACTTTTTTTTACTGATAACTTTTATATCGGTACCTATACTTATAACGATCTTCTCATAAACGAGTATGCATTATGAATGTTGGTATTGTGTGGTATTTGGTAAAAATATGAGATCATTACTGAAACTATTAAACGGCTGTTCATGTGAAAAATACCTACCTAGTCCCTTTAGTTAAGTTGACAATTTAGTTAACTTATAATCGTTATCGATAAGGAACACTTAAGGAACTTAACGTTAGGTGTAGATATTATGTCACGTAAATCGTCCAATCAAAATTTTTGGTGTTAATGTGACATGACGATAAGTTCCTCAGTTTTCTATAGCAAGAACGATTAATACATATTAACTTGGCTAAGGGGGCAGGGTGTAAAATTGCAGGCAGCAACTTTAAAAACACAACTGCTGGAATGCCGACTTTTTGTTTGTCCTTTTCCCCTTTTACGTCAAGGTGCGAGATTATAGGTACCTATACACTGTTCGCAATCTCGAATAGTGATCTCTGGACATCGGTGCTGTCGTCGGTGAGATGCGATTTATCGTCGCCGCGTCGCGCGGCACAACGCAACCCGTTGTGCTGTGAGTTCCGCTTCTTTGCCACGCAAACCGCCACCATATAGGTACGGACAATGTAGGGCTGGCCACATTTTTTTTAAATTTCAATCCTTTGTGACAATATTACCGTTCTGTGAAACTATAGCAAAACGCAAGAAGCGAAACCTATTATAAGTAGCTTATATAATTATGTTTTTATAGAAACTGTGACCCGAACTGATAGAAGGCGGGCCACCATTTCATTCGACCTAAACTGCTTGTTATGTTTATGTAAGTTAAAACGTCATAATTTTATTTCAATATGCGTCTAAAGTCACCCCATTTTGTCGTGTTGTAGACCACAATTGTAGATAGGTAGGTACTTTAATAACTTCAAACCCATAAGTCACAAATTCCTGGGATTAGTGGCACAAAGAGGCACAATTAAAATAATGAATTTGCCGTGGCTTGGTCGGTTTAGGAACCACAACACTTCTCGTCGACAGAAGTTTTATTTTTCATCTGGATGTTACAGTTACCTTTTCTCAAACCAGATTATTCTCAATGTTAGTTGTTTTAAAATATTGCCCTATTTACAAGTGATGGAAAGTATGAATGAATGGAATATGCGTAAAAAACCCATTAAATGTAATGTAGAAAGAAATGTTTATAAAACAATGGAGCAACGTCTGGAATTTTGATACATTGAAGGCACTTTAAGCGATTGAATTAATTGAATTAGGTGCCTACATATATATAAATTATAATAAAGGGGGTAAACCTAACTAATATTATAAATACGAGTGAGTTTGTTACGCTTTCATGAAGCATGTAGGTACTTACGTTGTCGAGGATACAGAACATATGGGGTACCTATTTTTTATCTCAAAATTCCTGCGGGAACTCCAAAATTTGACCATTTTGACCAAAATGGTACAATTTTAAACTGTTTCCGTGGGAGTATATAAAAAACTAACAGTAGGATGCTGATGATAGATTTAATAAACAGAAGATATGCAAAAGTTTGTTAAATAAATGTAGTTAGTATTGCAAGGCTTCGTTAGCGGTTAGATTCAGCGACGGTTTCATATTTTATAGGATAAACCTACTAGTACTAACTAGTCAACCTACCTACCTATTGTCAACCCTATTATGTGGACACGCGCAAATTAGGATAGAAGATTGAGTGCAAGAGGTGTCCGATTACCATCGTCCGCCAACTGAAGGTCTTTGCCCAACCATGCGCGTACTAAACAAACTCGTACTTAATAGAAAATATACATAATATAGCTGTCCCCCGCGATTTCTTCCGGGCGGTAATTTCGGAGTTCCCGCGGGAATTCCGGGATAAAAACTATCCTATCTTTTAAGTTGGACCATATTATAAATGGTTACAAAATTTTATCAAAATCCGTTCAGTAGTTTCTGAGTCCATCGCGAACAAACAACGTGACACGTGATTTATGTATATTAAGATATACTTCGACTTTATGCTTTACTAGCTGTCCCCTGCGGTTTCACCAGTGGTAATTTCAGGTTTTCGCGGAAATTCCAGCAAAAATCTATATATATAAAAGAAAGTCGTGTTAGTTACACTATTTATAACTCAAGAACGGCTGAACCGATTTGGCTGAAAATTGGTGGGGAGGTAGCTTAGAACCAGGAAACGGACATAGGATACTTTTTATCCCGGAATTCACGCAGGAACTCCGAAATTAACGTCGGTGAAATCTCATGAAATTTTGCATACTTAGGTACACATTGTCAGAGGTACAGAGAAGGACATAGGGTAGGTACTTTGCATTCCGGAATTCCTGCGGGATCTCTGAAAAATCCGCGGGTGAAACCGTGGGGAACAGCTAGTATAAATATAAACCTTTCTCATGAATCACTCTATCTATTGGTGAAAACCGCATGAAAATCCGTTGCGTAGTTTTAAAGATCTAAGCATACATAGGGACAGACAGCGGGAAGCGACTGTTTTTTTTTTACTTTTACTGTTTATTAGATATTAAAAAGCACTGAACGAATTTGAATGACACTTGTCAATTGGTAACACATACAAATTCAAAATTTCTGTATTATCTACTAAACAACAACTCGCCAACAGTTTGTTAGAACTAAGATAAAATATCAAATGTCTTGATTTAACATTTGGAATGTGTTATATCCCGGCACAAAATATAAGCTTCAAGAAAATCCCGTCCCGAATATTACAAGTAAAAGCGGAGCATAATAATTTAATCATATTTAATTAATAGTACCCACCTACTTTTTAAGTTGTACGTAGGTACCTGTATTACTTTGGGGGCGTCCAATTACAGTAAATAATGTTGTATAGGCTGAGGGATTAGACTAGTGGATCCTGAGTGAAACTAGAAAGTTTTAAAGGTACGTACTATAAAGTCATACTCATGAATATCATAAGGTTTTCATGAGAGAAATGTAGGTACTTGTTGTAAAAGTCATTGACCTGGAAATTTTGATACCGTTTTGGTTTGGTACCCCCTGTCTTACTAGCAGAGAACATTTCTTGTCGGCGCACCACTTGAAGCTTCCAATCTCAATTACAGCAACATAATACACATCTCCAGACCGGACTTCCATCGACGCTGGTCCAGCAGTTAGCTGCGCTACACGGTGAATTTGCAAAAAGTAAACCCTACAAAGACGCCGACGACGATCAATCAAGTTAGTACAGGCAGAGAGAAAACCGACTTCTCAATAAGTAGGTACCTACCTCACAGCTCACTTCTTAAGATAAGAAGGTACTTAAATAATATTTTTTATATAATAGGTACATGTCGATCCCACACGAATTTATTATTTTCGCATTTTCTACTGAGGATGTGGACTACTTTTGAAAATCAAAATTCTAATTAGTTCATCAGTTAGAAAATAAAAAAACAATAGACACGTATTTTTTTGCTTTTTCAAATAAATTAAAATATACATGCAGAGATAAAGCGCATTAAAGTTTAGGGTGAGGGGGTCGTGACGTCACTAACCGCTAAAACCGCCATACAATATGTCGCCGTTATTTTTTGATTACGTAAAAAAAGAAAAAATACGTGTCCAATATTTTTTAATAATCTACAAGACGGACTAAAAAATAAAAATAACTCAACATGCCCATTCTGGAATAAAAAGTACCAACCACACCAACCTAATAAATGTTGCTCAGGAACACTAATATGACTATCCTATATCAGAGGAAGATTTTTTAGTCTATCATATTATTACATAGTACATTTATTTGGTCTGAGGTACATACAAACAAACATACCTACATAAAAATCTAATATTTTCTTTTTGTAATATTGTATTATACAATTAGTACCTATATAAACTAGCTATTGCCCGTGGTTCTACTTACATTAATTTCGGCATCAGTCGGGAACTAACTGTTCCAGAATAAAAAAATGTAATCTATACTGATATTATAAAGAGCCAAAGAGGTAAAGTTTGTGAGTTTGTGAATTGTGAGTGTATGACGTTGTAGGGGGTAATCTATGATTCCACTTAACCGATTTTGTAAATTCTCTCACTTACCTATAGGAAGCTACGGTAGTCCTGAGTGACATAGGGTACTTATCCCGGAATTCCCGCGGGAACTCCGAAATTACTGCGGATGAAACCGCGGGGGAACATGGCAGTTATCTATTATAATACCACTCTTTGCCCGTGCTACGGTTCAGTTGTAATATGTAAAATTTTCACAGAATTTACCTCAAAAGTACAAACTGGTTCTCAGTATTAATCCATATACATATTACCAGATAGGTATGATAATAAGTACTTATAGATAGGTACACATTACACTTATAATTGATCTTGAAAGTTGAATCTTGATACGTTGTTGAATGTGTCAATCAATCTATCAAAGTCTGTAATGTCTGTCTGTAGACGGTTGAAAAAAGTAATCTTGCCAAGCTTTGTGTTTAATAATATATCTATGTACCTAGTACGCTGTAGGCAGACGTAAATTGTTTTAATCAAATATTAAATTCCCTTTCATCCCCCGAAGGCCGATCGCGTTTTTTTTATAACGATTCAACGTCAAATCCCTACTATTATAAATGCGAAAGTAACTCTGTCTGTCTGTCTGCCTCTCTGTTACGCTTTCACGCCTTGACGGCTCAACCGATCATCATGAAATTTGGTACACACGTTGTCAGAGTTACATAGAAGGACATAGGGTACTTTTATCTCGGAATTTCCGCGGGAATTAGCTTGTTTCATACGAGTACCTAATAATCTTATTCAGTGCTATTTACAAGTTTGCCTAGTGATGGTGTAGGCAGGGAAAGGGCGAGCCACGAACGACCGTGATAATATTCTTCTCCTTTTTTTTTCTTTGCCCGCAGTCCGCACCCGTGCCACCCGTTCGAAGGTGACAACACTGACAACTGACACCAACCAACTGACAGCACGAAAAAAAAAATAATAACATTAAAAATAGGCCAAGTGCTTGTCAGTCCACGCACAGTGATAGGTTCCGTAGAGGGAAAAGCGTTCACCGTTACAATTCAATGTATTTTTTTAATCTATAGGTACTAATACTAGCTGTTCTTCCCGGTTTCACCCGCGTTATTTTCGGAGTTGCCACGGGAATTCCGGAATAATATGTCCTTCTCTGTACCCCTGACAATATGTATGCAAAATATCATGATGATCGGTTGAGAGTTAAGGCGTGAAAGTGTAACAAACAAATAAACTCACATTTGCATTTACACATAGGTAAGTAGTAAGCATATGAAAGTTTGGATAGATCGATATTTTTAAGCTAATCACGCCAAACTGCTGAATCAGATGAAATTTGGTACATGAGATATGTCCTATTCCAAACTTTAATCTATTAAAGTTTGGAATAGGACATAGGGTGGGTACTATTTATCCCGGAATTCCACGAAGAACAACCATATTTAAAAAAAAAACTGTAATAAACTTTAATAATTGAAAACAAAGAATTATCATGCCCCATGCACCTTGTTACTACTGCATTTGCTTCTTAGCCACAAAACCGCGCTCTGAGTCAACCGCCATAGTTTCTGTCTTTTTTTTGCCAAGACAAGATATCGAATGACGAGAGATCATAGAAATAGACCACAATTAATAAATAAGCAGTAAGTTAGGTTTACTGTTTCTATTCTTTCACGTTGTTAAGCGACTTCCAAAAATGAGGAGAATTGTGTTTTTCTAGGAGACTTTCCTTAAAAACACTGCTTTCCTAAGCGGAAAATGGATTATAGGTAATTATTACCTTGGACGTAAGAAGTAATATGCGACATAACAATACTCTCGACACTTATCTCTCTTGCACTTATGGGATATCCTCCAATAAATCCTAATTCAATCTTAAATCAACAAATACTTTTATTTACAGCTAATGGCTATGTCTAAATATTTAAGATTTACCGGCTGATCAATAGTTAAAAAAAATAAGCGGAAGTAACAGAAATATAAGTTTAAAAACCGAACAGCTGTGTTGACTAGTATAGGGATGCTTCAATCACAGTCCAGAGTGGCGTCCTCTTTGATGTGAACAAAGCTTTTGTTTGTTGGTTTACCGACCGTACCGAGGCCGCACTAGGTGGTACCTACCTACTACATACGTAATATGCATCTCTTAAGTTGAATAAACCATAAAACAAGGACCTACTTATAATAGAGACAGGGACCAAAGGAGCAAAAACGGCTATATTTATTATTTTATGAGTTAAACTATCTTACGGAGATATTAAAAGAAAAAGGCTAGGTATAGGCATAAAAATAGGTTTATTAAAGTCTCAGAAATTAAAAAGTATGATTTTGATGCTGCGTGAACAAAATAAATATAAAATCAATAAGCGTATAAATTTAGAAGTTTTACGGGAACTAATTGACATACCTACAAAAATAGTAGATATAAGATATTGTATGGCATTTTCCGTCCCTATGAATTATTCAAAGCTCAGCTGTTGAACGGACGTACTCATAATTCCTTCAGGCAACGAATATATTTTTCTGGGATGAAAAGTACCTATCTCAATGTCCTCTTTGTAAGATCTTAAGTGACCTTCGTGAACAACTTTTGTTAGCCCATGAAAGATGTCATTGCAGAATTGCGGGGCTGTGCGCAAAAACAAACTTTCGCTATAAACCTACATACATATCTAATATTCGAATTTACCTAGAGTTTTACAAAAGCCGTCGCGCGTCGTCCAAACCACGTCTGACCACTCAAGGAAAATGAGTTAAATGACATATTTGTAAAACTTAAATATATTATTTTCTGGTGTAACAAAATATATTGAATGAAATATGTAGGTAAATTTAATAATATTTTTTATCTATATATATAAAAGAAAGTCGTGTTAGTTACACTATTTATAACTCAAGAACGGCTGAACCGATTTGGCTGAAAATTGGTGGGGAGGTAGCTTAGAACCAGGAAACGGAAATAGGATACTTTTTATCCCGGAGTTCCCGCAGAAACTCCGAAATTAACGTCGGTGAAATCTCATGAAATTTTGCATACTTAGGTACTTATTGTCAGGGGTACAGAGAAGGACATAGGATAGGTACTTTGCATTCTGGAATTCCTGCGGGATCTCCGAAATTTCCGCGGGTGAAACCGCGGGGAACAGCTAGTATAATAATAATATTCACAAAAAAGTCTTCAATCTTCTTACTAAAGCTGCCAATCCGTTTTGTTCCAGTCGCGTAGGTATAATTGCATTAAACCTTTCAGATGAGCGATCAAAATGTAATCACTTATTCATGCAGCATATCAATAAGGACATTAAAAAGTAATTTTAAATATTATAAAAAACTTATAAGAACACAATAATTTTTACTATACTTACATAATAAGCATTATCTGGGTATATTTAAATTACTTAGGTGATTTAATACTGTTTTCATTTTTGTTTTTTATGTATACAACAGTTTCTCTTGGCTTTAGAATTAAGAAGTATGTCAAGAAGCACATGTAACTTAGCAACAAACTGAAGAATATAACCATCATTACGTATTGTTTCCACCAATCGTGCAACGTGTTGTTGACGCTAGCCCACACTCCGGTGAACACAATAGTCTCTATCGTACAAACCGAAAACCAGAACGCGTGCCACACGCGCACATGCCGGAAACGTATCTTAAACTCCATTATACAAAACAAATATATAAAAGCCAGAAATAAATAGAACCCTCTCTTGACCGTACTGGCTGGTGGTATGATTAAAAAGAGCAATATTACTTGGTAATGAGAGAAGAGAATTATTATAGCGATAACAGGATAGAAATTAATGAACGCCGCGATGGATAAGAGGCGGGACACGAAAAACATGTACCATCCTAAATAGTGGGTTAGGGAAGCTGTCAAGTCTTGTGGCTCGAGGCCTCTTATATATGATCTGGGAATACGTCTAGGAATATCCGGCTCTTCGGGTATTCTTTGGAAACCATGTTTGTTTCTTGGTGGTGCTGACAACCATACAGGTATAGATTCAGCGTTTTCTACCATCCTTTCAGCCCATATAGATAGTGAGCCGGGTCGTGGCGCGTCGATAGTTGGTGGAGCTGGAATGTACACTTTTTCTATAGTGTATTGCGTATCGCGTCTGCGGGGAGCAACTTTTTCTATTAAGGATATAGGTCTCACGTATTCATCGTCGCTATCTAATTCGGAATGCTTACGAGATATCCCGTCTAATACACGGTTTTGATACAAATAATTTGAGCTCGTGTCAGATGTATTGTCATATTCGTAAGATTTTGGCGACACATTTGAAGTACGAGGAGAAAAATCGATCATATCACTGATATTTTTCTTTGTAATAACGCTAGATACCGGTGACTCTAGCTCATTTGTTTTTGAGACATCTTCGTAAATAGGTTCTTCTGTATTCATTTTGTTATCAATTGTGTCTGGACTTTCGTCGTTCAACTCGGCGTCTAACCACGGATATTTGCGACCGCATATTTTTTCCCTTTCGAATCTTCTATATAAGGTTGCAGTACTGGCCATGCGCATGCAGGACACTATTACGCTAATAGCTTGTATTGAAGCTATGGAAAAAGAAAAAAAGATCAATGCAATGCCTACCTAAACGGGGACAAGTTCTAAGTTCTAAGTTTAAAGTCTAAATGGTTTGGGCTATGCGTTGATGAATCAGTCAACGCATGTAATTTAATAATGTACTGCTGATAATGTGCATTTTTATTAGGTAATACAGCAAGTATAAGTACCTCTGTCGAACACTGGATCCGGGGGTTGAGCCATCAAGTTCAAAATGTTGACGACAGCATGCGGTGCGCAGTGGACGAACGCCTGTAGGAACAGGTAGAGTTCCAGTGGGGAGGGCGCTTTCGCTCTCTGTACAGCATCACGAGTGCGGTCCTCTTGCCGCAAGTAAGATGCACAGGCGGCTTCCACCCACCAAAATATCTGATGGCAATATCTGTGATGAGAGAAGACAAGGTTTGACTGGACGCATAAATACGCCATAAATTAATAAATAATTGAGTTATTAAACCACGTAGGTACGACTGGAACAAAAATATGAATATTTATATCTTGAAAATATCATATGGAGTTTCAATTACAGGGATCAAACTAGGGCTACTCACTACGACCCATCATATTATTATCTTCTCATCTAAGATACACTCAGCGTCACAAAAATCGCACCTCTTCAAAAATAAGTTTCAAGCATGTCCCGCCAGCAACGAATACATTAAACCCAATCAATATTGGTATCAATTAAAAGTATATTTAATGACCTTTAAATTAACATCAATTAGAATTCCTAAACACAACAGATCTCATTAGCACGTAACATTAAAAAAAAAGTTGTCAAAATACGCAATACAACGGCCACTCATTGCACCTCCCTACAAGGTTATAAAACGGGCGACCTGGGTTAAATGTGGGTCATTCGCTATTCAACCTTTGTAGTGAACAAACGTTAACAGTTAGAGCAAGAAAAATACCCCAGAAGATGGATACCACTGTAGATGAAGCTGCTCAAGTCATTGCACTACTGCAATCAGGGATGCGGCAATGTGATGTTGCTCGGCAACTGAACTTGAGTCGTTTTTCCATTCGACAAGTATTCCAACGCTTCCGAGAGACTGGTGGTTACATCCGAAGACGTGGATCTGGAAGACAACGGTGCACATCCGAAAGAGACGATCGCTTCATTGTTTCGAAGTCTTTAGGTAATCGGTTCCCCAATGCTGTTGAGCTGCACTAACAACTGCGATCAGCTCGCAGAACTTCTGTAAGCGTCTCCACGATAAGAAGAAGAATGCGGGAGAAGAAAATTGCAGCTCACAGGACTGTTACGGGGCCAAAATTGACTGCACAGCATAGGAGAGACCGGTTACAATTTGCCCGTGACCATGTAGATTGGACAATAGACCAATGGAGGGCTGTGCTCTTCTCGGATGAGACAAGGGTTTGTCTTTTCTGTAACGACAGGCGTCGCAGAGTGTACAGGAGACAAGGGGAACGATTCGCATAAACCTGTATTCAAGAGACAGTGGAATATGGAGGTGGCTCGTGCATGTTCTGGAGCGGCATGTTAATCGACGGCAAAACGAACCTTGTGTGTGTTTCTCGGACCGGAAGTGCTCGCGGGCAAGGGTCGCTGACTGCTCATCGGTACATAACGGAGATCTTAGAGGAGCAGGTTGTCCCTTAAGCGGGTTTTATTGGTAGTGGGTTCATGTTAATGCACGATAACGCCCGCTGTCACACCGCTTTAATTGTAAGAGACTACCTGAAAGAAGTTGGAATCCCTGTTATGCGCTGGCTGGCGCGAAGTCCAGACCTAAACCCTATTGAGCACCTTTGGGATGACCTGAAACGACGAGTACGGGCACGTGATCCTGCCCCTACCACTCTTCAAGACCTCCAAGATGCCGTCGTTGCAGAATGGGACAACACTCCCCAAGAGACTGTTGTCACATTAATCAGGTCCATGAGAGAACGCATGGAAGCAGTCATAAGGGCTAGGGGGGGTAACACTAGATTTGAAGTTACTTTTAAGGACTTTGATGATAAATTTTTGCTGATAAAATAAAATTTTATTTTTTAATCATTTGCATTAGCTTGCTTTTTTTAATCCCTGGTAAACGAAAAAGCAAATCTATTGATTTATTCAGAAATTTAAATAAATTGCCTTTCCAATGATACCCTATAGTCATATGTCTACCATTGATTAATAGGGTTAAAATGACTCTGAAGGGAATTCTTAAAGAAGTGCGATTTTTGTGACGCCGAGTGTAGTTATCTGTGGTTTACTCAAGGTTGCTTTCAAGAACTGAGCGCATCATACAAAGAGTGCAGAATGCTTGCGCGAGGTTTGCGTTTAAGATCCCACCGCGTACTCACGTTAGTCCGTATCTAAATGCTTCAAACATCCTAAGAATGTCACAGCGAAGGAAATTACATCTTGCAACACTTTTGTTTGGAGTTATAGGGTCGGGCAAGCCTGAGTATCTTTTAAAAAAAATTAAATGACGTAGAGACTTTACGGGGCGGGATGCTCGAGCTGTGAGCAGCGTGCTGCAGGTGCCGAAACATCGCACGGTCTCGTTTCGCGGCAGCTTCAAATATGCGGCCACCAAATGCTGGAACAACTTGCCTCCGCCAATACGCGCGCTTAAATCAGTTTATGGCTTTAAAAGCAAACTAAAAGCCTATCTTCTTATACAGCAGAAAAACGAGTATAGTATTGGTGGCCAAACTATTTGAATAGTTTCCTTATTTAATATCATGTATAAATATTGCTATCTGAATATATGTTTTTACTATCCTATTATATCATATGTTATTTTTATTATTATTCTATTTACTATCAATAAATCACTATAATATATTATGTATCTATATAATTTATATATATATTATCTATGTAATGTGTATGTATTTGAATTGGCGGGCAGACATACGATCAGGCATCGCGCGGACGCATCCCCGCGCCGTATGGGCTCCGCTGAAAACCAGCGCTGGCGCACCTTATGCGACAGCATATTATGCTGAGACGGTGTCCATTTTGGCATCACGGAAACTATATACGATTCATTTTAAATTTGATGCGTGTATTATTTTTAAGAAATTTTGTGATGCCAAATAAAGTTATGTCTATGTCTATGTCTACTCTTTGAGTGGGTTTAATTTTTGAAGGCAGTTCTCTTTTTTAAAATAGAAAGAAATTAAGTAGATAATAATTTTTGATTGGGTTTTTATAAAGAGCTATTTGTATGGGTACCTTACCTTACCTACATGATTAGTCGATGAACGATTTACTATAAAAAGAGATTGTGGGGCATTATAAGCCACGAGAACGTGAAAATATACATACCTTTCTTCCCCTACTTATCACTTAGGTAGGTATATACATAATACTAGCTGTCCCCCGAGATTTCATCCGCGGTAATTTCGGAGTTCCCGCGGAGGTTGCGGGAAAAAGTACTCTATGTCCTTCTTTGTACCCCAACAGTAGCTTACGGTGATTAGCTGTTCCTCGCATTAGTGGCCGGAGTTCCCGCGGGAATTCCAGGATAAAAACTATCCTATCTTTTAAGTTGGATCATATTATAAAATATAAATGGTTACAAAATTTTAAACAAAATCCGTTCAGTAGTTTAAGAGTTCATCGCGGACAAACAACGTGACACGTGATTTATATAAATTAAGATGTATAAACTTATAATAAGATCACGCCTGTCTTCCGAAGGGGCAGGCAAGGACGTAATTGAGGGTATTTTTGAAAGGATATAAGTACTTATACCTATATAATGGTAGTAAAAGCATATAACAAAAAATAGCGTTTGACTAACCTGCCAATAGCAGCAATCGGAAAAAATATAAAATTGACAATCTGCACCCCTATCCATTTGATGTCATTGTTCTGGAGTGTTAAAGTGAAAGCTGAACTCTCGGTGTGCAGGGTCGGCGGTGGAGAGGCCAGGGTGAACAGCAACGACAGTATCGCTGGCAAACTCATCAGGATTATACAGAACGCTGCTAGCCTACAAACCAATAAATCAATATCTACCTACTTATTTATTATTATTATACTAGCTGTGCCCCGCGGTTTCACCCGCGGTAATTTCGGAGTTCCCGCGGGAATTCCGGGTTAAAAAGTACCCTATGTCCTTCTCTGTACCCCTGCCAACGTGCATGCCAAATTTCATCAAAATCCGTTCAGCCGTTTTTTGCGTGATTGAGTAAACGTATGCGAGGATAAGATCTCGAAAGCGCATTTTCATCCGACTTGCTTCAAATTTGTCGTCACTGCTCAGCTCCTAATCCTATATGTCTCAACGTTATGTTATATAGCCTATAACCTGCCCAGATTATGGACTACAATCGTGCCAAGTTTGACCATGCGTGCACATACAGACAGACAAACAGAAAAATTTTTACTGATTGCATTTTTGGCATCAGTATCGATCACCATTCATCCTCCAGTATTAATTTTGAATATATATTGACCTCTACAGTTTTATTATACTCGTAAGTATATAGATTATATACCTATGTATACCTATAACAAAAAATTAAATTCTGTTGAAGCGCATTAGTCCTCAACAATTAACGTCCCTGCATCGGGAAAAGCAATATTTTGTAAAAGGTGATGAGCAGTTGATATTAGGCTATTGTAATTTAGAGAAATTACCAACTAAGTCACTTAAAAGCGAGAAATAAGCAAAATTTTAACAAAAAAATTAAAACCGACTTCCAAAAACACCAAACTAAAAAGCTAAAAATAAGAAAATACCGATTTAATCCAAAAGACAAAAACACACGTAATATTATTATTGGTTTGTGCTACCACTGATCGGTATGAAGTCGGTGACAAGCCAAATATGGAGGGGGTAGACGGGCTAATTCGACTGCCGCCACCAGCTCTTCGCGAGCAGAACAGCCCAAGTAGGCAGACACCAGCGGGCTTGTCACCGAATTCAAACCGATCAGTGGTAGCACAAACCAATATAAATATTACGTGTGTTTTTGTCTTTTGGATTAAATCGGTATTTTGTTATTTTTAGCTTTTTAGTTTGGTGTTTTTGAAAGTCGGTTAATTTTTTGAATTTTGTTCATGGTTATACCCTGTCGGATTCAAAATTTTCAATTAGGTACGAATTAAATCATTATGGATTATATATTCAGGTTATTTAAACAATCGATACATTCGACTCGAATACACTGAAAAACTTGATTTAAACTTTTTTATTTTGAAATTGGCAGCGTTCTTATTCTTCTGTTGGCCAACTTCTAAATGGACATAGATAAGCAATAGTGTGTTAACCCACATTGGAGAAATTTTGAGTAAATCGTGTTTTAAAATCATAGCGTCATTTTGTTTCAGCATTTTTTTATGTTTATCCTTTTTTTGGTATTTAAACAATGTAATAAGGTAAACACATAATTAAAAAACGTTCTATAACTCTCCATAAAGCGTTTTGAATCGATAACTTAATATTGTGGGTTAACATGTTATTGCTTATCTGCATCCAAATAAAAAAAATAAGGAAAATTAGTAAAGTTTTTGGCGGGAATCAAAGATAGCGGTTCCTTGATTTCGAGTCGAAAATAAATTGTTAAAATTGGGCTTTTGTAAATACGAAAGTGAGTTTGTTTGTTTGTTACGCTTTCACGCCATAACGGCTCAACGAATCATCATGGTTATGGTTTAAGAAATTTATTTCTTTAAAAGAATTACAGTTATTCACTTAACTAAAGAAATACAAGAGAAACTTATAGTATAGTTAGCGGAAGTGTAGGTAGGAAGAACGTGTTCTTAAAATTAGGTAGGTAGGTCATGAAATTTTGCATACACGTTGTCAGGGATACAGAGAAGGACATAAGGGTACCTACTTTTTATCCCGGAGTTCCCGCGGAAATTCCGAAATTAACGTGAGTGAAAGTATATTAAATTTTGCACTTTTTTTGTGAGGTTGTTATCTATGGATCTAATTATTATAGATAGAAAGCTAAAGTGATCCTGAGTGACATAGGGTACTTTTTATACCGAAATTCCCGAGGGAACTCCGAAATTACCGCGGGTGAAACCGCGGGGGTCAGCTACTAGCTAGTAATATTATATTTAGAGAGCAAAAGTTTGTGAGTTTGTGAGTTTGTGACGCGTTGTAGCGGGTAATCTCTGGATCTACTGAACCGATTTTGAAAATTCTTTCACTTAAAGGAAGCTGCAGTGACCCTGAGTGTCATAGGAGTATCATTTAAGGTATTTTTATTTCGGAATTCCTGCGGGAACTCCGAATTTCAAACGGGTAAAACCACGGGGGAACAGATTTTGAAAATTCTTTCACTTATAGGGAACTACAGTGATCTAGAGTGACATAGTGACATAGGGTACTTTTTGGCCCAGGATTCCCGCGGGAACTCCGGAGTTTGTAAGGTTATAATCTCTGGAGCTACTGAACCTGTTTTGATAATTCTTTCACTTATAGGAAGCTAAAGTGATCCTGAGTGGGGTACTTTTTATCCCGGAATCCCCGCGAGTAGGTTACTCCGAAATTACCGCAGATGAAACCGCGGGGGTCAGCTAGTGAATTAATATAGGTATAATTGTAGTTCTAATAACTATATTTTCTATTATTTATATCATAGGTTTTCTAGCTGTTCCGTCCGTCTAGCTGTTCTGGATTCCCTCGAGAACTCTCTATTCCGTGACTATAAATACCCTGTTCTTATTCAATTTGCATCATGTAATTTATTGCCTTGCCACATATTGTCGGTTTTGAGGTTTGAAAAAGTACACAGAGTAACAAACAGACGGAATTACGTGCACATTTTATAATATTAGAACATTTAAGTAGATATAGCAATTACCTTTTATCGCCATTTTGGAAATGTTGAATGATAATAGCGATATCAAAACATAACAAGGACAAATATACCAAGAGTCCGCCGCAAGACGGTATCACCCGGTGCAGCACCAGTGCTTGCCATTTGGGCAGCTTCCAACCCAGTACCTCACCGGCGATCTGCTCGTCCAAATCACATGCCACCATGTCCGTGTTTATGAAAACTACATTCACGACACTTGATATTACTCATAATTAATTTCTCAGAGCAGACGTTAACCGATTTATTTCATACAAAAGAATGGACATAAAATTTCGTAGGTACAAATTTATCACTTAACATCTTATCTGTATTCGATCACAAGTCAAGAGCACGATATTTTTTTATTTGGAGAACTCATGTTTAATTTTTTCATGAGGAATTTCATTACCTGGTCTATAATATATTAATTGACAAATCTCTATGTTTTGTTGTCAATGACTAAAAATGTTCAAGTAAGTAGGTACCTACGATTCAAATTCAGCCCACGCCTTTTGATAGTGGTACCGATGATAAGATAATACACAATTCGTTGAGTCAAACTGATAAGCTCGGTTAAAACAAAACGAGGCTTTATTGCCTATCCTCAGTGCAGGATGCATTAGCTTAGCATTTTTTTAGGATAGCAAATACTAATAGACATCATAATATCTATTAATGAATTGACATGTATTTTTTTTTCAAATTAATAAAAAAAATTGAATAAGAAAGCGCATTAAAGTCTAAGGGTGAGGACTTTATGTGACGTCACGTCTTAACTCCAAGTCGTTATTTTTACCTATAGGTACTAATACAAAAGTGAAAGTGAGTTTGTTTGTTTGTTACGCTTTCAAGTCTTAACGGCTCAACCAATAAATCATTAGCTAAAAAAGAATACACCTACGTTCCATATTTTTTACTTGCTGTTTCCTGCGGTTTCACTCGCGTTAATTTCGGAGCTCCCGAGCACCGACTTCAAACAGATAAGTGGTAGCACAAACCAATAATAATATTACCGCCATTATTGTCTTTTGGATTAAATTGGTATTTTGTTATTTTTCATTACTCATCTCGGAAAGTAGGTCTGATGTTGCCTGAGAAGCGGGTTGAAAGTAACACTTTTCAGCCCTAGGGAGAATCGCTTTCAACTGACAGCTGGATACTGCAGAAACTCAAGTTTTTTTTTATGTCATAGGGGGCATACTTACTGGCCAGTAGCACACCTAATGGTTGATTTATGTAAAATAAAGTTCACTCATTTTTTTCTTTAGCTAATTCCTAATTTTATTTTGACTTTCCTTGCATTCGTAATGAAAAGCACAGTGTTATCCTCGGGAGAAAGACTTATTTCTACTTGTTACTTTCACCCCTAGGATAATAATGTACTATTTAGCTTTTTAGTTTTTTATTTTTGGAAGTCTGTTTTAATGTTTTTGTTAAAATTTGGTTTATTTCTCGCTTTTAAGTGGGTTGGTTTGTAATTTATCTAAGTTACCAACCTACGTTACAATATAGCCTTATATCAACTGCTCATCACCTTTCACAGTAGAGGTATTGCCTATCCCGATGGAGGGACGTTAATTGTTGAGGAGTTCTCTTGGTACATTGCCATCAGTTCCACTTCACCATAGGCTCAGAGTAAATATACTACGTATAGGTATACATTATGACAAGCATAAATTGTTTAGAAACCACTTTAAAGTTAACGAATCGGAACCTGTGAAATACCTACTATAATAGTTTCGATGACCATCTGTGGCCTTCATCATCAGTTCCACTTCTCCAAATTTTGCTTTCTGAAAGCAAATAAACAATTTACCTACTGTAAAAAATAGGTACCCAAATCGCCATAGGTGTGCCTGTAAATTTTGAAGAGTTCCCTCGATTTCTCCAAGATCCCATCATCAGATCCCGACTTGGTGATAAAGGGACTACCCTAGAAGTATACCCTTCCAAAAAAAATGGGACCTAAGTGGGAGTACCTATACCCTATCAAACAAAAAAAAGAATCATCAAAATCGTTAATCGGTTCACGTAGTGGAGAGCACAAATTAACTAGACTTATGTCTATGGAGAGATGTGAGGTAAGTGGTAACAAACCTCAAGCGTCATTTACACTCGCGTACGAGCAACGAGGCGAACCACGCGGCGAGCCCCGAGCGACTGTTTACATTCGCGCTTCGTCGCTCGCCGCGTGGTTCGCCTCGTCGCTCGTGCCGCTCGCGTCCCCCGGAGCGGCTTTTTTGTCACGAGTCAAAGGGACGAAAAAGGAGCAAGGGGCGCGGGGCGAGGGACGAGGCGCGAGTGTGAACAGGCGCTAGGGGCTCGCCGCGTGGTTCGCCTCGTCACTCGCACCGCTCGCTTCCGGAGCGGTTTTTTGGTCACGAGTCAAAGGACCTCGCGTCAAAGCGAGCGTGGTGTTTACACTCGCGTTCTCGCTTCAGTCGGGTTTCAACTTTGGGCCGCGATGGTTGTGTGCTTTTAAACTGAATAATTGGATTGGTTGTAACTTGCAACAAGAAACGTTTTGGTTTCTAGAATTATTTTAAAAGAAACCGATAATTTGGAATCCCAAACATAGATTCCACAAAAATAACCAAAAAGTAAACGTTATATGGACTAGATTTTATTAAAAAACTATCTGTGCCCCGCGGTTTCACCCGCGTGAAAAGTTTTTATGTAACAACTTTTTTTTTCTTGACATCCGATTTGAATGAAACAAAGCCTATATGTAGATCCAGGCTAAGCTTAATCTACCTGCGAAAACGGCATGATAATCCGTTCAGTAGATTCAGAGATTATCGCGAACTGAGAGACAGACAGACAGAAAAGATTTTTTAAAACCCCTTTTTTATAGTTGGTTACTCTTCGTTTATCGTCCCCTGTCAATTTTTGTTAAAAATATTCAATGTACAGAATCGCGGATTCTACTCTTTTATTATATTAGTACTAGCTGTGCCCCGCGGTTTCACCCGCGCGAAAAGTTTCTATACAACAACTTCTTTTTATACAACAACTTCTTTTCCCGACATCCGATTTCAATGAAACAAAGACGTCTGTCAAGCTAGAAAGGTCAAGTCGGCAGAATCAATTGATTTTAGGTCAAAATTTAGTGCTCAATTAGTGCTAATTTAGTGCTGAAAAAAAAAATTTGGTGCTGTGATAGGTGGAACAAAAATGAGAACACTGCTAACTTTTTATTAAGCTAGCAGTGTACCGTTCGTGACCGCGTTACAATACAGTTGCAGCGGAATTCGCATGGGCTAATAATTTAGTGCTCAATTAGTGCTGCCATTGTAGCGAAATTTTTTTGAAAAATAATCGTTTTTGAATTTTTTTTCAAATAAAATACTGTACTAGCGACACCGGCCGGTCTAAGAGCTCAAAAACGGGAACTGATGAAATTGAAACACGTCACCATTTAGCGCTCAATTAGTGCTGCCAGTATAATAAAGAATTTTTGAAAAATAACCTTTTTTTTTAATTTTTTCAATAACTTTTACTTAATTGAGCTAGCAGATTTAGCTAGCAGTGTACCTTTCGTGACCGCGTTATGATACAGTTGCAGCGGAATCCGCATGAGCTAATAGTTTAGTGCTCAATTAGTGCTGCCATTGTAGCGAAAAATTTTTGAAAAATAATCGTTTTTGAATTTTTTTTCAAATAAAATACTGTACTAGCGACACCGGCCGGTCTAAGAGCTCAAAAACGGGAACTGATGAAATTGAAACACGTCACCATTTAGCGCTCAATTAGTGCTGCCAGTATAATAAAGAATTTTTGAAAAATAACCTTTTTTTTTTAATTTTTTCAATAACTTTTACTTAATTAAGCTAGCAGATTTAGCTAGCAGTGTACCTTTCGTGACCGCGTTATGATACAGTTGCAGCGGAATCCGCATGAGCTAATAATTTAGTGCTCAATTAGTGCTGCCATTGTAGCGAAAAATTTTTGAAAAATAATCGTTTTTGAATTTTTTTTTCAAATAAAATACTGTACTAGCGACACCGGCCGGTCTAAGAGCTCAAAAACGGGAACTGATGAAATTGAAACACGTCACCATTTAGCGCTCAATTAGTGCTGCCAGTATAATAAAGAATTTTTGAAAAATAACTTTTTTTTAATTTTTTTCAATAACTTTTACTTAATTAAGCTAGCAGATTTAGCTAGCAGTGTACCTTTCGTGACCGCGTTATGATACAGTTGCAGCGGAATCCGCATGAGCTAATAATTTAGTGCTCAATTAGTGCTGCCATTGTAGCGAAAAATTTTTGAAAAATAATCGTTTTTGAATTTTTTTTTTCAAATAAAATACTGTACTAGCGACACCGGCCGGTCTAAGAGCTCAAAAACGGGAACTGATGAAATTGAAACACGTCACCATTTAGCGCTCAATTAGTGCTGCCAGTATAATAAAGAATTTTTGAAAAATAACCTTTTTTTTAATTTTTTTCAATAACTTTTACTTAATTAAGCTAGCAGATTTAGCTAGCAGTGTACCTTTCGTGACCGCGTTATGATACAGTTGCAGCGGAATCCGCATGAGCTAATAATTTAGTGCTCAATTAGTGCTGACATTGTAGCGAAATTTTTTTGAAAAATAATCGTTTTTGATTTTTTTTTTCAAATTTAATACTGTACTAGCGACACCGGCCGGTCTAAGAGCTCAAAAACGGGAACTGATGAAATTGAAACACGTCACCATTTAGCGCTCAATTAGTGCTGCCAGTATAATAAAGAATTTTTGAAAAATAACCGTTTTTGAGCTCTTAGACCGGCCGGTGTCGCTAGTACAGTATTTTATTTGAAAAAAAAATTCAAAAACGATTATTTTTCAAAAATTTTTCGCTACAATGGCAGCACTAATTGAGCACTAAATTATTAGCTCATGCGGATTCCGCTGCAACTGTATCATAACGCGGTCACGAAAGGTACACTGCTAGCTAAATCTGCTAACTTAATTAAGTAAAAGTTATTGAAAAAATTAAAAAAAAAGGTTATTTTTCAAAAATTCTTTATTATACTGGCAGCACTAATTGAGAGCTAAATGGTGACGTGTTTCAATTTCATCAGTTCCCGTTTTTGAGCTCTTAGACCAGCCGGTGTCGCTAGTACAGTATTTTATTTAAAAAAAATTCAAAAACGATTATTTTTCAAAAATCTTTTGCTACAATGGCAGCACTAATTGAGCACTAAATTATTAGCTCATGCGGATTCCGCTGCAACTGTATCATAACGCGGTCACGAAAGGTACACTGCTAGCTAAATCTGCTAGCTTAATTAAGTAAAAGTTATTGAAAAAAATTAAAAAAAAGGTTATTTTTCAAAAATTCTTTATTATACTGGCAGCACTAATTGAGCGCTAAATGGTGACGTGTTTCAATTTCATCAGTTCCCGTTTTTGAGCTCTTAGACCGGCCGGTGTCGCTAGTACAGTATTTTATTTGAAAAAAAATTCAAAAACGATTATTTTTCAAAAAAAATTCGCTACAATGGCAGCACTAATTGAGCACTAAATTATTAGCCCATGCGAATTCCGCTGCAACTGTATTGTAACGCGGTCACGAACGGTACACTGCTAGCTAAATCTGCTAGCTTAATTAAGTAAAAGTTATTGAAAAAATTAAAAAAAAGGTTATTTTTCAAAAATTCTTTATTATACTGGCAGCACTAATTGAGCGCTAAATGGTGACGTGTTTCAATTTCATCAGTTCCCGTTTTTGAGCTCTTAGACCGGCCGGTGTCGCTAGTACAGTATTTTATTTGAAAAAAAATTCAAAAACGATTATTTTTCAAAAATTTTTCGCTACAATGGCAGCACTAATTGAGCACTAAATTATTAGCTCATGCGGATTCCGCTGCAACTGTATCATAACGCGGTCACGAAAGGTACACTGCTAGCTAAATCTGCTAGCTTAATTAAGTAAAAGTTATTGAAAAAAAGTAAAAAAAACGTTAATTTTCAAAAATTCTTCATTATACTGGCTGCACTAATTGAGCGCTAAATGGTGAGGTGTTTCAATTTCATCAGTTCCCGTTTTTAAGCTCTTAGACCGGCCGGTGTCGCTAGTACAGTATTTTATTTGAAAAAAAATTCAAAAACGATTATTTTTCAAAAATTTTTCGCTACAATGGCAGCACTAATTGAGCACTAAATTATTAGCTCATGCGGATTCCGCTGCAACTGTATCATAACGCGGTCACGAAAGGTACACTGCTAGCTAAATCTGCTAGCTTAATTAAGTAAAAGTTATTGAAAAAAATTAAAAAAAAGGTTATTTTTCAAAAATTCTTTATTATACTGGCAGCACTAATTGAGCGCTAAATGGTGACGTGTTTCAATTTCATCAGTTCCCGTTTTTGAGCTCTTAGACCGGCCGGTGTCGCTAGTACAGTATTTTATTTGAAAAAAAATTCAAAAACGATTATTTTTCAAAAATTTTTCGCTACAATGGCAGCACTAATTGAGCACTAAATTATTAGCTCATGCGGATTCCGCTGCAACTGTATCATAACGCGGTCACGAAAGGTACACTGCTTGCTAAATCTGCTAGCTTAATTAAGTAAAAGTTATTGAAAAAAATTAAAAAAAAGGTTATTTTTCAAAAATTCTTTATTATACTGGCAGCACTAATTGAGCGCTAAATGGTGACGTGTTTCAATTGCATCAGTTCCGTTTTTGAGCTCTTAGACCGGCCGGTGTCGCTAGTACAGTATTTTATTTGAAAAAAAATTCAAAAACGATTATTTTTCAAAAATTTTTTGCTACAATGGCAGCACTAATTGAGCACTAAATTATTAGCTCATGCGGATTCCGCTGCAACTGTATCATAACGCGGTCACGAAAGGTACACTGCTAGCTAAATCTGCTAGCTTAATTAAGTAAAAGTTATTGAAAAAATTAAAAAAAAAAAGGTTATTTTTCAAAAATTCTTTATTATACTGGCAGCACTAATTGAGAGCTAAATGGTGACGTGTTTCAATTTCATCAGTTCCCGTTTTTGAGCTCTTAGACCGGCCGGTGTCGCTAGTACAGTATTTTATTTGAAAAAAATTCAAAAACGATTATATTTCAAAAATTTTTTGCTACAATGGCAGCACTAATTGAGCACTAAATTATTAGCTCATGCGGATTCCGCTGCAACTGTATCATAACGCGGTCACGAAAGGTACACTGCTAGCTAAATCTGCTAGCTTAATTAAGTAAAAGTTATTGAAAAAATTAAAAAAAAAGGTTATTTTTCAAAAATTCTTTATTATACTGGCAGCACTAATTGAGCGCTAAATGGTGACGTGTTTCAATTTCATCAGTTCCCGTTTTTGAGCTCTTAGACCGGCCGGTGTCGCTAGTACAGTATTTTATTTGAAAAAAAATTCAAAAACGATTATTTTTCAAAAAATTTTCGCTACAATGGCAGCACTAATTGAGCACTAAATTATTAGCCCATTCGAATTCCGCTGCAACTGTATTGTAACGCGGTCACGAACGGTACACTGCTAGCTTAATAAAAAGTTAGCAGTGTTCTCATTTTTGTTCCACCTATCACAGCACCAAATTTTTTTTTTCAGCACTAAATTAGCACTAATTGAGCACTAAATTTTGACCTAAAAATCAATTGATTCTGCCGACTTGACCTTTCTAGCTTGACAGACGTGAAACAAAGCCTATGTAACTCCAGGTTAAGCTTAATCCTAAACCGCATGACAATCCGTTCAGTAGATTCGGAGATTATCGTGAACAGACAGAAAGACAGAAAAGATTTTTAAAAACCCTTTTTTTGTGCTTGGTTACTCTTCCCCCCCCCCCCCCGTCCGTCCGCTCCGTTCCGTCCCCTGTCAGTTTTTGTTAAAAATATTCAATGTACAGAATCGCGGATTCTTTCTATCTTTTATAGATAGATAGATAGATATGTAGACCTCCAACCGCACTAAACAATAAACCTTTCGACAGCATCTCCTGCGCAAAAAACAGTCGATGACACCCGGCACAGAAGAAGATGATATTGACAATTTTATTTATTTTATTTTTTTAAATTATTTATTTAAAGTTTAATTATTTATTTAATTTATTTATTTTACTAGCTATTATATTCTAGCGTGTCCCCGCGGTGTCATCCGCGTTAATTTCAAAGATCCTGCGGGAATTCCGGGATAAAAAGTACCCTATCTGTTATTCTGAATTGCTTCTACTTGAAGCAAGATCAAAATATTAGCCTATACATGCATTTAATTTTCGACGTTTACAAAATAATGGTTAACGACATCTCTTGATTATTTCAGGAATAAATGAAATTTTAACCGTCGAGAACCTGTATCACGCACATACAGGCACAGGACAGTTCAAATTTCAAAAAACTTTTGTTAGCAATACATAGATGGCGCAATATTAATACAATAATTATTAGCCAAGCTTGGTAAAAAATCCTATAGAGCAGATAGCAGACAGTAGATATATAATATGATACTTAATAGGAATCTATAGCTATTATTATTATTTTTTGATATTTTTATAGCTGTTTTATTGTAAAGTTTCAAATATTGTTTCAAATATTGTAAAGTTGAAATCCATTCAGTAGTTTTTGCGTGAAAACGTAACAAACATCCATACAATCCATACAAACTTTATAATATAAAGATTTTTAGAATAATAAGTAAGGATTTCATTTATTAAAATTAATCGA
The DNA here is from genome assembly GCA_907165275.2 of Zygaena filipendulae. NCBI lineage: Eukaryota > Metazoa > Arthropoda > Insecta > Lepidoptera > Zygaenidae > Zygaena > Zygaena filipendulae. The sequence goes on from OU015649.1 coordinate 4,993,646, forward strand.
GTAGTAGTAAAAGCTTAGTAAGCAAAGTCGTCTTGTTGCCGCTAACACTTCGACATCCTCCCTTGTTGCTAGCTCAAAGACAACTGAACTGAAGTAACTGAACGCACTGCAGGCCGCAGCTCTTTTGTCTCTTTTCCATCGATCGTGCGGTCGCGGTCGCACACACGAGCGACGGGACGAGGCAGCGTTTACACTCGCACCTCGTACCCCACCACGAAACGAAGCACAAGACGAGGAACGAGGTGCGAGTGTAAACGCCGATAAAACAGCGTTTACACTCGCGCCTCGTACCTGGCCACAAGACGAACCACGAGGCGAGGAACGAGGCGCGAGTGTAAATCCCGTATCAGGGTTGTTGACGAGTGAAAGCCGTATCGAAAACACGCGTGTCACGTTTTTCGTTATTTCAGTCACTTTTCAGCATCTATTTTGGACCCTGAGCAGGAAACTAACTTTCAAGAGAGCTACCTGGGGAACAATCTAACATTGTCATTGGCGTTTCGCCATAATTGAAGAAGTAGATGAAGAGATTGTTATTATTAAGAAACATTGTCATTGGCAAATTATAATTATAGACGCCATTATTAAAGAAGAAGAAAAAGAAGAACAAACCTCAGAAGAATAACTAAAGCATCTGATTATCATTCTTCTGAGATCAAACATAAAAAAAAAACATACGCGTCCGTTACGCGTGCTACGGCAAAGGAAGCTGAGTCCATACAGCCAATTCAGCACTATTTTTCTTTCGAAATTATTTACATCGAAATGCATTGGTGAGATACATTTTTAGATGCTTTATTGGAACTTTTGGTAGCAAATCTTCACAGTTGAACTTTAATAGAACTGGACTGGACTTAGCTTCCTTTGCCTTCCCCATTGGGATAGTCCGCACTCCGCAGTCCGCACTCCGCACATAGGGATGCAACATCGCTCATAAAAAAACATCGATGTTAGAACATCGATATTTAAAAAATTGAAACGTCGATTTTAGAAACATCGAAGCCTATGAACGATATATGGATGTTTTTTTAGCAGAAATGAGAGACTACTTAATTTTTTTTTTAAAGACTAATCTTTATTTTAACAGATTTTTTTTAATTCTGTGTTAAAAAATCAATACACACGTATTTAATTTTTTATTACAGAATTTAGAAATAATAATTTTGACAACCTGGTAGTAAGCGGTTTCTCTCCTGGGTGATTGTAGCTCCAGCTAGTAAAATCCTTATAAAAGAATAAGAAATAACAATTAGAAAAATATAAGAAGCCAAAAACCCCCAGAAATACCCCAAAAAATAAGACCATAAGAAATCTCACCGCATTTACCCCTTAAATTTGGGGGGAAACTCCTAAGTTGGGAACTGTGTGTTAAAATGGGCGAGCGTGCTATGTAATCAACCTCCTTAATGTTTGAAAAATGCTATAGTTTACTTTTCTGTTCTCTGTCAATTCATTATGATTTGGTGTCAACTAAAATGTGTTTTTAATTTACATTATTGGCGACGAATAATGGGATTTAGTTACAAAGATGGACCCAAAACAGTTTATCGACTTTATAGATTTCAACAACAGTCTCAACAACAATTAACAGAATTGTTGCAAGCTTTAACAACACCAGCAATTCCATCAACATCAAAGACATCGGATACAGTAAGAAAAAAAATCGTAGTTTTTCTAAGGATAAATTTAATCCAGAAACCACATCGGTGGATAATTTCATCGAACTTTTCGAAGGAAAATGCAGAATTTACGGAAATGAGTACACAGATATACAAAAAGATTTGTTCATAACTTGCCTATCAGTAGATGTGTTCTACAAAATAAAAACATCATTCTTAGGTACATTTAAGGAACGTTCTTACGGAGAACTAAAAACGAAATTATACAGCTTCTATGCAAATCGAACGACCCGTTATAAGGCTCTTACACAATTTTGGAGCTGTACGAGGAAAGAAGGTGAATCAATGGAAACTTATGCCACAGATAATATAATACTATACTAGCTTATGCAAACAAAAGTAAAGAGCTTAGTAAAGATTGTGGTTATGAAGGTAAGCTTTTAGAACGCCAACTACGAGACCGTTTTGCAATTGGTCTTAATCATGCAATGTTAGAAATTGATTTGAAACAGAAGTGGCCAGAATTGCAAGACCGTGATAACGATGGAAACATAACAGAAGTAACATTTCAACAAATTTTTGCTTCTAGAGAGCTAGTAGAAAACGATAATGCTAACAATAATAATACAGTTCAACGAATAAAACGAAAGAGTCTGGACAAGCCCACAAACAATTACAAGCAACGAGCCCTTACTAAAAACTAATGCAAGAGGTGCGGAAAAACTAAGAAACATGACATTAATGGATGTGAAGCTATGGGGCACATTTGCAAAGAGTGCAATACGGAAGGCCATTTTTAAAGTTTCTGCCTAAAGACAGGAAGAGTATATTTATCATTTCGACGTGGAACATTCAACAAAAGAAACGTAAACAATGTATTGCACAAAAGGAAAAACCATCCTAGAATAAACAGGTACTCGGCAAGTACTTCATCTGATAACGACAGTAACCACGACTCCGATTCAAACGTGTACAAGTTCAATATTATTAACATGAGGTGTAAAAAGATTGACGTCACCATCAACGAATTTAAATTTACTATGGACTGGGACCCAGGCTCCATTTATTCAATCATAAGTACGTCATTTTGGAAAAAAATCGGATCACCTGAAATGACGGTAGGTCCGAAACTTCGTGCCTACGGCGACCACAAATTAAAGCCTAAAGGTCTAACAGACGTCAAAGTAGAAGTCCAGGGCGTACAAAAGATTGTGCCAGTAGTTGTAATGAAACATGCTAACCTCATGCTCTTCGGACTTCAATGGAGCGAAATGTTCAACATGAACTTTCCCAGTTCAGTTTACTCGATACAAAGTCAAACAACGTCACTCAAACAAATAATTGACGCTCACAAAGAGCTTTTTGATGAAAAACTAGGAGCAGTAAAAAATTATGAAGTTAATTTACACATAAAACCTGGAACTGAACCTAAACATTTACCGGTCAGACCAATCAAATTTAGTATTCTAAAAAATTGTTGAATTTGAACTTGAACGACTAATGCAAGAAGGGATTATTGAAAAAGATAAAAAAGAACAAACTGGAAATGGATTGATTATGAAAACTCAATATTCGAGAAAACAAAGAAATCAAAATCTAAACCTCTAATGGCATTTAATGAGAAACCACCATTATTTTTAGCGTGTGATGCTTCAGAAAAAGGAAGTGGCGCTGTCCTATATCATAAAATTAATAATATCGACAAACCGATAGCTTTCGCATCCAGAAGCACTTGCAATATTTTTCGGAGTAACAAAATTTGACCAGTATCTACGCGGATCTTTTACACTCGTAACAGATCACAAACCACTTATTCATTTACTAGGAACAAATCGTAACTTACTAAAACTGGTAAACAACAGTAAAATGTGTTTTCAATTTACATTAGAGCGAAGCAAGTAAGCAACTGTTTCGTTTTGCATTCTACTCTTTGGTTTTGCGCGCGTTTGTATTGCAGAGTGAACGAGACACTAAATAGAAAAATCTACGCTTGTAACTAACAGAGATATATTATGTTTATGTGTGAAGCTCACATCGTTCATAAAACATCGTTCATGAAGAACTATGTTACATCGACGTTTTAGGTTTCGATATCGATGTTAAAACATCGATGTTTATGATCGATTTATCGTTTCATCCCTATGCAGTACGCACGGACGTCGCACAACACGGCACAACCACTCAGTGTCGAGTCCAAAAAGAAGAAAAAAAAAAAAAACACGGCACAACAACAACAATAAGAGCGATGCCACACGGGCGTTGCAGCTGCGCTGCGTCGTCGTGCCGCGATGACTTCAACGCAGTGAATGCCACATGAGCGCTGCGTCGACGCTGCGTCAACGTAGTTAACTCCGTCGTCGCTGCGTTGGTGTAGGATGTCAGTCTTTGAACGACAATGGAGTTGAATAAAATCTTCATTTGATTTACCCCATAAAGGAGGTCTTTCTTGAACTAATGAGATAAGATAATCTATATCAATATCTTCCGCACTCATTTTCACAATAAAATGTGCAATAACGGTCACCTTCAATATGCTAATAAATACTGCGCTGCCGCTCCGTCGTTTCAACGCAGCTCCCTTCCCCACCTCGTCTCTTACCTCTCCTTGTACGTTGCGCTTGCGTTGCGTCGCCTTCCGTCATTTCAACGCATCGTGTGGCATGTCGTATGTAGAACAACGGAGCGTCACCGCTCAGTCTTTAGACATAAGTCTAATTAATTTGTGGACGCAGCGCTAACGCAACGCACAGACAACGCCCGTGTGGCATCGCTCTAATAGTTAATTAATTTAATTTGTATTTTGTGCTTTGTCTGTGTTCTGTCATCTGTGTTTGTGCTCCGCAGGTCTTTAGACCAGAGAGAAGGTAATCACTACGTTTTATTTAGACATTATGTCTAGTTAATTTGTGCTCCGCAGTCCTCACCAAAGAGTATATAACCACTCTCACGTCCGCTATTTGATTAATAATAAAAATAATGAAGTGATAACTTTTAACTTTGCGCAGATCGTTCTTTATGTTTTGCACTTTATAATGTCTAAATAACTAAAAAAACGTTGAATTTTTCGTTACACTGTTGTGTTTTAGAGTTTTAAACTAGTTACGAAACATACAAAGTAATTATTACCGTGTTGTGGAAGATATACCTATTATTCTATTTTTTTTTGGGTTGGCTCGAAACTAGTGTTTAATTTGCACTATGTTTACTGATATTTTATTAAAGTCTTATTTAAAGATACCTAGGTTTAATAGAATACTTACTTATTGTTTTGATGGTACAAGACAAATACATTGTGGAGTATGCCTAAAAAATCCTCGAAATGCAAATAAAATGCTTAAGGTGTCTCCAGCAATTTCAAGCAAATATCAGGTAATATCAGAAACCAATGCCCCTTTAATCGAAAATACTGCCGAAGAGATATTTAAACGTGACGAATATTCTATTCTAACTGATGAATATGATGGCATCAACTTAAAAAGTAAGTACCTACATAAATGCCAACTAAAATTATTTGTTAATGGCCATTATTCCTTTTGCTATATTATGAAGGTGTCTATTACCCGATATGATAACTTTTAATTATATTTTAAGGAGGTGTAACTGGTGTATTTGAGATTGAAGATCTTGTAGATTTATTGCAAAGAGAAAACTCAAAAAACATATTTGTAGCAGTCTGCCCGCCAGAAATTAACTATGTTAATTACATATGTATAGTCAGTGGTCGAAGTAAAAGACATTTACTAGCGCTGGCAGAATTTGTGAGAAAAGTGTACAAAAAAAAATGTTGTAAAATGGACCATATACCTAAAATTGAAGGGAGAGACTCTGATGAATGGATGGCATTAGATTTAGGTATGTACTTAACATTTATAATAATAATAATAATAATCCACTTTACAACACACAGATCTACTTGATCCCACACTAAGCTATAAGCTTGTGTCGTGGAAACCAAGCAAACGTGGTATATACTACATATATTATTACATATATATTATACTATAGATATATATATACACGCCCAGACTGGAAAATGGAACCCTGTGTTCATCACACAAAGTCCACCCCCACCGGGAATCGAACCCGGAACCTCTTGATTAGCGGGCAGGCATGGTGACCATTGCGCCAATCGGGTCGTCATTACACAAATATGTATATCTTGTTTTGCTGCTGTATCTCAAAAGGAAAAATGGCACCCTTATAAGGTCACTTTGTTGTACATCTGTCTGTCTAAGATTCAACACCACTCTCAGGAAAGCATAGAGGTATCAAATTGAAATTAATACTTCAAATACTCAGGTGTGCAATCCCTTAAAGCAGTTAAATTACGAACTTCTTAGTCAACACAATCAAAAAATATGCAGCATTAATGGCCACAAGAAGCATTGTCTTACAGCTCATCTGATTACGATACATTTTAAGTTACATTGCAAAATAAAGGTTTTTAAAAATTCAATTATCTATATCTTCTGACTTGATTCCTGTGTTGGATGAACTTTTACATACCTACATTTATACGGAACCCTTGGTGCATTTTTTTAAAATAAATTTATTTAAAATAATAGTAGGTATAGCTAAATCAGAACCAAATGTTCTAACATCCATTATACCTTCAGATTTCCTAAATTGGTTTCTAACATATTGTAAAGTGTAATACCCGTTAAAGCAGAGCTTGTGCCATGTACTATGGATACCAGATAGCTGAAGCTTATATGTAAATACTATATATTTAACTCCCAGACTAACAAAACCACAGTAAATAGGTACAAACACAAAATGTTATCACTCAAACTTCCTGACATGGGGATTGAACCAAAGTGGAGTAGCAGTCACATTTGCTAACCACTAGACCAATGGTGCTTTAATGTCTCTCTCACATTAAAATTGTAACAACTATGTACCCGGTGTAATAAATGTATCTGTATTTATTAAATATTTTTGTCTATTTTAGGAAATATTGCCTTGCATATTTTTTCGGAAAAAGCAAGAAAAGTTTATGATTTGGAAACACTTTGGGCTGTTGGGCCTGAGTATGATGAGCAAGTCAACAGGAAGAGCGAAATCGTGGAGATGTTTCAGAATTATAGTTCATTTTTAAAAGATTTAAAACCCTTGTCTTGATTTAAGTTTATGGTCATTATAATTTGAAGTGTGTTTATACTATGTATTATAATATTATCTTTGCTATGTATTATAGTATAAAGATTTTAAGAGACTAATTAAATAAAAACCTTTTGAAAGTCTCGTATAAAATGTTTATTTTTGCTTAATAACATAAAGTTCTTGATGGTTTTATATTTAAATTAAACTATGATTATTGTGAAAAAAAATATTAGGAGTCAGAATCATATAACTAAATGAATACGAAATTTAAAAACTGAAATACAAAATTTAAATCACTAGAAAATAATTACCAAAATATTATCTATTTCGAGATAGATTTTGATATATTATAAAATAACAATTTTGGCATTGACATATTTATTTACTAGTTTGATTTCTAAATGCACTATGAGTAATGACAGTGTAAAATCATATAAAAGCACAGCAGTTTCATGCAACAATCACAAAACTCTTAGTCAGTCAAGATGCAGATTTTTTTATATACTAATTTTTTTTTATAGGTACCCTAAGTTTATAATGGAAGTAGCTTATAGTGTTTATACAAATTTAATAACTGAAAATATTTAGTTAAATTAAAACAAGGATCCAATCATAATGTCACACAAAATAATATTGGACCACATTTGTGTTACTCATGACAATATTAGTTCTCATCACACCAGTGAAACAATATTCTTGAATTGTAATCAAGTAATGAAATACATAGGTAATCTTATAATGTTCTCATAATATTAATTTTAAATAGAAACAAACTTTGGTTACAAAAGCTCAAGTTATCATGAAATAATTCAAAGACTAGTGTTTACAAATTTAGAAATTTTTAAAGAAACCTATGAGGAAATAAATTACAAATTACAAAATGGTGCAAATTTCTAATTTTGTTTTAAATATTTTTTATTTAGTATGCAAATAGTAATTAAATGTTTTGTTTTGCTGTCAATTAAGTAAATATTTTGACTCATTTATAAATTAGGACAGTATGGCCACACTGCGCCTCACACCAGCACCTGAATTCACATTATCAAGGCTTGACCATTTTTTTATACCATTCTTAAGAGCTTCTGCTGCCATTTTATCTTCCATAACCCTCGACATTGCTTCCAATTTTTGAGCTCTCTCTTTACTTAAAGGCTCACTCGGGAAAGCCAAGTCATTGGCTTCAGCAAGTGTGCGAAGATCAAAGTAATATTTAGCATATACACTAGATGGTACATTGATGTTAAACTGTAACATTTCTAAAAACTGCCTCTCTAACTCATTCATGTCTTCAACACTGATGTCTTTAAGAATCTGACAGTAGTCTACATTCCACACAGCTTGGTCATCCCACACTTTACTAGCGAGAAGTATTGCTCCCAAAACTATCCTCTTCCAATTCGATGGAGCAATGTCTACTTCTGCACAAATAAGTAGACGTTCCAAGTAAACCAAAGTGATAATTGCGCATTCTGCTGTCAGCTGAGCAGCATTAAATAATGTTCGTACAAATTTGTAAATCTGCTTGTGTTCAGGGTTGTACCTATCATAGTCATCACTAACACCATCTTTACTTAATGGATGAAGTTTCTCATCAAATATATCTATCCTTGATTCAGATGTTCTATTTTTTATGTGGTAATAGATAGCTAAAGCAACACATTTTACAGTGTTCTTTAAATTAGGTTGAGACACTGTACTATCATCCAGATATATAGTAGAACATGAGCTACTTTTTTTCATTTTACTGTCGGCAATTTGATGCTGACTGCGCTTCCTGGTGATACCATTCTCAATGGAAATTTTAGACCTCTCCATAAATATTGTGCCCGCGATGGGGTCTTGCGACGGGTCCACATCGCCATCGGGCTCTCTCTCACTGATGTGCTGAATATTATTAGAACTGACTTCACCTTCCGGGAGGTAGTCCTCGAGCTTGACAATATCCTTTCTGATGGGTGAAGGACTGCGTTGACAACAACAACTATTTTGGTTTCCCATTATTAAAATGTGCGAGTGGATTCTTAGAAGTAACACATCAATAAACTACATGTAATGCCGCCAACATTTAGACACACGTAAATAGTGCGCTGACCCATAAGAATGACATTTATGGTCCATATTATCTGAAACCAAAACTTTCTTTAAGTATTTATGTTAAACTAAAGATTATTAAACAACAACGTAAAAATTATTAATCAGCGTACTTTAAAATTAACAAATGATGTAGGTAAATGTCCATTCTAGTAATTAGTATTTTAATCACCGCAAAAGACTAAACCTAAAAACGACTTACACTTCGTAGCACAGGCCACAGACTACAGAGTACTTTTGGTTCGTACCAGTGATTATCTTCTCTCTGGTAGGCACTAGAGGCTTTGGCGGGATTTTAGCAGTGACGGACGTCAGTTTTATTTCTTTGTTTGGCAAATTAGTTTATCGTGATTAATATCGTGTGAATGTGGTGGATTTTGCATAATAGTGATCCATTAGTTATGAACAGTGTGCGGAAACAGTGAAATAAGATGAAATAGGGCGTTCATCGGGAAATTTTCGTTTTACTATACAACTTCCCACGGAGCGTCCTATTATAGTTCAACTGCGAAGATTTGCTGCCAAAAGTTCCGGTAAAGCGTCGAAATGCATCTCACCAATGCATACCACTGAACTGGCTATATGGACTAAGTTTCCCTCTGCCTTTCCGGAATGGGGTAAACTCCTAAGTTAAACTCACAAACTACGAGATAGTACCGTATGGTAAACTTTACAAAAAAAAAATTAAAAAAATTTTGAATCAAATCATCAAGGACTTTTGGCGGGATTTTTAGCGAAGTGGACGTCAGTTTTATTTCTTTGTTTTGCAAATTAGTTTATCGTGATTAATATTGTGTGATTATGGTGGACTTTGCATAATAGTGATCCATTAGTGATGAATAGTGTGCGAAAACAATGAAATAAGATGAAATAGGGCGTTCGCCGGGAGGTTTTCGTTTTTCTATACAACTTCCCACAGAGCGTCCTATTAAGGTTCAACTGCGAAGATTTGCTGCCAAAAGTTCCGGTAAAGCAAGCATCAATACATTTCGATGTAAATAACTTCAGAAGAAGAAATATACCACTGAATTGGCTATATGGACTTAGTTTCCTTCTGCCTTCATCAAAAAAAAAACCAAATCATCAAATCAAATATGGCCGTCAAGCTTCTTTTCGTGGAGTGTGTTGTTGGTTAACTTTTCTGAGTTCGATTAATCATTCGTATGATCGTCAAGGAAGTGTTAATTCCATTCATACATTAATATTACAGGTACCTATATATTAATTCAATACTATTACTAACGTGTTATAAAAACAAACGTGATATATTTTTTACTTATAAATTGGAAGATAAAATTGTTTTAGGTGACAATGCGTCGTAAAAGCGAACGAACTGCCAACAAAAAAGCTAATGCTTCTCCGGAAAAGAAAATCGAAAAGATTAAAAGAACCAGAACTAGACGTAGGAAACAATCATCGTCGTCGGAAACGGAAGCTGCTGTGGAGGTTATTCCGCCGCAAGAACCTGTAGTGGTAGTGGAAGCCGAGAAAGCACCAGAACAAACAGCTCCACCCGTTGCGCAAGAAGGAAACGTGGATGAGTCACAGGAACAAGTATGGCAGGTCAAATCTAGTGAGGCGTCCGGCGATGGCGGCGAAATTCATAAATTAAAGATTTGTTTGACTCGCCCACCCTCCACTCCAGAGAGAGCGGAACGTTCGCCCCGCAGCAGAAGGAAGCACTCGCGAGCCACTAGCTCCAGTGATGGTACACCAAGCGTTGAAGCATTGGAGGATAAGAAAAAGAAACACCGTACCAAAAGGAGAAACCGAGAGTCAAAAGATGAAGTTGAAGGCAATCACGACAGTCAAGGAGATGAACCAGAAACTGATGTGAAAGAGAAAGACTTGGCGCAACTTGAGAATAAAATAACACAGAGTGTTGAAGCTTTGCCTCAGTCTAGTTCTGACGAAACACCTATGTCAACTACAAATGAGGAAATTAAAATGGATACTACAGAAACTATGGAAATTCAAGACATTTCTCAAAATGAAGAGATTCATGTAGTGATTGAAATACAGGATAAAACCTCTGATGCAGATACAACTGTTGCTTCTCCAAAATCTGAAATGGAAACTCAAAAAGAAGAAATTGAAATTGTAGAAAGTGAGATTTGTCTTGAAAAAGATAAAGATAGCACAAAAGAAGATTCTGAACAGAAAGAATGTGAATCTTCAGAAAACATAGAAGCATTGGATATACATACTAACAAAAATAAAAGTGAATCTTTAGATGCTGAAATGTCTGCTGCACAGATGGATAAAGAAGAGCAAACGGAGGAATCAGCCACTACCACCCAAGGAACTGAGGGGACATCGCCAGAGTGTGAGGTAAGTAATAAAGAAGCTAAAACTAAAAAGGTATCTGAAGCAGTGGAGTCCTCTCAGGATGAGGGTATTAAAGATGATATTGAAACTCATGTTGTAGAGAGCTCTGGAAGTGTAGAACAGGGAACATCAAGAAAAATGTCTACAGAGTCTAATAATGATACTAGTGTGGATGCAGACTCTAAAAGTGGACATGAAAGAGAATTTGAAAGATCTAAGTCTACACAATTAACACAAGAAGATAATATTCAAAATGGAGAACCAGCACCTATAGTTGTAAATAGGAAAAGGAAGTGGGGCTCTCGATCTGTAAAATCACAAAAGTCGATAACTATATCTACAGATGTTCTTAAAGATATTATACCAGATGTTAAACCTATTAAGTTTGAAGAAGTAATGGAAGAGAAAGAGAAAAAGCACAAAAGAATTGATCTGGTTGAAAAGATTGAAAGAAAAGTTGAAAGACCAGTTTTGCCAAAGATAGTTATTGACAACACTGAAAATATAGAACACAGCAAAATAGAACACGGAGAAATTAAAGATAAAGATGTTCATAAGCCCAAGGAGCCCCGTTTAGCATCAAGTAGAAAGATATCTATTGTTAAGGATAATGATAGTATAATAACAAAACCCCCAAGCCCTCCGAGACATAAGCAGTCATGTATTTTGTTTATTACAAACTTAGTGAGACCTTTCACTCTTACACAACTGAAAAATCTCTTGCAACGAACAGGGAAAATTGTTGAAGAAGGATTCTGGATAGACAAGATTAAGTCAAAATGCTTTGTCAAATATGAAAAAGAAGAGTGAGTATTTATCATGTCAGTTCATTATATTTTATGTATACTCTACACCACATCTGACTGCTGTTATTGTTATTGGTACTATTTGAAAGATAAGACCAGACCTATAATAATTAATTGGCCTTACACTTGTTATTCTACTGTGTAGGTTTTGTTATGTAACACTGTGATTTTAATAGCTGTTGGTTTTAATAAAATAAAATAAAAAACAATATAGAGATGTCAGAGGGGCAGAATTCAAAAGAATTGAAAAGATGCAAACAGTTTATAATCTTCTTGTATAGTATTTAAAATAGTTTCTACCCAAGTCTGTCTGTATGATCTGTTTGACCATTTAGTTTTTCTAAAATATACAACTGATTTTAATAATTATGATTTTCACTATAATTTACAGAATTTCTTCTAGAAGGTTTATCATGTACAATAGGAGTTTCTGAGAGGACCCTGAAATTTGTGTGGTTGAAATCGCAGGGAACAACTACTTAATAATAACTAGTTTATTATCTCACCTTGTTTGAATATGCAACACAAAAATTACTGGTAGATTTTTGAATAATGTGACATAATATTTATATACAATTTCCATAAAATAGCCTTGGTTAATAAAAAGATAGATACTCTTTATACAGTATATCAAAAAGTTTCTGAGAAAGTTTGAAAATTGAAATGGATGGAGGTGCAAAAAACAAATTGTTCTTAAATTAATTTCTTTGAATTCTGTGGCTTTGATCATCAAACTTTGTAAAATGTAATTTTCTTTTTCTTTCTATCTTTTCAGTCAAGCTGTTGAAACGAGGCATGCACTACATGGTGTCACATGGCCGGTGTCAAACCCTAAAACATTACAAGTCGACTTTTCGAATCAGGAAGCGTTTGATAAGGCAAAGGCCAATGAAGACGTAGACAATGCCAAGGCGTCTACAATGTCTGAGACTGTGGAAGATTGGCTTCGGGAGCAAGATCTGAAGAGAGAGAGGGGAGAACTTGTAAGTTTTCTGACACTTTTGAACTCACATTTAACGTCCACCATTGTTAATTTGTGCATTATTACAGTGATATTTTAATTGTACTTATGTTCAAATGAGCATTTTTTAACTCTTTAAATTGTTGTTATAGGAGAAACCATGGGAAAGAAAAACGATGGTCCGAGAGTGGGATATGGGCAAAGATGGCAAGGATCATACAAAAGATAAGGACAACAAAGATAAACTAATGAGGAGGGATGAACGGTTACCCGACAAAAGGCGACATAAGTCTCCTGAACGCAGCCCTGAACCAGGTAAATTACTACTTTTAGTTAAAGGTAGAAGTAAAAAAAAAAAACTACTCTGAATTGAAATGTTAAAGTATAATATAAACAGCTGTTGTTCCCTGCAGTTTAGTCTGCTTGAAGTTGGGTATTCCCTCGGGAACCTCAGGAGTCGAGATGAATATCCTCTCTTAGCTGACTTTTACTCCCCATAAACTACCTGCCAAATATCACATAGGTTACAAATTACAATAGATTTCGTGATTAATGGGTTTTTATTTTATATACATGTAATTTTATGTACATTATGTTTCTGATTTTAGCTAAGAAGTTCAAGAAAAAAGAGGAAGAGGCACCTGCAAAGCTCTTGGACGATTTGTTTAGAAAGACCAAGACCACTCCATGCATTTACTGGCTGCCACTCTCGGCTGAAACGGTATTAGAATCTTGATGATGTAATTTGCCCTTATTTTATACAAAATTTACTTAATGAATGACAGTGTTTTTTGCAACAAAAAGTTAAAAAAAGGTCACAATTTTCATGATCAAGTAGAATTGGTTGGTTTTGGTTCTGTTTAAAAATTTTCTGTGCACACAAAACATTCGATTATAGTCTGGCGACTGATTGCGAATTTAAAAAAAAAAAAAAAAAAGTAGAATTGGTTCATAACTAAGGGAAATATCGCATAACATACATTGTAAAAGATGGACTAATTGTACAATTGGGTATTCTCCAAGGTTTGAATATCAAAATTCTAATTAGTCCGTCAGTTAGAAAATAAAAAAATAATAGACACGTATTTTTTGCTTTTTCAATTTAATGAAAATGAACATAGATAAAGCGCATTAAAGTTTAGGGTGGGGGGCTCGTGACGTCAATATTCATTATAAGCGCCATACAAACCGCATTGAATTGTGACGTCACGGGAAATTTCAACTCAATGTATCTCTGTTATTTTTTGAGTACGTAAAAAAAGAAAAAATACGTGTCCAATATTTTTTACTAATCTACACGATGGACAAAAAAAAAATTTTTTGTCAAGTAGCCAATTCTATTTCTTTTAAAAACTTGTGTTTTTTAACACTTGGTACAAACCTTGAGCCCTCTGTATTTACATAAAATGAACAAAATTATTTTACAAATATTTTATTGCATAATCAATAAGTAAAATTATTACATTCGACAGAAGCCCACTTAGGCTGGTAATGTGGACGTTAAGACATTCATTTATTTCATTAACATTAAAATTGAAAGTAGAGACGACTACGATTTTAAAATGTAATACTTTGCTGTGTTTGTCCTTTTTTCCTAACTTCAGTAGTTTCAAATATTGGTATAATCTTATATAATATCTCCACATATTGTATATAATTATCAGTGTTTTTTTTTCATAAATTAACGTTTCCGCGGTTACACACTGTAGACATGTTGTTTTTTTAAAACTTATCTTACCGAATCTCATGTTTTTAGTTATAATTTCATCGTTTTTATTATTACATCTGCATGCCAATCAGTTTCTTTCATCATTTATATATAATATAAAATACTCTATTGAGTATTTTGTGTCCGTCCATACGTACATTTCATGTCTTAGTTGTTACTATTTCTCTTTGTAGATTGCTTATGGCCTATAAAAACATGTTGGTTCTATTTTGTATTGTTGTAATATGCTTTTTATAATAATAAAGATTTTTAATGGTACTTGTAGATCGCAGTAAAAGAGGAACAGCGCCGCCAGCATATGGCCGAGCATGAACGGCGCCTGCAAGAGTTGCGCCGCACGCACCGCCGACACTAGCACGGTCCGTCTCACACACCCCACCACATACACACTCGTCCTACCACAAACTAATACACACACACACACCTTATATATACAACATACATACAATCATAATAATACTACTACATATACGCATTTCCCATTCGCAATACATACATTACACTTACTTCAGATGACGTAAAACCTTGCTAATAAGGTCGTTGAAACGACATTTTTTTCAGGTTTTCATCTATTCTTTTCATTTCTTAATTTAGTATACTCTACTTTTTTTTAATAAGAATTATATCTTAATTTTGTATTAAATGCAACTCAAAAGTTTTGTTTACGATTAGTCTGCCAATAATAATTCGTTTAGCAGTTTTATCGCACACAAGAATATATCGTCAGAAAGCTGGGGAGGGGTTTTAGTAGCCATTAAAAGAAACGAGAACACCCGAATTTATTTTGTAAAAAAATGTTATAGAAATTCACGCTTGGAGGAAATCCTATGATTTAAAATTCATCGTTGGAGTAACGCTGGCGGTATGTGGGTACGTGGTGGCGTTAACGTAGCTCCGCCGTTGGGAAAATATCGCCGTTGACATTTCATATCGTCAGCTTTGCATTCGATGCGACGTCACTTGACTCAACACACTGCGATGCGCCTACACAGTTAAACAACAGTATAATCAAAATATCTGTCGACTGGAGCGCCTAATGATGTCTCAGCAAGATGATTATTATGAATTATAAAATAGACCTGACAATCAACGAGGACTTCAGAGAATTGAAAACTTGGAACTCGAATTAAAAAATATAATATAATGGAGTTTTTATCAACGTGATCAAGAGAATAGTCGCGCTGGAAGAAATTATGGAATTTAGGCAGGAATTGTTCGTCTGACTGCGAGTTTGCGGTTTTAAGTGTTATAAAAATAATATTTTAGTTCGATATTAATGTTTATAAGTATTTCCATTAATTACTTAGATGTTCATTAAATATTTCCCTATCGAATATTGTTTTATTTTCCTTTGGAAATGTACCTAATTAATAAAAAAGTTAGAAAACTATGATAGATCTTGAAGTGAGATATGGGATGGAATAATAATAATCGATGGGACCTTTTTGGCTAGAATAAAGATTAGATTAATTACTAGCTGTTCTTCATGGTTTCACCCGCCTTAACAGTTTCCGCAGGAATTCCGAGACATACGGGATTGTACGTAGGGACCGTCAATTTATAGTAGATACAATAGCTGTGCGTGTCAATTTGATGCTCCGCTCCTATTGGTCGAAGGCCGATGCATGTGTAGCTTATAACCTTCCTCGATAAAATGTACTACTATCCAACATAAAAAAACAATTCGAACCAATAGTTAGTACCTAGTAGTAGTAGCCCGTTCAATCAAACTCTTCAGCTCCAAGTATAAAATATATTAACTAGCTATAATAACTCATGGTTTCATCCGCGTTTATTTTTCAAATAAATGAAAACATACAGAGATAAAGCGCATCAAAGTTTAGGGTGGGGGCTCGTGACGTCACTTACCGCTACAAGCCGCCATACAAACTGCACTAGTTAGTGACGTTACGCGAAATTTCAATTCAATGTATCACCGTTATTTTTTGATTACGTAAAAAAAGAAAAAAATACGTGTCCAATATTTTTTATTAATCTACAAGACGGACTAAAAAAAATAGTTAAATAGCCTAATAGGCTATAGATGCTTTCATATTCATACCCTTTCAGTTTGTTACTCCATTTCTGACTATGATAACCACATAATTGTGACAATTATAATCTTTATCAGTACCTAGTATCTTTGCTTATCACAAGGAGTATCAGGGGATAAAAATTGTAGGTAATTCTATCGATAAATACTTTTACAGTTGAGGTGGCGGAGTGACAGCCACTCGTTTTAAAAAGAGTTAGTGATTTTTTAAAATGGAAATGGTGAGTTATACATATTTATAAGTGACACAATATTTATCTACCTATTGAAACGTGCTGATAGATTGACAATTAACTAGGTACCAATTTAATATTTTTTTTAATTGATGTCACAAGACCCTTCGGTAATTTATTATAGGTACTTACCTACCTACCTAGGTTGGTACTATGGCTAGTAGGCATAAGCAATAAGTATTTATTTTATCTAAATCCTATAAATTACCTACCTACCTACCTACCTACTGAAATACCTTAATAATTTGAGGAAGTAATATTAGGTACCTATATTTCAAGGATTTTATGCAACAAGCTGGTTCGATTCTTGCACTGAATGTTTCTTTTTAAATTGTCAGTCAAAGTATTCCTGCCTGCCTATTAACCTGCCTATTAAGATCTAGTTTCTAGTAGGTAGTAGGTACATAACTACCTACATCACAGATAATTTATTTTAATACTATACTCCAACATTAAGTTAGTCGGTTGGAGTTCTTGATAGTAATTTACCTATCTACCTACTTTAATTAACGAATTACTTTAGTTACTATTTAGGTAGAGTCATTCGGGGTAAGAAAACTCGGCGGGTAAGTGTAAATGCTTCGATACGAAATTTCAATACGAAAATTTCACCGTGTAGGTCTTTATCTTATTCTGTATCTTAGGTGTTCGAGACCGTCAAAAAAGTGCGTGCTCTTGAGTTGAGTCCTGAGGTTGAGTCTTGACCGGAATGACTAACGGTCAAAAATAGAGCATCATCTATGACCTACCTAGCTATTTATTATCTGTCAACTGTGCCGTGTCAGTACAAACCAAGAAGCTTATATATTATGATAAGCTTCTTGGTACAAACCCAACTGAAAAATGCTTGCGAACTTTTACAGTACCTATCTTTGAATAGAGAACCGTAATGACCATTGGTTTAAAGTAGAAAATCCGACGCACCGTAATTGTCAGTTTGCGCGAGGAGACGCTTGAAGCCAGTTTGGTTTTGCATACTTACTTAAAAATAGGCCTATAAGTTCTTCGACATTAAAAAAGTAAAAATTAATAGGTAGGTGAACGAGCGCAATGTCCTACTGTCTGCCACCATCTTTTGTTAGTCATATTATAAGGTCGCTGCATACGTAACGAGAAAACGGGAACGTAGTGTAAAAGCATACCAATAATTTCTTTGTCCGTTTTTGACACTTGTATCATCAAGGCCGAAGGCGTCACCACATTCTCAGTACCGAATTAACGGAGTGACTGTAGCGGAAACACGGATGGGACAGGAACAGGACACGCGCGGGGCGTGACGTGCTAAACCTTGTCTGCGACGATATTTTTTCCGCCCCGTGAGTGCCACGTTCCCGTCCCGTCCTTGTGTCCGTGACATAATATGCTCTTTCGTAGGTATATCTACATTTTGTATGAAACAATATTTCCGATACTTACCGTCCCGTCCGTCCGTATAAAAACACGTCACATATACAGCGGCCTTTAACTTCTTACATCAGAATTTCGTCCATTGTAATTTCAACTTAAAGGACAGGGTCTAAGGTCAAAATTTTAATGAACGAAAATTTCAACGTTAGGTTTTAATAACCGTTAGCCGATGGTTGACCCCCAGTTCCTAAAATTTTAAACTAATGCAATTCGTAAGGTGAGGGGTGCGTGGTGCTACATTTGGATGGTTATGATGGCGACTGTAGCGGCGCAAGAGCCGTTCACATTGGAGGAGTTTGTCGGCGGAGTGTTCGCACAGCGAGGATTTACGGGCAGGTGGATATCAGGTATGGACTCGCAACTTGTGGAAGATGGAACTCTTGCAGACACCTCAAGTAGGTATTGAGAAGAAAATATATAAACACGTAAACAAAAAACAGTTTTGAAAATAATAGATGGTAATTTTGCATACCGATACTAGACTTATCTATTGACGACAGCTTTAGAAATATGATGAAATGTGACCTCTGTCACCAATACCTAGTAGGTACCTCTGTCGTCGCCTACATCATAGAATAGGTACCTACTTTTTTATCTGGGCCAAGCGATGGGAAGATATCAAATAAGGTACTTGATACAAATAAGGCCTATGCTCAAATAAGGCCTATAGTGCGAAAAAGTCGTTTAATGTATTTACATCAAATATATATTGCACGAACGTATAGACTACACCTCCACAACTCGGCAAATAGTGCGCGAGAGGCCCGCTCATGCTCACAGCGCCCGTGTTCGTCGGTCGTTCGTGGATGACGGCCGTTTTCATTGCGTGTTATTAATTTGTCGTAATTTCTATCGTATTTTATTACGGTATTTTTTTGAGTTTTATTTCAAGTTATGTACACGGTTTACATTATAACTCATCAAAAAGGCAACTATGACTTTATTTTGTATTATTTAGGATATGTGAATTAATTATTGCGTATAACATGTATGAGGTATATGGTACGAAATAAGGCCTACTATTATATTATATATTATATGTATATATATAAATAATATATATTATATATTTTATATTATATTTAATAATATTTTTGAGAAAATATGTTCATTTTCTAATATTTGTTTGAATAGATATGTTGTTTTTTATAGTATTCTTTATTTCTTGTTAATATACGACGTCAAGTCTGACTAGCAATTTAAGTATAATATTTAGTCACATAAATTAAAAAGTTGCACAAGGATCTCATGAAAACGTGATAAAAAACTCAGAAATACATAATTTTATAATGATTGATAGTTTAATAACAATATTCCTATACTTTAAATATGTAGGCTTAATTAAGTCACTAGTTTTTAAAAAGGCCTAAAGCTAAGGTTTTACAATTATCTCATTTTAGTTGATTTTTAATTGAAGATTATATAATGTTTACTTAATTCATAATAAAATATTAACCAAAAAAGAAGTCCACGCTTTTATTTATCACCTTCTTCGAATAATTTATCAAATTTTGAGTGTTTGAAATTAGGTAGGCCTTATTTGTATCACTTACCTTACCCTCTTAATAACACGTTGAAGGGGCTGAAGATGGGCTAGGTATATCTAGGTGTACGTAACGTAAGTTTATCTAGATGTCTTTTCAGAGCGCGATTTTATCTAAAAATATCTTTTTCGTGACAGTGTCTCGTAAATCTTTGAGGAATGAGGTAGGTACAACAGGTTACTATTGGATGTTATTAGATAGGTACTGACTTTCAAAGTTATATATATTTAGCATTTTAGCTATTAGGTACTCAATAACGGATCACACCGAGCGAAGCTCGAAGCACAAACTAAGTTTGAGTTCGAAATTCAAGTTGATATTATCATAGCATAGTGCTGATCCACAAGAATCCGTTTACCTACAGGTTTATAGGCTACGTCAAACAACGCTTATCTTACACAGCTCGGAATTTACCTACGAGATCGACAATATTCAATCCTCTGTTCGTATTAGTATGAAGGTAATACCTAGTAGGTAAAATATATAAAATAATAGCCGTTCCCCTTGGTTTTACTTGCGTTAATTTCGGAATTTCGGGATAAAAAGTACTCTATATGTCACTCAGGACTACCGTATAGCTTGCCATAAGTGTGCCCTCTTTTATCTTGAACACTCGTCGATCTGACCTAGTTAGTACGCCATTTCACATCAGGACAGCATTTGCAAGTAGACACTTTTGCTTTCTGGTTCCCCTACTTTATAATAGAGTAAATAGGACCTTACTAATTTATCCCCTCACAATAAGAGAGGTCAAACGTAAGGTCTCAATGTGGCTTGGTTCGCTCAACTTCTTAGAGACGGAGAACCTCTTGAAGGTATGAGCATTATTGTAGCGTATTGTGGCTTTATGTATTTTATTATTAATGCCTAACTTATTTATGATGAAATTTCCTTTATACCCAATCTCACTTTTGTGGTTACCAAGTGTTGGAGATAATAAGTATATCCTTTTCCTTCTGGTGTTCGCCTTGGTTACATAAATTAAATTTTGACCAATTGATTGTACCTAAGCGTACATTGATTGTTATTATCTTTATCAAAATTAAGTGCAAATTATGTATTTTAAAATAAGATAATTTCTTTGTATCATAATTACGAGGGTGAGCCAAGGGCGTACCCAGGATTTCAGCTAGGAGGGGGCAGGGGGCTGCTTATACCTGTTTCGAAAAGATCGTCTGTCGGGTATATTGAAACAAAAAATCATGAAAATTGACTTTTATTCATTAATTTTGATGATGACACAAAACAAAATATTATACATAATTATACCATACATTATGTATAATATATTATTATATTATGTATGTATATATTAATTTAACAGTAATCTTCTCGGATTTGCCGCAAAGTCTATGACAGTCTTTTCAATAAACTCACTGTTGTCTTTTAAATAATTGCGATGTACGCTCATCAGACATAAACCTAAAATTACATTTATTTAATCTTCTAGGGGGGGCAGCTGCCCCCCCTGCCCCTACCTGGGTACGCCCATGGGGTGAGCGTTAATATCTGCAACACAGTTTTTAACTAAAGCAGGTATTAACGTTCTAACCTGTTTTTGTACTTCTACTTTGTTCAAATAAAGAATTATTATTATTATTATTATTATAAGTATTAAGTGAAAAATTTTTCAAAATCGGTTCAGTAGATCCAGATATTACCTACCCCTACAACGTCACAAACCACAATTCACAAACTTTACCTCTTTACAGTTTACCTATAATATTAGTATGAGTAAAACCAGAATAGTTGCCCCGGAGGTAAAGTTGCCCCGATCGTAATTATCTACTCTAGTTTCGCGGATGAATCGCGTGCTATTTTATTTATCTACCTATCCCATATGGGATAGATGTCACAAAAAGTAGAGGTCCGCAAAAATCGTTAATACTCTGGAAATGTCAAAGATTATATCTTGTAAATTTTATTTTGTAGATAAAGAAACAAAGTACTTGCCAGTTTTAAAATAAAGTAGGTATTTTGATTTTTGCACCTACCTACTTACTGGGAGATATAAAATGATTTCAAAAGGGTAAATATCAACTATCCGGGTTTTACCCTAGATAAAAGGACAGGAATTATTTTAGTAGGTACTAGGCAGTATGTTGGTGAACTTGGCATATCATTTGCCAGCAGATCAATTTTTTTTTAGAGTTCTGTTCGCATGCAGCTGAGTTCTAGAGTTCCTGATACTTTTTAGAAATAGTTCCGGCGTTTAAACCTGAAAAAAACGCTGTTGAAAAAATGATCTGCTAACTTCCCGTAGCAGATCATTTTCCGGAAAATCAAAAATAAAAGCGATTTTCTTTTGCGTTAAGGTTAGTTGTGGAGTTCCTGATACTTTTCAGAAATAGTTCTGGCGGTCTTACCCTAAAAAAATCAATCCGTAAATATGGGTCTAGAAGTAAAAATAATTAGGTTTTAATCGTAATAAAAGGGTTTTAAAGCTGTTTTGAGGCAAGAAACCTTTTGTTTCTTAATGTTCGATATCAGCACTCTAGAATAGAACTAGAATTAGGTGCAGAACTTCCGTTAAAGAGCCAGCAGATCATATTATAAAAGTAAAAAAGTATAAAGATAAATTTTAAGTGCTTTCACCAATGCGTGGACTAGCACGTGGAGGCCGGAACTATCTCGTTTCTCATAGATAAGTATCAGAACTTCGATACAGAAGTGGATCGCAAACCAGAACTCCCGTTTAAAATCCAGCAGATCATGGTAGAGTAGTAAAAAAATTCTAAAATATATTATTTTAAGAGTTCCAATAGTACGTGGAGGCCGGAACTCCTTTGTTTCTCACAGATCAGCATCAGAACTCCAATACAGAAGTAGATCCGAGACCAGGATTCCCGTTTAAAGTCCAGCAGATCATGGTAGAGTAGTTAAAAAGTTAAAGAATATTTATTTAACAGTTCCACTAGCACGTGGAGGCCGGAACTCCTTTGTTCCTCACAGATCAGTATCAGAACTTCGATACAGAAGTGGATCGCAAACCAGAACTCCCGTTTAAAATCCAGCAGATCATGGTAGAGTAGTAAAAAAATTCTAAAATATATTATTTTAAGAGTTCCAATAGTACGTGGAGGCCGGAACTCCTTTGTTTCTCACAGATCAGCATCAGAACTCCAATACAGAAGTGGATCCGAGACCAGGATTCCCGTTTAAAGTCCAGCAGATCATGGTAGAGTAGTTAAAAAGTTAAAGAATATTTATTTAACAGTTCCACTAGCACGTGGAGGCCGGAACTCCTTTGTTCCTCACAGATCAGTATCAGAACTTCGATACAGAAGTGGATCGTGAACCAGAACTCCCGTTTAAAATCCAGCAGATCATGGTAGAGCAGGTAAAAAGTTAAAGAATTTTAATTTAACAGTTGCACTACCATGTGGAGGCCGGAACTCCTTTGTTTCTTACAGATCAGCATCAGCACTCCGATACGGAAGTGGATCCGAGACCAGAACTCCCGTTTAAAATCCAGCAGATCATAGTAGAATAGTAAAAAAAATAAAAAAAAAATATTTTAACCGTTCCACTAGCACGTGGAAGCCGGAACTCCTTTGTTTCTCACATATCAGTATCAGAACTTCGATACAGAAGTAGATCCAAAACAAGAACTCCCGTTTAAAATCCAGCAGATCATAGTAGAGTAGTAAAAAAAAAAAATAAAAAAAATTTTAACAGTTCCACTAGCACGTGGAAGCCGGAACTCCTTTGTTTCTCACATATCAGTATCAGAACTTCGATACAGACGTAGATCCAAAACCAGAACTCCTGTTTAAAATCCAGCAGATCATAGTAGAGTAGTAAAAAAAAATAAAAAAAAATTTTAACAGTTCCACTAGCACGTGGAGGTCGGAACTCCATTGTTTCTCACAGATCAGTATAAGAACTTCGATACAGAAGTGGATCGCAAACCAGAACTCCTGTTTAAAATCCAGCAGATCATGGTAGAGTAGTTAAAAAATTAAAAAAATATTATTTTAACAGTTCCAATAGCACGTGGAGGCCGGAACTCCTTTGTTTCTCAAATATCAGTAACAGAACTTTGATACAGAAGTGGATCCAAAACCAGAACTCCCGTTTAAAATCCAGCAGATCATGGTAGAGTAGTTAAAAAATTAAAAAAATATTATTTTAACAGTTCCAATAGCACGTGAAGGCCGGAACTCCTTTGTTTCTCACATATTAGTACCAGAACTTTGATACAAAAGTGGATCCAAAACCAGAACTCCCGTTTAAAATCCAGCAGATCATAGTAGAGTTTAAAAAAGGTAAAGAATATTAATTTAACAGTTCCACTAGCACGTGAAGGCCGAAACTCCTTTGTTTCTCACATATCAGTACCAGAACTTTGAAACAAAAGTGGATCCAAAACCAGAACTCCAGTTTAAAATCCAGCAGATCATGGTTTCCAAAATGTTAAAAGTTAAAAATATTATTTTGATAGTTTGACGTATCACACTTATATGTTTGAGATTAAAAAAATCATATTTAATTATAGGATACAGCCAGAGATGGGAACTCTTTTCGATAGAGTGTGAGACAAGTAATTTTCTCGACTACACCTCCCAATGAGACCGGAACTCACATAAAAATATCAGCATATCAAACTTTTATGTTTGAGATTAAAAAATTCATATTTAATTATAGGATACAGCTAAAGATGGGAACTCTTTTCTATAGAGAGCAAGGCCACTAATTCTCTCGATCGAACCTTCTGCTGTGACCGGAACTTACATAAAAAATATCAGCATATCACACTTATATGTTTAGGATTTGAAAAATTCATATTTAATTATAGGATACAGCCAGAGATGGGAACTCTTTTCGATAGGGTGTAAGATCACTAATTCTCTCGATTACACCTCCCAATGAGACCGGAACTCACATGAAAATATCAGCATATCACACTTATATGTTTGAGATTTAAAAGAATCATATTTAATTTTAGGATACAGCCAGAGATGGGAACTCTTTTCGATGAAGTGTGAGACAAGTAATTTTCTCGACTACACCTCCCAATGAGACCGGAACTCACATAAAAATATCAGCATATCACACTTTTATGTTTGAGATTAAAAAATTCATATTTAATTATAGGATACAGCCAGAGATGGGAACTCTTTTCGATAGGGTGTGAGACCACTAATTCTCTCAACTACACCTCCCACTGAGACCGGAACTCACATGAAAATATCAGCATATCACACTTATATGTTTGAGATTTAAAAAAATCATATTTAATTTTAGGATACAGCCAGAGATGGGAACTCTTTTCGATAGAGTGTGAGACCACTGATTTTCTCGACTACACCTCCCAATGAGACCGGAACTCACATAAAAACTCCAAATATACGTCAAACTATCAAAATAATATTTTTACATTTAAAATGCTGGAAACCATGATCTGCTAGATTTTAAACAGGAGTTCTGGTCTTGGATCCACTTCCGTATAGGAGTTTTGATGCTGATCTGTAAGAAACAAAGGAGTTCCGGCCTCCTAACGGTTGTGCAACTGTTAAATTAAAATTATTTAACTTTTTATTTGCTCTACCATGATCTGCTGGATTTTAAACGGGAGTTCTGGTTTCGGATCCACTTCTGTATCGAAGTTCTGGTACTGATCTGTGAGAAACAAAGGAGTTCCGACCTCCACGTGCTAGTGGAACTGTTAAAATTTTTTTTTTTATTTTTTTTACTACTCTACTATGATCTGCTGGATTTTAAACAGGAGTTCTGGTTTTGGATCTACTTCTGTATCGAAGTTCTGATACTGATATGTGAGAAACAAAGGAGTTCCGGCTTCCACGTGCTAGTGGAACTGTTAAATTTTTTTTATTTTTATTTTTTTTACTACTCTACTATGATCTGCTGGATTTTAAACGGGAGTTCTGGTTTTGGATCTACTTCTGTATCAAAGGTCTGATACTGATATGTGAGAAACAAAGGAGTTCCGGCTTCCACGTGCTAGTGGAACTGTTAAATTTTTATTTTTTTTATTTTTTTACTACTCTACATGATCTGCTGGATTTTAAACGGGAGTTCTGGTCTCGGATCCACTTCCGTATCGGAGTGCTGATGCTGATCTGTAAGAAACAAAGGAGTTCCGGCCTCCACATGGTAGTGCAACTGTTAAATTAAAATTCTTTAACTTTTTACCTGCTCTACCATGATCTGCTGGATTTTGAACGGGAGTTCTGGTTCACGATCCACTTCTGTATCGAAGTTCTGATACTGATCTGTGAGGAACAAAGGAGTTCCGGTCTCCACGTGCTAGTGGAACTGTTAAATAAATATTCTTTAACTTTTTAACTACTCTACCATGATCTGCTGGACTTTAAACGTGAATCCTGATCTCGGATCCTCTTCTGTATCGAAGTTCTGATGCTGATCTGTGAGAAACAAAGGAGTTCTGGCTTCCACGTACTATTGGAACTGTTAAAATAATATATTTTTTAATTTTTTTACTACTCTACCATGATCTGCTGGATTTTAAACGGGAGTTCTGGTTTGCGATCTACTTCTGTATCGAAGTTCTGATACTTATCTGTGAGAAACGAGGTAGTTCCGGCCTCCACGTCCAGTCCACGCATTGGTGAAAGCACTTAAAATTTATCTTTATCCTTTTTTACATTTGTACTATGATCTGCTGGCTCTTTAACGGGAGTTCTGCACCTAATTCTAGTTTTATTCTAGAGTGCTGATATCGAACATTAAGAAACAAAAGGTTTCTTGCCTCAAAACAGCTTTAAAACCCTTTTATTACGATTAAAATCTAATTATTTTTACTTCTAGACCCATATTTACGGATTGATTTTTTTAGGGTAAGACCGCCAGAACTATTTCTGAAAAGTATCAGGAACTCCACAACTAACCTTAACGCAAAAGAAAATCGCTTTTATTTTTGATTTTCCGGAAAATGATCTGCTACGGGAAGTTAGCAGATCATTTTTTCAACAGCGTTTTTTTCAGGTTTAAACGCCGGAACTATTTCTAAAAAGTATCAGGAACTCTAGAACTCAGCTGCATGCGAACAGAACTCTAAAAAAAAAATGATCTGCTGGCAAATGATATGCCAAGTTCACGCAGACCTAGGCAGTTTCACCCGCTTGAGTTTTAGAATTCCCGCAGGAACGCAAAAGTAACCTAATTTAGGTAACTCTTTATTGTTATAAGCTAATTAGCAGTGAAAGTCCAGTCAAAATTGGTCCTACCGTTTCGGAGATTCACCCGCGTGAGACACGGAACTCTCGCAGGAACTACTTTTATTCTTCTTCTCCTTAACATAACAAAAAAGAATTAGCGAAATTGGTCCAGCCGTTCACGCGTGATGCCGTGAACAAGGGAAATAGGGACTAATTTATATCTTCTTCTTTATAAATAAACATGAATATTTGTATGTCTGTCCTATAAGCGTTTCTAAACCATTACTCCGATTCTGATAAAACTTTGGCGGGTTGTTCTGCCTGCGTCCGTAAAGGTTCCTGATATAAAGAGATCCTGCGGGAATTCCGAAACTCACACGGGTGAAACCGCGGGGCACAGTTAGTATATTATATAGATTATTTATAGATAGGAATAAGTACAAAGGGAGTGCGATTGTTTTATTGCAGACAATGAATTCTCCTACACTATACCGGGCGAGTCCGGAATTTACGTGTTCGATGCAGACACCCTGACTAGCAGCGTGTACGTTTCCAGCGAATTATTGGTTTGTAACTTTTCTTATATAATAATATAATATTATAAATAATATGGCCAGGGCCAGGACCTTCATAGAAATTTTCAAATTTGAAACAATTATAATGATATAGATAATAAATTTTAATTAAATAGGTATTTTAAAATTATGGTACTTATGGCTTTAGGTATCATAAGAAATAGTGGTTAAGACCTACAAGAATAAAATTTAAAAGGAAAAATATTTATTACCTTATATGTATATCGTGCCGGTTATTAAAAATAGTTGCTGTTAGTGCGGCAATAAATAAATATTTTTTAAAAATAAAATAACTAAGCGTCACGATTTGGGACGACTTAAGTAAAAAAATAATAAAAATACAATTACCTATACTAGCTGCTCCCTGCGGTTTCACCCGCGTTAAATTCGGCGTCACCGCGAGAATCCCGGATAAAAGTACCCTACTAATGTCCTTTTCTGTATTTACCCTGACAATGTGTCTTGCAAAATTTCACGATGATAGGTCAAATAGGTAGTTAAGGCGTGAAAGTGTGAAAAACAAACAAACTTACATTCGCATTTACAATATCAGGACATAAGACGAAATATTCTATTTTTCTACCACCATTATCAGTGATCAGAATTTCAAAAGATGTATTTTTGTGATAGGTAGGTTAGGTATAGAATAGATATTAATTTCTTCGGCTCTAAATAATTTTGTAATAACTATATATTTATTTTATTTTCAATTCTTAGGGCCGATTTTTATATACGTAGATATACCTACCTAATAAGGGCTAACCTGAGATGTTTTAAAATGAAACAAATTTTATTTGAACTATCAGACGAATAAGAAAAAACCGTTTTGTAACTATTGCCTACTTTTGATATTATACAACGTGTTAATGACTTAAACCAAAACCTGATACACCCTATTAAAAAAAATAAACAATAATATGATTAAAATATAAACTATGTCGAAAAAATTAACCCACCTACGAAATTTTAAGCGCTACGCCCGCACCTATCTACGTGTCAATGACGGATACAATTTTTTTTTGCTACGGGTGGCGTACGCGCCAAATATTGTGTGTATCATTTTAGACATGGGCTTATAAAAATGAAAGGTCCAACTACCTTGAACTTGTAACTTGAAATCTTAAACGTCTTCTATACATAAGTAGGTAGGTATAGGTTAATTGTTTGCTCACCTTACTACTACTACTACTGTACTACAAGTATTATTACTGTACTATAACTATAAGTATTACTGTACTATAAGTAGTACTACTGTACTATAAGTATTATTCTATAAAATTTCGGCAGGAGTTCCTGAATACTACTAATCCAATTCTATCAGCGGACAGAGAATACATTTTAGCTCCTAGCAACGTAGAGCAGGTAAGTAATAAACACTTATATATAGATTTAGATTAACAACAAAGAAGTTATAAAACACCGCTTTTATTTATAAACCAATTAGCTTCTCCCCACGGTTTCTCCCGCGTTAATTTTGGAGTTTTCGCGTTAATTTCGGGATAAATAGAGCCCCCCATCTCCAATATCCCAGTACCTTTTTTGTACCCCTGACAACGTGTACTTATGCAAAATTTCATGATGATCGGTTACGTAGTTAGGGCGTGAAAAGGTTACAAACATACAGTTACAGTAACATTTATAATATTAGTATGGAATATGGATTATTGAAGCATAATTTTATTATCAGTGTACCTACCATACCAAATGATAAACATTTTTATTTTATAACAGTTAACTGACTATAGATAAATAAGTTTACTATAAGTAACTTAATGAAAGGTCAGATAATGAAACGTAATGAAAAATGTTTTTAATTTTGTGTAGTGGCACAGATAACTCGTTCTTTTAAATCATCGCCAGAGAGGTAGGCAGAGATATGACTTCTTCGCCTTGAATTCATAATCCTCCGCATACGTGCCAGAGTTGCTCTTGATGTTTGAGTTTCTGATGTAGGTACCTACCTAAATGTAAACATTTTTTTTTTCAGGTTTACAGATATTCTACGACTGCTCAGTTTGCCCTATACGAAATAGCAACAGGGTACAGTAGTTTTTATTTTATACTAGCTGTTCCCCACGGTTTCATCCGCGGTAATTTCGGAGATCCCGCGGGAATTCCTCGATGAAAGGTACCCCATGTCCTTTTCTGTACCCCTGACAACTTGTATGCAAAACTTCATGAATCAGTTCAGCCGTTGAGGCGTGAAAGTGTAACAAACAAACAAACTCACTTTCGCATTCATAATATTAGTTAATTAGTTAATATTATTGCTATTTCTTCATGAAATTTTTGTTAAACTTAAATTAAACTAAACAAAAATTTAACACTAGCTGTTCCCCACGGTTCCCCCGTGATTATATCCCCCTTGTTTTAGTTGTTTTAGTTCCCCCTTGTTATTTCGGAGTTTTCGAGGAAATTCCGGTATCTGGGGGCACGGTAGTGCCCCAGGCAAGATGGGCCAAGCGAAACGGAAGCACTACCTATCTTTTCTCGAAGCGCTTCGTCGTTTTGTTGAACCCTTATAACTTGGCTTTGGATTATACTAGATAAACGAAATTTTCGGGACATGTTTTCAATAGCAGACTTATCAAACATATTAAGTTTTAATTGCATAGCTCTTATAAGTTATACTTTATATTTTATTGATATCTAAAAAACCCTGATTTCTTCATTGACTCACTGATGATTATCAAAATTCTTAGGGTATTTCCTAATGTTCTAGAAAGCTGAAATTTGGCGTGTAAGCTAGTATTAGTTCAGAAACAACAAAAAAATTATAAAACTTGTAACTTTTATCCCCCAACCCCTTAAACTGGGGGATGGAAGTTTGTACGAGAATTCCGCAATTTTGACTTACAAAAAGAAATGAAATCCCACCAAAAATATTTTCATGTCAAATGTTGCCAAGACGAGACTATTTGACGGCACTGTCAAAAAGTTATCAGATCTCATGTAGAGGCAAGCTTATAACTCTACACACCCTAACTCTATAAGGCCTAACTTCACAAACTCTACACATTAGTCAGAATATGTGGCTTGGCCGTTTTGTTACTGCAAGAACCTTTGTATAACAGAAAAGTAATTAACAGTGCATAAATTTTTCACCTAACGCTTATGTGAATGGAGCGAAATGGTCAAGCCACATATTCTGACTAAGGTGTAGAGATCGAGAAGTTAGTCCTTGTAGAATTAGGGTGTGTAGAGTTATAAGCTTGGCTCTACATGAGATCTGATAACTTTTCGACAGTGCCAGTCAAATAGTCTCGTCTTGGCAACATTTTACATGAAAATGTTTTTGATGGGATAAAATTACCCTCTGTCTTTTCTGTGCCCCTTACAACGTTAGGGACCTAAATTTTTTCCAAACATTACGTCTGGGCTATAAAATAACAGAAATTTCGTGTGCATTTTATTTTTCTGTGTAGTGCA
Organism: Zygaena filipendulae; assembly: GCA_907165275.2. Lineage (NCBI taxonomy): Eukaryota > Metazoa > Arthropoda > Insecta > Lepidoptera > Zygaenidae > Zygaena > Zygaena filipendulae. The sequence goes on from OU015649.1 coordinate 5,024,666, forward strand.
AGCGCTCATAAATTTTATGGACCTCTCTCTGGAGAGAAATATCTACTAAATTAACACAGAAAAGATATCTTTAAATTTATTCAGTCAGGTACAAAGGCACCTGTGCCCTGTTTATCAAAACTTACTAGCCTTGTATTACAAGCAATTTTCCTGTAAAAAAATTAATTATTACAAATATGTGTTTATCAAAACTACACATGTAAATTACAAGTTACAAGGGTCGTTATTTATTTCACAAGTATATTTTTACACTTGTATGCGTGATTTTGTTCATCAAAAATCCCATAAAAATTACAATTTGTAGAAAATCGTAGCAAATCCAAAGAGTGTCCAGCGACTCTCCATTCCGTCTTACATGTGTAGTGCTTAGCACCTATACCACAATAAATTTTATTTCAATTGTTTCATTACGGAGTTCGACAATCAAGATTTGATAGTAATATTCACGACTAGCTGTGCCCCGCGGTTTCACCCGCGTGAGTTTCGGAATTCCCGCAGGAACTCCCAACTTCTCACCGTTTAAACCTTCCCTGTATTTCTACAAATCTTTCAAGATCAAAATTAGCCAAATCGGTCCAGCCATTCTCGAGTTTTAGCGAGACTAACGAACAGCATTTCATCTATACTAATATTAATAAGAGCAAAACTTGGTGAGTTTGTGACGTTGTAGGGGGTAATCTCTGGATCTACTGAACCGATTTTAAAAATTCTTTCACTTATAAGAAGCTACAGTGATCCTGAGTGACATAGGGTACTTTGTATTCCGGGATTCCCGCGGGAACTCCGGAGTTTGTGAGGTCCATGGATCTACTTATTATACGTAGATAGGAAGATAAAGTGATCCTGAGTGACATAAAGTATTTCTTATCCCGGAATTCCCGCGGGAACTTAGAAATTACCGCGGGTGAAACAGCGGGGGTCAGCTAGTTTTTATATATTATAAAGAAGATAGCTAGACCCGCGGTTTCACCAGCGTTAATTTCGGAGTTCTCGCGAAAATTCCGTTATAAAACTGTAGGTAGCGCGTGTATGCAAAATTTCATGATAATTGTTTGAGTACCTACCTAGCTAAGCCGTGAAAGGTAACAAATGGAAAGACAGACAGAGTTACTTTCGCATTTATAATATTAATATGGATTACAAACTTTACCTCTTTTTACTATAATATTAGAGTAGATTATCATGAAGAAGTGAAGTACCTAGTTAGAATTCGTTTACATTTTATTGATTGTAACCTTTTTTTCGTGGTCACAGGAATGTAACGTACATAGCTGGCAATCAGCGGCTGCAGTTGTGTATATTCGGCGGCGGTCACTCCTTGGCATACGTGCTGGACAACAATGTGTACTACCTCCCCGATGCTAGCTCCAGCGAGGCAATACAACTGTCAACCGACGGTATCCCAGGCGTTGTCTACAATGGCCACGCGGATTGGGTTTACGAAGGTGAGAGCCGATAAAAAATGTCGCCTATTATTATACTTAGTTGAATTTTAAGTTTCGCGAGAGGTAAAGTAATAGTACAATACGCGGGATTGTTGTCAACTGATGAAGGATTCCCGAAGAGTCTTATAGCTTTTTGATGACTCCACCTTACCTTAGGGAAAGAACGGTTAAAAACAAAATTATTTAAAAAATGTAGGTATTTATTTATGTAACCATGGCAAGTTATACTGCTCTACAATAAACTTTTCGCATTAAAATTCTCTATCGATAAATAATTTTTTATCGATAGAGTTTAGTTTGTACTTTGTATGGTGCAATCTCTTTATGTTTTTTGGCTTATAGTAGTTTTTTTAATTGTTCCTTTTTAAGATGTTTAATAAAGAGTTATCTATCTATCTATTCGCCTATTACCCTTTTTCCATCTTCGAAATTAAACTAGGACGTCATATTAAAGCACTCATTGACTCTCATTTGGGAAAATGATGAAGCCTCAGTTTTGACGTTTTTTATACCAAAAAAATTGGTATTGCATTTTACAGAGGATGTGATGTACACCGGACAAGCGACATGGTTTTCCACGGACGGTTCGTATCTGGCTTTCGCCAGTTACAACGATACTCTCGTAGAGAGCTACTCTTACTACTATTTCGTCGATAAAACTGATCCAGACGATCTCTATCCTGAACTCGTTGATCTGAAATATCCCAAGGTCTGTAGTGAAATCTTTTTACACATCGCATATAATATTGTTTCATCTATTAAAACTTACATTTGGCATAACCATCATAATTCACCTCAGTGTTTCAAATAAGAAAAAAATGTTTGGATTACCTAAGCATCGTATTTAGTTAATTACGACTCTATTAATAATTCGTATTGAACCAAGAACACAATATAACGTGTCATAATATTCCTACGTACTTGCCTATACTATGAAAAAATTATAATATGAGAAAATTGGCTCTGACGATCCACCTTAACAAAGCTTATTACATCAGAGAAAAAAAAAATGCACCTTTCAAATACCCAACTCGTTAATTGTATTTAGAAAAATATTTTTTAACCAAGGCAAATTAGAACTTTGCTAACGCTGATTGTATTCTGAGTAGAATTACAACGTATCACGAAAGGATACTAATGCGGTACAGTATTTACTTTTAGGTCGGACGTACTAACCCCACCGTGCAACTACGCGTGGTCAATTTGACCGCATTGGTGGCAGGCGAGGAATACGTTCGTGTCTTCGAGGCACCTGATGAGGTCACTGAAGACCATATCCTAGGAGGTGTGACGTGGCTTACAGACAACGAAATGGCTATGCACTGGCTCAATAGAAGGCAGAACTACACTGTTCTCAGGATCTGTAACGTGGAAACGGACTTTTGTGAAGTAAGTATACAGTAGTGACAATCTTTAATGTTGTTTTGATTTGCCTAAAGATATCAAAGAAATGCATCGCTTCTTGATGTCAGTTTTTGTTATTTTATAATTATTACTATTCCCGCCCGCGGTTTCTATAACGTTTCACCCTTTTAACCTTAGAGATTAAATTACGTACTAAAAGTCCTGAAATACGTGTTATTTAAAAAGAAGAGGCCACATAATCCCTTCCTCAACTAAATTAAAAAAGTGTCATACAAACTTTCGCCCCTTTAGAGGTTGAATGTTCTTACTTACAATTAGTGATTGTCTATATCTATCTTTAAATATAAAAATGAAATACTGTTCGTTTGTCTCGCTAAAACTCGAGAATGGCGGACCGACCTGGTGAATTTTGATCTTAAAACATTTGTGGAAGTTCAGGGAAGGTTTGGAGTTCCTGCGAGAATTCCGAAACTCACGCGGGTGAAACTGCGGGGCGCAGCTAGTACAATATAAAAAGTTTGTTCAAAATTACAAATTTGTAGTCTCTGTGTTTTGGTTTGGACTTTGAATAAGTAAGTAATTAGTAGGTAAATAGGACATGAAATTGTAAAATACGATAATATATATATAATTAAAATTGAAGTGTCTCCAAATTAACAGCCGAATTAAATAAAAAAACCATTTAAAAAAAAATTCTCTGTCCTTCGGTCTGTCTGTCTGTTTGTTTGTTCCGGCTAATCTCTGAAACGGCCGGACTGATTTTAACGGGACTTTTACTGGCATATAGCTGATGTTATAAGGAGTAACTTAGGCTACTTTTATTTTAGAAAAAATAGTTCCTGCGGGAATTCCGAAACTCCCGCTATCTACTAAATCCCGCTGAGTCAGTTCGTTCCTTTGGACTCTAAATGATTAATTCATCCTAACTCAGGAAGAGCACAGGCAGCAGCCCAACGGCTGGGTGCCTATCGCCTTACCTCGGTTCAGCAGCAGCGGAAACTTCTACGTGTCGACGCGTTGGTCCATGGAGCAGGCTGATGGCAATGTCTGGCAACACCTGTACCTGAGCATGAGGATCAACGGAACCATCGTTTCTACTTCCATCACACCCGGTGCCTTCACAATCAATAACTTCGTCGGAATGGATGAAGATAATTTAGCATAGTAAGTAGCATAGTAGTAGTTCTTAGAATCAAATTAAAAAGAACATAAGTACCTAAATAAAAATAAAAATGCGTGAGTGTCGTGGAACACTTGGTTAGAACGAAATTTTTTTCATATTAAACTGAGTCCGTTATGTCCGCTATGCGTGAAAGAGGCAAAAATACAGAAAAAATGGTTTCGAAAAAAATTACAGTTGCTTTGTTTTTTTGTAGAGCGGCTATATGAATGACGCCGTGACGGAAAATGAATTTTACTCCCATCCGTACCATGCGATAAAGAACTTCGTTCTAAAAATAAACGTAGGTGCATATATCCAAATATATAACCGACCCTGCAGATTAAAAATCGGAGATAAAAATGATAATTAATTATTAAGGGGCAAATAGTGCAAATGCCATTTGTACTGTCTCGTCTTTACTGAACTTACGTCGCAATACTGTTTAGATCGGATTGGTGCAAGTAACTAACTATACCGCTTCTCCTTCAAGAGTTCGCGGGTTCGATTCCCGGTGGAATCGGACTTTGTGTGACAGGACCACCGACAGTTAGTTCCGCTTTCCATAAATAGTACCGTAATACCTACTACCACCAAACAACACCAAAATTCGATTTGTTTTTTTTTCTTAATTCTTACCAACCAGCTACTTCACGCGCACCGTGACGGACTCGCCGTGGCAGTCGCAGGTGCACGTGACCGGGGCGAGCACAGGCTGCCTCAGCTGCGGCCTGGTGTTGCCAGACGGCGGGCCTTGCACCTGGGCCACGGCAACGCTCAGCCATCGCGGCTCATACATGACTATCACGTGCTCCTCGCCCAATGAGCCATCCGCCACTTATATCATCAATCCACGGGTAAATAATGCTCAAATAAATAGCATGGCATTTTTTTTGTCTTCACTGGTGTGGCAAAGATGTACCTATAACTACCTACCCTAACGCTGAGGGTGTGAGGATAACCAACCACAAATGCCTGGTGCAGATTGGTAGGGTGAACACACGTTCTACTTGATTTTATAATAATTGTAGGTGCAGGTTTCTTTATGTTGTATTCTTTGATTCATACATTCATATAATAAGTAAATCAGACATAAACGTCGAGCTAGGGACGAGCCTGGGATCGAACTTCCGCCCTGTGAATAAGAGGTGAGAATGGGCATGTTGACTAATTTTAATTTTTTAGTCCGTCTTGTAGATTATTAAAAAATATTGGACTCGTATTTTTTCTTTTTTTACGTAATCAAAAAATAACGGCGATATATTGAGTTGACTATTCTGACAGTTTGTATGGCGGTTTTAGCGGTTAGTGACGTCACGACCCCCTCTGTATATTTTAATTTATTTAAAAAAAGCAAAAAATACGTGTCTATTGTTTTTTTTATTTTCTAACTGACGGACTAATTAGAATTTTGATTTTCAAAAGTAGTCCACATCCCCATTCTACAGCATGGGCTAACACGGCTCGCCGGCAATAATTAAATTGACAAAAACCTTAATACTAACTTAAACTAAAAACTTAGGTAGTGTCGTAAACACGTAAGCGTTTGAATCACAGCTAACAGCTTTCTGTGAAAGGAGGCCATAATAAAGGTACAATTGCTTGTTATTAAAATATTTTGAAACAAACGAACTGCTGAAGACTGCGGAACTCTGCTAAATGAGAGTAGTGTAGAAGTACACAGGACCGGCTGTCGTGGACAACACTTACCGCCGCACTCAGAGTCGACTTTAATGATTACTTAGTTAAGTATAGATTTTTAAAACAAAACCACCGCAATCAGACAAGTTTAATAAATTAATGTTAATTGGTATTTAACTAATTAAGTTACATCTCATTAAATGCCAATTAACATTAATTTACTGAACGTCTCTGATTGCGGCAGTTTTGTTTTAAAAATCTATACTTAACTAAGTAATCATTAAAGTTGACTCTGAGTGCGGTCGTTAGTGTGACTGTCGCCATATTATTATGTACAAAAATCGCGATTCCGCCTGTGCCTGTGCAAAATTATACTTGTAACATAATTCTTGTCGACATACATCTGTTTAGGACATAGATATAGATGGTAGAATTTAGACAAAGTCTTTTATCATTCGTTAGACAAATTGGATATGACGTGGGGCCCGAGAGGCATCAGCTGCGTCCCGGTTTGCTCGGTACTAATTAGTCAGAGACAACATGTCTCTCTCATGCCTTTGTTGTAGTCGGGTCTCATTTTTCGTTGAACATATTCTATTTGCTCGCTTAAAGAATCGAACAACTTTGTACACTTGGGAAGACAACGCCGCGGTGCGGGAGCGGCTGTTGAACAAGAGCCGCCCCAACAGCATCATCACGACCGTGCCCCTCGAGAACGGGTTCCCCGCCCCCGTGCGCCTGCACCTCCCCCCCGGGCTGGACGTAAACGATACCGACACCAAGTACCCGCTGATATTCTACGTGTACTCGGGACCCAACACCAACACCGTATACGATACGTTCACTGTTGGTAAGTTTTTCATCTATTTTAATATTTTATAGAGCTAAAGTTTGTGAATTGTGAGTATGCGAGTTAGTGACGTTGTACGGGGTAATCTCTGGATCTCCGATCTACACAACCGATTTCGAAAATTCTTGCTTTTATAGGAAACTACAGTGGTCTTGAGTGACATAGGGTACTTTTTATTCCGGAATTCCCGCGGTAATGTCGGAGTTGCCGCGGGAATTCCGAAACAAAAAGTCCGCGGGGACAGCTAGTAATCCTGTTGGTGCATTATTCAGAAATTAAAAACAAAACATCCTCGAAAGCAATTTTAAACGAGGGGCTTCGATCCTTAGAATACATATTTATAAAAATAAGACGTTGATAATATCTGATATGATCTTACCGCCGCACTCAGAGTCGACTTTAATGATTACTTAGTTAAGTATAGATTTTTAAAACAAAACTGCCGCAATCAGACAAGTTTAATAAATTAAAGTTAATTGCCATTTAACTAATTAAGTTACATCTCATTAAATGCCAACTAACATTAATTTACTGATCGTCTCTGATTGCGGCAGTTTTGTTTTGAAAATCTATACTTAACTAAGTAATCATTAAAGTCGACCCTGAGTGCGGCGGTTAGAGTCTAAACTCTAAGATCACGTAATGCGAGATCACGTAATCAAGTAATGCGTGATCTTAGAGTCTAAACTCTAAGATCACGCATAATACCCGAAGGCCTGTATGATCGCACGTCGGCTACTTGTGCGCTCGATTTTCATAAATAATTATTTTTTTTAGGATAACTGCGTCGAAGATTTAGGTTTTGTTTGAGAGGTTTGAGGCGGGAATTATACTATTCGAATAATATAATAAGTTTCTCTTTTAAAATTATACCGCGTGTAGGTTGTTTTTTAAACGACTTCAAAAACGGATGAGGTTATAATATGTTCAGCACTTCAGCTGTATGTAACTATTTTTTTTATTTGTTGAATTAACTTTATGTTGGTCGATTTTAGGTGGCCGAAGAGCTTATTTTCACATTTTATTTTTTGTGGAATAGAAGTCTAACTTCAAGTATTGGTGAGCGTACTATTATTATTGATACATTAGAGTACCAATGCGTCTGTTCAGGTTATCATTCATATTTGGCGACGAACCGCAGCATAATCTACATGCTGGCCGACGGCCGGGGCTCCGGCCTCAAGGGGCAGGACATACTGTACTCCCTCAATAATGCACTCGGCACTGTCGAAATTGAAGACCACTTCGTGATTCTGAGGTAATTATCATATAAAAATCATCGTAAACTTTTAACCGGAAATAATTGCATACGAACTATCTGCGAGAAAAATAGGGGTTTGTTCGGTAAAGTTCGCGATCGAAAAGTTCCCCATATTAGTTCAGCAGTAAGTATTTCTGCTGTGAGTATTTCGGTTGGGCAGTTGGGCACCATATTTGGTTAAATAAATAAATAAATAAATATTTGGTCAGTATACTCTCGCGTAGTTTACACATTATTAACACCGTGCGGGGTCAGTTACCGTGCCTGCTGGTCACTGATATTGTGTCGCCAACATATCGGATATGGATATGTCATATCCTTCGGGCAACGAAGGGCGACCGATAGTCCGAAACCTCTTCGGTCTAATTGATTTCTCTCTATATATTATACAATTACCTAAATAAAAGCATTAGAACATCCTATTAATTAATCTAAATTACAAAGAGAAAATATTTGATTTTCTGTATGTTTGTTTTTTTGTAATGGATAAATTTAAAAACTGATTAACCGATTTGAAAAAGAAACACCTTAATAAATGCGGGTGAAATAGTAGGGGTCCACTTGTTACTTATAAAGAGACTATAGCTGTCCCGCGCGGTTATAACACCCCCAGTAATTTCGAAGTTCCCGCGGAATTGTTCCATACAAACTTTGCAACCCCTCCTTGGGGTGGAATGTCAAAAAATCCTTTCTTATCGGATGCCTACGTCATACAAAAAACACACCCTCCAAGTTTCAGGTCTGATCAGCGGTTTGGGCTGTGCGTTGATCCATCAGTCATTCAAGACAAAGCATTTTATATGTATAGATAATATATATATACGGATAATTTTTGCATTTGAATAGGCTAGCCTGCTACAGAATTTTAGTTTTTAGTCCGTCATGTAGATTAATAAAAAATATTAGACACGTATTTATCTTCTTTTACATGAACAAAAAATAACGGCTTCATATTGAGTCGAAAAGTCACGTGATGTTGCACTTTACACATAGGTACCTATACCTTGTTGTAACGTCATGAGCCCCCACTCCTTTAAAAAAGCAAAATATACGTGTCCATTATTTTTTTAATATCTAACTGATGGACTTAATAGAATTTTGATTTTCATACCCCGCCACCATGTCTATTCTGCCAGGCAAGTACTGGACCGCTACCAGTTCATAGACCGCGAGCGGATCGGCATCTGGGGCCACAGCTACGGCGGGTACGCGACGCTGCTCACCCTCGCGCGGGACGACCAATTCCTCTTCAACTGCGGCGTCTCCGGGGCTCCCGTCACCTCCTGGCTTTACTACAGTGAGTACCTACTATTATAGTAGTTATAGACACGCCGCTGTTTCATAGGCGTATATAGAGGGGGGGCCGAGTGGGCCGGGCCCACCCCAGGATGGTCTAGTGCCCACCCCAAGATGTTGGGCTACCCATTCGAAATTCTATAATACTGCTTCAGACGACTTTATATGCCAATGCGCTGTTTACGTAATTTCAGCACTACCTGGCATTGTACGCCTCTTGGTCTTGAGGTAGTGGGCTTGGAGGTAAACCCAGCCCCGGTCATGTCTATACGCGTGTGCTTTTACTGCAGACGTAGGACAGGATACACAAGATTTAATTTATTTTTCATTACTCATACTCGGAAAGTAGGTCTGAAGTTGCCTGAGAAGCGGGTTGAAAGTAACCCTTTTCAGCCCTAGGGAGAATCGCTTTCAACTGACAGCTGGATACTGCAGAAACTCAAGTTTTTTTGTATGTCATAGGGGCATACTTACTGGCCAGTAGCACACCTAATGGTTGATTTATGTAAAATAAAATTCACTCATTTTTTCTTTAGCTAATTCCTATTTTTATTTTGACTTTCCTTGCATTCGTAATGAAAAGCACAGTGTTATCCTCGGGAGAAAGACTTATTAAGTCCCTCGATCTATCAAACCCCGTCTCGGGACTAAATAAGTTACTTTCACCCCTAGGATAACAATGTACTATAGGTGCCTACTGTTAAAAAAAGATTCTTCTCCATTGAAATAGCATATTATTTGTTGTTGTAGCATAATATTGTACTGAGTTCTGAGTATAGGATCGAAAGCAAAAACGTGTTATCGCCTCCTGTCGCGTAATCTTTGCATAATGCATCTCAAATTATAGATTCACCTTTAGTACCTAATCAAGTTGCGTGCCCGTAGGATTCTCTACATAGAGCCACATGCAAAATTAGCCTAACGATACTGTCATAAAACATAGTATTAGTGTAGTATTAGTCTGAGACTCCTATAGTATAGTTAAGTACCTATATACATAACTAGCTGTGCCCCGCGGTTTCATCCGCGGTAATTTCCGAGTTCCCGCGGGAATTCCGGTATAAAACTAAGCTAAGTAAATTATCATAATGTATGTTGCATACCCCGCAACATACATTATGATAATTTACTTAGCTTTTTTACTATCTACTACTCTATTTTTACTTTTTAAATTATCTCCACTTAAATTATCTTAAGAAATGTAGATTGTGGACGGTCTGAATGTAGAGTGTGAAGCCATCTCCCTTCTACGGTCGCCACTGAAAATCAGCGTCGTGGAACTTAGTGCCACGGCATAATGCTGAGTGGTAGCCATTTTGGTACCAACTATTCTAGTTTAAGACTCACGGTTGTACTTATTTTATCTTTATGGTATCAAATAAACTTTTTTCAATTCTATTCTATTCTAAAACGTACTCTATGTCCTTTTCTGCACCCCTGACAACGTGCATGCTAAATTACATCCAAACCTGTTCAGCGGTTTTTGCGTGATTGAGTAACAAACATCCACACTTTCAAATTAATAATATTAGTAGAATAATAGTAGTAGAATGACCAGCATTTTTATCTCGAGTTCCAGATGGAATTTCGAAAAAATTAGTATCAAAGTTAGACTCTTAGCAATACAACAAATACAACCGCGTTCAACTTGGTGCAGCAGTTTTTGCGTAGCGCGAATACAAAGATACAGACAGACAAAAATTCTAAAAAACGGTATTTTTGGCTTCTATATCACTCATAAAGTCGCATTTTTTTCTTATTTATCTTCCATATACAGACATCGACCTGTTACAATTTTATTATATGTATAGATGATGTATGTATTAAGTATTAAATTGGATAACCTGAAAGTGCCATTGTATTGTGCTCGCTTCTTAATTGGTGAGTGATATATAATAATATGAATCAAACGGAAGGAGAACATTAATTAAAAGGTTCTTTAGAACCAGTTTATATTCGAGTTTATATATTCCGATTCGCCCTTATCAATCCAAATGTGCTTTCCACTTAATGAATTCAACGTATGAAATGTATTTTTTTGTCTTATCCTCGTGGTTGTGTCACTCACATGGATTTCCTAATTCTCTCGAGAACTATTACGTTCGTTACGAATTAAAACAAATACATTTTGTGTAAGATTTACACAATATACCTATTTGTTTTGGTTTATCTACCTCCATCAGTTAACAGTTTCTCACTTTTTGTAACACTGATGAACAAAATGTACTTAAGTATACCTAAATTGGCATATAAAGTAAGTATACTTTTTTGGAAAGACTAAAAATATTTAAAACACATGAAAAATATATTTATAGGTCGATACATTTACTTTGATTTTTAATATAATACATTATGCTTATAATATACTATGTGATGTGAATACTAAATATATATGGTACCTAATCTTTATATCTTCTTTATAAACAAAAATGAATGTTTATACGTCTGTCTGAAACCATTGATCCGATTGTGATGAAACTTTGGCGGGTTCTTCTGCTTGCGTCCGCAAAAACTCACGCGGGTAAAACCGCGGGGCACAGCTAGCAATATATAAAAATGAATCCCTATTTCCCTTGGTCACGGCGTTATCAAATAGATATTCTTATTTTTAACAAGATTTTAATTAGCAAATTATTGTTTTTATCTAATATTATATAGATATTTTATCCAATACTATATGTGTAGGCAAGTATGCGCAGGTTGTGTCTAGACGAACGTGATTAGATAATATTAAGAAAATCAAACAAATACGCAGTTAAGACTATGACTAATTGTAAGTATTTGTGTTTATGTTAATCACGTTCTTTGTACCAGACACCAGTAAAGGAACGACGTGCCCGCCTTTAAACAAGTTGCCAACGCGCAAAACAATTTGCGTATAGGTATAGCAGCACATCCAAGGGCAATAATCATAATAATACTTAATTACTAGAATAATATTATGTTGATTGGAACTTTGTGTTTCACTAGGGCTTAAAAAAATTATTGAATTTCAAAATATTATTGAATGTTCGATAATACAATCACCGTTGAAGCAAAGACGAGTCACCCTCAAATTCATTAGATTTATAATTTTTTACAATCAGTGACACTTTGCTCTATTATTATTATTAAGATGTCTAAAAACGACCCAAGTATCGATGTGATTAAATTTCTTTCTTGCATGGTTTTATCAAGACCCATTAAAGGTCCTTTCACACCGTGTACCACTTAAAACTCTTTAGCAGCATTCCAAGACAAATGTTTCCCGAATGGGTGGTATCACAAAGAGACTAGGTGACTTTGAGTGCCCGCTTCGGAGCCTTGACTTATCCGATGAACGTTGTCGTATTTAAAAACGATTTTTTTTTCATTATCTTAATAAAATAGTAATAAAAAAATACTATATATAAATATTTTATTATTTTTAATCAAAGTATTATAGTAGAGATATCCTGTAGATGTGGCGCGCGGATTTGCTTGACTATATAGATACCGGTTGCATTCACAAGTTTCAAGTGAATGAACCTATGGGCCAAAGCAATCCTCGTGTCAAGTCGTGTCGTGCTTTCCTTTACAGTTTGCTGAGGAAGAACTTTAGTAAATTCTTTTCCGTAAATCATAATTTATTAGGTACATACAATAATTGACTTTTAAGTTAAAACTAATATCCAAATTAGTGACTTTATGAGCAAGCCCCTCTATAGGTACTCTAATTTATATTAGTGACTAGTTTCCCCACGGTTTCACCCGCGTGAGTTTCGGAATTCCCGCAGGGACTATTTTTTTCTAATATAAAATAGCCTAAGTTACTCCTTATAAAATCAGCTATCTGGCAGTGAAAGTCCCGTTAAAATCGGTCCAGCTGTTTCAGAGATTAGCTGGAACGAACAGACAGTCAGACAAAAATTAAAAAAAAAAAAATTATGTTTATACCATATATTATACTTTCATATGCATTTAGTGAAAAGCTGTTAATTTAGAATTACAAACAGATACTTCAATTTTTATTTTTACTTTGTCAAAGATTTTTACCTGCTTTTTTTAAATTACCTGAGTTTTAAGATATTTGAATCTGTAGGTAGGTATGCATACTGCATATACCTATGTACAGCTACAGCCTGTACAGCTGTACAGCCTATGTACAGTTTTGTCAGCCTGCAAACTTGGCACATAGTAAAATTCAAATTTTGAAATTTTTCTTTATTTTATACTAGCTGTGCCCTGCGGTTTCACCCGCGTGAATTTTGGGATCAGGAACCGGACGTAGGCAGAACAACCCGCCAAAGTTTCATCACAATCGGACCAATGGTTTCGAAGTGCATAGAGGACAGACATACAAACATTCATTTTTATTTATAAAGATAAGTACGCTACGAGTTCACTAAATTATTATGTTGAAATGTGAACCATTTGAAATCCGTATTAGAAATTTTGCAAGACGAAATACATTAATATACATAGTTAATGTAAATCACAATGAATTGATAAAATTCACTGTTTTATTTACTGTCGCGATTCAAATCACATAAAGTATTTACAACTCTAGAACTGTTCGTGCTGATCACTAAATAGTATAAAATAAAGTCGCTTTCTCTGTCCCTATATCCCTATGTATATGCTTAAATCTTTAAAAAATCTTTATCTTCTTTTGCGTAGGCATCGGATTTCGATGCGGTTTTCACCAATAGATAGAGTGAGTGAGTCAGCTAGTACTAGATATAACATCACTAGATTAGGTATTTTAACTTTACTTATTAGGTACTTATCTGTTACCGTTGCCTTCTTCGATTTTTATTGATAAGTTTTAATGATAATCAAGACACGTGGGGTCAAAGGATCAACAATGGCGGATGGGTGACTAGTCATGATAACAAAGTGACTAGTGGTTAATGAATGCCGAGTGCGTAATTTTCCATGATTTCAACTTAACGGTCGGATTGGCGAAGTGGTTGGTGGTTAATATCTCCCGGCTCCCCGTTAGTAAGGAGGTTCCGATTGCGATAACCGGTGGTGGAAGACTTTGTGTGATGAACTTTTGGTTCAGCTTTTCAGTCTGGACGAGTTTAGTACTATGTAATTGTATGTGGTACCTAGTACCTACGTGTTTGACCAAATCCGAGAAACGAGGATTAGCGAAAAATAGTCAAAGAAGTTTCACGACTGATTTTGATAATAACTAAAACTGTGGTTAGGTTATAGTAGATTATACACCAAGGGGATAAAGCACTGTTTTATGTCACGGGCGCTACATTGAATCCTGAACATAACGAAGGACTCCAAATTTAACTCCCGAGCGCAGCGAGGGTGTTATAAGTTAATTCCCGACCAAAGGGAGGGAATTAAGATTGAGTCCTGAGTGCAGTGAGGGATTCAAGCGCCCAAGAAAAAAACAGTTTTATCCCTGTGGTGTATACTCTACTTTTCTCACATAATGCGAGACAATAAAAAACCAGGCTTAGTAGATCCTATATAGCCACTTCTTTCAGCTGGCGTGGCCTACTCGATTTGACAAACAAATGAAGTTCGTCTCACTGCGAATCTAGTGGGCCACGGCTTCGGTCTTCGAAAATCGAGTTGGCCGCGCCCGCTGAGAACACATTCTGTTTAGCGAAATGAGACGTTATGGACATAGCAATAAGAATTATGAAAGTGAAAATCACATTATTGACCAGCGGGTTATAATGAAATTCAATAGAACATTATAACCCGGCTAAAGCCAAGAGATATAATGTCTTGCTTTCGGTAAGGTTTACATGACATATAATTCGGCATTGTCGAGCATGTGGTGTGAAAATACTTATTAATTACCTACGTATAGATCTACCTACTTCAGATATATGGTTCAGATGTCAGATAGTATGTATGTCTATAGGTATAGGCTAGGTAATATAGATCTACTTTCAGTTCAACTGTTGTTAGTTTACATAATTAAATTGCGACATGGATTTTCCCGCCGCCAGTGCACGTCGTGGAACAGGCGAATTTGACTGTTATCTTTTTTCCTGCTATCTGCGTCTACGCAGTTACGTGCATACATGCTCTGCGTTAGGCCAGGCTCATAGGATATATTAAGTATATCACGCCTTTAGAATTAATGTGATGTAACTCAAAAATTGCGATTTCTTGGTAATTGAGTTTTTTCGGCACATAACCATGTTTTTTCAGGTCAATCAATTTATCAATATCAGCAGTTACAAGAATTTTGAGTTAGGACACTTTAATTCTAAAGTTGCGATATTGTAATTTAAAACTAATGAGGAAAAACATAGGAAATACAAGAAAAAGATTTTTTAGCTGAAAAACCTTTTTGAAAGAAATGACAAAACTCAATATTACCAATGTCCTATTACCATTAACGTAAATCCTAATATTATAGATGTGAAAGTGAGTTTGTTGGTAGGTACTTTGTTTGTTATACTTTCACGCATAACAGTTCAATCTGATCATCATAAAATTTTGCATGCACATTGTCAGGGGTAGAGAAAAGAATAAAGGGCACTTTTATCCCAGAATTCCCGCGAGATTTCCGAAAGTAACGCGAGTGAAACTGCATTAAATTCAGCATACTATTACACGTTGTCAGAGGTACAGAAAATGATATAGGGTACTTTTATCTCAGAATTTTTGCAGCCACACCAAAATTGACGCGGGTGAAACCACGGGGAACAACCTATCTATATCTATTCTATACATCCATCTATATATATTAAGTATACATACATATAAATAAATCTGAAACGGCTAGAACGATTTTAACAGGGCCTTCACTGGCAGATAGCTGATGTTATAAAGGGTAGGTAACTTAGGCTACTTTTATTTTAGAAAAAAAAAATCTTGCGGGAATTTCGAAACTCACGCAGATGAAACCGCGGGGCACAGCTAGTAGTATTATAAACAACTAAAAACGCTATCCGCATCAGACGGACAGATGCTGCGGAAGGCGACTTTATTTTATGTGTTTCCACCTAAAATAGTTTATCAATTTAGATGCGGCTTTCAGTAGGCATCATTTACCTATAGGTAGGTAGGTAGGTACTTATAGAATTTCCTCCAAAGGGTTTTTAGTTTTTATTTATGCATAAAGAGTTTCTAAACGAGTTCAGGAATTCACGTTACTCATTTTGTTACGAGTATAAATAAATTACGTGACATAAAAAAGTACATAATTATGTAGGTACTTAACATAAATTTAATTGAAAATTGGAAAATTTGCGTGTAAATCACTGTGTCCCAGGTTGACAAAACCTTTTTCATCAAAGAGTTCTCGGAAAAAATCGGAATTAACGCGGTGGAAACTCTGGGCTTGGCTCTAGGTAGGTACTAATTATTTTACTAAATTGCTGAAATATGTGGTTGAATAATAATCCACTTCACAACACACAGATCTACTTGATCCCACACTAAGCTATAAGCTTGTGTCGTGGAAACCAAGCAAACGTGGTATATACTACACATATTATTACATATATATTATACTATAGATGTATATACACACCCAGACTGGAAAATGGAACCCTGTGTTCATCACACAAAGTCCACCCCCACCGGGAATCGAACCCGGAACCTCTTGATTAGCGGGTAGGCATGGTGACCATTGCGCCAATGGGGTGGATGTTAATGGAATGAATAATTTTTCGTCAATACATGGGTAGTCTTTTGTTCTTGTTTAAGTGGTAGATGACTAAACAAGAACAAAAGACTGATTCAACTCTGGAATAACCCAAGATTTTCCTTATCAATGTCACTTAGGTAATACTTACCGAGGAATAAGGAAAATCGTTGCAGGCATGTCATATTTCTAACAATGTAAGCTTGATGTGTAGGTACTCGAACAAAAATAAGGGCCACGTGAATATTAGTACAACGTTTTTCGAACTTACTCCCTTTAATCAGAAAAGACTTTTTTCTTTATGTTATTTAAACCTTATTATGTTTTGATACAGTATTAATAAGAAGAGAAAGAAAAAGGGGATTCCCTTGATTGCGATCTTGAATTCTACCTAATCCCTTTGTTTGTCCTGAACGACTGACTGACGGATCAACGCACATGACTAAACCAATGATCATATAGAGACCTGAAACTTGAAGGGGGTGTTCTTTGTGTGACGGATTTTCTGAAATTCTATCCCTAAGGGGGTGAAAAACAAGCGAAAAGTTTGTATGGAAAAATTCCGCGGGAACTCCGAAATTATCGCGAGAGAAACCGCGTATAAACCTTCCTCTTGAATCATTCTATCTATTTGTGAAAACCGCATGAAGATCCGTTCAGTAGTTTTAAAGTTTATATCGCGAACAGACATACAGACAGACATTTCAAAACGTAAAAAGGCTTTTTTTTAAGTAATTAAAACTAAATGAGCCTAATAGACTCTGGGAGTTTATTAGTAGCCACTGAAGAGTTCTACTATTCACGTCGTGACTCCATTATCAGATTCTCCAAGTTACCAAATTACAGTTTTGTCATCCGAACCACATTTAAATACAAAGTTTTATTTTGATACGACAAATAGAAAGAATGGTTAAAATGTACGTCTAAGATTTTATTACTTACATTATTAGTAGTACGATTACAATGGGCTTGTCAACCAAATTTAAATTTTAAGTCCGTCTCGTAGATTAATAAAAAAATATTCGACACGTATTTCTTACTTTTATACTTAATCAAAAAATAACGGAGATACATTGAGTTGAAATGTTGCGGGACGTCACGCCGTGCTACAGTTAGCACGTTACGACGTCAAGAGCCCCCACTAATCTTAGTATTTTTTCAATAACTTGAAAAAGCAAAAATCAAAAATCTGTTATTAATCTATACAAGATGGACGAAAATGAATTTTGATTTCCATATTCCGGATGCAAGCCTATTGCTAAAAAAACGTTGAAAGCTTAAATTATTATAATTTATGTTCAAAGTAAAAACAAACATGTGGCCCTTATTTTAGTTCCGGCGAGTATAAAACACGCAGAATGAAGAAATGGATAACAGTCGAAGCCTGCATCTCTTAACTGACGCATCTATAGTGAGAATCAAGCTTTACAAGAAAATAAAATATATTACATCGAAATGGCCAAAACATACCAGTCAATGTTGCTGTTGGTCTGTTTGTCGTTTCTGTTGATCGTTTCTTCGCCGCAAAACGCCGTCCAAGCGGACAAGCTCATCGGCAGCTGCGTTTGGGGTGCAGTGAACTACACTTCGAATTGCAACGCTGAGTGCAAGAGGCGCGGGTACAAAGGGGGACATTGCGGTAGCTTTGCGAACGTCAACTGTTGGTGCGAAACGTAATAACTGTCACCGATTTTATAATGCATGGAACCCGATGAAAATCAGCACACCGAAACGTAATATTTGGATACCATAATACAATTTGCCAACAGACTACCGAAAATATTCGATATGATGTATTATAGCTTTTTGTATTTATAGTAATGTAGTTATATATATTTTTAAATACTTTATTTTTAAATTTTGATTTAATTTGATTTAATTCAATGTATTGAATAAAATGTCTACGTATTGTATGAAAATTGTAAAGTTTTAGTGGGATATATATATTTATAGGATATATTTAGGGGTTCCCAATTCGACTGTATTTTTTTAAACTTTATT
The DNA here is from genome assembly GCA_907165275.2 of Zygaena filipendulae. Classification (NCBI taxonomy): domain Eukaryota; kingdom Metazoa; phylum Arthropoda; class Insecta; order Lepidoptera; family Zygaenidae; genus Zygaena; species Zygaena filipendulae. The sequence continues at coordinate 5,043,275 of OU015649.1, forward strand.
TTTATATTTTAAATTTTGATGTATTGAATAAAAATGTATTGTATTAAAATTGTATAGTTTAATTTTATCCTATACTAGCTGTTCCCCGCGGTTTCACCTGCGGAAATTTCGGAGATCCCGCAGGAATTCCGGAATGCAAAGTACCTACCTACCCTATGTCCTTTTAAGTTTAATAAATTAATGTTAATTGGCATTTAACTAATTAAGCTACATCTCGTTAAATGCCAACTAACATTAATTTACTGAACGTCTCTGATTGCGGCACTTTTGTTTTAAAAATCTATACTTAACTGAGTAATCATTAAAGTCGACTCTGAGTGCGGCCGTTAACTACTCAACCGATAGAAGCATACCTACACATTGTTAGAGGTACAGGAAAGGGCATAGGGTAGTTTTTATTCTGGAATTCCCGAGGTAATTCCAAAATTAACGCGAGAAACGGCTAGTAGATATATTTTATAATAGTAAAATCGTCCAAGGCACCAACATTTATATCATTTCTGAAAGTTTTTTAGGTGAGGAGTAATCCTACTAATATTTTATCCTATATTTAGGTATATGTATTTTTATTTACCTGTTAGGTATATGTATATTTATTTGTTTTCAATGTATTTTAATATTAGCTGTCCCCGCGGTGTCACCCGCGGCAATTTCAGAGTCCCGTCCAAATTTCGCTTCTTTAATTTCACCTCACTTCACAAACTTTACCTCTATAATATTAGTATATAGATGAGTAGAAAAAAATAATTTTGCATTCCGCTATGAAACCAGCAGAATAATCAGTATGTTACTGCTTTCAGTCTGATTTTCAAAAAAATTGATCTATACAAGTATATACATGCCTCCTAAGAGCTGAAATCTTGGCTGAAGTCTGAAGTTGCAGAAATTACTAATTAAATGAAGATCTACTCTATTGAAAATAAACATATTTATAAAATCAAATTCTCTTATTTTTCTGCAATTACTTTTTATATTACTTTTCATTCGGCAGCTTCACTTTATTTACAAAAACCTTACTTATATCATAAACGTATAAGCAAAATAAAAACACTAAGTTAGGTAAGCTTTTTTTTATTATTTAACAATAAGCGGGATTGCCGCAAAAATTCTCTGCTGTACCTAAATATTTTATTTATTATTGGTTTCTTCGATGCAGTGAGCCCTCAACGCAGTTCAACGCCTCAGCAGTCCGTCGAGATTAGCATCTTTATCATCACTTATCGTCATCAAGCCCCATAAATTACATTACATGTGGCGCAAAATACAAATTATAATACATATAAATTACTAGCTGTCCCCCGCGGTTTCACCCACGGTAAATTCGGAGTTCCTTCGGGGGTGTCAGAATAAAATATAGATATAAACCTTCCTCATGAATCACTCTATTGGTGAAAACCGCATGAGAATCCGTTGCGTAGTATTAAGATCTAAGCATACATAGGGACAGACAGACAGCGGGAAACGACTTTGTTTTATTTTATACTATTTAGTGATATGATTTTTATTCTGCGCCACATAACCACCTACCTATATTAATTCTCGGTAAAGAAGGCAGTTAGCATGCACAAATTATTGCATTTACGGCATTAATATCATCCAATTCGTATGTAGTGCCTATAGAAGCAGTAACCAAAACAAAACAGAAGATAAAAAAATTGTTGCGTGTATGCCTTGCTTGGGGCCGTATTTTTGAATCACTCGAATTACTTTCGCACACGGAATCGCGAATTCACATGCGAATGCTCTTAAATATATATGTATATATATATACATTTTTTAAGCATTCACATGTGAATCTTGCGATTCCGTGTGCGAAAAGTAATTCGAGCTATTCAAAAATACGGGTCTTTAGTCGTATCGCACCGCGAGCGGTTTGGACCGCGGTATGAATTGCCCATGACCTCTTTTTGAATGCCTTTCGCACCGCGGTTCGAATCGCCCAAGAACTTTTTGTAATGTCGATTCGGACCACAGTAGGAAACAGTTGTTTTTTTTTTGAGATGGGTGAATTTTCGAACAGAAAAGATATGTAGTTTTTATTACACATTCCTCATAGTACAACCACGCACAAAATATCAGGAAAACAAAATATTTTTCGGTTACATTTTGTCATAAGGCCACGACGTAAAATTTTGTTGTTTTAGCACTGTAAAATTATTAATATTTTACTTAGTGGTAAAAGTTAGTTTCGGGAATAAAACAAAAATTAATTCTTATTCATTTACACCAGGTTAGGTTAGGTCTGGACTGTTGACCACGACGCGCGAGCCAAGCGAGCGCAGCGAGCGTACCGTGGCAGCGGCCGGCGACGCGCCAAAGACAAAATATGGTGACATCTACGATGATGATTGACCATTTGTGTTTTGTTTTGGCGCATCGCCGGCCGCTGCCGCGGCACGCTCGCTACGCTCGCTCGGCTCACGTGTTGTGGTCACCAGTACAAACCTAACCTAACCATTCTGTATAAGATAACAAGGCAATGCGCAAAACACACAATGGCTGCGTTGTGTTCAATCAATCAGCATAATAATCGTTTGAACATTTACCGTGCCTTTAATGTAAATCCTAATACTTACCAAGTGAATGGTGGTAAAAGTGCGAATCGCAAAATCGTTCGGGCTTTTACCATTAAGAGTTGGTAAATCTTAAAGGTCTTACACACGGTATTTCGTGCATTTACAGTAACATAATATATTTTTAAATATGACTATAACATCGCCTTTTTGTTTATTTTTTCACTACCCACTTGCCTTATCGTCTGTACGAATAAATAAATGTAATCCTGAAAATAAAAAAAAACAAAGCAGTTTCGCTCTGTGGTCCGAATCGACCCATACCAAAAGAAACCTTGGGTCATTCGCACCGCTCCAAAATTCTGGTGCGAATGGACCCATTCAGAAATTGTACTTGGGCGATTCATACCGCGGTCCGAACCGCTCGCGGTGCGAAACGACTAAAGACCCGTTGATGGCCCCAGATGTGTACCTCGGGTCATAGTATTATATTATTATTTATCGTTTTTATTAATAACTTTTATTGAATGCATTATTACAGAGAAATTTCGTATAAGTATGATATTTTATTTACCCACTTAAGATAAAATTATTATATCTATTATTGTTTTTAACTTTCAGCTTATAAAAATATTCTATGTGTAAAATAGTCGCGTGATCCAACATTTTATTTAAACTTTTATCTGTCTTTTATTTAATTAGTTAATGCATTGCATGAATTGCACCGGGTTGTGACGTCACGCGAAATTTCAACTCAATGTATTTTTTGATTACCTACGTAAAAAAAGGAAAAAATACGTGTCCAATATTGTTTATTAATCTACACGGCGGACTAAAAAAAATTTAGTCAACCTAGTCAATTATTATTAGGCCATAAATAACTTCCTCATTTAAAATTGCACTCTGTGGCTATTTATTACGTTATGTGGTATGTTTTCAGCGTCGTGGCCGTGAGCGTGGTCACTCACGACGATGCCGCCGTTTTTCAGTTACGACTCACGACCGCGGTGGTCGTGACTGAAAATCTGAAAATAATAATAATAAAAACTGTGAGACATGAATAGCGCAGTGCAAGTCAGAAAAAATGTACACACATCATATTTTATAGGTACATTTTTAAACCGTAAACGCGAACTATCCATATTATCTGTGTCCATGCTATTTATTATATAAATGGGACAATATTTGTCTGTTTGTCTTTTTCACGCCTTAACTAGGTACACAATCGATGGACGTGTATTCTGAATTCCACGGGAACTCCGAAATTAATGCGAGTGAAACCGCGAGGATCAGCTAGTTTCACCCGCATTAATTTGGTAAATCCGCTGGGACCTCCTATTCTACATTAAATAAACCTTCCGGAAAACGGCATCATAATGTGTATTATATAGAAGAACTAAGCGGACACGGACTTAAAATAAAATCTTGTTAATAAAACACGATTTTATTGAATGAATACTATCAATAAAAACAGTCTTCCCGTGCGTATTCGGCTGGCCCCATCACTGAATATCTTTAGGAGTAATAAGACCTAATCTCTGCTTCGTAATTTTCCCTATCTTGTGTGTGTACCTACCTATTCATTTATTGTAGCTTATTTGTGCTTATTTGTTTCTACTTATATTGTGCTTATTTGTTTCTACTTTACAGCTGCTATGTAAATTTAATTTTAATTATTAATAATTGCACCCTACTCTTTTTGTATTATTATAAATGCCAATGGTTAACTGGTAGAAAATGCCGCAAGGCATTAAGTTCGCCATTTGTACTTGTTGTGCAATAAAGAATGAATAAATAAATAAATAAAATAAAAGTTACATTCAGAAAACGCAGTTTCAGTTATCTTTTTTAATTTTTTTCTCTGCTTCTCTTCCAGAATCCAGACCCACAATATATGTAGGTATGATTGAAAACATGAAAACATGATTGAAAACATGTTATTAATTTTTCGACAGATACAATGTATACTGAACGCTACATGGGCTTACCCACTATAGAAGATAACCTGGCGGGTTATGAGATGGGTGACGTCACCCGCTACGTGGAGGAACTGAGGGGCCATGACTTTTACATCATGCATGGTAACGCCGACGACAATGTGCACTATCAAAACGCCGCCAAGCTGATGCGAGCGCTGCAGGAAGCGAACGTGCCATTTGAACAGATGGTCAGTAAATTACTACAAATTAGTTAAATTATTTATTGGAATTGATATAGGTACGGTCAAACGTACCTTTAACATTGGTCGAAAAACCTATCCTACCTATCAGTTATTAGGTACTTAATATTCCTAGTACTAACTAGGAATATAGTCGTTAGTAGTCTAGGAAATTAGTCGAATCAAAAAGCTGTTGAAACGTTTTGATACTCTATATACTCTATAGGTAGGTATTACTATAGGTATTCTGCTACATTCATATAGCCGTGTAAGGTGAAAAATTTATCCAATGTTCATTATTTTTCTGTTATACAGTACTTAGTTCTTGTAGTAACGCAACGGCCAAGCCACATACATATTTTGACTAAGGCGCAAAGTTTGTGAAGTGACACCTTGTAGAGTTAGGGCGTGTAGAGTTAAAAGCTTGGCTCTACATGAGATCTGATAACTTTTTGACAGTGCGAGTCATAGGTGATTGGATTAATTGTTTTTCTTGCTTGGTATATTTTTCAGTTGGACGTGGATGAAGCGTGCTTTATATGTAATTTATTCTGTTAAATGCCAAAAAAGGAAAGTTGCCTGATATTATTCCACCAAATAGTGCGGGTCATAAGGTCTTGTCTTGGCAACATTATACATGAAATTTTTTTGGTGGGATTTCATTTCATTTTGTAACTCAAAATTTGCGGATGTCTTACACAAATTTCCATCACCTAGTTTAAGGGTTTGGGGGATAAAAGTTTCAATTTTTATAGTTTTTTTGTTGTTTGTGTACTAATACTAGCTTACATAACAAATTTCAGTTTTCTAGGACATTAGGAAATACCCTGAGAATTGATGATCATCAGTGAGTCGGTGACGAAATCGGGGTTTTTTAGATATCAATAAAAACTACAGTATAAGAACTATGCAAATAAAACTTTATAATATGTTTAATAAGTTCGCTATTAACAACATATAACTTCGAGAATTTTGTTTACCTGTCAAACCTAAGTTATAAAGGTTAAATAAAACGACAAAGCTTCGAGTAAAGGTATGTAGTGCCCCTGCCGCTTCGTTTGACTAGTCTTGGCGGGAACACTACCGTACCCTGAAAAAGAAAACCTGAAAACCCCGTAAAACAAATTTCACTCCAATAATATTCGTGATATCTCGTGCTGCTGTAGTGACTTTGAGTATCGTTAACATTTTTGTTTGTTTCAGTCTTATCCGGACGAAGCGCACAGTTTGGCGGGAGTGAACCTCCATCGTTACAACACGATGGATCACTATTGGAACAGATGCCTTAATTTGTAGCACAATTAACTAGGTTTCTACTACATGAAAATATATAATAGAACAATTCCTCATTCCTACTTAAAATGTCAAAACAAGTTACTTCTAGAAATGTTTAGGTGATAAGTTACATAAATAAAATTGATACTATTATTTGCTATCATGAATTTTAAATAAAACTAATATTATCCAGACAATGGGTGCTTTATTTGTTATAAAATTAAAAAGTTAATAATTAAACAAATATTATGCTGTTATTAATCTGTAATATAATAGATAAGAGAACAGACATACCTAACCTAACACTAGTAAAGAATGGAATGTTGTGAAGATAAAACAAATAATGGGCATGTTGACTAATTTTTATTTTTTAGTCCGTCTTGTAGATTATTAAAAAATATTGGACACGTATTTTTTCTTTTATTACGTAACCAAAAAATAACGGCGATATATTGAGTTGAAATTTCGCGTGACGTCACTATTCTGACAGTTTGTATGGCGGTTTTGCGGTTAGTGACGTCACGACCTCCTCATCCTAAACTTTAATGCCGTTTATCTCTGTATATTTTAATTTATTTAAAAAAGCAAAAAATACGTGTCTATTGTTTTTTTATTTTCTAACTGACGGACTAATTAGAATATTGATTTTCAAAAGTAGTCAACATCCCTATTACCGGAATTGAACTAGTGAGAGCAAAGCAATGAATGGCACGACGCGACGCGCGACATAGTAAGTATATTGACAAATATAGGTACTTAATTATACACTTTTGCAGTTTTCTGAAAATTTTACAAATAGCATAGACTGTAGGTAAAATGTAGGTAACTAAAGAGATAGGAAAGCGTAAATTCTAACACAAACTCATAAACTGCCACTATACCTACTCGCCCAAACAGTGAATAAATAAATAGGTAACTGATTTAAAAGTGTTATTGTGGCACGTTGACATCGCAAAAAAATTACATCAAGACACGTAATTATGAATTAATTTATTTTATTAGCGTTTTTGTTGAACTAACAATTTTTGCAAACAGGAAATAAGCAATTACGAGAGTGTTGTCTACACTGTTGTATCACACGTAGGAAATTCAGAATTTACGAGAAGTTCAGCGCTCCTCAAGATGTAACTAAAATGTACAAAAAATTACCGTTCCCCTTTGTTCTTAGGTTTTTAAACTAGTTATTTTATTTATGTTACAATGCAGGTGAAGTGAAGTTGATGGTGAAGCAGCAGGAGAACTCGTCAACAATTAACGTCCTTGCATCGGGAAAAGCAATATTTTATAAAAGGTTATGAGCTGTTGACATTACGCTATTGTCACTTACTGCCGCACTCAGAGTCGACTTTAATGATTACTTAGTTAAGTATAGATTTTTAAAACAAAACTACCGCAATCAGACAAGTTTAATAAATTAATGTTAATTGGCATTTAACTAATTAAGTTACATCTCATTAAATGCTAATAAACATTAATTTACTGAACGTCTCTGATTGCGGCAGTTTTGGTTTAAAAATCTATACTTAACTAAGTAATCATTAAAGTCGACTCTGAGTGCGGCCGTTAGACTAGTTATAAACCAGTCCACTTAAAAGCGAAAAATAAACAAAATTTTCACAAAAAAATTAACCACAAAATTATAAAAAAATGCCCTACACTAAAAAGTTAATAATAGCTAAATACCGATTTAATCTTAAAGACAAAAATACACGTTACATTATTATTGGTTTGTGCTACCACTGGTCGATTTGAAGTCGGTGACAAGCCAAATAGGGAGTGGGGGGCTAGGTCAACTCCTGCCACGAGCTCGCCGTGAGCAGAACAACCAAGTGGGCAGACACAAGCGGGCTTAGCACTGAATTCAATTTCGAACCGATCAGTGGCAGCACAAACTAATAATAATATTACGTGTATTTTTGTCTTTTGGATTAAATCGGTATTTAGTTATTACCTATTAACCTTTTAGTGTAGGGCTATTTTATGTTTTTTGAAGTCTGTTTAATTTTTCTACGTAAGTTTTGGTCAACTGGAAGCTAGTAACAGTCGCTTAAAATACTTACCCGTTTTCTTTTGATAAATTTAAGGTTAATTTGATGGGAGGTTAAAGACATCTAAACACAATCGGTGTAGTTAGCGAAGTTCGTAAATCAAACGGGTTAGCTACTCAACCAATCAGAAATTTTTGCATACCTACACGTTGTCAGGGGTAGGTAGGTACCTACAGAAAGGACATAGAGTATAGGTACTAACTTTTATCCTGGAATTCCCGTGGGCCACGAGAACTTGAAAACTAACGCGGGTGAAGCCGCAGGGCACAGCTAAAAGTTTTGGCAAAGAACATAAAAAAAATCTTTTAAAACCACTGATAGGTATACTGCAGGTATCTAGACACGCTTGACACGCGGCAGCGTGTCAAGCCACGTTAAAGCAAAGGAACTGGATAGCCAGCGCCGAGGGTAATATTACACGAACCACTTGGTGCCACTTTTGACCGTTCTATAACTCAAAACCTCTTTTTTATTTATTTATTTATTTAGGCTCACCAACAACTGCTCATACCATTACAAATTACAATGTTATTATATTTTTAACATTAATTAAAAGAGTTAAGTACAACAGTTACTTATAGGTAAGCTCAGCATGCACTACACAATCTGTGACTAAAAAAGAATATGTAAAAAAAAAGGAAACTTAAAGAAAAATTAAATCATATAAATGTACCAAAATTTAAATTAGGTAAGTACTAAAGCTTTGACTGAGATTATCAGTCGTCGTTTATTCGATGTCAGATAAGTGGTCAAGTACGCTCCTATAAAACTTGCCAGGACCGTCAACATTAATATCGACAAATTCGCTACAGCTGTTCAAGAGCTTACATAGTCTTGGGACAGGAGAGCTTGAACCAAGAAGGTAAGGGCGTTATTCTGCTACGAAGGAACCTAGAAGGGACACGGAAATTAAACTGACTTAATAAGTTTGAGCAGTCTATCCTGTTCCTGAGAACCTTGTACAAAAACATTGCGTCGATCAGATCTCTACGCAAAGCCAAGGAATTTTAAAATATCTCAGTCTACAGTTGTAAGAGAGCAACCTCCTTAACATGCCGCTAGTAAAGGAAAGATGATAAATGAACCGTTTCTGGATACGCTCCAGACGTAGTGAGTGTGTAGCGTAATGTGGTCTCCAGACGACGCTACAATACTCCAGCACACTAAGAACCAGACTATTGTACAACAAAACCCTTACCGTAACGTAACCCTCTTTAACGTAAACACATAAAACTACATGTGTTTAATTATATCCATAAGAACATGTAGAAGCCCAAATTTCGTGAAGCTAGCTCAAATGGTTATAAAGATATGAAGGTCAAAAAGTCGTATATATTAGCACTGACTGACTGACTGACATATAGTATCTAAATCTAACCTTCTTCCAGATGACCTAGAAGGATGAAATTTGGATTCCAGCTCGATAATTATGTGTAGGCGTAGAAAAAAATCTAAAAATAAAAAATAATAAGTGGTGTCCCCATACAAAAAATATGTAATACGCGCTAAACAACAGGCCAACGTGGCAGGCGGCACGTGGCACCACATAATTATACATAGAGAGTAAATCTACATAAAAGTGCTCCCGAGCAACACATAAACATAGGCACCGCTCACGAATACCGAGTTAGTTATTTATTGTTTTATTAACCCACTTGCCAAAAAGAAGGTTCTCAATACGTCTGACTGCTTTTTTTTGTATGTTTGTTACGCGATTACTCGAAGACGGTTGGACCGATTTGGAAAATTATTTTTTGTTTGAAAGGGTATACTCCAACTTAGGTCCCATTGCCACCAAGTCGGGATCTGACGATGGGATCTTGGAGAAATCGAGCGAAAGGCACACCTATAGCGATTGGGTATTTGGGTATTTTTAAAGTAAATCATTCATTTGCTTTTGAAAAGCAAAATTTTAAAAAAAGTGGAACTGATGATGAAGACCACAGATGGTCATCGGAACTACTCAATAATAGGTATTTCACAGGTTCCGATTCGTTAACTTTAATGTGTTTTCTAAATAATTTATGCTCGTCACAATATTTTTATAGCCTATCAATGAATTTATATCGTAAGTATAACTAACAGGTACACCGTATAAAAACACATTAGCTGTTCCCCTGCGGTTACAAATGGTTATCCTATAATATAAGATATTATGTTATTTATAGGTATGGATAATGAAGCTTCCTATCAGTAATAGTATATTACATAATACATATTATACCTACCTAGGGCAGCCAATTAATCAGATCAAAAAAAAAAACATGACGTGATCTGAACCTTTCTTATTTTTACTGGCAAAGATGCAGTGTAATACTATTTTTCAGATCGACGGAGCCGGAAAGCGACCACTTCGTTTAGCGCAGCGGATCGAAAGGTGACGCTTTCCGGCCGGAGGGTGGTAGTTTCAGAGATTAAAGTAAGTTCGTAATGTTTTACACGGCAATAATACAAAGGGTATCATTGCTATTAAATTTGTAACAGGATAGGTTAAACTTGTATTGTAAAATACAAAACTAATATTATAACGAAATCAAACATTTTAATATTAATTATGTAATAACAAGAATCATTGTTTTTTTTTTTTAATTATTCTAGTTATCTTCATTGCCGTTGAATTATTTTCTAGAATATTATAGTTCTTCCATCTTCGGTTCTTCGCTTCGCTACACGCCTCTATGCAACTGAGAACGAACGAAAGCGAACGAAGTGAAACCTAACCAATTACCCTATATGAAACATTACTTACATAAGTCATAGGTGGCGTTGTAAAAAAATAAACTGCGAAGTAAGCTGCGAAGTTTATTCTTCTTCATAGTTGAAATTCAAAATAAGTAAGAAGTATCTACAAAATAAAAATTTTGGGGAGGGAAAAAATTGAAATGAACCCTTTTATTATTTATTTATTTAAACTTTTTGCACAATATGGTACAAAAGGCGGACTTAATGCCATTGCGGCATTCTCTGCCAGTCAACCTTCAAGATCAGCAGAAAGTGTGTTTGGTGGTGCATATAATAAAGTACTAATATTTATGAATTAATTACAACCTACGTAATTCGATAATATGATTATCACTCCTATGTGATGTCTGTCCTACCGCTCCGTGGCGTGGGTCACCAAGATTCTTCTCAATAACAGCTAATGTAGAATCTTGGGCATAAAGATAGTTTTGCCTCCGCCCACTAGAATCCCTTGTATCCACTGGGGGAGAGTCAGTTTGATAACATCCTCTAAAATCTAATCTTTGAATTATTTATATATATATCAATAGTTTAAATACCTATAATACCTAACCGTGTTATTTTTTCCGATAATCCTTTTTGTGCTGGAATTCCCGCAGGAACTTCAAAATTAACGCGAATGAAACCGCAGGGATCAGCTAGTCTTTCTACACTATTAATATTATAAAGAGATAAGTTTGTGAATTTGTGAATAATTGTGAGTTTGTGACGTTGTAGGAAGTAGTCTCTGGATATAATATGTGTAGGTAGTTACATAGGATAGGTACTTTTTATTCCGAAATTCCCACCGTCCCACGGGAACTCCGAAATTACCGCGGGTGAAACCGCGGGGAACAGCCGTCAGCTATATTGGATATGTATGTACTTACATTATATGCGAAAGTCCATAAGAAAAAAAATAAGTAGGTATCTCATATTACTATTAGTAGGTACTTGGTACTTCCAAAGACAAAAATACTCCCCCATATTTGTGCGTCCATTCAAGTCTCACCATATACATTTATTATAATACAGATTGACGATGGCAAGACCACCGTCCGATGAAAGTGAAAGGACGAAGATATCGACTCACGGCATGCGGATTATTATACAATAGCGCACGCAGCATATTGTGTGCCTAACGGGCATTACTTGTGCAGTATGTATTTACATTAGTGACCATGGTAGAGGTATTCAATGTTTTTTTTTTATTACTAACGCTGTTCAAGCGTGATAGTCACGATAGTTTGCCACAAGATAAACCAAGATTTAAACTCTAAATTAGTTAACACAATTAGCGACGCTCCACTGCATTTGCTCACTTGCAATCTGTAGGTATAACAGCTTACACCTAGATATTTAAAAATATTCTAAGTAAAGTTCAGATTTGTCTAATCTGTTGTATGTCTTTTGGGGCAATAAAGTAGTTACCTATAGGTATTTGAATTTTAAACCAATCCAATCATATCAAATAGCAAATTTTACAGTGGTTTTTTTTTGCAATTTATTTTCGTAAATATAATGAAACCATATTTTTTTTTTTATCTGCGTTCATATAAGGTATCCTCAGAAGTATCATTATTTAATCTGAGTTCATATAAGGTATCTTTTATTAATCTTTTAAGTTCCAACGAACTAAATACAAACTCGTTTTTATTTGGTCTGATCTTTGGAGGATATGATCTATACTTAATATTATAAAAAGCTTAAGTTTGTAAGTTTGTGAATTGTGGGTTTGTGACGTTGTAGGGCGTAATCTCGGGATTTACTGAACCGATTTTTAAAAGTTCTTTCACTTATAGGAAGCTACGGTAGTTCCGAGTGACATAGGGTAGGTATCTACTTTTATCCCGGAATTCCCGCGGGTAGTATATAATAATAATGTAAAGTATTTATCAAAAATTTGTAGCGTTCTCTCTTAAATAAATACCTATATTTTTTATTTATAAGCCAAGTAGCGTTATTTAGGCCGTATTCTCAATCGGAAAGATCTTGTATAACATTAACTGACATAACTGCGATTTGAAGGCGCTCGCTCGCCGGACGACAGTCGCCGATATTACGTGTTCAATTTTTATTTCCGTGAAGTCAGCAACACAATCTGATTACGGCTAAGGCTCTTCAATAGACGACATAAGTAGTAGGTACGTGATAAATATACATACTATGCATATTCAATCTGTTTAATCTCGCATATATAAAAGAAGATAGTATTTTTAGGGTTGATATCCTTGTGGAAATGTTTTTTAGAAAGCCTTCTGGCTTAATTTAAATAGGTACGGCAATAAAAGCAAGTTGAAAATAATCATATTCCGTTACCCCACCTAATGAGTTTGTTATAACCAGATATGACCATCGCAATCATAACTTGAGGTGTCTTCGCTTAAGATTTAATTATTGAAAGTGCTACCGACACATTCAACCTAGTTTAGGTTTAACATAGATTATAAATTGTCTACTTACTGCTCTTTAGGTTATAATTTTTACTAAGTATAATTATGTATACTGTAGCATTCCGCTACAACCTTTTTATTATTGTTTCTTTTTTTAATGTTAGATTTTTTGAAATAAAGGGGTGTCAAAGGGAGACGTGAAAAAATACAATATAACTCAATTCACAGTATATTTATCACGTGCTTGTATGTACCTGTACTGTATGTTGTACATAAGTATCTATACTCAGCTTGGTCTCTACGGCATGGGCTTCGGTACAGCTTAGTGTACCTGCACGTACCTGTACTGTATGTTGTAGGATCAAGCCGTCTGTATTGTGAAGTTTTTTGATCCTATCCAACTAATATAATGTAAAGTATTTTCACTGACAAGGCGCTACTTCTAATACTGATAACACCACTGACTGTGGCCGTGTTGCTTTTCTTCGAGAGCTATAGCGACAGGAGCGCAGTATTGGCGACGACAGCGCGCTGGTCGCTCAGTTACCTTATACTATTATTTCCTGAGTGACTGTTTAAGGAGTCATTCCCTACAATAAGTAATATTATTTTGTTTAGGTACTTAAACTAAACAATAAAAAGAAATTTCCGTCGTTTCCTCGGCTTAAAACTAACTAAACTTTGGATTAACTAGCTATCAATCGAAGTATCCCAATCAGTGAGAAGTTGGGATGGTTAGAACGGGTAGAGTTTTAGTAAAACCCTTTCACCCATTAGGTACACCAGATTTTCGTAACAGGTTTCTTCTTTTCATAATTCTACCTTCGGCAGTTTTGGGTCTACGTTGGTATGTCAGTCTCAGTCGGTCTACTTTCACAATATTATAAATTTTAAATAATTTTAAAATGAATTTTTTGGTTAAAAGCATATAGGTACTTAGGGACCCAAACATTCTTAAAATTTTACTTGGGCCCTTAAGCTTCTAACTTACAGCATGAATCATCATTGGGTAACGTCAAAGCATATAAATCGTAGGCACTTATAGTACGGGAGATACCGATGCTAATTCGGGAGCGACTCGAGCGTCGTTGGGACCTATTGGGTTTTGAAGATTAGGAGATATAAACAAAATAAGGTCATATGATATTTTTTCATTCACCGGTGGGTTTAGCTTCTACAGGCTTTCAAAAATGTAAAAAAAAATATTAAAATGGAAATACTCGAGCGCGTCAGATATTGTAGTTTAGATACTCCAAGGTGTCTCTGATATCGAAAATATATTCATCTGCCGATTTGCGTGGTGGGGGTGGCCATCCGGAAGTGGAGAAAATGAAAAAAAAAAAAACATTTACTCGAGCGCGTCAGATATTCAAAGGGGATGTTAAGTGAGCCCTAAAAATGCACCCCTTCGAAAATCTGCCAATTTGGAGGTGACGCAAGGTAGTAGCGAATTTTTGAAAATGCAAAAAAAAATCTCAATTTTGAAATACTCGAGCGTGTCAGATTATTTTACAGAAGGTTCAGCTTGCACTCCAAGTTATGTTGGCTTAAAATCTGACAATAATTTTGAGGGGTATTATTAATCTGACTGCTAGAAACAAAAATTATGATTTATTTTTAAGATTTTTTTTTCTTTCTGACGTGTAAGTTTAATAACTTTATGAGCTATTTCTTGTTCACAAAAAACACACTTTATATTTCTATGAAATATGTAAAAGCTCACAAAATATTATTCACAAAACTAACTTTAAAGCACAAACAAGCCAGAGCGTTTTACATATAATAACATGAACGCGTTGTTTTGTGATGAGCTTTATTATATAATATATATAATTACATTAAAGTGAAAGGTTATAGGTGAACTAGTTTGATGTAATACTTAACTTAACTTATTTTAATATGTATTTTAACCGACCAAAAAAAGTTATAATTTGACACGTTTAGCGCCGTGATATACTGTGATGACGTTATGGCGATGGAAAGTAGTGTGAGGACGGTGCGAGAGAGTGAGAGATAGAGAAAAAGTAAAAGATAAAGAAAGACAGAGATATGAATAGGTACATGTTTCACTGCAGCTGCTCGTTCGATTCGAAGACGATTTTTGTTTCTTCGGCTTATGAAAATCGGCAGATTATATTTTTCCCGCTATCCTTGAGTTATTTACTTTAAAATAAAAAATAAATCAACTGCGCTCGAGAATGTCGAAGTTGTGTTTTTTTTTTGCAAGTTTGTGATCCTCTAACTCCCTTACGTCACGTTCAAATGGTCAGATTATTCATATACATACTTCTCACTATGTAATTAACCCACCATATCGACGCGCTCGAGTATTTCGAGTTATCGATTTTTTTTTACTAATCTGATCGGTTATTCTAGACGCACCCACCAGTGTAGAGGGCCTATATTTGGTGGAGGTACTCAACATGGTGCAAGGTACCCCCCTTATGTTCATCTGACGCGCTTTAGCTAATCCACAAATCCCCTCTTGGCGGTCCGTACTATTATATTTTATCTTAAGAATAAAACCTGCTTAAAAATGTTATTTCTTACCTTATACACTGTAATCTACCTAATTAACTTTTCCATTTGCATATCTTTACTCTTTTGGATCTGATATGTTTTCGTTGTTTTTTCGAAGTCTGGTTTTTTCGTGTCATTTTTTAAATATGTCGTACATGTCTGTACAGTCTGTCCCAAAAGTAGCTCCTCACATTCATAGAATCTTATTACAAAAAATAAAGTCCAAAAAGTGTAAGAAATGCTAACCCATTTTCAAAGACGAATGCATGGATAAATTTAATTAATATATTAAATACGAACGTGAGTTTCTTAGTTTGTTAAGCTTTCACCTCTTAACAACTCCACCGATTATCACGAAAATTTGCTTAGGTATGCGTTATTATAGAAAAGGCCATAGGTTACTTTTATCCTGGAATTCTCGCAACTCCGAAATTAACGCGGGCTGAAACTGCGGGAATAACTAGTAATACATACATTCCTACGTCTACGTCCGCTGAGGAATGGCAACATTGAACCGGGTACAAAATTGGTAATCGTCTGTAGCTCAGTGTATTGGCATGTAGCATGCACCTAATATAATACTTGGTATGAGTTGTAATATTATTATAACTATCTGTTGCCCGCAGTTTCACCCGCGATAAGTTTGAAGTTCCCGCGGGAATTCCAGGATAAAAAGTACCCTAATATGTCCTACCCTGTAGTACCCCAACAACGTGTTTACAAATACAAAATTTCATGATGATCGCTTGAGTCGTTAAGGCATGAAAGCGTCACAAACAAACTCACTTTCGCATTTATAATAGTACCTAGTAAGGATTAGTAATAATATCATGCACTTGTGACCCAAACTAGGCAGTGTTTAGAATTATTGGACAAATATATGACGTTTTAAGACCGTTGTGTCTATACCAATAATAATTTCTTGTTTCATTCTGATCATGCAGTATTAAAAATAGGTGAATGTGATTTTATTTGTTCGGCTTTCACGTCGCAGCGGGTTGACGTGGTTTTGTTGTAAAGCAATATTTGATGTACCCTGGTAAGCTAAGGGCTTTTTATCCCGGTAAGAGTTCCCGAGAAAACCATTAAACAAATTTCCTCTATTGATATTAGGTATACTTAAGATTGACATTGTCAAATATTTTGCACCTGTAGTGAATCAATTAGGTAGGTACTTAACGAGATTTCATAGTCAGCCTTTAATATCCCCATTGCTAAGGCACTTGCTAAGGTAGAGAGATAATCCAATTACGCGGACTCAGTGCAGATCGGTGAACTTCACACAAGCTTTTGTATTGCTTCTAATGCGTGTTGAAGTTTCCTCGCGATGTTTCTTTTCATAGATACAGACCTATGAGCCTGACTGTAGGATCACTGACGTATGTTTTGTTCAAAAAGCTTCTAGAGGACACTATAAAGAGCCTTTGTTCTATACCTATTACCTACCTACTCTTCTATACCTAAGATTGATATTAAACTATATAGATCACGAGTCAAAGACTGAGATTGGATGCTTTTGGGAAATATTCCCCAAGATCTGCAGAGCCATCCCACGTTTTCCTTTTTAGCTTGGAGGTATAACTTGAGATTTTCCTGGTTAAAACGGCTTTGAAGAATTGAAGCCCACGAAACTGTTATTATAGTAACACTTGTGCAATTGGCCTGTTTTGTTTTTTTCATTCAAGCAAAATAAGGGGTTTTGAATCAGAATTGCTGCAGGATTGTCTGATGTTATTGTTATACATACGTTATAAGTCAATGTTTATGATTTTGCTAGACTTAATTATTTATTAACCTTTTGTTTATAAAGATAACAGAAGTTGTTTTATGTTTTTTTGCTTAAAGTCAAGGTACTATAACATATAGTGTGTTGCTTACAAATGCGAAGAAAATTCAGAATTCTTAATTAGGTTTTGATAAACCGGTTTTTGGAATGAGTGAAGAAAGGCTTCCAGAAAAGTTTGTGTAATGGTAATCGTTTTGGGAAGAAGTCTGCGTACGACACCGGCATCGAACACTATAGACGGGCGAATGAGAGTCGCAGTGACTGTTTGCGCGAGCGCCGGTCCGCTCGTGCGCGTGCGTTGATCTCTGCTACTGTGACGTACGTGTGTGGCGATTGGACCACTTGTATCACTTATATTTCATTAAGGGGGTCTCCGTAGCTCTGTGACTATTTATTATCCTTTAAGTGATAACCTGACATGGTAAGTGCCTAAACTGATGTTCAAGGCTTAAAAATCCTGTTCAAGCAGTTTATATAGTTATGATATAAAAGTATCGGAAGATAAAATTCAGTTTTATGGATGGACATTTAATGTGAGATAACAGAAAAGTTGAGACACTTGAATACATGTAACTGTCTGTCTGCAATACAAAACGAAAGCAACAATTTGAGTTTGATAACTTAATCTATGTAGGTACACATATGTATTATAACCTTGGCAACTAAATTGACTGTGTTAAGTAGGTATATAGGTACCTAGGTAAAAGCACCTATCTATTCCAATTTTGTCGAAAGCATCAATATGTACTAGGTACATATTTATCATGAACATTTTTTCTCTAAAACTTCCTTCCTTAACTACAGTCTCACTAATAAAACATGATACACACGACGGAAATAAAAGTGATATCTAACCAAAACTTAAAGGAGATTAAAATCTGCAGTTTCCGATTGTATAGGTACGTGACGAGATGTATGCATTAGATTAAGTATAAATATATAAAGGTAGTGGGTCCAATGCAACTTAAGAGTGGATTAGTGTTAACAAGTTAGCACACATGACTCTACGTACGTAGATCTGGCACAAGGACCGCTCACTTTCCACGCTGTTAGGTATTGTTTACAATCATAATACGTATGTTTCTATTGTTTACAAGTCAGCGGTTCACTATCCATTGAAAATACTTCATTTTAAAACGAAAATATAACTGTAACTATAATAGAAGTTCTTCAGGGTAAATGTCCCAATCAGTTTATCGAGATTCGTATTTTATATGTTTGTCATCTAAGTTTTCGTAATGTTGTTCTACCATTTGAATTCATAAAAGTCAAACACAGTAAGGATTAATAACTTTTTCGAATTACAATCTTATCTGTGTACCTATATGTAGGTATTATTAAGTTAGAACTTTAATTCCATTGTTTTCGGTCACGATCTGTCACAGTTTTGAAAGTGGACGCCGGTATTTAGTTATTATACAATCGCTATAAACTGGAGATCGTTGTTTAGGTTCCGTTCAATTGGATATTATTGCAACCGGTTTACTTTTTCGATTGAAAACTAAAATAAAAACTAAAACTGAGATAATCTTAGCTTGAATATAAAAAACAAATCTTCAGTGATGGAGTAACTACTAAAAAGAAGAAAATAAAACATGATAGTAGTAGTTGGTAGTAGCACTACAACGTAAATATAATGTTTTATCCCATTTCAAACTAGAAATATTTGGGTAGTAGTCTTGAAAATTATTATGTAGGGGCCACATCTAAGAATTGATCAATTCATGAATATTCAAGTAGAACAATTATTTACCCTGATATTCGTGGTTAGGTTTTAATTGGTGATCAAGCCGCGCGAGCCGACTGAGCATTATAGCAAGCGTGCCGCAGTAGAGACCAGCGATACGCCATAGACAATATGGTGACAAGATTCAAATGTATCTTAGACGACAATTACACCAATATGATAATACAGACATACACATTGAAAAATTATCAACATCAAATGGACATAGATAAGCAATAGTGTGTTAACCCACACTGGAGAAATTTTGAGTAAATCGTGTTGTTTGTTGCGACACGCTATTTAGGCTACTTTTTGTTATTCATATTGTTATATTGGTCGTAACGAATAAACTATATTTCATTTCATTTCATTTCATTTCATTTTAAAAGTTTAGCGCCATTTTGTGTCAACATTTTTTATGTTAAATATTTAGTTACATATTTAAGCAATGTAATAAGGTAAACACACAATAAAAAAATGTTCCCTAACTCTCAATAAATCGTTCTGAATCAATAACTTAAGTTTGTGGATTAACATGTTATTGCTTATCTGCGTCCAAATGGACATAGATAAATAATGGGGTGTTACCCACACTGGAGAAATTGTGTTTTAAAATTATAGCGCAATTTTGTGTGAACATTTTTTTTTATGTTCAACATTTTGTTGGTATTTAAACCATATAATAAGGTAAACACACATAATTAAAAACATCCTATAACTCAATAAAGCGTTCTGTATCATTAACTTAATTTTGTGGGTTAAAATGTTATTGCTTATCGGCGTCCAAATATATAGTTTGAATCTTGTGAAAATCGAAGCGACTGACTTTGATTTACAAGTAGGTAATTATTATTATTTAAAAACAGAACTGTTGATCTGTGGAGCTAGGATGCGCAACATGATAAAATTTTATCGAGCCATTTTATCGATTCTCGTCGACATAATATATCGTTTTGTCTATACCAGTGGTAAAAAATGTTTAACCGAATCTAGTCTTAATAATAATAATAATAATAATAATCTTTATTTCGGAACAATCCATAGTTTGTTAGTAACATTATCCTTAAAACCTAGAGTTAGTACAAATACAATAAAATAAAATTAATTTAGGTTGGCTCCTGGTTGCGAGCTAGTGGCATGCAGTCGCATCCAGTGCCCCAGCAGAGGGGAGTCCCACTTGCTTAACAATGCATTCAGAATGCTGTTCGACGTATTGCGTGTTCGCCCGAGCAGAGACGCACTACGCTTACGAATTATAGCGTAGAAGCAGTCAGTGTGCGCCTCTGCAAACATTCCCGACGCACTACAATGAGGTGGAAGTCGAAACAGCACTCTAAATGCATTGTTATACTGAACGCGCAACGAGCCGTATGCACGCTGCGTGTATTTAGTCCACAGACCGCACGTGTAGAACGATTGACAGTAGGCTCGGAATAGTGTCAGTTTGACTTGTTTACTACAACGTGAAAATCTGCGGGCCAACATGTTGCCACGCACACACAAGGCCCTACGCTCCCTTTCTATATCAAGGTCATCACTCAAAGAGTCAGTGACCCAATGACCCAGGTACTTAAACCGATTTACAAGAGCCAATGGTTTACCGCACAGTGTAATTGGGGGTAAGTTGCTATATGTTTTGTTACCTGCTTTAAAAACCATTAGCTCACTTTTTGACGCGTTGTATCTGAGTCCATGGGCCGCTGCGTACGACTCACATATCTTTATCAACCTCTGTAGGGCTCCTATCGAAGGGCTCAGCAGCACCATGTCGTCAGCATAGCTGATGTTGTTTATACACACACCATCTACGTGACAACCGACATTGGTGTTGCCGAGCCCACCGATCAGCTGATTCATGTACAGGTTGAAGAGGTTGGGCGAGGTGACCCCCCCCTGCCTCACCCCACACTCCAGCCTGTACATGTCCGAGTGCGCGCCCGCCCACCTTACGCTATTACGCTGGTTCGCGTACCAGTATCTAAACAGGTTTATTATATCTGGCGGCACATCGGTATCAGCTCGCAGTTTTTCCCACAAGAGGGGGTAGGACACTAGATCGAAAGCCTTCGATAAGTCTAAGAAACAGGCGAAAACCGGCGTCTTCCTGGCTGTATAGTACTGAACAGTTTGCTTAAGACATAGTATGGCACTTTCGGTGGACAGCTCCGGTCTAAAACCGAATTGAGCGTCATGCAGTTTAATATGTTTACTTAGATGTTTATTAAGCAAACTGTCCAATACCTTCGCGAATACCGTAGCTAACGATATGGGCCTATAGTTTGACACATCAGAGGCATCGCCAGTTTTATTTTTAATGACTGGCACAACTACGCTGTACATTAAATCCTTTGGTAGGTAAACATGACTCAAACACAAGTTAAATAATAGGGCAAGTACCCGAGGCAGGTGAACCCCCGCGTGCCGCAGGTGTTCGACACTGAGGCTGTCATGTCCCGGGGATTTACCCCTCACCATGCTCTTAATTACCGATCTCACCTCTCCCGCGGTAAAGCGCACGCTCACTCCCCCCCGACAGTCCTCAGTTTCGCGCACCTGCAGCGTGCCAGTGAGTGCGGACCGCACCTGGAATTGCTGCTTGAAAGCGTTAGCAATCTGCTCGGGCTCGTGCTCGCCCGCCACACGCACAGGGAGACTCGGTTTTGGGGATAATTTATTTGTGTTTCTCCAAAATTTACCAAATTCTTTTTTTGCATGATTACTCGCCAAAATATCCATTTTAATTTGTTCTTTGTTGTCCTGACAATATTTTAATTTAGCTTTAAAAAACTTCCTAGATTCTGACATATTATTATACACATATCCGGACTTAGGTTTCCCATGTAATACCCAATTCTGAAACCAAAACCGAGCCTCCCTGTGGGCGACACTGACATGTTTATTCCAACCTGTCACATATTTGTATTTCTTACATATTTTCTCACTCGAACATTGTACAGAAGCTTCTTGAATAGCACATATTACGTCACGGTACAGTTTATCAATAATTAATGCGTGACTATTATTATCGCAATACTTATCTGCACACATACGGAAATCAGAAGGAAAATCGATAAGACGTAATTTAGAGTTACAAAGGCTATGGTAATTTTCAATTTGTGAGCTGTCCCTTTCGCCCCATACAATTTTATTAGGTGTGTCTGCTTTAATAATTTTGGTAGGGATCATATTTAGGTCACACTTAATCATTAAAGGACGGTGATCAGACCAAAACACATCATGTAATACTGACACACTCACTACAGTCTGCCGCGCGGCTCGAGTCGTGACGCAGTGGTCGAGCCAGCGCAGGCACCCGTCGTGCGAGTCACTCACGTACGTGTAGGTAACGGCAGGCAGAACGTCCATGTCAACACAACACCACAACTGTTCTGAACAGAAGTCCAACAACTCAGTAATTATACCCCACTATTGCACTTTTTTGCTTGGACGCCCACAAATATTTGTCGTATCGACAATTTTATCTTTCGTTCGATAAACATAATATCATGTTGCGCATCCTAGCTCCGCTGGTGGTTGACGAATCTGCCGGGTATTCCAGTTATCGCGGGTTCGATCCGTGAATCAGGGTAAATATTAAAGAATATTTACTGAACTGTCTACTGAACTGCAAAAACTTATATAATAAAAAATAATTGACTAACTCGCGAATTGACTCTCTTCTTAGTCGTTACACTCTTGACAGAGTGGTCGTGGTCATCGGCGAATTGACTACCTGAACACAATTTATACTCGTATATTAGGCCAGACCTACGTAGATATCACTGTGTTGTGCTAGAGTAGGTACGTTATTGTCATGTTATTGTATATGATTTATTACGTTTGGCCAATTTCTGTTTGGAATATTGTACTACTCATAATTGTACCACTCTTTACTTGTAATCAGGGCCCTTATTCACTATGACCATAACACGTCGCGTTAAGATAGGGCGCCACTTAACTTGCTTTTCCCTAATTTTCTTCGTGTTCAAAGAAGTTTCACTTAAAAAAATACATTTACCTACAACGTTTCTTTTGTCATAAAGAATATAAATTTCAAATATTTTTGCATCTGGAGCGTTTGGGATTGTGTGTTTGAGTTTGAATGTTGTTGGTCATACTGAATAAGGGCCCTGTTCATGATGTGAATGTTCATGTGTTGATCAAATGTGGCCCGACATAATATTTTTCACGACTGCTACTCAAATATTCCTAGTTTGAAATGGGATAAAACATTATATTTACGTTGTAGTGCTACTACCAACTACTAGGTACTATCGCTTTTTATTTTCTTCTTTTTAATGGGTACTCCATCACTGGATATTTATTATTCAGAATATCATCTAGTATTAGTTTGGACGGGTTTAAAAAATTTGTGCAGTTTGTGAGGTGACAGAATTAAGTACAGGAAGTGGTATATCTAGCCTTAACTCCTATATGCCAAGGTCAACTCGTACCGTTGACTCGTATACCTGCCGCTGAATTCCATATAGGCTTTGGTAAACTTTAAAATTGATTGCTATACTTCACATAAATGCTCATTTGCATAAGTGTGAGAATAATTTATAGTAGGTAATAACTGCAAAAAATATATCAACACTATTATACGACAAAAGTAATTGGGTTCACTCAACAGATGACCAACAACAATTGAAAAAAATATGATGTTCTAGAATCTATAGACCATAATATAATATAATTCATATTTTTCTATGTTACAGCTAAATATCGTACATTTTTAGGATACAATATCTTAAGCAGCTTTTTACCGACACATTATTGGCGACAAACTGCTTATAATTTGCATACATAAATATCTATGAACAATATACCTAATTTACGATTACCGTAACGAGTTGTCTATACCACTTACATTTTTATTGAAATGTTATCTGATGTTTCAAATAACTGGTTCTACGTCCTTATTTTTTCACTACTGGACTGTGATAGGTAGCATTTTTGTTTTAATTAGATCATAAAATAACAATAAACAATTTAACGACTTATTTTACTTTGAAATGTCATAAAATAAGATAGTGTATGAATATTTTTAGCAAAAACTTCTAGTAATGTAGTGACGAAACGTTTGCGAAGTGATGATATTCTATACATAATATCCTTACTAGTCCTTACTATCCTTACAAAACCTTACTGATTTTATAAATGCGAAAGTTAGTTTGTTTGTTTGTTTGTTACGCTTTCACGGAAAAACAGCTCAACCTATCACCGCGAAATTTTCCATACACGTTGTCAGGGGTAATAAGGATATAGGCTAGGTACTTATTATCCCGGAATTCCCACGGGAATTTTGAAATTAACGTGGAAGAAACTACATAAAATTTTGCATACTACCTACACGTTGTCACGGGTAGGTACAGAACAAATATAGGCTAGTAAGTATCTACTTTTATCTCGGAATAACCGCGGGATCTCCAAAAGTAGCGCAGGTGAAACCGCGGAGAACAGCTAATCCTACTAATCCTACTAATATTATAAACGCGAAAGTTTGTAAGAAATGGATGAATGGATGATGGATAATGGATGATGAATGGATGGATGGATGGATGTTTGTTACTCTTTCACGCAAAAACTACTGGATGGATTTAAATGAAACTTTACAATAATATAGCTTATACATCAGATTAACACATAGGGTACTTTTTATCCCGGAATTCCCGCGGGAACTCTGAAATACACACACTTTCACTATTTTTGTTTTAAGTTTATATATCTACTAGCTGTGCCCCACGGTTTCACCAGGGGTAATTTCGGAGTTCCCGCGGGAATTCCGGGATAAAAAGTACCCTATGTCCTTTTCTGTACCCCTGACAACGTGCATGCCAAATTTTATCCAAATTCGTTCAGCCGTTTTTGCGTGATTGAGTAACAAACATCCAAACATCTAACCATTCAAACATCCACACTTTCACATTTATAATATTAGTAGGATTTGTTCATCGTTCCCGCTGAACAGGAAGGATTTTAGGGTTTCATACTCTCTATCGAATTTCAGTTCGACAGACGTTACCTCGTAGATATGAGATAGCTGACCCTGATATAGGGTATCTAAATTTTAACCCATAGTTCCCGAGGGAATTCGGAAATTCACGCGTGCGAAACTGCTTTCAAACATATATTATATTATGATATTTCAGGAGTTGAACATTGTGGTGACGGCCTGCTTGTTAGCAGTGATGATGTTCCAGACAGAGTCATCTCCATTCCCCAAGATGTCATTGCAGACCTTCACGCTGGAGGAACTGGTGCCTCTACAAGCCGATTTCTATCCTGACAGACTCTTCGCGCAATGGGTGTCAGGTATTTTTCGTAACTTCCCTAAGTTGGGGGTTCCATTTATTTCACATATTATCGAGAAAAACTGAAAAAGTTATGTCCAGGCGATATAAAAGTAAGATATACCTATTCACCAATTACAATTCACCAGAAAATCATTTTCATCTTACTATTAATAATAGTTTAAGTTGGGTAATCTCTGGATCTACTGAATCCGATTTTGAAAATTCTTTTACCAATAGAGTGTCATAGGCTATATTATAACCCTAAAATCCCGCGGAAATCCCGAAATTACCGCGAGTGAAACCGCGGGGAACAGCTAGTATAGGTACAACTAAAACTCTAGCTGTTCCTTGAGCCTTTATTTCCGTTTCCCACGAGGGTTCTATGATTTACCGTTGACTGAGAAACCTTTGGGTACATCTTTGCCGGGGTTGTACGCGGATACTCATCGTGAAAGAAAGAAGAGCATAGACCGGCTGAGCTTTTTGCCGTGTGAACAAATCCTAACGCCATAATATACGGCATTTAAATACGTTCTTGAGCTTGAAGCGAACGCAGAGCGTAGAAAAAACGAAACCTTTGTTTAGTTAGATATAGATAGTTACAATGTATGAATATTGTTGCTTAAATTATGTTTATCTACTTTTAGAGTAGACACAATATCTAATAACTCAATATTTTTTATTTCTAGATGCTGAATACATCTACAGAGATCCGAATTTAGGTATCAAAAAATATAACGCACTAACCGACAGTCTTGTCACATTCTTGGATGAAAATGATTTGGTACGTTTGGTAATATTTGATACCTATTGCTTATACCTATGATACTTAGTAGTACTTAGTATCTAAAGCTAAATTGTAGTTCTCAGACACGCCCATGTGAGATAGTGTAGCTAGTGAGAAAAGTTTTCTACCTAATGTAAAGAAATTAGGACTGCTTCAGTAGTTTGAGACATTATCTCCCACAAATATTTTAATCATCAAACGTTTTACCTCATAAAAATAGATGATAAATAAACTAGCTAGATACCAACTTGAAATTCAGCGTCCCTTTACTTCAAAAAGTTGATTAGGTAGAGCTTGTCTAATCTAAAATGACGCGCCTCACTACTTAATTAGCAGTTTTAGATGTGCGAGATCATGTATATTGATAATATCTCTAATAATGTGAGTGCGGCGATACTATGCGACAACTGAGGACGAATGGCAAGACCAGATTTATATGTGTCGTATCGATATTTTAACGGTTGTGCGTGTGCGTATACCCAATGGAGGGGCGTGCCATTTTAGCTTAGACAAGCTCTACATAGTACATACGTATACATTTTAAAGAAGGAATGCATTTTGATCTTTCAAATATGATACGTACGTTAATCATCTATACCTAGCAAGATCATAAATGAACATTTAAATGTAAGGAGTGAAATATTAAGTGTTTATACATATACATGATATTTCCCTAAACATGTGCTTATTTAAAACAACAAAATAGGCATTTTTTGCACGAGTATATGAATTAATGTTTCTAATTACTTTGTTGATTGAAATTTATTTAAATATCATAATAGTTAAATGCGCAGGTCTCGATTGTGAAACACACAATATGTGTTGTTAAAAATAAAATAAAAATACCATTTCCTCTTTGAGTAATTAATTACCTACAACAGTTGCACTTTAAATAACTATTATCACACTTATTATGTTTCAGTACGTGTTGAACAATCACTCCATCGCTTCATACTCTAAAGATGGACAGTTTTTACTGCTGGCGTCCAATAAACGAAAGGTAAGATAATTTTGTATACCTACCTATTTCAGATTAAGTAGTCAGTAGTGTGGTATAGGTATAAGGCAAAAGCAACATTTCGGTGCGATTTCACATCGCTGATGGGAATTGAACTTTCCATGAGCGATGAAGTTCTTGGCCATTCAGAGGAAATAACATGTTGGTATTTATAATTTTATTAAACTATCACCACAGGAGTTTTTTTGTGTGTTCAATTAATTATCGCATACATTAAAATTTCCAATGTATGAAATTCAAGCTAACCTATAAGATATTATACAGGATAATACTGTTCTCATAACTATTTAAGTTTTATAATAATTTTCTTACCTCATAAACTCTATATGTTTTTGCATTACACATCACCTCATCGGCTTTCGGTCTCAGCCGAGATATTATTTCATTTTCGGTCTCGGTCTCGGTCTCGGTCTCGGCCCAGATCGAAAAACCCATCTCGAGATGGGACCCATTCGTCTGAGAAAAAAGATTCGGACACTTTTATAAATAAAGACTAAAAAAAATATTTCAAGTTAAATGTAGAGCAAAAAAGTTCTAGCTAAAATTGCGAAATTACACTTGCTAGAGCAAAACCCAATTGTTCGAGTAATGCGGTTGAATTAATGAATATTATGCAAATACTACGTCAGCGGTAGGTACCTGAGTAAATCTAACTCTACTGGTCTACATACTATATTCAAGTTCGACCATTGGAACGACTCGCTTCTCAAAAGATAATAACTTATATTGCGTGATCGTATCAAAATAGAAAATTCATTTTCTCTTAACGCATTCTAATTTCTTATGAATTAATTTGACTATTAGAAAATACTACTCCTTATAAACCTATACCTCTATCAAAATGCTTATTATAATAATTTAGTGAAATGAAGTGACATAATTACGGTAACTCAATATACCACCAAAAACATACATGTAAAAAAGGAGAGCCAAGTTCAATACAAAAATTATGCTTGGTGTATGGGGACACCACTTATTTTGTGACTTTTTTATTTTTAGATTTTTTCCTATGTTTACAGACAATTACCGAGCTTGATTTCAAATTTCATCCTTCTAGGTCATCTGGAAGTAGGTTAGATTTAGGTACAGTCAGTCAGTGCTAAAATTTACGACTTTTTGACCTTCATATCTTTATAACCGTTTGAGCTAGCTTCATGAAATTTAGGCTTCTACATGTCCTTATTGATATAATTAAACATACGTAGTTTTATGTGTTTACGTTAAAGGGGTTTTGAGTTATAGAAGGGTCAAAAGTGGTGGTGGTGGTGGTTCGTGTAATATTACACTCGGCGTTAGCTAGCCAGTTCCTTTGCTTGAACTTGACTTGACACGCTGCCGCGTGTCTAGATTAAATATTATCAGCTGTGCTCAGCTTTTTCATTCAGTAAATTGATATTCTTTATAATGTAAATACTTACGAGAAAGCTGATACTAAAATCGATTAGTATATACACTATATACAGTATATTTTAATTAGCGATAACCTATACTCATAATATCATTGTCTAAACGTCTATTGTTGTAGACTTACGTGCTTTCTGATCTTGAAAACGCTGTAGTAAAAAATTATCAGCTGGCATTGAAATTGTTACGGAGAATTACGTATTTTAAAAGCAAATTATAATTTCAGGTTTACCGATATTCCAGCATCGCCGATTATTCAGTTTACGATCTCAGGAACAGGTGAGAGAATTTGTACTGATAATGATCAAAATATATTTATAGGTATTTAGTACATTGATATGAATAAAAGAAACGTGATTGTTTCTTTATTTCAAATGGTAATTAATATCTTGCAAATAAAGTTTGCTTTTAGTCATAATTGAACCAGTGAAAATAAATAAAAAAATATCTTTACGCATTTTTAAAGTATTTAAAAAAAAATTAAAGTAAATACCGTTAGGTACCTAAATTTGACCTTACCGACTTCGCAGAGCTCTCTACAAACTGGGCCAGAGCCCTATTCAGGTTGTGGTCTGGGGTGCTAAAAACGATTTAGCGTTTGTACAACGCAACAACGTGTATTATGTACCCGATGTGAAGTACCCAGAGGTTCTGACGCTGACCACGCAAGGAGTCCAGGGGAAAGTGTACTTTGGAACTGCCGATTGGATATACGAAGGTATGTAGGATATAAATAAATTTATAAATTTTGGTTATTTAATAATAAATAATTAATTTAATAAAATAGTAAGAGCTACAGGATTCTTATGTAGGATGAATCACGGATGAATAGTCAGTGTTTGCTCTTATACATTTTATATATCGTATCGGTAATCTGTTTTGGTGTTTTTCACCAAAGAAACTAAAGTAGCATTAAACTATTGAAACTGTTTTGCAATACTAATAGCGCAGTTTCCGACACAAAGCAAATTGAGAGGCTGGCCACATGGTGAGCATATTTTTTTTTTTTTTTTTATTGGTCACCAGCGTCGTTGCATGAACTTTTATGACGTATTTTACAGTTACACCGACTGTTCTTCACGTTTATTATGTACCTACCATATTATGTACGGCTGATCCTATTCAGATGACATTATATCCATCTATATATAAATGCTTTGTCCTGAGTGACTGATGGATCAACGCACAGCCTAAACCGCTGATCGTAGAGACCTGAAACTTGGAGGGTGTGTTCTTTGTGTGACGTAGGCATTCGATAAGAAAGGATTTTTGAAAATTCAACCCCAAAGGGGATAAAAAGTTTGTATGGAACAATCTTTTACTATATCTTCTTTTTACATAATTTTCAGAGGAGATATTCAATGCTGCTGAGGCGATGTGGTTTTCGCCGGATAGCACCTATTTGGCAGTAGCGTCGTTCAACGATACCAACGTTGATACAGCTGTATTCCCCTTTTACGGGAATCCTCATGATCTCAGTAATCAGTATCCGCGGATGATCCAATTCAAGTATCCCAAGGTTGGTGTTCGAAAATATTAGAAAGCAAAGAAAGGTATGAATAGATTGTAGAATTATGTGGCAAAAAAGGCACGTGGCAATTATATGTTATATACATTCTTTTTCTTGTGTGTTGTGCTGAAATAAATGTATTTTCTTCTTCTTCTTCATATAACTCCGAAAAACAGGCGTGAGGCATGTATTTTTTGTAGTTTTTATATAAGCTAACTAATTAATTATTGTCAGGCAGGTCGCACGAATCCTGTAGTAGGACTTCGTGTTTTCAAGATAAATGATCCGCTAAGGGACCCTTTAATAATTCCTGCACCAGTGGACTTGATCGGCCTCGATCACATACTGGGTAGAGTTAACTGGGCTACAGATAACAATCTCATCGTTTTATGGCTGAACAGACGACAGAATCATAGCATACTAGTCAATTGTGATCTTGAAAACGACAAATGTAACATAATGAGAGAACACGTAGAGTCGAATGGCTGGATCGACATCAGCACTCCGTATTTCGATTATTCCGGAACGAAGATGGTTGAAGTACAGCCATTACTGAATGGTGATCAAAGATATTTACACGCCGGCCGGTTTGATTTCTACACGCTTAGCACAGAAGATCTGAGTCCTGGTAATTCCACGGTCACAGAAGTTAGTGGCTATAATATCAATAGCGACACAGTTTATTACATAGTGGCTCCAGCTACTCAGCCGTGGCTCAGGCAGTTATGGGCAACAACTGCGGGTGTGCCGCGATGCATCACGTGCAATGAAGCGTCGTGTCAGCATGTGAGTGCAGAATTCTCACCAGGCGCCAGTTTCGCTATACTTACGTGTTCGGCGTCTAATGTGCCGCCAAAAACGTTTTTGTATAAATGCAGCGATGATAGTTTATTACTAGTGAAGGATAACAAAAGATTGACTGAGAAATTAAGTCACTATAAGTTACCCATGCCTTTGTTTAATATAATCCACTTGAGCGATGACGTAAGAGCACACGTGAAGCTATTGTTACCTCCTGATATGAAGCAGCAAAAGTATCCTATGATAGTAAGAGTCTATGCTGGACCTGGAACAACGAGAGTTAGAGATAATTTTGATATTGGTAAGTCTTATAGCTACGTTTAAGTAAAATATTAGCTCATAGAACTAATCCTCATCTTCATGCTTTATGCAAATACAACAGGCAACACATTCTTATATCATCAGATACTTCTAGCTTATGCTCACAGTTTTACCCACTTGAACCATGGGATTCCTATAGAATGTATCCTGTATTAGTATATTTAAGGACATAAATGTTAACAATATGTCAAGATTAATTTTAACTCATTCATTTAAGCACTTGATGAATGCATAACACACACAGATACCGCACTGTAAACCTTTATTTTAAACATGTATTACCTACATTAGATGCTTTTCTTATCCTTTATTTATAATTATTCATACACATAATATATTAGAAAAACTGCTAGTGTTCTATCGTTTGGAATTAATATTAAATATACAATACGTACTTTATTTTCAGAATATTACAATATGTATTTAGCTGGTAACAGAAGTTATATAGTCGCTGCTATTGACGTTCGCGGATCTGGCGCAATGGGCGTCGAGGCGATGTACGCCGTAAATGGTGCACTTGGAACTCTTGAAGTCACAGACACTTTAACAGCTATAAGGTAAACTTTTGCTGATGGGTGTTTATTTACATTTAGTTTTATTGTTCATTTTACAGCTTTATTCATTATAATGCCAGAGATTAGCAAACTGTTTACAGGAAACGGTTATATTAACTAAACTTTCGTTACTAAATCGAATTTTATTCAATTTTCGCTAGACGTCTTGTGGAACTCTACTCGTTTATTGACCCTCATCGCATCGGCCTCTTCGGCTGGAGCTACGGAGGTTTTACGACAACCATGATGCTCATCCAAGACAACAGGAAGACTATCTCTTGTGGAGCTGCGGTGGCACCTGTCACTTCGTGGCTGTACTACGGTATTCATAAATTTCTTTTACTGATCTTCATGAAATGTTAACAATTTTATTCATTTAGCAAAATTAAATTACAGCCCGCTCGCAAAATTAAATAAACAACTTCAGACAATAATCCTTCCTTACTCCTAAATGCGAATGTATTTTTTTTTGTGGTTACGCTTTCATGGTTTACTTTATAGCTGTGTGTATAGGCCTTGAAATCAAACTATGGCGAATTTCTATAAGGATCGTTTACTCTCAGAAACACACAACAGTTAAATTAGTAGATAATTACTTATAGGTTACGTTAACAATTAGATGCGATTGTGTCGACGCTCGACCGTTTAGCCTCGGGAGCGGAACTGGACGCGGCGTGTATCGCGAGCGGCGGGTAACTCTGAACTCTACTAACTGGTGCGCCGGCGCGCCCTTAGGCGCGATGAGCGTCGACACGATACGGGTAGTGGTAGCGGGGTACGAGGGGTATCAGGTAGCTTGCCTGAATGGCTGCGCGCTATAACCTCCCCCTCCAAGTCACAAGAACGTCCCGGTTGTGACTTGGCCGGTCGACCACGACGACGTAGATGTAATATGGCAGGAGTTGAACCACAATAAGGGGTCAAGGCGCTGGCATGGTACTTCCCTTTAACAACCCCAGCACTATCAACGATAACGTAAGAAGTGGGGCTGACGACTTGTGCCACACGATAGGGACCCTCTCGCCTAGGCGCAAATTTGCTAGTAAAGCCTTTGCTCGCGTTACTGGGTAGGTGCGTCTCCACAAGGACTAGGTCTCCCTCTTTATAAGGTTTGATATCTCTCCGATGCCGATCACCCTGCGCCTTTCGGATGTCCTGTTGTCCTTCGATGCGTCGGTTTACGTCATGTACGATTCGAAAGGAGTTTTCCTTTAAATAGGGTGTAATCTGGGGTACAAAATTCTGTTGCGACACTATAACACGAAGATCGGTTTTAATCGCCACAGGAGAACGCATCTCCCGAGCAAATGTTAAAAAAGCAGCAGTTTCTCCCGTGCCCTGATTATGAGCGCTGTTGAGTGCGAAACGAACCATTGGAAGAGCAGATGGCCAACTTCGATGCTCCGGTCCAACGAGGATAGCAAGAAGCTGCTTTAGTTCGCGGTTTTTACGCTCAGCGGGATTAGCTTCCGGGTGATAAAATGGAATTAAGGCTTGTTGTACTCCCAGTATATACATAGCTTTCTGCATAACCGACGATACAAACTGAGTACCGTTATCTGATATTACTCGACGAGGCAAGCCATATCGCAAGAAAACTTCTTCTATAAGTGCTTTAGCACACGACTCCGCAGTTGCATCACGCAATGCGAATAATTCCACCCAACGACTAGCTGTATCTTCGACGAGGAAGATCCACTTCTCTCCCTTGTCACCTTCTGGAAGAGGTCCAAACAGATCAATCGCAAGTACCTCGAATCGTTGCTGCGGTACCGGGGTCTGAAGCAGTCCAGCAGGTTTCAGATTTTTAGCTTTATACTTCTGACATAAATCACATGATTTGAGGTACTGAGCCACGTATGTTCTCATGTTTTTAAAGTAATAACGTTCCTTGATCTTCTTTAAGGTCCGTTCCAAACCTAAATGTCCAGAAGTAGGTGCATCATGGAGCTCCTTCATAAGCTCTGCCCGTAAATTCTCGGGGACAACTAACTGAGGTTCTTCAGACTCTGTATCGGGAATACAGCGATACAACACACCTTGAGACAGGTAGTATCCTCTTTCTGTCCAGCGTAAGGCGGCTTCGGGGTTGTCGGTGTCTTCAAAGTCCGAAATTATCTTTTGAATCTCCGAGTCATTCAGCTGAGATTTCCGGATATCCTCGGGGCTCATCCGAGGCAAGTCGACGATAACCGGGCAAATATTGCACGGACTAGAACCTATCTCAGGTTCGTCGACCACTGGGCGACTGAGTGTATCGGCGACCATATTAGCTCTACCCGGTGTATACTCTATGTTCAAGTCGTAGGACTGTATCTTCATAGCCCAACGAGCTAATCGGCCACTGGGTGTTTTCAGACTCAAAAGCCACTTTAAAGGCTGGTGATCGGTAGCAACTTTGATCTTGGCTCCTTCGACGTACCCACGGAATTTGTCTAGAGCCCAAACTACAGCCAAGGCTTCCCGCTCGGTGGTGTGGTAATTCCGTTCAGCAGGTAACAGAAGCCGGCTGGCATACTCTATTGGCCTTTCTTCGTGAGGCGTAGCACCTTGCATCAAAACTGCGCCCAGCGCATATGCACTGGCATCTGTTCGCAGTATAAAAGGTTCCTCGAAGTTTGGCTGCCGCAGAATGGGACTAGAGGAGAGTCGCAGCTTGAGTTCTTCAAAAGATTCTCGCTCCTCCTCCCCCCATTGCCAACGTCGCCCTTTCTTCGTCAAATCCGTCAAAGGTCGCGCAATCTGCGAAAATTGGGGAATGAATTTTCGAAACCAGGCGCTAGTCTGTAGGAAGGTCTTCAGTTCCTTTAAGTTTGTTGGAGGTTTCATATCCATGACCGCTTTCACCTTCGTTGAATCAGGCTCGATACCTCGAGACGAGACAACATGTCCAAGGTACGTCACCTTGTCCCTTGCGAAGATACACTTGCTTCGGTTTGCCTTCAAATTGAATAAGCGGAGACGTTCGAAAACCTGTTGAAGATCCTTTAGATGAATATCTAGATTTGGTGATATTACAAGCAGGTCATCAAGATATGCAAGGACGCAGACGTCCTTTAGTCCCGATCTCATCCTGTCTATCATACGCTGAAAAGTTGCAGGGGCATTCTTAAGCCCAAACGGCATACGTTTCCATTGAAAGGTCCCAAAAGGCGTAGTAAATGCTGTTTGTGACGATCCTCTGGCGCTACCATAGTCTGCCAATAACCTGACTTTAAATCAATGGTAGACATCACACAGTTGGCTTTCGTACTGCACAGCAAATCATCGATTACCGGAAGTGGGTATTTATCCGTTCGTGTGACACTATTAAGTTTTCGGTAATCAACGCAAAACCTAATCTCACCATTCTTCTTTGGGATCAATACCACAGGTGCAGCCCACTCTGACTCAGCTTCCTCGATGATGTTCTCTTCTAACATTTTATCTATTTCCTTTCGTATGATCTCCTTTTTTGCTGGTGTGACGCGGTATGGCGGATTCGCAATCGGTGCGGCGTCTCCTGTATCGATTCGGTGCACTGCGAAGTGGGTAGGTTCTCCCCCTGGAGCGAAAATGTCTTCATAGACATTCAGGAGTTCTGACAATTTTCCCCGTTCATCCAACTTCAAATGAGTCCCTTCATCATCCCGAAGATTGACTGACGAACAGGCAAGCGGGTTAAGTGACCTGCTTTCGAATTCAATCAGTTCAGGCACTCTATCATGTCGCACAAACCATACCCCAGAATCAAAGTCTAAAACCATGCCAACGTCTTGAATAAAGTTCATTCCTAATAAACTTTCTGTGGCATTTGGCAACATCAGGAAACTAACTGGAAACGATACCCCTCGGACCGTTACATTAACATAAGCTACATCGACATTTTCCGCACAAGACCGTCCGTCTGCATACTTAAGATTAGTATATACACTGTTAAATTTATGTCCGTTCTTAACTAAATGAGACCTTAAACTAACACTCCCTATGCAATGCTTAGCACCCGTATCAATCAGTACACTTCCTATTTCATCGTATATCCCTACTTTTAATACAGGGCGCACGCGAGCGTCGATGCTATCACAACTCGCGGACACAGATTGAAATGCGACAGAAGAGGTACTCGTTTTGTCCACTTTACACGTAGGACAGTTTGATCGAATAACACCAGGTGCTCCGCATCCAAAACACGTAACAGAAGACTCTCGAGGTACTTCCTCAGCAGGAATCTCCGTGTTGGCCTTCTTTGACTTATTAAGTCGCGGACAATCATCTTTGATGTGGCCGTACTGTTTACAATATGTACAATGAGGTCGGAACTTTCTTGTAGCATAAGTAGTCCTGACCGACGTTTGCAAAGACTCCCTGAGAGATGAGGACGGCAACGCCCGTTTAGTATCAATAGTTGGTTTGGGTCGATGCTCATTTAATATGTCCTCAACGCGACGCGTTTCTATTAAAAGTTCTGCGAAGGTGCTAAAGCAGGAGCGCGGAACTTTCTCTCGAAGTCGACGATTTAACAATCCATACGTCATGTCTAATTGTACAGTCTCCGTGAGAGAGAGCGGTGGAAGCTGGGCGAAGAGCGCTCTGAGACGGCACACAAACAAATCCGTCGCTTCGTCCACTCCTTGGTCTCGTTCAAATATATTTCTATATATTCTATGCGGCGGTAATCGTGGCCCAAATGTTTGCTTCAATGCATCTACAGCAGCTTGCCAGGACGGGGTCGTATCCTTGACGCCTTGCCACCACGTAGCGGCCAAACCCGTCAGCAACATAGATAGCCCACGTAGCGCGTTGTTGTCATCAACGCAAACACATTCTTTAAAAGTTTGAACAGCGTCGATAAAAGCCTCAACATTGCTAGACTTTTCCCCATCAAATCGCGCTGTACATTTGGCAAAATTTCCAGAATGAGTGGTAGGTACAGGTGTACTTACAGGATCGCTGCGACTTAGACTGTTTATCAGTAGTAGAAGTTGGTCAGTAGTCATTACAATTGGCGCAGCGGCAGTAGCAGCAGCAGTGGATTGAGAGTCCACCGAAGAGCCGGGCGCAGCAGCGGCGGCGACGGCGGCGTGCGGAGCGGTCTCACGCACACCCACCGTAGGTATCGTCACGTCCTCAGACGAAACGCCAGCGGAAGCCGGGCTCGCGGCGCGCGATCTCGTTAGCACCATCGTAACTGTCAAAACTACTCAAAACGATACCAAAAAAAATACCCAAACGACACTAGGTACTTCGTTTCCCAACACTGAACAGGTAAGTTCGATCTAAATAATATATTATATTGAGTCCAGAGTCCGAAGTTCAAAACACGTTTACGAATCGCTACTAATAACAAAAAAAATCACGAATCAATCACATAAAAGTCATATGAACACAGTTAGAGATTTAAAATCCTGTGTAAATAAACACGCGCGTGTTCAGTACCTACTAAATTACGTAGTAACAGTACTCGATAGGTACACTTAGAGACAGGAACACGAACAAAGTGAGCCAAGCAATGCGTCACGACCCTTATGCAGGTATAAAATCTAACACAATCGTTGTGTATGCTGTGTCGCTTGTTTAGGTACAAAGTCCAACCGATCGCTGTGCAGTTGCGTCGCTTGTTTAGGTACAAAGTCTAACACGCTTCGCAACACAGCGGAGCACCAGTGAGAACAATGATGCTTATACCAGACGAACTTGGCGTGGGGCAGAGGGAATGCACGCTTCCAGAAAGTTCACTACCGATGAACACCTATTTAAGCGATACGTGAACACACAATACACAAGTTCTGCACTGTTCGTAAGGTTCAAGGTTAGGTACACTAGGGAAGTTTAGCACTGAATTTACACTGTAATAGTTCTGTTCTGCTTCACGTCGGGCTGCCAGTTATAGCTGTGTGTATAGGCCTTGAAATCAAACTATGGCGAATTTCTATAAGGATCGTTTACTCTCAGAAACACACAACAGTTAAATTAGTAGATAATTACTTATAGGTTACGTTAACAATTAGATGCGATTGTGTCGACGCTCGACCGTTTAGCCTCGGGAGCGGAACTGGACGCGGCGTGTATCGCGAGCGGCGGGTAACTCTGAACTCTACTAACTGGTGCGCCGGCGCGCCCTTAGGCGCGATGAGCGTCGACACGATACGGGTAGTGGTAGCGGGGTACGAGGGGTATCAGGTAGCTTGCCTGAATGGCTGCGCGCTATAACTTACTACTTAACCGATCATCATGAAATTTTGCATACACCTTATCAAGGATACAAAAAAAACATAGGATACTTTTAATATCGGAATTCCCGCATTCCCGTGGGATTCCGGAAGTCTGGAATTAACGTGGGTGAAACGGTGGGGATCAGGTAGTAAAACTATAAAATACTTTAAATTTTAGACGAAGAATTAGTTTTTTAACAAAACGAGATCCGTCCATTTCAAGAAACATTTTCACTGATTCAATCATCAAAAGCGGATTTATGATAAATAGAATTATTTAGCACAGTATTAGGTAGCATTTGTAAATTTTTATTGTTCTAGACTCAATATACACTGAACGGTACATGGGTACACCGAAAGAAAATGCACTCGGGTACAAGCGGGCGGACGTGATATCACTAGCAGAGAAGCTGCGCGGGCGTCAATATTTGCTTGTGCACGGCACCGCTGACGATAACGTGCACTATCAGCACAGTATGCAGCTCGCTAAGCAGCTGCAGCATGCTGATATCGAGTTCGAACAAATGGTAAAAATATTCTCTTCGATGAGACTTAGATAATAGATTTTTTGACAAGATGTTGAGGACTTTTAATTTCAGAGATACCTTTTGATGATGTTGTTAGATTAAACACTTTGAATCTTACTTCTCTCGTTTTGTTATAATCCCTACTAATCTGGAATGGTGGTGAATTATAATAACAAAACGAGTTATATTTAATGACCTTTTTTCGATTATATTGCACTTCCATTATTATTATTCATTATTACTGATACATTTTTTTTAATTCTCTTTTTAGAGCTACGTTGATGAAAACCATTCGCTGCAGGGAGTGAGTCGCCATTTCTACCACACGTTGGATCGATTCTGGACGGAATGCTTTCGCTAATAGTTTCAACTGCCATTTAGATAAATTTTTATACGTTAGAAAAGACTGTAAATACTAATCTTATATAATTGGATAGTCAAATATCAACTGTAAACATTGTTATCTTTATCCTATTACCTAAATGGGGTGAATAGAGGGACAAGTTATATAGGTACATAATTTAAATTTTGTACAGGTCTCCCCCCTCCCCCCGAGTTTTACCGGTATCTATCTATCTATACATATAAAAAAACTTTGTCCTGAATGACTGATGGATCAACGGACAGCCTAAACCGCTGATCGTAGAGACCTGAAACTTGGAGGGTGTGTTTTTTGTATGACGTAGGCATCCGATAAGAACTGATTTTTCAAATTCAACCCCTAAGGGGATGAAAAGGGGTTGCAAAGTTTGTATGTAACAATTCCGCGGGAACTTCGAAATTATCGTGGGTGAAACCGCGCGGGACAGCTAGTTTATAATAAAATTGTTAATGTGTAGTTTGTTTCTGATCATGGAATTTTTGAATGACTACTGACTGAGTTCAATAATTATAGTCATGCCAGGAGTTCTCGAAGGATCCCGAAATTCATGTGGTTGGAATTTTAGAGAACAATTAGCATTATTTAAAATGACATACATAGTTTCAAATATTTTTTTTTAGGTTATTGTTATTATACTAATATCTATTAGTAGCTTTTGTAGTCAAAAGCAGTTGTTGCAACAGCAAAGAAAAAAGCTCAATATTTGGGCACATGACACAGTTAATTATCTCTTTGTTTGGCACATAAATAAGATTAATTACTCAGAAGAATAATCTTCTGAGATTAATTATATAAAAAAACTAAACTACTACCCAGAGAGAAGGTAATCACTACTAGTGGTAAGATTTATGACATCTTTGTGACATTTTTAAACCAAGTTGAGTTATTATTGAATCTAGATAAAATAAACAATAAGTCTCTTTTCTTGATGATAAACCTCTTCTTTTTCGATAAGCAAAAAATTGAATTTTTTAATAACAAAGTTATGTTATGTACCTAAATGAAAAAAGAACCTAATTAGTTTTAAGAAAATTTTTTCAAAATAGTAAGCCCGTAAAATTATTTTACAAAATAAAAATAAAATGGTTAAAAAGAATGAGTTTAATCTGTTTGCGTTGCATCTGTTTTTTCTGAAACCAAGCTCCAAGGATTTACCATTTCATTTTCCAGATTCCAGAAAAGTCACATTCTCATAATGTCAGTCAGAAAGTAACCAACCCATTCAAGTAAGAGTAATTAAAAGTTGCCATTTAATAAATAAGAAGAAGTAGAAGAAGACTCAAAGAGTACCTATATAACCACTACGTTTTGTACCACGATCAAACTGAATGACATCCATTTTAGGAAGGGTTGATACATTTAAACAGCTGCATGGTTATGATCAACCTTAATGACATACCCACTCACATAAAAGAATGTTTTTTATGGTGCTTACAGAGGGTGAAGATAATTCTTTTAGGCTGTTCTCCCCTTCCTTGTACATGTGTTGTCTGTGGTAGAAGTATACGCAGCGGGCCTACAGTGGCCTATAAGTCCAATATAAAGTTACGTTCCAGCTGTCATCAGAGCTGTCCCGTCACTGCAGTCCATCAAAGGGTCAATCACTCTACTCCCGCTTCAATAAGGTTCTCTCCCTATCGGATATTCGCTGAACGGGTGTCGATATAGATGGATAACTACCAAAATATTTGGAATTAGATTCCATAATCTTCTCCTAGAATTATGGCGTCCATTGATACATTTTTGAATACAGTCAAGGATACAATATCTTTATTCTCTTTGGATGATGACATTGACAGTACGTAAGCGCCAAACATTTGGCTAGAATTTTATACAATTTTTATTTGTAATACTTCCTTAT
The DNA here is from genome assembly GCA_907165275.2 of Zygaena filipendulae. Lineage (NCBI taxonomy): Eukaryota > Metazoa > Arthropoda > Insecta > Lepidoptera > Zygaenidae > Zygaena > Zygaena filipendulae. The sequence goes on from OU015649.1 coordinate 5,084,067, forward strand.
GAAAATTTTCAGTAGAAATTCAATCGCGACTTTAGCAAAATCATGCTCGCGAACATCACGGAAATGGTAAGTTATAGTCCACATCAAAAATAATTACTTAGAAGTTCCGTTTGCGTTTTCATTAAGAAGATTGATTTAGGATGTCAGATAAAACTCCAGTGCCGTTCGACTGCGGCCCTGATATGGAGGACAGGGCGATTTGTGCTGCAGATCCTTGTGATCCGGACCAATGTTATCAAGAACCTCGGGTGGTGATAGTTGGTGCTGGCATGGCAGGCTTATCAGCTGCTGCAAGATTAGCCCAGCGAGGAATAAAAAATGTTATTGTTCTTGAAGCATACGAAAGGTAGACGTCACAGTCATTTAATTACACATTATTATTTGTCTCCAATGCTTTAGCATATATTCCTGTAAGTAATCGTTATGTTTTTACATTCAGACCTGGTGGGAGAATCCACTCATGTTGGCTAGGTGACGTGGTTGCCGAGTTGGGCGCACATTGGAGACATGACAACTGCTTCACTCATCCTATTTACACCATGTCGGCTACAGAAACTCCTCCTCGTCCTGGCGTTCCAGCCGCTGAACATCCACGGGGCCTTTTTAATCGTGTCGTTACTGGTAAAATGGAATTTCCGCCCACCATAACGGCTTATTACAAATTTCGTCAAATCGAAGAAGAAGCGGCAGCAATATATTGTCTCGGTGGTAACAAGCAACAAGGGTCGCTCGTCAATTTCATGAGTTTGAGGATTCAACAAGAATTACATGAATATCCCGAAGATCAGCAACATGATGCGGCTAGAATTATGTTCGGATTATCACATATGCTCAGTGCTCGATGTGGTGACGACACAGCTATGCTTTGCGCTGATCACATCGGATGTTTTATGAACATGCCAGGAGGAGAGGTGCGCGTTCCTTTAGGATTAGTAGGGATACTAGCTCCACTGTTACGTCAAATTCCTGAAGCAGCGATTCGATATTGTAAACCAGTTAATTGCATTTACTGGGGCACCTCACACAAAGCCGGTTGTAGAGCTACAGTGACAACCACAGATGGCGAGGAGTTCCCTGCTGACTACGTGATTGTTACTGTATCTCTTGGCGTTTTATTCACTGATTCATGCAGGTTGTTCTGCCCCACTTTGCCTTCATGTAAAATAGACGCTATGCGTTGCCTTGGATTTGGATACTGCAATAAGATTTATATGGAATATTACAGACCTTTCTGGTACTGGCATAACGGCGAGTTAAATTTTAAATATTGCTGCAATGAGCTTTCTGGACGGAGAGACTGGACGCGTGGTATCACGGCAATAGAAGTAGTGCCTAATAGCAAGCACGTGATCTGCGTTTGGGTAGTTGGCTGTGAGGCTATGATGATGGAAGGACTCTGTGACAGAGATGTAGCTGAGGGTGTGACCGATGTTTTAAGATGTACTACTGGAAACGCGTATTTGCCGTATCCTATGACGATTTTGCGGTCGCATTGGACCTCTGATCCATTTTTCCGTGGTGCTTATTCATTTGAAGTCAAATGTTCCGACGGTCAGGCTCAACGAGCTTTAGCGTGTCCTCTACCAGGCCCGAGTGAGCCGGTTCCACCTATACTTCTTTTCGCTGGAGAGGCCACGGTACCTGGTCATTACGCAACAGTGGATGGTGCTCGGTTGAGCGGTGTGAGGGAAGCAGAACGGATAGTACAATTAACACTACAGTACAAAGGACCTCCGCTACCAAAACAAGAAACAGCGCCTGTAGAATGTAAAAAATGTAAAGCGAAAAACTGAATTAAAGTGTAACCAGCCGTCTCTTAGTCTACCGCTACTAAATACTTGCTCATTTTTTCTGTTTACCTATTAGTGAATAGGTTGGTACGTCTCGACTCTCGAGTGTAATGTTTCTCAAATGATTATGTATTTTAATAAAGTTGAGCAAATAATTATTTGTACATCAGCGATTTAAAATGAAAAAAATTAAGTAAGTACGCAAGTATCCGTTATTGTTTAATCTATCTAAGTAATGTAAATGGCGAGGAAGGCCAAAATCCAAGAGCGCATTCTACCCGCAGCCATTTTTCAACAGATCGGTCGCTTCACTCGCCACATTAATATCAATGCAATGACAACTTCTATCCGGTGCAACTCTGGCTCGCTGTTTATCCTCCATCCATATATAAAGGACAAAGGTATATTTACAGATTATTATGTATCAAGGGTTATTCCTCAATTGATTTATTATTATTGTACTACCTAGTTAAAGTAAGCATGATAGTTTTTCTGCGATCACCGAATTATTGCTATACCTATCTACTACTACTACTATATAAATAAGTTTCACTTTCGTATATTTTGACAAAATTTTGTTAATAAGCATTCATTTTCTATGCAATTTATAATTTTTTTTCTAATTGATCTGCTACAGATACGATTTTATATTTTATCACAAATCATCTCACGTTCGCTCTACAAATGGGGAGCAGCGGGAGCACGCTTGATTTAGGAAAGCTTAGGGACAGGATTGCGTAACGCAACGCGCAGGACCGCCCGCCGCCCCGCACGGTGCGTGTCCCTTCCCCTCGCGGCCGCTTTTTGCACAACAAATCTTCACGACAAACATCGATATCCGCATCGTGCGTGAACGCGCATCAGGTCCTGGAGAGTGTGTCGAGCTCAGTAGTGTTGGTGTAAAGTGGTGCGTCGTGTGGTGCACCGTGCAGGCTGCAGGCAGGCTCGTGCGTGTTGTCGTGTCGGCTGGCGCGTGTCGGCGCGGTGCGCGTGGTCGCGGCGCGCGGCGCACCGCACGCGGCACGGCCCGGGCGGCAGTCGCTCGGAGACAGCGGGCGGCGCGCGTCCCGTCCGGTTATCTCGCCACTCGTTGCACCGCTGCAGCGCTGCGTCCGCGGTCAGGTACGCGACCCGCTCACCGCCCCCCGACGGCGCCCGCTGCACACGCCACTGCACGCACACATGCATGCTCCATTCATACCGCCTCGACTCGACTACTCGCATCCGGTCTTAAGCGACTCTTAATCCGAGGCCTCCTAGACTTCATTGGAGTAATCTTCCGTAGTTCTGAAGAGTTGATTACGTACCCACCCGTGAGATATCGAGGCAAGTAAAGACTTTTTTTTCATTAAATTCATAGATCTGGAATTTTATTTCAGTTCATCGAAAGCTCTGCTTTGTTGGAGATACTCTCACATTTCTCTTTTCTATGCCTGCATTAAATACAAAAAAAAACAATACTAAATGAGAATGAGTTTCGTGAGAGTGATTTTAAGTCTTTAATTGATAATAAGGTTGGAATATATTTTGATGTTGTGCTCTTGAGTGTGGATTACTCTTAGAAACTGCGTTTCATCTTAGACAGAGACATTACGGAAAAAAGCAATAACACTGGCTTTTTGCCAAATACTCTGTGTGACACATATTTTCGGCAGCCAGCGCATTATTTTGGAAAAATACTACTCTAATACTCACCATAATGATGTTAACCAAGCGTGTAGATACTCTGGGCAATTAATTAAACGAATAATCGATAGTAATTCTACAGGTCCTGCAAAATTATGCGTTGGTAAATTTTTTAGTTAACTTCAGGACACTCATTTCTTGTGACCATTTTGAATATTATACACCGATTCTAAAACAAACACCTGAAGTTTGTTAAAAATTAAGATCTTGAAATAAAAGGTCATATTAAAGTTCGAAAATCTTATGTAAGGACGTTTCCTTCTTATCTAGATCTTTATAATTCTATTCAGGAATAAAAGTACAAAAATATAATTTAATATTTTCATATTAGACGTTAGAAAATACAATTATATGATAAGGTAATTTACCATATACATACATTACGCAATGTATAGTAGCGTATAACCCAAGTAGAAATATCGTATCTTAAAGAAAAAAGTAACAAGGAACAGGAAAAACAGAGTATTATTATTTACGATTATTGGTTTCGTGACACCTTGTTTTTCACAGATGAACGTCCTCGCAGATTTAGGTCAAAAATATGTTGACTATATATAGATACAGTCACTTCTGTGAATATAGTTTGGCAAGGTGTGATCCCGCTGTTTTCCATCTCCCGGTGTGGAATCCGCAATGGATTTGCCTCCTCACGCGCGGTGCGTCGATCAATGTTTTGGTACCGCACTAAGCCTTTATTACGCGACTTGATTAGTTTTTTTTTAATCCGATTGAATAGACAAAATAAAGGTATACGACTGTATAGTTCGTTTGTCTCGCTAAAACTCGAGAATGGCTAGACTCATTTGACTAATTTTGATCTTGAAATATTTGTGGAAAAGTAAATTTGCTATTTTGGAGTTCCTGTGGGAATTCCAAAACTCACGTGAGTAAAACCGCAAGGCACAGCAGCTAGTAGGTACCTAATATTTTATTCAGAATACCTACTTGTAGGTTCATCATGAACTGAAATTATGTTAAATAGTTAAGATGTTATAATTTAAAAGAGATATCTACCTAAGTAGGTATATAACTAATCCTTGATTCTTTAAATAAGTCTCGATGTTTTAAAACGGTTTTTCTTTTACTTTCTCAACTCCCGCGGGAACTCCGAAATGATCGCGCGCGAAACTGCGGGCGGAGAAAGCTAGTTTTTAATACAATAAAACCCTTTTCAAACATTCGAAGGATCAAACTTTTTAAGATTTACAATTATTTAATAACTTATTAGGTTATGTTTTGATTACACAAAAATAACCCTATAAGCTCGATAGAAGGCAGTTTTATATACATGACATAGAGCCTTCGATTTTATATTAAACTTAAAAAAAAGTAGTGAAGCTAAAATCTCTTGCTACGCCGCGATGTAGGTAGGTATAACGGCTAGATAAATGATAAATTCGGAGGTTCCTACGCTTTATATCCATGAGGCTTGTGACCCGCAGCAAGAGATTTTAGTGTCAACTCTACATTTCTTAATTCCCTCGGGCCTTCCGTATTTATAAACCTTCCGGAAGAATTTTCGTGAATGATGTCAAAACAGCATAAAAATTTCTTGCAGATAGGCAGACAGATGCAAATAGCGGTCAGATTCACTATGACCAACAAACACATTCTATGCCCATGCGTATTCTAATTTTAATACATTCCTAAAAGCTATTCCTTGTACTATTTAGATGTAAGAAAGAAAGAAAATAAATATTTATTATTATTATTATTATATTATTACAGGAAAGGTAAAAAATAGAAAACGTTATCTACATATAGTAGAGCTTATCTAAGCTAAAATGACGCGCCCCTCCATCGGGCATACGCACACGCACAACCGTTAAAATATCGATACGACACATATAAATCTGGTCTTGCCATTCGTCCTCAGTTGCCGCATAGTGTCGCCACACTTACACTATTAAAGAGATATTATCAATACATGATATCGCACATCTAAAACTGCTTATTGAGTGGTGGGCGTGTCATTTTAGTTTAGATAAGCTCTACCTACATGTATTATTTTTTTTAAGTTTCACTTTGGACACGTGAGGAAAACAATTTTTGCGGCTTGTTGTCGTAACGCGCTGTGTTATAAATAAATAAATAAATAAATTTCATTTAATTCGACCATCGACATGGATCAATTCTGTTAGTAACATCATTTCTTATAAACTATTGTTAGTAATACAAATTAATTATGAATTATAGGTACATCTTGACATTTGTTTGTTTGTCAGTGCATGAACCATATAACAATGGTTCATGTACTGACAATCAAACTTATTTATATTACCTATTTATTTATAGTCATGTGAATCAAGACTGACAACTTTAATTACCTAATGATTGAGATGAGATCTCTAACCAAAGAGAATATAACAACTATCTCTAACTTTCTAAACGATGTACCTAATGTCAATTCAGATGAATTGTTGCCGATGTTTCGGGCAATTTGTGACTCGCCCCAGAGAGGTACGATTTCGACTTACTCCTAATTATTCCTCTTGATACCTACTCGTCACTACGGGCTAGTTAGTGGAACGCCACTGCGTCTTGTTGTGACGACTGAACCCGTAATTGATCAAGGAATTCGATTATGGTATAGACCACTTTTATAATGCTTTTTCTCAAATCAAGCTTTTTCAGAATTTCAACTCGAAATGTCTGATAGTGTGCTAGTTTTTGAATATTTTTTCAATCCTTACTATCAATTGACTATTCTAGATACCGAATCTAGTCTTAACTCAATACCCCACTACTGGTATCTTTTTACGTGGACGCCCACATATATTACCAAAAGATTCCAACTTATAGGTAGGTACATTGACAACTTTTGAATATCAAAATTTTAATAACTCCGTCTTTTAGAAAATTAAAAATCATTAGACACGTATTTTTTATTTTTCAAATAAATGAAAATACACAGAGATAAAGCGCATTAAAGTTTAGGGTGGGGGCTCGTGACGTCACTTACCGCTACAAGCCGCCATACAAACTGCACTAGTTAGTGACGTCACGCGAAATTTCAACTCAATGTACCTCTGTTATTTTTTGATTACGTAAAAAAAGAAAAAATACGTGTCCAATATTTTTATTAATCTACAAGACGGACTAAAAAAAAATTACTCAAATAGCCTATTGAGAGTTAATAAACTGTGAAGTCATAATATTATTCACCACAAAATAAATGAATATGGTAGGTTTTTTGATACACCAATATTTTAATAAGTGAGCCCGCGAGCGTCCAAAAAATAGTCACCAACCGAATAAAAATATATTGCAAGCGCGCCGCGAGCCGTGCATATTTTGTGCATTCGTTCAATAATTATTCACTTCGTGCGTCGTCACGCGTCGGCATTCAATAGTGAGGAAATAAAATATACTAGCTGTTCCCCGCGGTTTCACTGGCAGTAATTTAGGAGTTCCCACAGGAATTCCGGTATAAAAAGTACCCTATGTCCTTTTCTGTGCCCCTGGCAACGGAAAATTTCATGATGATCGGTTGAGTCTTTGAGGCGTAAAAGTATAACAAACAAACAAACTTTCACTTTTATAATAGTAAGGATATAAAATAACTTATTATATTATAATACAAGTGGTCCCCCGCGGTTTTACCCGCTGTAATTTCGGAGTTTCCGTGGGATTCCAGGATAAACTATACTTATAAATCTTCCTCTGGAATCACTCTAACTATTTGTGAAAACCGCATGATAACCCGTTCAGTAGTTTTTGAGCTTATTGCGAACAGACAGATAGACGCAGCGGAGAACTTTGTTTGTCATTTCAGAGCTCTCGTGGGAATTCCGAGATAAACTATAGATATAAACCTTCCTCATGAAGCACTCTATCTATTGGTGAAAACCGCACGAAAGTCCGTTCAGTATAGTTTTTGAGTTTATCGCGAACAGACAGCGGAAGCAACTTCATTTTATACTATGTAAAGATATATAATGGTTTTGTTAGAATAAGGATAGTAAACCATTCCTCTTCATCCTCGCACTGTCACGTTACTCGGAGTCGGTTTTTTCAACAGTTCATGATGACTTTACTATTATACACCTAATACCTATTGTTTCAGGCTGCACCCCCGGGAATAAAGATGTGGACTACTTTTGAAAATCAAAATTCTAATTAGTCCGTGAGTTAGAAAATAAAAAAACAATAGACACGTATTTTTTGCTTTTTTGAATAAATTAAAATATACAGAGATAAAGCGCATTAAAGTTTAGGGTGAGGGGCTCGTGACGTCACTAACCGCTAAAACCGCCATACAAACTGTCAGAACAGTGACGTCACGCGAAATTTCAACTCAATATATCGTCGTTATTTTTTGATTACGTAAAAAAAGATAAAATACGTGTCGAATATTTTTTAATAATCTACAAGACGGACTAAAACATAAAAATTAGTCTACATGCCCATTCTCTGGTAAAAAATCCCTATGTCCTTTTCTGTAGGTACCTTTTATAACGTAAATCCAAAATTTCATGACGATCAGTGGAGTAAGTATCGACCTACCTAGTTAAGGCGTGAAAGGCAACAAATTAAAAGGACTAAATCTTAGAGTTACATAATTATAATAACATTAATGGGTACCTAGTACCTACATCATAATACTTCGAGTTTCGACACTCTGAATGTACCTACCTACCTATATATTCTAAAACTTTTTCACTTGATATTTGATGGAACATTTTGTTGGTATTGGAAGTCGGTGATGCGAAATAAATCCAATTGAAAGATGTTTTGTCACGTTATACTGTTAAACTACGCCGAACTTACTCTTTCACAATTTTCTTAAGTGTTCAAATAAAACAATGTATGTACTATCTATCTACTTACTCTGCCTAAGAATACGGTTTATGTAACTTAAAAGTACCTAGCCTAAGTTAGGTACTCCCTATAACATCAGTCCTATCACTCCTATCTGCCAGTGAGTCCCATTAAAATCAGTCCAGCCATTTCAAAGATTAGCCGGAACAAACCGACAGACAGACAAAATTTTTAGAAATTGCTTTTTTATGTGAGTACCGTATATACATTTCATGTGCATTTAGTGAAGAGCTGTTAATTTGAAATTACAAATAGACACTTCAATTTCGGCCCTTCCATCTCAGCTCCATCATCCAAATAGCTCGATGATTTGTACCTACCTATCATGATAGTGCATTGTCACCAAATATCTATACATAAGTATTCCCATCCCAATCAGATCCATTAAGTAGTTGAAAAATAGTTTACAAATAAATTGATAACTACCTATAAGTCTTCAATTATATCATTAGTAGGTATATATAGGCGGGAATCGCGACACTTGCGAAGCCACCAAAGTCTTAGGCTAAAGATAAAGTATAAAGTATAATTATATTTAAGTATAAGGAGCTTTAGTTATTGTCAATGATCAACAAACCGATAAAGATTTACTCACATTAGCGATAAACAAATTAAATGCTATAATCAGGTTACCTGAAGCCTTATACACGTCAATGCTCACTGATAATCCAATATGAGAGGACACAATGTACTGTCTCACTCAGAACCTGTTTATAATATTCGAACAAAATATGTATGTAGGTGCTGTATGCTCTCTGAAGTTGTCCCTGGTGAGAGGTCACATAAAACTCCAATAAAAATTGCTCTTGAATGGGCTTGTCAACCAAATTTTAATTTTAAGTCCGTCTTGTAGATTAATAAAAAATATTGGACACGTATTTTTTAATTTGTACGTAATCAAAAACTAACGGAGATACATTAAGTTGAAATGTCGCGTGACGTCACGCCGTGCTACAGTTTATAGCACGTTATGACGTCAAGAGCCCCCACTCCTAAACTTTAATGATTTATATATTAGTATTTTTCAATAATTCGAAAAAGCAAAAAATAGAGGTCTATTATATTTTATTAATCTTCAAGACGGACTAAATAGAATTTTGATTTTCATACCCCGGAATCATATATTAATAGGTAAGCGCCGTAGTAATTATATACCTACATAAAAATAAATAAAACGATGTTACAATTTATCAACGGAAACAAATAAATAGTAACACAACAAGTTTTTTGTTTACAAAGATGATTAGCAACGTGAAAGGAATCTTTGCGAATTTCCGTCGTTTGGTTTGGTGCTCTACCTACCTAGTAGTACCTACCTATAGTTGGAGCTTTGACCTATATTCCGACTGCGAGGGAGCTAATATTCAAATACATAAATTAAATGTCCGACCCGTCGGCTTTTCGCACGGGCAAGATTGATGGCGGATTTTTTTTTTTTTCATGAAAAGCTATGAAATGTTGATCAATGGTTATTACGTAGAAAGGGCCATTGTTACCGATGATACTACAAATAGGAGCGATGTGATTGCCCAATGCGAAATGTAGTAGGTACAACTTTTGCTTAGTCATGGCCGGAATAGCATAGTGGCCGATGATAGAGATCGCCATAGCATTATCATACAGGGAACCAATATCCGGTTTGTCATTGTGATATTTCCTTACGTACCGCTGTTAGTAACGATGTAATAATCAATAATAGTCATTGATACAAATTGTATATTAAAACCCAAGATACAAAATCTGTGACGCAAAAATGTATTCGAACAAAGCATTTAGGTCGAGAATGACCACTTTCCTAAAATGTCCACTTTCCTAAAATGACTAGACCTAGACAAAAATCTGTGCAGAATATGTAGTTTTGTTTGATTTGACAATCTAAAAAAAGTTTTATGACGCAGTTAAAAAAGATATTCAAGAAAAAAGAAATGTGACATACGTAGGTATACTAAAGAGTAGAATCTGCAATTCTGTATAATATTGGATATAATCAGAAAAATTGAGAGGGGCCAATAAAAGAAGAGTAGGTAGTCAACTACAAAAAATGATTTGAAATTATTTTCTGTCCAAATCTACTGAATGGATTGTTATGCGATTTTCACAAATATACGTATATTAAGTTTAACCTGGAGCAGCATACAGGCTTTTTTTCATTTAAATCGGATTTCGCGAAAAAGGAGAATAAAACGTTTCAGGCAGGTGAAACTGCGGGGCACAGCTAGTAATAACTAAATTGATTTTGAAGTTCTTCTTTGGACGCCATGCCAGTAACATTTGCAGGCCAAGTATAATGCGGTTTTTTATTGGTTCTGTATCTGGCGTTGCAATTTATTTGCGATTGCATTTTATAAATTGAAACAGAAATCACCTAACATTGTTACACCGCTCTTCTCCGTGAGTGCCAGTATCTATTAAGAGCGCCGCAGGGTGGCTGCAGGAGCTAGCACTAAAGGCAATTGCATTAACTGCTAGAAATTAGAATACTATAGCTCAAAAATTTAAATTGTTAAATATTTTTACTAGAATCATAAAATAAAAAATATACACCTAATACTCGTTTGTTAATTTTGGAGTTCCCACGGGAATTCCAGGATAACAGTACTCTATATCCTTTCTGTACCCCTGAAAACGTGTAGCATGAGTTTCATCCGCGTTATTTTCGGAGTTCCCGCGGGAATTCCAGGATAAAAAGTACCCTGTGTCTTTTTCTGTACTCCTGACAATGTGTATGCAAAATTTCATGATGATCGGTTGAGCCGTTAAGGCGTGAAAGCGTAACAAACAAACATTCTCACTTTCACATTTATAATATTACTAGCTGTGTCCCGCGGATTCACCTGGGTAATTTCGGAGTTCCCACAGGGATTCCGGGATAAAAAGTACCCTATGTCCTTTTTTGTACCCCTGACAACGTGTATGCCAAATTTCATCCAAATCTGTTCAGCCATTTTTGCGTGATTGAGTAACAAACATCCAAACATCCTAACATCCACACTTTCACATTTATAATATTAGTAGGATTAGGACTTAGGAAGGATCCTCAATGAGATAAAGCGCTAAATAATTTAACTAATTGATTGATAATTTTGTTACAGGTGGTGAAAACGCGAGTGCACTTAACGTTTCCGGAAAACAACGTTTGTTTGCACAGTTAACAACTTTTGTAGCAGTAGGACTCATAATCATTTACTGCATTGTAGGAACAGCTGTGCGCAGTGCTTTTTTCATAACGTTGATCTTCAGTTATTATTAGATCACAACGTTACAACAGTTAAGTGCCTAATTATAAAGTTTAAAAAAGATATTAAATTGACATCGCACTCTGATACTAAACAACCGACTTTTATGACTGATAGGTAGTGAAACACCAATTCTTTTCGTTGAAGTGATACTTTTTGAACATAGAACAATTGAGTGTTGACAGTGGACACAGCAAATTTTTCATCCAGCCAGCATTATTTACTGAGCATGATTTAAAGGTAACTTTATTTTTTATGCCGCGAAAATTGTTTTTGGATATACCTACCTACTAGCGATTTAGTCAGTTATGAAGTAGTTTACCTATGGATGTATTTCTTATACAGTAGGTAACTCTGACAAAAAATTGAATTGTGTTTTTGTACTTTTATATTGTTTTGCTGATCGTCATCTAAATAGTAATAAGATTATAGAGCTTCTATTATATTATTATTAGGTTGGCGATAGTCCAAAGACGCGACATTCGCCGTGGCCCTCGCAAAGGTTAATAATTTTAATCGTAGCATACTACGAGTAGGTATATGTTCCGCGAGCTATTTATAGACTACTAGCTGTTCCCCGCGGCTTCACCCGCGTTAATTTCGGAGTTCCCGCGGAAATCCCGGGATAAAAGGTACCCTATATCCTTCTCTGTACCCCTGAAAACGTGCATGCCAAATTTCATCCAAATCCGTTCAGCCGTTTTTGCGTGATTGAGTAACAAACATCCAAACATCCACACTTTCACATTTATAATATTAGTAGACTTATTCTAGTCTTTTATCTATTCAAGCATTCACTGCCTGTTAATAAAAAAATGCTTTTCTCTCAAGAGAAAGTCCCGTGCTGTAATTTAGCACCTATGTATAGGTTTATCCGTCTTTATATGATTGCATCATCCTTTAATTATAACTAGATTAAAAATACACCTACCTACTACCACCTACACCTACTTTAAAAAATTCCGAAAATATGTACGCAATTTAAATTTTATCTTGGCGATTAGCAAAAACATAGTTACAACTTACAGGTGTTTATTTATAAATTATCAAATTTAATTAAAACGCTCTCGTAAATGTCACATAAACTGGTCCCGAAAATAATTACTTTATTATGTCTCGTTGCGCATTAACATCGCCATGGAGTCATAATAACTCACAAGGTACTTCTTGTAGTAAATAAAAACGAATCACGAGTATCATGACCCCTCTCTGCCGATGTTACTGAGGGTATCGCAGCATGAATGTGACATCTTCCTTGGCAGAGAATCAAAAGTTTACTTTAATGTAAATACGCGTTATTAATATTAATTATTCCACAAAAAGCGACCATTTATCGGCCGCACAGTCATTTTAATGATTACTTAATTTTACGTAATGATTTTAAAAACAGAACTACCGCACTCAGAGATGTTCATTTAACTAAATTTAACTTAGTTAAATGCCAATTAACACTAATTTAATGAACGTCTCTGAGTGCGACCGTATGAGGCTATGTAAAAAAAATGGTTCTCAAAAGCTTCAGACCAGACTTTCAAAAATTTTTAAATAGATATAAGATAATTGAGAATTGAAACCAAGAGAATTGAAGTCAAACCAGGATTACGATAAATTTTTATAATAGAGAAAAAATTCAACAAAAAGTGGTTGATATGTACAGTCAGCTGCATAAATATGTATACACTTTTGAAAGTCATTGAATCTTATTGTAATAGTAATAGAGTTCAAATACTGACCAAAATGTATATACCTACCTATTGGTGCTGGTGACTTTACCTACCTACCAAATAGTGGCAGATAAAATTTCACAAACTTTAATACAATAATCACATCGTTTGTTTTCAACTTTTATCGTTTTATAACGCATGAAGTCATATTAAATTGTAATATTTTGTAATGTAGGTAGTAAATGGTAGTAAATTAAAGGAAAACATAACAGTCATTCGTTAAATATGCTCGCAGTAGTAAATTCTATTAAATGGTTTTTCATTTAATTTTGTAGTCGTTTTTATCGGGCTTATTATGTAAATACATATATAACATACTTAAATAGCAATAGCGATAAAAACAGTGAATATTTATTAGCGCTGATGCTCTCTGGAAAATATCATAAATATCTTCTAAAGAAATCGATGTAATTACATTTGAAATAGGGCAAGTAAATACTCGTATACTAGTCTAAAGCAGGTACCTATTCAAAAACATGACAACAAAAAAGAAATCAAAAGTGCAAAAACGGCTGCTTTTGATAGATTTGGTATCTACATAAATAATACAATTTTGTTGTTAAATTTAAATGCAGTAGAATTGTGTTCCATAATATTTTAGAACATATTTTTCTAAAATATAATATATTTTTTTATTTTTTTGAGTGATGATTTAGTCAAACGGATGGAGTGCCATAAGTTACATAAAAAGGGTCTAACATTCTGTCTGCTGAAATTGCCAAATCTATATGTTTCTCCTCACTGTTCATCATTTTTGTACATCAATTCCAAATATTTGGAACTTTGACAAAACTAGAATACTTGCACGGCCTTGACCGCTTACTGTCTTTAGAGATAACTGCGAAATGACATTCTTATATACATAATAATAATACGTGCATGGTGACCTAAATCGGTACCAGTTGAAATTGTCGTACACGTACACGTCACACCACACACCCAAGACAAGCTGAACAACTTGTCTTGAATCTGGGGTTTGTTACAGCAATGCTCGTAATTAATTATTATTTTTCTTTCATAGTTTCATAGTTCTAGGTTCTAGGTTTGATTACTAAAACCTGTAAAGGTTTTTAACACTTTTAAGAAATTATGAATGGAAAAAATAATGTATATTTACTTTAAATAAATAAATAAAAATACTATACGGTAAAACAAACTCATTTTTCTTTAGTATTTTACAAGACTTCTTCTTTATACCTAAATAAAAATTAATTTTTGTATGTTTGTCCTCTATGCGTTTCTAAACCATTGTTCCTATCGTGATGAAACTTTTATGGGTTGTTATGCCTGCGTCCGCAAAGGTTCCTGACATAAAAAGATCCTCCGGGAATTCCGAAACGCACGCTGGTGATTCTCCGAAACGGTTGGACCAGTTTTGACGAGACTTTCACTGCCAATGATTTGCTGATGTTATGGAGTAAATTTAGGCTACTTTGGAGTGAGATTAGAGTAAATTCTGAAACTTACGCGGGTGAAACCGTGGGACACAGCTAGTTTTTTTATAAAACTCTACAATAGCATTCTATTTTCGTGCCTAGATTGAAATTAAAAACTTTCTTGTAAATATAGGTAGGTAAAGGCTTTAATTAAAACAATGCGGTTTGTAATTCTTACTTATCAGAGGAAATATGAATATTCCATTATACGAGTAATAGTGTAGGATAACGTTACAATAGTAAGTTACCCGTATAGCGAGGGAGCGGCTCTAGACTTCAATCAGCTACGGGAAATGGGACGTAATTCCTATTGTACTTGTATATTTCTACTAACACAGCGTTTCGTTGCTGAAAAAACTGTATACGTATAGTTACAAAAAGTGAAACTTTTACAATTATTATTTGGTTAGTAACAAGTTTATTAAATTCGTTAATTGATCGCTATAGATGACCAATTAAAACACAATGTAAAAACTTTCATAGGTAAGTAATTAATTTAACTTTAAAAGCACGTGTGTGTATGTGTGCGAAACTTGTAAAACAACTGCAATCAGTTTTTAGAGAAACCGTCCGAAATAACTTAATGTAATCTCGTGTAAAACTGTACTCTGACGTTACGCGTTGCGGGTTCTATGCTCACGTTAGATCGTGCATGGTTATTATTACGATAAACATTTGTTTTTACCTTGAGTCTGACTTTTTTGTATCATAATATCGACTAAGTACGTAAAAACAAAAGTACAAAAAAGCACATTAAATATTATTTAGAGGCTGTGTGCGGTAATGCCCAAGCATGATTACCTATATCATTTTTACAACTATTTCAGAAATCTATTAGCCATAAATATATCCCAAACAGACCGCGCTTCGTTCTAGAGAAATGCAAGCTCATGATCTACTATTGCAGAATAAGCCCGTAACATGCTCTTATAATGTAAACGCGGCTATGAGATTTCCACGTACAATATTAACAGATTTTGGCCAATTGTATGAACGGGAGGATGACATATGTGCTTTTAAAACCAGAGCCGTCAATAGGTAGGTCGGTACAGCCATGACAAGCGTTCGATTATGAATTACTGCGACCTAGCCGGCTTCGACTGCCATTTCCGATCTACCGCTCGTTTATCTTGACTATCTACAGTTCCTTACTGGTATATTATGTATGTATATTGTCGACTTCCATTACAGTAAAACCTTTTTTAAGAACCTAACTTTTTATCGATTTTGATTTAAATAACCGAAAACGAGATCTCATTTAAAAGTACAAAGTAAAATTAAACCAGGTAGGAAGCTTATTTGTGGCATGTGTTTTCCTAACTTTGCAGCGGATATTAAAACTACATTATTATTCAGAGATTTTTTAGTGTATATAGGTATAAATACGGAGTTCTCAGGGGATCGCGGAATTCACGCGGAAAAACTAGCAGACGATAAATAACTTTAAAAATGTTTAAAGATAAATTCGGAATCCTGTGTGGTAAAGCGCGCCAGCAAGTCACGGGGTTCATAAAAAATGTAACCTATGATTTTTTTTTATGCGAATGCTTAAATAAACACGAAGATAGAAATTCCCGACACATGATTAAGGGCTATATTTAGTTACGCCAACATTGCTTTGGCTCACACCATAATCGAGGTGCGCTCTATTTCATTGAAATAAATATATACGAAGTTGTTTGTGAAAATTGTTATTTATAATTATTATTTAGTGGGGCTCATTCCGAATACCTAAATAAATTGTTTATATAAAGGAATATTGAATAGATAGAGAGGATCTTCTCCGATTTTTGAAACTTCAATCACTGAAGGGTAAAAAGGGGGATGAAAGTTTAATTGAGAATACTATACCAGTTTTAAACATGGAAATCGGTATTTGAGCTTTTCTTTTCAAACAAAGTAGATAACACGTAGCTAGTTGTCAAGCTCTAGTGAATGTAACAGAACGCTTTAAATACCTATACACAATAGCATTGAGAACCATCCGTTGCATGAGGAATGAGCTTTTACGTACATGCTGCTTGCATGCATGCCGTCCTGTCCCGTCGTCCCATCTCTCGTGTACCAAGTCTCGGTCGTATCAACGCGATGCTCCCGAGGGGACAGTGCTTTTACTCAAAAACATTACACGAGTCGCAAATTACACGTATTTACTTTTGAACTTTCATTGTTCGCAAATTCTCTTTAATTTAGTTGCATGAATGTACATGACAAAATATACGTATTTTAATTAAGAGGTATATCTCAGAAGAATTGCTTTAGTTATTCTTCTGAGAGGTATATAGTCTGCGTACACGTCATGTCGTAAGGTAAAATAAAAAAAAATATATATATATAAAAATCGGAAATTTAAAAAAGTATAACTAACTCGTAGTTAGATTAGGTTAAGATCAGATTTTTTTAGATTATTGCGTAAAAGTCTTCACTAATATTTTATAGAGATTTTTTTTTTCTTTGTATGTTTGTCTCAATCAAATGGCTTTAATGTTAGTGTTGATTTACACAGTTTCCGATGTGATGTGTTAGAATATTTAATATCACGCTCGCGTGTGATTGATGTGAAAACATTTGCGATAATTTCCGGTCGACAATAGCGGGCAAAGCCGCGGTGTAACAGTGACGCCGTGTCGCAGTCACATGGTGTTGACAGCCAATACCTGTTTGCCGAAGGAAAACACGCAACTTGAACAGTTCAAACACGAATTGTATTGGCACTTGTGATTAAAAAGTTCCCACCTTTTACCAAAACTAGCAAACGTCAAGTACGTACAGTGCCAACATACCAATTAAAATAATAAAATATTTTGAGTTTTTTAACTTCTGTAAGTTGTGTTTATACACATTTTATTAGTTATAAATAAATTCATTCCCAAAACAATTAGTCTTGAGGTTATTACGAACGTATTAAAAAAAACAAACAACATTATAAACTTTTTCGTCTTCAACACGCCATAAAAATGTATTACCATGAATCTATTCTAAGCAGTTCTTGTTTTAGCCAAAAATAATCCGCACAATTCGAGAGGCGAATGACGCACGCATAGCAAAGGGCGGGGGTGCGGTCGTTACGTCAGCAGTGACGTCAGACAAGCGTTCTACGGGCTCTACGGACTTCAGGCTACGGCGTAGCAAGCAAACTTTGCCTTCAAAACTCGGTATCATAAGAAATGTGTTTACATGGTAAAATGATGAAATAGATACTTCGATAGGTAAGCAAAAGAACTCAGTTTTAGTGTGATTAATTAGGTACTAAAATGAACCACTGTGAACAAAAGAAACAAATACTTGACTGCAGTAGAATTTAATATATCTTTACAATAATTGTAATTTGTAGAGAGAAAAGATTTGATTTCTTGTATATTTATTTGTATGTCATGTTTAAACTTAAAGATTCTTTCACATGTATAGCATGCTACAGTGTTCCAGAAGGATATTTAATTTTCTTTTTACATCCACACACACACACACACACACACACACACACACACACACACTAGTGTACAAAATATAGGCACATGAGACAAATTGAATTTATTATTGCCATCAATGTGACACGCAAACTTCGCATTTCCACGCGCCATAATATTACAGTATAAAAATAGAATTTCCCTTTTTTTTCACAATCATCGTTCAACTGCAAATCTGTTCCGGAAATAGTAATAAACGCAATGGTTTATGATTCTCCGACGGTAAGCGCCGATAGGGTTGTAAGGCATTTTTCATAAAGATTTATCGCATTCCTTTGACCTGTAACTTTTGATTGAGTGACCGTTTTTATTACAAGTGGTAATACGTTTATATGCGTATATTATTTTGATTTAACGATACACTTACTTACATAATATACATATATAAAATTATTTTGAATCTTAAAATTGGATATTACTTTCATTATTCGTTATCTCCAGTATTGCGTACAAGTGGCGAATAATAATTATATTGGTATACCTACTACTTAATGGTTAATTTAAAATTATTCTTGAAAATCGTTGGAGCCGTTTCCGATATCCCGATATACAAGAATTGCTCGTTTAAAGATAGATAAAAAAAAAATCCAGAAGTAAATATAAAGTTAATATATTATTTTCAGAAGCAGAATTATTACACTTTTATACTATTTTAAATTAGTACTGTTGTCGTGGTCTTAAATTATGCCAAATTCGTTCTAAAACAGTCTTACACCTACATATATCTCTATATCCTACAAAGAGCAGTTTGACCTTTCGTCCGTTTCGGTTGGCAAAGTTTTATCTTGAATTGTCTTGGCGTATTCACATGCGAAACCTCTCGGGTGACGTGCGGTAATTTTAATTAAGTATATTTACCGGGACGGGCACGTCGGGGGCCGAGGAGGGTGTGAGGGGAGGGTAATAAAGGTTGGACGTAAAGCATGCGAATGTGTGTGTAATGTGTATGCCTTGCACGCGCTCCCTGCCTCCTCAAAAATAGCAAACTTGAGCAGTGGAACAATATAACTGTGAGACAGGAGATATCCACCGGAGTGACTTTTTATAAGTAGGATACCATAGTAAAACTGTTAAGTAAATATATACTTAAATTAATATTATAAATGCAAATGTGAATTTTAAGAATTACACGCTTAAATACTTGAATTTTTACTTATTGTCAGAGGTAGGTATAGAAAAATACATTGACTACTATTAACGTAAAATATACTGCCTGCACTACATTATCGCCGATGATCGTTGATCGTGTGATCGGCGATAATGTGGACACCTCAACGCGATCACAGGCAATTCCCTTTGATGCGTGTCCAAACACGGGTCGCAGGCGATCATAGACGATGATCGGCGAGTACTGCCGAGTATGCCCTCTTCACTATCGTGCTCGCGTATAATCGTCTGTACTCAGCGATAATGTAGTAGAGACATACGGTTTTACTAGTTGTCCCTCGCAGTTACCCCATATTAAATTTCGGAATTCTTTCAGGGAACGGTAAATATTATATAGTATACTCACTTTCGCAATTATAATATTAGTTAGTATTAGATTTTATTTACTTGCTAGAGTATTCATGACATATTTTTATTTATTTAAATTGTTTATTTTGGTCAAATTTTTACACTTGACTTTTTTATTGTCGCTATTATCAGCTTTTACTATTTTATGATAGAATTTGTAAAATAATTATTAATGACAATCTCTTTTGTGAATTTATTTATATTTTGGCATAAAATTTAAATAAAGTTTAAAAGAGAGAATAAAACATCTATCTATCTAAGCTTGGGCATATTTCTGATGATATTTGATCGTATCAAAACTAGAACTGTAGAAACAGTGCGATATTTAAGGATCCGGATTTATTTCAAGATCTCCACCAGAGGGCCAGTAGGTATGCGAAGATTTAAATTCTTCGAATTGGAAGCAGACGCTGCAGGCTGGGTATTGGCGAATTTTCTTTTTCCGCATTGAGGTCGGGATTTGCCTTGGACGAACTCGGAAAGCTCGCTCCCGAAAGTCTGCAAAAATTGAACGCAAATCCGATTTGTTCAGATACCAAGTTGAAGACGAAAATGTAGAACTTTGGAAGAGTGACGATAATATGCACAATTGTACTCACCGTTTACCTGCTGCTATCTGTAATTTTAACTTTGTACTTTTTCCATTGTTGCCATTTGTACTTACTTTTTGTGCAATAAAGAATGAATAAATAAAATAAATAAAAATAAATTACTTTGCTTACTGTAACCTATAGTACAGTATTGTCTGTGCTATAACATATTTCCTAATTTATAAACTAATCGCTCAGTGTGATAACTGCCTGCAGGAAAAGTTGATTACAGGGCCCCGGCTATCTATTATTGAGTTGTCAAGACGACACTCAACTAATAAACTCGGGGGTTTCCAAGAAACCAATTACATATGTAAACATTACCTGATTATAAAATAATTAAATACGATAGTTCTTACGTGTGTGTGTGAACGGGTGTGTGTTTACTTTTGTGAGAACTCAGCTCCATATAATACGTACGTACATATATGTATGTATACGAGTATAATGCTTTAGGTCTTAGAATGTGACATAGGGTACCTTCATCTCCTCAAGGAATTTCATAATTAAAGTTTAGTTTAGGAGTGGGAGCTCGTAACGTCATATGCAGGTAAAAACTGTAGGTACCTGCTCGTGTCGTCACGCGACATTTCGACTAAACTCTCTATTATTTTTTGCTTGCGTAAAAAAATACGTATCTTATACTTTTAAGAATCTACAGGATGGACTAGAAATAAAAAAAATTGTCAAATAGCCTATTATTAGTGCACTAGCTGTTCCAGCGCTTTAACCCGCGTTAATTTCGGAGATCTCACTGGAATTCTGGGATAAAAGTATGTACCCTATATTATGCTTTTCAGTACCTCTGACAACGTGTAGTATTCAAAATTTAATGCAATTTCACTCGCGTTAATTTTGGAGTTCCCGCGGGAATTTCGGGATAAAAGTACTCTATGTCCTTTCTGTACCCCTGACAACGTATATGCAAAATTTCGTGATGATCGGTTGAACCGTTAAAGTCACAGACAGACTGACAGACAGACAGACAGAGTTACTTTCGCATTTACAATATTTGTAGGGATTTTGCGTAGTGAGTCAGTCAGAAATATTTGACTTTTATACATTAAAGTGTTTTCAGTGATATCGCATTCGCAACATTGGAAAATGATAAATCTATCTTCATTATTGGACTCCGAACCAAACCGCAGCTGCTTATTTGATCAGAAACCGTATTAATTCCACGCAAATGTATGCAATGTTTAACTTCAGCCCTAAATTTTCCCAACTTGTGCCCACATATACATAGAGATAGGTGTGATTACGTTACGTCTAACGCATCCAAATGCTTGGCTATTGAATATTGTTAGGAGAATTCTGATTAACTTAATGCAAATAGATTTATATGATACTAGCTGTCCCCGGTGGTTTCACCCGCAGTTATTTCGGAGTTCCCGCAGGATCTTCGGGATAAAAGTACCCTATGTCACTCAGGACTACTGTAGCTTCCTATAAGTGAAATAATTTTCAAAATTGGCTTATCAGATCCAGAGATTACCCCCTACAACGTCACAAAATCACAAACTCACCAATTTTATCTCTTTATAACATAAGTATAAACTAGTTGTGCCCCGCGGTTTCACCCGCGTTAATTTCAGAGTTCCCGCGGGAATTCCAGGATAAAAAGTACCCTATGTGTTAATCTGATGTATAAGCTATATTATTTAAAGTTTCATTTAAATCCATTCAGTAGTTTTTACGTGAAAGAGTAACAAACATCCATCCATCCATACATTCTTACAAACTTTCGCATAATATTAAAAGTAGGATTATAACGATAACACCTCTTAATAATAATTACAACCTACACTATAACATAAATAAGATGCTCCAAAATTAGCTGCAAATATTTACATGGCTGAAAGTAGGTACCTATACGTTATATCTAACAAACAAGATAAGCGAAAAAATAATATTATAATTTTTCAAAATATGAGGAAAATAAATTTATTGGAAAAACATGACCCTTACAAGGTACACAAACACGTAGCTCACTAATACGTACACAACGTATACAATATTGAGCGGCGAGCGCTTTCACAAGTTGATTTCTTTTTCGTTGACTTATTTTGTTAGAAAAAAAAAAATATTCTTTTTATTTTATGAACATCTTTATAACGGTCTTAACAGGCGCGCAAGTTTAAAAAACAAACAAACTCACATTCTCATTTAAATAATACAAGTTAAATCATATAATATCTATTATATTAAATATTATACATCGAAAGAACTCAGCATCATCGGCTTTTCCGATACCCGACAAAAGCGAAACTTGTGTATGAAGTCCGATTTAACTATAAATCGATATAATCAAATTCGATCGATCGAATCGATATAATCAAACTGCTAACCGTTTTCACTTAGGATTGTTTTAGAAATACAACAATAATAGAATTTATTCTTAAGACTATTATGGTATTTATATTGTATTAATATGTTTAAATGTCTTCGTGCTATCAATCGCACTTCAACTCTATAGTACTCTGTCTCACTTATACCTACGCGACGTAAGTACGGAAGCAACAATATGCGTAATGAAAAACGTTGCAACTTCTGCTCGTACCTATAATACCGTTGTTTGCTTCAAAACTTAATTGGGAACTGTAAAATAATCGAATATGTGTACTAAGTATTAATTATCTTCAATTCATTACAATAATTCAAATAATATCTATTCATGAAATAATC
The DNA here is from genome assembly GCA_907165275.2 of Zygaena filipendulae. Taxonomy (NCBI): domain Eukaryota; kingdom Metazoa; phylum Arthropoda; class Insecta; order Lepidoptera; family Zygaenidae; genus Zygaena; species Zygaena filipendulae. The sequence goes on from OU015649.1 coordinate 5,107,017, forward strand.
AGTAGTAGTATAGTAGTAGGTAGGTAGTAGGTACCTACTAAAATAAGAAAAACAAGAAAATCCAGTAGGTAGTCTTTTTTGACTATAGAAAAAAATATAGCACTGAAATGTTGGGATAAATATATAATTATTGTCTCTTTTGTTATTTAGAGCGGGAGGGGTTGGCTATCGCGCAAGAGATAGGTAGGTATCTACTCATCGATCAACGAAATCAAACGAGGAAATGGGTATATAAATATATAGCCAATTTAAAAGTACGTTAGAATAGAAAAAAGTTTATTTGATACCATAAAGATATAAAATAAGTACAACCGTGAGTCTTAAACTAGAATAGCACACAAAGTAGCATCTTCTAAGAGTTTTTTTTTTCTATTTATTATTTGTATTTATTTCTAGAAGTACCTAAAATAATAATAATATTCAAAGACATTCTATATGTATATTTAATAAATACGAATAAATACTCTCTGCAGTGTGTGTGTAGCTGAATCTTCTGTGTTCGAATTGCTTTATTATCTACCGTTGAACAACGAATGTCTGAGTACGTGACATATCAGTATGTATAAGTATACTAGTTGTTACCCGCGGTTTCACGTGCGTTAATTTCGGAGTTTCCGCGGGAATTCACGGACAAAATATACCCTATGTCTTTCTCTGTACTTCTGACAATGTGTATGCATAATTTCGTGATGATCGGTTGAGCCGTTAAGGCGTGAAAGCGTAACAGATAGACAGAGTTACTTTCGAATTTATAGTAGTAAGGATTACTGACAATTCCCTACGGTTACGCCCGCTTCATTTTCGGGATTTCCTCAGGAACTCCTTGTACGGGGATGAAAAGTTCTTCACATGCGAAGTGCCTTTTACATCTAAAAAATAGGTAATAAATTTATGTCCTGTAAATAATATATATTATATAAATAATATGTAATAATAAATAATAATGTAGAAAATTATATTATACACAACAAGTTATAAATGCGAATGTGAGTTTGTCTGTTGCGTTTTCACACCTTAACTATACGCAACTGATTATATACCTACAAGTTGTCAGGAAGAGGGCATAGACTTTTAGAGGACATAAAATTCCTGTGAGAATTCCGAAGTTAACGAGGGTAAAAGCGTGAGGAACAGCAAGTAAGTACCTAGGTAGGTATATAAAAAAAGTTTACGAATAACGTCATGTCAGCTTTTTCATTTTCCAGCGAGCCTCGCTCACATTTTTAGTTTTTATTTACCTCACTGGGATTTTTTGAGAGCTCTTCAAATCCACACCGACGTCAAAGAGTTAAATTAGCCCATTGAGAGACTGAGAGTCGTTTACCCTGTAGGCCTGTAATTACAATACACACGTTATTTAGTTTTACATTCCAGCTAGTTCGTTATTAGAATTAGTAGATTATGTTAATTTCTATAGCAAAATTATTAATAGAGGCAATTAGAAACGACTATTAGAAACCACGATTAAATCAAATGGCACATTAATAATTGTGACGTTCGGTTAATAATTAACCAAGCGTTGTATATAGTTTGATAATTACGTAATTGTGTTACCTAGAATTTGCGTGTTATTTATAGTAGGTACCTACCTAATTTATAGAATATTGTTCGGTGCAACAACGAAGGAGATTTGTATCTTAATGGGGTTAGGAGCTCGCTTGAAAGGGTGCTGTAAACACGCTCGGGCACTTTAAAACACAGCCTTGGAGCAGTATAATGCACGTGCATGGGCTTTATACAGAGGACGCGTTAAAGTCGTTTTCAAGGAGAAAACGGCTACCGTTATTACGTAGCCTTGATACGCCATTAAAGATTGCAATAATATTATTAACAAAGCATTAAAGAACATGCAAGTTGGTTTATAGTAAGGTTTAAATCACTGACTTTTTAAATGTTACTTTATATTTGGAAGAAAGAAAAAAATTGAAATAATCACGCTAATCTCCAAAAATTATTATAATATAATAAAAAAACATTTCACGGTGCGCAGCTAGTTTGAAAATAAGCAAATAATGATTGTAATGATACAAACTAAAATTTCAAATCTAATACATAACGTAACTGACACAACACCATCAATTCATTTTACTAACAAATAAATCAAATTGTTTCAGGAGTGTTTTTACACAGTAAATGGACCACTTACACTATAAACAAATTTTGTTCTAAATACCTATATATTTTAATTTTAAATTAAATTTTGTACTACTAACCTAAAATATGGAGGAAATCTGACATTTTTTTTATTTTTTATTTTTTTATTTATATTAATGTAAATAAAAAGGAGAAGTTTGTTTGTACACTCTCTAAAACTGTTAAAAAATTACTAAAAATGTTTTTCACTTATAGCAAGCTAGAAGATACTTTTTATACCGGTACAGAGTTGCCAAAAAAGTTTTAAAAACACGCAAATGAAACTACAAAAGGAGCAGGGCTAGTAAGAAATATTTTCAGCTATCCCATAATAGGCTTCTACGAGCTACGCGACGCGACGGCTCGTAGCACAGCCGCGAGCGCTACGATACGCATCGTTAGTGGAATCTATACACGCGTTCGTGAGATTTTTTTCCTACTAGCTGTGCCCGCTGTTTCATCACATTAATCGAAGCTCCTGCGGGAATTCCAGGATAAAAATATATGTCCTTTTTGTAACCCCTGGGACGTTGATGAAAAATTTGTAACGATCGCGTGAAAAGATAACAGACAGAGAGACAAACAGAGTTACTTTCACATTTATAATATTAGTATGGACTAGCTGTGCTCGCGGTTTGACCATTAAAGGAAAAGATAGCCTGTACAGTACCACTACAATATACTCTTTTATTTTTTATCAAAATCGGCCCTGATATGAGACTCTTGTAGTTTCAGATTTGGCCATCCGCGCCCACTTGAAAAATTCACTCTGTATAGACAACAGATGCGTTAAAAAATACCTACTATATTATATTATGTAATGAGGTAAACACGACGAGCAGATAGTAATGCTTTACTGGCTTTAACACGGGCGCGTTCGCGCATGTCGTTAGCGCGTCTAAATATATGCAAAGTGCTAGACGTGATTAATGAACACTTTCACCTACCTACTGATAGCTCACAGAACACTGAAGCCTAAACGCTTCGGTTAAAACGTTTGCAAAAGAAAAAAAAAATGACATTTTATATATTATTATAATTCTTGATTCTTTTGATTCCTCAATTCCGCCGCAGGGCGTGGGTTTAACTTCCAATAATGTGCTTGTATAATGTCGGTGAAGGAAAACATTGGAAACCATAGCATGGTGGAAGGGTACTTTTTACTGGTCCGCTGGCTCGTTACCACATTCAAATTCAAGATCTGTCACTGAGTATTCTTAACGGTGTGCCGACAGCCTCTCTTGAAAGCTAGGTGTGTTAACAATCTTCGAACATACCGTTATTTGACATTGTGTGAGCCGTGGTCAGAAGCCTAGTCTGTTATCCATAAAAAACCTACCCATTAAAGCAACCACTTTTGACTCGACTGTAAGATTTTTAACACGAAAATCTATTATTCGCCACAATATAATGAATAGGCTATAGAGATAATGAAATGGGGATGTGGCCTACTTTTGAAAATCAAAATTCTAATTAGTCCGTCAGTTGGAAAATAAAAAAACAATAGATACGTATTTTTTGCTTTTTCAAATAAATTAAAATATACAGAGATAAAGCGCATTAAAGTTTAGGGTGAGGGGGTCGTGACATCACTAACCGCTAAAACCGCCATACAAACTGTCAGAATAGTGACGAAATGACGAATGAAAAATACTATCTAAAAATAGTTGGAAAAATACTACTAAAAATACTATTAAAAATAGTTGAAACTAATTCCAATCAATATTGCATTCATTGATATCACAATATGAATGTGTGAATTATGGATTTAATTTTGAATTTCGAAGAAGAGAACTTCATTGTGCGAGACACGTCATGTAACTTCTTGTGCGTTGTTTTTTCATCAGCCCCGTTAGGACATCCAAAATTTCCGTTTCACGTCAACTTTTAGATGTTAGTTGTCAGACAGGTATAAAAGAATACATTTATTTATTATTTATGTATTGAATTCTTTATTGCACATAAAATAACAATATTACAGTATCTAAAGAAGAGGAAAATACCAATGGCGGTCTTATCGCACAGTTACAATCTCTTCCAGACAACCTATGATGCGAAAGGAAGAACAAGTTGTTTAGTTGAAAAAAACTGAGAAACATACCATTTTTCTATTAAAACACCTACTCGTGATTAACTTCGCAAACAAAATAAAAGCGATTGGCCAAGAATAAACACGAAACTTTGTGTAAATCGTAAAAAAAGCTGAAATTAGGTGTCATAAACATTTGACTATCACGCGTGTCTGACGCATCATTTGTTTTCTACAGTTGTGACAACCAGTCACGCTTTCCGATTGGATATGATAATATGGCAACACCTTTTAAGGGATTTCCGAACATAATAGGCTTGTTTGAAAATGTATAAAAATCAAAATTATATTTAGTTCTTCTTATAGATTAATAAAAAATATTGAAGACGTAATTTTTAATTTTTACGTGCTATAAACTGTACTGCACGGCGTGAAGTCACGCGACATTTGGACTTAATGTATCTCCGTAATTTTTGATAACGTAAAAAATTAAAAATACGCGTCCAATATTATTTATTATTCTTCAAGACGGACTAAAAAATTATATTTGGTTGACAAGCCCATTTAACAACTCGACAAATTTACACATTACAAATGTACGTACGTGGATTATTATAACCGGAAAATTACTTTTCATTACTCATACTCGGAAAGTAGGTCTGAAGTTGCCTGAGAAGCGGGTTGAAAGTAACCCTTTTCAGCCCTAGGGAGAATCGCTTTCAACTGACAACTGTCAAATTATTAAAAAAAAACTAGTAGTACGGACCGCCAAGAGGGGATTTGTGGATTAGCTAAAGCGCGTCAGATGAACATAAGGGGGGTACCTTGCACCATGTTGAGTACCTCCACCAAATATAGGCCCTCTACACTGGTGGGTGCGTCTAGAATAACCGATCAGATTAGTAAAAAAAAATCGATAACTCGAAATACTCGAGCGCGTCAGATTAAGATATGGTGGGTTAATTACATAGTGAGAAGTATATATATGAATAATCTGACCATTTGAACGTGACTTAAGGGAGTTAGAGGATCACAAACTTGCAAAAAAAACGCAACTTCGACATTCTCGAGCGCAGTTGATTTATTTTTTATTTTAAAGTAAATAACTCAAGGATAGCGGGAAAAATATAATCTGCCGATTTTCATAAGCCGAAGAAACAAAAATCGTCTTCGAATCGAACGAGCAGCTGCAGTGAAACATGTACCTATTCATATCTCTGTCTTTCTTTCCCTTTTACTTTTTCTCTATCTCTCACTCTCTCGCACCGTCCTCACACTACTTTCCGTCGCCATAACGTCATCACAGTATATCACGGCGCTAAACGTGTCAAATTATAACTTTTTTAGGTCGGTTAAAATACATATTAAAATAAGTTAAGGTAAGTATTACATCAAACTATAGGTTCACCTATAACCTTTCACTTTAATGTAATTATATATATATTATATAATAAAGCTCATCACAAAACAACGCGTTCATGTTATTTTATGTAAAACGCTCTGGCTTGTTTGTGCTTTAAAGTTAGTTTTGTGAATAATATTTTGTGAGCTTTTACTTATTTCATAGAAATATAAAGTGTGTTTTTTGTGAACAAGAAATAGCTCATAAAGTTATTAAACTTACGTCAGAAAGAAAAAAAAATCTTAAAAATAAATCATAATTTTTGTTTCTAGCAGTCAGATTAATAATACCCCTCAAAATTATTGGCAGATTTTAAGCCAACATAACTTGGAGTGCAAGCTGAACCTTCTGTAAAATAATCTGACGCTCGAGTATTTCAAAATTGAGATTTTTTTTTGCATTTTCAAAAATTCGCTACTACCTTGCGTCACCTCCAAATTGGCAGATTTTCGAAGGGGAGCATTTTTAGGGCTCACTTAACATCCCCTTTGAATATCTGACGCGCTGGAGTAAATGTTTTTTTTTTTCATTTTCTCCACTTCCGGATGGCCACCCCCCACCACGCAAATCGGCAGATGAATATATTTTCGATATCAGAGACACCTTGGAGTATCTAAACTACAATATCTGACGCGCTCGAGTATTTCCATTTTAATATTTTTTTTTACATTTTTGAAAGCCTGTAGAAGCTAAACCCACCGGTGAATGAAAAAATATCATATGACCTTATTTTGTTTATATCTCCTAATCTTCAAAACCCAATAGGTCCCAACGACGCTCGAGTCACTCCCGAATTAGCATCGGTATCTCCCGTACTATAGGTCTATTTTCACATTTCTATTGAACCATGTTTCAACTTTCTATACAGCCAGCGCGATGTAAAATTGAAATAACGTAAAGTTTAAGTAGTTATTAATTAAAATAAAATTCACTCACTTTTTCTTAAGCTAATTCCTATTTATATTTTTTTATTTTCTTTAATTAATACTTAATAATTAAAGATAATATTTTTTTTAGGTCGCCTCAATGTAAATAAAAAATACTGGCTGAATAGCTAGCCAGCCAAAGAAAAAGAAATAGGTGGGAAAGTGTCAAGCGACTATCCGATCTTCACTCATTTTTTCTTTAGCTAATTCCTATTTTTATTTTGACTTTCCTTGCATTCGTAATGAAAAGCACAGTGTTATCCTCGGGAGAAAGACTTATTTAGTCCCTCGATCTATTAGCTCCCTCGCTACGCTCGGGCGCCAAACCCCGTCTCGGGACTAAATAAATTATTTTCACCCCTAGGATAACAATGTACTATTAATTAGAAAGTTCTGTATTGTTAATCTAATGTTTAAAAATGTTAAATCGTAAAATTATCCAATCATATTATTATACGTAGAGACAACGTAGATACTACACGTAGATACGTAAAAAGCAATTATGTTTAATTAAAAATCCTACTAATATTATAAACGCGAAAGTTTGTAAGAATGTATGAATGGATGGATGGATGGATGTTTGTTACTCTTTCACGCAAAATCTACTGAATGGATTTAAATGAAACTTTACAATAATATAGCTTATACATCAGATTAATACTTTTTATTCCTGAATTCCCGCGGGAACTCTGAAATTAACGCGGGTGAAACCGCGGGGCACAACTAGTATACCATATTTCACAACAATTTGCGCATAAAACTAAAAAAATGAAATAAAAATAAAATTGAACATTAAAAGGCGAGATATTACCGCTGTAACTGTTTCGGATTCGTCGTTAAAGTGAATGGAATGTTTATACACACGGAAAGTATGATTGCACACTCGTAAAGCAACAATCTCTATTGAGAAAGTTGTTGAAATTTATTCAATAAGTTTGAGGTATGTGCTTTAATAACGCGGGAGGGTTGTAAAGCCCGCCCGTGGAAGGCATATCTCTAAAACGGCGGTGTCTCTAGCAACGTACGACGTTATGTTACGTTAACGGCCGCCTACTTGTGCGTTTACGTTCATTTACGTACGTACATAACACAGGTAAACGTGAACATTACCTCTAATGAAATTGACTAAGAATTTGTCTCACGTTACCGTTTTATAATTTGTTACGCAAACAATAGGTGCGAATCTTGTAGTAGTTTTACACGAATATAAGCTTAAATACGTAGTTACCTGAGCTGCGTACTGTGGAAAGATAATGACTAATTTTGACTAAAAAATGGTTTTATATTTATTTCGGGGGTGACTAACCGCCGCACTCAGAGTCGTTCATTAAAATAACGTTAATCGGCCCATAACTAATGCTACTTAAAACTTCTAATGATAATTAAATCGCCGTAGCTCCCAGAGACAAAAAATAATTGTTGATTAGTAGATTGACAACTATATGTAAGCATAGGGCGGTGCACCCTATCGAAATGCGTATCGATAAAGTGCGACATTGCCACATGCATAAACTAATGGAAATGATACTTTTGTTTTTGTAGTTTTTATGAGGTGAAGTTATTATTTTTCTTTAGAAATAATTAATTGCGTTAATTTACTATTACTTTAATCGGAAATAATAATTGATTTCAATAAAATTAAATCGTGAATGCCATGACTTTTGTGATATGACAACATTGAACGCCGCCATTTTCATTTTTCAATTATCTACGTCAAATCAATCCGCGAAATTTTTCAAATTGGAATAGCCGCCATGATTAAAGGTCTGTCCACATTCGCGCGCGAACCGCGCGCGAAGCCGCGAAACACCCGCGAACCATGATTCTACACTTATAGTTCGCGGGTGTTTCGCGGCTTCGCGCGCGAACCACGCGCGAATGTGGAGAGCGCTTAAGGAACAAGAAGGAGAATTCGTCTTTAGTAATATAATAATAATTTGAAATTATTGTATAAAAAATGGTGAGTATTAAGTAATTATTATTGGTTTCATATTGTTAAAAGATAAAAATATGTTAGGCATGTTTTTATGTGGTTTTCTTTATATCGCAGGAGCAAAATAAAACACCACATAAATGAGTTGCAAACTTTACCCCGGACGAAAAATTTTTATTTGCACATTAATTAAACATCGATAATTGAATCAAAACTGATCGACGGAAAGTCAGTTTTAAAGAAAAAATGGCCTGGATTTCAGTCACTGACGAGTTCAATAGTAATGCACTTGTATACAAGGTGTTGTATTACTTGTATATACTTGTATTCTAGTTATTGCTTGTATACACTTTTTGTTAATATAACTAGAACTAATTATATTTTTTTTACTTGCAGCGTGATGTAACTACATTAAAAAGAGCATGGGATAACCTTAAGGCTATGGCCCGTAAAAGCAAGACTATCTTTTAAAAACTGGAGGTAGACCATCAAATCCATCACCTTAACCGAAGCATAATAAGCATAATAGAAAAGGTAACATTCAATAATAACTCAACAGGGCTGGGCAAAATACCAAGTTGTAATTGAAATCCTTTTATTATAAATGTGAAAGTTAGTTTGTTTATTTGTTACGTTTTCACACCTTAATGGCTTAACCGATCAACATGAAATTTTGCATACACATTTTCACCGGTACTGAGAAAAACATAGGGTACTTTTTATCTGGGAATTCCTGCGGGATCTTTGAGATTTCCACAGGTGAATCTCTGAAACGGTTGAACCTATTTGAACGGGACTTTCTCTGCCAATTAAATGATGTTATAAGCTGTAAATTATGCTACTTTGGAGTTCTTGCGGAAATTCAGAAACTCAAACGGGTGGAATCGCAGGGCACAGCTAATGTGTGTTATAATATGTATTCTAAAATATGTAGTTCTAATCAGTGTATTTTTTAGTTGGAGACATTAAAAACAAGCTGCTGAGAGAGCTGCTGAGTTGGAGGAAGAAAAAAATTAAGCTATTGTAGATGGCAAAACTAGAGCTAGCTGAATTAAAAAAAAACTAGAATTACAATAATAAAATTATTTATTTTAAATGAACTAGTTTTATTTTATTTATTTAAAATTCAGGCAGGTAGTTGAAGCAGCTAATAGGTGCCTGTATCCAGTTATACATTACTATTTTTCTATCTTTTGTTTCAAATATTTGTCCAATCTGTTTTCAAATAATAATTGTTAGGTGCCAAGACTTCTTCCGGTAGCCCATTCCAAGGTGCAATCACTCTGTTAGCAAAAAAATATTACCTACACCTTAAAAAAACAAATAACAAACAAAATCTGAGTATAACCAATTCTTTTTTTATTATTTTATGGTTTTTAATCTATACATTCATACATATAAATAAAATTGAAGTGTCTGTTTGTGATTCCAAATTAACAATTTTTCACTAAATGCATATGAAAGTATAATATAATCCTACTAATATTATAAATGTGAAAGTATGGATGTTTGGATGTTTAGATGTTTGAATGTTTGTTACTCAATCACGCAAAAACGGCTGAACGGATTTGGATGAAATTTGGCATGCACGTTGTCAGAGGTACAGAGAAGGACATAGGGTACTTTTTATCCCGGCATTCCCTCGGGAACTCCGAAATTACCATGGGTGAAACCGTCTGTCTGTTTGTTCTGTCTAAACACTGAAACAGCTAGACCGATTTTAACGGGCCTTTCAGGCAGATAGCTGATGTTATAAAGAAGAATAAAACTATTTTAAAAGAAAATCGTTCCTGCGGGGATTCCGAAACTCATGTGGAGTAAAACCGTGGGGCACATAAAAAGTTATCTATACCTAACTAGTTATCTCTAAAAAATCTCTCAACTATGGATTGTCTGAACAAGAACCATTACTATTGGGGTTTTCTTATGTATATCATTTATGTTAGGTACAGGATATAATATGATCAGAATCATCACTATTGTCAGTATAAAGCAGGAGTTCATCTAATGGTAATGAGATATTGTATAATGTAGCACACACACAAATGACAGCCACAACTGTGTCTAATTTGATCCTCATACTCACTTGAAGATATGAAAACTTCCTTTTCGAAATACTAAAAACTCTCAACAGTATTTTTCGTTTTGATTACTAATATGGCTTTTATTGTACTTTTCTTGACTGTTTGAATTAGGACAAGAATGGTGTTAAACGCACATCATTTACCTACTGCATAATCACTCACCAAGCAGTATACCTTGCAATACACCTGATAGCTGTTTCAGTGCACTACTATTATGAATAAAACTATCATGAGTTCCGCCAGGCCATCGAGCTACAACTTAAAAAAATCCAAATTCGGACCTGTTACTGCCTGAACATTAAAAGAAAACCATCCTATTCTATGATATTCTACCAGGACTTCTTATTTTAATATGTGTACCCGATGACACCTGGAAGTCCAGCAATTCGTAAACTCAATAAAATCTTCTAGGTCAGACATGCTTTTCTAATTACTGTGTCGTGATCGACGCCCTGAAAGTTTCAAAAATCCAATTGTGGTTTTGAAATTTTAATAACAAAAACAAACATAACCTTACTTTTAAATGTCAAAAATCTCCAATTAAGTCTTAAGTAAGGGTCAGCCGTCACTTAAAGTTAATCATCATTAAACGTGATTAATGGAGGATTAACTGTCTCTGAGAGTGAATTTTTTTTAATCCTTACTTAAAATCCGTTAAGTAACCATTAAATCGACTCTGAGTGCGGCGGTAAGAGGCAGAACGAGCGAACTGTCGCGCATGTACCTACCACCACCAATTTTTTAATATACACGCATAATTATGTAAAGGCAAACTTCAACCCAAAAACCCAAGGCGAAATGAATATAATAAATAATACTTATAGGTACTGAGGATTTTTTCAAGCGGGTGTGGATGGCCAAATCCGAAACTATACAAACTAACGGAAAGGTCTAATTTAAAAATACTACGTATTTTATTTTTCTTCCATTCCGAACTGATTAATATGGAATTTCTTTTGTTTCAAAATCTATGGTTCAAGTCCCGGCTAGAAAATAATTTAAAAAAAAACGGAGTTTACAGTTTTAGTTTTCACTATACAATCGGATCCGAGACTTCTTACAGCACTTCTTGTTATTTCTCGTAGTTTCAGATTTAGCTATCCACGCTCACTTGAAAAATTCTCTGTGTATATTATATAGAAATGCAATTTTTGACACTTTTATTAATAAATAAGATCTTACATAGTTTTTATAAAACTTTTATATATTTACTTGCTTTGACTAAAAAAATAATAATCATACGGCGTCCGCCCACACTTCAAAATTTTACCAACCAAGTATACCTAATACTTTGATACGACTTGGCGGTTTCGATACTGAGCAAAAAATCTAAAACGTCCCTAGCTCGTATCGTATTGCCAGCGAGGCCGCCACACCATATTTTGCCCAACCGTTACTCCAGTTGGCTTGCGCCATTACAAAGGGCCCGTAAGTTTTCCCTCGACTGCGCTTCGGTTACCCGTCGTATACTTTGCTCTTTGAATGTTTAGAGAGCGGTACGTAATTGACGAAAGTTAGACGAAGCCGGCGGTCTCACTATTTTATGACGCTTTAACTTATCTAAGTTTTTCGATTAGTCTTTCGAAATGAAGGTATTTTTCTATTCGTGTAATATTCTACGCATACTACAGTTAAAACAACAGAATCGTTAATTAAAATAAATGATTTTATTATAATATTTACAATTATATTGACTAAATAGCCTATCACCAATCGATTAAATCAGGATAGAAACAATGCTGGACGGTTTTAATGAAACCTCTTCTCCAGTAGTTGTAGCATCAGCTCTTTCAAATAAACCGATAAACAGATAAACAGACAAACAGACAAATTTCCGAAAATCGAAACAGATTGTATTGGTGATGCTTTAAACAACATCAAAACCGAAAAAGCTTAAAATCTTACAACTTTACAAATTGCTAGCTGCGCCCCGCGGTTTCACCCGCGTGAGTTTCGGAATTCCCGCAGGAACTCCCTTTAGGGGAATGAAAAATAGATGTTGTCCGATTTTCAGACATACTGAATATGCATACAAAATTTCATAAAAATCGGTCAAGCCGTTTCGGAGGAGTATGGGAACGAACATTGTGTCACGAGAATTTTATATATATAATAGATTACACATACTAAATACCTACTTCTTTGACTTCAATTTCAGAAAGTTTAATATCAATCATATATATTTATTTATTTAATTCTTTATTGCACATAAAATAACAATATTACAATCAGTTTCATTATAGTTTTAGTTGATAAAAATTATGATTTTTATACTCAACGTTCAAGTCGTTGAATCTATTCACGACTTTCACTGAGAATCCGGTGCTTTCCCAAGAGTCTCAAACACAATTACCACTATACAGGGAAAGTCCATTAGGTTTTATGGGTTCCGCGGAGGAGGTCGAATAGGTGAAACTAATTAAATTCCATCTTAAATTCCCAGCTAAACAGGACTGTAAGTAAAAAGTGCTAGGTATTCTTATGACACGTTGCGGTGTTAAGTCTTGTTGAATCGTGTTGAACTTTGAGGGAGAATAATAAAATAATAAAAAATATAATATAAAATTCATTCATTCATTCATTCATTCAAAATTCATTCATTCATTCATTCAATATACTCTACATTTGTGTATTGAGATCAAACTTACGTTGTGGCCTGTGGTGATATAAAAGTTTAGCGCATACTTACATACCTATGTAGATAAACTCGGCTACAGAATATAGAGTGAAATTAATTGACAGCTACAAATGTTCCATCAAGCGCAGTTCTTGTCGACGGGTATTATGAAACTTTTAGGGCATTGGATACTTACTAATTTATTAACTTTATTAATATACCATCCGTACCGTCCATACCATCTTCTACAAAAAATCCTACACTGTCCAAGCCATCTCTTTATGGAATTCTCTGCCTTCTACTATAAGAGATTCCAAATCTATATCCATCTTTAAGTCACGTCTTCACGCATATTTCATGTCGCTTGTTCCTTAGTTATTGCAGTTTCTCCATACATCATCATGTATTTAGTATATATTTATAGTTTTTATTTATTTATTGATTTATCTTCACTGTATCTATGTATTGCATGTAATATTTCTTATAAATAAATAGCTAACACACCTTCGATTTATTAATATACCTACTTATATTTAATACAATTTTTTAGATTTAATTTGCTGTATTGCTGCACCACCTACCTACCTACTATCTTTACTGTAACAAATATCTCCATACTCCGCCCGGTATCTTGGAAGAGATCGCTTTATAGTGATAAGGCCGCCATTTGGAGCCACTTAATACTTTCTGTTTCTAAATATTTTTTTTTTTTATTTATTGTACTGTTTGTGGTGTTCAATAAAGGGTTTTTCATTCATTCATTCATTCATTCATTACCAGGAATCCTTAGGGGAGTGGAAACAGCAGTGGACGTCTTTTGGCTGACATGAATAATCATGTTTTGTCTGTCAAACAAACATCAGTCTACTTAACGTTTATCTAGATTCTAGAGCAAACGGTTCAAATCTCCTGTCTTTTGCTAATCGGCGCACAATTATCGCTCTCTGCAATTTTATAGAGCACAACAACATTAATATCTAATATTGCTAACTTCACTTTCTTCTACGTTAACCATAATATATATATATATATCTATTTGTATCGTATTTTCGGTGTCCTTTAATAAGTAATATAAAATAAATATAGATTTTTGTGAGTCTAGTGAGTCTTTATTTTAGGGATAGTGACTTACCTAAAACGATTTAACTGATCAAATTCTAGTATAATGTTGAGCATAATCTAGTGGTACATAACACGATGCTCTCTACACTCGCACGTAATCCCCGGCTTACCTACAAAAGATAATTTGCACCAGATGCTGTATCTAATGAGAAAGGACTCGCGTCGGATTCGCGCCGACACATTTTAGCTGCAATTAAACAAACGACTGGCCCGCGTAAATAGCCACGTAAATTTTTAACTTTCCTAGAGCACACTCTGTTGAACCTACTGGGATAAAAATCGTACCAAATATGAAGTCAGGAAATAAGCTATATCTACTCGTACATACCAAGTTTCTTGTACAATTTTTACAGGATGCGCATTCAAACAAAGCAAAAAAGGTAGACACCTAAAATCAACAGCTTTATTAAAAAAATAGGCTTCCATTTAAACTATCATATCAGGGGTTGAATTTGTAAAACATACACGTACGTAAACATACGCATAACGTTTTAAGATTCTAGTTAAAACATGCAATTTTGTATAATAATAAAAAAAAATATTATAATTATCAGTAGAAAGCAAAATTATAAATAAACTCTCAAACAAAGTTTTGTATCAAAAACATTTGAAATTAACTCAAAATAAACTAAACATCTGGCAACCCAAAACCCAAGAACAGTAAAGAATCAGAAACATGACTGTTTTCGTATTCCGTCGCGTCGGATGTAGCTTGAGTTTGTATATTTGCGGAAGTATTGTTTATAAAAATGCAAATTCATGTTTAATCACATCCCCGCTCCCAGTATCTCTATATATTGTATAAGTTTATAAAACAGGTTTCGCCAAAATGTCTTTGAAACTTTAGACATGGTCGGATTTTATTGAACGGGGGTATACCACCATCTATATTGTTTCCATTGTATCATAAATTGTTAATACTTAAATACATAATAAGAAAAAAATAATAAAACATAGGTTTACATATTTTAGTACTAAAAACTTATTCAAGTCATCATCATATCAACTGGATAGTCCACTGATGGACATAAGTCTCCGCCAAGAATCGCCACAATGGCCGGTCCTGCGCTTACCGCATCCAGTGCCGGTAGCGTCCCGCGACCTTCACCGAGTCGTCGCGTCGGTCCACCTTCTAGCGGGCCTACATTGGGCCTACCCACGCTGCGTCTTTTATAATCAAGTACCAAGTACATATATACATATGTATATGGTCTGAGTATCTACATCTTATATCCAATTATCTACCCGATAGCACTCGCACTAGCAGAGGCTTGTGGAGTAATGCTGGAGCAATTTTTTAGCTATATTAGTAGATACGATATTAAGAAATTGTTTCGACAAGTTCCTCGTAGTTGCCGCGCGTAAATCACTTGGAGTTTCATGGAGTTGCCGTGACGTGAAAGGTGCCCTAAATTGGGCAATTTAGTTAGTGTAAGCAAGTGTAAGAGCACTTTTATGACATGTATTTTTCGATAGAAATTAGAATGGATATTGTAATTGATACTATACAGACAAAGAACTATGACATAATTTTATATTATTATAGGTTATTATTTTATCGTACTTAAATGTAGATACTTGTACACTTTCAGGGCGCAAGCTTTTAGGGTAAAGTGTGCAAACCGTGAGGGGGAAAATTATTTTTGCAATAACCACCGTAACCACCGCTATTGGCGCGAAGAGGAAAATGGACCAACCTTTTACAAAGGTTACAGTTCAGCTATTTAGTAATGGGTTGATGGACTTATTATAGGTATAACTATGTGTATACTTATAATATGTGTAAAATATATATTAAAAGTAACAGAATCAGTTAGGCATACTTACACGGTTATTACTTATTTATATTAAATTCTATCCCTTAATTTAAATTACCTAGTATAGTTACACGGGGACGTTATTTGTTTTTTAAATTTATTTAACAAATTTACAGTAAAATATGTCAAGTTGACATAAAAAGCACAAAAAACCACATAGGTTAGAGGCTATTTGACTAAATTTTCAATCTTAGCCCGTCTTTTTTTACGTAAGCAAAAAATAACGGAGATACTTTGAGTCGAAATGTCGTGTGACGTCACAAGCAGGTGCAGTTTTTACCTGCATATGACGTTGGGAGCCCCCACTCCCAAACTTTAATGCGCTTTATCCAAGTATATTTTCATTAATTTAAAAAGCAAAATATATGTGTGTATTATTTTTTTTTAAATAGAATTTCGAAAAAAAAAATAGTCAAGTAGCCTATTCCAAACGTAATTACACTATGGTTAATTAGCATTTTTGCGAAGAGAGCAGGCAGGTTTTCGCCCAAACCGTTCATGTACTGACCAGATCAACACATTGCGGATCATTCTCGAGGAGGCATCGGAGTGGCAGCGAGAGGTCTACCTAACTTTCGTCGATTTTGAGAAAGCTTTTGACACCGTTCGATGGGATGGCATCTGGTCTCGCTTGGATGAAATCGGAGTTCCACCGAAGATCAGAGATCTACTGAAAGCAATCTATAGGAGATACTCTTGTAAGGTTTCGCATGACGGGCTTCTTTCTGACGACATTGCGGTTCACGCCGGGGTTAGACAGGGCTGTCTCTTGTCGCCGCTGCTTTTTCTGGTCATCCTAGATGGTATAATGCAAACGACGGAAAGCGGCGCGGTTTGGAGTGGGGATTGACTGACCAACTGGAAGACCTGGACTATGCTGATGATTTGTGCCTCTTTAGCCACAGGCGGGCCGATATGCAAGCCAAACTCGATGACTTGCAGCTCGAGGCTGCACGCGCTGGCCTCAAAATTAACTCGCGGAAGACAAAAGAGATGCGCACCGTGGGAGCGAGCTCGCAGCCCTTAACACTAGGCGCAGAGCGTATAGAGCGCATGCGGCAGTTCACATACCTTGGTAGTGTCGTATCGGAAACCGGAGGTACTGAAGAGGACGTCACCTCTAGAATAGCTAAAGCCCGATCCACTTTTGCACAACTTCGGCCTATATGGCGCTCTAAGAAACTAAAGCGACGAGTAAAACTAAAGATCTTTCGTTCCAACGTCAAAACTGTCCTGCTTTATGGGTGTGAAACGTGGAGGGTGACGAGTGATATCACGCACCGGGTGCAGGTCTTCGTCAACCGCTGCCTCAGACAAATCCTCGGTATCTACTGGCCCGAGAAAATATCTAACGAGGTGCTGTTGGAGCGCTGTCATGAAACACCGATCGGCCACCAGATCAAGCGCCGCAAGTGGACGTGGATAGGTCACACACTCAGAAGGGACTCTGACCATATTCCCAGACAAGCTCTGGAGTGGACACCCCAAGGAAAGAGGAAACGTGGCCGTCCCAAACAAACTTGGCGGCGCTCAGTAACGGCGGAGTTGAGGATGGCCGGACTGACGTGGCCCGAGCTGAGGAGCGCGGCCCGAGACAGAGCGAGATGGCGGAGCATTGTGGACGCCCTCTGCCCCACCCAGGGGACATAGGACAATAAGTCAAGTAAGTCAAGTAATTAGCATTGAAGTTTACTTCAATTACCTACCGAAAGCAACAATTCGCTCTGTTTTATTATATATAAATATGTTTTACAGTGTTAAAAACATTTAGTTGTTCGCAATTAAACGGTGAAGCAGCGTGGAAATACAGCAACGGTGGGCCCTGCATGGCGCTTTTTTTATTCGTTCATTATTTTGTAACTGACAACTCTTTACCGCACGAAAAATTATCAGTAAGTCAGTATCATACCCTCTTAGAATGACATGAACCGGTGAATTCTTCAATAACGTAGCAAAATTTCGAAAGTAAGTGCCATGTATAGACCAAACGACGTATTTTAAAAAGGGAGTTTTCTGATGAGGAATATTTTTATTTTAACAGCTTTGTTAAGAAACTAAACTGCTCATAAAGGGACCGTCGAGAAGCTAAAATTACGTGTGCAGTCGAGCTGTAGTGGTATCCTGACCTATTTCTGTTAAAAAATTCAACAACATTGTTTAAAAAACTTCTATTATAGGCCACCCTTGTTTAGTATTAATGAGGGCGAACACGCAAATTGTTGGTTTTATTTTATGAGATTTATAAAAAAAACAACATCAACTCGCTTATCTTGGACAGGTTAATAGGTATCAAGGGCGTGATAACCATCGGAGGAGGTTGTATAGTGGAATGGAACTATACCGTTGGAAGCACGCGACTTCCGGTGAGGGGTGGCAGTCAGAGATATTCGGCGCCAGGGCATTGTGTCACAACAATATCCGGCAGTGCAGTGTAGGCGGCGTTTATAATTTCCGCCACAGAGGCATGTGCCTCATATTAGATATTATCATGATGACGAAATCTATTTCCAATTTATAACAATAACTTCTGTCGGAACCGTGCAATGACTGTGCTGAGGTTAGTTAAGGGGGGCCTGCGGTACTCACATAATTTACCACACACAATACAATCTCGCAACGGGTTGTTTTAGTGTTGAAAATAAAAGATATTCAATATCAATCAAATTTTTTGGCGGCTGTGTTTTCATATTACTTAATAACTCTATAATAAATAGGTAGGTTAGGTACTTATCCATTAAACAAATTTTGTTGTGCCATGTTTTTAAGTTTTACGACAAAATACAAATATTATACCAAACAATTATTATTTTTTAAAGGGTGACATTACTGTCTGATTGAAGCGTTTTTATTCCGAATTTGCATGAAAAATGTCATGTGCATAAAGTCTTATGAGTTCTTCCTATTACTTCGAGTAAGTAAATTCTACCTATTTATATCGAAAATTGCTTTGTAACTAATTGAATGATGTTCACGAGTTAGGTGGAGGCGGGCTTATCGAGAAAGTCATCGCGACTCGCTATTCATCACGAGACGTCTCAAAATGATCGATTGTTCGCCGCCATTACACCACTTGAACAATATAATGCGCTTAAATTAGGTAGCCTAAGTCAGAATCAGAATTATTTATAGTTTGCCTAACTTATACAAGGGGCTATGTTGAAATACAATTAATTTATGGAAAAAACAATATATAATAAAAATAATAACCACCTCTACAAGTTACCAACCTAAGCTAAGAAAATTTTAAAAATAGATAATAATAATAATATAATTATGCTCATTATAATAACAACAATAATAACAATGGCGCATGTGCCCCACCTTCATTGCCTATCGTGTTAGTAGGTATTATTGTATGCGTTTCTCTGTAGTTTCATCCTTTTCACCTTCATAGACCGTACGTTATAAAAAGAAGTTTCATGCAAAATTTTCTAGATTCGGTGATTTAGACAGTGCACCGTACGTTATTCAGTTCTGCTATATAAATATTTAGAAAATTATTCCTACAATAATATGCCTACGTCAAGTATCAAAGGTTGAGCTCTACTGTTACCTACGTTTAATTTATCTTGCCGTGTCTTTTCGCAAAACATTTGGCCAAAAATACAAGGAAGTAGGATTCATTTTATACATCGGAAATGGTTATTATCTACCAAGTTTAAAAAAATTACAATAGATTTGAATAAATAATACGTACCAAAAAAAGAAACTTATCCAATATTCAGTGAATTATGCGGACATAAAAAAAATATATAAATTTTTACTCCTAAAACGATAAAAACAACTTTATGATATATAACCTCGCGACATCATTTGCTGAAATATACTATAGGCGTTGTATATTTTAAATAAGCATCGATGGAGTCCGCGCCGTGGCGTGGCCTCGACTCACACTGAACGCCATGTCCGGGGTAGGTACGTACCTACATATCCGTCGCAACACGCAAACCTAACCATTAACAAAGGGTGTTAATTTAGTACGGCGAAAAACGTCGACTTATTACGTTAAAACGTGCGAAATTAGCATTTCCATCTTTATTGCTCGGGCGCTGAAGTTTTCTTTGTTCCAGCTGTAATTATTACCACTCTCGCTTACATTTTTAAATGTCAAAATTTTATGGTTGTAATAAACGTACATGTTCTTTTGGTAGATGTGATCTTTATTATTTTATTGTAAGAATAAACAAAATACTAAGTACTCAATACTTAATTCATTAACTAACTGCCTTAGGTAATAGGTATACTATAATCTCGAAAACCATGACGCTGAAAGTCGGCAGGTATGGCAGGTAATTCATGAGTAGGTACCTATATAAGTACAGCTACGTCATCTCAAGAAAAGATTTCCGCCGTGAGTTTTCAATTGAATCACAAAAACGGGAGTAAAACAGTTATATATATCTAGAGCTTTTTTAAATCGGATAAATCGAGTCAGTACTAGTATTCACTGTTAAAGAATTTCCCTATACTCAAGTAGCTGTTCCCAACGGTTTCACCCGCGGTAACTCCGGAGTTCCCGCGGAAGCCCCGAGTTACAACATAGCCTATGTTACTCAGGGATAATAGTGAAGAAATTTTTGAAATCGGTCCAGTAGTTTTTGAGTTAAATCGTAACAAACAAACAAACAAAAAACACAAAACTAATAAAAATCTAAAAATAAAAAGCTAAAAATAACTAAATATCGAATTAATCCAAATGACAAAAACACGCGTAATATTATTATTGGTTTGTGCTACCACTGATCGGTTTGAATTCGGTGACAAGCCCGCTGGTGTCTGCCCACTTGGTTGTGCTCACGAAGAGCTGGTGGCGGGAGTCGACTTAGCCCATCTACCCTCCATATTTGGCTTATCACCGACTTCATACCGATCAGTGGTAGCACAAACCAATAATAATATTACGCGTGTTTTTGTCATTTGGATTAATTCGATATTTAGTTATTTTTAGATTTTTATTAGTTTTGTGTTTTTGGAAGTCGGTTTTAATTTTTTTTTTTTAATTAGTTTATTTCTTGCTTTTTTGTGAGTCGGTTTGTAATTTATCTAAGTTACAATAGCCTAATGTCAACTGCTCATAACGTTATACAAAATATGGTTTTTCCCGATGCAGGGACGTTAATTTTTGAGGAGTTCTGCTGGTACACCACCATCAATTCTACTTCACCATACACATTGTGACGAACATAATTGTTTAGAAACCACATTAAAGTTAACGAATCGAAATCTGTGAAATACCTATTATTTAGTAGTTCCGATGACCATCTGTGGTCTTCATCATCAGTCCCACTTCTTCAAATTTTGCTTTCCGAAAGCAAATAAACGATTTACTATAAAAAATACAAAAATCGCTATAGGTGTACCTATAATTTTTGAAGAGTTCCCTCGATTACTCCAAGATCCCATCATCAGATCTCGACTTGGTGATAATGGAATCAATTTGGGAGTATCCCCTTTCAAACAAAAAAGCTATTTTCGAAATCGCTCCAATCGGAACCCGTGAAATACGTATTATTGTTGAGTAGTTCCGATGACCATCTGTGGTCTTCATCATCAGTGCCACTTCTTCAAATTTTGCTTTCCAAAAGCAAATGAACGATTTACTACAAAAAATACCCAAATCGCTATAGGTGTGCCTATAATTTTTGAAGAGTTCCCTCGATTTCTCCAAGATCCCATCATTAGATCCCGACTTGGTTGCAATGGGACCTCATTGGGAGTATACCCTTTCAAACAAAAAAAGAATTTTCGAAATCGGTCCAACCGTTTTCGAGTAATCGGTGAACATACATAAAAAAAAAAAAAAAACATACATACAATCGAACATAGAACCTCCTCCTTTTTGGAAGTCGGTTAAAAATAACAAAATACCGATTTAATCCAAAAGACAAAAACACACGTAATATCATTATTGGTTTGTGCTACCACTGATCGGTTTGAATTCGGTGACAAGCCCGCTGGTGTCTGCCCACTTGGGTTGTTCTGCTCACGAAGAGCTGGTGATGGGAGTCGACTTAGCCCATCTTCCCCCTCCATATTTGGCTTGTCACCGACTTCATACCGATCAGTGGTAGCACAAACCAATAATGATATTACGTGTGTTTTTGTCTTTTGGATTAAATCGGTATTTTGTTATTTTTAGCTTTTTATTTTTAGTTTTTTAGTTTTGTGTTTTTGGAAGTCGGTTTTAATTTTTTTGTTAAAATTTTGTTTATTTCTCGCTTTTAAGTGACTTAGTTCGTAATTTCTCTAAGTTACAATAGCCTAATGTCAACTGCTCATCACCTTTTACAAAATATTGCTTTTCCCGACGCAGGGACGTTAATTGTTGAGGAGTTCTCCTAGTACATCACCATCAGTTCCACTTCACCATATACATTGTGACGGGCATAAATTGTTTAGAAACCATATTAAAGTTAACGATTCCGAACCCGTGAAATACCCATTATTGAGTAGTTGCGATGACCATCTGTGGTCTTCATCATCAGTTCCTTTTCTTCAAATTTTGCTTTCCAAAAGCAAAGAAACGTTTTACTATAAAAAATACAAAAATCGCTATAAGTGTTCTCATAATTTTTGAAGAGTTCCCTCGATTACTCCAAGATCCCATCATCAGATCTCGACTTGGTGACAATGGAATCAATTTGGGAGTATCCCCTTTCAAACAAAAAAACAATTTTCGAAATCGCTTCAATCGGAACCCGTGAAATACGTATTATTTTTGAGTTGTTCCGATGACCACCTGTGGTCTTCATCATCAGTTCCGCTTCTTCAAATTTTGCTTTTCGAAAGCAAATGAACGATTTACTATCAAAAATACCCAAATCGCTATAGGTGTGCCTATAATTTTTGAAGAGTTCCCTCGATTTCTCCAAGATCCCATCATCAGATCTGGACTTGGTGGCAATGGGACCTAATTGGGAGTATACCCTTTCAAACAAAAAAAGAATTTTTCAAATCCGTCCAACCGTCTTCGAGTAATCGGTGAACATACATAAAAAAAAAAAAACATACATACAATCGAACATAGAACCTCCTCCTTTTTGGAAGTCGGTTAAAAATCAAATATTTCCCCTTTTTAATATTAGTAAGTATAGATTAAGAAATTCCATACAACAAATCCATATAGAAATGAGAAATGTATACTCTAAAACACCATTCAAACATGTTTTTGATAGTATAACATAAACCTGCACATTACACGGACTCTACTCTCTCTCGCTCACTACAAAAGAAAATATTATTTTGTCAGGTTTTCTGAAGAAATATTCGATGTTTCGTCAATAATACGTATCCACATAACAAGGCTGAAGGCACGTGTTCTATCTAGGATTCTCATAGTATCTGCAGGCGCGGCATAAATCAATCACACCAGTCTGCCCATCAATCAAGTACCCGCCTCACAACGTTCTCGTTAGACATATAGGTAGTCTAGTTAGTATCCTGCTAAATAAACTGCTTCGTAACGCTGATAAGTTCTCTATTTCGATATAGTACGAGTAGAATCTGCCCCGTTAGCTAAGTTGACAATCTAATAATCGTTAACGCATAGAGAACTAAGAATCGGAATCGTTATGTCACGTGGTCACGCAGAACATTACTTGCGATTGGACGATTTTACGTGACCACGTGACATAACGATTCCGTTCAGTTTTCTATGCGTTATCGATTATAGATTGTCAACTTCGCTAAAGGGACTGTTCTATATTTAAACGACTATATATAACTATTATACTTATATGATTATAATATAATACAAATTAAACTGCTACATCTGCACAAAATATTTCCAGTTACGGCTGTTGTTTAATTTTTAGAAGATGGTGCAAAGGAGACTACTGGTGCAAAGAATTTTTTAATACAGTTGCTCAAAAAGTGGCATATTGCAGAGACGTATAGCGTTCGGGAAGTGGGCTATTACATACTCGAGCTTTCCTTTCTTTATCTTTTCCGAACTCGTGCGTTCTCTTTCCCAGCTGTCAAAAATGGCGAAACAACTTTGACACACTTTTTGTATTGCGCAACGTAGGTTTCGTATTACTAATACGACCAGCGCCATCTCTTGATCACAGTTGGAACTTAGTTGAGTTTGTGTTTTTATAATTTTACTAAATTTCTTCATTTTTTTCGCAACTGTATTAAAAATAGTTGTTCAGTACACGTGCGGAACTGTCATTGCTAAGAGTTCCGACAAATGTCGACCCGAGCCGAGGCGCAGCCGAAGCCTTTCCGCACTTGTAATGAAATATACTATTTTTTATTTTTTATTTTTTCAAAATTTTAGCTTAATCGGTTGAAGATATTAATAAAATTGAGTTGCTAGATTCCACCCGAACAAACATAGTTACATACATTGCAAGTTAAATAAAATCATTTGCTTGGTGCGAAATAACATAAATAACATTAGAATTGGAATTTTCGTCTTTTTTGGTTTGTTTGGATGTAATAACTACAAAACGGATTTAAAAGAAGCTTGTTAAACCTATATGTATGTCACTTATTTTGATCCAGGTATCTTAGAGTTAACATTGGCAGTGATCACTAAAGTTTTTGTTCAATCCTATTTACTGTCCATGACTTTTACGTTAAGTCTGCGTTGACCCTAAAACGACAGTTAACTTGGCGGAAGCATAATGGCGAAGAGACGGTTGGCACGGAAGAAGTCTCGCTCGCTCGCTTCGCCTTTGTCGAATATAATGATGCTGAGCCATTTTTTTTTACAAAAGGTAGACCCAAGTTTCTAAACTTTGCAAGTGCATAGGTACAGTCAACACGTCTTTTCCTTTTTTTGAAGTTTTTACTTTATAATGGCATTTTGATTCAAACTGGAACTTTTAAACGTAATTCGACACAGTTCAACCTTAATTTCGCTTTTGGATATTAAAGTTATCTGTCTGTCAGTTTCACATGACCCTGTCAATACGACAGTGACTTCTCTATCTATAGAAGGCGTAATTTTTAACTAGTGACGTCAATCCGCGTTTTGGCGGTAAAGTCAAAAGTAGGAACTTTGAAACGCTCTACGTATATTTAATTAATTTATGCATTTTTTTTTTCTTTTTCTTGCTTTGTTTAAGTAGGCCATATATCTTTAAAATAGACCGGAAAAAAATCATGCAAGTAGCCTATTCCCGCAAGAACTCCAAAAATATTTAATTTGTTAACCTTTCCTGAACTTCCACAAATATTTTAAGATCAAAATTAGGCAAATCGGTCGAGTCATTCTCGAGTTTTACAAACGAACAGCAATTCATTTTTATATAAAGAACATAATATTTACATAGTATATACATAATATTTTTATAAATATTATGTATTTAATATTTTTATAAATATTATGTATTTAATATTTTTATAAATATTATGTATTTAATATTTTTATAAATATTATGTATTTCTTTTTTAATTTTTAAAAAAGAAAAGTTAAAAAAAAGAAAAAAAAGTAAAACAAAGATATAAAGATTTTCAACATTAAAATGGTTTACTAATATTGATAAGAATTTACTTCATGCTACAGAAATACTTAATTTAGATAAGATAACCTAATAATTAACTTTATTGCAGGGGTATTGAGATAATTTCCCATGAGACTAGTATAAAGTAATGTGACCTGAGGCAGTTGAAATATACGTGATGTGATGGATCCACTTATGTTATTGTTTCTTTAAATATTATTAAAATTAAAAAAAAATCACAGTGTTGATTATTTTTGGCAAAATGGTTTAATTTAAGCTCAAATATTTATAATATTTTGAAATGATTTTATTAAATACTAGCTGTCCCGCGCGGCTTCATCCACGATAATTTCGAAGTTCCCGCGGAATTGTTCCATACAAACTTTTCAACCCCTTTTCATCCCCTTAGGGGTTGAATTTTCAAAAATCCTTTCTTATCGGATGCCTACGTCATACGAAGAACACACCCTCCAAGTTTCAGGTCTCTACGATCAGCGGTTTAGGCTGTGCGTTGATCCATCAGTCATTCAGGACAAAGGATTTTATATACAATTAATAATGCTTTAAAAATGATGGTTTTCTAATTAGATGAGGCAAGTTTTATACATATACTGTTATATACACGATTTCACATCGAATCACATTTATTCCGTATTTAGGTTTTCGTACAAAGACATAATGCAAAAGACAACATAAATAATGTCAACAATCAAATTAACGAAGAGAACATTATAATCGTTAACCACAAAGTCTGTATATACGACATATACGTATATCGCGTATATTAATTGCTTTAAAATTTAACAAAATTGTATGACTTATGATTCCGTTTAAAAAGCATTTGCAAACCTTTATTATGACTTTTCTAAGTATAATATAATCTTACAGCAATTTTTTTATTTCAAATAATGCCTAAGTGTGGAAACTGTATGGCGGTTGCTAATTTCTCTGGATGTAATTCCGAGGGTGTCGCGGTTTCGCTGCATCGCACTGGCTCGCAAACGAAACAAGTGTCGAGTGCAGAGATAATCCGCGCTGTCTACATAGCGTCACCCTGTATACGCCGCGATAACTAAGCACA
Source organism: Zygaena filipendulae (assembly GCA_907165275.2). NCBI lineage: Eukaryota > Metazoa > Arthropoda > Insecta > Lepidoptera > Zygaenidae > Zygaena > Zygaena filipendulae. Next base: position 5,133,613 of record OU015649.1, read on the forward strand.
TAATACTACAGAGCACCCGACTCGAAACGACTCAGCGAGACACAGTCAATATTCTTTCGTCTCTGTTTGTTTGCACAGCCCGCATGGACTCACTTTATGCATTGCATTTTCTTTTGTTCTTATTCAAATAATCCGGCACCGTCGCGGACTGGAGTATTGTTCGAGATTTCGGATCTCGATTATGCACCCGTGCCGTGACAGTTTTATTGCGAATTATATTATCCCCTGTTTAAGTGACTGGTATAGTTAAAGCGCGCACCTGTGAAATGAATTTTTTTTTTTCTTTTGCTTTGCCTGAGAAAATTCTGTTGCAATCTCCAGCTCTTTTCCTAGCTGACTGGAATTTACATAACTAAGTTCGGAGAGAACGGTTCATCATTTTTATACCTAATGGGATGGGTAAAATGGTACTTTCTTAAAGAATAAAACTGAAAAGTTAAATATACCTAACCCTACCGAGAATTTTTTCATAGACTCTCTTAGCAAACGATCGAACTATCGATTATTTAGGTTTGTTCCCAGCCATAAATTATATCTGATAGATGTAGTCATTATCTAGTTGTGAGGTACATAGGTAGGTATCCTAACACAGTAGTAATCAAAGAGAAAATAACATAGTGGTAGCAACAACCCGCCAATCAAGAGATTCAAAAAAAGGTCCATGTAAAGTTAGTGACGTTGCTTGGTACGGGATTTAATTTCCACATACAAGAGGAAGTTTGAACATGTGTATAGTTAAATCGAAGCCCAGATGAAGTTGTGGTACATTCGAGATCAAACTTCGACATGGGGTCGACAAAATGATGCACTGCAAGGGTGTTGGTTAGAACGCAGTCGAGATGGTTTTTGCATCATTTGATATCTAAAATCTAGTATTCACATGTGATACCTAAAAAGACATTGGGAATACTTATAAATTATAATATCATTTAATATACAGAAAAATATTCATTTTATGTATTGTATTATTAATGTGTACCTATTATGTAGGTAAGGTACTTATGTATTTTTGATTGTTCTGTGTATATCTGAGCATACCTATATACATATATAACACCTATGTACGAGGTCAATTATGTAGCTGATATTATCTGGAAATGAAAAGCATAAATTTACGCATTTTCTCTATCATTTAGGTACAGTATTTCTTCGGAAGAGTTTCCGAAGGGAACATGAAATGCACCCAAACTCAACCACGGAACAGTTAGATATAATAATATAATAAATGTTGATTTTTATAAGTTTATGCTTTATATGTTTACTAATGCGACTCGAAAACTGTTAAAACTGTTCAGCTCCTTCGATGCCAACTGTAGAAGTGAGTTTTATCGTAAGTATTAAAGAGCTATTTCCAAAAACTTTTCTCTTGTATAGCGAGATAAAAGCCGGCGCGGCGTCGGATTATCCCACATAATCATCCCCGAAGGGAAGGCTGGTTCGACTCGATATAGCATTCTCGAGAGTAGGTAGGTAGGTATACACTTTTTTATTTCATTCGACTCATTCTACGAGCACTAATGAACCTGCCATCAGCACACATTCAGTGCATTAAGCGGAATCACACGTCGACCGTAGTGATTTTCTAAAGAAATTTTTTTTTTTTTTTCATTATTTTTCACCACACATTATAGAGATAGATGAAGTAATAGATTTTATTATTATGCGGTAATATAATCAGCTGGTTGTTTTCTTAATTACTTTCTATGCTTCGGCCATGCGGTGCATGTAGGTCATTGTAGGTATAGATGGGCAATCAACCCAAGCACCGGGTTTAAAGTTGCATGCGTTTTTTTTTAAACCTTTTCCAAATATAGTTTCCAATTGAAAACATACCGTGTCATCGCAATCGAACGAATGGTAAATTGAAACAGTTATACTTGGACATAGATAAGCATGAGTGTGTTAACCCATACTGGAGAAATTTTGAGTAAATCGTGTTTTAAAATTATAGCGCCATTTTGTGACAACATTTTTTTATATTCAACATTTTGTTTGTACTTAAACAATGTAGTAGGGTAAACACATAATTAAAAAAACTTTCTATAACTATCAATAAAGCGTTTTGTATCAATAACTTAATTTTGTGGGTTAACATGTTATTGCTTATCGGCGTCCACTTGCTTTTCCCCATGATTCCACCCGCGTTATTTTAAAGTTCCCACGGAAAATTCTTAGATAAACAGTACCCTATATGTCCTTTCTGCACCCCCAACATCATGTAATGCAAAATTCCATGATGATCGATCTAGTACTGACTATAATTACCTACGGTAATCCGTGAAAGCGTATAACAAACAAATAAACAAACTCATCCCTCGATTTCTCCAAGATCCCATCATCAGATCCCGACTTGGTGGCAATGGGTCCTAATTGGGAGTATACCCTTTCAAACAAAAAAGAATTTTCCAAATCGGTCCAACCGTCTTTGAGTAATCGGTAAACAAACATAAAAAAATACATACAATCGAACATAGAACCTCCTCCTTTTTGGAAGTCGGTTAAAAAGAACAGATAATATCAAAAGAGATAAATTCATAAAAATTAGCTTTCTTAGCAAACAGATTTTCATAACCTATTTTTATCCTACATAGTCTTGTCGAAATAACCCTTTAATCGTTTTAAGGAGAGTCGTAAAATTATCTAAATATACGTTTAATTTATTACGCCATTAATTCATTGAATTTACGTCTACATCGTTTAAAAAGAGGTTAGGTCGTAAAAACGAATATTGATTTCAGTTTATATCCCATCATCGTTTTACTTTATAAACTTTTATAGAGACTTTATACAATTAAGTTAATACTGTAGACTGTAGACGTATTTTATAGAGGACAAAGTGAATTAATACGTTAAATTGCATTTCAATTGTATTCAAACGCTTATTAGCATATGTAGAGAGATTCCAGTGAGGCTGTCCTGTGTACCTATTAGGGATGTCACGGAGGATTTGCCGGAACCGGAATCGGAGCTGGAGGTTTTAGATTTGATTTATCGGAGTCGGAAGCAGACTTCGAGTCGGAGCCGGAGGTATTAAAAAGATGTGGCAAACCCGTGACACTCCTTACAAGGGAACCAATTTAACTCCCTACTACTACTACATACGACTGGCATGTGTTGTGTGCGCGTTTGTTGTATAAGGACCTCCCGCCGGGCTTTGTGTTTGAAATTCAAGTTGATTTAGTAGGAGGCTCACATAATCTTTGTCTCATAAAAGTCTTGTGTACAGCTAGCGGTGTAAACTGATGATGGTTATTTTTAATTATGATTTTGTATTTGTTAAGGTTTGCTCTATGTTTTTTACCTTATAAATAAATAAATAAACCTAGACATGATAATATTATAAGTAGTAAAGATATCTAATATATATAAATCACGTGTCACGTTGTTTGTCCGCGATGGACTCCGAAACTACTGAACGGATTTTGATAAAATTTTGCAACCGTTTATAATATGGTCCAACTTAAAAGATAGGATAGTTTTTATCCCGTAATTCCCGCGGGAACCGGAGTTCCGAACTCCGAAATTACCGCGGATGAAATCGCGGGGGACAGCTAGTCTAATATATATAAATCACGTGTCACGTTGTTTGTCCGCGGACTCCGAAACTACTGAACGGATTTTGATAAAATTTTGCAACCATTTGTAATATGGTCCAACTTAAAAGATAGGATAGTTTTTATCCCGGAATTCCCGCGGGAACTGAAGGACACTTTACTACACTTTACTACACTTTACTTTTTTCCCGCAACCTCCGCGGGAACTCCGAAATTACCGCGGCTGAAATCGCGGGGGACAGCTAGTTTAATATATCATCACGTGGCAGTAATAGCCTATACCATTATCACTTCAAAGTTTACCATAGATACGAAGCTGGTGAGGGGCAGGGGTGAAGAGTGTGGGTTCTTTACGAATCCTTCTTCTTTTTCTTTCTTTAGTCAATATTTTTTGGATCCCCTGACAACGTGTATGCCTAATTTCATGATAGCCGCTTGAGTTGTTAAGGCGTGAAAGTGAAACAAACAAACAAATAAACTCTCATTCGCATTTATAATAGTAAGTATATAAAAACAAAATTCCATGAAATCTGCATATGACAAAATTTACTAATTAACGCGTATATACGATACAAATAAACAATTGAACTAAAACGAACGCAAAGCAAGCAAATCAAGCGATAAATATCGTCTTGTTGGTCGAGTCGCGGTATCTGTATCGCAGTAGCTGAGTTTCAATGTTTGCTATAACAAACTAGCTGTTCCCCCGCGATTTTACCTGCGGCAATTTCGGAGTTCCCGTGGGAATTTCGGGATAAAAAGTACTCTATTTCACTCAGGACTACCATATATTCAAAGAATATTCAAAATCGGTCCAGTAGATCTAGAGTTTACCCCCTACAACGTTACAAACTCACAATGTCACAAACTCACAATTCACAAACTTTACCTCTTTATAATACCTATTAGTATAGATTAAGAATTGTTCTGAATCGAAATACAAGTTAATCAGATTTTCCGACTTTTCCGAGTCGCAACTCGGACTCGAAGCTCTGTAACATCCCTAGTATACTCACGCAATGGTAATGTTTGCGTTCACCCAAATTGCAGTTTAAAAGCGGAATGCCGTCGTAAATACTTACCATAATTAAGCTTACTTAAACCTATACGAATAGCGAAGATGCGACTTTTCTAATTTAGTTTTTAAAACTATTACTTCAGTAACATTCAAGTAAATGATTTATTTATTTGCAAATTGTATTTATCATTTATTGATATCTCACTAATCAAGGATGAACCCAATACTCAGCTTGTTTTGTGGTTTTTGTAATAAGAAAGTTTACCAGCTACATACCTACCAAATTTTCTCAGAAAATCCAAAAGCTATTACCTACTCTCCGAATGGTAATCAAAAGTTATTGAGACTTTTAAGTGATTTCAAATTGTAAGTTATATACATAGATACGAGTACCTGCCTATACTATACGTATTTGATTTTATATTTGATACAATTCGTGCTTCGGTATCGGTACCTACTTACTTACTGCAATAGCTTTTTTATGTTTGTTTCGAAAATGTTATCTTAAGTTTATTGGCACGGGATGTGAGGTTTCATAATATTTGTTGCAACGATATCCAAAGATTACATAATGTGTTAGAGGTAAATGCACCTAACATTTGGTATCTTTCCGTGGGTTGATCACAAAAGGCTGCGAAATCAATTCGAGCGGTGACGTATGGAGTTGGCAATATTTCAAATTCTATTTGATGCAATATTGCTCATTCCCTATGTTGTGTAACAGAAACACGTTCCTGTGTACCTACGCCCATTTTCGATTATATTTATATTATTCATTCAAATGATGTTGCGCTTTTTTGCACAACTACTGCAAAGCTAAGGGAGAGTAGTAATTTTAGCAGACTATATGCAGGTTTAATTTTACAAGTGAGCGTGGAGAAAAAAATCTGTAAGTAAGAGTATATAGGTTGTTCAATTTCACGAAGTCCGCTCGGCCCTGGCTGTAGTAGTGACGTGTACCGATGAGCACATTTGTGTGTGTTAACATTATTGCAATAGAAACGGAGCGCTCCCAGAGTTACACACATTAAAACAATGTTCGTGTAAACATTTCCACACAATCACAGCCAAACGGACTTCGTGAAATAGAACAACTATACCTACCTAATACTTATCGAAATATGCTCAAAAAACTCTCGGCACTGATTTTGAAATAAAAGTAGGTAAACTGTTTTCTCAGATATTCTGGGATATAAACGGAAAGAACGAAAAGGTTTCTTATTTTTTTAAGAAAACATTGTTATATAATATATTTCTCTTCCAATCCAAACAACTGATTAGCTAAAGTTTATTGAATTTTGAGAACCTTATACTTATCTACTATTGCTTACAATTATAAACAGGTGAAAGAATGAAATATTTAAATAAAACCTTATTGCATGTGAAAGAGCAATGAGGCAACATCTTTGGATGATTACATTTAAGTTCGTTTACCATTCTATATCTACTGTATGCCCGACGTACCCGACCAAGTTCGCTATCGCTGACGCCACGCTCGATTGTTTCACTTTTTATCACCCTGATTTATAGCGCTTATCTCTCCTCCCTACTCGACTTGGAGATAGTGAGTTTCGACAAATAGCTCCGGTTTAATCAATTACATAGCCATCAGCGCTACCAATCTTCTGTTTTTAAAATTGCAGTACCTATCTCTATACTTGATGACTTTTTTAAAAGAAAAGGTTGGCTGGTAGAAATTTGAAAAATAGACGAAGCTATCGAACCAAAAAAGTCCTAAATTGAAAAAAAAAACTGATGGGAACATCCTAGCCAGGCCAGCAACACTCCCTTGAACCAAAAATTACTATGGATTTATGCGCAAACTTTTTTACCAACTTTGGAATACTTAATCAAATTTCTATGACCGCGTCATACATTGCATTGGTATGGTTGGCACAAAATGCTTTCATAGATCGGATCAGCGATTAGTATGGAAGTGCCTACTCTTAAAACGTAGCGATTATTTGCTCAGTGATCCTAGCCTTTTCCTGCATAAGCACAAATTATTATTACATAGTATACTTAACTACACTCATACAATACAGAGCGTATCTCTTAGCGTAACCAACTTTTTCCTAAAGAAGTATCACTTCATCAGCTAACACTAATAATAAAAAGTATATAACAGCTAAGCTAATAGCGTGGCTAATAGCAAGTAAATGATTGATGATATTTAATAATCCTTAAGTTACTACGATCGCGATCTTTTGACGGGGTGCATACAATAACGCCCTGTAATGGAATTTGTCGAACGAACGACGTTAGAGCATTCGGCGCACGTCCGTGTGCCAGCACCGTTGAAATTGCCGCCTAATTAAATTACGAGTAGCTGCTGCCGTTCTCTCCGTCAAGTGTGAATTTATTTCCATCTCTGCAAACTCTTTCCTTACCTAGACTTAACCTGCAATCAATTAGATGACAAACCCTAATAAACGACGTGATACAAAATACAATGATTGTGTCATGAACGGACATCAGAAATTAAACTTACTACTGACGTAAATTTGAAATTTGAACGCGCCAAGGTAATACTGAATTTTCGTTAGCTGAAAGCGTCACTTTCGCTGCCTGCAATATTCACACATTACCGAAAACACGTCTGTCACGTTGTCTTCGTTATTTCAGTCACTGTTCAGCATCTATTTTGGACCCTGAGCAGGAAACTGGCTTTCGTTTTTCGCGGCAGTTTTGTTTTTAAAATCTTTCCTTAAAAATAAGTAATCATTAAAACGACTCCTGAGTGCGGCCGTTTGAAATTATATTTTTTCTGAAATACGAAAATCACGATAGTCAAAAGTCTACTTGTGGTCTTGTACCTTCTTAAAAACTAAAAAAAACGGTTGCATTAGAAAGAGGCGCGCCAGACCTTATTGAGAAGTCGAAAACCGCTGTTGTTCTTGCGTATTAGAAAGTTAATACCTCTTTAGAGTGATACCTACGATCTTCATTATGTACTGACGTACGGGTAACTCACTACGGTCGAATTTTCGTGTTAAAAATAATAATAACGATTAAAATTATCATACAATACCACCTGCTCTCAAACTAAGCAGGGTACTAGAGAATTTGTACTATGGGGTTCCAGAAAACTCTAGGTATACTTTTTTCGTAAATACCTATTTCTACTTATTATATAATTAACTAGGTATATTAAAACCCAGACTCAGGATAAACCAATGTTCTTCACAAAAATAATTATTTATCCTGATCCGGTGATAGAACCTGCGACACGTGGCGAGCAACCGTGCTCGCTGAGCAGTCAACCAATAATTTTAGAAGTATTTCCTCGATAATATTAATTTGTACCTATTTTATTTTATGTACACTTATTGCTTTTTTCTCTGGTGCATGCTGTGGCGACCTATAATATAATTGAGGCAGCGCCATAATTTTTCTATTACAATATCCAATATGATATCACCACCAATGTTACGGTGTACCTACGCTTTCGTCTTTCTTTTGAATAAATAAATAATCAATATCTCTCGCACATTTATAACTCAGATACTATTATCTACTGAAAATATAGAGAAAATTCCCATGATCGCTGGACGCTTGCTCTTAGAAAGTTTCTTGTAGAGATCTAGTGCCTATTGTTTCAGTGGGAAGAAATTTATTTACTTAGAGGTATAGACAAAACAAATGTGTGGGACGTGAACACAGCAAAGGTCAATGATCTCTCGCCTCTCAGGTTTCCGGTACCCGTTCGCCATAAACAACGATACTCGTATAATATCTCCAATTTAATTAATAAACAATCCAACAATCCATTCGATCAAAGCAGTAGGTACTTTTATGAGATTACTGTAAGCTAAGATATAGTCTTACAGTTTTTTTTGTATCTGGATTGGTTTTATTACCAACACGTAGTATATTTATTACTCTGAGCACCAACTAATTGGGAAAATATTGCGAAAATTGCAAATTAACATTTTCTTGTAGTGGTGCACATTATGTTGACGATCAATAAATAAAATTAAATAAAATATAAATTATTAGATACTAGTTGTGCCCCGCGGTTTCACCCGCGTTAATTTCAAAGTTCCCGCGGGAATTCCGGGATAAAAAGTACCCTATGTGTTAATCTGATGTATAAGCCATATTATTGTAAAGTTTCATTTAAATCCATCCAGTAGTTTTTGCGTGAAAGAGTAACAAACATCTATCCATTCATACATACTTACAAACTTTCGCGTTTATAATATTTATATTTAATATTTATTTAATATTATAATATAGATAAATTTGTTCTGATACAAGAAATTTCGCCAAAATTTAACCCTGCGAAACGCATTCAAAATATTTGATTTAAAGTTAAAATCATGAGCCAACTCTTGAGTATCGATAAAAATTAATCTTATTCAAATTAGGGACAAGAAATATTAGTACGTCAAGGAAAAGCAATTCCTTTAAAATTTAGACATAAAAGGAGAAATTTTATTTTATAGCACGCCCCATCGCGTCCCCAAAGCGGTTATTATTCGCCGATTTTAACAAATGACTTCATCGGATAGATCGTTGCGTCTGTCGAGTTGTCGGACGGAGACCTATTGGCTGAATCGTTTTCGCATTCCACCAAAGAATTTTGAATTCCAATTTCGCAATAGAAGCCGTCATAGTGCTTTCGACGCGTTCAAGGCTGTATATCAAAATTGCACAATCCATGCCATTATATCTTTTATATGTTATGTACCCATAATAGGTATATAGAAGTTAATAAAAGGAGTGAAAAGCCATGGAAAAAATTAATATTATGTTATTCGGTACAAAGATCGTGTAAATTGTAAAACACCAGTCGATTTTGCTCGCAGCTCTCAATTCGGAAACTATCCACAATTTTTAAGCAGGTACCTTTACTTTATCTGGTGAATATGAAGTTATGATTTAAAACTCCGTCCAACCCTCACATTTTTAAATAGACATCTTTTTCCAATATACCTACTGTCTGATAAACCTAAAAAAGTGAAGTTATAGGTACGTAAATAACTTTTTACTGGCATAGGTAGGCAGTAATATTTCTTTAAACTCTCATCGTTACTACACATCGTGACTTTGCTTTGATATATTATATTAAAAAAATATAAATAAGTATTAATTTTGAGCTTAAAATTTTCTTTTCCACAAATCTTAACTTCGGATTAGCATGTTCTTAGATAACATCCAGTGAGCACAGTGGAATTACCTCCTAGAGCGAGCAACAATTCCGTTGTAACGTAACTACATACATACTTTATATTTGTTTGTGGCTCTAGATATGGGCGAGCAACAAGTTACATACTTTTCCACCTGTAACGACACCCTTGTCAAAATGGTTTTACAAAAGTACCGAACTAAATCTTAATTCATTCATAAGCATTCTATAAATACCTAAATATAAAAAAATCTATCGGAAATACCTAATGACCCCCATAAAAACGCGATAAGAGTTTATTTGTTTGTTGATCACGATTTCACGGCTTAGCGGCACAATCGATAACCATGAAATTTTGAATACACGTTGTCAGAGGTACAAGGAAGGATACTTTTTATCCCGGAACTCCTGCGGGAACTCTGAAATTAACGTGGGTGAAACCGCGGGGAACAGCTAGTAGAAAATATTCTAGAAAAATCGACAAGAGCGGAAAAAGCTCGTTCGACTAAAATATATTTTGTAAATCGAAAAGCAAACAATTCATAAATGGAATTGAGACTGATAGTGAAAATTTTCCTTAACAAATTGTTAATTTATGAGTTTTTAGAAAAATCCATGTAAAAATAGGTAAACACTTTGAGGCACAAAATAGAGAGCAGGCTTAGCCGCTCAGTATAAAATGTCAAATTTAATTAGCTTCACACACACCTATAGATATACTGTACAAAATTTTTTCTTATTTATATGTATTAATTTACTTCTACACAGCGTACTTATATATACCTACCTACCTATATTATTTCACTCGTCTATTAATGATAAAATTGTTACAAATGCTAGCTGCTTCTTTAGAGGTTTTGACAGACGGTGACACCTAACTAATTAGTACGAAAAAAATACATCAAAATAAATGACGAAACCAATCTCTATCAAGAATCAATCTTGCCGTGTAGAGAGACTAAAGTAGGTAGGTAGGTATCGTGTCTAATCCAAGATTGCAGGTAGCAATATCGGCCGGTCCACTACGTTTCTATTGTTTAGAACCTATCGTTCCGGCAAATAACCTAAACGACAAAGGAAAATGCCACAACTATATCTTACCAACATTTAGCTATAATATCTTATGCCATTTAAAAATACCGTTAGTATCGTATGTGACCTATGATATGGTAGCGGTACATCGGACTCAAAGTTTGAATAAATAAGGTCGATTTTCAATAATACTTATAACACACTCTATCCTTATTATATTTTAGGTCAAAATGACAACAGTGGTTTCTATGTGGTTTGTATTATGAGCGGTTTTCATGATTACTTCGTTTACTGGTCTTAATAGATGGGCAATCAACCCGGTTGGGTTTAAACCCGATAAAAGCTAGCCTTTTACAGTCTTTTATCGAGCTAAAACCCAAGCTTGGGCTTAAACCCGATAAAAGCTAGCCTTTTACAGTCTTTTATCGAGCTAAACCCAAGCTCTAGGTTGATTTCCCATCTATACTGCGGGGTTAGCCAAGTTGACATTCTACAATCGTTAACGCATAGAAAAGTTCACGTGGTCACGCAAAACTATAGTTTTGATTGACTGGCCAAGTGATATGACGATTCGTTACATAAGTTTTCTATGTGTTATCGATTGTAGAATGTCAACTTGGCTAACCACGCTGGTCGTCAACCAAAGAAAAATATACATACACATACGGACCTCAATTGTTGGACCCGATGTTCCAATTAATATCTAATGATCGAATATCCTTTGGTCGAAAATAAACCTCTAACGATGCCGCTTTTTTCTAAGTGGTTTCTGTACCTATACATATACCTATTATTAGCATTCTGTTTTATGACAGAGGTATCAAGTTTTTTTTTTCTGGCGTCAGACTCGTCATTAGCTAAGTGCGTCGTTATCGTGCCACGCCCACTTCCTTTGAACTTTCACCTCTTTTCCGAGATGCGATAGATTATTACGAGCCTATCAGTCAAAACGTAGTCCTGGACGGAAAATACATTTTATTTTTAATGGTTTTTCAACATCTCGGAGAGTTATGTAACTTCTCGGGCAATTTCGGCATTATTTATGACTGAGCAAATTAAGTTGTAAAGTAATTATTGTAAAAATCTAAAAAATAAAAACCATTCTTAACAACTACGACCGTTTCCAGCGGGAATTTTTAATTTCCTTCCTTAGGGATGAGAAGTACCAGTATTATGTACCTACCTATAGTCCTCAACCTAGAAATAAAATGTGTAGCCGTTCTAAAGATTATTCAGATCTCATAAAAATTGATAATGTAGACATGCCAATCAAAACTTACATGATTCATTTTATTTAAAGATTCATAGTCGATTCGTAGTCTTAAAAATACTTTAATATCTATACGAATATTATAAAGAGGTAGGTAGAGTTTGTGAACTGTGAGTTGTGACGTCGTAGGGGGTAATCTCTGGATCTACTAAACTGATTTTGAAATTTTTTTCATCTATAGGAAGCTACAGTAGCCCTGAGTGACTTTTTATTCCGAAATTCCTACGGGAACTCCAAAATTACCGCAGGCGAAACCGCGGGGGAACATCTACTCTTTAAATAAAATGAATCTTCAAATACTCATGTTATGTGATATACCCACAAGAAAGTATACAATCAATGATATAAAATTTGTTAAAACTGTGGATATTGCAATCGTAATAATAATTGAACTGATGGTTCTTCTTCTCAGTTAGAGCACTAGGAAGCTGTGAAGGGTGGACATTTTATGGGTGCTGTCATGAAAATTGTATTTTTTTTTGACGTCAAAAAGAGCCACATTAAGGGCCAATTTTGAATAAAGTTATTTGACTTTGACTTTGGTACTCGTATCATACCTATACTTACCTTCTAACCAACTTTTTTAGGTACTTGGAAGCCGTCTTTTGTTGTAAGCCATAGTCCCTCGCACGGTTCAGTGCCACACGGTCTGCTTATGCCTAAGGCACTACAAAAGCGACGTTGCCCTCCCGACGTATACCTACACATTCCCAAATCATACGGCCAATTATTCCGCCCAATCGTTTTATAAACCTCTGAATTTCGGAAGAGATCTTTGATATCGTAATTTATTTTATGCCTATCCTTTTATATGTAGTAACAGTTTGTTCCTGAAGCTCTGTAGTCACACTATGAAAATATTTATTGTAAGGTATTTAATAATTTTTTTATTACACAATAATACAAAGAAAAAAATAGTATATTTGTATTGAGTTCGTCCAACCAACCAAGTGAGAAAGAAAGTTATAAAAACATTCGTTAATAAATACAGACGGATATGGATAGACAGAGATACAGAGGAATGAAGTTTGTCATACGTAGGTCCTTGTTTAAAAGTCCACATAGACTAACATAATATGTATAATTGTATATAGTTGTAATGTTTTTTCAATGAATTTATTTTCCACATATTCTGAAAATTACCGAACTAATAATATTATTTTTTCGCTTATACTATTTGTTATAACATATACTTTCAGCCCTGTAAATATTTGCAGGTAATTTTACCACATCTTATATTATATGTATGAATATTGTGCAATTCCAACAAAATGACATACATACGGGTCGAATTGATAAAGTCCTTTTTTTGAATTTTTAAAAAATATAAGATATACTGACAGCCTATATAGCAAAAGATCTACTATATTATGTAGACTAAAGGAATGGACATGGATTTTAAATAATAAAGAAGGGGCGAGTCTATATACACGGTGCTCCCCTACGGACTTGAAGACACGACTTTGATAGCTAAATTACGTAGGTCAGGAATCGAATATAGCAATCTGTGGTAGACGGTGAACTAAACCCCCAATTTGCGCTATTATGTATCTAGTCGAAACATCAACCAAAGGTTAGGTAAACCTACCTAACCTAAACTCAAAACAAACAAAATAAAGTTGAGTTTTGACTATGCGCATACATCGCCTACTTATAATGAAAACTTGGCCTTGATTTTTTAAACTGTAGGTAGGTATACCATTTTTTGTATCAAGAGCTTTGTCTCTAGGTTATCTTTATTCAATAGTGGTAGTGGTGGTGGTGGTGGTAGTATTATTGCTTTTAATTTCGGCTCGTCCCGCATATCTACACGATAAATAATTAAGAATGAAAAAGCTGAAAATAGGCTGCGATTCATTTAAATACCGAGCCTTTATTTCACGGACTAGTGGACGCCGCAAAAAAAGAATAAAAAAAGCAGGAAACACTACCTACCATTACCAATGCGGAATCTTTTTCTGTTTAAAAAATAACAAAACTTTTGCGTTCACGACTATTACTGAATTTCGGTATTCCTACCAGGTAAAAATTGGAAAAAGTAGAAACTTATGCCATTACTTATATAGGTACCCCTATAAAAAGTGTTTCGTCTTTTTTATAAAATTGAAATTTGTCATAGGTTAGAAAGAAACAATCACTATATTTGACCAAATTAAGGATTATTATGATTGGGTTATTATGGTAATGGGCAGTTCCGTTATTAAAGGCAAGCGGGGCACGAGCATTGAGCCCTTTGCCTGATGGAGACCAAGCTCATACATTTTCTTTGCATCCTAATATTTATCTCTATACTTACATATAAAAATCAAATGCCATGCGTTAATTTCGTAAAAAAAAATTGTTCGACTGATTTAATTAATTATTTTTGTTGTGTTCGTAATTATAAAGACATGTTATGTACTAAGGAAAAATTAGGAGTTCCTGCGGGAATTTTGATACTCACAGGGGTGAAACGGTGGCACAAACTTGTTTTCAAATAACAAATTAAATACTCTTTTTTAGATTGACTTCTGCATGGCCATCTACGACCCTGATCATGGAAGTTAGATCTCTACTATGTTTTTAAGCATCTTAATGTCCTTTCTGATATCCGCTTTTTCCAGATATCCTCTCCAGTGTTGGTATGTATACTATGAGTGTAATAAATTAATAGGTACATGTAGCTTTACCTGTACCTACAAAACTTGTACCTAGTTTTACAGCGGTGTCTCCGGACGCTTGGTCATTAATTTTACTCTAGGTCTAATGTTTCCCGAGGGAACTTTTCATGTTTCGCTATATAACTAACTATGTAGGTATACCTTACGCTTAACTTCTGCCCAATCTGAAGAATTAGGTGCTCAAAACACGACGCTTTTTTAACGATTGGGTCTTGCTTTTCGGGCGTCCCTTCTTTTTGCGTTGCTTCTTATCATACCTATATTCGTTCTAGTTGTTACCCCCTGGTTCAGTTTTGAGACTCCCTTGAGGACACATTGATTAGCCTTAATATTAATTTGTTTCAGTATGAGTAAAGTTTAATATTGAAAAGTTTCAAATTTTTCTTTTTCCACGAGTCTGCATTGAGACTTGAAAATAAGAAATACATCTTTTGAATTATGTATATCGCCGCCAAATTGTTTAATGCCAAAAGCAGAAAACCCTGGTGTTTTGTATTTACCTACGAGCAACCCGACGTGATAAATTAGGTGGGTTAATTTGTAAATAGTCAAGTTAATACAGTAATACAGTAAATAGTCAAGTATACTGATATTTAAGATCTATGGGAACCTCAAATTTATAGAAAAATTAAGCCCTTAAAACTGGCTTTAACCGCAACGTAGTATGTAGTTTGCCTGGTGAGTGGTGTTTTATTTTTCGTTCAGACATTATAAGTTGTGGTGTTCCGACTGCCGAGTTAGGTGGCCAAAGTTATGCGTACGTAAAGTGATGTGACTGGTGACTGCTAGTGTCAAGTTCGCGCGGTAAAATACTAAAATGAAATACAACATTTATTCAAACTAAAACCTGAAGTAGGCTGATATATTTATTTGAGACGTACAGAAATTTCTCTAGGTTTTGTAGACTCAGATCCTTACGGAAAGTGAGTTTGTTTGTTTGTTACGCTTTCACACCTCAACGTCAACGACAACGACGAGAACTTTTTATTCCGGGATTCCCGCGGGAACTCCGAAATTAACACGGGTGAAACCGCGGGGATTAAACTAGTAAACTATATACAGTGATAGTGTAATGCAAAATTCGGTTTACAATAGGTAGAAGCACGAAATCAATTTATGTGTGCGTGGAATGGTGCGAAATATTTTTGTGAAACGCACGGCTAAGTCACGAATTCGATTACGTGCACAACGTATTCGGCTTTTTTAACCTGACTGCAAATAGCCTTACTCTGATTCCACTATGCCTATAAATTCTATGAATATACTGAAGGAACTGGCAAATAAAAATGGATAAATGTAAGATATTCAATTGTACTGTGAAGGCAAAAAACTAAAATACTAGGTTCTAGACCACCTACTAGGTGATTTTTAGATTAATATGGCTCTCAAACTGTAAGTTATAAATAAAGTTATAAATAAAGTTATTCAGTTTCGCCATTGATTTCGGAGTTTTCCTTTGTTTTTCTATATTTTAAGGTAGTTCTATATTAACATTAACATCTCAAATTGTGTTACAAATAAAGTTAGTCAGTTTTGCCATTGATTTCGGAGTTTTTCCTTTGTTTTTCTATATTTTAAGGTAGTTCTATATTAACACTAACATCTATTTAGTACATATACCTACAGCAGCTTACTCACGGTTAGGTAATCGTCAGGAATGGTCCGATCTATACAACGTGTAAGGAATGAACTGAAAACCTGATACACCCCATTTAAAAAACAATAATATGATTAAAATATAAATGATGTCGAACAAATTCATAGTTTAAGGTTTGAATTTTTTTGCAGCGGGCGGCGTACGCGCCAAATATTGTTTTATAAATAATTTAGACATGGGCTAACAAAAATTAAAAAATATAACCTATATCAAAACATAGTGCGATTGATTCGCTAGTTGATTCTGAGCAAACTACTTTCTAGTTTTCATTTAATTCATTAACACGATGTATAATTGTAGGTACTTTTAAATTATGTTTACTTAAGTGACTGAAATAACACAGCAAACTGCGAGCATCATTATTAAACTCCAACACGCAAGACAATTGTAGGTGACACAAGTAAATTTCACTAATAAATTGCATAGTGAACGCGACGGAATTTTTATGCGGTTTCGTTGCTGGAAAACCTCAAAGGCCCCAGCGTCCCCGCGAGAGAGCAATAAATTGGAATCCGGTCCCGGGGAGGCTGTTTGTTGCCGCCCCTGTGCCCCTGTCCCCGGGGCCCGGCGCTAGTCCGCGACCGTGCCATTAAACACACCCGCTACAACGGCCCACAAACTCTAGGTATCCCAATTCGACCTCAAACTCACCTACAACCTGAAACCGAAAACCCACAAATCGAATGTGCTTTCCTGAACAAGGTAGATCTCTCTCTTTCTTTAATTTATAATATGTATAGGTACACCGTGGAAACAGAAGGTGTTATAAAGGGTCTTTCAATAAGGACGGGTCGATTTTGACATGAAATAAAAAAGGCCGTGTGTGAGATTTTAACGATTTTTTTTTTATTTGAAAGAGCTATATATGCCATTATGTGTGGAAAATCACATCGTTTAAATGTCCGCCGCGGCTTCTCACGGTGGCACGAATTCGAGTTGTCCAATGTTCAACAACTCTGCCGCATAGTTCGGGTTGAATTTCAGCGATAGCCTGAGCTATGTTGACTTTAAGGGCATCGGTCGATTGTGGCTTATTGGTATAGACCTGCGACTTAAGAAAACCCCACAAAAAAAAGTCTAAAGGTGATAAGTCGAATTTGGCCACCAAACGTTGGAGAGTCGACTTTGAAGGACCACCTCGTCTGCCGTAAAATGGGCGCAATGCACGTAACGTTTGCACTAACGAACACTCATTTTGGTAATACATTTTTAACATTTGGACGTGTTGCTCAACCGTGTAACTTGCCATGGTGATTTGGCATTACTAACTGAATAAAAAAATATAGGTTAGAAAGACGACGTTAAAACAACATGGCCGCCACAGGCTGCCAACATCGACCCGTCCCTATTGAAAGACCCTTTATAATTATTTGACGGAAGATTTAATTCATAAAAATTGTTTGTTTCGTCTATCGTTAAAATAATTATTATCTGCTTTTTTTGTTTTGGGCAAAAGTTATTTGAGCAAATTGACTTTTTCTTTCTATAGGTAGGTACTTTTATTAATTTAATATTTAGCGTTCCGTAGCCAAATGGCAAAAAAAGGAACCCTTATGGATTCGTCATGTCTGCCGGTCTGTCTGTCCGTCCGTACGTCACAGCCACTTTTTCCAAAACTATCAGAACTATACTATTAAAACTTGGTAATTAGATGTATGTGAACCGCATCAAGATTTTCACAGAAAAATAAAAAAAAAACAATAAATTTTGGGGGTTCTCCATACTTAGAACTGAAACTCAAAAATTTTTTTCATCAAACCCATAGGTACGTGTGGGATATCTATGGGTAGGTCTTCAAAACTGTTGAGGTTTCTAATGTCTTTTTTTTTAACTGAATAGTTTGTATGAGAGACACTTCCATTGTGGTAAAATGTCCCCCCCCCCCCTCTGTAACTTCTAGATAAGAGAATGATAAAACTAAAAAAAATATATGATGTATACCATGCAAACTTCCACCGGAAATTGGTTTGAACGATATCTAGTAAGTAGTTTTTTTTTAAATACGTCATAAACCGTAAACCGCAAAAAATACACTATTATTAAAACATCGATCAAAGTTACAACGAACTACAAGAACTTTCATATTATGTAACAATTGCTGCTACGGAACCGTTCATGGGCGAGTCCGACTCGCACTTGGCCGCTTTTTTTTGGGACTAAATCCATTGTAAACCAACTGTGAACTCGCGCTGATGTAAATGTTAACCATTTTTGACCGACTTTCAAAAAGGAGGAGGTTCTATGTTCGATTGTATGTATTTTCTATCTATTATTATATCCTACATTATTTTTGTTCCAATACAAAATTTCATCACTGTCGGTTGATTAGTTAAGGCGAGAAAGCCTAACAAACAAAAACAAACCAATAAACAAAGTCGAATTCCAATTTATTAAATAATAATATTATAGAATAGATTACATACTTTGAAATTCATATTTCAGACAGTTTTGTGCAAAAAATAAAATAATAAGCCTAATTTAGTCTATAAATCACAATGTAGGTACTTGCTTAATTTGTGGCAAGCAATTATCAGCCTAACGATAGATTTTCGTGTTTTGTTACGTATTCAGAGGCAACACTGCGTGAATTTTGGCGACACGGCAGCCGTGGTACGCCACGTAACACGCGGCCGCTCGATCTCACTCAACACGGACGTCGAACATAAATCTTGTCATCGGATTTCATCATGATTATCGGACATTTTCTGCCCTGAAACAAAACACAATTGACATTTCAGGTTTAGGATGAGTTATTCGTCAACTCGCACGTATCAAACTCGCGAGTGCGCGCGAGTTGGCACCATACCATATTTATTAAAACTCACCATAGAAATTATGTGGTACAAAGGAATAGAATAAGTTAATGAAGCAGAATTGAGCTGACTCTATTGTATAGCATTGCTACATACAGTCACTTACTACCTGTCTAAGCTATTTCTCTTAAATTTTCATTTAAACTTTGTACAAATTAAAATACGTATCGATATTGTAACATTGATTAACTCTAACCTAATATTATTTAGGGGAAGGATAGTACAGTAGTAGTCAAAGACATTGTAAGTTGGTAGTAGTAATCAATTCTTGAAACAACACTTTACAACGTTTGTCTTTTTTATACTGGATTTGAAAAATAAATAAGGTCTTTCTATCTTTGTCTATCTCCGTGCAAAAATTCATTTTCCAAAGGTTTTATCGTTTTTCAAAAACATTTCTTTTTCAAAGATACCCATTATGATTTTGAAGAAGATACTTATCGCAAATTTAATAGATGTTTAACCAAAAGAAAACAAATACGTAAGAAAGTGGAGACACGTCATAAACTATTCAACGAATGAACTATATTCGTCTGTGATGTACATATTAGGTAGGTATATGGGTTGGTAGATGCGAAGAGTTGATATTTTAATCTCCATCCAAAAGCAGACACATCGCAAAACGAGATACCTACTTGATTACCTATCATTTGCCATTATTTAATACATATTGAATGTATTAGGTATTACAAAATTCTTCAACTTTTTAAGCCAATGATAGTCAGCTAATTGTGTTATGTTAGACGTTTTTTTATTATTTATTCTTTTTATTTATAAAATGCTAAAAACCTAAAAAGGTATATCAGCTTTCTAAAACAACATTCCACCTACACTACTCCAACAAGGGCGTAGCAACGTACGGGCAGG
This sequence comes from Zygaena filipendulae, assembly GCA_907165275.2. NCBI lineage: Eukaryota > Metazoa > Arthropoda > Insecta > Lepidoptera > Zygaenidae > Zygaena > Zygaena filipendulae. Next base: position 5,153,615 of record OU015649.1, read on the forward strand.
GTAGGGCACCTGCCCACACCTAGAAGATGCAGCTCATTAGCATTATTTATTATATATATGCATTATTTATTTTTACTAGAGATCATTTTCTACACTACGTTGTTTTACGAGCAAAACGTGGCCGAGGTCAACAATGAATGAAAACCGTCAGAAGGGCCTATGTAGCCCACTGCTATATGTAACTAATCCCCTAAATAGCAATAACAGGCATAAGCTCACATTATTCTGCAGATCTCAGCCAATCTGACGTAGATACCATAACATAGTGCACTGTTGCGTGAAGCTAAGATACCGTTTACAGCCATATTGCACCGTGTCGTATACTCCATAGAACATAAAATAATATGGATAGATAGAAGGGACATCAATGGGGATGTTGACTACTTTTGAAAAACAAAATTCTAATTAGTCCGTCAGTTAGAAAATAAAAAAACAATAGACACGTATTTTTTGCTTTTTCAAATAAATAAAAATAAAATTAAAATAGAGATAAAGCGCAATAAAGTTTAGGGTGAGGGGGTCGTGACGTCACTAACCGCTAAAACCGCCATACAAACTGTCCGAATAGTGACGTCACCCGAAATTTCAACTTAATGTATCGCCGTTAATTTTTTGATTACGTAAAAAAGAAAAAATGCGTGACCAATATTTTTTATTAATCTACAAGACGGGCTAAAAAAAAATTAGCCAACCTGCCCATTGAAAACCAATGTCGCCGGGTGATTTTCGCACACAAAAACTATTCATCACGCACTGAAAGAAAGAAAGAAATGTATTAAACGCTTTAACGGTTATGTTTTTACTTAGTCTCTGTTTCAAAATTCAGTTTAGGATATAGTGGTTGGGATGGCAGCAAAAGTGGATTTGGGCAAGTTGGAGTAAGTTAATATACCTACTCTATTGTGACACACTGCCACGGCTGAGTGTAGTCCGTATTTCGTGGCGATACTACAAATACGTACCTACACGTCAGAGAAATGTTTTAAGCACATTTCCCAGTGAAAGTATAACAATGTATAGATACGTATAGTTTTGAGAAGAATATTTTTTTTTATAATATATCGTAGTTTTGCTTCGATATTTCATACATTTTATTAATAACTAGCTGTACCCCGCGGTTTTATCCGCGTGAGTTTCGAAATTCCTGCAGAAACTGTTTTTTTTCTAAAATAAAAGTAGCCTTAATTACTCCTTATGACAAGAAGCTGCCAGTGAAATTCCCGTTAGAATCGCTCCAGCCGTTACTGAAATTACTCGGAACCAATAGACAGACAGATAAAAACTTAAAAATAGTTTTTTTTATGTAAGCACTTTCATATGCACTTAGTGAAAACTGAAAAGCTGTTATTTTGGAATTAAAAATAGATACTTTAATTTATATTCTATAGATTAGACTCAGAATAATGGAAAATATTTTGTAAATATGTTGTACACTATTATTTTCATGATTTTTCAAAAAAACTCTACCATAACCTCGCTGGGTTTAGGTAGGTACTCTTATTGTTGAAAAGTGTTCAATGATTATTCCAACCACACAATATGAAAGTTAGTTTGTGTGTTCCAAACTAAGTATTCAGTAGGTAGTTGACAGTTATTAGGATGGTATTTGCTTCTATAAAGTTTCCAGTCTACTGCGATAGTCTCCAATAACTTTACGCGTCTTGCGAATTAGTGAAGGTAGGTACCTAACAGTTTTAGTTCCAACAATTCTACAGTTAATTAACAAATGTAAGCTTAATCTAAACAATCAAAGCTTAAGGCTAGCATTTTAATTAAGGCATTTCCTATATAAGGGCACGTATACACAAAGGGTGTAGGGAAAGCAACCGGAAACGGCACAGGCGTAAATTTAGCTGGGAACGTTCACGGATAATAATATTCGGGGACCAGATTACCATGACTGTGAGCCGGATTCGGTCCAGGCGTCGGGGATCATTATTTAAATACTGCATGCAAATTGCTATAGGATATTCTGTATACTTTCAGACCAATTGAAAATGAAACAATTGCGTTCTATAGGTAATGGTCATGGACCAATAAAACTATTTAATTGGTCCATGGTAGGTAATGGTTTATTATTCACTGTCGAACGTATAGCCTAGTATAGATAGCATTATATTATCTGTGGTATAGCTGTAAAACGTAGAGTAACATCTTCGTCGTGGTGTTTATGGCGTTACCTTAAAATTTATCAAATCCTAATTTTGTTTTCACATTTAATTTCATGAGCAATATATTAGATAAATATGTATTTTTTTAGTGTGCAGTGACGTTTTATTAAACCGATTTTGTTAATGAAATCAAATTAAGTAGGTACACTTTATTGTGCACACAAAATATTTGAAATACAAAAGTACCAAAATATATATTAACGATTACCTAAGTGACCTACGTAGGTAGGTACATAGTGAAAAGCAAACTTTTCGGGTGGTGCGACATTATTTATCTGACAGTAAGATTGTTTTGTTTAAAGTAGGACTTATATTTAGTTTTTATCGCACCATTAAGTAATTTTTACGAAAAGAACTGTAATATAAAAATCACGGAAGACATTTTAACAGTGCTCACGACTATGTGCCACCGTGATAAAAAGATTAACGCTCGCCGCACGATTTTGCGTTCGCAAGGACTTTATTACAGTTTAGTACACTTTTCACTTCCTTTCTCTGCCATTGGAAAATTTCCCCTAATGTTTGACCAAAAAGAATTTTCAGCTCTTTGTCATCACACCAATTGAGTGCGACGGGGTACCGTTCAGTCAGTTTATATCTTTATGAAATCGCTTTTCATGATTGGTGACAACGGCGGAAATTAAATAACCAATTTTACGTTTCAAATGTTGCGAGGAAACATTTGACGTTTAACATTTGAAACTGTTGTAAATTTATTCAAGATAGTGTAACTTTCACCCTCCTCCATCAATTTATGAACAACATCAAAGATGTTGTGCTTTTTAGTTTTGGCCAATTTCGTCTAGTAATAGGACCCTGTTCTACGTTGTGTTTATAATAACTTTAGTTCTTTTAGGTTGAGATTCGATTCCGTCTTCATCCTATCTACATTTTTATGGATTGAGGCTAGGTTTAGGTTTTAGTTTGAATAAAACAATCATCAATTATTTTGACACTATACTTTAATATTCGTAATTGGCGTGAGCGTGATATTTCTATACTAAATATTTATATTTAGTACACCCAACTGCGTTTGAGTTGGGTGACACTCGTTCTATACACGAACGGTCATCATATTCTTTACATGAACTCGTTCTACACGAACGGTTCTTTTTTATGTGCTAGACTACACTTTACATTTATTTAACGTCTGTGCGTTAATAGTGTTGTTAGCCCGGAAGCAGAGAGACTCCAAAAATTGATAACCATGTTATGGTGGTTCACATAGTCACTAACTCCCGTCTATCGACGTTAGTAGTGTTCGGGATACTAAGATAGGAATATGATGCTCATAGAACACCTCCCATACGATGTTTAATTATATTCAACTTGATATTCCAATAGGAATATATGAATTGGCTCCCACTACATAACAAATTTATTATATAATGAGAGGTGGCGTAGCCCCGTCCTGCGCTACCCACGGTGATGGTCATCCACCTGCTCATAAGCAGTTACCACCCCCCCCCCCACCTGTGTTGCACAAGGTAGAGAGTTCTCCAAATATGCATAACCGACATCCGTTAGAGGATGAATCAGCTATATGAGACTGTACGTCCCGTATCAGCAGCAATCGTTGGAGGTCATAATTCGGCGGTGCCGAGACCCCTGGGTACGTGTCAGCCCGAAGACCGAGGCCGTAATGCGGATAGTACCGCGACCTCAACACCATCCCAATAATTCAAATATAAGTGTATGAGACCAGTCTCGCCGGACATCATAACTTCAGTCGGTCAATTTGTGTTATAGTAGCTACACGTAGCTAAGGCCGAAGCCCAATTGATTGGATCACAACTCGTCCTCGTACAACACCCACTCAGCACTCGTTTATTTTGATAAACAAGTCGTGTTGAAAAACACAACTGTTTACCGAGATCAAGCGTTAACGACTAGGTCGTCCACAGCCGATCCCATAATCTCTGCACAACGTAACAAAGTCACAAAGCGCATTGACTATAATTAATGTTTGTAATAAAAAGAAAGTAATGTTATCCTGAAAGAAGAGCGTTCAACACTCCCTTGGTGTAGGAAGCGATCCCGCGTCTCCAGTCAGCCGCATATTCGTCGATAGTTTTTGAATAACACGGAAGGCGTAGTTATTCAATAGACAAGATACAATACGTGCACAACGAAACCCGTCACGGCGAAGACAACTCGAGGCGCGGATTTTTACCTTTCCACGTTATCTTACGCTCGCGACGCGCGACGTCTAACCGCTCAGGATTAGAGTTCATCGTCGTTGTAAATTCCAATAAATTGAAAATACACGTTTGCATCGAGCCGATAAGATGTGATGAATTATAATTTAATAACAATAAAATTACAATCCATACACACCGAAAACCTTCCTCATAATAATATTCGTCTTCGCACAAGATATCCTAACGGACGTCGAGCGCGTTGACAAGGCTTTCGTACAGAGCGACAAGTCACTAAGTGCGTAAGCTCGTTCGAACTCCCAACTTCATCATCTTTTGTGTGATCAGTGGTCGACGGACATTCTCATCTTAGACCTTCACGTGAGACTCCAATATAATTATTTAGATTTGTATAATAATACAATATCTGTATTCGAGCTACCACCAAACTCGTTTAACAACATTAAATGTTGTATACGCGACGCGCTGTACGCGCGACGCGTCGCCTGCGACTCGCTCGCCCGCTCGCCGCGCCGATGCCACTTCACTACTCAGCCGCCCGCGTGGATACTGGCGGTGCGCTCACGCCCTATTTGAGAGGGGTATGCGGGGGGTTGGGGGGTACAAGTCGATATCACTGTTACATCTAAAACCAAGCACACGGTAAATATACCGTATTATAAATATTTTATTTCATGTGAATAATCATTTAATTGATTTTAGTTTATAAATTACACATCAATATCCATACACAGTTTAGATTATGAGTGTATTAACTCGCAATACTTTAAATATATTTCAACTTAAGTTTTATAGTGTATTATACTATAACACATTATACATATAGTGTATTATATTATAATACATTATACATATATCTTTAAAATGCTTTTTCGAATATAAATAAATTTTTAAGCCTCATAGGGCGTCACAATCCCCCCCCAAAGTTTTATGAAGCACTGAGTAATAAAACTTTCTAAGTTATTTTCGCCTCTGTAATTTTACTATAAAGTTATTTTACATCAAACTAAATTGTTACTTAATAACTGGTACAATTAATTCGATATGATTGACTTTCCGATATTGATTATAAAACTTCGCTTTTAGCACTGTTAAAATGTCAATAATTGTCTTTTACATATCACTTTCAGTTACTCGAGATACGTCTATTATATATGTATCACTTTCACTATTACTGTTACTAGAGATACGTCTTTTATATATGTATCACTTTCACTATTACTGTTACTAGAGATACGTCTTTTATATATGTATCACTTTCACTATTAATGTTACTCGAGATACGTAATAATTATTCTTCGGCAATCTGTAAGAACATTGCAAGTTAATATTCCCAGCCTCAACATTTATAATGTGGATATTCAGAGTCAGGGTCGAATCTCATAACCTTTCCATTTCACGGACAACAAATTGTAGGGTGTTACCCCTACGTTATTATGTTTAAATAGCCATGTATTTATTGACCTAGGCCACTTGTGTTCATTTCAGTCAACCATGCGATTCGCCGTCGCGGTCGTTTTTCTTATTTAATTCAACCATGCGATTCGCCGTCGCGGTCGTTTTTCTTATTTAATTCAACCATGCGATTCGCCGTCGCGGTCGTTTTTACGTATGTAAGCCAACCATGCGATTCGCTGTCGCGGTCGATTATATGTATGTAAGCCAACAATGCGATTCGCTGTCGCGGTCGATTATACATATGTAAGCCAACCATGCGATTCGCTGTCGCGGTCGATTATATGTATGTAAGCCAACCATGCGATTCGCTGTCGCGGTCGATTATATGTATGTAAGCTAACCATGCGATTCGCTGTCGCGGTCGATTATATGTATGTAAGCCAACCATGCGATTCGCTGTCGCGGTCGCTTTTACATTACTAACTTAGCCATGATCCTGGTCACGGCACCAAATTGTAACTTTCACCCTCCTCCATCAATTTATGAACAACATCAAAGATGTTGTGCTTTTTAGTTTTGGCCAATTTCGTCTAGTAATAGGACCCTGTTCTACGTTGTGTTTATAATAACTTTAGTTCTTTTAGGTTGAGATTCGATTCCGTCTTCATCCTATCTACATTTTTATGGATTGAGGCTAGGTTTAGGTTTTAGTTTGAATAAAACAATCATCAATTATTTTGACACTATACTTTAATATTCGTAATTGGCGTGAGCGTGATATTTCTATACTAAATATTTATATTTAGTACACCCAACTGCGTTTGAGTTGGGTGACACTCGTTCTATACACGAACGGTCATCATATTCTTTACATGAACTCGTTCTACACGAACGGTTCTTTTTTATGTGCTAGACTACACTTTACATTTATTTAACGTCTGTGCGTTAATAGTGTTGTTAGCCCGGAAGCAGAGAGACTCCAAAAATTGATAACCATGTTATGGTGGTTCACATAGTCACTAACTCCCGTCTATCGACGTTAGTAGTGTTCGGGATACTAAGATAGGAATATGATGCTCATAGAACACCTCCCATACGATGTTTAATTATATTCAACTTGATATTCCAATAGGAATATATGAATTGGCTCCCACTACATAACAAATTTATTATATAATGAGAGGTGGCGTAGCCCCGTCCTGCGCTACCCACGGTGATGGTCATCCACCTGCTCATAAGCAGTTACCACCCCCCCCCCCACCTGTGTTGCACAAGGTAGAGAGTTCTCCAAATATGCATAACCGACATCCGTTAGAGGATGAATCAGCTATATGAGACTGTACGTCCCGTATCAGCAGCAATCGTTGGAGGTCATAATTCGGCGGTGCCGAGACCCCTGGGTACGTGTCAGCCCGAAGACCGAGGCCGTAATGCGGATAGTACCGCGACCTCAACACCATCCCAATAATTCAAATATAAGTGTATGAGACCAGTCTCGCCGGACATCATAACTTCAGTCGGTCAATTTGTGTTATAGTAGCTACACGTAGCTAAGGCCGAAGCCCAATTGATTGGATCACAACTCGTCCTCGTACAACACCCACTCAGCACTCGTTTATTTTGATAAACAAGTCGTGTTGAAAAACACAACTGTTTACCGAGATCAAGCGTTAACGACTAGGTCGTCCACAGCCGATCCCATAATCTCTGCACAACGTAACAAAGTCACAAAGCGCATTGACTATAATTAATGTTTGTAATAAAAAGAAAGTAATGTTATCCTGAAAGAAGAGCGTTCAACACTCCCTTGGTGTAGGAAGCGATCCCGCGTCTCCAGTCAGCCGCATATTCGTCGATAGTTTTTGAATAACACGGAAGGCGTAGTTATTCAATAGACAAGATACAATACGTGCACAACGAAACCCGTCACGGCGAAGACAACTCGAGGCGCGGATTTTTACCTTTCCACGTTATCTTACGCTCGCGACGCGCGACGTCTAACCGCTCAGGATTAGAGTTCATCGTCGTTGTAAATTCCAATAAATTGAAAATACACGTTTGCATCGAGCCGATAAGATGTGATGAATTATAATTTAATAACAATAAAATTACAATCCATACACACCGAAAACCTTCCTCATAATAATATTCGTCTTCGCACAAGATATCCTAACGGACGTCGAGCGCGTTGACAAGGCTTTCGTACAGAGCGACAAGTCACTAAGTGCGTAAGCTCGTTCGAACTCCCAACTTCATCATCTTTTGTGTGATCAGTGGTCGACGGACATTCTCATCTTAGACCTTCACGTGAGACTCCAATATAATTATTTAGATTTGTATAATAATACAATATCTGTATTCGAGCTACCACCAAACTCGTTTAACAACATTAAATGTTGTATACGCGACGCGCTGTACGCGCGACGCGTCGCCTGCGACTCGCTCGCCCGCTCGCCGCGCCGATGCCACTTCACTACTCAGCCGCCCGCGTGGATACTGGCGGTGCGCTCACGCCCTATTTGAGAGGGGTATGCGGGGGGTTGGGGGGTACAAGTCGATATCACTGTTACATCTAAAACCAAGCACACGGTAAATATACCGTATTATAAATATTTTATTTCATGTGAATAATCATTTAATTGATTTTAGTTTATAAATTACACATCAATATCCATACACAGTTTAGATTATGAGTGTATTAACTCGCAATACTTTAAATATATTTCAACTTAAGTTTTATAGTGTATTATACTATAACACATTATACATATAGTGTATTATATTATAATACATTATACATATATCTTTAAAATGCTTTTTCGAATATAAATAAATTTTTAAGCCTCATAGGGCGTCACAATAGGTACAGTAAGTAACATAAGTGTTAAAGAACAAAAAAACTATTGAAATAATAATATGTGCAGAGACATCAGTATTAACGAAACTGGGCATTCCGCCAGCACTATGAGTAACGCAGACATCCACTGTTTTCTAATTACTTATATAACTTCAATCCTTTAGCTTAATTATTTCAAACTAACATGGCTTTTATGCTGAATAAAGTTAATCTTGTCCTTTCTTAGTTCTATGTTTCTGATGACTTATTTTAAACTGGTCATTTATTAGCAGTCGATGAAAGCTTCTAAGAATCATGAAATTTTTTTACTTGCCAGCCTCGCGATTCGTGCGTATTTTCGTGTCGGCAATATATTCTTTAAAACATCGGTTTTATTACGTAACGATGATGCCTGACCGCGCTGAGGCATTGCGGTAACGGGCAACATTTCGGGGCATAACGTTTTGTTTAATGTACCATAAAACAACGTCGCTATTAAAGATGACGGAAAATCTATGGTAAACGGAATAACAATTTTCTACATTCCAGAAGTATCAATATAATGACTGTTTTTTTTTAGAATTCGATTGTTTATTGACAATCTTTGACACCATATTCAATTTAAAAACTTACTATGAGTGGGTATTATATTATTTATGGTCTGTTGTGACGAAAAATCTACAAATACGGAATCTAAGAACAACGTGAGGAAACCATAGCATAGTGGTAAGGCATATTTTGTGTCCAGCTGGCTAGCTACCACCTTCAAGTTCCAGCAGCCTCACTTGAAAGCCAGTTCTCATTCCAGGCTAGGTGTATTTACAATCTTCGACCACACTCACTTAACATCAGGTGAGCTGTGGTCAAACGCCTATAGTCCATTCACAGAAAATAAACACTAACCATGAAAGAAACATCAGAATTAAAGCCACTCAAGTCACCAAACGCCATAGCCATTCATTCTTTTTCATTATAGAAAATTTGGGTAAACCTTGGTGAGTTGATTATGTTACCTCCCAGCTTCAGTTCCCATTTTGCTCCTAAATTAGAATTTCGCGACTTCAGCGAAGGAGCAGGCGTTAATCGTTTTTATAGCACAATAAAAAATGTTGTTCCTCGATGAACATCCTAGACTTCGCAAATTGAATTAGACCCTTGGCTCGCCGCCAGGCCCCACTCGCTCAGACACTCCATGCTGATGTGTCGCGAATTTGAAATATATCTACGCTTGTATCCATGTATCAACTAATGAAAGGTCAGGTCAGGGACTTCGGTCGATATCCCATTTCAAGATTTATTATAAAATGACACAGTCACAAGCTTATCCTTACTAATATTATGATTGCAAAAGTGAGTTTGTTTGTTACGCTTTCACGCCTTAACGACTCAACCGATCATCATGAAATTTTGCATACTCGTTGTGAGAGGTACACATCAGGTACTTTTTATCCCGGAATTCTCGTAGGAACTCCGAACTTATCGCGAAACAGCTTGTATAGGTAACTTATAGAGACACCGGTATTAAATTCCCTCTGCAAACGTTATTAAGTTCATTCTTACAAAAACTAACTTAAAAAAACTTAGTGCACACTAAATCGATTATTTCGGTTCAGTGAAACTGCGTTTTTCTCAGAAGCAGGCCACGAAGCGATTTTAACAACAGCATTTGTGGCAGAAATAAAATTCTGTAAAAGGATTTTCACAGCATTTGCTCGCCACAAACTACAATTAACGTTCACTTATCCGCTTTGGCTTTGTAGTTAAAAAAAATAAATATCCAATATCCATTGTATTATATAGATTGTCTTTAATTTTATGTATGTATAGATTTTATCTTCTTATTCAATTATGGCAATCTATCGCGATTTATCGCATTTAATTCTGCTAATGTAAGTACGTATTTGTTAGCAATGAAAGTTATTATGGCGAAACACCAATGACCATGTAAGATTGTTCCCCAAAATAAAGCACAGTTCTCTCTCGAAAACCTGGTTCTTTCTTGGAAAACAAAATGGCTGCTGAACGGTGGTGAAAATATCGTATAAATAACGCGACAGGCGTTCACTCGCTACGACATCCACCGGTCACAACAACCAATCCAAAGAGGATATACCAATCAACAACCTAGATTTTATCTTTTGCATTATATTAAATATATACTACGACGTCTATAATAAACGTATAGAAGGTGTCCAGAAACGATTTCTATGGCACTTGTCTTACGGATGTAATTTGGCAAAAAAACTGCCTAGTTACAATGATCGACTTGATCATTTTCATCTTCCCTGTCTTCAGACTCGCAGAAAGCTTTTGGACGGAATGTTTCTTCGTGGACTAGTCAGCGGTGATACTGATGCTTCATATCTTTTGTCAATAACAAAAAAATTAAAACCGACTTCCAAAAACACAAATCTAAAAAAACTAAAATAAAAAGCTAAAAATAACAAAATACCGATTTAATCCAAAAGACGAAAACACACGTTATATTATTATTGGTTTGTGCTACCACTGATCGGTTTGAATTCGGTGACAAGCCCGCTGGTGTCTGCCCACTTGAGTTGTTTTGCTCACGAAGAGCTGGTGGCAGGAGTCGACTTAGCCCATCTACCCCCTCCATATTTGGCTTGTCACCGACTTCATACCGATCAGTGGTAGCACAAACCAATAATAATATAACGTGTGTTTTCGTCTTTTGGATTAAATCGGTATTTTGTTATTTTTAGCTTTTTATTTTAGTTTTTTTAGATTTGTGTTTTTGGAAGTCGGTTTTAATTTTTTTGTTAAAAATTTGTTTATTTCTTGCTTTTTAGGGAGTCGGTTTGTAATTTATCTAAGTTACAATAGCCTACTGTCAACTGCTCATAACCTTTTACAAAATATTGCTTTTCCCGATGCAGGGACGTTAATTTTTGAGGAGTTCTGCTGGTACACCACCATCAGTTCCACTTCACCATATACATTGTGACGAACATAAATTGTTTAGAAACCACATTTAAGTTAACGAATCGGAATCTGTGAAATACCTATTATTTAGTTGTTCTGATGACCATCTGCGGTCTTCATCATCAGTTCCACTTCTTCAAATTTTACTTTCCAAAAGCAAATAAACGATTTACTATAAAAAATACCCAAATCGCCATAGTTGTGCCTATAAATTTTGAAGAGTTCCCTCGATTTCTCCAAGATTTCACCATCAGATCCTGACTTGGTGACAATGTGACCAATTCGGAAGTATCCCCTTTCAAACAAAAAAACAATTTTCCAAATCGCTCTAACTAGAACCCCTGAAATACGTATTATTGTTGAGTAGTTTCGATGACCATCTGTGGTCTTCATCATCAGTTCCACTTCTTCAAATTTTGCTTTTCGAAAGCAAATGAACGATTTACTATAAAAAATACCCAAATCGCTATAGGTGTGCCTATAATTTTTGAAGAGTTCCCTCGATTTCTCCAAGATCCCATCATCAGATCCCGAATTGGTGGCAATGGGACCTAATTGGGAGTATACCCTTTCAAACAAAAAAAGAATTTTTGAAATCGGTCCAGCCGTCTTCGAGTAATCGGTGAACATACATAAAAAAAAAAAAAAAAAAAACATACATACAATCGAACATAGAACCTCCTCCTTTTTGGAAGTCGGTTAAAAATAAACGTAGTTGTTCCCAGGAGTTTACCTAGATCCTTGAGATACACCCCTTTTTACGAAAGATCTGCACGCACTAACTTGGGCCTACACTCTCCTTTAAATAGAATTTTCAGAACGTACAACGCCTTACACAACAAGACCGCTATTATAAATGATCGCAACGGAGATCTCAGCCATTGTTCGGACATGCCTCAGTACAATATAATTATAGATGTGTTCTCGAATCAAGTGCATAGTTTTAAACGGGCTCTGTTGCACACTCTGTAAATGTGCTCCTTGCGGACTCTTCTTATTTTGTTTTGTGTTTTTGTTTGAACCAAGCTTTCATTCATTATTTTTATTTTATCTTTTTTGTTTCTCTAAATTTTGTGTTCAAATAGTATAAATTTTATTTGGTGATTGCATGCAGTTTGCACCTGTCAGTATAGTGATACTTATCCTATTATTTGATGCTAATTTGTTTTTTTTTACTGTAAGTGTTAGTGTTTACTATGTTGGTGTAACTTTTAAATAAATAAATAAATAAATAAATATATCACTCAAATCCAGATACTGGCATCTAATAATAATAATAACCTACGTAAACGTATACACTATTTTTTTAAACCAATACCAAACCAATCTTCAGACGATATTCGATTTGATATTTGAGAAATAGTGATAATATAATTATTATCATTGTGTTCAAAGATGACACTTATCACATTAGAATACAAACTATTATACCTTCCTTTCCCGGTAATCATCTCTGTATAATCATTGTTCTTATTAGTAGGAAAATTCAATTTGAGCACGACCTTGCACTCACTTACTTATACACACATCAAAAGTGTCTAGGGATCAAGCATTTTTATGCGGATTTCTTGAGATTGAGATGTGTTTCGTGTGCTTTTCTGATGAGTCTCGTTTTGGTATGAGACCGGATACAAGACGTATACGACACTGGAGAACCCCTGGACGCCAACAGCGATTAAAATCCTGCCAGGAAGTCCATCCTTATAGTAGTGGAACCATCATGGTATGGGCGGGTATTTGGATCGGCGGAAGAACTGAGTTGATTTGGATCAGAGGCAACCTCAACGCTCAAATTTATGCTGAGACGATTGTATCAGACGTCATCGTTCCTCTACAAGTGCAAATCGGTCCCTTATTTCAGTTAATGCATGATAATGCACGACCGCACACCGCAAGAGTTGTAAGACAGACTCTCGCCGCAGCTAACATCAATGTCCTGCCCTGGCCTGCTCAGTCGCCAGACTTGAACCCGATTGAGCATGCATGGGATATGCTACAGAGAAGAGCTCTGCCGAATATGGAGGGTATCCAGTCGCAAGAAGACCTTTTTTTGTTGTTGCAACGAACATGGGCGGCCATTCCACAGCGTGATTTGGATGAACTCATTTTGAGTATGCCAAACCGATGTTCTTGTGTTGTTAGTGTTCGCGGTAGAAACACGGATTATTAATTGTTTAAGTTACCCAATAAAATTTTAAAGAAAACTATTATTTCAGTCTTTTTGTCGAACTTTAATGTTAGTGGTTCAAATGTCAAAAATCCCTTTATTAGGAAAATGGCAAATTTCTTTATTAATGCAAAGGTGACTTGGTTTATCGTTACTGTGACAAACGAAAACACTTTATTTGATGAATCCTTAAAGAAAATTTTAATTAATATCAATCAGGAGAAAAGTTATTGCAAAAATATATGTTGATCCCTAGACACTTTTGATGTGTGTAGTATTTCAGTTAACTCGTTTAAGTAGATACCTATGTATTTATCTAAATGATAAATTCTATGCAGTCAAAGAGTAATATATTTATATATAATATAATGTTCGATACAGAACACGTTCGGAAGAAATAAATTCAGAATATGAAATTTATTGGCAACACTATTCTTTAATAGGTAAATACTTTTTTGTTTTGGCACAGCAAAAATATTTTAGCAGAAAACTTTATAAAAAAAAAACTAGCTGTGCCCCGCGGTTTCACCCGCATTAGTTTCGGAATTCCGGCAAAAACTCCAAAGAAGCCTAACTTACTCCTTAAAACATCAGCTAATTAGCAGTGAAAATCCCGTTAAAATCGGTCCAACCGTTTCGGAGATTCACCCGCGTCCCATTTTAGGAATTCCCACAGGAACTCCAAAATTCTTTCACATTCTTCTCCTTACAATAAAAAACCCAACAAAAAAAGAATTAGTGAAATTGGTCCAACCGTTCACGCGTGATGCCGTGACCATGGGAAATAGGGATTCATTTTTAAATTTATATAGACTAGCTGTCCCATGCGGTTTCACCGATGGCGGTGTGGTTATTTCTGGATAAACTATAGATTTATATAAACCTTCTTCAAGACTCACTCTATATCTATTGGTGAAAACTGCATGAAAATCCGTTCAGTAGTTTTTGGGTTTATCGAGATCAGACAGAGGAAGCGACTTCATTATATACCTACTATGTAAAGATATATAAGTAAGATAAAAAGAGCTGTGTGCTGAGTAGTGTACTGTAAAACATAAAGAGGAATCAATCTAAAGATTGGTTCGTCGGAGATTTAGGGGTGCCGCTGGGCTGGAGTCGGCACTTTGGCGGGAATCGGGGGTGGGCAGCACCGCGATGCGGTGTGTCGGCATTGGCTGCCCTCCAACATCACTCGATAGTATTGACTCGCGTGCGTCTGCTGCCTGTTTAGAATATTAAAAAAGCAAGCTAATAATCAGTTTTTGTATCTATGCCTGCATCGAATGAATTCTGGCTCGGCGAACCCAGAAGTCTCGGTTTTAATATCCAGCTCAGGTGAACTTTGGGTATTAAAAACAGGGCTCCGCTTTTCAGTCTATACATATGTATATCTCGAATCAGCAACCAATGGCGGATCACTTGACAAAAATCTACTGCTTGTTTTCTAACATATTATTATGATCACATTTTGCGTTTGGCTCTCCGACTAGATGAACTGACTGAACTAGTCTAGTTTATGATGCAAGCTTTCTGGACGGAGTACTCTCGGATCGCCATTTATCTCTTTAAACAGAGGAAAATCGCGAAAGTGAGAACTATTACCGAGGTACATCCCTTCATCACGACCACTCTGATGGAAGTGCATTTTAGAATAATAATAATAGTTTTATATTTATCTCCTCCAGAGGTACCTACATGAAATAAATAGAGAAAGGACGAGATCTGCTCTCTTAGCCAAGTAGACATTTTATAGTCATTAACTCTAACAAAATTGAACTTTGGATTGGACGATTTTACTTGACCACGTGACATTATACGTTTCTTAGTTTTCTATTATTATTTACGTTCATAGATTGTCCACTTGGTTAAGGGGCTGATCTCGTGTTTTCTCTATTTACTTCATGTAGGTAGGTACTTAGTACTTACCTCTGGAGGAGATAAATAAATACTGACTTCAGACTCCAGTCTAATCTATACTTACATATAAAATGCTTTGTCTTGAATGACTGATCGATCAACGGACAGCCTAAACCGCTGATCGTAGAGACTTGAAACTTGGAGGGTGTGTTCTTTGTATGGCGTACGCATCCGATAAGAAAGGATTTTTTGAAAATTCAACCCCTAAGGGGATGAAAAGGGGTTACAAAGTTTATATGGAACAATTCCTCGGGAACTTCGAAATTATCGCGGGTGAAACCGCGCGGGACAGCTAGTCTATACATATAAAATACTTTGTCCTTAATGACTGATAGATCAACGCACAGCCTAAGCCGCTGATCTTAGAGATCAGAAACTTTGTGGGCGTGTTCTTTGTATGACGTAGGCATCCGATAAGAAGGGATTTTTTAAAATTCAACCCCTAAGGGGATGAAAAGGGGTTGCAAAGTTTGTACGGAACAATTACGCGATAACTTCGAAATTATCGCAGGTGAAACCGCGTCGACAGCTAGTCTAGAATAGATTGAAAAACACTTGCCGGTTGTATGTGGGTACATAAGATCAAAGGTATTCTGTTTTGGAACAGTGATGGGGCGATTGGCGCGAGCACGGCGCAGAGGAGCGGCGGCAGGCGGGAAAGGCGCGTACGCGCGGGCGGGCGCGGAGGCGAGCGCGGAGGCGTAGCGCGGCGCGGTGGCGGGTGCGCGCGCGGCGGGTGCGGCGGCGCGGGCGGCGCATGCACGCCACCGGCCACACGGACCGCTCGGGCGGCGGCGGCGGCGGCGGCGGCTCCTGGCGCCTGCCGCCAGACGAGACGCTGCAAATCGCCGACCCCAAGTCCGCAAAAGAGGAAGTTAGTCGTTTTGTTTTTTTAATGTCACATTTAATCAATGATTCTTTTCTAATTAGAATCAATGTCCTCTGGAGCTCAGTAAACGGAATTTCGAAATTAACCATATAGGACATATTTTTGCATAAGAGGACGCGTCCTTACACCTGTTTTGAATTCTCTCCCACATTTTCGTGAAACTGAAATCATTTATTCTTCTTTCAATTAGACATAGATTTGGTAATAAATCTTTAAATAACATATTAGATAGTATATCTACCTCCTCAGAAAATAGTATAGTCTTTTTATAGTGAAATAAATCTCTCTTCAACTTTAATGATATTTATAATATGGACTTAAGTGGCTGTTCAGTGTTTATAGTACATCCTTTTACATCTGTCTGAACACTGAAAGTAATGCCCAGCCAGATCCGTTTTAAGTTGCACCATCTCTCACAATATACAATTATTTACCACTAGCTGTCCCTACGGTTTCACCCGCAATAATTTCAGAATTCCCGTGGGATTTTCGGGATACAAAGTACCCTATGTCACTTAGAACTACCTTACCTTCCTATAAACGAGAGAATTTTCAAAATCGGTAAAGTAGATCGAGAAATTACCCCCTACAACGCAATGTCACAAAATCACATTCACAATTTACAAACTCACAAACCTTAGCTCTTTATAGTATTAGTATAGACAAGCATGCAGCGCAGCATAGTGGTTTAGTTTAAACAAATTGAGGATGGTGTAACATATTAGTAGAGTCTTACCAACAACTTTTAGATAAAAATGACAATGATCTAAAAATTATTCAGTTTTATCTAAATATTTTTCTAATCATTGCAGGACCTTTATGCAGGCGATGGGCACAACTGGAGGAGCATCATATTTTCTTTGATGGTCATAGGTTTTGTCATAGCCGGCATAGTCACGGCCATTTATTTGTTAGGGTGAGTCTGTGCACTTATTTTACAAACTTCAATTCATGAATATTTTGAAAAACAGATAGCTACAATTCGTGCTGGTCATGCGGTGACCATAACCAACCAACCAAGCCAAATATGGAGGGGGTAGATGGGCTAAGTCAACTCCCGCCACCAGCTCTTCGTGAGCAGAACAACCCAAGTAGGCAGACACCAGCGGACTTGTCACCGAATTCAAACCGATCAGTGGTAGCACAAACCAATAATAATATTACGTGTGTTTTTGTCTTTTGGATTAAATCGGTATTTTGTTATTTTTAGTTTTTTATTTTTAGCTTTTTAGTTTGGTGTTTTTGGAAGTCGGTTTAAATTTTTTTGTTAAAATTTGGTTTTATGAATTTGTAACACTTCAGTTTAAGTTATTCAATACGGTATTATTTTATCGATGTAGTAAATATCAACCCAGGGATCAACATACATACCTAAGTCTGATAAGTAGGTAAATTATGCTATTCACAACTATATTTTATAGACCGGTACCTACATGTATATTGTATACAGAATAATAATATTATGATGCCAAAAAGTATCGTTGATAAATAAAGAGTTAAAGTTTACAGTATTTTTGTTTGTAAATGAATATATAACTTACAATAGATAGAATGTATACTGGATGGATTAAAATAAAAGTAATTAGACTTGCAACTTTTTCGTAAAAATGGGATATTTATCATCTTGGCAAAAATGTAATTTCCGCACGCTAGCTTAAATTTCGAAAATTTACAATTGTATGCATAGTGTTGTAATACGAGAATCATACACCTACTCGTAGCGCATTACTGCTCATCGTGGAGATATTATGTAGCCTTTCTCCAGCAGCGGCCGCCTGTTAGCTGACATAATAATGATAAAAAATTTCAATCTGTCTGTAGTTCATCACAGTGACTGGTTTGTGATTGTAGATATGTGGACGAGCTGTTGTACTGGTCGGGCCGACGGATCCGACTCGAGGAGTTCCTGCGCGGCGAGCTGACCAAGGAGCGGCTGCCCACCACGTGGGTGAGCTCCCACCAGCTGGTGTACCAGGCGGACGACGGGGGCCTGCTCGCTCTAGACACATTCAACAATACCCTCACCGTGCTCGTCACAAACCATACGCTGGTGAGTGCCGATCGATCACAATTGAAGCCATAGGCATAGAAATAAAAAAGTGAAGACAGTGCTAATTGCTCATTAACCTTTGGATGTTCAAATTGAGCTCACAGTTTGCAGTAATTCGTTAGCATATAATATTTTGAGTATTTATATTTTAGAATAGAATAGAACCTTCATACCTGTAGGTACATCACGCATTTTCTGAGTACGATATCCAAGATCGAGTTTTACTCAAAATCTAATAATGCAGTTGTTTTTATGGTTTAAAATAAAAAACATAGAACTTTGCAAAATAATAAAATTTTACTGTCTCTTATGGTTTCCGAACTCAGGTCAATTATACACATGTGACAGTACCTAACGTACGAGTTTATTAATTTTCTTTAACATTTGTGGATATACTAAAAATTTTAATTCCACTCAGGTGAACTTATTAAAAAAAAAACATAGGTTATTAAAAATTTGTTGCAAAAAAATATTGAGAGATTTGTTTGGCAGATTTTATAGCCAAATTCTGAAAGACACAATTAGGTAACAACGCAACGGCGAAACCAGAAGCTCCCCGGGATCAGATAGCTTAGAATTCTCAAGGGAAATCTGGTTCGTATTATATAAGTTAAGAAAACTACCTGTCCCATTTCTCAAAGTAACACTGCAAAAAGGATGATAAATCTAACAACGCAATTTTCAATTTTCCCAAGCGGTTACCTTACCTGTTGGCTGTAATAAAACGCCATACCGTACCCACCTAACCCGACCTACGACATAGCAACATCTATATTCTGTCATAAAATAGGGATAAAATATTATTTTCGATCTGCTTATTTATCGTCCTGGAATTGTAAAAGTAAAGTAATCTACTTGCCGGCCACTACCTACCACGCCAAACGAAAAAAACATTTTATTATACCTACTTTGCACAGCTTAATTTCTTCCTTTGTATGAATTTCAAAATTCCGTAGGGAACTTTCTTATTTATAATCATATTCATGGTATAGGCTACTTCTCTTGATATTATCTACACCTACCTAAATAAAAAATCATGTCACCCAGAACATATTCTAATTTCTGTGAGGAAAATTTGATTCAAATTTTTTCATCCGTTTTTAGGTACATGTAGCTCTACGACTAATTTTATTAAAATTAAGCTGAATAAACTCTAACGGTAGGTACCATTAAAAAAACATAAAGTTTCTCAAACGCATACGTGTGCACCGTTGTGTACCTACTGTTTATAGGTGCATTGTTTTACACATCAAAACTTTCTGTTATAGACGTTCTAAACAATAGTTAGTACAAACCGCACTGAAATTCTCCCGCTCGTTCTATTGTTTAACGAACACACAAATTTAATACAACCTTCCGTGTGTCGTACATTAGCTATTTATACTTATTTTTAGACTGAAATAGATTTCTATTCTTTTGTTTTATGTCTTAATATTTTTTTTCTACAGAGACAGTTGAATGTCCGCGGCTATCAGTGTTCACCGAACTTGCGTTATGTGCTCTTCCAACACAATATCAAGGAGGTAAGCTCTTATACCACCGACTTAAAGTTTTAATTAGCTTGAGTTTTCTTTTCAATAGCACTAAATTAGTTCAGCTTTGTTGCTCGTCAACGAGCACACTTCATCTACGTAAACTGTTATATTAATTTGGAATGTTATATTTATCAACGTATGACTAGAATTCATTACTTATCAACAAAATATTGTGGTGTGTTAGCTAACCAAGATATTCTACACTAAACTTCTCTGGCGGGAACCGAAGGCGATCATCATTTGATTTCATGTTAATAATAAGGCTCTGTCTTACATAATACATTGGTGGCATTGTCACAGTGAAATATAGTTAAGATGTACCTACTGAGCTGATACTTTCGGTGTCCTTCTCTTTGAAGTTCCGATAAAAATGATAAATTGCAACTTACAACCATAACTTTACAACATTAGGTATGTGTGAAAGTCTCTCATAAAAGAAGAAGACAAAACTTATAAAGTATTTAAAAGAAAACTTTTAATTATTTTACAGGTTTACCAGCGGACGTTTACGGCCCACTACACAGTTTATGACGTCACAAATGAGTAAGTCGCTTACCACTTGGAACACCTTATTAAATATCCACACAATATTAATCTTCACTATGGCAATTACCTATTTAATTAAATTAACCGTAAAGCTCCTCAAATATGGTACTTTTGAGTCTTTTTTGGTCTTATTCATTATTCCAGTGCAATGAGTCCAACAAATAACACTACATAAACTTACAAAAGACTCAGAGAATTAACAAATGAGTATGCATCACGTAAAGGTTTACTTTGATGCGGGGATCGAAACCAAATCACCAGGCATAGCAGCGAGATTCGTTAACCACTAGAGTCCAGTGACTGGTTGACTGACCGTTGGTCTAGTGACTGGACCAATTACGGTACTGGTCAAGCACTTTCACAAACAAATTCTTCAAAACATACAAGGCCAAATGCATTGTATGTTTCATGTTGACTACCATTTTTGATAGCTTCACGACTTCCATAATATTATGACTGATTAACTTGACATTTGAATCATGAGGAATGTCAAGTTAATCAAAGTAATTTGAAACTCGTGAAGCTATTAAAAAACAAATTGTAATGCGCTCTATATGGCTCTATCTACAGTGACTGGTGTTGGAAATGTCGGTAATGCACAGACGAAGCGCAGTTCCGGTTCCCTTGCAAGTCGAATTTAAAATGTCCGCACGATCTCTATTCGTTTCCTTTTCGAATTTATAAGTCAAATTGTGTTGACGTGCCAAAACTGAATAAGGAATTTTTCTGTGTGGCAAAGTCATTTTTACTAACTTTCAATAAGTTTTTATTTGGTATCGTAGGAACATGCTCACGAAATCATAGCACTCGCAGTAAATATTAAAAAAATATGCATAAAAGCAATAAAAATTTCCGTGTGACGAATAGCTTTTCCGTAGAAATTAAATTTAAACTTATTTATAGTTTTTTATTTAATCATAACATTAATCTAATTTGTGAATTAGCTTTCACTCTTATGATCAGGGTTTCCAAAGGAATCTATTTTCTATACTCATATACCATTTTCTAAGGTATTATAAGAACATAATATAAATGGAAATTAAACGTGGGTGAAGCACTTCGAAACATAGCAATACGTATTTTTCTTACTGACCCATTACCTACTGCACCAACGCAAATACGTTTTACTTCGCTGCTGTAGGTACGGCAATAAAATGTATTGCCAACTCTTATCTTTATTTGAAAAGATTCTTTAGATTGATTAAACTGATTCTGTTCACAAAACTAGAATGACTTAAATATAAAGTAATAAGATAAAACGAAATATAGAGTAACCTAATTAATGTTATGATTATAGTTATCTAAATTGATTAGGCCATCACATTTTTTTTCACTTCTCATGCTCTCAAAGTGCTTATTTGTGCAGGATATAGGCTGCACAAAAGCGATTTTTCTACACAAGTGTAATAACGTATCTATTCATAAATGTATCTTTATTATGGCAAAGAAAATGAGCCATACAGCCAAACACAATAAGAAGTTTATCGATATAATTTGTTATTTTATAATATTTACTTTAATATGTTTGCCTTATGTTTTTTTTAAGACATAAATACCGTTAATATGCCGGGAAAAACAATTTCCTTCAGTAGGTATTCAAAACTGCACTAATTTTACTTTGAATTTAAATTAAAGAAATGTTATGTTGCAGAGTGAAAAGCAAAGTTTATAACTCGTCCACAAAACCATTTTATCCTCGACATTACTATCAGTCCTCGCCTTCGGCTCGGGCTGCTAAAAGTTTCGG
Source organism: Zygaena filipendulae (assembly GCA_907165275.2). Lineage (NCBI taxonomy): Eukaryota > Metazoa > Arthropoda > Insecta > Lepidoptera > Zygaenidae > Zygaena > Zygaena filipendulae. The sequence goes on from OU015649.1 coordinate 5,175,973, forward strand.
ATAAAAATGGTTCGTTTTGTGCACTTGTTGTAAAATCTACTATTTTTGTTGAAACATATTTAACTAGACGGAGGTAATGGACGTTCAAGGGAATAAAGACTCAGGAAAGTGGACGTTTAGGGAATTGGGCATTCTGGAAATAGACGTTCAGGAAAATAGAGTGAACATTCCGGGAATAGGACCTATCGCACCTGAAGTGTTTTAAATCTGATCAATGTCACTTCCAGCCACCACATTCCGCTATTTGGCGAAGGGCAAGGCAGTTGGGAGTGGCAACACGCCACGTGGCTCAACAACGATGGCTCTCTGCTGTTGGCGGCAGACAACGCGGTGCTGGCACGGCCCGGCCCGCCCGCGAGGAGAGCACCGCTCCTGCGGCTCACCACCGACGCCAACCCCGGCCGCGTCTATAACGGAGTTTCAGATTGGCTTTATCAAGGTGAGAACCCAAATCTAGCTCTGAATCTCCATGATGTTTCTCACAGTCTTGGAACAAGGAAACTATATATCTAGTATTGGGATACAAAAATCAAATAAAATCAAATCAAATATGCTTTATAAATAAAAACTAAGACAGATAAAAAGTAAATACAGAGCAAAAGGCGGCCTTACTGCTAGAGGCAATCTTTTCAAGGCAACCTTAAGGTGATAGAGAGCTGTAAATAGAAACTAGAAGCGGGTGTACATACGGGGATACATTCATATTTAGTTTTGCTCTTCATCTTAATGTATGAAAATATACATTCTCCAAGACAATAGAGAAGTTTAATTTAAAGTAATCCGCCTGAGTAGGTGAGCAATGAACAGGTATTATTGTATTATAATAGTTAGACTTTGTTCAAGGAATTACAGAAATAATTTAGTGAAAACCGTGTAAAACCAAATGTGTGAGCACACCTAGAACACGAACCCGGCTCACCAGGAAGCGAAGACCAGCTGGATGTAGGTAGCATCCTATGCTATCTATTCAACGAGGAGATTTTTCAGTGTTTATCTTGACAAGGGTGTCCCCCTGCAGCAGTCCAGCAATGATAAAATAATAATGTTTATGTCCTCTACAGAGGAGGTGACAAAGGTGTCTACAGCGATGTGGGCCACGTCCGACGGCACGCTCGTGATGTACGTGCAATACGACGACAGCGCGGTGTCCGAGCTCCGACTGCCGAGGATCTCAGCGGGGATCGGAGGCGGCGTCGCGGCCCGCTCGGGCTACCTACTTCCTGCTTTCAACAGCACCGTGCCTAATGTCTTCCCTGATCACATCACTGTCAGATATCCCACGGTAAAACCCTTTCGTAGCACTGGACCAATGTCCAATACTGGATTTTATTAGTCGATTTGTTAAAAAAATGTGCTCTTTATTATTAAATCATACACATCAGTTCAATTGCACTTTAATATTGTAGTGTCATCATAATCACAGTTGTATACAATTCGATTGGACCCCTCATTCCTAAAATCTTCCTTTCGTTAATCATACGTAATATTTATTCAATATCAGAGTTACAAGATGTGATCTTAAAGCATTTGCTTTGCACTACAAACTATCTAAGTTCTAATCAGCAAGACAAATGAAATAAAAGACTCTAGAATAGACATTGAGCGCAATCCTTTAAAATTAATTTCAGCCTGGCAGTTCTATACCAAAAGCAAGATTATGGATAGTAGGAGTTCAAAACATGAGTTCTCCACCTAGATGGGAAGTAAAACCTCCGAGCACATTAGATGGCATGTACGTATTTTCGTAAAGTAAAACTCGAGGACCTTATACATAAGTTTACATATAGTAATTTTTTTTTATCTCTACTGATTTCAGGGAATATTATCTAATGTCGGCTCAATGGGTAGGCAAAGATAATAAACACATAGGAGTTGTTTGGATGAACCGTGCTCAAAACCTCGCCGTCTATAGCAGCTGTTATGCACCAAGTTGGAATTGTACTGAGGTAATCCATCAAAATATTGTATACTTCAATATTATCCATTATTAAATCTCTTTTTTTGCAAAATGCTCGTCCTTATCCAAAGCATTCAAACCGATGTGTTCTTAACAAGTACATCACGATATTGGATTTATACTTTCATGAGTATCAGTCCGACTTTGTGGTGTCGGTGGTGCCCCAGTCCTGTGAGTCACAGCCTACAGAAAAACTACACCAATTTTTATGAGGATTCCAACCGTTTAAGAATAAATATTCAATTCTCATCTGGTGCTGGTTGTTAATGATGTTTTTATCCTAATCAGACGCATTCTGAAAAAGCAACAGACGAGCCCTGGCTGGAAGTGCACCAGACACCAGTGTACTCGGAAGATGGCAGCGCGTTTCTTCTGCTAGCAGCGGTCCAAGAGGGTGGTGATCAATACTTCACTCACATCAAACACGTGGATGTGCTGCGACAGCGTATCGCGGTACTCTCGCATGGCAAAGTCGAGGTCACCGAAATCTTGTCGTGGGATCAGGAGAACCATTTAGTTTATTATTTAGGTAAATGCAAAACCCCTTGTGAATTTTAATATTTCAGTTCTTAGATAAGGAGCTGTTGTATTCAAAGATTTATTACGTGGTACATCATGATTCCAATTTTCTTTGTTGTATAGGATTAAACAATGGAAAATTAACACGTAAACTCCATCAAGATATGCTGAAGAAGAAAAATCAAATTAAGTATCTTTAATTTGAGAGTGCAATTGAGTGATTTTAATATCATTACCTATACGACTAACACAATTTCTTTAAACCTAGATTTGATTAGTTCACAATTCCACAAGTCCCGAACCTTTAAAAAAGCATATTTATACAATTTATAGATGAGAAATTCATTTTGGAATAGATACCATGCATCGGCACGTCTAAATGCGTGTGATCAAACCTACCCTTATATGCTTAGTTTAGTTTGAGTGAGTGTGTGATTTAGAAACAGCTCAATAGATTTTATTAACGAAAATAACAATTCCATTAATATTCCAGGTAGTGCAGAAAGACCAGGTCAGAGGCAGGTGTACGTGGTCAGAGACCCTAGTTACAGCGGCGGCAGTAATTCTGTGAGAGCTCGAGCCGAGCGCGAGGAACCTCGCTGTCTCACATGCGAGGTCTCCGTATGGCCAGCTCGCTTGCACTACGCCAACTGCTCCTACTGGAAGGCAACCTTCGCCCCAGCTAGACCAGGAGTGGGAGTTACCCACTATGTCCTAGAATGCGGGGGGCCTGGACCACCTTTGGCGGGGTTACACGATGCAAGAACGCATAAGCTAGAAAGAATTTTGTATGACACGAGGCCTTATAGGTTGGTGCTTTTATAAACAATTATTTTTAATTTATCAAAAAAAAAGTCACATCATTATCATTTAGAGGGTTCTTTTGAATTGAATCACACAGATCGGTAAGATTACGCGAGTTAGCTCTACCAACTCGGAGATCGTTCGACGTGCAGCTGGGCAGCGGTTCTAAAGCCCGCGTCCAGTTGCTACTGCCACCTTCGTGGCGAGAGGAACTACGAGACGCTGCCTTCCCGGTCCTTGTCCAAGTGTAAGTTAACAACAAATTAAAAAAATTACAAGCAAATCTAGGCAAGATTGAGGCTTTTACAATTGTCTCGTTTTACAGAAATGGCAAGCCCGGCAGTCAACAGGTGACTGAAGAGTTTCTATTAGACTGGGGTACATATATGTCGTCACGTAACGACATAGTGTACGTAAAATTGGACGTGGCAGGCGCTCGGGGGCTGCCTCGGGCACTGCTGCGTGGTCGTCTCGGCGGTGTCGAGGTGGCTGATCAATTGGCTGTTATTAGGTCAGTACTATGATTTTTTATTCACTATATACAAAGGTTATCTTAGAAACATATCGGTACTGCTGTCAGTGAAGGAAAACATCCTGAGGAACAGTGGCATCGTATGGTACCCTGCTAGCTAGCTACATCTCGAAGTTGAAAATCTGTTGTCAAGCACCTAACGGTGTGCTCTGGCAGCCTCACTTGAAATCCAGTTCCCAGGGTAACACCAGGTAAGCTGTGGTCAAACATATAGCTTGTTAACAATATTAAAAAAATATATCATAAAGAGGCAAAGTTTGTTTGGTTATTTGTTTGTTTGTAGGTTTTTTTAATCTATTTAGTAGTCCCAGATATTATGTACCTTTTAGAAAACCAATATAGAGTATTTTTATTCCTAACTCCCAATACAAAGAATTTGCCGAGAGAATTACGAATATCTATAAGTACACACAAAATGCTTTGTGCTAAATGGCTGACTGACGAATCAACGTACAGCCTAAACCGCTGATAGTATAGACCTAAAACTGCGAGTGTGTGCTCTTTGTATGACGTAAGTCTCCGATAAGAAAGAACTTTCGAAAATTCTACTCCTTGGGGGGGGGGGGGGGGGGGGAGTTTGTATGGAACTCCGAAATTATCGCGGGTGAAACAGCGTGGGACAGCTAGTTACAAATAAATAAAATAAATGTTATTTCAGGTATTTATTAGACACTTTTAAATTCCTGGACGTCACACGCGTGGCGGTGTGGGGCTGGGGCTACGGGGGCTACGTGGCCACCATGCTGCTCGGCTCGCAACAGTCTACACTCAAATGCGGGATAGCTGTATCGCCGATCACAGACTGGTTGTATTACAGTAAGTACGTCGGCAAACTCGCCAAGAAAAAAATAGAGGTCGCCCTTTAACCGAGCGATAGAGACACAAGAAGATTTTCATATAAGGCTCCCGGTATAGAAATTGATACATTTGAAATTGAAATTATTATCTACAGGCGTTGCTTTAAAAGTTATAAAACCTACCTTGTGTACTTACCTTTCACTTTGAAATCATATACGTATGTGTATACATGTAGGTATATAGCCTACGTGTGGGTACATGATATGCTGCACGACAGCATGTAACACGAGGAAAATTTAGATTTTGACGACTCATGAGTCCAACTCCAGTCGTGCGTCGGAGCTGACACACACACACACTTAATTTGCAGACGCCGCGTTCACGGAGCGCATTCTGGGCCAGCCGTCGATCAACTATAAAGGCTACGTGGAGGCGGACGCGTCGCAGCGCGCGCACCACGTGCCCGCGCACGCGCTGTACCTGCTGCACGGCATGGCCGACCTTAGCGCGCCCTACCCGCACGCGCTGCAGCTGGCGCGGGCGCTCACCGACGCGGGGGTACTCTTCCGCTATCAGGTCACTTAATATCAAGTTTTCAGAAATCCTTACTATGTAGATACCTATTAGATATAAATCCGAAAGTGAGTTTGTTTGTTTGTTACGCTTTCACGCCCTAACGGCTCGACCGACTATCATATGGACATCCCGCGGGAACTCCGAAATTAGCGCGGGTGAAACTACATTAAGTTTTGCATACTACACGTTCTCAGGGATATAAAAAGAAACAGGGCATTATTTCCCGCAATGCCCGCGGAGTCTCCGAAATTACCGCAGGTAAAACCGCGGGTATCAGTTAGTTTAAGTATAAAATTGCGAATATTGTGGCTGAGCTCCCCCCATGGTACGTCTCTTTTTTTGTTAATAAATCGTCGTCTTCGTCTGATCGAGTTACTGAGTAGAGTGAGTAAAATCATGATAACCCTGTCATTTCGCCTCATTTCCAGGCTTATGCTGATGAAGGCCACTACCTCAAAGGCGTCATCGAACACGTATACCGTTCGATGGAGGACTATCTCCGCGAGTGCCTCTCCCTCGATCCTGAGGACACGAAGCTACCCCCACCAGACAGATAAAACCAACACCCCACCAACAACCAGCCATCAGCAATAATACGAGAAACCTGGATTATTATTATTAGTTGTTATCATATTCTTTGTAAATAATATTATAATGTATATTACATAGTGCTTTAATAAAAATGTGTTCCCCTTGTTTGGTTAAGTAACGCCTTTGGTTCGACACTGATATCATAATAACGTGGTGATGAAATGAGTACGTGTGTTGTTCGCATTAAATGTGTGAATGTTTAGTTAGTGAGTCTTATGATTATAAGATCGATTTTGTTATTGATAATAAAATAATTCATTATAAACTATGAAAGAAACAACAATTAGATCAATAATAAATAATTAAGGTTTGAAGATATGCATCTGCATCATACAGTTTTAGAGTAACTCGATGACTTTTGAATTATAAGTATGTTAATATGTCGCCTACTCATTAAAACCATGGTACATTGCTTCGGCAACTTTCGCCTAAACTGTTGAATTTTCTACTAGTTTTAATGTCTAGAATCAAAAATAAATAATGCGTCGATGAGATCGAAAACTCCATTGCGTTAGAGTAACTTTTGTAAACAACATTTGAATAAAGAATAATTAAAAATGGCCTATGCGTTTAAGAATTACTTGAGCATACTAGCTGCTTTACCTTATAATATAATAATGTAGGTAGTACTTAACGCTAGTTATCGCATAAAAAAACATGATTATACAATTTCCAAACACTTTCGAGCTTGTTCAATTAGGATTTCGACTTTCACTATATTTTTCTACTTGCAACTTTTCCTGTCCGAATTTTCTAATTTCTTTAGTACGGGTGATTGGTGTCCTTTTTTAGTATTTATATTTTTTTTTAATTTCATAATAATATACTATGTACTATGGGAAATCCCGATTTATTATGATTATTATCGTATGAATTGATGGCGAGAGGATTGTTATTTTAGTACACATTGACTTCGGATGTTGGAACAGTTAATATAGCCGCGCTATTATAATACCTCATACGACAGAGTAGATGTAGAAGATAATCTATGAACTTTGATAATTATTGCCTCTAATAAATCGGAGAAAATTCAATTTTATAGTGAACCATGATAATACTTATTAGAATTGAAGTGACCTTGATCATCCCTTACCTTAGCCGCTTTTGCTCCATCAAAATTAACCATTCATTAGATATTAAGATTTTTAAGCAGATCTACTTACTCTACACCGAAAATATCTATTGCCTAATGTTTAGTTAAAATAATGAAGATTGTCTTGTAAACCTAGTAAAAATATATTATTTATTTTGGAATATGAGGCGTACTTAATTGGAGACAATACTGTTGATGAAAATACTGAAATCATCTGTCATGTTCGAGTACCTACTTATTTTTCTTTTCAGTCCCAAGAACTTATTACTTTTTATTAGAAGCCCTATTGCAGGAAATTACCCTCTTCGTACAAATAGATTATATTCGGGATACGCAATTTTGTCTTTCTTTTAATGGAACTTGAGCATTGCAAAATTCTTGTTGTCTCGTTAATAGCTCCTTCATTGATTTATTAATATGACAGTGTATTGGTTATTTATTTGTCAAAACTCAATAACTTTAAACGTATTCCTACAAATCATAACAAAATATTAACATTTTAAGAAATCAAATCACACCTGTCTCGTAATTTACTTTATAATCCTTCAACAGTCTAAACTGCTAAAAAGTATATCAGAATAAGATTCACATCACTTGCATCTTACCTATACTTAATGATATAAAATCAAAATCAATTGGCAGCAATGCAACCTTGTAAGATATAACACGGGATTTGCGACATGGGACCCTACCATCATCTTGACAGTGTTAATTTAATCTTACAAAGAATCTTCGAAATCCTTTTGAAATTACAATGGACAAGATTACAATGTAAGCTTATTATAAAGAGGTAAAGTTTGTGAGTTTGTAAGGTTGTAGAGGGTAATCTCTGGATCTACTGAACCGATTTTGAAAATTCTTTTACCATTAGAAAGCAACTTTATTTGTGAGTGTCATAACCTAATTATATCCGGAATTTCCACGGGAACTTCTAAATTACCACGGGTGAAACCGCGGAGGACAGTTAGTTTTAAGTAAAACTGTTAAAGAGGTGATGGTATAGATAGAGCATGGACGTTACGGTCGTATCAGTGACATAACTAGAGACATTTTAATATTGTTGTTGTATAGATGTAAATGTATGCCGATATTGTTAGTGTTATAGGATACCAGCATAGACGCATATCGTACATTCCATATTCCAAGACTGCCAAATTGGTCTAAATTTTACAATCATTATAATAATTAATGTATTAAAAAACATTGGTGAGATTGATTTCAACATTATTGCAATTATGGTCTTAAGGATGCTGTGATTCTTCTATTGCATAATTTAAAAATATTGGATTAAATACATTATTAATTTAAATGTTATAATTATAATGTATCCATCTGATATTATGTATTTAGGGCTTAGACAAATCGAATTCGTTGTAATTATTAAATAATAAAATACGATAAGATTAATATTAATTTAGATATTTTGAAAATTCTTCCATTATAAAAATAACATTATTGCTTTGTTCACCATGAATTAATGAGAGTTATGGACAATATAATAGATACGCTGTATGCGTTCGACATACACAACATAATAAATGAAAATTTAATATACTTAGTTAGTTAAAATTACGAGAGAGTTCGAAAACCGGGTGCTTTAAATTTTTACATCTGTTGTAATTTTGTATATTGTTTCCACTAGCGTATCTGCTTTATTGTTGTACAACACATTCATACTAACCTGGTGGAAAAAAGACGTAACCTTCATCTGGTAGATACTTCACAAGCCTGTGTTACACAAAACACCAATGTACTTAACGAACACCTTTCCAAAATGTAGATATATCCCCTTAGTCACATACTATCCCGTTGCATTATTATCATAGAATATTTTATTTGGAAATAGTCCTTTAGTCTTCCATGTCGTGAAAGCTCCACACAGTAATTATAACATAAATATTCTTGAAGCAGGAATGTAGAACTATGTGATGACAACGTCAATTATTTCCTATATCTTTCTTTATGTGGATAACGTTTTATTTGTCTTCTTCGAACTATGTTAATTATATTATCTAGACTGTCGTATTAGTTAACTCAAGATTTAATGGATGTGTTTTTTATAAATGTGAATCAGTAATGCTGTGTTCTTAGGATCCCTCTGCAAATTAGGTTTATCGGTACTCGACATAAACAAATAAAACAAACAAACTTCAAGCCAGTAGTTGCATTGCAGTACAACCTAGAGTGAGTTCTTATTTTCGCATATACATATAAAATACGTAGGTAGCTAATAGTATCTATTAGGTATATTAATCACCTGCTTCAGACGTTATGATGTCACAAATTATAAACTTAGTTAAAAAACACGTAGCTGATATTTCAAAACTATGGACGAATTACTGGATAGCGTACCTATGTTTATTGTTTGCGTCGAGTGCAGATGAATGCAGTGTAGAGTCCGCCTTCGTAACTTTAGAGTGCTGCGGATTGCTCCTTTAGAGGTTAGGTTGAAGATGCGCGCGTTATTGAATACAAAAGTTACCGTTGGATATACATATATTGTACTGAGATCCACTGTTTAATTTATACCTAAGTCATTAATTTTAACAATCACCTAGATAATAAATAGTTAAACTCGTGCATTGACTGGTTTATTGTATTCAGTAACGCGCCTTCCGATGGCGTAATAAACTAGATAAATATATCTAAAATTTACGTTATTGTTAATCAGTGTTATCTTATCGTCTCGTTTAAGAGTTAAAGTGCTGTATAGACAGTACTTTTAATTTGTAAATTCTGAGATTATCTGTTATTATTGTAAAGTTTCTTTAAGTGAATAAAATTTTGAAATTTACATAATCGTTCATCGGTATGTTTTAATTAGTTAAAATGTTAAAAAATTATATATATGTATATTATGTATAGCTACAAACACGTTTAAAACGGCAACCACACCTACGTTTATCATTTCTCGGGTAATTTAAAAATGTCACTGGGACCGCCATCTCTATAGCTCCTGTTCCAGATCTCGGCGCTTCGGAAGTACTTCTCCAGATGTTCATCCTTCACTATTAAGTCTGTTGGACTTCTGTAAACCGTGCCAGTAGCCCCGCTGAGTGCACTGTCCGAGTTGCAGTTCGTGTGGGACAGGTTACGAATCAGTTCGTAATGGGAGAAGTTCAACGACATTAGAGAGGCGTTGTCTATAGCTGACGTTAAATTTGAACTTCTGGACATAAACATGTCACCCGTTCTTACCATACTCTCCATCCTGACAATTCCACTCCTAATAGGATCAGCTGTTGTATAAATGCCACATTCACTCACCAACTTGCTCTTCTTCAGCCTACCGAGAGCCAAATCCAAAGACTTCACAGCATCGTTCACATTCAGCGATTTACGTTTCAACTGCTCACTTCTGAGTCTCACAGGTGGCCCGCAAGACTTCGCTTTATTTACAGACTTGCGTTCGTTGGGTGGATCACTGCCCTCCATGGCTCACTCACTCGGTAATTTTATTATTTAGGTATTTCCTCTCATATTTTTCAGGAACCAGAAAGAATGCTTAGAGGAGTTCCGACGTCCTAATGTCTAGCTTTTGTGTCAAAATAGACGTGAACGTAGTGGTTATATTCTTTTTCGACGTGAAAACGGTTGCATTCGAAAATAACAAATTCCTTCATTTAACAGTTTTGTATAGCGCCCTCTACCGACCTATAATACTACCTACAATATAATATGACCAAAAGAAAACACGAGGGGAGCGAATATTATTGTTATCAAACGGCACTGTTTCCTTCTTTGCCATGCAACTAGGTGGCGTACCGGTTCGTTTTCAAATAGGGTACTTGCATGAATTTTTTTTCCAGTCTATTTTATATGGCCTACTTAAACAAAGCAAGAAAAAAAAACAAATATATGCATAAATTAATTAAATAGAGTGTTTCAAAGTTCCTACTTTTGACTTTACCGCCGAAACGCGGAATGACGTCACTGGTCAAAAATTAAGCCGAATAAATCTGTAATAGAGATGTCACTGTCGTATTAACAGAGTCATGTGACACTGACAGACAGATTACTTCAATATCCAAAAGCGAAATTAAGGCTGAACTGTGTCGAGTTACTTCCAAAAGTTCCAGTAAAGAATCAAAATGCATATTACCGATGCATTTTAAAGTAAACAACTTCAGAAAAGGGAAAATATGTGTTGACTGTATACATTTAGTTTCTTTTGCCTTCCCTGAAAGAGGTAAATGTTTCCTAAAAAAATTAAAGTGACGTAATATGTTAAACATGGCTGTGATTGCTGTTTCGTTGCAACGTTCCGTTTCACAAAATTGAAAGTTGAATATTTTGGAAACTATTGATAATTTTTTAGTAAATCTTTCTCGATAATGCTTTTCTAATGCTCTATTTTTGAAATATTGACACAATTTCTTATTATAAATTTTATGCAAGTACCCTAGATATTCAGAAAATAAAGGAAATTACTTTGTGTAAGTTACAATAGCTCAATTCTTGCATATTCTATATTCTCTATGTAATTTATTCAGAAATTTTATAGGTACCTAATACAATCATTAACATTTCTGCAAAGGTTTTTAGGTGATTAGCCAAGAAAATCTGCTTGTATGAGTTTGGCAGGCAGATAGGCATCACAAAGTGCTGCCGCGGTTGATGCAAGCGCCTCAGTTTCCGCCTTAACTCCGCCAGCTAACATACTGGTCAGTTCTTCTTTTATATGAAATCCTGAAATTTGGAATTTGCAGCATCGGAAGTACCTAAGTATTTTACACTTAACATCTATTCCTTGAAACTAGGTATAATTTGAAAGTCTTAGAAGAGGGATAAAATTATCAAGATGTAGGTAGGTTACCTACGTCTTTATAACTAAATTGAGAAAGTTAAAATCTAAGGGTCTATAAACTGGGATAAATAGATAAATAGATGTAATCATAACCCCTTAGCAGTTTTGTCGTTTAACGATATTGATGAAGCACAGCGCTCATATATAGTCCTCAGACGAAATAAAAAGTCTTATTTCGTCTGAGATATAGTTATTATCGCCTAACAACCTACCACCTGATTTGAGAAAATCTACTTCGCTGAAAATCTACTCTTCACTTTACGAAAATCCACTCTAACGAATCAATTATTATTAATTGCATTGTCCTCCAAATCAACATGATGACTATGAGCTTACCTGCTCCCGTTTCTAAATACGGTCTCTTCAGCATTGAGGCCAGTTTACGTTTGTCCAGTTGAGTGAGGGTCATGCGCGCCTCCTTTGGAGCTAAAGTCATGACGTCACGGCAGCGAGCTCCGAGCAGCAACAGGGACGTGCACGCCAGGGATGACGACAGGTGGGATTGCGCCTGCAGAAACATTTTAAAACTTGCATTCTTATACGAAGAAGGTACGAAGAATTACAGATCGAAGACGAGATTTCAAATACGACAATCTCAACAATGGGCATGTTGACTAATTTTTATTTTTTAGTCCGTCTTGTAGATTGTAAAAAAAAATTGGACACGTATTTTTTCTTTTTTTACGTAATAAAAAAAGGTACTTTTGTCGGTTAACAGTAAAACTTTTTGTTAAATTGAAATACTGCAAAAATATTTACTATCTGCATTTTACTTATCATTTTTCCTTGTAATAATATATCTTAGAACTAATTTTTTTTTGCAATAGTTAGCGTCTCAGCTTAGGCGCCCTGAATGTCATGATTAACGAACCAAAGATCCATATTTATAGGTGAGAAAGATCTCGAAGCCATGTGGGTCGGCATCGACTAGAGCCAGCGCTTGTAGATGCAACTCGGAGCACAGTCGGCACAGTAACTGGCGAGTGCAAACATCAGGATAACCCTTACCCTGCAATTTATAAAACTATATAGGTATATAGATGTTCTGATTGCTGCATGACAGATTTATTAATGCACAGCCGAAAGGTTCAGAAACTTGAAATTTTCAACCTAGTGAGTAAATAAAAAGTTTGTAGAAACTTCCTACCTCGATAATCGATAATCGCCGTTCTTTAAAGAAAACACGTGTTAAGGGTTCTTGGTAATACATGCCATAAAGGTGAAGAGTGTCAAGAAGAGATACCTAGTCGTTTATAACCAGAGATTCTGAGAAACAACTTGTCCTATATATTACCGTCAAAATGATAACAGGTCCCAGTATAAGGAGTGCTCCCTCATCGAGTAACTTTTGAAACACGGCGTCTTTTTCCACCAATAGAATGTATTTGGCTGATGTTTTGAATTCTTTGATACCGTTTATGTCTTGTGGTATTAAAGTGCCTGGATGAAATCATTATTTTTACATAATTTCCGAATGATACATGTTAATTTTAGATGTGATAAAAAATATTTTGAATAAGGTATGTATATAACGTTACAAGAAAGCGTTATAAACGTAGATACATGTTAAGGTAAATTCACGTTAATATACAGATTCATATTATGTTAATTAAATATCTACTAATTTCAACAGTCGGTATAGTTACTACAATGCCTACATAACCATGAGTAAGCAAAGAATTGAGGATAGGAACAATCCTATCAATAGTAACATACGAAAATTTTGTTTGTGTTCGTATGATTACCAAATAAAAACTTTATCTAACCTATGATAAATTTTTTTCTAAGAATGGTGGATTACCTACTGCGTCTTAAATGTCGAATCTTAAAAACATACCTCCAGAAGCAGAACAATCAATGACAGATCCGTCTCTAGCATAAATTGTTAATGGACCAGCTACTAAGCCTTTGGCCGTAGCCACGATGCCCAGACTCCATGGCGGGGTCTCCAATAGACAACAAGCATCCCTAACCGCCACATCTAGCCGGGCCTGATTACCCAGTCGAGTTACGTTTTGGTAAAATAGTTCTCTGAAATTATTATTAAACGAGAGTAGGCTATAGGTGTACCCTCTAACTAGTAGTTCACGGTACCTAATTATTCTTTATTTATTATTTTTGTAATAATAATGCGGCTTTGAAATATTTAAATATAAAAGGATTTCAATCTAAAATTGCAGGGATTTGGGAATTTGTCAAAAATACGTACTATAAAAAATTCATTTGCAAAGTTAAATATATAACATTCGCACTTACCTACGTGTAACAGTTAAATTTTTTGTCAACAGCTCATGAAGTTTGGTCAAAACAAAAACTATGGTATTAAATCGTGTTTTGTCTTCGTGATTTGAATAACACAAAGTTGTCTTTTTGGCATCTCTGATTGATTTCAATGTGACTCTATAAAATCAAAGCATCTAAGTAGGTAGGTACATACACATTTAGCTGATCTGAGTTAGGAACGTCATCTATATAGTAGGAGGTCTGTATAGGTAGATACTTGTCAGGTCACGTCACCTGTCCATATCATAAATACAGTTACTCCATAGTCGCTGGTTTCGGATGATCAATTTGGGCGTTTCATTATTTTCTGCGCTCTTATTGATGTCTTCCAAGATGTTTTCCACTTTTTTTATCAAAGTTTTCCTTCTATTCTGCATTTGCTCTAGTATTTTTTGTGGATGTTTCTCTTTTGCTGGTAAGAAGAAAAACAAATTTTTATTTGATGATTTTGAAAATAAGATATTGGCTCCTGTATTTTATAAAATTGCAATAATTTTAAATACCTTTAGTATCCGATGATTGAGATAGGAATTGACGAACTTCATTGAACTGCAACTTCCTTTCTGGTAATGAAAGACTGAGACTTGAATTTGCGAATAATACATTTTTGTTACAAATATATAGTTTATTTATCGCTGCGGTTAACTTGGGATCCTGTTTGAAACACGTTTCGTTAATAACATTCCAATCTTGCGTCAGCGTGAAGAAGTCTTTATTCAACAAATCCATTATTTTATTGCTAAAAAAATGAACAAAAAAATAGAACTCCCGAAAACCAGATAATTGACAAACAGATTCAATGGGATCTCTTAAAATAAACCACTGGCAAAAGTGATGATGATCCCTACCTACCTAGTGGCGAGATGTTTATCGACCGCAAACAATAACAGCGTCACAAAACAGTGCTCGTAAAAGGGCCACGAAACAATGGTTGCGCTCCTCGAGTGGTTTACTGCGAAGCCAGGCGAACAAGAGAGCGGGACAAAATCATCGTCGGTGGTGGTGCACTGAAAAAAATCACACAATAGATTAACCGAGAGATAGTCGTGGCAGGCGTCTCGAGGAGCAGATGACACGGCTTGACGACCTCACAAAGGGCGTGAAATGACGTCATAATAACCTCGAATTATCGCCCTCTCTTGTCTCAGGCAAATATTTATAACAGCAGCCCCGTTTTTGTTCTCTTTCTTCGGCAGGAGATCATAAATCACCATGTAACGGCAGACAAATGATCCAAACCGTTACCACAGGCAGCGCTTTGTTGCTGGTGACATAGAGCTACGGAGTTCTGTTTACTATGCCTATAGATTGTAACATTTTTATTAAAATCGACTTTTTGTAAATATAAATGTCATCATTAAAAAAAGATGCAATTTTTATTAAATTATTATACTCTTTCAAGGAAGTAGCATTTTTATGAAAATTTTAGATGAAGATAAAATACATATTAATCTGTATCTGCCTGTGACATTATCCTCGCCTAGAACAAGTACTTAGCCGACTTTTTCCACCGCAATTAATTTGAAAGGTTTTTTTAACTAAGTTATAAGTAAAACTTTAAACTGCTCGAACCTCGGTAAACATTTTGATATGATTTGGCGATTTGAAAACTTAAATTCAGAGGTAACGAAACGAAAAACTCCTTCAAATTTCTTAAGATGCAAATAGATAAAACTGTAGGGAATTACTTGTTTACTACATAGTAAGATAATATGTATCCATTACTATTTATTATTATCAATAATATGCTTACGATTGATATTTGAAGCGCCGCAGAATTAACAAAAAGCTATATAAACGATGATCGACATAATATCTACTAAAATTACAAACTAGTAGGTATAACTATTTTACTATCACAAGTGTAATCAACAAATAGCTATAATTACCCAAATGATCACTCGAGGTGTGAGAAAGTGTTTGTTCAAAAGATTTCCCACTGCCCGAGAGCGGGGCGCCCCGAGGCGCGGCGATAGCATCAGCGGGTGACAGCCCGCACAAATACCATACAAATTGCTCGATAGCTCCTCCAATTGATTGTTGCAATTATTCGGCGAACCCTTCCGCGACCGCGGGGAGGTGAGAAAGCACTTATCTAACTGCTCGATCGCGATATGAAAACGAGCTAACTCTTTGACGACGGTGTGAAGTCGCGACCGAAACGAGCCGCAGTTGGCGACCTCACCGCGGGACGGCACCGGCCTATTCTCAACATCACTTTTTGTCACCATCTCAAGTTAGATAACAACATTGATAACATTTATAGGACTTTACTTTTTCCCTATGATATACGATCACTTATGTCGTCATTCGAAATGGTGGTGTATTTATAAATCGACATAATATCGTTGTTTTATATGTACCTACCTACTTACTTTCCACCGCGGCGGTTTCAGATCACCCTTTTGAGCTTAATGATGGAATTATTATTATCAAACAACCATTTAATTGAAAAGAACAGTCCAAATACCAGTTACCACTGCTCTAACTTCGTAACTAACGGTAGGGACTTCTAAACAAACCTGCTCCTTTCCCGTTTAACTCTTTTAAGGATTTAATTCCCAAAAAAACTTTCGTAGTGCTTGTCTATAATAGACTAACTGTCACTCGCGATTTCATCCGCGGTAATTTCGAGTTCCCGCGGAGGTTGCGGGAAAAAAGTAGGTATTCTATGTCCTTCTTTGTACCCCGACAATAGTTTACGGTGATTAGTTGTTCCCCGCATTAGTGCCGGAGTTCCCGCGGGAATTCCAGGATAAAACTATCCTATCTTTTAAGTTGGACCATATGGTTACAAAATTTTATCAAAATCCGTTCAGTAGTTTCGGAGTCCATCGCGGACAAACAACGTGACACGTGATTTATATGTATTAAGATGAGGAAGCCTTGACCATAATTTCGAGTCTCTATACACACAGCAGTTTCAACTAGGCGTTGATGAATCATGCAGTCAGTCATTATTTGACGGACGTATACCTATATATATTGTGTGTTAGTGTTTTTATAGCATATTAAGTGCTAACTTCCCACAAACCACGAGCTCTGGAATGGTCAGTGAGGCGTCAATAATAGCGACAGTTATGAAATAGGAAACAACACTATGGCCACATTGTGTGCGCGGCGGCTGGCAGTCGGCGCGAGCGGCGGGGCGCCGGCCCACAATGGACCACCATCGCGCTATCTGGATGGCCGATACGTTGCCGCCTAATTGACTGCTCAAACGTTTTAATACTTTGTTATTGAATTCACTTTCGCCACAGTATTAAAACTCGATGATTGGATGTTAGTTTATTGTAACACCGAAGATGTTATCGAAACTCTATTGTATTTTTTCTTATAACTAAATGCAACAAAATTACCTCCATACTCTTTAGGGTTTCTTCAGTTTACTTATTAACCCACGATCTCAGGATAGTAAAACTTTTTTATTGAACCAGCAAAAAAGCTATAAGCATGTTGATTCGGGTGGTTAAAGCTACCTACATACGAATTTTATTCAAATGTGTCCAGTTCGGTAGTTTTCGCTGCATGCGTGCACACTCAGACAGAAAAATAGAACCGTTACAATATTGGTATAGATGCAAAAACCGACAGATGCAAAAAAAATTGATGGTATATCTCTCAAAAAATGCATAAAACCGACTAAAATCAAACCGACACTTCCACTTTAGGTATGTACAATTGTACATAAATATTTCTAGATAATTAGATAGAAACTATTCTTAACGTAAATATTGTGATTTCCTCAGTACGAGTAGAATGTATAAGCAGCTATACATATACAAAACAATTTTATAGGCATTAATTACTAATTATTCTTTAACATCATACTTAGCGCTACTTTAATTCCGATCGTTCCGGAGGCCAAGTAGCCCACATTCCCATGAGCGGTCTTGAGGTGGAAACGCAACACTTTCTCATGTGGAGTGGCCATTTACTGGATGCCGCATTATGGACGGAACAATGCCGACAATCGCAAGTAAGTAATTGAAACACGTCTACAATAAGTCTGCATAACTATATTCGTTACTGAAGAGCTCTGCGAAATTATATGGGTCTCTACATTTTCATTGTCTAATTTCATTTTATAATTATTTTTGAGTAAGTGATTCTATTTCGTTTCGAATTGAAGCTTTTTTGGTCGCATTAGAAAAAAATACAGCTAACGAGTTAGTTACGCGATCGAAAAATTCCAGTCGCGGATTCTTTCAGAATTTTTTAGCGGCATTCGCAAGAGTTTAATTTTTTTCTTTTGTTTAACTTCATACTTGTACACGCATTTTGCACCTTTTTTATTTAGAAATAGGAACTGGTAAGGTATTTAGTGGGTAAGTTGTATTTTATTTAAGTATATGACTAAATTACGAGTATAATATAGTTTGTTACTCGCACATCACGTTACCTTTAAAAAATTAAAAAAGTCGTTCCTGAATTTGCCTAGCTTAAATCTGTTTTTTAAATGTTTCCATACCTAACTTAATAATATTTTTATTGAAACACTAGGTCATAAACCACCCCATGCACTCCCGAGCAGAGCTCTCGGCAGTGAAGTGGCGTCCCGCCGCGCCCCAATATTGTCCCATCGCGCGGTCCGTTCCCACCCCACTTCACCCTGCAATCTGCCTGCTCTGGTACCCGGTAGCATTTACACGGTACAAAGCGACTGTCACACATTAAACTTTATAATTATGCAACACATTAGATTTATAGCCGAAAAACAATGTGCACGAGTGCATTCAACCCTTTTGTTTCGTATGACAAAAGTTACGGCGACGGAACGCGTTGCTCATTTAAGGGGTAATTAATAGAAACGTTCACATAATCCCTCGCAATTAAAATTGTTATTATTACAATGATCTTATGCTTAAAAAAATTTACAATACATACATTGACCTTTTTTGTCCCTACCCCGCTACTTAACCGATCCATCATACTTATCTAAATAATTTAATTAAAAAATCTTTCAATATTTTGAGCAGATACTTTTTAGCCGTAAATAAAAATTGAGATTATGAGGACACTAAAGTAAAACTAAACTTATCAAGATTCTCTAATGGAAAATGTACTATGTGAAAAGCAACACTACTGCGTAACACTCTGTGAGAAAAACCAACGTAATAATTATGTATTAATTTTAGACTATGGGTGCGTTTTCTTCTCTAATTTAATAGATATACCAGATAAGGTACTTTATAATTCTAGCAACATTGTAAGATCTCAAAACTGCTGTACATTACCTACCTACGTACTTTAGTTAATCTATGACTTTTTTCTTCATTCAACTTTATGTAAGTACGTTGCTCTGTCTTTAGTTAAAGACAAGTTGCATTTAATGTAGAAACAAGTCACAAATGTAGTCTGATCACGACCAACAGGTGTAAGAGCAAGCGCTCGGGTACTTTAGGAGCGACCCTATTTGTTATTCCATCGACATAAATGTAAACAATCTGCCGTTTACTCCTACAAATATTATTATAAATTATAATCAATCAGCAACCATGGTCATAATTACATAAGTAGGTACTTATACATTTAAAAAATATAATTCTTTAAATGAAATGATATTAAACAACACATAGAATACGTAAACTCGAAATTGCGACAGAACAATCATGGATAAAATTAAGATTTAAGGTTATTTTATAATAATATCTATCTACTAAAAAAATTGTGGTATTGCCCTTGGAGGCCGATCGCGCTAACAAAGATATTACCAAAACAAAACCGTTAAATTATGTATATAGATTTCTTTAGGTCCTGACGCTCGTTCAAGTTCATTCAAAAGTTTAATAAGAGGTGGACAGTGGAGTTGAATCTTTGAAATAATCTGTGTGATAAGAAATTGCTTAAAATATTTGACATTTAAATTTTTTTTGATAATGTAGAGTTACGAGTATATCATAGCGCGATCGACGGCCTGATTTACTCTGCGCGTGCATTGATTGAGACTTGAAATGGGTTTATAAGGAAGAGGCAGGTGACTTTATGTGCAGGTGTACTTATGTTCTCTCAATACAAATTAAATTAACAATTTATTTTTATACTTATTTACGCTATCTAAGTTTTATAACTTTATCACAAAACAAGCCCCATAAACACTAAAAATGCACTACGAATACTTAAGTAGGATCCTACCTGTTATTTTAAGATACACCCACGTACATGAATAACTCTATTCATAATTTGTAGAGCAATTATGTAAAATCGATAGTGAAATAAAAACATACATACATACATAAAAACTGCAATTTCATTGATATTTTACTTTTTGGTAATCTCTGATGATAAAGCGATGCATGAGTGATAGGTACATATTTATCTATATTTTTCAAAATTGGCGCCAAGCTCTGAACTTGAAAATCGTAAATCCTTTTTTAGAAAAAGAACACCCTTCTGTACCTTATCAAAGTTCTGTTTTCTTTTTTTTTTGTTTTCATCCGGGCAGTACCTACTTTTTTCATCGGTATTCTATTTTCTTTTTTAATTTTATGAACAAAGCAATGTGTTTGTTAATATAATGGATGGTATCATGTTTGGACACCGTGGCGCGTGCTAATCCAGTTATTAGGTAGCCATCTCGAACCCCACGCGCGTCCCGTCCCGCCGCCGCGCCGTTCCGATATCCCCAAAGAGATATAATCTCAACTACCAACATTGACCACCTGTCATTGCCACGCGTGTTTGCTAAAACTGAGCTCAAATTATAATACACATAAAATAAAATTCCTAGTAGGAATAAGAGAGCAGTTGAGTATAATGATTATCATTATAAAAACAAAAGATATATCAGAACCAGGATTGAGTTCACGAGATCCACTTCAAATTATGATATCACAAGTTAGTACAACAAAAGGCATAATATGTGTATTTGGTGATTCACACTATTTATGCATAACTATGGCATGACCTGCAGAAATCTTATAACATATTTACCTCTATCCATAGAGCAGAAGCATCTCTATAGATACTATGAAGTATCAACATTCGTTTTTTTGTTACCTATTTGTTCATCAATTGTGTGCCCGTCGTCGGGTGTCGAGGGAGGGCCGCATTCCCTCACACCTCGCGTCAGCTGGTCGACCTCACCCTCCCTACACTCCTATTAACTTCAATTGAGCTCGACAAATTTACATGAACTGAGCGGCCACTAACTACGGTGCAAATCACAAGAGGTCTGTTAAATCAACATTGCTTGCTAGTGCTAGGTACCCCTATTGGTGGTGCCACCTTGGTTTATTGCATATTTGGAGATATTATTAAATTACATATCTTCTCGCGGACCGCATACGCTGTGCACTAAAACGCCTCAACGCCTGAATATCCATTTATGTTATTATAGTAAATAATAAGAATATGAACGATGTTTGAGACTAATATTCGTTTTTTTACGTATAGTCTATACTAATAGGTAAAGAGGTAGAGTTTGTGAGTTTGTGTGTTTGTGAGTTGGTGAGTTTGTGGGGTTGTAGGAGGTAGATGTTGTTATCTCTAGATCTACTGAACCGATTTCCAAGAATTCTTTCACTTATAGGAAGCTACAGTAATCTTGATAGAGAACTTTTTGCCCCAGAATTCCCGCAGGAACTCCGAAGTGACCGCGAGTGAAACCGCTGGGGACAGCTAGTTAGATTTAATTTCAGGCGACATACTGTTTCCGATTTGAACTGACCCACTGACAAAATTATTCGTTTCCCAGCTTGAGCTTGTAGGTCATTATTACAAATATGAAGTCTTGTAAAATCTGGTTTTATGCTGATACTAAAATATATATTTTTAGCAGGTACATATCAGCTCGGATAAAGTAGAGATATATGTATATTATAGTGTGGTATGGTTAGGTATAAAAAGTTGTGTAGGGTAGTACCATGATGGAAATACTTGCATTTTTAGTGGCCCAACGAGGCTTCTCTACGTACGCTTCGCCATATGGCCCGACCTACGCAACTCAAATCGCTATTATATTGCTTTTAATTGATAACAATTTAAATATATTTGGTGATTCACACTTACCAACCTCATTATTATTCATCGAGTCATTATCTCCATGTTCGCGTTTTATAAAACGATGTTATCTTAAGCACGAATGTGTTTTACTTTTGTATTGGTATCGTCACGGCACTAAATTCAAACACTTTTGACGGTAAATGTTACCCACATTAAAAAACTAGCTATTTCCCGAGAATTCATCCGCGTTAATTTCAAGATTTCCTCAGGAACTAAATATGGGCCGAAATGATGATAAGTTTTTATTTACTTCTCCGACCCTCGCAATAATCTCCGTGCAAGCAATCTTTTCAGTCTGTTAGTCCTTTGGGACATGATAGATAAATAAACAAATACACACATTTAGGTACATGGTACTGTTTGAAAGATAAGGCCTATAATAATTGGCCTTACACTTGTGTATTGAATCATGTAATCTATGTAACGCTGTTGGTTTTATTAATGAATAAAAAAAACAAATCAAATAAAATTAGTAAAAATAGAAATTATAATCATAGCTACACTTTGTATGATAGAAAATATTCTTTCTTTCCAAATAGTAAAAAGAGCTCGAACATTAGAAAGCTATTAAATTAAAGTTATGACCTATAAAGTTGGTTCATTTTGTGAAGATATTTTATTATTCAATAAAAATATGTTGCAAGATGCAACAAAGACACATTGAATTCATGCGGTTTTCGGTGGCCATAAATCAGGAGCAAGGACCCTTTACACTAGGCAAAACGAAGAGCAGGCTTCTTGAACTGTCAAGGACGAGCTGCGGTTCGCATTTCTCCATCATGCACAAAATGAATTTTTAATATATTATGTACCTACCTATATTGAACATGAAACAAAAATTTTCTTGGTTATTCGCGTATTTCAATACCTACGTAACTGGTCAAAAATTTTCGCTTTGGCCATTTGCGTTTTTTATATCTTCACTACGCCGTAGGTAGGTACACGCAATGACATTCTATGTATTGAAGGTAAAAATCATTGGGTACACGTCAAATCCCAAGATATAGTAGGTACCTATTTAATTTTGAAGTTATATAATTTAAAAATAGAATAGAATAAAAACATTACGATTGAAACTAAAATGCGTCGCGTGTCGATGCAAACAGATAAAGCGGCAATTCACAGACCATATTGCATCCATGTCATTTACATAATTGTTACGATGCACCGCATATCACCGACGAATGGCACACATGATGTTCTGTTTGTATAATTATTATGCTAAAGTTAAAAAAAAATACATTTTTTAAATTTTTGTTCTTATTAATTATTGTTTTATGTAAAATTACGCGGGAAATACAAATACAAACAACTTTAAAACAAAATATTTGTTTTAAACCTAATCTCATTAGTAAACAACATAAACTTTTATTGACTTACCTATAGGTCTATTACTAGCTATTTCACCGCGTTAATTTCGGAGATCCCGCAGGAATTCCGGGATGAAAAGTACGTGTTATTCTGATATATAAGCTATCTCTATATCTGAAATGTAAAGTTTTATTAAAATCCATTCAGTAGTTTTTTCGTGAAAAGTAACAAACATCCATACATACAAACTTTCGCTTTTATAATATAGGACCTCAGATAATATAGATAATACTATTTAGTAAGTAGTATATGATATATTCGTAAGCAGCGCATGTCAACAAGATACCTCAAGTCATACTTATAATATCATTGCCTCAAGTCATTGGATATAAATCAAGTTTCTCTGACACGCTGAGTTCTCGAGCAAAACGTCGCTGACCTACAAATGTCGATAAAAGGATACGAAATTGAAGTTTAGAACCCAAAAAACACTAATTTTTATTGACCATTATAAAGATAAGTAAGTAAGATTTTTTAATATAACTAAAAATAAACCTGCGTATATTTTAACTTAGTCTATAGTTATTTTCTGGGTTAATTTTATACTAGGTAGATAGATATATACTAAATATTTATCGGTAAACATGCGATGGTGCTGAAGGATTTCGCACTAAAAGAGCTGATAAAGGCGAAAGCAATTTGTAAACCTTCAAATAAACCTTGTGCCAGATTCAATGGGCTAATTGCACATGTGAGATAAACTCATTAACAAGGATAGACGCGAGATTCTGCTGCTATATAGCACTGCCGAGCTTATCAGCTAGTACAGCGAGCATATTACTAAGAGACAGCGTGGCGTCACGCGATTCACAACAAAATTTTAACGTGTATTTTAGAGAAAAATACGATTTTCAAATAAGTATAGCATACGTACGTGTCTGCTATTACATACTTGACAATTTACCATTATAATAAAATACAATAATAAAAATACAATAAAATATAGTTATATTAAAAACTTATTAACTTATGCACTAATAATTTTGTATCAATAAAGGAAAGATAAAAATTTCAAAAAATTCATCTCTTTTTAACCGACTTCATTGGATATTATTTATTTTTGGTACATTTGTTAGCTGTCGTGTAACTTCTGATGTCGACCGACTGAAGTACTATTTACAAGTCAAGACGATGACGGTTCATACTGTCATGCTAGAAAATCTCAAGGAATCCTTCAAAACCCACATACACCCGTGTGAAACTGCGGGGAACAACTAGCCACACGATACATAAGAAGTGAATTTTCAAAGTTCGTTTCACTAATTATGCGATTGAACTCTCCGTTTACTTCACGCAAGAATGTGTCTTCTACTGTGTGTGCAATAAAGTATATTTGATTTGATTTGATTTGAAGAATATCGCTACAAAAAATCATAATTAATCGCTTGGTCGTGTCGCTATACGTACAGCCTTATAATCGTACAAAGGCCTTTGATGTGCGCAATGGCGGGAGGCGCGGGGCGGCCCGGTGGAGGGCGGGCGGAGGGCGGGCGGCCCGCATGATCGTGCGATCACCGGCGACCCATTTGCGGCTCGTTACACGCTGATAGCCGCAAACAAAACACACCCTAAGTAATTAGGGAAAGCCTTTTCCACATACTTTTAAGTACTGAGCATTTTGAGAATTTGCCATGCAGCCTTGTCAGAGAGTCTATGACTGGGTTGACCGCAGTTTTGGCCGCTTGAAGTACCGAATTACCTCAGACACCGGAAGTGACAATTTCAATATACTTATTATCCAAAGCATATGATTTTGATTTATTTAACACTACACTCGCCTACGTGCAAAAATCTGAAATCAGCTTTTTTGTACTTAAATGTTCATTGTATTTTTGTAGCAGTTGATTTTACGAATAAAATAAAATAAAAATAAAATGTAAAACAGGGCATGGCAAAATGAAAACTATCTATCTACTTATAATTTAGGGAATATTTTTGTTATACATACCTAATACCCATAACTTAAGCTCTATGTAGATATCTACGAGCGATTCACCAAAATTTCACCCATTTTACCTTAGGGATTTGGATTACAAAAAACGCTGAAATACTTGTTTCTTTATTTGGAAAAAAAATTCTTTACCTACCCTTAGGTATATTCCAAAGTAACGGCAGTTTCATATAAACTTTCACGCCCCTTGGAGTCTGAATTTCCACGAACCTTTTCAACACCTTGTCTACACTGGCGTTCCTTCCATATAATCCCAAAAGCCCGGCCTGCCTAGCTGAAGCGCTTGCTTGTGGAGTTTCAAATATTTTAATAAGTATTTATACTTATACACTTTATTTATACTTATAAAAATATTGATATTCTGTGGCAAGTGTTTTGGTTAGGCAAAACAGGCTTTTAGGATTGTATGGAATGAACGCCACTGCTTGTCTACATTATACTAGACGATTCATACTGTGCATTGATGAATCGGTCAGTTCAGTCGATGTATTAAACATAACATAATACGTAGCTGTTCCCTGTCACTCTGGAACACTGTAGCTTCTTGTAAGTGAAAAATTAAAAAATGCAAAAAAAATAGTACCTACATACCTATAGATATGTCTGATAGCAATCATAAATAACGATGATAGAGTTTAAAGATCAACAAATGATAGACAGTACACATTTAACGTTCGGGGACATGAATCCAGAGAAGGCATGTGTCCCGGACTCCCGGGCTGCCGGTGGCGGCGCACGCGGTCTCGGGCGACCACCTGGGTGACACGCGTGGATGTGACATGTGCCCTTTTTTGTCACGAACTACAAGGTAAATTAATATGTTATTTACGATATATTATCCTTTATCCGAATTCAGGTGTTGCTCAATCTTTCTAGATGAATAACGTCGAGCTATTTTTTTTGGCATTTTAAAATATCTGGTAAAATCCCACACAAATACGTAATTATTTTTTATCTTATATATTTATGTATTTCATCCAATTTCAAATTTTATCAGAAGCTATATGTGCTAAGGGCATACATCTAATTAGCGAAACTTAGTGTTGTATGGAAAGCTGATGGGAAAGTGTAACGGTATCGCACTGCGCGTCGCTAAAGTACTGCGTCAATCAGTATATGCGGGCTCACAATTGAACACACGTGCCGAGCGCAATACATCGATTGCGAATACAAATAAATTCTCATATTAAAGAGCTATTTAAAAATATTATGTAATTATTCCTCTCACGAATCATAACGAACATTTATTATCTTGCCAGGCTCAGACCAGGTACTTATTTCGTCTGAGTTGCTAGGCTTCATTTTTTTGGATAATATACGTATTATTGCATCGAGTCCCACTCAGTTTGGTATCAAAATTTATCATAGGTGAGTAGTCACATTAGTTATAATTGATTTCTTTCGTTGTCAAGTCAATGACACGTCGCTATCCAAAATAGTCAGTTTCAAAGCTCACACTTTGATCCGAAGATATTAATAGTACGGCAGCTCACGCCTTGTTTTTTCAGTGACTAATAATAGGCTGAATCTTTGTGATTAGGTTCAGTTCGACGAGACAACCAAGTCTTTCCTGTGTGAAAATTCTCGAAACGGGTAGCCAAAAGTGTTCCGTGGAATCGACAACTTCCAAGCGTAGGACTGGGAAAACGCACCACTAAATTTGTAGGACTATGTGACCATTTCGTTTACTAAGCTCATACAAATATTTACTATAATTAAGCTGCATACAAAAATCAACCGGTTATTAATAATTTTTATGACCTCGTTATTTTTACATAATCGGAATGGAGGACTCTCAAGTCAAACCAACCATTTTGGAGGACAATTACTTTTCTTGGTTTATTATCAAATTATCTTAACATTTCAATAAAATACCTTACTGTTATTCAGACAACTTCGACACATCGACAAATCGAAATGTTTTTCACCTGCTCACTTCATTAGCTATCCGTTTCGAGAATTTTCACAAAGGAAAACCTTGAGAGTATCTCGTTGAACTGAACCTACTCACGAAGATTCAGCCTGTATTAGTCACTGAAAAAACAAGGCGTGAGCTGCCGGACTATAGGTGGAGTTAAATTTTGAAAGTAGCTGTTACGGAAGTAAGTGGTATTTAACACAAAAACATGCACACGTAAAACATTTTCATTTAAATAATCTTAAAAAGTGCTCAATTCATTCCAAATCAACTTAGTTTACCACCGCAATTTATCGTGTACTTAAATTTTTCCCACATGATACGATACAAAAATAACTAATAAAAACTCATTACTAGTTCTAAGCGCACTCCCGGTAGCACAAGTACGAGTACATCTGGTTCGAGGAACCATTAGTAGTAAAAAATATTGTGTAATAATCAAGGTGGGCAGATGTGCGAGCTGATTGAACTAGACCTAGCTCGGGATATATTTAGCTAACAGGTGCTAGCTAGCCGGCTCGCATCCCCGTGGTGACGCAGGGTCGGCCATCTTGACAATAACATAGAGTTAAGATTGTTAGAAACATTCACTTAGGTACCTATTTATCTAAGCGTCACTCATCTGTTTGCTGTTTGTACAAATCGGTGAGGTTTAAAAATCTCCATTTCGGGTAATTTTATCGTTTTCAAAAAAACATTTCAATATTTAGGTACCGTTCGTCAATAACTATGTATGTTCTTCCCATGACCGCAGTTTCACCTGCGTCAATTTGGAAATTCCTTCAGAAACTGTAGTTTATATCAGGATAAAAGAACAGGGATTTTGTAGTATCAATAAAATTTCAAAATTGGAGTTGGTAATTTAAACAAATCAAATCTTCTTCGTTATAGATAGATAATAATAGTTTTGACGATTTTTTAACAATTCCAAATATTATATCTCTTTGTGCAGACCCTTAATACTTAGTTGGGCCCTCGCGTATCTAGTAACACTATAAATGAACCAGTTTAACCAGTTGTAGCGATTTGATTAGAAGTATAGACATTGCATAATGGCTGCAGTTGTGGCTAGTTGTGACTCGCGATACCTAATTAATATTTACAGCCGCTTACACTTAAGTACTTTGTTTTAACTCGATAATCACCTTCTTAGACTTTTTTAATCATATTATCATATTTTGCTTTATATTTTTTACCCTTTGGTGATATAGATAATAAGCCTTGATATTTTTTGCAGGATTACTGCAACAAAATTTATGTTTTACCGCCGCACTCAGAGTCAACTTTAATGATTACTTAGTTGAGTATAGATTTTTAAAACAAAATTGCCGCAATCAGAGACGGGCAGTAAATTAATGTTAATTGGCATTTAATGAGATGTAACTTAATAAGTTAAATGCCAATTAACATTAATTTATTAAACTTGCCTGATTGCGGCAGTTTTGTTTTAAAAATCTATACTAAGTAATCATAAAAGTCGACTCTGAGTGCGGCGGTTAGTGATCATAATTTAATTCAAACAGTAAGTAATGTGAAAATTAAGACTAGCTGTGCCCCGCGGTTTCACCCGCGGTAATTCGGAATTCCGTCATAAAAGTACCCTATGTCCTTCTCTGTACACCTGACAACGTGCATGCCAAGTTTCATCCAAATCCGTTCAGCCGTTTTTGCGTGATTTAATAAACGTATGCGAGGATAAGAGCTCGAAAGCGCATTTTCATCCGACTTGCTTCAAATTTATCGTCACTGCTCAGCTCCTATGTGTCTTAGCGTTATGTTATAGCGTTATGTTATGTTAGCCTATAACCTGCCCAGGAGTCTGGACTACAATCGTACCAAGTTTGGTTAAAATCCCATCAGTAGTTTTTGACCCATGCGTGCACATACAAACAGACAGACAGACAAACAGATAGAAAAACAATTTACTGATTGCATTTTTGGCATGAGTATCGATCACCATTCATCCTCCAATATTAATTTTGAATATATATACAATGTACAGAATTGACCTCTCTACAGTTTTACTATAAGAATAGATATAATTTTTAACCACAAAAAAATGTTTTAATCACAACAATTAAAACCGATTGAAATAAAAAAAAATTGTAGATGCTTAAGTACCTACGTGTAATCGGAAATGAATGTGAGTTTTGATGTAATGCCATCTATAAATGCATACCATTACCTAATACAAGCTCATAACGCCTTAAAAGCAACTGGAATAAAATCTTGCTGTAAATAAATTCTCGTCTCACATAGAATAGAAAAAAATATGGTATAAAGTAAATTTCCAGTTTTATACATAGTTGAAGTAGACAACACGATGCAGGTGGCTTTCTAGTAAAATGTTTTTGCACAGATATACTTATTCAAAATAAAGCAGCTGTCGTGAAAATTGCAAACCCCTATCCTTGTAGTCATAATCTATAAATGAATAGGCAATGACATATAATGTTCAATAGCAAATGTGGTGCTTTGGTCAAACGCGAACGCATCGTAATTATCGCGGCAAGACGTTAGAAGCACACGGCTAATGTGCAAATGGTACGACCGATACGGGCGTCAACACGTGCGCTAAACATTACTTACCTGTGGTCGCACTCGTTGTCGACTGCTGTCTTGTATAATTTGCTATCACATGACTAAAGCTTAAGAATATTGTGTCAACTTGAGATTATTATTGTACCTAATACATTTTGTAACGGATGGCACTTAAACACAAATCAGATTATCCTTGTCTTGCCACAAACCAGAAAATCCTTGTCTTTTTTTTTTACTTTCTTATCTGCAATACTATTCTCACTAAATAACGCTATCCGAGTATACTTACGTATCTAAAAACTTACCTACCAGGCTGTACAATCTATATTCAGTTTTTTACCGTTTAGTATAGTATTATATTATCTGTAGTATTTACCTACAGACAATTTGAATTTTATCGTTTAGTTCGTAAAACTTTTCCCACTGCAGCTGTTCTATCTACATTTATTCTATTACATACCATAAGAAAAAAGTGAGAACATTACCCAATTGAAAGCTTAAGTGCATAGGTAACTATTGTAACATTAAAATAAATTGACATTATTTTTTCTGTTTCCCACACCAACCGCAAGCGGCGATCGATAACATCGCTTTTGCCAATTTGGGTCGATAATTTTAATCGATACAATAAGTCGTATAGGTACAGTCAGCAAAACTAAAGTGTGTACGTTGGACATTAAAGTTTAATAAAATAGTTGCAAATAATAGACCAACTACGTAATAAAACTCAAACATCAAATAAGTAGTTTAGGTTTTTAATAATCTGTTTAATGTATCAATATGAGCAAATTGAATCTGTAGGTATTATACTATCCATCCACACTATACATTATTCCAAACAATATCATAGTGTACCTATTAAAACTATTTCATTTTATTCACTTTCGACGGCTAAACTACTGAAAATATTTTCATAAAATTCAATCGAAGTTCAGAAAATAGGGTCCTCTAGAGTCTAAATAACATTTAGCCTTTTCGTCACCGCCGGGGCGTTCCCGAAGGGATTCCAAATCCCACGCAGTTAAAACATAATAAACATGCAGCCTGTACGTAACCTATGTATGACCAAATTAATGCTTACTCTATACGCACCGCACATACGCACTGGATGTAATGGGCGACGTTCACAGGACTCCCAGGAGCCAGCGGGGGTCCGGGGTAGAGGCGTATCTTCGTGTGAGATCTGCTTATTTTACGAGTCAATCCACAATAATAGTTTATAGCGAACGCAAGTGGTTGATGTTGTAATTGCTGTTGTGTGCTTTGTGTCTAGGTTTTGAACAACGCAGCTCTATATGAGCATTTAAATGTACTTTGGTTTCTATGTTTCTTATAACGGTACGTATTTACAATATATCACTTTTAGTTTAGTCTTATAATTGGTGTGTAGGTATAGAGTAAAAACTTCAACATGAATTTACTTATTCAGTAAAAATTATCATTGTACTACATATTATTTAGTAATAAGTTTATTATAATGTTGAAATAAAAATATTTAAAAATAAGTCGATTAATATTATTGACCTCGTTGCAAACTTCATTGCGCGTCTCTTCCGTCGACAACAAGCGCGTCTGCACTTCCGTTGCCTGTTTTTAACTCTCTACCTGCCCAAGAACCTAACTTCAACAGACATGTCATGATTATTGCTCAAAACATTGAATTTGTTTGAACTCTATTTAATCGTAAAATTTCTGATTCATATTGCTTATTCATCGATAGTCCGTCCATAAAAAATTGCTCTGTTTTCATCTTAATCAGGTTGTTCCTTATTGAAAAAAAAAAACAAACTTGAACTTAAAATATGTAGTTAGGTAACCAGGTATGTTATAATAGGCTAGTTTCCTGGGTAAAAAAATCAAAATTCTATTTAGTCCGTCAGTTAGATAATAAAAAAATAAAAGACACGTATTTTTTGCTTTTTTAAAATAATGGAAATATGCATAGATAAAGCGCATTAAAGTTTAGGGTGGGGGACTTGTGCCGTCACAGCTCGCTATAACGTGCGAACAAACTGTAGCGAGGCGTGACGTCATGTGAAATTTCGACTTGATATATCTTCGTTATTTTTTGGTTACATAAAAAATAAAAAAAAACGTGTCCAATATTTTTTAATAATCTACAAAACGGACTAAAAAGAAAAATTTAGGAAACTAGCCTATTTTATTATGGTCGTCATAAGCGATCCTATCCGTGGAGAGTCGGCGCGACCCTAGATGGCAGCACCGCGGAGGCGAAGCGGGACGGCAATCAAAAGAGCGCGCAGGTGGCCGAAACACGACACCCATTGATCGGAACGATGCTCGCGCATTGCCTCCTCCATTTATCTCCTGATGAAAAGAATTCCTGGCAGACAACGCTCCTGCGCTACTAATTACGCTAGGGCATAGAATAAATCGGCGTTGCAGACGTGCCCAAGCGTTGAACTTTCGTTATTCTCGAAAATTCTGATGAGGTAACATGCTTATATATAAATAGTCATACCTATTTAATTCTGCAGATGCTGACGCTGTAATTCTCCAATGTATAAAATTGCAGAGTAGTCCATATATGTATATTATATACAATTTGTACTTAGAAATCACAATAGAATATACATATACTCTGATGCTGGTTTGAAAAACGGTTTGTGAATGATACTTAGTGGAATTTCGAAATCACACTTAGTTTAAAACTTTAGTTTTCAAAATTCCGAAGTTAGTGTAATTAGTTTCCACAATAACATCAGTTTCCTGAATAAAATAGATGATTGTAGAGTTATTTGATTTGAAAGAGTTACCCAAATTTCCGTAGGAACTTACTATCGTTTGTTAATAAAATACTTAAGCATAGCATTTAAAAATCGGATGAACTTATATTCTTTGATGGACTTGAATCTGACTCATCTGCGTGCGCGCATACAACGCGCGCGAGTGGTTCTAACGAAATGAAAAGCGCTGTCTGCATACATCGAGAGCGCGCATGTGCGAGCGCACAAAAGCTTCGCAATGTTTAGCAATTATTTGCTCTATTTACCGATGTCAACGCTGATTTCACTCGCATACCTTATTTCTTTGATCTCATAATATTCTATGTACCAAATATTCATTTATTAATAAATATATAGTTGCTTATCATATAGTTTCGGCTCTACCTTCAAATGACTTCGGGAACTCCCAAAATAAATATGCGCCATCGTAGCAACAAAACAGTAAGAAATAGGTCACAATCAGTGATACCACCAACATGTACAACAACTATTACATTATCAAGTAGAAACTACACAAGTGGTTCATATAACTATAGAAAATTATGTGAAACAACTGCAGAATGTATTATTGTTGTTTATATTTCTTAGTTACAAAGTAATAAACTTTAAGATGACCTTCCGAAAGACGTAAAAGTCTTCAAACGTCAAATATCAAATAGTGTATAGTATATACCTACCTACTATCATATTGTCTAATGTCTGCAAAAAACTTTTTGTGATAAAACAATAGGTAGATACGAACGAATTAACGTCAATGTAACCAGTTAAGTTTGTAAAGATGTTATGGATTGTTCTACCAAAGCCACCCTAATGGCAGTGATTGTGGGAAAGGGCAAAGACAATGGTGATTATATCACAGTTAATAGCTGCCATCAAGTAGGTAGGCATTGGAAGGGGTGCGAGTATAGTGAGCGGGGGGGAAACTCAGTTATCTGTCAGGATTAGCCGCAGCCAAGAGAAGTCGTGCTACCTGATAACGGAGTTTTATTATTCATTCTAGATTAAGGGCTTTCTGCAATACGAACACAACCTATAAAGTAAAATATGAACAATCGTAAACAAATCGACTAATCAGACGATGAAGTAAAGTAAAAAAATCTTATAGGTGAGTCATACGTCGTACTTCCTGATGATATTGAAGTTAATCGTCTCTACGAAAAACACAAATAAAAGTTCTATTAAGAAATTAAACATCAAAGAAATAAACTTTTAGGCATTTAGATAAAAAAAACTTGGGGTTTCAAAAGTAATAGACACTCGTAAAAGCTTAATCAAAACCGTAATGCATACACAATAAGATCTCAAACCATATAAAATTATACACATTCAACAATTTGCTTGCACAAACTAACCTTTAACGTTATAATCACAAGGTTACTTTTAAGAAAACAAACACTATTTATAGGGTCAGTGCGTGTATGAGTGTTACCTATTGTGTTAATATCACAATATGGTCCTGTCAGTTAATTGGAATAGATTATGGGAATGAGGGAAGAAGTCTGTTTTGAAGCGCGCGCAGTCCCGGGGGATGAGTCGAGTCTCGTGCACTCGTTTTACAATATATTTTTTTATCAAGTCATCGAGTGACAATGGGGAAGAGGCCGATTATCACAATATTTGGCGGCGGTCGTGTGGCAACGTTGGAAGTTGACACCGGCTGTGGTCGGAACAACCATGAATAAGACTCATCCCTATTGTGCTGAAACATGTATACTCATCTAATAAGCTTCCCTAAATGATCAATTAAAATTTGCGATGTGTGTTCCTATCATAATATTATTATGATAATTTTTATTGGCAGATAATGTTTGTTTATATGTAGGTAAACGAAATTTGAAGATTTCCTTCCCCTCCAAAATAAAAACCTCCGTATTAGTAACCGCTTTATCATACCTGTTGCAGGCCTTACAATTTCATTAACGATAGGTATTAACCCTTGAAGGTTTGCCTTATCTAATAGAGGCACATAATAACTCACACTTTTAATGGAATAGTTTTATGGACTCTTGTGTTCTGCGGATGCATCTTTATCGGCAAAGAATTGAAAGAATGAACGGGACTTAAATATTAATACTAGAAAAATATAAAAATATCGTTTGATCAAAACTCGCACAACTACGCAACGACTGGTTAAGTAACGGAAGAAAAACGTGATTGTTAATAGAATATAGTGGTGTAAATAAAAAGACCGCCGTAGAGTAGAATAATAAAGAAAAAATACAGACAATAGTTTCATTTTACCTCGTGAAAAAGGTACAATAAGGTCAACATAATCATGAAGGTACCTAGCCTTAAACGATTGACCCTGACTTCAAAAATCTAATGTCAAAAGTAATACATAGACAAACTTAATTTGATGACATGGCTAGTTGTTAAAGTGACAACACTCTACATGCTTATTAAGACATTAACAACCTTCCCCAACATACTACATCTGACTTTATAAATTATTGTCATCTCATGTGATGTCATGTCACGTAGCAAATTGCCGTAAGCATTAGTCAGGAGGCGTGACCCAGTGACGCGGCCCGCATGTCTGCTGAGAACTCGAGACGAGATCGGGCGTAGCACTCGCAGTTTAAGGCGTAGGTACCAGACGGCGCGGCGCGCTGTGAATCATTGGATCATACCAACTCGAGACCTTAATGCCACTGACCATTCTCAAGAGAACGTCACATTGCAACGACCACTCGACCAGTATAGTAGCAAAGATAATCTTATCTTAATATATATAAATCACGTGTCACGTTGTTTGTCCGCGATGGACTCCGAAACTACTGAATCGATTGTGATGAAATTTGGTCACTATGTTGTATTTGACCCAACTTAAAAGATAAGATAGTTTTTATCCCGGAATTCCCGCGGGAACTCCGAAATTACCGTGGGTGAAACCACGGGGGACAGCTAGTATAATATAATATCTATAGTCGTATTTACAGAATCTGTGAATGAAATTTTATTGTAATAATGCATTGTAGAACGCAAAACATATCGATCTCTATATAATACCAGTTAAGAACGAATCGAACTCGCACAATCAGGGTTTCATACTATAATAAAACAACTACATATGTATTTTATTCGAGCAAACTATTTCTACAACTCACCAAACCCGGTTTTTTTGCGTCCGAGTATACCTAGATTCATCATCTATCGTGATGTCTCGGTTATTGTAATTTATTTTTTAACTCAAGGTTTTTTTAGACAGGCGGTATTTTAAACGAATATTACAATAAAATTACAGTTTATTTGTATTTTGGAAATTCTATATGTCTAATAATTATATCGGGATATCTTTGTACCGCACAGAATCCGCACAACAGTATTAAAGCGTGAAAACATACATCGTCGTGGGCCGACGTTTTTTTATTGATAAAAAAGCAAATAATAGTAACAAAGCTATGAAGATGCGCAATAAAAATGCAATATTGCGTTCTTGTGTGCGCAACAGTGGAACGGCACAATGCGTGACGGGTGTGACAATGGAGTCACCGGCGCGTGCGCACCCGTGCGCCGCCGCACACCTTTAGCGCACGCTTACTACCGCTTGTGCTACGAACACGCACGTAAATGCCAAACGCGTAGCGCCGACGTAGACAACGCTACGCGGCATCAATATCGATGAGGGCTATAAGTTTATGCTACAGAATTAACTTAGTATTTACCTATTTTAAATATTCACCTATCGATTTTTACAGCTAGCGAGTGTTACGGTGAATTTTCACGTTAGATTTTTTTTTACAAATATATTCTCTATTATTTTTTCCGATACCGCGAACACCAAAATCTATGCAAAATATACGGACTAAATAATAATAACCGACAGTAGTAATTAAGGTTTAATAAATAAAAAGCTTTCTTGTTGTGTTAAAAGATTGTAAAACGCATTATTTTCTTATTTTCTTTATTTGGATTACCAACGATCATACAATAAAAAAAATTATTAAACTTTAAGACAATAACTTAAGGCTAATTGAACAATCTTTTACAGGTAAACACAGCATGCTTATAGTAGGTATAGTCTTAATTTGAAGGATTAATTTTGGACTTAATATTAGGACTAAAAATTTTAATACTTAATTTGAAATTTGAATAATCAGAACAAACTAGAACCCAGTCTTGAAGAGACGTTAATTATTAAATTTTTGATAAAGAAACTTGCGAAATTTAAAAAAAGACATAGAGAAAATATCAACCTCATCACAGCTGCAATCATTATATAATCTGGACAGCATTATTAAAATTAACTAATAATTCTAGCGATAATAGCATTTAATTCAGAATACAGTTGCCTTCTGACCGTTTTTAATATTAAAAAACATACTTCATTTTGGACCAGTGGAAAAATACCTACTTCTCTCCGCATTAATATAAAAAAAAAAATGTTTCCTCGCATCCGGAGTAGCCCCTGTATTATACAATACAAATCTTGAACGGTTCATTGTGGCTTTTTTCTCTGGTGTATGATTTGTTGCTACAAATAGCGGACATGAAAAGCGTTTAAGGTACTTAATGTCCAGTAATTGGCGCTCAATGAGGATCAGTGGGCACATTGTGTTAAAGTATCGAATAGCCCCGCAACTATTGTCCGAGTATGGAAAAAATACACATAAAAAAACATAAGCCGAGCAAGCACCCGCCATGGGTCAGCCAACAATAGCAAACTGTCGAACGTTGACAGATCCCATACGAGTTTTTTGTTAGTATACGCAGTAAGATTAAAATCAGGACACATATAAATGGATTTTATTTTTAAATGATTGGTCAATCGGATTAGGGCTCGATTGGTATAATATTAATTACGAATTCCAGAAAAAAAAATCGTAAACTATCATTTAAAGTAAAAGGTATTCAAAAAAACTGCCAAGCTCTATTAGAAATAAACACAATCCTAATACCAATAAACACCTACCTAATTCGATGTCTTTTATTTTTTTGTAAACTTATTATTGTTGTAGGCATTACGACTTTATATGTTTAAACAATGCCCACAGAATTTTAAAGCAAGTTGATATTAAAATAACGCTTTTTTTGTTTTAAATTTTAAATGGATTCGGTGTGCATTTTGTGTAATGGCTGGTTGCTTAATCGCGCTCGGCCGACGGCGATGCGCCGCGGCGTCGGCTGATCCCACGCGCTTTGAATAAGAAATATGAGCTGAACGGATACTGCTATTATCAAAACATTATTACAACACTCCAAACGCATCGCCCTTCGAATGTAAAAATTAAACAACAATTGCCTTTAATATTCGCTCTCTGGTACCGGCGACCCTCCGCTGGTTTTATAAAAAAATCTGTCAATCTGCCGTAGATCAATCATCCTTGGTGAATGGTTGGAGGGGTGAGCAGACGAAACCGCACTCGACCACAATCAAACTTCGCAGATAATAAAGCGCGGTCTATATTTACGTAAACGCATCGATTTGATGTCCAATATTGTAGGCGCATCCGACACTGATTCCTGGTTTTGTTCGATCCCAATCCCTATTCACTCCTTTGTTGTGTAAGTAACTTGAGTGACGGGAGTCTGCAAAAAATGTGTCAAAGTACTGGAATAAGCCTATTGACTTCCTCAACTACGTATGTTCTCTCAGGAAAATTGACACTTGCCCTTTATGTAGGTATGACCTGGTTTTCACCTGTGGTTTCGTCGGCGTGAATATCGAAATTTCATCAGGAACTATTTATTCCGGGATAAAAAGTGTTAACTAAAATATAATAATGTTTTTGCACAAAAATCCCGTTGATCTGTTACTCTGCTGTGACATGAAAGGCGAACAAACCCACAGACTTGACATGAAAGACTTTCATAACTATCCATCTCATAGCCCTCATGACCAAAGCATGAAATGTAGTTTAGCTGTCAACAAGACAAACCACTTAGGTACAATTAGATACAAAGGCACGCGCCATACCTACGCTGTGACGCTGGTAGTGCTGTGCGTACAATAATGTAGGTACCTCCTCGTAAAGGTCGGAAGAGCGCTCTTGAATTAACTCATCGATTATCCCGCTCAGTTCTTCAATAGATAAATGAAAAACTTATTTACCTATACGGTAGTCATTCCTTTACGTATTTTATGAAATCTCTCCAATTTAACGATATAGAATAAAAATATAATCACCGATCGACAAAACAACAATTTATCTTATATAAAAATTTATTGCTGTTCGTTTGTCTCGCTAAAACTCGAAAATGCCTGGACCGGTTTGGATTACTTTGATCTTGAAATATTTGTGGAAGTTCAGGGGCGGTTTGTATTAAAGAAAATTGGGAGCTCCTGAGGGGAATTCCGAAACTCACGCGGGTGAAACCGCGGCGCACAGCTAGTTATCGATAATAAATTATCACTAATCAAATCGTAATAAATAATTTAATCAATCATAAATAAACGATACCGAACGGTAAAATCATTTATATTGACTGAAAGAGCGAACTAGTGCGCCATTGGACTGCTTACTAAATCGAGCGCTCCCAACGCGTGGCCACTTAACTAGGAGGTTACTATGCCCAAGTGACTATGCCCAAGACTGTGACGCACGGCCGGAGACGCGCGCTGGTGGGTGCGCAGTAGACGCACCGGCGCACCCACGTGCGAGCGCGACCACGCGCGGCGCACGCGCACCGCAGGTACCACTCGCCGGTAATGTGCGGCGTGCGTCTACGACAAGATAAAAGAGTCCTCACCTAGCAAAACTAATGTGTATGAAATAACAATTAAAAGTCATAAGTATTCACTTTATTAAAGCCATATAGCAAAACACCACGAACCACTTTGAAATGACAAAAACTCATATTATACGTATAAAGAATTTTACTGATTGTGAGATGTTTGAGATACTAAAAGACTACTAACTGTTATATTCTTATTACGGTGACTCATATTATTGTCGATGTATTGAGGGTTAGCCAGTTGCCAGTTTTTACATCTTCTCTGAAATATTCTTTCAACCGTTCATTCGCTTGAGGTCCTCATTTTCATTCTCTGTAGTATTACCTACTTAAACCTATCGTATTTTATTTAGGTATTCATTTTGTGTTATTTATTGATAAGTAAATTACAAGAAAATTCAGTTTTTAATCTTATTCTAAATTCAAAAGATCTCGGAATGGGCATGAGGACAAGATATAAAAATTAAAATTCAATTTGGTCCATCAATTAGATAGTAAAAAAATATTAGACACGTTATTTTTTGCTTTTTCAAATTAAATAAAAAATTACTTCGATAAAACGAATTAAATTTTAGGAGTAGGTTGTCGCGACGTCATAACGAAGTATCTATAAAGTGTACCTACCTAGGTGTGACGTCACGCGGAATTTCAAATCAACATAATGGGTCGCCGTTCCTTTTTATTAGGTACGTAAAAAGGAAAAATAAATGTCCAATATTTTTTATTAATCTACAAGACGGCCTAAAAATTAAAATTTAGTCATCATGTCCATTTTACTCTCAACAAATCACGGCAAAAGAAAACTCTGTTTGAAAAACTTGTATTCTTTTATGGGTATGCATCGTGATTTATTTATAAACCAGGAGGTTAGGATCAAAATAGGAAGTAATGAGTGTTTCCCGACAAGCGCGGAGCTAATAGCATTAACAAGTACTTAATCGCGGTGTCAGCCGTGCACTTTATCACCGCAACTAATCACTTGATCCCTCAAAGCTGGCTAAAGTTCCGCTTTGCACTGCCATCCTGAGGTATTTACGTATACAATGTTAGACGAAAGGGCGAATCATTCAAAATCATTTGGGTTCAAAATATATATACTATACTAAATAGTTAGCTATAACAGTGATATTTTGAAGTGCTCGCGACATGATTCGCCCTTTCTTGCATAGTTAGCTATGCAACTTTTTTCTAGAACTCTACATTTTTTCCATGCTTAATTGTTTTTTTTTAATATCTGCAAACTAAAAATGTTTCAGGCTAGTCAACAAGTAGGTATAATTTGCCTGACCTCACACAGTAAATTTTGCAAGTGCTCATGGAGGTGATACGTTCTTTTTTATCAAGTTCAAAATGAATCTAAATTCGACATAATTATACTTTTCTTGATCGTCAGCTTTGTTTTTTTTTCTCAGATTTTTTCGTGGTGAACATTGAAACCACAGCTACCAAAAGCTATATTAAATTTAATAAACTTCCATCGACCAAGTTTAAAAGTAAACACAAGTAGGTAAACAGCTGATAGTATATTTCGAAAAGCTGATTAATTTGAGAAACCTATTGGAAGCTATAGGCTATGGGCTACACGTTTGAAACGCCGCCACCTTCATATAAAGTTTCATATAGTCATACGTACAGATTATTATTTGTGTGCTAACACCAAAATATTGTGATAGTTACTTTTTATTTATTTGTTTTTAGTTTCTTTCCTAATTTATATCGGACCAACTTCTAGTTATATACCCTTTCCAAAAAAAAAAGAATTATCAATTTCCTTCTATTATATATTTAATCATAAATATAATACTACAAA
Source organism: Zygaena filipendulae (assembly GCA_907165275.2). Lineage (NCBI taxonomy): Eukaryota > Metazoa > Arthropoda > Insecta > Lepidoptera > Zygaenidae > Zygaena > Zygaena filipendulae. Next base: position 5,216,950 of record OU015649.1, read on the forward strand.
AGATCATTAACAACCTACTTGTGTTCGTTTCGAAAATTTTAAAGTATAATTAAATCTACCACTGCAGTTGAATTTGATTGCAAACATATAATACACAAATAGCCATGATTAATGTGTCATTCTTCACAATACCTTAGCTAACTTGGGGGCTTGTCGCGCGTGTCCACTGAACACCGGTGGATTGTGGTCATTGTATAGATACGAATAAGTACAAATAAACGGACACTGGTACTACGTATTTCTAATGCCATAAATTTAGGTGTTTATTTTTTCTAATCACCACGGGGAGTGTGATCGATCACTGAATACTAAGAATAATATCCAATTTTTTTATAAATCCGGATGCCCTGGATGTTTCTCTTCCGTATATTTTGTTGGTAGGAAATAAAATAAACAACACGCTTTTTTAAATTTAAAACATAATTTTCCTTCACTTTTCTCAAAAAATCATGGATCATAGTCCGTAATGAAACAACACATTATTTATTATAGATCTTTGCCTCCACCTGGCTAATGCTGAGCTGGCCGCCTTTTTGCCGCAACACAATTCGCATGTTTTAGTTTTTAAGCGCTTTCATTGTTTAAAGCAGGTGTCTGTTTCTCAGTCGCCAAATGGGACTCGCCTGACAGGAGGGTTTACTGCGCTTGTCATCTCCCGGTGCATTTCTGATCGTCGGGTTAGTTCGGCGGGCGGCGTCTGTTTGGCAATTGGGAAGCGGTCCTTCATGCATTCTTTTCTGTTCAATGTTATGTAATGTTGTAATTCTTCATGTGTTGTGTCAAATAAAGTTCTTTTAATCTCAATATCAATTTGTCCAATCACCACGTTGCGCGTTGTAAGTTCAAAAAGGAACCGCGCGTGGTCAGTCAGTCTCGTTTATTTAATAAACAAAATTTTAACAAAAAAAATTAAAACCGCCTTCCAAAAACACAAAACTGAAAAGCTAAAAATAAAAAGCTAAAAATAACAAAATACCGATTTAATCCAAAAGATAAAAACACACGTAATATTATTATTGGTTTTGTGCTACCACTGATCGGTTTGAATTCGGTGACAAGCCCGCTGGTGTCTGCCCACTTGGGTTGTTCTGCTCACGAAGAGCTGGTGGCGGGAGTCGACTTAGCCCATCTTCCCCCTCCATATTTGGCTTGTCACCGACTTCATACCGATCAGTGGTAGCACAAAACCAATAATAAAATTACGTGTGTTTTTGTCTTTTGGATTAAATCGGTATTTTGTTATTTTTAGCTTTTTATTTTTAGCTTTTCAGTTTTGTGTTTTTGGAAGTCGGTTTTAATTTTTTTTGTTAAAATTTTGTTTATTTCTCGCTTTTAAGTGACTTAGTTTGTAATTTCTCTAAGTTACAATAGTCTAATGTCAACTGCTCATCACCTTTTACAAAATATTGTTTTTCCCGACGCAGGGACGTTAATTGTTGAAGAGTTCTCCTAGTACATCACCATCAGTTCCACTTCACCATATACATTGTGACGGACATTATTGTTTGAAACCATATTAAAATTAAGGATTTGGAACCCGTGAAATAGCCATTATTGAGTAGTTCCGATGACCATCTGTGGTCTTCATCATCAGTTCCTCTTCTTCAAATTTTGCTTTCCGAAAGCAAAGAAACGATTTACTATAAAAAATGCAAAAATCGCTGTAGCTGTACCCATAATTTTTGAAGAGTTCCCTCGATTACTCCAAGATCCCATCATCAGATCTCGACTTGGTGACAATGGAATCAATTTAGGAGTATCCCCTTTCAAACAAAAAAACAATTTTCGAAATCGCTTCAATCGGAACCCGTGAAATACGTATTATTTTTGAGTTGTTCCGATGACCACCTGTGGTCTTCATCATCAGTTCCACTTCTTCAAATTTTGCTTTCCGAAGGCAAATGAACGATTTACTATCAAAAATACCCAAATCGCTATTGGTGTGCCTATAATTTTTAAAGAGTTCCCTCGATTTCTCCAAGATCCCATCTTCAGATCCCGACTTGGTGGGAATGGGACCTAATTGGGAGTAAACCCTTTCAAACAAAAAAAGAATTTTTCAAATCGGTCCAACCGTCATCGAGTAATCAGTGAACATACATAAAAAAAAAAAAAAAACATACATACAATCGAACATAGAACCTCCTCCTTTTTGGAAGTCGGTTAAAAAGTACTCTGTCTATATTATTCTCTATACTCCTGACAACATGTATGCAAAATTTCATGATGATCGGTTGAGCCGTTGAGGTGTGAAAGCGTAACAAACAAACAAACTCACTTTCGCATTTAAATAATAGTAATAATTTCAACCCTTGATAAATAGGGTTTCTGTATATGAAAAAAAAAATCGTAAGCTCTATACACTCTTGTACTCTTTTTGTCGTATTTTGAATAATACCGTTAATTTTCAGCTTTCTATCAACACTAACACACGACACGTCGGCAATAACCATAACCGTACATCTCGAATGTACAAATATTGTTCTAATAACAATAAACGTTAAGTATTCGCGGCCGCACGTCTCTAGCTCCCATCGCGTTGCTCCCGAGTCCCGACCCATCAACCCTTTCCCACCGCTCTAATTTCACTAATGTGTTCCGTTAACAGCAGGGTCAAATATAAGTATTAAGTTAAACAAACGCATTCAAACTGTGTTTAACTATGGAATTTACAAATTGATACTCACGTGTATAAGTTACATATTGTTGTTTTAACTGTAATTATATTTAGGTTAAATCTATAATAAATTTGAAACTATTATAAATTTAAAACTATGATAAATTTTGAAATAATGCTGAAAACTCGTCATCAAATCTATAATAAATTTATTGAAAAAACTTTCTTTGAATTATATTTCACTCATAGGTAATCAGGTGATGGGTTTATCCTTGGTTATGTGGATCTTTGTTTACCTATATTCTTCATTTTGTTTACCTTATTATTCAATATCTATTTAAATGTAGATATTTAGCGTCTATCGCGGGTCCTTTAATATACTCTTTTTTAAATAGATTCAAAAGTAGGAGATAAGTAGGTATCATTGAGCTAAATATTTTGTCAACACACTTGGCACAGAGTTTCCTCTACATATTATAATATCCTAGCTGTGACCCGCGGTTTTACCCGCGTGAGTTTTGAGGTCAGGAACCTTTGCGGACGCAGGCAGAACAACCCGCCAAAGTTTCATCACAATCGGACCAATGGTTTTGAAACGCATAGAGGACAGACATACAAACATGCATTTTTATTTATAAAGAAGAAGAAGAAGATCGGTCACCTTTTTCTGATAGCACTATATTTACTTCAATTTTAATATAAGTGGAATAGGCACAAATACCATATCCTGTGCCACGCTTCTTGTCCTTTACTTAAAATATCTGATTGTGAGTCTAGTTTATATAATTGGAATAGCAGAAGTTTGTTTTTGTGAAGTGTCAGTTTCCATTTGGAGTTGCAGCAGTCATAAAATCTGTTCACATACTCGATCCGCGTCACAATCGTAGCTAATTGCGCATAATGAGTGGCGCAACAAACGCAATATGTTTTTTGCCATTATTTATGTTCCGCGAACGCCCCACAGCTTTGGCCACCCTTCACCAGCCGCGGGTTGAAAATAAAATTTAATGGTCCGTCGGGTTCATTTAGAGTCCTGTCTTTAAATGCGCTGTTGTGAAATATCGGATATCCGAGCTTTGTGTGAGCAAACGATTAAACTATAATTTTTTTTGTATGACTTTCTTATTGAAAAAAAATACTGTTTTTTCGTATTACTGTTTTCACATTGATTAACAACATTTTCGAATATATAAATTTCATACGTGTACATACATAGGTAAGACAACGATTATGAAACTCATGAGTCATAAGAGTTGCTTTATTCATTCACTAGCTGATTCCCGCGGTTACACCCGCGGTGATTTCGGAGTTCTCTCGCTCTCGCATACAATCTCGCTACAATCTTATCAAGACATCGGTTATTTCAAAAATTTCGTCTCACAGTCCGGTACGTTTTAAATAGTTTTCATTATACAATTCAGCTACCGTAAAATATATAAAAAATGTACAACGATGTTATAATTGCTTTATTTTGTATTTAAATACCAAATACCTATATACTTGATATAATAACAATTATTTCATACTTATTTTCGAGATCGTATTGTATCAGTCTATATGCTGCATGCATTCTGTATCAGTATTAAATGCTTGGAAATAATATGTCATCTATAACGCTCACAAGAGACAAACAGCAAAATGCTAACTTAGTAACTGCGATATATTTAAAACCAAATTCTATAATACGTAATACCTATACTTATTGTGGTTATTGAATTTCGTACTGCCGATGCCGTTCCCACGCTGACATTAGTGTAATGTGTTATTAGTGGCATCAATTAATTAAACGTTCCAATCAAGGTGGTTTCCCACGTTGTGATATCTCGCAATCACGCAACATCTTTATACTTTTATTAGATTAGACCCCTTCAATAACGGCCCCACCACGGCGCGCGGCGCAATCCATTGTTTTGGGGTGAGCGTGAAATGGGCAGAGCACTGAAACCGTTATTAACTTTTGTGTTCAATATCTATTATATATTTATGACTGACAGACTAGGCATTTGAACACAGCTCACCTGATGTTAGCTGATGGTGTGGTTGAAGATTGTAAACATGGGAAATGGGAATGGAACTAACAAAACTAACCCGTGAGGCCGCTGAAACACACCATTCACCGACAGATTTAAAATTGACCGTTGTTGTCGAGGACTTCTTAATTAGGTCAAATAACTGGTAGAGATGTTTGGGAGAAACCGAAAATAAAAATATCGTCCTAACAAGAAAATAGAATAGAAAATATTTCGAATAACTACATACCTACCTAATGTAATTTGTTCTTCTGTTTGTTGTAACACATCGTTATGCGGAAACTACTTGACGATTTGATTGAAACTAGCTTTGATGTCTCGGATTAACAAATTTATTTTAAATAAAATACCTTTAATACCAATACAATAAAGAATTTCCGGGGAAACCCCTAAAATTCACGCAGCCATTCGACAATATAAGTAGGTATATCTATTAAAATATTTATCTAGCAAAACAATAATTTAAACTTCTAATTACATGCTTTATTCTGGTACAATAATAGAAAAGCTCCCAATATAAAGCAATTTGTATAATATTGTTGTAAATCAGTTAGCTCCATAGAAAGATCCGCATATTTTATGAAGAAATATTATGACGAGCCCATGTCTATGCAAAATAAGTGCTGTTACGACGTTCATGAATTATGCATCAACTAATTGAAAGGGGTGCAGAAATGTGTGATTTTTCTTTTATTTATTCATATTAGCATCATTACTTTATTACTTACTTACTTAAGTATAGCAAAAATACCTTAGAGAATAAAACTGTACGATTTTTTAGGCACATATTAATGTGGCTGAAAAAATACTACACCCCTTGGCGATCATTGCCTCTGATTTCCCAAAAACCGAAATCGTTTCAAAAACCATTTATTTATAGTTGTTATGCCTACACCACTTTTCATCCGGCCTCACTCAGAGTTGTTTTAATCCCTACTAATATTATAAATGCGAAAGTAACTCTGTCTGTCTGTCTGTCTATTACGCTTTCACGTCTTAACAGCTCAACAGCTCGTGAAATTTTGTACATACGTTGTCAGAGATACAGAGAAGGACACAGGGTATCTTCTATCCCGGAACTCCTGCGGGAACTCTGAAATTTCCGCGGGTAAAACTGCGGGGCACAGCTAGTGATTACTTAATTTCAAGTTAAGATTTTAAAAACAAAACTGCCGCACTCAAAGGCGTTCATTAAATTAATGTTAATTAGTTTAAATTTAGTAAAATGCCGATTGACATTAATTTAATGAACGTCTTTGAGTGCGGCAGTTTCGTTTTTATAATATTTACTTAAAATTAAGTAATCATTAAAACTACTCTGAGAGCGGCCGATAGACACAAAAAAATTAAAAAAACTTTAGCTTTGAACTCTGTAATTGTTATACAATAATAATAATATGCTCAGACATCATCACAAAGCGCCACCCTAGTCCCAACTAAGCAAGAACTATGAAACAACTAAGAAAATTTAGATGGAGAAGTTAGGGTCGCTATAGGTGGTTATTGGTACATGCGTGTGTCAGCCTCGGGGCCAACTGAGTGACGTGTGGAGTCAACACTAGTGAGTGACGGAATACTGAACAGAGGGAGGCGCCAGGTAGGAGCGAGCCGCGCGCGACGGGCGCCCCGTGTTCGGCGCACGCGCACCCGCATCCACACCACCTAACTGATAACGACGACGATAAATTAGCTGTTAGCTGGAAACAAACGCAGCCTTTCACAACCTAACGTACACCTATTAACATCGCTATTTCCACCTTGTCCTTTTTTTTACCTACTATACATAAAATTACTATGAATTTCCAGAATAATTTACCTACCTACATTAAATACTCTGTACTAACAGACTTTTCCTGCATGCAAATAAAAACCACGCACATAGTAGATATTATGTGCCTGATTAGCTGTAGCAAACACTTTAGTACTTTCCTTACTTATTTCCAGGTTTTTATAGTAATTCTGGGTGAAACCGCGAAAGGAAGTACTAGGTAGACACCTAATTGTCTGTAATTTAATTGATATAATATTATGTAATTTTTTGTGCAGATCATTTTACACAAGAGATATTTTATTCATAAGATTTTTATAATGATGAAATAGAATAGTAGAGTCATGGTCGGACCAACATCTGGCCAAGCTGATGGATTCTCGACGCACAAAGACATAAATTTCGCTAAAATTTCGATTGCGCATTTCACACGCACCGCATTAGTCACACGATCTACACCGCACTTACAGCTTTCGTATCGCCTGGCTCAGGTCAATCATACACGTATTTGTCTATGTGACAGTTGCGCGAGACACGCGGGGGCGTACTATTTGTTCGGAGTTCGACTCCCCGACAAAATAGTTGTTTGATTAACTCTCTTTCATGTCGGTGTTCGTCGGAACGCGATTGTCTGCGGATTTTGTTTAATTTGATCCTTTGTTTGAGAGTTGGCCGTGTGGAAAGGCTTATGAGATAGAGGGTGCGGTGAATATAGATGGATATGAAGATTCGGTAGCACGTGAAGGGTTGTCCTTTTTGGCAGTGACAGATCGTTACCTTGTCATAGACCATCGAGAGGATATCATATCTACAGATTACGAATGAGTTAATTTTCTATTTAAATGAAGATAAATCATACACATAATCCCTAAATAAAACATTTCAGTAAATGAATACAAATATAAGATATAAGTAAGTATATACCGACAATAAAGATAACATTTAAAAATCCCAAACACAAGGGTAACCCTATGTTTTGAATCACAAATTAATAGGTAGGTAAAGAATAATAAGCATTTTTTCAGTACTAATCACAGATTTTTTTGCCATAGGTTTAACAATGAGAAGACCCTAACATTAATTTTTTTTTTATATATATTTCCTCAAGCTGGAATGGTCACTAACTCAACAGGATATGGTTGCAAGCGCAGGCTCTACATACCTACCTGCGCTGATTTTCAGGACCGTCTTACCTTATGATGAAATGCATACAATAGGAATAAACACAAGCTAGGTAGGTACCTACTACCTAATTTTACCATAATTTGACAACACGAATGATATTCGAAGATTTTAAGGGAATATTGGTAAAATACTAAAAGCTCAGTCACTACTCAACTAAATAAGAGTACTCAAGCACTTAGGTACGACTTTCGTACGGCATTTTGTAAGTTCACGAGATTTCAAGAATGATTATTTCAGCATTACTGACAGCTGTTACAACTTTGACCACTTACTGCCCTATCTACAAGGTTGCGCACATAGTATTTATATAATATCTGGGTGACCGAGCTTCGCTCGTAGTACCATCTGTTGTTAAGTAGAAAAGCAGTACCAAACACTCATTTTTCATTGCCTGAAAAAACGGATAAAACGAAGTTTTCTAAAATGAAACCTAGCTAGATCGATTAATCGCCCCTGAGACCCCCTGCTTTTATCCATCATAACGCATTTTCTGTCTTCGGAATTACAAAATACCCATAATCTAAAACTAATAATTACCGACTAATCGTAGGTATTTAGCTAGTATAGGTAGGTATGTAGAAAGTACGAGGTACTGTGGCTGTGGGTGAGAAAGATAAGCAAGCTCTACAAGAAGCCATACCGTACCGTAAGTTGTGACTTACCTTAAAGTTTCGACCACTGAAATCACCAGTCTGTCGACAAGTCATGAACACTTCGGTAAATGTTATTCAGCCAGATATTATTTATCTAACAAAAAATTCGAGTGAATAACCTAGCTTTATTGCTTGCTTGCTATTTTATCGTTAAGAAGTTATCAACCGAAAATGATCGATAGGCACTCGTTATGCAGTCGAGACTGTAACCCCTGACTTTAAGCATAAAGGGATTTTCACGTTGTTATATAGCAATAGGTATATTGCACGCTTTTCTGTGAGTAGGTAACTCTAACAAGCTAATAAGGTTGCGAAATCTTCACCCATTCACCGACGACTTAAGAGGACTGTTGTCAATTTCACGAATTGATGTGTTCCGCTGTCGCGAGGGGGAGGACAAATTGTTAATGAATCGCAGAACTGCTTTTTATTTAGCGTCAATTGATACAACACGACATGGCTGCCTAACTGGCAGATTCACGTTAGTCACGATTCCAATCGTTAGATATAGAGCTCTATTGTAAATCTATTCCAATGTAGGTACATTGAATAAAAAAAATGTAACGAAATTATTTGTACATAATATAGTGTTTATTATTTTTAATTAATTTATTTATTTATTTAAGCTTATTGCACAACATGGTACAAAAGGCGGACTTAATGCCACAGTGGCATTCTCTACCAGTCAACCTTCACGGCTGTAATCTGTCGGCTTAATGTGCAATAAATAAATAAATAAATAATGTGAGTATCCTAGTAGCGATATACAAAATATTTAGGGATAGGATAATGTAGGAGCGATGCGGTTTAATGTTTTGCGTGATCAGATTGAGAATTGACCCTTGGGTAGAGAGCGGCCTCTGGAGAAGGCAAATATCGAAATTGCAAAGGTGCAAAAGTGAATGTCCATACATGGATGTCATCCATAGTCTCTGTATACCCACTCAGAGATAAGTAGGTATGAGAGTTATATTATACCTACAGTAGGTAATACAGTAGAGACGAAATACGTGAAGTAACTTTTAAATTAGGAGGCGTTCTATACAGTGTACCTCAGAGATGAGAAAGAGGTGAAAGGATGCACACAGCATGGAATTGTCATAGAAATATGCAAACCTATAGCTGGGCCTAGCCTAGTCTCGACACACTTAACGATCGATGTGATCTCCTATCGATCGTTAAGTTTAGCGAAAAAATTCGCTTGCCGTATAGAGATTATCGTTAAATGAAAGTCTCTACTGTGAATGTTATAAACAGTTTTTCTACGTATAAGTTATCAATCGAAATCTTTAATTTGACAGTTGTGTTCGATACTACCTATAGCGGAAAAAAAAATTTACATTGTAGAGACTACGAAAAATCAATATAGGTATTTTATCGTTAAGAAGTTATCAACCGAAAACGATCACTAAATATATCGAGACTGCAGGCCCAGGTAGTATAAGCTTGGATAAATAATGATTTCTCACCATATGATTAAACCAGCTCATTCACGGTAACAAATTGTGACGTAAACCTATCATGCACTGTCAGTGTTAACTGTTAAGTAAATATGTAGAATATAACAGTCGAGTTTTATTAGTTAGAAACTTGAACTTGATAATAATTCATAATAAAGTGGTATGTTGGTGGTAGTTAAAGAATCCAATGACTCCAACAAAAAAACTATACGAGATAGGTACCTATTAAGTGTTTAGGTACAATAATGTGTTGCACAAAAATCGAAAAACTTTCAGCAGAGGTTATCCCTGAAATCAGAAGTGGCAAAATACACTGCGGGAAAACCCTATTGGCGACGTTTGCTTAGCGCTGATTGGTCGGTAGGCGGCGACAAGCGGAACGGAGCGCCAATATCGAAAGGGCGGGACACGTTCGTGTAGTGGTGGGGACTAGCATCCCCATGTTTATTTTTGTTGTTCAACTTAGTAAGCTTAAAGCGGCCGGTTAATGCGGGTCTGGTGCATCTCATGCACTTTTATAATACTGCATCGGGCTAAGTGAATGTGATAGAACTGTGCCTGTGACAATTAGGATCTAAAGCGATCTGTGTGCAACATATTAGTTTCCTTGGAAATGGTTGTTCTGTAAGTACCCATCTGCTCATTTTTTTTTATGTTGGTATCTGGCACTGACATACCTATAGTTCCATCGACGTTCAGCTCAAGGTAAATAAGGATAATTTAACCTATTCATTAAATACCTACAGACTTGCTGAGCCTTTTAACTACGTTGTGAAATAAGTTTAAATAAATAAATACTTAACTTGTTCAAATCCGGTTCGAAGGACCAAAATTGTGGTCGACGCGTAGCAATTAAAAATTTGCATGGATATGCGGTACGATATTTTTGCCATATTAAGGCTGAAGGCAATTATGTTATCGTTGTAGGTAGGTACCTACTCTTGGTTTCTAGACTTGGTTGGAGAGTAAGTCTAACCCCCAAGTAGGTATTATAATCAATTAACTATAAAAAATATCATTTTTGTGGTACCTACCTAGGTCGTTTGTGAACAATATAATTAATGAGATAGGAAACTTGTAAAGATTCGGGCACCATGTGGACGAAACCAAGAGTAGGTCCTACCTACAACGATAACATAATTGCCTTCAGCCTTAATATGGCAAAAATATCTCCTTAGTAGGTAAATGAATAATCACTAAAGTGTATCAATCCCATCTTTGTCTTTGGTACCTACTAAGAGACCTGGTGCGTAGAGGTCATTAAATGAGGTCAAAGGTTTTTTAAAGAAATCTCTCTTGATTGACCTGCGGTATGTTCTAAAGAACTGTAAGTTAACCTACCCGTTTTTATAAATAAGGTTGATGTCAACCTAAATACGGGATTATACTAATACTATACTAATTCCGATACATAAGTCTATTCTGTACCTACGTTCTTATAGGTACAAAATTAAATAGCCCTATTTTTATATAGATTATGAAAATTCTTAACCCCAAACTTTCAAACGTTAAATTTTAATATAGTGCGATCAAGCTACAACCAATTGACAATAAAAATTAGACACATAAATAGTGCTATAGCAAAATAAACATTGTATTTAGAGCCCTCTCTCATGTGTAATAAATGCGATTTTAGCTTACATTACCTGGCTCTACTCGTGTTAATAAGTTACAACTAGTGTTATTGTTCGGTCGGTGGGTGTACTCCGTAGTCAAAGTAGGGTGGGTTGTGGAAGGCGCTGTGTTTGGGGCTCTCAATTGGTTTTTAATTGAAACTTATTGAGAATACAGCTCAGGAACGTACCGAATTTCCGATTCGTAGGATCTGCAGTAGCATTCAGTTGAACGTTCATTTCATTTGGTAAAGAAAATTAAAATAGTTAACGTAAGAACCTGTAGATACTATTGGTGGATGCGTGAATAGACTCGCTAAAACTTGAATGATGAGTCCAAAAATAACTACTAGAAGCTTCTTAGTATATATTTAGGTGTTTTTGTGACTCTATAAAAACTCTACATACGTACTCGTGGGTATATACCTACGTACATAGGTGTTTCACAAGATGAGATGACGTATCTATCTTTGAACACGTCAAAAGTTATTGACAAATTAATGTAATAACAGTATGTAGGTGATTGATTTTACTTCTTCCCTCTGCCGAATACCGGTCGAGCCAAAGACAAAAAATTGTTCCCGCAATGTCATGAGTAACTTTACCAGTAAAGCGTCACGGGGACAGCGATAATGGACAATAGTAGGTCTATAGTCTTCGGCGCTACCGGCTACTTTTTTTTTGTTTTTATTTTTTTCTTTGGTTACTTACTTCATAGACGGACCTCAGACGGACAGAGACATCTAGTCGACAGTCAGTCAGTAGATTTTAACGATTACACTTTAATACTTCTACTAGCCCACGCCTACCTAAGCAATGGGCATGTTGACTAATTTTTATTTTTTAGTCCGTCTTGTAGATTATTAAAAAATATTGGACACGTATTTTTTCTTTTTTTACGTAATCAAAAAATAACGGCGATATATTGAGTTGAAATTTCGCGTGACGTCACTATTCTGACAGTTTGTATGGCTGTTTTGCGGTTAGTGACGTCACGACCTCCTCATCCTAAACTTTAATGCGCTTTATCTCTGTATATTTTAATTTATTTAAAAAAGCAAAAAATACGTGTCTATTGTTTTTTTATTTTTTAACTGACGGACTAATTAGAATTTTGATTTTCAAAAGTAGTCCACATCCCTATTCCCGAGAAAATCTCTAAAATTGTGGCTAAGTTAAATATAAAAGGCCCAAGTTAATTTCTTAATTCAGGCAGCTCTTATTACTAGGTATGTGTTACTAGTTAGGTATGGAAACGCGGTGTCATATCATTATTATGTTTTAACTTCAGAAACTTCTAGTTTCGGGAGATAAAGTATCGTTATCTATCGTACCTATCTTTATTCTACTGGAGGAGTTCCAGAGATTACTAACCAAATAAAAAAACTTTTCCTCTGTAGCACATTAGTAGGAACTTATGTATAGATAAAAACTGTTACGGAGATCGTAGTAAAATTTCTAAGCACAGTGTTCTACCTACCTATCTATATACTTACATTAAACAACTCATACCAGTACTCTTAAGTGCAGCCTACTGCCTACCTATATAAATACCTATTACTTAGGTACACAATTTTCTGATGTGGAACGTCTCCCTCGACAGTCGTTATTTATCTTCCATCACTCGGTCTAAGCATACAAAGTTATTTATCCAATTAAACTGAGCCAGCCCCTTCAGACGGCAATTCTGAAGCAATTGGCTCAACGAACCTTAGCGAGGGGAGACAGCATTTTCTCCGCGATTTGAATGAGTTTCGACAGTGGTATTTTTTGTGATTCTGTTACGTTCAATTTGTGTGGAATTCATGTTGATATCTACATATACTAATATAAGTTAGGTTGGTAAATAGCTACGTATCTACTTTAACTTAATATAGATAGATAAATCTAGCACTACCTAGAGTACCTACTATAGGTAACCTACTATATTATCATTCCGTAACTATACTAAAAAGTCAGGCAACAAGATTCAATTTGGATCCAATTCTGGTAAGTTCGTCGTATCGACTCTACATTTCTACAAGTACCTATCTAAGTCCGGCACCGCAGTAACCTTTTGTAGGTACCTAACTGTAGGTACTTATAATCAATAATCATACTGTTTAGGTATACTTAAGAGCTAGACATCTCTAAGTATTTTCTTTCTTACAATTAGTAAAATGCCAGAAAGATTTTCTAAATATTCCTAATTAGTTGATTATTTGATAACTTATCGAGCTCATCTTTCCAGGGGTCATGTGGAAATGTCCGAGGAGCCATCGAACCCCGATTGGGACATCAACGACACGGTGGTGCCGCGGCTGGTGAAGTTCGACTGTTTCGCGGAGTGGTGCGACGGGCACGTGCGCCGCGTGTACCCGGCGGCGTGCGACGAGGCGCGCCGACACGCCTCCGGCTGGGCGATGCGCAACACGAACAACCACAACGTGCACATACTGAAGAAGAGCTGCCTCGGCGTGCTCGTGTGCTCAGAGCGGTGCCGGCTGCCGAACGGCTCCAGGGTGCATTTGCGACCCGCGATATGCGACAAAGCTCGAAAAAAACAACAAGGTAACCACCACCACAACCACCCTAGCCTAATTATCTAAATGCGACTTAGAATAATTTAACTTTTTAAAGTATTTTTGCTTATCCCGACTGCGACTGAAGACAAACAAAATATAGATATAGTGTACATACATGACACTTGGAGTGCGGTGACTGGACTTATCCTGTAGTGACTCAAATATCTACATTCTGCAAAGCCGTAGATTCATATGGGTACCTTCACTTAACGATTTTTTCAATAATAATAGCAGGTATTACCTTTACCTGTTTCTCGCAGTTTCATCCTTGTTTATAAAGGAGTTCCCGCGAGAATTCCGGGATAAGAGTAGGTATATAGGAATTTCATGTCACTCAGGAACACTAGTTTTCTATAAATGGACGAATTTTTAAAATAGGTTCAATAGTTCCAGAGATAACTTCCTACCTACAAACAAACAAACTTTACCTCTTTATAATATGGTAAATGCTTAGATTATGATTACAAAGCAACCACATCCTTTAAAAATAAAAATTGAACTCGTTATAATCCTTTCCTAGGTAAACCCTGTCCTAACCGACTGTGTAATGGTGGTCGTCTCGAAGTCCAGCCTTGTCGCGGCCACTGCGGATACCCGGTCACACACTTTTGGCGGCACACAGAAAACGCAATATTTTTCCAAGCAAAAGGCACTCACGATCATCCACGACCTGAAGCTAAAGGTGCGAGTGAAATGAGGAGATCCATTGGTGCTGGCAGAAGGGTCAGAGGTCTGGCGCTTATACTCGCTAAAGAAGCAGCAATCGCTGACAAACTAACATCTATAAAACCTGAGAAACAGATGGGCAAAATGAATATTGCACCACCACAACCACCTCCTCTAATACCTGATGATGATAGAGGTAACTTAGGTAAGTCGTCTTTGTAGTTTATTCATTTGTAGGTACTTACCTACTTTAATTTAAATCACCTGTAGTAGGATGTGAATGACTTGACTAAAGATGATGCCGCGGCGCCTTTCTATTTAGCTTTAGGTACTGTTCAATTTAGGCACTTTCATACAAAATCTATGCAGAAGCATCGCATCTTCGCGTAGCAAAAAGTATCTACCTACAGAAACAGAGCCCGAACGCAATACATTGAGGAAGTAGGTATCTCTACCTACTTTCGGTCTTCTACTTAGGGTCGCGCGTCATTGCTTCTTCTTTGTCATACATTTTTCCTTTAGCCTGCTTCTAAAATGTCAGGGAATAAACCAATGATCTTAGTATTGGAATAAACCAAATGTGGCGTAAGGTCAAGTTGCACACATTTAGTGGCCACTATTCACAGCTGGAAGCAATTATCTTACATAGTATTGTCGCGGTCGAGCTTAATCAATAGCTTTCACTTGATGTTAATTAAAGCTTTCAAAGCTATAACATCAAGTGAATCTTCAGCGATACCTACGACCACCTGCGAGCTTGGCGAGATTACCTATTGGACATGGAGTTCAGTCTTTAAGTGTTTGAGTGTTGTGTTGAGTTTGTGTGATCTGGGCCCTTAGGTATTCACTATGACTAACAAAAACGCGCCTCCCAAAAACGCAATCCCAAACGTTCTATATGCCCAAATATTAGAAATAGATAATAATTCTGTATGCCATAAGAAACGTTGTGAATGTATTTTTTTTGGACTGAAGCTTCTTCGATTACGAGGGAAAGACATTTATTGCGGCGCGTTATCGCGCCGTGTTATGGTCATAGTGAATAAGGGCCCTGGACCTAGGAACCCTAGACCTAGTGTTTTTGTAAAGTTAGGGTTCACTCCAAATAAAGAACCCTAGCACGAAATAGTATTTTGCAAAATTACATGTCGCAGTACGAAATCTTCAAGCTCTTACTCTACCAATCGACATTATTTAATTCAGCTGTTTTCTCCATAACACAGAATACAATAGATACAGAGAATTCCTTCTATAGGTAGGTATCTACCTACTAATATTAAAAAAAGGAAAGATAATATGTATTTTTGTTTATTTGTAAGGAGTTAACACTACTGGACCGATTTCAAAAATTCACCATTAGAATGTTACATTATCCATGAGTAACAAAGGCTATATTGTAACCCGGAATCCCGTGAAAACACCAAAACTACCGCGGGTGAAACCGCGTGGAACAGCTAGTACTAGATATAATACATACCTATACTTTTGTAAACGTACCGACTTCATGGACCTCCCATTGTTCCAGTGTTCGCGTGCGCTAACTGCGGTCAGTACGAGTGCACGTGTCGATGGCGGAGCGAGCAGGCGATGGAGCCCTACGCGGCCGCCGCGTGGACCCCGGCGGAGCCCAGCGGAGCGCAGCATCACGCGTACCCGCCGCACGCGCCGCCCGCTTCTTCAATGCCGCAGCAATCTTACGACGCCTCTATATGCGTGCTACCCACCGAAGAGCTATTCCACCCGGAGGAAATATTCCAACTAGATCAACCGATTAGGATAGACTTCCCAATAGAAGAATCGACCTTAGAATCGCCACAGACCTTCGCGGAATTGAACAGTGGCGATGAGTCGAGACCGGAGGGAGCGTATTGGATCGACTGGCAACAAGCTCCCGTCGGCTCGGAGACCAGCGGGACGCCGTCGCCAGAACTGTTCGGCAGCTGTTACCAACAAGCCGAGGCCTACAGAGAGCAAAACTATCCCGTCCACAATGGATGTTATTCAGAAGAAAGCAATTATTACAATATGGAAAATTTCCGAACGAACAATATTAATAATGACGAAAACGACCAAAGATATTTTAGATTCGGCCAGGAGTTTGTGCAAAATAATCCGGAGCAGCAGTGGAACTACACCGACTGCGCCTATGGGCCCAACGACTCTTTGTGTAAAGAGTTCTTTGACGCCCAACAGACTGTGAACGCCCTCAGTGCTCTTTCGTATAATTAGAACAAGTTTATTATTACTATGTACAGTGTAAATACGAAATAATAGGTGTAAAAAGAAATGTATATTTTATTATTTTTATCAACTAATCTGACAATCACCAAAACCAATTATTGCTGATAAAATTATGGTAAGTACCCAGTATATTCGTTTTAGAATGGAAAATAAAAAATCTTCAATTTACAAAATGTTCTATTTATTGTATATAAAATCATTAAAATTGTCAATTTTACAATTATTATTATTATTTATGCACTAACAATAAAATTGGTCACTACCTACAAAATAGTCCATTAAAGCGATCACACGATCAATTTATTATGAGTTTGTCGTCACAAAACGTACGAAATGTGCACAGCGTCCACGATACTTGCGACCATTCCAACATCGCAACTTTACAACCGGGCCCGCTCGCCGCCATCGGCACAACAAACTAAAATACAAACTTAGCAGTTAGCTGTTATTCAAACTTAATAATAAGTTACCATCACATTTTAAACACGAATATTTACAATGTTCTCATCGTCAATAATAATATTGCTTTCATGTGTTGATCAAACTTTAACTGCAGCCACGTTATAGGTACTTCCAACTTTTCGAATTATAAAATTTTGTTTCGTTATAATAATAAATACCAGTCTGCAGTACAGAAAGCGAATAGGCGATGATATTCTATAATATTCAGAATAAAAGGTCGTTTCATATGTTAGGTTAGTTCAATTCAATGAGTTAGTACTCATTCATCGAATCATAGATGTGTAGTTTAGAATAAAAAAGTATTTGGGGAAAATCCAATGATGAGTTAAAAGAGAATAATAGGTGCAAATCTAGTTAACAATTTAAAGTTCAAATAGATAAAATTACTAAGCGACAGTACCGTAACAAGTATTTATTATTATAATAATGAATTAAAGTGCCAAACATTTCGTTGGTATTGTTTTTAAAATGAAAGCACAGCACAACACTATCACAGCAGTCGACCAAAGCCGATGACAATATGACTCCAGCCTTATTTCTTCGCAATAGCTCTACATCTCTATAGGAAGTAAATCCAGAGACACGGGTAGCCCCACGTTGGGCGCCACTTACAATAAGGCCACAAACAAATTAAGCGACATTCTCTTATTATAAGATACAATTTGCGCTCCAAATAATGTATTATAATTATGTAGTTATTATAATAGATAATAATTAATCTTATAACACGCAAGGACGCAAGTGTCTGTGAATTTGTATCAAGACTATAAGTAAAGAAAAATAATCATTTTAATATATTATATGCTGGTGGCGTTTCTATCTCTCACACTATTAACTTATTAAAGGTATAATTAGTACCTACTGAAATCTAATTTAATTTAAAAAAAAAAAATATTTTCCATAATTAGAATACTCTAATAATAACTTAAATGTGGACGATTTGACCCACAAACATGATGGACAACGAAACATAGTGAAATAGAGAGAAAACTTAATACAGACAACATTAAAACAAAGAGTAATGGGTTACAAAATTTGAATTAAATTCCAGTAATAATTAACCGAGCATTTTACGTTTACAGCGTGACAGACAGAATCGGCATTATTTCAATAAATTTATCTAAATTGTGATTTCTATTTATGAGTAAAGTTGAACGAGATCGTGAGTTAAGCGTTACCGTT
Organism: Zygaena filipendulae; assembly: GCA_907165275.2. Lineage (NCBI taxonomy): Eukaryota > Metazoa > Arthropoda > Insecta > Lepidoptera > Zygaenidae > Zygaena > Zygaena filipendulae. The sequence goes on from OU015649.1 coordinate 5,235,391, forward strand.
TGCTGAAGGATTCTTAAAAACATTCGTAAGTGAAATATCTAAGGAACTACGGTTCCGCTAAATATTTAAGACTTAACTCTTACGTGCCAACCAACGCTTCTAGGGTAGAACTATAGGAGAATGTTAAAAATATAAATGGGCCATTTTTTTCACTATGGCCTTTTTTCACGTACCTATCAGAGGTATTGACGACACGATAATTCGCCTTACCATTACATTAAACAGATGACTTTTGTGCTAAATTACATCTGCACTATATATACCTACTAGAAAACTTTTTTCTCACTAAATAAATTCAGCAGCACAATAAAAAGAGGCATAACATTAAAAAAATAACTAACACTACTTCACATTCAGGGAATAAAACAAATATTATTTATATCTAACTTATGCCGTACACAATCGGCACACAATTATTGTGAAAGTCGAAAAAATTAAAAAACAACAAAATAAAGCTTTAAAACAACATAAGTATTAATTTGTACTATGCAGACTAAATAATATTTGTAATTCGAGTAGTATGCTGCCTCTGTGATCCAAAAAAGGTAGAACATAACATTATTATCAACCGCAATTATTATGTAAATATTAAAAAAAATCCGCGGAAAAAATATATCATTATAATAATACGTTCAGTAATATTATCAGCGAAAAGTCAAATAATAAAATATTAATATTTTTACGCGTTATCAAAATATAGATTATGAAATTTTAAAGTTTTTCAATTGTACAAAGAAATCGTACGCATGAAGATATTATATCGAATTCCTACATCGATTGATCGTCCATAACACAATTAAAATACAATTTCCAAGTAATCAATATGCGACCCAATGAATATATAATAATATGTTCATATATCATAATAGTAATAATAAGGATAGCGCACACAATCCTTGAACATCCATTCATAATAAAACTATCACTCGACTTTCATTTCGAGTGTCGCACACACGTGGCTTACTTTTTTCGTTGCGTTTTATAAAACACTGTAACCTAATTTCTATGTAACTTCGATTTTAAAACAAAAACAAAAGTAATGTTTGGCCGAAATCCCCGAACCAGAAGTGACTGATGGCTGTTCGCACCGACTGCCGACTTCAAAAATAAATCGTAACGGAAATAATTTTCTCATATTTCCGTTGGAATTGTGTGTGACAGAGGTGTGTGCGGCGAGTCTAAAAGTCAACCCAGATGAAGCGGAAAACTGCTTGAGCACTTGTTTAATGGTAAAAGACTGTACTGCGTTATATTTAAGTACAAACTCCACAGCACATCAAGTGTCGGTTTGCTTCCTGCTCGACGTCTGCGTCGTATTTTGTACATAAAACTAATGAAAAACAGTTCTCGAGCAGTTTCCCGCCTAATTTGTGACGACGATATCGACTCGAGTACACAAACGGTCGACGCGACTAACGATGAGTCGTAAAACTTAAAAACAAGTTTTGCGCGATCACAATTTCGACATCGTACCTGCTGTCGTACGGCGCACCGCTTCCAAACGTATATTAGCAGCTGTCGAGAAACTGGAGACGTATTTTTTGGAGTCGTTCGAATTACTTTCCGCACACGAAATCGCCAGATTTGCACGCGAACGTAGAAAATATATTAAGAGCACTCGCATGCGATCTTGCGAATCCGTGAGCGAAAGTAATTCGAGCGATTCAAAAATACGGCCCCCGATCGCTATTACAATGAGGAGTCAACCGTGCGCTCGGGCTCTAGACTCGCCGCCTAGGGATCGCGCGCGTGTGTGGTTATGTTCGGCGGAGCGGCAGGTGCGTGGGGCGACGCGGGCCGGGCGCGGGGGGCGCGAGGGGTGCCGGGGGAGCGGCTCGCCCGAGGTCCGCGGCGCCGGCGGGCGCGGGCGGCGCGGGGCGGGCGGGGGCCGCGCGTCAGGGCTCGGCCTCCTGCGCGAGCTCGGAGCCGGGCGGCGCGGCGCCGCGCGCCACCACCTCGAGCGCGCTCACCGTCAGCTCCAGCGGCTCGGAGCCGCCGTCGGCGCACTGCCCCACGCTGCACTCCATATCCGTCCTGACACACATTACGGTGTTGCGATAGTTGAATCATCGAAAATTCAATATTATTAGCCAGTAGAAACAATTGTTTTAATTGACTTTTTATTATTTGTTGTAATGTCAATAATGTGGACGTTTGAAAGCAAGTCACACATATTCGAAATAAGAGAGTATCAACTAGTGTAGGACATTTTTATAAACGTTTATTTTTTACAATCCGTTCTGCTCTCACTCTTTAATCTCGCATCGATACTCGATACTGGTTTCTTCATTAAAGATCCATCGATGGGGGGACAGGGGACTTTAATAGACACATCCATAGTGTACTTACACAGCGGGCGGGTAGGTGCGGGCGGCGAGCCACACGTCGCTGGTCTCGATGGAGTCGGGCTGGTCGACGCTGGCGGCGGAGGCGGGCTCGCTGGCCGACGCCGGCGACTCGAGGTTGATGAGCGTGCCGGTCGCCACCTCGGCGGGCTCGGCGGGCCCGGCGGGCTCGTCGGCCTGCCCGGCTGCCTCATCCAGCCTGCCAGCCTCGTCGGCCAGCCTGCCCGCCTCATCGGCCTGTCGGCCCGGCTCCTCCGCGGCCAAGCTAATCGATTGGCTCGTGTCCACGGACCGCTGCATGTCTGTTTATTGTATATTGAGAGATAAGAAAAAGAAAAACAGCTCAGGATTTTTATATTTAGGGCCCGGCTGACTTTTTAATGAGACCGTCCGATTTGAAAAACTAGTGTTAAAGTTTCTACGTGGACAATCTGTAATTGTCATCGCTATAGAAAATTAAGGAACGTATCGCCACGTCATCAAAAATTTGACTTTCGATTGGAAGATTTTTCGTGACCACGTGACATGATGATACGCCCCTTAGTTTTTTATAGAGATAACGATTATAAATTGTCAACTAGGCTAAGAGGGCTAATATTAAAGTTGAGTTTTTCAGATAATTTCCGAAGCAATCCCGAGATATACGATGCTGAAACCGTCCGTAAATCTCAAGTTGAATTTACTTTACCATTTAAATTTGAATCAATTTAGAGATTCTTTCATTATTATTCGACAATTTTTACTCATAATAGGTACTTTAAAAATTAATATAATACATAATAGTGATCGCTGGTGAACACTAAATGTTTAACATAAACAAAGAGCATGAAACTTTGATTCCGCAACAACAGAAATAAACTCGATAGTATTCTAATAATAATAATAATAAATTTCATTTGGCTTAAAATAAAAACATTAAGTACTAAATACCAAACACAAAAGGCAAAAATATATACTTATGGGCTAAACTAGAGAAGCAAGCGTGTTTATTGATGGCTGACAAAGAACAACATGTACCACAGTCCTAAGACACTTACTTTTTTTTTAATTTGATAATAAAGTTATTTTACATTGTTACAGTGTAACATTTTAACTCTCATGGGACCATTGAAGGCTAATTAAAAAGAGATGTAAAAGATGACAAAAAGCAAAGACCTGGTGCATGCATGTAGGTCAACCATTTCCTGATGGGTCGATTCGCGCCCAACGTGGAGCGGAGCCGGCTTTGTAGTGTATCTGCAATACAATGCGAATGCGAGTGCCAGCCTGGTTATAAGCTGTGTCCACACCGTTAGCAATTTTCCTGTTTATAGTCGTCTATAGTTATATTATAGAGCGGAAAGATTTGTTTCTGTGTATGTTTGTAACGAATAAACTCAAAATCTACTGGACCGATTTCAAAAATTCCTTCACTTATAGCTCAGAGTAATAATATATACTACGCACTACTTATGGGAAGCTACTGTAGACCGGCAGAGCTAAGATGTGCAACACGATAAAATTTCATCGCGCCATTTTATCGATTCTCGTCGACATATTATATCGTTTTGTCTGCCGGCAGTAAAAAATGTTTAACCGAATCTAGTCTTAACTCAATATACCCCATAACCCCACTACTGAACCTTTTTGCTTGGATGCCCACAAATATTTATCGTATCGACAATTTTATGTTTCGTTCGATGACTCTATCGTGGCGCGCATCTTAAGATACTTTTTATCCCGTAATTGCCGCGGAAACTCCGAAATTAGAGCGGGTGAAACCGCGTGGAATAGCTAGTGGGTTATAAAGCGGCGTTCACAGCAATCTATTGGTTTTTAAATAAATAAAATAAAATAAAAACGGATTTATAACGTGCTAAATATAAGTGAACTTAGTCTCACTTTGACCATGATGAGAAAAAAATTTATACATACTACGTATATAACTTTGGTATTAAAAAGAATTTGCGAGTTTGTGGACCTTGAGGCATTATTACCATACTGCTTGCTCACAACGCGCATGTCCGTTACTGGCGCTAACCCAATGCTCTTAACAAAGTCTCCTACTATATACCATACTAATTCATAAATTTGAAAGTAACTCTGTTACCATTCACGTCAAAGCCTCCGCACTTTGATATTTGGCAATGAGATAAATTGCACCCTTAGAAAGACTAGTTATCTAGGAAACAAAAAAAATCTCCAGAGAATCCCGAAATTCACGGGGATTAAGTCGCGGGCAACAGTAAAATTGATTGAATTATAAATTACATTATTTTCTGTTTGCTTCAGACTAAGAGAGATGAACACAATGGGCAGTGTGGACGCACCTTAGCTTAAGCATAATAACGTACAATTTAGCTCGATATCGAGTATAAACACTAAAATAGGAAAGGAACATCGAAAAAACAGGCTCTACACATTAAGTTTATTTAGTTATAGAAAAGCAATAAAATAATAAACCATTAGTAAACATATTATTAATTCAACGGCTCGATTAGCAGCGCACATGCAGTGATATCCTATATTGCTAGTGAAAATTTACGACACAATATATAAATCTAAATGGAACAATCAGTAGGTACACTACGGCGAGTAATACACAAAGCAATATGATTAATTAAAAAAAAACATGTGGTTAAAACAACTGCTTTACATAATATACAGAAATGTGATTTCTTACAGCACATAAGAGTTATTTAAAAAGTAGCATATACACCAACACCACAAATTATGAAAGTCGATTTCTTTTTTAACAGCGTTCCATAGCCATATTAGTAATGTTTTGGATCTGTGACAATTTTTTTACAATTTATTAAGTGAGTTGCGAAGCGAGTGTATGAGTAAACAGGCAAATGAGTAAGTGATGAATTTATAATAACTTCGTAAACCTAGATATCTTAATTCAACATAATATTACCAATACTTTACTCTCTAAACAGTAAATCATTTAAGGTTAGTTTTTATTTGAAACATCTATCCAGTCCCTGTGAGATGGCTGAAGTAAGTAGGTGTGTGTGTATTTGTCTCGTAAATCCCCAATGGTAGGTACCTACTAACGGAACACACCAGCCCAGTTAAAATACAGATTCATGATATAGAGTTAGGTGAAAGAGTGAGTTATTCGGTGAGAGTTTCTACAAGTAGGTTGTCCATTAATCACGTAATGTTTTTAGAGACTTTTGGACCCCCACCTCCACCCCCACCAATCCCTACTCCTACTCCCTGGGGATACGTAGTGAGATTTTAGACTAACCCCTCTAAGACCAACCCCCTAAGAATTTTAAAAATTTAAGCGGTTATTACAGCGGGCAGAGAAATCAGTCAGCGAGTCAAGGTCACGCGCCGTTTTTCGGTATAGAAATCGTGCGTTCGACGGAAAAAATTAATACACGTAATATCTCTCGTCTTGTTGGAAGCCTTGTGATATTAAGTCCGCCTTTTGTACCATGATGTGCATAAAGTTTAAATAAATAAATAAATAAATAAAATATTTAATGATTTTTTCCCGAACCGCTTCCCCCCTTTCGAGCCTGACGTGATTAATGGTCGCCCCGGAGGTGGGCGAGTGGGCGAGTGCTAGCGGCCGGCGCGGCGGCTGGCGCGGGCGGTACGCACCGGTCCTGTGGCGCAGGTCGCAGCAGGGCGGCGGCGGGGCGGGGCGCGCGGGCCGCAGGCGCACGCGGTAGAAGCGCGACCCGTACGGCATGTGGTACCGGTTGCCGATCTGCACACAAACAAAAAAAAAGTTAATTAAATTAGTTAGTAAATTTATCCAGCCTTTCTTGAGTTTTGCGTATACATCACTGCATAGTATAAAACAAAGTCGCTTTCTCTGTCCCTATATCCCTATGTACGCAACGGATTTTGATGCGGTTTTCGCCAATAGATAGAGTGATTCATGAGGAAGGTTTATAACTATATTTTAGCTTGGAATTCCCGCGGGAACTCCGAAATTACCGCGGGTGAAACCACACGGGTCAGCTAGTTAAGAGTATTTTGCGAATATTATAAGAACGAAGTTCTTTATCGCACGATATGGATGGAAATAAAAATTCAATTTCCGTCACGGCGTCATACGGTTGCTCTACGGAAAAACAAAGCAACTGTAATTTTTTTCGAAATGAGTTTTTTTTTCTATCGTATCTTTTTCTCTCAACGACAATAGCAAGCTAGCAACGATAACAACAAGCTTAACACTGTTAGTGATACAGATTCCGTTTATACAATCACTGATATAGCCAACTCAGGGTAAGATCACAAACCGTTATGCTTCAAGCGTATTGAAGTTAAATACAGCAAGCTCGTGGATTTCAAATTCTTTTCAAATATCTCTGTAAGAAACACACAATAAAAATCAAAGGTGCAAGTTTAATGTGACTACCTTCTTGGCGTAGCAATAGTCCTTCGACTCTACAATGGCGATGGTGTACAGGCGTCTATCGCTTTCATTTCTGACGGTGATGCTGAGGCCGAGCGCAGGCAGGCATTCGCTGTGCACGAAGAACATTATCTGTGCTTCCTGGAGAGAGATAACAATAGTTTTAGTGACTGACTCGTTATGCTAAGCGATTGTTTGCAAAATTCATTATCTTGCTTTTTTGGTACATTAATGATTGCGGTGAATGTCTCAACAATACCACAATAAAATTAAAATATTTGCATTATAATGTATAAGAGTTTTATAGATAATACAGTATGATTAATAATAATTAACAGAATCCGTGACTGAAAACACTCCTGAGGGTCATTTCTGCTCACGCAAAATACAAATCTGTACTCCTTCTGCATCTATGGATGTCAACCCTCAGAATAGGCTAGTTTCCTAAATTTTCTTTTTTAGTACGTTTTGTAGATTATTAAAAAATATTGGACACGTATTTTTTTATTTTTTATGTAACCAAAAAATAACGGAGATATATCAAGTCGAAATTTCACATGACGTCACGCCTCGCTACAGTTTGTTCGCACGTTATAGCGAGCTGTGACATCACGAGTCCCCCACCCTAAACTTTAATGCGCTTTATCTATGCATATTTCCATTATTTTAAAAAAGCAAAAAATACGTGTCTTTTATTTTTTTATTATCTAACTGACGGACTAAATAGAATTTTGATTTTTTTACCCAGGAAACTAGCCTATTATACGTATATCCCCGTTACAAGCGTTGATCGACTTAAGCCGAAGAGCCTTTTATAGATAAATGTAGGAAAACCATTATCTATCTAATATATGTATATAAATCACGTGTCACGTTGTTTGTCCGCGATGGACTCCGAAACTACTGAACGGATTTTGATAAAATTTTGCAACCATTTATAATATGGTCCAACTTAAAAGATAGGATAGTTTTTATCCCGGAATTCCCTCGGGAACTGAAGGACATAGAGCACTTTTTTCCCGCAATCCCCGCGGGAACTCCGAAATTACCGCGGATGAAATCGCGGGGGACAGCTAGTTATTTTATAAAGGCGGGATGATGCGATTTTGCGTAGGCGAAAGTGACCCTCTAGCAGCTAGCTAGTCATTCCATTTTCATGTCGTTTTCACATGCAGTGTGTTTTCTCGATAAGTAGGAACTAGGTATGTTACCAAGGTAGTTTATCGGCACCGAACTCGGAGGCGGAGGTTTTTAAATTTGGGGAGTCGAAAGTGGTGTCACAAGTGAGATGTGTTAGTGTTACTCATCATCCGTAAATCATCAGTATTGGGTATAAGTAATGAAAGAGTAATCGACGACAAAAACAACTCGTGTACCCCGCACGAATCTCCGATTTGAAAGTGTCGAAGTCCGAAGTTCCGACTTATCAGAGACGGAGTCGAAGCTCCGTAACATCTTCAGTAGGAACCATCTATTTCTTTTTAAAGTGTTTCGTTCGTTCGGCGTGTGTGTACACTGTACAGTGTGCTGTGTGTCGTACCTGCAGGACGGTGTAGTTGTGGTGCGAGGGGTCCCACAGCACCAGCACCACGTGCCCGGGCAGGCAGGCGGACAGGCTGAGCGTGCCCGCGCCCAGCCCGAACGGCGTGTGGGTGCGCGCGCGCACGCGCCTGCGCTCGCGCTCCTCGCGCGCCGCCAGCGGGGGCGGCGTGGACCTGACAGCGGCGCACACTTCACTTCACAATCCACTTCACAACACACAAATCTACTTGACCCCACACTGACTTACTTCCTATAGTGGTAACCAAGCAACACGTGGTACATACCAGCCCGGTGACACTCCATACAAATGAACTGATTCAAGTATACTGCCAGACAAGTAAATACGGCCGGCTTTTACGTAGACGTGTTGAGCGTGGCTGCGTATCGTAAGGTTGACAGCGAGCTGACAGTAACTGTCAGAAACTACCAACAAACGTTCGCGGAGCATGAAGGGATATGAAATTTGTGGTAGGCGGAGTGTCGCTTCTTTACATAGGAATGTTCTGTATTCATTGTTATATACTACATAATATTATTATTACATATACACTATATTTAAAAAACACGCCCAGAGTGGAAAATAGAACCCCGGGTTCATCACACGAAGTTCACCCCCACCGGGAATCGAGACCGAAACCTCTTGATTAGAAGGTGGACGACGGATTCATATATCATCCTCCCTTTTTTAAATTTGTATTATTAATAAAATAATTTACAGTACGCATGCGAGTGGCGTCTTAGACGGCTAACCTTTTGAGAATTAAAACAAGTAATAACCGAAACAATGACATACTTTTCGTTGTTATAACGTTTAGTTCGGAACGTAATCCTGCAGTATCCGAAATTACCTGTCTTCATTATCGTCGTCTCTACTCCTTTGTGCCTCTTCTTTCCTCTCCAATTCTTTTTTGAGAGAGACGATCTGCTGCTGAAGCGCAGCCTTCTCGTTTTCCAGAGACGCCAACTAAAAACAAAATCGCCGTACTGATTATATTTTTAATAGTTTAAAAAAGGAAGTCACCAAACGACCCGTATGTATATTGTATACACAAGTGTGCTAAATTGTATGAGTGAATTTATGTATGTTTTCCGAATATTTCCCAGAAACTAGAAAGTCTAAATTTTTTTTTTGAGGTTTATGCCAGTTTTTGATAAAAAAATAACCAACCCCAAAATGGCGTTCCTACTATTATTTTTCCCTTTTCAGTTCCGTGTTTAAAATTAGGTTTAACTTTTTTCTAATTACTCTTTTATTATAAATCTATACAAATAGAATGCTATGTCATGAATGACTGACGGATCAACGCACAGCCTAAACCGCTGATCGTAGAGACCTGAAACTGGGAGGGTGTGTTGTTTGTATGACGTAGGCATCCAATAAAAAAGGATTTTTGAAAATTCAACCCCCAAGGGGATGAAAAGGGGTTGCAAAGTTTGTATGGAACGATTCCGCGGGAACTTTTAAATTATCGTGGATGAAACCGCGCGGGACAGCTAGTATTTAATAAAAGAATACCTAATAATTAACGCTTAACTAGCGATAATTAAAATTGAACACAACTAAATTTCAAGACATATCGTGCGGCGCTCACGCGCGGGTGGTTGCGGGGCGCGCACGACTCGTGCGTCGCAACGCGGCCGAGGCTCACCTGGCACTTGAGCAAGTTGTCCAGCTCGTTGGTCTCGGGGTCGGTGAGCTGCTGGATGGTCTCGCGGTACTTGGCGCACTCGCGCGCGAGGCACTGCTCGCGGTCGCGCGCCGCCTCCAGCTGGCGGTCCTTCTCCGACAGCAGGCGGCGGGTCACCTCGTTGATCGACACCTGACCAGGGAGCGGCGAACAACAATAAAATATAACCTTACTAGCTGTTGCCCGCGGTTTTACTCGCGTTTATTTCGGAGATCTCGCGGAAATTCCAGAATAGCAAGTTCCTTTTCTGTACCTCTGGCGTCTAACAACGTGTAGTATGCAATAATAAATAATTCAATTTCACCCGTCTCAATTTCAGAGTTCCCGTGAGAATTTCGGGAAAAAAGTACCCTATGTGTTATTCTGATGTATAAGGTATATTATTGTAAAGTTCTATTAAAATCTATTCGTTAATTTTTGCGTGAAAGAGTAACAAATATCCTAAATACAAACTTTCGGGTTTACATTAGTAAGGAAGTAAGGATTTTCACCATCTCAAAACGAACTGCAGTTCCCACTCAGGGAATCGCGAAATTCGCGCGACCCATGGACCTGTGCTAGAGATATATTAAGTATTTTATATATTGTTTTGTTTGCACACCCCATCTTCTATATCTCTCCGTCTACCCAATGGTTAACTGGTAGAGAATGCCGCAAGGCATTAAGTTCGCCATTTGTACTTATCGTGCAATAAAGAATAAATAAATAAATATATTATGTACCTATTATGTACCTATATAATATTCTAAATCATCACATTAGAACAGTTTTTTTAAACTTGTGGTAACCAGAAAACAGCTAGTAAACAGCTAGCTAACAGCTTTCACGCCTTAACTACTTAACCGATCATCATGAAATTTCAGGGGTACAAAGACTAGGGACCTTACATCCAGTAATAAAATTACTGCCCCCGAATGATAGAAAATCGATTGCCAAAACCCCGCACACGCGTAGCAACAGACCTGTTTGTCCGCCTCGTACTTGTGCCGCAGCGCGCCGAGCTCGTCGCGCAGCCGCCGCGTCCAGTCGGCGTCGCAGCGCTCGAGCGCCGCGCGCACCGCCCGCTCGCGCTCCACCTCGGCGTTCTCCTTGGTCTGCATCACGATCGCGTTGTGGCTGCTGATCTCGATGACGTCGGTGCGCTCGATCTTCTCCAAGCTGGACTCGGACGGCGAGCGGTCCGTGCTCGTCAACGCCACCAAGCGGTATCTGAAAGCGAAGCCCTTTATAATTACCACATAGCTGTTAGTAGACTGTATTGACATAGATTAATAAAACTTTACAATACACAAATCTACTTGATTCAACACTAAATAATAAAGCTTAACAAATTAGCAAAGTAGTTTTTGCCTAAAAGAGTAACCAACATCCATCCATACATACAAATTTTCGCGTTTATAATATTAGTAAGGACTATAAACACGCCCAGACTTAAAAGTGGAACCCTGTACTCATCACACAATGTTCAATCCCACTAGGAATCGAACTCGGAACCTCTTAAATTAGCGGGTAGGCATAGTGACCTACTGTGGCAATCCGGTCGACAAATATGAGTCACTGTTATTTTTGATTGGTTTAAATCTTGTTGTAAAGTTTACAATATATTTTAAATAAATATTGCATATAATATTATTCTAGCAGGAAATAATTTACCTGGGGATTTCGATATCTAGCTAGTATTCAATAACTGTAAACATTTATTTATTACCTGGAACGCAAGGATTCTATTTCCGCTTTATAATCCAAGTGCATCTTATCTTGCATATCCTTAATGTCTCTTTCTTTTTGTTCGTTGAACTGTACCAATTTAGCTTCCATCTCTTTTATGTCATCTTGTGCTTTCTTCAGCATCGTCTTTGTGGCGTCGTGCTGGTTCTCCATGTCCTCGATGTGTTTTTGGTGCTCAACGGCGAGGTCTTCCGTCGCCTTCTTGAGTGAGTCGATGACATCGTCTTTGCTACTCAGAGCCGCTTTCATGTCGCTCAACTCCAGCTCGTGGTCTACAGTCAGCCGCTGTGTTTGCTGCTGAAACTTCAAATTATTCTCGTCGTTGCTTTTCTTCAGAGCCTCTAAGACCTCTAAATACGTATTCGTGAAGAACTCTTTCTGTTCACGCATTGCCATCTTCACCTTACTCATCTCTTCTCTCATGAACACAATGTTGGTTCGGCACAAGCCCATTAACAAGTGGAGGAATTCTTTCAATTTCTCCACAATGATTTTATGTGTATCCATATTATCCTGCAAGAGAAAATTGTTCATACATCTAATACACGAAATTTCATTCGTCTTAATATAATATCTACGTTACGTTTTCAAGCTACATCGATACCACTAGGATAATGGAATGTAAAAGCAGATTAAATAAAAATAAATCTACATTACAGCTTGTACGGGGCCGGTGAAGACAGGAGCAACCAAAAACAACTATAACATGTCAACTCAATTAAGACCTCTCTCATTTCGCTATTTTTGAACACGCATCGCAAAACAATTCATACAAATAAATGGAGTAATATTCATTTGTTTTCATACTCCAATCTGTCTGCAATCGCTCAGTCGGAGCTAAGTAATGCGAGCGATATATTATAGGAACTCTCAATATTAGATTCTAGTCCCAAATATTTTCTGGACATAACAAGCACAAGAAACCGACGACCCAACGGATCATACATAAATAATGTTTTTTTTGTAAATATGATGGGCATGATGACTAAATTAAAATTTTTAGTCCGTCTTGTAGATTAAAAAATGTTGGGCACGTATTTTTCTTTTTCTACGAAATAAAAAAATAACATTGAGTTAAAATTCCGTGTGACGTTACAACTTGTTTCGTCTAGGTACGCTTTATACTTAGTTATGACGTCGCGACCTCACCCTCCTAAATTTTAATGCGTTTTATCTAAGTACTTTTTCAATAATTCGAAAAAAAAATACTTATCTATTTTTTTACTATATGTATTAGTGACGGACAAAATATAATTTTGATTTATACAACGTGTTAATGAATTAACTGAAAACTAGAAAGTAGTTTGCTCGGAATCAACAAGCGAATCGATCGCACTATGTTTTAATATAGGTTATGTTTTTTAATTTTTATCAGCCCATGTCTAAATTATTTATAATACAATATTTGGCGCGTACGCCACCCGCAGCAAAAAATTCGAACCGGTAGGCGAGGGCGTAGCGCTTGGAATTTCGTAGATAGGTCATCTCCAAACTAATGTTGAATAACTTTTAAAATATAAATTTTTTTGACATAAAATATATTTTAATCATATTATTGTTTATTTTTTTGAATGGGGTGTATCAGGTTTGCAGTTAATTCATTAACACGTTGTATACGTTGTCATCATGCCCTATGATATATCAGTGTTTTTGTACAAGTACATTTGTAACAAGCATTTATTATCGTGGGCTTAATGAATACATTCCTCGTTTGGCTTAAATTATAAAATAAGAGAGAGAAAGAGAGACGGAGAGAGAGCGAGTCTTAATAGAGCAGCGGGCGCTGTACACAGGGCTTGTGGTGTGCACCTGTCTGTCGTCCCGGCCCCAGTCCAAGCTTGAGGGGAGCGACTCTTCGATATAGAACTCCGAGTTCTCGAACTCGTCGCCCCGCCGCGGGGGAGAGCGCACCTCGGTCAGCGTCGCCACCGCCATGCGCTCGGGCGCGCACGTGGTCGACGTGTCGATGCAAATCTTCTCCGGCTGGCCGCCCGGCAGTTTCTCGAAGTCACCAGTCTCCAGCTCCGATTCGAATTCCCTGCAAAAGGTTTGTGTATTAATTAGCCGCGCCTGCGCGGTTTCACCCGCGGTAATTTCGGAGTTCTCGCGAGAGTTCCGGGATAAAAAATACCCTATATCCTTCCCCGTACCCCTGACAACATGTATGCAAAATTTAATGGTGACCGGTCCAGTCATTCACGCGTGATGCTGTGACCAAGGGGAATAGGGATTCATTTTTATATACATAGATGTGGCAGCGTGTGTAATTTCACTTATTTCTTTGGTATAAACTGTAAAAAGTAAACTTTCTTTCCACTCGATACGTCATCGATCCATAAGGAATCGATTGATTCACTGAAATATCAAAGTGAGTAAAACGTTGAGTTTTAGAATCGAAGATGGCAGTTCCGCAATTTATTTCCGTGTGGATAAAAAATTGTAAAAGTTGATTTGTTGATTTGCTATAGTTTCTAGCTGATTTCCTCGATGTGCTCCAAGAGTTTTAAGGAAGATTTTGCAATCTATAACAGCATGGTTTGTAATTTCAAGCCGTACACGGAACGATGGTAATAGATTTAGATTTCACTTGAAACTGGGCTATGCGAAAGCTAAATGCGAAAGTCCATAAGAAGAAAAAGAAGAAGAATAAAACGCTCCCTATAGCATTTCCCAACCCAAAGATGTATGTGAAGTATTTTTATCAGCTCATAAAATAATTTTAATTGTGTATTTAGAGAATGAACGAGTCTTACTTGTCGGCCTCAACGCCATCCGCATTTAGCCTGCAAAAACCAAAAATCATTTCATTTGCTAGAAATATTGCATTTCCTTGGTCGAGTTTACAACGTTGCGATAAGAAAAACAACCGACCTCTGTCGGAAGAATTTGACAACGGGTTCCATATCGACTTTGGGCACGTCGCCGGCGAACTCCGGGAAGGCTTCCGATATGTTGTGCACGTCTTCCTCGGTGAGGTCGGGCAGCCGGTCGTCGAAGGCGGGCGGCGCCTCCGTGGCGAAGGCGGGCGGCATGTCCGCCATGCCGGGGTACAGGCTCTTGAGGAAGTGCCCTTCGAAGCACGCGTTGAACTCTCGCCGGTGGGACACTTCCGACGTGTGTATTTTGAGCAACTTATCAGCTAGATCTTTGGCCCACTGCAAAATTTTATGTGAATAAACTTACACTAGTTTTAGTGAAAGGCACCGATTTTTAATCTGATTTGTATGGGTTTCTTTTTCGTTTTTTTTTTCATTAGGTATTTATTATTTATTGAATCTAAATTGTACTTAATCACACCCGCGTTCTGGTCTCTTCCTAATTTTATGAGTGCTCTTAATGAATATTTTTCCTAGTAAGGTACATGCAAGCATGAAAGGTCATCGCGAACTTGATATGGTCCTTGTTTAACCTAGTCACAGGTAGTAATACTAGTATAGCGCGTGTGTATAAAAAAGCAAGTATTTGGGCTTAATCACACTTGGTTTGTAGCGAGCGCGTCAGCGGCGTCTGAACCACAAATCGGCGAAAACGCTGCAAAACAATCTCCCACTGAACGAGTCGGCGAGCGTTTAGCTGCAAACTGCGTCCTGCACGCGTAGTGCGCATGCACGCTCTATTTATTTTTATACAAACACTAGTTTTTAAGTCAAATTTTTGTACTACTAAAAAAAATTATATGGAGAATATCTGAAATAAAATCTTTTTTATTATTATTACTAGCTGTCCCCCACGGTTTCACCCGCGGTAATTTCGGAGTTCCCACGGGAATTTCTGGATAAAAAGTACTCTGACAACGTGTGTGCAAAATTTCAGGATGATCGGTTGAGCCTTTAAGGTGTGAAAAGATAACAGACAGAAAGGCAGGCAGAGTTACTTTCGCATTTATAATACAAGTAGGGATTATTTGATCAATGCGAACGTGTGCAACGTACGGCTCGGTAGGCGGTGGAGAACCGCCTCCTGCGCACGACCTCGTGCACGGCGCGCAGGAAGGTGCGCGGCGCCGCGTGCAGCTGCTCCACGATGCCGAAGTAGCGCTCCAGCCGCGTGAAGCACTGGAAGCTGAGCATCGCGTGCGCGTCCTGCACCGACATCGAGTTCTCGATCACCAGGATGGTTCTGCAACACGAACACGCAGCCGCGCACGCTCTCTATCACGGGTCACCACGTTATATATACTACTAGCTGTCCCGCGCGGTTTCACCCGCGATAATTTCGAAGAAGAAAAATCCTTTCTTATCGGATGCCTACGTCATACAAAGAACACACCCTCCAAGTTTCAGGTCTCTACAATCAGCGGTTTAGGCTGTGCGTTGATCCATCAGTCATTCAGGACAAAGCATTTTATATGTATAGATCATTGATTGATTTACATTGATTTACTATTGGTAATACTGACTGTCACCCGCGGTTTCACCTGCGGTAATTTCAGAGTTCCCGCGGGAATTCCAGGATAAACTATACGTATAAACTTTCCTCTTGAATCACTCTATTAAAAAAAACGCATCATAAACCGTTGCGTAGTTAAGATCTAGGCATACATAGGGACAGACAGACAGACAGCAGGAAGCGACTTTGTTTTATACTATGTAGTGATTAATGTAGTGATATAATTATGTTTATTCCAAAAAAAATACAGCGTGTAAAAATTTTAATACAGGACGGTATAAAACAACACAAATAACCTCCCTTTCTTTAATTCGGTTATAAATCGTAATCATTAGGGACAGAGCTACATCCCGACCACTAGCGCCAGTAGCTAAAAAAACTGTTTCATTTAAAAAGAAATGGACGGACAGAAATGTAAAATATCGCTTCGAAACCGAAATCTATTTTAATTCCACTTTCGAGCTGTCAACAAAAATATATTCGGTAAATACGATTTCAAAACCTAAAATAACTTACTCCAATCTTATTCTAAGTATGTGCGATAATTCATCTTTGGACTTCGCGATCCGCAACCGGATGTCGACGAGCTCGTAGTGCCCTTTCAACAGCTTCTCGAGTTGGCAACAATGGGATTGTACCAGTGTTGGTAACACTGACGGGTCGCACAAGGAATTCATCCGGTCCCGACACTGAAATACAATTTTTAGTTTAAAAAAATTTATACTCATATGAAAAAAAGCATGAATTACTAAACGATTACTGAACATTATTACAAAATTAATTTCTCGCGATTTCATCCCTGGTGGGTTTTGTTTTTATTTTTTTAACCTATATGTATACTTGTATAGGTACATTATACATACTATAATAATCTATTATTCCTTACTCCTTTTTTAAATAGAGAATTGTAGTGTTTATTTTTTATTATTATTTTTTAAACCTTTATGTATTAGTAGTATAATAGCATTATTCTTTTACAAATATCTTTTGTACTTTCAGAGATATGACTCTTTAAAAGTTCAAATTAGACAAGGAAAACGCTAGTCCCATAGTGACGTCACTCGGCTTGTAGCGCCCTACAACCGCCATACAAAATTCCGTTTTAGAAAGAGAGACATAGTCAAAATTAAACAGTTTATAACTATTTTATTTTTTAATCAAATCTATTGATTTTGTCGCTTATGTTATGCTTATCCATGATATTTTCGAGTGTAATAGGGATGTTGACTACTATCGAAAATCAAAATTCTAATTAGTCCGTCAGTTAGAAAATAAAAAAACAATAGACACGTATTTTTTGCTTTTTTAAATAAATTAAAATACACAGAGATAAAGCGCATTAAAGTTTAGGATGAGGAGGTCGTGACGTCACTAACCGCAAAACCGCCATACAAACTGTCAGAATAGTGACGTCACGCGAAATTTCAACTCAATATATCGCCGTTATTTTTTGATTACGTAAAAAAAGAAAAAATACGTGTCCAATATTTTTTAATAATCTACAAGACGGACTAAAAAATAAAAATTTGTCAACATGCCCATTAATATTTCAACAACAGTGAAATAGCCTATTTTGAATGCTCTGTGGAACAAGCCGCCCTCGAGAAGTCTCACCTGGATCATAGAGCTCGCCTGGTCGAATTGGTCACGCTCGAGTTTCTTCACCTGACTCAAGAACTGGTCGAGCCGGTACAGCCGGTCTTCGATGCCCTTTATCTGCTTCAGACCTTGACTGTTGGCTGACTCGAAAAGGTTCAACAGTTCCATCTCTTGTTCTTTCAACAGATCTGCGTCGATCTGATGATTAATTTTGTATTCTTTAATATTACATTGTCACCATCTATTGCCAAAAATTGTTTACCTTTGATCTATTATTAAAATTAATTCTAAAATTTCACAGTAAAAAATACCATCTAAAACGATGTTATGAATTAAGATAGAAATTTTTCATCACATCAATTAGAAAACCAATGATTTGTTCTTCGATAATTTAAGTGAAGTCTTTTCTCCAAGGGACTTCCATACAAGGCGTACAAGTTACATGAATATATTATATTGTCTCAAGTATCCCGCGACCAAAGAGATGGAAAGTAAAATATTAAATTGTATAGAATCTAACTGGGAAATCGGCCGGCTGTGTTTAAATATAAAAACAAATTAAAAACACGCGAACTCTGTTCTCGTTCTATAACATGACGAACGGTTCGCGGATTATTCAAAGTTTGGATAGTAAATAGGCAATTTCGAAAAATTCATCGAGATAACGACATACCTAGAATTTATTCCCCAAAAAATTCCAGGAAAGATATGTATTTAAATGCCTATTAATAATTACATGTTGTTTGGAACAATGCAAAAGCTTAATTGAAGTGCTAACATGAACAAAAAACTGATTTGTCGGTAGATATCGCATAGTTAATTTGAACGAACCTATTTAGATTTGATACATTAATGTATTTAAAGTGTTTCATGACACATATTCCATCTACAAAACAAAAAAGCCTACTAACACATTTACAAATCTATAAAACAATAAATAAAGTCGGTAGACACTTGATAAGCTTTTTCTGATAACAATTTAAAATTACGTTCTCTTCGTCTGGCATATCTTTATCGTGGTACGATAAATATATTAGCTGCTCCCGCGGTTTCATCCGCAATATTTTCGGGATTTCCTCGGGATATCTTTCTTGCACCGGGATGAGACAAAAGTTATTGAAATAGATTATACTCGTCATTCTTTAAGCTTTTGCAATTTTTTTTTTTATATTTCCGATGTACGGACACACCAAATTCACAGTTTTATAATGTAAAATTATTGCTGACCTACGAATATGTATATACGTTATACGTCTTTGTGGAGATACCGTGGCCTGGTTGTGGAATTCGATAGGTATATCGATGTAGATAAAAATAATGTCTTGATTAATAATTTATAATAAAGCTGATGAACGCATACGCATAAAAAGCCCTTTTATTCTGCTAAAACCTAGCATAAACAAGAATATGGCAAGCATTAGAAGTGAAAAATTATTAATCTCACCAAAGCGAGTCCTTTCTGACAATAATCGACAATGTCCTTCAGAGCGGTCTTGTTCCCCTGAGCCAGGATCCAATGGAGCAACGTGGGGTTGTCTTTGCCTTCGTAAGAGTGCGCCCTGAACTGTATCTCTTCGTCTAACTGGTCGATTTGCTGAACCACATCCGACTGACTTTGCAGCGACGCGACATCTTTGCTTGTGGACGCATCTTTCTGCTCGAATACTGAAATTTATATTATTATTTAAACTATGACCGAATTTGATTTGACCTTAGTTTTTAATTTAACCATTGGTAAAATACATTAAGGTTGATTCAAGTTTTAAAATCTAACAATAAGTTAAATTAAAATATACCTATACGTATATTAATTAAGGTGTAGGTTGCAAGACACCCCAACTCCACAATGAACAAGCATGCAATTTTGGATATCGTTACACTAATATTATAAATCCGAAAGTGAGTTTGTTTGTTTCTGAGTTTTCTGACGCTTTCGCCGAATCCAGGCGTGAAAGAGTGTTTGTGATACATAAAGTGATTACGGCTCGGTTCATAATTCAAAAAGTACCTATTGTATTTGAGGCGTTCAATATCTAAAGTAGTAGGTACCACTGAAAGTGCACGTTCGAACGGTTTTCGTGTTCCTGTCATGTTATACGCACCATCTTCATCAGGTAGTTTTAAAGCTTGAACACCAAAGTCTTGGGGGAAGTTAGTCTCGGAGTTATCTTCTGATGGTTGACTTATTCGGTAGTAGTTTCCTTCGAATTCAGTCTCTTCGTAAACATCGAAAGCCGAGAAGCGATGTTCCTCCGCGTTCAGTTTCAGCGCTGGCAGCATTGGTATCTTACCAAGTGCCTCCAGCACATTGTTTAATCTAAACAAATGGGGAAGTTGAAATAAACATAAATAGCAAGGCTAAACCTGATTAAGTAAGCCCTGAACAAAAAGTAATACAACTAAATAAATAAACTTATTAGTAAGTAATTAAACTCAATAAGTAATATAAATTATTATTAATCTCGGGATTATACGTTTAGAGCGTTCGATACTTCCCAAGTCAAACATAAAAGAAAGGTATGTTTTAGCGGAGAAGTACCTACATCTATAGAATAGATATCATAAAAGAAATCCACAGTCAGTAATCAAATGGAATAAAAAGAGATTCAATTTACAAATAGAATAATTGGACGGAAACATATACCATATACCTACAGATATAATGAAAACAAAATTAAAAAACAACGGATAATAATTAAAGTTCCTAGTTATTTTAAAAAAGAAAACAACAAACAAAAATTAACTTTAATTTGTAACTAAAAAAAATGAGAGACGGTTTCTCCGTCTGTTGCTCGCGATGCAATGGGGATGTGGACTACTTCTGAAAATCAAAATTCTAATTAGTCCGTCAGTTAGAAAATAAAAATAACAATAGACACTTATTTTTTGCTTTTTAAATAAATTAAATATACAGAGATAAAGCGCATTAAAGTTTAGAGTGAGGGGGTCGTGACGTCACTAACCGCTAAAACCGCCATACAAACTGTCAGAATAGTCACGTCACGCGGAATTTCAACTCAATATATCGCCCACAGAGTTATTTTTTGATTACGTAAAAAAAGAAAAAATACCTGTCCAATATTTTTTAATAATCTACAAGACGGACTAAAAAATAAAAATTAGTCAACATGCCCATTGTCATAGCAACACTCCCATCCCGCAGGGATTCCGGGATACAAAGTACCTTATGTCCTATTCTGTATCCCCTGACAACGTGTATAAGTAAGCAAAATATCATGAATAAATAAATAAATAAATAATAAAAAAAAAAAAAAATTCTTAAAGTAATCCTATGAACATGGGTTTCTGGATTTCACAAGTAGTATAATATAGGAATTTTAAAGCTACATTTCTTTATTTTGCTCATATTTTTGACAAAAACACAAAGCTGGAGGTTATCTTTTGCTTTAAAGGTATTCTCTTTATCTCAAATTGGTGATATTACAATTAGCCTATATCTATAAATAGTAACACTGTTATTTTGTTCAAAATGTTTCGAAGGTAGGTATAATTTATACAGACCAACTGTTTACTTACTGTATGACAGAAATAATTTTACACAATTATATCGACAAACATACAACTTGTTTATCAACATCATAGTTAATTAATTGGATACAAAATACACATAAATCTTAGCGTGCTTTGTTTCACTTAGTACTATTTGTACATACTATTATGTAGCAAGTTACCTACATACTCGCGCGTTCGTACCGTGACAAATATAGGTTAATTTGTAAATAAATTAATTGAACCACGGGTTCAATTATTTGTTACTCAAAGACACCCCGATTACACGTTATTGCGTACCTAATAAATGCGCACTGTACCGTCTCCTTTGCACCTCATTGTAACATACGTTTCCGTAGATTTTACAATATTTTCATAAAAATTCATAATATAAAGAAATGTGGAAATGCATATAAGTAAATTGTCTTCAATGAGATGCTGGTATTTTATAATTTCGGAGTTCCCGCAGGAATACCGGGATAAAAAGTACCGTACACGGATAGAAATCAATCGCTTTCTCGTAAGATGTTTTGGCGACACAATATCAGTGACCAGCAGGCACAGCGACAGTCAATGAAATGCAAACTACAGAATAGTTTACTGACCAAATATGGTGCCCAACCCAACACCGGTAGCAGAAATACCGAAAATGGATCTTCGGTGGGTAACTTTACGGCCGCGAACTTCCCCGAACAAAATTTCTTTCTCTCAGTGTATGTCCTTCTCTGTATGCCCCTGACAACGTGTAATGATTGGTCCAGGCGTTCACGCGTGATGCCGTGTCCAAAGCAAATAGGGATTCATTTTTATGTATAAAGATAGAAAAAATTGATTTTGTAAAGATAATTCGACTTCATTGCGAAGAAAAAATCGGGGCGAAAAAGAAAAAATAGAAAACAACTGACAAGCTATGAGAGTACTTACGAATCTAAGTGTTCACGATAACCTTCTTTCTTCTGTCGGTGTGCCCGAAAAGACTCCTTAAAGGTTACTGACCGCTGGCAGAACTCTTTGAAGACGTCGTCTAAATTAGCTATCACAGCCATCCAGCCCTGTTCACAAATAAGACAGACATACGTCATATTGAAAATAATTTAAATAGCGAGTAAAATTTCGGTTATAACTTTAAGAATAGCTAAAATTTTAAATCATACAAGGTTTCCCACTATTTCACGTGCTTTAATTTCGGAATGCCTACTTTTTGAAGTACTGTTCGAAGTTTCGAAAAAAGTACCCCCAATCCTCCACAACTATAAGCTCGGCCGCCCAAGAGAATGTAGAGAAACAGACAGAACGCCGAATATAAGCACTGTCGAGATGAGTGTGGTTATTAGGTATATTTACGTATAACTGTTCTTTTATGAAATGTGCATTCATATTTGACACAGGTAGAACTATTCCTATCCAGCGAATAAACAATGATTTGTGAACAATGTACATATTTACCATATGCTGTAAATGTTGTTCGTGGACCAACGACTCGCAACTGTTGCCCAATTCGAGTGCCAGGTCTTTGAAATGCTGCGCTAGGTTCGCGCACCGCACCACAGTGTTCACCGTGGCAGGCATGGAGCAGCACTTCTCTATCGACGCACGCAGCTCCGCCTTCGACTTCTCATCGTATGAGTTAAGTATATCACTCTGGCTGACTTCTTCGTCGCTGCCCGCTACAATATCGACAATAATATTATTAAAGAAAATCATTCACGTCTTTGGTCACGTGTGACAGAGAACACATATAATTCAAACTAATCGTAACAGTCCCCGCGATTACGGCCGCTTGTGTTTTGAACTAAAAAAAAACAGTATTTTTTTCGGGATAAAAAGCAGTGTCTTTCCTCGGGATCTGTAAAGCATTTTAGCTGGTGAAAATTTTCCCACACAATGATAACTGCTACGAGTCACAACTCACAACAGTATCATAGCGTTCCTATAAACTCGTAGAATATAATAAACGCGTTTCGTACGAACCGAAAAAGGGGAGATATTGGAGCGGTTCGAATATTTGCGAATTTTTTTTATTGAGTCATTGTTCAATTTTAAGAAACAGCATGGACCAATAAAAAACAGTCAGAAAACCCTTAGTGGCCGACATGCTATCAATCATCTGACTAGGGCGCCCGCTAGCGGTATGCCAAGATATACGGGATTTTTAGGTGACAAGTAGACCTTATCATAGTTAAATTATTATAGCTGTTTGAATGATGATGATCACAATAACAAAACCAAAGCTACAGTGAGCTTACGAACGTTATCATTGAAATTTCAACTGTCATAAGTATCTCTTAAATATTCCGCGCCATGCCGTACCGGAAGCTCGCGTTAGACCTAAGCGACCTATGTGAAGCCAAAACTTAGATATTTTTTTTAGAGTTCCGTACCCGAAGGGTCCAAACGGAGCCCTATTGCTGTCACTCGCGTGTCCGTCTGTCCGTCGTCTGTCACACAGGTTTTACAGCAAAACCGTAAAGGCTAGTCTTCTTTGTACAGTATACGTATATTGATGACACAAAGCTTTAAAAAATATTAGTAAGGATTTTTAAGGGGGGCTCCTATACAGCAAAAGGGAGCGGATTTTTTTAAAAGCTGACTTTCCAATGTTCTAATCAACATTTTGTATAAAAGTATTTTTCAACTTCTCATTGACCTATGAACTTAAAACTCGGTGATAATATTTATTATTACGTATATTTTACCAACAAATACCAACATTTTGATAACTTGATGTTTTCTTTGAAATTCTATAATTTTCTTTGTTAAAACCAATTTTATTTTGTGGTTAAACACGTAGCACAGAAGCGATATGGTTCTACTTCTGCTACTGCACGCGGAGACGGCTTTTATATTCTACTTTTGGTACGGAACCCTAATTTTGCGAAGTTCGACACGCATTTGGCCGGTTTTTTCAATTTATTACTAACAAAAAATATGGGTGTTGAAATCCTGCGAAAGTGTGTTTGTTTGTTTGTTACGCTTTCACAGCTTAACGGCTTAACTGATCATCATGAAATTTGTTTTCAGGGGTACAGAAAAGGTTAAAGGACCCAGGATACTTTCTATTCCCGCAGGCACTCCGAATTTAACGCCAGTGAAACTACATTAAATTTTGCAAAGTACACGTCAGAATAACTGAAACAGCTAGTAACTATATTATTTGTGAGTTTGTGAGTTTGTGACGTTGTTGGGGTAATCTCTGGATATACTGCACCGATTTTGAAAAACTATTTCACTTATGAGAGGCCACTCAGGAGTACCTGAGTGACATAGGGTACTTTTTATCCCGAAATTCTCACGGGAACACCGAATTTACCTCAGGTGAAACCGCTGGACACAACTAGTATTAATCAAGAAACTTACACTGTTGCTTCATGAAACTATCCTTTGCAGTTGGCTTGCTGAACTGAAATATAGGGTTTGACTGGGTTCCACCGCCATATATTGACACTATGTCATCATGCTTCAAGGCATTACCACCACTCACGAGCAAAACTATTGATGCCACTGGGATCTTTGTTTTGCGCTCTATAGCTTCTTTTAATTCTACTACACTAAAAACAAATTGCAACAGTTAAAATTACCTACAAAATAGTGCAAGTGTTAAATTGTTAAAATTATGAGTAGGTAAATTTATAGTATTTAAAAAATCGGCAAATCATGTTTTGAACACTGACCTTGTGTGCTTAAAATTTTAGTTTGTCATAAACATTCATGCAATTTTTTTTTTTTTAATTTTTCTTTAAGTAAATTAAAATAAATTAAACAAATTATACTAATATAAAAACAATGAATAAAAGAAATATATAAGAATTAACTAATAGAAAATTAAATATTCTAAATTCAATACACATATCACAATTTTTTTTTAATACATATTTTTAAGGCATAATAAAATTTAAATTAACATATCATCCACCATTTGATTTAAAAACTTCAAAATTTCTTCAATTTATACATATATAAGATATGGTAAAATTAGCTGCAAATATTAACAGGATTTAAAGTATACAACGTTAAATGTAAATAAATTAAAAAAAACATATTTTTTTTCAAACTAAAGAATTTGTGACCGTGTTCACTGCTCAATCGCTTTACACAAACATTACCACACACCGGATTCTTAAGTCAATGACCTCGATAGAGCTGACCAGCTAATGCATTCCCCGCTGTGTGTGGCGCTTGCCTTGTATACATTAGTGAGCTACGTGTTGGTACCTTTTGAATGTAATTGTAATGTTTTTTCATTGAATTTATTTTCCTCATATTCTGAAAAACTACCAAACTTATAATATCATTTTTTCGCTTATCCTGTTTGTTATAATGTATACTTTCAGCCCTATAAATATTTACAACTAATATTACTAAAATATCATATATACATTCAGTGGTTTGCATTAAATAATTTAAAGTAATAAAGGGAAAATATTTGATTTTTCATATTTTTGTTAGTTTGTAATAAGCTCAAAAACTACTTAAACAATTTAAAAATTGTATAGGTACATTCTCAGAAGCATAGGCAGTATTTCTATTCAATTAGAGATCACTAGAAAAAATAATATAACCCAAGAATAAAAGTTATTATTTGGTGTCTACTAAGGATGTTATGGAGCTTTGAAAGTTGGAACTTCTGATTGATATTATTTATGTTTAATTTGGTTTGACTGCTAGTTATACCTTGCAGAATAACAATAAAAATTTATAAAAAAAAAGAATATCATGGTATAAGAACCAGACGAACGTATAAACATTTTTCCAATTTTACAGGAGATCTGAACAGTGAAAATTCACGTCAAACTTTAAAGCCTTTTCCATATCATTTAGTTTTTATAGAATTAGTTAAATATTCATCGGACAACTTATACCATATTTACAAATACCAAATTAATGACTTACGTCTTCATAGAATATGTAACATCATATGTGGTCATTTGACCATTTTCCACTTGAAAAACATACAGCATTTTGAAGAAAAAAATTAGGAGACGACCTTAACAAAACATGCCTCCCACATGGGTCTGTAAAAAAACTTTTAAAGTTAAATTTGCTATGACTAGGTTAAACATTTTTATAACATTTGAACTTAGTATAGAACATAACTGGTTAATAGGTTATTACTTAACTGTTAAAGAAAGGGAACTGTAGAAAACTAACTGAGACGTAAGTAGTTAATTCATAATATCAAATTTAGTCTCTCTTATCTCTGTGACCCAGAAGAATGTGGTCAAACAACTGTACCTGTACCTACTATTTATTTACACTACCGACTACGTGAAGAACATACCTGTACATCGGAAACCGAGATGTAGTAGAGCAATACTTACTTAGGTATTTCCGTAAAGAAATAAATGCACATAAATATTATTTATTATTGTTTCGTAAGCAAAAACGGAATTATCATAGTCGTTTAGCTTGATGTAGCTATTTACTCAATGAAAATGAAGAATAAATACGAAGGAATAAAATGTGGAAGAAAAGATTACATGTCTATGAAACAGAACGCGTTACGCGATATTTTTTTGCGTTTGAACAAAGATTTACGTACCTACCAAACAAGCAATTTCTTCTTCGTATTCTGCTTATCCCTAGACTTCCTACATCACATGGATGGCAAAGATAATATCTACAATCATCATGATTCACAAAATACTACGTAAAATTAATACTGGGAATAAACTGAACGTCTGCTTCCCAAAATCTCAAATCCTCAAAATCATAACACCACCATTGCTCAGAAATAGGAAGCTAATAAAAATAATTAACCTGAAACAATAATGTGTGACCATACTAATATACAACTAAACTTATTTCGATCCGATAATTTGATGCCATTTTTGAAGGTTTTTTTTTAGCGGGTGCCTACGGTATTTGAATTTTGAGGATACTTGTAAAATATGTGGCTGCCATTTCATACATAGTGGCACGATTTTTCTTTCTATTCTGGTTAATAATGGAGGTCAATAAAGTCAGGAAAGAAAAGACACGCTGTGTTCGTCGCTTTACGCGCAAATCATAGTGATCTTCAAATCTTTCGATTTTTAAGTCACCCGAAGATTTTTACAAAAAGTTCGTCATGAGTTAGAAGCATCTGGAGGCGACGTGGAATGTGTTGCCAAGCGCAAATAGCATGAAGCACTTTGAGATACCACAGTTTGTTCAACAAGGAGGCTATTATTGACCAAGACCCTTCAAAGTCCATGAAGGCCATCGGGAAAGACCTGCATGTTTCTGAGGGTACAATCCAAAAAACTGTGCACGGACACCTTGGATGTAAGTACTACGTGATGCGCAATGGCCAGTTTATTTCAGCCCAAACTCGGAGTCAGCCATTAATATAGCCAAAAGAACTTTTGATCAAGCTGAAACATCTCGAAAGTCCGGACATGCTCTGGTTTTTTCCGATGGAAAAATTCTTGTCCAGGATAAACCAAACCGACGACTTTTAGTGTTTTTTTTTTAATTACAAGTGGTTTACAGAAACCAACCAGCGAGTACATACTTTCACAGTTTAAATATAAAGTTATCATGGTACAATGAATAATTAATATTAAGTCAAATTAATCGGCTTATCGTGGTAAAACAATTAAAATTAAGTCGAATCAACAAGTGTTTCCCATGTTCTATACACACAACAGAAGTGATGGGCAATGAAACACGTCATGCTGCCTCATTTTTTCCTCAGGGGCTTTGGGTGAATGCTGAATTGTAAAACCGTGGATGGAGAGAGTGCGTGGTGAGAGACCATACGTATTTCAACAGGAATCTACACCTTCACACAAAGCCATGTTGACCCTCGATTGGATTCCCGAGAATCTGTATGACCACTTTACCCCAATCTTATAGCTACCAAACTCTCCAGACCTGAATCCTAGGGATTTCAATGTATTTCCATACGATCCCAGTTATTGAACGAAACACCAATGAATATTCCCATAACACGTTTGAATCCTTAGATAAAACTACTATTACCATAGTTATGACCGCACACGACAGTTCAGTTTGTTTGTTTTGATTGAAAAATGGTGTGTAAAGTACTTGTACTTGTACGAAAGTAGTTGAAAAAGTTTGTTGTAGAGTATGAAAAACGCTCCATCAACTTATCTTTCAATCAGAAGTGTGTAAAACCAATATTTTCTGCGTATGCTTCTTCTTCTTATGTACAGCAGGATCTTAAGAAGTTTCCGATGGTGGAAAGCGGGAAACATGTCGGAATGTGTGCGTAAGTGATGAAATTAACTAGTATAGTGCGTCACTGCTGAAATCGTCGCTCGTGGGAAAAAGTCCAAACAACGTCGGGCGTCTCGTAAATTGTGTCTTGCGGTGACTCGTGGGAAAACGCCCTTAGTGTACTGTGGTTGCAATAAATAAAATGAAGAAAAGCAAAAACAATTGTACAACACGGGACTAGAGACAAGACAGACCCAAGTTGTGTACACCAATTAATAATTGTTATTGGTTGAACAATACGTAGCTGACAGTGATAGTTGACCAGCTGTAGGGCATAATATAGAAAAGATCAGACTATTCTACGGTAACGGCTCAGAACAAGCTCAGAACCGTAGATGGAGAATGAATAGATGAGGCGATTTCCTTCTCTTTCTAATAGTAAGCGAGACAGTGTTATGGCTAAGTTCTTAAGAGTGAAAGAGATTTCCAATTATCTTTTGTCCTTATCTAGCGTATAGGTTTTTTTTGTTGGGCAAAGTTATAGTTTGCCCAACAAAGCAAAGTGCTCTTTGTTTATTTTGATAAAAAACGTTGTTTTTTTCAATTATTGAAAGCTAAATAGACTTTCATATCGTGTTTAAAGTGTTTGTTTTTGTTGTGGACATAGTGATATGTTGTATTTTAGGCTGTAAGAGCCGTAATGAAAGGAAAACGGAGAATGTAACATTTCATCGGTATGTAATGATTTACTTTCATGTAAATGTGTTTTGTTTGTGCATAATAGCAAATATATTCATAATAACAGCTTTGTAGTATAAATCGTAGAAATATAACAAAAAAATCAACATTAATTTGCCTTCTTATTTTAATGTATAATCTTGCCAAATTACGTAGTCCTTATTCCATAATGGCGACTATGTCCTTACCACGTCGTTACTATGCCTTCCGTAATATGTCGGGTTATACTACGACAAAGGTTGCTAGCTTACCCAGATTAATTTCCCAATTTTTTATAATATTAGTAGGTACCTATGAGGTGTAACAAAATAGGGTACTTGCATGAAATTTATTATAAGAAATTGTGTAAATATGTCAAAAATAGAGCCTTAGAAAAGCGTTATCGTGAAAGATTTACTAAAAAAAATTTAATAGTTTCCAAAATATTCAACTTTTAATTTTGTGAAATGGAACGTTGCAACGAAACACCAATCACAGCCACGCTTAACAGATTACGTCACTTTTAATTTTTTTAGGAAACATTTACCTCTTTCAGAGAAGGCAAAAAAAACTAAGTGCACACAGTCAACGCATATTTTTCATTTTCTGAACTCGACACAGTTCAACCTTAATTTCGCTTTTGGATATTGAAGTTATCTGTCTGTCAGTGTCACATGACCCGACAGTGACATTTCTATCACAGGTTAATAAGGCGTAATTTTGAACTAGTGACGTCATTCCGCGTTTCGGTGGTAAAGTCAAAAGTAGGAACTTTGAAACGCTCTATTTATGCATATATTTTTTTCTTTTTCTTGCTTTATTTAAGTAGGCCATACATATATCTTTAAAATAGACTGGATTTTTTTTTATTTCGACCAAGTTTCATGCCAAGTGCCAATCGTTTCCATCATTTGTTTTTTTTTTTCAACGTGGGATAAAATACTGAAAGATTCTAGTCAACTATGTCTCAGACGCTGTATTTTAAAACTTCGGTATCGAATCGAATAAGTTCAATTTTACCGTCAACAGAATCACGTGTACTGTACCCTTCGCGTGTAAGACTGGCTGAAAATCTTGCATGCTCTTGACTGTATGAGTAGTGTATGATATAAACAATTTTAGATTCGATTTGGAAATTTTAGAATATTGGGCCTTATAACTACATTGTCCACGTCATATATTTTTTTAATTTTTCATGTTAATACAGTGTGTATTCTATATTTTTTTTCTTTTTCAGATTTCCTTTTAAATTGGTTACTCTTATTAACTGGATAGCAAGCACTGGTCGTGTAAATTGGAAACCAAATAGCTATTCAAGGATTCGTTTCAAGCATTTCCCAAGCAGTTTCTTTCGAAAAACTAAACTTAATTACAATGAGTTCAGCTGGCACGAACCAATAAGCAAGCAATAATAATAATCGTTTCAAAAACCATAAGCCAAGCGCGCAACTTTTATGATGCCCTGACGAGAAATAAGCTGGTTTGCTCATCCATACTGTGCGCTAAGGAACTTAAGTTTCAATAAAACGTTATTTGCACCTACATAGTATTCATTTCACTTGCCCCGCTTTACTACATAGTATAAAATAAAGTCGATTTCTCTGTCCCTACGTATGCTTAAATCTTAAAACTACCCAACGGATTTTGATACGGTTTTCACCAATAGATATAGTGATTCATGAGGAAGGTTTGTAACTATATTTTATCCTGGAATTCCCGCGGGAACTCCTAAATTACCACAGGTGAAACCGCGCGGGTCAGCTAGTATATTATAAATCCCCTCGACACCATCAGGGATCGATAATTTATAGTTTATATACAAAACAACCTATCCTATAAAACTACATATTACTTCCTATAGCTTTTTCATCACCAAACAAGCTAAACTCCTTGGAAATTGGGAATAAGTTATTTAGTGGCAATACTGGTAGTTTACATGTGTGCATAGGAAGAATATCACTTTCTCTTACGCTATACGCGAATGCCTCGTCTAGTTCATTCTCCGTCTACGCTCAGAACAATAGTAGTTATTCGTCTAGACTCTAGACATAAGTCTAGTTAATTTGTGGTTCTGGGTTGTGGCAACACTACATAATAGGGATGTGACATTGAGAGAAAAAAATCGATTTTTATTTTAATCGATTTTTGTCTCTTTAAAAATAATCGATTTTTGATTAATCGATTTAAATGAGGAAAAAAATCGATTTTTAATATAAAATCGATTTTTTACGATGAAAATCTGCATGCTTTTAGCAATAAAACTCTGAGGATAATTTGGACAATAGGGTACTTGCACGAAATTTATTATAAGAAATTTTTCAAAAACAGAGCCTTAGAAAAGCGTTATCGTGAAAGATTAACAAAAAAAATTCAATAGTTTCTAAGATATTCAACTTTTAATTTTGTGAAACTGAATGTTGAAACGAAACACCAATCACAGCCACGCTTAACACATTTCACTCTTCACTTTAATTTTTTTTGGAAACATTTACCTCTTTCAAAAAAAGCAAAAGAAACTAAGAGCATACAGTCAACGCATATTTTCCATTTTCTGAAGTTTTTTACTTTAAAATGAATCGGTAAGATGCATTTCGATTTTTTGTTTTCTTTAGTTTTTATTTATCTACTCCGAAAAAAAGTACAAATTTTTTACAAGGTCAGACACAAAAACCCAGCAGGGTTTATTTCGTGTCACATCTGGCATTAAATACAATGCATATGTACTTACAGATTCTTTACTGGAACTTTTGGAAGTAACTCGATACAGTTCAACCTTAATTTCGCTTTTGGATATTGAAATTATATGTCTGTCAGTGTCAAATGACCCTTTCAATACGAGTGACATTTGTATCACAGATAAGGCGTAATTTTGACCTAGTGACGTCATTCCGCGTTTCGGTGGTAAAGTCTAAAGTATGAATTTTGAAACGCTCTATTTAAATAATTTATGGATATATTTTTTTTCTTTTTCTTGCTTTGCTTAAATAGGCCTTCCCATGGGAATCCCAGGATAAAAATCGATTGAACGATTATAAAAAAAATCGATTATTAATCGATTATTCTTAAAAATAAAATCAGTTATTAAAATCGATTTTTTAAAAATAATAATCGATTTTTAATCGATTATTAAAAAAATCGATTATTTTTTCACATCCCTACTACATAATATGGCTTTGCATTTCTTAGCTTCATTTTCTGAATTTGTTGTTTTTTAGTAAAATTAATTTGAGTATGAAAGTCATTATTTAATATTTTACGTATAAGTATACAGGTGTAGTAAATATAAGTTTGTGAAGTATTTAATAACTGAGTTTTTTTGTATAATGTTTTGGTAGGTGTAAGAAAGTCGTAATGTCTTAACCAGTCTAACGCAACTAGGAACAAATTAAATTTTGTTCGTGTTTAGCACTCATTTTTTTTTTTAATTTTTTTTTCCATGGCATCAAAGATGGCCTCACATGCTATTTCAGTCTTTTGTCTCTGAATCTTTCTTACAATCTGTCATCTGTTTGTCATGGCGACGCATGTTGTTATTTGGGAAAATAATTGTGTGATTTTTAAAAATTTTGTGTGATTTACGCTTTGAAAAGTGCAGTGTGACTATTAAAAACTATTTTCTTGTGATTGGGTAGTGAAATAGCACCGATTAGACGGTGTAGTACGTATTTAATTTGTAGAAAAAGATAGAGTCGACAAAATTTAAATAAAAGGAAATTTATCACGAAATTTCCTATAGATGAAGACCGGTAAGTACAGCTTGAGTAAAGTAATAAAGTATTTTGTTCTCTTCAACTATCAGCAAGACTAAAATAATACACTATCTTTTTGAAATGAGAAAAAATATTTGCATGTTTGTAAACCATAGTGATGTAAATCTTCACTATCGATAAAGTGAGTCGATAAACTTTAATGAATGATGCTGTTATAGTGAATATTTTGGAATATTTTTGTATAGCTGCTGCTGCGTATACTTTTTTCATTACTTACTGCAGTTTTCATTAAGTATTATGATCGTATTGTAATAAAGTGAACCTCGTCTTCTGTACTCTATCTAACTATATTATACTCTATCTTGTTTCTAAGTGTACTTGCATGATTCATAGATATTTTAATTTCAGATGTCGACAGTGGGAAAAAATTTTTGGAAATGATGACTTAGCTTACATTCCAATCGAAAAACTTCACGATATAAAATATGTCTGTGGAGATGTAAGGAACGAATGTCGGATACTTCTACCGATAGATATTTCTACCGATAATTTAAACAAGACTCAACAAGGAGGCACTGCGAAGTAAATCATTTACTTTCCCAAATAGGTTATTTAATTTTGACATAAAATGTAAATGTAATTTTTAAAGAGAAGATAAATATCTATCTATCTAATAACATCATCATCATGACAAACTAAAATATTGGAATAATAATAAATAAATAAAAATAATAATTTATTGTTTCAATTTTACGACAAATGTTTTCCCCCGTTGTAGATTTAATTCACCTGGTATGAAGCCCACGATGCTCTAATGATAATTTATCGATATCGATTTAATCAGGAACTACATGTGGCCATCCCTATTGTTCTCGTTAATGTTGGTACCCATGAGTTATGAAGTATTTTGACATTTAAATTATCGCTGTGTTGGTATTGCTGGGTCTGCTAAATGGATTTCAAAATCAAGTATGGAAGTCCCGTCTCTTAAAACGTAGTGATCAGTCTAACGCAACTAGGAACAAATTAAATTTTGTTCGTGTTTAGCACTCATTTTTTTTTTTAATTTTTTTTTTCCATGGCATCAAAGATGGCCTCACATGCTATTTCAGTATTTTGTCTCTGAATCTTTCTTACAATCTGTCATCTGTTTGTCATGGCGACGCATGTTGTTATTTGGGAAAATAATTGTGTGATTTTTTAAAATTTTGTGTGATTTACGCTTTGAAAAGTGCGGTGTGACTATTAAAAACTATTTTCTTGTGATTGTGTAGTGAAATAGCACCGATTAGACGGTGTAGTACGTATGTAATTTGTAGAAAAAGATAGAGTCGACAAAATTTAAATAAAAGGAAATTTATCACGAAATTTCCTATAGATGAAGACCGGTAAGTACAGCTTGAGTAAAGTAATAAAGTATTTTGTTCTCTTCAGCTATCAGCAAGACTAAAATAATACACTATCTTTTTGAAATGAGAAAAAATATTTGCATGTTGGTAAACCATAGTGATGTGAATCTTCACTATCGATAAAGTGAGTCGATAAACTTTAATGAATGATGCTGTTATAGTGAATATTTTGGAATATTTTTGTATAGCTGCTGCTGCGTATACTTTTTTCATTACTTACTGCAGTTTTCATTAAGTATTATGATCGTATTGTAATAAAGTGAACCTCGTCTTCTGTATAAAGAACTATATTATACTCTATCTTGTTTCTAAGTGTACTTGCATGATTGATAGATATTTTAATTTCAGATGTCGACAATGGGTAAAAAATATTGGAAATGATGACTTAGCTTACATTCCAATCGAAAAACTTCACGATATAAAATATGTCTGTGGAGATGTAAGGAACGAATGTCGGATACTTCTACCGATAGATATTTCTACCGATAATTTAAACAAGGCTCAACAAGGAGGCACTGCGAAGTAAATCATTTACTTTCCCAAATAGGTTATTTAATTTTGACATAAAATGTAAATGTAATTTTTAAAGAGAAAATAAATATCTATCTATCTAATAACATCATCATCATGACAAACTAAAATATTGGAATAAAAATAAATAAATAAAAATAATAATTTATTGTTTCAATTTTTCGACAAATGTTTTCCCCCGTTGTAGATTTAATTCACCTGGTATGAAACCCACGATGCTCTAATGATAATTTATCGATATCGATTTAATCAGGAACTACATGTGGCCATCCCTATTGTTCTCGTTAATGTTGGTACCCATGAGTTATGAAGTATTTTGACATTTAAATTTTCGCTGTGTTGGTATTGCTGGGTCTGCTAAATGGATTCCAAAACCAAGTAAGGAAGTCCCGTCTCTTAAAACGTAGTGATTACCTTCTCTCTGGTAGTGATTACCTTCTCTCTGGTCTTAACTATTTTGTTTTGAGATGTTTGTATAATCTGTATTAGTTTTTGTAGCAGTACCCCAGATTTCTATTAAATAATCCAGTAGATCCAGCCAGGCCAGCGTCACTCCCTCGAACCAAAAGTTACTCTTACTATGGATTTATAGGCGAACTTTTTTACCAACTTCAGAATACTTAACCAATTTTCTATGACCGCGTCATACATTGCATTGTACGGTTGGCACAAAATGCTTTCATAGATCGGATCAGCGATTAGTTTGGAAGTGCCTACTCTTAAAACGTAGTGATTATTGGATAAAACGTAGTGGATCCAGCGATCCCCCCTTAAACCTCACAAACTTATAATCTCCGGAGTACCCGCGGGAATTCCGAAATAAAAAGTACCTCACGCCACTCAGGATCACTGTAGCTTCCTATAAGTGAAACAATTTTTTAAAATCAGTTCAGTAGATCCAGAGATGGTTTTAACCGCGGGAAATTCGGAGTTCCTGCGGGAATTCCTGAATAAAAGTACCGTATGACACTGAGGATCACTGTAGCTTCCTCTACGTGAAAGAATTTTCAAAATCGGTTCATTAGATCCAGAGATAGCCGTTCCCCCGTAGTTTTACCCGCGTGAAATTCGGAGTTCCCGCGAGAATTGCGGATTAAAAAGTACCCTATGACTCAGGATCACTGTAGCTTCCTATAAGTTAAAGAATTTTCAAAACCGGCTTAGTAGATCCAGAGATTACCCACTACAACGTCACAAACTTTTGCTCTTTATGTCTGATCTTACGGATCATCATGAAACTTTGTGTTAGTACACCATAGAGTAACTTTTTATGAACTTGGTATAAGTAGGTACCTACACGTTGTCAGGGGTACTTACAAAAAGGTACCTCCTTTTTAATTTTAAGAATATGTAAGATATCTGCTGGCCAAGTAAATAAAACAAATCTTATTTTTTATTTGATTTATTATTGAAAATCTAAAATAAAATATAAAATACACTTTAGTTTTTCATTAATTATGTCTAGATCGAATGCTAACGGTGATGTAGGTAGAGGTAGGTACACTGCTTACATATCAGACAGAAACTTTCCAAATATGATTGATAAATTCTGAACAGATAAATTATGAAATATCAAATTGGTTGAAGTCTCGACGTTCGAAATTTCGTAGCGTATTTTTTAATCGTTCGAATTACTTTTCGCACACAGAATTGCAAAATTCGCATGCGAATATTTAGAAAATAATAATATTATGTGGCCGTCCACGTAAAAAGTACCTACCAGTAGTGGGGTATTGAGTTAGGACTAGATTCGTTATTTAGAATCAGTATTATTTTCTTTGTTTAGAATAGTCAATTGATAGTAAGGATTCAAAAAATATTTAAAAACTAGCATAGTTTTTTTTTACAGACATTTAAAGTTGAAACTCTGAAAAGCTTGATTTGAGAAAAAGCATTTTTAAAGTTTGTGAAAAATGAAAAAAACATACTTCTACTTGCTTGTTAAATAGGTTTTTATATATTATTGTAGACTAAGATGTATGAACTTGAGGAAAATTGTCAATTAAAATCGCGGACGCAATTTTTTCACCGAACTTTACAAAACTCGGAATCTCAATATCTCGGAAACTAAATGCCGAGCGAGAACAGCGGGGTTAGCCAAGTTGACATTCTACAATCGTTATTGCATAGAAAACATAAGTAACGAATCGTCATGTCACTTGGTCAGCCAATCAAAACTCTTGTTTTCAAGTGGTCACGTAGAGCTAGTTTTGATTGGCTGACCAAAGGCTAACCCCGCTGGTACTTTTAGCTTGGACGCCCACATATTATTATTATTATGAGATTTCTCTATGTGTTTCTAAGTCATTGGTCCGATTGTGATGAAACTTTGGCGGGTTGTTCTGTCTGCGTCCGCAAAGGTTCCTGGTATACTTAAAGAGATCCTGCGGGAATTAATTATAAATTTTGACCATTTGAGACGGCAGCAGGCCCCCTGGCACAATTTAAAATAATGCCGTTTATACATCTGAGTGCATAGGGTGTCATTGTTGATTTACTTAACCTAATAGGTAAATTATTAAACCTAGTCAAAAATCACCTCTTCACATTTCATGTCACCATTTCCCAAACCATTATTGATTAATTACAGGGAAATATTGTTTAGTCAAAAAAATACTCATGACCTTCCCATAGCCCAAAATGAAATAATTAAAAACTGAATGGCATGATTAAAAGAATAGGTAACTACTTACTACATTAATGGTCTGCTATCAATGATATTATAAGTATTAAAGGTGCTATAGTAATCCAATTACATCACAATAATCCAGAGTTCAATTACATTTCAGTGTAATTATTCATCGCTTAACAAATAACAGGAAAGTCAAAATATGGTATGTAGGTGGAGGCATGACGTGATCTACTTAAGTATTGAAGTGCAGTATAGGTACAATATGTTATCATCATACATAATATGAATAGCTATATTTATAACAAGGTGAGGGAAGTGTGACCTTAGAATGTTGCACACCGCACACATTAACAATTACAATATTACTTAGTGACATTGGACAACATTGATCACGTGATTATCACAGTTTTGATAACTTTTGATAAAACATATACCTATTATGCCATTTCATAACATTAATTCATTGATCCTAACAATATTATAATAATAAAATATACTATGTAACAACCATTGTTTACAAATAAGGCACATTAAATAAATTAACCAAATTAAACATTATTTAAGTAAAAATTCGAAAATACTATTTTATATTCCTTACCTACCTGTTAGTAGAATTATAAACTTACAATCTAAATTGTAATTAGTGTTGTAATATAACATGACTGTGTCATGACCTTAAAACGACCTTTGTATGTATATCAATATCAAAAAATTTTGTATAAAAGTCGGAATGTGATTTAAACAATTTCCTATCAATAAAAATTAAAAAACCTAATATAATGCTTCATATTTGCAACGCAAATAATATGATTATATGATGTGGTCAATACGTTTATTATGCACACAGTAATATTGTGCAAGATTCAGACATTTTTATGATTAGCCCTAAAAAATTATTAGCAGGCATAAAATAAAATGTATAAAGAACCACCACCACAAAAAATACACTTGGTACCAATGTTATTTTAAGACATAGCTGGATTCTGCCATTTATATGAACCGGAATATTTAAAATCATATTCAGCTAATTTAGTGTCTGCCTCAATGGGACCTCTTGAGCCATATTTATAAGGTACAGGTCTAACAACTGATTTTTCTAGTTGCTTTAAAATTGGTGTGAATATGCGCCAGGCTTCCTTCAACTCGTCATTCCGCACAAAATGCATCTGAGTACCAGTAAATACATCTAAGATTAATCTTTCATAAGCATCGGGAACATTTGCATCACTGTACCGCACACTGTATGTTAAGTCTAACTCAGTTTCTACAAGATCAAACTTCATACCAGGTGATTTACTCATCAACTTTAAATATAATGCTTCTCCAGGTTGAACCCTTATTACAAGCTCATTTCTCTTTACATGTCCATTAAATATATCACCAGGAACATCTTTGTACTGTATCCTTACCTCAGCTTTTCTTTCATTAAGAGCCTTACCACAGCGCAGAATGAATGGAACACCCTGCCATCTTGTATTATTAATCCACAGAGTTGCTAGAGCATATGTTGGAGTGAGTGAGTTATTTGGTACAGTGGGATCATCCAGATAGCCCAGCTTCTCTTCACCTTGGCCTTCAGGGTTCCCAACATACTGACCCACCAATATATCTTTGAGTTCAATAGGTGGAATATGACGAAGCACTTTAACTTTTTCATCTCTTATGTCATTTGGATTCAATGTAACTGGTTTTTCCATTGCAACCAAGGAAAGTATTTGAAGAAGATGGTTTTGCATAACATCACGCACAATACCAAAATCATCAAAGTAACCACCCCTTCCTTCAGTTCCAAAAGGTTCTTTAAAAGAGATAAGAACTGAAGCAATGTTTTCTCTATTCCATGAAGGACAGAATATTTTGTTAGCAAACCTTAGTGTCATTAGATTTTGAACCATCTCCTTACCTAGGTAGTGGTCAATTCTATAAATCTGTTCCTCTTTGAATAAGCTTGCCAAATGATTGCTCAGCTTGTCTGAGCTCTCATCATCTCTTCCAAATGGTTTTTCAATAATAACACGACTGTAACCTTTTATAGACACACACGCATTTTTTATATTAGTAGTAACATCTGCAAATACTGTTGGAGGTACAGCTAAATAAAATATTCTATTAGCGACTGGTCCTTTTTCATGTTTCGTAATTTGTTGATTCAAAAGCTCAAAGTCAACTCTTCTGTCGTATGAGCCAGCAAAGTAGTCATTCATTTTCCAAAACCCCTCAATTTTCTCCTCATCCTCAGGCCTTACTTTCATGTACTTCTTGCATTTTTCCCTTACTTCAGTTATGGTCTGCTTCGTACGCGCATAACCAAAAAATTTCGTATTTTCTGGTAGAAGATTATCACGATATAAATACCACAATGTAGGATAAATTTTTTTCTTGGCCAAATCACCCGAAGCTCCCAATAGAATAAATGTATGAGGATACTTAAAATCAGTTTTGTTTTCCATCGTGATTCGTGACTAACGAGTATCTAAATAGCGCCGGCTATTCGTGAAGTCGCAGTTTAGTTGCAGTGTGAAGCAGTAGAAGGAAATAAATTACCTACGAAATACCTAGTTAACTTCAGTCCACCCGCGACCCACGCACGACAGGACAACACTGTGGCACAACACAAATTAACTAGATAGCAAAGTTAATAATATAATAACTACGCTACAGTAGACAAAGATTAATATAAATAATAATCAATCCTATTAGCAAGCACTCAAGCAGAGAGACGGTAATCACTACGTCACTCAAACAGCTAGCAGCAATAGCAACTCACGATATTGTACACAAATTAACTAGACATATATATTGTACAACCAACTACTGACGACTGTAGTCAGAGAGAAGTTAATCACTACGTTACTGTAGTCATGACTCAACACGATACTGTACGACACCAGAATGTACAGCAGTCTTCACCGGAATAATTGGTGACACTGCTCTCCTATTGGTCGATGAAATCACGTCTTGAAAGGGACTAACGAGTCACGACTCACGAGTCCCTGGCGTGCGTTCCGGGGATTCACACTCACAATACAGGTAGTTTTTAGTAATTACTGTTTTAAAATATGACGGAAATCCAAATAACAATCAGTCCAAGATTAATCCTACTATTATGTATAATATTATAAACGCGAAAGTTTGTAAATATGTATGGATGGATGGATGGATGGATGTTTGTTAATCTTTCACGCAAAAACTACTGAATGATTTTAAATTAAACTTTACAATAATATAGCTTATACATCAGATTATCACATAGGTTACCTCTTATCCCGGAAATCCCACAGGAACTCTGAAATTAACGCGGGTGAAACCGCGGGGCATAACTAGTATTTAGTAACGTAATTATTATTTATCACTTAAATAAATTATTACAGCTTGTTACAGCAGCGTGTATCGGGATACCGGGGTCATATTTGTCGGCGACGAGACCAAATTCAGCGCCCACTCACGTCTTTTGCACAGTTAGTGGCGCCTTGTGCACACTACAGTAGATCGCAAATTATGAACGTATGTAAATAGTCTAATTAGATTTAATTGGTTTTTATTATTGTATCTATATCAATATCTAAGAATTAATCAATGAAATGTCACCTCATTTTTTATATTTTTTATAAAAAAAAGGTGACATTTCACTACCGCGGCACACTCGCTACGCTCGCTTGGCTCACGAGATCTGGTCATCAGTCCGAACCTAACCTAATCAAGAATGTCGAGGTACACTACCTTGTAATCAGTTCATGATCTGGCCCTGACAGTAATGTTCTCATTTCTTTTTACTTACTTCAATAAACAGATCGAACATAAAATATTTGTGCCCTATTTGACAATAGCCTAGTATTTAGGTAAGTAACGTAAACGAGCACAAAGAAAGGAGGCGTGATTTTATCGACCAATAGGAGCGGTGTCACCAATTCCGGTGCTGTACATTCCGGTGTCGGTTCGTAAGAACTCCGATTGATTTCTTTTTCGACGAATCCGGTTTTTGGCGCAAACTTTGACACTTCTTAAACAATACATAGCTGTCAGAGTGAAAATTAACCTGCTTCGGAGGTGGTTGTTTGGTTGCTGCACTCTGAGCCACGGAACGGGTGAAACTACGCTCTGACAGTTGTCAGAGTAAAATTTCACCAAGCCACAGAACGGGTTCAGAGCGCGCTCGAGTGCGTTCGAGTGCATTCGTGCGAAGCCACGGAACGCACACCAGCCGCTAGAAGCTCATTTGCAGCGACAAATCCTGATCACGTGAACAGATTTGTCGCCGCGTCGAAAACACCCTGGTGCAGGTTATCGTTTTGCTATAACTTCCTACAGAGCATCCCATTAAAGTCTAATTGTGAAGAATTTCTCCCAGAATTTCCGCATCAAAATGCATCTCACCGAATACCGATGCATTTCAATGTAAATAACTTCAGAAAAGAGACATCTAAATTGGCTGTATGGATTTAGATTCCTTTGTCTTCTCCAAAAGGATAGTAAATTAAAATTTAACAAAAAAATTTAAGGAAGTGTGTGTCAAAACTTGAAGAAAAGAAGATTTAGCTTCAGCCTTTTTTTCCCCGGATATTCAACTATAAAAAAAAGGACAAGGCTGTATGGCGTAGTTCCTTTGCCTACTCTCTGGAGCGAAAAGGAAAAACAACAACAACACAGTGTTGTGACCACTGACTGATTCGAATTTATAAAACCGGTTTCTTTCTACTGATTAATTATTTTCGAAAAGGGTATTTTAAGTTTTTTTTTAAATAAATAAAGGGAAAAGCAATACCATATTTATATGTTGTATCTATAGGACAATCAACCCAGTTTGATCCGGTGCTTGAGTTGAAACCGGGCTGAAACGGGTTGATTGCCCATCTATATTCTATAGTTGTATTATCTTGATAATTACTAAGAAAATGTCCAATAGTTTTTTTCTTAGGAAACAATTTCATAGTAGCAGTTTTCTAGATGTAGAATTCCAATAATGGGTTTTATTTTAAATTCCCGCCCGGTTTTATTTTAAGACCCCGCCAAAAAATGGGGCGTGGTGGTGAGCTAATCACACAACGGACCACTCTATATTAGTTATATTGACTTAGAGTACACTACGCCACACCTAGTCACCTAGTTTGCACCTTATAATAATTATTACAATTGCCATGAGCTATATGCCCGATTGACTGTCAAGATTTTAAAGGTTACGAAAGGAAAGGAACCACGACTGTTTTTACTGGTGAACGGGAAGTGACATAAATCCATCTTTGAACTATTATAAATTTCAATATAACACTAAACTTCAGGTTTATTTAAAAAAAATTAATTAATTGAAGGTCTACCCTAGCCCAACTCTCCAAAACAAAGTGTTAATGAATTGACTAAAATCCTGATACACCCCATTTAAAAAAATAAACAATAATATGATTAAAATATATTTTATGTCGAAAAAATTTATACTTTAGAATTTACTCAATATTAGTTTGGAGGTAACCTATCTACGAAATTCCAAGCGCTACGCCCGCGCCTACCGGTTTGAATTTTTTTTGCTGTGGGCAGCGTACGCTAATAAAAATGAAAAAAAAAAACCTGTACTAAAACATGGTGCGATCGATTCGGAAGTCGATTCTGAACAAATTACTTTCTAGTTTTCAGTTAATTCATTAACACGTTGTATAGAGTGAATAGTTTAATTTAGTATAAAAATAAATCTTCTCCGCTCTTTCTATAAATAAATTGTGAGAACTATATTTGTAAGTTATCCGAAGTTTTTTTTAATAAATTTTCATCCGTATACAGGATATCAGAAAACTTCCGACATATCCG
The DNA here is from genome assembly GCA_907165275.2 of Zygaena filipendulae. Classification (NCBI taxonomy): domain Eukaryota; kingdom Metazoa; phylum Arthropoda; class Insecta; order Lepidoptera; family Zygaenidae; genus Zygaena; species Zygaena filipendulae. Next base: position 5,278,508 of record OU015649.1, read on the forward strand.
AAACTATGATACTGTTATATACACCAGTACGAACATTTTAGACGTGGAAATCCAGCGGGAAAATCAACGGTTTTCAAGATATTAAGCCTCAAAATTTAGTAAATTTTGTTTTACTTATTGAAAATTTTTGTAGTTTTTTTTATCACATGACCAATATTTTTTCTAAAGTAACTTGGTAGTTATTGTGTAGGTAAATATACAGTATATTTACCTACACAATAACTACCAAGTTAGAGTTGTGAGTGCATTGCGCGCTGTGCTTAATTCTTCTTTTTAAACCAAAAAGAAATTACTTTTCCCAACAATGTTTTTACTGCAGAATTACTTCAATTATTATGTCGCCGGTCTTTTTGCACCCTGTATAATAAATTGTTTCGAGAATTTGTAACTCAATCACAAACGAACAGCCACCTACTCCAAAGTCCAAACCAAACGTCTGTCTGTCTGTCTGTTCGCGATAAACTCAAAAACTACTGTACGGATTTTCATGCAGTTTTCTCCAATAGATAATGATTCAATATTCGAGGTTTATACGTATAGTTTATCTTGAAATTCCCTCGGGAACTCCACAATTACCGCGGGTACAACTGTGGGAGACTGTGTTTTTACCCGCGTTAATTTCATAAAAATAATATAATAATAATCCACTTCACCACACAGATTACTTGTCATGATCCCATACTAAGCTATAAGGTTGTGTCATTCATGAAAACCAAGCAAACGTGGTACCTACATACTACATAAAGTATTACATATTAATAATATACTATAGACATATAAATAGTAAATACGCCCAGACTCGAATTGGAATTGGAATTGAATTAAACAAAGTTTACCCATACTGGGATCAAACCCGGAACCTCTCGATTAGCGGGCAGGCATGGTGACCTACTGCGTCAATCGTAATCGGGTTGGTAAAAATCGGTACTTTTCAGTATATTAAGAAACCGGTATTTCTAACTAAACTGCTCATCACTAATAAGAGTGAAGTGAAGTGAGGTTGTTTTTAGGGCTTTTCTTTTTTTGCATAAAATGTACATTTTGCGATGATTGATTGGTCGATTTATAGAATCTTTTCTGTACATTCTTTTCGCTTAGATTATTAGGTAATAAGGTCAAAATAATCACTGTGGAAGGGACTTAACAAATCAATTAATAAGTTGAAGTACATTTAGTTCAATGACCTTGTTGCTGACAGGTTCATCGTTACTAACTTGATACAAGACACCTACCTGCCTGCTCTTACTGAACTGTTAAATGAAAGTAGTGTTTTTGAAGATTTAAACTGAATTAATAAAGTACAAGCAGATGGAGCCCTCAAGAGATCCGGGTAAGATACCTATTGTTTTAAAATTGCATAAGTGTAACCACACATTATTTCCATTAAGATTTGGAGACAGAGCCAGTTTTCGGACTTGTACTATAAGTTTTATTTGTTAACAGCAGATACCTAGGTATTACAAACCAAACGGAACTTCGTTGCTCTTCCCACTTTGATAAGGTTGAGCCAAAAGATAGTAGTAGGTAGTTTCGTTTTAAAAAAATTTCAATGTTTTTCAATCTTAAACACTAATAATATTACTGTTTTATATTTATAGTTTCTATTTTGGAAATTGGAATGTCCACTTTCATCAAAACTCTGTGTTTAACTAATCGTATTTACTTGATATGCTGGCAGCTATAGCCAACTAACTAGCTACTTTCAATAATAATTTTAATATTAATAGTTAAGCACTTGTACATTACCACACTGTGTCACATGAGCAGGTTTTACCAGATGATTGATAAATTATTTATATTATTTTTTTCTGAATACATGGGATATATTCAAAACACCCAAAAGCAAAGTGATGCAGGGATCAAAGTCACAATCCCGGGCACAGCAGTCAGGTTCACTTACCACTACTCTAGCCTAGCAGTGCTGTCAAAGCAGAGAGATGAGACTAGAATATTGATTCCCAAAGTGGTCCAGGTGGACCCCCAGGGGTCCACAGGAGCCCGACAGGGGTCTACGGTTGCGTAGGAGGATCAGGATTCAGGATTTTCACTGTCTAGCTAATGTTGTAAGGAGTAACTTATGCTACTTTTATTATTTCAAAAAAATATAGTTCCTGCGGGAATTCCGAAACTCATGCAGGTGAAACCACGGGACACAGATAGTTTTAAATAAATATCAAATACTCAGATCTTCAATTCTTTAGAGTTGTGAAAAAAAAAACAAACTTCTAAAGTAATTTATTTATTTATTTATTTTATTTATTTATTTAACATAATCCACAGCACTTAATACTATGTACATATTTACTAAATTAAACCTACTGCCAATAACGGATTAACATTATACAAGCTTTAACCTAAGAAATAAAATAAAATTATGCCCAACCCTTACAAGCACTCAAACAAACACTCAATATGCATGTATACTCACCCTACACGCACGCACGCATAAACAAACACATACAACATGCATACCCACCCATACATACACCCACACACACACGATTTAGAACAAACATACATCACCATATCACATTCAGGCCATCACTATACTAATATTACAATGCTCGCCTGTACGGACGTATGGATGCTTGCTCCTCTCCCATGCAAAAACCACTGAATTGAGTTCCACGAAACTTCACAATAATATAGCTTACCTATACATCAAAAACATATACTTAGAGTACCTACTTTCTATACCGGAACTCCCGCGGGAACTAAAAAGTCAACGCGGGTAAATGGATTAATTATTACATACTACACGCTGTCAGAAGCACAGAAAAGGACACAGGGCACTCCCCGTGCCGGAACTCACCGCGGGGCCCCCGAAACCAGCGAGGGCCAACCGCGGGGAAGAGCTTGTTAGCTATTACAAATTACAATTTAATTACATAAGACATTATTGCAACACTATCTATCGCTACCAATACTGCCAATAACATCAATAATTTTCCGTCTAAAGACAGGCTTGCTAGTGTCAAAAATATCTACCGACGAGAAAGAAACATTATAGCATTCCTGAGAACGATGCACTACAGAGCCCTTTGCGTAATTCGAGTGAACATCTGGTACATAGAAAAGAGGAGTGTGTCGTGTTCGACGCTTTGGTGTACGAAAGCGAAGAAACAAGTCTGTGAGCTCAGGGCAGTCTACAGAGCCATTGCATGCATCATGTAAGAAAAGAGGTTGATTCACTACACGCCGGTCCTTGAATCTATCGGCATGAATCTTAATTAATACAACTTAATACAATTAAAACGCCTTTTAAGCCATATATTTGGACCCATGCAGGGGAATCTGTTGACCCTCTTCTTCTCGTTGACCTAGGGGCTAGAATGATGAAATTATGCAAGATGAAATTTCTCAGAAAAATCCATAAAGTAGTTACGTCATTAAATCCCTCAGTGCGCGAGTCCGAGTCGCACACAGAATCGCGATTTCACATTCGAATGCTCATACATCTTGATTATGATGCTGATACATTATGGGCATTCACATGTGAATTCACGCTTCCGTGTGCGAAAGTATTTCGAGCAATTCATAAATACGGCCCCTGGTAATTTATTTAAAGTTCATCTACACTCTACACTAATATTATAAAAATGTAATTAGGTAGGTATGTAAATTTGGATGTAGAGGTAATTTCTCGAACCAGTGGATCAAATTCTTTTTTTTTTTTTTTTTGCAATTTATATATCTGCCATCAGCCATCAAGCCTTTATCAGATGTGTTACAAAGCAAGTGACATGTGGAGTCCCTGTCCAATGACAACAGACATCCTTCAAGACTATCCCCAGACAAACTAAAATCTTAGCAGGTTGGGTCTTTTTAAACGTATCACATCACCCGATGTGTCCAGCAGTTGTTGAGTCAGAAAATTTTTATGTTGAGAGAGTCGTCGCTTGTAGCTGTTGAGGTGACATTCAATTTCTTCTCTAATGGTAGACATTTCGAGATATTCGTGTATTTCGCTGGTCCTAGTAAACCAGGGGGCGTTACAAATATTGCGCAATATTTTGTTTTGAAAGCGCTGCAATATTTCTATGTTGGATGTACTAGCAGAACCCCACAGTTGTATACCGTAGCCGTAGGTCCAGATGGGCTTCAATACTGATTTGTAAATGAGGAGTTTATTATACAGTGACAGCTTAGATGAGCGTCCAATGAGCCAGTACATACTTTGGTAGCGCAGTTTCAGCTCTTCTCGTTTGGCGTTTATGTGAGCTTTCCAGTTTAGCCTTCTATCTAAGTGACAGCCGAGATACGATCCTTGGTGACTTCTGGCGAATTATTGTTGGCGCGGTCGACAATCATATTGGTTTTGTTGCGGTTAATTTTCAGACCGAGTACAAGGCTGACATTTTCCATTTTGGTTAAAAAGTCTTCCATATGGGTGATGCTCGTTGCAAATAAATATCGCATTTATAATACTAAGGATTTATATTCTTGCCTGAGTGACACACCTTAGGCTAGGTACTATAATGTTATTATTTTTCACTTCAGTAGCTCAAACATGTAGGTTTTGCTGCCTGAAATCAGTGAGCAAAATGCGATTTTGCTCACTGAGTGAGACAATAGTATATTTCATTATAAGTGCGGAAAGCCTGTCATTGCAAAGAGTTCCGACAAATGTCTACCCGAGCCGAGGCGCAGCCGAAGGTGAGGGTTGACAGTCGGAACTAGTTGCAATGACGGTTCCGCACGTGTACTGAACAACTATTTTTAATACAGTTGCGAAAAAAATGAAGAAATTTAATAAAATATCAAAAACACAACAAACTCAACTAAGTTCCAACTGTGATCAAGAGATGGCGCTAGTCGTATTAGTAATGCGAAACGTACGTTTCGCAATGCAAAAAAGTGTGTCAAAGTCGTGTCGCCATTTGACAGTTGGCAAAGAGAACGCACGAGTTCGGGAAAGGTAAACAAAAAGCTCGAGTATGTAATAGCCCACATCCCGAACGCTAAACGTCCCTGCAATACGCCACTTTTTGAGCAACTGTATTAAAAAGTAACTTTTTTAATTTTTATACTGCGAAACTGGCGCGAATGACGATGAATATGGAACCCAAGGAGTTCTTGCGCGAATGTGGAGAGGGCTTAAAATGATTTCGTTCTTAAAGTTCTCGAAAGATGGCGTCACTTGTCAATTTTTAGTTGCTTTTATTGATAAACATGAGCTTAAAATTCTATTTGATGAAACCACGTAACCAAGCTTATTAGGTATACCTGTGTATTACTTCAAAATTAACGAAGTATCAACAGTGTGTTATAACTTATAACACATTATTATTTTTTTAACTTAATTTCAAATAATCGATACAATCTGCCTAGCAAAAAATATTAATGAACCTACTAACTGTGCCCCGCGGTTTCACCCGTGAGTCTCGGAACATTTTTTTTTTCTAAATTAAAGTTATTACCCTAAGTTACTCCTTATAACATTAGCTATATTTGCCAGTGACAGTCCCGGTAAAAATCGGTCCAGCCGTTTCAGAGATTAGCTGGAACAAACAGACAAAAATTTGAAAAAATGATTTTTATTTAAGTACCGTATGTATACTTTCATATATGCAGTGAAAAGCTATTAATTTGAATTACAAATAGACACTTCAATTTTATTTGTACACACATACAATACATATTATATGTACCTAATATGTAGATATAGATGTATAGATTACCGTTTTGGGACAAATTCATCTGTTTCAATTCCTTTTTCGTTTCCTTTACTGAATAACTATATCTGGCTCCACAGATGTCATATCCAAATTTTTGAGCTCACAGAAAACAGTTATACTCGAATTTTACAGTTTTTTGGCAACTTTTCCAACTTATCTTTCCCTAAAAACCTTGTTCGGATTATGAGTTATTACTATCATAGGGTTGTTTTTATTCCGGAATTCCCGCGAAGACTCTGAAATTAACGTGAATGAAGCCGGGGGAACAGCTAGTATTTATTAAATCCAAAAATACGTCTGTTCATTTTGATATGAAGATAGCTTTACCCTGGAAAAGGGCATAGGCATAGGCATAGGAAAGAGCTCCTGAAGGAATTCCAATAATAAATAATTACATAAACTCCTTATTGTTTATTAGTTATTTTAAGGCTTACTTTATTTACCCTAATCTCATTCGTTTACTTTTTTAAAATAAATCTATTTGTACATCTATCTATACATTACATAATACATATAAATAAAGATGAAGTGTCTGTCTGATAATTCAAAATAAACAGTTTTTCAATAAATACATATGAAAGTACATTACGGTACCTACTTACATACAACTTTTTTTATTTAATTTTTGTCTGTCTGTCCGTCTGTCCAAAAAAAAAATGGTCCGAGACTCACGCGGGTAAAACCGCGGGGCACAGCTAGTGAGATATAAACATATATTATATTATAGACCTAAACTACAAATAAATGTAAAATACAGCAGATAACATATTTGGACATCGATAAGCAATAGTGTGTTAACCCACATTGGAGAAATTATGTGTTTTAAAAGTATAGCGCCATTTTGTGTCAACATTTTTTATGTTCAATATTTAGTTACATATTTAAGCAATGTAATAAGGTAAACACAGTCATAATTAAAAAACGTTCCCCAACTCTCAATAAATTGTTCTGATTCAATAACTTAATTTTGTGGGTTAACATGTTATTGCTTATCTGCGTCCATTTGTGGTTCACACCTTTCTTACACGTTACGTGTCCCGGTCTACACAGTTTTACATATTGTGCTGATGATAAATATTCAAAACCAAAATCTAAAGACTATTGAAATGAAGAGGTAGGGCGGCCGGCGGGTGTACGGCCGGCAGGGTGAAGGGTGCGTCGTTGTATGCAGTGGACCACTCAAGAGTCGCACAAGGTCAAGGAGAATGATTAATAACGAAAATAAAGCAAAACAAATGGCGGCGGCGGTGAGGGAATTGAGCGGGGACAATACGCGGCAGTCACAGCAGCGACGCCGTCTGTGCCGGCTGCGTGCTCGGCGTCTGTCGCGACTTTCTCGAAAATCGATGCACGATACTCGACCGGATTTTGATTATAATTAGACGCATTATAATAACGTTGTACATTTATTAAAAACTCATCTCCAGCCTCTTCTACACAGTGCCGTAAGGATGCATTCCATGCGCTTCGGTTGTGATGTTGTGATGCCCGTCGTTCACATAAAAAACGAGCTAGATATTTTTTATGCAAAATGTTTCAATTGCTGCAAATTGTTGTTTTGAAGAAAAGAAGTGATATTTGATTTACGGATAGGAATCTAAACGGTGTATAACGCATATACATAATATATGAATGAGTGAATAAAAGTATCGTTAATCGTTGTTCTATACATGCGTTGCCTTTTACCTTCTGCTACAAACATATTTTAAATTAATATGCGATAAGTAGCATTAACAAATATTGACTAAAACTGGATTGCTATGATCTTTATTGGGACAAAAAATTCTTTTGGACTTCTACCTATGTGCTTCGTTTTTGTTTCGAACGCTGCATTCTGCATTGGACTGAGCACAGTCTCCAACAGCATCAGATTAATTAATTATTTTTGAAGAATAACACGATTCTTCTATGAGTGGTATTGTAACAAGATAAATAGGATCGAGTCTTGGTATTCAGAGCTCACTGAGGGAGAAGTTTTGTCTTTAAGCAGATTCATAATGAACAAGATTTGTGAGTCTTTTGACAACTGATACCGGAATGGCACCTTGTAAAGAAAGAACATTACAAGGGTATAAGTGTAGTTAGTGTTTTGAGCGTTCTTTCGTTCTTGTGGGGTATGCTTTTCAAATAAGCATCATGTAAGGCAATAAATGTACCTATTTTTTGTGGTAAACCTAAAACTTCCTCTTTGATTGTCTGACGTCACGGTGATGTAACCGACAGCCGAAAACGTGCCAAAGTACTGAGGCCGGCACCTCGACAGAATCCCATCACACTGCACAGTAGCAAACACACAGCCATGTTGTGTTTGTACCAAAATTACTTGAGAAATGATTACTTAAGATTCCTTCCAGGACAGGATAAATTGACAATTTAACAATATAAAACAAGCAAGACCTTATTATAGTTCCATTTTGTATTAGTAATATCAATCAGAATTTGTACCTCTCTCTTTTTACGTAGGTATGTATAATTTTACGAAGGTGTTAATTTTTTACGGTTTCCATAATAATTAATCAAATAGTTCTTCACCTCAGATGGTAGGTTTTGGAAACGTGTAACGTAACCTAATATTAGTTGTTTGTAAACAACGCACATATTTTGTTCCTATGTAGTTGGTACATTGATGTTTCAATTCTAGGAATTATTGATTTTTTATAGTTACTTTAGATATCTTTTGCAATAAGTTGATTACTTATCGTCAAAAACAGTTTGAAAATACAAATAGAAATAATACAATCTTGTAATACATTTATATATTTACATCTTCTTCGGCCAGTATCCGTCCACTGCTGGACGTAGGCTGCCTTCTCATCTCGTTTCCCTTCACTTACATAATTATAAATAACTAGCTGTGCCCCGTGTTTCACCCGCGTGTGTTTCGGAATTCCCGTAGAACTCCAAAGGAGCCTAATTGAGTCCTTATAACATTAGGCTAATTGGCAGTGAAAGTCCCGTCAAAATCAGTCCAACCGTTTCGGAGATTCACCCGCGTGAGCTTAGGAATTCCAGCAGGACAGGAACTTCTTTTATGCTTCTTCTCCTCACAACAACAAACACAACAAAAAAAGGATTAGCGAAATTGGTTCACGCGTGATGCCGTTGACCAAGGGAAATAGGGAATAATTTTTATATACATATATATATAGATAGATACTTAGTATTTACTTTTAATAACTGACTTTATATTATTAAAGTGGCTATACAAGATGATTGTATCATTGTCAAGGCCTTCTACTTTATTAGAATTCACGAGCCGCCCTCGTGTTGCTCACATTTAGCATACTAATATCAATTTTATTATACTCTTTTACTTAATATGTAATTTTTTGCAACAGCTTCGGAAATATTGTGAGTGGAGGTCTCAATCATAACACTTAGATGACTAAAGTCAGGAAACCTATATTAGATTCTTAATTCTATGAAAGAAGCTATCGTTCGACTTAATATGAATGGTTTTTACCTCTTTTAAAACTTTGGCAACTATTTTAATGAAAGAGACGAAACACTTGCTTAAAACGTCCTATTACTTTCACAAGAAGAAAAGGAGTAAAACAGTATTTACTAGTAATTGTAAAAAAAGATCAATGACATGATTGATCTTTTATCTTCTATTGAATACGCAACCGTATTCTGAGCAAAAGACTACAGTCAGTTCAGCTTTAACGTAACAGGAACTAAATTCATTAAAATTTAGTTTTAATTTGAGGTTTAGTACTGTAGTGTACAGTTGTGATTTGTGAGCTTAGGTGAAATACCTCATTTTCCAGACAAAATAGTCAACCGTCTTTTGTCTTCTTTTAATTTCTCTCTTGTTTACAAGATCTTACTTTTTTCACCCATGTTATTTACCCTAATTAATTTAAAATTTTGCTATTTTCTTGGTAGGTATATTTTTTGTGAAATGATGTTAATATCAAGTATCGAAATTGAGAATTATTACTGCTACTACTATCATAAAATGATAATGCTTTTTTATTCTAAAGAACTGATATAGATAAGTATATCATCAACGTAAATAGATAATAGTCGTCCTTCATTATTTTCTGTAAAATTAATTATTAGGTATGCAATATGCATTGACCCACGTATTCATCATCATCAGCTTGGTCCCACTCACTACCATAGTTTAATTTATCCCATCAAAAACAAACTTGTAAAAAAGTCCAAGTCTCGCAACTCACTTCTTCTACAGTAAAAAGTTGTGAGATCAATGTAATACCAAGTCGGTTAATTTATTCAGTGCCTACTTAAGGGTCCTTCTGTCTAAAGTTATCATGTTATAAGCTAATCTAATAACATTTTATAGTGACCATATCAAATTTAAAAACCTTTCATGTTTTAAATAGATTGATTGGCTTGGCGATCACGTGAAAACACAATATATCTCACATGTAATACATAATTATGGTTCTAAACAATTTAATTTAATTATAATATGTATTACTTGTGAGATACATTGTGTTTTCACGTGATCGCCAAGCCAATCAATCTATTTAAAACATGAAAGGTTTTTAAATTTGATATGGTCACTATAAAATGTTATTAGATTAGCTTATAACATGATAACTTTAGACAAAAGGACCCTTAAGTAGGCACTGAATAAATTAACCGACTTGGTATTACATTGATCTCACAACTTTTTACTGTAGAAGAAGTGAGTTGCGAGACTTGGACTTTTTTACAAGTTTGTTTTTGATGGGATCTCATTTCTTTTTGTAAATGGTCTTCCTCCTTTGAGCAATTTAGTCTACTTTAATAACTTGAAAGATTTTGGTACAACTTTATAATATATATAAACACATGCCCCATTCTTGCTTTTTCATTCCGTTGACCATTGTACCTTTGAACATAATTATGTCTAGGTAACTATGTATCTACACTTTATATCTAGGTAGGTAACTATAGCTACACTTATTATTATTATTTATTAATATCTGGGCAACGGCTTAAATAGCTGTTCCCCGCGGTTTAACCCACGTTAATTTCGGAGATCCCGCGGGTATTCTGAGATAAAAGTACTACCCTATGACCTTTCCTGTACCCTTGACAACGTGTAGTGTGCAATAATTAATTCACCCGCGTTGATATCAGAGTTCGCGCGGGAATTCCAGAAATGAATCCTAGCTAGATCGATTTATGGCCCCCGAAATCCCCTGTATACAAAATTTTATGAAAATAGTTGGAGCATTCAGATTAGGGTAATTTTATCTCTGAATTCCCGCGGGATCTCCGAAATTAACGCGGGTGAAACCGCGGGGAACAGCTAGTCTTATATATTTATATGGGATTACAAAGTTATTTGTGCAGTTGGTACATATAACTGCATATATAACTATGTAATTCCATACATTTATATGGGATTACAAAGTTATTTATGCAGTTAGTGTATCTAGAAAACTGGACCGAAATTGCTAAATATTTTAATTTTTCCTTGATTTATACAATAAACACTAATTGTATTCTAAATTTCAAACTTCTATGTCTGCTAGAAGTGCCTTAGAATTTTGATGATCGGTCAGTGAGTGAGTGAGTGAGTGACCTACAAAATTAAGAAACTTTGACTAGTTATAATTCTTAAACTACTGGTTCAAATCGAATGAAATTTAAATTATACCGTCCTTATACAATACCTGCTTGTTTACTAAAAATTCAGGCTTCTAGTTTTATCCACAACGAAGTTATAGGGGGTCGAAAATGGCCTGAATTGCTTCGAGAAAAGGATAGTACGGCCGTGCCGCTTTTGTTGCTCGACTTGGCGGGGGCACTGCCGTGCCCCCAGATAATGCTCATCGATGGTTTTCTGCTATACACTAGGTACTCTACACTATGTATTATGATTATTATTATTATTTTAAATAAACTTTGTCTAAGGTTATGTTGCTTGTTATCCCAAATTTTAAATTGCCAGGAAGAAATCAATAGAAACCGATTGACCAGTTCGTATTAACGGAAGTCCCGGTTACCCTTCGCACCTAATAGACAGATTGGTTCATTGAAGCATCTCTCAACGTTGTCTTATAACAAGCGTAAACAAAAAACCACCTGTAGTCGCCAGTGAATCGCCAAGGTCGCAGGGGCCCACCGGCACCGGCCTCGCGCCGCGCTTCTCCACGTTCCGTTTACCCATATCTCGCGGCGAATGCACGCGTCTCGCCGCCCCCGCGCCTTTGACTCACTGCACACCCGCTGCCCGCGTACTCGCTTGCCTCAGGTCAAGTCTAGGACAGGACGGCCGTTTGACTTTGCTACACAACAATGACCGCGTCTAGCTATACGAAAATATAGCGCTGCATGATTGATAGCTAAAATCTTTTGCGATGTTGCATTATTTTCGATACCTAATAACAACCAGTTTTATATGGTATGTAGGTACATCGATGAAACTGAGTTTTAATGTAATAGGTAAACGCGTGACAAAACTAGTATAGGTATTGTGATAAAACAATACGTGAACCCGAAAACCAGACACAAGGGAAATGAAATGGAGAGAATGCACCGGTGAATGCGGTGTGTAGAGCTCTTGGCGCTATTGTCATCGTTAATAATTATTGTAGATGGCGAGCGCGCGTCAGTCAAGGTCGTCGTAAATTGATCGCGGCATCGGCACTGGTGTGCAGTCTGCGGCGTGCGGAGCGCGTCTCGAGCAGTCTCGCTCGACACACGACAAGCACGCCTCCATAATCCACCATTCACATGCAACGGCGCATAGCGCACGCTCCGTGGAAAGTGAGAAAGTGAACAATTTTAGTAGATATTCTTACTGAGGTACGTGCTGGCTGCTTGCGGGTTGGCGATTCAAAGACCACTTTGTTCAGTTCTATTGTACCTGCTCATAATTTGTCTCTCTGTAGAGTTATAGATTTGTGAGGGCAAATATAAAGACAATTTATCTAGAGATTTCTTCGATAGCCGTTAATATAGCTATGTATTATCTTCAACCTTAACTGTTAGTCATCGCAATTATGGCTGAAGCAGTTTCCTTTGTTCGGTCGATTAAATCTAACGACATTATGTATCTCCTATAGCTGCTATATGGTAGTGAAGCGGCTCCAATGGCTCAATCCGTTCGGTTCGTGTGTTGAGGTGCCATTGGACTAAAACATGATTAGTCAGTTCGATGGCGTGTTTACGATTTTATCGATTCTGTACCTTTACTTTTGTTATAAATTCCACCACCTCTATCAATTTGTTTTTTTATCTATATTGCTTTTTAATACTTCCTTTCTTGGAGCATTATGTTGAAAGGTATTAGATATTACTGTTGCTTTGCTCAATGGGATACTTACCATTATTCTGGAAAGAGAAATGGACGCAAAAAGATATTCTCACCTTGAATAAACCCCTTTTGAAAGCAGCGAATAATATCCTCCCGCCCACATTGTAAATGAGGTATTATTTACAGTCCATTAAGACGAGCTTTGTGCCTAATAATATTTTCTGTTGTAATATTTTCAAAATTTTGCGTTTATATCTCGTCTCTGAAACTTATTTTATGTATATTAATACAGTCCTACGTTTTTAGGATTCAATAGTCAAATAGGAAAAGATAATTAATATTTTATTTTTATTTCGATTTTTTTAGACATTAAGCAATAATAATAATTGAGAATTTTTTTTTTTTTAACACAGAATGAACACAAAATGTTGAAATTATTAATGAGTTTGATAAATCAAATAACTAAATTCCAAACGCAAGATGCATGTAATGTAATAAATAATCCTCTCTGTAGATTCTCTTGCCAGACCTTCTCGGAAGTTCGGCGACTTTTTGCGCACATACCTAGTACAAAGTTATGTACACATAAGATACGAGAGCCAGGATAAAGTTGATAGTTTGAAAAATATTGCGCAATAGGAATTTGTGTTTGATAAGTAAATGTTTTTGAAATTTGCAAAACATCTACATACCTATCTAGGTACCTGGTACAGTTAGATTTTCTATCGCATTAAACTGAATTATTTGTTTAACTATAAATCGTCATGTCCGACGTGGGTAATGAGTATTATTATCTTTTGGGATCTGGGAAAAGACCATGGTGTCAAATTATTTTAACCGGCTTCCAAAAAAATTTAAGTTCTGTGTTCGGCTGTATGTATTTTTTTTATGTACCTATGTTTACCGATAACTCGAAGACGGTTAGGCGGATTTGGAAAATTGGTTTTTTGTTTGTGTGTTTGTGTGTATACTTCTAAGCTGGTCCCATTTTGTCACCAAGACGGGATCTGATGATGGATCTTGGAGAAATCGAGGGAACTCTTTAAAATTATAGGCACACCTATAGCGATTTGTGTATTTTTTAGTAAATCATTAATTTGGTTTCGGAAGGCAAAATTTGGAAAAGTGGAACTGATGATGAAGACCACAGATGTTCATCGGAACTACCGATTATACGTATTTCACAGGTTCCGATTCGATTACTATAATGTAGTTTCTAAACAATTTATGCTCGTCGCAATGCATATGGCAAAATCGAATTGTTGGTAAAGTACCAGGAGAATAACTCCAACAGTGTTAACGTCTCTGCAATGGGAAAAGCAATTTTTTGTGAAACGTGATAAGAAATTGACTTTAGGCTATTTTAACTTAGATAAATAAATTACAAACCGACTCACTTAAAAGCGGGATATAAACAAAATTTTTACAAAAAAATAATTAAAACCGATAAATTAAATCAAAGTTTTAATTTTTTTGTTAACTATAAGTATTTAGGAATCTTATAAGTATCTTGAAAGAGCGAAAGTTCACGTTATAACTACAGTCAGATAAGGATACAATCTAGAAAGTACTCAGTAGTCAGTAACGTTCATTGTTAAATAAATAAATATGTAAATAAATATTATGTACTTTATACTTACTTTAATTTGAAACATAAACAAAATTCCAGGCTATATTACCTATTTCGGTGTAAATTATTGTACAGGCCAAATAGTATCATTATGATATCCTTCGCCTTAGTGCGTTGTGCTTTGAGACTAACCGGAAAGGCCTTATTTTTGTTTCGCAAATAATAATAATATCATGTTTATATTTCTATTTATTTTCTTTACAAAGTATTTTAGAATTTCTAGAGAGAGGATTAATTTTGATCGCTTTTATGTCCTTCTCGTTTAATTAAGATTTTAGAAGTATTTAATTAGGGGCAAGGTTCGCGTCTTCGTAATATTAGATAGGTACCTACGCTCAAAGTATTGCTGCTGCCATTTTTTAATGAAATCTGATTTATTCATGTATGATTGTGTGCGGACCTTGAGCGCGTCTGAGACCTTCACGCCGCCGGTAACCGTGCGGAAGTCGACGGGCGTATTTTTTGTCAATTTCGCGCTCGTTGAATTTACAACGCGCACAATCCCCTTGTTGATACTCGATAGTAATACCTAGTCATCGTCGACATTCGTTGGTAGAGGCTCGCGGTGGATCGTCGCTGCGTCGTCGCAGTACGATACGTACGATACGAGCATTATCGCGGCGCGGCTGTCGGGTGCAATAACAGTTGCTATCACAATGTCACCACGACGTCTGCTTTGCCCCCGGCTGGGCTGACGCTGACGCTTTCGTGCGTCCACGGCGCTGCGTTTCGTTGCATCGTTCGCTTCACACGCTGTTGCGCGTGTCACGTATCGTTAAGGACACTGATTTATTTAAACTTTAGTAGGTATTTCAATTTTTTTTAAACAGCTGTACTTATCGCGTGTAAAGTGTGAAGAATTTTGAGAAGTGTGTACCCAAAAAAAAACTTGTGTGTCAGTGCGTTTGTGCACATCGTAGGCGTGTTGTTTGTGATGTAAGGATGTTAGTGTACAGCCATGTCGAGCGTGGCGAAGAAAGAGAAGCCGACGATGCCGGTGACGGCGCTGATCAACTGGGCGCGGCCCGCGGCTCCCGGCGCGCACCAGCCGCCGCCCGCCTCCCCGGCGCCGGCGCCGATGAACATGAACATGATGCAACCCTTCGGCGCCGCGGGGAACATCACCAACGACTGCTCCCTCGACATGCAATGTAATCGCAATAATGATTATGCTTTGACAACTATCATACACCACCAGCAGGGAAATCATGTAGCTGTTTCGATTTCAATCTGAAACATTATTTTTTAAGTAGTTAGTTGATTTTGGTCGATGTCCAAAAGTTGTAGGTGTCAAAACGTGCATATCCACCCTCCCAGGGAATAAACTGGTAATAGGCTATTGCGGGGTTCTTCATGTTATTGCAGATTCGTTGTCTAGAGCTTGGTATACATACATCTTGTAAAAAAGTTCTAGAAATTTTCTATTGAAAGAATTACGAAGGATACGAAATAATACTGTTTTTTTTTCTATAACCACAAGTAATATTTTATTTTAACGACTAATATAAAAATCAAATAAGAACCAATTCGTTATACATAAGTACTAGTATAACGAATTGTTTTTAAAATATTACGTATGAACGTAGATATTTTATAAACTTATGAATGAAAAATGTTATTTTTTAGTTTTTCCTGTAAAATTTAAATGTTCATATTATCGGTTTATTCTCTGGGGGCGTTGATAATGTAATTGCAAAATATCCATGTTTCCGATTGCAACCGAAAAATTACAGCAACAAGAGTTAGGTACTTACTATTACATTACTTCTTGTGCTACCATACTTACCAAACCACTGATATAATACTATTATTATTATTATTATTATCATCTGGACATGAAAAGCATAATATGACCCGGATCTCAATATCCGACCAACTACTGTGTTAAAAAGTAGTTTTGGTCTTTAACACGAAAACTTTTACTTTTAACAAAGTACTTTTTAACACTAAAATACTAAATATTTTAGTTTTGAAAAGTATAAGTGTAAAGTAGTATTTTAGTATAAAAGTATATTTTAGTGTTGAAAAGTATAAGTAGTGCAAACTACTTTTCAACAATAGTGTTGAAAAGTACTTTGTTTGGATGTTGAGATCCGACCATATTATGCTTTTCATGTCCAGATATTATTATTTTTACCATGATGCGGGGATCGAAACTGCGACGCGACGTCTCGCGCACCGTGAAGTTTACTTTTTACTATACCAACGGTAGTAAAACTACTAAAACTAGTAAACAACGGGCAACAGACAGTCTAAATTAATTGCATTTTTTTTTCCTTTTATAACTAACCTGTCACAAATGTGTTTTGTTATCTCGCAAATTCAAAAGTAACTGATGGATTTGAAGGTGATGTCAAGTTATGGCGACGACGACGCGAAGTTACGCGCCCGTGCGTGTTCCATAGAATCATGGAAATAATTGTAAAATCAATAGCCGTGTCACGTGACGTGACGTCTTTCATATGCATATTTTGTTGTAGAACAAATGTGTAGCGGCCGCTTTGATTACCGCTGGATAGTGGATATTGATGTTTTGCTATTTTGGTCCCGGCGATGTTGTGCCACGTTTATAATACGTCTTACTTATCACAATAATTTTACTGTAGGTATTCTGAAGGTGGGTGCCCACCTCACACCTGTATGGGCTCTGTATGTCCACTTGTGAGATTATTTTCTTTGTTAATAAAACATAAAGATACTATAGGTACATAACATACCTAATCGCCTCATACCACACTTCCCACCACACTAAGCTATTCACACAAAGGTTTTATTACGTTGAAATCTTTCAATGTTGAACATCGTTGCTCGCCTTTCGCTGCACGATGGTTCAGCAGCTCAGTGACTATGAATAGTGGTGACTTTTGCTTAATTTTTTTTACAATCAAAACTCCGTTACAAAGTGAATTTATTTAACTTTTATATCTACTGGTTTATTGCTTGCTCATAAATTCATTCGATTTGCTATTTCTTCTATTCCAGATTTTGTCTTTAGTTAATTAAGATTATTGAGTGGATAATATGCATTTGATATTTAAAATTAGAGCCACTCTCTTACTTCAGACACTATTTATGTACCTACTATACTTATATATATCGTCCATTGACATGACATAGCTACTTATTGCTTTACTACTCACATCGCGGACTTTTTATATAAATAAAAGAGGTATACCTCACCGGCCACCATGCACTGTTTTTTCAATCTCAGAGGGATTAGGCAGCGTTTCGGATGAAAACTCCCAGGCGGCTTGATTTTTCATGACACTTCCAACAATTATGGTTATATAATCATCCAATTTACACAAAACTTCATGTAACCATCACCGAACTGATATGAGTCGATAATTTGTCGCTTAGTAAGACTGTAAGTCCGAGTAGTGAATCGGGGAAAGGCGTCAGTACGCATCCCGTCCTACGCCACCATGAACGTTTGGACCCCGGTTCATCAGACTTTTGCTACTCGATTTGTGTATTTCATACATGGAGTATGTTGACAAACTATATTGGTCCGAGCCACTGATAACTGAACGCCACTCATAATGGGAGTAGCCGACGCGAACCAATAAGCAACCAATAGTAATCGTTCCAAAAACCATTAATTAACCAATAAGCGCGCACCTATGACGCCGTGACGGAAAATGTCGCTTAGCCTCCATGCGTATTGTGCGATAAAGAACTTGGTTCTAAAAACTCTTCAACACTACAAATATTCTTGCACGTGGTGTTTGGTCTTCTACTTGGTCCCGAGGAAGGTACTTACCTGGCATGCATAAAATATGTCCAGTATATCTACTGTAGTGGCCATAAATAATATGTAATGTATACAAATTTTTCGGTAATAGAATCACAAGGAGAATTCATTTATTTTCAGTACTTTTGTTTTTTTGTTTATTTTGTATTTGTGAGTAGGTACTTATAATATGCGTTGCGTACTATAGGTATGTACTGCTTATATCATATTATTATTAAAAAGTCGTAGTTGTTATGTAGTCTTACTTATATTATAAACTAGCTGTCCCCCGCTGTTTCACCAGCGGTAATTTGGGAGTTCCCGTGGGAATTTCGAGATAAAAAGTACCGCAGCTTTCTATGTACAGACAGACAGACAAAAAATTTTCTAATTGCATTTTTGGCATCGGTATCGATCACCATTCATCCTCCAATATTAATTTTGAATATATATTCAATGTACAGATATTTACCTCTCTACAGTTTTATTATATGTTGTGACCCAGAATTCTCGCGGGAACTCCGAAATTACCGCCGGTGATAGCGCGGGGAACGGCTAGTATATTATAAGCATCAAGCTAATTAAAACCCGCTGTACTATCGGAGTTCCCGCGGAAATTCCTGGTTACAAAACTTCCTATATGTTACTCAGGGATAATGTAACATTTTAATGGTGAAAGAATTTTTGAATTCGGTCCAGTAGTTTTTGTGATCAATCCTAACAAACAAACAAACAAAAAATCAAATCCCCTTTATAATATTATATTAGTTTACACTGTATATAAACGTAAAATATATGTAACATATATTTATTATGTAAGTACTATATAATGTACTGTATAGGTATTGGTTTGGGTACACAACTTGTTTTCGTGTTGAAAATTTGTTTTTCTTTGTTTGTGATTCACATCACGTATAAGTAATGCCCTTCGTGTGCGAGTTATTATAATAACGTGTACAAAGCTCCGAGTCCGTGCACACAGGCGAATATTCGGCGAATTAATAATTTTCAAGTCCCAACAGGGAACTAGCTGGGCTCCGCGGTTTCGCCCGCGTGAGTTTCGGAATTCCCGCAGAAAGTACAAAGTAGCCTAATTTACTTCTTATAACATCAGCTAATTTGCAGTGAAAGTCCCGTTAAAATCGGTCCAACCGTTTCGGTGATTCACCCATGTGAGTTTCGGAATTCCCGCAGAATTCCAAACTACTATCTGTGCCCCGCGGTTTCACCCGCGTGAGTTTCGGAATTTCCGCACGAACTCCAGAGTAGCCTAATTTACTCCTCATAACATCCGCTAATTAGCAGTGAAAATATCGGGAACCTTTGCGGACGCAGGCAGAATAAAACCCGCCAAAGTTTCATCACAATCAAACCAGTCGTTTAGAAACGCATGGGAGAAACATACAAATACAAATATTTATTTATAATAAAGATATAGACAAAATATATCGTACTATGACATACGTGATGGGAAACCTTAAAATCCTTAGATTTAAATTAAACTTGTTGGATATAATTAAACTTTTTATCTAGTACTTACTTAGGTAGGTACCCCCGGATTATTGCGTGTGTGTATGTTGACTGTTAAGTACGTACACAAATTAATGTAGTTACACAGTTTTACTTAATATACCTACCTACCTTCCATACATTTAACACAGCTAAAGGTAGGTATTGCATATTTACGTGCTGGATAATTTATATTAGGATTTTACTTAATTCAATGTATTTTACTATAGCTATTGTACGTTGTCATCATACCCATCAGTCCTTTGGTTAAAAGACAATTCTTCATAAGAGTATGTTTACTTATCCACATATCTACACCAAGTATTACTAAGTAGGTAGGACCTTAATTTTTTTTTTTCTATGTTTTTTCATTTCGCAGAACGGATGGGTATCGATTACTGTGGATCGACTCGTCACGGTACACAATTAAATTGTTCGAAGGTCGACGCTGAACAATCAACGATTCCCCATTTTATAAGTCTCGATCGATTGATCTTAATGGATTTTTAACACAGAATATCATTAAAAGTAAATTGGAAAATCACTTTATTTACACGAATAAAAACTTTAGGCGGACTGTTGCTTAGGGCATTGTTGTTTGTTGAAAAAAACAAAAGATACTTATGTATTCTGTTTTAAGCGAAAATTAAAAAAAAGTAGGTATCATAAAAAGCATAAGTATCGAAACCGAGATGGATTTGCAGTCTATTTCAAGCTGATATTTGCTTTTTTATTATCCTTGTTTGGCGCAGCAAGTCTTCACCTCGTCTTCACTCAGAAGCTCAGAACTAAAGACAGACAGCGATAAATTAAAGACAACTAATTTTTAGAGTGCAGATTGAAAGTATCAGATTATTTTTAGCAAAAAAAGATTTACTAAATACATTTCAGTGCACTCTCTACGAATCTGAAATTTCAGACTTTAAAGTCTGATCGAAATTATCAAAGTAAAATCACAACAACAAAAATAGGTAACGCTAAACACATTGTGTATCGCGCTGATTAATTATTTGAACAATGACGTTTTAACTCACATTTGGAGATAATGTTGGTTGACGTTTGACCGAGCATCAGAACCAAAAGAAAAATTAAAAACAACAACTTTACGTTTTACGACTTTGTTTTGGTAAATCCGTGCCGGAATAGCGCGGTCTACCTCCGGACAAGCGTCTGTTGAGGCGTCACACTCACGTCATCGTAGGGAAAAACAACTTAAATGGACATGTTTGTTTCAGGGCTTAACTTGGAGGGTGGTTCATTCTTGTCGCCGATCTCACCGCCGGAGATGAAGCCGGACACCGCCATGCTAGACGCGTTGCGCGACGACGCCCCGTCGCCCTCCGCCTTCAAAAACTACCCTCCAAACCACCCCCTGAGTGGCTCCAAACACCTTTGCTCAATATGTGGCGATAGAGCCTCCGGAAAACATTATGGCGTGTATAGGTATGTTATAGGTACACTTTGCTACTTACCAGCTGTTACCATTGTTTTGTGCTTAATTGACAATCGGCACACCGAAAGCCATAATTATGCCACATAGTTGTGCCATATGTAAACGCGAAAGTTTGTAAGTATGGATGGATGGATGGATGTTTGTTACTCTTTCACGCAAAAACTACTGGATGGATTTCAATGAAACTCTACAATAATATAGCTTATATATCAGATTAACACATAGGGTACTTTTTATCCCGGAATTCCCGCGGGAACTCTGAAATTAACGCGGGCGAAACCGCGGGGCACAACTAGTATTAATAAAATTGAATTGCCATTCGTTTGTCTCGCCAAAACTCAAGGATGGCTCGACCAATGTGAATAATTATCTTTTCTGTATCTATACGTTGTCAGGGGTACAGATACAGAGCACAATTTCATGGTGATCGGTTGAGCCGTTCAAGCGTGAAAGCGTAATAAACATAAGAATTTCGTCCTAAAAATGACGCACGACCCGTGGACCCCATATATTAAGACACTGTCTCGTCTTCTCTCGTGCAATAATATTGGTCCGATAAATTATTCATAAAATTAATACCAATAAGTAAATAAAATAGCAGACGGCTCTCGGCAAACATGTATACGCAATTAAAAAAATATTGAATTGCGAAAATTACAAGTTTTAATGTCAACATTATTGTTGTACTCGTATTTTTTGTTTCATAATCTATTATATTATTAATTAATTATGCTTTGTCAGACAAAATTTAGACGGGTTTCCAATCGCCCATTCTTGCAGTGTATCCTTACTAGTATTATAAATGCGAAAGGGAGTTTGTTTGTTTGTGTGTATGTTACACTTTTACGCCGTAACGGGTCAAACGATCATCAGGAACTTTTATACCGGAATTCCCGCCGGAACTCCGAGATTACCGCGGGTAAAACCGCGGGGAACAGCTAGTATTGAAATAAAGAAAATTTTTATAAGTATTTTCTTCCATTCGTTATGAAATGAATCAATTGCAGTCAATAATTCAACTATAATAACTTCAGTGTTCGGGATTTGTGTTTTACGTAACTGTTTGTGCCATTGAAATCGTATATATCTAAAGTGATATGTTGTGACTTCCAATAGATTACTCAGCGTGTAGGTTATCGTAGCACTTTGAATTTTGATAAAATATAATGCATTATGTAGCACGCGATAGTGGATAGGATAAAATGCCATTTTGACAACAACAGGTTATCGTGCGCCCGTGAATAATTACTTTGGGACTCCCCTCATCTGTTGATAATGTATTTAATGTAAGAAATGAATACTTCGGTAACTAAAGGTACAACTTTTGATGATGAAGGTCCATAGAACTTTTAAAATACTTAAAAGCCATTGGTTTCTCTTGTTTTCTAATTTCTGTGTTCGAACTGCAGTAAAAAATCTAAACTCCTGAAAATCGAGTGTGCGGTCCGTCACATGGTGATTTGGAATCTTTTTACCGTTTGGTCTTGAAATGGCGCAAGGTACACTTTTCATTTACTTACCAATAGTTCCCTAAGAAATTTGGTTAATAGACGCTGGCAAAACTATTATAGTTACTAACAAAAAGCGGCCAAGTGCGAGTCGGACTCGCCCAAGAAGGGTTCCGTAGCAGCAAGTAACATAATAATATAAAAGTTCTTGTAGTTCGTTGTAACTTTGATCGATGTTTAATAATAGTGTATTTTTTTGCGGTTTACGATTTATGACGTATTAAAAAAAAACTACTTACTAGATCTCGTTCAAACTAATTTTCGGTGGAAGTTTGCATGGTAATGTACAGGATATCTGGTGGCAGATTTCTATTTTCAAAATTAAATAAAAAAATACTGTGCGATGTGTCATTTCACTGTGATTGCATTTTCACGTAAACTCCGTTCCACCAGTTCAATGTTTTCGGGGTCCTTGAAGATCGACTAGGCCCTGGCCGTGGGGTGTTCAAAGCCGAAGCAGTTTGACGGAACCTCTGCACCCAGGAGCTAATTAAATTCACACTTGGTCCATCACTAATTCGTTGAATATCGAAGTGTGAACAAAATTGTCGACGAGCGATTACGTAAGAATCGTTACTCTTGAAAAATGCCTCGATGGCGAACGCGCGATGCTCACCTGACCACTGCGACATTGTGACCGAGAAACCCGCACGATCGGTGATTCTAATGACACCACCCTCCCCCTGCACCGTTTATTACTTTTTGAAATAATCGTATTTAAAAATGTAAATCTACCACCAGACACCGTGTACATAATTTTTTTTTTTTGTTTTATCATTCTCTTATTTTAGAAGTTACAAGGGGGGGGGACACATTTTACCACTTTGGAAGTGTCTCTCGCGCAAACTATTCAGTTAAGAAAAAAATTATATTAGAAACCACACGTATGGGTTTGATGAAAAAAAAAATTTTTGAGCTTCAGTTCTAAGTATGGGGGGACCCCCAAAATTTATTGTTTTTTTCTCTATTTTTATGTGAAAATCTTAATGCGGTTCACAGAATACATCTACTTACCAAGTTTCAACAGTATAGGTCTTATAGTTTCTGAAAAAAGTGGCTGTGACAGACAGACATGACGCATCCATAAGGGTTCCGTTTTTTGCCATTTGACTACGGAACCCTAAAAATTATATAATGATAATGATAATGAAATATTTATTGCCATAATTTTACATTTACACAAACTTAATACTTTAAAAGAATACTTTAAAAGTTGACTCATACAATTCACAAGCAAAATCCAAATAAATCAACAAAAAATTGGCAATTGGCAATAGGAGTGCATTCAGCGTATGCTGGATGAACATCCTTAATCCAGATGTTCACCCAGCGCTGGTTTTCAATGCACCCCTTGCTCGGACTCAGAAGTTTTTCCGAGAAAAAAAGTAAAAGTTATAGCGGGTTATCTTATTTACATACAATAGGGATGTTGACTATTATTTAAAATCAAAATTCTAATTAGTCCGTCAGTTAGAAAATAAAAAAACAATAGACACGTATTTTTTGCTTTTTAAATAAATTAAAAATATACAGAGATAAAACGCATTAAAATTTAGGATGAGGAGGTCGTGACGTCACTAACCGCAAAACAGCCATACAAACTGTCAGAATAGTGACGTCACGCGAAATTTCAACTCAATATATCGCCGTTATTTTTTGATTACGTAAAAAAAGAAAAAATACGTATCAAATATTTTTTAATAATCTACAAGACGGACTAAAAAATAAAAATTAGTCAACATGCCCATTGTGCAACAAAGATACACAACAAATAAACAAAAAAGATTTACCACGTGTGTGTGTGTGTTTGTGAGTGTGCGTGCATGGCCGTGGGTGTGCGTGTGTAAGAGCAGATAATTATTTGATCTTAAAGGTTGCCTCAAATATCTTAGTATTACGCAACAAAAGAATTTGTTTTAATTTGGTTTTAAAAGCACCGGGACTCAATTTTTTTCTAAATGAGGGGGGGGGGGGATATTATTCCAAATTTTTGCAGCACTGTATTTGAAGCAACCTTTGTATCCAGCGGTCTTGTGTTTGTGTATGTACATGGTGAGTAGAGTCGTACTGCGCGTACTGGCTGAGAGGATATCCTTCGTCCAAGTTATTTTATGAAATAGATACTAGATAATATAGTCCTCTTGCCTAGTTTTGAAGTCTGTTGTGAATCCTTGTGTTGCTAGCGTTGTTTTTCACGATATGGCAATGTTTTATATGATAGATTGGTGGTCATTATTTTTGGAACAGATGTCGCAAATTGATTTCATCGTAGTAATGTTTTTGTCCGATAAAATATACGATTGATGTCGTTGTCGGCCAGTTTTTGCGTGGGTGCTTCATTCCACATTTTTTGCATGCTTGACGCATACCATTTAAAATTGTATCTACTATTTTGTTTTCGCGACAGCTAAAATGTACATATACTCAATATGATGAGTATTTATGATGTCAGCCTGTTACAATTCGATTCGCTTGGGCCTCCTAGAAACATAATGAGGGATTTCGGGAGGAACTATTATTTCCTACATAAATATTTTGTAATGTAAATCTGTTGGCAAACCAATAAAAAAAAATAGTCCCTCGAAATATCGTTGCAGTTAATGTGCGTATTGTGTCTTTTAAAGTTCTTGTTTTTATTCATAACTTTGTTTCATCCAAATTAAGAGGCTATGTAAAAAAAAAAAAACGGATATAAATGTTAATTGAGCGTCTATGTAAATTATGATTAAAGCCAAAACACGATTACGATAGGTTTTCTCGTTTTTTGGCATTTGGCATCAGCACAGATAAAATAATTTTTGTAACTGCCGCGTTTAGTGAGTGCTCTGAGCTCTCACATCGGAAATCGGTACCTAAGTAGGAAAGTACCATTTGACTCATGGTTTTGGTCACAGTTCAAACCTATACGTACGTATTACGTCTGTGTGTGCTTGCAAATATAAAACAGTGTTGTTTTCACTGTTTTTGCCTCGCCATTATACAAAATGGCAACCGTTTGTAAAGTGAGTGAATTATACAATTTGCTACTTTGTGGATTTCGGATTCCCCTCGGGAAATCCGGTATAATATAATAAATAGGTATCCTATGCGTTAATTCCGTTTGTAATCTGTTTGCTAAATAGGCTATTTGACTAAATTTTTTTTAGTCCGTCTTGTAGATTAATAAAAAATATTGGATACGTATTTTTTCTTTTTTTACGTAATCAAAAAATAACGGCGATACATTGAGTTGAAATTTCGCGTGACGTCACAACCCAGTGCAGTTTGTATGGCGGCTTGTTGCGGTAAGTGACGTCACGAGCCCCCACCCTAAACTTTAATGCGCTTTATCTCTGCGTATTTTCATTTATTTAAAAATAAAAAAATACGTGTCTAATCTTTTTTAATTTTCTAATTAGAATTTTGATTTAAAAAGTCGTCAACTATTTCATCCAAATTCGTTCAGTCGTTTGTGTGTGATTGAGTAATAAACATCCAAACATTGTTACTTCTCATATTTACTACTAATATAATCACGTATCATACTGCAAAAATGTATAAATACATAAAATTTGTATTTATTTATTGTGAGCGAACCCCTTTTGTTTTCCACTAACTGTAACATTGTAATGTTTATGAGTTTCGGAATTCCCGCAGGAACTCCCAAGTAGCCTTATTTACTCCTTATAACATCAGTTAATTAGTAGTGAAAGTCCCGTCAAAATCAGTCCAACCGTTTCAGAGATTCACCCGCATGAGAATTGGAATTTCCGCAGGAACTCCAATGTTCTTTTTTTCTTCTCCTTTTTACAATAACAAACACAACAAAAAAATAATTAGCGAAATTGGTCCAGCCGTTCACGCGTGATGCCGTGACCAAGGGAAATAGGGATTCATTTATAAATAGATGGATCAAGGATTAATTATATTCTTTAGATGGTTGTGGTTTAGACGGGTTTATTGTTGCATTTTTAACCGACTTCCAAAAAGGAGGAGGTTCTATGTTCGATTGTATGTATGTTTTTTTTTAATGATTAGCTTAGGTCCTCACAGTTCAGCGGCTTACAATTAAGGTCGTCCGATGCATATGCTTCCTTTTTTCCATTACTTTCCTTTACGAGTGAAAACACTCGTAAGGGAAAGAGTATATTTACTCTGAGGTAGTGGTTTCTTTTGTTTGTAAAAAGATTTCATTATCAAAGGATAGAAATTATTTATCTGTGTAAGAAGTTAGTACACCATGGTAGGTTTGGAAGTTAATACCTACACCAAGTTATAACGAGATGTAGGCGTTTTACGTCATAACTTTTATCGTAAAGTTCGTTAAACGAAAATGGACTCTTGGTATTATACCTACATACGTAAAGATATTTCCAATTTTTAAATGAATCTCCGAGTCAGAATGTAAGTTTTAAATGTGAGCCTTAATAATGGATTAATAATTTTATAATATATACACAGACGATAGTAGGTAATAACCTCTATAATAATTATGTTATTATTACTACGCACAGATAGACATACATATTTTTATTTAAATGATACTATGTACCACTTGCAACGTATCGAGCGTAAGACATGCGCAAAATTAAAGATTTCATGCTCGGAATGTGGAAAAGTAATTTGTTAAACAAGATAATATTATCACAGTTTTGTTTTTGCGCTCCATCTTTAAAACGTAGGTAATTATGTATTCGTTTGAGGTTTTCCAATGGACAAACGAGTCCTCGACGAATACTAATCACATCAAATCCCATATCATTATTTTGAGATGGATCAGCTATACCGTTTGTCGCAGTTGCTCACGGCTTTCAATTTTAATTAGTAATTCCGTCGGGAAAATTTGATTGTACTCGTAGAAAATTATTTTGTTTGTGGCCAACGGACATAAGCAACCTATGGCTACGTAATGAGTTTTTTTCAAATCTGTCCAGCCAGTAGTAATTGAAATACGACTCTTATAGCCCAGGTCCACGAGTTTAAGAATTTTCCAATTTCCACAGCCACTCACGATAAGAACGCAATAAACTTGAAGTTTTTGTGCAAAAAAACTTGACTTAATAAGTGACTCAACGCGAAATCAAGTTTTCACGTAGTCAGACAGACACCTTTATACATACATTTATATCTGTACAGGATTCAAATAACTTGTATACTTACCTCATATAATAATAAAAATATTACACCATTAGCATTTTCATTAATTAGCATAAAATTCTCTAATTGGATCGTTAAAGCGATTAAAATTATGCATAATTTTATTTTACCATTTTTAACAAGTTTTATTTCAATTTATATGTATACTAAAAACCTTAGCATCTGAAGCGGTTGGGTTGTACTTAAAATCAATATTATGGAGTACTTTAATTAGAGGTACCTATCTAAGTTTGACTTATAAGGATTTTTTAATGCTCCTTATGAAATGCAAAGTTATGGATTTTTTATTTTAATCGATATAATTAGTTATTTTGAAATACTTCCATCTCTGATAGGATTTCATCAAGACATAGAAGTATTTTAGCTTAGATCACGGTTTTTGGTACCTAATTGTATAATATCAGTAAATATCTTAAACTAGCTGTCCCCCGCGTTTTCACCCACGGTCATTTTGGCGTTCCCGCGGGAATTCCAGGACAAACTATAAGTATAAACCTTCCTCTTGAATCACTCTATCTATCGGTAAAAACCGCATGAAAATCCGATCAGTAGAGTTTATTGCGAGCAGACAGACGCGGCTGAGGACTTTGTTTTATAATATGTAAGGATATTATAAAACGAATTCGAAATCCGCGTCTGTGTCTGCTTGTTGTTCTTAAATACGCAACAAATTTCGAAATTTTTATGGGGTTTCAACTATAAATTATTATCTACAGAATATCTTCCGGGAGTTTTATATGTACCTATAATATTAAATATTCTAGTTAAATTCATAAATATAATGAAGAGAAGTTGATGTTTTGAAATCGAGACAAATCCAGATCTTTGAGCTATAGTATAGAATAGAATTATTTATCAGAAGACGCTGCGCTGGTAGCGACTAGCGTACGCATTAGATACATATTAAATAGTTACATTATTATTATTAGATAGATACATCAAAATAATGAAAAGAATATTGCACCCGTGCAGAGCCATGAGTAGGTCGCTAGTTACAAAATGAGCTTGGATCCAAAGACTATCTCATATTATTATAGAAGAAGTAGGTATACATTCCTAAGTGGGTACCTATACAGTATACATACCTATTACCTATATTAAGTTTGTCTCATGAGAGGAAAAAGAAGAGAAACATTAATTTATTTCGTTTACGATCACATTATACGAAAGTATAATGTACTTTAATGCTAGAGAGAAGGTAATCACTACGTGCTTTAATGCCAAATCAAACAATCGGGGATTGGTCCCATGGAGTACGTCAAATGAATGTCTTTACTCTTTAGTGTAGTGATTACTTTCTCTCTGCTCTTTAGGTAGGTAAAGTATAAATTAATGACATTATATTCACAGTACGTATTTGACATAACTATTTTCACGCGACGGATTTTAAGTAGTTTTGAGCGGATTGATAAGCGTCTATACCGTGTCCCTTCAAACTTTGACATTGGCAGAATCACCGTCAAATCGGTGGAGCCATAAAACCACAAATTGGATTGGATTGGAGCGGATTGATGTTCCTGGCAGAGTAACCCGACAGACTGGTAGACTTACCGCCGCACTCAGAGTCGACTTTAATGATTACTTAGTTAAGTATAGATTTTTAAAACAAAATTGCCGCAATCAGAGACGTTCAGTAAATTAATGTTAATTGGCATTTAATGGGATGTAACTTAATTAGTTAAATGCCAATTAATATTAATTTATTAAACTTGTCTGATTGCAGCAGTTTTGTTTTAAAAATCTATACTTAACTAAGTAATCATTAAAGTCGACTCTGAGTGCGGTGGTTAGGGTGGTGCCACGACGGTTGGCACTGATGGACAGAAATCCGCGTGTCATTGGTCCTACGTTCTACGAAAAACTACCGAACGAAACCTCGGACGAGAGATTTGTGCGCCGACTGAAAAACTTTTTATTGGATAAATCATTGTACTCTGTAAAAGAGTATTTATGACATTATTTATTATTGAGGTTACACTTTATTTAAAAATAAATTGTTTACCTATTTATTTATTTTGGTTTAAGTTGACATTTTTCGTTAATAGTGTTATCAAATAGTATTATTTCAAACTTTTAATTATATTCACAATCTCTTTAGTGAATTTATTTAATTTTGACATAAAATGTAAATGTAATTTTTAAAGAGAAAATAAATATCTATCTATCTATCTATCAATTTTATTGAGTAGGTACGTACTGCAGCATCCTGCCTGATTTGCCACAGGCATTGGTGGATTGTGATTTGTGATAAATGCATCAATGCAAAATTTCCGCTGGCTTAGTTTTAAATAAACAAATAATGTAGGTATGGATATCAAAATCTAAATAACCACTGGACCGATTTTCATAAAATTTACAACGTGTACAACTAATTGGCGAGATATACGTCTTCATCCAATAAAGTACCGGGCATCGAGGGTTCCATAAAAATTTGTAGGTGTGTAAATAATAATAATATAATAATTGATTTATTTCACAATGTACCCTCAGACGAAATAAAAACTCATTTCGTCTGAGAATGTACCTACCTACGTCAATAAATAGCATCTGTTGCCGAACTAGGTGAATAGTTTGACCATTACGGAATTTAGTCTCAGCAGATTACAATATTATGATCGGTTGAGTAGTTATAAGGCGTGAAAGCTTAACAAACAAAGAAACTCACATTCGCATTTAATACTGTAATAACTCAGACGAATTATTTCATCTGAGTGTAATAAGTAATTATTGAATCTTAATAATGACCCTCATTTATTTATAAATAAGTTCAATGTAGTAGGTACTTATAGATAGATAGATAGATAGATAATTCTTTATTGCACACCAAATTTTTTTTATTAAGAATGGTAGGTATCTTGTTACTTTTATTCAATTGATAATAATTTTATCTAAGGGTAGACACAAGACAGAAACCAGACACCATTTTAGTTTAAATATTCTAAACCTTTTCTAAAGAAAATTCAAATATACTTATATTTAATATACTTAAGTATACTTATATTTTAATTTTAAAATTTTAAAATTAAAATATACTTATATTTTAATTTTCTTTAGAAAAATTAAAAGTGAAAACGTTACAAAAAAACTGAAATTGGCATTTATTTATAACTTTGTTACAGTTGCGAAGGCTGCAAAGGCTTCTTCAAACGGACGGTCCGAAAGGACTTGACGTACGCTTGCCGCGAGGACCGGAACTGCACAATAGACAAGCGGCAAAGGAACCGATGCCAGTACTGCCGGTACCAGAAGTGTCTTTCTTGTGGCATGAAGCGCGAAGCGGTCCAAGAGGAGCGCCAGCGAGCTGCGAGGGGCTCCGACGACGCCCACCCCAGTAGCTCGGTTCAGGTGAACAAATGAAATTGAATTCACTTCAACTTATTGAATATTTCCTTTTTTTATTGTGAACAGGCTAGGCTTTTGACCACAGTCCACCTGACTGTGGTCGAAGATTGTAAACATAACTAGCCTGGCACGGGAACTGGGAACCGGATATAATTTAGATATAATATCAGCGTAATACACCCAGGCGGTGTTGTCTCAAATCTGTTATAAGGCCAGTGACGGTTTTTAGGCGGGATGGTTGGAAATCTATTTGGCAGTCGTTAACCAACTGATTTACTTGCAATATCGGCTCCTAAAACACGTCCTCATTAAATTCGCATAACCTTATTTATTTACTAGCTGTTCCCCGCGGTTTCACCCGCGGTAATTTTGGAGTTCACGCGGGAATTCCGGGATAAAAAGTACCCTATGTACTTCTCTGTACTCCTGACAACGTGCATCCAAATTTCATCCAAATCCGTTCAGCCGTTTTTGCGTGATTGAGTAACAAACATCCAAATATCCAAACATCCACACTTTCACATTTATAATATTAGTAGGATCACACGGTACAGTTTCTCTGTATTGGTTTCAATGTTTCGCACCGTGGTATGTTTGTGACTTCATTATGTACTATAGGTTATACTTGTTGTTGTTGATATTTCTAATGAGAAGAAATAATATAGTGCGACATCACACGCGCTCGAGGTCGTGTCTTCGTTTCATGAGTAGTAGATGGAATAACTTTTACTATCTGCAATTTGATATAACTTTTTAATTATAAAGAAGAAAACAATTAGTACAGTTTTCTATTAATAATTTTTTTTCAAATCCGTTCTTAGCTGACGTCTCCTAACGTGACCTTTAACTTTTTTATGTATATGTAGATTACTGTATCTATTGTTAATTATTACCATAGCGTCAATAAGGGGTGTGTATCGGATACTTCAGTTAACGGTGCAGTCCATCTCTTGCTTGCAGGAGCTGTCCATCGAGAGGCTGCTGGAGATGGAGGCGCAGGTGTCGGGCCGCAACGAGGAGTTCCCCTTCCTGCGCATCGTGCCCGAGAGCAGTGTACCGCCGCGGTTCCGTGGCCCTGTCTCCAGCATCCTAAGCATAGGTGAGTTCTTCTTTTTTAACAGACTTCAAAAAGGGAGGAGGTTATCAACTCGGGTTTTTAATTTTTTTTAATGTATATTCGGGCACAGCTCCGCCATATATAGACGGATTTGCAAAATTCTTTTTTTTCTTCGAAAGGGATTTATTTATTCCGGAATGGTCCCATTTAAATTTCATAAAGATCTGATGATGAGTTTCGAAGACCGAAAACGGAAGAAGTCGGTTTATTTTTTTTGTTAAAATTTTGCTTATCTCTTTACTAGTTGCTTGCTCCCTGCGGTTCCCATGGAGTCAACACAATTTCAAAAGAAACATACTTTTCCATTATATATATGTGTAGGTAACAGATACAGTAATGTTACACAAAGTTTCAATTTCTATGTGTTAATAAATGTAACAGTTAATAACAGAACTGCAGTAACCTAGTTCGAGCACATAGATACTTACTATAGGAATACTAAATTCACTAAAATCACTAAAATAAGTAGCGCTAGCGACCCTTGCTACGAAAGTGTAATTGAACTCTACACCGCAGTCATATACATTTACATTTACCAACACTTTTGTAGCTGTTAGATTAAGTATTATCAGTTAGCAAATTAATTGGTTAACGAAAAAAAGTAATTGATTATAATATCAATTATGATTATTTCACATTAAATAAAGGTATTTTTAAGTCACTGATGGTTCCAAGATTTTCCTCTTTGGCCTAAAGTGTACTATGCTAACTCAGAATGTAGCTTTTTATTAGTCTTTTTTTAATTGATACATTAGTTCCAAAGATATTCGAAAGAGAAGGAATGAAGGGGATCGAAAAGCTTGTTGTATTATTTTTTTTATCACTAAGCCATTGTTGCAGTGCGGAGTTTGAATGGCCAATATTTAATGCAATTAAAATTCAAAAAAATTATAGCAGTTACGATGACTTCTTTACTCGTGTATTCCACGCTTCAAGAATCTTTCATCAAAAAACCGAAATCTATAGTGAATTTTATTAAGCGTACTAAAAACAAAACTCATTCATAAAACATACTTAATTTATGATACTTCATAAGTGTTGTTCGTATAATTAATTTACATAAACAAGTTTAGTATGTTAGTATACTCGTATTATTATTATGTATGATAATTATCTTACTCACTTCCTGTGACTAAATCGACCCACTACTCTTTCTGGATGCGACAGTAAACCGAGCAGTGATGGTTTCAATCATATAATAAGTCTAGTGCAACCGCCATGCAACTCTTTTTACTCATTATCTGAAGATTGAACGCGGACCCAGAGCGGTTTATTAAGTCTTGCTCACGATCTTGATTACATGTAAAACGTGTGCGGATTTTCACACGTTTCCCTTTATAAATACCTATATTATTCTCCTATAGAAGGTGTGGGTTAATCGAAACTACAAGTTGTTTTCCTATTCTCTTAGATTTAATATTTCAATAGATCCAATTCCATGAAGCCAGTTTAAATCATTTATTTATAGCTACACTACACAAAAGGTTAAATTTGGTTATGTTAAGGTTGTAATTATTACGGTTTCACTTCGCAGCTTCGGTATGCTATAATAGAAATACAATCTTAGAACAGTTAGGCGGCAGTTAACATTGAATTTGTGTGGGGATAGTCCCGTCGTTCCATGCGGTGTATTTACGAGTATAAATTGTGATAGGGTTGTTGAATCTTATCACCAACTACACGATGTCCATTTATTCAGTTGAGCCGAAAAATACCGTTACCCTGTATTTTTCATATAACCGGTTATGTGGTCAATAATGAAATTTGAATTCGAAACCTCATTTGTATGAAAACTTCAACCGTAGAGACTACACCAAAGTTTTTATAGTTCTAGCAGTTTCACGTGTGCGTTTTGATATGTCCACGGGAGCGCATTGTTGAGGCATAAAGGGTCTTTTGAAATACATGGATACCTACTGTAGATACTGTAGATTTCTATCAGTGAAAGAATTTTGCTTTTATTAAGTAAAGAATTTGTAACCTATACCAACCGTAATGTACAATGATGGGCACATACACTATATAATTCAGAGGCAGGATAGGAATGAGTCGGTGACCTGGGTTCCAAACTAAGCGAACTTGTATCATAGAACCCAGGGACCCTCCACTCCTATTTTAGACAAATTTTATAAGTACCCACATATGCATCACTAACCATAACATAAATCAAATTCTAATTAGAAAGCTAAAATTAAATCAAATCAAGCTTAAATAAAAATAAAAAAATAAAAATACAGAACACTTAACAGTTAAAAAGGGTATGAGACAGACACATTAACGTCAGAAAAGAATATGCTAGAAGGATCCTTCTCTTGTTTTTAGACACAAACAGAGAACCTTCTCTTGTTTTTAGACACAAACAGAGAAGCTGTATATAAAATTTGAGTGATAGCAGCATTTAATCCATCGTTACGACTCGAGTCGCTGGCGTTTACAAGCATGGCCCCGTCGCAGTTGAATCATGGTAGTTTTACTTAATAATTTAACATAATTAACCTTTTGACCGCTGTTGGTATGTATAGAAATAAACAGTTTTATTCCGAATTTATATACGAAATACTGGTTTGCCGTTAGATACCTACCGTTTCAGACATAAAAAAAAAAAAAATTACTTTGTAGTAAGTAAATTTTAGAATTAACAAGGTAACTGAAAAAATTTCGTAATTTCATAGTTGAGTGTCAAATGACTGAAATAACAATAGCTACTACAGTAAATTACTAACTAGTAATGATAATATAGATATTTTGTTTTAGGCGTTCGTTACGCCCCAGAATAGGGAGAGCTGTAGTGTAGCGAAACACACATATAAGAATCCGTGACACTGTTTATAGTTTAGTGAAGCTGGTATAACTGTGCGTTATGTGAAGCTATGTTACCGTATGCTACAAAGTGTAAAGCATGAGTAGTTTATGAATCCCTTTGTCATCTATCTATAGGGAGGGACTAGGGGAGAGGACCTTAACATTGTGCTGTGGTGACGTGCTCGCGTTAAATTTATTCATTAGACTAGGCAACGACGTTTGGCGGTCGGCGGGTTAGGGACCAGACTACAGACAGGTCTGGCGAAACTGCACGTTCATTATAAAACTGAAACTTAATTAAAATATTTATTGTATTGTTCGAAATTACACGAATGTTTTAATTTAAGTAGATACTCTCCATCAGAATATTGTTTATCATGAACTCTAGTGTTCCAGATATACGATTAGCCCATCAAAATACTAAGAAAAGAACTAAAACAATAGTTATAAGATAACTAACTAAACCCGGATAGCTTCGCTGTGGCGTTGTCTGATATTAATTACGAGTATCAGGGGTGTATGCCTACCTACTGTGTATGTATAAGTAAATAAAAAAATGATTAAAGAAAATCCTGTGTCCGTTTGAACTTTGGGACACTTACTTATTATTCTTGGGTAAAAATCTGTAAAAATACAACGACATGTCAAAACTTCAAGTTATCTATCGACTGTTTCTCGAGTCTTCCGACCACAATTATATTAATGCTGTACAAAGATTTGCGCAAAATTACAAGTTTCAAGACGCAGTAGTTAGGTCTGTAAGTTCTGGCAGTCAGTTCTAGATATTAAAGATAATTAATCTGGTAAAAAACATTCATTATTTTCTTTTCCATGTTTCCAGGTAACAAACAGATAGCATCGTTGGTTTTGTGGGCGCGCGACATTCCGCATTTCGGTCAATTGGATTTTGACGATCAGGTCACTCTGGTGAAGGCGTCCTGGAATGAGCTGCTTCTCTTCACCATAGGATGGAGATCCATTGAGGTAAATGACACAGCGTCTTCTTTATTAGGAGTTAACTACAGTAGGTTTCGGGACATTTAAAGTTTTATCTTTCGAAAAAAAATCACACAAAGGTATTAAGTAAGGTTTAGTATAATATAATAATTAATTAATAGATTTACGAGTTTAATTTTCATACAATATGTTACTTAGCTCAAAATGCCTCCAATCTAGTAGAGTACGGTTAAACGACTTAAAAGTGCTCGTCAAAATTTATAAAAGAAATCGCTGATCCCAAATATCTATACATATAAAATGCTTTGTCCTGAATGACTGATGGATCAACGCACAACCTAAACCGCTGATCGTAGAGACCTGAAACTTGGAGCGTGTGTTCGTTGTGTGACGTAGGCATCCGATAAGAGGGGATTTTCCGAAATGTTACCCCTAAGGGGGTGAAAAAGGGGGGCAAAGTTTGTATGGAACAATTCCGCGGGAACTCCAAAATTATCGCGGTTGAACACGGGCATGGCAGCTAGTATACTTATAAAACTCAATGTCGCAATAAATATCGCTTAGATCAATTTTATTAGCCGTTCAACCGTCGATTTTAAAGTTAGGTTATGTTTATGACTAGCTGTGCGTTAAGAGTGCAGGGATCGCGATTTTTAAATTATTTCTTTTTTGTTTCCAGTATTTGTTCAAAGACGGTAACCCAGTGCCTGGACCTCCGCAACTTTTGTGTCCCATGCCAGGTGAGAGTTCATGTATGTATTGGTCTAAACTCTTGTTTTGGAATGTAACTAACAATTCGTGGTTGTTTTTTTTTTTAATTTTTCATTTGTGGTTATATGCTGTACCTTTAGATTCGCATAAAGTTTTATTCTAATCACCTATAGAGATGGCGGTAGAATGACTTGCTTGACCTACATAGGTATTAATATCATATACACACAATAATTATGTTATTTAAACTGTTTCCCCGGGGAATCTCGTTTGCGAGAGTCAAACCACAGGGGCCATTTCTGTATAGGTATTCTTTTTCTTGATGTTGCTAATGACCAGCAAAGAATTGCACAGCGTCTATGAAAGTAGCGCAACCCGCTATAACAAACTTCTGAGATATTTAATTTAAACAGAAATCGGTAGTAGAATGTGGTAAATACGGACTTTTGAAGATACGTATAATTTTACAGCGCCTTTGAATTTACGCTATTTACCAAATTCTTCTCTATTTATTTTTAAAATAAATATCTTTGAAGATATGTTTTTAAAGCAAGTGCAGGCGCTAAGTTTACTCCTGTAAGGGCCTTCACGTAAATCCGATAGTTAGTTTTACTAAAGAACGCGAATGCTTAGTTCGAAAAATGACATGGTTATTTTCTTCTATTACGGAAATTGTTGAGGTGAGTCTGCCCCCTTAGCCAAGTTAATAATCTATGATCGATACCGCTATAGAAACTAAGGAACGTGTCGTCGTGTCACGTGGTCACGAAAAATTGAACTTTGGACGATTGTACGTGACCACGTGCCACGTCGATATGTTCCTTAGCTTCTATAGCGTTCACAGATCGTCAACTTAGCTAAGGGGTTTCATGTGTGGCAGGTATGACGATGCACCGCAACTCGGCGCTGCAGGCCGGGCTGGGGCCGATCTTCGACAGGCTGCTGTCCGAGATGTCCATCAAGATGCGTAACATCGAAATGGACCAGTCGGAATACGTCGCTCTCAAAGCCATCATCCTGCTCAATCCGGGTGAGCTTGCTGTTTGTTGTCTATTGACACCACAGACGAAGTAGACGTGCGATGTAGTCCACACAGGTTATGAGCACATGCACATAGCTTGCCAAAACTTGATAACCCATTTTTTTGGCGGGAATCAAAGATGGCGGTTCGGTCATTTATTTTCGTGGCGATAAAAAATAGTTAAAAATGGTTTATGTTGTTTTACAAAAAGTATTAAGTATTGTATAAGTATAAGTATTGTATAAGGTGCTGTATTGGACAATAATAGGGATGTTGACTACTATTGAAAATCAAAATTCTAATTAGTCTGTCAGTTAGAAAATAAAAAAAAACAATAGACACGTATTTTTTGCTTTTTTAAATAAATTAAAATATACAGAGATAAAGCGTTTTAAAGTTTAGGATGAGGAGGTCGTGACGTCACTAATCGCAAAACCGCCATACAAACTGTCAGAATAGTGACGTCACGCGAAATTTCAACTCAATATATCGCCGTTATTTTTTGATTACGTAAAAAAAGAAAAAATACGTGTCCAATATTTTTTAATAATCTACAAGACGGACTAAAAAATAAAAATTAGTCAACATGCCCATTATCATAGTGACGGTTTTTTATGCGATTAAGAAGATAAATGACATTTCGAGCTGTTTTCTTCGGTTTCCTCCAAGAGCTCCAAGAAAGTTCTTGCGAGCTATAGTATCGTGGATTACAATTTCAAACTGTACAACGAAGCATTTTAATAGAAAATATTATATTGATAAAATTAATTTTACTTGAAACTGACTAAATGCATTATATGCGAAAGTCCTTAAAAAAGAAGAAAGAACTTGATAACCAAAGTTGCTCGGTGATGCAACTTCCTTGGAGCTAGAAATTACGCCCTGTGCAGTTGTTACAGGCTGGTTGGACTAATGATGGCAATTAATACTTTTCATTATGTTAGTGAATGTTCGTGTGTGTGACGAAATACCTGATTGTTTAGATTAGGATAAAAAAGTCAACCGGCGACACGGCGACTGGTCATCTGTTTTCACGCTAAACCGAGTCGATGGCCCTTCTATCTGTTCCGTGATCGACGCCACATTCGAAAACGATGATTGTCGTCGGGATTATCTGAGCTCTCAGATAACAGTTGTGTTTTAAAATCATCTACATTTATGCTAGTCGTTACAACCTTATTTGTTACAATATCTCCCAAAATTTAATATTTTTGAAATGCTTGTAATTATGTCATTTGTTCACTATCTGCAAAGATTTGGGACTTATGCGGCATCGAAACAAGTAGTAGTATTTAATAAAATTAAGTCTAATAACCAAAAACAGCCGTAGTGTAAGAAAACTCGGTAGGCAAATTTGTATGAAAACTAGCCCTAACACCAGCACCTTAAAGTATAATAAACTCTTTATGCTGTGCTAATACTGAAGTGTTAAAATTATAATTCCAGATATAAAGGGACTCAAGAACCGGCAAGAAGTTGACGTTTTAAGAGAAAAAGTAAGTAAAACGTCATTTTGTAACAATTAAATGTATCACTGTTTTTTTTGTTATGTACTTAGTCTAGCGGAGTGGTTACTTAAAAAAATAACCCTGAGGCAAGCCCCGTTATGACACCCCGCTCCGTTATGCTGCGAGCTGTCATTTTAACGGTGTTTTGGCGCGCTCAAAGGCGCTTCATTCTGAGCCGTGCGTTTGGTGGAAAAAAGTACTCACTTCCATGCTGCATAATATTGCGATATAGGTAACTCTTTAATCCACCATTGACCCCTTGTTTACCTTATAAATAATAATAATCCACTTCACAACACACAGATCTACTTGATCCCACACTAAGCTATAAGCTTGTGTCGTGGAAACCAAGCAAACGTGGTATATACTACACATATATATTATACTATAGATATATTATATATACACACCCAGACTGGAAAATGGAACCCTGTGTTCATCACACAAAGTCCACCCCCATCGGGAATCGAACCCGGAACCTTCTTGATTAGCGGGCAGGCGTGGTGACCATTGTGTCAATCGGGTCGTTAAAAAATGAAAAAAAAAACATACATACAATCGAATGCATAAACTCCTCCTTTTTGGAAGTCGGTTAAAAAATATTAAAAAAAACTGACTCGCGTCGCCTTACCTAGACCCGTAACGTGCCTCGACCCTGTCAGGTAAGGATGTTTGGAGCGGTTCTAAGCCCTCCGGCTGGCTCGTTATAAATTAAAAGTGATGAGTTAGGTTGAGGATAGTTCAGTGACCCTCTGCCTTAGGATGAGTGGATGCGTAGCTAACGTGTGGCGGTGTGCGTGCGGCGCAGATGTTCCTGTGCCTGGACGAGCACTGCCGGCGCGCGCACGGCGCGGACGAGGGCCGCTTCGCGACGCTGCTGCTGCGGCTGCCGGCGCTGCGCTCCATCTCGCTCAAGAGCTACGAGCACCTCTACTACTTCCACCTGCTCGCCGACGACAACATCCAGGGCATGATCCGGGACGCGCTGCGCTCCCCCTCCATTGACCCCAACTCTATACTATAAACTATATCTATACGTCACACACAAATACAAATGAATGACATCTCGTCGTGTCTGTGTTAACAACCAAAAACAAAATTAACGTGTGTCTTTTTAAGCATTCGAATGTATTATCCAATGCGAAAGCAATGATATTACAGTAAAATTGTTTTTAGATACGTCACTGGCGCGCGAATGATGGAGCAGTTGAACTCGGCTATTTA
Organism: Zygaena filipendulae; assembly: GCA_907165275.2. Classification (NCBI taxonomy): domain Eukaryota; kingdom Metazoa; phylum Arthropoda; class Insecta; order Lepidoptera; family Zygaenidae; genus Zygaena; species Zygaena filipendulae. The sequence goes on from OU015649.1 coordinate 5,319,056, forward strand.
TTTATGTAAAGTTTCCGCCGTTGGCCAGTTTTAACCTCCATATTATTATTAATAGATATAAGCTACCCTTTTTATTGTAATATATCTATGTACAAAAGCGACACGTTGAGCTCAATATAGATACTACGTAAAATCGCGTGCTTCAGATTATTATTGGCATTATGTATTTGCTGTGTTAATAACTCAAACACTTCTGTCGGTGAAATATAATATTGAATGTACACGAATCGGGTACGATAAATGAAGTAGGCAGTTATTGTGCGGCGCGTTGAGCAAGCTTTGGACTGATAACGACAAAGGGACAAATCTAAGTTTCCACCAAAGTTTGCTTTATAATATATTCGTTGTTGCGAGTTCGCTTTTAACTATTTGTTATATCTATGATTGAAATCTGGGGATAGGTGCAAAGTCCTCGCGGTCAAAATTCGAACTTTGCACGCCGTATGTTATCTCAGTAGTTCTATTTCTTTTTTATTTAGCCCGCTATGAAGTTGGTAGCGATGATTTTATCAACGTCAAGTTATATTTCTATACTCCATACTTACATCCAAAATTATACATTACTCGAGATCGCGATAAAATTGACAGTCTTTCTATACTAAAACCGATTGATACTGAACTAATGATATCTTGTGTTTGTTTATGTCTTGTCGCTCTCGGTTGGACAAGCTACTGCTCTTCGGTGATTAACGCAGCGCGTGCGACCGCAATCACTTCGTTGATCCGAAGTGCCATAGATAATCAAGTTTCTCTTTTCTGGAATTTCGCAGCAGACGCCTTAGATGCGTAGGCGCACAATTTTTGCTCGTGTCAGTAAGAAAAAACCGTATTCAGTGACTTCAAAACCTGATATTTTCAGGATCTTCATCAAAACGTTGGAGTCATAACGCGATTTGAGAGCACGCGACTGAGAATAATTTTGACATTTCACTTGGTATGGCAGTATTTCAGGGTCGAGGTTGCATTTTCCGATGCGCAGTTGTGTTTTAGCGAAAAAAAAAGAGCTCGAGAGTGATCGGTACTTTTGTCTATCGTTCTGAAAAATCCGCGAAATGACGAATGCTATTCATATTATGGTTCTTACGGTCGCACTCAGACTCGTTAATTAATTTAAATTTAGTTATTTAATTAATTTTAATTTAAAAATCAAAACTAACGTTAACCTGTTGTTTGGAAATATCGCATGTCATCAAATAAAAGTTGACTTCGCATTTCATATACTTCATGTCCCGCCGTATACATAAAAAAACACCCATTTAATTACTCGACGAACCCGGCACGAGCGTCTACGATACAACGTGCGATTATAAAGCAGATAATATTCTGCAAACGTTTATACTTGACTAAATATACAAGGTTATTTTTTTGTATTCACTAAAGACTGTTGCTGACCTATTTTCAGGGTAAGTGTGTACTACAAATAATGTCGTATATTATTGTCGTCGGTGGTCAATACTTGGTGACGTATACCGAAGTTAAAAATCGGCTTAATGGTGATAATACAAACTAGATAATTGCTTTATGTCGAAAATTAATACGATATTTACCTTGGAGCTATCATGTTCGATATTTATTATCCTTTGTACAATATAATGTAGTTTTATTAAAGCGACGATACGCTCATGCATGCATTGTAGCGTTGTATTTGTGTAATGTGTATGAATTAATTTTTATTGAATTTAGATCAATGTTGTGAGGCCGCCTCTACATACATAATTACATATACCTATATAAATAAATAATGTTAAAGGAAAATTAGAAAATTTTATTGTAGAGCTAATGTTGATGAACGATATGTTAAAATATTGATATGTTAATAATTATATTGTAATATTGTGTTAAGACCGTTTTTCGTCGGTATTTGTAATTTCTTCATTGATTTTTGAATAAGTGACCTCACAATATTTTAGTGGATTGAAAATAACAGACTGAGGAAAATGGAGCTATGTTTAAAATTATATTTAAATTTATTTTCAATAAATTGGAATTAGACAATTGATTATAATTTGATCTTTATGATGATAAATAATAGTTATTTACTCTGAGATATCAGACAACAAGAGACTACAGACAGTTAAAAGGTGTCTCTGGAAATATGCTTGACGATAATACGCCACGTAAATCGTCTCTTTTTTGTGATTTTTTTCCACCTAGAGCTTTTGACAGCGCCTTGGGATTGTGGCAAGAATTAATGTTGTTGGTCATAGCGAATCCGGACTCAGCCCTGTCACATGTTGCGTCGCAAAATTATTGAATATCATTAAAAATTTATAACCAATATGTTTATATACGAATAAAATAAGATTTAAGCTTTACAGAGAATATTTTTAAAAGGTATTGTAATGGTTATTTGATATGGAATTAAAAAAGATTTGTTGTTTTATCAACGCGGTAATAAAGTTAATATAAAATAATGTTGTAAAAATCACAATGCTTATGTCAAGGAATTTTAATTCTTGCAGTTGTCTTGTTATTAAGACATTGTCACGTGACCATTGTAAATAAATATAACGTTTTTAGGAAGTAAAAGTAAAGCATTACTTACATACATATTACATCGGTTTGGTCTCTGCGTCAAAGTATCTTTAAAAATCTTTAGTGTTTTCTTTAACTCTCTTAATTTAAATGTAGCCACAATCTTAACATATTGATCTTTATAATTATTGTCATTCCTTATTAACTGTTTTAATATTTTGGTTTAATGTACCTAATTAATTTTACAAGTATATTCTTCGACCGCCATATACATTTTAGTAGACATCAAATAATTCTTTTTTAAGATAAATGTAATGTAAAATAGCAAATAGCCTTATATTCCAGAATTAATATTGTAGATTTTGAATGTGTATGCTAATGTTGGAAACAATAGTAATTTCATAATATATTCTATTGATTGACAGATGTATTGCAGCGGTTGTGAGATTATTTGTAAAGATTGTTCACTAAATATCTGAATTAATTTAAGTTATAGTATATTTTTTTTGAATAAACTTATTATAAGAACTGCAGTGGTTAACTTATCACAGTAACTTAGGTCTTTTATTTTCTACATAATCTGCTTCCGTTTTTAGGGTTCAACATGCAAGTGTACCCTATTGTAAAACGAAACCCTTATGTCTGTCACAGCCATTTTACATCCTATGCAGACCATAGTATGACATTCTTTGACCGCCACACATAGCGTAGTGCAAAATTATAACTCATAATGAGGGATGTAAATTTTTAATTTTTAATGCGGCAACAGTAACCTTGGGTAGGTCTTTCCAAAGGGCATTACCCAGACCCAAGGCCATAAAATTATTAATCCTACTAAGTAGGTGTCAGGTCTTGTTAAATGGTAGTCCTATAGAAAATCATAATGACGTTTCCGTTCATTTAAAATACTTTTCACATAATATATATCGTCGGGAATAGTGCAAAACCACGAGTCTACTACAGGTAGGGAACGCGTATCTGCACTAAACAGAAGGTTAAAACTTTGTATTTTTTTATTTTTACAAATCTTGAAATAATAATTAATCTGTTCTGTATATTGTTAACAATCTATCTAATATTGTAATATTATTTATTAAGTCGGTACGGTACGGTCGCCGTCTATGGTCGCGGTATTATAGATTGGCAACATTAAAGGATTTGTCACTTACGCGGTTTTATCCAATGCTAGTTACGCGGATTTGCACTATCCCCGACGATATGGAATATTATATAAATCAATTGAATTTTAAACGTGAACTTCCTAGACCTTTCACTGTGTTGTCCGACATGCATTTTTAATTAACAAACAGCAAAGAACATAATTTATAACCTCCTCCCTTTTTTGAAGTCGGTTAAAAAGATGTTAGCAGTTGTTTATCTTTAAGGTCAAACAGGCAACAAGAAACTTGTATAAAACACAAAGTATATAGTATTAAACATTTATTGGAAAAAGGCCACTGCATTCTTCCATTAGCGAAGGTATTGTTTGTTGTTTAATAAATCGAGTAAGGCACAGCCGAGCGATCTCTTCTTTCAAGTTAATAAAAATGTAACAATCACATTATACTTATATTATATATAAATGTCGATAAAAAATAAGCATAAAAAACATTACATACAACATATTACAATTGATACTGAAATTCTTATTAAACTTACAAAATACAACATTATATGATTATAAGTAATTTAACAACACTTATTGGTTGAAATGTGATGCTTCCATTGATTCAAATGCATCCAATTTGATATCGATTCTGAAAAAAAAAGATTATGTTGAATACATTATACACTTATACCGTATCACTTACTAGCTGTACCCCGCGGTTTCACCCGCGTGAAATGCAACGTTATAACTTTTTTTTTCAACATCCGATTTAAATGAAACAAAGTCTATATAATATGTTGCTCCAGGCCAAGCCTAATTTACCTGTGATGACCGCATGATAATCCGTTCAATAGTTCCGGAGATTAGCGTGAACAGATACGCGGATTCTTTTCTTTTATTATAGCTGTGCCCCGCGGTTTCACTCGCGGTAATTTCGGAGTTCCCGCGGGAATTCCGGGATAAAAAGTACCCTATGTCCTTCTCTGTACCCCTGACAACGTGCATGCCAAATTTCATCCAAATCCGATCAGCCGTTTTTGCGTGATTGAGTAAACGTATGCAAAAGCGAATTTTCATCCGACTTGCTTCAAATTTATCGCCACTGCTCAGCTCAGTTAAAATCCCTTCAGTAGTTTTTGACCCATGCGTGCACATACAGACAGACAGACAGACAAAAAATTTACTGATTGCATTTTTGGCTTCAGTATCGATCACCATTCATCCTCCAATATTAATTTTGAATTCAATGTACAGAATTGACTTCTCTACAGTTTTATTATAAGTATAGATTATAGATTGTTAGAAGCGAAGTTAGAAAGAAAAGGGCTTAATTGTTTAAAATTTAAATCGTTGAGGACATTGAAATTGAAGCAGAGGTCGAAACTTAAATTAAATCGAACCGTCGCGTCGCGTCGTAGAAGCAATCAAAGAGAATAATTAGAACCGCTACGTAGGAGTAGGTATAGATGGGCAATCAACCCGGTGCTTGGGTTTAAACCCGATAAAAGTCAGCCTCTTACGGTCTTTTATCGGGTTTAATCCCAAGTACCTTCCGGGTTGATTGCCCCTCTGTACGTGGGAGCAATACTGAGCAATACTATATTCAGTGGTAAAAACCCATTGTAGAGTCGTATCGAAAGAAGAAATATATCTATCCTATCCTTTGTCCTGAATGACTGATGGATCAACGCCCAGCCTAAACCGCTGATCGTAGAGACCTGAATTTTGGAGGGTGTGTTCTTTGTACGACTTAGGCATCCGATAAGAAAGGATTTTTGAAATTTCCAACCCTAAGGGGATGAAAAAGGGTTGCAAAGTTTGTATCGAACAATTCCGCGGGAACTTCGAAATTAACGCGGGTGAAACCGCGCGGGACAGCTAGTCATATTATATAACTCTAACAGCATGCCACAGGGAAGTTTGTTGATAGGCGGACATTTTATCGGTGCTGTCATAATAATTATTATTGTAATTTTACTGATGTCAAAAAATGAGACCAACTTTATTGCCCTCTATGCAACTTCTATACTGTACGTACGCGCTCGATGATAGCGTGTGTAGACAGTGGGTGATGTGAAAGATTGCGAAGAAAATAAAACTGTATAATATAATTAATGAATGTATCTACTATTACGTATTTTATTGTTTTGAGTTGGCTGGCAGACATGCTATCGGATATCGCGCGGACGCATCCTCTTATGGGCTCTGCTGAAAACCAGCGCTGCCAAACCAGTCCATTTCGGCATCACAAATTTTTTAGGCGAATGTTGTAGTGTTAAATTTTGTCACATATTTTTTAATTTTCTGTGATGCCGAATAAAGATATGTATATGTCTATGTCTATAAGTCACACCAGTGCGACACGTGAACTCACTTGTCGAAGGCGGCCTGCACGGCGTGCACCTTGGCGGGGTGGCACACGACCGCGAGCTTGCCGAGCGCGGGCTGGAACAGCGTGGGCAGCCAGCGCTGCAGCGCGGCGCGAGCGCTCTTCGGCGTCACCGCGCCCACCGCTTGCACCAGCTCCCTGTCGGAACGTGGCGCAGTTACACCCTACCCACATAATATAGCGGCTCGCGGAATACTACGGACTTATGGCGGTCACAAAAATCTTCATGCAACTTAGCTCGACACTCGTTTGCAGCGATAAATCTGGTCACGTGATATTTATTTAATGTTAACAAAATTATAGTATAGGACCAATTACAAAGGTTAACAAATACTAGTAAGCTTTACATACAACTCCTCACAAATCTTGAGACACACAGACAAGAGTTCCATCCACTCATCTGCAAACAAATCAGACCCAGGGTCCCATCAGGAAAGGATTTAGTACAGTCAAGGTGCGACATTATATACTGTGATAATTATGTTACAATACTTAATCAATAAAAAAATGTACCTAAGGGCATAGCTAGCGAAGACCTACCACACTACACCAAGGCAGCTCACCACACTCTCATATAGCAGTGTTATTTTAATCACTAATCATTAAAATCGCTACGCTATAAAAAACAAGAAGGAACTTATGTCATGTGATCACGAAAAATGGACTTTTAAATAAAAATAAAAAATAAAACTCGGCTGCGGGCGCTGCGCCGAGTCGCCGACCTGTTGTGGTCGTCGCCGACGCGCTTGAAGTAGTTGAGCAGCGACTGCTCCACCACGTCGGCGGGGCTCTTCTCGGCGTTGACCACGTCGAACAGCGTCGTGCTCTTGGCGGACAGGAACAGGTCCTCCTCGAACTCGCCGCCGCCGCTCAGGAACTCCTCCTGAGGACATCATAATGTGGACATGGGGCGAGTGGTTTAGGGTAACACGACGACACTCACACAGAAAACAATAGGGTAGTTTCCTGGGTATGAAAATCAAAATTCTATTTAGTACGTCAGTTAGATAATAAAAAAACAATAGACATGTATTTTTCCTTTTTTTATTAAAAATACGAATGTGAGTTTGTTTCGCTTTCATGCCTTATCTACTCCACCGATCATGATGAAATTTTACATACACGTTGTCTGGGGTACAGAGAAGGACATGGGTTTTCCTTTATTGTTTTGATTGTGAAAAGGTTACGCATTCTATCAAAGCTCACCTGATGCGAATGTGGAATGGGAACTGGCTATCAAGTAAGACTGCCGGAACACACTTTTAGGTGCTTGGCTACATATTTTCAACTTGAAGGTTGTAGCCAGCCATACACTAGAAAGTAACAACAAGCTATGGTTTCCTCACGATGCTTTCCTTCACTGACAGCGCAAGCTCATACGTGTCCAATATTTTCTATTAATTTACACGTTGACCTGAAAGCATAATCTAGTCACCCAGCCACAGGGCCACTCCTCAACGAGCGGGCAGGCGTCTCACCATGATCGCCTTGGCCTTGGTGTAGGCGGCGACGGCGTTGGTGGCGCGGTACAGCGACAGCACGAGGCGGCCCTCCTCGGGCGCGGGCCGCACGCCGTACCCGTACGACAGCCCGCAGCCGCGGATCAGCCGCCACATGGGGCCCTGCCGAGCGGCCAACCCACCAGCCCACCAGCCCACCAGCCCGCAGTTAGTACACAGTCATACTTCACATACATATACCCATGAGCAGGGCTTGAATTAGAGATATTTTTGAACACGTAACCGCCATCTGGTTGCTAACTTAGCTTAAATGTAAATAAAAAAAAATCTAGAAATTCTTAAGAACGTGGATTTATGTGCATGCAGCTCGGTTTTTGTGAATATTTTTTTCTACGATTTTTTTTCATTACATATTTAAAACGAGAATCAAATACTGAACAACTCTTCCAACAAGTCCGCTGTTTAACCTTACAGCTAGCTGTACATCATTATAGAAACAGGTACAATATTATTAATAACTAAGTGTCGTGTGGTGTGCCGCCACGAACCCGCCGCCCCACCCCGACAGCAGCGCCTCACCTCGAGCTGCGTGAAGTAGTTGAGCGCGACGTAGAGCGGCGCGAGGTCGGGCAGCGCGTGCCCCAGCGGGCCGGGGCTGAGCTGCGCCACGAACGTCGACTCCACGCCGCCCACGCCCACCACGAACCCGCCGCCCCACCCCGACAGCAGCTCCGCGTCCCAGTACAGGCGCGGCCTGCGCACCGACACACGTTTTTAGTTTATTACGCCTTCTTAGCTTGACTATTCATTTAATATCATGAAATTTTGCATACACGGTGTCACGGGTAAAAAGAAAGAGATAGGGAACTTTTTAATGAACGCGGGTGAAACCGTGAAAGAATGAACAAAAAAAACGACGAAGCGCTTCTAGAAAAGGTAGGTAGTGCCCTTCGCTTGACTTGTCTCGGTGGGGGCACTGCCGTACCTCCAGATCTATAATAACAACGACTGGATAAAATCTATTTAGCCTTTATTTTATACTGAGGACAATCCAAACCATTCGCTGATTCGTAATGAGTTTATCATTACATAATATAGTTATACTCTAAACCCGACTAATTGAGATTAACCTATTGGATAAATAATAATCGCGACGCGCTAGTGCGGTTTGAATATTAAAAAATAATCCACAGTACGGCAACTCACTCTCCGGGCTCGACCTCGTTCTCCCGGGCGAACCTCTTCCACGGCTCGACGGCGAGCCGGTACCGCTCGAAGTCCGTCGCGAGGTGGAGCCACACGCGCTCGGTGAGGGCGGCGAGCGTGCGCCGCGCCTCGGCGAGCGCCGCCTCGGCCGAGTCCCCGCCCGCGTTCAGCTGCTCCACCAGCTGCTTGAGGAAGCGCTGCTGGCGCAGCACGGAGCACCAGTGCAGGTTGCTCTCCTTGCTGTACACCGAGTCGCGCAGCGTGTCGAACACCATCGAGTGCCCGTCGCGGCGCACCTGCTCGCCGTAGCGGTGCCGCCGTTACATGAGTGATGAGACACATAAAGTTAAGCCTTCAAACTAGCGCCACCTGCTATAAAAAATCATATCTAAGGTATTTGAAATCGAAATAAACAGCAGTAGAATATGTTAGGGTTGAATGATAATTCTGGAGTATTGCAAAATAGTAAATATACAAGTTTAATTGTCTATGTCTAATTTAAAACCATCAAGTGTTCATTTTTTAGCACTTTTTGTTTCAATTGTTTTGTTATCACGCGTACGAAATATCTTAGAAATTCCAGGATAAAAAGTAGGTAGGTACTCTTAACAGAAGTGGAAAATTTCATGATGATCAGTTTAGTAAGTAAGCCATAAAAAGATAATAGACAGAGATAGTTACTCCCGCATTTATAATATTAAGTATGGATAATGAATTTGCATTAGGATACCTGAGCGACGTCGTTGATCATCCTCTGCGCGAACACCAGCAACCTGTCCTTGGTTAATTCTGGCTGGTACAGAATATCATACAGAAGAGAGACCACTTCTTCATACTCCGTCGGCTCAAACTGGAACAATAGTGATTTAAAAATATTATCACATATTTTTGGTGTGAAAATACATATTTTGACATACTGTGGATATATTTCATAACTTTTTTCTGGCTTGATAAAACAGATTTTTGGAATCTTAAAGTTTTCGAGGTTTCGAGATTAGAAAAATTAACATTAGAACGCGTCAAGTTTTATTTAACCGCCGCACTCAGAGTCGACTTTAATGATTACTTAGTTAAGCATAGATTTTTAAAACAAAACTGCCGCAATCAGACAAATTTAATAAATTAATGTTAATTGGCATTTAACTAATTAAGTTAGATCTAGTTAAATTCCAATTAACATTAATTTATTAAACTTGTCTGATTGCGGCAATTTTGCTTTAAAAATCTATACTTAACTAAGTAATCATTAAAGTTGACTCTGAGTGCGGCGGTAAGTGTGTATTAAAAAAATATCTAAAAAATCTACATGACGGACAGTAATTTTAGTTTTTATTCTGTCAAGAAGATGAATAAAAAATATTGGATACGTATTTACACTTTTTGTTATTGTGTCGAAATGTCGCGTGACGTCACATCTTGTTACTTTATAGGTTGTTATGACGTCACGCAAGAGCTCCAACTTCTAAACTTTAAATCACTTCATCTGATTGTAAGTATTTATTCATTAATTTGAAAAAGCAAAATACCTAGTATTCTAACTGCTCCCCGCGGTTGGACCCGCATCAGTTTCGGAATTCCCCTGTGAATACCGACATAAAAGTACCCTATGCCTATGCTAGTATTTCCTGGATCAATGACGACATGTATACAAAATTTTATGACGATCGGTTCAGTAGTTAAGTCGTCAAAAGGTTACACAGAAAGACAGTAAGATGGATGACGGACTAAATAGAACTTCGGTTCTCCCACTCCGGACGCGTCACGCGCGTATTCTACTCACCCTGGTCTCGATCTGGACGAAATGTCCGAACTTGCCGACGGCGAAGTTCCCGGAGCGGCCGAAGCCGATGCCGCTGGAGAGGCCGACGGTGAGCTCCTCCACCGCGGAGATGACCTCCTCGTGCGGCACGAGCACGCCCTCCGCGCCGCCCGCCCCGCCGCGCCGCACGCCGCACTCCGCCAGCCCGTTGAGGTGCAGCGGCAGCCACTGGCGCGTCTCGTGGTCCACCGACGTCGTGTCGAGCATCAGATTCACCTGCACACACACACACACATACACACATACGCGTATTATAATAGCTGTTCCCTGCAGTTTCAGCCGCGTTGATGGGCATGTTGATAATTTTTTTTTTGAGACGTATTTTTTCTTTTTTTACGTAATCAAAAAATAACGGCGATATATTGAGTTGAAATTTCACGTGACGTCACTATTCTGACAGTTTGCATGGCGGTTTTACCGGTTAGTGACGTCACGACCCCCTCACCCTAAACTTTAAATGCGCTTTATCTCTGTATATTTAAATTTATTTGAAAAAGCAAAAAATACGTGTCTATTGTTTTTTTATTCAAACAAACAAACTCACTTTCGCATTTATAATAGTAAAAGGACGTAATCTTATTGGTTTCTAGTATCTTTACGTAGTAAGTATAAAACAAAATCGTTTTCCGCCGTCTGAATGTTTAGATCTTTTAAACCGCGTATCGGATATTAATGCGGTTTACGTCGATAGAAAGAGTGATTCAAGAGGAAGGTTTCTACGTACAGTGAATCCCGGAATTCCTGAGGGAACTGCGAAATTACCGTGGGGGACAGCTAGTATCAATACTACACATAATGAGACTCACGTAGACGAAGTTAGTTTTGAGATGGTGCACCCTCGCGTAGAGCGGCAGCCGCTCGAGGTCGAGGTGCGGGCAGGGCGCGCCGCGCGAGTGCCACGTGCGCACGCGGTGGCAGCGCAGCCGCGCCGCCGACGGCACCGGCACCGCCGCCAGCGTGCCCGCCGGCGGGGGGCGCTGTCGTACACCACCAATTGTCATTATAATAGTAAATCATCTACTGCCTTTATACGAGCAATTCTTGTATATAATATGTATAATCTGAATCTCGGAAACGGCTCCGATTTTATGAAATTTAGTATGCAGAAGGTAAGGGGCGATAATAATCGATCTGGCCAGGTTTCATTTTTGGAAAACGTCGTTTTATCCGTGTTTTCAGGCAGTGAAAAATGAGTGTTTGGTACTGCTTTTCTACTTAACAAAAGATGGCGCACTTAAGCACTATAAGCAACTTTCTCCGAGACAAGTTATCACAACGAGCGAAGCTCGGTCGCCCAGAATACTTATTATTAGTAATCCCTTCACAATACACAGGTTCCTTATTCACTATGACCATAACGCGCCACTGAAATTGTTTTACCTCGTGCTCCAAGACGTGCGGGACATCTGTCATTACAGTGAGTTAAGAGTCCTGGGCCGAAGACGAGGGTCAGGAGTCGGAACGAGTTTGAATGACAGTCCCGGACGTGTAATAAACAACTATGTGTGCACGCACACGTGTGTGTGTGTGTGTGTACATGCATGTGTGCGTATGTCGTTTCTTTACGTTACGTGTTAATTTTTTCATAGTGAATACCAAGAATAGTGTTCACCTCATTGTACTCAATCGCCTTCTCCAACTGCTTAGCTTTCTCGGCGAGACCGCTCGGGCCGAGCTCCGCCCGCTGCGTTTCCAGTCGCTTCTTCTCTTCTTCAGCCATTCTGCCAACGACCAAAAAAGACGTGTGAAACTGAGTAATACATGTTTATTTATAACTCTCTAGTTCACATATTACTTTACATATTACTATAGAATCTAATATCTATTGCTGCTCTAACGGTTCGGATGAAATTTTGTATTTAGTCAATGTCTTACTTTTAAGTGTCATTTTAGTTACTTGAAAACAGATAAAATTAACAAATTTTCACTTGGGAAGTTATTGATATATAAAGAACAAGTTATAGCTCGTACCTATAGTGTGTGACTATTGTTAGTTCTATCGCTAGTTAATCACTAGCTTTGTAACGAGGCGGCCGTATGCCACTCGTTATGATACCCCACCTCATTTCTAAAACTTGTTATTTTTTTAATCTGTTCTTTTTATATTTAAAATTTGATGTTTACTTTTTTTTGACAGAACTGGATGGAATTTTTAAGATTACACAAACTAAATTACAAAAAATAATCTTTTACAATTACTATTGAGCTAGCCAAAGGCTCACACCTCCTACAAACCTCACAGCTTAGACCGTTTTATGAGGTATTTGTTAAGCTGAGTATGTCGAGGGCGAGACTCACTTGGTCTGCAGTTCGATGCTCGGCGAGCCGATGATGATGACTGCGTCGTCGGTGAAGTACTTCTGCAGCAGCTGCAGCCAGAACTCGACCGGCTCCTCGAGCAGCTCGTGCAACGCGATTTGAGGATTCATTCGGAGCACGAACTGTGTGGGGAACACGTTATATTGTATTTGTATGTTGTCATCTATCAATTTTCTTTACATCACTATATATTATACTACAAAGTTCTCTGCCGCGTTTGCCTGTCTGTTCGCGATAAACTCAAACACTACTGAACGGATATTCATGCTGTTTTCACTAATTGATAGAGTGATTCTAGAGGAAGGTTTATATGTATAGTTTAGCCTCGAATCCCGACAGGAAGTATAACTATTTTTTTCTAAAATAAAAGTAGCCTATTAAGTTACTCCTAATAACATCAGCTATCTGAAAGTGAAAGTTACGTTAAAATCGGTCCAGCCGTTTTATAAATTACCCTGAACAAAGAGACAGACAGACAGACAGAGAATAAAAAAAAAGATTTTTTTTTTGTAAGTTTGTATGCATTTAGTGAAAAGCGGTTAATTTTGAATTACAAACAGACACTTAAATTTTATAAGAGACATTGTAAATGTAATTTTTTGAAATAAAATTTCTTCAAGCACGAGATAACAATAACTTTTGTGGCCCTGATGGTGATAGTAGCGGTGCTCAGTTGCTCACATCCACTGAGCAAATAATAACTACGTTTTAACAGTTGGCACTTTCATACTAATCGCTGAACAGATTTATGAAAGCATTTGGTGCCAACCTTAACCTTACCAATGTAAGACGCGGTCAAGGGAATTCGGTTAGGTATTCCAATGTAGGTAAGGAAGTTAGCGCATAGATCCATAGCAACTTTTCTTCAAGGCAGGCACTTCGCTGGGTTGCTCACATCGTCCTCGGTGCTGGAGTAGAGCGCGTCCCCGATGCAGCGGTAGGCGACCGCCTGGTGCGGGTCCGCGTCGAGGCTGGCGAGCCCCTCGCGCAGCTGCTTGCGCAGCAGCCGGCGCAGGCGCGCCGCGTCCAGCGCTTCGCCGCCGCTGCGCACGCGCCGCACGCACTCGCGCGCCTCCGAGCGCGCCGCCTCCAGCTTGCCCACGGGCACGTTGTCCAGCTCTATCTTGATCAGCGTCGCCATGTTCTCGGTCAGGTTGTACGACACCTGGGTTATGGATAAGGAGGGTAGAGGTAAGGAGCAGTGCATCTTATATGGGGGAAAAGTGTCCAAAAAATCCATCAAATCACAACCCAATAACTCACCACAATAGCGCTAGCGTGGCTTGAGAAAATGAATATCATTAGTGAAGTTATTATTGGTACTCTTTGATTGGTGACTACTTGACTAGCGTATTTAGTTGATTGATAAACTTTTTATAATACTTTTTCGTTTGACTGTTGTAAAACTTTAGAAAAAAGTAACAAAAAATTTGTGGAGTGAAAAGTTGCCCGAGTGGGCGAAAATTGAAAACTAAAAAAAAAAGCGGAAGTAGAATAACTTTTGGCGCTTTTAAAAATTCATAACGCCACAAAATTTGATGCTTTTTGATGGACACTTTTCATATACAGAGATGGTTGGTAATGGTGTGATCGTAGGTACATTATAACTAGCTGTCTGCCGCGGTTTCACCTGCGTCTATATCGGAGTAGGTACTCTATGTCTTTCTCGGTACCCCTGACAACGTGTATGCGAAATTCCATGACGATCAGTTGAGTAGTTAAGGCGTAAAACCGTAACAAACAAACACACTCACATTGACATTTACAACTGGCTATAGCTATGTTTTAATAATGTTTTACCGTTTTTTTTTTAAACAAGGGTCAGCTTGAATGAATTTGTTCAGAGGCAATATGTGGCGTCGTGAAGGACATAAGTTAAATATAATTTTCAATAACAGAACTATACAATAGAATTTACTTTATTTTACAGTTCTGTAACATAATATGAAAAAGTTTGATTAAAGATAGCCAATAGTGAGCGTTTTGGCGCTTTTTATTAATTTTTTTTTTCGAGTTCAAATAAAATAGAATAGAAGATATAGGAAAATAATTTATCTGTGACGGGTAGCGCTAAACCGGTGCGCGCTGTGAGAGGTTCAATAATAATGAGGGTGCGTTCTAACGTCGCCGGCGAGCGCGTCCTCCCGCTCCACGAGGCACCTCTGCAGCGGCGCGGCCGCCGTGTCGCATAGGTAGCGCAGCATCACCGCGCATGCGGTCAGCTCGCGCTGCGACCCCGCCGCCGACAGCAGCGGCCCGCGCCACCCGAACAACACCTGGGACAACACGTCGCTGTTATTAATCGAATTAATTAAAAAAAAAAACGTGTGTAGCCGATATAAATCTGAATCATGCCGTACAGTGGTTCGAATGTATGGGAAAAAAAATAGCGTATTTCAAGTGATGCCATTTTATTAGAATCTTTTAAAGCTAAATTTGCCTTACTGTCATATTTACGGAGATAGTAAAGAAATAGTGTTTTCGTAGTATGAAAATGAAGTTTAAAGTAGCATAACTTTTGAGTCCAGACCTGTTTCAAGGTGCGGTTTTCAGGAAAGTGTTTCTCTTTGATAGATCTATAATTAACTCTAAGACACATGGTGCGCCAAACGTGCACTTTGGGTAGTACATAGAAATACATATTTTTTAAATACAGCAATGAAAATATTTAGTTAAACCGCATTTATTATAAACTGAGTTTCCTGAAACAAATGTTATATCGTTATTATGCTTTGGAAAATAATAAGACATGATAGTTATTATACCTACCTACCTAGATAGGTACAGAATAGATATTCTGTTCTTATTCTAAATACGCCAACTTTTGTTTAAAGATCCTATATCCAACGCTTCCCATGTCTTTTATTTTTCGCTAATCTTCGTAGTTTAGGATCCGGCAATCCACGCTCACTTAAAAATTTAAGCGCTCACTACAGGCATGAGTCAGATATATGAAAACGTATCTGAAATACCATTTCATCCGGGAACAGTAGGTACTTTTTCATCCCATCTATTCAAAAACTGACGTTTTATTCGCATATAAGTGCACCTAAAGTAGTACGTTTAGGTTCCCTTCAATAAATGCGACTAAAAGTTGTACTGAAATCCATTTTAACCTGCTAAACAGCGGATAATAATGAGTTGTGGAATATGAAACTTGTAATGTCTATGCCAGAGACGACCAAGGAGGTCGAACGTCAAATACTGCACAAATTGTATGAATAAAGTACTGGCCAGTGAGACTCGCGCCTCAAACAAAAAAATAGTAGATTTTACAACAAGTGCACAAAACGAACCATTATTATCCGAGACTTTTAGCAGCCTGAGCCGTGGGCGAGGGCTGATAGTAATGTCGAGGATAATAATGGTTTTGTGGACGAGTTATAAACTCTGCTTTTCACTTCAATTGCGAGGAAATAGAAAAGTAGTATAACACAACATTTCTCTGATTAAAATTCAAAGTAAAATTAGTACAGTTTTGAATACTGAAGGAAATGGTTTTTCCCGGCATATTAACCTCCTACTAACTTCTGTTACCCTAGTACTTTCGACTTTCTTAAAATGCCTTGGTGCATTTGTTTTGCGCTTGAATTTCGAACAATATTATTGACTGAAACTATCGCTCTAGAGTCTAGGTGTATTTCTATGGCTACCACAAATTCTATCCATTAACTTCTTATTGTGTTTGGCTGTATATGGCTCATTTCTTTGCCTTAGGTAGATACATTTATGAGTAGATACATTAATGCCCTTGTGCACAAAATTCGATTTTGTGCAGCCTATACAAACAAGCACTTTCCGAGCATGAGAAGAGAAAATATATATTACATCGATTTCTTGTTTCATTTTCTCATAAAGGGGGATGAAAAGTAGAGTGTACCACTCGGCTAAAAATTATTTTTTCCTGAGGCTATTTCCTTTGAATCCCTCTCTCCATTCAGAATTCTATATAAGAATCCCTCGCCGCGCTCGGGATTCTACTCTAGAATCCTTCACTCCGGTCTGGATTCAAAATAACGCGAAAGCCCTCGCCCTAAAAATACAATTTTAATACCATGTGATACAATCTACTATTTTCATGTTGATAGGTATCTTACCTACCTGATAGGTACCTTATTATGTCATTTTACGTATTCTTGACAACACGTATGCGAAATCTCGCGATGATCGGTTGAGTAGTTAAGGCGTGAAAGCGTAACAAAAAGCTCACACTCGCGCATTCGCACACATTAGGATTACCAGGGCATCATACCTGTCCGCAGTCCTCAGTGTCGGCCGGCCACTGCTCTCTCAGCTCGCCGTACACGGGCGGCGGGGGCTCGTTCTGGAACGGCTTCACCCATTCCACAAGACAGGGACTTTTCTCTCTCTGAGAAAAATGTAAAATATACACATTCAAAATTACATACCTTCCTGGTTTGAGGGTTACCTTAACATAGCGGCTTTTACTTACTTTTGAAGATGTTGAAAATAAAGGGTCTATTACATAAAAATCCATTCTTTATGTGATTGCTGTTTATGTTGTTCCTGTGGTGGTATAATTACGTTTTAGGTAACTTTTGTGAGATAATAAATCCATTTATAAGAATGGCATACCAGTATAGTCATGTTGGAATAGTATCAAGATAGATTAATGTCTATTGTCTACAGTAATTTTTAAAACGCTGATGTTCAAATGACTGAATTTTTCCAACCGACCTCTATTATGCATTATGAAAATAGATCCATAGATTGACCTTGGCAATTATGTCATCCTCCACACTGGCTAGCACTTTAAATACATCATCCGCTTCTATCTGCCCAGTCAGAATTATTGTCAAATTTTCTGGCCTGTAGAACATTTGGTGGAATTCTCTGACCTAAAATAAATATTTTAGAATAATTATTATATACCTACCTATATCTATAATAAGAGAAAAACTAATAAGTTTATGAAGATTTATATGATAATAATAAAAAAACAAATTAAAATTTATACTTATGAATAAAAAATAAATGTCTTTTGATAATGTTATAATAATAGCTTACTAAATGCATGTGAAATCAAGGTACACAAAAAACCAAATCTTAAAATTTTTGTCTGTCTGTCTGTCCTCTTGTTCCACATAATCTTGAAAACAGTTTGACCAATTTTCACAGGACTTTCATTGAAAGATAGCTGATGTTATAAGGAGTAACTTAGGCTACTTCTGAGATAATTCTGAAACTCTCATGCAGGTGAAACTGTGAGGCACAACTAGTATACAATAAAATAACAGGTTGCTGGTGATGTAATCTTGACATTAGAAGACAGGTATAAAACCTTTTAAGTTGTATACAATAATTTTACCAGTGCATGGACTTGGCCATGATTCCTTAATTACTGTATAAGTAATGTAATTATATTATAGAATGAACACATAAGGTGTATCACAAAGACATTGGTGGCAAAAGCTTCTGTTTACTCTCATCTTTTTAAATTAAATAGTAGTAGCACATTTAATTCTATTTATATGATTTAAAATAAACTAACTTTTGTATTATTTGTAGAAGTCCTCAGGTTTTTCATTATACCTCCCACTTCAGAGGAATAGCCACTGTTTGGGTACATGGCGCTCAGCAATCTTCGTTCACACCTATATGATAAAGATAATTGAGATAATAAAAAAGTTACAAAACATTCTTAGGATATTAAATATAAATAAAATTTAAGTATCTGTTTGTAATATTAACAGCTTTTTACTAAATAAATGCATGTGCATATGAAAGTACATTTGGACCGATTATGACAGACAGATGATTGATGTTATAAGATGTAAATTAGGCTACTTTTATCAGAGTTCCTGTGGGGAATTCCAAAACACATGTGGGTGAAGCCACAGGGCACGGTTAGATAAAATAAAAATTTTGAAAGGATTTTAGGTCATTATATTGTAATTATTATTATTATTATTTACTTATAGACTAGCAGCTTTTGCTGATGCGCCTATATCTACACTTGTGTTGTTCAGTTCATTGCTTTCTGTTCTCCCATTCATTAACTATTTATGCTACTTTTTATAATATCAACAATATTTTAGTTGTATATCAATAATTAAACTACTTCAAAAATACATATACTATACTAGCTGTTCTCCACATTATTTTCGGATGTTCCCGCAGCAATCCCAGAACAAAAAATACCCTATGTCTTTCTCTTTATGCAAAAGGAGATTGCGCCGTAATATATGAGCTTCGTCCCAAAACTGATTTTGAATGATTTCTTTTAAGGTTATCATATTATAATAGCTGCTCCCCCCAGTTTTACCCATGATAATTTCAGAGTCCCAAAGGGAATTCCGGATTACAATATAGCCTATGTTACTCAGGGATAATTTAGCATTCTAATGGTGAAAGAATTTTTGAAATTGGTCCAGTAGTTTTTTAGTTAAAATCGTAAAAACAAACAAAAAATCAAATCTTTCCTCTTTATAATATCAGTATAGATAATAGGGTGGGTCAAATTTTTTTTTTCTCGTTTTTCTAATATGCTCAGCATTAAAAAGGTGCCAAATGACGTCGTTAATTGATATGTAAAGTTTTGTTAGATTATTTTAAGTTTTATTGCCTCCGGAATGTCATAGAATTATTAAAAAAAGTAGATTTTTTTGTGTAAATGTACTAATGCTTTTCTCAAGTTATTGATATCAGATTTCATGCGTAATAGTTTTTAGCAATGATAAATATGAAATTGTTTGGTCAAGTTGAAGGAGAAACAATTTTTACAGGAAAAAATAATATAAAGAATAATTATTAAAGTGAAGGGTTAACTATGTGGCGAAATCTTTTTTTCTGTCGAATTTCGGCATTGCTTTTCTCGATTCTATCTGGGCTTTGATAAAACCTTCTGTCATTGTTTTATTAAATAAAGTGGCTGAAGCTTTGGTCAGAGCTTTAACTGCCCTTTCTACTGCTTGTGTGTGACACGGAAGACGTAATAAATCCAATTCTACTGCTTCTTTTTCTTGAATAAACTTTTGGAGATTTTCTTCGGTTACAGATCTTAATAACGGTGGCTCAGTGACATTTTCTTGCCAATTCAAAAGGTCATAATATGTTAATGTAAAGTTTATCTTTGGTACCTGGAACAGACGCAATTTCTGATCTAGCTTTCAAAATTCAAAACCACCGGGCATGGGACATTTTGCCTGGTAATTTGTTAGCTAAATCGCTAGGAAATATGCCTGTTGCAATTGCTTCAACTATTCTGTACAAGTATTTTTGGTCTGTACTAAAAAAAAAATACTTGTACAGAATAGTTGAAGCAATTTCAACAGGCATATATCCTAGCGATTTAGCTAACAAATTACCAGGCAAAATGTCCCATGCCCGATGGTTAACTCGTGCCAACAGGATTCTCCGTCTGTATGATTCAGTTGAACCTGCCTCTGAAAATCTATTAACTCTTGCAACTTATATTGTCAAGGTTTACGCTCCACTATGGTTTCCTATAAAACCCATTCTAGCTGTAAAGATGGGTCGCGAGCTCACCAGATATTTACCAACAACTTTAAAAACCGTTATCGACCCAGTAATTCAAAGACACAGCTATTTTGCACACCCGGAAAACTTATTGCTTGCAATGTATGTTTTTGAAAGCTAGATCAGAAACACCAAAAAATTGCGTCTGTTTCAGGTACCAAAGATAAACTTTAACGCATTAACATATTATGACCTTTTGAATTGGCAAGCAAATATCACTGAGCCATCGTTATTAAGATCTGTAACCGAAGAAAATCTCCAAATGTTTATTCAAGTAAAAGGAGCAGGAGAATTGGATTTATTACGTCTTCCGTGTCACACACAAGCAGTAGGAAGAGCAGTTAAAGCTGTGACCGAAGCTTCAGTCACTTTATGCAGTAAGACAATGACAGAAGATTTTATCAAAGCCCAGATAGAATCGAGAAAGGCAATGCCGAAATTCGACAGCAAAAAAGATTTTGCCACATAGTTAACTCTTCACTTTAATAAATTATTCTTATAATTTTTCCTGTAAAAATTGTTTCCTCTTTAATAAACCTATATTTACTATGGATTTAAGACTTTTATTTATAAATAGTGTTCATTAGTGTAACTTAATATGCCATAGTGTTAGACCTTTTTTAACAATTATGTGTTGATGATTTCCAAATGAATCCGGAGGCAGAAGATTGATTCCGATTGCAATGAAACTTCATAATATATTTACACTCATAATTTAGCACCTTTTTGTCACTGTGCCCGTATAAAAACTAAACTTTTTTTTTTCTCCATACATAAGTGACCCACCCTAATAGATAATCAAAACACTATTTGGGTTTCATTTCAATGTTGATTTGTTTTTACATCCAGTCAGATCCAGTCTTTTTCCAGTCCAGAATTTTTTTATTAATGTACTGGTCTGTGTTTTTATAATCATTAACTAATAATTTTTACTCTATTTTGTAGCTAATTCCATAAAAATCCATCATAAATTTTAATGATTAGAGAACAAGAATCTAATAACAATCCATCATACCTATTTTGTTCAAGTTGGAAGAGAAAGAATGTATTTACCGACTATCAGCATTGTTCTCCCGTCCCTGCATTTCACAATAGACCACTCCTGCATCTTCACCGTCACCGTCAATATGATGAACTTCTGTTATGAAACCCTCATCGGTCAATGTTGGGTGCAAAATATGATCCACATAAATGGGAAGTAAAGTTAACATTCCCTCATCACCAGCTGTGTAAATAGTGTAGCAAGTGTGGTCTACATCGGTCCAAGCATTGGTTCCATGCGCCATACAACGGTTGGCTAGGAGATCAAGAATCCCCTTGTATGGATATCGCTCAGATCCGAGGAAGACGAGATGCTCCAAAGTGTGGGGTAGTCCATCATCGTCATGAGCTTCAGTTGCTACGATAACAGAATTGGAATAGTGACTTCATTAAACAATAAGCGGGAATACCAAAGGTAATAGGTACCAGAGGTACTGTTAGGCTAGTAGTTTCCTATTAAAAAGATTATTACCCAAGCAGAAGAATCCATTGACAAGCGGACCTTCGACTTCAGCTATGATCACTGTTATACCGGTCTTCTGAGATACGTACTTATTTACCGGTATCACATCAGACGCTTTTGTTGAGGACAATAATTTAAAATGAGACATGTTTAGTGTCTCATACGTTTCTTGATGGAGTAACGGTTAATGTTTACTGTAGAAAACAAGGAATATAATAATATAAGCACCCAGCACCGGAATATTTCGATGCACCGCTCCTATTGGTCGATGAAATCATGCCTCCTTTCTTTGTGCTCGTTTACGTCACTTACCTAAATACAGGGTCAAGTTTTTTCAAATAGGGCACAATAGTATATTTCATTACAAGTGCGGAAAGCCTGTCATTGCAAAGAGTTCCGACAAATGTCTACCCGAGCCGAGGCGCAGCCGAAGGTGAGGGTTGACAGTCGGAACTAGTTGCAATGACGGTTCCGCACGTGTACTGAACAACGATTTTTAATACAGTTACGAAAAAATTAAGCAATTTAATAAAATATCAAAAACACAACAAACTCAACTAAGTTCCAACTGTGATCAAGAGATGGCGCTAGTCGTATTAGTAATGCGAAACCTACGTTTCGCAATGCAAAAAGTGTGTCAAAGTCGTGTCGCCATTGTTGACAGTTGGCAAAGAGAACGCACGAGTTCGGGAAAGGTAAACAAAAAGCTCGAGTATGTAATAGCCCACATCCCGAACGCTAAACGTCCCTGCAATACGCCACTTTTTGAGCAACTGTATTAAAATAGTATATTTCATTATAAGTGCGGAAAGCCTGTCATTGCAAAGAGTTCCGACAAATGTCTACCCGAGCCGAGGCGCAGCCGAAGGTGAGGGTTGGCAGTCGGAACTAGTTGCAATGACGGTTCCGCACGTGTACTGAACAACTATTTTTAATACAGTTACGAAAAAATTAAGCAATTTAATAAAATATCAAAAACACAACAAACTCAACTAAGTTCCAACTGTGATCAAGAGATGGCGCTAGTCGTATTAGTAATGCGAAACCTACGTTTCGCAATGCAAAAAGTGTGTCAAAGTCGTGTCGCCATTTGACAGTTGGCAAAGGAACGCACGAGTTCGGGAAAGGCAAACAAAAAGCTCGAGTATGTAATAGCCCACATCCCGAACGCTAAACGTCCCTGCAATACGCCACTTTTTGAGCAACTGTATTAAAAATATATTTTTATGTTAGATCTGTTTGTTGAAGTAAGTAAAAAGTAATAAGAATATTACGGGCCACATCATGGACTCATTACAAGGTAGTCTACCCTGACATTTTTGATTAGGTTAGGTTCGTACTGATGACCAGGTCCCGCGAGTCGAGTGAGCGTAGCGAACGGGCCGTGGCACTTGGCAGCGGCTGGCAATGCGCTAAAGACAAAATAAGGTGACATTTAATTGATCAATTCTTAGATGTGGCCACGACATCCCGATATTTTATTTAAAAAAAAAATATAACAAGTTGTAACAACTCATTAAAGTAATAAATAATAATTACGTTAGTAAATATTAAACTTGGACTGATTGTTATTTGAATTTCCGTCATATTTTGAGATAGTAATTACTACAAACTACCTACATTGTATTAAATAGGTACCTACTACTAAACGGATCACGAAGCCGGCTAGGCTAGGCCATGAAATCCGGTGTCACCAATTTCGGTGCTGTACATTCCAGTGTCGTACTATCTCGTGCCGTGCATTCGGGTGTCGCCTTCTCCCCTTTTCCAGTGCTGTACCCATAGATTTAGAATTTTTTTTGCTACATTCTAAATCTATGGCTGTACCTCAGAACAATAACAGTTGCTGTACCGTAGACCGTAGACGGATCTACGTGCTGTACAATAGAAGGACTCGCGTTCATCCATAAGTATATTGTACAGCCACGCCACGTATTGTATTTCCGATAATTTGTGAACACGATTGTTCTGCGAATGTACTAACGAATTGTCATGCGATTTTAACAGGTAGATTAACTTAGATTGTAGCTTAGCTTGACCTTCACATCTTTTGTTTCCACAACATTTAAAACGTGACCTGAGTCAAATAATTTTTGGCATTTAACATCACTAATTCGGTCATTTTAAATAAGCAAAAATCCAGATTTTATTATTTTTTTCCATCACTACCAATCACTACAATACTATTTATTGCACTGTTTACTTTGCTGTTTACATCACAATGCTTTACATTTTTAACACCAGGGCGCTCTTCTGTCACCAGTAGTGCTGCCCTCTTTAGTTCTTACGTCTTTTCGATATTATAAATGCGAACGTGAGTTTGGTTGGAAAAAAATATAATTGAATAACTATAATAAGTTATTTGGAATTTGTAAAATATAATAATTCCGGGATAAAAAGTACCCTATGTCCTTATACCCCTGACAACGTGCATGCTAAATTTCATCCAAATCCGTTTAGCCGCTATTGCTTGATTGAGTACCTACGTATTGTTAAGTTCACATCACAGCCACACTTTTACATTTATAATATTAGTAGGTAAATATACCTAGTGATAGGTAAGTATAAACCAGTAGGTAAGGAGTGTGTGAGAGAAAAAGCATGTAGAATACTCATCATGTAATTATTATGGAAAAAAAACAATTAAGTAATAAATATGTATATAGTTCCGAACACAACGCTGTACTTATATAAATAATATCTAAATATCTGGGTCACCGAGCTTCGCTCGTTGTGTATAGCGCCATCTGTTCTTACGTAGAAAAACAAACACTCATTTTTCATTGGCCGAAAATACGGATAAAACAACGTTTTCTAAAAATGAAACCTAGCTAGATCGATTAATCGCCCCCGAAACTGCATACCGTAGATGGAGAATTCTCCGTCTACGCTGCATACCAAATTTCATGAAAATCGTTGGAGCCGTTTCCAAGATTCAGATTATATATAAGTACTAGCTGTCACCCGCGATTTCATTCGCGGTAACTTCGGAGTTCTCGCGGAAATTCCGGGAAAAAAGTATTCTATGTCCTTCTTTGTACCCCTGACGGCCCTGACAGTAGTTTACAGTGATTAGCTGCTCCCCGCATTAATTCCGGAGTTCGGGGATATCCGGGAACATTCCGCGGGAACTTTGAAATTATCGCGGGTGAAAGCGGGACAGCTAGTATTGTATATTTATGGATAAATGAATAAATAATAAATAATTTAAAAATTCTTTCAGTAATAGACTACACTATTTTTGAGTGGTAGGATATTTTTTATCTCAAAATTCTCGCGGAAATACCGTATTTTTGTGCTAATGAACATTCATTTGGATAATATATATCTGGAATAATTAAACATTTCAGTGATAGGTAGCTACAATATCCCCGAGTGTCATGAAAAACTTTAATCCTCATATCCGAATTCCCGTGGGGACTACGAAATTTATGAGGGTTACCCCACGGGGTATATTCACTACTAGCCTGCTGTCGCCCGCGGTTTCACACGCGGTAATTAAGTTCGCGCGGCAATTCCCTAACTATAATAAACCGTCCTCTTGAATCACTCTATCTATTGTTTCGGAGGACTTTGTTGTGATGTAGTGAAACGTCAGAGCGGATTCTAGTAATACCTAGGTAGGTACTTACATAAAATTATGGTCCAGTATGAAGATAACACTATTACCTACTCGCACTCACTTTCCTAGATAAACAAACATAGCGATTTAGCGATATACCTACCTTTCATCAATCATACACGCTATGCAAATCATTTGACTTTCTAGACGAAGCGCGCGCCGTTCTCATGGCCATGATTATGTTTTTGTTGGTATCATCGGTGGTGAGATGCGTTCCTCTGCTGTGTAATCTTCCATGGCAAAGTGCACACGACATCGCGACTCAGCGTTCACGACTGCTATCACACAATCACCTATACCCCACCTCGCTACCGGTATCTCGCGTTTTCCGCCGTACGCTTATGACCGATTCGTTCGTACTCCAAGCGCGCTCAGTCACAAAGCCGCATTTCAACGGTTGAGTAGCTGGCAGTGTACGTTCTTGTGAGGAAAAAAATCGGCAATATTTCTGAAGGATTTCTTATTTTGTGCATGGTGAGTACAATCGTACATACCTAACAGGTATATAACTTTACATTATTTTGCTATCCATTTGTATTTTTAAAACTTGTAAAATCTGAGCAGAAAAAAAATATGAAATTGATTTAACACTATTTTAAAAGCTTTTTTAATTTATGAAAGCATTAAATATAATTTTTTGATCAATCATATACCCCCATTTTCAAAGCATGCGTGCACCGTGCGCATGAGAATTCAGGCGACAAGTTTTTGCCGCTTAGTTTCGGCTAGTTGCAACACTAAAAAACCTTTTTTTTGCATATTATTTCTTTTTATTAAAAAAAGAGAACATATTAATGATTTTCAAAATAGGTTCAAAAGAAAATTGAAGACACTGACATAATTACCGAATTTCAATACTTCAATATTTCTTGTGCTAACGAGTAACGTCGAGTAACGGACATCATCATTCTCGGATTGGTCCATGCCGGGACTCAGGAGATAGGAGACAGACGGACATACTTACGTAAATCTTTGAAAACTCACCTAAATCTGTGAAAGTTTCTCATTTGCATAGGTATTAATAAATCTTACCTTGAAAATAGTATTACAAAATATCTTTAATTACGACGGTCCGTGTTTATTTCGCCGCTCATTGTAAAATTTTATATCTTTCCAAGGATTTTACTTTTACTCAGAGTGTTTGTAGAAGAAACGCCGCTTAACATATTGTGTCTGTTATGTAAACAGTTTAAAAATGCAAGAAATTTAGTCACATTGTTGAATTCTTTAGTTTACGGTAATTTTTTAAACGATGTAATGAAGGTATTATAAATAGACCGTAGAGCTTCGTAGAGCTGCTACGAAATATTGTAAGATTAGTTACAGTGTACTAAATACCCACAAAAAACGAGGGGGATTTAAGAGGAATTCATTTTGATTTTTTTTTTCAATTTGCGGTATATTCGTTAATTGTGAGCCGCGAGTGTTGTGAGCCGGTTTTTTCAATATATTTTTTATTTAAAATGATTTACATCCAGTGGTCCTTTAATAAATGTTTTTTTTTTTTATAATGAGTAGGATGCTTAACGCATTACAACAAACAGATTTAGTTGATTTCACACTGGCTATAAACAAGTTAATTTACATACATAAGTTTTTATTTAATGTTTATTGCTTTAGTCTTGAGGCCTTAAATTATTTTGATAAGTCACAGCATAAAAACTATTAGGTATTCATAACTTTTTGGTTATTTTACGTAACTAGACTATCTAAGTATCTACTTATCTTAAATTGGTGTGGGGCTGTATGTATTTATTAAAATCGATTAGTTTAGATACAATCTACAAAAAGGTAAAAACATACGCAAAATTTAATCATCGTAATCTATATCTATCTATATAATTATGTATAATATAGGTAAATAAATTAATCCCTATTTCCCTTGGTCACGGCATCACGCGTGAACGGCTGGACCAATTTCGCTAATTCTTTTTTATTGTGTTTGTTATTGCAAGGAGAAGAAGAAAATGAAAGAAGTTTGGAGTTCCTGCGGGAATTCTGAAACTCCCGCTGGTGAATCTCCGAAATGGTTGTACCGATATCGACGGGACATTAACTGATGATTAGCTGACGTCATAAGGACTCAATTAGGCTACTTGGAAGTTCCTGCGGGAATTCCAAAGCTCATGTTGGTGAAACCGCGGGGCACAGCTAGTATTATGTATTATTAGTATTATGTATGTATATATATATATATATATATATGTGAATATGTGAATCAACTCTGACCCTTGAACGATTTCCATACAATAGTCAACGCACTAAACGTTAACTCGATGGATAATTGTCATGGCACAGCTTATAGGTAACATACTCTGCTCTATTGCTATTAATTATAAATGGGTAAAGTTTGTATGTTAGCAAGTTTGTAAGATGTATGAAAATTATGAATAGTCTCTGAAGGTACTGGACTGTTTTTAGAATCACTAACTAAACTAACTATATAACTAACTTTTAGAAACTATTTTATTGATAGGAAATTGTGATAGGTACCCTATCCTTGAGTGACATAGGATTTATATACCTATACCGACTTTTTGGTATAAGAGATAGGTTACTTTCATCCCGATACAATAAGTTTCGCTGGACTTCCAAATAGTCGTGGGTGAACCGCGAGGGGTCAGCTATAGTATAGGTTGTATAATAGATAGATAATACGCTGCAACATAAACTGCATCATCATCATCATCATATCAGCCGATAGACGTCCACTGCTGGACATAGGCCTCCCCCAAGGATCGCCACAGCGACCCGTCCTGCGCTTCCCGCATCTAACGGCGCCTCGAAACCTTCACCAAGTCGTTGGTCGACCTTGTAGCGGGCCTATACTCACGCTGCGTCTTCCGGTTCGTAGTCGTCACTCGAGCACAGCATAAAATGTATTAATAAAAAAAAAATACATACAATCGAACTTAGAACCTCCTCCTTTTTGGAAGTCGGTTAAAAAATATTGATTTCTGTAGGAATCTACAGAAATATCAAAACAATGCTGAAGCCTGGATTAGACATGTACCTACAATGAGGTTTAACGCGTGCTCATAATTCTGTTTTGCCACTTTGCTAATATATATTTTTGTATCTGAGAAGATAATTTAAGACTTATCAAATGAATAATGATTGTAAGAGGTATACGTAATCGTTGTTATCTCTATTTTGTTTGATAAACATTAAAAGGTAATTATTAACAAAAAATACTTACCTAAAGTACAAATAAAATAGATTTTTTTTTAATTGAGTTAGGAATTAGTTAAATTGGTAAACTAAGTACATATAGGTAAACTAAGTAGGTATACGAGTAAACGTGTGGTACTTACTAATTCTGGTAAATATCTAAATTTCGACTCTCATTTGGTGTTCGACCTATTCGGACGACTTCGATACCTACCACCACTCTACAACCACGCACATGATTATTACCAACAAAAATTTATATCTACCTGCGTTAGATGTAATTTAACAGTTGTCAAGAAAATCCAGCAGTTGAATAATGAATAATGTGTATTGTCATTCGGCCAAGAAATATCAATTTACTTGTAAGGCGTGAAATCGTAACAAACAAACAAACTCACTTTCGCATTTATAATAATAGTAAGGACTAGCTGTGCCCCGCGGTTTCACCCGCGTGAGTTTCTAAATTCCGGCAGGAACTGCAGAGCATCCTAATTTTCTCCTTATTACATCAGCTAATTAGCAGTGAAAGTTACGCCAAAATTGGTCTAACCGTTTCGGAGATTCACCCGCGTGAGTTTTGGAATTCCCGCAGGAGCCCTAAACTTCTTTCATATTCTTCTTCTCCTACAATAACAAACACAAGAAAAAAAGAATTATCGAAATTGGTCCAGCCGTTCATGCGTGATGCTGTGACCAAGGGAAATAGGAATTCATTTTTATATACATATCTGGGTAGATATTTCTTTCTCCATGTATTCGGCGATTCAAACCGAACGGGGCATTTCACTTATTAAAGTGAATAGTGGTTTATAATAATCTAACAATTTTTAAGGACGTAGTAGGTATACTTATATCTATTAAATTCTTACAAACGCAGTGCTATATATTATGGTTATAGAATTAATTTTTTTGTTATTATCAAGTTAATAAATTAATGTTTTACTGAGTCACTTTATCTACTCCGTACCTACCTAATAATTTTAAATGAAAAAATCTATTTAGTCCCATTATCCATACTGGTTTATTTAATTAAACTTAATTAAAATCTTATGATTCTCACTATACTTAGGTATATAATATCATTGAATAAATTAAATTAAAAACTTTATGATCATTTTTATGAATCATAAAAAATAGCTTAATTTCGAATTTGTCATAATTAACGTGAGTTTGCGAGTACCTATACCTATCGATAAAATAATTATAATATGTGAGGAGACCTTTATCGACACAGGCGCTACGTTTTTGTTTTTGTCGTAAGTAGAATTGGCCCTCATAGTGCCCACAAGATCTGCCCCCTCAGCCAAGTTGATAAAATCTATACTTACATCTACTACTAATTCTATACATATAAATAAAATTGAAGTGTCTGTTCGTAATTCCAAATTCACAGCTTTTCACTAAATGCATATGAAAGTTTGTACTATAAACAAATCAATTTTTAAATTTTCTTTATAGCTGTCTGTCGGTCTGCCTGTCTATCGATCTGTCTGTCTGTCTGTTTGTTCCGGCTAATCTCTGAAACGGCGAAACCAGTTATAACGCGACTTTCACTGGCAGATAGCTGATGTTGTAAGGAGTACCTAATTTAGGATACTTTTATTTTACAAAAAAAATGTTCCTGCGGGAATACCGAAACTCTCACGCGGGTAAAACCATGGGGCACAGCTAGTCTATCATAATTATAATCTTTAACGTTAAAACTGGACTTGATTGGATGATCTTACGTGACCACGCGACTCACATGACGCTTCGTTCCTTAGTTTTCTTCTTCTTCTTCTTTTTCTTTAATAATGGCGTCTATAATTATAATTTGCCAATTACAATGTTTCATAATAATGAAAATCTCTTCATCTACTTCTTCAATTACGGCGAAACGCCAATGACAATGTTAGATTGTTCCCCAAGTTAAAACATGGCTCTCTTGAAAGCCAGTTTCCTGCTCAGAGTCTAAAATAGATCCTGAAAAGTGACTGAAATAAAGACAAACGTGATACGCGTGTTTTCGGTACGGCTTTCACTCGTCAATAACCCCTTAGTTTTCTATGCGTTAACGATTGTAGATTGTCAAATTGGCTAAGGGAAGGGATGGTGATAAAATTGCCATAAAAAACGTTGTAAATGTATAATACTTTTTTTGTTGTGAAACTTCCTTGAACATGAGATAAAGACAATTTTTGTGGCGCATTATTTTAACGCGCCGTGTTATGGTCATAGTGAATAAGGGCCCAGGGGTCATTGTACTTATACGTGTTCATTTGTGAGACGCTATCATTATTGTTAAACGCAGTGAAAGGCTGAAATTTAATCAAAGGCTGAAAGTTCTTGTGAGTTAGGACAGATAGGTACTTATAATGAGAAAGTGTCTGTGAAATGTCTCCATGCCATGTCACGTGCTTATCTACTATACTAGATAAAATGTAAATCTAGGTATGCGGTCTACTTATATATAAACCACCTATTGTATAAGTATTTAATAGGATAAATCACCTAACTGTAGGTCGGTACATGGCAGTATATGGCGCTTAAATAGTTTTTTAATTTTTTATGAAGTGTTAGGTATAAAATATCTCAGCAGCTGGGATTGTGCATGTCATGGCGCAACGTTAACGTTATTTAGACATATAAATAAAATTGAAGTGTCTGTTTGTAATCTCAAAATAACAGCTTTTCCTAAATACATGCGAAAGAACCGTATATGGTTCTCATATCAAAATATCAAATTTTAAATTTTTTCTGTCTGTTTGTTCCGGCTAATCTCTGAAACAGCTGGACCGATTTTGACGGAACATTCACTGGCAGATAGCTGATGTTATAACGAGTAACTTAGACTACTTTTTATCCCGACATTCCCGCGGGATCTCTGAAATTAACGCGGGTGAAATCGCGGGGCACAGCTAGTTATAATGATAAATTGAGAAAAGTTACCTAATAATGCCTGCATACCATGAATTCGGATAGAGGATTCAGCTATCTAGAAAAATGTCCCCTATAGGTAGATAAGTAAGTAGGTATAAGTAATAGGTACGTAGATTACTTTGACTTATTTATATAAACTTATAACTATACATAAGAATTCAAGCTGTTACGATACTGATTAATTTACCTAGAAATATTATATCTTAATCTTCATAATGCGTTTTTTACATGCTAATCCAGATAAAGTAACGCGCGTATGGAGCAAAAATTGTGACAGCTAAAGCCGCTCGCTGTACATTGGTGCATTTAAAAATGTTTCACTGATTTTGGGTTAAGGTTTAAAATTCACGCATTTCACTCAGACACACACGTAATCGTAGCCAACTAGTTTTACTTACTATACTTATTACTCTGAGCTTACAATCTAGTTGGTCACACTCCCGACTCACGACCCGAACTAATGAATAGAGATTGCTTTCATCTTGATATA
Source organism: Zygaena filipendulae (assembly GCA_907165275.2). NCBI lineage: Eukaryota > Metazoa > Arthropoda > Insecta > Lepidoptera > Zygaenidae > Zygaena > Zygaena filipendulae. Next base: position 5,351,038 of record OU015649.1, read on the forward strand.
ATGAGTTCCTGCAGTAATTCCCTAAATAAAGCGGTTGAAACCGCAGGCATTTCCAAATAAAAACTAAAGATGGAACGCGTAGAACTAACAAGTGAAGCCAGGATAAAGACACCATCGCCGTGCGCGTACACAGAAACACGCACACACTTACAAGAAAAAGACACCATAAATCCTAAGTAACCTTTGCAAATCCATACACTTTTCTAATCACTAATCACATGCATACGCAACCGGCTTCACTTCGTTGTTCGAGACGTTCCGTCTTTAGTTTTTATTTGGTCTGAGATTTTAATATATGTCGGCGAGAGGGTAGTTTCATTAAAAGTAACTGTTGCTTCCCGCTGTCGAATAGCGGTGGTAGTAAGTTCGTTCCCCCGCTCCACTCCATTGCCCGACTCGTCTTGTTAGAACTTGTTATAAAATGCGGGTATGCGTAAGCGACGGTTCTCCGTGATCCAGAGGGACCTGAAGGTCAAGCCGCTGGACGAGTTCGTTCAGCGGCTCTCCTCTCGGATATTCGGGCGGGCGGACGCGTCGGACCACGAGCACATCCGTGGTCTGGCCCCCCTCCATGCCCGTCCACCCGAGGGGAAGCGATATCCGCGCGAGCTTATCGCTCGCGATGACGAGCCAACGCTGCCCACCTAGCTTGGCTGACGATGACGATGGCCCCGACGATCCACGCGGTCTTTATACCGCCCCCCAGTTCCTGTCCGTAGTGGCGGACAGCGTGGGATCGCCCACTGCAGGGGGCTCTGCCCCGACGCAGTTACCTCTGCCGCCTCCCCTCCGGGGAGGCAGCAAGAGAAGGCCGGACGCCGACGGTTCATTGTTACTTTGTGTTCGGTTCAGTGCAGTTATAGTATCGATCAATCTAGAGTGGCTATAGTGATTACGTGTGCTGTGACATCTAATTGTTTCCAGAGGTTTGCTTAAAACGGGAGCACGGGCAGTGGAGGTGAGCGTTCATGCATTGTAAAGGGGCCCTATTAAACCTACACTTGGGTCGCAAGTCCCAGGCACTGCTCCGTGTTCCCTACGGATATCTGGTATGCTGTACAACTTCTATGTTGGTGCAATTAATTGTAATAGTTTCTAGGTCGTTCTAGATGTGTCGCTCAGCTAATAGTCTCGGTCATACCTTTGCCTGCCTTCAGTTATATTGTGTTATGTTATCATCATCACTTAGTCAGCTATCATTTACAATAGCAGATAACTATCTGCTGTTATCTTCTACTATGTTCTTCTTTCTATAATCTACATATATTTTTAGGAAGTACTTAATAATTTCATTTTTAGTTAAGCTTTAATAATACGTATGTTGTGGTTTTTATATTGATTTTAACCTCCAAAAATAGATAACCTTCTTATATTACAACTAATTGTTCAAGTCGTCGTTTACCATCACCATCCGTCAGACGTTGAACAGTCGTGGACCGTGGTTGTGATTTGGAAACGTTCACTATATAGCTGTCCGTCGTGTCGTCCTAGATACTATGTACCTACATGATTGCTATGTTCGCAATGTTTGTCGGATAATTTAGAGGCAAGTCAGGTCATGGCTTTCCTACGAAAATTATATTCAAAATAATTATGGTTATTACTTACATTGTTGTATGCATCCAAAAAAATATATCGAATTCAACCGTTTTTTTAATACATCGAAGTGTTGGTGTGGAATGTGGATACTCGTTTCTTCCAATTACTGAATGTTGCCCACCCAGAGCAAAAAATCCGTGTCTATTGTTTTTTTTTTCTAACTGACGGACTAATTAGAATTTTGATTTTCAAAAGTCGTCAACATCTGCTTTAGTTATTCTTCTGAGTCAACATCCCTATTGTACTGTCCCAGTTACCTATATTTATTGATATCGATGGTATAGTCCTTATTCTTCTGAGGTATAGTCATCTGCGTCGACTTCTTTCTTACACGATCGAGGCTGGGTTTTGCCTGTCACAATGACAAATTGAACGCGGCATTATGTCGTGATGAGACCTTCATTGCGCTCATTACGGTCCCCGTAAAGGTGTGTAGCAATCACATGCGAGGAGACGTTTACGTGTTAACACATTATAATATACGTATACGTTCTGAGAAAAGCAGAATAATAAATAATATGTATTATACATAATACATGAGTACCTACTTAGTCAAGCTTACAACACGGTAAAGACAAGATGCACTTTTTGCTAAAGATAAAATAATGATAGTTATCATTCACAAGAATATTAAAAGAGTGTCATCTATCCATATTGTGCCGTAAGATGACGGTGCTAATTTGATTACCTATATTCGCCATAGTGATTATATTATCTTTGATAAACGTGAATTCTCGCGAATGTCCAGAGGCATTCGTAACTTTTGTTAAAATCTTAATTTTTACCCGACAAGGTACGGCGAAGCAAAAAGGAAGGTTACGATTTTTTAATAAATTAACACACAAGTATATAGTAAAAAAAACTGATAAAACCGGTACCTACAAGTGTAGGTATAGCAATAGCAAACGTAGCAATATCTCTCACGTTCCTCAAAATTCATTAGCTATTAATATCAGGATTTAATAAATAGAATTCTTTATAATAAATCTGTAGGTCAATATGTTTAAAAATCCTTACTTAGGTGAGTACATGCTTTTTTAGGTACCTACCACGAGTAACTATCGATCAACTTTTTTTACGTTTTTTATGTAAGAACAAATAAATAATAAATAAAAAAAAAATTACTTAGCAGTTTTGGCGCGAAGTTGATACATACCTACATAATATTACGTCCATTGATAATAATAATATGTAAAACGAAGATACTTACAGTTTTTTTTACATTGCGCTATGTGCCATACAACAATGCATGTATGTTAAGTATTGTTGTAAATGGGTAGGTAAATTGAAAATTTAAAAATACTAAATGTCGAAGTTCCCCAAGCTGTCAGATAATAAATTAATCATAACTATTTATAAGGATTTATGAAAATAAAATTTTCTATATGATTTCAATGTGGAAATGTACCTACATAAAGTTTGAAGCTAATTACTTATCATTTTTAAAATTAGGTGACCTATCAACCTATTATTACAATGTTGTGAAATGGATATTATTATTATTATTTTGGGAGTAAATTTACTCTGAGGTATTACCTTAAATATAAATGTTTACATCCGTTTACCTGTGTAATTACGAAACTACACAAACAAAACATCAGTTTTAAATCAGATTTGATACATTTACATAATATAACCACAGATAATATAATACTATACTCTATATAACCTTGATCGTTTAGATTTGACTTTAAAATACATCAGGTTTTATTTAGATAGTAGCTGTTCTCCGCGGTTTCACTCGCGTGAATTTTGGCGTTCCCACTGGAATTCCGGATAAAAAGTACTTACCCTATGTCCTTCTCTGATGCCCCTCACCATGTGTAGTGTGTACCTATATGCAAAATTTCATGACGATCGGTTGAGTACCTAGTTATAATAAATGTAGTGTGAAAGTGTAACACTCGTATTCGCATTTATGATGTAGCGGGATATAGTTATAATCTTATTTTCGTTATATGTTTTTCGTAAAGAATCGAATAACTAACTTAATTGCCCATAAATATACAGCAGATATACTTACTTTGAAATAAACAAATTTTTAACAAAAAAATGAAAACCGGCTTCCAAAAACACAAAACTATAGAGCTAAAAATAACAAAACACCGATTTAATACGAAAGACAAAAACACACGTAATATTATTATTGGTTTGTGCTACCACTTTTCGATTTAAATTCGGTTTGAATTCGGTGACAAACCCGCTGGTGTCTGCCCACTTGGGTTGTCCTGCTCAAGAAGAGCTGTTGGCGGGAGTCGACTGAGCCCATCTACCCCCTCCATATTTGGCTTATCACTGATTTCATACCGATCAGTGGTAGCACAAAACAATAATAATATTACGTGTGTTTTTGTCTTTCGGATATTTTGTTATTTTTAGCTTCTTAGTTTTGTGTTTTTGGAAGTAGGTTTTAATTTTCAATGTGATTTATCATGATTATCTAATGATTATATAATATACTAGCTGTCCCGCGCGCATTCACCCGCGATAATTTCGGATTTCGCGCCATTGTTCCATACAAACTTAGCCCCCCTTTTTCACTCCCTTAGGGGTAGAATTTCGGAAAATTCTTTTGTATCGGATGCCTACGTCATGCAAAGAAGTTTCAGGTCTCTACGATCAGCGGTTTAGGCTGTGCGTTGATCGGCCAGTCAGTCATTCAGGACAAAGCCCCGCGGTTTCACCTGCGTGAGCTTCGGAATTGCCGCAGGAACTCCAAAGGAGCCTAATTTACTCCTTATAACATCAGCTAATTGGCGGTGAAAGTCCCGGCAAAATCGGTCAAACCGTTTCAGAGATTCGGAATTTCCTTAGGAACTGCAAACTTCTTTTATTCTTCTTCTCTTTACAATTACGAACACAACAAAAAACAATTAGCGAAATGAGTCCAGCCATTCACGCGTGATGCCGTAACCAAGGGAAATAGGATTCATTTACCTACATGTTTGTAAGTTGCACGAAAGCATAGATTTATCGAAATCTTTGAACATGTCCTTAAACGATTTACGAATGTCTTTTTTTTGTAATGTTAAATAATAAGGCAGTAGAGATAACATTCACTTTATTTAATTAATACTGGCTTATGTAAGTGCAATTGAGAAAAATTGTATCATCACGCATAGTCACAAAAAATGCCTTTCAAAATATTATATTTCTATTTTAGTAAAAGTTCATGGATTATGTCCGAGGTTTACGTAATGATTGTATCTCTATTAAAACTGCTTGTCATAAGAATTATCGATAAATAATTTGCGACTTCATGGGGTGAAAGTAAAATTAAAACGGCGCGAAGCTTTTGCACTTGCAACGTAAGATATTATGTTATTATTTTTATAACACATAACACACATCATGCATGACATCACACATAATTTAAGATCTCAAATGTAACTAATAGCTTTTCACGCGCAGCATACCTATTAAACATAGTGTAGGCACAGATAATATAATAATTATAATACTATAGTGTAGGGTTAAGTGTAGCCCACTGAGAGGTGTATTCCTACTATTAGTCCAATACGATTACGAATACGAATAGAGCGTTCACAATAGGTACGCAGTTTGTGCGCTTGACGACTCGTTCGGTCAGCGGCCGATTTGGAGCGAAACGTTCGCAACTAGTTAGTCACCGATTTAAGGTCCGTTTATATCTATAGACAATATTGAGCGTGCCAGACACGTATGGCAGACAAAATAATATTCTCCTATACAGTGCGTATTAACGTATTTACATCTATCGTAAAACGGCCGCGCAGATGCCGACAGACACAGGTCAATATTTGTGGAAAGAATATTTTGTTTCGTGGTTCATTTCTGTACGTGTCTATGGCTAGCCTACATGCCGATCAAGGCCTCTCTTCAATAACCAACAACTTTCCTTACCCATAACGCGCGCCTCAAAAACGCAATCCCCCAACGTTCTAAATGCCAAAATGCTATATGCCATAAGAAACGTTGTGAATGTATTTGTTTGAACTTCTTTGATTACGTGGGAACGACAATTTTTGTGGTGCATTATCTTAACGCGCCGTGTTATGGTCATAGTGAATAAGGGCCAGGCTTAATTATCTATATCCTTTATAAATAAACTGTGTTTGTGCCCACATTTTTGCCTTGGCGGTTTCTGGCACGGAACGTGTCTGGCACGCTCGATGTCTGCAGATATAAACGGACCTTTACAGCTCAGATTTGTAGATGCCGCTGGCGGAGAGTGTGCGCCATGGAGTGCTCTTATCTTTAACCAAAGAATGAGAAAAAGTCGGCGGGCAGTATGTCGCTCACTGTGAAAATAATAAAGTAAACCGCCGCGCCCCAAGTAACTAGAGGGCCAATACAGCACACGCTACACACAAAACACCGCTCCTACAGCTTTACTGGTCTCCCACAAACTACAGAAAGACTCCCTAGTCGCCTCAAATACAGTGTAAGTGAGTTAACGTCGCGTTGGTGGTTCCAACCGTACTTAAGGCGTATTATGGATTACGGACGCATCAAACAAATTGACATCGTTATGGCATAGTTAAGGCAACAATATTAGCTACTGTGTACAAAAACTTTATTGCAAATATTTATTCGCATAAGTACAGTAACAACACAAACGTTTTATAATTATTAGGTACGTACGTGTTGTATTCAAAGATATAATGTGATGGACTTCTAATGAGCATAAGCATAGTGAACAAATAACGGATAAAATTTAATCCAAGGTGATTTCCTTAAATCGAATTAATTATCGTTTAAGTTTTGACTGTCTCGAGGGATTTGATATTAAACCTATAGGTACGTATAACCACTAATATAGCTCTTACATAACATAAAGTCTAATATTCAGTTTCAGTAGTCATAACGGGATGAGTTTTTATTTATTAAATCTAGATACCTATATCCTTATACTATTATACATGGGGAAGTGAGTTAGTTTGTTTGTTACGCTTTCAGGCTTATATGGCTCAACAGATTATCGCGAAATTTTGCTTACACGTTGTCAGGAATACAAAGAAGAACATAGGGTACTTTTTATTCTGGGATTCCTGTGGGAACTCCGATATTATCGCAGGTGAACCGCGGAGGCAGTTAGTGTGAAATAAATGTAATAAACCGTATATTCACAGTAAAACTGGTACATAGATTTAGTAGGTATTCATAAAGAAGTATTTACATTGAATAGGTACATAATAGTCTAGTAGATATCGAAAGCGGGACGTCCTGTTTCTAGAGTTTCAGACTTCAAAGTATAGGCACTACCTATATTATGTTATATTCGCTTCGGCCGTCATTGGAACCAGGTTTTAGGAACTAGTTGCGAAGGCGGATTTTTATATTACTTACTTACAAATTACAATTAGAGAGGTATTACGCACGGATATTATTCTGATTAGTTTAAAATCACAATACGACGTGTAAAAAATGATGATTGATTTAGTACCTAGTATTTTTAACCATTGTCCGTTCCAAAAAGCGTCCAAAAAGCTGAAAAATATAATTTTATTTTATCATAAAATCAATGAAGATTACGAAATTAAAAAGGATAATTCGTTACGATAAAGTGGAAAAATTTCTTTTTATGTAATTAAACCCGATAAAAGCCCGTACACGCACAGGCTTTTATCGAGTGTAGACAAAGAAATTCTATATAATAAATTGGGTGTAGATATCTAAGCCCGATCGATTGCCCATCTATAACTGCTTATCGCCCTGAGTAAGTAAATAAGTGTCTAATTAAAAAAATCTAGTGAAAGTTGCTAGTAGACTGATCATAATAGTACATTGTTATCCTAGGGGTGAAAGTAACTCATTTAGACCCGAGACGGGGTTTGGCCGTTTCGCCAATAGATCGAGGGACTAAATAAGTCTTTCTCCCGAGGATAACACTGTGCTTTTCATTACGAATGCAAGGAAAGTCAAAATAAAAATAGGAATTAGCTAAAGAAAAAAATGAGTGAATTTTATTTTACACAACCAATAGATCGAGGGACTAAAGTAAGATAAGTTACTTTCACCCCTAGGATAACAATGTAATATAGTTTTTTTTTAATAATTTGACAGTTGTCAGTTGAAAGCGATTCTCCCTAGGGCTGAAAAGGGTTACTTTCAACCCGCTTCTCAGGCAACTTTAAACCTACTTTCCGAGTATGAGTAATGAAAAATAAATATTATTCATTGTTTGTGTAACAAATGCGAAGTTAAAAGAAGATTACTGAAACATCTGTTCGTATATTACACATGCATTCATTCACTTAATTAGACATAATATATTCGTAAACATCTAGATAAATAATATTAAGTAATAATGTCGAATAGGTAAATGTGTCATTCGCGTTTATACAATTTGAACAAATACCTAGGTAGGTACCTATCATATTAGGATATGACTTCAAAAATGTTAAAAATATATCGAGCAGATTACTCAATCGTGCTAGTGTGGTTTATGATAAAATACCTAAATGAGAAGAGTTTACCGGAGCTACCACCACTGGTTTACCAATTTTTATGTATTTCGCTATTATTATATTTATATATATCTACTACTAGCTGTGCCCAGCGGTTTCACCCGCGTATGAGTTTTGAAATTCCCGCAAGAACTCCAAAGTAGCCTAATTTACTCCTTACTTTAATCTCAGACGAAATCGTCTGAAACTTTAATTTATTTTATAATATCAGTTAGTAGTTTATTACCCGTCTATATACTAGCGGTACCTAGTAGGTACTAAGCCTACTATAGCCTGAAATTTTGGAGAGAGTCATTGCACTGATAATAAAATACGTGGAGTAAATTAGACTTTATTGCACAATACACAATTTTATTGCACACAATATAAAAAATAATATATGGGGGGGCATGTCCCCCGTAACTTCCCCCGCATTCGGACTGCGCCTAAGTAGGTTTTTTCCTCTTACTTCCGAACGCCTGGGTCGGACTCGTGCCTGAAGAAACCCCCCATCCACTAGGATCCCCTGTTTTGAATCCATCGAGCGATTAATTTAGATTGTTTGTCCACACTAATGATGAAACTTTTGTCAAATATCAAAATCTCAGACGAAATAAAAACTCTCTGAGATCAAAATATAATTCACCAACGCCGCCGTAGCGTAAGTATACCTACCTATTATGGTTTGCTTGCTTTGTATTTTTTTTTATTCGTGGAAGGTTTTTTGGTGCAAAAAGCAATTTGCTCAAGTAAAGGCTCTACCGACTAATCAACTAACTTTTGATCCATAACCATAATATTAAGACCACATAAATACCTATGAAAATTGCTAAGTTTTATAAACTACTTGCGGTCCCCCGCGGTTTCACCGCGATAATTTCGGAGTTCCCATAGGAATTTCGAAATAAAAGTTCCCTTGTCACTCAGGACTACCGTAGCTTCCTATAAGTGAAAGAATTTTCAAAATCAGTTCCGTAGATCCACAGATTACCCCCTTTAACGTCACAAACTCACAAACTTTACCCCTTTTGCTTAAACTTTGAACTTATTAAATCATAAAAAAGTATGTATTTTCAAAATCATCGCTCAGTATGCTCAACAAAGAGATGGAAATGCTTTAACTTTATTTTATTGATTTAAAATCTACATGGTCCAGTATTTAAAAAAGTTTGTACTTAATATGTTAGGTCAGAATGCCCTTAATAAGTAATTTAGACATACATTCGTGGTACCTACCTTTGTATTTTGTAGTTACAACAAACATTAAGAGAACAAACAGTGTCCTTTGCGATTGACGACAAAGTTATAACATTGTCACAATGATGACACATCCTTCCTAATACTACCTTAGTATTTTTTTGTTATTTTTATTTTTGAACTGTTATACCTACTGCCTACTGCGTACCTACCTACATCATCAAATTCTGTTGATGGAATATTAGTGTATAATATCTGCATTGTTTTCTTTTAAACAAATATTGGTATTTTCAAGATTATAATAATTAAAAACGAAATCCATATAGGTAGGTATAGGTAATCAGCAAATTTATAAATAAAAAATTAAGAAAGTTAATAAGTTTTTGGTTTTTATTTTACTCTGGTATTTGCAGCTCTGTGAATAGTGAATGCAGCAACGAAGGTCATTGTTCTATATTATAGGTTCTAAGCACTCTGTAGTGGCGAAATCTCAGTTGCATAATCAGTGGTTGAAATAAGGTAGGTACTTATACCATGTGGTTGATATCCGCCGAGCCCAAATGATAATTAAGAACTTAGAGTCAATATTTTGCTAGCACATGTTCGACAACATGCTGAATGGTAATTTGTAGGTAATTGCACAAACATATTATTGCGTCTTCGACGAAATGGCACAGATGTCTTTAAAACTTTGATATTATTTAGCTAGTTTTGGGAAGGTGGCGCGGCACGGCGATCATAGATACCTATTAGGTAGGTAAATCATTCTTAGCATTCCCAAGTCCTATACAGCCTGTTACAGAACGGTGTAGTCATATTAAAGGATCGTGCAGTGTTAATGGTATAGAACAATAAGCCACTAGTACTTAACGCAAAAATCCAACTTTAGAAATTCACACCAATAAAAAAACATATTTTTGGCATCGATGCGAACAAGGTCACATCACTAGTGGGGTCATGAACCGCTCACAGATAACGAGTTCACCGACCCGGTTTTTACGAACTTACGACTTACCCCCCGATTTGCCATGAGAGCCTGGTAGGCGCGTACGCCTAACTTTGGCGGCCGGCATAGCGGGCCGACGCGACACAACGCGGCGGCAAACTTCAAAGGGCCGGTTTCATTGGGAGTTGTTTTCAACAATGTCGCGTGTTGCGTACGTAAACATAATTGGATTTTGAATGAAATCTTCCACTTGCCAAATAATACTTTAAATACACTGCACTATTAAAATTTGATGGCAATGTTGGGTTCATATTATTTTGATCCTACAACATCGTCGATGCTAAGAGTAGGTAATATCGCTGGTTCTGGTAACATAACAAAACAACACTTAAGTATGTTGACTTTTGATTATTTATCGTCTCGAAGAACACGCAAACTTGAATGATCATGAATCACAAATTTCAATGTTCACAACATAAGATTATTATAACTCGTGTTTACAAATCTTTAATTTGTCTCCAACTCCATCTCATTTATTATTTCCTAGTAGGTGATGTGCGGTGGCCGGTGTGGCGTAGTAGCAACATTAGCAGGCGGCGTTATCAAAGAAGTGACAACCGCAACCGCGGGGCGGCTCACTTCAAAGAACTGACGTTAGAACATATTTTTCTTTCAAGGACGAGTAGGTAGGTAGTGCGCACGCGGCACACCGCACATGGTATCACTATCACTGGAATTATTCACGTTTCATATTCAATCCAGCAATTCTTCTCGTCAATCATATGTCGACCTGATTTTGGTAACACTGGTAGAAACACATGAAGAACAAAGCCAGTGGGTACAATGGAAGTGGCACGGATGGTGACGATCGTGCCGCAGTACACACCAAACTTTTACATGAATTACTCCACTGCAGCACTACGTATACTGGTTCTTGGGTTCTCCTCTAAGTGCTTCAGCACGGCAGACGACGCGACGTTCATCCACTTATTTACCTTCAAAAATCTATCCTAGCCTAGACCAACTTTCGAACCTTACGCAAGCTAATTCCACCTGCACCGACACACAGCTTTATTTCGTAGTGTTGACTGTTGATTATTAAAGATATTTTATGAATTAATAACAATCCCGACATATTGTTGTTTTTTTTCCAATTGCACCGCCCGCCCCCGTACCTGATAATACTAATAATAATGGCTATTGGCTACCCAGTCCCTGTAATGTACAACACCGGAATCCGCGACACAGGAATGCACGACCCAAGATTTTACGACACTGGAATGTACAGTTCAGAATTACTGACACCTTATTTCGAATCACCGGCCTTGATATGCTGTGCTGTATTATTCCGGTGTCGTGCATTCTGTCGGTACGTAAAGTATTGTTCTGCTATTGGCGAAGAATTATGACGTCTATTTGGTTCTCCGTTTTGTAGTGTTCAATACAATGCAGATAGAGTTTAGTAATTATTTTCTCAAAATATGGCGTAAATTCAAATTACAATTAGTCGAAGTTTAATATTTACTAAGGTAATTATTATTCATCGCAAATTTTCGTGGCCACATCTAAGATTTGATCAAGTAATTTATTTATTTATTTATTTATTTATAACACAAAAACGTTCACAGTATTACAGTAAAAACCAAGGCACTGTGAAGTTAATAATACATATATGCTAAGACTACTAATAAACTACAACACGATAAAACCTAAAACGCTAAATTTTTGATGCATTCATCCGCTCGCAATACCTCAAGCATTCATCGCGCACACACATCCATCGACTGGCAAACAAATCACAGTCAGGAGCCGATGCGAGAAGTGCATTGAGGCAGTGTAAGGCACGGACAAGCGGAGAGTTTCTATGGGACACGGTTCGCGCTGGCGGTAATGATGTGATGTGGCCGACCATTTCATGAGATGGTGGCATTTCATGAAAATAAATGGTCGACCACATCATGAACTATTCAAAGCTCGCTCGGCTCGCGTGACCTGGTCAGTGGTCACCAGTACAAACCAAGAATGTCGGGGTGCTCTACGCCCTGCCTAAAGGCAAAAAGTCCTTGTAACAGATCAAACATAAATAATTAGTGGTTTTTTTGACAATAACTTGACCCAGTATTTGGGTAAGTAGTGTAAACGAGCACAAAAAAAGGAGGCATAGTTTCATCGACCGGCTCGACTGCCCCACAGTAAAACAAATTGCAGCGGAATAAATTTTACAGAAGGAGCAAAAAACCGGAAATCGCTTTACACACCTTCCATAGTTCAACGATTTTCTTAATTAAAAATTTTTAAGCAACTGTTTTTTTTTTTCAAAATGGATGATTTTTGTGTTTTTGCTGCTTTTTACGCATAACGGACGTTGCCACATACTCACAAGTCACAACCACCAAAAAGCGCTTTAGTATTAGAGAAATTAAAATTAATGAAATCCTTAAACTATGGAATATTTGTTTTAAAGCGATTTCTGGTTTTTTTCTCCTCCTGTAAAATTTATTCAGCGTCAACAACCATCAAAAAGGCTTTAGTTTTAAAGAAATTAAAATTAAGAACTATTAAACTACGAAAAATTTGTTTTAAACAAAGCGATTGCCGGTTTTTTGTTCCTCCTGTATTTATTCAGCTGCAATTACTTTCTTTAACCGTAGGCAGCCGAAGAGTGGTGTCACCAATTCCAATGTACATTGCAGTGACGAATATTCTCGGTACTGTCTGTTATTTTGATGCCCAACTTGTACGGGGCGGAAAGCACAACACCGGAAGTCGTGTACAGGACATCAAATGCGTGCTGTACAATACGGGGCACTAGATAACAAAGATAAAAAACAGGCACAGAAAACCAAAAGAAAAGAATGCGGGCACGGTTTCCAACTTAGGGAGTAAATGAATGCGGTGGGTTTTTTAGGGGTATTACATTTTTAGGGGTTTTTCGGTTGTTTTTTTTTTCATATTTTATTTCTTATTTTTTTTGTTAATAAAAATAATAATAATAAAAATTATTATTTTTATTAGAACCAGGTTTTTGCTGAAATTTCAAAATAACAATTATTAATGTTGTCGAATTTTTGATATTACGGCGAAAATATTGGTTGTACAAATTATTTTTTAAACAAGTTGTCCGAAGTTCAATAAAAAATTTTTATAAAAATAAAGTCTCTTATAATTTTTTCTAGGATTAATAAGAAAGCCATAATTTCAAAAGATTTTCATAATTAGCAAAAATTTGAATCATTATGAATCATAATAATTTTGAAACCAAAGCTTGAATCTTGGCGCTATTTATTATTTATAAACTTTTTAGTAATATTATTTTATTTATGGGAATTTAAGGGTTTTCAACTTAACCTTTAGGGGTAAATATTTTTGAGAGTTGGTAACACTAAATGCAATAAGCATCAGGTAGGTAGCTATACTATGTTTTTATTGACACCTCAACGTAAATAGGGCTGCCAATTTATTTTTGTTTGAAACTATTTTACTCCTAGTTACTTCTACTCTCCTAGTAACTTTTTTCTAAATAATTTCGTGTATACGCTGTTTCTTCGCTATTTAGGCACGTAAAGTGTAAAACAATAAAAAAATAAGAGCATCAACAATGAGTTAAGACAATGAGTTAAGCTATCGATGACGGGGCTGTGAATTATGATGAAGTGTTTAAAAAAGATATCACAAATTTTTTAGGTAGGTTTACGTAATGATTTATTTGGTCTGATTTATTTGGTGTTGATGTGAGAATTGAACCCGCGACCAGTTGTTTTAGAATAAAAAACTGCGAAGTAATGGTACCTAATCATTGAACAATTGACATCCCTAGATCCCTAGGCAGAAGAAAGACAGAGAAAACTAAAAGAAAAGAACGCACGAAGCGTTAGGTAGCTACCTTCGCATATTTCTATTGATTCTACGTAAATAGGGCTGGCAGTCCCAATTATTTTTGTTAACATTTATCTAAGCTCCTTCATACTTCTACTGTCCTAGGAGCTTTTTTCACGAAATCATTTCCTGTTCCATGCAAGCTGTTCCTTTGCTATTTAGGCGCCTACTAATTACTAAAACAATACTAACGGTCGCACTTAGAGTCGTTTTAATGATTAATTAAAATTAAGTAAAGAGGTAAGTGCGGCGGTTACTTAACAAAATAAGAGCTTCATTAACTGACTACAATAAATAATGAGTGAGCAGCTATTGAAGACGTACGTCGTACGTATCGTAATGGGGTATTTAAAAAAAAATCAGCACATAATATGACGTAATGGTCTGAGATTGATGTGGAAATTGAACCCACGACAATCCGTTACTAAAACAATACTAACGGTCGCACTTAGAGTCGTTTTAATGATTAATTAAATTTAACTAAAGAGTGAGTGAGTGCGGCGGTTACTTAACAAAATAAGGGCTTCATTAATTGACTTCAATAATGAGTGCTAAGCTATTGAAGACGTACGTATCGTATGGGGTATTTGAAAAATATCATCACATAATAATATGACGTAATGGTATTCTTGAACCCGCGACCAACCGTTTCTAAGTACAAAAAATTATTGCGAAGTAATGGTAGTCATTGAACATTCGGCAACCCTAGAAAAGGTTCAAGACGATGTGCGGGGGCGCAACCCATTTTGAAAGGAACCACGCCCATTTCATAATGGCCGCGTGCTCAAAATCAGATAGGGGTAGGGGGTATCGGGTAAAAGGACCAGTGGTCAGCGTTATTAATTGGTCATAAGTCATAACATAAATATTTAAATTAAGTCATAATTGGAATAAACGAATCACGTATTCCCAAATTGCTCTAGTTCTTCACGTGACAGGAGCGATGCGTAATTAAGGGAAAAGTTAGCTATTTTATGCAGGTGCTGTCTGTCAACAAGAGCTGTATGAGCTGTTATGTCTGAAATGTTTTTTACTACACGCGGTTTTCTTTTCAAATGTAAAAAAACTAATGTTATAAGTAATGGTAAAATTTATTGTTTTTATTTACGATTGGTTTATTTATTAGTTTATCTTTCAGAGTTTATCTTTTAGTTTCTTTATCAGACGAATCCTGCCAACTCAAACGTCAAAAAGTCGTTAGTAGGATGAATACTGGTACCTTACCCTATTATTTACTAACATTGTCGCGTGTAAAAATACTAAGACGGCAGAAGTCGAAGAGTGCGGCGGTACGGTGCGCCGGGCCAGGGGTCAGGGCCGGGGTCATTGACTTGTTATCAGACCGATTCAATTGATTGCTAGTGATGTACAGAGGCAAATTAAAAAAGCAAAGTCGATAAAATTTTATCGTATTTTATTTCTTCGTATCAGCACTGCCATCATCGTTCAATCATTCTTTACCATTAACATTACACGATCGTTTATTTTGACCACACCTTTCGGTAACAGGCTGTATATTCATAGAATTTTAACTTAGACCTATACCTAATAACGCTAGTGTGTAGAAAAATATCAAAATATTTATATTTTTAACACACGATAGGTACCTACTTACTTATAATTTATTTAAAGTTATGAAAACAATTTTTTTTTTAATTAAATCTGATGTTGTGGTTTGATATTAGGTATGAATGTAAAATTTTTAGGTATAGGTAGTTACCTATACCTAAAAATTTAACTGTGCCCTGCGGTTTCCACCCGCGTGTAGGTATTTCGGAATTTCAGTAGGAACTGCAAAGTAGCCTAATTAACTTATTATCCCAGCAAAAACATAAATGTAAAAAAGGAGAGCCAAGTTCAACACAAAAATTATGCTTGGCTATGGGCTTCGCCGCTAAAAGAATGGAGATCTAAATGAGTGCAAGTTCTATGCAAAATCGAAATCTGTATTTATAGGAACAAAATAACTTTATGAACAAGTATTCATTACTTTATTGGATACCTGTAACAATTGCTGTTATTTAAAAAATGTGTGATCTCAAAGTAGGTTAGATTTGACTAGCAGAGACTATTGTCTATAGATAGGTACCACTTGACGAAAGCGATGTGATTGGCTATTTGAAATGTACTTTGTTGTGACTGGTATTTGATTGCGTCGCAACGATGTGGTTGGTTTTATTTTGATAATTTCCCCCGCAAAAATTGGTTGACGTGGATTGCATGGTAAAAGTTTGTATGGTTCGTCTATTCTCTTATAATGTCTTTGCAACGCGGCATCGCATACAGCAAGCGTTAAACATGGCCCATGTGCAGTGGGCGCCCACCTTTGCACCGCGTTGAGACGGGCTTTTGTAGATAAAAAATATTTACTCGGTCTATAATTCTATATCGCACTTGGCCGGCTTTTTTATATTTCCAATGTATAAACACGCTAAGTATAATTAATTTTTTCGTATAATTTTTTAAAAGTACCTTTCTCAAATCCCAGAATTTGTCCAAACTATCTTTCTAAATCTTTTTTAAATTAATTATTATTTTTCTTTTTTAAATATACATCTGTCACAATAACTTTAGTGGATTTGCATACTTAGGCATGCTGCTCATTCCTTGGTCAACAAAGCTCGCTTAAGACAATATGTCAATAATAATAATTAATCCGAAGAGAGGATTTTTTTTTTCAATGCGTACAGCCAACAGTGGTACCTACGCCATGTTCTGTCATGTATTATTCATGTAAATTTTTCTTTGTTACAGGTAATGATGCCTAAAAGGATATAATAATCACGTAGGCATTTAATAATAAAAATTTAGTATCTAAAAACAAGATTATTTCTCTTGGTTAAACCAAAATGTCTTCAGCTGAAATTGCGGTTGACAACAATAATACAAATAACACCGAATTGAAATCACATCATCAGAAAATAGAGGTAAGAAATTTAGGTCATAAAGTTCGCTCGCGACAATCCTTCAACTTGGACTAGAGGAGGGCCTTAATAGGGGTCGCTCGTTCCCTCCACTTCCTGCTCGATTAACCTGTTTAGACAGTTTCGTATATATGTACATAATTATATACATAATATATACGGAGAACCTTTGTATGTATTACTACTACTGCCTTTACTACTGCTATTTACCTATCCCTACGTTATGAATTGTGATAAATATACTTTTTATCAACTTCAAAAAAACTGGTCATTATGCTTTCTACCATTTTGAAATAAATATATTTATTTAAAATGTCACACAATATGTCAGTTATCAATGTATAGTTTAATATGTCAGTTATCAATTTGAACTCTGCAAGAAAAAATTATCTTTTTTTTTATTTACCTACTGCAGTGGTGCATTTCCGAAATTTCGAAATATTCACAATGATCCGATAAAAATGCGAAGCGAATATTTTATTTTTAAAGCAGTCGGGAACTAAAAAATTTATTTAATTTTCTAGATCAAGAAAAACGGTAAGGATGTAGAGACTGGCCAATCAGATTCAACTTGCAGCGTTTCACTGTGCAGTTTATTGACCGGGACCCTGGCCGTGTGTGTTCTGGTGGCGGCTGGTGCCGTGGCATGGGTGTTCCAAGGCTGGCAGACCAGCCTCATAGTGCTGGCGATACTGATCGTCATTTATCTCATAGCCTTCAAATGGAGGTGGATCTACGTGGCAGCCATGACGGCCCCGAGAGATCTTAAGTGAGTGTGTTTGTTGATTAAATCCCTTATGAAACTTAAATTCAGTCGTCCTATCAGTTTAATTACTTAATATGGACAAGTGTAATCGCATTTAGCAAGTTAGCACCATAAACTAATCTATGATGACAATGTGTAGGTAGGTATCGTCATGTCACGTGGTGACGGAAAATTGTATTTTTGATTGACCGATTTCATGAGACCACGTGACACTTTTCTTATTTCACACCGAATAATACCTATAGTTACTTATATTAATAATAATTATAATAAATAACAATATATCTATACCTATATTTATCGAAATAATATCTATAAATAACTAACATAGATCAATCAAAACTCATCCATATCATTTGCATAGAAGTCATCCAATTAAGTACCTACTCGTAATTTAGCAAACAAATAAATAAATAAAAATATTGTACCTAAAACTAACTAATTATATATGTACGTTGTAATTACAGAGCGCTATGGTGTTATATAAAAATTCTTCGGCTATCCAAGAAATTCCGCAAAAAAAACTGGGCCATGCCAGATATATTCCACGACGTGGTCACCCGACACCCTAACAAAGCGTGTTTTCATTTCGAAGATGAAACATGGACGTTCAGCAAGGTATCGTTGTCTTTTATTGAAGTTTTACATTCCCTGACGTATCTACTGGCCATATTTATGTATATTTTAATAGTAGCAGCAGTTTCACGTGCACACACTTCGGTGTTCCTGACTTGTACCTAAGCAACGGGGCCGGGGATAGAAACAATACATAATATATTTTATTTATATTCACTTTCATTAAAATCCGGTAGTTTTACACATGATGCGCACATAGATAGGCAGATGGAAGCGGCCTCGTTACTTACTGTTATTATTTATAACTGCGTATAGGTAAAGTATTATGTAATAAATGTTTTAGTATTAATCACAATATTTTATTATTTGTTCGTATGTCATGCGCTGCCGTCTGCCGCGGCCGTACCTATACCGTTCATTCGTACCTACTTACTAGTATTGCTTGCACTAACGCAAAGAGGATAATTAGGAGTGGGACTCCGAAACATACGCGGTGGAAACCGCGGGCTCAGCTAGTAAATTATAAAAACTTGAATTTGTGATTATTTTTATTTTATGGAACTCATAAGTCACCTTAAAAAAAGAATAAGTTAACATCACATTCATTGAGTATGCCGCAACACCTTTTCTTATTTTTAAAACACATGTCCTGATATTCTAGGTAGAAGAGTTCAGTCTCCGTGTATCAGCGGTGATGAGAGCTCAAGGCGTGAAGCGTGGTGATGTGGTCGCTGTGATGATGAACAACTGCCCGGAGCTGCCGGCGATATGGCTCGGCGTGACCCGCATCGGCGGTGTGTCGCCACTCATCAACAACAACCAGACTGGCAAAACTCTGCTGCATTCCATCAACGTGGCCAAATGCGATGTAGTCGTATATGGATCCGAATTTGAATCTGGTGAGGCCATCATGCTAATGAGTTGAATCGGAGAAAAATTATACATAGTTATCCACCATATTTTGTCTGCACGTTTCTTATTAGATAGGTACCTAGATACTTCGACATCCTTCACGTTATTTATATCGTTTTCGCCAAATTGTGTTTTAAAATTTTGATTTTGCAGAACTGTACCTATTACTGAACTGTGTAAAAATATTTTTATCCTATAGCTTTCCAAGAAATTACCAAGGAGCTCGGTTCATCGATTAAACGCTTCAAATTCACTCGTCGACCGCTCAACGCTTCTAATGATACCGTAAACGTTTCTGAATCTAGCAACGATTTGAGTACAATGATAGAATCGACTCCACCAATACAATGGATGCCTTCCGAAGGAGATGGTTTCTTGGGAAAACTTTTGTACATTTACACATCCGGAACAACGGGACTGCCGAAAGCAGCTGTTATATCGACCTCAAAGTATGAATTTATATAGCTTCATAATCGAAGTTTTCTCTATTGCCAAAATATTACAAAAAATAACTTTAATTACGTTTATTTTTGTTTCAGAATGGTATTCCTTGCATCTGGAGTTCATTACTTAGGAGGTCTGTGCCCCAAAGATGTGATATATTGTCCTATGCCGTTATACCACTCTGCTGGAGGTTGCATCTCGATGGGTCAAGCTTTAATTTTCGGATGTACTGTCGTCTTAAGGACTAAGTTTTCTGCTTCGAACTACTTCAAGGATTGTATCAAATATAACGCTACAGTAAATATTTTATTCTTAATTTTACGAATTTGAACTCAATTCTGTTTGAGTTTAATTTGAAGTATACTAATATTACACTTTATTTTTGTTCGCTTCGCTTTTAGGCTGCTCATTATATAGGGGAGATGTGCCGCTACATACTGTCGACACCACCATCACCAACTGATAAGCAACATAAGGTACACACAGTGTACGGCAATGGAATGAGGCCAGCTGTAAGTTTCAGTTAGAAATGCTTCGTTTAATCTCGTTAGATCAGATACAATCGCATTTGTCTCATTAACCTTGAGAAATTATTTTCTTAGGATCTGAGTTAGTTCTCCGATTGATCTTCCCATATTTTTTCCTATTAGCACTCTATATATATCTTGATAGGTATACCTATATAAAAAATAATTTCTGTTCGTATGTCTCGTTAAAATCCAAGAATGGCTCGACCAATGAGAATAATTATTTTTTGTTGGGTTCGTAATTATCAGGAGAAGGTTTGTAGATATTGAAGAAAATTCCGAAACTCACGCGGCCTACTAAGGCATATAAAAAGGAATAATTCCTGTTTCCCTTGGTCACGGCATCATGAACGGCTGGAACAATTTTGCTAATTCTTTTTTGTTGTGTTTGTTATAGTTAGGAAAAGGTTTTTATAAAAGAAGTTTGAAGTTCCTGTGCGAATTCCGAAACTCATGCGGGTGAATCTCCAAAACGGTTGAATCGATTTTAACGGGACTTTCGCTGCTAATTAGCTGATGTTATTAAGAGTAAATTAGACCACTTTGGAGTTCCTCCGGGAGTTCCAGAACTCACCCGGGTGAAACCGCGGGGCACAGTAAATAATAAAATATTTAGGTCATTTACCGACTTTAAATAAGTTAAAGGTAAGTATAGCATTTTTAACGTTAATCCCCTATAGATATGATGAAATCTTAAAGGTTTATCTACCGTTCGATACTGAGATGAATAGAAATTATTATAAAATCAGTATTAGTAAGTCACAATTTTACATTCTTTCGCATTTAATTCCAAAATTCTCAAAAATCTAAGTACCTATACTTATAAGGAAGGAGCCTACCTATAAATTTGCTCATACAAACTTACAGATCTGGTCAGACTTCAGGAAGCGGTTTAACATTAAAAGAGTAGCTGAATTCTACGGTGCTACTGAAGGCAACGCTAATATAGGTAGGTAAAATTATTCTTACCCAAAATATACCCAAAATGAAAAACTTTCTAAAAGTACCTACCTAAGCGAAAAACATTAATTACTTATTAATGTGTTGTACTTATTTTTACATTACAGTAAATGTAAATAACAAGACTGGAGCAGTTGGATTCGTTTCAAGAATTATACCTGCTGTTTATCCTATAGCTATTATAAAGGTCGATGAAAAAGGGGATCCCATTAGAAACAAACGAGGTTTATGTCAGGTACAACACGTAGAAAAATAAAGCAGTTACCTACTGACCATCAGGCGCGGTTCTAGGATTTGGTTGAGGGGGAGGCCATTTTGGATGCACAACAAATTTTTTTAACAGTGAGGTCATAAAAGTGACGTCCAATGGTAAAAAGGGGCTCATATTGAGAGATACCTATCTGAATAAATTTTATGTATTTTACGCGATTTTTCATAGTGTTGAAAATGATACTTCTCTTTAATCTAGATGAACATGTGAATAGAGTTAGTCATAATAATCATAGCAATAGTCATAAAAAAACCATTTCTTAGTTCTAGTTTTTGAAAATGATCGACCCGCATGGCTAAGATTTTTCTGATGTGTAAATAAAGTATGTACTTACCTACTTTGGCCAGGGGGGGGGGACAATTGCACCCACTGATGTAGACCCCCGTAGATCCGCGCCTGACTGCTATATCTTCGTGGAAAACATAATATTATAAAGAATTAGTTATAATTTTATTGATTTTTAGCTGGCGAAAGTAAATGAGCCGGGTGTGTTTATTGGTAAAATAAAACCGAACAACCCGTCGAGAATGTACCTCGGTTACGTCGACAAAGAAGCATCGGAAAAAAAAGTGGTGCGAGATGTTTTCGAGCATGGAGACTCCGCTTTCATATCAGGTTCAATTCAAATTAATTACCTATCTATCTATGTATACAATATATGTACCTACAAAAGAGAATTGTTGTTCGATTGTCTCGCTAAAACTCGAGAGTGACTGCACAGATTGAGCTTATTTTGATCTTGAATTACCTAATATTTGTGGATAGTGGAAGTTCAGGGAAGATCCTGCGGGAATCCCGAAACTCACGCAGTAAATACATATTATTTTTCTATTAGGTTAATATATATATATCTGGCCAATTTCGTGCATTAGCACAGTCCGGAAAAAATCTTTCACCGAATTTTGGTACCAAGTTACGATGGTGGCCGAGCTAAAATTCTTCACGCCAGAGGACCAGAAGCCTTAACCAAGTCTTTAATCGTTATCGCTGTGAAAACTAAGGAACTTACCTTCATGTCAAGTGGTCACGAAAAATATCTAGTCAATTTTTCTCACGCTTACGCAACAAAGGTCCACTTCCGCTTTGATAAGGATCTCTCTACTAGAAAAACTCGAAAATAGAAAAATTCGAAAAAGCTGATCGACCGTCGTCACGATGGTGTTTTATTATATAAGGGGGATGCAGAAGCAGCGCGGTTTCAACCCCCAGCTCTGTCAAATCTAATTATAATTTGAAATCATATCAATAAATTTTTTTCAGGTGACATTCTAGTAGCAGATGAATTTGGTTACTTGACGTTCCGCGACCGAACAGGAGATACGTTCAGGTGGCGAGGAGAGAACGTGAGCACAACTGAAGTGGAAGCAACTATATCCAGAATAACTGATCAGAGAGATGCTGCCGTTTACGGGGTTGAGGTGTGTATTGATTGTATTCAGCAGGATTCAGTTGAGAAAGTATGTGAGTTTCGAAGGAACTAAACTAACCATATGCTGTGATCTCATCACAGCGTTACGTTTAACTGAAAGAAATGCTCAAAACAACACTACACTAATGGAATAGGTATAGGAAACTAAAGCGATCGTGTGATCTTTGATTTATCTTCATTAGAGCAATGTTTCCGTTTGCAGTAACAGCTAGTATAGTAATAGATACACTGATTATATTCCAGATACCTAACATTGAAGGCAGAGCGGGCATGTGCGGTATTGTGGATATTAATGGCACATTAGATTTAGACATACTCGCCAAGGAAATGTCCAGGGATCTGCCGGCGTATGCGAGACCTGTCTTCATTAGAATCATGAACAGCATCGATATGACGGGTGAGTTTGAGATTGTTGAATTAGAAAAAAAAAGTTTGCATGATCATAAACTCATAGTATGGTCTTTGCAACAAAATGTGATGAACTGTTACAATACATACAGATTGCATATACAAGTACCTACCTAACAGTTAGGTATTTTTGAAACTTATGTCATTGAAAATGGGTCTAATTTTTATAACAAATAAGTTATAAATATAGTAAATACAAATAGTAGGTAGAACGGATTAAGACCAGGGGCGTCCGTTTCTGACGTTATTTGTTTTTGGTCTTTTATAATTTTTCCGTTAGTAAAGTTTTATTTAATTTATTAGTCACTAGCTGTCCCGCGCGGTTTCACCCGCAATAATTTCGAAGTTCCCGCGGAATTGTTCCATACAAAATTTTCATCCCCTTTACATTCCCTTAGGGGTTGAATTTTCAAAAATCCTTTCTTATCGGATACCTACGTCATACAAAGAACACACCCTCTAAGTTTCAGGTTTCTACGATCAGCGGTTTAGGCTGCGCATTGATCCATCAGTCATTCAGGATTAAGTAGGAGTTGTAAAAAAGCTGTTGGTCCCTACTAATATTATTTATTCGAAAGTACCTACCTAACTCTGTCTCTCTGTCTGTCTGTTACGCTTTCACGCCTTAACGGCTGAACCGATCATCATGATATTGCATACATGTTGTCAGGGGTACAGAGACGGACATACGATACTTTTTATCCCGTAATGCCTGCGGGAACTCCAAAATTAACGCGGGGAACAGCTAATCACCAAAACGTTTGTTAGGCTACTTTGGAGTTTCTGCGGGAATTTAGAAACTATTGGATAAATAATTATTCAATAAACCTACACGTATTTATGTAATTAAAATAAACATGTTATGTACTAATTGACCTAAAATTTTTAGGTACCTACAAAATTCAAAAAGTGAAGATGCAAAAAGAAGGCTACGATCCAACGCATATAAAGGACAAATTATATTACCTAGATCTCAAGCAAGGAAAGTATCTTCCTTTGGGACCAGTTGAGCATCAGAAGATAATATCAGGAGAGATAAGGCTGTGATTTTGTGTAGAATAAGTGAACTGTGACAATGATTACGATATTATTACTAATAAAATACTGTGATGTTTTATACAAAATAGTTAATAGTTCCGGAGAATAATAAATTATTAACTAATGTACTTTTAGTTACAGTAGGTATATAATTTCGAAGTGCCTTCTACCTACCTACTTGTGTAGGCACCTACTCGCACGCTGTTTACGTCAAATGCTCAAGGATCCATTCCACTTATGGACATAGATAAGCAATAGTGTGTTAAGCCACACTGGAGAAATTTTGAGTAAATCGTGTTTTAAAATTATAGCGCCATTTTGTGTCAACATTTTTTTATGTTCAACATTTTGTTGCATATTTAAACAATTTCATAAGGTAAACACATAATTAAAGAACGTTCTCTAACTCTCAATAAATCTTTCTGTATCAATAACTAAATATTGTGGGTTAACGTGTTATGGCTTATCTGCGTCCTTATGTAACTAAATAAAATAGGTACCTACCTTCCTTTATTGTTAATATTTTTTGGGCGACTACCTACTTATGATTATCATTTTGTGCAATTTAGTAACCATTGCCATCTAGGTACTAACTATAAATATCAAACAGCTGTTGTGTTTTTAGTTGACATTTTTTTTCATGATTCTAGAAGCGGTTAAAGACGATAGAATCATAGAATAAATAAAATGTATAAAAACTAGTTTTTATTTGACCTGAGACTGACCTGAGGTGGATCTTAAATTGTGGGGATATTTTAAAAAAATGTGTGTGTTCGTCTGTGTACACGAGCAAGATATGAAATTAAAAAAAAAACTTATTGGAAGTTTGATTCGTATTTATGACCCCCCCAAAAAACGGTCCGAGTAAGCACTCTGAACAAAGAAAAGTGGTAAAAGGACACTTTTCATTCAAGAGATTGGTTTGTAAAAAGTTTCATGAAAGAATATAAAAGATAATATTGTATTAATAGCTTTTTATTTTCCAAAGCTTCAGTAATAATTTACTTGGTGACCCCCCGAAAATTAAGGGTTGGGCACGCGCCTGCTAGCAATGATAGATAGATATCAATAAATTAAATTGCCAATAGGATAGTGAGAGGTTGTACCAGAATAAGAGATCTTTAACTAGTTGGTGAGGGATGAGAGCTATCCCTACTAACATTATAAGTGCGAAAGTAACTCTGTCTGTCTGTCGGTTACGCGGTAACTGATAATCATGAAATTTTGCATATGTAAGTACCCATTGTCAGGGGTACAGCGATGGACTTGGCCATGAAATTTTGCATACACATTTTCAGGGGTACAGAGAAGGATATAGGGTACTTTTCATACTGGAATACCTGCGGGAACTCCGAAATTACCGCGGGTGAAACCGCGGGGGTCAGCTAGCAGGTAATAATGGGCATGTTGACAAAAATTTTTTTTAGTCCGTCTTGTAGATTAATAAAAAATATGGGACATGTATTTTTTCTTTTTTTACGTACTTAATCAAAGAATAACGGCGATACATTGAGTTCAAATTTCGCGTGACGTCACTAACCGGTTCTGTTTGTATGGCGGCTTATAGCGGTTAGTGACGTCACGAGCCCCCACCTTAAACTTTAATGCGCTTTATCTCTGTTTATTTTCATTTATTTGAAAAAGCAAAAAAATGCTTGTCTGTTGTATTAATTATTGTTGTAGTATTTTCTGACTGACTAATTACAATTTTGATTTTCAAAAGTCGTCAACATCCCTAATAAGGATCTAACGGCCGCACTCAGAGTCGAGTTTAATGATTACTTAGTTAAGTATAGATTTTTAAAACAAAACTGCCGCAACCAGAGACGTTCAGTAAATTAATGTTAATTAGCATTTAATGAGATGTAACTTAATTAGTTAAATGCCAATTAACATTAATTTATTAAACTTGTCTGATTGCGGCAGTTTTGTTTTAAAAATCTATACTTAACTAAGTAATCATTAAAGTCGACTCTGAGTGCGGCGGTAATCTTGATGTTTTCGACTTCCATTTAGACAATGGGTAGGTAGGTAGGTAAGTATTTAATCGCTCCCATGTTTTTTACGTTAGCAAGCAGTTACTTTAATATTACCTACTAAAAGTTAATTTTGAAAATACAATAAATACTTAATAGTAGGTAGTTAAATGTAAGAAGAAAGTTTTTTCTATTTCTTCCAGTCATCCCGGGTATAATAAAATAAGTAAGTACCTAGGTATAGATAATTAAATTATCTTCATATTTATAACTATTAATATGTATTTTGTAAATAGCGTGGTTGAACCCGCTGGGAACAGCTAGTTATATACTATAAATGCGAGTGCGATTTTGTTTGATGTTCTCTTATTCGTCTGTGTTTGTTTTGTTTGTTTATTACGCTTTCACGCCTCTACCCTCAGATCAAATTCTGAGCTCTACCCTACCAAATCTCTACTACTACTACTACTACTAGCAACCTCGAGTCTCCCTCTACTATTACATGGTAAGTTTAAAGTTAGGTAACTGTCCCTGTCGTCTGACAAATTTGTCCTCAGAAAGAGCAGCTCGTAGTGTTTCGTTTAACGGAACATACAGTTACCCTATTTATCTTTGGTCTAGGGATAGGCAAATGAAAAAAAAATATCGAAATTTATAGTATCGATATTTTTTTTTTTAAATAGTAGAGTATCGATTTAATATGTAAAGTAAAAAATATCGACATTTTGTAATATCGATATTATTACCGTAACCAAAAAAATACATGTTTTTGTCCGAAAGGTGTACATTTTAATCACCAGTTGGCGTGACAGTCAAGAGTTTCAGTCCCTATACAGCTTGACTAGTTTTTCAAATCTCGGTGATCGTGATGTGATTGTTGTCGTGCCGTCTGCACTATCCCGAGTTATGCTTGCCTGAATTCTATTTAGTGCAGGTTTACACGGACGACAAATATCTATATAATATATAATCTTACACAATCCATGGAATGGATAACAGAACAGTATAACGGACAGGCGGGCATGACCCGGACTATTAGCTGAGTGACACATCTGGAATGAACTAGAAACTATTACAATTAATTGCACCAACAAAGTTATAAGTTATACAGCATTACAGATATCCGTAGGGAACACGGGGCAGTGCCTGGGACTTGCGACCCAGGTGTAGGTTTTATGGGGCCCCTTTACAATGCATAAACGCTCACCTCCACTGCCCGTGCTCCCGACTCAAGCATGGTAATATAATGATGAGACGGCCAACCAGTCACTAAGAAATCATGTATCATCTCTTCAACGTGAGCTTTACGTTATGATCTCTAATCTTCGCATTGTTCTGTCATGAGGGTCTGGTCTACCCAGAGTAGTGACCCTCCCTGGTCGTCTACAGCTCCGATCTGAACACGTCTGACCGTGTCCTGGTGTCTTATGCTATTCCGATTTACCCTGCAAGCTTGCGTGCATGCAACTTCATGTAGACGACCTTGCAATGATTCGCCTGTGTGCTTCCGGTACACACTCATTTGAGCCTCGGGCTCCCTGTTCAATGTCCTTTACTACCAAATGTACATTGTACTGCAAGATTGAACTTATTATAGATTATGGAGTTTCCTAGTGACTAGTCAGTCGCTTCACCATTCTCTGAATCTATTGTATTAGAATGTCGACTACACTATAATATTAGTGACGACTCACCCAGTGCCTTTGTAACTTACTTCGGGCCGGACGACCTCACCTTACGCTACCTTTTCCGGCATTGCCTCTTATCCGCGCGGTCCCGATCGTCCTGCCCTTTATTCGTCAATCCAGTGCTTTCCTTTTACACTCCGAGCTGGACGACTTCACTTTACGCTGCTTGTTTAGATATTGTCTATTCCACGCGGTCGCGGTCATCCCGCGCTAGTATGTCCCTCTACCCACACTTTTGTTCAAGCATAAGCAAAGTGTTGCCACACCACAAAATATAGATTGACAGTACGATAATTAGTGTTGATACAAACCAATTGTTACATGGCAAATCGCGCTGTGCGCGACACTCCCAAAAGCAGAAAGAGGTTTAATGCAAAAGTGTGAGCAGGTGACTTGTCCACTCCAGGATTTTCTCTCTGGTTCGAATTGCAGTTAGAGGTGTATCTACTATGATGTAGGGTGCGCATTTCTTACAGGCGCAGGAGGGCGCCGAGCGCCTCTCGCTATGGAGACCGCTATGGAAACTTTGTTTATGCTCAATAAAGTATACAAACAAACAAACAATCGCACATATATACCATACATACAATAGAAATAGAACACTTCTTACGATCACTCAAGTCGAGCAGAGTGACTAGCAAGAAGCGCTCGCCTGGCATGATACTAGTATTTAAAGTTACCCACAACCCTACCAACGATTGCGAGGGACCCCAACTTATTACATGGCTATGTGGGTACAAACTAAATAACAGTGTTGCTATAACATAATGCTAGAATTCTCAGTTGTTTCGCATGACATCTCGCGCTTTGCGCGACACTCCCAGAGCAGAAAGAGGTTTATTGCAATAGTGTGAGATATACTTAACTCTGAGTTCATATTAATGTGAAGATGACATGAGGATATAATATGATACACTTTTAGCATGACAGTGGAAGGATGAGTCGACCAGATTTATTCCACTCCTATTAGAATTATTCATAGGTATACTTTAACGGAGAGGTCTTGCCTCTTGCTTGTGGCTATGCCACATACATTCATATACTTTAACGGTGAGGTCTTGCCTCTTGCTTGTGGCTGTGCCACATACATTCACGGTGAGGTCTTGCCTCTTGCTTGTGGCTATGCCACATACATTCATGATTCGGTTTTACCGGGTGCCTTTCCATCTCTAGTTACCCTTGCATGGTTGCAAATCCATGTCGAGTAAAATTCTGGTATTTGTTTGCAGTATACTGACTTCTAATGGCTATGCACCTTCAATATCTACTCGAGCATCGGTCGACTTGCTCCGGGCTTCCCAGTCCAATGTCTATTGGACCACACGCAATAGAAATAATATTAATTTTCAACAGTTTCCTCATCTTTCCACATATCATACACTTATGGTTTACATACAGATAATAATAATATGTAATAATAAACCACTTCACAACACACAGATCCACTCGATCCCACAGCAAGCTATTATTAGCCTGTATCGTGGAAACCAAGCAAACGTGGCATATACTACACAGAATTACATATATATTATACTATAGATGTATAAACACACCCACACTGGAAAGTGGAACCACACACACAAAGTTATGTTCATCACACAAAGTGCATCCTCACCGGGAATCGAACCCGGAACCTTTAGATTAGCGGGCCATTATATACCATTACAAGTTAACACTCACGTAATACGTTACATTATTACCAGATAGATAAAGCAAAGTTACTTGTATCGTATAAACTGCGTTAGAGTGGAAACAGTGTTAGATTACCAGAAGATATGTCCTGTATGTCATTGTCCAGAGCCTCCATCTCGTCTATACTCATATCCTGGCTTTCATCATTCAGGACTTCTCTCTCACGAGCAATAATATCCTGGCCGCATTCCTGCGGCCCTCCCGAACAGAAAAAAAAAGGTCCATTTTGTCGCAACATAGTACTGTTTAATAGTCCAGTAGGTTTCTTCTTCTTTTTTAAGAACTCAAGGCCATTGTATCATAATTATTTCTCTCTCTCTCTTGTCGCGATGTCGACAGGGTTAGATTTAGTGTAAATACAGGAATATTCCCTAAGCATTGCGCAAAAAATTTTGTAGTTCAGTAGGTATCAGTAATAGAACGACATTGCAATTTTTTTTTTTTTTTTTTTTCTTTTTTCGTCTTTTAATCACCAAAATATCTATGTATATACTGTCTATTTGTAATAATATTATCAAGGGGCCTCGCGCATCGATGATGTTGGTCGGTGATGTCGGTGATTTTACAGCGGAGTGAAAGACCTCGATCAGCTGTAGGTACATTGTAACCTTCGTAAATACCTACCTACGGCTGTGTACGAAAAATGACGAGCGCATCGCGCTGCGGCGCCGGTGGCGGCGGCTAATTGAGTAGCCATAACGTCAATTTCAAAGTATACATCTTGTTGCTTTCATTTAATTTATTCCAAATTGTACTACGAAAATTGGATCGATTCGATAAGAGTAAGTACTAACTACTAAGTACCGATACTTTTCTATCGGTATCGAACAAGCTTCGATATTCGATACCCCACGACCGACTACATTAGCAATTCGCAAATAATCACCTCGTAGAATGATATACTCTCGCTATTATCCTTACTAATATTATAATGCGTGAGTGAGCTCGTTTGTTCGTTTGTCACGCCTTCACGACTAAACGACCAAACCGATCACCTAGGTATAGTATTTTAAACACTTCACGTTAAACCAGAAAATTAACTTTTACTGACGCTTGAACTTAACTGCGCAATTATTACAAAAGCACAAGCTTTGCCGAAATCTGCATAGTGCATACAACATAGTACTTATATTGTGTTTTATCTTTGTTGTATACCCTAGAAACCGATATGTACCGTTACCGTTATGTTAAACTGTTGTTTTACTTATTCATTACTATGTAGTAGACAAAGGTCTGATAAAGCAGTAATAGTAATCTATGATTCGCAAAACAAACAACAGAACTTAACACAATAGCCATAATAAAATAATCTATCAAGACACATAAAATTAGTCTTCTTTACAAAAATAAAGGTTGATAAATTCATACGGTTTATCAGTAATACTATCTCGATACATTACTCGATACATTGCTCGATACATCCCTTAGAAAAAATAGACAAATAGAGAACAGTATACCTTTTGTAACTATTGTTCCTTTAGGCCTGGCTCATACATACAATTTTTATTTGAACAACTATTTGTTGTGTTTCATAAGTTTAGGAATGTGACTGTGATCATAGAACTTGCGCATACTGTCAACACAATACTTGTTCGACAAAAAAAACCCATAGTTGTATGGAATTCACAAGAAGTTTAGTCGATGTAGAAGTTAAGGTATGGTTACTTACAAGTATGCGGCTAGCCTTAATTTGTTCATCATATGCAAGGAAAAATATGTCATTTACCGCCAATAAAAATAATACAGGCACAACCTCTGTACACAGAACATATTAAAAAACATAAAAGAGGAAGGTAGTATATTAAGTAAATGGTTTTATGAGTAGGTACTTATATTTGACTGAGACCAAGAAAAGTCAAATAAAAACTCAAACAAAGCACAAATACAAAACAGATTAAAATAGAGGGAAATTTAACAAGGAAGAGCCAGAACGAATCTGGCTTCCCATGTTATATCCCAGCATCTCCACCATTTTGTCGTGCCGTCTGCACTATCCCGAGTTATGCTTGCCTGAATTCTATTTAGTGCAGGTTTACACGGACGACAAATATCTATATAATATATAATCTTACACAATCCATGGAATGGATAACAGAACAGTATAACGGACAGGCGGGCATGACCCGGACTATTAGCTGAGTGACACATCTGGAATGAACTAGAAACTATTACAATTAATTGCACCAACAAAGTTATAAGTTATACAGCATTACAGATATCCGTAGGGAACACGGGGCAGTGCCTGGGACTTGCGACCCAGGTGTAGGTTTTATGGGGCCCCTTTACAATGCATAAACGCTCACCTCCACTGCCCGTGCTCCCGACTCAAGCATGGTAATATAATGATGAGACGGCCAACCAGTCACTAAGAAATCATGTATCATCTCTTCAACGTGAGCTTTACGTTATGATCTCTAATCTTCGCATTGTTCTGTCATGAGGGTCTGGTCTACCCAGAGTAGTGACCCTCCCTGGTCGTCTACAGCTCCGATCTGAACACGTCTGACCGTGTCCTGGTGTCTTATGCTATTCCGATTTACCCTGCAAGCTTGCGTGCATGCAACTTCATGTAGACGACCTTGCAATGATTCGCCTGTGTGCTTCCGGTACACACTCATTTGAGCCTCGGGCTCCCTGTTCAATGTCCTTTACTACCAAATGTACATTGTACTGCAAGATTGAACTTATTATAGATTATGGAGTTTCCTAGTGACTAGTCAGTCGCTTCACCATTCTCTGAATCTATTGTATTAGAATGTCGACTACACTATAATATTAGTGACGACTCACCCAGTGCCTTTGTAACTTACTTCGGGCCGGACGACCTCACCTTACGCTACCTTTTCCGGCATTGCCTCTTATCCGCGCGGTCCCGATCGTCCTGCCCTTTATTCGTCAATCCAGTGCTTTCCTTTTACACTCCGAGCTGGACGACTTCACTTTACGCTGCTTGTTTAGATATTGTCTATTCCACGCGGTCGCGGTCATCCCGCGCTAGTATGTCCCTCTACCCACACTTTTGTTCAAGCATAAGCAAAGTGTTGCCACACCACAAAATATAGATTGACAGTACGATAATTAGTGTTGATACAAACCAATTGTTACATGGCAAATCGCGCTGTGCGCGACAATTGTGATGAGAGCAGTCCGTGGTGGAATACTTGTGACGCACATATGAATGTACTGAGCTCTCAAAAAATATCGAATTTATTCATCATCATCATCAGCAGCCTATAGCAGTCCACTCCTGGACATAGGCCTCTCCAATGCCCACCACTTAGCATGACTCTCAGCCTCCCGCATCCATTCACCACCAGCCATCCTGCAAAGATCGTCACTCCACCTAGCCTGGGGCGTCCTACACTGCGTTTGCCTGTTCGCGTCTTCACTCCAAAAGCCGACGACCCCAACCGTTATTAGTTCTGCGGATATGATACTCGTAAATAATTGTAATTGAATATCGATATTTTAAGATTTATAATATCGACGACATACATATATCGATTATTTTCTGAAAAAATATCGATATTTTGAAAAATCGATATTTTTTGCTTATCCCTACTTTAGTGATTGTGATTACTGATTTGTATTTTGTGAATTTTTTAAATAATTTGTGATTGTTGATGGGATGTAGGATTTGAGAGTCGAGACAAAACAGCTGAAAAGTGAAAAGTCTGAAAGCAAACAGCATAAGTCTAGTTAATTTGTGCAAACAGCCGTTTAAGAATTCTTGGTAGGTAGTTTTAAACTATTAAATTCATACTGAGATCTATTTGCTACCACTCAAAATTTGAAAACGATCATTTGAAAATACAATCAAAATTAAACGAACAAAAACACTTGAACTTCGGTTCGTACTATTTTTTACTAGTGTTTACTAGTAAAATAAACTAAAGAATCCGGTAGTCATCGTACACCGTAATTGGTTGTGCAAAGTACACTTTACTCTTTACCTGTTTAAAGTTGTACTTATTATGCGCAGGGACTGCAGGGAGCTGTGAACAAAGGGAATATAATAATATTACGTATCTATGAGACTTCAGGTACCGACAATATACGTAGTGACCAATAAAACACCAGCGAAGTGAAGTGTGAAGGCTATACTGGCTATAGTGGGTCGCACAACAGTTCGCCGCATATCGTGGCGAAAAGTAGTCGTGATGTTAGGCTCGATTGGTATTGGCGTCGCTGCATCCTGCGTGCTTTTTGGATGGCTAGGAGCACTACGAGCTATTCAGTTATGTCTTTTTGTATGCAGTCTCTATATTCTGTTAGTACACCATAGGTGGTGTTATGTGGCACTAAAAACTGTCCGCAGAGATTTAAAGTAAGTTTTGTAGAATTTATTAACATGTGTTTACATTACCTACCTACCCATTTGTTTTTTTAAGTGACATAAACTATAACTCTTGTAGATTGAAGATTTGTTTTTCAGAGCTCTACTATGCTATATTAAAATCCTATGGCTTACTCGGAAGCTTACTAAAAAAGATTGGACTATTCCTGATGTATTCCATACAACTGTAGAAAAACATCCAGATAAACCATGTTTCTTGTTCGAAGATGAAGTTTGGACTTTTAAAGAGGTCAGTTCAGTTACTTTCATAATTTAAATAGACACTATTGAAAGTAATAATAATACATAGTCTTATTTGCTTAACTTGCTTAGAAACGTAAACTTTTCAGAACTTTTTAACTGTCCAGTATTAGAGATAAAATGATTGATTAATTAATATCCAACAGGTTGAAGATTTCAGTTTGCGTGTTACAGCAGCTTTGAAGAAACAGGGTGTTGAAAAGGGCAGTATTGTTGGTCTCTTTGTAACTAACTGTCCACAGTTGCCTGCGATCTGGCTAGGGAATGCTCGAATTGGTGCTATCTCTCCTTTAATCAACATTAATCAAAGAGGCAATGCTTTACTACACTCCATCAATGTGGCAAAATGTGATGTTGTAATTTATTCTGAAGAGTTTCATTCCGGTAAGTAGTTTGTACTTTGTACTTGTAGACAGACTAGTTTCCAGCACTCGACATCTGAACACCTATTTTATACTACTATACATATTATGTAAAAAATGGTAATTTGTGTTTAACATAATGATACACAATGTATAAATTTTGTTTTAATTAATACAATTTGAAATAAAGTACTGCAAGAGTATTTATGTTTTCTAGAACAATTTAATTAGGGAGGCTATGGCTTGTTTAATTTCCGAGTTTAGTTATATAGTATTATATTATCTGTGGTTATAGAGATAAAATTGCAAAGGCTAAACAAATAATACATCCCTAGTCCTACATAGAATACAAATTTTGATCAATTTGATGTGTAATGTGAAATGCATAGGTATTCATAGAACTAAGAAAATCTATTTATAATACATACATAGGTATAAGTTAGGTTTATTTAATTCAATTTCAGCGGTCCAAGACATAGCCAGCCAACTAAACCCTTCAATAAAGCTATTTAAATTCACACATCGAGCTCTGAATCCTTCAAATATAGACGTAAAGGCGAGTGGTGACTCCATCCCAGACCTCACTTGTCTACTTGAGACCACAGAGCCAGCTCCATGGAGCTTAGCTGACAGTGAAGGTTTCTCAGGAAAATTGTTGTACATCTATACATCTGGAACTACTGGACTACCCAAGGCTGCTATTATTTCTAACTCAAGGTAACAGTGTAAATAGTAGTCAATTTCAGGTAGCAATTTAATTCATAACAATAACTGTAACAATCATTTATTCAAATTTAGCCCATAATGTGGCTCTTTTTGACATCAATAAAATTACATTTATAACGACAGCACCCATAAAATATTCACCCTTCACAGCTTCCTAGTGCTATGGCTGAAGAGAAGAAGCTGCACAACAAACTCCCGTAGCACGCTTGCAATAGTAGTAGTATATCTAAGTAAAGTAAATATAAAAATTATCTTTTTATTTGTCACATATTCTCACAATGCTATAGCTACCATCTTCTCTTCTGGATCTTACCAATACAGACTTACAATTCAGAGTTATTATAATAATATGATGGTAAAATAACTAAGATAGAAGTTTCTTATATTTTTGAGTATAGTTTTGTCCAGGCATAATATAATAAGTAGTATGGTCAACAAATGTTGGTATTTAGATAATCCTAATATATTTTTTACTAGCTGTGCCCTGCGGTTTCACCCGCGGAAATTTCGGAGTTCCCGCAGGAATTCCGGGATAAAAAGTACCCTATGCCCTTCTCTCTATCTCGGATGTGTGTACAAAATTTCACAATGATCGGTTGAGCCGTGAAAGTGTAACAGACTGACAGACAGACAAACTGAGTTACTTTCGCATCTATACTATAATAAAAGAGTAGAATCCGCGATTCTGTACATTGAATATTTTAACCTAAAATTGAGAGGGGTGATAAAAGAAGAGTAACCAAGCCCAAAAAAAAGTTTTTAAAATTCTTTTCTGTCTGTCTGTCTGTCTGTTCGCGATAATCTTCGCATCTACTGAACCGATTGTCATGCGGTTTTCACAGGTAGATTAGGCTTAGACTGGAGCTACATATAGGCTTTGTTTCATTGAAATCGGATTTCGGGGAAAAAAAGTTGTTGTACAAACACCTTTCATGCGGGTGAAACCGCGGGGCACACCTAGTTTATAATATTAGTAGGGATTTGGTTATATAGTGCCTACCTACTAATAAAAATAAAATCCTCACAAATACTTACTGAGTAGGTAATAATAAAACTGAGGAGGTCCTTTTTCCTCATTACATTCATCAGTGATAAACATTTTCAAGGTCACATTTGTGAGAGGTTACACTTACAAGTATTTTGGTAGCTTGATCAGCTTGTGTTTTGGTTCAACCTACCTATAGGTTAGCCAGAGAAGTAATACTGTAAGCTCTCCATGTAAAAAAACTTCTCTTGATTTTTGATGATTTATCCAAGGTCCATAGAAGTTTTTTAAATTAAAAGCTTAGCAAATGTTTTTTAAAATGCTTTAAAGTCAGTGGAAAAATCATACGCATATAAAAATCAATCTGAAACTATTAAAAATTATATAATAATTAAAATAGAATTCCATGGACTCCGAAAATTGACTTGTGGAAATCGCCAAATAAACAGCATTTTTATTTATACTATACTAGCTGTCCCCCGCGGTTTTACCCGTGGTAATTTCGAAGTCCCAGTGGGAAAGGAATAAAAAGTACCCTATGTCACTCAGGACTACCGTAGCTTCCTGAAAGTAGTTTCAAGATCTGGAGATGGAGGTAATCTAAACGTCACAAATTTAAAAAATCACAAACTTTAGCTCTTTTTAATATTGCATCCACATTCCAAAATGCACCTCGCTTTATTCTTTTCTATCGCGTAACTCTTATTTCTTTTTCCGCGTGGCAACCCATTTAACCCGCCGATGTACTTGTAGATTGTAGTGCCAGAACCCTTAGGAGGTACCATCCTTCAGAGATTGTTCCCTACACAGATTCGTGTTCATGGCATCAGGCCTCCACTACTTGGGTGGGCTGCAACCCTCAGACATAGTATACTGTCCGCTGCCGCTGTACCACACCGCTGGCGGAGTCATCAGCGTGGGACAGGCGCTGCTGTTCGGGTGCACGGTCGTGATCAAGGCCAAGTTCTCGGCGTCCCAGTTCTTCCCTGACTGCGTGAAGTACAAGGCTACGGTATGTGAAATCATAAGTTTTTGAACCAGTACCTATCCATTGAGACAGAGCTCATATTGCGTAAAACATCGAAATAACAATGTTTTTTTTACCTCTATCAAGTAGGTACTAACTACCATTCATAAATTACAATACTATTAACATATATTTTAAAACAGTGACCTGATATTCGTAATTGTGAACTTTTCGTTGATTGTTAAGTAATGCTTTATAATATTATATGGATTGAATCACTGTTAAATTGGGGCCAAACCCATTGGACCCAAACTGACAAGAATGCCTACTCTCGTATACAGTTTGACTTCTAATCTACGTCGAAGTTTATGTACTTACTGTGTGACGCTTTTTTAAAGGTGATGTATTAGACTAAACCTGAAACTCCAGAAGTTAGAAGCATAAATATTATAATATCGGTTTCTATCTTATAGAATATACCACTAAGGAAAGATTTTAGGAACTACAAACCCTTAAATAGTGGTAATCGATTTTTATAAGGGGGTTAGTTATTGGTGTTGATTTAAAAATTATATGGGAGGTTGTAAGAGGCCAGTATTTAAACAGTCACTGAAATTCGGTCGTAGAATCCTAAATGCGAAAGTGAGTTTGTTTGTTTGTGTGTTTGTTATGCTTTCAGGCCTCAACGGATCAACGGATAATCATGAAATTTTGCATACACGTTGTTAGGGAATAAGAAGGTCATAGAAGAAATAGGGTACTTTTTGTCCCGAATTCTCGCGAGATCTCCGAAATTACTGCGGGTGAAACCGCGGGGAACAGATAGTGATCACATAGTGGGAACTCAAAGGCAGTAAACCGCGGTTTCTAGAACACGTCATCGTCTTCATCGTTTCATGTCACGTGGTCACGAAAAATCTTCCAATCAAAAGTTGAATTTTTCGTGACCATATGACATGACGATAAAATCCCTTAGTTTTCTATAGAGATAACAATCATAGTTTGTGGACTTGGCTAAGCAATGCGTATATGCGTATGCGTAGCGTATGGAATAAGCAAATATGACGTTGACTTCGTGTGTCCAGGTGGCGCACTACATCGGCGAGATGTGCCGCTACGTGCTCGCGACCCCGCCCTCGCCCGCGGACACGCAGCACTCGGTGCGCGTCGTCTACGGCAACGGGATGAGACCACAGGTACACACTTGTTTATACGGGATTTCAGATGATCTATTTGCCAAACTTTATCGAAATCAGTTCAGCGGTTTAGGAGTGAAAGACGGAGTTGCTTGTGCATTTTATTTATTTTATTAGTAGACTAGCTGTCCCGAGCGGTTTCTCCCGCGATAATTTCGAAGTTTCCCGCGGAATTTAAAAAATTAAAGTCAAATTATTTATTAAATTTTGGCCCATAATATCAAATATGGCTCTTTTTGACGTCAATATAATTACAGTTATTATGACAGCACCCATATACAAACTTTGCAACCCCTTTTCGTCCCCATAGGGGTTGAATTTTTAAAAATCCTAATCGGATGCCTACGTCATACAAAGAACACACGCTCGAAGTTTCAGGTCTCTACGATCAGCGGTTTAGTTTGTGCGTTGATCCATCAGTAATTCAGGATAAAGAATTTTATATGTGTAGCTATGAATTATTGTTAATTCAGAAGTTTCAGAACCAAATATAACTAAATATAAATCACATCGCCTTTACTCCAATAGATATGGATGGATTTTGTGAATCGCTTCAACATCAAGCACGTAGCAGAGTTTTATGGAGCGACAGAAGGAAATGCTAATATAGGTGAGTGGTTTAATATAAGTCGAATAGAAAACTTAGAAAAATAGAAAATTAGCCCATTCAAGTTCATGATTCAACATTCATTCAGTTCATGACACAACTAAAGATCGTATAAAAAAAATAATAAAAACCACCCAAACCCTTTATTCAACAAGAGCGTTGTACAATGTACATCTCCCACCAGCAGTAATACCTTAACGTACCCATAATTAAGTGTTAAGTGTTATAGATATAGAGACTAGTCTTCTTCACAGTCATTTATGTTTATTACAATTAAGTGAGCAATGAAAAAAGAACAAACTTAAATATTCCAATGTTGTTTGTGCAGTGAACATCGACAGCAAGCCGGGCGCGATCGGGTTCGTGTCTCGGATCATACCGTACGTGTACCCCATCGCCATCATACGAGTGGACGAGGCGGGCGAGCCCGTCCGGGACGAGCACGGATTCTGTCAGGTATTTAAGTCTATATCACAGATTGCTGCGCCATCTGAGCTGGTACCCTTATGCTCAGAAGGTAAAAAATTTGAAATATGAAAAATTAATTGATTTAACAATTAAAGATATTTCTTTTCTATCTGGTCCCAAACTAAGCAGAGTTTGTAGTATGGATACTACATAAATAATACTTGCATACTTTTTTATAAAATATGGCATGCATGGTGCTGACTGGGTATGAAAATCAAAATTATATTTGGTCTCCGCCAGTTACATAGTAAAAAAATTATAATAGACAAGTATTTTTGATTTATCAAATTATAAAAAAAATACGTAGATAAAGCGCATTAAAGTTGTTTAGGTGTGATCGTGACGTTATAAACTGTACAGGTTCGTGACGTCACGCGACATTTCGACTCAATATATCGCCGTTACTTTGTGATGCTGTAAAAAAAAACCGTGTTCAATATTTTTGATAATTTACACGATGGGCGATTGGCGCAGTCGGTCACCACCACGCGTACCCATTATCAAGGGGTTCCGGGTTCGATTCTCGGTGGAGGTGGACTTTGTGTTATGAACACAGGGTTCCATTTTCCAGTCTGGGTGTATCGGTATATCTATAGTGTAATAGGTATATATGTAGTAATATGTAGTATAAACCACGTTTGCTTGGTTTCCATGACACAAGCTTATAGCTTTCTGTGGGATCAAGTAGATCTGTGTATTGTGAAGTGGATTACCTATTATTAAAAAAAAAACTTATGTGTGTGTCTGCTGCGGTTGCATGCAGCTAGCCAAGCCCAACGAGCCGGGCGTGTTCATTGGCAAGATATCGGCGAACCCGTCGCGGGCCTACCTCGGCTACGTGGACGCCTCCGCCTCCGAGAAGAAGGTGGTGCGGGACGTCTTCGCGAAGGGGGACTCCGCTTTCATATCCGGTATGCACCCACTATGTGCCTATACAGGCAGACTCAAATATGTAAACACTTTTGAACTTTATTGTTATTTGCAATGAGTTTTGACGACTATGTCAATTAAAGTGATTACATGTTTCTGGTGCTGACTATACATGTTTATACATACCTAAGTATAAAATTAAACAATGAAAAAAATTCAGCGGATTTTCTTTTACATAATAAAATATAGTTGCCTACAAATTCAAACAACTGACATGAAACAGCGTTGAGTGTAACCATCAGTGGCTGTAAGACATCTTTGTTTGTATTTTGTGTGATATTTTAAGAGCTGTGACTACTACTACAGAAATAAAAAAGCATTAGTGTGAACTACTACTACTATTGATCAACTAACCAACGGATAACATAATAATATGTCGTATTAAAATTTCTAGTAATAGACGGTAAACACTGAAGTGTTCTGCAATTTTAAAACACAGCAGCATATGAACGAGTTTGTGATACGTGTATCGATAGGGCCTAACAAATAACAATTAATGTACGTTCCGATATAAACTGCGACCACTGGCCAGTGGTTTTACTGAGGAGAAATTCGTTCCGTTCTAGCAGATAGTATACTGCCGCAGTATCCTAAGGTGGGCAGTATGACGTCATAATCGTAGCCATTTTTGTACTGTGAGCAATGGCGTTTTTGAGGTAATGTGCTCTCAGTTGTTTGACCACATCACCAACTTCCGACTAATAATAATTGGTCAACCGCGTAGGTCGGTTGTCAATGAATGGTCGATGGCGTGACATGACAATGACAGCATACTGGACTGCGTTCCGTTTATGGTAACCAGTATAGCTA
Source organism: Zygaena filipendulae (assembly GCA_907165275.2). Classification (NCBI taxonomy): domain Eukaryota; kingdom Metazoa; phylum Arthropoda; class Insecta; order Lepidoptera; family Zygaenidae; genus Zygaena; species Zygaena filipendulae. The sequence goes on from OU015649.1 coordinate 5,392,343, forward strand.
ACTATAAAGGAAAGGAACTAAATTGACCACATACCTTACAGCAGTGGCGAAGGTACCATACAAGCCGATTCCCACCGGCTTCCCTTCAGAAGTTGGGAACACAACCACTCTCTCTACCGTAATTTAGAAATGGCACAATCATTATCTCTACTGAGTAGAAAACATTACAAAACGCCTAAACTATCAACAAAATTTGCTCTTCAACAACAAATTGTTATAAAATAAGCCCCTGGCGCGATCGGCTTTTTGGCAGTTAAACTTCCATACAAAATAATGCCATGACGTCACATCAAGGTCGCAGGCAGCCGGCTAAAATAGCTACTTTGGTAAGCCGCTACAAATCGAGTTACTCTCTCCATTTCACTCACGCGCACGCATTTTCTATTACTGTCTCAACAAATATCCTTATTGGTCCTAGAAATTCGAAACAAAGCGGACATTCTGAGATGACTGTTGACAGACAACTTGAGTTTATGACGAAAAAATTGAAAATTTGAATTTGTTAGTTAGTGTCACATATTAGAATTTATTTCTTGGTATTAAAATGTATATATATGTCTTGCATATAAAAATGTATCGGAGATTAAATAGAGAGAAAAAGAAAAACAGGTACGTAACTACTCTAAGTATAACTTTATAATTAAACCTATATTATACCTATTTACGAATAACTACGGATACGTCGGTGCACGGAAAAACCTAAAAAGGTTTATGTAGCACCGTCAAGTGGTTAACAATGTTTATAAATTAGTAAATAAATAAATAAATAAAAATAAAATAAAATAGTGATTAGTATTAAAGTTGGACTTTTTTGTTGTTGTGTGTAGTGATAGTGAAAGCAGTTACGCAGACGTACGTTGAAATTAGGTACTTATTTGCGGTAAGTAGATAGTTTAATAAGTTGAAATTACGTATTTATAGTAGGTACCAAATAGATTTCCGGCTTGCCTCTCTCAATATTTCACCCTTCGCCACTGCCTTACAGTGCTATCCGTAATAACGGAACATACCCTTAACCTAACGCTCGTGTGTGGTGGAATCCCAGGCGACATCCTGGTGGCGGACGAGCTCGGCTACCTGTACTTCCGCGACCGCACCGGCGACACGTTCCGGTGGAAGGGCGAGAACGTCAGCACCACGGAGGTGGAGGCGGCCGTGTCGCGCGTCGCCGGACACCGGGACGCGGTCGTGTACGGCGTGCTGGTGAGTACTGAGTACTGAGTACCCAAGCACCTGCAGTCTGTGTGCAAAGAAGTGTATGCGTGTCTGTATGTATGTATGTATGTTTGTATGTATGTATGTGTGTGTGTATGTGTGCCTGTGTGTGTGTGTGGTCGATTCACATATTAATACAAATTACAAACGCATACGCATAGAAACTTCACAAGCCGACTTCTTAGTAGTAGGTGGGAGATATCGGTTAGCTTGAATGGAGTGTCACGGGTGTTCTAAAGGAAATGTCATTGACGGATGATCCCCTCTGTCTATGGAGGGTAGAAGTAAGGAGAACCATCTCGTATGGGGGATTAGTTGAAAAAGTGTCCAGCGGTAAACAGCAAATTATAGTTCGAACACTCGCCGAAATGGCGCTAGTGTAGGATGTGGATATGATATGCACTTAGCAGTTATAAACAGAGTGAAGTGTTCTGAGTGGAAAAATTTAATAAAAAATGCGCTGTAACAAACCGGAAACTCTTCTTTCCTTTTTTAATTTAGTATCCTACTCTAATAGTTTGTGGCGCTCTTTTTGAAATTCTTCCACATGCTACTATGGCGCCACCTTAATTTGCTCCCTTTCAACAGACACTTTTTAATACACTGAGATGCTCCTCCTTACTTCTACCCTCCATACCTCTGTCGAAATGAGAGCACAGCCCATGCCCGGCCGTGTATTGATATCACTAAAACGTAACTAGTGTGAAAATTCTTTGTTTTTTTATACTAGTAACGCTTTGCGTCAATGTTTTGCTTGTGTTTTGGTAAGTAATCGCGAAATCGTAAAATGGTTACATCTTGTTGAAGCCCTTATAGTGATGGAACTATAAAAAAATCAATGTGAGAATATGTATAATAAAGTAAATACTAATTTTTTATGATAATTCTGCCAAATTTAAACTTTAACTCAAAAGTTTAAACAAAAGTGTCACAATAACCGACTATTTTCCCGGTTTCAGTTATTATATTTTTATTATTATTAGTACTAAATGCCTTACTTAGTATATCAAAAGCAGCAGCCATTTAGTTATAGAAAACGCTAGCTGTTCCCGTGTGGATTTCGGGTTACAAAGTACCCTATGTTGTTGTAAAGCACGCGTTGTCAGGGGTACAGAGAAGGCTCTGTACCGCGTGACAACGCGTTTACAAAATATCATGATGATCGGTTGAGTAGTTAACGCGTGAAAAGGTAACAGTCAGACAGACAGAGGTACTTTCGCATTTATAATACTATACTAGCTGTTCCACCGCGGTTTTACCCGCGATTATTTGGAGACTCCGCGAATCCGAGATAAAATTAAGCTATACCTCTCCTTTTCTGTACCCGTGACAACGTGTTTTGAAGAGGTTTCAACCACGTTAATTTCGGAGTTTTCATGAGAATTCCGGAATAAAAACTACCCTTTGTCCTTCTCTATATACCCGACAACGTGTATACCAAATTTCTTGATGATCGCTTGAGCCATTACGGCTTGAAACCGTAACAAACAAACAAACTCACTGTCGCATTTATAATAGTAAGGATAAGGATGAACTGTCGTTGTGACGTCGTCGCCGGGCTTGTGTGTGCACCGTGCACCGTGCACCGTGCAGGTGCCGGGCGCGGAGGGCCGGGCGGGCATGTGCGGCGTGGTGGACGCGGACGGGTCGCTGGAGCTGGCGCGGCTGGCGCGGGCCCTCGCCGCGGAGCTGCCGCCGTACGCGCGGCCCGTGTTCCTGCGCCTCATGACCAGCCTCGACATGACCGGTGAGACCGCCGCCCACTCCGTACATATACCTACACATATACAGTTACGCTTTTATAGCAAACTTCCAAACGATTTAGCTGATTTGTCAATAAATTTAAAAACAAATTCTGCCATGAATCATATCCATATAGTGTATAGTAGATTATTTAAATGATACATAATATATTACATACATACAGTAATCCTAATAAAAAAAATTGAATACGGATTTGATGGGGCATAGCGAGTGCGGATTAGTCTTCTTCGTCTCAGTCGTCTAATAAGTGGGTAGTGGTCTTGGCGAATCTTTTTCATCTCTATTCGCGGCGCTGCGTGTACACTCAGTAAAGGAACAGTTTAGACATGATTTAATGAGGTCTCTTCATCTTGTGTTTACAGTCTCGACCACACTCACTTAACATCAGGTGAGTTGTGGTCTAACGACTAGTCGGTTCACAAAAAAAACTTAAAACGAAAAAATTAAGGTCCAGTTTTAATTGTGTGTCAATGAATTTTTTTATATAAAACTATTGGAAGTATATTAATGGTTTGTATAAGCAGCTTAAGTCCCGTCGCAAATGTTGATTAAACGAACGTAAAGAACACAAAGCTTGTGTAAGACGTTTTGAAATAGCTGAATGTGTATCAAGATTGAGTTATGTTTGATAGAAATGTATCACTCAAAGCAAATGATAGGCACATAATCATACTTTAACAACGACATGGTAAGTACGCATAATAATGTATATCTATCACTTATATACTTAGGTGTTCTGAAGTTCAGGACGCGCCGACAGGTCATACTCAAGAGTCAAGGGTAATAATAATTATCCTTGAGTATATTCAACATCCCTTTTCTATGTATTGTCCCCGATGCGTCGACAAAACTATACATTACTAAAAATAGTATTATAAAGAGCTAAAGTTTGTGAGTTTGTGAATTGTGAGTTTGTAAGTTTGTGACGTTGTAGGGGGTCGTGTATCTCTGGATCTACTGAACCAATTTTGAAAATGTTCCTGAGTGTTATAAGGTACTTATACTATTATATAGGGGCTTTTTATACCGCAATTCCCACGGGAACTCCGAAATTACCGCAGGCTAAACCGCGGGGGACAGCTAGTTATATTATGTAAAGGTCATCCACAGTAAATCTTGACTTGTTATCTCTGTGATTTATCAGTGTTTTGTGAATTGTCGAAAGCTCGAAATATCCCGTTTAAAATTATTATACACTAGCTGCCCCGGGCGGTTAACCCGCAGTAATTTTGGAGTTCCCATAGGAATTTCGGGATAAAAGTAACCCTATGTCACTCAGGACTACCAAAATCGGTTCAGTAGATCCAGAGATTACTCCCTACAACGTCACAAACTCACAATTTACAAACTTTACCTCTTTATAATATTAGTAAAGATAACGTGTTATAAAATGTGATTTCATCAATGTGTCTTAGGTACGTTCAAAATGAAAAAGACGGAGCTACAAAAAGAAGGTTTCAACCCTCTGCTGGTGAAAAAAGACAAACTGTATTATCTGGATGCGAAGCGAGGCCAGTATCTGCCGCTCGGCGAAAAGGAGTTCGACAAAATCGAGAAAGGAGAAATACGACTGTGATAAGGGGTGGGGGATTTATTATGGTTAGATTATCACGTGATATTATAGAGCTGCTCTTACACGAACTTTCAAATTTAGTGAATAGCAACATAGTTGCCGAAACAATTGCCTGCAATATCTAAATGTTATACTAATTTTTTTTTTACATGTATAGGAGTAGGTTCAGAATTGCTTAAACCCGACGAGTGTCGCCGGCCAAACAATCGCTTCGAAAATAGCCTGTGTAAGAGCACTCGAACAGATTGAATCTTGAACAAAAGGCTGGATGGTAGATAAGTTTGATTTAGATTAAATATATGGAAAAATTCTATTTTCTTCGGTGTATTAAATATCTTAAGTATTTTTCACTTTAATCATAAAACGAGAGCTTATAACCTCTGGGGCACGGTAGGATATCAAAAATATATTATCCATTATATATTTTATTAGTACTGCCGAATAAGTTATCGTAAGAAAACATAACGCGGCTAGCAAGTGGCAACCGAACGCTACGCGTCAGGGATTTTTGTAACAATTTGTGATGCATTCGAAAAGTTTATAATAAATTGTTTTATAAAAGTATCTCTTATAGAGCGTGAACGTAATGATACACGTACATGTTTCTTATTCCCTCTCATTATACTATGTAATTATTTATTTATTTATTTCAAGAATAATCGTACAGTGCTTACAAGCTAAACTAATGCGACTATATGACGACTTTTTAACTCATATAGGTACAAGTTGACTCCTCAAATTCGGGACTCATTCCTTCCCATTGCTGATATTATTGTGCGTATAAATAGGTTTAATTCAGTGCACGTTGTTTCATGAATAAAACAAAAGGGAGCAATAAGTATAGGTACATGTATTTCGTTAGTCGTATTCTTGCTTCACTGGGAAATGGGAATATGTTGTCACAGTGGGTCAGTACGCAGGTAACAGCACAAAGGAATATTTAATGGAGTTCCAATTTCGTGTTACAGCGTTGAATGTATAAAATTCACCCAAATATATTGAGTGACTTGAAAAAGCCCACATTCATAAAATATTCTATTGACATTACGAATTATCACGCGACTGTGGATTGTGGACTTTGTAAACGAAGTGATGATATTTATGATAATTATTGTCGTAACTACGCAGTACCTAGAATTTGTTCAATAGCGCTTATCGCAAAAGCAACATAAACGTTTCTTATTTTTTAAATTTTTGCTTGAGAATATAACAAATAAGTAGAAATAATATACAAATAAGTATTTTTCGTTCAATTTTCATTTTCTTATCTACACAGTACAAAATTTGCTTTAAAAGCGAAATTGAAAACCTCTCATTGTCGTTCAGGGTATTTGTAGTGTCATGAATTTGCATGATTAGCCAGTTTGATACGAGTGCATAACAAAGAAATAGCTTACAGAGCTGTAACAGAGCTCCGCGATTTAGCATGTTTCCTCGTGCAAAAAAATAGCTGTTTTGCCGCGTCCCAATTTGGCTACTTGACAAAAAATTTTTTTTTAGTCCGTCGTGTAGATTAGAAAAAAATATTGGACACGTATTTTTTCTTTTTTTACGTACTCAAAAAATAACAGAAATACATTGAGTTGAAATTTCGCGTGACGTCACAATTCGGTGTGGTTTGTATGGCGCTTATAATGAATATTGACGTCATGAGCCCCCCACCCTAAACTTTAATGCGCTTTATCTATGTTCATTTTCATTAAATTGAAAAAGCAAAAAATACGTGTCTATTATTTTTTTATTTTCTAACTGACGGACTAATTAGAATTTTGATATTCATACCTTGGAGAATACCCAATTTGAATTCACCAGAGTCCAAAGTCTAAACTCTCACTCGATGAATGAATAGAAAAAAAATAAGGGTCATACTCATTCCACTCCACGGTACAGACTACAGCAGGTAAACGAACTTGGTGAACATAAGTAGGTATTGGTTATTATAATTTAATCCACGCGCCGGCGACCGGAGAAAGGAAACGTTGCAAGCCAACATTGCGCTATGAGTATACCTAATAGTTATCTATACAAATAAATAAAATCGAAGCGTCGTTCGGTAATATCCCGATAATAACCTTCTATTGAACTCAGAGGATTATAATTATGCGTACAACGGTTTTTAATAACAGTTTAAGATAAAAGGTTTTTTAAGATCTCTTGTTATTAATTTGCGGAGCAGCTAATCTACTACTATTCTTCTTAAGTAAATTAGAGCCTCGTTGATTTTTTTATTATTTATATACTTAAGTGGTGTTTGTATATTATGGGTTCAAGGTTTACATAAAGTAGGTACCTATTTATTATAGTTGTTATAAGTACTTAAAATATAAATGTTATAAATCTTATATATTACTACCGGGGTTGTTAATGATACTATTGTAGGTATACCAGCTCAATTAAAATAGTCGCAGTTCGTAGTTACTGTGAAATATACATAGTTAATATAATATTTATACTATTAATATATAGTATTAGGTAGGTATGCTTTATATAATTATACGAGGTCGTAGAAATATATATCTGTTACTAATTTTTTGCAACTGGTTGGCGATATGATCCAAAATGTCATAAAAAGGTTTTTTTTAGGCTCCCTTGTAAATTGGATTTTTTTTTGTAAACTATTAACTGTCGTCATTCCTGTTTAAGACTGATCTTGTTTTTTATTTCAAATTTTATTTCAATATTTTGGACTTATTCGATACTCTACCTAATAAATATAATATGTGCTTATAGATATTTTTTAATATACTTTTATAGTATAAACGAAATTTTGTTTTATTTGTAGTTTGGTTAATTTCGGTATCCTCGCAATTTTTACAATCGCTTCAGTCCAAAGAGTACCCCCTTCATTTAACTTACGTAACGGTTTATCTCTTTAAAGTGTAGTATAAAGTTATGAACCGATTATTTCTGAAAAGAGGTTAAATTTTACTTAAAAAAATGTCAAAAATATTTAATTTTGGAACTCAACCTCAAAATATTTAGTGACATGGTATAACACGATTTCCGCGTAAAATATTATTGGACTGTTGTTTATTATTTTTTTTGCACATCGCGCGATCTTTTTGTCTTACACGTAATATATTATAGTTGTATACATGTTTAAATGAATGTCGGTTTTTCAATATTGTCATCGTATCGCGCGATCCGTTCGGGGATCAGCTGTTGTCGACGCATGTGCAGCTGGCGGCTGGCGCTGTCGAGGGGAGGACTCGGCGGATCCGCCATTGACGCGCGGTCGCTCGCTCGGGCTTCACTCGCCTAACCGCGCCCGCGTTCCCCTAAAATACAATAAATATCTGTGTGGCGCGTCGCGTCGCCTGGTGCCGAGTACCGACCGGCGAGGTGCGCGCATCACGTGTGTTTTATAGTGTTGGTCGTTCGTTGCTCGTGCATAGTAAGCGGCGCGTGGTGCGACCCACTGGGCCGGGCGCCAGCATGGACGCGCTTCTGGCCACGCTCGCGGCTCTCATGGCATTGGCTGCCACGATGGCTGCCGTGCTCAGTACGCTCTCCAAAGCGGCGATTTTCGCCATACTCGCCATCGCACCTTGCGTGTACCGCTACAGGAAAAACATTTATGTGATCGTGAAAACCCTACCCAGAGACACCAAGTGAGTAGATTTATGTTTTATTATTTATTTACGTTACCTATATAAATACACTTAGATACCTGGAGATATTTGATAGGTACATACCATGTAGGTAGCTGTTATATAAAGTTCATGGTCTTTATTTCTTGTAAATAATATCGATTTTCTTCCACAACACATCGGTAGCTTTCTTATATTGTAGATACCGTTGTATAGTATATTACCTAAATCCCAAAGACATTCTATATTAAAACATCATTCAATGACAGATCATTAACAACCAAATCTTCCGATAAAATACGTACCGTAACATTATTATTTAGTTAATCAAATATATTTCATTATTGTCTCCAAATTAAGGACTTCAATATTTACTATTATAGGTAAATGTGAAAGTAGGTTTGTTTGTTTCTTACGCTTTCACGCCTTAACGGCTCAATCGATCATCCCGAAATTTTGCACACACGATTTCAGGGGTACCGAAAAGGATATAGGGTATTTTTTGTCCCGGAATTCCCGCGGGAACTCTGAAATTACCGGGGGTGAAACCGCGGGGAACAGCTAGTACAAAATAAAATTAGAAATATCTAGGTTGCATAAAAGAATCTTCTTTCATGCTATCTACCACTAAAACTAATTTAAAAAAATTGGCTGGCTGACGAAAATATTAGTATTTATAGTATATTATAACAATACAATAACATCCATAGTATATATATATAAATAAGTTATAGATAAGCATGACTTAAAAACAGTAGGTAGGTAGGTACATGTAAACTGTTTACACAGCAGCACATACATAAATATGTATAGGTAGGTACCTAAACTTTTTCCTGACAATAACGAACAAAAACAAGAATTATCCAATTTGGTGCAGTCGTTTGTACTTTGGAAGTCATGCGCTTATGGCAACACATTTGGCGATTAATTTTTATTTATATTAATACCTACTTAGTTATCTAAGTATTAATTAACAATTTACTTTAAATTTTATCATAAGCAATATAGAAGTATAAAAGATGCTGAACAAAATAAACTCAAAAGTACCAAATTTTTGCTAATTTTTGTATATATTGTATATTTTTTTATTTTTTAAAAATTAGTCATATTGTTAAAATAATTTAGATTATTACAATTATAAATCTATCTGCGTAATCTTATTAGGTACCTATATAATTTTAATATCTATCATTTTAATCCGAACTTGGCTTCCATTCTACGTATTCTAACAACTTCAACTTGTATAGCGGTCATTGTGCCGAAGCCGATGAGCTCCAGTGCTCATTGTCTTCCACAAATTTAACGCGTTTCTGTCACTTGTGATGAGATGTAAATTTTAAAACTAACAGGTGTATGGCACAATTGAGTAGGTAAGTAGGTAGGTATAAGATAATATTTGTTTATGAGAATGTGGAATATTTATCTCGATAACATCCATACGTTGATAGGATAGAAACAAAGGATATTCTCACTAGATTACTTTTATGATGGAAGATGAGAACGGCATTTCTCTTTGTCCTTCGATGCATATTTCCTTTGTCTGATGTAGGTAATGAATCCATATAATTACGTCGAATAAATAAATACATGCGTAAGTACTAGTAGTAGTAGTAGATAGGTTCTACAATTTACAAGATAGTAGGCGGTAGTCATATTATTATCTACTAGCTGTGCCCCGCAGTTTCACCCGCATGAAAGGTTTTTATACAACAACTTTTTTCCCGACATCCGATTTCAATGGAACAAAGCCTATATGTAGCTCCAGGCTAAGCTTAATCTACCTGTGAAAACCGCATGACAATCGGTTCAGTAGATGCGGAGATTATCGCGAACAGACAGACGAGGCAGACAGAAAATAATTAAAAACTTTTTTTTTTGGGCTTAGTACAAGGAACGTGCAGGAACTATAGGTGGCAGCACTAAATCGACAAAAGAGACTATGCGGACAGTAGAGGAAACTTATTAGACCTGTCATCGTGCTTTCGGACGGAAGATAATAATTGAAGAGATAGTTTTGTTTTCATAATTATGTAAACAAAACTATCTCCTCAATTAGGTATATTATATTTTTGAATAGGTATGATAAAGGTTATAAAATATGGGTTCCGGTCTATCTATATCTAGGTATACAAAAACTGTAGAGAGGTCAATTCTGTACATTGAATATAATATATTCAAAATTAATATCGGAGGATGAATGGTGATCGATACTGATGTCAAAAAAGCAATCAGTAAATTTTTTGTCTGTCTGTCTGTCTGTATATGCACGCATGGGTCAAAAACTAGTGAAGGGATTTTAACCAAATCTTGGTACGATTGTAGTCCATACTCCTGGACAGGTTATAGGCTATATAATAATTATAATATCATTTATAATAATAAATATATAACATAACGCTAAGACACATAGGAGCTGAGCAGTGACGATAAATTTGAAGCAAGTCGGATGAAAATGCGCTTTCGAGCTCTTTTCCTCGCATACGTTTACTCAATCACGCAAAAACGGCTGAACGGATTTAGATGAAATTTGACGTGCACGTTGTCAGGGGTACAGAGAAGCACATAGGGTAGTTTTTATCCCGGGATTCATGCGGGAACTCCGAAATTATCGCGGGTGAAACCGCGAGGCACAGCTAGTCATCATCTATAATATAATAATTAATGATCGTCAGTGGCCAAAATATGTCAAAAGGTTAAAAGCTTTCGAGGCCGGCCATGTATTGGAGGTTGAAGAGATGAGGATGAGGAGGATGATCTAATGAAGAACATGAGGCTGTGAAAACTGGTAAAATTGTGGCACAAACTAAAATATCCAATGTTTACGATAATAAAATAATCCTTACTAATATTATAAATGCGGAAGTGAGTTTTGTTTGTTTACTTGTGAAGTTTTGCATACAAGTTTTCAGGGGGTTTATTTACTACTAGCTGTTCGGAATTCCTGAACTCCGGACTGTTCGGAACTCCGAACAGCTAGCTAGTGGTAAATAATTTTCTGAATTCCCTTTTCTTGTAATTTTTTTTTTGTTATTTTTTGTCGATGTATTGATAGTTGATACATCCAGAAATACAATAATGAATTGTGATTAGCTAGAATAATAATTTTCACTAGTAAAATTAATCCTGTTTACTTGTACTAAATGTCAATGGCAACTATCAATAGATTCGGATTGGCGACGCCAGTCGGCAGCACCGTCGTTGTGCACGTTCCCTATAGGCCTGCATATTATTGTAAGTCTATCGTGAGAACCAACCTAAGGGGTTATGTTGAAAAGTGTGGTGAAAAGTGAGTGATAGCGCGCGTAGGTAATAAATGATGTGAGTGAAATGGGCATGTTGACTAAATTTTATTTTTTATTCCGTCTTGTAGATTATTAAAAAATATTGGACACGTATTTTTGTTTTTTTTTTTAAGTAATCAAAAAATAACGGCGATATATTGAGTTGAAATTCCGCGTGACGTTACTATTCTGATAGTTTGTATGGCGGTTTTAGCGGTTAGTGACGTCACGACCCCCTCACCCTAAACTTTAATGCGCTTTATCTCTATATATTTTAATTTATTTAAAAAAGCAAAAAAATACGTGTCTATTGTTTTTTTATGTTCTTAGGCCCCTGCAGAGTAGGTACATAATTATATACAGGGATCATCTTATGTCATGATCATCGTATATCAGTAGGTACTTATCTTATAATATACTAGCTGTTCCCCCCGGTTTCACCCGCGTTAATTTCAGAGATCCCGCGGGAAATCCCGGATGAAAGTACTTTATATATATTTTTATGTACCTCTGACAACGTGTGGTATGCAAAATTTCATGCAGTTTCACCAGCTCAAATTTCGGAGTTCCCCCGGGAATTCCGGGATTAAAGTACCCTCTGTACCACTGACAACGTATACGCAAAATTTTATGATGATCGGTTGATTCGTTAAGGCGTATGCGAGGATAAGAGCTCGAAAGCGCATTTTCATCCGACTTGCTTCAAATTTATCGTCACTGCTCAGCTTCTATGTGTATTAGCGTTATGTTATATAGCCTATAACCTGCCCAGGAGTATGGACTACAATCTTACCAAGTTTGGTTAAAATCCCTTCAGTAGTTTTTGACCCATGCGTGCACATACAGACAGACAGACAGACAAAAAATTTACTGATTGCATTTTTGGCATCAGTATCGATCACCATTCATCCTCCAATATGATTTTTTAATATACATATATTCAATGTACAGAAATGACCACTCTACAGTTTTATTATAAGTATAGATATAGATGTAAAATAGGGCCGAATATAATTTTTTATGATGATTGTGCATCATTCAAACTTGATATCAAAAAGAGATATCTAAACAAAAAGAGTGAAAACCGTCTGATGGTTGTCTAACTTTTATTTATATTACAATAAACATCAAAGAATAGTATTTAGGTACCTAATTAATAATATTTTTCAATTTCTTTTTAATGCAATATATTACAAGATAATATGATTTTGACGAGTGGCGATAGTTTAAGAGCCCTGGGGTCATAACAATTGTTATGTTGCGACAATGATGGTAGCGGACTTCCGGACACGACTCTCCCATTTGTACCCGCAGACGAAATAAAAAGTCGTACCCGCCTCGTGGAAACGAGAAACGGACATCGGTAGATACCGGTGATAAATGGGAACTTTTATGACATTGTTATAAAATGCCCTATTTGTCATCAGTAGAAAACGGGGAAAACTAGAAATGACCTCCAAACACCACGTGACCGGTACCACATATTAAATATATTGATGTTCGAAATAAGAAGGTATTAATTATATATTTAATGTTATGTGCCCAACTACGTAATTGTAATTAGGTAGACTGTAGACATGTATAAAAATAGTTTAACTACATCCTATAGGTATGCAATTAGATACATAGTGTACATAGTGTTCGACTTGATTTTGTTCAACCATAATTAGGTATATTTAGGTATTGCTGTTTAATGCACCGTGGTAAAAATTGATATCAAATGTAAATATCAGTCCATTACAAAATATCTAATTCACCTAAATTCCTATCGAAAACGATTTTGTCGTTGAGATCTGACATTAGATAGGTAAGGTAATTCTAATGCAAAGTAAAGAATAGATCATTACATTATTTCAAATACCTACACTGGTTGTAAATTATATTTAGGTATGCATTAAAGTTACAATTTTTACTTTCGATAGTGTTCGACATATAAAGTGATATTAACTGATAGTAAAAGTAAGCACTTTAGTCAGTTATGAATTACCTATTTACATTTAACGTTGTCCTATAAAATGAGTAGGTAATCAATTAATCAATGAAATACCTACTTAGCTCTTTTGTTTTATTAATTGGTGCCCGCGGCTTCGCTTTTGTTAATTATTATAGATTTTCAATCAATTTTCTATCCCTCAGGAACACATTTTTTTTTTGTATATATAGTGGGTACCCTATTTCTTTTTCTGTACTCCTGACAACGTGTTTCATGATGACTGGTTGAGTATGAATAGTAGCGTAGTATGAGTGGTAGCGTAACAAACAAACAAACTCACTTTCGTTTTTCTGAAATTAGTTGGGTGTATTAATAGAATGCCATCGATCGTTATACTATTATATTACAGTAAACTCATAGGTACCTAATTTGCTATTGAAAATTTTATCTGCTACTCCATAGAAAATAAGCAAATTAGTGCTACTGTAATAACATCTTTTGTTCTTCCGGCAAAGCGTCCATTTTTAAAACCTACTTATCACTTCACATTTTTTGAAAACGTAAAATTAAGCACTGTAAGCCGCATATTAATACGTGTAATATGAAATAAAATAAATGAAATCAACGTATAATACGTATACGTATTAGTTATACGCTATAATACACGTATAGGTACATATATTAAATACAATAACTAGAATGCTAGTACGGCGAAGAGTTGTTTGCGCAGTCGGTTTGTTCGGTGAGGTCGATTTGCAGTGATAGGTTCTCTTCTCAAACGTCAATTTTCTTAGATAGGTAAACTATTAGCCGATTTGCGGCTAGAAACGCCGCTTACTGTGTGTAGTGATCGTCTCAGAGTCGGCCAGCAGACAGCAACCGAACTCCTCGGCCTGTAAGTCCAATGTGAATACGCGCTTTTATCATAAAAAGACTAGGTATCAGTTTTGCATAATTATTCAGCAAAAATATCAATTTAGCAGTAATTAATAAAATATGGTTAGGTATATTGCACACTACGTTGGTAGGTACTGTAGTTACTGTTGGTTAAATTTTGTTATCAGGTTAACAGTAGGTACGTAAACCTTGCGTTGAATCAGACGGGTCACGGGATAAATATAAATATAGAGTCAAGGTTAGCATCACACGGTCGTCTACGACCTTGAAAAACATCGGAGAATCCACTTTCCTACTGAACTAGCTACGGTGGCCGCGGTGGCGGTAACTATGCGTATGCGTAACGTAAACTATTGAGAAAGAGTAAAAGACTTATTTCAGGAATATATTATGCTACTAGCTGTTCCCCGCGACTTCACCCGCGTTAATTTCGGAGATCCCGCAGGAATTCCAGGATAAAAAGTACCCTATGCCCTTTTCTGTAGGTACGCCTGACAACATGTAGGGTATAATTTCATGATGATCGGTGGAGCCTTTCAAGCTTAAGGCTCGAAAGCGTAACAAATTCACCCGGAAAATATGGACTCCATGTCCTTTTATCTGTACTCCTGACAGCGGGTATAGGTAGTATGCAAAATTTAACGTATAGTTTTACCCGCGTTTCGAGGGAGTTCTGGGATAAAAGAACTTTACGCCGGACAATATGTAGGTAAGCAAAATTTCCTGATGATCGGTTGAGTCGTTTAGGCGTGAAAGCTTAACAAATATACAAACAAATTCACTTTTACCTTTATAATAGTAAAGACACGTAAGGATAAATTTTAACCCATGATCTCGTCCGCGTTTATTTCAGAACTAGCTGTGCCCTGCGGTTTCACCCGCGGTAATTTCGGAGTTCCCGCGGGAATTCCGGGATAAAAGTACCCTATGTCCTTCTCTGTATCCCTGACAACGTGCATGCAAAATTTCATCCAACATCCACACTTTCACATTTACAATATTAGTAGGATGACCAGCATTTTTTTTTTAATATCTCGAGTTCCAGATGGAATTTCGAAAAAATCGAAACATTCCTATTTATCTCCGATGTACAGATATCGACCTGTTACAATTTTATCATAATATGACTGTATAGATTTCCTTTAGAGACTTTTTTTACAGCAATAAATCAGAGTAGCCTTGCTAGGTATACATTTAAATTCGTCCAAGACTTAAATTCGGCGTAATACGAATAAATAAGGTACATAATAAGTAGATAGGTGCGACAAATGAAAAAACATTGCTTTTTACTAGAAACCGTCCTTATCTCATCTTAGATAATGGGGTGGGCAAGTAGTTCCTCGGTACTTCGACGCTTGGGATCTTTTGTACCATCCCCATCCTGTGCTCTACTCCCTGAAAATCTCGGCGGCGAAGGCTAGTGTGCAGTGGAGGGGAAAGAGCCTAAAGTCCTCTGGTTCTGGGTAAGCTGTCCCCAGAAGGTCCATACGTTTACGAGCCAAGGCATCGCACTCGTACATGAGATGTGCCATTGTTTCCACCTCTACGCCGCACTTCCTGCAGGATGACTCGTTCGCAAGTTTCATTTTCGTGAATTGTTCATTTGTCCCGAAGTGACCTGTAAGCACACCAGTAGATAATTAGGAAAACCGTCCTTAGAATTTATATCTGTACTAGTTGTGCCCTGCGGTTTCACCCGCGGTAATTTCAGAGTTCCCGCGGGAATTCCGGGATAATAAGTACCCTATGTGTTACTCTGATGTATAAGCTATATTATTGTAAAGTTTCATTTAAATCCATCTAGTAGTTTTTGCGTGAAAGAGTAACAACCATCCATCCATCCATATCTACATACTTACAAACTTTCGCATTTATAATATTAGTAGGACACATCCTACTAATATTATCCTACTAATATAGGTACCACAGTACCTACCTATGTTTGTAGGAGCATCTGGCAACGAAACCGGGACCGGGTTTTCCCACCTGTGCCATTGTTAGTTAGTAGTTTTATCCCAATCGGTTCTCGGAGAGGGAATTTAGTACCTACGACAATAGGGATGTTGACAACTTTTGAAAATCAAAATTTTAATTAGTCTGTCTTTTAGAAAATTAAAAATCATTAGACACGTATTTTTTATTTGTCAAATAAATGAAAATACACAGAGATAAAGCTCATTAAAGTTTAGGGTGGGGGCTCGTGACGTCACTTACCGCTACATGCCGCCATACAAACTGCACTAGTTAGTGACGTCACGCGAAATTTCAACTCAATGTATCTCTGTTATTTTTTGATTACGTAAAAAAAGAAAAAATATGTGTCCAATATTTTTTATTAATCTACAAGACGGATTAAAAAAAATAGTCAATCAACCTATTTAAAATTTCCATGAGTAGCAGTAGTTAATGAAATTAAACTAGGCAATAAGTAATTACCTACTACAAAAATATAAGTATCTGAAACAAAATAAGGAAACTGACCTGGATTATTTCCATCGTGTGAAGAAGAGAGTAGGTACTGTTGACAAATATGTAGAAGATAACAGATGAGAAATCTTTGGTAGACATATTTACAATAGATAAGATATTACTTTTATCTTGCATTCAGACAAAAATATACCTACCCAAATACGTATAAATAATAGGTAACAAATAACATCATAGCCCATAAGTACGGCAAGTTTTCAATACTGTACAAATGTCATTCATCTGCTATGTCTGCTTGTAAATGTAAACCAACTCGCCTTCGAGTTATTTTTACACTAAACCTTTTATCAGAAGCGCGAGAAGTCAGTAAGTAGAAGCTCGTTACCGGTTCGATATTTATTTTCAGTTATTGCGTTTACTGGAAAAGTTGTGTATCCTTATCGTCTATCACAATATCGTGAAATGACAATATTATGTGTAATGAAATAGCAATATTGTATATACATAGGTAAGTAACACATTATAAGTAGGTACCTATTTTTAACCGACTTCCAAAAAAGAGGAGGTTCTATGTTCGATTGTATGTATGTTTATTTGAATAAAAATTGCAGTCGAAGTTCCCGCGGGACTTACCTCAGAAGAGAGTTATAATTGGACGCAGATAAGCAATAACATGTTAACCCACAAAATTAAGTTATTGATTCAGAACAATTTATTGACAGTTGGGGAACGTTTTTTAATTATGTGTTTACCTTATTACATTGCTTAAATATGTAACTAAATATTGAACATAAAAAATGTCGACACAAAATGGCGCTATACCTACTTTTAAAACACTATTTTTACTCAAAATTTCTCCAATGTGGATTAACACACTATTGCTTATCTATGTCCAATTAGCAGATGACTCTAGAGTGTGACGTTAATTATTATTAAAAATACCATTCTTCGAAATTTTTAATACAATTTTTTTAATGCTTATAGGTACCTAATTAGCGTCGATGCATGGTCGATGTTATGTATTTCGTCGTGGGAGCATCATTCGAAGGCATGACGTGTTCTTAATGACGAATAGAAACAATGAGCGATTAACGCGACGCATAGATAAATTATGTCGAGCTATTTAATATTTAAATCTATTTAAATAGCTAAGTACGTATCTAGTACCATGGACCAATAGAACTATCCATGCTAGTACCTAACTGCTTCACAGAGTTAATGAAATTGGATGTTTGTAGGTATCTACCTAAACCTTATCTTCTAAGATAATTATGTGCAGACTGCAGAGTACCTAAATAGGTACCTACTTAGTTTACAAATTAATTTAAAAAAATATAACTTTGCTTAACCTTTATTGGTAATGTAGGTACTTACTTACCTTTTATACAGTGTTGGTTTTCCTCGCGATCTATTTCAAATTTCAACTGTTTAGAATTTGGTTCTGAAATGGTACTCAATCCTTTTGAAATTTTAAATTAAAGAGACCATGCTATCGAATAGAATCTTCAATCACGACCAATACGTAAGTACATTGGTGGTGATTGACCTACCTATCAATTTTTTTTTCTAAATAATTACCTATGCTGAAAGATTTACAATTTTATTCTATTGCATGGAATTGACGCCTTCGGCCCCTGTTTTGCTGACCTTATCGCGGCCGCGGCCGGGGTAAAAGATAAAAGAGTTCAATTCTGGGCCCTTATTCACTATGACCATAACACAACGCGTTAAGATAACGCGCCACAATAAATGTCTTTTCCTCGTAATCGAAGAAGTTTCACTCCAAAAAAAAAATACATTCACAACGTTTTTTATGGCATACAGAATAATTATTTCTAATATTTTGGCATTTGGAACGTTTGGTATTGCGTTTTTGGGACGCGCGTTATGGGCAAGGCATTTTGTTAGTCATAGTGAATAAGAGCCTATTATAAAGACGTAAAGTTTGTGAGTTTGTGAATCCTGAGTTTGTGTATCTATTCCTCTCTCTGGATCTATTGAACTGATTTTGAAAATTCTTACACTTACTGGAAGCTACGGTTATTGTGTAGTGATGACTTTTTATCTCGAAATTCCCACGGGAACTCCGCAATTACCGTGGGCACAGATAAGCTAGTAACTAATATAAGTACCTATAAAATTTATGTAGAAATAAAAACTACGTACCTACCTATACCTATTTCATCTTACATTCGGCTGCCAGCATAATTTGTATTCTCACAAACAAGTATTACTGGACGGATTCGCATCTGTCTACATATTTTTGGTTAGGTATAGGTAAGTACCTACAATTTTATTGATATTGAATTCAATTTTAATGTTTCTTTTCTCGTTGGCAATTAGTAGACCATTTTATACAGGTAGGTAGGTACCTGTAGGTACCCTCAGGATTACTGTAGCTTCCTATAAGTGAAAGAATTTCCAAAATCAATCCAGAGATTACCCCTTATACAACCTCACAAACTCACAAACCTTTATAATATTAGTATAGACTAGCTCTGTTTCTACAGATTTCACCTGCGTTAATTTCAGAGATCCCGCGGGAACTCCAAGATAAAAAGTACCCTACGAGTATGTACTTTTTTTTAGATATCGACCCATTATAACGTGTATGAATAATCTATTCTAATATTATAAAGAGGTAGAGTTTGTGAGTTAGTGATTTGTGAGTTTGTGACCTTTTAGGAGGTAATCTCTGGATCTATGATCGTATCATTCTATTGGAAAACCCTTTTTCCAATAGAATGATATAGTGTTCCTCAGTGTCATAGGGTATTTCTTATCTCGGGATTCCCGCGGAAACTCTGAAATTATTATATTTTGATTGGATTGTTACTTTATTTTTTAGTATTTTAAACTTGCTACAGAAACAGGTGTTCGTTATTCCATCGGAACTTTTGAGACAAACGTCAGGTGGTTAATAATAGGCACCTTTATAAATCGACTATAGTATAGACTTACAATAAGTTGAGAGCGTACATACATAAATACCTACCTACTACATTTATGCACTTACATAATAGATATTATTGAACTGTACCCACCATACTCATTTGTCCCTTAGGTACAATTTAAAGAATGTGAATAATATGATTGGTAATTTGTAATATCGACTCGAAAGATTTTCCTGAAAATGGGCTTTCTGTACCTACTTCTTCTTTACTCGCTCGTAACGCCATCTGTTGTTAAGTAGCAAAACAGCACTCATTTTTCATTACCTAAAAACACGGATAAAACGACGTTTTCTAAAAATGAAACCTAGCTAGATCGATTAATCGCCCCCGATAGATATAGGTACACAAGAGTTGCTCGTTTAAAGATAGTAGATAAGCTCTACGTAATAAAAGAAAAAAAAATACTGTCCAATATTAATGGACAGTATTTTTTTACATCTACATGGGCAGACTACGTTGTGATGGGGCGTGTTGATTTAGCTTCTTTACGTGGTAATTATTAGTATGCTTTGCCAACAGGTTCCTATGGCGGTACTTACACGCCATGATTCGCTCAAAGCGGTGGGGCCGTCAGAACACGACAGTGGCGGAGCTGTTCACCAAACGAGCCCTCAAACAGCCGGATGCGCCTTGCTTCATCGTCGTCGGTGATCGCACATGGACCTTCAGAGAGGTGAGATATACCCACTCGTGTATTTGATTGAAATTTTAAGTGACTGCAAACAATTTTGAGATACTTGCACCACATTTCAATTATTTCAGTGATTATTATTTATTTACTTAAATGGTGTGCCCTTCTTCTTCTTTAACCCTTCATCACTGCCCGGCGCGTTAAGTCTCCTTCTTTACTATCAACTCTTAGCGGTCTTAGGTATGCTCATCACACACTCATCCACCCTTTTCCAGCGACCATTGCAGTCCAAATTGTACCTTCATCACGCCTCATCTTTAATACCTATATTAGGTATTTTAAGAATATAATAAGAGTTACAAGCTTTGATTAAACTGTATCACACATAAATGGCTAAACACATTTATTTGAAATGAATACACAACAGTTCTGCAACAGTTAGTTATTTGAGTCTATGAACGTAATTATTTAATGAAGTTTGGGTGTAAGTATGTACCTATCATACTTATAACAAGCTCCGCTCAGTTTGGGACCAGGCGGCGCTATATGGTAATATATTATTAATATAATGTTAAAAACCTCGCAGATGGCCGAGAACTCGAACCGAGTGTCGCGCGTGATGCAGGAGCACATGGGCCTGAAGCGCGGCGACGTGGTGTGCGTGTTCATGCCGAACTGCGCCGAGTACGTGTGGACGTGGCTCGGCATGGCCAAGCTGGGCGCCATCTCCGCCCTCATCAGCAGCAACCTGCGCACCAAGCCGCTGCTGCACTGCATACAGGTCGCTAAGGCGAAGGCGATCGTGTTCTCCGAACCTTTGGCCGGTGGTGAGTGTTTCAGGTTCCACACTGAATGCCGCGGTGTCACTTGATTTAATATTATAAGAGTATCGGTGAAACCACAGAACAAAATTAGAACAAATAGAAGAGACATCAACTTAGTCTAGTAAGAACTAGTGTCGCCGGCTAAGTTTTTGCACACAAAATAATTCGTCAGTCGTCACGCACACGAACATTCATTAATTAACATCCGTTAATTTAATTTATTAACGTAGGTATTTACTTAGGCTGTTTTAGAAGTTGTCTCTTCTTGAAATATTAATTTGAAAAGAATAATAATTGGGATGCCAGCAAATAGAATTTTGGGAAGTTAATAGAAATTAAGTGTATACCTATACCTAGTTAAAAACATATTTGGACATAGATAAGCAATAGTGTGTTAACCCACACTGGAGAAATTTTGAGTAAATCGTGTTTTAAAAGTATAACGCCATTTTGTGTCAAAATTTTTTATATTAAATATTTAGTTACATATTTAAGCAATGTAATAAGGAAAACACATAATTAAAAAACGTTCCCTAACTCTCAATAAATCGTTCCAATAACTTAAGTTTGTGGGTTAACATGTTATTGCTTATCTGCGTCCATTTACGATCTTGTTTATGTTATATATCTCTGTGTTCTGTCACGTAAAAATATCATAGTACTGACAATGTAAATGTCCTTCTACCTACTCAAATTATAAAACAAATCAAAAGTGCCTATCCACCTACTAATGTTTCTTTTTCTCAGTGTCTTTGTTAATTTGTATCCTATTTTGGGAACAAAAATCAGAAACAATCATGGAATTTATTATGTAGGTACCTATCTGAATGACTACCTACTTGCTCTCATAGCTCTACTAATATCAATATTTAATTTGTGATGGGAATTATCTTATAAGTAGGTGCCTATATCTAGGTGCTTCAGTAGAGTTGGTTAGAGCATAGTTAAACTTAATTTAACATCACTACATAATAATAAATCAAAGTCCTCCGCCGCATCTGTCTGTCTGTTCGCGACAAATTCAAAAACCACTGGACAGATTTTCATGCGGTTTTCACCAATAGATAGAGTGATTCATGAGGAAGGTTTAGATGTACCTATCTATAATTTGGCAAGGTTTTGTTTAAATTGGTTAAAATATAATGATAATTGTTGAAAGTGACGGAAAAAGTGCATTGTGCACACCTACAGGGAAGGATACTAGGTAGGTACTTAGGTAGCCTACTTTTTGTCCCGGAATTCCCACGGGAATTCCGAAATTAACGTGGGAGAAACCGCGGGAACATCAAGTATAAGCTTAGTTACAGACAATTTTATTATAAGCATTAATAACCTCCGCTTATGCTAATTTGTGATTTTACCTTTAAAGTGTATAAATAATAATTATTATGAAGCATTGTTGCTATAAGTTGCTAAAAAGTAAAAAACCCAAGGTTAAATTAATTGTCGTTAGGCGAATGCTGAATGACCGAAGCTTACCTAGTAGGTAAGTCCACATCGCGTCGTACGAAACTAAAGAAACGGGCTGCTGTTAGGTAGAATTTGAAAGCCATTTAAAAAAAAACGAAGAGAGACGGAATATGATGTCAAAGTCAAAGTCAAATAATTTATTCAAATTTGGCCCTTAATGTGGCTCTTTTTGACGTCAATAAAGTTACATTTATTATGACAGCACCCATAAAATATCCACCCTTCACAGCTTCCTAGTGCTATGGCTGAAGAGAAGAAGCTGCGCAACAAACTCTCCAGTAGCACGCTGTCAGTTTATATATAGTTATAATATAACATTAGTGATCTCAATTTGCAAATTAATTATGTGAGAACAAGCCGCAACCAGCAATAGACTATACGGTACAGACTACAGATACATTACAAGTTAAACTAGGTTTATCTATAATAGTAGACAAGATATGACCAGTACCAACTGACAGAAGCTGATGACTTTAAATATAACTTTTTTCTGAAAAACAGCGGTGAACGAAATACGCGACCAGCTGTCCCCGGACCTCAAGCTGTTCCAGCTTTACGGCGCGTGCGCCGATGGGGTCATCGACCTGGGCGCTGAGATGCAGAAGCACCCACCCGAGTACCCAATAGTGACGGAGCAGTTGAACTACAAGGACACGCTGTTCTACATATACACGTCCGGCACTACGGGCATGCCCAAAGCCGCTGTGCTGCCAAACTCCAAGTGAGTTTAACGCTTAGACCAGTATTTATAAACGCCACTGGAATTGGATACGCTCTCGAGATATTCTGTGCATGTCTCGTCTGTTGCGCTGGAAAACAAAGAAGACAAACAAACCCTTGAGGGCGCAACTAGTTTGAGTAGCGTTTATAAAATACGAGCCCTAAAGGCCTAGATACACGATAAAAATTGAAGTTGCAAAACGGTTCCAATTAAACGCAAACTTACGGATTCCACTCGGTGGCTAAATAGTCTTAATACAAGCTATCATCGTCATATCATATTGTCATGCAATGGTTTCGCGTCTTTATGTAATGGTATGATGACATGCGAATCTTCTTGATTGCATAGGTATATTCAATATTGTTTATACTTAAGTGGTCAATCGAGTTATTGCCAAGGTTAAGTTGTATATAAGTGTTATTATACCCTTTACTTTTGTGTTATATTACTAGCTATTTCCCGCGGTTTCAAACGCGTGAATTAAAAGAGTTTTAAAACTTATCTATCTGTTTGTAGTTCTAAACAAATCTCGTCTGTTGTTCTACAGATTACCCCCTTCATTTATATAGTCATCAAAGTTAAGGTATTTACTAGCTGTTCCTCTTTACGTATAACGGTATAATGAAAGAGTAATCTACGACTGAAAGCACGTGGATAGGAAAGGTTTCCCGCGCGACATGCAAAGAGCTCAGACTAAAAGCCTCCGATTTAAGTGTCGGATCCGAAGTCCGAACTGGAGCTGAGATGCAATATCAATCAGAAGTTCTGACCTACCGGAGTCGGAGTCGAAGCTCTGTGACATCCTTAGTGTAGGCCGTGGATACATAGCGGTTCGCTCCCGGCCGCAGGTATCTGTTGATAATGGTGGCGACGGTGCACATGCTGGGCCTGCGCCCGACGGACCGCTTGTACAACGCGCTGCCGCTGTACCACACGGCGGGCGGGCTGGTCGGCACCGGCGCCGCGCTCATCGACGGCATCCCGACGGTGCTGCGCGCCAAGTTCTCCGCATCCAACTTTTGGACGGACTGCATCAAGTATCAGTGCACGGTGAGTGTGGCCACTGTCGTCGTCATCATTCATTCCTCTACAATAGTCGTGCGTCGCGCCAGGAATATTCGTTATGCCTCTTCCATGCAAATCGAAATGTTCGATTCCGTGCGGCGAAGTTCGGATATTATTGTCAAGTGCTGGCCGCCAAATTTGTTTAGTTACATCATGTAAATGTGTTAAATGTGACTTATATAGATTGTTTATTTATAAAATCCTTTGTCCTGAATGACTGATGGATCAACGCACAGCCTAAACCGCTGATCGTAGAGACCTGAAACTTGGAGGGTGTATTCTTTTTATATCGTAGACATCCGATAAGAAAGGATTTTCCGAAATTCAACCCCCAAAAGAATGAAAAAGGGACGAAAAGTTTGTATGGAATAATTCCGCCGGAACTTCGAAATTATCGCTGGTGAAACTGCGTGGGACAGCTAGTTTAAAATAAAAACCACATTCAATCTCGTAGATACCTATTATAGATATTGTAGGCTGTAGCTTTATGTAAGTAGGTAAGTGATTTTCTATAGTACCAAGGTCACTAGGTTTTGCGTGCGAAAGCCAAGCGTGTATGGCTTCTAATTCAGCCTTAGAGAGACCTACATAATATTATAAGTAGGTCACTAAGCTCTGTTCAGTATATTCACATAATATCTCAATCTAATTTAAATGCCGCACGTACAAATATAATATACATGAACAAATTTTGAAGTCTATAAATATATTTAATAGACTCCTTTGTCTTAAATTAATATCTCCAGTACTCTAAACAGATTAATTGAATATTAATTGAATATTGAAGTTCGCCATTTGTACACACTGTGCAATAAAGAATAAATAAATAAATAAATAAATACCTCGCAAGGTAGTTTTACAGCCTCATTATTGAAGGTATCTACCTATTACCGAAATACTACTCCAACATTTTTAAATAATAATAATAATCCACTTCACAACACACAGATCTACTTGATCCCATTCTAAGCTACAAGCTTAGGTGAGGTAAGGTAGGTAAGTAATAA
Organism: Zygaena filipendulae; assembly: GCA_907165275.2. Lineage (NCBI taxonomy): Eukaryota > Metazoa > Arthropoda > Insecta > Lepidoptera > Zygaenidae > Zygaena > Zygaena filipendulae. Next base: position 5,417,695 of record OU015649.1, read on the forward strand.
GCATATCTATTACTTAAATAATAATAATAAGCATTTATTCAGAGGCATAAAAAACCCAATATACAAATATTAAAACGTTAATGCGGTATAAAATAAACACAAAAATTTTAAATACGTTATACATATTAGACTTCTCAAGTATACTTATCCCGCTAATATTCAGAATCGTAAAAGCGCCAATATGCTTCACAAGCGCAGGTATCTTTACCTTATGTACTACATCCTTACTATTATAAATGCGAAAGTGAGTTTGTTTGTTTGTTACGGTTTCACGCCTCGGGTTCGGTTCGACGTTCAACGGGTTCAACGGTTCAACCGATTATCATGAAATTTCGCATACACGTTGTCAGGGGTACAGAGAAGGACATACTTCTTATCTCGGAATTCCCGCGGTAACTCTTAAATTAACGCGGGTGAAACTGCATAAAATTTTTCATACCACACGTGGTCAGGGGTACAGAAAAGATTATAGGGTACTTTTATTCCGTAGTTCCCACGGAATCTCCGTGAAACCGCGGAGAACAGCTCGTTATTAAATATACATAACTAACAGTTCCCAGTGGTTTCACCGCGGTAATTTCCCTGAGAATTTCGGGATAAAAACTACCATAGGTCGCTCAGGACTCCCGTAGCTTCCTATGTGTGAAAGAATTTTCAAAATCGGCTCAGTAGATCCAGAGATTACCCCCTGCAATGTCACAAACTCACAATTCACAAACTTTATCTCTTTATAATATTAGTACAGATATACATATTATCTATGTATAACTATTTGCTATGGTCGTGTCGTTTGCAGGTGGCCCAGTACATCGGCGAGATGTGTCGCTACCTGCTGGCGCAGCCGGCGCGGCCGACCGACGCGCAGCACGGCGTGCGCATCATGGTGGGCAACGGCATGCGCCCCGCCATCTGGCAGGAGGTCGTCGACAGGTGAGACACCATACTAGACTAGACTATGGAGAGCTCTTCGAAGATTCCCGCCGGGAGTTACAACCACTCCTGGGGGAGTTTATTCTGATGAAGTTTACAAATGTTTGAAACCCCGGTATTGATATGGGCGGTTCGTTAAAAAATTACGAAAGGTACATTTAATATGATCAAAGTTATGTATTGACTACCGGACGTTTTGTTAAAATATGACCAAGGGTAGTTACTTACATTTAACATTGTTAAAGTTAAGGTTAGACTATGGAGGTTGTTGGGAATGGTCTTGATTTTGAAACGAAACGAATGTGTGACGAAACAAACGAATGTGAAGCATGTTTTTAGAAAAGTACAGCATAGGGATAATGTAGGTTTACGATCAAAATATTAGGTTCCGATCGAACTTTGACCTTATCTTAACAAAAATTTACTCGTCAAACATAGTTTTGTATTCATGGATAATTTTTTCTCGTGTTATTTTTTGCCTGATGTACAACTAGATCTGTAAAAGCTGGATTACATTAGGTATACAATCTTGAATTGATTAGTTTCTATTTGGGCCGTATCACGCTTGCGTATATAATTATGTATTTAACTTCATACATAAAACTTTTAACTACAATAGACTATTTGACTAATTTTTTTTAGTCCGTCTTGTAGATTAATAAAAAATATTGGACACGTATTTTTTCTTTTTTAACGTAATCAAAAAATAACAGTGATACATTGAGTTGAAATATCGCGTGACGTCACTAACTAGTGCAGTTTGTATGGCGGCTTGTTGTGGTGACGTCACGACTCACGAGCCCCCACCCTAAACTTTAATGCGCTTTATCTCTGTGTGTTTTCATTTATTTGAAAAATAAAAAAATACGTGTCTAATGATTTTTATTTTTCTAAAAGACGGACTAATTAAAATTTTGGTTTACAAAAGTTGTAAACATCCCTATTGACTTGTCATCCGTAAATGGGGTGGACTACTTTTAAAAATTAAAATTCTAATTAGTCCGTCAGTTAGAAAATAAAAAAACAATAGACACGTATTTTTTGCTTTTTCAAATAAATAAAAATATACAGAGATAAAGCGCATTAAAGTTTAGGGCGAGGGGGTCGTGACGTCACCAACCGCAAAAACCGCCACACAAACGGTCTGAATAGTGACGTCACGCGAAATTTCAACTCAATATATCGCCGTTATTTTGATTACGTAAAAAAAGAAAAAATAAGTGTCCAATATTTTTTAATAATCTACAAGACGGACTAAAAAATCAAAATTAGTCAACATGCCTATTGTATTGTTTTTCAACACATAACATTTGAACGCGTGCAACAGCAGTAATCTATAAAAAATGAAGTGTCTGTTTGTAATTCCAAATTAACAGCTTTTTACTAAATGCATATGAAAGTAGGTATATACCTATTTACGGTACTTATTTACTCTGTCTGTTTGTTTCGGCTAATCTCTGAAATTACTGGACCGATTTTAATGGGACTTACACTGGCAGATAGCTGATGTTATAGGGAGTACCCAACTTAGGCTACTTTTATTTTAGAAAAAAATAGTTCCTGTGGGAATTTGGAAATTTACGCGGGTGAAACCGAGGGGCACAGCTAGTTTATTTATAACATATAGGTTGGTAAATGTTTTTAATCATTCTCCTTGACCTTATGCGCCTCTTGAGTGGTCCACTGCATACAGCACCCTTCACCCTGCCGGCTGTACACTGTACACCCGCCCTACCTCTTCATTTCAATCGTCTTTGGATAGGCACTTTAACCTGTGCTTTTAATTTAAACGACTTTTGTGACTTTTAGTAATAGCACAGATAATATAATACTATACTAATATATCAGTAAATACCTATACCTACAAGCTCTTCTAGTATATTTATCTAGTAAATTGAGGTATATTTGATTAAAAAAAACCCCTTTATATTTACATAAATTGATTAGATTAACTTGACAAACCAGTTCTTGCTGCGTACCTATCTATTTATTTACATAAATAAGTAACATTTTATCAAAAGCTAACGGACTTTTTTGTTCAATTTTCAGGTGCATAATTATATCCGCATACATAATACCTTCTTAATACGTAGTCGTTATAATAATATTATATACTTGAATAAATTGGTTTTTTAATAAATAAGTTGCTAAAACAAGATGAAAACCAGATTTGTCATAGCAACAGCACGAGAGAACAAAAACCCGTTTTAGTCCGAAGAACGTTTCGAGCTTGAGTAATAAAACAGAAATTCAGAGATCACGCTAAAATAACTAAGTACCAATGTTAATGTTGTTAATAAATGTTTGTTTTTAAGGTTCAAAGTACCCCAGATAAACGAGATATACGGCGCGACAGAGGGCAACGCAAACATAAGTGAGTAAATGATTGACAATTTTGCTTTGTTAATTTGATAAGTTAATTAATTATTTAATTAAATATCTGACGTCTGATTAAATATCTGCATGAACTTTGGGATTTCTATGGGAACTCTAGGATAAAAGCTGTGGCTTATGTCTTAATTTAGGGTATGAGGTCGTTATTAGTGCTCTACTTATTGTTATGTATCTACCATGTACCTACTTATTAAAAAAAAGTATTAATCACGGCTGCTCCATTTCAAAACCTAGGTGTACCTAAATTGGTAATGGAAAAGAGACTTACTAGACAATATTTTTTATTATGAATGTGCTAGTTCGGAGTTGTAGTTTATAAGACATACTAGAGGTTTTGAACTGGGACAGCCGAGATGTTGTGTAGTATTAAATTCTGCTTAGTCTGAGACCAGGTAGCGCTTTGTATAACGCTCAAGGATTATAATTATTATTGTCCGATAAATGACGGAAAGAACAACCTCGATTTCCTTTATAAAAACTTTCTCTGTTGAGACTTTTATGAATACGTCAACTTTTAGGAGTAGGTATGCCAATATGTTTGTGGTGATTATCTCCATCTTATCTATCTATATATATAACATCCTTTGTCCTGAATGACTGATGGATCAACGCCCAGCCTAAACCGCTGATCGTAGAGACCTGAAAATTGGAGGGTGTGTTGAGTGTTCTTTGTATGACGTAGACATCCGATAAGAAAGGATTTTTGATAGTTCAACCCCTAAAGGGATGAAAAGGGGTTGAAAAGTTTGTATGGAACAATTCCGCGGGAACTTCGATATTATCGCGGGTGAAACCGCGCGGGACAGCTAGTATACTTATATAATACGTTGTGGGGTGTGCGGTGCGTGGTTGTAGTCAACGTGGACAACACGGTGGGCGCGGTGGGGTTCCTGCCCAAGCTGGTGCCGGAGCGGCTGCACCCCATCGCGCTGGTGCGCTCGGACGCGGCCGGCGAGCTGCTGCGCGGGCCCGACGGGTTCTGTATACGGTGCCAGCCGAGTACGATACGTTATAACTGTACTGTCAACTTAAAATGGGCATGATGACTAAATTTGAATTTTTAGTCAAAAATATTGCACTCTGTTAGGTACTTAGTTATGACGTCACCACCTCCCAGTACTAAACTTTAATACGCTAAACTTTTTTTTAGGGATTAAAATACAATTTTGATTTTTATACGTTGTCATCATGCCCATTGTAAAAACCGTTTGTCAGCGGTCGGTATTGGCGACAGATTTTCAACTTGGATAAGATAATTTGTTACTTTTGTCTAGAAAATAACATTAACATTATAATTAATACTTGAACATTAATGTTACAGATGAGCTCGGCATGTTCATCGGTCTGATCGCTCAGGGCAACGCTTCTAGGGAGTATCATGGATACGTCGATAAAGTAAGCAAGCATCTACCTATGAAAAACTTCCGGGTGTTGCTCGGTACTTATTTGTAGATAAAAACGATTTATTTGAAATTGTTATACCCGTCACTACACTATAGATATATACTAGCTGTTTTCCGTGGTTTTACACGCGATAATTTTGGAGATTCTGCGTTACCGTAATATGTAAATTTAGTTTCATTAGTAGGTACTATAGGTATTACTGTTTCGGATGCTTTAAGTTACGTTGAAGTATAAAAGTTGTATTGAAATAATAACCGAAACCAATATATTATAACTAGCTGTTTCCTGCGGATTCAACCGCGTTAGTTTCGGACATCCCGCGGATATTCCGAGATAAAAGTACTTTACCCTATATTTTTTTGTGTACCTACCTACCCTTGACAACGTGTAGCCTGTAGGTAATATGAAAAAATTATGTAGTTTCTTCCGCGTCAATTTCGAAGTTCCCGTGGGAATTCCGGGATAAAAAGTAGCCTATGTCCTTATCTGTACCCTTGACAACGTGTATGCAAAATTTAATTTCATGATGATCGGTTGAGCCGTTAAGGCATGAAAGAGGAACAAACTAACTCACTTTCACAATTTATAACATTAGTAAGGATATTTATTTTATTTTATGTTTCTAAATGATATTAGTGTATGTATACTGTATAGTGATGTGTATTGTCGTCGTCAATGCAGTCGGACAGCAACAAGAAGCTGATCCGCGACGTGTTCAGCGCGGGCGACGCGGCGTTCGTGAGCGGCGACCTGCTGGTGGCGGACGAGCTCGGCTACCTGTACTTCCGCGACCGCACCGGCGACACCTACCGCTGGAAGGGCGAGAACGTCGCCACCGCCGAGGTGGAGGACGCCATGGGGCCGGCGCTCGGCCACCGCGCCTGCGTCGTGTACGGCGTGTCGGTGAGTGAACGGACCTACGTTTTTTTTTTGTTAATTTTACTTCTGCCTCAAGAATAGGGAAGGCAAAGGAATCTAAGTCCTTACCGCCATGCCAGTTGATATTTTTTTCTTTTCAGAAGTTATTTATATTGAAATACTAGCTGTGCCCCGCGGTGTTACCCGCGGAAATTTCGGAGATCCCGCAGGAATTCCGGAATGCAAAGTACCTACCCTATGTCCTTCTCTGTACCCCTGACAATGTGTACCTAAGTATGCAATATTTCATGAGATTTCACCGACCGGAGTTCCTGCGGGAATTCCGGGATAAAAAGTATCCTATGTCCGTTTCCTGATTCTAAGCTACCTCCCCACCAATTTTCAGCCAAATCGGTTCAGCCGTTCTTGAGTTATAAGTGGAGTAACTAACACGACTTTCTTTTATATAGGTATATAGATGTACATTGGTGAGATGCATTTCTTCATAATTGGACCTTAATGGGATGCTCTTTTTTTAACTTGTTATTATGTATTTAAAAATATGGCATTATTTTTTTAAATTCAAATTATGTATTTTCCGTTTTATTTTGTTAATATTCTCACTCCTTGATTAGATTTGAGCATTTAGAAGTCAAAATTATTAATGTTGCTGCCCTTTTTTAATTTTCTCTGTCAATTATAGTAATATATTTCTCCTACAAGATCCGTTATTTACTTTTAAGTATGAGCTAGCCGGAAGTTTAAGAACCCTCCGCTATTTTTGTTTAGAATTATTTCATTTCCACCCACAGTCTTTTTTTTGCAAAATAAACTACCTATGATAACCAGTTTGGGTTAGAATTGGGAGTTCATTCTAAAAAAAATATCGTTAACCGATTATAAGAGTGTAAAATATTGGATTTAATCTCAAAATTCTTTCTCTGCCCATTGTTATAAGGTTGTTAGCAACTTTTTTTATAATAATAATCCACTTCTTAATACACAGACTTGATCCCACACTAAGCTTAAGCTTGTGTCCTGGAAACCAAGCAAACGTGGTATAGGTATACTACATAACATTATCACATATATATTATACTATACATATACAAATATACACACCCAGACTGGAAAGTGGAACCCTGTGTTCATCACACAAAGTCCACCCCCACCGGGAATCGAACCCGGAACCTCTTGAATAGCGGGTAGGCATGGTGACCTACTGCGCCAGCCGCCAATCGGGTCATCAACAAAACAAAAACTTTGATTGTTTAATTTGCCTTCAGATACCCCAGACGGAGGGCAGGGCGGGCATCGCGGCCGTCGCGGACCCGACGCGGTCGCTCGACTTCGCGAAGCTGGCGAAGGACCTCGACGACTCGCTGCCCTCGTACGCGAGGCCGCTGTTCCTGCGCGTACTGGACGACATTGAAATCACCAGTGAGCACATTATATACGCGAATTGAGGGATTATAATTATTAACTGGCTGTTTCTAGCGGTATCACCTGCGTTAATTTCGTAATTCCCCCAAGAATTCAGAGATAAAAAGTGTACCTACCCAGTTAGTAAATTAGGTGCGAGTTCCATGTTCGTTCGCCGATTTCGACTGCATTTAGGAATCGATGAACAAGTAAATGTGAAACTCGCACTTAGTGCTAGAAAATGTCCCTAATGTAGAACTAACATAAAGTACGTGACGTACTATAGGTAACTACGCCTTAGGCCCCGGGTAATAGTTTAACAACTTGTGTAAAAATTGATTTGTATCTATTACCGACATAGAATCGGTTGTCGCATCGGAGCCTAGTATAGTATTATATTATCTGTGTCTGAGGTATGTTCTCCTTACTCATAAATGCAGTAGCGGTGTGGTCTTACAGTGAGACTAGAGAGATCAGGAAAAACGACTATATACACTACGCATAAAGTACAAATTACAATAAACGAAATTTGGATGTAAGGTTAGGCTAAAGAGGCCCTGAATGGATTATAACAGCTGATATGTTTACGTTATTTTGCAGGCACGTTCAAACTAAAGAAGCTGCAGTACCAGAAGGAGGGCTTCGACCCGGACGTGATCAAGGACCCGCTGTACTTCCGGTCGGGCGCCGGCTTCGTGCCGATCACGTCGCAGCTGTTCGCCGACATCTGCAGCGGGAGGGTGAAGCTGTAGACATGCCGCGATCACACCTCGTACTGATGACTAAAACTTCGCTGAGCTGTCGCCGCACGACCGCGCGCTACGTGCTGCGGGCTCGTGCTACGGACTTATGTTACGTCTTTATGCTACGGACTCGTTCGACGTGCTACGGGCTCGTGCTACGTGCTACGTGTATGTGCGAGCGCGATGCGATGGCTGCACAGCTGGGAGCCATTTTGAACGAAAACTACATATTTTTAAAAAGGAACCACTGTGTTCACGGGTTTTTTGTTTGTCTTTATAAACAACACAAATGATCAATTTTTTTATTGTTATTTTACCGAGAGATAATTTACTTTATGGGAAGGTTTTAGTACAATATATTAAATACTAAAGTACGGAAGTTGGTTAATTTTTTTCACACCAACATTAAAAATATTTTTGCAGGCGTGTAATAAATTATTTTAGCTATTCTAAACTCTTAAAAACACACGAACGATAAAAAAGCTTGTTATATGTAGTTACTAGTTAGCTTTGTCGTCAGCGTTTATCGTTATCGTTTTGTATTTCAAATTGCAGAAATTTAACTTAGTTGTTACTTGTTTCCTTGGGTCCAATCAATAGATATAGTTCGTTCAAAATAGCTCCTCGGGTGTTTTTACATCGGACATACGATGGACATGGACACGATGACGGCGCACTGTGAAACTCACGTTCAACTTAGTCGTAGTCGGTATAATATTCTATTTCACGAAACCCACTCACACAGTCTTGGTTACGTCAGTGTGACGTATCCAGATACATAAGCATACATGTGTGTGCTTTATGTGACGAGTACTTAAACAGAGACAAACTTAAAAAGAGTTAAAGAGTTGACTGGTTGGGAGCTGATTTTTCATACAAAATTTGTTCTATTTTGCATTTATTCTGTGTACCTGGTACCTATGGAAAAATTGGCTCCTAGTGAAGAAATAGAATAATATCTTTATCATGTTCCTCGATGACGTAAGGTTTACTAAGCCCGGCCGCACACGAGCGACCATCGTGTCCGGTTCCTCGATATGGTTAGCAGGTCTAGGATTGATGTCTTCGATGGTACTAGTTTGCAAACCTTATCGAAGAACCGGATGCGAAAACCGTCTATGTGCGGCCGGGAAAAGTCCGCTCTTGTACTATTTCTTTATTATCTGTGTGCCGAATCTGCTCGCGGAAAACACAACAACGCACCGTCTTTGCATGTGGAAGGGTCGCCACACATAAACCGCCGTTGCGACGCTCGATCGGTCTAATGCGTGTATCCTAGTTTCGATATATGTGCGGAAGACCCTTATCGGGATGTGGGAGCGGTGCGGTATTGGGAATTGCGTGAGTTGAATTGGTCCGTTGTTGTGAACCTCCATGTAATTGTAAATGCTCAAGTAAGTGATGCGTCGAGCGGTCGCGGAACTAAAGTGTGATATCCAACCAGTAAATAATGGTTTATTTTTATCTCACTTTCACTACTATTCTACACAGATGTACCTAACGTAGTTGACTGTACTTTATTCGGCACCTTTTTTCTGTTATTCACCCATTACAGAGTTTCTCACAGGGGGAGATGTAATAAAAAGTTGGCACCTAATAAAAATTGTCTAGACAAAAAGTGAACAATACTTACTGTTTGTTTTAGTGTATTATGTTTATGGATAGCGAATAAAATATGTAAATATAAATAAATGGCTGTTTATAATTTGTGGTCGAAGACCGCGTTGTAAAGTTACCAAAATAGAACGGAATCTTTTTTTTTTATATTTTAAAATATTAGATAATAGACTATCTAAGAATATCCAAAACCATTTTTTAAATTATAAGGAATTATATAGTCTGGTTAATTTCTTCATACGACAGTTTTTTAAAGAAGCTCATTCCGCTCAGACTGAGCGTGTCAATTTAAATGACCAAAAATGGATAAATAACTAGAGTAGGTATAGCTTCGCTTAGATACTTAGCGTCTGTTCGCCTCTGTTATTAAGCATTTTAGTCAATTAAGTGTTGTGTGTAAAAGGGAGACATTACCTAATTAAATTAAGTCCCGAAACACCTTGCATGAAAATAATCTATCATCTAGGTACTACCTTATATAACGTACCTAGATATAGGGGTCGAAACTTAAGTATTTTGACCAGGAGAAGCCGCCGGCCGGCGAACTCTATCAAAAGTACCAAGCCGTGTATAGACATAATGTTTGTTACATGTGTGCGTATTTTCTTATTTGTGACGTATGACGTGGCCGAATGTTCAAGCACAGAAAGTTAGTGTGCGTTTCTTTATCCTCCGCCTCATTAAAAGTAAAAAGACTGGTCAGGACGTTAGGCCTATGGCGTCTCTTTGGTTAAATATTCTAAGTGTCGAAAATATTTTTATAGAGGAAAAGGACGGCTTCATAACAATATTACATTCCACTATCAACCTATAGACATTCTACTACCTACGACTAGCGTTCCTAACAGGTTTCACAGATACATTAATATTCTGTGAAGAATTGGTCAATGTAGGCATTTATAGGTTGCCATTTATCAGAGTACCCTCAATATTATAAGAATTAATTGCGTTATTGAGTACATCAGTTATCAGTACCTACCTACTCAAAAAATATAATTACTGTCAACGTAACGGTCAGTATCATTTAGCAACATGTACGATTTTATTTAGGCTTTGTGCCTATAACTATGAAATACAACTAGTAAGCTGTTGATCTTTATATTCTGACAAAATTTTTATGTAAGAATTGTAAATAATAAATAAAATAAGAATTACACTTTTCTGCTTACTTGTGCTCCCCTTTATTGTTTTTCACGAGATGTTTTGAACCATGTCTTGTCGAAGAGTCATCGACCCTAACGATGTGTCCAGTGGTGTCATCGATAAGACATCCTTTGTAAGTAAGTATAAGTTGCAGGATAATAATTGGAAAAAAAAATGCGTGAGTGTCGCACTCGGTTAGAACGAAGTTTCTGCGCCTTGTAATTTCCGAGATATAAGTTTTCGTTCTAACATTAACCAATAAGCGCGCACCTATGACACCGTGACGGAAAATTTCTTTCACGCTAGAAATCCTAGCCCCGTATTGTGAGATAAAGAGCTTGGTTCTAAAAATGTAAGTATAGCTAGTCAAGATACAGTTTATAGTCCGTGCAATGCGTACAATCTATAGTATTGCGTATAACAGAGTGGTGTCAAAAAGCTTTTTCCGTTACTGAATCGATCAACCGCAAACATGAACAAACAAATTAAACAATATTCATGAATTCGTTAATTTTATTGCAAATAACTGATAGATGCGTCGTAAATAAATATTGTAACATATTTTCAAGAGTTAAATTATAATTTTATCTGAAAAGCATACAACTATAGTAATCATAACAAAATCCACTAGCGATAGTTTTGGTTTTGAAATAGTATTTTTTTTTTAAGTCAAAGCAATACGTTTTAAACATACGACTAGAATAGATTAGCGCAAGTCTTTGCACAAATACATATAATTTATTTACATATGATAGGTAAGTATCTACAAAATTCATAATAATATATTAACAATAATGTAAATTACAGTGATAAGTAACGCTCCCTAACATTTATCGTGAGTACAGTATACGTAGCTACACATAGACATTTTCCTTTTTATTATTCGAGTTTTGGTTCAATACAGCTACAGAGGACACTTTTTACACAAATAATACCTCAAAGGGCAGTGTTGGAATGGTCAATAAAATCTAATAATTTTGTCTATAAATAATCTTACCTTTATTTCAAGTAAAGTATATAATTAAACAATGGTCTTACAAAACGGCAATAATTAATCTTTACTAAAATCGTAGCTTTCTCAACTTGAAGTGTTTTCGGAATTTTTATATAATCATAAAATATATCATAAATGAAAAGAAAAAAAAAATGACTAGCAATGAGCAACTAACTTAATAAGACAATGTTACAATACTCCAACTTCAGGTTCTTCTACGGCAAATTAACATCAATAAAATATTGAACATTATAATAATATACTATTTAACGTTTATTATGTATATGTATGATTCAGTTATTTCAAAAAACGAAAAACAAAATGGGGCGTTTTGAAAAAATCGTAAAATACTGTGGTCTCATTTGTTACGATAAATAATTTAATTTCTATATTGTTAATACAAATCCCGTGCAGGTTTGATCGCGTGATTTTAAGGATTTACACAACTTCGAGTCCATATTAAAAGCATATTATGTCGTTATATCAATATTCAAAATTTATTGAAAACAGCACCGGAACCAATCGTAGCTAATTCGCGTACACTAATATAATACTATAGTTTGATCACGAAGGAAGTCTCGCCACCGCTGAGTGCGGCCACCTCGCGGCGACCTCGTTGCCGGCCGCGATATTCTGTGGGGACAAAAAAAACAATATTAACAATATTCATCATATCATAGGGAATAGGGATTTTTGGCGGGATTTGAAGAGAAATTCTTAGAAAAGAGAAGGCTTAGAAGTCAATCCCCACAAAACCCAGGCGATAATTATCGGCAGTCCATCGTATATTTCTAGAATTGACTTTAATCGAATCCCTTCGGTCGTGTTTGATGGCACTTGCATCCCTTACAGCAGATCGGTCAGAAATCTTGGAGTGCATTTTGATTCTACACTTTCTTGGAGTCGTCAGATAGCCGAGATTAGTAGGAAAATATTTGCAGCGTCTGGATCATTACGACGTCTGCGAAATTTTCTGCCGACGGCCACCAGAACTGCGCTAGCACAGTCCCTCCTTCTTCCTATTCTAGATTATGCGGATACCTCTTATCCCGACTTAAGCAGTGTTTTACTTAACAAGCTAGAACGTCTCCAGAATTTTTGTATAAGGTTCATCTTTGGGCTGCGAAAATTCGACCACGTATCAGAATACCGCACCAAATTGAAATGGCTTCCTATTCGCCGTCGTCGGGACTTACATATCCTTTTTCTCTTGTACTCTGTGTTATTTATCCCTAAAACTCCTTTCTACCTCAAAGAACGTTTCCAATTCCTCTCTTCCTCCCATAGCCTCTCCCTTCGTTCATCCGATAACTTGTCTTTCCTTACCTATCCATTCCTCTAAATTCTATGACTTTTCCTTCACTGTTCGAGCCGCACGGCTTTGGAATTCCCTACCTGTGCCTATCAGGGCTGCTCGTTCGCTGGAAATATTCAGGGAGCTATTGAAGGAACACTATCTGACTTCTAGTTAGCACATAAAATTCGTATTCTATTATAGTAGAATTATGTATTGTTTATTGATTTAGTATACAATTATTTTACGTATAAGTATCTGTATGTTGTAAGTTTACGTAGTTTCTATTATTTCTCGTATCTATATATCAGTATTTATATATTTTGTTATTATTGAAATTTATTATGCAGATATTAATGCCGCACTATCTACCTTTCTTTTTACATCTCTCTCTACCAGAGGAGGCTGCCTATGAAAAAATTGCTTTCAGCAATATAGGTCGCCTCGTTGTACGTATCCATATGTTTCTGTGTTTTGTAAATTTTGTGTCTTCTACTGTGTGTGCAATAAAGTATATTTGATTTGATTTGATTTGATTTGAGAAATGAACGTCAGTTTTACACATTATAATTCTTTGTTTTAAAAATTACTTTATCGTGGTTAATACTGTGTAAATGTGTTGGAATTTGCATAATAGTGGTTCATTAGGGAAACAGATAAGATGAAATGGGCGTTCGTCGGAAGGGTTTAACTATACAACTTCCCACAGAAGCTTCTCATAGTTTCGGTAAAGCATTGAAATTGCATCGTACGTACGTATTTCAATTAAATAACTTCAGCCCCCATAGTCAACTTCACAATCTATAATCGTTATTGCTGTAAAAAACTAAGAAACTTATCGTCATGTCAAATCGTCCTGTCAAAAGTACAATTTTTCATGATCACTCACTCCTTCCTTGATCACTGATTCCTTAGTTGTATAGTGATAACGAATATAGATTGTCAAGAAAAACGTCTGACATGGCTGTATGGACTCGAATTCCTTTGCTCGAAAGGGATAAATAAATAAAAAATATTACTGGTATCAACTGTGGCGGGTGCGCGGGTGTGTGCGTACCGTGCGCGTGCGCGTGCGCGTGCTTGTGCCCGTGCCGGATCAGGTGTCGGCGCGCGAGGGCAGCGGCAGCCAGGCGGCGAGGCCGGTGCGCGGGGCGAGCGCGGCGCGCAGCAGCGCCTCCTCGTGCGCCGACATGCGCAGCAGCGTGGCGAGCGCGCGCGTCAGCTGCCGCGCCTCCAGCGAGCGCGCCGTCACGAACCGCAGCACCACGTGCTTCAGGTACCTGCCGGGAGAAGGTGCACACTACGATAGGTATCTACTGGTACTTATAGTCAGTTGAATAATGATAATAACAATAATAATCCACATCACAACACACAGATCTACTTGATCCCACAGTAAGCTATTATTAGCTTGTGTCGTGGAAACCAAGCAAACGTGGTATATACTACATAGAATTACTTATATATTATACTATAGATATATAAACACACCCAGACTGGAAAATGGAACCCTGTGTTCATCACATAACCCCACCCCCACCGGGAATCGAACCCGGAACCCCTTGATTAGCGGGTAGGCATGGTAACCTCTGCGCCAATCGGGTCGTCAATGATTCTTTACTACAGATTCAGAGATCAATACTCTTAGGTGGCAATATCCAACCACCCACCATCTGTTCACTGTCGACAGCTTTAGTAAATCCATTATACTCCTGATTATGACATTATTAGTACACGAGTTCACGATGGACATGAATGATGCTATTCTTTTAACCTGCATGGCATTAAGCGGATCGACTCTAGCCTTCGCGTACATTTCTGAAGCGCTGCAATTAATGAAATTGTGTCACTGCCCAGTTGCGACAGTTTTAAACGTTCTTCAGCTGTAAACACTGGTTTTACGCGAAAAAAGAATGAAAAATTTATGACGGAGATTTGGTAATTCAAGGCTGTGTGGCTCAACTGCCCTCGCGTCGCCTGTCCCAGAAGATGCGAAGAAAAAACAACAATCATTCAAGGTCGTTACGGTAAAATTGATAAAACAGCGGGGAGTTGTATTCTTGCTATGAGATTGACTTAGTAACCATGAATGCTAGATACAATAATATAATCATGGTACTTATACCTATCTAGACATAAAAATAAAATTGAAGTGTGTTTGTAATTTCAAATTAACAATTTCTGTCTGTCTGTCTGTTTTCGGGTAATCTCTAAAACAGTTTGACCGATTTTAACGAGACTGGCGGATAGCTGATGTTATAAGGAGTAACTTGGGCTACTTTTTATCCCGGAATTCCCGCGGGATCTCTGAAATTAACGCGGATGAAACCGCGGGGAACATCTAGTCATAATTATGTAAATAATATTCGGTTATCTTCTTATCACACTTTTGGCGATGTTCTTTTTAGTTTTTGTCCGAATGAATGTTCATATTTTCTCTGTCAATAAAATATGTTTGAAGTATAATTTCAATGCTGCAGTTCGTTCACTGCACATTTCATTCGTTTACCTTGAAAGTTCAAGTTATTTGGACTGATTACTGACAAATTACTGAGTGGACTCAATAATTTGTCTCTTAATAAACGAAATACAGTATTTACCTTCGGCTAATATCTTGTTCTTCTGCCGAATTAAGATCAGACTTGCTAGTTTGCAGCTCACGCTGCAACGTTTTCTTCATATCTGATATTCGGTTGTCTAAATTTTTTATTTTCTGCAAAACAAAAAGTACCAAACGTTTAGCAGGAACTTAACTATATCTTACAATAGGCCTTACACCATGTTCCTAGTAAATAATAATCTGAAGGTTCAGTACGATCAGCGATACCTTATTTTTATCACAGATTTCAGTTTCTAAGTCTTGTACGGTTTTCCGAAGCGATTTTTCGCTGTCAGTAACTTCGTCGAGGCGTCGCTTGAGTTGTTCAATTTCCAGTTTTTTGGCCTCTTCGTTTTGCTTTATAAGCATACATTCAGCTTGGTTCTGGAACAATGCAATGCAAGACATTTTTATGTCTAAACTCTAAAAGTTTGAGAATGCGGAAATACGATGTACTTAAATCAATCCTTAGTACCATGTATAAATGCAAATACGAGTTTGTTTGTTTATTGCGCTTTGACTCTTCAACTACTTAGTCAACAAATTATTATGTAATTTTGAATACATGTATTATTTTATTTAGTGTTATAATTATACAAATCGATGAAGGGAGATTATTAAAAGAGAAATAATTTTAAAAAAAGTTAAAACAATCGAAATAAGGGTGTTGATTGATATAGCAAGTAGTGTATTCGAGTTATCTTTAAATTTCCCCTTCTAAAGCAATCTTCTCTGCTCAATTTTGAATATTTAGTTCTAAAAACCCTATGTTTCTTTTTTAACGGCTGTAGATTAGATCAAGTTGCAATTTAAACGCGTCGCTTAGCTTTGAACACAATGGATTTATGTGTACCTACCTATGTTATATTGAGCAGCTCTAAACATAATCTTTATTGACACAAGTGGCATACTTTAGCCACAAGCTGAATTGGTGCGTACTGCGTAGGTGAATAAAGTATCCAATAAAACAAAGATAATTAATTATACGCTTCTGTAACACAGTAAACCAAACTATCATAAAAAATACAATTGTTATTTACAAAAAAAAATAAAATACTCTCACTAAAAATTACAATAAAAAAGGTTTAGTTTTTATATTTACATGAGCGTATATTCAGCATATGTTTTCCTTTATCTCTGAACACATAAATTATCTTATCATAGATAAGTATTGATCCTAACTACATAGACTACTTATACGTATATTATGATGCTGAACTACTGTTATGTATGTATATAGACTATAGAAATATTTTGCATGAACTGATAAGATTTAACTGTCTAATGTACACCAACTAGATGATAATTTCCGGAACTGCTAAACCGATTCTAAAAGTTCTTTCACTGAATAGGAATCCCTGAGTGACATATGTATTAGGATAGGTTTAATTCCGACACAAGGGGTAGAAAACCGAGGTAAAAACAAGATTGACGAAGGTACCTAAACTTTATGATTTCTGAGGACTTCACCCTTTCACCGTCATCCCCGTAATATCACGACCTAAGAAAGACGTGCTGGGGCAAGAAACGCAATATTACGTTACCAACAAACCACTGCATTGACTTTTATATTTATTAGACTAAATTATATATATTAAGTACTAGCTATCCCCCGCGGTTTCACCCGCAGCAATTATGGAGTTCCCGCGGGAATTCCAGTATAAAAAGTACCCTATGTCCTTATCTGTAACCTTGAAAATGTGTATCCAAAATTTCATGGTGATCGGTAGAGCCGTTGAGGCGTAAAAGCGTTACAGACAGACAATTACTTTCGAATTATTAATATTAGTACGGATTCCCAACACTAGGAGAAATCATGCCTAAAGCGTGGAGTGGTCCATGTTTTTGTAACCTTAACTTATTAAGGCTACCAAAACGTGGCGGTGAAAGAGTTAAGAACCTTTTCATTCATGGAACAGCTCTTAATCTCAAGTGTCAAGTGCGCCGGCCGATGCGCGGGCTCACCTCCTTGTGCTGCGCAATGAGCGCCTCCAACTCCGCCAGCTTGGCCTTCAGGTCGGCGATCTCCGCGTCCTGGTAGCGCACGTTGCACTGCGACATCTCGATGCTCTGCGACATGTGCGCGTTGCGGAGCAACGCCTCGTCCTTCTCGCGGTTCGCTCTATGGGGTACAACAGCCACGACGCCAATGATCATTCAATATATAGGTTGGAAAAAAAAAAAATCATCTGACCAACCACGTCGGACCCTTTAGCTTGGGTATGCTGTTTATAAGTTTATTTTACTAATATTATGAGGAAAGTTTTTTTGTTTGTTTGTTACGATTTAAATCAAAAACTACTTCACCGATTTCAAAAATTTTTTTCACCATTAGAATGCTACATTATCCTTGAGTAACATAGCCTATATTATAACCCAAAATTCCCGCAAGAACTCCGATACTACCGCGCGTGAAACCGCGGGGAACAGCTAGTTATTTATATATACGTTTGGATAGACTGGGATTTATAAGTACCCATGTCAAATGCTTAAAATTAGGGCCCAACAACTGCTTATAACCTAATAAATATTTTGATTTTGATTTCATTTTGGACCAAGTTGGACCAATTGGAACCAGGGAGAGAAAGAAAAAATATTTTATCCTAAAGAACATGGTGTCTATAACCAATAGTAAACGAAACAAGAGGCGCAAATTTCTATACGTATATCCGATTTTCACTTACGGGGATTATGAAACCCCTCGGGGATTTTTGATAAGACGATAGTTTGTTTCGTGGTTTTATTCCGTGACAAGATCTAGCCCTAAAAAGGACTCACAATGGGATAGTCTTCCTGAACTACTAAGATTTCTATAACCATGCCTTTACTATTCAGCTGCTATTAAGACGGTTCTCCCTCTATCAAGTTCAACTTATAAACACTAATCGAATAAAAAAAATAAAATCTCAGCTTACTTTTCGAACTTCCTCTGCACATCGATACAGTCGTGCTGCAGCTCAGTCACGACCGAGTTGAGGTGGTTGACCTCGGTTCTCTGCTCGTCGTACAGCGCGTTCGATTTGTCCAACTTCTCTTTGAGGATCTTGACCAATGTCCGCTCGTTATCCAAAGCAGTCACCAGATCCTTGTTGTCTTCCATCAACGCTTCTATCCGGCTCTGTAACTCCATCGTCTTGTCCTGAAATGGTTTTGTATTTTGACCTGCTGATACTAGGATGTCAATCATCAAATATATACAATATAGTTCATTATTTAGATATCGATCGTGTTATTTTGTGTATACCTACATATCTTTGATTATTATTTGTCCCAAACGTTTAAAGGTGACTACTTTCACAACGTTTTCCTATTGAGTGAAATACCTTGGGTACATCAAGAAAATAATATCTTATCATTTATTTTTTATCCATTCGTTTAATATTCGTCGTAAAATACGTCATAAACTCTAAACAGTCATATATGACTTATGTATCAGTCAATATGTTTTATCAATCGGACAGCCTTAACAATAAATAAGTATAATTCCGAATAGTGAAAAGAAAATATGTTTAAAGCAACAGTTTGCATGTACCTACGTATAATAGCTAGTTGTAAAACAACCGTTTAAAGTTATTTAAAACCCCAGCAACTTTACAACGATCGAATATTCTACTAAGTATGAAGTGAAAGTGGGTGTTGTGTTTCACATAGATATTATTATATTATGAGTAGGTATTATTATGGCAGAACATATCGTGTACTTAGATAAAATATAATTAAGTCGTAAAAGGTATGGAAATAATTTTCTTTCATGGCAACATCGCACACACACACATCGTTTTTAACGGATTTATTTTAAAAAGTCGCTGTTGAGAACTGATTTTTGAATATTTTTGTATTTAAAAATATACACCCCAGATGGAACGAAGTAATTTCACTAAGGAATTGATTATTGCCTTTGAATTTGAGAACATAATAAATACTGAGCTCCGATTAAAAAATATCCAAACATAGTTGGAAACTGTTGAAATCGAAAAACCGATTATACATGAGCTCCAATATAGTGCATAAGTAAGGTTATCGATGCATTAATAATGCTTGCAATTGAACACAAGACGAATTGTTATAGGCAAAACTCCAAAAAAGTAGCGCGTTTAACTAAATTGGTGTATCGATTCATCCCAAATTACAATATAATATACTCTGATAAATAACATGTAACACTATTTTAGTTAACCCGCACTATTTTCCCCTTTTAGTTAGCTGTTAGTAACATGATGATAAATGACAGTGCAACCGCTAAAGCTAAGCATCTACTCTATGATTAGGTTATTACATTTTAATATGAACCCATAGTTACTATTGCCGTAGAATTTATTATAAATTAAATGAAATAATAAAATGAAATACGATTAAAATAAGAATCAATAAATTTATTTCCAATAAAAATAAAAATATATTTAATTAAAAGTAACTCTCTATAATAAAAATCGAAAATATGTGTAACAAAATTATAAAGGCTTTAACAAAAGTAAGAGATTATACTAGAAAAAACTTACACGGAATGTACTTACATAACTCTAAAGACGAAATAAACAAATGACGATTAAATTATTACACAATACAAAAACCAAACTAGCAGGAACAATTTAACAGAAAAATAATAATCTATATACATACACATCAGAGTGTCAATACGTTACCTATAAGACTAGGCACTTACTGATTAATTAATTGTTTAAGATTTAATTTTATATTTTATCGTTTTCACCTTTAACAATGACTCATTCCACACTGGCTCGTGACAGTAACACGTGACAAAAATATTTCTAAAGCCGACGCGATAATACTGCTCATAAATGTCAATACGTTTTAGAATACGAAGCTACGATTTTCTCATAATCATAAGGAGCATACCGCAGTGATACTATAGCGCCACCCGTTATAAAAAAACATAAAACAAACATCTAAAATATTTAATTAAAAAGAAATCGATAGCAGAAATAAGTACATTATTTTAAAGAAATTCTGAAATGCCAAAATATAAAGATATTATGTCTACGCCTGGGTTTTTTTATATAATATTGTAATATTGCAGAATTATGCTCAAACAAATTAGTATTTACCTTATTTCACATAATATTCTGTTTCTTTACCTACTGAAGTATTTTGTAAGATATATATTTTGTTTTTAATGGGTGATGTTAGTGTGACTTTAGTATACGCCTTAATTCTATAATTTATTCAGTACCATAGCCAATATAATCGTTCGACGTATCGAAGTATTACCTATTCTTGAAGTTTTTTAGGTATAACTATCTCATTAATATTGGGATAAAAATTAACAAGAACTATCAGGGCCACCCTTGTCATATGCATGTTTTTGGTGCAAATAGCAGGCGTGAGCGTGACCACCCACAAAATACCTATATTTGTCTTATAAATAGTTCATATTTCATTTAAATTAAATTATTTCGCGACGTTCTTACTCACGTGTCAGGCATCATAAAGCTAAGTGCACACATGTTTTATAAAACCTAAGTTGTAAATATTGTGAGTAAAAGCACAGATCACACCTTATCCGTCCATTTATAGAATCCAATAATACTTAAGAACAACATGACGTCATAATCATGACTAATATATGAATAATACGAATTATAAATTTAGCAAATACAAAGCATGTCTTTTTTGCTAGCACTTGTGCTCTTTTTGAAAATAGATAAATAATTAATCTGATTTATTTTTTATTTTTCATTATAATAATATTTGAATTAAAAAGATATTCACATTCAGCCTCTTTCGAAAACCCATTTATTAGAATAAACACATCCAACTTCCTACTCAAATCTTTTAAGGATATATTATGTAGTATAGGTACCTAATAATAAAATAATAACGTGATCATTTGCAAAGAGTTATCAGTGTACATGGACGGCATTTGATATTAAAACGAAAGCATATTAATTATTAAATCGAGATACATCAAATAATAAATATTTAAAATTATTCTATTACGCATCATATTTTATCTCGAAAAGGAATCGTCGACTATACATCCACAAGCAACGAGTAAGGACGGAAATTAGTTTAGTTGTTCAGCACACAGACATAGGAAAATGTACTACCATCTATATATTTGATGACCGGTTCTGAACATAATATTATACCGCCTTCATATTTGTTTTCCTTGTAGGTCTCAATAATCACTCGTTGCTCGAGGACGCTTTTGCACTGCGTCCGATCCGAATCTGAGTAAGTAAACTCGGCCTGAGTTCGGATGCCGCTTGTGCCCTGTGTTCGTTTGAATCCGAGAAAATATTATAAAATTCTGTAGGTGTTGACATCGTATTGGTAGTTTACGCATGACAAAATCGGATCGGGCGCAGTGTTGCGCAAAGGTTTATACTATTGCTACTTCGATCCGTGAATATTATGCTCTGAATTAGAGATCTCTTATAGAAATAGCACTTAGATACGGCTGATTCGGATCGGACACAGTGCGTAAGCGCCCGTGGTGTTGGACTATGTCTTGCCAATGTCACTTGTGCATTCCACACCGCACCCATAGTAGCGTGTCTTGAATCGCATATGATTAATGATTCACACGTAACTGCAATGCCCCCTCCCTCCATTCAAACCGTCATAAACCCATGTTGACGTTCGATTGCAATCCATAATAGCATTTAGACATGGTGTGGTACAAAAGCGCTTCGGTCGAAATGGGCGGGGCTCTTTTTGGACGAATTAAAACAATTTTCAATCCTCATTTAAATGACTGACTTTGAAGAGCTTAGTGGAAAAACGAAGCAAAGTATATTTTTTTTTATTAAATACTTAAGGTTCATTTATTTTGAAAATTGTTCAACACACACGTCCAAACTAGCCCCGCCACCGTTTTGAGCGCTGAACGCAACACGTGTATCCTATATGCTGTAGAGGCTAGGACTCACTCCCGCGCTGGCGGCCGAGCTGCGCAGCGCCTTCGCCTCCAGCGCCAGCGAGTGCACCTCCCCGTTCAGGCGCACCACCTGCCCGCAGGGTCAGTGAGAGCGCTACATTGGTTGGCCACAGATGAGGGACTATTTCACGAAGTCCGCTCAGCCTCGGCTGTGGTGATGACTAGTGATACTGTCGCGACGTATCCTTACATACCTATACATATGTATTATAAAACAAAGTTCTCTGCCGCGTGTCTGTCTGTTCGCGATAAACTCAAAAACTACAAACGGATTTTCATGCGGTTTTCCCCAATAGATAGAATGATTCATGAGGAAGATTTATATGTATAGTTTATCCTGAGATGCCCGCAGGAACTCCGAAATTACCGCGGGTGGGGGATCTCGGGACGATGGTTAGGGAACCTGACTGGTATGCCGGGTGTCGCGGGTTCGATCCCCGTATCAAGGTAAACATGTATCTGATCAACATTAATTTGTGTTTAAGTCTGATCGTGAGCGTTCAATTCGTATACTTACAAAACAATATTACTATAATACGAGTTGTTTGGTAGAACAACCTCTGCTTAGTTTGGGACCAGCAAATGACGCTCTGTCTGTTATATTGTCCAAGCATCATTGTTAGTTATTATTATAATATTGAGCGCACGTTTGCGCGATAGCAATACTTGTAGATGCGCGACTATTTGGGCGTTTGAAGATGTGTGGTTTATCGGACACATTAAACGCATGTAATATTATGCTACCTAGGTTTTGATATTGGGTACGACAATCGCTATTCCATGGTTAGTCACAGCCCGGACGCTCTAAACAGCGTAATCTCATTACCTATTTGTTATGTAAATGACATGAATCGAATTGCGTTTTTTAAGTACACGTCAGTAAACGCACGCACACACTCGCATCTCGGCTAACAATTAAATTCTAGGTACTAGTCTATTGATCTACTCACGACGTGTCTACATTGTTGTATCGAAATGAAACGCAAGCAAGCGTCTGTGAACTATTGTACATTAGGCCAATCATAGTTTAGTGCTTCATCTATACTAATAGGTATTATAAAGAGGTAAAGTTTGTGAGTTTGTGACGTTGTAGGGGGTAATCTCTGGATCTACTGAACCGATTTTAAAAATTCTTTCACTTATAGGAAGCTACGGTAGTCCTGAGAGACATAGGGTACTTTTTATCCCGAAATTCCCACGGGAACTCCGAAATTACCGCGGGTGAAACCGCAGAGGACAACCAGTCAATCATAAAACCAAAGTAGTTCTCTTGGTATGTCGAGCTGAGGCGCACCGAAACAATACGCAACAAACAGTTGAACGAACTTCGTGAAACAGAAGCGATAAATATGCCTTTTCTCATTAAATAAAGTTTTGTAATGAAGTTGTAAGTAACCTATTTACTTACTACACGCGTCAGCATAGGTACACTAGGTGATCGAATGCGGAAACTTTGTAATTTTGTTGTAAGACATATTTAGTGATAGTTACCTCGGTGTCTTACCAATGGTAGTTTTAACTCAAGGACTCAAGGAAAAATGGGATATCTGTCCTCAACTAATTAATACTGTCATCAACATCATCCTTATCAGCCTAAAGCAGTCCACTACTGGGTAGGCCTCTCCCGGAGCGCGCCACTTATACCGACCTTCGATTATCTGCATCCAGTTGCTACCACTCACTATATGTATACACTATATTATTACACTATATTCAATTCTATTTTTAACATTGGTATAAGTAATTTTCTCCCCCCAATTTAAGCGTCTTAACTACTTATTACATGTGTAATAAATCGACTAATTTTCTAATCTATTATAATAGCTTGTCGCTCTTTGTTATCAGTTAAAAGTAAGCAGCACATGCTTCATTAGTATGATTATAAAGAAGAAAGTTATGAAAAAATTGATATGAGTTATAACCAATAAAATATACTTATAACTAACTATATATTCCCGCAAAGAGACTTAACTAGACTGAATTATTCAATGGTTATTTACCTTAGCTTCGCTGTTGGCTAGCGTCTGCTTCGTTTTTTCCAGCTCGGCTGCCATTTCGAACAATTTGTCTTGCATCTCTTTCTTCTCTGTCTCTACCCTTCTCCTCTCCGCTCCTTCTTCCCCCGCTTGCCGCGACAACCGCGACACCTGTACGCCGATTGGAGCCAAGTGTCATGGGTTCAATTCCCGCATCAGGTTAAAAAGATGATGATGCGATTAACATTTGTGTTGACCATGATTTACTACGAGTACAAAAAAGTATAAAGGCTTATTATATCAGTTACTATAGCCGTAGTCCAAGCTTTGCTTAATTTGGAACCATTTGATTGTCCCAGCATCATTATTACTTGTAACAATACTCCCAAAACTGAATTTTGAAAACCGTGACTAACGGCCGCACTCAGTCGTTTTAATGTTTACTTAATTTTAAGTAGGTAAAGATTTTAAAACGAAACTGCCGCACGTAATGTTAATTGGCATTCAACTAAATTTTACTTAATTAAGTAATCATTAAAAAAACTCTGAGTGCGGCCGTAAGTAACAACCCAACCAAATTGCGTTTAACACATTTTCGTTAGGTTGATGAGTGTTTTTGTGGGAAATGATTGTGTACGATAATAATAATAATGAAAATTGTTTATTGCCATCTAAAAGGTGATAAAAAAAAAACAAGCAAATTAATTATTATTATAGGCAAAGGAAGTGTTTCAGCGTAAGCTGCTCGTGACCTAGGTTCCAAGCTAAGTTTTCAATCACTCCCCTATGGAGTACCTGTAGGGCTTTACGCTGTTCAGAACAACAGACTATAAAAATACATAATCACCGGGCGACAATAGTATTCATTTGTTTTCACACTAAACTGAGTGGATGTCCCTTTTATCTGTTTTGTGATATATATAGTCACCTGCGTCTCGAGTGTCGCGATCTGGCCGCTCCAAGAGGTCTTGACGTCGGCGAGCGCCATGTTGGCCTCCTGCAGCTGCCGCGCCAGCACCGCGCGCTCGCGGCACACGCGGTCGTGCTGCGCGCACCCCGTCGGGCGCAGCTCGCGCTTGTCTGGGCCGTACACAAAGAAACATCATCACTAACGTCGCGCGTCGGCCGTCGTCGGAAGATGTGAAATACCCAAGTTGATAGTACAATTTATACCTAATATATAAATAATAATAATTATACCTAAATTAATATTAAAGTATAATTTAAGCTTTCTCTCTTCGCTTACATCCGTGACGCCACATGCGGCACCAGCGGAAGATCAGCGTCGGGCCCCCAACGGTTCCCGACTTATGCTGAGCTGGTTGCCTTTTTGGTGCGACACGCTGGTTGTGCTTGTTTATGTTATTTCATATATTAACGGTTGTCGTAACAAATGAAGTTTATTTCATTTCATTTCTAATACAAAAAAATTAAGTAAAACATGTGCGTCCAAGCAAAAAGGGTCCAGTAGTGGGGTATTGAGTTAAGACTAGATTCGGTATCTAGAATAGTCAATTGATAGTAAGGATTGAAAAAGATCCGAAAACCAGCACATTTTTTATCAGACATAGTTGAAATTTTAAAAATGCTTGATTTGAGAAAAAGCATTTTCAAAGTTTTAGTGAGAATAAAAAAACACACACTTTTACTTGCTTGTTACATAGATTTTTATTAATTATTGTAGACTGAAATATTATATGAAATTGTGGGGATTGACCAACCAATTTTTTAACTAATTTTTAAAAAACTTTTTATAACTCGGAAACTAAATGCCTAGAACTGGACTCCTTTTTGCTTGCACGCCCACAAATAAGCACACGCAGTACGTACGATAAGGGAGTCGAAAGTGGTGGTACGAGTCGATGTTACTGCCAACGCGCGTCAATAATGTTCTACATCAATAGAAAAGCAAAGTAGACGGGATAAGTGCACCATAATCGTTGTCATCTTATAGTATAGTTTAGTATCCCTAAGTATCATGGATACTTTTTTACAGGAAGTCCAGAAATTCACACGGGTGAAACCTCAGTCGAGAGCTTGTATTGTATAAATTGTCAGTTTATAAAGAGAATTTCGATTTTCACACCCTGTCATCATGCGGCGACATGAAGGTTACCGTCTTCAGGCATGTGGTGGTGCGGCGCGTCGGGCGGCAGCGCGGCCTTCACCAGCGCCAGCTCGTCGGCGAGGTCGCGCGCGCGCGCCTCCGCCGCGCCCAGCGCCGCCGTGAGCGCGGCCCGCTCGCGCGCCCACTCGCGCCGAGCCTGCTCGAGCTCCTCCTGCGATTATAGCCCTGGTCATTGCGCGCTCTATAGCGTGTCATATGCAAAGTAGCGACTATCGTTGAATGTGGTTTGCCAGACGACAGACGGAATGCAGTTTTCACGTCGTCCTCTATACTATTATTATAAACAGGAAAATTTGATTTTTTGTTTGTTACGATTTTACTCAAAATCGACTGGATCAATTTCAAACCATAAGAATGCTACATTATCTCTGAGAAACATAGGCTATATTGTTACCCGGAATTCCTTCGGGAATTACTTAAAATTACTTAGAATCACTGCGGGTGAAACCGTAGGGAAAAGCTGCTAATATATAAAAGGCTAGCTGTGCCCCGCAGTTTCACTCGCGATAATAGGGTACTTGCATGAAATTTATAATAAGAAATTGTGTCAAGATTTCACAAATAGAGCCTTAGAAAATCGTTATCGTGAAAGATTTACTAAAATTTTTCAATAGTTTCCAAAATATTCAACTTTTAATTTTGTGAAACGGAACGTTGCAACGAAACACCAATCACAGCCAAGCTTGACACATGACGTTACTTTTATTTTTTTTTTACCTCTTTCAGAGAAGGCAAAAGAAACTAAGTGCATACAGTCAACGCATATTTTCCATTTTCTAAAGTTATTTACTTTAAAATGCATCGGTAAGATGCATTTCGATTCTTTACTGGAACTTTTGGAAGTAAATTGACACAGTTCAACCTTAATTTCGCTTTTGGATATTGAAGTTATCTGTCTGTCAGTGTCACATGACCCTGTCAATACGACAGTGACATTTCTATCACAGGTTAATAAGGCGTAATTTTGAACTAGTGACGACATTCCGCGTTTCGGCGGTAAGATCTAAAGTAGGAACTTTGAAACGCTCTATTTAATTAATTTATGCATATCTTTTTTTCTTTTTCTTGCTTTGTTTAAGTAGGCCATATATCTTTAAAATAGACTGAAAAAAAAAATCATGCAAGTACCCTATTTGATGCTCTCCTATTGGTCATAACCTATGATGCCTTCATATGCCTTCCTTGAGAAATGGTCTATCCAACACAAGATAATAAGCATAATTTTAACAAATGAACCAACTTCAAGAGTTCCCTTATTTGTCTGCGAAACTCATCATCAAATCTTAATGAAATTAAAATGGGAGCATTACGGAATAAACCCCTTTCCAACAAAAAAAGAATTGTGAAAATCTGTATGTATATGACGGAGTCATGCTCGAACATATATAAAAAAATTGACAAACTCATATTTTTTGAAGTCGTTTAAAAAGTAGTTTTCAATTAAACTTCCAAAAAGGTCTGGGCAATCAATTTTTTTAACAACACTTACAGTTATAACGTCAAGCTTGTTCTGAGCATGCTCCACTGCAATCAAGCGTGTTCGCAACTCATTTAGTTGCTTTTCCGCCAAGTTTCGAGCATTTACTGCTTGGGTAGCTTCAGCCTGAGCGGCGCGCGCTACCGCTTGCGCTGCCGCCGCTTCCTCACCTGGTATTAAAACAGCTTTAATGAGTATATTTAAAACATAATAGGCTATTCGGTTATTTTTTTTTAGCCCATCGTGTAGATTCATATAAAATATTATACGTATTTTTTCGTTTTTCACGTAAGCAAAAAATAACGGAGATACGTTGAGTCGGAATGTTGCGTGACGTCACAAGCAAGCGCAGTTTTTAGCTGCGTATAGCTTAGTTTACACGAAGCCAACACTGGCTGCCAATAAGACTGGCAGCCAGCGCTGGCTTATTATTGGCCTCGCATAAACAGTTTTTCAAGCCAAGTCAGCGCTGGCTGCCAGCACTGGCGGAAATAGAACGCCGGTCTATTTTTCTAGCCAGTGACCTCCGCCCGCATACCCCTCGACCCCCGCGCCTGCGTTGCGGAGGCTTGTTTGAGGACTGGCGCCAGCGTTACTGGCTTCGTGTTTATGACGTGTTCACACCACAAGTTACTGGCTTCGTGTAATCCGCACTTATGACGTTACAAGCCCCCACTCCTAAACTTTAATGTGCTTTATCCAGGTATATTTTCATTAATTTGAAAAAGCAAAAAATACGTGTCCATTATTTTTTTATTATCTAACTGACGGACTAAATAGAATTTAGAAAAAAAAGTAGTCAAATAGCCTATTAGGTGATTGCTCACTAATCTCCCATTTAGTTATTGAACTTCTATAAAAATCTGCCATTTATTGATATTTAATACTGGACTCTAGGTATCATTCTCTACCAACCAACCAATTCTCCAAGAAAATATAAACGTAATCTCTTAACATAAATAAGTAGGTACATACCTGTTAATGTCATTTTTTACACTATGATCTGCTGGATTTCAGTAATCTAGCATTGGATTTTGTGTGGATTCTGGGAAAATTAGGTTAGCAACTAGCTGTTCCTTGCGGTTTCACCCACCATAATTTCAGAGTTCCCGTGGGAATTCGGGGATAAAAAGTACCCTATGTCCTTTTCTATACCCCTGATGTATGCATAATTTCAAAATGATCCATTGAGCCATTGAGGTGTGAAAGTGTAACAAACAAACAAACCAATTCACTTTTGCATTTATAATATTAGTAAGGATTAACGAAACATGCAGTCCCTGCAGTCTCTATATGAAATTGTTCCTATTAGAAAAACTTATAATGTTTATACCTTGTACAGATGCCAATGATGATTTCAGCCCCTCAATTTGTTTTTCCCAATATGCATCCCTTTCTTTCAATTTAACTTCAAGTTGAGAGGTATATAGCTGGTTTAATGCTGCTTGATCTACCTGTCCACCTGTGCGATCTGACAAGTAGGACTCAAGTTGAGGAGATATAGACTGTAGAAGAACAATAATTATAATTAATATATTAAAACTACTATGTCAACTATGGCTGTTATGAAAAATATAATGAAATAATAAAAAAAATGCCAGTATTGTTACAAAAATAAGTTTAATATTAGGTACAAAATTAAGTACTAGTTCTTAAGTTGTACTAGTTCACACAAGTTGGTGTGCCTATGAATAAATGAGTGGAACTGCAAGGAAGTATAAACAGGAGTATGGTTCAAGTAAAATAAAGAAATACAATAAAAGAAAATTAATAATAATCTCTACTAACATCAGATGTGGTAGTGTCTTCACGTCCAGCAGAGCTTGAAGGACTTGCTGTCGACTGAAAGTAAAAAGTGCTGTTAGCCAAACAAATATGTATGTTACCTTGAGTTATTTTAATTCGTCAAATAAACTCACCGTGGTAGAGTCATCTCTGAGGGTAATACGTCCTAAAAACGCACCACTGCGCCAACTACTCGTTATTTTACTTAAATCGTTGCCTGTCTCCTCTTTAATTTTGTTTTTCAGACTCGCAAACATTGTTATTTTTATTGCGTTGACTATAAGTAGACTACAAGAGATATGAAGCAAGTTTATAATGTAAATGAACTTGTTGAAGGTGGTTCGATAACTTACCAGTTTTGGGTAAATTATGCAGTTACCTACAAGTAAATGCAATTTCATTTAAAAAAGTAATAATAAAAAAATAACGATGAAAAAAGTTTCATGATTATGCACTTAGTGTTTTATATAATAATCTGTTTATCATTCTTTTTTAAATTTCCAGCTGTCCACAATTTACGTCGACACTCAACACAAAGTTTCACTTCTTAGTTTTTAGACCTAGGTAGCACAAATTAACTAGACATATGTCTAAAGACAGATAGGAATCTGACAGTATTTTGAGGGGTCGTTAGAGATCCACCAATCACAGAACAGGTCGCCGAGCCACAGATAAAAGCCACAGATATTAGTGTTGTCCATGTCGATAAACTTTATCGATACTAGGGATGGGATCCAGTAGGTACTCGTATCGATAGTATTATAGCTTAGTAGGATTAAATATTTTATTTATTTTAGGATTGTGACTGACTTGTTTATGTTTTTCTCTTAACATGTTAGTGAACTAATTGTGTTTAGAGAAAAACATAAACAAGAACAAATAAAACTCGTAAATTTCATAAAAACTTTATCTTTAATTAAGTATATAAATGTTACTTACCATTACTTATACATACTATTAAGGATAACAACAGTCATCATTGTTAATTGTACATTATATTATACTAGACATAAATAGGAAAATAACAGTTGTCAGCTTGATTTTATTAGAAAATTTCGTAAACAAACCGTTCCCAAATTAGTAAACAAGAAAAATAATCAGTATATAATTAGAAGTAATAAATAGCTAGTTATTAAAATGCTGTTACATTGATACACCAACTTTTAAAATTCGTGTGTATTTCAAATAAATCAAATAAATGCGTTTCATAATTTGTTTTATAGAATAGGAAAAAATGGTTTGATATTTTACTTCACACCATGACACGCCATACAAAAACTGTGAAGCGAAAATGATTTGCATGTAACATCACAAAAATCACTGGCATACTTCTGAATCTGATTATATTCTGACCTAACAAAGGACAATGTCAATCTTTGTATGAAGAGTGGACCAAGTGCTGCCCAGTGCTGCTGAATGTAGACATAGTACATTATGTTCCTAAGGGTAGTAGTAGTCTGTAAAATAAGGCGCGTCTAATTCTATCCCAGGAGTCGTGAAAAAATAAAGTTTTTGTTGAGATTTATTAGAAAACAATAAACTTGCATGGAAGGTGGACCAAGTGCTGCCCAGGATGTAGACATAGTACATTATATTCCTTAGGGTAGTAGTAGTCTGTAAAATAAAGCGCATATAATTCTATCCCAGGAGTCGTGAAAAAAAGTTTTTGTTGAGATTTATTTAGGAAACAATAAACTTGCATGGAAGGTGGACTAAGTGCTGCCCAGGATGTAGGCATAGTACATTATGTTCCTAAGGGTAGTAGTAGGCGTCTAATTCTATCCCAGGAGTCGTGAAAAAAAAGTAAACTGCTCAGCAACCACCTTACAGAAATTGAATTGCAACCTGTGAAATACCTATTATTTAGTAAATAAATAAATCAAATAAATGCGTTTCATAATTTGTTTTATAGAATAGGAAAAAATGCTTTGATATTTTACTTCAAACCATGACACGCCAGACAAAAACTGCGAAGCGAAAATGATTTGCATGTTACATCACAAAATTAATCACTGTCATACTTCTGAATCTGATTATATTCTGATTCTGACCTAACTTTCCAATTCCAATTTGTTGTTTAACTTTGTTTTTGTAACTCTTCACTATTTTCTCTGACTGACATTGGCATGAATACTGAATAGTGCGCCTACCTACCCAAAGCGTCTGTTGCCATAATGAAAAAAAGAAGAACTCAAAAGGCAATCAACTAAAATGATTACCAGTGTGTTATATACGTTGTACGCTACGTTGACGTTGATTGCTCTAATGCGACCAAAAATTTTTGAAGAAATTTTTATTACTAAGAAGCTTTGTCATTGGCAAATTATAATTATAGACGCTATTATTAAAGAAGAAGAATCTTCTTAAATTTTTTTAAGAAATGACCAAATATCTATGAAGCTTTTGAGAATAATAATTCAAATATACACACCCGCAGAATTAGCGGAACATAAAAAGGCAGAGTATAGAAATAATTACGTATATATATTAAAACAAATAATAATTAGACGTGAAGTAATAAATTAATATACATCTTTAAAAGTTTGTAATTAAATTATTAAATTTTATTTAAAAAAATGATAAAAAAAACACTTTTTCTCTAATTTGTGGGCACACAAATAATGTTGCAAATTAAAGATTACTGTGATTTTAACACATGTGTAATAAATGAACGTTTAATAACGTGTGTTTCCCCTTCGTGATTCAATTTTTATTTGCAACATTGTCTGTGTTCTCACAAACTAGATTTTTTTTTATTTTGATTACTTTTAATAAAATTTAACTAAAAACTTCTTAAAGTCGATGTTAAAAGATGTATATTAGTTTATTACTTCATGCCTGATAATAATTTGTTTTAATATACATATAATACGTAATTATTTCTATACTCTGCCTTTTTATGTTCCGCTAATTCTGCCGGTGTGTATAGTTTTATATATTCTGTATTAGAAAACTAATGTGTTTTTACTAACAGCATGATAGCATCCTTTCATATAGACTCTCAATTTACTAATGTCACCAGCAGGGCAATTATGTAAATTTTGTTTATATCATTTCAGTTTCAATTAGAAAAATTGCGATTTTGTGATTAATTAATCATGTTTAGGCAGATTCAACTTTTGTAGTATGATAATTTTGGTTGATTATTAGATATTTTAGGTGTCAAAACCTGCATAGTATTGTAATCGCAAAACCGCCATGTTTTTGATTGCGACCGAAAAATGATAGAAACAAAAGTTACATAATAGGCCCTCAACTTTCCGGGCGTGCAGCTGTTCCGCAAACCATTGACATGTCGGTCGAAGAACAGCACTGCTTCCGCCATGTCTCGCATAGTCTTCGATACAGGTCCACTATCCCCATGCCTTCCTGTAATAAAAATCATAGCAAAATGTGGAAATTTCCTACTGTGTTGACAAAATAATATTTTGGCAGTCCGGCTAACCCTAGTTCAGTCTTCTTGTTAAATGTAATACTTCTATGATTTTATTTTCCTTCTGTGAATCGCATGCGATACAATATACATGTCCTTACTTCTTAAATACAAAACGCTATGTATAGTGCCCATGCACTATGTATATAAAAGCAGGTAGCAGAAAATGCACAGTCCATCTACAGCACACACACTATCCAGTGCGATAAAACAAAGTCTATGTTAGGATAAAACTTTATGAAAGGCACCTGTCATCAAAAAACCAATAAATTCCGTTATGTAGCTCTTGTATGGTACAAGTATAAAACAAATCAAAACCATTTCTAAAAATCAATGTTTTGAGTTCTGCTAGTGTAGTAGAGTATTTTAGTTCTTGGGGATTAAAGAGTTGCTGTATATAAAATAAGCGATCCACCCCCGCTTCGCACGGGAGCATTTTCGAAGAAAGCTCTTAGCTTGATTTGTTCCGACATCTTGAAGAATTATCGTTATATTT
Source organism: Zygaena filipendulae (assembly GCA_907165275.2). Taxonomy (NCBI): domain Eukaryota; kingdom Metazoa; phylum Arthropoda; class Insecta; order Lepidoptera; family Zygaenidae; genus Zygaena; species Zygaena filipendulae. The sequence goes on from OU015649.1 coordinate 5,451,289, forward strand.
CACTTTTTTCTTTAGTCAATCTATCTATTAACGAAAAATCTAAACCCATCTAAGCGTACAGAGGGCAGGAGGCGACTTTGTTTTATACATATTATGTAAAGATATAAATATACCTTTAAGCTCAAATGTAGCATCATTCAATTACGCTCTCTAGGCATCTTCCCGAAAACTTTTTATGCAGCTTGGAAGGTGGATCACTGGTCACAAAGAAGTATTTCTGGAATTCCCCGTCTATGACATAGCTTCACCCACATTCTGAAATTTTAAAAAACATGATTTTCCATTATGACTCTAGCTGTTCCTCGCGTTAATTTTGAAGTCCCCGCGATCCCCTCCGGTATCCTTGAGAACGTGTGTGCAACATTTTATGGGGATTGGTAAAATAGTTGTAGTAAGGTGTGAAAACGTAACAAACTCACATTCACATTTATTTATAGTATTATTATTTAACTAGCTGTGCCCCGCAGTTTCACCCGCGTGAGTTTCAGAATTTCCGCAAGAACTATTTTTCCGTAAAATAAAAGTAGCCTAAGTTACTCCTTATAACATTAGCTATTTGCCAGTGAAAGTCCCGTTAAAATCGGTCTATCCGTTTCAGCGATTAGCCGGAACCAACAGGTAAATAAAAATTAAAAAAATTGTTTTATTTTTTTTATGTAAGTACCGTTAATACTTTCATATGCATTTAGTGAAAAGTTGTTAATTTGGAATTACAAGCAGATAGTTCAATTTTACTTATATGTATATAAGTAGTTGTATAGACTAGCTGTTCGCTACGGTTTAATTTGCGTTAATTCAGAGTTCCATGCTACACATACACATATTATGTTTACGTGTATATCTAATACTGAATGGATATTATATTTTCTCAATTCTGTCGTGAGTAAAAAATATGGATTGGATTTTCAGCTGTGACCCAACGCATAGTCACGCTGTTGGCGGCGATGAGCATGATGGCGGCATCATCATGAATATGTAGATTTAACACTTACCATGTTCCTGGGGAACTGTCGTAGTTGTTGCCGTCGATGTCGTTGTCGCCGTCACGCGTCGTTGTCACTTGTCGCCATCGCCTGGGCCGGGCCGGTGCCGCGTGCGCCAAAGATTCGAGTTCACGTGTGTCTGAAAACAAATGATGATAAATTAATGTTATGTGGAATATACCTTCGCATTGCGATAAAATTTAGCGTCTACACTTTTAGCTCCCCAGAAGATGGTTTTTTCCTTTGCAGTTTGACATTGTATGTGCACAGTGAAATAATCTATTATTTTGTCTCTCTAGTTTGACACTGCCATAGTACGTTATTTTTACTTCGAAAAAATAATGCTTTTATAATCGAAATTTTAACAATTTGTCATTAGACATGTTCACAAATAGTCCTTTCTCATTTTAGATATTACCGTTGGTATAAATGATAGAATGAACATATTATCACTAATCACTACATATTATAAAACAAAGTCCCCCGTCGTGTTTGTCTGTCTGTCTGTCTGTTTACGATATACTGGAAGATTAAGTAACTGATTTTCATTCGGTTTATACCAACCACTACATAGAGATTCATTAGGAAGGTTTAGGTGTATAGATTGTCAAGGTTGTGTGTAGACAAAGTCTTTGTAACTCTTTCACGCTTTAACTACTCAACTGATCATCAAAATTTTTCATACATGTTTTCAGGGGTACCGAGAAAGAGTACTTTTTACTCCGTGGTTCTCGCAGGATCTCCAAAATTAACGTGGGTGAAACCGTGGGGAACAGCTAGTATAAATATAAAGTGGTCGTGGTTAGGTGCACTTTTATCTTTGTATAAAAGTTATATTTTGGAAAAATTATTTTGTTATGACGCTTTCACGCTATAATTACTCAACCGATCATCATGAAATTTTGCATGAAACACGTTGTCAGGGCTACAGAGGACATAATTATATGGTACTTTTTACTCTGGAATTCCCGCAGGATCTCTAAAATTAACGAGAGTGAAACCGCGGGAACAGCTAGTAATAAATATATTAAAGTTGGGTACATTTTTTCGAGTACCTTTGTATAAGAGATATTTACAAAGCAAGTATCAGAAATACACTGGCACTCTTACTGTGTTCGGAGCGAGCTGCGCTGTGTGAGGGCTGTGCTGTCGTCGTCGTCATCGGTCGCGTTGCTGTGAGTGATGAATACTTGAGTCCATGTAAACCTGAAAAAAGAGTATGATCGAATGAAATAAAAACAAAGATGGACAATTGCATAGTATGTTTTTATGTCTGTCTGTCTGTCTGTCTGTCCGTCCGTATGTCACACCCAATTTTTTTCCGAAACTATAAGAACTATACTGTTGAAATTTGGAAAGTAGATGTATTCTGTAAACCGCATTAAGATTTTCATACAAAAATAGAAAAAAAAACATGAAATATTATTATTACATATTATGGGTTATAAGTACCATAGCTCAATTATTATCACAGACTTTAAACTATTTTTTAAAACTCAATAATTGGATATGGTTGTTGGCATTAAATAATAAATATTATACTTGGTTTTTCTAAATTACATAACCAACACACCATCCAGATATCTGTATTCTGCACAACTCTAAACATATAGAGTTTTTTCACGGTAGCCACTTGGCTACCATGAAAAAACCTTCCAACTCCGTTTAGTAGTTTTAGCAGAATGCACATAACATGCAACATACAGACAAAAGAAACACAAAATTGAACTGCAAAATTTGCAATTCAATCTGCAATTATTTTGGACTGCTGAAACAAGAACCTAGTAAAAAGTTAAAAACCTAATAAAGTTTTTAACGTACAGAAATACAGAATAGATTAAGTGGAGTTTGTAAGAAAATGTATTTATTTCATTTAGAGTTCAAATCAAATTACCTGTACAACGTTTTGTAGAACCAACTGGTCTTCTTTGAGTTACAGAAGCTCTTAGTTCAGGACAACGCTTCTTTTCATCAAAACCTTCAAACACTGTAAAATTAAAAAGATAGTGGTCAAACTTGATTATTCAGAAACTTTTTTGCTATGTATGTAGCTTAGTTGCTTTGGAGTATGATAAAATAAAAGCTAAAAATTACAAAATACCGATTTAATCCAACAGACAAAAATACACGTAATACTTTTATTGATTTGTGCTACCACTTTTCGATTTGAATTCGGTGCCAAGCCCGCTTACGTCTGCCCGCTCGGGTTGTTCAGCTCAAGACGAGCTCGTGGCGGGTGTGGATTAGCCCATCTACCTACTCCATACTTGGCTTGGCTCGTGTACACTAAATACATATAATATTTACGCAGTGCAATTACAATATTTTGATCTTGTTATATGTAATATTTGTATAATTATGTTTTCATTCTGTGAATCGAATGGATACAAGTCTATACATACAAAACACTATACCTATACTGTCACCGATCTATAAAAACTCTAGTTTTGCATGACCATGTGACCTATAGATTCCATTCCTTAGTTTTCTATGTGTTAATGATTGTAGAATATCAATTTGGCTAGGGGGCTAGGGGGGCATTTTAGAAACTTACCAATACTAAAGGGCTTGCCAACCCTTATCTCTTCTTGGGTAAAAAGTGTTGGGATAGCATTTGCGATTCGCCTCCCAAATTTTTTAAACATACTTTCAAAATGCAGTTCACATATTCGTTGGGAAATCCTTTTAACACCACTGGTTTTAACTTCAGGAAATTTACTAACTAGAATATCATGCCAAGCATCTCCCAAACGGCTATCCTTAGGGAAACAATATAGTTTATTGTTGCCCTTGGATGGACAGCTAGGGACTAGGCAGTTTTTGTAAGGCATTGTCTGTAAATAAAGGAAAAAACCTGATAGCCATCTGAAACTAAACATGTGTTGTAAACTAAAGTGATGTTGGTTTTATGCCACACAAAATAATAAAATTATATACCTATTTCAAAACCTATTTTCATTATTAGATAGATATTGATAAATGGAAAAACTGATGAAAGCTGTGGTTGTTCTTTAAATCAAATCAAATATCCTTTAGGTACCAATATTGTATTGTGCAATAAAGGGTTAAATAAATAAATATTATAAATGCAAATGTGAGTTTCTTTGTTAATTATACTTTCACGCCTTAAAGGTCAACCGATCATCATGAAATTTTGCATGCACGTTTTCAGAGACACAGAGAAGGACATGGGGTACATTTATCCCGGAATTTCCGCGGGAACTCCGAAGGTGGCCAATAAGTTCGCACCGGCTGTGCTCAGGGGCGCTGAGTCGACTTCAAGCACAAATTGACTAGACTTATGAACTTCAAGTGAACACAGCTTTTTAGTAGGTTAAATTTGTGCACGGCGTACGAATCACCTGTTTTGTAGCATATTGTGTAGCGTAGTAAGTAGTTGTGAACCTACTTTATGTTTAAGCAGCGTGCCGCATAACCTCTTTGCTAACTACCGTTTCTAATCGAGGATACCTACCCTCGTTGACTTGGCTTGATACAAAATATAGAAGAGTTGTGGTTTTAATAGTCAGAAATGATACAAAATACAATGAAGTAAAGTGAATAGAGTAAAATGCAGTAAAGAATTTTTTACTCACCAATCTTTTCACACGCTGTATTATATAGTCAGGAGTTAAAATAGGTACATAGAAGATTAAAACAATGCTTATAAGTATAATGCAAATAAATTATAAAAGCTTATTAAAATAAGAAATATTTATAAAAAATAGAAATGGAAACAGAAGAAATCGTTGGTTTTTAGCTTTTTTGTGAAAAAAAACTGAAAATGGCGCTAAAATGACATTGACGTTTTTTTACTGTTTTCGTTGAAATTTACCCCTCTCGGGTAAGGCAAAAGAAACTTAGTCCATACAACCAATTCAAATGTTGTTTCTTTTTCTGAAGTTATTTACATCGAAATGCATTGGTGAGATGCATTTCGATGCTTTACTGGAACTTTTGGCAGCAAATCTTTACAGTTGAACTTTAATAGGACGCTCTGTAGGAAGTTGTACGGTAAAACGAAAACCTCCCGACGAACGCCCCATTTTATTTTATTTGACTGTTTCTACACACTGTACATCACATGTTCATCACTGTTCACATTTAAATGCATTTTAATACCTAGATGCAACTTTTGGCAGAACTGCATCGGAGTTGTCAATCATTTCCCTTATGGACTCCATTTGCAGTTGATTATAAGTTTCAGACTTCACGTATTCTTTATGGTTGTGGTTGCACGCGCGTTTTTTACTCATACGTACCTCTCTTTCACAATTTCATACAAAAATTAAATGTGAATGATGCAATTTTGAATAATTTCGTTGCTTTCTAAAACGAGCACCAGTTTGCGCATCTTTAAAAAGCCGATGTAACAGTAAGTCATATCTCCAGAAATGAAAAAAAAAAAAACTACTACTAATCTTATAATCTGTGGAAAGGTTTATCTTTCTTTCTCTCTCTCACTAAGGCATTTGCGAGTTTTTTTTTCTCTTTCTCTCTAAGGTTTTGGTCGTTGTATGGATGATTCTAAGGCCTGCTAGGTAGATAGGTACTGAAGATGAAGATCGAATTCTGAAAAAATATTGCTGCTAAATCCATTCTTTATTGATGTCTTGACAAAATGTCAATTGTCAACTGTCATTTCGAAGTATCATTGGTTACGTTTCAAGACACTCATAAAGTGCGTTCCACCAAAGAATGTTTCACTAAGCGCTCACAACGATCACGTTCACGACCACAGTTTTTTGTTGGACAATTTACCAGAGACCCAATCCTCACCTCCTTCAAAAAAAACTCGAACTCGAGTTTGCTGTTCGATCCCTATGTCGACCACAAAATCTCGATTCTCGAAAATCTGCTATTCTCAACACAAAACGAACTACGAGTTTATGGTGTGAAAAGTTACCAGTAAAAGCTTATTAGAAAGCCGTATCCATTCCATTCTACACGATTGATCCGGAGCTAAAACGACAGCAGCTTTTTATGGTTTTTAAATGGTGGGCATCGTTTTATCAACTAACATAATTATGGTATAATATATTAGTGCCAAAAAAAATGTTAAAGTGATAAAAGTTAGAACTTTTATCATCACCTCTTCTTCTTCTTTAATAATGGCGTCTATAATTATAATTTGCCAATGACAATGTTTCTTAAAATAATAACAATCTCTTCATCTACTTCTTCAATTATGGCGAATCGCCAATGACAATGTTAGATTGTTCCCCAAGTTAAAACATGGCTCTTTTGAAAGTCAGTTTCCTGCTCAGGGTTCAAAATAGATGCTGAAAAGTGACTGAAATAACGAAAAACGTGACACGCGTGTTTTCGATACGGCTTTCACTCGTCAACAACCCATCATCACTTTAATTTTGTTTAAATTAGTGTGCGTAGTATGGATCGTGAAGCATAATATTTGTTTTTGTTTATACTTTTTTGGGGGAGGCAAAGGAATCTTAGTCCATACCTTCTGAATTGGCTGTCTGGATTAAGATTCTTCTGTTCTTTTTTTCTGAAATTATATAATTACATCTAAGTACCTACCAATGTATTTTGATGTAAATAACTTCAGAAAAAGAAATATACAACTGAATTGGCTATATAGACTAAGTTTCCTTCTGCCTTCCCCGAAAGGGGTAAACAGGATAAACATCACAAAAAAAAAACAAAATTTTAACAAAAAAATTAAAACCGACTTCCAAAAACACAAAACTAAAAATAAACAGCTGAAAATAACAAAATACCGATTTAATCCAAAAGACAAAAACACACGTAATATTTTTAATTGGTTTGTGCAACCACTGACTGATCGGTTTGAATTCGGTGACAAGCCCGCTGGTTGCCCACTTGGGTTGTTCTGCTCACGAAGAGCTGGTGGTAGGAGTCGACTTAGCCCATCTACCCCCTCCATATTTCGCTTGTCGCAGACTTCATATCGATCAGTGGTAGCACAAACCAATTAAAAATATTACGTGTGTTTTTGTCTTTTGGATTAAATCGGTATTTTGTTATTTTCAGCTGTTTATTATTAGTTTTTTAGTTTTGTGTTTTTGGAAGTCGGTTTTAATTTTTTTGTTCAAATTTTGTTTATTTCTCGCATTGGTTTCTCGGGTTGGTTTATAATTTATCTAAGTTACAATAGCCTAATGTCAACTGCTCACCTTTTACAGTATATTGCTTTTCTAGATGCAGGGACGTTAATAGTTGAGGAGTTCTCCTAGTACATCACCATCAGTTCCACTTCACCATATACATTGTGACGAGCATAGTTGTTAATGTATCGGAACCCGTGAAATACCTATTATTGAGTAGTTCCGATGACCATCTGTAGTCTTCATCATCAGTTCCACTTCTTCAAATTTTGCTTTCCGTAAGCAAATAAACGATTTACTCTAAAAAAATTCCAAATCGCCATAGGTGTGCCTATAAATTTTGAAGAGTTCCCTCGATTTCTCCAAGATTACATCATCAGATCCTGACATTAATTAATTATTTTAGTTGTGCCTTCTAGTGCCACTAATCCCAGGAATTTTTGCTTCTGGTTCTGGAATACCTAACTATAGTACGAGACTAATCTTTACAATAGCTGTTCCCCGCGGTTCCATCCGCGTAGTATTCGAAATTCAATGTAGTTTCTTCTGAGTAAATTTTACAGTTCCCGTGGAAATTCCGGGATAAATAGTAGCCTTTGTCCTTGTCTGTACCCCTGATAATGTGATGATCGGTTGAGCCGTTTAGCCGTGAAAGCGTAACAAACATACAAACAACCTCACTTTTGTAAGGATTAATTTTGTAAATATTTCCATTGACTTTGATAACAATGCCCTAAAATATTTCAATACTCACTGGGAATGACTCTTCATCGCAGGCACAACAGTGTTTAGAAAGCAATGTCTCACGCGTGGATCGATCGTAAACTTTCACTCATGTTAGTTTAGGCTCTAAAGAGCACGTACCCAAAAAAAACAAGTGAACTGACAAAGACTCACCAATGCATTTCAATGTAAATAACTTCAGAAGAACTGAATTGGCTGTATGGACTTAGTTTCCTTTGCCTTCTCCATTGGGGTAAATTTAACAAAAAAAAGAAGACCGAGTAGTACCTACCTACCTAGTACCTATGTTTTTCCATTGTTCTTATAAAAATAACTAGCTGTCCCGCGCGGTTTCACCCGCGATAATTTCGGAGTTCCCGCGGGAATTCCGGATTACAATATAGCCTATGTTACTCAGGGATAATGTAACTTTCTAATGGTGAAAGAATTTTTGAAATCGGTCCAGTAGTTTTGGAGTTAAATCGTAACAAACAAACAAAAAATCAAATCTTTCCTCTATAATATTAGTATAGATTATCACAATCTTAAAAAGTTCGTTGATTTAACAATCATATATTATGAATCTAGTCCACATGAAGTTTTTGTATCTTCAGATCACTTTTTCAATTAGAGCAGTTGAAGGCAATGTGATCCAGGGAGACAACTTCCAAGCCTCACGGAACATATATTTACCTTTATAGTTTACATAACAAATATGTATGAGTTACTGTAGGTACATAATTTATAATTGTATAATTAAAGAATACTTATCTACACATATAAAATGCTTTATCCAATGACTGATGGATCAACGCACAGCTTAAACCGCTGATCGTAGAGATCTGAAACTTGGAGGTGTGTTCTTTGTATGACGTAGGCATCCGATAAGAAAGGATTTTTGAAAATTCAAAGTTCTTCGAAATTATCTCGGGTGAAACCGCGCGGGACAGCTAGTATTATATACAAAAAATACCTATTTATGTTTATTTATTTGACTATGAAAAATCTAATTGCCCCCTGGCCCAGAACCTAGGTACGGCCTAGTATAGTATTATATTATCTGTGGTACGGCCATGCGTCAAACGTTTTAAATCTTGTTATAATGCCAAAGAACTAATAATTTTATCGGAACAGCTGTTTTTTTTTCATACCTACCTTGTGTGAAATTGCAAAATATGTGACGTCAGACTAGGGAGGGCGATTATTTATTAATTAGATAGGTATCATTTATTTTTCCAGTGTGCAGACACTAGTCTACAGTTTTTTTAAGTACCTACCTACAGAATGCAGATGTTACCTACTATCCTTAGGTATATATACCTATTAGAAAACAAATTCGTCCGCCGCCTCTGCCTGTCTGTTAGCGATAAACTCAAAACTACAGAACGGATTTTCATACCGTTTTCACCATTCGATAGGTAGTGATTTAGAGGAAAGTTTATAAGTACCTATAGTTTATCTTAAAATTACCTACTATAATGGGCTTGTCCACCAAATTTTAGTTTTTAGTCCGTCTTGTAGATTATTAAAAAATATTGGACACGTATTTTTTTTACGTTATCAAAAAATAACGTAGATATGTAGGTAGGTTGAACCTATTATTATTGGATTATATAGGTAGGTTGAACTGTTGCATGGCGTCATAACGTGTTATAAAACGTAGTGGTTATATACTCTTTGGTGTTATAAACTGTAACACGGCGTGGCGTTGCGTCACTTTTATAGCCAGTATTTTTCATTAATCTACAAGACGGACTATATAGAATCTTTATTTTTGTATCCCAGAACAAGCCTTCCAGTGTTTGGGTTTCCCGATAAACATCCAGAAATCTGGGTTTTTTAATCCAAGCACAGGGTTTTATTGGGCACACGGTTGATGGCCCATCTAAAGTTCGCATCCTTAAATTTCCACCCAGTCGAGAGTCTGGTATAGTAATTAGTAGAGATGAAATGGATATCCGGTAACTATCCGGCCCTGTTTTCACTAATTCGGTATTCGCCCGGATTCCGAATAATAAATTAAAAAAAAAATATTATTTTTACACAAAGCAAATCATACCACAATAAGTTATGAACACCGTTTATTTTTATAATCACACATCAAAAATGTGGTTTTATTAAGTTTAGTACCTACTCAAAATTAACAAGTGGCAAATTGATTGATCAATGGGGATGTGAACTACTTTTGAAAATGAAAATTCTAATTAGTCCGTCAGTTAGAAAATAAAAAAACAATAGACACGTATTTTTTCCTTTTTCAAATAAATTAAAATACACAGAGATAAAGCGCATTAAAGTTTTGGGTGAGGGGGTCGTGACGTCACTAAAACCCCGCCATACTGTCAGAATAGTGACGTCACGCGAAATTTCAACTCAATATATCGCCGTTATTTTTTGATTACGTAAAAAAAGAAAAAATACGTGTCCAATAATTTGTAATAATTTACACGACGGACTAAAAAATAAAAATTAGTCAACGTGCCCATTGATTGATGAATAAATATAGCACATGTTCCGCATTTGTTGGTAAATGGCGACTCGATTCACTCGGCGATAACAACCGAACACGCCCGAATATTTCCGATCTCGTTCACCGCGCCTATATTTAAATCAAACTGATCGCGTCATGTAACGCGATAAAGGGCCGAATATCCGGTAGCCGGATAACCGGCCTCGTAGCTTGCTAAATATCCGGTATCCAGCCAAACCACTATCCGTTTCATCTTTAGTAATAAGATAGGTGCCAAATTTTACAAATACCGTTCAGCGGTTATGGAGTTGAGTAATAAACAAACGCACACACAGTATGCAACAAAACTTGAATTTTTAAGACCTACAATTACTACCTACATATTATAAAACAAAGACCTCCGCCGCGTCTCTGTCTGTTCGCGATAAACTTAGTTTATCTTATCTTACTGAACGGATTTTCATGCGGTTTTCATAGTTGATTCTAGAATTCCCGCGGGAATTTGGAAATTACCGCGGGGACAGCTAGTAGGATTATAGTGAAGGTAAAATGAAATCTCGTAATCACATAATATTCAGTTGTTTATTATCTATACTGTACTCAAAACTGATCCGAGGATCACATCACATAGTAATTTCATAAATAATTATTACATGTCATGTACTTTCTGTGATTGTTCGTGAATAAAAAAATGTTCACAACATTATCAATATTTTGTTCACTGGACCGGTTTATCTTTAAGTAGACTGAACTACATAATATTATTACACCTTTATTTAGGTACTCAAAGAACTTACAGTGTACTTGATGAGAATTATAATTTAATCAATTATTGTGTTGCAGTTCATTTTTTTTGTCAATATATTTACAGTTTTACATTTTTTTTGTGATTTACAAATAAATTCTTGAATATTTAATTAGGTCACCATCATTAATCTATTTGGATTTATATATAACAGTACTTTTAGTTAAAAATATCACAAAATGAAATATATGTGTAAGACACACGCAACATTAGAAATACAACAAAAGAAACATATAAAAATCCACTAGAAACATTGGGCCAGTAGAGTCCCTTCTAAACAGGAAGGATACTTTCGATGTTCGAACTTTCATAACGGCAATTTGATACCATTATAATTATTATCACACTAATTAGTTACAAAATTAATCGATTGTCGATAATACCTACAATAAATGCGTCAGATCATAAAATTTTGATTATAAAAATTTTAGGCAACAAATAATTTATGAAACGATAAAATTTTAACAAAAATAAAAATGACAACTTATGATTATAATAATATTAATAATAAAAAATCCTAGTGCCGTATTGATAAAAGTGAACGGCTCACCCCGCTGCACTAGCGATAGCGCTCGCAACCACCTCCACAGACAACGCAATAACAACCAACTCAAACACAAACAAACGCAAACAGTATGTACCTAATGAGTTTGACTCCGCTCCTTCCTTATATTCACATTTTATCGATATGGCATTCCACTTACGATACGACAATAAATATATCATAACACGCTTACACATTAATCACTTCTTTTATTCCGACGCTAGGAATTATTATTTCATAATATATACCTAAAAATATAATCACGGCACAAGTATCCCTCCGACTAAATTACTAACGTAGTGTTCACTTTATCAGGATTTAGAATCAAATATGTATTATGTATCTTAAATATTTCATTAATAATATATCGTTATCAAAATATCCACTAAATGGGAGGAATAAATCAAATAATAATTATTATTATTAATATTTTAATCTAATATTAATCGCATGACTGATTCAACAAAAAGGATATGGACTAGGAATAATATTAGGCTTTCCATGCCCTTTTGGGGTGCGCGCGCGGCGCAAGATTTCGGCCGGACTAGGGCGCGGCGCGCGGCGCGGGCGCAGCGACACTGGCGGCGCGCGCACCCCGCCTCTCTCTATCCGCATACATCACTCTACGTTACACGACGAGATAAATCTGATCGACACTTTAATACTGTTCGTGTTGAAAACAATATAGCTATTGTGTTATTCTGTCACTCCTCAAGAGGTAATCGGACGCGATCGTCGGTCAATATATTTTGTGCTTCGATAGACAACAATCGTTCTGTATAAGAGTGTTTATCTAGCAAAATCTATCTGGAATAAAAGCCGACGTTCTATCCTATAATTTAAATAGCTTGGAAGTATGCTTCTTTGTTTCAAATATTGTCCGAATAACGTTCATTGTATAACATTTCTGTCCTCTATCGTTCTACTACGACTCGACTTGTAATGAACTATTAATATCTAAGGTGAAATCGGCGACATGACGTGACGCCACGGTGCTACGGGAAGTGTGCAAATGGGATAATAGCTCCTTATGGGAAGAACAACGTACCGACTAGTCAACAGGCGTCGGCCGATGAAACGTGACGTGACATTGTGCTCCGGCGTCAAAAGTTCCCGTGCCGAAGGAGAGAAGCGGCTACACTATTGGTGTTTCATTACTGGTTCACTTAAATCTAGTCTAGTGTATAACTTGTCATCTAGGAAAAAAAACAATCTTAAAATACATAAAAACTAACATAATTCTCACAAAATGCTCACATAGGAGTGGGGTGATGCAACTTTTGACACCGGCGCGGCCCCGCCCGGGCGCGGCCGCGGCCCGCACCACCCAATAAATATTACATCGCTTATATACAACAAAGTTTTCGTGCGACGCCTAACAGTCATCGCACCGATCTTTACAGGAACTCATATAGTATCTTAAAAAAAATTATAATATACAATATAGTAATAAAAACATTTGAAACCTCTCTAACTACCGTTTGACGATCTCGATAAAATTACTCGAATGGCTCCGGCGGTGGCGCCTCGAAATCTATTCATATCACAATCGCAAGACCGTGCCTGAGAATCATTTATCCCGCTACATAATATTATGTACACACTCTTTCCCGAAGACTAACGAACACTCCGTTCAGCGGCGGGACCGGGCCGCTGGCTCGGCCCCGCCGCGCTCGCTACACTAACCGATATATACCTACTAATATATTATCACCACCTCTGCCGCGGGAGCGACGGTGACAGCCGCACGAACCTGCCAGTCCCGAGTGTGCCAGAGGTGCGACCGATATGGATAATGCGGGGCGCGGACGATGAGATCAGGGAGCAGGCGATGATGGGGGTGACGGGGGTGACGGGAGGGGAGGGGTGGTCGGGGGCGGGGCGAGTGGTCCGCGGTGATCAGGTTAAGGGGGATGAAGAGCCGGCGGCAATTGAATGGGGATGTGGTAGTAGCGGCAGGCGGCGCGGCGGCACGAGCCTGCGGCGGCGTCGCGGCACACCACTACGCGGCACCCGACCACCTGCAGCCCGCACCCTGCAACAGCACGTTCGGCCCGTCAGTACACCGCGCACCGTCCTACCATCACAGACACTTCTTATTACAAACATCGGTATTTTATTGTGTAACACAATGCAATAGTCTATACAATATCAAATGAATTGGTAAGACCGCGTGATCTAACCGCTGAAATTTTTAAACTGCACGGAATTTTCATCGAGTAAAACGAAACTATTCGTGATTTACACGGTTTCATTTCAAATTAAGATCTACATACGTAACATAATATCAGCAGTAGATCATGTAGTTTTAAGGAGTGATACAATTTCGTATCTACAGTGTTTCATAAATATTAATAATAATAATTAGTCAGCTAACTATAAAAACATCTAAATAGCTATCTAAGGGTCGATTTTCCAATCAGCATATAAAGATTTGAGATTAAGTTCAAAAGTCTCGATAGAAAAAACTTTTTTGCGCTAAAAAGAATAAACCATGCAATGTCCTTCAAACTAAAAGTATATGTATATACATTTCTGCTCAATCGGTTGAAGATATCTGCTTCAAAATTGAGTTGCAAGATTCCACTTGTACACACAAAGTTATATACATACATTGCAAGTTAAGATAAAAGCTTTTAAAAAAATGGGACGAGTTTTGTATAGAAAATAAAAATAAGACGATCTGACCGTTGTCAATTGAAAAATCCACCCTATCCGCTTTCTATAAATACTGATAAAATTTTATTAATAAATATGATTATATCAAAGAAAACGAAAATACGAATATCTAGACAATTTTTAAGTCTACTACAACAAGATACCTACTATGTAAAAGTAACTACTGTTAAGCGATGAACGATTAAAATCGTGTGTATAATATTAAAACTATAATGTCATAGAGACTAAAATACTGAAACATGCACAAATACTAAGGATAACGGGAGGGTTATTCATTTTATAGGACTCATGAGTATTTTTAGTTTCACGTTGGCTTTATGCAAGACAACAGGCATGATGCCGGGGTATGAAATTTGAAATTCTATTTAGTCCATCAGTAAGATAATAAAAAATAATAGACACGTATATTTTGCTTTTCCGCTTAATGAAAAAATACTAAGAGCGCATTAAAGTTTAGGAATAGGGGCTAATAACCCCTTATAAACTGTACCGGATCGTGACGTCTCGCGACATTACGACTCTATGTATCGCCGTTAATTTTTGATTACGTAAAAAACAAAAAATACGTCCCAAATAGTTTTATTGACCTAAATGACGGTAAAAACTAAAATTTTATCAACTAGCCCCAATTCATGGATTTCAACGACTAGAGGCAATAATACCTTATCAACTTAAAATGTGAATGGATGTTCGTACCTTCACGAATATGAACAAATCTGCAGGTCGGTCTCGTACATCCTTGTCGATTAAAATCTTGGCACACCGGGAGGGTGTCCAGTAACTGAAAATATGACAACAGCTGATAAGTAAACGAGGTCATCGTTCCTCATTATAGTGATTTATCACGCAATTGTTCACATCCACAATGACCACATCATGCTCTTCATAAATTAATTTTCCATTTATATCACTTATTACCATCAATCTTATTTCATCTGTTTAAGAAACAAAATCCGAAGTGAATTCCTCTAATTAAAGGGGTATTAGGATTATTGATTTGTACAGACGGGCAATCAACCCATATAGTATACATTAGGAATTACAGTAGCATAATATATCAACGCGTACCTATTTAACTCTAATAGTTATTTATTTACACACCTCTAATAAATAGCACTTTCTTGGTAACTATGGCACTATATTTTAATGAGATAGAATTCAGTATTAATTCCTCTGTGCGACACAAAAGGCACTTGAAAAAAGGTATTATAGATAAATGTAAAATGCCATTCCTGTGGTCATTGTGAACCAAATGTGTGATGAAAATTAAACTACCTTAGGTTACCCAAATCGTTGAGATATTATTTTTTATGTATAACAATGATACATTTTCAATAATCGTTGGAATGGAAGAATATTCTTCGTTTATTAGACAAATTTTAAAAAGCTATCATACTAATTATGAAGTGAATAGGTATCTCAACGATTTGGAGTGTATGTATGTTAATAGTGTTATTTCTATGTCTAATCAATATTACTGTTTGGACATTCATACATCTGACACTGAACGTTACGCTGATTGCACAGCCGTCTGGAAAACAACGTCGAAACAGTTTTCGTAATATCAAAGCACAAACCGCGTCGCAGGGAGTGTGGCCGCGGCCTGACGTTAGTTTCTCGCTATTATATTGTATAGTAAGTAACCGGTGATGAATTACGAATGCGTGTGTACTTTCTCAATCGCTACATTGTATAACAAAAAACGGGACACACGGAAGGCGAAATTTGCTCAAAATTAAATATTGTTGCTGCTTCAATATTACAAGAACTTTACAAGATTCGTTGCACAATATGATTGAACCGTCCAAGCATTCTTTCGTTTACTCGAGCGCTATGTAGGTATCGATGTGTGTCACCTTTATATTGTAAAATAAAATAAAATACGCGGCATTTGAAAAATATAAACTTACACAGCATTAATTAATTAATAAATTACTAGCCCACAAATAATAATGAAGGAAGTTATCCTCGTTAAGGAGTTTCCGTAACCGTCGGAGTTGTGTTAAACATTACGCTCCACTATGCACATAGTAGGTATGAATATATATTATAATCTAAATGGCATGCAGAACGCTTGAAGTATAATCATTATTGCGCAGCCAATCTCATTTAAGCGTGACTATATTTTACAAAAAAGCTTAAGCATGATGCTAGACAACTTTACCAGGGCGGAGGGCGTTCTAGAGGTTCGATAGCGACCAAAGTGTACCCAAAATTACCAACTGCTGCTATAAAGCTTTAAAGAGGCTGTGTGGGGAGTTACGACGTGTGTCTGCCGTGCGGCGGCTGTGATTGTTGAACATATTCTTCCGATGCTCTTCGTAGAGAAACAGAGACGAACATGCTTATCGGTAAGTAGCCATGGTTACATGTAAATAGACAAATCAAATTTATACCTTTAGCTTACATGACAGTTCTGGACGTGACATGTTAGTGGTAGTACAAACTGCAACATAATGACCATTAGAGAGTGCGGTTACTGTACGAGAAAAACAAAACGAAAACCAAGTATATTATTAAGTCTACGGTGAACACTTAAAATAAGCGTCTGGGGCCTCGAAAAGTCGTAAGTAAGCGAGGAGTTGAAGCCGCAACGGCGAAGCACTCGAAGCGTTGGCGAATACGAGTCGAAGTGAATAACAATACATTCGTCAAAGGTTTCTGTTTATAAGCCATAGGCTACTGAGTAATTAATGCGTTGGACGTCACTCCGATTCGTCTTCTTTCACCATATTCATTTCAACTACCAACTTCGCAAAGTAACACTATTAAATTCATAAATGACATAGAAAGCCTTTTAATAAAAACAATTTATGAGTGTAAACCCCCTTTTAAGCGGTTGATAGTTGACGCTGAAATAAGGTGAAATTAACTTTTGCGCTGAGAAGTTGACCGCACAAGAAAAAAAATTGTTAAAATAATAAGTGTCTAAAAGATTTTAAGCTTTAAAAAAGGCATAAATTTTTATAATAACAGTAATATTATAGCAAAAGTCAACTTCCAAACACACACAGCGGCTTCGATATTATTTAAAATTTGGTATTATTAAAAAAGAACCTTTACTGAAACCGCCGGGTACGCCATTAATATAGTTAAAAGCTTATTTAGAGCATTATTAGTGAGTAAGTATATATAATTAATTATTATTAAAAGAAAACCATGCACGTGACAAGCGGCGTGTTTCAGTACAGGAGACAACAAAGAGGATTCACTTAATATTGAGGATATTAAAGTAAGCTGATCGTATCTTACCGGGTGTAAGCAAGGCAATACTGTAGAGTGACTTCTTCCATATTTGAAAAGCAAGTAATCTCACTATACATAACTAAAACTCATCAACAGATAATTTTTAGCATAAAAAACTGTTCGTTACGATCATAAATAACTGATAGGTACAGTTACACAGCACAATGACTAGATGATTTTATATGGATGATGACATTTATAGGTACATTATATGGAACGCCTAATAAGCAATGCCATCGAGTTTCTGGGTCGCATCAGTTCTTTTTTTATATCACTGCATTTTATTGTCACATGATACATCGTAGGCGATGACCGCTGGAAGTATTTAAGGCGTTTCTTTTTTATGTTCCAAATTTAATTCGTCTCTTGAACCGCAGCCGTGTTAAGCCGAAATAGAAGACAGCGTCGAAATAATCTCCGTGTATAAAAATATAATAAATATATAATATTATGTATTCTTCCATGTGTGCATGTAGGCAGGTTACATAAAGCCTCTCTTACCAAGCGTACCTTGACCCGCTGCTGCAAATAGCTCGAGATCGTTAGAGAAGTGATGATAATGTCCTGTTTTTTTTGTCGTTTTGCTATCCACAAGCGCTTAGTCTACATTAGCTTAATTACTTAAAGCATAAAAACACTATGACAAAAACCAAATAACTGAGGCCACTACTAAAGCGAGGTAGTGTTTCTTTTGATTTTTTTTTAGATGAAAGATTATAATTTATCTTTTAGTTGCTTAGGCCATACTTTCTTTTTTTATTGATTTTTTCATACTCTTACAAATAATAATAGTATGGTATTTAAAAGAAAATTTGGAATACAATTACAAAAATATTTTATCAAATAAGTTTTGAATATTCTAAAATGATAAATTTAAGGCCTCGTATTCGATTTGTTTCAATCGACAATCATTATAATTCAAAGGTTTAATGCTAAAGAAGTAGCATATAAGCAGGAAAATAAAAAGAAAACTGCTTTCGATGTGTGCGGTATTTAAAGCGTGCTCCAAATGGGAGCGTGTCGCAACAATTAACACGCGTTCGATTGCTCGTTGGACAGGAATTAGGGTAAGGAATTTTTAGCTGCGCATGTATCGTGCTATAGAATCGCATTAGTTTTGGTTGGCGGGGGAAAGCGTGTGCGCGTGAGTGGCGGCAGCTGGCTGGCTGGCAAGCGACACGCGGCGTGTTGCGGTTGCGGCACTCGTTACCTGTCCGCGCTCGTCGGTGTACACCACGTAGGGCGCGTTGGGCGGCGCACAGCCTGCCTCCCGACACATAAAGCGACAACAAATTTTGTAATGTGGACGACAGCCGAAGCGGTCATTCGGTAGGCATGTAAAAAGAAAGCGTTAAATAATAAATAAAAAGATCGTGCGTCCGAAAGAAAATGCGGCGGCGACGCGTGTCACCGCCGCGGCACTACTGACGTCACGCCGGCACACCGAGCACACACGAGGAGGCACTAGAATAATGAAAACGATACCTGATGGAGCCAATGTATAGGGTGATGGGTTCTATCCATGCGATAATTAGAAGGCGGCTGTGTTAGGTGCGGGCCTGCTGCTGCAAGCCGGTAACCACTAGGTAGGTACGGGATCGACACATCGGCCAAAGCGCACCCGTGCGGAGCTCCTTCGAGAAAAAGCGTGTACGTAGCGGGTTCGACGGACCAAGCGCTCAACTCTCAGTACGACGATATCACGATTAACGGCGATCGACAAGAGGTAATAAAAAACGTACAGTCATGCATTCAAGCGTTATTATTACCGGGATTGTAGATAAGAGAAATATACACGCATAATTATATGATAATAACGATAAGTGATACAATAGGATAGATTATAGCGTAAAACTACTGGGACATCGGCGAGGGCGAATCCGTCGCTTCGTCCTTACAAATAATACAATACAAATGTGACAACACGCCTAGCGCTAGTCGCCCCGACAAGCCGGGGCGAGACACTCAGCCGCACACGTACGAGTCTCTACGCGGAGACCCCGCGCCCCGCGCCCCACCGACCGCGGTGGGCCGCCTGCGCCCGTCACGCCGCGCCCCCCCCTCCTCCATCCCTCATGCGACCGCTTATGTCGTTTTCATCTTTTTGTAGGGATTGACCGCGGCGGCCGCGGCGGCTGCGGCAGCGGCGGCGGCGGCCGCCGACGGCTGGGACGGCGGCGGCATCGCGTACATGTACGGGTGCTGGTGGTAGTAAGGCATGTGCATAGGGGGGCCGGGCCACCCCGGCCTCATCATGAACGGCGCGCGCATCATGCCAGGCACCGAGGCACGCGCCTTGTGCGCCAGAGCCTGCTGCGTGTAGGCGGCGGCCGCGTGCGCCATCGCCGACTGCTGGGCGGCCAGGGCCAACGCGGCCGAGTAGCTCTTCTGTGCGACCTCCTTGGCGACGGCCGCCGGGTCCGGCGACAGGCCGTCGCCGAGCGAGGCGGAGGCGGGCGGCGTGGCGGGCTGGGAGGGCTGCGGCACGGGCGGGGTGGGCTGCGGCGGCGGATGCGGCGCGGGCGCGGGCTGCAGCGCTGGTGCCGCCGGCGGCGGGGCGGCGGAGGGGGCGCTCGTCACCACCGCGGCCGGCGGGGCGGAAGAGGCGGGCGCGGGGTACTCACATGACACGGGCACGAACGGCTGCTGCAGCTGCATCAGCTGCTGATAGGTGGTCGGCTGGTACACCGGAACGCCAGCTTTATCTGCTGCGGGTCTTTTATACTGCATCACTCCGGGGAAGCCCTGTAATCGAAAGTTATAGAATTATGATTAAA
Source organism: Zygaena filipendulae (assembly GCA_907165275.2). NCBI lineage: Eukaryota > Metazoa > Arthropoda > Insecta > Lepidoptera > Zygaenidae > Zygaena > Zygaena filipendulae. Next base: position 5,471,605 of record OU015649.1, read on the forward strand.
CATAATTTTTGTGAAGGGGTTTTCGAATTTTCTAGCTGTCAAACAACGGCGGACGAAGTCAGCCATTTTTCAATACTTACGAAGTTGTCATAATAGAAGGATCCGACGCTCTTCATGTCCATCTGAAACGAGAAACAGACGGTTGAGCGGAGGTTTTCGGGCATACAGGTGACGGGTTTAGCGAGAGACGTCGACGCGAGGCGAGGGAGCGGGGGCGGCCCGCTCGCTACGCGTTGCGTTCTCTCGGTAGTGTATCGGTGGGAGAGGCGCGCGGAGGGAGTGCGAGCTGTGCGGTGGCAGCCGGGTCGGGAGCGGGGAAGAGGGGGAACGGGGAGCGGGCCCGGGGAGCGGTGAAGCGTGCAAAGCTGGCGGCTGTACCAGTGGCGGCTCGAGCTCGGGGGGCGCCGGCCGCTTCTTGCCGGACTCCGAAGACGCGCCCGCCGCCGGCTGCTGTGCTGCGATGGCCGTCTACGTGAAGCCAAGCGTCGCGGGACGGGACAGAAACAATAACAATGTAGTAGATGCACAGAATACACCTAAAGCTCGGCAAAAGGTGATATTATGCGATAGATAAAATAAAAATAATATAATTAAAGCGTGAGTGCGACGGAAGCGTGGCGCGAGCCGGCGCTGCGGCGAACTAAACAAAACAAGCTTGCGAACATAAGCGGCGTCGCGGCGAGACCAAGCGGAAGAGAAGCGCGAGCGAGCGAGCGAGGCAAGAGCGTGCAGCCTGGTGGCGTACCGCGCCGCGCGCCTGCGCCTTAAGGTGCGCCTGCAGGTGCAGGGGAGGGTGGAAATAGCGGCAGGGGTCGCGGACGCAGCGGCCCTTGACGGCGTCCATGCACACCGTGACGCAGCCGTCATCGTGCGCGCCGACCGCCGGCGGCGGGTGCGCGAAGCGACACTCGGACTCGGCGCGCTTGCAAGCGCCGCGCTGGAACTCCCGGCACACCTGCACCACCACACACCACCCATGTCCGCGACGCTTCACGCTCACACGGTGCAGCCCTCGCCACCAGCCACCATCCACCATCCACCATCCTACCTCACCCCCCTCCCTACCCCACACTACCACCGACAATCGACTCTCTAGCACCGCGCGACCTACACTACAATCAGTCACTACACTCTACTGTTGTATCTACTGTTATGTACTGCGCTGACCAACCTACACTCTATACTCCGCCTATGTTCTATGTTATCTCGAATCTAACAATCTATTTCTATAACTTTAAAATACTATCTACTACAAAACAAGAAATCGAATTTAACAGATCTCTAAGTTAAGATTGTGGATTTATAATTTGCCGGTTTCCACTCGCTCGACGCCGCTTAGTGAGATTTTTTTTTTTACTTTTAAAATTCATGAACACTAAACGATTTACGCATCCGTCGCATCGTATTTATGTTTTTTAAATAAAAATAAAATCGTTTTTAAGTTCCAAATATCTTATTTAGGCCATAATATTCTAATAAAAATTTTTAAGGCGCAAATCGAATACACTGTTACAAGAGTGAGAGTGCTAGCTGGCAAGGCCGCAGCATGTATAAAATTTGCCGAAGAGTTTCAGCAAAGTGGATACATGATAGTGTGGGGGCCGCTGCGATCGCAGTGCGGGTCTGCGGTGCCTTCGCCAGAGCCAAGCGGGTCTGCTCCCAAGCGCACGCACACACGCGCTGGGGCAGGTGCGCACACGCGCCACACACACACCGGGACAGACAGGGGGCCGGGCGTTGCGCCCGAACGTCGCAACAGGGACCGACACTCACGTCTATAAGTTCAAAGATGCTAGTGGGTATAAAATTTACTCAAATACGACTGCTTGTGAAGAGAATATTAATAAAAAAAAGGGTCGGTCACCGTTGCAACACGTTATCAGGAAGCACTACTCGGGTATGAAGGCAACACGTAGGTATTCGAGTGGAGTGGATAAATAAGATGGAGAACAGTGTTTTTACCTCGAGGCGGTCGGTCCGGGGTATCTTCTGTTGCAGTACGGGTTGCTGCATGACGCCGAGGGGCGAGGCGGCGGCGGCCGGGTCGTGGCTGAGCATCGCGGGCATCAGCTGCGGCGCGTAGTACTGCGTGTACGTCGAGCCGACGCCCGGGACGCCCGACAGGTACGGCGACGTCGCCTGACGCACAAACAAACACACCATACAATACTCTGCAATAGGTAGGTACAATACATTCACCCGCACACGGTATTTGTAAAAAAATTCTTATTAGAATCATAGACTAGAGGAACGAGGCTCCTTTATATAATTGACAATATTCGGCTATTCCTGCTGACAAGCAAGCGGTTCGACAAAAATGATAATAATTAAAAAGTATTATATTTAAAAAAAGATCGTGTAATTGCTGGTATAATTATTGTTTAATCTGTGGTAATGTTACTGTTAGCCAAACAAGCGATCAACATGCAATTAGTTAAAAAAAATCCGAATATTAAATAAGCATAATTTTTTCAGTTAAGCAACGCACCGACCACCAAAAATATAGGAAGACACGTGTTCTAGGATTATTATTAAACATATTAAAGGAGTGGGTAGATAACGAGGAATTTTGCTAGACTATTTGATAAGGAAGGTAAGTGCAGACCTGTTTTGTTCGAACATTTTTAGTCTGCTAAATATATTTTCAAAATGTTAAATTAATATTGCCATATTAGCCGTGTAAAATGCTCAAACTTTTAGGTCCAAGAAAAGGCCACGTTATGAAAATCCTGTAAAAATTAATCTCTCTCTCTAGTATTCTACGCAAAATTCATAATTCTAATTTCTAATGTGTCAATGGGTATATCATGGCCTTTTTGCTCTACAGGTGCACACTACGCTGTCCACAGCGGAGGTTTGATAGGGCCAGGTCAGGACAGGGCAGGGCAGGACGATGCGGTGGTGGCAGCTCTTGTGCAGCAGCGGCGGTTACCTGCGGGGCTAGCAGAGCGAGACTGATCGGGTCCAGCGCGGTGAGGTGGCTCGCGGCCGCGCCCGCACCGCTCACGCCGCCCACCTCGACACAAAACCACAGACACGCTACTCATCGTGCGACCTTTGGCCCACCGTGCACCTGATGCCGCCCTCTTTACCTCGACATCACTCCGAGCGCTGGTCTAGGGTTACACGACAGCCGAAAACTAGGACGCTAGCTCTGCTTGTTTAATCTGCTAATTTGAGGAATATTATTGTCTATCGACTCTCTAGTGAGGACACAAGGAGGGACATCGAGGTGAGTTGGGTCTCAGTTAGCGACAGTGTAAATGGTGCGTGTGACAACAATCCAGTGGTTCAGCAGTACCGTTTATATCCCACATCCTACGTTACTCGAGTAAGTTTGAAGAGTGGTCATGCTACTTAGGAAAGGAATTATACAAACATGCTCAAGCATCGACGAGCGATCGGCCACGGGCTGCGTGGTTTAAGTTGTGCCTCAAAATTAAATAAATTCGTGAACAAATTCACTTTGACTTCAGCGTACGTTTGCACGCACATCTTAATTTAAACATTAGAACACAAAACATGGGTTATGAATGCAATTGTTCTTTTTTGAAGAAATGATTTTAACATAACTGTGTACTATCACATATTATTTATCCTGGTATTATCCTATTTATATTACCATTTGCAATACAAACAATAGTATAAACTGTACAAACAAAAACAAACTATGCATTGTTTACTTAACAATCGTGGTCACTACGACAAAATATTGATCGTCGTTCGAAAACATTTAGCTATTTCGTAATAAGTAACAAACACGGCACAACTTAAACCGTATACTTCAAATATCTACATACGTGTTTTATTATGTATGCTTATAAAAATTTAGGGTAGCAAGTACACCGAAAGCTGTGTTGCGTGCAGAGTACGTACCTACTTAGGGACCGATCGCTCAAAGCATAGTTTTTAATTGGTAAATGTGTAACAACGGAAACCAGGCGAGCCTTACCACAGCGGGGACCTGACCGGGCAACACCTGGCCCGGTGTCAGACCCATTTGCTGCATGAGTGCGTTCTTCAGTGCTAAGTGGTTCCTCCCGTTGATTAGAAGCTGGTCCTTGAGATGTTGAGGCGGGTGGAAGTACTTGCAAGGTGGTTTCTCACGATTACACCGACCCTGGAAATTAGGAGAAATAAAAAATATTAAATATATTCCATATACGCAGTACAAAGCTCTACATTCCATTCTACAAAGTACTGACGGTTCTACTACAATTTTCTGTAAGGGTTCTATTATTTATTTAGTATTTTTATTTAACATTACATACAATAAACATGAGTTATTGTATTCCTACTTAGAATGGTATTATAGATAAGAACAACAAAAGCTCCTCAGGTAATCGCACCTCTTCAGTCCTATAAAACAAAGAGGAAAATCCTAATACGATATTATTCCGATAAGCAATAATGTGGGCGAGCGAGGCTCGGCTGCGGTCGCGGGCTGCGGCTCAATATTGGGCGATGTGTGGAAATCCCTCCATGCATCACAATCGACCTGAGCCGGGCACGTAGCCAACTTAAATCCTCCACTCGATTTTTCCTATAACCGCTTCTAAGACGGTGTCAAATATTTCTTAGACGGGTCGGGGGAGGCGAGGGCTCCGCTCTGCTCACTTTCGGCGTCAATGAGGCGCGAGATAATTGCCTTTCGAAATCGAAACCCTCCGCCGCACCCGTCTCAGATGATTTATTTACATCCGCGTAATTAACTGTCGCAGTACGTGACGGAAAAGAACGCCGCGGACATTTTATCTTTGCACGCAGCCCGTTGCGCCATATTTTAAGCACAAGAAAATAAAGAAATTGCTTATCTTAGCTTAAACGCAAAACAAACAAACGCAATCTGAATATTTAACGAGGACCTACTTTAGGATGGCGTATACTGCAAAAACGCGCGGAAGTGTTTCAACCAACACGTCCATAATTCGTAATTCCAAGGAAAAAATTAGATGAAGGGTTTCAGCAGAGAAATATTCTTTAACAATATCTGTATATGATTATTTATAGTATAGTAATTCATTTGTCAATAAAGTCTACGTACCTATAGGCACTCGTAGGTATATTGTGAAACAATATAAATAATTTCCAATATAAACAAATTATAGATTATAATACTTTCACTCAAATACATAAAATTCTACGTTATTTCACTATTGTCCACTTGAATTTTCATCTACTCGCAAAGTCTACACGGGCAAAACCCAAATTTTCTTAGTTATGAAGTTAGCCGATGCGTGGTAAAACTAGCTGGTGGAAGTAGTCGGCTGCATTTAGATTAACTTGTTACTGGCAGGCATAATGTTAGTTTGACAGTCGTCTCGCAGTTTAGCTTTGGATAAAGTTATTACTTCCTGTTACTCCACGACGTCTACTTTAACCGAGTTTCGATTCCTGCTGGAAGGCCGTTTGTGAAACTTGAATGGGTGATCACGTTGTCATCCTAACAACGATAACTTGGTCGGGTCTGTTAAACAAGTATTTATTCGGCGAAATGGATTTGATCGTTGATAACGGCGTTGGGTTTAAGTTTAGGCTCAATATTAAATTGGTTTGCTTTCTGATTTTGATAATATATACCTTAAAGTGTTATGTATAAAGGGCGATTTCTGCTAAACTGCAATGTTTGTCTGTTGTCTGATGGACGTCATTGAGTTTGGTGCATGCAGGTGTATCGCAGCAATTAGTGGGACGGTCCCCTCTCGGATACAAATGGCCACGTCGCCTGAGACGGATGGCCCACGCTCGACAGTCGGCCGCTCCGACCCCCTCCAACCCATCACACTCGCTCACATCACTCCCAGTACACACATTACACCACATTAATTGCTCCTCGATGAACTTTACACAATTTTTCGCTTAAATTTTATCCGAAAATAACTTTTATTGGCGGTTATAAAAACAAAACAACGCATAAGTCAGTGCTGTTGTTAAGCTTATAAAGATTAAATAAATCCGCAGGAGAGCTTATATTTGTTCAGGAAGAGGAAACGGGCGGGTCAAACGACCAAGGGTAAGCAATAAGCGACGAAAACTAATAATATTTTGAGGTGGCGAAGCAGTTAATTCACGAAGCTTTTCGTTTCCCACACCATCTTCTATATTGTATACTCGGTATAAAAGGTGCGGCATATTTGTTTTGCATCTATTGTAAGATAACTGTACTAACGAATTTAAGGGGGTGTCGAAATAGATTTTTTACTGTCGAAGACTTGAAACCGTAGTCCGATTATGACAAAAATGATATCAATGAATATAAGAGCTTGTGGCTCGTTAATGGGAGTGCAGTAAAGCGGCCGAGTGCACTCTGGAACTATGACGTATTAACGAATAACCCTCGAAAGCAGCTGCATCTGTTGGCAACCGGCACGCGCCAGCACTCTCGTTACTGGGACGCCGCCAGCAACGACATCCCTGCTGAGTACCTACTAATTGCGTTCTCCGGGCCGCAATAAGAAGAGGCGTCAAGTAAGCAGGCACGATTAAGATTTTTTAAAATTATATCTCGTTTTATCACGTGAACCATACTGGGCCATAATGAACATCTTTCATTCAATCGTTCAATTCTTAACCTGCAGCACTAATTTATATTATTACATCCACCAAATATCAACCACCGCAATATTAAATAGATAGTGCACATTTGATTAAACAAATAGCATATTATCACAGGTTAAGAATTCGTATGAGGTTAGATGCATGTTAATTGATGTCGATAGGCGCATGTTTCGATCACGATTAATTGTTTGGCGATACGCCGGGAGGGCCGGCGTGGACACACGGCCGGTCGCATGCCAAGATATTCCATCTATTTTACTATTGGACGACCCGGAGCTGACACACGAGTCTTAGTATCGGCACGTGAGGAAAACAACGAGCTGATAAACTAATGAATGACACATAAACGTTCCAAAGTAGCCAGTCAGGAATAATACACGTAGGCGCGAGATTAGATGCCAAAATATTCGTGTCAAACAGGGACAGGCAGGAATAGACACGAAGCGGGCACAGTGCCAATTCCTGCAAGAGCAGGTACCAGCGGCACGTGGCGATGGGTGACCAGTTCAGATGCAACATTATACAACAAAAAAAAAACAAAACTTTAAATTTTGATTTTCCAGATTTTTAACTGTGATATTAGAGTTTGTTTAATTTTGAAAACAAATGAACAACGTCAACATACAACACGTACAAAGTCTCAAAAATCGTTTCGTTGAGTAGTCACACAGCTCGTAAAGTCATGCTAAAGTTTTATAAGTATATCTTTTAGATTTACCGAATAAGCTAGTACGGCAAGCAGCACAACTATGCCATAAAATATGGCATATATAAGGATATAGTAAAAGTACACGAATAAGGATGGGTGTCCCGATGGAGTATATTCAAAGAGTCTCTCATGTAAGGATCTCGCAATAGAAGCAAATAACACGATCACTAGCTGAGATCCGGGCCCCGGATGCCGCAAATAATTTTTTCCGACAGCCAGAGCGAGGGAAAGGTGAAATCTAATTTGCAAAATTTTGTGGCTGGAAAAGGGAATTAGGTAAGCAAAGTAAATTCTGAAAGTAAGTAGAATTTGAATTTAAAATGATTTATAGAGGCACAGGGGAGTGGCTAATGAGGCATCACGCGGGAGGGGCGCGTGTTTACGCCTCGCGCTTGCCGCGTATTTTTTATTTCGGTCTCTGGGCGGCGCCGTGTGTGTTGTTGACGTAACACCGTACACGCCTACGTTACCAGTCTGTTTCACAGACAAACAACAGATCAGGCTACTGATCGTTATTAAGTTAATACAAAGTCGAGCGAATAAAAACACCTAAACGGTGGGAGCGGTCGAGTCCATTTCACAACAAAGTGAATTATAAAGTTTATGGAAGTTGCAATGCAGCAGCTGTTGTAGCTCAGCGTTAAATAATGCATTCGAGAGCAACTAAGCGTAGTCATCTCAAGTCACTTTGGCGGTTGTTTATTTAGATAAACAAAATGATCTGGGAGTTTCGTGTTAAGAAGAGTATAAAATTTATCCAAACGACAGAGATTTATATAAAATGAAAGAAATTATTTAAATAGAAATTCAACATATATTCCTATAGGAAAGAACAACAGATAAAAAAACTTACGCTACTCTAAGCTAACAAACTATTATTACTTGTGCTTTATGTTAGGTGAAAATTCTTTTTGAAATTTTCAAGCTTAATTTAAGGAACACAACGTTTGTGACGGCCAACGCTGCGGTCACAGTGCAATTTAGCGGTAAGTAATGTAAGGTACGTAGGTAGGTGCGCAAAAGGCGAGATTAATGCAGCAGAGGCGGGCATGGTCTCCGCACTCGGCACAATTTAATGAAACACCTGGAGAAGTGCCCGCGACGGCCCATTGGGCCTTTATGTACGCTGCAACCTCGAGGGCCATTCGCTTTAAGAACGCCCGCGTTACTTTGCAATAGCCTTAATGAATCTTGTTACTTATAGGCACTCGTAAATTACCTGTTGTACTTACTAACGTTGCGGTCTGAGAACAGTGAAACATAAAAGATCAGTTAACCTTTGTTAAATTATAATTATAATAACGCTTTGGACATCATAACACAAGAGAACTAAGCAGAGTTTGTACTGGGAGTAGCAGACATAGGTATAGTATATAACTTACCCATGTATATACTTTTTTGTAAGTAAATACATATAATAGGTGTATACGTATTTTCATAACATTAAAGTTTACGCTGATACGGGATTCGCTCTCGCGATACCCAGCTGGCACTGCTGTTAGGTTCGCTTACCACTAGAGCAACTGTCAAAAATTTATTTATTTAAAGAAATTTATTGCACATTTATGTACAAAAGGCGGACTTAATGCCTAAGGCATAATCTACCAGTCAACCTTTTGGTTAGGGGATAGTTTAGTGGCATTACACAGAACCGGAAGATATATATCAAATATATATATCAAAAATTACTTTTGATATTATCATAACTATTTTAATTTTAAGAATAGGTTAATTCAACACAATTAGCCGATGCAATGTTTATAGAAGACCACGAGTTTTAACTATCACATTCAAGAAAAGCTTATTTAGATGTTAGTAGAAAGGTTGATTCAGTGTAAAATGAGATGAAGCGAGATATCTCGGCCCAATAGATCCGACGGCTGTCTCGAGCTGGAGTAATTAGTCTAAGCAGCCGCTGGAGGCAAGCGCCATGATGCAAGTTGCAACCCGCCAGTCTTGCTCCGTTCGTTAACTTATTTATCTCACCTGAGCGTCACAGTCTTCTCGTTAAATAAAAAATAGCATTTTCGACTCTCGACTTCATTTAACCGTTAAGACTGGAGGCAACAATAGACCAATCATAACAATGGATTGTGGAACGTTTTCGTAACGGTGTTCAGTTTGCTCTTTGAATGATCTTACTTTCTAAACATCCGACTCATATGACCCAAAAGCGAGAAGAGATTAGTCTTCAATAGAGAATAACATTTAAAATGATAATACAAAAGCTAAACATCCAGAAATCCATACCTTAGTATAATAACAATAATTGCCGTTGAAGATGAAAGGCGATAACTGCGGAGTGAACTAACTACAAAATAAAGAGCCCTTAGTAGATACGATAAGGGAAGTTTAAGAGGAGTTTTCGGGCCGCGCGGTTCGGGCCGATAAATTGGGTGGTACTTAATTATGATCTCGGTTGGCATCTTGCAGGCGGCTAATGTCCCGGACTCGTTTAATGCGCTAACTTGTAGTCTCAGCTCCGGCGGGCGTGATAAATCACCATCTGCGCCCCGTCGCCCCTGACCGACCCTACACCTGCACACTCACTGCCCAGTCACGATGCACGGCCGCGCCGCGTGCCCAACCAAATGCTATTCTTAACGAGGCTCTAGTATTACATTTTACTTCTTGTAGTCTCACGACTTTTGATCCCACGAAGCCGAAGGTGTATGCATGATGCAACAGACAGGCATCGAACCATCAGGATTACAAAACATTTAAGTAATTAATGTGAAAATTGTTAGCCCTTCACCGATTTATCAGAAACGAATTCCATCAGGTCTCTTACGCTATCCTCGAAAAGAAAAAAGAATGGACTTACTTGTTTTCCAAGAAAAATAATAATGAATTTAAGAGTTTCAATAGTGTTTCGGTGTCGCGTTGTCGTTTTATGAACGATCGTAGGACGTATAGAACCGTATATATGAGGAAGAGTGGTAGAATATTATTGCATCGTGTTTCGTTAATGTGGTGGAGGAGGTCGAGCAAGGCAGGGCAGGGCGACAAAGTGGGGCGCAGTCGACGGCGCCGCGCCGCATTATCTAGCTATAATTAAAGCGGGCAAGACGTTGGCGAGACGTTATGCCGCCCTAACGACTTTTATGGCGTATGTAACATTGCCGGCACATAAAATAAATGTGCCACCTCCAGCGGTCCGATATAACACAGTATTCCCAGATTAATGGACAAAATGTTTGCACCCACGCCATGCAACTGTCGTTCTCCTGTACTGCTTGATATCTATGTAGTATCTAAACAAACAAAGTAAACTGAAGCCCCTGTACACTTTCATCGAACGAGACGTTAAAGAAGCGAATTAAAATCTTGTGTTAAACGTTTTGAATAACATTTGTACGTAACTGTGTCTGTCAAAACAAAGGTCACGAATATGAAGACCATTTATTAAAAATTATAAGCCCATAATTCTATTTATAGGATGCTCGAAAGTGAATAACACCCGTAATTTGAATAAAACATTAGGGTAGCATTTTATTGTAGCACAAAGGGATCTTGCGCACTTTATTACGCAAAGCAATTTAACAAGGCAATGTGGGAAAGAATTCCTCGTACCTACCACTTCTACATATTACTTTTTATTTCCTTAAGTGAATGATGAAAGTACAGTGGCCACCCCGACCCGTCATTTAAATCTTTATACGTCCATATTAGCTTTATAGGCGACGAGTTTTCTCCGACTTTGCCGGTGCCCGAGTGCACTTTTATTGAGCATGAAATAACGTAATTGCCACTCCGGCGCCAGTCCGTGACTGACGAGCTTTGTACGTGATAATTGTGCAATCTCATGTCCGTACGTATGTGGAATATACATATTTTACTTATTGTAAGAGCATGGCAAAATAAATAGTACCTACCTATCTGATCTACAAGGATATTGCTGCACTTAGTTAAAAATTGTTATTATTGTTTGTTTTCAAGGTGGTCAATTTATCTATCTATCAATATTTTTTTTTTAATCAGCTACCTATTATGAAATGCTACCTTCGTTATCACAGTCTTGTTTATTATAGAATTGTTTTTGAACAGGAAAGATGGGGGCACAAAAGGTATCCCTATATATTCAAAACAATAACCGCTTTTCATATCTCAATCTCCAAACAGACATAATCCTGACAAATGACGGTCCTTTGCGTATGCTTCGCACTATGGAGCCTCATTGACAAAACCTCATATAAACTGAAGCGGATATATAAATAAGCGTATTCGATGTTTTATTGAGTGAAGGAAATACATAGGAAATAGTTTCCCGAGTCATTACGCGAGTCATCCATCAAACACGCCAGCCAAAGTAGATACGTAAGTATAGATTTGTAGAACGAGCGTATACAGATCGATTTGTATCGAATGTCTCATAGATACATATCTCTATCTGTATAACTAGATATATCTGTATACAATATGTTATTAGTCAACGGTGACATGATTTTTATGTGCGTCGTCAAAGGGTATTAACGTTGGGTTCGGTTCGGTCGTAAAAATGGTAACAAGCCCGCTATAGGTCCGCGACCGGAGCGGATTGCACGATATCTGCATCGCGGGCGGCGTCGCGGCGCCGTCGCGGCTGGCGACGCGGCGGCGGCGCATACATCAAGCACGCGACCGACCCGCGCCGCCTCACCCACACCCCACCCCACCTCACCCCAAACCCGCCTCGGTTGAAACCGGTGGGCCACCGTTCCCCACTATTTCAGCCCGCGCGCGTCAATTATCACCGGTTTTTCTATCTACTTGAGTATCTATTAACGCGCTTTTAATCCTTCACCGTCGCATCGCACTTATTGGTATTGTTTAAATAAGCTTGAAGTCTAATAAAAACAGACAGCTATATATACATTTTGTATGTTACCTAGTTCAGGGAAAAAATAAGCTGCCGAAATCAATAACTATTTTGTATGTTACCTACCTCGTTCACGGAAATATTAAGCTGCCGAAATCAATAACTAAGTACTTAATCCATGATTTTAAGTTGTATCAGCCCGGTGACACTCCATAAAAATGAACTGATTCAAGTACTTTTCCACAAGTTAAGACGGCCAGCTTGTACGTAGGTCACGTAGGTACACGTGCTGTGCGTGTGTGCGTATCGTAGGGTTGACAGTGAGCTGACTGACGGTAACAGTCAGCTGTCAGTAAAGAAGTGTCACATGTAGATTCAACATGTGTAAATTTTCTTTGGAATTTCCAAGAAACTTCCGCGGGGTTATAATATGAGGAGGCATGAAATTGGCGGGGGGCGGAGTGTCGCTTCTTTATATACACACCGGCAGAATTAGCGGAACATAAAAAGGCAGAGTATAGAAATAATTACGTATATATACACACCGGCAGAATTAGCGGAACATAAAAAGGCAGAGTATAGAAATAATTACGTATATATATTAAAACAAATAATAATTAGACTTGAAGTAATAAATTAATATACATCTTTTAACACTTTAAAAGTTTGTAATAAAATTATTAAATTTTATTTAAAATAATAATAAAAAAAACAATTTTTCTCTAATTTGTGGGCACACAAATAATGTTGCAAAATAAAGATTACTGTGATTTTAACACTAAATAAATGAACGATTAATAACGTGTGTTTCCCCTTCGTGATTTAACTTTTATTTGCAACATTGTCTGTGTTCTCACAAACTACAGATTTTTTTTATTTTTTTTTATTTTGATAATTTTTAATAAAATTTAACTAAAAACTTCTTAAAGTCGATATTAAAAGATGTATATTAGTTTGTTACTTCATGCCTGATAATAATTTGTTTTAATATATATACGTAATTATTTCTATACTCTGCCTTTTTATGTTCCGCTAATTCTGCCGGTGTGTATATATTAAAACAAATTATCATCAGGCATGAAGTAATAAACTAATATACATCTTTTAACATCGACTTTAAGAAGTTTTTAGTTAAATTTTATTAAAAATTATCAAAATAAAAAAAAAATAAAAAAATCTGTTTTGTGAGAACACAGACAATGTTGCAAATAAAAGTTAAATCACGAAGGGGAAACACACGTTATTAATCGTTCATTTATTTAGTGTTAAAATCACAGTAATCTTTAATTTGCAACATTATTTGTGTGCCCACAAATTAGAGAAAAAGTGTTTTTTTTATTATTATTTTAAATAAAATTTAATAATTTTATTACAAACTTTTAAAGTGTTAAAAGATGTATATTAATTTATTACTTCACGTCTAATTATTATTTGTTTTAATATATATACGTAATTATTTCTATACTCTGCCTTTTTATGTTCCGCTAATTCTGCCGGTGTGTATATAATCTAATTTCTATTCGTTGGTTTTAATATGTATTCCGTATGTACCAAATACTAGAGATAGAGAGATCACTCGTCATTCACTACTATGTCATACTAACTACTACTAACTGTATGTCATATACGTACATATAATATGTACTAGGTGTTGTAAGTGTTCCATTTGTGTAAATATGAGTTGTTATTGAGTAGTTATATAATGAACGCCGGATCTAGAGATAAATTTGCATTAGTGAGTCATATTACATTTACTATGCATGTTGCTAAGCATCGATCGAGATAATAAACAGAAGGCAACGTTCGCTTTATTATACGATAGTAATTTAAATGAAGCATTGTAATAATATGATAAAACACAATGATAATGATAATATAAAAAATTAAATTGTAAAACCCAATTTGTGTTTAAATTCAATATTTGATTATTATTATTAATATGGAACGAAATCGAATAAACCATTACAATATTTCAATACAATTTCCTCCTATAATATCAATAGCAGCGGAGTTAGATTGTCATAATTGGAACATGACTAAGTCTACTCTAATTAGTTGGTCTCGCGCGGTACTGTTCGCAGTAAAGCAAAACAAGCGGATACACCTAAGTATATTGTTTGTATTTAAATTGTAACAATTGTTCATACTCCCAGCTCAGAGGCAGATCGCTCATCGCCGTAAACAAAACAACACTTCTAAACCTTTCTTACGCTTTCTTTTGTTTTCCGCCAACCGAGTATTTCGAGTGTTTTACGGTAAATTCGAGATTGTGTGTGAAAATCGCTTACGTCGTTCCTCGCACAGATGCACGACGTCAGATTCCTTCCCGAGTTGTTGTGGAATCCTGCACCGGGACGTATCCGGAGCACCTACGTCTGTGCGATGCTAAAGTGTGAAGCTCGAAGCGCCGGGCGAGCGCAACGGATACAGAACGGATTGCGCACCGCACCGACTCCGCCATTATCCTATGCAAATCCGGATTTCCCAAATATCACGCTCCGCCGCCGCCGCCGCGCCGCCGCGGGCCTCCTAGCTATCGCGGCTATTAATAACGCGGCGTGTTACAAATACGAGCCACGCCATCCACCGGCACCGGATCGTCGAGTCCGCCGAAATACACCGCCAGTACGTACCTGTACCTATATACTACCTACCTTTAAGAGGCTACCTAAAAGAAAATGGTTGTTAAAATTCTCAGAAATTACCAAGTACCTACCAAGACTGATTTTCGGATATAATAATTATGTTAATCGAGCGTATAATCGAAACTCTGATCAAAGTCAAACGATAAAGTTTCTATAGAGAAAATAATAATCGAAAGTAGTATGTTTTTATAGCAGAAAGGAACAGTGATTTGAAGAATTTGGGGACTTAAATTTTAAATAGGTAATAATAAAAATAGATTCATATTTTGTAAATACTGGTAAAACTGGAATTTTACTTAGTTAAATATTCACAATATTTCTTTGGCATTCGTTTAAGGTGGATATAATGTCGCGCTCGCAAACCGCCATCACTTTCTCTCGGATGCAGTCGCATACGATCGCTATCACTGTTTTTTCACTGTTCAAAATATCACTGTCTTCATTGTTATATTATTTATCGACATGGCCCCTTATCTTAATGCAGCACAGTACGGGGCGGCGCGCACCGCGGGAGTGAGTCCCTAACAACTAACGCGAGCTTTCCGGGTTACTAAAACTATACAATTTGCAAAATGATATGCATAAAATATAAGCATTAGAGCATAAGATCCGGTTACCTGCCATTTCAGTGGTTTCGAGAGCTGCCCTAGTGGCACAAGGGCGTGGGTTCGTCTCCCAATGGGAACATATAACTTGGAGATCTAATAAGTACAAGTCGGTTCCGGTGTGAGTGTTATTACATGTTTATGAAGTCCCGGCTGCCGCTATGGTACGAGGAGTTTTAGTTTTGGTCGTAGAAAATAGGTGCAGGTAAATTTAGTCTATCACCTCGCGTAATAATACATATAAATATTAGGTACTAGCTGTTCTCCGCGGTTTCACTCGCGCGTTAATTTAAAAGGTTCTGCGCTAGGTCCGGGACAAAAGTACCTAACAACCTAATTCCAAATTGACAGCTTTTTTACTAAATGCATATGAAAATATATACGGTACCCTACCTGCATATTTTTTTTATGTCTGTGTGTCTGTTTGTTTGTTCCGGCTGATCTGATCTCTGAAACGATTGGACCGATTTTAACAGGACTTTCACTAGCAGGTAGCTCATGTTATAAGGAGTAACTTGGCTACTTTGATTTTAGTAAAAAAAAAAACAGTTCCTGCGGGAGTTCTGTAACTGACGCGGGTGAAACCGCGGGCACAGCTAGTCGTACATAAAACCGTTCTAAATATTACATTACATAGGTAAGTGGAGACCAATAAATACGGAATAAAATATAAATCTTTTAAAATGCGCAACGGATTTTAATGCGGTTTTCATTGATAGAGTGATTCAAAAGGAAGATTTATACGTATAGTTTATATCGGAATTCCCGCATGACCTCCGAAGTTACCGCGGGTGAACAGGTAGGACAGCTAAGTAATACGCGTTACACAATTTTGTAAATAGTAGATTTGATTTTGGATTATAAATAAATATTTCAAACATCTAAAGGAACCTCAATGAATATTTATAACGTATGACCTTTGATAACTTTTCGAATGGAATATCGCGTTAAACTGGCTTGGTGAATGAAGGGAAATAGATCATCGCTGAGGTCAAAGGTAACGGTCAGGTCGAGTCGGGCCCGCCGCGATAAACGATTGGGGTGCATTTTAAAAATACCTACTTACCTACAATAATCCTTGTCATTTTATTTTTAATCGACAGATACTATAATTTTATAACGATAAATTATAATGCTCGCACGTAGCTGCAGCAACGAATTATTTCTTATATTATTACTAGCTATCCCGCGCGATTTCATCCGCATAAATTCCGGAGTTTCCGCGGGAATTCCGGGATAAAAACTATCCTATCTTTTAAGTTGGACCATATTATAAATGGTTACAAAATTTTATCAAAATCCGTTCAGTAGTTTCGGAATCCATCGCGGACAAACAACGTGACACGTGATTTATATACATATATTAAGATAAGATAAGATAAGATGTACACACAGCTGGTAATCTATACCTACATATTATTATAAAACTATGTATATTAATAGCCAACTATAGGTATTACATACTGACTGACCGATTCATCAACACTCACTAGGGAACTAGAAGCTAGTAATAATATAAAAAACAGAAAATATTATTTTTTTATGATGACATATAAAAAGTAAATGAACTGCGGTAAAACCTTCACAATATACAATATTTATTACTAGCTGTGCCCCGCGGTTTTACCCACAGTAATTTTGGAGATCCCGCGGAAATTCCGGGATAAAAAGTAGCCTATGTCCTTTTCTGTACCCCTGACAACGTGTATGCAAAATTCAGTGCTGATCGGTTGAGCCGTTAAGTCGTGAAAGCGTAATAAACGAACTCACTTTCGCATTTATAAATAACTAGCTGTGCCCCGCGGTTTCACCCGCGGTAATTTCGGAGTTCCCGCGGGAATTCTGGGATAAAAAGTACCTTATGTCCTTCTCTGTACCCCTGACAAATTGCATGGCAAATTTCATTCAAATTCGTTCAGCCGTTTTTCGTGATTGAGTACAAACATCCAAACATCCACACTTTCACATTTATGATATTAGTAGAATTGGTTAGATTAGAATAAACATTAAATTTTCATTTTAAACTTAAGAAATCTGTGTCTGTCTCTCTCTAACAAAGTTTGAGAGAGCACACGTCATGCTACGTAAAACAAGTATTGGAATGGATTTGAATACAACTTAACATCTACCTGAGTCAACATTTGTGGGATATTTTTTACTTTCGTATAATAAAAGAGGTTTCGAGGACACCGAAATTCGTGGTATTACTATTGTATCTATCTATTACTTATTAATAATATTGATTGTCAGTCACGAATTGCGAGAAGAAAAACGTATACTTTTTATTAATAGGCAATTATCGTCTGAAGAGTTTTTTTTACTCATATGTATAGAGCGGAAGTCCAGCCACAATCGTATCGGCCATCGGAGTGGGTTTCGTCTCAAAGTTAATGGGAAAAGAACGCAGAAAAACTACTCGGGTACTCGCTCCATACTTACGAGTTTTCCGTTTTCGAGAAACGTAAGGATAATTAGATTAGCGCGGCGGCCGCAGTAAGACTGCGGGAAACTCGACGCCAATGGACTCTATTCAACAATACAATGTTAGGAGTAACTGCGGAAATTTATATGAGAAATAAAGAGAGTTAGAAATCTTTGAAAAGTTTCCGAGACTTGGTTGAATAAAATAAAAGAGAAACGAGACGTTAAATACTTCCCCAAAGATGAAAATAAAGGAAAATATTCTACTAGACCTCGGGTAATTTTTTAAGTCATTTGCTCTATAACTTAATTTCTAATAAAAAAATATCGAAGCTTTAGGGCTGACTTTTCAATCAACAGTCAGATTGCTTATTCATCTGATAGCTAGTAATATACAAACTTGCTTAACGTTTGAACTTATTCTCAGATCAATCTTTAGTTATTTGAGGATTGAAAAATTTGCCCTTAATAAATTAATATTTTCATTAGCTTACCAATGACTTGAATATCGAACCGAGGTATTTAATTAATTATTTGTAACAAAGTCCATTGTTTTATGTATCGTCCACACTGGAAGGTGGTTGACTATGAAATGGCCCGCGCCGCTGTTCAGCCAGCGTTACAATTTAATTAAATAAGGCTTCAGATTAACCGAACAGGCTTCGCACCGCCTACAAGTATACTGTTTCATATTTTACCCTCGGGAATCACTTTTTATTTCCTTCAATTAATTCAGTAAGGCTATGACGCGGATGTTTGCAAAGAAAAAAAAAAAGAAAATCGCAAAAAAAACATCACCTCGTTTACATTTCAAACGCGTGTATCGGCACAGAATCAGAAACTAGAAATTACCTGAAACAAGAAAGATTACATCATTAGTCGAGCCTTTTGAAATTTGTTTACGCCTAAGTCAATTAAGTCAAACAATGTGTCTAATGATAATAGGCTACGGAGTGACGAATCAAAGTTGGGAACGGTGGTGAGTCCCGAATTTGATAATAATGGGTTTCGTTAGAGCGGCGCGCGGGTAGCGGGGTGTGGGGTGTAAAAGAGTCGCCTTCCCCCCGCGCTTCGCGATTGTTTCCCATGATAAACACTGGCCGCCCGCCGTTCGCCATCCAAAAGTCAGCGCTAATTAAACAACAACGGAGGGAATTAATTCGATTGTTTCGGGAGCCTGGCCTCTTTATTGCGCGCGTATAGCCCAACGAGTTGGCTGAAAATATTTAACTTGCGCCCCAAACTTTACACACAAAGTAGAGGTACCTACCTAGTTGTACAAAGTCCAACAACGGCACACGGGCGGGCGACACGACACGACGCGATGGTGACCGACGGCAACTGACTGAGTTATATTATTTAATACCCAGTGTAAGTGTCACTGAGGAAGACCTTCAAGTGTAGCGGGACAGTGACCACAGCCACGCCGCTTCAGTGAATTAGAACACTAGCCATTATTCGCGGTTTCACCCGCGTGTATTTCAGAATTCTCTCGGAAATAGGTAGGTACTTTATAACGAGACAAAAAGTACTCTATCAAAAAATATATCTAAAGTTGCTTTGATTCAGGTAATGTGTCGTCACGCGAAATTAGTTACGTCACATCCAGATAAATGAAAATCCATTTCGCCTTTACGGGGCTCGGTGTTAACAATATATTCATACGTATATCTACATCCAAAAATATAAATTGTTTTTTCTTAATAGATCAAAATTGGAAAATAAATGAAAAATCAACAACAACAGTAGGGAGAGTGCAAAATACACAAAGTTTTTGAAATGTATACGTTAATTTGTTTGATTGTGCATCAGGTATTAAATACGGGACGGTTACGAATTATTCTTGGCATTAAGGTAACTTGTGTTTTGGATAGTTGGGATAGTTTTTATCTCGGTACACCGAAGAGTTCCAGAGAGAATGTTGAATAAGGTATATTATAAACCGGAATTCCCGCGGGAACTCCGAAATTACCGCGGGTGGAACCGCGGGAACAGCTATGGGAATATATTGTATAATAAGTTAACATGCTAACATAATAATATGATCGATTTAATTTTATCATGTATAGTGGTCGACGACGATCGGCCGCATGACTGACGCATAACGTGGTCGGAGTCAAAGATTTTTATTCAAAGCTTGCGGTTATTTTTAGAGTCATCAAAATTAAATTAATTATGACAGCTCCAATGAAACGTCCACCCTTCAGTTTCATAGTGCTAGGATAGAAGACGCTAAGCCAAAAACTGCCCAGTAGCATGCTGCCTGTTCGGAATACGTATACGGCATGCGCCATGATGTCAGAGTAGCTGTTCCCCGCGTGAGTTTTGGAATTCCCGCAGGAACTCCAAAGTAGCCTTATTTCCTTCTTATATAACATCAGGTAATCAGCAGTGAAAGTTTCGTCAAAATGGGTCCAACCGTTTCGGAGATTCACCCGCGTGAGTTTCGGAATTTCCGCAGGAACGAAACTTCTTTTATTCTCTTTACAATAAAAAACACAACAAAAAAAATGCGTGAGTTTCGTGGAACACTCGGTTAAAACTCTGTTTCTGCACCTCGTAGTTTCCGAGAATATAAGCTTTCGAAAATTTGACTTTTACCCATTAGATGTTGTGCCCTAGCTGTTGTTTTCTACTAGCACATTCTTGATGTTTTACAATATCTCGAGAATGGTTTAAAAAATGAATTAAGAGGTGACAACTAACTAAATAATCACTTTTTATACCGTACCGTGCGATAAAGGACATCGTTCTAAAAATAATTACCGAAATCGGTCCAGCCGTTCACGCTTGATGTCGTGATAAAGGGAAATAGGGATTCATTTTTATACATATAGAGTAGTTTATTGTTTATCTGCCATGTTTATATTCCCTGCCGTAGCTGTTGCCGTCTAGTGTAAAAAAGCCGATTGCCAGCTCGTCTACGTGGCCGCGTAGCAGTGTCGTGTCGACGTAGCAACTATCTGCTCACACGAGGCCCGGCGCGGCGCGGCGCGGCGCGGCGTTACGATTGATGGTTCAAGGTTGCGTTACTTAACGATATAGACTTTGGGGCGGAACTTTTGTAATGCTTTGCTATGGTAATAAATAATTACTTAATTTAACGATATTCGCTGTTTCATTCACGTGAATTTAGGGATTTTCCAGGGAATTTTGTGATGTGCCGATATAAAAAGTATCCGGATGTTGAACAGATAAACTAACTACAAGTTTCATTTAAATCCGTTTAGTAGCTTTTGCATGATGCGCGTTCAAAAAAATGAACAAAAATCCAAAATATATAATTAAACGCCTTTAGTCACTTGTTTCCTCTTCCATTTATTTTCAACAGACACTACAAAATGTTAATGGCTATATTAAATTTACAGTTTTAAGCAAAAAGTAATAATATTATATTATATGTAGGTATTAGTACCTACATATAATATAATATTATTAACACAAATAATAATACTTAACCAGCTAACTGGTAGAGAAAGACGCAAGGCATTCAATTCGCCATTTGTACATACTGTGCAATAAAGAATAAATAAATCAGTTGTCTGGTACCTATAGTAGAGCTCTGGTTAGTTTGCGATGAGATGGCGCTGTTATAATGTCCAAATATTATTATCATTGGTATTCATATTAGTGTCTCAGGTCGTTAAATATGCTATTAAAAATCCTCTATCTATACATTAAAATAAAATTTAAGTGTCTGTTTGTAATTCCAAATTAACAGCTTTTCACTAAACGCATATGAAAATATATACGGTACTATAGTGTCTAGTTTACATAAAAAATGTTTTTTTTTTGTCTCTCTGTTTGTTCCGGCTAATCTCTGAAATGGACAGATTTAACGGCACTTTCACTGGCAGATAACCAAGATAACTGATGTTATAAGGAGTATTACTTAGGCTACTTTTATTTTAGAAAAAAATAGTTCTTGCGGGAAATCCGAAACTCACGCGGGTGAAACCGTGGGGCACAGCTAGTATTGTATATAATTAACATTAGTTTTAAGAATATTAGATTCAGATTATATAGGTCATGTATTGCTCGTTTAAAGGTAGTAGTAGATAGATAATATACTAGAAGATAAAACGTTTGATAACAATATTATGAGGTTCTTACACAAACCTTAGTATGATAAATATTACCACTAATATTATATATACATATATTATAATTTTAAACTGACAGCGTGCTGCTGTAGAGTTTGTTGCACAGCTTCTTCTCTTCAGCCATAGCACTAGGAAGCTGTGAAGGGTGGATATTTTATGGGTGCTGTCTACTGTAAACTGTAATTTTATCGACGTCAAAAAGAGCCACATTATGGGCCTAATTTGAATAAATGATTTGACTATTAACTATTATTTATCGATCGGTATCCCCGCATCAAGATGAGTGTTGTTAATCAAACAGATAGAAGTGAGACGGTGTCCCTTACAAGCGCACTACACCGCATCACTGTCACTTATCATTGTTAATGACGCGGCGTAATTAATTGCGTTCGTTAATTCTAAAGCAACACATTATGCTAACAAGAACTGATTAGCCTCGCGACTAGTATGCTAATTACTTAATAACAATCAAAACTACTTGAATGCACAAATCATACTGTTTTAACTAACGGTGTTATTGGGCCGCTGCTTTCTAGGAATATTTTTGATATTCCAGAATAAAAAAAAAATAAAAGAAAATAATCTTAGAAAAAAAAAACACCTCTTTTAACTGTTTCCGGATAACTTTTCTAATATTTAAGTAGGTACCTACCTAAAAAGTTTATTCAGACTATTAGGAGAAGGTACTAAAAAAAAACAAATCGGTTCAGCTACGGAATCAATACTAATACTACTGAATACTGTACAGCATTTAATTTTTTATTTATATACTAGCAGTTTTCCGCGGTTCCACCCGCGTTAATTTCGGAGTTCCCGTGTGAATTCCGGGACAAAAGTAACCTATGTCGTCTGTACTCCTGATAATGCGTATGCAAAATTTCATGATGATCAGTTGAGCCGTTGAGACGTGAAAGCGAACTAAACAAACTCACTTTCGCATTTATAATATAAGTGAGGATATATCTACATGGTGAATTGGTGGCATATTCATAATATTATTTATGTTATATCTTTCAAGATAGGTTTTGATTTAAAAATAAATCGATAGTAGGTAGATAATGTGAAATAGGGTACCACTAATATTTGATGGTATTCCTGCACCTGGAGCATTGCTCGACTCGAAACTGTAAGGGCGATAATAAAAACATCCTAATGTAGAGTAGAGATGGAAACTGGTGAGCAAAGTATTCCACAGCGCCGCCCGCTCAATGGGAATGCGGAATTGAATTCGCGAAAATTAACCGTGAAAAGGTGCTGGGGTCGGGTAAAAAACTTTAATGCGTGCTCGGCAGCCGGTCGCGGCGGTGCGAAAATGTGGAATTACATGCGGTATCCTCGTTCGGCGCCAGTGAATTATTAACGCGCCACCGAATGCGCCAGTCGCCGCAGATAGATTGGAGACGACCAACTTTTTGTTTACCGCCAACGGGTATACTGTTGCTGAAAAAACATTACCAGAAACGGGAGCTACGAATCGTTCGCGAAATAAAGGGATATGTTCGTTTCGTTTTCTGTTCTTTTATACAGCTCAAATTGTATTGGAACGCAGTTCAACTATACTGTGTTCACTGTAACGTACCTAATAAAACCATAGTGTGTGATCTGTGGCAACACGATTATTGTGACTTGCATATGAGACGGACACACACCTCGCACTACGTGTTACCTAATTTTGTACTAATTATTAATATCTATCAAAATTAAGAAATAAACACCTCCAGACCTCAAGCCGTCTTTCAATCATTGAACAATACACAAATCTTCCCAGTACCCACCTACATAATATCACCAATCTATCTCCAACTGACAGTGTTTGATTATTTACAGATCTGCCTATATCTTAAGATCATGAATTAATTTACTGAGTGTTTATATAATATAATAACTTATAAGGTAGAGTTTGATCGTTAAAATAGTCCATCAGTAACACAACAATAAACTCCCAAGTGCCAACGCTGCAAGAGTAAATTGTGCGAAGAAGAGCTAAGACTTAAATTTAGTTAACTATTGATGATTTCCTAAACGTAATCACAATATATTAACTGAAGTCACAGCCTCGAAACATTATGGAAACGAAATCTCTCGAGTTGGAGGGCGTGAAGGGACGGCTCATTATAGGATAGAGAGCGGCTCATCCCATTCGGGTCGGACAAAAACGTCCCGCTGTCCGTTACGGTTTGGGACGCAATTAAACAAGGGAACCGGCGACTGCCGACCGCTGAGGAAACGTTGAACAAGTGAACGCTACAAACAGTCATCTAATTACTTTGCGCCTTCCTACTGCCCCGAGTCGCTACAACGCAACCGAGCTTCCGCCGACGCGGAAAGTTACTTGCGGTTTTTGCCAAACAGATAGATAGACACCACTTCTCATCAAGCCCGTACGTTTGAATGTTTATCCGGCGCCCGCCGCGTGCGAGCGTGTGACTAGCGAATTCAATTACAAGTTAAATTGTAAAGTGTGACAAAAACAAATATCTACTTAAAACATTTAACATTTATACCTACTTTGCGAGTGTTAGGGGACTTTTTGTCAGGTCGGAATATTTAATGTTCCTACGCTTTAAAACATTAGA
This sequence comes from Zygaena filipendulae, assembly GCA_907165275.2. Lineage (NCBI taxonomy): Eukaryota > Metazoa > Arthropoda > Insecta > Lepidoptera > Zygaenidae > Zygaena > Zygaena filipendulae. The sequence goes on from OU015649.1 coordinate 5,496,020, forward strand.
CGGCGGTTAAAACATTTTATACGCTTTTAGAGGCATAATAAAATATAATCTTTACATAGGCAGAGAGGGTAAAGCTTTTTAAATGAATATCAATCGTGGAATTCAATTCATTTGACACACAGAGGGGGTTGAGTTCAGCCGATGGCGCAATCGCAAATAGCAATGGCAGGCACGTGCTCTCGATGTGACGGCATGCAATAAGAACCGAAGCTACGCGGACAGCGCTCGCCGCGGCCGAATCTAGTGTCAATAGATAGATAGAGTTCACTTTGAATACCAAATGTTACGATAGGAACGTTTGCAATGTACTGAAATATTACATGTGCTGCCGCTGTACGTACGTACATAATATGATTCATACGAAAAGGTCGAGTGGGATTATTTATACATAAATTTATTGCTGTTGATAAACAAGCTTTTCGCAAGTGAAGAATGAATAAAACAATTCAATTTTACGTTTTCATATCTGAACGCAAACTTAAACAATAATAATAAACATAGAGTAACGTACAACGGCTAAAGTTGGGGTGCTCTGTAGATCGTTGTAATGGAGAGCGTTCATTAACCGTTTCGGGGTGACAATCGGCCGAACAGCAGGCACTCCGACGGCGCCTCGCGAGAGCAAAGAGACAAATGAACCCGGCGGCAGCGATTATTCCGCATCGCACAGCACCGCTCGGCGCGCGCCCTCGCACGTGCCTACTGCCGCAGCGCCGCGCCGGGTCACGGCATCGGCCAAGTCTAAACCGACCATTAATATGCAAAACAAATATTCACAACTAATTGAGTATTAAAAAGTTATATCACCACTCTCGCGTATTAAAATTTATTGCAAGATAATTTGTGAACTACGATAGAGCTCATTATAATAACAAAACGGTCTCAACGTGCAAGATGAAAATGTTTGCTCTTAGTTCAAAAGTCATATGATTATAACGTATTGAAGATTGCAACAGACTAAACATTTTTATCAGTTCATAGATTGTGAATATCATCAGCTTAGGCATAGCTGTGATTTGTGAATATCATCAGCTTAGGCATAACAAAGACCGCCAATAAAAGAAGTCAATAAATAATTAATAAATATTAGCGTTTAGGAGAGTTCAAGCTTCCAGCGTGTTCTCGAACCAAACGTAGCGTTTATTTGACAAATGGAAACTTAAAACGAAGTGGCGTTCCGGCAGGGGTAATGAGGTAAGTGGTGGAAAGTTTCACGTCGTGAATAGATGGTCGTATTAATTGAAATATAGCGTCGCGTCGGTGCGCGGTCGTGCGGTGGAGAGTTGAGGGATTAAAGTTGCAGTAGTTCGGCGTATGAGCAGGTGGGCACGGTGGGCGCGGGTGGCTCTGTAGCCGGGGGCGGCGGGCTGCACTGCGACCCGCGCCGCGCCGCGCCGTGCAATCGGCTTGCCAAACACGAATCGTTGAAAAATTGCGCCGAACGTCTTGGAGCCTCCCCTCTGCATCGGCGCGGACCTGAGCTACATACAAATTAGCTACCGTCGGCCGAGAAGCTGCATTCCGAACCTCTTTCGTGCTTGCATCGCAAAGATTATTATCACACTAATATCATAAACGTGAAAGTTTTGTGAGTACGGACGGATTTAAAATGAATATTAAGCTCATACCTTGAATTAACACACACAAGGATTTTATCTGGGAAATCCTAAATTTGAAAATCCCGAAATAGGGTAATCTCCGGAAACTACAGGGGTGTGAGAGTCAAAATTCTATTCAGTCAGATAATTAAAAAAAATAGTCACGTCTATTTCGGTTTATAATAATTAATGAAAAAATACTTAGATAAAGGGCATCGAAAGTTTTAGGGAGTGCTCGTGACGTCACAACGTGCTATAGGTAAACTGTAGCACGGCGTGACGTCACGCGACATTTCGACTTAATGTATCTCCGTTATTTTTTGATTACCTACCTAAAAAAAATACGTGTCCAATAGTTTATATTAATCTACAAGACGGACTAAAACTAAAATTTAGGAAACTAGCCTATTGTCCCCAATGACAGCGCGAAGAAGTTTTCTAGTAATAGATTTTATTATAACACTAATTAGATATACAATTTTAAATATTTCCGTTTAGTTTACTACCTGTATAAATAAATAAACCATATAATGAATAGGTATTTTATTTAAAAGTGGAGATATATTTTAATTAACATTATGATGGTACACTACAAGCTAAAAGGGAATGGTCTTGAATTCCGTAACAAATATCTTGAGATATCCGGTAACCGACATTGCGGGTAGAAAAGGTCGCACCGGAAAATCTTTTTACAAACCTAAGCGCAACTCCAGTCATGACTCGGCAATTTTTCGTCGTTGCAGCCTTCGGATATATCTTCTCGAAAATCAAAATAAGTTTCCATCTTTTTTACGTCTGCTCTTTTCCTATATCGCTTTTATTATAGAGTCCGGCAGAGAAAAATATGAGGCACAAAATACAAGCAATCGTTTATGTTATTTTCTGTAATTGATTGATTGAACGTTTCTAACTGCCTAACTTATCAACTTATCGGGTGCCTACCTACCTAAGTGTATTAAGGTCCAGCTAACACAAGAGCTTGGGGTTGGAATGGTCGACCTTCATAAAAGTTACTTTATGGCAAACAATAACATTTATTACACAGTTAGGAGTATTAATGCGCAGTCCATTTACAGCTGGGTCGGACGTCGCGGCGGCGCCCCGGCCGGCGGCCCCCGAGTCCTGACCACGCCGCAGAATCTTCGAAAACGCCCGCCTTACTAGAAACGTTGCGAAAAACAATCCTAATACTATGACTAATTCTGTGTAGTTTTCAATCACAAACACGCCAAAGATACAATCAAATAGAAAGTTATGCATCAAGTACGAGTATTTTATTTTCTATGTAACTCGGTGCAATCGACGTTGTATTCTTAATGTAACTTGGCGCACGCGACAGAAGTAATATTTTTTTGCAATAGAAACACTTCCTAACGTTACCCTTTAATATTTTACCTTCATCGCGCCCAAGTTCAAATTGAAAAATAAGCAAATTTGTTATTTTAGATCAGACTGCGATCATAAGTAGATAAAATTTTTATAATAATAAAATCAACACAACGTCATTCCCTCCTTTAGCGAAGACGATACTTTAATTCGGCATCGAATTACGAATAATTTTCTTCAAACTTGATTAACACCATTAAACGTTGAGCAATCTTTGGTTCTATGGAAGTGATGGATTACGAGGTCAAAGATTGTTTAACAATCGGCTCGATCAACGGATTTTTTCCTTGAAGCGAACTCAAAGGCCTAATTACTTTGAAATGCGAGTTTCAAAAGGATTAAGTAATTACGTTTACTTTGTTGTGATTGGGATTTTTAGAGAAACTTTTAAATGTGATTAAATAAAACTAGAACTGCGAATTCGGCGATGAGCAAAAAATTTGTAATATTTAAGCGGACAGTTAGAATATAAGCCTGGTTTCAAATGTGTCACACCAAATTCGAACACTGTTAAAAAAATAATAACCCGTCCGTTTCCCGACATAATAAACCGTCGACTAAAAACTAATTAACCCAATAACTACCACCTAAAAGACTTCACATAGAAAAAGAGTTTCCAATCAAAGAAAAAAGATCCTCTAGAAAAGATATCGCTCTTAATTTATACTGGCAATGGAAAATATAGGTAGAGCGTAAATAAAGATTCGATGGCTTAGCAAAACCGAACTGGAATTTCTCAAAGTTTTGATAATTGAGTAATGGTTAAAAATAATAATTTATGTAAACCTACCTATACAGTACGGAGGATTTTTTTTTCTAACCAATCTTCAATGACGAAGGTCAGGTTAAAATAAAATAAAGAAAGCCTTAAAATAAAGAAGTTGAATAGTGAATTAGGTACGCATTGTAGTTAGGAGGTAGTTTAGTATAAATTCACGAAATTGAAGAAGTTGTCATATTAAATAACATTCGGTTGGTAGTAATGAGACCATGAGTTAATAGTAATATTAGAAGCTTTTGAGGAGATAATAACGTTAACCTGGCTTAAATTTAAAAGGCTTTTTAAGTTTTATGTTTAAAATAATCTATTCAAATTTTTACTTTTTGCACACGGTGAATTTTGGTTGCTTCTGCAGTCGAACTTTCATATTAATAGTGAACAGAACCCATTTAACAAAGACAAGTAAAAATAAAGTTTATCGGGGATACGATGAACAAATAAGGAGAACTTTTGAATTTTTTTATACTACTTTATATTGTGTCGATCTTGATCTTGTATATAGACACAAGATTTATGTTCTGACGTGATAATTGTGATAAACTTCAAAAACCAACAATTTTAACGTGTATATCACATTTCATAGCTTTATACCTACGTCATAAAGAACATAAAGAACTGAAGAATTTTTTTAGAACGAAATTCTTTATTTCACGGTGCGGATGTTAGGCGAAATTTTTCGTCACGGCGTCAAAGGGCTTATTGGTTCATTAATGGTTTTTAGAACGATTATTATGGGTTGCTTATTGGTTCGCGCCGGCTGCTCTCATTACGAGTGGCGTTCAGTTGCCAGTGGCTCGGACCAATACTTACAGTTTGTCAACATACTCCATGTATGAAATACACAAATCGAGTAGAAAAAGTCAGATGAACCGGGGTTCGAACGTCTAACTGCAACTGGTGGCGTAGTACGGGTTGCCTTCACCGATTCACTTCTCGGACTTTGCATAATATATAAGCGAAAAATTATTAACTCATATTAGTTCGGTGATATAAGTCTTAATTCCATCCATTACGACTATAGCCGGTAGTCATAGAATTCTACCTAGAACGATAGTTTCATTCAAAATTTTTTTTTTTAATTCAACTATCGAACTAAATTGAATTACCAAACCAAGGCGTTACCATGGTTACCAAAAACACAGATGTTGCAATTTTGCATTTTCTCCCGAGAAACAGCGAAATAACTATTTACTACCTTAGGCTTAGCTTGACTTTGGATTATTGTTTTTTTTTTTCAAATGTGTAAAAACTGAAATGTTATTTCTTGCTTAGTGGTAACCTCTTAATTAATTTTTTTATCACTCCCGAGGTACGCTAAAAAATCAAGAATGTGCTAGTAGAAAACAACTGGGCACAAAATCTGATAAAAGTCAAATTTTCGAAAGCTTTATATCTCGGAAACAACGAGGCGCAGAAACTCAGTTCTTAACGACGCTCACGCATTTTTTTCTATTATTTCTACGTTACATCTAATTTGAATTTAAAAAATCTTTTGTTTAACATTTCTAACCAGTGTGAACACACTCTACAGTAGGTACGTAGGAACCTAAATTATAATTATAAAATAGTAACTTTTTACGATACGGATGTTTCATTTGGAGTTGAAAATATAAGCATCATCGGCACGCCCTGTTGCGTTAACGATATGCGCAGAACGGTTGTCAATTGATAATGGCGACGTGTACTCATAATATATTTGCGGCGTATACTCAAAGATGCTCATTTGCGTATCTAAGTGGGCTCTCTGAGGCCATTAGCAGGCGATCGAAGACGTCGTTACTCGCTCAGAGGCTGCGATAAGGAATCGCCCGCGCCCTCGACCGCGCCACTGACTATGACAACCCTAACGACATCGAATACACTCCAAGTGGACAGCTGTTACACGTTTTCCATGATTTTTAGTGCTCGTTTTTAAACTGAAGTAACGTTCCATTTCCATGTTGTACCGATGTAAAATATTCCAAGCTTTTTCTTAATGTTACAGGCCGAAATGGAACTTTGATTTGACAAATATTTAAAGAAATGTTTCGCAACTGAGGCGTTTTATAGTTTTATAAAATATAATTCAAATAATCTGAGAAATTCTGGAAACAGTGACTAAATTCAAAAGCATAAATAAAAATGTGTAAAGAATGTCAAAAACGGAATACAAAATTTGCTTCAGTTGATTTTATATAATTTTTTATTTTATATATATAAATACCATTATACTTATAGTATGTACAATTGTACATACAGTAAAAATTTATGAAAATAATATTACCTATGTTACATTGGTGATTGGATATGATAAACTAAGATTTTTTGTAAGTCGTAAGTATCACTCTAAAATCAGTTTTTGGAGAAAGTTTTCTAGACGAAAGACTTTAAGTGTCTTAAGTTCCAATGCATGTTTTATGTGGCACATTGCCGCTTGTCCTAGAGTGAAATGTTCAGTTTCACTCATTTCGATAGGCAGGAGTCAAAAGCAAGTGGCGCGCCGTGGCGTCGGAATGGCGTCCAACTTCTCCGACAGTAGACAACATGGCCGATTAAAATTTCATCTCTCTTTGTTCGAAAACAGATAACACAGAAGATCAATGTGCTCCGCTAATGCTCTCAGCACAACGCCCGCCGATCTAATTGAATTCATCGATTCGCCGTGTACCGTAAGCCGACACATTAATTTATTTGTAGAAATTCTATATCCCCACACTTGTGTTAACTACTTCAAGTTTAAAGCTTTCCAGTTTGGATGCCAGTTAATTGAAGTTTCATTTTTATTAGATTGTGCACAAAGTTACTTTCTCGAACTCAAAACGTTGTCTGAGTCGAAATTCAAAATTATGATTATTACTATTTTAGTTATAAAACGTAATAACTATAATAAAAGTAGTGATTTTCTTTTCAATTTACGCATGAGAGAGGGTCAAAGAGAATTATCGCCGTGAAGACCATAACATAAGAATCCAACTATCAAAACCTTTGAAATATGACACTTGAATAAAAAGACGACAGAGAAGGCCATTTGTCTTGGTATTACGCTATCGGATAGCAGCGTGGCGTCGGCCGAGGCGACTGTTTAGGGAGTTTGTTCTATTTTTCTGTAGGCGTCTCGGCTCGAGGCGACGGTTAAAAGTAAATAAAAAAAAGCAGCTTAATACTTTTCGCCACGAATGTCCCGACTCCCGTCATACAACGAGAATATTAAATTGTAATTGAAAAACTAAGCAAAATCTAAACAAAATAGCGCAGGTAAAATAAAAAAATTACAAATAATATCTAAGTTACAACGGGACGCCGAATGGGCTAGTTTCCAAAATTTCAGTTTTTAGTCCATGCTACAGTTTACAGCACGTTGTGACGTCACGTGCAATTTCGTCTTAATGTATCTCCGTTATTTATTGATTATGTAAAAAATTCAAAAATACGTGTCAATATTTTTTATTAATCTACAAGACGGACTAAATAGAATTTTGATTTTCATCTCTGGAAACTACCCTATTATAACGCTTTCGTGTATCGTATAACCGGTATAACGTAATAAGTCAGACCAAAGTGCAATTATGCATTCTATTGTAATGTTGAATAGGTACGTGCCAATAATATTAAAATGGTGCTATTGTTCGGCTCACTGTCTACAAGCTAATTTGCAGGGCAAGTCAGGATCAAAACAAATGAAACGAACATGGTCTATACATATGTGAAAGGTACTATAACAATAACACGTGCATCAAATAAGTCAAATGGCTGGTCCAACATTTAGGTACGTTACAATATTTTGTTTAGACTATAGGGATTTATATCAAGAAACATCATCTGCCGCCGAACTACATACGACAACAGCTGCAATAGGCCAATGGGCTAGTTGACAAATTATATTTTTAGTCCGGTTTGTAGATTAATAAAAAATATTGGACACGTATTTTTTCTTTTTTTACGTAATCAAAAAATAACGGCGATAGGTACATTGAGTTGAAATTTCGCGTGACGTCACTATTCGGTGCAGTTTGTATGGGGTTACCGGTAAATGACGTCACGACTAAACTTAAATGCGGTATGTCTATTGTATATTTTCATTAATTTGAAAAAGCAAAAAATACAAAGTGCCCATAAATAACCGACGGACTAATTATAGTTTTGATTTTTTCAAAATTCGTTAACATCCTGTATTACTAAAAACCCAAATTGACATCACCAATCTTTATACTAAATTGTTATCTTAATCTTAATATATATAAATCACGTGTCACGTTGTTTGTCCGCGATGGACTCAACGGATTTTGATAAAATTTTGTAACCATTTATAATATGGTCCAACTTAAAAGATATGATAGTTTTTATCCCGGAATTCACTCGGGAACTCCGGAATTAATGCGGGGAACTGCTTATCACCGTAAACTACTGGCAGGGGTACAAAGAAGGACATAGAGTACTTTTTTCCCGGAATTCCCGCGGGAACTCCGAAATTACCGCGGATGAAATCGCGCGGGGCAGCTAATTACATAATATGTATTACAAGAATGGATAGGATGTAATCTTCGATTGTAGACTCGATTTTTTTTTTTAAAATAAAAACTATTCCTTACCGCCCTCTTGTAGAAAGACAGAGCCAGCACAATGGAGCGCACCCCACTATTGTAATTATTATTTTTATTCGAGGCCGCGGGTGATCGATCATAACGAGGGTTCGCTAAAACGAACTCCTTTGTTCGGGGCGAGATTAATCACACACGTCTATGTATGACGGAGTTGAGTGGAGATATTCATTAGGTAGAGACGAATACCAAGCGATCGAGAAACTTGGTCTACTACACTCGAGTGGCGTCGTAAAGTCAACCGAAGTCTATCGATGGGACTAGCTAAATATAAATCAACGCTCTAATCAAAGCTCTTACACGTATTGCCGTTTAGCGACTCGAAATTATATTTCACAGGAAATCTCCATCGTTAAACCCTGCACTATGATTTACGAAAGCTACTTATGATATAAAATATATTTTTAATACAGTTGCTCAAAAAGTGGCGTATTGCAGGGACGTTTAGCGTTCGGGATGTGGGCTATTACATACTCGAGCTTTTTGTTTACCTTTCCCGAACTCGTGCGTTCTCTTTGCCAACTGTCAAAAATGGCGACACGACTTTGACACACTTTTTTGCATTGCGAAACGTAAGTTTCGCATTACTAATACGACTAGCGCCATCTCTTGATCACAGTTGGAACTTAGATGAGTTTGTTGTGTTTTTGATATTTTATTAAATTTCTTCATTTTTTTCGCAACTGTATTAAAAATAGTTGTTCAGTACACGTGCGGAACCGTCATTGCAACTAGTTCCGACTGTCAACCCTCACCTTCGGCTGCGCCTCGGCTCGGGTAGACATTTGTCGGAACTCTTTGCAATGACAGGCTTTCCGCACTTATAATGAAATATACTATTCTCGACAGTTTTATATTTCCCGTGCGGAAGAAAAACGGAATTCAGCGGGTGTATTTTCTGTAGCGCCGTAGGTATGACGCCACGCTGACCCAGCGGCACAATAAAGCGGATTGTTTTTATCGTTTATTCTAAATTGGAGTTTAGAATTTGATTGTAATAGCGCGAGCGACGTGCGGTCGCCGATTGTATACACTAACGTTTTGCGAAAATTTTGGGAATTAAATTTATTGGTCTACAGACCTAGTTGAAACCAGATTTAGTTGTTTCCTATGGTTTCACCTGTGGCATTTTTCGTAGTCCCCACAGAAATTCCGAGATAAAGCTACCTGTCCTTTTCTGTACCTCAGACAACGTGTATACAAAAGTTCATGATGGTCGATTGAGTAGTGTGAAAGCATAACAAACAAACTCAGATTCACATTTATAGCATTAGTTGGGATACCAACACTATAAAAAGGTAAAATTTTTGAATACAGGGGTAATCTCCGGAACTACAGGACCGATTCTAAAAATTCTTTCACCAATCATAGGTAGGTACAGTATCCTTGTGTGATATATAGGATATTGCGGTTGAAATCTAGGGGAAATAATTGAAGTTATTATTTGATAAAGAGTTATTGACTGACGCCCGCGCCAGTACGGCTATAGCGGACAGACATCGGCGAGTGGCGACGCAACGCGACGGTGCGGGTGCGGCGACGCGATAGTGCAAACAACGTTCGGACACCGCTCCTCGCGATGTCAATTAAGCTAATTAAACAGAGAGAAGGGGAGAGTGACCGACGCCGTGGCATGCCTACCCCCACTACTCACGTGTCGCCTCCCCCGACGCATCTGTTAACGGTACGTAAAATTTTAATAATAGTAAGAACCCATTCCACCAAAGCCAGACAACAAAGCCAGAAAAAATATCAAATCCACAACCGGCTCGCTTGCACCGTTGCAGTCGTATAGTATTTATTTTACTTGTACTAAACGAACAATCACGACGCAACGAGTCGAAATACGATACTTTAGGAAATTGAAAATATATTTGTTGTGCATCAAACAATCGTGTTCATCAATATTCAGAGTTATAAAGTAGGTAATAGGACTTAAACAACTTCTTGGACGTATTGAACAAACAAACCGCAAAACGCTCCAATTTAATAGTAACTAATCATCCGCCAATGATATTATGGTAATAAGCGGTGAAGACAAATAAGAGAACGAGTGCTAACAAGAGATAAGACACGCTTTAATTAATAAAGTTGGTGGGCTCGTCTTGCGGAGTGGGAAACGACTTGGACGTCCACGATTCTGGATCCGCATAATCGCAATCGGCTAATTGAGCGTCAGACTGACGCTATCGGGCCTCAGCGGGCACCGACGAGAGCGCCGCGTCTCTGCGTTTACACTGATCGCTACTCTAATGCTTCGGAATCGCAGGATCAACGGACAAAGGGAAACTTCCCGTTGAAGAATAGAGCGGAGACAATGATATAAAAACTCCGTCAGTCAAAAGAGATAAAACGTGAAATGGGATAAAGTAGAGGGTATCGGGTGGGACTGTGCAGGAATAAGTGGAGAAAAACATCAAAAGGGTTTCAGAGTAAACTTTGAAAAGTTTTAACGACAACGGAATCTATTGCACGTCCGTGTCACGATTATTATCAGTACAAATGTGTTCTATTGACAGCTTTATTGGAGTTTCTTTTTTCTTTAATAATGGCGTCTATAATTATTATAATTTTCCAACGACAATGTTTCTTAGTAATAAAAATCTCTTCATCTACTCCTTCACTTACTTATGGCAAAACGCCAATGACAATGTTAGATTGTTCCCTAAGTTATAACATGGCTCTCTTGAAAACCAGTTTCCTGCTCAAGAAAAAACAAACACATAATTGGACATAGATAAGCAATAGTGTGTTAACCCACACTGGAGAAATTTTGAGTAAATCGAGTTTTAAAAGTAGGAGCGCCATTTTGTGTCAACATTTTTTATGTTCAATATTTAGTTGCATATTTAAGCAATGTAATAAGGTAAACACATAATTAAAAACGTTCCCTAACTCTCAATAAATGTTTCTGAACCAATAACTTAATTTTGTGGGTTAACATGTTATTGCTTATCTGCGTCCAATTACAATCTATATAGAATCTACAATTCTTTTGGTAATTGTGCTTATTTAATCATAACTTATAAGTTGGTTTCGATGTTACATTTTGAAATACGAGTAGATAATATTTCTATGGTTCTCCATAAAAGAGTGGAGAGTTTGCTTCGCCTAGAGTTCAACCTTAAGATAAATTTGATATTCTTCTAAGTTCATTAGATTAATTATAATTATGATTTTAAAATTGTTTATGGCTAAATAAACGTAATTATTATAATGGAAATATGAATCTGAAGACGCACAAGAATATTATATCAATAACTATAGGTACATAACGTTTCCTTTGACATCGATGGTGAATGGTGATTGGTGATGCATGTTGGGAGGTTAAATTGAGCGCGCATTAGACTGCGTTGTTTGGAGAAGCAAGCAGCGAGGCAGTGTCTGTGTACACAGGTGTGAAGTCAGCGCGTCGAACAAAACTATTGTTTCGCTATATTAATAACAATTATGGACATTTAATGTATATCGTAGACAAGCTGCCGCTTGCGGTTCTACCAGCGCGCATTTCATTAAAAATAGTTGCATTATCTTTTATGCATATAATTAATTATATTTCTAGATTTACACACGCATAAATCAAAAACTGGCAAAAATTGAATCAGTTGTATTGCTCTTAGTCCAGCTTAACAGATTTGTTTGTCCTATCGCAATTGGTTCAAGAAAAGAGATGATACAACCACATTTAAAACTTGAAACGTCAAATACTATAGGCGTGTCAGTGGCAAGGGTACACTTCCTAACGGCACGCAAGCGGAAACGCGGGTAACAGCTTGTAAAATAACAATTAATGATGTAAATCAATTTGAGCGGAGTGTTGAAAGTTCTTAATTGAAACTAGACAAATGTAAATATTAGTGCGGTGTTATGTGATTACTATTTTATACAAGTTCCACATTCATCGGTAGATGGGTTTAAGTACGTGATATTTTGCTTTGCATGCTATAATAATATTGACGTAATCGAGCCGATGACGTAATATGGCCAGTTTGAAAAGTGAGCATTGGACGCTGGGTAGTAACTAATGTTTCGCTAACCCGATTTAGCACAAATGCTTTACGAAACGAGTTGGAGCCGGCAATTTTATACACAATGTGTTTAAATTACAATATAATTATTGGCAAGCCAGTGATTGTTGCCGGACTGGGGCTAAAGCGGCGCGGCGCGACTGGTCGGTCGAGGGCTGCGAGTTATCACGTTATATAGGTAGGCATTTACTCGAATAAAGTGAACAGGAAACCATTAAGCAGACAAGGTCAATAAAACGGTTCGTATTTAATCGATTTTGTCTAGCAGCAGCCACCGAAACTAAACTGATTTCAGAAAAATCATAGTATGAGTACATATAGGAATGTTTCTACGTCTTTGTTCAACGGTATCTAAATCAGCACCTATTAAAGCTATTTCATAATTTTTATTACACCATTAATAACATTTATTAAGGATATAATAAAATACATAAAATTAATTAACATGAACCTCCTTATTTAAACCACAAGACTGCCAAATGTCTCCCGATATGTACAGAAAATACTTTACAAAACCTGGGCAATTAGGTACATATACATAACAGATTATTTTACATATTTCCTATTTACTAACAATCATTCGTTGACACGTGATTCCGACATTGGTACCTACTGACACTTCTAAGATTATTATTTAGGTTGATCTTTTGACTAAGGTTACAAATTAACTTTTTTATAAAGTCAAAAGTTCTTTTTGAAAGGAACGACAGGATGACAAGAACATTATAAAAAAAGCAAGTATAGGTATTTTAGGTAGAGCTCGACCTGATGCCGCGCACGAAGAAACTTCCGTTTGGGGTGCTTTATGGGCGGAAAAATTGAGAAAAGTTGGAGCGTAACGGCCGGTGGCGAAGCGGGATTAGGGCTTTGGTGACGGCAAGTTTAATATAATATGTAAATCGAACGGCAACACCGCGACCTCACTTCATGGGAGATAGAAACAAGTTGAAGCTCATATCTTCATGGCAGCCGGTATTACGTAGGGAGTCGTAAATTACGACAGGAAACGCAAACAGCAAGTTTTACGCCGCCGTCGCCCACGAGCAAAGGCCGCGCGAGCAAGGGTTGCCAGCCTATGAATGCAAATTACTGTCTCTGCGCCAACAGAGGTCGCTTTATCGACGGTCATTTACATAAAACCCTAGAAAACTGAACGGCGAACACACCGTCTATTATTAGTAATATATGAGTTGGCGCGATTATGATAAACAATGTGATATGAGGTCAACTTATTGATTAAAGCGATATTTTATTGAATGAATGACAATAACATCAATTTCTCTCTCTTTATTATGCGTGCATTACAACTTAACGCTTTTTCAACTTTGTTGAATGAATATTAACAAATTGTAAGCACGGTTAATATTTTAGTTCAAAGCAAGTTACAAAGAAAGAAATCTCTACATTTCGTCGAAAATAAAGACGCTGTGTTAATAAAATTCAACGCGACAAAAGAGTCAAGATTTCTCTACCATCCCTTGCACGGTAATACAAAAAAAGATGCAAATTTGAATAAACAAGACGGATGGAAATGGAATATATGCCGCTATTTTGTTGTAAATAATCCAACGGTAATACAGAATAACAAAGATAAAGTTTACACGTTGTTTATGTTTTGCCATGTTATCTCCGGTCGAGATCGAATCATAAAACCGTCCGGTTGCATTGTTTTACTATACCTAACGCCCCTGGCTCCTGTAATCCTGCACAATGACGTGGATTCTACAATCTGTCGCCATTCATTAAGTCGCACTGGCCGGCTGTAATCTGAATACTGTTTCGAACGTGCTCATTGCCAGATGTAAGAGATCGAACAGGATGCGAGTTTATTATTGTCGGAGATAATGAGAACACATCTACAGTATCTATGGTAGAATAGCTAATGTCTGTATTTGAAGCAGCCCTAAGATTCTCTTTGCTAAGAAGCAAATTGTAAGACGTGTTGTGTGTGTATCGTGTGCCGAAATAATAAATTACTAAGAAATTGAATCAAAGAATAATTCATCCTCTCTTAACCACCATAACCACCCTTCTAAAATAATTGGTAATTATTAAATTTTTTATTGTTCAGCGAACTAAACTTTAATGACTTAATTAAAACTTACTTGATTTTAGTAGACACTAAAGAGTCAAAAGGAAACGTAGAATCGCAAGTGTTTGGTACTTCTTAAAAAAGGAAACTACTGAACCTGTGCATTTTAAAAATCACACGGTCTACCGTGTAACTTTTCTGGGAGAGACTTTTCTCTCAGAAAACTTATCGGTCGGTACATAAATAAAGCAACTTAGACGGCAAACGTCAACAAAAATATCTTGAATGTAATAATAATCTGTAATAATTTGAAGTAATTTTATTATTAACAAAAAATTTCAATTACTTAGGTATATAAAAGGAACTGGTAAATGGTTCAAAAATGATGGTTCAATCAAATGGCATTGAAGCCAGTCAAATTTTTTATGCTTAAAATCACAGTCGCAATCCTTTAGATCGAAACTCTTTTATTTACTTCAGAAATCCCTTAGGTATTTTAAAATACTCGTCTTCAATGAGCACGGGTGTCTAAGTTCACGAAGTTATGTTTACAAAACTCAAAAAAACAACGATACATCAAAAGTGAATTACAAGTTTACTGCCGTTACCCGCCAGCCCTCGGCGAAATTTCGATTTAAGCTGACACGGGTAAGACTGCTACTTCTCGATTTTTCCGTGTTGACTTTTTTGCGATACTTTCCGACTTACTTTGCTCTTCAATAAAAATGGTTTCGTCAAAATACTTCACGTCTTATTACTTTTACGAATTGAAGAGCTATGCTTGAAAAGAGGGTCATGGTACACACTAGGTTGGGTTCTGTTACTTACATGCCGATTGGGAATCTTTGATTTTGGATGGTCAAAATAAGGACAAAGCAGTTGGGTGACGAGGCGGCGAGCAACGAATCGTGTGAGTCGTAATTCACAAGTGTTCACGTGGCTATTCAACAAGTAGGGCAGCATAAGAAGCGTAGGGAGGAGCGTGGAGAGGACCGACGAAGGGCGGGGCATTCCGAAAAGCCAACGTTGTGACCTCAACACGTAAGAAATATTTAACGACTTCTATTTTGTTGCTAGGAGGTACGCGATTTTAAAGCGGCATTCATAATTTATTTCTTTGTTGAATACAAAAGAAAAAAGAACGAAACAACTCAAATTCCTATTTAAGATATAATATATATAGGACACGTACTTATTACAAGAGAGATGAAACGTTTCAGGGTTACTCAAAGCAGATGTATCCCAGATACATATTACAAACCCGATTTGAAATATCAATATTAAAAACATTACAAGAGTGTTGAACAGTGTCAACTAAAATAATGTTGCGTGAATCATAAATATGTACCAAATTAAACGGGCAATGTGAGCCGTGAACAGAAATGTAAGACGGGTATATTTTAGACGATACTCCTACTTAGCGTTTATTTCAAAGTTTACTCGTATTGCAGAAACTTCAAAGGGATGAAATACTTTACACACAACGATTTGCTGAGTTAAGTGGATGTTTAAATTTTACCCAGTGAAACGTACCCCGCGAAGACAATAAAGAACCTAAAGCGTACGGTTTAAAAGTTTTGCCGGAGCATAACACTCGGAGGCAACGCGGCGCCGCGAGACGCTCGCAAACTTGTGAGACGAAGCCGGCGGCGCACGTACCCACCCCGCCGCACTCTGCCGCGACTTGCTGTCAAAATAAGAAATATTGCCCTAAGACGATTGGACGCGAAGCGGTGGCCTAGCGAGTTTCCTCAAAGTAAAACTTCGAAAAAGCCCCAAGAGCAAGCTCGCATTACAAAATCGACAGGATTCTTTTTTTAACGACGAGGTATATTTTACTGAATTGAATCGGAAATAGGATTATTATTAAAAAAAAAAACACCTCATTATTTCGCATACGATAATGTCGAATTGTCGACAATTTGTAGTTACCTACCTAAATAGCACAGCGCGACGGTGAGTCTGATCGCATCACGCTCCCGCTAAAGCCTGCCTATCGCGCTAATCCTATTCTCGCGACAAATTAATATGCTCATCGACAGCCGCGTTACTAGATTACCGGGCGTTCATAGCCGCGATTGTGTTTTAAGAGTATTAACCAATTTGGTGTATATTGTGCGTATCGTAATCCGCGTAGTTGTGAGCCGTCATATAAATGCTACAATGGCTGCATTATCCTATGCCGCTATGACCGAGCTGGCGTACTTAATAGATTTTGTTGTTCGTTAGGCGACGCGGTCAGCCTATTGCGAACCAACCGGATTATCGCCCGAATTTGAATTTAGTACGACGCGACGCCGGAATGAGCAAACATGTGCACGAGCGCGACTAATCTAATAAAAGCGCATCGCAATCTTCCTACATCACAATTTGCCGAGCAAACAAACGTTAAAGTAGGTAGGTAGGTATACAAGCTAAGTAAAAGACTAATCTTTTGAGATTGTTTGTTGAAGATACAAAGTAATATCATCTCAAAATATTTATTTGAACATCGTGCTGCGAGTGCTGGAAAACCTTTATTATTTTAATTAAGCAATGGAAGACACATCAAAGGTGACTGCAATAACGAGTTCAAACTTGGCACTAGGTTCGGAGATTAATTAAAATCGGCGCAAACCATTAAAAGCGCAGTTTATAATAGGTGAGTGCACCGAAGAGTGTCCTTCATGTAGGCAGTTAAAGAGTTGGAGGAGCGGCACTCGAGCACGAGTAGAGTACTCGCAGTGGCGCCTCGACGCCTAACGAACCTGTCGACAGAAACGCAACTCCTACACCCACCACACATTTGTACACAATTCTACACTCCTACTTTAAAATAGTTGTTGCAGAGTTAACAGACTCTTAGATTTGTATAAGAATAATTTTAAAGTGGAAACTTTCGGATCGCAAAGCTTCACTAAACTTCCTGTTTCAGTAACAAGCGACGAACGTAGTTATTTTTATTATTATTATTGTCATAGAATAATTTTGCTAAGAGCAATAAAATTTTAATCACGCCGTAAGCAAGTTTCGCTACTCGGCAAACGGTTTCGGGCACTACGTCTGGCGCTACGCTTATACCCTTATATTTAAATGGTTTGTTTAGACGACTCGGGTTTTGAAATAAAGTCACGTTTACAATTTAATTAATTACTTCGTTAGTAGTGTAATGAATATTAATAAGAAGAAATTGTACACCTAACCTGTGTATTCAGTACGGCATTGCTGTACGTATTACGGAGTTATGTAGCGAAGTTTGATTGGCGCGACGGTGATATATCACGGTTCACGGACGACGTCACGTGATATATTATGTGAACCTCGTCATCTATCTGATGCTGGCGCAAACCGAACACATTACGCATTGTCCGCGGCCGGTGTATTACATAGCATTTTTCACATATCAAATATGCTCGTAACCCTTCCGCATTTCACATAAACTTTGGATGATTTTCAATCAATATGTAGGCTATTGCACTGTAACAAGTCTGGAAGTTAGTTTACTTGGTTTGCTATTTTAATAAGCGACGATGTTGCATTATACCTAATTTTCGTGCATAAAATAAATGCTCTAGCGGAAGAGAGCGAGACAAGGAATACGAAGGCTGCACGTCTGGTTGGAAAGTGGAAAGGGACAAAGCATAGGATAATATGCACAATGAAACCGGTTATGCCTGTTATTTTGCACGCGTTCCGGCCGGCCAGCCGGGAACGGCCGTAGCATTCCTGTCGACTTCTCGAGCCTCGCTCAGGGTTAACAACATTTTTGAGTCTCATAAAATAGCAAGTAGATATACAAGTATAAAAGCACGCTATATTAACCCAAACGATGGCACAATCCAAAATATTGGCAACAAACATTTTGTTTAAGTTTCAAAGAATAATTCTTGAATCAATTCAACCAGTTAGATTTTATAATACATCAAAGTTCGTCGGTTTATACGGCAACACCTTGCTTGTCAACGCTAAATTTACATTCAATAATTTTATTTCCACTAAAAGAGGGGCTAATATGGATTGAGGAAATTTAATTTCGGTGCTAAAATATATGGGTTTCGTGTCACGTTCATGACGAAACTTCACTTTAATTGGCAAATAATACGCGGGCCAATTAAGGATGCTAAGTCGGGCGGAGAGGCGCGTGATGCGACTCGGTGAGCGACTTGCGGACTGCGGCGGACCGGAGAGCCGAGGCGGCTTCCCGACCGCGTATTCAATTATTTCAACAAGCAAAACGACAAACAAGCTTAAGCTACTAATGCATACTTGTCGTAGGTATCATTCTCCGGTCTAATCAACTAAACTCTTATTGTTAAAATGCAATTCATCAATTCACCAGGGGGTCGCAAAGCCTCTATGAGTCGCGAGAGGTTGCAAAAACTACCTCATTAATAAAAAAACAATAAAGTTAAGAAATATAGATTGTATGGATTGAATATTTGTAACATAATGAAATACCTACATGAAAAAAAAGCGGGAGTCGCGAGATATTGTTTCATATTAAAGGGGTTGCGTCATGAAAAAGGTTATAGAAAAAAACTGCACTTTATAGTAATTAAGATGTACCAAATGTTTTATGTGCTGTGTTGTCTTTGTAACTTGTTTAAGTACCTTATTCGTTTTTTCTTTTGTTTTTGGCTCATAGTATATATTATTATATTTTCTTAAAAATGTATGCTGATTTAGTGCCAGTATTTTAGTTTTGTTAATTGTAAACTTCCATGTCAACCGAGCGACATCTGTAAAACATATATTGTTAATTCTAAACCGGCACCCACGACATAGGATTTTCCTAGTGTGGGCACCAACGGATATATCTTACATTGTTATTTTCTTTTTGTTAATAAATATTTTCATTTTCTTTTTTTCTGAATAAACATTATCTATGTCTATATCACTAGACTAACCTTTTATTTTTTATTTTATCAAGCTTTCGATTTAACTAATATAATATATACGTCATTGTACATTATAGCTCATACATTTTGCTTTTATTACCTATTATAACAGCTGTGTCCCGCGGTTTCACCCACGGTAATTTTGGAGTTCCCGTGGAAATTTCGGGATAAAAGTATATGTCACTCAGGACTACCGTAGCTTCCTATAAGTGAAAGAATTTTCAAAATCGGTTCAGTAGATCTGGATTTACCTCGTTACAGCGTCACAAACTCACAATAGTGTATTTTCCGGGGTATGAAAATCAAAATTATAATTAGTCCGTGAGTTAGAAAATAAAAAAATAATAGACACGTATTTTTTGCTTCTTCAAATTAATGAAAATAAACATAGAAAAAGCGCATTAAAGTTTAGGGTGGGGAACTCGTGACGTCATTATTCGGGATAACCCCGTACCTACAAACTGCACCGGGTTGTGACGTCTCGCGAAATTTCAACTCAATATATCACCGTTATTTTTTGATTACGTAAAAAAAGAAAAAATACGTGTTCAATATTTTTTTATTATTCTACACGACGGACAAAAAAAAATTAGTCAAGTAGCCATTTCACAAACTCACGAACTTTACCTCTTTATAATGTTAGTAGGTATAAATATATTATATTTTTGCCGTAGTAATACATAGTAGTAAATCTCTTCAGATCAGCTAAATAAGAATATGGAGAGAGCTTTGACGCAGGAAGTAAGCATCTGGGCTTCCCGATTCCCGCCCCGGGGACATTGCAATTGTCATGTAAAGAGGCTGGAGGAAAGCGTGCCATATCGAGCTCGCCGAGTTCGCCGCCAGCTAAAATTGCACTTTTCGCGACGCGATTGCCTGTCGATCTAAGTTATTTAGCGAGTCGGCGCACAGCGGGGAGCGCCCAGCTAAGTGCAGATAGAGATCTCTAGTAACGGGCGGTCGGGCTGATACTATCTTAGTAAAAGTGGCAGCGGCAGCGACGAAAGTTGGAATGGATTGTTCCGTACGTTCTGACTCGTATTGTTTAGCCGCATTGCCGCGGTTCGCGTTCTTCGCACACGTAACCACTAATATGGGACGGGGCTAACGGCTGAAAGATATTGGCCGGCCTAATAGAACTATAATTTAATTCTAGGAAGCGGTTAGAGGTCAAGGGTAAATTAGCAAAACGACAGTACAATTTTATATCGGAGGTTGAAAGAAGCAAGTTCAATGTTCTTAGAAAAAAAAGTACTTCAATAACTAATAAAGAAATTCAAAGGGTAACGTAGTCCCAGTCTGCTCCTGATACTGAATAAATTGCTGGACTTTCGCTATCGTGTGAGTGCGGCGGCGCGGCGGGTGACGTAACGGCAGGTCGGCCGGTCGCTGAACGTGGCTCGAATTTGCTGCGTACGGCCTGATATGAGCGCAAGGTGCCAAGGTCGAGGCTGATACGCGTCGCATGTAAATGAGCGAAGATAAATATATGTCGTGCTCATTACGCCCGATTCCCGGCGTCAACACCTCGCCAGTGCCATTACGGGACCCTTCCCGCGAGCGTTTATTACGCGGATGTGCCAAGAAAGGAGGTTAACGTCGCGCCATCGAATTACACGCTTTGTTTCACCTAGTCGTTGGCGGGGCGAAGCTTTGAAGATTTTGCTCTACATTGTCCTTCTTTGTAAACAAAGTAACTAGAGTAAAATATGTCTGATATTCATCAGATATGAAAAGCCACAATCAAGGCGGCGCTGGTGGTGGATATACCATGGAAAAGGAGCAAGGAATTTGTTGGTCCCCATTTAACTGTATGGTAGGTTGTATGTTAATTGTCATTTGTAACATATATCTTAAGTAGTATGTGTATAAAAAAATCACTTATGGCGCCCGGCTGCATGCGTGTTCTTCTAAACTACGCAACGGATTTTTTTTGCAGTTTTTACTATAATTTACAGAATTATTTGCGGAAGGTTTATATGCTGGGTAGAAGAGTTTGAAATCTCGAAATTACGCGGGTGAAACCACGACGAACAGCTAGTAATATGATATAGTCTTATGTGATTAGGTACATTGTGCAGACCAATTGTACGAAAGAATAATAACTTTTTATCAGTCAAGTGGTAGGTAGGTAAGACTCGAGGAGTAACTTTGAAGCTATTTACGTGATTTTCCACGTTACTAAAGCAGTCGCGTCTCTCGGGCCTCACCGTTTAATTAAAGGGCGGCGGGGAGGTGGGAAGCACGGGGAGGGGGGGAGGTAGGAAGAGGCCGAGAAGCAGGGTATAATGGCGGCGCAATATCGGATGGAAATGCGCGGCATGTAGGAATGCGCCGCACGCCGCCCCTCATTCGCAAACGATTCCCGGCATTTTTTATTGACGACTCTGGAAATGATAAGTGGAAACGTTCTATTCCTAGTAAGTTCGATTAGCATTAACACAGCAATAATATTATCACAATGTTTACAATGGGCATGTTGACTAATTTTTATTTTTTAGTCCGTCTTGTAGATTATTAAAAAATATAGGACACGTATTTTTTCTTTTTTTACGTAATCAAAAAATAACGGCGATATATTGAGTTGAAATTTCGCGTGACATCACTATTCTGACATTTTGTATGGCGGTTTTGGCGGTTAGTAACGTCACGACCTCCTCATCCTAAACTTTAATGCGCTTTATCTCTGTATATTTAAATTTATTTGAAAAAGCAAAAAATCCGTGTCTATTGTTTTTTTATTTTCTAACTGACGGACTAATTAGAATTTTGATTTTCAAAAGTAGTCCACATCCCTATTAAGTAATAACAATTCATTGTATTAAATTGATCGAGTTTTTTAATTTATTTTATTAACTGATGCCGACGATTTCAATATGAATTTCGGTATTACCTTGAAGGCTTTGTTGTATCGGAATAATAATAATAATAATAATCCGCTTCACAACACACAGATCTACTCGATCCCACACTAAGCTATAAGCTTGTGTCGTGGAAACCAAGCAAACGTGGTATATACTACACATATTATTACATATATATTATACTATAGATATATATATATACACACCCAGACTGGAAAATGGAACCCTCTGTTCATCACACAAAGTCCACCCCCACCGGGAATCGAACCCGGAACCTCTTGATTAGCGGGCAGGCATGGTGACCATTGCGCCAATCGGGTCGTCAAAAGATTATTTTAATAATGCGAAGCCAGGACACAATATGTTACCTTTATAAGTAGTTATTTTCGAATTAGTAAGTAGTTTTTGTGGGATGCGTACAAACACAGATAATATATTTTATGTACCTATCTATTTTTTGGCGTTAGATCCGTTTCGATAATTTAATTTTGTAATTAAAAGAAGAAAGAAAGAAGATTTTTTTTCCACTGAATCTATTTATTAAACTAGACATCTCAGTAATAATGTTCAAAATTGATCACGATCTTAATTCTCAAAAATATTTTAATGAGGTAAGTATACATATTATGTGGAACTTGTGCTAAGTAAGACCTGTAAGGGGTCTTCAGATCTATTGTAAAACAGGTATTATAGTATACCTATCTATTTTAGCAAAAACAATAATGACAGAAACGCAAAAAAGAGTCGATCGAGTTAATGGTAAAAATTTTTGAATATTTGCATTTTTTAATGGAATTAGTTACTTTATATCTTAGTATTCTTTTCAGCAAAAATTGTTATTTGTCAGAGCATTAATACAAAAGCGACACGCGCGCGGTTTATGATGTTCAGTCAGAAGCGCTATCCAAAAATATACTTTGCCTAATGGACAAGGCACGACAGTATTTTTCATCCACGCTCTCTCGACTCTTTGGTTTAAATTTAGAAGCCCCAGACGTTTATAGAAAGCACATCGTTTTAAAATGGATGTGGCCACCTTTGACCACATCATTCTAAAACGCATTTTATTCCTTCACATACGTCACTACTAATTGATACATAAGTACTAAATAAAATCATTCTTAAAAAGAGCTGGTCAAAATTTTAGACTATAGGTCTGGAAATAATGTACGAACTACTCTAGGCTCTAGAGTATAGTCGCAAGTGTTGTCCATGAACTTTTGAATATCTACCACTCGAGTAGAACTCTAGACAACAGTTAGTATATTTTTATTTAAAATATTACATCGATTAATTAATTTTATTTCATTTCATTTTATACGCTGCCGGTACTAAAGTATTTAATTCCTATATATACCTACCTATCGCGGGTTAAGTAACCAATAAGTGCTAAGATTGCTCACGACTAGAGCCGTAGCGCAATTTGAGTTGCTAGTGGCGAAATCCGAGAGCGAACGGAACGTGACACCCCACTTATCACACGATGTGAAAGTTTGAGTTCTTATTAAAAATAATATGCACTTGATAATTTCAAAATTTATAGAAGACGAGAATTTTATATATTAGATACATCACTAACAGATTGCCGATCAGCGCACAGTCCCTGGGTCTCGAAAATTAGAATTTAAAAAAGTTAGAAGACGTTTATAAATCAAACCCCCTAGTAATAGGTGGAAAAAGGAAAAATACTGCGCCAAAATTCATATAATAAATTAAACTTGGCACACAAATAGCATAACACATAAAGTCAAGGGCGGAGCGAGGTACAGGCGGGGGCTGAAGATGCAGGAATGCTCACAAATCGTAAAATTATATTACGTACGTAGCCTATTAATAAACAAAAATAAAGTATGCTCAGCGTACACCGAACCATGGTACAAAAAAAATAAGGTCACAATTAAGGTGTAAAACTGTTTTGTGAATCCTCGGCAACTACTTTTTTATCCCGGCGCAATGGCCGATGGGATGGGATTTTGTTTAAAATGGATCTACTGTTACTAACTTTAGTGTTTCGATAGTTACACAAGTAAAATTTGTCTACACTGATTTAAGTAAGACATTCGAAATAGTAGATCATAAATTCTCACTGGAGAATTTGCTCATAATGGCACTAATGGCACTACGGGCAATCATTAACGGTGATATCAATCATAGATCTGGGGTCGTATTTTTAAATCGTTCGAATAACTTTTTGTACACGGAATTACAAAATTCGCTTGCGAGTGCTTAAAAATGTATGAACATTCGCAAGCGAATCTCGCGATTCCGTGTGAGAGTAATTCGAACGATACAAAAATACGGTCACAGAAACCAAACTAAGAGAAAATTAGTCAAATATAGTTTTCTTCTACGAATATTATCTTTGTCGTCTAGGGGTTGATTCTAGGTTGATATTTTGTTATTAATTAAAGACATTTAATGTTTAAGGGCATTCAACTCGTTTTATACGCAAATGACCTGAAAATTTAGTGTATGACTGTTGTGAACTACAGAATGACACCGAGTAAATAAACAACAACAAGTTAATCTAACCTTTAAAAACAAAATATTCTCATAATATCTACACATTTAGTGCCACGCCAAATGATAGTTTCTATTATAAGAGATTAGCTGTTTCCCGCGGTTTCACCCGCGGCAATTTCGGAGTTCTCGCGGGAATTCCGGGATAAAAATTAGTCTATGTCCTTTTCTGTACCCCTTACAACATGCATGCAAAAATTCATGATGATCGGTTGAGCCGTGAAGATAGTTAAAATTGATGAAAAAGTTGCCAAGTTCATAAAATCATCCTTTAGTTTACAAAATATCGCAAGCAAGCGATTGGGAAACATCAATTAAAGCAAATACCTAGTATGTTAGCACAGCAATGGTCTTTCATTCAGGTCACAATGAGTGTTTTTTAAACTATTCAAAACGATAACAATTGGTGAGTTCACACCAACTGCACAGAATTAATGAACGCTTCACGTCAAAACATTGCGGCCCTTAGAAGCTATTGATTTCATAAAACCAATAAACACAAAATAATTAATGAAAATTAAACATCGGTTATTTAAAAAATGCTAGAAATATTACGTAACAGTATTGAATAGGCGCCAAGATTCAGCTACGAATATATGTAAAATGTAAATGTTTAGAACACACTGGGAGATTTGTTTATTTTATACCTACGCCCGAATCACATTTTACGAATCAGTCAGGAGACATTATCGTTCAGTTATTTAATGCTCGAACTGTTTACTATTCACAAACATTTTGAATTAGATTCAGTAAAATAAATAATAAAATTATTACTATAAAATATAAATTTAAACTTTCACATAATCCTTGTGAGAGAAACTAATAAACAAGCTTAATAATGGCTGTAAAAATGACGTTAATCATGAAATGATTTAAATAGTCTATAAGGAAGCCCGAAGCATTCATAGTTCTGAAAGATTAACGGCAATTCGATGAATAAACATGTGAGAGGCAGTCGTCAATCGACGAGAGTGGCTTTGAGGCGCTCGGCGGTCCGCAAAGTTCACAATCTGTGAAACAACTCTGATATAGCGAACAAAGCGCACGAGTCGAGATTGCTCCCAAG
This sequence comes from Zygaena filipendulae, assembly GCA_907165275.2. NCBI lineage: Eukaryota > Metazoa > Arthropoda > Insecta > Lepidoptera > Zygaenidae > Zygaena > Zygaena filipendulae. Next base: position 5,521,749 of record OU015649.1, read on the forward strand.
TCCCAAGTCCCAGCTTTTAAACGTTCGAAATGTTTTTGCAACGGAACTTGGTGGTTGGGTCTTGAAAACCCTTTAAGGGAACTATGAACCGATAGCCTTTGCTTTGCTCAAGTAGTTTTACTTATTTATTTACAATCAAGCGAAGTGGAGGCGATTAAAGTTTATACGAAGTTTTTTCTTGTTACAGAATAAATCAATCATCTTCAAGAAACTCAATCGAGTAAGATATTGCTTGGAAATATGAATTCGATAAAAATCACACAATGAAAATAATGTTAAAATCTTTGGAAGATGGAATTTTGTTTATTCATCTCCAACCTATAGCTACTGATCTGGACATGGGTCTCTCCAATTACCCGCCATTTAGCTGACTTGCCATATTTGGAGGAGCTGCCCATCACTCTCACACACTCATCAATTTTAGCCGCCGGTCGTCAGAGCCTCGTCTGTTGTTCAGCAGGATGCATCGCGGGCAGGTGAGGACTGAGGCTGGGTTGAAACATGACATTGTTGGGCTCCTTTACAATTTTGTTTATTATTAGAAATGATATCAAAATCGTGACAGCCATATTACACAAATTATAATGTTTTGCTAGTTTAAAAAAATATAGAAGCAGTAAAGAATATAAGTCAATTACGATTCCGAGAAAAATGTATGAATGCTATAGACAAATCAAAATGTACAACGTCCTAGTATTTGCTAAAAATACATCTAAATTGCAAAAATAACAATATAAAGAATACCGTAGGCCACGCCGAATGCAGTGAATGACATCATAACGTTTCGATATGGACTCAATATACAGATTCATAAAAACGAAAAACAAAGAAACCACAAGCTGGTGCGTAATGAAGAACATGATGTCACCGTCTGGATGATTTCACAACAAGAGTGATATAATGAGACTTTTGGTTTGAATGCAAGACTGTTTTCTCGGAAACTTTGCCGGCTTTAGGCAAGAAAGCATAGGTACAATTTAAACCGATTAAATTATAAACTAAATCCGAATGGAAAGAAGAGTATTTTCATGTTAGTCAACAGTTTATAATAAATAAAAAATGAACAAAAAAAATTGTCGAAAACACTTTGACTTTGATATTGTCTGATAAATTCCAAGATTCCATATTATAAACTTTGGAGGTGTGTGGGCGAGGTTGCTTAAGTGAATAAGGCAATAAGCTCAGTTTAATGAACACAACACGTCGCTTAATCAAATATGACCCCCTTGTCATATCACGTAAATGAAGGCTTAATCACGAGAGATGTTCCTCATGGCACGTGGTGCGAGGGGGTTGCGGATTTGTTTGATCAAACCTCGATTACGCACGCCCCGGTGACAACTTCGCGAAGGTTGCGAACATTGCTGCCAGAATAGCGCGATTAATCGGCTCTCTCGTGTTTACATAGGTTCATACGTTGTGTGTGATATAGGGAATTTGGATTGTGATCTCCCACTACGATTCCAGTTCAGTAACAACGTTACTGTTAACCATTAATCACCATTACTGCCAAAAGCTTTTAATTTTAATGACTTTAAATTTTACTTAATTATTAGTCACCGAAAACACTGAAATAGACTCGAAATTGAAAATGAAATGGAGGATTACAGAGAAGAATAACAACACTTCATTAAACTTGAGACGATATTGAATTTTCACATTACACTATTAGACAAGGGGTGGGGCGAGACGCGATTCGCACACTACTTAAAAACGGAGTATATACTATACATCGGACAAAGTTGTTTACTTTTCCGTCCTCAGTTAAATATCTCCTCCCCGCTCCATCGCCAGTCAACAATATAACCACAATCCTCCGCCGTCGAGATACTTTTTATCGAACAGATTAGCGCCGAAGCGACGAGCGCTGCACTATTTCACATTCTCCGGAGGATTATTTAAAGTTTCCTTGGGGTTTTATCGTATGCAGATTTTAGCCACATCCGACCTTAGTAGAAGTGTGCACATTTTCAAATGCGTCTTTGAGTTAAGCACTAGTCGGGCGGTACTTTGTATGATGCATTCAGGATGGGTAGGTATGTTGTTTATACAAAAGGAGGAGTATTGGGGGCAAGAAGAGATAAGCCATCTGTGAAGTGGTGTCGTACAGACGGTGGTGAGGCTGTGGCATTGTAGGAAATGCGCCGATAGTGCGATGCTACCATGCACAAAGGCCGCACAATACACTCCGTCCGTCCATTGTCTAGAGGCTGGACTTAACATGCTGCTTAGCTTTTAAGCGAGCACGTCATCTATTTATAGGTCTAAATAATAGTCGGTCAAATAAAGCAAGTTATTTTACTTTTTAATTTATTTTTTTGTTAATAAAAAGTAAATATCATAGTTCATAATTATAGATATAATTATATTTATGAGCAAATAGCGATTGAAAAATAGCCAAGAGCGGATTAAGTGTTTTTCAACACAATTATTTAAATTTCCAATGTTTATGACTGTGCAGTAATTTTATTTTCCGCAAACTAAAGTTATATTTAGCTGTATACGATACGCATTATCCGTAGATCGGTTAATTCAATCGGATATCAAAGGAAAGGAAGCGTTATATTAAAAATGAGAAAGCACTTTTTATTTTTTCAGTTGTTTCGGATAAGGATTTTTGAATAGTGAATTGTAATAACAGAAAAACTGTGCATATAAATAGTTGTCGTACATTGTTGAAATAAAATCTGTGTACTTTTTCTTCTGTTAAAATTCATAACTAACGTCACAACAGAAATGTTTCATTGTGCTGCGTGCGGCCTAGCGAGGGGAAATTATGATATTCGTAATGCCCGAGGCAGTGCATTGCCAGTGCAAAATGCCAACACATTATGAAGGCATTTAAATGAACAGATAACGTCACTCATATCATACCGTAAACAACAAATTGTATCATCAATCTACTGATTTAGGTACAAAAAAAAATTGCTTTAGCCTCGCCACGAGTTAAAACCATTTGCATTTTTTCATCGTTAAAAATAATTAAGGCGCCTGTTACCGTTACACTAGCGATACTTAAAAAAACATGATTTCTAAGAAATTTTATTTGAAAAGAAATCAATTGTTCAATGTGTAAAATAAAGTAAATATGCAACTATGGTGTTTAATTTCGATATTGCTAGTGCAGTATCAGCAATCTCCACAACGCATTAAGGTAATGTGTATGTGGTTAGTTTTATTCGTCAAATTTAAAGTGAAATGATTTTCAAACCCGGGACTGGGTACAAGCGGCAATGTATTATATATATTAGGGCCATGGATTTGATGTAACACTATGAATTTTAATACGGGGAAGACTATTAAACAAATCATGGCGTCAAGTCCTCGTCCTGCTCATTATGTTAGCGCAAATGGCGATGTCGATTCCCATACAATGGTAGACGCCGCCGCCGGCTGCGGGTGGCGACTGTGGCGAGAGCGTGACGTCAGCCGAATGGCCTTGGGATTGAGGTCGGTGCGGCGTGCGGAATGATGGCGGCGAAATGTCGCCTTGAGGAGGGGGCTTAGGTACTGCTCGTGTAACCGGTGGAGCCGGAACACGCCAGTTGCACTCATACATTTTTAAAGTTTTACCCGCTCGTCGTCAAGTCTGCAACACAAAGAACCGAACATAATAATAGTAGGACATACCTTGATACTGTCGTAGCATGCGGTCACCCTTCCGTTTTGCACTTCGACAGTCGCCGGGGGGTGCGCGAACTTGCACTCGGTGTCGGGCCGTGAGCACTTATTCCGTTGGAACTCGCGGCACACCTCGAGCTGGAGCCAACGAGAGTCTTTTCCGTTAAGAAGGCTATTCATGTTCACCATGGTGGCCATATCTGCCACAGTAGACGACGCGGAGTGAGACGCGCACGCAGTTATGCAGAGCGATCCCGGCGCATAGGCCGCGGGGGCGGCGGGCGAGCGCGCCCACGCGTACTTTGCATGCACTTATAAAACACTGGCTCGATGCGGGCTGCGGCTGCGGCTGCGGCAACTATACGGGCCCACACACCTTCACTGATACGATCACTGCAGCATCCAAGTCGCGCGGGTGTAAGCAGAACCGCGGCGGCGTTATTATTAATTGAATAAGTTATTAAGTAATATATTAAAAATTAAGTTAGAATAAAAGACACCGACGTTGCAAGCTTATTTAGGCGAGTTTTTTTTTTATATTATCACACGTTCTTATCGATGTTGACGATTGAGTTTTTGTTTTTTAATAGAGGGCGAGCGGTGCTTGGTGTGCGGGCATGGCTATAGCCGGGCTGATCTGGGCGTTCGACGGTGGGGCGCGAAAAAGCTAAATTAGCGGCTCGGCGGTCAGCGAGTAAGCCGGTGTGGTGCGGGGGTCAACTCTGCGAACAACAAAACACACAAGTTACTCTCCGGGCAGTCGGCCCCGGAGCCAAGCACAAGCGGCTACCGGGTTAGCAAGCTCGCGCGTCGGCCGCTCGCAGGCACGCGCGCTGTGCCGCCGTCTCTGCGCCTGGCTCGCTCACACGTCAGCACGGCGCAGCCAAAACACAGAGACGACGGTACGGCAGGCAGAAAGATCAAGGCATTCTTAGGTTTTCACTAAACATGTTACTCCGACGACTACATAGACAAAATTAGTACTACGCCAATTATAGCGAGCTCTGCTTACTATCCAAATAATATAGTACCTGGATTCTTGGTTGCAAAAGCTGAAGCCTCGATCCAGCTGCCCTTACCGAACTATTGGAAATTAGTGGCACATGTAAAAAGTAAGTTTAATCAAGTTTGTTATGAATATAATATCTATTGGTGCCACGGATTCGGTGGCATCATAATGACAACTTATTACGTTTTACCAAAAGCATTTTTGAATAGGTAGTTATTTATTTTTAAAAATAAACAAAGCATATTTTATTCAGAATACAATTAACGGTCACAGTTCTATTTCCCACATTTCGTTTGTTAGTTAATTAGCAAAATGATCGGTCTAGTGTTGAATTTTTAGGGTGACGGTAACTCGCGGCTGGGTTGCGTGCGAGCCCAAGGACGGACAGGTGTCGCGCTATTATTGGCGCCGACTGTTTTTTATGTGTAAGTACTTATATACATATATTTTTTAAGCAGCAAAAAAAATTTAGAAAACTCCATTCGTTAATTACCCGGTAACGACACATCGATAACGTATATCTCGATATCCGCGGATCGTGCAAGCCAATAAGTGTCAAAAGAGTGTACCTATCTAAATATCGCACAAAAAATTCTCTGTGTGGGCGCCGCGCCGCGCCGGTCGAACGTGAACGCGATGGCCCGCGGCACGGCGTCACGGGGAAAATTCTCGTGAAACCAAATCCTATCGTTATGTGCTATTTACAGCATAACCCGGTAGAAAATAACTCGGTGTGCGGCAACGTCGCGCGCTCCGCAGTGCATAAATCCTCAAATTTTATTTTAGACATGGATGCAACGCTGTTTTTATCGGAGCGTATGCTCGTTGACGTCACCGACACGTACAGTGATGAGATAAAAACCGCTTTTGTATCGAATTGTAATGTCTAATGGATATATTATTTTCTACATTAAAAGGATACGTGAGTCACAAAATTGAGAACTTAATTAGATACCTAAGCAGTAAGCAATATTAATGACAAATAATACAAGATTCCCGAAATCCTTATTCCCGAAGAGTAAAAAAAAAATGTCATGTCGAGTTTGTATACTGTAGGTATACGTCGCATCACTTGATTGCTGAGCAAATAAACATCGGCCTATTACAAATATCAAACGAGACATTAAGAATTGGCTGGTAAGGATATCGGCGCCGGATTCTTTTCACGGCAGCGTTGTCGACGGTTGAGCGGTTCGCTCGATGCTCCGCGCGCCGCGCCCGCCGCCGGGGGAAGACATTCAATAACCAAGTGAAAAGATTACCAAGAGCAATCAGACGGAAGCGAATCTAAATAAGAATCTCGTGAGAGCAAACGGGAGAGGGTGGGGGAGAGGGTAGAAAAACAGTCGGCATCGGGGTCTTTGTCAGATCGTCTTTGTCGATTTGATCACATTACCAACGAGAAATTTGCTTCGCACCAGCCAACGAGACTTACCAGAGAGAAGATTCGATTCGGTATCATTAGAGAAAAATATTAAAAATATCATTGAACGCGCAGGCCGCTCGCGCACATTAGCAGTCTTGACCGGGACTCGAACCTGGGTCTCCCACCTCGAGGAGGGCGCTCTTACCACTGAGCTATCAAGACAAAATTAAAATGTGACGAGCTAACCCAGTTATATTAGTAAATACAATTTCGGGCGAATTTTTTTAAAAGCCGATTATACATTTTTTGGTCAATAAGTGCTTTTAATTTTTTCATATATTTACTAAAAAAGAGTCATAATTAGTAATAAAAAAAATATTTCAACACAGTTCACGAATGAACAAATCGTTAAATTGAACCTACCTTTCGCTTGAAAACTTTTAGGTACATATTTATTATTAATATCTTGCTTGTGTATAAAATGGCAGGTCCTGTTATTGTTGAAATTTTCTCAATTTGTCTCTGAACTCAAAAATATTATCAAATTGTGTAAAACGCGAACTATTTGCCTGTTGAGTGCCTGCCTGACTACTTATCCACCACCGTTTGATATATTTATTAAACAGGTAAATATGAATTCCTGTTAATTAAAACACTGTAATTGAATTACACAAACAACCGTTACGAGATCTACGTAGTTAAAAAAATATTAAACTGCTGGGTAAACAACCTAACCCAACACCAAATCTGTTCAGCTGAATATGACGACATCGAACAGATAAGACATTTGACATTATTTGAATTTGACGGCTGACAGTTTGACAAACGTAACTTGTAGGCCGTAGGGCCACACATTAGGTAAGGTGCGTTCGAAAACCATATTTTTCCCCCTTTTCCTGGGTCGTCCACTGTTTCGTGCTCTCATGCCAATAAAAATTCTTTAATAACATTTTATTATAAAACTACACTTGATTTTCACCATAAATTTTACAATTGAAAGGGGGGAAAACAATAACTAATATTATAGTAACGTAGATCAACCAGAACAAGATCGTACCAATATTTTGGTTAAATGTATTTAGTAAAAAAAAAAACAAATTTGGTCTAAATCGATCGAACAATGTAGAAAGCATTTACTACTCCCTCAAAAACCAAAAACTTTCCAAGGAAGGCGAACGGAAACAAAATCTTATAAGGATTCATAAATTAGTCATTTAAAATTTTAACTGTGCGGCTGAGAAAAACATTTATTTTGGTGGACTAAAAAACTTAATACATATCAATATTACATTACTTCTACCTTTAAGTCAAATGCACTATCTTCTGAAAACCTCAGTATAGTAGTTATTTATAGTTGGTGCTAATGATTGTTACCCGTATAGGTATAATAAAGATATTAATTGCAACCTCTTGAAGAATTTGGAGTAGAATTTCGTAAAAGGCTTTGAAAATTTTATTTACATTGGAGATAGTGAAGAAATTCAAACCCGCAATGAATATTTAATTCATATTCTTATAAATAACAAAGACTTTTAGAACATAGACAGCACTAATAATAAGACAGAGAACAGCGCGACAGGTGATATATATGTATTTAGGAGTTTTTATTTACCTATGCTCATTGCTTACATTAAAATGAATAGAAATATAAATAAATAATTGTAACGGGGATTTCGTTCAATAAAAACGATAAATTGCTACTGTTTGTCTCGAGACAATTCGATTATAATGAAATGCACATTAATTACCAAATCTGTAACAATGGCATTACAATATCGAATTTAATATTGCTCGACATTAGAATGTAGTCTTTGTGTTCGTAAGGTCATTCGCGCTCACATGGTTTCGCCGATTGAAAGGACCCGCCGTTGCCGTTGTAACAACGAATGTTACCTTCACCGATCACTTTACCTGTCAATGTATCATTTGACATTTAACTTTATTGGTAAGTACTGTTTTGCGCAAATCGACTGTACCGAGCGGAAAACAAAGGCCGCGGTCGGATACAAAGTAGCCTACAATGAAGATAGCAGTTTTTATTTAAGGGAAAGACTCCTTTATTTTGTTAAAATATGTAATCCTGTATTCTTATACACCAATATGATCATAGGATCAATCATAAGGATCGTCTTTTTCCGAAATAAAGGCGGAAACACAATTATGTGTCGTGTCGTGTTTTGTCGCGACAGATATCGCGGCCCTTATTCTCCATGACCAATATCTAACATTTCTTGCTCATAACGTGCGTCCCAAAAACACCATCCTAAACGTTCCAGATGCCAAAATATTAAAAATTTGTATTCTGTATGCCGACACGTTGTAATTGTACTTTTTTGAAGTGGAACTTCTTCGAGCGCGAGGGACGAACCATTTTTGTGGCGTGTTATCTTAACGCGCTGTATTATGGTAATCTATCTATACTTATAATAAAACTATAGAGAGGTCAATTCTGTACATCGAATATATAATTATTCAAAATTAATATTGGAGGATGAATGGTGATGGATACTGAGGCCAAAAATGCAATCAGTAAATTGTGTAAAAGTGTCTGTCTGTCTGTCTGACTGTATGTGCACGCATAGGTCAAAAACTACTGAAGGGATTTTAACCAAACTTGGTACGATTGTAGTCCATACTCCTGGGCAGGTTATAGGCTATATAATATAACGCTAAGACACACAGGAGCTGAGCGGTGAGCAGTGATGATAATTTTGAAGCAAGTCGGATGAAAATGCGCTTTCGAGCCCTTATCCTCGCATACGTTGATCATACACCAAAAGTATGTATTACAAAGATAATTCTTAAATAATCTTGTTCATAAATAAAAATGAATGTTTGTATATCTGTCCTCTATGCGTTTCGAAACCATTGGTCCGATTGTGATGAAACTTTGACGGGTTGTTCTGCCTGCGTCCACAAAGGTTCCTGATCCCAAAACTAACGCGGGTGAAACCGCGGGGCACAGCTAGTAGTACATAAGGACCCTGTTTCATACATTTACAAAAAGGAGGAGGTTTTGTGTTCGGCTGTATGTGTTTTTTTACGTATGTTCACCGATTACTCGGTCACACTGCAAGTGATGCCTCTAGGTAGGTAGGTGCCTAGCTAGTTGATAGTGTGGCCACCTGCAATAGTAGGTATGCATTAATTCAGTTCACTAGGATTAGTCACACGGCGAGTTTCTTGGCTCTTAGCAATAAGCGTAACTCTTTGTAGTGTGGCTTTAGTCTGATGTAATAGAACTATGACCCCAATTTTTATCACTGGCAATCCTAAACGAGCTATCGTCCTAAGATTTAACTGAACGATAAAAACTAGACAGTTGTCAAGGTCGAGCTGTATGTAATGATTGAAAAAAGAGAATCGGCCTTGGAGTGCGGTGTCGCGGTTCGCCGCAGACGCTGACGCAGAAATTTAGCGCTGCGTTAACCTTCGATATGCTTCACCGCCAAATGCAAAGAGACTGTCTCTGTTTGGTTTGGATCGGACCATCGGAGTAATTTTATTTTTTAATAATACATAATTATAAACAACTAGCTGTGCCCCGCGGTTTCACCCGCCGTGTTTCCGCGGGAATTCCGGGATAAAAAGTACCCTTGTCCTTCTCTGTACCCCTGACAACGTGCATGCCAAATTTCATCCAAATCCGTTCAGCCGCTTTTGCGTGATTGAGTAACAAACATCCAAACATCCACACTTTCACATTTATAATATTAGTAGGATAGTAGGATAGTGACGAAGCTGCAAAGGTATACCAAGTTAGTTAACATAGGGGTGTCAAGCCGCAAGCATTTTAAAAGTGTCACTGATAACTATTATAATATGTAAAAGTACAATAAAAATAAGAAATACATTCATCCAATTATAGGTATTTTAGAATTTATACAATTTTTTGGTACGTTGCAGTTATGAGAGAAACTTTAGCAGGCAACAGAACTCGGAAAAGAGACACTTGCATAAAGGGAACGAGCGCAGCATCCGGTACCTGAATGTCAAATAAGTTTTTTATTATTATTTATTCTAACATAAGTGCACCAAGTCTACAATAGATCAACTCGGCTTCTTTAAGTGAGGCTGACTCCACACCGTTACCTCACATGTAAACACAAGCAAATAATAAGAGTTAAATAAACATTTTTTTTATCTTAGAAAACCGGCAATGTGGAGTCGTGGAAAAAATTTCAAATAAGTTATTTATTATAGAATAGAATAGAAAAAAAGTTTATTTGATACCATAAAGATAAAATTATCATGAACACATTCAGATCCTTTTGGCTTTGTAACCCCTCTCTGACTAACTTTGTGGACAGGAAAACGCACATCTCCGTAGTTTAGCTTTACAGCCTTAAGTGATGTCACCGATTGTTATTCGAACGTACGATGTAATCACTCATTGCGTTTTGACTCATCTATATAGGAGAATAAATATTCAATATTATAACACGATTAACAATTTTATTATAAGTAAATCTACAAAATACAGTTGTAGCAATTTATTCTCAATCACACTGCGCACTTTTATTATACCTTAATGAAATAAGACATCTAGCTTAGCTAACGAGTAAATTTACAGCGAATGATCAGCCTAATTACTAGTTGTGCACGAAAGTTAATCAAGGCAGCTAAAAACAAAGGCTTTGTTTAGCATACTGCTCGGACTAAAGCCAACATCCGTCCGTATTCGGGACGAATGCAAGGCAACGCCGAGGGAGGAACGACAGAGACTGGTAATTAGCGACAAAGGCAAAAAATTGCGACGGTCTAAAATTTACGAGGCGCAAATTACACGATTCGGGCGTTATCGCTGCAACGCGCCCGTTATGTGCGCACCTTATCGAGCACAGCGCGCCGAGTGCTCCAGCGGGCTGCGGGGGCCACCCGACCGACTCTACATTACACTTATCAACAAAATACAAAAATAACAAAAGTGAAACGCTACGGGATAAAATGCTTTTTTAAATTTGCAGTCATTTTATAACGTAGTATATTCCTCCGTGGGGAATTATGTTTTACGTGTTTTTCTTTTATGGTATTATTTGTTATTTAACGTTTGAATAAATTTTTAACTCTACTTCTCCCGTCTTTAACTCGAAGGGATAGGCAGAGACTATGAACTGGAACCTGCTATGACCATTAAATGACCATTGATTTATATTACTATGTATTGATGAGATCAGGCAGAGAATATACCTACTCAAATATATTATAATATTATTTATGTTCTATTTCTTTTGAATCACCCTTTCACATTTGGGTTTTTTATTCTACTATACTTGACATCATTTAAATTGGTTGGTCGCTATGGTTTAATTTTCATACATATTTTTTAAGGTTCCGTACCCAAAGAGTCCAAACGGAACCCTATTGTTGTATCGAACACTTCATTTATCAAACTTATCGGTGCCGGTAGTGGTAGGTGAAGTTAAAAAACCAAAATTCAACGTGGTTTTTACTTTGCAACTGGCATTTAACAAGTGACCTTTGGAACACCATTTCATATTCACACACATTTCATTAAATAAACAATATATAAACAAACAAATCGTCACGGCGACGAGACGCTAGACGTCGGATTAGTCTGTTTCATCCTGATCACACTGACACACACATCCTGACACTAGGGTCTATAGAGAGACCTCCATGTTCGTATGAAGTAATTGACTATTGCAACTTCTACGTAGCCTTCTCCACTATCATCATGACCAAGACTTATTACAAATCAAGGAACGCTAAAAAAGTGCACTCCTTAACTGTTAAATCAGAGACATACAATCATGCTGCGTACGAAAAAAAATACTCCCGAAATCATTTAATTTTGTCATTGCACTTTGTAGAGAGGGGCACAATTATTCCTATAACCAGTCGATCGGTAGTGACTAGTGGCTTCAGCACTTATTATCGTAAATTGAGAGCAAGCTTGCACTAATACTCCTTCGCCCAGCATTATAATGGACACTATAACACAGTTTGACAATGTATAACCATAACCATCAGATTTCAGTGTGTTTAAAAATTGATTTCGTTTCTATCTTTTTTCCTTCAGCTTGAACTTTGCTCAGTACAGACCAGTGCAGACAGAGGTAAGTCATTCATCTAGCAAACTGGCACTCTCAGTCTCACCTTACTCTCTTTTTTGTAATTTGTTTACAGAGAACAGCAGTTTAATTGAGTCGGTAACGAGCAAAATATCTTATCAACCTTTTTTTGCTTGTGTAGCGTCAGCTGTGTCACGTCCGATTAATTTTTACACTGATAAGATAGTATGTAACATTCTGATAACATGGTTATACCTATGTCAGTACACATTTTCAACGGTCACCAAACGAGCGTTTAAAAATTACATGTAACTGTGGATGGGCAACCATAGCCAAACACCGGGTTTAAGCCCGATAAAAGCCCGGGTGTTTATGGACTTTTATCGGGTTAAAACCCATGCCCCGGGCTTAAACCGGGTTAATTGCCTATCTATGTAACTATACGCGTACATCAAGAAAAGTTAATAGTACCTACTTACTTTGCTGTACTTAACTACTTTCTATACTGATACTAGCTGATACGCTGCGGCCTAGCCGGTAATCTTCCGGATTTGAAGTAGGTAGGTACCTACCTTCTTTAAATACCTGTCATTTTACACGTTTGTATAGTGTTTTCTTGCGAAAAAATTAGGTATGTGCTTAATATTTATAAATAAGAAGGTAATAAGTTGGTAAAGCTAAGCCTATAATATGAAAAAACAATAAAAACGTTCGGAGAGCTAGCCTGCTTAAAGAATATTGACTGAGTTTTATTGTTAGAAGCAGGTAGCTGTTACCTACGGCCCTTTTTTGAAAACCCGCTACAGCTGCAGCGTAATCTCATAGGTACGTTAAGTGTAGGTAGGTACAAAGACATTATTTAAAGACAGTTTGAATTTTTGACGCTAAAATTTTGGATCCGTATTGAATTATTATACTAGGAATACCTACTAGGAATAGTTATGAGAAGTGATAGGTAGAGCAAATTTTGCAGTACCCTTCGGGGTTCACATTGACAAGTCCATCATGATGGATCAATGATAAGTTGCAACCAAATAGGTACAAGATGGCAATATCGCCACAATTATTTGATTTTAATTACTACCTACGTGTAGGTACCTACATTAAGTTGCATGTTGTTGTAGCCTTTTATAGGAAATACCATATTAATAATATTTGCCATATCCTAACCTACTTTGTAATGTGTAAGCTCGGATGAATAAATAAATATTTTCATTCCATAATGCAAACTTTACAGTTTCCTTACGAATAATGATGTCTGTACGTGGCGTTATGTAACATTTACCTAGTTGCTAGCTGTGCCCCGCGGTTTCACCCGCATGAAACGTTTTTATATGTATAGGTAACAACTTTTTTCCCGAGATCCGGTTTAAATGAAACAGAGCCTACCTACCTATATTATGTAGCTCCAGGCTAAGCTTAATCTGTCTGTAAAATCCACATGACAATCCGTTCAGTAGGTTTGGAGATTATCGTGAACAGACAGACATTTAGACAGAAATTAATTATAAAAACTTTTTTTGCGGCTTCTTTTATCGCCCCCTGTAAATTTTTGTTAAAAATATTCAATGTAACCTACCTACCTACCTACAGAATCGCAGACTCTACTCTTTTATTATAGGTACTAGTAGGCATAGATGATTCTCACATAAAGGATAATGCCATTGCGAAAAATTTGATACAAATTAAAAAAAATAAATTGGTAAGTAGGTTACCTTTACCAAAGTTTATACCTAGTTCATAGATGTTTAAATGAAAAAAAAACCTTTTTGCAAAACAAGTAGGTACCTATTAATAAATGTGAAATAATCCTACTTGGAACCAACAATAATGAATTATTAAGGCATAAGCAAGGAATTGTAATAATATTACGGGAAAACAATGAAATACCTACTACTAACGCAATATTTCACAGGACTTAAGCAACGAAGAAATAAAGTTTCGTTACAGGATTAGGAAGGAGTTCCACTAAGCGTAACTTTTGCATTATTCGAATAGGCAGTATCGATGAAGGCTTATCGCTGGGTCTTTGAATAAAAATAATAAATTGTCTCTCTCTGTTGGTACTGACTGAGGGTTTCTGATCAAAAGGCGAGAAGGTGAGAGCCGAAACGCAAGGCGAAAGCTGATATTCATGCGAGACATAGCGATACATATTATGGCTGGAGCGAGTTGGATTACCACCAGTCGCCACACACTGTCACTGTGATGGTGACTCACTCGCTCTATAATTCGCGAATTGGAGGAAAATTTTACCAGCAAATTTTGGAAGACGTCGGCGATACGGTTTTTGTTTTTTGTCACTGACAACAACGAACACTTATAAAATTAGATGTAGACACAAACTACAACCAAAATAATATACACACTAGCTCGATACACAAACTTTCACGGTGCGCACTTCCGAAGTCAGGAAATAATTTCTTTCGATCGCATTTTAATAAAGTGATATGTAACACTTACATGATAAGGGTTAAACAGCTGGATAGGGAAGTACAAGTCCGATAAGTTTATAACATAGCACGTTGCACTTTAAGTTAGGAGAGAAACGTTTCACCGGTAGCGTAGAGACGCGTTAACGGCCACAGCGGAGCGGCACGCGTCGTGTTCAGAGCACGAGTGCGGTGCACGGAGCGACGAAAATCACACAAGCGCAAGCAGAGTCGGCGGGCGACTGACGGGAGGCGAGTGGCGCGGCGCGGGGGCTGCTGCTGCGCGCGCACCCCGCACCCCTGTCGCACACCCTGCGCTGCCCGCCCCTTCCCCTCTCCGCGTCCCGTCGCCAGCCGGCCGTTATCGCACCGCGCCGCTTCCTTTCTCTTCATGCAGTTGCCGAGCTTTTCGCCACTGCCACATTTCCGCCCCGCTATGTTGCCTGTGTAGAGCTTTGGCCGGTCAATGTATTATTAGCCTCATGGATCGTTTTTCATGGTCTTTTCGATGTTATTCTTAATTATTTACTCTTCTATTATCTACGTCTCTGTAGTGAAAAAAATAAGTACGCTAGTGGGTATAGAGTATGTATACCCTCAACCCTCTACTCTCTAGTATTTTGGTTTACCATTTTCAGATTATGCATATAGATGTCACATTTCATGCGCTCTCGAATTTGGAAGTAGATGCCGATAAATTTTTATTAGGAATAGGTATTATATATTATGTTTTAGGTCAATATAGCTAGACTGGCGCGATCGGTGGGCCCGGTGGGGACTGTTGGTTGGGAGGGTTATACCCAAGTGCAAGCGAGCAAGAAACAGCTCTGGCGACGTGGGCGCAGCGCAGGTCGCAGACGGAGAGCGGCGAAAGTGCGCCGCGGAACTGGTTTGCGGGCGGCGCGTGACCCGTCCGAGGACACGCAACCTGGACCATTTTGCAATACGAATTATTTACGACCGAATGCACTCGCCGTCTTATATTTATTTATTTATTTATTTTAATCCACAGCACTTTAAATACACCTACCTACCTACTTTCAAACAGAACTTAGGTACTACCGATACCGGTACCGTACTGAGTACCTGCTGAAAAATTGACCTCGGAACACAACTAGTGTCTAGAATTAGATACCTTTCATGAGGAAGGTTTATACGTATATTTTATCCTGAAACTCCCGCGGGAACTTCGAAATTACCGTGGGTAAAACCGCGAGGACAGCTAGTTAAAATATTTAAACTTGTTGAGTGAACTAATATCACAATATTAATAATTCGCATAATTCTGGAACCGTTTATGTGAAGTAATTTTACATTGTAGGTATGTAGTTGAATGTTTCGACCCAAAATATAACCCCAGCGGAAGGTCGAAATAGTAATGATTATTGTAATGTTGATAGATCTTTACATAATAGTTAACAAATATTTTTAACTAATTGACCCGACAGAAGTTCTGTCTGTATTAAATAAGTTAAGAATTACGCACATCCATGCATCGTGAGGATTGTGAGTCTTGAGTTCATATAAAAATCTCATTGGAATCATCTTTCAGTTTCTTTAAATATTCCAATTTTTTGGGCTACTATTATAATCTACTATATTTCTCTTTACCTAAAAAACTTAATTCAGACTACCTACTACCAACATTTTAAAACCAAAAATAGCCAAATCAGTCCAGCCGGTCTCATGTGATGTGCTCACGACATCAACGAGTGATTATTTCACATATTATTTCCATTGCAAAACTTCAAATTAGGTAGATTAGGTAGATTAGATTTAAACTAAGTACCTACTCGGTGCAGCCAGACTCACTACATCGGCTCGTGTTTAAACTTAAATCTATTCAAGTTTTTGTAACGTTCTCACCATCAAGCGTGACGTCTAAAAGCTCATTTATTTATACGCTTTTTGCAGCCGTTTGACGAGAAGTAGTTTTTTTTTTCCTTTTCTTATTAAACTATTTTATCATTAGGATGATTCGTGGCAACGGCCCGAAGCAAGGCCAATTTAGAAAAATTTTATTCGTTTGCACGAAGAAGCTATGGCAAACAACATTCAAAACAGACTTGGCTTCGTTAGTATAAACAAATAATTATGTATGTGCTCGGTTAATTAGCGAAAATATATATTCGCTACAAGATAATAAAACGTATAATTAAAATTTCAATACTTTTTCTTTATAATCACGCTTATACATACCTCAATTAAACTTGAATATTTGTGTGTTACTCATAGTTACTCTTTCATGCTGAAACCTCAATTAGCACATAGGAATTAGGATTCTTTTTATGTCCGAATTCTTTTGAAATTCCGAAATTCACGCGATCGAAATCAACTGATTCGTAAAATAAATAACAATGAAAACATTATTCAATTGCAATTTATACCTCCATAAGAAATAAACCGGTATTGGTTATTGAATTGTCGATCCACACGTAAGCTGACCGACCAACGCACTGCTGCACACCATACAAGTATTAAGTAAGCGTTTTTCATATTGATTAAGCCGCTTAAATTCCAAACAAGACTCAAAATGAGCTCAGCAACAGAGCTTAATTAGTCGGCGTGGTTTGATCAACTTTTTTTTTAGCATCTAATCTATGGCCAATGATACCAGCCAGCTGCTGCTGTTTCGTCTTGCCGCCTGCCTGCTCACAATGCGTGCCCATAATGGCTCGCCATTCGACACTAACACGCAACGCAATGCAAGTGTTACAATACAATACACGGATTAACAAATGAACTGTAGCAATTTATTTCAAAAACACACTTATAATTCTTTTCGTCTAGATTAAATCTTCAGAGAAACACCAACAGCGTAAATCAATGTAAAAGTGCATTTCTGTGCAAAATTGCTAGCAGATGCGCTAAAATTTCGTGTCGAGACGTTCGGAGTTCAGTAACCTAACATTCCTCTTGTGCTGGCAAAAAATGCAACGGTTCGAATCACGCTAAATGAAGTCTTAAGTCATGTTTATATAGTATATTTTAGTTTCCACAATTCCGCAGGCTTACATGAACATTGTTACCAATCGCCATACGAATGTTAACGTACGTAGTGCACCTCCCGCCATGTACGGATAATCGAGACCAATTCGTGAATAGTGTTTATTGCTTGCATGGCCTTAGCGAGCCAGCTATTGCCAAATTGCCAAGAAGTACTTGTTTATGTTAAAGTCTAGGAGGAGGAGGTCTTATTTACTTTGAAGAACTGATATTTTACTGAGTATACCCCACAAATCACAATCCTTACATATTATAGATAGAACCAAGTCCTCTGCCGTACACGTCTGTCTGTCTATCTGTTCGCGATAAATTCAAAATTATTGAACTGATTTTCATGCGGTTTTCACCAATAGATAGAGTGATACCAAAGGAAAGTTTATAGGTATAATTTATCCTGGAATTCCCGCGGGAACTCCGAAATTACTGCGGGGGACAGCTAGTATAGTAGAAATTTAATATTTTAATTACTTTTACATATTTGTTACAGGACTTTTTCTTTTTTCTTTTTGCCTAATATGTTACGATTTTTAAAATTGATGTTATGCTTCAGGTCAAAATTAAGTTTAAAAGCAAAAACCGCGGATGTGAACAGTTATTTTCGACAGTATCCTTTAGTTAAAGATGCCACTGAAAATCAGCGTCGTATGTTTCTGAAGTCGTCGAGGGATGCGCTGAATTGTAGCCATTTTGGTTCCTTGTTTCTTTTAACCAAATAAACTTCTATCCTATTCAATATTATTTATCTTATCTACATTGGTATAAACACGTACATAAACTTGTCACAATTACAAGCAAGTAAACAAGAAGAGAAAGGGAGTCCTAATCAAACACTCCAAATTACGAGTTTGTCGACAAAGCACGAGGACCTATATTTTAAAAAGGATAATCATGTTTACTCCTCGTACAAAATACACGTAAATAGCTTCGAGCCAACATGTACTCGCCAGTTTTAAGCTGGATTTAATATTTTTTGCCTAGCTTTCATAAACTTTAAATGTGTGCGTGAATTAAAACTGTTATTTATGTGACGGCTTTCATGTCTCTTACGACTATCTGTGTCAGTGTGAGTTACCGATTCCTCAATAAGTCGCAGAGTGTGGGAGAGCCCACGCCGCCGTCGATCTTCGCATCAGGTCTTAGACATGGCGTACATCTACCTTCCGGTTTTATTGACATCATCGAGTCATTCAAAATTATTTTGAGAGTTCAACCACATCTAATTACGTTAGTAATACGTATACGTATGCGAAAGTTTGTTTGTGAATTAGTATGTTTGTTACTCCTTCACGCTTAAGTAATTTATATACTTGTAAATTTACGCGGGTGAAAGCGCGTGCAGTTATTTGAGGGTCTGTTTGACGTTATATGAACATACCTAATAAAAATTAAAACTACTTATCCGAAGCAGTTCAACTATATATTATACTAAATAGATAAATAAATAAATAAATAAATAAATAAATACTCTTATTATATGTATTATTGTGTTCCAAGAATGATAATTCCCAATGACAACACTAATTAATGGTAACCCAAAACTAAATGAGTTGACAGGTTTTACGTTGAGGAAATATTTTACGGATTCAGCGCAATGTCTTAACTCTAACAATAAGTCAGATTTGGTCCAAGTTGATCTAGGACCAAGTCTAATTTAACCCAAATCGTATATGGTTCAAGTCGCACAATCTTGAAGTCAATTTGTTGGAAGTTACCAGACTCTTTCACCGCATTATTTAAGAAGCATCGCCCCAAAATTCAATTCAGGACTTACGATTACAATCACCTTGAAATTGCTTCAAATAACTTGCAGACGAACAATGCCGCGCAACTACGTACCTACACTGTAGAAAGGAGAGCTGTTTGGATACTGTTTTAAATTAACGTGGTTTCACCAACAATAAGACTCGAATCTCGGTCGACTGATTTCCGTCGCTGGATCCACACACCAATTAAGTCAAATTAAATATACGAAGAATTTAGAAACTAGTTAGCTTCCTTGAAGCGCAACAACGGACTATAATTGACTAGTCTGCGCAAGAAGCACGAAGATATTTTCTGGTAGACTTTAAACAATTAAAATTTGAGAAATTATTAAAGGTAGGTATTTTAGCCAATAACTAAGATCACCACAAGGTGTATTTTAGATAATTTTTTCTAAACCAAATACAAAAAAGCATATTTCTGCGTTGAAATAAATGTAGATATCCACATCTTTAGATGATTCCCAGTTCCCACATAGAAATGGGTTCCGGAGTGACGTTGAGCACGGAAATGAAAGACCTCTATTGCTGTCTATTGTTATCTGTTGTTGTATCAACACGAAAAGGCTTCAGATATTGGTATTACTGAATACCCAGTTATAATTTCCGTCATTCAAACCTTCCCACAAACATTTTACCAGATAAGTATTTCTGATACCTCTTTATTGTCACTATACTGTCTGGAAAAAGTACTTTATTATTATTTATTTTCAGTTGGACTAAGATGAAGATAGATTTGTCTTAAAAAAAATTAAGTAGGTATATCTATCTATCTATCTATCTATACAATAAGTCAAAAGAGAGAAAAAGCAACTCATTGGCATCTACTGCGAACGCAACCAGACCGTATTCGGTGTCAGTCATGACTATGCAAAAATGAAAAAAGATACTGGTATAGTATGATATTTTCATATACGTATATTATATCTTTTGAAGTAACCAATGTCGTTGGCATTACTCGATTTATTTAATAAGAGTGGCGCGAGAGGCGCAGCGTGTGCCGTGTGCTAAGTGGCTTTTAAGGTCGCTTACCTCATCCAGCTGCCTAATTCTGTCTGTCTGTTTATTGATGCATTTAGTTTGTTATTTCGTTCGGACTGGATTCGTTTTTTTTATGTAATCGTCTTCGGACTGATAACCTATTTTATGATCGATCACCGTTTTTACTTACAACCCTTTACATTCTAAAGTGTCTCGTATGCCGTTTGTATCTAAAAATTTTGGATGCTTCCACTCAATGTGATTTTTTTTTTAATATAAGAAAACTGAAATTTAAGTCATTCAGCGGCCGTGGCTGTCATTCGAATCTCAGCTTCTTTTGCTATCGAAAGCAACAAAAGATTTATTCGCGTAATAGTCTGTGACTCAAGCAGCGGACGTGATAACTAACAATAGAATCGATTTGGTAATAAATCGTTTGTACACTTTTTGGTTAGTTAAATAGCTGAAAATAAATTGGTAAATGTTCAACACTCGGCAAGTCAGACATCTGTCACAATAGCACTGCAAAGTTAACGAGGTCCCGGTTTGATTCCCGGTGGAGGCAGAATTTGTGTGGCAATACAAAGGCTTTCCAGTCCGGGTGTTAATGTCTTTAGTAAATAGTAAATACCGTCTATCTACCTACTAGGCTGGACTCCACGATACGAGCTTATTATAGCTTAGTGTGGGATCAAGACCAAATACATCTGTTTTGTGAACGCTTTTATTGAGTTTTACTGTTTTGTCCACATTTATTATTTGGCGTAAAAGTAGAAAGGATATTTTTGATTTGCTCGCATAACCATTTATGTCACACTGGAAATAACTTTTCACGCGGCATCAATTTAAAATATGCATTTTAATGTCAAAAACCTGGTGAAAAAAGAAAAAAAAAACAAGCAACACTTCAACCCTGATTTGGCCTATATTTTGCTATCAATCTGCTATAATATGACCAGCTCTACAGATATTTTTTGTATTTTCTGTACTGTCTTGTAATGTCTGAGTCAATCTATACATGATGTACTTAGTAATCCAAAATTGTCTTTTGTAAGTATATAGGTACAGTAAGTATTTCTTTTGTTGTTATATACTACTATTATTTTAAAATTGTTTTTAAATTAATAATTTATTAAGCGCTATCTATGGCTTATGCTGTCAAGCTTTATAAATACAATTAAATAAAATAAATAAATAAAAATAAATACTTATCACAGGGTTTTTATAATACACTATTTCTAATTCTTTAAACATTTGCCATCATGACATCGCTCGTAGAAGCGGAAATCGATGTACTCTAATATTCATACTAAAAACAAACAACGGCTGGTATCTGCGCATTCAAAATACGACGAATGTCTGCGTAGAGTATTTAATCAGAAAAGCTCCATTATAGTACGGGAGATACCGATGCTAATTCGGGAGTGACTCGAGCGTCGTTGGGACCTATTGGGTTTTGAAGATTAGGAGATATAAACAAAATAAGGTCATATGATATTTTTTCATTCACCGGTGGGTTTAGCTTCTACAGGCTTTCAAAAATGTAAAAAAAAATATTAAAATGGAAATACTCGAGCGCGTCAGATATTGTAGTTTAGATACTCCAAGGTGTCTCTGATATCGAAAATATATTCATCTGCCGATTTGCGTGGTGGGGGTGGCCATCCGGAAGTGGAGAAAATGAAAAAAAAAAACATTTACTCCAGCGCGTCAGATATTCAAAGGGGATGTTAATTGAGCCCTAAAAATGCTCCCCTTCGAAAATCTGCCAATTTGGAGGTGACGCAAGGTAGTAGCGAATTTTTGAAAATGCAAAAAAAAATCTCAATTTTGAAATACTCGAGCGTGTCAGATTATTTTACAGAAGGTTCAGCTTGCACTCCAAGTTATGTTGGCTTAAAATCTGACAATAATTTTGAGGGGTATTATTAATCTGATTGCTAGAAACAAAAATTATGATTTATTTTTAAGTATTTTTTTTCTTTCTGACGTAAGTTTAATAACTTTATGAGCTATTTCTTGTTCACAAAAAACACACTTTATATTTCTATGAAATATGTAAAAGATCACAAAATATTATTCACAAAACTAACTTTAAAGCACAAACAAGCCAGAGCGTTTTACATAATATAATAACATGAACGCGTTGTTTTGTGATGAGCTTTATTATATAATTACATTAAAGTGAAAGGTTATAGGTGAACCTATAGTTTGATGTAATACTTACCTTAACTTATTTTAATATGTATTTTAACCGACCAAAAAAAGTTATAATTTGACACGTTTAGCGCCGTGATATACTGTGATGACGTTATGGCGACGGAAAGTAGTGTGAGGACGGTGCGAGAGAGTGAGAGATAGATAAAAAGTAAAAGGGAAAGAAAGACAGAGATAAGAATAGGTACATGTTTCACTGCAGCTGCTCGTTCGATTCGAAGACGATTTTTGTTTCTTCGGCTTATGAAAATCGGCAGATTATATTTTTCCCGCTATCCTTGAGTTATTTACTTTAAAATAAAAAATAAATCAACTGCGCTCGAGAATGTCGAAGTTGCGTTTTTTTTTTGCAAGTTTGTGATCCTCTAACTCCCATACGTCACGTTCAAATGGTCAGATTATTCATATACATACTTCTCACTATGTAATTAACCCACCATATCTTAATCTGACGCGCTCGAGTATTTCGAGTTATCGATTTTTTTTTACTAATCTGATCGCTTATTCTAGACGCACCCACCAGTGTAGAGGGCCTATATTTGGTGGAGGTACTCAACATGGTGCAAGGTACCCCCCTTATGTTCATCTGACGCGCTTTAGCTAATCCACAAATCCCCTCTTGGCGGTCCGTACTATTAGGTCGTCTGCTGCTTCAAGAACAAAAAATTGCACGCAATCGTGATCCGTGTGCTTATTTAGCGGCCACTTTTTGCTGGATACACTACAATGGTTTATTTAATTGCTGCAATATTCGAGGCCTCTTTCGGCTTTCTGGAAGCAACATTACAAGCTTTTTGATTTAGTAAGTATATCAAGTACGGCGGGAGCAGCATAGCGATGTGTGCAATGCGGTTTAGTTGATCTGCCGCAGGTCGTAAATAAGGGCGTCTCATTGCGAGTCATTATTAATGAACACCCCCCTCCCGCCACTCCTCGTACCAAACCGTACACCCGTCCAAAAGCCAAATAACAGGTGCGTTCTAACCCCATTCGCACAATCTATTTTCGATGTCTTATAAGTAACTGAGAGAGTAGAGCTCGTTCCGCTTCTCGCTATAAATATTCATACCAGCACATGTCCGCTGATATTGGAATTTGTTTAGCCGTCATCTGTTCACCATAACTCGACTACATGAAGAATCTGTTGCTCAGTGTAACAACGATACGAATTCAATAAAATTTAGCGCGGTGCCCACTCTATTTTTGAAATGTATCTCTTCCCCCAAACTGATTGCGATGAAACAAAGCCTTAACCTAAAGTGACTCCATAAAGGTTCTTTCCAAAAAAACTAATAGGTTCAGATAGTATTATTAAACCCCTGAATTATTTTCTTTTAGATTTCTTCAATGTAAATACAATACAAGTACCCTTTAGTATAGTTAATGCCAATGCAACAGTGGCATTCTCTGCCACTGCTATATAGCATAATATGTTAACATATGTTAGGACGACGAATTGAAGTCGAGCACAGGATGTTTCGTAAGTTTGACTTCGACGATGATAAAGCAACTGGTCATAATGGACGAGCCATGCGCTAGACAGGATTTAAATCCATAAATACCATAACGTACGTAACCTAGGATGAAATGAACATTGGGACACGTTTGTTTCTAATAGTATGGTGGGTATTTGAGCGTGCATGAGGCTTTCCGACTGTTATTCTATTATTTAGAACTCGGAACTGCTTTTCACATCAGGAGCAGCGGGCCCGCTGCGGGGCTGCACAAAGACGGCGACCCGGCTCGCTACACTAATGCACATTATGAATGACAAGCGTGATTTCAATATTGTTTTTACTTTGAATTAGGGTTCAGGTTTCATTCATAAACTTTTCGGATAATAACTTTTTTGTATATGAGAAGAGG
Source organism: Zygaena filipendulae (assembly GCA_907165275.2). Lineage (NCBI taxonomy): Eukaryota > Metazoa > Arthropoda > Insecta > Lepidoptera > Zygaenidae > Zygaena > Zygaena filipendulae. The sequence continues at coordinate 5,546,042 of OU015649.1, forward strand.
AATGACATAATAGAAAAAATAATTCATCTCTGGGAGGTATAGTATGTTCTGTAATTGTTTCAAAACTAGCTGTGTGTGCTGTTTTCTTTAATACAAACCTACCCTGAACTTCCACAAATATTTCAAGATCGAAATTTGCCAAATCGGCCGTCATTCTCGAGTGTTAGCGAGACAAACGGACAGCAATTCATTGTTATCTTATCTAATCTTATCTAATATATATATAAATCACGTGTCACGTTGTTTGTCCGCGATGGACTCCGAAACTACTGAACGGATTTTGATAAAATTTTGTAACCATTTATAATATAGTCCAAATTAAAAGATAGGATAGTTTTTATCCCGAAATTCCCGCGGGAACTCCGAATTTCCCGTGGGTAAAATCACGGGGGAACAGCTATCTCTGGACCTACAGAACCGATTTTGAAAATTCTTTTACTTATAGGAAGCTAAAGTGATCCTGAGTGACATAGGGTACTTTTTATCCCGGAATTCCCGCGGGAACTCTGTAATAACCGCGGGTGAAACCGCGCGGGTCAGCTAGTATACATATATGTATACTAGCTGACCCGCGCGGTTTAAAACACTGAAAGGATATAATATAGAACGTCTAATGTTTGTATGAAGTCATAATGCCTATAGTAGTTCATAAAAGAATAAAACAAATATTTCTCGAAAGATTAGCCCATAGTAAAACTAGAGATACGAAACATTGCATCATCAATCAAAAACACTTTGTAGATAACGTTAACAATACTGTAACATAGAGGAAAAGGTATAGTAGTAGGTGGTTATTTATGTCAATTTAAAATTGGCCCGGATGCGGCGCCAGGCAGACGCGAGGTCACAAGTTGAAGAATGAAGATCAAACTTCGGTCCGAGAAGTAGAATGCATGAATCACGGCGGCAGTGAGGTAATTCGGAGGAAGTTACTACTTGTCGGGTCGAAACCCACGCACCTCAATCTTGGACAGGCCACAGCACACTGACTGATGGTTGGCATAATAAAAACATCATTTATAGAGACGTTAACGTGTCATAAATTAGTTAAATCTCAATGTTTGTAATGATCAGATCTTGTCATTCAGGATAAGAACTGTTGAACAAAGTAGGTACTCTTGATACTTATTGGCGACATACAAGAACATAAAATATCCTCCAAAAAACCAACCGCATCAATTTCAGTTCTATTGACGTTGACAAAGACGATGAAATATAAGAATACGTGACTTGAATTTATTTATTGGTGAAACGCCATTACTGCTTTTTATGGTGCCAATCTGATTAGCAGTCTACTGAAGCAAGGTCGATGCAATTAGTAAGGTGGTGCGGGATTATAGAACAGTAAACGACAAAATAATACCCTGATAAATCATCATGTTTAGTTGCCTATATGTATATGAATTTTACACAGTAATTCGACTTATTAAATTTGTCGAGGTTAGACGGAATGTTTTCTAAATGTGTACATTTTGTAGCATTCTGCTACAACCTTTTTTATGTTTTATTTTTGAACGTCATTGTTTTTGAAAAAACAAAAAAGCGCGGCGACAAAGTGAAGAAAAGGGATTACGCGAGAGATTCGTGGAAATTTAAAGTTGGTCCATTGAAGGGACAAATGAAATTTGTTTAGTATTTTTATTTTTTATTCAAAGATAATTTCACTAAGTCGCATACCTTAACTTTCTACCTAGATTAAGCTGAATAACTGGAACGTGAGCAATAAATTAAAGTGGAAGAGCCTGTGTTTTTTTTTCTGAAGAATACGTGATTTCACTGCAATTTACAGTTAGCCGGTGTCTTTGAAGTTGTATATCACCGGGTAAGGAGAGGAGCGCTGTAGAGGACGACGCGTCAGACGGTCCACCACATCACCGGCAGTTTCAACTTGAAGACTTCACTTTCTCTTGAAGCGCGCCTTCAAGAGTCCATTGCCACAATTTGTAATATTATGTAATACTTGGCAAAAACGCTATTTATTATAATTTAGGAATAGCTTATGCATAGTTTTCGGAGACATCACCAATTCTATCTGTGACTGTACCTAACCATATAATGTAACCAAAACATAATAAAGAGATAAATATTAGTAGACTACCGGCAAAATTAGAAACAGTAATCTTAAGATATTTTTATGCGTTACCGTTAGACTAGACGCAGCATCGTTAGTTCTCACATTCGTTCGAATTTTACCCCGTTTGCGCTCGGATCATTTGAATTATAAAGTGAAAAGTGAGTGCATGCGGAGTGCATGAGATACCTTAGCTATGCAAATGAGTATGAAAGCTGCGACCTGAGCTATAAGACGAGTTTACACCTGCGGGCCCCGACTACAGAGGGGTGCGCGACCCGCACCGGTCATAGTTCAAATTATAAGGCCAAAATATTTTACATATTGTATTAAAAGTGGAAGGCAATATCATGTTTTTTTAACAATGACCTTATTGAATTGATTCCCGCGATTTTAAATTCTTTTACCTATAATTCATCGTTAGCACGATCGTTACTGATATAATGTTTAATTGTTGCAAATTCGCGCCGAATTACTCCGTTGTTAAGCGTATGTGAAACTTTATAAAAAAAATTACTGTTATTAACAAGCTTGTGTCATTTGAAATATTCTGTATGTCTAATATGCAGTAATTTAACTTTAAATACCTACTTGTACAGTTTCAAAACAAAATCTAATTCAACGGTTACACAATGTAAACAATAACACAGATTTCATTAAAGAGCACTCCAACTCATGGTGGAATAAGTTTAACTCTTCCAACGACCCCGCGACCGTTACTCCAACTTCGGTCCGGCCTTTGTTCCCAAACACGAAACTAATTTATTCGTATCTTGGCGCGCCATTCCATCGTACTAAATAATCGAAGAGCAAATTATGAATGCGCAATAACGGTCAAGTTATAGTTCAAAGATTAGGGCAACGGGTAACCCTTTGCTAGGTTTACCCGGCGGCGCGCCGGTCGCCGTGTGCCCCGTAATTTTAAAAAGTTTGAAATTAAATCAGGTGAAGCGACCCTGCGGGTTCGGTACACGCACGTTTATATTTATTTTAATAATGACCTTACTGCCTTTGTGAACATGCGCACGTCCGATCTTATTTAATTTAATTTCTACAACAGATCTTTGTAACGTATATTTGAACCTTCATTTACAGATTTCGTACTCGAAATTTAAAAAAACGTCGGAAATATAACACATAATTTTAGGGAGGTATTGAAGTTTTAAACTTTCCTAGCATCGTTGCTGTGGTGGTAAGTAAACCTTACTCTTACGCTGGTTCGATACCCGCATCAGGGTAAATATTTGATTTTATGAACAATAATTGTGTTTACTGTGAAACTGGGTGTTAAGTATGTATCAAAAGTATATATTTGGAAAACACTATATACCAGTCGTATTTAAACTCAGAGCGCTGCTTAGTGGTGCTATGTAATAATGGCCATGAGCTTTTATTATTATTATAAAGTGTGGTAGAAAAATTGCTTGGAAATAACTTTTTATCGAGTGCCCTAATTTCTTCATTGCAGTAACGGAAGTGCAAAATCTTATCAGGATCGAGATAGGCTTGGTAATCGCCAGTGTGGCGAGCGTGGGGCTGAGGGGTGGAGGGGGCGATGACGCGGTGGTGGCGGGCGGCGGCGGCGCGCACGCTCGCGTGCGGCGCCACTAATGGATATCGACGTAAAGTCGCGACTAATTAACCGCCACAGTTGCGGTACCAGATCGCAGAATCCAAACGTTATTTTTACCCTATCCCTAAATATGGTAAATCAAAATCACTCGATTAATTTTATTATCCAAGAGTGTTGCTAATCCAAACCGCAATGAGCCATAGACCACTGCCGAATTTTCTAGGTTGCTACTTTATTGTACGTAATAAATATTTTTGGAAACATATTTTCCGTTCAAAATTATGAGCCAGGAACATAGAGATAGCATTTACGTACAAACGACGTCTGTTGGAGATTAATTTCGACACGTAACACTATGTCGGTATTTTATTGCAAATTGTTAACTTCATCAGCAAACTGCAAAGCACTAAAGAAACCTACCATATTTGGTTAGGCTGGGAGACAAGTCGGCCCAGGTGGAAGGTAAAGGTGAGCGTTGATGCGAGTTTGAAAGGAATTTACCCCTTTTACCAACCCTGAAGCCAATTGTAGTACTCAGATTCTTCGACACGCCTAAATGCTACTACATATCTATTGTTGGTACATGGAGTCCTTACCGGACACATTCCATCTCCGGGAGTCGATATAGATAGATGTATTTTATTGGTTTTGGTAACCACTGGTCTCATTTAGAGTCTATACTCTAGAATAATCTCGGCAACGTGATAGGCGTCTACGACCGTGCAAGTGACGTGGTCACTGGGCGACAGGGCGGGCGTCCAAACAATAATACAATCGAATTAGAAGCGGCGGCGTCTAGCGGGCGGGCGGTATCAATCACCGCGGGCGGGCTGGGCGACATTGGAGTTCAATTAGGCGGGCGGCGCGTGTGATTGCTCGCTCCTCTACTCGACGCGCCAAAGGGTTACTTGACCTACTTGGGTTGGGGTCGTAACACGCATCCGACACGGCAGCTTCTCTACAAACAACTTATGCAATATTTACTCACTCTAAATTAGGGTCATATTATATACTATTGTATAAAGAGAAAAAATTTGTAGAAGATAAAATAAGAACTACCTACTGAGACGATTAGAATTCATTCACTAATAGAAAGCTACTTATTTCTGAGTAAAATATAATACTTTTTATTCAGGAACAAATAATTCCCAAATCACAAAGGGAATTCCGATATTTGTGCGCGTCAAGATACTAATCCAGTCACAAAAAAATCTGATTCCGAAATTCACACGGATGAAACCGTGGGGAAACTAGTAGTCTTTAATAAATTTATCCAATCTGTAAATATAGCCAATTAATTACAATTCTTAATGATAATAATAATGTTTGGAAAGCGCTGCCTGGTCCAAAACGCACTATGGGTAAAAAAAAACCGATATAATAGTTACTTTAGTGGTTTATGATACATACTTAAAATTTATTTTATAAATAAAACAACACCAAAGCTTACCTCCACCAGTATCGACGTAGGCTTTATTTACATATAAATACACATAGGTATAGTATTGAACCACAGTCATGCCAACTTTGATTGAAGGAATTTCACCAAAGTCGAAAGAAAACGATGCATAATAAATTTATTAAATTATTTTGGATGTTATTGGAGTGTGTCTTATTACGAAAATGTGTGCAAATTGAAGTGGCCACCGTGACGGGCCGGCAATAAAAAATAATAATGAACGCTAATTAAAATGGTTAATAACGTTATTAGAATTAACACGTTTAACGACCATAAAGCCACTGAATTATAATAGATAGCTATAACGGTAAAGTAAGTTTTTTAATTTGACGATTAATATTCTGAAAAATTTGCAGAAAATAACAAGAAGTAGTAAATGATTAACTGAAAACTTAAAATGGAACTTTCTTTGAAAAACTTAGGTAATAGAGCACAAAGCATTTAAGCAGTATGCAAAAATTTTGTCTGTATCGATATACAACGTGTTAATGAATTAACTGAAAACTAGAAAGTAGTTTGCTCAGAATTGACTAGCGAATCGCACTATGTTTTAATATAGGTTATATTTTTTCATTTTTACTAGCCCATGTCTAGATTATTTATAATACAATATTAGGCGCGTACGCCGCCCGCAGCAAAAAAAACTCGAAATCGAAATTAGAACCGGCAGGCGCGAGCGTAGCGCTTAGAATTTCGTAGATAGGTCACCTCCAAACTAATGTTTAATAACTTTTAAAGTATAAATTTTTTCGACATAAAATATATTTTAATCATATTATTGTTTACTTTTTTAAATGGGGTGTATCAGGTTTTCAATTAATTCATTAACACATTGTATACACCAAAGACAGTTTCCTTAAAACTCTTAATCCTTATAATATTTCACGAGATCGTAAAAACATAGGAAGAGAAAACTGACAGTAAAAATTAATAGGTATACCTATTGTGGAAGTTGAGAAACTTTACTTACGACAAAACGTTGATTGGTTTTGAATGACGTGGTAGCAACTCCTTAACCGCAAATAGGTCGCAGATTAAATAACATTCCATAGACCAATGCAATATGAATATTATATACGAATGAACATCGTCGAACCAACATCCATGCGATAGTGACCGCAAATATTGTGACAACACCAATAATAACTGCTAGTTCCAAGTAATCATCACACTGAAAGACATTGACAGCAGCAGCATCTAGCCATTAGCGGACATGACTGCTACGCCAAGAAGCGTCGCAGGTTTTTATATCGGAATAAAAAGAGTTCCCGCGGGAATATAGAAATTCATGCGGGTAAAACTGGGGGGGGAGGGGATCGGCTATTTGGTGTATAACTATGAGTAATTTCGGTCTTAGCACAGGAGATAGGGTAACTTTGTATCCTAATATACAGAATTCGTATGGTGGTATTTAAAAATCGGCACGAGTGAAACCGCGGGGGACCAGCTTGTATTTTAATATAATCAAATAGCGTGGTTTTGGGGAGTTTGTTGCCCGCCTTTTTCTCTCTGGCCCACTAAGAAGCTGGGAAGGGCAGGCGTTTTTGTGGGTACTGTCAGATTGTAATTATATTGACGTCAAAGAGGCGCACTTGAAGACCAACTTTGTATGAAATACATAATATTTGAACTTTTATTAAGAGATTCTATGAATTTTCATATAAAAATTATTTCACCAGCTATAAAAATTTTCTTTTAATTATATTAATGATTTTTATCTCAGGTAGCTAGGATGGTATGTATAACTTAATATCGGAATATCTGTCGCCTAGTCAGGATTTCCTTTCAAGCGTCGACATCAGAACTTCATTCAAATATGTACGTGCTCGTTACAGTTCTAAAGAAATTTAGAAGCTAAAATAGTAGATACATATAAACAGTTGTTAAACTTTGGCATGTAAATTTACATGCGTTCAGTTTTAGATTTCAGATAATTTTATATTTTCAGTCTTTGAAACGATTCACATTAAAAAATAAGATGCAACTTATGCTCCAGTAAACTAATTCCATACTACGAGTAGGTATAATAATATTATTAAAAATAATAATAATAATAACAAGTAAATAAGTTACGATACGAGTTAAGGTACCTAATACTTCTAATATTAATAATTCCGAGTCAGCATCAGTGAAATTGTAATGGAGATTTGCAATAAAAAGAATTCGATAAGAACACGGACGTGTTGTAAGTAAGAATAAAGTGGACTTTTTAATCAGTTGAGAACACGACTTCATTTTTACGATCGGCGTCTTAACAGTTCTTTTTTAATTGCCCCTCGACTGGCCCACTCGTGTAATGCGCAGTTTAATGATCCATCAAAATGTAAAATTGCATTAACTGCAACATCTTTATTTTAGTGCTAGTCGAGATGGAATCGCTGTAAGAATTTGTGGCGCCCGAATGCATCGCATTACTCACATTGTACACTATGTTACCGTGGCAGTTTTCATAATAATATAATACCTAGATAATATTTTTAATCTGTAAAATTAACTTCTGAAATACTTATAAGTTATTCAACATCGAAAGCAGCGGTTTGTGCTTTGTATAAATTGAAGAAGTATTTTTAATTAACGAATTTAGCTAGTGACATACATAAAAACCTATATGAGTTTTTCTTCACGATACCTATATTAAGCAGTCGTGGTAAAATGCTAAGACAATAGACATGCGGCTAGTGAGTGCTGGTTCCAACGTCACGGTTTCCCTAAGAATGTTTTGTTTTTTCTTATAAGTTTCACATCTAGCGCGTGTACACATCGATACCTACGCGCACTTTTTTAATTTTTTTATAATTTATAAGCACTTATTGGTATACAGTAACTTAATACACAAACACGGACAATTGACCGGTCTTGAGTATAGTATCGACACTACCTAAGCCAAGCCTGTTCCAAGTAAGGGAAAGATTATTGCTAAAAGTTGTTATTTAAAATATGACGGGCACCAACCAGTCCAAAAAACCTTTTTTCCTTATTTAAAATTTTCGTAATAAGAATTAAGCAAAGTATAAAACTAAAAGATAAATTTCATATTTTTGTAAATTCGAAGTTGAACGCGAAATGAATCAGCGATGCAAAATCTATGAATAAATATTTGACAAAGTAAATCTCTGTGAGCTCAAACCTTATTTATTATAAACAATTTGATTCGTAACTTAGTAGGTAGGTATAACATATTGCATCCAACAACAGAGTTACTGCGGCATATGCCCGAGAGTCGAGACACGGTCGGCAGATGCCCGCGAGATTGTCGTCTACGATGCATTCATGCTGAAGTCATATTTCGCTCAAAGAAAAAATAAACTTTCAAATTACGCATGCACCCCCACAACCGGCCGCTGCCACTGGCACCTAATTAGAATATAAATATCCACCGGCGGCATTTAACAACTAACTCGGCCTTTGTAATCATAACAACCCCGCCGTTCCCGTAGTAAAAGGCAATGCTATGTAAATTAGCGCAAACATTGCAGTGTCTTGTGCGCGATATGCTTCGAAGCGAGAAAAACGCAAGTCAAAGTGTACGTAGCTCAATCATCGTGCCAAAACATCTAAACATGAATAATAGGTACAAGTGAGTCAAACAACACCAGCTGTTGATTTGTGGCTTTAGGATTTGTAAAGTCAGCCATGAGCGAATTCTAAAAATAAAATTGACAAACCAGCCGAACAAGTCTGTAAATAGAATTTCGCATGCCCACTCACACATTTCTTTAACTCAAATAAGCTTATTTATGTATGTAGCTGCATAGAGCTTTGTGCGGCACGATGCAGTGCGAGTCTCGGCGCAGACGCGGTAGTGCGCAAGCGACGCGACGCCATGTGCGCACGAGCAACAATGAACTTTAACAACCGGTCGCTGGAAGGACCGTTAAAGATGAACCGCCATCGGCCGATCTGTGAATATGCATGAGCTCTCGAGATGACCTCGGGTTATTAAACCGCGGAGCGTGGGACCGCGTCAGGGCTGTGTGATTTGACATACTCAAAGTCACACAATACAATGTCTTAATTGTAATATTAAGGACTTAATATCGGGAACTTCAATATTCAATATCCATTGGGGTTTTTTTTTAAATGAGATTGAAATTTCTCATCAAATCAGAACAAAATTAACTACAGCACCTTAGATTGTCCTATGTGATGGACAGTGTGAATAAATAGCAGCGATATTGTTAACATAGTGTAGTAAGAAAACTACAAGTGGAGAGAGAACGAGCGCTGCTATCAATCAAGCAAGAAGACGCGGGTCAGACATCGCTAACCCCTCTACCCCAGACCACCTGTCGCGCCTGCTAGCTAACAGAAATTGCTAATCAGTCACTAAGTTACGCCAAATCTCAGCCTGACAGGGGACCCGTGCGCTCTGTGTGGGTAATGGTATTTTGACGAACAAGGGTATTAGCTGCCGCGACACGCGTATTATCCTCAAATATCAATCGACCCCTTTTGTGTCGTCGTTCGACCGGAACCGGAAACCCTGTTTAGGCAAATATTACGAAACTCGCAATTGTTTTGATTACGGTTTCATCCGTTGTTTTTCATAAGTATACATGTTTAGTAAAACTGTTTTGAAGCTCCCCAAAAAAAACTGGAACTGCTTTGTATATACAATACACCTACTATAAGAGGATTATAGTAGTTTGAGTGTAGTACCAGTAAAATCGTAGACTAAAACAATACTTTTAGTAAAGGCGATTTAATACCAAAAAATAGATTAACTACAGTACCTGCCTACCTAAAATTAATAATTAGTTAAAACTAACATTACCATTATTGTTATAAAATTGGACTAAATTCAGATTTAAAAACAAGGTCTCAGGGAAAATCACGTCATTATATGTTCGATCTAAGAAGTTTTTTTGTATATTTAGGTACTTACCTATTCCTAATGTTTTATGGTTGTCGGATTTCACGGTCAGATAACGGCTAAGTAGGTACATATAGCGATGCTTTGAATGCCAAAGATCGTGGTGCGTGGGTTTGATTCAAAACTGAGAAAATACAAAAACTTTAAGTTTAGTTTTCTCAATAAGCATTTGCTGTTAATTTTTTTTAAACGCTTAAAATATATCCGTACTAAATACTAAATTCTTTTCGAACATCCTCAAAAATCTTCAGTGTATTCTCGTGTAGGTATCTCATATGCGTTTTGTCTCCAGACACTTGTTTATGCTCCCGTATTATCCAGCGAGCTACTCGTATTCGTACCTACGCGCTACATATCCGTGCCATGCCCGGGCAACTGACTCGCGCAAACGACCTAAACTTATACATACATAAGGGGAACGATAATACCAAGTTCAAATGAGTTGCTTTACATATTTTCTTTGCAAAAATACTACAGCCCCTTTTTTGTTTTCAGGATAATACATATGAAGATTAGATGAATAAATCTTGACCAAATATACATATAGAAAAGTTTTTCGGAGAATAACACCGAAAACCGAGTGTGCGTTTCTAATTAGAATTTTGTTGCATTTCATGTTCTATACCTAATATAAGAAGTTTTAAAGACTCGCCTTTTTAATTCTTTAAATATAAAAAGTACATTTCAGCAAGTAATAAAAGTAATCCAATGAAACTCCCACCCGTTGAACAAAAGAATTATTGCTCATCGACCGAGCAAAGGAATTCTCGCGTAAAATAGCAGACATTTTTGAAATAGCGGTAGCTTGTCATTTGGAGCGTCGGTATCGGAGTCCGGCGGGCGGCGAGCCGCGGCGATCAGTGTAAATTTCATCATATATTCGCTATACACACAGTCGAGACTAAAAATAAACATGGCGGTCACAACGAGCGTAGTCAAGCGACACTGAGATAACTGCTCCAGCCATCGCAACGCGCCTACATATCTGGCGCCACTCACTGTTTGGTGACATGCGAATACGAATCGGCTACACGGTTTAATTACCGGCGCTTTAATTCACACCACTCACTCAGTCAGAAGGCGCCAAACGCTTTCATTAACAAACTTAGCTTCGCGTTCCCTCCCATTGATCTCTAAAGCTGTGACATTTAAGCGCATGTTACACCTCCATTGCGATGGGATTAGACATTTTTATAATAGGTACGTGTCTCGTAACAATAACGTGTAGGGGGAATAATTTTTTTTAAGATTGATATCTACACGAATGAGAGAATGTTGAAAATGTGCCTCTAGGTAAAGTTCAATATTAGAAAATGAATTACTGAACGTCGCGATTTATACCTTCGGAACAGAGTTATAATAGCTTTCAAAGTTTTTCACGGTAATAATAATTTATTGTCTGTTAGGGGTGGCTCGAGTCTGAAAGTAAGCACGCAGAAGTAACAATTCCTAGTACTGACAGACTTTCCAATCTTCGTCGAAATGAGTTTAGTGTTCAAGACAAATTGTAATACTAATTCATATAAATCTGGTCCAGTGACACAAATAATATTATTTTTCTCGTAATATAAATAAATACTAGAATCCGGAAAGAGATTTTCAATTCCGCTTGCAAGCAGTTTGTCACTTAGAAGCGTTGTATTGGAAGCGAATATACTTATGGAACCTTGAGATATGGAGGCGAAACGAAAGGCATGAAATGTAATACGCTTTACGTCTTACGAGTTACGACGTAACGAGAACAAATGGCCGGGGTGAGTTTTCTGTGGAAATTTTTCTGAACACCGCCGCGCCGATGCGGAAAATCATTTCAACGATGATTAAGTAGAATAATTCTTGAAGTGCAGAACAAAAGTGCGACCGGCACAAACAAGTCCGATTGGAACGAGGTAACACGGAGCATCGTCGGTGCGGTCGGTGGTCGGGTGGGCTTCATCACGGGCAGATCACGTTCGAGGAACAAAAGACGAGCGCTCCGAGCCGACAGCGATGGCAAAACGAGCTAAACAAACTAGCAAATGGAGCTTTTCATATTTAACAAACTCAATGCAGTTATACTAGCGCTCTTGAATCATAGTCATAGTTACGAACTGGATACGGCGAATCGTAACTAATATTATTATTAAATGCGAATGCGAGTTTAGTTGTTATGTTTTTACGCCTTAAGTACCTACTTAACCGATCATTTAAGTAGAATGTCCACCCGGATAGTTAAAAAATGAAGAGACATGAAGGGGAATTTTTTTGTTTTGTTCCTCACTTATATTATTATTATTATTATTATTGTAGGTATAGAGTGTCACCCCATAGTTTTATGTAGGTATTTCGTGATTTACTATTGTATAGCAGCGCATAGAATGCACCTTCCTGCCAAATATGTATAGTGCCGATAGCTTCCGACTAATATAGCCGTGACTTATTGGATAGACGGACGAACAAGACGAAATTATTAAGTTGAATAAGTCGCAACGCAACCCTGAAATGCCAAAAATTCCAAATTGTTGATTCTTGTCTTTACTTTTTAATGTTAAAAACTTCCGAATATTATAAACTTTCTAAACGTAAGTAAGTAATTAATATGTTAGAAAATATGATTTTTGTAGCGAGTGACGTGCTGGTGTGTTGGGATTGATAGATGGTATGTAGGTATGTAAAAATACAATTTTTAAAATACATAATATAAGTAAAATTTTAATTTATCTTGTCAAAAGGGTAAAAGAACAATCGAACCTGATTTTTGAATAAGTACCGTTAATTAATATGAAAGTTATTAAAACAAACACGTGAATTCTTATAAAATAAAAAATAAACAAAAAAAGAAACAAGTTAATGAGGCTAATAGGGTAAGAGGGTCCAGACTCCAGACCTCTAGTGCCACTTGAAAAGTATATACTTAGGTACCTACATACCTATCTAAGTTCAAGTTATAGTACGGAAGTTCCTTTTGAAAGCTTTTTGCGAGTCAATTTTTTCTCATATTATTCCAGGCATTTTGCTAAACATTTCTCAGGCATTTGTTATTGTAGCCTATAATATACCTACCTAATAATAAAAAACTAAAGATATATTGGGTTAAGTTTGGAAGATTTTTCAATGTACAAAGTGTATTTTGAACGTGCATTGTGACAACTCGATGCTGCATTAGAAGAACATTAGAGATGTAGAGAAATAGTTTCCGAGTCACAGAAACGGGAGGCATTATTTTGCAATTTATCACACGAAGTCCGCGGAGAGGTACCTATACATACCAACCGGATTTGGTTTTTTTTTATACGCATTACATACGTTTGTCAAACTTTAAAGACATTATACAAATCGCATTGTGTTTTAATATTATAGTTTTCAATTATAATGGGTGAAAGTTATTTGGAAAAAGTTTTCTTTCATTGTATTTTTATACTTTAAATCGTGATCGTGGCTCTATTCGAAATACAGATTTAGGTGGGTAATATAATAAAACGTTAAATACATTTATATATATATAAATAGCTCAAAAAGATCACTTTTTTACTTAAAACTCGTGAGCGTCATGTTTGCATCAGAAAACAGATATGTTCTTCACTGTTTTTATTTTATTTTGAACGATGCGTATTGATAGGTAGGTAAGTATATATTTTTTCTTTCAACTACGTACTACTACGTGATAGGTTTTTCATTTATTTTATGTTTTGGGTTAACTACTGTTATTGCTATTTTTACTTTGTATTTTGTAAATTATATTTTATTCTTTATTGCACAAATCTTGTTTGAAAAATGGTAAACTTTTAAAGACCACGACCGTATATAAGAAATATTTAATAATAGATAAGATAAAAAAATAAGTCGGTTAATCAGTATTTTGATTCAGTTTTTTCAGGATTCTTTTTTAAGTCGGTTCACGAGAAATCTGGGATTACTCATTCAAATAGCATTATCACATAAAACAGGAACTTTTATTGGTCAGTCAGTATTCAATCGTGACTCAGGCAGGATTTCTTTCTATTGTTTCTATAATAAAGTGTTTTTAATATATAATTTTCATTTCGTTTCGTTCGAAATCCCTCCAACAAACCATGACGCATCCGATCCGTAGCAAAAAAATCCAAGTCGTCATAGTAAGACTGAAGCGTCCTACAGCTAGCGTGACTAAAGACCTACTATCTAAGCTCATATTATCTATAGAATCAACTCACTCAGGGTGCGCAAGCTGCCATCACTTTCTATAGCAAGCACATTATCCCTATCACAGTTTACTCTCCGGTCAATTTATTATATAATTCGACATAAAATTAAAAATAATAATATTATAAGTGCAAAAATCACTTTGTCCGTCTGTTAACTTTTTACGCCTTAACTACTCAACCGATCATCATGAAATTTTGCAAATATGTTGTCAGACGTACAGAAAAGGACACGAAACCGCAGGGAACAGCTAGTGTAGATATAATTAAACTCAAGTACTGTGTTTATTCGATTAGGGGTATATGGAAAAAAAATTGTGCATTTTCGTTTTAAATCATATTACAGCGGCATGCGGTTTACCATGGAGAGTGGCTGCCAAGTGCCAAGCACCCGCAGTTGAAAATCTGGCGTCAAGTGATCAATGTCATCCTATGCATTTTAAGTCAGATCAATCGATACATACGCGGTCGGCGGCGCACGTGTGCTGGTTGTTTATGTGCCGCAAAAACCACCGAGCATTGCGTGATTGCCAAGTGTAGTAGAGCCCCACTACGCTATTTCGCATAAAGTAACTTTTAGGATCGCCCATGGGAGAAGTTAGGTTAGGTTAGCGGACGTTTGGGGCATAAAGACTCGCGTGTCATTACAGTCCAGCACTCGGCGTCGATTAAAACGGGTGTGTAACTAGCTACGTGGCTGTCATTGGTCCGTCTTCGTTAATTGCGAACACAGTTTACTGACACTAAACTCATTTTAGTTTTGTATATTAAATTATATTTTGATATAGAGCAAATAACTCGATTTTCAAATTTAACGCTCCACTTAGGTATAAATAATGCACGGTATCAGTAAATATTAAGGTGAAACTAAGCAACAACAATAAATCGGGAGAGGTTCCTAGGTGGTCTGCGGCTGGCGTTGAGGCGTGCCGGCTCGAAATAACCATAAATATTTTACGGCACTCTCCCGTACGGCATTGCGATTAGATTGTCGTGCTCCGAGGGCCACGGGGATCGACGCTACATTAAACATTCAATAAGGTACAAGAAAGTCTATCTCGACTTTGCCTATGAACAAGAAAAGAAAAAAAACAGACACTGTTTTTCGACTGCAAACCGTATCGCGTGTTTACTTATTCTATAGTGTTCTAGTAACTACAGTTTGCAAGGGCGAATTTAACACACTAACGTTTTGAAATTCAATTTTGTCTGGTAAGCGTTATGGCAATTCGACGAAGAAGGCTAACATGACTG
This sequence comes from Zygaena filipendulae, assembly GCA_907165275.2. NCBI lineage: Eukaryota > Metazoa > Arthropoda > Insecta > Lepidoptera > Zygaenidae > Zygaena > Zygaena filipendulae. The sequence continues at coordinate 5,561,432 of OU015649.1, forward strand.
CCGACTATCGTCAGAGGAGGGAACGTGTTAAGGTCACATTACGCCGTTTGAAAATGAGACGGCGGGAGGCGCTAGGAGGGCAACAAATTAAGCTTCTGCTGGGAGCCGTACCGCGTTCGCCTTGAGAGGGACCCGGAATAACATCTCGTGAAACGGAATGTCAGGGTACGTCCACACTCAACTTTCACAATTATAACCTCCGCATAGTGATTTTTTGATAACTTCCTCTACTGTCAGCGTACACCTAATATTAATTTACGACAAGAAAAGGACAAGATGACCGTTTTACCCCCTTTTATACACCATTTTTAGCTCGGGCCTATCTAATACAGGAAGGTACATGATGTATCTATGTACATCAGTAAAGGCAGAGATCTGGGCTGGTTAATTAGTTGTCCGATGTCAAGTGCTGATGCCCTATTCTCCTTTACACTATAATGTTTTACTTTACATATACGCCATCAGTTGATGTCTGTTTAGTTAGCAAAAGCGTTTTTACCGATATGCGGATCACAATATATTTCGATTAAAATGTTAGGAATTCAAAAGTACAGTAGACAAACTTCATTTTGTTTTATAGATTTCCAAGCGCCCGATGTGGATGCGCTAGCCAGGACACGGATGTGCATACTTGCACAGTGTTACACAGCATTGAGTGCACACGAGTGGGTAGGTACATGCTGAAGAATTCACGAGCTTCACCTGCTCTCACGGGTCATAACTCCTGGGATAAATTGATCGTGAGTACGCCAGTCAGATAACATTAAATTCTGACGCCAATCTAGATTTGTAGGAAACTTGTAAGACGTTATTATAAGTTGTAACATGTGTCTCAATGTTCTAAGTGTGTACAAAGTTTATTGAAATAAATCGAAAACTGTCGTTACTGTTTACGATGACCATCTAGTATGTGTTAAAGACAAACAAGAATATACTAAGAACGAGACGAGATATTAAAAATAATTACAAAATAATAACGCTCGCTACACTGTAACTGACGGACCTACAATAAAAAGTAGGGAGAGATCTGCCAATAGCAACGCTCGAGCTTGGTATAAAATTAAATGAGTAGAAGGCGTTTTTATAAGTTTATCGAGCGTTCCACATTGGGCAGACGTCTAATGGTCTCGAAGGCGCCGCGCACGCTGCCCTTGTGTCTCGGCGTACTAGCGACGTGCGCCGCCCGCCCGACGGCCAAGCCGGCTGGGCGGCTAGGGCGGAAACGAGGCTAAATACCTCAGAACAGATAGAAGGGACCTCAACCCAGTTTAGTATGAATACAGAGTGATTTTTGTAAACTAAACTGTTCATCACGCACAAAACACATTCATTAACGTAACAAAATGTATTTAACGCCATTTGACTATGTTTTAATTTAGTCACTATATTTCCAAAATTCGCAGTTTTAGGACTATTGTGGAAAATTAACTGAGATGCCAGCACAGGAAGTTTTGGGAAAGTGTGAGTTTTTGCTCTAACTTCCTTGCAACCGTGGCGCGCCTGCCCTGCCCTGCCTCTTAAGATAAGTTAAGATATTTTTTCCTCTGTGGTAAATAGGTAACAACCTCACATACAAGTTCGAGAATTAATTCCTCACCAATTTCCGCTCGACAATAGAAATTGAAAAAATATTAATATTTTATTTAATGGACGCTAAAAACAATGTAAATCTTATTTTCACAATGAAACGTCTGAAAATATAAAATAGTAATAGGCTTTCATCGTGTTTTCATGCAGATTTTACTCTTTACACCCCTTTCAGATTCCATAAATCTTAAACTAAGAAAAAGAAGTATGTATGTAGGTATGTACGCATAATATTTCTAGACTCAGCGGTTTGGGTTGCGTTGATCATCAGTCGTCAATCAGCTTTTCCTTTTATGGTATACATAAGATATAATATACTCGTACTGAAAGTTACTGGTCTATGAATAAGTACTGTTCAGTCATCATCATTAGTAGTAGTACTAATGATGACTGAATTAAGACTAACCATATGTACGATGAAAAGTGTTTAGCCTGAGTCGTCTGGACGTATAGTGATAATATGTTGTTACCAGTTCTACCAGTTGTTTGGTACCCCAGTACAAACTCTGCTTAGTTTGGAATCTGGCGGCGCTGTATAATTATGTTCACACATTATTATTATTATTAATTAGGTTACACATGTATCAAGTAATAGGTATAGGTAAATAGTTAATTTTATCTTTGGATATTATAGGAAAAACAAGTTGCCGGTTCATATAACAATGAAATACCTAATAACTTTTGAACAAATAACTCTAGTAGCTTTTGGGAGCCCTAGTCCCAATAGAGTTTAATGCGGCTTTATCGACTCAAATTAATCGTGTTGGAAGAGAGCGGCCCTGAGGAAACTTGCGTGAAACGCGATAAAGGACCTATGTTAGTTCGAAAAGCCGTTCATTGCGATTTAACTCAATTGACTTTCGCTAACTGTAAAGCTCGCTAAAGTGAGAACATATTCAATTAAACGCTTCGGATTCTAGAAAGGAATAATTTCAAAGAGAATTAATATGTAAGTATAACGCTGTATCTAAATCTTAAAGATCGACACTGCTAGTGTCTCAAAAATCAGGTCAATTATTATTTTACAAATTTTTGTTTTTTATTTCATTAAAAAAAGTTTTGACTTAAAAACGTGGATGATTGGAAACCTGCCAAAATTTAATTGATGCATCATTAAATTATACGGGTGCTATAGTAAACAAAGAGAACACATTTAAAATTGAAAAAACCTGTTCAAAATATGAATTTGAAAGAAGTAATCTCCATCAATCAATGATTGATTAAATTGAACAGTGTCAGAGTGCGTGTGGAAATAACGTATAATAAAGTCATAATTCTTACCAATATTATAATTGATGAGAAAGTGAGTTTGTTTGTTTGTTCGTTGCGCTTTCACGCCTCAACGGTTCAACAGATCATCATGAAATTTTGTATACACGTTGTCAGGGAAACAGAGAAGGACGACAAAGGTTAAGGTACTTCTCCGCAGGAACTCTGAAAATCGCGCGGGAAAATTGGACCAGTCCTTTTAAATTGGACCAGTCATGGAAGCATATATTATCGGGATTGAATTGTATTTTTTTTTTAACTTAGGTATCTTAAATTTGATTTCTTAAATAGATACAGTTCTGTAGTAGAGAGAAAATGCTGGGTACCTACCTACTTCATTGACATTACATCAAACAATCGTTCGACGATTAGTTTATCGTACCTATGTCTACTCTATTGAATAACCTTTGTATGAAATATTGAATTATATTAGATATCCCGTTAATATCACCTCAAAATTAGTTTTCCCACTTGTTCCATATTAGTTGATCATAATCGAATGTGAGTAAACCTTTGATATAATTTGACGAATTGACTTATGATTTAGAATGGTTTTTTATATTTATATTTTAAATTGATTGATATTTCTTACCATATCGATTGTTTACTGTTTAACGAGTTCTGGGTAATTATCATATTACATATTATTATATTTATTGAGTAGGTACGGTAAAGTAAATAACGCATATTAATGCAAATAAGGTATATGTGATGGACATGACTAAATTACTGATAGTCTTGTGCCTGAAGCAGATAGACTTCAATCATCTGCCCGCATTAGACATAAAGCCAAGACTCACATCAGTGTGTTTTCTCTTCGTTTATTAGTGGTCTTAAAACAAGAGTTTAACGTAGCATTGTTGGTATTTACTCATTAGCACTGAACTTATACGGCCGTACCAGAGTCGTTTTAATGATTACTAAATTTTAAGCAAAGATTTAAAAAATAAAACTGCCGCACTCAGAGACGTTCATTAAATTAATGTTGATTGGCATTTAACTAATTATCTAAATTCAGGATGTCAATATAACAACAATATAACAATAAACAAAAAAACCTGATCACTATAACAACAGCTAGTGAGTTCTAGAGACGTCCAAGTGTTTGTGTACTCGTAATATTATCAAGTGAGAGTTGGTCTCCGGAACGAAATGTCATGCCACAATCACAGTTACGCTTCCTTCGACTACGGCGACCGACCGACACCGACACATAGGAAATGAGATGTGATTAGCTGACACGAGCCGCGAACATTGTGTTGTGCAACTACAGTGTACTGTCGGTAGATATGTCGTCGGCGTATTGTATAATTAGTTTGTTTACAAACAGCCAACATTTTGTATTATGATGACGACAGAAAATGTGTTGAAGTCGGTGTTCGCACATCGGAAATCGATACCATTTGACTCTGTTGTTGTCACAGTTCAAACCTAATTTAACCTAGCACTTGGGACTGCTCGCGAATACTAAACGGTGGCAAATATTGTCCTCGACATTATACAAATTCCCAACCGATTATAAACGTACGAATTATATCTACAGTTTGCCTGCGACAGAAATATTTCAAAATTAATAGTAAACGTGAATAGACGAGGGATGGATAGGTATATCAGAATCCGACAGTTTTATTATATGACTAGCTGACCCGCGCGGTTTCACCCGCGATAATTTCGGAGATCACGCGAAATTGTTCCATACAAACTTTGCAACCCCTTTTCATCCCCTTAGAGGTTGAATTTTCAAAAATCCTTTCTTATCGGATGCCTACATGATACAAAGAACGCACCCTCTAAGTTTCAGGTCTCTACGATCAGCGGTTTAGGCGTTGCGGTTTAGGCGTGCGTTGATCCATCAGTCATTCAGGACAAAGCATTTTATATACGTATGTATAGATAGATAGAACATTTTCATTGGCAAATTATATGAGACGCGCGATCATTAAAGATTCTTATGAAGATTATATTATAGCAAATAACAAGTCTTCTGGATAATAATAATTATTATTATCTATAGCTCCAGGACGATCTACAGCCATGCGATGCAAATCACGAGATAAATGTGAATTCTGAAGAGAATAAATAAAGCCCACTGAAGTTTTATACACGGTTAAAGTTTCTAGACCTGAAGCAGAGCGAAGCCAAAAGGAAATGTTACAATAATTCACAATCATCAAATCAATAGGGAGTAATTTACGTAAGATACTGGAACTTGGAAGCGAAATGGCTTCTTTGAACTTTTGGAATAGAAAATTTTCTAGGAAGCAGTGTCTACTTCGACGGTGAGTGGGAGTGATTCCGAGCCGCTTACTCAGGCACCCGTACCTACCAGGACTGCATAATACATTGCGGAATGAATGCACCGCAGTTTGATCCCTTTCGAGACAACGTAAGTATCACTGTTCCACCAACGAAAAGTTCTCTTGATGTTACTTCAACTTTTCTTTTGGTAAGTGCAGACATCAACTTTGATATAACTACTTGGTGGAGTTGAATGTTCATTTATATTAAGAGTATTTTGGAAAAAATAAAAGAAGCTGAACTGATATTATATTATTTCTAAATCAAGTGTGCTGATTACTTAGCAACATCAAATGATATAAGTAATATGTTTGTTTAATTTGTATGTTCTAAACAAGCAGTTACCTCAATCCAGAAGCCCATTGTTGTAACGATGATATCTATTCTAAGCATATGGTGTTGGTAGAGGCATAGTTTTACATGCTTGTGTTCTTTAAAGATTTATGACAGTAATTAGTTGCTTGAACGCAACCATTAATATCTATTTACGTGCTAGAGCCTCTAAGGATATAATGAAGAAATGAAATACCCATGTAAGTAATTGTCTTACACGTAATTTATAACGCATTGCGTTACAATAGCTTTAAGGATTTATATCATTAAATTCGCAAAACCCAATAATAAAATTTTGACAGTTCATTGTTCAGTTCAGTACCTACCTACAATATTTTCATTATACTCGTAACTCAACCTCAAAATGGTTTCGAAACGATTTTAAAATTTTTAATAGGTCACAAAAAAAAAATTGTTAAAAAAAACTATTTTTCAATCCATTTTAGCTGATTTTTTTTTTAATAATTTTTATCAAGAATTTAGTCTCGGATGATCAGCGACTATTATTTTATGTGTGAATGAGAATTGTCTAAAGAATTTTTCTGAGGATATATCTCAGAGGACTTGCACAATTTTGCTGAGCAAAAGTTGCGAAAGATAAGCGAGAGGGAGATCTTGGTATTTTGCCAAGAGCGTAGGTATAATCATGAAAAATATGACACAAAGACACGGCATGGTATTAAAATACAAAATAAATTTTATCTAGGACAAAAGATCCTTGGTAAATATAAAGCAGCTTGGTTCCGGTTCAGTTGTCATTATGATTTCATAATTAAGATATCAATAGGTAAATTATTTAGTTGCACTTACTTTTAAGCGAGCTTCTTTGGTTTTTAGGAGAGCAAAATCTGAAAACAAAATATGACAATTAAATTTTTTGTACGTATTAAATTAAACTCTGCAAAAAAGGCTGAAAGCCGATTGAAAATGAAGTTTAGTTATAACGCGAAGTAGTTGTACTGCGTATTAAGGGATACAATTGCATATGTGTATACAAGTATTATTTATATAAGGTATAATAAAAATAAAAACCGACGTAAATATGTATTATAGGAGATCTTATTGAACGACTGCAGATGTGTATTACTGTATATTATTATGTATCAACTAGTTGTGCCCCGTGGTTTCACCCGCGTTAATTTCAGAGTTCCCGCGGGAATTCCGGGAAAAAGTACCCTATGTGTTAATCTGATGTAAAAGCTATATTATTGTAAAGTTTCATTTAAATCCATCCAGTAGTTTTTGCGTGAAAGAGTAACAAACATCCATCCATACATACAAACTTTCGCATTTATAATATTATAGAACCAAAACTTATGCCATTGCCATTGTATAAAAAAAAAAATTAGTTATATATGTATTTCGTTATAAAGTAGATATTTTTTTAAGAAATAGTAGGTATTCAAAATTTCATAATCTAAGGTGGTGAGAGTTATAACTTATGTGTACACGAAATATAAAACTAGCCACATGTTTTATTTCGATTTGTTGGGTATGTTAAATATTTAAGTAGGTATAAGCAAGAAGAATCTCACTCAAATTTTCTAGAAAATATAATACCTATTTTATAAAAATCTCGTGCCATAGTTTTTGCTATCGAACTCCTCCGAAACGCCTTAACCAGTTTTCATGAATTTTTTTGTGTATATTTGATAGGTCTGCGTCTGAGAATAGGTCGTAGGCTATTTTTATACTCCTAGGGATAAGGGTAGTGATGCAACTCAACCGAAACGTCAGGCAAAAAAGGTAATAAAAAACATCGCGTTCAAGTCCCGCGTAATTTTACATAATATAAGGGTAGCCATCTCCGGAATATTTCATTTTTATTTTTTGGACCTAACTTTACTTTGAAGTTTACTGCAGGAATTCTAAAACTCACGCGAGTGAAATCGCGGGGCACAGCTAGTTTTATAATAAATAAATAAAATATTGTATTTTATGATGTCGCAAAATAAGTATTGTTTACGATATGCACGTCTACCGAGTAAGGGATAAACCTAACTAATGTTTTTAATATGCTTTTTATACAACGTAAAAACATGGTTCAATGTCACAACAAGCGTGCAAGTCACGTAGTTATCTAATATTTGAAAGGCGCTATTGTTGGTTTTCCTTTCATCATTTTATATAAGTACAAGACCAGTACGACAACCAATTGGATATAAAATGGTAAACGAAATCATTACATTTAACAACCTCACTATAAACGTTGCAGTAGACATATTCGTTACCAACCAATATACTTTAACCTCTTTAACGGCGACTATAATTTTAATTGGGGATATTAAGGTTTCGCGTCATGCAACCCACGAGTCGTTTGGTACAATAAATGACACAATAAATAATAATCATACGCTCATATGAGTGTGTTTGCGAAACTTGAGACTCGGGAATCAATTTAGGTCTCTACAATTACGCTATATGTTAGCAGAAGTGCGTTAATTATTTAGCAAACGAATTCCCAAGTTGAGAGTTAAGCAATAAATCAGTGCGAGGGTCCTGTAGTGTTTATTGTGCAATCGTGGCGCTTATTCTAGTTACATAATCCCCTTTTGCAGCGGGAAGCGAAAAAGCCGGTCTGAAAAACTCCATTACGGGGCGGTATTCATTCCGCCGTGACACAATACGCGTTAACCGACAAAATGAGAGCGTCGCAGCTAGTTACGGAAATAAAAGGCGTTATTACGAATCGAGCTGCACTAGCCAAGCGGTGCGGCAGCTGAGCGTTGCCGTCCAGCGCAACGAGCGCTGCGCGACGCGACGGCAGCGTGGGCGAGGGCCAGGTAAACACGGTTATTTGCATTACACGCCCCGACTCTCGGCTAGGATTTGTGGCATCCGCCGGTAAGCTGTATGAGCGCTCTCTTATTGGGCACTCTAATTATTATTGTTGTATTCAATGTGGCGTCGTCGAAAACGTTTTAGTTAACAATTTCTAAAATAAATTTTAATTTTTTTAAACAGCATTTTTATGTTTTAAATAGTAGATACAATAAAATTTATTAGATGGGTAAGTTTAAAGAAAACGCGCATTAATAACGATTTGTGTCTAAAGAGATAGAAAAACTAATAACCGTAGCTGTGTCTCAGCAAGTTAGGTTTAAGCTCTGTGAACCGCACGGTGTGCAAGTTTCGTCTCTCTCTCCGCCGCTTCACGTGTTGTTGAACGAATCTCAGAACCGAGAAGGCTGAATTCAAACGCTTCAATTATCCACGAAACATTCGCGGATGGCAAAACAAAGATTTCAAAACGTTACCTATACTTACCATTTGCTCTGTAACACTTGAAAACGTTTCACGTGTCTTTGTCTTGTTAACCAGATCAATAGTAGGTATTATAGCGTTAATGTTTTCTCAACACATTAAATTGTTCTTTCTATTTTATTAACAATTAGGTAAGTATGTGCTACTTGGACTAACGACATGCAACGCAGTTAATTAATTATCCGGTGACTTAATTCAAAATTATCGCAAACCTAGATCATCTATACATACTAAATTACATACTATCCTAATTAACTGACTGATTCATCGGCACTCCGACCAAACCGCTGGGTCTCGAAATTTTAAATGTGAACGTCGCCGAAACACTTCCATGTTTCTAGATTTTAACCAAGGTTTCCTTTTATACTGTAACAAGCATCTAAAAATATTTGGAATTTCAATGCACCGGGTTCGAAACTTTGGAGTTACCTTTAGTTGAGTCTCGCAAATCGGTATTTAAACTCTTCTTTCGAAATAGTTTCAAACATAGAAACACGTATTTCAGAGTTTTAGTCATTCAATCCCTAAGGGGGATACGTGAAACGCGGATTGGAAACCAAAGGGGAACAGATCATATAGTTACATGAAAGTAAAATAAGCAATGCAGGTTGTTATTCTTGTCGTAGTTCCCCTTATCTGTATAGGTACATACTCTTGCTTAAAAATACGAAACTTTTGTGTTCTCGTAAAAAAAAACTTTGCGACAAGAATCAGTAAAGTTTGTGAGCGAGCACTTTCAAAAACTCAATCGAACTGCGCGGCACGTTGTGCTTAAAAACTTGACGAAAGTATGACAAAAGCACGTGCGCACCCGAACCTTACAAACTTCTCGGAGGACACCCTGACGTTATTTAGGAGTTTTCGTGAAAGGTAAGGTGTGTTGTGCCGACGCTCGGGGGAATTCCCTAGGCTTTAAAGCTGGTAATTTGATGCGAGTCGTTCGAGATTTTTTCCATCTTGGTGGGTCGTTCGGAGAGCGGGGGATTAGGCCACGCACGCGGCGAGGTGGAGCAGCGGGGAGGCGACGCGCGACGACGCGCCAGATTAATGTCGTGAGCTTTGCGCCAAATTTAAAATGACATTATTTATTTTTCCACCCAATGAAACCCGTCATTGTGAATACTAAACCTGTGTTATTGTTGTGCATTCTTATATTTTTTTGTACTGGCATGTAAAAGAAAAATGGTACATACGCGACGCGTCGAAACGAATATATCTTGAAAATCTTTGACTATGCACGCTTTTTACATTGAATGAAGCTAAGACGGGGCTTATTCAAAGCGGATCACGTAGAATCCATAGACAACCTAGGTGAATCGGATGAAGTAAAAGTAAGTCGATTTTAACTGCAAGCAATTCTTACAATATACTCGAATCGGTTGTGCATCTAGTACCTAGTGAATCTTGTAACTTTTGAGCGAATTGTGAATTTCAGGTTATATTCTCACAATATCGTGTTGAAACGATAGTTAGCTATTACAGATATTTAAGAGGCAATTTCGAAATTTTATCAATTATTTGGATAAGAAGTAGGTATCTACTTAATATATTATTTGCACATTCCCTTCCCTGTTACTCATCGTTTTCCATATTTTTGTGCGTATGGTTTTATGTTATATTAGAAACAAACTTCCTGACAGGTTGGTTTGGCGAGTGATTTTCCACCAGACGCAAGAAATTAGTTTCACATTCCCAAGACATCTTAGAACATGTAATTACTTGTACATAACGAACAAATAAACACCTCGGTTATTACCATACTAGTATACCTACAAGTGTCCTTGACGCGTCATGCCTCACTGTATATGTATACGTACGGCTCAATATAGTAGGTATTTTTTTAGCCAACATGGCAACGAATGTTGGAAAAAGAGGCAGTCATAAAACTGGCGCCCACCATTCGCCAAATAAGGTCGGCGCGGCACCAACGCGACGAGCCGCGAGAGTCCTTGACTTCCGACCAAATGACATAAATTGGCCCATGCCATGGGCGCGGATTCAAAGTTAATCGATAAACAAGCGGAGGAACAGCCTAATCGACGACGGATCGTCCCACCTACGCAGTTTTAAATTAGCTTGTCGTTTTGTTTGGTCACGATTAGATATATCGTTTGAGTAAAAAATAAGATGTCGAAAGATTTCTCGCCTTAGTCTAAACTAAGGGTGCATTTTTTAATACTCAGGTTAGGGCTATTCGATTTTTTTTTAAGTTTTGTATTACGGACTGTCAGACGAATATAAGCAATCTGACTGTTAAATTCTGCCCATTGAAAATTAGCTCTAAGAGTTATCGAGAATTTTTAATAGCTAAATCGAAAGTTTCGCGATCTAATCGTTGCCCATGGCCACGTACTAAACCATGATAAAGGACTCCAAGAGTATAGAACATGTCGGGCCCGGTCTGACGATTAACAATCTTTAAGCCGCTATAGAAAATAGTTTTAATTTTAATAGTGTACTGTAGGTATTTATGTAGGGACGTTTTTTATTATAATATTTGCCTACTATCAGACGAGAGTCCGTAAAGCTAGGAAAATTATTCCTGTGAAGTTTTTATGTCTTGCAGTACGCTCATCTAGCTTCCTATGATCTTCAAAATATCTTCAGTCCATATATAACTTGTCTGAATTTGACTTGGGTCTGATGTCTGTGTCCGCTGGTATGTTATCGCCAGTTGTGAAGTACGTGGCCAAAATTGTATTTTTTATTTGTATAATCTGGAAATTGTAGATACTGAGGTCATATTCAAAATAAAAACAATGTTTTATTAAGTTTAAACAATAGAAGAATGTGTTTCTCAATTTTAAATGTGGAATAATTGAAAACAAAGCGTATTAGAGATCTTCAGGTGCGTTAAATTCTATCGACTAGGAATGTCGACTCTGGTTGTTACGTCCATTTCCCTTAACATCCATTTCCTGAACGTCTATTTCCCTGAATGTCCATTTCCCTGAACGTCCATTCTCTGAAGATCCACTTCCATTTCCTAATATATTTTTGATTAGCTTAGGTTTTTAACAGACTTCAAAAAAGGTTAGGTTAGGTTTCTAGTTTGTACTGCTACCAAGCCGCACGAGCCGAGCGAGCGTAGCGAGCGTGCCGCGGCAGCAGCCGGCGAAGTGCCAAGGACAAATCGTGACAACATTCACTATTTGTCTTCGGCTTGGTCAACAGTATAAACCTAACATAAGCTTCAATGATAGTCTTATGGTCACATTTCGATGGGTATATTTCGAAATCGTTATAAATATTTTTATGTATATGAAAGCGTTTTACGCGGGTGAAATCGCGCGAACCGACTAGTATAATATTCGGGAGATTTGTGACCCAATAGCAAGCAAGCAGTGAATCGTTTGTGTAGGTATTCAATTCATACATCGAAAAGTGGACGTTTAGGGAATGGACGTGACGATCACAGTGGACATTCCGGGAATAGAACCTAACGCACCTGAAGGATTAGAGAAAGTGTGTTGTTGATTTCAATACTTACTGATTAGCCGAGAATTTTAAATCGAGTGTGACAAACAGAATCGCCACCTATTTATTTTATAAGACGCGCATTAGGCACTCACACAACTTTTCCAATTTTCGTACTCCATCAAAAGTGGGACGTTCATAAACTGGTTGAACTTTAATAATTCGACGTTTGTATTACACGAGTGCGTGCCTGTAAGTGTCGTAAAATGTGCGTGCTGTTCGAAATAGATGATTAGGTGCGGGTGTGGCGTAAATTTTCAGCTTATCTCCATGCCGTATAGTCTTGAATTTCAGTATTTATTATACGACTAATATGAAGGCTTCTCATAGAATTTGCACTGATTTTGAAACAAAACAAACAACACATTTTTACATAATTATGAATCTATAGAATACTAGATATTACTTTCTATATCTACTAATTAGGTAATATCAATAGGAAATGACATAAGTAGGTACCAGTAGTTAAACAGAACTATACCAGTAGTTATAACATTTCTAGGCAGCGACAATATTCACGCGGCGGCGGCGTTTGTTTATGTAATACGAACCATTGATAAGACAAACAGTATAATAGTACGTAGATTTAATTAAATTCTAACCAAAGCCATAATATAGAATTTATACCGAAACTAATTCGTGTTTAGCTATTTCTTTCATTGTGTTTTATTTATTTGGCACAGAAAACCTTTTTTCGTATTTCTATGATGACTCAGTATAAATTAGCAATTAGTAGAGTTATTTGTTGTGAATTGATTTAAAATGATTATATTATGTATATCAGACAGCAAAATTAGCTTGTGCCGTGATATTATAATCGTTCAAGTTCATTGGTCACAGGGTCGCTCTCATTCACACTGCCCTGGTTGCACCATTGACTCGTGAAACGGTAGACTGTGCCTGATGTACGTTATTATTCACAGTTCAGCATGAGATCTATGTATTTTTGCTTGGTGACAAAACAAAGCGGTTTGTCGTAGATATTTGTAAAGTGTTTCTTTGGTAAATACATGGTAAATATATAGGTGATGATAAAATTTCAAAATTTTTTGTTTTTTTTTTTTGCGTTTGTTTCTTAAAAATTCCACTGACACGGGTACTAAGTTGAGGCGCAATATACAATAAATTTATTCATAGTTATTAGCGAACACAAAATTAGAGACTTATGTAGTAATATAAGTAGGTAGGTACATACTAGGAAACTGTACTAATTTTCTTTTTGCATAAGAATTGATGGCGAATTTGTTTTTACAAATAAATAAAGATATGTGGAATTTCTAAAGCATTGGTTTGCAAGCAGTTTTTAAATCTATACTAATATTATAAAGAGGAAAGATTTGATTTTTTGTTTGTTTGTTTGTTTTTTTTTGTTTGTTTGTTACGATGTAACTCAAAAACTACTGGACCGAATTCTTTCACTATTAGACTGCTACATTATCCCTGAGTAACATAGGCTATATTGTAATTCGCAATTCCCGCAGGAACTTCGAAATTATCGCGGGTAAAACTGCGCGGAACAGAAATAAAAAGAAATCATCCACATAGAGTTTTGGGATGGATCTCATATTATATTACGGCGCAATCTCCTTTTGCATACTACACGTTGGCAAGGGGTACAGAGATGGACATAGGGTACTTTTTGTTCCGGAATTCCCGCGGGATCTCCGTATTTCCCGCGGGTAAAACCACGGGGGACCAGCTATCTCTGGATCTACTGAACCGATTTTGAACATTATTTCACTTATAGAAAGCTACAGTGATCCTGAGTGACGTAAGGTACTTTTTATCCCGGAATTCCCGCGGGAACTCCGGAGTTTGTTAGTATGTAGGGGGTAATCTCCGGATATACTGAACCAATTAAAAAAAAAATCACTTATAGGAAGCTAAAGTGATCCTGAGTGACATAGACTACTTTTTATACCGGAATTCGAGTGGTAACTTCGAAATTACCGCGGGTGAAACCGCGTGGGTCAGCTAGTTCTATATAAAATTAACCATTGTACTAATGCCACAGAAACTAATTTATACCTACCTAGTATAGCAATCGTAGGCATCGTAAAATACAAATTTACTATAATATTATCACTCGCTTGTGTTTTAAACAGTGAGGTAAAGTGATAAACTAACATTATTTCTATACATATTTGAACTGCAAAGAAAATAGGTGATATAAAAGCTTCGTCCCAAAAGACTTGCAGACTTTATAGAGTAGGGTAAGCATATAAACGAATTGCGATTCACACGTCGCCGTGTGATTCCCAATCAATGATTCAGCGATCGATAAACGAACAAAGCGCATTAGTGAGGCTATCGCTAAACGTCCACTTCGACGGTGAGCAAACACGAAGGCGTAATCCGTCGGCCGGCACTTAGCGCGCCCCGCAAGCTCCGCACTCTAATTGCACGCAAACTAATCTGTGCTGTTGGTACCTAACGCATCACATGGATTTACTCTTTACGATCGTCTTTTCAACACTCGAATTTTGAAGGGGTAGTGTGAGTTTTGATGTACCTAAGGGTTAGTCTCTGCAGTTGTTGAATCGATTCTAAACATTGTTTCATTGAAAGGAACAAAAAGTTCCCGCAGAACATCGAAGTTCTTGCTAGTAGAATTATATCGATATAAAGAAAATTGAGCAAAATCGCGAATATAATGAATGCTATATTTAGGCATATAATTTGTATACCGTGATTTTTTTTTTCTCACTGATCTCTCAAGATCACTGTTTAGAGGAAAAATGAAGTCCCCAAAAATAGGTATTTTAGATTTATATTTTTTACTCTTTAAAACCTACTTATCTTATTATGGGATAGCGACAACTTTTGACGACAAAAAAGATGCTAGCCAGGCAATGCAAAAGACAGAAACTTTGTTAGTCGATAAGCACTCGACGTACAGTCTGCCTTAAGGAGTCTCGTCTCGTCTGTTAGTCTGTTTGGTAGATAGGTATGTAATAAAAGTAGACATTTTGGGTTACCAACTTACCTAAGCTTTATCAAAAGTAAAAACCTGAGAGTTTTAAATGGTTAAAGTTTGTACAGCGTACCACACAGGAAAACGCTAATCTAAATCCTTCCTAATATTACAAATCCGGAAGTAAAGTTTGTTTGATTAGTTTTCACGCCTTAACGGCTCAACCGATCATCATCCAATTTTGAATACACGTTACTAGGGGTACAGAGAAGGACATAGAGTACTTTTTATTCCGGAATTCCTGCGGGAACTCCGAAATTACCGCGGGTGAAACCGCGGGGAACAGCTAGAAATATATAATAAAATAAACTCGTGACTGCTGAATGACCGGATTATTAATTGAAAAACACAAAACACGAACCAATCTAGGTCTAGAAACTTGAAATTCACTGGCTTCTTTTAATGGCATGTCACAAAATAGGATGGAAAGTGCATGATAGCCGTTATTTAGAAAAAAAAATATGTATACCTATGATTCATTTTGTAGTTACTACGACATGTTAGATTCATTACACTAAAAATATAGTAAAAAATATCGTCTGTGGATTATTTTTTATCGCCGATGTAATAAAATACATTTTGAGTAAAGATTTTAGTAGATTCCTACTAATCATTTCGGCAAAGTTTGTTAAGCTCTTCAAGGTAGCTACGTTGTTGCTTATTATTAAGTTTACATTTTATAAAATGAAACGCTACACAGCAGTTCATTAAAATAAAATAATAAAGCCTTAAGTCGCCGACGAAACAGAAGATATTTAAAATAAACGCTTACAATTGAAATTTACACTACAATTTCAGGTAGGTATTGAACAAAGTTGAACGTTATAGTTAAAATAATACACACATCAAAAGTGTCTAGGGACAAAATTTAGGTGGTATGGTATAATCTATAGGTACATGATATGCTTTGTCCTGAATGACTGACTGACGGATCAACGCACAACCTAAACTGCTGATCGTACAACTTGGAGGGTGTGTTCTTTGTACGACGTAGGCATCCGATAAGACAGGATTTTTGAAAATTCAACACCTAAGGGGGTGAAAAGGTGTTGCATAGTTGGTATGGAACAATTCCGCGGGAACTTTGAAATTATTGCGGATGAAACCGCGCGGGCCAGCTAGTATAATATAAAACTAAGCTTAAGGCAGGAGTCAAACTAGCACTTCTCAGCTATTATCTTTTAAAATGTTTCTATTAATAAGAAATCAATAGCAGAATATTATGTAGAGCAAGGTAAGTAGTAGTTGATAATGGCTCAGCAGTATTTGAGCAAAAACTTCCAAAAACGTAAGTAATATATTATACTTATTACAATACACCTACTACACAGATATCAACAAAAAATTGTATTTTACCTTATCACACATATTATTCTACAATCGATTTTTATTCAAATAAAATCTTATATGGTAGGTATAATATGATTAATCCGACGGTAAGGGACCAAAATTTTTACAATGACTCCTCCTGTAAAAGATCTGTAATTACTGCAATGACTCAAGTTCCCGGTATTAGTATAGTATTGTGTGCAACAGAGCTTATCGACTGACAATGATTCTGTAAATATACGTATTTATTGAAGGATTTATTTCTCAACATCTCTTACTAGCGCAGACCAAGTTATACGCTGAGTAATCGGATGACTATAGGCACAGCTCGTTTCGCCCGATGATTTTGGTGTGTGAGTGAGATATTTTATTCAAGTCCAGTGGCTCGTTATCGGATCTCTTTGTCTATAATATGATACATTTTATATTGAATTTTTTAATACGTATAGATATTAGATAGCATTAAGAAAATTATATTTCTTTTTTTTGGTAAACCTTCCTTTAGAACGACAGAATAGAATAGAATTATTTATTTCATATTATCAATCTCATAGTTACATTACTAATAAAAATGTCCAAGGATATTTAGGACTGATGTTACGTGGTACATAAACATTGAATTTTTTTTGGGAGTTTCGCATTTAATTAATTTGTTTGGTTGTTTTATAGCTGGTATGTAATGTAATGCAGAAAATATAACTTTTTGCGCTTGATCGTTCACACGCACGTCCGCGGTGTTTTTTTAACCGACTTCCAAAAAAAAGAGGTTCTGAATTCGACTGTATGTTTTTTTTCTTTTTTTGGCTTCTCTTAATGCATAACTTTCAAAGCTATTAGAAGTCCAAAAAATTAACTGAATCTGTTACAGTTCTGAACAATTTAAAAAGTCAACATTTCTAAAAACAGCCATAGAGACTGTAAAGTTTAATGTTCAAGATTCTTAAAAATTTAATTTAAACCGAAACGTATAGTTAGTGAAGGAAGTGAGGTGTAAGAAAAGTACTGTCAACAACAATTGTCTGTGGATTGGAAAGTGATTCGACATCATTCTGCCGATGGTCATCTGTCTTATCAATCTAGGTTTCGTTACTGTCAATATTATCCGAAATATAAAAATACAATTGCATACCTATTACCTAATACAAGTTCTTCCGGTATCTAGTGCCAGTGGATGGTATTCTGATCAGAAGTTTGTGTCCGTAATCTCGTCTGATAGTTATATCCGGTGCAATGTTTAGAAACAAAATAATGCATAAAAGCGGTTGTTATGGTCTTTTCTTCTTTGGTGTAATTTTGTAGGTACCTACGAAACTGTAGAATAGAAGGAAACAGCTCTTGAAGCGAATTAAAGACTGTACCTACTATGTACTTTGCAAATGGATGTCCTTAAAATTGGAATTTCCAAAGACACCAAATCTTTCGTTGGAACTGATTGATTAATGAGTCATTAGTTTCTTTGTCACCAAATTTCCGCGTGCGAAAATTATCCGTCACAATGACACTATATATATATGACTCTATATTGCACTTGTAACCACTAAACACGTGCACGATGATTCTGGAGTTTGGATGGTTCGCCTAATACATTTTTAAAAGGAAATTCGAAAGAGACCGTAAAAAACACCGAGGTAAATTCGAATGAACCGAACTTTTCCACTTTCTGGGGAGGTTTTTAGTTCAATGATCACATTTCGGAAGGTGACTTTTAATTCAAATTCTGTTTTATGGCTGGTGCCGCAACATTCAATAAATTAGCCTCTTACGGAAAAATGGACATCTGCCCCTCCGGCAAAAAATCCCTTCTTGCAAGTAAAAGGACAAAATTTACGACCCGTGTAAACGTGGGTAGGCGGACCATGCCCACGAGTTGCATGCAAATGGCTCCATTGAACCGAAGAAGCGCGGTTGGTAGACACCGGCCAAGATTAAAATCAGAACACCTCACGACTCCTGGTCAGGTATTTGCGCACTTTTTATCCTGTTTCTATTACCAACTTTCACTTTAGCACTAACCAGTATCGATCAAGAAACTGTTTCTGATAATAAAAATTGCTATGAGATATTTTTTACTGTCTTACGCCTACATAATATCTTCTATTTAAAAATCAATGGTCGTACGTTAGTCTCGCAACAACTCGAAAATGGATCGACAAATTTGAATACCTTTTTTTGTTGTGTTCGATAAAATTAGGAGTTCTTGCGAGAATTCCGAAAGGCGTGTGGGTAAAATCTTGGGACAAAGCTAGTCAAATATATTTTTTTTTGAAAATTTATAATGAAATTGACAATAACACATTAATAGTTCATACAAAATAGCATAGGGAACCACTGAGGATGCTTTATTATTTAATATTATAGTAGGTACTATACTACTATACTACTACTATACTATTACAAGCCGTTACAATATATAAAATAGAAATAATGGAGATTTCATTAAAATATAAATAGATTTTGCATAGCTGTAGGTACCTACTACCTACTTGTATAGATACTCAAAAGCACGCCCTAGTTTGCTACCAAAATAGCTGTGTTTCTGATTCGACGCGACGAATGGTGTCCAAATTTAGATTTATTAAGTGCAACCTCACACAGTCAATATTAATCGTGTGATGTAGATTAATAAAAAGTAAAATAAGCTTTGAATATTTCTCTAAGACAATACCATTTTAAATATTATAAATCAAACGAATTCCGCAATAACAAAATTTTGATGTAGAGCAATAATGTTTTGATGTAGAGAATACCTACTTGTATAGACAATTAATTTTTCTGCTTAATCGGAAGGATATCTGGCATTGTGTACTAACTATAAGTAGAGACAGCATACGTATATGCTCTTAAACAATACAAAATATGACCAAACAGTACAGAAACTTGATATTGTTATGAAGCTACAGTATGAATTTATGACTATAATATGCTTATATTGTATGTTAGCAATAAAACGAGCGATTCCAGCTTTCGTCTCGCCTACGCAGCAGATTTCAGGCGCCGTGCGCCGGCCGACTCACACACACCTCGCCAGTATATTGTGTGTTTGACCTAAATATATAATATTACTAGCTGTTCCCCGCGGCTTCACCCGCGTTAATTTCGGAGTTCCCGCGGGAATTCCTAGACAAAAGGTACCCCATGTCGTTCCCTGTAACCCTGACAACGTGTATGCAAAATTTCATGATGATCGGTAGAGCCATTAAGGCGTGAAAGCGTAACAAACAAACAAACAAATGTCTATGTCTAAATAAACAAACAAACAAACTTACTTTTGCATTTATAATAGTAAGGATGGGACCACAGAACAAATAGAAGGGAGATAAACTCAGTTCAGCATGAGAACATCACTATACAATATACATACTAAACTAATAATATTTACCTGTCTTATAATCTGATTGAGGCTCTGCCTACAAAATTTCTTGGTGATCAGTTGAGCCGTTAAGGCGGAAGAGCATAACAACGAAACAACCAAATAAACAAACAAACTCACATTAGCATTTAAATTCTATATTAGTTAGGATAACTATAGGGATTAGAACCCTACAAAGTAACTTTCTGTTTTTAGTTATAAAATTTGAACGCACGAGCTATTTTCGGGGCGAATTCCATCAAAAATACGCCTTTGTTTTTGGCGTAATAAATGGGAAATTCAGGCCCCGCAAGGGTTCTGTTCTGCGGAATTTCAATTTAATTATGTTGGTAAGTTATCGAATGACAAATGATATTGTGCACGCATGCGTGGAAGAATTCATGGTTAAAACCCAGCGTCTCTAAACTCTAAGCGAAATTAAATTTCTATGAGATCAGACAACGAAGGCCGTGTGTCTAAAACATGTTAGGCACATTACATACAAGAATTAGTTACGTTTGTCTGGAGTGGAAAGTAGAGTAGTCTCGCGGCGCTGTACTTTCTCCCGCCAATACCTACCTACTGCGCCCGCGCATGAACCGTGTAAAATAACGTTAGGCAATAACCCACTCGAACTTGTATGACCATCTGGATACATTTCAAGAATATTTGCATGTTTAACAGCTGTTTTTGTACAATTTGATGAAAAAAATGCGCGCAACTTTTTAGTTATGGTTTAGTAATAATACTAACTATACCGACAGTATTGTTATCTGATTTAAGTAGATCGGAATACTTTACCAATAAACTATAATATTGTAAAGAGAAATTGTCTTTAGTAATCAATGAAAACTGTAATATATAGTCCAGTCATTTGATAGTTTTACCTGGAAAGTTTTTCGTTTTTTTTAACGAGCAGTTTTATAGATTTCGATGTACTCTTTTCGAATTTCAACTTTACCACCTCGTATCTTTGCCGCTCGCGCCGCCATTTTGAAAAATGGTCAAAATTGAGGGTGGCTACCGTCAAGAACTGCAAAGTGAAGAAGATTGCGCTACATTTCGGAATTGCGTCATCACCACGATAAAAGGAGTTTTTGTTTTCTCTAGTTTAATTTTGTATATAAAATATTTATATCTTAAAATGAGTCTGAAAGGGATTATTATCGAAAAACTGCTATAAGGCGCCATTTTTCAATATGGCGGCGCGAGCGCCAAAGAGGTGGTAATTCGGAAAAAGTACATTGAAATTTATGTAATATCCCATTTTCAATACTCCCCGAAAACTTCCCAGGTAAGCCCATTTTTTGCAGGTTATACGAGTCAAGCATAAAAAAAACTTTCCCAAATGTGCTTTTCTTTGTTCATATAGAGGATATAGTTATAGAGTAACACCAACTGCGATGCTACTGTCATCTTATAACGTCATGTGAATTATTGGATACATAGGTTGGTATGGCATATTCGGTACCTACGACGCGACACCCACATGCGCTTGGGTAATTTCCGATTGAGAGCTATACCTATCGTGTACTACCGACTTAGGTCAACTAGTGCTACGCACACAAGCGCACTGTAGACGCGTATAGTGTACCTTTCCAATATTACATTCGTACACACATAGACAGGTGAATGAACTATCATGCTTTTGACATTTACATAAAATGATCTACGAAACGGGGACGTCAGTAGGTACCTACTACGCAACAATGGTCGCCATGGCTGTATTAATTACTTTTATCTTTCACTTTATTAAGTCTGCATCAAGATTTAAGATACAGCCGTTCCGTTTCTGCGCGAGAGTTGGTGCAGCTCTTTGTATATGAGTACATTATTCACAAGAACGAGTTTTAGTTGTGAGAGCGACTATGCTATTTATGTGGCGTAAAGTATTTTAGTGGCGCAATGATTCATCCGGACCAAAATATATGGTGTAACTATGTAAAATTTTAGATTTGTTGTGCGAGCCAGCAAAATAGGATTATAGTAGGTATAAAAAATAAATGCTGATCTTTAAAAAAAAATATAATAATAATATCAAATACAACAAAAAGCGCTCTAGGTGGTAGAATTTTTGAGTCTTTACAAAACTCAAACTAGCGTCAAGGTTCATTCTAAAGCTGGGTCTCCACATTTGTAGCATTTCTGTGTATCGTATCTCCGTTATGTGGCCTCAGCACGTATCATGATCGTTAGTTTGGACACAAAATGATAACCGTTAATGATACACGCCGTATCTGATACAGCCCGATCCGTACTAAACACGTATCTTGATACACCTCGTATCCGATAAGCGTATCACGGTCGGTGGTATGGACGTATTTTGATACTGTATCACGATACTGTATCTGTGATAAACCGCGAACCATCCTGTGTCGGTTTTTTGGCGGTAGTCAAAGAGGATACACGTCGTATCGAACAAGTTTGGACGTGAATGCTGCATTTTATACGCGATCATTAACTAAAACCTAACATGATACAGCATTTACCTACTAAGTATGAACGCGTTTTTTTCGAAATACGCCTTAATGATACGATATGGACAAAATGAGCGTCCATATTAATGATACAAATACTCGATACGATACGACTGATCGTGATACGTCAAAGTGCTACAAATGTGGACGCAGCTTAAGATATTTTAATTAAAAAGAAATCGATCGGAAGTTTTGTAAAATAGGGTAAATATTAGATATCTAATATTTGCCATTCATTTTATTCCATTCTGCATCATTTAAACTTTTTATCAAAAAGTGCCATTTTACATTTAATTATAATTCCTACTTTAGTAGGTAGGTACATATACATAAATAGCTCAATGCAATTTTAGCGATTTATGCAATACTGCATCATTTATCAAGCTTTTACAGTATTTTATTACAAAATATTCTTCTATCAATTTAAAAAAAAAAAAATGAAATATCTTAGTTTTTTATTTAAGTTACTGTAATTGTGACGTTAATACATATGTCCCTTAATAGCAGGAGTAAAAGATCGAAATTTCGATCAATAATTTTAGGTATCGACTAATTCAGTCACCAATCACCACTCAGGCACACACCAGTTGTGTTCGTGTGGTTAAGTCATATATTATGCCAAATATAGTCTTAAGTTTACATAAGCTTATGAACTCATGTTTAAACCTTCAAATTGCTCAACTTACTGATTCTAACTGTTTCTCGCGGTTTCACCCGCGTCAATTACGGAGTTCCCGCAGGAACTTCGAAATTACCGCGGGTGAACCCCCGGGGAACAGCTAGTACGATCATAAATCATGTACCTATCCGTTTATTAAGATCTATGGAAAGGGATTAACAGTAGATTTTACAACAAATGCACAAATTCGGCTCGGGCTGCTAAATGTCTCAGATAAAAATGGTTTTGTGGACAAGTTATAAACTCTGTTTTTCACTTCTATTGCGAGGAAATAAAACAGTAGAAGGTATAACATAAAATTTATTTAATTAAAATTCAATGTGAAATTTGTACAGTTTTGAATACTTAAGGAAATTGTTTTTTCCGACATATTAACGGTATTTATGTCTTAAAAAACACATAAGGCAAATAAGTAAATATTATAAAATCACAAATTCTATCTATGAACTTCTTATTGTGTTTGGTTGTATGGCTCATTTTCTTTGCCTTAATATAGATACATTATATGAGTAGATACGTTAATGCACTTGTGCACAAAGTTCGATTATGTGCAGCCTATATAATCCTGCACGAGTACGCACTTTCAGAGCATGAGAAGTGAAGACGTTATTTTCGCAGTCACCTTCTTCATACTATATGAATTTAAAACACAGGCTTTGTTAAAAAGCGATCGGTTCAATGATAAAGGGTATTATGACAATTTTAAACTAGAGTCACGCCGACGCACTTCCAAACTCCACGCGGGCGGCACGGGCAAGACCTAGTAGGTAAATCAATAAATTTCTGATAAGTGTCAGCCAAATACGGTTAAAAGTTCATTGTCATCTAGTTACAACAGAGAACGAAGTTTATCGACGTGAGAGGAATAACCTTAATACACGTAGCGCGCTTTTTTGTGTTCCCAAACGATGACTTGTAATGTGATTTCGACGAAGCGAACTAATACCTACATGGTTGAAACTTGAGCAAATTCTCGGGACAGGTTGCGTTATCTGCTCTTATCTAGACGCCGTGTTAACCCACAAAATAAAGTTATAATAATATAATAATAATTTAATCCACTTCACTATGTGTTTACCTGAATAGATTGTTTCAATATCAACAAATTGTTGAACATAAAAAAATTCAAAATGGCGCTATAATTTTAAAACACGATTTACCCAAAATTTCTCCAGTGTGGGTTAACACACTATTGCTTATCTATGTTTGCTGTCGTAGCCTTAGCCAGGGACATACCACTACCTTATTATAGCAGTTATTAATTTAAGCTTACTTTGGTTTTTTTGTCTTTATCTAAATTCTGACCTTACATTATATTTGAAGTAACTGTATTATTTGGCCGCAATGGTATGGTAAAATTGCAGCAGATGTAAGCGTGTATTGAATATGGCCGCAATTTTATAGCTTGCATGAGACTACATTCAGGCCATTGTTTCAGAATAGAACCAGTTTCGTGCATGCGATTGTGGCGTTGTTTCGGTGTTTATATTCGGCCATAAACGGTTAATCATAACAGAAGGATATTCGTTATTGATTATTATAAAATACCTACCATACATACGTACATAAAAATCTAGACCAGCAACAGGAGTTTAGGTTTGATTATTACCTATATCCTAGTATCCTCCTAACATCTCATAAGATGAGTTTTGTAATCAGTGATTAGCAAATATCGGGATTTCCTTTGAACTCTTCGATATATTGAGATATAAAGTATTCTAAATATTCACCGGGGACCGCAGCTACTATACTTCATTAATGCACAGACACGCTAAGGTACTAATCTATCTATATTATATAAGATCTTTTGTCCTGAATGACTGATGGATCAACGCACAGCCTAAACCGCTGATCGTAGAGACCTGAAACTTGGAGGGTGTGTTTTTTGTATGATGTAGGCATCCGATAAGAAAGGATTTTTGAAAATTCAACCCCTAAGGGGATTAAAAGGGATTGAAGAGTTTGTATGGAACAATTCCGCGGGAACTTCGAAATTATCGCGGGCGAAACCGCGCGGGACAGCTAGTAATATTATAAATGCGAAAGTGAGTTTGTTTGTTACGCTTTCATGCCTTAACGACTGAACCGATCATCATGAAATTTTACATACACGTTATCAGGGATGGGAGGGAGAAGGACATAGGGTATTTTTTATCCCGAAATTTCAGCGGGATCTCAGAAATTTTCGCGGGTGTAGCCGCGGAGAACAGCTAGTCATACATATATATATAAATAAATCCCTATTTCTATATCTATATAAACAAGTTTTTAATGGGTACAAAAGCTAAATAGGTATTCAAGGTAGAACGGCAATGTCCATTGACCCCGGTAGGTCGGTAGCTCGTTCATGAAGTCTGTATAATAATAATCAAGTAGATACCTAATGCCGTCTGTTTAACTTAGTAAAACATTTAGGTACATACTAACAGGGTTAAATATCTAAACTAATTGTAAGGTTACATAACATACCAATGTAACAACATTACAAAAGAAGAGAGAGTAAACAATAAAATAAATAAAATAATATTGTTTTGTTTTGAAATCGTTCATAAAGCAAATAGCAAATTGACTTTCTTAGTCGAACTCTCTACTATTACGTATATTATTATGAAGAGTGAGATAACTATACATCGTAAAGCATAAAGTCTCCCTCTCGCGTTGTAGATGACTATTAAGAGTTATTTATTGCTTGAGAAAGAAAAAAACAAACTGAACCGTTACAAGTGAATGTACTAGTCATAAGCAGATCCGTCTGTCTGCTTATTATGAGCCCACACTAAACTGGATCTAAGTGGCTAGTGCAAAAGCTAGGCGTTCATTTTGTTCGCTTTATACCTACTTTACTTAATCACCTTGCGTGGGCCAAGGCACTAAGGTGGGTTATGCTTTAATAAAGTGAATGTAAAATTTTCGATTATTATCTGCACCTATCGGTGTGCCGCATGTGGTTCGCGAGAGAAGGGCGATTGCAACTGCCACTTTCAAATTTACGCACATATCGCGTTGTGCAATCGCAATGCACCAGTGACTCATGCCAGTATAAATAACAAAGTGCTTTGTTAATTAATATCTAATGACACAGTAACAACATTCGATACACGCACGACATTTGAATCTACATAAACTAACACGTTCGTCGTTCACGTATGGTATATTCAACGTGGTTAGTAAATTACATTTAATTTTAAATTGATTATGTCAATTTAATACCAGAATGAACTAGCGGCAAAAATCTTTGAAGAAATTTCATCCAAAAAGCTATCGATACCTAATAGAGTATTATGTAAAATTAGTAGAGTTTGTGAGGTTAGGCCTTACAAAGTTAGGGTGTGTACTTGTGTAGAGTTAGTAGCTTGGCTCTACATGAGATTTGATAATTTTTGGACAGTGCGAGTCATATAGTTTCATCTTGGCAACATTTAACATGAAAATGTTTTTGGTGAGATATATTTAATGCAATGTTCCTATCCCGACGGAATCTCGGAATTCATGTAGGTGAAACCACGGGAAACAGTACATAGTAAATCATAATTTTTAACCGATTTCCGAAAAAGTAGGAGGTTCTCAATTCGACTGTATGTTGTTTTTTTGTATGTTTGTCACGCCGTACGCGGTTATTCGAAGACGGCTGGACTGATTTGAAAATTCTTTTTTTGTTTGAAAGGGTATACAGGAATATTTTTTATTCAGAGCGCAAACTTTTACGAATTAAATTTAAAGGAGTTTAAATTAACACCTTTTTTATTTTGATAAGTCTTAGTACAAAAAAGTAAAGTTATCGTGAACGAAAGATGTGTACTTTGCAATTGATTTATTGGCTACTCTATTCGGCGCCGTCACCGCTGCGCGCGAATTACTGATACGCAACCACCAAAATTTTTTTGCGCATTGCTTAAAAAATATTCCTGTATACTCTCGAGGTGGTCCCATTGTTATGAAGTCAGGGTCTGATGAGGGAATCTTTATAGTTTGCGATTCGATTAGATAAGTTGTCACTTTATAAATATAAACCAAGCTACTTAAAAGCGAAAAATGAATAAAATTTTAACAAAAAAATTAAAACCGACTTCAAAACACAAAAATGCACTTACACCTAAAAGTTAAAAATAACAAAATACCGATCGGTTTGAAGTCGGTGTATAGCCCGCTAGCGTCTGCCCGGGAGTCGGGACCTATTTGGCTTAGCACCGACTTCAAACCGATCGGTGTTTTGTTATTTTTAACTTTTTGGTGTAAGTTCATTTTTGTGTGTTTTAAAGACGGTTTCAATTTTATATTAAAATTTTATTTATGTTTATTTATTGGTTTGCCAACAGATTTACATTATAAAATATTATATATAAAGTGTAGTGAGTACATGTTATTTATTTTGAAGTCACTACGAAGAAACGCTTATATAGCATTTCTTTGCACAGAGATAGTCAGAGAACCGGAGAGTGAAAGAGATTGTTTAAGAGTTTGTGTATCTATATAATGGCACCGACATAATTATAAATTATTTTATAAAGGTTCTTTAAAATAAATATGAATAAAAAAATTTAAAAAACCATTTGTAACTTCTATTTAGAGTAAGTAATAGACGCTCTATCTTTAGATTTTGTGGTGAACATGCGAGACTTATTGTATAATCGTAATGCCGGCTGTACACACTCGCCAAGAGCCTCTCGTCGAATGTCGGGCGAGACAAGACGAGAGCAGCATGTACACTGCACCATGTCTCGGAGTGTCTCGGCGAGTGTATGTAGCCGGCATTAACCCTTCGATCATCGATGGACATGTAATATCATTAAATTTTCACGATGGCGTTTTATGTTACCCGCGTCGCCGGTTTCGCAACTTCATGCATATTTATCAAAAATATCGTTGTCGATTGAAAGGCCGCATAATATAAATATAAACAGTAAACACGCACCAAATCCGGCGCACGGTCCGGAATTGCAAGTCTACGGTGCGGTATGGCGAGGGTGGGCTTTCGCATATTGTGGCCGTTGCAATTCGGGTTGCGTTCGCTCGTTGTCCGGTAGTCATTAGCGAATGCACCCCTGGCGAAGGGTTGAACGATTTCTGCGAAACGCGCCCCGCCACCGCTATGAATCATACTAAATTGTCAATTTTCCCAGGGAAATACCACATGGTTTCCTGATTAAACTAAATAACTTATAATGTGTGAACCAAGAGAACTTGGTTTTGAGGTAATTATAGAGCTGCATAGTTTGCTTTTGTATTATTAGATATTTATATACTCGAGCGAGGTTCAAAACCAAACCAGAACGCTATAATATAATGCTCACTATTCCACACTATCAACAAGAAAGTTTTTTTTCATCACATAAAATTTTTTTGATCGAGTTTATATTTATGCCTATTTTTGTGTACCCAATCTAGAGATGGATATATTAATGAAAAGGTATGTTATTTTGTTTGCACACTAAAAGAGACGGAGAGAAAGAGACGGAGGAAAATAAATTGTGATAAAAGTAAAATTACTGATTACTAAAAAGTAAAATTACTAAAAAGTATCGGGTGATTCGATGGTTGGTGCCGATTCCCGAGGGAACGGGTAGCGCGTGAGCAACGACAGCAGCCCTAACACGGGTGGTGGTGACATGAGTGTCGCGAATTTTTTAAATAGCAGGTTCTTAGAGGTAACAGACGGACAAAATACGACATATACCTTCAAATTATGTGGATTATTTTCCCCAAAACTGCAGTGGGATTTTTAAGAACCGTAATAAATAATATATATTAGAAATAGAGTGTTCGTAGCCCACCAAATGTCATAAACACGTATTAGTTCAAAATGTGGGTAATGAAATAGTGTAGGCATATGTAGCTAATGCCGCAGTTTTATGAAATGTATTGTTATTTTATGTGAATTAACAACCATAAAAACAAAACAAAAATAAAATAGCCGTTGAGAAATATCTCACGACGAGAAAATTTTGTCAAAACCCGTGCGACATATGTCGTGGGTGCCGTGCCAGCACCGCCCGCGACTGTTCATAATGGATGGAAAAAATAAAGCGGTCACCGCTCCATAAAACAGTTTTTTCATTGTGTCCGAGTTCCCTGGGGTCTGAATAAAACAGCAGCTCGTGTCGAGTTCGCGCTAATTTCTGCCGACGACTTTAAAATGGTTACGCGAGCCATACGGATTTTGGATATTTTTAGTTAGAAAAAAATTTCGATGACCTCAATCTGTTTACTAAGTAGGCACTAGGTACCCACCAAAGAATAGGTAACCAATGAATTATTACTATGTAATGTACAGAATTCATAAAAAAAACTCAGTGACCATATACGATTGCCATTGTTTGGTATGCAAAGAGACTTGATTCGATAAATATTTAATTTGTAGTCAGTGAAACAATCGGCGAATTTCCATTAAATGCTGCCATTAGCATCAAGGATCAATCAATTTAATGCTCGACTTCTTGCTGTAACCTAATCCAGATTTCTTGTTGCTCGAAGGGCGAAATGTAGTCTACAACTAAACTAGATAGAGCGGAAATGGGAAATATTTGCTGTTATTGTTTAATGCAATGTCAGACACAAACAAATTGTGAGTTAGAAAGAATGTAAACATTTAAATTGAATTCTATAAACATACTAGGTAAGGTTATATGAAGTAAGCAGTTTCTTTTTTATATCCAAGGTGTACATTTCAGCCTTATTACACTGCAATATAAAGAGAAAAAGTAAGTAAATTGCTCGAGCCGTAGCATTGTAAAAGACTCATAAAACTCCCACATATTTCACGGCAAATAAACTTCTCATCCTATGAAATTTCCTTTTTGGGAGTTCACTACAGGTAATATTTCAAAACATGTGTCATTCATAACTTTCACCTTCGCGCAATGTCTGTCGATGGGCACGGGCCCGGGCGGGAAGGTAATTCGTGAGCGCGCTCCGTTACGAGTATCCCTAGCCAGCGAACCCGACTACGTTTTATGACCGCGCGAGGGAGAATAAACAAAAAATAAAAATAAAAATGGCCGACATAAAACTATTTGTTCGAATTATATGTCGCGCGCAAAAAGTTTCGAAACGTAAACCGGCACGGCACCCGGCGGCGACGAGAATTGTTCGCGATGTCGAGAGAAATGAAAATGGAATGTATCTGTTTGACGAGAGGGCAGGGGAAGGAAGGGTCACACGCACACCACGCGGTGCATATAAGCACCAGCCTCTACTTGTGTGCGCTCCAAGTTTCGGTCAACAATGTTCCAGCCTCCAAGTCTCCAACTCACACAATGGGGGTAAATCGTGAATTTTTGTATTCGATCAATTTGGAAATTAGAATTTTGAAAATGATTACCCATTAGCTGCGCGTACAATGAAAGTTTTCTTTTCACAGAAACCTTCTCAGCTCACTACAGAGCACTAAAGTACGGTACTAAAGTTTCATCGCAATCAGAAGAACGGTATCTAGGCGTATATAGACGATAAACAAATAAAAAAACATTAATTTGTATATTGATACTACATAGATAGATATAACAATATAAGGTAAGTAATACAATAAAATTGTTTTCAATACACTTTTTGAATTATTGTTCTATGTTTTAACAGTATGCTAAAACGAGAGTAATAGAATTATTTACCGTACTTAAAACTTTATTGCGTCACTGTCAATGTAATGCGGTGTTTACAGTCATTTTATGGCATATAAGAACATCGAAGCAACAAGGGCAGACTAACAACTCGTCTGCGCGACTCGAAATCCTTAGTAGCTGTTATAATCGGCTCTACATTAAAATTAATTTAATATTAAAATGAACATTTAGAAAACTTGGAATCCAAATTTATTAAGAAATTCATATGAATATATAGTACAGCCTTGAATGAAAATTTAGAATTTATATACTATGTACTTCATTTCAAAATCGCAATGTTAATGTAATATTTAATTTAAAGAGTTATTACATTTGTTTCTAGACATCTAATTTATACATATTATGTATACCTAATACTACATGTCTTAATTAAAGATGTTTTTTGGTCCGGCATTTACGGACATTTTGAGTAAATGCCCGATAGACGTCCATTGACGCCGGACCTAGTCTTAACTGATTCATCAACGCTGGGCACCTAGACCTCAGCGCTAGGTCTAAAATTTTTTTGCATGGCTTCCTTCTATACTCTTTCCTACAATATATGTGTAAGTATATGTTATAATATATTATGTAGTATATTATACCCTTGCTTGGTTTCCACGATGCAAACTTGTAGCTAATACGACGACGACCCGATTGGCGCAGTAGGTCACCATCATGCCTGCCCGCTAATCAAGGGGTTCCGGGTTCGATTCCTGGTGGGGGTGGACTTTGTGTGATGAACACAGGGTTCCATTTTCCAGTCTGGGCGTATATATATATATATCTATATTATAATATATATATAATAATATGTAGTATATACCACGTTTGCTTGGTTTTCACGACACAAGCTTATAGCTTGGTGTGGGATCAAGTAGATCTGTGTGTTGTGAAGTGTTACTTTTATTATTATTATTTTAAAATATATCCATATAAAGGACAGAACTAAAAAAAGTATTCATAAAAATTTAACCTCTCTGGACGTGAAAATTTGTATGAAAGTATTTGTCATTTGTTACGTATATATTACATGGCCGTTTCATCCCTACTATCCCTACTAATATTATAAATGCGAAAGTAACACTGTCTGTCTGTCTGTCTGTTACGCTTTCACGCCTTAACGGCTGAACCGATCATCATGAAATTTTGCATACACGTTGTCAGGGGTACATAGATGGACATAGGGTACTTTTTACCCCAAAACTCCCTCGGGAACTCTCAACATATCACGGGCGAAACCGCGGCGAACAGCTAGTTTAAAATAAAACGCGTTATTTAGCGTTTATTGGTAGTTCAACACCTAAAGTGAAACGCGGGTGAAATCGCTAGTGGTAAAAAAAAAAACAGTTGTTAAAAATATCTGCAAAAATGGCAAAAAATCTTAATATTAAGTGAGGTTTAAAAAGCCACTAACAATAAGTGCAAAAAAATATTAGGTTGGCGTTAAACTAAATTATAATAATGAAGCTGTTTCATGAGAAAATTTATTTGAAGCTAACACAAAGTTAGTGCAGTGCTTATAGAAGGCAACCGACTCGTGTGATGTGGCTTATTAGTGCTATAATATTTTATAATTATACTATATTTAATGCAGAGTATAAAATACCTCAATATTTGATTTGATTGCAGTCTTAAGGTCTGTAAGTTTGTCATCATTAGGTTGTATCTCATTTAGTGCTGAATAATATGAATATACACATAGATTCACGATTATCTCCCATATAGGTCCCTTCCGGGAGTAAGTAGATACCATCAATTTATTACAATATATCAGCTTTATACTCGACCATATTAATGAACATAACAGATTAATTTATACACACTCCGTCATGTCGGTAAGTAATTACACACTGATATACCCTGCAATTTTTAAAGGACTTTTCTATTTGTTGCTTTACGTTTCTTGCCGTTAAATATTTAGAAAAAAAAATCATTAGAAAAGACTCTTCAGCTACTATGATCGCTACTTACTGTGAGTATAGGTACAGCTTCAACTATGTATAGGTAAGATTATACGTATGTCAATGACCGAAGAGAACTATGGAAACCGCCAGTGCTTTAAAATGATATTTGGTATTATTTAAATGTTGGTACTGGTGTAGGTACTCGAAGTCGGATCATTTTCTAATACCTACGAATTTGGTTAGATAAGTGTCCCATAGTATCGGGTCACCGGAATCAAGTACCAACTAGGCGGTTAAGAGAACATAAGCCTATTGGAAATTTGGAATTGTGATCTGTGTGATTGGAAACGGCGACAATGTCATGGGTCAGGTCGGAAGCCTGCTCGGCGCTCTACTGCATGAAAGCTGGCCGACTCCAGCGAGCCGTGATTGACATGTCCTTCCGCTGACTGCCACCGCACGCTCCGTGCTGGCGCAGCACTCATACACCACTATCCAGTTACCACACCGATTTTTCCACCCACTCTTGCGACACAAAACGTTCTCAGTTTAAAAATAAAATAAAAAGCTACCTACCAACAGTAATATGATAATCAATTCCACACAATAATAGCCTAATTCATATTCCGCTTGTGTCATCTCTGTAAGCATTATTATCCGCATAAGGGAGACCGACCTACCGTCGTCATATTTAATGGATATATTATTATAGGTATAAAACGACGTGTACCAAATCCTTATATAAAATGAAAGTCGTGTCGCGAATTCTACACTCTAATAAATAAAGAGCCAAAATGCGACCCTAATCGGGCAAAACGACTACAATGCAAACAGGCGCGGTTGAATTGTTGAGAACGCAAACATTTATAACATTAGAGGCGTTGCGTCGCGTCGCGCAAACCCATGTCTCTAATGATTTTCTATAGCTATAGGTACGTGTAAAAAATGTGTTAACGAATAAAAATATAATTATAAAACTTATGTAAGGTAAGTATATTTCAATATTCATTGTTTTAGGTAGGTCTGGCGAGGCGGGAGCCAGGCGGCGGGAAATGTCGCTTATCTGACGCCGCACCTTTTGTCAGCAGGCGTTGACCCAATTCAAGTGGCACTCGGCCTACAGGGCCGCCTCTACTTCGTCTTCACTAGAATACTTCAATGTCAACTAAATCTATTTCACTCGTAGATCTAACCTTATTTTCACGTAGTAACTTTTGATTAAAACGTGACCCGAATCATCGTAGTTTGCTGGATATAAAATGTGGTAAATTATGGTAAATCGATTTGCTGTTTAATTACACCCGATGTTAATTGAAAAAAGAAAAACCCGTTAATTTGTGGCCGTACACGAACGTCGTTTAGTTCTGTGCGCATTTGCAAATAGTGCGGCACATTCACGCGATTAAAAACGGCAAGTTTCTGTGAGGCCGATCGGCGCGCGATACGCTTGCGGGGTCGAAAATAGCGGAGCGAGGGCCGTGCCTGGCGCCACCCCGCGCCGCTCTGTGTCAACTTTCAATCACGACAGGCGGAAGGAAACGGACTAGCTCGCGCTGCGAGCTGCGACCTACCACAGAAGCTCGAAGACGGTAGCGAAGCCGCACTTCAATAAAAATAATAACATTAATTTGTCTTTTTTGCTTCATGTTTCTTTAGTTTCATTTTTTCTTTTATCAAACACAGTGTACCCATGTCCCATACATTTGCTGTCAGTCAAAACCAGCTAAAATATTCGTAGAAACTTATCACATTTGTAACCAATTAACTAAAAAAACCACTTGGTTCAGTAGGTATAGATAGCCTAAACTAATGAAAATGAATTTAATGAAATGAAAACAACGAAATTTAATTCGATTCGATCTTTAGATTAATTTGGAGAGTAAGTACTCTGACAGGTCGTTTGTCCACTGTTTACTTTTTTTTAAATTTAAAAGACATCATGCCGTAAAAACCAAAACAAACTTTGTTTGTGTTATAAATAATTAATCCGTACGAAATGTAAAATAAATAAAACTTTCACTGTTTTTATTTTAACCTTTGCTCTTTTGTTTACTTAGTAGCGAGCAAAGCCTCTTCGTGCCGACAGTCGCTTTGTCAAGCGTCAAGTGACACTAGCTCGACCTTCTGTCAGATAATTTGGTGTACGAATAAAATCATTCTCGACTCTATATTTTATTGTGAGTTATGGGTTAATGATATTTTTTCTTGATATAATGACAGCACCGTCGGTCTTTGATGAGCGAAGTGATTGCTATGCCAGGTGTCGAGGGTTTGATCCCCGCGTCCAGTTTCAACATTAGTTTATGTGCCGAACATTATTGTGATTACCCTGAGTCTGTATGCTTAGTGATACTGACCAAATTTGGTAACGATTTGTGTACTTAATTTTCAAGAACTTTTGAATAAAGTTATTGAGAGTTTTTTTTTTTTTTTTTTTTTTTTTTTTTTTTTTTTTTTTTTTTTTTTTTTTTTTTTTTTTTACACAGATCTACTTGATCCCACAGTAAGCTATTATTAGCTTGTGTCGTGGAAACCAAGCAAACGTGGTATATACTACATAGAATTACTTATATATTATACTATAGATATATATAAACACACCCAGACTGGAAAATGGAACCCTGTGTTCATCACACAAAGTCCACCCCCACCGGGAATCGAACCCGGAACCCCTTGATTAGCGGCTAGGCATGGTGACCTCTACGCCAAACGGGTCGTCAATTTGAAACCGAAAACGAATGTTGAAACTTTCAGTAACATGAATTGTCTTCATCAATATGTCAATTAGGATTCAAAACGAGTGGCGGAGTTTGCACAGGTGTCCGGGACCCGAGCCGTTTGCCAGCCCATTAAGCAAATAACGAGCCCTAAGGATAAACTCGTAGGTAGTAAAGTTTATTAATGGCTCGATTACAAGCTCGACCCAAGGCAGAAAGAAGCGCTATCAATCAGTCAGGTGAGCGACGGTCGATGGAGCAGCACCGAGGCGCCCCCCGCCAGCAACGCTAATAACAAAATTCCGACGCTTCTGTTTATTCCTCTAGGAAGGGTGAACATGGACATCACCGCAACAGTTGTTTTGGTTGGGCGATTGAATTAGAACCGATTAAAAAATTTGGATCTATGAAATTCATCTATACCTACGGGTGTAAGGCTAAACGAGATGGAGAGTGGTCAACATTCGATTCTCGTCTCAAATTACTAAAAAAAAATGATTTTTTAACGTTTATCACCGAAATTTGAGACGGATATTTTTAATATTGTTCGTATCGTTATTGTTTCTATACCCTACCTTTTTTGTTCCGCTTATTGTTCAGTGTATTCATTCCATATGCCAATATTTCCGTGCGTCCATTCCGTCCACATGCTACTTACAGAAGTGATATGAAAACTTTGCTTTAATATGTAACATGCCTTTTGGAGGGGTTCCCGTGCAGAACGCAGTTGTACCAGTCAAGATACTGTATCTAGTAATACGTGCTACAAGCTCAACAGTTCTGATGAGCTGGGCGGTCAAGAAGACACAGCAAGTGTTGATAGAATGGGAATAGTGCAGAGGTAGCAGTGAGTGGCTCGCCGCTGTCCGAATGGCTCAATTACAGTTAATTCGCAGCGCACACACATTTGGTGCAAGGTGCATGGTGCATGCATGTACCGCGTCCACATTAATGTATGTAAATGCATGCGACCGGCCGCCATCGCCCGCCTACGCTCGCAATATTGCAACATTAACCGGAATATGGTCGACGAGACGTACATTTTCGACAAAACTCCACATTTGCAAACGTTATGCAGCCACTCATTTGTAATAACAGAGGTTTCGTGTAACCATTGACAGGATATTGACATTACTGATATTAACTGATTTTCGTAACTATTTAGGAAGATCTACCTAATTACTTTAATAAGTTATATCCAGATGCCTGGGTTTTAGACCTTTTATCCACCGCCGCCGTCACCGATAACGAGATAACCTCGTCAAAGAAGCGAACGATACATAAATCCATAAAGTGATAATCATGGGTAAAGTGATCGACATGACCCCGTGAATTTTTTCTTAAAGGCAGACTCTCCAGAGAATGGACTTTCTCGTTATGCTGTCTTAAGGTGTCTGGTGACGCAGAAATTGTCTCGTCGTACAAACCACCGATTACGAATTTACGAGACATCGTTTACTATGTTGTCCAGAGATTATTAAGTCGACGAAGCCGCC
The DNA here is from genome assembly GCA_907165275.2 of Zygaena filipendulae. Taxonomy (NCBI): domain Eukaryota; kingdom Metazoa; phylum Arthropoda; class Insecta; order Lepidoptera; family Zygaenidae; genus Zygaena; species Zygaena filipendulae. Next base: position 5,598,183 of record OU015649.1, read on the forward strand.
GTTAGGAGTAGTTCACCACTATCGCCAGAACTCGACCGGAGATTGAGACAAGCAAAAGTTCTTACAATACAAAAAACAAATCGTGTTTATTGTTATCCAAGATTACCAGCCGGGGTGAACATATTATGTACGATCACCGTCGAATCGCGTCTGCATAATCGGTTCAAAAGTTGATCCTCGTAGACAAAGACGTGGAGACAAGGTTTACCGTACTGTAAAGACAGAAGGAGAAAGAATTATCAACAAAAACCGTAATCGAGATTTCAAGTACGTTAAGTCCTAGCACCGGAATGTCCAGTCAGTTCCATAGGTATTATCTTATCCACTTGCCCTGCTCCCAATTACTTGGGCTGGGCGTAAAGAAAACCTTTCTTTCATTTATCCCTTTTACCGATCATCCTTGCACCCACTTCTTTCCAACTCATGTCATTCGTAACACAATCCAACCATATTTTCTTTGACTTTTTTCTGCTCACACTTTAATATTAGTCTTTTGATCACGTGACTTTCATTTCTCGCCATCACGTGTTTAAAACGGTTCTCTCTTAATTTTTCCGATATCGTCAGCGGTTAGTTTAAGTTAGTTAGGTTAGGTTGCCTGCATTGATGAAATTCAAATCCAAAAATATTTTGTCGAAACTATAAATGGCGTAAAGAGTCTACAGCGATCAATTTACTATCTATTCTATACCTACCGGTAAGTACCTATCGGTATCTAGAATAAGTTTAAGCGTTGCGCAGATGACGAGCAGTGGCAGCTCGAAAATATGTCCAGTGATGATAGAAAGAACAGGTAATCCTATGTATTCACGAATAAAAAAGGCGAACTTATGGAGTCGTGGGTCTCCGAGACTCTTCCACAGACTCCGGTCTACCATAGTCCTTTGGTTTTCACATCACTTAACCTCATATCTTGAATACCGAGTCTGGTATCGTAACGAAGAAAAGAAGACGATTATCAGACAAATCAATGTTTCGAATATTCCCATTTCGTCGAACACGACCATACTCATAGCTCACGAGGGCTAGAACGAAAGAAATAGAACTGATTCTATTCCCTTCATGTAGTTTACCCGGGAACTTCACATTTCCTGCTAACTAAGCAGATAAGTTCCTACTAGGACTAATAAGAATTATTAAAAAGCACTTCATCCATTTTTATCTTTATTTTAATCATTGTTATCATTAGATCCTCAATCACTCATGGCAACCTTTAAAAAGAGGATACTTCACTCATTTACATTACGACCAGTACTTACATTTAATGACACAATATGTTTATTAGCACATTTTTAGGGTTCCGTACCCGAAGGGTCCAAGTCCAACGGACCCCTATTGTTATCACTCGCTTGTCTGTCTTACGGATTTTACAGTCAAACTGTAGAAGATTTATTACAGTCTTCGAATTTGTACAGCATACGTATATTGATGACCCAAGGCCAAAGCTATAAAAATATTTTTTGACATTTTTTTAGTAGCTCGAATTTAATAACTGTACAACTAACGCCCTCTATGGATTAATGAACAAGGTTAGGTGTTGTTGTAACAAAGCATTGTCATGGTGATTCATTTCTTGTCAACAAATAACCAACAACTACGTACATATACATTTCTTTATACATGTCCGCGTAGTTGGTAATTTTATTACCAGCTCTGCATTTTGGTTACCTTAACTGATTGCTACCTAGTTTTACTAACAATTTTGCACCGCATTTAGGTATAATATGCATTCATACTCTACATTTTATTTTAGGATTGTACGTACAGGGAGATTGACCTTAGCAATCGCGCAGAGAAAATACCCAAAGGTTTTAGGTTTTAGTTTTGTATATTTTAATTGGCTTCAACATATTTTTTATATGTAGACAAATAAAAAGCTCTACAATTAACATAAAAATACATGAATGACTAAAATTAAGCATCGTACGCGATAGACGTAATGTCAAAGAGGTTATGTTCGTGCAAACAAAAATACAAAGGCGTTTACCTTGTTACATCTGCTACCTGGGATATAACACCATGCACAATCATTCACATTTATGCAACAATACGATTTTTGTTAAAAAAGTCAGTTTGCATCACAGAAATAACAAAATAAAACCGAAAACATTAAAAGCGGACAAGAAGCGCGACACGGAACGGCAAGCTAAAGCAGCAGCTGACTGAGGGAGCCGCGCGATGTGAGTTTGTGATAGGGTGCGTTCCTATTTACTTCACAAAGAGATTATTAATTTTTTTTAGTTAGAGTACTACAGTTTATTTTAATTCGACATTTTTAATTTGACTTTAAAAACATTATTTTCTCATGAACTTAGTTTTTTTCTAAATCTATTTTAGTAAATCAAAAAGTAACACAGGCAATTATTTCGAGTAAAAAAATTTAAAATTAAATGATTAAAGTTTTCGCCTCTTGATTGTTTTCGCATTATCATAAAAATAATGAGGAAATTATTAAGAAAAAATAATTGACGTTGTTACAAGGTTACTTTCATGGATGCGCAACGTGGAGGAGCAGTGTGTGGGCGCGCATCGGCGCCGACTGCGTTGCCCTCTAGCGGGCATATTGTGAATTATCGATTCTTGGATGGCGCGGCACCGCGTGCCGCCACGCTACCGCCCTCGAACTTACCTCTACCAAGCTCTACCATTGCTTGGTAGCGTACAGTAATTGGTTTATGTAGTTCGTTCGTAGCATGAATTCAAATTTAGCGCGCACCGGGGCTCGAATCAACTGAGCCGAGTGTTTGTTCAGGGGAAATTACCCGTTTCAGATAATAAAATTTAGTGAAATGCAATTCTAACTTTATTTTCCTCTTATACCTACAATCTCACGGGATTCATAAAATGAAGTAACTATGTACTTATATATCTATAGTATAATATATATGTAATTCTATGTAGTATATACCACGTTTGCTTAGTTTTCACGACACAAGCTAATAATAGCTTACTGTGGGATCAAGTAGATCTGTGTTGTGATGTGGATTATTATTATTATTATTACTTATCTGCTTTGGTAATATTATATGGATTCACTTTCGTGCCTGCAATATTAATAATTATGTAGTTCAGTAAGTATAGTTTATCAATAACATTCATAGAGTAAGCAAAGCTTGCGAGGTGAATAATTTTAAAAATATAAGTATATTTTTTTATATTTATTATTATTGTATGACTGTATATATGTATAAACTTCTAAGAAACAACAGTTTGCTCTTAATTTTATTGTTTCTTTTTTCTATTTATTTAGTAGTAATGTTATGCTATCATGGATAGAGTGCTAGTGAAATTCATCATTGATTAACTCATAATCTTACTAATAAGTTTTAAATGTAAAACCATATATTCAAAGGTTGCTCAGAACTTTGGTTCACGGGTTAAATAATATGACATACTTACCTATTGCATTAACATAATATGGGATAGTAAAATTTTCCTGGTAGGTATACAAAAAGTGACCGAAGAAGTTCTTGAATTCACGAGAGTGAACACGGGAAAACAGCTTTTGGTTTTCTAACACACCATTAGGTTTATTGTACTCAAACTGTCTTCTCCCGCTCAGAGGAGCGATTCTGCTCACGCAAAACACGAGACAGCACCGCTTATGCACCATTGGGGTATCCGCACGGACACTCCCGTCGCACAGTCCGATCGGTTTAACGCGAGTTTGCAAGTATTGAAATACGTAGGAACACCCTTAACGATGCTGGAGCGTCGTGGTTTTGTTTTGTGTGAGTAGAATCGACCCTCAATATGCGATAACCGTAGATGGCATACTTGGGTAGTAAATTGGGCGCGGAGGGTGGGTGTTTTATTTATGCACGTTAATAAGACGCCAACTTTTAGACAAAGCTTGCGCTGCCTATTCCCATTGGCGTATGTTATGCCGCATAAACTTATGCGGCAGTCATCGGAACAGAAAGTATCGGGAAAGTGTATAGGTACAGTCAGATAATTCTGTAGCCTGAGAACTTTATCAATTCTTGGGGGTAATTTATTGGCACCAGAGATAAGTGAACGAAATACTACACCGATGATATTTGGACGCAGATAAGTAATAACATGTTAACCCACAAAATTAAGTTATTGATACAGAACGATTTATTGTGAGGTAGAGAACGTTTTTTAATGATGTGTTTACCTTATTACATTTTTTAAATATGTAACAAAATGTTGAACGTAAAAAATCTTGACACAAAATGGCGCTAGGATTTTAAAACACGATTTACTCAAAATTTCTCCAGTGTGGGTTAACACACTATTGCTTATCTATGTCCATTTACTACTCGTCGTTTGGCATTCCGAAAAAATTACCACCATATTATGACAATTATTATGAAACATCTAAGCATCTAAATAACTATTTGTTGTACTAGCTGTTCCCCGTGGTTTCACCCGCGTTAGTTTCGGACATCCCGCGGGTATTCTGAGATAAAAGTACTTGCTACCCTATATTTTGTCTGTATCTACCCTTGACAACGTAGGTAGCAGTGGCGAAGGGTGAAATATTGAGAGAGGGAAGCCGGAAATCTACTTTAATTTCAACTTATTAAACTATTAACTTTTCCCCGCGGTTTCATCTGCGATAAGTTCCGGAGTTTCCGCGGGAATTCCGGTATAAAAAGTCCTTCCCTGTATCCCTGACAACGTTCTCAATTACGGAAAGAGATGTTGCGTCTGAAGGGAAGCCGGTGGGAATCGGCTTCTATGGTACCTTCGCCACTGGTAGGTAGTATGCAAAATTTTATGTGGTTTTTTCCGCGTTAATTTCGAAAATCCCGTGGGAATTCCGGGATAAAAAGTAGCCTATGTCATTCTCTATACCCCTGCGAACGTGTAGGTATCTATGCAAAATTTCGTGGTGATCTGTTGAGCCGTTTAGCCATGAAAACCGTGAAAACAAACAAATAAAAACTTACTTTCGCATTTAATATTGGACAACTAATTCCATGAACTTCCTATTTCTACATTTCCGAGCAGTTAGATTTTTAACATTGGCATCTACCAGTCTTCGTCTATGTTATTTACTTTTAAGAAGTTCAAAATAAGAATTGGAATAAAATGCCACCCAACGACAATGCGCAACCCACAAATTTAATTAAAATGCTCGGTCCATCCTGTTTTAGTTAACAAATTGTCGTAGTTTAATTCCAAAAGAAGCGGGCGTGCCAGGTGTTCCCCTTTCGCCCGCGAAGTAGTCCAAAAGTGAGGATTTATGAACTTTTCGAATAAATATGGATCTTTTAACTTGAACAATGGAAACTTCACTTTGAACAATCGGAAAACAATTAATCTTCCTGATTTATATGTATTACTTTGATTTTACATTAATTACTTAGTTTATCAATCTTATTGCTTGTTTCGGAAATTGGGTCCGCGATTGTTTCATATGCATATATCTATTACTAGCTGACCCCCGCGGTTATTTCGGAGTTCCCGCGGGAATTCCGGGATAACAAGTAGGTACCCTATGTCATACAGGATCACTTTAGCTTCCTATTTATACGTGAAAGAATTTTCAAAATCAGTTCAATAGATCCATAGATAACAACCTCACAATCTCCAGAGTTTCCGCGGGAATTCCGGGATAAAAAATACCCTCTGTCATTCAGAACCACTGTAGCTTCTTATAACCGAAAGAATTTTTAAAATCGGTTTAGTAGATCCAGAGATAGCTGTTCCCCGCGGAAAGTTCGGAGTTCCCGCGGGAATTTCGGAATAAAAGTATCCTATGACACTCAGGATCACTGTAGCTTCCTATAAGTGAAAGAATTTATAAAATTGGTTCAGTAGATCCAAAGATAACCCCTTACAACGATCTACTGAACCTATTTTGAAAATTCTTTCACTCGCTCCCATCAGTGATCATGAGTGACATTCCCGCGGGAACTCCAAAATTACCACTGATGAAACCGCGGAGACAGTTATTATATGATATTTTGATTTCGAAAATCTATAAATTTGATAAAGACAGCTACATATAGAGTCCGCTACTTTGTTTATACACGAAGCTTTTAATAATCTTAAGTCTTAACATCATACAATGACCTCAAATGTAAATACATTTAAGTACCAACACAGCACTGAAAATGCCTATTTTTTTAATCTTAGGAACGATATTTCTCGAAAATCTCGAGATAAATTGCTACCAAGCCATAAATACATCAAAGTCTTTGGTAGATACGAGTGGCTAATGTAATTGTATAGAACAGCATGTTACGTTTGTTGAGGGAAACATTAGCTAAAAGGTATATTTTCAAAGCGAAAAAGTTGCGGGATGGGTCACATCACATTATGCATCGCATGCCCGACACGCCACGCGTGTCGAAAACTTTTGCACTTTGCGAAATGCATAAGAACTTGGTAACATCCAAGCGCAGACAGTTCACTCTTGCGATTTCAACAATTTTTCCAGTGTGAACAATTTTGAATGTTATGATATAGTGAAGAATGGCCCGAACTAGTATTTTATTGAAGTAGGTAATGTTTTAACATCCTTTAGGACAGTTCCGCGTTACGTCATATTATGAATTGTATGCTTTTCGTTAGTCTACATAATATGATAAAATTGTGTTTCATCGAGCGCCAGTTCGAGTCATGATTTCTCTTAGGGCTTTTTGTTGGATTAAGATGATTCAAAGAAAAAAAATCAGTTCTCGCATTCCCTTACTTTTGTTACTAGCTGTTCCTCGCGATTTCACCCACGTTAATTTCGGAGTTCTGCAGGAATTAAGAGATAAAATGTAACTCTGACAACGGAATATGTATGCAAAATTTGATGATGATCGGTAGAGTAGTTATTATTTAAGGCGTGAAAGCATAACAAAAAAACAAACAAATACCTACATTCGCATTAACAAAATTAGTTAGGATTTATTCCATTGACGAGTGTGAATACCTTTTTATGCTAATTAAATAGTCATGAATGTTTTAACTACCATCATACTGTTAATGAAAAGATATAATTAAATCTGTCTGTCTACAGTATCTCTTACTACGGGATAAGTAGTCAGTGGAGTTTTCACCGTTACCTGCATCGGTGGTTATTACAAACCCGACTATTATGAAAAGTTAACGTATAGTTTTAAAACACAGGGTTGGAATGAGATCAAAAGAGATAATATGTAGGTGTGCTAGTAAATTCTGGTGGCGGGTAGTTGTGAATTTTGCACGGCATGGTGCATTATGCCGCGCACGTAGCGCCCTGTCTGCACGCTGAGGGTAGGGTGCGGGCAGGCCCGATATTCTGTCGGCAACCACGTCCAAAGCTCGCGTGTTCCTTTATAAGAGAACCTTATTTATTATTTAAAGACCCGCTGTACTTAGGTGTACTTACTGCGGCACGTGGAACCGACTTCTCTGAATGTTCCCCTTAAGGACAAATCGATATTTTCCAAACCTACTATTGGTACTACAGTATATATTCATGAAGAGATTGTAAATTCCTTATAAATAATCTCAAAGTAAATTATTAAGTAGTGGAAACCAAAACAATCTCTACCTACTTAGGTCTTAGAAGGTATATTTTATAATACCAAAGTTAAATTTTAACAACTGAAAATGCTTAAGTAATCCAAAAAGCAATTTCCAAAGAGGATTCCCTGCATATTTATTGCCGGTGTCTAAGCCGTTTCTCTCGTAATTCGGTGCAAGCAAAGCGACATTATTTTTGTAGCAATTTCAGTGAATGTCCTTTAAAATATTTAGAATGGTGTAGATTCGCCCATTAACGCGCCTGGGTGCAATTTGTTTTTGGCGCGGACTCGTCCACAAATGGCGGTGATATCATTAACTTGACCCGGACTACTATTCGCCGCGGCGCAAGTTTTTCCCAATAGGAATACCTATACGCAAGAGAGGCATCAACGGTAACAAAAGATAATAGACGTAACCCTCTAACATTTGGTTACGGCGAATAGCGCGGCGCGTAGCTAACTCGTATACAATCTCACATTACGGTGCGTTCGTAATGGCTGGTGTGTGACTACAAAACGACGACGCCTTATTATTTACTAGCTATTCCTCGAGGTTTCACCAGCATTAACTTAAGAGTTCCCGCAGGAATTTTGGGATAAAAGTACCCTATGTCCTTCTCTGTATCCCTGACAACGTGTATGCAAAATTTCATGATGATCCGTTGAGCCGTTGAAGCGTCAAAGCGTAACAAACGAACAAACTCACTATCGCATTTTTAAGGATACCTGCGCTTTGTTGGGTAGGTATAGCACGATACGAAGATAAGTTTAAGGGATCTTTAACAAAAGTTGAAAGAAGCTGGATTTCCCTGTTGAAGATATCAAGACGCAAACTCACTAGCTCCGAGAAGGTATTGAACAAACGCATCCCCGCCTAGAGGGAGTGATCTTCTAGATATGAAATGGGGAGTAAATTATAAGAATGCGAGCCATGAATTTGAATTTTTGAACGTTTACTTTGAAACTAGTTTAATATTTAAACTATGTCCTACTATGTGCCAGAGATGTATCTAGTTTTCTCGGACTAGCATATGCTTTGGTATAACTCTAGCAGAGTTTTGTTTCGCTTCTGATATTTAAATTGAAAAAATACATAGGAATATAGACCCTTAATCAAACTCCCATTGGTAGTTTTCTAACACTGGGATGTGATTTTAAATAAATAAAGCGATAATAGCAAGTAGAGAAAAAAAATCATCAAATTGTTATTGCCACATCACAATATTAAAAAAAAAACCTTTTAATTACCACCATGATACACTATATCACTTAATTACTCATAAATATATGCATTACATATGTTTCGAGATAAGAAATGTTTAAATAATAATTATCAATCGTTATTTGGTTCCCTTAAAACTGATTTTCCAATGGCAAATTAGAACGCAAATACAAACGATGTGATGTATTAGTCATATAGCAATTTAAAGTTTCTTGTGGTCTAGCAAACGAGCGCAGGGTACCGACCACAACTTGGTCCACTCGCTCTAAATTACAGACAGCAAACTCGACTCAAGTAACCTGTTGACAATAGTGTTAACTCACTGTATATTTGAGAGGCTTGTTAACTATACGGATGCATATTGTTATCGGACACACAGATTATATGTACCTACTTGTAAATATTTGTACAGTTGCAGTTCGACCAACAATAATAATTATAACATGAATTTTAGACTCAATTATCATAGATAGCGCATGGGTCTTCTCAAATTAGACTTACCCTAATTTCTTTGCTTTATTAGGAGAAGGAATGAGAAGAATTCATGTTGCAAATACGATCCATGCCTACCTACAGTATTTTACAATAGGTATTTGAAACATTGATATATTATCAAATTGATATATTATTGAATTGGTATGTGTGATAGATGCAAATAATAATTTGGGAAGGTCTGCATCGTGCAACGTGCAGCCATTTCAACGGCTAAGAGGGCTCAAGTGCCGATGCGGTGCCAGTTTAGTTTGAAATTTCATTCTTTCCGAACACATATCTCGTGTTCGTCCGGGAATCTACTTTACATTTCTCATCCTAATGGCCATTGAAAGAAAATTGGAAAGGAAGTTTCATGTTCACGTTTCTAGCTTCGGGACAAAAGATTTTAAGTAAAGCAAGAAACGGATCAAGTCAGAAAGAACTATTCGACTTGATCCAACGCTGTTACAGCGCCGTTTAAGTAATTTTCTAGAAGTATAACTGTATTATCTTTAAAGTTTAAGGTGGCGCGCCACCATATTATGCAGCCTCTCAGCCGATAGAGGCCGTGGGCGGCGCAATAAAAGTGTTTTCTCAATTTACAGAGAATCGCAAGCTAAAAGATAGATTTTGATGATAAATGCGACAGGATGAGTGTTTAATACATCTTTCATTTAAAATTTTTATATGGTCTTACGCGCATTATTATCCTTTAACTACAAGAAAATTAGGAATAACCGCCCGAAACGTAGTCACACACACTTGCAAATCGATTAGTACAAGCGGAATCTGATTCTGAATTTGACTTATTATGTTTGAGTCTCGTTGGCGCTGTGGTGTAATACGTCTCTTTTTGTAAATAATGAATCGTGAAAATCTCGTGTTCAAACCTAAGATTGCGATTCCAATTTTTGTAACTAATTTTCTCAAATTTGTTTATATATAGGTACTTATTTATAGAACTACAAACGATTTATTTTTCGTTCTGTTTTGGAATTTATTTTAATTCCAAAAAAGAAAATTTAAAGGATATAGAATTAGAATCTAAGAAAATATAAAGATGGATAAAGCTAAATAAAAATATTGGACTTATTTTTAATACAACCTTTCCCTGCAGGTTACACACGTACCTACTTGCGTAAATATTGGGACTGAAAATAATTTTGGGTATAAAAAAAACTCTAGGTCCTAATCTAAATTTCAAGATTTCCGGATTTACTTGGTGATAAAAAAATTGAAATCTTATAATATCTCCGACACTATGACCACAATACCATCATCTATGTATTTCAGCAGTCTATGTAATTTACGTCATCAACTAGGATGTTTGTAATTTTAGAAAAAAAATCAATCATAGAATATCCAATACTAAATAGAATCGCAGTTCAACTCAAAACCTGTATGATTCGTGATAACTTTACAAAAAAAGTACATAATTCCACAAAGACACTGACATTACAATCCCTACTAAATACTAATAATATTATAAATGCGAAAGTAACTCTGTCTGTCTGTTTGTTACGCTTTCACGGCTCAGCCGATCATCACGAAATTTTGCATACACGTTGTCAGGGGTACAGAAAAGGACATAGGGTACTTACTTTATATGCCGGAATTCCCGCGGGAACTCCAAAATTAACACCGGTGAAATCTAATGAGATTTTGCATATACGTTGTCAGGGGTACAGAGAAGGTACCCTATATACATAGGGTACTTTATATTCCGGAATTCCCGCGGGAACTCCAAAATTAACAACGGTGAAATCCAATGAGATTTCGCATATACGTTGTCAAGGGTACAGAGAAGGTACCCTATATGCATAGGGTACTTTATATCCCGGAATTCCCGCGGGAACTCCAATATTAACAACGGTGAAATCCAATGAGATTTCGCATATACGTTGTCAAGGGTACAGAGAAGGTACCCTATATGCATAGGGTACTTTGTATCCCGGAATTCCTGCGGGATCTCTGAAATTGCCGCGGGTAAAACCGCGGGGAACAGCTAGTACTCTTATAAACCGAGATTTGAACCGTAATTCTATAAAAGGATTAGAGCCAGACGTTAGTACGCATAGTGGTTATATACTCTTTGGTCTAGCCACTCAACCTATATACCGCTTGGTGTTATTACACGAAAAAAAAAACATAAACACATTCTGCCGTTGTTCCATTTCAAAATTTAAATTTTGACATCTTGTGATAATAATATTTTATATTTTATTGAGTTTCATCAGTAGGTACGTTGAGTTTGTAAAGTATTTTATATTCTACTAGCTGTGTCCCGCGGTTACACCCGCGTGAAACATTTTTATAAAATTACTACTTATTAGATACTGGAGGATACTGTAGTTTCTTATGAGTGAAGTATTTAAAATAACTGGTTCTTTAGTTCTTTATAATAATACTAGCTATTTTTCATAATATACCTAGAAATTAGCGTGGTTTCACCCACGCTAACTTCAGAGTTTCTGCAGGAATTCCGGGATAAAAACTACCCTGTGTCCTTCTCTGTGCCCCTACTAATAAAGTGTATGCAAAATTTCTAGATAATCGGTTGAGTAATAAACCGTAACAAACAAACAAACAAACTCATATTCGCATTTCTTATTTCTAATAATAAGTTTATCTAGAAGTGTGCATAATGTATATTATGAAAAAGCAGTTTAGATTTGAAATCGTAAACAAAAGCATAAAAAATGACAGATAATAAAAAAAATTATCTATACTTCTAAACTATAATAAAAGAGTAGAATCCGCGATTCTGTACATTGAATATTTTTACCTAAAATGGAGAGGGGTGATAAAAGAAGAGTAACCAAGCACAAAAAAAAGTTTTTGAAATTCTTTTCTGTCTGTCTGTCTATTTGTTCGCCATAATCTCCAAATCAACTGAACAGATTGTCACGTGGTTTTCACAGGTAAATTAAGTTTTGCCTGTAGCTACATAATATAGGCTTTGTTTCACTCAAATCGGATATCGGGAAAAAAAGTTGTTAAACAAAAACTTTTCACGCGGGTGAAACCGCAGGGCACAGCTAGTCATATAATATTGAGACTTCTTCGAAAGTTGTTCTAACCACTGGACCATTATTGTATTGTTCCTCCTGCCGAAAAAATTGTATGCATTCAGCCGTCGCGCGTCATTTGAATATATTGATCTTCTTTTATTTAGTTTCGTCAAAGCAGTGCGTTGGGAAGATGGATTTATTATAATATTGTATTATTTGTAAAATATAAATATTTTACTGGCAGTTGATCCTGCCGCGGTTTTGCTCGCGTCAGTTTTTATTTTTATTTTTTTTTTATTACAAAATCAAGGAAATAATAAATAATAATGAGTGAACAGTTACATCATTTCGAAAAATTTACAAAAGTAGTCTTTATTATACAGGATGTAACGTTACGAGGGTATTTTTTTTGTAAAAAGACATGCAATATTCGATTCTCGTCTCTAATAGCTGACTAAAAAAAAATTTGGAGAAAAAAACTTACTAAAAAACCACGTGAGTGTCGTGTCGTGCTCCGCTCGTATTGGTCATAGCGTGATGTTATAGCCTATAGCCGTCCTCGATAAATAACTATCTAACACGAAAATAATTTTTCAATTCGATCCAGTAGTTCCTGAGATTAGTACGTTCAACCAAACAAACAAACAAACTCTTCAGCTTTATTATTAGTACCTATAAATTAACAAATACAAAGTAGGTATATGCATAGGTAATAAATAGTAAAAAATATTATAAGCTTTTGAAAATTACTTCACGTGATCACATAGATATCACGAAAAGATGAAGTTTGACCTACCAACACGATGAGTCTGTAACTTGCAGTTTCGGAGGTATGAGCTGTCGAAAATTTGACCATGTGATCACATAGATATCACAAAACATGAAGTTTGAGTACCAACGTGATATGACTGCGTCCTATAGTTTCGGAGTTTTAAGCGTTCAAAAATTTTCTCACGTGAACACATAGATACCACGAAAAAATGAAGTTTAAACAGCAACATGATGGGGTTGTCTCATACTAGTTTCGAGGGTATGAGCTTTACAAAAAAAAATTTTTTTTTGAAGATATTAAAAATTTGATCACGTGGTCACATAGACACAATAAAAATATGAAGTTGTACCAACATTATATGGCTGCGTGTCATTGCTGATTGCATCGAAGATAAAAGTTAAATTACCCTGGGCCGTGGTGAGATACAACCATTCGAAAATATGGTCTCTCTCTTTTACGCATCGAGAAAACAAGAAAGAGATAGCAAGAATTTATGCAACACAAAAATATAAAATACTTGTACGGGCTACCTGTAGCTTATAAGGTATACCTACTTGTACGTGACTCAAAACAAAATGTAGTTATGCCTTCGCTCCGGCTACTAAATACCTACCAACTACATCAGTAATATGTATATTCCAAATTCAATTCTAAATTATCCCGGTAGGTAAAATTGTCAAAACTCACGACTCAACGCCGCGACACCTTTCGATCCTTTTGGAACTCACTACAAACTACTGCATTCGGGGGACTTGTCAGTCTACAGCCAAACCACAGCTGTTTATAGACCGGCCCGCCATTTTCGTACACATATACTGTATACGCTCTCACACAAGTAAGAGATTCGACCAAAATTTAATATTTTTGAAATGCTTATAATTATGTTATTTTTTCACTATCTGCAAAGATTTGGTACTTATGCGGCATCTAGACCAGTAGTAGTATTTTATAAAATAAATTCTAATTACCATAAACAGCCGTAGTGTAAGAAAACTCGGTAGGCAATTTGTATGAAAACTAGCCCTAACACCCGCACCTTAAACAACTTTCTTTCTCTTACTTTAGTTGCTTTCTGATCAAGTACCTAATCAATGTTATCCTAATTGGCCTGTTGTAATCCGATAAAATATCAAAGTCTCCTTTGATCCTAAACAATCTAAAGATTTTAGTTACACTCAATTTATTTAAAAGTCACGATAATCTGTTGAAGTTTTAAATTATGCTGACCAAAAATGGCCTTTCTTTGTCTTTATCTTACAAACTTTTTGTTTTGGTTGTAGATATTTAACAAAATACCTACGTTTAAAATTCTAGCATAGTAGATATATTTGTGGAAACTATCTAAAAACTATCTAAGTACAAATTACCTCCACAGGTTAAACAAAGGTTAGGGGGCAATGCAATGTCTTTCTGAAATTCTTTGTAAAGGGTATACCTATGGGGAGGGTCGTAATGTGTGGTCGGCGTACTTAGGCACTGAGGGTTCGACCTCATAGATGATGACTGTAGTGTCGATGACCCCTATCGATTTGTCCATTTCCACGTAGTGTTGTAATTGCGAATATTTGTATCCACTCATACGGAGCGTATGCCATAATAATACACAGTTCATATGGTTCATGTTCGTAGCAAGTAATTTCTTTATTTCGCAATGACTTTTAAATCGTTTTCGTGGAAAGTGATTATAGTCGTCGCTATCATTTGCATCTATTTGAAATGGAATTCAGTAAACTAAATATAAAATAATATAATATACTATGCCACACAGTATTGTTGATTAGGTAATAGGTACTTTTTATTATCACTAATATTGTTTATTATCATTAACATAGTCTAATAAAGTCGTATATTTGAACAAATAGCAGATTATGCAAAAATTTTTACAACGCGAACGTTAATAGCAGTGTATATAAAAACGGTGTAAATTATATATTTATCTAATATATATAAATCACGTGTCACGTTGTTTTTCCGCGATGGACTCCGAAACTACTGAACGGATTTTGATAAAATTTTGTAACCATTTATAATATGGTCCAACTTAAAATATAGGATAGTTTTTATCCCGGAATTCCCACGAGAACTCCGAAATTACCGCGGGTGAAATCGCGGGGGACAGCTAGTATTTATATATATTTATTTAAAGCTTACCGTCGTTAATCACAAACTAACAGTTAACTTTTTGTTCGTCTAAATATTTGTGGTTAACTAACGATAACTAGCTTACTTACTTTGAAAAGGTGAGTTGGTACTTGGCAGGTAGAGTAGAGTTGAAGGAAACTAAATAACCTGTTACATCTTCAAAAATAATATTTGACCTTTTTATTACATTATTATTTCTCAAACGTATTTTTATGGCAATCCCATTTCCCATATCTTTCTTAGTTGTTTATAAAAATTAATGATTTAAAAGTTATTTTAAAGATTTCCCCGCTGGTGACGAAAAATAGACCAACTCAACCAATTTTTCGTTAAAATGATTGGTTAAATTTTTTTATTTGTTGTTGGCATTTCTAGTCAAATGTGTATGTTTAACTAATATGTAAGATGCGCCATCTGTGAACAATCGTTTAACTAACACGACAGCTATTAATAATATTCTTAAAATTCTATATGCAAGTGTAATTAATTACACAAACCAATCATATGGTGCGAAATGTTCGCACGGTTCAGCTAGTAATTATAAATTAAGGATATAAAATACCTACAGTAGGTACCTAGGTAATGTGTTGTTAATGGTTATTAGTTATGGAATTTCTGTCCATCGATGGATAATAATCAATACTTAGTAGAGTTTAAGCATTAGAATCCAGTGAATTCTTGTTCCCTTCTTATTAGGTGTTGCACGAGTAAATATGTTTGTAGTAGGTAGAGCTAAAACGGCTTAATTTACAGGGGTGCAGACTCAGCGGCCGCAGTTTATATTCATTACGCACCTGCAGATCTGCAGTAACTAGAGATTTAACGTCTCGCACAATCACAGAACTAATTTGCCCATAACTTAAAATACTGCAGTCGTGTCCCTCAAGATAATCAAATAACATTATGTTTATGTATATAATATGTATGTTTTGTTCAATACAAAAGCATAAGCAGGAATTTCTTATTTTTATTAAATCATTCAACAACATTGATGTAAAAAAAACATTTACACCTATGACACAATATGAGACAAATTTTTGAAACTATTCTTAGGTATGTAGGCGTTAAAAACATTACGAAAATAGTAAAACTAAAAAAGTTAGAAATAAAATAATTCGAATCAATAAAATAAAACAAGGAATTAATTTTTTAAACAATTAAACATTAATCATGAATGCTCTAACGGAAGGATCACTAACTTAGCATTACTACGTAGGTAGAAGTACACGTAGCGTTGGTAGCAACTTCGTCCGATCATAAAGTACTGCAGGCTAGTTGTTACGAGTGTAATGTGCCTACCAAATACTCCTGGTGGAGCAGTGTAAACGAATTATTTCAAATTTGCGGTCGACACACCCCCGCCCGCCACCCAACAACGCTTACCTATCAATATACTAATACGACACGCACAGAACAATATTGGCGTATATTCCAAGGCAAATACGCATAAAATATTTTTTTAATGCGTCAAAATGATAATAATAATAATAATTTTCAATAATCAAGCTAACATAACTTTTTGATTAACTTTATTTTAACCTGTTATTTCAGCAGTTTTAGTTGCGTCAATCCTTACTAACCTTACTATTAAAAATACGATAGAGAGTTTGTTTGTTTGTTACGGTTTCACGGCTCAACCGATCATCATGAAATTTTGCACATAATATGTATGTTGTCAGGGGTACCGAGAAGGACATAGGGTACTTTTGTCCTGGAACTCCCGCGGGAACTCCGAAATTACCGTGGGTCAAACCGCGGGGAACAGCAACAATCTCTGGAACACCTTGATGAATTGATGAAATGTGTCCCACATAGGTGATAATTATAGAACCTATAATATTGAGTAGTTCACGCCCGCGTTTTTGTTGGCGTTAATTTGGGATTCTCTGGGAGTTTGGTGTCACTGATTCTTTTTTTATCGGTTGTGTAGTTTCAGATATTATTCGCTACAATAAACTAATTTATCACTTTTAATATTATTATACATAGAGAACAGACGAACGATTATCATAGACTAGCAGCAGTAGGTATCCGCGTCGCGCCTAAACTTTCAAATGATCACAACACCACTTTTCGTGAATCAATTGCAATTAAATAAAGCCGAAGTTTAAAGTCAGAGCAAGAGAGCTCTGAAAACCTTTCAGATTTCTCCAATGATTTTGCAGATTACGCGAATAAATAAAAAAATCTATTACGCATTCGACCCTGGTTACAGTTTTATTAAATTCGTATGTAAAGGTACAGTATATTCGTATGACAATCTAATTTTACATTCTAAATACGTGTAAAATTTTATCAAGATAGTTGTTGCTATATTGCTTAGTATATTTAGGTCAGATACGTAGCACGCTATTGTGGCAACGCTAAGGGAAACAATAGTAATTGGTTACTAAGTAGTAGAGTGAACGATAAAGCGAATATCACAAGAATTCTAAATACCTATTTATTGTAAATCAAAGCTTAAACGAAGCGCATCAGCATTTCAACCTCTTATACTTGTTCTTTAGTAAAATAAAGATTGTAATTAAAACCTACCTACCATAACCTACCTAACCTACTTACAAAAGGTAAATAAAATAATAAAGCTAGCTTTTACTCACGGTTTTCCTCGTGTAAGCTTTAGGATTTCCTATGTAACCATAATTAACCATACAAAAAGCGAACTTAATGTCACTGTGGCATTAAGTCCGCCTTTTGCACCGTGATGTGCATTAAGATGAAATAAATAACAAACATAAAAAAAACATAAGCGTCGAATACGAAACCGCCTCCTTTTTGGGAAGTCAGTTAAAAATAAATAACATCAGACATAACGATGCTTTGTGACCAAATTACAATATTATGTACGGTATACCAATAAGGTACCTATCGTAGCGTGGTACGATATACCTACCTACGTACAATTATTATTTAAAGATCACATTCGATACTGACGGTATTTCAAAGTGACATGAGGTATAGTTCAAAAGTGGTCTACATAAAGATATAAGACACCTTTATTAAGTTTTGCCTATTTTATAAAAGGAAGCTTCTAAGCCTTAAGTTAGTTGACCCACAGGTGTGGTGTGAGCGTTGATGAGCCGGTTCGTCAGCCAGGACCAGTGATTGTGGGCCCTGTCGGAAGATCGCCGTTTTAATATGTTCTGCCTCAGAGCCTAAGGCATTTATGCTGAGACAGAGATCGATTACACCCCAAACAACACAGTTTTCCTTCCCTCTTGATCTATTGTTATTGTTCAATTGTTCCGTAACCTTTCCTTATGTTACTTAGGTATGTTCCTTACTTAGGTATTTTTTTTCGTTGATCAATAAATTCCTTTTTATTTTTATTTTATTTCAGTGATAAGAAAAATTACCCTACAATACCTTTTTGGTATCAAATTAGTGCTAATGCTGATTTTGACAGGAATGTTTGTTGAAGACTTTTGAAAATCAAAATTGTAATTAGTCCGTCAGTTAGAAAATAAAAAAATTATGGTCACGTATTTTGTGCTTTTTCAAATTAATGAAAATATACATAGTTATAGGGCATTAAAGTGTGGGGTGGGGGCTCGTGACGTTATTGACCGCTATAAGCCCCCATACAAACTGTACCGGATAATGACGTCACGCGAAATTTCAACTCAATGTATCGCCGTTATTTTTTGATTACGTAAAAAAAAATCTACAAACTGGACAAAAAATTTTTTATTGAACTAGCCTATTAGTATACGAAAACTGAATAACATATGAGTAGGGGTGAAAGCGTAACAAACAAACAAACTCACATATTATTTATAATATTAATTAGGATTACCATAGATCCTTTTTATAGTAAAACCTTTTTCATTACTTATAGAGTTAGAAAAACGAATGAAAACGTCCTATCTAGCGCACGTAGAGCACATAATGTCCTCGCTTCTCATGTTCTATAAATTAGACTGACAAACTGCTGTATACAGTATAGTCAGCAAGCAAATTAGGTGGTCAGCGTAAACGAGTTATGAGGAAGTTGTTTGCACACATGGGGCTCGTCCGGCTACCGACGGAGTCGGTGCCATTTCGGTGTTTACTAGACTATACCCACTAGACTGACTAGAGTTACTCAGCACATTATTGTACCCACCTGACCATCGCTGAAAGACGAAACACAAAATTGGGTAAAGCACACAACCAGACTGCATAGAAATGAATTTATATACAATTTCTTTGTAAACTCAAGAAATTAATATTGTGGGCTTGTCAGCAAAATTTTAATTTTTAGTCCGTCTTGTAGATTAATAAAAAAATATTGGACACGTATTTTTTTCATTTTTTACGTAATCAATAATAACGGAGATAGCGTTTTAAGTTAGTATTTTTCCAATAGTTTGCAAAAGCAAAAAATACGGATCTATTATTTTTTATATATCCACAAGATGAACTAAATAGAATTTTGATATTTATACCCCGGAAGCTTATTATCACAAACCACCGTACCAACTTATGACGATAGAAGTACTTGTTATTGCACGATCCTATTTTTTTAATATAACATACTGCTTTATAAATTCCTATACATTTATGGAGCAGAACCACTTTATACACGAGCTATTACTCTTTATAAGTATAAATAATACGTACCGCAGACCCCAGCTTTCGTGGCTAATCCCTCGCGTGAAGAATGCAGTTATCAGCTATTTACCCGTTTTATTCAACAGTGTTTTTCTTTCATAAAGTCGAGTCGTACTTCAGGTTATTCAAGGATATTTAAGCACTCCGCCGACGTTAATTGCGTCTAAAAGAATTACAAAAAAAACCTCTTTTCAGCCGTATGCTCGCCAATACCGTTATGCACTTTTGAATTTTAAATTAGTTATGCTAATAATTATTTTTTGCTGCAGATATTTTGCCTCGTTTTGTTTACAAATATATTTCCAAATAATGATGAACCGTTTTATAATACAGAAAATATCATAAACTCAACTGACTGAAAAACTGTACCCAAGCTAGATATTGATGACGTAGATATTGAGTACCTCTCCATTCGAGTAGGTACCTATAAGGAGATACGACTATTAGGTATTTACAATATTAATTGGGGTTCGGGATCTAAAGATCTGTGTTAAAAGACTCAATTTCTCCTACTTACTCAAATTTATAACGTACGTATATATGATTTATATATCATGCATGTCTTCCGTCAACTTTTATTGGAGATAAATAAATAAATAATTATTATTATAGAGAAACCTACACAATAGATGCAAATTGCAGGAAAGCAGGAGGCAGAAAAAAAGAAGGGAGAAAAACTTCGGTCTACCTACTCTGATAAGTTTTGGTTAGTAATCAGAGTGGTGTTAAAATAAAGCAGTGTGCGTCAGTGTAACATTCCGTGTTGGAGTAAGTTATGACAAAGTGAGGTAGTCTCGGAGCGTTCCGACCGCGTTGCGGCCCCGCCCGCTTTGGCGCCGAACTCTTAAATTAGCGCTAACTTAGAACACTTAGCTTGTTCAAGTTTTGTTTGCAGACACCATAAATATTCGATGTAGCGAACACAGAACCCGTACAATATGGGCTTGTGAGTTGTGACTGCACGATGCATTGTGAACGAATCAAAAGACCCTTTGTTATTGTGTCGCACATAAGGCTAGTTTGAAATAAGTTAACAGTTACCTACAGATTTAGTTTTACTCGACATTTAACAAATTATATTATTCACACCCAATTTGAGTTACAAATAAGTAACAAATAATAATAATATGTTACACAATAATTCCGGACAAGTCAATGTAGGTAAGTACTTAATAGATTGATTATTCGGAATCATTTAGCTGTTTGGACGAGCAATTACTGTGCAATGGATGTCTTCGCGAGTCGGAATGGAAATTCAAATGCATGTTGTAGTATTGAATGGGTGTGGACGGGCCAATAATTCGGTTTCACGGTCATTTTAGCTGATGCAGGCTGTGCGTGAGACCAGGTGTTTCATTCGCATCGTAATGATCAAATTGACAATTTAATGCACACTTTATACGACCATACTACGAGTAAATACATATAGAACTCCACTTCTGGATTAAAAGCGTAACCTATTTACAGTTCGGTGTCATTCGTTTCGCAATTCTAGCCAAGAAGTTTTTCCGTGAATTCGTGTTCTACTTACATAACAATACTTGGGCACAATAGAACATCGACAGGGAAATTTTCAAAAAGAAGTTTGAAATTGTAATGCAAATTGCTCCTTATGTATTCCACTTTTTAAAATTGGTTTTACTTTTGTCCGAAATGTAAATTGATGCTTTAGCTCCGAACCAAGAAAAGACAAGATGGGCATGATTAGTTGGAATTTAATTTAAAAAGGACTGTCGTGTATTGGTCAATTGTATTTCACCAAAACCATTCAATCAATCAATCAATCAAATATACTTTATGGCACACACAGTAGAAGACACAATATTTTCACATTTTCATTTAAATGTTGCTAAGACGAGACGATTCGCACTGTCAAAAGATATCCGATCTCATGTAGAGCCAAGCTTCTACAAGGCCTAACTTCATAAACTCTACACCTTTGTAAAAATATGTGTTCTATTGTATAATTTTCGGTAATTATGGTTAAAATTTAAAATAATTACAGGTAAGTACTTATAGTATAAAATACACAGTATCGCTTTTGCATTTTTAACACGAGAGGTATTTATTATCTGCAGTTATTAGATACTTCACAAGTATCTGTACAATTAGTTAAGTACAAAGCGCAGAACATGATACTCGGACTAGGCGGGGCAGGTGCGCTGCGCTGAGCAATTTCGATTAATTCCAATAACGAGGCGGGTCCATCACGCGCGCACTCGTTTGTCTCGGCATCAGCTATAAATACATCAGCGCACTTGCAATTTAATTCGCTCGGTTCCGCTCACTTTGCTGCAGCGCTTTTCTCTCGTGCAGTTCTACTTCCACAATCCTACGCGCTACAATCCAGCGAAAGTTGCTGCCATTAATCTCTCACGTGAGATTTGAGCGCCGGCAATTGTTTGGATTAAAAAGATTTGTATTTCATTGTTCGATACAACTGATACAAGTAAGAAGTAAGCTGATAACAGTAACAATAGGACTAACCGTAAAAATATGTAGATTGTTTGAGTAGGTATCTACTTCGTAGGTGATCTTTCAATCACAAAACTGATCAAAGAGGCTACTGGACTGGAAACTAACTATACCTACCTTTGAGAAAAAGAAGTTATCAACATAGACCTTAAGATAAGACCTTAAAAATGTAACTAAAGAGCATTACTTAGGTATCTAGACACAGGCAAGCATTTATTTGGCATCTTATTTTCATTTAAACTAAATGTAAAAAAAATGTAGGATTAAAAAAAATTATCTGGAAGACATATAAAATCTTAAGTGGTACCTATTATAAATGTGCAACTTTATGTGCGTTGTGTGTGTATGTTTGTTATCATTTGGCTCCGTGGCGATTGAAAGAATTTTTATGAAGTTTCTCCTAGTTATGTACTTTAAATTTAATTGACATAAATACGGTCGTTTTAATGATTACCTAATTTTAAGTAAAGATTCTAAATACACATCTGCAGCAATCAGAGACGTTCATTATTAATTAATGTTAACTAATTAAGTAAAGTTTAGTTAAATGTTTAGTTAAGTAAACATTAATTTAATGAACGTCTCTGATTGCGGCAATTTTTTTTTAAATCTTTACTTGAAATTAAGTAAGTAATAATTAAAAGAAGTGCATACTTTTTTATAGGTTCTGGCAAGATGGAAACAAAGTTCCCAAGCGAATCTAGAAATTCATGCGGATAAAATTTAAAAAATTCAATAGGTATTAGTATTAAAATATAAGTTCTGAGAGAAATGATTTAAACTAAAAAAATTTACAAGATTAACCATTATGTTGATTATGGTTCTCAATAAAGTGTTTTTCATTGATTCATTCGTAAATACATTAACAATGCTACGAACAAATAAAACTTAAAAAAATGAATGAACAAAATTCGAGTAAACGATTCAAATGTTCAGCTAGTTGATAGGTATGAGTGCACTTGCCCGATGAATTTGGTCTATCGAACAATTGGTAAACTAGATTGCCGATTTGAACAATTCATAAGCAAATCTGAACTAAGCACGTTAACTCGTGGCCCTGGGGTTATTGCGGTCCACTCGCCCATGTGACAACGCGCATACATAATATTGTATTATACCTACCTGTTCTTATCTTCGTTACATATTCACCGTTAGTGCGTATTATGCAGATAGGGACGGTTTGATCTTTTGTACGAGCGCATGATGGGCCACATCACACGATTAAGCCACTTGAAAGGATCTATTATCCCCTGTAATAAGCGAAGTTGATGACTGACCGATTTATCAACGCACAACTCAAACTGCTGTCTCTGGAAAATTAAAATGTTCCATAAGGCTTCAAACACTAAGGTCTGTATTCGAAAAGGTTACTCAAGTCATGAATCTAGTTTTAAAACTAATTTCAAGTAAAGCTTTAATTTTAGAATCTTACTTGAAACGAGATTTATCAATCAACAATCAGCTGAGTTATTTCCTTATTCTAGAACGACGCTTGAGCAATCTATACTCAAGCAAAGATTTGATCTTTGTTTACGTCTGTCATGTCAAGACCACTCAACCAATCAGAGTTCAAAATCTCTACTCAAGACTAGTTTCAAGTGATTAGAACCAATCAGAGTTCAAAATCTCTATACTAAAGACTAGTTTAAAGTCATTAGAACTTAAAACGCATTCTATAATAAGACGCTTGAGTTATGATTTCAGCTTAAAACTAATCTCAAGAGAAACGTGATCTGAGTCACCTTCTGGAATACGGACCTAAGAAGTTGAGTACTGTTAATTTAGAAAATTCGTTTTCAAACTTTTCATTTCAAATAAAGAAACACGTTTCTTTTACAACCTCCAAGGGTTAAAAGAGGAGAAGGAATTAGTGATACAAACAGGTGACTTGGTGTTGAATTAGTGATACAAACAGCTGGCGTGTTCTCTGAAGCTTAAAAGTTGGCAGTGGTGTTGTTTGAGATGCCCTAGCAAATTATTAGCAATTAGAAGTGGCGACGTGTAGCGTGTTTGGCTAACGAAACGGGTCACAGGTCGGCGCGAGCGCGGCAGCGGCGCTCGGCACGCGGGATGGCAATGCTGGGAGCGTCTTGTGATGGACGAACTATCGTTCATCTAACCTATAGTATTACATTATTAGAACATATAGTATAAGCTTCGTCCGCGTTAATTTACGAGTTTCTGCAAGAACTCTGTGAAATCAGTTTTTAGCTGACGTCTCCTACTTAATATCTACCTGCCAAATTTCAGAAAA
This sequence comes from Zygaena filipendulae, assembly GCA_907165275.2. NCBI lineage: Eukaryota > Metazoa > Arthropoda > Insecta > Lepidoptera > Zygaenidae > Zygaena > Zygaena filipendulae. The sequence goes on from OU015649.1 coordinate 5,622,601, forward strand.
TAGCGATATTGTGATTAATTTATCATGTTTAGACAGCTTCTACTTTTAAAATATGTTTATTTTAGTTGATTGCTAGGTATTGTAGGTGTTAATACGTTTTTGATTGCAACCAAAAAATGATGGAAATAAAAGTTACATTAGCCGCTCTGGAGTAAATATCTGAAATCCCTACATATGTATATAGGAGCCCAATTCAGTAGCCACCCAGCTCGAGCAACTGACAATTGTATGAGAGTTAGAGTGATCTTAGCCAAGATATCTTCTTAGAACTTCTAGTATCGCGCAAGAGTTTTGACAACATTATTAAGATATGAATTTTTCTTCCCTTTCTTCATAAAGATCAATCTAAACTTTTGGTTATTATTAAAACATTGTTTCAGTTGCAAACTAAACGCCTTTGAAATGGGGACTCTGCAACTGACGGCTCTCAATCACTCCGAGTCGCACGACACGTGCGCCTCGTCATGTAGACAAGAGCGCACCGCAAAATTGCACTCTGTGACCTAGATATAAATCACAAGATGACATCCATTGAAAAACTGGAACGTCTAACGTTATGTTCGCCGTATATATAACATCTTTGTATTCTAACAGTCCATAAAGATAACGGCGTGCTTCGATGCGACAACGGGAAACAATTGTGTTGCTACAAAAGACCTTAAACGTTCTAATTACGAGTGGATCCTTTTATCTGCGAGTCGCAATCAAATATGGAATCTTTTTATAATTTACATAGATATGTACAATGTACATGTCTACTCAGTTGATTCATTAAAATACAGCCGAAATCGATGGGTTTCGAAACTAGAATTTTTACCCTAAAAACGCAAACACTAAAAACTACTTTTTAAAACCTAACGTCTAAGGTGTTGAAGGAGTAAAAGTTTGTAATTGTATGGAAGTGTCGTAAGGTTGTAAGCTAGAGGTATGAAGAGACGCATGTATTTTTGCGTTTTTGGTAATTGAAGCCCAGGAAGAAAAGGGTGAAACGCGGGTCACCGCGGCGCGAACAGCTAATCGTGTAACATAAACATTTTCAGGTTCCATATCCGCACGCAGGGCCGGGAATGCCCGTTTATTATAACGTCCACGCAGAAAAGAATAACATCGTTTAGACACTCGTGACGCGCTCTCCGGATACGAACCTTCATATTGTGCACCGTTAGTATTCAGCGTGGGCCGTCCGATCTTTTTTATTTGTATCTAAAATTGAACATTTTGTCGTGACAACGAGCGCTCGCGACGCTCTCCCCTTCGTCGAAGGAGCGATAAAAATACGCAGACGGCTCGTTCGAGCGGCAATCGCGCGCTAATATCGTCGCGAACTGTTAATTCATGTAGATATGTACGGTGTACACCTGCACCGAATTAGGGCGTTCGGTGACAACTTTTTCCGAGGAATATCCATATTAAAATCAAAAATATTGTATTCCTTTGTAAAGGACAGGCAAGAAGACTATAGCGAAAAGGTGAAAACTTGCTGATTTATAAAATTATTCTTTCCTTGCTTTCTATGAGAAAACTGAAAGATATCCTCTTACCTTTACGAAAATATGGTGTCTTTAATCTTAATGTTGCCAAAGAAGAAGAAAAATGTCATTAAAATGTAATAAAAATATTCATTTCAAAGACATCCGTAAACATAATAAGCCCGTTCAAGTCAAGAAGTGGGTAGAGGAAAGGATTATAATAAAATAAAGAAAAATTCGCCGTTGAGTGAAATGGCCCTATCAAGACAACAAGCGTAGGCACGCCGATGAAAAAGTGAAGTTAGCAAAACAACAAACAACGAGCTTGCCTGTCGACGGCGTTCCGTAGCTACCTCTTTTATTTATGACGTTGTCATAATTCCACGCTTAGAAAAATGCCTAGTTTCAAGAAATTAAAAATAGCATTTTTTTTCTTTCAGAAATGATAATATTAAATATGCAAATAGAATGTGTATTATTAATCAAACCAAAGTCGTCCTTAACAATAAGGAATGTTGTAAGTTATAAAAACTACGAAAGTCGTTTTGTCAAAACAAAGATAGGAATGGAGATAACTGGTAGGATGATAAAATTGTAACTTTATGTAAAACTGTAGGCAAATAAAGTTTAGAGTGGTTTCTAAGGAAATATACTAATTTAATTTTTACATGTGTATAGATACATTTCTGACAAATTCTGGTTTGAACCATAGGTCTCGGTTGTTGGAGGTCCAGTGAGATCCCTCGGGCATATCTCGACCCGTCGTCAACGTTCGCAAAATTAAAATGATAAATCAAAATCCGTCAGCTAGACTTTGTGCTTTGCATTATTTGTACTACCAATTTGGTTGGTATTTTGTAGCAAAAGGTGGAAATTATAGTTATTATAGGATTATAAGTACGTTATATTGTTGGCCATTTTTTAAGTTCGACTAAGATACCGTTCTCAATCTAAAAGTTATCAGAAAAAAGGTGTCAATCCAAATCTAATAATACTAGGTACTGTGCCGTGTTTCACCCACGTGAGTTTTGGGATCAGGAACCTTTGCGGACGCAGGCAGAATAACCCGCCAAAGTTTAATCACAATCGGACCAATAGTTTCGAAACGCATGGAAGACAGACATACAAACATTCATTTTTATTTATAAAGAAGATTATAATAGTTTTGCTATAATTGATGGAAATACAAAGATAGGTATCTAAATAAAAAAAAACGTTAGTAATGAAAAGTATTAAAATATATACCCTAATAAATGCGATTGCCAGTGTAATTTGCGTTTTTGTTACGTTCACCGTCACTACCTCGCACCGCGAATGTGGCAACATACAGTTACACTTTAATAGATCCTGTCGCGTCATTAATTTGTGCTGTGCATTTAAATATTTGTTTGATATAAATTGCGCTGTTTTGATATACACTAGAACTAATTGTGCGGTAAAAGGGATGAGCAGCAATTTATCAATCACACATTATTTATTGCAAAATTGCTTTCATTCAATATACCTATCTATATCTACATACATATTTTTAGATCATTAATCAACAGATATTTTCAGTGTGAGCCATGCGAATTAAGTTTATGAAATATCAAAACGAACGATTGCTTGGTTGTAATAGAACTCAGACCATATTTAGTGAACCGCACCGGTAATGCTTTATTAAATGTCATCGACTGTATAATGAGGTGCAAGGGATGTAATATCGTCGAAAGAGGCGCTACAGAAATATGTGCGAAGTGTTATGGAGTGCCGTTGTAAGTCAATGAAGCGGAAAATGGGGTGTTCTCGCCGCTTCGGCGAGGGTACACTCTAATAAATAAAATTATGCCTCCGAAATTACAAGAATACTCGCGCCGCCAGCGATCCCCGCGAGATTGGTTGCGGGAGATTTTCATCGATATCCATCCAATAATGAATCTAATAGGTAGCCGACGAAGAGAATCCAACAAGCTTCGAGAACGATTCTATAGGAGACCGTGTTACAGAAAAAATAATAAAGTTGACTTTCCTGAATCAACAATACATTTTACCGCCGTTCCAAACTCAAAGAAACGTTTACGCCTTTCCCGTAATATCAACAGAAAATGTAACAAGAAGTGAGTATTTGAGGTATCTTGATGATTTAATAACATTAAAGGGTGTAATACGTTGAGAGGTTAATATAATTATGTCTTGTACGTTACAAAAAGGTATCTTGATTACGAATCTGGCTTCGTGAAAGTGATATTGGAACTTGGGCGGAACGTAATAAAATTAGGAATTTCTAAAATTTAAAAGTTAATTGCTGGAAAAGTTTTACGCAATTTATTCATCTATATACACAACGATTTTTTAGTAACTACAAAGTGATTTAGTGCATATGAGTTTTTTTATGTAGATATTCAGTTAGTGAAAAGCTCTTGTATTAACATTCCAAGTACGTCCTCTACATCTCGATTATTTCCTTTGCATGATATTATGTTCACCTCATCACCGTTCTTTCACCAAACGTCGTCAAATGATGACTCGAAGCGTACACGTATCCCACATCATTTACGATAATAGCTGGACCCATGTCGCGTCGGTAAATGTAAATCTCTCTAATTTATACGTGCGATAACGTCGCCGTGCTGCTGTTAACTGTAATTATATTGCCGGGCGTCGACGATTTGATACAAAACGACCGATTGACGCTGAAACGTTGTTATTTCGAACCGTGGAAAAACTTCGGTCGTCGAAAGATTTATGTATTGTGGAGCTTTCCGTTGTTTGTTTGTTGTTGATGCAAAAATTTCAACTCATACCTACCCACCTATTTCATTCATAGTTTACAAGTTTTCTACTATTTACTTACATATCTTTAAAATTATTACTATCTAAAACTGTGTCAAGATGCCTATAGAGTAATTCGCAAAAATCTTGCAAATAATAAAAAATATTTTATTTAAGTAATTACAAAGAAATAGATTTTGTGATGCTTTAATCTGAAATACAATAATATTACGAATGAATAGAACCTAATTCAGTGATCGTAAACTTATATGCACTCAGGGACAATGCCCAATGGGTAATCTATTTGAGTAATTATACGCTGAGGGCCATTGTCGGCCATCTTGTGAACGTGGAATGAGCCTTGTTCACTCTATGCCCAACTGTTATGTACATGCTTTTGGAGATCATGGCGACAGCGCCCCTGAGTGTCTTCAATGGCTGTACATACTCCATGCACTTCAATGTCTGCATTTCTATAGTGATTTAATTTCAGTTTACAGTTTTTAAATTATACTGAGGCGTTTTATAGAAATTGAATTAAATATTTTATATCTACAAGATAAAGAGCGGAAGTTGTATTAATTAATACAATAGATTAGTTAACAATCTGAAAATTCAACTCTGACTGCGGCTTATCTGGCGCCAAATGTTTCAAAAGGAACTTTTAACGAGTTTAAAGTTAGGCCAAGTGTAGTGCACCCGCAGCACGGGCACGCTCCCCCCGCACCACTTCACCCCCGAGCCTGTGCCTCCTCCGTAGCTTAAGATTAATTAAACAATTGCACGATGGCTCTTTGAAAACACTCCGACATGTCTCGGGCCGTCGCCGCCAACCTTGCCAAATTAAAGGCATAAATCAAAATCCGACGGCCGGAAGAGAAATGTATAAATACGAAACAGAGTTGAGATAGATACAAAACTACTAACTAGGTACTTTCAAGGTTCTCAACATTGGATTAATACTGGCGAACTTGTTCCGTTTCTTCTTTAAAATTAGCATTAAGCTTATGGCGTTTCTAATGATAAGTCAGTTAAGCATATTATACCTAACATTAAATGCCTACGCAATAAATAAGTGATGAAAATTGCATGAGTCAGCACACTTTGATCGACAAAAATATCTTATTTTCAGATTTGTTAAAAAAAGCTATAAAATGGAATTCATTTGGGCGACGAGTAAAATTTGATTATTTATCCGGAACACTCGGCAAATGAAGTTAAAATTTACAACGAGGCGGAAGAAGTAAAGTTTTGTAACATCGAGTATAGCGGGGCTGGTCGTAACTCAACTGCAATTTATGTGCGTGCGCCGGTGACGCGCTAAAAGATTAGTAACGACTCCGTTGCGGGCCGGGCGGTGCGTTTAGCTCGCTTCTACTCGTTTGGAAAAATGCCATGAATATTTAGGATACATTCGTGTTTACCCTGAGTCTGAGTGTTTCGTATGTATATACAAAAATAAGTTTACAAGTATTATGTAGGTTGTCTAGTGCCTATAATATTACAAGCTCTTCTTAGCTTGGGGCGTCATCATTATTGTTTGGTAACAAGATTTTCTAATTCAGAAAGTTATGATTTACTTTATGCAATTCCGACCAGATTAGTACATTTTTTGTGAATGAAATTATCTTGTTGCTAAAATATAAAAGAAATCATGCATGTAAAACCAATTTTGAAACAAATAAGAGGACGTTTACTGCAATTACTCGTTAGACAGGTGTTTTAATAGTACATTGTTATCCTAGGGGTGAAAGTAACTTATTAAAATAAGTCTTCCTCCCGAGGATAACTCTGTGCTTTTCATTACGAATGCAAGGAAAGTCAAAATAAAAATAGGAATTAGCTTAAGAAAAAGTGAGTGAATTTTATTTTATTTTATACCTACATAAACTTTACGTTATTTAAATTTTACATGGCGCTGGCTGTATAGAAAGTTGGAACATGGTTCAATAGAAATGTGAAAATAGACCTAATTTTTTTTTTAATAATTTGACAGTTGTCAGTTGAAAGCAATTCTCCTTAGGGCTGAAAAGGGTTACTTTCAACCCGCTTCTCAGGCAACTTCAGACCTACTTTCCGAGTATGAGTAATGAAAAGTACATTTTCAAGTAAAAATATAGATTAGATTTATTTTTCGCTTTGTTTTCATAATACCTACCTTAGTATTAGTGACTAGCTGTTCCCCGCGGTTTCACCCGCGTTCATTTCGGAATTCCGGGTTACAATATACCTTATGTTACTCAGGGATAATGTAGCTTTCTATTGGTGAAAGAATTTTTGAAACCGGTCCAGTAGTTTTTGAGTTAAATCGTAGCTAACAAACAAACAAAAATCAAATCTTTCCTCTTTATAATAGTATATATAATAGTATTTATAATAGTATAGATAAATTATTCAACACTCAGATTTATTTTAAAGTAACAGTGAAAAAGCTCTGAGTTATTTGTGTAATTTTGTGGGTAGATACATCTGAAATTATTAAACTAAAAAATTACATATTCTGAAGACTTAAAACGCACAAAGTTGATAGAACCTTATAATCAAGATAGGTTGCTTTAAACTGACTTAAAAAATGAGAAATAAATATTTACTATTTATTAAATGTATCGAGAAAATATCCCTATTTCAAGGGAATATTTAAGTACATGACGTGAACGAAGAATCACACGCTAGTACTATAAATATAATTAATAAAACAATAAACTAGAATTTTAAATAAAAAATAAGACTTGGTCGAAAATAAACAGCTTGTTGTCTGAGTCGCGCCAAAGTTTACGACTACCTATAGGTAGGTACGGAGCAATCTGAACGCTGCACAGTTCACTTCGCAACCCAGGATATTTAGTGTCCAGCTGATTCCTACTGACTATTGCATAGTTTAGGAAGAAGAAAGAAAGAAAGAAAGAAAATACAGTTGTGCACAATACATAAGAAAAAGAAAGAAACAGTTTATGAATAACAGAAAACAGCGAGATAAAAAGTTAAAATAAAATCAGTTTACCCATTAACATCGGAAATTAATATAATAATAATAAAACAATAATATGTGTCAAACATTTCAACAAGGACCTAAGTACCCAAGTTCAATCCTTACATATTATAAAACAAACCCCGCGGTCTGTCTGGTCTGTTTGTTCGCGATAAACCAAAAACTATGGAACGGATTTTCATGCTGTTTTCACCAATAGATAGAGTGATTCCAGAGGAATTTATCCTAGAATCCTGCGGAAACTCCGAAATTACTGCGGTTGAAACTGCGGGGGACAGCTAGTTAATTTTATAAAAGGGAAAAGTTTGTTTGTTACTAATTTTATTACTAATTTCTGGAACTATTGTACCGATTCTAAAATTATTTCACTGATAGGCAGCTACAGTATCTCCGAGTAACCTAGGATACTTATATCTCGTCCAAAGAGTTCTAAGGGAGTTCTAAAATTTCCGTTCTGTGGCATATAGTCATTTGGTGAAAAAATCTACAAATCAAATGAAAATCCCCAAGTTTGCAGATGTAATATTAATATTTTTTCGAAAAGTACCTGCGAGTATCCTTTGAGAATTTACTTTTTAGGTCAGAAGTGCTACTTTTGCTCATTTTCGCAACCTATTCTACTTTAGAACTTCATATATCTTTCTAATTTTCGGTAGAATAATATTCGTGTCGGAGAACCACAAAGTTGCTCCAACAATAATCAACTAAGATTAGTTGTTGTATCAAAATATGGATTTACCAGTGTATATAGTCTCGACATTCAACTCTACCTCGCGGCCAAACGTTCCGACACCGGAGACAATGGGCTCCTCAATTGTTACTATTTGACAACTTGTTAGCGTTACTGTTTGACAAATAACTTGTGAGATGAGGATTTACTCCGCCGTTTAATGGTCGCTCGGTCGCTCCAAACACCACGATTATTGTTTCCAGTTTGACATCTTTGTCTTGATATTCATATCAATATCCAGATCCACAACAATGATCTTTAGAATTTAATTTCATAATGTGTATATACCTATGCACAAGAAAAATCCCCTTCAGGTATTTAAAGACCACTTCCTAAAATGTCTGTTAACAATAAACCTTCATCCCAAATTGTCAATGGCCCAGGACGTCCGTTTCACATAATGTATTTTTCCCGAAATATCCTTTTCCCAATAGGTCCGTTTCTCAATACATTTCCCAAAATTTCCGTTTACTACTTAGGTACATTACTAAAATTAACTACCTAAGTTGTGCTGTCTTAGGATGATGACACTGCGTGTGGTGCGATACGCGCTTGGTCTATTTTCAATACAATTTTGTTTAGAACTCCAATTACAGCATTAAAACAACTATTGAATGAATAGAGGCCCAAGCCTTCAATTGGCTCTAACTTAAAAAAGTGGGCTTTTTCATTGTGTTATAACAATGAAAGATTTAAATAATAAAATACCATGATTGCATGGATATTTCAACACAATAATCAATCGAGATAAATGTCATTAGCGTATAACGTATACGAGCAAAAACTAATACCTATCTTCATACATTACCACACGTGACGGTACCTAAGTAATTTGTATTGAAATACGCCGGAGGCATGGCGCTGTATAATGAAACATGCCAGATGTACAAAACATACATAGAATGTTCTTTATGGGACACGTGCTTAGTATTACCCACGAGACGTCCAATATCAAAGCTGCTTTCTTATAACATATAAAATAAACCTCTTGGTTATGCGATATGTGTAAGAAATTTGTTGTGGAATATTAAATTTGAAAAAAAGAAAGGAAAATATTATCTGTTTTCTTATTTGTGGCGGAAGAACCACATAATGTACCATCAATGTTTAGTTGTTATCAAGGGTATCTATTCAAATGCGAATTTTTCTTCGCTATTCGGAATATCCCCTTTATACCACCTCCCTCCATGGCACGTCTATTTATGGACTGTTTCCGGTTTTGTACTGTCGGCCGATTTGACTGAAGGTCTGCCTATATTTCTTCATTCCAAATGTTATCTCTAATACTGGAATAAAACGTAGGAGTTCCATCATCAGGTATCAGGTAGTCTGCCAAGTCCACTAAGTTTCACCACAGGCGGGTAGCGTTAGTACTTTAGTGCGTTTCCTGATGATTTCATAATGCAAAGTTTTATTCTAAAATGTACATCTTAAAGTTGATAATACTCATAAAATTAAATGATCGATTGATTCGTAAAAGCACAAACTAAACCACTGGATCCAGAAACTTGAAAATTTCCACAAGGGTATTTTTTTGAGTATAACGTATAGGCAAGCATGAAAAGATTTTTAGTGATTTATTCCATAAAGGAGTGAAAAGGGCGGAATTTTTTATTTTTTTTTATGTCATAGGCAAACGGGCAAGTGGTACACATGATGGTAAGTGATTATCGCCACCCATAGACATCTGCAATACCAGAAGGCTTGCAGGTGCGTTGCCGACCTGGAATGGGGAATGGGGAATGGGGACGGGAATTTCCATAGAAGTAGTATTTTTGGAAGTTAGAGCTCTACTACTGATAGGCTTTTCTTTTTAAATAGTAAACTGCTTATTTAGGGTATTGGATATTTACGAAACGCCAACGAATCTGTGAGACCGAGCAGCTGGTGTTAAATATATCTAGAAGCAATAGGGATGTGGACTACTTTTGAAAATCAAAATTCTAATTAGTCCGTCAGTTAGAAAATAAAAAAACAATAGACACGTATTTTTTGCTTTTTCAAATAAATTAAAATATACAGAGATAGAGCGCATTAAAGTTTAGGGTGAGGGGGTCATGACGTCACTAACCGCTAAAACCGCCATACAAACTTTCAGAATAGTGACGTCACGTGAAATTTCAACTGAATATATCGCCGTTATTTTTTGATTACGTAAAAAAAGAAAAAATACGTGTCCAATATTTTTTAATAATCTATAAGACGGACTAAAAAATAAAAAATAGTCAACATGCCCATTATGTGCAATGGTAATATAATTTTGTTTTTGCAAATAGCTAAGTTTTATACTAGTGTAATGACATTGCGATTGTGGTCGAATTTGTGCTATGGGGTAAGGGTGGCATGAGCAAGGAGGGGGTCGCGACTTCACGGCGACGACCGGCCAGGGGGGAGGCGGGAATGTAATATCAGTAGAGTAGTAATATTGCGGTTTCCAACTTGAACGATCGTCTTCGGAATAGAGTCGCAGTGGGCCGACAATCATAAATATTCAATTATAGTCGTTGTATCGATTATGATTGAACAACTCTTCTCTCATAATACCTACCTTAATAATTATGTTATTAAATAGAACTCTATCTTTCTCGATATTGCTTTCAGTTCAGCTCTATTCTAACAAGTCTTTAGAAACGATGTCTGATTTCCATCAGCATTTTAAAGCTTTATAATAAACAAATTTAGTAATCTACTTATAGGAAGAAAAATATTTCAAAACTGCTTTAAACAATCCTTGTTCTGCTTATAGTTCGCTGGTTTATACCAGTACAAATACCATTGTTATAGAGATACGGGTAACGCGTATAGAATGAGGCAAGTCCAGTTATGTTGTGCAACTTGAACATGTCACACGCTTTGCAGTATAATATGGAGGATCTATAGGCGCCAGGTGGTATTAACTATTCATACGAACGGTTTGTTAATTAATGAGACACGAAAGCACTGATACATCAATTAAGTATGAAAAAAGCGCGTCAGTAGAAAAAGTTGCCGTTGATTGTGCATAATTTAAAAAAAAAACTATAAATTATGTTGTTATCCACCATATTAATAAAAAAAATAAAGAAATTTAAACCAAAACAAAAAACCCAAACAAAAATTATCACATAATTTCTTTCCTTTTTAAAAAAGAGAACCGCCTTCACGAACCGCGAAAGTAAACCCACCGATAATCACAAAATCATTTTTATAAACCTCACATTCCTATTATATGGGTATTTAGGTAGTAATTTTTTAAAGTCGGTGCCAAATAGTAGTTTTCAGCGTCCTGAAATTATATTTTTTTGTTTTCACACCAGCTTCATCAGTTTGGCACCGTTTGGTTTTTTCTTCAGGATTAGGAAAAAACAGCTGAACCAATTCATGAAAATTTTATACTAAAACCTTCTCCAGAATATATGAAATACTCAGTTGTAAACCGCATCAAAATCGGTTCAGCCAAATGTTTTTTTGAAGTCGGTTAAAAATAAATTGTTATATTGAAATAGGAAACGTAAATATTGGCTGTGTAACAATATAACAAAATATGTTATACCCACAAATTTGTAGAGAAACCCTCGGTGCGCGAGTCCAACTAGAACTTGACCCGTTTTTTTATTTTTAAGGTATGTAACGGGAGCGTGCGGGACGACAAAGCAGGTCACGTTCGGAAATATCGAGTAGCACCTTACTAATTGCACTTTCCTCATTAGCACTGATATCATTTCACTCCAAACACACCATTCAGTACCAAATAAGTGCACCACAATTTATTTTATATATACTATAACTAGCTGCTTCCCGTGGTTTCACCCGCGTTAAGTTTGGAGTCCCCGCGAGAATTCCGGGATGTAAAGTAGTAAAGTACCATATGTCCTTCTCTGTACCCCTGACGTTTACGCAAATTATCCGACTAAGTAACCGCGAGACATAAAAGTAAATAGCTCATTAAATTGGTCAACTATAACTATTTGCGTAATTCACCCAGCTTCATATTGTTTTCCAGTACAAAAAATTATGTATCAATATTAATAAATGTCAGCAGCAAATAAAAGGATTTCCCAACTCGATAGCGCTTGGTTTGGGCGATAAACGTTGAGTACAATTTCGCCTCTACAGTTCTCTTTTATCCGAAGTTTTATTATTTTAAAGTATTTTAATTAAAACCGACATTGTTTTGAAAAGGACGATTATAACAAGCCGCCAACTTGACGTAGACAAAAAGATTTCGTGGGATCCGATTTGTCGAAACGTAGGGTTGTCAACGTTTTTTTGTTGTTATTGTGTTGTACCTTCTAAAACGTGTGGAAAGTGTTGAAAGTTCACAAAATTATTTAATACTAGCTGCCCCCACGGTTATTTCGGAGTTTCCGCGGGAATCCCAGGATAAACTATAAGTATATACCTTCCTTTTGAATCCTTTTATCTAATGGTGAAAACCGCATGAAAATCCATTCAGTAGTCTTTGAGTTTATCGCGAAAAGACAAACCAAACAGACAGACAGACGCGCCGGAAGACTTTGTTTAATAAATAATACGCGATGATAAAAAAGTACTAACGTTCTTATTATCAATCACCGCTTAATTGAGGTAAAAATCGTACCCTAAATTATCTTTGTGTACTTTTATTTATTTATTTATTTATTTATTAACCAAAAACAAAAAAGTAACATGGTGTTGATACACAAGTTGGGTACTAATAATTAGGTACTAAACTAATAATGGTTATTCAAATTTCTTAAGTATATCTATCTATATATATATATAGTACCAATGCAAATGTGATCCTATCTACATAATGTGAAACAATAGTAATCACGCTACACTTACACCATGATAATTAGCCTTACAATGGCCCCCGCACTAGGTAGTCCTGTATCGCGGAGGCCCTTTTGACTTACAGATAACAGGTACTTAGTATAACTCTACACAAAACTTAATATGTGATTGTTTAGATTGTAGTATATAATAAACAATGTATTTTTCTTTAGCATAGTCAAATTTTTTGGAAACAATTATGAACCTACCTACATACAGTAAATAATTGAAACTATGATAAATTAAATAGTAATATATTAAAAATTATACTTACTGCCTAAAGTTGGCAACCCTGAATAATCGTCAGACTTCTTTCGCGACTGACAAGGTAGATAGGTAGCATGATTTCAGTGGGGGTTCAACCGAAGAATTGGTTTGTGGAACTGTTTGTTTACTAATGTATTAGGTATAATAGTTAAAATACCTATAAACAATAATTCATTTATTTTCGTTGCCGTTCTCTATATTGAAACTTTCGCTTTATTGCAATGAGTCAGATATTATGCCTATTAATGTCCAGAGATGATTCTTGTACAATCATTACCCGATGTTTGATGACTCGTAGGTAGGGCTGTACGCACCCGCGCAGTAAGTAACCATGCCTCCCCGCTAATTAAGAGGTTCCGGGTTCGATTCCCGGCGGGGGTGGACTTTGTGTGTGATTAACACAGGATTCCACTTTCTAGTCTGGCGTATTTATATAGTATATATCTATACATATGTAGTAATATGTATTATTTACCATGTTTGCTTGGTTTTCACGACACAAGCTTATAGCTTATTGTGGGATCAAGTAGATTAGTGTGTTGTGAAGTAGATTACCTAAGTATTATTATTACGTGGTTATGTCATTGATGGTAAATTTCGATATCTTCGATTAAAAGTTAAATATTAATAAATATATAGATAAATAAGATATCAAGTAGGTATGAATTTGTTTAAGACAATGTCTAAATAAATTGTTGTTAATTGATTTTAAAATATTCGGATGTTTATTTTTAAAACTTCTTTGAGCACGGTCAGAAAAATATTAATCTATCTATCAATAATCTAATTCCATAATTATGTATAATTTATTAATCTTTGCTGGGTTAACATTTCATAAATTTATCTGGTGGTTAACATACCTTTATTTAGTTTTTTTTGTAGTTTTCTATCCAATTAATGCGTTTATTCATTTAAAGGTAGACAAATATCAGTTCTTAAAGAAAAAAAATAAAGATCGTTATTTGTATAGATTGAAAGTAGTAAAGTGCATTTGACAGCTCGTTCAATGTAGAACAGTGTTTTGCAATCTCATGGAGGAACGGCGACAAAAAAGTGTATAGTGTGACATAGGAAGGTCGGGCTGGGGCCGCCGGCCGCCCGGGCCCGCCGCCACTGCGAGGTGACTCGTTCCCTAGGATCATTGTTATTTATTTCAGTGCCTCCCCGCTTTTATTTCGTCCGTGTTCGTCTCGGTTTATTTGTCTTCGGGATCTGACGGTACATTAACGTATTTTTCTTCTCTATTAGGGCGACGGTCGCCGGCTCACCTTCAAACTTCACCGGGATTCTGTAATCTGAGCAGCGTTTGTTGGTTTGTTTGTTTTTTTTTTTACCAACAAAACTCAAACAAAAGTTGACGATTGATTGTGTTGCGGGAGAGATTGTAATCACGCGAAATAGGAGGGCCAGGTAATTGTACGGAAAGGGCAGAAGCTGTGGTGCGTTAAATTGTAAAGGTTTAGGTACACTATATAGTGTGAATCGGGTTCGGTTCAAGTACTATAGTCAGGTTCCAACAAAATTATCGCAGTTCTATAATTATAGCAATTACGGACTGCTAATCAATATTTTATGGATTTGATATTAAAAATAATATTTAACAGCTGGAATCTAGCGCAACCCGTTAAACTACTCGCAGTAAAACACGCTCAATCAAGCTGTAATAAATAGGTGCCATACGCTATTTAAAGACGTCCTTCGCACGATATCCAAGCACCCGTTAACATGGCTGGAAATTATCCGCGCTCATATTAACCTAGAATCCGCTTTATTTATGTAGTCAAGAACGAATATTATGCAATGACTCTTCGTTTGTCGACGGAACACATTTAGATATTGCCTCCGTCATTTCGTCTGACCGAAGAACAGAATTCTGTCTTTGTCAGAAGAGTCAGTGAATTAAGCACAAAGGCTCCATTAGCGACGTGACACGTTCAAAACTGGATTATTTTGTGCAATAATGAAGCAGGAGGTTCCGAGCAGATTGCCAGTAAGAATAAATCCATTCTCGCGGATCGGTTGCATGAAAATTGCAACAGCGGGCAATAGCGGCTCGCCAGCGAAGCGCACAATTATAACGAGACTGTATAAATCAGAATGAGTTGTGGGCTGTGGCATGTTATTAGGCTATTGCAGCACAAAATGGGAAGATGAAGGCGCGCCGGATGAGAATCGTAAGCTGAAGAGCAGAAACGGTACTCTTTTATTTTTTTCATTGAAATTTTGTGATTCGGGTAGAGAGAATTAATCAAACATTCTAATTGGCAACATGGCAAATAAGATTTTGTGGTGGATTTAATTTACAATTTAGTTCTTATACCTACAGTGTTAGTTTATGAAGTAAGTCAAGTCATCCAAAACTATAGGTAGTATTTAAACAACCAAATACATACAAATAAATAACATCAAAGTTAATATTTCTGATTTTAGATTATTTCGGTTTTGATGTATATTTTGCTAGACTCTAGGTGACAATTTTACTAACGATCTCATGTAATATATTTTCATTTCGTCTGTCTGTTATCTGTCTGATATTATTTAACTCTGATATAACAAACTAGCTGTTCCTCGCAGTTTCATCCACGTTGAAAAGAGTGAATGGGTGAAAGAAAACAAACAGACAGAGAGACAGATAAAGAGAGAGAATGAGAGAGACCGAACAGTACTATAAATACTATAAATACTTTCGCATTTCGCATTTATGAAAAGCTTTTATTAACCTTGCAATGTATGTATGTAACGAACTATGTTTGTACGGGTGGAATCTTGCAACTCAATTTTGAAGCAGATATCTTCAACCGATTGAGCAGAAATTTTGTATACACGTTTAGTTTGGATGACAATACATGGTTTATTCTTTATAGCGCATTTGAATAAAAGCTTGTTTTATAAAAATGTTTTCTAAAAAAGTCTTATCTATCGAGACTTATAATAAAATATTAGTATGGTCTATGGATGCATAGAGTCCAGTAATTTCAAATGTTTGTAGAGAAAGTGGCTTTGGGACCAACATGCATCATTTCTAAACTGACTTTTAATACGAGTTATATGCATATACCACGACACATATTGGTCCCAAAGCCACTTTTTCTGTATACATATTCCTACGCTATTACATCGGGAAAATATGTCATTCTCGCGGGAAACTCTACACGCAATTGATATCACGATCGATCGTGATCACGTTGAAAATATATTCTGTTATATATGATTCTTTAAATACATACATAAGTATATCAAACGTGTCAATTTGTAAAATATAAAATTCTAGATCTGCTCACAAAGATCGTACAGAGAACCCATCGTTGGGTGTCAGCAGGTCTCATGCTCGTGAATACAAATAGACGTTTACGAGGGTTTACCTTTAGCAAATTATCTTTTTGCTGCGTACAAGCCGGGAGCGCGACCTGAAACAAGAATTCGTTAGTTGAGATCGTTTTTAGAAATGGCTTATTTAGTTAGGTACCAGCGGGAGAACAAGGGGAGGGCGGCGTTATCACGCGCAGATGTAGGGCGATGATAACCGAGAGTTAAGTGCGTACCTTACGCGGGGTGACGTTTTCAAATAAACGACGGTATTTTAAGGTTATAAAGCGAAATGTGTTCCATATTTTTCGTTGGTCGTCTTATTTTTCTATCGATTTTTTTTTCATTATCACTTACTAGCTGTTCCACGCGGTTTCACCCGCATTAATTTCAGAGTTCCCGCAGGATTTCCGAGACAAAACGTACCCTATATCCTTTTCTGTACCCTTGACAATATGTATGCAAAATTTCATCATAATCGGTTGAGCCGTTGAGGCGTGAAAGCGTAACAGACAGACAGACAGACAGGTTACTTTCGCATTTATAATATTAGTAGGCAATTGAGAAACATAAAAAAAAATGTCTATCACTTTTTCACAGTGGATGTTTGTCGGTTTAGATAGTAATCAATGTTTTATGATCAATTAAATAAGTATCTTTATATCTTAGGCTATGAAAAAAATAATTTAAAAGTAATAAGTTTAGAAATTTGATTTTAGTATTTATAATATTTTCATTGTGCGTATTATTAAAATTCTGAGTAGAACCAAATACGATTGTTTACCTATGTGTCTTGTGTGTTGTGCAGAAATAAATGTAATTTTATTTTATTCTATATTCTATTACGATACATTTTCAAGATAGGATAAAACCTAGCTCTTATCGTAAAACAATAAGTGAATAAAAAGTATATTTAATTTATCTAAATTATTGAAGTCATCTCTTTCTCTCACGTAAAATCATATAATACGTTATCACTGTCTCGTATTTTTTGTTTTATAAATTGTGTTGAAATAAAACCAAAATAAAAAAACTTTTTACAAATGTAAAATGCGTATACCGAATATCCTCCTACCACGCCTAAAGAAGGTTTCACATCAATATGGCACAATATTTATAAATTGGCACGTTTTATCATTTGTAAAAAGAGCTTCGAAACACACAGTATTACATCACTCCGAGTATTTATTCCAGTTTGTCCCCTGTTCACTAAACCAATAAAATATGATAAGGATCAGCCAATGAGATCCGGACGGAATCCTATTTATTTTATTTACGAGTACAGCGAGCCTTGACCTCGAGACGCGCCAAGACCTGCGACTATTGACGAAGTCGGAAAAATAACTTTCCCCAGATAAATAGGGCGAAGTCCGCTTTGTCGTATCATTGTAGTAATTTACTGCGAAACTAGATTGATAGTGACTGTCACAAATGATTAACTTTTGATAAAAATATCATACCGTCGGATATTGTATTAGTATAACATTACTAGCTGAATTTCAGGATAAAAAGTACCCTTATATATCCTTTTCTATACCCCTGAAAACGTGGCTACAAAATTACATGTTGATCGGTTGAGTAGTTAAGGCGTGAAAGCGTAACAAACACACAATCAAACTCACATTTGCTATTATAATGTTTAGGAATGTTTAGGAATAGCTGATGTTTTCAGCGATTTCACCCGCGGTAATTTCGCGGTTCCCGCGGGAATTCTAGGTTACAATATAGCTAATGGTGAAAGAACTTTTGAAATCAGTCCAGTAGTTTATCAGTAAAATCTTAACAAACAAAAAATTCAATCTTCCCTCTTTATATTAGTAGGTAGGTGAAGAAACAATTTGAACTTGAAATGTGACAGTGACGCCAGCGCACTTCCAATAAATTTGATATTGTTGTAACGCTTTTGTCGTTTCAAAGTTGACCCCTGCGGTTTCACCCGCAGTAGGTAATTTCAGAGTTTCCGCGGGAATTTCGGGATAAAAAGTACCCTATGTCATTCAGGATCACTTTAGCTTCCTATCTATAAGTAAAAATAAAATAAAATTGGTTCAGTAGATCCATAGATTACAACCTCATAAGCTCCGGAGTTCCCGAGGGAATTCCGGGATAAAAGTACACTGTATCACTCTGGATTACTGTAGGTCCCTATAAGTGAAAGAATTTTCAAAATCGGTTCTGTAGATCTAGAGATATTTGTTCCCCCGTGGTTTAACGCGCGGGAAATTCGTAGTTCCCGCGGGAATTCCGGAATAAAAAGTACCCTATGACACTCAGGATCACTGTAGCTTTCTATAATTGAAAGAATTTTCAAAATCGGTTCAGTAGGTCTAGAGATTACCCCCTACAACGTCACAAACTCACAAACTTTTGCTCTTTATAATATTAGTATGGAAGTATAGATACAAACGAGTATCAAGGAAAACAAACTTTATCAAAATTAGCGCGAATCGTGCACCTTTTGGTGCTACGTCATATAACCTAGCACGATACGAAATGTGCATAACGTTAAATTTTTGATTGTAGTTTTGTTTTTGAATATAAATTCGTTTTTAAATAGCTCGATCCTTCTAACGATATTTAAGCAGTCGTCGATGTCAAATGAGAATCGGAGTAGGTGCAACTGAGGACAATTATTAAGGTCGTTTACAGATCGTTCTTTGTTTAATGGCATCGCATCGGCGCGGCGTGACATTGCTCTGTGCAGCGGAGTGTTCGATGCGGGTGTATTGCCGCTCGTCTCCGGTAAACAACGGTTATTCGGGCGGCAGCTGCGAGCCTGCAGCCGACGCGCAATATCCCTCTCCTCACAAAATAAAGGAGCTCCCGGGCGACGACAATCGTTCGCCTTCTTACCCCCACCGACAAATACAAACGCACGCCTCTGAATGACTTTACAAAAATTTGCATGCCATGTTTTTTTTTTTCTCTATATTTTTCACGTACAGAAAAGCAATTTTTGTACGCCGCTCGCGATAGGGAACGCGGGAAATTGCACTCGTTCCTTAGTGAGCTGAGAAAACAGTGGGAATGTAGTGGCGGGGGTAGACTATTGCTGCGGGTAGAAATGGCGGACGCCTCTGTATGTTTTACAACAGCGGATTTTGAAAAAAAATACTAAAATAATATGTTGTAGGTAAATTGTATAATTCGTTGGTTTACAACAGTATTTTGTACCTTTAATGCAGAAAATGCCGCTATTTTCTGTTCTTGGCAATATACAAACTGCCAAATGTTTTTAAACGGATGAATCATCATCATCATTATATTAGCCGAAAGACGTTCACTGCTGGACATCGGCTTCCCCCAAGGATTGCAATAACGACCGCTCCTGCGCTTCCCGCATCCAATGACGTCGCGTGACCTGCACCAAGTCGTCGGTACACCTTGTATAGTCATCCACGCTGCGTCTTCCGGTTCGTGGTGGCCACTAAAGAACTTTTCTGCTCCATCGGTCGTCATTTCTTCGAGCGCCTACTGCCACTTGAGGTTTGCTATTCTTCGAGCCATGTCGGTAACCTTGGTTCGCCAGCGGATTTCAACGACACGTAACTCAACGGAACTCCCAGAATAGCTGCAATTCCAGGATGTCCTTTTCTGTATCGCTGGCAACTTATATAATATGAGCGAGCACGTTGTAAGTCATCACTGGTAACACACACTGGTCGAAGACTTTCGTCTTGAGACACTGCGGTATTTGATACGAAAAGATGCTTCGTAGCCTCCCGAACGCTGCCTGTTGTTTGTAACTAGAGTGTCTGTAGACCGAATGCGTCTTTGTTTGTTATGCTGTAACGCCTTAACCATGCAACTGATGAAATGACTATATTATACAAATTGTCAGGGCTACAGAAAAGGACATAGTCGTCCCGGAATTGAATTAACGAAACGAAACGAAATTAATTAACCCCGTACTTTAATTCTAATGTAAGGGGACCGTGGCTTTACATGAATTTTTATCCGGAATTTCTAAACACCGAGGACATTATTATGTTTATATAATTGTAACTTTTACATTTTGTTTCTGTCTGTGCACGCTACACAGTTTATAGTTTCTGAACGAACTATAAATGAAATTTGGTGAATAGTATATATCCTGGAATATATTGTAAGACTTTATATAGCCAAAAGCTCCTGAGGTAATCCCAAGATTCATGTCGATGCCATGGATAAAAATTCGAATTGAAAATTTAATGTAAAAGATTTTTTTTTTATCTCTCTGGCGCCGCACCGCCGCCTGCATACAAGTCGAGTAGGATCTAATTCGACCGGCTGCTTTTGGAATAAATATGAAAGAATGAAAAACACATAATTATAACTAATAAAACGGAAAGTATTAAGTGGCTCCATAATAATTATTATTGAAATTAAGAGATCAAAATAAAATAATATAATTTTTATAAAGATTATTATAGATAGATAGATATTATAGATATTATAGATAGAAGAAATTATTATAAAGTTAATTGTATTTACATTTATTCCATAAATGTAAACGTTTTGTTTAATAAATACATCGTTACTTTAGGTTCGACTATTGTTCTATTTTCCTTTTCTCTGTTAAGCCAGATACTCTTGTAGATACTTAGTCGAAGTTATTCAACGGTGTAGTTGGATTCAATTAGCCAGAGACAGGCGGGCTGGTGCGTCTCTGTGTAGCAAATTATGTTCATTACACGCCAGAGGACAACACAGTGATTGTTAATTATTTTAAGATACAGCCTCGTCTACTTTCCTGTAATCTGATATCGTGCCAAACTTTATTGCATTCTCCGACGTCGATAAACAAGTTCACTGCAAAGTTTTGCGAGTCGTAAAAATGTTCTAAAGAAAAGAATTGCTTTATTCGTTCGATAAATTCAAATTCAATTTACATTTCGGAACTCTTTTAGTAAGTTTTTTATTTTTATTTTTACTATACTACATGGTTTCGCTGAAATAAGATTTTGGTCGTTTTGTGAAGAATACTTTACCTAGATAAACAACGATTTTATTTGTTAATAAAACTATATTTTTATTTATTATTTACTATAGGTGCGTGAATTTTGAAATTCCCCCGGGAACACCATATTAGACATTCAAAACATCCTGGAAAAGTTTTGTGAATGTTAGTGGAGAAAGCAACACAATCTATTGCGAATTTCAGAAGAAGCGAACACACAGAACTATCGATAGACGTGGATATCAATTTTGCTTTAGTAAGCGCTAATTTTATAAGTAATCTTAGGTAATTAGTCAACTATTTAAGCTTCTTTGTAAATTAGCGTTTAATAAAGGTGAATTATCCTGTACGATATTAATATCTTCCATGTGCCTAATAGCAAATTTCGTATTTTAATAATTTATCAAATTCAAGGGCCCCGGAGCTTGAGTTGGCTAAAGAAACCACGTAGGTATTAAATAAAATGAAATGTAGAGATTGCAGCAGATATTTAAACATTAAAACGTAACGTGTCATAATATGTAGGCGGTTATTTAGATGTTTTGATTGGTAGATATTAAATTTAATTTGTATGATAGGTAGGCAAGGCTATCACGTATAGTAAGTACTTAGTTATTAATGGCACACAGTCGGGATTACTATACATTGTAGTATACAAAATTTCTACAAGTCGTCCGTCCCTGTACCCAATTGTAACGGGGTATAAACCTCTGATATATATAGAGCCTCAGCCATTTATATGTTAATAATTAATACCTTATATAATTGGTGTAAGGTTAAACGTGGACGTATTGAAACCCTTGATAATTCATGATTACATGTGACTAATAAAAATATAATAAAATAAAAATAACCTATAAGTGGCAAAGAAAAACTTAGATATAAACTTAGTTTTGGGCGGGAGAATGACCTTTAGGTACATCTGATTTGTCGGCAGTAAAAAAAAGGGCATTGAATGATCATTAGGGTATGATTTGTCAGCGCGTCAGCTACTTGCACGTCCTATTTTCATGAATGTTTTTCTTACATCAAAAAGTAATTTTATCTCTTTTTTTAATATGTTTAAGAAGAAAATGGAATACTGTCCCCCTTATTCGATACGTTGGCTTTTTACCTTTACATTTATAAGATCCAACGTGCCACAGTTTTATTACAATTATATTAATAACCTTCTTTTTCATAATTAAAATAAGACTAATTTAAAACATAGCACGTACAAAAACGGTAGTCTCCAGTCTATGGTTACGTCAATAAAGGGATTGTGTCTGCTAACGAGTTTTTAGGAATTCCAGCAATTAATATCCGAGTAGTTGAACTAGGCACTATTGCTTCAACCGTATTTGAAATCAAACTGAAATTTTAACAATATTCAGGGAAGATATGCTTTGTTTATTCTATTCCATACCGCGGTCATAGAAAAAAAGGTTAAGTTAAACAGTTATAAGTGTTCAAATTACGACGAGTTTCAATAGTGTTTTATACCTATTTTCGTGTTTTTCACAAATATTTACAAAGCTAAGTTTTTCTAGACTGTGCTGAGAGCACAGTACAGAAAACCATTATCATACCAGTCGAAAGACGTTCTCTGCTGGATAAAAGAGTCCAAAACCACGTCAGGCTATTCCTGATGATTAGCTGTGAGCAAGCTGAAGTAAATATTAGTGTTGGGTAAACAAAATTTTAACTTAAAGAAAATTATTTGAGGTACCTACTATTTATGTTTAATACATTCATAAAAAAAACAAATGCGAAAGAAAATATTTTATACGTATACAAAATATATATTATTTATGAAAACATTTACCTTGCCCTCATTAATGTGGAAATTAATATCTTTCTCTCGTAGTCTAATTATTCAATAAAATATGATGGGCGTATTTTGCAACGATAATTAATAACTGCCAGGTGGCAATTTTCTATTCGTCTTCGTAATATGCGGTTCATTGACTCCCATTACTTAACACTTAAACTGGGAGGTGACAATCAATCACTTGTAATATCTTCATCAGCCGAAGGTAAGTGAGCAAGGGAAAGAAAACCATCTCTATATCATTAAAAGTCAGTTGAAACTTTAGTTGATAGGAGCGCCATTGGCATAGTGGTTAGCGGCCCTACGGCCTACACCAGGTCCCCATTGCAGGTTCGATTTCCGCGTCAGGGTAAACATTTATATGACGAACATTTGTGTTCATTAGGGTTTTATTATGCTTATAATAATAAGTACGTATTTACTCTTCCGTCGTATGGTACTCACAGTAGGTAAGAGCTCAACTTTGTTTGGAACCAGGTGGCGCTGCGTGATGCCGTCCTAGCAATACTATGTGATAGAATTAAATTACAATAAATATTGAACACTCTAAACTATAACTTAAAAAGTTTATATTCTAACACTCATAGAAGTCGAAATGAATAATATGAAATCTATCACTTTCTTTTTTGTAGTACATTATGTTACAAAACATGAAACTGAACAATGAATGTAGTAATAGCATGATAACCAGCTTTAAAAAGGTCATACATTTATTCATGATAACAACAGTATACCTACGTATGTTATCTGTGCTAAAATGTGGGTGGAAGACGCGTAATAAGACGACAAAGGAAGGCCTACAAATCATAATAAATTCGACGAACTTATTAAGTCAGCCGCCAACAAACAATGGAGCAAGTTATTGGCGATCTACCCTCGCTTTATCTAGCGGCCCCGCGTCCCGACACCCCCGCACTCCCGCACCCCCGCGCCCCGCAAGCTCCGTGTGCTTCCTTCGGGGCCGACAAATAGAGCAATCTTTGTTTTATCGGAAAAAGCTCACAGAAAACAACGAATACACCAATTAACACGAGAAGGGTTAAGAACAAAAGTGACGCTGATGGGTCAACAACTGCCGTAAGTGAAAGTGGAAATATTATAATCGCTTCTTTCCTAAAATTTATTTTTAATTAATTTATGGTCACGCCTATTAAATTATAAAATTTTCTCGTTTTTAGACTGCTCTAATAATATTTAACTAGCAGATTGTAATGTTTCGTAACCCGAAAATAATTGTGTTTGGACACGAGTTCAAAATTGATAACAGTTTAGAAATTTAGTTTTAAAAAGATCTAGTTATTGTAAAAGCTAAGTACCTAATTATAATTAAGCATTTATTAATAAAAATAATTATTTTTTAAAATATACATTATTTTACATTGCAAATTTCACAGATTTTTTTATCTAAATGTTTCATTACAATAGACTATTTGACTACTTTTTTTTCTAAATTCTATTTAGTTCGTCCCAGGTATATAGTGTGGCGTGTCCCGTTCGTCCAGTCCCAATGCCCACTTAAAAAGGTTGATAATGTAGCGGAATGCTACACTCTTAATAATAATTTTTACCTATTTCAATAAAATAATAATTCTCTATATTAGTCTAACAAGATAATACGAGTACCTATAACCATCGAAGAAAACAAACGAATCTAAACTCCAATTTAGCAAAATAGCAGCAATTATAGTCCAAAACTAGACGGCCGTATCATCTAACGATCGACCTTCGGGCCTCTACAACATTTATATAGAAACCGCCGTTCACATTCTCAATAATAGTCCAAATATCGTCCAATAATGGGACACGAGCGGCCGAAAGTGTGGGGGCAAACAATAATGGCGGAGAACAGAGTGGGCACGTACGGCGAGTTGCAGAATTAATCAGTTAGTCGCACTTGTGCCGGCCGAAGTAAGGAAGAGTCGATTAGGCACCTTCAGGATTATTGAGACATCGCAGTCAGCGTGCCAGCTGCGGCTCGACCAAACTTACTAATATCGCCACCACAGGGCCCCCTTAACTTGTTTACGACTGGCCAAGAGTTCCAGCGCCGAGAGCAACCCTAGCGTTCGATCAACCTTATTGAAAAATGTTATTGTTTCTATCAGTCGATAGCGATAGGTAACTATCCACCCAGCGTAGTCATTGCCAAGCTGATGTTCCATGTAATTGGTTTAGTACGCTCTTCGCATTATACCTATAATAGACAATATCTTGCCTACTAATCTAGTGATCTTTAACAATTTTCTTTTGATGAAAGGTACTTAATTAGCCAATGAAAGTGACATACGAATATCTTTATATATTAAACTAGATTCGCCCTGTGCGCGAGCTGCGAGCAGCTCGCGGGGCTTGGTCGCCCTGTGCCCGGTTGCCCCCCATTGACCTCTATTTGTTCGAGCACCCCCCACCTGACTCGATCTTTTAGTTTCGGAGATAATCGAGTTTGAATTTTGTTCGGCGGCCATGATTTTTTCCGCCATTTTGAAAAAAAAGTTTCACTATTGAAATTGCCCAAGGTGTGGATCAAACTTTGTAAGTAACAGTTTTACTTTTGATGGATAGTTTCGGCGGGCAGTCAACTCACTACCTGATGAGGAGCAGGAATCGAAGATGTCAAGGTTTTCCCACAATCACAGAAACCTCCTTTCCACATTTTAAATACATTATATCGACCTAGAGATGCTCCTTCTGGGAGAACAATTATGCTTAACTTTTTTTCGCCAGCCATTTCGAATCCGTCCGCCATCTTGGATTTATTTATATCCCGATAGAAGAAGATAGTGCACCACCAACTGTACAATTTTTTTTTCAATACCCACGGCCGATAGTTTCCGAGCCAGGGCCGAAACAATTTCCCCATACAAACAACTAATGTTCGGCGGCCATCTTGAAAAATGACGCAATCGAAAAACTGATTCGATATTCGGCATCAGCGACCCCAAAAACCCCCGGACGCCGAACCTCACCCGGATCGGATCAACTTTTTTTTCGGCCGCCATTTTGAATCCGCCATTTTGGATTTTTACCACGCCAGGCGGTTGCCCCCCATTGACCTCTATGACATTTGTTTGAGCACCCCCCACCTGACTCTTTTAGTTTCGGAGATAATCGAGTTTGAATTTTGTTCGGCGGCCATGTTTTTTTCCGCCATTTTGAAAAAAGAGTTACACTATTGAAATTTGCCCAAGGTGTGGATGAAATTTAGTTAGAAACGTTTTCACTTTCGATGGATAGTTTCGGCGGGCAGTCGACTCACTACCTGATGAGAAGCAGGAATCGAAGATGTCGAGGTTTTCCCATAATCACCGAAACGTCTCCTCTACATGTTCCATACATTATATCAACCTAGAGATGCTCCTTCTGGGAGAACAATTATGTCAATGAGTGAGTGGTAATCTAGCTTTATATATTATAATAATAATAATAATATGACACGTATGCATTCATATCTCATGATTCTCTAGGTGAAAACAACTCGCACTAAACAAATAAGTTTAATTGATAGTTCGTTATCCTTTAGTCGAATACGTTATTTAGTTATAAACGCCGCTGTAGGTACTCTGCATAAACGTGACATGGTAGTACACGTATCGAGTAAATTTAATTTGAATACGTGAACGTGCAGCTGGTTTCGTCTGCATTCTCGAATACATATCCGATATAGGTAGGATAGAATAGGCACCTATAATCCTTTAATTTGTAACAAAAACTTGCTTTCATTCATTGTTATTTTCTCAAGAGAAAAACTTTTGGCGAGCAATTTTTAGTATGAAACTAGAGCGGAAAATAAATTACCCAGATAGTTAAATCAAATTAAATTAATATCTACATAGATAAAATGAAGTACCTAGCGGGTTAAAATTTGCAATTTTGATATTTTCTCAGAAACTTTTAACATAGTTACGAAACATATAAAAAAACAACAAATATTTTATACGAGGGACTCAAACTCTAGATAGTTCATCCTTAGATGCAACTAATACTAAAAAAACACTGGTAGGTACATATACAATCGCAGAGAAAACTGTAAAATATTAAAACATTGGTTTATGTGGGTAAATGATCTTTAAATTTTTGATTTATCGGCGCGGCAATACAATGTACCCTAAGGTAAGGTTCTTTCAATTCCTATTGGCTTTGAATGATCATTCAGCGCATCGGTAACAAACGCGCTTAATTTTCGAGAATACTTTTTTTAACTAACAATTAATGTTTTTTTTTTTAGATATTTGTGACGAGTGTCGAATTCGAAGAACACTTCCATGCAGTGCAGCACGTCCGTCGTTCAACCTTACATCATGTATACCGATGGATATAGCAGCCGGAAAGCAAACAATTTACTGACTAATGCACAAAGTGAGCGCAACTGTTATGCTGTTGATTGTACGGAACAGATTGTGGGAGCGCATCTCACGTTTCTTAGCTGTCAGCGTCTGTTGCAGTCCCTAGTCTGCTCCAAAGTTTCACACTCACAATAATATTCCAGTTCAAACCCAAAGTTTTCCACATGTACGCAATTATTGCATGTTTAATTTTAATGTTCTGAGGAAATCTCTACCGATCAATAAATTTCGATTGGAAAAATATTTTTTAAATGTAATGATAACGTAAACAGGTACGGTGGTTAGCAAAAGCTCAGTGGCATGTGTATTGTGTATCCATCTAATAGAACTTTTATAATAAAACTGCAAGGTTTAGTTTGAAAATAAATTTTAAGTTTGATAACGATGTTAAATAAAATAGGTATATGAACGAAATTTTGCCAAAGACTACATAGTGCCCACTGTGTAGTTACATGTACATTGTACCTACATGCTAGGTCCTCAATATTGTGTTCAATTTGGAACTTTTCTCACCCTTCATCATGTTTTAAAAACTATTGGAATTGATTTTCTTGCTCATTGTGTCCAGATTTTTTTCAGATTTAAAATACGTAGAGCTTCAGTTATATTAGGCACTGGACAGCTTTGACTGGTAGGTAATCACAGAACGTTGATTGGGTTCAGATATTGCGCCATAACCAAGTGACGTCAATTTGCGTTTTGCGGAAGTAGTACGTGCCATTAAGCATTCCGCTCTATATAAAATATCGAAACACGACTGCAATTTTTATTATTTACTAGCTGTGCCCCGCGGTTTCACTCGCGTGAGTTTTGGGATCAGGAACCTTTGCGGACGCAGGCAAAACAACCCGCCAAAGTTTAATCACAATCGGATCAATGGTTTCGAAACGCATAGAGGACATACAAACATTCACTTTTATTTATAAATAAGATTATTTATAAATCACAAAAAATAATACTTTTCGCTATGTCGCCGTCGAACCATGTTTATATGTATTTCAATTGGGTATTCTCCAAGGTATTAATATCAAAATTCTAATTAGTCCGTCAGTTAGAAAATAAAAAAATAATAGACACGTATTTTTTGCTTTTTCAATTTAATGAAAATGAACATAGATAAAGCGCATTAAAGTTTAGGGTGGGGGGCTCGTGACGTCAATATTCATTATAAGCGCCATACAAACCGCACCGAATTGTGACGTCACGCGAAATTTCAACTCAATGTATCTCTGTTATTTTTTGAGTACGTAAAAAAAGAAAAAATACGTGTCCAATACTTTTTACTAATCTACAAGACGGACTAAAAAAATTTTTTTTGTCAAGTAGCCAATTGTCCAAGTATTTGTGGTAAGTGTGTGTGTGTAAGTGTGTGTGATCTTCTGGGATGTTTATAACGTTAAAGTGTAAGAGTTTCTACTCTTGAACAGAATCTCGAAAGCCATACGGGTGAAAACGTGGGGAATAGCTAGTACGGAATCGACGCTCGAATCTCCATCCAGCAAAAATTACTTAGGTAAGTGTGTTTTTGCACTATACGTGACGTTACAAGATTTGCTATCAGGATGATCTCATATAAAAGTGAAAACCTGATATAAAACCAGTTTTTATTATCTAATTTTTAAACGAAAGAAAAAGGCTATATTATTAAAATCTTAAAAATAGGTATAGCTTTTTCATCAGCATAAAATCTTTAAGTGCAAAGGGAAAATAGCGTATAGATAACGTAGACAACGGCAACTATAGGTAACTGAAAGTAGGAATATGTAACCCCGACGAGAGAGGTTCGCAGTAAGGGCCTTGCAATTACAGATGTATTATTTATCAGGAGGCAACGCGAGGGCCTTGTTTGGGAAAAAGAATTGATTTTTGCATAATTTAAGCCGAAACACCTCTCGGAGAAGTCTACGTAATTCCGAAACAAAACATTCACGTTGAAATTTTACTACTTTCGCCTAAATAAATGAATTTTTCATACCTCATTCGAATTCTTTTATGCGTTCCACCCAATGTTCAGTTAGAAAAAAGAAAAAAAAAACCGCGGTTTTCGTTAACTAGATAAATTTGTAATTTTCCTCTGGTTTACCGGCAGGAATAATGAAGACTTAATTAATTCCTTTTGACAGACCGCGTCTTATATTTATTCAAAAGAAGGTTTCGTTAACATAATAATTAAACACGCTTTATGAATATCAACTTGTAATATAAACTTTCGAAATAAATATAACTTATATTCAGCCCCTATCGTTGCACATAATCCATATTAAATAATGCGACCAAATAATAAAGCCACCGAGACACTTGTTGTTGTGGATTTGAGCTTTGACATTTCCAAAAATATGTACAAGTTATATAATTTGTAACCAACAGTCAAGTTGTTAGTAATTAATCGTTGCTATAAATTAGATTGACCGGTATGAGCGCTCGGTTTCGGTGTTGGATAGCCGATTTTGTATGAGTTGTACAACCTTAAGGATGCGGCCACCAAACATCGTCACAATCCCGCAACACCATTTGTTCACTATAGTTAATGCTCACTCAAAACAGCTACCTATATTTATTGCGCTGTACCGTACTTTGATTGTTCTGACCTGGGTGAAACAGAACAGATAGAAAGGCATAGATAGATTCAGATTATTAGGAAGATAGATGAAAACCAGTGTCGTCGGATGATTTTCGCACAAAAACTGTTTGTGATTGTTGTTTGAAATTTAATGTGCGTAGAATGTTACAGAAAATAAAATAAAGTCAAGAAAGTTTAATAAATATTTAATAGGAGTATTCGTTTGCATACAAACTATATTCCTTTATGTTCATTGCATATAGTGTTTTCAAATTATCTAATCGTACCTGTACTTACGTATTACTACCTAGTCGTATATTGTAATAGTTATTTTCACAAACTTGCAGAACTGATATCGCCGTTAAATCCGCAGCAGAGCTTATTGCCTGCAGACACGACAGATGCATGTCACCTCCCCAGCGTGTTCCTCTAGCTACAGGTAATCGTTTCGCGCTCACGTATCTGATGGAGTTTGCAAGCTTCTAAACTAGTTGGGCTGTTGTCAGAAGTTCCTACTACGCCCGGCGCGAGGTGGATGTTTCCACTTATTCCCGATAAGGAGGATCATTTGGCCCTAATTCCTAACTGAAACGCCACGTTGTCATCTTCAACAACACTTTCACATAACTGTAGCTAATAAAAATTGTGCGTATTGTAATTTTTATTGTGTATAGATTTTTTTTGGTAAGTTTATCGATAAACTAGAAAAAGTTGCGATGGAACACAATATTAGGTGACAACTGGCGAAATCTCTTTCCATCGCAGCAGCGGTACTTAAAGTCGACGTAACGTAAAGTTAATTAAAGGTTTAGCACATCGTGTTGTTATTTTAAATGCCGGTCACGCCGCAATTGTAATCTTGTTGTACAGGCGGCACGAGGCGCCTGCGCTGGTGCCGCATGTCGGAGCCCCGCCCGCGCCATGGCAGCGAGCAGCGCGACGCGACGCCCGAACACAAGGTCATGAAACTTGTGGGGATTACGAAAAAATGTGTGTTCGATGACATTTTTCGAGACCGTAAAAAAAGATGAGAATAAGGAATTCTAAACGTGACTTGAATATCGGGTAAAGCGTCACCTATTACCGGTCTATGTGCGTTGCTTTCGCGGTCGGGCGGACGGGAGGCGATGAAACCGAGCGTGACGTTCCATTCCTGATATAAAAATGTAAGTATGAAAAAGCTTTGTTAAACGCGACTTGGCTTCAGCCAAGTGGTAAAGTTTGAAGTGGAAAACTTTTCATGGAAAAATCTTTGAGAAAACGATTAAATTTTATAACCATTTTGTACTGTTTAACTTGTGGTATTTCTTATCCTGAAAAATGCTTAGAGTTGATTAATTATAAAAAAAACATACCTAAATATAAAACAATACATATAAAATAAATAAATAAGCATTTCACAACAATTCAACGTATAGATCTAACTTTAAGTTATAAGCTTTTAGGTACCGTAGAAACCAAGCAGAAATTATGACCGAATTATGATAGTCTTGGTATTTATTAAAATTATTAGGGATACAATAATGTAAGCCAATAAAGATTTTTCATTTCGTACAAATATTATTAATATCACAAGCTTGTGCTTACGATGAGTGTGATAAAATGATTTCGGAAACTAAACACGTCTGCAACATGCACATTGCTGACCGCGCAGTCTCTGAAGATTATTTTAATGAAATAATTAAATAAGTGCGAGCACGGGAGACCGCAGACGCAGACAGAATCTAGAAACGACGGTAAAAGGAAGAATTGTGGTTTTAGTTTGAATTTAAAATTTAAAAGTTTCTGCACTTACATTAGACAAAAAATATTGTTTTTTTTGTAAATACCTAGTAGGCACAGTATAGCCAAATAAGAACCATATACCTATTTATTTACGTTAAATTTTTAAATAATAGTTTATTTGGGCTTGACAATTACCTATAAGTATAAGGAATATAACCTCTACCAAAACTTGGTACATACTTAGTTTATGTTGAAAAAAATTCAGAACTATAATGTCCCATGTCTATACGAAATAGTTGTTATCAAACACCCATAAAATCTGGAAAAGAAACAAAATGGTGGCAAAAACAAAGTTCAACCATCATTGTCTTAATATAGTTGAAATAGGATCGTTGGTAACTGTGGGGTATACTTGAGCTACAATGCGGGAAATAAGGGAAACAGAAAGTGGTCCCAGTTTCCACAAGGTTCCCTGGGAACATTTAGTGTGGGCTCGGACCCTCGTTACAATCAACGCTGAATTATTTACCAGGGCCCAGCTTGCTGCCCGAATTGATTTCTGCATAATTTAACTACACAAAAGAAAATGTAAGGGTCTACACCATAAAACTGGTAATAAAACCGACGCTGATTGCTTAAAAGACTTCAACTTTTTCACCACATTTTTTCCTTTATTATTTAGAAAATTGTGGTAAAACAAATTAACTTGCTGATGAGAAACACAAACTTGTTAACATTGTAATCTGGATCTGCATTCATTTTTGTATTTAAAGTTTTTTGTATTTTGGGGGTTCAAAAGAAGAAAAAATACTTGAATGGTCTTACTTGATAGCACCGTTAGTCAAGTGGTTAGCGAAATTCACTGCTACCCCAAGTGTCGCGGGTTCGATTCTCGCGTTAGGTTAAAAAGTTTATGGGTTTACCGTGAGTCTCTGTAATTCATAATTTATTATAAATATGTATTGAAGATGATATGATTTTATCGTACAGTGCAGTCGTCTTTTTGCAATAGTACAAGCACTACTACACACAAATATAATTGACAAAAATTAAAAGTACCTAGTTTGTAATCGGAAGAGTTTAAAAAATAATTAAATACTTAATAATTATATTTTATGTGTTGTGAGATAAATAATCGAAATAATTTAACGTCTACAGATAACTATAAACTACTCTTAGATAGTTGAATCAAGAATGGAGGAGGCAAAAATAAAATCAGTACAAGTTGGTTGAGGATTCTGTGCACGTATCGTATCGGAGGTTTTGGTGGAGGAAGTCGGGGCTGCGGAGTCGGCTACCGCAGTGCGCTCCGCCGACCGACAGATAGGTACCTATTCGTACCTGTTCTAAGACAATTACGGCTACGTAAGCGGAAAATTGTTCGAGAGCTCCTCTCAAACGTGTTTTCTAATCTTCGAAGACCGAGTTGTAAGGTAAAAGATGCACGCTTCGATTTTTACTCTCGAGCTAGTCGGTAATTCGATTTAAATTTTTGCTTTTTATAAAACTACTATGGACGAGGGAACTATAAATAACTCAGTATCTAGATTTTCTTCATCGTTCACTTCAATAATGAAGATCTTTTCAATCCTTACTTCCCTAATAATATTATAAATGCGAAAATAACTCTGTCTGTCAGTCTGTTACGCTTTCACGCCTTAACGGCTCAACCGATCATCATGAAATTTTTTGCACATGTGGTCAGAGATATAAAAAGGATATACTTAGGGTACTTTTTATCCTGGAATTCCCGCTGGAACTTTGAAATAAACGCTGAAGAAATCTCGTGAAATTTTGAATACAAGTTGTCACGGGTACAAAAAAAACACATTATATAATACTTTGCATCACGGAAATCCCGCGGGATCCCCCAAATTGCAGCGAGTGCAACCACGGGGAACACCTAGTTCTGAAATAAAGAGCCTAGACGTTTTCACTGCCACTCGTTCCACAATTTGTCGTGGTGATGATTAGAGTGGAATGAGAGATTCGATTTGATCAGATCAAGAGTTGAGTTTTTTCATCATAAGTGACATTTTGTAGGTTCTCTAGTGCTTTTAAATAACTGAAGGCTTGCTGGTTGTAGATGGTGGATATACATTATAATGGGATGATTGGTTTCGCTAGACGTCACATGATGATACAATAATATTATAATGATACTAGCTGTTCCACGCGGTTTCACCCGCGGCAATGTCGGAGTTCCCGCGGTAATTCCGGGATAAAAAGTACCCTATGTCCTTCTCTGTATACCTGCCAACGTGTATACAAATTTCATGATTATCGGTTGAGCTGATAAAGCGTGTAAGCGTAACACACAAACAAAACGGTGTATACAATGTAGCCACAAGCCAACTTAGCTGAATCATAGTTATGCTATAATATTCAAATCATTATGATATATTATCATCATTGATCTCGATACGATATCCGCGAAAAGTTGGGATTGGCTGTTTGAATTCGGGTGAATGCCGTTAGCTTCCATGTTGACTTCCCGTCTACAAAGTTTGCTGAAGTCGACACACTTAAGCATGTAGCTTGTTACCGAGAACAATCGCCAAGCTTCCAAACAACTTTTAGTTTAATGTCCAAATTAGGTGAACCCTTTTGGCTGAGAGACATTTACCAGACATCATGTGGCTTTTCTTATCAGATGTGATCGAATTGTATTTGACTTAGACCAAAAGCCTACTCGTTACTCCCGAAAAACGTAGGTACGTACGTATACTATACTGAACTAAGTGTAACATGACATATCTATCAAAGTTAAATAATTTTATTTTTAAATATTACTTTCGTGGAAACCAAGCAAACGTGGTATATACTACATATTACATATATACTATACTATGGATATATATAAAAATATCCAGGCTGGAAAGTGGAACCCTGTGTTCATCACACAATATGCACCCCCACCGGGAATCGAACCCGGAACCTCTTGATTAGCGGGCAGGCATGGTGACCTACTGCGCCAATCTAACAGAATGTCCCTAAGTCAGAAGGATAGCAACAAAAATATTTTATTCAAAAGCGAGAACAATGAAATTCTAAACGAACAAATCACCGTTTACTCTCTATTAATCCTATTTGTGTTAGAAATACAGTGTACTGTTGTTTGTGTTGTTGGAATTCATCGCCTTTAACGTCCGTCCACGAGCCATTAACAATAAATCCTCGTGTTTGTTGTGCCTCCCTCCCAACTTTCTGCTCCCCCACAACCCGCTGACGCTAATCAGCTCCTTACTGGATATCTGGATTATATAAGTTTGTCAAGATAAAAACGTCCCGTTTTGTTTTTCCCACCGAGTTTCTAGAAAGGCACAATCCCACTCCAAGTGTCCGCAGTTGTTATTAGATTCAGTTAGAAACTATTTTATGGCGCCACTCCTTGAGGAGGATTTTATTTTACAAACCGGACGAAGCGTTTTCAATTCTGTGAAGATATTTTAAATTACACTTCGGAGTGCTCGTTTATTGATAATAAGTTTTATAGAATATAGAAATATCAAAACTTAAAATGTTCAGGAAATGAATAAGATAAACATTGGTAACATTGATTTAATTTTATCTCGATTTAATTTTCATACTTTTTTATTGCACTATACTTTGACCCCGGTATTTCAAGGTGCACTGGTGCTATACATAGCCCTTATTAAGCAAGTTACTCGTTGTCATTTATATTTTACCAGGCTCATACGATTTATCTGAAATTTTATCTCAAAAATTAATGCACAACCTTTATTCCAGGATAAAAAAAAAAACTAAATTTTATTAAATGGTAAAGATGTCTGTTTTTTCTGTATACAAACATAAAGTTTGGAGACATTTAACTGCGTTCCAGAAATAAATTATTTTATGATAATTATAATATTGATTTGGTGTGTGAAGAGTAAATATTACATAATATAAACAGCAAATAGGTATAGTAAGTAAGGAAGTCGTTAGCCGGCCAATGTAAAAACGAATGACCGAAACTCTACGTTGACTCCGGAATACACGGACGGACGGCCACAAGCTAAACACAAGTTGTTTTACAAAAAAAAAGTAGAGTAAACCGGGAGCGGAACGTTAACTCGGTTTCGTAACTGGAAATCTCTAGAGAGCTCCGTTTTTAAGCTGCACAAAACATAAATTTTACAGCTCGTTTAAGTTCAGCTCATTATTTCATTACTCGCATTATCTGTCTCTAGCGCTACAGCTTTCTTAAGAACTCAGACAAAGACGTAAAACTAACAAATACTTTGGAAGTCGGTTAAAAAGAGGTTGTAAATTTACTTGAAAAACTTTAAAAAGCGCTGACATATTATGGTTAATCGAAACTGTCAATCCTCTTTTTTAACCCAATTCAGTAGCGACAAGCTACCAGAGACCCAAAATAAATTTACTCATTAAATAACATATTATTTTTCGTCTCTACCAGGCTAGAAATCGGAACCCATGTGTTCATTACACATAGGCTGCCTCCACCGAGAATCGAATCCGAGACCTCACGATTTCAAAACCTGGCAACCTTGGTGGCAGGCGCGGTTCGAGGTGAGGGGGGGGGGGGGACATTTGCTTGCTTTACTTATAATATGTTATTTACTTATGATGGTGCTTACCCGACTGCCAGGTAATAATGACTGAGAATTCTATTTTTTTTTTGTTTTTAATGAATTAAATTGCTTTAGTAAACACATCACGGTATAAGACAAGTGATAAAGAGGTATTTATATGTAAGTTTATGAAGATAGTGTACTATGTGTATTTACTTTAATACGATGGTTAGAACCAGTATCATTTTTATGGAAAGCTTCTTGACATTCAAGTCACGTTTAATATTTCTTATTTCCTTTGTCTCATTTCTTCTGAAGTAAGGATGACATTCAGCCAGTATCAGTGTGTTTTTGTTCCGATACTACGATTTGGTAAATTTTTATACTCACCGAAGCTCTATGTGTTTCAACGTTTGATCTTTTTGTTACTACACCTTTATTTTTGTACATCTTATAGGCTCACATGATGTTGATATAAATAGATTTGACTGAAGATAGTTGAATAAAGAATTTATCTTGTTTTTAAAATAATCTTTAAAAGTTGACGGAAAATGCATCATTACACAAGTCGAGAGCACTTTACAGATATGGTTCTTATTAATGTGACAAGTAATAAGAAAGAGAAAACAAGATAGGAATGTAATCGAGTTTCGGATGTAGGATATACGCCAGTGTTAGGCTAATATTGTTAGTACAGGTATGTACTTACTTAGTATTGCATCGAATCGTAATATTCAAGCTATGAGAAAGAAAAACAAAGTGATTGTACTTTACGTAAGTATATCGAGTACAAGTTCTATATCTGCGCCCTTGGATTTAGTAATAGGCTTTGCAGGTGGAAGCGCTGAAGCTACTCGTAGCTAGGGCACGCACGTGGTTACCTATTGATGCGCATATATGTGAGCAATACAAGTGAACGTTTTGTAGAGGTACATTTCAACGGTATAGCCTCCATTTGATATTGGATAGCAATTTATTTATCATACATATTACTGGCGGGAGCGGGCACCGAATTTCTCAACGAAGGCATCTTGCTTCCCGTACAAAATCAGGAATCGAATACGTGTTGGGAATTTTTTGGTCTACCTGTACTGTTTGTTATGATTATTTGATGTTGGACGAAATTGACTCGTCAAAATATATAACATA
Source organism: Zygaena filipendulae (assembly GCA_907165275.2). Taxonomy (NCBI): domain Eukaryota; kingdom Metazoa; phylum Arthropoda; class Insecta; order Lepidoptera; family Zygaenidae; genus Zygaena; species Zygaena filipendulae. Next base: position 5,659,971 of record OU015649.1, read on the forward strand.
TTATGTAATTTAAATAGGTATCTAAATAGGGAGATCAATAAGAACTAGCATAACGACATTATTTGAAATTAACAAGTATTCTCATTTGTCAAGATTTTATGATTCTAACAGATATGATAGATGAAGAATTATACCTAAATACCAAACTGATGGCGTTGAACATCTAAATTGAGTTTACGTTATACTTTTCCCTTTATAAAAAATAATAATAATAATAAGAAATTCAAGGTTTTTTCGGTATGAAAATATAAGTAAATGGAATCTTTTCGAACGCTCATAAAGTTGTTATCATTTCGATTTGATCATCACAAAAGCTCGTTCGGTAAGTGTGCCGCAACATCGATAAAATGGTTTCATTTAGAAGGATGCAAATGTCGCGGAGCCTCCCCTCCCCCCCCTGCTCACCGCCCCCCGCGCCGTGCTCAACCGCTCTCGATATTGCACCTTCGTTTTGCTTCTCCCTGTATTATTCCCCCTCCACTTCTTTTCTTTCTTCACCTCGACAATCTTCACATTTAATCGCGCCTTTGAGAATTTATTAAAATCTCGACTTGTGTTTTAATAACAGCTTGTGAAAACCGAGTTCGATATATATATTTTAAAGTTAACTCAAAAAATGTGATGAACTAGCTGGGGTCCTCGATTACACGTACGTGAGACGCTTTTGAGTGTCAATAACTTGTGTAGATAGTGGATATAGATAGATTATTTTCATGTTTCTTAGTTTAAATTAGTCTGTGTTCACGCAATATTAACTTCACATCGTTTTAGACACATTCCATCTAAATTATTACCGCTGAAGTTTTCACAAGGCGCCACACAAAAATTACGTTAAAATTCGACCCCACCGACAAAAATGGTTCACAAAAACGTAATAATTTAAAAAGTTACTGGGTGAAAGCTTCGGTAAGTAACAGGGGTAGTTAGTAAAAACTTCCAGTTTTGTGAATTCCACACATTTCTAGACCGAAGTTGTGGGGGGTTGCGTCGAAATTTATGCCGTGTGTGGCGATGTTAAGTAAGAAGTGGTACATGTGAGTTAGCGTCGCATACATCACGCGAGGACGTGGCGTATCGCGGCGACCCTGCATAGGCAAGCTGCAGCCACCGGCACCGCCCCAACACTCCCACTCGCATCCCGATGCACAAACATTTACTTATCTACTTACTTAGCACATAATAACACTGTAAATCGTTGGCCGATAATGCATAACTTTTGATTTAGGTTTATCACATTTTTACTTTGTTGTTGATACTGCTTTTTCCGTATGGAGTACCTTTTATTTACTATCTATATAGATACTTATACTAATATTATAAAGAAAAAAGAATAGATTTTTTGTATTATATGTTTGTTTGTTTATTTGTAATGCATAAACTCAAAATTTAAAAAATCCTTTCACTCGTAGGAAGCTAGTGTTCCTGATTTACACAGGGCACCTTATATGTATATGTCCCGGAAATCCCACAGGGACTGTGAAATTAACGCCAGTGCAACCATGGGTCGATAGTGAAACCATCGACTAGTCTATACTTATAATAAAACTGTAGAGAGGTCAATTCTGTACATTGAATATATATTCAAAATTAATATTGGAGGATAAATGGTGATCGATACTGATGCCAAAAATGCAATCAGTAAATTTTTTGTCTGTCTCTCTGTCTGTCTATCTGACTGTATGTGCTCGCATGGGTCAAAAACTACTGAAGGGATTTTAACCAAACTCGGTTACATGGCAAGCACGTTGTCAGGGGTACAGAGAAGGACATAGGGTACTTTTTATCCCGGAATTCCCGCGGGAACTCCGAAATTACCGCGGGTGAAACCGCAGGGCACAGCTAGTAGTTAATAAAATTAGCTTTTTAGGTTATAAGTACCTAATCCAAATTATTTTAAGATAACATCAATGCAAAAGTTTTTGTGTAGGAATGTATTTTTACCATTCAACTCCGTTACTGAACTTGGTAGGTATGTATGTATGTATCAATACACCTATTGAGTATTGAGTTTACTGAGATAGGACATAGGTATTAAGATGTGTTATATTCCGAAAAAATTAACAGTTTCCCAAGTAATTCTCAAGTTCACCGTGGGTATGAAACTGGGAGGAACAGCTCGTGGGTACGTACAAAGTATACCTACATACTAGGTACCTACTGTCAAGTTTAAATAATATATTTGTAAGAACATCTTAACTTGTAATCTTGACAGACACAATGAGGTATTTTTTTCGTGTTCCGATTCACGTATTTAAATTGAATACGTTCCTAGCGAGCACTCGTGCGTGACTTTTAAGCTAGTATTTATCACGTCTCTCTCACTGCAGTCGAGACTCGAGACGAACGAAGGTGATGGCTCGCGATGTTGCGTAAAAATCTATTCGAAGACTTCAAGGAGCATTAAAGTATTAAAATTGTGGAATGAAAATTAGAATCGGGTACTTGGTACTTCCATAAAACTTTTAGTACCTATTGAGAATCGAATGATATTTATTAAAATAATAATACGTTTTATTGTATTTTAACAAGTTTAAAAGTATTCAATTACAACTTCAAGGCTGTGTACTAACAACTTAGAAATAGGTAGGTACCTATTTATATTTAATAGAAAACTGAATATCTACAGGCTTAGTTATTATTCTACTTGTTATGTAATTTTTAGATCATGGTCGCAATAATAATTATGACTTTAATTGGTATTAGTTAAGGGGGATCGTAAATGTTTTTTTTTCTAATAGTGCGAATACCAAAATATACGAAGAAACTTTAAATTAATTTTGTTTTTTTACTTATTCATAGACTGAAAAAAATAATCTCAGGGATAAAAATAATAAACGAAAGTAGGTAGTGTAAAAAATATCAATTGAAATTTGTATAAAAATTAACTGTGACGATTCCCCTTAATAAGTACATATATATCAGTAAAGGTTAGAAACTCCCCATTAATTATAATATCGCTAGGTTACAACTAAACGTGGAGAAATGCCATAAGTTTCCGTAGTGGATACGTAGGTACTTTATTTGCAGTTCCGTTTCCCTTCCGTCCCGAATCACTCCCGGGCTTCGTTAAGGAACTAATCGGTTCATTGTGCAGGAACTGCACTCTGACCTCGTTCGATTTATGTCGTATACATATAGGAACGTTGCTGTCTAAACGTTCAATGCAGGGGGATAGATACGTATAGCATATCTAAAAGGTACATTTTTACTCCTTTTCCCTAGTGAAACTTGGAGCAATTCATTTGAGAGCTGAAGGAATTATTCGCTCGAGTTAAATTATACGTGACACTATTGATGGTTGTGTTTACATCGATCTATATCGATGATCAGTTCATTCGACGAATAATAATGTTAATATCCTTTTTTATTGCAATATTTATTCATAGATTGATTCAATAAACGACCACAGGAACACTTATCTACAACAATCCCTCATAGGACTTGATTTATTAAAAAAAAAAATGAAACGTATCCACTTTGAGAGCTTTGTTATTTATTACGCATAAATTAGTATTTTTTGGTATCCTAGTCTATTCAGCATTAATTAAAACACACTTTAACAACAATATGTCTTTATTGAAATGCTTCACAAGAAATTAAAACAAAGACATCGGCACAGTTAAAGCGTACGTCGCTTCGCCGACGCGACGCCAAAACGGTCGGCGCACGGTCGTGGGCGTCGATTTTGGCGCGCTGTTAGTAATAAAAACTTTTGTAATTACACTCATTTAGGGCAAGGAACCGGAGCGTTGATGCCGTGTCGTGCCAAAAATGGCTATTATTTTTATAACACAAGCTTGCTAACTCCTTTGAGCCTTTTACGGTTGCTGACGACGCATACATTCTTATTATGAACCATTTTAGTGTTCAAGTTTAAAAATGTCTATTAAAACTTTTGACAAAAATCTGTGCTCTCTTTTTGCTCCATATTGTTACGAGTATCTTCGAATTAGATTATAAGTACGCCTATCCTTACAAGGCACCCTAAATAAAGTTGTGAAATTGAAGAAACCTTTATTCTTAAGCTTTCTTATTTATATACAAGCGTCTCTAAATGCTAAGAGAAAAACAACAAGCTGGTGGATAAACAATTCTTTGAAAAGGTGTCAAATATTAACAATTTATAGAAAGATATATGAAAGTTGAACACAAAAATCATAACTCGAAAAAAAAAATCCGGCAAAATTATTATCCGCGTCCGGACACAGGGAGCGGTGTCAGGCCGTGACAAGCGACGTCTTGGCGGAGCTTCGCTCGTAAAAACTTTTCTAATTATGTACATTTTGTAGCGAGGAAACGCGGGGCACTCTCGCCGCATTATATTTTCTAGTTAATTTCGCGGATCTGGTGTCAACACGGGGATTGTATTACAGTTGAGAGAGCACCACCGACGACCTGACATAATGCTGAGTGATCGATGACAAATTTAAATGGAAATTGTGATTTTTGGTTATTTAAACATCAGATAAACGTATTTACAACGGAAATACAATGTCGAAGAAGATGTTCACTTGATAAATAATATTACCAAATATTCTACATTAACACGTTCATGCATTAAATACTGAGTTGCCGACCGATGTAAGTCATATAGATACTATATTCAGCGTCGATGTACGGTGGTGGCATGTAATTGTAGTTTATGGTATCTTCTGGACATCAAAGGACATCATGTATTTCAATGCAACCTTAAAAAACCGCCTCTGTTTACTGGAAATAACAACACTGTAATATGCAATCAAATCCAGTTAAAACGATTTTATCAACAATAAAACAAAGGACCAAGTCAACGCCCCTATAATAGATCTCGCAAAAAACTCCACGCAATGATTATGTTGAGAGAACATGACATGCTGGAGAAATATATATTGAATAAATAGGTACTTAAAGATACCAAACAAATAGGAGGCAGTAATACAATACTGCTTTCAACTTATCTGGGAATTGGGATGGTTAATAGCTTTTGATAGATTCATCGTTAGGAAAAGATTTCTATATCATTGAACCTTTTATTGTATTCGTAAACAATTCGGTACAAAGGAGGTCTACCAGCATTCGTACAAAACAAATCAATTGATTTTTTTAATACCGCTTCTTATTTAAAGCTACATCAGCTGATCAGCATGGGTGACTTACGATACCATATATATCTATACATATAAAATGCTTTGTCCTGAATGACTGACTTACGCATCAAGTCAGGGCACATCCTAAACCGCTGATCGTATAGAGACCTGAAACTTGAAAGGTGTGTTCTTTCTATGACGTAGGCTTTTGATAAGAAAAGATTTTTGAAAATTCTACCCCTAATGGGGTGAAAAAGGGAGCAAAGTTTGTACGGAATAATTGCGCGGGAACTCCGAAATTATTGCGGGTGAAACCGCGCCGGACAGCTAATAATATATATGTTACAAACAGTTCCTGAGTGAGTCCCAAAACTGATGCGGCGAGGGTGAAACAGCAAATATTATATGTATAGAAATATGGGTGAGTGGACGTAAACCATACTGTTGTGTAAATATATCGAGTCTTTTATGAAGCCTAGGGTATGTGATACGTAAAACATACCTCATTTCACCGGGGTCCTCCACATGTTCAAAGACATCCCATAACATGGAGCGGCCGCCGTAAACACGAGAGTGGTCCGTTACTTCACGGCACTTGTTTCCGTTTTCAGCACGTTCTTGCGAATATTTTACAGGGACGGACGGGGAGGCGATGTTGTCCTTCACGACGAGTCGCGGCGGTGCTGTGTTTGCATCGCACCGGACGAGTTTTACGTGTTCCAACACAAGGATTATGATGCACTCGTAAACTTGGTCTTAAAAGAATTCTTCCTCACGGATTTCGAGTGAGTAGGCACTTAAGTATCTACATTGTTCATGTATACACGTCTACTCATTTTACTGTCGGTCTGAAAAACCGCTGTTGTTTTTTTTTTAAGTTACAATACACAAGAATAATGAAACATTGTAATTAAGAGTTGTTTATGCGCTTTGCGTAAATACAAATGAATAGCCGTACAGCAGCGCTACGAAGTCTGTTAGTCTGTTAGAGTATTAGTCGGTAGGTAGGTAGTGCAAAACTTTAGCAATTATTGTTATTATGAGGAGACCGAGAAGCATCCAGTCTCGACACAACGTCATATTTTCTACTTAATCGTGCTGAGTTTGCAGCATTATAGTATAGTTATAACTTTCAGCTTCAATGAATGTCGGCTTGTCATAAAATAATAAATTTATTTGAAAATTCAAAACTTAGGCGTGTCGTCGTATTTAAGCAGTTATTGTGATTTATTGTCGTTATAACCACATAAGTGTAATATGGATAAGCTATTTGAATATACATTCAAACTTTCTCCCATAAAATGTACTCAATGTAGGTATTACATTTTCTAACAATGAGTCAGAGCAGAAGCGTCCCGCACGAGCATCGGCAAATATTTTATCAGATTTATCTTTTAAAAAACGTCGCTTAAACCTCCCCTTGTAATATGAGTAACAGCTTATTTGAGTATAAATCGCGGGCGCGCACTCATTCGTTCATCAAACGACTTCAATGAACGACGCAATCAGTTAGAGTGTGTTCAACAATCTTAACAACCCTATACGCCACTGCGGTTCGTAAATGTTGTGGCTTTAATATGATACAATGTCGTTATAATTATCACGATACAATGATGAAAATACAAGAGTGTATTAGTCACTATAGTATTAACCTATTGTTATGTCTGTTTTTAGCATATTACTTGTCGATCTTTTAATATCCAAAAGTTATCTACTTCTTTTCTTTTTTGACAATTATAAAATAAAATAATAAGCATAATATACTTACTATTTTAAATCCGAAATTGAGTTTGTTTGTTGTTTTGTTTGTTTTTATTATTTTAAACAAACAAACAAACTCATTTTCGCATTTATAATATTAGTAAGGATATCATATATTTGATTCTTCAACTCTAGGTAAAGACCTAGATAAAACATGTAAAAAAAAAATTAGCAAGTTTTGTTTAGACTTTACACGCAAGATCCAACTATAAAAAACCATCCTGACAAATAAAAAAAGATTTTTATCATTTAGAATAGGTAAAACCAATCCATTAAAAAAAAGTCCGAAAATAACGCCTTGCAGCGTATTCATTACAGTCTAGTCAGAGCTAGGCCAAGTAAAGAGGGTCACTCACTGATAATATCGCGTACACTTTTTGTTTTTTTTTAATCTGGTCTAAGAGTCAGCAGCGGCTGGCGAGAGATCGATGCATTCCCATCAGTTTAATTTTTTTTTGCAATCTACTAATTAATCACCGGGCGATGATTTATCAGCACAGCCGCGGGCGCACTTTAATGATCCGTTTGTCGGTCGCTAGTATTTCTTTCGTTGAGCTGGCACGTGCCGCGGACGGGTTTATGCCGCTTGTTTTACGTTAATTTACAATTTTAATGAATGCTTAGCGACAGTGTTTATTGATGGCAATTGGACTGCTGATTGATCTCAAGTGTATCTTTATAAATAAATAAAACCGGTCAAGTGCGTGTCGGACTATGCACATTTAGAGTCCGTACCAAATGTAGAATATAAGAGCCGTCTGTGCTTGCATTAGCAGAGGCAGAATAATAAGGCGTGTCTAGAGCTAGATATTATAGATTTCTTCGTGAACAGTAGGGGGAGCACGAATTTTGTCGCTCTCGTCAAGTCGATATCGAGCATTTTTTTTTAATGGAAAACGAACAGCGCCATCTATCCAGTGTCGTTCATTTTCCATACAAAAAAACGCTTTGACATTACGACGATATCGACAAGACGATAGCGAAAAAATTCGTGCTCCCCCTACAGAGATTACTCGAAAAAAAATTATGCAATTAGAAATTATTAAGCGCTCAAAAATGTTTAAAAATGAGCATCTCCTTGCAACGGTGCGTGCCCACAAGTGGCCGCAAGTGCGTGCCCTGTCAGGTTGCACGCCGCTTTATAGGGCGGGCTTATCGCTACGCTACGCTCTGCTCGTAACACTCGTGGCGCGCGTAGGCCCCTAGCAGTGGCTTGTCGCCGACGTCACCCGCATCGCTTCTGTGCTACGCGTTTAACCGCAAAATAAAGTTGGTTTTAACAAAGAAAATTATAGAATTACAAAGAAAAATATCGAGTTATCAATATATAATATATACCGTAATAATAAATATTATCAACAAGTTTTAAGTTCATAGGTCAACGGGAAGTTGGAAAAGACTTCGGTACAAAATGTTGTAAAAAAAGACTGACTTTAGCGGCTTCTCATGCCTTTTTTCCGATTTTTTCTAGAAACAAAACATACAGCTTTTATCCACTTTCTTTTTTTTTAATTTTGAATTTCGGGTACGGAACCCTAAAAAGTGAATCGCCGAAATGTATGTATGTGATCGCATAATTTCCAAACGACTGCACCAAACTGGATAATTTTTTTTTTTTTCGTTATTTTCAGGACAAGTTTGTATAAAAGAAGTTTGAAGTTCCTTCTAGAATTCCAAAAGACACGTGGATGAATTTCCGAAACTGTTGGACCAATTTTGACGGGACTTTGACTGCTAATTAGCTGATGTTATAAGGAATAAATTAGGCTACTTTGGAGTTCTTGCGGGAGTTCCGTAACTCACGCAAGTGAAACCGCGGGGCACAGCTAGTATAAAATGGATTTCTAGTACTAGTTCGCCACTGCTTATTTTAACTATCACTACTAAAATAATAGGGATGTTGACGACTTTTCAACATCAAAATTCTAATTAGTCCGTCAGTTAGAAAATAAAAAACAAAAAACACGTATTTTTGCTTTTACATATAAATGAAACATCCAGAGATAAAGCGCATTAAAGTTTAGGGTGGGGGCTCGTAACGTCACTAACCTCTATAAGCCGCCATACAAACTGCACCGGTTAGTGACGTCACGCGAAATTTCAACTCAATGTATCGCCGTTATTTTTTGATTACGTGAAAAAAGAAAAAATACGTGTTCAATATTTTTTTATTAATATACTATTAGACGGACTGAAAAAAAAGAAATTATATTATAAATGCGAAAGTGAGTTTGTTTGGTTGTTATGCTTTCACGCCCTGACGACTGAACTGATATCATGAAATTTGGCACACACGTTTTCAGGAAGGATATAGGGTACCTTTATCCCGGAATCCCTAAGGAAACTCCGAAATTAACGCTGGTGAAACTATATTAAAACTTTGCATACTATACACGTTGACTAGGGTAGGTACAGAAAAATAATATACGGTATTATTTTTATCTCGGAATACCTGCGGGATCTCCGAAATTAAAAACACGGGGAACAGCTAGTAATAAAATAATCTAACAATAATAAATAACTGTCTGATAAAATAAAATAAATTGTACCTACTGAAAGAAAAGAGAAGAAATGATTGCGAACAAATATAATGGATGATCTAATAATAATAAATAACTGTGTAATAAAATAAAATAAACTGTACTGAAAGAAATGAGTAGAAATGGAACACGACTACATGATACATGTATGTATGTTACTTATTGAATAACAACATTCATAGTTCAATGATGAAAGAAAAACATAGGGGAGTGACTGTGCTTTTATTGAAACCGATCCCATCACTCGGCTTGACTGCGCGCGGAGATGAATGCACGTAATTGCTCCATCATTCAGATGATCGCAGCCTTACCCGCTTGTCCTGTTGACTGTACTCTTGTAAGCACTCGCTTTGTGCACGCGGCCTTACGCCGCGCCGGCTGCCGTGGCCCATTGTCTAAAAACTCCGGCGCTCGCTTTCATTGCGGCAACAAGTTTCAGTTTGCGTTTTGAAATGGACCCTTTCACAATTAATTATCTAGAAAAATGAAAGTATTGTGTTTGTTCTTTTTTGTGACTTTGCGACTGCATGCCAGCAAAATTTTGAATATTCTTGCCCTAATTTTTTTGCTCTTAGTAGTTTTTTTTTGCAACTTATCGATAGAACTAATGTCTAAAGGCTTGACCTAGTTTGAATATCAGAGATCCGTACAATTTATATTAAACCTTTGCCCTCAACATTATTATGTTCCCGATAACTTAATTTGTACCGTTTTTGTTTAGTACTATTATTACATTAAAGATATTTTTTTTAATTCCCAGGGTTGTTGACGACTTTTGAACATCAAAGTTCTAATTAGTCCGATAGTTAGAAAATGAAAAAATAATGGACACGTATTTTTTGCTTTTTGAAATTAATGAAAATATACACAGATATAGCGCATTAAAGTTGAGGGTGGGGGCTCATGACGTCATTAACCGCTATAAGCCCCCTTACAAACTGCGCCGGATAGTGACGCCGTGCGAAATTTCAACTCAATGTATCGGCGTAATAATCTACAAAACGGACTAAAAAAATGTATCAACTAGGGCTAGTTTACAGCGATTTTGTTAACTTGATCCGGCGGCGTAATAACGTAGACGTCGTATCTACTACGTATTGTGCGTATTGTATTGTTGACCTATACATGAATTAGGTTTTTACTTTGTTACATGTGAGTAGTGACGAATGACAATGAGTGATGAGTTTCTATTAAATGACCGAATGGTAACGTCGTGCTAAATTGAATTCTATTGCTAGTGCGAATTTTATTTTAACTACTAGGTACTGTTGCGAGTCATGTTCGGTATGCACTGGTGTTACTGACATAGTGGTTATATACTCTTTGGTTATACTAACGCACTCATAGTACTCTACTTTGAAGTGTAATATACAACGTGTTAATGAATTAGCTGAAAACTAGAAAGTAGTTTGCTCAGAATCAACTAGCAAATCGATTGCGCTATAATTTAATATATGTTATATTTTTTCATTTTTATTAGCCCATGTCTAAATTATTTATAATACTATATTTGGCGCGTACGCCGCCCGAAGCAAAAAAAAATCGAACCGATAGGCGCGGGCGTAGCGTTTGGAATTTCGTAGAAAAGTCACCTCCAAACTAATGTTGAATAAATTATAAAGTATACATTTTTTCGACAGCAAATATATTTAAATAATATTATTGTTTATTTTTTTAAATGGGGTGTATCAATCAGGTTTTCAGTTAATTCATTAACACGTTGTATAGGTAGAACTACCGAGTAAACTTCATACGTCATAGGTCAGTCTCTTTTAACAAGGGGGTGTGATAACGCACATACCTAACTATAGGGTCACGTCATCGATCACACTAGTAATAATATAATAGGAACATACATACACCATAGAAAAACTATAAGGTACAAAGTCAGGCATGAGCAATGTTCTTAAATTTTTGACCAATTCACTCAATCTTGGGTTACCCGAAGCGTGCAAACGTTTGTTACTTTAAGAATAACGTGTAAATTTTTATAAACTATCGGTGCACTTACTGCATGTATAGAATCTCTTGAATCTGCCTGTAGGTGTTTCGCCGATCATCGTCTATTAATTGCTTCACCAAGGCGACGTATTCTGGGGTAGTTACTTCAACGGGACCTCCGGACATTGACAAATCTTGTACGGTGAAATTCCTCCGAACTCTCAATATCAACCATATTTGTACCATGAGTACAGTTTTCCATGAAACAGATTTAATCATCTAGCGGCAGTCCCCGCAGGAAGCTTCAGGCCTCGACCACTGTCATTTTTCGCACTTCAAAAATTATTTACCCAAACGAATGATAAAAACGTATAATAAATTGTATCTACCCTCTCACAATCAAATAAGTTTGACAAAAAATTTGAATTGCCTATACCTACCCTCTTTTACTTGTTTATTTGTATTGCAAAACTTATCAAGCAATTCACGTATTTATGTTGGTAGATACCTGAAGGCCAGTCAGAACTTTTCATAGCAATATTTTTGAAATCTCACATTGTTTTTTGTACATCGAAATTTCTATGTAAGATAAAATAAAATCTTGTAGTTTTAATGTAAGAAAATAAACTGACATAAAATTATAAAATAAAAAAAAAACTAATAAAATATCCACTAAATAACTTCTATAGCTGACCTTTACATCGGAACGTAAACAAAGATTCAAAGACAATCACAAAGATTTTATAATTACTATGGATGCCGTATCGCCTTTTCAGTTGTATATACTTTTTTATTATCGTCCCAAAATCGCTAAGCCGAAAGTGAACGCAGCCGGGAAAAAAGACAAAACGGAGAAGGAGACTCTTTGTTTTAATGGGTTAATTAGCCGACGATCCACCGGTCGAGCTTTAATTAAAATGAAAAATTTTCGTGACTAGACTGAGGGAATTAATTGCCATCTCCGTGGAACTATTCAGGTGAGAACAGAGTAAATAAAGTGGCAACATTCCGTTGAAATATATTTTTATAAATCGAAACTGACATTGTAGAATGAGATTTTTTTTGCGGTTTAATAAGATGAATAAAAGGATGTTGGAAACCGTCTGTTACATACCTATACCGATTTTTTAAATCTCTAATCACTTTATTTATTAAGTTCGTTTCACGATCCCGAGCGATCGAGATGACGTATTGTAGTGATTAAAAATTATGATGGATAGTCAAAAATTTATCGTAATATTTACGAATATCACGTTACGTTCAATTCATTTTAACTTTATTAATTTCATTATGGATATAATCGCAATTGGCATTTCATTAAAATTGATTTCCTACAGGCGGACTGGCATTATTTTATTCGTTAGGTAGGTAAGTATATATATATAGGTGAGTATTAAGAAAACCTGGGGAACATGAACAAAAAATGTTATGACACCAACACTCGTAAAGTGTCATGTTTCCGAGATATTGACCGTCAAAGCTGATCACGTGTTGGTGTGATGGACTTCGAGGGTTAAATAAAATTGACGAACAGTAGGTATGCCACAAATTTTTAAACTTCTTTACCGTTGCACGCATTGATGCCTTTTCGACTTGGAATCCCTTTTTTAACTTACCTTATATTCATATATGTGAGCAAAACGTGGGCTTATGTTTAGTAAACTAATCAAAAGTAGAAGTTGACTGTATTAATGTGTCTATCCAAGTTAGGTACAGTCTTCATCTCAACCTCATATACCAAATATTTTTGTACTAAACAAAATTAGTTGGGATATCGTCGTTATATTATTGTAGAACTAGCCGAACTAGATTTCATCCGGGTTCATTTCAGAATTTTCTCGGCAATTCCAGGGTAAAAATTTCATCATTACATGATGAGTAGTGAAGGCGTGAAAGCGTAACAAATAAAAGAATTGACATTCACATTTATAATATTAGTTAGTATTATTCGTCAAACGAGTGGCATTTTGTTCATTCTGAGACCAGCGAATGCGTGAAAATGGCGGGTACGCGCTCATCGGAATCATTCTAACTTAATTAGGTACCTACTTCAGAAAATGTAAACGTCTGACTTGGCTGTATGAACTGACTTTCCTTTATCTTGGGGTTGATTTGGAAAATTCGTAACCTTAGTGACTTTTGATGCTGATTGTAGAACGTTAGTTGTGTTGAATAGCAGACAGTGAAATTCCAACTTCACACTACGGTGGGCGATGTCGTTCTGTAAACATTAACAAACTTGAGAGAAAGCCAAAAACGGAAACATTTAAGCGCCCCCAACTGTCGCGCAATCCGTTGTATTGCCAGTCTTGGATCTATTGCACACCAAAAAAGTTGCACTATTTTAGCTTTCAACCGGCGAGCTGCGAGTTTTGACCCGCGTCGCACCCACGCTGCGTCACTTCCGATTCCCAACTACATATATTTTTATCTTCACTCTATTTCGTCGCTATGCCACGGCAATTCATAAATCAAGATACAGATCTTGCATGACAATAATCTGTCATGGTCATAAACAATATATACATAACTGTGCCTCTACATTGCAGAGACTTTCGGAAAACAAGAAATGTACCAACAACGATTTATTAAAATATTTATTTCTTACTTTTACCACCAAATAGGTAATTACGTAAATCAAACATGTCAGTACAGATATGTTATTTATGGGATCGCATCTTCAAATGTCGAATGTGGTACGAATTTTTTATGTTGAGACATCGATGATTGTAAATGTCGCTTTCGATAGTCTATAAATAAAAACGGTTTATTGCTTCTAAAGTTTATTAATTAAAATATAATTACAAATACAAATTTACAAATAATAATTTATCAATTTCAATTTACGACAAAAAAAAAAAAAGTCACTCAAAAATACCGCCCCGGGTCATACCAGCAGCAAAGGTGCCCATGACACTCGCTGCATTACCGCGTTGAATGGCAATGGACAACCTTTGCGCCAGGTAGGAGCCGGAGCGGGCGTCAAAACCTCTCTCTCTGAGTCTGCGACCGATTTCGGAGACAAACGTCAAAAGTACCATTACCATTCTAAAGTACCATTTATGGTTCAGTATTTTATATATGGCTATTTTGTGGATACTTATCTATACGAGTTAGTACGAATCTAGTAAGGAAATTATATAATTCATCCGTTAACTAACTGCGTCATCGTTCAGGAAATTTGTATATTGGTCGGTTTAAAAACTCTCTAGATTTTGTATTAGCGACATGCAACGTTAGGAAAAGTTTAAACACTGACCACAACAGAGTCTAATACCGATTTCCGGTGCAGAAGCATCTACTAAAAGGCATTTTCTTACCACGGCATTTTACAAACTGCTGACCGTTTTTTATAGACGGATATAGTGTACAATATACATTATACATGTGAAATAATTATACGTGGTTAAATGTAGAGTTAGAAATATACATGCACCGGCCTAGCCAGTCTGGTTCAGATGGCTATCTTGTTTGCTTTTATCCTTATAGAGAATTTTGCTCTTCAGCCCAGCGGATGCATAGGCGAGTCTTCCAATATCATGCAGATTATTCAGTCTAGAATGTTATAAAGTAAACTGATGGCCGTCTTAAATCCGTCCTTATTGCTTTTCTATTATAGTCTTGTTTGGAACGACGCTGAAAAGAATATGCCTTCGTCCGAATAGTGGTAACAGATTGGTGCAGCCCGCGGTACGATAGGACTACAAGTTGTATAGTGATACATTGAATGGATTATTATGTTGATGTCCGGTTCGTGTGATATCGCATAGTGGGTTTTACCTCTATAGAAATCAAAGAATGGAGACTACACCTCAATTTGGACTAGCTTAGAATTGAATTTTCGCAAAACTACAGAACAGTTGGTTTTTTTTTCTTATTTAACCATGAACTATGAAGATGATATAGGCCCACCGTGCCGAAGAAAAGGGCCTGTTCCCTTATGTAATACTAGCTGTGCCCCGCCGCTCCACCCGCGGTAATTTCGGAGTTCCCTCTTGAATTACGGGATATAAAGTACCCTATTTCCTTCTCTGTACCCCTGACAATGTGCATGCCAAATTTCATCCAAATCTGTTTCGCCGTTTTTGCGTGATTGAGTAAACGTATTCGAGGATAAGAGCTCGAAAGCGCATTTTCATCCGACTTGCTTCAAATTTATCGTCACTGCTCAGCTCCTATGTGTCTAAGCGTTATATTATATAGCCTATAACCTGCCCAGGAGTATGGACTACAATCGTACCAAGTTTGGTTAAAATCCCTTCAGTAGTTTTTGACCCATGAGCGCACATACAGACAGACAGACAGACAGACAGACAGACAGACAGACAGACAGACAGACAGACAGACAAACAGACAGACAGACAGACAGACAAAAAACTTACTGATTGCATTTTTCAGTATCGATCACCAATCATCCTTCAATATTAATTTTGAATATATATTCAATGTACAAGGTGACCTCTCCAAAGTTTTATTATTAGTATAGAGAATGTAGTTTATAATATAGGTATATAGAGCTTTTTGTGAGTCCAGTGTGTCTTTATCTTACGTATTATGACTAAAACTAGTTTACTGATCATATTCTAGCCTAAGAAACTTAAATAATTCTTTTTAACTGTCCACTATTTTCTTTGGAACGGGCATGAATAGTGCGCCTGCTTTTGCGGCATTATTTATTTTTTATTTGTATTTTCTTTATTTCAACATTAACAGGTATTTAACATTGAAAAAAAGAAGAAGAAAAAGCTCTGTCATTTTTAAAGAAGGGGTGAGATAATAAATATTTAAAATTGGGCCTTGTATTCTGTTACAATTATAAGAAAAAAATGCATACAACTCTAGATCAATACACAGGCTGATAAGCCTCAAGAATACCTTTGGTAGAGGGGGATCTTCCGTTAGCGGCGTCTTCTAAATAAGATACAATGATACGTACCTACGCATACGATGAGAGCTTACGAAAAGTCAACGCCAGTCAATATTAAGTCGTAAGTGTTCGGGGACAGTCATGCAACTGCTCTGAATTACAAAGCTTTTGCTCGTACGTATTGTTATAGGTAGGCGGGCGGGTGTTCCAGCCTCGCCGGTTTGACAGGCTTGTAATGGATTGTTGGCGTCCGCGCGGACGTCCGGTGCGCCGTCGATCACTGACACCGACCTAATTACATGTAAATAAATGCAGCCCCGCTCCGAGCCGGTCCCGGGTGAACTTCACGATACATTGCACACGTGTCGCGGAAAGTTATCTCTCGACTTTTGTTGGCCGTTCACGGTTGCCGTCATCAAAACATGAATAATACGCGACCGCTGGGCCCTGTTCACTATGACCCACAACATTTCTTGTCCACAACGCGCGTACCAAAAACAATCTACGTAAAACGCTCCAGTTGCCAAAAGGTATTAGAAATTCATATTATTCTGTATGTCATAGCAATGGTCACAGCACACGTTGTGAATGTATTTTTTTTAAGTGACTCTTCTTTGAGCGCCAAGGAAAGACAATTTTTGTGGCGCTTTATCTTAACGCAAAGTGTTATGGTCACGGACCCTGGTTTCAATGTGTGCTTTGTTCAACCCCTACACAATTAACTTTCTGAAAATATTTTTTGTAGTAAAACTTCTTTTGGCGCATAAACGGTCTTTTGCGTCACACGTAAAAATAGGTGTCTATGATTTTCTTACAAACAGCATAAACATCAAATGTTTCTAATAGACATGCGGCTAGTGAAATGTAGTTCTAGTAATGGTTTTTACTTACAAGAACTTTTATTTTTTTTTCCTTACATTTCTGGCACGTAATGTGATATATCAGTATTTAACCGTTTTAACTTTGTTTTTACGATAATTTAGACTAATCTTTCTATATAATATAATATCTATCTACTACCTTTAAACGAGCGATCCAGGTACTAACACTAAAACATTCTAAGACGCAACTACGTATTGGATAAGATATCTGATATACTTAAATATTTCAAACTTATTACGTCAAATAGATATTGGTGTAGCGATGGGGCGACGCAGCGACGGCAATGATATAGGAGCTGGGATCCCCCGGGTGCAGTAAAGAGACCTGGGTCGGTATTTTTGAATCGTTAGAATTACTTTCGCACACGTAATTGCAAGATTCACGTGTGAATGCTTAAAAAATGTATGATCATTCGCATGTGGATTTGTGATTCCGTGCGTGAAAGTAATTCGAACGATTCAAAAATACGATCCCAGCTGGTCGCTATTTTTGAATCGTGCGAATTACTTTTGCCCACAGAATCGCAAGATTCACATGCGAATGCTCGTTTATTTTCTCAACATTCGTATCCGAATCTTGCGATCCCGTGTGCGAAAAGTAATTCGAACGATTCATAAATACGTACCCGGGTCTGCGCACGGTGCGGGGACGGATCTAAAGGACGGCGTTTGTACATACCGCGCCTGCACACCGCCTCACCTGGCCACCATCACACATTCACAACACCTGAACGACCGCAGTTTTGGAACTTTTAAGTTAATTACGAGCGCCACATGGCCAATTTAATCTCGACGTTATTAACAAGCAAACTTATCGTCGAATATTCCCGTGTACTTAACTAAGCATTAAAATAATACGAAGTCCCTCACGGCAAAGTTGTTTCATTAATCTATACGTATATTATACAATTAAGTAATTATCGTTTTCGAGTATAACTGTACAAGGGAGTGAATTTTTTTTTTTTATCTCTTCTCTCATATAATTTAACATTCAGAGTCATATTTGGCCAAAAGGGTTCATCGTTGACTAGGCTTTCCCCAGGGCGTGATGTTATATGCTTCGGGAATGTAGAAAACATTATTACGAGTAAAATTTTATGTGAGCTATGCCGGGTATAATATTACTGTAGGTACAAGCATGGACCTATAATTTTACTTTATGGTATACTATATAGCTGTTCCTCCACGGTTTCACCCGTATCCCGCCCTTTTTACCTAAGAGGTTGATTTACCAAAGCTTTGATGGAATAAGTTTTTTCATTTTTGAAAATAATAGGCCAAAAATCGATTTTTGTGACTCTAAATTAAAAAATAACAGTACTTAAATTGTATACCTACTTTCAGCCCTGTATCTAAGTCCTTTAGAAGTTGGATTTTGAAAATTTCTGTCTAGTGCCTACTTACAATATATAAGAAAACCTTGTCTGGGTGTTGGTGAAATATTCATTCAGAACATGTAATCTTGATATTCAAGTAAGCATTAAATACCAGTTTTTTGTGTGAAAGTTAATGCTCATTATAAAAATATTATAACATCATTTAGTTAATATTTTAAGCCGATTTACGGGTTCCTAAACGTATTTTTCCCACAGTTTCCAACATTTTCTAATCGCAATATACCAAAATAGTTTACGGGATGCCACTTACGCTTATTAAATTTTCCCTTTAAACGTGTACACTGCACAGACAGCAAAATGTAAAGCTGGTGTTCACACAGGGCATGCAACAAGGCTCAAGCGTGCGGCGCAACGGCTCCACACAAAATATTGCGCGCAACGTGTAAGCCTAACTTCCAATACAATATAAATTGCACTCTGAAAATGTCCTGTGTACCTCAAACCGTATGTACACGATTCGCAACTTTAAATATCAAACACATGAGTTCAGTTTAGCATCACGCCGCCACGGCAGCGTGGAATAGTGGCATAATACCGGTAATGTGGTGTCGCCTTTCTGCGGCGAGATAAGGGTACGCGACATTGACTATTCAAAGGGTTGCGGTCGTCAAAATTTGCGCTCAATAAGTCCAAAATACCTGTGCTCCACCTTTGAGTTAACACACCATTTGCGTTGAGCGTTGCGGGCGTTTCAGCTAAATGAAACTAGTGGATTTTATATATGCAAATACTGTTTGTTGATGAAGACGACGATAGCTAAATTATATACGCAAATATTACCTACAGACTTTCTTTGAAAAAAAAAATATGCTCGTTCGATTTAGCCTTACCATTTCTACTTTGATACGCACGATATGGGATCAGTATAAATTAAAAAGTGTTTTCTCCTAAGGCTGGATCGGTGTCGGTGTCCGATATTGAGTGTAGCGCGTATCGTCAAAAACGAAACTAATTAATATTAAGAGGTTAGTTTGGGTTAAAGGTGTAATCGTGACGACGTGCTACTGGGGAGTTTATTGCGCAGTTTGTTCCTTCCAGCATTAATTAGCACTAGGAACTACTGGTACAGGGCAGATTTGTATTGGTGCTCTTATAATTACTATATTTTTTTATAAATTATTTCACTTTGACTTTGACATATGAAAATATGCGAGAGTAAATAAGATGACAAAGAAGCATTTTTAATATAAACTAGTTGTGCCCCGCGGTTTCACCCGCGTGAGTTTTGGGATCAGGAACCTTTGCGGACGCAGGCAGATTAACCACCCGCCAAAGTTTCATCACAATCGGACCATTGGTTTCGAAACGCATAGAGGACAGACATACAAACATTCATTTTTATTTAAAAAGATTATCATGTGTATAGAAAAGACTATTTATATTTTTAGTGGTTTTTGTAAACTTACACCTGCACCTCCATATACGCATATAAATATAATCTTTTTATTCATTTTATTTTATATGCAAAACTCGATTATAATTAAAAAAAAATGCAATTGCACTTTAAAATATAGACAAAATAACCGATACCAACACTTGGTACTAATAAGTTTCCAATCAAAACAACTACCTCCACCTACAATCTTCTATTACAGTTAGAGCTGCTTTATTTATTTGCAATTTCGTAGGATATCGCTTTTAAGTAGGTACCTTAATGAGGCAATAACAATAAATAAAGACCCAAAAGTTTTCTCGGCATTCACCCTCGGGTGGATTCACAACCGCCGCGCAGCCCCACCAAGAAACCGCGTTACTCGTATATGAAATTGAATGTAGGTAGTATGTACTTCTATATATATGCATACGAGGTTATACTCATAGTAGGTGTAGCATACATCAGTTATATCATACCGTTATATTTTAATGTCTTTTTCCTCTGCGTTTAACTGTTACTTTGAGTAAAAAACAAAAATTAACCACTGATAAGTATAGGTACCTAAATACGTCTCACAACTATAGGTATCTAATGTTAAGAAACACGCGTGTGCCTCGTTTTGTAATAAGGAACTTTTGAACACTTGACCGATTGAGGTCATATGCAAACAGTTTTTTTATAGAGACGATGGTTCATATACTAAACCGTGGAAGGAGTTCCCGAGGGAATTGCGAAAATCACGCAGGCAGAACCACAGAGAACAGCTTATACCTTATAAGTAAAAGTTGTTGAAGAATATTACACTAGGTAATATCACAGATAATATAATACTGTAATATAACTTACTATAGGTAAATTGAAGTAGCAATTAATCGATTGTATAGTTTACAATTTTATAGAATCGTAGAATAAACGACTAGAATTATTAGAGAACTCTTTATTAAAGATCATGTTTGGGAAAATTTGTGAGGTTTCGGTTTTTGAATACCTCTAAATTCTTTTTCATTACTCATACTCGGAAAGTAGGTCTGAAGTTGCCTGAGAAGCGGGTTGAAAGTAACCCTTTTCAGCCCTAGGGAGAATCGCTTTCAACTGACAACTGTCAAATTATTAAAAAAAAACTAGGTCTATTTTCACATTTCTATTGAACCATGTTTCAACTTTCTATACAGCCAGCGCGATGTAAAATTGAAATAACGTAAAGTTTAAGTAGGTAGGTATTAATTAAAATAAAATTCACTCACTTTTTCTTAAGCTAATTCCTATTTATATTTTTTTATTTTCTTTAATTAATACTTAATAATTAACGAAAATATTTTTTTTAGGTCGCCACAATGTAAATAAAAAATACTGGCTGAATAGCTAGCCGGCCAAAGAAAAAGAAATAGGTGGGAAAGTGTCAAGCGACTATCCGATCTTCACTCATTTTTTCTTTAGCTAATTCCTATTTTTATTTTGACTTTCCTTGCATTCGTAATGAAAAGCACAGTGTTACCCTCGGGAGAAAGACTTCTTTAGTCCCTCGATCTATTGACGTAAGTTGCTTTCACCCCTAGGATAACAATGTACTATTGTTTTACTGATGATTATAACTTGTTTTCGTCTCGCCCGAACCACATCAATACGCACTTCTTTATTGTTTGTACAACTCTATATTATCTGCGAGTATATAGCTACTACCTGGGTCCTTATTCACTATGACCATAACACGCCGCGTTAAGATAAGACGCCGCAAAAACTGTTTTTCCCTCGCGATCAAAAACATATTTACAACTTGTGTTATGGTATAAAGAATATTAATTTCTAATATTTTGTCACCTGGAGCGGTCGGAATTGTGTTTTTAGGACGCGGGTTATGGGCAAGGAATGTTGTTGGTCATAGAGAATAAGGGCCCTGTAGTGTTTCAGCTGCTCTGATATCCGAGCCGTACGTAAGTTCTATCTAATCAGAAATTGTTAAGTGCCGCCGGGACCGCGGAAAATATTTTGCGTTTTGCTTACAATCAACGCGCCATTTTATTATTTGCGGTTCGTGTCACACGGTCACAATATATTTGCGGAAACATTCGCGTGATATTTTTTGGCTGTAGTATTAATCTAATGTAATACTTTTTTGACCGTTTGATAAGGTTGTATAAATTACTATAGCTATTCCCCCTCGTGGTTTTATTAGCGCTCATTTCGGGGTGAAATAACTGACTGGGCAAATCGTCTATACCTACCTATCAATGACATGTATGAGCGAGCAGTTGTAGAAGGTTAGCATCACAGAATTAATGCAAATATACCAAAAAAATTCATTCCTTGTTTATTTCTAGATGATATGATGAAAAGATTCTAAAATCAGTGACACCTACTAAAATTAATATTAAAGTTCTTATCGCCATGAGCAAACAAAACTGTGCCTCGTTATTCCATCATTTCATGTTTAAGATCAAATATTTTGAACAAAAAATTCGTGTGATTTTAGTTTTTTTCCGAGAGTGCGCTTGAAGCATGTACCATAGTATTCCCGAGTACACGTATGTAGAATCAATGAGCTCAGTTCAGGTGTTCCCTGCGTCCCGAGGGCCCAGTAAAGTCTACGGCTTGCGGTCTCTGTTCTTACTTAGGTAGAAGAGCACGCTCATTGGATATCTACGAGTATATACCCAGTAAAAGTGTATGTATGTATAGGTACATAATCTACTTAGACTAAGTTATTGCAGTTTACTATAGAATTGACGATAAATGCACATGATTGCTTACAATGCGTTAAAGTTATAATGATACTTTTGTAAATAAGTTTATTACTGAATTATATTTTACTTATAGCACTAAATATTTTACTACGAGTTGAATTTATTATATTATCTACTTAAGGACGTAGAGATTTTGTTACCGTTAACATCGCGTAATATACCTAATAGTAAAATAATTAAGCAGTTTTTTTGCAATGATTATTAGATACTACCTGTGCCCCGCGGTTTCACCCGCGTGGAAGATTTTTATGTAACAACTTTTTTTCCCGACATCCGATTTAAATGAAACAAAGCCTATATGTAGCTCCAGGCTAAGCTGAATCTACTTGTGAAAACCGCATGACAATCCATTCAGTAGATCCGGAGATTATCGCGAATAGACAGACAGACAGACAGAGAAGAATTTTAAAAACTTTTTTTTGTGGTTGGTTACTCTTCTTTAATCGCCCCCTGTCAATTTTTGTTAAAAACATTCAATGTACAGAATCGCGGATTCTACTCTTTTATTAAAGTAATAGGTTTTATAAACAGTTGTGGTCGAATAGTTATGGCTATGTGGCCAGAGACCCCACGACTTTATATTTTCTTAGTCTGCTTAATCTGTATTAGGTATACGACTACCTTTAACCTTACCTACCTTTAATCATGAAATTTTTTAAGTTACTCTAAAAAATAAATCATAAACAGTATACATTCCCATAAAATACACAAGTTTTCAAATAATACTACTGTTCTTTAATAATAAATAAATAATAAAGTTTCCCTAAAAGTATGACGTCACTCAAATGTTGAGAAGGGGATGACGTCAGCCGACAGTCAGCTATGACAATCGTTTCCTCCTTCACGTCATCGCTACGCGGCTTTGTAATAACCGCCGACAGAAACGCACACACAAACAATTATTATAATCCACACCCACATGAGATTCAGGCGAATTATTCATTTCAAACTTCCAAACTCTCCGACTGTAAAGATGAGTGGCTGTGATTATAGTCTCCTGTTTCTCAAACACTGATTAGCTGACATTGGATTTGAATAGCCATTTCATGTTGTTTTATCAAGAATTAAACGAATCTCAATCCTACATCAAATCAAATCAAATCCCTTTAATATTTAAAGTATGTAATCGGAAAGTTTTTGAAGATGTTTAGGATTTTCATATTTGTTATTTAACAAAGCATAAACAGCTGAACGACTCGGACGTTTGGCACACAAATAGAGTAATTTTATTGGGTTAACATATTATAGTACACTTTTTATGCTGAAATCTCTAAGGGAATCGCTCCAAAAATATTGGAGTTAATATTCGAATGAACTGTTAACAACTACACAGGGTATGTCGCACATTAACAATGTTTTCGCAAAGTTTTGCGTGAGGTCGAGTCGAGTACAAAGGAGCCGGAGTGCATGTACGATAGACGGAGATATAGAGGTGGCAATGATATAGTGTCGGGCTGGCGGGCGCTCCCTTAGGGACGATAAACCCTTCCCGCCGCTTCCCGTCTACTCTTCTTTATGGGAAGGCCGGAATGGCCAGCCCAGGTGAACAGGTAGCTAGATTGCGAAAGCATTTTTAGAACATCTTGTCGGTCATTGTGTGTTTTTCCTTTGTTATCAAAATGTTAGGAGTAAAGTGAATTTGCGGATATAGGTGTTTAAGGCATCCGCAACTTAACCCCCACGATACGCACGGAACGTGTCAAAATAGCAACAACTTTGGATATGCCTCTCAACATTTATCTACACGCTCCCACAAAATCCCACTACACGTCCCACGATAAAAAGGTCACCGATAGTTATTTTTTATGTTGACGTATTGTTGAAAGTGGCGACTGTTCTTAACAATGAAGTTAGCTTTGTATCTAAATAGAAATTCGGGATCAAACGATACACGAAACCTTTATTTTTATTGTACACACAACACGATAGGGAACATTTTCTTTCGGAATTCTTTTTGTCTATGAAACTAGAAATAATAAGAAAGATCTTTCCCCTAGAGAGTCCCAATTGTCATCCATCCCAATATATCACATAAATGACCGAAACTCTATCGCCAACCAAATTGTCAAAGTTTTCTCATCTTGCACTAAGAAAATGGACATTATGTCGTGATGAAAATTTATAATGGTATCGTTTGAAATTTTCATTATAACTTTATTAATTGAGCTCTATAGCACTTTTTTTGTATAGGTATAACAAATTATTAAATGGTACATTTTAAAATCAACCATTCTAGTTGATATTTCCATTCGGAACGGTGGGGGCTGGTAGTTTATCGCATGTCGCTGCAAACCTTTGTTGTTTCATATCTTCAAAGCTTTATTTGCAAATCGCGTGACGACGGTACACGTTTACACTACTATCTAATACTTGTTGAATTGCCTTTTTTGAGGTAGAATTTTCCTTTTTGAAATAGGTACACTTTATACACTGTAGCAGCTTTCCGCAAATCCTTAGCTTATATCAAACTTGTTTGGTGTGTGTACAATACAATTTCAATGTAAGTATCCACATGTTTTATGACGCGGTATTTTTCTATAATTTTCTTTGTCGGTGCTTACGACAGATTACTATTATCGCCTTTGAATGGGTTTTTAACTGTTATTGTACTCCTATGATCCATTACTGTATATAACATAACTATACAATTTTAATAACCGATTAACAAATGAATAAAAAACAATTGCCCTGAACATTTAAAATTGGATAGTTAGTTAAAAAAAAAATGGAATAATTTTAATCACACAAAGTCATACCTTATATAAACTCAAGAAATGAGTAGAGCTGACAATGCAACAGAATGCATCGGTCCCATACGTTGCATGAGGCATGAATTTGTAATGAGGACGGAGAGAGCATTTTGCGGCACTGCAGTATATGTCGCTGTTACATCACACAGTGGCCACTTCGAGCACGTTATCATTATAACTGGTAGAAAATAAAATGCATACAAAAGTGATACCTTTTAAACAAATTATGTATTCAGAGAAACGTTATTGACTCTTGATTAGTATTATTTTTATAAAATTTCTTTTTCAGTTCGTTTTTTAATGTTTTAGAGGAACAGTGAAAGCGAAAATGATTTTAAAACAATAGCTCCTTTTGCTCTTTATTTTGAGCGGTTAAAGTTACCTACCCTGATTGCCATTATTGGGGTTTTGCATAATTTTTCTTATTTTGTACAATGGGATAAAACGGCGTGATTGACTTATTTGATTGATAAAAGGAATTATCCACGCAGAGTCGACACTTCGTAATAAATAATGGAACATAACAAATTAAATGCAAAAACAAAACCAGAAACAGAACAAAGTTATAATATGAGGAAGAGAATTTTTCAAAATTATATATTTAACCCCGGCTCTACCTTTTTAAGATGTGTCAAAATTGGTTGCAAATATTTACAGGGCTGAAAGTATACGTTACAACAAACACGATAAGTAAAAAAGTAATATTGTAAGTTCGGTAGTTTTTCAGAATTATTATGGGGAAAATAAATTCATTGAAAAGACATTACAACTACATTCACAAGGTACACAATACACGTAGCTCACTAATACGTACATACCTATACAAGGCACACGCCACGCACACAGCGAGCGATGCATCAGCTGGTCAGCTCGATCGAGGTCATTGATCTTAAGATTCCAGTGCGCGGCGATGTGTGTGTAAAGCGATTAGCGGCGAGCGCCATCACGGGTTATTTTCTTTTTGATTGATTTATTTTGTTTGAAAAAATTTTTGCGAACGGCTGGACCAATTTTGCTAATTCTTCTTTTGTTGTGTTTGTTATTGTAAGGACTTTGGAGTTCCTGCGGGAATTCCCAAACTCACGCGGGTGAAACCGCGAGGCACAGCTAGTGTTTGTTTCTATTGATAAGCAAATTATGCAAATAAAAAATTCATTATTTATTATATTGTATATGTATTTATCAAAGATTAGGTATAACGAGTAGGTTTTTTTAAATATTTATCATCAATAAATGCTTCGAAGGTAATTACCAGTCATTGTACAAACCCGTGGGTACGTGCGGTCCATCGAATACATGACATATTTCGTATGAGCTATTTTATTGGCGCGGTGATTTCAGAACGATCAATTTGCATGCTAATTAGGAGTTTGCTTTCAGTTTCAACACAAATTAACCAGTTATTTTCTGTTAATAAATATTTTACTTTTATGGAAACACTATAACGAACTACGATTCTATTATTTAACTAATTACCTACAAGCTGCTTTTGGGAAAGATGAACTATTAATTTAGTGAGAGATATGCATATATACCTAGCACATCATTACAGTTAAGTTAAAACACTTAATTATACGACATCAAAATTCTCGGTTTATAGTCCATGGTCAGAGCACCCATAAAATATGCTAGGAGAGTCAATAAATCTTACTTTGTTGTGTGGGTTAACTCAAAATAAAAATCCGCTAGTTTAAATTTGTAGTGTGCTAGTTTAAACACGATAATATTGTCAGGTTGATTTAAATATGCATTTTCTTTTCTTTTTCGTTTAATTTATTACTTACTAAACTAGAACTCATCTCAAAGCGCGGTAACTCGATTAATCATAACTGCTTTGTCACCGTCATAGATCAGTTTATTACATAATCAATCAGTGTGTAACACAAGTAAGCACGAGACTGCGGAGCCTGATCCTTCGAAGCCGGATGTCAACATTTGCTGTTTGCTGATGTGATTCTACCCGCAAGACCCGGGGCGCGGGCCGGGAAATGACATGCGCTCCTTCGTTCAACGTCGTTCTTTACAATCGCTCTATGGTCCACTGTGCAATTGCGAATGAATTTTTCAATTTATCTAGTTTCAAGTATATAGAAATATACGGAATAAGTACGAATAAGTGGGTACGCTGTTATCTTGTGGCCAATATTAAATTATGCTTGAAAAAATATTTTTTGTTAATGTTGTAATTTTGGAAAATTAATAGTGGATTATTATTATTATTCAGGCACTGATGTAAAACAATGAATTCAGACGTAGATATGTCTTATCTCACGATACCGATAGGTACATGACTTTTTTTAACACAGTCATGGATTTAAAATAAAGCAATTCATCGATTCTATAATCTATTGGACTATCTAATATATATAAATCACGTGTCACGTTGTTTGTCCGCGATGGACTCCGAAACTACTGAACGGATTTTGATAAAATTTTGGAACCATTTATAATATGGTCCAACTTAAAAGATAGGATAGTTTTTATCCCGGAATTCCCGCAGGAACTGAAGGACATAGAGTACTTTTTCCCGCAACCTCCGCGGGAACTCCGAAATTACCGCGGATGAAACGCGGGGGACAGCTAGTCTAATATATATAAATCACGTGTCACGTTGTTTGTCCGCGATGGACTCCGAAACTACTGAACGGATTTTGATAAAATTTTGTAACCATTCATAAAATGGTCCAACTTAAAAAATAGGATAGTTTTTATCCCGG
The DNA here is from genome assembly GCA_907165275.2 of Zygaena filipendulae. Classification (NCBI taxonomy): domain Eukaryota; kingdom Metazoa; phylum Arthropoda; class Insecta; order Lepidoptera; family Zygaenidae; genus Zygaena; species Zygaena filipendulae. The sequence continues at coordinate 5,688,007 of OU015649.1, forward strand.
AATTCCCGCGGGAACTCCGGAATTAATGCGGGGAACTGCTTATCACCGTAAACTACAGCACTTTTTTCCCGGAATTCCCGCGGGAACTCCGAAATTCCCGCGGATGAAATCGCGGGGGGCGGCTAGTATTCTTTAAATCTCATCATAATATTATGGACCAGTCTCACCGCAGGCCACTGTACCTACGGGGCGCTGGCATTGCATAGCGCGGGTCGACCGAGCGAGAGAAGCAAAAATCACGACAGCAAACATTGACTTTACACTTTTACTCTTTTACTCACTTAACTCCCGACCGTTGCAAATCACCCTACCCAAAACAAAGGAACAAAAGTTTTCAAATGCAAAGTAGGTATGTTTTGGAAAGTATAGAGATGCGATGTGACAGATAGATGTATCGAAATTTTTGTGTAATAAATACATAAAATAATTCTTTGTGGAACTTTTTTTTTAAGTTTCCTACATGACGTGTACAGTGTACACAATAGATCACGGTGTAGATATTATGTGGTTAAATATCTTTGTGTTAAAATTATGTTCTATTTAAAAATATTCAGGTTATTTAAACTGTATTTTGTTACTAACCATATTATTCAAAGGCGTGTTTGAAAAACGACGTGCATTCAATCTTTTTAGACACTTTCAAATATTCGCTCATTAACTCGTGTACCCGCTCCAGACGTCAGCGATTTGTTACATTACATCGCGCCGATAGAATGAAAGAACGCCCGAATTAGGTACAAAGAAAGAGGCATCTACGTATTTTCACCGCCCTTTCACTTGAGCCCGTTTTGGTTGAAAATAGGTACTTACTTATTTTAAAAACACACCTTCGACAAACTCAACAGTTAACTTGTTATTGTATAGTTATTGTAAATTCTTGTGTTGTGTTAAACAAAGTTATTTCAATTCAATTCAATAAAAATTAAATAACAATGCAGTTGATAACAATGTCTAAACTCATTCGATAATAAAAGGATTCGTATAGGTACCTACCCAATGTCTATCAAAATAAAATAATCTGAATATTTTATAACCGAATTTGGTAAAGGGATGTAAATGACTAGCTCGTCCAATTTACATTGAACAGATTAACGTAATCGGCTCGATTCAATCAACGATCCCGGAAACGCCGGGACTACCTCTGGACAGAAAAGCGGGAAAGCAGCGATGACGCCGGGGGGAGCGGGAGGGGGGGGGGAGGCTGTATCCACCGACTAATAACTCGATAAAATGCTAATTTTGTGTTTATTCGATTTAGTGGAGACGACGATAGGACAGGATTAACAAGAAGAAAAAAAATGCGTTTCTCAATAAAATCATTCCATAAATACGTATTAATAGCGATTTCCGGTATAAGTTCCTCACCATGAATTTTAAACAATAGTTTGTAATCCCATTTTTATATGACTAGCTGATCCCTGCGGTTTCACCCGCGGTGATTTCGGAGTTCCCGCGGGAATTACGGGATAAAAAGTACCTACCCTATGTGTCCTTCTCTGTATCCCTGACAACGTGTATGCAAAATTTCATGATGATCCGTGAACCCGTTGTGTCGTGAAAGCGTAACAAACAAACAAAGTAAACGCTCTATTATTGGATGAATAATACAACTATTTTATTACCCTAAAAAAACTATTTATCAAACGCCATAATAGGACGGAAACAAGTTTTTCCGTATTTATACTTGCGTGAAGTTCTTTGATTTAGATTGTCGTCAATTTCGGGCTAAGCAATCGAATCCGAGCGGGCGCTTGTCATGTTGATACAGTGACGTGCGGGAGTGTTTTCTAAGGCTAAGGATAAGACGGAACGTGACTGCGGGTGCCACTGACAGACCAGTTTTGTGGACCTTTATATTTTACTCTCAAACTTACAAAACTTAGTAAACACTACAGCACCCGAGGGACCGCGCATTTGGTTTGCGTTTGAGTTGTCAGTTAACTTTGTTCACATCGTCACTGTAGTACCTACTAATTATAATAAAAACTAACTTACTAAGCGTATTTACCATACATATGAAATCTTTATTTTCTATTGTTATTGAATACATTTTTTTACTGTATCAATATTACAAAATATATGTTTGTTTTATTTAAAGGGGGAAAACGTCGCATAATTTTTTGAATAGAGATTCTGGGAGTTATATAAGGTACCGAGTTCTAGTTAAATGTGCAGTCACTATTCACGATCATTTTTTTTAAAATTACTTTCCACTGCCGGAGTTATAACTAGATTAATGTTCGGTGACTGAAACTACTCCGTTAAAACTTTGAAACTTAACGAGAAGAGAGTTTTGTATTATTTTTAGCGAACCGAAACGCCTTTAGAATTTATTAGCTTCGGCTACAGACTACAGTGCACAGTGCATATATGCCTTCCTCATTTTAAACTATACCTACCTATACCTACTTCTGTTACTTTAGTACCGATGGCGGCATCGAAAAGTAAATTAGTTTGCTACAGGAAAATAAAATAAAAAGTTTTAAAGTTAGTTCAATTGAATTTCAATAGATATTTTTCATACTGGTTAAGACTGCTTTTTTAGAGACCTAGTCATAATAATATAGCTCGTAGTATAAGTAAACTGATGTAATATACATATATACTTTATGTTAATATATAATCATGATACATAAGTACTACTACATACTACTACTATCTTCTGTACTATCTGAAGGTTGACTGGCAGAGACTGGTTGACTGCCACTGTGGCGTTAAGTCCGCCTTTTGTATCATAATGTGCATAAAGTTTAAATATATAAAATAAATAAATACTAAACACATGAACTCAGGGTGAACGCAAATATAGGTACATCACGTAAATGACAATCCAACCCGCGATACTTGACGGACTAGCAGTCGGACTCGGCTATAGATGACTAAATTTAAATTTTTAGTTCATCGTAAAAATACGTGTACAAAAAATTTTGGACATGAAATCAAAAAATAACGGCGATGCATTGAGTTAAAATGCCGTGTGACGTCACGCCTAGGTACACTTTAAGTTAATATGACGTCACGAGCTCCCACTCCTAAACTTTAATCCCTAAGTTTTATCTAAGATATTTTTCAATAATTTTAATAAAGTAAAAACTACATGTCTAGGTATTATTTTTCCTGTCTAACTGACGCACTAAAATTTAGAGTAGTAAGTACAAAAATAAAAGTTCTAGGTATATAGGCACAAAATAGAATTTTGTTCGTCATCGTCAATCGTCATGCCCTATACCTACTTACCACTGCAGCGGCGGTGCTGTTGTGTATTGTTAACCACGTATAATCTATATCTATAGCTAAATCAGAAATTCCCGCGAGAACTCCGTAATTACCGCGGATGAAATCGAGGGGGACAGGGGAATTAATAGGTGAGTATAATTAGCAAAAATACTAACAACTTATAAATTTAAAATAGAATTGAACATTTTGTTAGACTATATACTTACCTACTTGTTTCAAGTTGGATTTAGCAATTAAGAGCTGTCGAAATTCAAATAGAACTTACATAATGACCGTATGAGGAGTTGCGAGACTGCGCCGAACCAGTGTTCATTAGGCAAATCTGATGGTGTTGATATACGCTATTATGACTGTCAGATGTTTGGATATTCAATCAACGATGAAGACTGCGCTCACTCATCGTGGCAACGATACTGCAAGACTCGGCAATGTACATATGCATACAATGTACAAATGAGAAGCTAGACATTGTTTTAGTTGCACAAATACAATATGTGTTCCGTAAAATTGTAAAAAATCTTGTTTTATTAATTTTGTGTAATGCTAAAAACTGGAAATACGCTGTGATTGATGTTCGAACAAGACATACTGATGTACAGTTGGTACAATGACTCTGTCGCGGTCACAGTTCAAACATAACAAGCAAATATCTTCGGCAATGCTCACCGTTTACAATCTAACGGCACTTATACGTATAAAATCGTGCAATGTCTAATATGGATATACATATTTTACCGATTTTTTTATATGTAATATGTTTACTTGTGATGAACACATTTTCCAGTCGGTATATTTTTTTTTACCCAACAGTTCTATGATCTTTACTATGTCTATAATAATAACACCGAAAACCATAATATCAATGGAAATGTACTTACAATGACGACCCAATTGGCGCAGTAGGTCACCATGCCTAACCGCTAATTAAGAGGTACCGGGTTCGATTCCCGGTGGGGGTGAACTTTGTGTGATGAACACAGGATTCCATTTTCCAGTCTGGGCGTGTAAATGTATATATATATAGTATAATATATTATGTAATAATATGTAGTATATATTACGTTTGCTTGGTTTCCACGACATAAGCTCATAGCTTAGTGCAGGATCAAGTAGATCTGTGTGTTGTAAAAAAAAAGAAAGAAAGAAAAGAAATATTATGTATTTATATTTATTTATTTACCTCCAAAAATGTGACAAAGAATAGCATTCTTGTAATGCTAAATTTTGTACGTGAACTTTACAATTTACATATACCTGATATACATGAAGGAAAGTACCTATTTAAAACAGCCATTACTGTCAAAAGGCAAATTTTTTCTTCACTTTATGAAAACGTTACTTAAGATTTATGAATAAAACCTTTCAGAGAGGATGCGACGCTGAGATGTAATTTAAGGCGCATAGGAGAAGGGCGGTAGTCTCGAAATTAGACCGTTATCATTCCGCCGCCGTCGCCGCAAAGATCATTATATGAGCCAATACACGAACGAACAGAATAAATTTGCTTTATACCAGACAGTTGACCTTCATATCCAATATTGTTGCCTCAGTACAAGCCTACAAGGAAACCGTATATTTTCGTAACTCCCGTCCCCGTTGCTACGCCGTAGACCCTTTCTACGCTGTGTAGCACGTATCTTTATTTATCTTTTTTTCTCTTTTCTAATATTTACAACTGTTTTGTTTTTATTAATCCCTGATCCCAAACAATGACCTGAAATGTAAACAGAAGCAGACGATAGAGATTTTTTTTTAAAACTTTCAAAAGAATTTTCTTGCAAATCCCATGCGGTTAAAATAAATTAAAGTTATTCAGTATCATGGACATTTTTGTGATGTATATTGGGATGGTACAAAACTTTTTAATTAAAAGTAGCAGACACGCACATCACTTACCGACATATAAACGTAGAGTTGACAATATCGAAGTTAGAGATAGAAATAATCCTAACAAATATTATAAATTCGAATGTGAATTTGTTTCTTTGTTTGTTACACTTTCACGCCTTAACTACTCCACTAATCATCATGAAATTTTACTTTCACGTTTTCAGGAGTACAGTGAAGCATGTAGTGTACATTTGTCTCGGAATTCCCGCGGAAACTCCGAAATTAACGTGGATGAAACCATAGGTGAAACGCATTAATATGGCAAGATTAATCTATACTTGGTTTAAAATATTTTAAAATTACACCCCTAACGGATGTAATAAAAGTTAAATATGTCATGTGCAATTGATTTTTTTATACATAATATAAATAATCCAAATTTCATGCGACTGCATGACTCCACGGGTACAGCTAGTAAATTGGTTACCTTTTCTGGGAAAAATATAGGTGTAGCCACGCTGTGATAATCATACGCACGTGTACGCAGTGAAAATGGAAAAATTCAACATCGCTATTGTACAATTTATCAAAGGTTTCGTTTATTCATGGGTATTCTATGCTATGTAATATTTTTGAATGTAGGTTTCAGTGGAGGACAGCGCTACGAATAATGGTACGTGTATGGGTCGAAATTATTCCGTGTCGGTACGTGGGATTTTGTTTGCTTTACAGTACATTGCGCACTCATTGCTCTTGTGTAATTCATGGCGGAATGCGAGACGCATTTCAAATGTAATTTAACACCTGGACACATCTTGCTAAGCAATCTTTTCTGATGTAACATCATGAGAATTGTTAGTACCTACCTACTATTAAAAAACTGACTTGTCTATAGCCTTAGTACATAGTATCGGCACTAAGTTGATAAATTATGTCAATTACTATAGCATTTGCAGGTAACGGAAGCAATGGAGGTAACGCGCATAAGGCGGACCTCAAACGCAACATTTATTAATATGGAATTTGCAACTTGAACTGAAAAATGAGCCAACGTAAATTGTGCCTAAGTATATACCTAACGAGTTTAGTAGGTACTTCCAACTCAAAATTAAAAGAAACGAGGTAGAGTTAATCGTAGTTTAATCTTGCATATCAAAAGTAGGTACAGTGAAAACTCGACCTATTTCTTTGAACTGTGTTGTTTTGACTTATATGTCTTGTATGTTGCGCTTTCACCAAACTATTCAACCAAAATTTGCTTACACGTTGTCAGGGGTACAGAGTACGAGGTAGGGTACTGTTTATCTGGGAATTCTCGCGGAATCTCTGAAATAAATGCGGGCGAAACCGTGGGGGACAGCTATAATATAGGTAAGATGTGCGTAGGCGCTTTTCTTATGAATGTTTTTTTTTAATACTTTCTCTTCTTAACGTAATTCAAAGCCGGAACAAACTCAAGTTTACACGGTTTTATTTTTATTTTAAAAGTATTTTCTTTGTAGTTTCTTGGAATGAGAATAGAATTTGAGACAGCGGAGGAAAAAAGTGGAATGCGTGTTTATTTACGTAAATAGACGGATCTCGCTCGTCTTAAAAAAACTGGTTGAGGAAATTAATTTTTGTGGAAGAATAAATATCGTATTTATTTCCTTCTCTTTATTGTTAAGCAAAGATATGTGGTGCAGATGCTTTGCTAAAAGGGACTCAGCATATGCTGCGACCGTAGTGGATATTTTCGTACTGCGAATAGTGGATATTTTCAAATAAAATATTTTATTCACGTCACACCGTAAACTTTATATGTTATTTTGGAGAAGAGTTAAGTAATTCGACACGTCTCCGCGCTTTTCCATCAATGTCGCGGCGGCAAATCATTTGTCAACAACAATATGGCGGGAGATTAGCAGCCGTCAGAGGGGCGTCTGCGACGACAAACTTCCCAATAAGCCACCGACTTCCGAGCACCAAGACACATTTTACAAGAGTAATGATGCTTAACTTTAATGACGCGTCGCGGCCAGAGCGTGTCGCGCCAGGGCCCGCGCCCGCCACCTCTCCCGCTGCCGCTCGCTCGCGACCGCCCGCCCGCCCCAGCGGCAGTCGGCGTGCGTGACGGGACTGCATAACCGACACCAATATTGGAAGACGCTACCATGTCGACCGAAAGTCCGGCGATAAATTTAGATATAAAATAGACGGAAGGAGATCGCTAACTTGTCCTCGTGAGAAGATAATGGATCATTCGAGTAGGGCATGTTTCTGGACTTTCTGGTAACTTTGCGAAAAAGGTCTCGTTAAAAGCATTTTTATGTGCGCAGTCTTGGTGTGATGTGTTCTTAGAAGTCTGTATTCAATAGAACCATAGACGATATCACTGCTTCACTTTTAAAACGTATAGATACCTGTAGAGGTACCTACCTAAAATGTTGGGTACTTTATAGGAATACTGTTATTTGTTTCCGTGTTTTACCCTTTACTCATCCTTTTCTTAATAATTAATAAGTACTGGTTCAACATATATTTTTGTACCTACTAGCTGTTTCCTGCGGTTTCACCCGCGTGAATTTCGGAGTTTCTGCGGCAATTCCGAGACAAAGAGTACCCTATGTCCTTCTCTGTACTCCTGAAAATGTGTATGCAAAATTTCTTGATAATCGGTTGAGCCGTTAGGCGTAAAAGTGTAGTGTAGTGTACAGACATACTTTTGCATTTATAATATTAGTAGGGATTGTTTTCTTATGGGGAAATAAATTGCCTTTTCTAAGGAGTTGAGTCTTCAAATCAAAAATCTCTTCCCTGTGCCTGCCTAAATTATTAATATACTGGCATTATAATATCTAAAACAAAGTCAGTGTATAAATTTCAAGTTGTTAAACCCATTAACTAGTTTGGGCTATCCACAATTTTCTTTGTTTACGTTATTTTTTCTTGATTGTTTGCTAATAAATAAATAAAATATTTTTCAATACAATGAAGGTAAAATACAAAATATTTCATACAGTTTAGGTGCGCAGTGCACCGCCATATTTGCCAAACAATGGCAACCAAATGATAATTTAATGAATTCATTGAAACAAGTGGGAATGTTCGGCGAGTCCGAACAATATCACTGGTATTATATATTTAAGACAACCCCCGAACGAATATGCAACTGTCCGCGTGTAACACAATTTCCAATGAATGTTATACGTATTTACAAATGTTGAACGAACCATTTAAATACCTACCGTTAACATAAGTACTTATGTAGGTACTTACACCGTTAAGTAAATGTCGCAAATTGAATTTCAGAAAATTAATTTTATTTACGGTTTAAGTTCTATTTTTAACCGACTTCCCAAAAAGGAGGAGGTTCTCAATTCGACGCGTATATATTTTTTAAATTTAAGTAAGGCTCAAGTAACTTAAGTAAGTATATATTAAACAAAATGCCAACCGTTTATATGGGTACAAACGAATTGTACAAACTACCTACGAAATAATAAATATTTTAATTCAGCCCCGCTATTTGTACTTGCAGTAATTGTAATTTTTGTAATTTTCACTTTTTTGCAAAAATGACATCCCAAGGACCTACGTGAAAATATATTTACCTACAAGTTTCTTCATATTGCTCCAAACTGCTATTCTCTAAGTACTTACTGCGTTTGCAAAAAGAAGAGCAGAATTATATTCTAATGTCAATTAAGAAAAGTACATAATATGTTTAAATGACGTCACTATCAACTATCGTAATACTTGCATGAGTATCAAGGTGATGCTGTTAGCACACCCGTGTCACTCCATACTAGCGGAACGATTAATCTACCTTCCCTTATTACAGGTGGTCGGCTTGTCTGCACACGTTTTGTTTGTATGCGTTTGTCGCAGGGCTAGCGCCAGAGTGCGGCAAACAAAGAGGTTAGAGTTTGAAGTTCAAGTTGATATTTCTCAATACACATACAGCAGTAACATACCTACGCAGTAGGTAACTGCCTACACCACTATCACCTAGAGGCTTACCACTACGTTGTTACGTACGCGGGCATAGGGAGCCACAAGATTGGCTGGGGCGGAGAGAGTCGCTTCTTTACGCAGTAATATTCAATATCTAACCTTTGCTGTTAGTGCGAAAGTATCTTAGAACCAACAGCATGTGATGGAAGTAACAATATTTCGCACGAGAACAAATTGAATAAACACATCAGCGTCGCCTTAAACGACGAAAAGACAAGTCCAATAACGTCGAGCGCCGCGAACGATAAATATTCTTTAAGTTACTGGCAACACACGGTTCCACGTGCAAACTGTGCGAGGCGGCCTCGTCGCTAGACCGTTTCATTAAACTCCATTATTCATGAATTCTAGGCACTCAAAAAATTAAAATACAAGCAATTATGTTCTGCACTTAAGTTATACAATTTTATGTAGAGCACACAATTATAAAGCATAATATAATACTTATATAAATATTACAACTGTTTTCTAATATTCTTAAATGGCACCAAGTGTTAAGACTAACAATTGATGCCATTTAAGAATATTAGAAAATAGTTGTAAGTAGGTATATGATCTTTTACCATTCAAAAATTCCCAACGTAATATACAGTCATTTTATACGAACAATAACATTTGTACGAAATGGATCAATTAATTCGGTCCCTCTATATATTGATTGGATTTACATAACCCATAAACCTATATAACCAACCAAAAATTCATAAATGTATAGTTTGATTGAATGAACAAAAACAACAAACCCCATTTTTAGCGGACAATGCACGATACGATGCCTAAATGCAATGGGTACCTCATTATATCGTATAAAAATTTATGATAAATCTTTTAGTTAAATTATTATACTAGTTACGAAATGTGTGACATTCACGGTTACTGTATTGAAAAAATATAATATTATTTATAACAATAAGTAATTTCTTTGCACAATACCTACAAGTAACTTTTACTGGTTTAGTTCGTAGACTCACACCTACAACATTGCGCAAATCAGTTACTGCTTATTTTTTTCCACGCGTGTGTAAAATTATATCTAGATGCGACAATCAACGTTACTAAACACATATCCGTCTAATTTATATCTTCACAATGTTATGTAAATACGAAATTGGTCCGCGTACGGCGCCTACCCGGTTGGTACACAGTGTGCGTGGATCCCGTCGCGTTCGGGGGTCACGTATTGGCACGTCTAATACAATTTGTTAGGAGACAAGGCGTCTCGCGGAATGCAAACTCGCCCGCGACACTTCATAACACATGCCGATTATTCCCAATTTGTTCGCGAGACAGAAGTAAGCTGGAAGAATAAGAAATGTAATTTACGCTGGCCGTGAGCCCGTGGCCCGTGACTCGGTTGATAATGTACATATACCTAAAATATTACCAGGCATGTACATTCATGTACGTACCTAACATAATAACAATAAAAATACATGCCGCTAAAATCAATGACAATTAAATAGCCACTTTACTATGCTCATCGGAACCGTTCAACGCAGTCTTTGCTCACGTGAGTGTCGGGATTCCTTCTATCTTACGTAATCTACGTAATTACGTAAATACTCTATGTTACGTAATAAAAGTATCCTGTTGAAACGGGTCGTGAGTAAAACTTGATTCATAAAATTATAAAAAGTGTAATCAGTACAGAAGAGTGAGTTTAAAAATATATACATAATGGTCACTGGCCTTCACGATCCGTTGTAGCGTCCGAAGCTGCAGTGGCGTCGGCCAGGATGCGAAGAATAGGAAGAAGAAAGAGTACAAAGAATAGCAGAAGGTCCACAGTTTTCAAATAGGTATGTAACTATATTCCAAGTAGATATTGAAGATAGTTTTGAAATCCAAGGGAGGAAGCTGTTTATTATACAGCTTCCTTTTGTAATTAAAGTTATAGATGTCTAACTATTATAGTAAGTACTTAAGATTATATATTTATTTAATTTATTTAAAAGAGAATTTAATGACAGCGAAACTGCTTTACGCAGCGTGAAAGAATCCGAGAGAAAAAACAAAACAATAACGCCAATGCCCAAAAAATAGGAGGTAATACGTTCTTTTTTCATCTAAATAAAGTTTGAATTTATAGATGAAAAAAAGAACGTATTACGGTATTACCTCCATGGGCCTTAGCACCACGTTACCATGTTAAGAAAATATTGTGGCTGTATTTGCCTAAATTGTGCCCAATTTAATTTAAATCCGTTAGACATGATTAACATTTATCCGAATATCTTCACGATTTTTATATCACTGTAAATATGGAAGAAATCTTTGTCTCCTATTAGGTATGTTATGGCACTTTAATATGTTTTACAAAACAATAAAAATAAATAATTTCATGTTGCAAATTGATTCTACTCTCATGTCTTTTAATCCCGAAACTAATACCTACACAAAGAGCGTAATAGAGAAATAGTTGACCACAAGCAAACAACGTATAGTTCACATAAAACACATTCGGAACATAGTGTTTGTACACTTGTGGCGCTCGATACGTTGGCACACACTATATTGGTTACGGCGATATTGCACAGACTCGAAATAATTATTAAGTCTTGGCGACATTCACCCGCAAAGCAAACTCATAAATAATAGCTATGAATATAGTAAAGTACCAACACGACGTGCCCTGGCCAGGGATTATCGGAATTTATGTGGCACGTGTGTGACGCACCTACCGCCGCGCGCCGGGACCACGCGCTACCAAGAAAAATATTGTGGTCGGAGAGCTTACCGTGATGGATTTATGAACACTCTCAAAATTATGACAGACTTGAGCCAATAGCAACTTTATTGAACCTTGTCTCCGGACTGAATTTATAGGTAGTAGGTACCTCAATGATGATCGAAATAAGTTTTTTGTTCAGTTCAGCCGAACGGATAGGAGAAAAAAACTATATCGCTTTTAGGTATATTTAGGTCAAGTGTAGATTCCTGGCGTATTTTGTACCTACGTTTGTATCAAACATAAAGAAATTAGAGTATATACACGAATTTAATTTCATCGCCATTATTCAGCCTTCTTTTCACTGACTCTACCTCTCCATGCATAACAAATTTTTATGATGTGTATTTGAACGCTTTATACTAATAAGGTGCCCAGTTTCCATTATCTATAATAGCCTGGCATCTTTGAGGCATGCTTTCTACTAATTTTCGAAGCATCCCCAAAACCTGAACCGTCACCCGCTTTACTATTCTGACCAACAATATGCTGTCGGCTGTTGACCAAACCCGAGACGTTATATTCGATGTCCAAAAATATGTTTCATCTAAAATATTGCGTTGGTCCAATCGCATTCTAAATTTTGTGGTGGTCAATCGATTTCCAACGTGCCTTTCGGTAAGGAGTGGTTTTTTTATAGTGCTTCCTATATTTTACATCGGATTCTATAAACCTTCTCCTAATCGTATGTAAGGACACATTGAGACCTCTCTGCTTAAGTTTTTTTTTTTACCAAAACGTAAAGATAAGGATTTGTTTTTTATGAAAAGCTGCACTATCCGTTTATCATCAACGATAGTAGTCTTCCTAAGTATGCCACGTTCGGGCAAGTCATTGACATTTTTAGTTTGCAAATATCGCTTGACCCACTTCTTAACAAACTATTCGATCTTTTCAGGTATTTTGCTGCCTGATTATACGACATTTTAGGTCCTTTTGGGTGCTTGCACATAAAGATGGCTTCGTAGCGCAATGTTTATGCGGCACTCATCTTAAGAAATGTGCTCTCTCTCCGAAAGTCGTTAGCGCACTGAGTTAAATGACTCAACGCAATTTAGGCATGAAACCACTTTACGAGTTACAACAATTTTTAATGCGAAACTTATATTTTTTAGAACACTTAAATTTTCACTGAAAACGAATGACATAATGCAAACATAGCTGACGTTCAAATAAAATGGTGCATATTTAGATACAATTTGTAAACCAGTTGCTGTCTGATGTTCCAGCTTTGAATTATTACTACTATCAGTGGACAGTTTGCGCACAGCCGCGTTGCAACTCTGACCGGCTTGCTTTCGGTTCATCATCAGACGAATCAGCAAGTGCATAGTTGTATATTTTATCATTCAAAATTTCTTACACGTAAACAAATTATTGTGATGATCATGATGACAAATGATCTGGATAAAATTCACGTGAATAAAAAAAGTGTAGTTTTTAAAACAATGTAAATCCCGCTTGACAATATTATCCGAACACCGGCGTCTCGATTTTTGTGAACGCTTTTTCCTGGTACTACGCATGACGATTTCTATGCTACTGACACACGCGTTTGGTCAAAGAATGTAGTTGTTTGTGAGTAGAGTTTATACTTTCAAATTGCTGCTAATACCAGTTCAAGATTTCTCATGATGTTTTCTGTCATGGTTAGGTCCGTAGTAATCTTTTTAATCTGTACATAGACCAGAAAAGACCCACAGGTTCAAGCCTTGGAATGCCGCGGCTCGCCCAGTGAAGCTCGCCCAGGTAAGAGGGATGGGGTAGAGGGATACGGTAGATGGTAGAGGGATTTCTATATGCTTGACTTCCACTATTCAAAAAAAAAAATTACATATTTATAGCGCTTAACTATTGGGAAGTTGCAGAGTTTCTTTAGTTAAAACTTAAAAAAAAGTGTTTTAAACTTTTCCATAACAACAATTGTAAGATGTTTTAAAGTACACATAGTTCTATATTGGTCTTGAAGAGTTATTGTCAGTTTAAATCGTAGAAACGAGACGAGCCGGCTATTGTACATCTGACGAACTTTGTAAGAAAATATTCTCTGAAAGAGAACTTCTAAACTGAATGTTATTCGAGGCAATAATATGTATTTATAAGTTGCAAGTAACAGACAGATGGAGCGAGTTGAGGTGCGAATAAAGTTCGAGTTGAAAAACTTATTCGTTCTGTGCTCACCCAGCGAGAGCGCCTCTGGCGCCGCGAACTTGCCCCCGGGATTTTAACAATTGTAAAATATTTATAAATTGAAAAATCTTACAGCAAACATCATTAACTCTTTAAAAAACACCCTTTAAATGTTGCGCTTCATTTATTTCGTGAGTCATATTTTTTTATTTCTTCGCGTTTTTTTAAAGTTTCAAACAAACAACTAATATTAATTTCGTATTCGAGCAATATAGTACATATTTTTTAATAGATGAAAACTTTCACTGTTAAGTGCTTCGGGGAACTATTAATGCTACTTTGTGAACTTTAATGTCACAAATTTTCGACATTATGTTGTTATTGTCGAGGCTATGTCGGCTATGGTTTACGGAGCTAAACGAAACTATTGTGAAAGCCAAGTTAGCACGCAAATCTCCGTCTGCTGTGCGCCGCGAAGGCTACCTGTAACTATATCCACACTAATGTTTAATTCTGTGGGATTCCCTCACGCTACGACGGCGACGCCGCGCTGCCGTCATGCAATGCACCATAAACCGCTACATAAATCTATTTTAGAATTTAGATCTCTAACTCTACAACGCTCGGTTAATTATACGACTATACAACGTGTTAATGAATTAACTGAAAACTAGAAAGTAGTTTGCTCAGAATCAACTAGCGAATCGATCGCACTATGTTTTAATATAGGTTCTATTTTTTCATTTTTACCAGCCCATGTCTAAATTATTTATAATCCAATATTGAGCGCGTACGCCGCCCGCAGAAAAAAAATTCGAACCGGTAGGCGCGGGCGTAGCGCTTGGAACTTCGTAGATAGGTCACCTCCAAACTAATGTTGAATAACTTTTAAAGTATAAATTGTTTTGACATAAAATATATTTTAAACATATTATTGTTTATTTTTTTAAATGAGGTGTATCAGGTTTTCAGTTAATTGATTAACACGTTGTATAGATTACCTAGCTCTATTATTTTTACAATACAGTTTCGAAAAAAGAGCCGATTACTCGAGGGAAAGTAACTTTACATATTGATAAAAGCAATTTTTACTCCAAGATAACACCTTAAATAAGAAATATAACGACGACATACGACGACATAAGACGAAATAGTTCCTAACGCAACTATTTTATACTTATAAATCATTTACAGAATATCTTCCGAGTTCCTGAGGGAATCCCGAAATTCCCGTAGCGAAAGCAGTTACTTTCCTAATAAAAGAAATAACTTCATAATTGGTAGTTATTTTAGTTACATTTTTAAAAAATGCGTTACGTTTTTCTGGGCCTTCCTTCCTATAGTTATAAGACATAGGTAGGTAACGTTTCTTACAGACGTTTCATTCCCTTTCTTTGTAGAGTGATGCCACTAATAGGAATGTAATAACCATCATGAGGAGCATTTGAATCTTTGATTTTTGAGGCCCAGGATTATGTTTTCAAAAATATTTTAATGTATTTACACTTATTAAAAAAAAAAACTTTGCATTGAAGTTAAATCTGCTATCATCCCTTTTTGCCACTATCCTATATATTATATAAAATAACAATAATAATAATAAGCCCTTTATCCTGAACCCTTTGCTTTCTTGATTTCTTAGTGTTTATAGGATAGGTATCTCTAAGTTCAATGTGCCTCTTGGCATAGGCCTCCTCTAACATCTTCCACTGCTCTCTGGCCCTGGTATATTATTAAAAGTAAAGTAGTTCTTTTAAGCTCCTGTTAAAATATGGAAATAAGAATGGACACGCCACTGTTCAACTGTCGCGGAACTTTAAGTTACACTTTTTACGCTGCAGCAGTTTTCCATGCATAGTTCTCAAAAACTTTACATTTCTTGGATTGAGCAGCAACTAGAACCAGCTTGGTTAGCAATTAATGTTAAATCTGTTAACGAAATAGATTTAGCGACGACCACGGCAATCTAATCAAGTTTTCGTAACTTTTGAACAGTTCTCGCCCAGAAGCAAATTAGTTTAATCAAAAATCTTGAACGCTTGACATAAATTAATTAAAATATTAAGGAAATAATATTCTTAGCGGTATTGCGGTATAAGTACAATATTTGCCTAAAGTTATCTACGTCTGCGAGTAAGTACCGGTACACATAATACGATGAGCAAATTTGAATAATTACCATCTGCACATAAAAGTCAGCTTGATTTCAGTAATTACCTGTGAACAAAATAAAAATTAATAAGTTCTCGTTTATCGTAATTTATAGTATATAATAAAAATCATTATAATATTATATGTACAAAATCATGTTTTATTAATGACTTCTGTATTGCCTCTGACGTGTCGACAATTAAAAATGTAGAGGTCATTGATCCGCGTAAGAACGTTTTTATTTATGACATTTCCAGGTAATTCATTAGTATTTTTTTTAAATATAATTTTATCAGCTGCTGCTGCATTTAAGGGCTTACCTACACCTTATATAAATAGTGAGCCCTCAGTTATCATATCCACGATACGCTGTAAGGAATGCTTCAACAATCAAGGTTATGAATAACTAGATATTCAGACGATATGTACTTTATTAGGTCTAGTTACTGTTAATATTTTAAATACCCAAGATAAATACCTAATCAACAACACAAAATCGTCCTCAGAAAAGAACCACAAATGTTCGATTAGTACGATTTAAAAAAGCTTAGGCGTTTATGCAAAAAGTGTTTATGCCACCTAAATGTATGATCAAATTGTTTCGGCGCCACTTTTTATAACATAAACGTGAAAAAATAATTGTTGTATCTCAATACTTCAGCACACGTAATAATTATGGTTAATTATTTCTAAGAACGTATGTTACAAAACAAACCTAAAAAATGATAAAAGGAAATCAGTATGGGTGACGGCTGCTCACCAAATTTGCGGGGCCACATGATGGATGGCGCCACATCGGAGACGTGGTGACTTATTAAGAGCAGTCATATTATTTTCTCACATATAAAAAAAAATCCACAGTAACTGACTGAGTTCCATTATTTTTGAAGAAAAATGGTAATGGGGCCCGTAATCTGAATTAGAATTAAATGAAGAAAAGACGAAGGAGTGCCAAATACATAACTAACTAAAAGCATTGAAATCATTTTGGAATTTTCGTCGAATTTGTTTGTATGATTGATTTCTCATCACGGAGGAACTTTATTCCACAGATTGAAATGAAACTTAACATGACTGTATGTATTGTATATCCTATATTAAATATGCGATACAAATATCTATAAATAAAAAAAACTAACAGCCGCACTCAGAGTCGTTTTAATGTTAATTGGCATTTAACTAATTAAGTTAAATTCAGTTGAATTCAAAATAGCATTAATTTAACGAACGTCTGAGTGCGGCCGTAAGCACTCGTGTGAAATGACGGCCATAAGTAAGTTTTAATAAAAATCAGTATTTATACGTATTTTAGTAACAAAACAAGGTGCATGAGTCAAGAAGTCGGGGGAGAATAAAAATTTGCTGCAGCGGTTTGTTTAGGCTGGATAGGGCCAGTAGCGATAATGGCACGTCACTCAGCCCACAATGGATGCTCCAGATTTACATCCTGGTGATTTATGACTTCTTCATACAAGAGGGATTTACATAGAAATAAAGCGAAGTAAAATCCACTCCCGCACCCGTTAAAACAAATTTATATGTTTGCCTTAAAATCGAGTAGTGAAATCTTAAAAAACGACAAAGAGAGCCGAAAAGAAACACAAACCTCACAAATTGCAGTTTTGTGGTTCTTTTATTGAGGACGTTTTTTAATCGCTGATTTTGTATCTTGGATATAAAGTGGGTGTATCATCTATGAGTGAGCGTGAGAGTGAGTGGGTCTATACTAATTTTATAAAGAGAAAAGATTTGTATGTTTGTAACGAATAAATAACTCAAAAATTATTAGACTGATTTAAAAAAAAAATTTAGCATTGGAATGCTACTCTTTCTCTGAGTAATATTGGCTATATTGTAACCCGAAATTCCTGCAGGAACTCCGAAATTACCGCGGGTGAAATCACGGAGAACAGCTATGAGAAATAAAGTTTGTATTTAGCGGTAATCTCTGGAACTACCGAACCAATGTTGAAAGTTCTTTCATTAATAGGAAACTACAATATCCTCGAGCATAGGTTTTATCCCATGAAAAAGTGTTCCCGAAGTAGTCACCAAAAACGCACGCGTAACCGGGGAACACTTATTGGGTATAGTATAGGTACATAGTTAGGTACATGTAATTTTGGTTTTCAGATAGAATATACTTTCATTCTGATACAAAGTGTTCCTAAGGGAATGGCAAAATCAAACTGGCAACCAAAAAAAAAATGCACGCCCAACAAAATTCCATTTCAAAATGACTATAAATAAAAACACGTTTGTCTACACTGAATGGACTTCTAAGAGTATCTAAGTACGCAAGTAAAAGTATAAAACATGTTTAATACTTTTCCCAGCTCCCACGAAAAGATTTTTGCTATTACCGACATAATAGCTTCATATTATTATGTAAAGCTGAAACGCCTCAAGATATGCGACTAAAATACCCCACCTGCGGCGGAAAATTTAAAAAACTCGACCTTTTATCTCGCCACTTGCAATTTGAATACGCGGACAAATTAATCCAGGGAAAAATTAACCAAAATAAATACAAAACGCAATGGCGCCGGCCGGAGAGGGGAAATGGTGGAGGTCTGCTTTTGAACAACATGCTACATTGCACACAGTTACTTTCTCTTTTGTTTTGTCGAAATGGGCTAGTTAACTAATTTCTTTTTTTATTTCGATTTTGTAGATTAAGAAAAAATATTGGACACGTATAGGTATTTTTTCTTTTTTTTACGTAATCAAAAAATAACGGCGTTACAATGAGTTGAAATTTGCCATGACGTTACTATTCGGTGCAGCTGTTAATAACATCATGAACCCCCACAATAAACTTTATGTATATTTTTTTTAATTTGAAAAAGCAAAAACTACGTGTCCATTATTTTTTTTAGTCGTCCCTATCCCTATTACGCCTGAATATCTAAATTATACTTTAGGTTTAGAATATTACAAAAAACACTTTAAGAAAGTTGAAAAGACTTTTTTTTTTTAAATGATTTTTATGAAAAGATACAGATTTGTCAAATGTGTTGTAGTCAGCTGTCGCAACGAATGTGTTTTGTGTGTGGTTTCTTTGTTATTCCGAGCGCGTAGTTCAATTTCAAAGGTGGCGGTTGTTATTTCCTAACAAAGAAAATCAGGCGACGCATTCAGACTGAAACAAGGAATCTTCAGTAACTAATTTTCGTTTCGAGTCTCCAGTGAATACCCGCGAACGTGTGGAAAATATCAGAGGCCTCTTGACGTCTTTTAGCACGTTGGCAGATAATAACCTGTCTTGTTCTCCGTTCTGCTCGTCAGGCGTTCACTGTCTCTTTCCTTTAGTTTAATTTAGAAAGGGACAGTTCTATTTCACTTTTTCACTATCGCGTCGCTTGTTTGTACCGACGCGATGTTTGCCAGACCGTTATATGAGTTTGTTTTTGGCAAACCGACTAGCGCGTTACGACTCTCCTAGCTTCGCTAAAATGAATTGAATGAAAGAGTTCCGATGCTCACTAGGATTCGTATTGCTTTCATTATAATTAAAGCGCTTAATATCTGCTGCCGATTCTCATTACGTGAAACTTTAGAGCAGGGGCCGATAATAATCAAATAAAACGTAACGTTGGAACTTCGTCGATTTTATTTTAATGATCGCAGCGGAATAGAGCATCTTTTGAGAATATCCCTAATTTTTGTGATACAATGCCACCTCTTATCAACCAAACGAATTATTTCAAGGGAAATAGACTTAAATTTTAGATGTGTAATGAATGTAACGCGTAATGCTACAAAACTCTTTTGTTCTCTATACACCGTGTAAATGAATTAACTAAAAACTAGAAAGCAGTTTGCTCAGAATCAACTAGCGAATCGATTATTCGAACCGATAGGTGCGGGCGTAGCGCTTGGAATTTCGTAGATAGGTCACCTTCAAACTAATGTTGAATAACTTTTAAAGTATTAATGTTTTTGACATAAAATATATTTGAATCATATTACTTTTTATTTTTTTAAATAGGGTGTATCTGGTTTTCATTTAATTAATTAACACGTTGTATATGCCTATGGAAATTTTACTTCAAAAAAAAAAAAAAAATCATTTAAAATACTAGAAGCAACATTTTGAATTGTAAGAACAATGAAAAAGTAACCGCGTTTAATCATTATTATTAAATGAATATATTGTTTGATTCATTTTCCGATGGAAATGCCGGCCGGCGCGGCGCGTCGCGGCACCCTCCTCCAGGCAGCGTCACCAGCCAAATGTATATTAATGTGCCGCCTGAACCGCAACAGTAATATTGTTCGCTTTTTACTCGCACAAAAGCTTTTACTGGAGTCAACTATAACGTTTCCTTTTTACACTCCCGAGTAATATCATTGTATAAGACGCGGGGAACAAAGAAAGTGCTAAAGGAATCCGATGGCGTAAGATAAGTATTCTCCAGTTAGAGACGCGAAGTAGTGTGCGACCCGACCACGACGTGACGGTTTGTAACTAATACAATTTGTGTCAGTGTATGATATTTAGATACACAACTAAATAAATACGAAGAGATGAAGATGCCTACGGCAAATAAACCGACCTGAATGTTAATGGGTGTCAAACATTTGGATACGGAATCAAAACGCGAAATGGGAGAGCTCGTAAACCTCAAAATGTAATTTCACAAAAATAATCAGAGAATTTAAAAAAAAAACAAATGAGCCCGTAATACCTTAAGCCCGCAGCGGCGTCCGTCCGTCCGATGATGACGTAAAATTTTATTACGGCCTACAGCAACGTCTCGCACCCTCCCCCTTCTTCCCCGACTCCCACACCCCCTTGACTTTTCAAGAGGATTAGCTTGTAATCCCACAGGAGGACCGATATCATTCATTAGAATGCAATTCCTAGCTTTATTATGTCCGAGTCCGACAAAATTTTTGTTACCGTATGAAAATTAAATGAGTTTTCGAAGTCATTCGGATGAGTTATGTTAAGCCAACGTAACAGCGGGTGGAGAAGGGATGCGGACAGTTTTTGATGATGATAACATTAATGTGGACGGAATATTTTATGGTTGATGCCTGCGGAGATGACCCTTGCCCACACTAACCTATGTGAAGGATATGTTTGTATTGATTTTTAAGGTTCCATATCCAAAGGGTAAAACGGGACCCTATTACTAAGACTTCGCTGCCCGTCCGTCCGTCCGTCTGTACGTCTGTCACCAGGCTGTATCTCATGAAACGTGATAGTTATAAAGTATAAATTTTCACAGATGATGTATTTCTGTTGCCGCTATAACAACAAATACTAAAATCCTCCTACTCGCACTTGACCGGTTTTTAGTTTGTCGTAAATATCATTTTAACTTGGACCTATACCCAAGACTGAAGTGAATAGGTAGGTATTTAGTTGGCAGGCGTTAGCCTCCTTATTTCGTATCTTTCTATTAATTTTTTAAATTTCTATCGGGTGAGATAATAGATAGATAAATGTTTGATGTTTGATCAATGACATTCCTTATTCAAATATTTAAAAATAAAAAAAATACAGTTTACAGCTTCAGACAGTTCAACAATACTGGGTTAAATTGAAGTTTTTATACAAGAATAAAATAAAATCATTTTAGTACATTGATGTTTCTTTGACGTCAAAACGTACCTTATACTCCCGGCAAAGAACATTGTTATTAACTTTTTGCCATAATTAAAAAAGTAGAAGAAAAAAATGTTTTTACTTCTGGGAAATAATTCTGTCAATGACAACCATTGACAAAATTATAATATTAGACGTCACAAATGATGAAGAAGATTTTATCTTACCTTGGACGTTTATTCAACGTCTGACGTTCACCGGGCGCAAGTTTTGACGTCGAAGGGAGTCAATTGTCATTACGCTTATCAGCGATTCCCTACTTAGTAAAAAAAAATGAATGAGATATTACCAAAAAACTTCCTCAGAATTGCACAAAATAAAGAACGCAGTTTTCAAATCACAAATTATATAAAAATGCAAATTCGAATACAGATATCGATGTTCTATCCACCGGCGCGATATCTAATAGGCTGTGGCTATTGTCGCAATAGGTAGATCCAGGCTGTGACAATAGGTACATAAACCCAACGATGAGCCATGGTATTAAATCTAGATTACCGTTTGGCATTTCCACTCCGCTGGATAATCAACGGGACTATATTAAAGCTATCCGTCACGTGACAAATGACAAACAGTGAGCTCTAGGCAAGAAGCATACGACCTACAGACGAGATGTAAACTTTAAAAATTAAAGTACGGAAGGATTTTAACTTTTAAATATGCATTTTTTGTAACTTTAAAACTTACATTTTATTTTGAAATCCTACTATATCCTACTAATATTTTTAAAGCGAAAGTTTGTAAGAATGTATGGATGGATGGATGGATGTTTGTTACTCTTTCACGCAAAAACTACTGGATGGATTTAAATAAAACTTTACAATAATATAGCTTATACATCAGATTAACACATAGGGCACATTTTATTCCGGAATTCCCGCGGGAACTCTGAAATTAACGCGGGTGAAACCGCGGGCGCAACTAGTCACTACATATCACTACATAGCATAAAATAAAGTCGCTTTCTCTGTCCCTATATCCCTATATATGCTTAAATCTTTAAAACTACGCAACGGATTTTGATGCGGCTTTCACCAATAGATAGAGTGATTCATGAGGAAGGTTTATAACTATATTTTATCCTGAAATTCCCGCAGGAACTCCGAAATTACCGCGGGTGAAACCGCGCGGGTCAGCTAGTAAAATATAAATTTCACAGTAAATGTCAGGTTATAATATTTACGATGTTCAAGAGAACCTTCGACTCAATCGTCAATGAGTAGTCGATAATTTTCATAAAGCAAAAACAAAATAAGCTAATAATCTTTATACAAATAATGACTATTTTACAAGCCAATCGATTTCATTCACCATAAAAAATACGTATAGGTATTTTCATATTAGATAGATCGAGTGTTCATTTATAGATAGTAATTTATAATTTAGTTAATAACTAGTATTGCTCGAGTAACACATGATGCAGTATTTTCGTAGAGAACCCTGCTTTGTTACGATGGAACTGAAATAGGTTTAATGAGGATCATAAAATCCAGTAAAAAAACCTCTCTAATTTTGTGTTAAACATGCGATCTACATTACCTTATACAATTGCAATCATGATAAAAAGTAGTCCCCCAAAACGGGAGGGAATGCATTCACATTCCACACCCATTCGTCTCTTTTTTCATCGGATTTTTTGGTTATTAAAAGTGTTTCTATGTCAGCGTGCGAGCGATGAGTGTGCACGACTCACACATTGAGCGACTCGCAAATCAAACGCAAATTGCCAAGTATTGTTGTGACAATTACAAAATTAAAGTGAGTTATGGAATTGCCTGAATGAAAAATGAAATCGCTTTTGTTATTCATAGACGCGCGTTATTGTTAGTTGTGGAAAATCAACCTTGTGGTAATACCGCTACGTATAATATGTACTTAACGTATGATAATTCTTAGGTAGGTACTAATATAAATGCGAAAATGAGTTTGTCAGAGGTACAAAAGAGGACATAGGGTACTTTTCATCTCGGATTACCCGCGAAAACTCGGAAGAGTAATTTTTCACAATTTTGAAGTGGTTATGAGCGTTTTGTATACAAAACCAACTAAACTTAGAATTCATCGTATACCAATTACCTACATTTTATCAGTTTGTAGTAAAACTTTACTTACTGTAATTACTGTCGTCAATTTAAGCTATTAATAATGAGATAGAGAGGAAAGTATTCGAAAAATACTTTTCATTGTACAATCGAATATGAAATTTATTTTGGGTACATATTATGATTAGTGGGCACGGCGGTGGTCGCTAGCGACGCCCCATCCAAACAGCCCGCGCAAACAGAGCCTTCGCTAGCTGCAGGGAAACGAACCGAAAATAACAAATATTATTCGGGTCAATATTTAATAAAAATATTAACTTTACATAAATTTTAATTACTTAATCCCCAGTTTTAGCAATACATTAGAATAATAATATATCAATCTATATCTACTTACTATAATTAGATAAGATAAGGTATAAAATAAAGTCGCTTTTCGCCGTCTGTCCGTCTGTACGCTTAGATCTTTTAGACTGTAGGCAATGGATTTTAATGCGATTTTCAAGAGAAAGTAACATTAATTTGTTGAAATATGACAATAATTTTATTGTTTAAGATGTCATAAGAAATCAAGCCGACTGAAAACTTTCATCGAAGGGCTCCCGTGCGAAGCGGGAGTAGGTCGCTATAGTATATAGTAATATATTTTCAAAACCAAAATCTTTGGAATATATAACAAAATGAGGATATTTGCTTAACTCCTTCAAGTTATATTAAATATATAGGTATATGGTATTAAGACAACCATCTATAATTCCATTCCATTCCATTCCATTCCATTCCATTCCATTCCATTCCATTCCATTCCATTCCATTCCATTCCATTCCATTCCATTCCATTCCATTCCATTCCATTCCATTCCATTCCATTCCATTCCATTCCATTCCATTCCATTCCATTCCATTCCATTCCATTCCATTCCATTCCATTCCATTCCATTCCATTCCATTCCATTCCATTCCATTCCATTCCATTCCATTCCATTCCATTCCATTCCATTCCATTCCATTCCATTCCATTCCATTCCATTCCATTCCATTCCATTCCATTCCATTCCATTCCATTCCATTCCATTCCATTCCATTCCATTCCATTCCATTCCATTCCATTCCATTCCATTCCATTCCATTCCATTCCATTCCATTCCATTCCATTCCATTCCATTCCATTCCATTCCATTCCATTCCATTCCATTCCATTCCATTCCATTCCATTCTATTCTATACGGTTCGTAGTCAACCGAGCGAACAATATGTTTTCAGGCGGTCGGGAAAACAGGACAGTGTTTTTACAAGCGGTACCATTTTTTTTTTCGTTGTGCCTGCATTAATTGGACGCACTGACCGCGATGCAGCCGGGATGAAAATATTAACGCTCTCCACAAAATATATTGGGATATGTCCGGGCGAGCGGGCACTCTATTATCTACGTAGAGGATGCGACGCGGAAAGCGATCGCATCAGTCGATAAGTCGCGATTTGTGATACGAGGTTCGAGCCAACACGGCTCTTATTCACTGTGACCAACAACATTCCTTGTTCATAAAGCGCGGCGCAAAAACACTTAAACGCTTCAGATGCCAAAATATACATATATCAGAAAGTAACTGTTCTCCGGGGTTTTACCCACGTTATTTCAAAATGTACCTACCCCATGTGCTCCGCACGTTGTCAGAGGTACCCTGACAATTAGCATGCAAAATTTCATGATGATCATTGAGCCGTTAAGGCATGAAAGCGTAACAAACAAACAAACTCTATTTCTCTAACTCTATTTATTAATATTACCTAGCATAATATAAGGATTAATATTCTGTATGCCATAAGCCACGATGAAAATTTAATTGACCCTAATTGACTGATATTTTTAATCCTTTTTAATTTCACGTAATTGACATTTTAATTATTTTTAAATAATAATTTTATGTTTTGTATATTTTAATTGTCAATGGAGTTATTTCAATAATATGCAGCTTATTAGTCTATTATTACAATAAATGGGCTATCTAACGCTGAAATAATTTTTCAAATCGGACCAGTAAGTTCCTGAGATTAGCGCTTTCAAGCAAACAAACAAACAAACTCTTCCGCTTTATAATATTAGTATAGATATTAACCAACTTGTATTTAATTATATATTTTGTGGTGCAATATCTACCTATATAAATATTTCATTGTTTATTATTATTTAATTTTTTATTACTATTTTTTTTTTCTCTAAAGCTGCAAGAACCTGAGCTGTAAATTGGTTATTATGAATAAAGTATTACTTAAGTGTTATGTGAAAATGTATTTTTTTTAATCTTTCATTTTGTAGTGAAAATTCTATGAGCACGAGCGATAAACAATTTTTCTGCAGAGTTATCTTAACGCGACGTGTTGTGATCATAATAATATACTGAATATGGCGCGGCTGCAGTACCTATACTGTGAGGAGGTAATCACGAGTAATTCCGTAACGCTACACGACCGCGACGGTTTACACGTTAATAAACATCATACGGAAACCAGACAAGAGATATATGGATACACTAGCTGTTCCCGCACGTTTTGCCCACGTGAAATTCAAGACTCACTCCGAAACGGATCTTATGACGCTTAGGGATAATGTAGTTTCCTACGAGTGAAATAATTTTTTGAGTTAATGTTCCATAATTTCAGAGATTACCCCCTGCATCCAAACATACAAACTTTAACTCTTCATAATCTTACTACGTAGCTGTCATGTTTCTACGGGAAATCCAAAAAGTGTAAACTATATATTTTATAAACCTTCCTCTTGAGTCACTCTATCTATCGATGAAAACCGTATTCGAATTCGTTGCGTATTTTAAAAGATCTAAACGTACAGACGGCGGGAATCTACTTTGTTTTATACCTACTGTACTATACAGTAGGTACTGTACAGTACTGAGCAGGTAGTACATAGTATGGATTATTATTACAATTTACTTAATACTTCAAGGGAGTATGTGCATTTTGACACGTTTAAGGAGAAACGCTTTGGTAGGATTGATCGGTTAAACTTTTCCGCGCAAGTTGACTGTCAATTTCAAATTAACTATGACGGAGAGAATAACTGGAGATTAAGTAGGTTCGTAGAGGCAGAACCGAGCTCTTGGCTGGCAATAATGATAATTAATCTCTGTGTTAATTAGTGTAGCTACGTAGCGCGTAAATCAAGCGCCAAAAGACAGCGAACCCTTAATGTTTTCGTTCCGACGTTTTTGTTTTCAACATTGCTTTAATTTGTCCGACATCCGTAAACTTATGTTTGAAACAAATGATTTTTTTACAATATTAAGGGCCTGCTCATAATTTTCCGGTAAAGTGGTAATTGTTTTTATTTTACAATTTTGTTAAGGAAATTATTGAATTTGATATAAAATATAAGTACGTACCTTTAAACGAATTAAGTACAGAGGCACGAAACGGGAAGTTCGCAAAACTTTATATTTTGATACAATTTAATTACTGTTTAATACGTTTAATTGTGTTTGGGTCTTAATTTCTGTTTACATCCTACTAATATTATAAACGCGAAAGTTTGTAAGAATGTATGGATGGATGGATGGATGTTTGTTACTCTTTCACGCAAAAACTACTGGATAGATTTAAATGAAACTTTACAATAATATAGCTTATACATCAGATTAACACATAGGGTACTTTTATCCCGGAATTGCCGTGGGAACTCTGAGATTAACGCGGGTGAAACCACGGGGCACAGCTAGTAATATAACAGGGGGAAATTAGTTCCTGACGGGAGTCTCCGAACCACGTTTTTTTTTCTTCTATATTTGAGTAAGATTAAGTTTTATTAATTACAATTTACCAAACAAATTATCCACGGGAATAAAATTTGTACATATTTTACGCCATATCTGACTTTTAACACAAAAAAATCACTTTATAAAAGATTAGATTACAAAAAGTTTTAAATGAACAGAGTTTTAGCGCGCAGAGCGCGTGCTTTAGCGCTTCTCGCAAAGGTCAGTCCGTTTTATGGTGATGGTGAATTATTAAACATCTAATTGTAAGAAACGGTATAACAAGGAAACTACGTGCATGGAGGAAAACGTTAAGAAGTAAACTATCTTTGAACTCTGTAACTGTCGAGGTAATCAGAATTAATGGGCCGTTAAATCTCTCTTTGTTTGTTCTCAATGATATAGAAGACAAATACACTGTGTTCTCCTAACCAATATTATAAACACAAAAGTATTTTTGTGTGTGTGTAGGTATGTTAGGTATACCGCCGTAACGGTTGAACTGATTCTCTAAAGAAGACAACCGGTTTAACAAATTTAATCTATATCGTCCTTGAGGCAAATAAACTGTGGCCATTTTTTATTTATTTTGCACTCCCTCCGCTTTTTTTTAAATGGTATTCTGTTCCCGCTGTTACACCCGCGCTATTTGCGGAGTTCCCGCAGGAATCCCGGGACAATAGGTAAGTACCCTATGTCCTTCTCTGTACCTCTGGCATCATGTAGTATGAAAATTTAATGCAATTTTCCCGACAGTTCCAACAATTATCGTAATATATATATATATATATATAAATAATAAAGCATTATTATTAATAAAGCATATTTGAATTAGAATTAGAATTTGAATTATCGTTATATTTCAGCCAATTTACCCACACTACCAGTATAGTATTACCTATATTATCTGTGCCTACACAAAACCTTGACCGAATAGATCTATACCTTCCTTATAAACCACTCTATATGTACCTATTGGTAAAAACCGCATGAATCCGTTTGTATTCTTTGAGTTTATCTCGAACAGACAGACAGATAGGACGCACGAAGGACTTAGTTTTATAAGCTGTGCCCCGCGGTTTCACCCGCGTGAGTTTTGGGATCAGGGACATTTGCGGACGCAGGCAGAACAACCCGTCAAACTTTCATCACAATCGGACCGAAGAAACGAATAGAAGACAGACATACAAACTTTCATTTTTATTTATAAAGAAGAAGAAGATGTAGTGATGTTCAAACACCGCTGTTTCGTGCGTTTTATGCAATATGTAGATATGTACCAATAGATTTACTCATAAATAGACAATTTTGTAGGCACAACCATTAAATTGTAGGTAGTTAATTTAAATTGGTTACAAATCGTGTTAAATGTTCCTATCAGACGGTATTATATTATTACAAAGAACTTGGTTACGCTGCGCCGATCTATTTCAAACGTTGTAATTAAATTACTAATTAACTTTAGATACCTACAAGTCTACAGCTTTTGAATTAAGGTTTTCTGTTAATTTGCGACAATACATTTATTTAGGCAACATATATACATGTTTTTTTGCTCTCTATGGTATATGTATAGGTAATATTGTATAACCTTTGCTTAACATTCGAAAAAGGGAGAACAAACTTCGAATACGTTTAAATATCATCTGAGACACGTACTTGTAGTTTTTGGGGAATCAGCTCATATCGGCAAAATTAATTGAAATTATAGAGACGTTGTCTCTTTTTAGACTTTAATAATAATTAATTTATGAAGGTTTTATATCAGACACAATCATGCCAAATTAATACGCAAAATCACAATCACTATCTTCTTGTCTTATGTATAGGTATTCTAGCTTCTTTATTTATTCATGCTTCTTTGTGCTTCTTTATTTAAAAAATAGCTGTGCCCCGCGGTTTCACCCGCGTGAGTTTCTTAATCCCGCAGGAACTCCAGAGTAGCCTCATTTACTCCTTATAACATCAACTAATTAGTAGTGAACGTCTCGTCAAATCAGTCCAACCATTTCAGAGATTCGGAATCCCTGCAGGATCTCCAAACTTAATTTATCCTTCTTCTTCTTACAATAACAAACACCAAAAAAGAATTAACGAAATTGGTCCAGCCGTTCAAGCGTGATGCTGTGACCAAGAGAAATAGGGATTAATTTTTATATATGTATACCAACCTATAGACTACCTGCGATCCGAGGTTTCAACCGCGTTGAGTACGTTACTTCTATGTAAACTTTCGCCCTCATTTTCCAAGAACACTTTCTTGGTGCTTGCCTATAGGCTACAATATAAAGGAAAGTTTGTGCCAAATTAAGCTTCTAAATTAAGATAATTTTAAGTTTCTAAATCAATATTAGTGAATCAGACCTTGACACCGAAGAAGAAAAGTAAAAAAAAAAACACCAACGTCATCTGTTCTTTTCAATTTGCAAATTCACAAAGAACTCGGGTTTGTAAAGGCTGTATTTATTTGAAGCCAGTCGCTTAATTAGATGCATTCAGAGCTTAAGGCTTAAGATAGCTCGTGAGAGCATGTTGCTCTTTTGATTAGCCCGCGCTGCAACTCTCCGCCTTTCAGTTGTGTTTATTCAGAGAACGTACAGATAGTTCCTAAACGCTCCAGTGAAAGGATCGCAATTTTTGCCTAAAAGATGCAATTTTCGATACAAGATTTTCTTCTTCGAATCTTTTATTATTATCAATAACTATAGCACGTATGGAACATCTTTATTATAAAAATTAACAAGCAAGTAGTATATATTTTTATGTTCCTCCAACCACGGGTAAACTGTAAACTGAAAGGGTATCCTAATAATATTATAAACGCGAAAGTTCGTAAGAATGTATGGATGGATGGACGGATGGACGGATGGACGGATGGATGGATGGATGGATGGATGGATGGATAGATGGATGGATGGATGTTTGTTACTCTTTCACGCAAAAACTACTCGATAGATTTAAATGAAACTTTACAATAATATAACTTATACATCAGATTAACAGATAGGGTACTTTTTATCCCGGAATTCCCGCGGGAACTATGAAATTAACGCGGGTGAAACCGCGGGGCATAACTAGTAAAATATATTTTCATAATAACGATGAAATTTGTGAATAACTCACTGTAATCCTCTCGAAGCTATTAACGTAACTTTGATATAAAAAAAGGTTTTCGGCTAAAGATTTTCTAATCAACATTCAACGGGCGGTTGCTAGCGCTGTCTCCATAAATTACGTATCAAGCATGTGAAGAGGCTTTATGAAAAATGTTTTCGTTACGTGGAGGTTCCCCGACGGCGGCACGGCGGCGGAGCGAGGCGCTAGTTCCTATGTATGTAGTTCAAACTCGGTCCGCGCGCACTCGCTCTTTTATGCAAACTAAATATTGGCCCTTTATATATTTTCACTTGTTAACTTCCTAACTACCTACTGCTATACGAATATGGTGCTCCGCGACTTTAAACTATCTAATGCGTATAATATTTCGTGTTAGTTACTCCGTTATTATAACGGTAATAACAATTATGTTCACTGAGTTATCTAAAATAATCGTTATAGGAAACCTGAGCTCTACATTTTGATACTGACTCCAAACTTTTATTGATAGTAAATTCTCGTTAATAGGGAAACGAAATTACAGACATAATGACACTTCGCAATTGATATTTAACGTTATTATTTTATGATAATATGACCTATACTTATTTATTCTTTAAGTATCCATAGAATCTTCCGTTCAGTTCATAAAATAACAGCTAAGTTTTAAAAATCAACTGATGTGTAGGAATAATACAGTAAACCACAATATAATGCTAAATAGCATAGTAATAGAGATTTGAATACCAATTAAAAACATTGTAGCTACGTATACAGCGCTTCAGTAGTAATTTAACAAAACTATTTGGTAATTTGATTTGTCGATTACACGAGTATTTAAAATTATAAATATATGATTCTCCTGAGTGATTATTTTAATGTGAAGAATATTTGAAAAATATATAGGTACAAACGTATTATCGCCTCTTTAAATTTGTCAATTAGTGTACTTAATATAAAATAATAGGTAGATACAGTCACGATTGCCGATCGCTTTAGAAGTGGGTTTTGATGTAGACCGTTATAACCATTGCACGTCAAATTGAGAGCCATACGACTCCGATCCGCTTTCAATCCCGAGACAAAGGGAAACTTCGATAGAGTTGGACATTCGAACTCCCGAGAGTTGAATGCGACGAATGGAAATTTTACCGAGACAAAATATTTGGTTATGTAATGAAACAAAATATAAATGGACGCAGATAAGCAATAACATGTTAACCCACAAAATGAAGTTATTGATTCAGAACGCTTCATTGAGATTTAGAGAAAGTGCTTTAATTATGTTTTTACTTTATTACATTGTTTGTATATGTAACTAAATATTGAACATAAAAAATGTAGACAAAAATGGCGCTATAATTTAAAAACTTTAATTTACTCAAAATTTCTCCAGTGTGGGTTAACACACTATTGCTTATCTATGTCCAAATATACAAGTGCAAATATTTACTTTGTAGAGGCGACTAATATAATTTGTTACATTAAAAACTAACGCAACTTTCTACAAAGCTCACTTTCATCCTCTCAAGGGTTGAATAACCAAAAAGTCTTTCTTAGTGCTTACCTATACATCTGCATTATGACTTGAAACATGCTTTTGATGTAGATTGTAATTGTTTAAAAGTGTAATTGTGGTAATTGTATATTTATGTAATTGTATTATAATGATATTATTGGGCATAGTTAGTTCGTTCGAAGCAGAATAAGTAGGTAGGTAATATTGAAATTCCGCGGCCGTTCTCGTAATTTGAAGTGTTCCATTTACGCACGTTCACTGCATAGCCGTTACCTTGCCGTGCCGTGCCGTGCCGTGCCGTGCCGTTGCCGTGCCGTTGCAGTGCAGTGCCTTGCCGTGCCTTACCGTGCCGTTGCCGTGCCGTTGCAGTGCCGTTGCAGTGCCGTGCCGTACCTAATCCCACCCGGACGGGTACAAACGACGTCGTCAGGTGATATCAGTTGCCGCTCGCAGCTGCGACGTGCTCGCTCCGAGATTCACTTACCGATTGATGGCAATGCAACAGATATTTACGCTTTTCGATACAAATCACTTCGCCAACTATTGGGAAATTTCAAAACATATTGAATTTTATACATTGGAAAAGGAGGTTGTTTGAAATACGCATTGGATATTGTGTTTGCGATTCTGTCGCACGGTTCACCAGTTTTTGTGTTTAATCCAGTAAACTTTACCACTAATATCTAGGAGATTTTACATCGGGGGCATAAAACGAGCTATTTTATCCGATACATTTATCCGTGCTAGCCAAAGGCGAGGGTGGATAATTAGTTAATTCGAGGATAAAATTGATTTCATGCCTGAAGGCAGATATGCGTTTCATTTCGGTTGTGAGGAAATAACAAGGAAATGTTTGTTTTTTAACATGTCATCAATTAAATACTCGTATAGGCAACCAGTTAAAAATATAAAATAGTCCATACCATTAATTACGTTTCTATTATAATAATTTAATTGAATAAGAAAATTAAATATTGGTTTTAAGTAAGTATTATATATGAAACATCTTTTTTTTTTCATCATATACCTATAATTTTGTCAGAAACTGCCGTACAAGGCTTTAGTACACCGTGCACCGCTGCGGTGGTGTAACAACGAGAAAGAAAATAAACAACCCTCTCAACTAGTTGTATTAAAATTTACGATAGCTGGTGTATTACCACGTACACGCTGGCGTACCTTAACAGCATTTTAATGACTATCAAGCTAATTAATAACTTAACGTTTATTTATTAACACTACTTTTTAATTTAAACACGAGGCGTACGAGGCATAAATTCATTTAGTACGTTTGCGTCCACGAATGTGGGTTATAAAGACACGGCGAGCGCATTACGGTGGCAGGCGCGGACAATCGTCAGGGCTTCGATATTTCACCGTAGCATTACAAACGGTGTGTCAGCCGACAGACAACTGAAGTTAATTGGATGCACAAGCCAGAACAGGGCGGAGGGCACTATTATGAAATATCAAACAAGCACAGCGCATTCTCATTCATGGCGTTGTGAAAACACAATGCCCACAATCCGTTGCAGTCTATGGAAACACTAGCTGTCTCTTAATTGAGCCGCCCAGAAAAACTATGATCAGTCGATAGTAATAAGGAAAAATACATAAATCTATTCGAATTTACATAGAGCAGGTACCGACTGTTAACGGCAGCACACACTGTTCCCAACAAAATGGACTGGATAATAATAGCCCATCAAAATTTACACGCTAGAATTGTCCGAATCGATAGGAAAAATTCACTCGGCTCGACTCGGATGCTGTGTCGTAATCCGCGCGCGCTGCTGTGTGTGAAATTGAAATTAAAACTCTATATTAAAGCAGAAAATAAATGAAATAGAATAATATGAGCGCGATACCGGATACTTCACATGCACGGATTCAATTATGATTTTTAATGAAGTTCTCCTGAGCCCTAATATCTATCGAACAAAATGTTGTGTCTTGTGTTCGGTTCTAAAAAATGTTAAAACTCGTGGCTGTTGCATGTTGTCCTGTGGTCGTACACAATTATTTAAAAGACTATCACTATCATTTGACGACCTGATTGGCGCAGAGGTCACCATTGCTACCCGCTAATCAAGGGGTTCCGGGTTCGATGCCGGTGGGGGTGGACTATGTGTGATGAACACAGGGTTCCATTTTCGAGTCTGGGTATGTTTATACATCTATAGTATAATATATAAGTAATTATATGTAGTATATACCACGTTTGCTTGGTTTCCACGACACAACCTAATAATAGCTTACTATGGGATCAAGTAGATCTGTGTGTTGTGATGTGGATTATTATTGTTATTATTAGTATCACCGAGCCAAAAGGCTGACTTGTAGATAATGCCTTAAGCATTAAGTCCGCCTTTTGTACAGTAAAGTGCAATAAAGTTCTTTAAATAAATATTGTACTTTGACGGGATTTGAGCAGAAATGGTCATCAGTTGTATTTCTTTGTTATACAAATTAGTTTATCGTGGGTAATATTGTGTGAATGTGGTGGAATTTGCATAATAGTGATCCATTAGTGACGAACAGTGTATGGAAACAGTGAAATAAGATGAAATGGGGCGTCCGCCGGGTTAGTTTTATCTACTATTGTTACAACTTCCCACAGAGCGAGCGTCCTATTAAGGTTCAACGGTGACGAGTAGCTTCCAAAAGGTCTGGGAAAACATCGAAATCCATCTCATCAATCCATTTCAATGTAAATAATTGAAGAAAAGAATAATATCTGACTAGACTGTTTCTTAGCTTCTTAGTTTCTTATTTTTTTAGTTATGAAAACTTACTCATAAAATATGTTTAAATTTTTTGTAACGGATTTGGTCGAATGGTTAGGATGCGGCTTGATCGCTTTGAGCCCCGGTTCTAACCTCACGTTTTCTCAAAAAAAATTTTGTTGATTTTTTTTTACACGTCCTCGTATTTTTAACCCCTGATACATTTTAACACTGTTTTGTACATAGAACGGCATTCAACGCATGCAGAGTCATGAAATCGAAAGTGTGGTGAAGTGAAACCTCCTTAAGACGTTTCTCAACGCGAATGTTATTTAGTATCAATGACGAATATTAAATTGTGTTGGTGTTTGAATTTCGAACGAAGTTTTGAATGAAACTATCGCTCTTATGTTCTTGGTCACATTATTGCGTTCGTTTCGATTTCTAAACCGTGATAAAGCTTTCACCTAAGTTCTACGTAGGTAAATATAATACTTTAAATATTTTATTACATTACACTTGTAGCTATATAAAATCAATATGCATGTAAAGTCATATAAAAAGGAAAATCCCATTTATACTTTATCCTGGCGCACCCACTAAAACATTTATCTAACAACAAACAGTTACCCCGTAGGTATGCCCAATTGGATTTCACAATATGAAATTGTCTGAATAGGGAGTATGCTCGTCGTTTGGGCCCGGATTTATTGACATCTTGATAAACCGGTCTACGGAGCGCCATTCGTATATTCGCTGACGCTCCGCTCACGACGCTTTTTGTTGTTGTCACTAAACTTATCGTTACAAAGATAACTGAATAAAGGTAACGCCGGTGCCGGGAGTTCGTTGAAAAATCTATACGGAACAGCACTGCATTTAATGTTGGCAACACTTGCGGTTTCTATAGAATCAAAGCTTACTCTATTCTTTAAACAAATTGAGTTCGTCACAAATAACATAAATTGCGGATAAAGTCCTGGGTTATATAAATTATATTTATTATTATTAGTGGATTATTAATACTTTCTTATCTTTATGAATAAAAAAATAGAATTGGATAGAATTTTCAACTAGATTATGTACCTACCTAATACCTATTTATTGTATTCGATTTAGAAAGCAATACAATATTAAAAATACGCGTATCTAATTAATGATGGTCGGGATATATTTTATAAATAAGTAGCGGTCCATCGCGACTTTACCTGTGGCCGTTCAGTAGTTTTTAAGTTTATCGCGAACAGACAGAAAGACAGACAGAAGCAGCGGAGGACTTTGTTTTATAATATGTAGGCAAAAATGAGATTAGTTTTCACTGATTAATAAAGTAAAAAAATAAGCATCTATTTGACATTAAAGGATGGTTGCGTCAGGTTTATTTAACCTGGTTTCCACCTGTTTTATTTTTGGTAGAAAAAACAAGTTTACGCCGAATCCATTTACTTGTCATGCTGTGATTGAGTGATACACAAACAGACTTTCAGTGTTCGGTCAAAGAGAATATGCGCAGACATGTCGTCGTTGGGCTTCCAAAACTGTGAATTCGTCATTTTTAATGAAACGAAGTCTTCCTTTTGTGTTTTCTATACGTTCAAATACACGATCCTACATATAAAATATGACCGATTCCTCTTCGGTTTTTCGAGTCATTCAATACCGCAAACCTAATTTTCACTATACCAAAACCGCGAATGCGTCAATTTCTCTCACCTGGGTAAGTTTTCTCTATTCGCGTATTTTGGATCAAGTTTATGTCCTGTGTGTTTTGGTTAGTGTTGCATTCGCGGTATCGAATGCCCGAACGACAATGTGCATTGTGTAAGCAGGCAAAAAATCGAAAATAACATAGTAGGATTTGCTCTGATTGTTGGAAATTATAGGGTGCTTCCTGCAATAGTTTATTATAACTTCTTTTTTTTATCTCCAAAAAATCTTATAATAAACTTATAGTGACAAATCATTGTTATGCTTGAACATCATACAGCGTCCTATATGGTACGTTAAAAACGTTCTATAGGTACGTTTGTAATAACCACACTTATACGTACTACATACCTAAATACGTGTATAAATTACACGTATGTATACACGTATAATTTTTTACTCTGAAGCGGGGATCGAACCCGCGACACCTGGCTCAGTCGTCAGATTCTCCAACCTATACGAATGGTTCTGTAAATAAAGGTAGCGCAATTATTGTTTGTAAATTTACCACTGTAACTATCAAACTGGCATTCGGTTAGGTATATTGATGTTACCATGTGCTTGTATTGTTATGCCAAAAGGCACTTTTGGTTATGTGACTGTTAAAAGTAATAGGCTACAGCAATATCAAAGCGTAACGTGCGGAAACTACGGCGCCAATATTTCATAGAGATTAGCCTATTAGTCAGTTGTGTGTGCAACTAGCTATATTCCCACATATAATACTAGCTAGTACATACAGTTTATTGCCAGACGTACTGGCACCGTCCTAGTTTCCCATATTATCTAGAACTACCACTGAATCATCCGCTTTATTACAGATTGGGGTTTCTCTATGAAAAAAAAAAATCAAATAAAAAACATCAAGCCAAACTTGGCAAGCTGTACGATCTCAATACCTACATATTTAGTCAAATTGGGTTAACCGTGAGAGATGTGGGCTTTTAGTCATTAAATTAAACATGGCCAACATTTTTTCTTTAGGTTGCTATGTAGGTATAAGTGTTAACATTTGAAAATTTTAATCCGGTTCTATAAAAAATGTTTTTGCTATTAACAAAACTCTAGTGTCATCCATTTCAAAAAATCACATTAAACTTTACATGCATGTCAATGTACTTATTTTTTTTTTAAGAATTCTTTTTTATAACTGAACATAAAATGTGCATGAATCTATCTATACTATAATAAAAAAGTAGAATCTACGATTCTGTACATTAAATATTTTAACAAAAATTGACAGGGGGCGATAGAAGAAGAGTAACCAACCACAAAAAAGTTTTTAAAATTATTTTCTGTCTGTCTGTATGTCGATCTGTTCGCAATTATCTCCGAATCTACTGAACTGATTGCCATGCGGTTTTCACAGGTAGATAAAACTTAGCCTGAAGCATCATATAGGCTTTGTTTCATTTAAATCGGATGTCGGGAAAAAGTTTTGAATAAAACAAATAACAAATATACAGTGATTTTGATGCTTCTTGAAAAACTGTGACCATGTGTGCTCAGTGGCTCGGGATAAAAAATTTATCCACTAAAACCGCTATACGAATGCTTTATATAAATAGATTCCTCTATTGACCAACTGTACAGATATTTGGATTACGACCTGCGACTATAATTTGGCGTGCTACGAGTTTACTGAGGCGCTACGATTTCGTAGCACCGATTTAATTGCCTAATCTCTTCTGGTTCGATCATTTCAAATAGCGAGCAAACATAAGGATTGAATCGATTTACATTTATAATAGATTATAATAATAGATGGTTAAACGTCTCATCAGCAGCCTTCAGAATGAAGTTATCTTTGGTTAACTATAAGTCAACGTATTTGTTCTCAAAATTACAGTCGAGTAAATTACGGTGTTGCATTCATTATTAGTCATTTAAAATTTCATTATTCATGTAATAAATTTTCTCTTCTTCTAAAATCTTATATCAAAATACCTATAGGATAAAATTAGAAATTAATTTTTATAGTAAAATAATCTTGTAACGGGCTACTACTTGAATTGTCTATTTGTGAGCGTCCAAGCAATAATGGTTGATTGAGTTAAGATAAGATTCAGTATCTAGAATAGTCAATTGATAGTAAGGATTGAAAAAAAACAAAAACTAGTAAATATTTTTCTATTTTAGTTCTGAAAAACTTGATTTGAGAAAATGCATTTTTAAAGCTTGAGAAAAAATAAAACACTTCTACTTCTATGTAACCATCGATTTATATTATTATTATCATAGATGGAGATGTTAGTAAATAATAATTAATCAATTAAAATTGCGAAAGCAATTTTTTCACCCAGCTTTATAAAAACTTTTTATATTTGAGAAACTAAATGCCGAAAACTGGACTTTTTGCTTGGACGCCCACATTTAAAGAAGAAAAAATGTTCCGTGGATTATAACGAATATTAAAGCAATTGTATAGAAATATTAAGTTAATATAATAAATACTACATAATATATCATAGACATTGATCATAATAATGATTAAAGAGCTTATTTACACCACGCAGTATGTAATCAACACATATGGAACAGTAATTGTTCTTTACGTGTTGATTACGCGTAGTGTGAATTAACGAAGACGTTGGAAGCACGCATTCGGATCGTCACGCGACTTATTTCTCTAACAATATAGTGCTTGGAAAATACATACATATTAAGCGCGCGGTAAAAATGTTTGGTGTCTACGTAATACGAATACACTTGATAAATTAAGATCTCTATATTTTATATTTTAATTGTATAGTATTAAATGGGAACGGTATTTTGGGGAATAAGCAACGATCATCTGCATCAGTGTACCTAATGTGTGTGTAAGTATGCGTGGATACTAATTTACGTGTGCACATCTTTTAAATTTAAGCGATATATTGGCTCTTCCCCTTTGTATGCTCTAAGTATCGTCCTATCAATATACGTATTAAGCACTTAATCTTTGTAGAAAATTTATTTATTAATTTATAATGAAAAACTTACAGGAAAAAATCCGATAAAAGCAATATAAAATTTATTTTAATAAAATATCGTAAAATTCAATATACAATACCTAATTAAATTAATCCGGAATTTAATTAGGTGAAGTTAAATTTATATCCCCGACTAATTCTAACATTGGCGGAGTAAATAAGTTTTTCTTGATTATCAAAGGAACTGCCGTTAATCCAGAAATTAGCTAGAGTATCATCGTGAGAGCGGTGTGTAAACATCAAAAGTTCGAAAGTGCCGTCGCTGCGTCTTCGGCACAGATTTACCTGACGACAATTTTCAAAAT
The DNA here is from genome assembly GCA_907165275.2 of Zygaena filipendulae. Taxonomy (NCBI): domain Eukaryota; kingdom Metazoa; phylum Arthropoda; class Insecta; order Lepidoptera; family Zygaenidae; genus Zygaena; species Zygaena filipendulae. The sequence goes on from OU015649.1 coordinate 5,727,833, forward strand.
CGCACACGCCATTTTAAGCTGTATCTTGAGTTATTAAAGAGGAGAACTGGTTGCAACTTTTTGACCCTTTCGTCAATCATATCGCCGCCGACTGTGCAGTCCCAGCCCGTAACGCAACAACTTAGTCTCTTAATATTGAGCTTCTGTATAAACTCGTGTTATTAGTTTTATCTCGATGGTATTAAATTAGACTTGGCTTGGCTTGGATTAAATTAGTATTCAACTTGTATGTAATCAAAGCAAACCTATTCGGCAAAAATTATTTTGCCGCCTCTATTATAATTTACGTCTTAAAGAATATTTGTAAGTAATCTCTTATTTTACGAGAGCAAAAAAGAATTGAGATTACTGTGAAAATCTGGTTTAATAGTTTTTCGTCATACAGTCACATGTTTTGAATTTTGCCAGTAATTTATATTGGGACCAAGGGGACGTCAAATAAATTTAAGCACACTGAATTTTGGTGCATATGTTACCGTCAATGTGATAATTGCGGGAATTATAATTAATCGTTGGTTATCTATATATATAAAATGCTTTGTCCTGAATGACTGATGGATCAACGTCCAGCCTAAACCGCTGATCGTGGAGACCTGAAACTTGGAGTGTGTGTTCCTTGTATGACATAGGCATCCGATAAGAGAGGATTTTTGAAAATTTAACTCCTAAGGGAATGAAAACGGTTGCAAAGTTTGTATGGAACAATCCCGCGGGAACTTCGAACTAATCGCGAGTGAAATCGCGCGGGACAGCTAGTTATTAATAAAAATCACCCATAAGGTCGGTGAAACTGATTATTTTTTTTCACATTAACTCTGGAAGTTCCTAACTCTGCTGATTGACTTCATAAATGAGAGGCAAAGCATTCGGATATTTTTGGTTAGGCAGGTTTGTGCTGTTGATCGCACGATGCGCTAGCCGAGCGAGCGCAACGAGCGTGGCGCGGCAGCGGCCGCGATGATGCGCTGAAGACAAATGGTCAACATAGATTTAGGTGCTCTCTTCCAATATTTACCTAACATTACCTAGCATGTCGGAGTGCTCTGCATCTTATTTATGGAGTATAACAGTAAAGTTAATTAGAAAAATTAATCACTTCCGTGATTACTTTATTTTATTTTCTTTATTTCAATATTTTTACTTCACGTGACACGTACTTCACGTTCTATGGTTATGAACTTAATGATTTTTTTCTCCGAACAGGCAACAAGTTCTTATTAGAAAACCAAGTGCCTTAGTTCCTTAGTTCGGGGAGCAACTTTTTTACCCAATATGGGTAGAATAATTAGGTACGTATTTCTAAGTAGCATTTACTACTAGTCAACCTAATTCATGAATGTATTATTTTAAACTAGCTGTGCCCCTCGGTTTCACCCGCGGTAATTTCGGAGTTCCCGCGGGAATTCCGGGATAAAAAGTACCCTATGTCCTTCTCTGTACCCCTGACAACGTGCATGCCAAATTTCATCCAAATCCGTTCAGCCGTTTTTGCGTGTTTGAGTAAACGTATGCGAGGATAAGAGCTCGAAAGCGCATTTTCATCCCACTTGCTTCAAATTTATCGTCACTGCTCAGCTACTATGTGTCTTAGCGTTATGTTATATAACCTATGACCTGCCCAGAAGTATGGACTACATTCGTACCAAGTTTGGTTAAAATCCCTTCAGTATTTTTTGACCCATGCGTGCACATACAGACAGACAGACAAAAAATTTTTGAATATATATTCAATGTACAGAATTGACCTCTCTACAGTTTTATTATAAGTATATATAGAATAGATATGTAATAAGTTATTGTAGATAAATATGTAATCAAGTAGTATCAGAGCTGTAGCAGTAGCTAGCGAGCGCGGCTCAGTTGCAGCTAGCCGGGTTGCCAGTGTCGCAGCGGTTAATATTATGTTATTTACGGGACCACAGAGGGCAACTTTTTAATGGTGCGATAACAGACCACCCGAGACCGGCGCATTGCTGTTAAATCACGAGCTCATAAATACGTTATGTAAACCCACCCTAATAATTAGTCGCGGTTACGGCGCGTAGTTAAGTTTTATGGACGCGTCGGAGCCTCTAAGTGGGAGCGAGAGCACTTCGGGAAAAATGTTCTTTAATTTTTCTAGCCGCCCTCGGAGGCGATGAAACGGAAATTGTTACGTTTATGTCGGAAAACTTGTATCTTTACCCTTCTAGGTTTTTTCTCACCGTTTTAATGCAATTGGATTTTCGTAGACCCTCGTAGAGCGTACGTAGTGGCGTAGCACAAGTCACTTTGCTTGTACGTATATTGTTATGTCTATAGTCTAGCTATATTTTCGTAGAGATCTTCGGTTTTACTGTCGTCGATTTCTGGGATTTAAAAAATATACCTACTTGTAAGTAGCGTTTTAATTTTTAAGAAAAGTTGTTTCTTTTATTTTTTATTATATGCAAAATAAGTCAGACTTATATCATGATAGACCTAAAAGTAACCAAAAATATCAATGTAATGATTACACATGTTATAAATTGCAGGCTGTAATGATGGTGTCTATTGCTATGGTCATAAGGTTGACAATAGGCATATTATGTGACTCATTGATAAGATGATAAGAGTCCGCGTGGCGACCTCGAAGCGGCGTCGGACGGCGAGTACCTGGGGAGGGGTGGGACTTGGAACAGAGTGTGGGGAGGAAGGTACCGGCGGCGTGGACACAGTACCTGGCACTGTTGCCGCGAGCAGCACGAAACCTTCACTCTGGCTCTTCACAACCTTCAACGTCCCCACTGGTCGGACGTATTAAAGTTTCTCAAACAAATGTTTATCATTCACAAATCGTATTGTATGAGTTTAGACCGAGTAGGTTTATAGTTGTACTGGTGGAAGCGAAGCCTGCCGTGGGGAGAAGGTGAAGCGCGTGGTGCACGTACCCGACTATAGAGGTTACAACGAGCTCAGCGACGAAGCGAGATACGGAGTCATGCGGTCAGCCAAAAGGACACGAACCTACTGGCGAGCTGGATGTGGCGGCGGTGCGAGCGGGGGCCGGCGGGGGCGGCGGGGCGCCGCCATTGGCCCGCCAGGGCACGCCTCCGACGACGCCGGTGCCGCCGCGCGCTCGCCGCGCCGTCGCCGCCACCGGCAACAACCACTTCTACGAAACTCTTCAACTACAATCATTAGGTTACCCTACAATTCAAACTTTGCAACGAACACTTTAAACTATTCGCTAACCATAGAACTTGTCTTTCAAATGATATCTTGGTTGTTCTTTGACTTTTTGGCTAATCGAAAAATTCATTCGAAATTTTGTCCGTCACGATCGCCCAACTGATCCGACGAGGAAAACCAACGAAGTGAATAAACATTGCTCTAATTCTAAGACAATCCAAACCACCGGCAATCTCCGGTCTTTTCTTTGCTCGAGAAATTCGCATTTTTGTTTATTCATCCAATCAAAATGTTTCATCAAACAAGAATCCTGTTGCAGTAGAGTAGAGAGAGAGAGCTTACTTCTTTCTATTATAAAAGACAGATGAATTAAATCTGGTACTGAATTTCTTTTGAGGTAACTTTTTAAAGTTTTGTAAAATTAAAGTATCCTCTCTGACAGGTCCTTAGGTCGTGCTCATGAATTAAACAACTCAAGTAGGTATAAGTAATTAAGTATATACCTCAGTCCATGTCTTGAGATTACCCTGTTGCTAGTAGGTATCTATAATTATTTAGTCACCAGTAAAATTTATGAAAAGGTGGATGCGTTATAGTAACACAAGGTCTTATTTGCAACAATCCGTCAAAATTACGTCTCATCAGCAAAGGTGTGTTGCCGCGCCATACCTACCGCTTCCGGAGGCATGAAATAAAGAGAATGCGGGAAGATAAATAAATTATACGTTGCTTCTGAACTCTGCAACGCAACAATCACAATGCTCCTCGATATATTGTTATACAATATTATGGCCTCGTGTTGTCTGTGCACAGCTCCTTATGTTCATTTCCAAGTTTGATTTCTTACACAAAAAAATGACTTGTGTACCTATAAATCTCTGTGTTCATCTGCATAAATTTTCATACACCTTTAAAAACTCTTTAAAATATCAAAATAAATAGTAGCATGTGTCACTTTTCGGCTTTGTTTCATAATACGATAAACCTGCCAAGCAGGATTTTTATATTTATATTATACATATTGTACTAATGGGTGAGGGGCAGGTTCATCTACGCACGACCCAAACTGCTCGATCTACGAGTAGAATCATTAAAGCACTACGAAACCGTGAAAGAAGCCGTGAGTTTTGAGGTGGAAGTCATGGAATTGTCATGGGTTCTTGCTTTTAAAATATAAAAACACGGTGAAACGTAGATAAAACCGTGAGGGGAACAGTTAGTATAACTTTACAATACTAAAGATACGAAAACGGTTAAAAAATATCTCGTAAATGTAAAACGTCTCCATTGATAAAATATTCGTAGATAAACTATTATTTTCCATGCCTATTGAAATTTTTTTCGTAACATTCAACTTGAACACAAACAAAAATAAAGCAATTTGGCTTATATTGCCATTCTGTCCAGATCATAAAGTAAAAATGCAAGAGTCAAATTTTTTTTGCATTTGAAAAAGCTTTTTTCAGAGATGAGATATAACTCCAAATGTCTACGTCTGTGATAAATTGCCCAGACTGTTAAGTGGCATGCAAAATGTATTTATACTTTGTACTTCCTTACGCCGTCGTTATGGCATAGTTCCAACTAAAACAATCTACCGGCGGACGACGATAACGGTGCTTGCTATGATTTTATTACTTGTCACACTAATAAAACTTAAATAAACCAACAACTTTAAGTACCTATGTAAATTCTTTGATGATTTTAATTATTTGGAACGAATATAAATTTCTTGGTAACTGATATTATTTCATAATATTCCCAAGTCACAAAACAGAAAATAACAGATAGAAGGGATATCAACTTAGTTTAGTATGAAAGCAGATTAAAACCAGTGTCGCCGGGTGATTTTCGCACACAAAACTATTCGTCACGCACTAAAAATTCATAAACGTAAAGAAATGTATTAAACGCTTTATGGTTATGTTTTTACTTAGTCACTGTTTTAAAATTCACAGTTTTGGGAATATTATGGACTGTGGTAAATATACTCGAGATGGCAGCAAAATAAGTTTTGGACAAGTTAGAGCATTTGCTCTAACTTCCTTTGCAACGGTGGCGCGCCTGCCCCGCCTACATGTTCTCTCTAGTTAATTTATTTGCTCTGTGCCCTAAGTGATACCAAGTATGTACCAAAAATTCTAATTATCTATTTTAGACTTTTAATAAATTAGTGGCTATCGTAGGAATGAGTAATCAATAAATAGTAAGATCAATGAATTAATACTGAAAAAAATATAAATGACTAGCTGTGCCCCGCGGTTTCACCCGCGTGAGTTTTGAGATCAGGAACCTTTGCAGACGCAGGCAGAACAACTCGCCAAAGTTTCATCACAATAGGACTAATGGTTTCGAAATGCATAGAGGACAGACATACAAACATTCAGTTTTTTTTATAAAGATAAAAATACCTCAATTACGATACAGATAACATTAGAGCTGTTGCACACTGCATGTCTATCTCACACATATACAAGCGAAATATTATGTACCATATTTCTATTGAAAAAAAAAGATATGCAAAAATATTGTTATGGAAATCGTTCCTGAAGGTGTGCAATATCAGTTTAAATGAGGTGTCGACATAAAATGAGGCAGAAATAGGCGAGATACATACAAAATCGAAGACTTGCTCCACAATCGCCACTAAGGAAGGGTCAATGAGGCATGACTTTGACGAGGGTCTCAACATAGCGTCCAACAACGACCAATATGCCTTAAATGCCTTCTTGAAACGTGTTTGACACGATGCCATTCAGGTAAAATGAAATTACTTAGAAACATCAATATAGGGAATCGTTACTTAATACCTCCTTCCAGTAAAATACAGAAGTTCGTGTCATAATAAAATTGTCGTAGATAATCATGGTAAATATGTATAATATTCATTATTACCTATATTTTTCGAACCAAGAAAAGCACCAAGCATGAAATTATTTAAGAACGTAGGTATATTTATACAACGTGTTAATGAATTAACTGAAAACTAGAAAGTAGTTTGCTCAAAATCAAGTAGCGAATCGATCGCACTATGTTTTAATATAGGTTATATTTTTTCATTTTTATCAGCCCATGTCTAAATTATTTATAATACAATATTTGGCGCGTACGCCGCCTGCAGCAAAAAAAATCGAACCGGTAGGCGCGGGCGTAGCGCTTGGAATTTCGTAGATAGGTCACCTTCAAACTAATGTTGAATAACTTTTAAAGTATAAATTTTTTCGACATAAATAGTACATTGTTATCCTAGGGATGAAAGTAACAGATCGAGGGACTAAATAAGTCATTCTCCCGAGGATAACACTGTGCTTTTCATTGCGAATGCAAGGAAAGTCAAAATAAAAATAGGAATTAGCTAAAGAAAAAAATGAGTGATTTTTATATTACATAAATCAACCATTAGGTGTGCTACTGGCCAGTAAGTATGCCCCCTATGACATAAAAAAAACTTGAGTTTCTTCCTTATCCAGCTGTCAGTTGAAAGCGATTCTCCCTAGGGCTGAAAAGTATTACTTTCCACCCGCTTCTCAGGCAACTTCAGACCTACTTTCCGAGTATGAGTAATGAAAATATATTTTAACCATATTTATTGTTTATTTTTGTAAATGGGGTGTATCAGGTTTTCAGTTAATTTATTAACACGTTGTATAAATACACAGGTTATCAAATTATTGATATACCTAATACAATCCAATATACAAAAGTAGAAAACAAAATAAACCAATAACTATATAAGAAAGTTTCAAAATAACTTACAGAGCCTAAAGCATATAACAAAGTAACTAAAATTTTTACCAATCTTCAGTCCCGAACTAATAAGCCTATATCAACAAACTTAGGTGTCGTAAAAGACACTCGTAACGTCGAAAGTGAAGTTAATAACAGGTTGCTGGTAGATGTATAAAAGTTTTCCTCCTGCAGTATTTAGGTACAGATAACTGTCATGAAACAAAAAAAAAACCTTTTTGTCTTTTGGTAGAGTGACCTGACTAGCGTACGTATTGGTGTTTCACCTCATAATACAAATCTTTCATGCTAAGGCTATAGAGTATAGAGTATAGACCTTTAGTAAACGAGAAGCACTTAAAGTAGAAGGAGCGTTTTCTTTAGGGATTTTTCTGCACAGTATTAAAATCCATACAATACAATCATAAAATCATCCATAAAATACAAATAACATCTTTGTAATTTTTTAAAAAAGTCAATATCGGCCGACGGCCGCTCGCGAATTGAAAGCGGAAATGTCAATTCAAATGATGGGATGAGTGTCAGCAGTTTGGGCTCATTTCATACCACGCCCTGTCTTTCACATTCAGCAGGGATGCTCTAAATCTGACGACCGACTGTATGGATATTTAGGTACACTGTGATTTTTTATAGGCACGTAACGTGCTACCCTAGTTTTTTATACGTACGTAGTGAGACCAATTTAGCTCATTTTACTCGATACATATTGGAGTGACTATCAATTTACAGTTTGCTATCTATTACTCGAATTACTCGCATGCGTAATTCAAATGTGCTCACAGTTTCTAAAAATAAAGACTGAATATTTGCGGTCTACCTAAACTGTCTAAAATAGCCACAAAGAAATCATGCATTTTGTTGATATCTTCTAGAGAAAATCTTCTTTTGTTACTCTTGTTTATTTGCAAGCTTTTTATAGTTTACTAGCTGTGCCCCGCGGTGTCACCCACGGTAATTTCGGAGTTCCCGCGGGAATTCCGGGATAAAAAGTGCCCCTGACAACGTGCATGCCAAATTTCATCCAAATCCGTTGAGTAACAAACATCCAAACATCCAAAAATCCACACTTTCACATTTATAATATTAGTATGATTGCACAATTATTTAAATACTCTTCACAAGGGGCTTTATTTTAAAAAATAACAAATATTTTTTTAGATATTTTATGTAGAAAAAGAAATCCACGGATAGAAATGTAAAATATGATGAACTGAAATGAATGAACCACCCAAAATGGCTGAAGAAGCAGTAAAAACATTGAAATAAAATCCCTTTATTAAATACTGGCTGTTCCCCGCAGTTTCACCCGCGTTCATTTCTGAGATCCCGCGGGAATTCCAGGACAAAAAGTACCCTATGTCCTTCTCTGTACCCCTGACAACATATTTGCAAAATTTCATGATGATCGGTTGAACCATCTAGGCGTGATAGCGTAACAGACAGATAGACAGACCGATTTACTTTCGCATTTATAGTATTGGTAGGAATTTTTACTTGATGTAACATCTATATGATATGTTAAGACTTATTTTAAACATATTTCCGTTAGCAGTTACTAAACCAATTACCATAAAAAGGGTAAGGTATTTTACTTTAGTTACGCGTATACAAGATAACATAAGAGAACATAGCATCGATTCAACCTATTTTTGCTGTAATAAGGAAAGCCGAAACTTTTGTCTATTCGGAATAACGCAGAATTTTCATTAAAGCTTTCTTTACAGCTCCAACACAAAAGAGCAAATTTTCCCGGTTGAAAAATCTCGATGCAGCCGCATTAACGCTTTTATTTGCTCTTATTTGAAAAAACTTATTATTCCATTTCTCTCATCCGTGGAATTACATTATTTTCTTGCACTGCTATCAATGGAAACCATTATTGTTGGACTTAAGTATTTATTACGTTTGAATTAGTTTATTTCATGCTTTGTCATCAATTTATACTGACTTGCCATTATTAATTTCCACTATAAGGAATTATAATTTTTTATGATGAAATTAGCTGAAACTAATCTAGAGATCTCTCGTCTTTACCCATGTTAATTTCGGTATTATCTAGACAATTAACTAATCACATAATTCAGAACATAAATTCTATCGGTATGCCAAATTTCATCCATTCGAAACATTTTACATGTTAGGGACAATAATCGTCATTTAAAAAAAAATATAATATCAAACTGTAATAGGTTCCCAACAGGACACCACAAAGCAACAAATTGAAAAGTTAGAGGTGTCAACAGTCCGTGTGTCCTATGTTCTGTCACCGGGAGCCGACATTGCTCGTTGTAAGTACACGAGAAGTCTGCTTCGATTGCGCCGCGGTCCCGTGGGCTCCGCGATGAAGATTGATGGAGTCGCCGAGCCAGCCCCGACATGTGACAGTTCATCCGAATGTCATTGTCGACGCGACGCCTGGCCGGGGCCTCGGGTTGCTTTCTTATATTGCCATTTGAGAAACACAAATATTGTAACGTCAGTTTTTTTAAAAGCTTGCAATATGTACTTTGGTCGTATTTTTTGTCATAATTTGCAAACCAACTGCTAATATCTGATTAAGATGAAATTTGGTATTGTTATGTAAGTTCGGTGACAATACAACATTTTGGTACCATCGAGCTGATCTGATGATGTAACCGGGATGTAGAGACTGAAATGTAATTTACCGATGGCAAATGGTAGGATAGACGAATTTAAGCCTCCGTGACTCTAGCTATAAACTTCGACACAAAATTTTACCTATTTTCCACTCCCACCCCTTTTCAGTCCCTTAGGAGATCAATTTTCAAAAAATTATTGCTTATGTCATAAATTGAAACTGTGCGAAGTTTCATGATCTATGTACGAGTATTCAGCAGTTTCGATTAGGTTAGGTTTATAAGTTAGTCAAGAAGCTTCTATAAATAATAATATACTAACTGTTCCCCGCGGTTTCACCCGCGATAAGTTAGAAATTCTAGCGGGAATTTTGGAACAAAAAGTACCCTATTTCCTTCTCTGTACCCCTGACAACGTATATGCAAAATTTCATGATGATCGGTTGAGCCGTTAAGGCGTGAAAGCGTAACAGACACACAGACAAAGTTACTTTCGCATTTATAATATTAGTAGGGATTGAAAGGTCTGTTTGTGATTTTAGAGTTGGAGAGAAATGTAAGTTCATCCTAGACATACTCTAACGTACAATGTACATTCTTACCTAGTTTCACTCAAATCTGGATATAGATAAGCAATAGTGTGTTAACCCACACTGGAGAAATTTTGAGTAAATCGTGTTTTAAAAGTTTAGCGCCATTTTGTGTCAACATTTTTTATGTTAAATATTTAGTTACATATTTAAGCAATGTAATAAAGTAAACACATAATAAAAAAATGTTTCCTAACTCTCAATAAATCGTTCTGAAACAGTAACTTATGTTTGTGGGTTAACATGTTATTGCTTATCTGCGTCCATCTATCCTTTTCACGTTTTGCATAGGTACTCTATCCGACAGATATACATTTTTTTAATTCCACCACGATCGTAATTTTTGAAAAATATTTAATGTAAACAATATGACTGTCACATTTTATATTATTATGAGTGTTGTAAAAGATTTGATTTGGAATTAAGTAGAAGCTCCAAAAACGAAACGTCCAATTAATTAAACAGAGAAAAACCAATTCGTTGATATAAATCGAATTATATTTAGAAGTCTTTACAATTGGTTTCGTTTCTTTAAATAACCATTCGAACAATCAATAAATGAAGCCATCCGATATCTAGATTTATTAGCGAAGTTAAAAAAATAAAAGCAAAATGGTCTAAATTAAAAAGCAATGCCTTATTGAGACAGAGCTAGCGAGCGGAAACAAAGGACTGGGAATTCATCAAGCTCTTTTGAACCGAGCATTGTGGTGGAGCATTCACGACCACCGGCGGAAAGAAAATCTTCACCAGATCGCCACTCTTTGACAGTCCAATGCAAAAGAACTAATCTTTCTCCACGAGTGAATTCCAGTTCGATGTCTCTACTTATAGTGGCTCTATAACATAAAAGTATTAACTTTTTTGTAACTGAGATCTACTTGTTGAACGACGGTGCTCCTGAATAGATCATGGGAAGTTAATTAAATGCTTTATAGCCCTGGTGAATAATAAGTTGGCTTGTGCTGGGAATTTTTCTCATGCTTCTTACTGAATAACTATATAGAGAGAATTCTATTTTTAAGATATATGTATTTCTGCGTTTTAGAAACTCTATCGAAAGTTTGGTTGAGTCATGCTGTTTGTTTCTGACCAATCTTGACTATCTGAATATTATCCAAAGATATCGGGGTTAATCATGATGTCATTATAATATATGAAAGTACTGAAATTTTACTAGTTTATAATTGTTTTTAACTTAGGGATTTGGTTAGGATACATTTTTATAAAAATTAAATACTCAAACGAACTTACTTGAAAAAGAGTAATAAAAAAACTGGCATACCTAGGTATTCGCTGCTGGAGTAGCCAAGCTATCTTTTTTTTTTAGTTTGATGCCAGTCTTTGAACTATGAAATTATTTATTCCCTTATCAGTATTGTGCTTTGAACTACTAAATTTTTTCAAATTATTCTTTGTATCCTCGTTTTTTAATATTAGTACATTTAATATTTCAAATATTGTTTACTGCTAAAGCTGCAATGGCCAAACCAACTGTTTGTGTTTTATAAATCAAATGTTGTTTGTAAGTTTCATAGCTTATTTTTAAAACATGTTTGTTGTTCCAGCGCAGCGGTTTGAAAAGACCATTCGCATTTTTAAAACAGAAAGAGAAGGTACCCGTTCATCTGCTGTGACTTGACTGTGACTTTTGATTTAGATTAATGTAGCATAAGCCTCACTATGACGATACAATAAAACCTATTCCCTATTTATTTTTTTTTACAGAAAAAAATTTGATTTATTCCGTGGTTTTTTATGTGTGATTTTAGGTAGGTACATATTCCCTTTGGAAATATTGATGTACCTAGTACCTACTCAAAAAAAGATAATTATCCATGCAGGATCTATGTACGTACAGATGTGATGTTGTGTATGTTTTAGAATGTGCAAACTGCACTGCTGTGTAAAATCAAAATCAATATTTTTACTTATCATTGGTTGTTACAATCCTAATAATATAAATTCGAAACTGAGTTTGTTTGTTTGTTACGCTTTCATGACTTAACGGCTCAACCGATCACCGCGAAATTTTGCATACACGTTTTCGGGAGTACAGAGAAGGACATAGTTTACTTTTTAACCCGGAATTCCCGCGGAAACTTCGAAATTACCGGGGGTGAAACCGCAGAGAACAGCTAGTCACTTATAATCGTACTAGCTGTCCCCCGCGATTTCATCCGCGGTAATTTCGGAGTTCCCGCGGGAATTCCGGGATAAAAACTTTCCTATCTTTTAAGTTGGGCCAAATACAACATATAGTGACCAAATTTCATCACGATCGATTCAGTAGCTTCGGAGTCCATCGCGGACAAACAACGTGACACGTGATTTATATATATTAGATAAGATAATCATCAGCAGTCTCTTAGAACTATAAATTACTGTCAGTTCAGAGCACATCTTCTAGTGAGAAGAACTGACAAGAAATCCAACAGTACCTACTTTGTTGTACAAATTATTTTTGTTATAGGAAAACTAATGGTGTTGTATTACAAATGTAATTAAGTCAGCAGATAATAAGATTTACTTCGTAGGTTGCGTATTTTGTAGTATTAATTTTAGAATTATAAAGGAAAATCGCTAAGCGTTAAGGGGAAGAATACAATTCGATGAGTATTTAAGTAGAACTCTACCGTTTTACCTTTAATTTACCTACACATTTATTTTACAAATTTAACGAAGTGAAAATGTTTTGTTTGGGTGATAATCGAATTAACGCCTGCTGATGAGCAAACAACATTGAATTTACAAGTTTCTATTCAGCTTTCCTTGATTAAAGACATTTTGAACGAACTCCTTATTTTTTTACGTTCACATTATTATAACAATTTAATTTTTAATTTAAATAAATAGATACCTATATATTTATAATAGAATTTACAAAACAATATAATCATCATTTATAAACCTAATTTTAACTAAATTGATTAACTTTTCTTATAGATAATGATAATAATGCTTGAAATTATCACACGTGCGCCCACCTGGTCGCCAAACTAAGCGCAGCTTGTACTTCACAGATCATCACCAATTTGTCTCCTATTATTTCGGCTTTATAATTAATCAAAATCAAATCAAACGGTGACTTGCTACCATTAAATTAGTTTTAAAACATGAAGATTGAAGAAGTATTTACACACTTAGTTAGAGCGTTAGCTAGTCAGGAAGTCGGTCTCAGTCGCCACGCCGCGCCGCCCGCGTCACTTCGGCATCAGTTCTCTTGTATCCAGCCACTCCAGGATTATGTTAATGCCCCGCACAGACATTTGTCTTCAGGTAATACTCTTCGGCTTTTCTTTTACAGTAACCGTATTACTTTCCGATGTTGTTCACATAATATATCGTTGTTTGCGCTCATTCGTTTCTGTTACGTGGTAGACTGTAAGGAAAATAAATATCCTATGGAATTTTTATGAATAAATACACATTCTACACATCATTATTCCAATCATAAAATTTTATGAACGTCCGATAAATACTTGCCACTTTCTCACACAAATAAATGAATCTTGAACCTTAAATCCTAAAATAGTTCTAAGAGCACCTGCACAGTTGACCGAATCCAAAACCGTTTTATAAAGAAAAATTATTGTAAAATCTCCGTGGATAACTACTTTAACTTTTATTCATAAAACAATACTCTTTCATGTAATCCCATAGTCAATAATTGCATCTATACCTATACATTGGTAGGAGATTTGTATTTTCCAAAGAATACCAATTCAATTTTCTTTGTCTTGTTAAAGGTGTGTAGGGGTACATATAACGGAAAATATAAACTTGATGAGTAGGTAGCCAGTGTACGTATTTGTACATTTCAGTCCATCGACACAGCGCAGTTCTAAGAAGTGCGGTCGCAATAGCTTGCAATGTCCAGCGTAAATGGCCCAGCGTGGCGTCTCCTTATGCGCTTGTTACTTCACTCACATATACTTTTATAGTGTCTGTGTTGTATTAGAAATGCACATAGACAAAATATTTTGTTTTGTTTTTTTTTTTTTTATAAAAGTTATCTAATCAGCCAGCTAACTTCAAATTGTTACGAGTTAATTTATCGGTTGGCTATTGATTTTTTAGTCAATTTTCGATCTCCTCTGTATCTTAAAAAGCAGTTCGGTTATGATCAAAAAACATCGAACTTAATAAAAGTGATTTGCACATATTACTAAATTATTATAGGAATATTAACTTTCCATATTTCACTCACTGACATAACAAGGGGGACTAGACGCAACGGTTGGCTTATAGAAAAGAAATCCTAAAATTATAAATGTGAGTTTGTTTGTTACGCTGTCATGTCTTAACTAGGCAACCGATCATCATGAAGTTTTCTACACATGCTGTCAGGGGTACAGAAAAGCATAGGCATAGGGTATTTTTACCCCGGAATTCCCGCGAGAACTCCAATAGGTATATACACGGGTGAAAGAATTTTTGTGAGACCGGAACATCGGAATTTTTTCAGAAGATAACACAAAACTCACAAAACTAAAACCGCCAAAGGAAAAACTAGCTTAAAAATATAAAACAGATAAGAAAGTCAACCTACCTAAATTCTTTCTAGCGTTTTCCGAGTAATAAAGAAAAAACATCCCCTGTACAATATTGACTCCAAACAATTGAGGTATGTCAACGCACGAAACGGATGACGTACGTGACAACGTACGTTTTTTGTATTATTTACGTGTATATCTAAATCTACATATCCCTAGCTATCTATACCCAATTGAAATTGACGCTCATACAGAACCTTTTTCATATTGCACAGGGGAAATTCAATTTTGTGAGCACACCGACACTGTCTAATACTTACATTAGACAGGCCTCGATCGCCAGGTGAAACGTTATTGTTTGTAATAATAGTGCCGGCCGAATTCATTGGTGATAACATGTTGGCGTACGCTACAATTAGACGCCGTTAGTCCGACGCCGGCGGCGGCCTACCGCTGGGCCAGCACTGGAAACTACACATCACGGTAAACACATACAAAGTTTAAAACATTCACATATTCCCCAAGTTACGCCAACAACTTCGCAGCGAACGAGAAGTTTTAACGTTCTCCAATAAGTAGTGAGATTTCAGAGCAGAATCTCAACGCTCTTATTGCCGTCTCAGATGTTGTTAAAAATTATATTCATCCTCACAAAATCATTCACTGATATAGGTACCTAATAGTCTACAGAAACGAATTGTGTTTGTGACTTTAAAATGCGGTTGATACCTATTTGTTTATCGTTGTTCGACCTTTTATTTTGAAAGATTGAGCGAAAACTGACAGTGTTTCCGTCACGCTTTTGTTATGAAAACCATCCAGTTATCACTTTGTAACGCTTAATTTGTTATGAAGGCTTTATTCATTCAAAACTTATGTTTCACGTAAAATATCTGTACAACTTCGAATCAAAGGTACTGTAACAAACAAACACTAAGATAGGTATATTAAACACTACTGTAACACAATAAATTACAGCTATTAAAGTTGTTGGTAACGCAGTAGAACATTCAGCAAGAAAATACATTTGACAATAAACATTTTTCTTCTGAAAGTTACAGTGCAACCATTTACCAGCAACGTTTTTGATACGTACGGCCCATTAAAATCCTATATAAGCAAATAAAATTCACATGCACTCCTATAAACTGCTGATCGTAAAATTCACAGCGCACTCACTTTGTGGCTATCTGTAAATTTATTTATAAGCTTGGACAAAAACTTTCCAGAAATATTACCGCCAGGTCGTATTATGCGAAAACATGATGTTAGTTTTAAAGCATGTTTTTAAGCAATATATATTTTTTTTTAATTTTGAGAAGAATATTTTTCGGCTATTTCTATTTTTAATCTGCTTTCCTTAAATAATCAACACTGAGAACAATTCTGAAGCACCAATTTAAAAATCAGCCTGTTATGAACTAACTTTTTTTAGTTAATGAAAGCTACCGAACTCGACTCCTAAGTTAATCTCTGACTCCAATGACATAATCTCTATCTTTTGCTTAGACTGAATTTTTGCAGTAAAACTTTTTTGAACACGTTCGTGAAAAATTCTGTAACACATCGCGCTCTGGTTATGCGTACTTCGTACTTCTTGCGAGTTTAGGTATATACCTATATTATTATGTTACGGTTAATATGACAAATGCGTGAATATTAACAATTCCCGAGCCATTAGGTAAAAGTGATTAAGAAAAAGAACATAATCAATTTAAACGGTTACTTAAAGGGCTTTGGTTAATAATTCTCGGTGATTATACGTATGTAGTATATTTATTACTCTGAGTACGTATTAATAAATTCATACATTTATTAGATTGAAAGTGACATACCCATAGATTTATACACGCACTCGTTTTCTATATTCTATTTATAAACTTGCTGACCCCTGCGGTTTCACCCGCGTTAATTTAGGAGATCCCACGGGAACACCGTAGTCTCTGAAATTCCTTCTTAACTGCAGACGTCTCACTCCAATCTATAAACTTTCCTACCAAATTTCAACTTCATAGGTCAGGCAGTTTTTGAAATTTCGTGTTCGGTCACTGAGTCAGTCACCTTTCGCTTTTATACCATATATTATAGAGATTGTGTATCTCTACCAAAACCAATAAAATAAAAATCAAACTTTTCATATTGGTATAGAATTACAAACACGTGAAGTCAGCTATTAGGAGACAGTCGAAGCTAATCTTAGTCTTATGTACATTTTGTGCTCGGGGGCATTTTATAGTGTCCGTCGAGTCGGCACTACTCGCATTGAATTCTAAAGGGCCGTGCAAGTTCGGCGGTCGGGATACTCGGCGTGTAGGAACCTCTTAATGAGCGCTCTAGACTGCACTTCACACTTGCAACGAAGTGGAGCGAAAGTACCCACACGATTGCATACACTCAAATCCGGTCATTAGAATATTTTTCTCCGTAGAAGCGTCCACGATTACAGCGTTCAGTTGAACGTTCTGTTTACAGAAATTACTTATGTACACAGACGGAGAGAAACTATACCTACCTCGAATATTCAAATTCAAGTTCAAATATACCTACTTTATTGCCCCAAAAAACAGTAACACTAAGACAGCATTATATTTAACTGAAAAATGGTTTGAAAATTGTACATTCCTTCATACTTTTTTTAATACTACAATCTGAACCGTTCTATGTATTATAATGTTCGTATCTTTGTATACTTACTGTTCTCTTATTTTTGCTTCCCTTTGGTGTAATTTGCTGTACCATCCAACTATGGCCTATTTCCCCGCTCTGTTTATTACCATATATATAAGGGCAATCATTAGTCAGTTTTAGTCTTTCTCCGATTTTACCATCACCTTATCGAATCAAATTATAATAGTATTCCATTTCTAAATTTAAAGCTCCTAGTGGCTAATTGAGGAAGATCTTCGTTGTCTTTCTCAATTAACCACTAGGAGCTTTACGGTTGCCATTTTAGTATTCCGGGTGTTTTTTCGATCTTCTGAATAAAATTAGGAATTCCTAACCGACTTTTGCCACTGAATAACTCAAGTGATAATATCATCATACAATGGATCGATGTAAGCACTGGATTTAAGGCCGGTCCGGGAAGCCTACTCTAAAAGTAAATATGGCAATTCGTATGCGGCTCGTTCCAAAACAACCATTAGCACTAAATGACATCTACGAAAAATCTTCCCGGGAATCTCCAGAAATGGAGGGATAAAAAAGCACTTGGGTTCTGTTCCCTTGCCACGTACAAGAACTCTCCCTCAAAATAGTGTCGTATAAATAGAAATTCAGAACTACTTCATTAGGTATACAATATTTTAGGGGTGCTTGCCCTTCTTTGTTAAATTAGTCTTAAACGATATACCTACCTACTTACATGATATTGTTGTTTCAAAGTGTATTTTTGGCATTTCAGGATTTTCTACTGTTGTTACGGTCGTGTCACTCGCAAAATGCGTATTTTCTTAAAAATATAATAATAAGCCGTGGTTAATAAGTTTGAAGTTCATCATTTCGCTAGTGAGAGGACGCCAGGTTGAACCCCACGGATTCTTTAACAACTTATTATTATTGGTTTTTCTTAAGCTATTCTTACTTGTGTATAAATCGCAGACATTCGCACCTGTTTTTTTTTTAACTACAGTGTTGATACTTTCAGTCTCTACTGTCACTATTTTGTTAATGAAGTAACCGAAGCAATATATACGAATGTTCGTATCTTGCTTATAAACCATAGATTGTTCTGAGGTATATAATATAGGTAATAATCATAGCTTTAAACTTTGCACCTAGAACTTTTATCATTATAGGCATACCGACGGCTTCTAGTTGATATTTCAATCGGTATAAAACGAATTTTTTATTAGTAATTGTATACTAAACCACCCTTTACCCGGGACATGGCTGAGTCAATGTCTGGCGCCGCGTGTCTCCGACGATTACCCGCGCCGACTGGATTCCGGGAAACGTCGCTCGATACGTTGAGGGGACATATTCGCCATTAACTACTGCACAAAGCAAATGCATTACAGTTTGCTTGTTTAATATTGTTGATCTATTTATTGCTAAGTTAACCCGTTATGTTTTTTTATTTTTACAACCCATATGGTTGCAAGACATATATGCGGTTATTTAAAACACTTGGTAGGTACATAGATTATATAGTACACATAGGTAATAATAATATGTACTAGGTTTTCGGAGAGCTAGGATCTGGACAGGCCTATTAATCTTCTTCTTAATCTTCACCTATTAATTTTCCTTCGTACTTATACCCATCCCCATTCCAGGTCGGCAACGCACCTGCATGCCTTCTGGTGTTGCAAATGTCTATGGGCGGCGGTAATCACTTACCATCAGGTGTATCACTTGCCCGATTGCCCCTATGTCATAAAAAAAAATACCCTTTCCTTGAATATGAGTTCTCTTGAGTTTCGCCTTTGTGACATCCCCAATCTGATCAAAATTAAATTAAAGTCAAATCATAGTAAATGTCCAAAGTAAAAACATACCACTACAATATACTTCACTTAAGGTGAGTTCATAGTACACTTGCTACGAAACTACTACATTAAGCTACGGCGTAGGCTTTAAAGTGTTTTGAAACTGGTTTTAAATAAGTACTTATTAGCCATACCCAAGATTCGAACCACGTGACTTTCGAAAATACAAACCTTGCCCCGACAGTTACAAACACAACAAAAAAAATATTTTTATTTATGTAAAATTAATAACCTTTTTATTTTTTTAATAACAGGTATTACTTTCAGCAACATAGACAAAATAAAATAGAAGGGGTATTATACGCAACTTGTTATACAGATATAAAAGCAAAATTTTGTAATGAAAGCTACCATGCACTCAAATAGAGATCTCAACTCATAATTGCTGGTGATGAAATGAAGACTACTTTTCAATATTAATACTATTGATGAAAGAATCGCTTGTTGCCTTACTACTATTTATATATTAACTAGCTGTCCCGCGCGGTTTCACCCGCGGTAATTTCGGAGTTCCCGTGGGAATTTCTGGATAAAAAATACCCTATGCCACTTAAGACTACCGTATAGCTTCCTATAAGTGAAATAATTTTCAAAATCGGTTCAGTAGATCCAGAGATACACCCTACAACGTCACAAACTCACAAACTTCCAATTATTCACAAACTTTCTCTGATTAAAATATTAGTAAGTATAGATAAAAGCAACGAATGTTCAATAAACTCGTCTGACGCACTGAATCATTTGCACAGTTCTAACTATGAGCAATTCATGAGGACGTCGCATTAACCCAATAAACCAAAGTTGGTTATTTATGATAATATGTCACTCATAGCTGTAGCTTAATCATATCAGTGAAAATTATTTGAATAGAGTTCTAAAAATTACCCCTTCACACATCCAAACTTATATTTTTTTATATTAGTGTAGATGTAGGATGCTAAATAAGTTGACTAATGTATAAAATAATATATGAAAAAGGCTTTGATCCCGATTGTTTGTCATGAAAGCATAGACTAAGGCCAGCATCAGACAAGGCGCATTGATTTGTCAGCACGTTTATTGATTATTATCCAAAAACTTATAGCGGCACGCATTCGCTCAGTTCATGACCGGTAACAATTAGGAAAACCTCCACCGGTGCAAGTCGCGCGGATATAAAACTTTATGTACGCATATAAATTTGGATGCCGAGACATGTTTTAGTACACTCGTAAAATTTGGGGTCGGAAAAGATCGACGTATTTATTAAATACGAACAAGGTCGTAAAGTTGAATGCAAGCATCTTCGTGGCATTGATAATAAGAGAAAACTATTTCTGATGTGGGTTAAAATTCACCCAGAGATAACAAGAACGTTTGTCTTTTACGGTTTGACACTCAATCATACTACGTTGGCTTAACATCGACCCGAATAAACTGATGGGAACTGTCGTGGTCATGGTGGGAGGGGTTTTGGTGACCTCAAACTAACTAGTATTGTAATTAAATAATGAAAGAGACTGTTTCGCTAAATACATAAATAGACAAACACCAAATTTAGCTAGGTCTAAAATCAGTAGTATAGTGACCGAAAAGAAGGACCTCGAAAACGAATTAAGAATTCCGAAATATGAATTCAAACAGTTTTAAAAATAGAACTTAAAAAATTAATTTAAGAAGATAGGAAACCGTAGGTGTGTAACAATATTCGTAAAAAGATAATATTATGCCGCCTCATTACAAGTACAGTAAAGAAGATACTTTATACTAAAACGTGAGTAATATATTCGCATTCCCGTATGAGTTCACAAAACTGCTCCAACAATAACATGAATCGGCTTAACATTTCGCTCGGCCACCTCGCCGGGGCCCGGGATTCCCAATGACGCGGCGCGCCTCGGGCGGGGAATACCGTTACCTTTCGCTCCACTTATTTACCGAATAAAGCCCTAATAAATTTAATAAAAGGGAAACGCGCGACATATACGGGGAAGAAGATTTCTGTACCTCTTATACTTGACAGAAAACTAACACTTAACAGTAAACAAACGTAGTCGAACATTTTGCATGGTAAAACAAGAGAGCTAAATTATCGCCTGAAGCAGACATTTAAGAAGACAACTGAACATCCACAGGTAGTTGGCAGCATTCCAGTCGTTACCTGCAAAGACATATAGTAGACATTAAGGTCTTAAACCGCTTCTAACAAACTACCTGAATATGTATAACTTTAAAAATAACATTATTTACGATACGTAGGTAACTAAATAACAAATAACTCATAAATATGACAGAGTATTTATTGGGAAAATATTGTGTGAAGTTTCATTGCAGTGAGAAACTGCGATAAGCTGGCCCTGTCGCGAGCAGGTATCGATGGACGGATTAAAACACCGTATTTACTGACGTTTAGCTCTTTGCCAGTATCACTTCGTGTTTTCAATTATAGTCGCATACCCAACTGTGATTTTTGCGGCGTTGCTGTCGGAATATTTTTCCGTGTGAATTGGTTCCAACTTCCAAAGTACTTTGTAAACTACACGAATAGAATTTATTGAAACAACACACAACGTACGTGGTTGAAGAGTGCTCTTTTTTTAATATCGCGGTCGCTTCACAAATTTGACGTGTCTATACATAGATGGAACACGATCAAAAAATCGATGGAAGGCACAGTCTATAAAACTATAAATAAGTAAATATTCGCAGTCGTAAAATTTTACGCCGTTATAGGAGGGCTGGAGCGTTAGCTCTATGGTGTACATCAATTGTTCTGCGCCATACTATACGGCGTCGAAGCCCACTCCCCGCTTCAAATACACTCGTAGTTAGGTACATACATTATATAACACATGTATAATGTTTTTCTTTCGTTTCTGTAACGACGGTTCACAATAAATTATTTTATATCAGTTAAATTAAATAATAATCATGCCGCGTATGTATTATGTTTGTTTCTCAAATAGGTATTAGATTTCTGTAATTTCTTAGTAGACATAAATTGCTTAATTTTGTGACTGTCAGTGTTAAGGGAAATTACTGAAATTAGTCATTATAACACTTCGTAAATAAAGTCTACATTATTATCCTACTAATATTATAAACGCGAAAGTTTGTAAGTATGTATGGATGGATGGATGGATGGATGGATGTTTGTTACTCTATCACGCAAAAACTACTGGATTGATTTAAATGAAACTTTACAATAATAAGTATAGCTTATATATCAGATTAACACATAAGGTGCACTTTTTCTTGTGTGTTGTGCTGAAACAAATGTATTTTCTTCTTCTTCTTCTACTTGCTCCCGCGGGCACTCTGAAATTAACGCGGGTGAAACCGCGGGGCACAACTAGTATTATATAATACATGCAACGTTATGATGTGACCAACCTAGTGTTCAGAATCACCTATGGAATGGATTGCAATAGTATTAAAATCATGTAATTTTTTTACTGTACTTAAGAATAGGTCAAAATTTGAACACAGTTACTTTCTGACCGCCATCGCACCACTCGAGTACCGGCCATAAGTCCGTTTGGTGGTTAACGACGCCATGCCCTCGGTTGTGGGAGAAACGACCGGACAAATGTGCTTATTATAATACCTTTGTGAGTTTTAATTTTTTGTTAATATTTTTTGTAACGATTCTTCTTATAGAAACACCAGAGTGTATTAATTTGGTATACTAGCTGTCCCCTGCGGTTTTACCCGCGGTTATTCCAGGACAAACTATACTTATAATAAACCTTCTCTGGAATATATATTGGTGAAAACCGCGTGAAAATCCGTTCGATAGTTTTTGAATGTATCGCTAACAGACAGACAGACAGACAGACAGATACACAGACGTACCGGAGGACTTTGTTTTATAATATGTAAGTACCTATACCAAAAAAATAACCTTGTATAGATGGTGTGTTCAGATCCACTGTACGAGCGATACAACATTGCTATATCTATACGTACGTAAGATAAGTTGGTAAGTTAAGATAAGGTAGCCCCGTGCCCTGTGCCCTTTGACAGTTAGTGCCGCCTCAGCGTTGGTTTACGAGAGCTGCCATGACGCTACCTGAATTCACGGCTAGAGAACTAAAGTGAAAAACGAATACATATTATACGTATCTTCTATGTAAAAGTCAAGCAAAGAATAAGAATAGCACGACGACACCGACATCTTTATATTATATACGTATGAGCTGTTCCCTGCGGTTTCACCCGCGTTAATTTGGGAGTTCCCCCTGGGATTACGGGATAAAAGTACCCAATGTCCTTTTCTGTACCCCTGACAACGTGTATATGCATACTATCATGGTAATCAGTTATCAGTTAAGCCGTTAAGGCGTGAAAGCATAACAAACAAACAAATAAACTCACATTCACATTTATAATTGTAAGGATTTACTTACTTGTAAGTTGTAATTCAACACAAATAAAATTTGTGTCTGTTCAGTTTTGATGTTGGTTCCTTGGAAACGAACACAGTCATAGTATATAACGCGAACGAAATACGGAGAACTGATAAATTTACATAAAAACCGGTCAAGTGCGAATCGGCCTCGCGCACGAAGGGTTCCGTACCTGCATTATATATAAAAACGGCAAAAAAAAAAACTTTTGTATGGGAGCCCCCTTTAAATATTCGTTTTATTTTAATTACATTATTTATCTTTAAAGTATATATACAACTAAATATTCTGTGAATATTTCAAGCGTCTACCTGTTGCCGTTTTCAATATCGAGCAAAGAAAATCACGTTTGCCGTATGGGAGCCTCCCTTAAATATTAATTTTATTATGTTTTTAGTATTTGTTATTATAGCGGCAACAGAAATACATTATCTGTGAAAATTTCAACTGTCTAACTATCACAGTTCATGAGATCGTGGCCTGGTCATAGACTTACAGACGGACGGACGGAGGGACAGCGAAGTCTTAGTAATAGGCTCCCGTTTTACCCTTGGGGTACCCTAAACACATACTAAGTACATTGCACAGTAGTAGATACAGGCTAAATAAAAATGTTGAAATTAATTGCCAAACCCTTTGCTTTAGGATGGTCATTAACACTTCCCTCATTTCTTAGTAGGTAAATTAGGTTAATTTCTCGAGCATAAAAGTCTAAATTGATACTTAAGCTACACTCACATTGTCACGTTTTATTGCCGTAATTTCACTAAGCATAATGACATTACTACAAGGGACTCTTTATGATAACGGACCTTATATTAAAGGATGATAGGTGTACAAAGCGAGTTTGTAAAAGATAATGACGGAATAAATGAATTTAAAGCAGATATTTGAATTATACAGTATACCTAAGAGTTGATGAAATTAGGTTGTTATAAAAAACGTTTAAAAATGCAAATTTAACAAGTGCAGTACCTAATAAGGATATAATAGTAGTATATAAAAGTAGTAGGTTTTATATCCCAATATTGTACTTGTTAAAGCATTTTCGTCGGTTAAGAAATAAGTAGGTTTTCAACAGCAGTTATAGGTACTCTCAAAACGTGATGTTGCTATTCTGTTATGTGCCTGTTTATTTACTTATTCACCTTAGCTTCCACGTATGAATGTTTATCTCCAAGTGTATATTTTTCTTCCTTTTTATTTTGCCCGGTCCCTCTGAATAAATAAAGTGAATCTACGCCTGTACTAATTGAACGCGAATCGTAGCCGACACCCCAAGATATTGGCCCTTTATATACCTACGTAACTGTAGTGTTGTAGGTAGGTATCACTTACATTATTGCCCAAGTATTTGAATTGGTAATTAATTGCCGCTTGCTTAAAGAAAAATTGCCTTACATCGTTCGAAGGTAGGTGGATAATAGCATAATCCGATTACTTTCTTCTTGCAAACGAAGCACAAAATTTAATTTTTGTGAAACACGACGTGTATAAAGTGATATGTACCTAGATATGGAATACTCGCTTGTTGGCTGACAAAATGAAATAACAAGGTGAAAACTCGTTTATGCTTCAACACACAAGGGAATCGAGTCATATTTTTGGAAAAACTGAAAAAGCAGGATGGGCGGATGTGCTCTACGCCGGTAAAATAATATGATAATCCTAACTCATATTATAAATGCGAATATAAGTTTGTTTACTTGTTTGTTTGTTATGATTTCGTGCCTTAAGTTAGAGTTTAGGCCAAAGTCCCATTCGTTAGTGCCTATTATCTTTTATGCATTGCATTTTTACAGTTGAGTTGCTGCCAGCAACTTGCTGTACAATTCAAAGGTGAAAACTAATACTTTTTGTGAAACATTTGCGTATGTAAATGTATGTGTATAAAGTGTCCACAAAACGAATAATGAATGAAATTTGTATCTTTTATAAATGCTAATATAACTTTGTTTACTTGTTTGTTTATTATGATTTCGTGACTTAAGTTAGAGTTTAGGGCAAAGTCCCATTCGTTAGTGCCTATTATCTTTCTTTCTTACAGTTGAGTTGCTGGTAGAAACTTGCTGCAGGACCATTCAAGGTGAAAATTAATACCTTTTTGAGAAACATTTGCGAAAATAGGTAGGTAATTAGGTATGTGTATAAAGTGTCCACGAAACGAATAATAAAAGAAATTTGTTTCTTCTAATATATCAGAAAGAGCAAGTGTTATAAATGAACTAAATGAACAGCATAATATTGTATAGGCAAAATAAAACATCTGAGTGGATGGGCGGCTATATCGTCGGCGACATGGCGGCGCCTCGCTTTAATACTCCAGCTAATTAAATGAATGAAAACGAAACTCGAATGTTTTCATTCCATTTGGCGTGACTGCGCTCCACTCTCCTGTTTGTCCGATGCCGATCCGTCATGTAATATGTAGGTAGAGTTACCAGATACGTAGGAAATTATAATAATTGATTTAAGTACTCGAGAGACGCCATAGGCGCAACATGCAGAAAAACAAATTGAGTGACTGGTCACAAATGCGCACACAAATAACTCTAACTTCATATGATTAAAATATAGGTATGGCTGGGTATGAGCCGTGCTCTTATATTTTTAACCGGAAACCGTACGTAAGTTTATCGATTGACTCATAAATATCTGATGGTATAAAAATATGAAATTGAATGTTATTAATTAATTATATAAAAAAGATTAATTGCATTAAATAAGGTTTCACTATAAAGTGAGAAAACAAATGAGTTCATTAAAATTCCGTTTTACGGAATAGTACCTATCATTTGTAACGAGTTGCGAAAGTCATTTGATGTATTATCCGTCTCGCGAAGCACATCACGGGCGGCATTGTATGCAAATTGTGTAAATAATGAACCATTTGGAGTTCATTTCATTCATCGTTTTTCGCTATCTTTACATTTTTAACAATCCTATAAGGTTAAACGAGGGACATAATTATATACCTACGTATTATTGAGCCCTCGATAATTCATGCTTACGTGTAACGAATGGTAACTAATCTTTATTATAATATAAATTCGAATGTAAGTTTATTTCTTTGTTTGTTACGCTTTTACGCCTTAAATACTCAATCGATCATCATGAAATTTTGCATACACGTTTTAAGGGATAAAGTCAAGAACATTGGGTACTATATTTAGGAAATCTCGCAGGAACTCGAATCTTAAGACGTTTGAGACAAGAATGGAATATGATACTGAATAGGTTCCTGCAATACGTCCCTCGATACCTTAGGTACACTCTGTATAAATAGCACATATTTTATGATTTTAAGTTTATGTACCATTGTGCGCATTGAACTGATAATATATTTATTTTACTGATAGAGATAAAAATTTAAAATAGGAATTAGGTTTGATTGACAAATAAAAACATTTCTAATTACAAAAAAAATACTCCTCCATTGGTCAGACATAAAAATCCGATCCAACTTTAATTTTAATAATATAACTAGAAAAAACCTATTTAAAATAATACCAAAACAAGCTCGAAACGGAGAGAACCCTAAGAAAATCTCATCGATACATAGTGCTTGCCGTTTACCAATGCTAAAGTGAGATATAAATTATAGATAAGGCGTGTGCGTCTGGTCCCCGAGGGAAAGACCTCCCTAAATTCTTTCATTTTACTCAGTCGGGCTGTCATTACGATTATGAAATTATGAAGACAACCGCTAGCCGAGATTTGCTTCGAGGGATTCAGTTAAAGTGGATCGTCACGATTAACTAGTTTGAATTTTAATAGACATTTTCTTACACTGTGGCTGCTTTTTATTTTCTATACCTAGGTAGGTAACCGATTAATAAAATACTAAATGTTTAATATTAAAATTGTTGTTGCTCAATCACGCAAAAACGGCTGAACGGATTTGGATAAAATTTTGCACGCACGTTGTCAGGGGTACAGAGAAGGACAAACGGTACTTTTTATCCCGGAATTCCCGCGGGAACTTCGAAATTACCGCGGGTGAAACCGTGGGGAGCAGCTAGTATAAATAAGCGACCGTAGTGAGAAAAATATGTATGTACCTATTGAAATAGGTCAATCAAAAATAGCCATAACGATCCATCTTAACTCGTATGATCCCCTCTGCGCTACACTGAATACAACTCACCAAAATCTAAAATTCGAATTCAACAGTGATTATATCGGTGTGTGAAATATGAATGAAAACTTTAGCGAAACATCGTAAATTCCAATAAAAAGACCTAAGAGAAACCGTGACTTGAACCACCGACGGCCACAGTTACTACTTATAGCTGTATATTAATATTACTAGCTGTGCCCCGCGGTTTCACCCGCGGTCATTTCGGAGTTCCCGCGGGAATTCCGGGATAAAAAGTACCCTATGTCCTTTTCTGTACCCCTGACAACTTGCATGCCAAATTTCATCCAAATCCTTTCCGCCGTTTTTGCGTGATTGAGTAACAAACATCCAAACATCCACACTTTTACAAACATCCACACTTTCACATTTATAATATTAGTAGGATAAAATATTTATAAGGTATATGTATATTAGATAAATATAATTAAACAACTTATAAATTTGAAATTTATATTTCTTCTATATTTGTTTCAAGAAGAAGAATCTGCATCATAACGAAGGATCACGTAATCGACTAGCTGAATTGTCAAATTGGCTGGTTCGTGGAAAATCGATCTACCGAAGCGGCTACTAATTTTTAAGGTGGAATCATCACAAATTGCATTTCCCTTTTATCCCTAAAAAGGCCATCTAATTCATGATAACAATCTTTTTATTCTTTGCGAAAAGGAATTCCCTTTAAAATCGAACTTTCCTCGGGTTGATTACTAAGCGCCCAGGAGGCCAAGATTTCATGGAACCAATTGCCATTCACGCGTAGGCGAAAGTGATCGCTGGGGTGATATTTTTTAAATGTAATCTTTTTTCGATAGTCTCCACAAGTAAGGGAGCATGCCGCATTGCTTAAAAAAGCAGTATACTTAAAAGTCTGCAATAAATGAAGCGCTGACTTTTGTCGCGATATTTCACTACTAGCCGTTCCCCGGGGTTTCACCTGCGTTAATAACCGATTTGCCGCGGGATGATAAAAACCTTTTGTCTTTTCTGTACCCCTCACAACGTGTAGGTATGCAAAATCGATTGAGTAGTTAAAACATCAAAGCGTACCTAACAAACAAACAAAACAAACTCACATTCACAATATTAAGTTAGGATGTTATTAGAATTAGGATTCCGTAAGCAATGAGAAAAAAATCACAGATATAACCTAACTTTTCTTTCATTATTATATCATGTCCACCTTATTAGGTTAGTCTGTAATAATAATAATTATTATTGTTGACAAAGCTTTTAATATTATATCACCAGCTGTTCCTCACGAGGAATTTCGGCATTCCCCGTGAATTGTTATGACATAGACTTGATCTGATGATAGAGTCGGAAGATCGTCATGAAAACTCTGTAATAAAACCCCATCGAATTGAGACTCATTTGATTGGTCTTAACAAGGACTCTGGTCCTAGATAACTACTTTTTAGTTCAGTTTACTCTTAAAGCGTGTTTCTTAATTAGGTATTATTTTTACTATTTGAACTAATTGTTGTCTATAAAGCAGTTAAACAAATTAATATATTGAGGTATAAAGATAGCGTGAGAGTATGTTTAATTAGTTGGTACCTACATAAACTGAAGGAGTTTTCAGTTTATTACTGAGGCAGCAGCGCTTTGGTACGTATGCG
The DNA here is from genome assembly GCA_907165275.2 of Zygaena filipendulae. NCBI lineage: Eukaryota > Metazoa > Arthropoda > Insecta > Lepidoptera > Zygaenidae > Zygaena > Zygaena filipendulae. Next base: position 5,757,051 of record OU015649.1, read on the forward strand.
GTAGTTACATTGGTCGCGTGCCGCCTACTCGGCACCGAACATCGATGTCAACAGCGGTGGTCCTGATCCACTATGACCAATAACATTCCTTGCCCACATATGACTTTTAATACAATCCTTAATGCTTTAGATCGGAAAAAACTCAAATTATATTGTCAGAAGACCAGTAGATGATTTACCTGTATCTAGGCAGATTTTAGGGGCAGCGCGGCGAGGCCAATTTTTTTTTTAAACTTACAGAAACGAAAAGGATTAATATTAATGTAGGTACTTACATGTTATTATGTAGATACACAAAAACCATCCAACATTTAAAATTATGTTCACCATACGAAAAAATTGTAATTTGCATAGTCGCGTTATTAGCTCATTAATATTTTCAAATCATTTTAATCTTCGGGTAGTGAAAATAATCTAGGATCTGACACATCGATCCTAGTTCACAATTATATTAGGTAATTAGACGAAAAAGGGTAATTGGGACGATAGTTTACAAATCATAAACTTACAAATTTACTGACAAAAAGAAATTTAATGTATATGATTGTGAACTAGGGCAATGAATTGTAGAGGTCTACACTAGTGGCAAACGTGTAAATGAAAATCGCCACTGCATAAACATATGTCTGCGCATTTTTGGAAACTTCTTTGGGCAAGCAAGAAAAAATCTGTTTTTTAGCGCGTTATCGTAACGCCGCGTATGATGTCAATAGTGAATCAAGATTCAGCGCGCTGCACCGCAAGTACGCGGTGCAACCAAAGCGCACTGCGGCAATACTATTCGTGGAGGCGCTGGTAACCGTCAAAGTGGCGCCACTCGCTAAAAAAAATCATAATACATCGTTTTAGATTATATGGGGCATGGACCAATAAAACTATAGGGGAGCGGGGGGCACATTGTTACAATTTTTAGATAATTGTCAATATGACAAAAGGCATCAAATAATTTATACATTTGATTCCTTTTATCGTTAGTATGCCTATTCAGCTATTAAAATGTGATCGAAAAGTTATTAAAATTTATGTAATTTTTTCACAATGGACAATTTAACCAAAAATGTCGATTGTAACAACTTACCCCAGATTTGGGGCAAGTTGTTACACTCTTGGGGCACGATGTTACGGTAGGTAAATGAACAAAATCATCAATGATTAATTATTTTTTTTATTTCAAAACGTTATAAACAAAAGGGATCACTAAACAGTCTTTTAACATTTATGAGAATTATAATATTAACTACCTATATCGTAATTTTTGGAGAAAAATAATATAACTTTGGCAGGAACTTTTTTAAATTTTATATAAAAACACAGAAACTTCGTCTGCAATTAACAACTTGTAGTAAATTATTTATGCTCATTAGTTATTTTAATAAAATTTTAGCAAACTAAAATATTTTGGATTCCAACATTGTAAGGTACTTAGGTATATTATAGAAAAATATATAGTTATTTATAAAGAGGTAGGTCAAATCACATACATAGGTAGGTACAATATCACATACTAATATTAAATTAGGCTTCATCAGAATTGCAATTAATGCAAATGCAAATGAGTGAACGTTTTTGTTACACATTTGACATGGGCTCACATTTTGCATTCTTAACATTCTACCCAATCTTATATGTAACAACTTACCCCAAAAAATTGTAACTACCTGCCCCATGGCCCGTTTTTTAATATAAATTGAAGTCACTATTAATGGATATCGATAGTAGAAAAAAACAATATTGCAAATTAATGGTAGATATATTCTGAACTTTCAGGTTTAAAAATTTTGAGAAAATAAATAATATAAACACCAGGAATCAAAAATTTCGTAAAGGATTTTTTTCCTTTCTTGGTTGAAATCTCGACTCATGCACACAACCTAGCAGCTGGGCACTTGGCGGGTCACTTATCGTTTTTATGTAATGGATGATGTTATAAGAAAACAAACGAGTCCAATTATGTCCACCAAAGAGTTTAAAATCCCGGTAAAAAAGGCATGTAACTTCTTACCCCTGTAACAAAATGCCCCCCGCTCCCCTATGGGGCGTAGATAATTGTTATTTAAGTCACATAAAATAATTATATGTAGAGTGATAATAAATAATAGAAATCCATACTGTTAAAACCGGCGGAAGTTTTCTTCTTTAATTATGTAGTATAGATAACAAAGTATGCCTTCAAAACTCAATGAAATTGCGCATGTTGTTGCGAAACTTGGATCAAACAGCATCCTGTACCTACCTATATAAATACGTACGTATGTAGGTACTTGCGTTTCAAGGTGAGGTTTATTAACATTTCTATACCCATTTCTACCCATGTCCACAATACAGACTTAATTTTCATAATATTTTCTCTTGACATAAGAAAATAGTGAAGAAATACTTAAATAATTGAGGTGAATATACTTACCGCCGCACTCAGGTCGACTTTAATTATTACTTAGTTAAGTAGGTATGGATTTTTAAAACAAAACTGCCGCAATCAGACAAGTTTAATAAATTAATGTTACTTGGCATTGAACGAATTAAGTTACATCTCATTAAAAGCCAATTAACATTAATTTACTGAACGTCTCTGATAGCGGTAGTTTTGTTTTAAAAATCAATACTTAACTAAGTAATCATTGAAGTCGACTCTGAGTGCGGCTGTTAGGACGTCCTGTATTTTAATTGACATACGAATGAAAAAGAAAATATTGTTGAAACCTTAATGGATATTTAAAAAAAAAAAAAACATTGGTAACAAATTATGGAACCGTCGCAAACCAAGTGTCAACTCTCATTTTCGTTACGATGTTAATAAAAAGAAATGAAAAAGTTTCGTCTGTACGCGTCAAATAGAAAAGTTATGGTGCGTGATGATACTGCTAAGACAGCGGACCACCTGTCGGTCGGTACACCGAACTAATTACAAACTCTCCAACTTTCACAAACACTAAAATATTCGACCAAAAATGTCACCTCGAAGGAAACACGGATGGAATAATAAATCTTACTTTTGACTGTATTTATGTCAACGCATTATACCCTGTATTCACATTTCGTTTAGGCGCAAATGGTCCAATTCGCAAATGGTCCAGAGGGTTTAAAATGTCCAATTCGCAAACCGTCCAATTAGCAAATGGTCCAATTCGCAAATGGTCCAATTCTCAAATGGTCCAATTCGCAAATGGTCCAATTCGCAAATGGTCCAATTCTCAAATGGTCCAATTCGCAAATGGTCCAATTCGCAAATGGTCCAATTCGCAGTTGGTCCAACTTGTAATTGGTTAAATAAGTTTAGTTATTTTTATTATCAGGAAATTTTTTCATCAATTTTATTATTTGGTTAATTATTAATTTTAATTAAAACTGCGTATAAAAATATTACTAAGTAAATAATAAAGTTATATACTTATGTTTATATTTAATACAATATTTAATTATAAAACTAGAGGTAATTTGGAGAAATTACCAACTAAGTCACTTAAAAGCGAGAAATAAACAAAATTTTAACAAAAAAAAATTAAAACCGACTTCCAAAAACACAAAACTAAAAACCCGCTGGTGTCTGCCTACTTGAGTTGTTCTGCTCACGAAGAGCTGGTGGCAAGAGTCGACTTAGCCCATCTACCCCCTCCATATTTGGCTTGTCACCGAATTCAAACCGATCTGTTGTAGCACAAACCAATAATAATATTACGTGTGTTTTTGTGTTTTGGATTAAGTAAAGCGGTATTTTCTCATTATTAGCTATTTATTTTTAGCTTTTTATTTTTGTGTTTTTGGAAGTCGGTTTTAATAAATTTTTTTAAATTTTGTTCATTCCAAAATTTCCGCGGAAACTCCGAAATTAATGCGTGTAAAACTACATTAAATTTGAAATAGTACACTTTTTCAGGGGTACAGAAAAGGATAAAGGGTACTTTTATCCCATAATTCCCACGAAATCTCCGAAATTAACGTCGCTGAAACCACGGGGAACAGCTAGTCTGAAATAAAATCTTTTTATTTATCTTTATTTAATTTTTTTTTTTTTTTTAATTTATTTGGGTCACCAAACAATTGATAAGTAATCTTCTTAATAATAAAAATAACGAAACTTATCTGACCAATTACAAATTGAACCAAGTCCAATTCCGAACTGGACCAATTGCGAATTGGACCATTTGCGAATTGGACCATTTGAGAATTGGACCATTTGCGAATTGGACCATTTGCGAATTGGACCATTTGCGAATTGGACGATTTGCGAATTGGAGGATTGGACCATTTGCGAATTGGACGAAATGCGCCTGAACGTCACATTTAGGTAGGTACTTTCAGAACGTTAAGGGCACGTGGGCTGTATGAAACTATTATGGTTATGAGAAATGGGAGTGGGAAGCAATCCACACTAGTAGTTGTGTGATGATGATATACATTATTATTGAGTTTATTGGTTTGTTTGTTAGTTAGGCTTTCACCTCTTAACTACTCAACCGATCATAATGCAATTTTTCACACACGTTTTCATTGATACAGAGAAATACATAATATGTAGGATACTTTTATCCCGGAATTCACGCGAGAACTCTAAAGCTAACGCGTGTGAAACCGCGGGGACAGCTAGTATGTATATGAAAGTTTAAACGAGGGGACATCTAGAGGGCACTCACTCAGTGGTAAGTTGACAAGGTCAGCCTCGTCAACTTACCACTGAGTGAGTGCCCTCTAGATACTTGTCCCAAACGAAATATTTTACTTATATTAAGTTGTATGTACAGTCAGCAGCAGAGATATGTTAACACTTTTGATGGACATTAAAGCTTATTGCAATTACTATTCAAAGATCCACAAAAGTGTTTCCGTCTTTCTGCGGCTGACTGTACGTTATGCATACGCTTGTGAATCGTGAACTGATAATAATCCATCCGCCGCCAACCAGCGCGCGCTCCTGCGCGGTTACTGCACACATCGCCTGAGATGAACACGCCATAAAATTGAACTGTCTTTTAATGTTCTCTCCTAAGTGATAATATTCAAACATACACTGAATACCAGCTGAATACCGCCGCTAGGGTTGTCGACTGCACTTGTAATAAGACTCGTATTTAATTGACTTCTAACTTAGATTTGTTTTCTTTCGACATTCGAATAGGTTACACAATAAAGTATAAGTTAATCTCCAATTTACGAACTGAAAGAAGCTATTGAAATACTTTTATGTTTCAAAACTGAAAAGGCCATAGAAATCCTCCAATCGGCCAATATAAAACCTTCACAGACTCTGTTTCAACACTCGCTAGTTCAATGAACTGAATAAAGCGCAATATCCTGGCCAGATTGCTAAAAGTTTCCTTCATACAGCATCCTTAAATGTTTCATTTATATTTTTCTGTCGCGTTTTTTTTTGCGAAGTAATGAAACCTATTTTCCTTTTTGATATATTCTACATTAATTTGATTTATTATTTGATCGATTCCTCAATAGAAGTAGTTGGATTTCACTGTTTGGATTATAGGAAAAACATTTTCATATATAATTAAACAGTTGAAGTATTTATAGGTGGGTACGAGTATGTGGATTCAATAAAACAGGTAAAGTGACACACGATGCACCGATGAGTCTGTAAGTACTAATGTCGATAGCGAAATGAGACTGGCTCATAAAACTATTATTGCCGTTTGATAGGCCACCGAGAGACAGAATGCGGCGGCGGACTGCCCCTTAACTACATTATTACACACCCCCCGGTCCTGTGTCCTGTACTGGATGTACCCCTATCTACATCCAACGATGCTATTACGTAGCCAAGGATAAGTATTAACAAAATAAATACCTATACGTATCGATATTACCAATATTAAGCGCCAATGTATTGAAAGTATTAAGAAACCTCTAAGGCTCTAAGGACTTAAAAAGTTACACAGATATTCAAAGTTTTCAAATTGGTAATCATATCCAGATTTGACCGATCTATGCTAAAGGAAAACAAAAATAAAAGAAAACTACGAGTATACAAAAAATGTTGGAGCGCAGGTTAAAGTTGTTTATTTTTATTAAAACAACTAAGTAAATACAACTTTACCTCGAAAAGAAAATTCGAAATTGAGCCTTTAATTTACATATCAATCGGCGTTACCTTCTTGTTCGGCGTGTGTGTAAGTGTACGCCGGGAATGGCCTAAACATTTTATTACATTCCTCGCACGTAAAATATAATATCCCTATACCCGCATCCAAACGTACGTACGCGTTTCGAGAAAATATCTAAATGTAATTTCCATGCGCTGTCCCCGCAATGTTTTCCCAGAAAATATTAACATGGAAGGCAAGGGGCTGAATCTCTCCTAAGTAAGTTGCAAAAAATGTACGTGATTTTACTTCAAAGTCCCTTTTGTCTTTATGGAGGGAAGGCATAAAAGTACAGGCACGCGAATGGCACACACGAAAAAATTACGCAGCGTAATGATGATGTGTCCGCACTCTCCTTGGCAACAAAATATTTTCCTTTTTTACAACGACGACGGATCTATTCAAAAAAGTTTACTGTTGCTTTTATCTCTGAATACGTCGATGAATCCTCTTTAATCTAGCCAAGGTAATGGACAATTTTTGCAGTTGCGTTATATATACTGTAGTTCTGATATAAAAAAACATTAGGTACGTACCTACTCGTAATTATGGCCACTCATTTAAAATTACATTCTCCATATATGTATCTACACACAAGAAGTACACCTATTACTCTAAGCCATTGTGTGTGGCTTCTAACCACATGTGGCCAAAAGAAAAATCTCCCGTCGTGATATCTAAGCACTTCGCCGCGAGTATAGTTACCGAGAGTGTTGCCCTCCTCGAGATTTGCAGGATATGGAGTAACCTTGTTAAGGAATATACCAATGGCCTTTCATTTTGTTTTATCAGCAAAATTTAGTTACTCGGCGGCGTATAGCTATTATTAGTATACTCGTGCACTAGGATTATTTTATATCAATGTCCATTACCGGCTTAGGCATGCTTTGCTGAATATTATATATAGCGACACTTACATAAATATACAAGAGTATAATTTAGCTAAAATTAGAATTATTGTAGTGTAATAAGATTCCGTAGGGTTTTCCGAAAGTCGTTTCTCCATTGGACTGTTCGTCGACAGGACGTTTCGTTTATGGGAGTTTCATCGTCAGAATTTTTCACCTATGGACGAACTTTTTTTTAACCGTTTGGTTAGACATTTTTCTCGCCTGATGGTAAATTAAGACATGGTCTAAAGTGTTACACGCCGGCCAACTAAATAACTATTCACTGTACTCTTGAAGAGGTCCAAATTGTAGTTCTGGGGAAACACAGATTCCGGCAGGTCATTTCAATCCCTAGCGGTACGCATAACGAAGGACGAAGGAAATCATTTACAGTATAGGGATGGAAGCCCGCCGATGCTCTTACGGTTCGCAGTTTGAAGGGAGATGGAGGGACCAGCTCGAACAGCTCTTTCGCGCCGAAGTGCAGCCTGTAGAAGACCGATTCAGCAACAGACCGTTTTGTTTGTGATTTTTTTGACTATAATGCCCAATTTCACGATCAGAATCTTTCACATTATGAATGATTCATTGACAGACAGTTTCATTTGTGACTATTTCGACTGCCTCCCAAAGCAATTTGATTTAAACTACCTGGGCCCTGCGGTTTCACCCGTGTTAATTTGAGGAAAAAACTAACTAAAATATATTTCAGAGCTAACCGTTATCGCAGCGTATGCAATGGAAGCTCTCAAAAGGAATATTTTTTACCGTTTTAGCAACATTTTTTATTGGTCTTAGCGTGATGATCCTGTAGCCTTGATAGCCTATGATAGCCTATAGCGTTCCTCGATAAATGGGCTATCTAACACTGAAAGAATTTTTCAAATCGGACCAGTAGCTCCTGAGATTAGCGCGTTCAAGCAAACAAACAAACTCTTCAGGTTTATAATATTAGTATAGATGGTATTACAAGACAGTAATAAAATTTTAAAAACTAAAAAGTTTTTATTGTAACCAACTACCTAAGCACAGATAATATAATACTATACCAGACCTAAGTATATTATAAGGTGGCACAACACAACACAGTGAATTATGTGGTTACCTAGGGCTCGGTAGTATGGATGCCGTGACAACAGACCGCGGTCGCAGGGAGCCTAGTTCAAGTTTACGATTCTCGATTCTTCGACTTTACGACGCCTACGACTGCCGAATCCAAGGGTTTAACTGTTACTATACAGAATGCTCTGTTTCGATATAGACCTCTCTACCTTCTCTACTACTACTAAACTAAATCGAACCAAAGATCCTATCGGTAATTATTAAACAGTCTTAGGTACTATAGTTTAAAACTAGCTGTGCCCCGCGGTTTCACGCGCGTGAGTTTCGGAATTCCCACCAGAAATATTTTTTCTAAAATAAAAGTAGCTCAAGTTACTCCTTGTAATATCAGCTATCTGCCAGTGAAAGTTCCGTTAAAATTGGTCCAGCCGTTTCAGAGATTAGCCGGAACAAACATATAACAAGCTCTGGTTAGTATCCAGATGGGTCCGAGTGTAATACAAATATAAATAAATAGATTTATTATACTAATTATAAGTTCTCGACTAGAGTGCATAAAATAATAACTTAAAATATGTTTATTGATACAATACCAAAACTACCAGCTGCTAAACCGAAAAGTTAAATAAAACTTAATTGGCCGAATAAACACGTACCTATTTACGAGAATAGAAATAAATAACTCAATTATAGAAATTTCTTCAGTAGATATACTTACGAGCGAGCGGTCGTGGCTCGTATTCTGGCACTGCGCTAGAAGCTTCGTTTAAAGAAGTAATTACACGAGACAGCAAGTTTGGGCGATCTAGCTGTGACGTCATTAGTATGCGACGCGCGTGTCAAGGCGACGCGCGGCGGAGGCGATAACGCAAATTCGTTTGGCCGAGCATCTCGCTAATAGAGTTTCACTAATTTATAAGGCCGTTAAGCCACGACTAGACCGGATCAGAGAACTTGTGTAAAACTGTCCGGAGTAAACATAAAAAGGATTTGATGGTAGACCCTGCTACATATTTGAGAGGGATCAATCTTTCGACGGATCGCAAACTCGCCGGTTTATAGGTACTACTATGTTTAACTATGGATATGTTTTGGTATTTGACAGAACACGAATATGTTGGGCTGGGTCCGTTGCCGCAGTCTTTTTCTTTTTTCTCGTCATTCATACTTAAGTACGAATAAAATCTAAAGTAGAAAGTAAAATGCTTAAGCTAACATGGACTTATCATAAGCGTTCTTAATTAAAATGCCGATGTACTTAAATATAAGCCACACGCCGACGTTGCACCTGGGGAACGCTAAATAACATCGTCCCATTCCGTAATCTCAGTTATAATGACAAAAAATGTACGTACCTATATAACGTAAACTCAGGAAAATCTTAGCAAACTAAAAAGGGCCACTCTCTTGACATCAATTTCGCGAAATTGCCGTCTCAGCGTCGGATTAAAATAATTATGTCTCGGTAAAGTGTAACGTGGAGGTAAATATTCATAATTTATTTAGAAACATGAGGGCTCGCGAGGGCACAGCTTTGTCGGTTGAACACCGCGGTGTCGTCTCAGTTACTTACCTACGTTAAGAAAATTTCATTTCAGAGGGTTTGTACTCCCCCAATGTTGCTCTAATATGCTTTAAATTACATTTTGTTGCTGATTTAAGATGCAATAATTCATTTCAAATGAATATGAAATGTAACTTTTAGCAATGGAATAAAAAAATTATATATATACTAGCTGTTACCCGCTGTTTCACCCACGTTAATTTCGGAGATTCCAGGGCGGGAATTCCAGGGCAAAAAATGCCCTATGTCCTCTATATCCCTGACAACGTATATACAAAATTTCATGATGATCGGTTGAGCCGTCTAGGCGTGAAAACGTAACAGACATACAGACAGATAGAGTTAATTTGCATTTATAATATTAGTAGGGATAAAAATGATATACATAAAAAAATTATTCACAATAATCAGATCAAAAGTTTTACCGCCGCACTCAGAGTCGGCTTTAATGATTATTTAGTTAAGTATAGATTTTTAAAACAAAACTGCCGCAATCAGAGACGTTCATTAAATTAATGTTAATTGGCATTCAATGAGATGTAACTTAATTAGTTAAATGCCGACTATCATTAATTTACTGAACGTCTCTGATTGCGGCAGTTTTGTTTTAAAAATCTATACTTAACTAAGTAATTATTAAAGTCGACTCTGAGTGCGGCGGTTAGACTATTTGTTTTAAAAAAGGAACCTAAACTTACTAAGATATTCCTTTCTTCTTTCTGAATTTATAGGTACGTTCCTATTCCTTTCTGTGTGCGTGAAGTATGAACTAATCTTGTTTTAATAAGTAAGTAGTAAATACTTAATTAATATAAAATCTTATTAATAAGAGTGAAGAGGTTTTACTTTTTATAAAAACCCGTGCTGAGCCTACTAAAAGAGCATTTTTCGTTATTTTTGGTAGTAGCGGATTTGCCCATCTACGCCAATTTCTAAAGTTTAACCTGTATAAAGTGCACATATTAATTCAAATTCTCCCCTTATTAACATATCAGCTAAAACACGTCCACTGCTGGGCAAAAACCTTCCGAAGGGTCTCTGGCGACGGTTCTGGGCAGGCCCTAGCAGCCGGGCCGCGCAATTTTGCAAGCTCCCTGATCCTTGTGGAAGGTCTGATATCCTCGATCGTTGTCTGCCCACAACACTCACTTCTTTATTATTCCTTGTTATTTATACCGGGTGTAAAGTTAAGCGAGGGACGTATTGAAGGGGGGTGTTCAGTTTTGAATTCTCCTCTAAAATATTATGTAAAAAAATATATAGGTATAATTATTTTTTACGTAGAAATAAATACCTATTTGCGAGAATTCCCGACGCGCTGACAGATGATACCCTAAGGATTATTTAACACTTCTTTGTGTTGGCACGGCAGCGAATCAAATGTTTTTTTATGAAACCTTCTCTCTGATTTATAAGTGTTTTATTATTTATTTGAATTTTATCAGGTACCTGTAAGCATGAATTATCGAGGGTTGGAATAAATTCCTCATATAAAATTAGACGTTGTTTGGGTAAGTGTATTTGTCTGTCCAGTTTTATCGTCGCAACAAAACTATAAACAATATAATATATTGAAGTGATTTTTTGAACCGAAGTAATTTGAAAATCGGGGATTAGAATTTTCATGCCTGTATCGGTACTAAAGAAATTCCTGTGATTTTTTGCAATACAAGGCAAAATAGTAACAAAATACACAATCTTTGACTAGATAGATACACATGGGTAAACGAAATAGCCTCTCCTAAATTCACATAAGCGCGGTAACAAGAGTTGCGGTCGCGCGCGCCGCATGTTCACAACCGGCCCTACATTCCGCTCTTTGCTCCCGACACAATTTTACCTTTATATTTTTACTCTTTATACCGATAGTTCGATTTGCATGTCTCCCGATGGTTTCCTTTCTCTCTAATACGGAGGCCGATCTAAATTCATACGAACGAGAAACATTTGTGTTCGGAATACTCTCGCTCGCCTCCAAAACGCTAGGCTACCTATGGCCGCTTCTGTTCGTTTGAGACACAATTGCGCGTGTTTTGCATTTTTATCTACTTGTTTTTGTGGGGTGAATATGAATGCAGTCTTTGTTTGGACGCTACATAAGTAAATAGTATACCAGTATACCTACGTTATATTGCTGAAATTTTTGTACGTCCATCAAAATAATAATCTAATTTGGTAATATACAAGTATAAAAATAATATTATCATTAATTTTACTAGGTTACTGCAGTGCTAAAACCATCAGTACTTATGTATAGGTACATTTTATTCTTTACCAGTCCGTGTAAAATTACTTCTTTATTTCTAAGACGTGTTCAAACTTTAGTTTACGTGATGGTAAAACGGTAATGCGTTAGTTAAAATTCATAAAATCAGTAGAGGCCATAAAATTCCACTTGCATGTAATTAACACGTACCTACACGATGCAAGAGAGTTACGAGCTGTCTGTCTAGTTAGATGGATCTTTGTCAAAGCTCAAGGCAAAACTGCAGAAGCTCATGTTTGAATATTGTTTTTCGAGCACCCTAATAAATGATCAAATCTAGAATCAAAAACTTATTTAGCAAAAAGATGTTTTAGTATTTGCATTAACTGTAGGTACATTTAGAAAACGCAAAAAGCATTATGAAAGCGATCCCATACCATACCTGATATCAGTTATGTGATGTAGAATGCAAGGTGATGTGAAAGTAGTGCAACCTAAATGTAAAAGCCAAAACGGAATAAAAGTATTAATAGTTTTACACTTCATATTAAAAACCAAGGCCATAATATATCTCGCGTCTCCTTTTAAAGTTAAAAATATTTTACCAACTTGATCTTTGACGATCAAATTACCGAGCCACTCCGCTGCCAAACTCATTTCATACGAGTAATTATGACGGTATCATAAAACTGCACTTCACCGAAAATCTTGTGAATCTCATTGGGCTGACGTCTGAACAACTTGTAGTAATCCGAAGTTAACGAAGAGTATACGCCGAGTCACATCGAGCCAGCACGCCGCGGCGCGGCGCTATGTCTACTTCCACGAATTTAGAGGTCACGTAAAATATTAAGACGAGCCAGATGAAGTGACCGGAGCGTCTACCACTCCTCCCAGTTTTATTATACGTAAATAAGGAGCCTGACACGTTTGTGTTCTTAACATAAAACCGAGTTGCACTAAACCACCTTTGCAGACTCAACTACGGGTATAACATAGCTCTCGTAAAAAAACTTTTCTGTTCTAATATTATAAAGAGAAAGTTTGTTTATTTGTTTAAAGACAGTAATTTCTGGATATACATTATTTTACCTACCGCAGATACAACATGCCTGAGTAACATAAGGCTACTTTTTATTCGGAAGTAAAAAGTTTTCAAGGATGTCCTGAATTTCACGCTGGTAGAACCGTGAGGCAAAGCTATAAAGTTACAGTACCTAATTTATTGTATTTTTCGTCAAGATACGTAGAATTCCTGACGGAATCCCGCAATTAACGCACATGAAAACGAGCGGAGTAGCGGCTATACCTAGTATTATTATTATCTTTTTGTCTTCCGGTCTGGCAAATAATGAAAATTGTTCTCGTATTCAACTAATAAATAATATGCTAAAATTCTATTTTTTGAGGCCAACGACTAGCCTCCAGTATTAGCGATTCTGTGTGAGTCGTAGGCTTCCATAAAATGCAAAGTAGAACATTAAAAGAAACTCACACAGCCCTCATAAATAGCTGACAATTGCGTGTCACGTATTCAATTATAAATGATCGTGATAATAAAGAAAATAATAACTGTACCTATCAAAGTGAAAATAAACCTAAATTTTATTTTATGCCTTAAAACAATTGAAGCCGAAACATTTTTTCGTAGCAAAAATTGTTTAGGTACGGCAAAAAACTTCAAACATTATACATTACAATACGAAGAGACTTTATTATTTGTATGAATATTACCTACTTATTGTGATATATGTAGATAATATTAATAATATCTAGACTATGTAATATTATTTATATGAACAGGTAAATTTTTTAAGTTTTTAAATTTGAATGTACGAGGTAAACTCTTGAACCAAATCTTAAAATTCTTTCACTGATAGATAGCTACAGTATCCCCGAATGTGATAGGTTACTTTGTATTTGCGAACGACGGATTCCCGCGGGAACACCTACCGAAATTCATGCGGGTGAAACCGCGGAGGGAACAGCTATTTATTTGGTATATACCAATAATTCCAGATCTTGGTCAATTTAGGTCTTCGAACAATAGCGGGTATTTTCATACAAGAATTCCTGCGGGAGTTCCAAAATAAATGCCAACTCTTAGATATTTCTTAAGGATAGGATTGTTTCGAAGAACGCCGAATTCAAAGCTCGTTGAAATTAAAAACTTATCAAGTACCTACGTACCTATATAATACAATTCTTGTTCGTACAGAATATTTTGTTCACATGGAATATTAAATTATATCCACGGTCTATTTCTTGCTTTGTGTTCTTCTTTTATTTTTAAGTAGGTAGGTATGTCATTAAAAAAACCGCATCACAATTAAATATAAAGGTACCTTCCTACTTCCCTTTTCAATGAATCACACTAAACTTGAAACGACTTAATGGCAGCCGTTCGTCTAAAGTCGATTATGGAAATTATTTTGAAAATGGAGCGCAATAATTCATAATATTATACCTACTTAACTGCAATTTTATTGTGGCAATGCGTTGAAAAACCGTTCTAATATAATGAATGCAATAAAAACGACTCTCGCTCCGAAAACAATTTAAACGAAGTTACTTGTATATACGCTGGCAATAAGTCGGGGCCTTACATGGCGTATAATGGTATGACACGACAAACAGCTTTAAGTGTGTAAAATATGGGGCGTGACGTCAGCCAAGCGAGGCTAGACTAGACTTTACTGGGAACCTACGATACGCCAGATACCTACCTACTATAGGGAACTCGACAAACGCTGTCTACATATTTTTCTCAAGTAAAATAGTATTTCCACTAAACATAACGTCACGTTTGACTTTGTGCGTGGACCAAGACTATATAAAGACCAATTAATTGGTGTACCTAAATGTCACCCAATAATAATTAGCACGATTAAATAGTTAAGAAAAAAATTAACAAAAAAAATTAAACCGACGCCAAGAGTTCCGTTGTCAGTCTCCGAAACTCATCATCAGATCTATATCAAATTTAAATGGGACCATCTATACATATAATAAAATTGTAACAGGTATAATGTCTGTACATGGGAGATAAATAAGAAAAAATAAATTTAGGCGACTCTATGAGTGATATAGAAGCCAAAAATACCGTTTTTAGAATTTTTGTCTGTCTATCTGTCTGTATGTTTGTATTCGTACTACGCAAAAACTGCGGCACCAAATTGAATGCGGTTTTTTTGTTGTATTGCTAAGGGTCTAACTTAGATACTAATGTTTCGATTTTTTAGAAATTTCATCTGGAACTCGAGATTTAAAAAAAATGGTGGTCATCCTACTAATATTATACATGAATGTGAATGTGTGTGGATAATTGTTACTCAATCACGCAAAAACGGTTGAACGGATTTGGCACGCACGTTGTCAGGGGTACTATGTTGTAGAAGGACATAGGATACTTTTATCCCGGAATTCCCGCGGGAACTCCGAAATTACCGTGGGTGAAACCGCGGGGAACAGCTAGATTATAAATAAACCCCTTTCAAAAAAAAAATTTTGCAAATCCGTCTATACCTATATGAGGAAGTTATGCCCGATCATAGTAGGTACATAAAAAAAATCTATACCTAAGCATCCGAACCTCCTCCTTTTTGAAGACGATTAAAAATTAATGGTAATTTTGAATAGTGCCGAGAACAGGAAATGAATGAAAACTCTTTACTGCATACTACAAGTTACAAACAAATATAACTAAGTAGGTACATGAGAAACCGGAACATCACGAAGGCCACAAAGATTCGACTCGTCAGGGCACTGGTGTTTCCCATATTCTTATACGCGGCAGAGACTTGGACACTAAGGGAGGTCGAGAAGAAGAGGATAGACGCTCTGGAAATGTGGTACTGGAGGAGAATGCTTGGGGTATCGTGGACTGAGTTCCGAACTAACGCTTCCATCCTCCGGGAACTCGGCATCAAGCAGCGTCTGTCCTCCATAGTACAGGCTCGAATCCTAACATTTTTCGGCCATATTTTACGACGCGGAGAGACTTCTGTGGAGCGTCTTGTGGTGCAGGGAAAGGTGGAAGGCACAAGACCGCGCGGGAGATCACCGATGCGCTGGACTGACCAGGTGAAGGCTGCCGCTGATAGCTCTCTCTACGAGTGCTCTAGAAAGGCAGCGGTTCGGAAGGAATGGCGACGGGTTGTCAAGCGTGCTACCAATCCGGAACTGATGACCACGACCACTCTGTCAAGAGTGTAACGGCTAAGAAGAAGACATGAATAGGTAAACACAGAAAACGCGTTGCGGACTGCGATGGATGCCCGAACATCGGAAATCAGTAGGTAGGTACTATTTGACCCTGTTATGGTCACTATGACGTGTAGCCTTAACCTAACTTAGCGTGTTGGAGTGATGGACCGTATTTCAGCGGCTTTTTCACTTCGGCGCCTAATTCCAACAATTTATAAACTCTCGGTTTAAGAAACACGTATAGTAAGTATAATTAATTATAGACAATTATCTCATTATTTAAAAAAAGGAGAGCTTATGTCATATTGTATTTTTGAAGAATGAACAATGATATCGGGTTTCGACGATTCGCCCTGACCCGCAAGATAATTCGTTATTTAAAGTCAGGGATCAAGACAGACTCTAACAGCCACTGGCGACTTCAGGCGACTGGTTTTTCAATTCGACAAGAATTGAAAAACCAGTCGCCTGAATTTCTAAAGAAAACAATAGAAAATACTAAAATAGTAGTAACCAAATGAATATAAAATAGCCAGCTATAGGTACTTAATTAATTTAAAAATTTAAATTAATAAAAAATTGGTGTCTTTCTTAAAATTCAAAAAATTACAACCCTACTAACCACACAGTAATAGTTCATAGGAAAATTTAGGAAACTATGTGTCAATGAGTCATTTTAGGAAACTATTCTATAAACATGATAACTTGAACTATTTTTTATTATAACTCTTTATAGAGTTTTCAATTTACAAGTTTTATCATTTATAACTTATACTATAAGAAAGGATTACATTGGTATTTAGTCATTTACATCATTTTCAGGGGAAAAAATTCATAAACAAGTAGACCTACATACATTTGTTTAAAATTGTGATGACAGTGCAAAACACCGCCTTATTTGCAAAAAGGGAAGTAAATGGTCCCGAAAGCCAGACTTGGTGGCGCTGCCGCGGCGGCACGAACCTACCAAGATTATTCTGTAATTTGTTGACCCTACTCAATGTATTCGAACCCACACGAATATAGTCTCTCAAATAGTGTGCCAGAATGCAATAACCACAAAATCTATGCATCTATGTATATATATAAATAAAATTGAAGTGTCTGTAATTCCAAATTATCAGCTTTTCACTAAATGCATATCAAAGTAATTACATAAAAATCTATTTTTGAAATTTTGTCTGTCTCTCTGTCAGTCTGTTGGTTCCAGCTCTCTGAAACGACTGGACCGATTTTAACGCAACTTTCACTGGCAGATAACTGGTGTTATAACGAGTAACTTGGCTACTTTTATTTTAGAAAAAAGTTTTCCTAAATTTGTGACGGTAACAGACCCACTACGCATAAAACTTGGTTTTAAATTTCAATTCTTGCAAAATTTCCTGACCAAATAGTAAGTAGTGGGACATAATACTTTAGCAATTTTAAAAACAGTGATAATAATTGACGAAGCGAAAACTTTTTAGTAAAAATTCGGAGTGCAAAGGAATAAACCACTGCTTTGTAGGTTACTAAAAATAAACAGTCAACACTAATCACGTTGAATTGCATGTGCTACGTTTGTCTAGTGGAACATAATGTAGCGTTTTAATGTCGTTAGGTTTTAATACCTATAGGTATATTAGTTTAAATAAATGTAATAAAATTTTAATTACATTCAATGACAGCAGTATTGTAACATGTATCATCAATTGGTCAAGAATGGAAATTAACATCCAACAAATAGAGCAATATTTAAAGCAATTCGTCGCACGAATTCGATTTATGAACACTTTGCTCGTAGAGCGGAGAACTCCTGAACATTATGTGAACATATCTACACATAATGTGAGTGTAAAAAGATACGACTATCGTAAAAACCTTCACTGAAAATAATTTGAGTGATGTTACTCGTTTTAAGAGAGACATTCAGTGGTAGGGTCCACATAAAAGTTGAACATCAGACAACCTAATGGATTAGAAGAATTGTCTCCAAATGTTAAGCTCGCCAAAAACATTGGTAGGGGGCCATAGAATAAAGTCTGTAATGTCTATCATTTACTAATATTGTCGACGTGTGTTGCGAGAATGATACAATGCCAAAACAGCGATGAATCAAATATTATACGTATTGACACACTCGTATGTTACTAAATGTTACGTCTATGATTTTTGTTATACCTATTTTCCCTTGATATTATGATATTATTAGGATTTTTTTCTACAAAGTAAATATTTAGTAATTACTCGTGCATGTTCTTCTTCATGTGCACGTAAACAAAAATTGCGGTAAAGAAGGTAAAAAGATCAAAGCTCTTAAACGGACAGGCAGAAGGAGTGGCTTTGATTTGGGCCTTCGTGCTAGATTTAGAGCGATTTTCCATTCAGACTGAACGTGTTACTTTTTTGATGTAGGTCATTCGCCGGCAAATGCGTCGCAGTCGATTTATTTCCACTTTTACTGCGATGGCAATGGTCCAATTTCAGTCCACCTCCATACTCCACAAGCGAAACATGTTTTTCAAAAAGCACTATACCGTTGTCTAGCAAAAAGTATAGACTAAGTTGTCTTTTATCTCTTGCTCGGTCACCTAAAAAGCTTTCTAAAAATAATTTTATTCAAAATTTACATTCTAGTTTCGAATGTATATATGTTTTCTGTATATAAAGAAAAACCTACCTACTCTCAATAACAGCACTGCTATAACAGGCAACATAAATTAGAGCATAAATTCGATCAAAATATATGTAGATTTTACACAAGACCGCGACCGAGATAGCTCTGGCGTCGGATTTACCGTAAGTAGCTGTACTACTAACAGTAGGTATTAACTATACCTAGAGCCTGTCGCTAGGATAAAATAGTGCTAAACTATGATCAGGCTCTTCATCACTCATGAAAAGGTTTTGCAATTTACTATGTCGGAAGTCGTTGTCGAATGCCGAATGTATAAGTAGCCCTTGATTGAATTCGCAATATTTCCAAACTTTCACAAAGAAACAACCAAAATTACCATTTATTATATTTTTGTTTATGAACATTACACGTAGTAGGTACGTCGCATGCGTCGGTCGGCAGTTTTTTAAATTCAATTTGCGTATAAGTGGCCTGCCCTAATATCTTCTTAAAGGTATTTCGTACTCGTGATGATTTATTGTCTATGTAGAGTCGTAGAGAAATTTAACCACACATAAACCGATGGATTCATTTTAAATTGTTATTAAAACAATCGAATTGTATAGAGAACGGCACGAAATTATACGTTCGCGTACCAAAGATGTACTCACGCTAATTGTTCAACCACACTTTCGGTTCCATGACTGCGTGCGCGGAATTATATGTCTAGAGTGTAAGGGATCGTATATTAATGACACGTGCGTTATGGTCAAGGAATTTTGTCGGTCATACTGGAATAAAAGACTGTCGTACGACCCAGTCGTGGCCATTGGTCGCCGGTTGCGAATGCCAAAATCCAAAAAATATTTGTGGGTTCGTAAGTAGTTACCTACTTAAGGTAGTCAACAATACGAATGAATTTTGGCTGGATATCGGATACGACCTAGTACCTACTTGAAATTTCTTACCACCCAAATATAGGTACAGCATTATTCACGTTTTGTATTATGTCTATTGTGATACACAGAATTACTCAGTATTGGCCAGAAGGCTGACCCTCATTATACCATTCAAAATGGACTTGCAATGAGAATAATGTCAGCCTTTTTTTATTATCATTATAATGATGCCGTGAAATAATGAAACACTCGTAAATTATTATATTTTATGTTAGCGCTAATTAAATATTAACTTTGGGGAAAATTAAATTTCATTTTAATGTGTGAATGATTTAATTATATAACAAATACAGGTACTTATTTATTATTTAGTTTATTTTTATGTTCGATAGCTCGATATGTTCGATTCGTAGCTTTCATCTATACTGATATCCTTACTTATTACTGTATTTATAGTATTATATTATCTGTGCTAATACTTACTTAGTTTACTTATTTAGTATTAGTCAAATAACTTTTTTAAGTATTTTAACAGTATGGATATTTTTTCAGGGCTTTATCTATAAAGTTTAACGGTACCGGTAAAGTTTAACCGTCTAACCCATCTGAAGTCTACCTGATGTCAAATGTTAACGTAAGCGAATCTCTATTTTCTCTATTAAGCAAGTGGTGTTTGCCTGTAATTGGGTAAATACTCTAACATGTTAAGTACCTGTTGTATAAATTTTTACCTATTGTATAGTATTGTACCTGTTGGCAAACCTAATAAATAAAATAGAATACTATTAATGGAAAAGTTTGTATGTATACATGTTTGTTACTCTTGCATGCAAAAACTACTATATGAAGTTACAGTGTTCCTAAATGACATAGGATACTTTTTGTTCCAGAATTCTCAGGGGAACTTCGAAGACAACGCGAGTGAAACCATGGGGGATCGACTATTACCTATGTTACGTGTAAAAAAATACTTTTATATAGATATGTAGATATATAGATAATAATAATTAATAAATATTAAAAGCTTATTAAATTCTAATTTATTAAGCTTTTAATTTCATAAGAAAACTATGTTCACCCCTCCCTCCGTGCTCACAGCTTCACCCTGAAGCGAACTCATCGAGCGAAACTAATGACATTTTATTTCTCTAGAGAAATGCATTAATTTCATTTGTTAGCACATCCACGCCGGAACGGAGCTTGCTCATTCTTTCCTGCTGTGGTAAAGTGGTTTTTGTACCAGATAAGATATTTATTAAGTTTTCGAAATAAATTAGAAATAACAATGCAGAATGTTAGTCATAGTTAAGATTATCTTCTATTTTCTAATTAATCGTTCTACTGACATTCAAAAATCACATATGTAGATACAAAAAAAAACTATGTTATGTCAAAAAAAACAACTTTTCAACTCTTTTGATGATTATTTACGGCAATATTGCGTATACAAGTAAAAAGGAATAAGATTTCATGAAAATCTTTTCATATATACCTACCTAAATGGAACGTCGTATCTAATTATAATTTGAATAGAACTCGAATAAGTTTTAGATGTCGAATCTCCAGCGGAACATGGTTAACTGTCAGAGAATGCCTCAAGGCGTTAAGTTCGTCATTTGTGCTATTTTGTGCAAGAAGAATAAATAAATAAATAAACATGGTTTGCTGAATTTTCAAAATTCAAGCGCAAAGAATGCCATACCGCGGTCTCACCGATCTGAATAAGTAATTTTTACCGTCTGCGCAGTTTTACAAACAAATTAACGGCTTAATGTTGTTATTTTAACAAAAGTTCCGGTCAAGTTTCTCTCGAGTTCCATTTTTACGACTTTTCTCTTCTACCGCTGTTCGTGCTGCGGAATTGTTTATGTTTTCTAATAACTTAGTGCGCTGATATCGCTCTAAGACCACTGTACAGTTTCATATAAACTGCTGTTATTATTAGTATGTAAATACAATATAGGTACTACAAGACATAATATTGTTGCTGTTGTATAATACGTATGTAGGCAGAGAGAACGGAGGCAGCGCGCTCCCTCTTCACTTAAAACTGCTGATTCTAATTTATGGCCGCGAGTATTGCACTGCTTATTACTTCAGTTGCAGTTTCGAGCACCTACCAGAAGTAAATTTCATGGTGCTGTAAACCAAAAGCGTCTTAACGTAATTGCTTTGTAACATTAAATTAGTTTAACCATCAATTATGTGATTGTGCTAAAATAATAACGAGATTATGGGGTTTAAAATTGAAACTGAGTACCTTAAAAGTTTGTCACGGTGTCAATATCGGATTAGATATAAAAATATTGCCTCGATTGTTATTTATGAAGAAAATCCTAATTGGCAGCTCTTGCGACAGATGGGAGCGACGCGCCGCAACGGCCAATCGTCGAGCAAAACATTCGTAATTTAAAAAGCAAAATGAAATAAACCGCTCGGTCGCAGTACATAAATTTCATGTTTGCTTCGGCCGGCGAACTGGCAGCGGATATTAATCAGCGGATATTGAAATGTGTTGTTTTATGGGTTCCGTACGCAAATGGCCCAAATGGAGCCCTATTGTAGTCAGTCGCGTGTCCGTCTGTCTGTCGTCTGTCACATGGGTTTTACAGTCAAACCATAGAAGCTACAGTCTTCAAATTTGAGCAGTATACGCATATTGATGACCCAAAGGTATATATTTTTAAACATTTTTTGTTTATCAACCGAATCTATTGCGGTATCGTTGAATAGAACTCATTGAGTAGGTAGATAAAAGCTGTATTTTTTGTTTTTAAAAACATCGGAAAACACGAACAGCACCAAAATCAGCTTTTATTACAACATTTTGTACTAAAGTCTTTTCCAACTTCCCGTTGACCTATGAACTTAAAAAATTGTGATAGTATTTATTATTACTTATATTTCACCAAAAAATACCAACATATTGATAACTCGATGTTGTTTTTTTATAATTTGTAATTTTTTTTGTTAAAACCAGTTAAAACCAACTTTATTTTGCGGTTAAGCTCGTAGTACAGAAGCGATGTGGATGGCGGCGGCCGGCGGCAAGCTTGCACGCACGGTTCCTATATTCTTCATTTGGTACGGAACCCTAAATGTGCGAAGTTCGACACGCACTTGGCCGGTTTTTTTTTATAGAGCGATTGATAAACGCCACTCATTCAATGATTGCTCTTTATTTAAACTTTTTTTTAAGTAAACATTCTTATAATATACATAATGTGTGTAACTATACCATTCATAGATTACATGTTTTACGTGAGTTTCTCACGATAATGTTACAGACAGTTTCGTTTCAATGATAGAAATAAGTCATACCAAAATTAAGTTGAATTTACCGTAAAGCTCTCATTAAATATTAAGGCGGTACGGAGCGGAAGCCCCGGTTGTCGTTGCAAGAGTCTGCGCTCGGAAGATTTATGATGCGACCAACAGGCGAATATTGAAAATACGGAGCACTCAAGAAACCACTAGATGCACTATAAATGAAGACACGGACGGCAAACAAATAGCACTGCCACATGGGACCACACATTATAATATTGATAACGAAGTATTTTCTTTGTACCAAAATTGATCTTTTAATACAGAAAAATAAAGTAAAGTTTAGTTTAAAAAAAAACCTTTAAAATTTTAAATAATAGGTACATTTTGGGTTATATTCAAGTTTCCGCTTCAATAAGTCGATATCAAGATCAGTAACTATCTGTAACTTACTCGAAAATATTAAATAACTTTAGTTTTTTCAGAACTTCTCCACCTCACAGTTGAAAAGTTCGTGGAGGATACAATTTTTATGCCATTATTATCTGTGATTCAGAAAAGAATTCCATAAAAATTACTTCCACTTTAAATCGCTGGCTGAATGCAATATTGGCACATTAATATACATAATATGTGCAGCAATACGAACATAAACGCAATGAGAAAAAAAAATTGGTTCTAATTCAAAGTACCTAAAGTTTTGTTTTGTGCCATTATTGCATTCACCCAGCGAAATTATCTCTAGGTATTGATGATTTATTTATTGACTAGCTATGCCCCGCGGTTTCACCCGCATGAAACGTTTTTGTATGACAACTTCTTTTTCCCAACATCCGATTTAAATGAAACAAAGCCTATATGTAGCTCCAGGTTTCGCTTAATCTACCTGTGATAACCGCATGAAAATCTGTTCAGTAGGTTCGGAGATTATCGCGAACAGACAGACGACAGACAGACGGAAAAGAATTTCAAAAACTCTTTTTTTGTGGTTGGTTACTCTTCTTTTATCGCTCCCTGTCAAAATTTGTCAAAAATATTCAATGTACAGAATCATGGCTTCTACTCTTTTATTATAGTATAGATTTATTTAAGACCATCAACAGGTTACTATAATAATGCATGTGTACGTTGGTATCATCTTACGAAGTTGACAAATTATGTAACCGGATAATAGATGGCCACAGCATGCGCATCTACTACCCAATTAGACTTGGATATCGAATTCTTTCAAACGAATAACATTGTGACAATTTTACTAAAACTTCAAGCCTTAAGGCAACTCTCCTATTCAAAACAAAGAATTTGTTTTGTGATCCTCTTATTTCAATAAAGGAATTACATACCCGTCTCCATAATACATTTACGGAGCTGTTGTTCACTTTGTCATAACGTTGACATACGAAATACGAGTACAGAAGGGGCGAAATGATACAAGATCACAATTACATTTGATTTATTTCAAAGTAATGTATTCCATTATTTGTCTTTCTCTCGAATAAAATGTATTCTACCAATAACGATATTTCGAAAATACAATATTATATTCAACAATTTTATTGATACGTAATAGTAAAATACAATCGATGACCAAAAACTAGAATTTCAATTTAGAGAAAACGAAATAGTGTAAATAAATTTTAAACATTAAAATTAATTTTAATTTTAAAGA
Source organism: Zygaena filipendulae (assembly GCA_907165275.2). Lineage (NCBI taxonomy): Eukaryota > Metazoa > Arthropoda > Insecta > Lepidoptera > Zygaenidae > Zygaena > Zygaena filipendulae. The sequence continues at coordinate 5,781,499 of OU015649.1, forward strand.
TAGTTACAATAATAATAAAGAAGAAAATACATTTATTTCAGCATAACACACAATAAAAAGAAACAAACATAAACAGTGCCTAATCTGAATTTGATGTGTACCTAAATCTCTTGCATGCTGTGCCGAAAGGGTCACCAACTCAGCATTAGTTTACCTTCCTTCGTCATGCTTACGTGCTCAAAAATCAGCGAATGTCTATTTTCATATTGAAACTTTTTTGGCATCAAAGAGTAAGTAAAAGGCTCTTTTGTTGAGTGCTTCGCCCTATAGTGCGCTCGGTATCACATCATTAATCTCAGCTCAAACACACCTCCCCGATTCGCGTGGCGCCGCTATCGCGGAATGCAATCGCGACGCAGATTATCGGAAGGAGTCGAAATGCTGCTTTGCACTTCAATGTACCTTACAGCAAATGTTAAACCTGTGCAGGAACTGTGAGTAGAGATAGCGAAAACCACCTTTTTGTTTTAGACATCGTTTTAGAAAAATTAAAGCGATAAGTTGGTTATCGGTAAACAAATGACCGCTGTATTTGCTCACTAACTGTTTGACGCGATTTCACCCACGTTTATTTCGGAGTTGCTGCGAGAGGTATCGAATTAAAAGTGGGTACTTTGTCCTCTTCTGTACCCCTACCGCTGACAACGTTATGCAAAATTTCATTATGATCAGTTGAGTCGTTAGGCCGTTAAAGCGTAACAAACAGGCAAACAATCTCATTTATAATAATAAGGATAAGGTTAGATAGGGCTGTAAGTGTTTATACATAATAATGTATTTCCTGTTTATTGATGATCATCACATCAGTAGATTTCATAAACATAAGGAAATTGGTAAAAAACACAGGAAGATGGATGCAAAAAAATTCGTTAATGACAATAACTTCACCGTATAATTATAAGAACCGTTGGTATTGCCGCTTTGTGTGCATAGCTAACTTATACTATCATTGGATTCGTTAACTTTCCTATACTTACGTGGAGGTACCAAGCGATCGAAAATAAGACACGAAAGCCAATATCTGCTAAAGTATTTGGTAACAGTTGAGTATTTATTTGTCTGTTTCGGTAACATAGGTAGTCCAACCTTACCCGCTGCGTCACGTACGTGCCAAACGGACCGTCTTAGGGATCGCCAAATATCGTTTAGTACGTGCGACGCGAAAACGAACCCGCTGGGTAAATAAATCAAATATTTTAGAAGGAGTAGGTATGTTGCTATGTGAAATAATAACAATAATATACCTACCTGCTGAGGTAATCCGCAACGATGAGATAATATTTAATTATAATTATTAGTGTCATGATAATACGTTGGACCACGGTTGGACCACGGAATTAATGTGTTGGGCATTGACAAACAACGCAGCGCCATCAGGTTTCAAAAATTCATCAAATCATCGCATTGTTTACCTGAATACGGGGATAGAACCTACGATACCTGACACCCTTACTATTATAAATGCGAAAGTGAGTGTGCTTGTTTGTTTGTTACGCTTTGAAGCCCTATCAGTTCAATCGATCACCGTGAAATTTTGCATACACATTGTCAGCGTTACAGAGAAGGAATTCCCGCGGCAAATTTTAACAAAAAAAATAAACTGACTTCAAAAAACACAAAAATGGACTACATTAAAAAGTTCATCTCAGTGGTATATATGGACAATGGGCAATTAAAGTGAAATGTTATTTTCTCCTTATGCTGTCCAGTAAGTTACGTATATGTCACGTTAGCGAGTGTCAGCTAACAGTAATAATATCATCGTGTTCCCTTCCATGTTTCGTCCTACGCTGACCCCATATAAATAAGGTTGTTTATTCAATTTTTCAAAAAAGTCTCGTGTTAACACGTGTTTGGGCAAAGTTCGCGGTGGGACGTCGAGTCTTGAGTCAACCCCAAATAGAATTTACCCTAACACCGGCTACTGCAACTGGAGTATGAAAACAAAAGCTATGGGCATATCTTCTATGTTGATATTTTACATATCTTTTCTTTTAACCATGCATACGGTTTTTTGATTTTGCAAAACAAACTTTTTAAACCTTGGAGCTTTAATAAAAATATACCACATGGAAATTTTACCATTCATATAAACTAGCTGTTCCCTGCGTCTCCACCCGCTTAATTTGGGAGTTCCCGCGGGAACTTTTTAGTAGATGGAATCCGTTCTTAGCTGACATCTTCTATTTACTATATAAACCGCCTTTCAGCTTCATAGATTAATTACTTTTGGATATTTCGTGTTTAGTCACTGAGTGACACTAATACAGACTAGAAAAACAAAATAACAACAAAAAGTACCGCATCAGCTCTGCTTTCCGAGGGTAAGGCAAGTCACGCTACTTTACGTACATTTTAACTGAACGCCTTCCGCCTTCACCGAAAATTCTATGGAGCTGGCGTCAAAGGCGAATGTGTGTTTATTGTTTTAAACGCGTACGTTATTTTCCGCAGAAAAGCCCTCGCGGGGTGCGGACTACGTGTTTCATAAAACACCGAGTGTCTTGTTAACTTGAAAGAGAATTATTAGTGCGCTAACAACTTCACTCACTCGGACGTGCTTCCAGAAAAACAGATCGTTGCTACGGCTTTATCGAGCTGCGAAAGTTAAAAGTGTAATCCAGAATATATTTGTCAAGTACTCAAAGAAGGTTCGAGTAAGTAGCTCAAAAAATTTGGTAAAGCAATAAATATTTAAGCGACAAAGAGTCGGGTCGGATTAAGCGTACTAGGCACGTTCGCAGCGAACTTTCGATTCCAATTCGATGTCAGTCGATATTAAATTAAAAGCACCCACGCATTCCTCTCGCGCCTTTTTCCTGTCCATTTGCAAGGACCGTGTAGAACCCGGGGTCACATCTCGCTCCTAGTCTTACACCTCTAAACTATGTACGAAATAGTGTGGATAAGACGCATCACTGAAGTTTTTCTTTTGTAAACCTTTTCTTACAATTATTTCGATTGTACCTATTAGATTTTTCGCATTCTGAAAAAAAAAACATTATTTGTTGTTGTTTTTTTTTTTCAAGTTTGACTTCCGTGTATTTATTAAATTTGCAAGTTTCACATCCACGTTATCATTCATGTCGAATGGATCGAGGGAGCAAATTTTCAGGCGGGCAAGTGAATAGCGTCGCATACTTGAGTGACGGAGGACTTTTTTATTTGAATCGTGTGCGAATGCGACCATCGGAGCACGAGGCGTGTATAGGTACACGTATGTATACATACATTGTGATAACTGATATGTAAGTGAAGCTACTTGTATCGCGTTGCTTTCTGGACTTTTTTTCTAAATGATACCCTGCATACCCCTATACGGTAAATCGTTGTAACACAATCTAGCCTAAGACTTCTATATGTAGAATAGGTTACGCTAAGAATTACATCAATTTTATATACTTAATTATTGTCTCTACAAGCTGTTACCCACGGTTTCACCCGCGGTAATTTCAGAGTTCCCGCGGTAATTCCAGGATAAAAAGTACCCTATGTCCTTCTCCGTACCCCTGACAACGTGTATGCAAAATCTCATGATAATTAGTTAAGCCGTTAAGGCGTACAAGCGTAACAAACAAACAAACACAGTTTCGCATTCATAATATTACTATATGGATTATGGGGAAGACAGTTTGTTGTTGTGTTCTTTAAGTATAACTATAGAAGAAAGAAAAAAATAGTAGGTGAACTATTTTGTAATAAAATAAAAGAAAAAGCAGCCTCCCCTATACTGTGCCCCTTTTATTTTATTGCAATTTACCACTATTCTGCTGTGATATTTTGATGACCGAATCTTTTTGAAGTGAGACGTCTTTGGGAACGTCGGGAAATTCCTTTTTTTATTTTCTTTACACAACTCGTAAAATGCGCATAAGTTTTTCTTAACGGTGCGCTATCTATTATATACTGTTGTGATCAAACGGTTAGGCATGCCGCTGTGACAGCTTGAACTCCGGTTCGGTTTGTGGAATTTCTTCAAGAACTTTATGTCGTTTTTTAGGGTTCCGTACCGGAAGGGTCCAAACGGCGTGTCCGTCTGTCCGTCGTCTGTCACACGGGTTTTACAGCCAAACCGTAGAAGCTATACAGTCTTCAAATTTGTACAGTATACGTAAATTGATGACCCAAAGCTAAACAAATTTTTTGTTTGTCTACCAAACCGACTGGGTTATCGTTAAATAGATATATAGATTGAGTAGATGAAATCAGTACTTTTGGTTGTTTTTCTTTGAAATTCTATAATTTTCTTTGTTAAAACCAACTTTATTTTGAGGATAAACGCGTAGTACAGTAGTGATTCGGACGGCGCGCGGCGGCGGCAACGGCAAACTACTGCTACAGGTCTACGCGCGCCACGAGTGCAGACGGCTCTTGTATTCTTTAGGTACGGAACCCTAAATGTGCGGTGTTCGACACGCACTTGGCCGGTATTTTTTATAAAGAATGAAATGTAAAGAGTTCTCGAGGGAATGCCGATATTATCACAGGCGAAGCCTTACAAAATGGCCCTATAACTTGTAATGTCTACGGGCCTATCGTAAGCATTTGGATATATGATGTTAATTATATAATATTAAACATGATTTCGCTGCTTTTACTGTAGTTTTCAGATTTTATTGATCTTTCATAAAAGTTTCATACTTTATATCACAAGTAAGTATAAATAAACTTGTAAATAATTTTCGCTCAAAACTTTGTGAAACAACGTCGGTAAATAAGTCTGAAGATAATAATGTGCGCAGTAAACATCTTTTGTGAAACAACTGCTGAGTGGAGTAACTCAGAGATATTATTATATGGTGTCTACTCTATATATGTATATACATACAGAGAGTGCATATATGGTGTGAAACATATGAGCGTAAAGGCGGTGCGCCTCGGAGTTATCTTGTGGAATCATTTCTGCAACTATAAAAGAAACATAACATTAAAATAACGGAGACAACAACGTGACCTCGTTCTTTTGTTTGATAAATGATAATACAGAAAAGCCTTCCTCACCGTTTCACATTTATGGTAAGTATTATGCACTATATTGTAGAGTTTCAAAACGATGATTTTAAAACTTCCACTATGTTTAAGTTTAGTAATGGTAGCTTTTAGAGAAAAAAAGAAAAACAGTTGTGTTATGTGTGTTTTAGTGAGTGCACGAGCAAGAACAGAAACTTATAAAATATTAAAAAAGTTCTTAGAAAAAGTTGTATTGTTTAAAATATTGAGCTATCAACAAAATATTTTTCCCGTGTCTAAGAAGTTTCATTCCAAAAAACAACAAAACCTTAACATTACCGAACCGTGTCATTTTGGTTTCATGAGAACCAACCAACTATTTTACCATAATTGCTTTTTATTCAAAGTAGGTACAAACATTTAACAAACCTTTTTTCCCACCATGCCCAAATATGTTTCACTTCAAAAATCCATCGCCTTACAATGCATATTGCATGCAGGGGAGCACATATCGTACTCGTAAATTATAAAATACAAGCTGTCCCCCGCGGTAATTTCAGAGTTCCCGTGGGAATTTCGGGATAAAAAATACCCTATATCAAGACTACCGTAGCCGTAGTTCAAAATCGGTTCAGTAGATCGCCAGAGATTACTCCTACAATCTCACAAACTCGCACAAATACCTCTTTATAATATTAGTACAGATTAATGATGTATTATAACATTTTCACCCTTCCGCACATTATTTTTTGATACAACCATTTGCACAATAGATAAATGTCACAAAATTTGGGTTTTCCTTTCCGTGTTGATGGCGAGGGCATCTCGGAGCTATGTATGTGTATGCCGTTGTGGAGCGGCGCGGGGTGCAGGGCACGGCTCTGGCGCTGCAGCGGGGGGTAAGCACCACATTGCCGGTGGTTTCAATCAAAACGGGCACGCACTCGGGCCACATCCACGCCAGCCTCGCCTTTTAGAATAAGAATTGTCTTTTTCGCGGCACTCCGTGTCTGTGACACAATATCGCCAAGTATGGAATAAGCTTTCAAACAGTATGTAGTACCTAATACTGGAAAAGACTTTCAAACATTCGATTTCTTCATAATTAGGGATTGCATTCCTGCAGCTCATTCAATCCCGTGAGATTGATATGCGGGATTACTCAATCCATCGACCACACAGCCTAAATGAGGAAGAAGACCAGTAACGCAATATCTCTAAGTAGTTTGTGAATGCAATCAATACATGACATAATGTACATGATATTTTTTTACATTTATCTTTTTTGTGAGATAACAATTCCGAGTCCGCCTCCACAGTTGTGAGCCGCAGTTGCCGCTCAGGGTACCGTGCCCACCCGCCATGAAATTAAAGCCGACTCGCACCGAACGAATGATTGAATAATAAACGAAAGAATTCGCGTCCTGTCCTTGTATTACGTATTCATGACGACTGGAGAGCAATGCCATAGCGATCCATGTCTGTGCGATATCATCATACACGCCCGAAATGGTGTCTGAGTCCTACCTCCCACATAAGTATTATTTCGCAGAAAGGAAATTAAGGAAAAGTACCTGCGCAAGTATTTCTAAGAATAATAAAAGCTTTTCATTGGATCATCAAATATGTATAAGTGTGAAAACTCATAGTACCTACACATTTTTAATACCCAGTAAGTATAATGTGTAAATTTATACACATAGAAGAAAAAGGTAAATTTTCGTAGATTCAAGACAATAATATAATTCTCTTTTTTCTCTTTCTCTAGGGAGCCCTAATAACGTAGTGTTTGAGCCTACATGTAAAATTTAATCAATATCGGTATGTAGGTACAGCAGTTAACCCACAAAACGTACCACTTTCACATATTTAGATCAGTAATAGGTAGATACTTAGAATATTTATTACTCTGAAGTAACATAAACAAATAAAAAACACAACAAACTTAATATCTAGTATTGGATTTGAAACAAGCATTAAAGTCTAATAAGGATCTACTTCCTGAAACTCGGTTTAAAATTAATCCGAAGCCTCGGGCAATATTTTAACCTAACTGAAACCGATTCAAATATCTGTGCGCAGTATTAACGTCTCTAAGTCCCACGGGGTCTCGCCGCAAAGCAACTTAACCTAAAATTAAATCAAAGAGGGGCTTAACCAATCAGCCCGAGTGCTATCATTGAATCGGTGAAGGAACACTAAAATTACTTCTTGATGCGGAGAAACGAAGATTCATCGTAAAAACGGTGGGTGTGTGCGTGGGAGGCGGGCGGGGGGAGGTTAGCAGGGGGGACAGGGGCAGCCTGAATGGTTTTCCGTGTTCCACCGCCGTCCGCGCCGGGCGATTACGCCGGGCGTAGCACCGGACCGGCCTGCACGGCCCGCACCTAATGCTGTGTTTAAACACGAAAAACCGTTCCGGTAATGCTGTAAATGTTAGCATTGGAGATTTATTCCTTTGTGTAATTCACCGGCTACTTATCTTTGTGACCTGAACGTTTACTGCCCGAGTCGCGCGGACAAAATATGCGGTCGTTGAAAGACGGATTGAAAAGGGTAATAAAAAGTAATTGAGGGCGTTCGAATAGCGTTCTTTTAAAAAAAATAAGCTTACTTTTTATAATAATTAAAACAACAAGGGTCATGTAATTTATTGGCGAGATAGCGTCGTAACACCTGGGTCATGTCTTCTTTTACTTTTATCCAAGATTTAGTCCCACGCATTTCCCCGCACACACGTCGTCGGCGTCCCGTCGCGCAGTAAGTCATTTAGCCTATGTTTACTAGATTAAGGGATTTTTTGTACAACGCACCACTTCCTAAGGTGACGTGTTTCGTCTACGACAATGTGTCATGAGCTTCTCTCCCTACCTATCTTTCTTTTATAAACCAGTATCGTATACGTAAAGTACCAGGAATGCAGATTATAGTATAATATCAATGGATTTTTTAATAATTTAAAAAATAGCTGTATTAATTAAATAAACATCTACAGATCAAATTGGCAATACGTCAGAAATTTTTGGCGGGCGTCTATATACATATGTATACGATTTATACAAAAAATTGGACGATTTTACGTGATCACGATGCGCATAAATAAATCAGTTCTATAAACAGGACACAGCCGCAGGACATTGCCGTGTCAATACAAGACGGAATATAAAAACGCAAGGATGGAATGACGAACCACTGGCCATTCCGTCTCTGGACTTTACACACGACGACTTTTAAATGGAAAGTGTAAGGAAAATGTCCCTTCGGTCGTCTACGAAACCAGTAGTAGGTACCTACTATAGGTACCTACTAAAACAATTAATTTTGTAATTATATTTTGACCTTTGTCGATTGTTTTTTTTCCTCTCATGGGGTTCCTCATTTCTAATTTCAGTGGGAAATTTTCATTCTCTTTGAGTGACTTTGAGTCTTCTTATTAGACCCCAGTGAGCAAAAGAGTGATTATAACATTAGACAATACATGTAAACTATGAAATAAACATTTCCTGTATTCCGGTCTGCTGCGATCTGTTGCGAAAATCGCAACAGTACAGACGGGAGTTGTAAACGGCCTCCGAGATAAGCGTGCCCCAAATCCAATCAGCTATTGAATTAACCCGGTCCGTGTGACGAGAATACGGATTCGCCCTATCCTCACGTCAAATGTTTATCTTTCATCTGGCAGAGCGTTAATGTAAGTGCGAATGGCGAGTACAGCTTGTATGTGGAGGGTCGGGCGCAGCGCGAACGGCGAGCTCAGCCCTGCTGACTGTGCCTCGGGATTACGACGCGCTTGACAGTTCACACCCACCACTGGTTTCATGACAGTTAACGAAGTGCGACTCAATTGACACACGGAATATTTAAGTTTAGTAACTTATATGTGATCATTCTGGCCTGAGGAACTTAAATCATACTTATTGTTAGTTACTGTCCACTGTTTTTTCTGCCTGGCATGAATATAGTGTGCCTACTTAACCAAGGCGCCTGTTGCCACATTAGAAAAGAAGAAAAAGAACTTTTATATCACTTTGAATCTTCAATATTCTGAATAGTGAATCTTATGTAGCTCCTTTCTTCTTTCCTTTCGAATCAGCATGGTTGAAAAAACTATCAATTAAACGGGTGTAATATTCCAAAAAATCTATTTTTATGTTGCCTGTCGTTTTATTCCCTTACCCCTTGGCCACAGTCTCGGCGGCGGCGGCGGCAAAAACAAATGGTAGACAACATAAGAAGTTGGCCATAGCTCGCGCAGCTGATAGCTGTGGCCAACTTCGTATGTTGTCTACCATTTATTTTTGCCGCCACCGCCGCCGCCGCTGAGACTGTGTCGCCGCCCTTAGGAACATCTAACATAACCTTCCATACATAAACATAAATTTAAACTGTTAGATTGAGCTCAATCGGTTCAATAGTTTTTGAGTTTTTGTAACAAAGACGGTTAAGATTTCATGTTTATATCTATTTACCTATAATGTGTTAGGTTTAGTTTAAAATGTGACCATATAACAGATTCAAACGGTGGAGTAGGTACCGTCCACAACGCATTTTCTGTTCTCAGCATTTTACAACATTACCGTTAGTTTATACGTACAAAGTAACGGGTTCCACTATTTTACGGTGTCATAATATTTTGTGTTGATAGGAAATAGTACGTTGCAGTACTGCACAAGTTTAACCTAACACTTCAGATTTGAGGAACAGTGTCTAACCCGGTTAGCCGTCAATAATAACGCCACATAAGTGAGTAGGTACCTAGTCAAACCAAACATAATATCTTACAGAATGTAATATAACGTAAGTCATAGGTGGACGCAACATCTTGAATCTAATAAAGCTGCTGCGCTCTTGAAAAACACACATTTCCCGGGTTTAGGTGGGGCGAGCGGTGCACAGTGCGGCGACCTCCGACCCGCGCGCCAAACGGCCCGAGTCCCGACCGACAATATTTCGCTCAGCTCCCGCGATATCGGTTTATTCAAATGCTCCATGTCCGGCCCGAGCTCAAAGAATCAACCCGCATAACATTATACATATTGAAATTCTTCCGCCCCTGAACATCCACGGTATATTATCCTATGAATAAGTTTAAAGCATGCAAATGTGTGAAGTACATCAAAACAAAATGATGACACGCGACGTGGAAAAAAATACAATATATTGTGGTAGGTAATATAATGCGAAAACGCCCCAAGAAAACCAGGCATAAAAGTAATTTCAACTTTTTATATCATTATAATCCTACTAATATTGTAAATGTGAATGTGTGGATGTTTGGATGTTTGTTACTCAACCACGCAAAAACGGCTGAACGGATTTGGATTAAATTCTGCATGCATGTTGTCAGGGGTACAGAGAAGGACATAAGGTACTTTTTATCCAGGAATTCCTGCGGGAACTCCGAAATTATCGTGGCACAGCTAGTATTTAAATAAATATCAGCTAATCTTTATTATGATATGTATATTAAATGAACTTTCCTGCATTTAAGAAATACTGCCGACGTCCATGAATAATATTTTTTATGTCGGCAATTCTACGAAAAAATGAGAAAGACAAATACTTGAGAGCAAATCGAGTTCAAATAGCGTTTAAAAATACCTATTAGTCTCGTATTCACGTACACCTACATCTTACACTCATCTTTTTTTTAAGTACTTACCTTTTTAACAACGCAATATAATTCTTTTCTCATTTATGCTTCTATTCTCAGCTTTCGCATTGTAATAACATACTCGTAAGATGATTGCCGCGCGATATCAAATCACTGGTCCGAACTAACAAAAGACATCCCTCAAAAAACCTATAGCGACGTATGTTAAATATAATAGACCACATCAAAGCCACTGATACCACCGCCGTGACTACTTCAAAAGCAAAATTTTATTGGGAACATTTACATTTTTATTGACATATAGGTACCTACCAGGACGCCGCCTGCCGGCCTCGTCCTGCCACGTAAGTGATTTTGAATTTTCTGATGTGTATTTTATTATATAATTTTACGTTTCTTCAATATGACAACGTATACAACCTCCCATAAGAACAACATTAGGGTCAGGTTTTATTGCGGTCTCTATGTAAATAGGTAGACATTCGGGGTTCTCGTTTTTAATTTCTTTGACGAAAACTTTTTCTTTCTTTTATACGTGCAATGTTATTTTCTTTAGTCATGGGGTCTTCACCGGTATATTTGATTGTTTAAAACATTTTATACCACATAATAGTAAATATTTGGCAGGAGGAAATTATTACAAGTGTCCTATTTTCGCCACAAATATTGGAAAATAAAGAAATAGAAAAGCCAATTTTCTGAAATCACTTTAACTAATAGATAGTACGTATTATTCGCTGTGGAAACTTAAAATCGTTAAAATTTCAAAGAAGTTATTACACGTATTCATTTTTATAACCTGTTAGGTATCTACTATGTGTTAGGTACGCACTACGCATACCCAAAGAGCACCGCCCCGCGCCCGCCTCTGTTTGGACGGTTCGTGATTGATTCCACTGTAATTTCCATACGCGTGGTATTAGCCACTTTATATTGCCGCCAGCTTAACTGGAGCCCGCCCTGTTCTCCCAGGCGAGGCAATAACAGTGTATACCAATGGTTCGGAGAAGGTCGCGGTAGGTACTTGGCGAGCTGTCTCCGGCTGCACAGTGGTGAAGCGGCGGCGGCGACCTCGCGGCGCCTGCCGAGTCACGCACATTATCTTTTCACGACTGTTATATTCTATTTAAGTATCTACCAAATATGAAGCTTGGCATGTTTCTTATACAATATTTTGTTTCTAGTATATCTACGAGTATCATTGATTTGTTATTGTTGATAAAATTTTAAAGAATTATTTACCTCTAATAATTTTGTAACTTCAACAATATTTAATGATAAAAATAATAATTAATTTTTGTCTAATACGAAGATTCAGAACAGACTATTGGCGGCATGCGTCGCCACGCTATGTGACTGTATTGTATTATGTAGTACTTATACCTTACATGTAATAAATACGATGTGATTCTACCAGTGAATTCACTAATGAACAGAATTCTCTATTTAATTTTTGTATGAAATCAATACATACAGGTATATTAAATAAACAATAATTTTTTTGTTAAATACATCTGAATATTACTTATTATTTCATTGTGCTATATTAATTTCCTTTTATACGCTATCCTTTTGTGCTCATTATTCCAACAAAATAATTTCGAAGTTCCGATGTTTCACATCTGCCAGATGTCCAGCGACGGCTCAATAGGGTACTTGCATGAAATTTATAATAAGAAATTGTGTCAATATTTCAAAAATAGAGCCTTAGAAAAGCGTTATCGTGAAAGATTTACTAAAAAGATTTCAATAGTTTCCAAAATATTCAACTTTTAATTCTGTGAAACGGAACGTTGCAACGAAACACCAATCACAGCCACGCTAGATATATGACGTCACATTTATTTTTTTAGGAAACATTTACTTCTTTCAGAGAAGGCTAAAGAAACTACATACAGTCAACTCATATTTACCATTTTCTGAAGTTTTTTACTTTAAAATGCATCGGTAAGATGCATTTCGATTCTTTACTGGTACTTTTGGAAGTAAATCGACACAGTTCAACCTTAATTTTGCTTTTGGATATTGAAGTTATCTGTCTGTCAGTGTCACATGACCCTGTCAATACGACAGTGACATTTCTATCACAGATTAATAAGGCGTAATTTTGAACTAGTGACGTCATTCCGCGTTTCGGCGGTAAGGTCTAAAATAGGAACTTTGAAACGCTCTATTTAATTAATTTATGTTTATATATTTTTTTCTTTTTCTTGCTTTGTTTAAGTAGGCCATATATCTTTAAAATAGACTGAAAAAAAAAATTCATGCAAGCACCCTATTTAACTGGAGGTGTATACTTTAAGTTTCTTTACGAAGTAAGTAGTCAAGTACCTAAGTAAATTCTATTTGTTTACGTTGCACAGGACGATTAACATTCAGTGTGATAGTTACTAATTACGGGAGCTCCACGACTGAAACCCACTTACTGCCCAAATAAAAATATGACACCCTTACTTTGAGTAATCAACTTGATACATAGAGTGGCGCGTGCTTGCCATAACAAAGAGTCCTAACGACCAGCGACCAATTAAAACGAAAACTGCTCTCTGTGTGTGCGTCTGTGTTCGAGCGAACGCGCCTGCGCTTCACGTACTAGCGTTTTATTAAACGCTTCTATGGTAAACACTTCTAATTAATTTAAAAAAAACAGCACTTTTACTCCACGCAACTAAACAATTAAACTAAGTTAATCTGGGAGCAACAAAAATCTTGAACATTTCTAGACAATATTACAATATTATAAATTTCTTCAATATTATAAATGGGAAAGTGAGTTTGTTTGTTAATTTATTACGCTTTCACGTCTTAACGCCTCAACCGATCATCACTAAATTTTGCATTCATGCTGTCAGGGGTGTGTCTTATGACATACAGAATATTAATTTTGAATATTTTGGCGTGTGAAGAGTTTGGGATTGTGTTTAAGGGATGCGCGTTATGAGCAAGGAATGATGTTAGTCATAGTGAATAAGGGCCGGTACATAGGTGGAGTACTTTCATCTATAATTCTCGCAAAATTAACCACGGTGAACTGCATGTAGGTACTACATAAATTATTACAAACGCAGCGTCTCAAACGCCGGTTTGTTGCGGTGTTAATAACCAGCGCGCGGGTGACAGGAGCTGCCAACGGATATTGTCGTCAATTTGTTTGGCGTAAGTCACCGCGCTGTTTAGGATGCAAGCGACGCGCGACGCGGGAGTGGGGCCCGCCCGCCCGCGCCGCGCCGGCTCACCGACACACCAACATACCGCCCAATAAGAACAAAGTTGAGGTGTCGCATGATTAGCTGGGCTGGGTGTCATCACTCATCGTACGGCCTTTTTCTTTTCTTTTTTCGAACTTGGTAATGTCATGTGGATTCATACCTACCTACTCATTACCTCATAACGTAGATACAATTATTTCGTACGTATATTTTATATTATAACTATAGGTATCGGTAAAAAGAAGAAACTTGTAAGTTAGAAATAATATTACAGACTTGTGGTATTTAATTTATTAATTAAGAACCCGCTATGAAAAATCATGATTTATGTAAGATATTTAATTTAAAAAAAAATTGTAATCGTATGAATAAAAACTAAAATAACTATATATAATATTATCTATAGCAAGGTAGTGTTACTGATTAACATAGAGCACTTTTGCACTTCGGAATTCTCATCGGAAAACCAAAATTAGTGAAACCGGGTAGGATCGACTAGTAACTTGAACATCATTGCTCATTAGTCATTACCTATGTACTTACGACTTACAAAACATTAAGATGTGAAGACTATATCGGATGGATTGTTTTGTCGGTAATAATTAGGTAATTATTTGAGAAACGGATCACTTTTCTCCTGGTGATTGTTTTTTAATAAGTATATTAAGCTATCCGTAAGAAATTGTTGGTTCTGTGTAATGCCACTAAACTATCCCCTAGCCAAAAGGTTGACTGGTAGAGAATGCCTTAGGCATTAAGTCCGCCTTTTGTACATAAATGTGCAATAAAGTTCTTTAAATAAATAAAATAAATAAATTGTAATTCAATAAATCTGAACTTCATTGTTAATAATGTTAGTAACACTTTGACTATAAAGACGATTACACAAATAAACGTATAAGTGATCACAAATATGTATTCAAAACCACACACATCATTATTAAAATGAAGGATAACATTATTCATTATGCACCCTTTTGTATGAAGACAAATGATGGTACGCAAACTACATCAATTGTGTGTAGGTACTGTATGCGAAACATTATCATGCATTGACCGTACATGTTCTAGGTAGATAATTTGCTTTAGACTAGTGCGATGCCAGACGAGGCTCCGGCAAGAGGGTGAGTGGTAAGCCTTATTTGAGGCGAGCGCGCGTGACGGGAAACCGGAAACGCGTCTTGTATATCGCATTACGCCGTCCAAATTCTCATCAAATCATCCACCCACAATAACGCTGCAAATCCCAACACGAAATCACCAAATATTGAAGCTGTAATGGAGTCGCATTACCATCGTACTATTGTTGATGTAGAACGTTGAAATGCGCCAACGAAACATACTGTGAGCATAACATTTTGAGAAGTACCTAAGAGATAAAATCCATGATGCCTTTAAGGTAAGTTGGTAAGCCGCATAAAATCTTTAACAGAGAAAAGTCGTAGCAACACCTGTTTGTCGGCACATTTAAATTATCTTAACGGATATAAAGTGACTGGATAATGCAACGCTTTCAAGGGCTTTACCGCTTAAAGCGTCTACGTACTATGTTCGCAAATCATTAATTTTAATTCTTGCCTCGTGACGGCGGCCGCTTTAATGAGTTATTGGCAATCGCAGAAGTATCCTCCCCTGTTCCACCCCGTGGACTTTTTACACTTTTTCTCAGGGACTTAGCATAATGTAAAAAAATGTTGCTCGGCCTCTCTGCATACTAATTACTTGTTGTGTCGCCTTTTGGTAAGTAACGCCTGGAACTTTACCTACCGGAACTTCAACAGCTCGGCACAAGATTAACAACTTTTACCCTCGATCGTGCTACCGATCACTTATCAACGACTTTTTACAAGATTATTCCGCAATTTTTCGATTTCTCTTAGAAATAAAAGCGTCGCCTTTCACAAATTGGTGATGGATTCGCAAAAAAAAAATTAACTCTGGAGTAGCAGCCCGCTGTGCACTGAATATTTGAAATTTTAATGGATTCTCAATTTGTATTCTGACTGTTGAGTTAAAATTCTCAGAAATAGCAATCATATAAAAATCAAAAATAATTTCAATAGCTACTGTTTCATTTGAATCAATTTTCCCAGCTACTAAAAAATTAATAGTACATTGTTATCCTAGGGGTGAAAGTAACGGGGTAAGTAGGGGGTAAAGTAAGGGGTGAAAGGGTCTTTCTCCCGAGGGTAACACTGTGCTTTTCATTACGAATGCAAGGAAAGTCAAAATAAAAATAGGAATTAGCTAAAGAAAAAATGAGTGAAGATCGGATAGTCGCTTGACACTTTCCCACCTATTTCTTTTTCTTTGGCCGGCTAGCTATTCAGCCAGTATTTTTTATTTACATTGTGGCGACCTAAAAAAAATATTATCTTTAATTATTAATTATTAATTAAAGAAAATAAAAAATATAAATAGGAATTAGCTTAAGAAAAAGTGAGTGAATTTTATTTTAATTAATACCTACTTAAACTTTACGTTATTTCAATTTTACATCGCGCTTTCTGGCTGTATAGAAAGTTGAAACATGGTTCAATAGAAATGTGAAAATAGACCTAGTTTTTTTTTAATAATTTGACAGTTGTCAGTTGAAAGCGATTCTCCCTAGGGCTGAAAAGGGTTACTTTCAACCCGCTTCTCAGGCAACTTCAGACCTACTTTCCGAGTATGAGTAATGAAAAAGTCTTTACGACTTAATTAATGATTCAAAATATGAATCACGGCACGACAGATAAGTTTATTTTTCTGTTTGTAGGTTTGTTTGTTAAATCCTACTGATATTATAAACGCGAAAGTTTGTGAGAATGTATGGATGGATGGATCGATGGATGGATGTTTGTTACTCTTTCACGCAAAAACTACTGGATGGATTTAAATGAAACTTTACAATAATATAGCTTAAACATCAGATTAGCACATAGGGTACTTTTTATCCCGGGATTCCCGCGGGAACTCTGAAATTAACGCGGGTGAAACCTCGGGGCACAACTAGTAATTGATATTTAATTTTTATCATTCAGTAGCTTGAGTCACTTGAATTGACAAAGTATCACAATGGGATCGAGCTATTAAAGTTCAAGCTACAGAATTTTGGTTGTGTTTCAATTTCGAACAGAATTGTGAATGAAACTATCCGTCCATGGTTTATTAGAGTGTATTATCTCTATGGTTGAAGCGATCCAGCGGCAGCGTGCAGCGTGCAGCGTTCCAATACCCAGCGACACGTGGAGCACGTGCGCACGGCGCGTCGCACGTCGTCACATTGTCCGCGCGCCACGACCCGCCGCGCCCGGGAACTTGTGTTTTTTAAACTTTTGCCGTCTCGCAAACAGGGGGCAGGAAAGTTACAATTGTATTCTCCCTCCGCCCCATTCAATATGTGACCTGCTTATTTATTGGAGGCGTCGGCAGAGTTCTCAGACAATATGTTGCGAACTATCCAGGCAACGCACCAAGAAACGAACTCTTAAACAAAACACAATTTAGCTCAGAAGAGAAAGTAAACTGTCTCTTCGTACTTAATCTTGCAAGACTGTAAAGAAACTTGAACTACCGAAGAAGGTAGTAGACACCTACCTACTTATAATATCCTAAGCCTAACTAATATCTATACATAGATCTATATACGACAACATATAAATAAAATTTAAATGTCTGTAATTCCAAATTAACAGTTTTTCACTAAAATGCATAATTATGAAAGTATATAAGATACTTACATAAAAATATCAATTTTTTTATTTTTTGTCTGTCTGTCTGTTTGTTCCGACTGAAACGGCTGGACCGATTTTAATGGGACTTTTATTGGCAGATAGCTGATGTTATAGGGCTACTTAGGCTACTTTTATTTTAGAAAAAAATAGTTCCTGCGGGAATTGCGAAATTCACGCGGGCAAAACCGTGGGGCATAGTTAGTTTTATAAATGATACTTTGAGTTTTTTATCTTATGATAATATTATACAATATTTTTACACTTGAATCAACACTATATCAGATATTACATCTTGGTGCACGTCAGTATTGGTTGACTTGTGTAGAAGACTGGCCGTTCAGTATTCAGAACGCAGTAGTCATTACCCGAGCCAGACGTTGGATTTCCCAGAAGATAGAGCAGCGCAAATGTACCTACCTATAGTCCCGTTGAATAATGATCACATCGAATACGAACTCAATTGAAAGTTTAGATTTAAATAAAAGTTCGTGGAATAACAAATTTTGTTGTGCACCGAAGATTTGTGCACTCTCAATAATCTAAGAAGCGCGAAGAAAGAATCTATCGAAGCTAAAACGCCCCGAGCATTTAACTTTCGCCGTTGTTTAAGGAATGCTCAAATTTAAATACGGAATCCATTTTGTGTTCAAATGAGTTTTCGGAATAGCCAATTAGTTGTTAGCGCCCGCCCGCCCTCGTTCGCTTTCATTAGGCTATATAGTTTCCAAAATATCTGGACCCCCTCAGAAATGTATTTGTCGGTTGCCGTTTCATTTTCTTTAAACAGTTCGGCCAAGCAAGGAGCTAAAAGTAACTTAGTTGTAAAATTTTACTGGTATTTCGCGGTGTGTTCTCCGCTTTAACGTTAAAATATTACGTAATTATATTATACGAAATCCTTAAAAATAGCTAGCCAGTCAAAAGTGTACTGTGATACACATAAGTATTACAAGAGTTAAGAAAAAGATAATAATATAAAATACCATTTTGTACAAAGTTTTAGATTTTTTCAATTAGGTTTTTCAAAACCACCAAGCAGAGTTTGCTCATGGCAACGTAAGTAGTTTCATTAACCAGGCTTTCCTCGACACGTATCATGAAATATGTCTGTCCCACGATAACCTAAACAGAACAGTTTGAAATGCATAATTTTATTTTTAAATTCTTATTTCATAAGACAATCTTCTCCTCGCTCCTTATCTAACAACGAACATATCTCGCCCCCGCTCTCGAGGAAAATCGTCCAATATAAAGTCGGTTTAATTTGCGCTTTTCGCACTCAATGGGATGGAATAATATCGAGCAATTTGGTTACCGCGGGCATAAATACGGCGGGCTGCGTTGTAATTGTAACGCGGGCAATTCACGCCTCGCTAAGACGGAGCGAGAAAGTTTGCAAGTTTTGTAGAGCGGTGGCCGTTGCGTTCCGACACGCCTAACGCGAACTAATTGACTCGACAGCATCGTAGCTGTAGTGGTAAAATAACTGACTGCTACGCCAGGTGTCACGGGTTCGATACCCACATTAGGGTTTATAACATTTTATGTGGTGAACATTGGTGTTTATTCTGAATCATAAGTATCATAATATCATCTTTCTGGTGCTTTAGGACTAGGGGATACTGTGTGATAGTGTTCAAGCATTATTATTACTATTATTATTATTAGTTGCATCTAATATATAAAATTCTCGTGTCACAATGTTCGTTCCCATACTCCTCCGAAACGGCTTGACCGATTCTCATGAAATTTTTTATGCATATTCAGTAAGCCTGAGAATTGGCTACTATCTATTTTTCATCCCCCTAAAGGGAGTTCCTGCGAGAATTCCGAAACTCATGCGGGTGAAACCGCCGGGCACAGCTAGTATTCTTATATAATAATATTGATTACAAAAGCATGCATTATATACCAGAGTCTGATTTTCTTTTTTGTATAGTTTCAGTGTTTTTTTTTATTTATCTAGTATGAATTTATCACGTGAAGTGAGACATTGTACATGCTATAGGAGCATTGGATACATATATGCGTCGTAGAAGCGAAACGTGTTCCCATCACCATCAAAAGAAAGCACAAAGTAAAATAGATCTACTCAATTTTCCTTAGAACATACAAAGTAATTACAAATACGAAGCCTCCCATCACTTAACATAATAGAATAACGAATGTCATTTTCTTTAATTCTGACCCTTCCGCGGTTCGCGCGGGGAATGCAAAATTCGCGAAATTAGAGTGAATAAACCTGTGTTGTAATTAAAGTCGGGTGCCGGGCGCGCCGGGACCGACGGCCGCCCATCTTTCTTGGCTGGCCCACGAATTAAGCACCGAATTGCTTTAGTAATTCCAAGTATATATTCCTGGACGTTCTCCGTAAAGTACTGTACAGTAAATCACTTTTACTGCTCCGATTTTCGCCACTTAAATCCCTAATCGTGTCATATCTACGGTAATTTATTAATCGAAAGTATCTACTTTTCTTCTATTAAGAAATGTTTATAGAACATTAGATAGAATTGACTTAAAGCCAATTATGTTTAAATTGACTTGCTTTTTATATATAAAATATGAAATAGGTAGGTATATCCTAAACCTACAGTTTCTCGTATAAAGTAACAAAATAAATTGTATTAGGTACAGCATATATAACTTGCCTACCACTAGCTAAATGATTTGATTCGCAGTGAGCCAACACTTAGATGATCAGTGGTAACAAGAGACGCAACAGTTAAGCTCGGAACCGCCCTCGACCACTTCCGCCCGCCCAGTACCACTGCCGCCCAAACTCTAACAAACACTCGCCGTAGTGTTGGCCTTACGTCGATAAATTTATTTCTACTTTCAAAATTATTTATTATTAATTTTTTCTACAGTTGCGTTAAAACAAAGCCTAAGTTTTAATTTATAGACGAGTTTATATAATTCCTTGTAAACAACGGAAATCCCATTTAATTCTGTGCAGTAGTATTTACATGAGGCGCGTATAAGCGCAGATAAAGACGGTATTTTTTTTTTATATTTTAACTGGGTTCTGCTATAAGGAATAATAAGAGCAGTTTTCTTTTAAATATCATCAATGTACGCCTGGTTTATATAAAATTTCATAGATTTTCTTCTATCGAGTTTCTTACAAATTAATCGATAAGTAAATGTTAAAATCATACGTTCTCCTCACTAGGGGGTGAGAGTTTGCAGAGCTAATGATTGCTTTGATAATCGCCGGTAGAGACTTAGCGAAAGACTATAACCTTCACTAACAATTGTAATGTTAAACTTGCTCACGGTTAAAACAGGTCATAGAACGGTCCAAGCAATGATATTCTATGTATTGGGTCCAAGATATTTATAAACAAGTAGATATTCGAACAATAAAAAAACATTGAACTTTAAGGTATTTGTACAAAATAATCAATAGCTTGAATTACAATGTAGTTTAAAATATTTATAGAACTTTCTGTAAGTTGTTTTCATATTCTGACCAAAAAATATTTTGTTATTTGTAACTGTGTACTATTTTCTCTTACTAACTTAATGGCATTAATGCCTATCCAAGGAGCTTGTTGCCATATTGAAAAAAAGTAGAAGAAAAAGTCAATAGTTCACGCGATTCATGAAGGAGCATAGTATCGCAATCTCCAAATGAAAAACAAAATAATAACACCGAAACTCAGAAAAATGTTGACTGGTTAAAAGGAATAATAATATGCCACTGCCATGACCACAGGTAATTAAAAAACAGGTGATTTCTTTAAGACCTGTTCCAATATTTATATTCTCTGTGTAAAAATGAAACTTAGAAAATTTTATTCAAAAAGTACTTACGCAAAGTTTAAAATAGAGTTGTCGAAGAATGATTGTCGCGTAAACTACTGGCTGAAGAAGATTTGCAAACTTCGTGACACGGAGCAATTGAAAATAGAAAATTCTTCTGGACGATTCGCTGCAAGAAGCTCACAGGTCGTATTATTTACAAACTTCTCGTACTTACTTTTTACAAAATCACTATTGCTTCATCTCTGATCTCTGATCATGGCAATAAATTTAACAATGATCCAATAATATATATTAATTTATCTTTTACATCCTTTGCACTCTTGCTATTCAACTTACTAGTTGGCAATATACACTATGCATTTGTTGCTATGAACTTAAATCATAATGCAAAAATAAATCAATAGGTAGATTTACCCATTTAATACATACGCACAAATATAATTAAAATTAAAATTGAAATGTCCGTTATTTCCCCGACTTCAAAAAAAGTTAGATGACTATGTTACATGTTTATCTCTTTGGTATAATCACGAGTCTATTATTGGGTCAACTAATTTGAATATACCTATTAAATTATTTAATAAATTATAACAGTAGGCACATACTACCCTGACTTTATTCTTCCTGTACAACAGTAACGTTTTATGTACATTCATATGGTTATACTGACATGATGCTGTATTTATTATTTATTTAATTACTTGTTACATATAATATAACAATATTACAATACCTAAAGAAAAGAACAATCCAATGTATTGAGTTATCTAAAAAAACTTTTTAATATGGTCTGCTGGACCTCTCAAAGCATTCGCGACAGCTCTACATCAGTGTAAAATTATCTTAATAAGTTTATGTAGTTGACCTGCTCTTTTTACTCTATTGAGAATGATAATATACACAAATAAATAGTATAATAATCATTATTTCAAACGGGCGATCTAGGGTATCTACAACTTTGGAATATATCGTGGCCTTTCTTAATGACCAGTTATTTTTCTGTCCTGTGTAATTTAATATTTATGTATCGTTTAAATGTAGAAACGTACCTACCTAATTTCTTGTGGGCCAGTTGGCCAAAATACGCAGGTACTTATCCAGAAGTGGCACTTAACTCAACAGAATAAACTGCGGTGGTGCCTACTGCGTAAACACGGAAATTCCATCCCACAAACGACCTACGCCGTAGAGGTCATTCAAGTTTCATTACCAATAGCCTCCTAGCTCATAACTTATTCAGTTAGGGGTAGCTAATACATTTTAACATTCAATTTGCTACCTGAAGAAATGTTATGATGTTGTAAACCAACGCCTACAAATTCTTTTACATTGTACCATATCACCATCGTATAAGTTTCAACATCCAATAGGCCATTAAGAGCCCAACATCCAACGTTGTTTATCTTAGTCGATCTTAAAATGCAATTTTCTGTATTGTTAAAAAATCAAAAATATTGCAACCTCTCCCAAAAAAAAACTTAGTTTTTACGCTTTAATTATTACCAAAGATCTTCTTTAATATACCTCTGAGAAATCGATAGCTTAACTGTACTTAACCTTAAATCCAAAAACAATGTCTGTTGTCATTTACGCGCCGTTTGTGTAATAAAATATAGAAAGTAGCGCGCAAAAGCCATCGCGACCCCTTATTACTCGCCGCAACACCATCCCTATTACACACAAACAAGTTATTCGTTTCAAATTGAAAACTTTCCACCCCACTAGCCATTTTGCGGCTGTGGCCCATAAATTCCCGACAATTTTGTTTTATTTCTCGATGCAGGCACGGTAATAAAAGTAAGCTGGACGTGAGACAAAGCCTCCAGCCGGGATTACGTGGCCATCGCAATGGATCACTGCAGCCAGTGATATGGTGTCTAAACAACGCCACCTGACTGACTGTTGACGATCCTGTTAACTTTACAGTACTGGCAAAAACTTACTAGACTGATACTTTAGATACACCTAGTAAGTACCTTCATTTTAAAAAACGAAACAAACTGTAAAAACTATATTGCATTGCAATCAAATAATATGACAACGAAATCTAAATTCAAAACACCTTTGAGTTTGCATTTCTCAATTGTGAGTTTTCTCTATAATCAGTATGCATTTGTAGCTCACGATGCATGCATGCTGGAATTTCTCCAATCTCATCTATTCTATTGTTGGCAGGAGAAACAAAGAGGCCGCATGTGTGATCTTCGGTAGACGACTATTGTCCTGCCGGGTTTTAAACTCAATGTGTTGAGTAAGCTGGCTTGAAGTAAGCACTTGCTGAGTATTTCCTAAATAACGCAAAAAATATCGCATAGGTATATGCAATTGTTTCGTCAGCATATTCTATTCTAGAAGCAGTACATTTAACAATTTTCAAAGTAAATAATAATTCTAATCTAGAAAGCAATTATTTTTATAAATTCCGAAATTAATGCGGGTGAAACGGTGGGGAACAGCTACCCCGCCGTTTCACCGGTGCCTTAATTTCGGATTTCTTGCAAGAGTTTCGGGATAAAAAGTACCTTTCCTTAAGTTCCTTTTCTGTACCCCTGACAACATGTGTGCAAAATTCAGTGATGATCGGTTAAGTCGCTAAGGCGTGAAAGCGCGCAAACAAACATACAAATAAACTCACTTTAGCGTTTATAACAATATGGATTTCTATCTGTATAATTTCAACGTGAGCCATCTGCCACAAGAGGTTGATACCTACTAATTGAACAATTCACGGAAAATTATCTTTGTAATTTTCTTGTATCTACTTTTATTACGTTCTTATAAAAATTAGTGTATTTGACCTTCCTGATAATAAAACAGGTAGGTAGGTAGGTACGCGGATTACCCAGGAAAATAACTCTAACAAGACTTTATGACACCAATATCAAATACGCGCTACGGAGCGAGCTTAACAATAAAACATCAATATCGTGCGACAAGAAAGAGCGTGGGAGCCAATTAATTTCTGTTGAGACCACGGTTTATGTTTTCCCGGATAAATAAGGAGATTTAGCAACGATGCCTGAAGCCGCCTCGTAAAATGGCCGGCTCGTAACGGATCCTGACCATTGTCCCAACTAATGATTCTCGATTAGAGTTCAACTACATGTTTAAAATTCAGACTATAGGTATACAGAAACCTCGAGTGACCCCACTATGAGTACATATTATAACTAAAGACCTGTGATAGATATAATGATAGATACGTATCTGAAAATTCCATGACTTAAGTAAGAGATCTATAAGCAAGCATTTAGTTTTTAGTACTACAGTATTTAATTAGTTTTAACTATTATTGATCATTATTCTGAAGAATAAATAATCTTTAAAATCAGGATTTATCCTATTTTACATTAAGTTTATGTTGCATTTCCGAAACCCCACGAGTGGAGCTGCGAGCACGAACTAGTTAAAATTCACATCTATAGATACAATGACTTAATTTACACTTTACCATTTTTTTGTAATTCTTTTGAATAGTAAACAGGAACAACCATATTATACTCGTTGGGCTTGAAAAAATTGAAGACTTGATACCTATTATGTACTTACAAACTTGTAGCTATCTCATTGATTCTTTACGACCACCACAGCATCCACTCTTCGCGCAATATCGGACAACGTAAGAGTCATTCGCTTGCATTTTATTTTCCTAGAGGAGTCGGCGAGGCCGGGCGATGACTAAATAATGACCAGAATAACGCTGTTTTATTGCCGCCTCCGTGTTGCGAATATATAAATGAACTCTCTGGGGAGTGTTAAAGACGCCGCCAAAGAACTCGTGTCGAAACAAGTCTGGCTCAGAGAAATGGCGCCGTAAACCGCCCCTCTCTCTTCCAAGGCATCATTTTGCGCATTCCCCGAAACTACATTCTCGAAAACAAAAATAATAATAGAAACTGTGCAAATATCGCACCTGGCTATATTTATCTGCAGGAATAATCAACTGTAAAATGAATTCAAATTTTTTCCTTCCTCATGTTGAGTGTGATAAGGTAAGGATATAATTCCTACGTTTTAAAATGCCATCTCAATATTTACCTATTCACCATTTAGATAAAAATAACTGTATAAGCAATTATAGACTTTATTGTGATAAATGTTTTTAGTCCAGGACTGTACTTATGAATACTTCAGCTAAAATCTGAATCATCTATATATATATTCTATATATATAAAATGCTTTGTCCTGAAGGACTGATATTTGTTTCAGCCTAAACCGCTGATCGTAAAGATCTGAAACTTGGAAGTTGTGTTCTTTCTATATCGTAGACATCCGATAAGAAAGGATTTTCCAAAATTCAAAAAGGGTGAAAAGGGGATGAAAAGTTTGTATGGAACAATTCCGCGGGAACTCCGAAATTATCGCGGGTGAAATTGCGCGGGACAGCTAGTCTATAATATATTTGTGATTCCAGAGAATGAAAACTATGTTGCTCCTATTGCAAGTGCAATACATACCTATGCCTCGGAACTAATTGAATTATTCACGACTAGAGGGGATAGAATACCTAAGGTATCTATCAATGAAACTTGAATGTCTTTCTTTCCTTTATCAACAAGACGTTCCAGCAAAATACACACATTTTTTATAATACTATATCTTTAAAGCTTTAATGGAAAAAATACTTACCTTTTGTCCGAACATAAAAAGATCCAGGCAAAATAAAAATTTTATTACCTCGCAGCGTCGTGGAAGTATACAATTATTGCATTTGAAATTTTGTTTTGTTCTTCTGATTTGGATGTGCGATGTTATGGAAAATTAAAATGTTAATTGTATCTACCCAATTTCATGAAGGAGTCGAATAGATGCTACGTTGATATACTATTAATGTAATCGTTCGGAAACAGGGAGAGGCAATAAAATTTAGCCTTCAGGTAGATAGAACATGCACCCCACTTCGCCACCTTTGCCAGCATAATTTTTCGCAGTGTGGATTCAATATTATTTCATTTAATTTTATTCTATAAACCGTTTCGGAAATTCACCCGCATGTGTTTCGGAATTCCCGCAGGAACTCCAAAATTCTTTCATATTCTTCTTCTCGGTACAATAACAAACACAACAAAAATAGGATTAGCGAAATTGGTCCGTCGTTCACGCGTGATGCCGTGATTAAGGGAAATAGGGCCGGGCAACATCTAATATACATAAATCACGTGTCACGTTGTTTGTCCGCGATGGACTCCGAAACTACTGAATCGATTGTGATGAAATTTCGTCACTATGTTGTATTTGGCCCAACTTAAAAGATAGGATAGTTTTTATCCCGGAATTCCTGCGGGAACTCCGAAATTACCGCGGAAGAAATCGCGGGGGACAGCTAGTATAGTATAAATTATACTAAAAGAATATGGGGAAAATCAAAAGATACTTTCTATGATAGTAAACAATGATTTATGATAACAATAATACTTTACATTACATGTTATTTACATATATAAACATTATTTGGTATTAATTTTACAGTACAAAAATAGACTTTTAATAAAATAATGACTGAAACTATAATATTATAATATTAAGAATTATGATATTTATCTGCTTACAAAACATAATATTTTTTTTATCATACCTTTGGTCGTTATATATGTATAAGTATTAAACTCAATTTCGTTCTTTACTCGTGTCCCTGGTGTTTAAGCGAAAACTTGGCAAAAACTATATTACCTGAGCGGCGGTGCGAATATATTACAAAGTCCGAGAACCCTTAATTTGCGCCGAATAAAAATATAGAAAGAGGTGGATAGTGAGCATGCGTACCTTGCAAATCCTCGAGCTCGATCGGCGCTAGGGTCTGGATTCTGGAGAGCGGAATCACAACTTGATATTTTAAAGCGGTTGATGCAACGATATTAAGCAGCCATCGAATAAGACATATTTTTGTTCTTTTTTCTTGTTTGACATAAAACGTCATGGTTTTATTATGCGACGGATTTACTGGCCATTATCTTGGGCCAAGATCAAGTCACGATTATTTGGATTGGTTATGCTCACAAATTAAGCCACCAAACCAACTATAAATATTCGGCGCAAACATGCTCCCCCCTTTGGGAATCGGTAGGATTTCCAAAACAGAGAGCTTTAGGGTTCATTTAAGCCCTACCTATTAAATTACAATATACAAATGCGAAATGAAGTCTGTCATTCAGAATAAACTAAAATAATTATAAAATAAACAAACGCAGCGCGCCTAGCATTTTTAGACATTAAAAATTATTAAACAACAAGACTAAAATATGATGTGATCCCCCATAATATTATTGGGTTGGGAGAGCACAGAGTTTGACCATTGGCCTCTTAAACGCCCCGGTGGTAGTGCGTACCAAAGCAACGCGAACTACACCGTCTTTTCCCGGATAAATTTCTTCTATAATGCCTAGAGGCCAGCAAAGCGGAGGGACGTCATCCTGATGAATGAGAACTACCGTACCAACGGTGACTGGTGTGTCCTTCTTATTCCATTTCTGACGCGTTTGTAACGTGTGAAGATAGTCCAAGTGCCATTGCTTCCAGTATGATTGCACGAGGCTATCAAGAAGGACTTTCCTATCGCGCAATGATATACAGTCGTCATTATGATTATATGCAGGTAAATGTTGAAGCGGAGTTGTCATTAAAAAATGGGCTGGGGTGAGTACCTCCGGTTGCGGTGTATCCGAGAGTAAGCAAAGCGGTCGGGAGTTTAGAACGCATTCTATTTGCGTTAACACCGTAAGTAACTCCTCGTATGACAGTAACTGCCTACCTATTACACGGTACAAATGCGCTTTAACACTTTTTATGTTTGCCTCCCATATACCTCCGAAATGAGGTGCGCGGGGAGGAATCGTTTTCCAAAGTATTTTACGATTATTAAGTTCATTTTGGAAAGTTTCATATAAACGATTCGAAGACAAAAAATTATACAATTCATCGAGTTTCGCTCTAGCACCCATAAAATTCGTAGCGTTATCAGAATATAAACACGACACGGGACCTCGTCGCGACAAAAATCTTTTTAAGGCGTCTAAGAACGAGTCTGAGGTTAAATCTGAGGCAAGTTCTATGTGAATGGCCTTAGTCGTAAGACAGACAAACAGACATATGTAAGCCTTTTGGCTTCTAACTCCGCGACGACGGGTCAAAGTAATACCAATGGGACCAGCATAGTCCACACCTGTGTGAGTAAAGGCTTTAGCCTGCTGAACGCGGGCAGGCGGCAAATCAGCCATTATAGGTGATGGCCCCGTAGGTGATAACTTAAAACAAAAGTTACATAACCTTATACGTTTGCGAATAATGTTTCGCGCTGACAATATCCAATATCTTTGTCTGAGAAGAGACATGAGTAGATGCGAGCCTGTGTGGCAATTGAACCGATGATAGTGATCTATAATTAGATTGACAACATGATCGCTACGCGGGAGCACTAGAGGATAGCGGTTTTCGAAAGGTAAAATAGCATAAGCGAGACGTCCTCCAACTCGAAGAAGATTATTTTTATCAAGAAAAGGATGAAGTTTCCAGAGTACAGGAGAAGGTAAGTCTTCCTTCTTCAACAACGCCTTTATATCATTATAAAAATATTTGTGTTGCAGGTCTCGAATAATAGCAGTTTCAGCGGCTTCCAGATCGGTTGATAGGATGACGGTAGAGCGTGGTAACTTCCGCATAAACCGCAATATATACACAACGATTCTAAGAAGTTTCGACCAAGACGAGACCCTTTCAGCGACTGCGTGAAGATAAGAATCTTCTTCGAGAGAACAAGCCACCAACGTAATTGAATTTTTCATTTCAGGCACATCATTATGAAGAGAGGCCACGAAAGGACTTATAGGCCATTCGGAAACTGGAGCGCGAGCCCAAGATGGTCCTTGCCACCAAAGAGCATGATCAATCATTTGCGATGGAAGGAGACCACGCGATATACAATCACTCGGGTTCTCTATTCCGTTAATATGAAAGAAGCGTTCGGGAGCTAAATGCTCATGAATAGCGGTAACGCGATTTGCGACAAACTGTTGCCATCGATGCGGAGATGAGTGAATCCAACATAATGTTATGGTTGAATCCGAAAACGCGAATATTTCACCAATTGAATAGCGTTTATTAAAAGTTAAAAATACGTGACGTGCTAATTTAGCGAGTAATAACGCGGCACAAAGCTCCAATCGGGCCAGTGATACCGATTTAACTGGTGCCACCTTGCATTTAGAGCATACAAGACGCACGTTTGTATCACCATTTGGCTGCTGTATATATAAATAAATAGCACAGCCATACGCCTTCTCACTGGCATCTCCAAAGGCCAGAATATGTACCACACATCCAGTGGCCACACCTAGCCAACGTGGAATGTTTAACCTTGATAAGAGTGGTAATTCACTCTTAAATGTCATAAAACTATCTATTATGTGGGCTGGTGGCTCGTCATCCCAACCTATCTCCTCTAACCAAAGCTTTTGGATAAGTAATTTCGCAAATAATGTGACAGGCGCTACCAACCCCAACACGTCAAAGAGACGAGCAATAGTTGAAAGAATAGTACGTTTTGTACATTTTCCCTCAAATTCAGTGATAGTAAACGTGAATATGTCGGGCACGGGCAGCCACTTAAGACCTAGTATCTTGACATTAACGTCATTAGTGAAATCTTTGGTCGCACGATGCGACTCTGGGATATTATTTAACAATATAGATGAATTACTAGCCCATTTTGCTAACTCAAAATTACCTTTTTTGAAAAGAGCGCGAAGTTCGCGAGACAAGGACACAGCTTCCTCGTCTGTGACCACAGATGTCGTAATGTCATCCATGTAACAGTATTGGGATGCGACTTCTGCCGCACTGGGATACTCTGAACCTTCATCAGCTACCAATTGACGCACAGTCCGCATAGCAATATAAGGACTGGATCGAAGTCCAAACGCCACAGAGTTAAATTGGAAAACACGAAGTGATTCGAAGTCATTAAAGCGAAATAATATTTTTTGATATTTTCGATGATCATTAATAACAAAAATACGTAAATACATTTGTTTGACATCGGCGGAGACTGCGATCTTAAATAAGCGAAAATTAATTAGCAGTGTAAACAAGTCGGTCTGTAAATTAGGACCGGTATGTAATATGTCATTTAGGGACACTCCTGTATCAGTACACGCACTTGCGTCCAGTACCACACGCGTCTTCGTAGTTGCCTTATCAGGTCTACATACAGCGTGATGCGGAATAAAGTACCCATCATTAACTGCTGAAGGTGAATATGGTATTTCTGATAAATACCCTTTATCTAAATAATCTTTTATAACTTCATTATAAGCCTGTCTCAATTCAGGCATAGTTCTAAATTTACGCTCTAAAGCGGCATACCTACGCTTAGCAATAGCATGCGAATTACCTAAAAGACCAGGATCCCGTCTAAATGGTAATGCGGTGATATAGCGACCTGAAGGGTCACGTGACACACTGTCGCAAAATATTTTTTCGCATTCTATATTTTCAGGACTATCGATGTCACACAGTGGTGAAGCCTCTAACTCCCAAAACCTTTGTAAACTATTATGTAAGTCATCATTTGTTATAGGACCGAAGGACCAGGCTATGTCATTAATCGGAGCAGAAGCTAAGGCGGGTATTCTGCCCATGACTATATAGCCAAGCGTGGTTTCGAGAGCTGGAGGAGCGGCGGCAGTGCGGAGAGACACAGCACGACCTCCAAGCAGGAGGTATGGGAACAGCTGAGCACCGAGGATAGCCTCGACTTCGTTCGGCGTGTGCCAGCCTTCATCTGCCATAGGTAAACCCTCCAAATATTCCAGAGCGGACGTATCTACATAACTTGTAGGTAAACGCTCGGTTATGTTGTCAACTACGATTAATTTGACAACATATCTATCATCAGAAAAGCGAGAAGTGATGGTAAGTGTGACCCATCCCTTAACTGGGGTCGATATATTTCCTACAGTTTTAATAACGGAGTTAGTAAGCGGTATTATATTTAAATTTAATTTATGACAACATTTTAGTGTTATAATATTGTTTTGCGAAGCGTTATCAATAAGGCATCGAACTATTTTTCTATCACCATTAGCGGTACTGGCGTAAACTTGCGCAGTAGCTAGTATAATCTGCGTATTACGCTTATAATTATCAAAAGTAGCGGGTGAGTGTGTGTGCAACGTGATTGAGGTACTTGCACCGGGGACTGGTGCGGCGGGAGCGAGCGGGGGATCGACCGTGGCGCGCGAAGACCGTTAGGTAGGGCTTAAATGAACCCTAAAGCTCTCTGTTTTGGAAATCCTACGGATTCCCAAAGGGGGGAGCATGTTTGCGCCGAATATTTTATAGTTGGTTTGGTGGCTTAATTTGTGAGCAAAACCAATCCAAATAATCGTGACTTGATCTTGGTCCAAGATAATGGCCAGTAAATCCGTCGCATAATAAAACCATGACGTTTTATGTCAAACAAAAAAAAAAGGACAAAATATGTCTTCTTCGATGGCTGCTTAATATCGTTGCATCAACCGCTTTAAAATATCAAGTTGTGATCCCGCCGTCCAGAATCCAGACCCTAGCGCCGATCGAGCTCGAGGATTTGCAAGGTACGCATGCTCACTATCCACCTCTTTCTATATTTTTATTCGGCGCAAATTAAGGGTTCTCGGACTTTGTAATATATTCGCACCGCCGCTCAGGTAATATAGTTTTTGCCAAGTTTTCGCTTAAACACAGAATCGACATTTTCGTCTACATCAAAAGCATCACTCCTTGTTGCATTTTAATGTAGACGAAAATGTCGATTCTGCATTGGAATGCAATAATAGATCTTCTAGTGCAACTGCAATGATGACAAAACCTACAGCGGGAGCCCGAATGGCATCGCGACGCAGTATGCTTTGTACTTAAGCAATTAGTGCAATATTTATTGACCTTTATAAATTCGTATCGTGCCTTAACGCTTAAACCTTTAAACTTCGGGCAATCGAACAAAACGTTGTGCTCCGACCCGCTGCACACAACACAGACAGACGAGATAGGATTGGAACCTGTTGTAATAGCAAAAGAACGTGACGCGGTAGCATGTGCCGAGCGCGTACGTCCCTGCGAATATGCACTCTGCTTACCGGAAGGAACTACAATTGGTTTATTAGATGAATTATTTACAGAATTATATGTACGAACATTAGAAGTGGTAGCCGTAGTTGTGCGTTCTAGCACCTTTACACGATGGCGAATAAATTCAATTAAATCAGATGTAAGCGGAATATCCTTATCACGAATATTATTTTCGAAGGAATGTATGAGCGAAGTATCTAACCTTTTTAGAGCAAGGAACATTATTATAAAATCCGATAAATTAGGAATATCAAGTTGCTTTAAAGCATTAAGCGATGATGAAAATCTTTCAATAAACTTATTTAGCTGGACACCATTATCTAAAACTATTTTACTGTCGAACATATTGTTCAAATAATATGTGCCCAGCGTACGTACATCTTGATACTTCTTGACTAGAGCGTCCCATATGGAAGTGTAGTTCTGTTCGTTCGGAATGATTCCCGCAAACACAGTAAGTGCCTCGCCGCTTAGCTTGCCCACTAAGTACTGGACGCGTTGAGCGTCACACAAATTTTTATTATTATGAATGTTACTTTTAAAAGTTTCGTAGAACAATGGCCAACCCTCTGGTTTTCCATCAAAACTAGGAAGCTCTATGGGCGGTAATTTTATAATATGAGTATCACCGACGGAGGCGCAAGCGACCTTGGCTTTATCATTGCTGTCCATAAGGGAGTTTCTAACGTGCTGTAATTTGGAGTATATTTCCTCAAAAGCCAGCCAATTTGAATAATTTGGACTATATGAGGGATCACTCTCCATTTCTAATGCGTTATGCTCATCACAAAGGCTATTAAATTGTTCGTACAGTTTAGCAATATTACTAGTATTAGCCAAAAATTCCTGCTTAAGGCGAGTTTCGGAAAATGAAACCTTTTTAGTTTTCTCATATAAATCAGTAATATGAGAAAATATAGCTTGTTTTTTGGCTATTACTATTTTTAAATTAGCCATTTTTATTAAAAGTTTAAAATGTTACACGAAACCCGGGTAATTAAATTATACCTAGTATTTGACGTATTAATTTGACGTATAATGGAGGAAAATTATTATGCGTTTTGAACAAATTAAACGAAATATTAATGAATATTTTACAAATAGCGGTGCATTAACTTTGCGAATATATTATATATTTATTTTATTACGGTTCTAATCCGGCTCGAAGGACCAAAAAATGTTTAAGCGAAAACTTGGCAAAAACTATATTACCTGAGCGGCGGTGCGAATATATTACAAAGTCCGAGAACCCTTAATTTGCGCCGAATAAAAATATAGAAAGAGGTGGATAGTGAGCATGCGTACCTTGCAAATCCTCGAGCTCGATCGGCGCTAGGGTCTGGATTCTGGAGAGCGGAATCACAACTTGATATTTTAAAGCGGTTGATGCAACGATATTAAGCAGCCATCGAATAAGACATATTTTTGTTCTTTTTTCTTGTTTGACATAAAACGTCATGGTTTTATTATGCGACGGATTTACTGGCCATTATCTTGGGCCAAGATCAAGTCACGATTATTTGGATTGGTTATGCTCACAAATTAAGCCACCAAACCAACTATAAATATTCGGCGCAAACACCTGGTTTCTCGTGTAGGCAAATCCTTTTGAGTTTACTCAATTCATAAAAACTCTGCTCAAAACCTTGAATGGCATTTGAGTACCAAACGAAAAATTTAATTATGAATAATTGAAATCAAAAAACAATGGTAATAATTATCATAAAACAAAATACAAAGACAACTACAACTATTTTTGTATTAAAATTTGGAATTATTCTGTTAAATAGGTATATTCAGTTTGGTTTTTTTTTAATATGTTTGCGAAAGGTTATACTTTGAACATAATTATTTAATATCATGGTCTAGGCATAGGCCTGCCCATGATAAGGTATGAAGACATTGATAGAAACACATAAAACCTACTAACAAACCAAACCGACTTTATCTAATCAGTCACTCTCGATTAAAAATTAAGTTTTAACATATTACCTACTCGCAAATTTAATTTTCTTTATCAATAATAATTAATTAGGTATCTACTAGTAAGTTAACAATGACTTGTATAGACCGATATTTTTAACAAAGCTAAAATCAGGCGCTACATAATAATTACATACGAGTGTCGAGTATATTACAAAATTTATATTTTCTCTAAATTTTTGGCTTAGTAATTTTAAGTAACAGAAAAAGCTACACATATGACACACAATATGTATATTAATTATATAAGTCGCTTTTTCCATAATAAAATACGTACACAATTTATTAAATTCAATCGTGTATTACTTTTCATTATTTTATTTCTTCGCAAGCACCTACTCCCGTACCTACTTATGTAAGAAATTAAATTAATGAAAGGTATGTTTTGCCTTTTTATGATTTGTGACAAATTTTATTAAAAGTAATTAATATTGAGTAAGTTAGGGTAAACTCGGGTATGACATAAGTTTACCCCATCTATTTCATGGTTTAGATAATATTTTATTAATTAATGTAGGTATTGCTCCATCATATACATATAGAAATCTTGTTTGTGAAGAGGGTCATTATCGTTACTGAATGAATAGATTTTCTGGACACTGCTTTCAAACTAGTTGTAGTTTTATCACCAGCCGGGTTTAATTTCACGTCTACAAAAGTGTGCCGAAGTTACCCCCGCTTGATCTTATAGTACGTGCGTGACACAGTCGACTGTGAAATCGAATAAACTGAATTGAACGTTTTCAGTTTTACTATGAATTTAAAAATTATAGAAAAAAATGTATTTAATACCCATTTATTTGGCAGCTCACTGCGTCACACTAATTTGTATATAAATTTAAACTAGTATCGGGATATTGGGTTTATTCGCAGTACCAAGTGGTTCTTCTTACTTTCTTCTCGCCGGAGCGACGAACTTCACCCGGAACGCCTCGCAGAGAATTATCTGAAAGCATAATATAATCGCTGTTCATTTTAAACAAGATTCCATCTAAATATTTAAACCAATCGGATTATCTGAGGGTAAAAGAAACTCTTGACAAAAAATCTGTAGATATTATTTCATCATTGTCACTAATCAGCCGACAAACGTCCACTACTAGACAAAGGTTATCCAAAGATCTCCGCCAGCCCATGACCGACCCTGCGTCACTTTCACACTGCCCTTGATTTTCAGCATCCCTGGCTGGCTCTATCTTGTGGGAGGTTTCAACATTAATTACAAGATAATCCAAAAGATCTACAATAATTACTACAGTAAAGGAAAGAAAACACATTTATTATTAAAGTTATCAAATGCATTTTGGCTATAAGGAAAAACAAACACAAAAGTAACTGACAATCCTCATATACAGGGTTAGTACGAAATAGGGTACAAAGCCAAAAGAATATCGAAGTTCCCATGACACCAACATATACATATTTTGCTTAATTTTTCTCCTAAAAATGCACAGATTTCAAGAAAATGATTTAAACACCTATCCTTTTTTAACCTTATCATAGCTGTGTGCCAGTGCGATCAGTCTACCTAGCCAAATTGACATTCTACAATCGTTAACGCATAGAAAACTAATTGACGAATCGTCATGTCACTTGGTCAGTCAATCAAAACTCTAGTTTTGTCGTGACTACGTGAAAACTAGAGTTTTGTAGAATGTCAATTTGGCTAGGGGACCTGGAATATCCTCGCTTAAAAACAAATCTGACGTGGATTGTGGATCGTGATTTGTTGATATTAAATATTTTTTTTATAAAAGATAAGTGTGTTAGTAATATTTATACCAAAACAAAAAGTTCTAAGCGAAACCGCGAGGTAGTCGATGGTGCCCAAACTAATAAGCATTACCGCAACCGTAACAAAAATTCCCACCGTACCCAAAGAAGTATCACTTAAAAAGTATGAAAATAAATTATCATTTCTCAATCAAATTATGTTTTATTCTTTGTTCGTCCCGAAGTTTAGTCCCACATTCCAAAAAAATCTTGGTTCGTCCCATATCACTATTGATGTATCGCCTCGTCCCAAATTTACATGTAATTAATATGCATTTATAGCTACTATCCTTCCGTGTATACTTAGGTAGTAGGTACATCTATGCACTTTCTAGTGTATTTACCGACATGTCTCCCTTTCGAATTAACCTTGTATATAAAAGACAAGCCTTACTAATAAGTAAAGGCGTGAAAACCAACAAGGAAGCAAAAGTACATTTAAAATAATATGCCACATTCAACAACAGGAAGGCCCCAGAAAGCGTGCCTAAATGATTTTCTACTGACCTACACAAGCAACTCATTGATGTAACTTCACGAATACGAAATCGTCTAACAGACCTGAGGAAAGATGGTACGTGGTTTTAGCGTTTAATATTTAAGGACAGTCATTGATATACATCGTGTTAATGAATTAACTGAAAACTAGAAAGTAGTTTGCTTAGAATCAACTAGCGAATCGATCACACTATGTTTTAATATATATATAAATAAATTATTTATAATACAATATTTGGCACCGGTAGGTGCGGGCAGAGCGCTTGGAATTTCGTAGATAGCTCACCTCCAAATTAATGTTGAATAATTTTCAAAGTATTATTTTTTTACATTAAAAATATTTTAATCATATTATTGTTTATTCTTTTAAATGGGTTGTATCAGGTTTTCAGTTAATTCATTAACACGTTGTATATCAAAGGTGGCAGTAGTTTATGTGTGATACGCGTATATTATACAAGTATATCATACACTAATTACTTGTATAATATAGACCGAAATTAATTCTTTCATATTTCATATCATAGTAATGAACTCTGTTTAGTGTTAAAAAGTTCTTACATTTGTCGTCATTTTTATCATTGTCCGTTGACTCCTGGCTGTTAACTGACGCCATCGATGCCCTCTTGCTACGTTGCTGCTGTATTAGTTCTGTAAATAAAAAATATTTCGTTTATCTTACACAATTCTCAATCATGTGGTTTAATACATACATATACATAGACTAGCTATCCCACGCGGTTTCAGCCGCGATAATTTCGAAGTTCCCGCGGAATTGTTCCATACAAACTTTGCAACGCCTTTTCGTACCCTTAGGGGTTAAATTTTCAAAAATCTTTTCTTATCGGATGTCTACGTCATACAAAAAACACACCCTCCAAGTTTCAGGTCTATACGATCAGCTATTTAGGCTGTGCGTTGATCCATCAGTCATTCAGGACAAAGCATTTTATATTATGTATAGAATAGGGAAAATATAAATAACAATCTTAGTGATTAGGTACATTATAATATAGTCCTTGATAGATTTTATCTGTTCTATTTTCAAATGACTCATAACGTTCGGTATGTACTCGTAAAAGGATGTTGATATTAGTAGAATTACATTCACCTGCAAATACATATATCAGTTTTTATCAGTGGTTTTTACTAAGTAGGTACTGGCACGTATCAGTTGGTACAACAGTAAAGGCCACACCCAAGACAAAATTCTATTCTTTAGTCAACTAAACCATAGTACATAGATATCTATCGGCAATACAAAAGTTCAAAGAAATCATCCAATCTTGTTGGAAACGACAAGGAGGGAGGGATCCGAACTGGCCTTCGCAGTTGGGGACCTATTTAGAAGGGTTGTCGCGTAGCGCTCTCGTACAGTCAATATTACGCATTAGATATTGTTTACTTGTGACAATCTAAAGCTAGTGGTCGGCATTATTAAGCTGTCACAGCCTACTATACATATATTCCCCTTAATAATAAAAAAATGATTAGGTATATCCTGTCTTATTTAATTTACATAATGTTTCTCAAGATGCCATTAAGTTTATGAACCTTAATTAAACTGTTACTATTTTTTTTGGATTACCTACTCATTGCTATGATAAAGAACTCTTGTTTGTCATCGATAAATATATATTTCTACTATATTTGTGAAATTTTGTTTGTGTGTATTCCTCATATAAAAGGGGCAGGAAATGTCACCATTGTTGTCCATAACATAGCGATCGTCAGCACACAGTGGAAGCTAAATGCATCTAAAATGTTGATACACATTTACTCGTATCCGACAAAACATAGGAAACAATAATATTGGAATTTGACCGTCCATTTAACACAAGCTGACTACAAGTACAATTAGATTCAGTAATTTACACAACCATTCAGTAATTATAAACAATACAAACGACAATCGCCATGTGACTCATAACGATAATCTACTTAGAGTTTGCAAAGAGAGGTTCTTTGTAGAAAACCCGTATATGTACTATGTAGGTACCTATGCTTAGATCATAATATACGTAACTTGTTGCTTGACACAATACAGCGCTTTCGTAACTAGCACAGTATTGCTACGATTTAAACAATATTGCCATTAACTAACCTATTTATATTTAAATCTGCAGGAGAAATGCATTTAAGTGATACGCTTTGCGAATAACTATATAAATAGGTACCTATATATTTTTCACGCTGGCTCCGTACCATTCATCTATGTAAATAATCTTATAAGTATGTTAAGTACTTATGTATGCTACAGTATTCTTATCAAAGCGTGTCATTGTTATCGAAACAAAATAGAAATGCTGAATTTATATTTAGATAATCATAAATCATACCAAAGTACATAATATACCTAGGTACCAAGTATTTTACGAACTTGATATCAATATACTTTGCACGAGTTGAACAAGCCTTCTAATTTATTGGATATCCGAATGAAGAATGGCAATACGAAACGGGGACGTATAACAGCGCACATTACACATGTGTACGTATAACTCGAGTGCCGGAATCCACAAAACAAAAAGGAAGTGATATAAAAAAGTTGGGAGTACTGTCGTTCCCACATAATAAGTGGTATGCACATTGCACATGCAAGTAAGCGGAGTACTGACGGGTGTCTAATAAAAAGTGCAGTCGTCGACCCCGCGTGCGTCAGCCGCGTCGATATACGTATACTTACCACAGAACAGATAGAAGGAAACAAAAGAAACAAAAGAAACAAACAAAAGAAAACCAGTGTCGCCGGGTGATTTTCATACACAAAACTATTCATCACGCACAAAAACATACATTAACGCAACGAAATGTATTAAACGCCACTTGGTTAGGTTTTTACTTACTAAGAGACTATTATGGAAAATATAATTGGGATGCCAGCAAAATAACTTTTTGGAATTTTGAGCATTTGCTCTAACTTCCTTCGCAACCGTGGCGCGCCTGCCTCGGCCTCGCCTACAATGTCCTCTTTAGTTAATTTATTTTATCTGTGGTACTTAAATACATACTACTTCATCCGTCACGTACCAATACAGGGAGCGGGGAGCAGATGACTAGCAATTAAAAAGTTTGTACGCATTAACTATGCGGGAATTAGTTTGGCCCGACTCTCGAGTCTAAGCTCCGAGCTCCGGAACAGATAGGCTTAACAGTAACTTAAGTTCATTTATGACAAATGTGCTCAAATTCATTCCGTACTTTGCTAAACGATAGGAGCTTTTGATTTCAGTTAGAGTTTTTTGTGCCGTCGGCTCAATTGGAACAAAAACCTAGTAGGGAATTTACGTACCTATCTTATGCACTGTTTTATTCGTTTTTTTTTTCATGAAACAGCGTAAATAACGTAGGTATGATTTTCGATTGCCCATTAATTCATTCTCTAATCACAAAAACATTATACAAACTCGTATAACAGCACACACTATAAACATAACTACAACAAACCATTACTCATCGTATTGTCTCACACGTGCCGATTTGGGCACATTGCATTGTCACGTATTTTTTTTTTTGTTATAACTTGTAAAATACATAGTTATTGACATAAGAGCGTAAAATAAGTAATACCTGATGAATGACGATATTAGAAGTTAGAACTGTATTAATAAACACTAAACAAAATACGCTTAGTCCTTTTCATTTTGCAGTGCAATAAGCGAGACAGACAATATCGTGAATATATTACGCAAAGGTTTTATTTAAACAGCCAAATGATGTGCACAGAAATGTCTATTTTTAACTGCTAAAATAGTTTTGAAGTCAAATTATTAAAGTAAGCAAAAATTATGTTTTATATCATTTATGTCCTCGTTTCAGATTTTGCGGTGTGTTTAAGTATGTGGAAATATTTTAAAATATCTGTAAAATGTAACACACACGTGTCGAAAAGATACGCTTTCTCTAACTATGCTGACTCATATAAGAGAGCACCTTCTGAGAATATGCAATGCAAAGAATAGCTATTCCATCGAGACAATAATAATAGGCATAAAATTAACTCATATTTTATCGGAAGTATATAGGTACTTTCTATAAAATATTAGTTCTATTACTGGCCGAGTTTTGCTTTCATAATCCATCATAGAGGGTATGATCACGATAGTGATTTATTTATAAAATATTTACCTTCACCTGATCGATTTGTTTGAATAAGTAGGTACCTTGTAAAGTGCACTTTTGACCAAAAATAAAATCGCGTGCCTCAATTAGCAATAATTCTAAATCCCTAAAACTGAAATAATGCCAATTTCTTTAGGATTCTCTTAAGGATAAATGTAATGTATGTATCTCATACTTTTTTTATTTAACGTGAATTTTGAACACGCAGTTAAAATTGTTAGAGTTATTTGCATTGCCTTTTTAGTTCGCATTTTACTGCTCTGTTTGTTTTTATTAGGTAAACTAAACATATTTCCGCTTCTTTATTACCTTTATAAAAAACTTTTTAGATTTTATATGACTTTTACCTTTTTTCTGCATGGCTTGATCCCACAAAAGAGAGGTGATGTCGTCCACCCAAGCGTTCCTTATCGCTGGATCCCTGGTCTCCAACTTGTATGACTTCAGATTCCGTTTCTTGTACCATATCGTGAACTTGTGCTTGTCGATTTCCTTTGCTGTTATCCCCAAATCGTCCACTCTTATATGATCCTTGTAGATGAAAAACTCCACTGTCAATTGCTGAAAGTTTTAAAGAGATTGCTTCGATTTGATTTTTTCTATGTCGTTTGAAAGTTTATTGAAGATGACGATCGAGCACTATTATTATTTTATATGGAGGTCATTTCGAACAATGGAACTGGATTTCAAGGTTAGTATAACATGAATTTTCCTGATCTCTTTTAAATAATAATAGATGAAGGGGACATGATAAGTCAATCATATTAAAAAGTTGACTAAGTAGGTACATAACATTCCATAAAGAGCACATTTGTTTCAATTTCTCCTCATAATGAGGAGAACATAGAAGGTAGCTATATTAACTACTACGTGTATCTGTATAGTAAAGTGAACTTTCCACGTTACTCGTTTTATGTTTTACTAAACAGCTGAGTGTTGCGATGCGTGGCAAATCAGATGTTCCACAACGCAGACAAGGTCATCGCTCGACGCCATTTTACTTTATTGGTGTTTCATAACACTGTTTTGTTTAGTTAACCAATTCTATGTCATATCCGTTTATAACCGTGACATTAGAGTGTGTTGATTTTTATACGTATTTATTTATTTCTTGGCTACGTTTCTACAGGCGGTGATAGATGGACAGCGGACACGATCTGACGCCAGCACATCGTCTCGCCGCGTTTGGCATAAACTGCAGATTTTGCAAACACTTCTCATGGCTTCATTATTATTCATATTATTTAAAAAGTGATACTACAACTATTTTAATACAACCTTTATCATTAAAACTGGTCGCTTTTATTTCACAGAACGAGGTTTCGAATGAATTTGTTTTTGGGCATACAAATGATAACTATATTTTTTGAAATATTCATAAAAACTATAACGTTAATTTCAATTTAAGTTGCTACAGAAGTGAAACTAGCGCTACCCGCTTAATATCTTCTAATACGATAGTAGGTATGTCTAAATATGTACGAGTAGAATAGAGTAAATACAAATGTTTGATGATAAAACTGGAGCATTTGAAATTGACATAAAAAAGTTTAAACAAAAAACCGGCAATTAGGGATTTAGAATTATTCCGTGTTCGTGTAGTTCATTGTACAAGATTTAGGTCTTCGTCAAATAACTATCTCGCCAACTGTCAAAGTATATAGGTACCTATGCCACTGTTTTATCTTAACGCGACATATTTTGCTGATGGCTATTACGTATTTAAATATTATTCAGTTTATTTTTTTATTGTTTATTGATAATTAAGAATGAATCATTGAAATTACTCACTTAGATGATAAAAATTATAAATAAATAATTTACATTTTAACCACAAATTGGTACAATGAACGTTTAAAACAGTTGAAGTTACTATACGAGTAACGTCACTGGCTGTTCGCCGCGGTTTCATCCGCGGTAATTTCGAAGTTCTGTTAGCAATTTCGGAATAAAAAGTATCCTATGTCACTCAGGACTACCGTAACTTCCTTTATGTGATCAAAGCCGTACCTAAATATACTTACTGCTACAACAGCAATAATAAAAAGTTACGGTATCTTGTAAAATATGTAGAATATGTACCTACTTCTGTCTGGCAACAAAGAGTTCTCGAGGAATCTCGGAATATACTCTGGTAAAACTGCGAGAAAATACTACTAATAATAAACTAGTATTATTATAATAATAATAATATTATAATAATAATAAGTAATAGTATTATTCCGTCTCCCAGTTTCATGCCTCCTCATACCCCGTAATACCGCGCAAAAGTTTCTTGGTAAATTCCGAGGAAAGTTCGACACAAATATTGAATCTACAAGTGACAATTATTCACTGAGAGCTGACAGTAACAGTCATTATCGCTGTCAACACACATGACAGTCATTACGATACGCACACATGCACATTATGTGTGTGCGTAACCTACCTATAAGTCCAAGTCGGTCGGATCGTCTATAAACTCGTAGGAAAGTAGTTGAATCAGTTCATTTGTATGGACCTTATGGGCTGACAATACGAACCTTACGATAGACCTCAGTGAGTAGCACGAGCTTGTCGAAGAGGAAGATCCTCATAAGTTGCCGCCGCCGCCTCGCGTAGTCCATGGCCGTAAACTCGTTCTGCCGCAACAGCCGACCCTGGCTCAACAAGTTTATGTGCGGCTGAAAACGGAGGCACAGGTCATAATCATAATCATCGTTCAACTTGAAGGCAATTTATGAATTACTTTGTGTTCTATAACTAATAATAATCGAAGAAAAAAGTATTAGAACAGCAGACCTTTGAAAATGTTAATTGATTGCAATTATAATTGTTGTGATAATTTGAATAAATATACCTACGTTTTCAAGAAGTTAGAATTAGATAGAGCTATAAATATTACGAGTAGGTACAAGAGAGTATTAAATTATCCTACTAATATTATAAATGTGAAAGTGTGGATGTTTGGATGTTTAGATGTTTGTTATTCAATCACGCAAAAACGGCTAAACAAATTTGGATGAAATTTGGCATGCACGTTTTCAGGGGTACAGAGAAGGACATAGGCTACTTTTTATCCAGGAATTCAAGCGGGAACTCCGAAATTACCGCAGGTGAAACCGCGGGGCACGGCTAGTAAGTAATAAGTATTATAAACATGAAAACGGTGAAATTACCTTAGATTAATTCATCTAATTGTGTGTCTCGACACGGTTAAAAAATTTGATTCAAAACTAATTATTTAATAACCAGCTCCTACATCAAAACTTTTTGATAGTACGTTTACTTTCAAAATGCGTTTACTTTCATACGATTTCAGTTTTTTAAGTGCTTGTCACACTGTTTTATGTATTTGTGTAGCGTTTTGGTGTTTCGACACAAAAAAATAAGTTCTCTTGGTGTTATTATTGGCTTGATAATCACTAATAGTAAAGATAATGCTTGTTGTACATTATATTATAACTCATGGTCCTAAAGCACAGCTTGTATAGTCAATCATTCAATCAATCAAACATTTATTGCAAACAAGTGTACATTTCAAGTCAGATGTTACATAATATTATATTGTGCTTACAACTTA
Source organism: Zygaena filipendulae (assembly GCA_907165275.2). Classification (NCBI taxonomy): domain Eukaryota; kingdom Metazoa; phylum Arthropoda; class Insecta; order Lepidoptera; family Zygaenidae; genus Zygaena; species Zygaena filipendulae. The sequence goes on from OU015649.1 coordinate 5,825,801, forward strand.
GTAACCCTATGAGTACAACTGATACAATACATATAATAATATATTTAAAATAATGTAACAGTAGTGAAGTAAACTAACAAATAGACCAATGCTGTTAAACTCAAAAAAATAGTACAAACTCACCGGACAATCTCTAATGTTTTCTAATGCCATTATCCCATCGATAGCTGTTAAGACACACTCGACCATAGTTTTTGCTTGTTTCAAACTTTCCAATGGCGTTTCGTCACCGTCCGACGACTCTCCGTTGCTGCCGCCAGTCTCGTCACTGTCTACGCTCAATTTAGATATCCTAGATTCTGTCTCACTTCGCTCGCTCTCGTAATTTGAATATGTTTTCACTAAATCATCCAAGAACAACCTGTACCTGGGTATCCTTTGTACAGGCTCCAAAAGATAACTCGAAAGGTCTAACCTATCGTCTAATTGTAATTGTTTTTCCTGAAAAGATATTCAAAATTTTGCATGTTAGTTTGACGCATCTAATAGTATTATAGAGTGTAGGTATGGCATAATTTACAATAAAATTCAAACTTATTATAGTACCTGATGTGTAACTTATGTAAACTCTATTGTGACGGTCACCAACCTAAAAGAGACCAATCCGAATCCGAATCCAAGAGAGTCAAACCGGGTAGAGTATACAGACGGGTGGGTCTTAATAGAAAATATAATATGTAGTTAGACATAGTAGACTTTCACTTGGCTTTCTTGTTAATTTATATCATCAAAATATATGGTCCGCGTGATATGTGATCGCGTTCGTGGGGATGGATTACTGGAGCATAATTATATTTGAACACAAGTAGACTGAGAAGTTAGTTGGCCAGAGAGGAAATAGCACGTGACAGTTTAATAAACTTTCACTCGGTTAAGGCAAGTAAGTTATTTAATTACAATCATTTGCAGATCGTACTCCGAATAGCTAGGCTTGGGTTTCAGCTGGAACGAAAATATAAATATATTTTTTAACTTATATCTTCAAATATGGCACATTTAAAAACGCTTCTTAAAGATTATAATTATTTAGTTTTGCGAGTAATTAAAATTTTCTGGATTTTTTCTTGTGTATGACTTCATTTGCTAAAAATATAGAAAATATAAAATAAAGATAGGTACTAATTACGTAACTGAATAGATAAACTAAAGCTCTCTGAACCGAAGAGAAAATTGACAAAGCAAAAAATATGAAGACATCATAGAAATGGAAGTTAGACGTAGAATCCACAGTCCTCCTTAACGATCAAAGAGAGACAGATAGATATGACTGAGTCTGTGGAGAACTGATTGTGATAATAATCAAATGCGTTATAATAGTGCGTATGTAGATATAATATAAGTGCAACGGTATATCTATCAGTCAGGTGGTTTCTCGAAGTGCCTGTGATTCCATACACCGTAAACGGCAGAAATGAGGAAATAATATAATACAGAGCACGCATCACCGCACCGGCTCTTGATGTATGCGGCCAAAGATGCGATCAATGCATTTCTTATGGCAGGCAGTATTGAGCCGCTATTCCGTGATCAATAGTTTGTAATATTATGATACTTAAGTTGCATGCGGAGACAAAGGCTTATAAAATAAAATGTAGGCAAGATAGCTGTGTGCTTGAGTGTGTAACAGGAGATAGATAGACGTAAGGTATTGGATAAAAAAGTTTCGCACTCTTAGCAGTAGACCAACAACGCATACTAGGCATGCCGCCGGGGTATGCAAATTAAAACTCTATTAAGTCCGTCAGACACACAATAAAAAAAATATACTAGCTTAATATAAGTATATTAAGCTTTTTCAAATTAATAGAAAAATGCTTAGATAAAGCATTAAAATTTAGGAGTGACATGTTGGACTGAAAACTAAAACCTAGCCTCTAATAGGTACGGAACCATAATACGAGCTGACAACAAAAAAATTTTACTTGCAAGTAACACAAACTTTACATTATACTGCGACGTTGCATCCTCGAGATTTATTAGAGATGTTTTACTATGTAGTCCATTCTTCAATGTACTGGCATCGCACACAATTATTTAGAGCTCTAAAGGAGAATCAAAAATAAAAAGATATTCAATTGACTACTGTGTACCCCTCCTCCCCGCCCCACCCGGCGTAGCGCCTGCGTTGCCGCACGCCGCCGTGCCAGCTCATTCGTTTTTTGTGTGCCGGCATCGCCACTACTAAATAGGTTTTTTTGTAATCTTGAGCTAAAATACTTTTTATTCTACCTACAAAAAATAATAAAATAATGTGAAGTTAAAGGTTAACTATGGGTAAACGTACAAACAAAGAGAAAGAAGCGAATATCTCAAAACGACTACAGCGCATTGAGCTTTACCTTCGTCGGTCCCTGTGCATCAGACATGCGATGGTAAGTCGTTTTTTACTCACCTTTAGGTGTCACATTATTATAATTCAATTAATAAACAAATAAATGGAAAGCTTTGATAATATGCATTCATCGTAAAATTACCCACCTTTGTGTGTTCTTGAACCATCGTTTTAACGAGTATAGCCATAATAAAAGCACAGCTAATGTAACATTGCTAGCATACCCACTTTTTATTTCATTTTATGCTTTATTATGCTTTTATTTACGTATGTGTCGTATATACAGACTTTGTGGTTAATGATTGATTGTTGACATTATCTATGTTGTATTTTGCATTGTGTCTTTTGTACGAAAACCTAGATACACATACTACTTGCTTCTATTTACGTGCCTGTTATTTATGTACTGCTATTATTTACGTGATCATGGTTGATAACAAGATACTCTGACGAAAGAATGGAATATGGCTATTTTTCCTGATGCAATCATGGCTAAGCTATACATACTACTTGACGTGTTCATGATAGATAGCTTCATCCGTCTCGTGTCGTAACGTGATTACGCCCATAGACGTTAAAATATTCGAGTGCCTCAACAGCTTGTGCACTACATTTCCAGGATCGTGTCGACTCTAAGCTATACTACTTGACGTGTTCATGATAGATAGCTTCATCCGTCTCGCGTCGTAACGTGCTTACGTCCAAAGACGTTAAAATATTCGAGTGCCTCAACAGCTTGCGCACTACATTTCCAGGATCATGTCGACTCTAAGCTATACTACTTGACGTGTTCATGATAGATAGCTTCATCCGTCTCGCGTCGTAACGTGCTTACGCCCAAAGACGTTAAAATATTCGAGTGCCTCAACAGCTTGTGCACTACATTTCCAGGATCGTGTCGACTCTAAGCTATACTACTTGACGTGTTCATGATAGATAGCTTCATCCGTCTCGCGTCGTAACGTGCTTACGCCCAAAGACGTTAAAATATTCGAGTGCCTCAACAGCTTGTGCACTACATTTCCAGGATCGTGTCGACTCTAAGCTATACTACTTGACGTGTTCATGATAGATAGCTTCATCTGTCTCGTGTAGTAACGTGATTACGCCCAAAGACGTTAAAATATTTGAGTGCCTCAACAGTTTGTGCACTATATTACCAGGCTCTCGCGATCGAAATGAGCACCGCTTAAAGTCCAGATCACCCTTAAAGTACCTTCCAAGGTCAACTTCATGTCGCGGTGATTAAACAAGTGCACCCTTACACGAACGATCTGGTTCGAGATTTCTTTCCATAGAAGAGAACTGGGCCTTCGGAGATGAAAACCGAAGTGAACAGCGAAAGGTTCACTCCCTGAAATAACTCAGAAGGAGATGACAGTGCTACTAGCAACTGAACAACCAGACGCAAGCACTAGTATGGTAATTGAGGATACCTTACCTCGAAAAATCCTAAAATCCCTTGGTGATCAAAGAAGTGTTTGGCCATTCCCGACAAAATCTCTAAACGTTGGGGATGGCTTCTAGTAGACGGCCTTACATAAGAAGAAAAACAGGATTTGCTATATAAAAGACAAAAAATTCATTATTATACGTAACGAACGTATAACGTCAGTAACGACCAAACCATACAAACCGTAATAACTGAGGTAGTATCCCACGCAAGTAGATTATATCGTCTACATCTACTAAAAAGCAATTCGTGTATATATATATACATTAGCTGTGTCCCGCGGTTTCAACCGCGTTAATTTAAGAAAAATTCTTTACTGATGCAAAATATATTCCATAACTACATGATTTTTGCGTAACTTTAACCGTTCAAGTAGCGTAACGGAATATTTTTTCCGTTCTTTGTAACATTTTTCATTGCTGCTCCGCTCTTATTGATCTTAGCGGGATCATATTATGTATTTGTATAGCTTTTCTCGATAAATGGGCTATCTAACACTGAAAAAATGTTTCAAATAGGACCAGTAGTTGCTGAGATTGGCGCGTTCAAGCATACAAACAAACTCTTCAGTTTTATAATAATTATTAGTATGGAATCTGTGGTATAGATACATATTATACTTATAATCTGAATCTCGGACGCGACTCCAAAGATTTTCATGAAATTTAGTATGCAGGGTTGTTTTATCTGTGTTTTCAGGCAATGAAAAATGAGTGTTTGGTACTGCTTTTTCTACTTAACGACAGATAGCACTATGAGCGAAGCTCGGTCACCTAGATATTTTTAATATGTGGCAATCAATTATAGATGATTTAGTCATTTTAGATGTAGTTGTTATATACCTAATTATGTAAGGAGCTTTAAAATTCCTTTTGATCGCACTGTATTCCAGTTTACGGTCCCCGAATATAACACTTTAAGCTCTACTAAAAGTTACCACCTAAATATTGCAATATCTAATCCACTAAGTTATACAGTCATTGCAGTGCAGTCTTGACAATTTTTCAACACTCAAAAGTTCACTTTATTCTTAACTAGCTGTCCCGCGCGGTTTCAACCGTGATCGTTTTGGAGTTCCCGCGGCAATTCCGGATTAAAATATAGCCTATGTTACTCAAGAATAATGTAGCTTTCTAATGGTGAAAGAATTTTTGAAATCGGTCCAGTAGTTTTTGAGTTAAATCGTAACAAACAAACCAAAAATCAAATCTTTCCTCGTTATAATATTAGTATAGACTAGCTGTTCCCTGCGGTTTCACCCGCGTTGGTTTCACAGACCTCGCGGGAATTCCGGAATAAAGGGTGCCCTGTGTGTTATTCTGATGTATAAGCTATGTTAATGTGAATTTCATTATAATCCATTCAGTGGTATTTGCGTGAAAGAGTTGCAAACACACACTCTCGCTTTTTTAATATTGGTAAGAATTTCAAACGAGTTAACGAGAGTTAACGAGTTTATCAAGTCAAATCAGTTCAAAATGGAAGACCTACGGACTATTCGGTTTAAAGATCTTTATTATACTCATTAAGACACATGCCACTTTCATGAGTACATTAATAAAATTTAAAATCAGTCACACAGAACAAAATAATCAACATAGTGTAGGGTAGGTAAGTTGCAAGTTAGCTGCGAGGAGACAATATTTCAAGTGCTGACAATATAAGGCGGTGGTCCAAGTTATAAAAGGTCTTGTTTTTTAATGTGGTCTAACAATTTTTTTTGAAGATTCTAAGCTACTATTACGATACTTGTGTTTTAAAAACCGCTTATGGCGACCATAGACCTAAAAGAAGCATATTTTTTGGTTTTCAAACAGAAAAATACTGCCATTAGACAAACAATCCAAGCTGTTGGAGAGAGTTTTAAACAGTTTTAAAATCATGCCAGGCAGGTACTTCCCTTGAATCAGTTTTTTCATGGTGGATTAATAATAAAATATTAGGCATTCAAAAAACAACGTAAGAACCGTTAACACTTTGGAAATATTCTCCGCTGCCTCTCCAACAGGTTGGGGTGTACCTATCGTGCATCGGTGAACATCGGTTTATGGTCTAATGTGCTTTGCAAAGTTTCCGACAGATCAGGAGACGCGAGGGAAGACTTCTTTTGATCTTCACGTCGCGTCGTACATAAATTTAGGAAACAACCGCGAAGCCGATGTGGAGTCTTGACATAGTATATTGACTGATATTTTATTTATTTACAGTAAATGTACTTTTTTCCGTTCAAAATTTCTTAAAGGTGTTAAAAAACCTTTGTCGGATACCGAGTGGAGTTTGACTCATTCAGTCTTTAAATTGATCATCGATATTAATTTTGCTTTGCTTCCAAAGCCAAAGAAAAGCCCACTTTATTTATCTCGGCATATCTACAGACGTTTTAACGCACTCATGGTAGATTGGAGTATCTAGTACTTCCGTTACGTTTTTTTTTCCCTCTCTTCTCTCTCTTCAAATGCTTAAAAAAAAAAAAATAATAAAATAAGCTACCGATAGAGCATCAGGCACAATGATAGTTTTAAACCGGCCAAGTAAACCTTGGTTACGCCTCTTCCTGAAATAATATTGATTGCTTTATCGCTGATATACCTATATCTTTAAATTTTTCAATATAACAAATTAGTACCCAAAAGAGAGCCTTCCGCTCGAAAAACTAACCAAGAAACGAATAGCTCTACTTGCGTTGTCGACTGCACAACGTGCAGAGACGCTGTCCTTGATCTGCTTAACCAACTGAAAGTCAATACCTCTAATGAAAAAAAAAAAAAAAACTTACTAAATACAGAAAATTATTGACCACGAAACGACCTATTCACAATGCTTTAACTCACAATGCCTTAACTTTATCCCACTGTATCCCATAAATGAGGATAGACTCTTTGCAGAAGCAGCTTACAATAATGACTCTGATTAATAAACATTTATATAAATACAAGATAAACAAAATATATAAATATTTTGTAAAATTATTCGTACAAGTCTAATTATATTTTTTCTCTACTCGTGTTCGCTGATTTAACTTGGTTTATCATCGTTCTTCTTTCCCTATCTTTTACCTATTTCATGGTGAGCGCTAAACATCTACATAGTAAAACATCTCTAATAAATCTCGAGGATGCAACGTCGCAGTATAATTGATGGTTAAACAAACTTACCTAGTGATGTTTGACCATAATTATACGAGACGTTGCATCCGAAGAGATTTATTACCCTCCCAGCCCATAGGTTTCGTTAAAAACTTATACATCTATAAGTATTAACGTTACCCCATGCCATGAAATAGGTGCTCTGAAAAAATGAGCTGGCACGGCGGCGTGCGGCAACGCAGGCGCTACGCCGGGTGGGGCGGGGAGGAGGGGTACACAGTAGTCAATTGAATATCTTTTTATTTTTGATTCTCCTTTAGAGCTCTAAATAATTGTGTGCGATGCCAGTACATTGAAGAATGGACTACATAGTAAAACATCTCTAATAAATCTCTTCGGATGCAACGTCTCGTATAATTATGGTCAAACATCACTAGGTAAGTTTGTTTAACCATCAATTATATTCAAAACTAGCTGGTGCCCGCGGTTTCACCCGCGTTAATATTCGACCCTTGCAATGACATTAGATTTTCTCAATCTTTTAAAACGTAGTGGTTATATACTCTTTAGTCTCAAACAAAATATAATCACATCATCTGTCTCTCGGAGCCTTAAAACTGTTACTCGCGAAAAATTTATTCAAAAGAAAAAAAATGCATACCTCTAAAAAGGTTTTATCATGTTCGTTATTGCATCATTATATTAAAGCTTTCGACCTTTGCATTCCGTTGAAAAATATTCAATGTACAGAATCCCGGATTCTACTCTTTTATTATAGTATAGATAAACGGCCGAGTATGAACTGCACTTGCGTCTCGAAGTTTGACAGAAGGAATCGTCCATCAATAAAGTCTCCTGTTGGTTAAATACCGTAAGGAATAAGGAGGTGCAAGCACCATATTTTGTTTCTTCCCATTTTAGGGTATTTTGTTTATTTCAATGGTCAGAAATTTCAAAATAGAATTATCTACATTTAGCTGCCAAGTTTCCATCCTTCTGAGGTACAGAGTACATTACCTATAGACAAGATTTTTTTTTATTTTGTTTTCTGACCCAAGTGATAAATTTGATGCATAAGTAGAAGTACCATTATTTTTTACTACCCGGGAGCCTATCGCCAATTTTTTTTTTTAAGATTTCTAATAATATCCTAGCTTGTTATATCTTATTGGATAGCTAATAAAACGTAGATATTTTAAGCACATCTGCAGCATAACTGTCATAGATATTTTTTTTAATAGGTATATTGGAAAGAAAGAAAGACTTTTTACGAATTTATTTCAATTTGCAATCGTCTACTACGACCTAGTTGGTTGAGTCAACTGTAATTTTAGTGCTGAGAATAATAAAGGAACTCATCTACTACACAAAAACGGCAAACACGATTAATTTAGAGGAAAAACACGCTAAAAAAATAGGCCAATAGGGAAAAAAAACCGGCACTTTAAAAAAAAAATGTTTAAAGTCCAATATCTTGAAAACGGTTAAGTTTGAGGTACAATGTTACATAGTCAAATCAATCAGAAATGATGGAAACTACAACCCCTTAAAGGATCTAGGTCGACTTAACCTGTAACCTTGTATAATTCAAAATAAGATACAATTTATAATAAATTACCGTAACATGTAGCTTTTCCAAGTATTCATTTATTAGAAGAAACATTATCGTTATCGTCGACATATAAGTCGACAGAGAAGAAAAAGTAATCCCCATTCCCAAGAATCTCGACAACTACCGGTTCAACCTTCAAATAGCTGAATAGCATATACAAATAAATATAAATCATTAAGAGTAATACCTCAAACCATAGTAAAATGATACATACCATTCAACAGCTATAGCTCGCAAATACATGGTTAAAGTGATAACAACAAATTCGATGGGTATTCCCACAATACTGCCGGAAGGACAGTTAAAATTATACGATACGGACTATAGGTAGGTTACATTTGGATTAACCCTTTTACAAAATCACAAAATAAGGAAGGATTAAACTAAATAAAAATGGAATACATTATAAGCTTGTACAAATAAATATAAATTATTACAAGTATAACCATAGTAAAATGATAATAAGTATAGGTATCTACTTACACTAATACAACAACTAAAGCTGTATATACATGGTTTATGATAATAACAAATTCGATGGGTATTCCCACAAAACTGCCGGAAGGAGTCAAGGACAATTGGACATAGATAAGCAATGGTATGTTAACCCACACTGGAGAAATTTTGAGTAAATCGTGTTTTAAGAGTAGGAGCGCCATTTTGTGTCAACATTTTTTATGTTCAATATTTAGTTACATATTTAAGAAATGTAATAAGGTAAACACATAATTATAAAACGTTCCCTAACTCTCAATAAATGGTTCTGAATCAATAACTTAATTTTGTGGGTGTTAATGCTTATCTGCGTCCAATTTAAATTATACGATACCAACTATTATGTACATTTGGATTTACCCCTTTACAAAAAAAACACAAATACAATCATGATCTATCTATTTATCTCCTTCATTATATTTCACGCTTTAATTTTGAAAGAAAATTATCTACCATTTTATTCATTACAGTAAATATAAAGGAATTGTTTTATGTTCATGCTAGATACTTAAACGCGTTATTAAAAAACCTTGAGAAACAAAAATTATAAAATTCGGTCTCACCTGAAAGAACTTTTTGTGTTCATACACCAGTCTCGTGGCTCTCTTATTGTTTTTAGAATACATGACATACATGTTAAAACGGGGCTCCTGTAAAAGCAAATAAATGCCTATTATCTAATTACCTATTGTAATATAATAAACCTACGAACTCTTTATAAGAAACCGGAAAACTTTTAGCACAAGTCATAATTATATCTAGTGGCTTGTGACTCTGTTAAATAAACAAAACAATTTAAAACAACCAAAATATGTGAAAACATCCTTTGGTTCCTCTTTCCTTTACAACCATTAATCCCTAAAAAGACTGTCATTTAATGTTCATTTCAGGTACAGAAGTCTTTTTCCCGGTTAAAGGAAAATAAAAGTCATTTCACGAGTACCAATATCATGAATTTCAAAAAGCTATACCAAGAGTAGGTAATTGCAATTGGTTACAAACGAAAGTCAATTATAATAAAAATCAAACAACGTAACGTTGACCAACTTGTTACTATTATTGAAAAATTTGTTCGGGTGGAATCTTGCAACTCAATTTTGAAGCAGGTATCTTCAACCGATCAGAGGCGTCTTTGCCTATAGTGCAGGGTGTGCGCTGCACGCGGGCGCAGCGCTCCTAGGGGGCGCCGAGCGCCGCTCACTACGGAGCCGCACTCGGCGCGGCACTTTCAACGACCAACGTAAAAAGAACTCCGCTTTGCATACATTTTGTATGGCGTCTGAAGTTCTTATATTGACTTACTAGGGGGCGCTAGGGTAATGTTTGCACACGGGCGCTACATGGGCTAGAGACGCCTCTGCAACCGATTGAATTGAAATTTCGTATATAGACGTAAAGTTTGGATGATAGTGCATGGTTTATTATTTTTAGCGCATTTGAATAAAAGCTTCTTTTATTAACAAGTTATTAAAATTTTCTATCGAGACTTATATTATTACTAACTTGTATTCGTCTTCAAATAGAAGATGGTGAAATCCTTACTATTTATAAATGCGAATGAGAGTCTGTTTGTTTGTTACGCTTTCATGCCTTTACAACTCAACTGATCATCATAAAATTTTGCATACACTTTGTCAGAGGTACCTACAGAAAAGCACATAGGGTCCTTTTTATCCCAGAAATCACGTGGAAACTCCGAAATTAAAGTGTATGAAACCGCGGGGAACAGCTAGTTCCTAATACTTTTACAAACTGAAAACAGAAAAATCCATTTGTAGAGTTGGTTGATGCAATGGGGTAAATTACAATTACAGCAGAAATTTTATATTACTTGCATGACACATATTTTTCTATAAAATTATAATTGTTATTATCGAAAACGAATTATAATATTGTTTCTAACTGTAAATAGTTTATGTTTAGCGTGAATAAGTCGATTTGTAAATGATTATTCTCCTGGTAAGAAAATAGAGCAAGCAAGGGCCCTGGCCGATGATGCAAAATGCCCAACGCGGGTGCTTGTTACACAATCCCTAAACGTCAATGACATTTAAGTACTTACTAGCTGTGCCCCGCGGTTTTACCCGCGTGAGTTTTGGGACCAGGAACTTTGCGGACGCAGGCAGAATAACCTGCCAAAGTTTCATCACAATCGGACCAATGGTTTCGAAACGCATAGAGAACAGACATACAAACATTCATTTTTATTTACTTTTAAAGAAAAGATAATGTCATTGCTAAACGATCTAATGGATGGGCACAAAATCGCAAATTATGCTGTACGTTATTTGTTCTTTAAAGTGAAACTTCTTTGGACGCGGAAGAAAAAAAAATTTTGTGACACGTGTTATCGTACGACTTGGGAATCTAGGCCCTACTTGTATATAATCCACTTTACCTTTACACTGTTATGGAGGTCTACTCTATCGCTATATGGGAGCTACATACCTATATATGTCGATATTGTAATTCGTACTTCGATCAGAAAATACCGATATATCCAACCCTGAGATCGCACTCCCTACCTCTTATAGCTACAGTAATTCCCCGCTGATATTAACTAACGAATTGGCAATAGACAATCTTCGAATTCTTATTACATCAACTAGTGCCTGCGGCTTCGCTCGCGTCGATGTAGATTTGTCAACAAATTTTTTATCCCTCGGGAAGGATACTTTTTCTGGATTAACCTTATGTTGTTTTCTGTACCCCTGACAACCTGCATACGAAATTTCATTATGATCGGTTGAACTGTTTAGACGCGAAAATGTGCACAACAATCAAACATACCTACTCACATTATTTATTTATTTATTTACTAGCCGTCTTACGCGGTTTCACCCGCGATAATTTTTTTCCCGCGGAATTGTTCCATGCAAACTTTGCAACCCCTTTTCGTCCCCTTAGGGGTTGAATTTTCAAAAATCCTTTCTTATCGGATGCCTAAGTCATACAAAGAACACACCCACCAAGTTTCAGGTCTGTGATTAGCGGGTTAGGCTATGCGTTGATCTATCAGTCATTCAGGACAAAGCATTTTATTTGTATAGACTCGGGAAACAATCGGTACGAAAAATCTCTTTGACCTAACAGTTTCCAGTTTATAGTAGTAAAGGATTAAGATTGTACTTACGTATCGCCTAAAGCATTGTCCCAATTTTCTGAGATCATTTTCACAGTGTCGCAGAGCTGGTAGGAACTCTTCGGAGTGGAATCGGAATATACGTTCAATATTGGCAAAAATGTATGGCTTGGCCCCATTGAGTGTCTCCGGCAGGTCCTCGCGACTCATCTCCGGGATGTAGCCCTCTATGACGTGCCTCAGTCGCTCCACGTACACGTTCTCGGTGTGTATCAGCTCGTTCACGCGTTCCGTCAGTCGCCTGCGAGACACAATTTTTTTGACTACGAATTTTGTAGGTTTAGGTAATATTCGGTAATCCTTTAAAACTTTTTTAACGAGTACGTAACCGACTAATCCACTTCAATATTGTTCCAATAAATAATATGAGTAAAAAACACAGTCGAATTGAGAACCTCTTTTTTGGAAGTCGGTTGAAAAAATAAACGTGAACATGATTCTAATGTTAGGTTATGTTAGGTTACAATTGATATTTACGGTATGTACCTATGCATAAAAATGGCAATGCAATTGAATTATGTTATGTAATAATATACGTGAACCCTTTATTTACTAAACCTAATAAATTAAGATTCTTTAAAATTAATACTCACATTCGGTTGTTAAGAATCAGTTTTTTTTGGTTAATTTTATTCGAGTCCAATTATTAGCAAAATAAAAAACGACACTGTGTGAATATAATTCACGATATTCTTTCATTTAAAAAGGGTTAAATTTTTAATTTTTATTTTCGCTGTATAATGTTTTTTAGGGATTTTCTAATGCTAAAACTTTTAATATATAAATCGATAAAACTTGTAAATATTTGGTTCATTAACCCCTGATGTAAGAATGACATATTTTTTTACAGCTATAGAGCCATAGTGATTACCTTCTCTCTGTATAGAGCTATAGTACTTCTAGTTTTTTAAATGTCAAGCATTGTAATAACAATGGCATTCTCATACAGCTTAGTTTTAAAGACGGAATAATATTTTAATTGTGTCATTATATTTAAATTTATCTTTGTTATCATTATTATACCTTCTGACTAGCAAGTTAGATACCTGTTCATGTCTAATTTCATAAATTTACCTATGCAGGTAGGTAGGTATGATTATCATTAATCACATTTTTATCAATCAAAAGTAATTTCTGATTTTAATCAGATCTTATTAAGCAAGTAGTATTCGCAGTGAAGTTCTTTTAAACAAAGTTCGCAACCAACAGAGTACGTAACATCCAAAAAACAAATTAAGTTACGCTCGCTGGCCAAACTTTATGAGATAAATCAAAATAAAATATTAAATAACAGGTACCTATATACTGCACGCTAGTATAAAATATAATTTGGATATGCAGTGCAATAAGTAGATACCAAATGCAAGCTGAACGGTAAAGACACCAACAACACGATAAATAATAAAATAAAAGGTGTGCCAAAATTAGCCACAAATATTTACAGGGCTGAAAGTATACGTTATAACAAACAAGATGAGCGAAAAAATTATAAGTTTGGTAGTTTTTCTGAATATGAGGAAAATAAATTCATCGAAAAACTTCACCGTTACAAATAGCTAACAACTACATTCCCAAGTTACACAATACACGTAGCTCACTAATATGTAGATACTTATTCAAGGCACGCGCCACGCACACAGCGTGCGAAGCATCGGCTGTAGCCTGTATGCCTGTGTTAGTACGATCGACTATTAACTAAGGTTATTGATCTTAAGATACCGGTGCACGGCGATGTGTGTGTAAAGCAATTGAGCGGCGAGCGCCTTCACAGGTTGTTTTCTTTTTGATTAATTTATTTCGTTGGAAAAAAAAAAGTTTTTTATTTTTTTCATCTTTTTATTTTATGAACATATTTATAACGGTGTACATAGTTACATACTTTAAACTCTGTAAATATTTGCAGCTAATTTTGCCACACCTTGTATAGTACTACTGTATAAAGTGATTCAGAAATGACCATAGCTACCTTAATCTATCTATCTACACATAATAATTTTGTATCTATACGTAGCATGTTTGACATTGACAAGATTAAAAACTCGAACATTTTCGGACATTTAGTTTTGTCTGTTTATAGGTATGTGGGTATGTAGGTTTGTCGGTTTATTTGAATGTATTTCATGTGAAACACACACTTTTTTGTTGAAACTATGGTTTATAGTTGTGCTAAATAGTTCGCTAGGGAATTCCAAAATTATACGTTTTGTAGTTTGTATGAGGTAGCCTTGACCGAACAGCACCGCCCGCGCGTCGACCATTCAAAAATAGATGATCACTAGATACCTACACGTTAAAAAAGATTACGAGACGTAGAAAATACAGACTTATACTAATGTGTCTACAGACCGATTTCTATGCGTTTATTAATATATCGATCAATGAATGAGTCATACGAGTAGAACTTTCCAATGGATAAAAAAATTGTTTTTATTTAAACCTGACTCGACGTGACTAAATAATATACGCTGATGATAATTTTATGTAATTAAACAAACATGTTCAAACATTCGTTCCAAATTCTACAAAACGGCTTAGTTTAACTTATAGGTATTTTATACACACTACATACACTTACAGGGTAATGAATGTAGTATGGGGACAGTTTGTTAGAAGAGTTATAATATCTCTTGCATGCTCTGCCACATACAATCTGTCAGGGGTACAGAAAAGGTTATAGGGTACTTTTTACCCGGAATTTCCGCGGGAACTCCCAAATTAAGGCGAGTAAAACCGAAGGGAATAGATACTAAGTTTTCTTTGTTTCCAAATTCCAATTGACAGAAATCTCAAAATATTACTCGAGACCTTCGAGTAAGCAAATGTTCGAAGCTCAGCTGATATACTATCACGGTTATCGCTGCTTATCACGTGCTATCTCGTCTACTAACAATGTAATGTGACTGCACTTGTCATATTTATTCAAGTCGAACAACTGAAACTTTGAACGCAGTAGGAGTATTTCAAGGTAGAATTTAACATTTTATTGTAACGCAAAGAGTTGTTACTTTGGTCACTTGTTTATCACAGCGTGACAAAATCACTCTCTTTTACAATGGGCATGTTGACTAATTTTTATTTTTTAGTCCGTCTTGTAGATTATTAAAAACATTGGACACGTATTTTTTATTTTTTTACGTAATCAAAAAATAACGGCGATATATTGAGTTGAAATTTCGCGTGATGTCACTATTCCGACAGTTTGTATGGCGGTTTTGTGGTTAGTGACGTCACGACCTCCTCATCCTAAACTTTAATGCGCTTTATCTCTGTATATTTTAATTTATTTAAAAAAGCAAAAAATACGTGTCTATTGTTTTTTTTATTTTCTAACTGACGGACTAATTAGAATTTTGATTTTTAATAGTAGTCAACATCCCTATTATCTACTTATATCCGTTCCCTGCGGTTACTTTCGGAGTACCTACACGGGAAACGTGAATGAATGCAATATTTCATGATGATCGAGACATGAAACCAAATAAATAAATAAATTCAATTTCACATTCCTAAGGATCAGGTACTTAGAATCTGCAAGTCATTGTCGGGTAAAAGTCATACCGAGTACACACGTATCGTCATTCGAATCAGACACCTCTCAGCAGCCATTTTACCATATTAAGGAAACTGGTTTTCAATATATATTTTTTTATAAAAAGAATAAAAATTAATAGAATCGTGTTTTTTTTTTTATGAGTCGACGTTTACTTAATGATTTCAATGTGCAATTACCATAATACTTGTGCCTGCGGCTCCGTTCACTTGGAATGATCAACCAGATCCACCATCTATTTAACAATATTATTTTAACATTACTTTGGAGTTTCGTCCATTGAAACTCCGCACACTTAAGTGTTAAATAAATCTAAATTACAAAAGACAGTTTCGATGTAAAGAAAAAGACTCCATTATCGTGTACCTATATTGTTTATTATTTATATAGACATAACATGACAAATTCTATATGATTTTAAGTAGGTATAAAGCGAAGATAACTAATCACTTATAGTCAATACGTAGAGCTTTTTTGTGAATAAGTACAAAGTACAAAATTACACACACTAAGTAGCCTAGGCTCAGCTACGTAACAAAGTGACTGTGTACTATGTAGATTTAAGAACTAACTTTACGTAATGAGTTGGTACCCACTTATACCAATCACCTATTGCTTTGTCCTTTTTTTCTTGTTTTTCTAATGATTAAGTTTCTTTTGTGGCAATAAAGTTTATTTAAATTTGAATTATTAGGAACTTTTAAACTTGCGATTATTTATTTTTTAGCAACGCGGATGACTATTTGTTTTTAAATTATATAATTAATAATAATAATAATCCACTTCACAACAAACAGATCTACTTGATCCCACACTAAGCTTGTGTCGTGGAAACCAAGCAAACTTGGTAGGTATACACTACATATTATTAGGTACGTTATTTACTTTGTCCATCTCACTGAACGGAAATAGCCTTTCATATTTGTACCTACTTGATTTGTTTATAGATAATTATTTATTGTATTTATTTACATACGCCACTAGTTAATTCGTGTTTGCTAATAATAACGCGTCGTTAGCAACACACAACGAAACTAAAAACGAACTACATAGTTAGACGAGTTGATAATATTTACTGACCTTGCATCCTACGTAACTAAATGCCGACTAGTTAGTCGGTACGCGCCTTCAAACTATGATTAGTAGGTACTTATTTAATTCAATTACTAGCTAGCCCGGAAAATAAATCCAAAATATAAGTAATTGGCGTATTTGAAAACAAATTAGTAAAAATAGCAATGGAAAGGATATCATGATAAATATCATTTGTCAGCTATTAATAACAATGTTCACCATGGCAGCCTTAAGTATTATGAGTCAGTAAAAGAAATCCTTATAGGATACAAGAAAAACCATTTCGGTTCCCGTGGAGACTTCGGGTTACAAGTTCTCCTACCGGGGGACCAATAGGCACCTATGCAGAGGCCGAATCTACAACTTTTACTCCGGGGGATGAATATTAGGGGGCCAGTAGGTACGACCCAAGCATGGGGTACTAACTCTGGGGTAAAACGACTGGTATACATTTGAATCTATCGACTACTTTTTGAGTTTTGCGACCACAAACATACGGATGCAGTATCTACTAATAGGAAAGATTTGATTTTTTTTGGGTTTGTTTGTTACGATTTAACTCAAAAACTACTGGATCGATTTCAAAAATTCTTTCACAATTAGAAAGCTACATTTTTCCTGAGTAGCATAGGCTATATTGTAATCTGGAATTCCCGCGGAAACTCCGAAATACCGAATCGCGGGTGAAACCGCGTGGGACAGCTAGTTTTTATATAAAAGACAATAAACATACTATGAATATAAATAACGTCCCAAACTGAGTTCGGTAAAAAGAAATTTAAACAGGTTACAAAAATATTATTAATACATGATAGATGTATTTATACTAATAATATATTACAAACTAACCCAACCTAACTAACTGTTAATATATACGTATAATGTAATATCTTATTAACTGTTCCCGCGGATTTTCAAGTTATGAAATACAAATTACTCTAAAATCTAAGCTCAATAGAAGATGGTCATCTCAATATTACAGACAGATGCGTCGATTTATATCCAATTCGTATAGTACTTTAATACTCAAGGTGAATCTTGTCACCGTACTTAACCATATGAATAAACATCAAGGTGAAACTCGCACAGGTACGATCGCTACCACCACGTGTGTTTATATGTGCAACGGTGACCCTACCACGATCTCTCTAAATCTTATTATGATGCGAATATTAAAATACCAGTATTAACAGCACACAGAAGTATATAATTTTCTTTTTATTATATACTAGCTGTTTCCCCCGCAGTAAGAAGTACCGCTATGACCCTCAGGAATACTGTAGCATTCTATAGGTACAATAAATTTCAAAACACAATAGTCAATACAGCTCCTACTACTGATTGACATTTGCGCTGTTCCCACCTTTTCAAGTAAAGGAACACGTACCTATTTAATTTTTTTAATAATTCAAGTTCGGATCTCATACTATGTTCCTCATACACCTACAGTTCTTATGTTTGTGAGCAAATAGGTGAGGATATTAAATTTAGAAATTATTAATCGTTAATTAAACGTACATTAATTTATACTATTTTATAAGTAAACATCTACTCCTACCTTGAATGAGTCAACAGGATTAACGGGAAAAAACGTACGTACAATTTTTATCTGGGCGCATATAATATATGATAGCATTATCAGTTTAGATACCATAAATAAATGTCGCAAGCTTGACACTACTTACTATCGTAAATATTTTATATATTTTATCTTAAAACAAGTCAAATTATCTCACCTTCGATATTTCTCCTTTTTCAGTTCCATTGGTATCAATACTGATTCCCTGGATTTCGATACACAACACTCATTCACAGCACTTACAGTCAAAAATTCTGTGTTGGGCGCATGGCACACTTCCGAGCCGAACTCGTCTGAAGACATCGTGATAGTATCATACTTTTGGTATGGCACCATGTCGAATGATGATATGGATTTAATACTAATATTGTCGTAATTACTACGTTCCTCAGATTCGGCTGAGGCAACAGAAGCATTATCCATGTCATCATCAGGGTCTTCATTTATAAGCGTATCAGTAGAGTGATCCATGGATAAGGCATCTTCGTCATTAACTATGTATTCTTTACCCTCTTTTATTTTATCACTGGCATTCGAATCGCTGCTGCTGCTATCACTGTCTGATGTTTCAGAGCTGTCACTTTTTGTCTCTTCATTATCAGACGCTACTGACCTTTTCAATCTCAATAATTTCTCAAGATCAATTTGCTGCACACCGTATGACCAAAGTGTTTCACCCATGTTACCTTGCATACCTCCAGCTAATGACTTCCTTCGTATGACTGGCGGTTGCCGTGTTCGCCTCGATAGGACTGGTGATGATGGAGGTGTCGTAAAAGAATATCGTTTTTGATTGGCTGCATCTTCTGGTGCAGGGGACTTGCTCCTCACAGAATAATTATCTTTAAATGGTGATGGTGGTGGTAGTGGTGCTGGCCTATGGGGAATCGGTATATCTACTCCAGATTTGCGATCAGAAACAAAACCAGAAGAACTCGACTCACAACTAACTTCCGAAACATTAGAAAGTATTGAATTCACTGACACATTAGAATATCTATCTTGAAGTTTATTCACGGGACACAGATATTGAAAATGAGACTGAATAGGATTTAAAATACTAGAGAGCACAGGATGTTGAACTGACTCTTTTGATTTTTCTAAAGATTCACTAGAACTAGAACTATCGTGACTAACGATGGAAGACTTTTCAAAGCGCAGAACCATGTCTCTGACTCGGACTCTTTCTGAACGAAATACAACGGCTTCTTCTTCATCAGGTTCTTTGTCTATATGAGGACACACTTCCTCTTGTGTCATAGTGAAATGGTGAAATTTCGTATGTTGCACAACTGCCCCCAGAGCAGGGTAGTCGAACTCATATCAAAGCGTACAACGGAATACAAATGCGCAGTACACGCGCGCGCGCCGCTAGCAATTAAGCACTACTAACGGAGGCGAACCGCTCGACCGTCTCTTTCTTTGTTGATTGTCTCTTTCCTTGTCGATTTGTAGACAACGCGCAGAGTAGTTACTAGGTAGTTACAATACGATTACTGTGATAGTGATAAGCGATGAATGCAAGCAAGAAATTCTTAGCACCCTAGGCAGGCTTTATTATAAGTAGCCTACAGAGAAATCGTGCGGATGGTATAGGATAAACCTCTTTGTGGACTACGACTTTATCAGTTTTAATAAGATACATAGTGAAACTTAGTTGGCTATTTGAACCTATAATAGGCGGTCATGTGCCAAATTTCTTTAAAAAATATTGTAATCAAGTTAGTTAATCCCAAGCTAGGAATGGCTGAAGTCCATTAGCACCAGTAGCTGCTGAGACTCAATGTGAATTTTAATTTGGAACAGGTTTCCTTGTGCTACCTTTTTTTTTGCTCAACGGGAAAAATTGAGAAAAAATTGTAATTGTTACGCATACCATCAGCGACATTGTAAAAGCATTATTATTTAGAAATTGTTAAATTGCATATTGATCGTTACCTTTATTTTACTTTTGGAAGTTAAAGAAAAACATATCTACATTAATTCCAGCCCAACATACAAGATAAAAGGGCAATAAAGCATATTTGAATTGAATTGAATTGAATAAAAGTACAAACATACAAGAAATCATTTTATTACATCACTTGCTGTTCCCCGCGGTTTCACCCGCGTCCATTTCAGAGTAGGTAAATACAACACAGCTTTAGACAAATGTAATTTTTAATCTCAAATAAAATTTATTTATAAATTTTGACACGAATTTTTACAGAATAGTTATTAACTAATCAACGTCTAATTTTCTAAAGGAGCCTTCTACGCCAAATAGAGAAGATGAAGTCTTTGGTGCACCAGGCCTCTTGGACTCGTCGGAATGTGCCGTCTGTTCTTTTAGAAACCAGTCACGATAGCTTTCTATTTTGTCTTTCCAATAGTCTGAAAAATATTAATACACAATTAGTAATCGTGAACCTAACGTATTATACTGGGTACAGCTTTGTTTTGTTTTTTTCTTTATTAACAATAGTTGTTTGTGGTAGTAGTTTCATACAGAGAACAATATTATGTAATATTTATTTTAATATTGAAGTAAATGGAAGATGATACAAATACCTATTAATTCTTGTACTGATCCATCTTCACCTCCATATTCGGTTGGCAGTAGTTTCTTAGGTATAGCTTTGTACATGCTATCGTCGACTTCGTTGTAAACTTTAATCTGAAAAAACATAGATTTTTTAATTCTTTATTTTTATTCAAGCTTTTATATACCCCTGATAACGTGTACGCAAAATTTCATGGTGATCCATTGATTTGTTAAGGAGTGAAAGCGTAACAAACAAACAAACTCACATTCGAATTTATATTATTAGGAATACTGCACACAAGGCAAATATGAACTAAGTTCACAAAAAGGGTAATTTTCTAAAGAGGTCTTGGTTATTCCTTATTTATTTTTTTCATCACTCCCGCAACATAATAGGCTGCAATGCACTTAAATGCCAATGTTCTGGGCCAGTGCTTATTAGCAACAGGCCGAATATACTGCATCTACTTTGATATTCTTATCTATGTATCTTTTTCCCTGAAACTGGTGTCTTTTAATATTTTTATTAAATTTTTTACTAGAGTTGTCTGTAATTATACTTTTTCTGTCTTCTCCTTTCTTTTAGATACCCTCCCGATAAGAGAATAATTAATTAATCACTCAAGTTACACTTACTCTCTTTTTCAATTTTTCCCCCATGAACTTGCGAAAGATAGCATACACGGTGTCAAACCCAGTCGGGGTGTGAATGATGTGCGTGCTCCTCACTCGCACCGGGAGTGCCTTTTCGAAGCAGGATATTACTTTCTTAGCCAACGTAGGTGTCCATTGCGTCAAAACGTTCATCCCAACACCGTCCATATCTATTAACACCTCCTAGTAAAATTAAAATAATACGATATCAACTCATTAGGTACTTGCATCATTTGTTCTTGAAGTGACTTGAGAGTAATTAAGCAAAAAGACACCGTAGACACAACGTGGTCAACAAAACAGTTTGCCACTCTGAGTGGAGGTGTGAGATAACATAACAGGGACTGCGTAATTTTTTAGAACATATGAGTACGAGTATGATCCTCGTACTTCTGGTAGAGGGAATCATCCATCAATCGCGTCTCTTTTTGATTGAACACTCTAATTTGGCTGCGTCGTGATTCAACGATCAAATATTAAAATACTGATAAATAAAACCTGACCTGCCGATTGGCGCAGTAGGTCACCATGCCTCCCCGCTGATCAAGAGGTCCCGGGTTCCAATATCAGTAGGAGGCTTATAGATTAGTGTGGGATCAGTAGGTCAGTAAAAAAATAGTACAAATAATAATAATGGGTTTCACAGTTGAAACGAATAATAAGCTACAAAAATTGAACAAAAAAATTAAACCGACTACAAAAACACTAGAATGTCCTACACTAAAAAGTTGAAAATAACATAACAAAATACCGATTTTAACCGAAAGACAAAAATGCACGTAATTATTGGTATGTGCTACCTATTGATCGTTTCGAAGTAAGTTCGAAGACCTAAGCTGCAATATTATGGTTATCGTGAGCGCATCTTTTTATATGTATCTATACCAGCTGTTCTCCACGGAAACCAGAGTTAATTTTGGAATTTCCGCGGAAATTCCAAGATAAAAGTACCAGTCCTTCTCTGAATGCCTGACAATGTTTATGCAAAGTTTCAATATAAACAGTTACAAATACATTAATATCTATTGCGGCTTAATCATCAGTAACGGCACCCCATGTCTTTCAATCTCTGGGAGTCCTTCATCAGAGGTAACTGAGGTCACGGCCGTGGCGTCATATTAGGCCGAATTTGAACGCTATATGGACATAGATAAGCAATAGTGTGTTAACCCACATTGGAGAAATTTTGAATAAATCGCGTTTTTTTAAATCATATCGTCATTTTTTTTCAGTATTTTTTTATGTTCAAATATTTTTTGGTATTTAAACAATGTAATAAGGTAAACACATAATTAAAAAACGCTCTATAACTCTCAATAAAGCGTTTTGAATCAATAACTTAATATTGTGGGTTAACATGTTATTGCTTATCTACGTCCATATTTAATTGTTGTTTAACTTTTAATGCTATTACCTCACCAGACACACTGAAGTTGTCATCTTCAAGCATGAGTATCTCTGTGACCATAAACGACACTTTGATAAGATCCACTAAGTGATATTGTGATGGATCGTAAACTCCTATCCTAATTATGCATATTCGTGATGAATCGTCGCCCTGGCATCGTCTCAGCGGCAGAAACACCCTGAAAAAAGGTTAACAGATATTTTGAATTATTTATTGTCTACGATAAATCCTTGTGAACGACATGAACTTTTAAGTGATCTGAAATTATTTATTACTAGCTGTTCCCCGCGGTTTCACTCGCGTTAATTTCGGAGATCCCGCGGAATTCCAGAGTAAAAGTACCTACCTACTCTATAGCCTTTTCTGTACCTCTAACAACGTTTAGTGTGCAAAAGTTAATGCAGTTTCCCCCGCGTTCATTTCAGAGTTGAAGGCGTAACAAACTAACAAACAAACTCACTTTCGCATTTAAGGATAGTTTAGATATAAAAATACTTAATTATTATACCTATGTATATAACTGGGGTAATCGGGGTCACATCCATCTGTAGACATTGATCAAAACCTCTATGTCATGTAAGAATTTATATTTAACTAACTGTGCCCCGCGGTTTCACCCGCGGTAATTTCGGAGTACCAGCGGGAATTCCGGGATAAAAAGTACCCTATGTCCTTCTCTGTACCCCTGACAACGTGCATGCCAAATTTCATCCAAATCCGTTCAGCCGTTTTTGCGTGATTGAGTAACAACATCCAAACATCCACACTTTCACATTTATAATATTAGTAGGATTAAATTAATAATAAAATTAATGCTCACCCAGCTTTGAGTATTTCTTGTATTCTTGGTGTCAAAGGATCCCTATCTGAGAAGAACTCTGGCACAATTGCTTTAAGTGTGTAATACAAGTCAAATTTTTCTTTACTTCTCTCGAGGCTAAACTTGCAACCTCGTAGAAATGCGACTAGCCATTGGTCCGCTGAAATGTAAAAAATATTTTTTTCTGCAAAATTCATCTGTGATAGATAAGTAAACGTAGGTAACTATTATATTTTGCATAGCTGGTGATACTAATTAAGAATTTAATCATTTTGTCACCACAACTTTAGATCATGCTTTCATAAAATATTTTAACAGAAAAAGTAGGTATAATAGATAACAAATTATCAGCTTTCCAATTTCTACTATAATGCCTTGTACCTACTGTTACGGTTATAATAAAACGCCATCTAGTCCACCGAATGCATACTACCTTCTTGTATATCACAAGTAGTACACATCCTGTAATGTGAATTTAGCACCGAATTTTCATGTAAAACAAGTTGTACTAGTTAAACTC
The DNA here is from genome assembly GCA_907165275.2 of Zygaena filipendulae. NCBI lineage: Eukaryota > Metazoa > Arthropoda > Insecta > Lepidoptera > Zygaenidae > Zygaena > Zygaena filipendulae. Next base: position 5,850,050 of record OU015649.1, read on the forward strand.
GGTACGTGATGATGTCACTCTTTAACTTAAAACTTCATAGCGTGTGCATTTCCCTCTAGTTGTAAAAATGAATATTTAGATTGAATAAGAATATAATTACGTACTCGGCTTCACTGTTTTCAAGTGTGGTTGCTTATCAAGCCAAACCTTGAGGGCTTCTATATCCGTGGCTACTCTTTTGCTGTTCTCATTGATCTCTTTTTCGGCCTTTCTTTGCAATGCCAACGACAGTGGACGAATCGTCATATTTCTCGTGACCCTAAAAGGTTAAAGTCGACAGTATAACGTATATTTGATTGGATTTTATAATTGCTTTAAGTAGGTAAGTACATAGTTAAAAATTTTCAAGCATTTCCTTTTCACTTCAAACAAAATATACCTTCATCGAAACTGTAAATGTATCTACCTACAACACAGGTTATCCTCGACTTTGTACTGGAGGGATACCTACCATAGAGCTCTCTCAACACATCCCTTTTGTCCAGATGCTCATACTACATACCTACTGAAACTTAAATTCCCAAACGCAACATTGGAATATCAAATAATAAAATTTTAACAAAAAAATTAAAACCGACTTCCAAAAACACAAAACTAAAAAGCTAAAAATAACAAAATACGGATTTAATCCAAAAGTCAAAAACACACGAAGGTACTATTATTTAATTATTGGTTTGTGCTACCACTGATCGGTTTAAATTCAGTGACAAGCCCGCTGGTGTCTGCCCTCTTGGGTTGTTCTTCTCACGAAGAGCTGGTGGCGGGAGTCGACTTAGCCCATCTACCCCCTCCATATTTGGCTTGTCACCGAATTCATACCGATCAGTGGTAGCACAAACCAATAAAAATAGTACGTGTGTTTTTGAATTTTGGATTAAATCCGTATTTTGTTATTTTTAGCTTTTTATTTTCAGTTTTTTAGTTTTGTGTTTTTGGAAGTCGGTTTTAATTTTTTTGTTAAAATTTTGTTTATTTCTCGCTTTAAATGAGTCGGTCTGTAATTTATCTAAGTTACAGTAGCCTAATGTCAACTGTTCATCACCTTTTACAAAATATTGCTTTTCCCGACGCAGGGACGTTAATTGTTGAGGAGTTCTCCTAGTACATCACCATCAGTCCCACTTCACCATATACATCGTGACGAGCATAAATTGTTTAGAAACCATATTAAAGTTAACGAATCGGAACCCGTGAAATACCTATTATTTAGTAGTTCTGATGACCATCTGTGGTCTTTATCATCAGTTCCACTTCTTCAAATTTTGCTTTCCAAAAGCAAATAAACGATTTACTATAAAAATACAAAAATCACTATAGGTGTGCCTATAATTTTTGAAGAGTTCCCTAGATTTTTCCAAGATCCCATCATCAGATCCCGATTTGGTGGCAATGGGACCTAATTGGGAGTATACCCTTTCAAACAAAAAAAGGATTTTCGAAATTGCTGCAATGGGAACCCGTGAAATACGTATTATTGTTGAGTAGTTCCGATGACCATCTGTGGTCTTCATCATCAGTTCCACTTCTTCAAATTTTGCTTTCGTTTTTTAGTTTTGTGTTTTTGGAAGTCGGTTTTAATTTTTTGTTAATGAACACTGTGTAGACTGCTTTAATAATATTAAAAAATATTGGCACTTTCTACGTTTGCTTAATTATTTATATTATTTATATTACTATCAGTGGCGAAGGTACCATAGAAGCCGATTCCCACCGGCTTCCCTTCAGACGCAACAACTCTCTCTACCATAATTGAAAACATTGTCAGGGGTACAGGGAATTACTAATTATTATTAACTAATTATTTTTTATACCGGAATTCCAGCGGGAACTCCGAACTTATCGCGGGCGAAACCGCGGGGAACCTAGTATTTTAATAAGTTGAAATTAAAGTAGATTTCCGGCTTCCCCCTCTCAATATTTCACCCTTCGCCACTGTTAACTATTGCATTTTTTGTTAATTTTATCTATACTTAATACTTAAATATACTTAATTACTTAATTTATATATCTATACTAATAATATTATAAAGAGGAAAGACCTGATTTTTTGTTTGTTTCTTTGTTTGTTACGATTTAACTCAAAAACTACTGGATTGATTTCAAAAATTCTTTCACATTAGATAGATTATCCCTGAGTAACATGGGCTGTATTGTAATCGGGAATTCTCGCGGGAACTCCGAAATTATCGCGGGTATAACCGCGCGGGACAGCTAGTAATATTATAATGAGCAAAAGTTTGTGAATTGTGAGTTTGTGACGTCGTAGGGGGTAATCTCTGGATCTACAAAACCGATTTTGAAAATTGTTTCACTTATAGTAAGCTACAGTGATCCTGAGTGTCATATCATAGGATACTTTTATTCCGGAGTTCCCACGGGAACTTCGAATTTCCCGCGGGTAAAACTACGGGGAAACAGCTATCTCTGGATCTACTGACCCGATTTTGAAAATTCTTTCACTTATAGGAAGCTACAGTGATCCTAAGTGTCATAGAGTACTTTTTATCCCGGAATTTCCGCGGGAACTCCGGAGTTTGTGAGGTTTGTAATCTATGGATCTACTGAACCGATTTTGAAAATCCTTTCATTTATAGATAGGAAGCTAAAGTGATCCTGAGTGACATAGGGTACTTTTTCCCGGAATTCCCGCGGAAACTCCGAAATTACCGTGGATGAAACCGCAAGGGTCAGCTAGTTAAATATATACCTAATAGCTCACGCGCAGTTGTGCGTTTGCCAAAATTATGAGTCAGTTAAGGTAAATTATGGGAAAATTTAAATATTTGTGGCCATTAAGATAAAATAATAAATAGGTGCTTTTATTATTCTATTATATTACAACACGTTGGTACATTGAATACATCAGTTTTGGGAAACATTACTGTTATTTTACGTAATTAGACTAATTAGGTAACTACAACATAATTTATTCAGACGTTATTTCGACAGAGAAACCATCGCCGTAACTGAGTTCCTAAATATGTATATTTTTAATATAAAAATTGGTATTTATATCGTGTATTTGTATCATTTCGATGCTTTAGTGAAAAATCATTAAAAACACACATACCTGTCGATCACCTTATGTATAATATACTCTTTTAACGAACTATTTGTAAATTTTACAAATTGCTATATCGTGACACTATGACGCGCTTCACACCACTGGTCTATGCGCCAGGTGCGCGGCAAATGCATTATAACCAGCGCGCAACTGGTTCGGAAATTGGTGAACTACGTTTAGGTAATGGGGATCGTAGCGAAACCTCTTGCTCTTTATATGACTAACATACTGATTAGATAAGTTCCACCCATATTACCTATATTTATTGTTAGGTACCTACATAATACCTACAGAGGTATCTTTTATTTACAAATGACATGCTGTTCGTTTGTCTCGCTAAAACTGGAGAATGGCTTGACCGATTTGGCTAATTTTGATCTTGAAATATTTGTGGAAGTTCAAGGAAAGTTTTTATTAAAGGAAATTGGGAATTGGGAATCCTGAAACTCACGCAGGTGAAACTGCGGGGCACAGCTAGTAGGATATATAGATATGATTTTGTTAACACTTACATTATGTTTCAAGATCACACCTGCACACCTAGCTGTCTTTATTACCAACTCTGATAAGCACTAATTTAATAATGATAAGGTTAATTTGTCTAATTGGTAGATAACCTACCACCTGTTATGTGAGAGCTGAGAAATGAAGTTAAGAAGTACTAGAAAGGGAAAAATTTATTTCAGTGGAAACATTCCGGGCTGGACATTGGACAATGGACATCTCAACGGCAACAAATCATACTAAATGCAAAGTAAATGTAATGAATTCTTCAATGTGAACGATGTAGTGTCACAAATTACAAAAACTTAATGATTTATTATGAAGTATAAATAATATAGTCCATTTATATAAATAGCTACTAAAAGTCAATGTATCCAATCTTAACTCCTAAAGTTATTATCAACAAGTAGTTAGGTAACAATTGATATATTGAATTTCAAATTGTTTTTTTTTTGTTTAATAAACTTATTTCCCGCAATCTGACCTTCACGCTTCATAGATAAGCGATCACTGTTCAGTTTATCCTCAGTTTCTATTTGTCATTGACATCACCAGTAGGTAATTGTATTCGAATTTTAAAAACTCAATTCCATCTCTTATGCAATATTTATAAGTAGATATTACTATAATTTTTAATTAAAATACCGATTTATACTTACACCACTTTTAGGGTCAGTTCAGACGGCGCGTTGCGCCATCGCAGCGTTACTACGACGACGCAGTCGTAACGTTCGATCGTCGCAGCGACAGTTGCGGTGAGTATTTTATAAAAACATCGCAGGTATATAGATCACTTTTATTCGGTTTTTTTTAAATAGATATTTACAAAAAGAACTAAGTATATTTATACATCTATAGTTTTAGGTACATATAAATAAAATTGAAGCGTCTGTTTGTAATTCCAAATAAACAGCTTCGCACTAAATGTATATGAAAGTATATACGGTACTTATATACAAGAAAACAATTTTTTTATTTTTTTCTGTCAGTCTGTTTGTTCCGGCTTCCAGCTAATCTCTGAAACAGCTGTACCGATTTTAACGGGACTTTCATTGATAGATAGTTGATATTATAAAGAGTAACTTAGGCTAGTTTAATTTTAGAAAAAAAAAATACTTAATATTTTGACTCATTGCTGGCTACAGGCGCTGCGCCATCGCAGCATAACTATACCACTTAGTGGTAACATTCTGACGTCGCAGCGGCGACGCAATGACGGCTTCGTCTCGGGGGCTGCAGTGCAGTCGTGTCTGCGTTGCGTCGACGCACCACTAAAAACGACGCAGCGACAGCGCTACGTCAACGCAACGCGTCAGCAAACGCCGTGTGGACCGGCCCTTAGCTGTTCTTTTTTATTAAAAAGTTATTTGCAGATTCACCCTCGCAAATTGTGGAATTCTCTAGAAAAGAGCATTTAACTACTTTTTAATAAAATTATTGGAAAATATTTTACATATTATGTTGAAATGAGACATAATTAAAAATAAACATGCCTAGTCGCAATTATGATTTAATCATAAACTTTCGGACACTGTTACAAACTTTCAAAGAAAAACATATTACTTTTGATTTTAAATATTTAATTACAGACAATCAATTTATTAATTTTTATTGCTAACAAATAAACGCCAAAATAAATATATGTATTATTTTTATGGGTGTATGGGAACAAAATACAAGCACTTGGACCTAATCGATTTCGAGTTTCCTAAACGATCCATCCAGCCCGAACATGTCCTCAGCTGTCTGCGCCTTTCCCGGTCGTTTGCTCTCATCAGTCCCTAGCTGCTCTTCTTGTTGCATCCACGACTTGTATTCAATAAACTTATTGACCCAATATTCTGAAAAATTATATTGTGATTGGCATCTATATAAGTATAATGTAGAGCTTCACTAAATATCTCCAACGATGTCAGCGTAAATCTGTATGCTATAATTATCCACACTAATGTTATAAAGAGGTACAGTTTGTTAGTTTGGATGTAAGTAATCTCTGAACTGAACCGATTAATTTTGATCCTTTTAAGCGCCACTATGAAACGGACAGTTTTAAAATCAACGGGTTCGATTCCCGGCAAAAAAAAACGTTTTTATCAATATCGACCCTAAATCTCTTTAAGGCATTTTAGCTATTCTTCGTTTTTTCGGACTTGGCCACCTATAATACTTTACAAATTCACTTGTACTACCTACGCGTCACTCCACTCGTAATGTCAAATTTGGTAGGTACTTAATTAAATTTAATCGTGTAGGTACTTAATATTTTCATATTATGAAAGTAAAAAGATTTTTTACCCGAAATTTCTGCAATCGTGCCCCCGGTGCCCCCGTATTCTGCAGGAAGAATTTCTTTCGGAAAATCGTTCATTAATTCTTCGTAACTTCTGTGTATTCTAAGCTAAAATATTTCAAAAAATTCAATAATATTTTTTCCACATACATAGGTACAAGAAATAATTACATGAATACAAATTAATAAATAAATTTGGAATATTTATGATTAAAAATTGCATGGTTTGGGTGTTTATTTTTTCATTAGTAAATTTGATTCCGCAGCCAGATCCAAATCCAACAGACAAAACGGACAGTCAGAAAGAGGAAGAATTTTTTTTTGACGTTTTTGCCCCTTTTCTCTCTATTTTTTTCTCTCTATTTTTTATTAGTCCAAAGTTATTAACTCAATTAGCGGTACTGCTATAATATTTATTAACAAAAAAATTAAAACCGACTTCACAAAACTGAAAAGCTAAAAATAACAAAATACCGATTTAATCCAAAAGACAAAAACACACGTAATATTATTATTGGTTTGTGCTACCACTGATCGGTATGAAGTCGGTAACAAGTCAAATATGGAGGGGGTAGATGGGCTAAGTCGACTCCCGCCACCAGTTCTTCGAGAGCAGAACAACCCAAGTGGGCAGACACCAGCGGACTTGTCACCGACTTCATACCGATCAGTGGTAGCACAAACCAATAATAATATTACGTGTGTTTTTGTCTTTTGGATTAAATTGGTATTTTGTTATTTTTAGCTTTTTATTTTTAGCTTTTCAGTTTTGTGTTTTTGAAAGTCGGTTTTAATTTTAATTTTTTTGTTAAAATTTTATTTATTTCTCGCTTTTAAGTGACATAGTTTGTAATTTCTCTAAGTTACAATAGCCTAATGTCAACTGCTCATCAACTTTTACAAAATTAAAAACGTTAATTGTTGAGGAGTTCTCCTAGTACATCACCATCAGTTCCACTTCATCATATACATTGTGACGGGCATAAATTGTTTAGAAACCATATTAAAGTTAACGATTTGAAACCCGTGAAATACTCATTATTGAGTAGTTCCGATGACCATCTGTGGTCTTCATCATCAGTTCCACTTCTTCAAATTTTGCTTTCCGAAAGCAAAAAAACGATTTACTATAAAAAATACAAAAATCGCTATATGTACACCCATAATTTTTGAAGAGTTCCCTCGATTACTCCAAGATCCCATCATCAGATCCCGACTTGGTGGCAATGGGACCTAATTGGGAGTATACCCTTTCAAACAAAAAAAGAATTTTTTCATATCGGTCCCACCCTCTTCGAGTAATCGGTGAACATACATAAAAAAATCAATAAACATACATACAATCGAACATAGAACCTCCTTCTTTTTGTTAGTCGGTTAAAAAGTCACGTTTGTAGAATCAAAAGGCAACTTATCTACTGGTTTCTTGTAAAATAAAGAGTAATTTGCATGTATCCCACGAGAAATCTATGACCACGTGAATGAAATGAAGTTTGCATAAAAACTTTCAAAACATTTTTCTTGAAGGTATTAATGCAAAAGTTTGAGCAATGATTTTGAGCAAAAGTTAGGTACATAATATTTACCCTTTGTCTAGCTTTTTCATTTATAAGACTTTTCACTACTGTAAATACCATATCTATAATAGAAGACATGTTTACGTGATGACTTCCTTTCAAACGAAGTGGGATGCATTCCTGGAAATAACAATTAAAAAGGGTTATAAAAATAAAAATCTAATTCGCTTCGGTGATTATTCCTGGTTGAGAATTTAAATAATTTTGTGCGTGTTATCCTCATAGTTAGACTATACAAAATAATGCGACTCTATACCAGGCAAGTAACTAGGCAAATAACTAAGTTCTACTATTAAATCATTTTCCACGTCATCAGATGCTATCATTTCTACGTATTAGTATTTATAAAGCATTTTCTACAAGCTATTTAAACAAATTTACAAAACGATTAACCAGCAAGAAATCCAATTTTTCTCACAGTCTCACCAACAGTTATGTCCTCGATCGTTTTATATTACAACGATCACGGTTATACCTACATATAAGTCTATACTAATATTAAGTACTAGCTGACCCCCGCGGTTTCACTCGCGGTAATTTCGGAGTACTCGCAGAAATTCCAGGATAAAAAGTACCCTATGTCACTCAGGATCACTTTAGCTTCCTATAAGTGAAAGAATTTTCAAAATCAGTTCAGTAGATCCAGAGATTACCCCCGACAACCTCACAAACTCACAATCTCCGGAGTTCCCGCGGAAATTCCGGAGTAAAAAATACCCTATATCACTTTGGATCACTGTAGCTCCCCATAAGTGAATGAATTTTCAAAATCGGTTCAGTAGATCCAGAGATTATAATCTCACAAACTCCGGAGTTCCCGCGGGAATCCCGGGACAAAAAGTACTCTATGTCACTAACAATCCCTGCAGCTTTTTAAAAGTGAAAGAATTTTCAAAATCGGTTCGGTAGATCCAGAGATTACCCCTACAACCTCACAAACTCACAATCTCCGGAGTTCCAGCGGGAATTCCGGAGTAAAAAATACCCTATATCACTTTCAGATTCCGGAACAAAAGGTACTCTATGACACTCAGGATCACTGCAGCTCCCTATAAGTGAAAGAATTTTCAAAATCGGTTTAGAAGATCTAGAGATAGTTGTTCCCCAGAATTTTCAAAATCGGTTCAGTAAATCTAGAGATAGTTGTTCCCCGTGGTTTTACCCGCGGGAAATTCAAAGTTCCCGCGGGAATTCCGGAACAAAAAGTACTCAATGACACTCAGGATCACTGCAGCTCCCTCTATAAGTGAAAGAATTTTCAAAATCGGTTTAGAAGATCTAGAGATAGTTCCCCGTTGTTTTACCCGCGGGAAATTCGGACTTTATAATATTAGTATAGATAAAAAGAAAAAAATATGTTTTTTTTTATGTTTGTGTATGGATGGATAAATGGATAACCTAATGAACCAATTTTAAAAATAATTTCACTTGTAGGAAGCTACAGTGTTCCTGAGTGACACAGGGTACTTTTTATTTTGGAATTCCCGCGGGAACTGCAAAATTAACGCGATTGAAACCGCGGGGGATCGACTAGTAGTTCATAAAGGCGAGGAATAATAAGAATTAGCAAAAGTGTGAAAATTATCCTGAAAAACTGATCATGCTACCCATAACGTATTTTCGGCATAAAATGTTATTTTAAATATTTTTCCTACATATTTTTGTTATTAACCACACCTAAGGTGGATGTTGACAAATACTCAAAAATGTCAAACATAAAAGGCCTCTCACTGAGTATAAGAAACTGTTCCATCGTCAGCTCGTGGCTCGTGCAACTTAGATATTTTGAAAGATGGAAGAATAGGCATAATGACAAGGTATAAAAATCAAAATTCTATTTAGTCCGTCAGTTAGGTAGGAATAAAATAAATAGACAGTCGTATTTTTAGCTCATTCGAATTATTGAAAAAATGCTTAAATAAATCGCATTAAAGTTTAGGAGTCGCGACGTCATAACTAAGTAAAAAGTGTACCTAGGTGTGATGTCACAAGGAATTTCAAATAAATGTATCGACGTTATTTCTTGATTAGGTACGTAAAGAAAAGAAAAACTACGTGTTCAATATTTTTTATTTATATACAAGACGGACTAAAATAGTATATTTCATTACAAGTGCGGAAAGCCTGTCATTGCAAAGAGTTCCGACATATGTCTACCCGAGCCGAGGCGCAGCCGAAGGTGAGGGTTGACAGTCGGAACTCTTTGCAATGACGGTTCCGCACGTGTACTGAACAACTATTTTTAATACAGTTGCGAAAAAATTAAGCAATTTAATAAAATATCAAAAACACAATAAACTCAACTAAGTTCCAACTGTGATCAAGAGATGGCGCTAGTCGTATTAGTAATGCGAAACCTACGTTTCGCAATGCAAAAAGTGTGTCAAAGTCGTGTCGCCATTTTTGACAGTTGGCAAAGAGAACGCACGAGTTCGGGAAAGGTAAACAAAAAGCTCGAGTATGTAATAGCCCACATCCCGAACGCTAAACGTCCCTGCAATACGCCACTTTTTGAGCAACTGTATTAGAAATTCAAATTTAGTCATCATGCCCATTGGACTGGATAGAACGTACGTTTGTCCTGGAACATGAAAGAGTAAGACTCCTTAAATTTACAATTCAAAAATACCTGTGTGATGGCAACCATTTTCTTGGGTAATGCTGCCGTGACCTCAGTCAAGTGACCAGTGCCTACGCCTTTGTAGTCCACTATAATCTTGGTACCCAACACTGTTGATGTATCACTTTCTAACACCAAAATCTACAATTATAAGATGAACATTATTTGTAAAAGACTACTTAGTAATTAGTAGATTCAAATAGACCAAAAATATAATAATATTCCCTAGCTCCTACCTGGACTAAATAGTAAAATATACACAGCACATCTGAAACACTGTTTTTCTCAGGATCAAATGCACCTGGTCTTATAACAATAACTCGAGGCATTAATGTTTTAGATTCAGGCAGAATGAGACATGTGCTGAAATAAAAAAAAAATCATACTATTACGAAGTTTTGATCTTGTTTGTCGTTTGTCCTCTAACATGTGGCAATCGTATCGTATCGTATATTTGTCCTCTAACATGCAGATATCGTATCATATATTATAAACTTTATTTGCATCTTAATGTAATAAAATATAAATTTTACATTAAAATTTGCACTTCCAGTAGGGCAAAAACATGCTGGACTAATGTAATTTTACAGCACTGTACACACTGTCATAATATAATATTGTAACCATGTTTAAAGCAAATAAATGAAATGAATGAATGAATGAACCTAAATTGATAATAGCTATAAGCAATTTTTGTTTAGATAAAATATATCAACAATAACTCTATTTAAATGATTTATAGTTTTTTTGAATTTCCTAATTTTTTTTTATAATGAGTCACAGATCATCTCTCCCGATGGAAAGTAACGTTATGGACTGTTATCACACTATGAGCATTTATTCCCGCAGAAATAAGTTATCACACCGAGCGATACTCAATCGCCTAGATACTTATTATATTATTTACTATTCGTTATTTACTTATTACTATTATTTATTAATCTTTACCCGAGCCTTAAAAACTCCAGAAATTTGGGATCAGTGGGTTTCAAACGCAGTGTGATGTCGGCAGCTGTCGACTTTAATGTGTAGAATAAGTCTAACTTCTTCTTCACGCGCTCCAAACTAAATTTACATCCTCTTAGCAGCGCTATTAGCCATTGATCATCTGGAATGCGGGGAAAACTGCTTTTATATTATAAATAATATTATAGATTATTAATTTAGGCCTGAAATATCGGCTGTTCTGAAAATATAATCCTAAGTGATCTTCCCAAAGCATAAAGCATATACGTATTATGTACACAAACAATAAAAAATAGTATAACTAAATTACTCATAAGCCATTTACCTGTTCTTGCTATTAAGTGCGGTTGCTTAGAAATCCAGTCTTTTAAATGTTGCAAGTCATCTTGAACTCTCTTAGGATTTTCATTTAATTCTTCTTTGGCTACTTTTGCCAACTCTGAACTAAGTTGTCTTACCATTTTAATAACAAACTATACGTAAATACGTTTAAGTTCGTGCTAATTTTCTTTTAAATACTCTATTTTACTCTTTTCAATTATAAAACTGCATGGCACTTGAAAATTAAAGATTAGAACAATAAACTTTATGCAATGCTATGTTGCACAAAGCAATGAGTTTCACTTAAAATAAAACACTTGGTATCGCCTGCGTCTGAAAACGGTTTATCGACGGGTTGCTTGGTGCCTTAGTACTCGTGTATAAAAGCGAACGTTTTATCTAAGCTATCTTTATGATTAAATATCATGTCCTCATATTGTACCTACCTATCTTTTCGTATCAAAAATATTCCAAAAATATTTAAAAAATATATCAAAACGACCGTACCTACCTACCCTTTTAATTCCTGTTAATTAGGTAGGTACCTACTGATTTTTCTCGACATTGTTATGTCCTTGCTTTAAAGTATCTGACAATCTGAGCTGGTAGTTATTTATCAATATATTATTTTTTCTTATCTAGATATTTGTTTCAACTTGTCTATAAGTATAGTTGATTACAGAAATCGATACCTACCTACTATCAGAGTACGACCCGGATTAACGTAGGTACCTTCTACCCAACCTACTCAGATTATACTATCCCTTATTGATCAACTCATTACATTGACTCTTTCACATGACTTATCTGAACTTTGTTTGATATTTGCACTTTCCCGGTGTTATTATGCTCTTGTGTTTCTTTCTTTTATTTCAGTTTCATTGTAACCTCTGAACATTACTGTAGTTTAGAAACTACATAAAATTACGACAGACTACTAAAATTTCAGGGTGTACTAAGGGTGTACTACCTACTTTAGGTTAGTAGTACACTCTCACAAGTTTCTTTAATGATTAGGCACCTAGATAAACAGTTCCATTTTAATTTTTATTAAACAAAATATGAAAATAGAACAATGATAATAATAATTAATCATTAGTCTCCGAGTGCGGCAGTTATCCTTACTAATATCTAATATAAATGCGAAAGTGAGTTTGTTTGTCTGGTTATTTGTTACACTTTCACGCCTTAACGGCTCAAACGATCATCACCAAATTTTGTATAAGTACACGTTGTATACAAAATTTCGAATTTTTTTGGTAGCACTGAGAATAGGTCGTAGGTAGGCAATTTTCATACCCCTAGGTGATAAGGGTAGCCCCTCTGGAATTGTTTATTTTAATTTTTTGGACAAGGAGTCCTGCGGAGTTCCTGCGGGAATTCCGAAACTCACGCGGGTGAAACCTTGGGGCACAGCTAGTTATTTATAAAAAAGTGCCATAAGCTGTATAGAATTTGTTCTGAACACATAATTAATTCATAAATGGCTCAGTTTGTTTTATATGTATCTGATATCGAAGTTCCATATTTTCGATTCTGCTTATGACTGTATGTTTTCATCTGTGTTGATTTCGGAAATCCCCTAGTAGCCTATGTTCTTTTCGGTACCTCGACGACGTGTATTCAAAATTTCAATTTTATTTTGTATTATTTATTTTTTATTCACAAATATACAATATGACGATAATATATATATAATTATAACTCGCCAACCTATAAACAGGTTGTTGGAGAGGAAGCGCTTCTCCATCATCTTATTATTAATAATAATTGTACATCAATGTCATCTAATTAACAACTTATTATTTACTTATCTAATTAAATTTTAACTACCATAAACCCACCTATAATTATATAGTATATTACTGGGCAGTTCTACCCAATAATAAAAAAGTACATTACTGGGCATTTCCGCCCAATAATAATGATGATCATTTGAGTAGGATTTATCGCAGGGAACTGCGAAATCGAATCAGAAAAAATTATCAGGAGAACAAAAAATGCATTTTTCTTGTAGAGATGCTCGGAGAAAGCTTTTGTCCAGCAGCGGTTTGCATTTGTCGGTTAATATGATGATTGAGATTGATCCAGGATACAGTTTTGATTTGTTTGTGCTGTCGTTGTCTAGTTACCATTGCGCTGGTAATTATCCTACCTCGACGGGTAACGTATCTATTTGAATTATCTTACATGATAAATGAGCCATCATAGCCAGGTTGATACGAGTATGATTAGTCATATTAATACATGATATGATATTTAATCTTTCTGATAAATTCATGCCATGCTTGCAGTGCTGTATGTACCTACGTGGATACTTTTGAAAATACAATCGCGGATGATTATTATAGTATCACTAGCTGTCCCCCGCGATTTCATCCGCGGTAATTTCGGAATTCCGGGATAAAAACTATCCCATCTTTTAAGTGGGACCATAATATAAATGGTTACAAAAATTTATCAAAATCCGTTCAGTAGTTTCGGAGTCCATCGCGGACAAACAACGTGACACGTGATTTATATATATTAAGATTATAGCAGCCGAAAAACACAATATCTATACAATATACAAAATGAATCCATATTTCCCTTGGTCACGGCATCACACGTGACCGGTTGGATCAATTTAACTAATTTATTTTTGTTGTGTTTGTTATTGTAAAAAGAGAATTTTGGAGTTCTTGCGGGAATTCCGAAACTCACGCCGGTGAATCTTCGAAATGGTTAGATCGACGGGACTTTCACTGGTAATTAGCTGATGTCATATGGCGTAAATTGCAGAATTAGCATTAAAAAATGAGCTATTTGCTTAGGGTAAATAACCATTTTTGATGAAATATCTTAGAAAATAGGATTATTTATAGCGGGTGGCGAAAGTTTCACTCCTGTATATGCTTGATCATAAGTAAGATTAAAATATTTATTTTCAAAATTTAGATAAAACCAATTGGCTATTTGACAAAATTTTTTTTTAGTCCGTCGTGTAGATTAATAAAAAAATATTGGACACGTATTTTTTCTTTTTTTACTTAATCAAAAATAACGGCGATATTGCATTGAGCGTGACGTCACAACCTGGTGCAGTTTGTACGGGGCTTATACCCAATAATGACGTCAAGAGTCCCCCACCCTAAACTTTAATACGGGTTATCTATGTTTATTTTCATTAATTTGAAAAAGCAAAAAATACGTGTCTATTATTTTTTTATTTTCTGACGGACTAATTACAATTTTGATTTTCATACCCCGGAAGATACCCAATTATTATTTATTAAAATTAATTCACGTTCAAATTAACATGCAATATCATAATTGTTACTATTTTGAGCTGTTAGTCAAACTCTAGCTGTCTAAAGGAGCCTTCAACTCCGAACATGTCTTCGGCTGTCCTCGGTTTGCCGGGACGTTTTGACTCGTCGGTGCGATACTGCATATCCTCCTCCAACCAGGGCCCGTACTCTTGAACCTTCCTCTTCCAATATTCTAAAACGAAATAATTCTCTCTGTTTCTCTCATAATTTTAAATAGTAGCAGTAGTAGTACCTACTGTAAAGGTTGAGCTGTTGCAGAATCAACCTCCATATTCACACTGGTTGTAGAAACTTATTATGAGAAAGAAGTAGGTAAGTAATTTTTTAATTTAAACTGAGATGACATGTAGATATAATCATAGATCTTGTGCATTTGAGAATCTAAGAAATCCTTACTATTATAAATGCGAAAGTGAGTTTGTTTGTTTGTTTGATAGATACGCTTTCACGCCTTAAGGGCTCAACCAATCATCATGAGTATTTATGTTGTCAGGTATACAGAGAAGGACATAGGGTACTTTTAATCTCGGAATTCCCGCGAGAACTCTGAAATTACCGCGGGAACAATAGCTAACGTTCCCGCCCCTAGTACCTACCTATAAAACAAATTCGCTATCCGTGTCTGACTGGCTGTCTAGTGTCTACCTACACAATTATGTGTGGTACGCTTAGTTCTTCTAAACTACGCAATAAATTTTATTAAGGAATTTAATACAATTTACAGAATTTACTCTGGAAGTTTTATGTAAATAGAAGTTCTTGAGGGTTTGAGTCGCGTTAATTTCGGATGTGACGCATGAAGATTTCTGCCAGTTAACCCCTACCGCAAGCAGCGTTAAAGAACTTCGTTCCAAAAATCTTTAATCGAAACAATATCATGAAAATATCGCTACAGTATCTTATCGCTACAGTATCTTTGTCATCTATAGTAATATTATAACGAGGAAAAGTTTGTGAGTTTATGACGTTGTAGGGGGTATATCTCTGAATCTACAGAACCGATTTTGAAAATTCTTTCACTTGTAGGAAGCTACGATATAGTCCTGAGTGGCATAGGCTACTTTTTATCTCGAAATCCCCACGGTAACTCGGTACGGAACGGTAACGGAAATAATACGGGTAAACGCTATTATTGATATAAAATAGAACATAGTTTGGGAGATACATAATGCAAATCTTTCCTTGGGCGCTCAAGACCCTACGGAACTGGGTGGAATGTTTCTGTTTTGTTTGCAACCTCCATCTACTCAAAGACGTGTACGAGAGAGGCTGAGGGTTTTACCTGTGATGTCCTTAATGGATCCAGCTTCTCCACCATATTCAGTTGGGAGAATACGTTTTGGGATGAATTTATAAAATTCTTCATAGTTCTTGTTGTGAACGTACAACTACAACAGAAAAGCAACCAAAATCACAATCTTATTAGTTGATAATAGTTCTACATACAATCATTCACATCACAATCTTTTAGCTAATCGTTTTTAAGTATAGTTAAGATAGCTCTTACCTAAATCAAATAAACGCAAATAGCAACCGAATTACAGTCTCAACCGTAGATATTAATAATAATTTTACTATACTTACTCTTTTCTTGTTCTTTTCATTGAGCAACGCTTTCAGGGCATTAAAAATAGTTTCAAAACCGTTCGGAGTGTTCAAAAAGTGTGAACCTTTCAAACGAAGTGGAACCGCATCCTGGAATTATAAATAGGCGATATTTAAACACACACAGGACATCGAAGTGGTGCACGAGATACCTACCGAGTAAATCAAAACGTTTTAAGAAAGAAATTATGAAACACCATCTTCTTCAATTATGGCAATTATTTTTGATTTTATTTATGATTTATTGGGCGATTTATCGCATTTTTCAAGTGTATGCGTTAGCGTTTGTATGGAAAGTAATGCCAGGTTGTCAGTTCTTAGTGCAACATACAAATTTAGCCAACTACTGCTTGCACATTTTGGCCAGTCTTTTGACTGCCAAATCGTCAAACATATGTAAGAAAAATATTGTATCATATTAATACGCACTTGTAAAACTACCTTATTCATTACCATGTAACATTTGACACTGACAATATATACAGCAATCAACCAATAAATTTATTCTTCTGAGAATCAACCAAAATAAACCAAAAGTTGAAGCTGCCTGAACATAATTAATTAATCACAAAATCGCTATATTTCTGTTGAAACTGAAATATGATAGCAACAAAAGGGCATCGCTTCCTCAATCCAATTTTATTTTCAAACTATAGCTGTGCCCCGCGGTGTCACCCGCGTAAGTTTTGGAATTCTCGCAGGAACTTTTTTTTCTAAAATAAAAGTAGCCAAGTTACTCCTTATAACATCAGCTATCTACCAGTGAAAGTCCCGTCAAAATTGGTTCAGCCGTTTCAGAGTAATCTCTGAAATGCCGGAACAAACAGACAGGCAGACAGACCGATAGACAGACAGAAAAAAAATAAAATATTGATTTTTGTATTTAAGTACCGTATATAGGTACTTTCATATGCATATAGTGAAAAGCTATTAATTTGGAGTTACAAACACACTTCAATTTTATTTATATCTTTAAATGTATAGAAAAAATACCTGTCCAGCGACCACCATTTTCTTCATCGTCATTGGCGTCATTTGTAAGAAATGCCCCATTGTTACATTGTCTAAATCCAATATAGTTTGCGTCCCTGCTACTATAGAGTTATCGTCTTCCAACATCATTATCTGAAATGGATGTTATTTTATTATTGAACAATAATGTATGACTTCTGATCTTGAATACATTGAAGATCTTTACCTACATTGAAAAAATGAATGAAATTGTTTCAAATAAGACGTGACTAAAATAGCAGTACCTAAGGGGGCATCTATTAATCATTTGAGGCTAAGGGGGAGAGGGGTTCGGAAAAAATCGCGAAATGTCACAAAAGGGGAATATAATGAGATATCACGTGTTCTAAACGAACGCACGATTTCTAAACCAGCTTTGACCAATTTTGCTTTTTATCAAATGGTTTGACTGCAATGCAGATAATATTTTTATTAAGTTCACTTCTTGCTACTTAAAAAAAATTTTGTGTGTTAGCCTTCATTTGTGTTTTTACGTATGTTTGAACTTTGGACGCTCGTTGTCGATTCTTTTTATGTACATGCTATAAAGTTGTTTAGCAATAAATAAATAAATTTAATAGTGTATATAGGTCAACATCATATTTTTCTAATAAGTATACATATATTTTTTATAGATATTAGGTATACCTTCTGTAGAACGCCCGAAATGGACATCACATCGGTGATGCTGTATTTATTAGGATCATAACATCCTGGTCTGACTAGAACACACTTTGGACTGTCGGGTGTGGCGGTTTTGGGCAAAATTACAAATGAGCTGGAAAAAAACAAACCACAATATTATGTTAGCGGAGCCTTAATGTTAGCAATTTCTTGTAGCTAATGAAGAATCAAAGTTTTTAAAACGTTTAATAACGACTATGTCAGTAAAATCATTTATTTCCTTTTTTAATTTTCAAGTTTTTATTTATCGGCAGTTCGGCACATCCCTTGTATAGCACGTAGCAATTTTTTTGTAATTATTAGGTATTGGGTACAATTTAAGAGCTCACTAAAATAATTTTTATATCCTAAGATTAAGTACCAAGTAAAAAAGTTAACCAAAATCATGATAATGGTTATGATGTACCAACAGATCCTAACTAGCTATTAAAGAATTTTTATATTTGAGTTTCAATTCGAATTAACTCTAAACATTTTTTTAAATATATCACAAAAACGAGATCAAAGTCTAAATTGATAAATACCGCTCTAATATATAGCATCGTGCACAGACATAATATTAATATATGGTCGTGATCCTTTATTAAGTAGGTACCCATTATTATTTTTTTTTTCATATCAAAGGGTTCAACTCCCTAAGGTAAGGTTATTTAATCTAGATATAAAATTTATTTTTTTACCAAAATCGGCCCCTAAACGGCCTAGTTTCGGATTTGGCCATAGATGCCCAATTCAAATTGTTTACAAACTAACAGTCTTTTTAGAACGAAGTTCTCTATCGCACGGTACCGATAGGAGTAAAAATTCATTTTCCGTCACGGCGTCATACGGCTGCTCTACGGAAAAATATGTCATTTTTTTCAAAATAAGTTTTTTTTTTGCATCTTTTCACGCATAACGAACATAACGCCATAACGGAATCAGTTTAATATGGAAAAAACTTCGTTCTAACCGCAAGTGTTACATGACACTCACGCATTTTTTTTTATACTCTGAGGACCACAGTCATTATTATAATATTATGCAG
The DNA here is from genome assembly GCA_907165275.2 of Zygaena filipendulae. Classification (NCBI taxonomy): domain Eukaryota; kingdom Metazoa; phylum Arthropoda; class Insecta; order Lepidoptera; family Zygaenidae; genus Zygaena; species Zygaena filipendulae. The sequence continues at coordinate 5,869,030 of OU015649.1, forward strand.
GTCCGTGCCAAGGACAGAAAATGGGATGTGGTGGGTACTCGCGCATCGGAAATCGGTACCATATGACTCTGTTGTTCAAACCTAACACCTAACCGAAGCGTTAACGAGGTGCTCGCAAATAATAGAGCGGAACCGTTTGTGAACTGTCAATACGGCGACATATCCGTACTACGTACCAAGTGATCAGATACCTTCTCTCTGCTATACGTACGTTATTTCCTATTTAATTTTTTTAACGTTAAATATGACATTAGTCGGAAACTTTATGAGCGTAGCATTAGTGTTTATCAATGATCTTTTTATTTGTAGAGCACAACACGTTTTCTAGGTACCTAATGTAATTAATTCTACGGAATTATCGGAAAGGATTAGCAGCATAATCTGCGTGCGTTGTGCGATAGCTTGCAATATCTTTTTAATTTCAATGCAATAAGTTAGAGGTAACCTTATGGAAATAAAGTCACGAGTGTTACACAAAATTGGACGCTGATACGCAATAACATGTTAACCCGCAAAATTAAGTTATTGATACAGAAAGCTTAATGCTGAGAGTTATAGAACCTTTCTTAATTATGTGCTTACCTTATACATTGTTTAAATATCAACAAAATTTGAAATATTGGCATATAAAACATCTTGATAAACAATGCTAGATATAATTTTAAAACACGATTAACTCAACATTATTCCAGTGTGGGTTAACGCATTATTGCTTATCTATGCCCAATTATAAATAATTACTTCTATTATTATTGATAATAATAATATAATAATTAAAATATAAAAATATATATAATATTATAATAATTATATAAAATAAAAATAAAATAATAATATAATAATTTAATAATATATGTATTTATACTATTTATTTTATTTGTTGATAAAATAAAGGTGCTAGTAGATACGTGAAAAATCTTTATATACCTACCATCGGTAACATTTGACTTAGTTGTCACATTTCAAAGCTTAACTAAATATTACCGCTGAAACTTTTGGTTCAATTTTTTTTTTTTAAATCAACCTCAAAGACTGCAGAAATATCATTAAATTAGGATTTGCCCATTCCCCATTTTTGATAATATTAATTTATAATCCTACTATAAATATATTTCTAAATAAAATCTCATAGAAGATATTATCATGTTTAGGTATAGTAGGTTTCACCCGTATGTTAAGGTATTTTCTCTGTGATTTATCAGTGTTTTCTTTATATATACCTACTATATATTATGTTTTCTTTATATACTATTATATACTATAATATACTATTTTTTTTTATTAGTCGCACGAAAGCATGCCTTATCGAGAGTCTAAATAATATGTTTGCCGTTTAAAATTACATAAGTACCTACTGTAAATATGAATAGTGTATAGGAATCGGGGAAACAGGTTATATAAACAATAAACCGCGAGACTCGAAACCGATATACGAGTATAAAGGCATACGAATATGCGATTAGATTAAGAAGTACATAACTGTTATGTAACTCTGATTACCCCATCAGCTGTGTACAATATATGTAACGGTGAATGTGACAAATGCGGGTTTATTAATAATCGCCGGGAATTGTTGGTGGTGGTGATATTAGTCGACATCATCATTATGGCAAATATATGGCATAGTCTCATGAAACAAATTATATGTTACTAACTGCGCCCCGCGGTTTCACCCGCGTGAGTTTCGGAATTCCCGCAGGAACTCCCTTTAGGGGGATGAAAAATAGATGTTGTCCGATTCTCAGACCTACTGAATATACATATAAAATTTCATGAGAATCGGTCAAGCCGTTTCGGAGGAGTATGGGAACGAACATTGTGACGCAAGAATTTTATATATTAGATTTATTACTTTAATCAAATCCCGTGGGTAATTGTTAATAATAATAACCGGTTAGAGTTGGTGATTTATAATAAATCCCGCCGATTATTTATTAATAATCCCCGTTCACATTGACCGTATAAAACACACTGTGCTGAATTATTCAAGACCAAACAACTAAAATATTCATTTGCATTCCTGCAATAGGCTAACCTCTGTGCGGTTTTTTAAGTATTTAAACAATCTGATAAACGTACCCCAAGTCAAGTATTTCATTAAAGATAGGGTCATTATGTTTAACTTTGTACAATTCAGGGGCTGTATTTCGGATAGCATAGTACAAGTCCAATTTCTCCTTGGTTCTTTCTAGACTGTGCTTGCATCCACGTAGAAACGTCAAAAGCCATTGGTCATCTGCAAAATTAAAGAAGTGTTATAAAGTGGGATCTCTTGTTTCATTTCAATATTTTAAAATTGAACCAAATTTTAAAATTGAAACGATTTTTGAAACAAAAAACTTTTTTTTTTAGGTAAGGTGGGGTAACACAGAGGGAAGAGGAACAATTACCTGTTAATTGAAACTTATTAGTCGTAGCTCTATGCCTCTCTGACAATAAAAAAGTAAATAGGACTTAGTTCCAACGTTTTGATTTAGAAGACCTTAAGAATCCATAGTTGTTATTAGCGGGTTTAACTGTTCCTCTTCCCCTCGTGTCCTTCTTACCCCACCTTACCTTATACTTACTATAAAGAACTCACTGTCATTTTAGCTAACGCAAAATTTCTTAAACTCCATATCTTTTCTACTAATTATAATCTATGATCTATTAATAATAAATAAATATTTTAATATACTAATAGATCACAGAACTTGTGCACCTATTTTATTTTCAGTGAATACAATTATTAGTTAGACGTCAAATATCATACCGGTCCTGGCTCGCAGATGCGGCTGTTTCGCCAACCAATCCTTGATGTGCTGGAGGTCCGAATCAATTCTTTTGGGGTCTTCGTTTAATTCGAGACGCGCCTTTTCCTCTAATTCCGGAGACAAGGGCCGAATCGACATTTTGAAATTGTACGTCTTCGCAAACACACAGACTTCGCACTAATACACCTTACACAAGTGAGCACCTATGTCTAATTCCTTGATATCAATTATTATTATCGCCTTTGATTAAACGTTATCTATGATTCCCTATAATTACAGGTGCGATAAACGTTTAACTATAAAAAAAATAGTTATGGTATATATAGTATATTTATAGTTATATGATATGCAGTATATACATATAGTTTTATATTATGATTAGAGAGGAGTTCCTATTTGCTTTTTTCCATAGACTTGTGATATTAATCATATCTAATTATAATTCAGACTTGGTGAGTGGGTGTCCAAGTAGAATCTATTCCAGTAATTAATAATGATAATCCACTTCACAACACACAGATCTACTTGATCCCACAGTAAGCTATAAGCTTGTGTCGTGGCAACCAAGCAAACGTGGTACATATATATACACCCAGAACAGAAAATGGAATCCTGTGTTCATCACACAAAGTCCACCCCCACCGGGAATCGAACCCTGAACCCCTAGATTAGCGGGTAGGCATGATGACCTACTGTGCCAATCGGGTCGTCAGATAAAATATCCATCAATTTTATCAATATCTATCCATTATTGGAAAGTTTGTTTGTTTATCTGTGTTTCAGTTTGTTTGGACGCGCATCACGTAAAACTGGTGGGATTTGAATGAAACTTGATTTACAGTTATGAGTTAACTCATGTACCTATTGTGTTGACCTAACATTTGCTATGGGCAATTTTACTCCTGGCACAACAAAAATTTCCAACAGATTCATTCAGGACACATACAAATCACTGACATCAACTATTAACAAAATTAAAATAAATCTTAGAAGCTCATCTGTTTGTAATATTGTAACTTCTAAACGATTTGTTTGACCGATTGATGGCATAATATTCAAACAATTTATTTACAAAAAGAACAAAAAATATATTGCTTGTTAACAGCCATCAACAGGAGGATTGGCCTACCTATACTTGAAAAAAACAAGTGGATATAGATAAGCAATAGTGTGTTAACACGCACTGTTAACCTACACTGGAGAAATGAGTAAATCGTGTTTTAAAATCATATCGCCATTTTGTGTCAACATTTTTTTTATGTTCAACACTTTGTTGGTATTTAAACAAAGTAATAAGGTAAACACATTAAAAACGTTCTACATCTTAATAAAGCGTTCTGTATCATAACTTAATTTTGTGGGTTAACATGACGTTATTGCTTATCGGCGTCTACTATATACTTTGTCCAAGCTTAAAAACTGAAATCTCTAAAAACTGCTTCACCGTCATAAAAGTGTGAGTAAATATTGGAACACCCTATACAAGGTCAATTAAAAAGTATTTTAAAAAATAAGCACTTAATGCAGTTTCGACTTTTTATTTTCGTGTTGAAGTAATTTAGTAAATTCATCATTGTTACATTTCATATTTTATTAGAACCCTGATTAATTTTAGTGGACTTTTCTCACTCGTACAAATAGGAATAGGTACCTACCAAAACATGTTTGATGACTAAAAAGATCACAGAATTTTATTATTATGGCTTCTCTATACTCTTACACATTCAATATTAAACATCATCACGTCGATAATGTCGTCGAGGTGAACTTAATCATATTCCAATCAAGTAAATTAAAATAGATACAAATAAATACTTACAACCTTATTATAATGAAGTTAACAAAAAAATAATATCTTAACTAAATATAGTGGCGTCATTATTGACTAAAAATATAAATAGAAACAAATTAATTCGTACAGTTATTTGTAGAATTATGTTTTGTAGATTATTACTATATATTTATAACACATCATTGAATAGGCACTTAATTGAACCAAAAACAGTAAGATTAATTAATGATTAAAATTAAAATTTAGAACCATTTGAGTGAGTAAAAATGAAGTTCTCCATTTGTACGTACTGTGCAATAAAGAATAAATAAATAAATAAATTGTGCTGTAAAATAAAAACGTTACAAATCAAATCAAATATAGGGAGTTAAAATCACAAATCCACTAGCCCTGTCGCCTGGTAGGTCTAGCTATAAACTACTACATCTACTTATAAACTATTCTTTGAACATTAAAAGCATTGGAATTTTAAGCCATGAATATTAATTATCTAGCTTTAATATAATAAAGAATTACTCGGCGGACGTTTGTGAAACTTTCACCAATTTTTAACGAACGTAATTTTATATATACAACGTGTTAATGAATTAACTAATAACCTGATACACCCTATTTAAACAAATAAACAATAATAATATTAAAATATATTTTATGTCGAAAAAAATTATATTTTAAAAGTTATTCAACATCAGTTTGGAGGTGACCTGTCTCGAAATTCCAATAAATAATTTAGACATGGGCTAGTAAAAATGAAAAAATATAACCTATATGAAAACGTAGTGCGATCGATTCGCTAGTTGATTCTGAGCAAACTGCTTTCTAGTATTCAGTTAATTCGTTAACACGTTGTATATATATATATATATATCATAAACTAGTTGTGCCCCGCGGTTTCGCCCGCGTTAATTTCAGAGTTCCCGCAGAAATTCCAGGATAAAAAGTACCCTATGTGTTAATCTGATGTATAAGCTGTAAGTATTATTGTAAAGTTTCATTTAAATCCATTCAGTAGTTTTTACGTGAAAGAGTAACAAACATCCATCCATCCATACATTCTTACAAACTTTCGCGTTTATAATATTAGTAGGATTAAAAACATACGCGTCGAATAAAATTGAGAACCTACTCCTTTTCTTAAGTCGGTTAAAAATGTAAATAAATAGGAGAGTAAACTAGTTGTTGGCTAACTTCTGCAATTTAGCGTCTGTACAAAAATAACTCCCACTGCTAAAGGTCAGGCCAATGTAGATAATTTAGCAGGCAGCCTTAGTTCCATTACATGATTTCATTTCTTTACGTTCATTAATTGTTAGGTAGTATTTATAAAAATATAATGCTTAAGCTAGATTATAATATGTAATGAGGACGGTTGTGTTCCTGACATGACCACTTAATTGAGACTGAAAAATAAGTTAACCGTTTGCTGAAATAAATAAACAGCAATAAGTTATAACTATTGACAGTATTCATTTTCTCAAAAAATATTCTTGTTAACATAAATAGAGTTTTATTACATTAAGTTAAATAAGTCCTCTTAAAAATAAAAATAATTAAATTATAACTCACATAATACACAACGATACGAAAGACATACAGCAGAATGTCTTAATTATTAGGATAACGAGTAAGCCCATCTGATATTAAACAGAATATTATTTATCACGAGTGTTTGAGCTTAACAAGGCACGTTACGACATTGGTAGGTACCCGATGTTACGAAACTTTCCTATACTCCCAATCAATAACGTAAATATTGGATTATGGATTATGTAAATACATTGTGCACATTCTCAAACTTTCCAATAATATAATCGTAAAATCAAAATATACCAACACAATGTCACGAAAATACCGAAGAAGCTTATTACATAAGCCCTTCGCAATTTCTCCATGCGACAACGGTAAATAAAATAATTAATCAACATCGAGGTGCGTTACAAAACCAACAATCTGTCATCTTTGTCTAACCTAAATAGTTTACGTGTCACGCGAACGAGACGGCGGCAGTTGCGTAACTTAAGAACTAACTGCTGTACATGATACTAATGTCGCAGGTGTGCTGTGTCTCTTGCTGAAACATAAAACTCGTATGAGGTAAGATACCCGGGCTGCGTTGTGCGAGTTTGGTTGCGGGGTGCGTCGGCCGCTACAGCTGCGCAGCGGCGTCAGAACTCAGAAGTTGGCGAACAGTTTGAGCTCGTCCGGGTCTAGCGCGCGCGCAGCCTTCCAGTCGCTTTCTGGATACTCGTCGAAGTTAGACGTGTCGCCGTCGTACGACACCGCCGGGATTATTGGCGGCTGGTGACGATAACATTCAAGTTTAACACATCGCCTTCTAGGAAATGGTGGTAGGTGGGTAGGTGGGTGGGTAGGTACAGATGCAATCTATTTAGTACCCAAAGGGCAGTAATGTAGGTACTGGAAAACAACCACCGCAATCATTAAATTCTTTTGCATGTTTAGAACTGCTAAAAAAAATAAGCGTTCGTCCAGCGCGAATCGCTATTATTCATTCAATTTTTAAATATCCAAGATACTTTTGACCATTTTGTAACCTGGTATAGAAGTTGTATTCCAAAATAATCCCTGTGCGCCTTAACTATCTGACAACCCTATACATAAGAACTATAACCGGAGCTAGCTATTATACCAAAGGTTAATACCCTAGTTTGTATTTTACCTACTAGCTACTAGCTGTTCCACTTCTCTGTGTATACCAGTCATGCTTTATACAACGCAGTTCCAAACATTCTAATGCTAAATTACGAACAATAACAGTAACGATATATACCTGTAATTTCTTCAGGAACACATCAGCCCAGTCGACGTGCTTGAACCATCTGTGCCGCTTCACATCTTCTGTGCCACACTGTAATAAATATATTATCACGATTCTTAAAATATTTTCGTAAGAAAATATGTAAGTAGGTACTTATATCTTAAAAAGTCTGACATATTATCATAATATTATGTAGGTACCTACTAGCTATCCCCCGCGGTACCTATCACCAATGTTAATTTCGGAATTTCCGTGGGAATTCTAGGATTAACTATACTTTTAACCCTTCCTCTTGAATTATCTACCTATTGGTGAAACTCGCATGAAAATTCGTTCCGTAGTTTATGAGTTTATCGTAAACAGACAGACGCGGGGGAGGACTTTGCTTTAATATTATGTAAGAATACAGCGTGTAAGAACAAGGTGTAGTATATATTTTGAGATCGTCTGCTAATAAATCGTAGTAAACCACCAAGTAGTGTCGCATCAACAGGTCAAGGGACAATCAGCACAGAGAGGAATGAAAGACGATCTTTATCCACCAGAGGATACCTTTGAAGAATGAATAATTGGAATAAATTAATTATCAACTCGAAATAAGCTATATATTCCCATATAAACTCCATACCGTTGATAATTTCAAAACCCCGTTAATTGGCATGTTTGTTTTGATGAATAAATAGTCGATATTGGTTATGATTAATGGTTGTGAAAATTTGTAGCAAGTCTTGTAAAATAAATAGCAGTCCCATATTATTCTTTCTGGTACAGCCTGTATATCAGCGACGTCAATCAGCTTTCTCAGTAGGTATATAGAATATAAGGTTAAACTGGGGACATTATAGAAAAATCCTATTCAGTATTGTATACAATATGCATTTACAAACTGTCAGCATCTTGTATAATTATTCGGAGGATAGAACATGCCTCTGTTTTGTATTTGCAAACGTCCCGAGGTTAGGTTTGAAGTCAAACAGAGTCAAATGGTGCCGCTTTCCGATGCCCGAGCCATCATAGTCCATAACGCATTTTCTTTCTTCGGCGTTACATAAAATGTCGGTTATTTGTAAGCAGACAAATATGCCGGTTGATAACGAGTGAAAGCCGTACCGAAAACACGTGTGTCACGTTTGTCTTCATTATTTCAGTTACTTTTCAGCATCAATTTTGGACCCTGAGCAGGAAACTGGCTTTCAAGAGAGCCATGTTTTAAATTGGGGAACAATCTAACATTGTCATTGGCGTTTCGCCATCATTGAAGAAGTAGATGAAGAGATTTAACATTATCATTGGCAAATTATAATTATAGACGCCATTATTAAAGAAGAAGAAGACAAATATGCCAGACATATTCATAAAAAAAAAACAAATATTTTCAGCAAATAGTTTGATTCGTACTATAAAATGAGTAGGCAGCTACAAACAATTTTTAAAAATCTTCATCCAAAGATATTAAAAACGCCGCTGACTGCGTGTTAATTAATGTTTAAAAAGAAAGCGACCAAACATTTGAGGTAAGCAGTCTAACAGTCTAAATTAGAACCATTCACGGCAACATTGTTACGATCTTTGCGTGACATGCTTGAAGTACCTAATAATTGAAGTGTTCGAGATTTTTCATGTGAAAATTTACCTTCAGCAAACAGAACGAGAAATCGGTTTAAATGTAGTCGAGCGAGTGGAATCACTTCGTATGTAGTTATCTAGGTTGAAGTACCTATACCCACTGTAGAAACATGCGACGCGACGTAGGTATTTACGGAGAGCACGAGATATATTCTCAGATACATTGAGCGGACAGTGCGGGAGACTCATCCTTTTTATGTGGCCGCCTCAAGCCGACATGGCTTTCTAAACTCCGGCGACAGTGACGATAGCGGCACTGACATCTGACGACCGGACTGCAGCAAAAAGTTACAAAGCTCGGTGAAAACACGCGGCTAGAAATTGCATTACGTTTAAAAATAAATCTTTCACACGGGGAAAAGCTGTCCAATCATCACGAGTAGTACTTAGCTGATTTCTTTTTAAGAAGACTGAAGCATGTACATATACTGTATACATAAAGATCGCATATTAAGTGGGACAACGGAAATAGCGTGATCGATGTAAACGTTCTGTAATCAGTGACTATACCTAAACGTTTAATATTTAACTGGAGCAAGTTTCTTATGTATACGCCATACAAGCGATAGCAAACAAGTACTTACACGTATCTAATCTAAGTATCGAATGCCTCTGTAACTGGTAAACTATATAGGAGTTATGCAAGAGCTCGTCGGACCGGTTATCGACGTTTTGTGTGTACAAAGAGTTATTCTTTTATGCTTATCTCAATATTTACTGTCACTATGTAATAAATTAATCTACACAGGAACGCACTTACGAAATCTACTTTTTGCATAAGCTTACGAGAAATTGATTTGAGTGTAACCCTATAACATCAAAGCTTTCGATATACTAACTCTAAATAGGTACATTGTTTACTCTAGATCCATAAAGAGTTTAAGCGTGAATTTCATAAAAGTTTTATTATATAAACTACTGTATAAAATCTCACATTTCGACCTTAGCCGCGGGCAAGGCTGAATTGATTTTCTTTTTTATGTATTATGATTATAATAAAGTTCAAAGAAACGACATCCAATCTATACAATATAAACAACATATCTTAGAATCTAACTTTGGTAGATCGGTTTCGCATTTCTAATCGTTCCATTCCTACTGTTCTGTCATAAACTAAACCTTATGACCACACATTAGAGTGTGAAAAAGGCGGCCTTATTGTGTGCTATGAACGATGAGAACCAACGTTCACCGACTGTCTACGTGATAACTGAACGTATTAGTATCTACTCGTTTGTGTTAACCTATCGTAAGTATTCCAGCATTCACAGACGGCTTAGAAACAAACATCGAATACTTGCATTTAAATTAACCAATTAGTTACCTACAAATACTTGTTTTGAATGCATCATATTATTATATGCAGGAGAGCAGTGGTTATTTTGTGGCAGCAGATTAATAAATCAAGAACTTTTTCTTTATTTTTTATTGACTTTTGAATTATAATGTAATAAATATGTACGTACTGTTCTATTGACACACTGTAACCAACCAAAATACCAGTAGTTATAATACGATGGTGTTTTTAAATAAATCATCGAATTCAGTTCAGTTAAGCAAAAAATAAAAATCATTTATAATTTACCTTCATATTTCCTAGGCGTTTCGTCCTGTCTTGTACCAGTAACTTCTTGATGATGTCTTTGGCGACTGGATCCAAATGTCTCGGCCACTCGACGCGCCCGTTCAATATTTTCTCATATATACCGAATGGATTGTCGTCGTAGAACGGCGGGTAACCGACCAGCATTTCGTAAATAAGGACACCTGGAAATTTAAAGTTTACGAACATTAATAAACTGTTGGGAAAATATTTAAATGAAGACTTTTAAATACGACCATAACCTCTGGTGTTTAAATTAAAAATTATAGAAGCACTATCTGATAATTTCGAAGATCCCGTGGAATTGTTCCATACAAACTTTGCAACCCTTATTCATCCCCTTAAGGTTTGAATTTTCAAAAATCCTTTCTTATCGGATGCTTACGTCATACGGAGAACACACTCTCCAAGTTTGAGGTCTGAGGTCACCAGTCATTCAGGACAGCGATTTTATATGTATAGATTATCTATTAATTAATCATATACTTATGCACTGAGTCTCACCTCACCTACTCGTATTTCCACGAATTTTAATTTTCTCCAAAACCATTCTAAAATATTGAATAATTTTGTAAGTGGATTTTAACCCATTCTAAAGTATTAAGTACTCACTACCGACAGTTTTAAGTAGTGATTGTAACGTATATTCAACTCAAAAACCGATTAAGGATAACATGCTAATATTATTCTGTTAAAATGAAATATAACCGACTACGTAATAAAGAAAAAAGCAAAAAATATTCAAATTGTATTACATCTTAATCAAATTCAACTTTCCTATCTCGTTCTGACATTGTTTTTGATAAATGATGTCTAGCGATGACTCCGCAATCTCAGCGTGGGTAATGCACGAAAATAATAATTTACATTGCAATTTAATATATTTTAATAATATCAATCAAAAATTTAAATATAGGTACAATCGCAAGTACCTACAGTCTACACTTTCTCGATGTGTCTACCAAAAGTCCTTTCTCTCTCATAAATAATATCTACGTTTAAAGACAGAGTCGATATAACAACCAAAATTAATTTCTCAAAACAATTTAAATATAATGAACTAGCTGTGCACTGCAGTTTCATTCGTGTGAGCTTCGGAATTGCCACAGCAACCCTGACAAATGATGAAAGTGTAGCCTAAGTTACTTCTAACATCAGCAGCTGTCTGCCATTAAAATCTCGTCAAAATCGGTTCAACCGTTCGGATATTATTCAGAACCATTCGGATCAAACAAACCGAAAGACAAACTAATATTTTAGGAAATTGATTGGTTTTTGTTATGAGTATCTAACGCATATATACTTTCACATGTAGGTATTTAGTAAAAAGCTGTTATTGTGATATTACACAGACACTTCAATTTTATATGTATTGTATATATGAGTATAGATGTGAAAGTTTGTTAAGATGTTTGTTAACCCCCTTAACGGCTGAACTGATTTGGATGTTATTTAATACACAGATATAAAATAATGTCCTAGATTTGGTTTAAGGATAATTTTTATGCCGTTGTTCTCGCCGGAATTCCTAAATCCATGTAGAAGAAGCCGCGGGAAGCTAAATAAGAGGTATTTCTATGATTATTGAGTCAATATTCGAATTAAATGATATCTTAGAAAAAAAAACATTACACAACACTAAGTATAAATTTTATTATTTAGTCTCAGTGTATTAGCCATCAGGGCTAAAAATATAATAGTAAATTAGAAAACAGTTATATTTCTGACTGCAAAGTATTTAAGCGCATTTATGAATATGTACATATGTATTTTTTTGAATATTGTCTACTATAAAGTATTTAAGATAAAACGAGGGATTTATTGAAGGAAGGTCTTCAGTATTTGATTCTCGTCTCACTTATATAAAAAAGAAAACAATAAAGTAATTTTTGCCATTAAAAAATCTGGAAAATAGAGCGTGATAGTAGCTGATGCGCTGATGGGTCCATTCAACGTCCTTTCCCTTTATATTACAGCGGATGCACCGAAAGCAAAATTCATTTATCTATGCTTAACTATAGATAGAAGCCCGTAAACGCCCCAACGTTTAAATTCTGTTTAAAAGCACCAGGTTGTATATGAATAGAATAGAATAGAATAGAATAGAAAAAAAGTTTATTTGATACCAAAAAATAAATAAAATAAATACAAAGTACGTGTGTCTTAAACTAACCATCTACCTATATCTGTGATTAATCAGAGTTTGTTGTACGTCCCTCTCAGACCTACCAGATATACACAAAAAAAATTATTACAATCAGTCGAGGCGTTTCGGGGAGTGCGATTAATGCCTATTGATATGGCGTTTTATGGTTTAGTAATATCGGTACTCACCCAGAGCCCACCAGTCGACAGCTTTGTTGTGCCCCTTGCTCTGAATGATCTCCGGCGCTAGGTACTCGGGCGTCCCACACAACGTCCACGTGCGATCTGTCAACTTCTTCGCGAAACCAAAGTCGGTGATTTTCAGGTGACCATCTTTAGCCAACAATAGATTTTCCGGCTTCAAATCCCGATACACGATATTCCTTGCGTGAAGATACTCCAGCGCGGATACTATTTCAGCCGCATAAAAATTACCTGAAATGAAATTTTATAATATTGTAAAAAAATCAATGTCTAAACAGCCAACAAGAAGAGGCTTCAATCGACTACGAGAGTGATGAGGATCCACTCTTTATTAGTTTTGGTAACGCTAACAATATCCACATTTTGTCTTGCATCAAGCCCTCGTCAGTTAATCTCCGTTCATCAGGAACAACCTCGTTCTTGACCTTCCTTTCTCTGCCGGTTTATAGTCTAAATAGAATGTTCTCTCTCGGCGATCGAGATTCAAAATCAATTGTTGAAAATATTTTCGTAATTTAGTAATAACCGTTAACAACAGCTTTCCACTTGTCTGGGCCGATTTGAGACGAAACACTTGTGTTGATTTTTTATGGCTTCTTGCGTAATCACGCAAAAAAGCTTGCAACGAATCGGTGCTAAGATAAAGGAATCACGTTTATTTTGGTTTTCTTATAGTTAATGCCAGCGCTGGACGTGGTCGGGCGTCATTTTAATCACTGTAGTATTATTATTAGTCTCGCTCTGCGCCCGCGTAGAAACACTCTTTCGGCCCTCTCTATATACAATCAATCCACGACAGACGACGATACGCCATGCGCCGGAAACGTATTATTACCTGCCTTGTTTTCTTTTACATACTCTGTTTCGATAATGTTCCTAAGATGAATCAGTGATTGAACCCAAGACGATCGGTCGTTTCGAGTTCAATGATCACAACCACAAAAAGAATGGCTGATTTTATAGATCAAGAATGATTAGTAAAATGAAGAAGGTGAGTTTTGTTGTGAGTAGGTAGTGGGAGATTTGCACACGGCCACCACGAAATGCCACGAAATGGAACGGCTGCGTTTGGCAAGTGTCGCCCCCGTTTTTGTTAGATATGACATCAGAATGTTCGTTTAGTCCTTAATAGCATCAAAGCATAGGTACATGGGTACAATCAGAATCAGAAGTAGCTAGGCAATTCAGATGTCTACCTACATAGCGCTACACATTCAAAGTGACCTGTCATCTATGCAACGAAAGTTTTCGAAATGTTTTGAAGACTCAAAGTTTCAATTTTAACTGAGCACAGAGTAAAATTTTTCGAAGTCACAGTTACTGCTATACAGACTCAATTGATAAGTTAATTGTGAAGATTTGTTAATTAAGATATTATATTGGACAAATTATGTTAAATTTTAAATATGATATTTACATATAATATACGCTTAGATACAATGCTAACAATAATTAGAATACTATATTGTTGAACTATTGTTTATATTTTTCTGGGAGTGAGAATTATTGGATGGATGATGGATACATGGTATGCTCCTATACGTACCTATATATTATGTGTATTAAGCTGAACAACACACTATCCATTATTTATTTACTCTTACTTCTGTATCCTTATACCAATATTATAAATGATGTTTAAATATTATAAAATATTTTACTTCCACGGCACAGTGTAGCAACAAATCGACGTCTATTTTGTTGAAGGATAATTTCATCCTGATATAAGATTTCCCAAGGAATCCCCAAATTCACTTGATTGAAACAATGAGAAATACAGTAGTATTAAATAAAAACTTTTGAAAAACCGCTAAATACATTTACATATAATAAAACTGTAAACTGTCTCCATGCCCAAAATAAATTTCAAAAGTTTGTAGGTGGGCTGCAAAACACAGAGAGTTGGTTTCTAGAAGAGTTCCTTAGGGAATTGCGAACACGCACACACGCGAATGAAATTTCTGGCATCAGTTAGTAAATACAATTTAACGCCGAGTCATAACTGTAAAATTGATGTGTCAACGAAACATGTTCTTTACATTTAAAAAACAAAAAGTTTCATATCCATATCGTATACGCAATGCTCACTAAGTTGATGTTATTTCACACAAACGATTTTATAAGAGATAAACACGCAAATAAAGTATGTGAATCCGGCGTCACGTCGTCTATAGTATTCGTATTTACATACTTCGTGCGATCGGTGGACTCATTTCGCGATAGATATATAAGGACGTATAGTTATATAGCAGGAAAACGCTAATTTTCGATCGAAACCTTCAAGGAAATGATGTGGAAAACTACGACTGCTTATATCCGAACACCACGCTCATCATACGAGAGCTACGAGTACTTACGTCACTTGTTTGACTATTTCTGCTCTTTTTGACATTATTAAATTTATTAATTCTTGCTCTGAGAGAGAACAAACAGATTATTTTTATCTTATACATACATACTTATATTTCTTCACATGTATTTATTTTGCTTGTCGTGATATTTAATTCCTGTTGCTTCCATTAATTAATTATCGTGATCTCACCTTGTGATGTGCCTACCACATATACAAATGGAAATAGAACATTTTAAAATAATATATGACAACCTTCTATTATATTATAATGGTATTTTTCTATACCTAAGTGAATCGATTCTGGAACCTAACCTATGAAGTCAAAGAAGCTCATTTCACGTGGTCCTCTGTATACTAAAGCGCGCTCCAATTTCGCGCGCGAAGCCGCGAAACAGCCGCAAAACACCCGCGAACCATGATACCACACTTATAGTTCGCGGGTGTTTCGGGGCTTCGCGCGCGAATGTGGAGAGCTCTTTAGGTCTTTTGAAATATTATGACGAATGAAAAACGGAAGACTAACATTAATGATATTGCGAATTACCTCAAACTTACTGCTAAGTAGGTATAGTTATTAATAAACATAATATTTGTAATAAAATTCGTTAATATCGCAAAGGAGTGGGTGCATTTTATACTTAGAGTGGAAATACATGAGTGTAGGTGATTTCGAAGATCTCTAACTAGCGCAAGTCTGAGCCAAGTCAGAGTGAAATCGTGCTATTATTAAGATTTAAGATGATCGATTGACGTCTTGCTCGGGCGCAAAATTGGATCCGCTCAACCATTTATCTTTTACGTTAGACTTTCAACTTCAAATAAACCATCTGATAGGGTCACCTATCTTATTCAAGGTGAACAATGTGCTGAAAAGTATCTAATTTTACAATGCATACTCGTATGCTCGGAAAGTGCCCTCATCAATTCATTGGTCAGTAAGTAGATAAAGATAGTAACAGAAATCGTATCTTTTCCACACGTATGTTTATATGTCAAAAGCGGAAAATAGGTAGGTACTTCAGAAACCAAAGAGGATATTATTTATTAACAATAACGTGTCTGATGAAATAAACAGTTCCAACTTGAGCCAAACCATTAGATAAGTTAGGCCGGTAAAACCATGACTTTTTTCACAAAAGTGTACCAAAAGTGTGTAAAAACAACAACATAAAGAATTCTAAAACGTATGATATATGTGCGATATATTCTATTCTGAGTTGACTTAATTATTTATGTTGTTGTTTATTTAGGTACTTTCTATTAATATTTTATTATTACCTGAATCGTACGTAGACTAGAGAGTTACCATTTAGAAATTGTAGGTATTATTTCATAACATGTTCTTTTCATACTATATTGCATATAACTACTGCAGTTCTGTTTACTTGTCTGAACGTGCATAAAGACAAATGTATTTAATTGACAAACTTAAAATTTTTCAATTACCTACAGTTTATTGACGAATAAAACCGTAGACACAAGCTAGTAATATAGTAAAGACCCTTTAACTAAAACCTTCCAAGAATTGTGTTTAAATTATGTACCTTCCCAGTTATATTTTATTAAAGTAATTTTGTATTTTTTTTTATTTTATAGAAGTTAGAGCTATCTACAATATCACAGAACATTCATTATTTTTTAAATATTAAAGTAGAGAAGGCCAGATGTAGAAACTAGGAATTAATGATAGTGGAAATAATGTACCTACGCGTACCTACTACCTAGTAGACACAGGTTTATGGGCACGCGCAAGTGGCGCGAGCGCAGACGGGACGACGCGCTGGCGCGGACCCAACGCTAATTATTATTTATTTATTCCGTTCTATTTTATTTTTAAACAAGTGTAAATAAATTCGAAATTAATAGACACAATAACTAGTAAAACGCCATCGATCAAACCGAATAAACATCAAAGCTTATTTTTTTTTTACAGTTAAATACATAATATATAAACAAAAAGGAAAAAGAAAGCTCTAACTTTCTAAAGTTCTAACTTAACTTAATAGAGACACAATAGATTGATTTTTTTACAAAATAAAATATGTAATAAACAATCAAGTATTTAGATGTAAAATGATTTTATACCTCATTTTACCTCTACCTACTTTGGTTATACCAGCTTTAAATTTTTATAATTCATTTAAACTTTGTGTCGCTACGTTACAATATTAAATAATAATTTGGCCCTAAATTATTAATGATAATAATTCAGTCAATTTATTACAATATAAATGAATTGACCATAGCACCAGGCAATAACTCTTCTTAGCTCTTAAATACAAAAAAACAAAAAACAAATAATATTCCTACTATATTTCTGTTATCGCATTAAGTAGTAAAACTTTCTTAGTAGGTACTCATTATGAAAGTTTGAGAAAGTGGTAGACGGTGGAATAGGCTGATTTTACGACTCCTTAATTAGGTAATTGTAGATTGTCATCACTAATTCGATAGTCACGCAAACTAATGGCACTGTGGTCATAAAATTATAATTATGTATCTGCAAGTAGGTAGGTAATTTAAATGTTAGTAATTTAGTAATCCTAATATATAAAATGCAAATGTTTGGGTTTTTGTAGACCCAAACGGGTTTTTGTTTGGGTTTATCTGCAACATACTAAACTAGGTATTAAACGTTCAAAACCATTTTTGTACATCTTGCTCTTATTCCAATAAAATTATTTATTAGGTAATTATTCATTTATTATCTTAAATTTAGGGTTTATTATTATTATGTTTTTTACGCTATAACGGTCTAACCACAACCGATCATCATGAAATATCGTATACGATACGGGTTGTCTGGGGTACAAAAAAGGACATACTTATTACAGTTTTTCTTAATGATATTGTAATTTACCTGTAGTGTTGCTAAATCTGCCAGCATTCCGTAGATAGGAAAACAATTCGCCCCCGCAGACGTAATCGAACAGCATGTAGATGCAAGTGTCGTCGTGTGTCCACCACCGGCTGCAACAAACCACGTCCATAATACCAGAGACCCAGGGCCCTTGTTCACTATGAACATAACACGACGTGCGCCACAAAAATTGTCGTTCCCCCGTTCTCAAAAAAGTTTTATTTTCAAAAACCACATTAATTTCTGGTCACCAACAATATTAGATCTGGTTACTGACAGTACCAATAGCCTTTACTTTTGTTGAAGAGATCTTCAACAGTCAACCATACATCGAAGTGTTATCCACTGAAACTTCGAAATTAAATAGGTATTGTAGTCAAAATAACAATTGAAGTGTAAAACTGACTTCCAAAAACACAAATCTAAAAAAGCTAAAAATAACAAAATACCGATTTAATCCAAAAGAAAAAAACACACATAATATTATTATTGGTTTGTGCTACCACTGATCGGTTTAAATTCGGTGACAAGCCCGCTGGTGTCTGCCCACTTGGGTTGTTTTGCTCACGAAGAGCTGGTGGCAGGAGTCGACTTAGCCCATCTACCCCCTCCATATTTGGCTTGTCACCGACTTCATACCGATCAGTGGTATCACAAACCAATAATAATATTATGTGTGTTTTTGTCTTTTGGATTAAATCGGTATTTTGTTATTTTTAGCTTTTTTAGATTTGTGTTTTTGGAAGTGGGTTTTAATTTTTTTGTTAAAAATTTGTTTATTTCTTGCTTTTTAGTGAGTCGGTTTGTAATTTATCTAAGTTACAATAGCCTACTGTCAACTGCTCATAACCTTTTACAAAATATAACTTTTCCCGATGCAGGGACGTTAATTTTTGAGGAGTTCTCCTGGTACATCATCATCAGTTCCACTTCCACTTCACCATACACCATGTGACGAGCATAAATTGTTTAGAAACCACATTAAAGTTAACGAATCGGAATCTGTGAAATACCTATTATTTAGTAGTTCCGATGACCATCTGCGGTCTTCATCATCAGTTCCACTTCTTCAAATTTTACTTTCCAAAAGCAAATAAACGATTTACTATAAAAAATACCCAAATCGTCATAGGTGTGCCTATAAATTTTGAAGAGTTCCCTCGATTTCTCCAAGATCCCACCATCAGATCCTGACTTGGTGACAATGGAATCAATTTAGGAGTATCCCCTTTCAAACAAAAAAACAATTTTCGAAATCGCTTCAATCGGAACCCGTGAAATACGTATTATTTTTGAGTTGTTCCGATGACCACCTGTGGTCTTCATCATCAGTTCCACTTCTTCAAATTTTGCTTTTCGAAAGCAAATGAACGATTTACTATAAAAAATACCCAAATCGCTATAGGTGTGCCTATAATTTTTGAAGAGTTCCCTCGATTTCTCCAAGATCCCATCATCAGATCTGGACTTGGTGGCAATGGGATCTAATTGGGAGTATACCCTTTCAAACAAAAAAAGAATTTTTCAAATCGGTCCAACCGTCTTCGAGTAATCGGTGAACATACATAAAAAAAAAAAAAAAAAAAAAACATACATACAATCGAACATAGAACCTCCTCCTTTTTGGAAGTCGGTTAAAAAGAAATTATGTTAGCCTATTCATAATCATAATATTTATCATCAGCTGCGAATAAAATGTTTATGAAACATCAATCGACGATCAGTCTATTAAATGTATTTTCCGACTACCTGTTGCCAGCGGTTTCACTCTCGTTAGTTTAGGAGTATAGTATTATATTATTATCTATGGTTTAGGAATTCACCTCCGTCCAACAGTCCAACAGTAACGCTGCAAAAATCAGTACTGCCACAGATAATGCTTTGTAACGATGTTAAGCCAAACTAAAAATTAAATTAATACTTAGGTTCATATAAAAAATCTAAATATCTGTTATATTAAGATAATTGTCTCCTATTTAGAGGGTTATTTGAAATCTATCCGGACTTATTTTCTAAGCGGCTAAACAGATATCGTTTTTTTATTCATTTAGGTTCAGGAAAAGAAAACACAGGATAATCTTCATCCTGGAGCAATATAAGATCCCGAGGAGATGCAAAAATTCACGTGGATGGATGGGAAATCTCTAGTTACTAAAATCAGCAGAAAAATAGAAATTAACAGATAAGCAGCCGAGGCCTGTCCAAAAGTTAACTTGGCATCATTCACTTGCCAGTTACCTTACCTTAAAACTTGATTTTGAAATTTGAGGCGATTTGACCTATTTATTGCGGGTCTCAATTTTACAAACTTCTATCTTGTGGGCTCCTTGACGGCGAACAAATACGAGTATTTCGTGACATAACTGTCGTGTTAAGTACCATACAAATTAATGACACGCCTGGTGTGCCTTCAATGTGTACTATGTCTTTTTCTTTTTAACTCCACTAAGTGTACGTTAAATAAATTCAGTTAAACGAATGTTGACATGCCTGTCGTGCCTTTAGCAACGAATCATAGGTTGCTATTATTTAACATTTTATACCCAAACTAAAAGAAATCTGTACTTATCGTACTACGCTACATCCCTGTGAACTCTATTTCTAGACGTCACCAAAACACATTATTAGGTAGGTATTATTAAAGTCGACATTAACACATTAGATAGGCATGAATTACAACCATATAGACAAATTGCAAATTAGCTACAATTGCTCGTATCGTCGCGGAGCAGACATAAACAGATCGTCACAAGTGGTGATGGTGGATTCAAGTCGCGGTGCAACGGAACATTTACAACGTAGTTAATTAGGCCAAGCGCACACAGGTTACTCACATCAGTCACAAATTATCGGTGATTTTTAGCCATGGCTCACGGCTGATACAGATGCACTAGCTAGACGGTACGGATTCTAAGTCGCGTTTACCCTATTGGAGTGACCACTACCGACAGCACGGATGTGGCTCGACTGGCTTGTAATCAATGTATAAAAAGCGTAGTCTGTATCTCACTGCTGCGCGCTGGCTACAATCAGCCAGTGTGCAGCCAGCCTTATTATACATATATTAGATATAAATTATGATATATATCGCTGCTTGAGCAGCCACTGTACGCGTATGTGGCGGTGTCATGTAGTTGGCGCATCGAAACATACCTACTCCCAATGTCCCAATAGCCACCGTAGGCTTTCGCCAACCCATACTGTCTAACAACGCGCTGAATATGCTTTTGGTTCTGAATTTCAAACCCAATAATTAAACTAAGACAAAGTAACTCAGTTATAATTAAGAAACGGTGTGCCATTACGGTCTGATATCGTATACGTATAAGCAGCAAACCTTCTTTCAGAAAAGTGCTGCCATTCTCGACAGAAAAACACACCGCTAAACGCTAAAAATAAATATCATACTGTTTCCACCTTCAAAAAAGTACTATTCAATTGTGCTGCTTCCATCATAACAGATGTCATGAAACAACAAAATAGGTAATATACTGTTTTTGTTTTCAGATCAGAGTGAACATTGCCAAAAACGACGTCGCTTAAAATTTAATAAACATAGAGATTATTTGTACCATAAGGCGTATTAAAGTATGTCATTCAGGATGATGGACGGTGACAATTATAAGACGTAATTAGAAATAAGTCTTGAAGTAAACTAATATTGTGACTATACAGGATGTAACTTTAAACCAAAGGACATATTGAAGCTTTCGATAAATAATCCATGCTCACATGTTACCACAGACCAGTAGGTATAAGTTGCTAACAAAAAGGTTTGCAATATGTATTTTTCGGCATGGCAGCGACCATACAAAGGAAAGGGACGTTAACTGAATCCGTCAGAGCATCACGCGTCGACAACTTGCGCGTTCATTTTTTATGTTTGCTTTATATGGACGTCAAAAATTAATGGTATGTTTTTTAGTTATTTGAAACGGGCTTAAAAAATACAATACCATGACTGTGTCAAACTATCAATATGTCTCTTGTTTAACCCTTACACCGTTTAATATATCTGCTTACAGATTGACTACGAAGGGATGGTTAATTTCGGCGAGTATGTTCTTTTCGTTCATGACGTGGTCGACTTGTTTGAGTCGGATGACGTCAGCCATGGAGAGGATCTTCATGGCGAGGTACTCATCAGCGGCCTTGTCGCGGCAGAGGCAGACGCGCCCGAACGTTCCCGTGCCTGGAACAAACGTAATTCAATACAATACACATTTACACAGTAGGTAATAATGTGCCAGTCATTTTAATAGGTCGCACTCGACTCTACAATCTCTGAAAAAAAAAATGTCTCGGATGCCTCGAGATTACAACCACATATTTATTAATTTTAGTATCAATAAACGTATACCTTCATTATATAAAAAAATCTTTAAGAGTAAGCATAAAAACTTTAAAAATTACTATTTTAATCCTACTAATATTATAAAAGTGAAAGTGTGAATGTTTTGATGTTTGGATGTTTGTTACTCAACCACGCAAAAAGGGCTGAACGGATTTGGATGAAATTTGGCATGCACGTTGTCAGGGGTACAGAGAAGGACGTAAGGTACTTTTTATCCCGGAATTCCCGCGGAAACTCCGAAATTACCGCGGTTAAAACCGCGGGGCACAGCTAGTACACAAATTAAATGCTTATGAACTATAATATAACAATAGGGGTTTGAATGTAAGTGTAATTACATACCTACCATCAGATAGGTACGTACCTATAGATTTAATTAATTCTGTTCCAAAATTTATATTACTAGTAATTTCAAGTATTGAAGTATTCTGAGTTCCCGCGGAAATTCCAGGATAAAGGGACTCTATGTCACTCAGGATCACTTTAGTTTCCTATCTATAATAATAAGTCGATCCATAGATAACCTTACAAATTCCGGAGTTCAACGTCACAAACTGACAATTCACAAACTTGCTCTTTATGATATTAGTATAGATGATAAAGCGTTCAACTCAATATTTATTGAAATAATTTATATCGTGTTTGACTTATTGTATTTTACTGCATGAATCAACTCTTAGTTTATTTTTATTTACCCTAATGGTTTGTATAAACTAATACGAGTATACGTTAGGTACTTGTTGTTATCCTGTTTTGAGAGTCTGTTCCGAGAGAAGCGATTAACATCGATCTGAGTCACACATAGAGAATCCCAGTTTTGTATCGTGTGTAATACACGTTGCAGTATTTATATGAAGCCGGTGCGGTGCGCATGGGGTTGCCAGGTGTCCGGCTTTAGCCGGACATGACGTTTGGCCAAATATTTTCTTGTCCGACTTTTGTCAGGCTTTTTGTCTGACTGCTACGCGAGTTTAAAGTTAAGTTTAGTAATTGTTTTTTTAATGTTATGAAATATTTTCCGGCTTTTAGAACATATACCAATGTCATAAAAATCTATGATTAGCTATTAAAAAAGATATGTATGGCTTTTAGGGTTAAAGGCCCGAACAAATTATGCGCCCAGTCCGGCTTTTGTGTTTTTGAACCTGGCAACCCTAGGTGGATAAAACATCATTGTACACAAACATATTTCACTCACCGCGGTCATTAAGGATTAGTCTATCTTTCACTTAAGTAACTAAACTGCTTACTTAAAAACTTTTACACACACTTTTACACATCGTGTGTAAAAGTAAGCCCAATTTTTTTTTATATCGTTACAAGCTGTTCACCGCGGTTTCACTCGCGTTAATTTCGGTGTCCCCGCGGAAATTCCAGCATATAAAGTACCCTATGTCCTCTGTACCTGCGACAACGTGTATGTAGAATTTCGTGATGATCGGTTGAGTGGTTGAAGCGTGAAAGCGTAATAAACAAACAAAGAGCTCACTTTCGCATGTGACACTAACTGCTTAAACATAATTTTATGAAATAGAAGTTATTAGTGGGAATTGAAGGCGTCAGTTCCGTCATTTATTTATTTATGAGTCGATAAAAAATACTTAAAAGTAGACTTTGTTGTGAGACAATAATGTTTCGCAGAGGCGGTTATTTATGTGTGATTTGAAACATTATGCCTCTATGTAATTTCTGATTCCTCTGATAGGCAGTAAGATTTCACGACCAGAAACTGTAGTTGCCAACCTTACAAAAATACATATTTTGACTCTGACTTGACGTTGGCATAATTAACTCTGTGAAAGTCGATAAAAAAAGAAGAAAAGACATGACTTTGGATCATCCTTGGACGATCCAAAGTCATGTCTTTGGATGATTATCCTTGGATGATCCAAAGTAACGTCTGCAAGACAGTTCTCTAGAAGTTGGAAATAAAACATTCCGTCTCCATGCAGTTAGAGGGTATTAATTTAAAGAAGTTAAGAACATAAACCCCAAGTTTACTCAACACGCATGGAGACTAATGTTGTCATAACGTGCTACCTATACTCGTTACTTATTTGAATTTATGAGACTGTTTATATAGTAAATCAGGTGACAGGTCGACCTAGTTGGGACTATACCTACATCGAAACTTTATTAAACTATTCCCGCGGTCTCACTCGCGTAACTTTTGGGACTTTTCTTTGATTGATTGAGCAAAAAGGAATTCGAAGTTCAAAGACGTATTATTATGCTGCTGCCATAAGAATCTTAATAAGATTCATTCATATCCGTAAAAACATACGAACTAGGTTAACGGATAAATAAGTATTATGTAAATTTTCGTTTCGCCTTTCGTTATTCATTTTCACCACCCTTTCTTTTTTATTTCTTTTAATGTACTGACTATATTAGGTACTTATGTTTAAAGATTTTTCAATTTTATTGCAATCCCTTTTTATCAAGTCTTCAATTTGTGTAAATTACTGTTTAGACTCTTTCAATTTTTTTATATCACGTTCGATACATTTAATATTAAATCCGCACTCACCAACTAACGAACGTTAGTTGTATCTATTCGGCGCGGCGGCGCGCGGCGCTGCTGCGATGTGTTGTTACATTTCGAGACACAGCTGACCTAAATTTTACGTGTATCTTAGTCTATAATAAAAGTGTTAGCTAACGTTGTTGCTTTTAAAAATGTTGTTAATTTGTGAGGCTTAGGACAGACCGAATTTCATAACTTTAGCCATACACCAAACAAACACCACTTTAGTTCTGACACAAGTTGTGCAAGCCGTAAGAATAAAGAGGTCAGTGCATGGCCAATCACTCAGAATAGTACCTTTGAAAATACATATATTAATTATTAATTATTTATTTACCTGTATCTTCTAATGTAATTATGTATTTAATAATCATGTAATTATCAATGTATCTGCTATTCATTCTTCTGATATTTACTTTGTGTGTGTTCAGCGGTTTTTTATGTTTATAATATAATATTATGGTTGTATCCTTTATATTTATTTTATGTGGTATTGTATAATATTGTACTGACTACTTATTTATTTGCCTGGAAGAAATTGCTTTTAAGCAATAAGGCCGTCCTTTGTTGCCTGTATTTCCCACCATGTATTTTTATTTTATTTTTTTCGTTTTTTGGTGACAATAAAGAATATTTTGTATTGTATTGTATAAATGTACGGAATATGCATAAAGATAGATTTCATTACTAACTTTGTATAACGATCGTAGAGAATGGATATTTATTAGTCCATAGTTCTCTGCTGACCCCTTCGGAAGCCAGGCGTGAGTTTTTGTACTATGTATGCATGTTTAACCGATTTTTTCTTCTAGCCTATGTCTATTATGTCTAGTCCTGAAAGATATCGCTACATTGGCCAGCCATTGGAGCCGTTATTATTTAATTTATATTATTATAATTGGGTTTCCTTTAATGATGTTGAACAAAGATGTTAATATTTGAACATACATATTTATTCATTCATCTATTCATATTTTTATCCAACGATTAAGGATATGATTTCGGTTGTGATTGACTATTTTTATGTTGTTATTTTTCAGATTTAACAGTTTCCCATCAAGATTTCTTTAAGTTTTATAAATAATACTACAGATAGGTACGACTAACTGTCCCCTACGATTTTGCTCTCATGTATTTTGTGATTGCCTCGGAAACTCTACATATTATAATACTGTCTACTCTAGGTCGTCTATGTTTTAAATAATCCATGGATATAGGGCATCTTCATTCGAAAATTCAACGGGAGTAATAAACATAAACGCATATCTACACGCTCACAAACTCGTTTTAGTTTATAATTTTACTGTAATTCCAAAAAGCATAATATGTTACTTGTGTACCTTGTTCCAATAATACAGTATGTGTATTGTGTATGCGTTTATTAAGTCAGTAAACAAACTTTCTGACTTACGAGTTATTGTAACTAGTACCTAGGTATGATGTCGTAAGCTTATTGCCCTCTATAATTTGTATTGTATGTTAAAATATAAAACTCTTCAATTTTTCAATGTAGGCATCTGCCATCTGGTGGAAAAATAGTATATAAACAAATATAATTTTGGCCTATTGTGGTAAAGTTACAAACATAAAGCTAAGAATATAAATTAACAATTTTTACATACCCGGTTATCCGTAAATCCGTAAATCGAATCCGTGAACTTGAGTGCCTTATCCTGATGTCAGACGCGGAGAGACAGTGAGTGGCAGAGATGCCGTGTAGTACCTACTTCGAACTACGCAAATAGAGATTTGGAATCAAGATTTCGCTGTCCAATCTGACAAGAATAAAGAACATTAGTTCAAACAAAATGTTCACATTAATATACTTGTTGTCATTGAAAAAGACGTATTATTGTAATAGATTTGTTAGCATCTAAAAGCTACGTCATTGGAAGAGGAAAAACTTTGTGGACTGGCATAATGCCAATAGTCCTACCTATAATAAGTATAAAAAAATTAAAATCCATGAATTACTCAAGTGCCAATAAACTTCCGAACATTGTCGTTGTTGTTATCTTTTACCGCGAAAACAATATGGGATGACTGATTAACATACATCAAAAGTCGTTATGTAAGACCAATTTCTCTGGTATACCTTAAGATCAGTGAAGGGCTAGAATGGAGACGTTATGGGACCACTTTCACTGAACGTATGGGCGGTGCTGGCCTCTGGGCGAACGTCGCACGTCTACCGGCGCGCGGCGCGATGACCTCTATGGCCGACTTTTACGTCACAACTCACACGCATTCATTTATCAGTATCATTATTATTTATGATGATACTGGCAATATAAAGAACATTTTCTTTTTAATCCAATGATCCAGTTAATCTTTGGGTTCATCTTCTAAATATTCGAATCGAAATCAACTTTCAAATATGTACCAACATCATTAAATTGCATTTTTATTATTATAACATCTTCTCTCTCTCAACGTCCCATAAATTTGCCTTATAGATCAGCATTGTTTAAGGGTATTTAATTAGTTTAAGTGCATGTCAAACTGTAATTGTGTATTGTCCTATCAATGTTAAATACCTGTTAATGTTGAAATAAAGAAAATAAAAATAAAAATAAAATTTGAGAAATTTTAAATTAATATTGTAATATTATTTATTAGGTAAACGACCGCGTGTAATAGTGTCAGCTCGCAAGATGAATACACGCGCAATATTTTTTCCCTCCTGTGCCCGAAGAGGTTTCCCTCAAATAATGTTTGAGCGCACATTGTACCACCCAGTGGCAAAGCAGATCATGCTAACAATAGAGTTATCAGACAAGGCGTTATAAAAAGGTTGTTGCGCGGCCTTGCCCTTGTGCGCGAGCGGCGCGCGTGTGACGGGCGTGCCCGTGCGCACTCGTGCTGCCGCAACACAAGCAGTTTAAGGGGCCTGCCCCCTTAGCCAAGTTGACAATCTATAATCGATAGGAATCGAAAACTAAGGAACGTATCGTCATGACACAATATGGTCACGTATAAAATCATCCAATCAAAAGTTCAATTTTCCGTAACCACGGATTATGACAATACGATCCTTAGTTTTCTATATCGAAAACGATTATTGGATTGGATAGTCTGTGGCTATTCAATTCAAACGTCCGCGCGCGCCTTAAGTAACTTACGTTTTCTTAATTTCGTAGCGACTGACGACTTGGTTAAAAATAAATAGACGCAATACAATTATAACAATAAAAATTCAATCAAAAAGCTTTGATGCTGCCTCGATATCAATCATGTGGACAATATAATTTCACGGTGTGATTTTTCCATAAGGTCGTGACATTGTATTCATAATCATTTAAATTGAATAACTTTGACTGTAACTAGTTCATTAATATACAAGTAACGCATGTATGTAGGTACAGTAGGTAAATACATAATATTATGTACCTAATTACCAATAAAGGTTAACAAACCCGATAATTATATGTTGTATTATACTCGTACAGGGTTAAACAATGGATGTATTGAGAAATTCAGTATTCAATTGTTGCGTTAATAAAAATAACGTTAGTTTTCGTAGTAATTATTCGTATTTATTACAATAATAAAAAATAAATGTGCTTAAAAGCACACGGCAGTTAAGTGAAACCTTCTTTATATCTTTAAGTCAAAGTCAAAGTCAAATCCTTTATTCAAATTTAGCCCATAATGTGGCTCTTTTTGACGTCAATATAACTACAGCTACCATGACAGCACCCATAAAATATCCACCCCTCACAGCTTCCTAGTGCTATGGCTGAAGAGAAGAAGCTGCGCAACAAACTCTTCAGCAGCACGCTGTCAGTTTAAAGTTACAATATAGATATATCTATAATCTTCTATAATCTTTAGGTAAATAGATATTAGTATTATTATTATATATTATATAGCTGTTCCTCTGCGGTTTCATGAATTTCCGTGGTAATTTCGGGATAAAAAATACCCTATGTCTATCAGGACTACCGTAGCTTCCTATAAATGAAAGAATTTTCAAAGTCGGTTCAGTAAATCCATCAGAGATTACCCTCTACAACGTCACAAAATCACAAACTTATACTCGCAATTCACAAACTTTACTTCTTTATAATATTATATTAGTATAGATTACTCGCCCGTTATATCCTACAGGTATGTGTGTGATTGTCTCTTTTTAGTGTCGCTTTTTAGATTACATCGATTTTTAAATCACAACGATGCAAGAAGTTTTCAGAAGTCATGAAAACTGAGCGCCCAAGTTGCCGACGCGCTGACGCCGCGGTATAAAGTGTGTCCCCTATGTCCTTATGTGTACTCCTCACGATCTGTATACAAAATTACATGGTGACCGGTTGAGCCATTAAGCCGTGAAAGCGTAACAAACGAACAAACAAACAAACTCACTTCGCATTTATAATAAGTAAGGATGTGGGTCATTTAGAAATACATCCTGATGTATATAATAGGTATAGATTTATATTATACGTATAAAAATCTTTCAAGTACCTAAAGATATACAGTACAGCAAATAAAATCCCGGTATTACCCACTATCACCAAATCCGTCATATGTTGGTAATTACTGGTATTTTACACATAAATAGGTATACCTATAGGATGTATTCTAGAAAATATTATTATGGAATCTAATTATATGGAACGTCGTAAAGGTAAATATTGTGAGTTTATGATCGTCATAAACCTGGATATGCTAGATAATTAAGACGAGTCATATGAGATATTTTCGTTTTAAGGACAAATAAAATGTATTCGGAACATTGGTATCCTCGCTCCAGTTTCGAGACAACCGCGTCTACCGTTCTACACACTTTTCACACTAACCATAACTGCCAAATGTTCTATATAGTGTAAACTTCACTAACTTGCTATTACCATAATTATTACACATTGAACGTAGGTACGTAGGTACTCTGTATTACATTTGATATTTATTATTTAAAACATTGCCTAAGTAATGATGTGGTCATTGGCGCGAACAACTTCAATATGAAAGTACCGAATACTTCTTTAGACTCCCACTATGCCTACTAGAAACGTAAGAATTAGTATTCTATATCAATGACTACACACACAGTAGTCACCAATGACTACACCTATTTGACTATTTTTAACCGACTTCCAAAAAGGAGGTGGTTCTATGTTCGATTGTATGTATGTTTTTTTTTCTAAATTCTATACGTATTTAATCCGTCAGTCAGATAATAAAATAATAATAGACACGTATTTTTTGCTTTTTCATGCATTTTTTGCTTGGATAAAGTGCATTAAAGTTTGGAAGTGGGGGCTCGTAACGTCATAATATGCGGGTAAGAACTGCACCTGCTTGTAACGTCACGCAACATTTAGACTCACGTATCTCCGTTATTTTTTGCTTATTTAAAAAAAGAAAAAATACGTGTCAAATAATTTTTACGAATCTAAAAAAAATTGCCAAATCGCCTATTCGTTCGTTATAACACAGATAAGCATAATACTATACTGGGTTATAATATCACACTTTTGAAGCAACGCGACGCGACGCTTGGAACCTTGGAACCTTGGAACCGATCACACTACACTAATTTTGTATATTTGTGAAATGACGATGAGTTATTAGTTGTGTGCTTTCTCAAATAAATTACAAGCCGATTGCCTACTTGACTGTAATGGGCAAAGGACACTTCAAGCTTATAAATTGCCTATTATTTTGGGCTCTATGTTGTCTATGAACTTGTTTGCATTCCGTTAACGTAATTCAATCTGCTGACGCAAATTGTGAACACAATGAAATTTACGCACTTTGGACGATGCCAAAATGTTGTTTATCGTAGATAAATTGTTTTTATTATATGTATGTACCTACACCTAATGTCCCCAACGTCTAAGGTCCGTTACATTTTAAAAAACAAGATTGTAAACGTCACTGAACTAAAATGTGTCACCTTAGATTTTATATACATAGTTTTTCTCTATAAGGTACTTAATCACAATATTATATAGAATAAAATATAATTGAAAAATAGGTTATTCTATGAAATCGAAGGTTATCCGTGTTCGTGAAAATTATTATTTACCAACTAAACCTATAAATAGAACAATCCAGTAACAACGGTCCATAATATCTACTACGTTGATAATTACGATATTGAATTGAAAAACGTGCTCAAACAAAATATGCAACTCGTATACCTATTATTTTTTAAACTGTTAATGTCTTTTTTTATTGATAGATTGAGATTTAGTTAATTATATTCTCCTTTTAAAATTAAAGAACATAAAAAATAATTTTATGTATAAACATGAAAAATAAACAAATTCACAAAAGAGATTGTAAATATCTCAAATTTGTCAGAATTTGCATCTCATTTGCACGAATTAACGTTCCTAAATACTAGTAATGTAATTAAAACGCGAGATTAAACTTCCTCAATTAAGCAGTTTTATTGATTGAATGAGTGCCGTGTAGATACCTAAGTATGGTTAAAAAATAATAACTATAGAATGCCTTTATACCTATATTAATTTAACGCAATTTAAAAAAATATATATAGGTATATCAATCATTATTAATATCATTTTTGGTACCTACCTATATAGGTATTAATTGCACTTTATATGTTCCTTATCAATTAGGTACGATTCGTAATTTTCATTGCCGCAAAATTTAATTGCTTTATTTATACCTACAGTTTTAATCGAATTTTACGCGGAAAAGTTGCTTTTTTCGCGACCAAGGAGACCTTTGTT
The DNA here is from genome assembly GCA_907165275.2 of Zygaena filipendulae. Classification (NCBI taxonomy): domain Eukaryota; kingdom Metazoa; phylum Arthropoda; class Insecta; order Lepidoptera; family Zygaenidae; genus Zygaena; species Zygaena filipendulae. Next base: position 5,900,730 of record OU015649.1, read on the forward strand.
CTTCGCTTGTGCTATAATAACGTGATTTGTGAACGATGACTTTGTTGTCCATACGTACGTTATACCTAATATACTTAAAAACAATTCTAAATCTTTTCCAAATTTCCTGAATAATTTAAAGGTATATTTATCTATGTTTGCTTTGACTATGTACTAAAATAAAATAACTTATTTGTTTTGGCAAAGTATAGTTACCTATTCAAAGTGTAACAATAGGGTACTTGCATGAAATTTATAATAAGAAATTGTGTCAATATTTAAAAAATAGAGCCTTAGAAAAGCGTTATCGTGAAAGATTTACTAAAAAAAATTCAATAGTTTCCGAAATATTCAACTTTTAATTTTGTGAAACGGAACGTTGCAACGAAACACCAATCACAGCCACGCTTAACACATGACGTCACTTTTATTTTTTTTAGGAAAGATTTACCTCTTTCAGAGAAGGCAAAAGAAACTAAGTGTATACAGTCAACGCATATTTTCCATTTTCTGAAGTTTTTTACTTTAAAATGCACCAGTAAGATGCATTTCGATTCTTTACTGGAACTTTTGGAAGTAACTCGACACAGTTCAACCTTAATTTCGCTTTTGGACATTGAAGTTATCTGTCTGTCAGTGTCGCATGACCCTGTCAATGCGACAGTGACATTTCTATCACAGATTAATAAGGCGTAATTTTGAACAAGTGACGTCATTCTGCGTTTCGGCGGTAAAATCTAAAGTAGGAACTTTGAAACGCTCTATTTCATTAATTTATGCATATATTTTTTTCTTTTTCTTGCTTTGTCTAAGTAGGCCATATATCTTTAAAATAGACTGAAAAAAAAATTTCATGCAAGTACCCTATTGTTATTAGGTAATGTTGACACTTTACAAAAAAAAAAACATTTATCTAGTTAAACAGTAAAAACCATTATACAAAGTACCTACCTAGTTTTGCATTATCTGGTATTTTTGTGAAATACCTATTTTTTGGTCGGAGAATTGCTGTTGATACGTTTTTAGAGTTATCATATTATTTTCATTAAAAACTGCAGTTTATGTATATCGGATGAATGAAAAAGCTATACCCATTAAAGTGAGATTGCTAATAATAATAAATGATAAACAAAACACCAACGCGCTAATAAAACGTGATGAAATGTAATGAAAATTTTACACGTTTGTAAATAATGGACTTCAAAGAACTATTTTATCGTGTATTTTACGTTTAATTATAATTAGATAATAATAACGTGCTTTTGAAGTGAATTCGATCATTATTATTATGCACTGGTTTCGCACACAGTTCCACTGGACACTGGTTCCGCTACACTCAGAGGCACAGCCGCACGTGCAGGCAAACCATCTCTTTTAGCGTGATGAAATTTTAACTACCTCTATGTCGATTTACTCTAGATATTTAACAAAATATAAAATAAAATCTAGATAGAGGTAGCTGTAGCACAAATAAAACGAATAAATCGAATTTTCGTAAATCTTACGACAGCTATATTAGCTAGCTAGCATTTTAAAATCTACCTAAATACCTATGCTTATACTAACATTGCCTAAGTGTGTCCCTCAATGTAAGATGCCTGGTTTCAGAGGAGTTTATTACTATGATAGCTGTCTAGTATCGACTTACTGCATTTGTTTATTATATCCCATCAAAAACAAACTTGTAAAAAATCCAAGTCTCGCAACTCAGTTCTTCTACATTAAAAAGTTGTGAGATCAATGTAATACCAAGTCGGTTAATTTATTCAGTGCCTACTTAAGGGTCCTTCTGTCTAAAGTTATCATGTTATAAGCTAATCTAATAACATTTTATAGTGACCATATCAAATTTAAAAATCTTTTATGTTTTAAATAAATTGATTGGCTTGGCGATCACGTGAAAACACAATATATCTCACATGTAATACATAATTATGGTTCTAAACAATCTAATTTAATTATAATATGTATTACTTGTGAGATACATTGTGTTTTCATGTGATCGCCAAGCCAATCAATTTATTTAAAACATAAAAGATTTTTAAATTTGATATGGTCACTATAAAATGTTATTAGATTAGCTTATAACATGATAACTTTAGACAGAAGGACCCTTAAGTAGGCACTGAATAAATTAACCGACTTGGTATTACATTGATCTCACAACTTTTTAATGTAGAAGAACTGAGTTGCGAGACTTGGATTTTTTACAAGTTTGTTTTTGATGGGATCTCATTTCTTTTTGTAAATGGTCTTCCTCCTTTGAGCAATTTAGTCTATTTTAATAACTTGAAAGATTTTTTCTTGCTTTTTCATTCCGTTGACCATTGTACCTTTGAACATAATTATGTCTAGGTAACTATGTATCTACACTTTATATCTAGGTAGGTAACTAGCTACACTTATTATTATTATTTATTAATATCTGGGCAACCGAGCTTCGCTCGGCTTAAATAGCTGTTCCCCGCGGTTTAACCCACGTTAATTTCGGAGATCCCGCGGGTATTCTGAGATAAAAGTACTTACTACCCTATGACCTTTCCTGTACCCTTGACAACGTGTAGTATGCAATAATTAATTCACCCGCGTTGATATCAGAGTTCGCGCGGGAATTCCAGAAATGAATCCTAGCTAGATCGATTTATGGCCCCCGAAATCCCCTGTATACAAAATTTCATGAAAATCGTTGGAGCATTCAGATTAGGGTAATTTTATCTCGGAATTCCCGAAGGATCTCCGAAATTAACGCTGGTGAAATCTCATGACATTTTGCATGCACGTTGTCAGGGGTAAAGAAAACCTAGGGATATAGGGTACTAACTACTTTGCATTTCTGAATTCCCGCGGGATCTCCGAAATTATCGCGGGTGAAACCGCAGGGAACAGCTAGTCTCATATATTTATATGGGATTACAAAGTTATTTGTGCAGTTGGTACATATAACTGCATATATAACTTTGTAATTCCATACATTTATATGGGATTACAAAGTTATTTGTGCAGTTGGTACATATAACTGCATATGTAACTTTGTAATTCCATACATTTATATGGGATTACAAAGTTATTTATGCAGTTGGTGTATCTAGAAAACTGTACCGAAATTGCAAAATATTTCAATTTTTCCTTGATTTATACAATAAACACTAATTGTATTCTAAATTTCAAACTTCTATGTCTGCTAGAAGTGCCTTAGAGTTTTGATGATCGGTCAGTGAGTGAGTGAGTGACCTACAAAATTAAGAAACTTTGACTAGTTATAATTCTTAAACTACTGGTTCAAATCGAATGAAATTTAAATTATACCGTCTTTATACAATACCTGCTTGTTTACTAAAAATTCAGGCTTCTAGTTTTATCCACAACGAAGTTATAGGGGGTCGAAAATGGCCTGAATTGCTTCGAGAAAAGGATAGTACGGCCGTGCCGCTTTTGTTGCTCGACTTGGCGGGGGCACTGCCGTGCCCCCAGATAGGTACAGGGTGCAAGGTTAAACGAGTGACATATTGTAGCGCTCGATAATTTATGACATGTAGCAAAGAAAATTATAAATAGAACACTGATAAATTACAAAGAAAACTTAAATTAAAAAGGCTTTGCGGGAGTGAATGAGCTTTACGTTTGAGTAGTCAGGGCGACGCGACGGCGGCAATAAAGAGGAAAGGAGTGTCGAATATGTGACGGGCGACGGCACATCGGCAACTTGCGCACTCAATTTTTTCTTTTTAATTTTTTTCGTCAAAAATGTAGGTATTTCATGTTTTTTTAAACGACTGTAGGCATTTCATGTTTTTTTTTAACGACTTCAAAAATGAGGAGGTTCTACATTCGGTCGCATTTTTTTTAGTTTATTGAGACGAGATCAAATTTTTCAATTTTATAAATTAAATGTGTGCCTTAAAATCTGTATACTTAAATAAAAATATTTTTTGAAACACACAAAACCTACAAGAATTTAATAAGAAACATTAGATGATGTCGGTACTTAACTGGAACTTCTGGATTAATCTTAACTTTTCAATCCCTTTTCTTCGCCTTTGGGGTTGAATTTTCAAAAATCCTTTCTTATTGGATGCCTACGTCATACAAAGAACACACTCCAAGTTTCAGGTCTCTACGATCAGCGGTTTAGGCGTTGGCCCGGCCTAAACCGCTGATGGATCAACATCCATCAGTCATTCAGGACAAAGCATTTTATATGTATAGATATAACTCAATTGCCCCATCGTTCCGCTGCACGCTGTAAACATAACCATGATCTATCAATTTCTATAAAAGCTTTCTGTGCGTCAAATCCAATCGCCCAAGAAATATTTGATCGTTTAATAAAATGTACCTAATCTATTGACGTATGCGTATGTATTTGCTACAATGCTATGTACTATAAGTCAACTCCCAATAAAAACCCTCCTGCACCTTAGATTGTGTTATCGTATTACTTAGTCGAATCTGACTTTGCGTAGGTACATAACATAATTTATCTCGATACTTTTATCTTGTTTTATTTGAAAACAGACAAAAAATATTACAACATCTATAAATATGAGGACAGTTTTGTACAGAATATTATTTTAGAAAAAAAACGTTTAGAAAAAAAAAACCATAACAAAAACTCAAACAAAAATGCTTACTTATTTCTTTTTTTTTTAAAGAGAACCGACTTCAAAAATGAGCCCACTGCAAATCACAAAATATTTTTTTATAAACCCAACCCCTATTATTTGGGTATACCTACCTATGGGTATATTTATTTAGTTTTTGAAGTCGGTGCCAAACTAAAATAGGACAACAAAGAACAACGCATTATTGGTTAGCTTGGTAGATCATCGTAGTAATTTTCAGCGTTCTGAATTTACATTTTTTGTTTTGTTAGTTTGGCACCGACTTCAAAAACTAAGTAAATATACCCATAGGTAGGTATACTCAATTAAAAGGGATTGGGTTTATAAAAATTATTTTGTGATTTGCAGTGGGCTCATTTTTGAAGTCAGTTCTCTTTTTTTTTAAAAGAAATAAGTAAGCATTTTTATTTGCGTTTTTGTTTTGGTTTTTTTTATTTTTTTTTAATTTTTTTTTTACTTCTTGATGACTCGTCAGGAGCACGGAATCTCTTTATTCGTAGTCAGGATACCCGTATTCTGGGACCTAAGTAGCGTTGCCAACCGAATGTACAGGGTGTACATAGGTCGGCAGACTTGGCAGGGTCAGCTGTTGAAGAGTGAAGAAGCACGTCACTATAATTATGATCAACAATTTTTTCCGGGTCAGAAAATAGATGAACCTAATTCCTATTTATTTGTACTTTTCTCTATAAAATATACCTAAATATGAATTGCTGTTCGTTTGTCTCGCTAAAACTCGACAATGACCGGACCGATTCGGCATCTTGAAATATTTGTGGTAGTTCAGGGAATATACACACATCAAAAGTGTCTAGGTATCAACATATATTTTTGCAATAACTTTTCTCCTGATTGATATTAATTAAAATTTTCTTTAAGGATTCATCAAATAAAGTGTTTTCGTTTGTCACAGTAACGATAAACCAAGTCACCTTTGCATTAATAAAGAAATTTGCCATTTTCCTAATAAAGGGATTTTTGACATTTGAACCACTAACATTAAAGTTCGAAAAAAAGACTGAAATAACAGTTTTCTTTAAAATTTTATTGGGTAACTTAAACAATTAATAATCCGTGTTTCTACCGCGAACACTAACAACACAAGAACATCGGTTTGGCATACTCAAAATGAGTTCATCCAAATCACGCTGTGGAATGGCCGCCCATGTTCGTTGCAACAACAAAAAAAGGTCTTCTTGCGACTGGATACCGTCCATATTCGGCAGAGCTCTTCTCTGTAGCATATCCCATGCATGCTCAATCGGGTTCAAGTCTGGCGACTGAGCAGGCCAGGGCAGGACATTGATGTTAGCTGCGGCGAGAGTCTGTCTTACAACTCTTGCGGTGTGCGGTCGTGCATTATCATGCATTAACTGAAATAAGGGACCGATTTGCACTTGTAGAGGAACGATGACGTCTGATACAATCATCTCAGCATAAATTTGAGCGTTGAGGTTGCCTCTGATCCAAATCAACTCAGTTCTTCCGCCGATCCAAATACCCGCCCATACCATGATGGTTCCACCACTATAAGGATGGACTTCCTGGCAGGATTTTAATCGCTGTTGGCGTCCAGGGGTTCTCCAGTGTCGTATACGTCTTGTATCCGGTCTCATACCAAAACGAGACTCATCAGAAAAGCACACGAAACGCCATTGTTCTTCTGCCCAATTTCTGTGTTCAAGAGCCCATTGATATCGAATCCTACGATTGTGCATTGCTATAGGTGGTACCCGTAGCGGTCTTCGGGAATGAAGGTTCACTTCATGCAAGCGGTTTCTGACTGTTTGGTCGCTAATTAAGTTCCCTAAAGAGTGATGAAGCCTCACGGCTAACATCATGGCGGTTATTGTTGGAGCTCTTCGAGTTAAGATTTGAATGTATCGGTCTTGTCTCCGCAGCGATACCGTCCTCCATGGCGCTCAGCCACGGTACCAGTGCTTCGGTAACGTGTCCAAAGTCGACTGATAACACTCTGACTTGTATTCAGAGCTAAAGCCACAGTACGTTGCCGGGAACCAGCTTCTATCATTCCCACGGCTCTGAGCATTTCTTCCCTGCTTAAATGACGTCGCCGCTCCATAATAACGTTGGTTTTAATCAGTAGTAGGGACACAGTAGCACTAATAATGTCTTCAATGCGTTGTATGTTTTTATAGGGAAAATATTGACAGCTGATTTTCATCTTTTACTCGAATTTGATTGACAGTTCCTGATTCAAATTATGTAATGCACCAAAAAGGATCCATATAAATTTATAAAATCATAAATTTATTACAAAGCCACATCTCAATCTCAAGAAATCCGCATAAAAATGCTTGATCCCTAGACACTTTTGATGTGTGTACTTATTAAAAGTAAATTAGGCTACTATTGGAGCTCCTGCGTGAATTCCGAAACTCACGCGGGTAAAACCGCGGGACACAGCTATAATTAGCATAATTATAGATATTACAGAGTGTATAGGTGAACCGATGCATTTATTCAAACCTTCGATCATAATTCATGCTTACATGTAACTAAAAAAATTAAAAACTGACAAATCACAGGGATAACCTCAAAAAAAGACGTAGGTACACGCGGGTGAATGACCGTTACATTTGGATTATCGGCCCGCCAGTGTCAATAGGAAAGGGGCATTGAATGACCTTTAGAGTACGACCCGGTATGATTCTGTACTGTAAAATTGTTTTTTTATGTGCAATAAAGAATTAAAAAATAAAAATAATTCATGCTCAATTTACGTGAATATTTTTTTCTACGTCAAAAATTTAAGTATTTAACGTTTTTTTTTTATTTGAGAGAGAATCATTTGCTGTACCCCCTCCTTGCACATCTCTCATTTAACGCCTTGTATATTATCCTTATACATACCTATTATAAAACAAAGTTCTCCGCCGCGACTGTATGTCTGTCTGTTCGCAATAAACTCAACAACTACTGGACGGATTTTCATACGGTTTTCACCAATAGATAGAGTGATTCAAGAGGAGGGCTTACACGTATAGTTTATCCTGGTATTCCCGCGGGACCTCCGAAATTATCGCGAGTGAAACCGCTGTGGACAGCTAGTTGGTATGTATATCTATCTATACCTACCAATATTACAAACAGGTAAAGTTTTTGAGTTTGTGAATTATGAGCCTATGAGTTTGTGACGTTGTAGCGGGTAATCTCTGGATCTACTGAACCGATTTTGAAAATTCTTTCACTTATGGGAAGCTACGGTAGTCCTGAGTGACATAGAGTACTTTTATCCCAAAATTAATCCTATCGGAACTCCAAAATTACCGCGAGTGAAACCGTGGGGGACAGCAGGCTAGTTCTAGATAAAGTTTCTGACATAGTCCCAAGCACATAAACATAGGTAGCTACCATCGCTACTGCGTGTGTTTCGCATCTTCACTTTCGTTTGTTGACTTTTACGAGACATTTCACTTTTCACGTTCACCGACGAATGCCCAAACGCGCTATCAGGTAACCAGTTGCGCAAGAAACGAGATATAAACAAGGCTCCCACTAAGTTATTTTTAACCGAAGATTTCTATTTAGCTTCTTATGTCCTATTACTATTTGTACTTATACGTAATACGTTATATGTATATTGTCACGCGTAGTAAGCTACATGCGGAATTAGATTTTAATCCTTTCCGTAATTATCGCATAATGGTTGCTCAAACAGATAGACAGACAACAGATAACAATGGTATCTGACTTTCATCGCTTGCTATGTTCAAAGCGATCATTTGGGTTTCTGTTTACCCTATGTCTGGATGTTTGTATGTATGAAGGACCTATAGTAAGCATGTATTTTAAAAAGAATATTGATATTATATCAGTTGTCTGGTACCTATATTATATAGTAATGGCTCTGCTTAGTCTGGGACTGGGCTCTAGTATTCTAGATATTCTTGTGGATCCAAACAGGAGATCCATACGGACGGAGGCTTATTATTATAATTATACCTACTAACCAAAAAAATATTGGACAACCACATTACAGTATTTTTTTTATAATTTTATGTTTGTCGCGCTTCCACCCCCGTGCTTCCCGAGATTCCCTCGGGGATTCATATTATACACAAACCAGCCGGAAGATATTCTGCAAATGATAGCGATTATCGTATCAAAATCCGTTGCGTAGTTTGAAATATTCAAGCGAGAACAAAGACATACACGCTGATAGCGTCTTTGTTTCATACTATTTATGATTTATAAATAAGTTGGGAGATAAACTAAAAAAATGTAGGTATTTGTTTTTGCAATGAAAAGGACAAACCGACTTCTTTCACCCGATGGGTAATATTTCCCCGCGGTTTTACCAGCGTTAATTTCAGAGTTCCCACGGGAATTCTGGAATGAAAGTACCCTATGTCCAATTCAGGGGTACAGACAACGTGTATGGAAAATCTCCTGATGATTGGTTGAGTGGTTAAAGCGTGAAAGGGTAACAGACAGACAGTTTTACTTTCGCATTTACAATTGTTAAAGATTTAGTTTTTAGGAATGTGGGACCAAAACTTGGGGTGAAGCAGGAACAAATCGACCAGACAAAACCGTAAGCTTACTTTGTTAAAGTACAATAAATTAATTGTTCATGTGTAGTTATAGGTATATATAGAATGGAATACGATAGGTTGATTGATCGGTTACTTTCAGCATCTGTGTCGATAAAAAAATCAACAAAAATAACAAGATAATATCTACTATTTCAATGTCTGATTATGTAACATATTGAGTACCTACCTACCTACTAACGTCGGACGCACACAATAATCACTGCTTTGCTGTAAAAATCATTTTGTTCGCCGTGACGTGAATACCGTAGAGGGTCATGAATGTCTTTACACGTGTGTCTTCTAAGTCAATCAATAGAGTTTTTAATAAGTATATTAGGTATATCAAAGAGTCAGAACGAAAACTAATTAAATTAGATACTTACTAATCCTACTAGTCCTACTAATATTATAAATGTGAAAGTGTGGATGTTTGGATGTTTGGTACTCAATCACGCAAAAACGGCTGAACGGATTTGGATGACATTTGGCATACACGTTGTCAGGGGTACAGAGAACCACCGTTTTTGCGTGATTGAGTTACAAACATCCAAAAATCCACACTTTCTCCTTTATAATATTAGTAGGATTAAAGATTTATAGACTTACCTACATACCTATTGACTGAATATATGCTTCATGCAATTTTTGTTTGATACTGTTTGCTCACGGCTCTAACGACCGAGATGAAACTGGAGTGACTTATTTATAGGATTGCTATAATATACCTACATATCATAAAACGCGTGTTCAAATAGTAACAAGTGAAATGGAATGCTTTCCTGTAATGTGTGTTACGGTAAACATTTTTGTTTATGTATATTATCTACATTTAAGTAGCTGATATTTTTTCCTTTTGACGACTCAGCTCGGCGGCGGTGTGGGTATTTTTTCCACGCAACTCTAGCTTCAGTGCCCAAATATTTTCTATGGGATTCGCGTCTGGTGACTGTGAGGAAGAAAAACCGCTTCATAGCGTGATGCGTATGCAGCACTCATCGTGAGGAACGTGCTCTCTCTCCGAAAGTCGTGACTGAGTTGAATGTCTAAACTCTAAACGCATCTTATAGGCCTAATACCACTTTATGAGATACAACTAGTTTTTATTGGATACTTATATTTTTTAGAACACTTACTTCGGGCACAGAATAGATAATATAATACTTTACTAGTACGCTCTTGTCAAACTTCGGGTACGCTCTATTGAGATTGTATAACACAATATCAGCTTTAGAGATTATGATGTTTATGTTCTTAGGTAATCATTATTTTCAATATTTATTGACTTTCTAAATCCAAAAAACAGTGATGTGGAGCTGTCTGTCTATCAGACCATCTGTCGATCTGTGTGAAAACTACTGGAGTTTGAACGGATTATAAGTACCTAATGCAACCTGGTAGGTATACTTTTTACTATACCTAAGTACTTTACTTTGTCCTAAAATTGACAATAGATTATATGTGATTAGGCATATGCATACTCTCTTGTTATAGTTTTATGATAACTCTTATTTCTTTTTAAAAAGTTAACGATATAAGTTCATTACCATGTAATAATAAGCAAACCACTTTGATTTTTTTGGGTCATAACTTCTTTTTGCCAAATTGTAAAAATCTAAAAATCCTACACTTATTAGTTCATATTGTAAAATGCTTTCTTTGGTCATAAAATATGCATTACCGGAATAATGTTAGAGGCAATCGATAAGACTGCAGAACCACTACAAACTGGCTGGTTTGTTTGTGTTGTAGAACGATGTTAATGGAATGGAAAACCAGTCATTAATTTAGCACAACATTAATATTACAAAATTATACCACTGTTTACTATGAATCACTATCACATCTAAATAAACTTTTTAGACTGGATCAGATTTAAAAAAACTCTAACATCGAAAACTAGGAAGTGATTTGCATGAACTAATATTATTATGACTAAACAAAAACACACGGCGTCAGCACAAAGGCAGAGAAACGGGTAGATACACTCATGATTTTGGATTATTATTGGTTATGTGTAACAGATTAAATTAAATCTATTATACTTATAATAAAACTGAAATACTTTCTTTGGTTGCATGTAACTATTATTACCTATTATTATTGTAAATTTGCATGGAAAACGAGAAACAAAAAGGGCTTTATTATTATTATTATTATTTATTATAATCTCACGATCTACGAAATACGTACTCCTGGCGCCAGACACGTGATATTTCTTTAGATACCTACTAACAATACCACTACACACACACACATACCTACACACACACACAAGATTTTAAGCATTCCCAACACTAGGAGAAATCATGCTTAAAACGTGTGGCGCTAGAGATAAGTTGAAGTTACCAAAACATGGCGGTGAAAAGGTTGATAAAAGTTTCACATATACCTACCTTTTCAACTACGGAATGGAAAATTCTGGAAATGGTTGAAATAATGTCGTATTTTTTTTTTTAAGAAAAAAATCTTTGAAGTAATTTTCTTTCTACCTACGCAACCCTTCCCTGTTCGTAATCCAACACGCATTTGGCTGGTTTTTTACTTACAATACCTATAAGGCAAATACTTATTGTTGGACAAAGTCGTTTATTAATTGCGTAATTACAAAAGGTACAATACTGTTCAGATTACAGTTTTTAGCCACGTTGATTATGGAAATACATACTTATTAGTATTATATTTTTTCGTAATATCTATACTAGTAATAATTATAAAACTGGAGAATGTATTTAGTTGAACGCGCTAATCTAAGGAACTAGCTTACTGGTTTGAACAGTTGCTCAAAAAGTGCTATACCTATAGGTATTACTTAGCTGTTTAGCGTGTGGAGAGTTGATGATCACGCACTAGTGCTACTGCAAAAAAAAATGGCAAAAATAATCCTCCAAAGCGCTTTTACTTTCAATTTTACTCTTTCTACGCACCTATACGCTCATTACATTCACATCCGCCTTGATTTGATGCGGATGCGAATATTCACAACATCCCTGGTATGTATTTGGTGCCAACTTCATAAATTTTTCATTCGGTATATATTTGTTTCTATTGACAATAATATCGATAGGTATATGTTTACGTTAATTGCAACATAATAATTTTAGTGGTGATTTAACGATATAATATATAATGTTTACAATATTAGTTAGGTACCTACAAGATTACTGAGAAACTAATTTTCACTAAGCCAGAATTGTTGTTTTATTTTAATTTTTTCGCAACTGTATTACACGTGCACCTACAGTACTGTCATTCCAACTTATTCCGGCTGCTGATGCTCGCCTTCGGCTCGGCCTAACCTAACCTAACATATATTGTAATTGTAATTAAATGACGTACTATTGTGTTGGCTATAGTTAACTTATCAAAGAAGGCTATAGGCTAGGTATATAAAATCACGCTATGACTAATAACAGCGAAACATCAAATTGACGCGGGTGAAACCGCGGGGCACAACTAGTATCTTCGTAATAAATATTATCAATACGTAATTGTCTAAATTGTCGTTTATTTAATAAAAAACCATCGTATATGATACGGATATAGCAGCCGCGCGCCGCTCCCAGCAAACGGTATCTGGGGGCACGGCAGTGCCCCCGCCAAGTCGAGCAACAAAAGCGGCACGGCCGTACTATCCTTTTCTCGAAGCAATTCAGGCCATTTTCGACCCCCTATAACTTCGTTGTGGATAAAACTAGAAGCCTGAATTTTTAGTAAACAAGCAGGTATTGTATAAAGACGGTATAATTTAAATTTCATTCGATTTGAACCAGTAGTTTAAGAATTATAACTAGTCAAAGTTTCTTAATTTTGTAGGTCACTCACTCACTCACTGACCGATCATCAAAACTCTAAGGCACTTCTAGCAGACATAGAAGTGTTAAATTATTAGCATTAGTAAGGATACCTAGTAAATAAAACAACCTGATTTTAACAAAACTATTCCTTTGTGTCTGTATTACCAATTATAATAAAAACTCTTTGATATAATTTGTATCAAATTCTATAATAATCAAAGCCAGTATAGATAAGCAATAGGAATCTCAAAACATGTTACGCACAAAGTAATCAAATCTCTGAAGCTAAAGTTAAGCTTGAACAGTATATTTTATGAGAACAATACAGTAATCACAATTATTATTACAAGCATTAAATAGAGCCAAAACTGTCTACCAATACTTAACTTTCGATGTTATGATGTCTTCCATCTAGGAAATCACCAGCACCACTGACTCGATCCTTTGTTGCTGCCATTATATAAACATGTTCTCCCGCGCGTTTCTCCCGCTATCTCAAATAACATTTTATTTACTCTACAGTTTATGAATTCACAATGTTGCCAGTTATTAAATATGAATTGGCCATGGAAATGCAATTTAAATCACTTTAATAAACATTGGTATAATTATTTAAATTAAGAATCACAATACATAGCATAAGAATCATAATAATATTAATCAATTTTAATATATTAGTACAGAATACCTAAATCACTATTCACACTCGCCCATCCTGACATCTTTGCGACCCTGCAAAGTAAAAAGGTTTTGTAAAAATAATTACACTTTATCTAAATGTAACACAAATTCAAACCATGATTCTTTTTTTTTGTTTTTATCCAATCCATGTTACTAAGTTCCACCAACTTCCACTTAACTTCTATCCATTATCCATAATAAGATTTTATTTTATTCCTTAATAACCAATAATATTAATAATAATATTTAGCATTGAACCATTTATCAAATATTTTATCTGCGGACTCGCTTAGACGATTACGTAATTTTCGTCAAAGTTCCAACTGCTACTAAAGTTGCATTAGCACAATCACTCCTTTTACCAATGATCGACTATGCCGATTCCTGCTTTACTGACATTAGCGAGGAGCAGCTAAATAAACTTGAGCGCCTCCAGAATCTATGTATCCGGTTCATATTTGGTCTACGCAAATATGACCATGTCTCCGAATTTCGCACCAAGCTCAAGTGGCTTCCGATTTGCCTTCGCCGGAATGCGCATGTCCTCTTCCTTCTATATAGCATACTGTTCAATCCACCTTCCTCCAACTACCTAAAAGACCTCTTCGTATTTCAATCTTCTTCCCATAACCTGCCTGTTCGATCATCCCAGAACTTACTTCTTATGATTCCTGCCCCTAGAACCAACTTTTATGATTATTCCTTCTCTGTACAAGCAGTCCGCTTGTGGAATTCGCTACCTGTAGAGGTGCGAATAGGCCAAATCACTACCCACCTTTAAGAGCCTGGCTTACTTGGGGTGAACTGTTTCCCGAAACAGAAGGATTTATGCTTGCCATTCAAGACCAAGTCATCGAAACACGAAACTACCAAAAGCATATACTAAAAGTCCATAATATATCAAATGACAGCTGCAGAAAATGTAACGGTGCCCCGGAAACGATACAGCATCTCATAAGTGTCTGCAAGTCAATAGTACAAAAAGATTATAAACACCGCTACGACCAGGTTGCTAAGATTATTCATCAGAGACTTGCAAGCAAATCTAAACTGAGGACGAATGAACCAATTTCTTATTAAAAACACATACCTGACAGCGTTCTAGGGAATTCAACCCACAGGCTGTAGGGCACAATATCTAAAAGCTTACAAAATATACTGACCTCAAAACGAAATAGCAAAAATGTGGAAATTACAGAATATTACCTTCATCCCTGTTGTACTACCACCATCTGAAATCCCTTGTCAACTGCACCAACCCTTCGCTACCCTCCAATTACCTAGGTACACTTACATTATTATGCAGAAGGCGGTAATACTAAATACATGTCGAATCGTCCGCAAACTCCTCCAAACTGATGACCACACAACTCTTAATACTTCCACTTAAACTAACCTCCACTTGGCTTTGGCCCGTGGTTGCCAATTAATACCGGTCTAGCTGAGAAGAATTCAAAAATCCAAATTCCCATAATAATAATAATCCACTTCACAACACACAGATAAGCGTCTTGACCCCACACTAAACTATAAGCTTGTGTCATGGCAACCAAGCAAACTTGGTATACCTATAGGTACTTACTACATATTATTACATATGTCCATATTACACTATAGATATAGTATATTATGTATTCACGCCCAGACTGGAAAATATAATAATATACTTAACAAAATAAAATATAAAAATACAATAATCTATACATACATAATTATAAATAAAATTTATGTGTCGGTTTGTAACTCAAAATTAACAGCTTTTTAATAAATGCATAATAAGAAAATAAGTATAATTATAATATGTCACCTACTTATATGTCTGTCTGTTCCGGGTAATCTCTAAAACGGCTGGATCGATTTTAACTGGACTTTCACTGGCAAATCGTCAAAGTCAAATCATTTATTCAAATTTGGTCCATAATATGACTCTTTGACGTCAACATAATTACAGTTATTATGACAACACCCATAAAACATCCACCCTTCACAGCTTCCTAGCTGATGTTATAAGGAGTAACTTGGCTACATTTATTTCCAAAAATTAGTTCCTGCGGGAACTCCGAAATCCACGCGAGCAAAATCGCGGGGCACAGCTAGTAATCAATAAATAAATATATAAATAAATAAATTTATTTCACACTCTTTATCTCCATTATTTTCAACCATAATTTATAACCATTCATTATTATTCCATTATTTTATAACCATTTTATTTTCAACCATATTTTTTTTTTATCCAATTTATCCAATTATTCAAGTAATTCCATTTTTACCAATATTTTATTCATTTAGTCCAATTTATTCATTAATACCAGAGATCCATTTAATTATTCCATTTATTACTTTTATACCATTCATCACTTAGATTATCAACCACTTTTAACCATTACTTTAGTATAAGTACATCAGGTACATGACCATATATTCCAGTATTTAATTTTTGTACCTAATCCATTAGTAATTAAATCCAATAATCAAAATCGCTTTAACTAGTTAACCAGCTAGTTATTCCTTACACAATTAGTAGAGTAAATTCTTTTTCCCTCAAGTACCTAGGTTAAATTGACATTGAAAGAACTTTATTTGACACAACACATACATTAATTTTTAAAAAAAAAGTATGAATAAGAGACTGCCCCCAACCGCCAAACGATCAGAAACGTACCGGGAGATCGCAAGCGCACCAAACCCAAAATTAACTATAAATTCTTCTATGCTATCCACCTGACTCGTCTGTCGAGATTGTATCGGTCTCAGAGTCTATTTAGAACAATTGTATGTAATCTGACTATGCTTTGACACCTTATGGACAAGTTCTAGTTGAAGAAAAGAAAGAAGTCTATCCATTACAAACAACCAAGGAAACAAACAAAAATGGATCTTATGTCCTTATTGGCGCCTATTAGATAATATACGGAGGTAAAGTTATATAAGTTTGCAAACTTTGTAAGTTTGGATGTAGTGGGTAGTCTCTGGTACTACTGAACAGATTCTTAAAATTCCTTAATAAAAGATACTGACACAGCACAGGAGTGACACGTACTTTCCATTTCCAAACAAAGAATTCCTGCCGAAATATCAAAATTCACGCTGGGAAATCAGCGGGGAAACAGATATTTTAATAGGTTAGGTATGGATAAAAGTGAAATAGGCAATAAGGTAGATACATTTTATCCGGATGTAAAGGAATTTCGCGGGTTGAATCGCGGGGGATAGTAGGCACCTAGCAGTAAAATATTACTTATCGTTGAAGGTAAATTATGATAATACTCTAAAACTGATTTTGTTCTCTATACGTATCTATTTAAGTATTATTAATGAATGTTGGCATATAATCAAAAAAGAAAACTGTGACTATTGTTTTAAACAAGATTCGAATTTGAAAACTAACTTAGAGACCACACTTGAATCGCAACCTTTTAATGTGTTATACAAATGCATATTACGTTTAATTAAATTGTTTAAATTACAGGAGGATTACAGAATAATTTCACAGAAAGTACCTTTACCTATCTATTTTCTTCAAAAGCTCAATGGTTAAATAGAGTTACTACTGCATTAATTAACATCAAGTTAAATATTGTGTAATTCCACTACAAATTATTAAGAAAGACTTACCGCTACCACAATAACCACGAGTATACTCCGCTACTAAGCGCACTAAAGAAGAAATGCTGTAATTGAATACCCGCGCATAATCACACATTCTTAGAATTATAAGCATTGATATATTCCTATAAGAAAAAAATCTCCAGGACTTCAAACCCATTTACTACGAATTCTATCGACACCTGACCTTCATACTTTTATTGGACTACCTCCAAAACCTTTTACAAAAATATCTGATGGAAGCAATAAGACAAGTTTTAGCGAGCAATCTCGAGTATCTAAATTAACCCGTGTAATCGATATTGTCAGGGAATGCCTCTAAATTCTTTTGTTTCTATTTATGCCATGTAAATTCATAAGAACGCAAAGTCTTGTGCCACAACTTAGCCAATCCAGTCAAACGTGACTGCACATAATAACTTTTCCATCATCGTTCCAACCATGTATTGCCCTTAGATGTTCGATTTTATCAAGATTTTATTAAGCCATTGTAATACCGGCAATTCCGATTTCTCAAAATCGAATTCGGGAAAAATACGGGTTTAACCAAGACGTTACTATAATATGGAGCGATCCTACCAGTATCATCCAGTTGTGAAGATTCTTTATTTCTCACGGCCCGTGGAGAAGGCGTATCTCTAGGCCGCCATGGCGCCCAGGATCTGGAAGTGATCCATGACCGTCGTTTCGTTTAACAGGACTCCGAGAATGCTTTGGCTGCTTGAATCCTTAATAATCCCACTTCTGAAATGTTAAATTATTAGCATTAGTAAGGATACCTAGTAAATAAAACAACCTGATTTTAACAAAACTATTCCTTTGTGTCTGTATTACCAATTATAATAAAAACTCTTTGATATAATTTGTATCAAATTCTATAATAATCAAAGCCAGTATAGATAAGCAATAGGAATCTCAAAACATGTTACGCACAAAGTAATCAAATCTCTGAAGCTAAAGTTAAGCTTGAACAGTATATTTTATGAGAACAATACAGTAATCACAATTATTATTACAAGCATTAAATAGAGCCAAAACTGTCTACCAATACTTAACTTTCGATGTTATGATGTCTTCCATCTAGGAAATCACCAGCACCACTGACTCGATCCTTTGTTGCTGCCATTATATAAACATGTTCTCCCGCGCGTTTCTCCCGCTATCTCAAATAACATTTTATTTACTCTACAGTTTATGAATTCACAATGTTGCCAGTTATTAAATATGAATTGGCCATGGAAATGCAATTTAAATCACTTTAATAAACATTGGTATAATTATTTAAATTAAGAATCACAATACATAGCATAAGAATCATAATAATATTAATCAATTTTAATATATTAGTACAGAATACCTAAATCACTATTCACAGAAGTTTGAAATTTAGAATACAATTAGTGTTTATTGTATAAATCAAGGAAAAATTGAAATATTTTGCAATTTCGGTACAGTTTTCTAGATACACCAACTGCATAAATAACTTTGTAATCCCATATAAATGTATGGAATTACAAAGTTACATATGCAGTTATATGTACCAACTGCACAAATAACTTTGTAATCCCATATAAATGTATGGAATTACAAAGTTATATATGCAGTTATATGTACCAACTGCACAAATAACTTTGTAATCCCATATAAATATATGAGACTAGCTGTTCCCTGCGGTTTCACCCGCGATAATTTCGGAGATCCCGCGGGAATTCAGAAATGCAAAGTAGTTAGTACCCTATATCCCTAGGTTTTCTTTACCCCTGACAACGTGCATGCAAAATGTCATGAGATTTCACCAGCGTTAATTTCGGAGATCCTTCGGGAATTCCGAGATAAAATTACCCTAATCTGAATGCTCCAACGATTTTCATGAAATTTTGTATACAGGGGATTTCGGGGGCCATAAATCGATCTAGCTAGGATTCATTTCTGGAATTCCCGCGCGAACTCTGATATCAACGCGGGTGAATTAATTATTGCATACTACACGTTGTCAAGGGTACAGGAAAGGTCATAGGGTAGTAAGTACTTTTATCTCAGAATACCCGCGGGATCTCCGAAATTAACGTGGGTTAAACCGCGGGGAACAGCTATTTAAGCCGAGCGAAGCTCGGTTGCCCAGATATTAATAAATAATAATAATAAGTGTAGCTAGTTACCTACCTAGATATAAAGTGTAGATACATAGTTACCTAGACATAATTATGTTCAAAGGTACAATGGTCAACGGAATGAAAAAGCAAGAAAAAATCTTTCAAGTTATTAAAATAGACTAAATTGCTCAAAGGAGGAAGACCATTTACAAAAAGAAATGAGATCCCATCAAAAACAAACTTGTAAAAAATCCAAGTCTCGCAACTCAGTTCTTCTACATTAAAAAGTTGTGAGATCAATGTAATACCAAGTCGGTTAATTTATTCAGTGCCTACTTAAGGGTCCTTCTGTCTAAAGTTATCATGTTATAAGCTAATCTAATAACATTTTATAGTGACCATATCAAATTTAAAAATCTTTTATGTTTTAAATAGATTGATTGGCTTGGCGATCACATGAAAACACAATGTATCTCACAAGTAATACATATTATAATTAAATTAGATTGTTTAGAACCATAATTATGTATTACATGTGAGATATATTGTGTTTTCACGTGATCGCCAAGCCAATCAATCTATCTAAAACATAAAAGATTTTTAAATTTGATATGGTCACTATAAAATGTTATTAGATTAGCTTATAACATGATAACTTTAGACAGAAGGACCCTTAAGTAGGCACTGAATAAATTAACCGACTTGGTATTACATTGATCTCACAACTTTTTAATGTAGAAGAACTGAGTTGCGAGACTTGGATTTTTTACAAGTTTGTTTTTGATGGGATTGTTTTATCAAACCAAAACTTTCTTCTGGTAATTTAAATCCACGCACTTACTTTTGATATAAGTTTTCTACTGTTGTTTTAGATTGTGTGCTCGCCGTTTACAATCTTTGTGGATTACTGAAGCTGCTGTGGTGTCGTCGCGCGTCGGAAACTAACTAACATATCCTTACCAATGCGAAAGTGAGTTTTTTTGTTACACTTCTACGCCTCAACGGCTCAACCGATCAGGGGTACAGAGGAGGACACAGGATACTTTTTATCCTGAAATTCCCGCGGGAACTCCAAAATTACGCAGGTGAAACCGCAAGAAACAGCTAGTTAATAAATATATCCACTTACAAAAGAAAATGTTCCAAATAATAATCATTTATTTATTTATTTCATTTATTTATTTTCAATATAATTACACCACCATAACAGCCATTTAACACCATTTATTTATTTATTTAACAGCCATTAAGATGTAACCTATTTTATTTTCCTACAAAAGCATTTTAAAGACTACGTGATTCGGTGTTATTCAATGTGTATTTCATTTCAGGTAGGCAGTTCGGAAAATTGGGTAATTACGAAAATCGGTAATTATTGCCAATCGCGGACGGACATACCTATAGCTACTATAATTTGTTTTGTTATCAATCACCAGAATTTACAGTAACTCAAATTACATAAGTTGATAGCAATAGGTACATAGGTATATTGCCGCGTTTGGTATAAAATATAAATTTTCAATTTTCCTTGATTTTCCGAATTACTCGAATGCACTATACCTATGTTTATACCTACATTATTACGCAAATTATAATGATGTGCAATCAGACGTAAAACTATAAACTTCTGGTTTCTGAACAATGGATGTTAAACCCATAAGATAAATATACAGCAAAACAAAAGTACATATATTACCTACCTATACTCTGTCTACTTCCCCACCACGGCATAATGACCTAAATAGCGAGACGTTAATCGCGCGTGACATACCACAAAGTCGCGTGCGTAAATATCGAATTATATTTTTTCTGACGATAAGTATATAAAACAATTCATTTGATAAACAAACGGCTTGTTTACTTTCTTGATCCCGGAAGTACGCAACTCGCAAGTCTGCTCAATTAAACTGTTTTATAAAATTTAATAACATTAAGAACAAGTTATGTGTTTGAATGTTTTCATGTTTAAGGAAGTTAAGTCAATGGCGTACAGTTGGGCCGTGCGCGGGCGAAGAGGTTGGCGGTTGCGTGATGCTGTCTAGTTATAGTGAGTGTGCTGGTGGAAGGTATATATGTAGGTATGTGGAACACCGAAACGATTAAACGAACCAGATCTTCGTGGCCAAGAGACATTTAGCGCTCTGATTCCTTAAAACAATAGCTTTGACCTCAAGCGTGTTCTATTTTTAATTCAAAGTTCGATGAACGCAAGACGACTATTCTGTTATAAAAGTATAAAAGTCAGGATATGAAATATTTAAAAAAATTAATTCATTAAAATTTGCGTATTAAAAAGAAATTTTAAAATTCTGTCTTTATTATTATTTCTATAAAATGTATGTAAATTCAAATATAAATCTTTCCCATAAACATAGATAGTATAAGTGCTATGTAAGTGGTTTCCTTATTTTTAATTTGCTATCATGAACTAGACATATTATACAAATAAAATTTAAGTGTCTGTTTGTAATTTCAAATTAACAGCTTTTCACTAATGCTACTGCTCCACCTGCGTGTTAACGCGTAAATTAGTGCGCTAAATAAGGCATTACGTAGATGTGGCCAACATTTTAACGCGTTAACGGATTAACGGCATTACTAATGACGTTAAGCGATAGCTCGGGTGTCGGTTTTTGGACACATCAAAGGGTTTTAGCGCGTTATTTAGCGCACTAAGCGGTCTTGGCTACATTAACGCCTTCTCATTCTGCGTTGCGCATGCGCGGAGCAAGACCGTATTTACTTTGTTTTAGCGGGAACAATAAAAATACGACATTGGATTGGTCTAAAATTACAGCTGCTTCTACCTCCATTGCAAAAAACAACTGTTTGAAGCTTCGACCGCCATTTTGTGTTAATGCGTTATTTCACTCGAAATTATCTAACGCTTAACGGCACGTTGCAAACTAAATGTAGCCAACACGTATTTTAATGCCTTAACGCGTAGTTGGATATTAACATCAACGTTAACATTAACGCAGGTGGAGCAGTAGCATAAATGCATACGGTATACCCTGGACCAATAAATTTAATTAGTCCATGGGTATACTAACATCAAAAAATCAATTTTTAAAATTGTTGTCCGTCTGTCCGTCTATCTGTTTGTTCCGGGTAATATCTGAAACGGCTGGACCGATTCTAACGGGACTTTCACTGGCAGATAATGTTATAAGGAGTAACTTAGGCTACTTTTTATCCCGGAATTCCCGCGAGATCTCTGAAATTAACGCGGACGAAACTGCGGAGCACATCTAGTCTATACAAATAAAATAAACCAATCCTACTTTATGTAGGTACGTCAAAAATCATACTATACCTAAGTATACGTATATCCTCGCATATCCTCGAACGCTCCCATGCTCACATGATAGAGCCGCCCTTGTCCCACATCGAGATAGGAAAATTAGTTCAAGGACTACCTACCTACACTGATTGATTCTGTATCAAAGCTTTTACTGTAACTTAGAACGTATTGTACTTAATATATCAACAAATGTACAGATATACCTAAGTAGGGATCAAAAGGGGAAAATACACTGACATGTTAACGTAAAAAAAAATTATCCCGTATTTCCCTTTAAAATGCAAGAAACCATTAAGGGATTTCAAAATTCCAAAAATGCAGGGTTCAAAGTTTGTATTTATAGGTATGGAAGTCCGACTTCCTCTCGCATGTAACAGACGCTAAGGTCTTACGGTAATACAGATGTTAAGGCCCTTAATAACTACCTATAAATTATTATCATCAAAAAATATTAGACATAATTCCTTGGTGTTTACCATACTTATTCTATCATCGATTTCTTTTTAAATTAAATCTTAGAAAATATGATTTTTTTAAGGCCGGTGCGCTAATCGCCAGTTTGACATTCAGTTTCCTCTTTATTAGGTAAGTAGCCGTCCCCCGCGGTAATTTCAAATTTCCCGTGGGAATTTCAGGATATAAAGTACCCTATGTCACTCAGGACTACCGTAGCTTCCTATAAGTGAAAGAATTTTCAAAATCGGTTCAGTAGATCCAGAGATTACAACGTCACAAACTCACAATCCACAAAATTCAGCTCTTTATAATATTAGTATAGATTCCATAATAACACAGTAATACATACCTACCTAATTTATGTTCTGTTAGTATAATACGTATCTATTACATTAAGAAATAGACGCGGGATACATTAAATACCTACCTGTGTAGATAGTAAGTTTTATAAGCCAATGAATGATATAGAAACGCACAGAGGACAAAGGAACGAACAAACAGACATTATTATTTTTTTATTATAACTATAGATAATATGGTTTAGGAATGCACCAACGTTCACATTTCTTTGTGTTGGTAATCTCTTACTCTATCGATCAATGACAGTGGAAATTTTACAGTGAGCTCTCGATGCGATTAGTAAATGTGAAGATATTGTAAAATTAAAGCTTTCTCTCTCAATTTAAGATGTTTGCGAAGTTGCAGCATTACATTAGATTTTAATATTTATAAAGCCTTTTAGGTATATTCAAATACCAGGAATTAACCGATATAAACTTTTGCAATAACATCCGTGTGATTTCTCACTTGACTTGTTTAAAATAACCTTTTATAACAAACCTCTACACCTACACCTAATTCTCTTCAAACGACAACACAGAAATATTAGATTCCCCTCGCTGCATTTCCAATAGGATATTGCAAGATAGGATATTATATGGTACAATGGCAACTGTACAGAAACAGGTGGAATGAAAACTTCATTTTAAGCCGCAGTTCAGTAAAACGAACATCATTCATCTTTGCCCTCATATTTGAATCGGTAACTGTTGATGGGAGTAAGATGATACTCTTATTTTGCATAAAAAATTTCAAGCACAATGTTTTACACAAGACTTCCCTTATCTTTGACTGACAACTGGCAAGCAAGTTATGATTAATATTGCGCGTAAGGCAATACTAGTATTGCAGATAAATAAATGTCTAGGTCATCTACCCACCCATTCAACTCATGTATAATAAGTAAGGCATGCTATTGTTCGACTTCGACGATACTTTTCAGATACCTATGCCTTCATAGCAAGCTATTGATCAACAAATATTGAATAACTACATAGTTAAGCTATATCTACCTAAAGAATTCTCGACCACAATTTTTTTTGCAACTGTCATTAGGATTTAGGTAGGTGGTCTAGTCTCAGTATTTCTACAATTACCTGCAGTCTCTTTATTTTTGAGTTTACATACCTAATATTTTAGTTTCAGAGCCTCCCCATACAAACTGCACCGGATAGTGACGTGACGCGAAATTTCAACTCAATGTAATTTTTTTAATAGATATACCTACGTAAAAATATATTTTACGTATCTACCTATTGTATTTTTTTTATAAATCTACAAGATGGATCAAAAAAAAATTAGTCAACTAGGCCATTAAGGATTTTTACATTACGTAGGTACTAATTTCTTAGTAGTCTGCTGGTTTATTTCTCAATGATAAATATAAAATATAATTTTTAGATAGTGGCTCTAAAAAAATCGCTCCTCATGTGTAGGTGTCTGTCTAGCAACATGCAGTCATTCAATCCTTATAAACTTTTAAATATTTAAATTAACCCAGTCATTCCTACAGTGTGGGCAGAGAAGACATCATGAATCATAGCAAAATTTTCATTCTATAGCCCGTTAGAATGACGTCTTAAATGTAGGACGTAGGTACAGTCAGAAGACACGACTCCTGAAGTTTTTAAAATCTATGAAATAAAGGACCATCATAAACAATGTGGCTTTGTTGTGAGTACCCACTAACCATTTGTGTTTAACCATGCCTTTTCATATCCCTACTAGCTGTTCCCGCGCTTTGACCCGCGGTAATTTCAGAGTTCCCACGGGAATTCCGGATTATAATATAGCCTATGTTAGTCAGGAATAATGAAGCATTCTAATGGTGAAAGAATTTTTGAAATCGGTGCAGTAGTTTTTAATTTAAGTCGTAACAAACAAACAAATGAAGTCGGTTAAAAATCAAATCTTTCCCCTTTTAATATTAGTTTAGATAACTAGGTGTATTTTTTTTAATGATTGCCGAACTCTTTAAACTCTATAAAGAGTTCGTATAATACCAAACATCAAGTGTTTTAAACTACTTTCAATACCGACTATCGGTATTTCTTTTCCTCAATATTGTTAGTTGATTCATATTTATTACTCTGAGGTTGAATCAAAACAAAATCAATAGGTCAATTCTGTATGTCATGTTTAATGCACTTCTTGCTAGGACACGAATATTATAATATTATTTATCTGGCGGGATGCAGTGACAGACAAAAAATATTTATAAGCGTTTTTTGGTTTCAAAGTTTAACTATCTACGACTAGATATATAATTTATATAAACTTGTTGCACAACATGGCACAAAAGGCGGACTTACTTAATGCCACAGCGGCATTCTATACTAACATACTCAGACTATTATAAATAATATGGTTACTTTATACATTCATATTAAATCTGTTAGTTTTATCTGAAGTTTTATACCTATCGAGCACGGTAGAGTTGATGGATATTTACAAAATTCGACATTTAGGAGCAGATCACAGCAAAGTTCTTACCAATAGTCTTCAATATCTGAAGGTCATCAAGTTCATATTCCTTCTCTTCTTCTGAGTAATCCGATTCAGTGGTGGTGGCGGTAACAGAGTCCCGCTCCTCGGAGGAGGACGCCGACAACGAGCGCACGTCGGAGCCCAGCTCCGAACTGCAATCGCGCACCAACTTCGCACTGGCCATCATCATGGTAAAGTCACCGGTCACTTGCAGCGGTTCAATAAATAAATAAAATTAATGAATAATAACAAACATTTTTAAAATAAAACGTGTTCTTCTCAATTTTTATTTAAATACCACTAGTTTTGAAAAATGGCGGTTCTGTTTTTAAAATAATAATAATAATTTATAATTCGGCGACGAGTTTACACGCGCTAGCGATAATATGAACGAACGTCGCGACGGCAGCGGACGCGTTTCACCGCCAGCGCGGTCTAAAGCTCACTGCCTCTACCTCCATAACACACTCTCTATCATATTACGTTTCAGTTTGCGTGCACAATAAAATCGCACAAAATACATTAGAATATTTTATTCTCGGGTTCGGTAGCTAATTAGATATCACAGGGCCATATGGAAGGCCTTGATCTCGACAATGTCTGAAATATATTGAATAAAAAAGTTGACTAGGTATATACGGGAAGCATGCATTTCATTTAAAAATACATTACAGAATACAGTAAAATTATACGTATTTTACGGTATTAAAACCACAAACAAGATTGTTATAGTTACAGTTTAAAGGCAAGAAAATATCAAAAAAGAAAAAAAGAAAAACACTGAATAGGGGGAAACATGAAACTTAATAAAGCGACTCCTTGTTATCCATACTCCATACTAATATTATAAATGCGAAAGTAACTCTGCCTGTCTGTCTGTTACGCTTTCACGCCTTAACGGCTCAACTGATCAACATGAAATTTTGCATACACGAGTTGTCAGGGATTCAGAAAAGAAAATAGGCTACTTTTATGCCGCAATTCCCGCGGGATCTCCTAAAGTAATTTAAAAAAATGTAAAAAGGTTTTTTTTTGTCACTAACAACTAACAAAAAGAAGTGTAATCCCACCAAAAACATTTTAATGTAAAATGTTGCCAAGACGAGACCATATTACTTGCACTGTCAAAAAGTTATCAGAGCATGTAGGTAGAGCCAAGCTTCTAACTCTACACGCCCTAACTCTACAAGACCGAACTTCACAAGCTCTACCTACACCTTTTTTTTTAAATAATTTGTCATTTCCCCGTTTCGTTATTACAAGAATGTATCAGAGAGATATAAAGATTTCACATAAATGTAATGAACAGTGGATACATTTTCCACTTTACGCCCATGTGAATGCAGCGAAATGGCCAAGCCACATATTTTGACTAAGGTGTGTTAACTAAGTGTGTGAAGTTAGGCCTTGTAGAGTTAGGGCGTGTAGAGTTAGAAGCTTGGCTCTACCTACATAAGATCTGATAACTTTTTCCGCATGAATTAATCCTAAGCCGTTGAATGTAACTTTGACTAACCAGCGACAAATTCTACACACAATGATCTTCACAAGCTGCTCTAGTTTCGAGATACATATTTGGTGGCCATGTCTTTACGCCGCGGCCACCAAAAAAACCTTTATCACAACTTCGTGACGTCTCGCCAAAGAAGGGTGACACTAATTCTATTACTAGCAATGTCAATCCATCCAAGTGCGCAGACAGAGAGAATGATTTATGGTGAAATTTGATCCTAAAATTACAGGGCTACAAATATTGAATCATCGATCGATCGATCGTAACCGCGTCAAATAGGTACTTAAATTAGCAGACTAATAGGCTATTTGACTATTTTATGCTAAATTATGTTTAGTCCGTGAATTAGATAATAAAAAAATAATATAACTAATAAAAGTATACCTACATAAAGCGCGTTAAATTTTAGGAGAGTGTGCTCGTAACGGCACAATATTATGCATTGCATAAACTGTACCTGCTTGTGACGTCACACGACATTTCGAATTAACGTACTATCTCCGTAATTTTTTGCTTTCGTAAAAAAATAATATGTGTATTATTTTTAATGAATCTACAGGGCGGATTAAAACAAAAATTTAGTCAAATGGCCAGCCTATTTAGTCAGAACTCAATTTGCCCACAAAATCTGATTTATTACGGTTTCTAATATTTTTTTTTAAATAAGCCCCTCACTTAGAAAGTCTCCATGACAATTAAAATACTTATATTAAATTGTAAAAAAAAAAAAATTAAATATATCAAATACAACAAAAAATGGACGAGGTCAAAGGACGCATGTTGCTAATGTGGAATGGAATGTTACGAATTATGTTTCGGCTAGGAAGCCATAATATTGTCAGGGCTTTATTTTTTTGTCAGGATTGGTAGGTATTGCTGTAGTGAAGACTGACCGTATTTCAAACACCATTTTGGATCCAACTTTGCCTAAGTAATCCATACACAACCAAAATTTTAATTCATAGTTGTCCATGAAAATATTTTTATATTATCATGCATTTGATAATAGGTATGATATTAAACTCTTTTTATAATAGTAAACCGTTTATTTTGTAACATGCGCCTAAGATGATATCACAATTGGTATATTACAATAATATTGTATGATAATTGTAACTATTTATAATTTAAATACCTACCTAGCTAGTTACAAAAAAAAATTATTACACACCGAGATAAAGAAAAATTACAACTTGTTGATTATATGCCACAATTACCTATATATATTATCATTATGTACTAAAAATTGCCCCCTGTTTTACCAGTGTCTCCATTTTAATAGGCCACAGGGAAGGAAACAATATCTTAATTTAAAATAAAATAATTTACAGCAACAATGGACTTAAAATACATTATACAGTTTACACTCTTCATAACTTTTCAATAGGTTTAAAAAGGAACCAATATGTTATATTATATACAAAAAATAAGATCATTTTTATCATCATTTGTTTACAAATAGAAAGTAATATTACTAAATAACTGTGCCCGCGGTTTCACCCGCGTTAATTTTGGAGATCCGCGGGAATTCAAGAATAAAAAGTACCCTAGTAATAAAAAGTATACATACAAACTTTGCGCCATACCAGCTTTGTGTCAGTAATATCATATTTTATTTATTTTAATTATACGCTATAGTAACAAGATTACGCTGGATATAACAACAATAATAATATTCTTATTAGAGTAGGTAGTTACATAGAAGTTTACTGTAAAACGCTAATGGAATATTTTGTTAAGCTAGTTTATTTTCCACGAAAATCGTATTTCATTGAGTATAATAATAATATTTAAAATATAAAAATATACAGGTTTTAACATCCATGGGGATATAAAAAAAACACAACATTTTAATTTATAATATTATGTAAAGTTCATTATCCCGCGTAAACGCGCATGTTTTTGTGATTGATCTGTGATTTACCAGTATTTTTCTTCATATATATTTTTATTAGTTTTTATATTATACAAAGAAAACTTCCATAAATATAGCGCTATAGACCAGTATCTATCATACACAATTCAACACGAACTAAAATTGCGAAAGCAAAAACCGAATCCCGTTTTAAGCTTCATTATGGGTTTTTTTCTAAATGCGAGTCGTCTTTTACCGTTACCGTTACATTTACACAGTATTAGGTAGGTATGTCGGGACACCTATCAACTCAGGGAAGTGACCCATTTTTTTCAATTTTTTACCCTTCTCTTCCTCGGTTACCACCCGCGTAGTAGTATGCCAAGACCCACCCCCTCTAGTTTTCACGTAGAAATTCATAAATATCATGGTATATATGGTATAGATCATTTCTTACAAACAGAAAGTCAAGTACACGTGATATCTCATTATATCCCCCCCCCCTCTCTTCTTGTGATATTTCGTAATTTTTTCCGATTCCCCTCTTCCTCCCTTTCGAGCCTCACGTGATTAATGGACGCCCCCTAGTTGGTCGAGAGTGAAGTTCACGTGTGTACGAGGAAGACGACGCCGGAGCGCGTGGCGAGCGCCAGCTTGTTGTGGTGCGGCCACGACGGGCAGAACGCCAGCGCCTGCGCGTCCGCGAGCCGGTACCGCAGCAGGCTCAGCTGCACGTTCTTCGGCATCTCCTGTGCAACAACGGCACTTTATAATAGGGTTTTAAAAATATATCTCAAATCACTAAATATTTTAAAACAAAGTCCTCCGCCGCGTCTGTCTGTCTGTTCGCGGTACACTCAAAAACGACTGAACGGATTTCCATACGGTTTTCGCCGATAGATAGGGTCAGGATCATGAGGAAGGTTTAGGTATATAAGTTTTTTTTATGTAAATTTCTAGAAATATAACGATAATAATAATTGTTAAAAGTGTCGGAAAAAGTACTTTGTTACGCTTTCACGCCTCGACTACTCAACCGATTATCATGAACCTTTGCATACACGTCAGGGGGTACAGAGAAGGACATACTGAACTCACACGTCTAACACTAACATTACCACTAAGTTAAATTAGTATTATCAACCTAATAGACATAGACGATGTCTGTTAACAAAGTTGTTTAATTTATTTACGTTAAATTACTTACTTTAGCAGCCACGTACTGCACGCCGTACTGTTTTACACAATCGTCGTACGTCAGGGGCTCTGACAGCTCATCGATGGGTCCGTCCTTCCTAGTGTTGCCAGCCAGCGGCAGCGTTCGCAGCAAACCTATGACCTATTATATTTTTTTTTTTAATAGTTTTTACTATTACTAGTTTGGAAAGTCGAAATTATTATTACAAGTGAACTATAAAATATTACATTCGAAACGAAATCGATACTAGAATATTATTTAGAATAGGGTAAATATTATTTTTTGATGATTATTTGACTATTTTTACTGTAAACAAGCTAAGGCGTTTGACCACTTGATGTTACTATGTGACGGTGACATATTGAAGGAGCTTTCAGCGTACAGCAACCCTTGCAATGCTCATAATAAATCAGTCACTGACGCGGGCGACGTTTGGTTAACGGTTATAGATCGTACAGTAATAATAATGATGAACATGATGTTGTTCCGTAACGATCCAAATAACTTTCTAAAAATTGGTCATGATCTGCAAAATGTTGTTGAATAAGGCTACATTATTATGTATTTAATAATAATAATTTTCTTTATTGCTGTTTTCTTTAATATTTTTGTAGGTTAAGGTACAGTCAGCAGCAGCAATGGACACTTCGGTCAGTATTACTGGCTGTGTTTAGATATTCTACTGTACTATGCAATAAATAACGCCTAGTTGCCAAGCCTTAATAAATTTCTACAAATATTATAAATGCAAAAGTAACTCAGTCTGTCTGTCTGTTACGCTTTCACGCCCGACCATCAGGAAATTTGACATACACGTTGTCAGGGACACAGGACATAGGGTACTTTAAGTCCCGGAACTCCCGCGGTAACTCTAGAATTAACGCGGGGAACAGCTAATCACCGAAACGGTTGAAACTATTTTGTCGAGAATTTCACTGGCAATTAGGAGTACATGAGGGTACTTTGGAGTCCCTGCGGGAGTATTGAAACTCACGTGGGTGAAACCGTTGGGGACAGCTAGTTAAAAAATAAAGAATCACTACTTGGTCGAGTGCGCAGCGGTGCAGTGTGTGTACTGCTAGGAGCGCATAGCTAGGGAGTGTTGTTTACCTGTTTCTTCATTTCCCCGAACGCGGGGTGCAGGTGGTAGAGGCGCAGCGCAGGCGGCGCGTGCGCGGCGACGCGGGCGCAGCGCCCGCAGCCGGTCAGCGCGCGCACGTTGCCCAGCCGCCGCCCGCCGCCGCCCTCGCCCGCCATCCAGTCCCACTCCGTCACCATCTGCGCCACTGCAATGTGCACGCAGCTTTAGACCTTATTTCCACTAAGCGGCTAGTCGCTAGACTGGTACATATCTATTCGCGAGTCGCGACCGCGTCAATGGAAATTGGTATATGACTATTTGAATAAATAGGAATAGCGCGCGGCCAGCCGCCCGCGACTAGCCGCTTACTGGAAATAAGGTCTTAGAACCATATTCATAAATGGACGCCGATAAGCAATAACATGTTAACCCACAAAATTAAGCTATTGATACAGAACGCTTATCAAGAGTTATAGAACGTATTACAATTATTTATTTACTTTAATAGATGGTTGAACATAAAAAATTTTAACACAAAATGGCGCTATAATTTTAAAACAAGATTTACTCAAAATTCTTCCAGGGTGGGTTAACACACTATTGCTTATTTATGTCAATTAACAATGCTCAAAGTAAATAAAGTTCTCGTTTTCCAGCGCGATGAGCGCGACAGAATTTAATAAGAGCTGACCGGCATTGTCTAAGAAGACGGGTGCCTTTAGTACGAATTGTGCGAAACAGTTCTTTAAATTAAAAATAAATAAAATGCCGGCCATTTTTAAACACAAAATAAGCTCGCAACATGTAAGCGAGATGCAGTAGGTAGATACATACTGAGCGCCTCGTCGCCGGCGAGCAGCACGGTGGGGTGGAGCGGCGCGAAGCGGGCGCAGCGCGCGGGCACGCGCGACCAGTCGCGACTCGCGCCGCGCACCGCCGGCATGTCCGCGCCGCGCCGCACGCGCGCGCCCGTGTAGCTCGCGCTGCACACCAGCCCCGCGTGCAGCTCCGACCATTCACCGTTCACGAACACGTCCAAATCTGTGACATGCCGACGCGACGTTACCAGTGATCAATTATGGCTTTATGAACATTAGTGTTTTTGCGACGTTAATTTCGAATTTTCTGCGGGACTTCCCAGATTAAAAGTACCCTATGTCTTTTTCTGTACCTGTGCCAAAGTGCATGCAAAACTTCATGTTTATCGATTGAGTAGATAAGGCTTGAAAGCGTTAAAAAAAAGTATTCGCATTTATAATATGCCTAGTTCCCCGTGTTTTTTTTTGGGAGATCCCGCGGGAATAAAAAACCTACATCCTTCTCTGCACCCCTGACAACGTGTATTCAAAATTGGATGATGATTGGTGGAGGCGTAACATCTTAGAGGTGTAACAAACAAACAAATAAACTAGTGGCCGATCGAAATTTCGGTTTCGGTTTCGGCTAGTTTCGGCCAAAAAATCTACTTTCAGCCTTAATTCAGTTTTGCCCAGAAATTGGCCGAAACACCGAAACCAAAACTCAGTGTTCTTCGCGAATAACTAATGGACATGTTGACTAATTTTTATTTTTTAGTCCGTCTTGTAGATTATAAAAAAATATTGGACACGTATTTTTTCTTTTTTTACGTAATCAAAAAATAACGGCGATATATTGAGTTGAAATTTCGCGTGACGTCACTATTCTGACAGTTTGTATGGCGGTTTTGTGGTTAGTGACGTCACGACCTCCTCATCCTAAACTTTAATGCGCTTTATCTCTGTATATTTTAATTTATTTAAAAAAGCAAAAAATACGTGTCTATTGTTTTTTTATTTTCTAACTGACGGACTAATTAGAATTTTGATTTTCAATAGTAGTCAACATCCCTATTGTCGCCCGCCGCGCGCCGTGCCGTTGGCTCAGTTGGGTTCGCCACCAAAGAGGATATAACCACCGTCCATCGTTGCTCGTGCTGAATCGAGGTTATGTTTTAAATTAATAAGTAGGTATGGGTTTTTTTTTAACCTTTACTTTTGATATTGTTTCATTTTAATGAAAATTAAAAATTAAGTATTGAACTTTGTTTTGTTGAGTTTCATTTGTAAGCGACACTTAAAATAGGTTATTTTCATTTCAAATATTACCTACTTGGATTTGCGTGTTTTTAGATAAATATTGGTTGTTGGATTACATTCTGCACCCTTATTTATTTAACTAAAAGTTGTATTTGAAATTTAACTCATATTTCATAAATAAATAATATTTAATAAATTTTATTTCCAAGAGTAAGTTTTTTAACATGTTTATCATATGAATATATCGTAATATAAGTTTTATTTTTTTTATTTTACTGTACTACTCTTTCTGTATGATTGTGCAAAAAATGTGTGAAAAATAAACTAGATTTCAGTATACAATAGAAAATTTTAATATGTTTAAGTAAGTTTCGGTTTCGATTTCGGCCGAAACTAAGACCATGACCGAAAGTTCGGTTTCGGTTTCGCATAAAAAATCTGTTTCGGTCGGCCTCTAAAATAAACTCATATTCGCATTAAAATGCAAAATGCATAAAATTAAGGAAGGATTAAATTACCATGTAAATAAATACATACCTAACACGGCAGAGCCCATGTGCGCGGTTTCTTTATAAATCGGGAATGCAATTCTCACACCATCCTCCCATTTGTTCACAATCTTCGCGTGGGATTTAAATTCGTAATACGCTATCAAGCCTGATGCGTAGCCCACGACCACTCTTGAATGATCTTTTTGCTATTAAAAAGTAAAAATATTGTTATTACTAGCTGTTCCCCGCGGAAATAGTGTACTTGCATGAAATTTATAATAAGAAATTGTGTCAATATTTCAATAATAAAGCCATAGAAAAGCATTATCGTAAAAGATTTACTAAAAAATTATCAATAGTTTCCAAAATATTCAACTTTTAATTTTGTGAAACGGAACGTTGCAACGAAACACCAATCACAGCCACGCACTTTTGTTTATACGTGACTTTTGTTTATTTAGGAAATATTTACCCCTTTCATTTCAGGGAAGGCAAAAGAAACTAAGTACATACAGTCAACACATATTTTACTTTTTCTGAAGTTTTTTACTTTAAAATGCATTGTTAAGATGCATTTCGATTCTTTACTGGAACTTTTGAAAGTAACTCCACACAGTTCAACCTTAATTTCGCTTTTGGATATTGAAGTTACAAATTGTCAGTGTCACATGAACCTGTCAAAACGACAGTGACATCTCTATCACAGATTAATAAAGCGTAATTTTCATCTAGTTAACGCTCTATTTAATTAATTTTATATTGTTTCTTGTTCTTGCTTTGTTTAAGTAAACTATATATCTTTAAAATACACAAAAAAAAAATTCATGCAAGTACCATATTCTGTGATACATACACACATAGGTAGGTACCCTAATGCGCACCATACCAAAAAAATCTCACTTCAGAAATTATGCAACATAACATGGAAAAATGGAAAATAACTTACCGGAGACCAACACACACATGTTGCTACAGATGGCTTTTCGGTTTCATATGGCCAGATCTGTCTCAGCTCGGCGACCGGTTTCAGTTTATAGAATACATTGCCACTGTAAACAAAAAAACCGGGTGTGAGTTTATACAGGCACCGCTTCGTGTGCTCCACTCACGGTTCAGCTGCATTTCTGACGATTAGAGGCGAGTCGAGGAATGCCTTTCTAATGATCGGCATATTTTCTAACCATAGGAAATTATTAATAATTTTTTTAACGAAAACATTAATTTTATACTATATAATTCTAATTTTTATAAATAATGGGGAACATAAGTTTCAAAATTATGTTTGAATCATTCATTTTGGTAAAGAAATCTAGACTTGTTAAAAAGAACACCTTTGAGAGATTATTTATGAAGATAGCTAGGTAACAGTAATATAAATTCAGTCAGTAATATAAATTCAGCTCTAGACAGAGTTTATGTGTAACATTTACTAACACTTTCGTAGCTGTTATCTGAATATTAATATTACACTTTCGTAAGTGTTACGAGTTAACAAATTAAAAAACGCACCCTAAATCATGCTGAGGCAGTGACTGTGGTGGCCATGGGGAGTGGGGACGCACCACACACACCACACCTGTTATTTGTTTTTGTAATATTGTCATTAATTATTTTTTGGTCTCTGTTTGCAAATAAACCTTTTCTTTCTTTCTTTCTTCTTTTTTTTTCAATTTGTTACAGATTGGAGATGACTTTTAGGTGCCTGTCGTAACTATAGGTATAAGTGTTGACCTTCCTTTTATATGAAATCGGTTAATGATCGACATACTTGTTGACGACGGTGCTAGGATAGGGCACCGAGTACACGTAGGTGATGCCGTCGGAGCACGCCAGCGCGAGGAGGCCGAGGCGCGCGGGGGCGGCGGGGTCGGTGGGGGCGGCGGTGACGGCGGGGGCGGCAGTGACGGCGGGGGCGGCAGTGTCGGCGGGGGCGGCGGTGTCGGTGGGGGCGGCGGTGTCGGCGGGGGCGGCGGTGTCGGCGGGGGCAGCGGTGTCGGCGGGGGCGGCGGTGTCGGCGGGGGCGGCGGTGTCGGCGGGGGCGGCAGTGTCGGCGGGGGCGGCGGTGTCGGCGGGGGCGGCAGTATCGGCGGGGGCGGCAGTGTCGGCGGGCGGCGGCGGGTCGCGAGCGCCCGACGGACACCACGACATGCCCATCACCGTGCCCACGTCCAGCGCGATTCCCAGAGCTAGCTTTGGCGGCCTAAACAACAACACACAATTATATAAATTGCCGTTTACGCTAAAAACCTTCAATATTAGGTATAGATGATAAAACTGAAATAAAATATAAAAATACATTTTATTCACTATGATAATATTATAAATCATATAAAAGACATTTTAGTTCTTTTTTACAGCCTAGCTCGGGTAGCAGTCAACGATTGACTCCCTAAGGAGAGACGTTAGCGGAGTGATATTTAAAGAATGAGGTGAGGTGTGAGTCGCGTTCTCTTTAGGTACCTACACACTTTACCTGTTGTATGTAAAGGTATCTTTACTGCCGCCACCCCCCCCCCCCCCGTAGATTCGCGCCTGGTATAAATTAATGATTCTGACACGCGCGGGTACCCAAACGACACTCACGTTTGGAAGTCTCCGAAGTCCCATATCTGCAGCAGGGCGGGGGTGCGCTGCATGTCGTCGCGCCTGATCTTGGCCGGCTCGCGGCCGCGGTGCGCCGCCACGGCCAGGAAGTGCCCGCCCGGGTGCTCGGCGTGCGCGGCCCCGCCCCCGACCGCCTCGCTCGGGCCGGCCAGCCGCGGCGGCACCCACGCCACACACTCGACGCTCGCGCCCACAAACAGACTCTTCTCTGCGATGCATACAACAACGTCATATTTATTGGAACGAAGTTCCAATTATCGCACGGTACGGGCTAGCTAGAAGAATGAAAGTGAAAGAATTTTCCGTCACGAAGCGTAAGCTGCTCGTGACTTAGGTCCCGAGCAGCGCTGATTCTAGAATAATAGTATTACCTAATATAATATTTGTTAATCTTTACATATAAAACGCTTTGTCCTGAATGACTAATGGATCAACGCACAGCCTAAACCACTGATCATAGAGACATGAAACTTGGAGGGTGTGATTTTTGTATGACGTAGGCATCCGATAACGTTTTTTGTGGTAAGGGATGAAAAGGGGTTGCAAAGTTTATAAGAAACAATTTCGCGGGAACTTCGAAATTATCGCGGGTGGAACCGCGCGGGACAGCTAGTAGATTATAAATGGAAGACTAACTTCCCCGTTCCCCCTGATTCTACCTGATTGGTGATTCTCATTGGTGCACTGGCATAATAAGTATCATAAATGTTAAATCTGAACAGCAGCTACATCCAAAGGCATTCAATTCGTTCCAATAGTATTTGCGCGTTGAACCTACCTGACAAACAGATAAATTGATCATTTTCCCAAAAAAATATTGAAATCGATTCCACTGGTTATCCTGCAATGCCCCGATGCTTCTTTTTAAAAAACCCATTACAAAGTCACGTTAAGTGCGAAGGTTTTAAAGTATAAGTTCGTAAGAAAAAAGAAAAAGAAAAAGAGTTTATTGGTCCCCATCGAGAAACTTAGAAGTAGTACCTAAAGTCTTGGCATTCTCTCTCGCCTCGAACCGTCTGTAGGTGGTCCAGTCGTCGTCCAAGAATTTAACTTGACACGACTCCTCCAGCTCGGGCATGTACCGCGCCAGCTGCTCCGCGGGGACGGCCTCGTACTCGCACCCGCGCCACTCCGGGAACAACGTCTCGCGCGTGTAGTACGTCTCCTGACTGAAAATTATAACATCGATCTTTATGTTACAAATACAAAAAAAACGTATCATAACAAGTGACTAAGTTGGAGCTTTCAACACATTGACGAGGGAAAATACAAAAACCAGTAAACTTACAAGCATTTTAATAATAATAATCTATACTAATTAATTATTTATTAAATATAATTATTATATTAATACTTACAATTCTACAGCTTCCTCTCTCAAGTTGGCTTGGATTTCCTCATAAGTCTCACCTAAATAATACTCATCTGAAAGCAAGAGATACAAATTACATTGACTTTATTATAACAGATCACATTTTAGGCGAAACCGCAGGCAACAGTTGGTGATATATAACGGTAGAAACTGGTCAAGATAATAATAGCTCAGAGTAAATAACTACGATAATAGTATAGTTGTCTCTGTTTCTCTGGCCAATTACCTATTTTCCGTTCTTTTTGCCTCTGAATCGAAACATACTCAAATTCGACCTTGAAATACTCTCATCGGCTCCCAAAGAAGTTTCACTTCAAAAACCCGAGCGCTCACTCACCTGGTACGCCAGTTTTGCTGTGACTCTTCCTGTCGGGGCGCGGCTCGTCGCGCGACGCGTCCGTGCCGTCGCCCGACTCGTCCGACTCGCGGTCGCTGGACTGCTCTTCGCGGACGCGCTCGGAATCGTACGCGCTTCCGACAGACTCTTCCGAGTCACTGGCGCTGCCCTCGCGGCTTCTCTCCTTTCTCTGGTGATGCAACACGGTTTATTATATAACTAACTAGCTGTCCCGCACGGTTTCACCCGCGGAAAACTCCGAAATGACCACGGGTGAAACCGAATTCCGAAAACATTGCTGCATGCTCTCTAATTTAAGGACAATTTTCAAAACATCATTTAACTAACTACCTACCATAGACAAAATACCATAAAAGTCATAAAACCACAATTATATAACAAGTGTACCTTAAAAACATTTAATTTAGTCACACACTCATACATACCTTACTCATTTGGTCGCTTGAGTATTTTCCGATGACGTTATTTGCCCTGTAAGCAGAATATTAATCGTTAATTAGACTATATTTACATTTATATACGCGAGGCATACGGAATCAGCTGAGATGGGCCGTATCGTACCACAATCTTTGATAAAATGTATTTTTAACCCTGGGTCAAATTTTAAAGGGGTCTATTCGGCCTAATTTAGATTTGAGGGTAGTATTAACGTGAATTTATAAATATTTGTTTGAGAGCTCGACATAAGCTAGTTGCGTGTCAAGTTTTGTTACAATTGGTCACATAATTATTATTTTAACCGACTTCCAAAAAGGAGGATATTTTGCTTTGACGAATCCGTTTCTACCTCAGAAAATGTAAAATTCAGTGTTGTAATTAAATACATTTTTTTTTTTAATATGACGCGAAGTCAAATTAAGAGGGACATTGATATTATTACATTGGGAGGATCTGCGCCTTCGTATTCCACTGGGAAAAAGTTGGCAGCTTTGTATAAACATGACATAGAAAGCGTCGACGAAGATCCGAGGAGCGCCAGGCCTTCGACGTCTTCACTAAACTCAGAAACGGGCATGAGTGGGTTTACCTTTTTACCTGACGAATTAATTATTTAAAAATAAAAAGTTTCATATAAGAAAGAAAGGCAAGTCACATGCGTCGGCCGGAAAGTATGTTGTCAATGTTCTGGGATTACAAGGGAATAATTTTAATTCGTTGTTTGTAGATAAATTATTGTAGCTAAAAAAAATCCCAAAAAAAGACCGGGATTGGCCAAAACAAAGATCCTTTTACATCGGCATAATGCACCGGCGCACACGTCAGTTGTTGCCATGGTTAAGCTCCATGACCTTCGATTTGAAGTACTGATACTACTGATAGTAAATTGACTGAATAAGGTGGACCTTATTCAGTCGATTTTGAGCCATCAGATTATTACTTGTTCCCTAAATTAAAAAAAGCACAAGCGGGACGGAAATTTTCTGACAATGAAGAAGTAAGCAGAGACCGAGCGGATTCTTGAGGAGTTGCAGGTATCTGCTTATAAAGTAGGTGTATAGAATATAGATAAAATAAGTGCATTAAGATAGGAAGAGAATTTGTGAAAAAATAAAAAAATGAAAATTTTTGTTTTCTTGGTCTGGCTGAGAATGGGCTAGTTAACTATATTTTATTTTTACTTCGTCATGTAAATAAAAAATATTGGAAACCTATTTTTTACGTAATCAAAAAATAACGAAGATACATTAAGACGAAATGTCGCGTGACTTTGGGCTTTATCTAAGTATTTTTCATTAATTTGAAAAAACAAAATAATATGTACGTGTCTATTATTTTTTTATTTTCTAACTGACGGACTAAATAGAATTTTGATCTTCATGTATCGGAGACACGCCTATTATTCAAACGGCCCTCGTATACGGGTCTTAAGCTAAAAATAAGAACAGGTAGGCGACTCACTTGAGCGCGGCGCGGCGGCGGCCGGCGGGCTGCTCCCCGACCAGCCCCTGCTCCCGGAGCTCCGCCTCCTTGCGCGCCAGCTCCTCGGCCGCCTGCGCCTTGCGCGCGCGCGCGAACAGCTGCTCGCGGTGCATCGCCATGTGCTGATTCTTGTACACGCACAAGTACTTCGAGTTGCACACGTCACACACACTCTTAAACATTTCCGTTTCCTACAAACAAACCAATGGTTTAGGGACACTTACTTTTCATGAGCTGATTCCCCATCAGACCATTTATATTATTTTCACCTAACACTCGATTCACAATACACCTGAGGGTAAGGAAGCTAACGGCGGGGGGGGTAGGTCCAGCAACCCTTCTCTGTTTCGTATTCTACGAACTTTCAAAGAAAATTCTAAAATCATAAAGCACTTGTATAAAATCTATTAATAAGAGTTCACAGAAGGTACGAAAGTCTTACTAGGTACATCTTCGTTAAGAAAAAGACGACGTTAATTATATTATGTGTTAGTTAACGACAAGTTAACGTAACGTAAGGCGGCCTCGCACGCTAACTTCACTTATATGAATGTATTTTTAATCAATATATTTAAAATCACTTTCATAAAACGACACCAACCTCATCAGTCTTACCGCATACTATTATGTGTGCATAAAATCCCATATTTGACACTCGAGTGATTCCACACTTTTTGCACACCAAGTTCTTGTAAACACTTTTGTATTCCTTTATATATTTCTCCACGACGTAGGCATTATTCACGTCCTGGAATTTATGTATTAGCGAAATATAATTTATTTACATAAGAAATAATAAATTTAGTAATAAAAACTGCTAGCTTGGCATTATTATTAGGTACGTATAAAAAATATAAATTATCTATACTAATATTATTAAGAGCAAAAGTCAATATTATGGATGTAGGAAACTTACAACTGGAGGATCATCAGTGGTCCAGGCGACATTATAGTGCTCTTCCATAGCGTGATCCCTCCAAGCATTCGCACACACCTTTACGGAACATATGGCACATTCCAACATTTCTGAAAGAAAATTGTTTTGTTTCACGACTTTATAACCTTCACAATGCCTACAACATGTTATAATATACCCACGGTGCGTGATCTTATGGCGCATTTCCATTATTCGATATACAGTCCGACCGCGGGATGCGCTAAGATCCGCTAGATTCAGTACTGATTTACTGAAAATTTTGGGTTTTTAGATTTAGATGTTTAAAGAAAGCTAAAGAGTATTCATTATTTGGACTATAAATCATTTTCACTTTACCCATTTTAGTTTGCACTATCGATGACGGCGACTTAGTCGATTTATTCGCAAAAGACGTTTCGCCAATCGAGCAATTCTGGACGTGTTGCAAATACGGTTTGACACTTTTCCTTACGAGGCCACATTTGAAGCAAGACAAAACCTTGTGTTTCTTCAATACAGCAGATAGATGTTTGAACACAGCGTCCTCGTCGTCTACATCCTGGAGCAAACGAAAAAATTGGGGCGTGCTCATATACATAAGTACTAAGCTCACAGTGACCGGCGGATGTCTGCCAGTCGACTCCGGGCCAGTCACCCGCTAATTCACGATAACTGACGTTTGCCAACATTTCGCTGTAAATCAATCGCTGACTAAACGAGTCGACAAGCGTTTAGCCATAAATTGTGTATACACGCCTAGTGTATAAATTTATATACTTATGGGGTTTAACATTATAAAGGCGTTTATTATGTGGTTTATAAGGATTTTCCCATACAAAGGTTGAGATCTGATAAATATTTGAAATCGGTTTTCCTTTTGGTACCCAACAAAAAGTTATTTTTCTAGCCTCGCGTTCACTGTGATTGGTATTTGCATCTTAAAAGTTAATGTCAGTGTCTCGAACTCACAAGTGGAGGTCTCCCGACTGGCCACGCCAAATAGCAATGCATTTGCTTTATATGGTCCAGCCACAGTTCGCTCTCGACCTCCTCTTGACAAACGCCACACTTGAGGGTCGGGGCGCTTTCCTTTGAAGTGGTATCTAATCTGCTCATTTCCAAACTAGTATCTGTTTCACAAGCCGTACTGTCTAGAGTAACGTTTTTTCTTGATCGACCTCTTCCCACCTGCAAATTACATCATAAGAACAATTAATATTATTTATTTATTACAGTTTGTGATCACTGGTACGGTATAGGTGTGATATTTTACAAAGTAGGTATATGATTCTACTGTGACTTGTCATTTAGACGTAGGTACAAACATAAAATAGAAATTAAAACAAAACTTTAAAATGCAACATAGTACAGAAACTTAAATGAAAAAACTTCAACGGAAATCTAAATGAAAACTCAAATGAAAAAACATAGAGGAGTAAGAAGCAATATTATTAATAATAATAGCCGTTCGAGGATATGTTAAGTTATATGTTGTTTTTGACCTGTGATGAAACGTATCGAAATTAATCCCTCTTAATATTATAAATATGAAAGTGGATGTTTGGATATTTGGATGTTTGTTACTCAATCACGCAAAAACCGCTGAACGGATTTGGATGAAATTTGGCGTGCACGTTCTTAGGGGTACAGAGAAGGATATAGGGTACTTTTTATCCTGGAATTC
Organism: Zygaena filipendulae; assembly: GCA_907165275.2. Lineage (NCBI taxonomy): Eukaryota > Metazoa > Arthropoda > Insecta > Lepidoptera > Zygaenidae > Zygaena > Zygaena filipendulae. The sequence continues at coordinate 5,943,702 of OU015649.1, forward strand.
CCGCGGGAACTCCGAAATTACCGCGGGTAAAACCCCGGGGCACGGCTATTGTTATATAAATATAAAACAGAACCATGACTGGTTGATTGACAGCCTAAGCACAGCCCAAACTGCTGGATTTAGAAACTTGAATTTTTTGTGTCTCAGGTTCGATCGAATCGGCATAGTGCATCAAAGTAATTTAGGCGATGAACATTTGCGTACACCCAGAATCTGGGTATCACATGAATCTTATGTAATAATGTTTACAAAAAAATATTTATATAAATTGTCTGGTGCCCAACTGCCCACAGTCCAAGCTCTGTTTCTGGTTAGTCTGGAAGCAGGTGGCGCTATTTGGTAATTTCTATCAAGTATCATATTAAATTCAGTTTAAAAGTTTTTCATACCTTCACTCCGCAAGATTTCACGTGTTCTACGTAAGGCTTTACATATCTAGTTCTATAGCGGCATTTTGAACATTTTAATTTTCCACATTTCTTACTTATGGCATACAGATGTTTGAATACTGTGTCGTTATCTCTTACATTCTATAAAAGTCAAATAATAACGAGGTAAGTATAATATTTAAAAAAACAACGAGTATTATATTAGTTATTACACCAACAAGAATATTTTTGTGTATAACGTTTTACAGGTGCATCATTGAGACGGGTCAGTATGGGGAGCTCTGAAATAATAATATTCTAAAAAAGCACAATATGTCATCGATTCAATAAATTTTGAAGAAAGAAATCCTTTGCATGATTAAATTGTTTTTTCGAGCTGGTTTGATTCCCGGTTCAGAGAAGCTATTTTACAAATCTATGAATACCGTTATTCTTTCAGTGTTAGATAGCCCATTTATCGAGGTAGGTTGTAGGCTATATATCATCACGCTACGACCAATAGGGGCGGAGCAGCAATAAAAAATGTTGCTAAAACGGTAATAATATTCCTTTTAAGAATTTCCGTTGCGTACGCTGCGTAAACGGTTAGCTGTCGAATATATTTTATTAGGTGTTTTCCTCAAATGAGCGCGGGTGAAACTGCTGGGCACAGCTAGTAAGATATAATCGACGACATGGTCACATTCTAACCTAACCTAACCTAACCGTTTACGCAGCGTACGCAACGGAAATTCTCAAAAGGAATATTACCGTTTTAGCAACATTTTTTATTGCTGCTCCGCCCCTATTGGTCTTAGCGTGATGATATATAGCCTACAACCTTTCTCGATAAATGGGCTATCTAACACTGAAAGAATTTTTCAAATCGGACCAGTAGTTTCTGAGATTAGTGCGTTCAAGCAAACAAGCAAACTCTTCAGCTTTATAATATTAGTATAGATAGTCTCAAAAAGCCCATACGAACCGCTCTCAATCCTACACCGTGTTAATTAAACAAGGATCATTCTTGATTTCCCCGTCACCGCGGTGACAAAAAAATGGAACTGTCATGACAATTTTGATTAAAAAATTGACATTTGTCACCGCTAGAGACATTCGATGCGTGGGGACAACCGGATTGACCCTTAGGAAAGAATAATATAACACTGACTAGAGGCGGCTCCCCCAGTTTCCACGCCAAGTAGTTGTGCGACTCCACGTGGTCCCACCATCGCTTGTCATCCAGCTGGTGCAGGCACACTCCACACTTCACGGGGCTATTGATCTGGCTTTTCACTGGCGCTTCATCCATAATTGGTTCTCTTAAATTTATCTCAATTTCAAAAAACCCGTTTGAATCCATAGAAGAGTTAACGCTGGACCCGCCAACAACTGATTCCTAAAAGAAGACAGGAACAAATTGTACGTCCCACGCTTGTAATGAAATGTACTATTGTAGTTGCTTCTCTAGTCATACCCTTTGTGAAATCACAGTAGGTTCACGGAAATAGAAGTTATGACAAAAGTACGCACACACACACGCACGCACACGCACGCACACGCACGCACACACGCACGCACACACGCACGCACACACGCACGCACACACGCACGTACGCACGCACTAAGTGTAAACCTCAACCCTCGGCAGTCGGCACCTATATTTATTGTAAAAGTAACAATTTTCAACTTACATTTTTTCCATTACAACTTTTTATATGATTCAGAAAAGGGTTCACATATTTACGGACAGCACCACACTTAGCGCATTTCAATCCACCCTTTTTCTTGTTGATTTCATGTAAGTAAGAATACATTGATTGGGCGTTGTCGAGGTCCTGCCGACGAAACAAAAGTGTTACACTAGGTCTTTTATGTACAACAAAATTTTATTATTTATTAGATGTCTACCAAAGGGGTGTCCTGTCCCTGCCTCCATGCCAAGTAGTTGTGGCTTTGCATATGCTCCAACCACTGTAGTTCTGCGACCTCCTGTAGGCACACTCCACACGTAACGGTATCAAATTCATTTGCATTTGAAGTGTTATTTTTTTCCATTTCGTTTGTACAGTCAATTTTCTTATCTTTCGCAACATTAGTGATCTGAAATCGATTTATACTATATCATTTTAAAAATAATAATAATACACATCAAAAATAGCCCAAAAAATTTGAATTAAATAAGCCAGTCTAGGTCAAGAGCAGATTTTAGTCTAAGAGCTATATTATAGCAACATCGGAGAAAACTATTATAATTTTACTTGTGCTCATTATATTTTCATATAATTTCGTGATGGGATATGCAATACAATCAGTATGGCTGACGGAAGTCGTTGTGATTAAATTAAATTTAAATCATTCTCATTTCTCATTCTTATCTCATTCGATTTAATAACACACGTATTTTCAGTGCCGGCTTGTGGCCTCCAAGCCGATCTGGCTATACCTAAGTGTTGCGGAACGTTATCGATCTAATATACGTCTAATAGTCAGGACATACATAGTCAACAATTAGAACGAAATACGTAAGAAAAGCACTGGGAAAATCAAATGACAAAAACGCTACTAGCGCACGTTTTAATAAACTCTCAAACCAAGGAACATGGCAATGCAAATCACAAAATCTACAGTACAACCAAATCATTAAACCATTATACCATTGTCCATTACCTTTTCTTTCATGCATTTTTGAACATGTGCTAAAAACTTTTTGACTGAATTTCTTTCCGTTGCACAAAAAGTACATTTTAAATCTGTACCATTATTTAACCTTTTTTCTAAATTTTTGATAAGTTGTCCATTTTGTAGGTCCTGTAAAATTTATTTTATATAATTAAACGGAAAACATTCAATTTCACAGTGAAAAACGTATATACATGCTAAATGTAGCAGCACTTGGGCCGAATTCCGATTTGGGCGGAATCCAACCTGTTTGGGTTTAAACAGCGCCCCCTCTGAATGGGTTCCGCCTTGTCGTGACGGGTGGGGGGGAGCCGTGGACTAGCTCCCCGCGGTGAAACCAAGAGAAACTTTAGGAGGAGCCAGAAATGGTCAATAAGTGCGTCCTATTCCTACACCGACCAGGGGCCGCAGAGCCCGCATAAGCAGGGAGACTGCACTCCCTTCCGGATCGGTGCATATGTATACGTATATAAATGCACCGACGCGGGGCTTCAAAGTAGGTCGATGGAGGGCGCCTAAAGTGTTCGGTCGGAAGACCCACATCAGGATCAAAGTAATTTGACTTCGACTACGCCGGACAGAACCTAACGTCTCTATTTGCATAAATTATGTCTTCATTTCATAAAATCTCACCAAATTTTCTCCAGCTTTCCACGCTATAAAGCAATGTTCCTTTTCGACATGTTCCGGCCACAGCGTGTTAGCGAACAACTGCTCGCAAACACCGCACTTGACTGCTTTTTTACGTTGTGGCGTAACCGCATCATCTTTTATATAATCGGTCTCTTTACGTACCCCTGATAAAGTTCTTTTAAGTTTCTGTAAACAAAATAATAAAGAGGTCGTATTTTGTTAACCCTCAGATCATTCAAAATGGGATTTTAAAAATGTTACTACACAATATGTACATAATATGTCCTAAGTCCTAACGTGGATTTTAGGAGTGTGTGTCAATGTAAAGTTGTGTGTACTTCGTTCCTACCTAAATATCCAGGAAAAAATATTGTATTTTTATTTTATTTATTTATTCAAGAAAAAGGTACAGAAATTATGATTTTCATGTCACTAAACTTACATAAGTTTGTCGTGACATTACAGAGTCGCCGATATAGTAGGTATACACAGTGCCCTCGGGAGGAAACACCTGTAGTAGATATAGCTACTGACCATTAAATTATTCACAACGAATTGCTAACAACATTACCAACATTTAAATACAACTATTGATACAACAAATATTGATACAACTTGTCGAAGTTCTTGGCTACGATTATTATGAATGCTCAACGTTTTATTCGATATAACTAGTTATAAAGTTTTCAGGTTGAATTTTTACGTTTCAAAGGCATGTTTTATTTCCCCTGATATAAGTAGGAGTAACTACAGGTACCATACCTTTTCCATCTTTTTTATGATAAAATTATTCCGTTCATCGCAAGTTCCAACGGTTCCTTTGTCAGCCTCATTATTAATTTCCAATTCAGAAGAGCAGCTTTTGTTTTGAATTTCTTGTGATATTTTATTATAATCATCAGATACTGGTTTCTAGAACAACACATAATCTTAATATATAAGATCTTAATATGTATCTATACATACATATATATACGTCATAAATCACGTGTCACGTTGTTTGTCCGCGATGGACTCCTAAACTACTGAACGGATTTTGATAAAATTTTGTAACCATTTATAATATGGTCCAACTTAAATGATACGATAGTTTTTATCCCGGAATTCCCGTGGGAACTCCGAAATTAATGCGGGGAACAGCTAATCACCGTAAACTACTGACAGGGGTACAAAGAAGGACGGAGAGTACTTTTTTCCCGGAATTCCCGCGGGAACTCTGAAATTACCGCGGATGAAATCGCGGGAGACAACTAGTAATATATAATTAATAGGCATGTTGCCAGCTTAGCAAAATCAAAATTCTAATTAGGTGGTCAATTACAAAAATAATTATAGACACGTATATTTTGCTTTCTTTAATTAATGAACATATACATATAAAAGCGCATTAAAGTTTAGGAGTCGTAACGTCATTAACCCGTCCCGCAGGATCTTCGAAATTAAGCGGGTGAAACCGCGGGGAGCAGCTAATAATATGTATGTAAAAACAAATTAGGAAACTTGAAAGTGTAATAATTGCCTTTTGTGGCATTTAGAAGTGTCACAAAAATGCCCTACGCTAAAAGGGGGCCAAGCCCGCTTGTCTGCCCACTTGGGTTGTTCTGCTCACGACGAGCTCGTAGAGGGAGTTTACTTAGCCCATCCACCCACTGCCTATTTGGCTTGTCACCGGCTTCAAATCGATCAGTAGCAGCACAGTGCAGTGGTAGCAAAGTTTGTAGTTAGTAATAAAGTTACGTGTATTTTTGTCTTTTGGATTAAATCGGTATTTTGTTGTTTGTAACTTTTCAGTGTAGGGCATTTTTGTGTTTTTGAAGTCGGTTTAATTTTTTTGTTAGAATTTTGTTTATTTTTCGCTTTTAAGTGGGCTGGTAAGTGACAATAGCGTAACGTCAACAGCTCATAACCTTTTTCAAAATATTGGTTTTCCCGATGCAGGGACTTTAATTGTTAAGGAGTTGTCCTGCTACTTCACCATATGCATTATAACACATAAATTGCTTAGCAAGCATTTTAGAGTAAAGGAATGGCAAACTGTGAAATACTTATTATTCAGTAGTTCTGGTGACGATTTATGGCCTTCATCATCAGTTTCACTTCATTAGTTGGTGACTATAAAAATACCCAAATCATTATAGGTGTGCCTATAATAGTTGGAGTTCCCTCGATTTCTCCAAGATCCCATCATCAGATCCTGATTCCGTGAGAATGGGACCCACGGGAAGCACCAGCTTACGAATAAAAAAAGAATCATCAAAATCGGTTCACCCAGTCGAAAGCTCTGAGGTAACAAACGTACATACGCGTCGAATTGAGAATCTCCTCCTTTTTTGAAGTCGGTTAAAAATTACTAGTATGCGCACGCGCAATTTTTTTTCTTTTCCGACAGAAGAAAAAAAATCTTGTAAATAATATGCATGGTCTCATATAACAATCAAAGCGACTGGATGCCTTATAAGACATTTCTTATTAGACACAAGAAAACATCCTGTAATGTGCGTAAGTAGTAACCCTGTTTCAGCTAGCAATCTTATTTCTATTTAAACAATGCAATGTTAAATATAAAATTATATATTCTTATTTACATTAAGGTAAGGTACCTTTTCTCTTGTTTTCGTCTTCTTGGTATAATCTTTGCGTCCGCCATACGTTACATTAGTTTTTTTATGATTCTCGTAATTCGATTCCAATGCAGAAGCGCGAGAGCCTGAGTTGACCACAGTTTGAATTTGGTTCACTATTTCTAGTGCTATTTTGTTACAAGTTTCTTTATCAGGCACTGATTTCTACAACACAGCAATAAATAAAAAATTTAATAGATGCTTTTATAAAAACTTATAAACTAAGGAATGTCTGGCAGCAATGGATTACTGAAACGGCTATATCTTACCTAAAAGTTGTACTTGTGACGTTATCAAACATTCTTATTTGAAGTCAAATACTTAAATTACAAAAGGTATTTTTCTGAATGAGGGACTGTTTACGTTACATTTAATACAAAATAGATTTATCTACCCTAAAACCTTGAAAATAGGTAAGAATAGTTATTGGTATAATAAAATAACTGATAGTTTGACAAAAGAACTCACGTTCAATATACCAGAACCACTCGCAAGCGATGACGATTTTTTTACAGTGTTTAATTGTGCGACAGTCTCACTCTTCTTATTCAGTATTTTAGTTGTTGTCGATGTCTCGATATAGGTGTCATTTGTGTTTATCTTCTCTGGTTTGTGTCTATACTGCTTATTTTGTACAATATCTGTACATTTTCTAAGCTGATTTCGAACATCTGTCATTTTTTTCTCGCCACAATTGTTATCAATCTCTATATTAACTCTATCATATTCAGGTAATACATATTCATCATTGCTGACAGTTTCAGACTTGTCAGTACCATCTATACTAACTTCTTTAAAAATATCAAATATATCATCTACAGCACCATCAAAAGGTGTTTTGTCACATAACTTTAAATGATCATTCAGATTTTCAAAAGAAAAATATTCTAACTTTCCAAAATTTGCGCATTCACAAAAATCTTGTACTTCGCAAGATTCAATCGCATTGTTTAGGTTTACAAAACTTTCAGTGTTCTGAGGTACAGATACATCTTTTAATGTATAAGTACAATTGTCTACGACTGTACGAGAGCACTTTTGGTAAGTTTTCAATTGTTTTTCATTTATGTTTTTCTGCACAAGTTTTAATCCACCAGGTTTTTCTATACCTTGGATTAACAATTTAGATTGTGCAGATTTGTATTTATTTATTACAAGTGAACATGTTTTAGTATTCGTCAATTTTATTTCTCTTGAATTACTTTCTATGTTGTCTTTGTGATACTGAGTATTTTCAGTGGTTTCCATTAGATTAAAATCTCGTTTTTCAAAATCAAGGACACTATCTATATGCGCATTAGTCTTTTTATTGCCTATAACACTAGGTGTCGACGATGCTTTAAGTTTCAAGACGTGCTTAGTTACTGTACTATTTAATTGTCCATGCTGACAGCAATTACTTATTAATTCACTAGCAGATTCAGTTAATAGGTCAGCGCTATCATTTTCGACAGTTTTTTCATCTGTGCAACCAAAAGAATTTCTATTATTAATTGGGAGAGAATGAAAACTATCAGATTTCGTCTCGATCTTACGGTATCTTGGTTCTAACGAGATATCTTTATCAGCATATTCCAACATGGTAGGCACTAGGTCTTCAACATTATCAACTGTAGATTTAGATCCTTCCGAAGTATGCAAAAATTGCTTGAAATCACATTCTTCAGCTATATCCTTTCGTAATAAAGTATTTCTAGGATTAATATCACATTTCATAGTATATGTAGGAGATATACCAGCAATACAGTTGACAGCAACATTTGAATCATAGTCAGTAATGAACTTTTTAACTACAGGAACTTTTATTTTGTTTTCTTCATTGACTTTGCATGTTAAAATCGAATTTGTAGAAGATGAATTGGAACTATAAATTAGATTTGATGAATGTTCATTCTGTTTGGATAGTAAAACTAAAGTATTTACTGGAACTGGGATAAGATTAATATCATTGGTACCGAAAAGCTCACATAATTTTAAACTCATAACTTTTTCTTCAGATACAATGTTTACTTTATTTTTACTTTTGCAGCAATTATTCATAGTACCTGTGTTTTCTAGGACATTGCTTAAATCACCTACAGTCTCTGTTATTTGCTCATTATCATCTAAATGTTCATTAACTGATGGTACTGCATCAATTCCGTCAATTTTTGCAACTAACTTGTTTAGCTCCATTGTTATTGGATGTATTATATGGTCCAAATTTTTTATTGCAGATCCAGAATCATGATGAGGATTAATTCTTAGATCGCTTGATTCAACATGTAAATTTAAAGAATTGCAATTATTACTAGAGGAGTCACCTGACATACATTCCTGATCAACATTTGAGATTTCTTTGTTTAAATTAGCATTATGTTCCAAAGATGATATTCCATATTTAGGTATTTCTGCTTTTCCTGTATTATTACTAGTTTTTACAAGTCTGGGGCTTGAAAAAATAAACTGTTTCATCGACATCGCAGTATTTGAGAATTTTGAGACAGAGGTTTCGTTTTCTACGTAACATTGTAAAAGTCCTACATTACTTAGTACGGGTTTTTCACTATTTTTCTTATTTTCGGATTCATGATTATTTCTCTTTATATCTGAAAAAAACATATGGCAATGTCATAATCATAATCAATGTCAATCATTAGCGATGTTGGATTTTCCATATACGAATTTAATAATATAAGACGAATCAAAACTTTAGGTTTACGAGGGTCAAACTAGGATTTATTGCGAGGAAGGATCCCAAGGATCTTTTATTACTGAATCTATGGTCCACTACCTAGGTTTGAAAAAATCCCCAACTAGGCACGCAGTTATTGCGGTAGGTGGTGACAATCGAGTCAACTCAAATTTTATAGTGACTTTGAATGTAAGATCTCGTGTGAACCCAAGTTTTCAGGTATTGGTGAATGCGTACGTCTTGCAATCAATCACATCGCTTGTCCCAGTCATGAAAGTGACCAGAGTAGAGTGGATGGGTCTGAGTAATGATGACTTGGCTGATCCAGAATATCATAGACCAAATAAAATTGATATTTTATTAGGTGCTGAGATCTACAGTCAAGTCATACAAGGCAGGAATAAAAAAGTCCCTGAATGGATCTGTTGTAGCTCAGGATACAAGTTTTGGGTGGATCCTGTCCGGTGTTGTCGAAGCGGATACTTCCTTCACGGGACTGGGGTCGATTACTGTGAATTGTGATGCATTCTAGTATCCAAACCGAAAACCTATTGAATAGATTTTGGGAGTAGGAAGCGGAACCAACTGGTAATAAGAAAATGCTCACAGAGGAACAAAATAAATGTGAAACTTTTAAAGATACCAAAAGTCGTGACAAAAATGGACGCTATATAGTACGGCTTCCATTTCATAACGATAATCAACGTTGCAAGATTGGTGACTCCAGGGCAATAGCTAAAAAAAGATTGAAGAGAACACACAGGTTAGAGAAAACTTTTGTGGAAAACAGGGTGTCTGAGATGCTGACGTCACTAGATACCCATCATTGGTCCCTTTTTCCACCAAAGCAGAATCCAGAGCCATCAATCGCTGATGTTGTATTAGTGCATGCCTCCAGGCAGGTGGTTATTGGGAAGGGTCAAATATAAGCATCTTAGTCCAGACGAAATTACGCGAGTCGTTTACTTACGTACTAAGGATTCTTTATTTAAAAGATCAACCAGTAAAGTCTGTGTATTGCCTGTTACCAATTAAGTATTTGAAATAAGTTTGTTATAAGGTTGTTAGTTTGTTTCGTTGTAAATTGGTTAGTAAATAGTATAGTTTATGTAAAAATTGTTGTTGTAAATACCACCATCAAAGACATTGTTCCCTCATGTTTATTTTTTTTTGCACTGTTGCATGGTGGGCGGGATTAAAGGACATTTTAGCAATATGTCCTTGGTGGGCGGTATGTTCAGGAGAAAACCTCTTTCGTGATTTTGATTACCTCTTTATAATATAGTATAGATTAATTTATATAGATGGCATAATGAACGAATTATATCGCACTATGGTTTTGTTGCCATCTATAGCATAACAATTTGTAAATATTTTGTACATTCGTTCCTCGCAATAAATCCTAGTTTGACCCTCGTAAACCTGAAGTTTTGATTCGTCTTTATTAATAACAAAAGATGTATAATATTAAAAATAGGTAGATGTTTACATTAAAAATATTAAAGGTCTCAAACCAGCGCCACCCTCTAAAAATCTTACCCTCTAAAATTCGTTTAAAAAATCGAGCGGAAGAAATGTAAAATAAAATAAATGATAAAATTATGCGCGAAAAGAGGTAAAAATTCCAAAAACACTCATTTCGAAAAAAATTACAGTTGCTTTGTTTTTCCGTACCTAGAGAAGCCGTATGACGCCGCGCCGTGACGGAAAATAGTGGTGGATTGGTAGTTTTCAAGACGTTATCATGGATATTAAAATATTGTGCAATTTATCATACATGTTATACAGTATGCTTTCATCGATTTCTCAGAAAATTTAATTTTTTTTTAGTGGCGCTAGTGTAGTATAAACGTTGAAATTATACGCCTCAGAAGAAAATGGTTAGTGTCTTGACTCTTGATATCACTCAGGACTATATTTATTTTTTCAGTCCATATGTTTGTAAGCGTATCATTTAAAAAGTAATAACTGGGCCCGGCAGTCTTAACAAAGTTTTGACAACGTTATCTTATCGATTGTTAACTATGAACCCAAAAATCATAACGATAAACATCATTACAGTAACCAACAAGCCTCGACTCGAAACCTGAAATTCACGTAATTTTGGTTACTGTAATGATGTTTTATCGATATGATTTTTTGGTCCCTAGTTAACGATTGATGCTATAACGTTTTCAAAACATTGTCAAGACTGCCGGACCTGGGCTTTTTCAGTTTAAAATATGGGAATCGATTCACGGAGGCAAAGGTTATGGTGATAAAATCAGAATCTTGTAACTTAAACTACCTACTATTGGCGCTAAGTAAGGAGTGAGGAAGTACACTTCTAACGTATTTGGAAGCACTATCTCACTAGCTTTTAACTAGAATAAAAAAAAGTTCAAGAGCTATCTAACGCTAGGCATCCCACATTGATTAATGATCCCTTTTTCTCATTTATTTATTTTTATTAAACTTTATGCACATCATAATTTTTTTTGTTTACAGTTTTTCTATACTAGATATTGACTATTGTACAGCGGTACTCATACACACCTTCCATGCCAGTGTTTGAGTAAAATGGCTATGAAATGCAGACAGACTGATGGACATGACGAGGGTTCCGTTTTTGTCATTTAGCTAGGGATCCTTATAAACAGTCCACAAGAAATGTTTTATAACAAAATATTTTTTTCATAACGTAAAAATAAATTTACTTAAATACCTCACCTTCTAAATATTTTTTAGATTCTAGAGATAAATCATTAACTTTCAGATTTATGCCCAATTTTTGCAATATATGAGGCGGGAGTATAAGCATCTCACATTTGTCATTTTCACTACCAGGTATTAAATGGTCTTGCGGTTTTGTAAAGTGTTTTGGGTTAAAATTACTCATATTTCAAATACAAGAGTTTCATTAATTTCACAGTAGTACTCGTAGTAAACAAAAATTTATCAGTTTCAATATGACAATGACTGTAAAGAAAAAAAAAAATATTTGATATAATATTTTGTATTCATGATGGTTTGGAACATTGATTTGTTGATACATTATTTAATTAGTTTCATTTGTAATAGCCATCACGTCATCATCAGAAATAATAATAATACCTTTTGTAATTTATTTGATTGATATCAAAAACATTCAATAAGTACAAGAATGATAACCACAGACACATAGAGTAAGATAAGCCAGTCCCAGATCTTGGATCAAATGTGCCACGATTTCATTCTAATCATAAAACAAAATAAATCTTTCTAATAAAAGAACCATTAGTCTATACAAATAAATAAAATTGAAGTGTCTGTTTGTAATTCCCAATTAACAGCTTTTCACTAAATGCATAATTATGTAAGTATACATGGTACTTACATAAAAAAATCCATTTTTTTTTGTGTCTGTCTGTTTGTTCGACCTAATCTCTGAAATGGCTGGACCGATTTTAACGGGACGTTCACTGGCAATTAGCTGATGTTATAAGGAGTAACTAGTAATGTAGGCTACTTTTATTTTAGAAAAAAATAACTCATGGGGGCACAGCTAGTAGTAAAATATAGTTCAATCAAGCATTTACTAGTTTTCTAATGAACAAATGAAGTGACCTGGATTAGATATGAGTATAAATAAAATAAAGTAAAATACATAAGATCTTAATTGGGGCTCAATTAGAGTAGCCACCGTTTTGTTCTCTAACTAGCTGTGGCCCGCGATTTCATCTGCGTGAGTTTCGGAATTCCTGCAAAGAACTATTTTTCTAAAAAATAAGTAGGTAGCCTTAGTTATTCCTTGTAAAATCAGCTATCTGCCAGTAAAAGTCCCGTTCAAATTGGTCCAGCCATTTCAGAGATTAGCCGAAACAAACAGTCAGAAAGGCAAAAATTTAAAACAATTGATTTTTTATCTGCATTTGTTGCAGTACTGTAGGTATATATACTTTCAAATACATTTAGTGAAAAACTAATAATAGGCTATTTGACTAATTTTTTTTTCTTAGTCCGTCTTGTAGATTAATAAAAAATATTGGACACGTATTTTTTCTTTTTTTAAGTAATCAAAAAATAACAGAGATACATTGAGTTGAAATTTCGAGTGACGTCACTAACTAGTGCAGTTTGTATGGCGGCTTGTAGAGGTAAGTGACGTCACGAGCCCCCACCCTAAACTTTAATGCGCTTTATCTCTGTGTATTTTCATTTATTTGAAAAATAAAAAAATACGTGTCTAATGATTTTTAATTTTCTAAAAGACGGACTAATTAAAATTTTGATTTTCAAAAGTTGTCAACATCCCTATTTGGAATTACAAACCATTGATTTACAACTTGACGTAGATTCAACATTGACGCTACAAAAAATGGGACGTAAAAGTAGTGCACAAATAGCAACGCGTGCACTCCTTTCCCACAGTGTATGACAAGCCGTGACGCCGCGTTGTCGTGTTCGATATGGTGAAGTGTGTGATAAAAACTTGCAAAAACAATAGCCTAAAACAAAGGAAAAATGACGGCGTGTCGTATTTCAAGTAAGTACCTACATACACTGTGCATCTCATCGTACTGAAAACCTTGTATATTTCGCAGTGAAAACCACTAAAGTAATTACGGTTGATTTAATAATGTTCCTATTATGCCTATTATGTGAATCGTGTTCAAGTGATATAAGTATTATGTATGTGTAGCAAGTTTATTCTTAACTTTAAAAATTCCTTACTTCAAAGTGTCTTCAGTCATTTAAAGATTGGTTCGCTTGAGCACGGTTGATTTAATTATGTGCCTATTATGCCTATTATGTTAATCGTGTTCAAGTGATATAAGTATTATGTATGTGTAGCAGGTTTATTCTTAACTTTAAAAATTCCTCACTTCAAAGTGTCTTCAGTCGTTAATACAGTCAATAGCAGAGTTATTTCGCTCGATTACTCAGTGAGAATGTTAAGGGTTCAAATTGTTGTTTTATATCTAAAATATTTCTTGTATTTATTATTTAGTGTAAATTTGTATCTGTTTTATCTCCATTTAAATAAATAAAAAAATGAGTTTATTAAGTTTCCACGTAATTCAATATAAAGGGAGAAATGGGGAAAATTTGTGGCAATCGAGAGAGGCGATGAATTTTTCAAATGATTCAAATGTCATCTGTTATACGATATTAAACATTATATACAACATAACTTGAGTTTTATTTCATAACTGCTCTGAATATTTGGTGTCCAAAATTAAATGTGGCCCTGACAACTGCATGTGGTCAGTAGGATAAAAAAATATAAACAACTATGTAATTTTCTTTATAGAAAATATTACATAGTTTACGTAAGTGGATTTCTTATTTACTTTTATAATTAATCAATATATTTATTTATTAAATTGACATTCATACAAACACTGCGGTGACACTGTGCTCCCAACTCAAGTATCACTCGCTATAAGGTGAATTTTAGCTGGAAAACATTGTGTTGCATATAGCTATAATGTCCTACCTAGGTTAATGTATATGTATACATCGGACCATCTTTTCCTCGTGAAGTTTGTATTGAACTTATAATAGGTGTACTTATAGTATAAAATATAGAGCTGTAAAAGTTTTTGAAATGTGTATGTGTAGTTAGGTATGTGGTAGGTAATTATTGCATAATCTGGTTAGATCAGAGGTTACATATTAATTCAAATAAAATTGTAATAAAAATATATACTTATCTATATTAATTACCAAAATGTTATCAATTACAAAAAAAAGCTAAAATGAGATTTCTACGAAAGGTGGAATCGAACCGTAATTCTCATAAATACACGTGCATTTGGTACATGAATTGCTACTTGCTACCACACCAATTATGCCATGCCGCTGGCGGCTGTATTATTGAATACGTTTGTAACTTTTACGGTATCAAAAGAGACCTATTTACAATATTAGCAATTTTATTATTCAGGTGGGTAATGTTAAGAAATAAAAAAACTTACTGAAATAGGCTTCTCTACTACTGCACAGTTCTTCTTGTACATATTTCACACTAAGACGATCTTATTTCCTAACAAGCTACAGCTACAAATAAGTTAAATGTTATTTATAATTTCAATACACGCAACGATATTACATTTCACTCGAAAATCGAACTTTTTAGTCCTTCGGCTTTAATTACTCAACATTCGATAATCAATTTTTATTTTTTTCATAACTGTTGAAAATTGTGAAAAACGTAAAGTGAAAAGTTGGAAACCAACACAAACTATTTAGAGATACTACCGTATCAGACGGACATCTCCCCTACATTCGTTTTGGTCCTTATACAACTGACAGTAGCAATTTAGAACACGACAGTTCGTTTTTTTTTAAATTATAAAACTAGAAAAATAGTAAACGGAGGAAACATAGTCACACAGCCAAAACAAATTCCCGGACCTTTTTTTTAATTATAAAACTAGAAAAATAGTAGGCGAAGGAAACATAGTCACACAGCCCATACAAATTCCTGGACCTAGCCCTTTTCTAGATTATAAAATTATTGGTTTTTGTCTAAGAAATAAAATACATATATTTTTATTTATTGAAACATTTATTTTTTCATTTCTGTATTCAGTAGATTTTTATATTCTGTAAACAGTAGCTTGGATTTGGCCAAAAGCCTTCCCAATTTTTCAATGAGCCTCCTCCTGTGCAGTTCTTTTAGGTGTTCGGGTCACTTTACCTAAACAAAAAAAGCTCATTATAATTTTTATTAAAATTTAATTCTTGCTATCGTGCTTTAAACAAAATACTAATAGCAAATGCATCTTTATTAGTTGCACTCAAAGTTGGTGAAGAAACAATTATGTCTAAAAATACATACATGAAAAAACTGATTTCTTATTAATAAGTTAGCTGGCTATGCATATTTAAGACATATAGGTAGTCATTATATAACTAGCTGTTCCTCGCAGTTTTACCCACGGAAATTTTAGAGTACCCGTGGGAATTCCGGGATGAAAAGTACCCTATGTCCTTCTCTACACCTGACAACATGTTTCATACATTTCGTGATGATCGGTTCAGCCGTTAAGGCGTGAAAGCGTTACAAACAAACAATCAAACTCACTTTTGCATTTATAATAGGAAGGATTTACTACCTGTTTCCCCGGTTGCACCGGCGGTAATTTCGAAGATCTCTTTAGCCTTGACGTGTATGCAAAATTTCATGGTGATTGGTAGAGTCGTTAACGTGTGAAAGCATAACAAAGTATTTTTTACGACACTTTCAAAAATATTGTTATACACACTTTACAATATATAGTTTATAACTATACAACTTTACAATATATAGTTTATACATTAGACCGTGGGGACTCTGAAATTAACGCGAGTGAAATCACGAGGCACAACTAGTTATTTATATAGCTGTTACAACACTAAAACGTTCTCAGAACGAGAGAAGAGATATAAACGGAATACTAAAAACAAATTACCAGGTGGGTCATATGGAATTTCACTTGTGGATGTTAAACCCCATCTTGATCCAATCTGTAAACAGAAAATTGTAAAAAAAAATCAATGGGCATACCTACCGTTTATGAATGGATAATGGGTATTGCTATAAATATGAACTTAATTTATCCAGCTGATCTGTAAATTACAAAACTTATGTAACAATACATTTTTTATTGATTAATAAAAGTCTAAATACTTTCTTAATAGTATATTGAACTAAACAGTAATTTAAAATATAATTTAGCAACTAATTACCAGCAGTGGCTTTGATGGCTTGCTAGGTATGGTCATGACAGGTATTACAGGTGTGATCATCAAGCTTATCTGAAATGTAATAGAAAAATATAAGCTATAAATATGCTATAAATATGTAAGTAGGTACTAATAAAATCATATTTTTGTACCTTAAAGCATAATATCATCTACTCCACAATCTAAGACAAAAATTGGACCCTGAAATACTAGGTACTGTACTAACTAGACTGAACAGGATCTACCCAGATTTAAGTAAATTACTGTACAATAGCTGTTCCCCACGGTTTCATCCAGATTCCGTTTAGGTATGTGTATAAACTTTTCCAAAAACTTGACAGTAAGTAGGTACAAGATAGTGAAAACTGCATTCAAATCTGTTCTATTTTTTGTTCAGAAGAACTATGCAGGTACAAAGAGATGCAGATAGCAACTATTTTTATACAAACTAAGAACTAACCTAACCTAACCTTTGTCGTCCAATAACTGAATGAAATGCCATCTTCCAATTCCAATTTGTGGTTTTATGGCTCCACCTATTTGACGGTGAATGCCATCTTCAATTTCCTTTGCAGAAAAGAGGGTTGGATAGGCAGTTCGCCAGATTTAGTTAAGCAAAACTTGTCAACGGTTAAAATCCTTTTCCCCTTAAACGTTTGAGCCACATTTCTCTGATGTTCGTTAGATCGTCACTCAACACTAGATAGTCCTTTTCGTAAATTAAAAACGTCTTTTTCTTGTGAAAACTTGTGATAAATTTTAAATCCAAAATTAAATCTTTTCATGATTTTTTTTTCAGTGTTACCAACTCTCGAAAACATTTACCCCTAAAGATAACATTTAGCCCTAAAGGTTAAGTCAAATTTCCCTTAATCTCCCAAAATAAAATCATATTATTAAGTTTATAAAAAATACATAGCGTCAAGTTTTTGCCTTAGTTTCGAAATTATTAGGGCGAAAATATTGGTTTTCATAAAAAAAAAATTGATCAAAAGCAAAAATGTCTAGATTTTTTTTAAGAAACATTTAATATCAAAATTTCTATACAATTAATAATTTATACTTAAAAATTGCGGCATTAATATATTATAATACGATTAACAAATTTTCCCCTAAATTTTTATTTGTTTAAATTTACTCCTTTGGAGAAGGCACAGGAATCTGAGTCCATACAGCCAATTCAGTTGTACTTTTCTTCTTCTGAAGTTATTGGTGGGATGCATTTTGATGCTTTACCGGAACTTTTGGTAGCAACTCTTCACAGTTGAGCCTTAATAGCAACTTAGGACGCTCTGTGGGAAGTTGTATTAGTAAAACGACAACCTCCCGATGAACGCAACATTTTATGTTATCTTACTGTTTCCGCACACTGTTTATCACTAATGGATGACTATTATACAAAATCCACCACATTCACACAATATTAGTTGCCATAAACTAATTTGTAAAACAAAGAAATAAAATTGAGACCCATTTCTGTTAATCCCGCCAAAAGTCCTCCACTAAATATTTATTAATATATAATAGGTAGGTAGAGATCATCTAAGCTAAAATGACGCGCCCCTCCATCGGGTCTACGCACACGCACAGCCGTTAAAATATGGATACGACACATATAAATCTGGTTTGTCTATTCATCACAAGTGTGCAATACTGTCGCCGCACTCACACTCAAAGAGTATATAACCACTAAATAGATATTATCAGTATAATTATGATCCCGCATATCTAAAACTGCTATTGAAGTAGTGGGCTGCGTTATTTTAGTTTAGATAAGCTCTACATAGATATTCCAAGCCATGGGTATGTTCCGTAAACACTAAGAGCACTGTAAGGTATGACGTCACTGCAGTATACTGCGAAGCTGTTCTTATAAAGTTAGCTATACTGAGCAATAATGATCGGTTTACTTTAAAATGGAACGCAGTCTAGTATACTGTCATCCATCAAACATTTTTTGCTGCCATGTTACGACTGGTACTTACTACTGGTAGACAAAATAATTTACATCGACGAGAATCGATAAAAATTGGCTAGATGAAATTTTATCGTGTTGCGCATCTGAGCTCTGCATGTCATTGTCACGTCACGCTTTAAAACCCACAGGTTGACCATGTGGTCAAACCACTGAGAGCACCTTACCAGTACAAAAATGGCGACGATTATGACGTCATACCGCCTACTGCGGGCACTGCGGCAGTATGCTGAAAGTTATTCAGGGCACTGGGAGCACTGGGCCTGTGGTATCAGTCCATTTTGGAACATATCCTATAAACGGTAGAAACGGGTTAACCACAAACTACATAGAGTTCAAAGATTTATATTCTCTTTGGATATTGGGTTGACACTTGACAATGGTGTTTGAGGGGAGACACACGGGTTCGGGCGGGGAGGTAAACTTCATGCAACATTTTGCTCTACGGACCAAAATTTTTCCTTGAAGATTACTGGGCGTGGAAACCAAGTAGTAGGCACAAATTATTTGGTAGTTGGTACCTAGACCTAGCACTTAGCAGATGTCAAATGTCAATGACAAGACACTTGACAGACAATTGACAAATGCCAAATCCACGACAAAATAGAATTTTTTTTTTTTTTGTTAATATGAACATTCGCTTGAATATGAATATCTCAATCTATTACATTATAATTAAAATAAATAAAAAGTAACTTCTAAATGTTAATAAACTAAAACTAAACTTAACCTAACCTAAAATAAAGCTAAAATATATTATTAAAAGGAGTCCCTTTAGGCAAGGTTCCGAAGATACTGGCAGCGTTCCCCCTTTGAATAACTAGGCTAATTCTTTGTCCGAGGTAGCTCCCAGCTCTTCGGTCTCCTGTGATATCGACTAACATTTTTGCTATTTCCTTAAAAAGCCTTATAGCGCTAGGACCCCACGGACCAAGGGTCTCGACACCGAATGGGACAAAATCATATTCAAGCCCTAGACCCCTGTATTTGCGTGCTTTAGTATTTTCAGCCGCTTCGCAGGCCGCACCAGCTCTGTTATTGGTTCCATGTAGATGGGAAGGGGCCAGCGTGTCTGAACAGGTTGCATCCCTACCAACACCCGCCCCATCTTCCATGGAATCAAACTCATACCGTCCGGTCTCTTGCCATCGTCTCTTGCAATACCAGTCGGCTCAAGAAGACTTGGCACGTTGACGGTGCACGGTGGTAAGGGATATACGGTGGTTATATTATATTATCTTTGCTATGAGACATTTGGCGGCATTTGAGCAAAATCGACGTTAATTTTATTTCCTTGTTTTGAAAATTAAATAACGTTTTACTATATAACTTCCTACAGAGCATCTAATTAAGGTCCAATTATTATGAATAATAGGGTACTTGCATGAGATTGCAATTTATAATGAGAAATTGTGTCAATATTTCAAAAATAGAGCATTATTTATTTATTTATTTATTTTATTGGCACACCAACTGCTTACAGGCAAAGCATTATATTAATAACTAATTATAGGTAAACTAAGACAAGCCTATTCGCTAATAATAGGTGTGAAACAACATTCGCAATAGGGTACTTGCATGATTTTTTTTTTCAGTCTTTTCAAGATATATGGCCTACTTAAACAAAGCAAGAAAAAGAAAACAAATATATGCATAAATTAATTAAATAGAGTGTTTCAAAGTTCCTACTTTAGACCTTACCGCCGAAACGCGGAATGACGTCACTAATTCAAAATTACGCCTTATCAATCTGTGATAGAAATGTCACTGTCGTATTGACAGGGTCATATGACACTGACAGACAGATAACTTCAATATCAAAAAGTGAAATTAAGGTTGAACTGTGTCGATTTACTTCCAAAAGTTCCAGTAAAGAATCGAAATGCATCTTACCGATGCATTTTAAAGTAAAAAACTTCAGAAAATGGAAAATATGCGTTGACTGTATGTACTTAGTTTCTTTTGCCTTCTCTGAAAGAGGAAAATGTTTCCTAAAAAAATAAAAGTGACGTCATGTGTTAAGCTTGGCTGTGATTGGTGTTTCGTTGCAACGTTCCGTTTCACAAAATTAAAAGTTGAATATTTTGGAAACTATTGGACATTTTTTAGTAAATCTTTCACGATAACGCTTTTCTAAGGCTCTATTTTTGAAATATTGACACAATTTCTTATAATAAATTTCATGCAAGTACCCTATTTAGTAGATTCGTGAAAGATTTACAAAAAATTATCAACAATTTCCAAAGTATTCAACTTTTAATTTTGTGAAAAGGAACGTTGCAAAGAAACACCAAACACAGCCACGCTTAACATATCACGTCACTTTTATTTTTTTAGGAAACATTTACCTCTATCAGGGAAGGCACAATAAACTAATTGCATACAGTCAACCCATATTTTCATTACCTCATCAGTACCTCAGAAGAATAATTGTTCTGAGCTACGCTACGTACAAAGCTCAGAAGATGTGCGTTCCGTGGGTTTGGGCGCAGTTGTTCGGTTACAATTTCACTCGTTTGAGTTGCAACTAAGCCACAGAACGATCGAGTTGTTTTATAACCTCAAAATATTTGAAATTTCAAGCGCCATTTATTTTCTCTCAACTCACATTGCAAATGAGACTGTTTTTCATCCAATTATAAACTTTTTCTGACCTCCCCTTTGTTTGTAAGAACTCCGATTGATTTCTTTTCGACGAATCCGGTTTTTGGCGCAAACTTTGACACTTCTTAAACAATACATAGCTGTCAGAGTGAAAATTAACTTGCTTCGGAGATGGTTGTTTGGTTGCTGCACTCTGAGCCACGGAACGGGTGAAACTGTGGCCACTAATAGACCACAATTTATTATACCAAAGACTCTTTGAAATATATTTTATACGCATAACTAATGTATCATAATAATTTTAAATAAAAATCTTTTTTGACAATAAGAACATTCATCAAAATCTTTATTTGTCAATCACTCAGAACAATAACTGTTATTTTTCTGAGGCCAATCACTTCTTTTTTTACAAAAAAACTAAATATCTATATTATTGACATAGAGGTACTTATAATTATAGACGCCATTATTAAAGAAGAAGAAGAAGAAACTACGCTCTGACAGCTGTCAGAGTAAAATTTTAATTACATTTTAATGTAGTGTGATCACTCGCTCTCTCTCTCACTCACCGACCCTAAATTGGAACCAATTTAGGGACCAATTTAAGGTCACACACACTACATTAAAATGTAACCTAGAGTAGTCGATTTAGGATTTAGTGTAGTGTGATTACTCGCTCTCTCTCACTCACTCACGGACCCTAAATTGTATCCGATTTAGAGCACTAAATTGGTGCTCTAAAATTGCAAGGTGTGATAAGCGCTTAAGTCTAGTTAATTTGTGGTGTGACTCAGAACCACAAGAGGTATTACACCTAAGTCTAGTTAATTTGTGATACTACCTCAGAACCGTTCCCGTATATATTGTATTATCCGCCTAGTAAACTTTAAGCAAAAATTTTGGTCCGTAGAAAATTATTTTTAATCTGGATTTGCAAAATGTTGCATGAAGTTTACCTCCCTGCCCGAACCCGTGTGTCTCCCCCTTTATTCTTCTGAGGTCTCCCCCTTTATTCTTCTGAGAGTATCTCTAAGTAGTTTGTGTGTGTATTATCTATGCTCAGAACCAGAGAGAAGGTAATCACTAATTCACTACATTCTCAGAACATTAACAGTAGCACAGACAATAGACATCCTGGCATAAGAGGCAACGAACTTGTAGATAAGCTCGCCAAATCTTCAAAGGATATTCAAATTTGTAGTTTTAAAGTACCGCATTTAGATTTGATTTCTTTTGTAAAAAAGAAGGTCTAATTCCTTGCAGTCGACCAAAAACGTTAAAGGAAAATGGCTTGCAGAATTTGTCCCAGTTCCCAGCACTAAGTCGGTTTGAAAAACATACAAAATTTTTAGGAAGGTCTTTCATATTCACTTTAAGCAGATTACGCATTGGTCATGCCCGTTTCCCTTCATATATTTTTAGATTAAAATTAAGTGAATCTGCTGTTTGTAACTATTGTAATTATTTTTTGTGCGATCTTGATCATATAATTTTTCAATGTCCTCAATTCAACTTGCAAAGGCTATTGTTCATTAGTTTATGTAAAAATGCAGATGTTAAAAATATTCCGAACTCAGTACAAGGTTTACTAAAGCTTCCACAGCTTTAGCCTTTAATTTATAATTTTGTAATTAATACTATAGGTAGTTTATAGGTAGATAATAATTTATGTTTTATATTCTTCTATTATTGTTCTAACTGTAATTATTATTAATACTTAAAATATTGTAATTTGGTTTAAGCTGATGGCCGTGTTGCCAAAGCTTTCAATAAATTAAAAAAAAACAGTAGCACATTCAGAAGAATAGGTAGCACGTATGTTCTCTTATTCGTCTGTGCGTAGATCTCAGAAGAATAACTAGGGTAGCACCTCAGAAGAATAACATTCTTCTGAGGGTAGCACAGCAGAACACGCCATAGATCACAAATTAACTAGACATATGCCATAGATGCCATAGATACAATACAATACAATCTTTAGACATTTAATTTCATCTAGTTAATCTGAGGTTAATTTGTGATACAATATATACGGGAAGAACACGCCTAATTATAATTTATTTAAATTATGATCTTTGGTGGACCGTGGGGTTGCTTTTTTTGACTTTTTGAGTTTATTTTGATTAATTTTGCGTTCCTCCGAGGTTACTTTTACTTTGTACATTTACCTTCAAATAACTTTAACTAGTAGGTGTTTATTCCGTATTTTATACGGCACGTCTGCGGTCGTTCCAAACTTGCATTATGGTGTTTTATTTTACGAGTAACGTGGTGGCTCCACCGGTTACACTGTTTATGGGAGCAGATAAACATGAAAGTAAGTAGGTATTTATCAATAAATGTACCTGTTAGGTACATTAATAATTTCCCAGATCATTCTAAACTTAGCTACATGTTGAGTTCACCCAAAATCTCAATTTCACTAAAGAACATACTATTTTTGGCAGAGTTGGTTGTTTTTGAGTCGGTTTCTGTCTAAATATTATATTCTTCTGGCTTGCTCTGGTCTAATAGGCTTTTTGCCTGGCTGCAGAGCAAGTCAAGCATAATCATTTAAACCTAGTAATTTTTTATTTGCTTAGCACTAAAGTGTAGTAACTTTTTTTTGTTTTTTTTTATTCTGAAATATTGTCAGGCTTTTAGAACATAATATTATGTCCTGCTTTAAAAAGTTATGATTAGCTATTAAAAAAGGTACATCCAGCTTTTAGAATAAAATATCCAGCCAAATAAACACAAAAGCCAGTAAGCACTGGCTTTTGTGTTTTTGGACCTGGCAACCCTTGTCACACTTGTAAATGAAAGTGAACATTCCCGTTTAATTTTTAACTTGAAAGGATACACTCAGAAATGAATTTTTAAAACTGGTTAATTTATGGATATAAGAAAACCTTTTTATAAACTGGCATGGGTCTCCTCCACCTAATCCTCTCCACCTCCATCATTCAATCAATAAAACAGAAGAATGAATTAAGTTTACTTTTGATATTTGCAGATGAAGATTTAATAAAATGGGGTTGGCCTGAAGATGTCTGGTTTCATGTTGATAAAGTGTCATCAGCCCATGTATATTTACGTCTGGCCCCAGTAAGTATATTTTTCTAGATCTACACTACAAAATACAGTGCTGACAAAAATATGAATTTTAAAATCATATGCATCGTGTGGCCAGTTGCAATGCAGCTATCCGTCTTGCTGACGACAATAAGAAATATGAAAAACCAGTTTCTAATTGCACAGTGATGTGACTG
Organism: Zygaena filipendulae; assembly: GCA_907165275.2. NCBI lineage: Eukaryota > Metazoa > Arthropoda > Insecta > Lepidoptera > Zygaenidae > Zygaena > Zygaena filipendulae. Next base: position 5,968,202 of record OU015649.1, read on the forward strand.
CCACCCAACCGATCTGATCACTGGGAGCACTGCAGCCCGATCGACGGCCAGCTGGATGGTTGCTATATGCACTCCACCCATGTGTCCTACAATAAGCACATGTTACTGGTTATCCAAATCATATCTATTTAAAACTGGTTTTTAAAATGGTTAAAAATTCTTACAACTATTTCGTAGTCAGTCAGCTGTTTGGCATTGCGACTAGACACATGGTGTGTATGTACTCATAATCAACTACACTTCCCACTGAAATGTCTGAGCATATTTTTTTTTTGTCTTCCATTTTAATATTTTTATGAGAATGTATTAACAAATAATATACTTTTAGGGACAGACAATAGATGATATTCCAAATTCTGTGTTGGATGATGCTTGTCAATTAGTTAAGGCTAATTCCATAATGGGTAATAAAATGAATGATATTGATATTGTTTACACCATGTGGTCAAATTTGAAAAAAACAGCAGGAATGGAGGTAAGACAAACCAAAATCACTATCACATATTGTAAAGCTCCTTTAGAACTAGTGTTAATACCTACTTTTATTATTTTTCAGGCTGGACAAGTAGCATTTCACAAAGACAAAGATGTAAAAAAAGTCAGAGTTGCAAAAAGAAATAATGAAATAGTAAATAGGCTAAATAAAACTAAAAAGGAAGCATTTCCTGATCTAAGACTAGAACGAGAAAATAGAGATAGGCTAGAGAGGGAAGATAAGAAAAAACTATTGAGAGAGCAGAAGGAAAAAGAAAAGGAAGAAGAGAAAAAAAAGAAAGATGAGGCTGAATTAAGAAGTTATTCAACATTAATGAAACCAGAAAATATGACCACAAATTATGATAATGGAAATGACTCAGATGATTTTATGTAAATTTTTCTAATTAAAATAATTGAAAAACATATTATGTTAATTTTTGACAATGTTTATTCCAACTGAACATAGAGAATTTACTATCCAATTAGGAAAGTTTCTATCAGGATACACTTCTTTAAAAAAATTTGTAACAAATTGTGGAAATGTACCATCCTTTATATTTTCTCTCATTGTTCTCATTAAATTAATCTGTAATAAAAGAACTGAAATTAGATATCTGATTTTGTAGATATTTATCTCTATATGTGAAAAATTCTATGAATACCTGATAGGCAATATTATGAACAGAAATTAAGTGACAAGCCACTGTTTCAACTGTCACAATACAATGCAAGTAGGCCCTTGTATAATTCTTACAGGTGGAACATAAACAATTTTTGTCAATTGGCTGCAAATCTGCTTCATAATTCTTTTGTTTTAGATTTAATTGTCCTTTGTTTACTAGAGCACATCCAAATCTCTAGAAATTATTTTTAAATTTTAACACAAGTTTGGTTCAAATTACATACTATGTTATGACAATTATTATTTATTACTAGCTGTGCCCTGCGGTTTCACCCGCGGTAATTTCGGAGTTCCCGCGGGAATTCCCAGATAAAAAGTACCCTCTGTACCTCTGACAATGTGCATGCCAAATTTCACCCAAATCCGTTCAGCCGTTTTTGTGTGATTGAGTAACAAACATACAAACATCCACACTTTCACGTTTATAATATTAGTAGGATTATGACTTACAGCAGTTCTTGTTGGAAAGACACAATCAAACATGTCAATACCCAATGCCACACAAACAACTAGATCAGATGCCACTCCAACTCCCATTAGATAACGAGGCCTATTCTTATCCAGGATCCCTGTGCCAAGGCTCACCATAGGCCAGAAGTCATCTTTAGCTTCTCCACCACTGAAATTAGCTCCAATTTAAAGATCTTTTAAGGTTAACAGTGGTTTTCCAAACATGCTGATAACCTTTACCTTAATCCTCCTATAGCAAATCCATTGACATCTTTCTTCATATGTTCTCTGGCACTCTGTTCTCTTAATTCACTATTCAACAAACCCTGGACAATGGGAAATATACTCTGCTCCTTAGGTTTTTTATGAGCTTTTAAACATCTATCCAGCCATCGAGTAGTTCGCTCTGTAGCTTCTTTATTGCGATCATAGTCTTGAAATGTAGTTTGAACCACATCATCTAATTGCATTATAATATCTGCACCTAAACCAAATTTAAGTGTTAATTTTTCAAAGTTGGATAAACATTATTGGTTTTTATAATAAACTTACCAATGCAATTTTGAATTTCAATAGATTTCTCAGGTGTTAACATTATTTCAGAATCATCATATGGTGACTTAAACTTGACACCTTCTTCAGTGATTTGTGCTAGTTTGAGTAGAGAAACCATTTGGAAACCTCCTGAATCCGTTAGTAATGCACGATTCCATCCCATGAATTTATGAAGTCCACCAGCCTTTTTTATCACATCAGTACCAGGTCGGTTGCCTAAATGATATGTATTCCCAAGAATTATTTCACAGTTTAAACTTTCAAGTTGATCTGGTAACAACCCTTTCATTGTACCCTGAAATCGTAAATTGTATTCAAAAAACTAAGACACATATTATATAGCCCAAACATGAAATAGTTGAGATATTTTTAACATCAAGACCTGTGTTCCAACAGGCATAAATACAGGTGTCTTGACTTCATAGTGTGGTAGCTTCATAAGCCCCACCCGAGCTCTCGAAACTTTACATTCTGATTTCACGTTAAAAGTCAATGCTATTGATTTTGTTCCCATTTGGAGTTTAACGCAGTTTATTTATGCAAAATGAATAGCCGAAAAAGTTGGTAGCAGTCTAACCACAAATTAACTAGACTTATGTCTAAAGAGTCTAAAGAGTCTAACGCAACTAGGAACAAATTAAATTTTGTTCGTGTTTAGCACTCATTTTTTTTTAAATTTTTTTTCCATGGCATCAAAGATGGCCTCACATGCTATTTCAGTCTTTTGTCTCTGAATCTTTCTTACAATCTGTCATCTGTTTGTCATGGCGACGCATGTTGTTATTTGGGAAAATAATTGTGTGATTTTTAAAAATTTTGTGTGATTTACGCTTTGAAAAATGCAGTGTGACTATTAAAAACTATTTTCTTGTGATTGGGTAGTGAAATAGCACCGATTAGACGGTGTAGTACGTATGTAATTTGTAGAAAAAGATAGAGTCGACAAAATTTAAATAAAAGGAAATTTATCACGAAATTTCCTATAGATGAAGACCGGTAAGTACAGCTTGAGTAAAGTAATAAAGTATTTTGTTCTCTTCAGCTATCAGCAAGACTAAAATAATACACTATCTTTTTGAAATGAGAAAAAATATTTGCATGTTTGTAAACCATAGTGATGTAAATCTTCACTATCGATAAAGTGAGTCGATAAACTTTAATGAATGATGCTGTTATAGTGAATATTTTGGAATATTTTTGTATAGCTGCTGCTGCGTATACTTTTTTCATTACTTACTGCAGTTTTCATTAAGTATTATGATCGTATTGTAATAAAGTGAACCTCGTCTTCTGTATAAAGAACTATATTATACTCTATCTTGTTTCTAAGTGTACTTGCATGATTGATAGATATTTTAATTTCAGATGTCGACAATGGGTAAAAATATTGGAAATGATGACTTAGCTTACATTCCAATCGAAAAACTTCACGATATAAAATATGTCTGTGGAGAAGTAAAGAACGAATGTCGGAAGATAAACGAAAGTTTTTCGCTTTCGGAGGATATTTCTACCGATAATTTAAACAAGGCTCAACAAGGAGGCACTGCGAAGTAAATCATTTACTTTCCCAAACAGGTTATTTAATTTTGACATAAAATGTAAATGTAATTTTTAAAGAGAAAATAAATATCTATCTATCTAATAACATCATCATCATGACAAACTAAAATATTGGAATAATAATAAATAAATAAAAATAATAATTTATTGTTTCAATTTTACGACAAATATTTTCCCCCGTTGTAGATTTAATTCACCTGGTATGAAGCCCACGATGCTCTAATGATAATTTATCGATATCGATTTAATCAGGAACTACATGTGGCCATCCCTATTGTTCTCGTTAATGTTGGTACCCATGAGTTATGAAGTATTTTGACATTTAAATTTTCGCTGTGTTGGTATTGCTGGGTCTGCTAAATGGATTCCAAAACCAAGTAAGGAAGTCCCGTCTCTTAAAACGTAGTGATCAGTCTAACGCAACTAGGAACAAATTAAATTTTGTTCGTGTTTAGCACTCATTTTTTTTTTAATTTTTTTTTTCCATGGCATCAAAGATGGCCTCACATGCTATTTCAGTCTTTTGTCTCTGAATCTTTCTTACAATCTGTCATCTGTTTGTCATGGCGACGCATGTTGTTATTTGGGAAAATAATTGTGTGATTTTTAAAAAAATTCTGTGATTTACGCTTTGAAAAGTGCAGTGTGACTATTAAAAACTATTTTCTTGTGATTGGGTAGTGAAATAGCACCGATTAGACAGTGTAGTACGTATGTAATTTGTAGAAAAAGATAGAGTCGACAAAATTTAAATAAAAGGAAATTTGTCACGAAATTTCCTATAGATGAAGACCGGTAAGTACAGCTTGAGTAAAGTAATAAAGTATTTTGTTCTCTTCAGCTATCAGCAAGACTAAAATAATACAATATCTTTTTGAAATGAGAAAAAATATTTGCATCTTTGTAAACCATAGTGATGTAAATCTTCACTATCGATAAAGTGAGTCGATAAACTTTGATGAATGATGCTGTTATAGTGAATATTTTGAAATATTTTTGTATAGCTGCTGCTGCGTATACTTTTTCATTACTTACTGCAGTTTTCATTAAGTATTATGATCGTATTGTATTAAAGTGAATCTCGTCTTTTGTATAAAGAACTATATTATACTCTATCTTGTTTTTAATTGCATGATTGATAGATATTTTAATTTCAGATGTCGACAATGGGTAAAAAATATTGGAAATGATGACTTAGCTTACATTCCAATCGAAAAACTTCACGATATAAAATATGTCTGTGGAGATGTAAGGAACGAATGTCGGATACTTCTACCGATAGATATTTCTACCGATAATTTAAACAAGGCTCAACAAGGAGGCACTGCGAAGTAAATCATTTACTTTCCCAAATAGGTTATTTAATTTTGACATAAAATGTAAATGTAATTTTTAAAGAGAAAATAAATATCTATCTATCTAATAACATCATCATCATGACAAACTAAAATATTGGAATAATAATAAATAAATAAAAATAATAATTTATTGTTTCAATTTTACGACAAATGTTTTCCCCCGTTGTAGATTTAATTCACCTGGTATGAAGCCCACGATGCTCTAATGATAATTTATCGATATCGATTTAATCAGGAACTACATGTGGCCATCCCTATTGTTCTCGTTAATGTTGGTACCCATGAGTTATGAAGTATTTTGACAATTAAATTTTCGCTGTGTTGGTATTGCTGGGTCTGCTAAATGGATTCCAAAACCAAGTAAGGAAGTCCCGTCTCTTAAAACGTAGTGATTATTTGCTCAGTGGTAGTGATTATAGTGATTACCTTCTCTCTGGTTGGTAGACGAGTGTCGAGCACAAATTAACAAGACTTATGTCCAGGCCGTCAGAACCACAAATTAACTAGACATATATCTAAAGACAGATAGGAATCTGACAGTATTTTGAGGGGTCGTTAGAGATCCACCAATCAAAGATCAGGTCGTTTAGCCACAGATAAAGGTCAGAACTTCATATTTCAGAAAAAAGTGTATGGATTGTGTCCACGTTGAAATGGTGGCATTCGCATGGAATTAATAGGTACTTTGTACGAAGTACCTATTAATTCCATGGGCATTCGGTCATCTCGCCCTATAGTCTCTGGCAATGTCAGTCAGTTATCGGTAAAAATTTTGGCGCCTGGTTCAATTGAAAGAAAAATTAATTGTTATTGTGATAATATTATTTGTTAATTTAATAGTATTTAAGTGTTTTTTTTTAGTTCAGTACGTTTGTTTTGTCTTGTAAGTGAACCACCGAATAAGATGTCTTATAAAATGTGTGAATTTGCGGAGTAAAATCGAAGAATGAAAATGGTGTAAAAAGGACTTTTATTTCAAGATTTCCTTTTGATCCAGTCCGGTACGTAAATTTTATTCAATTTATAGTTGTTTTTATTCTTATTCAGTGCTTGAAATAACAAAAATACTGTTTTGAAAATTTATTATGTAATTTGAAAGAATATGTGAATAGTGCGGAAAATACATATACCAACTTTTTTACAGATATCGATAAATACATTATTTTTGTTTTAGGTGCAAAAGTTGGGTTAAGGCTACCGGTAAAAAAGATTTGGCCTATTTACCAATCGAACAACTCCATCAATTAAAATAGAGCAGTTGAATGCAGATAAAAATAAAATAGTGCAATAAAGTTAGAAAAATAAGTCAAAGTAAATAAGTAAGTATTTTTTATTCGTGCTGTTTTTACCGGGCGACCATGTGATAATTCTGATAATAATAGAAATAGTTTTAAACTATGGGCAAAGTTGTATGTTTAAGTGTTCTCCCTGAGCTGGACCTTTGATTTACTGCAAGAATCAGTTGCTTACCCAGGAGTCAGGGTGCAAAAAATTGCAGCTTGCCAATAATGATTATAAATCTAACGATTTCTTTATGCTACATTGTCATTCGATTTTATTTTCTTGAATTTAGTGTTCTTTAATTTATTCCAGTAATCGAGTGACCGGTTGAGAAAAACAAACCTTTGGAAAACAACTGCTGCTCACCTACGCACAGAAAGAAAAACCGTACCGTAACCGTATTAGTCCAGTGGTCTACTTGACCACGTTTCACAAGACGGTGTTTCAATAAATACAAAAAAATACCTTTTTTAAATAAATGTTGTATCTCACTCCCAACCAGCTACTTTCCTTATTTGAGGCAGCTGAAAAAGGCACCAATGATGGCTTAGGTACATTAAGTTCAACATTAAATATACTTAACCGACAGCAATTGAGCCAGCCAAGACAGGTGCTTTTTTCCGTAGCTATAAAATAAAAAAAAACTATAGAACCGTAGTATTCCTGATTTTTTATCGATATCGATAAATCGACCATTCGCTATATTATATAAGCAGAACAGCACTATTCTTGTGGGAATCCGCCATGATTGCATGGGCGAAAATTTTGACAATTTGCGTCATTCCATTTCACAGTATGGGAGTCCCATATCTTCTTCTTCTTCTTTGGTTTATGGCTTCGGGCACTATGAGTTGCCACAGCGACTCCGCCAATGTCACGTAGTTGAGAGAATACGTTGGAGTCCGACTATTTATGATCGGTAATGAATTAATTTAGATTTGGGCCCAACCAGCATAAAAAGTACTACAGTAAAATTATTTAGATTATACATGCTATACACACCAGAAAACCAAGTAGGAAGTTATTAAAATGTAGTGAGAGGATTAAATGATCTTTGCTTATGTCTAAAATTAACAAGACCGTGACCACAAATTAACTAGACATATGTCAAGCACAAACTACTTAGAGATACTACCACAAATTAACTAGACTATGTGTAAAGACCGCGACTGATTACCTTCATTTTTATTAAATGGCAACTTTTAAATAATTGTGCTAATGACAATATGTGTCTCAGGACTTGATAGACAAAGAAATGTAATGAAATGAAATGAAATGAAAATGAAATGAAATTAAGTTTATTCGTTACGACTACAATAAAATAAAATAAAATGGGTTAACAAAAAGCAGCACAAACTGTCGCAACAAAAAGGCAACCAGCTCAGCATAAGCCGGGAACCATTAGGGGCCCGACGCTGGTCTTCCGCTGGAGCCGCAACGCAAAGCAACGCGATGGAAAGCAACGCGATTGAAGTAAAAAAAAAACACCCGGTTCGATTCCCGGTGGGGGTGCTGCACTTTGTGTGATGAGCTCAGAGTTCCACTTTTCAGTCTGGGTTAAGCAGAGACATGACACTTACAACCAAGGAAGTTATAAGTACTACGTACAACTGGAATGCGCACTGTGCCGAAAACAGGCAAGCAAAAACCGACCCAAAGTGCATTGACATATAGTTGCTAATGAAAGTAAAGTAAAGTAAATGGGTCCGCGAGCCGATAGAGAAGGCAAGATCTAAGTCAGCGTGTCCCTCTCTGACTATTGCCAGGAAATAGTGTGATACATTTTAGTAGATTTTGAAGTTTCATGAGTGTTTCTCTTTCATGAGTCTTTAAAAATATTGAAGAGGTGTATTACCAAAATTATGCATTTTTACAAATTACAATATTTTTAGTATATTTCTTTTAAATGAAATAAGGTTCAAATCTTTTTACACAAGCTAGTTTTAACTTGATGGTACGTTTTATTAATTTGTTAATGGCAACTCAAGAGTAAGATGGCGTCGCGCTTGTTACCAAGGAAGTTATAAGTACTACGTACAAGTAGGGTGACTATATTTTTACGATATATTTAAATGACCAACTAAAGCTATATTTTAATTTAGTTAGTTTAGAAAAATGGAGACAAATTAAGGAATCTTTTTCGAAAAACTTTTGAGTTAGTATATCATCATACGTATTCCACAAGTATTGTTTTCCGTCTGTCAAGAACAATGTTGGAACTTGTCTCAAAATGGCCCCCGTATGGTGGCTTGCAAGTGCCTTTACCATAATTATGTAGTTATCTATGTATTTTAGCCTTGCCTCGTACAAACTATATTTGCCCGTAATCTTAAAATTTAGTTAGTAAAATTATTTTACCGTACCATCAAGTTTATTTTTTAATTTTGTGTATCATGGTATAAAATCACATAAAATTATCTATTTTTTTACTGCCTGAATTAATAGAAATTATTATGTACAACTTTTAATTGGTTTCCAACTTAAAAATGTTCCAGTACATATTATGAATGCTTCATAAAAATTATTTATTAGTTTATAAGAATTCATATTATAAGTATTATAGGATAAAATTGTTTGTAAGCTGGAGTTGTTTCTAAACAAATATCTCGAAAACCACTGAATTTCGTCCATACGTATGGGGAGGTCTAATTTGTTACATTTTGTGCCCCCTTTCAGCTCCAAAACTCCAAACTGACTGACAGATTGATCAACGCACAGCTGAAACCGCTAGGTCTAGAATCAAAGACATTATAAGAGATAGACCGACAATACGCTCGGCCGCTAAGCTTTCCCCTTCCACCACCCAGCGGTCAAGTGATCTCTACTAAAGAAATGGCAGTAAATAAACGTTCAGTTGTTTGGTTTGTAACCCTTTTTATCCCATTAAGGGTTGAATTTCCAAAATTATTTTCTTAGTGCACAGCTACGTCACTTAAGGGACATCTGTGAAAAATTTCATGGTTACAGAATACCTACAGACCCAGCAGTTTCAGCTTGCGTTGATGGATCAGTCAGTCTGAATTAAATATCTAATTAGAACCATTCGACTTCCACGCGGGCAAAGTTGCGAGAAAAGCTAGTTACGTTTAATAGGTAACAATGTTTCGGTTTTTAGCTCCTTAGCAATATTCTTCCGACAAAGAAGTACAAGATATGCATAAAATTATGGTCATAATAATAGAGTGAGACAAAATTACTATGCGGAGACTATCTCTGTCGGCTCACTTTTTCGGCACAGTGCGCATTCCAGTTGTACGTAGTACTTATAACTTCCTTGCTTACAACGTTGTAAGTGTCATGTCTCTGGGATTAAGATAGTTGATGAACTGAGAACACAGAACTGAGAACACACCTGAGACATCTTCTTTTTTATTAAATGGCAACTTTTAAATAAGGGCGCAATCTCAGAACAATAACAGAGGGCGCAATACACGATATTGAAGTTATCTGTCTGTCAGTGTCACATGACCCTGTCATACGACATAGACATCTCTATCACAGATTAATAAGGCGTAATTTTGAACTAGTGACGTTATTCCGCATTTCGGCGGTAAATTTAAAAGTAGAAACTTTGAAACGCTCTATTTAATTAATTTATGCATATATTTTTTTTCTATTTCTTTGTTCAAGTAGGCCATATACCTTTAAAATAAACTGAAAAAAAAATTCATGCAAGTACCCTATTTGCAAAAAAAAGAAACTGTAAAACTGACGTCCGTCCCTGCTAAAATCCCGCCAAAAGCTTCAAAAAAATACTACTGAATTGGTTGTATGGACATAGCTTCCTTGGGGTAAATTTAACAAAAAAAAAAATTATTTGATATTTGACATGTTCACTTCAATGGCATTTGACAACAAAACGTGCTGTTTCAAATATTTTTCTTACGAGTTCTTTAGATTTAGAGTTTTAGTCAACAACTTAAGAAAATAATTTTTGTACCTGATCTAGTTTATTTGTGAAGTGTAGTGTATCACCAAACAAGATAATGGGGAGCCCTGAAAGAGAATTATGTCCACCACCGTCAGAAGAAGATGAATTGACTCTGCCAAGAGCAAGTATAAACAAGATGATAAAAGAACTTGTACCATCTGTAAGAGTTGCATTCGAGTCAAGAGAATTGATTTTAAGTTGTTGTACAGAATTCATACACCTACTCAGTTCAGAAGCCAATGAAGTTTGTAATCAAAGCAACAAAAAAACTATTAATGCTGATCATGTACTGGCAGGTATGAAATCTTATTGTTGGCTTATTAACATTACTATAGATGTTCCCAATTTTTGTTTTGTTATTGGTTAATAAAAAACCTTACAACAGAATCTGTTATAGTAATCTATACTAATATTCTAAAGAGCTAAAGTTTCTAAGTTTGTGAATTGTAAGTTTGTAAACTGTGGGTTTGTGACGTTGTAGGGGGTAATTTCTGGATCTACTGAACGAAATTTTGAAAATTGTTTCACTTACAGGAAGACGGTAGTCCTGTGTCAACAGGGTACTTTTTATCCCAAAATTCCCCTGGGAACTCTGAAATTACCATGGGTGAAACTGTAAGGAACAGCTAGTAATAAATAAAATGACTTGTGTTCATGACTATTTTCAGCTCTTGATCGATTAGGATTTAATGACTATAAAGTAGAAGCTGAAGCTGTACTCAGAGATTGCAAAGCAGTAGCTGCAAAGAGAAGAAGACAAAGCACTCGACTTGAAAATTTGGGAATACCAGAAGAAGAGTTATTCAGGCAACAACAAGCATTGTTTGCAAAAGTGTGTTTATGTCTTACAATAAATCTATAGATGTTAACTTATATGTGGTACTTAAGGTTGTATTTGTACAGGTTGATAATAGAAAAGAGTTTAGTAAAGACAGCTATGAGTAGAATTCAATAATCTCTGTCTTAACTAATATTATGAAAGCGAAAGATTTGATTATTTGTGTTTGTTTGTTTCAATTTAACTCAAAAACTACTCAACCAATTTCAAAAATTCTTTCACCATTAGAATGCTACGTTATCCCTGAGTAACATAGGCTATTTATTGTAACAAATAATTGCGTAACAAACATGCCTTCAAAAATAAAAACATTCCACACAACATTCAAATAACAAAAAACAAAAACCTACAACAGTTGAATTGGGAACCTCTTCCTTTTTTGGAAGTTGGTTAAAAAGTAAACATTTGATAATATTATATTTGACATTTTTTGTGTTGTCAGGCTAGAGAAGAGCAAGCTAAGCAAGAACAACAGCAATGGTTATTGTTGCAGCAACAGGGATTGGTTGATGCTGATGGCATCCCACAATCTTATGTGCCACCAGCTATACCCAAGAATGAAGATGATGAAGACGATGATTACTCATAGAATTAATACTAACTTTATCTAATTTTATAGCTTGACAACAATCTTTAATATCTGATACATAGTTAAAAGTATCTCAACAACAAAGATAAACCTAATTAGGTAATTAAACTTTTTGGGGTTTGAAGAAAAGAAAATTCTTTTATTCAGTCGACATTAATTTTATTATGCTTCTTTTATATCTGATCGAAAGTCCATTTTTGGCTGAAGCTGATTAATGGGCTGTCACCAAAACCTAAGGTCAAACCAGAAGGTTCATTTAGTTATAAATTATAATAATCAAAATACACTAATGAACTTGTTTTGATTTGGTTATTTATTGGCAACTATAACTGTGCCTCGCGGTTTCACCCGCGTGAGTTTCAGAATTCCTGCAGGAACTCCAAATTAGTGTAGTTTACTCCTTTATAACATAAGCTAATTTGCAGTAAAAATCCCGTCAAAATTGGTCCAACAGTTTCGGAGAATCACCCGCGTGAGTTTCGGAATTCCAGCAGCAACTTTTTTATGTAAGTACCTACCGTATATACTTTTATATGCATTTAGTGTAAAACTGTTAATTTATAAGTACCTATTGGTGTCAGCCGCACTGGCGTGTCGCCTGCGGCGCCTCTCTTCCGTCGCGCTCTCCCGCATTCAAAAGTCTTATCGCAATATTCGTACTAGATCCATAGGCGTATATAGGGGGGGAGCCGAGTGGGCCGAGCCCACCCCAGAATGGTCTAGTCCCACCCCAGGATGTTGAGGCACAGATAATATAATACTATTCTAGTTTGGGGCTACTGATTCGAAATTCTATAATACTGATAACTAACTTCAGAAGGCTCTTCAAAATTGACATAATATTTAAAAGTTTGCACCCGCGACCCCCTGAGTATTATTATTTATTTAACATGTCAGGGGCCAGGCCCCCCTGAAAAATAACCCTAGATACTAGATCGTATAATTTCGGTGTCATTCTGGGTCAAGAATACCTCTGTCCTCTGTACCCCTAACGTGTAGGTAGGTACTCATGCAAAATTTCATGATCCGTTGATTAGGTAATTAAGACGCGACGTGATAACGTAACAAACAAACTCACATTTAAATTGTATGAATACCTACTTACTTTTTGCAAAGAAATTTCAGAGACGGAAGATTTCCAGAATTTATACCATTTCAATGTCACACAAAGGAGATGGCGTTTATTATATCTTTGTTAGTGTGCTTATTTAGCCTTATTTCTGAATAAATGACAAGATTAGCAAAGGTTAATTTGAGATTGACATACCTACCTAATCGTTTACACAAAGAGTATTTAACCACTACGTGCGATTACAATAGATCTTTACAAACCGTAACAAATTAAATAAAACAGTATGATTCCTAAATGATGAATTCTCATGATGTGAATAAGAAAAAATTCAAGAGACCCAAACAAAGAACTCTGTCCACTACAAATCCCGGGACTTCCGTAATTACTTGTTATTATTTTAAATCTTGGAACCAAAGACATTCTATTTAATAAAGGAGGCTTGGAACATTTCTAGCAACCACGAGTTATAGCACTTTAAACATCTGGCATAATTATTCTATGATTCTATATTAATTAATTTCAGACTGCTAGAAATACACAAAATACTGCGCAAAAGTCGGCAAAACCACTGTGTCCATTGTTGGCTAAAGATTCAGAGTGGGTGGACATACTTCAGACCCCATTGAATGACTCCAGCATATCGTCAAGCGATGTCTCTGATGAGGAGGAAGTACTGCAACTCGTAATTTCAGCGTTTAGCGATATTTTTACGTTTAATCATTTCATGTTTCGAAATTCTTTCGGATACTGGCTAGAATATTCTAATATCTAGAATATTGGTTAGACAAGGTCTTAATCATAAATGCCAGATTTGACCATCGGTGCTATCCAATGTCCAAATGTAGGTACCTACCTATAATAGTTTTACTTGTGGAAATTAGCCATTAGGTACCTATAGTTTTACTAAAACAGCGTGTTGGTAGATATTAATAATTTTGGGATTTCCCCAGGAAGTTCTGTACAGATAGAAATAGATAGGTATACCTACACTTCCCGTTCCCTCGACAGTGGTCTCTGAACAAAATCACACCAAACTGTTACGATGAAAAACGGCCAAACAAATCCGCTTTTGGATTCCTAATAATATGAATGGAAAGGATGAAAGAAGAACAGCACGCCTCCAGACAGATTTTTTAGATTTCACGAATTCTCAGCTTAACCAATTCAGTTGACACTTCAGGTGGATTGCGAAGATGGCCCGGAAATGAAACCCCTGGCAATAATGTTCCCAGGTTTGCTTGAAAAGGATCCACAGACTTTGCAAGGAATGTTAAATAGGGCTATGTCGACAACTGAAGTGACTAGACATTTAGTAGATTTAGGACAGAAAGCTAATTTTACATTTATGAAAAAAGCCAATAGATTAATACCTCGTGACAAGGTAACGCGTTTTCAAGACTTTTTACAATCTATATCTATACTTATAATAAAACTGTAGAGAGGTCAATTCTGTACATTGAATATATATTCAAAATTAATATTGGAGGATGAATGGTGATCGATACTGATGCCAAAAATGCAATCAGTAAATTTTTTTCTGTCTATCTGTCTGTATATGCACGCATGGGTCAAAAACTACTGAACGGATTTGAACCAAACTTGGTACGATTTTAGTCCATACTCAAGGGGAGGTTATAGGCTATATATATAACATAACGCCAAGACACATAGATACTGAGCAGTGACGATAAATTTAAAGCAAGTCGGATGAAAATCCGCTTTCGAGCTCTTATCCTCGCATACGTTTACTCAATCACGCAAAAAAGGTTGAACGAGGAACGGATTTGGATGAAATTTGGCATGCACGTTGTCAGGGGTACAGAGAAGGACATAGGGTACTTTTTATTCCGGAATTCCCGTGCGGACTCCGAAATAACCGCGGGGCACAGCTAGTATAAGTACAAAATAATTATAAACCTTAAATTTTATTGTGCACTGATTATTTTTAAATATTTCTCAACAGCAATGGTTGGAGAGTTTGACGGAAAACAGTAATTCATTCTGCTCTTTGGACTCCGCAATACTCAGCTGTAAGATTTCACTATTCATCAGATATGTAGATATGCATGTATTAACTACGAGTAGGTACCTATACACACCGGCAGAATTAGCGGAACATAAAAAGGCAGAGTATAGAAATAATTACGTATAAATATTAAAACAAATAATAATTAGACGTGAAGTAATAAATTAATAATATATGTCGCGTTAGGCTCAACATCCGGTTTAATTCACTTCCGCCGACATATACATCTTTTAACACTTTAAAAGTTTGTAATTAAATTATTAAATTTTATTTAAAATAATAATAAAAAAAACACTTTTTCTCTAATTTGTGGGCACACAAATAATGTTGCAAATTAAAGATTACTGTGATTTTAACACTAAATAAATGAACGATTAATAACGTGTGTTTCCCCTTCGTGATTCAACTTTTATTTGCAACATTGTCTGTGTTCTCACAAACTAGAGATTTTTTTTTTTAATTTTGATTACTTTTAATAAAATTTAACTAAAAACTTCTTAAAGTCGATGTTAAAAGATGTATATTAGTTTATTACTTCATGCCTGATAATAATTTGTTTTAATACATTATATGTTATTATTTCTATACTCTGCCTTTTTATGTTCCGCTAATTCTGCCGGTGTGTATATATATAGTAGATATTATGATCGCAATGGATAGACGATCCGAAGGTTGACTGTGAGAAAACGGCACTATGGCATTAAGGCTGCCTTCTCTAGTCTAGTATGTTGTGGAACAAGCTTAAATATATTAAACTAGCTGTTGCCCGCGGTTTCACCCGTGTTAATTTCAGAGATCCCGCGGGACAAAAAAAGCCTAAGTAGCCTAGCCTAAGTTACTCCTTATAACATCAGCTATCTGCCAGTTAAAGTCCCGTTAAAATCGGTTGAGCCGTTTCTGAGATTACCCGGAACAAATAGACAGACAGACAAGAGAAATATTTAATTTTTTTTTATAATTAAAAAAAAAATTTAAATAAAAAATAAAATAAAAATTTAAAGTATGCATTTAGTAAAAAGCTGTTAGTTTTAAATTACAAACAGACACTTCAATTTTATTTATATATGTCTAGATATCTAGATATAACATTATGCAACTACTGGTAATTAATTACCGTGTAATTTTTACCTTACATCGAAGTGTCAACCATTATATAATATAAATATATAATAAAATTCGACGCTAAAAAGTACATTGTTATCCTAGGGGTGAAAGTAACCCGAGCGTAGCGAGGGCGCCAATAGATCGAGGGACTAAATAAGTCTTTCTCCCGAGGGTAACACTGTGCTTTTCATGACGAATGCAAGGAAAGTCAAAATAAAAATAGGAATTAGCTAAAGAAAAAATGAGTGAAGATCGGATAGTCGCTTGACACTTTCCCACCTATTTCTTTTTCTTTGGCCGGCTAGCTATTCAGCCAGTATTTTTTATTTACATTGTGGCGACCTAACAAAAATATTTTCTTTAATTATTAAGTATTAATTAAAGAAAATAAAAAAATATAAATAGGAATTAGCTTAAGAAAAAGTGAGTGAATTTTATTTTAATTAATACCTACTTAAACTTTACGTTATTTCAATTTTACATCGCGCTGACTGTATAGAAAGTTGAAACATGGTTCAATAGAAATGTGAAAATAGACCTAGTTTTTTTTTAATAATTTGACAGTTGTCAGTTGAAAGCGATTCTCCCTAGGGCTGAAAAGGGTTACTTTCAACCCGCTTCTCAGGCAACTTCAGACCTACTTTCCGAGTATGAGTAATGAAAAATATACATATTTTGAAAATTAACTTACACGAGAATATTTACTAAAAGAAAAAGTTGCAAACTTCGTCGACAAAAGTGTCATTCGTATCTATTAAATATGATAGTTAAAGGATGATGTGTGTATAGATTGATTTTTTAGCTTCATCAACTTTTCTAATACCTACCTACCTATTCGTTCACTAACAAAAATGACCCCGTTACATAGATCTTTTTTAATCGACTTCCAAAAAGGAGGAGGTTCTATGTTCGATTGTATGTATGTTTTTTATTTTTTATAGTAAATCGTTCATTTGCTTTTGGAAAGCAAAATTTGAAGAAGTGGAACTGATGATGAAGACCACAGATGGTCATCGGACCTACTCAACAATAATACGTATTTCACGGGTTCCGATTGAAGCGATTTCAAAAATTGTTTATTTGTTTGAAAGGGGATACTCCCAAATTGATTCCATTGTCACCAAGTCGAGATCTGATGATGGGATCTTGGAGTAATCGAGGGAACTCTTCAAAAATTATAAGTACACCTATAGCGATTTTTGTATTTTTTATAGTAAATCTTTTATTTGCTTTCGGAAAGCA
Source organism: Zygaena filipendulae (assembly GCA_907165275.2). Taxonomy (NCBI): domain Eukaryota; kingdom Metazoa; phylum Arthropoda; class Insecta; order Lepidoptera; family Zygaenidae; genus Zygaena; species Zygaena filipendulae. Next base: position 5,985,370 of record OU015649.1, read on the forward strand.
AAATTTGAAGAAGTGGAACTGATGATAAAGACCACAGATGGTCATCGGAACTACTCATGCAGTAATAGGTATTTCACGGGTTCTGAATCGTTAACTTTGATATGGTTTCTAAACAATTTATGCCCGTTACAATGTATATGATGAAGTGGAACTGATGGTGATGTACTAGGAGAACTCCTCAACAATCAACGTCCCAGCGTCGGGAAAAGCATAATTTTGTAAAGGGTGATGAGAAGATGACGTTAGGCTATTGTAACTTAAAGAAATTACGAACTAAGTCACTTAAAAGCAAAAAATAAACAAAATATTAACAAAAAAATTAAAACCGACTTCCAAAAACACAAAACTAAAACAGCTAAAAATATAAAGCTAAAAATAACAAAATATCGGTTTAATCCAAAAGATATCGTGTGTTTTTGACTTTTGGATTAAACCGATACGTATTTTGTTATTTTTAGCTGTTTTAGTTTTGTGTTTTTGGAAGTCGGTTTTAATTTTTTTATTATCGTAGGAAATTAATCAATAATTTACTCTATAGATGTTTCAATGAACTACGAAGCAGATGGCGAGACTGATGATGATGAAAAATATAGGACACCCCAAGCAACCAAAGAAGCAAATATAGCTGATAATATAATTTGTTCACCACCACTCGAGGACAGCGCCACGAGACGAGGAGCAGAAGCCAGTAGTGAGAGAACAAATGCCAATAGTAATAACACAACAGAAAACGAAACCCCTCAGTTATGAAAGTCAAATAATTATGTAAATATAATACTTTCGAAGTGTACGGGTGATTTTTATTTATAAAAAAGTAGGTAATGATTCATCTGAACAATGGACAATTTATTGTATTTGTAAGAGTTTATGATTGAAAATACCATTTACCTACCTACTTATAAAATTACTTGGTAAGTAAATTATTTGCAATGACCCAAAAATGTCATAACATTATTCAAGAAACCCTTCAAATATTTTAGATTTTCTGGCGCAATATCACCCAGCAAAATTTTGAAAAAGTTAGGATCGACCCACACGTACCACAACTACACCAGGTCGCAGCAGCAAAGTGTAGTCAGGCAGAGGTTACGTGTGAATAGTGTCGCTGCAGCTTTTTGCTGTTGCGTTGTGATTCCGACAAATTGCCGATGTGGTTGTGTTGTCGCTAGTAGTTGCGATGTGTGGTTTACGTGTTATGTGTGGTGTGTGTTGATAGGTAGGTGGTAGGTGGTGTGGGTTACGTTGTCGCTGCGTCAGCGCAACCAATTTATAGACCAATACAACTAGATGTTTGTTTAACTCTTGTTTAATTGGTCCATGGCGCAACAATGTATTTTGCGATGTGGCGGGCCACAAGTTCGCGGTGTCGCTGATGGTTGCGTTGTGGCTGCGATGTGGTCGATATCACTCTCGCGGTCGATAATGATGGCAAAATTTGGTAGGTACGTGTAAATTGTACTATTCATTTTCAATATAAAATATTCGCCCGCCCACGTGTTGTGATTGTGGTACGTGCGGGTCGACCCTTAGCCTACAGGCTACCTGAAAAGGTTATGAGTTGGGGGGCTTATTATTGCTATTTAGTGGCTAATTATAATCTCACTCTCTTGCTCTGGCTTATTGCATTAAAGTCCACTCTCTTACGGGAGTAAGAGACATGTCCATGTTTTGTGCGCTTCCACTTCCTAGTGGGAGGGACATGTTGTAGGTACGTAGGTAGGTACCCGGCCGGAACAAATGGTGTTAAAAGCATTTGAAGTAAATATCTTCATAAAATATTTTTTATAAACTGAAACAACTAGGTACCTCTAGGCACAATAAATTCAAATTATTAAAAAGGTGCATTTTATAATATGTGGTGGCTGGAGCGTAAAATTCTAGGAACAAGAGTACACAGAAGTATAATGAAATAACCCCATTTCTTGTATGTATCGCAAAAATTTATAGCTTAACGATTGCTACGTTAAATACAATACAAGCATCATAGTACTATTTCTTTTAGCATAATACTCAGATTTAAGGCAATTGGTAATACTAAATTTCGATTTAATAAAAGATCCCAACCTAGCGTAGGCCGTAGATAAAAATTTTAAAGTTTGCCTCAAATGAGCTCAATATTTAAGCTTATTTTAGATTTGATACGGTTTTTACCTATTTCGTGCAAGTCACTTTAAAACACTATAACAACACGTCTTATAAAAAATCTCTTAGTAGGAAAGCACTAATTTTATTTTAAAACTATATCATCTAAATTACTATTAGTATATAACATTTTAAATGATTTCTAAGGAATGGGTAAGAACAGAATCAAAAATAAATCAACTAAGCCGACTACAAACCTAAGTCTTCCCCGCGTATGTTCTTTCCTCTGTGCTTAGGTACAGTGTACACCAATCAGATTCTACGTACGCGTACCTACTACATAACATACCTATATCTACCTAGGTCCTACATAATTTTTTAGGTATGTACAATATTGTACATCCCGTCTATACCGACCTATCTATGAAGTTGATCATTCAAAATGTCCGACTCATTGTCACATTTATTTGGAATCGAAATAAGGAAAACAGATTTATTCACATTTACATCTGGACACGGGCCTAAAACTAAGTATTTTTTACTAGATCAGATGCTGATCGTACTTAGTCAACATAGTTAAACACCATATTTTGAGCAATGAAATAATACATTATTAAATAAGTACCTACCAGTTGAAATACCTATCGTTTATTATTCTAAATAAATTTTAATATAAAATTATATTCTAAAATAATTTTAACTTCGGACTATAGAGGTACCCACTGAAGGAGCATGCATACCAAATACGTTTCAGTCCTCCAACCAGCTGTTGGCTCTCTCATAATCTTGTAGGCGCACACTATACAGAGCCGAACCGCTCCTGTGTGCACTTTGTGCATCGCACAAAAGCGCTGGTAGTACTTGGGGGCGCCATGAAAGTAAACTAATATCAAAAGTAGCTCGAAATGGTTCGTGTAACACACGGTTGGTGCGTCGCGATCGCGTGTCTAGATAGTATCTATAACAATTCTTCTTCAATTAATCTCTTCCGTCGAACCATATTTAATGTGCGAGCTCCATACAAGACAAAGTACCTATTACTTACCTATGCTTAGGTAATTATTTTCTACTAATTTTACTCCTTAACATAATGTACTTAGAGCGACTTGCATTAATAATTTAATCTCGATTTAGCGCAGTTTACCTACACTTGAATCCATAATGCGGGCAGCGAAAATCACTTTATATGGAAAAATCGTACTAAATCACAAAACTCTTTTTTTCATATTATTTGTAAATTTTAATAGGGGGGAGAGGAAAAAGACGAGAGGTTTTCGTATATACAAATTATAATGAAAACAGCATTGTATGAATTAATGCGATCGTAATTTTTATTTGACTGGAGCCATAACCTAAAAAAATTTAGAGGCTTATTCAAGTTTTATTGCAACTATACTAAAATTCTGAATTTAAGCTGAATTGAATTTGGTTTTAGTTAAGTGTAACTAAATCGAGATCATTATTATCACAAAGCAATGTTATCTACTTATAGATCACAAATCAATGTGTACGATTGATTAAATGGAAGAACATGAAACAAATATTAAGGCAGCTGCCAATTTTCTTAATGATCCTGGAAACTTTTGTTGCAATTAAATAAATAAATAAAATCAACTCAATATCTATTATTTCATAAACGGGATGAATTGGTTAAGTGGGCGTAGGACGGCAATGGTCGGAACCCGCGGCTCTTTGACTCTTTGGCTGCGGCTCTTGGAACGAAATATTTACGTGTGTACGGGCACGGAACATTTCGCTTTGTAAGAGACGAGTAAAAATTTTGGAAACGCAAAGTCTCCTACTAAAGTAAAGATTAAGTTAAAATAGAACGCTTCTTTGAGTAAGTTTCAATTGTGCATTGTCTATATTTGAAAATAAATTTATTTGTCAACCAACACATAATATAGGTACAACTGCAATAAAAAACAATACAAAAATGTTGACAAAATGGTCCCGGCTCAGCATAATGCTATCTCACACACTTAACAGTGTGAGGCAGCGCTGGTTTTCAGCCGGAACCACGGTAAAAAAAAAAAAAAAAAAAAAAATTAAATTAAAAGTAAAAAATAAACTATAAAATGAAAATAACAATAAAAAACAAAATGTACCTATATAAAACTAAACAAAAAAATAAAATAAAATAACAATATATACACACCGGCAGAATTAGCGGAACATAAAACTATATTTGACTATTTTGGATGACAAGATTACCGACCACTGGCCCAAGGAGTCATAAGCAGATTTTGATAAAAATTAAAAGCACATACTCAAATCGTTTTTTGAAATCAAAATTGGCAGTTTAGTTCCTGAAAAAAAAGGACCTTTTTCCAAATATGAGTGTAGTTTCAGTTTTTATATTCTTGATAAACTAATTTCGGATTTTATCATCCACGCCCACTTGAAAAATTCATAATTTCAATTAACATAATATTGTCGTGCTAAAAGTCCTACATCTGTAATAAAGTTGTAATTTCATGACTATGAAGAACATCTAAAATCGATGTATTCAATAGAAGATAATATTATATTGTAATTTGTGAAAAATAACATGTCTATATTCTAGACTAGTTATAGGTCACAACTTTTCACTGAATCGCTTTTTTTGAAAAAAAATCGTACACTTTGTCTTTGTTTTAGTTAAATCAAGAGTTAAATACACAAAACTTATACATTATTTTATTCTTTTATATATCAGGAGTATTATAATTAATTTTCTAGTGTACAAAATACAACATACTTAAGTGTTCATTTACTTACAGCGAAAGTTTACCTATAGGTATATTTTAATCTAGAGAATATTTAATTTTAAATGTGGGACATATTCAAGTTATCGTAAATTCATGACTTCATGTAAGTAATAAAAATAATCCACAATAATATACAACACACACATCTACTTGATCTCACACTATGCTATAGGCTTTTGCCGTGGAAACCAAGCAAACATGGTATACAGCAATATTTTTTATTTAGTGCGCAAACTTTGATAAAGTAAACATAAATGAGTTTTAATAAACATCAATTTTTTATTTTAATAAGTTTTGTTACAAAAAAATTAAGTTATCGTGAACGAAAGATGTTTGCTTTAATAGTAGATTATACACCAAGGGGATAAAGCACTGTTTTATGTCACGGGCGCTACATTGAATCCTGAACATAACGAAGGACTCCAAATTTAACACCCGAGCGCAGCGAGGGTGTTATAAGTTAATTCCCGACCAAAGGGAGGGAATTAAGATTGAGTCCTGAGTGCAGTGAGGGATTCAAGCGCCCAAGAAAAAAACAGTTTTATCCCTGTGGTGTATACTCTACTTTTCTCACATAATGCGAGACAATAAAAAACCAGGCTTAGTAGATCCTATATAGCCACTTCTTTCAGCTGGCGTGGCCTACTCGATTTGACAAACAAATGAAGTTCGTCTCACTGCGAATCTAGTGGGCCACGGCTTCGGTCTTCGAAAATCGAGTTGGCCGCGCCCGCTGAGAACACATTCTGTTTAGCGAAATGAGACGTTATGGACATAGCAATAAGAATTATGAAAGTGAAAATCACATTATTGACCAGCGGGTTATAATGAAATTCAATAGAACATTATAACCCGGCTAAAGCCAAGAGATATAATGTCTTGCTTTCGGTAAGGTTTACATGACATATAATTCGGCATTGTCGAGCATGTGGTGTGAAAAATAGATTTAATGACTACTCTAGTCGCCGCCGCGCCGCGGCGCGAAGCGCTCGTTCGTTTTTCGTGTACAGCGTAGATAGGTATTTACGTGGGTCACAATTTACCTACAGCAGCTGATCGAGGTCTTTCACCCCCGCTGCAACACCACCGCGTACGCCGCACGGCGCGCCTGCTCTTTGATATTATTACGAATAGATAGTGTCCATATTTTGCTGATTTGAAGTCGGATAAAAAAAAATTGAACAAATAATAGAAATGGGTTCTATTACTAAAACTGAACCACTATTTTTTTTTTTGCGCATTGCTTAAAAAATATTGCTGTATACTACATTACATAGTAGCTGTTCCCCGCCGTTTCACCTTCGTTAAAGTCGGAGTTCCCGCAGGAATTCCGGAATAAAAAGTACCCTATGTCCTTCTCTATACCCCTGATAACGTGTATGCAAAATTTCATGATGATCGGTTGAGCCGTTAAAGCGTGAAAGCGTAACCGACAGACAGTCAGAGCCAACCCACACGGTGCGGTGCGGCGCCGCACCGCAAGCCATTTCTACGCACTGGCGACCACACGGGCAGTGCGGCGCCACAGCGACAAAAAGAGAAACTTGCCCATCGCTACGTACATACGACAGAGCAGGACAAACAACAGCGAGCTGCTTACTCCCCTCCCCGCCTCGTCTCGACTCCGATAAGAGCGCGGCACGGCGCCGGAGCACACCGCACGGCGCCGTGTGGCTACAATGCATTTTTGTATGTAATATATCGTAGCAACGCCGCGCAGACCCCGCACCTGAGCCGCACCGCACCGTGTGGGTTGGCCGTTACTTTTGCATTAAAATATTAGTATGGATAAGTATATTATACTATAGATATATAACACGCCCAGACTGAAAACCACCCCCCACCGCGAATCGAACCCGTTACCGCTTGATTAGCGAGTATGCTCCGTATGCTTGGTGATCTAACTGACCTACTACGCCAATAGGGATTTTGACGACTTTTGAAAATCAAAATTCTAATTAGTTCGTCAGTTAGAAGATAAAAAAAACAATAGACACGTATTTTTTGCTTTTTCAAATAAATGAAAATATACAGAGATAATAGTAGATTATACACCAAGGGGATAAAGCACTGTTTTATGTCACGGGCGCTACATTGAATCCTGAACATAACGAAGGACTCCAAATTTAACTCCCGAGCGCAGCGAGGGTGTTATAAGTTAATTCCCGACCAAAGGGAGGGAATTAAGATTGAGTCCTGAGTGCAGTGAGGGATTCAAGCGCCCAAGAAAAAAACAGTTTTATCCCTGTGGTGTATACTCTACTTTTCTCACATAATGCGAGACAATAAAAAACCAGGCTTAGTAGATCCTATATAGCCACTTCTTTCAGCTGGCGTGGCCTACTCGATTTGACAAACAAATGAAGTTCGTCTCACTGCGAATCTAGTGGGCCACGGCTTCGGTCTTCGTAAATCGAGTTGGCCGCGCCCGCTGAGAACACATTCTGTTTAGCGAAATGAGACGTTATGGACATAGCAATAAGAATTATGAAAGTGAAAATCACATTATTGACCAGCGGGTTATAATGAAATTCAATAGAACATTATAACCCGGCTAAAGCCAAGAGATATAATGTCTTGCTTTCGGTAAGGTTTACATGACATATAATTCGGCATTGTCGAGCATGTGGTGTGAAAAGTTCATTAAAGTTTAGGGTGGGGGCTGGCGACGCGACGTCACCAACCGCTAGGTATAAGCCGCCATACAAACTGTCCGGTTAGTGACGTCACACGAAATTTTAACTCAATGTAGCTTCGTTATTTTTTGACTACGTAAAAAAAGAAAAAATACGTGTCCAATATTTTTTATTAATCTACAAGACGGACTAAAAAAAAATTTAGTCAACTTGCCTATTTACATGGAAAATTAAACAGAAAACCTTAACAAAAAGGCGGGTTACCCTCGTGAATACCCTGTACATAATGATTTATCGGCGCACCGGCGATAATACAAATGGGCGTTGAATTACCCTAAGATATGATTCATTGGCTCAAGCTACCAATGTTGATGTCTGTAACATCACATGGGTAGTTTCATGAATGATGTATTTTATGTATAGTTAAGTAAAATATTAACATTGTGTTTTTCAGCTATATGGGACGGAAATCGAATCCTGATTCCTTCAATATGTCCCTTGCTGAACTTTACGTCCTGTATAATAATAATTTATGTTTAAACTCCATCTCTATATTAAATACCTAGTCCTACTTACAGAGTAGCAGCATTACTCAACAAGTTAAAAAGATATTCAAGATATACGATAACATCACAACACAACAATGATTAATAATAAATATTCACAATAACTCTTATTGCCTCGAAGTTTATTATGTACCTGATTGTACCTATGTATGTATAATCGTATCGAGATTTAAAAAACGATCAACGCAAGTGCTATTATAATAGACTTCACAAATAATGTTACAGTTACAGTTAACCTTAAATATAGTCACCAATAGGAGAAGAAATTGTTTAAATATACTTGCGGGCCAAAAATTCTGCCAACTATTTATATCTTAACGTAAAAACTGTCTAACAAAATTCAACAATACCAAATACCCAAGATTAGAGATTAAAAATATCCTTTTATAAAAAACCTAAAAAAAATCAGACAAATGGTTTTATTTTTCGTTTTTATCGACGCTACTTTTAAAGTTACATCAATGTTTGATGTAAAAAAAAAACCTGAAAAGTGATATTATAAAAGGCCGGTACATGGCCGCTATTCAGCAAAGTCTAAACTCAAATTAGTTAAGACTTAGGAGTCCAAAAGGTTACTCAAGTCATGAATAAGTTCAAGATTCAAATTTTACTTTCAAGCACCTTTACGCGTCCAAAGAAGTTAAAGTTTCACAACCAAGAATGTAGAGAGCGGGCAGATTTTCTTCTCGCAAGTGTACACAGCCACACTGTCGTCCTTTTACTAAAGAAGATATTGATTACATATGGAGCGAACACGTTGTTTAATCTATTCAATATCGCTCTAGGTAATTACCTAATGTTTAGGGACATTATTTCACACTTTTTGGTCAGTAAAAGGACAGCAGTCGGCCGTATAGTATGACGTGCATACTACGTCAATAACTCTTATTGGGGTAGTAAGGACCGCACTGGCTCCCTGTTGGCGAGCAAGATGGCGCCGAGCAGGGCGAGCGCGAGGGCGGCGGCGGCGAGCAGCGCCGGGGCGGCGGGCGGGCGTCACGCGCGCACGCGCCGCCCTCCGCCGCCGCCCCCGCCCCCGCCGCCGCACCGTCACTGCGCCGGCTTCAGCGCCGCCAGCTTGCGGCCGCGCGCGCGCGCCTCCTGCCGCGAGCTCGTGTACTCGAACCACAGCACGTTGGGTATTAGAGTTGTGTCTCTTATCATTAACATTTCACATAGTTTCCTGGAATGTTATTATTGTCTACATTAGTGATATCGCAGCTGCTTTCACACAAGACTATCCTATTTTACTGTATACCATATCAATGTGTATACCTTATATGCCATGAAACATGCTATTATGCTACATCTGCGTGTTAACGCGTAAATTAGTGCGCTAATTAAGGCATTACGTAGAGGTGGCCAGCATTTTAACGGGTTAACTTACTAACTGCATTACTAATGACGTTAAACGTTAAGCGATAACTCGGGTGTCGGTTTTTTGGACACATCAAAGGGTTTTAGCGCATTATTTAGCGCACTATGCGGTGTTGGCTACATTAACGCTTTCTCATTCTGCATGGCAAAAATGCAAATGGTCAATCATCATATTCATAGTTGTCACCATTTATCTTTCGCGCATCGCCGGCCGCTGCTACGCTCGCTTGGTTTGCGCATCTTAGTTAGCAGTACAAACCTAACGTAACATAGAATGATACCCCAGTGGTTACATTTCAATGGGTATATTTCGAATTTTTATTACACATTTTTTATTGGCACCATGACCATATTTTATTGCCCAACGATATGATTAGTTTTAGGAGGCCATATCATGAAATATCAATTCTATGATCTGGCCCTGACATAATTATCAACTTTTAATGTTTCATTAAATTTACAAAGGAAGAAATCATAACTTACAATGACACCAACTGTGGAAAAACTGGTGTTAACACCCTGTGCACCACAGCAAACCATATTGTAGCAAATATGAAGCCAACAATAGCACCAACCACTACTTGAGAAGCAGTGTGGTAAGAAAGGTACACTCGCCCAATGCTCAGCAGCACAGCTAACGTCATGCAGCTGCCTATTATGATTACTTTCCATAATGCTGATATTATACTATTATTGTTTATATGATGTAATCTGTGAAAGACAATAACATTTTCTAAGTTACCCTCACCACAAAGACATCAATATGATGTAGTATATGTATTTTTTTGTGTATCGTTTATCATTCTATTGAATTGGAAAATGTAGACCATTTTATCATAAATTTAAAAGTAGTGAAGATCTTAAACTATTGTAAGTTTTATTTCTAAAAGTGATTATCTCAATTTCATCTATTTACTATTAACTGTGCCCTGCGGTTTCACCCACGTGAGTTTCGAAATTCCCGCAGGAAATATTTTTTCTAGAATAAAAGTAGCCAAAATCCTTATAAAATCATCCAGTGAAAGTCCAGTTAAAATTCATCCAGCCGTTTAAGAGATTAGCCAGAACAAACAAACAGAGAGGCAGACAGACAAAGAATTTAAAAAAAATGATTTTTTAATGTAAGTATTGTAAATACTTTCATATGCATTTAGTGAAAAGCTGTTTATTTGCAATTACAAGCAGACACTAAAATTTTATTTATATATATAGATGAATTAATATTAATAGAGCTACACTTTTAATAACTTTTTTTTTCATTGACATTCACTGTGATGTTGTACTTTCATGGTTTAATAACTCTTTGTTGAGAGTAGATATAGGAGGCAAAGGTGTGAATATAATTTTATCAAAAGTCTTAATTTAAATACACAAAAGTTGAATACTCTTAAGTACTTAATTACCTTACAACCACAAAATATAGGACATATGTACTGAAGAACCATATAAACTGTGAATGTGAAGATGGCATTCCATATTCGTTATACAAATGTCCTCTCATCATTGGTCTTGCTTCACATATTGTGTGCTTTAATAATACATTTATAACTTCATTGATTAATGTGCCGAAGGCAAAAGCTATCTGAAATTTCAAGGAGGTAACTATGTTATAATATAGTACTAGTTAATTATATAGCTATAGCTGTTTCCTGGGGTTTCACCCGCATTAATTTCGGAATTCCCCTGGAAATTCTGGATTACAATATAGTCTATGTTACTCAGGGATAATGTAGCTTTCTAACGGTGAAAGAATTGTTAAAATCGTTCCAGTAGTTTTTAAGTTAAATCGTAACAAACAAACAAAAAATCAAATCTCTCTTTATAATATTAGTATCTAGATGTGTTTAAGAAATCTAAAGAAACTCTTTGTTATACTGGTAATAAAAATTATCCCTAATGATATGTTTGGATATAAGCAACCCAGTAGATTTTAAGTGAATTAATAGCCTCATTTTAATAACCAACTTACAACACTAGCAGCGGTTTCACCCCTGCCGTTTCACCTGCAGTAATTTTGGAGTTCTCATGTGAATTTTGGGATAAAAGTACGCTATATCACTCAGGACTACCATAACTCACTATAAGTGAAAGAATTTTCAAAACCGAGTCAGTAGATCCAGCGATTAACCCCTACAACGTCACAAACTAACAAACTTTACCTCTTTATAAGTACACTCAAATTACAAAATATAATACATATTAGGTATAGGGATGCCAGTTTAAAAAAAGTATTAATTAACTCATTACAGTAAGATTTTAAACACTAACTACATAGGTATTTACTAATCATAAAGACAGCACTTTAAACTTACTGTGTGTAGATCTCTCCTAAATAATATAAGTGCTATAAATCCTGCACCAATGCCAAAAGGACTTAAGCTTAAAATAGCAAATATTTTTCCAATCCAATCACCTAAAACAAAATATCATGATAACACATCACACACACAAACAAATGAATCTTTTAGGTACCTACATATATATTAAAAATTGCATAAAGCTGAATGTGTACACACGAGACATACCTTTAGGATATTCCACCAAAGTTAAAGATAGTGGTTGCCATTCGATTTCACCGTTGTAATCCTCCATTTTAAACCCAGTTCGTAATCAAATCATTATAAATTAACAGGGAGATCAAAAATTCATAAATATTAATTATGTACGCTTCTAAAACAAGTTTTTATTCTCGTTTTACTTACGATTTTCGAAGTGTAAAGTGTAAACTGTAAACCACAAAAACCACAAAATAGACTTATCGACTATCAGTGTCAACTGTCAAATGTCAACAAGACGTTTTTTTTTTGTTAAATTTACCCCAATGGGGAAGGCAAAGGAAGCTGAGTCTGTACAGCCAATGCAGTAGTATTTTTCTTCTTTGGAAATTCCGAAGTTATTTACATTGAAACAATCTTCGGATCAATCCGAATCCGAGAAAAGTTGATCCGAAGTACTAGTAGTACCTACTACAATATTGGTATGAAAGGGTGCTTACTAGATCCAAATTCCTACTCTTCTTCTTCTTCTTCTTTAATAATGGCGTCTATAATTATAATTTGCCAATGACAATGTTTCTTAATATAAAAATCTCTTCATCTACATCTTCAATTATGGCGAAACGCCAATGACAATGTTAGATTGTTCCCCAAGTTAAAACATGGCTCTCTTGAATGAAAGCCAGTTTCCTGCTCAGGGCTCCATTTCAGAGTAGAATATTGACAAATCTGTACAAAATTTGACGGTTTTTTTTTTCTCTTTACTTGACGTGTTAAAAAAGTATCGATTCACATCAAACTCAAATTGTATCGATAGTTTTTGTTTTGCTATCGATTTATTCATCCATTGTCTATGGCAGTATGGGACATGGGTTCATGTTCTTTGCCTTTGCAATACACATCAGAATTGGCAGTATGGGCCCTGTACTCTTAGCCTTTCCTATATAGGACAAATAAACGAAAAAAAAAAAGTTCTTTGCCTTTGCCTTTCCTAAAAAGAAAATAGGTTGTATGAACTAAGTTTCCCGAAAAGCGTAGACGGAGAAAAGGGAAAACTGCTCAGAAGAATAACTATTCTTCTGAGGAAAACTGGTGGTAATTTTTTTTTGTTATGGTGTCGCGCGGTTTGCGCATTTTACCAGTTTCAAGGTAGGGAAACGATGTTAAACATGAAAAAAAAGGAGGTACCTGTACCTAGGTAGTAAAACTTTACCCTCAACCACACCAAAAAAAATCCTTGATTTTTTGGTTCGTTCAATGAATGCATTCAAGTGTTGAGTCCTTAGAAGAATAACTTTATTCTTCTGAGGTTGAGTCCAAAACTCAGAACAATAACAGTTATTCTTCTGAACGTTCTGAGGTCCAAAAAGAAGAGAGAAAAAAAAAATGACCAACATCAATCGTTCCGTTCCGTTCGTACTTCGTAGTGCTTCGTAGTTCAGTAGTTCGTTCGTTCGTGTTCTTTCTTTCTTTTTCGTGTGGAATTGTCGTCAAAATAAAGTGAATAGTTTAAAATCATTAAAAATTTTGCAAATTTTCCAAAAAAATAACAATGGCAGGGTCAGATATAGTAGATTTAGATGCTGCAATTGAAGATTTGATTCCGAAAAGTCCTGAAAGGTGATACTATCCTAATTAAACTTAAAGCATGTATTTCAGTGTTTTAGTCCATTTTAAGTTACACTAAAGCGTAATATGTGTGCATTGAGCTACTATCTACAATTAATTACTTAACTTTTTTTTTTATTCTGTTAAATATCAAAGCGTATGGAGTACCTACCTACCTTTTGTTTTGACCCACCTAAAGTAGGACAAGTAGGTACCCTAGCTATCTAGGGCTGGTAGACAAGGACAAATAGGTACTGTTGCAGCGGGTTATTGGTGTTATGATGTTAGTGAAGCTTAATTGTTAAAGGATGATTTTAATTGATTTATAGTTTCTACCTAGCTCCTACAAAACAGGGGAGGGCTTATGTATAATAATCATATATCCATATGGCTGGCATATGTATAACATATTGGTTTACCTTTCATAACTAATAATAATAATCCATTTCACAACACACAGATCTACTTGATCCCAAACTATGCTATAAGCTTGTGTAATATAGATATATATATACATATATATACACACCCAGACTGGAAAATGGAACCCTGTGTCCATTATACAAAGTCCACCCCCCACCGGGAATCGAACCCGGAACCCCTTGATTAGTGAGCAGGCATGGTGACCTACTGTATGAATCGGGCCAACTGTTACTTTGTTACCTATAATATATGTATACAATTATACATCTAGATACTGTTTGGTAGGTTTCATAATAAAAACCTTGTATTGTACTGTACTAGTAAAACAATCCTACTATCAAATAATATTCCTCAGTGTGATAATTGGCTTGGCTAGAAATTGAAGTTATAAATAGACATATTTTTGTAAAAGTAGAAGTTATTAGTGCAATTTAGTAGATACTATTGTTTGATGTCTGACAGCCGCACTCAGTCTTTTTAATGTAGAGATGGAGAACATCTATCATCTGTGTACATTTTGGGATTCCTGCTGGAAGATTTAAGCCTGTCTTAGTTAACTTTTTTTTTATAACCTACCTACCAAAATTCTACTTCATCACACCATAAATTTGATCCCTCATTTTAACCTTTTAGGGGTTGGATTTTGGAAAACTTCCTTAGTTTATGCCTATGCTATATAACACGGGTCGGCAACCTTTTCTTATAGTATAAGGGCCACAAATGTTAGGAGGATATAGGTAGGTGCAGGCCACACAGGTATAAAATTAAGTAAGACATCCTTATAAAAGTAATGTGATTTTTGGTAAAGGGATTTTTTTTGGGGAATTAAGGTTTAAATTGTTTTGTCTGAATTGATGTTTTATTTAATAATTTCTGGATGTAAAATTGGAAAATATGTGATGTCACACTAGGGAGGGAAGGGGTCTTACAAATGTGAAAATAATCATGAAATTAGTGTGATGTACATGGATGACCTCTAATTTCTAATAAGTGTTTTTGATTAATGCCTGCCGGCTGCAGTGCGTCATCGTGTGGAACAGCTTTTACTTGTGTGGGCCGCACAGTAGTGGCATATGAGCCTCATGTGGCCCACAGGTTGCCGACCCATGCTATATGTATAAGAAAACCTTGTGCACCACTAACCAGCCATTTTGTTTTCCAAGAAATTGTCCTTTACATTATTCGTTTTCAATGAATTTCGAATTCCTTAGAAGATATTTTAAAATAACATCGCGGCAAAATAATGATGCGCGCATTTATGATGTGCAAGGCCCGGCCGGCAGTCATGAAGGGGAAGGGCTTAGGGCGGTGCTGGTGCGCGGTGGCCTCAGTTAGCTCTGTGAGAAACCATGCCGCGCGGCCACAAACTACTTAGAGATACTACCGTACGTGCGGCTTTATATGGAGTAAATTAGGCTACTTTGGTGTCCTGCGGGAATTCCGAAACTCAAGCTATAATTTAATATGTATAAACTCAGCATATCAAGGAGAAGCTAAATAAACAAAATAGGTGTGACAATTTTGGTTCAATTATACTTCTAGTTTGGCTGAAGAGAAAAAGGAAAAAGGAAATCAGTTGTATAAATATAAAAATTACAAAGGTGCCCTGGCTATGTATGATGAAGCCATAAGACTGTGTCCGGAGAATGCAGCTTATTATGGTAACAGATCAGCTTGCTATATGATGTTGACAATGTACAAAAAAGCTTTAGAGGATGCACAAAAAGCTGTTGCCTTAGATCCAACATTCACAAAAGGTTATATTCGGATAGCCAAATGCTGCATTGCTATGGGTAAGTCAGTATCTTATTTTCATGATTATACATATTATATTATGTGCTTTATTATTGAGTAAACAATAACTTTCTAAATTAGTCATTGAAATCATTATCTCTGAGTCATATTTAAAAGACAGCCCACGCTAGTTTACCATAAATGATAATTGACCTCTTGATATTTCCTTTCGTGTTAAACTGGTTAAATCAGCTTCTACCTGACAGCTGTAGGTACAGATGGGAAAACGACTTTTTATGAGTTTTCAGAAATCTGCAGTAGTTTTAACTTGAGCATTAGTGATAGCTGCTTTTTTTTAAGTACATAGGTACGTTTATTTTAACTCCGAACTCTAAGTATTTTTGCATTTGAAATTAATTTGTCTCTGATGGTGTGCCAATCGCTAGCTACTATATTGGAAAAACATTTAACTATTATTTTATTATGTAAACACCTTTTTAATGCCGATTCCATGTATTTTACCACTCGACTCTGTGTGATTGTAGGCGACCTGTCGAGCGGGGAGCAGGCGGTGCGCCGCGCGAGCGAGCTGGGAGGCCCGGAGTGCGCGGCGAGCGAGCGGCGTGCGCTCGAGTCGCTGCGGCGGCTGCACGAGGACGCGCAGCGCGCACTCGAAGCTGGCGATTACCGACGCGTCGTCTTTTGCATGGACCGCTGCCTCGACTACAGCCCCTCCAGTTCAAAGTATGACCAATACTATTAGCTGAGCGACACATCTAGAACGAACTAGAAACTATTACAATTAATTGCACCGACATAGTTAGAAGTTGTACAGCATACCAGATATCCGTAGGGAACACGGAGCAGTGCCTGGGACTTGCGACCCAGGTGTAGGTTTAATGGGGGCCCCTTTACAATGCATGAACGCTCACCTCCACTGCCCGTGCTCCCGACTTCTCGCCGATAGTTATATTTATCTCTTTTTCTAATGTCTAATGCGCATCACGCAAAACTACTTCACTGAACAGAATGGTCATGGAAATACAAATGTAAGTTTATATTGCTTATTTTATTTAAAAAGAAAGTAAGATTTATTCAAACAAAAAAAAACAACACAAATGAATACTCAGAACAACACATGATTAAACAATAATAAACTAAAACTAAACTTAAGAAACAATAACAATTTAAATATTATGACATTTGTATGATATTATGTCTCCATGCTCAATATGGACCTTGACCCAGGATTTTGTCTATTTGTATGTGTATTTACGCACATGTTAAATGTTTGCTGTAGGCTGATCGACACTATAGTCAAATTCGACTTGATAGTCAAGTTAATAATTGCAATAAATTCAAACGCATGTAAGATTGATAATTTTCTTATTATTTTCATTAGGGCGAAGTTGACCAAGGCGGAGTGTTTGGCGATGCTCGGCCGTGTTCAAGAGGCTCAAGAAATTGCAAATGATTCATTGCGGTTTGACAGCTTTGATGCTGAAGCCATATTCGTCAGAGGGCTATGCCTTTATTTTGAGGTAAATTTACACAAAATGTTAAATTTTCTGCAAAGCATGCACTGTCATAATATTTCAAATACGTCATTCTAGCCCTTAAGCCGGGTATTCATTAGGTAACCAGTTTATGAAGTTGATCATCGTGTTTATAAACAAGTTTACTGTAAACACTGTTTCTGAAACTTTCAGTCCACACATCACACACACATTTTTTTCTTTTCGCGATAAAACTGTGAGCGTAAAATATGCATCCTTGTTTCTATATCAATACATAGAATGTCTTTGTTCTACATCCTTTTGGGACACATTCAATTCTGCAGCAATGTTGGCCCAAGCATCATTTTTTTAAATTTATTCTTAATATAATCTTTATTTGATGCATCCCAAAATATACTATGTTGATGATAAAGCTCAACGAGCATCGAAACTTGGTCATTGGACCACACTACTTCCATGCTCTATCCAGCAACACACGTCCACACCTGTCAACTTTTGTTTGTAAACTGGATGTTTCGTCTTATCCCGTAAATCGACGTCAAGCCAAAACCGGGTGATAGGCTAAGTCATAACTTAAAAGAAAAACGTAAAAAAATAATCTTTAAAAAAATTGGTCATTTATAAAAATTATAAAAATTTACTATACAGTATACACGCGACGGTTCTTTAACTCCTCTTGCTACAAACCTTAACTTTTTTTTCAATTTTCTTCTTATTGTGTAATCCTGAATAGTATTTCTGAAAAAGCAACTTTTAAGCAGTAGTGCCTAAAATTTAAGTTTTTGCCATTGAAGTTTTCAAAATTATTGCTTTTGTCAGTTTTTAATGACTGTCCTTTTTTTCAAATTGGCATAGCAAAGATTTTTATATTTTTCTTTTAACAGCTGTTATGATTTAGCCTATCACCTGTTTCTGGCTTGACGTCGATTTAAGGGACAACCTGTATATCTGAAAGAATGTTTCATCACTTTTGTTTATTAAGTGTTTATAAACTGTTTACAAAGACGATGGAACATCGTGAAACACAATAAATTTTAAAATGTTTATAAACAGCGTTTATAAACAAATGTTGCCTAATGAATTCCCAGCTTTCTTTGCTTTCAGTATCTGCAATTGATTCTTGTAAACAGTTTCTTTGAATAATTAATTGCAGGACAAGGACGAGCAAGCATTCAAACATTTCCAACAAGTACTCAGACTGGCTCCAGATCACAAAAAAGCTATGGAAACATACAAGAAAGCTAAATTACTCAAACAAAAGAAAGAAGAAGGTAAGGCTTAAGAATTTGAAATTGTTAAAAGAATTAAGTAAAGTTCTATTTGCATTACGTATCAAATTAATGAGCAATGTATTTAACCTCAAATAAAATGTAAGATTATTTAATTATTTTCTATCAGTTTGTTAGAAAACACGTAACTTAAAAAGTATATGAGGATAAATTTTAAAAGGCTGAGCATGTAGGTAATTCTGGGTCCACATACGTGACAACAGTAACTGCTGGTTTTAATTTTAGCAATACATATACACATTTTTATTTGGCATCACAATATATTTTCGTAACAAAATGTGCACAATCAGCATAATATATGATTAGATTTTTAAATTCGATAAATATTAACAAAATCACCTATCCACATTTTCAAGGTAACGAAGCATTCAAAATGGGCCGGTGGCAGCAGGCTTTGAACCTTTACAACGAAGCGTTGACCATTGACAAAAACAACAGAACGGTGAACGCCAAACTTTACTTCAACAAGGCGACGGTTTGCTCCAAGCTGAACCAAACGAAGGAGGCGGCGCAGGCGTGCACGGCCGCGCTCGAGCTGGACGAGAACTACGTGAAGGCGCTGCTGCGGCGCGCCAAGTGCTACAGCGACCTGGGCGACTACGAAGATGCCGTCAAAGACTACGAGAGACTGTATAAACTCGACAAAAGCAAAGAGAACAAACAAATGCTGCACGAGGCCAAAATAGCTCTTAAGAAATCCAAACGCAAGGACTATTACAAAATTCTTGGAGTTGACAAAACAGCCTCCGAGGACGACATCAAAAGGGCTTACAGGTAAAATATTGTTCTTTATGGCTCTGGGCACTATGTGTTATCACAGAGACATCACGAAAATCGAATGGACAAATTATATTTATTAATTATGAAAACATTAATAGAAAAAAAAAATACTAATTAAGTTACAGCAATTTAGCACTAATAGGGGTATTATGGGGTTTATGGGACCGATGACCTATGGAAGGTCGCTGGTAGTGGCTGGATGAGGAAAGCGGGAGATCGTGTACTGTGGCGTGCCCTTGGGGAGGCCTACGTCCAGCAGTGGACTGCAATAGGCTGATTGATTGATTGAGAAAAATATGTAGGTATTAAGGAAAACTGATTTTAAGCTTGAATATCGAGAGGCGAGTCAATTCATTTGACCACTAGAGTAGTAGTAAGACAGTGTTTTTACCCTGGAATTCCTGCGGAGATCCTGAGATTAGCGCGGATGAAACCAAAGGGAACAGCTTTGTACTTTTATAAATATACTTAGTATGCTAATTAATATTATTAAAAACTTGTAAAATAAAAACTACAAGCTCGGAAATAAAATTCTTGAATCACAGCTATGAATAGGAAAAAATAGGACTAAATCAAAATCGGTGCAGCCCTTAGGGAGCTACGATGCCATAGACATAGACCCATTCAAAGATTCAAACATTAAACTTACTAGCTGGGCCCTGCGGTTTCACTAGCATGAATTTCAACTCCCGCAAGAACTCCAAAGTAACCTAATTTACTTGTTATACCATAAGCTAATTAGCAGCGAAAGTCCCGTCAAAATCGGTCTAACCGTTTCGGAGATTCACCCGCGTGAGTTTCGGAATTCCCGCAGGAACTCCAAACTTCTTTTATTCTTCTTCTCCTTAAAATAACAAACACAACAACACACCCTGTTTGCTACGGAGGATACAAAATACATGTGATTTTGTATCAGAAAACGTGCTCTGGTGCACCACCCGGACCGGCACGCGAGCGCGGCCGAGGGCGAGCGGCGCGAGCAGGAGCGCCGCTTCAAGGAGGTGGGCGAGGCGTACGGCGTGCTCAGCGACCCCAAGAAGCGCGCGCGCTACGACCACGGCCAGGACCTGGACGACGACTGCACGGGCATGCCCGGTAACTATGCGAGCACACCCCCACCCCCGCGCAAGCGCACGCGCCGCCCCCACCGCCCCCGCCGCCGCGCCGCCAGCAGCAGCGGAGACGGTGAATATAGACATACAGTATACCGTAGTCATCCTATACAGGGTGGATGTTTAAGAAGGGTCAGTAAGGGCGGCTACCTTACGGTTGAGGCTACGCGAATATGATCTTAGGAGACCATCCCTTCGACAAATAAAACTACAAAAAAACTTTTCCCATAAATTTTGTTAGGATAATGAAAAGTTTCTTAAATTTTTTCGATTTGTGACCCTAGACCCTTTCGAGTTATACCCTAACCTAACTTGGCCCCGTAGAGCCTTTTGATCCTCATCGGAGACAAGAATTTTATTTAACCAATTATCCTAAAAAAAGTTATTTTGAAAAAGCACTGATTTCTCACTGACTGTACCTACATTTTTTCAAAATCTGTCAAAACCGATAGCAATAACTAAAAAAAAGGGATGGTCTCCTGAGACCATATTCGCGTGGCTTCAACCCTTGAGGTAGCCGTCCTTACTGACACATCTCAATTTTTTCAAAATCTGTCAAAACCGATAGCAATAACTAAAAAAAAGGGATGGTCTCCTGAGACCATATTCGCGTGGCTTCAACCCTTGAGGTAGCCGTCCTTACTGACACATCTCAAATTTTCAACCTGTATACGAGTGTAAGACAGGACCCTCTGAATATAAAAAAATCGTTTATTGTAACTAGCTGTCCCCCGTAATTTCGGAGTTCCCGCGAGAATCTCAGGTTAAAGTATACAATAGATAATCCTTCCTCCACTCTATCTATTGGTGAAAACCGCATGGAAACCCGTTCAGTAGTTTTTGAGTTTATCGTGAACAGACGACGCGGCGGAGGAATTTGGTTTATAATATACTAGCTGTCCCTCGCGGTTTCACCCGTTTAGTCCGCCACTACGGAAGAGTTCAGTATGTTGGCGTCTGGCGGTCGCAGTATAGTAGTATGGTTTCGTACACAAGCATCAAGCATGTTAATGTACAGTCAGCACCAGCAATAATCACTTTTGACAATCATTTAATCTTATTGCGATAAGTTACCTCGTAATAATGTTTAACGACCAACAAAAGTGTTAAACACATATTTTGGATGCGAACTGTACGCAGCTTCTACAGATGTATTGTCAAAGTTGTCGAGTGTCGGTTACTTCCATTGCGTTGTGTACGAACGTGCTAAACCGTGTTCGCTTCCGGGTCTTGTAATGGAGATAGTTTTGTAATGAATTACGATAAACCGTTATTTTTAAACCAAGGGTATGTTCCGTTATTACTGATAGCACTGCTCAATGCTCGCAGTGAGGAGATATTCGTTCCGTTATACTGGACAGTATACTGCCGCAGTATCCAAGGGTAGGCATTATGACGTCTTAATCGTCGCCATTTTTAATCGACTTCCAAAAAGGAGGAGGTTCTATGTTCGATTGTATGTATGTTGTAAGTATATGTTCGCTGATTACTCGAAGACGGTTGGACCGATTTGGAAAATTCTTTTTAATACAGTTGCTCAAAAAGTGGCGTATTGCAGGGACTATTACATACTCGAGCTTTTTGTTTACCTTTCCCGAACTCGTGCGTTCTCTTTGCCAACTGTCAAAAATGGCGACACGACTTTGACACACTTTTTGCATTGCGAAACGTAGGTTTCGCATTACTAATACGACTAGCGCCATCTCTTGATCACAGTTGGAACTTAGTTGAGTTTGTTGTGTTTTTGATATTTTATTAAATTGCTTAATTTTTTCGTAACTGTATTAAAAATAGTTGTTCAGTACACGTGCGGAACCGTCATTGCAACTAGTTCCGACTGTCAACCCTCACCTTCGGTTGCGCCTCGGCTCGGGTAGACATTTGTCGGAACTCTTTGCAATGACAGGCTTTCCGCACTTATAATGAAATATACTATTTTTTGTTTGAATGGGTTTACTACCAATTAGGTCCCATTGCCACCAAGTCGGATCTTGGAGAAATCGAGGGAACTCTTCAAAAATTATAGGCACATCTATAGCGATTTGGGTGTTTTTAAATCGTTCATTTGCTTTTGGAAAGCAAAATTTGAAGAAGTGGAAATGATGATGAAGACCACAGATGGTCATCGGAACTACTCAACAATAATACGTATTTCACGGGTTCCGATTGGAGCGATTTCAAAAATTGTTTTTTTATTTGAAAGGGGATACTCCCAAATTGATTCCATTGTCACCAAGTCGAGATCTGATGATGGGATCTTGGAGTAATCGAGGGAACTCTTCAAAAATTATAAGTACACCTATAGCGATTTTTGTATTTTTTATAGTAAATCTTTTATTTGCTTTCGGAAAGCAAAATTTGAAGAAGTGGAACTGATGATAAAGACCACAGATGGTCATCGGAACTACTCAGTAATAGGTATTTCACGGGTTCTGAATCGTTAACTTTGATATGGTTTCTAAACAATTTATGCCCGTTACAATGTATATGGTGAAGTGGAACTGATGGTGATGTACTAGGAGAACTCCTCAAAAATAATTAAAACCGACTTCCAAAAACACAAAACTAAAAAAGGTAAAAATAAAAAGCTAAAAATAACAAAATTCCGATTTAATCCAAAACACAAAAACACACGTAATATTATTTATTGGTTTGTGCTACCACTGATCGGTATGAAATCGGTATTTTGTTATTTTTAGCTTTTTATTGTACTGTGAGCACTAGCGTTTTCGAGGTAAGGTGCTCTTAGTGGCTTGATCACGTGATCAACCTCTGACCAATGATTAGTCAACTGCGTGTCGGTCGTGGTGGACAGCGTGATATGACAATGGCATGGATGACAGTATATTGAACTGCGTTCCATTTTAACAGTAACCAGTATAGCTAACTATAAAAGAACGGTATCGCAGTATAATAACTTGACTTCACACCTTACAGTGCTACCCGTAATAACGGTACTAATCCTTACTCATATTATAAATGTGAAAATGAGTTTGTCTGTTACGCTTTCACGGCTTAACGGCTCAACCAATCACCACGAAATTTTGTATACACATTGTCAGGGATACAGAGAAGGACATATTATGGTACTTTTTGACCCAGAATTCTCGCGGAAACTCAGAAACTGCCGCGGGTGAAACCGCGGGGAACAGCTAGCAAGTTATGAACTTACATTTCTCTATCTCAGCCCCATCCCATTCTGGAGATGAGGTAGTTGAATGAACAAGTGGGTAGAAGGTGTGAGAAGATAAATTTTATGCCTAGCAGTCACAAAAACACAATTTTTATACTTCGCGTCCCATGTAGCCGCTCCCATGGGCTGCCGTTCAAAAACAATGTGTATATTAAAATATTTATTAATTACAGATGTCGACCCTAACGTTGTGTTCCAATCGTTCTTCAGCCGTGGAGGTCAACATTTTGATTTCAACACTGGCACCGGATTCCCGGGCAATGCCTTCAGTTTTCAGTTTGGTTAAATTTTATTTATATGAAAATTACACTCGTACTTATAAAAATATAAATAAAATTGTAATAACTTCCAATACTTCGAGTTAACAGATTTTTTAATATTGTAATTTTTTTTAAACTGTTTAATTTTAACCGTAACCGTGTACAAAAATAAAGTAGAAAAGGTAGTAATTCTCTCCACAGAACATATTATTAAGTAGATAGCAATAAAAGCATAATATGCTCATACCTACTTTGAAAAAAATGGCACGGAACGACAACGGCTCCACTTCCCTACACTGCCAAATCAATCTTATCGCGGGGATGGGTTTCATACTAATAATTTTTAAATGTTCAAACTCTTGTCTAAAATCTGGAACCTTTGAGCTGAATGATGGATTTGACCAGATAGTTCCATCATTGTTTATAGAATAAATTACGTGTAAACGAATTCGTGTTTTGACGTTAATGGCCTAGATAAAAAGGGCTCTGCAAGGACTCTTTCATTACAGGACAAGATTCATTAAGGATTTAGGGGGAGGACAGAATTTTGTGCGATTTCACGAGTTTTATTTGGACATAGATAAGCTATAGTGTGCTAACCCACACTGGAGAATTTTGATTAAATTAAAGTTTTAAAATTATAGCACCATTTTGTGTCAAATTTTTTATGTTCAATATTTAGTTACATATTTAAGCAATGTAATAAGGTAAACACAGAATTAAAAAACGTTCTCTAACTCCCAATAAATCGTTCTGAATCAATAACTTCATTTTGTGGGTTAACATGTTATTGCTTATCTGCGTCCATTTATTAAAATAAGTATTTTATAATATAGTATCTAAAAAAAGAGCTAAAACGATTCTTTTAACAGATGGCAATTATCTTGAGATCATATAAAAAGAATTGTTTTAAAATAAAGCCGCGGCGTGTTAAGAGGGAACTAATTTCATTTATTGGTCCTGATATGGGGAAAAATTTCAGAGTTCAGAGTTCTCTGTTATTGTGATATCCTTGAAATAGCAACTGCCAGCTGCGGTTTGCTTGATATGACCTCTCTTTAAAAGTTCTATCTGCTTTTAGTTGTTCTGTGGGTTTTTATCTGTACAGTGACTTATTCCACATCAGAGATACAAGATAAATCCTGTATTTGTAGATTTTACTCAATAGAAATAATTATGTAAAATTTGTTGTTTTATAATATAATTCAATACACAAGTTCGCGCGATCGTTTCTCATAGGTACCTTAATGTTGTCTAATGACACAATAAAATTGAAAATTATGAAAATTACCCAAAACTTCATTCCAAAAAATGTTGATGCATGAATGACGTGTAGTATATCCTTGTCTGACTCTGATAGCTCGGACCGTTAAATTAAAAGTTTATAAAACGGATTAAGTACATTTCCCTCATTTTAAAAGTTTTTGATTAAAATGATCGTTGTATTAGAAATAAATAAACACTTCATAGGATTATTATAAATATAGTAATAATCGTTAGATTGTAATTACTTTATTTAGTTGACTGATTTGATTAAGATTTCGTGGATTACTGTGTCAATATAACTTCAGTATACATATTTTAATGTTATGAAAAAAACTTTGTTTTGTCCACTGTAGAACATAAATGTCTTGTTTTTTTATTTTCATTTAACTGTTGGTTTAAATACAACACTACGATGTGTTGTTTGTTTGTACCTCTATAAAATTATAATTTGTTCTTTCACATATTATTATCATGAACATAGATATAACTAGGTACCTTCATAATTTCAATAAAAATTAGGCTTAGTAAGATGATTTAATGTTGTTGTTTTATTTACATACTTACGTGCCAACCAAATATTGTTAGGTTTTAAGTTGATATAAGTAAATAGAAATAGGGGCATTTTTCTACCTAGTTCATTAAAGGATGATATTATTAATTAATGAATCTACTAGCTGTGCCTCGCGGTAATTTCGGAGATCCCGCAGGAATTCCGGGATAAAAAGTACCCTAGTCCTCTGTACCCCTGACAACGTGCATGCCAAATTTCATCCAAATCCGTTCAACCGTTTTCGCGTGATTGGGTAACAAACATCCAAACATCCACATTTATAATATTAGTAGGATAATTCCCTAAGTCCCTAACACACAGATAGCCCTAAAATATTAATAATAAAACTAGCTGTAGACATTAATTTCGGCCGTTCTGCTGAATATCCGGGATAAAAGTACCCTATTTCGTTTTCCGTAACCCTGACAAAGTGTCGCATTTATAAGGATTATTTAGCATTAAACAAGTATAGAGTTACCTACTCGATGACTGCTTACCTATCGACTTTCTATTATAAACACCTTTTTTACTGGGATACAATAAATATTTTATTAAAATGTACATCAATACTCGTATACGAGTAACTTTTATAAAATGACTAAAGATGTAAAATGTTACCGAGTCATGTTTGTAAGTAGTTATTTATTTTACGATTTTATTTCTTGAGGTTTGGCTGTTGTCTTTTCTTTTTCGAAACTCATCGCCTTGTCGTCATGAGGACGTTTATTTTCGGTTTTGCTTCCTACACCTTCGAATCTGCAATATTTAAAAGTAATTAAAAACAAAACCCAATTTCAAATTATTATTTTACATATTATATATACCTAAGTAGGTACCTAAACCATTTTATTCAGAAACTAAACGCCCGATTTTTTAAATTCTACACGTTTGCATAGTAAAATTATGAAAAAAATAAAACAATATTAGGGTCGGGACGTCAGTATTACCTAGAGTTCGTCATGCATTCAAATAGTTCTACTCCCACAATTTTTTCTCTTGTTTCTTCTTACAATAGTATTATATTATTAATATATAATTGCTTAGCTACTTTTCGTGTTATCTGTACCCCACACGCTTTGTTTCATCGCCAAAGACACTTTCTTTATTGTAATGTTGTACCTACCTTACTAGGTAGGTACCTACACTAATTTTCTTTTTCAGAATTTCAGTAGACTAGTAGGTATATCGTTTCATAGACCTATTCATTAATACAAGTGCCGTAATCTCCAAGTAAAAATTAAAATGGCTGTGACCACAGGAGAAGTTTTTATAAGAGTTCCATTTATGCCACTTGGCAACAGAACTTCATAAATAAACTTTAGTTACTTACTTTTTCATCTTAAATGGCTTTTTTTTCTCCGGTTTGGGTGGTTGATTGTTGGTTTTGAATGTCAAAACGTAACGTTTCACGATATCGACGTTAACTGTCGTATTCTCTGGGTACATGCGCTTCTTCCAAAGATCTCTCTCATCTAACCACATTCTTTGGTACTCGTACGATAAAAGCCATTCTATACGCGATTTTCCTTCCTATGTTAGATATTGATCAAAATCGTTACTGATATGAAGGTTGAGAGGTTCTTACCCTACGGGCAACGAGTTCGTAAGGTGCGTGTCGGACCCCGCCGACTGAAGAGAGTTCCATAGTGAATAATTTCGATTAGGTACTTTTTTCAGTTTACCATCTTAATTTTTAGGGTTTCGTACCTCAACAGGAAAAAAAACGGAACCCTTAAAGGATAACTTTGTTGTCCGTCTGTCTGTCAAGACCCTTTAGATATCTCGGGAACGTGTGGGAAGGTATCGAGTTGAAATTAAAACCATAACATACCTACTGAGGTCTATAGTGAAGCTGTAAAAAAATAAAACATAACGAAAAAAGATACGGCCGTTTATGACGCAAAAAACGTGTATTTCGACATTCAAGGGAATCAAAATTTATAGGGTACCTAGATACCACTTTCCGTTGACCTAGAACTATGAGATTTGGAAAACATACATTCATAATTAAATCATAAAAAATATAAGTACGTAATCAATCATGGAGGATAAGCAACGGTATTCGCAGGCATAATAGGGTATTTTACCTACCTGTAAGAAAAAATATAAAAGCATGTATAAGATAGATTTCGAAAAAAGTAAACGATAAACGTCAATATTTATTCATAAAAATGCAATGTGAATTTTATAATTACATTTTTAAATCAGGACTTTTCAAAAAAGGTCTAATACCCCATTGTAGATATGATGGATGACCAAATATTTTTGTAGATTTAAATAGTTATTCTTCTGAGATTTAAATAATAAGCCTACCTATAAGTACTTAGGTACCTACAAATTTGAACGAAACCGAGGTGGGTAAGTCTGACTCGCACTCGTCCGTTTTTTTTTCCATCACTTTTGACTTGAAGTGCAAGGTAAGTATTGACTTGTAAATATTTTTTTCCCCCCTCATCATGTAAAATGGCTATGAAATACGAACGTGAAGAAATTATAATTTTTATTTTGATAAAAATAAAAAAAAAATCTTACGTTACGGACTTTTTGTCCCAGTTAGGGTACCCCTCCGCATCGCCTCATAAGGAACTTCGTTCCAAAAGTAAAAACCCTTTAGTAAAAGTACCTTTACGCGACTTTACAATTTATATGACTAGCTTTCCTTTCTGCGAAGCTATGTATACCTACGTAGTAAAGTATTTATCAGTCATAAAAACTACTTTCGCACTTACCATAAACTTCCATGGTTGAGGATTGTATTTCGGAAAATCAGATGAAATAATGTTATGGACTGGACGACACTGTTGAGCTTTGTCCCATTTGATACCAGTCATGCGACCCATTGCGTATTTTAACTTTTATATTCAGAAGGCCATTTAGGACTTCAATTGCTAAACAATTTTTTTCTAAAACAATTTTTATGTGCTTTGGTACTTTTAATATTCGGAGTATTCGGTGTTTCAATTCTATTAATTTTAATACAAAATTATATTAAACACTAATAATAGAATATTTGGGGATATTGACAGTTTTTGTCTAGACTAAAATAAAATCTGTTTTGTGAGGCACAAAGGTTGTAAAACGAAGTAAACGAATATCTATGGTACTTTAAAGAAAAATATCACGTTTTTATTGAGTCGCAAACTTTCCATCCCCTTAGAGGTTGTGAATTTTCAAAAATCCTTTCAACGGATGCCTACGTCATACAAAGAACACACCCTCCAAGTTTCAGTTCTCTATACGATCAGCGGTTTAGGCTGCGCGTTGATCCATCAGTCTGACCATTCGTATTTGGCACATCGCCTTGGACACCAGTACAAATACACATAAACCTAACTTAGAATGATGCTCTATTTCGAATTTTTATTAGGTACACATCTTTTGGGCACCCTCAGACGAAATAAAAAGTTTTATTTCGTCTGAGTGGGCACCCTACATAGTATTTCGTGATATGGCAAAACGTTGTTGCCTAAATCATCAAACGTTGATTTTTAATCAATATGATCAGTTTTAGCTGACCATATCATGAAATGGTCGACCGCATCATGAATTGATGAATTCTTAGATGTGGCCACAACAACACTCTACTACAAAGAACTAGTCTCTAGTCTCCGGAATATTTTTTATTCAGTGCGCAAACTTTTACAAATTAACTTAAAGGAGTTTTAATAAACATCTTTTTTTATTTTGATATATTAGTACAAAAAAGTAAAGTTATCGTGAACGAAAGATGTATACTTCGCAATTGGTTTATTGGCTACTCTCTCAGAAGAATAAGGCTACTCTATCTATTCGCCGCCGCCACCGCTGCGCGCGAAGCGCTCGGTCGGCTAGGCCCTCCTTTATTATATAGAATGTCTTTGTGGGTTACACTTACAATAGGTCGTTCACCCCCGCGTACGCCGAACGGCGCGCGCGCCCATTGCTATTATTACGAATAAATAGCGTCCATATTTTGGATAAAAAAATATAAAAAAGTTTTGAACAAATAATGGAAATGTGTTCTATTACTGATACTGAACCACTAAAATGTTTTTGCGCATTGCTTAAAAAATATTCCGTACCTATATAGGTACTTAAGTACTAACTAATAAACCCCACACGTACGAGTAGTACACTAATAATAATTCAACAATTTGAAATTACTAGGTAATAGGGTACTTGCATAAATTTATTTTCAGTCTATTTTAAAGATATATGGCCTTCTTAAATAAAGTAAGAAAAAGAAAAAATATATATGCATAAATTAATTAAATAGAGCGTTTCAAAGTTCCTACTTTAGACCTTACCGCCGAAACGCGGAATGACGTCACAGTTCAAAATTACGCCTTATTAATCTGTGATAGAAATGTCACTGTCGTATTGACAGGGTCATGTGACACTAACAGACAGATAACTTCAAAATCCAAAAGCGAAATTAAGGTTGAACTGTGTCGAGTTACTTCCAAAAGTTCCAGTAATGAATCGAAATGCATCTTACCGATGCATTTTAAAGTAAAAAACTTCAGGAAATGGAAAATAAGCGTTGACTGTATGCACTTAGTTTCTTTTGCCTTCTCTGAAAGAGGTAAATGTTTCCTAAAAAATAAAAGTGACGTCATGTGTCAAACTTGGCTGTGATTGGTGTTTCGTTGCAAACGTTCCGTTTCACAAAATTAAAAGTTGAATATTTTGGAAACTATTGAAAATTTTTTAGTAAATCTTTCACGATAATCCTTTCTAAGGCTCTATTTTTGAAATATTGACACAATTTATTATAATAAATTTCATGCAAGTACCCTATTAACCGATCAAGAACTTTTGCTTATGCTACTCATTACTAGATACTCATTATCCCGGAATTTCTGCAGGAACTCCCGAAATTAACGCGGTTTATTCTCTGGATCTACTGAAGCGATTTTGAAAATTTTCA
The DNA here is from genome assembly GCA_907165275.2 of Zygaena filipendulae. Classification (NCBI taxonomy): domain Eukaryota; kingdom Metazoa; phylum Arthropoda; class Insecta; order Lepidoptera; family Zygaenidae; genus Zygaena; species Zygaena filipendulae. The sequence goes on from OU015649.1 coordinate 6,015,917, forward strand.
CTTACACTCACAATAAGGTATTTTTCATACCGGAATTCCCGCGAGAACTCCGGAGATTGTGAGATTTTAGGGGGTGATCGCTGGATCTACTGAACCGATTTTGAAAATTATTTCACATATTATGTATAGGAAGCTACAGTAAGCTACAGTAAAGGAAATAGGGTACTTTTTATCTCGGAATTCCCACGGGAACTCCGGAGTTTTTGAAGTTGTAATCTCTGGATCTACTGAACCAATTTTGAAAATTCTTTCACTTATAGGAAGCTAGTGATTTTGAGTGGCATAGTGAAATAGGGAACTTTTTATCCCGTTATTCCCGCAGGTGAAACCGTGGGGGTCAGTCACTCTATACATTCAGGATGTCCCTTAAATCGACGTCTAGTCAAAACCAGGTGATAACAGCTGTTAACAGAAAAATATAAAAATTTTGCTATCCCTATTTAAAAAAAGGAGTCATTAAAAGCAATAATTTCGAAAACTTCATTGACAAAAAAATAAATTTTACGCAGTAGTTTTCAGAAACACTATTCAGGATTAGACAATAAGAAAATTGAAAACAAGTTAAGGTTTGTAGCAACAGGAGTTAAAGAACCGTCGCAGGGTGTAAATTTTTAAAAATTTTAAAGATTATTTTTTTTATAATTTTCTACTAGGTTATGAAGCCAATCACCCGGTTCTGACTTGACGTCGATTTACGAGACACCCTGTATAAAATCCTTTGTCCTGAATGACTGATGGATCAACGCACAGCCTTAAGCTGATCGTAGAGAACTGAAACTTGGAGGGCGTTCTTTGTATGACGTAGGCATCCGATAAGAAAGGATTTTTGAAAATTCAACCCCTAAGGAGATGAAAAGGGGTTACAAGTTTGTATGAAACTTCAAATTATCCCGGGTGATACCGCGCGGTACAGCTAGTATTATATAAAAATGAATTCCCGCACGAGTTCCGGAACTAACGTGGGTGAAACCGCGGGGCACAGCTAACCGCTCAACCCAGTAATAACCTTATTTTTCTTGTACCTACGTACAAGAAAAATACACAGGTACTTTTATCCTGGAATTCCCACAGAAACTCCCCGAAATAAACACGGGTGAAACTGCAGGGAACAGCTAGTCTATACTTACTAATATTATATAGAGGTAGTTTGTAAGGTTGTAGGGGGTAATCTCTGGATCTACTGAACCGATTTTGAAACTTCTCAATCACATTATTTGTAAATGTCATAGGCTATATTGTAACCCAAAATTCCCATGGGAACTTCGAAATTAACAGCTAGTATAAAATAAAAATGAAATGTCTCTGATGGCAGAACGAAATAAACTTAATGCTTATTAAGAAATCTAACTACTTCAAATAGTACAGGAGTGGTCTCAAACTATCCCATAAATAATAATAATAATAATAATCCACTTCACAACACACAGATCTACTTGATCCCACACTAAGCTATGAGCTTGTGTCGTGGATACCAAGTAAAGTAAAAAATACCTTAATTTTTTTTGGGTGTTTATTAATATAGGCGTAGATACAAGAAGTCTTAATTAAAAATGAATTAATTCAGCGCTCCACGAGTGTACCTGCAAAAAATATATTAACAACATAAATGTTTGAATGTAACACAGAATTACTATACTGTAGTTCAGTTCACTGGACAATAGAACCATACTATTGGTAAGCATAATTATTATTGAACCAACACAATATTCAGAACATTTTTTGTTTACATGTTTGCTTTTATAATAGTCCTTTTGAAATATTAAACAAAAATCAAAAGTGTGGAGAAAGCAATATTGTTATACCCTCCAATTCTTTGTGTTATTCCTATAGCAGGAAAACAACTGCCTAAGAGGGATAAATAAGTTTAAATGTAAGCTGGAACATGCTGATATCACCCACATTTTTTTGGGAATTCTAGGGATGAAGTTTTAACTCAAGATTTTAAATCCATGACTTTATAAAGAATATGTAGCAGGTTGAACAATGTATGAGGTGCATCATAATAATTACAATGTAAAAGTTAAAACCACATTACTAATTCAATCATATTACTTTTGTGAAACTAAAAAGTAGGAAATTCAGACACCATAATGTTTTTCAAAAATATTGTACTAAACAAAGTAGTTTATTGCTAGTATTTTTTTTTTTAATTATTTAGTTTATTGCTAGTATTTTTCTTTAATTACGTAATCAAAAAATAACAGTGATACATTCAGTATATTGTGTCTTCTACTGTGTGTGCAATAAAGTATATTTGATTTGAGTAGAAATTTCGTGTGACATCACAACCCGGTGCAGTTTGTATGGGGCTTATACTCTGACATCACAACCCGGTGCAGTTTGTATGGGGCTTATACTCTAACTGATGGACTATGGTTTGGTGGCATTACATTCCATGGGCAAAAGTAACCTATATGTTTGTACTAAAGGGCTATTATCTGTTAGACATGCTGGGCTCTAACATTGACCACAGCATGTTTAATTTTTAGGTAATGTGGAGACTCAAAAGACCTTCTGGAAGTAAATTAACAGCAAACTTAACACTTAAAATATAATAGTATTAAAAAATATAAGGCAAAATAAGCCATGGTTTTAACACATTACTTTGCATCCAGATAGTGGTATTACGAGTTACAGTTTAAAGTGGTAACATTGCTAACTCAGAATACATGTGAACGTGTGAAAACGTGACTCAACATAACCCTAAATTTTTTGCAAGGCTCGTACTCAATAAACACGAGGGTCATTTAGTAATGGGCCGTGTAGGTACTTTTAGTGTGTTTAACGGTGGCACTAGGTTATTAGATGGATGAATAAATTTTTCAAACTCACCAATTTACTTAGACCTCGCACGCATCTTCCTCCTTTTACGCTTTAGCCTACGCATACGCTTCTTTCGCCACTGAAATGAACAAAGTACAATATGTTAACCACGGTCACAATTTTCATGATAAACTTATAATTACAAATCGAAACATCTGATGAAATACCTTGGCACGCATCTTCGCAAGTAAATATAGATGTGTTTACAACACCAGCAGGTTCAAAAAGACAGAAGATGGACAATACAAAGTCTGATTTTTCTAATAGAACCGCTTCAAGCGGCGGTTGACACAAAATGAACGAGTAAAAGCCACTGCCAGAAGGTAGAGACGCACGATAAACATCGAATATCGATGTATTAAAAACACTCGATGTACCTATTGTATCGATGCATCGAATCAAACCGATGACTTCAGCATCGAATATATATCGATGTTTTTCATTCGATACATCGAATACACAAATTAAGAGATGAGTGTACATACTATGAGTATGACCAACACTGACTGACAACTGCAGACTTTACGACGTTTCGTGAAACGAAACGTTATAATCAGTGTTGTCAATATAACACGCCTATCATTTATCGGTTTGGCTGAATTGGTTAGGTTTCCTTTGCCACGGAGTCGGCATAGCAAAATTAAAACTTAAACAGATACAGTGTTGCCAACTTAAAGGGTTTTCCCCCTAGATTTAGGGGGAAAATGAATGCGATGGGATTTGTTTAGGGGTATTTTTAGGGGCTTTTTGGCTTATATTTAATATTTTTTTCAAATTTTTATTTCTTATATTTTTTTCATCAAGAAAAATAGAGGTATAAAAATATAGGGCCTGAATTAAAACATCTAGCCAATCATGTTTGTTTGTTGATATAACGGCTTAACGACATCTAGTTTTCTTATTATCAGTGTTTACCATAAACATAATAGGTATAGGTTATAGGAGTTAGGACGCGACTGTGGTCTGTGTTTATGTTGTTTTACTTACTTTATCGTTATTAATATTGTGTGAGTGTGGTGAAATTTGCATAATAGTGATTCATTAGTGATGAATAGTGTGCGGAAACAGTGAAATAGGTAAGATAAAATGGGGCGTTCGTCGCGAGTTTGTCGTTGTATGCAACTTTCCACAGAGCGACCTATTAAGGTTTACTACGACCGATACTTTTACTAAGATATTTTTACTGCGATCAATAGGAAAGCCATAATTTCGAAAAATAAAGAATTTCATAATTAGCATTTTGATAATAAATCTTCATTTTGTAATTGCGAAAAAAAGATTGGTCGTAAAAAAAATCAAGAGACATTTTTGCTTTTGATTAAATTGTTTTTCTTTTTTAAGACCAATAATTTCACCTTAATGATTCCGAAACTAGGCAAAAATCTTGGCGCTGCTATTTACTATATAGTTTAATATTATTGTATTTATTACTATTAGTTTAATATTATATTATTGTATTTACTATAATATTATTGTATTTAGGGGGATTTAGGGGTTTTCGACTTAACTTTTAGAGGTAAATATTTTTGAGGATACATATTTCTAAATCGAATCGAATATAAAATTGTTTATTTCATACACTAGTCATACAGTCAAGAGCATGCAAGCTTTTCAGCTTCAGCGCTCTCCACATTCGCGCGTGGTTCGCGCGCGAAGCCGCGAATTAATTTATGCATTTTTTTTTTGTTTCTTGATTTGTTTAAGTTGGCCATTTAACTTTAAAATAGACTAAAAAAAATTCATGCAAGTACCCTATTGCATCCGCGATTTGAATGCTCAATTTTTTTCAATTTCATATTATATCTTAATCAACAATAATATATGAAAATCTATGTAATAAGCAAGTAGAAGTGTGTTTCTTTATTTCACACAAACTTTTAAAATGCTTTTTCTCAAATCAAGCTTTTCCAGAGTTTCAACTTCAAATGTCTGGAAAAAAAACTGTGCTAGTTTTTGAAAATTTTTCAATCCTTACTATTAATTTTATTGACTATTCTAGTCCTCAATACCCGACAAATAAGTCTGCGTGCGACCAAAATCGGAACTAATTGTTGGCCGTCTGCAGTGTGCTATAGTTGGTTACTTTTCACTACCAGTAGCGCCATTAGTAACGCGCAGACTTATCATGCGCGCACTCTAGTACTGGTAGCTTTTTACGTGGACGCCCGCATTATACTCTCCTTCTGTCTAGACGGTTAAAACTTAAAACATCGATATGTCGATCACAAACTAAGTAGGTACTGAAATACTTTCGTATTGTGTCGATCGTGATGATACCGAAGTCAACACTACGCAACACTTCGATGTCAAAATATCGATGTTTTAGTTAAACATTGATTTTTGTTCACCATCGATGAATTGAATATCGAACATCCCTAATTTCGCGCCAAAATTGTGTAAACGAAGAAACGAACGACAATTGTGGAATTGAATATTGATAGTGGCTCACGTTTTGTTTTTAATTTTTACCCGAATGTGTTATTATTAAATTTATTTTAAATAAACAAAAACATTAAAGGTGGTACCTATATTCGGTAAATCGTGTATTAAATCTTGTATTTATTTGGAAGTTCAAAAGACCTAATTTTGAAGGTTAATTATTTTTACTAATTCTTTACCTAAATACTTATGTAAATAAATTAGGTATTTATTAATTTTTTTAAATACTTGCTTCCTCAATGATAAAGATACCAATAAATGTTATTTCAGATGGCTGAACTTCAATATAAAATTAATTTTAAACTCCGCAAGAATGTTGCTTCAAGTAAAAATCAAATAGAAGATAAGTCTTATGATGAAAACAAAGTGTTAAATGGGGACATAGAATTGTGTAAGTTGTCTAGAAAAAGACGCAGAAACACTGAAGACATATGTAGAGAAACTGTTGATCATGATGGTAAGTAATTTTGAGTTTTTCAATTTTATTTATTTATTTATTTATTTAACAATTAATGCACACAAGGACAACATAAAAAGAAAGAAAGTATAAAAGTAAACATGTACAAGGGTCATGCTTATTCCATACAATTGGAATTTCTTCCAGCAGACCCGCAACAGGAGAACCGGTTAGAATTGGCAGATCTGGTGTGCCTCAATTTGTTAGAATATATAAAACACTATACAGAAATACTTAAAAAAAAAGAAGAGTATGAATATTACCTAACAACACACATATTATTTAATAAGATGATATAAATAATAACTTTATATACAATAAATAAATACATAATTACAAATAAATACAAAAATAAATAAATAAATACAATAACTACACAGGCAGAGACAGATAGTGTTCCTTGACTCGCTTTTTAAATAAGGAGATAGTCCTACAGTCGCGGATTTCATGAGGCAGAGAGTTCCACAAGGCAACTGCGCGGAAAGAGAAAGAAGAGGAAAAGAATTTGGTTCTGTTGGTATTGCCAGGTACAGATAGACGTGTTTTAAGGTGTGATCTACAGACAGAATCTGGTGGTCGGAAAAAGGAAAAACGTTCACGTTTATTTTAGTTTTATTTTTAGTTTATTTTTAGTTCTTATAAACAGTTCATTTAAATCACAGTTACAAAAGCACAACTGTTTCTCATGAGTATGACTGCATATGTGGAATCATTCCTGTTTAAATTTCTTAGGCTGCTGTTAACCTTGCCTCATCACAATTTTTAAATTTTAAGTATTCACATAGGTGGTAGTACTTGGTTAGTGTATTTATCAACATGGGTCATCTCTGGCCCATATAGGTTTGTGTACTTCTCATCTAACTCTAATAAAGAGTGCCATCTTGAGCTTGAAACACACAGTCAAGTGCATGTGCCGGTGTATGTGTGTTTCCTCAACTTGTCGAAAGCTTTTGATCTCATTTCCTATGATGTGCTGTGGGACAAGTTTAGGGGCACGGGTGTTTAGGGGCAAGGTTGTTGTAATTACCTACACATTTATAATAAATGTGTAATTACAACAAAAAAGTACCTATTAATTTAGTAGGGTATCTTATAAGCTCTGCTTTATTTTGGACCAGCTGGTGCAGTGTAATTTATAGTTAAGAATCAAGTCATAATAATAAAGATAAGAGATAAAAGGGATAGTTGTTTGGCCGGATACGGAATAAATAATAAAAATAATACTGAATAAATAATAAAAATAATACTGAATAATAATAATAATAATTTAAGCAAAACTTCTGTTATTTATGATAGTTAAGTATTGCATACCAACAGGTAATGCTGACTTATCCTACATTAGCCAGTAGTTATTATTAATTATGAATTGAGTATGTAATCAATTATTAATTACAGATAAATGTTCATCAAGCAAAATTGCAAGACTAAACTCAAATAATGAACCTGATGAAGAGTCCAAAATTAGGTATGACTATGATATTGCTTTATAATTTTTAGGTATATTAAGACAAACTAGTTTAACAGTATTTTTTCATAGCCCTTAACTTCAACTCGTTTCTAATGAAATTTTCAACTGAGGGGCTATAATGTAACTTTTGTTTCTATCATTTTTTGGTTGCAAAAAACATGGTGGTTTTGCGATTACAATAATCTAACAATCAACCAAAATAAACATGCTTACTTCAAAAGCTTCCTAAACATGAATAATTAATCCCAAAATCACAATTTTTCTGATTGAAACTGAAATATTATGATAGCCACAAAAGTTACATAATTGCCCTGCTGCTCTGTAAATTTTAACCTAGCTACCTTCCTACCTTCCTACCTTCACCTATAGGTAGTTGTCAAAAGTTGGCAGTTTTTAAGCATGACTATTCCAAGAAATTATATTATTTATTTATGTGTGTATCATTTATTTTACCATTAAATTACAGTGTCAAAAGAAATGAAGAAAAAATGAAACCATTACCAAGCAGAGAAAAAGAGCTTGAAATATTGGAAAACTTTTTAACAGAACATCTTGAGACAGAAGAATCAGGGTCCCTTTACATATCTGGTCAACCTGGCACAGGCAAGACAGCCTGCTTGTCATACATTATGCAGTTGCCTAAGGTAACAATCTATACTAATATTATTAAGAGGAAAGATTTGATTTTTTGTTTGTTTGTTACGATTTAACTCAAAAACTACTGGACCGATTTCTAAAATTCTTTCACCATTATAAAGCTACATAACCCCTGCGTAACATAGGCTATGTTGTAATCCGGAATTCCCGCGGGAACTTCGAAATTATCGCGGGTGAAACTGCGCGGGACAGCCAGTCTTTTATATTTCACCAGCTGTTGCTGTGGGCATAAATCGTCCGAGTTTCGCAATTCCTTCAGGAATTCTGTCTCTGGATAAATAGCATCCAGAACATTCAGTGTAGCAAATTTTATCGTGCATTCAACATTCAAACCATTTTGCATATTTTTATATTATTTATATGAAGTGCCCTCAGCATCCAGAATAAATAATATTGTAATTGAGTATTATAAACATACTAGCTGTTCCCCGCGGTTTCACTTGCGTTTATTTCGGAATTTCCGCGGGAATTCGGGAATAAAAAGTACCCTATATCTTTCTCTGTTTCCCTGACAACCTGTATACAAAATTTCATGATGATCCGTTGAGCTGTTGAGGCGTGAAAGCGTAACAAACAAACACACTAACTCACTTTCACACTTATAATATTAGTAAAGATGACAATACAAAAAAATAGAATAGGTTACTTTCAATAGTTCCTAAGGAAATCCCAAAATAATTTATACAGAAGTTAAAACCTTAAGCTTGTATAAAACAAAAAATTTCATATTGGCTTCAAATTCCAGATCAGCGAGGGTTACAAACAAGTTTACATTAACTGTACAATGATGAAGTCAGCCAGTAGTATTTACAGCAGAATATGTAAAGAGTTACAAATTAAGACCACAAGCTCTTCTGAAAAAGCTTGCCACAGTGCAATCGAAGCATATTTAAATAAAAAACATAAAATGATGTAAGTCCTTTCAGATAATATCTATTTACTGTATGGTAGGTATTTAGTAAATAATATATTATGTTCTAATAACTTTTTGATTGGGATAATGTGAGAATTCAGAAACAATTAAATGTCTAGAGGAACTGTCTTAGCAACTATTGTGATTTGGTAGAATATTAGCTTCCATAAAAATAAAGCTGACTGAAAACCTATTCATATATTGAATAATAATAATAGTAGATTTGTGTTGTGAAGGGGATTATTGTTATTATAATAATAATTCACTTCACAAAACACAGATCTACTTGATACCATACTAAGCTATAAGCTTGTGTCGTGGAAAGCAATCAAACATGGTGTTATTACATATATATTATACTATAGATATAAGGGTGGAAATTTGAGACGGGTCAGTAAGGGCAGCTACCTTAAAGGTTGAAGCTACGCGATTATCGTCTCAGGAGACCATCCCTTATTTTTTGAGTTATTGCTATTGCAAAAAATAACGGATGGTCTCCTAAGACCATAATCAAGTAGCTTCAACTTTTAAGGTAGCCACCCTTACTGACCCGAGTAAATTTCCATCACCCTGTGTTTACACAAAGTCCATCCCCACCGAGAATCGTACCCGGAACCTCTTGATTAGCGGTTAGGCATGGTGACCTACTGCGCCAATCGGGTCGTCATCAGTTACATGACGTATTATAGCATGTACATAGTTATCCTATTTTCTGGGTCTGTACTCTACAAATAGAAAAAGTGCGCAAAGGTGAAGTTTTAAAACAAGACTCATTGAAAACTTTGATAGTACATGTAAGAATATAAAAATACTAGCTGTCCCCTGCGATTTCATCCGCGGTAATTTCAGAGTTCCCGCGGGAATTCCGGGATAAAAACTACAACGGTGACAAAATTTTATCAAAATCCGTTCAGAAGTTTCGGAGTCCATCGCGGACAAACAACGTGACACGTGATTTATATACATTAAGATAAATAAAAAAACAGGTGAATCACGGAGAATTTGACGCCAGCGGCATTGATCCGGAAACTGGCGCGCTCCGTTTTTTTTTACGTCAATAATTTGTTTTTTAGTTTGACGGATTAGATAGAATTTTTAGATAGTAAAAAAATAATAGAGACGTATTTTTACTTTTTTAAGTAAATAATTTAAAAAAATACTTAGATAAAACGCATTAAAGTTTAGGAATTACTACGTAAAAAGGTCCATTTATATTGACAGACGTTGAGCGTGCCAGACACGTTCCGTAGCAGACAAAATAATGTTCTCCTATATACAATGCGTATTAACGTATTCACATCGTAACACGGCCGCGCAGACGCTGGCAGATACGGGCCAGTATTCGCGGAAAGAATATTTTGTATAGCGGTTCATTTCTGTACTTGTCTTTGCCTACATGTCGAGCAGGGTAAATAGAGCATCGGAACCGTGCAGACGTCTTTTGTAAACAAACGGTGTATGTTGGTTTTTTCCCACATTTTTTTCTTGGCACGTGTCTGGCACGCTCAATGTCTGTAGATTTGTCATCACGCAAAATTTCGATTCATTGCATTGCTGTTGTTTTTTGATTACGGAAAAAAAAAGGTAAAAATTACATGTCCAATATTCACGACGACGTACTTAAAATTAATGGAGTCATCTAGCCCATTAGAACACATAAATGAAAGTCTAAAGTCGTCGGGGCGTTGCGTGGGCGCGTTGCAGCCTGCTGGTGCTGGACGAGATCGACCAGCTGGACAGCAAGCGGCAGGCGGTGCTGTACACGATCTTCGAGTGGGCGGGCGCGCGGCGGCGGCTCGTGCTGGTGGGCGTGGCCAACGCGCTCGACCTCACGCAGCGCGCGCTGCCGCGGCTGCAGGCGCGCTCGCAGCTGCGCCCGCGCACGCTGCACTTCGCGCCCTACGACAAGCAGCAGATCATCGACATACTCACCGCCACGCTGGCGGACCAGCCCGACGGACACGTGCTCTCGCCCGTCGCCTTGCAGATGCTAGCCGGTATGTGACCTGACGCTGACGACTGTTGTCTAACTTCTGGCGCAGCGGCAAAATGAGTAGCAATGTTGGTCTAGGGTTTACCAAAACAAAACTGCTATGCTATAGGTGATGTATTGTAACCAAATTGACGACGTCGCCTGGTCGGATATTCGACATACAAACTTATATGTTTTTTTGACACCGCTGCGTAGTATATTACGTAGTATATTTACTCTGAGCCGCTGCTATTGACGTCGCCCTGGCGTCCCGATTACCTTGAGTCCCCAATTTAGTATGCACAAACAAAAAGTATATTATTATAATATTAATATTGAATTATCTAATGCTCTGATATAAGGAAGCAGCAGGTGGAGCTCTATGTTAATGTTTCATGTGTGTAAGCAAAACATACTGTATGTAATATGTATACATATTTATTTATTTAAAATTTATGCACATCACGGTACATATTTTGCCGACTTTCCCAACACATTTTTCCCATCTGGGTGGTTAATATAATATTATGTGTGTAGTGTAATAAAAATAATAATTAGCTGTTTGTTTCTTCAGGAACTCTTTGAGTAGCCTTGGTTTCAAACTGTGTATCAATGTATCAAATTTCATCAAAATCAAGATAACAGAGTAGCCATGAAATTTCACGATGACAGAGTTAGTTCGCGGCGCGAGCCCTACGACAAACGTGTGTGTGCAAGCCACGCGCCTGTAGGGGGTCTTCCATTACTCACGTGATATATTTTAGCAACTTGTTCACCCCTCTCCTCTCCCCCGTGGCGATACGTGGCCTTAGACTAACACCCATCTTTTTAAACAACACCCACTATCCCTTGTGATATTTCGTGATTTTTCCCGAATGCCCTCCCTTACGTAATACTTGAACCCATACGTGTGATATCGGTGTGAGTGTTGATTCATGTATATTTATTTTTTTTGGTACCCGCCAGCCAAAGTGTCCGCGGTGTCCGGCGACGTGCGGCGCGCGCTCGACCTCGGGCGGCGCGTGGCGGAGCTGGCGCGCGGCGCGGGCGCGGGCGCGGGCGCGGGCGCCGAGCTGCGGCGGGTGGTGGCGCTGCTGGGCGACGTGTACCGCGGCGCGGCGCACCTCGACGCGGACGTGGACGACGCGATGCCGCTGCAGCAGAAGCTCATACTGTGCACGCTCGTGCTGATGCTCACCAGGGGCGCGGGCAAGGACATCACCATGGGGAAACTGCACGACGTCTACAAGAGGTGGGTGTTGGGTTTATTTGTTTTTACAAAAAAAAAGGGAAATATTATGTTTACAGAGAAATATTGTGATTGTACGCCTAACCCACATCTATACATACATATAAAATGCTTTCTCCTGAATGACCGGATTGACGGATCAACGCACAGCCTAAACCGCCGTACTTTCTTTCTATCTTTCAATTCATTTTTATTTATAAGATTTTCATTATAATTATGTCAAATAACATCAAATTAAATAAGAATTGAATAAAAAATGAAATGAATATAAAAAGGGTGGCGGCGTCGCGCAACATAGCGCCGCTGTCGCTGGGCGAGGCGGCGGACGCGTGCGCGCTGCTGGAGGCGCGCGGCGCGCTGCGGCTGGCGCGCGGAGGGCGCGGCGCGGCGGGCGGCGCGGCGGGCGGGGCGGCGCGCGGCGCGCGGCTGCGCCTGCAGTGGGACGAGGCCGCGCTCGCCGCCGCGCTGCGGGACAAGCCGCTGCTCTCCTCCGTGCTCGCCGACGTCGGCTGCCTCGCGCCCGCGTGAGGAGCCACGGCGCGGCGCAACCGTGCACGCCGCGAGCTACAGCACGCCTAGGGTTGCCAGCACAAAAAACACAAAAGCCGGATTCGGCGCTTAATTTGACCTGGCATTTTACCCTAAAAGACGAACCTTTTATTTTTTATAACTAACTGTGCCTTTTTAAAGCCATACATATCATGTTCCAAAAACCGAACTATATTTCATAATAAAAAGAAATACAAATATGTTTTAATTATATTTATTCCAAATTTTTATTATGTTTTTGTATTATGCTTCACTTTCGAGCCAGCAACCAGACAAAAAGTCGAACAAAAATCGGACAGACCGGACGTGAAAATATTCCGTAAAAAATATGGCAACCCTAATCACACCACGTCTCCTGCGTTCTGTGCTCAGTGCGGTGCTTAAATGCTCAGTGCTCCAGCAGTGTTCCTCACCATACTTAGTGTAAGCGTTGTTTAGTAAAGTTAACACCGTTACCGTTACGGAAGACTTGAACCGAGATTAGTTAAAATTAAAATTTTACTTAGTCATGTTTTAAGCTGAAGTTAAGCTTAATTAGGTGACAATTCACCTAATTAAGCTTCATTCAAGTTTAAACTTCACTTATCTAATAAACCGACGCCAGTTACTTCTATATAGATATTAACAGTGCTTAAGCAGGCGCTGAATATACGACATACCTGTTTAAAAATTCTTTCTTAAAATTATCTCTTTTTGTCTTAAAACTATAGTAATAAGTTAACGTTACAAGACGTGTATTTCGCAGCTGGTATATACCTAACGCACGAAATGACTAGATTGTAAGTGGTATTTATATAATGACAATTTACCTATTAATATTTGCTATTAATATTAGCTTTTCTTATAATAACAGAAAGTACATAAAAGCGTATATTACGTTTCTGCACAACATAATAGCGTATTTGCAGACTTAGGTGAAAAAATCCAAAAAACGCAGGTGCGCTATTGCACGATTGACGTCATGAACATTATATGTATTTTACTATTTGTTATCATTTTACCTTCCCATAAAAATTAAATCAGATACAAACATTTATACGTATAAAAATGAAATATAGATTGTACAAATCCACGATCCACGAATCATTTAGGTACGCTTATGAAATGTGACTATTTTAGATTAGTCAAGGCGCATCAACGACTCAACTCGTTAAACCATGTTTAATTATTGCATCGAACTTTAACTTTAGTGACAATAAACATTCGATGCATAGAATTTGAATCTTTGATTGAGCAATCATTTATGAACCTTGTAAAATGTACTACCTACTACCTATCCTACCTACCTATTGTACACTTAATAAGCTTCTAGAGGTTGACTCATGTCATGAAGTTTTGACACGTCTTATTGTTTTAAGGGATGAAAAATCAATGACTAAATGCATTATTTATTAGCATTTTTAGAGATTTGATGTGTTTAAATAGGCATGGATAGTATTTTAAGTTAATGATATAAGGTATTTTTTAAACCGGTAAAAACAAGTTCTTGAGGGAATTCCGAAATAAACTCGATAATATAATATAACCTCGTGGAGCACACTAGCACAACGTGTGCGTTCGTGTGCAAGATGGTGACAACCAACACAACAACCACGAAATAAGATATAAATATTGACAAAAAACCAAAAGCAAATGGTTTCTATTGTTCTAGAAGCAATCTGAATCCGTCGTGATAATGGATCTTAGAATAAGAGTTCCCACGACTACTCGAAACAAAACATATCCTGCCTTTATTATTGATCATTGGCCAGATGACAGTTGCCCACAGCGTGCGAACGTTTTGCTATTGTATTAAAATTTAAAATATTATACCTACCTAATGATGTACTTCATATAAAACAATTGTCCTGATTACTTGCTAAAATGCATTATGTTCACTTTGAAACACCGCCCAAACATCAATTTCTTTCTTTTTTTGTAAACCTGTAATGAAATAATTATGTACCTAGTTGGTGTTGGTGTTGAAATGTTCTTAAAAATATAGTATATAAGGGACTAAAATCCACTTTAGCGCCAGTCGCTAAAAAACATCATATTTTTTAAATTTAACCGCCAAAGTAATATTATGTGCTCTTTGTTACTATGCAGTATTGTCGACTAATAATATTTTATACTTTTACATATTTTAAATTTTTGACTGTTGATTTACATATTTTTGATTAAAACTAGAGCTATACGCTATAAAAACCATGTCTTCTTAAGATACTTCATTTAAAAAAAATCGTTGGTAGAATAGGATAATTAATATTAATTTCTTGATGAATTTTTTAGTTGCAATTATAGATGGGCAATCAACCCAAACACCGGGGTTATGCTGGCTTGATTGCCCATTGATTGTTGGAATATAAAGAAGTTTAATGTACAACGCCAAAAGTGGTAGTTTTTTGCACTTTTTGTTTAAATTTTTTGATATCAAGTTTTAATGCTGCAGAATTACCATCAAAAGTTTGTATTTACCTTTGTTTACATATTTTACTACCTACCGATTTCTTTTTAAATTTAGAAGATTATGTTAGTTTCGCTCCTGTGGGGACCTTAAGAGATATGTGGTAATAGATAATAGGGATGTTGACAACTTTTGAAAATCAAAATTCTAATTAGTCCGTCATTTAGAAAATTAAAAATCATTAGACACGTATTTTTTTATTTTTCAAATAATAGAAAATACACAGAGATAAAGCGCATTAAAGTTTAGGGTGGGGGCTCGTGACGTCACTTACCACTACAAGCCGCCATACAAACTTCACTAGTTAATGACGTCACGCGAAATTTCAACTCAATGTATCGCCGTTATTTTTTGATTACGTAAAAAAAAGAAAAAATACGTGTCCAATATTTTTTAATAATCTACAAGACGGACTAAAAAACAAAAATTAGTCAAATAGCCTATTGTGAACACCGTTAAATCCGATCTTATAGTTGACGCTTAGCTTTCGTTTTTATATAGACTAGCTGTTATCCCGCAGTTTCACCCACGTTGATAAAGGAAGTACCTCAGGGACTTTGAATCGATCGTTGAATCGTCTTATGGGACCTAAATTACTTGGGCTAAAGCCACACTACAAACAGCTTCGCTTATTGCTAAGAACCAAGAAACTCGCCGAGTGACTAATCCTAGTGAACAGACATACTGTATACTATCACAGGTGGCCAGGCTGCAAGCGACTCCCCCAGTTAGTAGCTGGTGCCTTGATAGTGTGGCCACCTGCGATAGTATGCAATATGTCTGAGTTTCTAGGCTCTTAGCAATAAGCGAAGCTTTTTGTAGTGTGTCTTAGCCTTCACTATATTATAAACACCAAATGGGTGTTCTCTGCTATTCTGCTCGCTTGAATTATGAACACCAAACAGCTGTTCTCTGCGATTCTACTCGCTCACGGAAACTTTCGAAAATGCTATCTTTATAGCTTTTTTGGCCAAAATCTATGCATACTTTTGTTTTTACTGCGTAACGAGAACGAGAATTAACGAGACGGAATTCCGTGGGATATACTTTATGTTGTAAGTTTTGTATTTTGTATTTGCATTTGAGATAATTATAGGTGAGTTTTAAGACTGTTGACAAGTGACACCCCATCGATTATAGCATTATTGTAATTGGCGATGTTGTTCTTTATTTTAAGCTTTATTGCGTGTATTTGTGTATTTCATCGGATAACTAACTATAAGAACCGTTAGTATTTAATCTTGTGAGATGTACGAACAGGAAATGATTTATGTGATGGGTGCTCGCTGATCGGAAATCTCTTAAATATACCTAACACAGCAGTCATTTCTGTCTTCGCCATTATTAAAAATGCCGACCTTTTGTGAACTAACGTCTCTTAAAATAAATTATCCGGTGACATAAAAAAATACTAGTAAAAATGAGTAGGTACCTACGAGTGTATATTGTTTGTACGAATTTTTCAAGTTTTGTCAATAATTAATGTTAATTGTTGGTATGGTTGTTACATAATAAAATTATTTTGCTTTTTTATAACTACATGTTTTATTTATTCATTCTAATACTTACAAATTAATCCTACTTTGTGCAAGATATTTTTACTTTTTACAGTTAAAATAGTAATTATGATGACTGACCTTATGTGATTAGCGATATTTTACAATAATTAGCTACTATTAAAAAATTCCATATTTCTCATTTTTTTTTAGATAGATAAGTTGTTACATACTTTTTGGTAGATAAACTAATTCAAATGTCAAATACAAATATTGCTACATCTTCACAATCAGTGTCCATATTTTTAATGCACCCAAAATATAATGTTAGATAATAAATAACTTAAATAGAGACCACCACTCGGTTTTATACAATGTCAGCCATCTATAACTCCAGAAGGCGCGAGTTGAGGGTTGACGGCATCCAGTTCTCGCGTTCATATGCGCAGGCCGGGGTTGCGCGAGCGCACGAAGTTGAGCAACTCGTCGCTGTCTTCACACACGAAGGGCTTAACGTGGTGGCAGGCGACGTCGTGCCATTTGATGCCATCATTATAAAAGTTGTTCAGGATCGACAAGCATGACTCATCGTTGCCCTGCACAGAAAACAAACAGGTCATTATTTTATTCAGGTTCAGTGGTTTGCGTCACTATAAGCCACACACACTATAGGTACCATGAGTTATTATTCTGCAATCTCTATTATTATCTCAATAAAGCAGGTACGGTCGTTGAACTTTATGCATAAATTGTGAGATAAACACAAAAATCTAAAAAATCTCGTACAGCGATGTCGATGAGTCACGAAGCGGACGAAGTCACGAAGCAGATTTCTTCGAAAACAACTTTCAACTTTCAAAAGTTCTTTATTGGCATATTCCGATGATTTGTTGGTGAATAAACAATTTACTATATTATATAAATTGTCATAAAAAAACGCTGGTGAGTAGGTATAAGACATCAATTCCTTATAATCTCTAAATGATATTATTTATAGCTGTTCCCCGCGGTTTCACCCGCGTTAATTTCGGAGATCCCGCAGGAATTCTGGGATAAAAAGAACCATATGTCCTTCTCCGTACCTCTGACAACGTGTAAACACAATTTTATGATGATTGGTTGAGCCGTTAAGCCGTGAAAGCGTAACAGACAGATAGACAGACAGACAGACAGAGTTACTTTCGCATTTATAATATTAGTAGGGATTAGTAGAGATTTAACTTACTTGAGCTGCTTCACGATTGTCGGGTTGAGGTTGACCGTAGCCCCCGGTGTAGGACCAGTCTCCCGTGTTACGTTGAGTGGTCGGGCCAATCTTGGCGCCGGAACCCGACCAGAACCAGCCGTTGACATTTGGAGGCTGCAGGTCCGCGCGGTCGCAGCCGGCAAAGTTGCATTTGCGACCGGACGTCCAAATGTATCTTATATTGCCGCGTGCAATCCTTTGCTTTATGAACTCGTTCTCCTGAGGGAATAAGGTACATCGTCATTACCAACTAAAGACTTCTACCTACATAGTAATTAGTACTACTTACTAATAATCCACTTCACAACACACATGTACCTACTTGATCCCACACTATGCTTGTGTCGTGGAAACTGGAAACCAAGCAAAAGTGGTATACCTATACCTCCTACATATCATAGGCCCAGACTGGAAGTGGAACCCCGAGTTCATCACACAAAGTCTACCCCCACCGGGAATCGAACCCGGAATTAACCTCCTGATTAGCGGGTAGGCATGGTGACCTATTAAACTGCACCAATCGGGTCGTCACGCTTCGCTCGCGCATTAGTTAAAAAGCTGGTTATCGAACTAGATAATTTAAACCTTAATTAGAGTAAAAATGACAATTAAACTACAGAATAAACTTGTCAAGAATTCACTAATTTTTTTTTATTGAATCAAGTTTAAACTTTACTAACTTGAAGTAAAACTTTCAGGCAATAGGCTAGTTTCCTGGGTAAAAAAATCAAAATTCTATTTAGTCCGTCAGTTAGATAATAAAAAAATAAAAGACACGTATTTTTTGCTTTTTTTAAATAATGGAAATATGCATAGATAAAGCGCATTAAAGTTTAGGGTGGGGGACTTGTGTCGTCACAGCTCGCTATAACGTGCGAACAAACTGTAGCGAGGCGTGACGTCATGTAAAATTTCGACTTGATATATCTCCGTTATTTTTTGGTTACATAAAAAATAAAAAAATACGTGTCCAATATTTTTTAATAATCTACAAAACGGACTAAAAAGAAAAATTTAGGAAACTAGCCTATTCTCCCTAAGCAAAAAAACTATAGTAAGTAGGTACTATTATGTATTCTGTGGTAGGTATTACCCTAAGTACCTACCTAATAAGATAAGGTAGATTTACAGCTGTACCAGTGTTTTTTTTAATTTAGATAGTTGATTATATTTATCTGCTCTTACTGCCGTTACCTCCATTTATGTGGCCCTATTATAATCTCGATGGTTCGAAGCTCAATTTAAAAAAAGATAAACGGCATCCTAGAATGGATAAAAGGTGAGGTCTTTGTAGAATTTAGAGTAATTTAACTGGACGTTTCACGATCTTGTTTTTACAGAATTTGATGTTTGTCTCCGGAAGTCAAATAAGAAAAATAAAGAATAAACTTATATTACTTTTATGCACGAGTAGGCAGCTATACCTAACTCTAGGTTATTCACTCAGCACTCTAGAAGTCAAAGTACCGACGGCACGTCCGGTATAATGCGAAATGGCAAACTCGATTACGGGAGGAATGTGTGCCAGACCATAGTGGTGCGTGCTACATGTTCGGCGCCCGCGACTCGTTCACCTCCATAGAGCGATTCCACATTAAACGATAACGGCACGGCACAGTAGGTAGGTACTTACTGCGTGTTCTCTTTTGTTAGATAGTGAAAAACTAAAAAAGATCACTCCAGCATTGCTTAGAGAACCCATATTGTGCGTATAGGTAGGTACCTACTGCGCCGTCCGCCATGCTGCGTCGAATATGGGATCGACCATAGGCACACGTGCGTGGTCGTGGTAGTGACCACTGGTTCAATCAGCCGTAAAAGACTCCACGCTTCGTCGCGTTGTTCTACAAACAGATAGTGAGTTTAATCGGACCGCGTTAACGTATTTATCAATGATCTCATTTAAACTGGTACGCTAACATGACGTTTTACATTGGCCCGCACGCGGACCGATTTATCTAGGATCTAATACTTATGCGATTAAGGAAGTCAATAACGGTGCACCGGTGGCACAAGCGCGGGCGGTGGCAGCGCTGCGGCATAAAGATAATATTAATTCATTCTATGCACTGCGGTAATAAACAATGAAGGTGTGTAGATGCTCGTATACGTTCATTGACATTTCGCCGCCGCGGAAGTACCTATTTCAGCGAACTTTCGCATTTCCCACAATACACCCGGATGGAGCGATAACAATAATAGTTGGGTAAGTATTTAGGTACTTAGTAAAAGTAACTTAGTACCGATGCGACTCTCACACGATATCTAACATCACCCTAAAAGATCGCCTATAAAATGGGCTTGTCAACCAGATTTTAGTCTGTCTTGTAGATCAATAAAAAATGTTGGACACGTATTTTTGAATTTTTTACGTAGGTAATGAAAAAATAACGGAGATATACATTAAGTCGAAACGTCGCGTGACATCACGCCGTGCTACAGGTTATTTCGTTTACTTCGTTTAACTTTAATTCGTTTTATCTTAGTATTTTTTCAATAATTTAAAAAAGCAAAAAATACGTGTCTATTATTTTTTTATTATCTGACGGACTAAATAGAACTTTGATTTTCATACCTACCCTAGAAACTATTACCTACTACCTATATTGTCATAATAGGTAGGTACCTATTTGATTTCGTCTAATTAAGGTTTTGTGCCGCCAGTAGGTCGTACTATTCAACAATCCTCCCAACCAAAGTTCGGATTTTGCTGTGGATTTAGTCAGATTTTCTTCCGAATTCTTCCGCGCCTTCCATAACATCAACCGAAAACGATGATAGCTCAGTGGTTAGTGCGTTCGGATTAAACGCCGCAAGGTGTAGGTTCAAACCCTAACAATGAGCTTGAGCTGTCGGTGAAGGAAAACATCGTGAGGAAATCATAGCATGGTGGTAGGGCGCTCTCTAGTGCCCGGCTGGCTGGCTAGTGGCTACCACCTTCAAGTTGCAAATCTGTCGCCAAGCACCTAACGGTGTGTTCCGGCAGCCCCACTTGAAAGCCAGTTCCCATCCCCATTCCAGGTCGGCAAGGCACCTGCATGCCTTCTGGTGTTACAGATGTCTATGGGCGGTGGTAATCACTTACCATCAGGTGTACTACTTGCCCGTTTGCCCCCTATGACATAAAAAAAAGAAAAGAAAAACTATTAAACACGGCCAATTCTACTACGCAAAACGCTCCTCATAAAGCTATGCCTTCATCGTTGCTTTCACAGTGGTTGTCTTACCCACTCACAGGAGCAACGCGGTTTTGGGTTTTGCGCGAGTAGAACCGACCATCGCAGTCTTTGCTTGTGAATCGTTTTAAACTATTTGTGACAGTAACTTCAGCGCAATCCGCAGGACGCGGTTGGGAACAGTGAGTGATAATTGAATAATTATAATTCCGTTTATCTTGTACCTACCTGTGGTGTCTCCAATGAGACGGCGTCCATGCAGTGCCTCCGGCAAATATTCCTGGCATCGAGCCAGTCTACCTCCAGGCTGCGCGTGGGCCCGTGCTCCCAACTGAAGAAGTACGAGTGCAGCACGCCGCGCGCGTCGCGGTACGTAGAGTGTCTCACCCCTGCGCGATGGGAACAAAATTAATTATCTGATGAGTTCATTAAGCTGCGGCTAAAGCTACAAAGTCAAACATAATAATAACGGAAGCGTCACCCGATTATGACTTATTGTCGCAACTGCGCATCGTGGCGAAAGTTCGTGCGGCGAGCGGCTTTCGGACGTTTTGCCATAATTTCAAATAGGTACTTTGGCGTGAGACGGTGACAGCGAGAAATTTAAATTCGCAGCAGCTATCGTCCGTCTTGAAACGTTGAAACGTAATGTACACCGCGTCTTACGCGTCCGCGAACCAAAAATAAAATAAAATAAATAAAAGAGCCGAAGACAAAACGTCTGAGCTAGATTTCTCATAAAAAATATTTATTAACTTTCCATTAGTTTGCTGTTTATTATTTCCCAGAATAATTTAATCCAGTATAAATCACACTATGAGTTGGCGCAATAGACTTTTTTCTTGATCAACGGGTTCGAATCCCAGCAAAAAAATCTTGAAAAGAATTCTGAATTTTATTTATAATCTAAATCGGCCCCGAGAGTTATTTGAGCATTTTTCGCTATTCCTCATAGTTTCGGATTAGGTCATCCACGTCGACTCACAAATTCTCCTGTATTATATTATTTACTAGCTGTCCCCCGCGATTTCATCCGCGGTAATTTCGGAGTTCCCGCGGTAATTTCGGAGTTCCCGCGGGAATTCCGGGATAAAAACTATCCTATCTTTTAAGTTGGACCATTTTATGAATGGTTACAAAATTTTATCCAAATCCGTTCAGTAGTTTCGGAGTCCATCGCGGACAAACAACGTGACACGTGATTTATATATATATGATATTGATCTCTGAGGTACCTATTACATTCGTAATAGGTAGGTATGTCAATAAATTTTGAGTGCGCACGCAAGAGATCATTGTTAACCAAGTATTTCAGTATCGGCCTAGAATCGAATGTGGCATTGTAGTATGTAGCGTTTACTGGTAGATACCATTTAAACGTTAGGGAGGAGCTAAAGTTATTGCAACACAGCATGTGAGTTACAGCCCACTAAGCACTCGGTTTACAAAGGAATACCCTATTGAAACTTCAGTCGCGACTAGCGAGTAGATTGCGTAGCTTACGATGACGACACACACACAGTATACCCATACCTACCCATTGAACTGATTTCAAAACGGTGTTTATCTAAACGACTCCTCATTCAAAGTTTTGCACAATTACGTACCCACATACATGTCACAAATGATTTGAATTCACTCTGCACTAAATCGAACATTATTTTTACTCTCGACAGAACAGAAAATCCCTAGTAATATTATCCCTACCTACTAATGTTATAAATGCACAACTTGCACAAGTAACACTGTCTGTTTGCTACGCTGCGCGCTGGCAACGGCTCAACCGATCATCATGAAATTTTGTACACTGCACGTTGTCAGAGGTACAGAGAGGGACATAGGGTAATTTTTATCCAGGAGTTCCCGCGGGATCTCCAAAATTAACGCCGGTGAAATCTCATGAAATTTTGCAAACCCGTTGTCAGGGGTAAAGAAAAGGACATAGGGTACTTTTTATCCCGGAATTCCCGCGGGACCTCCGAAATGAACGCGGGCGGAACCGCGGGGAACAGCTATACAACGTGTTAATGAATCAACCAAAAACCTGATATGATTTAAAAAAAAAAACAATAATATGATTAAAATATAAATTATGTCGAAAAAATTAAAACTTAAAAGTTATTCAACAATAGTTTGGAGGTGACCTACCTATTTACGACATTTTAAGCGCAACGCCCGCACCTACGGGTACCTACCTAAGGTTATTGAGCCTTTTCGAATTTTTTGCTACGGGCGGCGCGGCGTACGCGGCAATATTGAATTATAAATAATTTAGATATGGGCTAGTAAAAATGAAAAAATACAACCTAAGTCATGGTGCGTCATTTTTTTCTTCAATGATTTTTGTTCACGAGTGTACAATAATACAATACATTTGTTTTTTTTTTTCAAAGTGGGATGAGTTGTCCGATTCAAATATTCATTACGTCAACTCATCCCGCGGGATGAGTTCGAACGGGATGAGTTAACTAAAGAGCCGTTCGGAAGTCAATTCTGGGCAAACTACTTTCTAGTTTTCAGTTAATTCATTAACACGTTGTATAAATATACTTACCTATATCTATTGTCTGCAGTGATTTCATTGTCTTTTGTAAGGGTAGGTATAGGTACAAGGTAGGTCCTTACATACATAAATCTAAAACCTAGAGTCTAGACAGGTGTTTATAGAAAAAAAAATACAGTTAACGAATAGATTGAGGAAGTTTAGACGTTAAACTGATTTTAAATTTCAATTAATTCAAAACTGCTAATTAGATATCATTTGTGTTTAAGGGTCACACCATTGGACGTACTGCAGTTGTTGAGTGTAAAGTGGTCCAGTTAATAAATGCGTGTCGAACTTTAAAAATCAAGAAAATATATAGGTACTTAGTAAAAGTTTTTTGCAACATTTCGTGCGAGGGAACTTTATGTACATACCTACATAATATAAATAAAATTGAAGTGTGTTAGAAAATCCAAATTAACAGCTTTTTATTAAATGCATATGAAAGCATACACGGTACCTACTCACATATTTTTTTTAAAATTTTTGTCTGTCTGTCTGTCTATCTGTCTGTCTGTTTTTTCCAGCTAGTCTGAAACGGCTGGACCGATTTTAACGTGACTTTCACTGGCAGATAGCTGATGTTATTAAGGAGTAACTTAGGCTAGGTAGGTTTCCTTTTTTGAAAAAATAGTTCCTGTGGGAATTCCGAAACTCATGTGGGTGAAGCCGCGAGGTACAGCTAGTTTACAAATAAATAAAATAACAAATAAACATGCCTATCCAACCTATAAACTATAAAAAGGAAATTCCTAGGCCCTAGACCATTGAGATAACATCTACAATCACTATAATTTTATTTTAGACTAGCTGTCCCGCGCGGTTTCACCCGCAATAATTTCGAAGTTCCCGCGGAATTGTTCCATACAAACTTTGCAACCCCTTTTCATCCCCTTAGATGTTGAATTTTCAAAAATCCTTTCTTATCAGATGCCTACGTCAATCAAAGAACACACCCTCCAAGTTTCAGGTCTCTACGACCAGTGCAGCGGTTTAGGCTGTGCGTTGATCCATCAGTCATACAGGACAAAGCATTTTATATGTATAGAATTTAATCACACTGCTTGATTAATTGTAACTTTGTAACTTGTAATTTCACAGTGAGAAGAACCATCCTAATAGCTCTCGCTTTAATTTAAGCCGTTACGGTTTAAATGCGTGAAATGGCTAATCAAAACAAACCCATCGTAAAATAAACCAATGAAGCGTCTCTCTCGTAACTTAGAAAGTATTGTGGGTACCCCCACACCCAGTGCCTATAGGTATAGTAAATATCTGCCTATTTGCATTTTTGCTCTCTCCATTCATATAACATTCATAATGCACTGGTGATCTGTGTTCTTGGTTATGAAATTATATCTGATAATAAATAGTTAAGTACTAGCGAGCGATCTTTTTCATTTAACTTGGATACTAGCAGTAGGTAAGTAGCTAAGTAGTTCATTAACAAAAAAATATGTAACTTTTTAGTAACAGCTCTAACCAAACCCTTAATATGTTGCTCAAAAAGTACGCATTTTCCTTTTTATACGTTGACACTAAAAATGTGGGATTACCTACATAGGTACCTAGTACCTACCCAGAATTAGATAGAGTTTCAGTTGGTATAAATAAAGGAAAATCATCGATATATGAGATCGATAAGGAAAACTTTATTACACAAAAAAATCTGTTTTATACGTCAAATAAAAATTGACTTATTCTGATTGATTTATTCTGTACTCAATAGCTTCAGATGACTGGATCCATATTGGCTTTTTTTCTTAAAAATTAATAAATAAAATTACGCAAACATGTTAGATAAGTAGGTACCTACCTATTGAGATAAATTAAATCTTAATATGTGCTAGTGCCAAAATTTAATTACATAATCTCTGTGAATGTTTTAAATATAAGAGACACCAGTCAAGCCAGTCAATACGTTACGTGGTAAAATAATAGTGAGCGTAGTAGATACATAGCAGTTTTAGCTCATCGGAGTCTTCAGTGAAAGTCGTAAGCTTACAAAAAAAAAAACTTTACTAAAAACGTGTACTTTGTGGTGTCATCGAGTACGTACGTTTGGTAACAACACTAACACCAACACTACACACACCACACAAGGGTTGTTGTAAATTCGTCACAAAATAAATTCGTCAAGAGAAAAGGTATGTGTAAATTCGTCACAGTTCAAATTTCTTCCAATTTAAAGGGTAGGTTAGGTTAGGTTCCGAAAAGGTTTTAGATACTTAAAAATTATATCTAACACCAGAAGTTATATTCACATCTACTATAAATTATAATAAAAGTGTTGAAAAATATCAAGTTTGGTAGTTTTTTTTTTTATGTATCGTCCACGACGAATACCTATTATGTTCTACTCTACTTATATATAGTATATTTGTGACTCTGAATACTCTACCTTACTAATATTTTCCTCTAGGTACCTACCTAATACACCAGACCATTACCTTTAAGCAGGCCTGCTTAAAACTGATGGTCTTAAAGCAACTCAATTTAGGTTCATAATACAGGAACTGAGCTTAATACCTATCTATGTACTAAGCTCGCTCGCTCTGACTGAAGTGCAATGTCAGAATTAATTCAGGATGTCAGCACCCTGAATTTGTGAGTGTTGTACAGTCAGCTTACGTAACCACTTTTGACAGTTGTTCAGCTTATTGTAATAGTTGTAAAGTTAAACGCACGTGCAGAAATGACAGTGTTTACATATTTTTGATGCTGACTGTACGCTCTCATAAGACTGCTACATTCTTTGCTGCTACTACTCAGAGTAGGTAACACCTATTCCTATATCGTTTCTATAAAGTGATGTACCCACAGTTGCAATACGTAATCACGCAGGTACCAAAATAATTATATAGGTAGGTATTTGGCTTTTGATCATCAATAATTGTGGTGTCAGTTCTCGCGCCAATACTGTCATCAAGAGCGTCAACAGCTGTTTGTCCCTCCGAGAGCCCACTGTTCCATACAACGCACTACAACATCACGGGCTCGCCTCGATCCAGCGCCACTCCTTGCGTTTGCATTGTTATACATGCAATGTATGACCCATTCAACATTGCGAAAGTTAAAAATATTTCCCACAAGAATTGTATGTACCTACATTTTTGATTGAATCTGTAGTTCACTTTGCATTGTGAATACTTATTTACGCATTGTTAGAATTTCATAATGATTGTCATCATCAAGAACAATTGCTTAGATGCGTAACAGTACCTAACTATGGTAGATTTTTTTTGTAAGTAGGTAATAAAATTATCAAGGTGCAACAACAACACTACGTATAAATAGTTCAATAGCTGAAGCCTCCTGGTTCCTCCTCCTGGTTCTCCTGGGGTTTGATACCAAATGAAGACATACTAGAGCAAAATACTGAAAGATGTTATCAGGTGCAGTATAATCAGAATATACTTCAAAAATTGTCAATTATAAATATGTAAATGTGGTTACAGTTTCAGCGACTTCTTTGTGTTAAAAAAAATGTGCACCTTTAGTTCTTGGGTTCGAACCGTGATCACAATGATAGATGTGTGAGCGAGTTAAGAGCAGCTACATGATAATAAAGTTATTTTTACGTACTGTTAGCACAGCTCCTGGGGTCAGGCAGCGCGAGGCGTCGCTGAGCGTCGGCGAGGCACAGCACTGCCAGCAAGGCCGCGCTGACCAACAGAGTATGGCTCGTCATCTGTGTGTGGTACACGTCATGATCATTTTAAACAATATTGGATGTATCCATTAAACCAAATTTTCCATCTCTCAATACTTAATGAGAAAAAGATTAGAAAGAAATAATTTGAATGAGGATCATATTTTTCAACGTGAACTTTCTTAAAAACTTGTTTTTCTTACGATTATTTCAAACCATGGATAGGTACCTATATCTGAATAACATGTCAATGTTATAATAATATATGGCTAAAACTGGTTGCTTCGCTCAATTGTTTATTTTGTATGTAACTTTCCGAAGAAAGTGTTTCTGTTTACTCGATAAGTCGACAACTCCATATTTTTTTAATTATTTATGCATACCGCAATAGCCCGAGGACAATACGTGAGATGAATTTATTTGGTTTTCTTTGTGAAAGCAAGACTAGCTTGCTGACCTCCTTGGGCCTTGTAGTCAATTTAGTTAAACTTATGGTGTCAAGTGTAGAACGAGAAATCACGAATTGAGACCTCAGCAAGCCTAGGGATAATATGCGGCACTTTTTATATGGTGAGTTAGATAATGTAGAGATTGAAACTCTATTAATTAAAAATTAACCATTTGAAAAATAATGAAGCGTAAATCGGGTCACTAAGTCGAAAATTCACTCACTCAAATTAGCGGTATATATTATGTATTTTTAATGTTTTATTTTTGGATCGGTAAATTAAATTGTGTAAGTAAATAAAAAACTAGCACGCTCGCGAGTACATTTTTGTTAGGTTTTTTTAATTGAAATATTATTAGGTCACTGTCTCAGCCTCAATACATGATTATGGGAAGAATGCGCGTGGGTACCTCTGTATTCTCGAAGGAGTTTCGGTGGAAGAGCTTCAGTGAAAACTTTGGAAGTTATTTATAAGTGATGCGCGTGCGTCGGTCTGCACGTGAGTGAACGCGTGTGCAGAGCGCGGAGGAGTTGAAGGGACTGCCGCATTTGCAGGCCTTCTCTCTAATTAAGCCTCTGCCATTCATTTACTTTCACTTCATATTTAAGAGAAGACTCACCAGTTTTATCGCACCTCTTTATCACCCAGGTTTACCCAGAGACCTTCGAGAAGTCGTAACAAATACGAAAATTACGTAAGTTATTGTTAATTAATGACATTGGATTTGCATTTCAATGGATACCTTAACTGATTCATTGAAAGAATTTGGAGAAATAAAGATTCATGAATAGTCTCTTTACTTATTTCTATGAAAATACAAGTGGTCTAAGCGGGAAAAACGTTCATCGTTAAAAAAAAAAAGTTTTTTTCTTTTTCGAAAATATATCTTGTAGGTACTACACAACTTGATAACTCATTCGAACAAAATTTTTAACTGACTTCCAAAAAAGGAGGAGGTTCTCAATTCAACTATGTTTTTTTGTACTTTTACGCAATTACTCGAAGACGTCTGGATTTTAGGCACACTTATAGCGATTTGGGTATTTTCATAGTAAATCGTTCATTTGTTTTCGGAAAGCAAAATTGGATAAGTGGAACTGATGATGAAGACCACAGATGGTGATCGGAACTATTCAATAATACGGATTTCATGGGTTCCGATTCGATTACTTATGGTTTCTAAATAATTTATGCACGTTACAATGCATATGGCAAAGTGGAACTGATAGTGAAGTACCCGAAGAACTGCTTAACAATTACCGTCCCTGCATATGAAAAAGCCATATTTTGTAAAAGGTTAAAGGTGATGAGCAGTTAAAATTCTTTGAAATTGTAACTTAGATAAATTACAACTCGACTCACTTCGCCATTTTTGACTCGTAATGGAGCGTTGCGCTGCCACAAAATATACGTAGGTAGATATTAAAATCTAGATGCCACTTTGGCATATGCTTCGCCTTTTGTACCGTGATTTACGTAATAGTTAATAAATAAATATTCCCTTCGGTTTTACCCACGTTAATTATTTATGTGTAATGGAAGTCATCACATAATGTAAAATTAAAACAAAATTAAACTTATTGCACGTACTTAAGACGAACTTCAATCAAAACTATAAAGTAATCAATAAAATATAATATAAAGCATTTTCAAAAGAAAAACTAACCTATCAAGAGGTATTTTAGGAATCTAAACATTAATCTTAAGGGTCACCGCAACCTGAACACTCAGAGTGGGCCCATTTTCTATAAGTTCTGCAACGGTACATTAATTCTTAATTTTTGACACATCGCCACATAATATCATGCATTAATTTCGTCCTCTAAATATTAATCAGAATGATCATCATGATTGAGTAGCTAACAGTCCCCGAATGGTGACCATCTCGAAATAATGAAACTAAAAAAAAACATCGACAAACAATTTTTCTTCTATAAGAATTGAAAAAAAAAAATAATGCATAATATAAATAATGGAATTAAAATACAACAGAATAATAAAATTTTAAGTAGGTACCTACTACCTACCTACTTACTTTGTTTGCAAGATTTGGCAGTTTTTTTATAACGACGCAATGTCTGTATAAATTGTAGTTCTAGTGATACAAGTTTGTATCATTTGTACTACCAGTTGGCGTTGGACTACTTTTGTCAGTAGTGCCTAGTGCCTACTATTGCTATTGCTACTACTCAGTAGTACTGTTACTACAGGTAGTTCTAGTGATACAAGTTTGTATCATTTGTACTACCAGTTGGCGTTGGACTACTTTTGTCAGTAGTGCCTAGTGCCTACTATTGCTATTGCTACTACTCAGTAGTACTGTTACTACAGGTAGTTCTAGTGATACAAGTTTGTATCATTTGTACTACCAGTTGGCGTTGGACTACTCATTGTCAGTAGTGCCTAGTAGTGCCTACTATTGCTATTGCTACTACTCAGTAGTACTGTTACTACAGGTAGTTCTAGTAATACAAGTTTGTATCATTTGTACTACCAGTTGGCGTTGGACTACTCATTGTCAGTAGTGCCTAGTAGTGCCTACTATTGCTATTGCTACTACTCAGTAGTACTGTTACTACAGGTAGTTCTAGTGATACAAGTTTGTATCATTTGTACCTACTACCAGTTGGCGTTGGACTACTCATTGTCAGTAGTGCCTAGTAGTGCCTACTATTGCTATTGCTACTACTCAGTAGTACTGTTACTACAGGTAGTTCTAGTGATACAAGGTTGTATCATTTGTACTGCCAGTTGGACTACTCAGTAGTACTGTTACTACAGGTAGTTCTATAGTGATACAAGATTGTATCATTTGTACTGCCAGTTGGACTACTCAGTAGTATCAAAGAATAGAGATTATATTAAGAAGCGACACTCCCCGCCTCCCACCAATTTCATGCCTCCTCATACCCCTCAAAAATTAAATTGGTAAAGACCGAGGAAAGTTTGATACTGATAGTTTCTGCCAGCTCACTGTCAACCTTACAACCCGCACACACGCACCGCTCATTTTAATGGAGTGGCCGGGCTGGTAGTAGTTTGCAGCTTGTTGTATCTTGGAAATAACACTCAAATAAATGACCTAATATGCATTTATTCATGACACACGGTGTAGCGTGGTTAGTTGCTTAACTAAAAAAAAGGAGGAAACGGATGTGTGATGCACAATACGTAAATAACAGACAGATACTGGGACAAAGTAAGTCTTACCGCCGCACTCAGAGTCGACTTTAATGATTACTTAGTTAAGTATAGATTTTTAAAACAAAACTGCCGCAATCAGAGACGTTCAGTAAATTAATGTTATTTGGCATTTAATGAGATGTAACTTAATTAATTAAATGCCAATTAACATTAATTTATTAAACTAGTCTGATTGCGGCAGTTTTGTTTTAAAAATCTATACTTAACTAAGTAATCATTAAAGTCGACTCTGAGTACGGCGGTTAATCGTAGCGTTGCCGCTGCTACGATAGCGGGTTATTCCCCAGTTGTTCCCGCTTCTATAACGCTCCCGCAGCGATTACATATGGGAAATTCTTTTATTATTATTATTATTTTCCATTTATCAGCAGTGACAGCAACAACTGGGAATTACCCATGATAGCAACTGTGAGATTTAATGCTGTATGTCCATTTTGTTTACTCGAGTTTATATACAACTAGCTGTGCTCCGCGATTACACCCGCGTATGTTTCGGAATTAACGCAGAAACTCCGATAATTAAAGTGACTAAACATTAAAAAAGTAAAAGTCCCGTCAAAATCTACCCAATCATTTCGAAGATCAGTCGGAATAAGCAGACAAATCATCTGTGAAGCCTGACTAACCTTTGACCACGACTTTTTTCGGACGTTCATGTCGTACATGTTCCATTTTTCATTATTAGTTATCAATCTCTTAAAAACGGTTCAGTTTCATAACGTCTCAGTAAATAATCGCAAATCGTACCTACTACACGGTCAATTAAATTTAGGTCTTTTTCAGTGAGCTCGTGTGGCACCCAAATATCGAGCTTTTTCTGTAGGTACCTACCTTTTTTCAAATGGGTCAAAACTGTTTTGGGGTCAATACCCAGTTCTTCAGCTATGTCGTAAGTCGTAACTACTGATATGCCGATCTTACTCCACTTTTTCAAAAATGGCGTCCTGCACTTTATCCGTAACAGGGCGACTCAGAGCAATGCATCCTGTGACATCCAAACCCCCGGATTGAAAACTTTGTGCTACTCTTATACATATTATCATTAGGTCCATTTAAACGTTACAAATTGTCGCGGTAACTATTTATTTCTAAAATAAAAGTAGTTACTCCTTATAACATCAGCTTGGCAGATAGTTTAGATAGCTTGAAAGTCCCGTTAAAATCGGTCCAGCGGTTCCAGAGATTAGCTGGAACAGACAGACAGACAGATAGACAACACATAACACATAAAACATTTATTTTTAAGGAAGTACCGTATACATATATGTACCTACCTATTTTCATATACATATAGTGAAAAGTTGTTAATTTGAAATTAAAAACTGACACTTAAATTTTATTTATACTATGTACCACTGAAAATATGGTCGCCAAAATCGGTGAAAATCGGCGTCGTGGGACTAGTTCCACGGCACATGCTGGGTGACGGCCATTTTGGTACCTTGTTTTAAATTAAGTTTGTGTTCAATTTTAGTACCAAATAAATTCTATTCTATTCTACCTACTTCAGAGCCATCAATCAGAAAGTCTGACTGTGGTCTGTGATATCAAAGTGTTTTGCGTAAGTCTATTTTGATCATGTGAAATCGGATGTCGGTTTCACTATGATTAACATCTTAGTAGAATCATAGTATTTAGTTATAATGATGGATAATTAATAATTATTAATTACCACTTTTAAAACTAAAATACTTACCGACTTATGTATGAAGATATACATCTATACTAATATTATAAAGAGCTTTTGTTTGTGAGTTTGTGACGTTGTAGGGGTAATCTCTGGATCTACTGATCCGATTTTGAAAATTCTTTCAATTATAGGAAGCTATAGTGGTTCTGAGTGTCATAGGGTACTTTTTATCTCGGAATTCCCGCGGGAACTCCGAATTTCCCGTGGGTAAACCACGAGGAGACAGCTATCTCTGGATCTACTGGACCGATTTTGAAAATTCTTTCACTTATAGGAAGCTACAGTGATCCTAAGTTACATAGGGTACTTTTAATCTTGGAATTCCCGCGGGAACTCCGAAATTACCGCAGATGAAACCGCGGGGGTCAGCTAGTAATACATACACATGTAAATACGCAATTTCGAAACATTTAACACATATAAACTTTAATTTTGTATTTTAAATGAGGTAGGTATTACTTATAGGTACATACAATTATAATAATGTGCATATTAATATACCTAATGCAACACATGCGACTGAGTTGTGAGTATATTTATTACTCCGAGATGCAACGAACGCGAACGGTCCGAAGTACCATATTTAATTAAGGTCGTCGATCAAGATAAAGACCCGACTTACAGCTCAATGTGAGAAAAAGTTTACGTAGGTATAATATAGTACTAAGCAACTTTTGAAATTACTGTCAGTAATCAAGAATAGGTACTTCCAATACTTTTCCATAGAAACGAAGAAGTAATTTAGTTTGGAAATCCCAAGTCCGATTTTAAAGAAATTTTGTATATATAGTATCAAATTATAATATAATTGATCTTAACGGACAAGAAATATTTATTTCTCAACATACTCTTTCGTTAACCACATCTAAAGAAGGTTTTAGATAGGTATTATATAAAGCAGCTGCTAAAACACGCGTGAGTTATAGATACGCTATAACCCACTAGTGGGTTATAATGTAGCTTATTTTTTTTTTTAATCATCATAGTTTTTCAAAAAATAGTCAGTACATATTATAAATAAACTATATTACTTAAACATAATATTTTTTCCTTCCTTAGAAGTATAGAAAAACCTCGTACGTTATATCTACGTGCGTAAATACCTATAGTCCTTATTTGATATTGTTTGTACTTTAACCTACTTTGTGACAGCTTTCCGCAACCTAAGTTAAGACCTTATCTTAGCGTCCTCACATTGTGTGTTCAAAAACATCGTATGATACACGTAATTTTTTTACATCAATGAGTAAAGAATAAATTTTATATTGAAAAGCCTTATGTACCTATTTTGCGATCATCCTTACTATAAATGCGAAAGTGAGTTTATACGCTCAACCGATCATCATAAAATTTGGCATACCTACACGTTGGGGTACAGAGAAGGACATAGGGTACTTTTTATCCCGGAATTCCCGCGGGAACTCCGAAATTAACGCAGATGAAATGGTGTTTTTTTAGATATAAATTTACCACAGAGGTTATGTAGATATGCATTAGTGATTAGATCGATCAAAAAGATATTGGCTGAAAATTAAGTTCGGCTGAATAACACTTTGCGCCCGGTGCAATAATTTACTATTACCTAATACCTACCTATTGAAGAATCGTAAATGTATGAACTTCCACTTATGTACATATACATCACGTTCCTAAGAAGGGTTTGTACTGCACTGTATGCTAAAATGCAGGGCTTTTTAAACTGTATAAATAAATAAAATAAATGTGTATCATAAATACATCCATCATGCAAATTGTGTATCCGCTCAGTTAAAGTAAGTGTAAGCTTGTTTACAAACCTTGAAGTCAAATTTGTAGGCCCAGCGGCATCAGCGTCTTTATATTGTATGTAATATCTAGATTTCGCAACACGTTATTCTAGAAGGCAGTCTATAAATTACGATCTAACAAACTTATTTCGACGGTAGGTATGTATTAGGTAGATACATTTGATACCTACGTGTTAATAGTTACCTTAACGTACGTGTTGTGCAATTCTGAATTACACTCATGGCGCTGTTTGCGTGTCTGGCTGGAGGTTATACCCTGCACCTTCCAGATGCGCCTGCGCCGCTTACCTCTTACTTTTAGTGTATCGCAATGCGCAATGACTTCTTCGTAATCTTAAATTGATTCAGATGTACTCTATTGGACGATATAATAGTATCTAATATTTTCTATTCTTAGATTCTCAGGTTTTACGAACCTACCTTCCTACCTAAATTTGTTGTGTAATGTTGGTCCATTAATTTAAGTAGCTTTGGATTTTGGACTCGACTACTAAAGGAAATCTGCTTATATCTACATTAATTCTTTGACTGTCTTTAAGAATCATCCCGTTTCCCTTATTGCCAAGAACTCAGTCCACCATCTACTACGAAAGAGCCACTAAAACTATTGTCGCCTATAAAGTTGTAGGTACCTACTACTGATATCTAATATATATATCTAACGCGATGGATTCCGAAACTACTGAACGGATTTTGATAAAACTTTGCAACCATTTATAATATGGTCCAACTTAAAAGATAGGATAGTTTTTATCCCGGAATTCCCTCGGGAACTGAAGGACATAGAGTACTTTTTTCCCGCAACCTCCGCGGGAACTCCGAAATTACCGCGGATGAAATCGCGGGGGACAGCTAGTAGTATTATAAATTATATAGTGTAGTATTACTTACGATTGTCATGAAAAGGATAATGGGCATTTTGGTACCCAGTAGGAAATAGCAATAAACAATAATTGTAAATTGTACGGCGACGATTTGTTCGTGATTTCTTCGCCCCAAGTTTTGGTCCCACATTCCTAAAAATTCTTGTTTCGCCTCTAACTACAGGTATGGGGTACTACTGGGATGCACCCCTGGGACGCACCCGCACTTGCCATTAAAAACATTGACTTCAGCTTGTTTTATGGACTTGATGTTCTACCAAAATGGAAGAAAACCGCAATTGTGTGATAATGATAATTAAACACCTACACCATAGCTTAAAACAATTGGATCTACCGGAAAACACATTTATATAATAATGCAAAAAACTTGCCGGATTGTTAGACGCTTTCTGCAGGACGAACCTTTTTACCCTGAACAACATACCCACTAATTAAATAGATCAGTTAGATACTTGGCAGTGCACGTACTAACTCTACAATAGTTACCAGCCTAAGCTGAGAATAAAATTTAAAAATAGATATTAATAATAATAAAAATAATAATTCACTTCACAAAACATAGATCTACTTGATCTCTCAGTAAGCTATTATTAGCTTGTGACGTGGAAACCAAGGAGACGTGGTATTACTACATAGAATTACATATATATTGTACTATAGATATATACACATCCAGACTGGAAAGTGGAACCCTGTGTTCATCACACAAAGTGCAACCCCCATCGGGAATCGAACCCGGAACCTCGAGATTAGCGGGCAGGCATGGTGACCTACTACGCCAATGGAGTCGTCACGCCAATCGGGTCGTGATGTGACGGCGAGGTTTTTATCATGCAATATATCAGCAACATGTTTTACGTGATGACTTACCCTAGATTGCTGATTGAATATTGGCCAGTTATAACCAAATATTGCATTAAACTTTAAAAATGGAAAAGTCCCTCGGTGGGACGACGCACCGCCGCGTCGTGCTCCGGTGCACGGTTGGCGCTGACGGTGCCGTGCCGTGCCGCACCGTACTGTGCCGTGCCGTGCTGTGCCGTGCTGTGCCGTGCTGTGCCGTGCCATGACGTGCCGTGACGTGCCGCGCCACAACGACAGTACGCGAGTCGTGCTATCGTTTACTTGCCGAGGGCCGTCCAACTTCAAGACGCTCGGGGCAAACTTTCACGGACCACCTGTCTTATTGATATTCACTGTGTGACGCCGGACGTTGATGCGACATACAACAAAGCAAATGTTTGAATACATCAGATCCGTGACTGTAGAAATCTGCACCGAGGTGTGGTCCACTTGCGTGCGTTATATAACGTGTGTAACCAAATTCTTTCTGGTTATGTCTGCAGCGTAATTTTTGTGTGGTATATTTGTCTACACAAGCTTAAGGCTCCTTTCTCGACACTAACGTCACTCGCTAATAAAATCACATCTTGTGAGAAAAAGAAATTATTTTTTTATTTAAAAAGAAATCGAACGTTCAATAAGTAAAATAGAGTAATCAATGATATAAGTATAGGGTAATAGTACATTGTTATCCTAGGGGTGAAAGTAACTTATTTAGTCCCGAGACGGGGTTTGGCCGCCAATAGATCGAGGGACTAAATAAGTCTTTCTCCCGAGGATAACACTGTGATTTTCATTACGAATGCAAGGAAAGTCAAAATAAAAATAGGAATTAGTTAAAGAAAAAATGAGTGAATTTTATTTTACATAAATCAACCATTGGGTGTGCTACTGGCCAGTAAGTATGCCCCCTATGACATAAAAAAAAACTTGAGTTTCTGCAGTATCCAGCTGTCAGTTGAAAGCGATTCTCCCTAGGGCTGAAAAGTGTTACTTTCAACCCGCTTCTCAGGCAACTTCAGACCTACTTTCCGAGTATGAGTAATGAAAATACTATTTTTCGGTAATACTCCCGCAGCAATTGAATTTGACAGTAATAAAATGTATCAAAAACTGTCCACAACGGCTACTTTTGACTTTTTAACTTTTAGTTGTTAACAGGCTACACGGAAAGAAATCAATCAGACCGAAGAGGGTTGGAGGGCGACCGAAACCAAAACGTTGCCCGGAAGATGTGTTGGCGATGCCGATGGCGACACAATATCAATGACCCAGGCTCAGGGAGTAGGGCCGACCTCGCGCGGTGTCAATTAATTTCCCTAGAGAAAGGTGTGTATCACACCAAGCGAAGCTCTGTCGCTCAGATATCAAAATAACTATAATAATATGTAATAAAATAATAAATATTTCTTGTTTAAAGACAATAAAAACTATACAAAAGGATAGACGGATAAACAAAAAAAAATGGCCACTTTAACAGTACCTACCTATGGATGCGAATTGCGATTATCTAATATATAAAATTCTCGTGTCACGGTGTTTGTAATTTAACTCCTCCGAAACGGCTCGACCGATTTTTATGAAATTTTATATGCATATTTAGTAGGTCTGAGAATCGACTACTATCTATTTTCCATTCCCCTAAAGGGAGTTCCTGCGGAAATTCCGAAACTCACGCGGGTGAAACCGCGGGGCACAGCTATTCTAATATATAAAATTCTTGTGTCACGGTGTTTGTAATTTAACTCCTCCGAAACGGCTCGCCCGATTTTTATGAAATTTTATATGCATATTCAGTAGGGCTGAGAATCGACTACAATCTATTTTTCATCCCGGAATCCCCGCGGGAACTTCGAAACTCACGCGGGTGATACCGCGGGGCAATTAATAATATCACAGAGGAAAAAAATACGGGGTATGTAGTCAAGTAGGTAGGTATTTATTTTCTACTGCTTGCAGCCGACATCAGTTGCAAAAGCAAAAGCTAAATCGAAATAAGGCAAAGATGCCATTAGTAAATAAGGTGCATTTCCTATGAAACTTCAGTTATAAGCAGATATGTAAATAATTATTAATAGTTATTAGTAACAATTTCTTGCGATAACATCGAAATCGATGTGTTAATGTCTTGAGAAAGTAACTCAGCTGTAATCATAGAGAAAAGAATGTAATATCATATAGAGACGCGCCTGCCATATTGCAGGCGCGTCACAGTTATGCGCAAATGCTCATAAATCTCCAAAAGTCAAAACTACTTGCTGATATCCCAATAAGTATGAGCTGATAGCCTCAACTAAGACATTAGGGAATATCCGTATATTTTTATTATTATTTTAATAAGATAGCTTACATTACCTATAAGATTGTTTTAAAAATCAACGCCACCCAACCTGAAAAAAAAGTTAGAAATAGCAGATTTAAAAATCAACACCACCCAACCTGAAAAAAAAGTTAGAAATAGCAGAATTTATACATTTCAAACGCACGGCATTTTGGCACGTCACGTCACAACATACGGTTAAATGTCTAGCAAGATGTACCTATTGGTCTCTATAATTATCAATATTTTGTATTATTACAACCCACATATAGAACACATAAAAACCGACATCTACTATAAGGAATGCACCCGATAATAAAATAAAGTAATAAAATAATTCAACGATGTCTTTCGATTGTCCTGTATCCACCCCAATCGTAACGAAGAGCGCGCCGGAAATATTGTATGAAACGGTGTGTTGTTTGAATTTAGAACTCTTTCATCTATCGCACACATTGCATTCTCGTGGCTGTATAGCCACAGATGCGTTTACCTTTCGGCACAAATTGTAAAATTAAAAAAAAAATGGCGGTAAAGCGGAGTTCGTTGTTATTGTTAGTAAATTAAATTTATTATGTAAAAGGTCTTTTTTTATTTCCTTGCATTCTTTTAAAAAAAGCACTATATATGCCTCGGCCGAAATAGCCTTTGCAATAATGTACTATTAATTAAAATTCAAAGCAAAAATTAGTACAGTTTTGAATACCGAATTTTTTTTTTCCCCGGCATATTAACGGTATTTATGTCTTAAAAATACATAAGGCAAATAAATTAAAGTAAATATTATAAAATAACAAATTCTATCTGTGAAGTTCTTATTGTGTTTGGCTGTATGGCTCATTTATTTGCCTTAATATCGATACATTTATGAGTAGATACGTTAATGCACTTGTGCACAAAATTCGATTTTGTGCAGCCTATATATATCCTGCACAAACAAGCACTTTCAGAGCATGGGACGTGAAAAATATTATACTTCTCAACAAAGTCATCATTGAAAAACACTTATCAAAATAAATTTTTGACTGCTTCAAAATCTTTATTTTGTTATTGGAGCTAGCCGGAATCCATCTACCCAAACCTCCGAACTCTACAAACTGGAGCAATAAAGTACATAAAAAATCTCACGCATATTCCCTATTAGCGTTATGTGCCATAATCTTTCGGCAACTTGCCGACAGTTAATGCTATGTATTCTGTGGTTGTAATCTACTAAAATACGGTTGCAAACTTATGTGACGTGGTATGATCGTTTCCAAATCCAATAACGTCAACTTATGTAGATACCTAAGTGACGTGGTGTGATCGTATGATCGTTGCCAAATAAGAACGATACAATACTCTCGATGTTTTTTCACCTCCTTGGCACAGATAAATTTTAAAACGTCCTTGGTAAGCTAAGTACTCTCGTCTCGTCTGTGTTTCTATCCAAAGATCATGAATAATCACTACGTGTTTCTATCTTCAATATTATGTCAAGAAAACATCACATAAATGCTACGAGCCAAAGACTCAGGAAACGGCGTAGGTAAAAACTAGGTAGGATGCCTACCTAGTTTTTTAAGTCATTCTAGGTCGGCTCCATACGTATTTTCGAACAAAATCTTGAATCTTGTATCATGTAACTTTGCATTAATTAACATCAACCAATTTTTTTCGAACGAAACGAAATTAATCTACATATAGGTGAGTTCCTTCTTGACCGTCTGCATGTATTCCGTGGTCGCCTCAGCGAGGTCTTTGTCTCCCGCGGTGAGGTCTAAATCCGTGGTCGAGGCCACCGGCGAGCCCTCCTCCGCCTGGCGCATCTTTAGCCGGATCTCACGCATACGCGCCTCCAGGATGCGCTCTCGTTTAGCTTCCCGCTCAAACATCTGGTATAAAACGCATAACTTTAGGACTGTGTCAGGAAAGTGTCACAAAGTATTGTGATCGCGCTTCGTTTAATATGACAGTTACACTGATGATATTAGACATACTGGTACATGAAAATGAATCATCCCTCGGGACGGAAACCAGTTGGGTGATGATAGCACGGGGTGACGGTGAGGGTAGCGTACTGCGTATGATCTGTCGTCGTGGAGATCCATGTGGGAGGCTATACCTAGTAGTGGACGTCTGTGATGATAATGAATACATGTTTATATTATACTTATAGTATATTATTTTATTATAGTTTATACTGTATATGCAGGTCAATTTTGAATCGTCAGTTCGATTAGATATCATTTTTTTCGCGAAACGAACA
Source organism: Zygaena filipendulae (assembly GCA_907165275.2). Classification (NCBI taxonomy): domain Eukaryota; kingdom Metazoa; phylum Arthropoda; class Insecta; order Lepidoptera; family Zygaenidae; genus Zygaena; species Zygaena filipendulae. The sequence continues at coordinate 6,056,430 of OU015649.1, forward strand.
CACAGAAAATCAGGTAATAAACATAGTGGGTATTGTGGGTAATAGGTACCTAAGAATTTTAAAATTTGGTTTATTTGTAATAGTGATGTTTCCTACAGCCGGTTCGTACCAAGTTCGAAACACACTAGATCGATTTGGTGAATCGGTGCTCGTACACCGCACCGGCGAAATCTAGAGTCGATCACGACTACGAATGATAACGTACGATACCAGTAAATACATACCTAGGTAAAAACCAATTACATACATAGGATCACAATAATATATATAACGTTGGTTAAAGGTAGATTTATGTTCGATTTATTTGTGTTATCTCTAATGTTAGACCTAGCTCCTACATTATTATGTTACAGATTATGTTATTGTTAGATTTCATACCGCAGTAAGCAGCACTTTGTCATTTTTGTCCGTTTGTGCCAAATTATGGGAGAGTTCCACCATGTAAATGTTGCCTTTACGACTCCCACAAGCAACGAGTGTACCCTGAACATAAGAAGTTTAGTAGTTATGTACTTAGTACCATTTTAATTGGACCTAGTATAGTCAGGGCCATCATAAGCATATTCTGCGCCGGGATGCGGGGTGGCCAGCCTGCGCCCCGGGGCACGACGCAATGAAATTTTAATGTTTTATTTATTTAGATATTTCTCAAAATTCTGTAATCATTTTGCTTCAAGTGCGGCGGCTATGATAAAGGGCGCACCACTCTTTTGACTGGTGATTCTGTCGCGCGCGTATTGAATAAATTGCAATTGTTGGTTGGTTACAATAACGTTGCTATTAACTAGCGCTCAACTTGCGTGCGCCCCCTATGACTCTTGGCGCGGGTGCAGCCGCAGCCCTTGAACCCCCGGGTAAAGACGGCCCTGCTAGTAGTAGTGATAGGACCATTGCATACCTACCAATAAAGGTTATCCTTACTTTTATAAATGCGAGAGTTTGTTTGTTTGTTTGTTTGTTACGCTTATTCTTAACCGCTCAACCAATTATCATGAAATTGACATACTAACTGTTGCCCGCGGTTTCAGCCGCGTTAACTTCGGAGACGCCGCGAGAATTCCGGAATAAAACTGCCCTCTACCCCTTTCTTTCTGTACCTCTGCGTGTATGCAAAATTTCGTAATGATCGGTTGAGTCGTTGACGCCCGCGCGTGAAAGCGTAACAAAGTACTTTTTCCGAAACTTCCAACAATCATCGTCATATTTCAACTAATTTACACAAAACCTTGACAAATTATATACCTAAACCTTCCTCATGAATCGCTCTATCTATTGGTGATACCGTTGTGTAACCGTTCAGTTTTTTAGCTTATCTCGAACAGACAGACAGACAGAAGCGGCAGAGGACTTTGTTTTTGTAATATGTAAGGAAGAGTAAGTGAACAAGTGGTGCACGCACCCCTTCATGTGTGCGCACGCGCAGCAACGGCTCCTCGCACACCTGCATGGTGAGCACTGGCTCGTGCTGCCGCCGCAGCAAGTCCCACATGCTCACTAGGCCGTTCCACTGCGTCATCAGCATCAGAGACAATCTGGACACCTCATGACAGTCATACCGATATTTGTATAAACATCGGTACTTATCATAAATAGATACTATATAAAAATCTCGTGTCATGATATTTGTCCGGGAACATCGAAAGTACAGAACCCATTTCAATTTAATTTTGTACGTCATGTGTCTTGCTTGATCCAACTTGAGAGATAGGATACTTTTTATCCTGGAATTCACGCAAGAACTCCAAAGTTTTAAAAGGAGGAATTTAAGCTACTTTGATCGATTTCCTGCGGGAACTTCAAAACTCACGCGGGTGAAACCGTGGGACGCAGCTATGGTAAAAATATAAAGAAAAGTACCGATAAATCACAGAAAAAGCTTTAACAAAAAACGAGCGTTACGCGGGTTGATGACCTTTACATCTGATTTTTCAGCGCACTAGAAATATAATGAAAGGGTGAATGAAACCTAACAATTTTAATGAGTAATTAATTTAACATCAAATTTTTTATTTACTCCCCTCCCAACACGTCCGCGTCCCTTTTAACCTTAACAGTATTATATTATCTGTGACTTGGATATTTGTTCTTTTGTACCAATGATCCTCCTGAGCATTTTCGTTGCTTATAATATTGCCTCACGCCAAATAACCTTGATGCGTAGGTAGAGGTTTCTAATGTAGTTGAAGTTAACTGTTAACTGTTAAAAGTTAACTGTTAAAAGGTGTAATTTTAATCAACCTAGTAGGGCTCCAGCAAGCTGCAGTGATCTTGTGGCGCAAGGGTGGCGCCCACACCACGGCAGACTCGCGACACTCCTCGCTCCAGACGCGCGCCGTCCACTCACCCACAGACAGGAAGTTCTTCATAAAGCCTGGGTTACGCTCCAGCGACCACACGGGGCCATTGTGAGCGTCATACTAAACAATATAATTATCATGAATCCAGTGAACGATAAATAATAATTTAAAGGTTATGTATAGGTACTACGTCAATTAAGGAAAGGTTGCAAGTTTCTCAATCGACTTTTCGTGATCCGTCCGAAAACAAAACTTAGAGATAAACATCGTCAAGGCTACGCATAAGCATAGTACCTACAGTAAAAACAACTCGAAGATTAACCTTCGCGGGTAGTTTCTCCATGGGTGTTTTGCCCTTGCGATTTCCAGAAATTATCAATCCATTTTCGGTGCCCACCATGAAACGCGTGGGGATCGTAGGTTCGTACTCCATTATAGTTATTCCATTGGTATTGGCCATACTCTGTACGTCAAATGATGATTTGACAACGTCCATTAACATCTCGTCGGTGGGCTCACTCATATTGCGCATGTCCCACCACTTGCAAGCTCCGTCCGGTCCACCCGAAAAGAATTCCTGACCCGATTTTGAGTTAATAAAAATAACGCTTCGTACAAGATCACGATGCGCCACGTGAGGGGGACATGTACCTAGAGGTCCACCGCCTTGTCTTCTATCCCAAAACCCGACCTGTCCGTTAATAAGTCCACCGGCCAGTATGTTACGTTCCCTCGGACTAAATTGTAGATCTAGCAAGGCACACGGCGGAGTCAACGTAACTTCGGGATTATTCGCATTTTCTATATCCCAAATAAATGACTTGATGCCGCCTCTTGGATTACGGTTAAAATCGACATCGAGGTAAGTGACCGCGAAACGACTGCCCCCCTCCGGTTGCCAGCAGATGGAAGTGATCGGTCGTTTGGGGCCGAGCTCGCCTCCGTCGCGGTACACGTTCACCGTACGACAGCTGTTCCGCTCGATCGCCGGCATTTCAGATATCTCTGCGTAGTACGTTTGATACAACTCGATGGCGTTATTCTGTAGAACGTAGTGTTCCATGCCCTTAGAATAAAAAAACAAACTTTGAACGTCGCGCCGCTTCGGTGGCATGTCAGTGGCATGTAAACAAAAATATTTTTATCTGTACTTACCTACTAAATTACGGAATTTAACTACTAAATTACGGACTACTAGGGGTGAGTCGCGCATGTGCGACTCTCTCCAATCTCCATTAATTAATAGGAATTTTAAGTTTTATTTATGTAAGTATGTACACAGTTTTTGTTTTGGCAATAAATGTTTTTTTTTTTTTATTTAAATAAGAATAGGTACATAGATAGGTATTTATATTTACCTACTATCATACATTTAAATATTTTCGGTTTATAGATTACATACCAACAGACTAACCCTTTTAGGGTTCCGTAGATTAATAGCAAAATATAAAAACTACAACAAATTTTATAATAATACTGACGGCCGCACTCAGAGTCATTTTAATGATTACTTAGTTAATTTTAAGTAAAGATTCTTAAAACAAAATTAAGTAACTAATCATTAAAACGACTCTGAGTGCGGCCGTTATAATATAATGATATTATGTAGATTTAAACTTAGATAATATAACTAAAAAATCTAAGTACGTAATAAACTAAGTACGCGGAAATATTATTTTCACTTCAGTAGCTCAAACATGTAGGTAGGTTTTGCTGACTGAAATCAGTAAGCAAAATGCGATTTTGCTCACTGAGTGAGACAAAGTAACTTTTTAATTTTTGTTTTCAGAAAGCCGCGCATATCTTATTCAGTTTACACTCTATCTCTTTCCCGCCATTAGAAAGAGAGAGAGAGACAAAGACCAGCCCTTTCGAAGTTCCAATTATAAATTCGACCTCAAAGACAAACACGTTCGGAAATTTGTACCTACTAAAGAAATTTAGCAAAAAGATAATTGTCTTTTAATGTAATTTATTGAATTTTTTACTTATTGTTGTATTTAAACGAAAATAAGTATTTACTGCAAATAAAACAGATATTTACCCTGTAAATAACTATTATCTCCTAAAGTGTTCTCGCTGCTGAAGTGAAAAGTTATGTGTGTTACACGAGAGCAAAGTTTTTTGTATCTTGTGCCTTTGAATCCCTCGCCACACTCAGGATTCAGCTTTAGAATCACTCGCTACGCTCGTGATTCAATCGTTGACTCCTTCGCTTGCTCAGGATTCAAAATCAGCACTCGCAGCGAAAAACGACTTTGCTCTCTTGTTGCACAAATAACTATTAAACAGATGTGACATGCGATTCTAAAGTCATAAAAAGGATTTTTCACTTCAGTAGCTCAAACATGTAGGTTTTGCTGCCTGAAATCAGTGAGCAAAATGCGATTTTGCTCACTGAGTGAGACAAAGTAACTTTTTAATTTTTGTTTTCAGAAAGCCGCGAATATCTTATTCAGTTTACACTCTATCTCTTTCCCGCCATTAGAAAGAGAGAGAGAGAGACAAAGACCAGCCCTTTCGAAGTTCCAATTATGAATACGACCTCAAAGACAAACACGTTCGGAAATTTGTACCTACTAAAGAAATTTTGCAAAAAGATAATTATGTCTTTTAATGTAATTTATTGAATTTTCAACTTATTGTTGTATTTAAACGAAAATAAGTATTTACTGCAAATAACTGATATTTAACCTGTATATATTTATTTCTAGTTTCAATAATGTTACTTAATATATTATATCTCCTAAAGTGTTCTCGCTGCTGAAGTGAAAAGTTATGTGTGTTACACGAGAGCAAAGTTTTTTGCATCTCGTGCCTTTGAATCCCTCGCCACACTCAGGATTCAACTTAGAATCACTCGCTACGCTCGTGATTCAATCGTTGAATCCTTCGCTTGCTCAGGATTCAAAATCAGCACTCGCAGCAAAAAATGACTTTGCTTTCTTGTTGCACAAATAACTATTTTCTCACTAGTTTTGTACCACGCTCTTTTCAACTACCTGCGCGAAGGTACAATTTAAAAACCACTTTAAACTAAAATCACTGTCAATGAGATAAATATATCGTGTAGTTTTTGAAATAGGTAATTACTAATTAGGTAGGTAATTAGGTATACACATATAACGTGTGGTAAAATTAGTTTCAAATATTTACAGGGTTGAAAGTATACACTGTTATAAACATGTTCATAAAATAAAAAATCAAAACGAAAACAACCTGTGAAAGCGCTCGCCGCTCAATCCCTTTACACACACATCACCGCGCGCCAGTATCTTAAGATCAATGACCTCGATCGTCGCTCGATCGAGCTGACCAGCTGAGCAGCATCGCTCGCTGTGTGCGTAGCGCGCGCCTTGTATACGTATTAAGTGAGCTACCTACGTCGTGTATTGTTACCTTGTAATGTTTTTTCAACGAATTTATTTTCCCCATATAAAACTACCGAACTTATAATATTATCTTTTCGCTTATCCTGTTTGTTATAATGTATACTTTCAGCATACTTTAGTTAGTATTTATTAAAGAAAACACTTTAATAGATTTCCTTGTTTTCTTGATTTATCGAGACGTGTATTGCAGTTACCAATATTACGAGTTACCCGACCGCACACATACGAATTATCGGGTTCAAGACAATTCCACAATAAGGTTAGCAAAGCAGGACAGCCGAAGGTGTCAATTCCATACAATACACAGTAGATTAGCCTTCGGGTGCCTAATTTGTTTATCTTATCGGAGAATTGACCGCAGATATTTTCAGTTTTCACCGCCCCGTTAAAATATTTTCAGCTAATTTTGCCACATCTTATATTATATTCGGAAATAAAAATTAATTTGAACGTTCGTTCTTCCCTACTAACCCTTCACTACCACCACCTCAAGGTTTTATACGGGGATTCCCGATTCCAAATGTTGACGAATGACGGTGTTATAATATGGGCGGGATTCTACCACAACTCAAAAGGTTACAATCTAGGTAATTAGCAAATCATTATAGGCATTGAGTGCTTTATATAATTCGCTAACCGGTGAAACCGACATAACGCAGTGAATGTAATTGTCTTCCTTTTCAATTTTACGTCGATATCGTTGTGTTGCTTCAGGATCCACCACATTCACATCCTTAGGCCAACCGCCTTCTGCATGGTTAGCGCCTGATGATGTGTATTCAGCCCTATATAAAGCACAAAAGTTAATACCTAATATTATAAAGAGGAAAGATTTGATTTTTTGTTTGTTTGTTACGATTTAACTCAAAAACTACTGTACTGATTTCAAAAATTCTTAGACCATTAGAATGCTACATTATCCCTGCGTAACATAGGCTATATTGTAACCCGGAATTCCTGCGGGAACTCCGAAATTACCGCGGGTAAAACTGCGCGGAACAGCTATTCCTAAAAGAAATCATCCACAAAAAGTTTTGGAACGGAGCTCATATTATATTACGGCGCAATCTTCTATGGCATACTACACGTTTTCAGGGGTATCTACAGCTGAGAAGGACATAGGGTACTTTTTGTTCTGGAATTCCCGCAGGAACTCCGAATTTCCCGCGAGTAAAACCACGGGGGAACAGCTATCTCTGAATCTACTAAACCGATTTTGAAAATTCTTTCACTTATAGAAAGCTACAATGATCCTGAGTAACATAGGGTACTTTTTACCCCGGAATTTCCGCGGGAACTTCGGAGTTTGTAAGTTCGTGAGTTTGTGAGATTGTGGGGGTACCTAATCTCTGGATCTACTGAACCGATTTTAAAAGTTTTTTCATTAAAAGAAGCCACAATGATCCTGAGTGACAGAGGGTATTTTCTATCCCGGGATTCCTGCGGGAACTCTGGTGATTGTGAGTTTGTGAGGTTGTAGGGGTAATCTCTGGATCTGCTGAACCGATTTTAAAAATTCTTTCACTTACATAAGAAGCTACAGTGATCTTGAGTGACATAGGGTACTTTTTATCCCGGAATTCCCGCGGTAACTCCGGAGTTTGTGAGATTGTAATCTCTGGATCTACTGAACCGAGTTTAAAAATTCTTTCACTTATAGGGAGCTAAAGTGATTCTGAGTGACATAGATATATACATATATATACTTTTTATCCCGGATTTGTTTTTTTTTTTACTAATTCTTTCTTGCATAAAAAAGTACAAATGGCGAACTTAATGCCGAGTGGTAACTCTGAAATAACCGCGGGGGAAACCGCGTGGGTCAGCTAGTTATCTAATAAAAGTTGTTAATGCGCAAACATGAACAAAAAATCTTTGAATGGAATAAATAATAATCGAGGCGAAATGTACGTAGGTACCTATAAATCATAACAATTCGTGAACATAACCAAAAAATATAATATGTAGGCACCACTTCTTTTTTTTAATATAATACTTTAGGTTCTCTCATTAGAGCCACAGGAAATATGATGTAGATCACAGAAAGTATATTCCTTGCACTGGTGATTAATGATAACAGCTACTATACTCGAATGGGGACGTTGACTACCTTTGAAAATCAAAATCCTAATTAGTCCGTCAGTTAGAAAATAAAAAAAAAACAATAGACACGTGTTTTTTGCTTTTTCAAATAATATACAGAGATAAAGCGCATTAAAGTTTAGGGTGAGGGGGTCGTGACTCGTGACGTGACTAACCGCTAAAACCGGCATTCAAACTGTCCGTCAAGTGACGTCACGCGAAATTTCAACTCAATGTATCGCCGTTATTTTTTGATTACGTAAAAAAGTCAAAAATACGTGTCCAATATTTTTTATTAATCTACAAGAAACTAAAACTAAAAAAAAATAGTCTTGTATAGGATAAGAAATGGAATGTACCTTATAGTGTTCACATGATGTTCAGAGAACACAGGTGTATTCTGTGTCAACTGATGAACTGGATTGCGCAATATGTATCGTTTTTGTTCAGATATATCGGGCGGGATAGTGTCGCACATCTCGGGTCCTTGCTCGCAGAACAACGGCTGTCGACCGAAGTCGCAACGCTTTTTCATATACTGATACGAGATTTCCACCATATTTAGAATATGTAAGTACCTACTATTTCTGAACTAATTATAGATCCTGAAAGGACTTTCACTGATTTACAGCGTCTAAATTTTAATTATCAATATTTTATTAGTAGGTAAGTATAGCAATGTATACGTTTACAATAATTCTGTCAATTCTAATATATTTTAGTTGAGAATTTAGTTTCAAAATTTGAAATGAAACGCACGATAATAAATTGTCTTTGGTTTTAAAAAACAGAATGACTTATTCCAAAACATTGACTGAAATACCTATACAAAGAGGATTTTTGTAACTAACTGATGGGCATTGTCGTGCGCATGGTAGGTATATTAGGTAGATTAAATCTGAATTTAGAAATGGTGGTAGGGCGCTCTCTAGTGCCCGGCTGACTAGTTTATTTATTTATTTATTTATTTATTCTTTATTGCACAGTGTGTACAAATGGCGAACTTAATGCCTTGCGGCATTCTCTACCAGTTAACCATTGGGTAGACAGAGAGATATAGAAGATGGGGTGTGCAAACAAAACTAGTTGCCACATTCAAGTTGCAAATCTATCGCCAAGCACCTAACGGTGTGTTCCGGCAGCCCCACTTGAAAGCCAGTTCCCATCACCATTCCTGCATGCCTTCTGGTTTTGCAGATGTCCATGGGCGGCGGTAATCACTTACCATCAGGTGTACCACTTGCCCGTTTGGCCCCTATGACATAAAAAAAAGATATTTTTCACTTTTCAGTGTAGTAAATAAGTATAAGTACCTACCTAATCACTATTAACTACGTTTTAATAAGTATATGTATCTACATACTTGCGTTTGTTTTTTCACTTCTCAGGCTCTGAAAGTGCTCATTTGTGCAGGATATAGGCTGAGCATTAACGTATCGACTCATAAATGTATCTATATTAAGGCAAAGAAAATGAGCCATACAGCCAAACACAAAAAGAAGTTAACATAGATTGAATTTGTTATTTTATTATATTTACTTTAATTTATTTGCCTTATGTGTTTTTTAAGAAATAAATAGCGTTAATATGCCGGGAAAAAAATTTTCTTCAGCATTCAAACTGTACGAATTTTACTTTGATTTTTAATTAAAGAAATGTTATGTTTACTACTGTTTTATTTCCTCGCAATCGAAGTGAAAAGCAGAATTTATAACTCGTCCAAAAAACCATTTTATCCTCGACATTACTATCTAATGGTTCATTTTGTGCACTTGTTGTAAAATCTACTATTTTTTATGTTAACCCAGTAGGTATAGCTGAGCACATCTGACAAAGAAAAGGTTGTATGTCCAATCCATGGTCCAATCAAATGCACGTTTGTTAATTCTCATTCTCAATGAAAACGTTTTTTTAAATCGATAGATATATGTACCTATTCGAAACTATCACCAAAGCGAATTTAATAACTGCGTTTTACGTACCTATCACCACAAATTGCTAAAAAAGCTAATTAAATTAACCAAAAGAGAATATGCGCTAAAACTCCATCTATGCATTTGTCGGCGATAAAAAGAATAATGGACTCCATGAAAAGGTAACACTAAGCCTGGAAGAGAACCATTTTAAATCATGGTGGCAGCAGACCAATTTCCTTTATTCAAACTGGCTACGTTAATAGCACGCCAACTCAGTGCCCCGATAGCCACCAGAATAAAAGTGAGTTAACGCGTTTAAATTATTCCTATCCAATCTTTGGTAAGAAATAAAAAGTTACCTACGTGGTTGTTTTGACAGCAATACGCGAAGACGCACCCCCGGTTCAGCCAGTCGATATGTATGCGGACGGGACGCGGATACCGTTCCATTGATCTGCACTTCAAGATGTGGATGCTGAACCTGGGTCGTCCGGTGCGTGCGCCGCCGCTCTCCGACCGCGAGGCACTTGAAGTCGGTGCCGACATACTCGGTGCCGCCATTGCATCGCCATCACCGCACTATTCCACGACATACCAACTTATACCTACATTATTTTGACTTATCTGTCTGTAAAGCCCGCTCCACATTCACGCGACAATCTTGCGAGAATGAGAGAAAACCACGAGAGATGGCGGAGAACATCGGCTCTACATTCACGTTCTCGTGGTTTTCTCGCGTTCTCGCAAGATTGTCGCCTGAATGTAGAGCGGGCATAACTCTTGTAATCCAACTAGTCATAATATTTAGTTTTTTAGAAATTAGGTATTTTTCCACTGCACTATCCTTACCATTATAAATGCGAATGTGAGTTTGTTCGTTACGCATTCACGCCATAACTACTCTATTATGAAATTATGCATACACGTTGTCAAGGATACACAGAAGGTAGGGTACTTTTATCCTGGAATTGCCGTGGGAACTCGCATTTCTATTCGCCTAAATTTCTGGCTTTCCTCAGGATTCTTATATTGAACCGAGACCTACGGGCAACGGCGGAAGTTTTCACTTATGCCGTCCAACTTATCAGGCCGAGCAAAGCGAGCCTTGGTATCTAGATAGGCCACAAATCACAATGTATGCATTTTTGTAGTGAAATTTACTTTCAGCTAGTTTAACTTTTAAACATTTTCACTAAGTTATGCTGTATTTTTCGCGTTTAGATAACATTTCTTCATGCTTCTGTTATACTTACCTAATATTAATTTAAAATCTTGTTACACTTCATAAATACCTAAAAATATTAGGTAACGATTTATGCCATAAACAACACAGATATTAATGTTGAACGATTTTATTAGAACTAGAATTAGAATAAGATAAAAAAATTAAAACCGACTTCCAAAAACAAAACTAAAAAGCTAAAAATAACAAAATAGCGATTTAATCAAAAATACAAAAATACATGTAATATTATCGGTTTGTGCTCCCACTGATCGTTTGAATTCGGTACCAAGCCCGCTCTGCTCACTTGGGTTGTTCTGCTCACGACGAGCTCGTGGCGGGAGTCGACTTAGCCCATCTTAGTTTAGTCTTAGTAACTTTCCCTTGTAGCCACCAGTGGAGCTAGGATGCGCAACATGATAAAATTTTATCGAGCCATTTTATCGATTCTCGTCGATATAATAATATATCGTTTTGTCTACCAGTGGTAAAAAATGTTTGACCGAATCTAGTCTTAACTCAGTACCCCACTACTGCACTTTTTTGCTTGGACGCCCACAAATATTTGTCGTGTCGACAATTTTATCTTTCGTTCGATAAACATATCATGTTGCGCATCCTAGCTCCGCAGGACGAAAATAGATTTTTTATATGACGGGTGGCGGTCATCATTGTGACCCGCCTATTCCCCGCCTAGCCTCAGTTTCCTATTGCCTCCCGGACGAGCAAAGCTTAGAAATACTAAAGGAACATAATATCTGGGCGTCCAAGGTAAAAGTACCAGTTCTCGGCATTTAGTTTCCGAGATATAAGCAGTTTTGTAAAGTCCAGTGAAAAATTAATCTTAATCTACAATAATAAAAATCTACGAACAAGCAAGTATAGAAGTCTATTTTTTTTGTTTTACATAAACTTTTAAAATACTTTTTCTCAAATCAAGCTTTTTCAAAGTTTCAACTTCAAATGTTTGAAAAAAAAGTGTGCTAGTTTTTGAATATTTTTTCAATCCTTACTATCAATTGACTGTTCTAGATACCGAATCTAATCTTAACTCAGTAGGTACCCCACTACATGATAGGTACCTTTTTACGTGGACGCCCACATATAATTATGATGAAGCTCATATCTTTTTTGGTAAACTTCATAATTGCCTGCACTAAATTTATGTCGAACTTTGAAGTGATCTTATTGGTACCTATCTACTTTTAGGTGAAATGGTAATATTTGCGTTGGGTGCTTGTATAATCACATATGAAGTTAACCGTCAAGCGGCAAAACAAGAGCTAAAAGTGAGTTTAACTCACAAGATTTAGCAGATTCTCACTGAAATAAAATTAAACTATAAATTACAATCTTTGTTTTTTATCTCTTTTACAGTTACTTGAGCAACGTTCGCAATGGGTAGCCCTGCTAGTAGCACTAGAAGAATTACAGCGTGAGCTTCTGTTACAACAAGATGAAATAGACCAGTTACATGATTCGCTTGTCCGTCTTCAGTCTGCGCCTACCCACACATCACCTACAGCACCCTCCGCAGCAACACCAGTGACGCCTGCGCCATCTACTTCTGAGTCGGTGGATTCGGATGCCACTGAATTTTCATCAAAAGTCACTCCGTCGTCTTTCACCACAACAAATCCACGTTGCTCGTAAACTTGAGTGGCCCGATTTTAAGGTGCGTTTATACGCTCATTCAACAAAGTTGAACAACGGATTCTCGTTTTCTCCACTCGAATAGTTTTCTATAATGTTGTATGGTCAACTTGTGGTCAATATTGATCGAATCCGACATCTGCAGGAGCAACAGATTCGACAGTTTCACATTGTATGTATGCTTTCAACAATTGGCAACTCGACGTTTTGCCTTGGAGATAGATATAATTTCATAAGTTGGTAGTTTCCTACCTTACTTTGAAAAGTTGGTACCTAGATCTTCCGCTTGTTTTTTAAAAAGTTTCCTAGCCCTTTTACCGCCATCCATCCCCGTAATATCACGATCTACAAAAGACCTCCTGGGAATGCGAATGTGAAAGCAAATTTATTGATTATTTATTAATCCCCAAAATAAAAAACGGATAAACATCATGATAAATCTTCTCTATTCTTATAGTTTATTAGTTTTTAATTATAAAAACATTTTCTTCTATCGTGTCAATTTTACTTGAACCTCTATTCAATTTATAGTAGTGATAATTTAGAATTCACTTGAGATTCCAGGTCTGTAAAATCTTCATTCAATAATTTTGAGAGCAACTTATTATTCTAAAGTAAAAGTAGTTTGAGTTGAATCACAGATAATATAATACTATACTAGGTTGAATGTTTTCAAAAATTTGAAAGGTAGGTAGATTTTTTGTAGGTACCTACATACTAAATAGGAGTTAGGTTACATTACATTAGGGTAGAGATTGTCCGTGAGTTTGACACTAAAATTAGGTAGATCTACCGAAAAGTTGGTAAGAGTTGGCAAGGCTGCGCAGAATTTTCAACTTTTTCAACTTTGTCAACTGCTCATAACCTTTTACGAAATATTGCTTTTCCCGATGCAGGGACCTTAATGTTTGAGGAGTTCTCCTGGTACATCACCATCAGTTCCACTTCACCATATACATTGTGACGAACATAAATGTTTAGAAACCACATTAAAGTTAACGAATCGGCTTCTGTGAAATACCAATTATTTATTTTATTTATTTATTTATTCTTTATTGCACAGTGTGTACAAATGGCGAACTTAATGCCTTGCGGCATTCTCTACCAGTTAACCATTGGGTAGACAGAGAGATATAGAAGATGGGGTGTGCAAACAAAACAATAATTAATATACTTAATACTAGACACTAATAATTAATAACTAAAACATAAAGATGCAATTTACTCACAATACATACTATAACACATGCATATCCTACACATACCGACACAATAAAATACATACACACATAGTATATATATACACACACATACACATATACATACATACATACATACCATATTATACATACTGAGTGGACATACATAAATATCTAATAATATACCTAAAAATATAAAAGTTGAGAAAACGGGAGAGATAAAGACGGACACAAGTTTTAAATCGCCACTCAAGGCAGTCTGCTGGACTCCAAGAAATGATTCCTCACTCTACTCCTAAATATAAATTTGTTGGGGCATTTACGCAGCTCTACAGGCAAGTCATTCCAGAGTTGTACGGCAGTTACAACAAAAGATTTTGAAATGAATCCGGTATGATGAGAAGGAATATAGAGAAGGAGGTTATTAGAGGATCGTAGTGAGAGTTAATGAGAATCGGAGAGAAATTTAAATTGAGACTTTAAGTATTCGGGACAGTGTGGATCATGTAAAATAGAAAATAGGGTACAAAGGACACGGACATTCCTGCGATCTTGCATAGGTAACCATTTAAGTTGGGAACGGTATCGGGAAATATGGTCATATTTCGCAGACCGAAAGTAAATCTAACGCAGTTATTAGGAAGACGATCCAATTTATTGAGAAGTTCCTGAGATATGTCGGAGTAGCAAACATCGGCATAATCAAATAAAGGAAGGATAAGAGAGCATACTAAGAGAAGCTTAGTACAGCATGGAAGAAAAAACTTAAGGCGATAGAGAGCACGCAATATACCCGTGACCCTACGACTGATTTCGGTCACATGAGCGTTCCAGTTTAATGTTGAATCTATAGTTAAACCTAGATCTTTTACAGTATTACTAAAAGAAATTCAAGCACCTTCATAGTAGACGGTCGGTATATCACCGATCCGGACCCTCTCGAGAAGCCTTGAGCTACCCACAACAGTTGCCTGACATTTCCCAGGGTTCACAGCAATGCCAAAACGACGTGACCAGTCCGATATGAGCTCCAGGTCTGTGTTAAGCTGAGCTATGGCAGAATCGATGTCGTTAGCCCTGGCTTGTGCATAAAGTTGCAGGTCATCTGCATACAGATGGTACGAGCTTTTAAGTTGAGGGGTAATAAAATTAATAAAGATAGAGAATAGAAGAGGTGAGAGAATACCGCCTTGCGGGACACCAGCAGCCAAATCATACCAGTCAGAAATCCCTGAACTGGTTCGGATGGCCTGCTGACGACCGCGAAGATACGACGAGAACCAATCCAGTGCAGATGATGATAGGTTAAGACGAGAAAGCAGTCAGTAGAATGTCATGGTCAACACAGTTGAAAGCATTGGAAAAGTCTATCAAGACTAAGAAAGTTAGTTGCGATCGTTCCATGCCATCCCTAATATCTTCGGTGATTTTTAACAGGGCAGTGGTGGTGCTGTGGCCTGATCGGAAGCCGGATTGAAGGGACTGAGGGTGTGGAAATTTGAAATAAAATTGGAGAGTTGTTTGTGGACCACAGCCTCAAGGATTTTAGAAAGGAATATGAGGGGTTGGAGACTTTTGCAAGAGGAATTACAAAAGCTCTGCGCCATAACTCAGGAAATTCACCAGATGTAATCGAAAAATTTTGTAGTTCCGATGACCATATGTGGTCTTCATCATCAGTTCCGCTTCTTCAAATTTTGCTTTTCGAAAGCAAATGAACGATTTACTATAAGAAATACCCAAATCGTTATAGGTGCGCCTTATAATTTTTGAAGAGTTCCCTCGATTTCTCCAAGATCCCATCATCAGATCCCGACTTGGTGGCAATGGGACCTAATTGGGAGTATACCTACCCTTTCAAACAAAATAGTAGATTGTATCACAAGGTATTAAAATTGTATTTTTAGGGCGAGGGCGTTATTTTTATAGAAGCAAAAGCGCAGCAAGGGATTCTTATATAGAATCCTGAACGGAGAGAGGGATTCAAAGGACATCGCCAGAGGAAAAAATAATTTTAATGCCGAGTGGTACACTCTACTTTTCATCCCCCTCTATGAGAAATGAAACAAGAAATCGCTATAATATATTTATTTGTTATTAAATATATTACAAACCTAAATATTTATTGCGTCCATTTTCACAGATTCCGGTCTCTTCACTACTTGACGAATACATTTTGTGAAATGAATAAAATTGCAATATCAGATAAATAAACATACACAGCACATCAGTTGCCGCCTTTTTCTTTTTTTTTTTTGTTTGAGGCGCGAGTCTCACCGGCCAGTATATTCATATAATTTTTGCAGTATTTGACGTTCGACCTCCTTGGTCGTCTCTGGCGATAGACATTACAAGTTTCATATTCCAAATTCACAGCTCATTATTAGCAGTTTAGCGGGTTAAAATGGATTTCAGTACAACTTTACTAACGAAGGGAACCTAAACGTAATACCTTAGGTACACTTATATGCGAATAAAACGTCAGTTTTTAATAGATGGGATGAAAAAATAATTTTTGAAATCGGTCTAACCGTCTTCGAGTAATCGGTGAACATACATAAAAAAAAACATACATACAACCGAATGCATAACCTCCTCGTTTTTGGAAGTCTGTTAAAAAACGGCAACCTCCCGAAGAAAGCCCATTCATCTTAGTTCACTGTTTCACTGGATCACTATTATGCAAAATCCACTTAATTCACACAATATTAATCACAATAAACTAATTTGTAAAACAAAAAACAAAACTGACGTCTATTTTATTAGAGAATACGACTGCTTACCATGTAAGTAAGGAAGCTTAGAAAGAGAATATTACGTCACGTCGGATTAAAGGTTCTTGTTATTTTTACGAAATATTAAGAGAAGTCTTTGAACACACACTGGTAAACACTATCACTCACTTTAACGTTATAGTTCAATAGTTAAATATAGATATAGAAGGCAGATAATATATTTAGAGCAGAATTTCACAACAGTTTATGTTTATACTCTTTGACAAGATGTAATCAACAGCACAAATTAACTAGACATATGTCTAAAGACGGCAGGCGGTTGGCTAGCAACCGTTTAGAATTAGAACACTACACTTTATGTCTCTTCACTAATGTCTACACTCCATGGCATTGCTATCCAACCTTAACACTTTCCCTCATTAGTTGAAGAGGCTTTGTAAGCCTAATTCCTCTCTAATTTTTATGAGCCTTGGCTTCGGAACTGCCTTGGTCATAAGGTCAGCCAGTTGTTCCTCTGAACTAGTTTTAATCACATGAACTAAACCTTCTTGTACTTTTTCTCGTATAAAGAAATGTCGTATACGAATATGTTTAGTTCTTTTGTGAAATTCAGGATTGTGTGCAAGGCGTATGGCTGCTTCATTATCTACATTCAGGGTGGGAATACCTTCTAAGCTTGTGAGTTGGCTGTAGATTCTTTGAAGCCACACAAGCTCACGTGCGCCCTCGCTCGCTGCAACAATCTTAGCTTCAGTCGTCGATATCGCAACCGATGCTTGACGTTGACTTAGCCAGGAAACAATCCCTCCAGCAAATAGGCACGCCACTCCTGTTGTTGAGCGTCCGGTTTGCTCATCACCACCATGATCCGCATCACTGTAGCCTTCAATGTAGGCTCTTGTGGCATTGGAACTGTATCTGATGCCGTAGGAAATTGTACCTTTAAGATATCTAAATATCATTTTGACTTTAAGCCAATCAGCTTGGATTCTCAAGTTTTCTTGATACTACTCCGACCGCGTAAGCAATATTAGGACGTGTACCTGTCATTAAGTAAGCTAGTGCTCCCACAGCTTCTCGGTACGGAAAGGAGACGGGCGAAAGTTCATAGAAAGTTGGGCCTGTGGTGTACAGTAACGATTACTGCATTATTTTATTTGTATATTAATACCATTTAAATAAAACTGAATTCTTTACGATTTCTTAATGGGAGAAAGAAAATATAGGATGTTAATGGTTGGTACAAAAACAACCTCTAAGGTATTCATACACCGACCTCTCACGTTAGATATACTTTAAAATAATCATTTGACTTTATTGTAAACTAGAACTAACCTGAATTTATTGTAGGACATTCACACAATGAAGATTCAGCGGCCGTCCAACTAGATTCTTAGAGGTTTAAGAGAATTATAAAAAAGCAGAGGGAGTATGAATTAAAAACATTTCTCTTATAATGATTTATTCATCGTCCACTTCATCATAAACTATTAAAATATCATCTAAAAACTGTGCAGGCGGTATTAAATTCTCTTGATGCCTCGCCCAGCTTAGGTACCATATTATGGACATCACATGACAACAGCAACCTACAGTTCTTTTTCCTACCAAGCAATTACAATAATATTGTTTGATAGCCTCTCTACCATTACGAGAACTGTCAACTAAAATATAAGTAAAATATATTTTTGAGCTTACATGTCTCGATTTTATTCTACCTCTTAACAGCCAGCTAGAATCATTTGATATTGACAGTTCTCTTAGTAGGTTGCCTGTATATTAAAACATTGACAATCGATTATGAAATCGATTTAATTTATAAATTACGAGTTACGACTTTTTTTGAAACGAAGAACCATTATTTAAAAAATATATGGTGTTTTTTAAACGAAGAAACCATTATTTAACCATAACCATTATTTAAAAAATATATGGTATTTTTTAAACGAAGAAACCATTATTTAACCATAACCATTATTTAAAAAATATATGGTATTTTTTAAACGAAGAAACCATTATTTAACCATAACCATTATTTAAAAAATATATGCTGTTTGTTAAACGAAGAAACCATTATTTAAAAAATATATGGTGTTTTTTAAACGAAGAAACCATTATTTAAAAAATATATGGTGTTTTTTAATCGAATCCAAAAAAAAGGAGGTTCCCAGCATTTAAATCACTTTTTATAGTATTTTGAATAGTTAATTAATTGTTCGATTTTTGTAATAATATCGATTAGCTTACCTATTTCATCTGGCAACATTGCTTCACAGTGAAAACAAGGAAAGTCAGTATTATTTCGATTAAATATTTAATTTTATATCCAATTATAAAACTGCTTAATATTTTATGATTAACCACAAAAAAACCGAAAAAAAATTATGATAAATATTTCATTTGTGTACATTTGGGTTTGGTTTGAGCCCAAATCCGCCCGTCTCCTTTCTCTTTTACCTGAGGGTTATCAACTTTCCCTGCTTCAGGAGTCTGATCCCTTTCTATGGGTGTTGATACTGAATTACAATCCATCATCCTGAAGCGTTCCAAAATTTTCTTTGTGTAACATTCCTGTTTTATAAATATGGAACTATCTTTAATCTGACAAATTTCCAAACCAAGGTAAAAGGAAGCTGGTTTGTTTGTGATCTTTAGCGTATCCTTTAGTTCTCTCGAGAACTGGTTCACTAGATCTTTATCCGTAGTAGCTACTAATCCATCATCAACATATAAAGTGATGAGGATCTTTTTATCTCCTACTTTCTTTGTGAAAAGATAACAATCAGCTGCTTTCTGCACAAATCCTTTATTTATAAGGATCTCTTCAAAGCACGAGTTCCAGCATCTCGGTGCTTGCTTTAGACCGTATAAACTTTTCTTGAGCAGACAAACTCTTCATGTGCCATCGCTAAAACCATCAGGTTGCTTCATATAAATTTCCTCTTTTAGCATGCCATTGAGGAAGGCTTTGGCGCTGACACTTAATAAAGCTCTTATCGTAGCCATCCGAGCCACCGGACTAAAAGTCTGTTCATAGTCAACCCCTTTTCGTTGCTTGAACCCCTTAACGACCAGTCGCGCTTTATATTTGTCAATAGTACCATCTTGGTTTCGTTTTATTGTGAACACCCACGGCAGTGCCTTTCGGTTGGGTGGTAAATCACATAGCGTCCAAACCTTGTAGTCAGCTAGAGATTTCAGTTCACTTGACATGGCTTTCTTCCATTCAACACTGTCCTCTCTCTCTATAGCTTCTTTGTAAGTGTTTGGAAAGCTCTCGATGCCTACGAAACAAACATAGTAAAAAGTAACAAAATAACTTCTTTGGACGTTTGATGGTTGATCTGTCTCTCAAATTATATCGAGGCTCCATTTCTTTACTAGAGGCTCTACTACTTCTAGTTCCTCTCTATCAGCTTCGAGGAAACAATCACCACTATCGTCACTAAGTCTTTCGATATGAACTTTATCTAGACCCTCGTTATAAACGCTTGCGTCTTGATTATCATGGTAACGAACTGCTTCGTCATGATCTCCACTCTCATGAACTTGATCTATTACTCCATCTCCCTCTAGAGCATGTTCATTAACAAATCCTTCAGGTTCTTGCTCTTGCTCGAAAACGCGTTCGTGACTGGTATCGATATCGGCTCCCTCTGAATTAATAGGGGTTCTGGTGGAAATTCGGAACTCAACATCGCTCTCAAAAGTTATGTCCCTTGACCTAACTGTTTTCTTTCCATCCCAGATTCGATAACCATCGTCGTTTTCGTAGCCTATCAGCGTGTTCGATGACTCGTAAGTGACTTATCTTGGGCTTTTTTCCGTGCCACAGCTCATATGGTACCTGGTCGTCTACTCTACTTGGTCCTGTTCTGTTCAGAACGTAAGCTGCTGTGTTGATGAGTTCTGTCCAGAGCACTTTTGGTAACTCTCCTCTAGCGTACATCATGGATCTCGCAGATTCAACAAGAGTTCGGTTTTCCCTCTCACTACAGCCGTTCTGCTCCGGCGTATAAGGTATAGTGAGTCGCTGCTGAATACCGTGTCTTTGCAGTATTTTTCGTACATCCTGATTATCAAACTCACCGCCATTATCACTAAGTATCGTCTTGACAACGTTCCCAGCGTTCTTAGCCTATGAAAGCATTTGTAGAAGTTTTTCTTTTACTTCTGACTTCTGCTTGATGAAGTAAACTAATCGGTAACTTGAGTAATCATCCTTAAATAGTACGAAATACCTGAATTTCGAGATACTGTTGACGAAGAGACCACAGACATCAGTGTGTATCAGCTCTCCTATAGCTGATGCTCTTTCCCTTGTTCCAAATGGCTTTCGGTGTGACTTACCGAAAATACAGCCCTCACATTTTACTTTATCAAAACTCAGATGAACACCTAACTCACGTTTTGCCACGCGAATTACTTGTTTTTTGTCTTGATGTGCAAAACGTTCATGATAGAGTTGCAGCAAATTTGAACCTGTTATAGCATTGACTTCTATAGTCCTTTGCTTTGTCGGCATGACTGTCTTCATGTCCAACTTGTAAAGTCCTCCTCCAGGGACTCTCCTGCCAACAACTTTAGTTGTACCTGCTATATCAAGCTTACACTCTCTAGTTGTCGACGTGAAAACGCTATTTTCCAACAAATCTTGTGTTGCTAATGTGGAGAAAAGATTTTAAGATTTTATTTGAATTTTATTTTATTTGATGAATCTAATTCAATTTATTTTATTATTATTTTATCATCATTGTATGGGTTATTTTGCCTGAAATAAATGGATTATTATTATTATTATTGTGACGCTCACTAGTAGCAACACTTATGAAATTTGTGGAGGTTTTGTGTTTCAAGTTGTCATAAATTAATAAAATTGATATTTTATTAAAAATGTTGTTCTATCCTGCTTTTTATTTTTCGAAGATTGATTTTTACATCCTCTCACTACAAAATTCGGCATTTTTTCTTTAAAAAATAGGAATTATTACAGCGTGATACACCGCGCGTCGGAATAGCTCGACTGACAAGGTAAGGCGTAGTTTCGTTATATGTGTGTGCGTGTAACTGTGCATGTACACGCCGAGGCGTAGTTTTATCGGCTTCACTTCTTTGTTCACAGCGCTCCGTCTTGACTTTTTATTTCGTCTGAGTTTGTGACATACCTATTTCAAGAGATATCATGACTGTAACCTACGAAATAAATACTGATTCTGATTCTGCTTTTTGGTTTGCCAAGGTTGGTCAACACTGTAGCTACTATTCTGGACTTTTGGCGGCATTAAAATAAAATAAATAAAAGTTCAGTTTAATTTCTTTTACAAATTAGTTTATCGTGGTTAATATTGTGTAAACGTGGTGTAATTTGCATTTATTTTATAAAGTGATCCATTAGTGATAAACAGTGTGTGGAAACAGTGAAATAGATGAAATGAGCTGTTTATCGGGAGGTTGTCGTTTTACTATACAACTTCCCATGCTGCCAAAAGTACCAGTAAAATGCATCTCACTAATGCATTTCATAAGAAGAAAAATTCAACTGAATTGGCTGTATGGATTAAGCCTTTCATTTGCCTTCCCCGAAAAGGGTAAACCTCAGAAGAATAGTTATTCTTCTGATGGGTAAACTTTAACAAAAAAAAACTACTTTTGGCGGCATTTGAGCAAAATGGACGTCATTTTTAGTTATTTTTTTACAAATTAATTTATCGAATTAATATTGTCACAGATAATATAGTACTATACTAGTAATATTGTGTAAACGTGGTGTTTGCATAATAGCGATCCATTAGTGATGGAAAATGTGTGAAAACAGAAAAATAAGATGAAATTTATTAAGGTTCAATTGTAAAGAATTGTTTCCAGAAGTCCCGAGAAAGCATCGAAATGCACCTCACCGACGCTTTTCAATGTACCTAAATAATTACTTCTGAAAAGAAAGACATTTGAACTGGCTGTATGGACTAAAATTCCTTCTTCAAAAAGAGTTTTAACAAAAAACCCTACTAAGCTTTTGGCGGGATTTTAGCAGTGACGGACGTCAGTTTTATTTCTTTGTTTTGCAAATTAGTTCATCGTGGTCAATATATTGAGTGAATGTGGTGGATCTTGCATAATAGTGATCCATTAGTGATAAACAGTGAGTGGAAACCGAGAAATAAGATGAAATGGGGCGTTCCTCGGGAGGTTGTCGTTTTACTATACAACTTACCACAGAGCGTCTTATTAAGGTTGAACTGTGAAGAGTTGCTGCCAAAAGTTCTGGCAAAACATTGAATAGCATTTCACCAATGTATTTCGATGTAAATAACTTCGGAAGAAGAAAAATACTACTAAATTGGCTGTATAAACTAAGCTTCATTTGCCTTCCCCATGGGGGAAAATTAAAAAAAAAACCCTAAAGAGTCCCTCATAGACGTATAGAGTGATTACCTTCTCTCTGGAGTGGAGTCCTTGTAATGTACAGCACCGGAAAAGGCGACACCGGAATGCACGACACGAGATTGTACGCCACCGGAATGTACAGCACCCGTGGACGGAGAATAGAATGGACGAGACTGCTAAAATAATAATAATTACAAGAGTGAGAATGTGCGAATGTTAAATATGTAGGTGCGAGCTGGACGAAACAATTGTTTTTGGTCTCTTTCTTGCGTATCGTTTATTTTTGTCTGCCTACATGTGTATTGTAGGCAGACATCTACGTTGCTCTTTGTTTATTTTGATAAAAAACGTTGTTAGGGTTAGGGTTAGGGTTGTTAGGGTAGGTTGTTAGCTTACCCAGATTAATTTCCCAATTTTTCATATTAGTAGGTACCTATGAGGTGTAACAAAATTATCTCGACCAAGTTTCGTGCCAAGTGCCAATCGTTTCCATCATTTGTTTTTCTTTTCAACGTGGGAAAAATACTGAAAGATTCTAGTCTACTATCTCTCAGACGCTGTATTTTAAAACTTCGGTATCGAATTGAATAAGTTCAATTTGACCGTCAAGAGAATCACGTGTACTGTACCTTTCGTATGTAAGACTGGTACAAAGTGAGTCTAAGCTGAAAAGCTTGCATGCTTTTGACTGTATGAGTAGTGTATGAAATAAACAATTTTATATTCGATTCGATTTGGATATTTTAGAATATTGGGCCTGATGACTTCATTGTCCACGTCATATTATTTTTTAATTTTTCATGTTAATATAGTTTGTAATCTATATATATTTTTTTTCTTTTTCAGATGTCCTTTTAAATCGGTTACTCTTATTAACTGGATAGCAAGCACTGGTCGTGTAAATTGGAAACCAAATAGCTATTCAAGGATTCGTTTCAAGCATTTCCCAAGCAGTTTCTTTTGAAAAACTAACCTCACTGACAATGAGAGCAGCTGACCCGAACTAATAAGCAAGCAATAATAATCGTTTCAAAAATCATAAACCAAGCGCGCAACTTTTGTGATGCCATGACGAGAAATAAACTGGTTTGCCTCATCCGTACCCTGCGCTAAGGCTCTTAAGTTCCAATAAAACGTTATTTGAACCTATATAGTTGCACCACTTAAATTATAAATCCCTTTGACACCTTCAGGAATCGATGATTTATAGTTTATATACAAAACAACCTAGCTATCCTATAAAACTACATTTTACTTCCCATAGCTTTTTCATCGCCCAACAAGCTAAAACTCCCTGGAAATTGGAAGTAATTTATTTAGTGGCAATATTGGTAGTTTACATGTGTGCATAGAAAGAATATCAGTTTCTCTTACCCTATTATAAGCGAATACCTTGTCCATTCTATTCTCCGTCTACGACAGCACCGGAATAGGTGTCACCGGAATTCGAATCCTAGGCCATGAAATCCTGTGCTGTGAATTCCGGTGTCGTGTATACCGGGCTGTACATTATCGGTACGCCGCGGATTGTACGACACCGGAATTGAAGACACCACCACGCCCACCTGTCCTGCTATTGGCTAAGAATTATGACGTCTATGCGCGAGGCAGGGTCGCCATGTCGGGATGTAGAAATGAGTAGTCCGGTGTCTCAGTAACGAATGCTGACATTTATTAGAGTGTTCACATTAATATGTACTTACGTTCTAAGGAATGCATATACGTAGCTATACCTATACATTACACACTACATGATGCTTCGTTTAGTAGATATGTCTAGTTAATTTGTGTTTAGTAGTGTTCAATACATGGAGGACGACTGGGGAGCGTATGCGGGGGCAACCGTACTCACCAAACATACGTAATTCGGACCTTGGAGTAAGCCGGAATTACATGATTCCTGAGTAACATAGGATATTTTTAACAGAGTTTCTGCGGGAGTTCCAAAGTTCACGCGGGTGAATCTTCGAAACGGTTAGACCGATTTTGACGGGACTTTCACTGACAACTAGCTAATGCTCTAAAGAGTAAATTAAGCTACTTTGGAGTTATTGCGGGAATTTCAAAGCACACTTGGGTGAATTAACCGAAATGATTGGACCTATTTTGACAAAACTTTCACTGCTAATTAGCTGATATTATAAGGAGTAAATCATCATCCAAATTACTTAACAATCGTTGTTCTTAAATCTTTCGTGGGATACGATTTATTCCCAAATATAAACTTTCACCAATTTGAAATAGACTCTACAAATCATTTAGTGGACTTGGCTTCATGCGTAGCAAAAAAATGATACCCGACTGACATTTATTTTAAAAAACAATAAAAACGCAAAAGAGTATATACGTAAAACATACTCTAAACTTATTCATTTTAAAAACCAGTGAATAGATTTTACAAAAAAAAAAGAAATATATGTATCCAATTTGGTGCAGTCGTTTGGAAGTTATGCGTTGACATACATTTCGCTGATTCATTTTTATAAATATAGAATTATAGATTATAAATGAACCGAGTTTTACTCACGTCTAGTTTCAAAATAAAGCTGTATTTTAACATTTTATCACCTGTATTATTTTAAAATCGAACTCGTAATCACATCGCAGACCAATCCCTAAACTAAATAGTAGTACTTCCATACACTACTACCTTACTTTTACCAATGAGAAGTAAAAAATTTGTCGATATTGATATATTTTTTTTGTTACTGTTTTTTTGAGCCCTAAAAATTTTGTTTACTTTACGTTAGCCAAACTTAATGTTTTTTTTTATTTTTAGCGCATCGCCGGCCGCTACCGTGGCACGCTCGCTGCACTCGCTGGTCTCGCGCGACTTGGTCACCAGTACAAACCTAACTTAACCAATAAAATCGGAGTGCTCTTTGTCGATTACTAAGAGTTTATGATGTGGCCACGACAGTTCTAATTTCTTTTTTTTTTTTTATTATTATTTATTTACTCAGAAAAAAGTACAAAAATTTTTACGTCAGACACAAAAACCCAGCAGGGTTTATTCCTCCATTTATTTTACTTACTCCAAAAACAGATTAAACATAAATTGTACTTATTTGACAATAACTTGACCCAGTATTTAGGTAACTGGTAAGTAATGTAAACGAGCACAAAGAAAAGGAGGTGTGGTTTCATCGACCAATAGGAGCAGTGACACCAATTCCGGTGCTGTACCTTCGCGGTCAAAAAGTGTTTACCACCTTAAGGTTCATAATTGTATGCACATATCTATGTCGCTAGGTCGATGACATAATATGTGATTTGATTATTTTAGAGTATAAATACTTTTTGTTACAACACGAGAATCGGTCGATTTGACAGATAGGTTTAGAAAACTTTGTGCAAAAAAGAAACCAAAAAATATTAGACTGAACTATGAAAAAACATAATATATATCTCAGTGAACTATCATAAAAATACGGAATTTACGTTTAGCCCTTAAGCCAACCAAAAATAATCTGTTACTATTATAATATGCAAGAATAAAAGAAATGGTCCAATATTTTTATTTGATTTTTTTTTATTTATTTATTCGTTTCTACAAAGCAAGAAATTTACAAAATAGTGTGAATAAACTTTCAAAAGTTTCTCCTCACACTAGATGATTCGAGTCGGTAGGCAACAGTTTTAACAAAATATATAGCTACGATAATGAACGGAGATTGACCAATCCGCCGGTGCACAACAGCAAAGCCAACGTAGGTATCCGAAACAAATATCAACAACAGGTAGGTAGTTATCTATTTCTCAGATACAGTATTTTGAAATAGAAATTGAAACATTTTTTATTTTTTAATATCTAGTGTAGCCTCCATCAGCAGCGATGACGGCACGTAGTCTATCTTGCATAGAAGCTACAAGGCGGGCGCATAAATTAGTTCCCCTGATGTCATCCCATACCTGATGCATAATGCACAATGTGATCTAAAAGCTTCAGTATTTCTTTCGTTCTGACAGTCCCAGCGTTGAACCTTTATGCCCCACAGATTTTCAATCGGGTCCAGATCGGCTGATCGAGCAAGCCACTGAATGAGAAGAATGTCCTGGAGCATATTGAACCATACTATAGTAGCCTGCACTGTGTGTATCGGTGTATTATCCTGAACGTAATGAATTTGTGGAAATTCCACTTCAGGATACACAACGCGCACAGTTGGAAACATCACATCTTCCAAAAGCGACACATAATAATTATTCGCAGTAGCTCTACTTTCTAACGACGCCAGTTTTCCGACGTCGTCGTGACTCATCTACCCCCATAAGTTGACTGTTATGCGACCAGTCATTTTGAGGAACGATATGAGCTTCATCGTATCGAGTACGATTGTAACGCCATTAAGTTAACCTTCCAATTTGACTCTATTTAAAAGATTTTTCGTCGTTAAATATAACACTTAACCAATCAAAATCCCGATATTGTAGAGCAAAATTAATTCGGGCAGCTTTTTGGTGAGGTTTGAGTTCTACTTTAATTGCATGATGTCTGTAGTGTAGCCCCGCTCCATGCAACACTCGTCGAATCGTCCGAGGACTCACATCATATAAAGCAGCAAAATGACTTATTGGTGTGAAGCCGAACCTTTCGTAATATCGAACCATAGCAGATGTTTGCGCGGTGGTTAGTATTGGTCGACGTCCTGAATTATTTCTATGATCAGTTATCTGCCCTTCTTCGCCATGACACCAAATCCAAAATCTCACTGTGAATAGTGATATATTGAGTTCTCGTGATATGACACTAATATTCCAGCGATTTTGATGAAGTACTTACTAATAATTCAGCCCTTTGTTGCATGGTCAAGCTTGCCATTTTGTCTATTTTTAACCGACTTCAAAAAAGGGGGAGGTTCTCAAATCGACGCGTATGTATTTTATGTTAGATTTTATTGAGCAAGAAATTTATATTTCAAATTGTCATAAAATGTCATTGCAGTGAGACATAGTCAATTGTTTTAAGTTTTAAATTAAGAAATCAATTTTATCATCAAATACTCTTTGTTAGAATCGAAGCTCCTCCATCATTAAAAAGTAACAAGTACCTGAATATAGCAATATAGGCTTTATTGCACAAAGTGTGATATAGAATCTTGTTTGAAAAGTGGTAAACATTTTTAGACCGTGACCGTACATTCCGGTGTTGAACATTCTCGGCACGGTCAGTATTTCGATGCCCAATTGGTACGGGGCGGAATGAACGACACCGGAATTCGTGTATAAGATTTCAAATACGGGGTCGTACATTCCGGTATCGCGCATTCCAGTGCTGTACATTCCGGTGTCGTACAATATCGTGTTGTGAATTCCCGTATATATTGTATTATCTATGCACTATTCCACTATTCTGATTTCTGAATCTGACGTCTCATTCATTTTTCATTCTTTGTAAAAATGGCTGATACTAAGTTGTACGAAATATTGGGAGTCTCCCGAAATGCAAGTGAATCTGAAATCAAAAAGGTAAGTGACTATCTTGCTGCCATGGATTTGAACATAATAAAAAACAAGTTTATTTTTAATCCAGTCATGATTCGCAATTTTCAATATTGTTCGTTTTTTTCTAACCATTGATCACGTTCACGTGTAATATTTAGCATTGTTTTGTTTAATTAATTATTATTTCTTCCATACTTCTTTGTAGAGTTATCACAAACTGGCCAAGGAATTTCATCCTGATAAAAACCCTGCATCGGGGGACAAATTTAAGGAAATAAGTTACGCTTACGAAGTTTTGTCTGATCCTAAGAAACGCCAAACCTACGACAAATATGGCTTGAAAGGACTTCAAGAAGGTGGGCAGGGAGGTGGTTTTCCTTCCAGTGACATCTTTGGCCATTTCTTTGGTGATATTTTTGGGATGGGTGGTGGCGGTGGAAGCAGAGGTCGTGGAAGGCCTGTGGGCGAGGACACTATACACCCACTCAAGGTATCCTTAGAAGATATGTACAATGGAAAGACTGCCAAGTTGCAACTAAGTAAAAATGTAATTTGTGGTGTCTGTAAAGGTATAGGAGGGAAACCAGGTTCCGTGATGTCATGTAAAGAATGTCATGGACAAGGTATTAAAGTGTCTTATCAGCAGGTCGGCCCCCACATGACTCGCCAATTTCAAACACGCTGTCCATCTTGTCAAGGACAAGGTGAAACAATTAGTGACAAGGACAAATGTTCTAAATGCAAAGGCAAGAAAGTTTCAAATGAGACTAAAATATTAGAAGTTCATGTAGAAAAAGGCATGCGTGAAAATCAGAAGATTTTCTTCAGAGGTGAAGGAGACCAACAACCTGACACCCAACCTGGGGATTTCATTGTTGTTTTGTATCAAAAACCACATGATGTTTTTCAAAGAACTGGTGATGATCTCATCATAAAACATGAAATCACTTTAACAGAAGCACTTTGTGGTTTTGAATTTTTCATAAAACATTTAGATGGTCGTGATTTACTTGTAAGACATGCTCCTGGAGAGGTTATTAAACCTGGTGATTTAAAGGCTATCCAAGGAGAAGGAATGCCTTTGTATAAGAACCCATTTGAGAAAGGCAATCTGTATATAAAGTTTGATGTTAAATTCCCTGATAATCACTTTGCAACAGAAGAGCAGATTAAACTGATTGAGAGCATATTGCCACCACGTCCTGCGTTTGCAATGCCCATGGGTGAAGACGTAGAAGAAGTCAATTTGATGGAGTACACTGCAGCAGATAGTAGCCGGGCTCGTGAAGAAGCATATGCTAGTGATGATGAAGAGCATATGCATGCCGGACCTGGAGTACAATGTGCCCATCAATAGAAAATAACTCCATGCTTTGGATTCTTACTCTAACCTCATGTTATGTAACTCTAAAGTTAGGTAGATTAATGTGAAATATCACAAAAGTGTAGTCAACCTAGGCAAATTTGAATTTTGTGAACGTCATTGACTCACTCATACACACTGTTGAATGATATTTGAATTGTATTTGCTCATGCTTATGAATTTTTTTTTTAAATATAAAATTGTAAATTTTGAATATTAAAAACTTGCATAATAATGTTTCAGTATGTACTATTACTATTTGTGTTTTGCATATAAATTCAAATATTTTTTCATGTTTATTAGATGACGGCAGTAATTGAATGTTTATTGAAATAAATCATGCAGAGAGCTTGAGCATACTCAACCACTTGCATTGCTTTTATTGCTAGTATAAAATCTAATGCAAATCAAGTGTCAGTTTATTACAAAGAAGAAATTTGGTGTCTGTTTAGAGTTTTTTTACTTGAAAATAATGCAACGCATATATACAAATAGTGACATTAAAAAGTGCTCAGGCACTTCACCGTATCTGTACAGGCTGTTGACCCTGATAGTGATTAGTTATTCTGTATGCTATTGTTGTCTTCTTGAACCCACCACAAGATCCCCTTGAAGTTTGTGTGCTCAATGTGCCTTCTTCAATGTGAGACTTGCTTGTGGTTATGTCAACTATAATGAATTTTAATCATTATTATCTTTTTGGTTGAAACTGTTTATAATAAGTATTAGTACAGATTGCAGATTTAAAGAATGTTTTTCATCTGAAAATGTCAGTACTTCACCAAATTCGAAGTGAGAACCGTTATTTTTAAAATCAGCTACAAACCAACATTGTGTATGAGTAAGCAAATACTTACAGACAAAATTACCAAAGTTTGCTGTACAAGGTGAAATTATTTAACTTAAACTTTGAAGCAATTACGTTTTGAATTGCAATATGTAATAATAACGGCCTTTAAATTGTTATCTGAATTCCTGTAATTTGCATTAGTTTTTTGATTTTTAATATTTCAGAAAATATTTTTACAGTGATATCAAGATAAGTCAGTTTAAATATTTGTAAAGTCAGGGTTCTGTAAATTGATTAGTTTTGTATCTGTCGGATATAGGTATGGTTTCATGTTGTGTTTCACCAAAATTGATCGATTCCGGTGGGTGTTTTCTGTGATATCCAAAACTTGAGAAATATCCTATCACTCGTTTTACCATTTTTGTAAACGTGTTACGTGATATGCGGGTAGATCACGTTCGCAAACGTGAAATGATCCTTTGAAAAGGCGCTCTTAAAACCAATGTAGGATATCGCACCCTAACTACCATGGTAGAGAAATAGATAATTTGTCTGACTAAAATAACATGTAAAATATTTGTAACCTTTAGCTCATATTTGCACGGTCTTGATACGCGCATTTCATATCCTACTGATATAAACGCGAAAGTTCGTAAGAATGTATGGATGGATCGATGTTTGTTACTCTTTCACGCAAAAACTATCGAATGGATTTAATTGAAACTACAATAATATAGCTTATACATCAGATTAACACATAGGGTACTTTTTATCCCGGAATTCCCGCGGGAACTCTGAAATTAACTAGTTGTTAATTTGGTTAAGTTGGGGCAAAACTAGTACCCCTATAAGGAAAACACGTGTACCTACGCGTGAATTTATCGCAATCCTTGTTCGTTTTTCATCGCAAGCTTCGTTCACCGTTATTAAAAACGCGAGTGTGCGTGCGTCGGCCCGATATGCTGTACGACGCCAAGATATAAATGGTAATGGAGTTAAATATGAACCGTCCATCTTCAGCGCCCATGAACTAGAATAATCAGAGTTGTCAACGAACTTTAACAGTCAGTGCACAACTTCCTAATACATCATAGCCTGCATTGTGGTGTACTTATTGTGATTCAAATCCCCCTTTGTTAATAAAAAAAAAATCGTTTAATCTTTCCTTGCGCAGGGCCAGTTGTGACGAATATTTATCGTCACCGTTTTCTCGGAACAATTCCAAATCCGCGGCTCCACTTATTCTCTCCTTAGTTCCAGACTAGCGTTGTCTTGGGTTAATAATATGCAGCTTGCACATTCAATACTCAAGAGTCAACAAACACTTCGCCCTGACCATCTACCCTGCTGGGTTATAAGCCAATATGTTAATTCCTTGTTAATGAGAATAAAAGCCATGCGAGGCGACTTTTTTGCACATTATGTTGTAAAACTGATAATTTATATACCTATGTATGTATATTAAAAATGTAGTGATATAATTTTGTGCGGTGGTTGTAAAATCAATTGTAGGTACCTACCCATGCAACAGGATGAGGAACAAAAAATAGACTTGAGATAAACAAAATGTTTTATTTTGAAGCCTTTTTCTAAACAAAGTTCATAGGTTGTGTCTTTAGGCTAGGGCCACACTAACCTACTTGACTATGGGTAAACTTCGACGGTATTTCGGTATTCGAGATAAACTAGGTCAACTAGGAGCTTTGCTTGTGTACAAGATATGTACATAGTGACCACATAGAAGGTTACTAGCTTAGTGGCACATAATCCACTTTCGCGGCGTCTGTTGAGGAGAACAACGAATATGTCACTCCAAACCAGAGAAATTACCTACGATTGATTGAAAACTAAATGCTTTTTAATAAAATTCAATATCAAAGGTGTTGGGATAACTAATATGAACTGCCTTTCAAGCCCCTCGGACATGAAGAATTCGATCATTTGTACGAGGAATTTCGATAGACGATAAGTTAAGTGAAGATTTGTGGGCGTCTGCTAATTCTGTGTATAAGTAATCAACCAAATTTCATTAAAACTTGTCCAGCCGTTTCAACGTGAAGGAGTAACAAACAAACTAACTCGAAAACCCACAAACTTTCGAGGAAGATGTTCTGTCATTTGTCAATGTCATTAGTCAAATTAGAGCGGAATCATCTTTGAGTTATGCTAGACTCGACGCACATACCCTCTCTTTTTTAAAGTCGACTCTTTACTAATATTACAAATGCGAAAGTAACTCTATCGGTCTGTAAACTTTTTCCTACCTGTAGGCAATTAGTTTATCTATATTAATATCACTACATGTCATAAAACAAAGTCCTTAGCCACGTCTGTATGTCTGTATGTTCGCTATAAACTCAAAAACTACTAAACGGATTTTCATACGGTTTTCACCAATATAGAGAGATTCAAGAGAAAGGTGTATTAATAAGTGTATAGGTTTTCCTGGAATTCCCACGAGTACCTACTTAAAAATTACCGCGGTTCAAACCGCGAGGGTCAGCTATTTAAGTAAAAGAGAAAACAGGATAAAATCAAAAACTCCTTAACCGATTTTAAAACCTTTTTTATTATAGAAGCTACAGTGTTTCTGAGTGACATAGGGTACTTTTATCCCAGAATTCTGACGGAATCTCCAAAATTTTAATAATTTTACCATTAGGGTTTCAGAGATATAGGAAGTTTTGTAAAGTTGGGTGAAAAAATTGCGCCCGCGATTTTAATTGACTATTTATGTATTATTAATAACTGTTCTATTTTCTACAATTTCTAATATCTTAATCTACAATAATATACATAAATCTATGTAAGTAACAAACAAGTAGAAGTACCTATATGTTTTTTTCTCAAAACAAGCTTTTTCAGAATTTCAACTTTAAATAAGAAATGAGACGTTCAATGTTACGAATATTTTAGAATGTTGCAACATTCTAAAATAAAATATAACAACTAACTGTGCCCTGCGGTTTCACCCGCGTAGGAACTATTAAAAGTAGCCTAACTTACAGATACTTGTAACATCAGGTATCTGCTAGTGAAAGTCCCGTTAAAATCAGTCCAACCTTTTCAGAGATTAGCCGGTACATACCTACTAACAGACAGTTTTTTTTTTCCTTTAGGTCGAGAATGACCACTTTCCTAAAATGTCCACTTCGTTTTCCTTAAATGGCGACTTTCCGAAAATGTCCACTTTCCTATACCTAATGATTACTTTTTATGGTGAGGACCACTTGACAAAAAATAATTTTGGTTTTACGATTACGATTACTAGTACTCAGGGATATACCTAGGACCTAGATTCCTCCTTCCATCGAAAATTACTACTTTATAGAGAACTTTTTTAAATCTAAACTTTTTTAAATTGTCACAATTTTTTTAACAAACTACCTTTTGCTCGGGTCTTCGCCCACGTCAAAATTCTTTGTCGTGGGGACCTCAGCAACTATGCATTTTTTCGGGAAAAATTGTATTATTTTTATGTTACATCCCGTCCTTAACTTAGCCTTTATGCAAAATTTCATGTGAATTGGGTCGGTATTTTAAATGTGAAAGATGAAACAATAAAGAGAAAGTGTGTCTTTAGCATTTACGATATTAGTATCAACTTTGGTTGATAGTTGATACTAATATCGTAAATTTACTATAGAAGTATGGGTGAATTAAAAATACGAAAGTAAATTAATTTCTTTAACTGTAGTAGGTAAATATATAAACAAAACATGACTTCTCTTAGGCGACCCCTAGAGTCCCAATATTTTTTTTCATCAAACCCATAAGTGTATCGTATCGATATCGTGCGGGTATCTATAGATATCATATAAATTTTTTATGGATTTTTATATCAATTAAGAACATAATATTTTTTATTGCATAAATATATTTGTATTTATTATAGTATTCCTTACGAGTGACAATCACAAAAACAATATACGCGATGACACTTGATGTCGTTAGGTATATACCTACTTATAATAAAATCTTTCAAAAAAGTAGGTACAACACTTCAAAAATAATTAAAATCATCTGATCCTCAAATTTAAGTAAAAATGCTCAAGGTGTGCGTATAACATTTGAAGAATTCCCTCGATTTCTCCTAGATCCCATCATCAGATCTTGACTTAATGACAATGGGAGGGTCTCCACCCTTCCAAAAAAAAAATCCAAATCCGTCCAGCCCTCTTCAAGTAATCGCGTAACAAGTCAACATACAGTCGAATTGAGAACCTTCTCCTTTGAGAACATCGGTTAAAACAAAACATAAAATATCAACAAAGTTTAAGTTTTTACCATGTGCAAGATTTCCCAAGATTTAATTTCTTAAATTTAAAGCTGATGATTTAATTTGATAATTTTGCATGTCACCTAATGACAGGACATGAGGACAATTTTACTCTTATATTATGTACCATCATTACAAACTATGTCTTATGCAAATAAAGAATTTATTTATTTATTTAGGAAAATGGACATTTTCGACATAAGGATTTTTTTTATGTAAGTACCGTATATGCATCTGTATAGATTAATTTTATGTACATCGCTCTTTATACAAAATTTAATACGAATCTGAGAGTAATAAATATACTACGATACGAATTAAACATTTTAGAATTTTTTAGATCAATCCAGAACTTTTTAGAACTTTTAAAAAAATCCCAGATTGATAAAATTAATTTTAGAATTTTCTAGATCATTCTAGAAATTTCTACAACTTTCTCTATCATTCTAAATCTATTCGAATAGTTTGCACTCATTTTAGAATTTTTTACATCATTTCAGAAATACCTATTTAGAACTTTCTAGAACATTCCAAGTTTTACACATTTTTGAACTTTTTAGATCATTCCAGATTTTTTTTTAGCTTTTAGAACATTCCAGATCGATGATAAGTTTTACATATTTTGGAAGTTTCTAAATCATTCCAGAAATTTTTAGAACTTTCTACAACATTCCACATCAATAATAACAGATTTACACATTTCGGAACTTTTTAAATCATTCCAGAAATTTATGAAACTTTTTTTCCCATTTTCGCCACTCACAATCACAAACCACGATTTTAGAACTTTTTAGAACATTCCAAATCAATAACAGATTTACACATTTCGGAACTTATTAAATCATTCCAGAAATTTATAGAACTTGTACATACTAAAATTAGTATTATATATACATAATATATTTAAATTAGATTTCTTGTTTCTTGATACTATTACAATACAATGTTTGCTAGTAAGTAGGTAATATAATTAATTAGGATTGTACCAGGTTAAATTTAGTCGGGTATACGGGCAGTGACGGTGAGCGTTAATGTACATTTTATGTACCTTTGGTGGAGATTATTATTATATTATTATTATTAATGAATTTGAAAGGGGCCCCATTAAACCTACACCTCGGTCGCAAGTCCGTGGTCCTTGGGAATCTTTGGCTAGAAAGTTCAATCTCTGTGTGTGCTGTTGTTCATGATCCTTGTTCATTTTTGGTGTTCACTTCAGCTGATAGTCTCGGTCATGTCTGAGTTACGCCATCGTGCTTCATAGTTCAAGAGACGCTATATCCTCATTCCTCGTGCAATATAAAGGTAAAAGAGTAAAAAGACTCTTGGTCGTCAGTATATAACTATCCGTATTGCTTGCTACTTTGTTACTGATATTAAGTCGATAGTAGTCTTTTAGAGTCTGTCTGTCTTGCTCGTTTGGCTGAAAATTTGAGAATACAATCAATACTTGACAGAATAAAACTTTTTTGAGATGCGTTTAATCACTGAAATTTCTTTCAAGGGTAGGTAGGCCGATATACGCCGATTCACCGACCACTCTTGATTATCCCACAAAAACTATGCAAAATAAGCGTTGTACATATTCACACTTTAAACAAAAAAATGCACTTATAATGATGCAGTGATTTTATGTACTTAGATGATAGTTTGTGCGGTCTTGTCATGGTACTAAACGACACATGGTACGTAATGTTCGCTCACATGCGCTATGTCTATTGTCTATATCCTCGCACAGCTAGAATCATAATATTTTTGTAAGCTCGGAATCCCAGAGGTGTATCCATCTTATAATATACTGGTTTGGTACATCAATTTCCCGGAATCACTCTACCTACTCCGATCTCTGTTTTTGATCCTATTGACCCCAGGGAATAAAATTTTACAGGAAAAATACATTTTTTATTCATAAGCTTGAGCTCAAGATACTTATCGAACCTGCAATAACAATATGAAGAACCCCGAACCTATTATCCCCCAGTGAACGTCGATATGTAGACCTAGCTTATGATCTACTAGGTGGATCCTGTGCATGTTTAGGATTAATTAATCTATTTTAGGATTAATTAATGTATTTTACCATTAATTATGACGTGACCGTAGGTTTTTTTATGTATGTTCACCGATTACTCAAAGACGGCTGGACCGATTTGGAAAATTCTTTTTTGTTTGAAAGGGTATACTTACTTCGGAGATTGTCCTATTGTCATCAGATCCGGATCTGATGTTGGGACCTAAAGCCGCTTTACGCAAAGTTTGCGTGTGGCGCTGAAGGTAAATTAAGGCTACAAAAACATGGTGGTGGAAGAGATGTCGCAGTTTCGGCCCTTTATAAAAATAGTACATTGTTATCCTAGGGATGAAAGTAACTTATGTAGTCCCGAGACGGGGTTTGGCGCCCGAGCGCAGCGAGGGCGCCAATAGATCGAGGGACGAAATAAGTCTTTCTCCCGAGGATAACACTGTGCTTTTCATTACGAATGCAAGGAAAGTCAAAATAAAAATAGGAATTAGCTAAAGAAAAAAATGAGTGAATTTTATTTTACATAAATCAACCATTAGGTGTGCTACTGGCCAGTAAGTATGCCTATGACATAAAAAAAAACTTGAGTTTCTGCCGTATCCAGCTGTCAGTTGAAAGCGATTCTCCCTAGGGCTGAAAAGTGTTACTTTCAACCCGCTTCTCAGGCAACTTCAGACCTACTTTCAGAGTATGAGTAATGAAAAAACTTTTTTGTTTCGTTTTCTGATCTAGGCAAGTCCACTGGTCGAATATACGCGTACCTATTTATTCTACCTTTTTAGTATCAAGGTACTTACTTACGTGCTTAATATTTTGTATTTTTGTATACTGACTCCATAGAATCTACGTACTTGTTGAACTGATCTGTACTTCTACAAAGAACATTTAAATTAATTCCGCTACTTGTAAGTCCTAATTCTCGTAAGATGTTTAGTCGTTGTTGTACTGTTTTAGGGGAAGAAAATAGTATTCGTGGTTTCCTTACTATTTCCTCAACTTCAAAACCCTCACTTTGAAGAAAATCCAAAAAATGTTTAACCTGCAAAATTAATAAAGGTTAAGGTTATTTTAAGTTAAACGGTAACTGGCTAGATATCTTTATAAATAAAAATGAATGTTTGTATATACATATATTGGTCCGATTGTGATGAAACTTTAGCGGGTTGTTCTGCCTGCATCCGCAAAGGTTCCTGATCCCAAAACTCACGCGGGTGAAACCGCGAGGCACAGCTAGTTTTTTAAAAGTTTATTTTTAACCGACTTCCAAAAAGGAGGAGGTTCTATGTTCG
This sequence comes from Zygaena filipendulae, assembly GCA_907165275.2. Taxonomy (NCBI): domain Eukaryota; kingdom Metazoa; phylum Arthropoda; class Insecta; order Lepidoptera; family Zygaenidae; genus Zygaena; species Zygaena filipendulae. The sequence continues at coordinate 6,094,499 of OU015649.1, forward strand.
ATTGTATGTATGTTTTTTTTTTTTTTTTTTTTTATGTATGTTCACCGATTACTCGAAGACGGTTGGACTGATTTCCAAAATTCTTTTTTTGGTTGAAAGGGTATACTCCCAATTAGGTCCCATTGCCACCAAGTCGGGATCTGATGATGGAATCTTGGAGAAATCGAGGGAACTCTTCAAAAATTATAGGCACACCTATAGCAATTTGGGTATTTTTTATAGTAAATCGTTCATTTTCTTTCGAAAAGCAAAATTTGAAGAAGCGGAACTGATGATGAAGACCACAGATGGTCATCGGAACTACTAAATGATAGGTATTTCACAGATTCCGATTCGTTAACTTGAATGTGGTTTCTAAACAATTTATGTTCATCACAATGTATATGGTGAAGTGGAACTGATGGTGGTGTACCAGCAGAACTCCTCAAAAATTAACGTCCCTGCATCGGGAAAAGCAATATTTTGTAAAAGGTTATGAGCAGTTGACAGTAGGCTATTGTAACTTAGATAAATTACAAACCGACTCACTAAAAAGCAAGAAATAAACAAATTTTTAAAAAAGCAAGAAATAAACAAATTTTTAACAAAAAAATTAAAACCGACTTCCAAAAACACAAATCTAAAAAAGCTAAAAATAAAAAGCTAAAAATAACAAAATACCGATTTTATCCAAAAGACAAAAACACACGTAATATTATTATTAGTTTGTGCTACCACTGATCGGTATGAAGTCGGTGACAAGCCAAATATGGATGGGTTAAGTCGACTCCTGCCACCAGCTCTTCGTGAGCAAAACAACTCAAGTGGGCAGACACCAGCGGGCTTTTCACCGAATTCAAACCGATCAGTGGTAGCACAAACTAATAATAATATTACGTGTGTTTTTGTCTTTTGGATAAAATCGGTATTTTGTTATTTTTAGCTTTTTTAGATTTGTGTTTTTTATTTCCACTTTGCTTTTATTATAGTTGTCATTAAAAAGCTGCCAGTAAGTATTAGACTGGTCTCCTGCGGTTTATATGTATTTCTGAATTCCTTGGTAGATTTATTAGTTTCCTCATCAGTCCACGGCTATCCTGCACATTGGCACTTTGGCCCTTTGGGCTTTGAGCCATTGAAAGTGGCTTGAATAACCTTTTTTTTTTTTATTTTATTCATAAAACTCTGACCTAGTCTGGCATAATTTCGCAGTTTCTTCTAAAATATATTTTCCAGACTCAGTCTATATTAAACTACATAAGACATACCTTGATAACACTTATTGTTTTCAATCCTGGCTGTCTAGAGCACATGTTATCAATTTCTTCTGCGGATATGTTCAGTCTATATGCTAAATAATACTGTGTTGATCCAATATCTCCCAATATATTTTTTGTTTCTTGGGCGATCGCAATGGATCTGTAAAAAAAAATTTACTTTCCACAGAGATATTGACAACATTGTTAAAAGCATACTATGTGTATTTTTTTAACCGACTTCCAAAAAAGGAGGAGGTTCTCAATTCAACAAAGTATATGTTTTTTTTTGTATGTTTATTACCCGATTACTCAAAGACGATAATTTGAAAAATTCTTGCTTGAAAGAGTTTAGGTACTCATGAAGTCAGGATCTGATGATGGGATCTTGGAGATATCAAGAAAAATTTCATGGTTTGCGATTTGATTAGATAAATTGTCACTTTATATAGCTGATCCCTGCGGTTTCACCCGCGTTAATTTCGGAGTTGCTGCGGGAATTCCGGGATAAAAAGTACCTATCCTATGTCCATCTCTGTAAGTACCTCTGACAACGTATCGCGTATGTGCGAAATTTCATGATGATCGGTTGAGCTGTTGAGGCGTAAAAGAACTCACTTTCACATTAATTTATAATGGTAAGGATAAGGATAAACCAATCCACTTAAAGCAAAATTAACAAAATTTTAACAAAAAAATTAAAACCGATTTCAAATCACAAAAATGCTCTAGGTACTCTAAAAAGTTAAAAATAACACAATGCCGATTTAATCCGATGCCCGCTGCTCCACATTCTCGCGAGAGCCTTGCGAGAACGCGAGAAAACCACGAGAAACAAGAATGTGGAGCCGATGCACATGTTCTCGCCTTGTTCTCCACTTTATGTTGCCTGCTCCACATTCTCGCGAGAACGCGAAAAACCACGAGAAACGAGAATGTGGAGCCGATCCACATGTTCTTGCTTTGTTCTCCACTTTTTGTCGGTTTTTGCCGCGAAAGACAAAAATGCACGTAATATTATTATTGGGATGTACTGATCGGTTTAAAGTCAGTGCCAAGCCCGCTCATGTCTGCCCACTGGTGTTGTTTTGTTTACGACGACACGCTCGCACGCTTGCAATGTGGTACCGTGGGACCATTGGAGCGGACTACCTATTACCTTTTTGGCTAAACACCGAGTTCGAAACGATCAATAGGTAGCACATACCAATAATAATTTAATATTAGGTGCATTTTTGCCTTATGGATTGAATCGGTATTTCCTTATTTTTACCTTTTTAGTGTAGGGCATTTTTGTGTTTTTTGAAGTCGGTTTATTTAGATGCGTATTGACAGAGGCGTCTTTACCTATAGTGCAGGGTGTGCGGCGCACACGGGCGCCGGGTCTAAGGGGGCGCCGCGCGCCGAGCGCCCTTGCGACACATCCGAAGATGCGTCGCTCTCAAAGACCCTGCACCCGCCGTGACCGACGCCGGGCGCGCGGTAGCAAAGCAAAACTACTCTATTTTACCTAACACCCTGTATAACTGTTAGTATTCCACTTGTATTCCATTTTGACCCCGCTCGAGGGCGCCAGGTTACTGGCTGCACACGGGCGCCACAAGGGCTAGAGACGCCTCTGCGTATTGACTATTGATGGTGCCGAACCTAGTAATATACCTACATGCAACTAGTTCTTCAGATGAGAATAATGCTATTAAATAGAAGTCTTGTTAATTACCATCATTTATCACTTAATCCATTGCACTAATAAATTAGGTACAGACTCAAATTGGTCCTCAGATAGAAGCTAAGAAACCTCTTCTTTTTAATAAAACATACCTATTTAATATGCTCTCATTGCACCTTACCATCCAGGGATATAGATTATCAAGGCCCATATCTTTAGCCTTTTGCAGTCTTTCACGAATTGTTTCATGGTGGTATTTTAGTACCCATAAATCTCTTAAAATGCGATCACTAGATACATTCATTTCTAAAAAAAAAAAAAATTACAACAAAAATAATTCATTACTACATACATACAATTTTTTTATCTTTAAAAACAAGTTTTAAAGTAACAACTACGTACTTGCATCAGCAGCAACACTGTTCCACATGAAATCCTAGATTTCGTCAGGGATTTTTATTGATAAAATATTTTTTTTATTTTTTTACAAAGTTGGTGATATTAATTTTAGAATCAAACTTATAATGTTAGTACATTTATTTTTAATTTTTTATTATAAGTTTCAGGGTTTACTTGGACAGTCTAACCGCCGCACTCAGAGTCGACTTTAATGATTACTTAGTTAAGTATAGATTTTTAAAACAAAACTGCCGCAATCAGACAAGTTTAATAAATGAATTCAACTAATTAAGTTACATCTCATTAAATGCCAATTAACATTAAATTACTGAACGTCTCTGATTGCCGCAGTTTTGTTTTAAAAATCTATACTTAACTAAGTAATCATTAAAGTCGACTCTGAGTGCGGCCGTTAGAACTATAAAACATAAATCCTAAATCTTGAGAGAATGAGCTACCAACAAGTTAAATTTATTTTCTTTCAAACTGATTCAAGTAGTCTCAATTCAAGTGGTCTCAAACATATGAAAAACCACAAACTATGACAGTATGTTCAGTCACTTTTCCTTTAATTTATTTTACACTAGCTGTTCCCCGCGACTTCACCCGCATTAGTTTCGGAGATCCCACGGGTATTCAGAGATAAAAGTAATTACTACCCTATATTTTTTCTGTACCTACCCTTGACGTGTAGGTAGTATACAAAATTTTATGTAGTTTCTTCTGCGATAATTTCGAAATTCACATGGGAATTCTGGTATAAAAAGTAGTGTATGTCCTTCTCTGTACCCCTGACAATGTGTATGCAAAATTTTGTGGTGATGGGTTGAGCCATTTAGCTGTGAAACCGTAACAAACAAACTCACTTTTGTTTTTATTATATTAGTAAGGATTTTATTTTCAACTAGCTGGCCCCGCGGTTTCACCCGCGTCAATTTCGGAGTTCCCACGGGAATTCCGGGAGTACCCTATGTCCTTCTCTGTACCTCTGACATCATGCATGTCAAATTTCATCCAAATCCATTCAGCCGTTTTGGCGTGAATGAGTAACAAACATCCAAATATCCAAACATCCACACTTTCACACTTATAATATTAGTAACATTAGATACAACATGTTTACAGTTTAATTATAGAAAGACTAAGGCCCGTATTCCAGAAGGTGACTCAGATCACGTTTTACTTGAGATTAGTTTTAAGCTCAGAACATAACTCAAGCGTACATCTTATTATAGAATGCGTTTTAAGTTCTAATTACTTGAAACTAGTCTTGAGTAGGGATTCTGAACTCTGATTGGTTCTAATCAGTTGAAACTAGTCTAGAGTAGAGATTTTGAGCTCTGATTGGTTGAGTGGTCTTGACATGACAGACGTAAACAAAGATCAAATCTTTGCTTGAGTATAGATTAGTACTCAAGCGTTGTTCTAGAATAAGGAAATAACTCAGCTGATTGTTGATTGATGAATCTCGTTTCAAGTAAGGTTCTAAAATTAAAGCTTTACTTGAAATTAGTTTTAAAACTAGATTCATGACTTGAGTAACCATTTGGAATACGGACCTAAGTAGTAAACGAAGATACTATGAGTTTAAATGTTTGTAAACTTATATCAGGCAATCAGATTTAAAAAGATGGTTTTTTATTTACCCAGTAAAACGTTCAATGAATCCTCAAGCCATTTAAATGATATGCTAAAGATAAAAAGCCTTTTTGCAAGATATTCACTAAGTTTAAATGGTGGACACTGTAAAAAAAATATAAAAATAGTATTTTATTTTACATGACAATTAAATAATTATAGATTCTACTAGCTGTCCCCCGCGATTTCATCTGCGGTAATTTCGGAGTTCTCGCAGTAATTCGGCAAAAAAAGTGCTGTAGTTTACGGTGATAAGCAGTTCCCCGCATTAATTCCGGAGTTCCCGCGGGAATTCCGGGATAAAAACTATCCTATCTTTTAAGTTGGACCATATTATAAATGGTTACAAAATTTTATCAAAATCTGTTCAGTAGTTTCGGAGTCCATTGAGGACAAACAACGTGACACGTGATTTATATATATTAAGATAATAATCAATGTTGTCTTCATGAGTACCTTTATTTTATTTGAAATATAATAAAGTCTGTTTGAACAGAAATTGTGGCTTTCATCATTTTTAATACACTTATAGATATGAATCAATTTAATGATCGGTAATTTATAGAAAGGTAGAGCATCTTCAGTGGACAAAAAATTCATCTGCAGAACTAGTTTTGCTTTAGTTTCATCAAAACCTGTAAAAAGATTTATTTTTTGTTTCTCCCATTAAGAATTAGATCATGAATTAGATAATTAAATAATTAATTATACTTATCTGGGAAAAATAATTTATGAGAAACTAGCTGTTTCGGAATTCCCACAGGAACTATTTTTTTCTAAAATAAAAGTAGCCTAAGTTACTCCTTCTAACATCAGCTATTTGCCGTTAAAATCGGTCCAGCCGTTTCAGACGGAACAGAGAGATAGAGAGACAGAAAAAAGATTTAAAAATGGATTTTTTATGTAAGTACCATACATACTTTCATATGGATTAAGTAAAAAATTGTTAATTTGGAATTACAAACAGGCACTTCAATTGTATTTATATGTATAGATCGACTAGCTGTTTCTCTGCAGTTTTGCCCACGGTAATTTCAGTTCCCATGGGAATTTCGGGATAAAAAGTACCATAAGTCACTCAGGACTACCGTAGCTTCCTTTAGGTGAAAGAAATTTTAAAATCGGTTCAGTAGATCCACAGATTACGCCCTAATATAGAATGTCTTTGACACCCTCCAACGTCACAAACTCACATTTCACAAACTTAAAACTTTGCCTTTAATTTAATATTGGCAAGTATAGATGCAAGTACTGATAAGATAAACAGACCTTCATTGGTATTTCTTAAAATGTTGCGTTCAGTTATGCGTGTCGTATAATACATAATATTACTACTCATAAAATATTTACTTAGAAAATATCTTTTGGAATCACTAATAGGATTTAAATTACTTATTTGGCAAACATTAAAGTAATTTTGGGACCGTATTAAGGTCGAAACACGAACTATTAACATTTTACGCATTTCTAGGTCTAACTCCGATAGTTATAAGTTCAAAACTGAAAGAATACAACTAGATTAGTAAGCAATTCTTCACAATTGGACCTTAATGGGATGCTCTGTGGAAAGTTATAGGCTCAACTGTACAATAAGGACCCGCGATTTCGAGCTTCATATATATATAACTTCACATAAAATCCCTAATTACGGAAACTCATCGTTTTCGAGAAAAAATTTTCACATAAAACTCCGCAATGTGTCAACCATTTGCCATAGACTTTGTAAGAATTGTGTTTCGTTTTACGTTCGGACAAAGTGTTAGCGACTTTTAGGCCCGTATTCCAGAAGGTGACTCAGATCACGTTTTACTTGAGATTAGTTTTAAGCTCAAATCATAACTCAAGCGTACATCTTATTATAGAATGCGTTTTAAGTTCTAATTACTTGAAACTAGTCTTGAGTAGGGATTCTGAACTCTGATTGGTTCTAATCAGTTGAAACTAGTCTAGAGTAGAGATTTTGAGCTCTGATTGGTTGAGTGGTCTTGACATGACAGACGTAAACAAAGATCAAATCTTTGCTTGAGTATAGATTAGTACTCAAGCGTCGTTCTAGAATAAGGAAATAACTCAGCTGATTGTTGATTGATGAATCTCGTTTCAAGTAAGGTTCTAAAATTAAAGCTTTACTTGAAATTAGTTTTAAAACTAGATTCACGGACCTTAGGTCCGTATTCCAAAAGGTTACTCAAGTCATGAATCTAGTTTTAAAACTAATTTCAAGTAAAGCTTTAATTTTAGAACCTTACTTGAAACGAGATTCATCAATCAACAATCAGCTGAGTTATTTCCTTATTCTAGAACGACCCTTGAGTATTAATATATACTCAAGCAAAGATTTGATCTTTGTTTACGTCTGTCATGTCAAGACCACTCAACGAATCAGAGCTCAAAATCTCTACTCTAGACTAGTTTCAACTGATTAGAACCAATCAGAGTTCAGAATCCCTACTCAAGACTAGTTTCAAGTAATTAGAACTTAAAACGCATTATATAATAAGATGTACGCTTGAGTTATGTTCTGAGCTTAAAACTAATCTCAAGTAAAACGTGATCTGAGTCACCTTCTGGAATACGGGCCTTAATGTTTGTTAATAATGTTTTTCAGTTTTAATATCTTTTTAATTTATGAACAGCTATAATAGGGTACTCTCATGAATTTTTTTTTCAGTCTATTTTAAAGATATATGGCCTACATAAACAAAGCAAGAAAAAGAAAAAAAAATATGCATAAATTAATTAAATAGAGCGTTTCAAAGTTCCTACTTTAGACCTTACCGCCGAAACGCGGAATGACGTCACTAGTTCAAAATTACGCCTTATTAATCTGTGATAGAAATGTCACTGTAGTATTGACAGGGTCATGTGACACTGACAGACAGATAACTTCAATATACAAACATTGTCATTGGCGATTCGGTTGTTGACGAGTGAAAGCCGTATCGAAAACACGCGTGTCACGTTTTTCGTTATTTCAGTCACTTTTCAGCATCTATTTTGGACCCTGAGCAGGAAACTGACTTTCAAAAGAGCCATGTTTTAACTTGGGGAACAATCTAACATTGTCATTGGCGATTCGCCATAATAGAAGAAGTAGATGAAGAGATTGTTATTATTAAGAAACATTGTCATTGGCAAATTATAATTATAGACGCCATTATTGAAGAAGAAGAAGAAGAATTGGCGATTCGCCATAATTGAAGAAGTAGATCGGTGGAGCCATAAAACCACAAATTGGAATTGGAAGAAGTAGATGAAGAGATTGTTATTATTAAGAAACATTGTCATTGGCAAATTATAATTATAGACGCCATTATTAAAGAAGAAGAAGAAGAAAGCGAAATTAAGGTTGAACTGTGTCGATTTACTTCCAAAAGTTCCAGTTAAGAATCGAAATGCATCTTACCAATGCATTTTAAAGTAACAAACTTCAGAAAATGGAAAATATGCGTTGACTGTATGCACTTAGTTTCTTTTGCCTTCTCTGAAAAAGGTAAATGTTTCCTAAAAAAATAAAAGTGACGTCATGTGTCAAGCTTGGCTGTTTTAGCCCGTATTCCAGAAGGTGACTCAGATCACGTTTTACTTGAGATTAGTTTTAAGCTCAAATCATAACTCAAGCGTACATCTTATTATAGAATGCGTTTTAAGTTCTAATTACTTGAAACTAGTCTTGAGTAGGGATTCTGAACTCTGATTGGTTCTAATCAGTTGAAACTAGTCTAGAGTAGAGATTTTGAGCTCTGATTGGTTGAGTGGTCTTGACATGACAGACGTAGGTCCGTATTCCAGAAGGTGACTCAGATAACGTTTCACTTGAGATTAGATTTAAGCTCAGATCATAACTCGAGCGTACATCTTATTATAGAATGCGTTTTAAGTTCTAATCAATTGAATCTAGTCTTGAGTAGAGATTCTGAACTCTGATTGGATCTAATCACTTGAAACTAATCTTGAGTAGAGATTTTGAACTCTGATTGGTTGAGTGGTCTTGAAATGACAGACGTAAACAAAGATCAAATCTTTGCTTGAGTATAGTTTAGTACTCAAGCGTCGTTCTAGAATAAGGAAACAACTCAGCTGAATGTTGATTGATGAATCTCGTTTCAAGTAAGGTTCTAAAATTAAAGCTTTACTTGAAATTAGTTTTAAAACTAGATTCATGACTTGAGTAACCTTCTGGAATACGGACCGTAAACAAAGATCAAATCTTTGCTTGAGTATAGATTAGTACTCAAGCGTCTTTCTAGAATAAGGAAATAACTCAGCTGATTGTTGATTGATGAATCTCGTTTCAAGTAAGGTTCTGAGATTAAAGCTTTACTTGAAATTAGTTTTAAAACTAGATTCATAACTTGAGTAACCTTTTGGAATACGGACCTTACTCTTTGGATAGGTGTTTCGTTGCAACGTTCCGTTTCACAAAATTAAAAGTTGAATATTTTGGATACTATTGAAATTTTTTTAGTAAATTTTTCAAGATAACGCTTTTAAGGCTCTATTTTTTAAATATTGAGACAATTTCTTATTATAAATTTCATGCAAGTACCCTATAGTTGAGGAGTTCTCCTCGTACACTTCATCATCAGTTCCACTTTGACATATGCATTGTGACGAGCATAAATTGTTTAGAACCATATTAAAGTTAGGTAATAGAAACCTGTAAAATAAGAATTATTGAGTAGTTCCAATGACCATCTGTAGTCTTCATCACCAGTTCCACTTCTCCAAAGTTTGCTTTCTGAAAGAAAATGAACGATTTACTATAAAAAATAGCTAAATAGCTAGAAGTGTGCCTGTACTATTAGAAGATTTCCCTCAATGGGCATGTTGACTAATTTTTATTTTTTAGTCCGTCTTGTAGATTATAAAAAAATATTGGACACGTATTTTTTCTTTTTTTACGTAATCAAAAAATAATGGCGATATATTGAGTTGAAATTTCGGGTGACGTCACTATTCTGACAGTTTGTATGGCAGTTTTAGCGGTTAGTGACGCCACGACCCCCTCACCCTAAACTTTGATGCGCTTTATCTCTGTATATTTTAATTTATTTAAAAAAGCAAAAAATACGTGTCCATTGTCTTTTTATTTTCTAACTGACGGACTAATTAGAATTTTGATTTTCAAAAGTAGTCCACATCCCTATTTCTCTAAGATCCTAACATCAGATCCCGACTTGGTGACAATGGGATCAACTTGGGAGTATACCCTTTCAAACAAAAAAGAATTTTCCAAATCGGTCCAATCAAAACCCGTGAAATATTTATTTATTATTGAATAGTTCCGATGACTATCTGTGGTCTTCATCATCTGTTCCACTTCTTAAAATTTTGCTTACCGAAAGCAAATGAACTATTATAGCCTATAATATTTGAAGATTGCCCTCGATCTCTCCAAGATCCCATCATCAGATCCTGATTTAATGACAATGGCACCGAACAGAAGCACCAGCTTTCGAATAACAAAAGAATCATCAAAATGGGTTCACCCAGTCGAAAGTTATGAGAAGTTGAAGAATTGCTTCCAGAAGTCCCGGTAAATGCAACTAGAATAGAAAATTACACTCGGCACTGGCTAGTCAGTTCCTTTGCTTGAACTTGGCTTGACACGCTGCGCGTGTCTAGAACATCGGATCTGGCTGTACGGACTTGGATTTCTTTGCCTTCCCCAAAAGGGGTAAATAACAAAAAAAGTAAATTGGAAATCGAAAATCGAAATGGTGAAATCAAGGCAAAATGTAAAAAACTAACCACTTACCAGTTTACCACAGAATAAAATGTGTGAAGTTTGTTGAACTTAAATGTTGCGCTGCGACTTATCGTCTACAATCTATATTAAAACATTAATTACACCTAAAAGATAGTGGTGATTCCCGTTCATTGTGTACCTAGGTAGGTAGTGAGAGTGACTAGTGTGTGGACTGTAGTGTAGAGTCCGTAGACTAGACGGTGCGAATGGTTCGTCGCTAAATTAGCTCGACGGGCACGTTTCAGTGAAAATGGTCACTACAAATATAGTGCCCGATAAAAAAGTAGTAAAAATGGCTGAACAAAGTAGTGGCGCTGTGGTTCCTCAAAGAACATTATTGGAAGAGGTGAACGTATATATTACGTGTCCGTTATGTCGGGGTTATTATATAGACGCCACCACCATAGTAGAATGTTTACATTCTTTCTGTCGCAGCTGTATTATCAAACATTTGCTAGTAAAGAGTTACTGTCCAGAATGCGAAATGATGATTAATTCTGCCAAGCCTAATATCAAACTCGATAAAGCCCTTCAAGATATAGTTTACAAACTTGTGCCAGGACTCTTCCAAAAAGAAATGGAAAGACGGCAACTATTCTATGCATCTAGACCAGGCCAAGCTGCTTCAACCACCCCTGAACAAAGAGGCGAGGATACAGAAAGAATTATTTTCAGTCCAGAAGATGTGATTTCATTTTCTCTTGAATATGCCGATGCTACAGATACTGATAGTATTTCAAGCAAATCATCAGACAGTAATGAACCTCAAACAGGATCCACAGTGACAAGAAGATATTTGCAATGTCCTGCAGTGGTAAATATTAGTCATCTTAAAAAATTTTTAAGCATGAAATTTGACATTGATTGCACACAGTTTTCTATTTATATACTGTATAAAAGGGTTCCTTTACCAGATTATTATACATTAATGGACATTGCTTATATTTATAATTGGAAACGTAATGAACCAATGCGATTTTTCTACCAAATTATAGACTATAGTGTTGCTATTCGAAAAAGATTTGACATAAGTAGAAAGAGTGCTAACATGAGCCCATCCAGTCCTACTCCAAATGAGGAACCTAATATTTGCAGTCCAGCACCAACTTTGAATGACTTTTGTTCTGAAGTATCTTCAGGAACAGACAGTCCTGTATTAGACAATAACAGTGTCAAAAAAACTGGTGACACATTAAAATTAAAAGACAAAAGTTCTTTAGTGAGTAAAGAAAGTATTACTATGGTCAAGAATAATAATCCAACTCTTTGCCAAAAAAAGGATGAAGATGTTGAGAAATCACAATTTTTAAACAAATTTGAACTTACTGCAAAAAATATGATGCCTGCAAAATCTTCACCAACTAAACCACACAATGATGATTCAAATATTTCTAAATGTGATTTCCTACCTAAAACACCACTAAATTCTTCAAAAACTGATACTGAAACTCTGAAAAGAAAACAACAGTCACAACCGAATACCCCAGAATTTAAGAAACTCAAAATTGAACTTGAAAAGACGAAATTACCTCAGTCTTTCCACAATTCAAATTCACTGATCCAATCACCCAAAGTTCACAATGTAACCACATCAGATGCTCATTGTGAAATTCCTTCAAAATTGAAGGATGAAGTAACCATAAAACAAACTGCTCAAATAAGTCTGCCTAAAAATAACAGTCCTTCTACTGACTCCCAAACTTTACCAACTCCCGAAAAGCAAGCAGTCATGCCTCCCCAACCAGGAATTAAAGTACAACAATCAGAAAATTCTGGAATAAAAAGGCCATCAGTGCAACAAAGCTTATCTCCTAAACGTAAAGCAGCACATGATGTTTCCCCAGGGGGGAACACAAACACAACACAATCTACATCAAATTTGAGCCAAAAAACAATTTCCCCAATCAAACTTCAAGTTCCTAAATTGGAATCTCTACCATCAGTCTCTAAAATAGTTGATTTACCTAAACCTAAAAAGTTACCAGACTTAAAACCTAGTATTCCCACTTCCCAAATGTCGCAAAGCAAGCCTGTTAATAAAGTAAGAATGGATTTTTTAGCAAATAATAGTGACCCAACTATTGATAGAAGTAAAATTTTATCTCAAGTTAAAACTACTTTACCTGTGTCAAATGCTGGGTCACCTTCAGGTGACCCTTTGAAATCCTTATTTAATTCATGTAACATTAATATACCTTCTTCTCTGTCAATCACTTTGACAGAACAATCCCGTAATTTGGTTGAACAAGTTGGCAATGAGCAGCATAAGATCCTTATTAATAAAAATTTGACTGGCGCCACATCTGGAGTTCATAAACTTCCCAGTCCACCTGTTCATAACTCCATACAAATTTTAAAGTTGCCCGATACTGATTCTAAAAAACAACCAACCAAATCTGAGGATAATGGGGATTCAACCACAAAACCTCCACCAAAAACATCAGAGTCATCTGCTAAAGGACCTATACCAAACTTAAAACCAATATCCGATACAAAACTAGCTAAGCAATCTGGTAATTTTCAGTCATCACCAATAACCTTCCAGCAAACATTTGAACAACAATTACAGTCTCTCCAATCTGATAAAAAATCCAAACTACCAAAAAATAAGTCACAAGTACCTAAATTAATGCCAGCCACATCAAAAACATTTAGTGCATTAAACAACGCAAATAATAAACCAACCACTAGTACCACTGCATTATTAGAAAACAAATCAAGTAGTGCTTTGGATTTATCTACTCCTCATAATGTACAAAGTCAATTAGGGCCTGAGCAAACAAAAGCTTTTGAAACAATGCAATCAATAGCTAATTTAGCCAAAAAGCAAAGCTTACCATCAAAAGCATTGCCTTCAACAATGTCACAAGGTAGTTTTTATTCTGCAAATAGAACTTTAACTAGTCCAATGAGAGTTCCCACAACAAATATTCATCAGATTAAATTGGACAAAATAAATGCAAGTGGATCTCAAACAACTAGTATTACACCTAAATCAAATCAAACTAAACAATCAAGTGTTCTAAATACATCAGCAGCACCTCCACAAACATATCAATCTTCCATTAACCCCAACAACACCAAACAGTCTTCACCAAAATCACTCACTCGATCACCTAGTTCATCGCCTAAGTTAGTAATAGCAGAAGAAAAACAGAATAGTTCAGGTGAACAAAACATCAATCAATCAAATCAGATATCTAGTACACAAATTCAAAGTATAAATACATCCAAAACAGAATCGCCTAAATCTACACCAGGTCCATCCAAGCTTAATCATAAACTAGTAAAACCAGGATCAACAGGAAAAATTATGAGCATGCAACAATCTATTATTCCGAATGTGCAACCAAACTCTATAATGAGTAGTTCCTCAGATTACTTGTCACAGCCACAAATGCAAACATTTATAAGACAAAGTTTGGAAATGCAGCAAATACATAATGCTTGGCTTAAAGCAACACAAATGAATTTGTTGAAAAATAAAAATATGGCTAAAATGCCACAATCTCAAAGCGATTTTAATAATAAAGAAAAACATTGAGTAATTCACAACTATAGCAGTACCAGCAAAAAAGTATCCATAACATATTATATGGGTATCGCATAATAAATAAAATATTTAAATGCCTATTTAGGTACAGTCAGCTGCATCAATATGTAAACACTTTGGCCATTCATTGAACCATAGCAAGCTAGCATAGCATAGCAAGCGTCCACAGACGATGGCTATGCTATAATATACAACGTGTTAATGAATTAACTGAAAACCTGATACACCCCATTTAAAAAAATAAACAATAATATGATTAAAATATATTTTATGTCGAAAACATTTATACTTTAAAAGTTATTCAACTTTAGTTTGGAGGTGACTTATCTATGAAATTCCAAGCGCTACGCCCGCGCCTACCGGTTCGAATTTTTTTGCTGCGGGCGGCGTACGCGCCAAATATTGTATTATAAATATTTTAGACATGGGCTAGTAAAAATGAAAAAATATAACCTATATTAAAACATAGTGCGATCGATTCGCTTGTCGATTCTGAGCAAACTACTTTCTAGTTTTCAGTTAATTCATTAACACGTTGTATATTTTTGCACTCATTCGCTCTGCGGCCGTCGTTGCATGAGCATGTATTTGTGCTGCGTCCTTTATAAAGGGTGTTCTAGTTTTAATAGAATGAATCGTAGAATAGATTTAAATAATGAACTACTATTGGATTTAATTGATAGTTCTTTAGAGGATGATTTCGAAGCTGACTTTGATATGCGCGTTGTCTTGTCAGGCACAAAAATAAGAACTAAGAACTTATTTACCACTTGGAAAATCACATTCATTGAACACTTCTAGCCAAGCAGTTTCTTTTAAGTTTTAACTCGTTATCCTTATACTGGGGTGAATCAAGTTGCCACAAACAGCGGGGTTAGCCAAGTTGACATTCTACAATCGTTAACGCATAGAAAACTAGAATAGAAAACTTTGGTGAACCAATAAAAACTCTAGCTTTACGTGACCACTTGAAAACTAGAGTTTTGATTGACTGACCGCGTGACATGACGATTGGTTACTTATATTTTCTATGCGTTAATGATTGTAGAATGTCTACTTGGCTAACCCTACAGGGATATTTTCATACACTTTCGATCAAATGCTCCATATCGAACGAGACGACGTGGCACGTGCTGTTTTTATCGACAAATATCGAACGTCGAGTTCGGGGAGTGAAGCGTGGTCTACACGGTAAAGCCTACCTATTATGGGTGGTAAAGGTGAAGGGGAGCGGGCAGGGGGCGTCTAGGTTAAGACTCGGTCGCAGCGGGTATTATAATTTATGTTCACCGTGCACACAAATGACAAACAAAAAATAACCTTCTGTATTTATCAAAATATACGTTAATATGTCTTGCTATACGAAAATATGTCGTGCTATACGAAAATATATCGTGCTATACGAAAATATATCGCGCGATATCGGTCGATATATTTTGTTGACGTAATAAAGCTATAGGTACTTTATAGCTGCGTCTGTGGTCACTCGTCGATTACAATAGAAAATATACCGTAATATGCCTTGCTATAATTTATATTGATACTAGCTGTCCCGCGCGATTTCATCCGCGGTAATTTCGGGAAAAAAGTGCAGTAGTTTACGGTGATAAGCAGTTCCCCGCATCAATTCCGGAGTTCCCTCGGGAATTCCGGGATAAAAACTATCCTATCTTTTAAGTTGGACCATATTATAAATAGTTACAAAATTTTATCAAAATCCGTTGAGTAGTTTCAGAGTCCATCGCGGACAAAAAACGTGACACGTGACTTGTACTCATATTATTAGACTAGCTGTCCCGCGCGATTTCATCCGCGGTAATTCCGGAGTTCCCGCGGGAATTCCGGGATAAAAACTATCCTATCTTTTAAGTTGGACCATATTAATGAATGGTTACAAAATTTTGTCAAAATCCGTTCAGTAGTTTCGGAGTCCATCGCGGACAAACAACGTGACACGTGATTTATATATATTAAGATATTATATTATAGTTCCGTGTGTTGCGGGCTTTATTATTATTATTTATTCCAATAAGATGCAATGACTCAAAAGGTTTACATATTTCTGCTGCTGACTGTATCGGCTAGGCAGTTCTCAATAATTTCAATGGAGTTTTGTGTGCAGTCTTTCAAGGTTAACAGACATTTAGCGTTTCTTTATCCTGGAATAAAAATAT
Source organism: Zygaena filipendulae (assembly GCA_907165275.2). Taxonomy (NCBI): domain Eukaryota; kingdom Metazoa; phylum Arthropoda; class Insecta; order Lepidoptera; family Zygaenidae; genus Zygaena; species Zygaena filipendulae. The sequence goes on from OU015649.1 coordinate 6,110,919, forward strand.
CCTTTAGTAAACAGGGATACTGTAGCTTTCTATCAGTAAAATAATTTTTCGAATCGGTTGTGTGGTTCCAGAGATAACCCCCTACAAAAAATAACAAACGTTTCCTATTTATAATATTAATATAGACTACTCCAATAACATTAAACAACTGTTAAAAATAAGTTTCGACGCCACGCTACACCAGAAAAAAATGGCAATTGCAAATATTAAGCAAATTTCATACATCAAATGCAAAAATATGGCATGCATCTTTGCTAATTTTTGACTTTTTTAATATAATATTTCGACCTTCGTTAAAGTAATGTGTAATTTCCTCCCCTTGTGGAAAATTTTCTCCGAAATCACTTGGAAAAACTTTTATGAATGAAAGATTAAATTCTGTAAAGATTTTAAAAACAAAAGTAAACAAACACTTTTAAAAATCTAATTATTATTAAAACGAGTAACTACTCGCGGCCTAGTGCGGCCGTTAAACTTGTACCAAGATTTCGGACTCTTCCAGAAGAGTTATTCAGACATATTAAATCTTTCTGTAGAAAACTTTCTCAGAAAGTTTAAGGCTGAGTTCTGACTTATTAAGACTTTTTCAGACTTCGTAAGAGGTTATAATATTTCAGGAAACATAATTTATTTTGAAAATGACTGAAAAACTTAATAAGAAAAAGTTTTTCACAGTCATTTCAGAGAAAAATTTCCACAAGGGTCCTCCTCCTCCTTGTTCTCTTCTTTTCCTGCGAGAAGTAGGTACCTACCTCTACCTTTGATTAATTTCGTCCGTTGAGGGCTTTTGGTTTATTTAATACCTAGGTAGGTACCTACCTATTTACATGCTACATTTGTTAGAAACAATTTTAGTTTTATTAATAAATCAATTATTTGTAAGTTATCATAATTAGTTTTGTAGATAGCTAATCAAATTGTATTCTATCATATTATTTAAATTTCATACTAACGTCGAGTTTTTGCAAGAATCGATCAATCGATTTTTATAAAATTGTACCTACTATTAAAAATCTACCTAAGCTAAGGATTGGATATCTGTTGCAGTGATTTTAAACGAGGGACATATTCAAGCCTACGATAATTCATAGCTTTTCAACATGGTGAAATACACGGCATGGCATTCAAATAAAAATATCATCGATCTAATATAAAAAGTTCATCCACAGTCCCACACAAAAGTTCACTTAAAAACTGTCCACAGTCGTGTTTACGTAGTTATAGCTGTGGTTATACTGATTTTTAATATTATGTAATTAAATTTGTGTTAAATGTAATGAACACAATATATTTATGCTATTTTTTTACTACCTAAAGCATTAGGTGAAAACGTAATCAATATACGGTCTGAGTGTACGGTCTCATCCAAATGTTCAAGTGGGCGTTCATTTCATGAGGATATTTTTTGACGCTGATTGTGTATATCTACTTTTTATATGAGATCGATGAAAAATTTACATAAAAATCATATTAACAAATAACGTTGGTTTACATGGCTGAATGACTTTAAGTGCCCCTAGACACCAAGTGGCCAGCCGGCTGACCGCTGATAGATGAGAATCGAATACCTACTCAATACTCTTCAATACGTCCCTCGTACTCTTGTATTTTGTATGGTCGGCAGCTATAAGTACCTACTTATATTTTTTATAATTTTACTAGACGTGGTTAATGTTTAGTCATTATTGTACTGCTCCACCTGCGTTAACATTAACGTTGATGTTACTGTGTCTGACGTGGTAATGTTAGTAAGTTAACGCGTTAAAATGTTGGCCACATCTAAATTAGCGCACTAATTTACGCGTTAACACGCAGGTGGAGAAGTAGCATTAAAAATATGTATATAATATGTCGTTGCCAGAGATCATACGATTGTTATTGATAATTAACATGAAGTGGTCAATATTGTACTACTTCATGATTTTTTTCTTCTGCTTTGTACTGGCGACAGTATTTTGTGCAGTTTTTAATTCGTGAATCGTGATGCCTATGTAATAATTATGTAGTACATAATTATGTATATCACAGCGAGCGAGAATCAAAGCAGAAATATGTTTTTCGTAGTTCGGGCACACGGGCGGGCAGGTATATTCACAAATGTCAATGAGGAAATATTTTATTTATTTAAGCAAGGTCTAGAATAACAACTAAACAACCTACTGAATGTTTTTTGTGCTTGTAACATATAAATGTAAATAGGTAAATATATAAGTTTTAATATGATTAATTTAAACGACGTATAATGCTGTTTTATTTTTCATACCAGCTTTTCCCCGTGGTTTCACCCTTTTCATAATTTTACACACAATTCACAAACTATCAAGTTAACCCACAAAATTAAGTTATTGGTAGGTACAGAAGGCTTTATTGAGAGTTATAGGACGTTTTTTTAATGATATGTTTACTTTTTAACCGACTTTCAAAAAGAAGGAGGTTCTATGTTCGATTGTATGATTTTTTTTTTATGTATGTTCACTGATGACTCGAAGACGGTTGGACCAATTTGAAAATTTTTTTTTTTTGTTTGAGAGGGTATACTCCCAATTAGGTCCCATTGCCACCAAGTTGGGATCTGATGATGGGATCTTGGAGAAATCAAGGGAACTCTTCAAAAATTATAGGCACACCTATAGCGATTTGGATATTTTTGATTTTAAATCGTCTATTTGCTTTCGGAAAGCAAAATTTGAAGAAGTGGAACTGATGATGAAGACCACAGGTGGTCATCGGAACAACTCAAAAATAATACGTATTTTACGGGTTCTTATTGAAGCGATTTCGAAAATTGTTTTTTGTTTGAAAGGGGATACTTCCAAATTGATTCCACTGTCACCAAGTCGAGATCTGATGATGGAATCTTGGAGTAATCGAGGGAACTCTTCAAAAGTTATGGGTACACCTATAGCGATTTTTGTATTTTTTTATAGTAAATCGTTTCTTTGCTTTTGGAAAGCAAAATTTGAAGAAGTGGAACTGATGATGAAGACCACAGATGGTCATCGGAAGTACTCAATAATGGGTATTTCACGGGTTCCGAATCGTTAACTTTAATATGGTTTCCAAACAATTTATGCCCGTCACAATGTATATAGTGAAGTGGAACTGATGGTGATGTACTAGGAGAACTCCTCAACAATTAACGTCCCTGCGTCGGGAAAAGCAATATTTTGTAAAAGGTGATGAGCAGTTGACATTAGGCTATTGTAACTTAGAGAAATTACGAACTAAGTCACATAAAAGCGAGAAATAAACAAAATTTTAACAAAAAAATTAAAACCGACTTCCAAAAACACCTAAATACTACTAAACGGAGCATCAAATGGATAGGGTACTTGCGTGAATGGAAACTTGGAACCAATTTAGGGTCGGTGAGTGAGAGAGAGAGCGAGTGATCATACTACATTAAAATGTACCCTACAGCAGTCGATATAGAGTACAGTGTAGTGTGTTTACTCGCTCTCTCTCTCTCTCTCACTCACCTACCCTAAATTGGTGTCTTGAAATTGAGAGGTGTAATAAGCGCTTAAGCGTAATGTGTAATAAACGCTTAAGCGCTTATTACACATTACAATCTGGCAGACACCAATTTAGGAAATTGTAAGGTGTAGTCGATGTTAGAACAGTTGGACATAGATAAGCAATAGTGTGTTAACCCACACTGGAGAAATTTTGAGTAAATCGTGTTTTAAAATTATAGCGCCATTTTTTGTCAACATTTTTTTATGTTCAACATATTGTTACATATTTAAACAATGTAATAAGGTAAACACATAATTAAAAAAACGTTTTCTAGCTTGCGATAAATCATTCTGTATCAATAAATTAATTTTGTGGGTTAACATGTTATTGCTTATCTGCGTCCAGTTAGGGTCCAATTTAGTGAGATTGGAGGGTCCCAATCTTTTTCTTCCCAGATTGGTTACGATCTAGGGCAGTGTAATGGCGTCGGATACAATTTAGAGTCGGTGAGTGAGAGAGAGAGCGAGTGATCACACTACATTAAAATGTACCCTAGGTTAGTGGATATAAGGTACAATTTAGTGTAGTGTGATCACTCGCTCTCTCTCTCGTATCCGATTTACTAACCTTCTCCCCATATATTTACTATAATTCTCCCCAAATTTGTTACGATACAGCGATTACTTGGCGCACGCGCTTCGTTGGAGATGGACGTGTACCTACGAGGTAGCGCGCAGCGTATGCAAATTACATGACGTAACCTATAAGAAACTAGCTGATCCCGCGGTTTTACCCGCCGTAATTTCGAAGTTCCCACGGGAATACCGGGATAAAAGTACCCTATGTCCTTCTCTGTACCTGTGAAAACAGGCATGCAAAACTTGCAAAATTTATTGATGATCGGTTGAGCCGTTAAGTCGTGAAAGCGTAACAAACAAACAAACTCACTTTCGTATTTATAATATTAGTGAAGATTTAATAAAAAATAAAATCGATATAAACGCGACTACCTACTTATTAGATACTAGCTGTCCCCCGTGATTTCACCTGCGGTAAATTCGGAATTCCCCTGGGAATTTCAGGATAAAAAAGGACTTATGTCACTCAGGACGTCACAATCACCACGTCACAAACTCACAAACTTTACCTCTTCATAATATTATAGCTGTGCCTCCGGTTTCACTCGCTTGAGTTTTAGAATTCCCGCAGAAGCTCCTAAGTAGCCTAATTTACTCCTTATAGCATCAGCTAATTAGTGATGAAAGTCCCGTCATAATAGGGATGTTAACTACTATTGAAAATCAAAATTCTAATTAGTCCGTTAGTTAGAAAATAAAAAAACAATAGACACGTATTTTTTGCTTTTTTAAATAAATTGAAATATACAGAGATAAAGCGCATTAAAGTTTAGGATGAGGAGTAGACGTCACGCGAAATTTCAACTCAATACATCGCCGTTATTTTTTGATTACGTAAAAAAAGAAAAATACGTGTCCAATATTTTTTAATAATCTACAAGACGGACTAAAAAATAAAAATTAGTCAACATGCCCATTTGTGCAACCGTTTCGGCGTGTGAGTTTCGGAATTTCCGCAGGAACTCCAAAGTAGCTTAATTTACTCCTTATAGCATCAGCTAATTAGCAGTAAAAGTCCCGTCAAAATTTGTGCAACAGTTTCGGAATTACTCCTTATAGAATCAGAAGAAAGAATTTTTTAAATCAGTCCCGTAGTTTTTTAGTAAAGTCGTAACAAACAAACAAAAATCGAATCTTTCCTCTTTATGATATTAGTTGGAAGTTCCCTAAATTGGATACAATTTAGAGTCAGTGAATGAGAGAGAGAAAGAGCGAGTGATCATACTACACTAAATTGGACCCTAAATCGATCACTCTAGGGTACATTTTAACGTAGTATGATCACTCGCTCTCTCTCTCACACACCGACCCTAGATTGGTGCCGACGCGATTACACTGCCCTAGATCGTAATTCGTAACCAATTTAGGGAGAAGTCGATTGATTTCACCAAATTGGATTCTAACTGTACTAAACTTCGATTAAACCTTCCGATTTCCTAAATTGGTGTCGGACAGATTGTAAAACACTTGAAATATTCTAAAAGTCTTCCACTAAATCACCAACGACATTAAATTTCGCCAAATCTGGTGATAAGTGACATCACTGCCGAATTCGCAGTCCTATTTAGTGTAGTGTAATCACTCGCTTCCGATTTAGGGCCCTAGATTGATGCCTTGAAATTGTAAAATGTAATCTAATAAACGCTTTATGGCTTGCTCGGTACGCGCCCAGTACATTTGTTCCCGCCGCCCACCTCGCCGCTCGCCGCCGCCGCTTGCCGCTCGACGCAATCCGCGCCTCAGGACGCACCGCAGCTCAATGCGGGCCGCCGATAGCTATGGATTACACTTCTTTGTTGCCTACCATTTGTTTTCGCCGCTCACCGCTGGGCGCGCCGCAATCCGCGCCGCTCATAGATCGGGTGGTGTGATCCGACTCAGTGAGTTAGGGTGGTCAGTGTTGCCATAGCTGGTGAAATTTCACCAAATCGAATGTTTTTAGTGTTATAATAATAATAATTGTTATAATAACTTTTGGCGATTTGGTAAAAAACTTGCAGAATATTTCAAAAACCTTGTTATTTTCTAGGTATATATGTTTATCTAATAAGTAGGTATATAAGATTATTATTATATTTATTTTCTTTCTAATTCATTTATAAAACTATAAATGAATTAGAAAGAAAATAAATATAATAATATGAGTCGAAAAATTATCTAAAAAAATGTATTACTTTAACCTGAAAATATTGTTATTTATAATAAGTATCTTATTATTTGTTTTATTAGTAATTTGTTTATTTTTTGCTTTAACTAAAGGTTGGTAGGTATAGGTAGGAATAATAATAATGTCATCAACCGGAGTAATTCCTCACCAACTGCATCAATCTCTCACTACCCTACAATTACCTAATTTCACATACATCACAATGCAGAAGGCAGTTATACTCAATACATGCCGAACAGTCAGAAAATTTCTAAACGATGATTAAATAAACCACTTGGCTTTGGCTCGTGGCTATCAGGCATCAGCTATACCGGCTTTTCTAGTCGAGTAGAATTAAAAAATTCAAAAAACCTAAATTTTGAGATCAATAAATGAATAATAATAATAATCCACTTCACAGCACACAGATCTACTTAATCCCACACTAAGCTATAAGCTTGTTTCATGGAAACCAAGCAAACGTGGGATATACTACACATATTATTACATATATATTATACTATAGATATATATATATATATGTATATACACACCCAGCATGGAAAATGGAACCCTGTGTTCATCACACAAAGTCCACCCCCACCGGGAATCGAACCCGGAACCTCTTGATTAGCGGGCAGGCATGGTGACCATTGCGCCAATCGGGTCGGGAATTATAGTACTCATTATTTGATTTCTTGATTTGTGATTTTTTAATTTATGATTTGCTCTTGGACAGTAAAATATACTAATTTTCATTTGTTTTTTAATTTTTTCTCAAGAAAAAATTATTCGAATCATTTCATTTCCAAGGAAAATAACATATGTAAAAAATATATTGTTAAAATCTCATACTTATTAGAAATATACATAGAAAATTACAATATTATATTCTAAAAGTTTTTCATCAAATCACCAAAATGTGGTAAAAATTCACCAGCTATAGCAACACTGGACTGTACGCAGACGCAGAGAGTTAAGTGCTTATTACACCCTGCAATTTCAGAACACCAATTTAGTTCCAATTTAAGGTCGGTGAGTGAGAGAGAGAGCGAGTGATCACATTCACACTACATTAAAATGTAACCTAGTATAGTTGATTTTGGGTACAATTTAGTGTAGTGTGATTACGCGCTCTCTCTCTTTCACTCACCGACCCTAAATTGTATCGGATTTAGAGCCCTAAATTGGTGCTCTGAAATTGCAGTGTTATTATTTATTTATTTATTTATAGTTAATTATAGCGGTAAAAAAAAACAATTACAACAATTAACATAGAACGGTTAACTTATAATAGAAGACACTCTCGCATACTTAGTCTCACAAAACCTCAAGCATGCCGTCATTATCTCATGCCATGCATCCACAAACAGATCACATTCAGGGTCAGCAATGTAAAGGGCGTTGAGAGCATCCAGGGTGCGATACACTGGGGAACCAGCTCTGGATACCGTTCGGCATAGAGGTCGTGCAAACAATTCGGGCCTGCGGCACTTTCGGTTACCGAGATATTTTATGGGTACATTTAGCCGACAGAAGAGGTCATGGAGTTCGGGACAGTCGATAACCCCGCGAAGCATCTTACAGGAAAATGTAAGTTGATCGAGACCTCTTCGGACCTCCAACGAATTGAAACCTAGCATTCCTAAGAGGTAGTTGGTAGGGTACATATGGGCATAGATAAGCAATAGTGTGTTAACCCACACTGGAGAAATTTTGAGTAAATCGTGTTTTAAAAGTAGTAGCGCCATTTGTGTCAACATTTTTCATGTTCAATATTTAGTTACAAATTTAAGCTATATAATAAGGTAAACACATAATTCAAAAACGTTCCCTAACTCTCAATAAATCGTTTTGAATCAATAACTTAATTTTGTGGGTTAACATATTATTGCTTATCTGCGTCCATATAAGGAAAGTAAAGGTGAGTCCTCTTAAACAAAAATCTCAGAAAAGTTTTTTGTACCTTTTCTAGACTCAAGATCAGGGAAGCTGTAGTGGGATTCCAAATACAGGCGCTGGTCTCCAATTTGCTCCGAACCAACGAGGTGTACAGGAGTCTGATGATTAGTGGGCTCTGAAAATCCCTTGGATTACGCAATACGAAACCCAGGCGTCTAAAAGAGCGCATAAGCGCATTAGGGTCCCGGTACCTATTTAGAGTAGTGTAATCGCTCGCACCCTTGCAAGGGGCCACTCCCACCCTAAATATCGGGCCCTGAATACTGTGAAGTCTGATCGCTCCTTAAGTAGTTTGTGTCTGTGATGCAGTAGTAAGCAAACACTTAAGTCTAGTTAATATTTTGTGGTAAACTAAACACTATACCTACCTACTTTGTTAAATAATACGCAAAACGCTATGCATTATGTAACAAGGAGCTTTTGGTGGGATTTTAGCAGTGACGGACGTCAGTTTTATTTCTTTGTTTTGCAAATTAGTTTATCGTGATTAATATTGTGTGAATGTGGTGAATTTTGCATAATAGTGATCCATTAGTGATGAACAGTGTGTGGAAACAGTGAAATAAGATAAAATGGGGCGTTCATCGGGAGGTTGTCGTTTTACTATACAACTTCCCACAGAGGTTTAACTATGAAGAGTTGCTGCCAAAAGTTCCGGTAAAGCATCGAAATGCATCTCACCAATGCACTTCGATGTAAATAACTTCAGAAGAAGAAATATACAACTAAATTGGCTGTATGGACTTAGCTTCCTTTGCCTTCCCCATTGGGGTTTAACTCTCCGAGTCTTTAACTCTGCTTTTAACTGAAGCACGGTCTATGTGGAATACATATTGATAAACGATTTATCAGGATAATATCTCTAAGTAGTTTGTGGTGATAATCAGCGAAGATCGTAGAAAACTAAAATGTGACAGATGTTTGTTTGTTTTTGGTTATGAGTCAAGCGATCGCAACGACATCTGCTATTACTTTTGCGTTTTCTTCCCCATTGAACAAAAAAAAAGCTCTTAAGGCGTAGACGGAGAACTCCGTCTACGTCACAATGAATCAAGTCTAGTTAATTTGTGGAATCAGGAATGAACGTAGACGGAGCAAAGATCATATAATCACTACGTTTTAAGATATGGGACTCCCATACTGTGAAATGGAATGACGCGAATTGTCAAAATTTTTGCCCTAGCAATCATGGCCGATTCCCACAGAAATAGTGCTGTTCTGCTTATAGCGAATGGTCGTCATATCGATATCGATAAAAAATCAGGACTACTACGGTTCTTCAGTTTTTTTATTATTTTATAGCTACAGAAAAAAGCACCAGTGACGGCTTAATTGCGGTCGGTTAATATTGAACTTAATGTAAGCCATCATTGGTGCCTTTTTCAGCTGCCTCAAATAAAGAAAGTAGCTGGTTGGGAGTGAGACACAACATTTATTTGAAAAAGGTATTTTTTTGTATTTATTGAAACACCGTCTTGTGGAACATGGTCAAGTTGACTACTTGACTAATACGGGTCATGGTTTTTCTTCCTGCGCGTGGGTGTTTTCCAAGGTTTCTTTTTGTCAACCGGTCACTCGATTACTGGAATAAATTAAAAAATTCTAAATTCAAGAAAATAAAATCGAATGACAATGTATCATAAACAAATCGTTAGGTTCATTACCAGTATCGGCTAGCTGCAATTTTATGTACCCTGACTCCTGAGTAAGCAACTGATTCTTGCAAAAAATCAAGTGTCCAGCTTAGGGAGAACACTTGAACATACAACTTTGCCCATAGTTTAAAACTATTATAAGAATAATCACACGGTCACCCGGTAAAAACAGCACGAATAAAAAAGACTTATTGACTTTGACTTATTTTTTCTTACTCAATTGTGCTATTTTATTTTGATCTGCATTCAACTGCTCTATTTTATTTGATGGAGTTGTTCGATTGGTAAATAGGCCAATTCTTTTTAGTCTTAACCCAACTCTTGCACCTAAAACAAAAATAATGGATTTATCGATATCTGTAAAAAAAATCTGTATATGTATTTTCCGCACTATTTACATATTCTTTCAAATCACTTAATAAATTTACAAAACACTATTTTTGTTATTTTAAGCACTGAATAAGAATAAAAACAACTATAAATTGAATAAAATTTACGTACCGGACTGGATCAAGAGGAAATCTTGAAAGAAAAGTCCTTTTTACACCATTTTCATTCTTCGATTTTACTCCGCAAATTCACACGTTTTATAAGACATCTTATTCGATGGTTCACTTACAAGACAAAACAAACGTACTAAACTAAAAAAAACACTGAAATACTATTAAATTAACAAAATAATAACACAATAACAATTAATTTTTCTTTCAATTGAACCAGGCGCCAAAATTTTTACCGCTAAGACAGCGACTGAGTGCTGACTGACATTGCCATAGTCTATAGAGCGAGAAGACCGAATGCCACCATTTCAACTTGGACACAATCCATACATTTTTTCTGAAGTATGGAAGTTGCGACAGCCGAGACGGAGAAGAGAATGAATGCTTCCTGTATGTTTATTTTACTCTTTGGTTTGGTCAGAGCTCTTGCCTCTTAGTTAATTTATGGCGTAGTGAAACGCAGGTGAAACGTAGTGATTACCTTCTCTCTGTTGTGGATTACATAAAACAAGTTGATTATCTATGTTTTGTTTTCATTTATGTTGGAATAAAATCATGGGGAGGTAAGACTGCCAGTAAAAAACACAGGTTACCTACTAACCTTCTCTCTGGTTACCTACTATAATTCTCTTATGTGGGAGCTTCATATCAAATAATTTGGTTTGCTTTGGTTTCATTTGTATGCTTTAAATTTAAATTGATCCCAGTTGTTCGATTGTAAACACAATTCAAATTGATGTATTTTCTTTCTTATATGTTCCTGTAGTTGTGTAGCTGGTGACTACGCAACTACGCAACTCTTGGGATGTGTTCCAAATTCCAATACACACATTATGTGCACCAAATGCATATAAATAATGAAACACCAAATGTGTGAATGCCAATAAATAGGTACACAATGTTTTGTAACAGAACCTTTGTCTTGGAAAAAAAGGGTGCCAGGCCATATCAAGATAAATTACCTAAGTTAATCTTTCTAGAACTGGATATAAATTTTCAGTCACAGGGAGTGGAGGAAAATAGCTAAAAGGGAAAGAAGGCGACGGATAAGAACTCATTTAGCTAGAGAACATGGTAAATATATGTCAATGGAGGTATTATGTTCATGTAAACTTTAATAGAAATATGCAAGGGAACTAGTGTATTGTGAGGGTAGTTTGTGTTTTTGCTAAGTGTTTATCAGATTACCCTCGCCTTCTGTCTAGATCTTACTTGTGATGTGAGTGTTAGACATAATAGGAACATATTATCGATACTACTTATTACTACATGATCTGTTCAGGGTGGGGGGAGGAGAGACTTCAAAATACCACACCTGGTCACAGGCGCGAAGGCTTAGGTTTTCATCTTGTAGTCAATATCCTCTAAGGAAACCTTGCACTTTTTTAAGCTATATTCAAATATGATAATTTTTTCAGATGTTATTATAGCTATGCACACACTCTTGGCATCACATGGCCAGTGCCATATTAATAAAGACAAAATATGTGAACCAAATTAATTATTTTACAATTTTAACTTTAAAAATTTTTTCTGTAGCCATTTTTTTTTTATTGAAAGTGAAAAATAGAGAAAGGTCTTGGTATCGGTACGAGTGATTACCAAGGGGGGAGGGGGTAAAAAATTGTAAAAATGGGTCCATGAAATTGAATTCTTCATATTGAATCTCAAAGAAATTGTGTAAATTACTGTATGATGATGTATGTGGGTCTAGTAAGTTAGTCTAATAGGTAGTCATTTTATCACATTGACTTTGACACATACATAAAACAAAAATTCTACAAATAGTTGTCTTGGATTCTGATAGAAATACATTTTATTTTTATTTATTACAGTCAACAGCATTACAAAATAATTTCTTATGACTTAGAATATGGTACAAAAGAGAAGTCATCAATTGACTACTACGTAATTTATATGTATAATAATGATTTGTTATACCAAGTACCTAACATGAATGTAAAAACGCACATACAAATACATAAATATATACATTGACTATATTAATACTTGTTAACTTTAAAGTAGAGATGTTCCGACTAGTTGGCGACTAGTCGGCAAAGAGCGCCGACTATCCGTTTTCTCACTTTGTATTTCTCAATTAAATTAATGTATAGGGGAATAACTTTAAATAAATTCATAATAATAACGGGAATATTGGGCATGTGGACTACTTTTGAAAATCAAAATTCTAATTAGTCTGTCAGTTAGAAAATAAAAAAACAATAGACACGTATTTTTTGCTTTTTCAAATAAATTAAAATATACAGAGATAAAGCGCATTAAAGTTTAGGGTGAGGGGGTCGTGACGTCACTAACCGCTAAAACCGCCATACAAACTGTCAGAATAGTGACGTCACGCGAAATGTCAATTCAATATATCGCCGTTATTTTTTGATTACGTTAAAAAAGAAAAAATACGTGTCCAATATTTTTTGATAATCTACAAGACGGACTAAAAAATAAAAATTAGTCAACATACCCATTGTCCAATTGATAAAAAAAAAATCCATTCATGAGACTTTATTTTTGTCAAGATAACAGTAACAATAGAGTAACCATCTTTAGACAAAAAAATTTTTTTACACAAAAACATCGCTCATCCGGGCTAAGATATTGTATATATATCGTCGACAAAGTCATACATATTGTATGACTTTGTCGACGAGAATCGATAAAATGGCTCGATAAAATTTTGTCGTCTTGCGCATCTTAGCCCCCCTGGCGGCCCATACAAAAGCAAAAATCAAGAAACAATGCGAAGTAAACGAAACAATCCCAATTAACATTCTATTATATCGTTAATGCATAGAAAACTAACTGCCGCACTCAGAGTCAAATTTAATGATTACTTAATTAAGTATAGTTTATTAAAACAAAACTGCCGCAATCAGAGACGTTTAGTAAATTAATGTTAATTGGCATTTAATGAGATGTAACTTAATTAGTTAAATAGTACAATTCGACTCTGAGTGCGACGGTAAGTGAAGAAACTTAATGTCACTCGGTCAGCCAATTAAAACCTTAGTTCTGCGTGACCACATGAAATTAGAGTTCTGATTGGCTGACAAAGTGCCATGACGATTTGTTACTTAAGTAGTTTTCTATGCATTAACGATTGTAGAAAGTCGATTTGGTTAGGGGGGCTGGTTGCGACACGCTCGTAGGCGGCGGCTGCGACTTGCGCACGAATCAGCCGTGAACAAACCGTCATGGAAATCCCTGAACGTGATCGGCTTGGCCGGCCGGCTAATCGGCCGCTTTACAACCGACTAATCGGCTGGTCGGCCAAAGTAATGATCGGCACATCTCTACTTTAAAGTAGCTGTTGCCAGCAGGTTTGCCATGGTTTTCGAAGTTCCCGTAGGAAAAAGTACCCTATTTGCTTTTATGTACTCCAGAAAACGTGTGTGCAAGATTTCATGAAGTTTGGTTGAGTAGTTAAGACGTAAAAACTAAAAAGGTAGTGATAGTTTCATTTATTTATAAACTAGTTGTTCCCTGCGGTTTCACCTGCGGTAGTTTCAGAACTCCCGTGAGGATTCCGGGATAAAAAGTAGCCTTTGTCCTTCTCTGTACCCCTGACAACGTGCATGCAAAATTTCATGATGATCGGTTGAGCCGTTAAGGCGTGAAAGCTTAACAAACAAACAAACTTTTGCATATATAATATTAGTAAGGGTGTACAATATATCTACCGGTTCTCCATGGTTTCACCTGCATTAATTCTGAGATAAAAGTACATTATATTCTTCTCTGTAACCATGACAATGTTTGTGCATCAGTATGGTAGTTAAGAGGTGAAAGCATTACAATCAAATATTTATAATATTATTTAGGATAGTATTGATATCTTCATTGTACATTGTACAGATGCACAAGGACTTGCAGTTTTAATGGGTAAATACTGAATAATCTTAGTAAAAAACTTGACTAATTTTGACACACATTTTAGATATTAAACAAAGTGATTCATGCCTAATTCAGAATTGGTTAAAAGAACAAGAAGTTTTGGAAAACTTTGAAAGAGAACAAATTGAGAAATCCAATAGAGAAGAAAACGAGAAGTGGGTTCAAGCAGAGAGGGCTTCTTTAGAACAATGGAAAAAGTTGCAGGAAAAGTTAGAAGCAATACAAAAAGAGCACTTAGTACAGCAGGAAAGGCAGAAAATGGTATGGATAATTGTTTTTAGATATTAATCACATCTCTAAGTCTAGACTACACAACATCGTCAACTACATATCACTTTAATTTTCTGCTTTTTCCCCCACCCCTCACACTCCTCTCCTCAGCTTAAAGACTCCCAGTACTAAAACCAGAACATTTTAATAAATACATATATGTACCTAAATAAAAAATAAATGCTGTTCATCGCTAAGTGCACAACTTAGGAACGACTGGAGAGATTTATCTAGTTTTTATTTTAAAACGTTCTTAATAGTTGGTCTCAATGGGGATTTAGGGAAAGGATTTAGGGATTGTTAAAGTTGTCTGGAATATTGGAAAGTTCGGGATAACTGCTTTTGTCTGCGAATTTTTGTAACTTCATTAATAATGATCCACTGAAATCAAAACCCCAAATCACTTGATTAGCTGAAAAGCGTGCGCGTTTTATTAGACGTATTTTTTTTAAATCACAATCGCATACGAATCTTGTGATTCCGTGTTCGAAATTAATTCAAACGATTCAAAAATACGTACCTACCCCTGGTCGTCGTTTATTTAAATGTCATTGATTTACAAAAGTATAATATCATGTTGCATGGTCTATTGCTTCAACCATTCAACGCCAATCTCATATCCCATTTATCATATAGTGATATGATCCCATTCATCATATAGTGATGACGAACGTTTTCTTCCGCGTTAATTTCGAAGTTTCCGCGGGAATTCTGGAACAAAAAGTACCCTATGTCCTTTTCGGTACCTCTGACATTTCATGATGATGAAATTTCATGATGATCAGTTGAGCCGTTAAAGCGTGAAAGCGTAACAAACAAACTCACATTTGCATTTAAGGATTAACGGCCGCACTCAGAGTCGACTTTAATGATTACTTAGTTAAGTATAGATTTTTAAAACAAAACTGCCGCAATCAGAGACGTTCAGTAAATTAAATTAAATCAGTAAAGTAAATTAGTTGGCATTTAATGAGATGTAACTTAATTAGTTAAATGTTTATTAAACTTGTCTGATTGCGCCAGTTTTGTTTTAAAAATCTATACTTAACCAAGTAATCATTAAAGTCGACTCTGAGTGCGGCGGTAAGTAAATCATTTAATTGCACTCACGTTATTTTTTATTTCATAGGAATTGGAATTGGAACAAAAGAGAAAGGCTGATGAAGAAAAGCGGTTAAAAGAAGTTGAAAAAGAAAACATTGAGAAGCAAACTATGTTTTTGGAAAAACTCGAGCAATATATATCTGGAGGTGCAACTGAGCCTCCAGAAGAATTGATGACTTATCATGAAACAAAGCCCAGTTGTGAAATTTGTCCATTTTTTTCTAAAACTGCGTGTTGTCGTTTTGGTGATCAATGCTCTAGAAACCATCAATACCCTGGCATAAGCAATGTAACTATCTTCCCATTGAATTATATTAGCCTATCTTGTTTTGAATAAATAAATAAATGTAGCCCTCTCTGATTGCAAAGTGAAATGTTGAGATTAATATTAATGTGGCAGTATTAAACTATCTTATCAGAGATTGCCGAATACTATTTAATTAACTGTAGGCACCTAAATAATTTATAACTTTGTTTTTCAGGTGTTATTAGCTCCTAACTTCTATGTGCATTTTGGTTTGGAGAATGCCAATTTCAATGAATATGACACAGACGTTATGTTAGAATATGAAGACAACGACACTTATTTGGAATTCAAAAACTTTTTCTATGATGTTTTGCCTGAGTTTCAAAAATTTGGTAAAATTACACAATTTAAGGTGAGTTTTGCGACCAGTGACCAAATTGTAAATTCTCTTTTTGTTATATAATACTTACGTGATAATGAACAACAAAAAGTGTATCCTTTATATGAAAATTAAACTTGGAGTGTATCAAATACTTACATAAATATATATGGTACAGGATGCAAGGGTAAACGACGGACATTGAAGGGGGATATTCATTTTTCAGTATATTTTGATTCTCGTCTTACATAATATTTTAATAAGACAATGTGGGGATTTAATTATTGACAATTAATTTGTCGTTCCTGAATACAAGTTGTTAGATATTAATATTAGTATATTGCCTTAGTTGAAATCTTACAAGCTGAGTATAATTTAGTCAAGTATTCTCAAATGACTTTTTACTAACATTACATTTTTTGATAAAAGTCTTGATAAGTATTAATAATAAACTATCATTAAAAATTATTAATTTTAAATAATAAAAGAAGGTGATATTATTTTTAACTCAAATATCAAATCGCAGATACCTATTTGTGTTCCATGAGTTCATTGAGACTATACATATAAGTGAAGGTTTGTACTTGTTGGATATCTTTATTATTATTATATTATTTTTATTGATATTACCTATATTTTGTCTGCTACTGCAATCTTTTAAATTGAATTTATGTAATAGGTTTGTAACAACTATGAGAAGCACCTTCGGGGCAACACTTACGTAGAGTTTGAGGAGCTCCGGTGCTCGGTGGCGGCTTACAGAGCGCTGCACTCGCGCTGGTACGGCGGGCGCCAGCTCTCGCTGCGGTTCTGTCGGGTGGATTCATGGAAAAATGCCATATGTGGTAACGCCTACGAGTGATTATACATCAATTAAGGCGCCTGCCATTAAAAAATTTAACCACTAATTATATTTTTACTTAAAATTTTAGGTCTGCAATCAAGACGACGATGCCCTAAAGGCCGGTCGTGTAATTTTTTACACGTATTTAGAAATCCAGAAAATATGTTCAACACGTCGTACAATCGTCGATTTCCAGAAAGGTTTTATTGCATGTTTATTTTCTCAACCTATGTACCTATAAAACAGTGACTAAATGACAAAATTCTTGTAGGAGCCTGTGTAAAAACTTTATATACCTACTTAGTACGTAATATAGCGGATGTCTATAGCTAGCGCAATATTTTTTTATATCCTTGATAGATCTTTAAGGAGTACCGGATGAGTTATTCAGGTAGCAGTTTTTGGGAAGTGGTCTTTGTGTAAAGGGTAGCACTATTCAAGCTCAAGGTCACCAAAAGGCTATGGATAGGGATCTGCTCGGAGTTTCGTTGCCGGATCGTATGAGAAATGAGGAAATCCGCAGGCGCACCGAGGTTGCCGATATAGCTAACCTTCAGCGGGTGGCGCACATCGCTCGAAGCACTGATGAACGTTGGAGCAAGAAAGTTCTCGAGTGGCGACCACGAACTGGAAGACGCGGCGTGGGCGGGCGCGCCCCGCGCCGCGCCGTCGGATGCGGGAGGCGCAGGGCCGGTCGTTGTGGCGACCCTCGGTGGACGTGCTTCGGCTGATTTGATGATGATTCAATAGGCTATTTCACTGTTGTTGAAATGTTGATATCCAATAATTACACTCGAAAATATCATGGATAAGCATAACATAAGCGACAAAATCAATAGATTTGATTAAAAAATAAAATAGTTATGTCTGTCTCTTTCTAAAACGGAATTTTGTACGGCGGTTGTAGGGCGCTACAAGCCGAGTGACGTCACCATAGGACTAGCGCTTTCTTTGTCTAACTTGAACTTTTAAAGAGTCATATCTCTGAAAGTACAAAAGATATTTGTGAAAGAATAATGCTATTATACTACTAATACATTAAGGTTTATAAAATTCCCCCCCCCCCCCCCCCTCTCTATATACGCCAATGCAAATCACATACAGACCTCTTAGCCAAGTTGACAATCTAATCTACAATGATCGTTAATGCACAACAAACTAAGGAACACAATAATATGTCACTTGGTCACGTAAAATGGTCCAATCAAAAGTCCAGTTTTGTATTACCACGTGACGCAACGATTCCGTTCCTTAGTTTTCTATGCCTTAACGATTATTATTTATATGTAGATTGACAACTTTGCTAAGGGGGCTAGTCTGAGACTAAACGTAATATAGCTTAGTTTCTATTTTATAATAAGCACTATTTCCATTTCAGTGCAACACATTCACGCTCTTGGCGATGGTCGGAGTCACCGGAAGTGGAGCTGCATAATGAAAAAAGTCGCAAAAAAAGACGTTCAAACTCTTCCGAGAGAAATAGAAAAGACCGCGAAAAAAGGAAACACGAAGACAAAAAGAGATCTTCACGAAGACGTTCAGAGCGGCGGAAAAGTGATGATTAGTGCGCTTTTTGTCTCTCATTATATTTACCTGAAAAAATTATATCGTTGAGGAGTTATTATTGAATTTTTTAATGACTTAAGTCCCTTAAGACAACTTGCCAGCGAAGCTACAAGCCTTAAAACCTATCTATCTCATAATATACTTTTATTATTTAGACACACAGTAGCGTTTCAGCCAAGTTCAAAGAAAAAGGAACTGTCGACGCAGCAGCCGTCATTAAAGATCTTTTAGCTAGTCTAAAATCCAAAAGTTCATAAATTTAAAAAACTGGAATTTTATGACTGACTGATAAATTCTAAAATCTAAAAATTAAAATATGAAAAAATTTGGTTAGTTGGTAAAAACTAGCCAAGTCAAATCTTGAGCTTGAATTACGTCCCGACTGAAAAATACCTTGTGTAAATAACCGTCTGTTAAAACTTACGAGTTTATTTTATTACCTACTAGCTGTGCCCGCGGTTTCACCAGCGTGAGTTTCGAAATTCTTGCATAAACTCCAAAGTAGCCTAAATTACTCCTTATAACATCAGCTAATTAGTAGTGAAAGTCCTAGTCAAAACCGGTTCAACCGTTTCGGAGATTCACCCGCGGGAGTTTCGGAATTCCCGCAGGATCTCTTTATATCAGGACCTTTGCGGACGCAGGCAGAACAACCCGTCAAACTTTCTCACAATCGGAACAATGGTTTAGAAACTCATAGAGGACCAACATTGATTGTTATTTATAAAGGTTGCATGTTCCTGTAGGTAGGTAACTAAAATTTTAGGATTTTCTACATAGAACTTGGCACCAGATGTCGATTCGTTTTGTCGGCGAAGTCGACAACGTCGTATACATTGAATGACTCATTTCACATTTATGTTGGGATTTACTTATATTCTTCTATCGGGATATAAATTGGTGGCAACGGCTAGTTAATGTATTGTTATTTATACCTAACTGGCTGTCCCCCACGGTTTCACAGGAAATTTCAGAGGTCCCGCGAGAACCCCAGGATAAACTATTCGTATAAACCTTCTTCATGAATAATATTGGTGAAAACCGCATGGAAATTGGTTTAGTAGTTTTTAAGTTTATCGCGAACAGACAGACAGACACGCGGCGGAGAAATTTTGTTTTATAATATGGAAGGATATTAATAAATTAATGCAATATTTTTTGAACAATCTGCTATAACGAATAGCATCGTCCATCCAGCGTTGGATTCGCTTCCGTTTTAACGTCTATCATAGACATGGCATAAAGATTGAGATCCGCTGTAGTTGAAAAATATGCGGTAAAAATTCTTAGATAGGGTAGTTAAAAAAATATTAGGTACCTACTTGAATTAGATACCCCTTGTTTACGTGCACTGTACAGGAATAAAGGAAATAAAATCGTATTCTCAATAAAAGTTCCACAATGCAAAACATAACGCAACAAATAAAAGATTGCATTTATTGTAACAATGATGTGAAATTGAGAGATTTATTAGCATGTGGTGTGAACCCAAACTTGGAGAATGGCTGGCCTATTAGACTCGCTGCTCGTTACGGTCGTTACATCTTGGTTAATGCATTGATACAGTATGGAGCTAATCCACATTTGTTAGGTGAAGCAGGTAAGCTCTGTTTTAGTTAACTAATACCTAGATGTCTTCTTGTAAATAGGCAGGTACTTATCACAAGGATTTTAGTGTGTTACGCACCTACGTTAGCGTGCGACAAACAGCTCGTGTACTTACAACCTACATACGTATCCATTAATATGTATCTAGTATCTACTAAGCTTATCTATTAGATGTAATAATTAGCTACTGTCGGCAGCTGCTCCTGCGTGTTATTTAGAAGCTGCTGCTATGACGTCAATGTTAGTAGGTACCTACCTATATGATGCACTTTACAAATCTGGACATGAAGTCACATGAATAAGGACTCCCAAAGTTTTAATAGTTGCAGTTTTATTATCATTTTGCTCCCCGCGCTTTCACTTGCGTGTTTTAGGATGACTTGGGAACCTTATCCAAGTCAGGATATGAGCTCCACATAGAGTTGCCACCTTTTTTTGGAAAAAAAAAAAAAAAATGGGTGCGTTCTAGACCAGTCATAGTTAATATAAAAAAGCGCGACAGTTGAATTAGGGATAAAAATTAGTATTTTTCGTACTATATTATTTTTCTATAATATGTATACATATAGTACAATTGACTGAAATATAGTACGATACTATATAATATAGTAGGTACGGGTGGCAATCCTAGCTCCACATGCACAATGTAATTCCAATGGGTCACTATTTCACTAATAAATAAGTGCGTGATACACACGCATTTATTTTCAATTCGCTGTTCCCCGCCTTATATATAGAGTTCCCGCGGGAATTCCGGGATAAAAGTACCCAATGTCTTTCTGTACCCCTAAAAACATGTATGCAAAATTTTATGATGATTGTTTGAGTACTTAAGCGTGAAAGCATTAGGTACAAACAAACAACTCACATTCGCATTTATAATTGGATTAGCTATGGTGTAGGTAGGTACCTACAGATATCGCATG
This sequence comes from Zygaena filipendulae, assembly GCA_907165275.2. Lineage (NCBI taxonomy): Eukaryota > Metazoa > Arthropoda > Insecta > Lepidoptera > Zygaenidae > Zygaena > Zygaena filipendulae. Next base: position 6,132,135 of record OU015649.1, read on the forward strand.
TAGATAGATATACATTTATTTGTTGTTAAATATGTAGCAACGGATGAATATACTTTTTGTATCAAAAGGTGCATCGACGCTGCAACTGGCGGTATTTTCTGGACAGCATTGGGACACGGATAACTGGAATCTATTGTTGTCACTTAGCAGTCCTTCCCAACTAGCCGACGGAGCCGCAGTTGCTATAATATTCAGTAACGTTGCTGCGCTATCTACGATTTTAGCCACCCGACGCTGTAATATCAAAGTACCGACAAGTTTAACTGGTAAATTAATATAAGTATTTAACTAACTGTTCCCCGCGGTTGGGTAAAAACCCAATTTTGAGTTTTTCTACAAAAAAGTACCTATCTTTTTCTGTACTCCTGAAAAACGTGCAAGTAGGTATGCGAAATTTCATGATGATCGGAGGGGCTATTATGTAATTTGCTTCTATCATTAAGGATTACATTAGGTAGGTACTTACTTAATACACTTGGTTTGTTTATTATCAAGTACCTTTTAAACTGCGTGCGTACCTACCTACCTACCACCTAGAATCAAAAGTGCTCTTCCGTTTAAGATCCTAAGGTTGAAAATAAAACTTGGAGACTTAAATATACGAAGCTCGAAATGCACATATCTACCCTCAGTATTGGTATAGGAGGGATACACAATTACACGTCCCTGAGGGCAGGCACAAACATTCCCCTTATCTACTGCTTATAGGTAGGTACGACTTTTGCTACCAATGTTTCCGGTTAGTGAACGTTCTTTTCTCATTATAATAAATTATTCGATATCTGATTTGAATACCTATGGTACTACTTTTTCCTAAGAAGATACTACGTCCGCTCCATAAATTATAATATTAGGACAAGCGGTTCCCCGCGGTTTCAACCGCGTTATTTTGGAGTTCCCGTGGAACTTTAAAAAAGTAGATACCCTATGTCCTGACAATATGTAGGTACGCTATGCAAAATTTCATGATGATCGGTTCAGCAGTTAAAACGTAAAGTGAAAGGCGAAAGCGTATCAAACAAACAAACTCAAGTTCAGATTTATAATATTAGGTACCTATACCTAGTTAGGATTTAGGATTATGATTTATCGAAATTAAGTCAATTTTTAATTTTCAGGTAAAACGTTGGAAGATTTAGCTAAAGCCTATAAACTACACCATAAATTATATTCTCTAATTGCTACGCCGACAACGGTTGACATAAACATCACCCCCAACAATTCGCCAGGACCACCAAGGGTGAATAGACAGGTTGGTCGAGCCCAAATAATTTAATACCTACTATACCTACCCAGGTAATTAGGTACTAGTGCCAAAATACCTTGTTTAACTTGAAGAATCTAATGGATTGAGATCCCAGAGGCTGCATAGGGTTGAGGTCATAGGTCATAGGTCAGAGGCTACCTACGTCATTTTAGCAGAACTGAAATTTTGAGAATCAGTAGGTAGGTACCTATTCGAATGTGCTGTGAACGTAAGCATATCTTCTTGCCAGTTTGAAAGCGAGGCCCTTTTAGGGCGACGCCATGCAGTTCTGGCGGCGGCGCGGCGGCGTCGGCAGCGGCAAAAATAAATGGTAGACATGAGAAGTAGGCCACAGCTCGCGCCGCTGATAATGATAATGAAATATTTATTGCCATAATTTTACATTTACACAAACTTAATACTTTAAAAGTTGACTCATACAATTCACAACAAAACCATGATAGCTGTGGCCCACTTCGTATGTTGTCTACCATTTGTTTTTGGCGCCGCCGCGTCCGCGCCGCCACCGCCGCCGAGACCTACCTATACAAAAATTTTGTTTACCTAAGTACGTTAAAGTAGAATAACTTGTTCTACAGAATACTGTCAATAATACATTCCGTGGACCCTTGTCCTTACTTTAGCCAGACAGCAACTGTATATAAACTGCTTTAAAATAGTAAACCTAACTTAATGTTGTTTTTACCCTTTTAACCGCCGCACTCAGAGTCGACTTTAATGGTTACTTAGTTAAGTATAGATTTTTAAAACCAAACTGCCGCGATCAGAGACGTTCAGTAAATTAATGTTAATTGGCATTTAATGAGGTGTAACTTAATTAGTTAAATGCCAATTAACATTAATTTATTAAACTTGTCTAATTGCGGCAGTTTTGTTTTAAAAATCTATACTTAACTAAGTAATCATTAAAGTCGACTCTGAGTGCGGCGGTAAGCATCCAAAATTCCAAAACGATCCGGAGGACCAAACATTTCCCCAAACACGAAAAAAGTTTCACTCTTATGTGAGCGCAAGTGTGCGGGTGATAAGTATCTATCTATTATTTACGCGTATATAAATGCGAGTGAGAGCAATCGGTAGATGACTTTATAAAGCCAGTTTTATTTAAATTGCCTACCCCTTATATCCATTGCCGTACTAAACTTCATTGTTACAGGAACATCAACACCATTTGACCCCACAACAGGGAAATAGGGATTTGTCGCCATCTGTAGCGCAGTTTTTCTATCAATCGTCAACCATGCCTGCATTAACACCACCACGGAACATAGTGTGTCATGATTACTCACCCACTGGACGTAGATAGGTTCGAGATTGGAACTTGGATAAATGGTGACATAGTCGACTGACCGATTTCATATAAATTAAGGTCTGCTATAAAACAACAATATGACATTATTTTAGCGCTCAGAAGACGCATTTTTATTACTATAATTTGATATTTTTGTGATTATAATTATTAGGTAGGCAGGTTTCACATTTATTTTAATTTTATGCAGGTAGACTATTAGATAATAATTTATTGGTTTGATTAGGTAATGATAACTTATGTATGTGTTAAACTAAATCTGTTGCATATACCTACCTACCTAGTTACTTACATTAATATTAAATTGTTTATACTAAAAGTTTGACTGTTCTGCAAAGTTAGGTTAGGTTAGTTGTTATTAAATAAATTTTTCCAATTATATTTTAATTAAAATAAACAAACATTTCTGGGTCATTTATTAATTAAAAATAAGTAACTACCTATTTTACACATCTTAAAAAATATTTATCAAGTAATAAAAGTAAATAAATAAATAGAATACCTAGTGGAATAGGTACTCTGGGTTAGCATCATCGTTTTGTTTTTACTTACATCAATTTTTAGAATTAATATAAAATAGTAGGTAAGTATAGGCGTGTGTTTGTTCATTCTTCAACTGTTGCGTCTAAAAACCGTGGCGGGTCGGATGAGGCGGCCATTGCGTAGGAGTGCATAAACTTATAGTTTGAGATGTGTATCGGTCGGTGACATCCTATACGAAACAAAATATTATATAGAGGTACAAAGAAAATGAGTAGTTAATATATTTCTCTAAAATCTTACTATACCTACCTACCTTATATCTAGGTACCGTACGGTTTCACCCGTGCGAGTCTCGGAATTCCCGCAGGAATTCTAAAGTAGTCTACTTCTTATAACATCAGCTACCTAAATAGCAGTAAAAGTCCCGTCAAAATCGGTTCAACCGATTCGGAGATTCTCCCGCGTGAGTTTATTCATTTATATAGTACTATCTAGCTGTGCCCCGCGGTTTCATCCGCGTGAGTTTCGGAATTCCTGCAGGAACTCCAAAGAAGCATAATTTGCTCCTTATAACATCAGCTAATTAGCAGTGAAAGTCCCGCCAAAATTGGTCCAACCGTTTCGGACAGGGCCGGTCCTGCCTTTAGTGCAGGGCGTGCGGTGCACACGGGTTTTTTTTGGTGTTTAATGCGGGGTTCGCAGGCATTTATTACATCCGTGATATGGGGGAGGGCGCCTGGGTTCAAATCGCACACGGGCGCGTCGGTGGCTAGGACCGGCGCTGGTTTTGGAGATTCACCCGCGTGAGTTTCGGGGAATTTCCAAAGGATCTCTTTATATCAGGAACCTTTGCGGACGCAGGCAAAACAACCCGCAAAAGTTTTATCACATTTGGACCAATGGTTTAGAAACGCATAGAGGACAAACATTCAAACATTAATTTTTATTTATAAAGATACCTACCCATATAAAAATCTCTAAAATACAATACCTATGTATATCTATAAAAATATAATATACCTAATAAAAATATATATCTGTACAATCTTGAATCTATATACCTATTATAGTAATTCTATATACCATTAACAGTACTGAGTATAATGAGTACACGATTCTTTAATATGACTACACCTTTCCGTAACACCTGTAGATAGATGTGAAATATTGTAGTGATGGTTGGATGTTACCTACCTAGGTAACTTCCAACCATCACTACAATATTTGGAATACAACATAGATACACTACACAAATGGAATAGATTATGTTTTGGATTATATACCAGCCCTTCTAATAAATAATACCTACCTAGTTACCTACCTATTAACAACTCAAAAACACTTACGTGTTGGTGAGCTGCACTGAGCTGTAATTGCAGAGACATCCCAAGAATGTAGGGTATTTTGTTTTGCAAACAGTTAATGAATCTCGAAACAATTATTTCCTTAAAGAAAACATAATATGAACAAAATTATGAATGCAGCAAATACAGGGTGTAAAGTTGAACGAGGGACTTATTCAAACCCCGAATAACTTATGCTTAGGTGTATCTAGAAACTAAAGGGTATACCTACGCACACGCACAACCGTTAAAATATCGATACGACACATAATAAATCTGGTCTGTCTATTCATCGCAAGTGCGCAATACTGTCGCCGCACTCACACTATGATATTATCAATATTTTGTTATTCTTTGATAGAGTATAGATACTTACCTCAGCAGGTCTTGGTATAGGAGTAATAATTGGGAAGTTCCTGATCACACAAATCTTTGGGTACGTGAGAGGTTCGCCGCGCCAAAATTGTACCAAATAGTAAGGACACTCCTCTTCTGGCAATCTGTACCCATGCTAAAGAATATAAAAATGCTTAGTTTTTATTTTACTAAGCCGGTTTTATCCTTGACTACGAACCAAAAACCGACTTAGTTTGTCATTCAAGGAATAGCCTAGGTACATAATTCGTGCTACGATTCAGTCCTTACAATATTTTTCCAGTGGCGACGTAAATCTTTGTAACATTTAAAATGTCCTGTTCCAGTCTCGGATAAAGTACTACAATATTTATCCACTATAGCTTTGTTCAAACTGAAATAAAATATACAGAAGTGGATTAAGTGCGATGCGAATAAAGTAAAATTAGGCAGGTAGGTACTACTCAGGTATAGACTGTATCTACCTGGGCAAGACCCTTATCCATTCTCCTGGTGAAAAAGTATCCAGTGATATCATTAAATTGATTTTAATTGGTTTTATATCGATGACAGTATTGGTGTCTAAAATAAAAATTATTCGGTAGGTAGTGGATTGTCTTATTGAAAGAAAATAAGTAGATAATAATAGGTATATTTATTTTAGCTATTTATTTTCCAAAAGCTGATCGGTTTAAATAGGTACGTACTATCTATCTATCTACGCCTATGTCTACATGATCTAGGCACATTATACCTAATTATCATAAACGTACAAATATCACTCACTGTCAGATGAAATTTGGTACTGTATCCCTTCTTGAGGGCCAATAGATGTTAAGAAATTTCTATTATTTATGAGATAATTATACCCCAAAACATTCCACGCGGGTGCGATTTTAGCGCTCATTGTGTATTCAAAACACATTTGAAATATTTCTGGTGTTATATTGCGTACCGTGCCATCCTAATAAAATATATAAGATTAATCTCGATATAAAAATTCTAGTCGATCTCACGGTTCAAATTCTCTCAGGAACTTTTTGTAGCGCGATGAAAAGCACTCGGTTCCGCCATGGTTTCATGAGTTCTCGTATAGGAATTCCGGGATAGAAGTAGGTACCTACCTATTAGATAAGTCTCTCAGGAATAATTTCTTTAACTTCCTATATAAGTGCAAAAAGAATTTTTACAATCATGTACTTAGGTAGTTTTTTAGTTTATCCATATCTAACTAGCTATCCCCCGCGGTTTCACCCGCAGTAATTTCGGAGTTCCCGCGGGAAATCCAGGATAAAATATAGACATAAACCTTCCTCATGAATCACTCTATCTATTGGTGAAAACCGCATGAAAATCCGTTGCGTAGTTTTAAAGATCTAAGCATACACAGGGACAGACAGATTGCGGGAAGCGTCTGTTAAATAGATATGTAGTGAAACATAAAAAATCAAATCTTTTAACTGACTTTATTATTTGTAGGTACCTACACAATACACATAACCTATACCTATGGACGTAGGAAAACGTATTATTTGCTGTTAAGTCTCAAAATATGAAATGTTCACCAAAGGCCAAATACTTTTCTAAAATAGGAAAAAAATCCTAGGTAGGTACTTTATATATTATACATGCTGGACATGATTTCAAAAACGTATTTTTATTTTTTATTCTTTTACATAATTATGACTAGTACCTACAGACAAATAATCAAAGAAAACAGACTTATTAGGTAGGTACCGTAGGTACTATGTAGAATAAAGAAACCATCTGCTCCGTGAAAGAAACCTATTATAAAATGGGTTTTTACAAGCATGCGCTATGCTGTAGCGTTATGCAATAGTTTTGATAGGTAATAAAACCAAATTAATTCAAAAATCATACCTGAATTAGTGAGTATTTCAGAAACAGAGACGTTAACTTATCGTAGTCATCTCCTACTTTGTTGAATACTATATGGACTTGTTTTATGTCTTTTTTGTCAGGACATGCTATTATAGATGAAGTTGAGAATATGATCATCCTAATTAAAATGGAAGACATTAGGTATTTACAGTTTTTAAGTTTGTTTTGAATCATCAAATTTTTTTAGTATCTACCTAACTTTTTTTCTTGTACCTATTACCTGCATTTCAGTACTTTCCAGTGATAATGCGAAGGGGCAGATCGGTCATGTTTGTCATCAATATTCGCTACAGCTACCACATGCCCTAATTTATTTAAATTGGGATTTTCAATAACATAGCGATAGTGATGCATTTTCTCTAGCGTATTTTTTACTAGTCTCCGAGAATCCGAGATCAATTTATGTTGGAACAAAACAGTTAGGTACCTACCTACCTACTTTCGCGCCAATATAGGTAACATAGTGGCGCGAAAGTTCTCTTTGGTCTTATGACATAAATGTAATTTTAGCCTTGTATTAAGGTATGTACAGACTATTTAACATAACATGTTATTTATGTTTTAGATAATGTGGGCACTGTATTATAAGTATTTGGGACACTGAATGTTATAATAACATGTTATTTATCTTAGTCAAGTTAGTTTTTTTCTTTTGTTATTTAAAAGTAGGTACAAAAGTCGCTGCCGTAGCTAGCAAAACGTCCTCTCCCGAAGAAATTATGGATAGCTTAGCAGTACTAGTACTTAAGAACGAGAAATGACAATGGTTATACGTATATAACATTGTTATATTGCATGGTTATTCTAATGTGTACAGTATTGTTTTATGTTGCAATATTAAATAACAAGATTACATAATATGGACGACGGACGTGTTGTAAAACATACGTTATCTATGTTACGGGGATTTTTGGCGGCGTTTGAGCAAAATGGACGTTAGTTTTATTTCTTTGTTTTACAAATTAGTTAATCGTGGTTATTATTATCTAAACATGGTGAAATTTACATAATGGTGATCCATTAGTGATAAAAATGTGTGGAAACAGTGAAATAACATGAAATGGGGTGTTCCCTGGGAGATCATCGTTTTACTATATAACTTCCTACAGAGCATTCCATTTAAGTCCAATTGTGAAGTATTGCTTCCAGAAGTCCTGGTAAAGCATTAAAATGCATCTCAAAGATGTATTTCAATGTAAATAACTTCTGAAAAGAAAAACATGATCTGGCTGTATGTACTTAGATTCATTTGCCTTTTCCAAAAGGGGTAAATTTAACAAAAAAATATCTATTACATATCCGGTACACAAGGGTACACAGGCCAGCGACACTCCGTTGAACCCGTTGAACCAAAAGTTACTATGGATTTATGCGCGAACTTCTTTACTAACTTTGGAATACTTAACCAAATTTCTATGACCGCGTCATACATTGCATTGGTATAGTTGGCACATAATGCTTTCATAGATCGGATGAGCGATTAGTATGGAAGTGCCTACTCCTAAAACGTAGTGATTATTTGCTCAGTGGGTACACACCTTTACTTCCAAAAAGGAGGTTCTAGGCTTCTAGGTTCGGCAGTTATTCTTTTGAGGTTCGGCTATTATTTTTGGAGGTAGTAGCACGTAATTATCTTTCCGTAAGATTTGGAAATATCTTTTTTTGTTTGAAGGAGTGTACTTCCAAGTTGGTTCCATTGTCACCAAGTCAGGATCTGGAGAACTTGGAAAAATCGAGCTAACTCTTCAAATATAATATTAAATGCGAATGTTTTGTTTGTTACGGTTTATGCCTTAACGACTGTAACAATCATCATGAAATGCATACACGTTGTCAGGGGTACAGAGAAGGCCAGAGGCTAAGTATTTTTTGTCCCGTTGTTCCCACGGTAACTCCGAAATCAACGCAGGTGAAACCGCGGAGAATGGCTAGTTTATAAAACGATTTATATTTATTTTCCAATATATTTTTATGAAAATGTACAAAACAATATTACTTTAATCCAATTATCTAGACACGCGGTAAGTACCTTGTATTCAGTAAAATTCAAAGAAAAAGGAACTGGCGACGCAACAGCTATTTATATAAATACGAACTATTTCGAGTTACTTTTGACCTCTTCATAACTCGAAACCTATTTAAAACCTATACCTACATTCATCCTCCTTGACCTACTTAAATTTAGCACATTTGTAGCCTAATGCAGCGGCCACACATTGGTTTTATTAGCATCAAATATCAATGTAACGTTTTGCAGCCAATACGCCAATGTATGGATCAATCTTTGGACATAATGTGAACATTGCGTCCAATGTCTAATACCGACGCGCACTGTGTCGGTTTTTGAAACAACCTCAAAGGCGAGGGGAATGAAAGGGGAGCGCAAGCGGATCTTGGACACAATGCCGCACGCGCCACACATTGGTCTGTCTTAAGAAGTGTACATTTTAATCATCCACTACCGTCTTTTCTTTCGTTGTTTTCTTGTAAGATGTAAAATAATAAGCGTATGAACCTATAAACTATATGCGTAAGCCGTTAGTGCAAATATGTCCATCGTCTTTCGCTCTGCGACCGCAACTGAGAGTGGGCCCATACTATTGTTATTTCCGAGTTTGGCTACAAAGTTGGTATTCAAGTCAACGTGTGGTGCATTAGTTAAGTACGACATTGGCCTTTTCAAATTGGAGCCAAGCTCGGTCCTAAAGTTGAATTATTCAATGTGACTGCGGCATTAGCTTGTCGAAAATCTAGAATTTCATAAATGCAGCTCACTATTATTTATTGACGTTTAAAACCCGGCATTTTTATGACTGACTTATAGATAAAAAAACCTAACCTACGTTCAGATAACCTAGAAACTTGATATTTGGCATCAAGGTAGAGTATTAGCCGACAACCAAGTAATATGCTTAATACTGAACTTGACTTTTTGTACAGAAATTATTAGTGCGGCTGTCTCTCTCGGTCGCCGCGTTTGTGTCGATCCCGTGCCCACCCGCGCCGCGCCCCCGCGCTGTGCGATAGCATCGGGGCGACTTCATTCAGCATAAAACCTAACCTCAACAATCTTAATTATACGATACAAGAAACAAAATTTTTAATCCTCTTTCATAGGTACTTAACTTTGTTACTACTTTGTTGATAGATACTAATTCGGCTGCCCTACGGTAAAACAAAGTAATAGGAGCGCAATAAATTTTATAGGAGCACGAAAAACGGTAATCACCTTATTCACACACTTTCCATCGCTTTAACGGTTTTCTTAATTTTAATTTCTCTAAGATTTGATGGTTGTATGTAGGAACGTCCGTTAAGCGTGAAAAGTGGTAAAAACAAAAAAAAACTCATTTTGAAAAAAATTACAATTTCTTTGTTTTTCAGTAAGGGCAGCCGAATTATCAATAATTTACAGTTTTCAGATTTTTTTAATACAGTTGCTCAAAAAGTGGCGTATTGCAGGGACGTTTAGCGTTCGGGATGTGGGCTATTACATACTCGAGCTTTTTGTTTGCCTTTCCCGAACTCGTGCGTTCTCTTTGCCAACTGTCAAATGGCGACACGACTTTGACACACTTTTTTGCATTGCGAAACGTACGTTTCGCATTACTAATACGACTAGCGCCATCTCTTGATCAAAGTTGGAACTTAGTTGAGTTTGTTGTGTTTTTGATATTTTATTAAATTTCTTCATTTTTTTCGCAACTGTATTAAAAATAGTTGTTCAGTACACGTGCGGAACCGTCATTGCAACTAGTTCCGACTGTCAACCCTCACCTTCGGCTGCGCCTCGGCTCGGGTAGACATTTGTCGGAACTCTTTGCAATGACAGGCTTTCCGCACTTATAATGAAATATACTATTACGCGTACGCCTAACAGTCTAACTTGGTGCCAAAAATCAAGTTAGTCATAAAAATGTTAATATATCAATAACTTATATAATAACTAGGTATATATAATCTAATATATATATATAAATCACAAGTCACGTTGTTTGTCCGCGATGGACTCCGAAACTACTGAACGGATTTTGATAAAATTTTGTAACCATTCATAAAATGGTCCAACTTAAAAGATAGGATAGTTTTTATCCCGGAATTCCCTCGGGAACTGAAGGACATAGAGTAGTTTTTTCCCGCAACCTCCGCGGGAATTCCGAAATTACCGCGGATGAAATCGCGGGGAACAGCTAGTATAATATAAATTATAATAACTATATCAATATGAAATTTTGGATTCTAGACAAGCTGAGGGGAAGCTAATAAATGTGCAAAGTTTCATGCAAGTAGATTAAATAAGTTTAGAGCTAGAAGAGGTCAAAAGTAGCTCGAAATGGTTCGTGTAACACACGGTTGCTGCGTCGCCAGTTCCTTTTTATTTGAACTTGACTGGACACGCTGCCGCGTGTCTAAATTAATCATGAATATTAATAATAATTTATGTATAAGGTAATAATATCCCATCAAAAACAGAAATATCAAATGAGAGCCAAAATTAGACTTGGCTAGTTTTTACCAACGAACCAAATTTTAGAAAAGTAATATAGGCATTATAATATCAACCTAGCAGTATGAGTACAGTACAAACAGGACGTACACATAGGACATACACTAACTTCCAAATGAGTAAACGAAAATAAGTTTATTAAACAAATATAATATTTGGCTGTTGCTAGTCGTCCACTGAACAAAAATAATAATCGTCCGCTAAACGCACTTTATTACGAAGTGTCTTGTCGTCCACTAAACGGATTATTTATCAGTCGTCCACGGCCTACTAAAGTATATAAATTCACAAAAAAGGTTGTCAATATCAGAGGCGTCTCTAGCCCTTGTGGCGCCCGTGTGCAGCCAGTAACCGTGTGCAGACAGTAAGTGGAATACTAACAGTTATACAGGATGTTAGGTAAAATAGAGCAAATCTCTTAAGGGGTGATATTACTCATGAAACTAGTAATTGTGTAAATTTAAATAGAGTAGGTAGGAAAAGGAGTAGTTTTGCTTTGCTACCGCGCGCCCGGCGTCGGCCACGGCGGGCGCAGGGTCTTTGAGAGCGACGCATCTTCGGATGTGTAGCAAGGGCGCTAGGCGCGCGGCGCCCCCTTAGACCCGGCGCCCGTGTGCGCCGCACACCCTGCACTATAGGTAAAGACGCCTCTGGTCAATATACTAGATTGTTAACTGTCAAGAGATTGTGAACCGTAACACACTGCTCACAATTTAATGCCTTTAACGCATTATTTTTCGGTAGATTACAATTATTATGGTTAGGTTAGGTTTGTACTGCAGCTGACTTCAGCTGAGCAAGTCGCGCGAGCCGAGCGAGCGTAGCGAGCGTGCCGTGGCAGCGGCTGGCGATGCGCCAAAAACAGTGTTACGGTTCACGATCTTTCGACAATTTTATAGTGACATATACAATTTATTTTTAAACAAAAATTGTTAAAAATAAATTCGATTGTTCCACCTTGTAGTAAAATTGTTTTTGTAATTGTTTATTTTTAAGTGGTGTTCAATAAAGAGTTTATTATTATTATTAAAAATTGTACATCACCTAAAAAGGTTTTCCATTCGGCGTGCAAATTTCGTAACAAAAAAGAACGTTAGGAAAGATCAATACATTTTGCGTTAAGTGGACGATTAATTAGTCGTCCGTTTAGTAGGTGACTAGCCACAGCCAATGTATTATTGCTCTTTCCTAACTTTCTGTTTTTGTTACGAGATTTGCACGCCACTTGAAAACCTTTTAAAATGATTTACAATTTTTATCTAACAATAAATTGTACATTATAAAATTGTAAATACCTTTAGGTTATAATCTATCTTGCGAGATTGTAAATTGTCAAAAGATCGTGAACCGTAACACTGTCTTTGGCGCATGGCAGGCTCGTGCGACTTTGTCAGCTGCAGTCCAAACCAAAACTACCCATAATTAAAATCTACCGAAAAATAATGCGTTAAATGCATTAGCAGTATGTTACGGATCACAATCTCTTGACAGTTAACAATCTAGTATATTGACAACCTCTTTTGTGAATTTATGTACTTTAGTAGGCCGTGGACGACTGATAAATAATCCGTTTAGTGGATAATTGTACGGTGATATATTTACAATATATTGACAACCTCTTTTATAAATGTATGTAGTTTAGTGGACGACTAATAATAATCCGCTTAGTGGACGACTAGACACTTCGTATAAGATGACTGTAGATAAGATAAGATGACTGAAATCTTGAGCTTGAACTACATGATTACAACCCAAGTGAATAAATGCATTGTGTAAATAATTGACAGTTAAAATTTAAGAGATTATATGATTATTACCTATTAACTTGTAAACATTTAGTAGTATCGAGAATAAAGAATTTTTTATATAAATTTATTTTAGAACGTTGCATGTTCTTGTAACTAAAATTTTAGGATTTTCTACACAGAACTTGGTAGCCATATATTATGTAGATGTGAATGTCTTTCTGTCGGCGAAGTCGACAACGACGCATATTCGTAACATTAAACATGGCTCTCATATAACTTTTGTTTTGATGGGATTATTAATACAATCGTACGAAGCTATTAATTTTGTTGATTTTCCAGTTGATCACGCGCTTTGCGCAGGACTCCGTGCGTTTTATGAATTTCACGGCAAATGGCGCGCTGTACGCTTATCTTCCTCATGTTAGCAGCATTTAATTGAGTCAGTGTTTCGGCTAGTGTTGCTTTTGTTCTAGCAAGCTTCTGCTTCAAAATCACATTTTCTTCATACAGTGTACCTACAAATAATGTATAAAATTTATTAACATTTAGACGGACTACTCGTTAGTGCAATTTCTTTTACATAAAACCTTTTTATAACAAACTTATTACCACTGGGGATCTAACTAACACCTCTTATAAGTTTTATTTTAATTTTACATCGAAGTTTTGACCTTACGTACTTTAATCTAAGCTTAAAATTTTTGATAAGAAATTTTGAAGTGGATTACTATTATTATTATTATTATTCTTTCGGCGATGATTAAAATAGCGCTGCTAGAAAACATGGTGGCGTGTTCCCTGAACTTAAAATCTATAGTATTGTCATCAGAACCATACTACTGCAGTTCAAAACATCAGCTTAACTAAAATTTGTGACGATCAGAATATTCTTAGCGGAAAGAAATACATGCGAACGTTACTAGTTAATAAAAGCTTGCAATAAACAAGACAAACTTAAAAATATTTATTTATTTGAAGCATAAAATATATAAGTACTTACGAGGCGACAAAGCAACTGCATCATTTTGCTCAAGGCTAGAGAGTCTGTCGCTGTCAATACCCTGATCGGGTGAAGTGGGTCTATCTTCATCAGAAGGATGACCTTCGTGCATGATAGGAACTTTGTTAGCGTCCATAGCAACTCTACGTGTAATTTCCAATTCTAACTGAGCATTGTTTTCTTTAGCATTGGCCAGGTTTTCTCGCGTTTCTTCGAGTTCTTTCTCTATACGTAATTTATCATGCTGAGCTCTAGCTCTATCTAATGCTGCTTGAGAGGCTTGGACTGTCGCTTCATCCGCAGCGCGCCTCAGAGTGCGCTCAGTTTCAGAGAATGATGCTTCCAATTCTTGTCTCTCAACTCGCAATCTTTCTGTTAATTCATTCGCTGCCACAAGCTGATTTTCAATATCACTAATCCGGGACTCCATAAACAGTAACTTATTTTTCATTATTTCAATGTTTTTGTTTGCATCACTAACGTTAGTAGTTTCATTTGCTAAGGCAGATTTTAATTCAGCTTTTTCCTTTTCAAGTTCGTCAATCTTTTTCTCAGCCAGTACTAATTTGCCTAATACGTCATTTTTATCCTTTTCTAAAACTTCGTTCAGCTTGGTAACGTAATCTATTTCTTCGAGCAATGTACTTTCATTGGCGACTTTGTTATCGTCAGACCGAGAGCCGTGTGAAACACGTGACCTGCGTGACCGCTGTCTGTTTATATCGGATGTCAACTCCCTGGCTCCAACACTAGTGTCACCGAGACCTATTCGTGCGAGAGACACGTTACGATCTGGTTCTGACCAGCACTCTGACTCAGATATAATATCAGTTTGAGGCAGATGTCTCAACAGTTTCCTAGTTGATGATCTATTGTGATCATCACTGCACGCAATGTGATGTCCAAACATCATAGTTAGATCCTCCATTCTCAACGACTGCGAAATATCGAGGTTACTTTCGTCCATCGTCAAATCACCAGGTGCCATAGATTCATCTAATTTCAAGCCTACAGGTAAAGCTAAACTTTGTTCTAGTATACTTTCAGCTAATTTTTTCTTATCCTCGCCTAAAACACATCTGCAATAATAATATTCAATAAATATTTACCTATATTATAAACATCACAACATTTAGACATAAGGGTATGTTCCGTTTTTACTGGTAGCACTGGCCTAGTGCTCACGGTGACGAGAAATTCGTTCCAACTTTCAGTATACTGTCGCAGTATCCGCAGTAGGCGGTATAACGTCATAATTTTCGCCATTTTTGTACTGTGAGCGCTGGCGTTTCCAAGGCAAGGTGCTCTCACCAGTGATTGAACCAGTGATTGGTCAACCACGTAGGTCAGTTGACATGAGTGGTCGACAGCGTGATAAATGATAGTACACTGGACTGCGTTCCGTTTTAAACAGTAACCAGTATAGGTCAGTATAGCTAACTATAAAGAAATGGCTTCGCAGTATACTGAATTGACGTCATACCTTAAGGTTCGTGCCGCGATCGAGACAGGAGACCGAGGTCCGAGACCGGAGCGGCGACCGTTACTTGACGTACAGTGCTCGCAGTGCATATCGGAACATACCCTAAATCAGTATCTGTTTTACTAACTTGTGTGCTAATAGCTTGTCAAGGAAATAAGCTAGGCCTTGTAAGCGACGAGTTAATAATTGTTGAAGATTCCTGCAAAAAAAAAAGAAAGAACATAATCAACAATATACCTTTTAATATGTATGTTTTTAAACAGTCACACAAGTATATAAATTCAAAAATAGGTAATAATAAGTAATTATACCCTGAGGGATCTTCATTTTGTAATGTTTCAGTGGTTGTTTGGAATTCTCTTATTTTACTTTCCAAACCTTTGATATGTTCGTCTTTACATTTCAATATTTCTTCATATTTTTTTTCTAATTTTGTATCATTTACCTTTTCGTGAACTACTTCTTTGTCCTGTAAAAGCAAATTCTGTTAACTGTGGTTCGTTCATAATAATAACAAAGAGCGCTTAATTTATCAAATTATAAAATTAAGTTACCAATTTCAATTTTTTTATTTCTTTGTTTTGCTGCTGTATTTTCTTCATACATCCTTTTATCATTTGGAGAGCCTTGTGATTATCCCGACGTAGTTTTACAAGTTCATCCTTTAAAAAAAACGTATTAACGATATTATCTAATGATATTAATGTCATAGCTGATCATGATGTTACATGAAGTACAACAAAGTTACGAACCAAATCTTCATTGTTCACAGTAACTGCCAAATAATCGCTGTGAACAAAATTAATAAGATGTAAATTAAATTACGTAATCTTTATCGATCTATAAAGCCGGATAATAAAAATTAACTCACACAGCAGATTCCGATTCATGGCAAGATAAGTCCGCAATTTCTTCATTTCTTCCAATTACCTAGATACCATATAAAAATATGTCACCATAAAATTGTAAAAACCATTAGATTGTAAACGTTTGGCATTGAAGAGTTATGTGCACCCCGATATACTGTGTTGAGTTAGGTTTGAACTGTGACCACAATACAGTAGTAAAAGGTACCGACATCATCATATCCCACCACCACGCATTTTCTGTCCCCAGAATTTCATGATACCTATTACCGTTAACTTACAAACTAACGGTTTTTACAATTTTACGGGACATACATTAATTGAATATTTTAAATATTTTTTTTAATTGTAAGAAGTTGAACAAATAATAATCTATCTCCACAAACCTAGTTAAGGCGCCAGGGCTACTTGACAAAAAAAATTTTTTTTGTCCGTCGTGTAGATTAGTAAAAAATATTGGACACGTATTTTTTCTTTTTTTACGTAATCAAAAAATAACAGAGATACATTGAGTTGAAATTTCGCGTGACGTCACAATTCAATGCGGTTTGTATGGCGCTTATAATGAATATTGACGTCACGAGCCCTCCACCCTAAACTTTAATGCGCTTTATCTATGTTCATTTTCATTAAATTGAAAAAGCAAAAAATACGTGTCTATTATTTTTTTATTTTCTAACTGACGGAATAATTAGAATTTTGATTTTCAAACCTTGGAGAATACCCAATTCATATCTATCTAATATATATAAATCACGTGTCACGTTGTTTGTCCGCGATGGACTCTGAAACTACTGAACGGATTTTGATAAAATTTTGTAACCATTCATAAAATGGTCCAACTTAAAAGATAGGATAGTTTTTATCCCGGAATTCCCTCGGGAACTGAAGGACATAGAGTACTTTTTTCCCGCAACCTCCGCGGGAACTCCGAAATTACCGCGGATGAAATCGCGGGGGACAGCTAGTCTAATATATATAAATCACGTGACACGTTGTTTGCCCGCGATGGACTCCTAAACTACTGAACGGATTTTGATAAAATTTTGTAACCATCTATAATATGGTCCAACTTAAAAGATAGGATAGTTTTTATCTAATATATATAAATCACGTGTCACGTTCTTTGTCCGCGATGGACTCCTAAACTACTGAACGGATTTTGATAAAATTTTATAACCATCTATAATATGGTCCAACTTAAAAGATAGGATAGTTTTTATCCCGGAATTCCCGCGGGAACTTTGGAATTATTGCGGGGAACTGCTTAACACCGTAAACTACAGCACTTTTTTCCCGGAATTACCGCGGGAACTCCGAAATTACCGCGGATGAAATCGCGGGGGACAGCTATTATTATGTATATATTAAATTAAACTTAATTTAATTCATATATTACTTTAATATGTACTTGATTGTATTTTTGGTACCAAATAAACTTTATTATATTATTTTTAACCGACTTCCCAAAAAGGAGGAGGTTCTCAATTTGACGCATATGTTTTTTTTATTACTTTATTTGAGAGTATAATACGAAGTGGGCCCTTGTTATAATTACCCGTGTTGCGTTAGTTTCTCTTGTAACGGCTGCATTTTGGTTCATAGCCATTTCTATGCTGTCGGATGAAATGGAACCCTATAAATTGAAATTATATATAATATGAGTTCATTTAATTTTTTTATCATAAAGAGTTTAGACGGGTCAAAAAATCATCGAAAATAATATTCGTTTTTCTGATATCTTTAATTAATTACTATTGATAAACTACTAAAAAAGCTATAATATTTTATTAAAACATCAACACTCCTATCTTGTGTTTATCTATATATATAAAATGCTTTGTCCTGAATGACTGATGGATCAACGCACAGCCTAAACCGCTGATCGTAGTGACCTGAAACTTGGAGGGCTTGTTCTTTGTATGACGTATAGGCATCCGGTAAGAAAAGATTTTTTAAAATTCAATCCCTAAGGGGATGAAAAGGGGTTGCAAAGTTTCTATGGAACAATTCCGCGGGAACTTCGAAATTATCGCGGGTAAAACTGCGCGGGATGGCTAGTATACTATATCAATGGTGAAGTCTTAGTTGTATCTCATCTACAATACCTAAATCGAAAATACTGACTTTGATCAACTTTTTAAAAAGGGGTAAAAATGAAAGTGGCCGTTTCAAGAGGTGAGTGAGTTTGGACCAGTGCAGTGGTGGGTAAACTTTCTTCATGAAGGGCCAGAAAGTTTATGACATTTCGGAGGAGGGCTATAATTACAAAAAAAAAAAAAAATTTAATCATATCATAAAGTATTAACATTACCTACACACTTGTAAAAATGTTAGTGACAAATTACAATTTACCGCCGCGGGCCGGAGTTTCCCACCACTGGTTTAGACTATGAAGGGCGAGATTCACGGGGCGGATAGGTGTGAGTCTGTAATTCTGATGCTCATAAACAAAATTTTCAATTCATTCTGTTCAAAATTTGCCGAAGACCTTATTTAATATTGTAGATGGGAATAAAGTTTTCTTTTGCTTTAGAAAATTAATTATATTATGTATCTTTAATGTTTATGGTTCTGTTGATATGGAATCTACCTGTTGCCCGAGTACGTCGATGGCTTCCGCGGCTGCTGCAAGCAGCTCTTGTTTATCAGTCAATTGTCTCCTGAGCTCTTCCACTTCAACTTGCAACCTAACATTGTGCTCTAGAAGACCCTAGACAATATTGAAACATATTTGAAATAAAAAAGTTCAATATCAATTTCGAAGTGAAATAAAAACTTGAAAAATTTACTTGAACAGCTGGTGGTGCTCCGCTCCCTAATTTCTCTTCTAGAAAATAAATCCTCAATTTTAAATTAAAATTTTCTTTCCGCAATGTGCTCATCTGTTCTTCATAATGCTTCATACTAATGCCACTGAGATCTGAAAGTAGAAACATAAGTTACGTAGGTACTGTACTGTACAATGTAGCATTATAAAGTTAGAATCGAAAATGATTGTTTTGATTTGATAAACAACTAAAACAAGGCGTGCGGATTAAAATAAATGCTGCAGTTCCCTGCGGTTTCACGCGCGTTAATTTCAGAGTTCACGCGGGAATTTCGGAATAAAAGTACCCTATGTCCTCGTCGGTTAGTAAATCAATGTCTGTACCCCTGAAACGCATAAAAGTTTATGCAAAATGTAGGCGAAGGGCTTAAGAATGTGTTTTATAAGTCCCTGCAAAAATGCTCCTCAGATCTGCGCTTCGCAAATCTTTTAATGTGAATTTAATCTAAAAAAAATCTCACCATGCCCTTCAACTGCTGGAAGAGACATTTCTTGCAATGCACGTGGACTGGTACTGCAATAACAAAAATGGCAATTTAACTAAATCTAATGTATTGTGCTTGTATGATGACAATGTGTTTTATGAGGATACTTTTAATATTGGATTTAACGTCGTACTTGTTTAAACCATAAGATGTACGCGCGCTCGGTAGATATCTAAATACAAAAATAACCTTAAGATCGTGTATAATATCGTGTGTATACAGGGTCCATAAAGAACTGTTAACTAACTATCTTAACACCTTTTGTTACTTAATGGATGCAGTGCAATAAATAAATAAATAAAATAAACAAATTTTTAATAAAAAACTAAAACCGACTTCCAAAAACACAAAACTAAAAATAATAAAATACCAATTTAATCCAACAGACAAAAATCCAATAAAAAAGGTCAAAAAATAAGTGGTGTCCCCATACAAAAAACTTGTAATACGCGCTAAACAACCGGCCAATGGTGTCTTGTTTAGCGCGTATTTTTTATATTCTTTACAAAAAGTAATTACCCACCCAAAACATAAATGTAAAAAAGGAGAGCCAAGTTCAATACAAAAATTATGCTTGGCTGTGGGCTTCGCCGCAAAAAGAATGGAGAAAGAATGGACAATTTAAAACAAGTGAATATTTTTTTAATAACAAATCTACATGGTCACAAAAGTCACAATGCCTAACTGATAAGACTATCAGATGATTAATGATGTACAAATGCGCATAAACCATTATTATAACTATTAAAATATCATTGCATAAACCCATTAGAATTTAGAGGTGTGAATGTTTACATTGTACACTTGTCTTACCTGAATGGAGAAGGTAGGCTCATTTTGTGTTTTGAACTGCGCATGCGAGGCAAAGTGGCCATATTATTCACGATAGCTAACAGTAACTCTTGTCCACTGAGAAATTACTTACGATATATCTTTCATCAGAAATGAAATTTTCAAAATTATGAAAATACCACATAATATTTGCCTACATTATAAATATTTCTAAAACACAAGTATTTAGTACACACAAAATATTAAATAACAAGCAACGTCGTACGGGCACAAACAAAACGACTGATTTCACTAGCGGGAATAGATAGACTCTGACCGTCCTTCGACAAACAAATAGGTTTAATAAATGTTCAATAATATAACTAGTAACCTAACTATTTATAATATATTTATAAAATATTTATCACAATTTCTGTAGGCACTTAAGAATTGTATTAGCAAAATATAAACAATACTGTATAAGTAATTAATGGATATTAGTCAGTGACGTCAACGTCGTGTAAAATTTTCGCAGCACACGAGATGAAATGGGTGAAATTAGGACAGGAGTTCGAGCGAGAATCGGGAATTCTCGTCAGAAACCGGGCGTAGGCAAGAGATAGCGAATGTTTGACATTTATTTTTGTATGGAAGACTAGAAAACGGAAAGAGATGCAAAACGCAGACGCTTAGGGGAGACACGAAGGGCGGAGGCCGAGACGGATGATGTTCTTTGGTTCACAAGTCACGACAGAAATAGAAGTGGCGGCGCCGCTAACTATATCTACCTACTGCGCTTTGTTCCGAATTTTCGAATGTATTATATTTTCCTGGATTGGTAACTAGGTATAAATTTATAGGGCGTGACGTGAACACTAGAAGTGCATAGTGCTACGTTATGAATAATAAAGCCGATTAATAAAATATTATATAAGATATAATTATCATGGACGCCTGGTGGACTTGATGCCTCCGCTTCCTGCGGGTAAGGCGATGACCATTGGCCAGTCAGCGCTTAAGGCTTGATCGGCGTGTGCAATAGATGACATGAATTTAGACCGTAGGCCTAAATTTTAAAGCAAATCGAATTAAGTATAGTTAGAATACTGACTATTTATAACAGTCCAGGCCGACCGAGCAGGTGGAGACTAGAGCGTATGCACCTTCCAGGATAAAATAAATAAATTTGTTAGATTTTTTAATTAGCCTACTCGTACAGGTAGGTACGCACTACGTATCGACTATAGATCCAGTGAGCAATGCCACACCAAATCCTCATGGCCATTTCTTCATGACGATCGCGGAGGTAGGGAACAACTTTGCCAGGTGATTGAGAGGAAATAAATAATAAAAATCCTTCTTTTTTTCTATTCGTGGCGTGTCTATGCGATCATTTCGCCTTTCCGACATAAAACAGTGGGTAAGCTACGCTAGCAACGTTGTACGGAGGTTTTCTCCCTGAGCTAAACACCTAAACACGTGGTTTTCTGGCGAGAACCAGATTTGATAGCTCAGGGTAAACAAGATGGGAGGTAGCTGTAGCCAAAAATGCGTATGTCGTGCACAATTGGCACTTTGCCAGCCATTGTAACTACAAAAGATCATTCGATTTTACATGTCCGATAACCAGCACCGTTCAAGTTCCGTTTATTACTCAAATTTTGTATGTATATTGTATGTATCATAAAGAAGTATATTTAAACGTAAAAGAAATAGTAGATTATTGTGCCTAGCGGAAAGTGAGTTATTAATGCACGAGTGTTAGGTTGGTGTTACATTAGCACGAGTGCATTAATTACTCACTTTAGCAAGGTGCTTAATCTACTTTTCTTTCAACCACAAATTTACCTACCTACCGTTATAAAATATACCTACTCAAATTAAAATCTCAAGTTCATGAAAACAACGTTCAATTCATATTCTTATAATGGACATGTTGACTAATTTTTATTTTTTAGTCCGTCTTGTAGATTATTAAAAAATATTGGACACGTATTTTTTCTTTTTTTACGTAATCAAAAAATAACGGCGATATATTGAGTTGAAATTTCGCGTGACGTCACTATTCTGACAGTTTGTATGGCGGCATCGACCACACAGCCCATAGACGCCTAATAACAGGCGAATGGCTCCTGTCAACACATCTGACTTATAGTTCCGATGTGGCCTTGAATTAGCCAATCACGGCGTGTAACTAGCGCGTGTGGCCTTGAATTAACCAATCACGGCGTTGCAACCCCGCTTCTCTTACCTCAGCTAGTTGCCAGAATGCATTCAATACGCAAAATCAAACATTAGGCGTCTATGGGCTGTGTGGTCGATGTATGGCGGTTTTGCGGTTAGTGACGTCACGACCTCCTCATCCTAAACTTTAATGCGCTTTATCTCTGTAAGTATATTTTAATTTATTTAAAAAAAGCAAAAAATACGTGTCTATTGTTTTCTTATTTTCTGACGGACTAATTAGAATTTTGATTTTCAATAGTAGTCAACATCCCTATTATTAAAAATGTGTAGTTATTAAAAGTGAAATTTGCACGTTTACCTGGAAAATGTATTCTACTATTTGTTTAGTTTATTTGTGAACTAGCTGTCTCCCGCGGTTTCACACGCGGTAACTTTGTCACTCGGGAATACCTAAGTGAAAGGATTTTCAAAATCGGTTCAGCAGATCCAGATATTACCCCCTACAACGTCACAAACTCACAATTCACAAACTTACAAACTTTACCTCTTTATAATATTAGATAATAATTATTTTCAGATTTTTTACAAAGTCGGTTTTATTCAGCCGAACTTAATTTTCAGCCAGTATCTTTTTAACCGACTTCCCAAAAAGTCCTTTTCCGGTTCCGTGCGGTTCTCAATTCGACGCGTATGTTTTTTTTTATCGATCGAATGCATACATTAATATAATAATAATAATAATAATCCACTTCACAACACACAGATCTACTTGATCCCACACTAAGCTACAAGCTTGTGTATGAAATATGCTTGCACTACCACTACATTATCATCGTGCAAGCGTCCACACGATTGATCGTCGGAAGTAGTTTGTCGAACGGCAAGCGTCAAGACTCAAGATGGACGTGGAATGTGTTGCTGCTGCAACCATTTATTTGATAGCGGTACATAACCATTTTGTTGATGTGGAGAGCTGTTCCCCGCGGTTTCACCTGCGATTATTTCGGAGTTCCTGTGGGAATTCCGAGATAAAAGTACCTACTCTATATCCTTCCCTGTACTGCATGCAAAATTTTATTGTGATCAGTTGAGCCGTCAAGCGTGAAAGAATAACAAACAAACTCAGTTTCGCATTAAAATAGTATTAGCACAGATAATATAATACTATACTAGTAGTATTAGTAAGGATTTGTTTCGAATTCCAAATTTCTGGACAGGTCTGGTAAAGTTCTATGAACTTGAATGTTTCCTTTTATGATCACCCACAAGCCATATTTTAAGTATTTACCGACCTACTGCACCGACAAATGCACGTGTGCATCGCTACACTGTCCGACAGCGAATGAAATATGAATGAGCATTGAGCGGCGATAAAGACGTGGTGGACACCTCAACGCAACCATTGGCGATTTGATGCGTGCCCGAAAAACCGATAATTCCTGAGTCGCAGGCGATCATAGACGATGATCAGCGAGTACAGCCGAGTATGCCCTCTACACTTATCGTGCTCGGGTGTGCGTTCCGTCCGAAAATTAACCTGCTTCGGAGATGGTTGTTTGGTTGCTGCACTCTGAGCGGTCTGAGCCACGGAACGGATGAAACTACGCTGTGACAGCTGTCAGAGTAAAATTTCACCAAGCCACAGAACGGGTACAGAGCGCGTTTGAGCGCGTTCGAGTGCACTCGTGCGAATCCACGGAACGCGCCTCGGGCCTAATCATCTGTAATCGCCGATAATAAGTAGTGCAAGCATTTAAGCTTAATGGGGGGACATCAAACCTCTGTGGTAAATTTATATCTAAAAAAAATAGTGCATCAATGAGTTTTCATTTAACATTTCTGCACTATTTTGGTTCTAAGGCACTATTAAGCTTCTAACAAAAGGCGGTCTTATCGCTTTACTAGCGAACTCTTCCAGACAACCTTCGGGTGGATAGGACAAATACAGAAAATTTATATGTTGATTTGGTAGGTAGAACAGGAATCATAAAATAATACAAAATATACACATAGAACATAACTATAAAAAAT
The DNA here is from genome assembly GCA_907165275.2 of Zygaena filipendulae. Classification (NCBI taxonomy): domain Eukaryota; kingdom Metazoa; phylum Arthropoda; class Insecta; order Lepidoptera; family Zygaenidae; genus Zygaena; species Zygaena filipendulae. The sequence goes on from OU015649.1 coordinate 6,156,701, forward strand.
AAAAATACATAAAAAAGATATACAAAGATACACACATAGATATAAAATATACATACAGAAAAATATATACATACATACAATATAAAATATTAGTAACTATTTGATTCCCCACAGTTTCACCTGCGTTAATTTCAGAGTTTCCATAAGAATAGGGTACTTGCATGAATTTTTTTTTTCAGTCTATTTTAAAGATATATGGCCTACTTAAATAAAGCAAGAAAAAGAAAAAAAATATATGCATAAATTAATTAAATAGAACGTTTCAAAGTTCCTACTTTAGACTTTACCGCCGAAACGCGGAATGACGTCACTTGTTCAAAATTACGCCTTATTAATCTGTGATAGGAATGTCACTGTCGTATTGACAGGATCATGTGACACTGACAGACAGGTAACTTCAATATCCAAAAGCGAAATTAAGGTTGAACTGTGTCGAGTTACTTCCAAAAGTTCCAGTAAAGAATCGAAATGCATCTTACCGATGCATTTTAAAGTTAAAAACTTCAGAAAATAAAAAAAATGCGTTGACTTTATGCACTTGGTTTCTTTTGCCTTCTCTGAAAGAGGTAAATGTTTCCTAAAAAAATAAAAGTGACGTCATGTGTTAAGCTTGGCTGTGATTGGTGTTTCGTTGCAACGTTCCGTTTCACAAAATTAAAAGTTGAATATTTTGGAAATTTTTTTAGTAAATCTTTCACGATAACGCTTTTCTAAGGCTGTATTTTTGAAATATTGACACAATTTCTTATAATAAATTTCATGCAAGTACCCTATTGCACACTTAAAAGTACTGTATGTTACTCAGCAATACTGTAGCTTCCTATAAGTGAAAGAATTTTTCAAAATCGGTAAGGTTTTGGGTTTATCCAATAGGTACAAACCAACTTACAAAAAGAAAATATTAGTTATCAGTGATGGTTCTTTGAAATAACTATTTAGTAACTGGACTATTCAAGTATTTATCAATCTGATGTCTTCATTATAAGTTTATTTTGATTAATATATTTATGTTATGTACATACCCTAAGGAGATCCTATTAGATAACACTAGATTCCATTAATACTACTGCAACTGTGATCAGATATATTTTTTAAAGATATAGGTATTAAAAATAAAGCAAATTTAAGTGTTTTATTATTTAATAATGTTCTTGATTTCCTAAATTTTGTAATTTATTCTTAAATATATCCAGTAAAATATGGTGCAGGAACTAGGTATGCTAAAAGTATCGTTTTGGGGGTTGCAACTTCACAACTCAGACCACAATGATTCAAATTCAAAATATTTATTATTTTTTATGTAGAGGTTACAAATGGATTGTTGGGACCTACTTTTAAGCATATTAAATACTTGTGCCAGTAGGTCCCACTCTTCCATAGCCATCTGCTCAAATAACTCTGAAAACTTTGCTATTTACAAAAGTACCTACTTTTAATCACAGAAATATTGCATTATTTGTAGGTAGGTACTAAAAATAAAGTTTTTAATCTGTTCTGCAACTTTAATAAGCGTTGCTAGATCAAAAGGTAAGATACCTAGATATACCTACATAAAGCCTCAGACGAAATTTCGTCTGAGCATAAAGCCTTTTAAATCTATAAAATTGATCAAAGTCTCAGACGAAATAAAATTTCTGAGATCAAAGTCTTTAAAGTTCGATTATACTCACACTGTAAGTGTTGCTTGATCGCCAGGGACGTCCGCCATGATAATTATTAAACTACTATTACGTTTGGCAATGTAACAAAGAGAAGAAAATGAAGTAATGATATTTTCTCTAGTAGGTACCTACTCGCAATCACACACAATCTCTCGCTCGTTTTTGGTACGTAATTGACCAATAATCACAAATTAATTAGACTTATCCTATAATGCCGGCAGTTTAGCAGTTGAATTCAAATTTTTGAATTGTGACTTGTCCTCAACTTGTCACTTGTCAGTTAATTTTTTTTTAATTTACCCCAAAAGGGACGGCAAAGGAAGTAGTCCATACAGCCAATTCAGTAGTATTTTTCTTCTTTTGAAATTACTTACATCCAAATGCATTGGTGAAATGCATTTCGATGCTTTACCGGAACTTTTGGTAGCAACTCTTCACAGTTGAGCCTTAACACTTATAGGTTAAAATAAATTATACATAATTATATACAAAAAATACATCAATATATTAAATAATATATTTAAAATATACATCGATGTTTTTTCCGTTGTAATGCATTGATCGATTGCATCGATGTTAATTCGATGTATTGAGAAATACATCGATGTTTCTAAAACATCAATTATTTTCGCAATGACATGTTTATGGTTTAGGCCTTAAAGAAAACTAGGCAAGTACAAGTTATTTACATTGAAATGCATTTTTGTAGAAATAAAACCAAAGAAAATAATACTACTCAATCGTAGACGGAGAAATAAAACTAATATCTTAATCTTTCAATTTTCTTTTTGTATATTTACTCCAATGGGGAAGGCAAAGGAAGTAAGTCCATACAGACAATTCAGTAGTATTTATCTACTTCTGAAGTTAGTTAGTTACATCAAAATGCATTGGTGAGATGCTTTTCAATGCTTTACTGGAACTTTTGGCAGCAAATCTTCACAGTTGAACTTTAATAGGATGCTCTGTGGGAAGTTGTATAGTAAAACGAAAACCTCCCGACAAACGCCCCATTTCATCTTATTTCACTGTTTTTGCACTCTGTACATCACTAATGGATCACTTGCAAAATCCACCATTTTCACACAATATTAATCACGAATTACGGTAAACTAATTTGTAAAACAAAGAAATAAAACTGTCGTCCTTTCTGCTAAAAATCCCGCCAAAAGTCCCTCAGTCGGATATAATATTATTTATAGTTGTTTTAGTTTTAGTTTTGCTATGCTGGTTCCGCAGCAAAGGAAACCTAACCAATTCAGCCAAACCGATAAACGATAGGTTGGCGTGTTATATTGGTAGCACTGATTATAACGTTTCGTTTCAAAACATCGTGAAGTCTGCAGTCATCAGTCAGTGTTGGTCAGTCAGCAGTGTTTCCAGTTTGGTGATTTTGTCGCTAGATTTAGTGATTTTTAGGGGCTACATGGTGAAATTTTGGAAAAGATATCACTAGAAAAATATCTGGTGATTTTTAAGGTGAGCGCACACTTGTCCGAACCGCCCTCACCGCACGCCAGACGTTGTGAATATAAAACCGTAAACGGGTAAAAAAAGTCATACTCCCTAAGCAGGCTTGCACAAAAACTATCGTACGAATACAACAAATACAGGGTTACTGGTAATTAACGCATAACCTTTTAAGGGTAGCTTTAGTACATCTATACCAACAACTTTTGTTCCACGACTTTTGGAAATTCGCGAAAAAATAAATCAGCTGTTCCATACATGTTATAGCTATGAGCTCCCGAGCGATGTGATCTCTGCTGTTGGCAAAAATTTGAAATACTCAAAAATTGACCCATCTCAACCGTCTACATCAGTAGACCCGTCACCGTGTCAAGATGACGAAGAAATTCCAAACGAAGTATTTAATGTCGATTTCTAACCTAACGTTTTGATTTACTTATCATAAGTAAAATTGTTTTTTAAATTCTTAAGTTGCTTTTTAAGTTGTCACTAAGATTAATAATTATTATTCTTACAATTAAAATTATGTTTCTTAACAAATAACTTGTAATTTTATTTAATACTTAACCCTTGATAAAAATAATTCTTTAGTGAATTTTTTGGAGATTTTTTTAGGTAAAAATATGAAGAAATCTAGAGATTTTTTTTTATTTAGCTGAAGATTTTTTTTTCTGTGAGCTGGCAACACTGTCAGTCAGTGTTGGTCAGTTTTGGTCAGTGTTGGTCTTTAGACATATGTCTAGTTAATTTGTGTTGGTCATACTCATAGTAACTCAGTAGACAGATCAGTAGACTCATCTCATAATTTGCGTATTCGATGTATCGAATTAAAATCATTGATATATTCGATGCTGAAGTATTATCGATGCATCGGTTTGATTCGATGCATCGATACAATACATCGACTATCGATTGTTTTTAATACATCGATGTATAACGTCCATCTATAACTTCAATAACTTCACATGTTCTCTTATTCGTCTGTGAACTTCACAGATATCTAGTAAATTAAGTTCTACTTGACTTCTATTCACAAAACCTAATTTAGATAACTTTGTAGAAAATACTGAAATGGCGCTTTCAAGCAAAATAAGAACTCTAATTCATAGAATAGTTCTTGCTGATACAAGAACGAGTGTCCGTTTTTACACTGATCAAAATGAAGTAACAGATGAAAACAAGAAAGAAATTGATCCTTCCAAAGACAGAACAAAAATAATCCCGGTGGAAGCAAGCATTAAATATTTACAGAGCAAGGCTTATAAACAGACATATGGTGAGAGTGCTATATGGGTTTTATATCGAAGAAACCATAAAGGAGGTTTTGCACCTAGAAAGACCAGGAAATCATGTGTCCGAAATGGAATGATATCCACAGGAAATCCTTGCCCAATTTGTAGAGATGAATACCTGGTGATAGATCACAGAAACACGAAGCTATTGGAACAGTTTATTTCAGAACACACTGGTCAGGTATTGAATAAATCTATTATTTCTGCTGTACCTACAATATGTAGCTTGTTTAGAGTTTTTAATTTTGTAAATTTAATTTCAACTAAATGACAATAAAGATTTGATTAGAAACGCCTCCATCTAGACATATAAATAAAATTAGAATGTCTATATAAAATAGGAAGAAGTTCATAGTTATACAAGATTTATTTATTTATTTATTTATTCAACCAAAAACTACAATCATTACAAAATTAAGGGTGGGGTCATAGAAGGAGGACGGAGGTAGGTTATTTATAGGGTATTTATTTAAAATAATTTTGTGTGAAGCACCTACATTGAGAGGGGGCTAAATAAAAAAAAAGTAACCACAAATAAAAGTTTTTAAAATTATTTTCTGTCTGGCCACGATAATCTCTGAATCTACTAATACAGTTTTCACAGGTAGATTAAGCTTAGCCTGGAGAAAAAATAGAATGTTTCACTTATATCAGATATCAGGGAAAAAGTTGTGATATGAAAAAGTTTCACGTGGGTAAAACCGCAGGGCACAGCTAGTAATTACATAAAAGAAATCCATTATTTTATGTTTGATAGATACTGGATGCATTTAATACCGGACTCTGTCAAAAGAAGCAGAAAGAGCTTTTAATAGCAGTTGAAAGGGCTTGGGACCACGGCTTGCTGACTTATGATGTGCCATTCAGGAAGTATGATTACTCATTGTACTATAAGAAAACACTGTAGTAAATAAAATTATATTCCCCACTTAAAGTTGTTTGGGTCGGTGTATTAAATAAATTATAATACTGGCCTTCAGACAAACTTGGTTTTATTATATGTTCTACAATAGTTCTACATTAATACCTATGTATCATGGAGTTAGCCGTGTATTGGACACCATCTTATAGACCAGTGATGTCCTATCATAAAAGAGTAGAATCCGTGATTCTGTACATTGAATATTTTTAAAAATTTACGGGACGATAAACAAAGAATAACCAACCACAAAAAAACGGGTTTTTAAAAATCATTTCTGTGTGTCTGTCTGTTCGCGATAATTTCTGAATATACTGAATGATGTCGGGAAAAAAAGTTGTATAAAAACCTTTCGCGCGGGTGAAACCGCGGGGCACAGCCAGTAGTTAATATACTAGTAGTTAATATATAGTTTTGTTGTCATTTACCTAATCTCGTAATATCTAACGCTAGGTACAATACAGGTAAGAAAGCTAATATAAAAAAAAAACTAGGTAGGTACTGGGGCAAACTTTATTATGGCACAATTGTCCAGTCCTAAAAATGAACATTACGAGTAGGTAATAGTATTGTAAAACATCGTGTCACAAATCACAATCATAGGTAGGTATAGTATATCTATGTGTCGAAATAATATTATTATGTCAAGTAGGAACACTTATGAAAAATTATCCATTAATTTAGAACGATTTCTTTGAAGAAGCAACTCTCTAATTAGTGTTGATTTTTCTCTCTCTAGAACAGATATCTTTTCGTTTTTCCGATTAACTTCCTGAAAAAAGATAATGAATGAGTACCTACTTACTATAATATAAAGTAGGTACCTAAGATACTGTGCTGGATACGCTAACTTGATCACACTCATCCCAAATCAAGTGCAGCGTCTGTTTATTTTTGAGGCCGGATGCCATTGGCGGGACGGCACGCAAGGGATTTTTGAGTGACAAGATAGTGATTTAAATTGGAAATTTCATATTATGTACCTAGTCGATATTGCATTATTTTTGCACCAACTACAAACTAAAAAAACACGGAACAAACTCGAACAAGTACGTATTATAAAAATCAACTTTGAAGAATTGGTCATAAAACATTTCTTTATTTTGCACACCACTCGCTAAAAGCAATGGGCATGTTGACTAATTTTTATTTTTTAGTCCATCTTGAAGATTATTAAAAAATATTGGACACGTATTTTTTCTTTTTTTACGTAATCAAAAAATAACGGCGATATATTGAGTTGAAATTTCGCGTGACGTCACTATTCTGACAGTTTGTATGGCGGTTTTTGCGGTTAGTGACGTCACGACCCCCTCACCCTAAACTTTAATGCGCTTTATCTCTGTATATTTTAATTTATTTGAAAAAGCAAAAAATACGTGTCTATTGTTTTGTTTATTTTCTAACTGACCCTGACGGACTAATTAGAATTTTGATTTTTAAAAGTAGTCAACATCCCTATTAAGAAAATAGCGTAGACTTTCTGAAAAAAAAAAAACTGTTTATTAAATCAATGATATATACCTATATAATAGCTATTTCCCGAGGTTGACTAATGAATAATGAGTAACAACATGACAACATGTACCTACATATATGCATTTCATGATGATCGATTCAGTAGTGCGTACAAAATCACAAATATTTTTATTTTTCTTATAATATAATATTATGACGACCCGATTGGCGCAGTAGCCCAGTAGGTCACCATGTCTATCCGCTAATCAAGAGGTTCCGGGTTCGATTCCCGGTGAAGGTCGAGTTTAACGATGAACACAGGGTTCGGCTTACTGTGGGATCAAGTAGATTATTATTAGTTGGATTTGTGAGTGGCACCACGTGACCCCATAACGACTACGTTATATTGTCGAAGCTAGTGCCGATAAATTCATGGTGATAAATTTACCTCTGTCAACATACGATTTTGTGATCTTAGTACAGTAGTATGTGATGGGACCACGTTGGCTGAGGACAATGGTGTTGCTGGTAAAGCGAGATTCATGTGCAGTGACAGAGGCCCGTGGCGCCAACCGACCGCGAGCGTTCTTAGCTGTCGGTTCAACTCCAAAACACGTGCACGCAGCAGTTCCAAACGTTCTTGGTGGGCCTCACTCCACGGCTCCTAAGAGATGCAAACATTTTTTGCTGTAAAAATCGTAGCGACTCACTGAACTTATTTGTACTTACATAATAGTTAATGATAAACCAATAATAATAAACAATAATTAATGCCATTATCGTTATACAACGTGTTAATGAATTAACTGAAAACTAGAAAGTAGTTTGCTCAGAAGCAACTAGCGAATCGATCGCACTATGTTTTAATATAGGTTATATATTTTCATTTTTACAAGCCCATGTCTAAATTATTTATAATACAATATTTGGCGCGTACGCCGCTCGCAGCCAAAAAATTCGAACCGGTAGGCGCGGGCGTAGCGCTTGGAATTTCGTAGATAGGTCACCTCCAAATTAATGTTGAATAACTTTTAAATTATAAATGTTTTCGACATAAAATATATTTTAATCATATTATTGTTTATTTTTATAAATGGGGTGTATCAGGTTTTCAGTTAATTCATTAACACGTTGTATAACCTTTAAAATGACGTTAGTATAGATTTATCAATACACCGCGATATACTATGTTACGGTCATGCGGGGTTTAATAATAGTAATAGTCGAGAATTATTAATAATCACAGTGCCTATTGGTGAAAATAACTTAACTTTAACCTAAGAATACCTATTTACGGTAAAGGTTTGGTTAAAGTACCAATAAATATATTTTTTTTTGTCAGACCGATTTTTGTCATGATGATGTCGATGACGACGACTTCCACCAACACACCGCCACGACTACCACTAAGTACCTACTACAAGAACCACCACCACTTGTGACATGCGATGCGACTATGTGACTGCATAATATGCACCTCTACATACTAGCTAGGTTAGTACCTACCTACTACGTCGCGTACTGACCACTGATTGACAGCTGATTGTTGGTGACTATTAATAATTCCCGTTGATTTACCATATCCATATATTAGGTAGGTACCTACCATTTTCATCCTCGCATTTATCACATTGACAGTTATGGTACCTAATAATAATAATAATAATCCACTTCACAACACACAGATCTACTTGATCCCACACTAAGCTATAAGCTTGTGTTGTACAAACCAAGCAAACGTGGTATATACTACACATATTATTACATATATATTATAAGGCAATTGATGCTTACACCCGAGCTAACTACTCTGCTTTACATCTCGATTGTGAGGTAAGTAGAAAAAAACAAGAGAAGTAGAAAAGACAAAAACACACGTAATATTATTGGTTTGTGCTACCACTAATCGGTTTGAATTCGGTGACAAGCCCACTTGGGTTGTTCTGCTCACGAAGAGCTGGTGGCGGGGGTCGACTTAGCCCATCTTCCCCCTCCATATTTGGCTTGTCACCGACTTCATACCGATCAGTGGTAGCACAAACCAATAATAATATTACGTGTGTTTTTGTCTTTTGGATTAAATCGGTATTTTGTTATTTTTAGCTTTTTATTTTTAGTTTTTTAGTTTTGTGTTTTTGGAAGTCGGTTTTAATTTTTTTGTTAAAATTTTGTTTATTTCTCGCTTTTAAGTGACTTAGTTCGTAATTTCTCTAAGTTACAATAGCCCAATGTCAACTGCTCATCACCTTTTACAAAATATTGCTATTCCCGACGCAGGGACGTTAATTATTGAGGAGTTCTCCTGGTACATCATCATCAGTTCCACTTCACCATATACATTGTGACGGGCATAAATTGTTTAGAAACCATATTAAAGTTAACGATTCGGAACCAGTGAAATACCCATTATTGAGTAGTTCCGATGACCATCTGTGGTCTTCATCATCAGTTCTTCTTCTTCAAATTTTGCTTTCCGAAAGCAAATAAACGATTTACTATCAAAAATACCCAAATCGCTATAGGTGTGCCTATAATTTTTGAAGAGTTCCCTCGATTACTCCAAGATTCTATCATCAGATCTCGACTTGGTGACAATGGAATCAATTTGGGAGTATCCCCTTTCAAACAAAAAAACAATTTTTTAAATCGCTTCAATCGGAACCCGTGAAATACGTATTATTTTGAGTTGTTCCGATGACCACCTGTGGTCTTCATCATCAGTTCCACTTCTTCAAATTTTGCTTTCCGAAAGCAAATGAACGATTTACTATCAAAAATACCCGAATCGCTATAGGTGTGCCTATAATTTTTGAAGAGTTCCCTCGATTTCTCCAAGATCCCATCATCAGATCCCGACTTGGTGGCAATGGGACCTAATTGGGAGTAAACCCTTTCAAACAAAAAGAGAATTTTTCAAATCGGTCCAACCGTCTTCGAGTAATCGGTGAACATACATAAAAAAAAAAAAAAAAAAAAACATAACGTACATACAATCGAACATAGAACCTCCTCCTTTTTGGAAGTCGGTTAAAAAAACATCTAGGTACATACCTAAAAATAAAATTAAAGTATCTGTTAGTAATTTCAAATTAACAGCTTTTTACTAAATGCATAGGTAGGTATGGAAGTATAGGCCATAGGGTCGGTACCCACTGGCCACCTAATATTCGTCCCCCGGAATAAAATTTGTAGATTCAGCCCCTGTATAGGTGCCTATTGGTCCCCCCGTAGGAGACCACTCAATGATTTTCAGAAATATATTTATTTTTATGGTACCAGTACTCGTCCCCTGGACCAAAAGTTATAGATTCGGCACCTTTTCAGGTGCCTATTGGTTCCCTGATAGAAAAATAGCCATATTTTTTGCAACAAAAAGCGTTGACATAGTACATTCGTGAACAGAATATTATAGTTAATAAAGATGTTGATATTTGGTTTATTGTTTGTAAATGTGATTGATGTGCACGATATTTAATTTGTTAATAATTTTTCATTACTCATACTCGGAAAGTAGGTCTGAAGTTGCCTGAGAAGCGGGTTGAAAGTAACCCTTTTCAACCCTAGGGAGAATCGCTTTCAACTGACAACTGTCAAATTATTAAAAAAACACTAGGTCTATTTTCACATTTCTATTGAACCATGTTTCAACTTTCTATACAGCCAGCGCGATGTAAAATTGAAATAACGTAAAGTTTAAGTATTGTAGGTATTATTTAAAATAAAATTCACTCACTTTTTCTTAAGCTAATTCATATTTATATTTTTTTATTTTCTTTAATTAATACTTAATAATTAAAGAAAATTTTTTTTTTAGGTCGCCACAATGTAAATAAAAAATACTGGCTGAATAGCTAACCGGCCAAAGAAAAAGAAATAGGTGGGAAAGCGTCAAGCGACTATCCGATCTTCACTCATTTTTTCTTTAGCTAATTCCTATTTTTATTTTGACTTTCCTTGCATTCGTAATGAAAAGCACAGTGTTACCCTCGGGAGAAAGACTTATTTAGTCCCGAGACGGGGTTTGGCGCCCGAGCGTAGCGAGGGTTACTTTCACCCCTAGGATAACAATGTACTATTTATAGGTAGGTACATAAGTTTAAAAAGTACAAAAACCGAATCGTTTATTTTCTAGAAGACTTATTCTCAATAATAATTATTTTTAAACTTATTATCTGTGATATGAAATAAATGTGTTATAATACTATATTTTAATATTTTTACCTTTAGTGCGCGAATGTACCACAACCACAGAAGCCGAAAGACAACATCTGAATTAGTAGAATGAATAGAAAATAAGACTTTAAAATAAATTATAGATCAGGGGAACAGTGGCAACCTCAAACATTTGAGGGGACGAGTGCGCACAGGGTGCGAATTTCAGGGGACCAGTGGGTACCGGCCCGAAGTATATACGGTACCTGCTTAAGTTTACATTAAAAAAAAAAAAAATTCTGTCTGTTTTGGCTTATCTCTGAAACAGCTGGACCTATTTTAACAGGCCTTTCAATGGCAGATAGCTGATGTTATAAGAAATAACTTAGGCTACTCTTATTAAAAAAAAAAGTTTCTGCGGGAATTTTGAAACACCCGCGGTTGAAACCGCGGGACACAGCTAGTTAAGAATTAAGAAAATGGTACTATAAGAAGTCAACGACTTGTTGGACAAGTACACATTAGGCTGCTTGTACATATTTATAAATCGTACCACATACGCTCCCATCCGGCCGGCGTAACGCATTTTTTCTTGGACCTCTGTGATTTGCCTCAAATACCATTCACGAGCTTCTTCAACTGCCGTCAAACCTTGCAATAGTATGTCTTTTTCTTGTTCGATTTGTTTCATTCGTTTCAAAAGGTTGTAATCTACACCGTTATGGAGGGTGTGTCGACGAGGCTCCCTACGGCGCGGTGTGCGTCGTATACCAAGAGATGCTTGAGATTCGTTCGTGGACCGCCCGTCTCCCAAACCCCTGCTTTGTTCTTCTATTGCTCGAGATATTCCGTCGTAATCGATTTTAACTTCTGTGATGTCCTCATTATCTAGCGATAATTCTTCTTCTGACTTGTAACCCAATCGCGTCGTATCTTTCCTATCTGATAAAACTTTTTCTAATCTCGGTGGTTTAGGAGGACCATAAGCTCTATGGTGAGGATCTTGTTGCGTAACTGGTCCCGGACGCAAGTCTGTTAGGGTGGTTTCTTTACACCCGATTAATTGAGGCATACTGAGAGTTCTGTGTTGCGATGATTTGTCGCATGCTTGTAAAGCCTTCCAGTTCCTATTAATTTGTTTTGGTTCAGCGATATCAAGTAAAGGAGCCGATGGTGGGCGGTGAGCTTGAGTGTTTATTTGTGTATGATTAGAAGTTTCGACCAAGCTTTGTCTCTCAGTTTTATTGGAAGATTTATCTACCTGATTACTCAAAAGACATATTTTAAGTCCGGTACAAAAGCGATCAAATGTTAATAAACCGTCAGAAGCGGCAACTTTTTGAAGACTCTCTATGACTCCATGAGGCAACCCTTTAGTCCGATCGTGGCGCCAATGGTTTTCTATATCAGTTAGTTTCACATAGCCAGTTTTCTTGTCATCCATAATATCAAATAAGGTTCTCATTGCAGATACAAATTGTTTTGATAAGGAATCCATGTTTCTCGAAAAGTTTTGTGATATGTTTCTTTACTTTGTATAAACATTAATTAACTGTAAGTAGGTACCTAACTACTACACAACAAAAACGTTCACATTTTATCGGTACTTAAATAATTCACTTATTGAAATAAAAGTTGGTATCCAATTTGAACACGGTCACAGCCAAGCTAAATACCTAGATATACAGTGTAATATTAACGATAAAACTAATAATAAGCTATCATAAAAAAAAAATATAACAACACATTTGAAAACGGTACGTTTGGTGAGTCTGGAAGTAAACCAGCTAGTGAAGTCAATTTGCAAGCAATATGAGCCCTGAGTGCGAGCGAGAGAACCGGTCAAACCGGGCGAAGGCCGCTCGCTAGATTTGGTCAGGTAGTGAGGCTGAGGCTGGTAGATACAAACATGTTTAAACACCTAATTAACATATAGTAGGTATAGAAACATAATATATCCTAACAAAAACAAAGTCCGCCGCCGCGCCTGTCTGTCTGTTCGCGTTAAACTCAAAAACTGGACGGATTTTCATAGGTAGATACGGTTTTCGCCAATAGATAGAGTGATTAAAGAAGAAGGTTTATAGATACGTATACTTTATCCTTGAGTTGCTGCGGGAATGCCGAAATTATCGCAGATGAGACCGCGGGAGACAGCTCACTAAACGCTATATCTATACTTACTTCATGCGATTACCAATAGATATTTGTGAAAACCGCATGAAAATCCGTTGCGTGGTTTTAAAGATCTAAGCGTACAGTCATAGGGACAGAGCGGGAAGCGAGTTAGTTTTATAATAACAGGTAGGTATGTAGTGATGAATATCTAAGTAGGTACAGATTATCCATACAGTCAAATGCAATAACTTGCTTTGGTGTTAGGTTAGGTTAGGTGTTAGGTATTTTAGACTTGATGATGCAGCCGAGTATACAATATTATATGATTCGGATTTCCCTCGGGAGCTCTTTGTACACAGTAAAAAATATACCAAACTATAGTTGTGCACCGCGGTTTTACCCGCGTGAACTATTTTTTCTAAAATCAAAGAAGTCTAAGTTACTCCTTATAACATCAGCTATCTGCCAGTGAGAGTCTGTCAGTCTAGTCGTTTCAGAGATTAGCCGGAACAAACAGACACAGAAAAAGAGAGATTCAGATGATTATACGTAAAGTAGAAAAACAGAACTAAACACTTATTTTTCATTGCCGAAAACACGGACAAAACGAAGTTTTCTAATAATGAGACCTAGCTAGATCGATAAATGGCCCCCGAAACCCCCTGCATATACCTATACTACATTTCATAAAAATCGTTGGAGCCGTTAGGGGTAAGAGTTAGTCAAGTTGTCATTCTACAATCGTTAATGCTTATATTTAAAACTTGAAACGTGGGCGTGACAACTAGAATTTTGATTGACTGACCAAGTGTCATGATGATTCGTTACATAAGTTATAATAAGTATACCTATGCATTAACGTTGTAGAATGTCAACTTGGTTAACCCCGCAAATTACCTAGTATTAGATTCAGAGCAATTATTGTATATTCTTGTATACAAGAATATACAAGAATATATCTCAGACCTAGGTACCTACATACTTATTATTTTTTTTGTTCCGAAAAATTAAACTACCATAAATCGCTCTCCTGTAAAATATGTCAACGATTTTTACTCGTTGGAAACGTCCCAAGGATATTTTTAACCGACTTCCCAAAAAGGAGGAGGTTCTCAATTCGACACGTACCTACATATGTTTTTTTAACCGACTCCCCAAAAAGGAGGAGGTTCTCGATTCGACGCGTAGTTATGTTTTTTTTATGTGTTACCTCATAACTTTCTCATTGTGTGGCGTTTCGCCGTACACAGGTTTCGGAACGCACCCTTCTGGGTGTTATGTTTGAAATGAAAAGGACTCTTTATTCTTCAGAAGTTATTTACATCGAAATGGATTGGTGAGATCCATTTCAATGCTTTACCGGGACATCTAGAAGTAATTCTTCACAACTGGACCTTAATGGGATGCTGTGTAGAAAGTATAGGTTCTTGAATAAAAAGGAAGTCCGTGTTTGATCAAACAGCACTATATTCGTGTTAATAATTAGGACTATAGGTATAAAATAAACCAAACTCGAAACGTGCGCGTCGGCAAGCTGCGTATTTCGAATGCGCGTGCTACTCAATTCGTGTGTCGTAGGCAACTGTCTGCGCACCGGCCGCCGAGACGGTGCGGGGTAGCAGGAAGGGTTGCGGGGCTAATAGCTGGCGTTATAAAAGTTATTTATCCAAGCGAACATCTTATTTCACTGTTTCCACACACTGTTACACAATATTAAGCACGAAAAACTAATTTGTAAACAGAGATATAAACTGACGTCCATTTGGCTCACATGCCACCAAAATTCCTCTAATTGTCTCCTGTTTGGAGCGTCTTCTCGTGTTTGAAGCATCTATATTTCTCTCTTTCTCTCTGTGACTTTCATTCTCGGTTTCAAACCAACTATTCTTTCTAATATTCACCTATTCTTCCTATAAATGAAAAGATTTTCGTTATAGGTGTTCCCCGCGATCACCCGTGATAATTTCGACGTTCCCGAGGGAATTCTGGGATAAAAAGTACCCTATGTGTTAATCTGATGTATAAGTTTTATTATTGTAAAGTTTCACTTAAATCCATTCAGTAGTTGTTGCGTGAAAGGGTAACAAACATCCATCCATCCATCCATACATATACTTACAAACTTTCGCATTTATAATATTATTTTTCGGCGTTCCAGAGGGAATTCTGGAATAAAAGTAGGTACCCTATGTCACTCAAGAATACCTTAGTTTCCTAAAAGTGAAAGGATTTTCGTAATACGTGTTCCCCGCGCTCTTACCCATGATAATTTTGAAGTCTCCGAGGGAATTCTGGGATAAAAGTTATGTCACTCAGGATTACCGTAGCTTTCTATAAGTGAAAAGATTTTCTTTATAGGTGTTCCCCGCGATCACCCGTGATAATTTCGACGTATTACACCACCCGATTACTCGAAGGCGGTTAGACCAATTTGAAAAATTGTTTTTTTGTTTGAAAGGGTATACTCCTAATTAGGTCCCATTGCCACCAAGTCGGGATCTGATGATGGGATCTTCGAGAAACCGAGGGAACTCTTCAAACGTTATAGGCACACCTAAGCGATTTGGGTATTTTTTTTAGTAAATCGTTCATTTGCTTTTGGAAAGCAAAATTTGAAGAAGTGGAATTGATGATGAAGACCACAGATGGTCATCGGAACTATTCAACAATAGTACGTATTTCACAGGTTCCAATTGGAGCGATTTCTAAAATTGCTTTTTTGTTTGATAGGGGATACTCCCGAAATGATTCCATTGTCACTAAGTCGAGATCTGATGATGGGATCTTGAAGTAATTGAGGGAACTCTTCAAAAATTATTTATTTATTTATTTATTTCAAAAACCACATAATCCTTACAGGCTAACCTAATGCGATTATATGACTACTTTAAGTATTTGGCTTACAAGTTAACACAAACAAAGTTATTTTTGTGAAATCATTCAGAGATAGCCTATACAACACCTATAGCAATTTTTGTATTTTTTATAGTAAATCGTGTATTTGCTTTCGGAAAGCAAAATTTGAAGAAATGGAACTGATGATGAAGACCACAGATGGTTATCGGAACTACTCAATAATAGGTATTTCACAGGTTCCGAATCGTTAACTTTAATAATTATGGTTTCTTAACTATTTATGCTCGTCACAATGTATACGGTGAAGTGGAACTGTTGGTGATTTACTAGAAGAACTCCTCAATAATTAACGTCCCTGCGTCGGGAAAAGCAATATTTTGTAAAAGGCGATGAGTAGTTGACATTAGGCTATTGTAACTTAGAGAAATTACGAACTAAGATGTCACTTAAAAGCGAAAAATAAACTAAATTTTAACAAAAAAATTAAAACCGACTTCCAAAAACACAAAACCAAAAAGCTAAAAATAAAAAACTATAAAAAACAAAATACCGATTTAATCCAAAAAACAAAAAGACATGTAATATTATTATTGGTTTGTGCTACCACTGATCGGTATGAAGTCGGTGACAAGCCAAATATGGAGGGGTAGATGGGCTCAGTCGACTCCCACCACCAGCTCTTCGTAAGTAGTTTGTGAACCCAAGTGAGCAGACACCAGCAGGCTTGTCACCGAATTCGAACCGATCAGTGGTAACTGGCAGCACAAACCAATAATAATATTACGTGTGTTTTTGTCTTTTGGATTAAATCTTTATTTGTTATTTATAGTTTTTTATTTATAGCTTTTTGGTTTTGTGTTTTTGGAAGTCGGTTTTAACTTTTTTGTTAAATAAGGAGATAGTCCTACAGTCGCGGATTTCATGAGACAGAGAGTTCCACAAGGCAACTGCACGGGAAGAGAAAGAAGAGGAAAAGAATTTGGTTCTGTTGGTGTTGCCTGCAGGTACAGATAGACGTGTTTTGAGGTGTGATCTACAGACAGCATCTGGTGGTCGGTAAAATGAAAACGTTCACGCAGGTAGGGAGGGGAAGTTGGGCTATGCAAGATATTAAATAGTAGAAAAACGATCCGAGTTTCCCTACGGTGGCGGATAGGAAGCCATTTGAGTTCCTTACGAAACTGAGAGACACGATCGAATTTTTTGAGACCAAAGATGAAGCGTATACTAAGATTCTGCAAGCGCTCCAGTTTATTCAGGAGTTCCTCGGTGGCGTCAAGGTAGCATGCGTCAGCATAATTGAGGATGGGCTGGATGAGAGATTGAGCAAGTGAGATTTTACTGAACGTACACCTAAGAGAGTGGTAAGTGTAATGTACCTTTTGACTTACAGTACCAACATGATCGCTCCAAGTGAGGTTCGAATCGAAAGTTATACCAAGATTTTTAGCAGTGTCGGTATAAGCAATCCGTGCAGCATCCAAAAATAGAGAGGGCAGAGTGGAGAGATCGAGAGAGTTCCTTAGGTGTCTACTACCGATCACCATGGCCTATGACTTAACTGGATTTATCCGGAGACCGTAGGACGTTAAAATGCGTTCTAGGTCGTCATTCATAGCGGCAATAGCAGTCACGGGCCACGGCCTCAGTAGCGGGAAAATGACGATATATCTGGAGATTGTCTGCATAAAGATGATATTTAGAAGAGATAACCTTAGTGACAGAGTTGATGAAGACTGAGAATAGCAAGGGAGAGAGAACACCACCTTGAGGTACACCCGACCCGAGATCGCACCACTCGGAGAAAGTTTCGTTCACGTGCGCACGCTGCGATCGGCCCTTATGATAGGAATCAAACCATTTAATATTGGAAGAGGACACATTAAGTGATTGAAGAGTACCCAGAAGTATGTCAAAATCTACACACTTAAACGCACTGCTGAAGTCTAGCAAGACAAGCACAGTAAGAGACTTATTCTCCATGACCAGGCGTGAGGCGTATGTCGTCAGTAATGTTAAGAAGTGCAGTCACCGTACTCAGAGAGAAGGTAATCATGACCGTACTATGCCTCGGCGAAAACCGGACTGCACAGCAGTGGCGAAGGGTGAAATATTGAGAGGGGGAAGCCGGAAATCTACTTTAATTTCAACTTATTAAACTATTAACTGTTAACGCGGTTTCACCTGCGATAAGTTCGGAGTTTCCGCGGAAATTCTCCGTTCTCAATTACGGTAGAGAGAGATGTTGCGTCTGAAGGGAAGCCGGTGGGAATCGGCTTCTATGGTATCTTCGCCACTGCTGCACAGATATCTAGTAAATTCCGGACTGGAATGAGCTAAAACGTAGTGATTACCTTCAGAGATTACCTTCTCTCTGGAATGAGCCAATTAGGTTGTTAGAAAAAATATAGGTAGCAGAGAGAAGGTAATCACTACGTTTTAGAGAATTGTCTGTGGACAATATGTTCAAGTACTTTAGAGAGAAAGGGGAGAATGGAGATTGGACGAAATTGGGTATTCTCCAAGGTATGAATATCAAAATTCTAATTAGTCCGTCAGTTAGAAAATAAAAAAAATAATAGACACGTATTTTTTGCTTTTTCAATTTAATGAAAATGATCATAGAAAAAGCGCATTAAAGTTTAGGGTGACGTCAATATTCATTATAAGCGCCATACAAACCGCACCGAATTGTGACGTCACGCGAAATTTCAACTCAATGTATCTCTGTTATTTTTTGAGTACGTAAAAAAAGAAAAAATACGTGTCCAATATTTTTTACTAATCTACACGACGGATTAAAAAATTTTTTTGTCAAGTAGCCAATTGAGTTATAGAAGACGGACTAGTATATATATACCAGAGAGAAGGTAATCACTCGTGGTATATACCTTAGGTAAAGGGAATATCATTTCAATAATTATTCTATTCTGTCTGACGATGAAGTCAGTTATTTTTTTATATTATCATAAAAACTCAGACGAAATAATTTTGTCTAAGCATAAAAATAAAAAAAAAAATTAATTACTCCAAAACACAGCAGGAAAAATTTCTACCACTAGCATTACAATTTTTTTTTATATTTAATACAATTTATTAAGACTCGACAGAAGCCATGATATCGTTTTAAGACACCTATTTTTTAAATATTTTTTGCCAGCTCCTATTTGGTATTGCAGCATTTATTTATTTTACTTGGTACTCTGATATTATCAACCTCTGTCAGACGATGAAATTATATAAAAATTACTGCCACCAGCTCCGTAGCAGTTTGTGATAATGTATTTTCTGATATTGTATTATCTATAGCTACAGTCTACAGCGACTACAGTCTGTCGGAATCCCTGTATTGTACAGCACCGGAAAAGGCGACATCGGAATGCACGACGCGAGATTGTACTGCTGGCCGTCATCACGTACGAACCTAACCTAATTAAGAATGTCGGGGTACACTACCTTTTAATCAGTTCATGATGTAGCCTTGACAATAATATTCTCATTACTTTTTGCTTATTTCAATTAACAGATTGTGGTGACATCATCGCCACACTAGTGATTACCTTCTCTCTGCTAGTACCTACTAAGGATAGGTGACGTAAATCAGGCGCAGCTAACCGCTCGCCAGTCGCTTTCCGTTCGCCAGTTAATACAGTCGTGGTTCCTTTCTTTTCATTTCTTTTCGTAACCTTTATAATCTGTACAATCTCTATAGGGCACATAGTTCATGGAAATAGTAATAATCAAATCAGTTCCTGATTTTAAAAAAAAAGCTAAAAGAATATCTTCTGTTTCAGCAAAAAACCAAGCTGGATATTGGTGGCCAAGTTATTTAAATAATTTTTTTTTTTTCCCCTTTTTTTATATAACATTTATTCACAATATTAGGTATGTATGATGGGTTTGATAATATGTATTCATTATTTTATAGTATTGCAATAGTGTGTTTATGTATTATGCTATTCATTATTGATGAGTCATGATATTACGGTATGTTATATTTACTAATTATGTATTATATTTGTTGGATTTGGCGGAGAGATGGGCGGCCGGGTATCGCGCGAACGCATCGCATTATGGGCTCCGCTGAAAATCAGCGCTGCCGCATTCTATGCGACAGCATATCGAAACAAATACTTAACAGTTCACTCCTACTGAAGATCTCTGCATTTTACGTACCTACTTGTATTTTTTGTATTTCGATCAAAGAAATTTAAGGTATTTTTATGTTGATGCCAAATAAAGTATATGTCTATGTCTATGCCTAATTATAAAGTGCAAACTAAGTGACCAGGTTTAGTGTAGTGTACTCTAAGTCTATCCAGTAAAATATATAGAGTCGTCCGTTGTTTGATTATCCTGCCTATAGACTATAATACGTAGTTAAGTCGAGGTAATAACGTAATAAGCATAAGCACTAACATAAAACCTAATAATCATCACCAAAAGATCTGACATAAAATATTTGTGCTATATTTGACAATAACTTGACCCAGTGTTTAGGTAAGTAATGTAAACGAGCACAAAAAAAAGAGGCGTGATTTCATCGACCAACAGGAGCGCGCGAGCGGTGTCACCAATTCCGGTGCTGTACATTTCGGCGTCGTACAATTTAGTGTTGCGCATTCCAGTGCTGTACATTTCGGTGTCGTACAATATCGTGTTGTGCATTCTAAAGGTAGGTACTCTGACTACGCTACGTACTCTGACTACTCTGTAGTCTGTAGTCTGTGGTGCGTCTGGTAGTGATTACCTTCTCTCTGGTGCGCCATCAGAATTGGCAGTATGGGCCCTGTACTCTTAGCCTTTCCTATATAGGATAAATAAACGAAAAAAAAAAATCTCTCTGGTGCGCCATCAGAATTGGCAGTATGGGCCCTGTACTCTTAGCCTTTCCTATATAGGATAAATAAACGAAAAAAAAAAATTTCTCTGGTGCGGACCAAAGATCATATAATCACTACGTGGTGCGGACTTTTGAGTTTTGGCGGGATTTCCAGCAGAGTGGACGTCAGTTTTATTTCTTTGTTTTGCAAATTAGTTTATCGTGATTAATATTGTGTGAATGTGGTGGATTTTGCATAATAGTTATTTATTAGTGATAAATAATGTGCGGAAACAGTGAAATAAGATGAAATAGGGCGTTCATCGGGAGGTTTTCGTTTTACTATACAACTTCCCACAGAGCGTCCTATTAAGGTTCAACTGTGAAGATTTGCTGCCAAAGTTCCGGTAAATCATCGAAATGCGTCTCACCAATGCATTTCGATGTAAGTAAATAACTTCAGAAGAAGAAAAATATTAATGAATTGGCTATATGGATTAAGTTTCCTTCTGCCTTCCCCGAGAGGGGTAAACTTCACCAAAAAAAAAATCTCTGGTGCTTGCATATCACGAGATGTAGGTAGGTATGTAAATTGTCTCATCGTCTGTGTGTCTCATTAATTCTAATTTCTAAGCTCATTTTGTGGATATACCTTGCAAACGTATATCTTTGATTATTATATTTATAGGACAGGTATTTAAACTACATTTCGTATTCTGAAGAAGTAGTGTAAAAAGTTTATAAAATGAATAACTCAGAAACAAAAAACAATACAAATGAAAAAAGTGACACCAATGGCAGTTTACATCAAGATAAAACACCGAAAAGTTGGGTAAAATTCGATGATGAGACTGAGACTCCAAGTACAAACGTACCTGTATCTACTGAATCGCCAAAAATCCCTAATGCCGTGGCGGCAAGTACTTCTAAAACGCCCCGATCACAAGTATTACCCGCTGTCTTGAAAACGGAATCAGTACATGTGAATTTAGACCGA
Source organism: Zygaena filipendulae (assembly GCA_907165275.2). Lineage (NCBI taxonomy): Eukaryota > Metazoa > Arthropoda > Insecta > Lepidoptera > Zygaenidae > Zygaena > Zygaena filipendulae. Next base: position 6,178,446 of record OU015649.1, read on the forward strand.
GGAGGAGACAGAAATATAGAGTTAACTTCTCAAAGTTCTGTTACGAAAAATGCTGAGTTTGTTAATGTTCGAGAAGGTTTTTGTAAGTAATTTAAACATACAAATTTTTAATAAATTCTTGTAAGAATCTGATCCGATCCTATAGGGAGGAGTTGGCATTATTGTACCCACCCACTGCTTATGTTCTCCTTGGTCACGCCAGGCGCGTGACCAGCCCTTAATTTTGGGGGCACCAACTATGAAACAATCAATATTTAGGACATACTGCACATACCATTAATACATAAATAATAATATTACATGCATTTTTGTCTATCGGATTAACGGAAGTAGGTATGTTGTAATTTTTAACTTTTTTAGGTACATTTAGGCACTTTTGTGTTTTTTTGAAGTCTGTTTAATTTTTATGTTAAAATTTTGTTTATTTTTCGCTTTTAAGTGGGCTGGTTTATAATTTATCTAAGTGACAATAGCTTAAGTCAACAGCTCATAACCTTTTACAAAAAATGTCATTTCTCGATGCAATCATATTAATTGTTGAGGAGTTCTCCTGCTACTTCAACATCAGCTCCACTTCACCGTATGCATTGTGAAACATAATTGCTTAGCATTAGCAAACATTTTAAAGTAATCAAATGGCAAAGTGTGAAATACTTATTATTCAGTATTTCCAGCGGCTATCTATGGTCTTCATTATGAGTTCCACTTCATCAATTGGTGATTATCAAAACAAAAAGAACAATTTCCTTTAAAAAATACCCAAATCGCTATAGGCACAAGCCTATAATATTTGAAAAGTTCCATCGATATCTCCAAGATCCCATCATCAGATCCTGATTTCATGACAATGGGACCACACAGGAAGCACCAGCTTTCAAATAAGAAAAGAACCATCAAAATCGGTTCTCCCATTTGAAAGTTCTGAGGTAACAAACATAAACAAAAATACAGTTGAACTTTCCTCCTTTTTTGAAGTTGCTTAAAAAATTGTGAATAGTGTTACATTTCAATAATCATTATTCTTATTTTTACTTACACTTACTAATGTTACCATTTATTGTATGCAAAGAGAACAGAGCTCTGACCAACCCTTGAAGAACTCTCAAATTTATTTTATGATATTTTGAGCACCAACCTAATATCACATGTCTCAACTTTAAATAAATTTTCGTTTGTTTATAGGCAATGGTGATACAATTGTTACAATCCTTCCTGTAAACTCTAAGTGGCCATGGGTGACAGCAGCTCGTTTTCGACCAGAGTTAGTACCTGAGGAGTTGATGGCTCAAGGACTAACTGTGAGTTAATCATAATTTATTTTAAAATGTGGCTTTATTTTTATGTGTTGGCTGGTTGTATATGGAAGAACATGTATAATTATTTATCTTTGTATTGTTACAGTTAACTGTTGAGGAATATGTACATGCAATGGAATTATTGGTGAATGATGTGCGCTTTACACTTTACAATGTATGCTACAAGAGAGTTCTTGTTTGCTGGATAACATTGGCATTTGTGGTGCTTTTATCACTATTGTTTTCTGGTATCACTGGCCTGCTGTTATTCTCTCTCGGAGTTTTATGGCTAATTCTTAATGCTGCAGCAATATTTCTCTGTATGTGGATAAAGCTGAGACTTTCAAAAGGTCTAGAACAATGTTTGGGAAGAGTCAATAAATTACTCATCAAACATAAATTAATACTAGCATTGGACGATAGAGGAAAGATTTCATGTCACAAGGTCAATTTATGTTTTATTTATTTTGACTCTGGGCCGTGCATTGCACATTTGCAACAGTTTATAGAAAGTGAAGAGGGAAAAACAATAACTCAAGGCTGGGAACAAAGACTAGATGTTTCTGTTAATGACATTGTGATTCAAGGAAGCCAATCCACTAGACTGTCTCGGAAACAGGTATGTTCTTTATGTAAGTGGGATTTTAATAAAATAAGGGGTGGTCAGTGGAAGGAAAGTACTTTTTTATCAGATTTATGCAGAGAAGCATTTTATTCTAAAATTTTTATTTAGAACAATTCATTTATTTTTACATTATTTTTTCAATGTATTATTGAGTTTATAAATTAATAATAATAAAGGACCATAGGCAATATAATATGACCCTAAGGTTACATATTCAATATTTTAACTCCATCTCAAATTAAATGTATCTACAATACAAAGGAAATTATCAACAAGTTTGCAGTCATATAAAAAAAATTACAAGAAATATTAATAACATAAAATGTCAATAGTATCGACTGTAGAATTTTTCTTTCCTTCCACCCACAAATCACCCTTTGTTCTACACTGTATAACAATTTATAATGAATTAGTTATGGACGCCTGCATACCTACAATACTCAGGTATCAATACAACAATATCACTATAGGCAATTTAAAAATAATCTTTACCAATTAGGTAATTTTATGAAGCAGTAAATATGCTGAATTTTGTGTGTGCCATATCCTTAACATTCTCATGCTGCACTTAAATAAATATTCTGTCTATTATTAAATGCATTTAAATATTTAATCTACTTTTACTGTCTTGAATATTTAGCTATTAAGTTGCTAATTAAAAATAACACTTTTGTAAAGATAACTAACACAATTATTTGTTCTTATTCTTGTCTCACGGCCGCACTCAATCAAGTAAAGATTTTGAAAGCAAAATTTCCGCAATCGAAGATAAATAATGTTAATTGGCATTTGACTAAAAAAGTTAAATTTAGTTAAATCCCAATTAACATTAATTTAACGAATGTCTTTGATTGTGACAATTTTGTTTAAAATGTTTTACATAAAATAAGGTAATCATTAAAACGACTCTGAGTGCGGCAGTTTATCATATTTCACACTCTATAATCATAGAATGCCTATAGCTTGTGGTTTCAAAGAGATTTTTGCAAGTCAAGAACATAGCCGAACGCAGAATTTCTGGAATTTTTGGAAGTCGGTTAAAACGTACTTCGTAGAAAATAATATTATGTCCATATACCTAATATGTACGTAGTTTCACTAGTGATGTGCCAGATCGTTAAAAATTTAAATCCGCGGATATTTAAAGTTAAGATCCGATCCGGGTATAGTCTGAATTTTTTTACTCCATCGGTGTCGGTGCGCGTGACCTTGAAACTATAGCTGATGCCTTTTGACGCTTTGTGTGACATCACTGACAGGACATATTGTTTCGACTTGCATTACGCGGGTCTTTCTTTTGTATTATATTTTACCTATACTAATATTACAAGTGAGTTTGTGAGGCTGTAATCTCTAGATCTCCTGAACTGATTTTGGAAATTCTTTCACTTATAGGAAGCTACGGTAGTCCTGATTGACTTAGAGTACTTTTTATTCCGCAATTCCAGCAGGAACTCCGAAATTACCGCAGGTGAAACCGCGGGGGACAGTTATTATTTATATATCTGGATGGATTTATTAGTTTTTCATTGGCTACCTATTAGAAATTAGAATCCTTACTAATAATATAATAAATTCGAAAGTGAGTTTGTTTGTTACGCTTTCACGTCTTAACGATTCAACCGATCATGAAATTTTGCATGCACGTTGTCAGGGGTATAGAGAAGGACATAGTGTACCTTTATCCCGGAACTCACGTTTGAACTCCGAAATTACCACAGGTTAAACTGCGGGAAACAGCTACTTTCATCCATGTATTGTAAATTATTAGATCCGTAAAAAGATCCGCCAAAATGTAACGGATACGGATCTTTCTTTTCCCTCGAATATCCGCGAATACATCCGGCACATCACTAATCTTCACTAACCGTAATTATTATACTGTAGATATTAGGTATGACATAGGTAACTGTCCAGTACTTAATGCACTTTTTAATCCTAGTGTTTGTATGTCTTCTTCAAATGTAAAGTCAAAGTCAATAGTGATATTATTTGATGTTATGAGCGCTAAACGCGCGCTGTTTTTTTCCGTGACATTATTCTAGAAATGCGGGTTTAGCTGCAGACATGCATTGTACGGGTTTATGCGAGGGATGTTGCGGGTGCCGATTTTTTCACATCCGCGGATGTGAATGCGGATGCGGATGTTTAAGATCTTATATAAATATAGTATATGTATGAAGAATCAAAACAATGATAAAGTAATTATTAACCATTTTTATTAACTAATGAAAATATAAAAAATAGGAGCATTATTCTTACCTAATTAACATTAGTAAAATAATGTCCCTATTTTTTTATAACTTGGAAATTGAGCGGGGCCGGCGAATGAAAATTAGTAAGTGTACCGCAACTTGTATTACATTCGCATCCGCATTGATTAATGCGGATGCGGATGTCCAAATCTATGCGGAAGCTCCGCATTTGCAGATGCAAATGCGAATATTCGCAACATCCCTGGTATATACTATAGTGCGCGCCTGTACTGCGGAGGCCGATCGCTCTATTTTTTTAACAATAACCGAGTACCAAAGCAAAACCGTGAAATGTCACGTATTTTATTTTAGATTTATTTTGGTGCTGACGTTCATTTAAGTTCGAACAAAGGTTTACCAACATTATCTTCTAAATTAGAGTTGAATCGTCATCTTTAAAAATAATAATTAGCGCCATACGAAATGTGATTAAAATATTATATTTGCATTTGACGTTTTGATAGTTTTATTTTGGTAAGATCGGTAAAAGCCAAGCTTATTAAGATATCGCAACTATTATGAAATGTCTGTGATTGAAGTTCCTTATTTTACAGCACTATTCATGTTCGTGTCGCAGCTAGGGTTGCCAGGTGTTTGGGTTTTTACGGACGTGTCCGGCCAAATATTTTCACAGGCCGGATGTCAGGCTTTTGTTACTCTTTGTGTCTAGCTGCCGCGCGAGTCGAAAGTCAAGGGCAAGTGAACCTTAATACAAAAACATAATAAATAAGTAATTATTGTATTTTTTAAATTATTTAACATTGTCCGGCTTTAAAAAGGCTACGATTAGCTATTGAATTGAACAAACTTTATTTGACACAACACAAAGATTTACAGCATACGTATACAACAACTAAACATATTATAACAAGTATTGAGGGTTCGCTTCTCAACCGACGGTCAGACGCCGCCAGCCGAAGATCTGTGGGCGGACTCCATCCGACGGCTGAGAAACGGACACCTACTTAAAATAACGGAGACACTTATTTGCACATTGTGATTAGACACCGTGTTGTGACAAAAAGGCGGCCAGCTCAGCATAAGTCGGGTGGTTGTAAGGACCACCCGGCGCTGGTCTTCCGCTGGAGCCCTGCGGAGGCGTCACGGACGCAGGCAGACAAATTTATAAACATAATGAAAAAATATTATATACTACTACATACTACTATATACTAGATACCAATGACTATACATACTAATGATTACATAGACAAATATATACTGATTGTAATGATTACATACCTACATATTTTTGTTTTTACCTACTAGTTAATAATTTAAATAAGCGGTAGGGGAGGACAGCCCGCGCCAGACCGACGACGACACTCGGCTGCGACACGCAAACAATGCGCTCATTTGCAAAAACTCAACTGCACGAGTAGGTACCTATTACTACTACTACTATTCAAAAAGGTATGTCCGCCTTTTAGGGTAAAATGTCCGGTCAAATTAAGCGTCGAGTCCAGCTTTTCTGTTTTTGGGCCTGGCAACCCTAGGCGCAACTAATGAATCGTTTATGTTTCCTAATTTTAACATCATATAGTTATATTCCTTGTTATTTATACGTATATTTATAAAAATTATCTACTCTTATGGCTTAATTAATCTTTAACTCTGTTACACGGTTACACCTAATGCACAAAAGTTGACTGTCATCTGTATTCTATCAAACCTGGTGTGTGGCGTGTGCTCCTAATCGTTTGGTGGGTAAGCGATGCATATGAATGTGCAGGATATGGCTGAGCAAGTGTACCTCCGTTACCTGCAACGGTGGGGCAAAGACTACCTGCGGCGCCGGCTCGACTGGACGCTTGACGAAGAAGGCGGGAACCCCGCCGCGCCGCGCCACTTGCCACTAGCGCTCTGCCTCTGTCAATACGCTGAGGAGATCTTGCGCAACAAAGAGCCCAGAGACTCGCGCGCCTGTTGCCCTCTGTGCAACGACTGGCTCAGGCGACGTGGTCTCGATTAACGGGTTGTTTCTTTGGCAACTGACAAAATACTTAACATTTAAACTTCTATTTGAACAGGAGAGGTCCGCCCTTCTGTTTTTGCGCTATGCAGGTCGATGGGGGGCGTGTGCTGTCAAAAACAAAGTACACCTAAGTAGTACAGTGCCCGGACGTCATGGTGAGAAATATGTATGTCCCTGTCAATTCATTGAAGATCATCTGAAAACTAAACCACCGGCAGGCTTAGCTAAGTTTTTCTCTTTACCGAATGCCCCTGTGTACTGAAGTGTTATGAATATATTTACAAAGTATTGTTAAAGTCCGTCCATTATGGAATATATCATTTTAATTTTAAGTGAATAAGTATTAAGACTGTTTATATTTTTTATTATTTATACAGAATATATTATATTCATAAGAATATGTAGCAAAAAAATATTATTTTACCTAAATATATCTTAGTCATTTGCTCAATTGTAAGCAAAGCAATAATAATTTATTACAAACATTATTTTTGTTATTTTTAGAATTCGATGCATGGCAGCATTTTTATAAAATATATAAAATTAAATAATTATAATAATGAGATTGTACTATAGATAAGAAACTTTTACGAAGGCCAATGTAAGAATGTCAATATTAGGTTTAGGTTGTGGTTTCACCTGTGTAAATTTTTAAGTTCCCAAAAATGTGCTAGACCCAGACGGGAAAGCTACCACTGGCCACTACTACTATACCTAGATGTTTCATGTCACCCCATAGTCCGTAGTGTATATTATTAATTTATACAATTCTAGTAGATATGTGTAAAACATAGGTGTTCAGTTAGCATACACAACTACTTACATTAATATCTCCTTGCGAAGAACCCAGGCAAATCAGGGTAGAAATAGTGTGCCTCAAAAATTGACATAAGTAATATTTTTTCGGCATTTTCGATGTTTGTGTTGACAATGACGGTTGGTCTCATCCTTACTTCACAAATAACAGAAACTGTTACCCTATTTATGCTACGTATATTTAGCTATTATGTTAATGTATATGTTATTATGTATATTATGTTAATATATAATGTCTTGGACCAAGTTAGGTATTATATTAATGAGTGAGTTATTTAGAATAAGGTAGCAGCCACACTTCTTTTGCATAAATGTTTATGTTTTTGTATTAGGTAAACTTAATTTCATTTTTCTCATTGATCCCTCCTCAGTTTTGTTAAATTTAATTATGATGATCTAACCTTTCTTGCACATAAACCTAATACCCATTTGACAATGTGTTACTCGTACTATCATCAACGGTAGGTATTTACGATTTTATAATAATTATTTATATGATCTGATATTCTTTGGTCAAGTTTCATTATTTATGCCGCCTATAGCGTCGCATACTGAAGTTTATTGCATAATATGTATTGGTGTATTATTACTTTTCATAGTTGACTCACAATGGCGCCAGGTTTTATATATTTTTAATTTTTATTTTATTTATTTAAGTAGGTAGGTACTAAGTACAAAGTGTTAGATGAATTCCTTCCAATTTGGCTACGGCTTGTTGAAGCGTCGAACTACAATCTCCATCCATAATACATGCGACTTTAGATCGGACGTAATCACGTAAAAAACAGGTAGCCGCCTTGGTGCATCATTATATTTTGGGATAAAAATATAAACAAATGGGACAGATAATTATCAAAGAAATTACGTACTATATGCTTACCTACCTACCTTCTATACTCACCTTACACCCATCGTATACCTACATAGATAATAAGAATATAGTAGAAATGAGAACATATTAGGGTTAGGTACCTTTATTTTTACATAATAAATCGATTAACTATTAATTACTATCATTAGCGCCATAGATTTTATACACTAAAAAAAATATACCTATTACTATTCTTTACTATTACTTACTATTATTATTTGTATGATAAGCGCGTTACTCCTGTGTAAATCATGAAAAGAGAATTATCTACGCACAGGTTAATATAATCAGTTTGTGACAATCCTAACTTAATACCTATTATAAATGCAAAAGTGAGTTTGTTTGATTGTTACGCTTTCGCGCCTCAACGGCTTAATCGATTATCATAAAATTAGTATACACGTTGCCAGGTATACAGAGGACTTTTTTTGTACCGGAATTCCCGTGGGATCGCCGAAATTACCGCGGGTGAAACCGTGGGGAACAGCTAGTAATAATTATTATAGAATCACTTTTCTAATAACAACAAAAAGTACCTATGTAACCTATAGGGATAGGTAAATTAAAGTATACTTTGTGCTATTGTTTGAAATATATTGTTTTAACAACCTACCAAGTTATAAGTACCTACCTATAATATGTGGTAAAGCGATAAGTTTCATAAAAATTTAAAATTAAATGTTAGTAGGTAGTTAGTATAATAAATAATATATTTTCATACTAAACATTCACAAGTTTTTAAACGTCAATTTAAATTTGTTATCATGCGCACGTAGATAGTGCTATTATGTAATTTAATAGCGCGATCTTCTAGGTTATTTTAATGGCTTGTCAACCAAATTTTAGTTTTTAGTCAGTCATGTAGATTAATAAGAAATATTGGACACGTATTTTCTCATTTTTTACGTAATCAAATAATATCGGAAATACATTAAGTCGAAATTTCGCGTGACGTCACGTCGTGCTACAGTTTATAGTACGTTGTGACGTCACGCGCCATGTCCATCCGCTATTTTTTGAATACGTAAAAAATGAAAAAATACGTTTCCAATATTTTTTATGAATCTACAAGACAGAGTAAATAGAGTTTTGATTTTCATACCCCGGAAACAGGCCTAGTAAAAATAATCGGTAAGAGATACAGGATGTATGGTTAAACGAAGAACGCATTAAAAGAGGGGGTGATTCGATTCTCGTCTCAAACTAAAAACAAAATTAGGTATAATTAATAAATTCACGAAATATGAGCGCACGCGGTGACGGATTATACCTACTCTACGGTCATTGAACGCCCCTTTGCATCGTCGCTTATCCACCCTCATAAACCCGCGTTTTAGGGTTTTCTCTGTGATTTATTAGGGTTTTTCTAATTATTTTTATTTATCTATATGAGCATGAATCATTTAGTGTTATCTTTGTATAATGTATGTACCTTCGAAAAACAGTTCAGATCCTAACTCTCCTGTTTTGCCTACTGCTATTGACTTTTCTTAGAAGATCGGCATCCTCGAACGACCTCGTCACTAAAATTAATTCATTTCTTGATCTCTGCTATAAAATATATTCATTATTCATTCCAAAAATTGCGCCCTGTAAAATGATGTAAACGTTAAACGAAAAATAAATTGAGTAGGTAGGTAAATTTTAATTACTTATATATTATTGAAACTCAACTCCCTAAATTAGTAGGTACCTATATACATATATTTTGAAACATTCCGTCCTCAAAAGTACTTATTATAATAGAATAATTTAGTCATTAAAAATAGTTTTTGAACATTTGTGAACCATAATTATATTATTTTATGTAGGTAGGTACTTAGCTGAATTGTACGGTGGACCTACCCGTTGTATGAGATACTTGTTTTACTTAATATATTTAAATCATGAAATACATACCTGTTAATATAATATTTTTACAACTGCATTATGTTTTATTCACCCTACTTCATTTATCTAAACTTAAGGCCTAGTGCAGAGTGCTCACTGACGGCGCGGCGGCCCGGCAGGTGATCTGCGGTGCGCTTACCGCGCTCAGCGGAGATCTGAGGCGCCAGACGAAATGATAGGATGATCATGATTAAAAAAAATCAGTTCAAAGATTTTTATGCCACTAATGCAAAATTACACACCACACATATTTTTACAATCCTGTGATTAGTAAGTGCATTGTAATGCGGTACGTAGGTACACTATAGTTAAAACTGGTTCAATAAGCGACGAGGTGGTTGCTTCTTGCATGGAACATGCGCAAAAACATTACACTTGACAATAGGTACCGAATTTTGATTATTATAATAATACCTACCTATTAACTGTTGAAAGACTAATTCAATTGACCTAAGCGATATTTTATGCAAGATTGAGTTACGGGACTTTTTAAATTCGTTTTCATTTGTCTGTTGAATCGTTATTCATAATTCTATTTAGTACTTATTCTTAGAGCTTGTCCAGAAAGGGCGAATTCGTCGCGAATCGTATCGCGCGAATTCATACGCGCGTTAGTGAGATACTAGGCACCGATACATCTCGTCCAGAAGCATCGCGCGAATTCAAAATACGCGCGTAAATCGCGTGCACTACGCCAGACTCTCGACTCGCGCGTATTGCGCGCGAGTCGAGATACTAGGGACGCCTTGTTGCGTCCAGTTAACGCGCGAACTCTAGAGCGAGTGCACGTATCGAGGGAAATGGAGCGCCAAAATTTTGACACGGAATTGTTGTTGCTTGCGCGTTGGTACGCACCTTGTGGACGAAACGGTCGCGCGTAATACGCGCGAGAGAATCGCGACGAATTCGCCCTTTCTGGACAAGCTCTTAGATGTATCGCTCGCTATCTTGTTTTAAAAAGTACTCTGTGCTTGCTTTCCTTCAAGTAGGTACAACTAGCGGCACGAAACTCTAGCGAGTAGCGATGACCGTTATTGCGCAAATTAGGTATCACAGGGGTGTGGTCCGACTACCCGTGCGCAGCTATCCCTTCCACATTTCGCTCACGGCTCAGCGCTATACTTACGTGCCGCTACCTATACAGTAGGCTATGTCGCTTCATTAAAACACTTTGTATTAAAATTAGTAATTAAGTTATATTAAAATTTCTCAATTTGCTATGAAAAAGACATTTGGAATATTTTGCTTTAATCAGTACCTTCCTATTGGTGTGAAATGTATTATTAATGGGCATGTTGACTAATTTTTATTTTTTAGTCCGTCTTGTAGATTATTAAAAAATATTAGACACGTATTTTTTCTTTTTTTATGTAATCAAAAAATAACGGCGATATATTGGGTTGAAATTTCGCGTGACGACACTATTCTGACAGTTTGTACGGCTGTTTTGCGGTTAGTGACGTCACGACCTCCTCATTCTAAACTTTAATGCGCTTTATCTCTGAATATTTAATTTATTCAAAAAAGCAAAAAATACGTGTCTATTGTTTTTTTATTTTCTAACTGACGGACTAATTAGAATTTTGATTTTCAAAAGTAGTCAACATCCCTATTATTATACCTATTATAAAAACAATACGCGTACCTACCATCCATGTACCTACCTACTTAGCTTTCACAAAACAATGTGTAATGTTCCCGCAAGTCTTTAATTTCTCCGATTGGGAATCCATTCATATTCATTAAAAAAACGTTGTCGCGAAGTAACAGGTTAGTTCTTAAAATTAAAGGAAGGGCTATGTTTTGCATAAATATATATTTTAGGTGGGCACCACAGAATAGATCATAATAATCACTACGTTTGGTGCTCACCAGTACTAGTATGTGCAAAATAGGTACCAAAATGACTTTCAAAGGCATGACAGTTACTGTCACTGTATGTCATGTGTGTCATGTCATGTCACACATGAATGTTAACAAACCCACACCTTCACTTCACTGACTGCTTGACTTTTACTCCTTGTCCTTTTGTTGAACAGACATGTGAAAACGCAACCATTTACATTAAAAATATACACCATAATTTTTACTTATGTATCTCAACACGACGGTGTAAGATCGTTTCGATGAATGAAAAAGACTAGAATAGCCTGTCTATAGGTACTAATATTATACATAGAGGTAAATTTTGTAAATTCTTCGAATGTAGGGGTGAACTGAACCGACTCTACTTTTTAGTTTCCGAGGGAGTTCCGAAATTTACACAGGTGACAAAGCAGATAAACGGTTTTTTTTTGGCGGGCACTAGTTTAGCCCCATAAAGATTTTTGACCTATTTACCTTACCTATACCTACTTGTGACCCGAAGATTGAAGTGCTACAAACAGACTGTAGGTACATACGTTATTTAATATTTTAAAGAAAAGAATATTCGACTTCTGAATTATATTGCTTTTATTTAAATTCTGTTCATGTGAATAACACATAGGAACTATACAAGATTCACTAAAATTTACTAGTATAATTGTCTATATTTTGCTAGCTACATAGGTATTTATTAAGTAATAATAATAATAATAATATTTTACAATAGGCGAGCGATGGCGGCAATTACGTTTGTCCTACTATAAATTCAAATGTCGAATCCTGCTGAAAACACATTCGAATAGGGTACTTGCATGAATTTTTTTTTTCAGTCTATTTTAAAGATATATGGCCTACTTAAACAAAGAAAAAAAAATATATGCATAAATTAATGAAATAGAGCGTTTCAAAGTTCCTACTTTAGACCTTACCGCCGAAACGCGGAATGACGTCACTAGTTCAAAATTACGCCTTATTAATCTGTGATAGAAATGTCACTGTCGTATTGACAGGGTCATGTGACACTGACAGACAGATAACTTCAATATCCAAAAGCGAAATTAAGGTTGAATTGTGTCGATTTACTTCCAAAAGTTTCAGTAAAGAATCGAAATGCATCTTACCGATGCATTTTAAAGTAAAAAACTTCAGAAAATGGAAAATATGCGTTTACTGTATGCACTTAGTTTCTTTTGCCTTCTCTGAAAGAGGTAAATGTATCCTAAACAAATAAAAGTGACGTCATGTGTCAAGCTTGGCTGTGATTGGTGTTTCGTTGCAATGTTCCGTTTCACAAAATTAAAAGTTGAATATTTTGGAAACTATTGAATTTTTTTTAGTAAATCTTTCACGATAATGCTTTTCTAACGCTCTATTTTTGAAATATTGACACAATTTCTTATTATAAATTTCATGCAAGTACCCTATTATAAAAGGTACATCTTTAATCAATTAGAATATTGACTGTAATTTCCGCTTTATTTTTCAAAAAGCTATATTTTCTTTAACCGTAAACTGATTGCGATGAAACAAAGCCGATCTATTAACGCCGAAAAAGCTATGTTCTATTCCGTTCAGTAAATCTTGCTTGACGCAGTCAGCATCACAAATATGTAATCACATTTGGCAATCATTGAATTTTATTACTAGGTATTGCAATAGAGATCAACGACTGACTAAATTGTTTACATGTTTATGTTCTGATGATTGAGGACTGTACAAACATACCTATAGACAGTCTACAAGTGGTAGGCTTTATTTTGATACTATCTAAAAATATTTCCTATAGGAGTATAATGTAGGTATAATTTAATAAACAGAACAAATCGAATTCAAGTAAGTACATATCTATCTATACTATAATAAAAGAGTAGAATCCGCGATTCTGTACATTGAATATTTTTAAAAACCCTTTTTTTGTGGTTGGTTACTCTTCGTTTATCGTCAACAACAAAACTGTCAGTTTTGTGACGATAAACGAAGAGTAACCAACCACAAAAAAAGGGTTTTTAAAAATCTTTTCTGTCTCTCTGTTCGCAATAATCTCCGAATTTACTGAACGGATTATCATGCGGTTTTCACAGGTAGATTAAGCTTAGCCTGGAGCTACATATTGTTTCATTGAAATCGGATATCGGGAAAAAAAGTTGTTGTATAAAAACCTTTCGCGCGGGTGAAACCGCGGGGCACAGCTAGTACTCTAATAAAGAGGGGCAAACGTAACTGCCACAAGTAACTTTGCTGGCATATTTATCACATTCGTAACCTTTTTTATATCAATGATCACAATACGCTGTAAAGATAATTATTTTTAATGAAATGTTGATAAAAAATATATTTATTTTGCGACTCTACTTTAAGTAAAATCACTTCTTCCACGTCTACACCATGTCTTTGATGAGATCAATGATGCTAATAAACTGTTATTACAATATATCTACATCCAAAGTTTCACAAATCCAAATTCCAATCTTAGTACTTACATATTATAGAGAATATTAATTCAACCTGAACTTTTTGGCTTCAACTTCTACTAACATTGAATTAACGTTTGAACTTTATGATTAAGTATTGTATTCAGCTGTATTAACAGCTATTTCTATTAGAACTAAATAAAAAAAATACTAACAATAAACGACAAATTTGCTATAATAGTTTAAAAAAAACCTATTTTTTAAGCGTAAATAAGTAGGTAATTTGATACTACCTACTATAAAAGAAAATTATTAGCCTATAATCCTAATATAATCATTTTAAATACTGTTTCTCAATAAATTTGGCAAGATTTTTGGCAAAATAAAAAAATTATAGTTCAAAATTTCAAACATTAAAAAGGATCAAAAAGCAAATGAGAGACAACAAATTGAGCTAAGTAACTTTAAAAGCAAATTTTTATCAAAATTAGTTCTCGCTAGTCTTCCGTGACCTCTTTGGCGTTTCCTTCGAACCGTCTCCAGCCGGAAACATACCACGAAACGTGTTCGTTTGTTCCTTCACTTGCGTTTCCTTTTCGATATCAGCGATGATATTTCTGTTGCGCTTCAAGTTTTTGTCTATGACATCGATGGAGGAAGCTAGCGACTCCAGCGAAGTGACAGTGGAGTGCTCCTTCAGTTTGTTGCGTACGGAGAGGTCGAGGAAGGGTCGGCCGCCTGACCCGGGGACGGTCCCGGCGGAGCTGCAGCTCTGGACGAGGGGCGAGTCGTCGCGCGCCGCCAGCCGCATGAGCTCGCGCTGCGACTCGCGCGCCTCCATCAGGAAGATGCTCTCCTGTTCGTTTTCCAATTCAAAATATCAAGCGGTGTCGAACGCAATTAAGTACATAATCAAGCCGTTTGGAACTCCCGTTGCAATTTGCAGCGCCAGCGGTACGTATGGGGCGGTAGTGCTAAGGATCGTACTTATAATATAATAATAGGTTTGACGAAGCCGTCTATTGAGCAATTGCGCGGTAATTGTGGCGAGGCAGCGAACAATACTGGCCTAAATATGGGACCTGTAGCGAATCTAGACGATGTCGGCATTTTCCACGAGATCAAAGACGTCGACTTACTGTATCTCTTTTTGTTCTATGACAACGAACCGTGACGGTTAATATACATGAATCATAAATAAATAGCAACCCTATGAACATAGATCAATGGCAATTAATCTGTACAATTGTTGTTCCCGTAGTTTGGATGCATATTTAATTAGAAATTTGAGAACCGTCTATAGAATACTGGTTCACGTGTGCTGGTAGCTTATAAATGTAAAAGCATTTTCTTAAACGAGTGCTGCAATGAAACCTATTCAGTCAAAAAATATTTTAAAATCAATCCAGTCTTTTTAAGGCAACACATTTAATAATTCATTCTTCTTCATACTGTCGTGGGTTTGACTTGACGACACCGTGTTTTTTAATATTCAGTGCTTTAAAACAAGAATATGAGGCGTTACCTTTACTTCTTTCGTTGTATATTGGTCTAGTTTATCGTATATCACAGCATGGAGACCCATTTCTTTGAGTTTCATGATTGTATTCTTATCGTTGTTGTCATCTCCCCAGCAGAATATCACCAGGCCTGCATCAGTAGCCAGTTTAACCTGTAATTTTAAATAGTGTCCTGATTTTGTATGATATTCACTATGTAAGTTCAAGTTAATTAATATACATGAGCACATCGGCGACAATTAACGTAATGTGTTTTTATTTGGGACGCGATTCAAACATTGACTACCCTTCGTCTATCTCGTTCAACCTTACAGTCGGCATAGCCTACCAAAGTTGGTAGTTTGTTAAGCTCGAATAATGAGCGCGCGGTTTTGATGCTCGGGTGGAATTATTAATTTATAAGACACTAGCGTTCGCCCGTGGTTTCATTCGAGCGAACTTTTGGAATTTTTTCAGGAACTCAGTAGGATTTGAACACAATTCCTAGATTTCATACATTCTGGTAACATATGTAATTGTTCTCGTATGCATATTACTAGTACCTACTGGTCATTACGTATAACCAACCGATAATACCTATTATTTAAAAGATCGCACTAATTAAATTATGTTTTTAGTTATGACGGCTCGTCTCAATTATTCGTCTGATCGTAGATAAAACAGACCTTACTCCAGCCTGTATAGTGTACAGTGTAGTGTGTAATCTATACAATATAAAATGCTTTGTCCTGAATGACTGACTGACAATCAACGCACAACCTAAACCGCTGATCGCAGAGACCTGAAACTTTGAGGGTGTGTTCTTTCTATGACGTAGGCATTCGATAAGAAAGGATTTTCCAAAATTCAACCCCCAAGGGGGTGAAAAGGGGATGAAAAGTTTGTATGGAACAATTCCGCGGGTACTCCCAAATTATCGCAGGTGAAACCGCGCGGGATAGCGACAAGTATAATAATAAAATTAATTTTGATACAGGTAAAATCGGTCTGAGCTGCAGTTATCTCTCTCGCAGTCTATTATATTTATTTGGACATAGATAACCAATAGTGTGTTAACCCACACTAGAGAAATTTTGAGTAAATCGTGTTTTAAATTTATAGCGCCATTTTCTGTCAACATTTTTTATGTTCAATATTTATTTACATACTTAAACAATGTAATAAGGTAAACACATAGTTAAAAAACGTTCGTTTAAAAAACTCTCAATAAATCGTTCTGAATAGGTAACTTAATTTTGTGGGTTAACATGTTATTGCTTATCTGCGTCCATTTAAGTAAAGTACAGTTTTTGTACTTTGTCACCTTCATAAAGGTGTAAAATAACCTTTGCGGGTTCATCTAAACACCGACATTCGTCGACAACACTACTGACTTTGTATCTAGACAAAGTCATTACTTATTTACAAGCAAGTAAGCAACACTCGGAGCGTAGTTTACAATAGCAAAGATAGGTATATAACTACAGTGATATAGGATTATGTGACAAATAAAAAGATCACCCACCTTGCCAGTCGCACTCGCAACGGGGCATAGTATAGTATGTGTAACCGTGCACGGTACAGGCACAGATAATATAATACTATACTGTACAGGTAGTAGGATACACAGGGTTTTTTTTTTTATGTCATAGGGGGCAAACGGGCAAGTGGTACACCTGAGGGGCTATTATGTAACTTTTGTTTCTATAATTTTTCGGTTGCAATTAAAAAGATGGCGGTTTTGCGATTACAATATGCACGTTTTGACACCTACAATATCTAGCAATCAACCAAAAACAATATATTACTTACACTGTAGCTGTCTATACACGATCAATTAATAAAAAAACCGCTACATTTCGGATTGAAATCGAAAAACAATAGCAACAATAGTTACATAATAGCCCCTCTGATGGTAAGTGATTACCGCCGCCCATGGACATCTGCAACACCAGAAGGCATGCCGGTGTGTTGCCGACATGGAACGGGGATGGGAACTGGCTTTCAAGTGGGGCTGCCGGAACACACCGTTAGGTGCTTGGCGACAGATTTGCAACCTGAAGGTGGTAGCTAGCCAGCCGGGCACTGGAGAGCGCCCTACCACCATGCTATGGTTTCCTCACGATGTTTTCTTTCACCGACAGCTCAAGCTCATTGTTAGGGTTTGAACCCACGCCTTGTGGCGTTTGATCCGAACGCACCAACCACTGAGCTATCATCGCTGTGATTTTGTTGTTCAGACTTTCCAAAATTAAATTCCACCGTAAAACGTACCCTGTGGGCTATGTCCTTCTCTGTACCCCAGATAATGTGTATGCAAAATTTTATGAGGATCGGTTCAGCCGTTAAGGCGTGAAAGCGTAACAAACAAGCAAACTCACTTTCACATTTGTAAAAGTACTCACTACCGACTTCCAAAAAGGAGGAGGTTATGCATTCGATTGTATGTATGTTTGTTTTTTTATTTCATGTTTTTAGAATTTTTATTGGTTTTAATGTTATTGGGTAAGCTATTCTGGAAGGTTTAAGGGGTTACACTATACGACGCAGTGGGAACTCGCCCTTACCTGTGTCGGATCCCTGAGCAGGTCTTCAGTGTGCACCACGATGCCGAGTATGTCGGAGCTGACCGCGTTCTGCACGGCCGCCGGGATCGAAAGGCACCGCGGGTCGCGGTACGGGGGATACTTCTCCGTGACGCCCTGGAACAGTGGTTAATGACACAAATCAACTGGTTTCGTCTGGGATGGGCTGGTAGGTGGCTGGCTGGCTGGCTGTTAGGGCTGGCTATTTATTTTTATTTAAAGAACTTTATTGCACATTTACTTACAAAAGGCGGACTTAATGCCTAAGGCATTCTCTACTAGTCAACCTTTTGTCTAGGGGATAGTTTAGTGGCATGATACAGAACCGGAAAAATATATATACAGTGGTGGTCATATAATTAAGAACGATTTATATGTAGACCTCATATTGAAATTAAAATGTTCATAACAAAGATTTCACTCCTTCCTGGAAAATAATGAATATACCATTAGTTTCAACGTTTACAAGGCTAACAAAATCTGTAATAAAAACAGGAAATAATATTTAATTTACCAGTTAATTCGTTGACAATTAAATATTGGTAACATCGCAGTAGCTCGGAGGCTGGACAAATAATTAAGAACGAAACATTTAAAAAAAAAATATTAAAGATAATTTAAGAATTTAGGTATGGCTTCAATTGATTTAATTTGACAACTGTTATTCAATAAAATAAAACAGGAAAAATTGTTATAAGGGGGCGTAAATTAATATTCTGTACCATTTCCTTAACTGCAGATAACTGCATAACAACGGCGCATCATGGATGTTATTAACTACTTACAGGTTTTAATTTAAAAAGTGTTTTGAAGGTTATTTATCTTACCAGAACGTTTGTTTGATATCTTTTTTTTATTGACACCAAATATGTTCAATTGGATTAAGACTTAGACTGTTTAGTGGCCAATCAAACACTTTTACCACTTGCCTGTCAAGGTAGTTTTTAGAAGTGGATGGTAGTGGTCTGAGTGAGTAAGCTGTGTTTTGGATCATTATCATGCTGAAATGTCTTTATTACCGAAAGATAAAATCATTTGCGTATGGCAACATACATTTTTCGAGTATTTGTTTGTATTAGTATTGGTCCATGTTGCCTTTTACCAGCCTAGTAAGTCCTACGTCATAACTAGAAAAACAACCCCAAATTTTTATGTTTTCACTGTCATTGTCCACCATCCATTTAGTGTATTTGGGGTCGAATGTCTTATTCGCAGGTCGGCGTACATACCTACTGCTTACCATCAGAGCATACTTTTTTATCTTTGTTTAATTCGAAAAAAGTATGTAGATACCTAATTCTATTGCGACTATGTCCAAATTCCATAGGTACTTCCTTCCAAACGCTAGTCGGGTCTGCCCTCAGAAGGATAACTCTGCCTATGGCGTAATGTCAACATGGGTACGTTCCTTGTTTCTCTGTCAAAAAACTGTGCCTCCACAAAATGCCTTCAAACAGTGCCCCAGTGACTGTCATCGAAAACTTCATTTTTGATCTCATTAGAACCTTTAAACTGGCCCCGCTTAGCGAGGTGAACTATTCTTAAACGTTTCTGGGAGACGTTTTTCTAACTTTAGATTTGCGCGGAATATTCGGAGTGGTCTGATGTGTATAAAAATGCTTCACAGCTTGGTAAACCATCGTTTTTGAACAAAATAAATGATCTGCAATTTTTTAGTATGATCGATTATGACCACGCAGCTTTATTATTATTTCTCTAGTAGCCGAGACGCTAGATTTCTTTTTTTCGATAAAAAATTACCTTAAAACTATTAAAAACCAATAATGGCATAAACACACTATAAAATAATAATGAAGAGCATTTTAAGAAATAATTTCATTTTATTTTTATTTTATTTTATTCACAAAATTAAATAAATAAAAAAAAGCAATACTATAATCGTTCTTAATTATTTGTCCAGCCTCCGAGCTGCTGCGATGTTACCAATATTTTATTGTCAACGAATTAACCGGTAAACTAAATATTATTTCCTGCTTTTATGACAGATTATGTTAGCCTTGTAAACGTTGAAGCTAGTGGTATATTCATTATTTTTCAGCAAGGAGGTAAATCTTTTTTATGAACATTTCAATTTCAATTTAAGGTCTACATATAAATCGTTCTTAATTATATGACCACCACTGTATATATATAAAATTAATATAAATAATATTATCACTAATATAGTAAATAATTTAAATAAAAGCAGAGACATACCTACATAATATACTAAATACATACACACATACATATATATAGATACTAGCTGTCCCCGCGATTTCATCTGCGGTAATTTAGGAGTTCGAGCGGGAATTCCGGGAAAAAAGTGCTTTATGTCCTTCTTTGTACCCCTGACGGCCCTGACAGTAGTTTACGGTGATTAGCTGTTCCCCACATTAATTCCAGAGTTCCCGCGGGAATTCCGGGATAAAAACTATCCCATCTTTTAAGTTGGACCGTATTATAAATGGTTGCAAAATTTTATCAAATCCCTTCAGTGGTTTTTTTAGGAGTCCATCGCGGACAAACAACGTGACACGTGATTTATATACATATATATATTAAGATATAGTATACACACATAATTATATCCATATATTAATAAAAGTACCTACATGCTAATATGTACACACAATACACGTACAGTAGAATCCGTTTATTATGACTCCGCCTATATTGACCAACCGGTTATTATGACGTAATTACACCACGAAGTTTGGTTTTCATATAAAATTCTTTATAAAAAAGTCGGATATAATGACTTCCCTTACAGTGACATGTCGCCATTTTTAATAAATTATGTCCGGTTATAATGACAATAGTATTAGAGACTGTTTTTACAATAAAATGAAGAAACAAAAGCAGTCAAAAATTACAAATTTCTTACACTAAAAAATACACTTGTATGTGTTATAATGTGCTGATTATGTACAATTTTGATTTTGATTTAATATGTGTGTAGACATAGGTATTTACTATGTTTCTGTATTAAAATACTTAAGTACATACATATTTACATAAAAAAGGTTTTTCATTTCACAAAACGTTTTGTATGACGTCCGCTTATTATGACGTGTTTGTCAATTCCTTTCGATGTCATAATCTCAGACGAAATAAAAACTCAAGACGGAGCGCTGTCAACAACAAAGTGAAGCCGGTTTCGTAAACATGTGGGCATTTAGTGAGTGTTGCCGTGCAGTGAAAACTTATTACCCAAAATTGTTAAGTTCTAGAAAGATGAATGGATAAGTAAATACAGATAAGTTAGTATTTTTTTAAGTTGTATACCTCGGTTGTATATTCGAGAACCTTAAAAATATAGGTTTCGGAGTTATGATAAAACATGGAAAATAAAAATTAACGCCTATTTACACTTACATTAATTTTATGAATATTAAATTTTTTTACAAAATAATTAAAACCGACTTCCAAAAAACACAAAACTAAAAAGCTAAAAATAACAAAATACTGATTTAATCCAACAGACAATAATACACGTAATACCTACTATTATTGGTTTGTGCTACCACTTTTCGATTTGAATTCAGTGCCAAGCCCGCTTACGCGTCTGCCCACTTGGGTTGTTCAGCTCACGACGAGCTCATGGCGGGAGTGGACTTAGCTCATCTATCTACT
Source organism: Zygaena filipendulae (assembly GCA_907165275.2). Lineage (NCBI taxonomy): Eukaryota > Metazoa > Arthropoda > Insecta > Lepidoptera > Zygaenidae > Zygaena > Zygaena filipendulae. Next base: position 6,200,170 of record OU015649.1, read on the forward strand.
TACTCCATACTTGGCTTGTCACCGACTTCATATCGAAAAGTGGTAGCACAAACCAATAATAGTAGGTATTACGTGTATTATTGTCTGTCGGATTAAATCGGTATTTTGATATTTTAAGCTTTTTAGTTTTGTGTTTTTTGGAAGTCGGTTTTAATTTTTTTGGTAAAAATTTGTTAATTTCTTGCTTTTAAGTGTAATGTATCTAAGTTACAATAGCCTGAAGTTAACTACTCATCATCTTTTACAAAATATTGCTCTTCTCGATGCAGGGACGTTAATTTTTGAGGAGTTCTCCTGGTACATCACACTTAGTTCCACTTTGCCATATACGTTGTGAGTTGTGACGAGCATAAATTGTTTAGGAACCATTTAAAGTTAACGAAACGGAACTCGTGAAATACCTATTATTGAGTAGTTCCGATGATCATCTGTGGTCTTCATCATCAGTTCCACTTCTTCAAATTTTGCTTTCCGAAAGCAAATGAACGATTTACTATAAAAAATACTCAAATCGGTATAGGTGTGCTTATTATTTTTGAAGAGTTCCCTCGATTTCTCCAAGATCACATCATCAGATCCCGATTTGGTGGCAATGGGACCTAATTGAGAGTTAACCCTTTCAAACAAAAAAAGAATTTTCGAAATTGGTCCAACCGTCTTCGAGTAATCGGTGAACCTACATAAAAAAAAATACATACATACAATCGAATGCATAACCTCCTGCTTTTTGGAAGTCGGTTAAAAAGTTAAAATCGAAATAGGTAAATGAACGTGTTACATTACGTTCCAGGTCACATTAACTTACCCAAAAAACGGGGACTATTGTGACGCTCACTAGTAGCAACACTTATGAAAGTTGTGGAGGTTTTGTGTTCCAAGGTGTCATAAATTAATAAAATTGATATTTTATTAAAAATGTGGTTCTATCCTGCTTTTTAATTTTCGAAGATTGGTTTTTACACCCTCTCACTACAAAATTCGGCATTTTTTCTAAAAAAAAATAGAAATTATTACAGCGTGACACTCCGCGCGTCGGAATAGCTTGACTGACAAGGTAAGGCGTAGTTTCGTTATATGTGTGTGCGTGTAACTGTGCATGTACACGCCGAGGCGTAGTTTTACGGCTTCACTTCTTTGTTCACAGCGCTCCGTCTTGAGTTTTTATTTCGTCTGAGGTCATAATAAACAGATTCTACTGTATATACTTACACAAGTAATCGAGGATACATATCTACGATACATACGAGAATACACAATACACAATAATAATACAATCCATAACTATAAACTACTTGGACACACTGATAAACATAGCAGGTTGATAGCAGGTGATCGTATCAGCCGACGGACAGCCACTGCTGGAGAGAGATTCCCCCAAGTATCTTCACGACGACCGGCCAGCTCCACGAGCTCCACGCAATAACAGCGTTCTGTGTGAGTTCTGCTCGCAACGAGTCTGCCGGTACCCACTCAAGAGCTTTTCCACCTCAACGACCGTTAGCTCTACGAGCGTTACCACTTTCAACCACAATGGGCATGTTGACTAATTTTTATTTTTTAGTCCGTCTTGTAGATTATAAAAAAATATTGGACACGTATTTTTTCTTTTTTTACGTAATCAAAAAATAACGGCGATATATTGAGTTGAAATTTCGCGTGACGTCACTATTCTGACAGTTTGTATGGCTGTTTTGCGGTTAGTGACGTCACGACCGCCTCATCCTAAACTTTAATGCGCTTTATCTCTGTATATTTTAATTTATTTAAAAAAGCAAAAAATACGTGTCTATTGTTTTTTTATTTTCTAACTGACGGACTAATTAGAATATTGATTTTCAATAGTAGTCAACATCCCTATTTCGTAATTCATTGAGCTTATTTGTCCGTTACTCGATTCTTCTTATGGATCATCGGTGATTCGATCACGCAGGGAAACTCCTAACATTGCCCTCTCCATTTCTCTTTGACTTTAAGCTTTTTGAGACCATTAGGACATGAATATGTGAACCGGATTTTTGACAAAAACTGACAGAACTGACGCTGGCCGGACGCAACAGTGGCACTAACATCTACATATTAAAGCACAAATAAGTTTCGCAATTACATACCACGGTCAAAAACATAACCGGATACTTGTTTTGTTTGTTCCGCGCCATCGTGCAGATATCAGGATTGAAACAGGAGAAAACAATACGACGGTCACCAGCGTGCTTCAGGACTACTTCTAGAACCTATACAACATTTGTTAATTAGCTACCTACAGATAATGAAATATACATATTAGTAACTAGCTGTGCCCCGCGGTTTCACCCTCATGAAAGGTTTTTATACAACTTTTTTTCCCGACATCCGATTTCAATGAAACAAAGCCTATATTATGTAGCTCCAGGCTAAGCTTAATCTACTTGTGAAAACCGCATGACAATCGGTTCAGTAGATGCGGAGATTATCGCGAACAGACAGACAGACAGAAAAGAAATTTTTTTTTGGGCTTGGTTACTCTTCTTTTATCACCCCTCTCAATTTTAGGTAAAAATATTCAATGTACAGAATCGCGGATTCTACTCTTTTATTATAGTATAGATTAAGTAGTAAGCATAATAATCAATGCTTATTTTACTCCAACATGCAACACCACCTTCAAAAAAAAACATTACAAAAGAGGTTTGTTAAATCATTTGTACAATTATTATTGTATAAATTATTATTATTGTATCTTAACTAAAAGGTAATGAGCAAAAATTTCCCCATAAAGTCATTTTAATTATTGTTAGGTACTAGCTATGCCCCGCGGTTTCACCCGCGTGAAAAGTTTTTATGTAACAACTTTTTTTCCCGACGTCCGATTTCAATGAAACAAAGCCTGCCTATATGTAGCTCCAGGCTAAGCTTAATCTACCTGTGAAATCCGCATGACACTCCGTTCAGTAGATGCGGAGATTATCGCGAACAGACAGACAGACAGAAAATAGTTTAAAAATTTTTTTTGGGCTTGGTTAATATTCAATGTACAGAATCGCGGATTCTACTCTTTTATTATAGTATAGATTACAATTTAATTCCTGTACAAAGCAGAATGTCTTCAAAAAACAAAAAATATTATGTTACACACCTTGTCAACATAAGTATTCATGTCAAAAGGATTGTTCAGTTCGAAAGTCCCATCGTCCAACTCCATAGTCCACTTAAGTTCCACATTGAAACCCACATGTGTGTCTATAGTTTTCAAAGCCTCTTCCAAAGTGGGAAAAGGCTGATGCTCTTCCAAATCTTCATCGAAAAATAATGTTTCATGATTACGACCTTCAACTAAATGGTAAACCTAAAAACATATCTGAATGAAAATACTTATTTGGATATTATGTATACCCGCGTGAGTTTCGGAAATCCCGCAGGAACTTTAAAGTAACCTAATTTACTTCTTATAACATCAGCTAATAGCAGTGTAAGTCCCGTCAAAATCGGTCCAAGTTGGACCGAATCTCTAAAACGGTTGGACCGGCCAACCGTTTTGGAGATTTACCCGCGTGAGTTTCGGAACTCCAGACGTCTTTCATAAGAACCTTCTCCTTGCAATAACAAACACAACAAAAAAAGAATATGTGAAATTGGTCCAGCCGTTTACGCGTGATGCCGTGACGAAGGGAAATAGGGATTAATTTTTATACTTTACTATATTTATTTACATATATACATATATTATGTATATACATATTTTACATGTAAAGATATGGGTATATATTATGTATATACATATTCTATATGTACATATATGTATACATATAGTTAAGTCGTGCCCACATCTAATAATTGACCATTTTATGAAATGGTTGACCTCATGAACTAGAATCTAGATTATCAACATATTTGAATACAGAAATAGAAAAAAAGACTCAAAGTCATTTTACTCTCAAGTTAGTTGTATTTAGTTAGTTATTTGAAAAAGAATAACAATAATATGAATTAGTTCAGTTCTTTATGGGTACTAGTCTGGGAAGCGATTCTACTATTTTTTATTGAACCGGATACCAAAATGCCCTCATCCTATAAATAATCATGCATCAATTCACCTTGAGTTTTTGAAGATGTTCTAAAGTTAAGTCCTTTACAGGTAACTCCAACATTTCAGTAAAGCCTATTTCCTTTTTCCTCTTCATTGATATACAAACATAGAAATCATGATAAATGACAGGTATCATATCTTTGCTTAGCTGAACATCAAACTCTAATAAATCAGCACCACTTGAAGCTGCCTTCTTCAGTGACGCTATTGTATTTTCACGAATTGGGTTTCCTCTGAAAAAAAAAATGTTTGAATGGATTTATGTACCAGTTGATATTTATTAGTTCGAGGGTGCAATTGATGCTTATACCCGAGCTAACTACTCTGATTTACATCTCCATTGTGAGGTAAGTAGAAAAAATCCGGCATTACAAGAATAAAACATTTTATTAATTTTTTTTTTCAAGAACGAAATTGATCTTCGCCGTTCGATATTTAAAATTTATGACTATTATACTCATACGAAGACAAGGCTGAATAGCGAAGCGACCTCTTTTGTCATTGGGCTGAATGCATGATGTCTATTGCCAGTATGATGGTTAGATGTATGCGAACTTTTTGAAAGAGTGAAGTTTTTTTTTTAATTACTTACCACCCTAGGTATATATTAGAGATAACAAAGTTTAATGAATTAACCCATTTCATCTATCACCACACACACAGCACTTTGGTCCCACTTTCACATCAGCATAATTTTTCTTTATTTGATGCAAGTTGCAACACAATTAGGTAAATACCTATTCACATATTTGTTAGACTGAATTTTAAAATAGTGCAATATAATATTAATCAGTGGCGTAACATAGGTGGTCACAAGCACCCAGTGCGATCCCGCCACCTTCTTTAATATATTTTTCTTCTTTAACAACCATCTGTGAAATGCTGCCCACACCAAAGTGCCGCCTGGTGCGGACCGCACCCTCATACTACGCCACTGATTTTAATTTAATATTACATGTTCTTACTCTTTTGTCTTAAAGCTGGCACCAAGACCACGATGTCCCACTTCTAATCCAGTCCAAGAAGGGTCCCAATGTTTTGCATAAGACACTTTGAGGTCGCAAAGTTTCTCTTGCATTGGGTTAATCAATAAATACTGTATGTTAACAGTACCAAGAGGACGATGCTTAACATTACAAGTCACTGGCAGCTCTAAGTTGCCCTCAGATGGCTTTATCATATTTGGTAAAATATATGTGTAACCCACATGACATGGAGGATCGTCTAAGGAGGCACGAGTACTGTATGAATAGAAATCAACAAGATATGCCAAACCTGCTGGATTTGGTGCCAAAACATTGACAAGTAAAATATCACTTGGTTTAAACTCTCTGCCAAATTGTTCTTGTACCTGAAGGTTGCAAATTGAAGGGTCATTGCTCAAAGTGGACACTTCCACAAATACACCAGCTAGAATGTCTACATCCATTGTATCTGTGCTTAAAGAAGAATCTTCCACATGCGATTCCATACCAAAGGATAATTTGACAGGAGTCACTTTTACATTCATTAATCTTCCTGATAGACGACTTTTGAGTTTCAATGGATTATTTATGAATTTAAATTGGATTAAAGTTTGGGATGTCAACCACCCTCGACTTATTTTTATTGAGCCATCATATTCACCAAATATGTCAATGATTGGGTGTAACATGGACTCTTTTATGACTCTTGGTCGTATATTGGTTTCCCATTGATGAACTATTATCTCATTTGTGGATTCAATTACCATACATATAGCATAGCGATAGAAAACATCACATGTGTTAGGAATGGTTATGGACTTGGACCATAAATTTGTACCTTCTTTATGGTCAAGTGGTACTATTTTTGTATAGTCCCACTCACCAAGTTCTGGTGAGCAGCCTGTTATAAAGACCTTTTGTCCAGTTTTAATGTTAGCCACCGATACAGTGAAGGTCCATTCTTGAGAGGTCACTTCAGGCTCCGGAGTCACTTCTGGTACAGACATCTTTTTAGGTGGCTTTTTAGGTCTTTTACTATCTTCTAAAAAAAACCAACGTTGCATACTCACACAAAAATTTTGTAATTACTAATTATACATAAGTCTTGACTATCGACATACAAAAGTATGTTTTTATACTAAGAAAACGACGTATCACTGAAAACAAACAAAAATTTAGATTATTCAGTGAGATTCACAGTGTTCACTGGCACTATTTACATCACACTCAACCAACGAAAGAAATTTTAATTAAAGTTACAGACGAAATATACATATACTTACTGTTAAAAATAGTTCTATTTTTTATTCACAAATTATGTAGACTGCAATATCCCTGTCGTCATCGACGGTTGACACAAATTAACTAGACTTATCAGTATTCAGTAGTATCTCTAAGTAGTTTGTGGTTGACACCCAAGTCACAAACTAGACATATGTCGGTTGACATAGCAGGTATTCACTAAAGCGCTCTCCACATTCGCGCGCAGTTCGCGCGCGAAGCCGCGAAACACCCGCGAACTATGTATTAAATGTGGTATCATGGTTCGCGGTGTTTCGCGGCTTCGCGCGCGAACCGCGCGCGAATGTGGAGCGCGCTTTACACTAGACTTATGTTCCCGTATATGGATGCAGATAAGCAATAACATGTTAACCCACAAAATTAAGTTATCGATTCAGAAACATTTATTGAGAGTTAGGGAACGTTTTTTAATTATGTGTTTACCTTATTACATCGCTTAAATATGTAACTAAATATTGAACATAAAAAATGTTGATACAAAATGGCGCTTCTACTTTTAAAACACGATTTACTCAAAATTTCTCCAGTGTGGGTTAACACACTATTGCTTATCTATGTCCATATATTGTATTATCTATGGTCTAAATCAATTAGGTATCTACCACGTAGTGATTACCTTCTCTCTGGTATCTACCTCAATTTGTGCTACTTACAGAGAGTAGGTAATCACTACGTGCTACTTATGGTAGGTTCACACGCGTGCGTTCAACTCTACATTCAACGTGCACATTCACATTCACGAGCGTGTAAACGGTACGCCCGAGCCCGTGAACGCGCCTGTGAACGTGAATGCCGCGAATCGGGCAAGTGTCGGTTTTTTGGCAAAGTTCAAAGGATGAATGTGCGGGCGCCCGGTGACTGTTTACACGCGCGCGGGCAGTCAGTCTGTCCCGCGCTTTCGCGACGAGTGGATCTTCATTCAACGTTGCTAAGAAAGTCGCTACGATCGGATATTACAACATGGCGGAATGGTCATAATTTTGTTTCTTTTTCCAATAAAAATAAGTTAAGCCAAAGGATATGGCAGCAACAACACCGAGATCCTCGCTGCTCGCCATTCTGGCACTGACTGACACGACGGCGTGCGTGTAAACAGCTTGAATGTCCGCCGGCCCGGGACGGGCTGCATGCCGCGCAGCCCGCCAGGCAGCCCGCCGGGCTGCACGGCGCGCGTGTGAACGTAGCATTAGAGATGTATCTACCTCACAAACTATCTACCTGCGCAAAGAAAAAAAATTATTAAAATGAAAGTTAACAATTTATTCCTATTACCTACCAGTGTTGCCAGCCCTCAAAAATATTTACCCCTAAAAGTTAAGTCAAAAACCCCTAAATCCCCCTAAATACAATAATATTATTAACCCAGATAAGCCTATTGTCCTATATTTAGGACAGTAGAAATAAAAAAAAATATCAGAATACCCTCTTTATCTAAGATTATTTAGTCTTATGATTTGCAGTAAGAAACGTGTCAGCTTTATTAGAAAAAATAAAAAGACAGTTATTTTAACAGTTTTTACCTTATATTTTACCTTATAAGTGTGTAATAAAAGTGCGTTGCAGACATGGCAAATGACAGGTATGTATAAAAAGTTATATTTTACTCGTGAGTTGTTTTTTTCTGTGTTAATATCTAGTTGATAACCTTAACTTTTGTACTAAATAAATATTCTAGCAAAATAATATAAATAAATTACGTATAACTTGTTACAAATACTAGCGTACTATATATAGGACAGTAGGATAATATACATGATTTTAGTACAATAATACAACTTTTTCTTTACAGACCGTTAGCTGCGCATGAAATTTTAGATGCTTTAGAAAATGTTTCTGATAATGAAGAAGATTATAGAGAACGACTGATATGTATTCTACCTCCTCCTGTTGATCCTGACTGTCTCACTGACGAAGATTCGGGTGAAGAAGATAATATAACTTTGAATAATTTGCCACGAAACATTCTGCTTCAACCGGCTGAAGTAATGATTCAAGGGCAGATTATGGTGAGTGATACAGAAGAAGAACCTTCTGATTCTACAGGTCGAACTAAACGTAGGCGTACCTACGCATGGAGAAAACGGGACTTGGCAAAAAATCTCGTGAATTGGCCAGATGTTCAAGGCGCTTGCCAAGATAAGCGCCCAATTGAGTGGTTTGAAAACTTCTTAGATGAAGATGTTATTTCGTTGTTGGTGTCAGAGAGCAATAAATATGCTGTCAAAAAGAATTTGCCTGGAGACATAACCACTGAAGATATGAAATGTTTCATCGGCATATTGTTGGTTAGTGGTTATTCATGGCTCCCCCGTAGAAGAATGTATTGGGAAAATCCCCTGATACAAAGAATGAATTGATCAGCTCGGCTATGACTAGGGATAGATTTGACTTTATTTTTCGCCACCTTCATGTCAATGATAATCTGGATTTGCAAGACAAATACACAAAAGTACGCCCCCTAGTTACACTTCTAAATAAAAGGTTCTTAGAGTTTTCTCCTCTTGAAGAGCATTACAGTGTAGATGAGGCCATGATCCCCTACTATGGTAGACATGGCTGCAAACAGCACATAAAAGGTAAACCTATTAGGTACGGGTTCAAAGCTTGGGTTGGTGCTACACGGTTAGGGTATGTTTTATGGATGGAACCATACCAAGGTGCTACAACTATGTGCAATCCAATATATAAAGAATTGGGGCTGGGTGCAAGTGTTGTTCTCACTTTTTGCGATGTGCTGATTTCACGTGGCTTCGACCTTCCTTACCACGTAGTTTTTGATATTTTTTTTACTGGGACGCCCTTGCTGGAAGAGATAACAAAGAAAGGCCTTCGTTGCACTGGGACAGTTCGAGAAAACAGGACATCTAGTTGTCCTCTGATTACATCGAAGTTACTGAAAAAAAAGGAACGTGGTGCTGTCGATTACAGAACGACACATGACAACACGTTCATTATTGCTAAATGGCATGACAATAATATATTCAGTATTGCTTCTAATGCTGTAGGAATAAATCCTAAACAATCTGCCAAACGCTTCTCACAAAGTGAAAAGAGAAACATTGTCATAGAAGAACCACATATGGTGTCCATCTATAACAAATATATGGGAGGAGTGGATCGGTCTGATGAAAATATTTCACATTACCGAATTGGTATACGAGGTAAGAAATGGTACATGCCGTTGCTCACACACATGATTGATCTTGCCGAACATAATGCATGGCAGTTATATAAAATAAATCATGGAAAACTGGATCATCTTGGCTTTCGCAGAAGGGTAGCAATTGCTTTGATTGAATCAAACAGAAAAAATGCCAAAAGAGGGCCTAGCCGACCCTCCCATCATGAACATGCTGATAGTCGTAAAGACCAAATGAATCATCTGGTTATTCCTCAATCGAAGCAAACATACTGTCGTCAATGTCACAAAAAATGTTTGACACGTTGCAAGAAATGTGATGTTGGAGTGTGTGTCAAGTGTTTTGAAACATATCATTCATAAATAGTGTTAATCTAGTAAATTACATATAACAATGGGTAATATAATCAATAGTTATCTAATAAACTACACTTTTTGATTACATTCTGTTTTGTCATAAATGGTCTTTTATTTCCTCTTATTATCCTACTGTCCTACATATAGGACGGCTGTTTCCCTGAAAGCCTTACACTTAATTTTTTTTTCATAATTTTTTTTATGTTGCATAAGATCTAATAAACTAAATAATGTAACTTTTTTCAAAATTTTCAGAAAATTTTAGTTTCAGGCTTATCTGGGTTAAAAAAAACAAAAAACTTTATAGTAAATAGCAGTGCCAAAACAAAGATCATATTATAATCACTACGTTATAAGATATGGGACTCCCATACTGTGAAATGGAATGACGCGAATTGTCAAAATTTTCGCCCAATCAATCATGGCGGATTCCCACAAGAAGTGCTGTTCTGCTTATATAATAATAGCGAATGGTCGATTTATCGATATCGATAAAAAATCAGGAATACTACGGTTCTATAGTTTTTTTATTTTGTAGCTACGGAAAAAAGCACCTGTGATGGCTTAATTGCTGTCGGTTAAGTACTTAATGTATCTAAGCCATCATTGGTGCCTTTTTCAGCTGCCTCAAATAAGGAAAGTAGCTGGTTGGGAGTGAGATACAAAATTTATTTGAAAAAGGTATTTTTTTGTAATTTATTGAAACACCGTCTTGTGAAACGTGGTCAAGTAGACCACTGGACTAATACGGGTCACGGTTTTTCTTTCTGTGCGTAGGTGCGCAGCAGTTGTTTTCCAAAGGTTTGTTTTTGTCAACCGGTCACTCGATTACTGGAATAAATTAAAGAACACTAAATTCAAGAAAATAAAATCGAATGACAATGTAGCATAAACAAATCGTTAGATTTATAATTATTATTGGCAAGCTGCAATTTTATGCACCCTGACTCCTGGGTAAGCAACTGATTCTTGCAGTAAATCAAGGGTCCAGCTCAGGGAGAACACTTAAACATACAACTTTGCCCATAGTTTAAAACTATTTCTATTATTATCAGAATTATCACATGGTCGCCCGGTAAAAACAGCACGAATAAAATATACTTACTTATTGACTTTGACTTATTTTTTCTAACTCAATTGCACTATTTTATTTTTATCTGCATTCAACTGCTCTATTATAATTGATGGAGTTGTTCGATTGGTAAATAGGCCAAATCTTTTTTACCGGTAGCCTTTACTCAACTTTTGCACCTAAAACAAAAAAATGGATTTATCGATATCTGTAAAAAAGTTGGTATAGATATTTTCCGCACTATTCACATATTCTTACAAATCACATAATAAATTTTCAAAACAGTATTTTTGTTATTTCAAGCACTGAATAAGAATAAAAACAACTATAAATTGAATAAAATTTACGTACCGGAATGGATCAAGATTCATTCTTCGATTTTACTCCGCAAATTCACACGTTTTATAAGACATCTTATTCGATGGCTCAGTTACAAGACAAAACAAACGTACTGAACGAAAATAAAACACTTAAATACTATTAAATTAACAAATAATATTAATTTTTCTTTCAATTGAATTATTGAACCAGGCGCCAAAATTTTTACCGCTAACTGACTGACATTGCCAGAGACTATAGGGCGAGAAGACCGAATGCCACCATTTCAACTAGGACACAATCCATACATTTTTTCTGAAGTATGAATCGAAATACGAAAGCATTCGTGTAATCGTACTTACCCAGTCTTTTACACGAGTGCGTTGATTCGTAACATCGAGTCCAAAGCTTGTCATCACCGTCGATGGAAAGCGACGGGCGATATTTCTGCATTTAATGTATTTCGATCTCTAAGAACCAAAATAAAAAGAGACATAAAGGATGCGCGGGATGAATATGCGTATAGGGTATCAAAAAATTTATGTAAAGATCCGAAACAATTTTGGCAATATGTTAACTCTCTGCGTAGCAAAGGTGGTATAGAGTTGAAGGTGACGCGTGGCGAGTCAGAGTATACAGGCGCGGCGGCGGCCGGGGCCTTCGCCGCCCACTTCGAGTCCGTGTTCCTGGCGGGCTCGCCCCGACTGGACGCGGGCGCGGCGGGGGCGGCGGGCGCGGCGGACGCGCGACGCGTAGACATCACCACCTTCCTCGACAGCGATGTGCAAAGCGCGGTGCGAAAACTTCGAGGGGACACCTCCGCGGGACCTGACGCCATACCGCCATACGTAATTAAAGGTTGCTTACAAGAACTACTCGTGCCGGTACTATTCATGTTTAACTTCATTTTACGAACGGGGCAGTATCCATCGATATGGAAGCAGTCTAGGGTGACGCCTATTCCAAAATCAGGATCGAAAATTAAGGTTGAAAATTACAGACCGGTAGCTATTCTATGCACGCTAGCGAAAGTTTTTGAAATGGTTGTTCATGATAAATTGCTACCCCAATGTTTACCCTTTATCACTGCTGCGCAGCATGCATTCTTGCCCAAGCGGTCGGTGGCCACCAATCTGGTTTCCTTGGTGGACATCTTGTCCAGAGAAGTTGATAATAGGAACCAGGTAGATGTTGTTTACTTGGACTTTCAGAAGGCCTTCGATCAGGTGGATAACGATGTGCTGCTGTTTAAACTGGCTGGTATGGGATTCACGCCCAGGCTTCTAAAACTGTTTGCAAGCTATCTTTCTGAAAGGAAACAGTTTGTAAAATACGGTCCATATCAGTCTCAACCATATGCAACTCCTTCAGGTATTAGTCAGGGGTCGAACCTAGGGCCTTTATTGTTCGTGGTACTCATTAATGACTTGCCTGAAGTCGTGAGTGAATCCAGGATCATGCTGTATGCCGACGATGTGAAACTGGCAAGAGTTACCAACACAACCGAGGACCGTGACGCGTTACAGAGGGATTTGGATAGGGTTTATAACTGGAGTGTAGTCAACAAACTTGCCTTTAATCCTGACAAATGTGAACTGATGAGTTTTAGTCGAGCTCGTACACCACAAGAGCACAGTTATAGAATAGGAGTTACTGAAATCCGCCGTGTGACGTCAGTGCGTGATCTCGGTATACAATTTGACAGACAACTCACTTTCCGAGACCATACGCGTTCTGTAGCCGAAGCTGCATATAGAAGACTAGGGTTCGTTTGCAGAAACTCCGCGCCCCTGACCATAGCGGCAACGCGCACCCTATATTCGTCGTTAGTTCGCAGCATATTAGAGTGTAATACAGTGGTCTGGGCCCCACATGAGAAAAAATATTCGCTCATGCTGGAGAAGGTTCAAAAGAAGTTTTTACGGAATCAATATCAGAAGCAATCCACCTATTATCCCTTTATGTATCCCACTGGTTTTCTAATGGGACATTTAGGGTTTGACTCATTAGAATTAAGAAGGTCAGTGGCACTTGTCAAGTTCTCTTTGTCAATCTTGAGAAATAGAATAGACTGTCAGGACGTATTGGAGGAGTTAGTGCGACTGTCGGTACCAGAATGCCACATGAGCGTGCGCTCGCGGCGACTTCTCGCGCAGCGGCCGACGCGCACCCTCCTGTACCAGCACTCTCCTATCTCCCGCGCTCGAGACCTGCTCTCCTCCTTGCTCCTCAGCTCCCCGGAGTGTGATATGTTTGTGACAGGGCTTGGGAGATTGATGATCGAGTGCAAGCGAATGTTAGAGGAAAGAATGCCTGTTATAAGTTCCTGTGTAAATATGTAAATATAAGTAAGTTTTTGTTAATGTTATGTTTCTTTTTTAATTCAAATTTTAAAATTGTTTTTAATTTAAAAAATTTTTTTGTTCCATTTTAAATATTAGAATTAATTATTTATTAAGCGCTATGGCTTATTATGCTGTCATGCTTTTTAAATTCAATAAATAAATAAATAAATAAATAAACTAGGTATCCAGTTTCTCTCTTTGTATGTATTCCTCAATAAAATGTATGTAGTAGGAATTACATTAAATAAATTTATAATAATTACGGGAATTATTGTCCAATTGATAAAAAAAAATCCATAACTACACGACACTTTATTTTTGAGATGATAACAGTAACAATGATACAGAGTAACATTACTTAATCTTTAGACAAAAATATTTTTATACACAAAAACACGTCTTACGAGCCAGAGCAAAAACCAAGAAACAATACGAAGTAAACGGGTTCCGACAAGCTCGTAGGCAGCGGCTGCGACTTGCGCGCGAATTAGCTGTAAACGAAGCTTCACGGAAATCCCTGAAAACGTGATCGGCTTGACTGACTTGTCAGCCTCTGTACAACCGACTAGTCGGCCAAAGACAATCGACACACCTCTAATAATTTTGTTTAATTTTACATAAATTATAATTGTAAATAATAAAATGCATTTATTTGTGGTTAACACAGAGTTCTTAGCCTATACCTCAGAAGAATAACTAAAGCCTTCTGAGGCCTATACATACCTATACCATAAATAATATAACATAACGAAAATTCTTAAAGAAAACTTATTATTAGTAGAGACTGTAGAGAAGTAGAACAGCTATACGTCTCTAAATTAAGCGAGATTGTATCATAGTGCCCCAGGCTCAGAAGAATAACTATTCTTCTGAGGCCCCAGGAACCTTCCACTCTTACTGCTGGTGACAACTACAGTAAAAAGCAACTTTTTTTTTTTTTAAATTTTACCAGTCAGTCGAGGCCAAGGGTCAGACTGACAGCATAAAAACTTTTCTAAAGCTAACATTAGAACTAGTTAATAAGTTATAAAAAAAAAACATATACATGATGGTGTGGGAGTGTAGGTGAATGCGAGTGGGGTGTGTGTGTGTGTATTAATTGGGAACTTTTTCCCCCTTCGAACACTTTTATAAATGGATGTAACTAGGTAAATAAAGATAAACAACGGAAATATGGTATTTTTTCATCATTTGTAATGACGAGTTTTATTTAAAAATAGTTGAACGGAGTAGAAAACCTGTGAACAGTATAAATACGAGATATTTTGCTGCACACTGTTCTAGCAAATACAACTTTAAATAATCTAAAACAAAATTCACAACGTAATACATAGGTACCTACAATAAGTTTAATATAATTATGTGTGTACTTACGAAGTACAAGGACTAATATAGGTAATAAAGTTATTTTACATATTTACATTTTACACTATTTACAAAACCAGTCTTGTCTTATATAGATTACAATATACATATATACATTAAACTACAATTCATCATTAAAAAAATACTCTGTACACTTTTTAATACATGCATATCAACTGATACAATTCCTTAATCTCACGTTATTTCTAATATGGACAGTTCACTCCTGGATGTAAGAAAGAACAGTTATCACCTTGACGACAAGAACCTTTTCTTTGAAAATATATGCAGACAGCTTTCCGTCCTCGAGAGCCACCTCTTCCTCTTTGCTGACCGTCCCAGTTAGTAGCATTTTTTCCTCGCCAGTGTCCACCAGCACCTCGGCCGCGTATTGGTCCTCGAAAGTTTCCGGGACCGATAAATCCATCTGTACCAGAGAATCCATCGGCACCCGAAAATCCATCAGGACATGGAGGTCCTTGAGGTGGACCTCCTGGCATATTAAAGTCAGGTGGAAACATATTAGGTTGCATGCTGAAGCCTTCAGGTGGCACTGGGAACATTCCGTTTGGAGCACCGAACATTTCCGGACCCATCATCATATTTTCAGGAGCTACCATCATCCCTGGTGGTAAAGTTCCCGGTGGCATAACTCCCGGAGTCAAAGATGGAGGTCCAATAGGTAAAGGTACACCATTCGCCATAACATGAGGAGGTACGCCATTTGGCCAGTCACTTGGCATCATATTAGAAGTCTGAAATCCCGGTACACCTGGGAATTGACCAGGCGGGAAATTATTTGGAAATTGAGGTGGAAACATAGCTGGTAAACTTATATTAGTTGATGTTGGGGGTGCATTTCCCTTGGGCTCCGGCCAAGGCATACTACGGAAATCGCTTATGTTGTCCTGATTTCCAGTAACATCTTCTAACGGTATTATAGTCGGTTCTGAATACGTATGCGTCTCGAGATCGGGCTCAACTGCAGAATCTGGTATCATTGACTTGTGGAAGTATAGAGGTTGTAAAGTTCCTTTTTGACGACTTGCCTGGATATCTTTTTCTTTGCTATTTTTACCATATTCAACATGTATTTGTCCTTCGGTATCGAGAGGAATAAGAGGTCTCCAACTAGTTTTTTCTTCCATAACATCATCATTGCTAAGATTTCTTGCTTTCTGGAACGCTTCTCTTTCATGAATTCTTTCCAGGTGCTTCATATCAGTAAAAGTTTTTGTTACGTTTACTCTTTCAGTTTCATCTAGTTCAAAGTACTGAATTTCTTCTAATTCTGAATCCGGTTTCCATTTTATACTCTTCTTTGGACCCTTTCTTTTGTGGTAGCACAAAACACCTTTTAAGCCATTAACAGTCAAAGTGTGAGATTCAGGAATATCAACGATTTCGTCTTTAACTTCTTCCTCGCCGTCAATAGTTTCATTTAAGCTTTCGTTAGTATCCATTTTTTCAGTATGTTTATCTTCTTCAGTGTCAAGAGTATCTTGGTAAAACCTAGGTGGGACTGATTTGCTTTCACTTTGTGGACTTGTCACCGTTGTCGGCGTATGTGGAGGAGAGTTGTCACTTGATATATCTTTTGATCCACTGGTGCGACGTTTTCTCTTTTTGGGTTCCTTCTTGTTTGTAGCGGATGCGTTAAGTGCATCCATAAACATATCGCTTTCCAGCAGCAACATCGCTGTAACAAGAATAAATAATATTTGAAACGTTAACGAAAATTTCCATGAAACATATGAGAGTAGTCAGGCAAAAATACAAACGATTCCTATTGAGTAACGACAAAACACTAGTTTCACTCAAGAGGGAAGTAGTAATTTTCCAGAAGTACAACTATTCCAATACCGAAAGTCAAACTTCATGAAAATCCGTCACGGAGCTGAGTGCTAAGACAAACAAACAAATTTCCGCATTTATAGATAGCACTGAATGGAGTAAATGCATACACTCAAATCGGTAAAATTTTTGTTATAAATAACAAAGTAGCTAACCAAACGATTTTTGTGGTAATTAAAATCACAAAAAATCCCCCCCACCCCTCCCCGTCGAAATTTTGTATCCTGAAAAATATACCTGTACAAAAACAATACAGCAAATCCTTTACAGGAATCCCTGAAGTAAATCTAAAGCATATAATAAAAACGGGTCCAAGCGTTTATATAAATTGTTGTTTAAATGTGAATTGGGACATGCAAGAAGTTGGTTATTTGAGAAATTAAATACTTTGAAAAACTTGTAAAGTGCAGTCGCGGCGGCGGTAATTTCAATAAAACTACAGTAAACTTGTTTAGATTAAAATTTCAAGTACATAGTAACTGATCCTTGTAGTTAAACATGAATAAAAATTATAGGCAGATAATTGTTATGGATCATCCGTGCTCGCATCTTTGTTGTTCGTATATTACCTACTTGACCTAGGAAAATCCATTTACCTATTTTTTTTAAATACCTAATTTAATCTTAATACTACTTATAAAATCTGATTTTAATTTTGTAACGAACGGTAATATAAGTGAATACCAATATGATTTTTGAGCCATAAAAAAAACGAAAGCTTAGTCACTCGTTATGAAAGTGGAGAGTGCATTAAATGTAAAAAAAAAATTCCCGCTAGCAGTTTCCAAGCGACTGAAGTAACTTAAGGCATACCACTCATCTTTATATATTATTTATATACTTTTATATTCTTGTTCAAATTTCATCCATTAAAATATCGACCCTACACACTGCACATAAAGTCGAAATTACAACGAACGAAACTTTGATGTTAGGTTGTAGTGCGGTAGGCCCAAGCGTTCTTGATTATTTCAAAAAATTTAATAAAAAGATGTTTGAAATCTCAATACTTTTATCGCATCTAAATGTTATGATCGATATTAATTAACATCGCGCTGCGACAACCTTAAATTTTAAGTATGAATACTATTCGGTATTTGCAAGTAGATGTACAAGGTACGTACGCATAGGAAGCGGTTGTAAAAAATGTTTAAGTTGTCAATAGCCTAATAGAATCAAGTCAATACGGTGCTCATTACCAGCCAATGAAACAGATATCTACGATATATTTTATGAGCACTTTTATTATGAAAATATGGCTTTTATTTATTAGACCATTTCATCGGCTACAAATAATAACAATACACTTCACAACACACAAATATACTTGATCCCACACTAAGCTATGAGCTCGTGTCGTAGAAACCAAGCAAACGTGGTATAGGTATACTACATATCATTACATATATATTATACTATGGATATATATACATATATATACACGCCCAGACTGGAAAATGGAACCCTGTGTTCATTCATGACACAAAAGTCCACCCCCACCGGGAATCGAACCCGGAACCTCTTGATTAGCGGGTAGGCATGGTGACCTACTGCGCCAATCGGGTCGTCGGAAATGGTGGCAGAATAATTTCGTTATAGATAGGTACCTACTTAGGGATACCTTCATAGTTAATCGAAATGATGAGCCCAGCATATCAATCCTTCTTCATATAAGTACTTAAACGAATATAATAGAGATACAGCACCCCCTGTACATTTACTACTAGAATTTTGAAGTAATGTGCGACATCTAAAAATATGCTGGTCGTGAATTCGCTTCCCAGTGTAGACAGAAAACTTGGTTTTGAATATTTATATAAAGTTAGCGTTATACGAGTATGTGTAGCCCTGACTTCTAGTTGGGTCGCCATTTAGTACAGCGATATCGTTCAACTTCAAATTTCCGGCGAGGATCGACGCCAAATCAAACATTTGGTATAGGTAAACCTGATAAATCCTTTATAGTATAGATAAAAACAAGTCGTTATGTGCGTCTGTTTGTCAGTTTAGTCCTCCTACGACCTACGTGATGATTTTAATGCGGTTTTCACTTTTATCGATTTTTTTAGGGTTTATAAGGTACCTATAATAATTATAATGAAGTGAAAACCACGGGGAACAGCTAGTTCCAAATAAAGTATCAGCTTATAGCATTCATGAAATTATTACGTACAATAATTATAAACCACAGGAAATAAAGCAAATATCGTTTTTTGAATTAGCATGGTTATTTACCTAACTACATACATAGTGTATGTTTTTTCCGAGCATTTGCATTGCGCACGTAAGCGCGTATCGAGCAAGTTGGAGGAATCAGCGCGCAATGGCAAAGCTATAAACTTTACAATCAGTTAAGTATTTACTTTTAACATTCAGAAAGCAGGTAAATTTCGCAGAGCAATACACCGATTTACCCAAGTTTTTATTTGTTTTTCTATTTCTTTAAAATAATGTCAAAGAATTTTAAAAAACATAGACATTCTATTTTTATGTAAGCATTTTTATAAATGGGTGCGGTAACCGTAGGCACTGTTACTACAATAGTTAGTATTTCTTCAACTCGAGTACCTATTTCATCAAAGTAGGTACAGAATATCGCAAATTTACCTGATAAAGAATTTAATAAAGTACCAGAAATGGCTTTTATGGATTCAAAAGATGATTGATGAAAGAGTATGTCAAATGCACTCGTGATTTCAACGTATTCTATCTACTTAATCATAAAAAACAGACATCTCTGCGAAAAAAAATTGTTTTTGTGTTTTGTTTAAATCTTCACACGTTACAATCAAAATAATATACCTAGATAACTAATCATGTCAGGTTCTAGTGTATTCTTTAAGTCAATTTTTATTTCTCGTCTTCCGAATTTTAAAATTCCCGCATGGCGGCGGAAGTAACCGCGATAATGCAACTTATGAACGTTATTTTGATGATGTATCGTTAAAAATCTAAATCAAGGCGCTTAGGGCTGCTAGGTAATTTAAATCTTAGATAGGTGATTCAATTACCAACTGAAATCTCGTTTTATTAGAATGCACGGCAAGTGATCAATAAATGCGTACCCATCATCAATGTCGGTCGGTCGATGATAGCGAACTTACTATGGTCCTATAGCTTACATGAATAAAGGGCCGTATTTTTGAATACGAATCCTAAAATATTTCTTAGGCATTCGCATGTTAATCTTGCCATTCCGTGTGCGAAAGTAACGATTCCACAATGCGGCCCCAGAAGCGCCACCGGCTATAAGTCATAAAAGTATCTTCTAATGAATTTAATATAAAAATAAATCAACAGAATAAAAAAAATACTGTAGGTACAATAGCAATTCAACTTATAAAAAAGTAAAGAAAGTGCTAAAAACGGTTACTTTTAGTAGTTTTCAGTGAAACTTAGCAATACTGCAGAATTTCAACGAAAAATTAGTATTTACATAACTTTACTATCGATAGGTATATTTCTAAATATCGTATCGTTAGATGATCATGATTAATGATTATTTATGGCGGGTGGCGCTAGTTGGTTTTTATAGTGAAATCAATTAGGTATGTACCTACGTGATCTAAGGACTATCTGCGATTTTCTATTTGAAAGACTAATACAGTGAATACAGTATAGTGAAGAGAGCATCAATGCAGAAGTTTTTTGTAATTTGATTGTTAAGCTCTTAAATCACCATGTCGTGACTACAGACGTGTGTAGTGTACACGATTTGATATCGCGTACGAGCACGAGCTTGCACCGACTATGATCTCTGTCCGTTAAAGCAATGCGTGCAGGGCGCGAAGAGCTTTATTCGCAGTATTTCAAAAGTGCGGCCCAAGCTCGTCTATCGTCTCTTAATCAGCGAAAGTAATATTTCCTACACACTTATTGAATCTTTCGCCGAGTTTGAGAACCTTAAAATCTCTACCGCAGAAAGAGGACTGTGGTTACTCTTAAGGTTACTACATTTTACGAAACTACCTACTATAAAACTTTTTAGTGGGTAGATTCACTGATCTATGCTTATCGGTACAGGAGTCCTAAACATCATTTGATCGGAAATACTCGTATAACTAATGCAAGGTACAGACTAAATGTTCAATCACAAGTTTATAGTTTTTAAAAGTTCATCACGCGGAGTATAAGCCCATTTTTGTGCATAATTATGTGAAACGCTCGCTTGGGTTTCCTTTTCGGCTAAATGGCTTTCTTAAGTAGGGGTAACTTAACTTTTGTCTCGAGATGATGGCAATAAGACTTCATCACAAGATACAAGTAAGAAACAGTAGCGTACATTTCGATCTAAGCGCATGTCTGAGCGTCATGAACCGCGTAGAGAAATAAAAAATTTGCTTGCATGAGCTTTTTGGCCTGTATGAATCTAACGGGAACGATCTTCTGTATGGTAGAAAGTCCTATTGACCGTTATTTTCTGTCATAGCGAAATCCAATCGATCGATATAAAAAAAATGTGGTTTACATAACATCCCGGTGCGCCCTAGTGTGACAAGTCGTGATCATTGCCAGGTATTTAACCGTCTTACACGCATCTTGTGACGTGAGTCTGTGATAGAATGTAACTTCCACTCTCCATAGGTATATTTCAGCGTTAGCTCCAATGTTATCATAACAACTGTATCTGTTCACTACAGACTTTCATTTGATAATTGACTGGGTTTATTCCAGTGTAGTGTTGCCTACTACGTGACCATCACTAGGAATTTCTATTAAGTTTTTTGCAAGTAATGGGTCATTACATTCTTGAAAGGGATAAGTACCTAATACCTATGTCCTTTTTTATTACTTTTGTTATAAATTTGCCTAGTATTATGAATATTAGTTCACGTTTATAAGTGTCCGAAATACATGGTAAGTAGATATATTTTTCTTTATACAATTCAGTGTCTGTGCCAAACACATAACATGAACAACTCGATGTAAAATTTTTCAATTGTATGTACTTCACAGTTCGTGAAGGTTCGCCTCTGGAGCACCAGTCGACCCACAGCGCCGCAGCGAGTCTATGGTGAACGTGAATCCAATGACGCCGCGCTGGTATGGTGTATTCATCTCGCGCTTGTCTTTAAACAGATTCAGGTCAACATTCAACGAAAGAATTCAATTGAATTATTGTAGCATTTATTTGCAAAAAAATCTTTACACATCGTAAAAATACTTGGGACACCCGTCAAATTATACATTTTAGACTTACCACTGAAATAATAGTAACCTAACGTATTTTTATCTATTGATGGTATTGACAGCTTTGAGCAATTGCATTCACCTGTAAAAATAAAACACGTTAATATAAAACGAAATAAGAAATAAAATGAAATATACTTACGCTTTGGTTTAGGAGGAATCAATTTTATAGCGCCAGGTTTCTCAACGATTTCGACTAATTTTGGCTTCTTCTCTGGAGGAGTTTCGTTATGAATAGGAGAAGGTCTTTTTGGTATAGATACTGTAGGAGGAATTACAGGGGACGCTTTTTTATTCAATAATGAAGCTCGCGATGGTGGCGGCTTTACTTCTTCCTCTAAGCCGTGTTTTCTAAATTTAGAATTGAAAGTTTTTACTGTTTTCGGCTTTGGCTCATCGGGTTTTCTGACTTCTATGGATATTGATGGTTTTTCTTTTTTCACATTACTTAACTTCGGTATTTTTCCTAACTTGTGAATAGAAGGTGGTAGTTTATTTTCTAACTTTTCATTACCAGATTGAATCAGCTCCATTTTACTTTTATCTTTAGTTTTGTCCTTTTCTATGGACTGCTTATTGTCACTTCCAGAGTCATTAGATTTGGAAATAGATGAACTTGATTTTTCATTGGATTTTCTGTTGCTGTTTTCTGAATGCTTTGACTTCGAGCTACGGTGTCTATCTTTATCTCTAGATCTGTCCTTACTATGCTGATTTGAGCTACTGCTGCTACCACTACTCCTATGGCTCCTATGTTTATCATCAGAGGTATGGGACTTGGAACTTTTGGAACTAGACTTGGAGCTACTGCTACTCTTACTGTGGGATTTATCTCTGCTTTTGCTTTTATGTTTTTCCTTTGGTGTTTCTTTATCAGGCGATTTCTCTGAAGATTTATCTTTTTTGTCATCTTCAACTTGCGATAAAATTTGCTTTCCATCTTTAAGTGTCGTTATTTTTAAAACAGGCAATGTTTCATCTTTCTCTTCATCTTTAACTTTAACATCAACATCTTTTGTTTCAAGAATTTGAACAGTATCCACTTGTTCAGGAGATTTTACAGAACTTTCCTGAACATTATTTTCAATCTTATTCATAATAATATCACCACTTTCAGAATCAGAGTTATTTTCAGTTCTGGAGACAATTTCCAAATTTGATTCAATTTGCGCATCAGATATGATCTGAGATATGTCAGTTATTTTCACAGGAACCAAATCTTCTCCTTTAACACTTTTCAACCATTGTTCAACAAGTTTCGAAGCTAAGGCTCTTATGGCTAAAAATAAAAATAAGTGATGGTTAATAACAGTAATCATATTTATCATTTGATCTGTGATATATGATGTTATTAATCTAAAAATCGTTACAAAAAACTCTATTTAAGTAATGATCAATTTTCATTGTCCAAAAAAATATAATTAGTGAAGTCATCATATAATTTTTTTTTATAAAAACTTACCAAAATGGTTACCATCTTTAGACAGCTCCTTGACAAGTTTTGGAGCATTATTTGTTTTGAGACGTTCAATGTCTGCAGGACACAAAAGAAGTAATTCCAGCAACTCTTTCACCAGTGGCCAATTCTTTGACACAATACTTTCAGTCAACCACATGTGAACCAGTCGCCATCCACCAGATCCCATAAATAGGCCCAGCAATTCAGTTTCAGTCCATTTTAGAATCTGTATATAAATACATTTCGACACTAGTTTCTTAGAGAACTTAGTCATCAAACTGAAAAAGAAAATTTCATATCAGTATACCATTACGTACATATTTTGTTTTATGGGACAATGTAACAGCCAGGAACTATTTTATGATAATAGCAGTCCGTAATTTCAGAGTCCCCGTGGTAATTTCGGGATAAAAAGTACTCTATCTCAGGGCTACTGTAGCTTCCTATAGGTGAAATAATTTTCAAAATCAGTTCAGTAGATCCAGAGATTACTCCCTAGAACGTCACAAATTCACAATTCACAAACTTTACCCCTTTATAATATTATATTGAATATTGATGATAATAATGTATTGATAATTAGCTGTTCCCCATGGTTTCACCCGCGGTAATTACGGAGTTCCCGCGGGAATTCCAGGATAAAAGTACCCTACGTACTTTTGTGTACCCCTGATATTGTGTATGCAAAGTTCCATGAGATTTTACTGGCGTTAATTTTGGAGTTCCCATGGGAATTCCGGGACAAAGAGTACCCTATGTCCTTCTTTGTAGCCCTGACAATGTGTGTGTGTGTGATTTCATGATGATCGGTTTCAGTTGAGACTAATTGTAACAGACTTGCCAATCTAGTCCCATTACACAAAAACATGTAAATGTAAACACCGAGAATAATCTTTATACATACTGCATACATACATACATAGTTCAAAGTGTAAATTACATTAATAGTAATAATCCACTTTAACATTGACTTGAGAGATGTCACATTATGAGCACCTAGAAATTAGTGTGAATGGAAAATGAAAAGCTTGATTTTTTTAATGCTTCTGACCATCTGTTGCAACTTTTATCCTCTGTAAAACTTGACTATTGGTAGATCACTTAAGCAAAACACTCAATTGAAAACGAGAATATTCAGGAAGCTGCATCGGCTGAAATAAATAACCTTAATGGGGAGCCCTACTTTTGATCACATATTAATAGATACACATTATAAAACAAAGTCCTCCAACGCATCAGTCTGTCTGTTCACAATAAACTCAAAAACTACCGAACATAGAGTGACTTATGAGGAAGGTATGAAATATAATTTGTCATTTTTTTGTGTAAATTGATTAAAATATAACAATAATGGTTGGAAGTTGGTTGTTGGTTGGAAGTGTCAGAAAAATTACTTTCTTGAGTTAATAACTCAACCAATCAACACAAAACTTTGCATATACATGATGTTAGGAATACAGCGAAGGACATAGGGTACTTTTTATTCAGGAATTCCTACGAGAACTGCATAACTACTGCAGGTGAAATCGCGGGGAACAGATTTTAGTAAAGAAATACCAACACCAAAAATTTTACTCACCTCGCTAGTCTCTGGACTTCACTCTTGCTTTTAATACCACCATTAGGTGAAAGCAGTACACCGAGACAGTTCAACAATTGAATTGGATCTATACGTGGCTGTAACAAAAAAAAAATATTAATTACAATGTTTGTCTAAAAGATGAGATCAGACATGATCACACATCAAAGAAACTCCAATTAATAATAAAAATATTATTTAGGAAGTTTTAGTTCATAGTCAGAAAGTACTGAGTTTTACTATGTTGCAAGTAGGTATATAAAGAAAATGTAGTAGCAAAGAAGGGTACTTGTTTATATTTTTCTAAGAAATTAACAGTACTTTTTGCAGTTTACTTTCAGTTTGCTATTTAGCTCTTTATTGTTTATAGAGCTGATTAAGTTTAGTGTTTTTAATGCGACATAACTATGTTATAATTTCAAATTTTTCTATACTATACCCACACGATAAAAGAAATACTGATTGGATATCAGTGACTTTAGGTTGTTTTCAGGGCAAGGTTGCCTCTGCTACCACATCTTAAGTAATTACAAGCTCAGATACACTAACCGCCACACTCAGAGTCGACTTTAATGATTACTTAGTTAAGTATAGATTTTTAAAACAAAACTGCTGCAATCAGAGACGTTCAGTAAATTAATGTTAATTGACATTTAATGAGATGTAACTTAATTAGTTAAATGCCAATTAACATCAATTTATTAAACTTGTCTGATTGCGGCAGTTTTGTTTTAAAAATCTATACTTAACTAAGTAATCATTACAGTTGACTCTGAGTGCGGCGGTAAGTTATCAGATGAAATGTTTTGGTATGGTCAGATAACTTCTTCACATACTTCTGAAACCATAGTACAAAAGAAAAATCCTAAGCAGGGCTTATGTTACATTGAAATAACACAATTTAGTAGGCTGATTGCAACTGTCTGTAAATTATAAGATTATTTGTGATATTAACGGCTGCACTCAGTTGTTTTAATAATTAGTTAATTTTAAGGAAAGGATTTTTAAAACAAAATTGCCACAATCAGTGACGTTCATTAAAATAATGTTAATTGGCATTTAACTAAATTTAACTAAGTCAAATGCCAATTAACATTAATTTACTGAACGCTCTGATTGCGGCAATTTTGTTTCAAAAATTTTTACTTAAAGTTAACTAATTATTACCATATATATTAATAATATATATTAATAATTATAACCATTCAAAAACTGTTTATAAAGTTCAATCAAGATATTTTATAAGGATTGTTTCTTCTAAATCAATTTCTATCCATAATTTATTGCTATGTGACAACTTTTTATTTACAAGGACATTTCTAAATGTCAATATAGGAGAAAGTGGCTCACGGCATGGAAATTGTAATAACTCATCTGGGTGGTAAATGCGCGTGGGTGGGGTTTCGGGCCATACCAAGATATGCAATAAGTACTTGTGCTATAGGTGCTTTTAATAACCGTTTAGAACATAAAATGCTGTACGCAGTTAGGTTAGTATTTAAATTCAGGTGCAAAGTCCAAATCTCGATGCGCAGTTGGTGACGTCAACAATAAGGCGATGGCGCCGCCTGCATGCATCCATAATGGACCGGGAAAAATAACGGGAATAATCGTTAAGCCCTGCATAAACCAACCAATAACTGTCGGTATAATAGTGGCTACCTATAGATATTAATGTAAATCAATTTAAATGTAAGCACACGTAGGTACCTATGAAAAACTATTGATGTCACGAAACAAAGGAAACATCCAAAATGCAAATCTTATGAGCTAAAAATTAAAGTATAATTAAGATCCGACTACTTAAAATATAACTCACCATGATGAATCACGTAGATACGAAGAGATTAAGCAAAGAATATTCAATTGATCATGTGCCACGCCCTGCTTATGATTTTCATACAAAATGGCGGCGGAAGCCGCAAGGGTAATTGCGTAATAGTCAATCTTTTGTTCACAGAAAAAAACACATTTGGACTATAAATTTTACTCTAACCTAAGCCAACACTTAATTATATTGCTGAGATTTATTCACTAACGAGAGAGCTCGCTTCGCTATTCAGTTCAGCGGGGGTACCGCTTTCTTACAAGGTACCTACAACTTTCTTTCAAGGTACAAATGGCACGATGAAAGACTACATTAAATACTGTCCTTATATAATAACTTTGTGTTGTTTGTAATAATTACATTTTTTCTTACAATAATTAAATTATACTTTATTTCTATCCAGGCCAGAATGAAATCAGACCCAACACCAGCAACGCTCAGACTTCAAACCGGGTTACGGGTACACGACTAGCGCTGGCGAAATACAGGACGAGAATGAGAAATTGAGAATTATGAAATAGGCTTTTGAAAAAGTATCGATGTATCGATATTTTTATTCCAATATATCGATATTTTGACCAATATATCTATACAAAAATATATCCAATTTCGAAAACTTTATCTAAAACGATATATTTTTTTATTTAAGTAACTAAAGTCACTGGTTTACCTGATACTATAGGTTTAAAAATATTAGTTCGAAAATAGTTTCTTAGTTTTTGATATTTTTGTAATCTTGGCCCAATAAAAAAAGAATAGGTACTGATAAAAATACCTTCATTCATATTGAGATATTTGTACATTATAATAATGTAAAAATTACTATTGATAATATTGAGCTAAATACACTATTATTTTAAAAACGCAAAATCTTCTGAAAATTCGACTGGTAAATCAATAAATCAATATTTTTTTCTCGATATATCGATATTGATAATTTAATAAATATCAATATTATACCGATTTTTTTTCACTTTCGTCATCCCTATAGTGAAATTCATAATGACTCGAGTTAACTCGAGTTGTACTAAATTCGAGTTAACTCGAGTTGGATTCTCCTTAACTCGTGTTTGGGCTGGCGGTAAATGAAGGAATCTAGCGAAAGAACGATTCGTACGTTGGGCGACTCCTAAGGCGCGTCCCGTGGATTCGCACGAATGCACTCGAGCGCGCTCGATACCCGGTGTGCGTTCCGTGGATTTGGGCGCAGTTGTTCGGTTAAAATTTTACTGTCAGAGTGAAAATTAACCTGCTTCGGAGATGGTTGTTGGAGCGCGCTCGAGTGCATTCGTGCGAATCCACGGAACGCGCCTCCGTTCTGTGGCTTGGTTAAATTTTACTCTGACAGCTGTCAGAGCGTAGTTTTACCCGTTCCGTGGCTCAGAGTGCAGCAACCAAACAACCATCTCCGAAGCAGGTTAATTTTCACTCTGACAGCTATTATTGTTTAAGAAGTGTCAAAGTTTGCGCTAAAAACCGGATTCGTCGAAAAAGAAATCAATCGGAGTTCTTACAAACAAAGGGGAGGTGTCGTAGTCACAAAAAGTTTACGCGTAAGTTTACCGTGGCGGCTTACGAGTACGCCATACTCGTGAACGGGTGCTGTCAGTTGGTACTGGTCATGTCTTGTCATTTACATGTGTGCATAGGAAGAATATCACTTTCTCTTACGCTATACGCGAATGCCTCGTCTAGTTCATTCTCCGTCTACGAGTATAAAGTAATAAATAGGGTACTCGCATGAAATTTATAATAAGAAATTGTATCAATATTTCAAAAATAGACCCTTAGAAATGTGTTATCGTGAAAGATTTACTAAAAAAATTTCAATAGTTTCCAAAATATTCAACTTTTAATTTAGTGAGACGGAACGTTGCAACGAAACACCAATCATAGCCAAGCTTGACACATGACGTCACTTTTATTCTTTTAAGAAACATTTATCTCTTTTAGAGAAGGCAAAAGAAACTAAGTGCATACAGTCAACGCATATTTTCCATTTTCTGAAGTTTTTTACTTTAAAATGCATCGGTAAAATGCATTTCGATTCTTTACTGGAACTTTTGGAAGTAAATAGACACAGTTCAACCTTAATTTCGCTTTTGGACATTGAAGTTATCTGTCTGTCAGTGTCACATGACCCTGTCAATACGACAGTGACATTTCTATCACAGATTAATAAGGCGTAATTTTGAACTAGTGACGTCATTCCGCGTTTCGGCGGTAAGGTCTAAAGTAGAAACTTTGAAACGCTCTATTTAATTAATTTATGCATATATATTTTTTCTTTTTCTTGCGTTATTTAAGTAGGCCATATATCTTTAAATAGACTGAAAAAAAATTCATGCAAGTACCCTATTATCTGTGCGGTGTGCTTAGGGCTGCCAGATCGTGTATTATTTGTATACAAAATCTGTATAATCGGACGGTTCATTGTATCCACGAACATTCCGTATAATAGGATACAAAAGAAAATATACATGAAATGGAACGGAGTTCGCCGCTTGCTTTTTTCAAAGTTGTCCGCTTACTCTGTAATCTGTAAAGGATGAACAGAGATTGAGATAAGATATTGCAACCTTGAGAAACTATGATAAAATGTGTGGCTATAGTTTTTGATTATTACATTTGTGACCGCTTGAGTATCGTTCGGCAGTCTTTATCTAGGCCCTTATCCACTGTGACCAACAACATGTCTTGCCCATTACGCGCGTCCCAAAAACGCATTACCAAATGTTCTAAATGCCAAAATATTAGATATCATTATTCTGTATGCCAGAAGAAACGTTGTAATTAATGTATTCTTTTGGAGTGAAACTTCTTTGATTACGAGGGAAACACAATTTTTGTGGCGCGTTACTTAACGCGCCGTGTTATGGTCATAGTGAGTAAGGGCCTTGTGCAGTTTTTCTTTCTCAAAATTGTCATTATTGTTTGTTCGTATCGTCTGACGTCACGTCTGTTTTTTCTTTCTTTCTTGCCGTTGGCGTCTTTGCACTTTTTCAGATTTAAATGTTAGTATGTTAGTTTTATGATATTTTATGAAATCATGAAGAAAAATCGATTTACAAAATGGTTATGTATAATGCGACCAAATTTCGTATAATTGTAGATAAGAAACCGTATAGCGACGATTTATTTGATGGCAGCCTGAGATGGCAGCCCTCTGCTTCCAGTTTCCACCCGGTCCACGGATGACATCCAAACTGACCGTCAAATGTCAATTTGGAGCTTAAATAAGCAATATACTTCAAAACATTGTATTATAATACGGTAGTATCTGTGGGAACCAGGAATTCACAACACGATAATGTACGACACAGGAATGTACAGTACTGGAATGCGCGACACTGGATTGTACGACACCGGAATGTACAGCACCGGAATTGGTGACACCGCTCCTATTGGTCGATGAAATCACGCCTCCTTTCTTTGTGCTCGTTTACGTTACTTACATAAATACTGGGTCAAGTTATTGTCAAATACGGCACATATATTTTATGTTAGATTTTTTGGTGATGATTATTAGGTTTTATGTTAGTGTTTATGCCCATTACGTTATTATGTTACAGTCTATAGGCAGGATAATCAAACAACGGACCACTCTATATATTTTACTGTATAGACTTAGAGTACAATACACTAAATCTGGTCCCTTAGTTTACACCTTATAATTATTATTTCCACGAGCTATGTGCCCTATACAGATTGTACAGATTATAAAAGTTACGAAAAGAAAGGAACCAAAACTGTATTAACTGGCGAACGGGAAGCGACTGGCGAGCGGTTAGCTTCGCCTGATTTACGTCACCTTTCCTACACCTATCCTATAGTAGGTACTAGTGTGGCGATGATGTCACTATAAGCTATTTATTGAAATTAGTAAAAAGTAATGAGAACATTACTATCGGGGCCACATCATAAACAGATTTCAAAGTAGTATACCCGACATTCTTTATTAGGTTAGGTTCTTACTGATGACCAGGTCTCGCGAGCCGAGCGAGCGTAGCGAGCGTGCCGCGGTAGCGGCCGGCGATGCGCTAAAGACAAAATAAGGTGACATTTATTTGATTAATTCTTAGGTGTGACCACGAAGTTTCGATATATTATGCAAAAAAAAAAGGAATATAACAAGTTGTAACAATTCATTAAAGTGAAAAATAATAATTACGTTACTAAATATTACACTTGGACTTGTTATTTGAATTTCCATCAGATTTTGAGACAGTAACTGCTAACTACCTACTACCTGCATTGTATTGAATACTACTAAACGGAGCACGAAGTCGGCTAGGCCATGAAATCCGGTGTCGCCAAATCCGGTGCTGTACATTCCGGTGTCGTACAATCTCGTGTCGTGCATTCCGGTGTCGCCTTTTCCGGTGCTGTACAATACAGGGATCCGTATCTCTAAGTAGTTTGTGTCTATGTTCAAAACTCTCGTGAAAACTCTACAAAATAAACAGAAAGAAATTAAAATTAAAAAATGTGGAGCGATTCATTATTAATAGTTTTTATTTCCGTTTGTACAGCATTTTTGGGTGAAGGTGAGATCGATTTTAAATATTAATAATTGGCGAATGAATGGCAAAAAAGTTCAATAAGATTTTGCTGGAGTCGTGTCTTCATTGAGCATTGGCGCCTGGCGGTGAGCAAAGCGAACCACCTGATGTTGTAGTTTTATTAAACTAATATTCAACCGATCATAGATCATAATGAAATTTTGCATACAGGTTGTGAGTTTTTATTTCGTCTGAGGTTGTCAGGGGTTAGTTAAGGACATAAGGTACTTTTAATTTCGGAATTCCCGCGGGAACTCCCAACTTATCGCGGATGAAACCTCGGGGAAGAGCTAGTATTACTGCTACTATAGCGAGCTACCATAAATGCGAATGTGACTTTGTTACACTTTCATGTTACAACTAGGTAGGTACTCATCCAATTACCATGAAATCAGAAAAGGACAATGTTGAAAACTCTACGTTCATGTTCATCACACCAAGTTCACCTCCACATGGAATCACACTCTCACCTCTTGATTTGAGGAACAACATGGTGATTTTTGCCAATCTGGTCATAAAAACTATTTCTTTCTTTTACATAGGTTCCTTTAAATATTTTTTACAGGTTTAACATGGATACTAGTTTATAGAACAGAAAAATATCAAAAACTCAAAGTAGAAGTAGAAAGGCAGAGTAAAAAATGTAAGTCATTTGAGAAATATAAACATTAGTGTTCCTTGCACTGTGGTTTTACCTGTGTAAATCAAGATTCCATAAATATCAGGAGCCACACGGCTTTGGAATTCCTTACCTGCTCCTATCAGGGCTGCTAGATCACTGAAGGTATTCAAGGAACTATTGAGAGAACACTGTCTGATTTCTGGTTAGCAAATAAAATTTGTGTATAGTGTATAGTATAATTATGTATTGTGTATTGTATGTATATATTAATTATTTAATTCATCAAAGCTCACCGCCATATGTATTTAGGTATATATCTATGCTGGTTTACACAGTTTCTATTTCATAGTATCATTATTTAAATAAGTATTTAGATGTATAATTATTATGTAAATTAAATGGCCTCACTATCTACCTTTCTCTTTAATATGTATGAAATAGCAAGTAAAACTTAGGAGTTATTTTAAGAGGTGTATTTAGCTAGGTAGCTAATTGCCAAGTAAGTAGGTCATGTCACAATCTTAAACTACCCACATAATTCACTTTATTAAAACAATAAAGCAAAAATGTACCCACACTAATTATATTACAAATACCTACCTACTTTGTATATGACACTCTTGCTTCTCTCTCTCTGTGGAGGTCGCCTATGAAAAGATTACTTTTAGCAATATAGGTCATCTCATTGTACATATTTACATGTGTACATGTAAATGTGTTTTTCTATTGTGTATGTGCAATAAAGTATATTTGATTTGATTTTCTGCCGAGCACTTTTTTATCATGGTCAAAAGTATCTTATGAACTAGTTATCTAGTTCTAGTTTATCTAGAACTAATTTTATAAGTGCCTTTCATATGAATCTGTTCCTCTGTGTGACTAGCTGTTCCTCTGTAGTTTCACCTGCATACATATAAACTTAATTAACAATTTTGACAAAATCATGAGTCTTTACATCACAAAAAGAATCTTGACATGAAGTGAATTCCCAATTTTATGTTTCAGTAGTCGGACGGGCATTAGTTGGGTAATTTCTATATTCAGCTACAAACATCTTACCTTTTACATTTATAGTATTTAGGATAGTTACTATACCCACTTATTGATATAATATATTATATTTTACAAGAAATGCCCTCAATTATCAAAATAGGATCATTTCTAATGGAATTTCAGTGCATAAGAACTAGATATTAATCATACTTTTTTATATTCAGTAGAAAAACGAAAAGAAGCACATGGAGATTCTTTGGACAAACAGCATAAGAAGAAAATAGAACGTGAAGAAGAAAGGCTTAAAAACAACAACAGAGACCTGTCTTTAGTTAAGATGAAATCTATGTTTGCTATTGGATTTGCTTTCACAGCATTACTTAGCATGTTTAATAGCATGTAAGAAAAGCAATTTGTTTTAAGAAATTAATTTGCACTTTTACATCAATAGACGTAAAAAGTGCAATACAATAAGCGTAGGCTAGTTTCCTGGGTAAAAAAATCAAAATTCTATTTAGTCCGTCAGTTAGATAATAAAAAAAATAAAAGACACGTATTTTTTTCTTTTTTAAAATAATGGAAATATGCATAGATAAAGCGCATTAAAGTTTAGGGTGGGGGACTTGTGATGTCACAGCTCGCTATAACGTGCGAACAAACTGTAGCGAGGCGTGACGTCATGTGAAATTTCGACTTGATATATCTCCGTTATTTTTTGGTTACATAAAAAAAAAATACGTGTCCAATATTTTTTAATAATCTACAAAACGGACTAAAAAAGAAAAATTAGGAAACTAGCCTATTGTCTAATTTGTAGACAGGCAAACTGCCTCTTCAGAGATTTAAATGTAGTAAGTAATTTTTTTTCTCAGATTTGATGGTAGGGTTGTAGCCAAGTTGCCATTTCACCCTATATCTTGGATTCAAGGACTAAGTCACAGAAATCTACCAGGAGATGACTACACTGACTGCAGTTTTATATTTCTATATATATTATGTACAATGAGCATAAGGTAATTTACTGTTATAAAAAATCATGTGGCAGTATGGCACTGCAAGGAATTTAGGGTGACCAATCATCAAAAGTAGTGTAGGACGCCCCCCCTGCCAGGTGGAGCGACGATCTGCGGTGGGTGGCTGGCGGATGCGGGTGGCTGAAAATTGGGATAGGTGGCGAACCTTTGGAGAGGCCTATGTTCAGCAGTGGCCTGCTGCAGGCTGAACATGATGATGAATCTTCAAAATCCATAGGGATAGTTAATAACAATTTTAAAATAAAAACTCGCACAATCCAAACGTTTAAACGGGATATTAACCTATAAGGCTGGCAGACATTTACGACTATACATTTGTTTGTGAGCTGTCAGATGCGGTCAAAGCGCAAAAGTATTTATAGATTCACAAATCTTACCTGTTATTATTAGTTTATAGTTTGCATAAAAAAATGTGTAAGTACCTATATGTACCTATACCTTTGTGTACTGTCATCTAAAAATTCCTTGCCATGCCGTCTGCCGGTAGTCGGGCTTTCCTTTATTTTATTTTGTAAGTACTTAATGTGTACTATTTGGATTTCAGACAAAATATTCAGAAGCTATTGGGCTTCGCTCCATCACGTTCAGCGTCCAAACAAGGTGGAACATTGTTTGCTGCCCCTCCAGCTCAGTTCAAGTAACTGTAATATGCGTTTATGATATTGATATAAATTATGTTGCCAGCCCAAAACGGATTTCAAGGTGTCTCCTTTTTTATTTGAGGTTCTGTCACGTGACTAATTTGATCGCAAACCATTACAAACCTATAGCATCACCACCACTACTTGTTATTTTGTACTGAATAGGTAACTAGTTCAATCGTTTAAATTTCATTATTACTATTAATAAAATAATTCCTAGTTAGCATAGCAAGCGTTTTATTCATACTTGGGTAATTAGGCAATTTCTATTAGTACATATTAAGTTCAACCATAGGTTGGTCAGTTAAAAGTCTATCAAAACCATATCTTGTCAAGTCAATTGTTGTGTATTTACTATTAATTATCAGCTCCGCTATAGCTCTCCCGATACCCGGCGCCTGTGTACATCCTAAAAATAAAAGAGACTATAAAATACGAGTTACATAGGTATATTGCCTACTTTGATGAAATTCAAAACCGTAAATACTAAAATCGTATTATCGTCATTTTTGAAATTCGCGGTTTCCGTTTTTACTTCATAGTTACGGGGTGTAACAGTACCTATAAATAAATTATAGTTTACCTTGCATCCCGAATCCAGCGGCTATATACAAGTTGTGATGATATACATGCGGACCCAAAATCCCAGTACCATCATAAGTGTTGTAGTCGTATAATTCAGTTGAATTATTAGTAATCTGTTTGTGGAAAAAGAAGCTATGTAGTACACAACTCAATAACAACAAAAACAAGAGGCTATACATATATCACAAAAAGAAATAGTTCATAAATCATAAAAAAAATCAATAATCTTATAGTAGCTACCTCAGACGAAATAAAATTTCGTCTGAGGTAGCTACCTACTAATATTAGGAATCTGGTTTCCGAAATTTAATTTCTCAAACTCTACACTTTAGTCAGAATAATATGTGGCTTGGCCGTTTCGTCACTGCAAGACAACAGAAAAGTAATTAACAGTGGATAAATTTTTCACCTTACGCTCGCGCGCTCATGTGAATGGAGCGAAATGGCCAAGCCACATATTCTGACTAGGGTGTAGAGTTTGAGAAGTTAGGCCTTGTAGAGTTAGGGTGTGTAGAGTTATTAAGGCTTGGCTCTACATGAGATCTGATAACTTTTTGACAGTGCCCGTCATATGGATTCGTCTTGGCATCATTTTACATGAAAATGTTTTTGGTGAGATTTTGATTTTCAGATACATGTTAATCGAGAATAGTATTGAAATTCTAATTAAAGCTAAAACACGATTACAATAAATTTCCATGACAAAAAAAATATATTTTGGGGTAGGTAAATATAACTACATAGTATAAAACAAAGTCGCTTCCCGCTGTCCCTATGTATGCTTAGATCTTTAAAACTACGTAACGGACTTTTTAGTTTTCGAACCTGCGCAGTGCGCAGGCGACCGGCGCGGCGCAAGATCGAAAATCAACTCTTTCGAATGACACCGTTGACCATAGGGTGCCGCGGTGTAGGTACCTCTGCGTGTGTACGTGTACTACTCCGACCGCCTGCACAAGTCGCATCAGTTTAAAAAAAATCTGATTCTAATTTTTATTCATTCAATTCAATTCAACATGACTAGGTTTTCCTTTTCAATAACCAATGCTTACACAATTTTTTTCACTGTTTTTAACCGACCGGACCGAATCGGTAGACCGCAGTGTGTACCAGTCGTACTGCGCACGGAAGTTCGTGTATTATTTCATACAAAGCGTGCGGCGGCAGCAGTGCAGCCGGCAGCGCCGGCGCTGTGACATATAATATTTAGCGCGCTCCATATTTATAGTACGGGAGATACCGATGCTAAATGGGGATTACCTCGAGCGTCCTTGGGACCTATTGGGTTTTGAAGATAGAGGTAGAAACAAAATAAGGTTATATGATGTTTTTTCATTCACTGGTGGGTTTAGCTTCTACAGGCTTTCAAAAATGTAAAAAAAAAATTGTTACATGGAAATACTCGAGCGCGTCAGATATTGTAGTTTAGGTACTCCAATGTGTCTCTGATATCGAAAATATATTTATCTGCCGATTTGCGTGGTGGGGGTGGCCATCCGGAAGGGGAGAAAATGAAAAAAAAAAATTTACTCCGGCGCGTCAGATATTCAAAGGGGATGTTAAGAGAACCCTAAAAATGCTCCCCTTCAAAAATCTGACGAGGTTATATGATGTTTTTTCATTCACCGGTGGGTTTAGCTTCCACAGGCTTTCAAAAAAGCAAAAAAATCAATTTTGAAATAATCTGACACGCTCGAGTATTTCAAAATTGAGTTTTTTTTTGCAGTTTCAAAAATTCGCTACTACCTTGCGTCACCTCCAAATCAGCAGATTTTCGAAGGGGAGCATTTTTAGGATGGCCACCCCCACCACGCAAATCGGCAGATAAATATGTTTTCGATATCAGAGACACCTTGGAGTATCTAAACTACAATATCTGACGCGCTCGAGTATTTCCATGTTACTATTTTTTTTTACATTTTTGAAAGCCTGTGGAAGCTAAACCCACCGGTGAATGAAAAAACATCATATAACCTTATTATGTTTATACCTCCTAATCTTCAAAACCCAATAGGTCCCAATGACGCTCGAGTTAATCCCGAATTAGCATCGGTATCTCCCGTACTAATAAAAACGTTTAACGTGGATGAAATCGCGGGGCACAGCCACGGTAAATATAAGTATCCAGTATTGTAACTCGGCCGTCCGAAATAAATGCCTACAGACGCGCGGTACGTACCTGAACATGCGACAGGGCTGCCCGCCTCTATAGCATTTTAATTACATTTGCCTACTTTGTGTTTCCATTTAGTTTTGTGATTGTAAATATACTTTTTTTTATACTATAAACAAATAAAATACTTTGTGAATTGAATTGATCGTTATGCGATCGTTCAAATTCCGGTACATTGTATGACTTTTTCTACTGTGGTTTGTGCATTTCACACAATATGAAGTAGGTACCTACGTTGACATGCATTAGTGAAGAAACGCCTAAGTATAACTGGCGTAGGCCACAGCAGGAAGCGGCCGCGGCCCGCGGCCGTGACGGAAAAACTATGGAAAAAATCCATAAAAATCTTTCAATTTTTCTATCCTGGCCCCGTACCGTGCGATAAGGAACATAGTTCCAAAACTACTGAATCAAAGTGGCAGGTAGTCAGTAACGCAATATAAATAAATAAATAATCAATGATGGATTAGTGAAAATAAAGAAGAAATATTTTAATTTTATACTCACATTACCACTTTTTAAATCAGGGAATCTGTTTTTCATTGCTGTTTTTATGACTTCATTTAGATATTGTTCGTCTGTTAAACCCTTTTCATCTATTTCCAGCAATGGCACATGCCCACATAACACAGTGTTCTCTAATCCAGACTTTCTTAACCACATTCCACTTGTGTCCATAACATAAGGTGTGCTTAGACTTGTTACTTTGTTTTGGTCTTCAAAAGAAAATACTTTGAACTCCCTATATAATAACACAAAAGAATATTAATATCAGGTATCCCTAGTATAAGATATTGTGTTTGGTAGATAGAAATTAGCAGAAAAATGTGTATGTATGTTTTTAATAGTTCATATCCAATACATATAAGAGATTTCCACCTATGTACTGGCTCTTCACGATATCTCTGTGACCATAAGCCATAAGGCCTAGAGACTTGAAATTTGGTAGGAATATTCCTTTCGCCAAGTAGAGGTCAACTAAGGGCGGATTTTGTGACTCCAAAACTCACGCGGGTGAAACCACAGGGCACAGCTAGATAGTCCATACAAAGAAAAGGACTATAAATAATTTCAAGTTGTAATAAAAGGCTTCACTGCATGTGTACTGATGCTTTTTTTAATAAATATTGATACGTCTATAAATTAGATTTGCCCTATGGTTTCATGTGCATCAATTTCGAAAGTACATAGTTTTCCTATAATAGTCTTTAAATTATTTGTAACTAAATAAATAGCAAGGATAAAAAGTATCCCATATTAGGCATATTACTTAGGAATAATAAGCTTCTTATAGGTAAAAGTAAAGATTAGTTTTTTGATAATTTGGGTGGCTGAAATGTTAACCGGTTGAGTATCATTTTTTAGGTCAACTTTAAGTAGTAATCTGATTTCATTTAAGAAATTAAGAATAAATAAGTTAACAGCTTTTGCATGGATGCTGACAATTTCTCTATTTTGGGGTATGTGATGTTAACCTATAGGTATTATACAACGTATTAATGAATTAACTGAAAACTAGAAAGTAGTTTGCTCAGAATCAACTAGCGAATCGATCGCACTATGTTTTAATATAGGTTATATTTTTTCATCTTTACTAGCCCATGTCCAAATTATTTATAATACAAGATTTGGCGCGTACGCCGCCCGCAGCAAAAAAATCCGAGCCGGTAGGCGCGGGCGTAGCGCTTGGAATTTCGTAGATAGGTCACCTCCAAACTAATGTTGAATAACTTTTAAAGTATAAATTTTTTCGACATAAAATATATTTTAATCATATTATTGTTTATTTTTTTAAATGGGGTGTATCGGGTTTTCATTTAATTCATTAACACGTTGTATTATCTGTGCCTGTAGTTAGATTATGATACAATTGGCTTAAGACCTTTTCTCATGTTATCTATACAGTTACTATTGTAATAATTGAATTAAAAATAATAATAAAAAATAAAAATAAAATAATAACTCTCAGAACTGGTTTCATAGTTCTAGAGCTTACTCCCTCCAAACACTCCATAAAATAATATTTGAACAAAACAACAGGAACTACCTTTTTACTATAGGCAAAGGTGGTTTAAGCAACCCTTTACCACTTCCAATATTTGCAAGTGATGCTATGTCACCTGACTTATGACCTGTTGCTAAAACACAAGCAGCAAATTTTATATCATGTTCTTCACCATCAGATGTTTTATATTTTACTTTTGTTATTCGTTTGAAGGTCCCTGGGGTAACACCCTCCATTAAAAAGTCACGTTGCAGCTCAGATTCAAAACCAGTCACTTCAGCATTCACATAGACTGTTCCAAGTTGCTTAGATTTCATAATCAGCGCTTTTAAAAAATTATAGGAACTAAATGTGCCTTCATTTTCTGTTCCAATGCAACCTGAGAATACATAAAAGTGATTACAAATAAATCAAACGCAATAAAGGATTTTCTATTAATAATTTTGGTAATCATACCTAGCTTTATACCATCAGTGTTGATCCATGGATACCGTCTTCTTATTTCATCTACTGTTATTAGCTCATTTTTTACACCTAGCTCTCTTTGAATAATCACATTTTGCTCTAGTTTATGAGCATATTTCTCACAAGCTAGTACTAAATAACTTTTTGGATGATAGTGAATATCAATGTCACCTAAATTATCCTTAGAATTTCTGAAAAATTCAGCACTATATTGGGACAGCTGAATATTTTCAGGTAATGAATAATGTTGAGTTATTATGCCGAGTGATGGGCATTTTTGGGCATTTGAATACTAAAAATAAAACACAGACTAGATTTTTAATATGAACTAATTTAAAACAAAAATAAAATCAAACTATAGGTTACCTTAATTTCAAATTTTTATTTATTTAAAAGCTTTATTGTATGGCTCAGTACTTTAGTAATTCAACTTATGTAAAAATAATCATTTATAATACCACTTACAGAAAAATCTTTTTCCAATACTACAACAGAAAGACCTTCTCCAGCTCTAGTTTTCAGCCAGTATGCTACAGAAGATCCTATAAAACCACCTCCGATTATAACGATATCCGCGTGTTGAGGATATATTACAGACTTATTTTTCGAACTAATTAATGGTATGTCTCTTGAAATTATATTCCATGTTTTACTGAATGGATTTTCATTCGATGAGTAAAACTTTATATTTTTAGTAGCAATTTTAAGACCTCTCAATGCTGTTTGATTTTTGTTCAATATTTTATATATTTTGCATATCGCTAACATTGTCGTTTTTTTTGCAAAGTTAAGAAGTATTAATATTATTGTAGTTTTTTTGCAAAGTTAAGAAGTATTAATATTATTGTAGTTTTTTTTTTTTTTTTTTTTTTTTTTTTTTTTTTTTTTTTTTTTTTTTTATGGCAATTGTCATTAATGACATTGTTGCCAGTGTCGCGTTAATTTAATTTGAAAAAAGGATTTAAAATGAACGAGCGAAAATTTTGGGCGTTCGTTGTAATAAGAATAGAGAAATGGGATGGGCTATGTACAATACAACAAGACAGAAATTATATACTTATACTTAAATAAATAAGAGAATATGAACGAATAATAAGTCATAATTTAATGTCGTTAAAAGTAAGAAAGTCTACTAGGATTTTATAAATTTTGAAGTCTAAAGAGTGAAGAAGGGTGATGATGGATGTGGGGAGCGGAATTTTACAGAATACAAGGTCAGAAAATAAATAATTATGGTTAAAACGAGGACATGAAAAGATGACGTGATTAAGGTCTCCTTCGGAGAGACCACATTCACACAAAGATGAATTAAGGCAATGAATTTTGTGAAGATGAACTGGGATGCAACAGTGACCTAACCTCATACGAATAATCGAGGAGCAGATTTTTTTGTTGAAATTCCATCGGGAAAACCAGGGTTTATTAGGGATACTTGGTTGGATTACCCCAAACCAAGCACCCTTTGATTTTTTAGATTTATCCCAGAGGGCAGACCAAGTTTTATATAGGGACTGTTTCGGGAGAGATATAAGATCATGGCAATAACATCGGAACGGCACCCTGTCACCGCAGACAATGGCGTCCTTGGCAACCAAGTCCACACGCTCATTGCCAGCAATGCCAGCGTGCCCCGGAATCCAAGCCATTGCCAGCTCGTGACCTTGATTAATATAAGATTTTACGGCTGCTTTAATTTCGAAAATAATTGGGTTGTTGTTTTTTGAAAAGGGATTTGAAATTAGGGCCTGGAGGGAGCTACGGGAATCGGAGAAAATAAGGCATTTGTGGAGTTTGAAAAGAAGAGCGTACTTAACACTATTGAGAATGGCTAAAGATTCCCCAGTAAAAACCGAGGACTCTGGGGGACATTTAATTTTTTGAACTATATTATATTCTTCGTGGAATACTCCCACACCAGCACTCCTGTCAGAAGTGGCGCGCTCTGGTGCTTAATAAACGCAAAAAATGGGCAAAAACAAAAAATACAATAGCCTATGTGATTTTTAGGTAAATTAAACCAAATAATAAAATGAAATAGCTAAATATTATAATGAAATATAATATGGTCAAAATAAAAATACCAAATATTTGTATGGTTCATTTTTTAATCATAAAATTAATAATTTAGGTAGCTACAGTTTTGTAAAAGCTTTGGAATTAAATTATTGTGATATCATAGTTTATGTATCAGAGTTTAATAAAAATAATATTTAATTACAATGGTGGATTTCATTTTAGTCTCTAAGTTTACAATTTAATCAAAATATATTTTTTATTATTCTGTCACTGATTTTTCCTGTTTAAACAGGGGCTTTTGGATATTTATGATAGCACATATTATGACAAAAACAATTCCATCGACATGAGGTAAAAATGACACTGGTATTTTGGGAAGAATATAGTCTTTTATTTTTTGATTCACTCGTTCAATGTGTATTCTCACTGAAGCAAAACCTAAATTGGAACCAATTTAGGGACCAATTTGGGGTCGGTGAGTGAGAGAGAGAGCGAGTGATCACACTTCATTAAAATGTACCCACAGCAGTCGATTTAGAGTACAATTTAGTGTATTGTGATTACTCGCTCTCTCTCTCTCACTCACCGACCCTAAATTGGACGCAGATAAGCAATAACATGTTAACCCACAAAATTAAGTTACCTATTCAGAACGATTTATTGAGAGTTAGAGAACGTTTTTTAACTATGTGTTTACCTTATTACATTGTTTAAGTATGTAACTAAATGAAATAATGATGAATGATGAATGA
Source organism: Zygaena filipendulae (assembly GCA_907165275.2). Lineage (NCBI taxonomy): Eukaryota > Metazoa > Arthropoda > Insecta > Lepidoptera > Zygaenidae > Zygaena > Zygaena filipendulae. Next base: position 6,242,854 of record OU015649.1, read on the forward strand.
TGAATGAATAAATGATAGGTAATGAATAAAAAATGTTGACACAAATGGCGCTCCTACTTTTAAAACACGATTTACTCAAAATTTCTCCAGTGTAGTGGACACTATTGCTTATTATTATGCTATGTCCAATTGTATGCGATTTAGAGCACTAAATTGGTGTCTTGAAATTGCAAGGTGTAATAAGCGCTTAAGAGACATTTGGCGGCATTTGGGCAAAATCGACGTCAGTTTTATTTCCTTGTTTTGCAAATTACATCTCAAATTAACTAGAATTTACGCGTGAGGTAATTTATAGAACTAAAGTGTTGCCAACTCTGAAAAATATTTACCCCTAAAGGTTAAGTCAAAAACATGGAATTAATAGGTACTTGGTCAAAAACCCCTAAATCCCCCTAAAAAAAATAATATTTCATCCTCAGAAGAATAACAGCTAAACTGTTATTGTTCTGAGATTACATCCACAGAGTACTTTTTTAATATCATTTCATCCAAGTGTGCGTTCCGTGGGTTTGGGCGCAGTTGTTCGGTTAAAATTTTACTCGTTTGAGTTGCAACCAGAGAACGATCGAGTTGTTTTTATAACCTCAAAATATTTGAAATTTCAGGCGCTATTTGTTTTCTCTCAACTCACATTGCAAATAAGACTGTTTTTCATCCAATTATAAACTTTTTGTGACTACGATACCTCCCCTTTGTTTGTTAGAACTCCGATTGATTTCTTTTTCGACGAATCCGGTTTTTGGCGCAACTTTTGACACTTCATAAACAATACATAGTTGTCAGAGTGAAAATTAACCTGCTTCGGAGATGGTTGTTTGGTTGTTGCACTCTGAGTCACGGAACGGGTGAAACTACACTCTGACAGCTGTCAGAGTAAAATTTCACCAAGCCACAGAACGGGTTCAGAGCGCGCTCGAGCGCGTTCGAGTGCATTCGTACGAATCCACGGAACGCACACCAGAGCGCGCTCGAGCGCGGTCGAGTGCATTCGTGCGAATCCACGGAACGCACACACCCAACAAGTGATGGTGTTGGTGGTGTTGATCTTTGCAACCCAAGGAATAGGTAAGTACCTTTGCTTAAAGGACTTGTATCCATGGCCGTTAAATAAATTAAAAAATTAGTAAGTACCTTTTCAACTACGTGACATTGGCGGAGTCAATGTGAGAAAGGCAACGCAGTGAACTGTGAAACCTTTTTTTAAAAAAAGAAGAAGAAGAAGGTAAGTACCTACTTAATTATTATTTACTATAGATAATGTACTTTGGTACACAAATTAACTAGCTTTGGTATATTTACTATCTATTTTTTGTTATTGATTTAAATCAAATTTCACGAAAATATAAATAGGAGCTTTTAATGTTCAGGTAACTTTTGTTTTTTAGGTTATACTTCAATAATAAATGTACGAGTTCAATTTATTTGAAAATGTACAAGTTCTCAGAAAACACGAATCTAGAAGAGTCCAGATATGCTATGATAGAGAAATCTATCGCGTCAAAAAATGCAAAAAGAAAAGGTGTAAATGGTACAGAACCGATAAAACCCAAAAAGCTCAAATTGTGTAAAGACAATCAAATACTTCCACCAACGAATGGCGAGCAAACAAAAAAAACGAGGAATCCAATAAACAAGTCTTACACACAAGAGAAGAACACACCGGAAGATCTACTTCAGGCACGGAAGGCATTGCCTGTTTACTCAGTAAGATACAGGTATACCAAGATTTTTTTACATTTTTGTTGAACAAATTGAATTATATTTAATTAGTAACATATTTATCCTTTGAATACCTTAAATCATAATAACTTACAGTACTGGCTCAATTGGTGGTTAAACTTGGGCACAACTTAAAACGACAAAAATTTTTTCAGATTAATTGAAGAAATTAAAAAACATCATACAATGATTGTTCTCGCAGAAACTGGTAGTGGTAAAACTACGCAAATACCGCAGCTGATACACGAACATCGGCTTGAGGGTGTGGGTTCAATAGTGGTCACCCAACCTCGCAGAGTTGCTGCTATCACCATAGCACAGAGAGTTGCAGCAGAAATGAACACACAAGTAGGAAGCATAGTTGGGTTTGTTTCACAGTTTATTATTTGACACATACCATAAATTATGATTTTGAGTTTTACACCTAAGTTGTGTCACAGGATCAAAAACTAAGGTCATCTCAGACTGGGACTTTAAATGTATATTATTAGGCACCTAATGATGGTTATCATTAGTTGCCATTGGGATCGATCAGCACAAACATACACAAATAGACAGACAGACAAAAATTAAAAAATTGTTTTTTTTCTTATGTAAGTACCTCCCATATATACTTTCATATGCATTTAGTGAAAAGCTGTTAATTTGGAATTACAAACAGACACTTCAATTTTATTTATATGTGTATATAGATAGATGTATAGATAATAACTTGTATTTCTGTAATTGTGGCCAATGTTAGATTGTCCCTCAAGATAAAACACAGTGTCTCTTTCGAAAACTAGTTTATTTCTTGGAAACCAATATGGCTGCTGAGTGGTGGTTTAAATTATTGAATCGAATAACGAGACAGGTGTGTATTTGCTATGACCTCCATCAAACAATCAATCATAATCAAGTTGATTTTTAACCGACTTTCAAAAAGGAGGAGGTTCTATGTTCGATTGTATGTATGTTGTTTTTTTTATGTATGTTCACCGATTACTCAAAGACGGTTGGACCGATTTGAAAAATTCTTTTTTTGTTTGAAAGGGTATACTCCCAATTAGGTCCCATTGCCACCAAGTCGGGATCTGATGATGGGATCTTGGAGAAATCGAGGGAACTCTTCAAAAATTATACTCACACCTATAGCGATTTGGGTATTTTTGATAGTAAATCGTTTATTTGCTTTCGGAAAGCAAAATTTGAAGAAGTGGAACTGATGATGAAGACCACAGATAGTCATTGGAACTACTCAATAATGGGTATTTCACGGGTTCCGAATCGTTAATTTTAATATGGTTTCTAAACAATTTATGCCTGTCACAATGCATATGGTGAAGTGGAACTGATGGTGATGTACTAGGAGAACTCCTCAACAATTAAGTCCCTGCGTCGGGAAAAGCAATATTTTGTAAAAGGTGATGCGCAGTTGACATAAGCTATTGTAACTTAGAGAAATTACAAACTAAGTCACTTAAAAGCGAGAAATAAACAAAATTTTAACAAAAAAATTAAAACCGACTTCCAAAAACACAGAACTGGAAAGCTAAAAATAAAAAGCTAAAAATAACTAAATACCTATTTAATCCAAAAGACAAAAACACGCGTAATATTATTATTGGTTTGTGCTACCACTGATCGGTATGAAGTCGGTGACAAATATGGAGGGGAAAGATGGGCTAAGTCGACTCCCGCCACCAGCTCTTCATGAGCAGAACAACCCAAGTGGTAGCACAAACCAATAATAATATTACGTATATTTTGTCTTTTGGAATAAATCGGTATTTTGTTATTTTTAGCTTTTTATTTTTAGCTTTTCAGTTTTGAGTACCTAATTCCTACAATTTCTGGTAGTCAATCATAATCATCTGGATTTAAATTGATTGTCAGAAAAAAATTATAACTTCAAAAATTATAAGACAGTTATTACTGTAAGAAAATGGCGAATTAAATAATTAAAAATGATAGCAACAAAAGTTATAATATAATTTCCTTGCTGGTTCACTTACATCTCAGAACAATAACACTGAATCAATGATTATTTTACATAGAGTGTCATTGATTTACAAGGAGTATTTTATGCATGACAACTTTAAAAAATGACATATAGTAGATATTTTTCAATTCTTGTTGGGTGTTTGATATTGAAGACCCTATCTTTGGTATTGTTTCTTCTAAATATATTCTATGTAAAAATGCACCTATAAAGTTTTATTATACTAGTTTTATTTTATCACTTTTATTATTTGTTGCCTGTTGTCTAAATTTTTACAAAATTGTTTCAGTTATTCTGTCAGATTTGAAGATGTTACAAGTCAAAGAACAAAAGTAAAATATTCAACAGATGGCATGTTACTTAGAGAAGCAATAAATGACCCATTACTCAAGAAATATTCATTTGTTATATTAGATGAAGCTCATGAACGCACAATCAACACTGATATTCTTTTTGGTATTGTAAAATTAGCACAGCAAGAGAGAAGTGCTAAGAATATTAATCCATTAAAGGTAAATAAATATGATCTTGTGTGCTAATAGACATAGAAACAATTGTTTCCTACAACTTCGTTACCTTAATCCAGAACATATGAGTGCCGAATTTCATCTAAGTCATTTCAGCCAATATTTGTCTGAGTTTAATTGAGTTGAGTACAATAAACATTTAACTTGTTAACACACAGTTTCATATTCATAATATTAGTAACTAGGTGCCAGAGTTTCACTCAGTGTTATTTTTATTTAGATACCATCAAATTAAACCTCATTATATTATGTATTTCTAATTATAGGTCATTATTATGTCAGCTACTATGGACGTGGATCCATTCAGGAAATACTTTGATAATTGTCCTGTAATTTATTTGGAAGGCCGAGCCTACCCTGTCAATATGTTCTATTTGGTGAGGAAACAAGATGATTACCAGTATGCAGCAGTTTGCACAGTGTTCCAATTGCACTCAACAACACCTCCAGAGTAAGTGGTGCCAATAGGGTAATTGCATGAATTTTTTTTTTCAGTCAATTTTAAAGATATATGGCCTACTTAAACAAAGCAACAAAAAGAAAAAATATATATGCATAAATTAATTCAATAGAGCGTTTCAAAGTTCCTACTTTAGACCTTACCGCCGAAACGCGGAATGACGTCACTTGTTCAAAATTACGCTTTATTAATCTGTGATAGAAATGTCACTGTCGTATTGACAGGGTCATGTGACACTGACAGACAGATAACTTCTATATCCAAAAGCGAAATTAAGGTTGAACTGTGTCGATTTACTTCCAAAAGTTCCAGTAAAGAATCGAAATGCATCTTACCAATGCATTTTAAAGTAAAAAACTTCAGAAAATGGAAAATATGTGTTGACTGTATGCATTTAGTTTCTTTTGCCTTCTCTGAAAGAGGAAATGTTTGCTAAAAAATAAAAGTGACGTCATGTGCCTAGCTTGGCTGTGATTGGTGTTTCGTTGCAACGTTCCGTTTCACAAAATTAAAAGTTGAATATTTTGGAAACTATTGAAATTTTTTTAGTAAATCTTTCACGATAACGCTTTTCTAAGGCTCTATTTTTGAAATATTGACACAATTTCTTATTATAAATTTCATGCAAGTACCCTATAGCTCTTGACAATTTTTTTTTAGTCTGTCGTGTAGATTCATAAAAAATATTGGACACATTTTTTTTGTTTTTTTTACGTAATCAAAAAATAACGGTGAAATATTGTGTTGAAATTTCGCGTGACGTCAAAACCCGGTGCAGTTTGTACGAGGCTTATACCAAATAATGACGTCACAGGTCCCCCACACCAAACTTGGATGCGCTTTATCTATGTTTATTTTCATTAATTTGTGTTCCGTAAATTTGTTTCTATCATTTTTTTATTTTCTAACTGACGGACTAATTAGAATTTTGATGTTCACACCGCGGAAAATACCCGATTCCAGCATGTATAGTTTTCACATCATATTATAATTACTAGCTGTTCCCCGCGGTTTCACCCGCGTTAATTTCGGTATTCCTGCAGGAATTCCGGGATAAAAGTACCCTATGTCCTTCTCTGTACCCCTGACAACGTGCGTGCAAAATTTCATGACGATCGGTTGAGCCGTAGAGGCGTGAAAGCGTAACAAACAAACAAACTCACTGTTTGTATTTTTAAATTTTCATTAGTTATATCAAACAAAAAGAAGAAAGAGATAGCAACTGACTGAATCCCATAAATCCCATCAAAAACCTAAATGTAAACGTGGAAAGTGGAAGCCATGTTCAGTTTTAGGAATATGCTTGATTGTCGACTTCGCCGTCAAAAGAATTGTTGAGATCTAAATCTAAATAGTGTCAAGTTCTGTAGATTAATTAAATTTATTTAAATGAGCATACAAATGGACTAGTTTTCACATAATAAATTTTATATATATCTATACATCTATACATATTAATAAAATTGAAGTGTGTTTGAAATTCTAAATTAACAGCTTTTCACTTAATGCATATATGAAAGTATATATATATATAATACTCAGGTATAGTATAAAAAAAAATTCTCTCTGTTCTTTTCGGCTAATCTCTGAAAAGACTGGACCGATTTTAACGAGACTTTTACTGGCAGATAGCTGATGTTATAAGGAGTAGCTACTTTTATTTTAGAAAAAATAGTTCCTGCGGGAATTTCGAAACTCACGCGAGTGAAACCGCGGGGCACAGCTAGTATATAATAAATTCACTGTTTTCTGATGTTTTCCTTTGCATACACACAAGCACCTAGCTTGATGCCAAATTTGAACTTTATAGGTCTAGCTCTCGATCTCGTGTGTCTAGATTCACCTACTTTCATACCTGACTTTATTACTTTATTGATACTAATTATCATCAATAATTATTAGTTTTCTGGTATTTTTCCATTTCTAGGTCAAGGTTAAAGTTTCTAGGTCATCTGGAAGTGGCTAAGGTTTTGGATCTATAAGTCAGTCAGTCTTGAAAATGCCGGTTTTTAAAAGTTAATATATTAATAACTGTATGAGCTATACAGGCTGTTGTTTTGGTCAACAACGCCCGTCACAGAGGTGGTTGTACTAACGATACTGATGTCAAAAAAAATATAAAAAAAAATAATTATTTTTTCAAGGAAAATCCGAAAAAATTATTTATTTTGTTTATACAAGCGGGCGAGCCTACGCTACCGGTCGTTGACCGCGCGCGCGGCGCGCATCATATGGGATGCAATAGTACCTACGTACATAGTACCTACATACACCCCGCCTCGGTGGGAACGCGGGCGAATGCGGCGGGGCGGCCGGGCGGCGGGGGCCGGGGGGCGCGGCGATGTGCCACCCCCGCCCGCCGGCGCTAGCGCCAGTGCAGCGGCCAGGCGACAGCCAGTCTGCCTACCACAGCCGCGGCTATTGCGCGTGCGTTGTTTCTGCGCTAAAATGGCTCGGTCGTTCGCAGGATTAACCAATAGTGAAATTTACGATTTATTGAGTATTTAGTAATAGCGAAGATGAAGCGAATAGTGTGGCCGAGTGGAGTGCGACGTTTTCAACTCGTCCAAGTGAAACTCGTTACACCATAAGGACTGTTGTTTTTAGTCTCAGGGAATGGGTAACATTCGCTACACCTCGTCACACAACAGGTAGAGGTCAATCTGGGCTCCCTGTTAATGTTCAAGATGCAGTCCTTGAATACCTACTTTCGTGCGCAGCCGCGCGCGAATACCTACCTGGGATGCTGGGCGAAGCTTTGGCATTGACCATTTAACATCGGAGTTTGGTGATCGTTGGATAGGAAGAGGTGGACCCATACCGTGGCCACCACGTTCACCCGATCTAACTCAATTGGACTTTTATTTGTGGGGTGACGTAAAGTGGTACGCATGACGAATACGCCGACACATTAAAACAAGAGATACTGAACGCTTTAGAAGTGATTACGAAGAATGAAACTGTTTTATCGCGATTAAAAGACAATTTGCGATGTCGTGCTTCTGTGTGCATCGCGCAACGCGATAGACACTTTGAACAGATTCTTAGGTTAACCGTTAACGTAAAATCAGTGTAAATAAAAAAAACTTTTAGAAGACTTCGTGTTATGTGTAATCAATAATTTGTAAATCACGTTTAATGATTGTAAATAAGTTCGTTCACCTTTTTAAATACGCCAAAGGTACTTAATAACAGCGCCATAGAACTTTAATGGATATTATTAATGGATAAAAATGTCATTTCTAATTTAATAATTTCTAAATTATTCAGTTCCTTTGCCGGTCCTAAGCCCAGTAAAGTATGGAGGGAAAGAGAGTCTAAAATGTTTTGTTTACTTACCGTGATCTAAATAGGTAAAACGTTTGTGCAAAAGTAGGTACCTACCTACTAGGTAGGTAGGTACCGACGACGACGAGACGCGCGATGTAGCTGCTCGTAGCGCGTAGAATCTATGATGTCGTAGCTCTAGTCTACGCGCTAAGGCTTTACCAATTACCATTTAATGTAAACATTTTTAGATATCTTGTGCAGAGATTTTCTTTTAAATAATGTTCCGAATTATAAAAAATATATTTTTTTTATATTTTTTTTAGAACCCATATTAGTTATATTACTACCTCCGTTACGCGCGTTGCTGACCAAAACAACATTCTGTATTTATAAAATTTTGGATTTTAAGACAAGCTGTTTAATAAATGTGCCCATGTGTGTGGTCACCCAAGTTTCGAGTTGTGAAGAAGTCAGAAGTAGCTTGACATGGTTCGTGTAATATTACACACGGCTGGTCCGTCGCCAGTTCCCTTTTCTTTGAACTTGGCTGGACACGCTGTCGCGTGGCTTATTTATGTAACTGCAGACACATTCTTGGTTTATTGTTTCAGTGAAGATTTTTTGGTCTTTCTGACGGGTCAAGAAGAAATAGAGAATGTAATGCACAGTATTATACAAATTGCGAAGGTAGGTCCTTACAAATTACTTGACTATATATTTTTAACCGACTTCAAAAGAAGAGATTATAATACTACTAGCTGTTCCCAGCGGTTTCACCCACGTTAGTTACGGAGATTTCGCGGGTATTCCGAGATAAAAGTACTTACTACCTACTATATAGCGTAAATATAGCGTAGTATTTTTCTGTACCTACATACTCTGACAACTGTAGGTAGTATGCAAAATTTAATGTAGTTTCTTCCGCGTTAATTTCGAAATTCCCGTTGCAATTCCAGGACAAAAAGTAGCCTATGTCCTTCTCTGTACCCCTGACAACATGTATGCAAAATTTCGTGGTGATCGGTTGAGCCGTTTAACCGTGTAAGCGTAACAAACAAACAAACTCCCTTTGCATTTATAATATTAGTAAGGATGTTTAGGATGTTTGAGTGTATGTATGTTTTTTAATGTATATTCATTGTTCAGATCACTCCGACACCGACTTCAAACCGATCTATTGATAATAATATTACGTGCATTTTTGTGGTATGTTTTAAATCTGTATTGTAAACGGTTGTCGTAACGAATAAAGTTAAGTTAGTTAATTTTATTTACTTAGTTATTTAGTGTAGTGCATTTTTATGGTTTTTGACGTCGGTTTCTTTTTAAGTTTGTTACTACTTTTACAGGTCTATTTTCTTTGGAAAGAAACTGGCTTTTTTCACATTTATTACTATTGCTTGACAGGAAACACCAGGACCCCCAATAAAAGTGTGTCCCTTGTATGCTGGTCTGCCGCCAGCTAAACAACTTCAAGTGTGGAAAAACGCACCCGAAGGCACAAGGAAAGTAGTGCTGGCCACCAATATTGCAGAGGCTTCTGTCACTATACCATCAATAAAGTGTGTGATCGACACTGGCGTAGTCAAGGAGAGGTCAGTGATTTTTAAGTGTTAATTAGTTGTTTTGCGCAATGGGGTACTTGCATGAAATTTATAATAAGAAATTGTGTCAAGATTTCAAAAATAGAGCCTTAGAAAAGCGTTATCGTGAAAGATTTACTAAAAAAATTTCAATAGTTTCCAAAATATTCAACTTTTAATTTTGTGAAACGGAACGTTGCAAGGAAACACCAATCACAGCCAAGCTTGACACATGACGTCACTTTTATTTTTTTAGGAAACATTTACCTCTTTCAGAGAAGGCAAAATGCATACAGTCAACGCATATTTTCCATTTTCTGAAGTTTTTTACTTTAAAATGCATCGGTAAGATGCATTTCAATTCTTTACTGGAACTTTTGGAAGTAAATCGACACAGTTCAACCTTAATTTCGCTTTTGGATATTGAAGTTATCTGTCTGTCAGTGTCACATGATCCTGTCAATACGACAGTGACATTTCTATCACAGATTAATAAGGCGTAATTTTGAACTAGTGACGTCATTCCGCGTTTCGGCGGTAAGGTCTAAAGTAGAAACTTTGAAACGCTCTATTGAATTAATTTATGCATATAATTTTTTTCTTTTTTTTGCTTTATTTAAGTAGGCCATATATCTTTAAAATAGATTGAAAAAAAAATTCATGCAAGTACCCTATGTAACCGGCTGAAGTTTGTTCGCAAAGAGTATATAACCACTTCTGTTCGATCCTTTCTCTACTATTACTCCACTCTTTGACTTTAGGCAGGGCGTAGAGCACCCCGACATTCTAATTTAGGTTAGGTTTGTACTGCTGACCAAGTCGAGCGAGCGTAGCTGTGGCAGGTGCCGGCGATGCGCTAATATAATATAATACACACAATACATTCATCATCATAGTCGTCACCATTTGTCTTGATTCACTCGCTCCGAAGTTACCGCAGCTCAGGTGAAATCGCAGGTGGTCAGTTAGTATAATGGGCATGTTGACTAATTTTTATTTTTTAGTCCGTCTTATAGATTATTAAAAAATATTGGACACGTATTTTTTCTTTTTTTACGTAATCAAAAAATAACGGCGATATACTGAGTTGAAATTTCGCGTGACGTCACTATTCTGACAGTTTGTATGGCGGTTTTAGCGGTTAGTGACGTCACGACCCCCCATCCTAAACTTTAATCCGCTTTATCTCTATATATTTTAATTTATTTGAAAAAGCAAAAAATACGGGTCTATTGTTTTTTTATTTTCTAACTGACGGACTAATTGAAATTTTGATTTTCAAAAGTAGTCCACATCCCTATTAAATTCACAAAACTAAATGGCCTTTGTCTATCAAAATCGCAGGTGGACAGTTAGTATAATTAAATTCACACAAATAAATGGCCTTTGTCTATCATTTGACGTCCGTCGGTTAATAATATGACGGCGATAAGTAACGTAAAGGTACAAGTAAACACGCGAGCCGAGCCTGGCTCCGCTCGTGATTTAGCGCGCCACGCGCTGTTTAAACAACTTCGCTCGGCGCGGCTCGGCAAAGTTCGCACGATCCATCACTTGTCGGTTTTTTCGACACGGATCAAAGGCGCGCGCGCCATCTTCGGCTCGGCTTGTGTTAATACAAACAGATAGTACAGAGCGCGCGACGAAGGAAGACCCATTCGTGCCGCATCTCCACGGACGGCTCGGCTCGCGTAGGATCGTGCTACCCCGTTTCGTTTAAACGAGCCGGCTTGCGTCCTAAGTAAGCCGAGCCGCGCCTACACGGATGTTGCAGCGCAGTGCGGCTCGTGTTACAGCGGGCCGTTTAACTGCGCCTTAATGAATGAACATGTGGGCGTGCCGCAGGACGTGGTGCACGGCGACGGGCGCGGAGCGGCTGCGCGTGCGGCCCGTGGCGCAGTCGGCGGCGTGGCAGCGCGCAGGCCGCGCCGGCCGCACGGGTCCCGGCGCCTGCTACCGCCTCTACACCGACACCGACTTCGCCGCGCGCCCCAAACAGACCACCCCAGAAATTGTCCGGTGAGTAGGAACTATTCTGAATATTTATAAATGCGAAAGTGAGTTTATTTATTTTGTGATAGGTGTATCACGACCCGATAGGCAGCTAGCTGCCCGACAGCTAATCAAGAGGTTCCAGGTTCGATTCTCGGTGGGGGTAGACTTTGTGTGATGAACATTATCGCGTTTCATATTCCGATTGGTGCCTGTTTATATGTATATAGTAGGTATAATATATATAATAACTAGCTGTCCCCCGCGATTTCATCCGCGGTAATTTCGGAGTTCCCGCGGTAATTCCGGAGTTCCCGCGGTAATTCCGGGAAAAAAGTGCTGTAGTTTGCGGTGATAAGCAGTTCCCCGTATTAATTCCGGAGTTCCTATCTTTCCTATATTATAAATGGTTAAAAAAAATTATCAAAATCCGTTCAGTAGTTTCGGAGTCCATCGCGGACAAACAACGTGATACGTGGTTTATATTAAGATTAAGATAAGATATATATTAAGATATCACTTCATATTCATATATTGCCTGACCACAAAGCAATAAATTAAAATAAAATAAAATAAAATAAAATAAAATAAAATAAAATAAAATAAAATAAAATAAAATAAAATAAAATAAAATAAAATGAAATGAAATGAAATGAAATGAAATGAAATGAAATGAAATGAAATGAAATGAAATGAAATGAAATGAAATGAAATGAAATGAAATGAAATGAAATGAAATGAAATGAAATGAAATGAAATGAAATGAAATGAAATGAAATGAAATGAAATGAAATGAAATGAAATGAAATGAAATGAAATGAAATGAAATGAAATGAAATGAAATGAAATGAAATGAAATGAAATGAAATGAAATGAAATGAAATGAAATGAAATGAAATGAAATGAAATGAAATGAAATGAAATGAAATGAAATGAAATGAAATGAAATGAAATGAAATGAAATGAAATGAAATGAAATGAAATGAAATGAAATGAAATGAAATGAAATGAAATGAAATGAAATGAAATGAAATGAAATGAAATAAAACGAAATAAAACGAAATAAAACAAAGTCCTCCGCTGCATCTGTCTGTCTGTCTGTTCGAGATGCTCGAAAACTAATAACCGGATTCTCATGCGTATTTCACCAATAGATAGATAATAGATAGAGTGATTCATGAGAAATGTTTAGGTATATAATTTGTCAAGGTTTCGTGTAAATTGCTTGAAATAATATAACGATAATTGGCTACTTGACAAAAAAATTTTTTTTTGTCCGTCGTGTAGATTAGTAAAAAATATTGGACACGTATTTTTTCTTTTTTTACGTACTTAAAAAATAACAGAGATACATTGAGTTGAAATTTCGCGTGACGTCACAATTCAATGCGGTTTGTATGGCGCTTATAATGAATATTGACGTCACGAGCCCCCCACCCTAAACTTTAATGCGCTTTATCTATGTTCATTTTCATTAAATTGAAAAAGCAAAAAATACGTGTCTATTATTTTTTTATTTTCTAACTGACGGACTAATTAGAATTTTGATATTCATACCTTGGAGAATACCCAATTGTTGAAAGTGTGGGAAAAAATGCATCAAATGCATACTACACGTTGTCAGGGAGTACAGAGAAGGACATAGAGTACTTTTGACCCCGAAATTCCCGCAGGATCTTTAAAGTTAACGCGGGTGAAAGTTAATTTAATTATGATTACGAACAGCACAAGATATCTGAAAGTGTTGTTGTTTTGGTTTCAGATGTCCACTGACTCCCACAACGCTGATGCTAGTGGCCGCCGGCAGGGACCCGACCACGTTCCCATTGATGGATGCCCCGCCACAAGAGTCTATCAAAGCTTCCCTGTCGTTGCTGAAGGAATTAGGTAAGTATATAAATAACGAGAAATAATCATCACATACATACATTATTATTATAAAACAAAGTACTCCGCCGCGTCTATCTGTCTGTCTGTTTGCGATAAACTCAAAAACTGCTGAACGGATTTTCATGCGGATTTCTCCAATAGATGAGTGAGTCATGTAGATGGTTCAGGTACATAATTTGTCAAGGTTTTGTGTAAAATGTTTAAAATATAAAAAACTGGCTTTCGCATTTTTAAAAGTAAGGATTTTAAGAAGAAAGTATTTTGTTGCGATTTAACGCCTGAAAGACCGATCGTAATGAAATTTTGCAACACGTCAGGGGTACAGAGAAGGTCATGGAATCCCGCGGGAACTTCGAAATTAACATGGATGAATCCGCGCGGAACAGCTAGTATGTACTAAATAATAATTTATGTTACTACACAAGTACACATTACTGTTTACTTCTTAAATTATGTTAATTTTGGTTGAGAATAATGTTCTACTTCTCTTTTTATTTCAGGCGCAATCGATTCTGTCGTAAAGCCAAAGTTAACACCTATCGGAAAGAAAATGGCAACATTCCCAATAGATCCAAAGTTTGCCAGGATCTTAATAAACGCCCCCGAATATAATTGCCTGGAAGAGGTGTGTATTTCTTGTTATGTCTTGTGTTATGTCTTGATTCAGAATACTATTTACCGAAGGAATACCGATACCTTAAGCAAATGGCAAATGTTATTTCGTTTCGTGTGACACGTGTTAAATTAACCTATCCCTGCGTTAGCATTATACTTTAAGTGGAAAAACTTGTTAAAAAATTTATCATGTCCTACATTCTTTACCTGCATTTAGCTTATGTATAGTTTAAAACAAACTAAATTACATAGCTATATGGGTAAATTCTTTGATATTTTCTTGACTTTTGCAGGCGCTGAGTTTGGTTGCAGTACTCTCAAGTGAGAATATATTTTATTCGCCAGCGAATAAAAGAGGGGAAGCACTTATGGCCAAAGAGAAGTTCCTTTCACCGTTAGGAGACCATATAACTTTGCTGACGGTTTTTAAAGCATTTTGCTCGGCCACCCTTAAGAAGGTTTGTTACATGACATATGAAAGTGAAAGATTTGTTTTTATTTTAATTAAGCAGATAATTGAAACTCTGATCAAGGTCAAAACACAATCACGATAATTTTTGTAGACAGACATAACATCCAAAGTAGTCGGTAGATTGTTATCTTAGGATGCTTGTAATTATTAAAGTCAGTGGTTAGAATTTCAAAACTTGATTTTGTTGCAACGGAGGTTGATATATTTATTTATTTATTTATTTATTTATTTATTTATAATTCAGGCAGGCAGTTAATGCAACTGATAGGTGCCTGTATCCAGTTATACACTATTTCTTATCTTTTAATTGTATCAAATATTTATCCAATCTGTTGTACCTAAATATTGACAAATCTAGAACAATGTTTGTTTTGGCGAATTTTGATTTTTAAATCATTGGACGCATCGCTTTGTCATGCAGTAATATGACTCTTATCTTTTTAGCATTGTGTTTTAGATTCAAACGTCGTATTTCATCTGTGTGCCAAATTTCATCCAAATCTGCTGCTTTTGTTTAAGGTCTTTACCCACTAAACCGCACCATGACCGTGCTAGGAACGTGTCCGACATGAAAAGCAACACGACACGGTCTGCCTTGCCCACTACAATGGATTAACGGCGTTCTGTGCCCGTATACATCGCATATGATGCCCGTATGCAACCCGTTTGCAACCCGCATGTTGCCCGTATGTAGTGTAGTATAATATTGGACGTTATTCAGGCACTTAGTTGATGATGACGGTCATCATACGCGGTTATTACCCGTATGCTCCCCGTTGCGCCGCCTGCGCGCACCGGCCCGACACCGACGCGTGCCATGCGCCATTTTTTGCTTTTTTAAATAAGTTTAAATATACAGAGATAAAGCGCATTAAAGTTTAGGGTGAGGGGGTCGTGACGTCACTAACCGCTAAAACCGCCATACAAACTGTCAGAATAGTGACGTCACGCGAAATTTCATCTCAATATATCGCCGTTATTTTTTGATTACGTAAAAAAAAAGAAAAAATACGTGTCCAATATTTTTTAATAATCTACAAGACGGACTAAAAAATAAAAAATAAGCACGCGACGGTGCTGGCCGGTGAGGGAACGGTGTAGTGGGCATAGTCTGATACTTTTTAATACAAAGAATATTTTTATGGCTGACCCGTTTCTAGCACGGTCATAGTATGATACGGTGTAGTGGGTAGAGACCTTTAGTCACAACTATCCAAATATGCAAACTTTCACATCTGCAATGTTCATAACATTCATTACAATGCGTGCAGAGTTCTATAATAAAACCTTCTAAACGATCACAGCAATGGTGCAGGGAAAACTATTTGAACCACAAGAACCTGTCGTACGCCTGCGAGGTCAGACACCAACTACTCACCATTTGTCAAAGATTACAAATGCCTATGTCCAGTTGTGGAACGGATTATGATCAGGTAAACAACTATAATATACTAGCTGTCCCCCGCGATTTCATCCGCGGTAATTTCGGAGTTACCGCGGGAATTCCGGGATAAAAACTATCCTATCTCTTAAGTTGGACCAAATACAACATAGTGACCAAATTTCATCATGATCGATTCAGTAGTTTCGGAGTCCATCGCGGACAAACAACGTGACACGTGATTTATATATATTAGATATTAAGATTATACAGAATGTAGGGACTCGATAATGGGGAAGTTACATGATATTGTTAATACTATATTTACTTAATGGAATTGAAATATAGATCAAAGTAAATCACAGATAACTCTTTATTAAAACAAATTAAAAAACAATTTTACAATAAAGTATGACAATAGGCGATCTTATCGCTCAGAGCGATCTCTTCCAGACAACCATTGGGTGCATAGGAAAATTGCAATCAAGTATGAAGGCGGTGTTACAGTAGGTAAGCGGTGGTGGTAGAGTTCCCTCAATGGTTCCCGCGTCGCAGCTGCTTTATTTCTTCCTTTTATGAACTTTCGCATATAATGCATTTTGTTAGTTTTAAGTAAAATTAATTAAATGTATTTCCTATTGAAATGCTTCATTGTGCCGTTTGAAATTGCAAGCCACGGTACTATAGCTTGCAAGAACTTTCTCGGAGCTCTTGGAGGAAACCGAAGAAATCGGCTCGTGAATAAAAAACCGTCACTGTGAAAATTATTGTCCAATACAGCACCTTATAAACACAACAATATCCATATCGACATGAAAATACATGACAGAACCGCCATCTTTCATTCCCGCCAAAAAACTCCCGCAGCTGCTGAAGTGCGTGCTGAGCGGCGTGTTCACGCACTGCGCGTGGCTGCGGCCCGGCGCGGGCGGCGCGGGCGGCGCGGGCGGCGCTGGGGGCGCGGGCGGCGGGCGCTACGCGACGTGCAGCGGCGCGGCGGCGGCGGTGCACCCGGGCAGCGCGCTGTACCTGGTGCGGCCGCCGCCGCCCGCGCTTCTCTACACGGAGCTGCTGCACACGACGCGCCTGTACATGCTCACCGCGTCCGCCATCCAGCCGCACTGGCTCGACCAGGTCGCGCCCGCGTACGCGCGCCGCTGCCGGCTCAAGCGGTGACACTAGCGGCTAGCGGGCACCGATGCAATGCCGTGACACACGAATGGCTTCGAAAATGTTGTGATATTTTTTGTTTTTATGTAGCCTAAGTTACTCCTTAGGGGTCATTCATAAAGTACGGTCACACTAATTTAATGATTTTTCGACCCCTCCCGGTTCTTGTCACAGTGGGTCACATTTGCCACTGTCAAAAAATGCGTGCGATATTTTGCATGTTTAGAACGTTCCGACTTTTGTATAGTTGGTTGTAGATAAAATGCAGGTAGTGTTCAGCAGAGTGGAGTTGAGCGCAGAACACGTGTACACCGATGTGGAGCGGATAAGTGAAAAACGTAGTCGAGTAGATTGTAGGAGCTATATTTCTCAGAATATACTTGCGAACAATCCTTGATGATTATAAATCTATTACACTGATGAATTTGAGTTAGATTAATTAACAAAGGAATAAATACTTTGGTGCGCAGAGCAGCCATATCCACAAGGAAGAAGAGAAAAGGAACAAATCAACCTTTTAATATATGTCATTACTAAGCATGCAATGGAACTAAGCCGCATACATCTTTGTCGCAACTTTATGAAATGAATACTAGGCATCATAAGCACAACACTTCCCCTTATTCATTTCATAACTCATCGATACATTACAAAATATCAATAAGATAGAATCATAAGTATTTAGGATTTTACATTTTTAACATTAATACAATTAGTAAAATACTTATGCTTAACGGAACTCAAGGACTTTGTAAATACATCTGCTAACATTTCTTGAGTTGACAAATACTTAACTTTAGCAAAACCAGACTGAATGAGATCCTTCACAAAGTGATATCTCAAATCTATGTGTTTAGTTCGTTTGTGACAATATTCTTTTGCTTCTAATAATCTATGAGCACTCTGATTATCATTATACAATACAATTTGAGGCTCTCTATGCAAAATTTCACAAAGAAAACTTTTTATAAAACACAAGTCCTTACACACGTCGCTTATGGCTAGATACTCGGCCTCTGTACTAGATAAAGCCACACAGCGCTGTTTGCGCGATTCCCAATTAATAGTATTAGCTCCCAGTTTAATTATGAAGCCAGTATACGACTTTCTGTCAATTATCTCATTAGCCCAATCAGCATCCGCAAATGCAGTTAAATTTAAATTATGGCTACTGCTCCTATAAAAACAAAGCACATAATTTAATGTCCCCGCAAGATATCGGAGTACCCGTTTCGCTGCTAGCCAATGAGACTTACTAAAGCCACTACTAAACTGACTTAACCCTTAAATGCATGATTTTATGCATGATTTTATTTTTAGACCGAGAAAAAATATATTTTGGAGCCATAAATATGCTGATTTAGGGAAAAATAATAAAAAAAATAGTTTTTTTTATTTTCATAGCTATTTTTATTAAAAACCATTTGTTGCAGAACTACAACACTATGCACTCACTAGACAATAACTACATATGAAAATTTTTAAAACAATTTTTGGTTGTGGTAAGACAAAGAGCTACTCCACACTTCTCACACCTGTTTTGCGTGTATCCCTTGCATCCAGGCATTTTGCATCTGCTGCGAACACAATTACCAGGCCAGTGACCAACATTATCAGTCCTTATGTCCTTAGGAGGAATATGTTGAGCTGGTCCTCTCCTTTTTTTTGCTTGTATTTCCATTTCAACACTGTTGCTGGTACTTGGCCTTCCTCTTTTGTTGCAGAGTTCAAATGAGTTATTTACTTTGGCTAATACCTCAGCTAGTTCCAGTCTATAGTTACATAGGTTTAGAACTGATGAATTGGCTTCAGTTGTTTTTAAATTTTTATACACAAGCCAAGAATTTATTACCGTCATGTCCAATAAGTGGTAAAAGATACGAAGATACCACTTTCGGCTTCTCATTGCAATTCGGTACCTCCCAATAAAGCTATCCATTAGGTCCACTCCGCCCATATGGGCATTATATTCCTTTATTATATGTGGGCATGAAATTTTAATTCTAGTCTTATTTGCCTTGTCAAATCTTTCTACTTGGCCCACAGGTTCAGCTCCAACATATGAAGATAAAAGTTACAACTTTATTGTCCTTCCAAGTAACTGCTGTCAAATCAATACCGTCAAATTCAGTCATCTGCTCTTCATAAGTTCCACGAGGAACAGATTTCTTCATCATTGTTTTTTTGTCCGGCAGTTTGCAGTTCACTAGCCTGTTAGATTGCACAGTACCTAGGCTATAGATTCCTTGTTTGGCAAGATAGGTAACTAAAGGTACAGAGGTGTAAAAATTATCAAAATAAATTATATGATTTATATGCCTTGGGACACCTCTAGCAAGCCGGACTACAACATTTCCCACTGGCCCAAAATCTGGTTCATCTGGAAGCCGTTCATTCTCTTGGCCAGTATATATTTCAAATTTATGAGCATAACCTTTCACGCTGCACATCACATATAATTTAAACCCCCACTTATGGGGCTTATTAGGTAAATACTTTTGTGGCACACATCTGTTCATCAATTGAGAGTTTTTGTTCCATAGGAACTAAAGCAAATTTCTCATTTAGATGGCTAATTATAGGCCTTATCTTATGGAGCCTATCATGTTGTGGGTGTTCCTTGGGTAAATGTAGTCTTGTACTGTAACAGAATGAGCACTATCTTCCGTAGCAATAAATGCTTTGTCACTTTTATTTTGTTTTTCATGTTTCAACTTGTAGCATTTGGAACGCTTGTGCCCCATCTTTCCACAGTGATGACAAACAATATTTTTCTTGACTAGGAGTGCATGTTCATTGCTTGCGGTTAATTCAGAATTACCATTCTTCCTAAGTTCTTCCTGCAATAGTCGTGTGCGAACCAACTCACTTGAAAGAGTATTTCCAATGCATGCGGTCTCCAGATTAGAGACTAGCACATCATAGTCGCTTGATAGTCCACTCAGTAAAATCTCAGCGATCTCACAGTCCTCTATAGTCTTCCCAATGTCAGCTAATTGTTGAACCAGTGTCATGACAGCATTGATGTACTCACTCATATTTGTATACTGTTGCAACTCAATTCTGTGCAACTGTCTCAGTAATAAAACACGCCGATATAAACCTCTATCCTCAAATACGGTGGACAGTTGATCCCACGCTTCTTTGGCAGTCTTGGCATTTCGCACGTATTGAAATAATGATGAGTGTACACTTAAACTAATTCTCGCAAGAGCACGTTGATTACGGGAGGCGTCAGTTATGGCTTGATCATCGCTCACGCAATCCCAAAGATTTTCCAAAATTAAAATATTCTTCATCATAAATTTCCAACTCAAATAATTACTGGCGCCGACGAGCTTCTCAACAGTAAAGTGATAGCCATGTCCGCCATTTCGGGGTTCGCCTTCTGGCAACGTGTTTCTGGCCATGTTTGTAGCCATTACAAAATTTTTTTTTTCTTAAATCTACTCGATCCGTCCTCTCACACAATAAAGGTAATATTGAAATTCTTACTCGATGAAAGTCGCTGGGACCGTAACCTGTTCAGCAGAGTGGAGTTGAGCGCAGAACACGTGTACACCGATGTGGAGCGGATAAGTGAAAAACGTAGTCGAGTAGATTGTAGGAGCTATATTTCTCAGAATATACTTGCGAACAATCCTTGATGATTATAAATCTATTACACTGATGATGATTATAAATCTATTACACTGATGAATTTGAGTTAGATTAATTAACAAAGGAATAAATACTTTGGTGCGCAGAGCGGCCATATCCACAAGGAAGAAGAGAAAAGGAACAAATCAACCTTTTAATAAATATCATTACTAAGCATGCATTGGAACTAAGCCGCATACAGCTTTGTCGCAACTTTATGAAATGAATACTAGGCATCATAAGCACAACAGGTAGGTACTGACTTTTCAATAAATTATGTAAGTTTACGTTGTTATAGTAGTTTTATTAATTGAATGTAATATAAAAAAATAACAATGTACAGTAATTTTATGTTTTAGTCGTAGAAAATACAACAAAATTTTTTATTATAGGTAAATTATATTACAAATACGGTAACAATGTGATTTATGTCAAAGCAGAAATTGTTGTAATATTTCGAATGTGATGAAATGTTTATTTAGTTACCTTTACAAAGGTTATGTTTGTAATGTAATGTTATTTGTTTACCAATTTGCCTTCA
Organism: Zygaena filipendulae; assembly: GCA_907165275.2. Taxonomy (NCBI): domain Eukaryota; kingdom Metazoa; phylum Arthropoda; class Insecta; order Lepidoptera; family Zygaenidae; genus Zygaena; species Zygaena filipendulae. The sequence goes on from OU015649.1 coordinate 6,264,094, forward strand.
TAAATTAGTTAACAATATTGTAAGTTCACCAGCGGTTTCCGACGCTAAGGAAAAAACAATCTTCAAACAATAAAATATGTGGTAAAATTTTATGATGATCCGATCAATTTACAGAATTTTACGACAAGTTACATTGGTTTTACGAAGCTATCTCTTCTATATTAATAAATCTCGGGACTTATTGAGTGGCTTAATACAAAATAATTTTGTGCAAAATACCTTTTAAAAAATGTTTTTTTTTTAACCATTTAATAACATGTTCTTGAAGTCTTTAATAAATGAAGATTATTTTGAATTATTCTATTAGCGAGATAAAATGTTCTTAAAGTTTGTAACGTTTGTTAGATACCTACTTGGTGCTGAGATAGTTAAGGTAAGACCGCACTAGGCGGAACTGCACTGCAGTGGAGCGACGCGACACTTCTAGATGAAGTTCGCTATATCGCACTGATACTGCAGTTGCGCGACAGTTTTGTCCGCAGTCGGTCGGCAACCACGTAGTGCAATGGATGAAATTTAGCAATTTAGAAATTCTTTGCAAGGCAGAATAAAGGCTAAAGTAATCAAGAAAAAAACAAAGATCAATTTCCTTTACAATCTCTAGCCAATTGTTATTTTTTCTCCTAATACCTATTCATACAGTTTTCATTTTGTAAATCATACAGCTCTAAATAGTTACTAAATAATAAAATTAACTTTTCTTCATCTATTTTAAAAAACAAATTGCACGTCCGACTAGGTCCGATATATTCCGATTTGTATGAAGTATGAGGTGAACCGTCGCTGTCGCGCTGCTTACTATACCGCACTACGCGGCAGCGGAACTGCGCGACGCGGCGCGGCGCGACAAAGTTGACCAACTAGGCGACTGTGTCGCGCAGTTGCCGCGACGTGCAGTTCCGCTGCCGCGTAGTGCGGTATACCTCATAAAATAATTGTATGAGGTATAACGCTTTCATACAAAGAATATTTGGACATAGATAAGCAATAGTGTGTTAACCCACATTGGAGAAATTTTGAATAAATCGTGTTTTAAAATCATATCGTCATTTTGTTTTAGCATTTTTTTATGTTTAAATGTTTTTTGGTATTTAAACAATGTAATAAATGTAATAAGGTAAACATATAATTAAAAAACGGTCTATAACTTACAGTAAAGCGTTTAGAATCAATAACTTAATATTGTGGGTTAATAGTGAATAGCTGTTATGGTGTTATAATTATGTCTAAATAAATAAATAAATAAATAAATAAAAAACATGTTATTGCTTATCTGCGTCCATTTGGCCGTGTCGCGTCGCGTCGCTCCGCTGCAGTGCATTTCCGCCTAGTGCGGTCATACCTTTATTGTACAAATTGTTATAAGATTTATAATAAGAAAACTAAAAAATATATACAATAAAGATAACATGTTTTTTATTTCTCGTTTCTTTAGTTCGCTTCATATTATGTTCAAGTGCTTGAAGGTAGAGTCAACAGCGGATACACATAGATACATAGTAGGTAGGTACGTAGGAGCACCATGTATTCAAATAGTTAGTTACTCTTACTCCCTAAAAACCCAACTTTTGCCCAACGATAGCATTCAAATTATTGTTAGCAATGTATGCGTTAATATCTAAATATATTTTGTCAAATCCTCACAAATCACTAACATTTATAAAACAAAGTCCTCCGCCAAATGTCTGTCTCTCTGTTCGCGATAAACTCCGAGACTATAAACGGATTTTCATGCGGTTTTCACCAAAATATGTATAGAATATTAGAGGAAGGTTTATACGTATAGTTTATATCCTGGAATTCCCGCGGGACTCCGAAATTATCGCGAGTCTACTATACATTTAAAAAAGGACACTAGCTAACCGTTAGTTAAAATATTATAGGTTGGTATAATTCTAAGAAAGAGAAAAATAACAATCGGTTAAGGGAAATGAAAATAAATGTGCGGTTTTTAGGGTAGGTAGGTACCCTACGCATGGGTCTATCGGAGCCGGAGGCAAAGGCTGCAATCAGCCGCAACATTAATTAATTCACAAATGGTACACGAAATAGGTCGATAGGATGTTAATAAAACACTTTGACTATTATATATGTATGTATTTTACAAATGTTTAAATATGTATTAGCTTTTTTATGTATGAAAAAAAATATAAAATCAACTCGGTTTCAACATTTTACCTACTTCTCAGTTCTGTGTTTCCATAATAAAAACTAACAGTTAACGAACAAGATATTTTTTCTACTTCAAAAAGTAATCAGTCCTAAAAGAATTGTTTGTTTCTGGATTCCATGTTCTTTTTCGTAGGAGGATCAGCCATATACATATTTTACGACAGTCACGCTCGTGGTCACGCTGTGTCACAAAAGTCGCTTTCTGTATAGAAACAAATTTGCCATTACTATTTTCATACTCGTTAATTTCGCGCGTGGTGTGATAATTAATACAGCTCTCTACGCGCGAAATTATCAAACAAGGTAATTTTATTTTTAACCGACTTCCAAAAAAGGAGGTTCTCAATTCGACTGTATGTTTGTTACCTACGCGATTACTCGAAGACGGCTGGATCGTTTTGAAAAATTCTTTGTTTGGAGAGGTAGGTATGCCCGAGGTAGTCCCATTGTCCTGAAGTCAGGATCTGATGATGGGATCTTGGGGAAATCGAGGGAACTTTTCAAATATTACAGGCACAGGCGATAGCGATTTGGGTAGATAAATTGTCACTTTATAAATCAACCCACTTAAAAGAGAAAAATAAGTAAAATTTTAACAAAAAATTAAAACCGACTTCAAAACACAAAAATGCACTACACTAAAAAGATAAAAATAACCTACGTATGTGCTACCTACCGATCGTTTCGAAGTCGGTGCCAAGCCAAATATGTAATAGGTAGATAGACAAAGTCGGTTTTGTAACCTTATAAACAAAAACACTTTTTTTACAGATAAGATCTACGTTATTTTCCCCCTTAGAAATGCGTATCTGAAATATTGACTCACCTCATATTCAAATCACCCGAAAAAATGGATCGATTGCGCGGGAAAAAAAAGCGCGGGGTCTTCCTCTCTGGTTGCCCGGTACAGTGCTCGAGCGAGGCACAGATAATATAATACTATACTCAGCGAGGTAAGGAGTGTGGAGCTATGATATTACTAATGATGCGAGCGCGTATTGTTAATAGTTTTAGAGAAACCAAGGGGCGCAAAATTATTATCAACCGCGCGGTATTAGCCAACTCCCCTACACGGTACACCCTGTATATATGTAGGTTAAGGTGCACATTATGAAATGCAATCCTATTGCCAATAACGGATTATCATTTTAGATACCATTACAAATAAAATTCAATTGTCTTGATTTTTATAGGTAGGTACCGACTTAGTTCAGTTCAATAACTTAGGTAGGTATCTATCCGATATCTACAAGTATTTTCTTAGCTACAAAGGCTCACCCTCACCCACATAGGCCACATAAGTTTCCAGTATGTTTACAAGAAGTTTGTTTGTTTTAAAAATGTCTTTATTTGAACATTATTTTACAATTATCATGTGACTTTATTAACCTGAGGGCTGAGACATATTGTCTTGAAATAAACGGTTACGATAGGCAAATTGGCCTTTACTATTGACAGTATGTTGACAAGAAGTAATATGATCGAAAGGGTTTAAAAGGTTTTACCTATCAGAGTCTCGACAGTTAATTATGCGAATATTTAGGACATTTACCCGCAATGATGTTTCCGTGAACTTTAAACCGACGTACTTACTTAGTCCCCGGGCCCAGAATGTGTGTTCGGTACAGACAGCCTCCCACTAGACTCTGGTTAAATGGGATTTTAAAATTGATGGCGTCATCGATAACATTTTCAGCGCGTCTGCTTTTTATGTTCCTCCGTTAATTGCCCAACTTTCTTGCAGTGCTTATTTTAGATACCGATCATTAATTATCGCCAGCTCGAAATGGCTCTCTTGTTTTTCCGTATGAATAAATGAACGATAGTCTTCTCGGCAAACAAAATGTTCTAATTTTAATACGAATTCGTGAAGAGCCTCAGTTATATCTATTATTATATTATATTTGGAAATTTTGCAACGCAATAACAAAAAAAAAACAGTAGTTACTTAACGTCTGCGTGAACTTGGCATATCATTTGCCAGCAGATCAATTTTTTTTTAGAGTTCTGTTCGCATGCAGCTGAGTTCTAGAGTTCCTGATACTTTTTAGAAATAGTTCCGGCGTTTAAACCTGAAAAAAACGCTGTTGAAAAAATGATCTGCTAACTTCCCGTAGCAGATCATTTTCCGGAAAATCAAAAATAAAAGCGATTTTCTTTTGCGTTAAGGTTAGTTGTGGAGTTCCTGATACTTTTCAGAAATAGTTCTGGCGGTCTTACCCTAAAAAAATCAATCCGTAAATATGGGTCTAGAAGTAAAAATAATTAGATTTTAATCGTAATAAAAGGGTTTTAAAGCTGTTTTGAGGCAAGAAACCTTTTGTTTCTTAATGTTCGATATCAGCACTCTAGAATAAAACTAGAATTAGGTGCAGAACTCCCGTTAAAGAGCCAGCAGATCATAGTACAAAAGTAAAAAAGTATAAAGATAAATTTTAAGTGCTTTCACCAATGCGTGGACTGGACGTGGAGGCCGGAACTACCTCGTTTCTCACAGATAAGTATCAGAACTTCGATACAGAAGTGGATCGCAAACCAGAACTCCCGTTTAAAATCCAGCAGATCATGGTAGAGTAGTAAAAAAATAAAAAATATATTATTTTAACAGTTCCAATAGTACGTGGAGGCCGGAACTCCTTTGTTTCTCACAGATCAGCATCAGAACTCCGATACAGAAGTGGATCCGAGACCAGGATTCCCGTTTAAAGTCCAGCAGATCATGGTAGAGTAGTTAAAAAGTTAAAGAATATTTATTTAACAGTCCCACTAGCACGTGGAGGCCGGAACTCCTTTGTTCCTCACAGATCAGTATCAGAACTTCGATACAGAAGTGGATCGTGAACCAGAACTCCCGTTTAAAATCCAGCAGATCATGGTAGAGCAGGTAAAAAGTTAAAGAATTTTAATTTAACAGTTGCACTACCATGTGGAGGCCGGAACTCCTTTGTTTCTTACAAATCAGCATCAGCACTCCGATACGGAAGTGGATCCGAGACCACAACTCCCGTTTAAAATCCAGCAGATCATAGTAGAGTAGTAAAAAAAATAAAAAAATAAAATTTTAACAGTTCCACTAGCCAGGGGCGGATCCAGGATTTGGTTGAGGGGGAGGCAATTTGGTTGCACCATGAAATTTTTGAATTAACAGGATAGACAAAAAAGTCCATTAATAAAATTTAAGTACTTCATATTGAGAGCATCTGAATTGAGCTTATGTATGTATTATATTATCTGTGTGTATGTTTCGCGATTTTTTAACCGACTTCCAAAAAGGAGGAGGTTACGCATTCGGCTGTATGTTTTTTTTTTTATATTACTCGAAGCTAGGGTTGGAACGATTTCGAAAATTCATTTTTTGTTTGAAAGCGTATACTCCCAATTAGGTCCTATTGCCACCAAGTGGGATCTGATGATGGGATCTTATGGTTTAAGAATCTTTATTATCCTCAAAAGATCTTGGGGAAATCGTGGGAACTCTTCAAAAATAATAGGCACACCTATAGCGATTTGGGTATATTTTATAGTAAATCGTTCATTTGCTTTCGGAAAGCAAAATTTGAAGAAGTGGAACTGATCATGAAGACCACAAGTGTTCATCGGAACTACTCAACAATAATACGTATTTCACGGGTTTCGATTGGACCGATTTAGAAAATTGATTTTGTTGTTTGAAAGGGTATACTCCCAAATTGGTCCCATTGTCACCAAATCGAGAACCTGATGATGGAATCATGGAGAAATCAAGAGAACTCTTCAAAAATTACAGACACACCTATAGCGATTTTTGTATTTTTTATAGTAAATCGTTTATTTGCTTTTGGAAAGCAAAATTTGAAGAAGTGAAACTGATGATGAAGACCACAGATGGTCATCGGAACTACTCAATAAAAGGTATTTCACGAGTTCCGATTCGTTAGCTTTAATATGGTTCCTAAATAATTTATGCTCGTCACAATGTATATGGTAAAGTGGAACTGATGATGACGTTGGTACGTCCTCAACAATCAACGTCCCTGTCGTCCCGTCGGTAAAAGCAGTATTTTGTAAAAGGCGATGAGCAATTGACATTAGGCTATAGTAACTTAGATAAATTTACAAACGGACTCACTTGAAAGCAAGAAATAAACAAAATTTTAACAAAAAAATTAAAACCGACTTCCAACAACACAAAACTAAAAGCTAAAAATAACAAAATATCGATTTTATCCAACAGACAAAAATACACGTAAGTTTATTTTTGGTAGTTAATACCAGTAGTTATTATACCAGTACCAGTAGTTATTATTGGTTTATTCTACCACTTGACTACTATTATTATTTGAAGTCGGTGACAAGCCAAATATGGCGTAGGTACATGGGCTAAGTCCAGTCCCGCCACGAGTTCGTTGTGAGCTGAACAACCCAAGTGGGTAGACGTAAGCGGGCTTGGCACCGAATTTAAATCAAAAAGTGGTAGCACAAACCAACAATAGTATTACAATATGTATTTTTGTCTGATGGATTAAGTCGGTATTTTGTTATTTTTAGCTTTTTAGTTTTATGTTTTTCATATTTAAAAAAATGTGGTGTCGAAAACGATAGAGCTTAGGTAGGTATAGCGGTTTTTGAGTACGATTCTCTGTAAAATCAAAGTTTTTTTAGTACCTATTTCATTATTTTCAACTTATACTTTCATGCATAAAATAATCTACATGGAAGCTACAACAGATAAAAGTAAAAAATGAAAAATTTACGTTCCAGCGAATCTGACCTGAATTAACAACTTTAAATTAAAATTTTGTAGGTTTGTATCTATAAAGTGATAGGAAAATAATGGGAAGTGTTATGGTTAATAGCGATTTTTTTACTAAACTGAGAAAAAATACCATCAGAGGTGCACATGTGATGTGATAAAAACGTGTTTCGTGATCAGAAGAACAAAGAACTACCTAACTACCTGACGTAGCTTCACGACCGACATAAAGCAATCTGAAACTTTCTTTGAAGTAAGTCGGTGATTTGGGATCCCTCAGCACTTTAAAGATGGTACAAAGAATATGTGTAGTGCGCCTGGCGAATATGTAAAGCACACACATTTTGCAGCCGCTCCAACTTATCGCGTTACTATGTCTAGTTGTTGTATATGTATGCTGTAAATCTTTGTGTTGTGTCAAATAAAGTTTTTTCAATTTCAATTTTCAATTTCAATTACTCTTCTGTCAGATTCATACAGCACACATCGGCGTAAACAAAAAGGAGAAGGTTACTCCTTGGATTAGTAAAATGAGGAGAAAATTTGGGAAATAACGCAGAAAACTCAGAGAAGTGAATAATTTTCGTCCATATGACGAGATTACGGAAAAATAGGTACTATTGAAAAAAAAGATGTTTTTGACAATAGATTTTAAAATTTACAGTCAACAGAAGAAAAATTTGATAAATTTTGGAAATTTGCCCAAATTTTTTTCCAAATCCGAATTCATCGCGCACCACACGTGATAAAAGTCGTCGACTATTTTTTGAGCACAGAGGTATCTACAATATGACGGGGAATAAAAATCGAAATTCTATTAATTCCATTTAGTTCGTCAGTTACATATAACATAATATAAATAAATAATATGGATAGATTTGCTTTGAACGTGGAAAAAGTAGAAGAGTTAGGTACCAACTAGTTTTGGGAAGTGAAATCACAATAGCTTACTTCCAAGTCTCAAGGATGTTGGATGAAGTTAAAGAAAAGGGATAGAGAAACTACATATACAAGGATAATTGTAAAAACATATATACAGCCAAACACAGAAACTTCTCCTTTTAAATGAGAAATATACCATACGGCACGTAGTTTCAAAACAGAAAATTTGTTTTAACGAGAAAGAATTGACAGATTTTGTGTTTGTTTTACAATAATAGATACAAACTTCCATAGGGGTTCGTTACGAACTAATAATTTATAGAGTTTTAAAAATGAATATTTGTTCGTTCATTCAGGTTCATTCGTATATTTCTATTCAAATTACGATGAAACTTTGGTGAAAAGCCACAACCTTGCGAAGATTTTTCTAAGGTCTAATTAAAGTAGGTACCTATTTAGGTTTTCAGGGGGGGCAATTGCCCCCAGTGCCCCCCCCCTGGATCCGCCCCTGCCACTAGCACTTGGAGGTCGGAACTCCTTTGTTTCTCACAGATCAGTACCAGAACTTCGATACAGAAGTGGATCCGAAACCAGAACTCCCGTTTAAAATCCAGCAGATCATGGTAGAGCAAGTAAAAAGTTAAACAATTTTAATTTAACAGTTGCACTACCATGTGGAGGCCGGAACTCCTTTGTTTCTTACAGATCAGCATCAAAACTCCTATACGGAAGTGGATCCGAGACCAGAACTCCTGTTTAAAATCTAGCAGATCATGGTTTCCAGCATTTTAAATGTAAAAATATTATTTTGATAGTTTGACGTATATTTGGAGTTTTTATGTGAGTTCCGGTCTCATTGGGAGGTGTAGTCGAGAAAATCAGTGGTCTCACACTCTATCGAAAAGAGTTCCCATCTCTGGCTGTATCCTAAAATTAAATATGATTTTTTAAAATCTCAAACATATAAGTGTGATATGCTGATATTTTCATGTGAGTTTCGGTCTCATTGGGAGGTGTAGTCGAGAGAATTAGTGGTCTTACACCCTATCGAAAAGAGTTCCCATCTCTGGCTGTATCCTATAATTAAATATGATTTTTTTAATCTCAAACATAAAAGTGTGATATGCTGATATTTTTATGTGAGTTCCGGTCTCATTGGGAGGTGTAGTCGAGAGAATTAGTGGTCTTACACCCTATCGAAAAGAGTTTCCATCTCTGGCTGTATCCTATAATTAAATATGATTTTTTTAATCTCAAACATAAAAGTGTGATATGCTGATATTTTTATGTGAGTTCCGGTCTCATTGGGAGGTGTAGTCGAGAGAACTAGTGCTATCGAAAAGAGTTCCCATCTCTGTCTGTATTCTATAATTAAATATGAATTTTTCAAATCCCAAACATATAAGTGTGATATGCTGATATTTTTATGTGAGTTCCGGTCTCATTGGGAGATGTAGTCGAGAGAATTAGTGGTCTCACACCCTATCGAAAAGAGTTCCCATCTCTGGCTGTATCCTATAATTAAATATGATTTTTTTAATCCCAAACATAAAAGTGTGATATGCTGATATTTTTATGTGAGTTCCGGTCTCATTGGGAGATGTAGTCGAGAGAATTAGTGGTCTCACACCCTATCAAAAAGAGTTCCCATCTCTGGCTGTATCCTATAGTTAAATATGAATTTTCAAATCCCAAACATAAAAGTGTGATATGCTGATATTTTTATGTGAGTTCCGGTCTCATTGGGAGGTGTAGTCGAGAAAATTACTTTTCTCACACTCTATCGAAAAGAGTTCCCATCGCTGGCTGTATCCTATAATTAAATATGTTTTTTTTTAAATCTCAAAAATATAAGTGTGATGTGCTGATATTTTCATGTGAGTTCCGGTCTCAGTAGAAGCTTCGACGGAGAGAGAAGTGGCTTTGCACTCAATAAAAAATAGTTTCTATCTCTGGCTGTATCCTATAATGAAATATGATTTTTTTAAATCTCAAACATATAAGTGTGATATGCTGATATTTTTATGTGAGTTCCGGTCTCATTGGGAGGTGTAATCGAGAGAATTAGTGGTCCTGCACTCTATAGAAAAGAGTTTCCATCTCTGGCTGTATCCTATAGTTAAATATGATTTTTTTAATCTCAAACATATAAGTGTGATACGTCAAACTATCAAAATAATATTGTTAACTTTTAACATTTTGGAAACCATGATCTGCTGGATTTTAAACTGGAGTTCTGGTTTTGGATCCACTTTTGTATCAAAGTTCTGGTACTGATATGTGAGAAACAAAGGAGTTTCGGCCTTCACGTGCTAGTGGAACTGTTAAATTAATATTCTTTACCTTTTTTAAACTCTACTATGATCTGCTGGATTTTAAACGGGAGTTCTGCTTTTGGATCCACTTTTGTATCAAAGTTCTGGTACTAATATGTGAGAAACAAAGGAGTTCCGGCCTTCACGTGCTATTGGAACTGTTAAAATAATATTTTTTTAGTTTTTTAACTACTCTACCATGATCTGCTGGATTTTAAACGGGAGTTCTGGTTTTGGATCCACTTCTGTATCAAAGTTCTGTTACTGATATTTGAGAAACAAAGGAGTTCCGGCCTTCACGTGCTATTGGAACTGTTAAAATAATATTTTTTTAATTTTTTAACTACTCTACCATGATCTGCTGGATTTTAAACGGGAGTTCTGGTTTTGGATCCACTTCTGTATCAAAGTTCTGTTACTGATATTTGAGAAACAAAGGAGTTCCGGCCTCCACGTGCTATTGGAACTGTTAAAATTATTTTTTTTTTTAATTTTTTAACTACTCTACCATGATCTGCTGGATTTTAAACAGGAGTTCTGGTTTGCGATCCACTTCTGTATTGAAGTTCTTATACTGATCTGTGAGAAACAATGGAGTTCCGACCTCCACGTCCTAGTGGAACTGTTAAAATTTATTTTTTTTATTTTTTTTACTACTCTACTATGATCTGCTGGATTTTAAACAGGAGTTCTGGTTTTGGATCTACTTCTGTATCGAAGTTCTGATACTGATATGTGAGAAACAAAGGAGTTCCGGCTTCCACGTGCTAGTGGAACTGTTAAAATTTTTATTTTTATTTTTTTTACTACTCTACTATGATCTGCTGGATTTTAAACGGGAGTTCTGGTTTTGGATCTACTTCTGTATCGAAGTTCTGATACTGATATGTGACAAACAAAGGAGTTCCAGCTTCCACGTGCTGGTGGAACTGTTCAAATATTTTTTTTTTAATTTTTTTACTACTCTACTATGATCTGCTGGATTTTAAACGGGAGTTCTGGTCTCGGATCCACTTCCGTATCGGAGTGCTGATGCTGATCTGTAAGAAACAAAGGAGTTCCGGCCTCCACATGGTAGTGCAACTGTTAAATTAAAATTCTTTAACTTTTTACCTGCTCTACCATGATCTGCTGGATTTTAAACGGGAGTTCTGGTTCACGATCCACTTCTGTATCGAAGTTCTGATACTGATCTGTGAGGAACAAAGGAGTTCCGGCCTCCACGTGCTAGTGGGACTGTTAAATAAATATTCTTTAACTTTTTAACTACTCTACCATGATCTGCTGGACTTTAAACGGGAATCCTGGTCTCGGATCCACTTCTGTATCGGAGTTCTGATGCTGATCTGTGAGAAACAAAGGAGTTCCGGCCTCCACGTACTATTGGAACTGTTAAAATAATATATTTTTTATTTTTTTACTACTCTACCATGATCTGCTGGATTTTAAACGGGAGTTCTGGTTTGCGATCCACTTCTGTATCGAAGTTCTGATACTTATCTGTGAGAAACGAGGTAGTTCCGGCCTCCACGTCCAGTCCACGCATTGGTGAAAGCACTTAAAATTTATCTTTATACTTTTTTACTTTTGTACTATGATCTGCTGGCTCTTTAACGGGAGTTCTGCACCTAATTCTAGTTTTATTCTAGAGTGCTGATATCGAACATTAAGAAACAAAAGGTTTCTTGCCTCAAAACAGCTTTAAAACCCTTTTATTACGATTAAAATCTAATTATTTTTACTTCTAGACCCATATTTACGGATTGATTTTTTTAGGGTAAGACCGCCAGAACTATTTCTGAAAAGTATCAGGAACTCCACAACTAACCTTAACGCAAAAGAAAATCGCTTTTATTTTTGATTTTCCGGAAAATGATCTGCTACGGGAAGTTAGCAGATCATTTTTTCAACAGCGTTTTTTTCAGGTTTAAACGCCGGAACTATTTCTAAAAAGTATCAGGAACTCTAGAACTCAGCTGCATGCGAACAGAACTCTAAAAAAAAATTGATCTGCTGGCAAATGATATGCCAAGTTCACCAACATTTACTTAACAGAAGTGTGAAAAGTGTTGCGTTTCAACTTTCATATGAAAAAATTATAATTACATTGGTAAAATATTACTATGGGTTAAACAATAATAAACTACTTTGGGTAAAGTAATTAATTACATTGGAAAAGCATTTAGGTAATCTTTAGATAGGTACTATTATACCTACCTTTTTTTTAAACAGATTGGTCAGGCATTCATAATCTTGCCTGATGGTAAACGAAGATATGGACTACGGTGTAAGAACTAGTTAATTATAGTAACTAGTTAGATAGTAATGTAGTTCTGGGGAAACACAGATTCCGCAACACAGGTCATTCCAATCCCTAGCGGTACGCATAATGAAAGACGAAGTAGGTACATCGTTTCGTGCGAGTAGGTGGAATTTTTTTGAATTTTTTGAATTTATTGTTTACCTACAGTATAGGGATGGAATCCGCCAATGTTCTGGTTCTGCTCCGAAGTGCAGCTTGTATAGAAGACCGATAAACTCGCTATACCTTCCGTCTATGGTCGAGACTATAGGTTGCTTGGCATTGACCAACTGGTCGTCACCAATAATCGCTTGGCACGACTCTATTGAGTCCAACGCAGTCAGATGCTACTTGGCAAATCCGTCCCACAAATGGCAACAGTACCTACCTACCTAGGTACTCCATGCACGAGCGGACTTGCGCAATATGCCTGCCTACAAGCTCAGGAGCTATTCCGATGTAAAATACCTTCTGACTTTAAACAGGATACCTAGTACCTATACGTACCTACTAAGTTTTTTAGCAGCGGTTTTGGCAATGGAATCAATAAAACGACCGAAGTTGAGATCAACCTTACCTAGATCTATTTACGTTCCTATTAATTTGCTTTTATCTAAAACTAGCAGTATAACATTGCAGTTTGCAATGTAGGTAATACCTATTTTTTAATTATTTTTTTAGTATCTAACCTCCTCCGGTAGATAAGCCCAAAACAACTTTCCTAATACTTGGAACGCAAAGAGGGTTTATTCGATAAATTATATACAAATAAACATTTATTTTTAACCGACTTCCAAAAAGAAGGAGTTTCTGCATTCGGCTGTACCGATGTATGTTTTTTTTAGCTATATCAGTAAGTACCTATCTATTAGAAAAGATAGAATTTCAAAATTGGGCTTTCACCTACCTACTACAGGTCTACAGCATAATTATTAATTTGACACCTCAGAACAATAACAATTAACAGTAGCATATTCTTCTGAGGTTGACACAGAACTGCGTGTCTATATGGGCAAATTACCCACATTGAAAATGAGTAAGAGATGTGTAGGTACGATGATATTCTATCACAACAGCCCATTATTGACATTACGAGTATTCAGCGCTAAGAATAGAAATGTAGCAAGACGAAGTAAATGGAGTTTCTAGAGGCGAATACGCATGTAGGTAAGGTATATTTCCACAGAGAGTATGGAAGGGTCTGGTACAAAGGTACCTAGTGCGTCTCGTGGGATGGAGATCGGGAAGGAAGTGCTCAGAGCTATATAGGTACGCCACGACCTCATTACTATTGGATGGTATCTGAAATGGTGAGACAAAATATACAAAAGTTAAAATAAATTAGATGATCTGGCTATACTAATATTATAAAGGGGTAAAGTTCGTGAATTGTGAGTTTGTGACGTTGTAGGGGTAATCTCTGGATATATCTACTGAATGGATTTTGAAAATTCTTTCAATTATAGGAAGCTACGGTTATCCTGAGTGACATAGGGTACTTTTTATCCCCAAATTAATTAAGGCGGGTGAAACCGCGGGGGAAAGTTGTATTATAAGATAAGCAGCTTCGACAAATCAATCTGTATGAGCGTACGTATATCTATGCAAATCAAAACTTTAATTGGCAGACGTCGGATTTACCGTGACAGCTTAGTCACGGTAAATCCTTAGTCTATATCTTCGCTTACCATCAGGCGGGATTATGGACATCTAATCTGACCAATCGGTTAAAAACAATCTCGATTACATATGTAGGTAGGTAGTTACCTACGTGAAATTTTAAACCAACCCATATTTGCCCAAAAATATGATATTATTATTATTATATGTACCTACTAGCTGTGTGAGTTTCGCGATTCCCGCTGAAACTATTGCTAGACCTAAATTAACTACTCGGTAATTTCGGTATTTCCGCAGGAGTTCTGAAATAAAGTTTCCCATGACACTCAAGGATATTGTGGCTTTGTATCAAAGAAATAATTTTCAAAATCGGTTCCGTAGTTCTAGAGATAGGTATCTACTCTATACCTATCTACATTTTCACCAGCATTTTCTGTATTCCAATTCCGAGATAAAAACTTTCCTATCTCTCAAATTGGACCAAAATACACATAGGAGTATGCAAAACTTCATTGTAATCAGCTCAGTAGTTTTGGAGATTAGCGCGGACTAAAACTTGTGACACAGGATTTTTATAAATATATACATAGAGTCATTCGGGGTAACAGAACGCAGCGGGTAAGTGTACGCAGTAGCCCGATCTCCGACAAAGGAGGGGGGGACTGAGGTGTTTGTTTGGAAAACTTGGTGACGCTAGAGTCACCGTTTAGGAGCCACATGCTGCCCCGACGCAATATCAGTACTGGTCGCGACAGGTCGCTGAACACCTTTAGTGCAGTTATTTCGTTGGATATTTGTGCCAGGGAAAAGTGTGTTGCATTTAGATGGATGATTCTATGCCAGTAAGTTCACTATATTTCTATTGTTCATTTATTGTAGTTATTAAGTAAGTATACCATATTCATAAAAAGTAATTAACCTGTGTGTAGTGCCCGATCATTTAATATATTTGCCGATTGGGGTAAGAGTGCGAGTTTAAAAGTACGCACGCGTACTTTTACCCACGTTTCGTACTTATAGGCATATCAAAACAAGGCAATAGAAAGATAAGAAGATAAGAAAGATAAGAAAACATCCAAAAGTTATTTATTCTTTTAGAACAGAGCAAAATACCGAGGAATTATGCAAGGAAGGTCTCACAGAAGGCCCTCATCTCAGAATAATTAAGGCTAAAAAACTACTACAAAAAAGACAGAGCCAGAGACGAGCTGCTTAAGAAGTTGACATCAGTGAAGGTGCCTTACGAAAGACTAAAAACTACTCACGTGCCAACGTCTTTGGGTAGTTTTAAACCTCCTTTAGCAAAGTCCAAGAAGCGGAATTTGCAGTTCATTGTCAAGATATTGACAATAGATTTTTCGGTATTACTAAAATGATTTCAGAAGATGCCCATAGGAGTTTACAACAGCCAATAATATAGAACACCGTTTCGTTGACTGCAGCAGGATGGCTGGTCGAGATTGGGTAGATTTTTTTAAAAGAAATTCTCAACAACTTCACGTCAGCCAGCGTCTATCAGCTTGGCCAGAGCAATTTTAATAAAATTCAAGTACAGCGATTTTAAACTACGTTCAAAGAAATCTATGATATTCTTAATTTGCGCCCAAATAAAATTTTTACTATGGGCGAAATTAATTTTGTTAATGCTGAAGTTGCTGATTATGTTAATGACAAATTTTAATAAATGATGATTTTTGCAAACTTAAATTTTATTGTATTATCCTCCTAGTAATCTGAATGCGTACGTTTACCCCGCACGCGTATCTTTACCCTAAGGCATGCGTAATTTTACCCACATATCGGGGCAAGAGTACGCATCATGACTTTTTTAATTCAAACGTATGTAGAGCCCAAACTAATTAACCTTAGTGGTAAATTTGCTTAAATAATGAAAATATATTAAATATTCTACCAGTTTTACATCTTAACAAGTTACATATCTTATTCTGGATAGGTTTTCGAGACTGTCAAAAATAAAGTGCGTGCTCTTGAGGCTCTTGACCCGAATGACTCTACATAAGATTATAGACTAATAGGTACCTAACTACCGATGTAATGATGATAACAACAACGGGATCGTATATCTAAAAGAAAAAACCAACTCGCCTAAAACGCCCCGAAATAGGTATTTCAGAGAAAGCTTCAATAAAAAACAAGTTATTTTTAGTTTTCCTATTGATTTATACATATTATATACTCGTACATGTAGATAGATATTAATATATACATGTAGATACATAATTATATATTAATTGATGATCAATTTAAGAAATCTGCCAGGGATATTACAACATACATATCTACATTAGCGAGCACTCCGATCTGCTAGGTTTGAATACGCGAGCTGGGCTAGCGTAGCGAGCTGCGAGCGTGCCGCGGCAGCCTGTCAGCGAAGGGCCAAAGCCAGATTTTTGGTATAAATTTAGAGGCTATAATTATTAGTAGATTGTTGCGCCGAGCCCAAAGTGAGTTATTAATGCAGGAGTGTTAGGTTGGTGCCCGAGTGCATGCGAAGGCACTAAATTATTATTATTATTATTCTTTCAACTACCAATCTACTTACCGTGATAAAATATACCTACCTACTCAAAATAAAAACTCGAGTTAATGAAAACAAAATTTTATTCATCTCCTCCACAAACATTTAAAACTTACAATTATTAAATGTGCAGTTATTAAGTGCAAATTTCACTTTTAATTACTGTAAGTACACCTAAACAGCTCAACCGATCATCATGAAATGCATAAACGTTTTCAGGGCTAGGTACCTATACAGAAAAGGACATGTATAGGATATTTTTATCCCAGAATTCCCCCATAGATAACTCCGAAATTACCGCGGGGCACAGCTAGTATAATATATATACCTATATATAAACCCATTGTAAAATACTTTAAAATATGTTCTAGTACAGTAAGTATATAGGTTGGTAATTACAAAGCACCATTTATTGTACATATACCTACGTAGTTACTCGTTGTGTTGCCTGTGGCGGTTGACAGCGGTTTAATTCGCCTTTAATTAAAATTCAGCTACTATAAATCACCTTCTTCCGGTACAATCGTGCGTGCAGTTTACGTTGCTGTGTAAATATGTATAAGTAATATGAAGATTTCATTCTAAAGCCACGCATTCCGATTATGGGCGCTAAATTAACTATGTACCTGTACTCTTTAGTGATGTTTATCCTTCAATAGTTTACTTACCTACTTCATTATTAGATAGTAGGTACCTACTGTATGTATCTTTGACTTGTCTAAAGGCGGCGGTGACCGAGATGAATCGGCATCACAATTCACACCTAAGGCCAGGTTTTCCTGACTCTTCTG
This sequence comes from Zygaena filipendulae, assembly GCA_907165275.2. Taxonomy (NCBI): domain Eukaryota; kingdom Metazoa; phylum Arthropoda; class Insecta; order Lepidoptera; family Zygaenidae; genus Zygaena; species Zygaena filipendulae. The sequence goes on from OU015649.1 coordinate 6,281,447, forward strand.
CCAACTGGGACCGCACAAAACTCGGACCGCGGTCTCAGTTGACCAAACCATATTTTGAATTGGGCGACTGGGCGTCAGTATATTCGGTAAAAAGTAAAGTCACTTAAAAAATAAATCAAACAAATAAAAGTAATAAAAATCGAAACGATCCGAATAGTGAAAATTGTCTCTATTCTATTTAGAATTATCTACATTGTAGATTCTACAAAATAAATTAGTTTTAATACTTAGTACTGATCTCTAATATTTATCGTAGGTTAGAAGCACAATATTGTGTCTTTTCCTCCTCTATTGTATCTCCAGAATATAATAAATTTACGTTGTGTAGGTAGGACTTTCAATACCTACTTACGATACGACATGATGAAATCCCTACTAATCCCTACATAATTATAAATGCGAAAGCATGTATAAGTCTGTCTGTCTGTTAAGCTTTCACGCCTTAAAGGCGACCATCATGAAATTTTGCATACACGTTGTCACGAGTACAGAGAAGGACATAGGTAGGGTACCTACTTTGTATCTCGGAATCTCCGCGGGAACACCGAAATTAACACCAATCACCAAAACAGCTGGACCGAGTTTGACGAGATTTTCACTGGCAGAATGGTACCTACATAACTGATGGTATAGGTTACTTTGGAATTCTTGCGGAAATTCAGAATCTCCGAAGTTGTTGGACCGGTTTCCAAGGGACTTTCGCTGCTAATGAGCTGAATGATGTTATGAGGAGTAGGTAAATTAGACTACTTTGGAGTTTCTACGGGAATTCCGAAACTCACGCGGGTGAAACCGCGAGGCACAGCTAGTAAATAATATTATAGATTAGATAGATTATTTGCTTATTTTAGGCACTTTACATAATTTTAGTGCAACTCTTTGGAATGAAGCTCCTTAACGCGGCTTGCGGGTAAGAGTTAAGACACAGAAATCGTCATGCGTCCGGCGCGGCGTAGCTCGGGTATTATCGTCATGCGCTGGCCGACATACCTACATATTTAATAATGCTTAGTTTTTTAATTTATTTAATACTATAGTATATTATCTGTGCTATAGTATAGTATTATATTATCTGTGCTATAGTATAGTATTATATTATCTGTGCTATAGCTGTTACCCGCCGCGCTAAAAACTGGTCTTATATGCAGTGTCATTTTAGCCATCTCTCGTCACGGTCGCCACTGAAAATCAGCGTCGTGGGACTTAGTTCCTCGGCATATAATATGCTGAATGGCAGCTATTTTGGTACCAGAATGATATTCTTCGTTAGTTCAAGAAATACGTTTGTATTTATTTAATTTATTTTTTATTATCAAATAAACTTTTTCTATTCTTTTTATTTGCTTCATTCTTTACACTTTGTGCTTCAAGCGTCTCGACATACTACCTACTCTGCTCAGAATAGTACAGAAATTCGTTTACAAGCTAAAAGCTTTCCATTTGCAAAGGTAACACGGTCTATGTAGATAGAATGCTCAGCTTTAGGTATTCCTTGTCAACATCACATGCTCATAGGATTTATTGAGGGTTTTACATTGGCACCATATAATAGGTACTTAATGTTACAAACAAATTATGTGATAGTAATCCACTTATTTTATTACAGATATACATATAATATACTAGCTGTCCTGTGCGGTTTCACCCGCGTTAATTTCGGAGTTTCTGTGGGAAGTCCGGATTACAATATAGCCTATGTTGCTCAGGGATAATGTAGCTTTCTAATGGTGAAAAAAAAATTGAAATCGGTTCAGTAGTTTTTGAGTTAAATCGTAACAAACAAACAAAAAAACAAATCTTTCCTCTTTATAAAATTAGTATAGATGAGTACCTAATTATGCTATGAAAATTAATGCAAAAAATATATACTATTATATGCTATATAAGAATTTGCTTACAAGTCGCGGCATTTTGTAAAATGTAGAGGACAAAAATAACGCTGTTTTGTATTTGCGAGCAAACAGCAAACAGATTAGGTAAGTATGCCTAAACGGTGCATTAAATATTTAAAAAACGTAGGAAGTTTGTAAACGGATTAATCACCCATGATAAATGTAAAATAAATGTGTTTATTTATTTGTTTGTTTGTTACCCTTTACGCCTGAAATAGGTATTAGGTAGGTACTCGATTGATCATTATGAGTTTTTGCATAATAATGCTTACCTACGCAAATGCTCACATAGTAACAAGCAATGGATTCATTACGAAACGACAAAATACCGTTAGTAGTTTCTTAATATGCATGATCTCCAATAAGTAATAACCTCCTTTTTTGAAGTCGGTTTAAAATATGAGCTTTAGGGATGATAGCTCAATGCAGGTGCTCATTAAATGTGTATGAGTTAAAGAAAAACATCTTGAGGAAACCATAGCATGGTGGCAGGGAACTGTTAAAAGTGGCCAGCTACGAGTAGCTATACCGCCAAGCATCTGATGGTGTGTTCCGGCAGCCTCATTTAAAAACCAGTTTCTATTCTAAGCTTATTTACAACCTTTGACCTCGGCCTTACAACATAAGCTATAGTAAAACCGGTAACCATAATAAAGATATAAAACAAAAGATGTAATGTAATAGGTATATACCGTGGTATAACGTACCGTACCGTACCTATTGCGGAGTGAGTGGGTATCTAATCGAGATCACTTGAGTTCTTACTTATTTGTACAAGACATCTTTAGGCAATGATGCGGAAAATTGGTCGCAGCTTAAATGAATAGCTTCGGTGTCTAGTAGGTACCTACATTTACGATCGAATAGAATAATGTGACAAATTAGATAGAGTAATTTTCTCATTTGAATAATTTTTCGTTGAAAGTGTTTTTCAGAGTTTTCCACCTCGTCGTTAGGTTACACACACATTTTATTACTTTAGAAAAGCATATCGCACCAACTACTTACTTATACAAGTCAGTTTGAAACATCATTATGATTTCGAAACTTATATGTCACTATATGATGGCAAAATTATAAGGGTTTTGTTTTGCCATTAGACTACCGACGAAACTAAAAAAAAACAGGCACTATCTACTTTATTAGGTAGGTATAGCCAGCCATATTGTCACCATTTAACAAAGTCGCTTGTCGTCTGCTGTGTTGCCGCTTCATCCTCCATTTCACTATTATAACATTTAGAGCTTCTTAGAACCGGAGGAAATCCTTAAATTACCTACCGAGCAACTAAAATTATTTAGAAAGTTTATATACTTACCTACCTAGCTCTAGAACGTTCGCATCGCATGTAATTGGCCGTGTAACAGCTAGCAACACTTCAGCAGTAAATGCAGTAGCAAATAGCAACAGTGGTGTTGTTGCATTAAATCACCAGTGTCGTCGTGTTGCGAGCACTAGTTGCTATAGGTATAGTTGCGGCTTGGCGTGGTTCAACGCACAACCGCCCTCTATCACAGATGCACCTACCGTTGCAATAGATAGTTTCCCTATACTTACATTCAAAAGTCTAATAAATAATATAAGTAAATATTACCTCGAAAGTTTAATAGTACCTATTACATACTAGCTGTCCTCTACGATATCAGTATCTGCGATACCTGGATACGGTGTACGTTGTCCTATTCTATGTATTAAGTAGGTAAATTACGTATAAGTATGCTATTTAATAATTTCTAAATGTCATGAAAATTTGTATAGCTGCTAAGTAGCTGAGTGGTAACACACACTTATTTCCGTATATTTTATATTTGTTAGAAATGTTAGAATTAGGATGTTTATTTATAGACAAACCGTCTATTATAGACAAACATCAAAGAATTCGCGAGGGAATCACAAGAAACAGCAAGTATAGATAACTAAAAAAATATGTTTAATAGCTTCGCAATATTCACCTATAATTCTGATATGTAGGTAGATATCCAATAGTAATTTAGTTGGGTTAATAAATAATATAGCAAAAATACAGCACCCAAATTAAAACAAAACTGGTTAATTTACAATTATTTTAATGTGTGATCGTGTCATTTGCGTATTTAAGCGAGTTGTTTTACTCGCGCTGACTCCACTGGGGTAGGCACGTAACTGAATACCGAACGTTCGAATATCTCAATTATGGAAATGTTATCGAACCACCTTCGGTAGGGAGACTAAGTAAAGAGATATTTTACATGCAGATAAACGTTACTTAATGGCATGAACGCTCTTTACTTAAGTGAAGGTAGATATTTGTGGGGACGAAAGTCGCGCGTGCGGTGTAGGGCGGCGGGCGAGCGGGCGAGGAGACAATCTCTACGATGGCTCATTCAATGCTGCAACGAGCCAAGCAGAGAATTGAATTGGAAGCAAATGTGCCATACGAACACTGCTGTCGAATATAAACCGAACACTCCCGAGTAAGCACCTCGAAATGTTCTTGATCAAATTACGAGGAAAATAAAAAGAGCCTCACGATCTCAAAATTCTTCTTTGTGAGTTGTTTTTAAATTAACTGTAATTAACTTACCAACTACGGAAAGTTCAGAGAAAATCTAATTAAAACATTTTCAAACGAGCTAGTGATGGATAAATTAGCATGATAATAATCTTAACCAGTGGTGGGCAAACTTTTTTCATGAAGGGCCAGAAAAAAAAATTGGTGACACCTTTTTCCCACCCGAATAGCGTGGCGCCAACAATCGTGATAAAATCCTGCTAATATGTAGGTATTAATCCTTCCTTATAATAATCTACTAGTATAAAATGCAAATACGAGTTTATTGTTACGCTTTTACACCTTAACTGCTCAAGATATTATAATGAAAGTTTGCATTTACTAGTTGTGAGGTGCACAGAAAAGGACATACTTTTTATTCTGGAATTCCCGCGGGAACACCGAAATTAACGCGAGTAAAACCACGGCAACAGCTACAGTAGAAATTATAGAAAAATGTATTACCTATTTATTTCTTAAACTGGAATTCCGGACAACATTCATTACACCACATGCAATTGAAGATTTCATATACGGGAACTAGGTACATATAATTACAAGAAAATGTTGGTTGTTCCCGTATATATACGGGATGTACCAATGTATTATCTATGGTTGTACGAGTACCTGTATAAAACTGTGCTGTACAAAAACCATTGAAAACAAAGTAGGCACGAGTTGCGCAGCCAGGTTCCAAGAACATTTACTCGCAGTAGAATATAGAATAGAAGAAAACCGGAAAATATTATAAAAAGACCACGATATAGTAGCTAGGTATATACAACGAAACAAAAAGTAAGTAGGTAGGTAGCTACATTAAAATAAATAAAAATAACAATAATCTTAAAATAAATAAAATAAAAGTAATACTTATGAACAAATAGAATGAAACAAAAGTAGAAAACTTAAAATAATGCACCCATTTAGGTATATGAGTCACGAGTCACGACCCGAGTAAAATGGACCTTACTCGGCATTTGCTGTGACATATCTAAAGCAATTTTATGTGTCGTATGTTCCAATTATATGTCGAATAGGTATGTTCCAATTATATCTCTCTAAGAGGAGCCGAAGGAGAAAGGACGAGCATACCTGTCACGTCAACAGCTTGCGTCGGGGACACGTGGACATGTGCCCGCCACTTAATGAGAAGTGGATGACGCAGGGATCCCGCCACTCGTTCATCCTTGCCCGCGTGTTCCGCGCCGAATTCGCACAATACCTCAATCTAACGTTCACAGATCGACCTATTTCATTATTTATACCGATTTCAAACAGCATATTATTCTTTCTCGTATCCTCACATGTAAGTGGGAAAAAGGTAAACTCATCATCCAGGAATATGGATATACAGGGTGTAAGGTTAAACGAACGAAGATTTATTCAAACCCTCGATATTTCATGCTTCCATGAGTTTGTTTGTTTGTTACGCTTATTAGCATAACGAATTAACCGTATACAACTATACATTGTCAGGGGTAGAGAAAAGAAAATAGAGTACTTATTATCCCGTAATTTCCGCGTGAACTCATAAATTAACGCGGGCGAACCCGCGGAGGAACAGCTAGTCGAAATAAAAACGTTGATTTACATAGGTAGGTGAATCCATCAGCGAGTCGGCAACTTTCCCGCTCAATTTTCGTGAAAATATTTATACGTTACAAAAGAATTTTATGGGTATTTTTAGATATTTGAAACGATAATGAAATACTGAACACCCTAGCTCCTTCAATACGTACCTCGCTAAACCAGTGAAACGCCTAAACATTTTACCAGACTGCTAGGATTTATAAGCAAACAGGTTAAACATGTTCCTGCGTAGTAAAGCCCGGCTAGATAGTTACTTAACTCAATTTAATAAGTTTACGTTTGAGTAAAGTACAGTTGAGTCGTGTTATGCTGTGTTGGTGTCGGTTGCGGTTGTTTCGATAACACGGCGTTAACTGGAAAGCATCGAGTAAGCCCGACGCGGCCGACCGCTGCCAGCTTCATTTCCGCGCATGTATCTATGTGTTAGAAATGATACTCGATTAATACATTAAGCAACTGTTTTATTTACTGTATCACAAAGTAAATGCGCGCGTGCGTGCCCTCGCGCCAATTCCACAAACGATAATGCCGATCTCACTCACCGTTGACGGCTTCCACCCCAAATACGCGTCACATGACGTTTTATGTCACCTGTCAAGAGGGATGTGATGTGGCCATCACTCCTCTAGACTTTATACAAAATATGAATCGCTAACAGACGGCCATTCTGTTAATGGAATGTCCCCATTCCTAAAAAAAATGTCTCTCGGCCATTCTACAGTAAAGTATGACCCCATACAAAGAATTAAATTTATAACTAAACAATCAAATACCTTAATTTCTTTTAAACAACATCTCCAATAAGTAGTAATTTTATGAAGAACATTATTAGGAACATTGTAATGGTAACAAAATTACACAAATTTATCCGTTGACTAACACAATATCTAAATGTCAACATTATTAATTAAGTACATTAAATAGCCTTAAAGTATGTGTTAATACAAGATTTTATATTTTTTTGACTTAATTCATGATTTGAAGAAAAGAAAACAAAATATCTATCTAAAAAGAAAATAGAATATTTGCAAGTAAATATTTCTGGAAGCAAAATTAAAATTATCAATATAATAAATTTTCATTTTAAATAAAGTAATATTAATAACGGTACAAAAGTACAAATCAATTTGAAAATAAACATAATCCAAAACGAAATCTATACAAAATAAACATCAGAATAATACTTAACTGAAACATATTTTGTTGTTACATTCATAAACAATTTATTGATTTAAACTGTTCTAAGATCATCAAAGTAAGCATTTGTAGATTCTTCCATCATGTGAATACATCAGACTCGCCTCTTCACAAATTTGTTTGCCTGCAGAGGGACACAATCGGATTTAATTCAATATTACACAACACCACCGAGCCTCTCGTTTGCCCACCGAGGGACACGGTCTAACTCTCTAAGCCCAATCTGGCACCATCAAATTGTAGCCTACCGTTTGCCCACCGAGGGACACGGTCTGACTCTTTCAGCACAATCTTACACCACCGAGTTGTAGCCTGCCGTTTGCCCACCGAGGGACACGGTCTGACTCTTTCGGCACATTCTTGCACCACCAAGTTGTAGCCTGCCGTTTGCCCACCGAGGGACACGGTCTGACTCTTTCAGCACAATCTTGCACCACCAAGATGTAGCCTGCCGTTTGCCCACCGAGGGACCCGGTCTGACTCTTTCAGCACAATCTTGCACCACCAAGTCGTAACCTGCCGTTTGCCCACTCCAACGTCCTGTCATCACGATAGGTAGCGCGCTCGCTCCAATGCTGATCGATGGACGCACGCTCGCTCCGGGGTTTATTATTTCACATTCAGGCAGCACGCTCACTGCGGTGTCAGCAGGTAGCCATCGGCAGCACGCTCGCTCCATGGTCTGACCATAAACAACAAGAAAAATTCCAAAGCAATACCAGTTAGCTAAAGACTTAGGTATAATATTTGACGAAAAACTTACATTTAGATACCATAATGATCATGTAATTAATAGAAGCCTCAGTCTGTTGGGCTTCATCTCCAGATCCACCAAAGGTTTTAAAAAAAAGACCCGCTAGCATCATTTATCTCTACTGCACCCTCGTCAGAAGTACTCTCGAATACAACTCGGTTGTATGGTCTCCTTACTACACGGTGCACATTGACCGAATTGAAAGAGTTCAAAAACGCTGTCTAAAGTTAATTACTTTCAGGTATAAAAATTCCACAAGATCGCTTCAGACGTACGGGGACAGGTTGAACAGATTCGGTATGATCTCTTTAGAAACCCGTCGCAAGGGTAGAGACCAGATCCTGCTACATAAAATAATACACCACCAGATCGGTAGCCCTTACATCCTATCACTTTTAAATTTCAACACCAATTATCGCTCTCGACGTCCCAATACCTTCTCACTTCGGATATTCACTAACAACACATCTTTTTACAATCCAGTTGTACGGATGTGTCGCCAATATAATGAGCTCGTCGCTAAAGGTGCAGATGTGGACGTTTTAATTGTAATTTTAGGGTATACTTAAAAAATATCAACGACTACCTCCGTCGCACTTGCTAATTGTGGTTCTATTTTTCTGAGATCCATAAATATCAAAATAAATTTAAATATTACTTTGTACTTCGCTCGATATTTTTAGTCTTTCTAGGTATGCATATCTCTGGTTTGTGGTCGGAACATATAATAATACACTACAATAAGTAAAAATCGTAATGACTACAATCTGTTTTGTGTACTTAAACAAATAAACAAATAAATAAACCAGTTCATTGGCTCGTTGCCTCAATTTACGCTATCAGTAAATTAAATAACTTAAATAGTTCTACTTGTGAAAAGTACCTACTTCAAGAATCTGTTCACAACAAACTCTTCAATTTTATTACTGTTACTACTGCTCCAACAATTTTTATGAAATTTAGTATGCCGGGGGTTTCGGGGGCGATTAATCAATCTAGCTAGGTTTCATTTTTGAAAGCGTCGCTTCATCCGTGTTTTCAGGCAATGAAATATGAGTGTTTGTTTTCTACTTAAAGACAGATGGCGCTATACACAACGAGCGAAGCTCGGTGACCCAGATATTAAGGGATTATTATTGCAATTCAATAACTCGACAGAGTTGTTAAATTCTGACCGCAAACCTTTTACCACAGAATAGATAGAAGAGGCAACAACTCAGTTTAGGATGAAAACTAGTATCGCCGGGTGACTCCCGTGCACAAGACCATAGTGCACAAATACATTTACTGGCATAATGAATGTAGGTAGAACGCCGCCGTTCGGTCACTTTTCTACCCAGTCACTGTTTCAAAATTTCAGTTTTGGAAATATTGTGGGAAATACATTCGAGGTGCCAGCAAGGGGAGTTTCGGGAAAGTTAGAGTAATTGCTTCGTTGCGACCGTAATGCGCCTACACCGCCTACATGGTCGCTAGTTATCATACTATTTTCTCTGTGTCTTATGAGACTGAATAATGAAGACGTATTTTCTTTTTACTAAAATTCACCATTACGAAGAAAATAGGTCCAAAGTTACCCGTTTGCTTAAGTCTACTTTTCTACGCTTCTTTGTAAGTACTATTAGTTTCTACTAATGTTACATAACATGACTATGTTCGCGTTCTGCTAAGCGGAATGCGTTTTAGCCGTAAAACAGCTATACAAAATATCTTTGATAGTCAAGATAGATCTAACGATACTACGATTTTCGATTTTCTACGAAATCCAGTGACATGATTTATCCAAAGAGGCATCGTAGATTATGTAGTCGTTCATGTCTATAAATTTTTCACTAAGGGAGGCCCTTACAAGATACAGGGTGCTCAACAGGGCAACTACGTTATTTTGCTAGTAAATCGTAAACACACAAGGTATCATACTGATGCAATTAAGCCCTGATCAACTCTTATATTTTATATTTGGTATTATCTATTACATTATTACAAGGCTTTGTCTCATTCAGTTTATTTAACATATCTTAATGTCACTTACTGGTGTGATGTGTATCTATCTATCTTGGATAATTAACACTTTGCGAAGATAAGTTTTACTAGGGTAAGCTCAAAGTCCTTTGAATTTATTTTAGTATTGTTTACTGTCTTAAATAGTTTCTCTAAAACATTATCCCTAATATCTATGCCATGATATTCTATAAAGTTGTGGAATATGGTCGAAGATTGCTAAAGCCGATAACTTATTTTGTCATATTTCAAGGATAGGTACCTAGTTTACTAAATATTGGTTAGGACTCTCTTCGTTCTGTTTGTAATTTATTGAACACCATACTAATACCATACCATTCTTCATGATAAACAAATATTCTTCACCTTAGCGCAATACTCTAACAGAGCTGTAGTCGAAGAAGAATAGCATGGATATTAAAAGGGTGATTATTAGACAGGGGGTCTACTTGGTCCTCCACAATATTCATATTATGGGTAATTGAAGTATACGATATATATTATCAATTTACTGTTAGTTCTTGTCACTATGAGAATATACTTGGATTTATTCTGGAAATTACTGTTATAATGATTGACAAATTAATTGTTTATAAGAGTGTGCCTTCCATTGCCGACTCGGCAAAGTGATACTAACATGATATCTTTTGCATCAACACAACATTCTAATACCTTTATCACATTCAGTGAAAACGGAACACTGGGCGATTTTTTAAAAAAAAAAAACTGAGAGAGTTCAGACTACTCTATTAGGGAATCCACTATTATGTAGGTCCTTTTTGGTTTAAGTAATCCTCGTTGTGAATCTAAGTGGTGTACTGAAGTTATACTATATCATTATTAATATTATTACTATTTAATCCTTTATTGCACATAAAATGACAATATTTTCTTCTTTTTCTTCAATTCTGGCGAAACGCCAACGATAATACTACACTGATCCCTACTCAAACATGGTTACGGTTAATTATCTACAAAACCACCAGCTCGGAGTACAAAATAGATGAGTTCAAAATACATAGGTGACTGAAATAACGAAGATTAACTCGACACGCGTTTTTCGGTACCTACCTGCGGCTTTCAATAATCTATACTAGTACATGTACGATTATTGTAAGTTTACATTCTAAACCTCGATATTGACGTTTGGTCAATGCATTAAAACAACGAATGGATATATCATAACCTTTATTGAATGTTAGTCAATCAACGACTACATTGGTGATGACGCCCTATTCAGATCATATGAATTATAAAGGTTAAGAAACCCTGGTAGTATCTCTATTTTATACTTTATTTTAGAGATTTTTTTTTTTTCACGGGACTTATTTAGTCTTCTATGTCGTGTTTTAGTGTACTTATTCAATTTTAAACTATACCTTTCTTTAGTATTAGGTATTGTATTATTTCTCTGATTTACTAAACCATCGATTCAGTAATCACTATAAAATTACTTTCCTGCGTTATTAATTTTCTGTTTTACCTACATTTTTGCAGTTAAATAATATTGAAGTGTCTGTTTGTAATCTATCGACACTAATTAGAATCTAATTATTATCTAGATTAGAATCTGCGTGTCCGTACATGCTAATCTTCGAAACTAATGAACGGATTAACATGCGGTTTTCGCAGGTAAATCAAGCTTAGCTTGAAGCAACATAAAGGCAACACAATAAAAGAGTAGAATCTACGTGTTCGTTCACGCTAACCTTCGAAACTAATGAACGGCTTACCATGCGGTCTTCACGGGTAAATCAAGCTCAGCTTGAAGCAACATAAAGGCAACACAATAAAAGAGTAGAATCTGCGTGTCCGTTCACGCTAACCTTCGAAACTAATGAACGGATTACCACGCGGTTTCCGCAGGTAAATCAAGCTTAGCTTGAAGTAACATAAGGGATTTAATCCATTTAAATGGGCGTCAAGAAAAGGAATCTTTTTACAAAACGAGTTTCGCACAAGTGAAACCGGACACAGTTAGTGTCAAACAGCTTTCTACCAGATGCATGATGTATTATGGTCATTACGTTTTAATAGAAGATGATTTTTAAATCTTTGTGCTCCGAATAATCTTTGAGGCAGGTACACCGAAGCAAGTTCAAACATTTGTTACAGGTGGATAGCTGATGTTATAAGGTAACTTTATGTTACAATTGGCCCACGATAACCAACACAATTAAGTTATTGATACAAGACGCTTTATCAAGAGTTATAGAATGTTTTTCAATTATGTGTTTACCTTATTACATTGTTCAAATACCATCAAAATATTAAACACAAAAGAATTGCTACAAAAAAATGCTACAATTTTAAGATACAATTTACTCAAACTTTCGCCAGTTTAGGTAACGCACCATTGCTTATCTATGGCCTATACTTATTGTAACTGTTATAATATTTTGTATTCTAATGTAATTATTTTTATAAATTTCAAACTGTATATTCTGATTTGTATTTTCATTATGGTTTTGACGGACTTCTATTCTAGATTTAGAACCATACACATCAAAACTGTCGTCCCTAAATAAATATATTTTGTAGGGTTTTCCTCAAATTAACGTGGGTGAAACCGCGGAGTATCTCAAAGCTTTGATGATTTTCTTTTGAATTTACCTAGTTTTGCTTGCTAGTCTCATTTTTTTTTACTGCTATTTTTGAAAGTCTTGCTACATCTCCTAGGGATAAAACTCAAGCCCCTACTACGGTGTTACAACCCTAGTCACTAAGCGATATTTGCTACTGATTGACTCTTTACTAAGCTGTTTAGGTAGCTGCACGTTTTCAAAATTTGGCTAGTTTTGAAGTTGAAAGAATTACCAAATTTCTTTTTCTAATTAAGGTTAACCACAGCTAAAGTTAGATCTCGACTTCAGATAGAAGCAATCCCCTCATACAAGAAACTTAGGAAAGGCACTGTAATAAATTATGAGTGAATACTTCGGTCACAAAATTGATGTTCTATTTTTTTTTTTTTTTTATTTGAAGGTAGTCACTAATATTAGTCTTTTATCATAAGAAAAATCATAAGAGATTATTTCTAAAGCACAGGTAGGTACAATATTATTACCCACTAGACTGTAAGATTAGATAATTCTTTAATCAAAATAACATTACTGCATCCACAGATTTATACTAAATGATTCAATGAAGCTTTGTCTGTTTGCATGATTATTAGATACTTCATTCAAATAGTAGGTAGGCATGCTAACTAACTTGATATCAGAGCTGGGAACTATTAACTTGCATAGGAGATCCTATGAGACAAAAGAAAAACTATGCAACTCAGCTAACTTTCGTGTTGTTCATGGATCAATTGAACTAATTAACCTTTCGTGATAAACATTAGTTACTTTTTTTTTCTTTTTTACACACCTACCTAGGTGGGTAAACTTGCACCATGGCTTTCAGAAAAGGGAAAATTACAACCTTTATATCAGTAAACACTGCTATGTGGGTAGATATAAATTTTAACTATATAATGTCTGAAACTTATTTTGTATGACAACTAAAAGAAGAAATAAACCAGCCTTTACGTATTCTGTAAATACCGTTATATGTATATCAATATATTAAACTATGCATAATGTTGCGTGTTGTATGCTAAACAAAGACTCATCCAGCGTTCACATATTCAGTAGATACCGCTGTATCTTCTCGCTTTCAGCATTAAACGAAGACACTAGGTAAGTACATACCAGATTGAACTTGGTTTTCTGGTCTTATGTTTCGTCGTCAGGCCGCACCTTGAGAATATGCACAGGGCAGCACCGTCGCTTACCCGGTCTGCGCCTGGCGCCTGGTGTGATGCACCGGAGCGCCTTAGTCCTGGCCATGGGTGTTTGGTTTCTTTACCGCACTTCTGAACTGTTAGAAATGATACTCGATTAATACATTAAGCAACTGTTTTATTTACTGTATCACAAAGTAAATGCGTGCGTGCGTGCCCTCGCGCCAATTCCACAAACGATAATGCCGATCTCACTCACCGTTGACGGCTTCCACCCCAAATACGCGTCACATGACGTTTTATGTCACCTGTCAAGAGGGATGTGATGTGGCCATCACTCCTCTAGACTTTATACAAAATATGAATCGCTAACATATGGCCACAGTCCGCACCCCTATTTCCTTTCCACTGATAGTCTATTTACGTCTATGGCTTCTTCGCTAACCACCACTATCCGGTAAAAGGTTCAGTTAAATATCTATAGCTATTCAGACGCCGCTGGTTTCTAGTATTAGGTAAGATGTGGCTAAGTTTTGTACAATAAATAGTGTAGTAAGTATGTATAAAGACTGTTTTATTAGGGTTGTATGCAAGCAACATTATCTACAAGCGTAGGTATAAGTTTAACAGCAATAAAACTAATGAAAAAGCAGATTTTATTGGTCGGTTAGTTGTTGAAATATTTGTACCTCCAATTACCTATTACCTATTACCTACCTAGCAACTTAATATATATACTTACTCAGGGATTCTGTAAAAGTATTGGTTGTTTGAAAATAGATTGTGACACATAAAAAGAAGGTGCTATCTTCTAAAAAAAGTCTTAATTCTTGATTATCAGCTTTCCCTGTGGTTTAAGTTGCCTGATTCTTCTATGAATCTAAAGAGAAGTATAGCTATCCTGTATCAGAGATAATATAATACTATATACCTACTATACCATCCACATGTTTGGCGAATAGTTTTTGCGTTATACGCTTTCAATTAACAAACAAAAATAACAGGTTTATTTATACATTTCAATGAAATATACGTATTTTGAGAAAAATCAATTACCATAACAATAAACTGTGACATTAATTGCGTCTATGAGTAAGAAAAGTAAGACAAACCGGAAGCAATTCGCAACGAGTTCCGACTTCGTTGTTGATTTGCTGAAACTAGAGACGTCGCATCGTAACGGGAATATAGCAGCGGTAATTCTGATGTCGACTGCGAGGTATTTCCCCGCGGAGTCCCATTGTGATGACTGTTGTTACCTAGTATGTACAGACTACCTATGTGGATCTATTGTTGAGCAGATACGATTTGCTATTTATTGACAGATCAATTGTAGGTAGGTACATATTTTCAATGTGTCTACCTACTTGCTTACATCCTTTAGGTGCGTAGATCCTATTCCCAAAACATCCACTGGGTCTTTTTCCCTGGACGTCCAATTTTAATACATTTTACACTACGAGAAAGTTTAAGCCGTTTTCGTACGGACCACCCCTCGGCACGATTTTTATGTTTTATTCCTTTGATGGATCACATATTAAATGCATCCTTACACAGACACGCAGTCAGCTGTCACATCACAATAAGCATTTCAAAAGTTCTCTTAACAGAAAACTGAAAACGTTCTTAAGAGAACAATTGAAAAATATATAAAGCAAGGTCAGTTTGTACCGAGCGAAAGCGTTAGACGGCTTTACCTCTACGTATAAGTTGAGTGCAAACGGTTACCGCATTTAATATTTCAGAATGTTCCGCTTTATTGCCGTACCTAGTCCTACTCCTCCGCATTATTACTATTTCCACTGTCTTATATTTATTTATTTATTTCATAAGATACTATAGTTTCATGAAATAGAAAAAAAACTATGATAATAATTAATCTTTCTTTGGTGCATGCTGTGGCGACCTATAATTGAGGCAGGTTAATTGAGAATGCCGCAAGGCATTAAGTTTGCTTTATTTTTACGTACTGTGCAATAAAGAATAAATAAATAAACAAATAAATGATAATCCACTAAGTTTGCTTAGATTTTTTTTACTGAATAATGAACAGAATAATAAGCACCTGTCGAAGTCAGGTGTTCGGAAGAGTTTCGAAACTTTGAAGAAATATTTGAGTTTCGGCATAATTTGCACAAATCCAAACTTGGTGGGTATCTACGTATCTAAAACTGTAAAATTGAAAGTTAATGAAAAGTAACATTGAGTTTTATTTGATTATTTACTTATTTTATTTATTTAAGTACTTTGCGCTTATCGAAATATAGAAAGAAATAAAGAAAGAAAAAGAAATTGAAATAAATTTAAATTTAATGTATTTATACCAAACTTACAAAATTATTGATTTATACTGGAACAAAGAATATATAACCACTAGTGTTCTGGAATAGGACTGGAATACAATTAATAATCTTGAGAAATCATATTTGTGTCAAGCGTTTTAGAATAAATTGTGTAATGAAACTCGTTTCTCCAATGCACCTACCTACCTACACACTTTCCACAGCTCTGCTAGCTGTAGATACGCTTCATAAAAGTAGAGATAGCGAGTAGATAACGAGATAAGTGCCTTCTTTATATTATGTTAGCTACAGCCTAGCATCTCTAGACGTTGTCTGATATACCTACTAAACTGTAATCTATGTTATTGTTAGATACATGAGTCAAGTAGACATGATACTTCTGTGATGATATTATATCTAATTACAAAGGAACGTGAAGAGTTTTGCAGTTTTCAAATACGTCGAGGGGACGACTTTTTTGGGACAAATTCCAAAACAGCAACTTTATAATAATAACTTGTACCTACTGCTTTTACGTTCATTTCTATACTATTTTTTTTCCCGCATTGTCAGCCGCGTTAATTTCGGAGTTCTCGTGGAAGTTTCGGGATAAAAGTCCTTTTATGTGCCCAGGACAACGTGCATATGAAATAACATAGTAGTCGGTTGAGTAGTGAAGCCGAGGAAGTCTAACAACGAAACAAACGAACTCACATTCGCATTTATGGTAGGTATGAGTTGCAGTTTACGAGGTTCAATGTTTTGTCAGAATGGTGCAATTTAATTGATTTTATTGTGAGTGCAGATTGAAACCTTACGTAACATGCATCTTATATTACTAATATTATAAAGAGGGAAGATTTGTATTTATGTTTGTTTGTTACAATTTAACTCAAAAACTACTGAACCGATTTCTAAAATTCTTTCACCTATACTAGATTATCTCTGAGTGACATTGGCTGTATTGTATCCCGGAATTCCCGCGGGAACTCCGAAATTTCAGTGGGTTCCGCGGGGAACAGCTATTTAAAGATATAAGTAAAACTTGTTTCTAATGTTTGTTTCTAATTTTTATGCATAGCCTTTATTTTTGTGCGGCTCGTACATTTCTCAATATACGCAACGTAAAAAAGTTTAAGTGGAAGGAGGATAGTTTACAGTGCCGGTATACAGCATATTGAAGCGATGTGAGAGCATGGTTTTAATCCCGACGAAGCCGCCAGTTGGCGCGAGGCCATTCTGCGAGGTGACTTTTATCTTCCTCTCACAATAAACTCATTACCCATAGGATATTTGTTAAGAGTAGTTTTACAGGCTAACCTTCTATGTAAAACTAAAGAATCAGGCTGGTATTAAGTAGGTACATTACCTGAACATTGTATAACATTTCGTATCAATATTAAAAATGTTTAGATATAGGTATACAAATAAACTCAGTCAAGTGCGTGTCGGTCCACGTACAGTAAAGGGTTACGTAGTGGAGAGATATTTCAATATCCATATTTAAAAAAATACATGACAGGTTATTTTACCTTGAATTTTTTTTCCGACTCCTCCCTCGCAGTCGCGGTTCAAAGAGTTTCTATAACTTAAGAAGTGATATCTTACTTAGAATTGGGTTAAATAAAAAAGGAGGTTCGAAACATTATTATGATTTTTCAACATGTCCGACAATACCCCATAAGCTTTTAATTATAATATTATAGGTACCTATTTATGGTTCTGAGTTACACGTGTGTGTCGTCCTCAGTTTCTTTTTCAGTCGTTATTTTCACTGAATGTACGTAGGTTTCTTTCAAATTTCATCAATAACATTACTATAGTACCAAATGTCAATAGTCTCCAAGTAAAACCTATGACATACGGACATACAGACTGATAGACGGACGCACATCAGATAATTATAAGGCTTCGGTTTTTGTTATTTGATTACAGAATCTTAAAATTATATACAACGACGACGTTCAAACTATACCTATCTGTCATATGATGTTTTCGATATTGCAAAAGACCCGACAACTACGATATCCAGATTAACTCGAAACCAACTCGAAACCATCCGACCACAGGGTTGGGAGTATACAACGTGTTAATGAATTGACCAAAATCTGATATACCCCATTTAAAACAATAAACAATAATATGATTAAAGTATAAATTATGTCGAAAAATAATAGTCCAAAAGTTATTCAACATTAGTTTGGAGGTGACCAATCTACGAAATTTCAAGCGCTACGCCCGCGCCTATGTGTTAATGACCGATTTGATTTTTGCTACAGGCGGCGCACGGGCTAAATACTGTATTATAAATAATTTAGGCATGGGCTAGTATAAAATTAAAAAATATAACCTATATTAAAACATGGTGCAATCGATTCGGAAGTCGATTCTGAACAAACTACTTTCTAGTTTTCAGTCAATTTATTAACACGTTGAATAAGTGTAACCCAGGATCTGTTGTCGTATGGAGATTCTTGGCGATTAAGTGAGGCCTTTGTGTAGTAGAGGATATCTTCCTATCGATGTGATGTTATTGTTGATATAGGTACTTATAGATAAATCGACGAAGCACGATACTGAAATAGATTTTTTTTAATCGGATTTATAATCGTAAACAAAGTAACTGCTTATTGCTTAAATAAATTTTCCCAATAAATTAGTCGACGAGCATTTTCTGTGGTTTGAGGAAAGTATCCGACAGTAAACAAAGATATAAATAAACGCGGAGATGCAAACATAATCCGCCATCCAGCAAGAAACGCTCGATGGCCGAAACTGGGCTTTCCCATTAGAACAAAACTCACTAATTAATTAGATTTGCAATCAGAAACCGAACAACAAATTTACTGTGACAAGCTACATCGACAATTCTTGTATTCATGATAAAGTTATATTTCAAGCTGTAATCTTTTGAAACGGCTTAGAGCCTTAGATGAAAATTAATACAAATATCATACTAATATTATAAAGAGGATAGATTTGATTTTTTGTTTGTTTGTTACGATTTAACTCAAAAACTACTACACCGATTTCAAAAATTCTTTCACCATTAGAAAGCTACATCATCCTTGAACAACATAAGCTATATTGTAATCCGGAATTCCCGCGGGAACTTCGAAATTATCGCGAGTGAAACCGCGCGGGACAGCTAGTCATTGGATAAAGTGAAGGTACATTGCATAAAACAGTAACGGCATTTCCAAGTAACATTAATTTAATGAACGTCTTTGAGTGCGACAGTCTTGTTTTTAAAATCTTTACTTAAAATTATAGTGGAATTTAAACCCATGCATCAGACCGCACCACTATATTATGATAAATATATGTTTTGTTCTAATAAGAAAAAAAAATGGGTGTGTGTGTCAGCTCCGACGCACGACTGGAGTTTACTCCTTATTATTTGTTATCTCTGCTTATTGTAAAATATAACAACGTCTTGTTGCTATAGCAACGTTTTGACTACGCATAAATTTGCAAATTTGTGATCCTCTAACTCCCTTACGTCACGTTCAAATCGTCAGATCATTCATATTCACACTTTTCAGTATGTAATTAACCATATAATATCTTGGGCGCTTGAGTATTTCTAGCTGTTGATTTTTTTTACTATTCTGATTGGCTATTCTAAACGCGCTACTCTGTGTAGAAATCTGAATAGAATGTTTATTTATTTATTGGCACACCAACAGCACAGTACATATAGTATAGAATGTTCAATTAAAAATCTTACTATTAGTCAGACAATTTCGAAACCCTACCAAATCGACATGTTTTTCACCTGCGTACTTCATTAGCTACCCGTTTCGAGAATTTTCATAGAGGAGCTTGGGCGTCTTGTCGAACGGAACCTACTCACGAAAATTCAGCCTGTATTAGTGGCTGAAAAACAAGGCATGAGCTGCCGGACCATAACGCATAACGTTTGATTTGACTCACTATAAATTTCATACCCCGGGCTTATATATGGAAATCGATTCTTAAGGAGTGAACTCCAAAATATAAACATTATTAGATATTATCTAATAGGTACATTAGATTTAGGTACTACGCGTCACAAACGTAATTTCAGGGCTGGGATAACTTATCTTTTTTTTATCAAAACAAATATATATAGCTCAATTTTGTGATGTTAGTTTTAATGGATGACTTAATTTAAATGTATTTTTAGAAAATTACCTATATTTATTTTTATTAATCCCTTAATATTTGTTTTTTATAATATAAAAACCTTAAAGTTTCATTATGAATTATTGATAAAATATTATAATAATCTAATGACATGATTTTCAGGTCTACAAGGTTCCTAGAATTTTTTTTTTGTACCCGATCTACACTATTACTTACTTAATTACGGTGTTAAATATAACTCGAATAAGTAAAACTTTCATTTGCAAGAGATAAATGTTATACAAAGTGGTATTTAAGAGTCACATTAGCAAAATCGACAAATCTCAGCATTTGTATTGCTCCCTAGTCGGAATACGGAACAGTCCCCACAGAGCCGCGTCATCGCGCTTCGCTTCTAATGTTTAATTAAGGGCCAACGAGTTTAAACGACAATCAAGCTGATTTACTATCTATCTACCTAACCATATAATATATAGCTTCGCAGAAACTCTAAAATTTAAACTATGGAATAAACTAGACTTAGCTTATATACTTGGGTATAGATTAAGGTTATATACTTTATGTATAACTAGCTGTCCCCCGTGGTTTCACCCGAGGTAATTTTGGATTTCCCGCGGGAATTCTAGGATCAACTATACATATAAACCTTCCTCTTGAATCACTCTATGATTTGGTGAAAACCATTTTTGAGTTTATCGTGAACAGACAGACAGACCGACAGATGCGGCAGAGGACTTTGTTTTATAATAATTATGTAAGGAACTGATTTTAAACTAACTTTTAAACTCGTGTCGGGGATAGGGGGATCTTTTGATTGCTTGACTGACAGATTGCAAATTAACGCACAGTCTGCAATAATTTCCAATCGCCAAAATTACACGTACATTGTCAGGTATTGCAGAAATTTCAGGTATATAAGAAACATTACTTAAGGTTTATTTTTATTAACAACGGGGATGTTGACTACTTTTGAAAATCAAAATTCTAATTAGTCCGTCAGTTAGAAAATAAAAAACAAATTTTTAACAAAAAAATTAAAACCGACTTCCAAAAAAGCTAAAAATAAAAAGCTAAAAATAACAAAATACCGATTTAATCCAAAAGACAAAAACACACGTAATATTATTATTGGTTTGTGCTACCACTGATCGGTTTGAATTCGGTGACAAGCCCGCTGGTGTCTGCCCACTTGAGTTGTTCTGCTCACGAAGAGCTGGTGGCAGGAGTCGACTTAGCCCATCTACCCCCTCCATATTTGGCTTGTCACCGACTTCATACCGATCAGTGGTAGCACAAACCAATAATAATATTACGTGTGTTTTTGTCTTTTGGATTAAATCGGTATTTTGTTATTTTTAGCTTTTTATTTTTAGCTTTTTTGGAAGTCGGTTTTAATTTTTTTGTTAAAAATTTGTTTATTTCTTGCTTTTTAGTGAGTCGGTTTGTAATTTATCTAAGTTACAATTGCCTACTGTCAACTGCTCATAACCTTTTACAAAATATTGCTTTTCCCGATGCAGGGACGTTAATTTTTGAGGAGTTCTGCTGGTACACCATCATCAGTTCCACTTCACCATATACATTATGACGAACATAAATTGTTTAGAAACCACATTAAAGTTAATGAATCGGAATCTGTGAAATACCTATTATTTAGTAGTTTCGATGACCATCTGCGGTCTTCATCATCAGTTCCACTTCTTAAAATTTTACTTTCCAAAAGCAAATAAACGATTTACTATCAAAAATACCCAAATCGCCATGGGTGTGCCTATAAATTTTGAAGAGTTCCCTCGATTTCTCCAAGATCCCACCATCAGATCCTGACTTGGTGACAATGTGACCAATTCGGAAGTATCTCCTTTCAAACAAAAAAAAAATTCCAAATCGCTCTAACTAGGACCCCTGAAAGACTTATTGTTGAGTTGTTCCGATGACCATCTGTGGTCTTCATCATCAGTTCCACTTCTTCAAATTTAGCTTTTCGAAAGCAAATGAATGATTTACTATAAAAAATACCCAAGTCGCTATAGGTGTGCCTATAATTTTTGAAGAGTTCCCTCGATTTCTCCAAGATCCCATCATCAGATCCCGACTTGGTGGCAATGGGACCTAATTGGGAGTATACCCTTTCAAACAAAAAAAGAATTTTTCAAATCGGTCCACCCGTCTTCGAGTAATCGGTGAACATACATAAAAAAAAAAAAAAAAAAAAAAAACATACATACAATCGAACATAGAACCTCCTCCTTTTTGGAAGTCGGTTAAAAAAACAATAGACACGTATTTGCGCATTAAAGTTTAGGCTGAGGGATCGTTACATAACTAACCGCTAAAACCGCCGTATAAAGTGACGCGAAATTTCAACTCAATGTATCGTCGTTATTTTTTGATTACGTAAAAAATAAAAAATACGTGTCCAAATTTTTTTATTAATCTACAAGACGGACTAAAAAAAAAATTTGTCAACATGCCTATTGTTTTTGTTAATTCCTTGGGAAATGAAAAGGTTGAATCACGGGTTGCATGATGAGGAGCAGTTTAACACTATTGGTACATATAGCAGATATACATCTCGCGAATAATAGTGAACGTTAGAGGGTTCAAATAAACCATAAATTTAGAAGTTACTTTTTATTTATTTGTTTAGACATTAAAAAGCTCTATTACAACAAAATAATAACCATAAGTCTTTTATTAGTAGTAGTTTTTTTAAGTATATCTATATGGCTTCTTTGATATATGTATACTTAAATACATTATTAAAATTAAGCTTCAAGATATCTTTTATTACACCACTAACAATGAGTTGTAAACGCGCGGAGCTACGTCGTAGCTTTGCTACGAGATACTACAGCGTTCTTCGTAGCAGACAACTTGTTTGCACTTGACGTAAACTTGGGTACTCTGACTTCTTTCTATTAAGGAGGTCTGCACCTGACAGAGTTTTACAAAATATAATATGGATCACTAATAATATTTATAATGTAAGTATTGAAAATATAAAATGTTAAATAATTTTTTATTATAATTTTGAATTGACGATCGGATAGGCGCAGTTGGGAATTATGCACGCCAATGGAATTATTAAGGTGAAACCATGGGGAATAGCTAATTCATAATTATGATAATATAGTTTAAATTGTAAATACAATTAATTTTTCTTTCTATTTGATTCTGTTCTTAATTTAATTGTCTTAAAAAACAAATTATAGTTCTAAAGAAAAAAAAAACCAGGTTCACTTTAACATTCAGCAGTGAGCAAGTGACGCTCGTTCTCGCTAATGAATTAATGTAAGTGAAATGACATCCAGCTAAGTAATTAAACTATTTAGAATTTTTATGCGGTTTTCGCCAATAGATAGAGTGATTCAAGAGGAAGGTTTATACTTGTTTATTATAGTTTATGCGGGAAATCCCGCGGAAACTCTGAAATTATCGCGGGTGAAAGCGGGGGACAACTAGTAATAAAAAAGTAAAGTTCAATAAATGTGAGAAACTCGTTTACGAATATTCGATTCAAAATATAATCTCCAATTTCTACAAAAAAATTGGCAGTAAAATCACTGACTCAGATTGTTTAAAGTAGGTATGTATAGTATAATATTTTTTAAATATCTTTATTAAAAATCTAGTAAGCGATATCAAATTTAACAGGATTTTGTTAAGTAAATTGTCTTCTTTCATGACTTCATTTTATTTCATTCGGGAGCTTTACGTTTTTTATGTGAATACTCAATTTATTGTGTTCAATAGCGCAGCCTATTTATTATCATCATCGTTTTACATAAAATTATATATGTATGTGCATATTCCAATATATTCCAATGAATATATCAATACCTACACAATTTTTTATACTACCTACGTATCGTCAAGACCCTGCAGTATCACACCACAACATGTTGTTCTTACTATATGTATCTATAATCTTGCCCAGATTATACAACGTGTTATTGAATTAACTGAAAACCTAATACACCCTATTTAAAAAAATAAACTATAATATGATCCAAATATATTTTATGTCAAAAAAATTCATACTTTAAAAAGATATTCAACATTAGTTTGGAGGTGACCTATCTACGAAATTCCAAGCGCTAAGTGCGTACCTATCGGTTCGAATAGTGCTGCGGGCGGCGCGGCGTACGTGCCAAATATTGTAATATTAATAATTTAGACATGGGCTAATAAAAGTGAAAAAATATAACCTATATTAAAACATAGTGCGATCGATTCGCTAGTTAATTCTGAGCAAACTACTTTCTAGTTTTCAGTTAATTCATTAACACGATGTATAAAATTGTAAAAAATATCATTATTTAGGTACTATTTGTACAAAAAAATTAAACAACTGATAAACAAATAAGGTATAAAAACATAAAAAAAAACTTTTCTTTACTGTAGTTACTTTAGTATATAAGCACTTAGCAATTAGACCATAAAGCTCTTCAATGATAGGTTTACCGTTTAATTTATCCAGTACCTACCCCTTTAGGAATAGTTGAGTTCTGCTATTCTGACCTATTCTTAACTTATTCTTAACTTTAATCTTGAGATTAGCTCAAACATTCGGCCATTTTAGCAGAAGAGAGTTTACTTGTTGTTACCGTGGGAATGTGTTCAAGCCCACGTCAAGTGGCAGATCGTGTCGCCCTGCAGATGTTTATCGTCGCCATCTACCAAATGACAGTAGGCGCTGGACTATATTTTGATGTGTAGCTCTATGTCATTTAGGGTTACGTCTTTGCCAGCGTGCCTTTCTTTTACGGCTCACATAAAAGTTTACGGGCACTTACTCTGTGTTTATTACGTGTTAAATATATTTATATTATTCTCAATTCACTATAACTATACTTTTAAATAAGTACTATTTATAACAAAACTTATTAAACCTCTACAGCACAGTAATTAGCTCAATAATTTTATTATTTGCAGAGCATACAAACTATTCCTATTTATTGTTCGAGAATATTTTATAGGTCAGATAAATCAGTGAAAAATTTGTATTTTTAACTTCGTTCTCTGTTATCTAGCGTATCGTCTTAAATATGAATTTTCGTACGAAAAAGACAAACGAGATGCTTTCGTTGCTTCAGCACCCATAATTTAATTAGCGGTCCCACTCAGCGACTATACCCGTCGGCGATGTCTTCGCGATGCAATGCCACAAGATACTGTATAGGTACTACAATATTGCGTGGCGGGTACACGATGAACCGGCGACTCGGCGGAGCTCGCTAACAAACGACTCCCCATAAAATCTTGTCACTGGGATAATAAAATATCTCAGGCACTCTCTCTGTTTTTGAGAAAAAAAAAAACGTTACAATAAAATTTATACGACCAATATTTGAATATGTTTTTATATTTATTTCTTTTTGTATTATACTATCAGTTGGTATAGTTATATTCACAGTTCCATGATTAAATGGGTTAACTATTAATTTGCCAAATGATCGGCGGCTAAGCCGGTTTGGTTAAAATGTTGTGTTACATATTAAGTACATGTAGTTAATCGACGCAGACCGGCTAGCGCGCGGGCGTCTACTGTCGCCGCCCTACAGCAAGATTACCCAGGGGGACGGTTATCTAGGGATGTAATCCTATAAAATGTTCGTTCTTTCACTCGTCGAGATAGAGCTGCTTACTGAGAATCGGAGAACTGTACTGGAAAACGAAATTTTATTAACAGTTGTTTTTGTTTATATCATTTATAGCTGTGCCCCGCGGCTTCTCCCGAGTGAACTTCAAATTCACTCTTTATAACATCAGCTAATTGGCAGTGAAAGTCCCGTCGAAATCGTCGAAACCCGCGTGAGTTTTGAAATTCCTGCAGGAACTCCAAACTTCTTTTAGTCTTTCCTAATTATATGGTACCTTGCCATAATAATTTTTAATTTTTTAAATTTTTTTTTGTGTTTAATAAACGCTTTTTTCATTAAAATATGTTACAAAAAACATCATGACTCTCCAAAAGATACCATAAGTCATAATAGAGCGGATTAAGATCGGTATCAGATGACGACCAGTCTTCAGCTCTGATGAAGTCGAAAACTTTCCATTCCAGTCACGCTTTATGACCCAGAACATGGTGTTATTAAGCGGCTTACCCACTATTTTGTTACTACAAGAACTATTGTATAACAGAAAAGTAATGAACAGTGGATAAATTTGTAGAGTTAGGGCTTGTAGAGTGAAGCTTGACTTTTTTGACAGTGCGAGTCATATGGTCTCGTCTTGGCAACATTTTACATGAAAATATTTTTGGTGGGAGATTAATTTCTCTTTCTATTACTGACCACGACGCACGAGCCGAGCAAGGCGTAACGAGCGTGCTGTGGCAGCGGCCGGCGCGCGGCGATGCGCCAAAGACAAATGGTGCACACAAAAATTAAAGCTTTACTTTACGAGACTCTGTTGACTTTGATATAAAAGTCTCTTCAGTACAAACCTTATCTAGCATGTCGGGGCGCTGTACATCTCGTCTATGGACTCGACCAGTATCACTAGCAAAGCAATATCAAAGCAAAGTTAACGTGATAAATTAACGTCTAGCCTGTTCCCAATAAAAAAAAAAAACACTTTTACCGGCTTTGTTTGTAATTATTGATAATTTCTGGAAATTGTTGATTATTGATGCATTTATTACATTGACCATTAAATATTTATAAATAACTAGCTTATATCCCCTCGGTTTTATCCGCACTAAAGTTAGAATTCCTTCGAGACTAACATATAACTTCCTTTTTTGAAGACGGTTATAAAAATTTACGTTTATTTATAATGTTGAAATAATATGTTATAATGAAAATTGAATTCAAAGATTTATACAAAATTATGTATACAGGCCAAAGTAATAAAAATATATTTATTAGATACCTAACTTATCACAAAACAAAAATAAAATGTAGTTAGCATAAGTAGCTAATAATTAATAAAGTTAGTTCTATTGAAAACATTTTCCTAAAACTTCTTGTGCTCCACAATTCCTTTAAGCCAGCATTGTTTTTGACGTAAACTTTAAGGATTTTGTTAGGGTAAGCCAACAATTCACCTGAACCAATCTAAGTTTTTCTTTTGACTGGTTTCACGAATATCATAATCTTAACTAATAATAAGTACCTAAAACTGCGAATGTGAGTTTGTTTGTTACGCTTTCACGGGTTAACTACTCAATCGATCATCACGCATACACGTTGTCAGGGGTGCAGAAAAGGAAATTGAGAAAAAGTTCCTGAAGGATAGAAAATCCATCGACAAAATTTATGTACATTAACTCGAACAAAGACCCAGCACCGGCTAGTATCTGTTTATAAAAATGAATCCCTATTTCCCTCGGTCACGGCATGACGCGTGAAAGGCTGGACCAAGTTTTTCTTTTGTTGTTGTTTGTTATTGTGAGGAGAAGAAGAATATTGAAGAATTTTGTAGCTCCTCCGGGAATTCCGAAACTCACGCGGGTGTATCTTCGAAACGGTTGGACTAATTTTGACAGAACTTTCACTGGCAGATAGCTGATGTTATAAGGAGTAACTTAGGCTAATTTTATCAGAATTCCTGCAGGAATTTCGAAATTCATGATGGTGAAACCGCGGGGCTTAGCTATAGCTAGTTTTTACTAATATGCATGCGTGTTACGATAGCGTGAACGCAAAGACTGCAAGTCAAGCATCAACCTGCATACCTAGCTAACACCATTTTAAGCAGAGGTCGCAAGCAAAGCATCGACCTGCATTACTAACACCATTAACGTATATCCGCATATCGGGGTCGCCGATGCAGCGGAATCTACTTCAAGAAAGTCACGTTTCATTCACTATATTAAGATAGGTTAATACTAGATAAGAGCACTTTTCCATTCTAACATCGAAGGATTAGTCGTAGCTTTAGAATAGTAGACTAACTGTTATAAAATTATACAATAAATATTAATTTAATATAATAAATTGGGTCTTTTCGGCAACCTGTGGCTGTGGTTACTTAATTGGCGCAGTCGGTAGGATATCAAAATTAGAGTCAGTGCATCGAGCAAGGGCCTACGATTTCAAGAACCTACATACAAGAGCTTCAGCCAGTATCCAGACATCGATACACGCCGCTAAAGGACCCATCGTCATGTTAATGTAAGTACTTAGTTCTATCTAGGGTTGCTTTCCTAGCCTCTCTCCTATTTTATCCAAGATTTCCCAATCACGGCAAACGTGGACCCCTAGGTTAAATAGAATTATACAGATAGATTCTAATCGAAATTTAAATGTATCTTTAGATAGCAATAATTCTAGTGATAGTGTAGAATCAAATTCTTCAAAAATGTGTGAGGTAATTATAGATAAAATCTCAAAAGCCTTAAAAATGGTCCCTGACTTCGACGGGAACCCCAATGTTCTTACGAGGTTCATACATCTTGGTGACCAGATAGTGAACCAATATATGAACTTCGATCCCGGCTTCGAATTAAGCAACTCGGCCCTTCTTAATGGGATTCTGAACAAAATAATAGGCCCCGCAGCACGTACTATTAATACCAACGGCATTCCAAATACCTGGGACGGTATCCGTAACGTTCTCATTAATACCTTCGCAGACCAGCGCGATGAGTCCTCTTTATACAACGACTTAGCACTCCTAAACCAGGGCCCCGCGACACCACAAGAATTTTATGAAAAATGTCAAAACCTTTTCAGCATCTTAATGACCTATATCAGCTTGCACGAATCTGAGCCAAATATAATTGAGTCAAAGCGTATTCTTTATAAGAAATTAACCCTCCAGGCATATTTGCGCGGCCTCCACGATCCGCTTGGATCAAAAATTCGATGCATGCGACCTGGATCTATAGAACAGGCGTTGGAATTTGTTCACGAAGAATTAAATACAATGTATATGCAGCAACGCAGCGAACGCCCCGACAAGAGGACACAGCACATGTCTTCATTTGTCCCAATGAAGCATTTTGGCCTCCAACCTTTAACCACACCCTCGCGGGCTTTTAACTTTCCGTCCGCAGCTTATATGCAAGGCTCTTCTAGACCAACAAACTTTCAGCCACAGAGGCCAACGCCAGTTTGGAAACCCCAAATGCCTCTTGGCCCCACGCGAACGCAACAAATGTTTAGCGCACCCCCAGCTAGTTACAGACCGCAAGACAACGCGTTTAAAATGCCCCAGCCTAGTTTAGATTATTATCAGCCTTCGACAAATACAGGCCCCAGACCTATGAGTGGCGTCAGCCACTACGTAACGAAACCCTCTTCACAGAGACTGTCTATGAGTGGACATGACTGGACCAGGCATAGCAATCCACCCACTTCAAATTATTTTAAGAGCAGGGAGCTCAACTTTACTGAACTCTATGACTCACCATATTACTGTAACACCTATAATGACCAGCACTATGACTACTATACCCCAACATATCCCGAACCAATGACGTATAACGACACTTATAACCCTGAGCTAGCACAAGACACTGATTATGTCCCCGAGTATGTTGAGGAGCAGCAAAAAGAATGCCCTCCTGAACAGCAGGATATTTCAAAAGGAGTCGAATACCAACAGACAAAAACTGAAATAAATCTCCAGACGCAAAGGCAGTTACCCTACATACAATTAGTCAATCCACCCTTAAAATTATTAATTGATACCGGCGCAAATCAGTCGTTCATTAATCCTGAAACAGTACAAACATTCTTTCCTCATATTAAATGCAATTATGATCCTTTTGAGGTAACGAATATTCATGCAACTACGAGAAACAATTACTCGATTACACTACCATGTTTCCGTGAATTCAATGAGGATGAAGAAATAACTCTTTTCATTTACAAGTTTCACGATTACTTTGATGGGTTGATAGGGTGTGACCTCTTAGCTAAATTTGAATCGCACATAGATTTAAAGAATAAAGCCTTAGTTACGCGTCGTTCCAAGAACCCTCTGTTAATGTGTGACTCCCGGAATTATAACTTAAGTGAAGATATAATCCCAGATAAATCATTGAAACTATTACGTGTTCCTATCAATTTCCATGACAGTGAAGCTTTAATAAACGACCAAAAAATATCTAATAGTACTGTGCGTGAATGTGATACAACAATTAAAAATAATCAAGGCAAATATAAAACCAATGCCGACGCTTTATCTAGAATCGAAATAAATGACGAAGATGTTAGTTCCATCGCTGTCAACCCCTCTGAGACTAAAAAGCAACTCTCGGTATCCGGATCTACCACCCTAACGGCTCACCCAAGTGATGAAACCCCAATATTAGAAATCCCGTTTTCACACGAACCACTAAATAAATTTTATTTCATAGTAGTAGGTGACATAAAAAAACGACCGACCGTGGCAAAACCTTTTAAAACTCACGCGAGAATTACCATTCAACTATCAGACCCGAACTTAGAGGACGACGTTATAAACGCAGTGAAGGAATACGTCAATCCTAAAGTCAGAAAAGGGTTAATAATCATTCCACCTCGTGCAATGTTTAAAATTATTTCCGTTGTACGAGATAAATTTAAAAATTTGACTATGAACCTAATTCTTGCTAAAACCGAGTTAGAAAATGTTATGAGACACTTACGACAGCAGGACACAGTTCTAATCGATTTGCCCATTTACATTAACACTAAAAAGGAACGTGGTCCCGTTCCCAAAGTACGCTTAAAATGCAGCCTTAAAAATCCTGTATTGTTACCGAATACTACTGCATCAACTTACTCAAGGACAAGAGGTAATATTTGACGAACATCAAAACGTCAATATAACAATTATTTCCCAATACCATTGATTTTTAAACTACATAGACTTAAGTAATATACGAACTCAAATAGATTCCACTTATACGCAAATTTCAAATTTTACAATTTTGCTTAATAATAAAACATTTTCCCTTTTGAACCCCTATATCGAAAATCTCACTACCAGACTAATCAAAATCTCTAATTAATTGTCCAGCTTGGAACCGAACCGCGTCGAAGGAGGACTCATTGTCGGTCTCGGTTCTGTCATAATAAGTATTACGCAGATGCCATTAACAATCAAAACCTAGAATCCCCACTAAATAACCACGTAACTTTAAATAAAGATTGAATCTCAAGTAGTTCAAAATTATAGACAGCATCGTAATAAATGAGAACAAGATAAGTAAAGTATTAAATGTAATAATGGAAAGTGATGCCAATAGGAAAAATGACTTAATTAAGTATGCACATTTAGCACAACACTTATTAGCCTTAGAAGACAATATCGAAAATTTATCTGAGGAATCAAATATCTTAGAAATTTCGTTAGCATCTATTAAAGATTTTATACTCCGATGATGAAATCCTTAATATAGATTATTATAATAAAATTAAGCTAGGATATCTCTACCTTGAGAATCGAATAATCATTAAGGTCCCGATCGTATATCCTACAACCTATATAAATTATCCATCATCCCTAACAGAAACCAAGAAATCCCTATACCTAAATCACCCTATATAGCAACCTCTGGTATAGATACTAGGTACATGGAGACAGAATGCCCGAAGCTCATCGCCCAGCAGGCACTTAACCAATCCTGTGCCCCTGACGAAAGAATCCTTTGAAGAATTGAACGAACACTACACAAGACAAGAGCAGTACCTGACTCTAAAAGGCAACTTCCTGACGGCTATCTCACCAAACTGTTATCTGAAGACACCAAGATTCACCATTTCTAACAAAAATTACATGCTATGAGAATCACGGAGATACCACAGTACAATTACAAAGTCTACACGACCACAGAAAAAAATCACTAGAACATCCCGTTCATCTTGAGGAGCATATCGATCCTGTACTGTACCATACATTAAAACCACTCTATATAATTCCATTAAGTACTGGTGTACTCGCCACAGCAATAACCATTTGAAGAATACGTGCAAAATGCTGAATAGATTCAACTGTGATAACTACTAGAAAACCCACCAGATCCAGAAATAACTACAGCCATAAGAAAAATCTACCCCAGAAACAAAAGAGTTGATCCCAGGCTCCCAGCGACTCCTATAAACGAAGTTTCCAGTAGTCGCTGATCTTCGGGGGGAGGTGTTACGATAGCGTGAACGCAAAGACTGCAAGTCAAGCATCAACCTGCATACCTAGCTAACACCATTTTAAGCAGAGGTCGCAAGCAAAGCATCGACCTGCATTACTAACACCATTAACGTATATCCGCATATCGGGGTCGCCGATGCAGCGGAATCTACTTCAAGAAAGTCACGTTTCATTCACTATATTAAGATAGGTTAATACTAGATAAGAGCACTTTTCCATTCTAACATCGAAGGATTAGTCGTAGCTTTAGAATAGTAGACTAACTGTTATAAAATTATACAATAAATATTAATTTAATATAATAAATTGGGTCTTTTCGGCAACCTGTGGCTGTGGTTACTTAATTTGCGAATGTGGGTTAATTAATTTGTTTGTTTGTTACGCTTTCACGCCTCAACCACGCATCCGATTATTATGAAATTTTGCATATAGACGTTTTGAGGAGTGCAGAGAAGGACATCGGCAAGGTACTTACTTCAATCACGAAATTCCCGCGGGAACTATGGAATGAACGCGGATGAAACTGCGGGGAACAGTTAGTCTATACTCTATACTAATATTATAAAGAGGTAAAGTTTGTGAGTTTGTAAATTGTGAGTTTGTGACGTTGTAGGGGGATATCTCTTGATCTACTGAACCGATTTTGAAAATTATTTCACTTAGTTGTAAGGATCGGAAATAGGTTGGGCCTTCGAGTAGCTAAATAAGTGGTAATAAATGAATAATAAATTTTAAATAAAATAGATTTATAGTAATTCAGATAATAATTTAGATGTCATCTAGCATAATTCTAACCGAAGCGTGCGTTAAAAATATCTATCATCAATTTTGGAATATATATATTATTTTTATGAAAGAACAGATTTAATAAATAAAAAGTATTAGAAATGAGGCGGGATATCATAACGAGTGGCATATAGCCGCAATTTGGAGGTATTGTAACGACAATACCCTCAAATTTACGCGGTTTAAAAGGTAGTACTTTATAACTCTATCATTAACTGTGAGCTTATATTAATAATTTGAAAAAAAAAAATGGTTGGGACAGGGATCAGTATCTTAAAACAAAATAGCCGGTTCGTCCATCACATATTGTAGATTTAAGAAAAAAATTTTTAACAAAATTTTAAATGTTTGTGAATAATCAATCTAAATAATTATATAGGTATTTACTTCAGTGACATTTTTTAATGATCGCGGCTTAACACCTCTTTTCCAACTAGGTAACTGTATTGAGAGAAAAATGAAACGAAACCTTTGAAATATTAAAATTTGTTAATTTATTTATTGATTGGCATACAAAAAAAGACACAAACGATAAGAAGTACATTAATATTATACATAGACATATATCTAGAGTCAGAATGTAACTAGATCTGCGTATATGTAGATCACCATATTGTATAGGTAGGCATATAGTTGAATTAAAGTTTCGAAAAACTAAATCGCGATTACTCGCGTAGGTAGGTAGGTCTGGGTATTTTTATACTAGAAACTATGTAGGTGATACCACAGTGATAGGTACTCTATGTTGGGCGATGGAGAGGGGAGACTGTTTTGGTATTTTGTTCAGCATTGGCACATACACATTATATTATATTGGTTATTTGTTTTTCTACGAAAAGTCATTCACTGTAGGCGTCGATACTAAGATGATAATATAGAAATGTTCATGAATAAGGAATGAGACGATGAAAACTGGCGGGATAAGAGGGTATTATAAGCAAATACGAAGAGGAAATGGAATCTTTTACATAATATAAAGCAACGTCAATCTAAACGTTGCAAGCGATACTTTTTGTAGGATAGGTTCTAAACAGGATCCGGGTCAGAAGTTTGTAGGTTGGTGTATTATATACCTACTATGTGTAATTGTGTATACCGATACCTAACAGCTCAATTTAAATTGTATAATTCGTGCATTTACAAACGGCCGGCATATAACGCGAGACAGAAAATGCCGCTGTTTTGTACTTATTTGCAAGCTCCTCAACATGCTAGATTAAGTCAGCATTAAGTATACTAAATGTGACTACACAACTAAACGTTGTTATTTACAAATCAGCTGGTCAGACATGCGCAGTCGAAACGTTGCTATGGCAACCTGTTGCATTAGTTGTTATTAGTTGCCATATTGTATTATGCATATTCCACTTTTGCATGATACTTTGTACGGACACTTTTTCGTCTCTGACTGTGTTTATCTTGTGTATTTACTATTTCAATGCTTATGATGTTATGATACATACTAACACCCAGACTCCGAGTAATTACACCAATGTTCATCAGATAAACGTTTACCCCAATGCGGGGATCGAACCCGTGACATCCGTCGCAGAAGTCAGTTACATTAACACTACACCAACAGGGCCTTACCATAAGTGTAACGTAAAAATAGTACTTGCAACTTAGTATATTATGGTTGTAAGTGACAGCTAGAAGTGAAACCTTTTGGCGTCAGAACTCGTATATAGACATTACACTCAAATTCAACAATAATTTTACTCTCATCTCAAAAAAGTTTCATTTCGAAAAATCCAGTTTTTGCGTCCATTTCTCCGATAAGGTTTTGCATGTAAATTAGAGCAGCTGAAGGCGACCATTCCATTAACAGAAGAATAGCGTATGAGTGCTCATTCAGCTTATTACCACAAATTATAAAGTTATGAGTCTATACTTACCTTCCTCTTTGACATTCAAAATATTCGTGAACGATTGGAAAAATTATCGTAAATTATCATAGTTCAGTGACCGTTATGGCAGAGCTGACAGGAGGCAATGCTGGGCGTGTATCGTCACAAATGTAGGTATCCGCCGCTATGTCCGATCTATGTCACTCTAGTTTCTATCAACTGTGTGTATAGTATTAAAATTTTCAATAGCTTCACTGCAATCCTACTAATTTATTAATGTAATAGTTTGTTAGTTTGGATGTTTATTATTTAATCACACAAAAAGTGCCGAACAGAGATGTCAATGAAAATTGGCACACTTTTTATTCCGGAATTTCTACGGGATTCCGAAATTATCATGGGTAAAATCACAGGGAATAGTTAGCGTTAAATATGAGTGAATTTTGGGAGTGTTACAATTTATTATCTGGGCTTATTAATTCCACTCACGGAACATGTTTAGTGCCCAATATAATGTACGAGTACAATAATGGGTAGATGTGAACAATGATACAGGGCGGTTCATTCGTAGGCATTGGTAGGTACGTATAGCAACGTAGGTGTCTTTCGTCTAAAATTTCTCAATTCTTAGCACGTACGGACGATGTGAGACATCGCCGGTTCCACCGCAAATGAAGAACTCTACTTAAGGCACGACGACGGTACGTCGCGGAGCTAGTTTCTGTATCTGGACATTTATCGAATCGTATCTGGAGGACGGAGTTCGTTATTACTTTAGTTTTAGTTTCATCTTGACAGCATTGGACATTAAGTTTCGATCGAGCGTTTATTGGAATTTATTGGTAATTTGCAAACAGGCTTAATATCGGTTAATTCATACGTTCAGCAACAATCAATGATAAGTATGCAAGAACTATACTAATAGGAATTCAATTTGAATTATATGTAAAAATTAAATATTCCTAGCATATTGAAAAGTATTGGGTATAATTACGAAATAAATGATTAAAAAAATTAAAAAACCTGAGTGCGTGAAAAAAAAACTAAAAAAGATGGAAACAAGATGACATGTATATGTTTTGATAAATTATTTATTACAGCCGGAATCATATACAGAGCAGGTAGGTAGGTATAGAGTAGGTATATTTACCTAAGTAGAGCTGGGGTAGCAGCAAGTACATAGGTACGAAAAAATAAACCTGATGCCTTCAACTGCAATAATTATTTATTTATGCGGATGAAACTGCGGCAGAGAACAGCTAGTAGGTAGGTACTTATCAACTATTTATCATAAATGAGAAACTCATTTTGTTTGTTTGTTTCTTACACTTTTACGCCTTAACTACTCAACCGACCATCATGAAATTTTGTATGAAATTTTTATTAGGGGTACAGAAAAAGACAAAGGGCACTTTTTATCCCGGAATCCCGGCGAGAACTTTGAAACTAATGCAGGTGAAACCGCTAAGAACAGCTTGTTTAGTTATTTAAGCGCATTAGTGTAGACTGCATCGTTTGCGGGGTATCGACCGACTTCATTTACTGATAATGACGGCCTACCACAGCAACTGCCCATTAGGTCTTATCTGTCAGATGAAGCTCTGAGCTTTGAAGTAGGTACATAATAATCCCATCAAAAACATAAATGTGAAAGTGGAAGTCAAGTTCAGTTCAGCATAATAATGCTTGGTTGTCAACGTTGCCGACAAAAGAATTGAGATCTAAATACATAGATGCCCAAGTTCTTTATATAATCCAGACTTTTTTAATGAGCATAAAAGTGGGCTATATATTGGCTGTACTTATATA
Organism: Zygaena filipendulae; assembly: GCA_907165275.2. Lineage (NCBI taxonomy): Eukaryota > Metazoa > Arthropoda > Insecta > Lepidoptera > Zygaenidae > Zygaena > Zygaena filipendulae. The sequence continues at coordinate 6,318,080 of OU015649.1, forward strand.
TTATTATTGTTTTATTTGAACTAAAAACTATAATAATATCGAGTTAATTACGAGTGTGATGGGCACCTTTCCGCCGGGAGCGACCTAGAGCGGAATTAAAGCTAGGATTAGTATGACTAATTGCACTCGCAAGTTAATCAATATTTTATACAATAAGTTAATTTACTACTTAACTTATAATATTAGAAAATGTTTTTGATACTGGCCAGTTTTTAACAGCAAACCTAAGTTTTAGAAAGATGAGGTTTGTTGACCTTATAATATAAAAAGAGTAACTTGCTTATAATATAAAGAAGATAATTCGATTAGCTTTGAATACTAGTCAAATTGTATGTTCCTTAAAATAAATTTCAGGATTATCTACAGAACTTGGCACCTATTTAGATCTCAATTTTTTTGTCAGCAAAGTCGACAACTATAAGCTTTATATTGAACTTGGTTTCCACTTTCACTTGTTGTTTTTGAGGGTGTTTCATTAGTTTTTGTACAAAGATAAATAATATTTATTTTAGCTGATGTGATAAGGGCTTGAACTTGGGCTACTTTGGAGTTCCTGCGGAAATTCCGAAACTCATGCGAGAGAAACTGCGGGGCACAGTTAGCACGATATAAGAATCGAAATGATTATACGCAGAATTATGTACATTCACCTACTTTCATACTTAACTTTGTTATTACTTCGTTGATACTAATTATTTATCAATAAGTTTCATCAATAATTTTCAGTTTTCAGGTTTTTTCCTTTGTAAACGCCTCATAGTCTACCTTGATGCTAGTGGGTTAGGTTTTTGATCTATAAGTCAGTTAGTCACAAAAATGCCGGTTTTTAAACGTTAATACATCAATAACTGTGTAAGCTATATTTAAAAAAAATTATTAGGAATTTAGGTAAGCTAAGGGACTTCAATAATTATGCAAAATTTCATGAATGGTTAAATAGTTTTCAAGTTGTGCAGGGGTTACTTTGAGTAACTCAAAATGGTTCGTGTAATATACGTATTACACACGACTGCTGCATCGCCAATTGCTTTTACTTTGAACTTGGTTAAAGATAAATAATAATTTATTAACTCTGCAGCTTGTATATAGGTTAGAGGTGATAATGGAGGTAGTATTTGTCTCCTTTTTTCTAGCTACCTAGTATAAAATATATGAAGCAGTTATTGCTTTACATTCGAAGTGTTCAAACATTTTTTTCTCCCCACCCATCTTCCGTCTTCGAATATGGCAACAAATAGGAAGATTTATCGATTTCGTGTGGTGCGTGTTTTGTTCGTCACGTTATTTCATTGCCATTTGCCACAAGGAAATTGTTGGCCCAGTTTTTACGAAATATTTATTCGATATGTTGAGTGAAGATTTATATTTTACAAGCTATCTCCCGCGGTTTTACCCACGTGAATTTCGGGATATTTTCCAAAATTCTTTGTACCAAAAAACATTAATTATTAATATTGTATCAAATGATGATAAACTCCTGCTTACCAGCGCACGTACCAATTACGGAAGGTGGACGGTATTGTTTGACGGAGTACAGCTTTATAATAATTTATAATAATAATAATAATAACCCACGCACATAAAAACTTGTGCTAGTATAATACATATAGATTTAAACTCAAGCAGCACAGTATATATGAGCATGATTTATAAATTTGTAATATTCTAGCACCGCAGAGGCTTTGTAAACGTTTCATACCATATTATATTTAACTATGTACCTATCTCATTTTAAGTGAACATTGTTTTTATGAGAAATAAAGTCTTTAAACCTAATATTCCTGTATGGTGCTGAAACATGTACCAGAAGCATCGTAAAAAGATTGACGCCCTGGAGATGTGGTGCTGGAGGCGCTTACTGAGGATAAAATGGTGCTTCGCATCAAACAAAGGTTATCGTCGATTGATTGGACATATCTGTCGCCAAGAATGCTCTTTCAAACGATTAGTAGTGCAAGGAAGCGTGGAAGGTCAACGTTGTCGCGGCCGATCTCCCGAAACAGACAAAATGGACAGATCTCATTAAATCATCTATAAATTGCTCCTTTACTGAGTCTACACGCAGCGCCTCCAATAGAGAGAGATGGAGAAGTCTCGCTATGGCCTTAACCAACAAATCAGACAATGCATGATCACGACCACTCTGCCAGGAGTGTACGACCGAGGAGAAGAACATCATCATGAAATTTTGAAAGCACTTTGTCAGGGGTACAGAAAAGGATAAAGGATACTTTTACCCCCGAATCTCCACAGGAATTCCAAAACGAATTCAAGTGAAACGGCGCGGCGGGAACAGCTTGCGATGCAAGTTAAAATAAAATAAAAACGAAGCTATTTGCAAAGCTCAGGTTTGTCGGCCTTGGTTAGAGAAAGAAAACTTATGTTTTTATGATATTTTTTGGTACACAAAAAAATATTGAAGCGAAGACCTTTTTTAAAATTACGTATCGAAGCTGAAAAGAGTCGGCTGGCTTATAGGGTGCCGGATGTAGCTCGGGACAGATCGTGGAGGCGACAGCGCTTACCGGGCGGCCGCAAAGTGGCTGGCTCTTTACAGAAAGGGTAAAAGTAGATACAACCCCTGCAGGTTATTAAAGTACCTACGCAATTGATAGATACGGTTTGGCTTTCTATAATAGGCATCAAATATTTTATACTCGTATTCAATTGATATTCAGTGAATGTATCTCTGAAATCTCATTGACCTGGTGCACATTGGAATGTCTTACCATTTTACCATAACCATTTTACATGTCTTACCATTTGGCATAAATACATATTATAATTTATTGGGTGCTGATAAAATAAGAGAAGCAATGTATTGTTTCATACTTTTAAAATTATATAGAACTATATGTATTTGTATATATTTTTAACATGAATTGAACAACAATGCTGAGCGGAGACCTTTTTTGGTATAAATTAAATGATAAATAAATAAAATAAATAAAATAAAATTTTAACTAGTACTAAGATTTTTACCAAAATAAACTTTTTTATTATTATTATTATTATTATTGTATTTTCATATTGAATTGAATGGAATTGAATTGAATTGATAAACTTTATTTGACACAACACAAAGATTTACAGCATACGTATACAACAACTAAACATAAGTATAACAGGTATTGAGGGTACGCTTCACAACCGACGGACAGACGCCGCCAGCCGAAGATCTGTGGGCGGACTCCATCCGACGACTGAGAAACGGACACTTACTTAAAAAACGGAGAACTTATTTGAATATTGTCATTAGACACCGTGTTGTGACAAAAAGGCGGCCAGCTCAGCATAAGTCGGGTGGTTGTAAGGACCACCCGACGCTGGTCTTCCGCTGGAGCCCTGAAATATCAAGCTGCCTCGAAAGGATCGTCTCTAGCATTAAGGCCGCCATTTACTTTTTCTTTTCTTCTACATTTTGGTAATTTTTTTTGTATTTTTTGGGACAGTAAATTATATTTGTTTTTTTTTTTTTCATAAAGTTATCAAAAATTGCTTTACTTTAAATACTAGTCGGTCACCGATAATTTTGACTATTGCGTTTTTTTTAAGAGATTTAGAATCTTTTGGAGATTAGGTACTAGCTAGCTACATACAATTAAACAAATTTTACTTCATTTCATCCTATTAGAATAGGTTTAACTGCTGTGCTTTTTACTTTTGAAGTCGTCTGAACGGGGAATATTGTAACAGTTAGTCATGAAATAAATGCAGTTCCTACCTATGTACATAACTACATACACAGGAAACTTAAAAAATACAAAGACAGTAGCGGCGGCAAATGAGCAACCACTCACACACATAGAGCGTTATTAAGTTCCTTAGGACATCTAGTTTGGTAGATTTTGGTCATGTTTACGCTTTTATTCTTTGATTGTTGTTAAAAATTGATAATCTAGAGTTCTACTCCATTAGTACCTACCTAGTTATAGAATTCCGAAAATCAAATAAATTAAACCGGCGTAGGTACCTATAAAAGTTTTGCGTGCGACGGATAGATATCAAAGTTGGCAACAGAACCTACCCCTAAGGTAATAAGTATAATCCTTATATACATATATTTACATAAATGCAAAAGTTTGTTTATACTTATAACAATATTTTCACGTCTTAACGACTCAAGCAATAATCATGAAATTTTGAACACATGTTGTCAGGGGTACAGAGACATGGGGTACTTTTTATACCGGAATTCCTGTGAGAACTCCGAAATTAACGCGGGTTAAATTTTGCATACTACCCGCTGTTGGGGTAGGTACAGAAAAGGAAATAGGGTAAATTTTTTTCGGAATTCCCGCGGGATATCTGAAATTAACGCAGTTAAAACTAGCGGTTTACAGGTATTGTATATTTTAAAAGTTAACGACTATTGTGGCACTCTTTTTCTGGCTTAGTTTCAGTACAGCCCCGTACATATTACAGATTAAAATAGGCTATTTGACTAAATTTTTTTTAGTCCATCTTGTAGATTCATAAAAAACATTAGATAGGTACGTATTTTTTTTTTACGTCAGAAAAAAATTACGGAGATACGTTGAGCCGAAATGTCGCGTGACGTCACAAGCAGGTTTAGTTTTTATCCGCATATTATGACGTTACGACGTTACTCCTAAATTTTAATGCGCTTTATCCTAGTATATTTTCATTAATTGGAAAAAGCAAAAAATACGTGTCTATTATTTTTTTATTATTTTACTGACGGACTAAATAGAATTGAGAAAAGAAAGTTTGTCAAATAACCTATTCTAAGTTTGTTTAGAGAAAAGAAAAAGAAAGGAAAAACGTTTAGTGTTTTTCTTTTCATATACTAGAACTCGCTTGACTCTGAGAGTTCACAATAATTTATAGATCTCGAAATGGCTGCACGATAGGTGAAAATGACCGTCGTCCTGCATTCTGATGATTTCGCCTCCGGGGAACTGCAGCAACAGGTAGAAAAACACCGATAATAATAGTTTAAAACTTCGTTGACTTCAGCAATGTTTTAGTGTGAAAATGTAGATAGGCAAATATTTTCTCTCTCGTCTACAACCGATTAGTGTAAAATGATAATGTAGTTTTAAAGTAACTAACACACTGAAAAAAAAAATTGTACAATCTATGAACTAATATTAGATAATATAGTATAATATTATGTAAATGCGAAATCTGTCTGTTACTTTTTCACTTGTCTACTCAACCGATTATCATGAAATTTAGCACCTACACGTTTTCAGGTACAGAAAAGGATTTCTTATCTCCGAATTCTCGCGGGAAATCCAAAATTAACGTGAGTGAAACCGCAGAAAACAGTAAAAGACAATAAGGTCCGTTACCGAGTAAATGTTACGATTTTTTTTTTTACCTATAACTTTGGCTTTTTTCTGTTCATTTGACTATAGCAACTTTAACTGTTTCAGTCAGTAGGTTCACATAGTATTGTGTAGTTTTAGAAACCGAATATTTTCAGTGCAATTTTTATGATAGTTTTATCTTCTGTTTTGGGTTCTTCATACAAAATAATTGTTTTTTTACGTCATGTCCATGAAGAATCTTCAAGTAATTAAAGAAAGAGATAAATCTACCATAGAATTGTACCTACCTACTCGTTTAAACCTTATTGGGTTCATAAGTGCAACGTGACGTAGATTTTTTAACTAAATAATTGCCTGATTTTTTAAACTAAATAATTACCTAAATAAATAAAATAGCAATTAAACTGAGGTTCACACTCCTGATAAAGTGAGAGGCAAAAGAGCTTTAAATTTTGGTTCCACTTAATAGGCTAGTTTCCTGGGTAAAAAAATCAAAATTCTATTTAGTCCGTCAGTTAGATAATAAAAAAATAAAAGACACGTATTTTTTGCTTTTTTAAAATAATGGAAATATGCATAGATAAAGCGCATTAAAGTTTAGGGTGGGGGACTCGTGACGTCACAGCTCGCTATAACGTGCGAACAAACTGTAGCGAGGCGTGACGTCATTTGAAATTTCGACTTGATATAACTCCGTTATTTTTTGGTTACATAAAAAATAAAAAAAATACGTGTCCAATATTTTTTAATAATCTACAAAACGGACTAAAAACAAAAATTTAGGAAACTAGCCTATTTTGATGCGTTCCGCAAAGCTTAATCAAAGGAGTGTCGTTCCTGTTGATATTGTTTGAGGTGGGTACTCGAGTGTTTGTATTGTAAGTGCCTAGTTGTATCGAATACTAGCTGTGCCCCGCGGTTTCACCCGTGTGAGTTTGAAGAAAAAAATTACTAAAATATAGTTCACAGTTAACCGTTCACGCAGCTTAAATTTAACCCAGTAGTTCCTGAGCACGTTCAACCAAACAAAGAAACAAACTCTTCAGCTTTATAAAATTAGTAGGTACCTATAGATTTTACAGATGCATAATATATTGTGATATGAACATCATACAGCAACCACTTACCTTCCCATGAACCAAAACCAGTGTAAAATATAATTACAAAAGGTCAAAAATAAATAATAAATCATTGAAAGATATGCATAATCATCGACGGAAATGCAAATATGCATGCATGGGTAAGTTATTTTATTTGTACTTTTTAATAGTAGGTATCTATAATAATTTCGTAAAGACCGATAGACAGGCGGGAAAAAAATGTTTCGACGTTAGAACTGCCGAAAATTCATAAGTCATATCAGTGAATATAAGTGATTTTGGTTGTATATACTTACCTGACAATGTATCTAATAGTTTTTTTACATTAATACCTGTACGTAAAAAAATAGAGACGCATCACAAAATAAATCTATTTTTGAAAATACAATTAATTACCTACGTTTCTATAAAGGGCAACAGCTGTGGTAAACTGTATCGTCGGAGTACCTACGCTCAGTAAATAAATCATTCAAAAGTTTTATCTTGATGGCACCTTTGGGAGTGTAGTTCAGTTCGGTTTGCCGCAAAAGTACTACTTTGAAACGTTCTGTTGAAATAGTTCTGTTTGACTAATGACAACGTGATTGAGTCGAATTGAAATACAAGGGTGTATAATACTTTTTTTCTTGTTTTCCCCCTTTTGTGTTGATTACCTATATTCATCAGTCGATGTCACTATATTATACACTAACAAGTGCTAAAAGATTTGAGTGATCTAAAAATATGGTGATTGTTTTTACCATGTTATATTAAATAATAAATAGTGTTTTGTTTTTGATCAGACCAAGAATTCAACTTACAAGTAAGCAGATATTTATCCAAATTTAAAACAAATATAGCGTCGGCGATTACTGCTACATATGCTTTAATTAATTCACCGTATTTTTCTATCACACTACGTGTGTACTGTGTACGTACATGATGTATTAGCAGTAGGTAATGCAGAAATATGTAGTTTTGGTCACCGCGACTTGTAACTAGTCATTCAACTAATTAAACAAACAAGAGTCAAATATGACGAGCACGGATGAAAGCTACCATTCATGAAATATTATTTACTAGCTGTGCCCCGCGGTTTCACCCGTGTGAAAGGTTTTTATACAACAACTTTTTTTCCCGACATCCGATTACAATGAAACAAAGCCTATACATAAATGTAGCTCCAGGCCAAGCTTAATCTACCTGTGAAAACCGCATGACAATCCGTTCAGTAGATTCAGAGATTATCGCGAACAGACAGACAGACAGAAAATATTTTTAAAAAGCCTTTTTTTGTGGTTGGTTACTCTTCGTTTATTGTCCCCTGTAAATTTTTGTTAAAAATATTCAATGTACAGAATCGCGGATTCGACTCTTTTATTATGGTATAGATAGATGAAATAAACTACATAGTCTGTTAATAAACTCATAAGCGTGGAAACCGCATTGTTTTGATTCTCAAACAACTTTGTGTACGGCGGTCGGCGATGTCGTGTCTGAAACACCGTGAACACATGCGCACTGTGTGCCATAATGCCGCTGCTGCGCACATCTGCGTCACACAATCCCAAAGATTTATTGAGGCGAGGAAAGACTATAAAATTGACTTTATTATTCCATCGATAGGCGTTGTGAGATATACATAAAACTCTTGTATACTTATGCCTATAGTGATCACGGGATCAATAGCACAGAAAATCTATAGGTACTATAATAAAACAGTACTTAGAATCCGCGATTCTGTATACATTGAATATTTTTACCTAAAATTAGGAGTGATAAAAGAAGAGTAACCAAGCACAAAAAAAAAGTTTTTAATATTCTCTTCTGTCTGTCTGTCTGTTCGCGATAATCTCTGCATCCACTGAACGGATTGTCATGCGGTTTTCACAGGTAGATTAAGCTTAGCCTGGAGCTACATATAGGCTTTGTTTCATTGAAATCGGATGTCGGGATAAAAAGTTGTTGTATATAAACCTTTCTTGCGGGTGAAACCGCGGCCGGGCCACAGCTAGTATACAGTATCAATTGACTCGATAAGGTTATTTAGTACCTAGACGTAGCATTAGTAAAAAATGGTGGGCTTAAAATTTAATGTAGTTTCACCCGTAGTGTATTTGTTCCCGTGGGAATTCGGGGATATAAAGTACTGTATGTCCTTCTTTGTACCTCTGACAACGGGTAAGCAAAATTCCATGATGATCGGTTGAGCCGCAAACAAACAAACTCGGTTTCGCATCGATAAGGATAAGTAATTTATTGGTCGAGGAGTATATAAGTACATTACGCATACCTACAAAGACTTATCGGTATACAGCTACATATATTTAGAGGCTATTATATTAATACGCAATAAAAGCGTAAACGACGAGTGCGAATCCTAGTTCATTAATATTCATAGCCAAATTATTCCTTTCGTTTTATTTCAGCAAAATGAATTGAGATCTTAGCTGAGTAAGTATTTATCTTTCGTTTCCACAACTCATTAAAAACGATGATTCTCTTTGTGCTGTTTCGTGACATGAAGATTTTGAAACTCGTAAGAATAAGTTTTTTTCCTTAATAGGTAGTCTATACTTATCTACATTACTGATTTATTATCACTAGGTATCAAATCCTTAATAAATATTTCTAGAATTTTACTTCTTTGTCTGTTTGTTTGTATACATATCACGCTAATACTACTGAACGGAATTGAAAAATTCCTTATAGACTCACAGTCAGTTAAAACATTGACTTAGTTTAAGCGCAATCAATTTATGTGATAATTAAGGAGTTATGACGATGGTCACCTCACTCATTACTTAACTGCGTAGTTGCATATATCGATTGGCGAAATGGTCACCATGCCTGCCCGCTAATCAAGAGGTTCCGGGTTCGATTCCCGGTGGGGGTGGACTTTGTGATGAACACAGGGTTCCATTTTCCAGTCTGGGTGTATATATATCTATAGTATAATATATATGTAATAATATGTGTAGTTGCTTGTGTGTTTGCTTGGTTTCCACGACACAAGCTTAAGCTTAGTGTGGGATCAAGTAGTTCTGTGTGTTGTGAAGTGGATTATTATTATTATTATTATATGGGCCTTATTCACTATGACCAACAACATTACTTGCCCATAACACGCGTCTCAAAAAACACAATCCCAAACGCTCCAGATGCAAAAATATAAGAAATTTATATTCTTTATGACAAATAGAAACGTTGTGAATGTACTTTTTTAAAGTGGAACTTCTTAGAACACGAGGAAAAAGCAATTTAAGTGGTGCCTTAACTTAACGCGACGCGTTATGGTCATAGTGAATATGGGCCCTGTTTTATAATATTTTTAGCAGTTTTACCTCTTACGACACACCTACGACTTTTCGTACAAGGGAACTGATTTCACTCACTACTACTACATCCCACATGTACAGTGTGTTTGTGTGTATGTGTGTGTGTTTGTGTGTGGTGTGTGTGTGGGCTTGTGGGTATCTGGGTGTGGGTGCATGTGTGTTTGTCACAGTGCTCGGCGAGCGACAAAATTTTAGTTCGAAATCCGTTCGAAAGTTTATAATATTGTACAAAATACATAGGTACACAGCAGCACAGATAATAATTTAATACTATAAGTTTACATATCGGTGTCACCTGTTACTGCTATGCTTCATATCGATGAAGTATGAACTCTATAGGCTCACCACTACGTTGTGGCGGGGCGTGGGGAGGCACGAGGTTGGCGGATGTGGAGAATGTCGCTTTGAGTTCTTTACTTATACTAAGTATGAGAAAACTATAAAAACAATTAATTAATAAAACTTAATGACATCACAAACAAATTTGTAGAATATAGAAGGAATATAGTAGCAGATAACAGCAGATAGTTATCTGCTATTGTAATGATAGCTGACTAACTGATGATGATAACATAACACAATATAACTGAAGGCAGGGAAAGGTATGACCGAGACTATTAGCTGAGCGACACATCTAGAACGAACTAGAAACTATTACAATGAATTGCACCAACATAGAAGTTGTACAGCATACCAGATATCCGTAGGGAACACGGAGCAGTGCCTGGGACTTCCGACCCAGGTGTAGGTTTAATGGGGCCCCTTTACAATGCATGACCGCTCACCTCCACTGCCGATACGGCCATTCTGACGGGCGCACGGCCTCGTTCGCGCTAAGGACAGGTCTAATTCTAAGAATGACAACGAATCTTAACGCTCGTTCATCCTGACTCAAAAACACTGGGTACACTCTAGCTGCAATGTGTCCTTTCGACCAACCACATGGACCGGACGACATTGTCCCTAGGGGCTAGGACCAACATTAACTAACAAGTTTGGACCGGACGAATGTGTCCTTTCGACCAACCACATGGACCGGACGACATTGTCCTTACGACCAACTTTGCCTAATAAGTCTGGACCGGACGAATGTGTCCTTTCGACCAACCACATGGACCGGACGACATTGTCCCTACGACCAGAAAGTAAATGTAGGAACCTCACGGCCGAAATGTGGACGCAAGAACAATCCCACTTCTGATGTAGAATATAGAAGGAATATAGTAGCAGATAACAGCAGATAGTTATCTGCTATTGTAATGATAGCTGACTAACTGATGATGATAACATAACACAATATAACTGAAGGCACGGAAAGGTATGACCGAGACTATTAGCTGAGCGACACATCTAGAACGAACTAGAAACTATTACAATGAATTGCACCAACATAGAAGTTGTACAGCATACCAGGTATCCGTAGGGAACACGGAGCAGTGCCTGGGACTTGCGACCCAGGTGTAGGTTTAATGGGGCCCTTTACAATGCATGAACGCTCACCTCCACTGCCCGTGCTCCTGACTTCTGGCCGATATATTCAATAAATTATAAATTACTTATTGGATTAAGTTTAAAATACAATAAAAAGAAGAATATTTTTTCAAATGCTTTATTGTATTTTATTGTTTTACTAATAATAATCAGAAGTAAAGGAAGAAAAGTAGCTGAGTACAATGTGTTGTGTAAATACATAAAATACATTAAATTTTGTGTAAACATGACTCACAACAACCTAACTCGTAAGTCGATAAGCTCCATTTCCATATAATCGCACAGTACACATCAAACATAACGACTGTATATAGGGTGGAAATATTGTGTCCAGACGCTTATTTCGTTAATTATAAAGATATAGTAAAACTAATTTTTAAAGTGATATCGGCACCGCTTAATACCTACATAAAACAAATAAAATACGAATCCACATTTGTATAATATTTTTTGCGGCTCTCATACATTTACTAAGAACGTAGGTATATTTGGTAACGACATTTTTACGCGCAGGTTACTTCAAGATAACTGTAGCATTGCAGTAGGTTCCTATATTAAAAAGTCGAGTTGAACTTGGGCAGGTATATGATATTTTTTGGTGATGTAATTACAAACCCTAATCCTAGAATCATATTATTTATTTATTAAACAAGTTTACCAACAATTGTTACAATCATTCATTGTATATTAAAAAAGAGATTGCTAGTATTATGCTAATTGAACAATTACCTACTTATACGTAAACATCACAAAAAGTGTATAAACCTTAACATAAAACTAAGTTACTAGAGTCAATTGCACTCCTAATTAAGCGATAGGTACAAGTTACCATATTAACTAGGTACTATTTTCATTTAAATGGTGACTAAGGTATTATATCCACCAATAATCTGCGCAATCTAAATAGTAATACATAATATACATCTATCCGGCCTCTGAATCATGAAATTGCTTCTTGCCAATTTTCATGATTCTAGTTCAGGGTTCAATACCCCACAGGTCTGAAAATTGCATACCCTTGCGAGTGTCAAAATATATTATGCAACATTAACGGCCGTCTCTGTTATTTAGAGCTGTGAAAAAATCTAACATCTAAGTCAAAGCAATCAAAAGTTATACAAAAGGTAAAGTTATAGCATAAAATGTCGTTTATGCCGCATATTTTGACACGCGTAAGGTGATCAAGAAGATCTAGAATTTGGCAAAAAGCATTAGTAGAGCTGATCTAAGCTAAAATGACGCACCCCTCCATCGGGCATACGCACACGCACAACCGTTAAAAAATCGATACGACACATATAAATCTGGTCTTGCCATTCGTCCTCAGTTGCCGCATAGTGTCGCCGCACTCACACTATTAAAGAGATATTATCCATACATGATATCGCACTTCTAAAACTGCTCATTGAGTAGTGGGGCGTGTTATTTTAGCTTAGATAAGCTCTACCTATCAATGTTTAGGGAAAAATTCGAAAACTGGAAAATTTGCAGTCACAACAGAGAAAATGTTTTTGCGATTAAAAATTTATTTGCAATTTTTAAACTGACCAAGACATATTATATAACAATGTAATATTTAGACAATAGTTTTCCGACGCGCAAAATTAAGTGTCCTTCAATCCAGTTTACGACAAACTATTTACATGCTTACAACTTACAAGTATGTACCTACGGATCCCACGGCATGCGAGTCCGATTCGCACTCGACCGGTTTTTTCTTTTATATGTACCTATGTTTTTTATTGTATCTTTAACTTTCTTTCTATTAAAATATATTTAACTTCATCTAGTACTTAGTAAATAAACCGTACTTTTTTTTTAATTTTTAATTTTTTCAATGGTTTTTATTCATTTAATGCAATAAGCGAGATAATACATATATATTCCATATCACTTTAAAGTTTTTCAATATCTTTAAAATTGGCTACTTGACAAAAAATTTTTTTTTAGTCCGTCGTGTAGATTAGTAAAAAATATTGGACACGTATTTTTTCTTTTTTTACGTACTCAAAAAATAACAGATATACATTGAGTTGAAATTTCGCGTGACGTCACAATTCGGTGCGGTTTGTATGGCGCTTATAATGAATATTGACGTCACGAGCCCCCCACCCTAAACTTTAATACGCTTTATCTATGTTCATTTTCATTAAATTGAAAAAGCAAAAAATACGTGTCTATTATTTTTTTATTTTCTAAATGACGGACTAATTAGAATTTTGATATTCATACCTTGGAGAATACCCAATTGACGCAATACAAATTGTCCGGGCACTCCCCCTGTATACCTATCTAAGTACAAGTTCTTATACTATTTGCATGACATTGAATCGATAGGTACGTGTATCTCTGCCAACGGATCAATCAACAAGAATTGACACATTAGAGCATCTCTCAAATTGGATATAGGTATTTACACAAAAATAATATGTAGGTACCACGGGTAGGTACTGTTCAATTGTGTATATTATATTTTAGAGGAGAAATTTCTAATCACAAAATCCCAGGTCACAGAATCACGTTGGGGCGGACTACACTGATTTTAGGTATGCTTTTTCCAGACATTCCTGATTTTGGTAATACCCCAGTTGAAGTTAATACTTATTAAGAACAAAAAAAGATTATTATGGTTTAGCTTCAGAAATTAATGAAACAAAAATAGTCTTTAAACGCATGCTACACGCGGCTGGCGTCATTCCATGCGTGACCGTAGCGATAACTTCATTTCGTCGATTTGCATTTTTTATTGATTGCAGTTGTTTACAAGCATTCGGCATTTAAACAATGTTAAATTGTCCAATATTTTGCAAACATTCGAACAATTCCGACGATAGACAATGGAGCTTCTTCTTGATGAGATGAAAAATGTTTTGAATTCAATAAAGATGAATGTCGTTAGATGGAGTGACAAAGAGATGAGTGTAAAAAAGGCATTTCGATCTTTGAAGATATTATATTTATTTCAAGTAAAAATATGAATGTTTTCTTAATTGCTAGTACCTATATTTTCTACTCAAGTAAATTTTTATTCCTGTTTTGGGGATTGACGTAAATAAACTTTAAGTAGGTACCTACAAGGCTTTTGAGATGATAATGGGTGTCCTCGTCAATTAAATAAGAAGGTGACATAACTTCAAATTTAAATTATTCGTTTCTTTGATCTTTGAAACAATTTCCTTCCAAACTTCTCCTTTTCCATAACATATATTAATTGGTATAAATAATATGATCTATACTTATAATAAAACTGTAGAAAGGTCAATTCTGTACATTGAATATTTATTCAAAATTAATATTGGAGGATGAATGGTACCTAATCGATTCTGACGCCAAAAATGCAATCAGTAAATTTTTTGTCTGTCTGTCTGTCTGTCTGTCTGTCTGTATGTATGTGCACGCATGAATCAAAAACTACTGAAGGGATTTTAACCAAACTTTGTACGATTGTAGTCCATACTCCTGGGCGGGTTATAGGCTATTTAACATAACGCTAAGACACATAGGAGCTGAGCAGTGACGATAAATTTGAAGTAACTAAGTCGGATGAAAATGCGCTTTCGAGCTCTTATCCTACGTACGTATCCATACGTTTACTCAATCACGCAAAAACGGCTGAACGGATTTGCATGAAATTTGGCATGCACGTTATCAGGGGTATAGAAAAGGACATAGGGTACTTTTTATCCCAGAATTCCCGCGGGAACTCCGAAATTACCGCGGGTGAAAGCGCTGTGCGGGGCACAGCTAGTAAATAATAAATTAAAATGAAGATATTATCATATCTATAGTTACTTTCTTGCACCTTTCTTGCACTGTTGCAGTGCAAGAAAGGTTGTTACTCCGATGGTTAATAAAGGCAGCATTTGGGTGCCTCAGAGACGGTCAGGTAGCTAGAGCTCCATGCTGCCAGCGCTGGTTCAGTGGCTCGCACGTCGAGAGGCGAATGTTTGCGCCGCAAACAGCGCGCCGCATAGTCGAGGGCGCAGCAAATATCACCTGAGTGGCACTCACCTGCGATACTGCTGCGGACCCACCCCACGGCCCACTCCCGCTGTGCTTACATCTCTTCAGTAAATATTGTCGTCATCATACTTTGTCCGGATTCCAGTGAGTTGTAAAACATTATTTATTTTCATGTCTTTCTATCTAAAAGTTGGCGATGAGATTTTTATATAATACTAGCTGTGCTCCGTGGTTTCACCCGCGTGAGTTTCGGGATTACCGCAGAAACGTTTTTTTTTCTAAAATAAAAGTAGCCTAAGTTACTCCACATAACATCAGCTATCTGCAAGTGAGAGTCCAATTAAAAGCGATCCAGCCGTTTCAGAGATAAGTCGGAACAAACAGACAAAAAGACAGAGAGACAAAAACTTTAAAAATAGATTATTTATGTAGGTAATTACCGTATAATAGAAGTTACAGTATTGTGTACTTGACTAATAATTTATTTACTTGTATTTTTCACTGTAATTTAAGTTATTATATTTTATTTTTATGTTTAGTTGGTTTATTTATATTTACCTATATTTATTCAAAAGTACGATATTATAATTTTTTTTCTTTTCTTTTGTTACCCCCGTCCGTGCGTGACAACGGGCTGCCAACTGAAAACCAGCGCTAGGTGTACTACCCGCAGCACCTAGCTAATGCTGAGTTGGTGACCCTTTCGGCAGAGCATGCAAGAAATATATATTGTGTACAAATTTAGATTAGGCATTGCTTATGTTTGTTTCTTTTTCTTGTGTGTTGTGCTGAAATAAATGTATTTTCTTCTTCTTTCTTCTATGCCAGCAGTGCCGTGGGCGTTTTTTGATGTAGGAATATAATATGTACATGTATATGTACTTACTATGCCGAAATAATAAAAATTCTAATGAAAAAGATTTGGTTAGGTTCGTACCTAGTCTGCTGTGTGTGAGTCAATGCTTATCAATTAGCATTACCATAGGTAATTTTGTTTTAATTTGTCTTGTAACTTTCTTATCATTTTCCTTTTCCTACTAGGTGAACACGTGTCCAATTTTCTATAGATAGTTACACTGCTTTTTGGATAGTAGCATCGCTACAATTTAATCAAAGTAATTCAATTAAATGGGCGAAATTCTTATTATTATAAATGCAAAAGTGAGTTGTTTGTTTGTTTTTACGCTTTCACACCTTAACGGCTCAACCGATCATTATTAAATTTTGCATACACGTTGTCAGAGGTACGGAGAACATAGAGTACTTTTCATCCCGGAATTTCCGTGAGAACTCCCAACTTACCGCGAGTGAGACCGACAATCTTATTCTGATTATAACTATGGATGTTGTTTTAGAAATGTTATTCAGAAATATGACTGCAATAATTCAGGATCTACCTGTTTATATTAAAATACTATAATAGGTATCGTAAAGGGACACTCAAATTGTTTATGAAAGAACGTAATGAGAAAGTAGTAAAAGAAAAGTAATAAAAGTTTTTTTATTGCCCGCGACCGAACCACCTGCCACATAATGCGTTGTTTTTTATCGGTATTAAATTGCAGTTAAATACCCAAGTATTGATTGATCATATTACACGTTTACCGAGCATCGCCTAAACTACTGCTAAAATAAGTATTTTAGGATAATTAGCAACGATTTACTAATAACACTTTTAAATATCTTAAAACCTGGTAGCCTGGAAGAGATCGCTTTATGTGATAAGACAGCCCTTTGGAGCCACCTAATACTGTCAGTTTAATAAGTTTTTTTTTGTCATTTTACTGATTATGGTGCTCAATACAGTGTTTTTCATTAATTCATTCAACACTTTTTTGTATAGGTATACATACAAAATACCTTGGAACTGATTTGTTTTTTCAGACTTAAAAAAAGTAGGTTATTATTCGCGACCCGTACGTAGGTATGTAATAATGTTGGAATTCCACAATATCGTATATACATATCGTATATATGTATGTATATGTTCGTCTATGTAGGCTTCTAAACAAATAGGTATAATTATGTAGGATATGTACCTATTTATTATGCGTATTGCTGAGTGCAGTCCATGACTTCTTTGCCTAACATATAGAAAGGTCATGCGTATATGTATGTTTGTATGTATATATAAGGTATGCTAAAATTAGCTGCAAATATTTACAGGTAATAAATGTAATATTTACTTTTAAAAGTATACACCGTTATAAATATGTTTATAAAAAAAATGATTAAATTATTTATTCAATCAAAAAGAAAACAACCTGAGAAGGCACTCGCCGCTCTATCGCTTTACGCACGTCATCACCGCGCGCCGGTATCTTAAAGTCAATGACCTCGATCTGCGCTGCCTTGTTTCTCTGTCTGTCTGTCTGTTTGTTCCGGCTAATCTCTGAAACAACTGGAACTATTTTAACGGGACTTTCACTGGCAGATAGCTGATGTTATAAGGAGTAACTTAGGCTGGGTACTTTTATTTTTAGAAAAAAATTGTTCCCGCTGGAATTTCAATACTCACGCGGGTGAAACCGCGGGGCACAGCTATAAATAAGATTACTACATTTTATAAGTTACTATATTTTATATATTTATTTTATTTTATTTATTTATTTACTAATTTACAAACATTGTAACAACTTCACAGTGCTACATAAACCTTTTTAGGTTTTTCCGTGCACCGACACATACATATAAAATTGGTATTATATCTTTAATAATTAGTTCACTTATTTATGAAGATATCTCCTTCGGGGTTTGCCAAGTTGACTTTCAACAATCGTAAATATAATTATAGAAAACTTATGTAATGAATCGTCATGTCACTTGGTCAATCAAAACTCTAGTTTTGCGTGACCACGTGCAGTGACATGACGGTTCATTACATAAGTTTTCTATTCGTTAACGATTATATAGAATGTCGACTTAGCTAACCCCGCTTATTATATTAGTTTAAACCTCCTGTACGAGTTATATCGCACCTTGTTAGGCGGGACGATTAGAAGCCTATTGGATTCTATAGGTACGGCCCTCACAGGCAATGATAATAATTAATACTGATAATTAATATTTTTGCTTGCAGGAGTGAAAGTAGGCGCCACCCACCACAATAAATCATATCCTCCAAGATATTTAAAAAAAGATCATTCATGTAGAATGCATAAATACAAATTAATTACTGATGATAATTCTGCAGAATTTAAACGTGATACCAAAAGTTTTAGGTAATTTTGCAACACTGCAGAGTTATCAATTAGTATTTACCCTATTTTACGTATTCTAGATTTCTTTTAAATGATATCTCTGATTGAATGAATGAATGAATCACGGTCCGAAATAAATTATTATTATTATTATTATAAGGGCCATGAGTAAAATACAAGGACATAAAAATTTTCTGACCAATTATTAGGTGCTATATCTAAGTTCGACCCTCGACGCGATGACGTATGTAGAAAAATAATAATTTGCGCCCAGCCACATAACTTTTGCCCTCAGTTATAGCATTTGTATACGTATAGGGACATGGGTCAAGTGCCCTTTGGCGCACCTCGTTTTCTCCAAGTTTCGATAAAAAATCGCAATTTTTACGTTCAACGGGCACAAAGATATGTATGTATTTTGTCGGATGAATTCATTATTTAAATGACAATAGAATCTAGACCAGTGGTTCCTAACCTTTTCAATATTGTTACCCCTGTGTCCTATTAGGAAAACGGATTTTATTCAATATAATAAATATTGGATATCAGTTTAAAAATTTTAAAGTAGGTATTTTATATTTAAACAATTAATTAAGCAAAAATAATGTGATGGTTGGTATAATTTAGGTCTTAATTTATTAGGTTTTTCGTTACCCCCACTAGAAAGCTGATTTACCCCCGCGGGGGTAATTACCCCCGGGTTCGGAACCATTGATCTAGACTATAGAATTGTGTTTTTTTGTCGACGAAACCGACAAAAAAATCTTTTTTGATATATTAAAAAAAAGAACATCTTACTATTCGGACTACATATTTTGACCTCGGTACAACAATGTCAATTCAAAAGCGAATTCGCGTTAGTGTAAATAAACAAAACTTTACGTTAATTGTGCCATCGATATTATCTATCACTCTATTATTTATTCTTATATGTACCTACACGTAAATAATACTTAATGTGGGTTCTTTCCTCCTTTATTTGCCCTTTTCAAATAAGCAAATGTAATTTCTTGAATGAGTATACCTTCAAATATATCTTAAAATTATAGTTAAAATAATACCTATCACTTATTATAGCCATAGCATGTTGTTCAAAGTGATTAGTAATTTTCATATTAATTTATGAAGTTTTCTCTCGTTAAGTTTCGTTCTATTCAGGTGAAATTAAATTTTAATTAAGCAGGACCCCGCAGTTATTCGGGGAACGAGAAGGGCTTGGGCTATTGTGAGGCTATTGTGTTGGAATTCGATAATCCATTCTATACTTACCTAACCAAAACCGCTGTATATCTGTGAGTAATGGAGTTCTTTGTAGAAAGGTCGGTATCTTCATAACATTGAATGATTAAATATTGATCGCGAATGAAGATGTGATCCGTGATAGTAAAGATCCTAATTAGTATATCATTAAATCTTAATATATTTTTTTTACAAATTTCTCTGCAAATTTTAAAATTTTATCATAGGCAATTATTGCCCGCATACAGACAAGCACACCCAGCCCTACGGTTTCACACGCATAAATTTCGAGATTTCTTTGGCAACAAAACTTTCGTAAATGATAGTGAAATCCGCATCAAAATATTATGTATTTATGTATATTGCGTAGGTAAGTATAAATTGCGTTTTGTAGTTAGAATAATTAAGCGGATACAAAACAGACCGGCTTTTTTATACTATATAAGAAGACTAGCTGTTGCCCGCGGTTTCACCCGCCTTAATATCAGAGATACCGCGGGAATTCCAAGATAAAAGTATATCCTTTACTGTACCCTGACAACGTGTAGTACGCAAAATTTAATGCAGATTCACCTGCGTTTATTTCGTGGTTCCCGCGGAAATTCTGGGATAAAAAGTACCTACCCTATGTCCTTCACTGTACCCCTGGTAACGTGTAACAAACAAACTTTCTTTCGCATTTAAGGCTTTTTATTAGTTCAGTAACCTCATTAAGTATACTTAATACGTAGTATAATATTATTATTTTATGGTATACTAATTAACATTAAAATGCTGCATAAAGTTACATTCATATCTTAAGTAAAAAAATATTTCTTTTAGTGCTTTTACCTTATCTCTTACATGACTATTATATTAAATATTATGCGGTTTATAATATTATTAATACGTTCCATTGTTGCGAGATAACATTTAGATATGTCTTTGGTAATTATCGTTAGGCAGATGCTATCAGCCTGAGGTTAGAGATGAAGGGTTCAATTTGAATACAAATTGTCTGGGGGCACGGTAGTACCCCCGCCAAGACGAGCCAAGCGAAGCGCAAGGGCACCACCTACCTTTTCTCGAAGTACCTACAAAAACAACAAAAATTGTGAAACTTGTAACTTTTATCCCCCAACCCCTTAAACTAGGAGATGAAGTTTGTATGAGACTTCCGCAATTTTGAAAAAGGTCTAAAATTGAGCATGAGTTCGGAAAATTTATATAGGGACTCCTTGTAAATAATAAAAATGTATTAAAAAAAAAATTGTCACAAGTAACTTTCAAAAAGAAATGAAATCCCACCAAAAACGTTTTCATGTAAAATGTTGCCAAGACGAGACCATATGACTACTTACTTACTTACTTACTGGGTTTGGTCTGAGCAATGTGAAACGACATCTCACTAACTTCACAAACTCTACACCTTAGCTTGGCCGTTTTGTTACCACAAGAACTATGGTATAACAAAAAAGTTATGAACAGTGGATACATTTTTCACCTTACGCCCATGTGAAGGTAGCAAAATGGTCAAGTCATATATTTTGACTATGGTGTAGAAGTTGTGAAATTAGGCCTTGTAGAGTTGGAAACTTGGCTTTACAGGAGTGCTGATAACTTTTTGACAGTCATATGGTCTCGTCTTGGCAACATTTTGCATGAAAATGTTTTTGGTGGGATATAATATTCATTTTATGATTCATTCTAAACTTAGTTTATCTAGATTTCAGTGTTTATGTAGATTTTTAACGAAATCAGACCATTTTTACGTTTTTGAACGATTTTTTTACATATTCTGGGCGCTGCTTTCTCTTACACTGGACAATTATGGCGGAGTTCGATATCATCATGAAAAAAAAAAATACGAGAGAAGGACAATCCCGGTTTCTTCCAACACGTATTGTACTAAAGCAGTTACCGTTACCTTACAGTTTATACTAATATACGTATTGAAGGTCCGCAGCTTTGTTCGACTGATTTCTTTTACCTCCATCCTGCCTCGCTGTGTATCGCCGATAGAAAAATACGTTATCGGGGTATACGTCGATTGAGTGTGCTATAAATTCCGATTGGCTATCTGACTGTGTAGCACTCACCTTGGCCACTCTGCAAGACTAACAAACAAATGAATAGCTATATAAACTATATTAACCTAATATAAATTTCGTAATAATAAAAAATAATAACACCGTGAACTTGACCTGTCCATAGTGTAAACCCATAAGAAACCAATCCCTACGTAAGAGCTTTACTATGTAAATATTAACGAGGGACATAATGTTCAAGTTCTCGATAATTCACGTTTACATTTAAGTAATAATATAATATTAAAAATAAACAACGAGGAATCACAAAGAAAATCTTATGCTAAACCCTCATAGAGTTCAAACTAGCGCAACTATCTTCTAAAATATTTCGTTTAAAAAGAACGCGGGTTTGGGTTTCACTAAGTAGTAAAACAATGGGTTTCACATTATATTATAATTAGTCGGCGTACAACCGGCGACAATTTTATATAAGGTGTGCATTGAATGACCCTTAGATATATATGTGTAATTCGTCAGCAAATCAGTAACTTGCGCGCTCAGTTTTCAGTAATAACTTGATTTTGTTGATTCATTAAGTAAAAAAACAAGTTAGGTAAACTTGCGAGGAAAATTGAATACTGAGTATTCTGCAATAAACACTCAAAAGGTTAATAAAAGGTCAATTTACACCTTGGTAAAGAACCACTAACCGCCGCACTCAGAGTCGACTTTAATGATTACTTAGTTAAGTATAGATTTTTAAGACAAAACTGCCGCAATCAGAGACGCTAAGTAAATTAATTTTAATTGGCATTTTTTGAGATGTAACTTAATTAGTTAAATGCCAATTAACATTAATTTATTAAACTTGTCTGATTGCGGCAGTTTTGTTTTGAAAATCTATACTTAAGGTGGGTCTAAAGGTCTAGTTTTCATACAAACTGCCGTAGCTATATTAAAGGCATTCCGCCTGTTTTTATTTATTAGACTTCATTTAATAAAATACTACTACTTGTTACGATAACGCACAGCCCAAAATCTTTGCATATAGTGAAGAAATAACATAATTACAATCATTTCAAAATGAATTAAATTTCGGTCGAACCTTTGCTTGTGTGAGAGAACGAATACACTATAAGTGCACGAAAATGGCGGCCCGGTCTATAAACAGCTGTAGTTTGGCTGTAGACTGACAAGTCCTCCGAATGCAGTAGTTTGTAGTGAATTCCAAAAAGATCACAAGGTGGCGCGGCGTTGAGCCGTGAGTTTTGACAATTTTACCTACCAAGATAATTTAGAATTGTATTTGAAAATATACCTATTACTGATGTAGTAGGTAGTAGGTACCTATTAGTAGCCGAAGCGAATATAAATAACTTGTGGAAAGTTGGAAAAGACGTTTTGGTTCTGCGTCACGTACAATTAGGTATAACTTACGGGTACAAGTATTTTACATTATTGTGTTGAATAAATTCTTGCTATCTCTTTCTTGTTTTCACGATGAGTAAAAGAGAGAGACCATATTTTCGAAAGGTTGTATCTCACCTCGGCCCGGGGTGATAAAATTCAGCGTTTATCTCCAAATTCTCCGATGCAATCATGCAATGAAAAAAAATATTTTTATTGTGTCTTATGTGACCACGTGATGCAATTTTTCATACCTTCAATTTTTTTTTTGTAAAGCTTATATTTCGGAACTACAACTTACAGACCCATCATATGGGTACTCAAACGTCATGTTTTCGTGATATCTATGTGATCACGTGGTCAAATTTCAAATAACCTATATCTCGGAAACTACAAGTTACAGACCAATCGTGTTGGTACTCAAACTTCATGTTTTCGTGATATCTATGTGATCACGTGGTACAATTTTCGACAGCCGATATCTCGGAAACTACAAGTTACAGACCCATCGTGTTGGTACTCAAACTTCATGTTTTCGTGATATCTATGTGATCACGTGATCAAATCTTCGATAGCCTGTATCTCGGAAACTACAAGTTACAGACCCATCGTGTTGGTACTCAAACTTCATGTTTTCGTGATATCTATGTGATCACGTGGTAAAATTTTCGACAGCCGATATCTCGGAAACTACAAGTTACAGACCCATCGTGTTGGTACTCAAACTTCATGTTTTCGTGATATCTATGTGATCACGTGATCAAATTCGATAGCCTGTATCTCGGAATCTACAAGTTACAGACCCATCGTGTTGGTACTCAAACTTCATGTTTTCGTGATATCTGTGTGACACGTGGTCAAATTTTCAACAGCCTATATCTCGGAAACTACAAGTTACAGACCCATCGTGTTGGTACTCAAACTTCATGTTTTCGTGATATCTATGTGATGACGTTGTCAAATTTTCGATAGCCTGTTTCTCGGAAACTACAAGTTACAGACCCATCGTGTTGGTACTCAAACTTCATGTTTTCGTGATATCTATGTGATCACGTGGTACAATTTTCGACAGCCGATATCTCGGAAACTACAAGTTACAGACCCATCGTGTTGGTACTCAAACTTCATGTTTTCGTGATATCTATGTGATGACGTGGTCAAATTTTCGATAGCCTGTATCTCGGAAACTACAAGTCACAGACCCATCGTGTTGGTACTCAAACTTCTTGTTTTCGTGATATCTATGTGATCACGTGATCAAATTTTCGATAGCCTATATCTCGGAAACTACAAGTTACAGACCCATCGTGTTGGTACTCAAACTTCATGTTTTGGTGATATCTATGTGATGACGTGGTCAAATTTTCAACAGCCTATATCTCGGAAACTACAAGTTACAGACCCATCGTGTTGGTACTCAAACTTCATGTTTTCGTGATATCTATGTGATGACGTGGTCAAATTTTCGATAGCCTGTATCTCGGAAACTACAAGTTACAGACCCATCGTGTTGGTACTCAAACTTCATGTTTTCGTGATATCTATGTGATGACGTGGTCAAATTTTCAACAGCCTATATCCCGGAAACTACAAGTTATAGACCCATCGTGTTGGTACTCAAACTTCATGTTTTCGTGATATCTATGTGATGACGTGGTCAAATTTTCGATAGCCTGTATCTCGGAAACTACAAGTTACAGACCCATCGTGTTGGTACTCAAACTTCATGTTTTCGTGATATCTATGTGATCACGTGATCAAATTTTCGATAGCCTATATCTCGGAAACTACAAGTTACAGACCCATCGTGTTGGTACTCAAACTTCATGTTTTCGTGATATCTATGTGATGACGTGGTCAAATTTTCAACAGCCTATATCTCGGAAACTACAAGTTATAGACCCATCGTGTTGGTACTCAAACTTGATGTTTTCGTGATATCTATGTGATGACGTGGTCAAATTTTCGATAGCCTGTATCTCGGAAACTACAAGTTACAGACCCATCGTGTTGGTACTCAAACTTCATGTTTTCGTGATATCTATGTGATCACGTGATCAAATTTTCGATAGCCTATATCTCGGAAACTACAAGTTACAGACCCATCGTGTTGGTACTCAAACTTCATGTTTTCGTGATATCTATGTGATTACGTGGTCAAATTTTCAACAGCCTATATCTCGGAAACTACAAGTTACAGACCCATCGTGTTGTTACTCAAACTTCATGTTTTGGTGATATCTATGTGATGACGTGGTCAAATTTTCGATAGCCTTTATCTCGGAAACTACAAGTTACAGACCCATCGTGTTGGTACTCAAACTTCATGTTTTGGTGATATCTATGTGATGATGTGGTCAAATTTTCGATAGCCTATATCTCGGAAACTACAAGTTACAGACCCATCGTGTTGGTACTCAAACTTCATGTTTTCGTGATATCTATGTGATGACGTGGTCAAATTTTCAACAGCCTATATCTCGGAAACTACAAGTTACAGACCCATCGTGTTGGTACTCAAACTTCATGTTTTCGTGATATCTATGTGATGACGTGGTAAAATTTTCGGAAGTTTATTTTTTCAGACAAGAATCGAATACTAAATGCCATTTTACAAAAAAATACCCTCCGTTACACCCTGTATAAGATAGATTTTACTATTGTAATTTTTTCCAAATGATGTAATAGTTCACTCATTATTATTTACTAGTTGACCCCCGCGGTTTCATCTGCGGTAATTTCGGAGCACTCGCTGGAATTCCGGGATAAAAAATAAGTACCCGTTGTCACTCAGGATCACTTTAGCTTCCTATAAGTAAAAGAATTTTGAAAATTGGTTCAGTAGATCCAGAGATTATAACCTCACAAACTCACCCGCGTTAATTTCGGAATTCCCGCAGGAACTCCAAAGTAGCCTAATTTACTCCTAATAACATTAGCTAATTAGCAGTGAGAGTCTCGTCAAAATTGCTCCAACCATTTCGGAGATTCACCCGCGTTAATTTCGGAACTCCCGCAGGAAATCCAAAGTAGTCCAATGTACACCTTATAACATTAGTTAATTAGCAGTGAAAGTCCCGTCCAAATCGGTTCAACCCCTTCGGAGATTCACACGCGTGAGTTCCGGAACTCCCGCAGGAACTCCACACTTTTTTATATAAACCTGGTCCTGACAATAACGAACACAAAGGAAATAATTTCCCAGTTTGGTGCAGTCGTTTGGAAGTTACGCGCTTAGCAGTACATTGAGTGATTCAATTTTTTTTATATAGATTTCAGAGTTCCCGCGGGAATTCCGGGTAAAAATATAGCTTATGTTACTCAGGGATAGCGTAGCATTCTAATGGTGAAAGAATTTTTGAAATCGATCCTGTAGTTTTTGAGTAAAATCGTAACAAACAAACAACAAAACAAAAAAAAAAAATTTCCCTTTTTATAATAATATTATTATTGTCAACTTCCCAACGCACTGACGAACTAAATAAAAGAAGATCAATATGAAATAGAATGACGCATGACGGCTGAATGTATAGAAGTTTTTCGACAGAAGGATCTATGCGATAATGGTTTAGTGGCTAGAACAACGGGTTGCGAAGACGTCGTAGTAGTTTTGTAAGGCCCCTGTTCAAATCTCACCCCCCACTGTTATACTAAGATGTTTTTTTTTGTTATCTGTCATTTTTTATTGCAATGTTTACGATTTGAAATCTATACTGTTTTTTCTGTAGATTATTATTCACACTTCTAGACAAACCTATTATTAGAAATGTGAGTTTGTTTGTTTGTTTGTTACGCTTTCACGGATTGATTACCTAACCGATTATTAACAAACTTTACATACACGTTATTAGGGGCACAGAGAAGAACACAGGGTAGTTTTAATCCAGGAACTCCCGCAGGAACTCCGAAAAACCCGCGCTATAATTTCTATATTGTATAGCTAATAATATTATGAAGTAGTAAAGAACCAGTTGTAAAAAATATTTTACTCATAGGAAACTACAGTATCCCTGAGTGATATAATAGATAACAACTTGACAAAGTATCCCATGTTAGTAGTCGCAATACTCGAAAACGATCTATCGCGATGGATTGACTTGAAATTTTGACTGGACTTGAAGTTTTGATTAGACGGGACCGGGTTTTTTTTTCCAATACCTGTATATTTTTATAGCTGTTCCCCGCGGTTTCACCAGTAATAAGATAGAAGTTCCCGTGGGAATTTCGAGATAAAAGTACCCTTTGTCCTTCTCTGTATCTCTGACAACGTGTGTGCAAAGTTTCATGATGATGAGGCGTGAAAGCGTAACAAACAAACAAAATTACTTTCACATTTATAGTGAGGTTATCCTACTAATATTATAAACTAGCTGTGCCCCGCGGTTTCACCCGCGTGAGTTTCGGGATTCCCGCAGGAACTCCAATGCAGGTCTAATTTACTCCTTATAACAACAGCTAATTAGCAGTGAATCCCGTCAATATCGGTCCAACCGTTTCGGAGATTCACCCGCGTGAGTTTCGGAATTCCCGCAGGAACTCCAAAATTCTTTTATATAAACCTTGTCCTGACAATAACGAACTCAAAAAAAAATCAATTTTCCAATTTGGTGCAGTCGTTTGTAAGTTATGCGCTTACCAACACATTTGACGATTCATTTTTATTATATAGACGTGAAAGTGTGGATCTTTGTTACTCAATCACGCAAAAACGGCTGAACTGAGTCGGATGAAATTTTGCATGCATGTTGTCAGGGGTACGGAGAAGGACATAGGGTACTTTTTATCCCGCAATTCCCGCGAGAACTCCGAAATTACTGCGGGTGAAACCACGGGGCATAGCTAGTATTGCTATAAATGGTAAGGATATACCTACTCCCCTAATAATTGCCAAAACCCACAGTCAAGCCTTATTTTGAGCAAATCTATAGGTACTAATAGCCGTGCCCCGCGGTGTCAACCGCGTGAGTTTCGGAATTCCCGCAGGAACTCCAAACTTTTTTCATAAGAACCTTCTCCTTAGAATAACAAATACAACAAAATAAGAATTAGCGAAAATGGTCTAGCCTTTCACGCGTGATGCCGTGACCAAGAGAAATAAGGATTCATTTTTATATATACATACCTATAGATATAGATAAGAGCTGAAACCTCGATTCTGTACAATGTATATATCTATACATAAACAATAAAATTGTAACAGGTCGATGTCTGTACATTGGAGATAAATAAGAAAAAATAAATTTAGGCGATCTAACTTAGATATTCATGTTTCGACTTTTTCGAAATTTCATCTGGAACTCGAGATATAAAAAAAAATCTGGTCATCGTAATCCTACTTTCCTACTAATATTATAAATGTGAAAGTGTGGATGTTTGGATGTTTAGATGTTTGGATGTTTGTTACTCAATCACGCAAAAACGGCTGAACGGATTTGGATGAAATTTGGCATGCACGTTGTCAGGGGTACAGAGAAGGACATAGGGTACTTTTTATCCCGGAATTCCCGCGGGAACTCCAAAATTACCGCGGGTGAAACCGCGGGGCACAGCTAGTATTAAATATTTTTACCAAAATAAAAGAAGAGTAACCAACTAAAAAAAAGTTTAAAATAATTTTAATCTTAATAATTTTTTTTCTGTTCACGATAATCTCTATAATCTCTGGATCTACTAAATAGATTGTCATGCGGTTTTTACAGGTAGATGAGCTTAGCCTGGAGGCTTTATTTAATTTAGATCGGATGGCAGGAAAAACTTATTACATAAGTATGTATAGGTACATATAACAATTTTTCACGCGGGTGTAACCGCGGGGCACAGCTAGTACTTAGAATATAAAATACTTTACAAATCCAACGTACTGATGAAACTCATAAATATGAAAAACTAGTAATTTCGGAGTTCCCGCGGGAATTCCAGGATAAAATATAGATATGAACCTTCCCCATAAATCACTCTATTGGTGAAAACCGCATGAAAATCCGCATCTACTGAACCGATTGTCATACGGTTTTCACAGATAGATTAAGTTTAGCCTGGAGCTACATATGTATATATAGGCTTTGTTTCATTGAAATCGGATGTCGGAAAAAAAGTTGTTGTATAAAAACCTTTCGCCCGGGTGAAACCGCGGGGCACAGCTAGTCTTAAATATTGTTGTTCTATACCCTAGAATTTTTTTTCATTACAGTTTAAAATCCTAGAAAGAACGAAAAATAAATCGTTTATAAATAAGTGTGTATAAATAAGTTTGACAAAATAGTTACAAAAAGTGGAATCGAAATCTAAGGTTTGAACACAAGATTTTCACGATTCATAGTTTACAAAAAGAGACGCATTACACCACAGCGCCACCGAGACTCTTGTTGAAATAGCCAAATTACGAATCTTATTCGTCTAGTATTAATCGATTTGCATGTGTGTGTGACTACGTTTCGGCCGGTTATTCGATATTTTCGTGTAGTTAAAGGATAATAATGCGCGTAAAGCCATATAAAAATTTTAAATCAAAGATGTATTAAACACTCATCCTCTCGCACCCATCATCAAAATCTATTTTTTAACCTTGTGATTCTCTGTAAATTGAGAAAACTCTTTTATGGCGCCGTCCACGGCCTCTATCGGAAGGGAGCTGCGTCATACGGTAGAGCGCACCCTTAACTAAGTAATCATTAAAGTCGACTCTGAGTGCGGCGGTAAGTTAAAGATATAAAAAAATACATAATTATAGGTACCTAGGTAACTAATCGTATACATTCCCACTTTGTCACCATCCTTGAGTGACGACGCGCGACGTAGTCAATTATTGTTTATTTGGATTGTGTTACCTAAAACATCAAAAAACAGTCAAGCCGTATCGGAGAATTCATTTTTTGCGAAAAAGTTTCACAAAAACGAAGAAAGGACTGCATGAAAAACCATGGCGTAAAATACAAGAATCAAAAATTTTACGCTTACAATTACATTGATGTCACAGACTGTTACAAGATTGAAAAGTTTCGAGATGAAAATTCGTCCTACTAACCTTATAAAATTAAAAAGCTCAGCGAACTAAGATGATCTTTTGAGATAAAAAAGTGCACCCAGATTGGATTATTTAGTGAAGTTGTCGCAAAGCGGCTGTTTATACTTTGTCAAACTTTGGATTCGCGCTCGACTGAGAGGTGAATGTGGAGAGGAACTTAAAAAAAAGCAAGGCAGGCGGCGTGGACGTGTGAGTGGTGTGTTTCGTAGCACGGTGTGTTATATGTATGTGTGCGTGTGGGTCTGGCGCCCCGGCGGGCGGGACGGTGGTTTGAGCGGGGTGTATCGATCTCAGCGGGGCGCGTGCGCCGCGGCGGCGGTGACCGTGGCCGGAGCCGACGCCACCCGCACGCAGTCCGTAGCCGGCCACCAGCCGAGCGCCCGCCCACGCCACATGTACTTACTGTGCCGGCACCGCGTCGTGTACTAACGCAACATTTGACATTTGAACGCAACGTGCAACACCTGTACAATCAGCTGAATCATAACAAGGAATTGAACATTGATTTCTGTGACTGGAAACTTGAGGAATTAAAAAATTTCGTAGTCAGTTTTGATTCTGTATTAGTTTTAATAGTTTAAAGAAAAATGTGAATTTTATATTGTATTATTAAAAAATACGAATTAATATAACCCTCCAAAAAAATAAGCATCGCTAAAATAATAATATAATAGATTTTTTCTGATATATAACTAATCGATAATGTGTATCGGTGTAGTAAATAAGAGGTTATGTGCTTAAATATTACATATTATTATATGTGCGTGTGTGTGACTGAAAAGAAAAACGTTTTTCGGAGCTTTCCCCAAAAGAATACGGGTCGTTAACTCGACGGAGGAGAGAACTCGGAAAAAAGAGATCTTCGCTGGCGTCCGCTCATCGGAGTGACAAAATTTATGACAAACGGTAAGGAGCGTAGTGATAAGGGTCGGGCGCGTTATCTCGGTGGGCGGCTGCGGCATCGTAAGCGGTCTGGGTATCATACCATAGTTTTTATCGCTCAAGTCCGCAATTTTGATACCGATATTCAAGTTTAATAGAGTTCACTATATAAATTGTCTGCAAATTTTGGCCGTTCTTTAGTAATTTTCTTTAGCTGTAAGTATCGACTTTGCTATTAAAAAATCAACTACTAATTACTTTATAAAGGTACTTATTTTCAAGTTCATATATAGCGTATAAGCAATACCTAGTACCTACCTATACCAATCAGTACGTATTTTACGAATAATCTTAACGTTCGTTAATTTTAGTAGGTACGTTCTTTCGTAAATTCGTACCGGTTGTTAAGAAATGGTAAAACATACCACCGGTTCGAGTCAGTGCGGATTCTCTAAGAATTGAATAACCTAGCTATTGTCGTTTTTTACAAGTTTTACTTCTTAGTTCTTTTATGAGAGTAGGCAGGCAATTAGATTTTTTTTATTCTCACCCTACCCTAAGACGTTTCACTTTAATTTAAAAAAAAACATACGTCATTTTTGAAGTTAAAAATGAACCACGTTGTGATTAGAGAGGTTCTACGTTTTTCCAATAAATTACCTTATCTGTGTACCTACGAGTACTGTCAGAGCGAGCCAAACACGATTTAAATTAGCTTCGCTTGTACGAGTAACTAACTAATAATAATGTAATAAAATCTTAGAAGTAAATTTTAACCCACTTCTAATTGTCTTATGGAAATGAAACTGTGTATGCATATGTAGTTTGAATGACAATACAATAATATTATGACATGGAGCTGATGTGATGAAGGAGCCGGAAAATGGCCATGGGAATTCTGTAATTAAAGGACGCAAAACCCATTGAATTAGGGCTCATTTGATTAGTCTTGACAATCTGGTACTCTATGGTAGATAACTTTTTAGTTCAGTTTATTCTTCCAACTATATTTAGTTTTTATAAACAATATGAACTCATTTTTTCAATTCTTAGTTCTTATGGTTAGTTTTCTAACATTACCTACTGCGACACGCGAACGTAGCACTCGTAGCGCGTGTAGCACACGTAGCATTACCGCGTAGCATATTGTATTATACTTACTAAATGGTTACCCAAGAAGAATCTTCTTTTAGGTATTTTGTCAGAACAATAATCCACTTCACAACACACAGATGTGACACACAATATGGATAACCTTATTAAAAACGTACCTAGGCTTTATTTCATCGCAATCGGTACATAGAAGGTGGGGATATACATTATACATACGTATATACATGATGCAATAGTTTGGAGATTAAAGCTTATAAGAATCTGTGGGTGTCTTTAAGTACAGTGTATGTAAGTGGAGCGGCAAGAAACAGCAAGTATTTTTAACCGACTTCCAAAAAGGAGGAGGTTCTATGTTCGATTGTATGTATGTTTTTTTTTTTTTTTTTTTTTTTTTTTTTTTTTTTTTATGTATGTTCACCGATTACTCGAAGACCGTTGTACCGATTTGAAAAATTCTTTTTTTGTTTGAAAGGGTTTACTCCCAATTAGGTCCCATTGCCACCAAGTCGGGATCTGATGGTGGAATCTTGGAGAAATCGAGGGAACTCTTCAAAAATTATAGGCACACCTATAGCGATTTGGGTATTTTTGATAGTAAATCGTTCATTTGCTTTCGGAAAGCAAAATTTGAAGGAGTGGAACTGATGATGAAGACCACAGGTGGTCATCGGAACAACTCAAAAATAATACGTATTTCACGGGTTCCGATTGAAGCGATTTCAAAAATTGTTTTTTTTGTTTGAAAGGGGATACTCCTAAATAGATTCCATTGTCACCAAGTCGAGATCTGATGATGGGATCTTGGAGTAATCGAGGGAACTCTCCAAAAATTATGGGTACACCTATAGCGATTTTTGTATTTTTTATAGTAAATCGTTTCTTTGCTTTTGGAAAGCAAAATTTGAGGAAGTGGAACTGATGATGAAGACCACAGATGGTCATCGGAACTACTCAGTAATGGGTATTTCACGGGTTCCGAATCGTTAACTTTAATATGGTTTCTAAACAATTTATGCCCGTCACAATGTATATGGTGAAGTGGAACTGATGGTGATGTACTAGGAGAACTCCTCAACAATTAACGTCCCTGCGTCGGGAAAAGCAATATTTTGTAAAAGGTGATGAGCAGTTGACATCAGGCTATTGTAACTTAGAGAAATTACGAACTAAGTCACTTAAAAGCGAGAAATAAACAAAATTTTAACAAAAAAATTAAAACCGACTTCCAAAAACACAAAACTAAAAAACTAAAAATAAAAAGCTAAAAATAACAAAATACCGATTTAATCCAAAAGACAAAAACACACGTAATATTATTATTGGCTTGTGCTACCACTGATCGGTATGAAGTCGGTGACAAGTCAAATATAAAGGGGGAAGATGGGATAAGTCGACTCTCGCCACCAGCTTTTCGTGAGCAGAACAACCCAAGTGGGCAGACACCAGCGGGCTTGTCACCGAATCCAAACCGATCAGTGGTAGCACAAGCCAATAATAATATTACGTGTGTTTTTGTCTTTTGGATTAAATCGGTATTTTGTTATTTTTAGCTTTTTATTTTTAGTTTTTTAGTTTTGTGTTTTTGGAAGTCGGTTTTTAAATAATATCTAACCGTATATAATCAAGCCTAAAATGAGGGTTTCAAAGGATTATACATATATAAGCATGATTGTGACATGTTGATTGTGGGTACGTAGCTCGACATATGTTCAGAGTTCGACCCTTCGGCTGAAATGATTTACCTTTCACACCATTTTAATTTTAAATTAGGTACACAAGTAGATACACTCACCTTATATTTATGCAGAGTGGAATATTTAAACTTATTATTGACTTCAAACACCATCGAAGCAAATCTCCTAAAAATCTAAAGAATCTCCAAGCATGGTTATTTTGAAATTTTTATTTATAAAAACAATTCCAGAGGGAGAACTTCGAACAAAAGAACGAAATAGCGATAGAGACATAATACGTCATTATTTTTTACAACTTTCACGAGTAAAAGACGATGCCCTAGGGGGCCTGATTATTGCGTCTGTATCTCTACTTATGTATAAAACGAAGACGCTCTTATCTATAAAAAAAGTTTCCCAAATCAAGAAGATAAATATAAATCTTTACAGATGTAAATATACGTACTTGTCTATACATAGTTTTTCAAGATGACGCAGAGTCTGCGTCTTTTACTATTCCGGTCACGTCGCTTGAGATCATATGCTAATTTCCTATTCAGTTTTCCGTATCACACTGACCAAACTCGCGTACCTTATTAAATATTCCTTCGTAACGAGTATTGTAGTTCATAATAAAAAAGACAATACTTAAATATAATCAATGCCTGTAAAAAATACGGAAATTGTACAGGACATATCCGTTTTCCGATTCAGATTAATCTTAGAACGGCGGTTATCATTCTCTAATTTCATATATTTTTCAAAGTATGCCGAACTTACTCTTAGTAGATACTACGAGTAGGTAGGTATATGTTATGTTAGGTATCTGTTTTGATTCTAGGTATTTTATTATTTTATGTTGGGGTTTTTGAAGTGAAACTTCTTTGGGCACGTTGGATTTTTTTTTTCACTTTACTCCAGCTTCTTGTGTGTTTGTAAAATACGTATGAGTTTGTTGTAACTAGTTGAGAAATTCAAAAATTCAAAATTATCTTTATTGATTAAGATCCAACTTGGGATCATTTTCAATTGTTCAATATAATTTATTAGTTATAGTAATATATAATTTATACACATTTTACACACATTAAGCATAATATATATAATACTAGCTGTCCCCCGCGATTTCATCCGCGGTAATTTCGGAGTTCCCGCGGAGGTTGCGGGAAAAAAGTACACTATGTCCTTCAGTTCCCGAGGGAATTCCGGGATAAAAACTATCCTATCTTTTAAGTTGGACCATATTATAAATGGTTGCAAAATTTTATCTAAATCCGTTCAGTAGTTTCGGAGTCCATTGCGGACAAACAACGTGACACGTGATTTATATATATTAGATATAATATCATACTATTAGATAATTCTAGTAGATACTATATAAATTTTAATACTATATAATTTTTATATATTTTATTTTTATCTAAAATGGTATAATTTTGTGTACTTACTGCTACATTCTGTTCTCTGTGTAAGGGTAACTATAATTAGCAAATACTGTAATCTTGAAACCTAGAACTAATATATGTACTTGTAGGTGTTGTTGTCCTAAATAAACGAATAAAAAATAAAATAAAAAATATTTAAAGTGATTGCGGCTAAACTATTAGACAAGCGGCTATACGACTAAGCTACGCTCGGGCGCCTCGGTTTGAACCAAGCAGTTTCTCTAACATTTTTTGTCGTAAGTTTCATTTCTTACACGTACACACACGCAACATGCAAGCTAATTTTTTTAGAGTCTGACATCAAAGTATTTTTTATGAGAAAAAATATTTACAATAACTCCTATCAAATTGGCTCTCGGAAGGAACGTGTGCAAACAAATCTTGTAAAGTAGACGTTTTTATACATATGTTTTTATAGGCGTCAAGAACGTTTTTTATTCAGACTAAGAAGGTAACCGTAAGGAGGTGTTAAAGAGTGAATTGGCAAAGAGTGAATGAATGGAATATGCGAACAGGTTGGGGCGATGCGCCTCCGACATCTACTGCTGAATAATGAATAGAGACGGGACCGATCGGCTACGACACGAATTTCACGACCAATATTGTAATGCCCCCTGGCTTAAGTATCACAAATGCTCACATAAATATTTAATTTCACGTCCACCTCAATCAATGTATCGCAACTTTTTAGCTTGCCAACCTGTTGAACCGCTGTATTAAAAGTAAAAATACAATGTCATTTGAGATTAATTTTGTGATAAAATTAATTGGATCATGAAATTTTGAAGTGAAAGAGTCACCCCAAAACCGGAGCTCAATTTGTATTATTCTCAAATTCGAATGAACTAGATTTAACAATCGACTTTTATTTCAGCCGAGTATCCGTTTGCTCTTCAGATTATACCTACTAACTTTAGCACATAATAAATAGTCGACTGCTGGCGCGAACAATACAAACGTACTGAGGTGAAACTTTAAGAAACTTTAGTTCTCCTTTTTGTTGGATTAGAGAACAATATATTTTCGGTAATAAATTGCAGGTGAGGGATCGACGCTGCCGCTGCGCGCTGTCGTTACCTGCTACCACTATTAACTCTTCGTACTCTAGTAGTGACATACTATACTCAAACCAATTAGTTTTCATTTGAAAAAAAAAGTTCATAACTCATATTGCAGATTTAGCGCTCATTATGATGAATAAAGGTCTCTGCCCACTACACCGTATCATATCATAACCGTGTTAGGAACGTGTCCGACATGAAAAACAACACGATATAGTCTGCCTTGCCCACTACAATGGATCGATGGCGTTCTGTGCCCGTATACATTGCGTATGCAACTCGTATGCAACTCGTATGCAACCCGTATGCGACCCGTATGCAACCCGTATGCAACCCGTATGCAACCTGTATGCAACCCGTATGCAACGCGTTTGCAACCCGTTTGCAACCCGTATGTTGCCCGTATGTAGTGTAGTATAATATTGGACGTTATTCAGGCACTTAGTTGAAGATGACGGTCATCATACGCGGTTATAACCCGTATATGCTCACCGTTTCACTACCTGCGTGCACCGGTTCGACAACAACGCATGCCATGCGCAGAGCGTATCGGCATCGGCAAAATATTCTCGCTGACAATTCTCGACGCTCCGTGCAGGGCACGCGACGGTGCTGGCCGGTGAGGGAACGGTGTAGTGAGCATAGTCTGATACTTTTTAATACAAAAAATATTTTTATGTCTGACCCGTTCCTAGCACGGTCATGGTATATGGTACGGTGTAGTGGGTAGAGACCTTAAGGATTAACTTCATTCTAAAATAACCCTGATATTTTTTTCATGTAGAAATAGGTACCTACTTCATGAATGTATATTATTTATGAAGCGTTTTGAGACTCGAATATCGACCATTGGAAAAGTTAATAAACCGTCAAGTTAACAAGTCAACTTGATAAATTTGTTGCCGAGAATCACTGTAATTTCATACACGCTTTAAAAGTGTAACATAACATCATACGAAAGACTTAATAAGGATTTCTAACATGACTTTGTGTTGAATAAAATATAAATAATTCCTATGTGGTGGGCATAAAAAGTTTTGGCGTCTCCCGCCTCCACCCCGTGACGGCCGCTACGTGTATTATTTTATGTAGGCTCATTCAAGTCACGGCTGCTTCTCTTGTTTATTCGCATTCGTTTAACCTGCGCAAACAATAGGATTATATTTGAAAAAAATATCATAAAAAAATATATTTACACATTTATTTTAACTGTTATCGAAAAGTAAACGCTTCGTTTCATATATTTTTCTATTTAAAAATCCAATAGAAATCAACATCAAAAGGATTAATTTGATTAATCGCTCAAAAATGTTGTTTACCCGTACTGTATAGTAACATCGGTGAAAACAACCGTGTTGGAATAAACAGATCGATTGTTTGCTGACATAGTTAGTGAAGTTCTTTGGCGCATAATCAAATTATGACAATACGCAGCACCGGCGGTTTCGTAACAACAGGCTCAACAAAAAGGGACGGGTTCTAATTGCGTTGAATAATGTATTCAAGCCACTCATTGTTTCAAATAACTCATATAAAACCAACTACATAAAGCAACGCTCCTGTTTATGGTCCTTAATTTTGGGTAAATTAAGCCGATACTTTGCTTTGGATATGATGATAATACATATGTTATACTGGTACCTATATACCTATGTGTAAATAGTGAACTTATAAGTTTATGTTTTATAACAGGAACGGTAAACATTCGAAGCCTCATGACTGCCAGACAGTACCAGGCGGTGGCTTTAATAATTTCATCAATCACTTGTATCAGGTAAACGTACCTATATTATTTCAATTTAATAAAAGGACTTACTTTTGGATAATTTGTCTGTATTATGTATCTACCTACTATAATAAAAGAGTCGAATTCGCGTGTCTGTTCACGATAATCAGCCAAACTACTAAACGGTTTTCATAGGCAGATTAAGCTTAGGTTGGAGCAACATAATTATAGGTTTTGCCTTATTGAAATCGGATGTCGGGAAAAAAGTTGTTATATAAAAGCATTTCACGCGGGTAAAACCGCGGGGTGCAGCTAGTATTATAATAAATATGTAAGAATAGTATAAATAGTATTTCCTAATTTTCTGAACTTATAACCAAATGGCGACCAACGTGGAGCGCGTGGCCGCAATTTCATTTTGTCTATGAATAAAACATAAGCTTTCTCTAGAAATCGCCACAGCTACCATTCTGTGAATGTAAAATATATTTCAGACGAGAAAATTTAATAATAATACCTTCTAAGTAATCTGCAAAATCATAATTATTTTTAAATCTAATTAGAACCGTTTAAATTTAAATTTAACAAGATTGCGTTAGAAATCCCTACTTATAATAATAAAAATAGCAAATTGTTTGGATTTCACGTTGAAAAGATAGTGGATTTTCAGAAAGTTCGGCAATAAAATATAATTCATTGTATATACATGATTCCCGAAGAAATCTTGAATTTATATCTAATGATCTTGTTATTTTTTATTGCATAAGTAAAATAACATAATTTCACGTTATATTCTATCTAGCTTTTAAAAACATACATACAGCCGGATGCAGAACCTCCTTCTTTTTTGGAAGTCTTTTAAAAAGCTAGAGAGAATGAAGTATATATATGTGTTTGTTGTATTTGTTATAGGTAGGTAGGTACCTAATAAAGTGAACGTTAAGAATCCTTCCAGTTAATGTCGTATGTGTAAAGTTTTATTTCTGAGCAATGTGTGTCTGGCTGTCTGGTATCGCAGAGACTCGCATAAGTTACGTTCTTTATAGCTCCATAAAATAAAATTTGGATCAAGTACATTTGCGAGTCATCTTTCGCTGAGTATCATCGATTTCAGGGCTGAAAAGATTTAAAACTGTTGCGGTTAATTAATTAAAAGTAGATTATAAAGTACGTATGAAAAAAATGGTAAATTAATTAATCATGAGCTCTCACCCGTAGCTTTAAGGATAACGGGAATTCGCTCCGTCCACCAGGACTGTAGCGGAATGTACATAGTATGTAGGCATTTTATATTCATGCCATATCTGATATAATATTATGTGTTATCTTTTAATGTTACATCTTAATCTGTTAAAATGTGTATTGTTATAATATATTAAACAGATAGTTTTACTACTTTATTAATTTATTTATTAGAACAACAACTGCTTAGAAAAATCATTAAATAAACAATATATCAATGCTTTCTCATATCAATACTTTTTTTTAGTTTTTTTTTATTACACAAAGACAAGATACGATTAGTGATTGATGTGAAAAATTTCTAATTTATTAACAAAATGAAAACATACACTTAATGTTGAGATTAAAGATTTCAACGTGTTAATGAAATAACTGAAAACCTGAGACATCCCATTTGTAAAAATAAACATTAATATGATTAAAATATATTTCATGTAGAAAAAATTTATACTTTAAAAGTTATTCAACATAGTTTGGAGGTGACTTATCTATTTTATATCTATAGCCTATGTGTTATTCTGATTGTATAAGTTATATTTTTATAAAGTTTCATTAAAATCCAATTCAGTTTTTTTTTGCGTGAAAGAGTTACAAACATCCATTCATACAACTTTCGCGTTTATAATATTAGTAAGGAATCCAGATTATACGGTGGAAGATGTAAAAAAATGCTTGCAATCTACACGTAATGACTGAGCAGTGTGATAATATGTAGCGTTCTTGAGAATAACAACACCTAATTGCGGTAACCATACAGAAAGGAATAATATTAATTGGTAGGTATATATTTCTTTTGCTGTAACCTTCTGAGGCTGTAACCATAATGGTTTGCTTAAAGGTGATAGTACCTACCTTAGAAATGAGTTCGCAAGTGACATAGGTAACAACGTATGTTAATTTGTAATGTTTAAGCCACGCAAAAAACCTCAGGAAACTCATTTAAATGCCCCACTGGGCACGAAAACCTAAACAAACAAAGTGTATGTGAACAGTCCACGCAGCTAAACAACCGGGCTTTATTAATATCACGTTAACCTTGTTTTACGCTGTATTAAATATTAATGTAGAACAACATTAAATATTTAACACGGATCAGATAATGAAGATATTTCACTTGATAAAGTGTGAATGAATGTGTGTATTGGCTAATTATCGTGACAGTATGGCGTTTGTTGTAGTGCGGCGGCGCAAATAGCCCCGGGTCTGAGGGTTGCGTGCTCGAGCGAAATATTTGCTGCACTGCAAACATCGTATATCAGAATAACTCCCCAGCACCGACACTATCAGCCAATGGTGCATGGAGATATATTTTTATTGCCCGAGCTGTGGTTTTTCTGTGGAT
Source organism: Zygaena filipendulae (assembly GCA_907165275.2). Taxonomy (NCBI): domain Eukaryota; kingdom Metazoa; phylum Arthropoda; class Insecta; order Lepidoptera; family Zygaenidae; genus Zygaena; species Zygaena filipendulae. The sequence continues at coordinate 6,358,611 of OU015649.1, forward strand.
AAAAATACTGTACACGGAATTAAAAGAATACAGGCGACAGATTATATACCTATACGGTTATTCATTTATCTTATTAACATCAAGTCATAATTATTTGATTATAGTTATCTCTAAATATAGATAGGTATATATAATAAAACTGTACCTTTACTTCGCGTTGCGTGTTTGTGTATTGGAAATCTATATACTTACTAGCTGTCCCCCGCGATTTCATCCGCGGTAATTTCGGAGTTCCCGCGGAGGTTGCGGGAAAAAAGTACTCTGTGTCCTTCAGTTCCCGAGGGAATTCCGGTATAAAAACTATCCTATCTTTTAAGTTGGACCATATTATAAATGGTTACAAAATTTTATCAAAATCCGTTTAGTAGTTTCGGAGTCCATCGCGGACAAATAACGTGACACGTGATTTATATACATATATTAAGAAAGATAATAAAACTGTAGAGATGTCAATTCTGTACATTGAATATATATTCAAAATTAATATTGGAGGATGAATGGTGATCGATACTGATGCCAAAAATGCAATCAGTAAATTTTTTGTCTGTCTGGATGGATGGAAAAATCATGGATAAAAATTATCAGATTTGTATCTAATATTTAATATTAGAAGTAAATTGTGTACTTATAATACATAGGTACTTATAGTACATAGGTAATTGTTAAAAAGTTGCTGCTTTCTCTCGTTAAAATAATTCGAGGAAAATATCTAATGGCAATAATGAACACATGTTTAGTACAAACGAGATAGTTTTGAAATATATTGAGCGCTTAGATTGGGCGTTAGTGACCGCATTTAATAAAGCTGTAGGGCGAGGTCTGCCAGCAAACTGGGTATTACGATAATCCGCTCAATGCTATAGCTGGCGACGCGACACGGACGCAAGACGCGACGACGCAAGACAGTTCGATCTTTCATCCGAGTCACAGACTCACAGACATAATATTATATTATGGGTTCCTAAAGCAATAATAAATAATCGATGTATGTACTGATATGATAAAGAGGTAAAGTTTGTGAGTTTGTGTGTTGTAAGGTTTCTGGATCTACTAAACCGATTTTGAAAATTCTTTTACTTAAGAATGCTACAGTGCTCCTGAGTGTTATAGGGTACTTCTTATCCCAGTATTCCCGCAGAAACTCCGAAATTACCGCGGGAGACACCGCGGGGGAACAGCTAGTGTAATTACGTAGCTTATTATTCCTTATGTGATCTTCAAAAATCATAATGATAAATAATAACATTTACGATAAAACAGAAGTAGCTTTTTTTACGTGGTCTTGAAAATTTAATTTTCAAATTTTCATAGTGCTCGATTTTGTACAGTCTTATTTGTTGTTTCATTACAGGTTAAGCTTTTTTAATTAGTGATTTTGGGTTTGAATGGTTTGGGAAAGGGAATGGGGGATCAATTTTTAGATTATAGGTTAAGAGAATGATAAAATTAATCGTCCTCATTGTTTAATACATCTATAATTCTAAAGGCCGTATTACGAATTAATAAAAGTAGAGTTTGATAAACGGAAATTAAGTTCATCCTTCCCTCTTAATAGAATTGGTCGCTTTTTCAAGTTCGTATTACGCGGGCGGAGCAATTTAATTGAAATTAAAGTTTTAAACCAGAATTCTCTAATTCTAATTGACTTTTGAAGTGGCCGGTGGGGCGGAATGCTGGTAGAGTTGAATTTAATGACATAACCTACCTACAAATTAATGTAACGAATTATTAAAAAGGAGAGCGGGTTTTACTTAAACTTCTTAGGTACCTGTCGACCTTGACACAAGTAGGAGGTACCAATTTAGTGAGGTACTTAAGAGGTAATTAACCTAATAACACGTAAGTATATACGTTCACAACCACGCTTTTTGAAGAAAATTACATAATTTTATTAAGTACTTCGTTCAACCTCTGTTCGAGTATTTCTGGACACGATGGAAACTTTGTGGAGTTTAATTGTTCTTTCTTTAGGAATATAATATTTTTGATAATATTAAATTTCCTAACTTTATACGGTTTATCAACTGGATTATTGTTATCAGATATTAGAGCGCGATCTCGCTTTTTTTTTACTGAAATCTAATACAAGTTTCGAAAATTTTGTTTATAGATTTTCCTATAGCCGACAAAACTAGTAATACTAGTCAATCAGAATGCTATCGTGCTATTTATTATTTTACCCAAAATTAGATAATGCTGCAGGTAATGTAACAATTTCACAATCGCGTTCTACAGGTATAGGCGTAGTCTATATTTTCTATATTTATAGGTTTTTTTAAATTGTTGTTCTCATTAATTTAGATACAGGTTGCTAAATACCTGCCCGAGCAACCTCATTGACCCGTGCGCACAAAACTAATAGAGGGTGAAAATTAATGGAATTGGTATCGGAAAGAGATTAAACGCTTAATTTACGAGTCATTACATTATCTTAAATGATACATCACCGCACCATGACGCTCTTTTTTATAGAAACCTTATCCTTTTTATTTCCTCTTTAAATTATTTTTCACTTCAGTAGCTCAAACATGTAGGTTTTGTTGCCTAAAATCAGTGAGCAAAATCGCATTTTGCTCACTGAGCTCACTCAGTGAGCAAACAAAGTAACTTTTTAATTTTTGTTTTCAGAAAGCCGCGAATATATTATTCAGCCTTGGGTTAATCATACAATGGGCATGTTGACTAATTTTTATTTTTTAGTCCGCCTTGTAGATTATTAAAAAATATTGGACACGTATTTTTTCTTTTTTTACGTAATCAAAAAATAACGGCGATATATTGAGTTAAAATTTCGCGCTATTCTGACAGTTTGTATGGCGGTTTTAGCGGTTAGTGAAGTCACGACCCCTTCACCCTAAACTTTAATGCGCTTTATCTCTGTATATTTTAATTTATTTGAAAAAGCAAAATATACGTGTCTATTGTTTTTTTATTTTGTAACTGACGGATTAATTAGAATTTAGATTTTCAAAAGTAGTCCACATCCCCATTCGAAACATTTACACTCTATCCCTTTCCCACCATTAGAAAGAGAGAGAGACAAAGACCAGCCCTTTCGAAGTTCCGATTTTGAATTCGACCTCAAAGACAAACACGTTCGGAAATTTGTACTAACTAAAGAAATTTTGCAAAAGGATAATTATGTCTTTTAATGTAATTTATTAAATTTTTAACATATTTAAACGAATTTTGATTCACAATAAATAGTTATTTCAATCTATTCCTGTTTATTATTTTATCTCCTAAAGTGTTCTCGCTGCTGAAGTGAAAAGTTATGTGTGTTACACGAGAGCAAAGTTTTTTGCATCTCGTGCCTTTGAATTCCACGCCACACTCAGGATTCAAAATCAGCACTCGCAGCAAAAAACGACTTTGCTCTCTTGTTGCACAAATAACTATTTCTAATCCAAACAACGAAATTAGAAACATCACCAGTTTTCACGTCGTCACAAATTTCACAGTTCGTTTAAAACAAATCCTGTAAGTTAAGGTTGATGTTACAATGTTGCCGTTAGCACTAGAATTCAACAAGATTTGTTTTTACTCTGGTTTGGATAGTGTGAAAGCAATACTGTTTTATTGCGTAGGGCAGCTCTCTGAATAAGTAGTAATTATATACTATTATAGATAATAAGCTGTACCCCGCGTTTTCACACGCGTGAGTTTCGGAATTCCCGCAGGAACTATTTTTTCTAAAATAAAAGTAGCCTATAAGTTACTCCTTATATCAGCTATCTGCTAGTGAGAGTCCCGTTAAAATTGGTCTAGCCGTTTCAGAGATTAGGCAGAACTTATCCTCCTTGGCCAGAACAGATAGACAAAAAATAAAAAATAAAATAAAATATGTAAGCACCGTATACACTTTCATATGCATTTAGTGATGAGCTTTTAATTTGGAATTGGAATGCAATTTGGAATTTACAGCTTTTCTTAGCTTGTACGAGTATATGTATGTATATTTATGTATATAAATGTATAGATAAAAATGTTAGAAAACGACTTCTTCGTAGTACATCGATTACCTAACTATTCAAATATCTCCAGTAAATTTTTGTTTGAAGTCGCATCTGTTATACATTTCATCGGCTACTTATATAGGTTTGTCTCCAGAGCAATATAATCATGCACAATTTTTTGGAGTAGCCTACATAAAATATAAATTTATATGACTATACAACAATATATATAATAGGTACAGTAACAGCGTAGAATGTGTCAATGAGTGAGATAAAACCAACGGTCGTGTCCCTTCCTGCTCTATTTCTTTTATCTCCGCTAACTTTACTACAAACTTTATTGTGTATTGTGTCTTTTGTCTCATAAACGTTATCCTGCATATAACAAGGAACTTTGTTACGAACCCAAAGATTCATTCGATGACTTTTGCTTACAACTTGACAGTGTTGTTCACGGAAGGGTAGTAAGGATATTGTATGAGCTTTATTCAAGTAGATACTTATCTATACTTGATTATATACTGCAGAGTTAAAATACCTATCATATTAGTTATTATGTTATGAATCCTTGCTATTACAAATGCGGACGTGAGTTTCTTAGTTTATTACGCTTTCATGCCTTAACGGCTCAACCGATCGTCATGGAATTTTGCATATCAGGTCAGGGGTACATAAAAAAGGCCATAGAGTACTTTTTATCCCGCAATCTATGCGGGAACTCTGAAATTAACGCAAGTGAAACCGCGGGGATCAGTTAATGCTTAATCACTACATACCTAGTATAAAAACAAAATCGCTTCCCGCTGTCTGTCCTTATGTATGCTTAGATCTTTAAAACTACGCAACGGATTTTCATACGGTTTTCACCAATAGACAGAGGAAGGTTTATATCTATATTTTATTCTGGAATTTCCGCGATAACTCCGAAATTACCGCGGGTGAAACTGCGGAGGACAGCTAGTACTTACCTATTATATAAATGCGAATGTGAGCTTATTTATTTAATATTAATTGTTTGTTTCGGTTTAATGATTTAACGCTTTTACGGCTCAACCAATCACTACCTATTAAATTTTGTGTACCTATAGGTTGTCAGGGGTACAGAGGATACTTTATAGATAGGATACTTTTTTCTTGGATTTTAGGAGTACTTGGAGTATTATGTAAATAAGTCCCCCAGTAGATCAGTGTGGACCAAAAAATCGTAATATATCACCTATTGGATTCAAGCAGGAGATCCAAAAGACGGAGGAATACTAAGAGTATATAGGTAATGCCTATATAATTTCGGAATTTACTCAGGGGTGTATATAATAAATATTCCAAACAAGGTGTAAGGTCAAGGGGCGTACCTATTTAAGGAGGGTATCCAGTATTCTATTTTCGTCTATTCCACGCCTTTCCTTTAGGTATATTAACGGTGACTCTCCGAAAAAAGTTATTTATATAAAAATCCCGTGTCACGAATTGTGCCCGCGCTAACCTCTGATAGATACTGCTGAACCGATTTCAATGAAATTTTGTACACTGTGTGTAATTTCTTCCAACATGAGAGATAGGATAGTTTAATATTGAAAATACCACGGAAATACTAAAATGCGTGCTGATGAATATGTACGTGTCTTATATTTCTGGAAGTATGGAAACAATTTTAAAAATTCTTCCAGTGATGGAAAGCCATACTATCGCTGAGCGTCATAGGAAATTTTTGTTTCGTCATTCCCGCGAGATTAACGATGTTCATCCGTATTCACCTGCAAAGAACAACAATTATTAATTGATATCTTTCAAAATACTGAACTTATTTAAAAACATACTTTCACTGATAGGTAGGTGCTATACCTACAGTACCTATTCCTCGGTGACATAGAATACTTTTAATGTCGGAAAACGGTCAGCATTTTGTAGAAAATTTTGAGGGTAGATATTTGTGAGCACCGCAACCTGCTATAGGTTAGGTTAGGTATGAACTGTCACTGGTGGGAAATACCACAAAACAGTATGTGCGAGTACTCAACACACTCCAGGCAGCGTTCGTAAACGGACGAAATATACAATTTTCTGACAACATATCGATGACGTTAATGAAACGCACAGTGGTTTGCGGATTTGTATTGACGAGAGTCTGCATTTCGCAGTCAAGCACTGCGAGCTCCGGCGAGGGACGTATTCGAAATTTGTCACTGTGATTAAACCACGCCCACTATCACACACAATACGGTCGATCTACCGATACAAGCGGTGTAGGTACGCTTTATTATTTACCTGGATAAAGGTACACCTATAAAGTATTCAAATAAATATTAATGCGACCAATTTTGTTCTAAACATGAAATTATAATACTCGCCAAGTCATGTTTAGGTTTATATTTTTATTGATTGTTAAAAATTTATCTAATATTACCAGAAGGGGGCTTATGAGAATTTGAACAAAGACAAAGGACAATGTGAATATTTATGTTTACAGGGACTATTTTAACTTTAAACTTCAACTTAAACTTTAAAACTGCAATTTTAACACTTGGGCTGATATAGGTAATTTAAATATTTTTATTTGAATACAAATATTGTAAATTTTCCATAGGTACCTAATTAGTTATTTAAATATTGAAATCTAGGTATTTCAAATACAACAATTTGTGATTTGTATATTAATTATGTTAGTAATGTCAAAGAATTTTGTTTTACACGTTATAAAGGCCTAATCGTCTTGGCACCTTGTTGGCTACACTGGCAGAAAGCTTTGAGCGTTACATTATCAAGATAAATGGCAGAAAGTTATTTACTGAATGCTCTTGCTTCTGAAGAAATTTTCATTTTCTGTTTCATTAATAAAATTTAATCCAATTACAAGAAAGAAAGGAGAAGTAATATCTTGAAGGAATTCTCGTTACGAAAGAGCTGTAATGGTTTTTTTATGTCATACTGAAGGGGAAATTTAAACTTTAACGACATGCTTCGCCATTTCTATTAACCGACTTCCAAAAAGGAGGAGGTTATAATAGGTAAACTTATATAGAAGAAATAAAAAATGGCGCCAATGACTTCTAAATATTTTTATAAGTAGGTATTATACAAAACATCTATGGATCTTTATCTTCAGAAACCATCAAAAAACAAATAGGAGATTTTTCCATACGTGGGTAATTCCACTAATCTAAGGAGTAAATTTTTTTTATCTTTGCACCTTTGGATATAATTTTTCCCGTTTCTGTATAAAAGTCGACCTGTGTTGCATGTGTGTATTACACTTCGCATTTTAGTTGATTACCTCTTCTTTCTTCAAATCTATAAGGGTCGCCAATTAGGTGTTTGATGTCCGCGACCCTTTTTGCCTTTGACCCACGTTTGTTCAAAGGTTGTTACTTAGGTCTTGTGATTGCGAGGTCCGAGGCCTTTAACGCTCAGCAACTTCAAAGTTCATCGCGGGTCTTGACCCAGTTCAGGACGTCAGAAAACACTAACGCATTGTTGAACTACAATCGGACCCCAGTTAAAAAGAATATTGCTGACATTCACAAATCTGAGCACGGAATTACGCTTTAAGTTGCGATTTGTTAAATATACAAATGTTTGTTTTTTCCCTAAAAGATATCAAAAGCGTAGATTATATTTTTTTTATGGAATGGAACGGAACGGGAAGGTGGCATACCTGATGATAAGTGATTACCGCCGCCCATAGACATCTGCAATACCAGAAGGCATGCAGGTGCGTTGCCGGCCTTTAAGAAAGGAGAAGGCTCGTTTTTTGAAGGTTCCCAGGTCGTGTCCGTTCGGAAAAACTACCAGCGTAAGCTGATTCCACAGAGTGGTTGTGCGAGGCAGAAAGTGTCTGAGAAATCGCGCAGTTATGGATTTCCAGACATCAAGATGGTATGCGTGGTATTTATGACGCGATGTCCGGTGACGAAACTCAGCAGCCGGGATTAATCCGAACAGTTCCTCTGAACACTCCTGTCTCCCCATGATAGATGCGTAGATAGTATTTAATTAAAACGCTTCGACACACTTCTACATTCCTTTTCAATTGGTACTTATAAATATTATTTACGCTGCAGTTTAATTAGGCTGGTTTTTAGAAATAACTTGGGTTGTGCAGATTTTTTTTAAACAAACAGACAATCCTCGTTTCAAAGTTTTCATAATCTTTTGTGCAAATTGACTGGTCGGACTAATTGGAATAAACCAAATTTAATAACCTTCTTATATACTATAGGTATAGGACAGGTATAGTCTACAAAAACTGAAAAGTAAAAAAAAACAATAGCCCTACGAACAATAGCAAATATATAGGTGGTATAATATAGTCATAATAAAAAGGAATGTTACGATGCGAGTAAGTATACAACAATGTAATAAACATTTCCCAAGCCTCTACTTGAGTCTGTAACCGGGGAGCAAAGTACAATGTTGTAAACGCGGCGACCCAACAAACTTTGTTCAGCAAACTTATCTCGGAACTGAACTCTGGATCAGCAAAAGGATATGATTTTAAATTAAAAAAAATGGCTATAACAACATTATTTACATCCTCAAAAAAGAAAAAAATAATAACTTGTGAATAATTTCTGAAAATTTTAATAATGGTTGAGTATTATATCCCTATATCTTATTTAAATACCTATCTTATTCTATTTTTTAATAATCCTTATGCTATCCTTCTAATATTATAAATGCGAAAGTTTGTAAGTATGTATGGATGGATGGATGTTTGTTACTCTTTCATGCAAAAAGTACTAAATGGATTTAAATGAAACTTTACAATAAAAGGTATAGCTTATACATCAGATTAACACATAGGGTACTTTTTATCCCGGAATTACCGCGGGAACTCCGACTTTACCGCGGGTAGAACCGCGGGGCACAGCTAGTTAATCTATACTTGAATAGAACCCTTGAGATTTATACCGTTGAGAGTGTACTACTTAGATAAATGAATAGAAAACGAAAGAGAAAGATTTTCCGTGTAAAATTTTAAAGATAAAAATTGGCCATTTTTGGAATTACAGTTCTTTTACGAAGAGAAAACAAAAAAACAAAGGTGATGGCAATGTACCGAAGCGTTTTAAATATTGAAAGCTTAGTGGCTCGCTTCGCCCCAGCTCGCGTGAGGCAGCCACCCTTTTATTTCGTGGCTTAACTCCCAGGTAGCAGATAGGTAAGTTGACATCATGTTACGTAATATAAATTTTAGAATAGATATTGCTTTTTATATTTCTTGATATAGGCTTTCTATAGGCAGTTATCAAGTGTTAGTGATAAATTTTAATAAACTAGCTTGTCACCTTGGCTTCGTCCACCGAATTTACGGGATTTCCATAAGAGCCGCCGCCGCCGAGACCGCCGAGATAAAAAATATCATGTTTTAATCAAAAAAATAATAATAACCTAATGAACAATTTTTTTTAGTTTTTTTTTATGAGCAAAAAATCAATTCAAATATTTCAACTTAATTATTTTTGTGCTTACACAATTAGTAAGGACATGATAAAATGTTGTTTTGGCAATTTTCATCCAAACATATGGAGCTGTTTGTGCGTGACTCAGTAAGGAGCATCCAAACTCTGAAACATCTTTACAATTACGAATTAAGAGAGTAATTTTTAACAAAGTGGACTCATAAAACTATAATTCAAATTATGTAATAGGTAGGTAAAGCTATTATAGGAACGTACTTAAGTTTTTTAGTATTTACACCAGTACATTACGTAGATACTTAGTTTTTTAGTAGATATTTACTCCAGTAAATCCTATTAAAATCTCTTTTAAAATCTCGCATACCAATGTGAGAATTTAGGATTACATATTTAAAAATAAAACCGCCGAACCTATTTTCTAGGCTTAGTCCGAGACTCACTCAGGGCGGCGCGTATAGCATTTACTTATATTTAAGGCACGTTCAAAGCTTCGCATGATAAACCCTTTCTGCCGTTCAGCATGGACTAAATCTATGCGAAGTCACTGAATTAAGTCACGTTGCTATTCGATTTATTTAATCAGTCTATAACTAATTATTGTACTGCGTTTATAGTGTATCATGATTCATGGGTATACACTTATATTATATTGAACAATCGTCAGCGATGTGACAAGGGCGTGGATGCAGCACAACTGCAGTAGAGTATTTACGACCCTGCTTCGGTCCACCTTTCCTATGTAGGTACTCATGTAGGTATACATGACGTGTTTGAGCTGCACCATAAGGTACATATTATTATGGAAAATGTAGCATTCGACTATAATTTTTACGTTTCTTCTATTAATTTCATTTTTTAAATTCATATTGACATTAATTTGACGCGAGAAATGTTTGTAAGAAAGGTATAAGTAGACCAATAAATGATAAATAGATACTACCTACGCTCAGACCAAATAAAAACTCAAGACGGAACGTCTCGAACAACGGAGTGAAGCCGGTTGCGTATGCATGTGGTGCTTAGGAAAGTGCCACAACGATTCCCAGATATGACGTCTTTTTCTTGTGTGTGCGTGTTTCTGTGTAGGTACGTGCACGGCGATGGTGTCTTTTTCCTGTCTTCACTTGTTTGTTCTACGCGTTCCGTCTTTAGTTTTTATTTGGTCTGAGTACCTACGTGAATTTTTGTCTTTTGGATTAAATAGGTATTTTGTTAGATAGTTTTTGCTTTTTCATAGTGCGTTTTTGTATTTTTTAAAGTCGGTTAAATATATTTGTTAAAAATTTTAAGTGAGTTGGTTTCTCATTTATCTAAAAAAAAAATCACTTCAAAAGTCTTCGTATACAGCAGTTCAAGCAAAAGTACATTCTATTATAGAAAATAATTACATCATTGATTTTCGTAGTCCAAGTTATCTTCTGAAAATGCCACCAAGTACCTACCTAAGCTACTTGTCGTTCTCTTCGTGAAGTTACTCTTAAATGATTGTTTGTTGTAATAGTTTAGTCGATATCTTGCCGATCAATGGCGACAGAGCCTACACAAACAAACTTGTTGACGACTAGATCAACATTGTACAATTAACAATACAAATGATTTATAATGTGAAACAGGAATCTAGTCGAATTTGCCTACTTTATGCCACTAACAGAGAGCGAGACTTGAGAGCGTATTATGTCTGAGTAGGATATAGGTATAAATTTTATAAACTTTAAATGTTGATAAGAAATACATCAAACATACACTAGACTAAGTACAATAACACGAGGAGGCGCTGGAATCAAGCGTATGAAGGCACAGATTCGATGGTCTGTATTCTGAAAAGACGAGAAAGCCGACTTATTACACATTAAAAAAAAAAAAAAAACAAATAATAATCCAAAGTCAAGCTAAACCTAGGTCAGTAAATTTTAATTTTGCTGTTTCTCGGGAGAAAACGTCAAACTTGAAAAATCTCTGTTTTTGGTAACCATGGTAACGCATTGGTTTTGCATTGATTTTGAATGAAACTCGATAGTTAATATTTCTAATGGCCTACCGGTTTATTATATTAAGTCTTAATGCATGTAATTAAGACTTATATTGCATGGCGTAAAATATCACGTTACCATCACCGGACTAAATTATGAGTCGATAATTTGTCTTTTTATATGTATAAAAAGTCCGAGTAGTGAATCGGTGAAAGCCTTAGTACGCATCCCGTACTACGCCACTAGTCGGGCGTGCGAACCCCCGTGCCCGGTTCATCTGACTTATTCTACTCGATTTGTGTATTTCATACATAGGGAACGTTGACAAATTATATTGGTCCGAGCCACTGACAACAGCTGAACGCCACTCGTATTATGAGAGTAGTTTAGTAGGCGCGAACCAATAAGCAACCAATAATAAGTGACGCCATGACGGAAACTGAGTATTTTCTCCCATACGTACCGTGCGAACTTCTTATCCCAGAATTCTCGCGAGAACTCTGAAATATGTAGTATTGGTTGGACCAGGTTGGACAAACGCATATGAAACCGCGAGTATGAAACAGCAAGTACTATTTTTTTTTTGTAATAATCTGAAAAAGTTCGGGAAAATGTTAGTAGGTTAGTCCATAACAGTAATGTATCAATAAAAGATGTATAATGCACAGATTATGTATTTAGTGGAACTTTGTTTTTCCCTTTAAGCGATAAAAAATAAACCGTAGCCTGTATTTAGTTCATTTGAACAGATACGCAGACGGTCACCGTGGCTCAAAGTGGCTTTGTTAAATTGATTTTATGTGTTCTGTGGACATTGTCGTCCTTTGCTATTATTGGTGTTCATGCTTTGAGGAAATTGTAACTAAGTAGTGGATCTTACTACACTATGTTACTTTAAGTTTACAGGTAAGTTTTAATTGTATAAATATTAAATATAAATAACTAGCTGTCCCCCGCGGTAATTTTGGAGTTCTCGTGATAATTTCGGGATAAAAAGTATTCTATGTCACTCAGGACTACCGCAGCTACCTACGTTTTAAGTGAAATAATTTTCAAAATCGGTTCAGTAGATCCAGAGATTACCCCCTACAACGTCACAAACTCACTTTTGCTCTTTATAATATTAGTACCTATAGATAAAATCGTTCTCTGAAAAAAAGCCTGTACTATTTACATATAAACCGATATTTTAATATATACCCTTTATGATATTGCTAGCAAATTGGGCCTTAATACGATCGACAGTCGACTACAATCATTCACGAATGGTAAATGAAGATAGTTCTAAGCGCTTTTAGTCTTCAACTTTTTATATTTACAAAACAATTTTTAACCACTTGCTGGTATCTGATTGAGATAAAATTTGGCATACGGTATCATCGAGCTGACCTGATGGAGATGGGACGTAGGGATTGAAACTTCCCGATGGCAAATGGTAGGACAGACGAATTTGAACTAAATAGTTTATTTTGTTGGCATGCAAAGTAAAGTTGAAGATGGAGCAGGAAGTTCGTTTTGTCCTTATGAACACCTTCCATTACACATGGCAATGCTTGTGTCAAATCAATAAAAATTTACTTTTAATTTTTTTTAGCTTTATTTTAAAAATGAATGCTGTGTTGTGTCATGTGTGTGTTATGCATTTCAGAATAAATATTTTGAACACTCACTATACCCGCATTATTTTATGTTTATTTGTGTATTTTTTGTTTTAATTTCTGTAATTTGCAAAAATTTCATTTACAATTTGGAAGCCCTGAAATGATAGATCTAGCTCTCAGTGTAATTTGAAGTGTTTTTTAGAAAATGGTATAGTGCTGTAGGTAACTTAACTTTTGTATGTAGATAGGTACCTAAAGTATGATTCATTACAGGTTCTTGTGTAAGCTTTATCAAAATCTTTATATATATATATTACATCGTTATTGCGAAAGAACAGGGCGTGTAAGCGAGGTCGCCGAGTTAATCTGGTCCGTCGCGTTGGTCGGAGCGCGCGAGGCGCTCAGCGGCGCGGCGGCGGGCCGGAGAGCCCTCGACTCACCAAGAGCGGCCCCAGCACAAATAGCCCCACATTTCTTTCCACAAGCCACTCGAGCCGACAGCCGATATCGCTGGCCTCTCTCCACCTTTATGAGACAAGCACCGGAAAACCTGTGTTACGTCAATGTACTCATTGCGGTTCTATTACAGCCATTTATCAAGTCTTCCCCACGTGCTTTTGACACATCATTTTCATAATATCGCGCATACCTAATACTTATCGTTATATTTTTATTTCCGCGATAAAAAAACTGTCTGAAGAGTATGATTTATGACTCTTTTATTTCGCAATACCGTTTGGTTGTCGGTTAATATTTATTGTATTATTTTTGATTATTCTATTTACTCCTATGAATAAACCGAAGGTTGAGTGAGAAAATAACGTCTACTGTTGCATGTACCTACCCTTTCACTATTTGATTGAACTCACAATATCTATAAAGACTTTCACCCTCTAATTACTCACGAATAGTTTGGTTTAGTCACTCAGATCTGCCAGAAAGTTTATTTCAATTGAAGATATAACAAGACGGTGAAATTTGAGTGCTTATAAAACGTTTTCTATTTTACTCATCCCTGGTTTTAGGGAAAACAAATTGTTTAGTTTCAAATAAAATTCTGGAATTTCAGACATTTGCAAATATTTTAAATAAAATACACTACGTTAATTCTATACGTTAATACAGTACCTACCTACCTACCTAAGTACATCAATATTACATGAGACCAGGCTCACGGGAATAATTCCAGTTACGGCCGCACTGAGAGTCGTTTTAATGATTACTTAATTTTAAGTTAAGATTTTAGTGTTAAGTTAAATGCCAATTAACATTAATTAAATGATCGACTCTGATTGCGGCAGTTAGTTCTTAATCCTACTAATCCTACTAATATTATAAACGCGAAAGTTTGTAAGTATGTATGAACGGATGGATGGATGGATGGATGTTTGTTACTCTTTCACGCAAAAACTACTGAATGGATTTAAAATAAACTTTACAATTATATAGCTTATACATCAGATTTACACATAGGGTACTTTTTATCCCGGAATTCCCGCGGGAATTCTGAAATTAACGCGGGTGAAACCGCGGGGCACAACTAGTATTATAAATGCGAAAATTTGTAAATATATGTATGGATGCATGGATGGATGTTTGTTTGTTACTCTGTCATGCAAAAACTACTGAATGGATTTAAATGAAACTTTACAATAATATAGCTTATACATCAGATTAACACATAGGGTACTTTTTATCCCGGAATTCCCGCGGGAACTCCGATTTTACCACGGGTGAAACCACGGGGCACAGCTAGTTTTCTTATAAGTAGGTATTTTTGTCGTAACTTAAGGTATAGGTATATTTTAACAAAAAAAATAGTTACAAAATATATAATATTATCTAGTTAAATTAATAGTGTATTAGGAATAGTAATAACAAAAAAATCTAGATATTATAATTATGACATCAATACTTTATGTATTATTGTTTTGTATGTTTTTCCCATCCACACTCCAATTAAACATTACTGTAATATTAGCAGATGTATTGACGCATTCAGCAGAGATCTTCAATCATCCCAAAAATCTCCTTCATTATACCTTCCTATGTGTTAATGATATAAATGTAAAAGCGAAGAAGCGATGGCCAAACAATAAGGTCACGCGCGTGCCTAAGTATCGGGGTCAATACTTAATACCGTAGAAACAAACCGAATTATTCCCACTCAATTTTCCTCATGGCTGAGCACTTATTACTACTATCTGCTCTTAAAGGAATAATGTTATTTTAGACAAACGCGTGAAAAGCATTACTTTTATTTGAGTTTTGGTCCAATAAAAGCAAATAAGGAAACCGAATAGAGAATGGGGTAAGAATAGACAAGTAGTATAGAAATCTAACAAATAAATAGGTGACTCAATTTGATTTTGGAATAAAGTTGAAAGGCTGTATCAAAAGGCTCAAAGTTTAAATCATAAGACTCAAGTTCTCAACATATAGAATTACTGGGTAATAGTTTATTTATTTATTTATTTATAAGGTACAAAACACAGTGCAAACCATAACAGATACAAAATTATAACAAATAAGAGATAGTCGTTGTTAGTTTACACCACTAGCTGTACACGCTACGCTTATAATAAAAAAGATGATAATTATTATAATAATAGACAACAGTAACAGCTAATTAAATCATAAAGATAGTGGAATGTCGGAAAATTTAGTAATAAGAATTTAATAGTGAAATGTCAATAAATTAATAATAATAATTTGATTCAATATAATTAAAAATTTAAGTTAATATAATGTGATACAAACTGATTACGCAGTCATTACGTCCCGAACATTTTGTTTTTATATAGTCCGAATTTAAAACGGTTAAGCCCACAGAAAAAACATCTAAGTCTATTTCCAATGTATCATACAGTCGACACATTCGAAGAATTGGAGCATTGTCCGAAACATTATTTGAAGCAGTTGGCAGTACTAAAACATTTTTATTTCTGGTTACCTTCCTATTGCATCGAAAATACTTTTTTTACGTATAGTTACTCGAGATAGTTCGTTTTGTATTTTATTATTGTGATGTGTTGTGTTATTGTGCGTGAGGAAAGTGTTAAGTGTCAATGATTTTTTATCACCCACTTGTTATTCCTCACGGTTTCACCCGGTTGTGAATTACAGGATTCCTTCGGGAATTCCTTTTAAATTCTGTAATTAAAAAAAAAAACTGTTGTGTAGTTTCAAAGAACGCGGATAACTTTTCTAAATAATTACTGTTGTTTAACCGAAATCGAAAAAGGAGCAAATCCTCAATTAAATTTTATTTATATGTAAAAATTTTTCGTCAGCACAGTTTCATGTTTGTGGGTTAATTTGACAGCCGCGATAAATGGGCTGAGCAGTATATAAGACTAACTTTTAGTAACTTTTCTGGTTTACTTACCTAATAGAATGTTATAAAACTTAGATATACCTAATTTCGTTTATAATAAACTAGAGGCAATAACATATTTATTTGGAATATCTGTCCATATTTATTTATTTATTTACCAATTTACAAACATTGTAACAACTTGACAGTGCTACATAAATCTTTTTAGGTTTTTCCGTGCACTAACATATCCGTTGTTATTCGTATAGTATGGGTATGATATATAATATAATATCGAAGCAGGATGTGCAGTGACAGCATACATAGCATGTATGTGGGTATAAAATCGAAATGTCTGTCTGTAACATCAAGATAATGGCTTTCTATTGCGTTCAGAGGGTTATTTGTATGCAATTAAAACATGAATAACCATTGTTTCCGCCTTCTTCTTCGGGGCGTCCAAAATTCACGCGGATGAAACCTCGGGATATGTATTAAAAAAAAAAGTTTAATAAGCATGCTTGAAAACGTCTATTGTCTAAAAGCACAACATTCTCTTTGAATACACAGTAACGACCCGAAGTAACCAATTTCCCTGGATGTTGTGGGCCGACTCAAACGAGCTAATTTCAATGCCGCTGGGTTTTAACGCGTTTATGTCCATTACGAGGCGACGCCGACGGGGATCTAAGATAACGTCCGCGTATTTCAGGATTGCGGTACCTACACTTTCACATTTAAAAGCGTTTCGATTAACATTTTTGCTAAAATACTTTTTGTTTATCAACTCGTTTAAAGTGTAACACTGGAGAGTTGAAAAGGTCTTTGGTTAAATGGACAATGGACATAGATAAACGCCGATAAGCAATAACATATTGTGATGATTAAGTTATTGATATAGAATGCTTTATTGGGAGTTAGAACGTTTTTTAATTAGGTACCTATGTGTTTACCGTATTACATTATTTAAATAAGTAGTAAATACAAAAAAAATGGAACATAAAATTTTTGACACAAAATGGCGCTATAATTTCAAAATTGTCGTTGTATCTATGTCCAGATAAGCAATAGTGTGTTAACCCCCCCGGAGAAAATTTGAGTAAATCGTCTTTTAAAATTATAGTGCCATTTTGTGTAAACATTTTTTTATGTTCAACATTTTGTTGGTATTTAAACAATGTGATAAAATAAATACATAGGTAATTAAAAAAGGTTCTTTAACTAGCGTAAACTTAATTTGGTGGGTTAACATGTTATTGCTTATCGGCGCTCAAATAATACGTATAGGTACATAGGCTGCTATTTAAGAATCCGGAACTGGCCACTACATAAATAATATTTAAAAATAAATTATTACAGTTGAAAATGGAACTCTTCGAATGCAGTTTGTTTCATCCGTTTGTCAATTGTTTTCTTTGTGTGGCGAGATTTCAAAAATTGTGTGTCATTATCACAATGGATTTAACTCGAAAAAATTTTCGTGGAATGATTTTTTATGATTTTCGACGTGGTTTAACTCAACAGCAGTGCATCGATCAACTCAGTTCGGCTTTTGGGGATATAGCACTATCAAAAACCACTGTGTATCATTGGTTTAATGAGTTTAATCGTGGACGTCGTATGCTCACGGACGAAATTAAAGATGGCCTAAATCAGTTGTTGTGCCACGAAACATCGACGCAATGCGTAAACTAATAATGCAAGATCGTTATGTGACATATCGAGAGATAGAGGCATATCCTTAGGCATTAGTATGACGAGTACCTATACATAAGATATTACACGAACACTTAGCTGCAAAAAAAGTTTGTTCGCGTTGGATACCGCACAACTTGACAATAGATCAAAAACAGGCTTGTGTCGATTGGTGCAAAAAAATGATAAAAAAATACAATCGTGGTGCATCAAAAGCTGTTTATAATCCTAGATTTATGAATATGACCCCGAAACTAAGCAACAATCAACAGTTTGGGTGTTCCAACATGAGCCGAACCCGACAAAAGTTGCTCGTTCGAAAAGCACTTTGAAGCAAATGGTCGCCTGTTTTTTTGGAATAGATCGTAAATCTGTTAATTAGGAGTGGTACACGACCATTTATTTGCCAGAAGTCTTTGCAGAAATCAGGAAGAACAATCCACAACGCAGAATCATTCTCCATCACGACAATGCAAGCTGTCACACCGGGTGAAACGACCCGATATTTGGAGGGCGAAACGGTGGAATTAACGGGTCATCCGCCATATAGCCCTGATTTGGCATCCAACGACTTCTTTTTATTACCAACCGTGAAGAATAAATTACGTGGTCAACGATTTTCAACCCGAGAAGAAGCCGTTGAGACATTAAAAAATCATGTTTTGGAGATACCGCCTTCCGATTGGAAAAAAAAGCTATGAAAACTGGTTTCACCGTATGCAAAAGTGCATCGATCATCTTGGCGAATATTTTGAAAAGCAATAAAACCATATTTAATAGTCAATGATAGTTATTTTATTTTATTCCGGATATATAAACGCATTGTAACATGCATTATGCAAGTATGTAATATGCATTATTAGTTTGTATTCTATCTTACTATATGTATTTAAATTTTCTATTTATGTTATTGTGTAAGTATTATATTTTTATTTGTGCTCGATGTGTTTCTATTATTGTGTATGCTTCGTATTTATGTAGATATGTGTGTAATTATGCATGTGTGTGTTTATGTATATATGTATGTATATGTGTATGTATGTATGTATGTATGTATGTATGTATGTATGTGTCTGTGTATGTATGTATGTATGTATGTGAGTATCTATGTCTATGTAAGTTTTTATCTAAATATATATCGTAAATGCACCGCCAAGTGAGCTCTCTGAACTACCTGAAGGTTGACTGGCAGAGAATGCCACTGTGGCATTAAGTCCGCCTTTTGTACCATGATGTGCATAAAGTTTAAATAAATAAATAAAAATAAATAAATAAATAGCAACCCTCGTACGAGTATAAAATAAAAATCCATACTTCTGAGTTCTGTGATGAGAGATTCCTTGCACTTTGATTACATCGTAATCGTCTTTTACTGTAAATCAATGAGTTATCTAATAGTAAAACCGTAATCGTAAGTCAGTTTCATAATATTTTCTATGTAAAGTATGGATAAGATAAGAGCCGTAAAGCCTTCAAAACGTAACAAATAAACAAACTTACTCACTTTCGCATTTATAATATTAGTAAGGATTGCCATCTTAAATATCGGATAATACGAGGTAACAGAAAAAATCATTGACAGCGTCTAATAGATATTATACAGTTTGACTCGAGGAAAAGTATGTAATTTGTCAGTTAATCCGGTGGGTAACTGTTATCTGATGCTTTCATTAGAGCTTATAGTGAGGATGGGTGCCACTTTCTGGGCTATGAAAGACGAGCGCTCATTATGGCGGACCTGTGGAGACGTGCGGGCGACGGGCAGCGGGGAGCAGGTGGTGGTCGGCGGGGGGCCGGGGGAGCAGCGGCGACGAACCTTCGCTCTGTGATTGATGTCGCCAATTCGCCACTTATTCGACCGAGCTCCGTCCGCATCGCTATAGCGCCAAAAATCTCTCATATCAAAACTCCTAAATTACCACATGCATGGCTTTGCTGAAATGCATGATTGTAATAAATTACATATGATTTACATATTATACATATTTTACTAGTAATTTTAAGTCTTTTGTTTGTGGCAGATTAATCATACTATTTTTTACTATTTATTTATTCACAAAATAAGAATTAATATGTTGCACTTTGTGTTAACATCGTCCTTTTACTTACAAAGCTGCGACTTTAAAAGAGAATGGCAATACTAATTCTGATTTTGATTGGTTCAACCATCAACAATTGGTTCAACGATTGGTTCAAAATTCTGTTATTAATTTTAAGACATGTTTAATTTTATGTTTTATGTTGAGATATTAAATTGATTTCCACTTTTCATATTGTAACGTACTTATACTTATATAGAAATTTTGTAACAAAAATGGCAAACAAGAATTAGTCACTAATTCTTTATGGATTCGTGAAGCTCGGTTCGGTGCGCTGGAGAACTGAATAAATCATACATGAAGCATGGAGCGTCTAATCGTGTTAATGTTCTGCATAAAGTTAAAGATCGTAGCTCGGACGGGCGCTCGATCGATCACGATCCAAGGACGGTGCGAGAGCTCCATCGGTATGCATCCTGAGTGAGGCGACAAATATGAAACCCGATCATGCTGAAAAGCGTAGCACTTAAGCGTCAATGAACACTTAACGATATTTTCAGAAAATTCACCAAACAGATTGCTTATTGCCACGACGATTAATATGTAGAACACAGATAAATATTTATAACCAGCTGTGCCCCGAGGTTTCACCCGCAGGAATTCCGAGTTAAAAAGTATCCTATGTCCTTCTCTGTACCCATAACAACGTGCATGCCAAATTTTATCCAAATCTGTTCAGTTGTTTTTGCGTGATTGAGTTACAAACATCCACACTTTCACATTTATAATATTAGTAGGATAACCATTAAAGCACAATATATACAGTTTTTTAACTGGTTATTTATTATTTTGCGACTTACCTTAAACACATTCAAGCGTGTTATATCTGGGTTCAATTTCAATAAAAAAAAAAAAAAACACAAACTCACTCATTTTGTAGTAAAAATAGTAGAATAGAAAAATAGTTATACTCTCTATTAATTATTATCTTGCCATAAAATGTCTTCTTCTTTAATTAAGGCCACAAACAGGTCTATCGCAATAATTTTGCCAGTGACAATGTTTTAGTAAAGATAAAAGTTTTGAATAGATCCGACAATGCCACTTCATTAACTCATTCCAGTGATTAATTTTCTTTGATCTTATTAAGCAATGACTAGTATGCTTTGCTTTTGAGACGCATCTCGTGTAATACTTATCTAAAATTACGTAATAATACTTAATAGATAAATAATAATACTTCTATGCCGTTTTATAAAAATAGGTGTTTAAAATAAAAAAAATTGCAAAAAATTTTTACTCATTAAAATGTTTTGGTCACAAACATTTAGTGACCGAAAATTTATTGAATGAACATTTTGCTGTGCGATATAGAGCAGCAAAATGTGAACCATTACAAAGGCTCTGCTCGTCACGCCGCGGTTGATGATTGATTGCGAATCTCTTTTGCCCTTTTTGGAAAAGCACTTGCGTAACAAAATATCGGCCACATTTCATAAATTTCTAGACAGATAACCTATAGTATATTTATTTGAAGTGAATAACTTCAGGCGGTGAACCCACTATGAAACGTAGTATATAATACCTGCGGTCTGAGTAATATTTTATTGGATTTATTAACAAAAAAATTAAAACCGACTTCCAAAAAAACAAAACTGAAAAGCTAAAAATAAAATGCTAAAATTAACAAAATACCGATTTAATCCAAAAGACAAAAACACACGTAATATTATTATTGGTTTGTACTACCACTGATCGGTTTGAATTCGGTGACAAGCCCGCTGGTGTCTGCCCACTTGGGTTGTCCTGCTCACGAAGAGCTGGTGGCGGGAGTCGACTTAGCCCATCTACCCCCTCCATATTTGGCTTGTCACCGACTTCATACCGATCAGTGGTAGCACAAACCAATAATAATATTACGTGTGTTTTTGTCTTTTGGATTAAATCGGTATTTTGTTAATTTTAGCATTTTATTTTTAGCTTTTCAGTTTTGTTTTTTTGGAAGTCGGTTTTAATTTTTTTGTTAAAAATTATTGTTTATTTTTCGCTTTTAAGTGACTTAGTTGGTAATTTCTTTAAGTTATAATAGCCTAATGTCAACTGCTCATCACCTTTTACAAAATATTACTTTTCCCGACGCAGGGACGTTAATTGTTGAGGAGTTCTCCTAGTGCTTCACCATCAGTTCCACTTCACCATATACATTGTGACGGGCATAAATTGTTTAGAAACCATATTAAAGTTAACGATTCAGAACCCGTGAAATACCTATTATTGAGTAGTTCCGATGACCATCTGTGGTCTTCATCATCAGTTCCACTTCTTCAAATTTTGCTTTCCGAAAGCAAATAAACGATTTACTATAAAAAATACTAAAATTGCTAGAGGTGTACCTATAATTTTTGAAGAGTTCCCTCGATTACTCCAAGATCCCATCATCAGATCTCAATTTGGTGACAATGGAATCGATTTGGGAGTATCCCCTTTCAAACAAAAAAACAATTTTTGAAATCGCTCCAATCCGAACCAATGAAATAGGTATTATAGTGAAGTAGTTCTGATGACCATCCGTGGTCTTCATCATCAGTTCCACTTCTTCAAATTTTGCTTTTCATCAGCAAATGAACGATTTACTATAAAAAATACCCAAATCGCTATAGGTGTGCCTATAATTTTTGAAGAGTTCCCTCGATTTCTCCAAGATCCCATCATCAGATCCCGACTTGGTGGCAATGGGACCTAATTGGGAGTAAACCCTTTCAAACAAAAAAAGAATTTTTCAAATCGGTCCAACCGTCTTCGAGTAATCGATGAACATACATAAAAAAAAAAAAAAAAAAAAAACATACATACAATCGAACATAGAACCTCCTCCTTTTTGGAAGTCGGTTAAAAATGACAATCAGGGGAGCTAGTCGTGTCTTAGTGTATTTAATCCACTATTTCACACGTAACACAAGATTTATATCAATACACAGCCGGATATGAGCTCCGTGCTTTCGTTCTTTTTGCAGAAGAGATCGCCTGTCTGTCAATGGTTTCTCCTTTGGTTAAATAAATACTGTGGAAGTGCACGAGGCTTGCGGGCAGCGGTTTGTCAGTTCGCAACGAAAATAGCAAATTTTGTTTCAATCGCAGCGCGGGCGTTGTTGTCGTGTTTGTGTTCCATTAAATTACACGAACGCCGGTTCGGGTCTGTTAAGTAAACATTTTTGTTAGGTACGTACCTACTTTACACATTGTCCGTAACTTCGTCCCCACCATTATATTTCTTTGTTGACATGGGTATGTGGTTATAAGGTGGCTATTTACTTTTTATTAACGGAATTGTCAAATATCCGAATACATTTTTAAATTTAGTATTTGCGATTAATAAAAATATATTTGTATTTTATAAACAAAGTAGGTATTTATAATAATAAAAAAAACACCTGTAGTGGGAGAAAATGTCTATTAAAGTTCGTATGAAAACTAGCCTTGATGATCCACCTTAACTATTACTTATCAAAAATCATTTCGACGTGTTCACCGAATCTCTACTTTCATTGTTACAGATTACCAATGGTTTGTCAATCGAGACACAGTCACACGCCAGAAACATGATTTGGGTGAGTTATTATAATATTATCTAGGTCCTTTTTGCTGTGAATATTCCTATGCACCTTTAGAACCATAATATTATATTGAGTCTGTTTAATAATAATAATGTGTTGCATCGGATGCATTATGACAATATAATTATGGCAAGCTTTGTTAACAGCTTAAAAAAAGTTTCTCTTTTTCATAGTATTACTTTATAAGAAGTACAAAACGATTCGTTAAGAAACTACATGACTGATTTTATTACTTTATTTTAATATTCTATATACCTATGGCCTATGGGTAGGTTTATTAAGATATACTCAGCCTGAAGTTGGTTTTAGGTAATATTATGGTATACTTACGTATGGAAGTCAGTTCAAGGTTTGTGTTTTTCTGTTAATGTATGCGTGGTGCCAGTGGGCGCGAGCCCGGCAGAAAGGTGTGTCAGGATGAGCTGGCCGAGGCCGGGGCGTGGCCGGCGCGCGAGCACGGCGGTGCGGCGGGCCGCGTGATGCGCCCGGGCGCGCACGTAGCCGGCGGCGCGTCGCCCGCGCCCGCGCCCGCGCGCCCTAAGTGATGCGCGCGGACCTCGCCGCGCTCTACGCGTGGCTCGTCTGCTGCGCAGCCGCGCTCTCCTCGCACAAATACAGCACGCGCGTCGTGCGCACCAAGTACGGCCCGCTGCGGGGGATCGTCGTCCAATCGCATCCGCAGGTCGAGGCCTATCTCGGCGTTCCGTATGCGACGCCACCCCTCGGCAGCCTCAGGTGAATTTTACACGAAAAATTATCACTTTTAAATAATATAATGTCCTTGTTCGTAACTGGTTACATTGAAGGAAATTTCATTATTTTTACATAATCGATTACGTAGAACTGGTTATGCAGGTGGCCAAAGGGGAATGATTTTGTAGTATTCCTACTCACAACTTCATTTACATATTTTTTGGAAAAAAACAGACATAAATACAATATACATATTATATTATGTAAGTTACATCAAAAAATCTAAAATTGAACATGATAACTTAGGCCCTAAACTTTCTGAATATGTATTTCTTTACTATACACATTGTATGGTGGATGACATATATTTATGTAACTATAAGAAATGAAGTCGGTGTGTCTACAATTAAGGATTAGGTACACGTCAATACTCTGCAGAAATAAAGCGATAAAATATAGACACACACAAAATCGGCGACGAGGTTCCTTTCGTAACGAGACCACTTACGACTCTACAACAGCCCCTTAGTAAAGTTGACAATCTATAAAATCGTTATCGCTGTGGAATACTAAGGAACGTATCGTCATGTCACGTGGCGTGGTCACGAAGAATCATTCAAACAAAAGTTCAATTTTGCGTTTCATTGTCAACTTGACTTAGGGGACAGGGTTGTAGAGCGTGGTGTTGTGTGTAGATACATGCCACCGGTGACGCCGTCCCAGTGGCGCGCGACGCGGCTGGCGGACGCGGCGGGCCCCGCGTGCCCGCAGGCGCCGCCCGCCGCCGCGCCCCGCGACGACGCGCTACTGTTGCACCCGCGCGCGCGCATCCGGCAGCTGGAGCGCCTGCTGCCACTACTCGCCAACCAGAGCGAAGACTGCCTTTATGTTAACCTCTACGTACCCGTTGGTGGTATGCTAGTCTAGTACCTATATTATCTATAATAATAATAATAATTTAGTGGTTCTTTGTTTACCTAATGCAACATAAATAGCCTAAAACTGAGTAAATATGAATACAAATTTAGTGAAAAATGCAAAATTTAATGTATTTAATGTTAAATGGACATAGATAAGCAATAGTGTGTTAACCCACACTGGAGAAATTTTAAGTAAATCGTGTTTTAAAAGTAGGAGCGCCATTTTGTATCGACATTTTTTATGTTCAATATTTAGTTACATATTTAAGCAATGTAATAAGGTAAACACATAATTAAAAAACGTTCCCTAACTCTCAATAAACATGTTATTGCTTATCTACTTCCAAATATATTGCAATATTACACTATTAAAAAACTGCAATTTACAGGTCGGCACCTTTTTCCGGTTGTCTTGTGAAAACAAATCAGTTTCAAATCAGTTTTACATATCTTTGTAAATACCTAAAGGAGTACGAGTATATCTTGCTATCTTCAGTATTACCTAATGGTATTTTCCCTTATGTATTTTATTAATATCCTAATGATAAATGTTCTATTTAATCATAGAGAATTAGGGGGAAATCGTCATTAGTTAATTGGTAGTAAATACTTACTACTTATTGATACAAATACTAGATATAATTTTTACCGTATATTAATGTCGTAGCAATATTTACTCTCGATAATATTTTCTGTAATGCGATATTTGACCGTGGGGTTTAATAGATGATAATAGATAGGTATGATATTAGTTTCGGTCCAACTGTGTTTTTTCTACCCTCTGTCTGCGAATATCATGTCATGATAATAGCAAGCAATAATATTATGATCATAACCGGGAGTCGCTCTTGTTTGTGGACGAGAGATATAGAAATGGTGATTCGCCGTGTCTCGCGGCGATCGTTAATCCTTGCCAGCAAGCAGGCTTATCCATACTTTAATTACGTGATTTGCGCACTAATTCGGTGTCCATTATACGGGGCTTGGACAAAGTGATACGATTGGAAAGGACATACTCGTTATTGCATATTGATATAGAAATCTCTTTACGCAGATTCACTGTTGAAGATGGTGACAGATGCAGTGATCGAAGAGAATATAATTAAACAGTGTGTTTTAAATATTACGATTTCTTTTGTGAAAGTTTTTGGATCGATGATTGTATCTTGGATATTAATAACATTGACGACGCGTAACCAATATCTACTATCTATGAAGAGCGAGGACGCGAGAATCTATGCATTTTTCAATTTTATCAATCAATACATATGTATAAAATTCGTTGTCCTGAATGACTGATGGATCAACGCACATCCTAAACCGCAGATCGTAGAGACCTGAAACTTGGAAGGTGTGTTCTTTGTATGACGTAGGCATCCGATAAGAAAGGATTTTAAAAAATTCAACCCTTAAGTGGATGAAAAGGGGTTGCAAAGTTTGTATGGAACGATTCCGCGGAAACTTCGACTTTATCGCGGATGAAACCGCGCGGAACAGCTAGTCTTTCATATTTCTACATGGCCAATGTCCTTTAATACTTATAATGTCATTGAGCAGAATAAAATGCGTTCATCTTTAAAATTGATCGTAATAAAAACATTCCATTCAATTGTCTTATTTTATGAGAATAACAGTATAAAATGAATATTAAAACTGAAAGAAGAATATTACCTATTACCGCAGCACGCAATACTATTTTAATATTTGAAAAAAAAAATCCGTAAGCTGTTTATCTATCTTAGCAACAGTAGATCGCATGGTTTAGAAGACTGTCACGAATTCGTAACTAATTCTGTGTGATTTTTATTTCATTGTTTTGAAAGCTTGCCTCTGGCTGTAAGCACTGAGCAAATAATCACTACGTTTTATGAGTCGGCACTTTCATACTAATCGCTGAACCGATCTATGAAAGCATTTTGTGCCAACCTTGCCAATGCAATATATGACGCGGTCATAGGGATTTGGTTAAGGGTTCCAAAGTTGGTAAGGAAGTTCGCGCATAGATCCATAGTAACTTTTGCTTGAAGGGAGTATCGCTGGGCTGGCTGTAAAGCTGGCTTAACTTGCTCTTTGTAGCTTTTTGTCAATCGTATGTTTTTTGGGACACTAAAATAAATTTGCTTGATTGAATTTGTTCTATAAGTAGGTATATGGAGTTAAATTCGTCGAATTATAATATTGTATTGTAATAGCACAGAATGAACAAAGTAGACAAGTTGTGAGCCCTCACACAACAGCTGGCAGCGACACCGCAACGCTACGCAGAAATCTACACTGCCATTTATAAAAATAATACCTAACATATTTTTACTGAATAAATAAATCCCACCAAAAACATTTGTATGTAAAATGTTGCCAAGACGAGACCATATACGACTCGCTTTGTCAAATATTTATCAGATCTCATGTAGAGTCAAGCTTCTAACTCTACAAGGCCTTCTTCACAAACTTTCAGTTTTCAAATTACATAAAAAATTTCAGCTTTCTAGAACATTAGATAGGAAATACCCTAAGACGGGTTCAAAAAACGATGAAGCACTTCGAGAAAAGGTATAGGTAGTGCCCTTGCGCTTTGCTTGGCTCGTCTTGACGGCAGCACTACCGTGCCCCCAGATAAAAAATCTATAACAGCGTACTTACCTACTGCTAGCATTTTCTCAACTCAATTTTCGTATTGGCGCTGTGGAAAGCAGCAGAAACAGTGACTGTAATCCAATCTATTCAAATACTATTAAGATCTTAAAATATATTCACCATGCTGCATGCAGCGCTATGTTTGCTGACTTCCTCTGACCTCCGAAGAGCACCAAATAAATTAATAGTCTACTATAATACGCATCGTATTTGTCAAGAGAAAATGGCGGCGGAAGTCGTGGAGGGTATTGAGGCCTCAATTCCGTAGTGCATTGCAGTGCATTGTGCCCCCTGCAAGCAGTGCGGAAGTGAGGCTGAGGCACCCTGTGGCGTCACCTCAAGATACATCAGCCAAGCTGGAGTACTCGTATTATACTTAATTTCCTTTTAACCTACAAGTAAGTTCTAAAAATATGTATAGTGACGATTCGAGACATAGGAAAAAAAGGTCGGTTTAACCATGTACCTACATATATTATGCTTTTCACTTTACCAAATAAAAAAACTGTTAAAATTTATTTACACAGCATTCAGTTTCAACGTTTCAACGTACCTACTCTTACTATTTATCTATGATGGGTGTAAAATTTTATGGAAGTAATAAATGGTAAATGTAATAACATTAGATTTAAAAAAAAAACATATGCAGCATTGGAAAATAATAAATATTTTTAACTTATTTAGCGAGTGATACCACTTTGAATGCGTTTTAAGAGGAAACGCGGGCTGGAAAACATTTCACACACATTTGGCACATTCAATTCTGTTCAAACACGTACAGGTGAATTTTTTAACATTTTTTTTTTAGCTAGGAATAGTAGGTACCTGTTGATTTTGAAAGGATAGATCACATGTAATATTGCGCCAATAAATAAAGTGTTTTTTTAAAAATAATATTGTAGTAGGTATAACAATAAAAATATTTCACAACACACAGATCTACTAGTCTTGATCTCACACTCTCGTGTCGTGGAAACCAGACAGGTCCACACGCCCAGACTGGAACGCGGAACCTTTGACATTGAACTTTACTTACCAGAATTTTATCCTTATACGTATACCTTACCTAGTTACAATACATTGTGATGGTGCAATAATGGGACCATTGTTTTTTCAAATCAATGGATTCGATCAAATTTGTAAAAATCGGCGTGTACAATTTTAGTTTTTATCAAAATCGGCCCCAATACTTCTTTGAGCATGTTTCGCTATATTCTTTGTAATTTTGGGTTTGGCTATGAACGCTTGAAAGTACTTAATTCTTAAAATAATTAAGGAAAAAAAAGGCGGGAGCATAGAACCATGGTTTTCTCTAGTGTCATTATAAAGGGAGAAAATAGGAATACGTTTTTATCATTTTGTACCGATGAAAAGCATCTCACGTTTCCTCTTAAACGAAATATCTAAGTGTAGAGTCAACCTTTGTAAAAGGTCACACGGATGTCTTTTCACAGTTGACTTATTTTTGTTAGTAAAAATGATTTGTTGCTTTTATTATGGTTCTTTGATACAAAATACATATTATATTACAATACTTACACCTTTTTATATGTGATTTATTTTTGACTGTGCCCAGTGTAATCGATTTGGCTGGGCGTCCAAGCTAAAAGTACCAGTTCTCGGTATTTAGTTTCCGAGATATAAGCAGTTTTGTAAAGTTCGGTGAAAAAATTGCGTCCGCGATTTTAATCTTAATCTACAATAATATATAAAAATCTATGTAACAAGCAAGTGGACGTGTGTTTTTTTATTTCAGACAAACTTTTAAAATGCTTTTTCTCAAATCAAGCTTTTTCAAAGTTTTAAATTCAAATGTCTGTAAAAAAAACTGTGCTAGTTTTTGAATATTTTTTCAATCCTTACTATATCAATTGGCTACTTGACAAATTCTTTTTTTTAGTCCGTTGTGTAGATTAATAAAAAATATTGAACACGTATTTTTTCTTTTTTTTTACGTAATCAAAATGAGTTGAAATTTCGCGTGACGCCACAACTCGTTGCAGTTTGTATGGGGCTTATACTGAATATTGACGTCACGAGTCCCCCACCCTAAACTTGAATGCACTTTATTTATGTTTATTTTCATTAATTTGAAAAAGCAAAAAATACAAGTCTATAATTTTTTTATTTTCTAACTGACGGACTAATTAGAATTTTAATTTTCATACCCTGGAGAATACCCAATTGACTATTCTAGATACCGAATCTAGTCTTAACTAAATACCCCACTACTGGTACCTTTTTACGTGGACGCCCACAAATGTTTTCTCATTATGTTGTTTTCATCAAACCCTGAGTGTGTAGGTATTTATTAGGCTTATAAGGGGTTGAATGGAGGGACAAATTAAAGGATTTGCCTTTTAGACAACGTAATATATATATATTGTGTCATGAATTACTGATGTAAAATGAAGAAGGGTACCTACTCATGGTCCTAGTTGTATGAGAATAACAATGGATAACATAGTTTTTATATGCGCAGGAGGCGATAGGGAGGAGGACAGTGTAGGCCTTCCGTGCTTGGTGTTTGTCCACGGAGAGTCGTACGAGTGGGGCTCGGGTAGTTCGTACGACGGAACTACCCTCGCGGCGTACGGGAACATCATTGTAGTTACTATCAACTTTAGATTAGGTGTATTGGGTAAGTTAACAAAAACCTTTGATTCTAAAGTCTGTACATTTAAACTAGCTGTTTCCTGCGATTTCACCAACGCTAATTTCGAACCTCTCGCGGCAATTCCAGGGTACAAGTACCTTATGCCCTTCTCTGAACCCCTGACAACGTGTATGCAAAATTAGACTTCATGATGATCAGTTGAGTAGATAAGGCGTAGGTATGGGCGTGCATACACATTGTCAGGGGTAAAGAGAAGGATATAGAGTAAGTACTTTCAGGCTTTCACGCCCTAACTACTCAACAAATCATCATGAAATTTTGCGTCCTCGCAAAAAGGACACAGGGTAGGCTGTTATCCAAAAAAAAACTTTTGACGGGGGATAGAATACTTAGCGATTGACGAAATCTACACATACAATAACGTGAGTGAAACTGCGGGCAACAGCAAGTAATTAGATAAATGTTTACCTACTATCTGTATTCAAATCACTACATCACTACATAATGCTATAAAACAAAGTCTTCCCCGCCGCGGCTGTCTGTCTGTCTGTTCGCGGTAAACTTAACAAAAATTGAACGGATTTTGATGCGGTTTCCACCAATAGATAGACTGATTCATGAGGAAGGTTTAGGCGTGTAATTTGTCAAAGTTTTGTGTTAATTAAATATAACGATAATTGTTGTAAGTGACGGAATAAGTGCATTTTGCATATACTATACGTTGTCACGGGTACAGAGAAGAACATAAGGTTCTTTTTGTCCCAGAATTCCCGCGTAAACTCCGAACTTCATGCGGGTGAAACCGCGGGGAACAGCAAGTTATATATTATAAATAATAAGCTTCTATAAACTTACTAAGTCTCTAAATGAGCTACAACTTGCGAATACCATTTGTGAAATGTTCTTGCACGTCTACCTATATTATGCCTACGCTTTTTTATTACATTTACGATCCCCGTATACCTTAAATAGCCTGTCGAGTCCCCTACTCGGCACAATTTGTTCTTCTCGGCAAATTAGATACTATTGATTACATGTAAGATATTTCGTGAAAGCTCGCACCGCACTACTTTCACAAAAAAAACAAATTTATTCTTGCTGTAATAAAATAAGTGTTATAGGTATAATATAAAATTACTAGCTGTATTCTGCTGTATCACACGCGTTAATTTCGGAGTTTCCGCGGGAATTCTGGGATAAAAATATCGCTATCTTCTTTCTGTATCCCTGAAAACGTGTATGCAAAATTTCATGACGATCGGTTGAGTAGTTTAAGCTTGAAAAGGTAACAAACATAGAAACAGACAGACTGACAGAGTTACCCACTTTCGTATTTATGATATTAGTTTGGATCGATAGGTACGATAAACCATAAGTAAATTCCAACTTTATTTAATATCTGCCTATTAACTAAAATGTATGTAGATAGGTACGTATAAATGTCCGATCAAAAACTCTCAAGTCAATCATAATCCTACTAATATGGATGTCTTTGGAGTTTGGATGGAGTTTTGATGTTTAGATATTTGTTACTCAATCACGCCAAAACGGCTGAACGGATTTAGATGAAATTTGGCATGCACGTTGTCAGGGGTACAGAGAAGGACATAGGGTACTTTTTATCTCGGACTTCCCGCGGGAACTCCGAAATTACCGCGGGTGAAACCGTGGGGCACAGCTAGTACCATAATAAAAATTAAGATTTAACTATTTAAGACATAACTGTTACATATGGATTATAATAATTATGTGTTTACTGCTAGTAACGAACTGTCTAGAACTTTACTAAGCAATGAAACAAATTCTTCATTGATTCATTCGTTTAAAGTCCTCTAGAAAGAACATTACGAACGTCGACGTCGGTGCATAAAAAACGCGACAGTCCGTATTCCCGCTTTAGTTTACTTCTTTGACTTTCAAATTGATTCGTTTGTTGAAT
The DNA here is from genome assembly GCA_907165275.2 of Zygaena filipendulae. Taxonomy (NCBI): domain Eukaryota; kingdom Metazoa; phylum Arthropoda; class Insecta; order Lepidoptera; family Zygaenidae; genus Zygaena; species Zygaena filipendulae. The sequence goes on from OU015649.1 coordinate 6,391,022, forward strand.
TTCCAAAACCTTTTCTAATGGAGAACGCAGATTTCTTTATTTCTTGATGTAAAAAAGGACGAGGGATAATGGTGGTAGAGTGTAAATGATAACTAAAATACATTTAATAAAATATAGCTACATATATAATAGCAGGTATCCTTTGTGCTCATAATAATATAAAAATAAGGATTGGACATCCTCTTATTTATTCGTTTACTATAACTCACAGCGCTTAAAACTAACAATAAGTAAAGAAGTAAATGCAAGCAGTTACGTGTGGAAACTTCTATACATAACTATACAAATTAAAATTAGTTTGATTACAAATATTATTATTGTGTTGTAATATTTAATTTTTCTTTTTTTAATTTCTATAGGGTTTTTAAAGACTGGTGCTAAAGGTTCGGCGCAGGGTAACTTCGGGTTGATGGATCTAGTTGCTGGATTGCACTGGCTTAGGGAGAACCTCCCTGCGTTTGGGGGAGATCCCGAGAGAGTGACCATCATGGGGCACGGGACTGGAGCAGCGCTTGCCAACTTTCTCGCCGTTTCTCCTGTTGCCAGAGGTAATAAGAAAGTCCATACATGACAGACGGTTACTTATTTAGGAAAGCAAAATTAGGTCAACAAAGTTTGTATTTTTTAATAATGAGAAAAAGTAAGAAGTATTGTCGAATTAGTAGACTATATATCTGATTGACAAGGTTTTGAACGTTATGAGCAAAAATATGCGTACACTTTAGATTTGAGGTAGATACGTAACCCCACAAGAAAAAATCACGGGCATCCGGTATCCGGTGATCGAGGTGACCATGAAATGTCTTCGTCCTTGCTGATTAATTTTCCAGGGAAAATCTCCCTTAACTTCGACATTGAAATTCTGACTGTATGTGGAGTTGCCCCATCTTGCTCAAAGGAGTTCTATTGCTGCGTCAACGATACACTTGCAAATGCGGTACCAAAAAACTCATCAATCATACGGCAGTACACTGAAGAAGTGAGTTTCTCCGCGATTGAAAAAATATGAGCCGTTTATTCCTTGAGTCAAAATCGCCCACCATTATGACGGTATACGGACGGTTTTAGGGCAGTGCAAACGTTCCTGAAGCCATTCTCTTGGATTATCTGGGCTCTAATAGCGCATATTTTTTTTATTGACGTAGTTCCCGATGTGGAAATGAGCTTCATCACTAAACAATAACAAGCATCCCGGGGGTACGAAGTCGTTCCAACATTGTTCTAGCATAACCTATGCCTAAATCATAATCGCTTTCATTAAACTTTTGAAAGGTTTGCATTTTGTAGGGATGAAGTTTTAGTTTTTTTTCTAAATTATGTGAACGGATGACTTTTTATGGTGTCGAGGTGGCAATTTTTCTCACTGATTTTCTTGGATTTCGAATTATTTCTTGTCGCACTTGTTCCACACGTTCTGGTGTTGCCACTGAAGTGGACGGTGATGGTGATGGCCCATGTAGGTATGTAGGTACTTATTCTACTGCGTGCTCGGAGAGTTGTTTAAGCGCCGAATATCAAAGTGGGAATAGAAAGGACGCGCTCCAACGAACGTTTCACCAGACATTAGGTATTGTTCTACCGCAAGTCCCGACTCCCGACATGGTGATTGACAAATCCGCAAAAATGATGCAAAAAACGTTCCCTCCCGCACATTAGCCCCGATAGCGATATTTTAAAATTGATAATTCTCCGCGGGACACCCTTTAGTTTTGTTTATCGTTAAGTTTTGTTTATCGATTGTAGGTATTCCTTCTAATTTAAGATGATTAAAATGCTCATTGATTTGGTTGATGACGATTATAGAATTATAGAATGCTCAACGAAAGAACAATGGCAAAATTTCTATAGGAGCTGGACTTGACTTTTATTTTTCATGTCCCAAAATAAACTATAGTTAGATTGATTTGTTTTTATGTTGTAAATACCATCCCGTTTAAAAATCATATCTAAATAGCCACAATTTTTTAAAATAACATCGTAAAATCCACAATACATTTGAGGTTAGAATCAACAACTACATTTTACCCGACCTAAAAGTGTAGTTAGCATAGAAATAATGTAGTCACAAGTGGTAGTTATCAGTCCGTAAAAAATGCCTAGGTAAAAACGACAAAGGAAATTCAAAATAGAACAACAAGTAAAGCGATTAAAATGCGTGATTGCCGGGTGTCATGTCAATTGCCAATCAAATCAAATACTAATGATTAATGACAATCACTGGCGCGGTTCGATGACCACAGATTTAGTAACTTGTCAAAGACAAATGACGTTCCGATGTACGCAATTGAACAAAATGCTTATACTTACTATGAACCTAAATTTTTTTTTTTTATGACAAGAACGCACACACAGTTGTTGATTTGATGCCTACATAATTATATAGTAAAACTATTAAGAAAAACGTGAATAATTATAGTCTTTGAATACTAAGTCATGTGATACGCGAAATGAATCGTCAATAGGTGCGTTCTGAAACCACATACATGATGTCGTAGAAGTTACAAAAACAAAAATAAATTAATATCTTTTTTTTGTGGCTACTTATAGAGATATTTTTTGTGTTTTTTAAAATCTTAAAAAATAAGGATTTTTTTCATATATATATCATATATGGACACCATTGTTTCGTATCGAGTCCGATCTGGCCATCCTTCTTTAATTATTACTTCAGTTTTAATGTTTTATCAACAACAATTTCTAATAATAGGATAATACAGTATTTTTTGTAACTTGTTAAAATTCAATTTGAACATAAAAAAGACATGCATTTTGAATGCGAGTGAAATAACGTACATCATAAATTCATGAAAGTGCGAATGGGGAGAATAATATAATAATATGTCTACTCGAATGACTCTGCGTTGATGTACATCCTGTTAAGTTCCTTTGTCACTTAATGCGATTATACGGGTCGCATCAAAAAGGAGGCTGGAGAGCTTTCGTCAACATTAATTTAAAAACGAAGTCAAGCCCTTACGGAAGAGGAGGCAAACAACAACAAGTTAAAAAAATCTTTGACAGTAATGTAAATAAAAAAATAAAGAAGACTAGTATCGGTGATTATATTATCTTTGTTAGTATCTTCTCAACTAAACCAAATGTTTTTCCGCAGAGATTCACTGGCGTTTCTAATGTCTTTGTGTTTTTCATTGGAACAGATTTAATTATCTTCGTGAATCTTGTTTAAAATGACAAATTAAACGACGTTGTCTGTTTCAGAACTACTGAGGCGAGTCGTTCTCTTGAGCGGCTCGGGGCTGAGTTCGTGGGCCCTGCAGAGGGAACCACTGGCGATAAAAAGAAAGGTATCCGAACGTAGTGATTATATTTTTTTAGTAGTTATAATGTTCTCTTTCGGTGATTATATTCTCTTTAGCAGTGATCATATTCATCCGCGAAGCTCTCTACTCTACATTTTACTATCGCACATAGGGTCTAGCGTGATTTGTGAAACGTAAAACTTGAATAAAGCTTCATTTCACTTACTTTCGAAGCATAATAATTAACGTTGTTGGAGTATGAATTTCAATTGAACAAAATTAATTTAGAGTTTTGAGCATAGTTTAAAAAGATAAAATGAAAAATATACATAGTAAGCAAAGTGTATCAAAATATAGGTACCCACTATTTAATTGCTCATAGTTAATCCGCGCTGAAATAGCCACAAACATTAATATTATTAGAATCAGAGACATGATTAGATATGAAAAATGATATTTTGTAATTAATTAGGTATTAGAATAGAATAGAATACTCTTTATTGTACACCAAAATATTGTTACAGTGAGTTTAAAAAAATCTTACAAATTAGGGCATACAAACGGCGGTATTATCGCTTTACTAGCGATCTCTTCCAAACAATTTACGATTTTAGTTTCCTAATTACCTACATACATTTCATCGATCTAGTGTACGTACATACCATCGCATTTTAATGTATGCTATAGTTCAAAGTAGGATGTTGGGTGTGTGCCAGGTAGCGGAACAGACTGGGTGCCACGGCGACCTACTGGAGGACGACTTGGCGCCGTGCCTGCGCAACAAGCCGCTCGCCGAACTGCTCGCCGTGCGGCTCGATCCCCCACGCTTCCTGCCCGGCTTCGCTCCCTTCGTTGATGGCACTGTCATCGTTAATCCTTCTTCCGTGAGTTCTACTACCATTTGAATTTTATTATTTTTAGTAAAGCTTCATTGAATATGGGGGAAAAACTCTTTTACTGTTACTATTTCTTTTAAAATATTGTGTAAAAAGTTTTTCATTTTGTGAAAAATAAACTAAATAGTTGGGGTCAAATAAAATACATTAGCTAATGAGGCTTGTGACTGCATGGGCGCCGCTTCAAAGTTCAAACCTTATGCAGTTTTTCTTTTTGACCCTGGACACGAACAGAGACTTTTAACGTGTGTTTTTGTGTGTCTGATGGTGACATCGTAGCTCTTTAACAATTAAAATTCCTCGATCGTTAAATGCAACATTTTATAAAAGGTGATGAGCAGTTTACTATTGTAGCTTAGATAAATTACGAACAGATCCACTCAAAAGCGGGAAATAAACTTAAAAAAAAAATACAGATTAACAAAAAACCACAGAAATAATGATACAACACCTTTATTTATATATGAGTTTTAATTAATAATAATAACCAAGCCAAAACCACATTGAGTATCATCGAGTGGTCCCCCAGGGCCCGCCCCCCACGGACAGCTCGCGACTGGGCGCGGGCGCCGCAGCGGTAGCGAGTGCAGCCGGCCACGAGCTCGCCGACTTCCCACACAGGGAATTACTCTTCGGACTCACCACCACCGGTGAGGTTCTATCTACAACCCTTATACTACTTGTATTTACATACTTCACTAATTCATATAAATACTAGCTTTTCCTGCGGTTCTACACGCGTTAGTTTCAGAATTTTCGCAGGAGCTCTGATAAAAGTAGCTTAAGTTACTCCTTATAGCATCAGCTGTCTGCTAGTGAAAGTCCTTTTACAATCGGTAACACGGTGTCGGAGACAGCTGGAATAAACAGTCACAAAAACTTTAAGAATTGGTTTTTTGTTGTAAGTATTGTATTTATATTATATTATTATTTGCAATTATATTATTTTGACATTGCAGACTCATTTTATTTATAGAACTTATTGACAGCTAGTATCTGCGGTCTCACTTATGGCTTCTGGAACTCCTCTGCAACCCTTTTGTTGAGTGTCTATTAAACTTTTATCTTAGAATTTCCGCGGAAATACCGAAATGAATGCGAGTAAACCCACGGAGGAACGGCTTTTTGTTATATAATTATAAGTAATTTAGGAGAGAAGTGCTCTAATCCTGATATACAGTTCCTGCTGGAATTTTGAATCGAACGCTGCTTAAATCGCGGGTGCATCTAGTCTATATAGGTAGATACTATGGGTATAATAAAAGAGTACGATCCTCGATTCTGTGGAGTAAATATTTTCACCAAAAATTGAGAGGGGACGATAAAAGAAGAGTAACCAACCACAAATAAGTTATCAAATTTTTGTTCATGATAATCTGTGAGTCTGCAGAATGGATTGGCATGCGGTTTCCACAGGTTAAGCTTAGTCTGAAACTTCGTTTAATTTAAATCAGATGTCGGGAAAAAAAGTTAATCATATACATATACAAACGTTTCACGCGGGTGAAACCACGGGGCACAGCTAGTATAATAAGGATATTGCAAAAAAAAATTGTCTGGAAAAATATGGCACATTTCCTAGAGAAGTACCTATTACAAGAAAAAAAAAAGTTAAAACAATAGGGAGAACAACCTCCGACTTTTAATAAGTTGAACGAGTGACGCGGCTCGTGCCTTGCGCCTCGCGCCTCGCTAGTCATAATAAATATGCAAATGTACGAGATACCATTCGCTGCAGAATCTTACCTGGAATTCAACGCGCAAGACTTGGAGTTCGGCTTCAACGAGAGCCGCCGGGACCGCATACTGCGCACGTTCGTCCGCAACGCGTACTACTACCACCTCAACGAGATCTATTCCACGCTGAAGAATGAATACACGGACTGGGACAAGCCCGTGCAGAATCCGCTCAGTGTTCGCGACGCCACGCTCGAGGTATTCTCTAAAGAATATTAAAAACGCCCGCCGCGCCGTAAATATTCAGATGCGACAGGAATACGCGTACTTACCTGCCTCTGCCCGCGAATGCATAATATTCGCTTGGGTGGAGTTCAAATTATAAATCGTAATTTTTCGTAGTACACTCTTCTGTTCAAGTACTGTCCATTAATAATAATAATAACGCTAGGACCCTAATAATAATAATAAAGCGCCTCCTGGTCACAAACTACACAGAGCTTGTACTATGGAGGGCCAGTAATTTTATTTTTATTTATGCCTTCTGATTCTTTTTTTGCAAACTTACCTATGCTTTTTTAAATCGATCGGACACTGAGGTATTTTGAATTTTTGGATCTAAATTGATGCTGCATCAATAAATTGAGGGAAGTCCATTGGGTCCAACCATCAGAAATTGCTTTTACGTAGGTACCTACATAATATTATAGGTACATATCGTTTGGTGTTATTTTTATATAACTGTCTATCAAATATTTCCTTTCTTTGAAAGCCGTTTATTTATCTTTCGCTGTACAATTGATAAATAAAAAAGGTAGATAAATACCTACCTAGTTTAATATCAACCACGTTTGTAAAAATCTTGATACTTGATATATTTTTATTTAATAAATCCTACTTAGGTACCTTCTTTGATTTTATTTAATAGAACTGAAACTTATCCCTTCTTTGGGAACATTGGCCAATATAGATACGTATATAAGCATTATATTATGTGTGCGTATTTATAACATATGGTAAAATTAGCTGCAAATATTCACAGGGTTGAAAGTATAAACCGTTATAAACATGTTCATAAAATAAAAAAGTTTTTTTTAATATTATATCTTTTTTTTTCAAACAATATAAATCAATCAAAATAAAACAACCTGTGAAGGCGCTTGCCGCTTAATCGTTTTACACACACATCGCCGCGCGCCGGTATTTTAAGTAAAATGACCTCGATCGAGCTGAACAGCTGATCCATCGCTTGCTAAGTGCGCAAGGCGTGCCTTATATACGTATAAGTGAGTTATGTGTATTGTGTACCTCGTGAATGTAATTATAATGATTTTTCAATGAATTTATTTTCCTCATATTCTGAAAACTACGGAACTTATAAAATTATTTTTTCGACTATGCTGTTTGTTATAATGTATACTTTCAGCCCTGTAAATATTTGCAGTTAATTTTACCACATGTTATATGTATACATATACCTGATATATTGTAACATTCAATCTTACATAATTTATTGAGTTTAATTTACTTAATTTAATTTATTTGTGAAATTGTATGGGTTTTTTTGCCTGAAATAAATTAATTTTAATTTAATTTAATATTTTTCGAAATTATACTTTTTCATCTGATCAACATACCGATCGATATACATATATGTTCGTACACCTAAACTAGACTGAGTTTAATGAGTCCATGACAGTAACTGAGCAAAATGACTTTTTTTCATCTTTAACTGTCGACGGATAGAGCAATTGGGTATTCTCCAAGGTTTGAATATCAAAATTCTAATTAGTCCGTCAGTTAGAAAATAAAAAAATAATAGACACGTATTTTTTGCTTTTTCAATTTAATGAAAATGAACATAGATAAAGCGCATTAAAGTTTAGGGTGGGGGGCTCGTGACGTCAATATTCATTATAAGCGCCATACAAACCGCATTGAATTGTGACGTCACGCGAAATTTCAACTCAATGTATCTCTGTTATTTTTTGAGTACGTAAAAAAAGAAAAAATACGTGTCCAATATTTTTTACTAATCTACACGACGGACAAAAAAAAAATTTTTTGTCAAGTAGCCAATTATGTTAATTTGAAACTCAAGGTGTAAATAGGCTCAAAACAGGCTAGTGACTGAGCTGCTGGCAACAGCTTGTAGGATTTGTAAATTTAGGACTGGTTTTCAGCTGACAGATAAATACCATAGTCCCAATTCTACACACGCAATATACAAAGCCGCAACGCGACTGCATCGATAAGTCTTCTTTCATATCCTCCTCATATCTCCTTTCCCTCCGTTGCGACGGCCGATCGGAACGCGAGATGTACGTGGGGAGATTCTTATCGAAACGGGAGTGGTGTACCTAGTTGTGGTTTTTTGCGTGAGCAGGATTCACCCTCAGATTGTTCATCCAAAACCATGTTCCATTTGTGAACTTATTCTTAGGTTTGAACTCATCATTGGATTGAAAAATCGAGTAGATGAGAGATAAAAGAAAACATGCAGAACAATCGATATATATTATACTTTTTTAGGTGCTTAGTGACGGGCGAACAGCGGCACCACTAATAAGGCTCGGGTATCTCCACGCTCTTCGTGGTGGCACCACTTATTTCACACACTTTCATCACCTATCGCAGGATAAAGACTATCCGCAGGTGAGGAAAATCATTAAAATCATGATAAATGACTGTATTTGTTATATCATAATAACATGCGTATATTTGAATTTCATTAATTACATTCATGATTGCTATACCAAGGCGTCCTACCATGTAGCGCTTCTTACCAGTTTTTTAGGTGGCTACAGAAACCGAAACAAAACTCTAGCACATTGCCCAGATAACCGGATAGATCAAGTAAATACACAAAGTAGTCAGTTTTTGATCATCATTTGACTATACGTTATACTTCGAATTTATTGAAGGGGAGGGAAGGTAGTAGACATCCTCTTGGCGACGCTTTTGTAAAAAATACCTTATCAAAGAGATGAGAAGAAGATGTTTCAGTAACTCAATTTTATATTTTGAATATAGAATAAGCAACTGGTTACCATAAGATTTGCATTCATACAAAAGTTGTGTGATCGTTTAGCGTCCCGGCTCGGTGCACGGCGAGGAGGTGCCGTTCTACTTGGGGGCGCCGCTGTCGCAGAGCCACAATCAACAGAACTTCACACAGCTCGAGCAGCGGGTCTCCAAACTCTGCATACACTACCTAGCTAACTTCGTCCGCTACGGGTGAGAGAATCAGCACTAATTTATAAAGTATAAACCATACAAATATACAGTAGGTACAATTTATGCAAACTATTTTATATATTTAGGTACCTACGCTGTGCCATTTAGCTAACTTGTAGTTTTTGTAGGTATCTCATTTTTTCAAAGTGGCCGCTGCGCAAACTATTTACATACTTTTCAGTGACATTAAAATCAAATCCTAAAATGTTAACAAACTTTATTATTAATTTTATTGCGAATCATAAACTCGTTGACATAATAACAAATACACTCATTTACATTTATGTAAATGACTGGACATTACAATTACACTGGACAATACAACAAACAGCATTTTTTTTTTAATTAGAGCGTTATAAGGAGAATTTTTGAGGATTATTCCTCCCTATTAATAATACATCTTTATTTTCTCTTAGGGTTACAATAAAATAGCCATAACACATAAGTACCAGCAATTGATATTATGAACAATATGCACCAAATACAGGAATTTTTTTTATTCAGTGCGCAAACTTTTACAAATTAAACATAAAGGACTTTTATTAAACACCTATTTTTTATTTTGATAAGTCTTAATACAAAAAAATAAGTTATCGTGAACGAAAGATGTATACTTTGAAATTGATTTTTTGGCTACTCTAGGTATTTGCAGCCGCCACCGCTGTGTGCGAGCGCTCGTTCGGGTAGGTATTTACGTGAGTTACAATGTACCAACAGCTGATCGAGGTCTTTCACCCCCGCTGCAACTCCGCCGCATATGCTGCACGGTGCGCGCGCCCATTGATATTATCACGAATAGATAGTGTCCATATTTTGCTAATTAAAAGCGGGATAAAAAAATATAAAAAAGTTTTGAACAAATAGTTGAAATGTGTTCTTTTACTGATACTGAACCGCCAAAATTTTTTGGGCATTGCTTAAAAAATATTCCATATGAAATGAAATAACGTGCATTACTATCTTTTAATAATGCACAAAAACATGAAGCAATAAAAAAATTCTTACGAAAGTTCGCTAGCGGACTCACAATTATTATTAAGACACTCGTAAATGTTATAAATTTTAATAACTGAAAATTGTCTACGAGTCAGATTTAACAAAATGTAAATTAGGCATTAAAAGCTTACAAAACTGTTTGGGGGTTCATTTCTGTGTTTATTTAATTTAACTTGTTTCACATTTTGAATTTCCAATGTAAACATTTTGAAAATGACTTTGCTTTATTAATACGTGTTGGTACCTACATATTAATGTAATGATCAAAGAAACAGGGGCGGGATATTCGCAAATCAATTCTACAAGTTAAATAAAACCGAAGTTATCTGTGTACACGGAGATAAATCAATCAGACTGAAGAGGTTTCGATCGCCCTGGTCAGTGACCAGCAGGCACAGTGACAAGCCCCTATTTATCTCTTAGGGTAGGTACATTGCGAGATTCCAATAGAGACTTTACGCTACTAACACTGAGATTTAATCTTAAATATTGATTATCCTCCTGCAAAAAAAAATCTTGTATGGGTGGTAAATATAGCGCTTACCAGCATTGTGTAACGTATGTCCAGCAAACCCAACGACCCTGCCGCGACTCCGCCACCGAGTCCTCTGTTGGGAGACGCGCCCCGGCTCGGCCCCGACCACATACCCTATTGGGACACATACGACACAATCAACCAACTGTACCTGGAAATTAGTGAGTAACTGTCCTCAGTACTATTTAGATGTAGATAAGTTTAATATTTATTATTATTTATTATTATTATTATTAACATAAACGTTCAATTTCTAGAACGCTGATCAAAATAAAAATATTTTACACAGCTAAATAGTTGATACAAAGCATAGTTAAAATACTTTTATTTGAATAGGTAGTTAGTTTATAGCATAATGAAAAATTACGTATAATTTAAACCACACTACGGTTTGATTTAGTAGGTAGGTAGAATCGATTATAAAACTGCCAGTTAGCGTATTAAAAGCTGAGAAAACTTATGATGCTTCTAATAGTTTAAATTACATCATTCTGTTATGTTTATAAAATAGATATTTTATTATATTTTATATCTCGTAGGTACCTACGTATCTTATCTTTATTAAAATTTTATATAAATGAATAATTTACATATCTAATCTAACGAACATAATATCTATCAAAGTTTTGGGTTTTGCAGCGACCCTTTAGTTATATCTAATACTTTCAGCTCATTTATTTCAATTTGCATTGTTATTTGGGATACAGGCAACAAGCCCGAAATGCGAAGCCACTATCGCGGTCACAAAATGTCGCTATGGCTTTCTCTGATCCCTCAACTTCACCGACCCGGACCGAATTTACCGGACGCGGCTATGAGACACCATCATTTCCTCGAAGATAATGCGAATTATTACGAAGGTAAGGAATTTTAATAAATCGATAAAAAAGAATTCTCAGTGAGTAAAATGTGATATTATTATGTCGCTGACAATTTGTTTAACTCTGCCATTACGGTATAATGCCATGCAAATCGGTATTCGGTACCATTTAGTTACCTAACCTAAACGTCAGGTTGCTCTTCTTCTTTTTCTATAATTATGGCATCTATTATTACCTATTATATAATTTTGCCAAGGAAAATATTTCTTAATATTAAAAAAGTCTCCTCATCCATAATACTTCTTTAAATAAGGCGAAACGCCAATAACAATGTTAGATTGTTCCCCAATATAAAACATGGCTCTCTAGAAAACCAGTTTCCTGCTCAGGGTTCAAAAATAAATACTGAAAGGGACTGAAATAACGCACACTAACGTGACACGCGTGTGTTCGGTGCGGCTTTCAACAACCGTCAACCGCTACCTCCCGGACTATTAGCGTGCTTGCAAATTCGAAACGAAATTCGATACGATTTATATGACTATAATATACAAATTGTCTGTGTTCAATAGTATTATTGATGTTGACTTTTCTTCTAGGGGAAGTTAGGCCGCAGTCGACCTCTAGAGCTCATGTGCCACACGTCGTCAATATTGACATGTTGGGGCGCGGGGAGGACGGCGGTCGCAGCACAGCTCCCCCACGCCTCGTTGCACCGAGGCCTTCTGTGCCACCTGCGCCCTCGACCGAGTGTCCACCTAATACAACTTCAACTCCCGTACAGCCAGATGACGCCCTTCTTCGACGTTTGGCATCATCCCACTATCAGTCCTATACCGCGGCACTGACCGTAACGATTGCGGTCGGCTGCTTCCTTTTGCTCCTCAATGTGCTCATATTTGCCGGTATTTATCACCAAAGAGGCTCCCGGCCTCACCGCTCCAAGGACGACTTAGCTGAAGCCGGGAGCTCTTCCTCGTCGGAAAATTACGATGGGAAAATAGATTACGATGTGCGTGCGTTCGATGGCAAAGGTTTCGGTTTCGAATGTAAATCGCCTCATGTGCCGCGCGGAAGCGGTTCCAAGTTCGATTTGAGAACTTTGTCAGATTGTGGCGAGCCCACGTTTGGGGAGTACAGTTGTTATGACGAAAAACATCGCGCCGCGCGTCGCTCGCTACCGGACGTTAGTGTAGGCAGTGCTATAGAGGCTGGCAGTGTCGTGTGTATAGATACTCAAAAGCCGGATATACAAAAAGTGGATGGACGCCCTGTGAAAGATCCAGTTGGGAGAACAAGCACATTTGAGCCTCGCGTTATGGACAATTCGACGCAAGTCAAGTTCGGTCCGGTGCCAGACTCTTCGGAGAGCGCGCCCGAGTCCAATGGTGACTCGGAGTCGGGTGGCGCCAGCGGCTCGGGCATCCTGCGCGCTCCACCCAACGCACCGAACCCGTCGCCCGCGCCCCCGGGCATTATGAAGAAGCGAGTGCAGATACAAGAGATATCTGTATGAGAATTCCTCGACACCGTTGAGGTTGTCGTGAATAAAAGGACAAAGTTATGATTCTTTGAATGTTTCATCTTGTATATAAGTAGTTATAGCATTACAATTATGTGGGACTAAGAGCGTGTGATATGTATATAGAGCTATACACAAAGTCAGAATACCGTGTACAGCGAATTAGATTCACACGAGTTTGTCGCCTTGCAAGGTGTTGTTGTAAATGAATAAACGTAAATAAACAGTATGTTTTTCACTCTCTCGTCTAGTACTTACATTAATTTGTGCAGTTTCATATTACCTGTTACGTCAAGTAGACTTATCCATTGTAATAATTTTTCTTATGTGGACATAAATAAGCAATAGTGTGTTAACCCACACTGGAGAAATTTTGAGTAAATCGTGTTTTAAAACTATAGTGCCATTTTGTGTCAACATTTTTTTATGTTCAACATATTGTTACATATTTATACAATGTAATTGTTAATTGTTCCTCCTATTTAACTATTTAGTGCCCTAAAATTACCAGTTTAGATTTTATGAAATAAAAACACAATGCATGTACTAAGACATTAACCAAGTGACGTTTAATCGAGTTTTTTTTTTTTTTTTTTTACATAGTGGCATAGACAGACAGATGACAGACAGTATGGAAGTGGTTGCGATTAAATACATAATTATTTAACATCCTCCCTTTAAGCGCAAACCCATAGCTCTTGAACATTTTTGAATCTTCATCTGCGAAGTGGATTTTGTCAGAATATCAGCCACCATACTCTCGGTACCAACATATTTAACTTCTATTTCTTTCTTAATAATTTTCTCTCGAAGAAAATGATACTTTATATCAATATGCTTGCTGCGGGCACAGTAGGACTCTGTACCTGCAAATTCAATAGCACTTTGATTGTCACAGTATATGACAGTAGGTGAAGTTCCCGCATCACTGTGCAACTCGGACTCCAAATGTCTTAGCCACATTGCTTCTTGAGTGGCAGTTGCAAGTGACATGTACTCTGCCTCCATGGTAGATAAGGCAACAGTGCTCTGTCGTTTTGAACACCAGGAAACTGATGCACCCTGAAACATAAAGGTGTAGCCAGAGCAAGACCTCCGACTGTTAATATCTGAAGCCCAATCCGAATCACAGTAGCCAAACACCCCTTTATCTTCTTTGTTTTGGCTAAATATCAATTTATAATCCTTAGTTCCCTTTATGTAACGTAGTACTCTCTTTAGTGCTAGCCAGTGTTGCCGTTCTGGTTTGTTATTGAAGCTACTTAGTTTATTTACTATGAAGCATATATCTGGCCTAGTTCCTTGAGATAAATATAATAAGCTTCCAATAGCTTCTTGATATGGTATGTCTGTTAGTATATTTTTGTAATTTTCTGTGCTGATTAATTTAATACCAGGCTCACATGGCGTATAAACCGGCTTACAGTCTATCATATTAAATCTTTGGAGAATTTTTTCAATATAGGCAGACTGATCAATGCGAATTTCATTTCTTTGTGAATTTTGTTCAATTCTCCATCCAACAAAATGATTTACATGTCCAAGATCTTTCATATCAAATTTACTTTTTAGTTGTTGTTTCAATTTTAGGCCTATTTGTTCATTATTAAAAAACAGTAATAAATCGTCAACATAAATAAGTATAAATAGAATAACTCCATCATAAGTTTTGTAGTATATACATGGATCCAAAGATGTACTTTTCAGTCCCAATTCTTTTAATGCAGACGTAAGTTTCAGATTCCATTGTCTACTTGCCTGCTTCAGACCATAAATGGATTTATTCAACTTACATACTTCTTCTCCATGCTCATAGGAAGGTGGCTGGAGCATATATATTTCTGTGTCAATGTCACCTTGTAAGAAAGCAGTAACGGCATCCATTTGCTCGATAAATAAATCGTACTTGACAGACAGAGCCAACAAATACCTGATTGAAGTATGACGAACAACTGGAGCAAATATCTCGTTGTAATCAATTCCTTTCTTCTGGATGAACCCTTTAATGACCAGTCTTGCTTTATATCGTACCACCTCACCATCAGCATTAGTTTTCATTTTGTAGACCCATTTACACGGAATGGCTCTCTTGCCTTCTGGTAGAGTAACTAATGACCATGTGTTGTTTTTGAGGAGTGACTCATATTCATTATTCATAGCATTTCTCCACTCTTTTGCATTCAGGCCTGAAAGAGCTTCTTCAATGGTGTCTGGCTCTTTAACCAATAGAGCTATTGCTTGTTTTGACTCATTCGAGCATTCACATAAGTAGGTATTATGTTTATTGTTCCTTGGTCTGAGCACTACTTTACGCAATGATATATTACTTATATTTCTGTCTGTAGGTATGTAATCATCATCGTCATCATCATCATTGGTGTTGAAGCTATCATCATAATCAGATGATTCCTCTCTCTTTGTATTCTCATTTGGAGTCATGTTCTCTGAACTCGGAGACTCAGATTTGACAATTGAAGATTCGCCGTGACTATCATCTGATTGCGACGAGGCTTCAGGCTCGTTTCCTTGTAATTCAGAGAGTGGCACAACAACACTTTTATTTTTACATGACGTGTGCTCAAGAAATATAGCATCTCTACTTTTGTATATCTGTTTTTTAGTTCTATCATAAAATCTGTACCCTTTTGTGTACTCACAATATCCAACAAATAACATTCTAATTGCTTTAGGGTCCCATTTCTGCCTTTTCTCTTTGGGCACATGGACCATGGCATCACACCCAAAAATTCTCATATTTTTAATATTCGGCTTCTTACCCGACCACTTTTCATATGGCGTCTTGTAGTCCAGGGACTTGGTTGGTGACCGGTTAATTATATAAGCAGCTGTAGATACTGCTTCCGCCCAAAATGATTTTTCCAAACTGGAATTCAAAATCAAACATTTAGCTCTTTCTACAAGTGTGCGATTCATTCTCTCCGCTAAGCCGTTTTGCTCTGGGGTGTACGGGTTAGTAGTTTGATGTTGTATGCCAAATTTTTCTAAAAATAATCTAAATTCTTTATTTATATATTCTTTTCCGTTGTCTGATCTTAGTACTTTAATTTTTTTTTCAGTCTCATTTTCAACTAAGTTTTTAAATTGCTTAAATTTTTCTAAAGTATCAGACTTACTTTTCATAAAGTAGACATAAACTTTTCTACTATAGTCATCTATAAAAGTAACATAATATTTGGCACCTCCTATAGAGCTAGTCTCCATCGGACCACATAGATCAGTGTGGATTAATTGGAGAGGTTCACAGGCCCTAGTACCGATACTTTTAAAAGGCATTCTCTTCATTTTACCTTCCATACAGGTTGTGCAAGTCTGAATTTTATTTTTTGATAGTTCTACCCCCTCAACACAATTCTCAATTTTCTGTAAGTCTGTGAAGTTAAGGTGGCCCATCCTTTGATGCCACAAATTTATATCATTCTCATCTACTGTTGACAATAATGCTGATGTTTCAGAAAAATCATTCAATACATACATGTTATTATGATGTAAGGCGTTCAAAATTAATTTATTATCTTGGTAAATTTTACAGCAGTCCTTTTCAAAAGTAACTTCACACCCATTTTTTGTCATCTGACTGACAGAAAGTAAATTAGTTGTTAAAGAGGGTACATACAGCACATTTCTAACTTGTATTATCTGAGGTCTGCCTTCGGAGTCTCTTATTTGTAAATTCACATTACCACATCCTGCCACTGCCACAGTCTTGTCATCTGCCACTTTTATATTATTTACTGTTGTTGGAGAAACATCGTACATCCATTTTCTCTCTCTGCACATATGCTGCGAGGCTCCAGAGTCGATGTACCATCTGGTTTTATCCCATGTTTCTGCAACTGAAAAAGCAGCGTAATATCCATTATTTTTTGAATTATTATTATCTGATTGTAGGTTTTTTTTCTGAAGAAAGTAGCAGTTTTTACTGAAATGACCAAATTTATTACAATTGTAACAGCGTGGGCCTTTCTTTTGGTAATTATCAGGTGAATTTCTATGAGACTTTGACATATTTTGAGATTTATTGGATTTAATATAGTAGGCTGAAGAATCTGTCACTTTTACATCCTGTAACAGCTTTGTTTTTACAAAATCGGCAGTAATTGACACACCAGAGCTTTCAATAGCCATTATCATCGGTTTGTAGACATCGGGGAGACCGGCGAGCAGCAAAGTACCGAGCCACTCGTCTCCTACTACAAAATTAATATTTCTAAGCTTATGAGCTGTTGTCATTACTTTGTTAATGTAATCCTCAACACCAGAGCTGTTATCCAAAGTGGTTGAAATCAGATCACGCAGCAAACCTACTTTTCTACCGAGCCCGGAGTCATCAAATACCTTCTCTAACTTTGACCATACCTGTTTCGCAGTAGTCGCCTCCTGCACATGGACATAGTTAATCGGATCGATTAGAAGTATTATCTTTGACCTTGCTTTTGTATCCTTTTTGCTGTCTTGTACATAACCTGCAGTGGGTTCGATTGTATCCCATAGATCCTCATGCTCTAAGTAATTTTTGACGGCAAATTTCCATGTGGGGTAATTTTCTCTGCCCATCAGCTTCTCAATTGTGCCCATAGATATTTGTGAAGCCATATTTTGTTTATATTGAGCTGAAAAAGCTGAAAAATAGAATTCCCACGCGGCGTCGTAGAACTTTTTGAGGTTAAGTTAATTTTATCCAACTGAATCTCGGAACTGTTTCGGTAGAACACTAATTTTATTATTTGAGGAGCAATAATTGCCCATAACCTGTTAATTGTTCCTCCTATTTAACTATTTAGTGCCCTAAAATTACCAGTTTAGATTTTATGAAATAAAAACACAATGCATGTACTAAGACATTAACCAAGTGACGTTTAATCGAGTTTTTTTTTTTTTTTTTTTACATAGTGGCATAGACAGACAGATGACAGACAGTATGGAAGTGGTTGCGATTAAATACATAATTATTTAACAGTAATGAAGTAAACACATAATTGAAAAACGTTCTCTAACTCTCAATAAATCGTTCTGTATCAATAACTTAATTTTGTGGGTTAACATGTTATTGCTTATCTGTGTCCATGTAATATCTGTCAAAAGAACGAACCCATATGTATTATTATCATTATTGCTATTATTAGTACCTACTATTATGTGTCTGAATATTAATAACTATTCGGAAATATTTACCATTACTTTATGGATATTGAAATTATAAAATATTCTGTTAAAATGTTTCTGGACCAAATCAATAATAATATAGCTAACTTCTCTTTCATCGTTCATGCCAAATATGTGTCAATCGCTGTATCTTATTGTTACGAATTATAGGTACTTGTTGAAATTATTTATTTCGTGTAACGTCTTCAGAAATCAGGATTTCATGTAAAATGTTGCCAAGACGAGACCATAAACTGTCAAAAAGTTATCATATTATCTCATGTAGAGTCAAGCTTCTCACCCTACGCGCCCTAACTCTACAAGGCCTAACTCTACAAGGCCTAACTTCTTAAAATCTGCACCTTAGTCAAAATATGTGGCTTGGCCGTTTCGTTACTACAAGAACTATTGTACAACAGAAAACGGTTTTTCAAATATCGATAAAACCTAAGGTATAAGAACTATGCAACTAAAATATTTAATTAGTCCAACTTAATTACCAGTTACAGTAAAAACCAGTTAATTAGTCCAGTGACAAATTTTGGTGTTAACACAATAACTGTTCAAAAAAACCGGTCAAGTGCGTGTCGGACTTCGCAAATTTAGGGTTTCGTATACCAAATATTTTAAACCGCAAAATAAAGTTGATTTTAACAAAGAAAATTATAGAATTTCAAAGAAAACCATCGAGTTATCCATATGTTGGTATTTAACAAGTTTCGCTTTAAGTATGCTATAAAGTCTAAAAAAGCTAATAGGTATTTGTAAAATAAATTATAGTTTTAATACCTATATTTTATGATTTATATATGTTAATCGTTAATACCAAAGTAGTCATTCTACTTTGCATTGAGATTTTATTGCTATTTTAACTAAAAGTATGTTAGTTTCAATATTTTAAAATTATGTATTTTAAGAAAAATAAAGAAATCTAATACTACCTCTAGAATTACTTGTTTCAAAGTATGGGCGATTGAAATGGGGTTTACATCAAAAGGAATTTCAGTAATATAGTTAGAAAGTTATTCCAATAGTTATATTAATTTTGTTATTTAATATGTTGTGACGAAGCGAGATGCAAAATAAATAAATTACTTTTACGATTATGTAGGCCAGAAATATTCACTACCAATGCGTTTTACGGTAAAAATTAATTATTTTCTCATTATTCCATAAAAAAAATATGAAAAATCTAAACATTTTTGTATTCTTTATATTCAGTACTTTATAATTATAGTACCAACAATCAACATATTCGTATAAAATGTGAATATTAAAACAATAATTTTCTAGTGAATATTCACATATAAAGTGAACCATAATATGTATATACTATAACTTACTATACTAATAACTGTTAATTTACTAGTATATAAATATCAAAGAAAGTGTTTCAAGTAGGTTAATTTATAATAATATGATGTTTATGTACAATATGATTGATATTATTATTATTTATTGTAATATTTGTAAATTTACTTTCACGTAGTTTTTGATAAGACGTAAGTATCGAAATTGATCTCTATAGAACGACGAATAGACGAGTACCTATTCAATTGATAAAATTAGCTATATTCAAACTTGAATGAATTACGACGGACGTTTTTTTTTTTATATATTATAATTTACAAAAAAATAAAAGGACTAGTTAACGTCATAGCGAATTCTCAACATTTTCTTGTTCTACGATGTTTCTTTATCGATATCAAGGTAATCAGGGTCAAATCAGAATTTTGTTTTTCTAAACCAACTCAGATAATATTCCTCCCCTTTTCTTTGTGTAAAAACATTTAAATTTCTATGAATCCCAGGCTAAATATTTATGAAACTTTGTAGAATATTGCTTCACGCGATATTAAGGCTAATTCACACAGTTTGAGTAAGTACTGTCTGTACTCGTCTATATTTTATCTTTACAGGAATTGAAGATTATT
Organism: Zygaena filipendulae; assembly: GCA_907165275.2. Classification (NCBI taxonomy): domain Eukaryota; kingdom Metazoa; phylum Arthropoda; class Insecta; order Lepidoptera; family Zygaenidae; genus Zygaena; species Zygaena filipendulae. The sequence goes on from OU015649.1 coordinate 6,411,063, forward strand.
TAAATAATGAATTAGGTAGTAAAATATAGTCTGTGTATAAATAAAAATACACTTTGCCATAGTGACATTATCCATTTTGTGACAAAATGTGGATTAATTATTGTAATAATGCGCTGTCATAGAATCGAATCGCGACAATATCAGCGTGGAATTGAGAAAACAATGGATTAAATATTATTCGTCATGTAAATCGACATTTAATATTCTCTATTAAACCAATTATAATATGTATTATTGTGTTTTACCCACTTAATACCATAACATTTTGTAGAGTAGATAAAAAGAGTCAGAAAGAGGGGATAGATAAAAACAAATTGTTTTTGTTATTTATTCATATAAAATGCTTTGTCCTGAATGACTGACTGACGGTTCAACTTACAGCCTAAACCGCTAATCGTAGAGACCTGAAATTTGGAGGGTGTGTTCTTTGTATGACGTAGGAAATTAGGCATCCGATAACTAAGAAAGGATTTTCCGAAATTCTACCCCAAGGGTGTGAAAAGGGGCGGCAAAGTCTGTATGGAACAATTTTGCGGGTGAAACCGCGCGGGACAGCTATAAATAATTAAATAATATATAAAATACTAAATTAATTTTTACATAACATATAGCTGTCCCCCGCGGTTTCACCTGCGGTGATTTCGGGGTCCCGCAGGTATTCTAGGATAAAATATAGATATAAACCTTCCTCATGAATGACACTATCTATTGGTGAAAACCGCATGAAAGTCCGTTCCGTAGTTTTAAAGATCTAAGCATACATAGGGACAGACAGCGGTATGTAGTGATATTGCACGGTCGGTTTGAAGTTCTACCAATAATACAATTACGTGCATTTTTGGCTTTCGGATTAAATCGGTAGGTATTTTATTTTTAACTTTTTACTTGCATTTTTGTTTTTTTTTAATTCGGTTTGATTTTTTTGTTAAAATTTTGTTTATATTAATTTCAAGTAAGGGTGTAAAATACACCTCACCTGAATTTTGTTCATATCTGTGCTCCACAGTTATCTTTTTTCAATCTATTGTTTTTACAGATCTCATTTTTTAAGTAGTATAAAACGAGTATTTTTTTGCTGTAATCACTGCCAAACCGATAAATATCTTATTTTTTATAAATGGCAACTAGGCAGTATCTATACGAGTGACTTTATAGTTAATGATATCGAACTTTGAAACCATGCTACTGCTTTTAAAAGCTTTTATTTGACTTGCAATGTATGTAACTATGTTCGAGTGGAATTTTGCAAATCAATTTTGAAGCAGATATCTTCGACCGATTGAGCTGAAAGTTTGGCATAGGTACACGTTTATTTTGGATAACAATGCATGGTTTATTCTTTTTAGCGCATTTAAATAAAGGCTTGTTTAAAAAAAAAATTGTTTAGTTTTTTCTATCGAAACTTATTTATTATAATATGCCAACACAAATTATAAACTACGTTCAAATTATGTGACATGTCTACTCTACTTTGAAATATGTAGTTATATTTAATATTTATATGATTTCATTCTTTGAAGAATAGTGGAACATCAATTTAAGACAAGAACCGCTATTTGTCTGTTCCTCAAATAGCCCATACCTAGCTATTTAGTTACAATCGTTTGCTAATATTAGGGAGAGTATAGGGGTTGAATATTCTATTATAAATACGAAAAAAAACTGTGAATAAGAAAGCGTTGTTTTAACGTTACAAATATTTTTCCTAATTTTATAGGATGTAACAGATACACTGTCTGTCTAAAAGTTTATGTTATACATACCTATTACCTACGTATAATATGTAAAGAGGAATTTCATAAGTTTACTGTCGCCGTCTCTATAGTAATAATAGGTCTTTACACCTCTCAAGGAATTACTTGTACCATAAAACTTAATAATTAACTTACGTAATTAAGTCGTAGTATCTACTTACACTATATTTTAAAAATTGTTACAAAATATTACTATCAACATTTTGTTACAATTTGGTGTTTGAATGGAATGATTAAAATATTATGGTGTCGAATAATAAACGAATGAATAAATCTATATTACTTTTTACTTTATATTTTACCTTACAATGTCACCAACACAAATTCAGTTTGGAAACATCTAGCAATTAATTATTTTCTTAATATTTTTTCGTTAATTCATTCTAAAAAAATAAACAGAAACTCTTTTTAATAAAACGGCTGGCAAAATGTCGGTATTTCTCCAATAACTTTCTGTTCCAGTGGTAAAAATAAAACTAGTAGGTACTTAGCAATAAAAAAATAAGAGAATGATTAAAACCGCGGAAACAGCAGCTGAAGGTGGGAAGTTAATTAAAGTGCCGGTTCGCAGTTGGCTTTCGTGTGTTAATTGATTTAGTTGGTACAGTTACTTTGCGACAAAGCGACAAGGCGTGTTTGAAATTGCAGCGGTCAAATACACCGCGCTGTCGACTGCCGGGAGGGCTCCGTGATTTAATCGAGTGATTTATTCGACTAAATTAAATTTGACAATCGAGAGGACCACGCTTAATGTCCCATTTGTTTTTATGTTGATGATTTAACATGTTTAGTTATTGCTATTCAAATACACAGTAAGTAGGTATATCATATGGATAAAAAATGGTAAAACCCTTAGTACAAGTTTAAATGTTATTAACGTTTATAAAATATCCGTAGAGAGAGGAGTCGAACTTAACCTAAAAGTTATCGCAACTTCAAATTCTTAACCGCGAAGCAGTACCTACTAATAATAATGTAATATAAGCTGTTTTGAAAGTTATGTTGGATTTGTAAACTTTGCAGTTCAGCTTTTCCTGCTTTTATAATCAAAACTAATTTAGGTACAGTAATGATGGTAAGCGTGGGGTGATCTTTACAAATACTTTCATGCCGATAAAAATTTAAAACAATTTATATCAAACACTTTAAATGCTTGTTTAGTACATATCCAAAGAGAATGGATTTAGTTTTTAAAAATGATTCCTGCGTTTACATTCGTGTTAATTTCGGAGATCCTGCGGGAATTCCGGAATCCATTAAAGAGGAATATCCCCCCTATGCATTTTTTATTATATCTCAAACGGTGCGTACAGACTATACAACAAAACATGTTATACAACATTGTTATGTAACATGTTTCAAATAATGTGGACACTGAATGTAATATAACATGTTATATAACTTAGTGACGTTAGTTTTTTTGTTTTTCTTTTGTTATTTAAAAGTACAACAATCCTGCTGCAGCTAGTGAAACGTCCTGTCAGCGACAACATTGTGGATACTAAGGAACGATAAACGACAATGGTTAATGGTTGTGGTTAATGGTTAATGTGTACAGTTTTATGTTGTATAACAATTAACAATGTTACATGATGTGGACGTGTTATACAACAACATTACATAACATGTTACATAGTCTGTACTTCAAGGGATTAGGCAGCGTTTTTGACGAAAGCTCCCAGGCGCTTTATGCGACTTGTTTTTTTTTTCGACACTTCCAATAAGTTATCGTTATATCTTAACCAATTAACACAAAACCTTGACATATATTGGTGTAAACCGTATGAACATCTGTTCGGTGGTTTTTGAGTTTATTGCAAACAGACAGACCGACGCAGTGAAGGTCTTCGTACGTAATGATAATAATACTAGAACTATAGGTGTTTTTATAATAATAAAAACTGTAATAAATGCTATAATAAGGCAACAGGTAAGTAATCAGTGACCAGGCACGAGTAAGTTGTGTTTTCCAACGGCACCAAGCTATAAACATTTAGTGTCGGCAAGTTACATGTAAATAATTGAGTTTGCATCTGTCTGTGTGAGCGGGTCCAGCTTGTAATGAACGAGCGGAGAGATTGAAGCGGACCGCGAAACCTTCAAATTGAATTTTAAGCATCCAATTTGTTTGCGCTATGCCGTTTTACGCGTCGGGTTATATCTACGCGGGCATCACGCCCCCCGCGCCGCCCGCGTCCCCCATTATCCCCCCGTGGCACGAAACCGTTCGCGCTTTCCCACACTCGTAAAGCGATTTTGCCTGATGCCTGCTCTGCTACCTCAGCGGGGATTTCAATGAATTATTATTTTACAAACGATCTCTATAGTTTTTTTACACTAGTAAGAATTATTACTTACCTACTAGCTATTCCCCGCGGTGTCACCCGCGGTAATTTCGAAATTCCCGTGGGAATTCCGGGATAAAAAGTACCCTGTCTTTCTCTGTTCCCTGACAACAGGCATGCAAAATTTCATGATCGGTTGGGCCGTTAAGGCATGAACGCGTAACAAACAAACTCACTTCCGTATTTATAATATTAGTAAGGATTGTATAATATTGTTTAATTAACGACATCTTTTGGTGAATATAATATTTTGATGTGTATTATTCTGATTGTATTTTAGATAGAAAAAAAAAAAAAACCCGGCCAAATGCTTGTCGGACTTCGCACATTTAGGGTTCCGTACCAAATGTAGAATATAAGAGTCGTCTGTCGTCCGTCGATGTTATTATTTGAAATTCTATAATTTTCTTTGTTAAAACCAACTTTATTTTGCGGTTGAACACGTAGACCCGTAGCAGTGGCTTTCCGCTGCCGCGCTGCCGCCCGCATCGCTTCTGTGCTACGCCACAAATAATGCTACGCGTACAACCGCGAAATAAAGTTGGTTTTAAGAAAGAAAATTATACAATCTCAAAGAAAAACATCAAGTTATCAATATATTGGTATTTGTTAGTAAAATATACGTAATAATAAATATTATCACCAAGGTTTAAGTCCATAGGTCAAGGGGAAGTTGGAAAATACTTCGGTACAAAATGTTGAAAAAAAGTTGACTTTGGTTTTATTTACTCAATGAGCTCTAGTATTCAACGATACCCCACTCGAATCGGTATATAAACAAAACATTTTTGCGCTCCCCTTTAGCTGTATGGGAGGGGAGTTCCCTTAAAAATCCTTAAAAAAATTTTTTGACAATTTGTATAGCTTTGGGTCATCAACGTATACTGTATACTAGATACATTTGAAGATTATAGTTTTTACGGTTATGCTGTAAAACCCGTTGACAGTCGATGTTCAGACGGATATCTACGCGAGTGGCAGCAATAGGGCTCCGTTTGGACCCTTCCAGTACGGAACTCTAAAAACGATAAGAATTGTCAGAATAGGTACCATACCTATACTAAGCGTTCTATCATAATTAGGTATTCTCCAAGGTATGAATATCAAAATTCTAATTAGTCCGTCAGTTAGAAAATAAAAAAATAATAGACACGTATTTTTTGCTTTTTCAATTTAATGAAAATAAACATAGATAAAGCGCATTAAAGTTTAGGGTGGGGGGCTCGTGACGTCAATATTCATTATAAGCGCCATACAAACCGCACCGAATTGTGACGTCACGCGAAATTTCAACTCAATGTATCTCTGTTATTTTTTGAGTACGTAAAAAAAGAAAAAAATACGTGTCCAATATTTTTTTCTAATCTACACGACGGACTAAAAAAAAATTTTTGTCAAGTAGCCAATTGATATGTACTTAATTGATGGACAATCTTTAACGAGTAACTTCTCGTGGAAAAAGTTGCTAAAAGTGTGTTAAGTCCGTTTCACGATTACAAACAGACAGATAGGTAGACTCGAATACTTAAAGGATGGTCCAAATTTTGTGGTAATATTTTATGCCCGTCTGGCGTAATAGGTCACCCTGCCTGCCCGCTAATCAAGTCTGAGCCAAGTCAAGAGTTTCTGTCTGTTCGCGATAAACTCAAAAAATACTTACTGAACGGATTTTCATGCGGTTTTCATCAGTAGATAAACTGATTTCAGAGGAAGATTTATAGGTATAGTTTATCCTGAAATTTCTGCGGGATCTCCGAAATTACAGCGGGTGAAACCGCTGGGGACAGCTGGTAAACTATTATATTTCATATACATATCACTCAAATTGACCGGTTGAAATAGCTCTATAAATAACATAATGTAACGTAAAGTCATAATCATAATACCTTATAATAAATATAGTGTTAGTAAGGTATCACTTCAACATATTATATAAAACGTTATTATTTATGAGAATCTTATACTGAATACTCTTCATCAGTACGTTTTTTATTTAACCTTACACCCTGTTATATATCTTCAAATCTACAATAGTAATTTGTTTTGTCTGATTGTACCTATTATACATATTATTATCACAATTACTGTACAAATATCACAACAAAAGTCGAACGTTAAGTGCCTATATTATTCATTAAACTTATCAAGTTCGATCTCAAAGTTATAAGTGTTTAATAAACTCTTTGAATTACCTTTTAAGTTCTCTTGGTTCTGATGGTTGGAATATTAGATTTTATATCGAGTGAAATAAACGCTGTCAGATGAGTGTTCAAAGGGTGAAATAAAGCTCTTATGAAAACTGTTCTTACGGCGGCCTCTGTCTCAAGAGTCAAACTTCGTAACGGCCTTTATAAAAGCTATATTCTTAGAAGCACTATATACTTATTATAATAACGACTCCAATGTTAGCTATGTTTGGAGTACTACAATATAATTGGAAGTCAGTTTGTAAACAAACAAAACTAACAAAAAATATAGGACAGTATAACTTGGGGATCTAACGACCGCACTCAGAGTCGTTTTCATGATTACTTAATTTTAAGTAAAGATTTTAAAAATGAAACTGCTTCACTGCTTTGCAACGACAAAAATTATGAAAAAAAAAAAACGCAAAATTAAAGCTCTCTCCTAACTGAGAATTGTTTGTTGGCGAAATAAAATGTAGAAGAAGAAGAAGAAGAAGAAAATACATTTATTTCAGCACAACACACAAGAAAAAGAAACAAACATAACCAGTGCCTGATCTAAAGAGACATAAGTAGATAATACTCTTCCAATACACAAATTATACATAGGTATTCGATGGTTTGCTGCCCGTGGTCTTACTTCGTAGTCCTACTGATTTATTTTTTCGTGATCGCACTAGTAACTCTTCAATAGATACATAAAGCTACATTTTTCCAATCATCCGATGAAGTGAAAAACAATTTCAAAGTGCCATTAGAGGTTTATTTTCAGGTATCATGAAATGGATATAAGTATTAGAGCTAAACAACAAGTTAACCATACATAAATTCGTAGTATTAATATCAGACGTTCACTACCGAATTTTTTTTACCTTGTACACAATAGGTAAGTATTTATATAACTTAGTAACCTTAGTGAAGTTAAGGAGGTAATTGTGGTAATAAACAGGCAGCGGTATGTATGTAGGTACTAAATGTCACTGGTACGCACCACGCCACGTTGCTTCTGAAGTTTGTTGGCGCTTTGCACACATTATGTATAATTTACCTGTCTTCAAACGCCTTCTCCCTTAGTATATCACAAGAGCGCTCAGTGTATCTGCTCAATCCTCATCATGAGCTTATCGTATTACCTTACGTTTGACACATTCGCAAAATAATGAGAATCAAATTTTCATTCGTACCTTGCGGCCCTGAAAGAACATTCGAAGAGAGAAAAAAAATTATCCGCTGTACTACACAATATTACTCTACATTTGTGATCTTGCGATCGAAGCTAAGCATTAATATTTTTTTATGTATTCTTTCTTCCCTGATCATATACGACTTCTTTAAGAAGAAAACTCATTTTTATTGATTTCCTGCTTTGCACGAGAACACAAAAAATAACATTTAAAGCATTAAATGAAGAACTTATCAGTGGGATAGTATACGAAATGAAACTTCGTGTAAGTAGTGTGTTAGAACTATTAAGAGCCATAATTACTAGTTTACACGCGGGGTGAATATAATTTCCTATATCAGTATGCAAGCTGTGTTTCGTGCGGTTGGTGTTTGGAGAATTGATCTTGGTTCCTGTTTGAACGACTTGTTTGCCGACTTGCTGTGATAACGTCCCTAAGCCCAGAAGGCATTGAAAATAAGTACTCTACTTAAGCGGGAATCGAACCCGTAAACAATCTTCTCCAATTTCTCCAATCAGTAGACAAACGACACTGTCTGATCTTGTATTATTATTGTTACATAATAATTATTCGTAGTATAAAATACTTTCGTATTTAATTGACATTATTACCAGTACTTCTTCTTTTATTGCTGAACTTTTACAACAAAATAGATTAGTAGGTACACAATTATGAATAAATAACGTCGAAATGAAACATAAGCTTCCTTCAAGGGAGAAAAAGGGAGAAAAGTTGACAGTGAATCGCGAACCAGCTTGAACCCTCGTGATTAATGATAGACATGACACCATTCAATTTAATTCCAAGAAGTCCAATCTACTGCGATAAAAAGGGAATGTTATATTTCGCAGTTTCACAAATTCGTCTTCTTTTGCGCCATCCTTAGGTATGCAAAATTCTCTTTGGATCTATAAGAGTAACTAAACATCTGAAGCGTTTACTACATTTTATATACCTGCTAGCTGTCCCCCGCGATTTCATCCGCGGTAATTTCGGAGTTCCCGCGGGAATTCCGGAATAAAAACCATCCTATCTCTTAAGTTGGATCAAATACAACATAGTGACCAAATTTCACCATGATCGATTCAGTAGTTTCGGAGTCCATCGCGGACAAACAACGTGCAGACACGTGATTTATATTATACTAGCTGTCCCCCGCGATTTCATCCGCGGTGATTTCGGAGTTCCCGCGGGAATTCCGGGATAAAAACTATCCTATCTTTCAAGTTGGACCATCTTATAAATGGTTACAAAATGTTATCAAAATCCGTTCAGTAGTTTCGGAGTCCATCGCGGACAAACAACGTGACACGTGATTTATATATATTAGATTAGGATTATGTAAGGATTGTTTAAATTTAGCCTTTGAAGTACTTACACTTGTGTAGTTTCAAAATTTAACGGACCAGTCATTTTTAACTAACTGCTCCCCACGGCTTCGCTCTCACGAATATCAGGATTCCCTCGGGATCTCATATTTATATAAATACGCGGGTATTGGACATGTATTGGAACGCAAAATTTTATTTGTCAAAATTTCAAAATAATTTATGAAGAAATTTTGAAGATTCAACATTTTTAAAAATCGATGAATAAATATTTTTTTATTATTACCTGTGTATTAGTGAATGTATAATATAAAATGCATCTCTATTTCCCTTGCTCATACGCCACGGCATTACGCTTGAACGGCTGGACCAATTTCGCTAATACTTTTTTTGTTGTTTGTTATTGCAAGGAGAAGAAGAATAAAAGAATTAGGCTTGTTTCCGGGGTGTGAAAATCAAAATTCTATTTAGTCCGTCTTGTAGATTAATAAAAAACACGTATATTGGACACGTATTTCTTCGTTCTTTACGTAATCAAGAAATAACGGAGACGTACTTTAAACTGTAGCATGATTAGTTGATTACGTAAAAAATGAAAAATACGTGTCCAATATTTTTTTTTTTATCTACAAGACCGACTAAAAACTAACATTTGGTTGACAAGTCCACTCACGTGCGTGAAACCGCGGGGTACAGCTACAGTTATATACAAAACTACATATTTTATCAAAATAAATTGTTAAATTAATATTAAGTTAAGAGGCAATAATATACATACTAAGTGTTTTCAAAGAAAAAGTTATATTGACCATTACTCTTAAATAGAATCTGGTAAAATGAAGACGAGCACCAAAACTCCGCAAAACTTTTATGAAAGGTCAAAATGAAGAGTTGCCCCAAGTTCCTTCCTTTTTAGAATCTATTAAATAGCGAAGTTATAATATCCGATCCGGGACCCGGCGCCGTCGTCGTTTACTATCACTTAACTCATTTTTATATTCACCATTTTGGCTTACTTGATGTCCCATATACGCTTTGAATACAGAGTGGAGCTTCACTTAGTACGATACATGGCCTACTTTGAAAGTTTGGCGGTTGGTAAGGTTTATCAGCAGGCTCTGTTGGTGGGAAAATTTCAATAGGTTTAGGCAAAGATTCACACTTTCACACAGTGTAGGTACCTACCTGGAAAATGGAAATCCTCTAGATATATTAGGCTCTACCATTTGTCATACAGAATCATTTTATTTTCCTTTTAAATATTTACTTGATATTAGATAATTGTTTGCGAAAAATTAACTTATTCAGCACAAACTTTATAAATTACTAAAAATAAGGTGTGTGTGTGTGCTACATAGTATAAAAAAAGTCGCTTCCCGCTGTCTGTCTGTCCCTATGTATGTTTAGATCTTTAAAACTACACAACGGGTTTTGATGCGTTTCTTTTAAATAGATAGAGTGATTCATGAGGAAGATTTATATACGTATAATTTATCCTGGAATTGCCGCGGGAACTCCGAAATTATCGCGGGTGAAACTGCGGGGTACAGCTAGTAATCAATTTTTAATTCCAAGTGGCCGAATAAAAGCGAATGTGAGTTTATTTTTTGGTTTGTTACGCTTTCACACCTTGACGGTTCAACCGATCATCATGAAATTTTGCGCACACATTGTCGGGGGTAGGGTACTTTTTGTTCCGAAATTCCCGCGGGAACTCCAAAATTAACGCGAGTGAAACCGCGCGGCGCACAGCTAGTATAGTACCAAAGCGAGCGAAAAAAACTGTGAATACGTTTGTACTGCTGATCACGCCGCACGAGACGAGCGAGCGTCGAGCGTAGTGAGCGTGCAACGGCAACGGCCGGCGATGCGTCAAAGACGAAGCAGTTAGGGTTACCTACTGCCAGTAGGTAGGTAGTTTTATTTTTATTTTATTTAAAAACACACAAACATAAAAAAAAACTCGAAATAAAATGACTTTGCAAAATGTTGAAAATATTGTTGGTTACTAAAATGGATTATTATACTGATCATTCTGAATCACTACAGTAACTAAAATTTCAATTTTTATGTAGCTATTCTCAATTTTCGCCCTCAGTGTTTCGATTAATATTATCAGTATTTTGGATATCTCCATAATTTGAATTTAATATATTCGCTCATTTACACAATCCGTTGAAAAATAACGTGTTCTCTGTTTAAACAATATTTATTTTAAAATGATGTCCACAACACGGACTTTACTTGTACCTACGAGGTTTATCTAAAATATTATAAATGGATTAAAGATCGTTAGGTTAGCCACGAGAGCAGCAATAAGGCGCCCGAAGCGGCTGGGTCTCGTCTTAATTGTCAATAAACGTGAGTCCTGCCGACTCCTTCCGCCCAGTGCTGACGTGCCCAAGTCCGCTTCACCGAATAATTAACGAACTTCCGTGATTTTCAAGTTTGTAAATTGCCTCATGGTCTCCTCCATCCAGGCCCTGGTTTGTTGATATAAATTATGAACGCAGTTTTATCTCAGTGGTCTTAAACGTCTCTTTTTACATTTAGCCGAGAAAAAAAATTATATTTTATATTTTAATGTACATCCTATCCTTAGCAAATCAATGAAGTAAAAATGTTACGAAAAACACAAAGATAACTACAATATCCATAGCATTTTCTTTGGAGCATTCGAGATATTTGAACATGTAGGCATGCGAAGATTGACAGGCGGGGTTCGTATACCGACATTTCATATATTTTTTCGTATTCGTTGGCACTGAAATAAGTCATAGTAACATTTCTGTCGTCTTTCCTACTGTTATCCATTTGTTTAAAGGATACGCTGTGAGTGTGATAGCTTCCATTTATTTGAGCATTACAGTCATGGTAACATTACAAACAGAAACAATACGCACTCGCAGCTGCTTATTGTTCGAAATTAGAGCGTTGTTTCTCCCAAGCTCTACTTTAAACTTAATTTTAACTTTATACAAGTTCGGATGTATACGTCGAATGAAATGTTCGTCGTGGTATACCTACATTTGAGCATAAACAGTGAGTTTACAAACCCACACCTTTCATTAACATGTGAACAGGCTTCTATACAAAGTGTTAGGTGGGCTCCTTCAGACGAGTAATTCGTTGTGCGTGGTGAATTAAGCAGAAAAATAATAACAATATCAATTAAGATCAAATATGTTGAGGAATAGTAAATTGGTGACCAGGTTCTACTTTCGTTAAATTAAAGTACCTATTATGATTAAATTTTATTACTTTTTGTATCATCTTGCGTATCAATATAGAGTATCTATATAAAATCTCGTTTCACGGTGTTTGTCTATAAACTCCAAAACTACTGAACTGATTAAAATGATATTTTGTATGTGTCTTACTTGGCCCAACTTGAGATGTAGGATACTTTGTCTTGGAATTCCCGAGGGAACTCCGAAATTAACGCAGGGAACAGCTGATCACACAGAAACAGGTGGAACCATTTTGACGGGACTTTCACTGACAATCAGCTTATGGTATAAGGAATGACTTACTGCCGCAATCAAAGTCCTTTTAATGATTACTAAATTTTAAGTAAAGATTTTTAAAACAAAATTTCCGCAATCAGAGACGTTCATTAAATTAAACCGACTCTGAGTGCGACCATTAGGCTACTTTTATCAGATATCCTGCGGGAACTCGCGGATCCTCGCGGACACAGCTAGTAAAATTGTAGTAAAAAATTTACAGATATAAAAAAAGGAGTTGGTTGGTTGGTGAGTTGGTTAAAGTTCACAAAACAACTGTAAAAAGTGCTAACACATTAAAATATACACATGCACTATATTACTGTCATGGTGCGCAGTAAAGTTTAATAATAATAATAATTTTCTTGGAAAAACACGAAGAGGTATTATACAATATATCATCGGGATTTGCATACTAATTGTGCATATCTTAACTTAGTAGACACAGCTGGCATTGTTTCAGTGTTATCACAATTGAGGGGTGTTCATTTGGTTGATTATGCACTTAACTCATCAACCCCTCCGTTTTGGATACAGTTTAATATCATTCACATACATAACTTCTTGTCTTTTAAAGTGGAAGGACCCATATAACCTACTTTCTTCATATCAAAACTTTTATGGCATGAACATTCACAAAAGACGTATCAATTAATTTGTTATTGTTTCTAAACAGTTAATAAAAAATCTGACAGATTTCCGCGATTCGGTTACCTACTTCCATGTTGCTATTTGTTTCCGCTTCCTCTTTTGTACCACTGTTATTCAAGGTTCCTCATTACAAAAATAAAATAAAGAGTTTAGAAGTTAATGTTTGATTCAATCACGCATAATCGGCTGAACAGATTTAGACGATGAGCACACATGATATTAATGAACTGCAATGTAGTATAGTATATTACTTCCTTACTAAAATATAATAAATAAATACGAACGTGAGTTTGTTACGCTTTAACACTTGAACTACTTAACCGATCATCATAAATTGCATACATGTTTTCAGGGGTACAGAAAAGGATATAGGGTACTTATATTCCGGATTTTTTGCGGAAACTCCGAAAAAACATTTCCGATGTAACTTTATTATTTATTATATAACTCTTGGACTAAATATAATTTTGATTTTCATATTATATTAAACTATTAAAGTATTACAGGGATTATTATTATTTTTGAAACTCACTACCTACTTAAATACTGACCTACTGACACTGCTGACTATTTTCACGAGGCGAGGGGGAAAAGACGGCGTAGAATGACTCCTCAGTGCGACCAGAACAGAACTTTTATTATCTTATTATTATTATTACAGTGAATTCGGTTTATATATTATGTAAGTAAGTGGTAATGGTAATATAATAGCTACGTAATTGCTAGAAAATTTATCCGGATAGGTATAATATCTACAACTACTTCAGCGCTCTTGTGACTGATACATATCTATTATGTTTTTGAGATTTACACAAAAAAAAACTATTAAAATATAAATAATATGTTATGTACCTTCTTATAGCTGTGCCCGTGATTTCACCCGCAGTAATTTCAGAGTTCCCGCGGGAATTCCAGATTACAATATAGCCTATGTGTTATTCTAATGTATAAGCTATATTATTTGAAAATTTCATTAAATCCATTCAGTGGTTTTTCGTAAAACATCCATTCAGTCATATGCATACAAAATTTCACATATATTATGGAAATTAGTAAGGATTTACACTCTATATATTTAATAATGCTGATTTCATAATAGATAATCCTTTCGAACGAACTGATGAATTTCAGTTCAACGGATAATGTAGTACTAAAGATACCACAGAGACATAGTTAGTAGGTGTAATGTGTATAATATGTATAATTAATTTATAAAATCTTGTGAAACTAAAGTACGATTTCATAAATGGTCTTAAAAATAGAAATAGATCTCAATAGAAAAACACTCGCAAACATTTAAACATATTAAAAAAACGCGTGAGTGTCGTGGAACACCAGGTTACACTCAGTTATAATGCCTCGTAGTTTCCGAGATATAAGCTTTCAAAAATTTTACTTTTATCAGATCTTGCGCCCTATTGTTCTCTATACTAACACATTCTTGATTTTTTAGCATAGTACCTCGAGTACCACTACATAAGTGGCGTTAGGTGTTTCTTTGCTTAAATTCACGTGTGGTTTGGCCTGAGTCGCTTAATCTGGGCGAAGCTTAGCGGCTGCTCCAAGTCACTATATAGTTTAATTTATAGTCTTTGTGTTTTGCATATTAGTGAAAGCCAAACTTAGAAAAGCTGTTGTCTCTTGCAAAAGCTTCTTAACGGCTTAGCGTAGATTTGAACTACGGAATTAGATGTCTATTAGGACGGATCCGAAACTTTTAAAGTGGTTGTTTTGATCTTTATACAGCTACATAGTTTTGTAATACTGTATAGTGCCTTATATGTCTTTGTGCTATGGAAATATATGGGATGGCCATAAGTTCTGTAAATGGAGGACAGACGCGTCCTAAGCTCCATACCGCGTCCCCGCGCGCAGGGACGCAACTGGAGTGACAAGGGTTACTCGAAATGATAGAAAGAATTCCAACCGTTTTGCTGGAGAGACACGTTTTATGAATCCCCAGCCGGAGATATCAGTCTCCCACTTACTTCGATTTTCCATATCAAAAATGTTTATCTGAATGGCATCCGACCACGAGCTTTAGTTCACAAAGAAAGTTTTCCCAGACTCCAATAAAATTACCTATTTGGAGTACTGAATTGGGCTTGGTAACCCTTTTTAAATGAATCTGCAAAGTCGAAACCAAGCCAAATCGACTAGAAAACCGTACCTACATTTTCTTCAATTTATAACAGTCAGTGCTTATAGAAATGCGTCTATAAATCGCTGTTATCAGTCAATATCAGTAATTATAATTATGTTCCTCTATTTTTTAGAATAAAGAATGGTTCAAATTTGACAGGTTTTTTATTAAGTAATACAACGCAGCTCGTCAATTATAAACTGATAAGTGCAATTATATTTAAGCTTCATTAGGCAGTTACAATTTTAGAATAAATCGATGAAATTAAATTTACCGTAGAATTTAACGCCTAACGCACGCAAAATACGTGGAAACGCCTGTTTAACTTTACTGTAAATATTATACCTATTATTTGTTTGGTGTATTTGTTTAGTAATTAAATATTTTTTTTACGATGAAAAAGTAATTGTTCCACAGTTTTCGATCTGTTATCCTGTCTGTAATTTAGGCCTATGCCTAAGGGAACGAATAAATGAGCCCGTTGTTCTCATCTCAATATGTCCAATCCATTTAAACAAAGGCAATGCCTATCCTCGTGTTGTCAAATAAATAGAAAGTTGTTAAAATATTTTTCTGAGCCTCAAAGTTCTCAGACGAACTCTCTAACCAAATAACAACAGAAAGTTCTCTTTTCAAGTTTATATGACTATTCAATGGCAAGCACTTAATCAAGTACGAGTAAGTCCCGGCAGAATAAGATAATTTAGCACATTGCATCGTAGCTATTACAGGGAGTACCTAAGTATTATTTAAAACTTTGAACTTTATGAAGTTTAAAAACAATATCATCATTAAATTGTCAGCAGTCAAATAGTGTAAAGAAAATAAAAACTATAGTTAAATCTTATAGTTAGTCTAAATCTCCAAATGCACGATAAAAGTTGTGGACTTTCAGAGATTGTTGTAGCACTATGAACTAGCACAAGTTGATTTTATAGCAACACTTAAACTAAGATCGTAAACAAGAAAAGATTCGTGACACAATGCTCAGTCGCCAAAGAGAATATTTTCGTCGAAATATTTCTGTACAAATCGCAAGAAAGCAGAATCTACTGGGCTTTATGTTTTGAATTGCAGATACTTAAAATTAGTTTTTGTTAAGAGAAAAGTCTCAGAGAATAGCTAGCTGCAAAGTTCCACGTATACGCGGCACATCTTTGCGCGGCGATCGTCAGCTTTCTCATTTCAGAAAGTAAGCAGCAGATTGGACGTCTGCTTTTGTTTTCCTCTATACAGGCAGTCACTACACAAAGACTGGCATATACGGTTGAATACATACCTAACTTTTCCAGTCAAACATGTCCATGCTTATAATATCCATAATCAGGCCTGGGTAGATACAAGTTAAACGCAGAAGGTATAATATGCAAGCGATGGTTCATCATATTAATATGGGGCTACGTCATACCTCTTACTCTCTTTTACTGATCAACAAGTCAATCTATATTCAATGAAAAAAGTTTATTACTATAGCAATATTTACCTCGAAAAGCGGCGCGTAATCCAAAATAGAATTAATTGAGAATTTAGACAAGATAATTATGTATATTGAAAAGGTATTTTGTTATATTTACTTAAAAACTTATTACATATTTTTCTAGTGACTGATAGGACGCCGTTCAAGTTTAATTTCTCTAAGTATTTTTTTTTACACACTGATATCAGTTTCTGTTTTTAATCGAATTCCAAAAAGGAGGAGGTTCTGCATTCGGCTGTATGTATGTTTTTTTATGTATGTATGATTACTCGAAGACGGTTGGACCGATTTGGAAAATTATTTTTTTGTTTGAAAGAGTATACTCCCAAATTGTTCCCGTTGCCACCAAGTCGGGATCTGATAACGTGATCTTGGAGAAATCGAGGGAACTCTTCTAAAATTATAGGCACACCTATAGCGAATTGGGTATTTTTTATGAGAAAAAGTCAAATTTAAAGAAGTGCAACTGATGATAAAGACCACAAATGGTCATCGCTACTCAATAATAGGTATTTCACGGGTTCCAATTCGTTAACTTTAATATGGTTTCTAAACAATTTATGCTCATCACAATGTACATGGCGAAGTGGAACTGATGGTGATGTATCAGGAGAACTCCTCAACAGGCTAGTTTCCTGGGTAAAAAAAATCAAAATTCTATTTAGTCCGTCAGTTAGATAATAAAAAAATAAAAGACACGTATTTTTTGCTTTTTTAAAAAAATGGAAATATGCATAGATAAAGCGCATTAAAGTTTAGGGTGGGGGACTCGCGATGTCACAGCTCGCTATAACGTGCGAACAAACTGTAGCGAGGCGTGACGTCATGTGAAATTTCGACTTGATATATCTCCGTTATTTTTTGGTTACATAAAAAATAAAAAAATACGTGTCCAATATTTTTTAATAATCTACAAAACGGACTAAAAAAGAAAATTTAGGAAACTAGCCTATTAACGTCCCTGCATCGGAAAAAACCATACTTTGTAAAAGGTGATGAGCAGTTGTCATTAGGCTATTATAACTTAGATAATTTACAACCCGACTCACTTAAAAGCGAGAAATAAACAAAATTTTAATAGAAACTTTAAAACCGACTTCCAAAAACACAAAACTAAAAAGCTAAAAACAAAATACCGATTTAATTCAAAAGACAAAAATACATGTAATATTATTATTGGTTTGTGCTACCACTGATCGGTTTGAAGTCGGTGACAAGCCAAATAGGGAGTGGGTAGATGGGTTAAGCCCTCTCCCGCCACGAGCTCGTCGTGAGCAGAACAACCCAAGTGGACAGACACAAGCAGGCTTCAAGCAACGAATTCAAACCGATCAGTAGTAGCACCAACCAATAATAATATTACGTGTAGATATTTTTGTCTTTTGGAACCGGATTTTATTATTTTTAGCTTTTTAGTTTTGTGTTTTTGGAAGTCGGTGTTAACTTTCAAAATGTTGTATTCTGAACTGTTACTTTAAATTCACATGTGCTTTTTTAGTATCTGTAAGTACTTACCTACTACTTACTTGACTACTGCTCTAGTAAAAGACATGAAGTTGAAATACAACTCCTAAAGTTTCTTTATACATCGGAGATTGAAAGCTTTACAAAGTAGGTTCGTTGCAAAACTTTCCATATAAGCTATGTACACACGTGTTTCCGCCTAATCCTTAATTATAAGATATCTGCTACTTTTACTTTGTAGTAGATACTAGATAATATTTATACTGATACCATTTTATACTTCTAATCAGGCATCGCATTCAGGCGCAATAATGTACAACGCAAGTGTTGTCTAAAAGCTTGATTTTATTTGTATTTTTACCTAAACTTATATCGTTTTAAGAATTAAAAGAAGTATAATGTAGATGATTATTAAATAAAAACATATATACCTATAGGTAAATACCTTAAAGTAGGTAGGTATAAAGGTTTCCTAACAAAATAATGTTTTGACATGATTTTAACTTTTATTTTGTTTACAAAAGTGTATACTTATCAACCCAATCAACGAGATTAATATAATATTTTTATTGTATTGTCTATGAGTATGGTGCTGCGAACTACAGCGCGTGCGTGTAGAATTGTGGCATTGGCGTCATTTCCGTTTTGTATTGTACCTATTTTCATTTGCTTTTGGCCAATTATAAGTTTGTGACTGCCTAATATTATGTTTAAAGCGACTAATATAAGACCATCAATCTTACCAAATAATCGTATCTTACCAAATAATAGGTTGAATATTAGGAATTTATGAGGTGAAGAACGCAAATGTTGCCAAACATCGTTTTTGAAAAACGTGCTATTGGCCTACCAAGACATTTACCTTGTCGGATACTTAAATGAAAATCGTGGGAGTTGGATACAGAGAAAATAAATTAACTAGAGAGCACATGTAGGCGAGGCAGGCGCGCCACCATTGCCAAGGAAGTTAGAGCAAATGCTCTAACTTGCCCAAAACTTCTTTTGCTGCCATCCTAAGTATCCAAAACTTCTTTTGCTGCCATCCTAAGTATCACAATATTCCCAAAAATGCGAATTTCAAAAACAGTGATTAAGTAAAAACAGCTATATAGCATTTAATACATTTCTTTATGTTAAAGAACGCTTTAGTGGGTGGTGAATAGTTTTGTGTGCGAAAATCACCCGGCGACACTGGTTTTCATCTGTTTTCGTACTAAACTAAGTTGATGTCCCTTCTATCCATTATTTTCTGTTCTGTGGGGTTGGACCTCGGCGCCGCCTGAGCGCATATTATGAGCGCTATCGCATATTTAACTATTCGATACTTAATCGTTAGAAAAACATTCACGTATTTACGAGTGACGCAACCGGTAAAAGAAAATTCCCACCGTCAGAAAATTCCCACCGTCAGAAAATTCCCACCATCCCCAAACTTTCACTCCATAACCATGATTTAAAAAGTATTTGCAGATTTCAGATTATGTATTTTATTATATTTTATTTAAAAAATCAACTGATAATAACGCTTAAACATAAGGTAAATAAATAAATAACAAAAATAAATTATAATAAATTATTATAATACACACATCAAAAGTGTCTAGGGATCAAGCATTTTTATGCGGATTTCTTGAGATTGAGATGTGGCTTTGTAATAAATTTATGATTTTATAAATTTATATGGATCCTTTTTGGTGCATTATATAATTCGAATCAGGAACTGTCAATCAAATTCGAGTAAAAGATGAAAATCAGCTGTCAATATTTTCCCTATAAAAACATACAACGCATTGAAGACATTATTAGTGCTACTGTTTCCCTACTACTGATTAAAACCAACGTTATTATGGAGCGGCGACGTCATTTAAGCAGGGAAGAAATGCTCAGAGCCGTGGGAATAATAGAAGCTGGTTCCCGGCAACGTACTGTGGCTTTAGCTCTGAATACAAGTCAGAGTGTTATCAGTCGACTTTGGACACGTTACCGAAGCACTGGTACCGTGGCTGAGCGCCATGGAGGACGGTATCGCTGCACCACACGGAGACAAGACCGATACATTCAAATCTTAACTCGAAGAGCTCCAACAATAACCGCCATGATGTTAGCCGTGAGGCTTCATCACTCTTCAGGGAACTTAATTAGCGACCAAACAGTCAGAAACCGCTTGCATGAAGTGAACCTTCATTTCCGAAGACCGCTACGGGTACCACCTATAGCAATGCACAATCGTAGGATTCGATATCAATGGGCTCTTGAACACAGAAATTGGGCAGAAGAACAATGGCGTTTCGTGTGCTTTTCTGATGAGTCTCGTTTTGGTATGAGACCGGATACAAGACGTATACGACACTGGAGAACCCCTGGACGCCAACAGCGATTAAAATCCTGCCAGGAAGTCCATCCTTATAGTGGTGGAACCATCATGGTATGGGCGGGTATTTGGATCGGCGGAAGAACTGAGTTGATTTGGATCAGAGGCAACCTCAACGCTCAAATTTATGCTGAGACGATTGTATCAGACGTCATCGTTCCTCTACAAGTGCAAATCGGTCCCTTATTTCAGTTAATGCATGATAATGCACGACCGCACACCGCAAGAGTTGTAAGACAGACTCTCGCCGCAGCTAACATCAATGTCCTGCCCTGGCCTGCTCAGTCGCCAGACTTGAACCCGATTGAGCATGCATGGGATATGCTACAGAGAAGAGCTCTGCCGAATATGGAGGGTATCCAGTCGCAAGAAGACCTTTTCTTGTTGTTGCAACGAACATGGGCGGCCATTCCACAGCGTGATTTGGATGAACTCATTTTGAGTATGCCAAACCGATGTTCTTGTGTTGTTAGTGTTCGTGGTAGAAACACGGATTATTAATTGTTTAAGTTACCCAATAAAATTTTAAAGAAAACTGTTATTTCAGTCTTTTTTTCGAACTTTAATGTTAGTGGTTCAAATGTCAAAAATCCCTTTATTAGGAAAATGGCAAATTTCTTTATAAAGGTGACTTGGTTTATCGTTACTGTGACAAACGAAAACACTTTATTTGATGAATCCTTAAAGAAAATTTTAATTAATATCAATCAGGAGAAAAGTTATTGCAAAAATATATGTTGATCCCTAGACACTTTTGATGTGTGTATATGTAAAATTGTTCCCAATGATCCACATATTTTTTTACTGTAATTTTTTTCACTTAGGTAGGTCATATTTCAACAACGTAACGCTCTCTCACGGATTTATAGGTACTCCGCATTACACGCAAATTATACTAGATAGTGTTTTCTGTATTATAAATATGTAAGGGAGCCAATATAGTTGCAGGAGCCACCTTACCATCTTCTCCTTATCTAAATGTACCTATTATTATGTTTAAGACTTATTCAATTTAATTTTGAACTTACCTCTATAAGTGGACCATCACATTATATGAAACGGTGAGTATAAGAGCGCGCTGGGGTTGGTTAGTAATTATACACAATGTATGGTTCCAAGTGGAACACGTGCACATGCATACATACGGTCGGGTCGTGCCCGCGTGGCCGCTGCGCGCCGCACCGAGCCGGCAGCGCGACACTCGACGCGGCGTCTGTGGGGCACGCTACGTGACCGCGCAGCATGATTGGACATGTTAATCTCATCCTCAAGATTATGTACGAGTAGGTATGCTTGGTTTCATTCAAAAATGGAATATAATATAATCTACAATTTAATCCTAGATGGCATTAAAAATATTATAACACACGGCAAAACTTTTGTCAGAAATCTTTACTTAAAATTAAGTACCTAATCGTTAAAATGACTGAGTGCGGTCGCCAAATCTTTCTTAATTATGAAATCATTATCACCATCGTCATCATCATTGTCAGCCTGCAGCAGTATACTGCTGGACATAGACCTCTCCCAGAGTTCGACACCTATCCCGATTTTCGGCCACCCGCATCCAGTTGCTACCAGTTACCTATCGCAGATCGTCGCTACTTTCCTAAGCACCACATGCGTACGCAACCGGCTTCACTTCGTTGTTCGAGACGTTCCGTCTTTAGTTTTATTTGGTCTGGAGCCTATATACAGGATGGAAATAACCGCAGGGAACAGCTGGTAATCAAATAATTCCAAACTCGCACTGTTATACAAGCTAGGTGCTTCGGTATATCATTACTTATGTGTTTAAATGGGCAATCAACCCAAACACCGGGTTTAAGCCCGATAAAAACTTGGTCGGTTACGGAATTTTACCCAAGCACCGGGCCCATCAATACTCATATACCTACTCATATGGTTAACCATGGATAAACTCACCTAAAAGCGATTATTTTTCTATTAGCTCTACTTTTATTTTGTTGTCACTCAATATAAAAAAGAGAATCAACAAAATGTAGGTAGATATTATGTATTTATAATCTGTTGATTTTCAATTTGGATGTGCATACTGCATAATTTGTGATACATGTAATTATTTTGTTTGGAAATTAAAATTTAATAACATTTTCCCGTGGAAATATCTCTCGTATATTTTTTGCAAGTGTGACACGCATACTCGACATTAAGTATTCAACACCTTTAGGTAATTATCTTTTTTTCTCAATTCATATGTATTTAAAGGCTTCCATTGCCATATATCCAAAAACGGAATCCTCCATCCGCATCCTCTTCTGTCAGTTGGGAACCAACTAACAATTTTTTTTTATTTCAAAAGGTTTGCCGCCATGTAAATGAAAGGTACATGATTACAGGACAGGTACAGATTGTAGGAAAATATGTCGTTTTTTTAAAGTGATCACCAGTTTTGGATTTTAAATATAGTAAAGGTAAGATTTTATTTTGTTTCTATTTGTATGTATGTTTATTGCTTAGTATGGGATCAAGTAGATCTGTGTGTTGTGAAGTGGACGATTATTATTATTATTATAATTATAAAGTATAATATTATATGTGGGTATTACTTGTGCCAGGCGGTTTCATCTGCGGTTTAAATTTAACTATAAATATACAGTCTAAAATAAAATCTAAAACTAATCTCCTGAGATGCCAAATCAAAACTAAACTCTAAAAATGCTAAACAAAAACTAAAACTCTTCAATTTTATTAACCTTCTAAAAACGATATGTTATATTGTATACCTATGTATAATTTGTTTCCTGGTCACGTTGAGGAGCACACTTTAGTTTCCTGTTTTCCTTTTATCGATTACTAACATCAGTTCTATTATTATTATGTATCTGGCACGAAATATATAATATATATAAATATTCCGAAAAGTAAATGGTGCCACGCGATATATCGTAGTAGCGTAGACTCGTTCTGTTTTTTGTATTTAACTTTTGCACTAAATCAAAAACTATTCACACAAGCACTCTTATTATAACGAAGCGCGATATATTATTATGCTGAAGTTCTTTGTTGATAATACTTGTACTAAATACAATATATTGTTTTATCGATATATAGATTCAGGTATATTATTATCTAACCGTACATAGTGTAAATAAATCCGAATTGTAACGTAAGTATAAGTACATAGAAATATTGCTGTTCGAAGCTCGCCTCTGTGAAATATTTATTTGCATTATTTAAAACATGAACAATCAGGAACAATAATTTTTAATAGCTGCAATAAGTAAATCTATATTTATTCTACTTGAAGGAAAAATCATCAGTATTCCAGTACTTAGAGTACCTAGTCAAGGACGACTAATGATGTTTATCCTGATAACTAAGTTTCGACAGTTAGTGGAAGTTAGTGACAAAGTTCATGCAACGCTAACCGACTACAATGATTTATTTGCTTAGTTGGTTGGTTGCCTACCTGATGAATTCAAATGAGTCGGCGCAAAGTAAATGTATCCCGGCGCAATTTAGCCACGCGTTGAATTTACACTTGTAAAGGTTAATTGTTTTTGTCATATCTCCGGCCTAATTGCTATTAAATCATGTTTGTATTCATGAGATAATTTTGTACGAGCAATTTAAAATGTTTTTAATAAATAATATACTTTGATATATCTAAAAATATATTCGAGAAGCATGGCATATATGTATATTTAGGTTTAGAATAAGAATAAAATTCATTGGTATTTCCACGAATAACTACGTTTTTAGGAAGTGCAAATAATGACGTACCTAGTAAATGTGGAATGAGTCACCTTTGAGCAATTACCTACTTGAAGAGCCAAAATTTCGTCTCTAGATCAGAAAAAAATGCTGGCACAGTCAACAAAAACGTGTGATGATATGGCGGCTACGGACGTCAGGTTTTAAAAAAATCGAATTAAGTAGGCGGTAAGTGAACTCCGTAAGAACTTCAATGTGATAGTGGCAAATACTTGACATTGTCTCTTCAAACAGTGTTTGTTTTTAATTTTGTATAGTTTTAGTGAGTTTTAGTTCTTTCTAACTCCGATCAAAACATTTGGGGGAAATTTTGAATTTCGACGTGTAACTTTGTATATACGTAATAAGTTCAAATGCAGCTCGTGAGTAGGTTTTCCGTGAGCATATTTTCGTACCTAAACATTTAAAAATATACCTACACTAGCTATTCCCCGCATTAATTTCAGAGTTCCGGCGGGAATTCCGGGATAAAAAGTACATGTCCTTTTCTATATCTCTGACAACGTGTGTGCTAAATTTCATAATGATCGGTTAATCCGTTGAGGTGTGAATGCGTTACAAACAAACTCACTTTCGTATTTGGACGCAGATAAGCAATAACATGTTAACCCACAAAATTAAGTTACCTATTCAGAACGACTTATTGAGAGTTAGGGAACGTTTTTTAATTATGTGTTTACCTTATTACATTGTTTGAGTATGTAACTAAATATTGAACATAAAAAATGTTGACAGAAAATGGCGCTATAATTTTAAAACACTATTTACTCAAAATTTCTCCAGTGTGGGTTAACACACTATTGCTTATCTATGTCCATTTATAATATTAGTAAGGATTGATGCGACGGATAGTGAGAATCCCATACTTGAACCCATTAACTCCCAAACACTACATCTATTATGAATTGCTTGTATTGCATTGTTTTACATTATATTATCTGTGGTTTTACCGACTGTACCTACCGAATATTAAAACGGCGGTGCGAAAGGAATTTCATACTTCGAATAGAGTTAGCTCCTTAGGTAGGGTGAATTCTTTACCTAAAATTCATGTGTAAATTGAGTGTTGTGATACTTGAGAGGGGTAGCCTTAAAGTAAACCAATGATGACTTACTATGTATCATAAATAAATAAATAGATAGATAAGCTCTATATTGAACACCATAAAATTAAACAATAAAAAAATATACTAAAAAGTGTGACAATATTGGGTGCGATTACGGAAATAGTTAGACCTATCTAAATCTAATCTATACTTAAAAAATAAAATAAATGAATCAGTTATATACTGCGACTCGTGTCAAAAGCAAATCTAAACTTTACTTTTAAGGTATTTCTCTCAATTTTAAATCAACTCTACGTTTGCTTTACATTTCGTTTAAACATAAGTAGGGTGTGGCGTAACATTTCAATTTGAAATTTCGCTTAGGCGGATAGCAGTAGCAGCCGCCAGCTGCGCTGGTTGGCTGGGATATTTGCATTTATTTGTAGAAAATTAAGATTCGCGGCGCAATGCCCCGCGTGCGGTGGCGGATCGGACCGCTCCACTCGTCGCGAGTGGTTGCCGCAACGCTTCGCAACGCTCGGCAAAACTCCGAAAAGCTTGCAACGCTCCGCAACGCTTAGAAACGCTGCGCAATGCTCTAAACCGCTCCCCATCGTGCCGCCGCGCCAACACATCGCGTCGTGGCTGTGGTGCTCTAACCTACACTACGCGAGTGCAATTTCATCCGCTGCAGATAAGCAAAGCAGTATTTTACGTTACACGTGACGCCGTTGATAAAAATAACATTGCACCTACTACACTATACAGAAAGAGGTTTGAAGTAAAATTTTTGCTTTGATTTTTGTTAAAAACATGCCATGAGTAGCTCTATAGACAACTTTCTAGTATAGTCAGAGTCAAGAAAATCTCAAGTGAATTTTACAAATATTTTAATGATACATTTAATGAGTAAACAAAAACAGTGTGAGGTCTTTATTATATTTATAGGTAGGGCGAAGAAATAAATTTGGCACAACCTGGAGAAAAGTGGTGGTCAAATACGAGACAATACGAAAAATGAAGTAAATGATCTACGTGATCTACGTACCGGTTGATAATGTTTATAATACTAGCTGGTGCCCGCAGTTTCACCCGCGTTAATTTTCGACCCTTGCAATGACAGTAATGACGTTACATTTTCTCACTCTTTTAAAACGTAGTGGATAAATACTCTTTAGTCTAAAAAAAATATTATCACATCATCTTCCTCTCCAAGCTTTAAAACTGTCACTTCGCGAAAAATCAATTCAAAAGAAAAAATACATATCTCTAAAAAGGTTTTATCATGTTCGTTATGCAACATTATATCGAAGCTTTCGATCATTGCATTGCGCTGAAGTCTTTAACTGATGATAACTTTTTTCCTTTATGCCCTATTTCGATGAAATAAAGCCTATATTATGTTGCTCCAGACTTAGCTTACGTAATGTACTACTGAAAACTGCATGACAATCCGTTTAGTAGATGCGGAGATTATCGCGAACAGACAGACAGAAAAGAATTTTAAAAAATTTTTTTTTGGGCTTGGTTACTCTTCTTTTATCACCCCTCTCAATTTTAGGTAAAAATGTTCAATGTACAGAATCGGGGGTTCTACTCTTTTATAATAGTATATAGATATAGATAACGGTTTTTTTAAATTTCAATTATTCATTTATTTAATATTTAACTTTTTGATTTTATCTATGTTGACAGGTCTTGGGGAAAATACGTTTTCTCATTATCATGCTGAGTTGGTGACCCTTTCGGCAGAGCATGCAAGAAATATATATTATTATTGTGTACAAATTTAGATTAGGTATTGCTTATGTTTGTTTCTTTTTCTTGTGTGTTGTGCTGAAATAAATGTATTTTCTTCTTCTTCTTCTTCTCATTAAAAAAATTCTAACATTTGTGTTTTTCCCATTCATAATTTGCAATAGATTTTTTTGTTGATATACGATTTCTTGATATCCGATCGAGCCAAAATTGAGCTTTTTTGTGATTACAATACAATACGTAGATAAAAGTTAGTACCTACTAGAAATTGGAAATTGCGTTTTTTTTATTTGCTATGGATAATGAAACTTGGTGGAAATAAAAAAAAAAATTCGGTATCACAAACTTTATACACAATATATAATTGCCAAAAATCCCTTTCGAATATTTCTGTAGAGATTTGATACTAAGTTAGGTCATAGGTCATAGGTGAATAAGTTAGTTAGGTTATAGGAATAAGTTTTATGTACAGAAAGTTCTACCAACCATAAAATGAAGAAATATAATAAAAAAGATGTATACCTATTTATTTATTGTGTATATTGGAGGACAAACCGTAACTCCTTAGTGATAACGAGGCTCTTGTCTCATCGCTATGTTATTTACGGAGCTTGATTGATAGTGATAAATATTCAGAGTGGTGGCGTCGACAAATCCCGCAATGCTTCCTTCGTAATGACTTGTTTTCCCTCACCTTGTGAAATTGCAACATAAATCTCTGACGAAAATGGATACTTGGCTGTAGCTTTATATTATTGCATCTAATGTTATACTGACATAATTATCAAATTTATAATTAGCTTTTAACCGCCGCACTCAGAGTAGTTTTAATTATTACTTAATTAAGTATACATTTTTAAAACGAAACTGCCGCAATCAGACAAGTTTAATAAATTTATGTTAATTGGCATTTAACTAATTAAGTTACATCTCGTTAAATGCCAGTTAACATTAATTTACTGAACGTCTGTGTTTGCGGCAGTTTTGTTTAAAACCTATACTTAATTAAGTAATCATTAAAGTCGACTCTGAGTGCAGCCGTAAGAGTTATTAATTGAGCACCTACAAATCTCAACTGTACACTACCATGGTGGGTAGGCACTTCCTAAGCGTTTAGCCCGGCGTAAATCTTTCCTATAGAGAGCCTTGCCAAGGTTTCCGCTTGGAATCCTACCAAATTTAAATAATATGTATAATATCCTCTTTCTAGAATCATAAAAATCAAATTACGTAAATGATATAATATCCTTTTTAGGGTTTGTTCCCGTGGTCCTCCTCCGTATGAGTAGGACTGGACGTAGTGCCTACAGTTCACTCATTGCTTCATTTAGCGTGACAAAAAAAAATATATGAGTATTTATATTTTGTAAACAATAGGACTAGAACATTCCTAGCAAGACTGATGACTGATGATGATTTATAAAAAGTTTTCGAGGGATTCCCAAAAGCGAGTGGATCCGAGAGCAATACCTTGTATTTTACAGCAGACGAAACCGCACAATCACAATGTAGGTAATTTAAAATTCTCTGCACAGTGTATCACGTATTTTAAGTAAGTATAGGTAAGTTACTACGAATTCAAGACGTTGAAGGCGTTTCTGTGAGGTTTAACGCAGCCTCTCTGCATAACTGTTTGTGCGTCGGCAAATTTACTGAGATTCGTTGGAGCGTTATTCACTGTCACAACAATTTGTTTGAAGATCAAAACTTGCTTCCGCTCTATGAAACGAGCAAATGTTCTCGTGATTAACTTTCTGTAAATTAACCGACTAAAATGTCATTCAAAATAGACCTAACCTATTCAATAAATTTTCCCAGATGCGCGAATCCAGCGAAGTTTCATTTAGGCATTATTTTTTATTGCACAAATAAAAGTACAAATGGCGAACATAATGCCTTGCGGCTTTTTCTAACAGTTAACCATTGGATTCGCAGAGAGATAAATAGAGTAGAGTTTGCAATTAATACCTAAACATAAAATTACAGAATTAAAAACAAAAAGCATTTTAGTATGCACTCGCTTGAAAAACGTAGAGTACGCAATGATCTAATATTCCTTTATAAAATTTTAAGAAATCACATTGACTGCCCCCAATTACTTAGATGCTTCAATTTCCGTGTGCCCAGGATATATCCACGAGCTGCCATTTACCCACTTGTACCCCCTTTTCGTAGGACTGTAAACGGCACTAATTCTCCTGTAGCCAGGCTGAGTAGATTGCTCAATGAGTTCAGTGGCCGGATAGATGTGAATTGTGTATCACTATATGGATTGCGAAAACTATTGGTGGATGTAATACCGTATCGTAGTCACCGGGTAAATGCAATTATAATACTTTTAATTAAATTCGCGTGTGACCATTTCAGAGCTTTTATGTAACTTCATTCTGCCGTTTATAAATGTTAAGTTGTATATTTTTTTTGTTTTGTGATGTTTACCTGTAAGTAATTGTGCAATGAGCTCAATACTAATAATCTTGTTTTCTTTATTGATGTATTGTAACAATTGTTGGTAAACTTATTGAATAAATAAATAAATAAATACAGAAAAATCAGTGAAACAAAGCAAGAGGACGAAGAATAAACGATTCTTTCAAAAACATAAAGATTCAAACAAATAAAGACAATACAGATTGGTACGTATACATTCACTTATATGTGCGTATCTATACTAGCCGTGCCCCATGGTTTCACCCACGTGTATTTCGGAATTGCCTCGCGGTAACTCGAAACATAGCTATGTACCTACCAACTTCATTAAAAATACACCTATATATATATATGTGTTAATATGATGCAAATAAGATATAAACGTTATTGTCACTGCAGAATCAAGTTTTAATCTAAAGTTGTTGATGTATATCAGTCACAATCACATGTAAGTATGAATGCGAAGGTTTCAACACGTTCCTCGTTTAACCTAGCTAATGCCCAAATCAGGATTCCCTCAGAATCTCTTTGACGTGCGGGGATGAAAAGTATCCTGGATATTAGGCACCTAAGTGAAGAAATAAGTATATTTCCAATGTACAGACACGCAAACCAAAAATATAGATAGAGAACACTTTAACATCACACAGATCTACTTGATCTTATACCTACTGAGCTTTAAGCTTATATCGTGAAAACCTACCAAACGACATGGGTACCATGGTATCACAAACACGGATAGCAAAATCAGTTTTAACAGGAGTGCTTGTTGATATTAAATCTCATAAAATAGAATGATTAGAAACGCTTTTGGGACATTTTAACTTAGCCTAGGTACCTACTTAGTGGATATTTGAAAAGTATAGATTTACTGTATTGGACATAATATCCTAGATAATTAAGTAATGTTAAGTTAAGTTAAAGTTAAGTTATATAAACATTTGAACTGTTACATGTGATTGATATAAGCATCATTAGTCGAAGTCTCATTAAATTATTATTATTATTATATTTTAATAAATATATCACGATTTATCAAAGCGAAAGATTTAGGTAAGTAAGTACCTACGTACCTACTATAATTGTTTTTTCAAATCAAAGTGTCTTTCTAAGATAGATATTAAAAATAATGACATTTCGTTCTATTTAAATATAGATAAGTATTAGGGAAGATGAAGATCGGGAGATGTTACCAATTTACAAGAAGCCTAACTTTCAGGTCCCTATAAATTTGTGATCCTCTGAACGTTATTTATTAGATTATAAAGGTATATAGATAGATATGTTTACTATTTTAACTAATATTTTTGGATAACCAGACTAACGGATGACGGTAGGTATACGATAGTGTTTACTTGTAAATTGATAAAAGAGCAAAAATATTTATAGCAATAGTTTGAAAAGTAGCGACTGGTATCGGAGATATGTAGGTACAATCACACACAGTGTGGTGAGGCCACACGATGAGTTGCCTAAGCCTGTCTTATAGTTGTTGATTTATAGGTATACGTAATGCATCATTAGTAAGAAATAAATAGCAGCGCATTCTTGTATGAGGTTTTTAAAAAAAATTATAAGTATTCTGGTGGGTACCCAATAGTATCTACACAAGCTTTACTAAACTAAACCAGCTAAACACAACAGTGTGATAATAAATATTTTAAGCCTATGAGTAATAGATATTTATATCAAATAAACATTAAATTATCCTGTAATACTTAAAACATATAATGAACGATAGAAAAGTGAAATGAAATAATCCTTGTTGTTAAAAAGTTACAAGCGAGTGATACAAGTTTGTTCTGAAAGTAAATATATCTTTCTGAACATTACGGTCATACGAAATGATAACAAAGAGAATTCACTTAAAATAACTCAGTTAGCCAACAGGCAAATATTGTATTATTTATTACCTTAATACCTACCTATTTACTAGCTGTCCTCCGCGGTTTCATCCGCGGTAATTTAAGAGTTCCCGCGGTAATTCCAGGATAAACTATACGTATAAACCTTCCTCATGAATTACTCTATCTAATATTAATGAAAACCACATGAAAATCTGTTCAGTAGTTTTTGAATTTTACGCGAACAGACAGACAGACAGATAGACAAACGCGGTGGAGGACTTTATTTTATAATTTATGTAAGGATATTAGTAACTATAGTATGAGTATGAAGTAGACAGCCTACCTTCATTCCGACAAAGTGTCGACTTGCCTTAACTTTACGATTAACTAACTTTTACTCATTGAGATAAATTAGGAAATTCTCACAAAATTTGTTTTAGCAAAACATAAATAAGTCTCCTGACTAACTTACCTACTCCCTACAAAATAAATTTTTGCTTTGAACCTATCAGAATGTTTCATAAAAGTTTCAATTTTGCTGAATTTATGAAAATGTCCATCGGCATTAGATCATTGAACTCACGTAGGTACTTTATGAGTTAATGGACCTCTAAAATACTTAGTTTTTCAAATAACCCTAGCGCAGGCAGGGCTTAAAGTGATTTCACTTCATTTAAATCATATATATCATACGTCACCGTGATTCTGACGTGACAAGGTCGTTTTGCTTTGCTCCTGTTTGATTATTTTTTTATGTGTGATTGTTGTATAATTTTGCGTTAATGAGTGTGAAATTGAGGATTTATTATATCTATGTACATAATTGTGTTATTTTTGTGGCTAAAGTTAAGTGATATAGATACATTTTCGTAATATAAAATAATTAAAATTTTATCATATTTTAACTGACATTGACATTTGAAATTTATTTCTTCTTAAAAAGTTTTCTTCCTAAAAGTGATGGAAAGCGGTTGCGATGATGAGGACGGTAGCAGCCGTCATTCTAGTGTCGTGACTTTGCGTGCTTTGGTACATAATAATGATATTTGTGATTTGGATTGGGACGAAAATGATAGTTCGTTGAGAAATTCCTATAAAAGGGCTAGGAACGAGTCTAGTCCAGATGATGATATAGAGGACGGGGATTTTACTAAGGTTGATAAGCGAGGTAAGAAGGCTAAAATTATGACCTCACCATCTGGACACCCTCAAGCTCTAGAAAAGACATCTCCAATTGATTCAGAATATGTAGAGGTGTCTATTACTGCAAAAGAGATCCTTCCAAAACAGATTGCTCTTGCGAAACTTTTGCATAACGAGAAAATTCCAGATATTGTAAAGGTAGTTTACAAAAGTCCTTTTAAAATTTTAATAAGGTTTAAAACGAATGATTCTGCGGATAGAATGTTGTCGTGTGAAGCTTTTAGAAAAAAAGGTTGGATCTGTAAGAAAACAAATGAAGTAAACGTTTCTTATGGTTTAGTCAAAGACGTGGACCTCGATTTGGATGATGTAAATATTAAGAATATCTTAGAATGTGATTTGGAGATTTTGTCTGTCAAGCGTTTGAGCAGAAGGGATGATGAAGGCAAATGGGTTAAGAGTGGAAGTATTCGCATATGTTTTAAAGGTCCTGTTATACCTCCATATGTTTATACATATGGCATACGAATGAAGGTATTACCGTTTAATTTTCCCGTCACTCAATGTTCAAATTGTTGGAGATTTGGACATACTAAAGCTTTTTGTCCAATTAAGAAACATATATGTCCGAAATGTGGCGGCGAACATGAAAATTGCGAGACAGTTCAATTTAAATGTATAAATTGTAAAGGAGATCATATGTCTATGATTAAGAGCAAGTGTCCTGCATTTTTACGTGAAAAAGAAATAAGAGATACGATGAGTAAGCATAATTGCACATATAAAATGGCTCTTGCTAAAATTAGAGAGAGTAAAAATGCTGTGGTGAGTCCGAATTTATTCACTATTGACGAATCAGTTAAGGCCAATACAATTACAGCGAGAAGTTATTCAGATGTGGTCAAAAATAATTTATGGTTGAATGAGTGTTCGAATAGCGAGGAAGATAAGTGTGAAGATAGAATGTCACCAATTTTGAATTCACACAAAGTTTCAGTGCTTAGGAAGAAACCAAAAAGTAAGTTCAAAACTATAAAGAGTAAACGAAAGAAGGCTGGTCGTGAAATTCAGAAAGAGGTTACATCTGAATTTTTACAGAAAAATAAGGACGAGTTTGTGAGTAAGTCGGCTGGAAATAAATCTTCAAAAATTGAAAATTTTAGTTTCAGGAAGTTGTTGGGCAAACTGAAAGAAGTTTTCATTTCGAATGACGATATTGGGGACAAATTTACATTTATTTTGAAATACGTGGTTTCGGAAATAAAGAATTTTATCATGAGTTTTTTGAACATGGATGTTCTGATGGAGGTACTTGGATACATTAAGAATGGCTCGTAATTTTAATAAGCAAACTAGAGTATTGCGGACTACTTCTTATAGCGGTGGCGTTGAGTTGTTGGGGGCGCTGCATTCCGCTGAAATGTTAGGAAGGTTTATTTTTAGTTTATTTTTTGTTTTTCTCTATTAGTAGTTTAGTTTTATATTGCAATATGTAACACATTACGAGGCTGGCTTGGCGCATGAGCGTAAAAAGCCTCACTAAATAAATGATTAAAAAAAAAAAATCATATATATATAGCCTGGTTTTTTATTTTATTTATTTTATACCTTTATACCTAACCTAATCAAGTCGCGTACGAATAATACAATTTGCTTGTCGACGCCTGAACAAACGGAATACCTGTGATATGTGTACCTACCTATACTATAAGTACATGTTGACAGATCTAGGTAAGTATAACTCACTTCAGGGCGAGAAATTCGGAACAGTGCCCGGGACTTGCGACGCAGGTGTAGTTAAACCTACATAGATGCCCCTATCAAATGCGCATCAACGCTTTCCTTCCTTCGCCGACCGCCTTCCTTTCTTAGCCTAAAGAAATTTTGGTATGGTCCTGTAAGGCTCTGCATGAAAGTTAACAAGTCGCATTGAAAAACCAACATAATAGTTGGTTTTTCATTCTTTAGAGATTAAAATAGGAATCAAAAACGCACCTACCTAATTGCTTTCGAATAGATTATTTTATTTTATTTTTAAATTTAATGAGACAACAAAACAATTTAGTAAATCTTTTCCGACGTAATACCAAAGATTAAACCTTTATCTAGTTAAACACGAAAAATGTAAAGAATAAGTACCTACCTATCTAGCCTATACTTCCATTATAATAATTATGATAAATGTAGTTGATGTTTCGACACACGAAGTAATGCACATATAGGTTGATGGGAATAGGTGTGAATTTACATATGAGCAAGAGCCGCCGGTACGACGGGTGTGAGTTTGGTTGGTGATATTGGGTGTATGATCCTTGCAGGTGGCGCGTCATAACTCGATATGGCAGCACTTAGCCTCGGGTCTCCGCGTCACCACTATCAACCCCTGCCCAATCCAATTACTGAATTTACGACGGCTCCCTACAAACGACCCTTCTAGCAAAATTATTGCTTATCTATCCTATCTTTGCCCGACTAAATTCCAACAGATTGTATCGATAACGTTTAGCCACCAAGTTTTCATCTATCGTTATAGCGTCTTAATATTATGTTTATGAATGTAAAATCTTTACGTTATTAGTCTTGTATCGAATTCCCATTGAAAGTTATGAGATTCCATCACAAATTCTTCATACACTTAAGAAGTACCCTTTGACGACTATAAAAGTAGTATCTTTTGACTGGGATAATGTATCCTTTAACTGAGATAAGATCTCCTTGGACCCGAGGCATAAGAAGTATAAGCTATCAGCAATTGGCCAAATTGGATTTAAATATAGTCGAATATAGTCGTTATCGCGTGATGCACGTATAGCTGAACTAACTCGGTTATAGTTTTTGTATTATACGCCTAGATTCTTGTTTTAATTTTATTTAATACCTACGCTACGCTCCTGACCTCGTATGGCATCTGTTTATTTGGCGGGAATGGAATACATTCCTGATGTTGCTATACAGTATACACACTAATGTAAACCACCTTTTTTGTAAGTTTATGTAGGTTGATCCTAAATGTCACGTGCTATCTAAAGATAATATAAGATTGAACTCTATATCATTAACATACCTATATCAATTATTTAGTTTATTTAGTTTATGATATGGCATTTAAAGTTATATACATTGAGTTATTAAAAGTTAGATATTACATTGAGATTAGTTTATGATATGGCATTTAAAGTTATATACATTGAGTTATTAAAAGTTAGATACATTGAGTTATTTCTCCCCATTTTCTCCCCCTCCCCAGGAATTTGATAGCCAAAAACTTCTTATATTAAAAGGTTTCTTTTATAATATATTCAGAGAGAATTTACAGGGCCGTTAGTGTCAAAGTGCCGCTTTGCCTCCTTTCTTGTGACGTTTAGAATGTAATGGAATGGGTAATTTTCCGTAACAGTCAAACTGATTAAATCATTCTGATATTAGAGGTCCCTATTTTATTAAACAAGCGCAACAGCCAACTCTGTAATGGTTCTGACAAAATTAAATTGCTATGGCTGGAGCACCGAACAGATAGACAAGTAGAAATTTTATCGTATCAATTAATGAGTAAAATCTTCTATACTTATAATAAAACTGTAGAGAGGTCAATTCTGTACATTAAATATATATTGAAAATTAATATTGGAGGACGAATGGTGATCGATACTGACGCCAAAAATGCAATCAGTAAATTTTTTGTCTATCTGTCTGTCTGTCTGTCTGTCTGTATGTGCACGCATGGGTCAAAAACTACTGAAGGGATTTTAACCAAATTTGGTACGATTGTAGTCCATACTCCTGGGCAGGTTATAGGCTATATAACATAACGCTAAGACACATAGGAGCTGAGCAGTGACTATAAATTTGAAGCAAGTCGGATGAAAATGCGCTTTCGAGCTCTTATCTCAATCACGCAAAAACGGCTGAACGGATTTGGATGAAATTTGGCATGCACGTTGTCAGGGGTACAGAGAAGGACATAGGGTACTTCTTTTCCCGAAATTCCCGCGGGAACTCCGTAATTACCGCGGGTGAAACCGCGGGGCACAGCTATAGTACATATAAAACAAAATCGCTTCCCGCTGTCTGTCTGTCCCTATGTATGCTTAGATCTTTAAAACTACGCAACACTTCGATGCGGTTTTTTTTAATAGATAGAGTGATTCAAGAGAAAGGTTTATACCTACGTATAATTTATCCTGGAGTTTCCGCGGGAACTTCGAAATTACCGCGGGTGAAACCGCGGGGGACAGCTAGTTTATAATATTAGTAGGATAAACCGAGTTGATAACTATAATGTCGTTAGGGTTCCATTTTCCAGTCTGGGTGTGTTTATATATCTATAGTCTATCTATGCTAATATTATAAAGAGCAAAAGTTTGTCAGTTTGTGAGTTGGTGACGTTGTAGGGGGTAATCTCTGGATCTACTGAACCGATTTTGAAAATTCTTTCACTTATAGGCAGCTACAGTGGTCTTGAGTGTCATAGGGTACTTTTTATTTCGGAATTCCCTCGGGAACTCCGAATTTCCCGCGGGTAAAATTACGGGGGAACAGCTATCTCTGGATCTACAGAACCGATTTTGAAAATTCTTTCACTTAGGTATAGGAAGCTACAGTGGTCCTGAGTGACATAGGGTACTTTTTATCCCGGGATTCCTGTGGAAACTCCAGAGTTTGTGAGGTTATTCTGGATCTACTTATTATAGATAGGAAGCTAAAGTGATCCTGAGCGACATAGGGTACTTTTATCCCGGAATTCCCCGGGAACTTCGAAATTACCGCGGGTGAAACCGCGGGGGTCAGCTAGTAAGGTAATAAAAGTAACACTAAATTTTATGACAAAATAATTATGTAACTAACCTCACTTTTATACACCAGTTTTAGTGACGTCAGGTTTTGTACAATAGTGTTGTTGTTACACACGTGTTTGTAGTAACTGGAGTCTTCTTTCTTTGTCATCGGTAGTCAACTGTCACATTTCTAGTTGTGTACGATTAAAAATGAATCGTGTCCACAAAAACATACATACAGCCGAATGCATAACCTTCTCCTTTTTGGAAGTCGGTTAAAAAGTCGTCTAAATTGGTCATGGTATAGTGCGGTCCCACTTCGAACTTTGGCGATCGTGTAAGCATTATGCTATACTGCTTTGGCTTACTTCGTCTGCTTTGGCGCTTATCGAGGCTTGGCCAACATGCTCGGCAATCAGTTGTTTGAACTTTTAGAATGAAAATTCATAAAAGTGAGATAATAGTTAAGTATAAAGAATATTTAGAGATAAAGAATATTTCTGGAATTTAACGTCAAAGGAAATAGTTATGGAATCTTTTCCTCAAAGGAAAAATCCTTTGAAGTGCTTGCAGACGTTAAAATACCTAGTGTAAATATATTAGCGAAAGGATTTAATTAAGCTAATAAAAGCAACCAGACTGGATATTTTTTTCTGCAGGCAACCCTAGGGAGCTGCCGGAAATATTTTTAATTGCATACGAAATAAGAGCAAAAATACAACTATGCCATCACGGTATGGGAACGTTACTTGCGTATACATCGTGTCAATGATATTTTTATTATAAAATGTCTGGTGATAGGTAGTTTGTTTGTGTTTTATCCATCTTGGACAGTTACTTTTTGGAAGCGAATAGCCAAGTTGAAATTTGAATGTTATATTATTATACATATTTAGTGATTGATCTTAAAGTAGCCAAGAAGAACTAGAAAAAAATGTACCTATATCTACAATTTAAAATTGTAATCTTATTATCAATACAATAATACAAATAAATAAAATAATTGATGTATGTTTAAGAAATATTCAGTTTTAACAGCTAGTGAATTCAATTTCTTAAAATTGTCTTTCTTTCTAATGTAAAAACATTATCCATTAAATATATTTTCCCGTTTTTTTTAATGTGTTTCATTAGGTTCCATTTCTGTAGCCCAAACCTTTGAATAGTTGTAATTGCCCTAATACTTGACAAATTGTGTAGTGTGTAGTGAGTGAAGAGTATTATAACTTTAAATAAACAATTTATAGATATCTATTGTAGAACTTCGTGTAACTTAGCAAATTTGAGAATTGATATTTGATTTAAACGTAAGTAGATTGGATTACTCAATAGCAGACATAGAAAATAAAATAGGTAGGTAAGCATTTTGAGATTTATAACATTGATTAGCTGTCAGATAAAAAAATAGATAAATTGTTTTATTATGAGTTTGACGTCACCGCTCACCGGGTTTCATTTGAAATGACTCGAAGACAAACTAGAAAACCTTAAGTGTTTTATTCGATAAATACCAAGAATTTTGTTTCGAACTTTCGTTAAAATACTCTTTTAACCTAAGTCGATGTTTTTACGTAAAATATATATTTTAGTACCTAGTCATTCATTTTATCTCCACCTCATTTTACTTAATATAGAGAAATTTATGAGGTAATCTTCTCGAAGGCATAAAAATTACATGTTCAACGATAACATACATAAATGGTAAATTCCAAATAAGATAACAAAGAACGGAGAATACTATAAAATATGCAGACGTGCGTAACGGAAATTCCGGTAAACTTTAAGAACAAAATGCAAAGTTTCTTTGTTGGAGGTTTTCTGGAACAGCCTCTAGTCGAGTAAGAAACGTTCTGACCGAACCAAAAGATTCAATTTATTACTTGCAGTTCCTCCTTGCGGTTTTACCCCATCCATCTTAGGAGATGAATTTATCAAAAACTCTGTAATACGAGTATGTTTCCTAAAATGGATATTCGTAACAACTATTAACTTTAAAATTAAACCGACTTCAAAAAACACTAAAAGTTAAAAATAACAAAAATCCAAAAGACAAAAATACACGTAATATTATTATTGGTTTGTGCTACCATTAATCGGTTTGAATTCGGTGCCAAGCCCGCTTGTGTCTGCCCACTTGGGTTGTTCTGCTCACAACGAGCTCGTGGCGGGAATTGACTAAGCCCATCTAACCCACTCTCTATTTGGCTTGTCACCAAACATTATATAAATAGATAGATAACATTTAATTGAAAAAATCCAAATTTCTAATATGACACATACAATTCATTTACATATTATTATCCAAAATTATTTTTATCGGACATACCTAATCGTATCTACTTAAGTATATTAAAAAATAAACATTTATTTTAAGTAAGTATTGCCAAGTGTTTCAGATGTAGTAACAATAACATTGACCTCAGGTGCTTTTATTGGAGGTCATTTGGTTAGGATTTAGAGGCTGTTTCGTAATATAGGTACTAATGCAATTTCGCCATCTCTACATTACCGGTATGATGTTTGAAATATGATTAAAATTACCGCTTTATCTCAACATGTATCATACAAAAACCAATTACTCTTAGGTAATAAAAGAAAGAAAAAACACATTTGGATCGTGGTATGATTTATTACAAAATTTGTCAGTAAAAATAAAGTGCGATGATTGAAGGAATAATGTATTCGCTGCGTGTATTTTGATACGCAGTAGGTATCATTTTGGCATCTAAAGAAATACTGTGACACTATCCAAATATTGCGACACGTAGTATTGTCGCGTTGTCGTCGTGACCCCGACCCCGCGCTATCCCGCCCCGGTCTCGCTACTTCTTATTGTGCTCGTCCCACTTTTTAATCTGGAGACGTCGAATAAAAGCACAATATCTCTCCTCAGATATGTCTTCTTGAAATTTGCTCCTTTTTTAATCATAGTCTATTCTATCGAAATATCTATGTTTTGCTTCTATATGTAACTATTTACCTATACCTACCTACTATCAATTAGCAAATCGACTACATATACCTACCGCACACAACCAATTTATAATGTCTTTTACATATTTATGAAAAAAAAGTCCCTTAATTTGAAAGTTCCTGTTGTATTAATCCATTTTGCCCATAGCAGCTCTGTAAGAGACGTGTGGATAAATCACTGTAATATTGCCAAGTCGGTGTATGGCGGCCTGTAATATATCAAGGGGCATGAAAGAGCAGTCCCGCGACGTCGGAGTGCCACTAGAGCCTCCAGTCTCCACCTCGGCGCGCGGCGTCGCGTTGGACGCGTGAGAGGAATGCGCCACGGCGAGCCATAGCGCATCGCCCACTACTCCGCGAGAATTGAGATAAATGGTGTAAACACACAATCGACTCGTGTTCTCTGCTGCTGTTTTGTAAATGTAATGAACACCCTACATCTTAATTCATCTAAATTAACGATGCATTTGGGTTTGTCTTCAAAGATACAGCCGACACGTGAACTCGAAGTACGCAGAAGACATGTGAGTGGAAAACAAAGGTACCTATTAGCAACAAAGCACGAAGCTCACATCGCAAAGGCTTTTAGGCGGACAGTTACAATTCCCATCACAAATGTGAATTTACGTTTTGCATTTTGGAAAAATTAAAAGCGAAGTTTTCAATGCAATTGCGAGCGTTCTTTCTACAACCAGCGTGGCGCGGGTAATGGCCACTCCAATCCAAAACTGCGCGGGCTTTTTTGAAGCCGACGCGACGCTTTCGTAAACACTTGTTTGTAATTTGTATTACTATTCAGAGAGCACTGAAAGTATATTAATTTAATCGCCACTAAATATTCTATTTGAAGAATGCTATAATAGCGCTAACTTTTAAAATTTGTGTTTAACCATGTGGCAGGAACTGAGTATAATATTAATTTATATCTTTATATGATCTGCCTATTAAAAAGTATTCAATATTGGTCGAATAAAAGTATATGTGCTGCTATTATTGATGATCCTATTCTTGTACCTACGGTGATTGAAGTGTAACATTAGGTATAATGATACAACCCTCGTTATTTTAATAAGGCTTTTAATAAACTACTCGTTGCAAAATTGCTGAATCAGCAACAACGAACACCTCATGCAAGTCCTAAAATGCAACTTTACACATTTAAGGACTTGTGAGAACGGATCTTAGATATTAACTTTATCATTATTGTATTATTTACTGATGAGAAAAACGCTTTTTATTTTTGAAGAAAATATTTACGTAGCTGTAACGGGCTGCTACCTTTATGTTTTACAATAAAGATGATATTATTCTTAAATACGCTTAAGTATAAGGGGAAAGGAACGAGCGTACGACTCGTAACAAATTGCATTAACTTCCAAAATAACTTACGGAGCACTCGACTGACATTATTCTCACTGTACATTTTCAAACTTCAAAGAGTTGATCTATTAGGAAAATTGGACCCGTTTTGATAATTGGCAATCGACTTGCGCACTCAAAGTACCTGTATTAAATTATAAAATACCTACCACTCTTCATTGCTCTATAATAAAATACTATTGACGCTAATGAAAATTATATTGTACTAGCTGTTCCCCACGGTTTCACCCGCGTTAATTTCGGAGATCCCGCGGCTATTTCGAGATAAAAGTACTACCTATACTTACCCTATATTATTTTCTGTAGCTACCCTTGACCTTTTTCCCCCTCCTCTTCCTTCTTTGTACCCGTGAAAACGTGTTTGCAAAATTTCATCATGTTCGGTAGAAGCATGAAAGCGTAGCAAACAAAGAAACACACAAACTCACTTGCGCATTTATAATAGTAAGGATTTACCTACTTACTTAATATAATATACGTTTTGTCCTCAGAAGAAGAGTTTAGCATTAAATATTATTCTTATTTGTGTCTGGCTTATTCTCTAAAGGAGACTGCTTGTTCTTTCAATAAAAGACAAAAAAATACACTATAAACTAGACTATAAACGTGTCTTCTTTCGCCGGATATTGCGGATTTTGTGTCCAAAAAGCAAATATAAATTATATAGCTCCATAAAGTGTACCTACTGAAAGTGTACCTAAATGTCTGAGTAGGTGCATTATATGTAGATTTGTCTAATGACAAGGGTATGAAGGCAATAGTAAATTGTGTACCAAGGGAGAAATGTTGGAGGAAATTTGCAACTTTTTTCTCCGTGGTGCACTTACTATTTTTTCTCTCGGCGGGTAGAAAAAGTGTCTTTTTTCTCCCGGATTCGCGAAAGGAGAGTGCAAACTTTTGGCCCGGCGAGAGAAAAAACAATATATTACCTATATTCCTAGTTTATGAATGAATGTCTATTTTAGCGTTGTTATTTTATTTTTAAGTAAGTAATGATTGAAGACTCCAAAGTGTATGTAGGTACACAACGGTGCACAATTTTGAGCTCGGTGACTATTGCCAAGTGGCAGATTGCCCGTGCTACTGTTCCAGTGACTTATTGTATTGTACAACATTTATCGCTTTGAGTCTTTCACCCTTTTGGTCAGTAGGTACACAAGACAGAA
This sequence comes from Zygaena filipendulae, assembly GCA_907165275.2. Classification (NCBI taxonomy): domain Eukaryota; kingdom Metazoa; phylum Arthropoda; class Insecta; order Lepidoptera; family Zygaenidae; genus Zygaena; species Zygaena filipendulae. The sequence goes on from OU015649.1 coordinate 6,453,728, forward strand.
GACAGTGCCAAGCGTCGAGGCGGATGTGTAAGAAACAATAAGATTAAATACTTAAATTTAACGCTGTTTTGTATTTTTAATAACATTTTATGAATAGGGTATTTGATGATGATTTGAATTTTAATTGTAGATTGCTATACAAAGGCGGTCAAGTGATCAAATACGTATATAATATACTAGCTGACCCGCGTGGTTTCACCCGCGGTAATTTCGGAGTTCCCGCGGGAATTCCAGGATAAAATATAGTTATAAACCTTCCTCATGAATCACTCTATCTATTGGTGAAAACCGCATCAAAATCCGTTGCGTAGTTTTAAAGGTTTAAGCATACATAGGGATATAGGGACATAGAAAGCGACTTTATTTTATACCATGTGTCCATGTAGTGATTTCGGCACACAACTGAGGGAAGCGAGGATGGAGGATACTTTATATACAATTGTTTGAGGGCGTATTTTATCATGCACACCCGAGTTGAATACTATTACTTTTCATCACCAATCCGAGGAGATAATTATAAATACTCACTACTTTTAATGACAATTCGCTCGTAGTGCCATCTGTTGTTAAGTAGAAAAGCAGGAGGAGGATCTCTTTTTTAAATCCGAATCATCAACGAAATAGCAATTTCTTGTTTTCAAGATTGTTAATTTGATGGTTAAACAAACTTACCTAGTGATGTTTGACCATAATTATACGAGACGTTGCATCCGAAGAGATTTATTAGAGATGTTTTACTATGTAGTCCATTCTTCAATGTACTAGCATCGCACACAATTATTTAGAGCTATAAAGGAGAATCAAAAATAAAAAGATATTCAATTGACTACTGTGTACCCCTCCTCCCCGCCCCACCCGGCGTAGCGCCTGCGTTGCCGCACGCCGCCGTGCCAGCTCATTTTTTCAGAGCACCTATTTCATGGCATGGGGTAACGTTAATACTTATAGATGTATAAGTTTTTAACGAAACCTATGGGCAGGGAGGGTAATAAATCTCTTCGGATGCAACGTCTCGTATAATTATGGTCAAACATCACTAGGTAAGTTTGTTTAACCATCAATTATACTGCGACGTTGCATCCTCGAGATTTATTAGAGATGTTTTACTATGTAGATGTTTAGCGCTCACCATGAAATAGGTAAAAGATAGGGAAAGAAGAACGATGATAAACCAAGTTAAATCAGCGAACACGAGTAGAGAAAAAATATAATTAGACTTGTACGAATCGGGAAGAAAACGCAAAGCTTTTAAGCAGAGGGCGCTGTGTGTTTGTTACCTGTCAAAACACTTTTAAAACAACTGATTATTGGCTTTTTGAATTTCTAAGCACTAGTTTAGCTTTGTTAAGTCTTTAAATTAGTTTCGTGATGTATATGTATGTTCTAGACGTGGTCTCACAATCAGTTTCTTTAAAATGTTTCCTACATAACCTCAAAAAATCCCTTGATTTATTTATCACTCTTTCCTTAATGTTAAACCACTTGGGAATTGGTGTACACCTATTTCCTCACAATCAAAAGCTACAACAGCGTCCCATAATTTAATTAACTAGTGAAAACAACAAAAATACACTCAGTTTCTATGTAGATTGACAGATCTTGTGTAACAAACATTTGGCGCCCTCTAGGTTGGAACTAATTGCCAGTTTTCTACCCCATAATTTTACAAAATATTTATATATTTTGTTTATCTTGTATTTATATAAATGTTTATTAATCAGAGTCATTATTGTAAGCTGCTTCTGCAAAGAGTCTATCCTCATTTATGGGATACAGTGGGATAAAGTTAAGGCATTGTGAGTTAAAGCATTGTGAATAGGTCGTTTCGTGGTCAATAATTTTCTGTATTTAGTAAGATTTTTTTTTTTTTTTTTCATTAGAGGTATTGACTTTCAGTTGGTTAAGCAGATCAAGGACAGCGTCTCTGCACGTTGTGCAGTCGACAACGCAAGTAGAGCTATTCGTTTCTTGGTTAGTTTTTCGAGCGGAAGGCTCTCTTTTGGGTACTAATTTGTTATATTGAAAAATTTAAAGATATAGGTATATCAGCGATAAAGCAATCAATATTATTTCAGGAAGAGGCGTAACCAAGGTTTACTTGGCCGGTTTAGAACTATCATTGTGCCTGATGCTCTATCGGTAGCTTATTTTTTTTTTTTTTTAATTTTCTTAAGCATTTGAAGAGAGAGAAGAGAGGGGAAAAAAAATCGTAACGGAAGTACTAGATACTCCAATCTACCATGAGTGCGTTAAAACGTCTGTAGATATGCCGAGATAAATAAAGTGGGCTTTTCTTTGGCTTTGGAAGCAAAGCAAAATTAATATCGATGATCAATTTAAAGACTGAATGAGTCAAACTCCACTCGGTATCCGACAAAGGTTTTTTAACACCTTTAAAAAATTTTGAACGGAAAAAAGTACATTTACTGTAAATAAATAAAATATCAGTCAATATACTATGTCAAGACTCCACATCGGCTTCGCGGTTGTTTCCTAAATTTATGTACGACGCGACGTGAAGATCAAAAGAAGTCTTCCCTCGCGTCTCTTGATCTGTCGGAAACTTTGCAAAGCACATTAGACCATAAACCGATGTTCACCGATGCACGATAGGTACACCCCAACCTGTTGGAGAGGCAGCGGAGAATATTTCCAAAGTGTTAACGGTTCTTACGAGTTTTGTTTTTTGAATGCCTAATATTTTATTATTAATCCACCATGAAAAAACTGATTCAAGGGAAGTACCTGCCTGGCATGATTTTAAAACTGTTTAAAACTCTCTCCAACAGCTTGGATTGTTTGTCTAATGGCAGTATTTTTCTGTTTGAAAACCAAAAAATATGCTTCTTTTAGGTCTATGGTCGCCATAAGCGGTTTTTAAAACACAAGTATCGTAATAGTCCGTAGGTCTTCCATTTTGAACTGATTTGACTTGATAAACTCGTTAACTCTCGTTAACTCGTTTGAAATTCTTACCAATATTAAAAAAGCGAGAGTGTGTGTTTGCAACTCTTTCACGCAAATACCACTGAATGGATTATAATGAAATTCACATTAACATAGCTTATACATCAGAATAACACACAGGGCACCCTTTATTCCGGAATTCCCGCGAGGTCTGTGAAACCAACGCGGGTGAAACCGCAGGGAACAGCTAGTCTATACTAATATTATAAAGAGGAAAGATTTGATTTTTGGTTTGCTTGTTACGATTCAACTCAAAAACCACTGGACCGACTTCAAAAATTCCTTCACCATTAGAAAGCCACATTATTCCTGAGTAACATAGGCCACATTTTAATCCGGAATTACCGCGGGAACTCTAAAAACATCACGGTTGAAACCGCGCGGGACAGCTAGTTAAGAATAAAGTGAACTTTTGAGTGTTGAAAAATTGTCAAAACTGCACTGCAATGACTGTATAACTTAGTGGATTAGATATTGCAATATTTAGGTGGTAACTTTTAGTAGAGCTTAAGGTGTTATATTCGGGGACCGTAAACTGGAATACAGTGCGATCAAAAGGAATTTTAAAGCTCCTTATACATAATTAGGTATATAACAACTACATCTAAAACGACTAAATCATCTATAATTGATTGCCACTCATACTAAAAATATCTAGGTGACCGAGCTTCGCTCGTAGTGCTATCTGTCGTTAAGTAGAAAAAGCAGTACCAAACACTCATTTTTCATTGCCTGAAAACGCAGATAAAACAACCCTGCATACTAAATTTCATGAAAATCTTTGGAGTCGCGTCCGAGATTCAGATTATAAGTATAATATGTATCTATACCACAGATTCCATACTAATAATTATTATAAAACTGAAGAGTTTGTTTGTGTGTTTAAACGCGCCAATCTCAGCAACTACTGGTCCCATTTGAAACATTTTTTCAGTGTTAGATAGCCCATTTATCGAGAAAAGCTATACAAATACATAATATGATCCCGCTAAGATCAATAAGAGCGGAGCAGCAATGAAAAATGTTACAAAGAACGGAAAAAATATTCCGTTACGCTACTTGAACGGTTAAAGTTACGCAAAAATCATGTAGTTATGGAATATATTTTGCATCAGTAAAGAATTTTTCTTAAATTAACGCGGTTGAAACCGCGGGACACAGCTAATGTATATATATATATACACGAATTGCTTTTTAGTAGATGTAGACGATATAATCTACCTGCGTGGGATACTACCTCAGTTATTACGGTTTGTATGGTTTGGTCGTTACTGACGTTATACGTTCGTTACGTATAATAATGAATTTTTTGTCTTTTATATAGCAAATCCTGTTTTTCTTCTTATGTAAGGCCGTCTACTAGAAGCCATCCCCAACGTTTAGAGATTTTGTCGGAAATGGCCAAACACTTCTTTGATCACCAAGGGATTTTAGGATTTTTTGAGGTAAGGTATCCTCAATTACCATACTAGTGCTTGCGTCTGGTTGTTCAGTTGCTAGTAGCACTGTCATCTCCTTCTGAGTTATTTTAGGGAGTGAACCTTTCGCTGTTCACTTCGGTTTTCATCTCCGAAGGCCCAATTCTCTTCTATGGAAAGAAATCTCGAACCAGATCGTTCGTGTAAGGGTGCACTTGTTTAATCACCGCGACATGAAGTTGACCTTGGAAGGTACTTTAAGGGTGATCTGGACTTTAAGCGGTGCTCATTTCGATCGCGAGAGCCTGGTAATATAGTGCACAAACTGTTGAGGCACTCAAATATTTTAACGTCTTTGGGCGTAAGCACGTTACGACACGAGACGGATGAAGCTATCTATCATGAACACGTCAAGTAGTATAGCTTAGAGTCGACACGATCCTGGAAATGTAGTGCACAAGCTGTTGAGGCACTCGAATATTTTAACGTCTTTGGGCGTAAGCACGTTACGACGCGAGACGGATGAAGCTATCTATCATGAACACATCAAGTAGTATAGCTTAGAGTCGACACGATCCTGGAAATGTAGTGCACAAGCTGTTGAGGCACTCGAATATTTTAACGTCTTTGGGCGTAAGCACGTTACGACACGAGACGGATGAAGCTATCTATCATGAACACGTCAAGTAGTATAGCTTAGAGTCGACACGATCCTGGAAATGTAGTGCACAAGCTGTTGAGGCACTCGAATATTTTAACGTCTTTGGGCGTAAGCACGTTACGACGCGAGACGGATGAAGCTATCTATCATGAACACGTCAAGTAGTATAGCTTAGAGTCGACACGATCCTGGAAATGTAGTGCACAAGCTGTTGAGGCACTCGAATATTTTAACGTCTTTGGGCGTAATCACGTTACGACACGAGACGGATGAAACTATCTATCATGAACACGTTTAGTATAGCTTAGCCATGATTGCATCAGGAAAAATAGCCATATTCCATTCTTTCGTCAGAGTATCTTGTTATCAACCATGATCACGTAAATAATAGCAGTACATAAATAACAGGCACGTAAATAGAAGCAAGCATACGTAAATAAAAGCATAATAAAGCATAAAATGAAATAAAAAGTGGGTATGCTAGCAATGTTACATTAGCTGTGCTTTTATTATGGCTATACTCGTTAAAACGATGGTTCAAGAACACACAAAGGTGGGTTATTTTACGATGAATGCATATTATCAAAGCTTTCCATTTATTTGTTTATTAATTGAATTATAATAATGTGACACCTAAAGGTGAGTAAACAACGACTTACCATCGCATGTCTGATGCACAGGGACCGACGAAGGTAAAGCTCAATGCGTTGTAGTCGTTTTGAGATATTCGCTTCTTTCTCTTTGTTTGTACGTTTACCCATAGTTAACCTTTAACTTCACATTATTTTATTATTTTATTATTTTTTGTAGGTAGAATAAAAAGTATTTTAGCTCAAGATTACAAAAAACCTATTTAGTAGTGGCGATGCCGGCACACAAAAAACGAATGAGCTGGCACGGCGGCGTGCGGCAACGCAGGCGCTACGCCGGGTGGGGCGGGGAGGAGGGGTACACAGTAGTCAATTGAATATCTTTTTATTTTTGATTCTCCTTTATAGCTCTAAATAATTGTGTGCGATGCTAGTACATTGAAGAATGGACTACATAGTAAAACATCTCTAATAAATCTCGAGGATGCAACGTCGCAGTATAATGTTACGTAGGTACTTATAATTTTTTTTATCAACTGAAGTAGGTAAGTACCTAGTATAATAATATACTTAAATAGCTGGCTCTAATAAAAAAAAAGTGTTTTTATTTGCTAGAAGTAGAAAATTATGCTCCAACTGAAGCTTTTTAACCGACTTTATGTATGTACATTAAATTCCAGCAATATGTCGTTTGGATAGTCTGTTTCCGGGAAACGAACCGACGACGACGTGGGCGGGGCGAGCGGGCGCGGTTAGAGTTCTTCTCCACATTTTCTCAGTCAGGAAGTAGGTACCACTATATCCGACGACGGTACCTATGACGCGTTCAGTCGTCAAAAATCACTACCTAGTACCTACATACCTACCCCACATTTTTCAGAAAACTACAGATGTCTAATTTTATTTATGAATATCGGCAAGTAGCATCCATATTTCATAGAATACTTAATAAATAAATAAGATCACACTCACTTTTGTGACAAGTAAAATAATTTTTTCACATCTTTTAATTTATTTATTTAGGCATTATTATTAAATAAGTATTTTATGTATAATAAAACTTATGGAAAACTTAAAACTTAAAATAAAAACTATTTATATGCGTCGCGGTACTTTTCATATATGTATATTATAATAATATCTGGGTCGCCGAGCTTCGCTCGTTGTGTATAGCGACATCTGCTGTTAAGTAGAAAAACAAACACTCATTTTTCATTGCCTGAAAAAACACGGATAAAACGTTTTCTAAAAATGAAACCTAGCTAGATCGATTAATCGCTCCGGAAGCCCCCTGCATACTAAATTTCATGAAAATCGTTGGAGCCGTTTCCGAGATTCAGATTATATATATATACAAGAATTGCTCGTTTTAAGATAGTAGATAGATAGATAGTGGTAGGTACCTGTTATAATAAAAATACTACGGTTCGGCTTCGGTACAAATTTTATCTAAAGCAGGTCTTCCTGTACTCAATCAGCTGTTTTTACTATAGGTAACTAAATAAAAAGTTATAAGAGAGCTCACGATCACACAAAATTCGACAATGATTTTATTTAATGTTTTTTTTTAAACGCAACTTACCTTATATTTTATTATTTATATAATAAAAAAAATTACCCTCTTAAAATCATGTGATTCATTTTAATTAATATTGGACCTTCCATCAATTGTAAATTAATTAAACAGGCTTCCATGTTTCTCGCTGATAAAACTCTACGCCGCGCGATGGTCCACTAAGCAGAGATGCCACGCTTGCAAAACTAATTAGATTAATTTCTCAAGTCAGTAAGCTCTTACGCAAGTGCCTACTGTCGTTTTATGCAAATAACCTTTAATTGTATTATAAAGTTATAAATGGTTCGAAGTTTTCCTTGCTGTCTACAAGGTTGCTATTTTTTTTTTGTACTTAACATGGGTATAAATTAAGAGAACAATCTCAATGATGACAGTTACAGAAGTTAACCAACTTTCTGGACAAAAACATAAAATTTTAATCTATGTACCTACTAAATCGTATCTGACCCTTGTCAGTAGTAAATGAGCCTAATTAACTCTCGCGGGAGTAATAACTGTTTTCAAACTTCGATTAAAATAATTTGGCTCCAATTCGTAATGGACTTTTTCGTAATAAAATTGTTGGAAAGAAAAGTTCCAGACATACATTTTAAATAAATCTCATGACACCTAATGAGTCCCAAGGCTCAAACACAGTTGTATGATGTTTTCTCTATACAGTACCAAACTTATACCAAAGCTAATGACGTACCTATTTTCTCTGGTACAATATACCTACTTTACGTATTTTCCCAAATACACCATTTGCATGACTTTGCAAATACATTGTTAGGAGAGTCTGACGTCTGGATACAAATTTCCTACGAGTCCGGGAATCGTCGAGGGCAGCATTCGTATGGTTTACGTTGACGACAAAACGCTTAGCTTGCTCTCGAGTTGAATACAACATCCAGTGCTATCCAGTTCGGAAATAAACGACCGACTGAACGCTGAAGCCTGAAGCACGCTGCAGCAGACTTGGATAAATAGATAAATTTCAATAAAAACACGATGTCACTTTTTTGGAACATTCCAACTTCTTGGGACCGGTGGGAACACGGGTCGTGGCTCGTGGGTCCTTTTTTTCATGGTTTTATTTAGTGGCAATATTTGCGCAGTCATAAATGTTAAGGTCTAAATTAATTAATTTATTTATACGGTATAATAAAGTTTTAAGTGCACTTATTGTTAGTATTGTTTAATCTTATGGAGAAAGGTTATCACTAGGTCAGCTAATTTCGCGTGTGAGTAAACATTACCTAGATATACATATTTTCTCTTATCACTGGGTCAACTAATTTCTAATTTCACGTAAAACTTTTGTAATTAGATGTTTTATTCCCTCTTTAAAAATTAGATTTACATTTTAGGTCTAAAGTAAATAAATTCACAAAAGAGATTGTCAATAATAGTTATGTTACAAATTTTTATAATATACTAGTTGTGCCCCGCGGTTTCACATATTAGTGTTTATTTTTTAAATGGGGTGTATTAGGTTTGCAGTTAATTCATTAACACGTTGTATATGTCATGGATACTCTATTACAGAGTAGAGCGATTTATGGACCAATAAGGGCTCCCACACAAAACCGCGAATTCGCATCGCATCGTGCATATCTGCGAACTCGCAGCTTTCATCTGAGAAATTTAAAATAAAGTTCAAAAATAAACGCATCGCATCGCATCGCATCGCGGTTTTGTGTGGGAGCCCTAAAAGGTTTTTCAGTCGACGCACAAATGTTGCGTCTAAGGTGGTAGTTTTTCCTAGAACTGAATGACATTAAAAATGACTATATAATATTTGACGATGCGTGAAGTGAGAGGTCCCGAGTTCGATTCCCGATAGGGGTAGTTAGTGTGATGAACGTTCCAATCTGGGCGCGTTCGCTGGTTTAGAACGACACAAGCTTACAGCTTAGTGTGGTGGCAAGACTTTCCGATAATAATACTGACTCCTTTGGAATAATTTGTTAGGTGAGATTGATTTTTAAGTCGATTCAGATGCAAATAGCGATTTTACTTTGCCGGTTCGATTGTTAAATTCGTGATGATGAATGATAATGCCTATAGCTATTATCGTTGATAAGAATCTAAAACTTTAAAATATTATATAGCGGTTCCACACGGTTTAATCCGCTTGATTGATTTCGGTTACCTCGGAATTTCCAGGATAAAAGTATCATATTATACCTACCTTTTTTTTGTACCTACCCCTGACAATGCCTATGCATTTGACGATAATCGGTTAAGTAGTTAAGGCGTGAAAAGATAACAGACAAACAGACAGGGTTACTTTCGCATTTATAATATGTATTAGTATGGAATATGGATCGATTTAGTAAATTTAAACACGAAGGTATACGTATTATACGTAAATATGTGTACACTGACCCATGAAATTGCGTTAATATTCATAGTGTAACCTCGCAAATTTATTTTTATGACATTGATTTATGAGCAGCGTACCTACCTACTGTCACGCGCCCTTGTACGGTCCCGGCATTGTTATTAAGTATATTTTTAATACATATTATACTCTTATATACATAGAAGTTATATAAAATTAAATAATTTTTGTCACATAATATGAGTTTTCGTACATATATATATATATATATTTCCGGTTCTGTATCATGCCACTAAACTATCCCCTAGCCAAAAGGTTGACTGGTATCGAATGCCTCAGGCATTAAGTCCGCCTTTTATACGTAAATGTGCAATAAAGTTCTTTAAATAAATAAATATTTTTAAAAATAACCTCGTAGGAAGGGTACCGACCCAATTTTATTAGCAACTAGCTGTTCCCTAGTTTCACCCGCGGTAATTTCGGAGATCCCGCGGGATTTCCGGGATAAAAGTACCCAGTAGAAAATGCGCTTTTCTGTAGATACTCTTGATAACGTGTATACAAAATTTCATGATAAGCCGTTAAGGCGTGAAAGCGTAACAAACAAATACAAACTCACTTTCGCATTTATAATATCTATAGTATCTAAGGATTAATGGAACATAATAATTTATCCTAACCCATTGAATGGCTCCTTTAAAGAAAAGACACGACAGTCACTAGCTAACTCTAGTGTTACAGTTATGTTAAAGTTGAGATTGTCGCTTTAACTGAATTTCAAAGTTAATCGCTCTGTCTTTTGCAATGCATATACGACCAACAAATTGCTGCTTGTATGTGTGTGCACTTCCTGTAATTAGTCGAAGTCGCTTTGACTGTTTCAAGTTGAGATGGGAGTCATTTAACATTAGAAGCATGCACTTGGAGGTAACGGCTCATTCTCAACTAAACACTTTTTTAAATTTAAAAAGTGACTTGCCAACAAAATTAAATAGTTAAAGTGATGAATAATAACAAGCTAAAAATAATGTGAAACACTTTTGAACGTGTTTCACATAATAAATTATATATTTATATCTAAATATATAATACATTTTATATTTAGATATAAATATATAATTATAATTATCACATAATAAATTATATATTTATATCTAAATATATAATGTATTATGTAAATAATTGCTAGTTAGCTGTTCCACGCGCAATTTCACTCTCGTTTATTGTGCATTTCTTAGTATATCGAGATGAAAGGTCAAACGTCTTATGTGGTCTTATGTCTTAGGTCTTATGTCTTATTTCAGAACCTAAGTAACTCATAGGTAATTACGTAATTTACATAATACATAATATGTGTTTCCTTTATTAAGGTAAGCTCAATATGTTTTTTAAGTTTCAAAATTTTCTGCAATGTTAATAATAATTTGAGATTTGTAGTAATTTTGAGGATTTCCGCAGGAACTCTGACTTACCGGGATAATAGGTACGTGCATGGCTTACGCGTCTCCAAACTGTACTTATCTAAACTTATCTATACATCTATACATACATATAGATAAATTTAAGGTGTCTGTTTGTAATTCCAAATTAACAGCTTTTAAGTTTATTTTCAATTTCCATTCACTCTGTTAATTCATACTTCAGGAGCGTTAATTATTCGCGCTGGGTCTCGCAGCTCTAGCGCCTATTACAGAGCTGACTGCTCTTAATTGTTCTTATTATTCAATTTTATCGACTTCACTCGAAGTTGTCAAAGTACTAGAAATTATTGTTTCATTGGACATAAAATATTCATAAAACAAATCATTAAGAGAATCTGTATATCTTCGTTTATTGAATATTTTTACGAAAACTGAGGAGAGATTCGTTTTGTCGTACCTAGAAGTAAATAAATAAAAAAAAAAGTTTGCGGTAGTAGCAAGGGTTTAACGGTAAGGTATGGCAATATTCACCATCAATATTGCAGAGGCTGATAAACTCTAAAGAGCGACCTTCAAGCAATATATTTTGTACCTACTTATTAGCAAGTATTTTTCGATCCATGTCAATATCCATTTATCAAGCATTTGACATTTGGCCAGTCGATCGACGGCTACTGCTTCATACTACTAAAATTATTAAAGTGAATATGTTTGTGAGGATGTGCACACAGGCAAATTTTTATTCCGATACAAAGAGTGCCTGAGAGAATCCCAGAATTCACACAAGCTAATGCGCTTATTACACTTTGCAATTTTAGGGCACCAATTTAGGACTCTAACGGCCGCACTCAGAGTCGACTTTAATGATTACTTAGAATACTTAGTTAAATATACATTTTTAAAACAAAACTGCCGCAATCAGAGAAGTTCAGTAAATTAATGTTAATTGGAATTTAATGAGATGTAACTCAATTAGTTAAATGCCAACTAACATTAATTTATCAAACTTGTCTGATTGCGGCAGTTTTGTTTTAAAAATCTATACTTAACTAAGTAATCATTAAAGTCGACTCTGAGTGCGGCGGTAAATTGGATATAAATGGTCCCTAAATTGGTTCCAATTTAGGGTCGGTGAGTGAGAGAGAGAGTGAGTGATCACATTAAAATGTACCCTACATAAGTCGATTTAAGGTACAATTTAGTGTAGTGTGATTACTCGCTCTCTCTCTCTCTCTCACCGACCCTAAATTGTACCCGATTTAGAGCACTAAATTGGTGTCCTGAAATTGCAAGGTGTAATAAGCGCTTAAGCCTTAGGATAAATATTTCACTCTAACACACACGGGTGAAGCAATATACCTACCTACTAGAGCATTTCTCCATATATTTTTTTTGTTCGCAATGTTTGGAATTTACTGCTCAATTTAATGCTATCTCATATTGTGAGGGTGTGTCATATTGTAACACATTTATACCTATCAAATATATTAAATTTATCGTGGTGCCGTAAATTGTCTTGAAGTCGTAATATTTTAATACTGTATTAAGATTGAGATTAAAGTTAGATACCTACATATCTACCTACACAGCTCAAAAAAATATAGATACATGTTCCGAACAACTGCAAGCTATTTCTTTTTCCGTTTCTGCTAATAACCTATTAGTTCTGCGTTAACTGTATACGTATGTTGTATGTAATTGAATCAAAAATCCTATCACTGCAGTACCACTTAGTAAAAAGATATCTACTTTTCATGAAGATATAAAGAGTTCCCGCGCGAGGGTTGTTTCGTGATTCCCGCCAGAGAAACCACAAGAGGGATCTGTCTGGTATAGGCATAGTTTTTGGTTTAAGGCTTTCGAAAGTAATCTGTATCTTGTAAGGTACAATTAAAAAAATGTGTTTGTCCTCTATTCACTCATATAACGTAGGTTAAAAAAAATCTGCGCGCTATGTATCTTTGATAGGTTGTTGTGCGCACATCGGGGAAGGTTTTTCATAAAAAAAAGGCATCACAACGCTATGCACTACCTAATACCTATATATTTCATAATAATAGACGTTTTCTTACTTACACTGTCTTCTTTCATAAACCTACCCCATATGTAGTCTTTGTCGTTTCAGTTTGATGTACAATATTTTTTTCAAGGATAGGTAATCGTTTATTTATCCTACACATTTATCATCTTTTCATATTTTTTAAAAGACAGCGCGTGGTTCAATAACCATCCAATTTGCATAACCTAATTTCTTGTGTCTGCGTCAAATAGCTGACAAATCTTGTGGCGCTCCGCCCATAACGGATGCGCTGTTGATCCCAGTGAGATTCCACAAAAAGTTCAAAAACTAATTATGACCCGTCTAAATCGATATATATTATATTTAAATGAAAACGGACACTTTATAAAACAGATCTACTTAATCCCACTGTAAGAAATATCGATGGTAACGATATCATTTCATAGACTAATACAAACATACTGGATGTGAAGGACATAACGAATTCAGTATTCTATATTTGCTCCAAATATATTTTTGTATCTACGTACATAACTACATATATAACACGTTCCATAGAAAACGCTAAAAGACCAAAGTGAGCTAATAAAACACAAAATCTGTCTTTTCCGGGAGTCGAACCCAGAACCTCTTGGTTTGTGGCGCTGCATGATTACCACTTATATCAATCCAGTCACCATTGTAGATAGACGCGAGTTTATAAATCGAAAGGTGTACGTGTGTATCTTTGATGCCATAGAAAAAAAAAATATGCATAGCGCCGTTAGTGCCGCCTCACTAAAATTATTTAAATTTGCGTTATCATGAAAATTCACATATTTTTTAATTAATGTTTTTTTTTATTACAAACTCTGCGTCGTCATACACGTGTGGGTACCTAGGTCTATACCTATATATACCTAATATGTGTGTCAGGACTCGGAGTAATTCAACATCACTTTATTTATTTAATGCCTGGGTACCTATGTTACTCCTATGTATGAGTGTACCTAATACCTACCTATTCTTTTTTTAAACACAATTTTTAATTTAATTGTACAATTAAACAGTCTGTTAAACAAACTCAACTCGCACGTAAAAACATAACCGAAATAAAATTTCATCACATTCTTATTATTATGTTGTATTATATATGTATGTATATTATTGTTTTAATTATGAATTTGTCGACTTCATAATCAAGTTTTCCTTTACCTTCCATAAACATTCAATTTACAGAAGGTAGTAGACGTAAGTTAATTACTTGGTAATGAGTGATATAAACAAGTATAACAACTTTTTTAGTGTTAATTCTGAGATAAAAAAAAAATAGAAATTTTTTTTTCATGCTATTTTTTGTGTATTTTATTTGTCACAGTATTCAGTAATCTAAAAAATAAAATCTTTCTTTTTTAAACCATCAGATTAGGTGATCAGAGTATTATTATTCCTCCAAATAATCGTGAGATTATTTATTGATCAGGACGACGACGACATCAAGCTGAACCATCTGCATAAAAATTTGATGCGCTCGAGTATTTCAAAATAGTGATTACTTTTTATCCTGGAATTCTTGTGGGATCTCCGAAATTACTGCGGGTGAAACCGCGCTGATCAGCTAGTAATAAAATAAAATTTCACATAATATAAGGTATCTTAACTATACATTTCCGATACCAACTCATATAAGTGCTGTTCCCAAGGTGCGTTCAAAAGTTTGCATTCAAGAGTGCGCTTTTACCTACTAATAAAACTGCGACACGACTGACATACCTGGCGAAAAATTAAATTCCCCTTGATAACGGAACGGGCTGTGGCTGCGCGAATCGTGACTAAACCGAAGCTGAAGTCCAATTCTATATATGATATTTTGTGATACTAACCCTTTTCTTTTCAATTCCGTATATTAATCAATGCTTGTTCTGCGCCTACGAGAATAAAATATATAAATACCTGAGTTAGGCGGGCACTGTTACGCTCCAGAGGCGGGATTATTTACTGACATTGTTAACCTAGGGGTGAAAATATGTTATAGTAATAGTTCGAGGGACTAAATAAGTTTTTAAATCTAAGTAAACACTGTGCTTTTCCTTACGAATACAAAGACCAAAGTAAAAATAAAAGGTTCCATAAAATCCCCCATAAAATTTCTAAGTCATTTAAAGGACAATGTATACGCTTTTACAACAAACTCCCAAACGATGTAATTAATTTGTCAATTAATAAATTCAAGACCCTTATTAAACACAGATTATGGGATAAAGCATATTATAGTATAGTAGACTATTTAAATGATACAAACGTTTGGGAATGAATTGCTCTATCCAATTACTATTTTTTGTTCTCCTAGTTTATAAGTATTAAGTACAATCATTAAATTAAAAGACAGCCCTGCTGAGTTTCTTGTCAGTTCTTCTCAGCAGACGACGTATACCGAACTGACGGTAATTTATAGTTCTAAGAACCTGCTGACGATTAAAAGTGATTGTAACAACCAATCCTAAGTAAATAGCTTTTGAATTTTGTTTTTCTTTTTTTTTTTTATTTTGATTGATATAACAAGAAAAACTGCGAAAGTAATCATTTAAAATCATTAAAAATCAACACTAGCAGTGGCTACGAATTCAAGCAAGAGTCATTTTAATCTAGTTTCCTTGTTTAATATTCTTTTTATAGCAGCAGTTAAAGCGAGGAAGCAGCTTAGCGCCCGTTGTAAGATGCGATGCAAGGCGCTAAACAAAATTAATGGCTTTTGCAGTGGAGTCCTAACCGCGGGCACGCCTGCTGCCTTAATTTGGAAAACATGTGATGCGCTGCCCAACCACTTCTCCGCCACTTCTGTTGCCAATTTCGATGCGAAATACGAGGTCAGGGTTAGCAGATATGTAGGCGAGGACTCCTGGAACACTAGGGTCTCAGGACTATGTATATTATCAGGATTTTAAAAAAAGGTCTCCACTTTGGCGATTTGAAATGAACTTTATGATGTCCAAAAGATGGTATTTGTTTTATCGAAAAATAACTTCTGTTGCCTGCTTGAATGTATATATATTATTTTGTCTTATATCATTAGTTTTGGCAGCTGAAATCAATTTGTGCCAATTTATCCGATAGACGAAATACTGTAAAATTTACTCCGTATTTAATCTTTAAAGTTTAAATATCCGAGCTATTTTTAGTCATCCCGCGACCCGGTATATACTCGCATTCCGGTATAATCCCCACCATCTGGCAACCCTAGATGCAAATGATAAACTTAAATTAGAAGGACTTGTATTCTTTCACTTAAATATATTTTTTGTTTTGTTTTTTTTACTAGGTTCTTTTGTTTTATTTTATCAGTGAACTCCTAGTTTTAACTAGTCAACACCGTGTATCATGTCACAGTAATAAGTTATTACTTGCAACGAATAAAAACTTATCTAGTATTATATTATCTGTACCTATACGGAGTACTTGCTCACAAGATAAATAGAGAAACGAAAACATAAAGGATCGTTGGCGACAGGGATCGATTGTATCACTATGTTACAGTGGTACATGTATGTACCTTTGTTTTTATCAATATATTATAATACTAGCTGTGCCCCGCGGTTTCACCCGCGTTAATTTCGGAGTTCCCGCGGGAATTCCGGGATAAAAGTATCCTATGTCCTTCTCTGTATCCCTGACAACGTGCTTGCCAAATTTCATCCAAATCCGTTCAGCCGTTTTTGCGTGATTGAGTAACAAACATCCAAACATCCACACTTTCACATTTATAATATTAGTAGAATGTTCTTCCGAGAACCATTCATTGAAAACCATAGGCAGAAGCTATATATTAAGAATCAGTGTTTAGAATATCAGCGACTCAAGATTGACTTACGAAACCATATTTTATCCAGTTGGATCACTTATCACATTTAAACTGGTTTCACATTCCGCGCTGTAAGTTGTAACCCAATCTTTTACCCTTCAGGCAATTTATTTCGTACTAGCTGTTCCCCGCGGTTTCACCCGCGTGAACTTCACAAACCTCCTAACGAACTTAAAAGTATCATATGTCATTTAAGGATACTCAAGCTTTCGTATCAGTGAATTTTCAGAATCTGTTAAGTACAATAGTACCCTAATACTATTTATCGAAAATCCCTACTTGTAAGTTTACAAACTTTACCTCTTCGTATTCCTAACATTTAAGTAAGGCATGGTAGAATGCCTTACTTATGGGTGCCAAACTTGGACGTTTGATTTAAAAACTAGAAACAAGATCCAGACTACTCAAAGAAGAATGCAACGAAGCTATCTAGGTATAAAATTAAAAGATAAGGGGAGAAATGTAGACATCCGCAAAAAAACAAAAATAACTGACGCACTAACTTTCTCACAACTTTCTACAGCAAAAATGGAAATGGGAAGGTCACGTGGCTAGGTACAATGACGATCGATGGACTCAAAGAGTAATAAAATGGTCTGGACCACGTGGCACTAGAGCTAGAGGTCGGCCAAATGTTAGGTGGGCAGACGAACTGGTGTCAGTAGCAGGCCAAAAATGGCTGGACACTGCTACGGATAGAAGCGAATGGAGTTTCTTGGAGGAGGCTTTTACCCAAAGGGGGTCCATACAGATATAACTCCATAAATATATAATTATGTTTCATAATGTGTTAATGTAGTAATGTATCAATGTAATTAAATATTAATTTATGAATGTATGAATGTAATAATGTAATAATATTGTAATAATGTAATAATCTAATAATGTAATAATTTAATAATATAATAATAGTATTTGTTATAATTTGTGTGCAATTAAATAAAGCTTTAATATCAATATCAATATTAATAATATATTCCTAACATTTAAATGCAAACGTGAGTTTCTTCGTTTGTTTGTTTAGATAAGGTTCTTATGAAAAAAGTTTGGAGTTCCTGTAGGAATCTCCGAAACGGGTGGACTGATTTTGATAGGACTTTCAGCTGATGTTATAAGAAGTAAATTGAAAAAAAAATGTGAAAACATCTTTGGTGCAATAAAGTATATTGTACCTATTGTATTGTAAATTAGGCTACTTTGGAGTTCCTTCGGGAATTCCGAAACTCATACAGCTAGCACCACTAGATCCTATAAAGGAAAATATACTGTATGGTAACCAATATTGGTGTGGGTCTAAATACCCCAATCTCAATACGAAGTATGATAGCAAGATATAAGCATCCTGTACAGTCAACTATAAGGCACCCTTCTAAACTACTCGACTATGCAGGCGTCCCATGCATCATGCATTACGTACATTGGCTACAAATCTCCATTAAAACCGCACGTAGCTAACATTTTGGTATGCACTGGTTAAGCATTGTCAATCGTAAATTAAGCCAGAGGAAATGTCGCGTTGGGTTATCTATTTGTCGAAAAACGTCTCGGTCACAAATAGAGTTTACGACGCGTCTTGGAGCACATCGTTCCCGTCGTAAATCGTCGAGGGTGAAGCCTGAAGTCCGCCTAGGTCACCGGCCTGCGTGACTGACGCACATACAAGCATCGTCGGAAACTGCCTTCTAAGCCACGGGGCCCTTACATTAAGTATCACTGATGACTAACTAAACGTAGGTACAAGTAATAAAATAGGTACGAGTATACTCATCTGTTTTAACTGGGCAAAGGATTTAGCAATAATTTCGATCTTATTACTTTCATGGAGGGAAAATTTTTGGGTGTTGACTTTGGCCTCTTAAACTTGAACGCCTGAGGTCATTAATGCAAAGGTAGCGCGGCGCTTTGTCGTGTAATTTCAAACATGATAATTAATTGAGACTTTTTGTATAAAAATATAGCACGTTTGAAGTATCTTTATTGATCACAAACATACACCCTTACACACACTTACACGCACATTCGCACATGCACGCGCGCAAACACACATACACACACAAACACACACACACACACATACACACACACACACACACACACACACACACAAACACAAACTCACACACAAACACACACAGCCATACAAACATCTACGATTTATATTTTATTTATGTTTTATTTTATTTTTTAAACTTCTTTATTTTAAATGTATAAAACTGTTTCTTATTCTTAGGTAATAAGGTTAGCTGAACAAAGAGGATACCTACTGTTTAATATATAATTGTAATTAGCTATAGAAGAGCGGGGTCTCCTAACACAGGTATTGTTATACTTAAAAGGAGACCCCAGTCATGTTCTAGTTTACTTTAAAGTTACCTATTGAATAAACTTATTTAAACTTATTTAGTGTGCATAATTTGGACTTGATTCTTATTTGAATCTTATTTTTATGTCAGAATCTGTACTCAGTTTGTCTGTTAACTTTTCACACCACGCTGAAAAAAATTCTATAAAATTTAGCTAGGATAGGTTTCTGTACCCCTGACAACGTGCATGCCAAATTTCATCCAAATCCGTTCAGCCGTTTTTGCGTGATTGAGTAAATATATATGCGAGGATAAGAGCTCGAAAGCGCATTTTCATCCGACTTGCTTCAAATTTATCGTCACTGCTCAGCTCCAATGTGTCTTAGCGTTATGTTATATAGCCTATAACCTGCCCAGGAGTATGGACTTCAATCGTACCAAGTTTGGTTAAAATCCCTTGAGTAGTTTTTGACCCATGCGTGCACATACAGACAGACAGACAGACAAAAAATTTCACCATCGATCACCATTCATCCTCCAATATTAATTTTGAATATATATTCAATGTACAGAATTGACCTCTCTTCAGTTTTATTATAAGTATAGATAAAAACATTGTTTAAAATACAGAAAAATCATTTTAATTTAGTGGTTTAGGTCTAAGTTCTTTTAGATATGACAAAGTTGTGGTTTTTGATTTGGGAAACATGAATGTTTTAAAATATTGTAGAGTCAGTCAGTAAATAGGTATTTAGTAAAATAAATCTGCTTGGTTTTGTAGTTATCCTGATTATGGTATAGAATTGCAAATGAAGAACACCCCCAAGCTCGGTTAGATTGAACCGAACGAAAGACGAACGAAGAAATGTGTGTTTTACTATGTATAGGTACGTATTTAACCCGTTCGTAAATAAACTTGCAATTCACGTGAATTGCAAGTTTCGAGTCGAGTCTTGCATTTAATGTAATGTTGGCTACTGCAATGATGTTGGTTGTTATGATTTTTGGGTCCCTAGTTAACGATCGATACGAAAACTTTGTCAAAACTTTGTCGAGACTGCTCGCCATTTATGTGTCGTATCTACCGATATTTTAACGGTTGTGCGTGTGCGTTTACCCGATGGAGGGGCACGTCATTTTAGTTTAGATAAGCTCTACCTGCCTACCTATAGGTATGCCTATAGGTATACCGTATACTTACCACATTAGATAAAGTTCCACTTTGAACTATTAATTAGACGCTAACAAATTACCCAATTCGAAAGATTTATAGATGTTAAAAATTAATCCTAAGTGGTCATAGTTGAAAATAATAATATTTAACCCTAAACTTTATTTAGTGAATCAATAAATGAATGTAGTATTTATAATGAACAATAATTTTATTTAATTCTCAACTACACCTATGGTCTCTAGATAAAATAATGATTTGCAAAGAATGGCAAGTACCTACCTATTAATTAGTTTATGGCATTGATTTAAAAATATATAATATTATTGTTCTATGGTTAGGTCATTGTCACGAAATATTGTTCACAAATCTCAAAGTAACGTCTCGTAATTTTATATTTGTTAACAAATATATGGTTCAACCTCTTCGGTAAAAGTCAAGTAAGTAGGTATAATGTAAAACAGCTCGTTACACTCATCTCATATCACTTACTTTAACGAGTGGATTTAAAATATTTACCTTATAGCTCGGTAGGCGGGCGTCTGTGACCGGTAGCGTTTCTGCGACCATGTTACGTGGATCTAAGCAAAATGTAAATATTCCTCACTCTGCTCACTTTGGTTGTATTTGTTAAAGTCAGCAGAAAATAAAGTACGGAATCACAAATTTTATTCGGGCGTGACTCTTGATACCTACTGCTATAAAAATAAAACCAAATATGTAAATGGTTTCACTTACGGAGAGTTGCTATAAAACATTTGAAATGTTATTGTTCATCGCTGAAGATTTCACGTTTATAATAATAACAATCCACTTCACAACTGCACACAGATATACCTACTTGATCCCACACCTTTCTCGTTCCATTTTTAATTTGATTTGGTTTGGTTTTGGTTGGTAATTTAGTGAAATTTGTTCATTGATTCTTTGGTGCCGCCAACTCAAATTACTTAGAAGTACTTATGAACTAAAAGATTTTATTATTTTTTGCTTTTCAGTTTTTTCAGTGGTTTAATTTTTCTATTAAAAAGTTTTAATTTAATTGCCATTATATACATATATAGATAGACTAACTGTCCCGCGCGGTTTCACCCGCGATAATTTCGAAGTTCCCGCGGAATTGTTCCATACTAACTTTTCAACCCCTTTTCATCCCCTTAGGGGTTGAATTTTCAAAAATCCATTCTTATGGGATGCCTACGTCATACAAAGAACACACCCTCCAAGTTTCAGGTCTCTACGATCAGGGGTTTGGGCTGGCGTTGATCCATCAGTCATTCAGGACAAAAGATTTTATATATATAGATAGATTTAGGCTGTGCGTTGATCCATCAGTCATTCAGGAGAAAGCATTTTATATGTATAGATAGATAGATGAAATATAGACAGAAGGTGCATTCTATTAATTTTTTTTATCAAGTACCTAGGTATAACTTGGAAATTCAACATTTTATGTATATCCTTCCCTACTAACTACGGGACCCACCTCTGTGTGGATTGAAATCCTTGATGAAAATAAACTTGGTTGGTGTTGTTTCATTAATTTCCAGCTGGGTCATTCTTCACAGTATTTTAACTTATCTAGTTTAACGAGCATTTTAAGCAACTGTAAAATTAAACTGAAAAAGTCCTATGAACTTTAATTTTTGTTTGTCTCGGTTATATTCAATCAATAGGTACGTGTAGAGTAACAAAGTTTATGTTATCGACTCGTGTCACCTGTTTCCTCCATTTAGTCCTGAGTCCTGACAAATAGCGAGTAGTTGCTAGTTTGCTACCATTCGTCAGATCCCAACAATACCTCATGAATGGGAACTGCGGGGTCGCATTTTGGAATGATTGTTTGTCGAGTCACCAATTTTTTATTTTTTGATAAACACAATTTCTAACGCTACAATATTGATAAAAAATATTTCTTATCAATCATGTAGCATAAATACCACTGATAAACACTACATAAATATTCAAATATTATATCGATTTAATCATTATTACATACAAATACATGGGTGTTATATTGAACAAGGGACTCATTCAAATTATTAATAACTGATCCCCATGTGTAACTTTAAAAAATAGAAATAAAATAATTACCGATAAATAATAGATACAAAAAAAAAACTATTTAAAAGAGCACCTTTTGAAATTTGAATGACAAAAAATACGCACAAATAAAAAAAAATCCTTTTTTTACTGACACAAAAATTAATGAAGGGACCGATATCTTCGATTCCCGCCTAAAACTCAAATATCTAATTATCTACCTAAACAGAATTTTGCCAGAAATTAAGCAGAAATGAACGTCAGTTTTCTTTCTTTGTGTTCTGATGGAAGTTTATCGTTTTATTATACCTAGGTACAAATTTCCACAGAGCATCCCATTAAAATCCTACTATGAAGAGTTGCTTCCAGAAGTGAGCCGAGCCGCAGCAGAATGCCGATGGATTTCAATATAAATAACTTCAAAAAAGAAAAACCTTATACATGCCTTTCTCGAAAGGAGTTTTTACCGAAAAAATAATAATTATCTACTTAACTGTAGCTGCAAAAGATTTCTAGGTAGTTTCCGAGGTGATTGACAACCCATCTGGCTGAGTACGGGGCCAGCGCAGGCGGTGCGGACTGTGGTGTGTTGCGATGCGGACGCTGCCGGGTAGGCATCGGAAACAATGCCCAACCGCCGGATGCAGCCGTAATTGGCGGCTTCCACTTCCGCTATGAACTTGACTGAGCCAATACTATTTTTATACAACTTCACGTAGGTACCTAATACAATCATATTTTTCTGCTTCCCCGTGTCGGAGTGTCCGCAGGAATACGTAGCCTATGTTACTCACGGATACTGTAGGTATGTAGCAATCTAATCGTGAAGGAATTTTGTAAACCAGTCTAGTGGTTTTTGAGTTAAATCGTAACA
Source organism: Zygaena filipendulae (assembly GCA_907165275.2). Taxonomy (NCBI): domain Eukaryota; kingdom Metazoa; phylum Arthropoda; class Insecta; order Lepidoptera; family Zygaenidae; genus Zygaena; species Zygaena filipendulae. The sequence goes on from OU015649.1 coordinate 6,476,936, forward strand.
AACAAACAAAAATACAAATCTTTCCTCTTTAAATATTCTAGGCACGATATCAATTTTTTTTTATTTCTCGTTCGTCGTATATACCTGCAAATAAATTAAATTTATACCTATAATATACTTAAACCAAAATAGAAGTATTTCGATATTAGAAACTGCCTTCCGTTGAGCTCAGAGGTTGTCGGCATGCAATTTTAATAACACGAATACCAAATCATTAAACCGACTTCAAAAAGGACAAGTTTCTATTGATAGCCTATGTGTAGATTTTTTTTAAATTGTGAAGAGTTTATGTCGAATTGTTGAATTTTAAGAAGTGATAATATAGGTAAGTATATACGAATCTATTTGTGACGCAAATCTATTTGAAACAAGCGCCTGCGACTTATACTAGAGGGTAAAATAAAAGAAACCATTTACGCCTGAATATATTTCTCTACCAATTTGTAAGAGTTTGCAAAAGAAATTATGATTACGATATTATGTACCCGTATGAAAAGCTATTCTATCGCCAAGTATCTAAATGTGGATACCCCGAAAAAATGTTGTTATTCCCAAAGAAAAATGTCAAAAACCGTCATAGTTTTTAGTAAGAAGAAAATATCTAATTATGATCTCTGACAAAATAAAAACTAAAGACGGAACGCGTAGAACAAACAAGTGAAGCCAAGAAAAAGACACCATCGCCGTGCACGTACACAGAAACACTCACACACTTACAAGAAAAAGACATCATAAATCCTAAGTAAATTTTGCAAATCTATACACTTTCCTAATCACCACATGCATACGCAACCAGCTTCACTTCGTTGTACGAGACGTTCCGTCTTTCGTTTTTTTTGGTCTGAGATTATGATTGCGTGTATCAGTCTGTACACGCTCATGATTTTCTTTTGTAAAGTTTACCCCTTTCGGGAAAGACAAAGGAAACTTAATCCATACAGCCAACAGTATTAACCACGATATACTAATTTGTAAAACAAAAACACAAAACTGACGCCCATTTCTGCTGAAGTAAAACTTATTTGGAGAAAAAAAATGGGTGAGTGTCATGGAACAATTGGAACACTCGGTTGGAACAAAGTTCTTTTCGCAGTAGGTATATTATTGATTAACATATACAATTAAATGAATAAAATAGCGTCTAAGAGCAATTAAATGATATTTTTTAAGTATATGAACCAATAACAAGAGTTATTAATTATTAATCAAAAAAATGTTAGCCATGAAGCCATTACTAGGGTAGGCTTCTTGAAATATATTGAATATATCGAGATTTTTAGTTGATATATTTTGATCCGATATATCGATATATCCATACAAGATATTCAATATCGAAAAGTGTATCAAAAAATGATATATTTTTTTTATTTATGTAACTAAGGTCACTAGTTTGCTTGATGAAATGACTTTGAAAAATATTTGTCAGAAAATAGATTTTTAGTTTTTGATATATTTGTAATTATTGCCAAAATAAAAAGGAATGCTGATAAATATACCTTCATTTTTATTGAGATTTTTCCACATCGAAATAATTTACATTTTGTATAAAAATTACTATTGCTAATATTGAGTTAAATACACTATTATTTTAAAAACGCAAACTATTTTGAAAATTTGACCGATACTACGATATTTTTTCCTCGAAATATCGACGTCGTCGATATTGATTTTTTAATAAATATCGGTACATCGATATACTTGTTGATATTTTTTTTCACTTCCGACATCCCACTCAGGGTCGCCGAGGGTGAGGCAAAAATAAAACACTATTTATCACCAAAAAATGGCGTCGTGACGGAAAATTTTTAGTGCAGTTTTTCGCCTAGCCTGCCATTTACCAAGCCCGGACTGCCGGCCGTACCGTGCGATAAGGAACTTCGTTCCATAAACGATAAAAGGTTCGGTTAGTTTGTTATTAACCACGACATACGTGATGTGACAGGACTTTATATCCTGAAATTTCCGTGAAAACTCCGAATCTAAAGAGAACTGCTAGTAACTTTAATAAATAATAAGCAGTATTTTAATTAATATTAATAGGTTACTATATTAGGTTACGATCAAAAAGAAGCCGTAATGTGAGAAAATATCGATTCAAATTCGTTTGAAAACTAACGATTAATGATATGACGATCCCTCCAGAAACGCGTAAGTGAGCACTCAAGATAGCGTCCTCCAGAGATTGCAGTCAAAGGTGTTGTAAAAAAAAGTTATTCGTTTTTCTGAAGGATATGCCTTGAATAAGATAATGGAATAACCCTTATATTAGAATACTTAAGTTCCAACATGACATGACAGTGTTTTTTTTTCATATTTAAGATGTTAGATCTTATTGTAAAACTACGATTCCGAGAAATTTTTCACTCTTCTCAGAGAAATTGTAATTAGTGACTTATTTCAAGCTTAGATATAGCTTAGTGTGGGATCAAGTAGATCTGTGTGTTGTGAAGTGGATTATTATTATTATTATTATTATTATTATTATTATTATTTCAAGAGTTCTTATATTTTAACCTATTTGACATAAATAAATTCTGATTCTGATTCTGAGATAATTTTCCTTATACCTACTGTCCTTTTTTACGCGGTTTCACCCGCATAAATTTTGGATTTCCCCCGGGAATTTCTGGATAAAAGTACCTTATGTACTTTTTTGTACTCCACACAACATATATACATACATACATATATATGCAAAATTACATTGGTTGGTTAAGTAGTTAAGTTGTGAAAGTTTAAAAACAAGCAAACTCTCATTTGGACATAGATAAGCAATAGTGTGTTAACCCACACTGGAGAAATTTTGAGTAAATCGTGTTTTAAAAGTATAGCGCCATTTTGTGTCAACATTTTTTATGTTCAATATTTAGTTACATATTTAAACAATGTAATAAGGTAAACGCATAATTAAAAAACGTTCCCTATCTCTCAATAAATCGTTCTGAATCAAAAACTAAAGTTTGTGGGTTAACATGTTATTGCTTATCTGCGCCCATTTATAATATTAGCTATAGGATACGATTAGGATATTTTTTTTACTAAAAAAAATTTCACATTTCAATTCCATATAATATTGGAACTTGTGTTACGCTCGTCGCTCAATGGTTTTAAAAGAAATGGAAGTAAATTCTATTAAAAAAAATAATTGCTCGTAACCCAATGGTCCATTTACCTAAACTTATAATGGATTACCTTATTAAAGGCTTAATATAAAAGCGAAGTGTAACCAGGGGCGGATCCAGGATTTGGTTGAGGGGGGGGCCATTTGGTTGCACCATGAAATTTTTTGAATTAACAGGATAGACAAAAAAGTCCATTAATAAAATTTAAGTGCTTCATATTGAGAGCATCTGAATTGAGCTTATGTATGTATTATATTATCTGTGTGTATGTTTCGCGATTTTTTAACCGACTTCCAAAAAGGAGGAGGTTACGCATTCGGCTGTATGTTTTTTTTTTTTTATATTACTCGAAGCTAGGGTTGGAACGATTTCGAAAATTCATTTTTTGTTTGAAAGCGTATACTCCCAATTAGGTCCTATTGCCACCAAGTGGGATCTGATGATGGGATCTTATGGTTTAAGAATCTTTATTATCCTCAAAAGATCTTGGGAAAATCGTGGGAACTCTTCAAAAATAATAGGCAATTTGGGTATTTTTTATAGTAAATCGTTCATTTGCTTTCGGAAAGCAAAATTTGAAGAAGTGGAACTGATCATGAAGACCACAAGTGTTCATCGGAACTACTCAACAATAATACGTATTTCACGGGTTTCGATTGGAACGATTTAGAAAATTGATTTTGTTGTTTGAAAAGGTATACTCCCAAGTTGGTCCCATTGTCACCAAATCGAGAACCTGATGATGGAATCATGGAGAAATCAAGAGAACTCTTCAAAAATTACAGACACACCTATAGCGATTTTTGTATTTTTTATAGTAAATCGTTTATTTGCTTTTGGAAAGCAAAATTTGAAAAAGTGAAACTGATGATGAAGACCACAGATGGTCATCGGAACTACTCAATAAAAGGTATTCACGAGTTCCGATTCGTTAACTTTAATATGGTTCCTAAATAATTTATGCTCGTCACAATGTGTATGGTAAAGTGGAACTGATGATGACGTACCAGGAGAACTCCTCAACAATCAACGTCCCTGTCGTCCCGTCGGTAAAAGCAGTATTTTGTAAAAGGCGATGAGCAATTGACATTAGGCTATTGTGACTTAGATAAATTACAAACGGACTCACTTGAAAGCAAGAAATAAACAAAATTTTAACAAAAAAATTAAAACTGACTTCCAACAACACAAAACTAAAAAGCTAAAAATAACAAAATATCGATTTTATCCAACAGACAAAATACACGTAAGTTTATTTTTGGTAGTTATTACCAGTAGTTATTATACCAGTACTAGTAGTTATTATTGGTTTATTCTACCACTTGACTACTATTATTATTTGAAGTCGGTGACAAGCCAAATATGGCGTAGGTACATGGGCTAAGTCCAGTCCCGCCACGAGTTCGTTGTGAGCTGAACAACCCAAGTGGGTAGACGTAAGCGGGCTTGGCACCGAATTTTTTTGTCTGATGTGTTTTTGTCTGATGGATTAAGTCGGTATTTTGTTATTTTTAGCTTTTTAGTTTTATGTTTTTCATATTTAAAAAAAATGTGGTGTCGAAAACAATAGAGCTTAGGTAGGTATAGCGGTTTTTGAGTACGATTCTCTGTAAAATCAAAGTTTTTTTAGTATTTCATTATTTTCAACTTGTACTTTCATGCATAAAATAATCTACATGGAAGCTACAACAGATAAAAGTAAAAAATGAAAAATTTACGTTCCAGCGAATCTGACCTGAATTAACAACTTTAAATTAAAATTTTGTAGGTTTGTATCTATAAAGTGATAGGAAAATAATGGGAAGTGTTATGGTTAATAGCGATTTTTTTACTAAACTGAGGAAAAATACCATCAGAGGTACACATGTGATGTGATAAAAACGTGTTTCGTGATCAGAAGAACAAAGAACTACCTAACTACCTGACGTAGCTTCACGACCGACATAAAGCAATCTGAAACTTTCTTTGAAGTAAGTCGGTGATTTGGGATCCCTCAGCACTTTAAAGATGGTACAAAGAATATGTGTAGTGCGCCTGGCGAATATGTAAACCACACACATTTTGCAGCCGCTCCAACTTATCGCGTTACTATGTCTAGTTGTTGTATACGTATGCTGTAAATCTTTGTGTTGTGTCAAATAAAGTTTTTACAATTTCAATTTTCAATTTCAATTACTCTTCTGTCAGATTCATACAGCACACATCGGCGTAAACAAAAAGAAGGTTACTCCTTGGATTAGTAAAATGAGGAGAAAATTTGGGAAATAACGCAGAAAACTCAGAGAAGTGAATAATTTTCGTCCATATGACGAGATACGGAGAAATAGGTACTATTGAAACAAAAAGATGTTTTTGACCGTAGAAGATTTTAAAATTTACAGTCAACAGAAGAAAAATTTGATAAATTTTGGAAATTTTCCCAAATTTTTTTCCAAATCCGAATTCATCGCGCACCGCACGTGATAAAAGTCGTCGACTATTTTTTGAGCACAGAGGTACAATATGACGGGGAATAAAAATCGAAATGCTATTAATTCCATTTAGTTCGTCAGTTACATACATATAACATAATATAAATAAATAATATGGATAGATTTGCTTTGAACGTGGAAAAAAGTAGAAGAGTTACTTCCAAGTCTGAAGGATGTTGGATGAAGTTAAAGAAAAGGGATAGAGAAACTACATATATAAGGATAATTGTAAAAACATATATACAGCCAAACGCAGAAACTTCTCCTTTTAAATGAGAAATATACCATACGGCACGTAGTTTCAAACCAGAAAATTTGTTTTAACGAGAAAGAATTGACAGATTTTGTGTTTGTTTTACAATAATAGATACAAACTTCCATAGGGGTTCGTTACGAACTAATAATTTATAGAGTTTTAAAAATGAATATTTGTTCGTTCATTCAGGTTCATTCGTATATTTCTATTCAAATTACGATGAAACTTTGGTGGAAAGCCACAACCTTGCGAAGATTTTTCTAAGGTCTAATTAAAGTAGGTACCTATTTAGGTCTTCAGGGGGGGCAATTGCCCCCAGTGCCCCCCCCCTGGATCCGCCCCTGAGTGTAACTGCAGTCTGCAGCGCTATTTAGCTTTCAAAATCTACCTGTGAATCACAGAATAGGTTGCCGCGGCTTGTCTTTCAAAAGTTTACTCCAACAGCGCTCTTTTCATATCTCCGCTCTTCAATCCCGTACCGCAATTTATATGCACTTTGTGTAGTGGTGGTCGCTCAGCTCGAAAGCATTTCGCTCGAGCGTTTATATTTGAGAAGTGTGCTACCGTTAAATGCCGCTTTTTCTACCGGAGAAGTGTCTTGATGACGTCGTTCATAGTTAATGAGCATTCAGTAGGTATCCGGGTGTTACACAGTAAATTGCCCCGCTATGTGCAAGCCAGACGTTTGCCAATTGGACTAGACTCGCTCCACCATGAAAGCGACTTCCGACCGTAGGTACGTTATTGTTTATCACAGAAACGACTTCTTTTCATCTGTGCACCAAACAAATAGCCGTGTGCCATCTCCATGCTTCCGATCTCCACCTTTACCTACTCAACTTCAGCAAATATCTTTTCATCGTTATATGAACTATCTGAGAATTAATAGCTGCCTTTGTGTGGGCTCTCCGGGGTCTCGCCAACCTGACGTTGTGCAATATCTCATTTCACTGTGTAAAGCTCATTTTCCACATAAAGACTGCTACTGAAAACTACGAGCTATGTGTGACGAACGTATAGTGATTGTATTCTCCATAGTCTGACGGCAGTGCAACGGTGACTTTAATCAGTGCTCTTCCTATGTTTATAGTACAGATGTCCTATTAACGTCGTAGTCATGAATAAAGTACCTACCTACCTACTTATTATAGATTTATTTATTTTCTTTATTTGGATTATTTATTTTATTTATTTTTATTTATTCATTCTTTATTGCACAACAAGTACAAATGGCGAAATGGATTACCAATGATCATACAATAACAAAAACACATTTAACTCTAAAACAATAACTTAAGGCCAATTGTACAATCTCTTACAGGTAAACACACACACAGCATGCTTAAAGTATAGTTTTTATTCAAAAGGATTAATTTTTAACTTAAATTTAGACTGAAAATTTTAATAATTTAGAATTAAGAATAATTTAGAATAATCTAGAACCAAGTCTTGAAGAGACGTTAATTTGATCGCGTAAATTGAAGAATTAACAAATAAGTAGATACTCACCCTTACACAACATGATGTGTGATTTCATGAAATAGTTGCATTGGTTGAAATTAATAAGCGTTTCACATGATAGATACCTGAAAATTCTTGAATATATAAGTAGGTAAATATAGGTATTGGATGACAATATATCTACCAATTAATTGTTGAAAACGCAATTGTCATTCCAAGTGATTATGTAAACGTGATTCATGAATGACAAATGAATGTTGGTGTAGAAAATTTTAACTTTTAATGTGTTACATACAGAATTAAAATTTTCTAACCTTATAAGTTAAACCTATCATTTATTTACATACTAATCATCTCGAAATGTTGTTTTTGCAGTATTTCCAAAATCAGTGTTAACTATCTATCTATATGTTGATAAAAAACGCTGATATATAAATGACAAGAACTAAAAATAAAAACGCCATTGGATTTGTGCCAAGTCGAATAGACGAACAGCAGTTACTAGATGGGTACCTGTATTGGTTTTTGAAACATTTGGTATCCGATTATTATGTATTGGAAAACTACTATGAAACCTGTACCGTTTAAAATGAACTGTCAAAAAAATTAGAAACCCTGTAGGTCTGTTTCCAGATGAAAGTATTTTTACTTAACAAAATACTAGGTACATGCATATAATATTACTGGCTTTCCAGTCCGAGTGTCTATAAATACCTATATAGTTATGTACCTAATAATTTATATAAGATAATATTAAATGTTTGCCTGATTCTCACCATAAACTTAGTAGTACTCGTAGTAACTCTTGTGTGTAACCAAAAGTATGTTATTAAGTATTAAATATTTTAAATAAAATCAATCGTAACTTATTGTATAAATCACAACCACTTTTCTTATGTGTACCATATATCGCTCACATGAACTATATCTAAGTTACAAAACCTATACGCGCTAAGTATAAGAGTCAATGTAAAATAATTGAACAAAAATTAAAATAATACAACTTTTCAAATTTTTTGGTAATAAAAAACTTAATCACAAACAATTTTGTAACACAGATTTCTTAGTGAAAACTTAAATGGCTCATGTGAGTGTTTGTGAAACAATTTCGTAGCAGTGATAGGAAGTTGGCTCCAGAGTCGACGTAGTATCGTTGTAGAAGCTCAGTTCGAAACAAGCGTTGCCAGATCACCAACTTGTTTTTCGTAAACTGCTCTTACAGTATAGTTATTAGTTGTGCTTTTATAAGACAAGACAATTTAACCTCATTTTCACTGTGTAAATTCAACAACCGGTAGTATACCTAGGTACCTACTCGACGCCGCGCCGCCTATAATATACCCACAACACCGCGGTAACCTACTGACGCTAAATGTTGAAAAACTATCACTTGCATATTTTCAAACTACATCGATTGTGTAGACGAAGAATATACTCTTACCAACGACCGTGTTTCATGTACAGTGATTAATGTATTTTCAATTATGACCACCGAACGCAGTGCGCATGCGACGAAATTTATTATAGGGAGGACACTAAACGGGATCACACGAGTTTGCTGGCCGCCTTCTATCATTACAAGTGTCGTTTGTGTTTACCGTATATAAATTAATCCATAAGAGTTTTGGTATCGAATTGCAAGAGCTCGTTATGTTTAATTAAACACTTAATTTCGCGTGAAATTGTTTTAGCGGCTCTAGTAAGGCAACTGGCGTCTGGTTGCGGAAATAATGCCTGGCGACCGTAGTGACGCTGGTAAGTTTTCAGATTACATGTAATTAAAAATATTTTAAAGTGTAAAACTAATTGCCTACCACTATAGTCTTAATAAGTAACGTCTATAAAATCAATGATTGTTTGTTTGTTTGTAATTTATGCGCTACCGTACCGTTCATGTGAATACGATAAAACTTGGTTTACCTACTTATTACTTGCACGGCTTTCTCTCGGAAATACCGAAATTCATGCTGTTAATTGCTGTTGAACCCGTGCGGGGAGCAGCTATGTATTTGGTATCTTTGGAACTATAGAACCGATTTTAAAAATTCTCTCAGTGATCTCTTCACTACACCATTATTCATGAAATGCATCTTCCTTCCAAATTTCATTTATATAGTGGCAAAAGTCTTCAAGTGAAGCGGTACGACGTACAGAGAGACAAATAGACATACATTATAAGGATTTCTTTTTTGTCATTTGGATACTGAATCCTAAAAAAAATTACACAATTCGTCGCTGACACACCTCTCAATCATCCCAATAGTGTAATATAATATCGTAAATGCGAAAGTAACTCTGTGTGTCTGTTTGTTAAGCTTTCACGCCTTAACGGCTCAGCCGATCACCATGAAATTTTGCATACACATTGTCAGGGGTACAGAAAAGAACATAGGGTATTTTTTGTCTCTAAATTCCCGCGGAAATTCCGAAATTGACGCGGGTGAAACCGTGGGGAATAGCTAGTATTAAATAATAATAGATAGCACAATTTAGTTAATCAATGTTAACAGCTGATGTATATAATTTTCTCGAGAACTATGGTAGGTAAATGGTCGATGTTAAATTGCGTTTTGGTTTGGCCGTCAGTGATGGGTAATTAAGGTAATTGATCTGAGTTGGTCACAAGATGTACGCGATAATGTCCTCATTCAGAATATCTACAAATGGGCCACTTCCTTCGAATTGCACTAAAAATAGGGCTGTTCAGCGGGGTTAGCTAAGTTGATATTCTACAATCGTTAACGCATAGAAAACTAGAATAGAAAACTATGGCCAGCCAATCAAAACTCTAGTTTCACGTGACCACTTGAAAACTAGAGTTTTGATTGACTGATCAAGTGATATGACGATTCGTTAGGTGCTTATGTTTTCTATGCGTCAACGATTGTAGAATATCAACTTGGCCTACCCCGCAGGATAGATACCTACCTAGTACAAAGCCTGTACCTTCAGTTATTAATCGACTTAAAAAGTAAAAAACCGATTCCAAGAACCTACGAGTAGGTAGGTCTGTGCACTTACATTTCACTGAAATCTGAAATTTTATTTCTAGGTAAAGAAGTGGATGTAAAAGAAGATAACGTATTAACAAGTTTCAAAATAAGTCCTTCGAAAACGTGAGTAAGTGTAATAATCTATTTCTATTCGTATAAACTTAAATTCCTGATACGCATCTATAGATATATGGCATGGTAAATGCATAGCTAATAATATACCCATATGGCAAATACGTATATAACATGTATTATGTAGGTGTAGGTTCAAACAAGTTACCTAAGGCAAAAAGTTTTACTAGGATCATTACTTTACCTTCATTATTGATTTAATTGCCTCCTAAATATCGGCAATCTAAAATTATTTTTACTAGCTGCGCCGCGCGGTTTCACCGGCGTGAATTCCGGAATTCCCACAGGAACTCTAAAGTAGCCTAATTTACTCTTTATAACATAAGCTTATTAGCAGTGAGAGCCACGTCAAAATCGGTCGAACCATTTCAGATATTTCAGATATTCACCCGCGCGAGTTTCGGTATCCCCGCAGGAACTCTGATAATTAAGTTACTCCTAAATCAGCTAATTGCCACTAGAAATCCAGTCAGAATGATTCCAAATGTTCGGTGATTAGCTGTTTCCCGCGTTAACTTCGGAGTTCCTATGGGAATTCTGAGATACAAAGTATCCTATGTCCTTTTACCACACGCAAAATAGGCGCCCAGTCGTCGAGTTGCGGAAACCGGCCCGTTTACAAATACAAATCCTATGTCCTTTTCTGTACCCATGGCCATGAAGTTCCAGTTCAGGAATTTTTTTGTATTATAACGCTAGTAATTTAAAAGTAAAACTCATACATTATGAAATGCTCTAATGTGTTATAGAGCTACCTTTGAATTCAATGAATAACTCAAAAGTGCTCAAAGTTTCAAAATAAACTCCTTATCACTGTAGGCATACCTAGTACCTAACCTACCTACCTATTTTCTATTTATTATAAGTACTTGCAGTTCTCCGCGGATTCACCCGCATGCCCTAACTTTACAAGACTTACTTCACAGAATCTACACCTTAGTCAAAATATGTGGCTTGGCCGTTTCGTTACTACAAGAACTGTTGTTTAAAAGAAAAGTAATGAACAGTGGATACATTTTCACCCATGTGAATGTAGCAAAATGGCCAAGCCACATATTTTGACTAAGGTGTAGAGTCTATGAAGTTGGGCCTGGTAATGTTAGAGCGTGTAGAGTTGGAAGCTTAGCTCTACATGAGATCTGATAACTTTTTGACAGTGTGAGTCATTTATGGTCTCGTCTTGGCAACATTTTACATAAAAACTTTTTTCGTGGGATATCCTTTTCTGTACCCCTGACAACGTGTAGTATGCAAAATTTTGTGTAATTTCACCCGCGTTTTTTCCGAGTTCCCGCGGGAATTACGGTATAAAGTACCCATATGTCCTTTTCTGTACCTTTGATAAAGTGTATGCAAAATTTCATTGAGCCCTTAGGCCGTGAAAGCGTAACAAACAATCAAACTGGTGTTAATCTATATAATAAAAATGAATCGCCAAATGTGTTGCTAAGCGCATAACTTCCAAACGACTACACCAAATCGGATAATTGTTTTTTTTTGTGTTCGTTATTGTAAAGACAAGGTTTATATAAAAGAAGTTTGGAGTTCCTGCGGGAATTCCGAAACTCACGCGGGTGAATCTCCGAAACGGTTGAACCGATATTGACGGGACTTTCAGTGCTAATTAGGTGATGTTGTAATGAATACATTAGGCTACTTTGGAGATCCTGCGGGAATTCCGCAACTTGCGCGAGTGAAACCGCGCGGCACAGCTAGTTCTTAAATAACTCTCTTTAAGAATATTATTCATAATCCACATCACAACACACAGATCTACTTGATCCCACAGTAAGCCATTAGGTATAAGCTTGTGTTGTAGAAACCTAGCAAACGTGGTATATATTAAATATTATAACATATATTATACTATAGATATATAAACACGCCCAGACTGGAACGTGGAACCCTGTGTTCGTCACACAAAGTCCACCCCCACCGGAAATCGAACCCGGAACCTCTTGATGATAGGCGTGGTGACCTATTGCGCTAATTGGGTCGTCAAGTAATAGTATAATAGTAAGGATTTAACTATATCTTCCAGATTTAACTACTAAATAAAAGACCTACCTATAGTCATAACCATTAACTGATTTGCTTTGTTATTAAAGAGTGTCTTTACTTTAAAAATTGCAGAAACCAGTCCAGCAAAGGAAAAAGGAAAAAGGTGCTTGAAAATTTACTATGCGCATTACCGTCCACTTCAGAATTAAAGCAATACACAGGAGTTTTAATATGTGGTAAGTAACAAAAGAGCACAGGAAGGTAAGGACTAAAATCCTTTTATTAAAAATATTAAGTTCACATTTAAACGGCAGTAACAATAAATAAGAAATAATGTTTCTACTAAAAATATTGCTGGTCCTTGAGACGCTATCTCAAATTTTCAATCGTTATCGCCGTTTGATCAGAAAATGTTTGTTGGTTTTTAGTGGGAAAACTCTAGAACGCCTGAATCAATTCTTTCACTGATTGAGCTATGGATAAATATCTTATTCTCTTTTGAAATGCCATTTACATTTTATATCAAAATTATATAAATACACTAAAGAAATTGTCAATATGATAATTTTTTTAATAATGATAACGGAAAAATAAATGATAGGAAGCTATAGCTACTTACTATACCTTTACCCAAAAATTCACGTATTTGCGGTATATAAGTACATAGTAATGTGGTGTAACTACCTAGTGCTGTGTGAAAAGGTGTTGGAATAGAAGATAGGTCCTTTCATATTAAAAAGAAGAACTCCGGAGGGAATCCCGAAATCCCGAAAAGTCTATTTAATGCAATCTTGAAATTTCAAGCACGCTACCTATTAAAACATCCTAAATGTTCAGTTTGGTGTACCTACATCATTTCGTCAAGATAATATTTAAAATTACCTAAATATTTTTCTATGTCCGCTGTATCTAAATGCTTTTTAATGAATAACATTGCCGCATTCTTTACATACCATTTAAAAGAACTCGTTAAAGTTTTCAAAGTCCGTGAACACATACATCAATTTATTATTGACTACTAAGAAGTTCGTTGTAGCTTTGGCTGAATAAATAATTTTATTTGGCTCGAGCTCCCGTTTTACTACCTATTGGTATTCCTATTTATAACCGCAGAACGGTTTAAGTTTCCATCCCATAATCTCACGAATAATGGTGAAACAAAATTAGAATAAATTGGGGATTTTTAACTTTTATTTTCAGGTCTTTCAGTCTGGGCAGTGTTGTGGTTTGTTTTCAAAGAAGCCGTTACTCCCGGAGGGTATGCCTTCAATATGGCTGGAGTAGTCTTAGCAGGATATATCTTTGGACACACACTTGAAAGATATACTAAACTCAATCCGGTAGTTGGTATGACTCTGGTTGGATTGTTGTATAGAAATTACGGCCCTAGCAACTTTTTAAATAATCCTACTGCCGATGCTATAGATTATCATTTGAGGTTAGTATGCTAGCCAGTATTATTTTTATTTATTTTCTCACAACAGTTCGTGGTCAACCTAAAAGTGGACATAGATAAGCAAAAGTGCGTTAACCCACACTGGAGAAATTTTGAGTAAATCGTGTTTTAAAATTATAGCGCCATTTTGTGTCAACATGTTCAATAATTTGTTGGTATTTAAACAATGTAATAAGGTAAACATATAGTTGAAAAATGTTCTATAACTCTCAATAAAGCGTTCTGTATCAATAACTTAATTTTGTGGGTTAACATGTTATTGCTTATCAGCTTAAGTAATTACTTACCTAATCCACCTATTTCTTTATGGTGGAAGAGAAATAGAGAAAATCCTAAACCTTAAGCTAAATCTGACAGTAAGTTAATAGGTTCTTTTTCCAGACGAGTTTATGCCGTAATTATCTTGACGAAGGGCCCACTCGGTTGGAGCTGGGAATACATAAAAAATAATTCAGTAAAAGTTTTCTCGTTGGCCACTTTACCCTGGATCGTCGAGTGTTTGTCTACGGCAATTTTCTATCATATATGGCTCGAGTTTCCTTGGTACTGGGGTAAGTGGAAATCATTATCATTATAAAACCGTTTACCGGTTAATGAGCCATTTAAAGGATTCTCTAATGCATTTTCTCCCTCTCGCCATAACTCCTACCTAATTACCATTCTATAAGTGCCTTCTCGACCTAGCGGTGATATTCGCCAAACGATGAAAACAAACGAAGAAGGGAAAACGTGTTTTTAAGTCTGTGATATCAAACGAAAACAATACTCGTATCTGTGTCATTTGATCTTGAAGTGTGCTTCAAATGAACACAAGTCGGTCGCGTAATAAGCAATAAATTAGTTTCGATCAAAGAGACTCTTATCTGAACAATGCACAATAATTCTTTTATTATGATGAGTATATATTGGGCTTGTTATGTAACTAAAATAATATTGTCATCAATAAAAGCGATCAAAATTTTTTTGAAAAATAGAGTTTCAAAGAATAAATTGTTTTTTTTTTTCATCCAGGTTTTCACTTAGGCGCAATAATATCGTCAGTGTCACCAGCTGTTGTAGTTCCAACAGCCATGGCGTTTCATGCACGAGGCTTAGGAACCAAGAACCAGGTCGCTCTTCTAGTAGCCAACGCTGGCGGTTTAGATACGGCCTTCACAGAAGGAATGTTTGGGATTATCAACAGTGCTATATTCTACCCATCGTCACTCAGCTACAAAATTATAAAGGTTTATTGAAATTTCATCTTGCTTTAGTGTGTCAGTAGGTAATTAAAAGATCTTAAAGGATCGAAAAAATTAAAAATTGATTTCCGACTCCGAATAATTGACCCCAACACCAGATGTCGTGAGTTTGATACCTATCAAGGTTAACATTTTCAAGCTTAAGTTTATATAAAGTTGCTGAAACAAGTTCATATTTACCTACATAATTTTTCTTGTCACCATGGCAACCCTTTCTCGTGCTGCGGTATTTAATTGATGACAGTAAGAAATAACTGCAAAACACAAGGTCGCCATGGTTTTTGTTGCGACTGCCACAACGATACATAGGTACTTAGGTCTACAAGGTTGTTTTTTTGCTAACATTCTAACCTAACAGTGCATGCAAATAATAAAATAAAATAAAACACTTTCTTATTTCCTGTAATTATTAAACCTGTTTAAAAAGAACGATGTCAGCATAACCATTAACCATGTGTAGACATTAAAATAAATATAAACATATTAAAATGTCTGTGATAGCACCAGCTGAGCCGGGACCATTTTGTCAACAATAATTGTAAATGTTCACATTAAAAGTTTATTGTGTTTCTTTCCTTCTTTCATTCTTTCAAACACCTAGATTATGTATTAAAACTTTCCAGGCTCTTTTGGCGGTATTCGTTGGCATCTCGCTCGGGGTACTGTGGGGCGTGCTGGCGGATCTGTTCCCGGATCACAACGATCCGTACGCACCCACTGTGCGCAGTCTGCACATACTCGCCGGTGGCTTGCTGGTGTCATACGCCAGTGCGTATTTTGGATGGGGAGGCACTTGTGAGTATATTGACGGAAGAAGTACCTACCACACGAATAATCAACAACACAGTGCTACAATAAGTGTTGTTTATCTTGTTATGATGTTTTAAGCACTTTTGTAAATTTTCTACCAAATTCATTCGTATAGGTACATATAAATCATTATCAGTCACAGATATCAACATATTATCATAGGTATAGATTGGTTGTGAAAGTTTTTAATCCACAACACACTGTTGAAAGTTAGGTGCTCATTTTAAAATTTTCCTTAAAATAATTGTGGATCCAAGAAAATGGAACTCATTTGACATTCCGAACAAATAGCTACATAGGTAGTTAATTTACTTATTTTTTTTTTCGTTCAACTAAAATAGGTTCACGTACGTCATACGTACCCTATGTCCTTCTCTGTACCCCTGACAATGTATATGCAAAATTTCATGATGATCGGTTGAGTCGTTAAGGCGTGTAAACGTAACAGACAGACGGACTGACAGAATTACTTTCGAATTTATAATATTAGTAGGGATATGTAGTTTTGCTTCTTTAAAAAAAAAGGAATGTCTCCTTTGAGTAAAGTTTGCAGTTTTCAATATTTAGAATACTTTCCCTCCAGTTGCGTTACGAAAATTCCAACCTATTCATTCGAGGAGCATAGGTATATACCTACTTAATTCAGAAACAAAACTGAGGTACCTACCTACTTTTTGGAATATGTGTTGGCACAAATAGACTTTAGGCCACTTGATTTTAAGCGCTTTTTAACTGACTTCCAAAAAGGAGGAGGTTCTATGTTCGATTGTATGTATGTTTTTTTTATTGTTTTTTTATGTATGTTCACCGATTACTCGAAGACGTTGGACTGATTTGGAAAATTTCTTTTTTTGTTTGAAAGGGTATACTCCCAATTAGGTCCCATTGCCACCAAGTCGGGATCTGATGATGGGATCTTAGAGAAATCGAGGGAACTCTTCAAAAATTATAGGCACACCTATAGCGATTTGGGTATTTTTAATAGTAAATCGTTCATTTGCTTTTGGAAAGCAAAATTTGAGGAAGTGGAACCGATGATGAAGGCCACACTGTCTGTATGTGCACGCATGGGTCAAAAACTACTGAAGGTATTTTAATCAAACTTGGTACGATTGTAGTCCATACTCCTGGGCAGGTTATAGGCTATATAACATAACGCTAAGACACATAGGAGTTGAGCAGTGACGATAAATTTGAAGCAAGTCGGATGAAAATGCGCTTTCGAGCTCTTATCCTCGCATACGTTTACTCAATCACGCAAAAACGGCTGAACGAATTTGGATGAAATTTGGCATGCACGTTGTCAGGGGTACAGAGAAGGACATAGGGTACTTTTTATCCCGGAACTCCGAAATTACCGCGGGTGAAACCGCGGGGCACAGCTAGTTAGTTATATAAACAAATAACAGAAAATACCTTTAGGATTTAGTGAACTACTCTGGGCTGTTGCCCCGCCATCGAGTCAATTGTTGCAAACTAATTAGACTAATTAATGTTATTAAGCATAACGTTTGATGGTTAACATAATATCCATCAAAATAGTCAACCTTTTTAGAACGATTATTCTGAACATGGAATTATAAATTATCATTATTAAAATAAACTGGACGTAAAATAATTTTGTTCTTGGATATACGTAAACATCCCGTAACATCTATCGTTCCTGTCGGCAGATTAATTAATCGGAGTTTTGCAGAGACAAACTTTTCGAAGTTATTGATAAGTTCCTACAAAGTGCTTACTAACAGCGCGATACGACGTCGTCGTAGCGATCACAGCTGCAGCGATAACTACCAATGCTAATTTTCATTAATTATCTCTGCTAGTAAATTATGACCTGCTAAATTTTGGCTGTCAACTATCTAACTCTTTATTAGTGGCGTTTCTATCATTATAGCAATGGAATAATTCTGCTTATATATATAAAGTTAACGAAATTCAGTGTTATAATGCCGTATAAATCATTAGCTATATTGAAGTTTTCTCCTTAGAACACGTGTTCTCTCTCAGTGTACTTAAAATAGCGGCTGTTCGGTAGCTGCATCAGCAAAAACACGTGCGCTTATAACGGCTTACATCTGTTATTCTTATTATCTTTATCTTTACATAGCATAAAATGAAGTCACTTCCGCTGTCTGTTCGCGATGAAATCAAAAACCACTGAACGGATTTTCATGCGGTTTTCAATAAATAGAGTGATTCATGAGGAAGGTTATTAATCTATAGTTTATTCTGGAATTCCAGTGGGAACTCAAAAATTACGAATTTCGTTTACGAAATTCGAATTAAATTGGTTTAATCCCAGAAACTTCCTTAGCACTTAGATACTTCGATATACATCATGGTAGCGATGAAAATAATTGCTATTTTTCATTAAATGATCAACCACTCTTATTTAAATTTAGCAAGATGCTGAGTGTTAATGCTATCTAATTATATTAATAATTCGTCATTCACCCGTTCGTAACGGTAAAACCGCGAGGGACAGCTAGTCCTCAATAAATATTCAAAATAAATACCTATGCTCAATTTTTGCATAAATGAAAATTGATTCAACAAGTTGATAACTGACATTGACTGCTCGGCACGTTTGACAGTATGGATGACGAATTATTAATATAATTAGATAGCATTAACACTCAGCATCATGCTAAATTTAATTAAGCGTCGTTGATCATTTAATGAAAAATAGCAATTATTTTCATCGCCAGCATGATGTATATCAAAGTATCTATGTGCTAAGGAAGTTCCTCGGATTAAACCGAAGGTTTCCGCAAGTAGCATACCTACCTATTCTCATAAATATCATAAATGTATACATGCTCTTCTACTTACAATATCTATTAATATGTATCTCGCTAGATGTGTGCAAAATGAGTAAAATGCACTATTTATTTTCAGCTGGGGTAGCGATTATGGTCTGCGCCAGCACGGCGGCGACTCGGTGGGCACGACGAGACTGGCCCATCAATTCCAACCCGGTCTCGGAGGTCTACAAATTACTCTGGAGAATTTTTGAGCCAATGCTTTTTACATTAAGTGGGTATTTTTTTGAGGTAGGTATAAATAGGTACATAACATCTTACTATCCTATTAATAGTATAAACGCGAAAGTTTGTAAGTATGTATGGATGGATGGATGGATGGATGTTTGTTACTCTTTCACGCAAAAACTATTGGAGGGATTTAAATGAAACTTTACAATAATATAGCTTATACATCAGATCATCACATAGGGTACTTTTTATCGCGGAATTCCCGCGGGAACTCTGAAATTAACAGCGGGGGAAACCGCGGGCCACAACTAGTTAATAAAATAAATATGTTATAAGAGGCTTTTTATATTGGTATTGAATGCTTAATGCTTATTCACTTTTATATATAAAGTTGTAACTAGTACCTACGTAAATAAATAATTCAATTAAAGTTTTCCCGACATTTTTTCCCCACATGCGATTTAAATGAAACAAAGCCTATATGTAGCTCCAAGCTAAGCTTTATCTGCCTGTGAAAACCGCATGACACTCTGTTCAGTAGATTCGGAGATTATCACGAACAGACAGATATACAGACAGACAGAAAATAATTTTAAAAACTCTTTATTTGTGGTTGGTTACTCTTCTTTTATCGTCCCCTGTCAATTTTTCTTAAAAACATTCAGTGTACAGAATCGCGGATTCTACTCTTTTGTTATAGTACTAGCTGTGCCCCGCGGTTTCACCCGCATGAAACGTTTTTGTATGACAACTTTTTTTCCCAACATCCGATTTAAATGAAACAAAGCCTATATGTAGCTCCAGGTTTAGCTTAATCTATTTGTGAAAACCGCATGAAAATCCGTTCAGTAGATTCGGAGATTATCGCGAATAGACAGAGAGACAGACAGAAAAGAATTTAAAAAACTTTTTTTTTGAGCTTAGTTACTCTTCTTTTATCACCCCTCTCAATTTTGGGTAAAAATATTCAGTGTACAGAATCGTGGATTCTACTCTTTTATTGTAGTATAGAAGAAGATAGATAGATAGTAGTTACGTATACCTACTTGTTCTATAATAATCATTTAAAATGGTTTTCGAACGTGAAGACGTTGTTATGTAAATAACAACAACAACAACAACAGGATGGAAGGTCAGATGCTTATAGAGAATGGAAATTGACTAGAGATGACATGTAGGCGGGGCAGGCGCGCCACGGTTGCAAAGGAAGTTTGAGCAAATACTCTAACTTGTCCAAAACTTCATTTGCTAGTATATTTTCCACGATATTCCCAAAACTGTGAATTTTGAAAATAGTGACTAAGTAACAACGTAACAAAAAGCGTTTAATACGTTTCTTTACGTTCATGAATCAGTGGGTTCATAGTTTTGTGTGCGAAAATCACCCGGCGACAATTGGTTTTCACCGGTTTTCATACTAAACTAAGTTGATGTCCCTTCTATCAGTTATTTTCTGTTCTGTGGTTAAATCTGAGTTAAAATGATATGTTTAAGATAGGTTCAAAAAAAACCGTAGGTCGAAGTCTGATATCGAAACCCCGCCCTTTTGATTAAGAGGCGACAATTATATCTCTATAGTCACGCCTATTATTATGAGTTGTATGAAAACGGGGTTTTAATTTCAACAGGTTTCCGAAATCACTGCGCGAGAGTTCGGTGCGATAGTTGGTTGTATATTGTTAGCGCTCCTTATGCGCATATTGACGGCGTTCCTGGTGGCGGTCACTAACGACTTTTCTGTCAAGGAAGCACTATTCATCGCCGCCACTTGGATACCGAAAGCCATTGTAGAGGTTTGTGTTTGTGCATAATTTTGATTATATATATGTAAGTTAGCTATTCCCTCGCTTTTTAACTCGCGTCAGTTTTGGATTTCCCTTGGGTTAAAATATTCATTCAAGGTTACTGTAGCTTCCTATCGGTGAAACAATCTTTAGAATCAATCCAGTGATTTCAGACATTATCCTCTACATCTGAACTAACAAACTTTACCTCTTTATTATATTGGAGTACCTACCTATATCTATTGATCCTTTCGCACGATTTGAACCTTTGTAAAGATCACCGTGATCGTTGATTTGCCAGGGAATAACTCCCTTTTTCTATTTTTATATAAACTTTCTTTCTTTTCAGTCGCTCCGCAGTAGTATTAGAGTAAAACACAACACGGTTTTTGGGGTTCATAAAAGTCATCGTATAAGATGCAATAGGTACCGATTATATCTTTTGTAAATTTTTGGTTTTCTATAAATAAAAATTGTTGAGGTATGTTTATCTCGATCTATTTACCCTTAGGTACTTTAATCTCGTTTATCTAGATATTTCCATTTGTTAGGTTTAATAATCATAAATACTAAATTACCTTAGGTGTACCTATGTAGGTAATCCATTCAATAAATCTTAGTTTATAATTGAAATCTATAATGTTCATTATACATTTACTTATAACTAGTTGTTCCGCGCGGTTTCACCCGCGATAATTTCGGAGTTCCCGCTTATTTGTTCCATCCACATACACAACTTTGCCCCCTTTTTCACCTTCTTAGTAGGCAGAGCTTTCAAAAATACTTTCTTATCGGATGCCCTATCTGTGCCTACGTCATACAAAGAACACACCCTCCAAGTTTCAGGTCTCTACGATGATCGGTTTAGAGCCAACGCCACATGTTGCGTTGTCGCAACGACATGTTGCATAGTGTGCGCAGGCACTAAGGCTGTGCTTTGATCCATCAGTCAGTCATTCAGGACAAAGCATTTTATATGTATGTATGTATACAAATAAATAAAATCTATGGCTCTACATACTGTACAATGGCACGTAGGTAGATGTAAATATAATATATTGATGTGAAACTTCTTTGAGCATAGTTGCAATGACATTATTGGCATAGTTGGAATAAAATATAGTGTGACGATCATTGTCTTTTCAAGTAATTTTTGATTTATTATTAATTTAGGTATTGAGATATTTTTACATTTCCACTCTCGTTTCTTGTAAAACGCACCAGATTTTTTACCAGTACCTATGCATGACGAACAGGCAAGCTACGGATTTATTTTAACTGTTCATAATATTAGCTAATGCTTTATCTACATAAATTATCCAAAAATTATGTATCATTTTTACATTTACTTCGATAACAAAAGAGCAACGTGCAGTTACCTGAGATCGTCCCGTGGTCTCACCAACTTGGCTCGATGCTTCTTCTCGGGACGCCCCTGGTATAATCCTTAGACATACAGTTGAGACAAGCCAGTTCTCAACAATTACAAGCTTCTGCACATTTTTTAATGGACTGTATAATTTTGTATGCGCGATACGAGCAATTTTCAAACACACACCTACACCCACCTACCCACATGTACCTACGTACATAAGATAACACTGCTTCAATATCCTTTACTTAAAGTATAGCTTCTAACACCCAAGATCAGGTAAATAACAAATAACAGTTTTATTTGAATACGTACATGCAACAGTAGGTACTTATTTTATTACAATATGGTAGTGAACAAAATACAGTGAACTGGAATAAGATAATCACATATTTAAATAAGACGTCGCAATGGTTTCATTAAAAATGAAACTCTATTATGAACAAATATAATTTTGTGTCGGTAGAGCATTTGATTCTTGATGCTACATAGTATTTATTTAGTCAATGAATAGATAATTTTGGAAAATGCTATGGATTGAAATAAATGTTGCAGAATCACTTTAATAAAGGTGACAAGCCCGCTGGTGTCTGCCTACTTGGGTTGTTCTGCTCACGAAGAGCTGGTGGCGGGAGTCGACTTAGCCCATCTTCCCCCTCCATATTTGGCTTGTCACCGACTTCATACCGATCAGTGATAGCACAAACCAATATTACGTGTGTTTTTGTCTTTTGGATTAAATCAGTATTTTGTTATTTTTAGCTTTTTATTTTTAGCTTTTCAGTTTTGTGTTTTTGGAAGTGGGTTTTAATCGCTAATATTATTTTAATCGAGCCTGTAATACGAGTATCATAGAAATTCTGGTTAAATTCAAATATATTACGATTTTTCTACGACATATAGAAAACAAAGTAGCTTCGCTTTTATTACAAAACCGAAAATGTTCCTACGAACAGGCAGGTACGGGTGGCAGAAAATAATGTTCGCGCCACTTTGCGCACACATTGATTGGTTTTGTGCTTCAATTAGGACGGAATGCAAAATACCTTAAAAACTCTCAATCAAACTTGAAACTAGTACCAATTTTTTTTTTACCAATTTATATTCCTTACTATTATAAATGCGAATGTGAATTTGTTTTTTAGGCTTTCACGCCTTAATCACTCGAACAACGCCCTTCCAACCACGCGAACCAATATCTAACGAAATTTTTGCAGGGGTACAGAGAAGGACATGGGTACTTTTACTCCGGAAATCCGAGACACGGGCGAGACCGTGGCGAAAATTTCGTCATTAATAGAGTAGTCAGACCAAAAAAACTCTTCAAGACTTCTTACGTATTTAGCGTCTTAATTTAATATGATTATATTATGTACCTAAATTACGCGGGACTTGAACGCGATGTTTTTATTACCTTTTAATTTACATAATATAATGTGCTCAAAACGCGAAAATCTAAAAACTTTAATATGATTAGTTGTTATTGGCCATGACGTTGGACAGTCGTGTTCATAAATGCGGTACTATAACCATTAATGATTAGCGTATGACAAGCGCGAAGGCGGCCAACAAGCCCCCGAGCTTCGACCAATTACTTAAATTAATGACGCCGCTGCTAGGATGAGACCAACCTTGAATCACAATGCGATATTCTCAAGAGAATCCCATAAAATATGACGAGTACTTTCTGGGAAATTTTATTTCATTAGTACATATATGATTACATTTGGAAAACATTTTTAGTAGATTGATTTTTCTATTCTCCTTATCTGATAGTGCCATAATACGAGAAATCCATACATCTATCTATAAATCTACATCTATGCATCTATATCTATACTCTATAGGTACCTACATATAAATGTGTCTGTTTGTAATTCCAAATTAACAGATTTCAATAAATGCTTATGAAAGTATATACGGTATTTACGAGTACGTAAAAAAATCAATTGCTTAATTTTTTTTCCGTCTATATATCTGTCTGTCTGTCTGTATATATGGACCGATTATAATGGGACTTTCACTGGCACATAGCTGATGTTATAAGGAGTAACTTCGGCTACTCTTATTTTAGAAAAAAAAATAGTTCCTGCAGGAATTTCGAAACTTACGCTGGTGAAACCGCGGGGCTCAGCTAGTAATAGGTATAATAAGATCAAAAAGACCAGAGAACCAGTATGAAAATTTTTGTATTTTAATATTTTTGCATAGGTATATCCAGCTGCAGAAATATGTACATACACTTTTGACAGTCGTTGAACCTTATGTCAGTAGTAATAGAGTTCAAATACTGACCAGAATGTATTTATATATTATATATATTGGTGCTGGTGACTGTACAATGTACATAGTTACTGTCAAGTGAAAATCTTACGTTCGTTGCTTCAGCCACTTATCAGCAGTCATTTTGTTTACCCTAAATGTTCTAAAAATAGAACCATCTTGAGATATAAAACCGTATAGGTAGGTACAACTTTGCTTTTCCTAGCACGACTTTTAGTGAAAGATATTGTCATTAGCGAAAATTTTAACAATAGCGCCATATGATTAAAGAAAAAGAAGAGTTATGATATACTTACATTGTCAGTGAAAAAAGAAACTTTTTTGCCATTTAGGTACTTATTATAGTAGGTATGCATAAGTAATTATATACCATCTCCTTAGTATTAGATTTATCCTTCCCGGTTATAGATTTGTTATTATAATTGAAAACATACCTACCTAATTTGATTTCAGGCAGTATCGGTAAGGGTTGCCGCGGATTCTTTATGGGAAGATGGGTCCACAAATCAAGATAGGCGCATTGCTATACAACATAGCAATATAATCGTCATTGCTATACTTATAACGTCCACTTTGGGTTCAGCGTTAACGACATTGCTTGGACCTATATTACTGTCACAGGATTCGAGGATTGCGCCCGAAGGTAGATATAATAACATAGCAATTACTATACCGAGCTATATTATCGGTATAATAATAAATATCAATTGTTCAATCATCCCCTGCAGCCCTATCTCAAGGGAGTGGGAGTGGTGGAGTACCGACCTACCTCATCTCAGGCCCCGTGTTTATACTAGGCTTACAAATCACAGTGAGCAGGATGCTATCTGCCGGCCAACTCAGAAGCGTGAGCCGCAAATTGGCAACCGACACTGTCTGAGGCCTTATGAAAACTGACGTAATGACGTAGCTGATTGAACACTAGTCGTTCCGCGTTCGTCGTTGCCGTGAACGATTAATCACTATAGTCTATGTAATACGAGAACGATGGCGCTTTTTCATAACGACACGCGACATTAACAAAACAAAACCGTCGTTATCTATACTATAATAAAAGAGTAGAATCCGCGATTCTGTACATTGAATATTTTTACCTAAAATTGAGAGGGGTGATGAAAGAAGAGTAACCAAGCCCAAAAAAAGTTTTTAAAATTCTTTTCTGTCTGTCTGTCTGTTCGCGATAATCTCCGCATCTGCTGAACCGATTGTCATGCGGTTTTCACAGGTAGATTAAGCTTAGCCTGGAGCTACATATAGGCTTTGTTTCATTGAAATCGGATGTTGGGAAAAAAAGTTGTTGTATAAAAACCTTTCACGCGGGTGAAACCGCGGGGCACAAATTTTGTAGTGTCAAATATAAAAATAATATTTTTGGCACATTTCGCATCGCACAGATTGTTTTAAAGATTTGACTCACGACCCACCCATGCATGGATCCACAGATTTGACTTATTAAAGTTTCGTGTAATTTATCGTTACGAAATAGCGGGATCTGCCTCGCGTTCTATTATAATTAGTATTGAATGCTAATCAATCGTTCACAGTGAACCGCTATCTATGAGTTTATATTCATCAACATTTTTTTTATTTGTTTACCCATATACCTATACGAATAAGATAACGTGAGGTGTGGATAATATGTATACATTTACCTATGCCAACCGTGCCTATGCTAAGATGAGACTAAAGTCCCTGCTAGTTAAGGTGTTATCAGAGGCCTAAAATTTTAAATGCGAAAGATAATTTGTTTGTTTTTTGTTACGCTTATACGCTTCAATTTCGTAACCGATGATCATGAAATTTCGAAAACCTACACGTTGTGAAG
Organism: Zygaena filipendulae; assembly: GCA_907165275.2. NCBI lineage: Eukaryota > Metazoa > Arthropoda > Insecta > Lepidoptera > Zygaenidae > Zygaena > Zygaena filipendulae. Next base: position 6,503,139 of record OU015649.1, read on the forward strand.
AGTACAGAAAATATCATAGGATACTTTTTTTGAAGGATTCCAATGGGAATTCTAAAATTAGCGCGGGTATAAAACTGCGGGAAACAGCTAGCAGTACGCTTCCTTTTTTAATACCTACTTATAGCACTTAATAATCCTACAGATAGTATAATACTATACTGTAATCCCTACTAATATTATAAATGCGAAAGTAACTCTGTCTGTTTGTTATACGCTTTTACGCCTTAACAAATTAACCGATCATCATGAATGCATACACGTCGTCAGGGGTACAGAATAGGAATAGGGTACTTTTATCCCGAAATCCCCGCGGGATCTCTGAAATTAACGCGGGTGAAACCGCACGGGACAACTTGTATTGTATAATTGCTAGCAGCTGTACGTGTACTATAATATTGAATCAATTTATAGTGACTTATGACTAATGTAGATCTCTTTTCTCTTAGATAGGTAATACATACAATGTGTGATCAAATTTATTTATTTTCAGGCTTATACCAAACGCAAACCACATCGCCGCCACAATCTTTAGATTTAACTAGAAGAAATAATTCACCTAGCTCATTGCAGTCTATAAACATCCAATAAAGAACAATACACAAAAATGTCTGCTCATCTATATTTTTATTACATTACAGATTTTAAAGAAATCACCTGTAAATTAGGTGTACTACATTATATTACTGTATAAATGGAAAAAGAAATAGGTACATATGTAGATAAAAACAAACCACTTTCCGAAAAATACGTAGGGAGGTTGTAGCGAACACGTAAAATGAATGATACGTTGACCCGATAGTAAAACTAAAACTAGTCGAATTCCAATAAAAAATAATTTTCTTAATAGCCGTGTCTAAAAGGTCATGTTGAAGAGAATTGAAACTGATGAATCGCGAATCGAGATACTCGTAATTATTAACTTTAACGACGAAGTATGAACGATGTAGGTGCACGTCTACAAGCGCAGTGGTAAATGACAATTGTAGTGATTCGGTCGCTTCGGCCGTCATCGAAACCAGGGTTTGGTAACTGGGGCATTTTTTATTACTTGAACTCAACGGATTTCGACCGAAATAATACCAATAATAAATAACCAGGTTCAACAGAAGAATAGTTTTTTTTATAATTATGTCTGTAGGTACGTATTGTGTATTGAAATGTTCTACTTGTATCTATTGTTTTCCAAGTGAAAATGAGGTAGCTGAGATTTCTCAATTTCATCATCCAAATTTGAACACTACAGCTGTTTCCGCTTTTCCTTCTTATAAAAATTCATTACTTCGTTTTCAATCAGTTTCTACAACCGTTAATATCTTTCATTGATCAATGAGAAACACAATTGAAACCAGTTTCATACAAGTAATATAATAATGTATAGTATTTAATTCTTCATTCGAAACCCGTTACGAAATCGTTGTTACGATTACGCACGAAACGAAGACCATTTCGTTTTTATTTTTATAAATGCGCTGCTGCTTCTAGAATTTGCGTGTTTTATAAAAAAATACAAAATACTAAAAGTGTTTAATGAGTGAAACTTTCTAAATGCTATAAAAAAGCTAACATCTTTTTTCGTTTTCTGCAAACAACAAGCAATGCACCACCGTAAGTGAACTATTCCTTTATTTTTAGAACCTTGGTATACTTATATGTATTCTCTATTTTATAATATGAACCTATGTATTTATTACGAAAGTAGATGTGCTGTACTTAACTAAAAGTTTTTTAGGAAAGAAACTATATCTTATGCATATGTGTGCACTATGCTTCCGTCGTTGACTCAACATTAACTTTACAATAATTAGAACAATATATTTAAATGAAAAAAAAAAAACAACACGATTCCGCTTATTTTTTACTGAATGCAAAAGGAATTAAATTAAAAATATGGAAATTTACCTAATCGCCATTAAATTATTAAATAATTACAGATAGATATTTGAAAGTATAGTACCTAATAAATAAAATATTATTATGTTCTATTATTATTAAAACGTAACGTTTAATTGCAGAACACCTAGAGGCAACTCTATGGGTTTTTATTCTGTTGATACTTTTGTACAAAGTGGGTTCTGATGGGTTGACTAGAAACAAGAATTATACATGTTTGTCTAATTCCTATTTCTACTGAAAGGATGCATGTTAGGTATACCTATTTGTTTTGAGATAAACATTCGTTGGCAGATTGGTTTATACCTGTGTTTGAGTTTCCTCGCAAAACTTTTCCACTTATTTTGAATTTATTAAAAGCCTTACCCAAGCATCCTAAATAAACCGCTGAAACCACTCCAAGAACGGTTTTTTGCCACAGGCCAGCATCAAGCTTTGTATTGGGAACATCATGGTTACCTACATACCTATATACTTCTAGGTACGCATTATAATATAGAAATCTTCGTTCTTATTCGACTAATTTTCTTACTAGCTGTAGGTATACATTGCTATTTAATGTTTTTATTTTTCAATTTTATTTACAAAGCCTCTCCGATACCTGACCGAACATAGTGCACAAACAAAAAAAAAGGTATTTTTAATAGTATTTTCATAGTAGGTATGTATTAAAACAATAAACAATACTCATAAAACCAAGTAGTATGATTTGCAAATGAATGCAATGATAAAATATATGTACATAATTATGTGAATTATCTCTTTCATACAGAGGAAATTAACATGCTCCACGAGTCTTAATACATACCTACTTGTACATACGTAAGTCTCAGTACATACTTGTCTAGCTCATTTTGATGAATTTAACGGGACTCATTTACAATATCTCAGATAACCAGAGAACAATCATCGATAGCGCTGTCTTCACAGTTAAAGTGTTTGTCGACGAAGAGGTAAAAACGTGAGTAAGTATTTTTTGCACAGTTTATTTGTTAATATTGGGGTCACCGAGCTTCGCTCGTTGTTTATAGCGCCATCTGTTCTTACGTAGAAAAACAAACACTAATTTTTCATTGCCTGAAAACACGAATAAAACGACGTTTCCTAAAAATGAAACCTAGCTAGATCGATTAATCGCCCCCGAAACCCCTTGCATACCAAATTTCATGAAAATCATGGAGCCGTTTCCGAGATTCAGATATATTATTTAGGTATAGATATATACAAGAATTGCTCGTTTAAAGATTAGGTATTATTGAAAGTATGTTTTTTTAAATTTAAAAATAGACAAAGTATTACAAAAATATTGTAAGTATCTACCTACAGGTATAGTGTATCCTTATACTTATACCTACTATGTTCTGAGTAAATATCACGATGCGATTAGAAGGAATTCTGTAAATAATTGTGAAAACAGCATTTAAAATCCGTTGCGTAGTTTTGAAGAAATTTACAGCAAAAGAGAAGCACCACTTTGAGATTTTATTTAGGTATTTATTTATTGGACAAAAAACAGACCCAAGTTTCTGTACAATTTAAAATATATACTGTTTATAATTATGTTATTTTATTATAAGCGTATTTTAATTTTATTATAGGTACCTATTATAAGCGTATTACCTTATTTAGCTATCAAATCTATATAAGTACCTACCTATATAAAAACAAACTGCCGTTCGTTTGTCTCGCTAAAACCCGAGAATGGCTGGACCGATTTGGCAAATTTTCTTGAAATATTTGTGGAAGTTTAGGGAAAGTTTAAACGGTGAGAAACGTAAATAATAAATAAGTAAAGGAAAATACTAAAAACGAAATTCCGAAACTCACGCGGGTGAAACGGAGGGGCACAGCACAGGATACTAAATTGGAGTATGACGTGAGTTTATAATTGAAGTGATTAATAATATACCTAACGAATCTCTTTCAGAACATCAGAACCTCGATACTCTTCAGATAAAAATGAAAAGAAATATTTCAAAAATATTTCAACAGTCACTCTCGTCCATTATTTGACCCTATCAACAATTGGTAAGTGGTACTTATAGTACCTATATACTTACATAACATATTATTTAAAAAAAAATATTCAAAATTCAGAATATCTTTATTACTTAGGATCGGTACAATAACTTATAATCGTCAAAGTTTTTATAATAAAATTGAAATTACCGTCAGTTCGGAACGCGCGCTCTACTGAGAAGAACTGCAGCAGGGCAACACTTAATAAAACGTCAACCTTAATCTAATACGAATTTAATTTTTTTTTTTGTGACTGACTTTTTTTATTTTATTAATAACTAGCCGGTCCCCGTGGTTTTACCCGCGTTAGGAGTTCCCGCCGGAATTCCGGGATAAAAGTACCCTATGTCCTTTTCTGTACCCCTGACAACATGACTGTATGCAAAATTTGGTGATGCTTGGTTGAGCCGTTAAAACGTGAAAGCATAAGAGACAGACAGACACACAGACAGACAGACATACAGATAAACAGACCGACAGAGTTACTTTCGCATTTATAATATTAATAGGGATAACTAGCTGTGCCCTGCGGTTTCACCCGCGTGCGTTTCGGAATTCCCGCAGGATCTCCCAATTTTCTTTAATACAAACCTTTTCCTGATAATTACGATCCCAAAAAAAATAATTAATAACATCGGTCGAGCCATTCTCGAGTTTTAGCGTGAAAAATGAACAGCAATTCACTTTCATATATAAAAATGTTAATACTTAAAAATATAAGTATACATAATACATTAGAGAAATTGAATTAACTTCTAACTATATGCGAGCATTGTCTTAGTTTAAAAATTTACATAATAATGTGTAAAAATAAAATATTTCAATTTAAATTGACAAGGTGTAATGAGACTAAAATTAAAATTAATAGAAAATTCAGTCATTGTAAAATTAAATTATTAGGAGCAACACGATCCGTTCATAAAAACGCTTGAAGCGTCTTCATCTCTACGAAGGACAATCTCGAGAACTTATTCATAATTGTCAATTATGGACTGTCATCTGACTTGAATTCAAATCAAATCACGAATGTTCATTAATTAATTTATAGTAATTAACGACGGTCTCTTTAGTCTTGGCAACTGCTATATAAACGTGTATATATTTTGGAATAAATTATGACAGTCCATGGTAATCGCGTGCTAAAAATTAACGATACATCTTCAATAAATTGTTTGATTGTAAAGGATTACTGTCATGGGGACTGCTATGGTGCGCTTTTGGCGATGGTTGGAGATGGGACGGTCGATGGTTCACACTTGTGGCGGTGGCTAGCGTTGCTTGGGCCAGCGGGCGAGCATTGGAGGCGGGCACAACTCTCCCGCCATTATTAGCTGCCTTGCTGACTGGGATACTTGCACGCAACCTAAACATCCTCGATATGAGGCAATATACCCAGATGGATGCCTTTTTAAGGTATGAGTTCCTACTTAAAAATATTTGTAATATCTATATCCTCATCAAATTGTATAATTCATCTCGCGTCCGTTTAAAAACGGAATTGTCATTAGGGAACGTTTTATGATTCACACAGTTTGCCAAAGCCAAATGGTATACCTACATACCATCTACAACGTGTTAATGAATTAACTGAAAACTAGAAAATAGTTTGCTCAGAATCTACTAGCGAATCGCTCGCACTTATGTTTTAATATAGGTTATATTTTTTCATTTTTATCAGCCCATGTCTAAATTATTCATAATACTATATTTGGCGCGTACGCCACCCGCAGCAAAAAAATTCGAACCGGTAGGCGCGGGCGTAGCGCTTGGAATTTCGTATAGATAGGTCACCTTCAAACTAATGTTGAATAACTTTTAAAGTATAAATTTTTTCGACATAAAATATATTTTAATCATAATTATTGTATATTGTTTAATTTTTTTAAATGGGGTGAATCAGGTTTTCAGTTAATTCGTTAACACGTTGTATATTTAATCGAACACAATTTGCAAGCAATATATGACTGTTGACGTACTTACTGAGGTTTTGGCAGTAGGTATTATGTAAAATGTCGAGATTTGTTTTTATTTTTTTAAATTTATTTATTCGTTTTTACAAAGCAAGACGAGACATAAATGTCAACAACGTAGGTAGTTATTTATTTCTCAGATACAGTATGCTAACCATTCACATTTCTAGGTTTTTTTTTTAATATTGTATTTTTTTTTTTTTTTCTGTTGTTGTTGTTGTTAAAGTGACAACACAACGTTTGCAGACTAATTTCACAAATTGCCCGATAGGTATATTATATTTTATTGGCATTTTATTGATTAATTATTGTAAGCGTAAGTATAATGTATAATCTTATATAAATTAACCAATATTATTTACCAGAAAAATTTACCCCGTTGTAATTCTGGGTAAAGCTTCACTTGGCTGGGATTTATCGTACATGAAGGACAACTGGCAACAGATCTCTCTCCTCGGGGTGGTGCCCTGGTGCGGCGAGGTAGCGGCAGTGGCGACGTGCTCACACTTCCTAGCCGACTTTCCTTGGATATGGGGTGAGAATAAAGTTTTACAATAGGGTAGGTACTTGCATGAAATTTATAATAGGAAATTGTGTCAATATTTCAAAAAAGAGCCTTAGAAAAGCATTATCGTGAAAGATTTACAAAATTTTCAATAGTTTCCAAAATATTCAACTTTTAATTTTGTGAAACGGGACGTTGCAACGAAACACTAATCACAGCCACGCTCAACATGTTACGTCACTATTATTTTTTTAGGAAACATTTACCTCTTTCAGTGAAGGCAAAAGAAACACAGTAACACATATTTTCCTTTTTCTGAAGTTTTTTCCTTTAAAATGCATCGGTAAGATGCATTTCGATTCTTTACTGGAAATTTTGGAAGTAACTCGACACAGTTCAACTTTAATTTCGCTTTTGGATATTGAAATTATCTGTCTGTCAATGTCACATTGTCATTGTCAATATGACAGTGATATCTTTATCACAGATTAATAAGGCGTAATTTTAAGCTAGTGACGTCAATCCGCGTTTTGGCAGTAAAGTCAAAAGTAGGAACTTTGAAACGCTCTATTTAATTAATTTATGCATAAATTTTTTATTTTTCTTTTTTTGTTTAAGTAGGCCATATATCCTACAAATAGGCTGGAGAAAAAATTCATGCAAGTCCCTATTGAAATTTAATAGTACATTGTTATCCTAGGGGTGAAAGTAACTAGTCCCGAGACGGGGTTTGGCCAATAGATCGAGGGACTAAATAAGTCTTTCTCCCGAGGATAACACTGTGCTTTTCATTACGAATGCAAGGAAAGTCAAAATACAAATAGGAATTAGCTAAAGAAAAAATTAGTGAAGATCGGATAGTCGCTTGACACTTTCCCACCTATTTCTTTTTCTTTGGCCGGCTAGCTATTCAGCCAGTATTTTTTATTTACATTGTGGCGACCTAAAAAACATATTTTCTTTAATTATTAAGTATTAATTAAAGAAAATAAAAAAATATAAATAGGATTTAGCTTAAGAAAAAGTGAGTGAATTTTATTTTAATTAATACCTACTTAAACTTTACGTTATTTCAATTTTACATCGTGCTGGCTGTATAGAATGTTGAAACATGGTTCAATAGAAATGTGAAAATAGACCTAGTTTTTTTTTAATAATTTGACAGTTGTCAGTTGAAAGCGATTCTCCCTAGGGCTGAAAAGGGTTACTTTCAACCCGCTTCTCAGGCAACTTCAGACCTACTTTCCGAGTATGAGTAATGAAAATGTATTTTGTATAATCTATAAAAGGAATAGGTTATTGAAACACTGACTATACACGAAATCTCGAAAATTACGAGATGTATGAAGCTGAAAAGCAGGTAAATATTTTTTTGATAGGAGACGTCAGCTAAGAATGGATTTCACGGATTTCCCGAGGGAGCTCCTAAATAGATTAACAGGAGTGAAACCATAGAGAACAGCTAGTATTGTGATATTATTATTTATGAACAAGAATCAGAATTAAACACGCTACTGGAACCCATAAGTAATTGCCTTTATTGCATGTCAGGGTCGGATGTAAAAATAGAAATTACTTTCAATTGTTAATAACTACAGCGAATGCATTAAGTTCTAGTTGATTTTTTAATTAGGTACTTGGATAGGTAAAGATGTGCGCGCCGTAAAATCTTCATAGTTGATATAAATTTTATCTTATCTTATCTATACGTATATTTTCTTTTAATCTATCTGAGTGGTTGTTTGTTTGAATGGTTGAATAATAATAATTTAGAGCTCTTTGATACAAAACGGACTTGTTATTTAAAAATAATAATATAGATATAGGGATCAAATCTGCGCAGGTGCAGGCGCCTATCCTATATGCGTAGCACAGCGTCCACACAATAACTAATTTATTGGTAACAGACACTAATTAATTCGCATACTGAATGAGACGATTGAGAGACGTGTAGGTAATAAATATCATCAATTAATTATATCGTCATTCATACTGTATGCAAATGTCTGGCCAATCATAATAATAATAAAAATAAATCACATTTGCAGCCAAAAGTAATACCTACTTTCATCTTATGGTAAAGTAACCTTTGTATGAGATAACCCTGGAGTTAGACTCTTTTAAATATAGGTACTTATCGGTACGTACCTATTCATATTTCATATACAAAAACTTTTGTATAAATATATTATTTATGCTAGTAAAATAATCATAAAATATGTTTGTATACAAAGAAACATGCATACCTACCATACAAACCTGTATAGGTGCTGGGAAAAAAGAGAACATGCCATTTATTGAAGTCCGCTAATAAAGTATATCGTTAACTATATATTTTTTTCATATTTTAATATCCATAGGACTAGAAAAATGAATTAGTACCCATACTTAAAAATTTCATTTCCAATAACAATATTTAAACGATTTTTTATTATGAAAATTAAATTAATCGCCCGTCGATACCGATCACAATCGCATGGCATCTGAGTTGTTCGTAATATAATGGCAATTTAATCACATCAGACATGGGAGTCGTATTTCGACGGCTTTCAATACATTTTTGCTATAACATGACGTGTTATATTGGAGGCGTAGCGGTGTTGAATCGTCGCGTCGCACGAACGCGCCGCGCCACACGTTTACGCCCGCGCCCACGGAGAAAATAATACAGTATTCAGAACTACATAGAGAGTCGGCGAGAGGTAGGTGGGGTAGCGCGCTACGGTGGCAAGTAAGGAAGTTAGAGCAAATGCTCTAACTTTCTCAAAACTTCCTTTACTGGCATCCCAAGCATATTTCCTGCAATATTCCTAAAACGGTGAATTTAAAAAAACGGTGACTAACCGCCGCACTCAGAGTCGACTTTAATGATTACTTAGTTAAGTATAGATTTTTAAAACAAAACTGCCGCAATCAGATAAGTTTAATAAATTAATGTTAATTGGCATTTAATCAGATGTAACTTATTTAGTTAAATACCAATTAACATTAATTTATTAAACTTATCTGATTGCGGCAGTTTTGTTTTAAAAATCTATACTTAACTAAGTAATCATTAAAGTCGACTCTGAGTGCGGCGGTAAGTAAAACATAACCAAACACTGTTTATTAATTATTATATTTATTGCGAACAAGCTGTGCCCCGCGTTTACACCTGCGCAAGTTTCGGATTACTCCTTATAACATCAGCGAATTAGCAGTGAAAGTCCCGTCAAAATTGGTCCAACCGTTTCGGAGATTCACTCGCGTGTCAATAATGTGCAAACTACAGGAGAGTATACTGCCACAAATATGGTGCTCAACCGAACACCGGTAGCAGAAATATAATACTAATGACCAATCTTCGGTGAGGAACTTTTCGGTCGCGAACTTTACTGAATAAGCCCCTATTTTCTCTCAGGGTTCGTTACTTAGTTTTCTATGCATCAATGATTGTAGAATGTCAATTTGGTTAGGGGGGCTGATTTAAAAAATATTTATTCATCAATCTCACTAAATTAATGAATGTTTTTGTGTGTCATAGATATATGCTATAATCAGTCGGCGACACTATTGTTTATAGATACTAAACTAAGTTCCATCAGGAGGCCGATCGCGCTATTTTGTTCGATATTATCAATGTAAAACTAAAAACAAACTATTCTCATTATGCACAAATTCGTATGGCAATATTCATTTGTTACAGCAATGTTCCAACCTCAGGTTCCAACTCTTATTTGATAATTGTTTTTGAAACGTTATACCAAAAGTGTCAAAGCTCTACGAAGTTTGACAATTGTTGACAAAAAACGAAACAGAATTTTCACGAAACACTATTTTCAAATCGTAAAAAATTAGCGCGGTTGGCCTCCAGTTCTGTGCCCCCGCCTGTCGTTGCGGCGCCTCACCACGGCGGTCGGGCCTTTTGCACCGTGCATGCTCTCGTGCTCTGTACCTGTAATTACGTGGCGTGGTCCGATTACACAAAGAAACAATCGCTAGCTGTGAAAATGAAAATAGTTTTTAATTTATGTAATTTGATTTTAATTACACACCTTTTTAACGTTTTTAAAATTTGATTGGATTTTCCTTTGACCCTGGTGTGATTTAAAATCTAACTGAATAAAAGCTTGCAATAAATTTTAGTGTTTTATATATACCTACGCAGTTCATTATCACTCGCGTCCAAAATGTAAATAATTTTAAATTTAACAGAGGTGTCAAGAATCGACTATAAAATAAATGTAGGTACGTATATCAGAATCATTAACAAGTGACTAATACGCCATTTGCCGCTACGCTATAGGATAGTTTTTAGTCACACGTAAAAAGAAACTCGAGTGCTTTTAAAAAAACTTGAAACAAGTTATATGAAATACGAACTAAAAAGTGAAAAATAATCATCAAATTAAAAAAAAATGCGTGAGTATCGTGGAAAACTTGGTTAGAACGAATTTTTTTTTCCATATTAAACTGAGTCCGACACAGCCGACTGTGTCTGTTAGGCGGGAAAAGACGCAAAAATACAAAAAAAAAACTCATAATTAGAAAAATCTTAGTTGCTTTGTTTATTCCGCGGAGCAGCCGTATGACGCTGTGACGGAAAATGAATTTATACTCCCATCCGTAGCGTGCGATAAAGACCTTCGTTCTAAAAACATGTAAAGACAATATTGCGAGATAAAATACCAAAATCAGTCATTAATTTTGCTAATCCCTCCTAGATAAAAATAAAAAACTATTAAAAAAAATTATTAATTAAAAATTATTCTATAAATATATAAAATAGATATATCTATAAAATAAGTTAATCTAAATAAGTATTTAGTACATATTTTAAAAGTCAAAATCTTTTAACTGTGTTAACTAAAGAAATCTATCTTTACTCAGTTTTTACAAAGTGATCCAGCAAAATATGCAATGTCTCAATAAATACCAAAATTTAATAAAAATATATTTGAAATATTACCTACTTAGCTATATTTAGAGCGAAAGGATATCCGGATCCCGCCAGATGTAGACGGCTAGGTAGCTAGTTAATCCATTAGAGCTCGCAGTAAAAGCACGAGTGCGGAGCGATATGTTCGATGGATATTGCTATTAATATCATTGCGGTGCGGATTCACCTGCATTATGCATATTCGAAATCAGTACATTTTAATACGCTTATCTTGCAACGATACTCAAATTACCAGAAAACCCGATTGGTGTTTCTTTTACTCTTTCTATTTATTTTTTCCCCTTATAACCAAAATAACATTTTTCTTGAAAATAACACGTGTAAGCAACTTTTACTAAATGAAAATTTCGTCAAAGTCTTCTGCATCTTTAATTGTGGTGTTAATCGCGATATATCGTATGATATTGGAAAAAAATACGTTTTGCTTCCAAGAATAAAAATACGGTTCTCTCTTAAGACCAAATTTCTTACTCAGTCACATGTCTGATGCACAAGTTACGTTAACAATAGTTTGGAAGCAAACAAGTTTACTTTTCTACACTAAATTAAAAATATAATTGTAAAATGCGATGTGACAATAATTATGCTAGTTTATAGTTCTTAATCCTATGGCAATAAAGTGAAACGGTCAATTTTTTTTATTTGCACAGATGTAGAATCGGAAAGTGATAGACTCTTTTTTAATTATATCAAAAAGTCAAAGAGGACGAAACAATCAATAAAACCGCGAACTAGTAGTTCCTGTAATGTTAAGTGTACAATGTACATACATAGCTTTACATCAACATATAATAGGTACCAACATATTATATGGACCTTTGTTACTTTTTATTGCAGGCTTCCTACTAGGCTCCGTATACGCGTCAGTGTCTTGCGCGGTGGTGATACCAACGGTACAGCGCGTCAGTAAAAATGTGGGACCCACCGGCACTCACGTCAACTGGTCTCAACTCGTGTGTACCGCTGGTGGCGTCGACACAGCACTTAGCGTTGGCGTCTTCGGCCTCATATTCTCTTTGATGTTCTGCGATACTAACGACGTGTATCGATACGTTAAAGTAAGCTATGGTCACACTAGGAACAAAAAGTTTGTATCGTGATTCTGAAGGATGTGTTTCTTGTTGTATTACTTCAAGCCTGACTTTGTACTTCCATAATGACTTTCATTTCTCTTCCCACCCCCACAGAGAAAAATTTTATTCCCAAAAACTATTTAATTTTAGTTCGTCGTAAAAGGAAACTACTGTACAATTATCATATTTCTGGCTTAAGTGGGCGTTGATAAGTGTGTGATGCTTTATTGCCCATCCACAACCCGAACATCCTTAAAAGTGAAAGTGTTAATATATGTGTGTGTGTGTGTGTGTGTAAATGTATGTCTCACAGTATACCACAGAACATCATCATATCCACAGGCAGGACTAACGCTATTTGTGGGTGTTGGAGCAGGCGTCGCTTGGGGCAGGCTAGCGGGGATGGTACCACACTCACACGACCACTACCACCAAGAGCTGCGCGTTTTGTTCGTGCTATTCGGTGGATTGTTTGCTAATTTCTTCACTTCGCTATACGAATGGGGTGGAACGGGTTAGTAAAAATATGGGAGTCATTTGTCATTGTTATTTCACCATAATATCCATGACTTTAACTGTAACAGACGATATCGTAAAGTATTAATTCCGGTATGCTTTAGACTATATAGTATTTGCCTAGCTGTCGAACAAATTGATTGATGTGATGATTGTCGGATTGATTTTGATACAATTTTTACTGTGTCCTGGTATTGTTTACTTTAAGTAACAACCTTCATTTGCTAACATTTTTCAGGTGGTGTGGCGGTACTAGCCTGCAACGCGACTGCTGCAATGTACTGGGCACGCCGCGGTTGGCAGCTGAATAACAACCCAGCCTCGACGGCTTATCGCGTTATGTGGAGTGCCTTGGAGCCCGTGCTATTTGCTTACACAGGCACCTTTTTTGTGGTGAGTGTCGTAGTTCTATTAGGTACATTAGATTCTGTATTATGTTCTAAAGCGGTGCACCTGTTTTAACCGCGCGAGGATTCGATTCGATTTTAATCTTATATTCACTGTTTTGTACCTATACTCTATCATATATACCAATATTCTCGTATATACACAGTAGCCTCTTATTGCAACAGTTATAAACGATATCCAAAAAGGAAGATATTGCATTATGGTTGTCTTTTGTTATAGAACTTTTTGTAAATAGTTATTTTCAAGTAGGTAAGTTATAATACTAAATAGATTTCTATTATGGTTTTTTCAAATAGTATGCCGTCTGAATCCGTACAGATCTCAAAGAAAATCGAAGTCAGGACATGTGAATTGATATTTTTAAGTTATTTCTATTTTTTTTTACAAAAGTGATTGAAAAATTTGCCTTGAAGTTACAAAAAACTGATAAAAGATAATATATTTCCAATGCGGCGTTTTGAAGGGTTCTCAATGATACCAAAATTTCGGGGTAAACAGTAATATGATTAATATTATTGTTGTTATATATTTTCATAATAATATGAATGGTTTAAACTTTCATACAAATTTCTAGAAATGGTGTGAACGTATACATGAGATTCAACAATGTACCGCTCATTTTGTTCGCTCGACAACACTCATCTCTGCTATAGTAACACTTGAGTTACTAGTAGTAGTTACAAATAGGACTATGAAGTGCGTATACCTACATATGTTCATTTCATTAGTAATGAATCGCACTGCTTTAATTTTATGAACGTATTTTCCTAAAAATCGAACTAGTTACACTAATTAATACTCGTTTAGGTAAGAATTTTTTTATGATATCGCCTTCATTTCAATCCTATGTAGAGACTGTGATGAAACCAAAATCTCTAGAAAGAAACATAAAAAAATCAGTGAGAGCTTTCGTGTGAAACTGTCGAACCAAGTCGAACGCTGAATTCTAAAACTGATGGTTCCAATTAAAAAATCCATTTTTATTGCACCTATTCCGTGAAAATTTGTAAGCTGTTAGGTATCTATATGAAAAGTAGGTATTTGTTTTTTTTTTTTTTTTTTTTTTTTTTATGTATGTTCACCGATTACTCGAAGATGGTTGGACCGATTTCAAAAATTCTTTTTTTGTTTGAAAGGGTATACTCCCAATTAGGTCCCATTGCCACCAAGTCGGGATCTGATGATAGGATCTTGGAGAAATCGAGAGAACTCTTCAAAAATTATAGGCACACCTATAGCGATTTGGGTATTTTTTATAGTAAATCGTTCATTTGCTTTCGAAAAGCAAAATTTGAAGAAGTGGAACTGATGATGAAGACCCCAGATGGTCATCGGAACTACTCAACAATAATACGTATTTCAGGGGTTCTAGTTAGAGCGATTTCGAAAATTGTTTTTGTTTGAAAGGGGATACTTCCGAATTGGTCACATTGTCACCAAGTCAGGATCTGATGGTGGGATCTTGGAGAAATCGAGGGAACTCTTCAAAATTTATAGGCACACCTATGGCGATTTGGGTATTTTTTATAGTAAATCGTTTATTTGCTTTTGGAAAGTAAAATTTGAAGAAGTGGAACTGATGATGAAGACCGCAGATGGTCATCGGAACTACTAAATAATAGGTATTTCACAGATTCTGATTCGTTAACTTTAATGTGGTTTCTAAACAATTTATGTTCGTCACAATGTATATGGTGAAGTGGAACTGATGGTGGTGTACCAGCAGAACTCCTCAAAAATTAACGTCCCTGCATCGGGAAAAGCAATATTTTGTAAAAGGTTATGAGCAGTTGATAGTATGCTATTGTAACTTAGATAAATTACAAACCAACTCACTAAAAAGCAAGAAATAAACAAATTTTTAACAAAAAAATTAAAACCGACTTCCAAAAACACAAATCTAAAAAAGCTAAAAATAATAAAATACCGATTTAATCCAAAAGACAAAAACACACGTAATATTATTATTGGTTTGTGCTACCACTGATCGGTATGAAGTCGGTGACAAGCCAAATATGGAGGGGGTAGATGGGTTAAGTCGACTCCTGCCACCAGCTCTTCGTGAGCAAAACAACTCAAGTGGGCAGACACCAGCGGGCTTGTCACCGAATTCAAACCGATTAGTGGTAGCACAAACCAATAATAATATTACGTGTGTTTTTGTCTTTTGGATTAAATCGGTATTTTATTATTTTTAGCTTTTTTAGATTTGTGTTTTTGGAAGTCGGTTTTAATTTTTTTGTTATAAATTTTATAAACTACGTTTACAGATTTTACAAAATAGAAATAAACATATTCGTATACACATAATAGATGATCCTTGTTCTTTTGAACTAACTGATAATAAATAAATTAATATTAGATTTCATGGCTTCTCTTTAAATTATTAAGACGCAACGTATCCCCATCATTGACGCTGTTGATTATGTCATATGTTTATGAACAAAGTGGTTAAAATTTATGTAGATTCGATTCGTGGCGAATCGTGTATAAAAATGAAATATATATAAATATAGCTAAAGTTAAAACTCTTAAAACTACAGTAAAAATAATACTAAAATATTTTAATATCTGTCTTTTTTCAGATCGATAGTTCCATGTCGGATTCAGTAATAGTGGGACTTGAAATTTTAGTGATTTGTTTGTCAGTGCGACTAGCACTCGCGTTCCTGGTGTGCTGGAAACTCACGATAAAGGAAAGACTCTTCGTGTGTTGTGTTTGGATACCAAAATCTATTGTAGAGGTGAGAAAAACGAGTGCGTCACTTCGTACCTACGCCTGTCGGTCACACACGCAGAAACAGAATACAATTTCTATCTCTTACATCATGAAGAGTCCTTAGGAGTTAGGATTTAGAGTTGTTTGATCCACTATACGAGTATATTAAAACAGATAAAATGTAAACTTACCGCCGCACTCAGAGTCGACTTTAATGATTACTTAGTTAAGTATAGATTTTTAAAACCAAACTGCCGCAATCAGAGACGTTCAGTAAATTAATGTTAATTGGCATTTAATGAGATGTAACTTAATTAGTTAAATGCCAATTAACATTAATTTATTAAACTTGTTTGATTGCGGCAGTTTTGTTTTAAAAATCTATACTTAACTAAGTAATCATTAAAGTCGACTCTGAGTGCGGCGGTTATTTACCTAGTATAAGACTAAAGAATGTATAGAGACTGACCTCCCAGACACTTGTTCCTACACTTAAAATGTCCTAGCTTAAATAAACGTTCAGGTGCAAGCAGATAAAAGTTCAATACCAAATGCAGCCTGGAGAGAGCGTTGAATAATGCAATCGCATGGGAATAATCATTTGTTTGCAAACAATTGCGATAAGTGTTACTTTCAACGATACGATAAGTAACGCAACCTGGAAAATCTTTGTTCTGTTTGTTTTTTTGTTGTTTGTAAGTATCTATATACTTATTTATTACCAAGTACAGACACTATGACAAGATTTTTTCTATAGTAAAGTCACGA
This sequence comes from Zygaena filipendulae, assembly GCA_907165275.2. Lineage (NCBI taxonomy): Eukaryota > Metazoa > Arthropoda > Insecta > Lepidoptera > Zygaenidae > Zygaena > Zygaena filipendulae. The sequence continues at coordinate 6,519,946 of OU015649.1, forward strand.
AAAGGAAATCCACAATCTATTTCGTAAAGATCCTCTCTTTTTTATATCCTTTCTTTGTTTATTTGTAGAGACAATCTATGGAATTGTCGGACTGATTCATAAAAACATATTTCACTTATTGAAAGCACAGTAGTAACTTATTATGATTTATTTTAATTTGGAAATTTTAAGGGGAAACAGCTTAGTAAAACATAACATTTTTTCTCACACATTACTCAACCTAAAAATGTTGATGAAAATGCAGAAATGAAGACAAGAATGAAGTGTGCTTGAGTGAAGAGTTAGTTTTACTGAATTGAAATTTATATTAATGCCTTTAATCCCTACTTATATTATAAATGCGAAAATAACTCTGTCTGTCTGTCTGTCTGACTGTTACGCTTTCACGCCTAGGCGGCTCAACCGATCATCATGAAATTTTGCATAGACATTGTCAGGGGTACAGAGAAGGATATAGGGTATTTTTGGTCCTGGATTTCCCGCGGGATCTCCGAAATTAATGCGGGTGAAACCGCGGGGAAAAGCTAGTAAGTAATAAATTAATAATTAATTTGTTAATAACATTTTTTATTTAAAATAATCTTATCTTACTAACGAGAGATAAGTTGCTAAGTTTCTCTGTTTGTTTGAATGTTCGAACCTCAGCTCAGCATCAATTGCAGCGTCTAGAAATAAACGTCACAAAACGTATGCTTCGAATAGAAATTCTGTTTGTTTCAGGCGGTACTGTGTCCCTTGGCGCTCGACACCCTCCTACACGGTACAAACAGTGCAGACGGTGAACTGAAACACTCTGAACAACTGATGAGATTCATAATTCAGGCCATCCTCATCACCACTCCCATCGGCTTCTTGCTCACTAAGTGTCTCGGGCCGATTTTACTCAGAGAAACAATTATGGACTGCTCAGAAGGTAGGAAGACCTGGGCTGTGTTTTATAGTATTTTTGGGAAATTAAAAACGACTTTTTTGTTTATTATCTTTACATAGCTACATACATTATAAAACGAAATCTAAAATAAAATTCTGTAAAAAAAAAGATAAAAGAAATTGTAAATTATTCTTGCCAAATTTCTGTGTAGTGTGAATGTGTGTGTGTCTGTTGTGCAAAAAAAAATCCTCCGCTGCGTTTGTCTGTCTGTCTATTCACGATAAACTAAAAACTACTAAACGTATTTTCATTTTACATAATTTTTTCAAGGTTTTGTATAAATTGGTTGAAATATAACGATAATTGTTGGAGGTGTCGGATAATAGTATATTTCATTACAAGTGTGGAAAGGCTGTCATTGCAAAGAGTTCCGACAAATGTCGACCCGAGCCGAGGCGCAGCCGAAGGTGAGGGTTGACAGTCGGAACTCTTTGCAATGACGGTTTCGCACGTGTACTGAACAACTATTTTTAATACAGTTGCGAAAAAATTAAGCAATTTAATAAAATATCAAAAACACAATAAACTCAACTAAGTTCCAACTGTGATCAAAAGATGGCGCTAGTCGTATTAGTTACCTTCTCTCTGAGTAATGCGAAACCTACGTTTCGCAATGCAAAAAGTGTGTCAAAGTCGTGTCGCCATTTTTGACAGTTGGGAAAGAGAACGCACGAGTTCGGAAAAGGTAAAGAAAAAGCTCGAGTATGTAATAGCCCACTTCCCGAACGCTATACGTCCCTGCAATATGCCACTTTTTGAGCAACTGTATTAAAAAATACTTTTTTACGCTTTTACGCGTTAATTACATAACCGGTCCCACGACATGTTGCATACACATTGTCAGGGGTAGGTACAGAGAAGGACATTCGGCACTTTTTATTCTGGAATTCCCGAAGGAACTCCGAGATTACCGCGGCTGAAACTGAGCTGAAGTGACTGAAGAAACTGAGTGGTAGCACAAACCAATAATAATATTACCTGTTTTTTGTCTTTTTTGGTTATTTTTATCTTTTTAGTGTGGGGCATTTTTGTATTTTTTTAATTCAGTAGTTTAATTTTTTTGTTAAAGTTTTGTTTAATTTTTGCTTTTAAATGGTTTGGTTTATAATTTGTCTACGTTACAATAGCCTAACGTCAACAGCTCATAACCTTGTACAAAATATCGCTTTTCCCGATGCGGGGACGTTAATGTTGAGGAGTTCTCCTGCTACTTCACCATCAGCTCCATTTCACCATTTGCATTGTAATACATACATTGCTTGGCAAGCATTTTAAAGTAATCGACTCGCAAACTGTGAAATACTTATTATTCAGTAGTTCCGGTGGCCATCTATGGTCATCATCATCAGTTCCACTTCATCAATTGGTCATTGTCGAAAGAAAATTGACAATTTACTATAAAAAATACCCAAATCGCTATAGGTGTGCTTATAATATATAAAGAGTTCCCTCGATTTCTCCAAGATCCCATCATTAGATCCTGATTTCAGGACAATGGGACTAAAAGAGAAGCACCAGCTTTTGAATAAAAAACAATCATCAAAATCGGTTTACCCAGTCGAAAGGTATGAGGTAGCAAACATAAAAAAACATACGCGTTAAATTGAGAACCTCCCCCCTTTTGAAGTCGGTTAAAAATACACAAACACGCCAAACGCGTGTTACTCTAGATTGTGCAGTGATACCATGTAATTTTTATCTAGTGCAAGTAGCAACGTTATGCTCTGAAAACCATGGTCGGCAAAATTATGGTGTATTTTTTTAGTTGTTTCTGCAGGTTCTTTTTGGTTGTCCAATGGGTTACGAAAATAAAGTCGCTCCCGCCACCATAACGTGTGCTCGAAAATGTTTTATACTTATAGATACATTATTTTAATTTTACAGACGCCGCTGCAGTCAAAAGATCGTCGCAAAATGAAATTGATGGCAGATCGACGTTATTTTAAAAAGGATAGAACATTTTTAGAGAATTTAACTAGCCATATTCCATAAGTAGATTTCATATTTGCTTTTACAGTTTATAATATAGTTATTTTTATCATAATTTGTATTTATCTAATATGTGCTGAAAATTAAAGAAACTATGTACTTAACATATTTTTTTTATATTCTTTACTGTTTTTTTTTTTTTCTATTATTTACCATCAGAATTCAGATTATACACAAATGTACAATGTACAAAGAAAACTAACAAAAACATGGTTCATTTTGCACCAAACACATAGATAGAGGTGATATAATTTGGTGATCAAACAACGAAGTGTTTAGTCGTCCACTAAGCAGCATATTATTAGTCAAAATTCAAAATATCTTTATTACTTAGGATCGGTACAATCACTTATAATCGTCAAAGTTCTTAAAATTAAATTGAAATTACCGTCAGTTCGGAACGCGCGCTCTACTGAGAAGAACTGACAAGAAACTCAGCAGGGTTATCTTTTTTATGATTGGTACAATCAGGTAGTTAAGTACCGACTACTTACTTATAAAATAGGATTACAAAAAATAAATTAATAAAGAGAGACAATAATAGAGCAATTCATATCCAAACATTTGCATCATTTAAAAAAATCTACTACGCTATAATATGCTTTATCGCATAATTTGTGTTTAATAAAGGTAAAGGTTAGGTCGTCCACTAAACAACATGAATTCTTAAAAGAGAGGTTGTCAATATATCTATATATGTAAAAGAAAGTCGTGTTAGTTACACTATTTATAACTTAAGAACGACCGAACCGATTTGGCTGAAAATTGGTGGGGAGGTAGAACCAGGAAACGGACATAGGATACTTTTTATCCCGGAATTCCCGCAGGAACTCCGAAATTAATGTCGGTGAAATCTCATGAAATTTTGCATACTTAGGTACACATTGTCAGGGGTACAGAGAAGGACATAGGGTAGGTACTTTGCATTCCGGAATTCCTGCGGGATCTCCGAAATTTCCGCGGGTGAAACCGCAGGGAACGCTACGGTGATATATTTACGCTAGTTGTAAATATATCACCATAAAATTGTAAATACTGTTAGATTATGATCTATCTCGCGAGATCATAAACTGGCAAAATATTGTGAACCGTAACATACTGCTTACAATTTAATACATTTAACGCATTATTATTCGGTAGATTATCCTACTAATATTACAAATGTGAAAGTGTGGATGTTTGGATGTTTGTTACTCAATCACGCAAAAACGGCTAAATGGATTTGGATGAAATTTGGCATGCACGTTGTCAGGGGTACAGAGAAGGACTTTCAAACCCGGAATTCCCGCGGGAACTCCGAAATTACCGCGGGTGAAACCGCGGGGCACAGCTATTAATAAATAATTATAGTTAGGTTTGGACTGCTGACTAAGTCGCGCGAGCCAAGCGAGCGAGCGTAGCGAGCGTACCGCGGGACCGGCTGGCAATGCGCCAAAGACAGTGTTACGGTTCACGATCTTTTGAAAATTTACAATCTCGTCAGTGTGCAAAAAAAAGGTTAGGAAAGTTCAAATACATTTTGCGTTTAGCGGACGATTATTATTATTCGTCCGTTTAGTGGACGACTAGTAACAGCCATCAAACAAACGACATCACTTGAAAGCGAAACGTGGCGTTTAATAATTTGCGTATGAAGATACCTAACCTAAAGACTACTCTGAAAGTACAAACTTTTTTTTAGTAAGTATAATATTCTCTGCCCTAAAATCGTCTAGTTCAATAATTAATTTTGCAACCTTTTTGACATGAGCGCTATCTAGTGAACTTTTCCGGAACTCTATTGTAAAGGAAAACTTAATTCTGTAGCTTAGAAATTGAGCACAGAAGGTAAACGTATCAGTACAGTCTGGTTTTATTGAGTTGCATTAGTTGTCTAATATTTTCGAAGATGGGACGAAAAGAGTATTTGATTGGTATGAATCCAGCGCCAGTCTTCTGCTATTATTATATTCGTCAGTCGACATGATTGGAGATTTTATCATGATGAAAATATAGTGCTTAACTTAAAAAACTGAAAAGATCCTACTAATATTATAAACGCGAAAGTTTGTACGAATGTATGGATGGATGGATGGATGGATGGATGAATGGATGTTTGTTACCCTTTCAAGCAAAAACTACTGAATGGATTTAAATGAAACTTTACAATAATATAGCTTATACATCAGATTAACACATAGTACGTACTTTTTATCCCGGAATTCCCGCGGGATCTCTGAAATTAACGCGGGTGAAACCGCGGGGCACAACTAGTTTTATATAATATAATTATGGTTTTGCATAATTTGAGGAATATTTTCAAAAAACCAAGTACCTACCTATAAATAATTTGCATTATTTAACGATCCGATTGGCGCAGTCTGTAGGTCACCATGCCTACCCGCTAATCAAGAGGTTCTGGGTTCGATTCCCGGGGAGGTGCTCTTTATGTGATTAACACAGGGTTCCATTTTCCAGTCTGGGCGTGTACCTATATTATTTCTATAGCATAATATATAAGTATTTAGTATATACCACGTTTGCTTGGTTTCCACGACACAAGTTTAATACAGCTTAGTATGAGGGATCAATTAGATATGTGTGTTGTGAACTGGATTATTATTATTATTAATTATTAACAGTGTTCCCCACTAAGAACCCCTTCACATAGCGAATCTGTGATATAGCGAAGTAGTCAGTTTTTCAAATTTAATACTGTTGAGTGTAATTGACATACCTAATATAAAAAACTTGAATTTGATAAAGTCTGTTTTTTTATGAAAGAATAGAGATTATAACCAAGCGACACTCTCCGCCTCCCACCACTTCCATGCCTCCTCGTACCCCGCAAAAATGTCCTTGCTAAAGACCGAGGAACCGGTTATTCACTGACAGCTGACAGTTACTGTCAGCTCGCTGTCAACCAAACGATACGAACACACGCACAACACGTGTTTACTTGTGGGAAAATACTTGAATCAGTTCATTTGTATGGAGTGTCACCGGGCTGACTTTACACTTATTCCGATATTTTAATGTTTTTTTCATAGATTTTATTGTATCCGCTATTAATTGTAGAAGTAGTAGGTACTTAAAGTTACTACACGATGTAATTATAAAATCAATGCGACAGGAAAATTTTCATCTTTAGGTATTCCTGGAATCTAGATGAACATGCCAAAGAACACAATTTTATTTTTAATTAATTCAAATTAACATAATACAGATACTTTATAAAGATTGTATTGCAGATATACATATAGATAGGTATAACAGGTATGTATAGGTATACATACAAGTATGGTATTTTTGAAAGTTAAATACGTAGTAGGTACCTACCTGTTAAGTATTATTATTATAATTCTTTATGATGATTTTGTGTTGTTTTTATTTTAAATGGTTTAATAAATAGGTAAACAAGTCAATATATAAATAATATAGTAAATCAGTTTCTTTTTTTGGTTTGTTTGAACGTCTACATATTATATCACGTACAATTTAAAAGACGGGTTTATATAAATTTAAAATGTTCGATTTTAAGTCAACATAGTAATCTATATTTATAGTATTATATTATTATTAGTATTATTATATTATTATTGTTATATTATTATTATTGTGACGTGGTAGGGGGTAATCTCTGGATCTACTGAACCAATTTTTAATATTCTTTCACTTATAGGAAGCTACCAGTGGTCCTGAGTGTTATAGCTCAGAGTAAAAAATATATAAATTATATAAATTTTGATTATTTGTAAAAAATATATAAATTTTTATTTCGGAATTCTCGCAGGAACTCCAAATTTCCAGCGGGTAAAACCACGGAGGAACAACTATCTCTGGATCTACTGAACCGATTTTGAAAATTCTTTCACTTATAGGAAGCCACAGTGATCCTGAGTGTCATAGGGTACTTTTATTCCGGAATTCCCGGGGGAACTCCGAATTCCCGTAGGTAAAATCACGGGGGAACAGCTATCTCTGGATCTAATGAACCAATTTTAAAAATTCTTTCATTTATAGGAGGCTACAGTGATCCTGAGGGACGTAAGGTACTGTTTATCCCGGAATCCTCGCGGGAACTCCTGAGTTTGTGGGTTCTAAGGGGTGCTCGCTGGATCTACTGAACCGATTTTGAAAATTATTTCACTTATAGGAAACTAAAGTGATCCTGAGGGTAAATTCACTGATTTCTTTATTTTGTTGAATTCCCTATTGTCAGGACAAGGTTTATATGAAGGAATTCTTTTAGAAAATCCGTGGGAAGAAACGTCGGATTTTTGAATGGTACTTATCTATTATAATATATTAACTAATCAAGAAAATCCAAAAACTACTTGATCCATGAAGCTAGAATTTGGCAAAAAGGTAGTTTTGAAGGAAAAGATTTTCATTCCAGAGTTCTAGAGGTAATCCTGATGTTCGCGAGGGTCAAATCGCAATCAATCGCAATAAAATAATCATTTAAATCATATTTGTCTAATGCAAAATTTTACTAAGCTTAATTTGTATTGTAAGATCATTGTAAATTCACTACCGAATGAAACTTTAGTAGCTGGCTAACTTTAGTGACAAATTCCCACCTAAGTAACTAGTGTGTTAATGACTCTTCATCATAGCGAGATTCCTTTAATTAGTAAGTGGCGACGTCGAGCAGCGGCGCACGCGTCTCCCGTGTTTTAGTCCGCCGAGACCCCTGCTGCGCGGTGCGAGGCGCTCGCTCCTAAACACCGCACGGACGATACAACGCTCGCTTACGTAGGGACGCGGTCGCGGTCGGTGCTAAGTGCTTGTACAAATCCTGAAACAACAAAATCCAACTATGTGCACATAGTGAACGCGTGGTCTCAAAGTGCTAACTCAAAGGGCCTTCGTCACATGTGACATGTGACTTTTTTATTTATCATCGCTCTCTCACCTTCAGAGCTAATATCTTATCGATAATATCGAAGTGGATAAATAAACTTTAGATGAGTACCCAGTGAATACTGAATATGTATTGAGATATTTCAATCAATAAAATACGAGTATAATGGTTGATCATATCGGCTAAAAACAATGAAGAAAAGGGATCGTCGGACCAAGCCGGACAGTAGAGGCGAGAAACAAGACGGTCGGGTGGTGAGACAGGGCAGTCGGAGAGGGAAACGCGTCGGCGGCGAGGGCGCGTCGGGGGCGGCAGCGCGACACGAGCGCGAGCGCGAGCGCGCCAAGCGGTCCGGCGTGGAGGCGGTGAAGCTGCACCTGCAGGTCACCGGCGGCACCGGCAGGACCTCTCGCTCCGCCACCTCGGTAACATATATCTTCCCTTTTTTACCCACCAGGGAAAACCCTGTATACCCTCTATGAATACCACCGCCCCGAAAACCACTGGGGTGATCCTCTTCGGCACCTGATGGCGTCGGGGCCGTGGAAATCGATTGCGCATGCTACACAGCCCCGGCACGCCTCGTTCTGTAACGTACTTACCTAGCTAATAATATTAACCAATGGAATAATCTTCACTATCTATTGAAAAATACTTGGTGAACTTTAAATAAATTTTATTTCGAACTGGTTATTGCGGATGAGCGGCGCGGCGGCCTCACTGGTGTAAATTTTATGTTTTTCTCAAGAACTCGTTTAATTTACTGGGATAAAAAGTATACAAAATACACAAGCTGTAGGTACGTGAAAAGTTTCATTGAAATCTGTCCAGTATTTTTAATATGATGTTGCGCTTTAAATCACAATATAGGCAATATATAAAACAAAACAAAACAGATACAAAACAAAACATATACAAAACAGATAAAAATTCCAAAAGTTTTCATAATGCCTTCAGTCACTAGTATATTGCACGCCTTCAAATTATAGGCTTTTATTTATTTTTAAAAGTACAGACACCGCATGCTTACAATTTTATCATATACCTAATGCTACTGTGAAGCTGAGTTGTCGGTGAAGGAAAAAATCGTGAGGAAACCATAGCATGGTGGTAGGGGACTCCGAGTGGCCGGCTGGCTAGCTACCGCCTTCAAGATGAAAATCTGTCGCCAAGGAGCTAGGTGTGTGTTTACAATCTTCGACCACACTCATGCACTTAACAATAACATCAGATGAGCGTGTTCAAACGACTAGTCTAATAATAATAATATTCCAAAACTATTTAAAGTAAAAACAAACTCAAAGTTGGTGAATGACAAAATTGATGATAACCTTCTGCTATTTTAACGACACAATAAAAAATATTATATACCTATACGTATTACCATAGTTGTTTCCGTGGTTTCCCTGGGATGCTTTCGAGATAAACTCCATACTCTCCACTAATAAACTCCTTGTTGTGCTTGGTTAAAAAGTATCCTAAATATTAAGTTTACCGGCATGACACGCAAGTTTCAGAAGTTTTTATATGGCGTGCGATCAAACAAACTATCAAACTGCTAAACATAATCATCTTCTAAAAATTAAATTAGCTCTATTGGTTATACCTTGACGTGTCTTGCAATTTTTTTTTTTTTAATTTTTTTTTTTTTTTTTTTTTTTAAATATAAAAAAATATATTGTAACTATACAGTCTAAGATACAGTTTAAATAAAATTTATACGAGTAGGTTTACGAGTATAACTTGCTACTAATACCAGTTAACAATAATTAATCTTTACTATTATAAATCGGAAAGTATGTCTGTAGTTAAAATTCCAGCGGGGACTCCGAAATTAACGCAGGTGAAACCGCGGGGAACAGCTGCTATTATCATAAATATACGAAAGTGAGTTTATTTGTTTGTTACGCTTTAACGCCGTTACTACTCCTGTAAGGTTCGAAGTAGTGGTAGAGAGAAGGGGCTCAAGGGTACAGAAACGGATATACTGTACATTTTATCCTGGAATTTCCACAGGAACTTAAAAATCAACACCATGGGGAAACCATATTATATTAACATTATATTATATTAACATATTCTCTGGTAATACGAGTATCAGGTACCTAAATTATTAATTCTTCATGTAAAAAGTTCACTAAATCGATTCAACGGATTATACGATATTAACACGTGTGTCATAAATCGCGATTTATATGTGTATATAGTCTGCTAAATGTTACACAAAAGGAGAGTATTTGAACTACTTTTAACACAGTTAGATAGTTACAATCAACATAAAAAATAACAAAGGCATATATGAAACTCATGATTCGGTGACAGTAGGATCTGTTTATCATGCTGAAGTCGTGACGAATGATATAAAACCAACTTAGATTATCGACCGTTAGAACTCTTATCACCTTGAAAAGTGACAGTGTAAAGAATATTATCTGAAAACCCATGCAGAATATTTCGCAGCTGTATCAATAAGTACGGACTAAACCAATTGACATTCTTAATGTTCTGAATGTTAATATGGGTATTGTCATCATAATAAGCACAAAGTATAATATATTTTTGTTTAAAGTACTGTAATAGTTAAAACATACGAACACAATAAAATAATCTGTAAAGAATTCTTAACTCTGTTAAATATCATAAGCGATTTACTTATCGTGTTCTTAACGTTTTATACCCTAGCTGTAGTAATCAAAGAAATACTGGTGAATACGCATTTTTTCATAATGCGATAAAACTAGAAACTCTATTGCTTTTTTAATGTAGAGCACGACCCAAATTGACATGGCAGTTAAAACAAAAAATAATAATGCATAACCTCTATACCGAATGGAAAGAAACAAAATCTTAGAGACATGATGCGTTGTTTATTTCGTTTTGGGTGGAAATGTATTGGTGATAAAATATTACGTTACTGCGAACTTTCACATTTAATATGCACACACCTTAGCTATTTACATTTTAAACGCGAGAAGAGAGAATTCACTGATTATTATCAATTTAGTATTTTCCGCTCTTGGCAAACTCCTATACCTGAGCACTCCAGCGCCTGTGTTATTTTATTGCTTAAATAAAATTATTTATAGATTACTAGATGTGCCTCGCGGTTTCACCCGCATGAGTTTAAGTTTAGGAATCCCACAGGAACTCCAAAGTAGAATAATTTACTCCTAATGACATCAGCTAATTAGTTTCGGAGATTTACCCGCGTGAGTTTCGGAATTCCCGCAGGAACTCCAAACTTCTTTTATAAAAACGAACACAAAAATAGGGTTTATCCAATTTGTCGCAGTTGTTTGCAAGTTATACGTTTAGCAACACATTTGGCGATTCATTTTTTAATTATATTACGTACTTAAAGATAATAATCTTTTAATGCACCTAATACAATTAGGAAAAAAGTATCGGTAATATATAAAAATCGGTTATGGCTATATTGGACATGTGGAAGAACTGAGACTCACAAAAAAACAAGAAAGTTCTTCGAAAACCCGTGCGGTTGGAACCGATCCCCGAGCTGTCACTAGCCGCATTTTGAATAATAATTATGCGAACACAATTGCATTTTTATCGATTTTGAAAAAGGAGATCCTCAATTTGATGTTTGTCCAGTATCACTATTTTGAAATGACTCCACCGATTCTGATGTTAAGATGTTTTGGGTTTTGCTACTGATCCTTCCTAAATTGAAATATAAATTGAAATTGAATTTCTTTTATAAATTGAAATACTTGTATGGGTGTTACATGAACGGAGTCTGCATCAACCATGTGTCCTACGCGGATGATATGGTCCTATTGGCGCCTTCAATCAACGCAATGAGAAGCTTGCCCGGCTTGTCAGCGCTACACCTGTGACCACAATATGCAATACAACGCTGCCAAATCAGTCTGCATGGTTTTTAAGTCCTCTAACACTCCTGCTGAAGTTCCTCCCATCCGCTTATACGGTATGGCGCTCCAACGCACTGAGGAGGTCAAATACCTTGGCCATATCATCGACTCTAGCCTTCGCGACGAGGCCGATATCGTAAGGCAGCGCCGAGCCCTCAGCGTGACGGTTAATATGCTGGCGCGCCACTTTCAGCGCTGCAGCGCGCCTGTCAATCGTCTTCTGTTCAACACCTACTGCACAAACCTCTACACAGCCGAGCTCTGGTGTAACCACATGAAGGCAGCCTACAACCGGATACGCGTGCAGTACAACAACGCTTGGCGGGCCTTGCACCTGCTGCCGCCCTGGTGCAGCGCATCCGAGATGTTCGTGGTGAGCCGAGTGCGAGGCTAGGCGGCGCTCATGCGTAGCTTGGTGGCGGGAGTGGCGGAGCGCCTGCGCCTCTCCACTTGTCCAGTCGTGGTCGCTGCCCGCAGCTGGCTAGCTAGCCCTATCCATGCGGCCTGGAGGTGGTTGCATTCGACGACGCCAGCTACCCCGAGCTGATGAACTATCACTTGACGGTGGTGTGGCGGCTGCCGTACTTGTTTATTTTTTGATTTTTGTATTTTATATTTTGTTGGTAAATTAATATTGATATGGGACTTTTTAATCCCGGAATAAATGATTATTATTATTATTATTATTATTATTATATTTTTTATTTAATCAAAAAGTTTACCAACAATGGTTACAATTCTTCATAAAAAATATAATCGACGTGTCTGTCTGTAATTGTGAGATATTTAGTTTAAGGAGTTCTATTTAGTTTAAGGAGTTGCAACTTTTTTCTGTCTATACAAGCTAATTTCCATATGACTGAACAGATTTTCATGGGTATTAAGTTACTGCAGGTCCAGGCCTAGTGATCATAGGGGTCATAGGGTACTTTTTACTTTTCACGCTAGGGTTCACGGAAAAATACCAAAACTAAAGTGGTTGAAACCGGAGAGTACTTACAATACAATACTAGCAACATATCTTTCTCTTTAACTTTGTGAACATAAGGTTTATTTTAACAAAACTCATAGCAGAAGCGAGAAGCATTGCGTTTGGTGATCGCTCGGTGTGGTTTTATGCTACGGGCGGGCGGCGTACGAACCAAATATTGTATTATAAATAATTTAGACATGGGCTAATAAAAATGCAAAAATATAACCTATATTAAAACATGGTGCGATCGATTCAGACGTCGATTCTGAGCAAACTAATTCCTAGTTTTCAGTTAATTCGTTAACACGTATATATACAGCTAATAAATAATCGAAAAAAATACGTTTACCTTACCTACTATTCCTATTCGTTCTTCGTAGTAGGTAAGATTTCAACTTAGGACTTAGGTAGGTACTTGTAATATAAAGTAAAAGCTAAAGAAGGCTGTTTAACTCGTTTGGTTTCCCGGTTAATAGGGTACTTGCATGAATTTTTTTTTCAGTCTATTTTAAAGATATATGGCCTACTTAAACAAAGCAAGAAAAAGAAAAAAAATATATGCAGAAATTAATGAAATAGAACGTTTCAAAGTTCCTACTTTAGACCTTACCGCCGAAACGCGGAATGACGTCACTTGTTCAAAATTACGCCTTATTAATCTGTGATAGAAATGTCAATGTCGTATTGACAGGGTCATGTGACACTGACAGACAGATAACTTCAATATCTAAAACGAAATTAAGGTTGAACTGTGTCGATTTACTTCCAAAAGTTCCAGTAAAGAATCGAAATGCATGTTACCGATGCATTTTAACGTAAAAAACTTCAGAAAATGGAAAATATGCGTTGTCTGTATGCACTTAGTTTCTTTTGCCTTCTCTGAAAGAGGTAAATGTTTCCTAAAAAAGTAAAAGTGACGTCATGTGTCAAGCTTGGCTGTGATTCGTGTTTCGTTACAACGTTCCGTTTCACAAAATTAAAAGTTTAATATTTTGGAAACTATTGAAATTTTTTTAGTAAATCTTTCACAATAACGCTTTTCTAAGGCTCTATTTTTGAAATATTGACACAATTTCTTATTATAAATTTCATGCAAGTACCCTATTATTATCTAACTGAGTTTAGTAGAAACAGAGCCCCTGATTCACTACGATCATAATATGCTACAAAAATTGTTTTTTCTCGAGCTCAAAGAACATTTAGATGTATTTACATGTATTACGTATCTAATGATATACAGAATACAAACTCGTGGTTTCTTTCTCATCCAAAACGCTTGGTATTGTTACAGGCACGCGCGTTATGAACAAGAAAAATTTTTGATCATAGCGAACCATCCGTCTGGTGGCTATTCCAAATGCTGTCATACCTACATAAACTACTTAGAGATACTACCGTCATACCTACTAACGGAACAAATTATTTATTGGTTGTTACCGTAATCATACCACCATTTTGTTTCTGTTTCCATATCTAAGTATAGGTGCTTATTTTTCTCTTGTGGAACCAAATAACATATTGATATGAACATTTGAAATAGTGCGTGATTTAAATCTCATATAATACGTTTTGTGACAAATCGTTGAATATGGCTGTCAAACGAGTATTATGTAAGATTAACTAATCCTTAACTAATTCATACAAGGTTGTTAATTTTTCTCTACAGAAATTTACGCTAGATTAAATAATTTTCATAGAAAGAAAAAAGTTCATTTATAAAAAATATAGCCACTTACTACAGTATTTTTACTGAGGATCTACATGATATGAATGTGCTAATAAAAAAAAAGTTAGAGTTACATATTTAGGCTGAAGGTTCTTTTTATAATCATAACCACAGTAAACAATTATTCTAACCATAACTATTTTATAACAAACAACACCTTTAACGCATATTTTATGTATTTGTATGTATCAAAATAATAAAATTATAATATTATATTAGATGTTTTGATGAAAATTACCAATTGACTACATAAATCACTGCATATTTTAAATCAAAGTTAACAACAAAGGAACGGATTTTCATGCGATTTTCACCAAAAGGAAATTCGTGAAGAAGGTTTAGGTAGGTATATAATTGGTCAAAGTTTTGTGTAAACTGGTTGAAATATAACGACAATAATTGTTGTGTTAGGTTGATATAGCCTGTTGTGGAATATAATGTACGACGGCGTACTGAGAATACGCCTCCCGCCAGGAATCAACATCATAGGCTTTGCTGACGACCTAACATTAATAGTCTCAGCCAAGCACGAGGAAGGTGTTATGTCGAAGGGTAACGCAGCAGTGGAGCGGGTCGGAGCCTGGATGGAGGGGCGAGGGCTCCAGCTGGTGCCTGAGAAAACGGAAGCTATGGTAGTGACTGGTCGCAGGAAACACATACCTTTTTACTTCACTGTGCAGGGTCAAAGAATCCAACCCACCAGCACGGTGAGGTGCCTGGGAGTACTTCTTGACAAGTCCATGTCATTCCTGCCTCATATCAGGGCTACATCGGCTAAGGCGGTGACCAGGTGCCAGGCGCTCGGCCGGCTCATGCCAAGAATAGATGGACCAAGAACAGTTAAACGGAAGCTGCTAGCGGGTGTTGTTAGATCCGTTCTATGCTACGCAGCACCAGTATGGAGTGACGTCCTCAAATATAGAAGAGCTAAGTCGCAGATGGAGGGCTGCTACAGACTAGCAGCAATTAGGGTTGCTTGCTTGTACCGAACGGTCTCGTACGAGGCGTCGATGGCTATTTCAGGCATGATACCAATCCATCTAGTCATCGACGAATCTTGTAGATCCTACAAGCTCTCCCTTAAAAAAGAGCTGTCGAAAGCAGCTCTCCAACGAAGAACCCTTGAAAAGTGGCAAGAGGAGTGGAGCGAACCCGGGAAGGGCGCATGGACTAGGGTTATCATGCCTGACGTGCGAAAGTGGCATGGGCGCCGTTTTGGGTCCTTGAATTACTATTTGTCCCAATGTCTTTCAGGCCATGGCGTTTTCAACAACTTCCGAAAAAGGATTGGCAAGGCACAATCGTGCGTCTGTTGGTTCTGCGAGGAGGAGGACAACGCCGAACATACCATCTTCTTTTGTCCTCAATTTTCACGGGACCGTACTGAGGCTAAAAGAGAGCTTGGGACAGAACTATCCAAGGAAAATTTTATCGAGGTGATGCTTAATAGCGAAAAATGCTGGAACCAAGTCAACGCATTCATCACCTCGATAATGAAACAAAAAGAGGCCTACGAACGTGAGGAAGAAAAACGCACGAGGGAACCATAAGGTAACACTCGGCGGCTGCTTGACGAATTATGAACATGGTCCCGGGCAGTCGCCACGCGAGTGACCTGGAGGAGGGGTTTTTAGTCCGTGTGAGTCGGACACTCCCTGCCGACACGGGCTGGCAGGGGTCCATAAGGGATTTTCCCCTCCTCACGTAAAAAAAAAAAAAAAAAAAAAAAAGGTTGATATAGCCTGCCCCCAAGTTAACATTTATTATAGACTAGCTGTCCCGCGTAGTTTCGCCCGCGATAATTTCGCATTTCCCGCGGAATTGTTCCATACAAACTTTGCAACCCCTTTTCATTCACTATTAGGGATTGAACTTTCAAATTTTTAATTTTTCTTATTGGATGCCTACGTCATTCAAAAAACACACCCTCCAAGTTTCAGGTCTCTATACAATCAGCGGTTTAGGCTGTGCGTCGATCCATCAGTCATTCAGAACAAAGCATTTTATATACATAGATTGTCAACTTGGCTAAGGGGGCTGGACCTATTTACATATTTTTTCAGTAATTTGCCGAATTAGGCGCGAATATCAGATACATCATGATCGTAGGCCTTTTCTTGCTGCCTCCCCGAAGGCAGAAATCGTCACGGTCATCACCGGAAAAAACGTTAATGTGCCATATTTGTTTAAATCATGTCTGATCATGTCATTCATATGTGAAGTTACTCTTACATTGTCTGATTTTTTGATGGAATTTCAGGGAATAGAAAAGATAACATAGAAAAGATAATAGAGAGAACTACAGCAAGCAAATTTTTATAATTTGATACAATTATTTACTGTTTACATGCTTTTAATGTTATTTGGGTGTATTTGGGTATTATGTTATAGTTATTGACGATTTATATACCTTCATAACAGGGACAGCTTCGTTGTGTAGATACGCGGCAAAAGTTGCACTCATCAGGAATAATAAGTATGAAATTTTGGCAGATACGAGTTCTAATACCTAATAATTGTACCTACTCGTACTCGTGTACAATCTTGAATTTTAAAATGACATATCATAGCAGATCCAGATTAAAAACATCATGAACTCAATGATATCTTATCGTATTTGGATATATCTCAAAAAATCTGTTAAAAATATTATTAAAAACACATATTATTATGTATATATGCTCTAAATAATAACTACTCGAATTTAGCTTTTTTCGTTGGTTTTATAAAAATCCTTTTAGGGTTATCAGCAACAGTAGGTAACTAGGTAGGTAGTACCTAATGCAGGTAGCTCAAAAAGTAGCTCTGGATAATTTCGTAATAAAATCATGTTTTTTAAATATTTAGGAGAAGAATATAATACTAGATAGCCTACTTAAATAAGTCCCTCGTTTCACTTAACAGTATATATAAGATTAGTATTTAGATTTTCCTTAACCTCGAGGTTTCACCCGCGGTAATTTCAGAGTTTCTGTGGGAATTTCGGAATAAAAAGTACGCTATATGTCCCTCAGGGCTTACCGTAGCTTCCTATAAGTGAAAGAGTTTTCAAAATCGATTCAGTAGATCCAGAGATTACCCCGTACAACGTCACAACCTCACCAACTTACAAACTTTACCTCTATTTACTAGAATATATATTTTTTTACGTCATAGGGGGCAAACGGGCAAGTGGTACACCTGATAGTAAGTGATTA
This sequence comes from Zygaena filipendulae, assembly GCA_907165275.2. Classification (NCBI taxonomy): domain Eukaryota; kingdom Metazoa; phylum Arthropoda; class Insecta; order Lepidoptera; family Zygaenidae; genus Zygaena; species Zygaena filipendulae. The sequence goes on from OU015649.1 coordinate 6,537,501, forward strand.
CCGCCACCCATTGAAATCTGCATCACCATAGCCTGCAGGTGCGTTGCCGACCTGGAATGGGGATGGGAACTGACTTTCAAGTGGGGCTGTCGGAACACACCGTTAGGTGCTTGGCGACAGATTTACAACTTGAAGGTAGTAGCTAGCCAGCTGGGCACTACAAAGTGCCCTACCACCATGCAAATGTACCTAAATCACTGGAAACAAATAGATACCATACCACCAGCGTTAAAGATATCGCACGGTTCCGTTTTATTAGCGTTTTCTGGTATCGCGGCATCGGTGAGATTCTAGTCAATCTTTGATTACTATTATTTTTATAATTACTCGTACTTACAAGTTGCTTTCAATAAGTAAATATTATTAATGGGCTCTTTTAGTGTCAAGGTCGTCTTCAAGAGATCTTCGCGAAGGTAATCAAAACAGCACATCTCTGTCTCTGGCAAACATGTAAATTGTCATACTTACACATTATTTACCATAACCTGCTAAACATTTTACTCATCTAAGTAGGTATAATGTTTTCACGTGACTTGTTAAATAAAAACCAGCGGAAGTACAAAAAATATAACAGTTGAATCAAAGTGGCTGTAAGTTATCACACGTTTTTTTTTCATCGGACCAATTGTAATGTGTGTCCAACTCTAACACACTCGTTTCATTAGTTACGAAGTGACATCGTCTTATAAAAAATAATGACCCTTTTATTATTTGCACATATGTAGCTTGCTTTATCGATAACTATCGATGAGATTTCGTATTTAAAAAGCTATACCTATAAGTGTCTTAAGAGAGTGCAGACGTCGGGATTACATTGTAAAACAGAGATCAATGGATCGTTAGAGATATCTAACTATACATATATTGCCTGAAGCCCTTAAAAGCGTCGATCACGTATTTGCAAACTCGCAGTTATCAGGCGGACGGATTCATTCCGAAATCGCGTCCACTCCGCGCCGCCGCCGTCCCGCTGCGTTCACGGAGTGACGTCCTGCCATTTGATTGTAGTCCAGCTCTAATCTCGCGTTTCGCCCTTATTCATTATCTTAAGAGGGCCTCGTGACTCGAGAAGTGCGCCTACACCCACCTGCCGACGACGCGACGCGGATCGCGCGCGTATCAGCTGCAGCGGACAGATCGAAACGTGTTATTGTGATTTCATTAAATTTAAATTGGAGCTGTCGCATACGAGACACCCGCACGCTCGACACATGTTGAATTTTTTGGTGTTGTTTTACTGCTAATCGAGTCCTGGAACGAGTTTATATTAGGTGAGTTTTTAAAATAATATGTTTTTATTGCGTTAATTTTTAATAGTGATCTTGACTGATTTGCGGGATCCTGAGTCTAATTATGAGCCGAAGGATACTTGCAAAAAATATTAAAGAAATCCAAATATTCAAAATGTAACTTCGTACAAATCCAACCTAAAACTGCGAACGCAGAATGGTATAAAATTTGATTTAGGTAAGTAGGTATTTACTTCTTGAAGGTTTCAGGTTACATATATATAATATTATGTATGTATGTAGGAAATAGATACGTATGTATATTTTGTACCCTCAAATTCTTCTTCCTGGGCGTATGATAGGTACCTACTCAAATCAAAAATATTATTAAAAAATAATATGATAACTATTTTATTACTGTCACTCAACTTCTTTTCAAAATACTGCAGGTCGTCACTGATTTAGATATCAATCCCAAAAGGTACAAACTTAAAATTTAGTGAGTGACATAATACAAAACAAAATTTTCTGTTTCTAACCTCATTTCTAACATATTCCCTGACCATTCGGATTCTGTCTCCTAACTCCTAAAATGAAAGAAAGGCATTTATTTAGAAATTGAGACACTACACAATTATAGTAAGTATCTATGTATATAGATACAGACATAAGAATAATTAAAGATGAGACAAAATGATTGAATACAACATACAAAATCACAGGAGTGTTTGTGTCGCGCGTCCCCATCTCTTGGGATCTCTTTATTGTACCTACTGGGATAAAACCTATACCTCGATGATAGATTTCATTCTGTCCGTGACATATGCAGACAAAAGACTCGATAGTAATTACCTATGTATATGGAACTATCAGTGGGTTCGATTAAAAAGTCTATTTAATAAAAAAAAATTAAAGAAAAAATAAATTAGGCATGTAAAGATTCCGGTACAGTGTTGGACATTTTTATATAATAAATATCCAACGTTAGATATAATGCTGATTTGAATATAAATCTGCAAATTAATTTTAGTATAGATATAATCAGCACAGCTAGTAGCTACTTATACCACACAATTTCATCGAGATTCGAGGGTAATGTTCGCGTTTACCTTAAACTACATGAGCACATAACAGCTACCGTAATGTTATAAAATAATCGAAATTGAGACAAAACGCACCAAATAGGTATAGTAATAAAAGTGCGCTTTAAAAAAATGCTAAATAGATATAAGTATTACAAGGAAACTGCAGCAACACCTATGACTCGTAATAATCGAATTTAAACATGTCGTTCGCTCGGTGTGTAGTCGCTAAGGTTATTTCCTTAACGTATAAAAAATACCTGTCTCCCAGGGATTTTTTATGGTGGTATCGATTTATTTTAACATTTTGCAAATCAATTTTATCCAACATTTCAAATTATTAAAATAGGCAATCTATAAACGCAAACGGAATTGAATTGAAAACACATAACAAGGAGTTCTGCAATACTTTATGTGTTTTAAGTTATGCAACATACAATATTATGTATTATTATATTAGGTATATTATTATCCTATTTTTATAACAATGGTCAAGTTTTGCTGAGTAGTTTACAGCAGCTGCCATCAGTCAATGTATAAATAATGTATTCGCTATCAAGTTATTAGTTTATTCTTAACAGCAAGTTATGTTATATAGAGACTGTCATGTACTGGACTGTAATTTTTCTCCCAGTAGCTGAGTGAGTTACAGTTAGAAGGACATATTTTTACGATTTTACAACAAGAGCGTAAGTGTGAAAGGTTATTATTATATTTCAAGACCTATGTTAAATGTTTAACGTTCGATATAGATGATGTGACAAGCTTCTGTGATCTGAGGGTCTATTATGTAACTTTTGTTTCTATCATTTTTCGGTTGCAATAAAAAATACGGTTTTGCGATTACAATATGCACGTTTCGACACCTATACAATAACTAGAAATCAACCCTAAATAAACAGGGGGAATTGCGTCTATGGGTAAAAGAGTCTATCAAAGATTACTGGAAAACTATTCGGTTTAAAATGACTACGTCCATCTAGTTTGTTTAATATTAAAACACCTTACTTCAAAAGTTGGAGCTCCCTAAACATGATTAATTAATCACCAAATCGCCACTTTTCTGATTGAAACTGAAATATGATAGCAACAAAAAAAAACATACATACAATCGAATGCATGACCTCCTCCTTTTTGGAAGTCGGTTAAAAAGTTACATAATTGCCCTGCCCTGGTACCTATACCACCAAACTCTTCAACTGCGCTAAACCGTAGGTACATCTGCGTTTTTATCCGTCGTCATACGCATTGGTTTATTCATCGAACAAAACTGAAATGGAAAGTAATCTTGCTCGAATTTTTGTATTAGCTTTACCTGCTTTATGATGCCATAAATGGTAAGAGGAAATAGAAATGCATCTATGAAGTAAATTTTCATTACCTCGTTCTGTCAATTCAATTACAGATATACAGGTAGGTAGGTAGGTAGCTAAATAACAGTTTTTACCAACTTATTTACGTTTTAACGAGTGATTACATCGGTACATATTACACGTAATAAAAGATTTTAAAAACACTTCCCGAAAAAAAAAAATTCTATTATCTACAACGTGTTAATGAATTAACTGAAAACTAGAAATTAGTTTGCTCAGAATCAAGTAGCGAATCGATCGCACTATGTTTTAATATAGGTAATATTTTTTCATTTTCATCAGCCCATGTCTTAATTATTTATAATACAATATTTGACACGTACGCCGCCCGCAGCAAAAAAAATCGAACCGGTAAGCGCGGGCGTAGCGCTTGGAATTTCGTAGATAGGTCACCTCCAAACTAATGTTGAATAACTTTTAAAGTATAAATTTTTTCGACATAAAAATATATTTGAATCATATTATTGTTTATTTTTTTAAATGGGGTGTATCAGGTTTTCAGTTAATTCATTAACACGTTGTATATCTATACTTATAATAAAACTGTAGAGAGGCCAATTCTGTACATTGAATATAATATTCAAAATTAATATTGGAGGATGAAATTGGTGATCGATACTGATGCCAAAAATGCAATCAGTAAATTTTTTGTCAGTCTGTCTGTCTGTCTGTCTATCTGTCTGTCTGTATGTGCACGCATGGATCAAAAACTACTGAAGGGATTTTAACCAAACTTGGTGCGATTGTAGTCCATACTCCTAGGCAGGTTATAGGCTATAAAATAACGCTAAGACACAGAAGCTGAGCAGTGACGATAAATTTGAAGCAAGTCGGATGAAAATGCGCTTTCGAGCTCTTATCCTCGCATACGTTGATCATACACCAAAAGTATGTATTACAAAGATGATGGTCCTCAAAAGATCTACAAAAAAGTCCTCAATACTATATATCTATCTGTATACTTATAATAAAACTGTAGAGAGGTCAATTCTGTACATTGAATATTTGAATAAATAAACACTTATTTTATTCAACCATATCAAAATTAATCATTTTTTATGACTGGGTCATTTGTATTAAAATTTATTGGCGTCTTGGGTTTTAGTAACAGTTTATAGAAATTATATAATTGAACCATATCTATATTCATAACATCATTGATACAACCTAATTTAATATTACGATTCAATTGATCATAGTTATAAATTATTTAAACTCAATAAATTTCATAGTTGCTAAAGACAATAAAATAATATTTGAGTGATATTTGGCGTCGACTGTGTGATGTATTTTTTCCTTGTGCCTCCAACATCCAGCAATGGCATAAAGGAAATCTTCTTACGACACAAGCATATTAATTAATTATAAAGGAAAAAAACTTTACACTGCTCCTCATTCAACCTTCGACTTTTATCCGAACTAACACTTCAACTACTAAGCAACTCTACGATATTATTTATTACACTAGAATCTCAGAGTCTAGTCTACGGCATCAAAACCAACATCTAATTTTAGAATTCACATTTTTCCCAAAAGTCCAAATACCGAAGTGCTTTTAGTTACTTTTCAGCATTAATCTAAACTAGCTGTGCCCCGCGGTTTCACTCGCGTTAATTTCAGAGATCCCGCGAGAATTCTGGGTTAAAAAGTACCCTACGTCCTTCTCTGTACCCCTGATAACGTGCATGCCAAATTTCATCCAAATCCGTTCAGCCGTTTTTGCGTGATTGAGTAACAAACATCCAAACATCCACACTTTCATATTTTATAATTATTAAACTCTACTGTAAGTGTAAGTTGTTATACCTTCTAAATTCTAATCTTTATTACCTTCTTAAAAGTGCTTCGAATTCTTGTTAACTATCAGTCATACGTTCTTTTTCAAACCAATTTGTTGAATAATAATAATAATAATAATATTGATGCTATAGGTACTAGCCAGTCAGTAATTAATTATTATTTTAACATAAAATAGAATAAGTACTACTAACGAACATATACGATTAAAATTCTAATATATGTAGTATTACCGTTAGTGTTCCTCAAGAAGAAGTTCTCTGACTTCTCTCCTTCCCATTCTCCATTTTCATCAATGCCATTACTTTATTACTACCTACTTTATAACATTTAGTCCCAAAATTCATCTTCATGCAGTAGTCTTTAAGACTGTCAAGAGATGATATCAGTAACTATCGCTGAGTTAATTTCTCAGCCTGACAAAGAAAGTTTGAGAGATTTTTCATCATAACCTCCCTTGGCTTCAACACACTTGGTCTAGCGTTTCTCCAACATCAATATACCTTCCCGGAAGTTTAAGTAAGAGTAGATATTAAAATTTTAATCTTTCCAGTTTATAAGGTGTAATTAGGGCACATTCATAAATAGTAGAGTTTTTTATTAACAATGAGTATTAGGAGTCTGACGAACTTTAATTGTTAAACTGCTTGATGTCCCTTTGTTAACTTTTTGAACCGTTATAACAGTAGATACAAAATAAGGCATAGCCAACAATAATGATTATTACTAATAATGAAAATAATGGCACATTGAATTAATTAATACTCAGAACGTAGTACCTTGACCCATCTTTTAAAAAAGTGAACCGAGTCAATGACTCTTAGCTGAATGACATTGAGCCTGCAATATTTAAGCATTTATGCCAAATGGATAAGAAGATTTGTATCGAACAAAATATAGTCACGCGACCAGAGTAAATATTTGTAAAAATAATACATGTTAAAGTTCATATTGGTTAACGCTTTTTCGCAAAGTATATTCGAATTTTTTTTTTATATATCAAATCATTTGTATTCCAATTTACATTGGTATTGTCCGGCAAGGCGAGGTCGGGCGTCGAAGCACACGACCTAGCTAGCACCAGTGCGGAGCATCTTATAGTGTCCAGGGCGACACACCGCGCCGGGTGATCACTCGCCGACAATTGATAATTGTAATTATTTGGACTCGTAACTGTTGTGTTGTGACCAACAATATTTTAACGAGTGACAGTGAAATCATCATCAGATTGACGACATTACAAAATGGTCAGTGGCATAAAAAATTTATTCTGAATATTCAATCCAATCCGATTTTTGGTTTTATGACTCCACGATTTTGAAGATGTTTGCCTTCAATTTTATAAATTCAACATTATATTATGTACCTATATTGTCCTATATGTGGAAACCTTTCTATATTAAAGGACCAGAATGCCTATTATCATTGCCAAACATTCTTAGAGGTTTTATTCTTTGAATTCCAGAACCACATTTTACTAGCTAAAAAGCCAATAGTCATAATTTTGTCTCCTGTGTTTCGAAGACCGATCTTTGTGCGTCGTTTTTTGTATGTGCCCTGGGAATACGATATTTTACGCGGGAAAAGTCACTGATTTTTAAACGACTTCCAAAAAGGCGTTCTGTGTTCGACTGTATGTATTTTGTTTAAGTATGTTCACCAATTATTTAAAGATGGTTGGACCGATTTTGAAAATAATATTTTTGTGCGAAAGAGTATACTCCCAAGTTGGTACCATTGTCACCAAGTTGGGATCTGATGGTATAGCGATTTGAGATTTTTTTACAGTTAATTGTTCATTTGCTTTAGGAAAGCAAAATTTGGAGAAATGGAACTGATGATGAAGACCACAGATGGTCGTAGGAACTACTCAATAATACGTATTTCACGGATTGCGATTCGATTACTTTAACATGGTTTCTAAACAATTTATGCTCGTCACAATGCATATGGCGAAGTGGAACTGATGGTGAAATACTAGAAGAACTCCTGAACCATTAACGTCTCTTCATCGGGCAAAGCAATATTTTGTAAAAGGTGATGAACAGTTGACATTAGGCTATTGTAACTTACATAAATTACAAACCGACTGAAATAAACAAAATTTAATGTTGAAAAGATGTCATCACATGACATTGTTTTAAAAAGTTTGAATACTGGACTTAAATATTGAATGGAGGATACTTTTTAACACTACTCGCGGGCGCCTGCTAACCCTTAATGAAACTCTAAGATATTTTTTTTTGTTGTAGAGTATTTTGTATATTGTTCCTATTAAATGGAGGCTACATGCCGGAAACATGTGATATCCGTCGCCAGAATGGACGTATGGTGTCTCCGATCTTATAAAAAACATACTAGCTGCTTGAGCTGTGACATCATCCGCATATATTTCAGGGTTCCCTTAGAAACTCTGTGTTGGGGGTATAAAAAGTGGCCTAATATGTTATAATTCAGAACATGGCCTATCTATATAACAAATTTCATAGAAATCTTCCCAATCGCTTCACACAAACATAATTAATAACAACATAAAACAAACACATCACATTTATAATATTAGTGTGATTTTCACGTTTACTTAAGACTGAAGATCGTGACTTCAAATTAGGCACCCGAGCAGGCAACTGTTGTCTATAATGTCTTGTGATCTACGCGCTAAAAGCAACGCTAACATACTGAAACTATGTCGTTGTTTATGTATTATTACTGTCTGAAAGAAATTAGCGACGACCACGTCATTTATAGGTATGAATACGTGCATAATAAAACTGTAACAGGTCTATGTCTGTGCGTGGAATTCTTTTTTGTAATTGCGATAGACGTAATTGCAGACAAAAAGTATACCTACTTTTATCGTTATGGATCCGTTTTTGACTATTTTTCTTTGAAAATCAGAGGATCCGTTCAGAAATTTCCATGTAATACTTTTATTACATGGCAACTTCTGAACGGATTTAAATGACACTCGAAAGGTCGCTTATATTCTTGGTGTATTTATTATATTACCTAATATGATACAAATATAAATTATTTATTCTAATAATACAACAATGAGTTTCCAAAGGAATTTCAAACTTCACCTAGATAAAATGGCCAACAATAGCTAGTTTTCGCGTCGTATTAGGATTAGGTACATACCTACTTACGGAGTCAAAGCTTATTATAAACTAGACTATAGAGCAAGAGAAAGGCTGAGACGTTTAGCTATAGGTATCGAAAATGTTACTGTTTTTTCTGCATCCTAGCTTATACTAAAAACTAATCATACAAATGCGAAAGAAAGTTTGTTTAACCGATCGTCATGAAATTTCTCAAACACGTTTACAGAATAGAACAGGGTGGGTATAGGCTCAGAGTAAATATACTACGTACTGTATAGGCTTTCATCCATGCAGAAAAAAATTCCGTTTCCGAGGGATAGACAATTGATTGCCCAAATCTACGTTAAGTCGTGGGCACCAGCTTGATTTAATAATACTATTAGGTATAAGCTCCGAATATGCAATACAATAATTAATATATTTAATAGAAAATATTGTCACAATCAATATCACTATAGCGAAACCCAAAACGATGACGATACTGTCTAAGTCAACAAATATTTATGTATCTATGTATATTAAAAAAGGCAAAACATCTACAAAAACTAAAATTAACAGTATCTTTATGTATTATAATAATTAAAGAGTAGGCATAAGTCCTAAACATTTTGTTTCATACTAGCTGTCCCCGCGGTTTCACCCGCGTGAGTTTCGGAATTTCCGCATCAGCAACAATTCTTGTCTAAAATAAAGTAGCCTAAGTTACTCCTTATAACATCAGCTATATGCCAGTGAAAGTCCCGTCAAAATCGGTCCAGCCTTTCCAGAGATTAGCCGGAACATGTTTGTTCAGACAGACAGACAGACTGACTGACTGATTGACCAAAATCCACTGGAATAACTAGCTGTTCTTAAGAAGATATATTTCGTTACACAAACGTCATGCTAAGCAAAACAGAATTATTAGCCATCTATATACAATATAATTATTGTACCTACCACGTGTTAATGACTGAAAACTAGAAAGTTGTTTTCTCAGAATCGTCTTCCAAATCAATCGCACCAGGTTTTAATACAGGTTATATTTTTTTTTATTTATTAGCTCATGTCCAAATTATTGTTTGTAATATAATATTGTCGCGTACGCTGCTCGTAGCGAAAAATTCGAATCGGTCATTGACCGCGTAGGTGCGGACGTAGCGCTTAATATGTCGTAGATATATATACCTCCAATCTAATGTTGAATAACTTTTTAACTATTAATTTGTCTACATAATTTATATTTTAATCATATTATTATTGTTTATTTTTTTTAAATGGGGTGTATCAGGATTTTTGTTAATTCATTAACACTTTGTATAAATAAAATTGAAGTGTCTTTTGTAATTCCAAATTAACAGCTTTTCACCAAAAACTATGAAAGTATACACGGTACTTACATTCGTCTGTCTGTCTGTTTGTTTGTTTGTTCCGGCTAATCTCTGAAACGGCTGGACCGATTTTAACGGGACTTTCACTGGCAGATAGCTGAGGTAATAAGGAGTAACTTAGGCTAGGTTTATTTTAGAAAACAATTGTGCCAGCGGGTATTCCGATGCTCAAGCGGGTGAAACAGCGGGGCACAGCTATAGTTAACAATATGAACGACAGAGTATACCGAATTATATCACTTCTAGCTTTCCTTTTAATGGCGCGTTAAAAATCTAAAACGTTAACGTACCTTTAATTTTATTAGGTTTCTTAAAAATTCTTTCTTAGCGACTGATATTCCAAACATATTTCTAACTCCCAAATTTTCGACAGTACGTTGATATATCAATCAACCGGCCAGTGAATCATGCACTTTGTCAATTCTTGTAACGAACATTACATGCTGTACGATAATATATGAAGTGTTGTAAAATGTAAGAAATCAACTTCTTACTGAATGATTCTTTTTCTTTTTTCTATAAGTGTTTTAAAATTGTCATTATGAATACGTCTTATAGTTAGATATTACCAAAAAAATGTACGATATCCTATCGTATTAATAACGCTAACGTTCAATAGGTACATCAGCTTAATACTCGTAGGTACTTAAACATTTATTGTGGTATAATTAACCAGATGTCCCCTGCGGTTTCACCCGTGGTAAGGAGTTCCCGTGGGATTTCCAGAATAAACTATACGTATGGACCTTCCTCTTAAATCAATATATATTAGTGAAAAGCGTATGAAAATCCGTTCAGTAGTTTTTAAGTTTATCGCGAACAGAAAGACAGATAGACGCGGCGGAGGACTTTGTTTTATAATAATATGTAAGAATCCCATGCGCGTGTGATCTCAGCCTGCACCAATTATTCTCCATGACCAACAACATTCCTTGCCCATAACGCGCATCCGAAAAACACAATCCGTATACCATATATCTATATATCTGTATACCATAAGACACATTGTGAATGTGTGTTTTAATACAGTTGCTCAAAAAATGCTATATCACGTAGCTTTTTAACGTGCAAAAAGTTGACGATTGCCCACTAGTGCTTTTTACTTTACCAATAGGCTAGTTTCCTGGGTAAAAAAATCAAAATTCTATTTAGTCCGTCAGTTAGATAATAAAAAAATAAAAGACACGTATTTTTTGCTTTTTTAAAATAATGGAAATATGCATAGATAAAGCGCATTAAAGTTTAGGGTGGGGAACTCGTGATGTCACAGCTCGCTATAACGTGCGAACAAACTGTAGCGAGGCGTGACGTCATGTGAAATTTCGACTTGATATATCTCCGTTATTTTTTGGTTACATAAAAAAAAAATACGTGTCCAATATTTTTTAATAATCTACAAAACGGAGTAAAAAATAAAATTTAGGAATCTAGCCTATTAAAACTTTACGATTACTGACGTTTAAATGCAAATTTCCGTGATGATCGGTTAATTAAAGGCGTAAAACGTAAACTCATATTCGCATTTATAATAATACCTAATAACCTACCTATGTCCTACGAGGATAACAAGTTTGTGGCAGGCTGAGATCAATTGACCTGAAATTTTTTATAGTTATACTCGTACTTACAATATTTAGTCATCATATACCTAACTGGGCCCTTGAAAGGCCGTTATCCGTAATAGAGTAGTACGTATCATATCTATTGTTACAGTAGTAGGAGCTTGAACTACTTAAGCAATCCAATTATATTGTTTTGAAGTGGTAAAACGCAATGCGGCGTTACGGCCGCGGCCGCGCCGGGAGCGGGAGTCGGGACAGGCGCGCACGCGCACGCGCAGCGCGGTCGCTGATTAGTAACTCGTGGCCGACTCCTCGCAAACGATCATGTGATTGTGCTGAGACCACTTAAACAAATAATAATCATTAATTTGTTGCCCACTAACATAATATATGTATTGCCATTATTCGAATGCAATATTCTTCTGTATTGTATATTATGCAATATAGTTATTCCTCGTTAATTTCGGAGATCCCGCGGGAATTCCAGGATAAAAGTATCCTTATATCTGTGTTAGTCTGATGTATAAGCTATATTATTATAAAGTTTCATTAAAATCCATTCAGTAGTTTATGACTTTAATGAGTGAAAGAGAATTTTAAACATCCATACATACATACAAACTATTGCGTTTAAGTAAGAATGAAAACTTTTGCGGAAACATTCAGCTATGTTATCTGTTCATTAGCGTCCATTAATTTCTGTTTACACTTAAATGTCTCTTATTTCATAAATATTAAGTACTTAGTTATATAAAATTATATTATAAGCTGACTTCAAAGGAACTCGACTGATACCTACGGATGTTTCTTATTTTTTTTATAAGTTCATTAATTTTTTTTTATTTTTCCTCAAAAACGTTTTTGTTTAAATAAATGTAGTGTGTTTTTTCTTTCTGAAAAAACTGTGAAAGAGTGAACAGGTGTTGAATGTTTGTTATGTAAGTAGTTACGGACCTAAGTAATAAATACACACATCAAAAGTGTCTAGGGATCAAGCATTTTTATGCGGATTTCTTGAGATTGAGATGTGGCTTTGTAATAAATTTATGATTTTATAAATTTATATGGATCCTTTTTGGTGCATTACATAATTTGAATCAGGAACTGTCAATCAAATTCGAGTAAAAGATGAAAATCAGCTGTCCCTATTTCAATTAATATTTAATATTTTCCCTATAAAAACATACAACGCATTGAAGACATTATTAGTGCTACTGTTTCCCTACTACTGATTAAAACCAACGTTATTATGGAGCGGCGACGTCATTTAAGCAGGGAAGAAATGCTCAGAGCCGTGGGAACGATAGAAGCTGGTTCCCGGCAACGTACTGTGGCTTTAGCTCTTAATAAAAGTCAGAGTGTTATCAGTCGACTTTGGACACGTTACCGAAGCACTGGTACCGTGGCTGAGCGCCATGGAGGACGGTATCGCTGCACCACACGGAGACAAGACCGATACATTCAAATCTTAACTCGAAGAGCTCCAACAATAACCGCCATGATGTTAGCCGTGAGGCTTCATCACTCTTCAGCGAACTTAATTAGCGACCAAACAGTCAGAAACCGCTTGCATGAAGTGAACCTTCATTCCCGAAGACCGCTACGGGTACCACCTATAGCAATGCACAATCGTAGGATTCGATATCAATGGGCTCTTGAACACAGAAATTGGGCAGAAGAACAATGGCGTTTCGTGTGCTTTTCTGATGAGTCTCGTTTTGGTATGAGACCGGATACAAGACGTATACGACACTGGAGAACCCCTGGACGCCAACAGCGATTAAAATCCTGCTAGGAAGTCCATCCTTATAGTGGTGGAACCATCATGGTATGGGCGGGTATTTGGATCGGCGGAAGAACTGAGTTGATTTGGATCAGAGGCAACCTCAACGCTCAAATTTATGCTGAGACGATTGTATCAGACGTCATCGTTCCTCTACAAGTGCAAATCGGTCCCTTATTTCAGTTAATGCATGATAATGCACGACCGCACACCGCAAGAGTTGTAGACAGACTCTCGCCGCAGCTAACATCAATGTCCTGCCCTGGCCTGCTCAGTCGCCAGACTTGAACCCGATTGAGCATGCATGAGATATGCTACAGAGAAGAGCTCTGCCGAATATGGAGGGTATCCAGTCGCAAGAAGACCTTTTTTTGTTGTTGCAACGAACATGGGCGGCCATTCCACAGCGTGATTTGGAATTTGGATGAACTCATTTTGAGTATGCCAAACCGATGTTCTTGTGTTGTTAGTGTTCGCGGTAGAAACACGGATTATTAATTGTTTAAGTTACCCAATAAAATTTTAAAGAAAACTGTTATTTCAGTCTTTTTTTCGAACTTTAATGTTAGTGGTTCAAATGTCAAAAATCCCTTTATTAGGAAAATGGCAAATTTCTTTATTAATGCAAAGGTGACTTGGTTTATCGTTACTGTGACAAACGAAAACACTTTATTTGATGAATCCTTAAAGAAAATTTTAATTAATATCAATCAGGAGAAAAGTTATTGCAAAAATATTTATGTTGATCCCTAGACACTTTTGATGTGTGTATGTTCGGGCGTAGATAACTGACATAGACGGATTAACAAATTCTATTTTTTGTTCGAACGTTTATTCCGAAATGGTCTCATTGTCATAAAGTCAGGATCTGATGATGGAATCTTGGAGAAATCGAGGGAACTCTTTAAACACCTCAAGTGATTTAGATATTTTTTGTAGTAAATTTTTTATTTGCCTTCGGAAAGAACTATTGAGTGAAGAGGAACTGGTGATGAAGACCATAGATAACCACCGGAACTACTGAATAGATAATAAGAATGTATTTCACTGTTTGTGATTCGATTACTCTTAAATGGTTGCTAAGCAATTTATGCACAAGGCATACCTATTACGGTGAAGTGGAGCTGATGATGAAGTACCTACCAGGACAACTCCTGTTGAGAACTCCTTTTTATTTTTATTTTTTATATATTTCTTAATTTGAAAATTGACAATTAGAACGTTTATAATGAAACAAAAAAGGGTAATGGGATTTCGACAGTCTTGTTGAGATCATTGACTTTTATAGGAACACTATACATTATTATATTATAACAATTATTAAAGTGATTAAAGTATTGTTTTTCAGTTTGTTAGTGTTTCTTTACAGTGATCATATAGATTTCCCACATCTGGCGACCGTGACTTGCCCAACCGAGTTTTGTCTCCATAGCTAATAGATTGTCCACACGTTCTGATCGGCTCATCAAAGTACCGGACAGATTTCATTTTTAATTTGTGTTAAATTAATTTGTTTGTATATGGCGCATTGTTACTGCCTAAACTGTATGTATCCTCATGCGCCATGGTGGGGAGGATGTTGAGAACTCCTTTTTATTTTTTATATATTTCTAAATTTGAAAATTGACAATAGAACGTTTATAATGAAACAAAAAAGGGTAATGGGATTTCGAGAGTCTTGTTGAGATCATTGATTTTTATAGGAACACTACATTATTATATTATAACAATTATTAAAGTGATTAAAGTATTGTTTTTCAGTTTGTTAGTGTTTCTTTACAGTGATCATATAGATTTCCCACAACTCCGTAACAATTATCTACCTACCTAACGTCCCTGCATCGTGAAAAGCATTTTTTTGTAAAACGTGATGAGCTGTCGGTGTTTTTAGGATGTTTTAAATTACAAATCGACCCACTTAAACGCGAAAAATATAGAGAATATTTTAACAAAAACATATCAAAACTATACCTACTTCAAAAAACACAAAAATGCACTACACTAAAAAGCTAAAAGTTAACAAAATACCGATTTAATCCGAACCACGAAAATGCACGTCATTATTAGTATGTGCTACCTACCTACTCATCGGTTTGAAGTTGGTACCAAGACCGCTTCGCTTGCGTCTGCGCGCTGGGGTGGTTGGTTCAAAACAGACGCTCACACGCTTGCAATGTTACGGGAGCGAACTTTATCTTACCGATTCCCTATTTGGCTAGCCACCCATAAACCTATTAGGGCCATCCATAAAGTACGTCATATTATATAATTTGACATTTTTATTATAGCAATGTAAAAATTGATAAAATGTGATTCTATAACATCCTTATCCTAGGTAGACGGGTAGGTACATTTTATAAAATATTAATTAAACGAAATCCCTAGATATTTAATGCTGCTATTACAGTAATATTATTTGTTTTTGCCATGATATTTTGTTATCACTGACAAATATTTATTACTTTAGGTTCAAATATTCGTAAATAGACGTGATAAATTAGTTCAATTTAATCATTATTTTGATTATCTATAAGTACTTATGTATATATTCTATATTTTGCTATAAAAAGTATTAAGTAATAATAGACGGTGCAAAATTGTCATAGGTACGTAGATATACATAGATAAACCGCCAACGTTTAAAATTTGGGTCGATACCCACTGGCCCCCTAATATTCGTCCCCAGAAAACTTTTACTAAAATTACGTACCTACCTACCTAGTTGAAACCTAGTCGAACTCGTAGATAGATAACGCGAAATCGGATATTACTATGTTTTTTGTAAATCCTTACTAAATTCGAATGTGAGTTTGTTTGTTTGTTTTTTACGCTCTCACACCTTAACGGCTCAACCGATCATCACGAAATTTTGACCTACACATTGTTAGAGGTACAGAAAAGGATAAAGGGTAATTTTTGTCCTGGAATTCCCTCGGGAACTCCGAAATCAACGCGGCTGCAACTGCGAGGAATAGTACCTATCTCAATAATAAAAATAAGAATACATTATTTATTTCTAAGTGCTGGTCCCATATAAAGTGAAATTAATTGTAATTGAAACACATAAGTTTAAATTTTAAGTTATACAGAAGTATTACAGTAACATTAAATTAAATTAGTACAGGAGTTAGAAATATTATAGACATAGGTACTTACACAAAAAATATTTATCTTAATGTGATAATTATTATTAGTTAGTAAGTAACATATCATAACAAGCTGGACATGTAAGATCTTGATTGGTAAAAACTTAGGAGGCTTTTAGAAACCATTTTTTTTGCATAGGTACCTATGGCTTATTTGACTTGGTTCACACGTCCTCATCGGAAGTGTACATACCTACTATGATATCATATACAATATTTGACACAACCAAAAGGTACCACTTCATTCAGTTTTGTAATTTCAATAGACGCGCATGGCAAACACAGCGCTTATCATCAAGCTTAGGCTATTTAATACGTTATTTAATTTTAACGCCTGAAGAAAAATTATTCGCAAAGTTTGTTGTATTATAAAATAATATTTGCTGGCATTTTGCTGGTAAATATAACACTTAATAATAGGTTTAATAGATATGTATTTCAATAAAACGATTAGGATTATTTTTAAATATGTTTTGAACATCCGTCAAATTTAATTTCAGGTCCGAAAAACGAGCGTCCGAATGGCAGCGATTAAAGAATATCCTTTCGACTTAAGCGATCTACAGAATCAACAATTAGAAAATGAGGAAAAGAAATCGCCGACGCATGTTCCCGAAACGAGACCAGTGAATCTGGCGCCGCCATCGCTGGTTGTGCCACCAGCCCCGGTCCCGGTCACCGCCCCGGTCCCCGTGGCACCCGCGCACGTAGCAGCAGCGCCTCAAGATGGCAAGAGAAAAGTGTCCATTTTGGCCAATCAAGACAGCAAAAATCGGGAAGATCAACCATCTGAAAGGTAAGACTCGCTTTTCAAAAACAACAATATAGTTTTTCAGTCTTCCCGGAAAAACAAATCATAAGTAATCGCTAGGGCGGCAGACCACAGGCAGCAACTTTCACTTTTAAATATGTTTTTTTTTTAATTTATATGTATATAATATATGTTTTTTTTTTTTTAAATAAAGTTAGGGCTTACTCTTGAAAATTATTTGAGGCTGATTTAGCTTTGCTTTGACTTCAATTTGATTTCACCTCGATGTCATTTTAGTAGGTACATACTTTTGAGATCTAAATCAATTCGTATATGGAATCGTGTTAATGTCTAAAGATGACGTCCGAAAACACGACATAACACGACTCCTATATTGAAATCTAGAAATTAGACAGATAAATTCGATAGAGACACGATTCCAAATCCAAAGCTTTAAAAGCAGCAAAATTTTTTCCCTTTCGATCTCATTTTGATTCGAGTTCGATTTGATCCTGAAACGATTACGTCAAGAATATCACCCGTACTCGATTGCGTCAAGCTGATTTTACATATTTATTTCTAGCTATTCCCCCGGTTTCACCCGCGGTATTTCGCAGTTCCCGCGGTTCAACCAATTTCCACAAAACCTTGACAAATTATATACCTAAACCTTCCTCATGAATCACTCTATCTATTGGTAAAACCGCATGAGTAGTTTTTTGAGTTTATCGCGAACAGACAGACAAACAGACGCGACGGCGGAATATTTAGGTATTATAATAATTATATAAGGATGTATAGGTATGCTAATTACACTTGAAAAGACTCTGTTAGAATTTAATGCTATCTACTAACAACACAATAGGTATCACAGACAATAACAATTCTGATATCCTTACATATTATAAAACAAAGTCCTCTGGCTGCGTCTGTCTGTCTGTCTGTCACGGCGGAGGACTTTGTTTTATAATATTTGGTGAAAATATTTATTGCATTCAATTACAAATAGCGAACTTAACGCCTTGCAATATGTTTTACCCCAGTAAACCATTGAAAAGAAAGTAATTTTTCATCCCATCTATTAAAAAACTGACGTTTTATTCGCCTATAAGTGCACCTAAACTAGTACCTAAATAGGTTCCCTTCAATAAGTGCGACTATAAGTTGTACTGAAATCCATTTTAACCCGCTAAACAGCGGGTAATAATGAGTTGTGAATTTGGAATATGAAACTTGTAATGTCTATCGCCAGAGACGACCAAGGAGGTCCAACGTCAAATACTGCACAAATTGTACGAGTAAAGTACTGGCCAATGAGACTTTTAATGCCGAGTGGTACACTCTACTTTTCATCCCCCTCTATGAGAAAATGAAACAAGAAATCGCTGTAATATATTTATTTTTTGTTTGAGGTGCGAGTCTCACCGGCCAGTACTTTATTCATACAATTTGTGCAGTATTTGACGTTTGACCTCCTTGGTCGTCTCTGGCGATAGACAATGGATAGACATTACAAGTTTCATATAGTTTATTATTTTATCGAAGGGGACCTAAACGTACTACTTTAGGTGCACTTATATGCGAATAAAACGTCAGTTTTTTAATAGATGGGATGAAAAATTATTTTTCATTACTCATACTCGGAAAGTAGGTCTGAAGTTGCCTGAGAAGCGGGTTGAAAGTAACCCTTTTCAGCCCTAGGGAGAATCGCTTTCAACTGACAACTGTCAAATTATTAAAAAAAAAATTAGGTCTATTTTCACATTTCTATTGAACCATGTTCCAACTTTCTATACAGCCAGCGCGATGTAAAATTGAAATAACGTAAAGTTTAAGTAGGTATTAATTAAAATAAAATTTACTTATTTTTTTCTTTAGCTAATTCCTATTTTTATTTTGACTTTCCTTGCATTCGTAATGAAAAGCACAGTGTTATCCTCGGGAGAAGAAGAGTTACTTTCACCCCTAGGATAACAATGTACTATTTCATTACTCATACTCTGAAAGTAGGTCTGAAGTTGCCTGAGAAGCGGGTTGAAAGTAACACTTTTCAGCCCTAGGGAGAATCGCTTTCAACTGACAGCTGGATACTGCAGAAACTCAAGTTTTTTTTTATGTCATAGGGGCATACTTACTGGCCAGTAGCACACCTAACGGTTGATTTATGTAAAATAAAATTCACTCTTTTTTTTCTTTAGCTAATTCTTATTTTTATTTTGACTTTCCTTGCATTCGTAATGAAAAGCACAGTGTTATCCTCGGGAGAAAGACTTATTTAGTCCCGAGACGGGGTTTGGCGCCCGAGCGTAGCGAGGGCGCCAATAGATCGAGGGCGATTTTATTTTAAATAAGTTACTTTCACCCCTAGGATAACAATGTACTATTTTCCTCTGGCGATTCTCTGTTCGCGATAAATTTAAAAACAACTGAACGGATTTTCATGCGGTTTTCACTCGTATACATCATACATACCTAATATGAATGCCTGAACGACTCAGTTAGACATCAGTACTACCACAGATAATATAAGTACTACTAATAATCTATACCGACTGATTTCTGTCGCTGTAATATGTATTAGTGAATTTTGTTATTCCTTCGGGAACTCTTGTTGTACGAGTGCTGGAAACCGGAGTTTATAGGTATGTAGGTATACATGTAAACCTTCCGGTTATTAGATATGTAACTGTTGTTTCTATCATTTTTCGGTTGCAATAAAAACATGGCGGTTTTGCGATTACAATATGCACGTTTTGGCACCTACAATATCTAGCAATCAACCAAAAAAACATACTTATATATTAAGTCAGAGCTGTCTAAACCTGATCAATTAATCACAAGACCGCTATGTTTCCGATTGAAATCGAAAAATGATAGAAACAAAAGTTACATATATTTGCCCTACGGATACTCTAATATCATAGCAAAAACCGCATCAAAATCGTTATGTAGGAAAGTGCATTCAGACATATTAAATTAATAGTAACAGACGGATAGCGATGTTTTTAACTCTATAGGGTCATGGGGTTTTAGTCACATTATTCAGTGATGTTATCGGTTAGAATCAACAGTAGTCGTAACTAACAGAAAATATAGGCTGATATAATCTACAAAGTCGTATAAGTACCTACTTATATTTCTCTAAAAATCGTTGATGTCCTTGGATATTGGCTGTTCCGATTCAAACAAAAAATCTGTAGAACGAAACAGAGCAACATTTTTCACCTTGATCGATTCAGTGAACTAAAAAACTGCGGATAAACTAGAGCATTTGTTTGTCTTGGTGTAATGGAAAGTTCCAGTTACATTGAGGCATGGCATTACTCAACATACCTTGTATTAACCTTTATCGGATTAAATCTGTTACAACGTGTGTTACTTACATATATATCAAAAGATTAATGCACAATGCAAACTGCTAGTTACGTATACCTACATGTGTTTGAAAATTTCTGTGGGAAAATTTTCATTTTGGATTTTAGTTTCCTTGCATCAGGACGAATGCAATGATGCAATTTAGGCAAAATGGAATCGACTGTACGAAATACTGCATGAGTGAGCATGAAACCACTGGTACGACGGTGGGCATGCAAAAACGGAGTCCGCGGGTGGCGCGGGCGGGCGCCGCGCCGGTGACCGTAACACGAGCGGTGTTTAGATCCGCTGTTGATACAAACACGATTGTCGATTCCCAACAGTGGCCGCGGTCTCCTCGCGGCGCGGCGAGCTCACTCAGTCACATGCTACGTCCTCACAGAATACGTTGCGTCGTCGGGCAATGGTTCGAGATAAATTTCTATGGTAAAGCGTTCTGCACTGTTGTATTTCTTAGACACTTTTGGTTGGACGTTACCACGGCCAATGACCGGCCCACCGGCCGGCGGAGCTGAACTAACTGAGGCAGTCACGTGCCCGGGGTGAGACGAGGCGGGCGGCTCGGCTGCAGCCGAACCTTCGTTATAAGATGCACATTCGACGTGACGTAGGTGCGGAGCGTGCTGATCGAAGCGGCATGCCCCGACATACACCACTCCACGAATACGTTCGCTAACGTCCAGTTTAGTGTCTAAGACTCACCGAGTGTCATGTAGGATGTCTCACAGCAGTATAAGTTGTCACTACGACAACTATCTTCCATCCGATTCATCCCTCGAAACGGACGCTCTCAATCGACACTGCAGGTAAGTGAGTTAGACTGTCAGAGTTATATTATTTTAATTAATTAATGAAGTATCCGATTACTATTTTTTCTATAGTCGTATCAATAGGTACCCATTCGATATATCTACAACCTACTACTACCATCATCTATCTATTAGTCTCAAATCCAGGTTTAAAAAATATACCTACGTCTCGATGCTTTTTAACCGACTTCCAAAAAGGAGGAGGTTCTATGTTCGATTGTATGTATGTTTTTTTTTTTTTTTTTTTTTTTTTTTTTTTTTATGTATGTTCACCGATTACTCGAAGACGGTTGGACCGATTTGAAAAATTCTTTTTTTGTTTGAAAGGGTTTACTCCCAATTAGGTCCCATTGCCACCAAGTCGGGATCTGATGATGGGATCTTGAAGAAATCGAGGGAACTCTTCAAAAATTATAGGCACACCTATAGCGATTTGGGTATTTTTTATAGTAAATCGTTCATTTGCTGATGAAAAGCAAAATTTTAAGAAGTGGAACTGATGATGAAGACCACGGATGGTCATCAGAACTACTTCACTATAATACCTATTTCATGGGTTCCGATTGGAGCGATTTCAAAAATTGTTTTTTTGTTTGAAAGGGGATACTCCCAAATCGATTCCATTGTCACCAAATTGAGATCTGATGATGGGATCTTGGAGTAATTGAGGGAACTCTTCAAAAATTACAGGTATACCTATAGCGATTTTTGTATTTTTTATAGTAAATCGTTTATTTGCTTTCGGAAAGCAAAATTTGAAGAAGTGGAACTGATGATGAAGACCACAGATGGTCATCAGAACTACTCAATAATAGGTATTTCACGGGTTCTGAATCGTTAACTTTAATATGGTTTCTAAACAATTTATGCCTGTCACAATGTATATGGTGAAGTGGAACTGATGGTGAAGCACTAGGAGAACTCCTCAACAATTAACGTCCCTGCGTCGGGAAAAGTAATATTTTGTAAAAGGTGATGAGCAGTTGACATTAGGCTATTGTAACTTAAAGAAATTACCAACTAAGTCACTTAAAAGCGAAAAATAAACAAAAATTTTTAACAAAAAAATTAAAACCGACTTCCAAAAACACAAAACTGAAAAGCTAAAAATAAAATGCTAAAATTAACAAAATACCGATTTAATCCAAAAGACAAAAACACACGTAATATTATTATTGGTTTGTGCTACCACTGATCGGTATGAAGTCGGTGACAAGCCAAATAGGTATCTACCTAAGCTAAGTCGACTCCCGTCACCAGCTCTTCGTGAGCAGGACAACCCAAGTGGGCAGACACCAGCGGGCTTGTCACCGAATTCAAACCGATCAGTGGTAGCACAAACCAATAATAATATTACGTGTGTTTTTGTCTTTTGGATTAAATCGGTATTTTGTTAATTTTAGCATTTTATTTTTAGCTTTTCAGTTTTGTGTTTTTGGAAGTCGGTTTTAATTTTTTTGTTAAAAATTTTTTTTAAGTTGCGAACTTAGGTAAGTAGGTACGCAAAATGTTATGTTCCTCCAAAGTCTTAGATACTGTTACCTATCATTTACCACAATGTCCATTAAAATCAAGGTATTCAATAATACAATTTTGTAAATAACGATATACCTACTTATATGAATTTTTAATAAAGTCTATGAAGCTTTTCTATGCACCTGAATAAAGCTAAATGATTTCACAATAACCCTGTACGTATATATAGTTATAAAAGAAACTAAATAATACGTCTACGTACCTACCTACTGCGATGCTGATATAATAATAATAAAATAAAATAAGTCATTAATGTTAAATGCAATGTCGTGTGAATTTTACAGTTGAGTTAATGACATGCGATATATAGGTATATCTTAAAACTTTATATACTTACTAGTCACAAATAACAAATAGCTAGTTAATACATTTTTTTTAATTTTGAATCTAGGTATCAACCTATTTAGAGGCACAGTGAAGTGTTACGTGGTGGAGGAAAACACTCAACGTTCAAATTCAAAGTAATAAAGTTTTTTATTTAACTACATTGTAGGCTACCTATTTAAAAAAATTACACTATTTCATTCAAGGTGTAGGACCTAATTTTCGTTGAAAATGTTTTGTGTTCTCTTCTATCGCTTAAAGTTTTATCGCTTGAATCGTTAGAACAAAGTTAATGGAGGGGACACACTTTTTGACAAGTTCAGGCCTCAGTTCGATAGGGTTGCCCCGCATCAGATTAACTCCATTTCATAATAATATTGCATTGTCATCCAAACTACATTGTGTATATGTATACGTAGGTACATACAAAGTTTCATTTCGATACGACGATTAGCACAAGGTTAAAATTGACTGCTGAAATCTTATTATTAACAGTTAACGCGTTCTCCAAGACTGCAAATTCAAATTTCTTGACATCGAACAGTCAACTAAATAAATTGTCACAAAATTAGTCACAATAGAAGCCATAAATTAATTAAGTAAAGTGAAATACGATACGATTATTAGTAAAACCGTGACTTTTACGACATAAAATAACAATAGTGTTACAGATAATTGGTCATGCATTTTATTTATACCGCTAGTAATGTATCAATTATTATGTTTTAAAACAATACTCATAAAATATTTATTATAACGCACTTAATGAGCAGATACAAACACCTCACGAAGGCGTTATAATGCTCAAGTTAATTCCATTTTGACCTACATAAGATCAACAATCCATGACACAATATGACATCTCAGTTTGTTATATCGTGCTAGCCACTACGTCACACGTCACACGTGTGTGGTCAAGTCACCTCTCACCACACCAGTATACTTGAGGTACAACATAGTCTTCATATGCCGCGTTAAGCACTTATCCCACATACAACATAAATATAACACTGACTAAATTCCAACACAAAAACTTTAAGTACCTACTAAGTTCAAATATCTAAGTGCTACGAATATAGGTACCTAATACATTTTCCTAAGAAAATGTGTGGTAAAAGTTTTATTCGATTTGTGACATTTCTTATACAGTATCTATAACTTGGCCCCATAGAGATATATCCTTGTTGGAGACAGGAATGATTAAGTTTATAAAAAACT
This sequence comes from Zygaena filipendulae, assembly GCA_907165275.2. Lineage (NCBI taxonomy): Eukaryota > Metazoa > Arthropoda > Insecta > Lepidoptera > Zygaenidae > Zygaena > Zygaena filipendulae. The sequence continues at coordinate 6,561,960 of OU015649.1, forward strand.
TTTTGACAAATAGCCGATTTCTTACTGACTGTACCTACACCTACTTTTACTTTTTTCAAAATCTGTAAATGCCGACAGCAATAACTCAAAAAATAAGGAATGGTCTCCTAAGGCCATATTTGCGTGGCGTCAATCCTTAATGTAGCCGCCCTTACTGACCCGTCTCCCACCCTGTATCCTTACTATCATAAATGTGAAAGTGAGTTGTTTGTTTATTTATTGTTTGTTACGCTTTCACGCTTTAACGGCTGAACCGATCATCATGATATTTTGCATAGGTACACGTTTTCAGGGGTCCAGAGAACATACAGTACCGTACTTTTTGTCCCGGAATTCCCGCGGGAACTCCGAAATTGACGAGGGTGAAACCGCGGGGAAACGTTATAAGGATATAAAAATTGATCCCTTTTTCCCTTGGTCACGGCATCACGCGTGAACGGCTGAACCGATCACCATTAAATTTTGCATACAGGGGTACAGAGAAGGACATAGGACCCTTTTTATCCCGGGATTCCCGCGGGAACGGAAATTACTGCGGGTGAAACCGCGGGGGACAACTAGTATATTATAAAGACATATCTAATGATTTTCATTACAGAAACTTGATTTACGAACATATACTTAATAAAGTACTTATTTATTTACTAAAATTGAAAAATGAAATGTCGACTGTATTTTCTGAGGAAATTAATTTGAATACTTTTTGTAAAGAAAAACGTTGCATAACGAAATTGATTCAGAATAAAAAATATTTACAAGGCATTTAGGTAATATCTAAGTATACGAACGTGCCTTTGTCTATATCTATATATTATAACATTTTAAAAATGAACGCGTGAACGGCTGAATCAGTTTCGCTAATTCTTTTCTGTTGTGTTTGTTTTTTTGTAAGAAAAAAGAATAAAAGAAGTTGAGTTCTTGCGGGAATTCCGAAACTCACGCGTGAATCTTCGAAACGGTTGATGTTATAAGTGAAAGTCAAGCGGCGGTGGCCGCGGGGCACAGCTAGTAACATATAAATTTCTAACATGCTGCAGGGTGACATTCACTATATATATATAAGGTATAATTATTAATTTCTTACCGGTGTTAAGTCTTGACTCGTAAAGTCGTAACTAATGATATAATATATTATCTACCCTTGAAATAAGAATAGTTATCAATCATTGAAAAAACAACTTTCTATATCATATCGTTGCGATATGAGAATTATTATTATTATCATAATACAAAAACAGGTCTGCTCCATCATCCTTATTTGCTAAAAAGTACTATTGATTTTATGTCAAGAATCACCTCTTGATGGTGAAAGTTCATCATCACACTCGTTGCCCTTTAAGTAGGTACATGCCAAATTGGCATATTGCTCATAATTACTTGATCTCTACTCTACTTTACTCGCCCCAAAAAGGATATAAGCGCTATAGCAGCTTGATAAAAACTATACAGTTTACACATTAGATTAAACCAGCCAGATGCAGGATCAACGAAGGATGGAGGATTTTTTGTAATACTACTTTAAAATTCCTTTGTGAAACTCAAACTCATGACAATGCAGACACGTCACCGTAATCGTTATCAGGATATAGTATGAAGCAGGTACAATTTATTTTTACAGAAATGGCCGAATATCTGCAGATGGCCCCTCGCGTCGCAAGAGTAATCTGCACAATGCGATGGCTGCTGAAATGGACTCGTCTTGGGGTAAATATCTTAATACTTACAAAGATCATAAATGTTTATTTATTTAAATAAATAATGTGAATGTGAGTTTGTTTGTTTGGTGTTTTACGCTTTCACGCCTTAGCCACTTAACCGATCATTATGAATTTCGGCTTACATTTTGACAAAATCCACATTAACGCAAGTGATGCCGAGGGCAAAAGATAGTATTATTATAAACCGTAAGCGTTCTTTGATAAAGAAATGGCCCCATTAACTTTTTCAGCTTCAAAATTATTTTATAATAAGGTATTCAAAAAAACATACATACAATCGAATGCATAACCTCCTCCTTTTTTAAAGTCGGTTAAAAAAATTAAGTAAGTTATTATAATATAATAATATATATAAAGGGTGCTTTGTCTTTATTTTACAAATCCATAGTATAACAGAGATATACCTACTGTTCCAAAATTGTATTACAATTTACAAATACCTACTATTTTTGTCCGTATAAAGATATTACAATGACCTCAATCATTTGAATAACTATAACTTTAACTAACATTAGAAACCTAACTGGTGTCTATATGGTGTAACCTACTTGCCAAAAACTAACAAGTAACAAACAGTTATCAGTCGTAACTGGTCACACGTTTAACAGTATCGATTAAAGACATTCTTAAGCTTGCCATATCGCGTTACACCAATTTAATACTGATAATAATAACTAGCTGTCCCGCGCGATTTCATCCGCGGTAATTTCAGAGTTCCCGCGGTAATTCCGGGAAAAAAGTGCTGTAGTTTACGGTGATAAGCAGTTCCCCGCATTAATTACGGAGTTCCCGCGGGAATTCCGGGATAAAAACCATCCTATCTTTTAAGTTGGACCATATTATAAATGGTTACAAAATTTTATCAAAATCCGTTTAGTAGTTTCGGAGTCCATCGCAGACAAAGAACGTGACACGTGATTTATATATACTAGACTAGACTAGACTAGACTAGACTAGACTAGACTAGACTAGACTAGACTAGATAGATAAGATTATATCATCGAGTTAGTTATACTCCTTTCTCTGACACTTCAGAACGACCAGCACACATAGAAGGCAGATACAAGAAATACTCAACTACTTCATCAGTTTATTCCAAGAAAGCATCACCGCATAGCGAACACGTCGAAAGGTAAACAAATATTGTACTTCTTTGTTTATAAATAAAAATACCGAAAAATACTTAGTATGTAACGACACCACTTGATTATATTTGTGACATGATTCTTTTTTCTTTGGCAGATCTTGGTGGTTTGCTTGTTGTCAAAAGTGTCATCAAGAAGACTCGGGCATTCCTTCTTGGGAACCACCAAATTGGCAAAAAATATGTCCTTATCCATTATGCCCGTCATACAGACAATTTGCGCAAACTTTATCAATATTTATTATTGGTAAGTCTTATAGTAGAAAGCTGATGCCCGCGAGGGAATCGTTTTTATAATATAACAACTTATTCCCTTACGATTCAGATGAAACAAAGCCTATATGTTGCGCCGAACTAAGTTTATACCACCTATGAAAACCGCATGATAATCTGTCCTGTAGTTCCGGAGATGAGTGTGAATAGGCACGCTGATTCTACTGCTTTGTTAAGATAGTATAGATATTAAAAAATAGAATAGACGGCCTTTGTTATTTGCATCATCCGTTTGCACTTTATGACCTCTACAGTAGTATGAATTGTTTTAGGAATACTGATTTGGATAACTGTATGGGTGGTGATGGGCGAGACAGCGGCGCCGGGGGGGCAACTCTTCATGCTGGCCGTTCTCACAATCGCGGCCCACTTCGGTGGCTGGCTCATGGTGAAGATCACAACATTACCGGCCCTCATTGGAATGCTTATCGTGGGAATAGTCATGAAAAACATAAATTTTGTTAACTTTGACGAGAATTACGAAAAAGTCAGTTCGTACATAAGGTTTGTACCTAACATAATTCTCAATGGTTTATTATGTAGTCTTTCATCTCCGTTTCTGACCGACTTCAAAAAATACGGAAGTTGTATGTTCGGCTGTATGTATGTTTTATGAATTCTAAAGTTGAAGAATTTCGAAAAATGATTAGAAACTTGTGCAAAAATTGAATGCGCAAGTTGTCGCCGCGCTCAGGAATCATTTCCATATTGCCGCCGACGCATCGACAAATCAAACCAGAAACCCATGTTTTATACTGATTGTGAGGTTTTTTATTTATTTCATTATAATTAGTTACCGTTCCCGGCAGTATTACGCGCGTGTAGTATTTCCCGTAAAGTATAGGGATACCATACGTATAGCTTCCTATCAAAGAAAGATGTTTTTGAATCGGTTCACTAGTTCCAGAGACTTTTCGATACATAAATTAGAAACTTTACCTCTATAGATATATTACTTTAGACTCATAATTATTGTCTCAAGTATGAATTATCAAGGGTCATATTAAGTAACTTATTTACAGGGTGCAAAGTTGTCGTTTAACTTTGCACCCTGTAAATAAGTTACTTCATCTAGGTGTTAGATCTAAGAAATTACAACTACACGATTAGCATAATTTTTTATCAGGGCTACTCTCATCAAAATGTATTTTTTACATCTTTTTTCAATTTATATTGTTTCAGAAAAATTGCTCTTACAATAATTTTAACGAGAGCGGGCCTGGACTTGGATCCACATGCAATGAAAAAGTTTTTCTTCACTGTAATCAAATTGGCGCTTATTCCATGGACTTTCGAATGCGTATTGTCAGCAGTTATGTCACATTACCTCCTGGATTTACCCTGGGATTGGTGTAAGTACCTACTACTTAAAAATTGTTTGAATTTAAAAAATATAAATACCCTGAGCATATCTTTTCTAGAAATTCTCAATCAGGAGTAGGTACTGTGAAGTGTGTGTGCCTAGGGAAAGAGTACCCACCCTTCCAGTGCACAGTCTGTTTTCTTAGGAATTACCTGTATAATCATAATAATATATATACGATACATACATATATAGTATAATAATATCTATACGATGAATAACTATTTATTTATTTATTGGCATACCAACAGCACAGGTTCAAATAACTAAACTGTTTTACTTTAACTGTGCTATAAAATTTAACTTATTCAATTCATTTTCACTGTCTTGTAACTTGTATTTTAAAAGCCTTGCTTTACGATCTGTTACAGTAAAGTACCTAATAGTAACATAGGTATTATTCTTTTTCGTAGCCGTTTTTAACGATTTAGTCGCCACACTAATGACCCATTGTATTATTACATGTTATTTCTGTATTTAATTTCAACTAAAGATAGTACTTCACTCTTAAATCCATAGGTAAATTGCTAAGCTAAATTATTTTATAATACCTAATGTTGACCGCACGTGAATTTCTGGATTTAATCACACTTCATTCCGGGATAAAAGTGTACCTACCAGCACTTGCTGACCTTTCAAAAGTCTATGTGCGAAAAATCACGTCGATTTTGGCAAAGCGTTGTGTTGAGTACCTACAGTCATGTTTTGAGTTATTCCTCAAAACATGTAGTACCTACTCAACACGTGTTCGATATTTGATTCTCATCTGAAATAATCAGAATAACATAAAACTAATTTCGATATGAAAAAAAAACTCGATAATTGCTACCTGTTGAAAATAAACCACGGTTATTGCGAAATTTTATTTTAATGATCCGTTATATAAGTCCTTAAACAGTTTGCGTCTATATTTTTAAACTAAGCTATTAATTCCTGCGGTTTCACTCGCGTCTATTTTGGATATCTCTCGAAAGTCTATGTAACTATCGGGATGAAACGTATCCTACTCGTATGTCACTCGGGGATACTGTAGCTATCTATATCAGTGAAAGAATGTTTAGATTGTTTAGGATCGGTTACTAGTTCCAGTGATTATCTCCTTTTATAATATTGGTTTAGATCATTGATTCCCAAAGTGGTCCAGGTGGACCCCCAGGGGTCCACAGGAGCCCGATAGGGGTCTACGCTTGCGTGGAAAAAAAATGGGGGTCCACAACTGTTGGATGAAGACGCTTTTTAGACTGGCCTTGAAACTTAGCTTAAATGACATCCACTCACAGCATAATCAAAGCAATATAAATTCTCATCTTTTTTCATAAACTTTTAGAATAGAATAGAATAGAATATTTTTTTATTGCGCAACAGACACACACAAGGTTTACAAACTTAATAACAAAATCACAAACAAATTCATTACAAACTAAACTTAAAAAAAAGATATTGGTTGACTGGTTTTGGTGTGTCACGGTGTGTCTGTGCTGCTGCAAATGGCAGCTGACTCAGCATATGCTGAGGATGTGCTTATGCTTTTAACTCATAGTTGATTGAAAAATAGCCACAACACAGATTGCCATAGACATATACTTTTTTCTGGTTTCGGAAGTAAGTTAGTAAATGTAATAGCTGCAGGGGTCCACCAGATCCAGCAAAATGTTTAAAGTGGTCTATGAGAAAAAAAAGTATGGGAACCTCTGGTTTAGATGTAGATTATACCTTGTTTTAACTTTGGGTGTTGTCGCAGCTTTCCTGCTGGGGTCGATCATAGCCGCGGTGTCTCCGGCGGTGGTGGTGCCGTGCCTGTTCCGGCTGCGCGGCAAGGGCTACGGCGTGTCTAAGGGCATCCCCACGCTGGTGCTCGCCGTGTCGGGCGTCGACGACGCCGCCAGTGTTGCCGTTTTCGGCATCGTCTCCTCTATCATGTTCTCAACGTCATCGCTCACCATGAATATTATACAAGTGAGCACTTACCTGCTTAAAATAGATACTTTTGCGAAATTTTGTTTCACTTGCTTTAATCTAAAACTACCACCATTCACTAAAAAAATATCATACTGTCTTCTAAGAATCGAACGTTCAATATGTAAAATAGAATAAATAGGTACGTTGGTTGATTTAAAATTCCATTCAAAATTGAAACACAAAAATAAGCACAAAAAGTTTGTAGGTTCCACCACCCATGAAATTATTTCACTCTGCGTGTGCTAAATAAGATTCTATCACCTTCATTATATGGGTAGGTACGTAAATATTATTTCTTCACTAGTTCCATGCATAATTTAAATTTTGTACCGATATCTATTCCCCCCCATGTGGAGTTCTATTCACCCCGTTTTACTGTTAGAATAAGATTGAATGTAATTATTGTGTTTTTGCACCACACTTACCGGGAATCGAACCCGGATCGTCTTGATCAGCGGAGGGATAGTGATCAAGACCAAGTTCGTCAACCCGGTCCTCGGGTAAGAAGTTCGTCGGTGGGTTTGTTTATAATAGGAAAACTGTTTTGTTTGCAGGGTCCCTTGAGTGTGGTTATAGGCATTGTGTTCGGAATATTATGCGGCTACTTGGTGAAGTTTGTTCCGGAGCGCAACGACGGCTTCCTGGTGCCGCTTCGAGTGCTGCTGCTGCTCACCGGCGGGCTGCTGTCTGTGCTCGGCTTCGAAGAGATCGGATGGGGTGGAGCCGGTAACTGTTCACACGTTTCACGCCAATCACGTAACTTATTTTCACGGTACCGTGACGCTCGCTGTAGTCAAATTGATACAATTAATCGTTGATCTGTAAACCGAATGTTATAATTTATATACTTACATACAATATTACTTATTATGTAATATTTTACTTATTATATAAATTCATATATCTAATAATTAATATTATATATAAGTACCTACTTAGACGATTTTTTTCTTAAAATTTGCAGAAACAGTTTAACAAGAGTTTAACAGGAAAATAATTATTTGTATTCTACTAATACATATAACAATTTTGACACTGGTATTTAGCAAAAAAAAAAATCTAAACCTCATGACCACTGAACAAACGAAGTCTTATGAATTATTTTCGGCATTTACAAATTAAATGAGCAACACTTCTTTTTCCAGTTGTAATTTATGCAACTAAGCAGTGTTAGATTGTTTTGTGTAGGTACCTACAATATAGTTTGCTTTTCTTTCGAACAATGCGTTGTTACTATATATTTAGCTACATAAGTTAACTACTAGTAAACAAACGACATTGCAATAAAAAGGAAGAAACGCTCATTGTAATTACAAAGTTATTTACTTAACAATAGATAGGTAGCTACTCCGTGTATCCACTCCGTAAAATTTAATATGCATATCGTTTACCTACACGAACACCTACCATTCTAAAGATCGTGAAACCTATAAGTCATAATATGTTAAAATTCCTGTGTTCTCTTCATCAATTGTCGTACTTTGTTTCAGGACCACTAGCGGTAATAGCATTCGCTTTCGTTGCTTGCAAAAACTGGACGGATCTTGGGTGGGATCTCGAAGACAATCCGGTCGCAACGGCTTTTGAAATTTTCTGGATGTTATTCGAACCTATGCTCTTCGCAGTAACTGGTGCGCAAGTTGTGGTAAGTACCTATCTTTCTCTCTCTCTCTTTCTCTATCTCACTATTTAAATTTGTAGGTATATAGATAGGTACATGAACAGCTATTTTATATAAATGTCATTCTTTCAGATTGCGGACTTAGACCTTGATCAAGTTCTGAAAGGCAGTGGCATTTTAGTGACGTGCATGGTATTGCGTTGCTTGCTCACCAGCGGGTGCGCAGTGCGTAGCAACCTTAACACCAAAGAGAAATTTTTCGTTGGCCTCTCTTGGATGGCCAAGGCAACAGTGCAGGTAAAACATGTTTCACTTAGAGTAACCACATAGTGTGAATCAATTTGATAAAGATTTGAGAACTTTGAGAATGATTTGAGAACTTTTTCTAATGAAAAAAAATTGTAAAGCTTGCAAGTGCTCTTTTAATACCATTTTTTCCTTTATTTTCTCAAAAAAAAAACTAATTTTGTTTATTGTGGATTGGTGTGACAATTTATGTACCCAAATCGCTATAGGTGTGCCTGTAAAATTTAGAAAGAAAGAAAGATTAACTAAACTTCAATAACAATTTAAATATGACATTTGTGTGATATATGTCTTCATGCTCAAAATGGACTATTTGAAGAGTTTCCTCGAATTCTCTATGATCCCATCATCAGATCCTGACTTCTTTACAATGAGGCCAACTTGAAAGTATACCCTTTCAGATATAAAAAAAAAAAATTCAAATCGGTTCAGCCGTCTTCAAGTAATCGCGTAGGTAACAAACATACAAAAGAAAACAACATACAGTCGTATTGAGGACCTCCTCTTTTTTGGAAGTCGTTAAAAAAATCATCTGATTCTTCTATACTGTCCCAGTTAGAAAACCACTGTGCAACATTTTTCAGGCAGCCCTTGGACCTGTGGCGCTCGATGAGGTTCGCAAAGCGGCCGGCATCGACGGGCCCGCGCCCGAACTAGTGACGTATGCGGAGACCGTGATCACATTGTGCATCATCTCAATTGTCATCACTGCGCCTCTCGGAGCTATAGTCATCACTATCACCGGGCCCAAGCTTCTTTCCAGGACAACAAAACCACCAGTATTGGAAGGTAAGAAGCATCGGCAATAGGTAACTCATCAAAAATCAAAGTAGTCAAATAGCCTATTGAGTTCAAATTATTTACTAAAAAAGAATTAATTAACCACTTATTTATATTTAGTGATAGTGATAGTGATATCATAAAGAGAAAACCTAATTTTCAATAACTAATAACAGTTAGCAAATGTGAAAAAATCCAAATAAGTAAAAACGCAATTTAGATAACCTCGACGTATTTAGAACCACGAAGTAAATAGATAACATATTAATTGACAAATTAATGAGAAAAAAAATAAAAATAGTAGTTAGCAAAATAATATCTTAGCTACGTTTTGATTGGGCCATATCAGAATACTAAGGGTCAGCAGTCTGCACTCTGCAGAGATTAGGCGGTAAACTACTCGAGCACTTTTTCTATGTCACTGAATGAAGAACAGGAATTTTAAGCATAAAATTTAACATAGACTTCAAGCGTCTGCTCGAACAAACTAACACTTTATGTACGTCTGATTTTGAACAATCTTACTGATAATACGATGACCCGATTGGCGCAGCAGGTCACCATGCCTACCCGCTAATCTAGAGGTTCCGGGTTCGATTCCTGATGGGGGTGGACTTTGTGTGAAGAATGCAGGGTCTCACTTTCCAGTCAGGGCGTGTTTATATATCTATAGTATAATGTAAAATTTTAATAATATTATGTAGTAAGTATATAGGTACCACGTTTGCTTGGTTACCATGATACAAACTTATAGCTTAGTGTGGGATCAAGTAGATCAGCGTGTTGTGTAGTGGATTAAAAAAAAAACCGTTGTTTATAATGAAACCTGCTGATGTGCCAAGATGGCTGAAGCCGGATAAATTATACCGGTGTGTTATTCATTAGTCTAAAAGCTGAATTGTGTTTATTAGGTTGGCGCAGATCTCATCGGCCATCTATTCGTGACATTTCAATTATCGACGAGGAAGAATTAGCGGAGAGAGACGCTGAGGCGGACACCACTCCGGCTGACACCGCAGGGGTACCAACCGCACACAGCACTCCAACTCCTACCGTCACTGTCCAGCCGAACCACCGCATTTAAAAACACTTAACAGTTTAGTTTGAAAGTAAAACTAGGTAAGAATTTCCATTATAACAATAAATGCGAATCACTCAAGATTATAATATAGATCGCAATCAACCCGGTTTTAAACCCAGTATTTGGGTATAAACCCGGTTTAAGCCCGTAAACGCCGGGGCGTTTTCTATATCTGGGGGCACGGTAGTGCCTCCGCCAAGACGAGCCAAGCGAAGCGGGAGCACTACCTATCTTTTCTCGAAGCGCTTCGTCGTTGTTTTGAACCCTTATAACTTGGGTTTGGATTATACCAGATAAACGAAATTCTCGGGATATGTTGTCAATAGCGGACTTATCAAACATATTAAGTTATAGTTGCATAGCTCTTATTCTTTAGATTTTATTGATATCTAAAAAACCCTGATTTCGTCACTGACTCACTGATGATAATCAAAATTCTTAGTACTTCCTGTCCTAGAAAGCTGAAATTTGGCATGTAAGCTAGTGTTAGTACACAAACAACTAAAAAATTATAAAACTTCTAACTTTTATCCCCCAACCCCTTAAACTAGGGGATGGAAGTTTGTATGAAAATTCCGCAATTTTGACTTACAAAAAGAAATGAAATCCCACCAAAAACATTTTCATGTAAAATGATGCCAAGACGAGTCCACTTGTCAAAAAGTTATCAGATCTCATGTAGAGCCAAGCTTATAACTCTACACACCCTAACTCTACGTCAAGGCCTAACGTCTCAAACTCTACACCTTAGTCAGAATATGTGGCTTGGCCGTTTCGTTACATTTTTCACATTACGCTCATGTGGATGGAGCGAAATGGCTAAGCCACATATTCTAAATAAGGTGTAGAGTTTGAGAAGTTACAGTTAGGGTGTGTAGAGTTATAAGCTTGGCTCTACATGAGATCTGATAACTTTTTGACAAGTGGACTCGTCTTGGCATCATTTTTCATGAACATGTTTTTGGTGGGATTTAACTTACCCATACTTACCAGTATTTATGGCCAACTTCTTATATTAATAGGTAGGTACCTAATTAAATGTTGGGTCAGCATTTCCCTTCGATGCAATGTTTCGATTTCATCTAACCAAGAAAGATTTTGATCGGCTGCCGTAGCACGTCATGTAACGATAATATCGATTAGTAATTATTGAATTGTTTATGTGTACACGTTAGTAAAGAATAGAAGTAAATATATATAAATAGAGTACTTAAAATAGGTTTATATTTAATATTATATTTTACTAAAAAAATTACGTCAGTATTGATGGTCTTAAATAGTTGTTAAACTTATTATTAAGGCAAAATAGATTATACTCGTACATACCCTTTAAGTGCCTGTACCTAAAGTATTTAAATGTTAATGGTGCTGTGGTTTATTTAATTTACAATTCTCTCTGTCACTCTCTAGACTATTATAAATTAAACCGACAATTCTTCAAATCTGTTGCTGGTAGATATTGAAATTATTTATATTTAAATGCTTAAAAATATTGAATTTAAAAATATATTATTTGCTCTGCTAATTGTACTTGCAGTAACTGTCATTTTTGTGATTTTCCCTTTTTTGCAATGCATACGCAAAAATATATTTACAAGTTTCTTCCTATTACCTACACTTAAAAAGATATAAGAGATTTCTTGATTAGAAATCAAGAAATATGTTTAAAATGCGTTTATATCCAAACCGCCATCCTGCAAGTCAGTACCTACTGCGTTTGCAATAAGGAGGGCAGATATGATTTTTGGAGTTCACTCCTTAAGAATCGACTTCACATATCTATATAAGCCCGGAGTAGGTATGAAAATTATAGGGAGGAAAATACAACGTTATTCATTATGGTCCGGCACTTCACGCCTTGTTTGTTCAGTGATTAATAAGAATTTTCGTGAGTAGGTTCAGTTCGAAGAGACGCACAAGCTTTTCCTTTGTAAAAATTCTCGAAACGGGTAGCTAATGAAGAACGCAGGTGAAGAAAATGGCGATTTGGTGGAGTCTCGAAATTGTCTGACTAACAGTAAGATTTTTTTTTGACCGTTCTACACAGATTTCATCACAGAGTCGCGCGTCTATGATAGCCGATCAGAATAGTAATACATTTAATATGCAGTGGCATTAGCTACTCGTTTCGAGAATTTTCACACAGGAAAAGCTTGGGCATCTTGTCGAACTGAACCTACTCACGAAGATGCAGCGTGTTATTATTAATCACCGAAAAAGCAATACATTGGCGCCGTACCTACATATAACGTTTGATTTTACTACCCATAAATCTTATACCTTATCTTATAGGTACCTATGTGAAAATAAACTCCAAAAACCTGTCTGTATGTAACTAAACAACATAATTATTAGTATATAAATATCGGAATTTAACTTAATGTAGGTAGTTAATTTATATAAATTTCTCAATTCTTAAAAAGTCTTTGGAAATCGAGCGTAGGTGTATCATATAATATAGATAGCTAGCATTAATAAGAAACGCTATCAATCTATACCAATATTCTAAAGAGCAAAAGTTTGTGAGTTTGTGACGTTGTGGATCTCTGGATCTACTGAACCGATTTTGGAAATTCTTTCACTTATAGATAGGAAGCTAAAATGATCCTGAGTGACATAGGGAATTTTTATCCCGGAATTCCGAAAACGGAAACTCCGAAAAAAAACCTCGGGAGAAACCGCGGGGGTCAGCTGGTAACATTATATAGCATAAGAATTGGCCATATTATTACTATCGTGTCGATACATATTATGTAGATAAAATAATGATATAATTTACAGTAATAGCACTAATAGAAAATCTATATTTTGTTAAAAATACTTTATTGTATAAAAACATTGTACATAATATTTTATTAAGTAAGTGTATAGCGTAGATAACTTTGCAATCCGTCACCTAAGTGTGTAAATCTAGATCAGATAGAAAATCGAAATGCCTACATTCATACAGATAGGGCAACAAAACAGATGGAAACCATAGTTAAATATATTTTATATTGGGTTCATGTAATTTATACGTTAATTTGGGACCAATAACTACCGCGTTTAGTGTAAGATATTTAAAGAAAAAAATTTGATATTTATATTATTAGATATTTAATTCCATAAATGTAGGAAACACATTACAATTTAAAGAAAATGTTGATGCTCACTCGTATTTAATGTTGTAACTATATTTTTTGAAATTAGGAAATAAAACGAATATAAAATTAACAATCATAATTAACAGTTTTATTTCTTTAATAAGCCGACCGAAACAGGTTTTTCAGCCGAAACCGAAACCGAAACTGAAAGTTCCGTCATGGTCTTAGGTACTTAAACATATAAAATTTTCAGTTTTATTCTGAAATCTAGTTTATTTTTCACACATTTTTTGCACATATAATACATACATCAGATAGTTAGTAGAGAAAAATAAATAAAACCGCAAATAACCATATAATCTTGACGACCCGATTGGCCCAGGTTTCCATGCCTACCCGCTAATCAAGAGGTTCCGGGTTCGATTCCTTGTCGGGTGAACTTTGTATGATGAACACACGGATCCGCTTTCCAGTCTCTGCGTGTTTATATGTATATCTAGAGAATAATATGTATGTAAAAGAGATGTTCCGACTAGTCGGCGATTAGTCGGTAAAGCTGACTATCCGGCCACTTTTGTAGTCTACAACTAGTCGCGATTCGGCAGAGCGCCGCCTATCCGGTTTCTCACTTTGTATATATTTCTCAATAAAATTTACTGTTGGCGTGACGTCACGTGACATTTCCAATATTTTTTATATATCTACAAGACGGACTAAATATAATTTTAGGCTATATAGCCTATTCACGAACACTGAGTTTCGGTGCGGCCGAAAGTTTGACTAATTTCTGACCGAAACTGAAATAAGGCCGAAAGTAGATTTTTTGGCCGAAACTAGCCGAAATCGAAACCGAAACCGAAACCGAGATTTCGGTCGGCCCTTATCCTATAATGAACATTAAAAAAAAATGTTTTATAAAACTCTCAGAAATTACGAATTACGGAAAGAATTTGGAGTATGAAGTTTGAAGCACCATAATCAAGATATATAGCATGTTATACATATATTTTATATCGTTTTTCTTACCGATGGTGTAAATTACTTCTATAAATACAGAATAATAATAATAAATAGTAGGTACCTACTGTGAAATATTTAGCCTGAGGTTGAAGTGGGTTGAAGGCTATATATATATAATAGGGACAATGATCGCGGCATCATTGTACTTATGTAGGTTTTCCGTAATCCCTACTACTTACATATAATATTATAAATGCGAAAGTAACTCTGTCTAACTGTTACGCATTCATACCCTAACGGCTCAACCGATCATCATGAAATTTTGTACACACGTTGTCAGAGGTACAGAGAAGGACATTGGGGCCTTTTTATCCCCTAATTCCCGCAGGAACTTTGAAATTAATGCCACCCGTGAAATCTTATGATATTTTGCATACACATTTTCAGGGGTACAGAAAAGGACATAGGGTACTTTGTATCCCGAAATTCCTGCGGGATCTCCAAAATTTCCGCGGGTGAAACCGCGGGGAACAGCTAGTATCTGTATAATCTATAAGTAAAAAGAAATAACTACACACTTTTGTGACATTCTTTGTAACTTTCACAAAACTCACAAGCGATCTAACAATACCTACTCGTAACGCTCTAACACAATATGTACCTATGTCAATTAACCACTTTACTCAAACAGAAACTCCCACCGTAAAACAAAAAACATAAGTTTTAATATTCATTAAAAATATGTACATGCAAATGAATAAAATTCTAATAAAGTAAATGAAATCAATAATAGGAACAAAATATAAGTTAATACTTGTACTTAATCGTTATTTATTCACAAATTAATATTTCTTATGCTTAAATGAAGTAATAAAATAATAAAGTTGTAGCTTCTTATGGCATGGATATAGATGTGATAAATGAAGAAGATAGTGGATAGACTATATAGATACAAAATATATTTGTCGCTAACGGTAACAATGTTACATATAAAATTAGAAGTAGAATTTTAACTTCACATTATACACGTTTTTAGTAATATATCTACGCTTCTAATAGGTATCATAATTACCACTATTCTCTTTGTTTTTTTTTTAATTTACTCTACATTAGTAGGGAGCGTATTGAGGTTTATTGGGCTCATATAATGTGCCATTGGGAAAATAAAAGAATTGCTGAGACCCGGGTGGCCCAGAAGGATTGTATTGGCCAGGGAAAACACCATTGGGTATAGATGATGGCCTCTGGCCAAAAGAATTGTGAGGATTATTATTGTTATAGGGATACCCTTGACCCGAGGGATTTAAGGATGGATTAAAATTATTGATTGAGGGTCTTTGACCAAAGGGATAGTTGGAATTAGATTGATTATGAGAGGGATATTGGACATTGTATGGTGGATTTTGACCTGCTGGATTGTTAGAAGGATAACTTGAATTATACTGATTATTATTATAAGTGGGATATTGTCCATTGTATGGTGGTCTTTGACCCGCTGGATAATTAGAAGAATGATTTGAATTCAACTGATTATAATTGGGATATTGTCCATTGTATGGTGGTCTTTGACCCGCTGGATAGTTAGAAGAATAATTTGAATTTGAATTATAATTGGGATATTGGCCATTGTATGATGGTATTTGACCCGCTGGATAGTTAGAAGGATAATTTGAACCAGACTGATTATAAGACGGATATTGGCCATGGTATGGTGGTCGTTGAGCTGTTGGATAACTAGAAGGATAATTTGAATTAGAATAATTATAATTTGGATTAGAAGACGAGTTGTAAGGAGGTCTTGGGTTGTATGTAGGATTAAAAGGTTGAGATTGGTTAAAAAAGGAAAATGGTCGTTGACCTGCAGGTTGAAAAGAGGGAAAAATTCCATGAGTGAAGTTGTATGATGGATCATTTGGGTTATTATAATCGAGGACACGGGTTGACAAACTTTTATCAATAGCACTAAAATCCGACGACGGGCGCGACATATCAAATGAAGGAAATGAACTGCTATGAGGGAATCTTGGTTGACCAAATTGTGAATTTATGTTTGGATAAAGCGACGACTGTCCTGGATATGATGCTTGTCGGCGTACTCTGTTTTTTTCCAGGTTAGAAACAATCGGTACATGTCGAAACTTCTCATTAATTTTCTTTAATTTTGAATTCCTTTTCGTCTTAGATCCGTAGTCGTATAATTTATTATTTGAAATTAACTTCTCATTTTTCAAATGATTCGTGAGAACTGAATTGAGGTATTTCCCATCTGATACTTTCACCCTTCCGCTGGATGGAATATTAATAAGTTTCTGGCCATGGTTATTGTATTCCTTGTCAATGATATTAATTTTACTCTTTGTTATTATCGAGTCACATTTTGCACCGTACAAATTAATAATAGTTAAAAGTAGTGTAACACAACGTACTGCTTTGAACGTAACCATTTTAGCTACTGAATAATTTTTAATCATATTAACATTATTAGCTGTTAGGTAGGTACACATTGTTCGTATGTATCTACATAAAATGATAAACTTTGACTCTGTTTTGCTTATAGCGTATGTATCTACCAATGCATAACGTATGTAATCAATGCATACATTAAACTTTTACTAACATTATAAATACATATAATAGATATAGGTATCATATTTAATGTGAATGTATGTAGGTATGCAACTTAAAAAAATTTCGGTGTCATGATGATACTACAAGACGTTTCTAAATGAAATTTGTCTTGTTGGTAGCTCCCGGGTCCCGTGTAGGTCCTGGTCAACATGCACAACTTGCTGTTCCTCTTTGATTATTTGAGCAAAACAGCGGGCCACCAACACTCACATTTTATCACTATTCACTGTCTATCCGTTCGCGACAAACTCAAAAACTTCTGAATGGATTTTCATGCGGTTTACATCAGTAGATAGAGTGATCCGTGAGGAAGGTTTAAGTAAGTATATAATTTGTCAAGGTTTTGTGTAAATTGGTTGAAATATAACGATAATTTGTTGGAAGTGTCGGAAAAAGTGCATTAAATTTTGCATACCTACTTCACGTGGTCAGGGTTACAGAGAAGGACATCGAGTAATTTTTGCCACGAGTTTCCCACGGGAACTCTGAAATTAACGCGGGTGAAACCACGGGGAACAGCCAGTTCAAAAACAAAACCTTCACAAAAAAAAACAAAATCTTTTCACTTAATATAAAAATCTATTTTATTTATTTAATATCAATAACATAATTATAAATAGGTACCATTCAGTAATCATCAACTTAATACAAAGCATATTTTTCGTAATAAAAAGTGTGCAACAATTTTTGTGGCAAAAATTTGTTTCATCAGAACATTCACAAAAACATAAATCATTTACCAGATAGATATCTATGCCTAGCCTATATTCTAATATGACTAGAAAAATAACCTAAAATAGTATTTTCATTAATATGAAAGGAAATAACTAGGTACGTGCGGCTGCACTCAGAGTCGTTTTAATGATTATTATACTTAATTTTAAGTAAAGATTTAAAAAAAAAAACAGCCGCACCCAGAGACGTTCATTAAATTAATGTTAATTGGCATTTAACTAGTTCAGTTAAATTTAGTTAATAGCCAATTAACATCTCCGATCGCGGCAGTTTTGTTTTAAGAATATTTACCTACTTGAAATTAAGTAATCATTAAAACGACTCTGAGTGCGGACGTTAACCATTAGCTTGTAGAGACAAGTAAATGCATGTGTGTAACTCGTATAAAGCTTACCTCCTATATCATTATATGGTGTAATTAATTTTGATGGTGCGTTGTGCATCTTAACAATTAAAATAATTGAAGTTAGTGAACGAAGAAACATGGAACTAGCCGTTCACACTATAGATAATAAGCCAACGTACCTAAATTATCTACATCAAATTCAAAATTCGAAGAAATAAGATTGATTTTACTGTGCATTAAACTCCACCTTATTCCCTTGACGACTTGACCTGAATCTATCATCTTGTAACGTTTTAGGTAGAAATGACGCGAGTTATTTAAATCCAGATTAGTTCCATAGCTCTTCGTTTACCTACTGAATGAGATACATTTTTGTTCAATCTACACGCTTAGCATTAATTTGTTATTTAAATATATCTACAATGTAATGTCGAATCAGGTTTGCTTGTGTTGCAATGAGACTGCCAAATTGGTCCGTTCATCGTTACTGATGGTCCTGGAGAGGAAGGTAGAGGAGGTGCGAGCGTTCGAGGAATTTCTATTGGTCTGTGCGTCCGCCTTCCCCAGTCCTGTGTGGGATTAGTATTGTTAATAACAGCATAATGTTCGTTCGTTCGTTAATGGCAGCTACTGCCGTAACTAAAGCATAGTTTAGACGAAGGCAGTAACGCTGGCGCCAGTCCTCAAATAAGCCTGCGCTGCCAGTGAACACTGGCTTCGTCTAAAGCTTGCTTTATGGAGTAGTCATGACGCAAGCGAACGTAGGTACGTGATCACGAAGAGGTGCAGACCCCGCGTCACGAGTGTTAAAAGTGAACCACTAGCAGCAGTGGGTCAACGACCTTAGAGTCTATAACCAAAAGGAGACACCATTGACGATTTCCAATCCCAAAAGTACGAGAGAACAACTCTCATACCCGGCGTTACTTATTGTGACAAATGATAAATGTGCTTTACCTCACCCCTGGCTAAAAGTGAGAGAATTTTGTTCGGCACGTTGCGCCTATGGCGTACTCTCTTTAAGTTAATCGCATATAAATGCATAGCTCCATTTTTACAGACCAAGTGCCAAGCAGAATTTTGAAAATTAATTATTTTACCTATATGTATATACATTTAAGTATTTGTCGTACTTAATAAAAATGTTTTTAGATGCTTCTATACATTGACAATCTGTCGGTCCGTCTGGTCTACGCTAATCTATACAATATATGATTTGTCCTGACTGATGGATCAACGCACAGCCTAAACCAATACCAATAGATAGAGTGATTGAAGAGGAAGGTTACTACGGATAATTTATCTCCGCGGGAACTCCGAAATTGCCGCGGATGAAAACACGGAGGACAGCTATCGATATAGATATCTATCTATAAATAAAAGGCTTTCTTTTTGTCTTTCTTCGGGGCGAAGGAAGTCGCGACCACACGGTGTGGTGTTTGACATTGTAAGTACCCAAGTCCTTCGAATTTTAAAATATTTTTCTACTTTATACTCTGCTTAAGAACCATAGTTTGCTAGTGTGCCAGTTACAGTTAGTGAACAAAGCGGATTATTTTTATTAACGACAAATTCATGCTATTTGGTTAGTATTGATCTACGTGTTCAGTAGCACAAGCGATGAAACAAAGAATTGACGTCATAATGAGCATACTACAACAATATTAATATATACTTGTTTCATTTGATGTCCTTGAATAACCTGAAAAAATAATCGCAAATCAAACACTCTTCGAACAATAATTGATTAACATGCATAGGTGACGTTTCCGATTCGTGTTTATAAGGTGTATTATACACTTATTATTCGTAGGTACTATCGGATTATAATTTATTTAAATGTTACCGCCACAAAGAACCTCTAAGTATACGTAAGTGTTTATTTTTGAAGAATTTAGCAAATATGGACTTAAAACTACTAGCGATAGGCACTCCAAAGAATTCCTCGTAGAGGTATTTAGTGATTTAATCACCCAATCTGATTTCAAGGTGCTACCCCGCGTATCTGTTATAATATCTACATATCATACAATAAAGGGTTGTTTTCACAATGGCGGTGCGGTGATGTATTATAACGTCACTTCCGACAGCCGGTTGTCCTCTTGTACCTATATACACGTGTTAATGAATTGACTGAAAACTAGAAAGTATAGTTTGTTCAGAATCGACTTCCGAATCGATCGCATCATGTTTTAATGTAGGTTATATTTTTTTTTTTTTACTAGCACATGTCTAAATTATTTATATTATTTATTTGGCGCGAACGCCGCGCGCCGCCCGTAGCAAAAAAATTGAATCGGTCTTGAAACTTCGTAGATAGGTCACATCCAAACAAATGTTAAATAACTAACCGCCGCACTCAGAGTCGACTTTAATGATTACCTAGTTAAGTATAGATTTTTAAAACAAAACTGCCGCAATCAGACAAGTTTAATAAATTAATGTTAATTGGCATTTAACTTATTAAGTTACATCTCATTAAATGCCAACTAACATTAATTTTTTAAACTTGTCTGATTGCGGCAGTTTTGTTTTAAAAATCTATACTTAACTAAGTACTCATTAAAGTTGACTCTGAGTGCGGCCGTTAGACTATCAATTTTTTTGACATAATTTATATTTTAATCATATTGTTTTTTTTAATGGGATGTATCAGGTTTTTCGTCAATTCATTAACACTATACCTATACGTATATAAAATTGCTTTTAGCCTGTTTGTTCGAACGCGCAACACAAAAAACAATTTAAACGGAATTCAATAAAGTTCTGAGTCAACATTATATAGGTATACGATTTTAAGTAGCACTAGTGCGTTTATCACAGTATAGCTACGTACGATCAAGAATACTATATACCTAAATCTATATAATAATATAAAATGCTTTGTCCTGAATGACTGATGGATCAACGCACAGCCTTAACCGCTGATCGTAGAGACCTGCAACTTGGAGGGTGTGTTGTTTGTATGACGTAGGCATCCGATAACAAAAGGATTTTTGAAAATTTAACCCCTAAGGGGATGAAAAGGGGTTGCTAAGTTTGTATGGAACAATTCCGCGGGAACTTCGAAATTATCGAGGGTGAAACCGCGCGGAGCAGCTAGTGTAATATAAAATCGCTAAAATCTAGTACCCACAACCGGTCGTGATCATGTGACCCGATAACTTATAGTCCAATAGATCGGATATAAAATATACTTAATATGATCGGACATTGTAAATATCTATTGTCTTTCATATATTTACCTAGCTTCTTCATGATGAGTCGGAAAATTTTTGGTTTCAATACGAGTATAATGAACACGAAGACTCCTTGCAGCTCGTTGAACAGGTCGATGATGTTCCACAGCCAGGTGGGGTGCATCACCACCGTGGACAACATCTCGGACGCCCAGCTGACTCCCATCACCACCCATAGTTTGCCAGTTAACACGTACCTAAAATAAAAGAAATCCGAGATGTAGCGGGTGCGATTCTGCATTTTATACAGGCCCAAATTGCATCCTAAACCTAAACCTACTAACAATAGCATTATTAACACAAGTGTGAATTTAAGATTGCCTGCATCCCAATATAAAAATAAAATAAAAAATAACGACTGCCAAAAACAGTTGTTACATATTTAGTACAACCATGGACCAATAAAATCTTGTTTAATTGGTACAACTAAAACGTAGTGATTACCTTCTCTCTGGGTACAACCAAGCAACTTTTTTCTGAGATATACCAGGTGAATTTACCTAGTGAGATTCTTGTCAGGAAAATTAAATATACATGATGAATAAGTATCTACATGATGAATTTTTCAAGTGGGCGTGGATAGCTCAAACGAAAACTACGAGGAATAGAGAAAAATGCTTAAAGGACTCTAGGGGCCGATTTTGGTAAGCGCACTGTACTGCATACCTACTCAGATTTAAAAAAAATATCTTAGCTGGGAATCAAACCTGTTGATTTGGAAAATAGTTTAAAGGTAGGAGACGTAAGCTAATCATGGCTAATAATCACTGAGTTTTCGCGGGAACTCCCAAATTAATTCGGAATTAAACAGTAGGGTATAGGATAATTACATAGATAGCTGTAAGTACTCACTTAGCCCTATCGATTCTGAAGTTCTTCTTGGCGCGGTCGCCGACCGAGCCGGCCTGCAAGCGATGCACTTCGGCCTTGACGCGCGCGCAGTGGCGAGCCGTCAGAACCCACAGCACCAGGTTGGTGCCCGTCACCAGCCCCATCGGGATCACGAAGAAGATGTAATGCGGCCAATCCGACTTTGAATTCTGATCTGTGAAATGATTCTCATTTACATATTATACCCACTCATAGCTGGTAAATATCCTACTAATATTATAAACGCGAAAGTATGTACATAGGTATGGATGGATGAATGTTTGTTGCTCTTTCACGCAAAATCTACTGGATGGATTAAAATGAAACTTTACAATAATATAGCTTATACATCAGATTAACACATAGTGTGCCCCGCGGTTTCACCCGCGGTAATTTCAGAGTTCCCGCGGGAATTCCAGGATAAAAATTACCCTATGTCCTTTTTTGTACCCCTGACAACTTGCATGCCAAATTTCATCGAAATCCGTTCAGCCGTTTTTGCGTGATTGAGTAACAAACATCCAAACATCCACACTTTCACATTTATAATATTAGTAGGATAGTAGGACGACACAAAAAATTTATTAGCCAGCGTGTATAAAAATTGATACACCGTTCTTTTTAAATAACAGGGTTATTATAACAGATAACCCTTACTTATCTATCTATACTAATATTATAAAGAAAAAAAATGTGATTTTTTGTTGGTTGGTTTGTTACGATTCTACTCAAAAACTACTGGATCGAATTCAAAATTCTTTCACCATTAGAATGCCACATTATCCCTGAGTAACATAGGCTATTGGTATAGTTACTCGGAATTGGGTATTCTCCAAGGTATGAAAATCAAAATTCTAATTAGTCCGTGAGTTAGTAAATAAAAAAATAATAGACACGTATTTTTTGTTTTTCAATTTAATGAAAATGAACATAGATAAAGAGCATTAAAGTTTAGGGTAGGGGGCTCGTGACGTCAATATTCATTATAAGCGCCATACAAACCGCACCGAGTTGTGACGTCACGCGAAATTTCAACTCAATGTATCTCTGTTATTTTTTGATTACGTAAAAAAAGAAAAAATACGTGTCCAATATTTTTTACTAATCTACACGACGGACTAAAAAAAATTTTTTTGTCAAGTAGCCAATTCCCGCGAGAACTCCGAAATTACCGCGGGTGGCGGCCGGCAGGGAACAGCTATCAATTTTAAATGCAAATGTGAGTTTGTTTGTTTGTTTGTCACGCTCTCACGTCTTACCTACTCAACTGATCGTCATGAAATGAAATAAAATTTTGCATATACTTTGTCAGAGGTACAAACAAGGACAAGGTCCTTTTTATCCCCGAATAGGACATAGGGTCCGGTCTGGGATCCGAAATACTAGTCACTACATATTATAAAACAAAGTCATCTGCCGCGTCTGAATGTCTGTCGGTTCGCGATAAACTCATAAACTACTGAACGGGTTTTCATGCGGTTATCACCAATAGATAGAGTGATTGAAGAGGAAGGTTTATACGTATTTAATTTATCTCCGTGGGAACTCCGAAATTGCCGCGGGTCAAACCGCGGGGGACAGCTAGTGACATACCTATCTATAAATAAAAGGTTCTCTTTTTGCCTTTTTCTTCGGGGCGAAGGAAGTTGCGACCACACGTTGTGGTATTTGAGATTGAAAGTAAGTCTTTCGAATTTTTAAAATATTTCTACTTTATATTCTGCTTAAAAATAACAGGTTGCATGGTTTGCATAAAGTAATTCAAGAGGAAGGTATAAACGTACAGTTTATCCTGGAATTGGCTGGGGACAGATATAGTAAAATAAAAAGCGTTAGGTATTGTACCGCTGCCGAACCAGCACATGCCGGTGCCCATGTTTGCGTCTAGGACGCGTGAGATCGGGTAAAGATCAAGCAGCAGGACGGTGAGCGTAAGTAGCGTCGCCACGCTCCAAGCGTACAGCGAGTACCACGCGAAGCGGCGCCGCTCCGAGCTCGCCTTGCGCAGCGGCTGCACGCTGCGTATGCTCCTGAAAACCAAGATATTCCAAATTGTGAATTTCAAAAACACGCATCAAACATCAACCCTCTTATCATCCATCCTTTTACTCTGTCCATTTCTTCTTGTCTATCTATAGGTTTATGTTTCCTTTTTAGCAATAAAGAGGATTTGATTTTGTTTTATTTGTTCAAAACTCAAGTCTTTACGGGTCGGCCATTAACCACTTGAGGCTCTAAAGGGAGGGATTCGGCAAAAATCACAAAATATTACAAGGTGTAGGTAGGTAGTGAGATATCACGTGTATTTATCGTTTCGTAAAACGCAAGATTTATAAACCAGGATTATATGGGTACAATAAATATAATGTGTAAAGATTATATTCTGAAATGGTTTTAAGTAGGTACTTGCTGTACCAAAAAAAATGGGTAACGTGATTTTTTATTAGTGAAACCATGAAATTAAATTAAATTAAACTCTGTCCTTAAACCTCACTACGCATTCATTCCTCAAGTACAATCCTCTCGTGTGTTAAGCGTCCGTATAGAGGACAAAGCAACTTGTAGGCAATTACTATGTATAAATATTATATTACGGTTTACTTTTTACCCTTTTGATTCTTGTTATGCAAATGCATACGTTAAGATTTCACCAAAAAACCTTTGATACATCTGGAAGTATATTTTTAGAACTACGACCACAAAAAACCATATTTTAACAAAAAAAATTAAAACCGACTAACACAAAAAAGTTAAAAATTACAAAATACCGATTTAATCCAAAACACAAAAATGCACGTAATATTATTAATGGTAGGATGTGCTGCCTACTGATTGTTTTGAAGTCGGTGCCAAGCCAAATAGGGATGTTGACAACTTTTGAAAACCAAAATTCTAATTAGTCCGTCAGAAAATAAAAAAAATCAATAGACACGTATTTTTTGCTTTTTCAAATAAATTAAAATATACAGAGATAAAGTGCATTAATGTTTAGGGTGAGTGGGTCGTGACGTCACTAACCGCTAAAACCGCCATACAAACTGTCAGAATAGTGACCTCACGCGAAATTTCAACTCAATATATCCCCGTTATTTTTTGATTACGTAAAAAAAGAAAAAATACGTGTCCAATTTTTTTTAATAATCTACAAGACGGACTAAAAAATAAAAACTAGTCAACATGCCCATTGTAGGTAGATATGTAGAGATGCATGTGGCAAGCGTGTGGCATGTCAGCGTGTCGTCGGGAACAAAACAACCCAAGTGGGCAGACATGAGCGGGCTTAGGACCGACTTTAAACCGATCAGCAGTAGCACATACCATCTCTACTAATCTCCTACTAATATTATAAAGAGCAAAAGTTTGTGAGTTTGTGAGTTTGTGACGTTGTAGGGCGTAATCTCTGGATCTACTTAACCGATTTTGAAAATTCTTTCACTTATAGGAAGCTACAGTGATCTTGAGTGACATAAGGTACTTTTTATCTTGGGGTTCCCGCAGGAACTCCGAAATTACCGCGGGTGAAACCGCGGGGGTCAGCTAGTAATATTATAAAGAGGTAAAGTTTGTGAATTGTGAGTTTGTGAGTTTGGGACGTTGTAAGGGGTAATCTCTGGATCTACTGAATCGATTTTGAAA
The DNA here is from genome assembly GCA_907165275.2 of Zygaena filipendulae. Lineage (NCBI taxonomy): Eukaryota > Metazoa > Arthropoda > Insecta > Lepidoptera > Zygaenidae > Zygaena > Zygaena filipendulae. The sequence goes on from OU015649.1 coordinate 6,587,702, forward strand.
ACTCTTTCACTCATAGGAAGCTACGGTAGTCCTGATTGATATAGGGTACTTTTTATCCCGAAATTTCCACGGGAACTCCGAAATTACCACGGGTGAAACCGCGGGGTACGGCTAGACCAATAATATTTTATATACGTGCATTTTTGTCTTAAGAATTAAATCGGTATTTTGGTATTTTTAACTTTTTAGTGTATTATTTTTGTGTTTTTTGAAGTCGATTTTAATTTTTTTGCCAAAATATTGTTTATTTTTCGCTTTTAAGTGGGTTGGTTTATCTATACCTACATTAATATTATAAAGAGCTAAAGTTTATGAGTTTCTGAATTGTGAGTTTGTGACGTTGTAGGGGTAGATAATCTCTGGATCTACTGAACCGATTTTAAAAACTATTTCACTTATAGGAAGCTACGACGTAGTCCTGACTCCTGAGTGACATAGGGAATCTGACATACTGAAATTTCTACGGGAACTCTAATATCACCGCGAGTGTAACCGCGGGGAACAGCTAGTAATTGATAAAGTGAAAATTTATCTAATAGAATTGCAAACAGTAAAATACTTTTTATTCAATAGCTCTGAGGGGCTATTATGTAACTTTTATTTCTATAATTTTTCGGTTGCAATCAAAAACATGGCTGTTTTGCGATTACAGTATGCACGTTTTGACACCTACAATATCTAGCAATCAACCAAAATAAACATAATCCAAAAGTTGAAGCTGCCTAAAACATGATTACTTAGTTAACCACAAAATCGCTATTTTGCTAATTGAAACTGAAATACATATGATGGCAAAAAAAGTTACATAATTGCCCTGCCTGGTGACCATCTATGGTCTTCATAGTTCCACGGTTCCACCTCATCAATTGGTGATTGTCGAAAACAAATGAACAATCTATACATATAAATAAAATTGAAGTGTCTGTTTGTAATTCCAAATTAACAACTTTTGACTAAATGCATATGAAATAAGTACCTATATACAGTAGGGACCTACTTAGGTAGGTACACAAAATTTATTTATTTTTAATTTTTCTCTGTCTTTATCTGTTTGTTTCGGATAATCTCTGAAACGGCTGGATCGATTTTAACGGAACTTTTACTGGCAGATAGCTGATGTTGTAAGGAGTAACTTACTTTAAAAAAATAATTGTTCCTGCGAGAATTATGATACTCACGCGGGTGAAAACGCGGGGCACAGCTAGTTTACTATAAAAATACACAAATCGCTATAATAGGTGTGCCTGTAATATTTGAAGTGTTCCCTCGATTTCTCCAAGATCCCACTATCAGATCAGACTTCATGACAATGGGACTACCTCGGGAGTAAGTATGTAACTACCCTTTCAAACAAAAAAAAACAATTTTTGGAAACGGTCTAGCCGCGTCTTCGAGTAATTGCGTAACAAACACACAAAAAAACAACATACAGTCCAATTGAGAACCTCCTTTTTTGAAAGTCGGTTAAAAACTAACGGCTTCTGTACGTACTGTTACCCTTTGTTGGAATTTTTTAAGAATTCTAACATCTCAATTTCCTTGTCTCTATAGTTCATGAGACAACCTGAAATTCGCACTGCTTAGTTTTAAACTGTTCTATTTGGCAATTTACTATTGAAGTTATGTCATGTACGCGGTAAAAACAATAAAACATTAATTAACCTTAATGTTTTTTGTGGCAATTATTTTACTGTGGGACGTCAACCTTGTAGGTCATAAAGCTGATCAACTAACTGCCGCTCTCAAGAAACATTTATTTTATAGCCATATTTTATTAATCTATGACATTTACTCATATGAATTAAATAAATATTTTTGGACAATAACAATTGATTTTCGTTGATTTTCTTAAAAATCACTATACCTATAGTCAACGCAGACACGGGAATTAGGTTTTTAATAAAAGGGTGTACAAATTCTTTAATAATTACAATACAATACCTAGCTATTAATCCATGGATTGATAAAACAAAGCTTTGATTAAAGCCATGAATATGGGTAACACATCCTGCCAAAGCAGTTATGAGACTGATATACGTTAACTAATGAGAAAAACGTGTACATTTCACTCAACTTTATCATTTTTGACAACGTTGATAGCTGACACCAATTACGCAACTCTTAGTCAAATTATTTCTAAATACCTACGTAATAATAATCATACTTCAATTAGCTTACATAATATGTGGCATTAATTGACATTTCAACATCGCGTGTCCTGTCAACCAAACCCATGTAGGTGCGTAACTAGGTACTATTAAAACAAAGTGTTTAAATTTATCTTGTAGATACGTAGGTACAAATTGCTAAAGGCGACCCGGTCGCGTCATTCTCCCAGGTGGCTACCCAATATCTTTCACTAAGTAGGTACTAAATAAGTCGTTATAATTAGTTAATTAACATATAAAGCACAATTAGATAATGATAGCTGTTAAGTCCTAGTTTCCCGAAAAACAAAACTTTTTTGAGAAATACTCAATACTTAATAGATATCTAAGTAATCCTTAATATCCTTACTCCTAAATGCGAAAGTGAGTTTGTTTATTTACTTGTTTGTTACGCTTTCACGCCTAACGGCTCAACCGATCATCATGAAATTTTGCATACATGTTGTCAAGGGCACATAAGGTACCTTTTGTCCAGAAATTCCCGCGGATCTCCAAATTTGCCCCGGGTGAAACCGCGGCGAACAGCTAGTTTGATTATTATATACCTTTTTTAAATAATTAAGTCTATACAGATGTCTTCATGTGTTTAGAAGGGTTATTATTTTGAGTCATAGGCAAAATAATTAGGGCCGATATCACAGTTCCTAAGTTTCATAAGGTTGTGCTTTGGGCTGTGGCGTGACTACACAGAGAGGAATACAGGATCTAAAAGCGAAAAGCTAACAAAATACCGGTTTAATCCAAAAGACAAAAATGCAATTATTACTGGACTGTACTATTATTCACCACGGATCGGTTTGAAGTTGGTGCCAACCCTGCTTATGTCTGCCCACTTAAGTTGTTTTGCTGACGCTCGTCCCTCATACACTTGCAAGTTGCAATGTAGCGGGAATGGATTGAGTCCATCTCACTCTTTGAGATCTCACTCAACACAGGGCCTCCTCTTTTCGGAAGTCGGTTAAGAATAGCTTGAAATAGGTCAGCAATTTATCAAAGGGTCAGTGGGTCATCCGTCGCTTTTGAATATCTGCCTGTACCCGCGGATATAATAACGAAATAAAATAAAAAACAAGATGGACAGTTCATATCAGGGCAGTAAGTAGGTAGGTATGTACGTAGGTATATCTAGAATCAGACATCGCCATGAAATTAGTGTGCCTATTTATACGCAAATGTACGTGGGGCAGCATCGGGAATTAGGCAAGTTATTAATGAAGGTCAATGAGTACTTTGTTAACCTAATTAGGTTAAATACATTACGCTTAAATTCTAGACAAATGCTTGAAGCGTAAATATATTAATAATTAATTATAATACCTCTACAAGTATTTGGTAAGATACATTTTGTATATAATACTTTATAAAATCTATAATATATATATACTTTATAAACAATCTGTGATCGTGGTAATATTATATACCTTTTAAGTAAGTAATTACTTATTATCTCATATTTCTCAGTTTCTCACCGAAAACGGAATATTATGAAATCGAAACAATAATATGCATGATTATGTACATTCATAGTTCATACCAATACGATGTAGCTACAACACAAACGACTAGATCTGCTCAAACAAACGATATATAAATAAACCACGTACCTATTTACCTATTGCTAAACCAAATACCTAAATATATTTTTTAAAGGTCCTTGGACCTTTAATTTGAACCTTGTGCTTGCCGTTAGGAATCCATATTTTTCTATGATTAGGCACCGACGAGACGTATATTATCTACTTATATATTTCTGCGGAATAGTCTGTACAAACCGAATTGTAATATTTAATACGTAAACATTTACATTACAACACTTAGTCGGAATGACATTTGCTAAATTTTTAACCGTAGGTATAAGTAGTATTAAGAAATACTCATGCACATCTAATAACTGTTTAAAAAATGTCGTATGAAATTGTTGAACGAGAAGTTATAGTTGAGTCAAAATTTTAAAGTTTTAACGATGCAACCAATCTATGAACAAAATATATACATGTATGCATGAAGATTATAATTTTTGAACGCTGGGAAACACTCCTCTCAGCGGTAGCCAATGTTTACCATCGGCCAACATTAGTCATAACACGCTGACGTTAATGACGTTAGACTACACTGGGCCATATTCAGGAAAGCTATGTTGAGTTCTGAATTTCATTGGCTCTTTGTAATAGGTAGATATTAGGTAACTAATTTGCTATAACTAAATAATATGCTTCACTTGATAAAAATAAACCTACTGGAATGTATCAACCAAAAACTGAAGACATTGTGATTTGTGGTAGAGAACTCAGACGAAATAAAACGTCTGAGGTAGAGAATTAAAACTTGAAGTATCTGTTTGTATGTCAAAATAAAAGCTTTATACTAAATATATTTATGAAAGTTAAATTATACGATTCTTACTAGGTACTCCTTAATAACAAAAAAATAATTCTTAAAATTTCTGTCTGTCTGTCGATGTCGGTCTGTCTGTGATTTTTGTTCTGACTGACTGAAAAAAAACTAATTTCAACTGCCTTTTACAAAATATTGTTTTCCCCATGCAGGAAGGTTAATTGTTGAGGAGTTCTCCTGGTACATCACCATCAGTCCACTTCGATATATACATTGTGACGAGCATAAATAGTCAGAAACCATATTAAAGTTAACGAATCGGAACCCGTGAAATTATTGAGTATATCTACCTATTATTGAGTAGTTCTGATGACCATCTGTGGTCTTCATCATCAGTTCCACTTCTTCAAATTTTGCTTTGGAGAAGCAAATAAACGATTTACTATAAAAAATACCCAAATTGCTATAGGTATTCCTATAATATTTAAAGGGTTCCCTCGATTTCTCCAAGATCCCATCATCAGATCCCGTCTTGGTGGCAATGGGACCAAGGGATTATTTCCTTTCAAACAAAAAAAGAATTTTCCGAATCGGTCCAACCGTCTTCGAGTAATCGGTGAACATAAATTAAAAAAGCATACCAATACAGCCGAACACGGAACCTCCTCTTTTTTGGAAGTCCGTTAAAAAAGAGAAAATATGTGTTTGATTTTTATATGTTTGTTAAGTGTGTTTGTGTTTGACATGACATTTGTGTTAGAAGTAAGAAAAAGCTCTTAGTTACCTACAAATGTTTATTGTGAATTGAAAGTATTAAGTTTTTAACCTTAAATTACCTAGTTATAAATTTTTAAAAAGCTTTATAAACAATTAAGAGGAATTTCAAAACTCAAGCGGTTGAAACTGCGGGCATAGCTTTAAAGAGAAAGATTTATTTTTTGTATGTTTGTTTGTTCGTAATGGATAAACTGAAAAATACCTTACCGATTTTAATAATTCTTTCATATATAAGAAGTTATACGGTGTTCCCGCGTGACATAGGGTACTTTTTATCGCGGAACTCTCACGGGAACTCCAAAATTAACGCAAGTGAATGTGTAACCGTGGGGGTTCGACCAGTAGATATTTAATGAAAATTTGCACAGTCATGCAACAGACCAAGTAGGTACTTAGTATTAGTTCCGTTCCAACTAACCGACCTCTCTGACCATTCTTTGACTGAACTTAATATCATAATACCTACCTACCAACGCTGACTGAACTATTGTTAGATATCTGTCGGTTTCGACGTATATACCTACCTACTTATTATGTACCCACAAAATACGCATACCCAGTCTACACATATTGCATAGGACTTTTTGTAAATAGAGCGTGTGAAGAGAGCATTTCCTGTAAATATTGATGTTTAAACACGATCTAAAGAATTGCTAAACCCACCTACGAGTAACTTACAAGCAATATACATATTACTCGTACAGGCAATATAATAAATGGGGTACTTAAGTTAACGATTTGTAAAAGTAATGGATACAGAGAATAATCTCTTTCATTGGTTATTAGATACTATTGTCTTTTGGTTAACAAACTACTTTAGTGTTTGACTACAGCCCAGTCAGTCAGTCATATTGACGTCCTATCGTTAACGCATAGTAACGAATGTCACTTGGCTAGCCAATCATCATCACCAGAGTTTTGATTGGTTGACCAAGTGACATGACGATTGTTACATTAGCTTTCTAACGACCCCAGAAGAATAACTAAAGCACTAACGACTATACTAACACTACGATCATAGTTAGCGCTTCAACACATGAACATCTTGAGAGTAAGATCACAACCGTCTGTGATCAGTTGCAGGGGTGGTTTACGACAAACGGTCTTATTCTAAATGTAACCAAATCCAACGTGATGTTATTCTCAGCTTGAAATATTACTATGTCCCCTACCATACAGACTCCATTCCCAGTTTCTGTGACTAACAGGTTTCTTGGCTTTTATATTGACAGCGACCTAAACTAGATACATCACGTTGAGATTCTTTGTGATAAACTGAGCGGTGCCGTGTTTGTGATGAGAAAGCTTAAGCCAATAATCTCCCCGGACGCACTATTGCAAATTTATAACGCCTATTTTCACTAGATCCTGTCGTACGGCATAATCCTGTGCGGAAATTCCACGCACTCGGACAAGGTCTTCAGAAAAAACGAGCTGTGCGTATATTAGCAGGTGTTAAACTGGGTCACTCGTGCAGAGATCTTTTCACAAAAAATAAATTAATGGCATTATATTCACAGTACGTATTTGACATAACAATTTTCACGCGACGGAATTAAAGTAGTTTTGAGCGGATTGATGTTCCTGGCAGAGTAACCCGACAGACTGGTAGACTTAGGGTAGTGCCACGACGGTTGGCACTGATGGACAGAAATCCGCGTATCATTGGTCCTACGTTCTACGAAAAACTACCGGTGGACATTAAGAACGAAACCTCGGACGAGACATTTGTGCGCTGACTGAAAAACTTTTTACTGGATAAATCATTGTACTCTGTAAAAGAGTATTTATGACATTATTTATTATTAAGGTAACACTTTATTTAAAAATAAATTGTCAACCTATTGTTTACCTATTTATTTATTTATATTGGTATAAGTTGACATTTTTTCGTTAATAGTGTTATCAAATAGTATTATTTCAAACTTTTAATTATATTGACGATCTCTTTAGTGAATTTATTTAATTTTGACATAAAATATAAATGTAATTTTTAAAGAGAAAATAAATATCTATCTATCTAGCTATAGAATGTCAATTTGGCTAAGAGGGCAGGTCACGTCAAGTAATGCGTTAATAAATAAATAATTAAATTTTAAAAATAAGTTACAAAACTTAAAAATATGAGGACTAATCAATGCTATCTTTGAATTGAATAACTCACCCAAATGTCCACCAAATGTCGATGCACATGACGTTCAGCCAAACAAACGCTGCAACGAAGCCGAAGTACATACTATACCCTGTAAATACAAAGAACTTCATTTTAATCAATTTTAATTTAATAGAAGTCATAAGCAGATAAGTTTCATCTCAAAATTCCGAAACATTACCTTGGACTCATACAAAATATTAGTTACAGCTTGCAACATCAAACAGAAAATAGAACAACTCTATACGTAGTCCATGTATCTATATTTTTTTTACGTTTCCTCTGCGTCACACTATCTTCAGCATCCTTTTTCGCCAACAGGATTTGACAGTAGACTTCACAATCACATTTGATTATGTTGAATATTTTAAATGAAAAGACTAGCTATGCCCCACGGTTTCACCTGCGTTAATTTAAGAAGCTCTGAAAAGCTCTAAAAATAATTTTTCCCATTTTTTGCAACATTTCTCATTGCTGCTCCGCTGCTATTTGTTGCATTCTAACTATTTAGCATTCCTCGATAAATGGTCTATCCAACACAGAATTTTTCAATTCGAACCAGTAGTTCCGGAGATTAGTGCGTTCAACCAAACAAACAAACAAACTCTTCAGCTTTATTATATTAGTATGGATAAGTGACACCTAACCACCTACACGTCATGAGTCTCAAAAATATGGGTATGTATATTGTGGGATAAACTTAAACCCTAGAACTGTCATTATATTTCATACCATCTGTTCCCCGCGGTTTCACCCGCGTTAATTTCGGAGTTCCCGTGGGAATTCCAGGAAAAAAGTACCTTATGTTCTTCTCTGTACCCCTGACAACGTGTATGTAAAATTTTATGATGATCGGTTGAGCCGTTGAGGCGTGAAATCGAAACTAACAAACAAACAAACTCACTTTCGCATTTATAATATATAGAAAGGTTTCATTATGTCGTGATACTTACATTCCAGATTTACAATAGGTAATTAGACAAAAACAAGAGAACCTAAATAACCAAATTATTAGGTAGAGCTAGAAACAATTTTCTCAAATTATCCTACTAATTTATAAATGTGAAAGTCTGGATGTTTAGATGTTTGGATGTTTGTTACTCAATCACGCACAAATGACTGAGCGGATTTGGATGAAATTTGGCATGCACGTTGTCTGGGGTACAGAGAAGGACATAGGATCTTTTATCCCGGAGTTCCGGAATTTCAAAGTTCCCGCGAAAATTCCGTATTACAATATAACCTATGTTACTCAGTGATAATTTAGATTTCTAATATTGAAAAAATTTTTGAAATCGGTCCAGTCGTTTTTGATTTAAATCGTAACAAACAAAAAATCAAATCTTTCCTCTTTATAATTTTATAGTATACACTAGTATAGATAATAATTAAATATTGTTTGTGTTTCTATTACCAGTAACACAAACAATATCGAGGGCATAACTACTGACGTCATAATTTGGGAAATACCCTACCTTCTCTCATAGTTCTAATGAATTGTAAAACATTCAGAAGTCCGTAAATTCTAAGAGATCTAGAATCTATAAATATTTTTTCCTACAGCTCGCGTTTTACTCTATATCTATACATACATAGGTAATAACAATGTAGACTCGAGGTGTCTGTCAATTACAGAAGAAAAAGGTTTTTCAATACACTAATAGCCACTAATAGCCTACTCAATCATGGCATTGCTTTTGATTAAATATTTTCATCCATATAATTCAACTAGATGATCTCCGCGGGTTCACTCGCGTTAATTTTGGAGTTCCCGCGGGAATTCCGGGATAAAAAGTACCCTATGTCCTTTTCTGTACCTCTGACAACGTATAGTACCTATGCAATAATTAATTCTATTTTACGCGGGGCACAGCTCTAGTGTTACATAACTTTTAAACTATAATTTTTTTCGACATAATTTATATTTTAATTATATTATTGTTTATTTTTTTTAATTATTCCTATATATTTATTATTCCTATCCTATATAATTATTCCCATTATTCCTATTTGCGATAATTAAGTACCTACTATAGCTTTGTTTGTTATTTTATTTCGGTGTAGGAATATTGATTAACTTTGATTTAACGACTTATACATGGACCTAACTACCTACCATATACCACTTAGGTAAGTTTTGTTTCTTAATTTCTTAGTATTTATTTTAACTCTAACTAATAATATTATAACGGATTAATCAATTCTTATGACTCAACGCAATATCATTATAATAAGCGATTATTATTAATTAGTGCTTACGTTTCAGCAATATCTATACTAGTATAACACACCACTAATTACTGTGACTTTCTGGTAACAAGAGACTAACTAAACATCCGACCTTACTGTAGAGCCGTTTTTATAATAATAACATATACTGAAATATAAAGTTAGGTACCAACCTAAAGATTAGATTTTTTTTGTTTGTTATGACTTAACTAAAAACTACTGGACCGATTTAAAAAATTATTTCACCAATACACTGCTACATTATCCCTGAGTAACATAGGCTATATTGTAACCCGGAATTCCCGCGGAAGCTTTGAAATTACCGTGGGTGAAACCGCGGGGAGCAGCTAGTTAGCAATAAAACGAATCAATGAGATAAGATAGATAAGTAAAACGAATGCCTATTATTTGTTACTACTCATAAAGTAAAAACATATAATTTTACCACAATCTGTAAGTAACGTGTGATAACTTTACAGTGAAGAAAAACATCATGGAAAAACTTGCACAACAGAAGAAAGAAATACGAAAGCGTGTCTCAGTGTCTCTAAAGTCCACTGCACTGCCCTGGAGACTATCATCCATGGAATATTAGATATCCCATGAATGATTGTGTTCTCTCCCTCAGCATAAAGACAGACTTTTTTCACGGATCACAATACAAAGAACATTGGCGCAGCCCAGACTGCAGGAGTAAACTCTTGGTTCGTTTAAAGGGGCTCCCTAAACCGAGGTGAAAATGAAATAATTTAAAACAACACATTTACCTAAACGATAATACAAAAAGAACATAAACATTTCCAAAAATGTGTAGCCCCAGGGGTACTTTGCTTTAATTCGGCCCTGATTGGAGGGACACGGATACATCAAAAATACTGATTAAATATTATGCTGTAGGTACCTACCTATACTGCTTGCTTAAGTTTATGACAAGCAGCAACTAACTTATTGTAATAACGTAACTTACCGATAAATGTGCAAATTTTCGTATTTTTGACTGACCCGTACTGAGCACGGGCCAGGCAAGAGCACGCCAGGAACATCATGCTGACTTGGCAAATTAGAGTCTTGCCGTGTAGGTTGCGCAGCTCCGGCAGAGAGCAATACACCACCAGCGTCAGGGCGAGGCACACCGCCGATAAACAGTTCATCTGACCAAAATGTAACAATGGTGTTAAGAATATGCAAGGATTTTTTTATGCCTTCCCCGGTGCGCTCATTGAAATCGAACGAACAATATAGGAGCGCAAAGTCATTGATTTACTACTAGCCGGTGTGTTATATCCATGCGCATAGTAAACAAATAAATATATAGAAAGATAATAAACTTTTATTTAATACTCATATTTTACATTAACTAGGCCCCAACGTGGATAATTTTAGCATTGTTTTAGTTACACTAACCGCCGCACTCAGAGTCGACTTTAATGATTACTTAGTTAAGTATAGATTTTTAAAACAAAACTGCCGCAATCAGACAAGTTTAATAAATTATTGTTAATTGGCATTTAACTAATTAATTTACATCTCATTAAATGCCAATTAACATTAATTTACTGAACGTCTCTGATTGCGGCAGTTTTGTTTTAAAAATCTATACTTAACTAAGCAATCATTAAAGTCGACTCTTAGTGCGGCCGTAAAAGAAATAAAGAAGGTTTAGGTACCTATAACTACCGTTATTTTAACATGGGTGGCGTTTCGCCATACACTGAGTTTACGAAAACACTTCGTTTCTTTATGTCATATTTCATTTCGTGAAAGAAATTTATCTATTAAACGTTAGATCAAAATATTAAAATTAATAACTCCAAAATTACTAAAATGACTATGTAGCCTTAAAAATATTTGGATTACTGAATCTGATATTATTTATTATTTCAATACAACGCTTATTAGATCATTTTCCAATGCGAAACTCGAAACAGTGGGTTTTTTAACTTTAGCCTGGTTAGATAATTAATTTATTATAAATATTAGTATACCTATTAGCCTGATTGTTTATCGCAACAATAATAACATTATATTGGATTCCAGTCTGTCGTTCCTTCAACTAAATAAACCCAAAATTCTCGACAAATTGACACTAAACACCAATGAATTTAAGCAACAAAAATTTTGCCTGCCTAGGGATGTTGACGACTTTTGAAAAACAAAATTCTAATTAGTTCGTCAGTTAGAAAATAAAAAAACAATAGACACGTGTTTTTAACTTTTTCAAATAAATAAAAATTTATAGAGATAAAGTTTAGAGTGGATTTAGAGAGACTAACCGCTAAGCTGCCATACAAACTGCACCGGTTATTGACGTCACGCGAAATTTCAGCTCAATTTATCGCCGTTATTTTTTGATTACGAAAAACACGAAAAAATACATATCCAATATTATTTTTTAATTTACAACACGGGCTAAATAAAAATTCAGTCAACATGCCCATTATTTTTTAATAGGTATAGATAGATAGATTTATCTTCTTCCATTTATGTAATTTGAATAGTTTTATGAGACATGACACCCAATAAACCGGAACTTCACTGTGATGATCTAATAATTTCGAAGTAGTTCAAATCAGATTGTGAGTTAAAAAGGAATAATATAGGTACCTACTTAAAAAAAATAACTACATAATATTTATTTCGTAACGTGTAAATATTTTTCCAGCTCGGCGATTTTCCAGTAGGATACGCATACCTACGATCAAACGATAATATTATTATGAAACATTTATGAAATATCATTTATTGTAAATACTAGCAACCTATCTGCCTATAAATGCGTTCAAAAAAATATGTACCTAAGTATCCAAGGAAGTCTCGAATAACTTTTAAACGAGCTTATTCTATTTGCAGCTTCTAACAAGGTCGTTTGATAAATAGGTTCAAATTAAAAATAGCTATGTATTATAAATAATTACGACGGTTCTATACTTGCGCACCGCGCGATTTTGAAAATATTTTCAATTATTTAATTGGGGTTAAAATTAAAAATTAGTATTTTCTCTATTTTACATGTTCTGCTTCCGATCTGTTTATTTTTTTATTTTGAACGATTAATCGTCATTTAGAAATTGTTTTTTATAGCAGGTGGAGCAGTTTCACCCATGGAAGGGCTTTAAATTAAAGTAGGTACTTAAGTATACGATTATAATGGGGATGTGGACTACTTTTGAAAATCAAAATTCAAAAAAAACAATAGACACGTTTTTTTTTTTGCTTTTTTAAATAAATTAAAATATACAGAGATAAAGCGCATTAAAGTTTAGGATGAGGGGGTCGTGACGTCACTAACCGCTAAAACCGCCATACAAACTGTCAGAATAGTGTCGTCCCGCGGAATTTCAACTCAATATATCGCCGTTATTTTTTGATTACGTAAAAAAAGAAAAAAAACGTGTCCAATATTTTTTAATAATCTACAAGACGGACTAAAAAATAAAAATTAGTCAACATGCCCATTACCGATAACCAAAAAAACTAATACACATCCAAAACTGATAGCGAGTAAAATAATGTGATAATATGCTATATTAAATACTGAATTGTATTTAATAGGTAATAAACGAAATAGTTTTGAACTTTACAAGTTAAGAATATCGAGATATAGGTATCGATTGACCGCACTTCCACACTCGCAAATATTTAAATTTCCCGATGAAATACATCGGCTTTCGAATACATCGGGTTAAAAACTTAAAATCAATAAATTATATTGACCCAAGACATATTAAGTTTAAGATGGTTTAAGCTACATAAATTGCCGCCGGACAAGTTTCATTCAGATGTATTTAACCGCCGCAGAGTCGTTTTAAAATGTCATCCTCCTTGCGTTTTAATGATTACTTAATTAAGTACCTATAATTTTTTAAAACAAAACTGCCACAATCAGACAAGTTTAATAAATTAATGTTAATTGGCATTTAACTAGTTATTAATTAAGTTACATCTCGTTAAATGCCAATTAACATTAATTTACTGAACGTCTCTGATTGCGGCAGTTTTGTTTTAAAGATCTATAGGTAGGTACTTAATTAAATAATCATTAAAGTCGACTCTGAGTGCGGCCGTAAGAGTTTTTGCATTATATACGCATTCAAATAAAATAAATAGATACAATATTTTTATTAAAATTCTATCAAAGATACGATTTCAGAAAATCATTTAGTATGTGTATGAACAGCGCTACAAAGATAATCCGTTTTAATGTCTTCTGCCTTTATCATTGCAGCCATGGCGCAAACAAAAAAATAAATTCTTTCCTCCGTGTTTTGAACTTACCACGAATGCTATAGAAAAATTTTTCGTCGGCGGTTTTTCGATGAAGCATAAGATAGCAGTCACATCTATATTTCCTCCACAGCTGCGCATGTCGAAGGCCTCCAAGCAGAACTCGCTGGTGTCCATGAAAGGAGTTTCGTCTACCTCTATCACCGCATCTCTAGTCAAGTGGTGTCGATCTTGTGGAGTGGTTTTGTTAAGCACAAACCTTTGAGTCGGACAATGAAGATCTGAGCGAAATCCCAAGGCATCTAAAACAATAACAAAAATATTTCACATCTTGATTCTGTTTATGTTTGAAACTTATATTTATAACGGTCATTAGTCATTAAATTAACGTTCATAAAATGTAGGTATCTTTATTTAGCAGACATGTAAAAACTAACGCCAAATGATAAATAACATTTTTATATCGCGGTTATCCTTTTCTCCTTAGGGGTTTCAATTCACTACTGACCCCTGCAACACTTCCTGTAGTAGATTGTTGCACCGAGCGCAAAGTGAGTCATTAATGCACGAGTGTTAAGTTGGTGCCCAAGCGTAAGCAAGGGCACTAAATTAGCACGAGTGCATTAATTAGTCACTTTAGCAAGGTGCGTAATCTAATTTTCTTTCAACTATCAATCTACCTACCGTGATAAAATATACCTATACTCAAAATAAAAATCTGAAGTTAATGAAAACAAAGTTTAATTCATCTTCTGCGCAAACATTTAAAACTTACAATGATTAAATGTGCAGTTAGTTACCTGGAACATTTATTCTAGTATTTGTTTGGTTTATTTGTGAACTAACTGTCTTCCGTAGTTTCACCCGCGGTAATTTCGGATTTCTCATAAGAATTTTGTGATAAAAAATACCCTATTTGTCACTCAGGACTACCGTAGCATCCTAAAAAATTGTCACAAACTGACAAACCCACAATTCACAAACACAAACTTTACCTCTTTATGATATTAGTAGTGTAACCGCCGCACTCAGAGTCGACTTTAATGATTACTTAGTTAAGTATAGATTTTTAAAACAAAACTGCTGCAATCAGAGACGTTGAGTAAATTAATGTTATTTGGCATTTAATGAGATGTAACTTAGTTAGTTAAATGCCAATTAACATTAATTTAATAAACTAGTCTGATTGCGGCAGTTTTGTTTTAAAAATCTATACTTAACTAAGTAATCATTAAAGTCGACTCTGAGTGCGGCGGTAAGTATGGGTCGTCACAGTAGGTAGGTATTGATATAGATAATAAATATTTTCATCAAGTCGGCTTTATTTAGTAGGTACTGCAGGTACCGGCGGTAATCACCGCGGGTGAAACAGTGGGGAACAGTTAGTTTTATATAAATTAACTAATTTGCTTTGTTAAAAATATTAATTTTTATTTTGCCCGTAATGTTTTCATTATAAAATTATCACACAAAATAAATATATTTTTGGTAGCTACTGATTGCAATAGAATAACACTCATCTGATTCAATTTAGAAGTGTCGTGCGGGCCGCTAATATAATTATGTACCTACTTACCTAAGTGCAGAGGTTAATTAACGAAGTCAATAAGTACATACCTGCGTAGTGTGGGTCATCATTTTTAAGGGGGTCTAAGTAGTAAGAAATATTAAAAAATGGTGTGTTATCGGTATTTTTCACACAATTGCTCGCAGTTCTTCCACAGCGACGGGGATGGTAATGTTGCCCAATAGGACAACACTTCCGGAAACAAAACGTGTTAAAAGTAGAGCAGTTTTGACTGCAGACACGAGCCACAAGATCAGGACTTTTGTAATTCTGCTCAAGACACCATTCCGTCTGGAAAAACTGCTCTGATCGACCATCACTTTTACTGGATACAGTTAAAACACTTCCCATTATTTCAAATTTGAATTTTTCTTCACCCAAATCTATGGTGTTTTCATGTACTTTGCAAACTAATTCGCTTTCAATTTCATATACATAATCTTTGTTTGTGCTCATCGTTGTCTGTAAAAAATCTGTAAAATTTCCTGTATTCATACACGAGTGTAACTCCAAGTCATATTTTTGTCCTCTGCCACAACACTTTCGAATATGTCCAAAATGAATAGTCGTGTTGTAATATTTCTCATCGATTTCTTTACTCATACATCTTAACATTACGATTTTAGAAATGTACTTATTTTTAGTGCCGTTTACAGCTTCTTGAACGAGCTTATCATAACACAAACTAATATTGAAATCCGATAATTTTACTGTTGGTTGCACCACTTCAGTTACGAGCATTTCATCACAATCCTCCAGCATTCCGTATTGAACTTTATAGTCATCACCAACGAAAAGAGGAGTTTTTGTAATATTCTCAGAATCGGTACACACAAATCTTGGACCAGTTTCTTTAGCTTCTGACACTTCTATAAGACTTTGACTCTTCTGGCAGCACTTTGGAAATACCAGTATATCCTCATTTAAACTTGCACTCATATCCCCTAATGTCACTACAACACAAGCACATATTGTTAAAGTTAGAGACCACATTATTTTGATGGCAGTACTCTCTATTACCGACAGCAAGAGCTGCTCACAACAGTTGGTAAGCGTCGATCGACAATAGAAGCATTGTTTACTGTGAATATGGTATTTCGCGGCGTGAATGCGAAGTGGTGCGTTCAGAGCGGCGGCGCGTGTTGCGGCGGTGGGAGCGAAGTGATGTCAGCGCCAGGCGGCCTGTGATCAGTTTGGAGGCTGCTGTGCCCTTGAAACTGCCCCATCCGTCCCCTTCCCACACTTCTCACAAACCGGCTGTGAGCTTTTGTTAGTCACACGATTGAACCGAAAAATGCAAAGTCTGTTCCTAATTACCCAAAAGGTAAACACAACACTCACTAATCATTTAATGATGTGTAATTATAATAATACATGCACTGGCACCTTACGGCTCGTATATTTAATGTGTTTACGCTCTATCACGCTTGTTACACTCTTAATTCAAATCTTAATAATATAATTCTGATTCAGTTTAAAAATATAGATATCAGCGTGTCCACACAACTTGACAGGGTATAAGTAGGTATATTTGATATGTAACAAAGACGTTGATTCATCACTCCTATATCAGTTGATAAAATATGAAGCAGATAGTAAATTGATTACTGAGAATTGAAAATACCTAAATAAGTACCTATCACATTCAAAATCATTTCAATTTTGGGTTGATATGATTCTCAATGTAGGATAGACGAATTATATTTAAGTCTGTAGTAAAAAATAAAACACTTTTAACAAAACTCAACTTGCAGTGGTGCGAAGAGTGGTGGAAGAGTGCCACGTCTATTAAATGGCCACATTCATGAACAGCTATTGAATTCTGTCTTTGGCGCTTCGCCGCGCCTGCTTCTCCCACGGCACATACGCTCGCTTCGTTCGTTGACCTACAGTAGCAGCTGAGTTTTATTTTATTTTATTTTTCATTTATTCAGGACAACAACAGCTACAAAAACATATAATAGATTTAGATTCGAAAATTACACTATGAGCCAATAATAGTTACCCTTATACAAATTACAGAATTTAGCAATACGTACACAAAACTATAACAATAAGTTTCCAGTACTCGCTTGTACTTGTCTTGTTTCATCGTCCCTTCCACGATGTATAGGCTCCCCATACCTTCAGCTGATATGACCGACCACACTATGATAATAGCTAGAAAGTTTTCCCTCTCCCAAAATAATCTGCATGGAATTGTTCTTTAAGACGTCGCCTGACGAACAAACTCTTAGCGACCAAAATCGAAATGTTGACTTTTCAAAAGCATAACTGTAAAATATTAGAATTACCACCGCAAATCGTTTATGTGTTGTACTTACTTGTTAGTGAGTAAGAGAGTATTATTTTCTTTGGTAAGATGTAAGATGTATATCGATGTAAGATGCAGGGACGAGCAGTGCAATAAACGCTACCGCCCGATACGCTCGTTTCATTTGCAACAGTGGCGACGACCTCGGCTACCCGCAACACAAAAAAATAAACATTATCAAACTAAATTAAATAACGCAGAAAGATGAGTCTAATCGGAGTAATTCCAAACTTCGGGCTTCGACCTAGGCCAAGATTGGATCATCTTTAAAGAGAGGCTTAAACATTGGCTTACAGCACAGCACAGACACGATCTTGCACAATGCTGAATGATTATATAATATTACTAGCTGTCCCACGCGGTTTCACCCGCGATAATTTCGAAGTTCCATACAAACTTTTCATCCCTATTTCATCCCCTTGGGGGTTTAATTTCGGAAAATCCTTTCTTATCGGATGTCTACGATATAGAAAGAATACACCCTCCAAGTTTCAGATCTCTACGATCAGCGGTTTAGGCTGTGCGTTGATCCATAAGTCATTCAAGACAAAGCATTTTATATATATCGAGTATGGACTGTAATGTTACACGTGGCTGCCAGTTAACTTTTTATTCACTCTCAATTTGATGAGCTTATACAACTTAAAGTTAGCTGTTGCACCCGCGCCACGGTTTTAACTTGAGAAATCTTTGTATTTCAATGGAAAGTATACCCTACGTCCGATTGTAGGACCTAAATTAGGTGCTGGTAACTGTTTACCAAGTAGCTTTCCCCGCGACTCCACTCTCATGAATATCGAGGCTCTCTTATGCTACTGCTCCACCTGCGTGTTAACGCGTAAATTAGTGCGCTAATTTAGAAGTGGCCAACATTTTAACGCGTTAACTTACTAACATTTCCACGTTAAACATTAACATCAACATTAACGTTAACGCAGGTGGAGCAGTAGCATTATAGAAACTCTTTGTTCCGAGATAAAATGTATCATGTTAATGTCGGGGATATTGTAACTCCCTCTCAGTAAGTAAATTTTTCGAATCATCGGTTTAGTATTACGGATTACAAGATAATCCAACGACAAATAAGTACCTAAACGACAGTTTTTTATAATATAAATTATAAGTTATAGCATATTCCTTCGATGATTCGAGTAGGTAGGTAAGTATAATTTGCTCATTTCTTACAATTCTTACCTAAACAAAAAATAAATATATAATATTTGACAATTAATAATAAAAAATGGGTTGGTCTAGGTATATTAAAAAAACACGTGTTATTTATTTAGAGGTTTTTTTTTTATTTTACCATCAATCAAAATATAAAAAAAATAAAAATGACTTGAACATTGGCACATACGAGTACAAAGGTATTTAGTTAAAGCTACTTAGTTGCTATCTATCTAATATTATACATAAATTATATCTATTTAATATTTATACTAACTAGACAAGTCATCATGACTGAGCCAAAAATGGTCTTAAGTATGGTATTGAAAAAAAATCTTATAACTTCCTTGTTACAAAGCAAGTATACGTCGCAACTTTCCAAACATGTGGGGAGTTACCTTTTTTATTTATGTTTTTGATGCCTTGCCTTTGTGTATCTAATATATAAAATTCTCGTGTCACAATGTTCGCATACTCCCATTCCTCCCATACTCCTCCGAAACGGCTTGACCGATTTTTATGAAATTTTGTATGCATATTCAGTATGTCTGAGAATCGGACAACATCTATTTTTCATCCCCCTAAAGGGAGTTCCTGCGGGAATTCCGAAACTCACGCGGGTGAAACCGCGGGGCACAGCTAGTCTTAATATAATAGTATTCTAACTAAAAAATAAAAACTACTTGACCGTGACGTGATCGGGCCATCGTCGAAACCTCAAATGTAGGTACCAGAATAAAAAATATTAATGATTTGTATAACATCCAAAATAATAACGGTGCAGGTTTTTTTAGATTTTATCCGTTAAAAGTAAAGATGTATGTATATGGATCTGAGTATTGGACTGTTAAGGGCATGGATGAAAAACGATTGCACTCTACCGAGATGAGAGTACCTACTGAGATGGATGTCAAGTAACAAGGCTGGAGAACATAAGGAATGAATACGATAGGATGAAAGTGACACTAATGTGATGAGGAGCGATGAAAGCCACGTGATGAAAGTGAGTAAATATGTGGGGAGACGAAGTTAAAATAATAATAATAGATAGATGGTGTTAAGAATGGCATGAACTGCAAGAAAGAGGATGCAGATATTATGACGAGTGGAAAGAATAAATGGAAGAAGCGCACCCATTGCGCTGACCCTAAGTAATTGTGACCAGAACAGGCGAATGATGTGGGAATTTTTCAATTAGTGACATCCGCAACTCTTCACCACCATGTTTTTGTATTTTCTTAAAATCACGTTGGAGTCATCAGTATAATACAAAACAGAAATTGAAGACAGTTTGATCGGCGCACACGACGGTTTGGGAACCTATAAAATAAAATTAAAAATATTATTTATATAGACTTTTTATAGAGCATTTTCTTATGTTGTTGTTCTTCACAAATCACAACACAATGAAAATGAAAATGAATGAATGAATGAACACAATGAAATATATGAAATTATTTTATATTCGAAAATAACTTTTGAAGATACATATTGAGTATAAAGTAAAGAACTTAAAAAGGATAAGCAATATCTCAATCTTCAATTAGATGTTTATCAGTGAAATCAAACATTAATCTTAATTCGACTATCTTCTTTTACTAAAAGTTTACCTACCCAGCTTTCAGCTTTCTTGTGATTGGAACACGGTTGGGGAACATACCCATACTACGCGTGATGCGAGCCATTTTCTACAGTTCCCCCCACCACCTCTACTAGGTGACCACCCGTAGTAAGACCCACTAGTTGTCACATAGTACATAATACATGAAAAAAAATTCATTTGACTCGAATATTTGTCTCTATTAATGTTGTTTTGTTTTGGAACGCAAGCATTAAAAGTCAAGTTGACACTTGACGTCTACACTTTTGGTATTCTTGCTCTGTGCGCAATCATGTTCCTACGCTAAGTTTTCTTGTCTTTTTTTTACAACTATTTAATAAAAGTTTAATCCAACGAATAAATCAATTATGGCGCTTACCACGTGATACCAAGAGTGAGTGCATAACTACAATTGCAACAGAAAAAAATTAACATATTATTATTTGAATATAGCTCAAAAAAACGCAAGATTTCTCTAGAGGAGAGGTGACGAAACCTAAGTCACCTTCCCCCCCCCCCCCCCCCATCCCTTCTCTATGCGACCTAGTGGTATTTTGAAGACCCAACTGAACGGTTCTTGTAATGGGTATGTTCCCTTAGGAGGTATTAAATCTATCGAAAATATTGGGTACTGAATTTTGGACTTAGATAAGTTTTCGTTTTCGAAGGTATTGGAGAAAAAATTGTAACATAACTTGCTGCTTAATAGTTTGGATATATTTTACCTACTGTATCATAATTTATTAATAGGTACCCAGAACTATTCAGAACCATTTTTTTTTATGCTACACATAGACACATCGTAAGCTTCTAAAGTGGAACTTCATTTTTAAGAAAAGTTAAGTTAGGTAAATCTTAGTAAATAATTGTTAAATACAAACTTTATAAAAGTAATTACCTGAGTGGGGTTCAGTAGATGAACCAGTGTTTGAACTATAGCGTGATTGGTAGCGTTTTTATGGGCGTTTAAAGGAAAATTACATTCTCCGCTGCAGTAAAATGCGCCATAGCCATCCGGTGCGATGATCCAATCCTGATTGAAAAAAACATACGTAAATACGTAATGTGATCTTCATGGTCATATATAGGTACCTAAAATTTACGCGTTCTGAGGCTGACCGTTATGATTTTGTCGTTAGAAAAGTTACAATTTCGAAATTGTACTAATTAGGTATACATCAACAGAACTCATTTGCACATGGTGTAACCTCATGATTAATAAACAATAATGTAAACAAACAAATAAAAATATCATCATTAAATGCCTCGACCGCATTCACCACGTGAATAATCTTCTTACAGAGAAAGAAATGTAATAAATATATACCTACATCTCCAAGTCTGAATGTCGCAATGAGTGTGGTGTAGATGGGTATAGCCCAAGAGAAAGTGACAAGTCAGGGATATGGAGTGTAGGCAACCAAGCAACTATCTCTTGAAATTTTGACTTTATGTACTCGTTACATAAAGTCGATTTTTGGGGAGAAAAATACTATATAAGGTTAAAACAATATATCTACTGTTATAAATAATGGAAGTTATAGATAATATTTAGTTAGGACTTATTAAGCGACTTCTTACTAACCTGCCATTCTAAATCCTTAAAACTGACATACAGAGTCTGAATTTCACAGCTTCTCGTCGTCCAATATGCTGTATCTGAAAAAAAAAATAATCACTTGAATTGATTATATACTTAATTTGTTTTTCGGACTCGTTCAGTGCTTTGTTTGACTCATAAATAAAGAAGAAATATTTTACCAACATCAGACGGAAATTCACTGTAGGTACTTCTAACGAATCACTGTCCACCACCACCACTTCTGTCCCAATAAGGCTCTACCCGCATGTATCAATACTAGCATAATATACCTTGCATGCATGCGTGTGCATTAAGCCAAGCTGCCGTGGCAAATGTCAAAAAAGGCCCTTGCCGATGCAAGAACGATGCGGTTTTGTTTTTTAACTTCAAAAAAGAATGGTTATCATTTCGACCCTTATGTACGAGTATGTAATATTGTTGGAATAGCACAATATTTGTGTACATTAGTCTACATTTATATGGGCTTCAAAACAAGTGTGCCAAATTTCATGAGTGTATAATTATGTTGGTCCGCATATTTCCCAGAAACTTCTTTTTTGTTGGGTTATGTAGGTATCTTTCCACTAAAGGACAAGAGTAAATAGTAGTTTTCAAGATATGGAGTGTTAAATGTTGGTAATAAAATTTAAAAACCTAATAAAAATTTACCTACAGGAACCAACGTCATAAACAATATTATTTACCAATTAATTATTCTGGGTTTTGAAGTCGGTTTAATGTTTTTGAATGACTCTTCTATTTCGTGAGCTGAAATAACCCTCTCCTAATATATTAAACAATATGCGCTATTTGGACGGTGTTTCATACTTATCGTACCTACGTGTAGAAACATTATGAATAATATATTTAAAACAAGTAAGATTGAGCTTGTAGCCGGACCTTAAGAGTAACCTTATGAGTTTATCAAAAATCAAATAAGACCCAAGATGACAAAATACGTTGAACAAACCGGTCAGTGGATTTTTCACAATGTTCTCCGAGTAGCCTTGGGTGCGCCAGCGCTGCTTCGCCTCCCGTTTTCTTCGAGCGCCGGGGTCCGTACTTCCAAGTTTTGGACCACTCTTAAAGAATGAAACTATGAATGGCAGCTTTTTCTCGGCCGCTACGCCACGTGGCTCCTCAAGTCCTATGTCTTCTGGTTTTATATGACGTTCTGTTAATATCAAAAACACAACTCTAATTAAATCCTTACTAATATTATAAATGTGAAAGTGCGTTTATTTGTTTTTTTTTTGTTTGTTACAATTTCACGGGAATTCCGAAATTAGGCACCGCAGGTGAAACCGCGGGAAATCTATACATCTATAACTAGACATCTATATCTATACTGTACGGGTCTCGTTCCACTCATACGTGAAACGTGAACGTCGCGTCAGGCGTCAGGAGATTCCGGAAGCAAAGCGTCAATGCCGCAATGATAGGCGTGCAACCCGTTTGAATGCGTTTAGTAACTAAGGCACTGTGCAAAAGCACATTATAAGAAATTTTCTTGTGTCTTATAAGAAATGTCTTAAGACATAAGACATCCAGTCGCTTTGATTATTATATAAGACGTATATTATCTAAACTTATAATAAAACTGTAGAGGTCAATTCTGCATGCACATTGAATATATAATATATATTCAAAATTAATATAGGAGGATAAATGGTAATCGATACTGATGCCAAAAATGCAATCAGTAAATTTTTTGTCTGTCTGTCTGTATGTGCACGCATGGGTCAAAAACTACTGAAGGGATTTTAACCAAACTTGGTACGATTGTAGTCCATACTCCTGGGCAGGTTATAGGCTATATAACATAACGCTAAGACACATAGGAGCTGAGCAGTGACGATAAATTTGAAGTAAGTCTGATGAAAATGCGCTGTCGAGCTCTTATCCTCGCATACGTTTAAATTGCACACAGTGGATTAAATTTGGCATGCACGTTGTCAGTGATACAGAGGACATAGGGTACTTTTTATACCGAAATTCCTGCGGGAACTCCGAAATTACCGCGGGTGAAACCGCGGGGCACAGCTTGTAATACATATTACAAAACATTTTTTCTTATGTCGAATAAGTCACGCGCATAATAAATTTTTTCTTGTCTGATTTTCTTTTCTGATAATGTGCAAAAGGCCTAAAGGTTAAGCAACGTCAATCGTACAATTACTACTGACTGTGCTACATAATCGTATTTTAGCAGCTTAGGCACTACTTGTATACTAGTGACATGTACGGGTTTACCTGTACATATACCTACATTTATATCTATAAAAAAGAAATATTTATACCTATTAATATTTACTATCACCCGCGGTCTCACCCGCCTTAATTTCGGAGTTCCCGCAAGAATTCCAGCATAAAAGTAGGTAATAGGTCCTACCCTATGTCCTTTTCTCTACCCCTGACTTGAATGTATATTGTGATAGGTATGCAAAATGAATATCTATTGAGTAGGTATAGTTAAGGGGAGATAGCGTAACAGTCAAACCCCCAGATTCACATTCATAATATTATTTAGAACGCACTATAGCTGTCTTCCGATAGCATAAACTTGTCGGCAAATCCCTAATACGTACCAGGTTGTGAATGTGAATGCACGGTGATGAACAATCCCCGGTTGTCCGCGGGCGACGTAAGCCACGACGCCAGGGTGCTCGTCACGTTCAGCTCGAGCCAGCCCTCGGCTCCCGCGCTGCTATTTATCGCCGCAACCTGCTCCATCTGCAAACTCCTACAAAACATCACATAAATTGATTACTTAAGTGTGTGAGTTTTGAGTGAATGCCCCTTTCCTAACGTCCTATCCTATCCTATCCTAAATATCCTATCCTAACTTAAAATACGTAATTTTGGGTGTATGTGTTTGTATTGAAGACTTCGATCAGAGAAGAATGTCGAGGTGTTCTACGTCTAAATGTACTTGTAACTAGACACTTCTTGTAATCAATTCATGATGTGGGCTATATCATGTCTTGGCCAATTCTTACATGTGGCTACGACATAGACATTAACATTACCTATTTTGCATAACACGTAGTTATGTAAGTAATTTAGTGGGATGGTATTATTACCCTAAATTATCCACGTTGATAACGCGATGAGCGATGATCGTGTACAAAGCGTTCGGAGCCTCCGAATGGGACGGAGCCTTATGCAGCCGCAATTCAGCTGAGAGGAGCAGCGCAGCATGGCTCGGCGCGCCCGCCATGTCGAACCAGACGTGTCGGCCGTGGCCGTGCCGCAGCGCACCCAGGTGATGCTCTGCAAATGTACAAAAGAAAGCTGTTACTCTGACAGCTACAACTTGAAACCGGTGCCACAAAAGACTCTACTCTACCATGGTTTGCTTTAGGCATTAAAGTTTAGGATATTATAAAATAAAACTTATCGTTGTGAGACAACGAGTCGTGTACAAAACCTATCCATTATACATATAAAAAACTTAAATTAGTCAGTAAGTTGCTACTCATTAACGCCCAACCAGCTATTGACAACTATAGCTGTATGTGCTTTAGGCATTAAAGTTTAGGATACATAGGTATCTATTTACATATATGTTGTGACCGGTGCTTTTTTTAACTACTATAGGTAGTTACTTCGTTGTGAGACAACGAGTCGTGTACAAAACCTATCCATTATACATATAAAAAACTTAAATTAGTCAGTAAGTTGCTACTCATTAACGCCCAACCAGCTATTGACAACTATAGCTGTATGTGCTTTAGGCATTAAAGTTTAGGATACATAAGTATCTATTTACATATATGGTGTGACCGGTGCTTTTTTTAACTACTATAGGTAGGTACTTCGTTGTGAGACAACGAGTCGTGTACAAAACCTATCCATTATACATATAAAAAACTTAAATTAGTCAGTAAGTTGCTACTCATTAACGCCCAACCAGCTATTGACAACTATAGCTGTGCCTCGCGGATTCACCGCGGAGTTTCGAAACTCCCGCAGAAATTCCAAAGTAGCCTAATTTACTTATTATAACAACAGCTAATTAACAGTGAAAGCTCCGTCAAAATCGGTCTAACCGTTTCGGAGATAACCCGCGTGAGTTTCTGAATTCCCGCAGGAACTTCGAACTTCTTTCATAAGAACCTTCTCCTTACAATATAATATAACAAACGTGACCAATTTAAATAAAAATTAATTATATATTATAATTACTTTATATAATATATAATAATAATAACAATCCACTTCACAACACACAGATAGATAGTTTCGATTTGCGAATTGCGATGTAAAGACAAGAAATGATTTTCTTTTCGGGGTTCATCCCGGAATTCCCTCGGGAACGCCGTAGTTTGTGAGTTCGTGAGTTTGTGAGATTGTAGTGGGTAATCTCTGGTTCTACAGAACCGATTTTAAAACTTCTTTCAAGTGAAAGAAGTTCACTTCACTGTAGCTTCTTATAAGTATAAATCACGTGTCACGTTGTTTGTCCGCGATGGACTCCGAAACTACTGAACGGATTTTGATAAAATTTTGCAACCATTTATGATATGGTCCAACTTAAAAGATAGGATAGTTTTTATCCCGGAATTCCCGCGGGAACTCCGGAATTATTGCGGGAGCAGCTAATCACCGTAAACTACTGGCAGGAGTACAAAAAAGGACATAGAGTACTTTTTTCCCTGAATTCCCGCGGGAACTCGAAATTAGCGCGTATGAAATCGCGGGGGACGGCTAGTATATGTATATATGTGTGTGTATATATTCAATTGTTTATTTCTTTTATTATCAGTCACCGGCGACTAGTCACAGAGTCCAAGCTGACAATAATATGTATATGTCTATTGTAACTGAGTAATGATAAATTTATTTATAATTACAAAATTATGATAGGGAAGTTCCTCGAATTCATGTAGTTCAAGCAGCAATAAACGAACCTTTGTGGTATGATGTGGGGATCCACGTTATACCTACATAACGACATTTCAATATCACTGCTCGTATCATTTTAGTAGGTAGGTAGGTACCTACTGTTAAATATATCTTGCTCTTTTTTACGAAGGTGCGGCACGCGGCATCACGTTGCCCGTTAGTCCAAACAAAACAATAAAAGATAGGCGAGCCTTTTTTTTCAAGCAGAGTAGGTTCGCCGCTGACTCCTGAGTCCTGACTCATCGTTATACCTACCTACTCATCTATTAGGATTTACCTGCGCCACGGATAATAATAATTACCTATAACTGCGCTGCGCTAACATTCCTGTAGATAAATTATTTTCACCAAGTCGGTTTTATTCAGCCGAATTTTATAAATTATACCAAAACCTCTGTGGTAAGTTTATATAAAAAAAACAAACAGTGCATGAATGGAAACCTGTGCATTAGAGTTTTTGGCGGGAATCAAAGATGGCGGTTCGGTCATTTATTTTCATGTCGATACAAAATGGTTAAAAATTTTGTTGTGTTATAAAGTGCTGTATTGGACAATAATTTCCACAGTGACAGTTTTTTATGTGTTCAAGAAGATATTAAATTCGAGCTGATTTCATCGGTTTTCTCCAAGAGCTCCGAGAAAGTTCTTGCAAGCCGCTAGTAGGTAGGTACCGTCATTCTCACTGCAATTGTATTGCAGTGTGAGAAACACTTACCTTTCCTCTTTTGCCGAAGACGGATTGCGACCCAGTTTAAAAAACACTACACTAGTGTAAGTACATATACTTAGTAGGTACAGTATGGTATTACTTATATTATTATCTGTGGTTACTAGTATAGTATTATATTATTATATTATCTGTGGTAGGTAGTGTAGATACATAGGTCTACTATTGTAATTCTAAAATATAAAAATAAAGTTTGTTTTCCTTCTCCGTAATGTAGGTATGTAGGTAGGTATATGAAAAATTCCATGCAGTTTCATCCGCGTTATTTCGTGGGAATTCCGGTTTGAAAAGTACCATCTGACAACGTACTTATAGGTACCTAAACATAACTTCATGAAGATCGGGTGAGTAGGTAGTAAGTAGGTAGGTAGGTACCTAGTTGATTTGAAAGGTTTGGATACAGATAATAATAATAATTAATAGGAATGTATGGATTCACAAACACAAAGGATTTTTTTAAAGTAGGCTCAGAGTAATAGGTAAATATAGAAGTACCTAGGTAACTAGACACTTACTTTTACTTTGGAACGTCATTATTAGATCGCTCTCATCAATAGCTTGCTGTTCGTCCCCGCTGAGCGCCATCACCGAGCTGCGAGTGGGACGGGCCTGTTCCGATTCATCGTCATTCAACTGCTTGTAAACATCCATGAGAAAACTGGGAGCGGAGCGGCCCCCAGGCGGTGCCTGAGAGAGCTGCGGCCGCTCCCCGAGTCCTAACAGCTCGAGAATCTCGTGCTCGACCACCAAACGCTCATCGCGCGATATCGCATGATGTATCACAGTCTGATCGATGCCATTATCAAAATATAAGCCGGACGATGCCGTCTCGGCATTCACAATAAACAATAATATGAAACACACGCGCTGCAGTGCCGTCGGATCGGTCATATTCGCTGTCAAAGCGCCCACGTAACTGGGGACCGGCAAAACCAATTAAAACACTGACGCAGGAATAAGACTAAAGTTGTGCGCGACGAGACCAGCTACTGTTCACTGAACTGAACCTGCCCACTCAAGGTGGGCCACCGCGCCCGCGCCACCGGTCGCGCTCCCCTCTCTTGCCTTCAACACAATAATAATCTCAACTCTCAGGCACTCAGCAAGACGCCACGGCCCGCGCCGCGCCGTAAACATTGGGCATCGCTGACGCATACCAAGCTCACTTATTTATTTACCTGTTCAACATGGTACTAATAACCAATGAATTCTCGTAATTCTGGTATGTATATTGTACGTACTTACCTATCCTATGCGTACCTATTTAAGTAGGTACTTTTTGACATAATACAATATCCACATGCAAAATAAATGCGCACATATAAGGTAGGTATATCTTTTACAATATTTTATCTCATTGCAAGCTGCTTCATTGAGATAAAATATTTTTGCGGTCTAGACGTGATCCTTTTTCTCTTTTAAAAAGTCCTTTAGCGGCAAACCATTAGATAATAATTATGTTGGAATAGAAAAACATTGGAATAGAAAATCAAATAACTAATAATTCATTAATACCAATACATAAGTATTACAAATGCGAAAGAAGGTAGGTAACTGTCTGTTTGCCTGTTTCCTTTTTACTATCTACTCAACCAATCATCATGAAATTTTGCATGCACTTCGACAAGGGTACAGAAAACGACATAGGGTATTTTTTATCCTGGAATTCCCGCGATAGTATGCATATAATAATTATGTATCTCTAATCTGTTCACTAGGATCGGTCATTCAGGGAGTAGCTTGGCTCTTAGCAGTAAGTTAAGCTCTTAGTAGTGGGGCCTAAGACCACTGGCCTTAGCCTAATGCTACTGCTCCACCTGCGTTAACGTTAACGTTGATGTTAATGTCTAACGTGGTAATGTTAGTAAGTTAACGCGTTAAAATGTTGGCCACATCTAAATTAGCGCACTAATTAACGCGTTAACTCGCAGGCAGTAGCATAAAAGTGACAATATTAATTAGCGCAATAATATCTAGTGATTCTTTTTTCTGTCTAAAACAACTGATAAATCAGAATTTATTTTTCCTTTTTTTTTTAATCTTAGCAGTACTTACCTAATCTTATAGTTTTAGTTTTTATCATTCGGCCCTGAAACTACAATAAGTATTTTTCGCTATTCTTCATAGTTTCGGATTTCGCCATCCACGCTCATGTGAAACATTCAACATGTTATAACCAAAATATTATGTTTATTGCTTTTCAAAATACTCTCCTTTACATTTTGAACATTTTTTCATGCGATCGAACCATTTTTTAAAACAGGAGGACCACAGATCTGAAGCCATATTTTCTACGTGCTGATTGAACGCTATCACTGCCTCTTCAGAGTTGGTAAAAGTGAAACCTCTCATCAAATCTTTGATTTTGGGGAAAATACAGAAATCACAGGGTGCTAGGTCGAGGCTATGCGTAGGATGGGTGACGAGTTGTACTTTTTTGGAAGCTAAAAAGGACTTTGTTTTGTTGGCCGTGTGTGAAGAAGCGTTGTCATGATGAAGGAGAAAGCGGCGTTTTGGTCGTCTTTCGCGAACTTTTTCTAACACCCTGGGTAAACAAATGGTAGAGTACCACTCGGCATTAACTCTTTTGATCTTCGAGTGGAATTGTACAGATGGGACCCGTAGCTGAGAAAAAAAACGCGATAATTTTTTACCAACGTTTCTCGCCTGCCTCACTTTTTTTGGCCTGTTCTCATTTTCAAACCCATTCACAAGATTGCTGTTTTTTTCGGGTCCAAAACAATAAATCCACGTTTCGTCTCCTGTGATAATGACATAAACAGCATTAGAATGTCCGTGGTCGTACTTCAGTAGCATCTGTGAGCACCATTCCACGCGAGCCCGCGTCTGCTCCGCTTTCAGTTCGTGAGGGATCCAACGACAACAAAGTTTCGTGCAAAATTTTCTGAATTTGACTCAAAGCAATAGTCCTTGAATTGTCTCATAGGTAATCCGCGGGTTTTTTCAATTAGTCGCTTAACAGTAGCCATAGACATTACATGTTTTATATTCCAAATTCACAACTCAGTCTCATTATTACCCGCTGTTTAGCGGGTTACCTAACATGGATTTCAGTACAACTTTTAGTCGCACTTATTGAAGGGAACCTAAACGTACTACTTAAGGTGCACTTATATGCGAATAAAACGTCAGATTTTGAATAGATGGGATGAAATAGTACATTGTTATCCTAGGGGTGAAAGTAAGTAAGTAAGTTCTCCCGAGGGTAACACTGTGCTTTTCATTACGAATGCAAGGAAAGTCAAAATAAAAATAGGAATTAGCTAAAGAAAAAATGGGTGAAGATCGGATAGTCGCTTGACACTTTCCCACCTATTTCTTTTTCTTTGGCCGGCTAGCTATTCAGCCAGTATTTTTTATTTACATTGTGGCGACCTAAAAAAAATATTTTCTTTAATTATTAAGTATTAATTAAAGAAAATAAAAAAATATAAATAGGAATTAGCTTAATAAAAAGTGAGTGAATTTTATTTTAATTAATAGGTACCTACTTAAACTTTACGTTATTTCAATTTTACATCGCGCTGGCTGTATAGAAAGTTGAAACATGGTTCAATAGAAATGTGAAAATAGACCTAGTTTTTTTTTAATAATTTGACAGTTGTCAGTTGAAAGCGATTCTCCCTAGGGCTGAAAAGGGTTACTTTCAACCCGCTTCTCAGGCAACTTCAGACCTACTTTCCGAGTATGAGTAATGAAAAATACATTTTCAATAAGTGCGACTAAAAGTTATACCTACTGAAATCCATTTTAACCCGCTAAACAGCGGGTAATAATGAGTTGTGAATTTAGAATATGAAACTTGTAATGTCTATCGCCAGAGACGACCAAGGTCGAACGTCAAATCCTGCACAAATCTATACATATAATAAAACGAAGTCGATAAAATGTGCGTCCCGACACGATAAAGGGACTTATGTGGTGTGATAGCCCTTTATCCCCCCTCGAACAAGAAAGTTCCCGTTTTAATCTAAAGGGCATGTTTTTAAAGATATAAGGGACTTTCCGACCCTTCAACTTGGAAATTAAGTATAGTGGCGCCAAGCTTGCTCAAGAGTAGGAAATCCCAAAAATTTATGTATATATACTCCGGACAATAAAATGAAAAATGTTGTTTATAAACAAGTATTGTAAATAATGAGAAAACGTTTTCAATAAACTTTTTTTTTACTTTTTACGTCATAGTTTATTTTTTTATTTCGACTCTACCACGTCATCTCATATCAACTCCCGGGCGAAGCCGGGTTTTTTTAGCTAGTTGTATTAATAAAGTACTGACCGGTGAGACTCGCGCCTCAAACTTTGCCTCAAACAAAAAAAAGAAAAAGGCGGCAACTGATGTGCTGTGTATGTTTATTTATCTGATATTGCAATTTTATTGATTTCACAAAATGTATTCGTCAAGTAGTGAAGAGAGCACAATATTAACACCGGAATCTGTGAAAATAGACGCAAAAAATGTAGTAGACAATCTTTTACCCACTATATTCCGGGAAAATATATTCAGCGATTTCTTGTTTCATTTTCTCATAGAGGGGAATGAAAAGTAGAGTGCACCACTCGGCATTAAAATTATTTTTTTCCTCTGGCGATTTCCTTTGAATCCCTCTCTGCTGTGGGGTGGTGCCGCGGATATCGAGTCTATATTCGTGTTGCAGAAGCGAGCTATTCGCGCAATCTATAAGTTAGGCCCTCGAGATTCACTGAGAACTAAATTCAGCGAGTTTAAAATAATGACTGTACATTCTCAGTACATATACGAGAATTTATTATAAGCGAATTATGTTCACAAAAATTTAGGCAACTTTAAGAAAAACAGTGATTTACATAATCTAAACTTAAGAAGTAAAGATAAACTCGCTGTGCCTAAGACTAGGCTCCATAAAATTTCTAAGTCATTTAAAGGACAATGTATACACTTTTACAACAAACTCCCAAACGATGTAATTAATTTGTCAATTAATAAATTCAAGAAACTTATTAAACACAGATTATGCGATAAAGCATATTATAGTGTAGTAGACTATTTAAATGATACAGACGTTTGGGAATGAATTGCTCTATCCAATTCCTATTTTTTGTTTTCCTAGTTTATAAGTATGATCATTAAAAGACAGCGCTGCTGAGTTTCTTGTCAGTTCTTCTCAGCAGAGGACGTATTCCGAACTGACGGTAATTTATAGACGGTAATTTATAGTTCTAAGAACCTGCTGACGATTACAAGTGATTGTAACCAATCCTAAGTAATAAATAGCTTTTGAATTTTGAATTTTGAATCTCTCCGTTCAGGATTCTATATAAGAATCCCTCGCCCTAAAAATACAATTTTAATACCTTGTATATGTATAGTAGATTGTATAATCTACTATTACGTGCCTTATGGGATACAGAATATTAATTTCTAATTCATCCTATGAATATGATATTATAAATTCGAGATTCCCTCGGGAACTCCTACCTTAGCTATGAATCATTTATCTCAAAAAAACAAATAGGTACCGAAATTGTGTGGATATCAGATTATTATTTAATGGATGTTTAAACAAACCGACAAACAGAAGAGACACATTTTCAAAATAACATGATATATGGCCTACTTAAACAAAGCAAGAAAAAGAAAAAATATATGGATAAATTAATGAAATAGAGCGTTTCAAAAAGTCTACTTTTGACTTTACCGCCGAAAGG
Organism: Zygaena filipendulae; assembly: GCA_907165275.2. Lineage (NCBI taxonomy): Eukaryota > Metazoa > Arthropoda > Insecta > Lepidoptera > Zygaenidae > Zygaena > Zygaena filipendulae. The sequence continues at coordinate 6,621,160 of OU015649.1, forward strand.
CGCAATGACGTCACTAGTTAAAAATTAGGTAGGTACGCCTTATTAATCTGTGATAGAGATGTCACTGTCTTATTGACAGAGTCATGTGACACTGAGACAGACAACTTCAATATCCAAAAGCGATGAACTGTGTCGTATTACTTCTAAAAGTTCCAGTAAAAAATTGAAATGCATCTTACCATTGCATTTTAAAGTAAAAAACTTCAGAAAAAGGAAAATGTGTTGACTGTATACACTTTTTTTTTTGCCTTCTATGAAAGAGGTAAATGTTTCCTAAAAAATTAGTGACGTAATATGTTAAGCGTGGCTGTGATTGGTGTTTCGTTCCGCTTCACAAAATTAAAAGTTGAACATTTTGGAAACTATTGTTAACTTTTTAGTAAATCTTTTACGATAATTCTTTTCTAAGGCTCTATATTTGAAATATTGACACAATTTCTTCTTATAAATTTCATGTAAGTACCCTATTGTAAGAAAGCATTATGAATGTAACGTCGAATTCCGATCACTGATGGATATGGCAAAATGAATCTATCCAAAGATAAAAAAATTACTCAAGTGTATACAAAAAATATAGCTTTTCTGAAAGATTACATACTCTAATTTTAAATAATGAACATAATTGTAGCTTGTAATAACTGTTTTATTCCTATATTTGGTATTAAACTGTAACTACTGAAAACAAACCGAAAGCACTGTTTTCCGACCGACTGACTACAAATATCCTTGTATCCGACCACTGGGTAGCTAGATTCCGACCAGCCGTATCTCACCTACTAAAACCAATAGTACGGGAGATACCGATGCTAATTCGGGAGCGACTCGAGCGTCGTTGGGACCTATTGGGTTTTGAAGATTAGGAAATATAAACAAAATAAGGTCATATGATATTTTTTCATTCACCGGTGGGTTTAGCTTCTACAGGCTTTCAAAAATGTAAAAAAAAATATTAAAATGGAAATACTCGAGCGCGTCAGATATTGTAGTTTAGATACTCCAAGGTGTCTCTGATATCGAAAATATATTCATCTGCCGATTTGCGTGGTGGGGGTGGCCATCCGGAAGTGGAGAAAATGAAAAAAAAAACATTTACTCCAGCGCGTCAGATATTCAAAGGGGATGTTAAGTGAGCCCTAAAAATGCTCCCCTTCGAAAATCTGCCAATTTGGAGGTGACGCAAGGTAGTAGCGAATTTTTGAAAATGCAAAAAAAATCTCAATTTTGAAATACTCGAGCGTTTCAGATTATTTTACAGAAGGTTCAGCTTGCACTCCAAGTTATGTTGGCTTAAAATCTGACAATAATTTTGAGGGGTATTATTAATCTGACTGCTAGAAACAAAAATTATGATTTATTTTTAAGATTTTTTTTTCTTTCTGACGTGTAAGTTTAATAACTTTATGAGCTATTTCTTGTTCACAAAAAACACACTTTATATTTCTATGAAATATGTAAAAGCTCACAAAATATTATTCACAAAACTAACTTTAAAGCACAAACAAGCCAGAGCGTTTTACATATAATAACATGAACGCGTTGTTTTGTGATGAGCTTTATTATATAATATATATAATTACATTAAAGTGAAAGGTTATAGGTGAACCTATAGTTTGATGTAATACTTACCTTAACTTATTTTAATATGTATTTTAACCGACCAAAAAAAGTTATAATTCGACACGTTTAGCGCCGTGATATACTGTGATGACGTTATGGCGACGGAAAGTAGTGTGAGGACGGTGCGAGAGAGTGAGAGATAGAGAAAAAGTAAAAGAGAAAGAAAGACAGAGATATGAATAGGTACATGTTTCACTGCAGCTGCTCGTTCGATTCGAAGACGATTTTTGTTTCTTCGGCTTATGAAAATCGGCAGATTATATTTTTCCCGCTATCCTTGAGTTATTTACTTTAAAATAAAAAATAAATCAACTGCGCTCGAGAATGTCGAAGTTGCGTTTTTTTTTTGCAAGTTTGTGATCCTCTAACTCCTTTACGTCACGTTCAAATGGTCAGATTATTCATATACATACTTCTCACTATGTAATTAACCCACCATATCTTAATCTGACGCGCTCGAGTATTTCGAGTTATCGATTTTTTTTTACTAATCTGATCGGTTATTCTAGACGCACCCACCAGTGTAGAGGGCCTATATTTGGTGGAGGTACTCAACATGGTGCAAGGTACCCCCCTTATGTTCATCTGACGCGCTTTAGCTAATCCACAAATCCCCTCTTGGCGGTCCGTACTACAACCTTTTGGATTAAAAAATATGGTGGAAATTCGTTAAAAACCACCAAATATAACGGTTATGATTTATTAGGAATATGAAATAGTACTGTCGAAATTTGACGAACAATTTAATAAAATCGGCACGGAAATAACAAAAGTAGTAGTAGTAATTTTATTTAGTAAATAGAGTAAGTACCTAGTACCTTCTTACTAAAGGAAATTACAATATCAAAAAAACATTTGTGTAAAATCTGTTCACATTTTCTATGAACTCATCAGTTTTTCTTTCGTCTTGATCTTTTTAAAAAAGAAACTTAATGCTGATCATCACAATATCATGTCAATCCTCTATAACAACAAAAGAAATACTGTTTTTCATGAGATCATTAAGGAACCATTAATAAGTTTCATAACTAACTATATTCATTTATTGGAATATTGTATAATTTAGCAGGCTTATTTATGTTCATCTTCTCCCGTATGTCTTGTAGCGCTTCTCCATGTTCTCCTGCAAATACTTTAATCCCTAACAAATAAACATACTCTCAAGCACTCCAAAACCAATCAGTTAGACGGAAACAGGAACATGGAGAAACAATTGAATCTCCTGATTCCGACCAATCCTATGTTGATGTAATAAAGTTTTTATAACAAAGAATCCATTACAGATAGCATAGGTCGCATACAGGTGTATTATGTAAGGATAGCGTATGGAATGAATAACTGAATAAGAAACACTCACAAAACAATCTGTACAAAAGATAATTAGCTTCATTTACAAAGTGCAAAAATCCTGTTTACGACCAAAATGGTCGGAATTCGGAATGTTATTTTGTATTATTATGTAAAATTACGCGGGACTTGAACGCGATGTTTTTTACCTTTTTTGCCTGACGTTTCGGCTGAGTTGCATCACGCCGTGGTCACAGGCTGACTAAAGCATTGCGACGTTCAAGTCCCGCATAATTTTACATAATAATATGGTGTCATTTTATAGGGCTCCACATTCCGTCTATTATTATTTGCTTAATAAATCTATGAAAATAAGCAATTTTTGCATGCATTTTGAAACTTTAAGGTTTTAATAAACCAATCCAGCGTATAAAGTAAATAAACCTCGAACTTGCCAGAGTATTCTCCAAAAAAAACCCGATGTTTGTTTTCACCGATTAATGTTTTTTTCGCATTCAATCTGATGCAAACAGCACCCTTGCGTAGTTTTTGTCAAAATGACAGGTTTTCCGTTAATATTTCATAATACAAGTTTCGACTGGTTGACGTGTGATGACTTATTGAATTGAATGCGTTATTCGCACAACCATCACGCGAAATTTTACAGGTTTTATCTAATAAAAACCAAAATGGTCGGATAGAGGAGGCCGGTCGGCAAACGGTGCCGTTACGTTACTGTCTCTTGTGTTTTTTTTTTACAGAACAATCAGAGACTCCTGACGATGTACATAATTTTCAACACCAATTTTACTTACAATTAATACTAATTATTGTAAGTACCCAAATAATATCCATAAGTTTGTGTTAAATATATATTTAATAGGTGTACCACCTATTATTATTTAACATATTTTTCCATAAACTTTTTGTGAAATACTGAACGTAGGGAGTCATTTATAAATGTATTTTCTTTCTTCTCAGGTTCCGAACGAGAACAATTCTTGAATACTACATCATCGTCCCAACGCCTTTTTACCTAAAAAAAAATATTATCATTGTGTAAGTGAGGATGAGGTGATAGGCAGTAAAGGTGACAACAGGAAATATAGGAGTAAACAAAATATCAACAGTAACAGAATCGACGACTAAGCGGGATGGCCCATGTTTTTCCATATAAATTTTTACGAACCAATTTATCAACAACACACATTATTTCGATTTTAGAATATGATTTTAAGCCATAAAAAAATTAACTGAAATGCGTCAATTTTATACTTATACTAGCTGTCCCGCGCAGTTCCACCTGCGATAATTTCGAAGTTCCCGCGGAATTGTTCCATACAAACTTTCTTATCGGATACTACGTCATACAAAGAACCCACCCTCACCCTTTCAGGTCTCTGCGATCAGCGGTTTAGGCTGTGCGTTGAGCCGTTGATCCATCAGTAATTCAGGACAAAGCATTGTATATGTATAGATTAGGTAGGTACATATACTAGCTGTGCCTCGCAGTTTCACCCGCGTGAGTTTCGGAATCCCTGCAGGAACTCCAAAGTAATCTATTTTACTTCTAAAACCCTTACTGAACCTCCACAAGTATTTCAAGATCAAAATTAACCAAATCGGTTCAGTCACTCTCGAGTTTCAGCGAGACTATTTTTTTATATCTATACTAATATTATTAAAGAGCAAAAGTATGTGATTTTGTGACGTTGTAGATCTCTGGATCTACTGAACCGATTTTGAAAATTCTTTCACTTATAGGAAGCTACAGTGGTCCTGAGTGTTATAGGATACTTTTTATTCCGGAATTTGAAGCGGAAATTCCGAATTTCCCGCGGGTAAAACCACGGGGGAACAACTATCTCTGGATCTACTGAACCGATTTTGAAAATTCTTTCACTTGTAGGAAGCTACAGTGATCCTGAGTGTCATAGGGTACTTTATATTCCGGAATTCCCGCGGGAACTCCGAATATTCCGCGGGTAGAACCACTAGGGAACAGCTATCTATGGATCTACTGAACCAATTTTGAAAATTTTTTCACTTATAGGAAGCTTAAGTGATCCTAAGTGACATAGGGTTTTTTATCCTGGAATTCCCGCGGGAACTCTGGAGATTGTGAGGTTGTAGGAGGTAATCTCTGGATCTTCTGAACCGATTTAAAAAATTCTTTCATTTATAAGAAGCTACAGTGATCCTGAGTGACATAGGGTACTTTATATCCCGGAATTCCCGCGGGAACTCCTGAGTTTGTGAGGTTGTTTTCTATGAATCTACTTATTATAGATAGGAAACTAAAGTGATCCTGAGTTACATAGGGCACTTTTTATCCCGGAATTCCCGCGGGTGAAACCGCAGGGGTCAGCTATAAGATAAAGATTGAGTGTACAATATATTATATTACACACATTAAATTATCACAAAAATATAATAGACCTTATTTTATAGTTACACTCACTTTTAAACCATTTTCTTGACTTGTGGCTGAATAGTTCAACAGAGGATTTCCTGATAATATGTACTCCATACGAATTCTCTCTTCCTCTTGTTTTTTCTCAGCCTCCTATAAATCATAAAATATAGTGTTATATAATATTTATTACAATGTGTGTGTGTATGTGCACACACAACACATGTGAGTTATTATGCTTTAAAACTTCCACACTGAAATAACGGGGCAGATTCGGATAAAACTTGGCACATAGAAAATGTTTAAATCTCGAATTTTTCGTCGCGGAAAACAGCTGGTACTCTATTTGTTGAAGAAGTGGTTTTTGCAATCTGACATCTGAGCTCCTATTTTACATGTGGTGGGAATTGTACTACTCATAGCTAGTAGTAGTAGTACTCTAGTCTATAGGTACAAGTCTATACTATACACCAGGCACCAGGTGTAGCAGTAATGTTTGTTATCCTGACTTGTGCGAAAGAAAAAGTAAGTGGGGTGTTTTCCAACTTGCTACACAAGAAGTTTTTCTCAATACATAAGAGACCAGAGCCTGAATGCTTACTTAATATGTAAATTGAACATTTATGAAACAGAATATACTTGTATCATAAAAGAAAAAAAAACAACATTCAGAAGAATTGAAAACCTCCTCCTTTTTGGGAATTCGGTTAAAAATGAAATTAATAGTAACACAAAAATAGTGGAAGTAATAATGTAAGGTCCGTATTCCAAAAGGTTACTCAAGTCATGAATCTAGTTTTAAAACTAATTTCAAGTAAAGTTTTGATTTTAGAACCTTACTTGATACGAGATTCATGAATCAACAATCAGTTGAGTTATTTCCTTATTCTAGAACGACGCTTGAGTACTAATCTATACTCAAGCAAAGATTTGATCTTTGTTTACGTCTGTCATGTCAAGACCACTCAACCAATCAGAGCTCAAAATCTCTACTCAAGATTTGTTTCAACTGATTAGAACCAATCAGAGTTCAGAATCCCTACTCAAGACTAGTTTCAAGTGATTAGAACTTAAAACGCATTCTATAATAAGATGTACGCTTGAGTTATGATCTGAGCTCAAAACTAATCTCAAGTAAAACGTGATCTGAGTCACCTTCTGGAATACGGGCCTAAATGGCTAAATGTGTGTTATCACTCTGTAATTCTACAGTGAAGACAGTACATGGTCATACATGTATGAAAATATTAAGTAATTTCACACATTAGTTGATCATTGGATGGCAGCCATAGCTTCCTCTGATCCAAGTTCATAACAGCTGCTCATAATATGTTGTGTTATATAATTACTTGTTGTATTTATATTACACAATTATTGTACATTATGCAGGATACAGGCTACAGTAAGTGGGGTACTGACCTACCACTGTCACTGTCATAAGAGGGGAATATAGCTGTTTCTGTCACCTAAGTTAAAATTGCCTATTAGTAAATCAGCCCACAAGCTTAAATTTTTTTATAATAAATAGCTTAATAGTTACCTTCTTAGCTTGTTCTATAGCTCTCTCTTTTTTTATTTTATTTAATTCAGCTAACAACTCAGCAGTGTCATCATCAGAGTTATCAGAATCGGATGACTCCTCGAGTGGATCATCTGCATCTAAACTGGCAGCAGGAACCTGATCAATTTTTATTCTCTTTGCTGGTGGTTCATTTTGTCTTCTTGCACCAACACCTTTGACTTCTTTTTCTCTTTCATCTAATTCTTTGCGAAAATCTCGTGCACGAAGTTCTTCAGAAGTACTTTGGCCAGCTTCTCTGTAAAACAATATTTATACAACGTGTTAATGAATTGACCAAAAACCTGATACACCCCATTTAAAAAAACAATAATATGATTAGAATATAAATTATGTTATTTCACATTGTTTGACCTATCTACGAAATTTCAAGCGCTACGCTTGAGCCTATGGGTCCATGATCGATTTGAATTTTTCGCTACACACCAAATATTGTATTATAAATTATTTAGACATGAGCTAGAAAAAATGAAAGTGACCTGTATTAAAACATGGTGTGAATCATTTGGAAGTTGATTTTGAACAAACTATTTTCTAATTTTCAGTCAATTCATTAGCACTTTGTAGATTTAATTTGGCAGATACAAATTAAATCAAATAATATTAAAATAGTCACAAAAAAGTTGATGAATGTATGAAAAACTAAATTAAATACTTGATTTTACTGACTGAAACAATAAGTATGATATAAAATATAGAGAAATAGCTGGGAATGGAAATGGAATGAGAATCTGTCATGTAATAGATATTGCTTTGGAAGGAATCAATATGACATTTTGCTTGTTGATATGATTAGTATAGTGATGAAATTCAGTTTATTCAATGATTAATAACTAAATGCAGAAATGAAATCACCACTTACCTGTACTTCAACTTTGTGTGGCCAGGTAAGTCTCGACTTGAGTATTGGCGAGATAGGGCACTGAGGTCTTTTTCACCACGACCTTGGCCACCTCTAGCAGGATCAAATGTTGGTCTTGCTGCGGTAGTCATTTTATAGTTTTCTAAAAGATAATAAAAAATATTTCTATCTTTCACAAGGGGCAAAAATCTTAGCTATACCTAGTACTCAAGAAGGTTTAATTACAAAAAACAACCCTTATATTTCTCCATTACTAAGAATACCTATTATCAGATTATCTCAGTAGGTCACCATGCCTACCCACTGAACACTGACTTCACTAATAATATTATTACCTATGTACTTAATTGATATATTGTATATTACCTAAAGCAAAGGCAAAACTAATGAAGCAATATTACTGTGCCAATGTTTAATGAATAATAACATAGTTAAACCAAAGGTTAATCTATAAAATATAGCAGTGTTTATTTCAAAGCATTATTATTGTGTACTACTTACAGTTAATGCGATACGGATGGTATTTCTTGTCCTCTTGATGTTTTTATTTTCTGTAACGTGAACAGTTAATTTATAGCTCAAGCACTTGAATCACAACAAGAACCTACAAAAGTAAAAACTAATCAATTAGGTAAATGTGCTCTAGGAAGCTCTAGCCACAAATTAACTAGACTTATGTCTGTTCTAGCACATATCAGAAATATTTAGACACCTACCTATTAACTATTTACCACACTATCTACTAGCTTATTACTAGTAACAGACGACCCAACTTGGTTGGATCCAACCGCCCGACCACGACCAAATCGGAACGTGTATAGGGTAGTTGGTCCAACATTATTATTATTAATACCGGTTGGACGTGGTCGGCTCGCCGACGCACCCGACAGGCCAACCGTCCAACCAAATTGGTACGTGTGGAGGCAAACGATCCAACCGATGTGTCTCAGTCGCATTCGAAACGCCGCCGAGCGCTGACGAAAAGTAGGAAAAAAGTAAATGATAAGTACTACGTACAACTTACAACTACGTAATACTTATTATTTCGATGTTAAAAACAAACTTAATATACACACCGGCAGAATTAGCGGAACATAAAAAGGCAGAGTATAGAAATAATTACGTATATATATTAAAACAAATAATAATTAGACTTGAAGTAATAAATTAATATACATCTTTTAACACTTTAAAAGTTTGTAATTAAATTATTAAATTTTATTTAAAATAATAATAAAAAAAACACTTTTTCTCTAATTTGTGGGCACACAAATAATGTTGCAAATTAAAGATTACTGTGATTTTAACACTAAATAAATGAACGATAAATAACGTGTGTTTCCCCTATGTCATTCAACTTTTATTTGCAACATTGTCTGTGTTCTCACAAACTAGAGATTTTTTTTTTTAATTTTGATTACTTTTAATAAAATTTAACTAAAAACTTCTTAAAGTCGATGTTATAAGATGCATATTAGTTTATTACTTCATGCCTGATAATAATTTGTTTTAATATATGTATATACGTAATTATTCCTATACTTTGTCCGCGATGGACTCTCAAACTGCTGAACTAATTTTGATAAAATTTTGTAACCTTTTATAATATGGTCAAACTTAAAAGGTAGGATAGTTTTTATCCCGGAATTCCCGCGGGAACTCCGGCACTAATGCGGGGAACAGTTAATCACTGTGAACTACTGTCACGGGTACAAAGAAGGACATAGAGTACCTACTATTTCCCGGAATTCCTGCGGGAACTCCGAAATTACGGCGGATGAAATCGCGGGGGACAGCTAGTATTATTATAAATAAGTACGACGCGACGACGATGGAGCAAAACTCTGAACGCGACATAACTGTGAAATTATTAGAACTATATAAAGACTTTCCCTGTTTGTGGGATTTAACAAATAAAGATTACTTGAGAAATCAAGCTTATACAATTTTGTTTGAAAGTTTTAAGAGCAGGCGGCATGACGTCCGTACACTTCTTCAGTGCATAGGCAAATGACGGTTGGATGCCCAACCGTCGGTACGTCTGTAGCAATGTCGGAACGGTTGGCACGACGGCGGTAATTGGGTTGGATCCAACCAAGTTGGATCGTCTGTTACTAGTTTATAACATACGGTAGTATCTCTAAGTAGTTTGTGCTTATAACCAACAAGCAGTAATTTTCGAAGTTTTAAAAACTTAAAAGCGTAGACTTTTGCCACAAACAAATCTTTCTTCAAGATCACAAATTAAACTAGTAACAGACGTTCCAACTTGGTTGGATCCAACCCAATTACCGCCGTCGTGCCAACCGTTCCGACATTGCTACAGACGTACCGACGGTTGGGCATCCAACCGTCATTTGCCTATGCACTGAAGAAGTGTACGGACGTCATGCCGCCTGCTCTTAAAACTTTCAAACAAAATTCTATAAGCTTGATTTCTCATTTCTTTATTAAAGTAATCTTTATTTGTTAAATCCCACAAACAGGGAAAGTCTTTATATAGTTCTAATAACTTCACAGTTATGTCGCGTTCAGAGTTTTGCTCCATCGTCGTCGCGTCGTACTTATTTATAATAATACAAGCTGTCCCCCGCGATTTCATCCGCCGTAATTTCGGAGTTCCCGTAGGAATTCCGGGAAATAGTAGGTACTCTATGTCCTTCTTTGTACCCGTGACGGTAGTTCACAGTGATTAACTGTTCCCCGCATTAGTGCCGGAGTTCCCGCGGGAATTCCGGGATAAAAACTATCTTACCTTTTAAGTTTGACCATATTATAAAAGGTTACAAAATTTTATCAAAATTAGTTCAGTAGTTTGGGAGTCCATCGCGGACAAACAGCGTGACACGTGATTTATATATATACACCGGCAGAATTAGCGGAACATAAAAAGGCAGAGTATAGAAATAATTACGTATATACATATATTAAAACAAATTATTATCAGGCATGAAGTAATAAACTAATATGCATCTTATAACATCGACTTTAAGAAGTTTTTAGTTAAATTTTATTAAAAGTAATCAAAATTAAAAAAAATCTCTAGTTTGTGAGAACACAGACAATGTTGCAAATAAAAGTTGAATGACGTAGGGGAAACACACGTTATTTATCGTTCATTTATTTAGTGTTAAAATCACAGTAATCTTTAATTTGCAACATTATTTGTGTGCCCACAAATTAGAGAAAAAGTGTTTTTTTTATTATTATTTTAAATAAAATTTAATAATTTAATTACAAACTTTTAAAGTGTTAAAAGATGTGTATTAATTTATTACTTCACGTCTAATTATTATTTGTTTTAATATATATACGTAATTATTTCTATACTCTGCCTTTTTATGTTCCGCTAATTCTGCCGGTGTGTATATTAAGTTTGTTTTTAACATCGAAATAATAAGTATTACGTAGTTGTAAGTTGTACGTAGTACTTATCATTTCGATGGTTTTTACTTTTTACCTACTTTTCGTCAGCGCTCGGCGGCGTTTCGAATGCGACTGAGACACATCGGTTGGATCGTTTGCCTCCACACGTACCAATTTGGTTGGACGGTTGGCTGGTCGGGTGCGTCGGCGAGCCGACCACGTCCAACCGGTATTAATAATAATAATGTTGGACCGACTACCCTATACATTAACTAGACATGTTCAAGATGGCGACCAAAGAGTATATAACCCTCTATAACCACAAATTTACTAGTAACAGACGATCCAACTTGGTTGGATCCAACCGCCCGATCACGACAAAATCGGAACGTGTATAGGGTAGTTGGTCCAACATTATTATTATTAATACCGGTTGGACGTGGTCGGCTCGCCGACGCACCCGACAGGCCAACCGTCCAACCAAATTGGTACGTGTGGAGGCAAACGATCCAACCGATGTGTCTCAGTCGCATTCGAAACGCCGCCGAGCGCTGACGAAAAGTAGGAAAAAAGTAAATGATAAGTACTACGTACAACTTACAACTACGTAATACTTATTATTTCGATGTTAAAAACAAACTTAATATACACACCGGCAGAATTAGCGGAACATAAAAAGGCAGAGTATAGAAATAATTACGTATATATATTAAAACAAATAATAATTAGACTTGAAGTAATAAATTAATATACATCTTTCAACACTTTAAAAGTTTGTAATTAAATTATTAAATTTTATTTAAAATAATAATAAAAAAAACACTTTTTCTCTAATTTGTGGGCACACAAATAATGTTGCAAATTAAAGATTACTGTGATTTTAACACTAAATAAATGAACGATAAATAACGTGTGTTTCCCCTATGTCATTCAACTTTTATTTGCAACATTGTCTGTGTTCTCACAAACTAGAGATTTTTTTTTTTAATTTTGATTACTTTTAATAAAATTTAACTAAAAACTTCTTAAAGTCGATGTTATAAGATGCATATTAGTTTATTACTTCATGCCTGATAATAATTTGTTTTAATATATGTATATACGTAATTATTTCTATACTCTGCCTTTTTATGTTCCGCTAATTCTGCCGGTGTATATATATAAATCACGTGTCACGCTGTTTGTCCGCGATGGACTCCCAAACTGCTGAACTAATTTTGATAAAATTTTGTAACCTTTTATAATATGGTCAAACTTAAAAGGTAGGATAGTTTTTATCCCGGAATTCCCGCGGGAACTCCGGCACTAATGCGGGGAACAGTTAATCACTGTGAACTACTGTCACGGGTACAAAGAAGGACATAGAGTACCTACTATTTCCCGGAATTCCTGCGGGAACTCCGAAATTACGGCGGATGAAATCGCGGGGGACAGCTAGTATTATTATAAATAAGTACGACGCGACGACGATGGAGCAAAACTCTGAACGCGACATAACTGTGAAGTTATTAGAACTATATAAAGACTTTCCCTGTTTGTGGGATTTAACAAATAAAGATTACTTGAGAAATCAAGCTTATACAATTTTGTTTGAAAGTTTTAAGTGCAGGCGGCATGACGTCCGTACACTTCTTCAGTGCATAGGCAAATGACGGTTGGATGCCCAACCGTCGGTACGTCTGTAGCAATGTCGGAACGGTTGGCACGACGGCGGTAATTGGGTTGGATCCAACCAAGTTGGATCGTCTGTTACTAGTTTAACTAGACATATAACCACTACGTTTTAGTCACAAATTAACTAGACATTTAATGGCGACTGGCGTACTTCAAATACCGAGTACTTTTTGTATCGATTTGAAACTAATATATCAAGTAGGTATCGGTTTACTTTTGACGGTCTCGTATCGATATACCAGTATTGAGATTACATTTCAACTGCTTTAGTTATTTTTTTTGAGATTTTAACCCATAAAAGACTGTGAAGAATATTTTTTTGGGAATATTTATTGAATTTTTTCAACATCATATTATCTTTTTCCTAATACCTAAATTTTCTGTACTTGCTTGCTTGTTTGTTGATAATAATATAGAAAGAAAAAATCTCCATGCCGTTGTTTTTATTTAATTTATTCCAAATTTCACTATGAAAAATTTATCGATTCGGTATGAGTGAGTATCGATACTTTTCCATCGATACTGAGTATCGATATGTCACGACCGATACTGTATTGAATAAAAGTATTGATAACCTCAGTGGCGCAGTGCTGCAGTGGTATCGTTTTTTAGGCTTGTTGAAAAAGTATCGATATATCGATATTTTTTATCAAATATATCAATATTGATCTGAATAATCAAAATATATCAAATTTTGATCTGATATATCGATACAAAATATCAAAATATATCAAAAATTTTATCAAAAACGATATTTTTTTTTTACTAAAGTTACTAGAATCCAAAACTACTTATAATATAGAAGATGGAAACAAACGGAAAAAAGTAACTGCATTGGGATTTGGGAACTGACCGATTGGGTCATGAGTCATAACATCTTGCTGTTGAAATTTCAACTTTTAACAGCTTAACATAAGATCGACACTGCCAAAGCAAAAGTTACTATGGATCTATACAATAACTTTGGAATACCTAACCAAATCCCCCTGACCGCGTCTTACATTGCATTGGTAAGGTCGGCACAAAATGCTTTCATAAATCGGTACAGCGATTAGTACCTATGAAAGTGCCGACTCTTAAAACGTAGTAATTATTGGATAGTTAGTTATTCTCAGTGGATAGTTAGATATTGAAATAAAGATATCGACAGTCGATATTTTTTATTTTTTATTTTAATTTTTCATTTTTTCTTGCCAATTATTCAATACAACATTATCGTAAACTTAAGACATAATATAAAACAATAGTTTTAGTTTTAATTCAAAACTAATCTATTTAGAATTAACATTTTAAATCAATAGAGCATTTTTAATCTTTTATCTATTTCTGTGAGACAATAATAGTTAGGGATGAGAAAAAATAATCGATTATTATAATAATTTTATTTTTATGAACAATAAGATTAATAATTGATTTTTTTTTTATAAGCGTTCAATCCAATTTTATCCCGGAATTCCCATGGAAAATCTGAAATTAACGCGAGTGAGACTGAATTGAATTTGCATACTATACTTTATAAGGGTTACAGAAAACAAGTTAGGGTATTTTTCTCCCAGAATTCCCGCGGGATCTCCGAAATTAACGCGGGTGAAACTACAGGAAACAGCTGGTACCTATAATAATAAATTATTTTTGTTACAAACTGTCTTACAGTGGCGAAGGTACCATAGAAGCCGATTCCCACCGGCTTCCCTTCAAAAGTTGGGAACACAACCACTCTCTCTACCGTAATTTAGAAATGGCACAATCAGTAATTTTCGTAGTCAGTATTTCAGTAGAATCTACTGAAATACTACAAAAATTATCTCTACTGAGTAGAAAACATTACAAAACGCCTAAACCAAGTCATCAGGCCCAATATTCTAAAATTTCTAAATCGAATCGAATATAAAATTGTTTATTTCATACACTATTCATACAGTCAAGAGCATGCAAGCTTTTCAGCTTAGATTCACTTTGCATCTGTTGTAGAAACAATGCTACATCACTAGGTAAAAGATTTCTCCAACTATAAGTATTTATTTTATGCTCGACTCATTAACCTTGAACAGCATCAGTCTTACACGCGAAGGGTACACGTGATTCTCTTGACGGTACAAATTGAACTTATTCTATTCAATACCGAAGTTTTAAAACACAGCGCCTGAGAGATAGTTGACTAAAATCTTTCAGTATTTTGTCCCACGTTGGAAACGACAGTTAGTAGAGATAATTTTGTTACACCTCATAGGTACCTACTAATATTATAAAAAATTGTGAAATTAATCTGGGTAAGCTAGCAACCTTTTTGGAAGTATAACCCGACATTACGGAAAGCATGGTAACGACATAGTCGTAATTTGGCAAGATTATACATTAAAATAAGAAGGCCAATTAATGTTGTTTTTTGTCATATTTATACCACAAAGCTGTTATTATGAACATATTTGCTATTTTGCACAAACAAAATACATTTACATGAAAGTAAATCATTACATACCGATGAAATATTATATTCTCTTCTTTCCTTTCACTACGGCTCTTACAGCCTAAAATCAACATATCACTATGTTCACAACAAAAACGAACACTTTAAACACGATATGAAAGTCTCATTAGCTTTCAATAATTGAAAAGAACACCGTTATTTAAAACAAATAAAGAGCGCTGTGCTCTGTGGGGCACCATTTAACGATGACCAACTAAAAAAAATCTATACGCTAGATAAAGACAAAAGTCAATTGAATAGAATAGAATATAATTATTTTTTTATTGCGCAACCGACACACACAAGGTTTACAAACTTAATAACAAAATCACAAACAAATTCATTACAAACTAAACTTAAAAAAAAAGATATTGGTTGGCTGGTTTTGGTCACGGTGTGTCTCTGCTGCTGCAAATGGCAGCTGACTCAGCATATGCTGAGGATGGGAACCCTCAGCACTGGTTCAGCATATGCTGAGGATGGGAACCCTCAGCACTGGTTTTCAGTCAGCGCCAGCAGTCCCACGAGCGTCCCAGAGTGCGGCGCAGCGAATTGGAAATCTCTTTCACTCTTGTGAACTTAGCCATAACACTATCTCGCTTATTATTCTACAGAGAAGCAAATCACCTTTTCTATTTCACTCTCTGTCTACGGTTAGAGAGAATTCAACTCGAGTTAACTAGAATTGAGCACAACTCGAGTTAACTCGAGTTAGGAACTTGAGTTGACACATCTCTACTATATAACCATATTAATACTAGTAACAGACGATCCAACTTGGTTGGATCCAACCGCCCGATCACGACCAAATCGGACCGTGTATAGGGTAGTCGGTCCAACATTATTATTAATAATACCGGTTGGACGTGGTCGGCTCGCCGACGCACCCGACAAGCCAACCGTCCAACCAAATTGGTACGTGTGGAGGCAAACGATCCAACCGATGTGTCTCAGTCGCATTTGAAACGCCGCCGAGCGCTGACGAAAAGTAGGTAAAAAGTAAAATCATCGAAATGATAAGTACTACGTACAACTTACAACTACGTAATACTTATTATTACGATGTTAAAAACAAACTTAATATACACACCGGCAGAATTAGCGGAACATAAAAAGGCAGAGTATAGAAATAATTACGTATATATATTAAAACAAATAATAATTAGACGTGAAGTAATAAATTAATATACATCTTTTAACACTTTAAAAGTTTGTAATTAAATTATTAAATTTTATTTAAAATAATAATAAAAAATAACACTTTTTCTCTAATTTGTGGGCACACAAATAATGTTGCAAATTAAAGATTACTGTGATTTTAACACTAAATAAATGAACGATAAATAACGTGTGTTTCCCCCCTACGTCATTCAACTTTTATTTGCAACATTGTCTGTGTTCTCACAAACTAGAGATTTTTTTTTTAATTTTGATTACTTTTAATAAAATTTAACTAAAAACTTCTTAAAGTCGATGTTATAAGATGCATATTAGTTTATTACTTCATGCCTGATAATAATTTGTTTTAATATATGTATATACGTAATTATTTCTATACTCTGCCTTTTTATGTTCCGCTAATTCTGCCGGTGTGTATATATAAATCACGTGTCACGCTGTTTGTCCGCGATGGACTCCCAAACTACTGAACTAATTTTGATAAAATTTTGTAACCTTTTATAATATGGTCAAACTTAAAAGGTAGGATAGTTTTTATCCCGGAATTCCCGCGGGAACTGCGGCACTAATGCGGGGAACAGTTAATCACTGTGAACTACTGTCACGGGTACAAAGAAGGACATAGAGTACCTACTTTTTCCCGGAATTCCTGCGGGAGCTCCGAAATTACGGCGTATGAAATCGCGGGGGACAGCTAGTATTATTATAAATAAGTACGACGCGACGACGATGGAGCAAAACTCTGAACGCGACATAACTGTGAAGTTATTAGAACTATATAAAGACTTTCCCTGTTTGTGGGATTTAACAAATAAAGATTACTTTAATAAAGAAATGAGAAATCAAGCTTATACAATTTTGTTTGAAAGTTTTAAGAGCAGGCGGCATGACGTCCGTACCCTTCTTCAGTGCATAGGCAAATGACGGTTGGATGCCCAACCGTCGGTACGTCTGTAGCAATGTCGGAACGGCTGGCACGACGGCGGTAATTTGGTTGGATCCAACCAAATTGGATCGTCTGATAGGATAGGACAATGGAGTATGGACATAGATGATCATTCATTCATTTTCGGTTAAGTGTTTCGTGTTGAGAATTTATTCGTTGTGTTACAGAAAGCACTATAACGTTCTAATATTTTAATTAAACAAATTTAATATTTTAAGGACTGGTAAGTTGATTAAAATCATTATTATCTGGGGTGTTCATTCGGTTTTAATCTTTTGGCTTTTGTGCACACACGCCATTTTGTTGTCTTTAACGCTAGGTATACCTATGTTACAAATCAATTTTGAACCTAAGTTTTATGATATTTTTGTAGTTACCACTCGGCACTCTAACAATCAGCTGAATTAATTGTTGTGACGTAACATTTCATCATTATTATATTTTTCAGCAGTATAGAACCCACTATTTATGATGGCTGAAGATTTGGATGTAGAAGCATTGCTGGAAGCTCCCTATATTAAATCGGTATGTATCTTTTATGGCTCTTCCCTTTAACATTCCAATGTACCTAGTAAATAGTTATTTGAACCTACCTCTTAGCAAATTAATTTTAAGTCAGGTATGATTCGTTGGTAATTTCTCATTATGCTGGTGATCATTAGGTATTATTTTTATTTGGTAATTTCCATTTTATATACAAGTTTCATGCTCACCAAGACAAATAACCACATATTATGTAGTGAATAATACCCACCATTTCTCATGACCAATGAAAGGCCCTTTTCGCATTTCAACAATATGATCCTGTTTTTATAGTATTGTGTACTGGAGTGTATGCTTTTGCATTGTGCTATCTCCCTATATCTATATATTTAGATACCTATTTGTTTTATAATAACCATACAATCGGTTTGTATTGATATCCAAATTAGAAAATTTCCAGAAATCCAAATCTAGGTACCTCGTAAGTAGTAACAAACCGATGAATGACAAACGAAAACGACGAATCAATACCAAAATCCAAATCCACGCACACAAAAACCGATTCCGAAATAAATCCACCCAAACAAAACCTGATACCAATATCCAAATCTATGCAAATCAGCACAAACCATTTCCTAAGCAAGCGATGGATATGAAATTTGCACCATCTCTTTTTAACTAAGCATATATTAGTGGAAGTACTAAGATAGGGCGAATTTCGATTCCAACAAACCGTTAAGATATTCGCACTATCCCTTTTTAACTAAGTGTATCTGTATCTTAGCGGAGGGACTAAGGTAGGGCGAATTTCAATGCCAAGATCAGTTTCTGCATTTTGTTTTAGTTACAAAGATATTTATAATTTAAAAATTGTTAGATGTTATGTTATTTAACTGCAAATAGTTATATTTATAAATAATAGGAAGGTAAATTTTTATATTTTTGTATATAAAATCTCATGTATGTGGTATGACGCAAGCCTTGTGAAATATATAAATACAAAACTAATAAAAATAAGACATACATTTCGAACCAAAACCATGTAAAATCGAGCATTGGCGCCAAATTTGAAAAATAAGGCAAGCTGCTATTAAAATCGATTTGGAAAAACGGTTTGGAAAACGGATTACAAAAGTTGAAATCGGATTTGTATCGGTTTGTGTTTAATAACAAAAACGCCCACATCTACAATTAATTGCAAAACAAATAGAAGTCTCACTGTTATGAGTCACATAATGCAGTGGACATCACAAGGTGCTATAGAGCAACTAAATTGTGCCTGACATTGTAAATGTGGTTGAGTATGTGAGAGCACCTTAAAAAAATCTATAGAGAACTTTGCATCTTAAGCATTTCACTGCAACTGCATACCAATGCCCAACAGACAAAATCAGACAAATAACATGTTTTGTACAATGAACTGCTAATTCTAACTGTATTATGTTTAGGTAAGCAGTCCATTGTGAAAATTCAAAAAATATCACTTGTAGGAGGCTTCAACCTTGTATCATTGAATTAATGAAGCAACAAATAAACATTATTTTTAATTTTACCTATTCACATAATATATCACCATACAAAACAATACACACCATTTACACATTTCACATTACATAGAAGATAACTATTTCACATTTTTAGGAAGAATCCTTTGTTAGTGTTTATGTCAATAATGGGAACTACTATCCCAATTTCATTATTCTTCTAGCTTCAGCAGTTTTAGTTGAGTGTTTGAAGAACCTTTTTTAAAGATGTTAGAAAAAAACACAAAATTTTTAGGTCTTTTTCAAGTACTTTTCTTATATTAAATATAGAATTTGTTCACTGTGGAGGAATTGGAAAATAGAAAAGATAGGTATAAGCTTGTTAAACAATAATAGGCATGACAGCAATGCCATTTCACTTCTGAACACCATGCAGATGCACCAACAGATTTTAAAAGATAGCTTTTCAATTTTGGATATAAGTGATTATACCAGTGCTACACAAGCAGTTAAATATTTTATCTACACTAATGTTGTAACATTCTACTTATGTTTCCAATACTTGACTTATAATTACTACTGTTATAGCGCAGACAACAAAACACTCAATTTAAGCAATTTCACATGATGGTATAATATCCACATCGATATCGTAAAATCTCATTATAACATCAAAAAAACGCGACCAACTTGATTGCAGGGCCAATCAGGTTGGTCGCGTTTTATTGATGCGCGCAGCTGCGCTCTCATTGGTTAGATTTTAACGGCGGCAAAATCACTGTGACAATACACGTACGCGTTAATTTAATTTAATGCTTTTACTCTTGTTGTTTGATTAATTGCATTAGTGAAGATAAAGTAGTGTATGCAACTGCATATAATGACAGTTGCATAAACTACTATTAGCTGCTTTTAGTTCTAGTAACAAAATCATTATAATGACAGGGTCAGTTTTATTAGAACAATATTACACATTCTCTTCAAACAATAAATGTTATTAAACAACAGAATACTGTTGTGTGCATTAACAATACAGCTGCAGTATTTGGTTTTTTATCATGTCTTTGGAAGGAAACAATAGGCTAGTTTCCTGGGTAAAAAAATCGAAATTCTATTTAGTCCATCAGTTAGATAATAAAAAAATAAAAGACACGTATTTTTTGCTTTTTTAAAATAATGGAAATATGCATAGATAAAGCGCATTAAAGTTTAGGGTGGGGGACTCGTGACGTCACAGCTCGCTATAACGTGCGAACAAACTGTAGCGAGGCGTGACGTCATGTGAAATTTCAACTTGATATATCTCCGTTATTTTTTGGTTACATAAAAAATAAAAAAATACGTGTCCAATATTTTTTAATAATCTACAAAACGGACTAAAAATAAAAATTTAGGAAACTAGCCTATTCTGTAGATGAACATAAACAATAGAATTGAAGTTTTAATTGACAACTTGACCAATTGAGTCCTCTCATGTTTTCATTATGTGCTTAATTGTCTTGGTTTGAATTGAATTGGATAAATATTTATACAATATCAATAAATAGGTTATACTGATTTTTATCTTATGATTATTATAAAAACTATTAAAATATTATGTTGGTAATTTTTATTTCATAGGGTGTGTGAGAGATGATATATTTCATACTTCTATACTATACTTGTGATAGTAGTAGTTGTTAAATAGGTGGGAATTTCAATTCTTGTGTATATTTTTCAGTCAATGTTACTTTTTAATTAACCTAAAAGAATATGGTACACTATTCAAAGATGTAATTTACATAAGTAATTAACTCTGTCATTGTGAATAGGTATTAATTTACAACTTTTATACATCTTTGAATAGTATTACATACTGTTAACATAAAACAAAATTACATTTGAGAAAAATTTCTTATATTTATAGAACTTTGTGGTAATAGTCCTGCATACTACACCGACCTGAACATAAGAGAGGTATCCATAACTATACTTACCTTTATTTATTTTATTCTTTTCTGATTAACAAGCTATATGATTCTAATGAAACGAAATTTACATGATAGTGAATTTTTTATGATAGCCAGTATTTGAAAAGGCCATTAGCTGATGGGTCATAAATCTTTTGCAGAAGTATCCCTGTGTGATGTTAGCGCTGTGTACGTCCTTTGTCAGTGGTCTTAAGAACGGTAAGTGTAGTCCAGGCAGTGAGAAAACTACCACAGACAGTGGCGCTGGCTAATGACAAGGATGTCTGCGGTGGTGTAGGCAGAGTTTGAACCATCAACATTTGTGTTATTTCATCTGTGACTACTCGCTCACCCATGTCACTGATGATGTATCACATCATGTTTAATGAATAGTTATTATAAATGAACTAATGCCATTTTTATTTATTCATTCGGCGTGTGTTGCTGTGGCGCTGCTTCTACCTTGTGCTTTGTGTGACAGGACAATTCCTCATCAAAGCATCGATCGGACAAATATTCTGATAAGCACAAAGACAGAGACAAGGAAAGCAGTCGCAAGTAAGTATAATTTTTTGTATTTTCATTTAAGACTAAATACAACATATCTGGCAAAATCGAAGGCCACATCCTTCGGAAGTTCGAAACAATATACGTACTTAATTAGTGGAGTACAAAACCTTTTCCCATGAGCGATTTTAGTAACCTAATCATTGTTTAAATAAAATAAAATGTGTTTTGTCCCTTGAAAATCCTAAAAACCTGATTTAATTGTTGCTCAAAGAAAGCTGTCTAGGCAAATGATATAATAGTATCATTACTTATCAAGTATTGTAGAAAATAAATTCCAGTCTTTGATTTATATTTAATACTAACTGTCCCCGCGGTTTCATCTGTGGTAATTTCGCAGTTTCAGTGGATTTTTTGTGATAAAAAGTACCCTATGTCACTCAGGACTACCGTAGCTTCCTATAAGTAAAATAATTTTCAAAATAGGTTCAGTAGATCCAAAGATTACCCCCTACAACGTCTCAAGCTCAGAAACTTTACCTCTTTATAATATTAGTATAGATTTTTATAATCCAAATTTTCCATCGACGTATTTCCCATCCTAAGGTAATTAATTACATCTGTTATTATTAGGCGCAGTCGTTCAAGAGACAGGAAGAGATCGCGCGATCGAGATCCACATCGTTCCAGAGACAAAGATGACAAAAGGGACAAAGATAGAGGGGATCGGCGGGATCGCGACAGGGGCGACAGAGATCGTAACCACAAAGATAAAGAAAAAGATAAAGAACGTGACAGGGAACGTGAGCGGGACAAGGACAAAAGGCGTAGCAGGGAAGCAGATCGTAGTAGGGAACGCAGCCGCGACAAACCATCGATCAAGAGAGAAAAAAGCAAAGAGAAGGAACCGAGAAAAGAATATCGCTCAAAATCAAGTAACCCTGAACCCAAACTTGAAGAGTTGCCTCCAGAGGAGAGAGATCTTCGTACAGTATTTTGCATGCAATTATCACAACGAATAAGAGCTAAAGATCTGGAGGAATTTTTCTCATCTGTTGGTAAAGTCAGAGATGTAAGATTGATAACATGTAATAAGACCCGACGTTTCAAAGGTATTGCTTATATTGAATTTCGGGATGCAGAGTCTGTTCCATTGGTGAGTAAACATAACACATATTATTATAACTCTGTGGGATTGATATTGTTATTGGTTATTAATTAATTAATTAATCATTTAATGTTATTTCAGGCTCTGGGCTTAACAGGACAAAAACTGTTAGGTGTACCTATCATAGTACAGCATACACAGGCTGAAAAAAATAGAGTTGGTAACACATTGCCCAATCTGGCACCGAAAACTAGTAATGGCCCAACAAGGCTATATGTAGGCTCCTTGCACTTCAATATAACTGAAGACATGCTGCGCGGTATATTTGAACCATTTGGGAAAATAGATCATATTCAACTAATGACTGACCCAGAAACTGGAAAAAGCAAAGGTTATGGGTTCCTCACGGTAAGTAAAAACCTTATTATGAGTCTATGATACTGCGCTTACATGAATATTGATATTGTGTTTAACTATTTGATGTACCACTAAGTATAAAAAATAAAAAATAATAAAATACTTAGTACCTGTAGCATGCAAAAGCTCAGAAAATACATATAGTATGGAGAAACAAGTACTTGGATAAAGATGTTTATAGGGTTCCGTACCCGAAGGGTTCAAACGGAGCTCTATATTGCTGTCACTCGCGTGTCCGTCTGTCACGCAGGTTTTACAGCCATACCTTAGAAGCTAGTCTTATTTATTTATTTATTTAAAGAACTTTATTGCACATTTATGTACAAAAGGCGAACTTAATGCCTAAGGCATTCTCTACCAGTCCACCTTTTGGCTAGGGGATGGTTTAGTGGCATTACACAGAACCGGAATATATGTATATATAAAAAGTTAATATAAATAATATTACCATGTATACAGTAAATAAATAATTCAGTACAGTATATCGATGGCCTAAAGCTATACAAATTGATACAGATACAGCTAAAGGAGCGCAAAAATTGTTTATCTACTGAATTGAGTGGGGTATCGTTGGATAGAGCTCATTGAGTAAATAAAAGCTGTATTTAAAAAAAAAAAAAACATTGGAAAACAAGGGCATGAGAAGCCAACAAATTCAGCTTTTTTCACAACATTTTGTACCGATTCTGAAGTATTTTCCAACTTCCTGAAGTATTTTCCAACTTCCCATTGACCTATCAACTTAAAACTTGGTGATTATATTTGTTATTACGTACATTGATGTTTTGTTTAATTCTATAATTTTCTTCTTTAAAACCGAGTTTATTATGGAGTTTAACGCACAGACGACTCTTACATTTGGTATGGAACCCTAAATGTGCGAGGTCCGACACGCGCCTGGCCGGTTCTTTTTAAAGAATAATTTAAATGTTTAAAGACTTATGCCAATGTGATAGCACCCACAAACCGCCCGCCCCACACAATCCACGATACGTGTACAAACATACAAAGAAATTCTAAAAATTCTATTTTATATATAATCTGATTATATTGATATAAAATAATCCATATATTTTTTAGTTCCACCATGCAGCAGATGCAAAAAAAGCCATGGAACAGTTGAATGGTTTTGAGTTGGCTGGCAGACCAATGAAAGTGGGAAATGTGACCGAGCGAACAGATGGCGGGTCTAGCAGCAGATTCGATGCAGATGAGTTGGATAGGGCAGGTATAGACCTCGGAGCCACTGGAAGACTACAGCTCATGTTCAAACTGGCAGAGGGCACAGGACTACAAGTATGTATCTGTAATTTTTCTTTAGCTAACAATAATCTTAACTATGGACAAATTTGGAAGCTTAATTTTTCACAGCTCCAAGGGATTGCAGACGTCATTCAGTATTATTAATATCAACTTGATACCTTTGCGTTCCTGTAAGGGGTAGCTAAGCTTTAAGCCCATTGTAATGTAATAATATCTAAGACCCTATTATGTACACTTACCGCCGCACTCAGAGTCGACTTTAATGATTACTTAGTTAAGAATAGATTTTTAAAACAAAATTGCCGCAATCAGAGACGTTCAGTAAATTAATGTTAATTGGCATTTAATGAGATGTAACATAATTAGTTAAATGCCAATTAACATTAATTTATTAAACTTGTCTGATAGCGGCAGTTTTGTTTTAAAAAATTATATATATATATAATCTATACTCAACTAAGTAATCATTAAAGTCGACTCTGAGTGCGGCGGTTAGTAAGCAATAAATACTTTAAAGTCCTGACAAATCGAAAGACAGACAACAGCCAGTTAATGATCCTTGAGAAGAGTTTGTTTTTAGGTACATAACCTTAACAAAAGATTGCATATGAATGATTTTAGCTATGATAGGTCCACGACAATATAAAAAGGTGGTAAATGACCTTGAAATATGACCATCGTCGGTGCGTAATGCGTGTTCAGTTTCATGATTTATCAGAATCTAAAGGATCATGAACTGTGTTTAGTTTTATGATCATTTCGAATCTGAAGGATCATGAAACTGGACTGGACATAACTATAGTTTAGATATTTGAAACCAGAATAGTCCTTTAGATATTTGAAACGAGAACGAGAATAGAATATTGAGTAGTAAATACCCTCTTTCAGTAAATTTATCGTTTTAGTTACCATCAATAGGCTACTTCACTGTTTTTGGAATGTTGATATCCAATAATTACACCCGAAAACATCATGGATAAGCATAACATAAGCGACAAAATAAATAGATTTGATTAAAAAATAAAATAGTTATAAACTGTTTAATTTTGACTATGTCTGTCTCTTTCTTAAACGGAATTTTGTATGGCGGTTGTAGGGCGTTACAAGCGGAGTGACATCACTATAGGACTAGCGCTTTCCTTGTCTAACTTTAACTTTTAAAGAGTCATATCTCTGAATGTACTAAGGATATTTGTAAAAGAATAATGCTATTATACTACTAATACATAAAGGTTTATAAAATAATAAAAAATAAACACTAAAATTCCCTATTGCCTAGACTGTAAATGTAATAATATTGTTTTTGCTATTTCAGATTCCTCCAGCGGCAGCATCAGTTCTTATGGGTTCTGGATCCTCGCTAGTGACGCCACAACCTCAAGTTGCTCCACCAATTGCTACTCAGTGTTTCATGCTAAACAACATGTTTGACCCTGGATCGTGAGTTCATTTCCATATTAAAATCTTTGCTTAACTAATCAATGTAAATCACTTTACTCATAGCATCTATGCATACTAATCCTTATATCCTTTTCTGTACCCCTCACAGCATTTATGCAAAATTTCATGATGATTGGTAGAGCCGTTAAACGCGCGCAGCGTTGCCCAGGGTTGCGTCCGTCGGGTCGGGCACACGCCTCGCGGCATCTCTCATACACAGCTAAACTGCACATTCACAAAGATACATGCGATGCGACACATTGAGTAGATAGATGATCTACTAAATCACTGGCATTTATTTTGTAAGGATTTCAACCAATTTACACAAAACCTTGACAAATTATATACCTACACCTTCCTAATGAATCTTTTGCTGAAAACCGCATGAAAATCCGTTTTGTAGTTTTTGAGTTTATAGTAAACAAACATAGACGCGACGAGGACTTTGTTTTATTATGCAGTGATTCATCACTAGCGCATAATTTTTCAACACTGCAAAATTTATTTAAATTTTTAAAATAAATGGTAGGTGTAGGGAAATTTCGTTTTTCATGACTAGCTGTTCCCCGCGGTTTCATCCGCATTAAGTTCGGAGTCCCGCGGGGATTCCGGATTACAATATAAGGCTATATTGTAATGTTACTCAGGGATAGTGTAGCTTTCTAATGGTGAAAGAATTTTTGAAATCGGTTCAATAGTTTTGAGTTAATACGTAACAAAAAACAAAAAATCAAATCTTTCCTCTTTATAATATAATGATAGAAAATGAAAACGAATGACAGTACAGTATGGTCACTTTCTCACAAGTTGAAGTGTTGCCCCAAACCCGGCAGACTGGACTGCAGTAGTGTTTACTCTGAGCTAGTTAAAAAACAAGTATTATATTATTATCATTTTGTCTGGTACTTTTGGTACCCCTAGGACGGCTCTGCTTAGCAGGTGGTGCTGTGTAATAATGTAACTTTATTATTGTCGTTTAAAATTTTCAGCGAAACCAACCCGAGCTGGGACATAGAGATCCGGGACGACGTGATAAGCGAATGCAACAAGCACGGCGGCGTCCTGCACGTGTTCGTGGACAAGGCGTCGCCGCAGGGCAACGTGTACTGCAAGTGCCCCACCATCGCCACGGCGGTGGCGTCCGTCAACTCGCTGCACGGCCGCTGGTTCGCGGGCCGCGTCATCACCGCCGCCTACGTGCCGCTAGTCAACTACCACTCGCTGTTCCCGGACGCCATGACCGCCCTCACGCTGCTGTTGCCCTCCAAAGCGCGATGAATATATTGTTATTATTGAACAAACCTCATTATTATTTCGCATTTACTATAATAGGCTAAAATAGGCATCGACGGGCCCGCGCCCGAACTAGTGACGTATGCGGAGACCGTGATCACATTGTGCATCATCTCAATAGGCTATTTGACTATTTTTTTTTAGTCCGTCTTGTAGATTAATAAAAAATATTGGACACGTATTTTTTTCTTTTTTTACGTAATCAAAAAATAACAGCGATATATTGAGTTGAAATTTCGCGTGACGTCACTAACTAGTGCAGTTTGTATGGCGGCTTGTAGCGGTTAGTGACGTCACGAGCCCCCACCCTAAACTTCAATGCGCTTTATCTCTAAGTATTTTCATTTATTTGAAAAATAAAAAGTACGTGTCTCATGATTTTTAATTTTCTATAAGACGGACTAATTAAAATTTTGATTTTCAAACGTTGTCAACATCCCTATTGTCATCACTGCGCCTCTCGGAGCTATAGTCATCACTATCACCGGGCCCAAGCTTCTTTCCAGGACCACAAAACCACCAGTATTGGAAGGTAAGAAGCATCGGCAGCAGGACCTCATCGAAAAGCTGAAATGGACTATTCGACTACTTTTTTTTTCTAAATTCTAT
Organism: Zygaena filipendulae; assembly: GCA_907165275.2. NCBI lineage: Eukaryota > Metazoa > Arthropoda > Insecta > Lepidoptera > Zygaenidae > Zygaena > Zygaena filipendulae. The sequence continues at coordinate 6,649,103 of OU015649.1, forward strand.
TTAGTCCGTCAGTTAGATAATAAAAACATAATGGACAAGTATCTTTTGCTTTTTCACATTAATAAAAATATACCTGGATAAAGCGCATTTTAAAGTTTAAGAGTGGGGGCTCGTAACGTTATACGCAGGTGAAAACTGCGCCTGCTTGTGACGTCACGCGACATTTCGACTCGACGTATCTCCGTTATTTTTTACTTAGTGAAAAAAGAAAAAATAAGTGTATAATTTTTTATTTTACACGTATTTTTTCATAATTTATGCGTCATTTCATGGTTTCACTTTTTATCATTTTTAGGGTTCCGTACCAAAATTGTAAAACGGGACCCTATTACTAAGACTCCGCTATCCGTCTGTACGTCTGTCACCAGGCTTGTATGTCAACCATGATAGACAGTTAGTTTTCACACATGATGTATTTTTATTGCCGCTATAACAACAAACACTAAAAAACAGGATAAAATAAATATTTATTTATGGGGGCACAAACGTGCTTTATTACATCTCACACAAAACATAATGCAACGATAAAATAACAATTTTGTAGAGGATGCTATAACAACAAACACTAAAAAACAGGATAAAATAAATATTTATTTATGGGGGCACAAACGTGCTTTATTACATCTCACACAAAACATAATGCAACGATAAAATAACAATTTTGTAGAGGATTTTAATATATTTAAACAAATATAAGTAGGTAGGCACTTACTACTTAATATTACTCCCTTTGTAAATATCTGACGACCCGATTGGCGCAGTAGGTCACCATGCCTGCCCGCTAATCAAGAAGTTTCGGGTTCAATTTCCGGTTTGCGTGATGAACACAGGGTTCCACTTTCCAGTCTGGGTGTGTTTATATATATCTATAGTATGTAATTCTAGGTAGTATATACCCGTTTGCTTGGTTTCCATGACACAAGCTTTTATAGCTTAGTATGGGATCAAGTATATCTGTCTATTGTGAAGTGGGTAAAAAAAAAACTTTTTATAATTTAACAATGTGAGGACTTTTGTGTAACTGTGTATGTTTTATGGCAATAATCTTAATAATAAAGTTATACAAATTATTATTATTATAAGCTCATTTTATTAGTGCATTGCGTTCTGTGGATTATCGAAATAAGTTTCTATATTATTATTTTTTTAATTAACGGTAATAAATAATATTTTACGAGCTACACAGCTCGTATCCAATCTATTTCCAAAGTCGCGGGTCCTTTCTGTTTCACTGGTTGATACACTCCACCATACATCTGAATGCCAACACTAGAAATTTGCGATAAGTCGAGGGTTTCGTTGTTGTTGACTCTTTTTCCCCTGAAGTAAGCTTTGAATTCTGGGAATGGTAGGTTTCGTACAGTAAATTCGTCTTTTGGTGCCTGTAATAAAAGGAATGACATAGTCTTCACAGAACATCTAATGTTGTGGCGAAATATTGACGCTACAGAGTTTTTTTTTACAATTGATTTGATTTAGCTTTATTGAAAAGTAGCTGTTCCCCGCGGTTTCACCCGCGTTAATTTCGGAGTTCCCGCGGCAATTCCGGAACAAATAGCACCCTATATCCTCCTCTGAACCCCTGACAACGTGAAGTAAGCAAAAGGAGATTGAGCCTTCATATATGAGCTCCGTCCCAAACCTTTACGTGGGTGACTTCTTTTAAGGTTATCATATAATAGCTGTAGGTACCTCGGGGTTCCACCCGCGGTAATTTTGTAATTCCTGCGGGAATTCCGGATTAAAATGTATTACTCAGGAATAATGTAGCTTTCTAATGGTGAAATAATTATTGAAATCGGTTCAGTAGTTTTTGAGTTAAATCGTAATAACAAACAAACAAAAAACCAAATCTTTTCTCTTTATAATATTACTATACGAAAAAAAACTATTAGAGCATCCGGAGTAACAGCAGTTGACGATGCCTTATTACTAACGGTGATAACCGCGCCTCGTTGTAACCACAGAACAGAAAATATTAAATAACAGATTATTTAACTTAGTTTAATTATAAAAACAGATGAAAACCAGTGTCGCCGGGCGATTATCGCACACAATACTATTAATCACGCACAAAAACATTCATTAACGTAAAGAATTGTATTAAACGCTTTATGGTTAAGTATATTTTTACTTAGTCACTGTTTTTAAAATTCACAGTTTTGAGGACAGGACAAGTTAAAGCATTCAATAATAATAATTCTTTATTTGAACAAAGTAGAAGTACAAAAAATTGCTTTGCTCCAACTTCCTTTTCAACTGTAGCGCACCTGCCCCGCCTACAATATGTCCTGTCTAGTTAATTTATTTGCTCTGTGGTTGTACAAGGACTGGTTGACAAGGTTGTTTAGGACAGTTTCTCGGAAAAACATGAAAATCGAAAATTCTAAAGCCAAGTCGTTAACATCTAGCAAATAACCATCGGAGGGTCACAAAAAACAGTGCAGTGTTGATGTTGTAAATCATTCGGCAATAAAATTGATATCTTGGTCTCATATCGAATCTTTTCCTACGGTAATGGCGCAACAAATAAATCGCGGGTTAAACGAAAAGATATTAATAATAATAATCTAATAATCATGGACCAATTAAACTAATTGGTCCATGATAATAATCTATTCCGTAAATGGCTAAACCCGCGATTTGTAACTAGCCCAAGTTTAAATGTATCTAAAAAAAATACGACCGCTATAATACCTATAAACACCACCGGAGCTCTGAGGCCCTATGTTACCGACATGGTAGGTAGGTAATCGATTGTATATACATACCTGAAAATACTGTTCAAATGAGTAGTTTGGTTCGTCGTTTAAGCCTTTATGTCTTAAAACTACTTTGAATCCATTGAATTGTCCTTGACCTCTACAGAGTATCTGTAGTTTTGTGTGACCTGTAAGATTATATCTTCTTATGGCACGGATCCCAGCGAATCCAGCTCCGTTTAATTGTGGATTCAAAAGTGCGAAAAATATCGCTCTCCTGTAATTGGTATTTTGATGTATGACGAGTACTGCTTTGGACATGCCGACGTCGCGAACGGTGTCCGACTGCTCTTCCCAAGCTCCGACATCGTCGCTCTTCGTAAAGTCAAATAAATATTGTTCGTCAGCTGCGGAACTGGTGCTGTTTAGACAAAAAGCATGTAGGTACCTACATTATTTACGTGTCACCACTCCAATCGACCATGTTAATACTTGTATTTTTCGGGAAACAGAGTAGGTATAGCTGTTAACAAATGTCAATGACGAAGGCACTCAGAGGCGTTTTAATGATTTTTAAAACAAAATCTTTACATAAAATTTAGTAGGTAATTATTAAAACGACAGTGCGGCCGTTAGACTACGATTTGTGTTAATCGTTGCTTTCTTATTGAAATATGACTTTTACCAGCTCTTTTGTGAAATTTTCTCTTCTCTAAGCCAAGTTGACAATCTATAATATAATCGTTACCTATCTCTATAGAAAACTAACGAACTTATCATCATGTCACGTGATCACGAAAAATCGTCCATTCAAAAGTCCAAATTGACCACGTGAGATGACGACAAGACGATATTTAAGTTCCTTAGTTTCTATAGCGACGACGATAATTTAAATATACGTATACCTACTGCTGTTTGCGCAATGTATCGCCTGGTTGGCCTATGGTAGGTAGGTTGGCCTAGGTATTAGTCAACATAAAATATTAAGCTGAAAAGTTCGTGCTTGACGAACGTGCGTTCAGTAAATTAACATTAATTTACTGAACGTCTCTGATTGCGGCAGTTTTGTTTTAAAAATCTATACTTAACTAAGCAATCATTAAACTTGACTCTGAGTGCGGCGGTAAGTCTTTTACAAACTAAGTAGGTATCACAACAGATATTATACCTACTCATAGAACAATAGGTACCACTATTTTAAACGTAAAATTACATTAATTTAAAAATTAAAATAATATACCTACGTTATATTATTATTACACATAACACTCACAATAACAAATACAAATGGAAAATAATTTTTTAGCACTTTATCCATTATTTTAGTCGAATGTCAAAATTAACTTAGGACACAACTACTCAAACACGTCAGTATAGTAATACAAGCGATACATACCTACCTACATTACGTGTGCATAATCTACCTATCATTATGTAAACAAAATGAATTATCCACATGAAGTGAACGTTTGACACCATTATCTTGAAATTTATCGTAAAAGTTATTGACGTCTATTGTGTGCACGAGAGGTGCTTATTAAATTTCTCATAGTTATTATTTGTATTGTACCCACAACATTCCAAGCCTTACAATCGGGGTAATTATGCACTTTGGTAAATTTTCCGAAAAACGCTGCTATTTGTTTTGTCTCCGTGGAGCTGTTGATTATGTCATAATAAGTAGGTACCTAATATTCCGTCGGGAGAGGCTATACTTAAGTATTGTGTTGTGTTGAGAGTTGAGACTAATAAAGATATACCTATATTATTACTAGCTGTGCCCCGCGGTTTCAATTCAATTTCGGAGTTCCCGCGGGAATTCTAGGATAAAAAGTACCCTATGTCCTTCTCTGTACCCCTGACAACGTGCATGCTCCAAATTTCATCCAAATTCGGTCAGCCGTTTTTCCGTGAGTAACAAACATCCACACTTTCACATTTATAATATTAGTATTATATTATATTATATAGATTGTAATATATTACATCTAATGTCGGTTACTCACAAGTCACAAATACGCAAACCCACAAGTATAGGAAGACATTTGCGAATGATTATGCAAAGTTTTCACTGCATTCGTGGTTTTCCAAGCTGTGTCTATTTTTTAACATGGCTGGCGGAGACGGGCCGTATTCGGCCAGTATTCGCCGAAAGAATAATTAAATCTTTAGAATTTACAGATTCATAGATTTTTACAAGGTCTGATTCAAGTTTTTAGTTATCAGGGGGGGCAAATGCCCTCTGGCCCCCCGTAGATCCACGCCTGACCACTCACTACACTAATTCCGTGCGCTACACCTTACTAATTATACGCGAAACCTTCGATTAACAGTATTACCTATTGATCGAACTTGATTGTGAATAAATTATACATGGTTGAGAATACATAATCGTGTTAGTGATACGTCGTCGTAGGCACGGAATTAAGTTAGGTGGAATAGGGTACTTGCATGAATTTTTTTTCCAGTCTATTTTTAAGATATATGGCCTACTTAAACAAAGCAAGGAAAAGAAAACAAATATATGCATAAATTAATTAAATAGAGCGTTTCAAAGTTCCTACTTTTGACTTTACTGCCGAAACGCGGAATGACGTCACTAGTCAAAAATTACGCCTTATTAATCTGATAGAGATGTCACTGTCGTACTGACAGAGTCATGTGACACCGACAGACAGATAACGTCAATATTCAAAAGCGAAATTAAGGTAGAACTGTGTCGAGTTACTTCCAAAAGTTCCAGTAAAGAATCAAAATGCATCTTACCGATGCATTTTAAAGTAAACAACTTCAGAAAATGGAAAATATGTGTTGATTCTATGCACTTAGTTTCTTTTGCCTTCCCTGAAAGAGGTAAATGTTTCCTAAAAAAATTAAAGTGACGTAATATGTTTAGCGTGGCTGTGATTGGTGTTTCGTTGCAACGTTCCCTTTAACAAAATTAAAAGTTGAATCTTTGGAAACAATTGATAATTTTTTAGTAAATCTTTCACGATAATGCTTTTCTAAGGCTCTATTTTTTAAATATTGACACAATTTCTCATTATAAATTTCATGCAAGTACCCTATTGTCATCGAGTCGATTTATTATAAAAACATGGTCGTAGCCCGTAGGTATGAAATTATGCGTCAATAAGTAGGTATAGTTTGCTATTGTAGGTACTTACAGTGAGTACTTCCTCATTCCATGGGTGACGTCGGCATGATCCATTTTAGAATAAATTTTATCTGCGTTATCCTCTCGTTTAACTTGTAAATTTTAGATAATTGACACCGAGTTTATCAAGGCGGCGTGGTGTGGCGTAGCGTATACGGAATATGGAATTAAACAGGGTACATATTATTATTTATGCAGTTAAACCAAATGGATACATTATTAAAATGGAATACCCACATTTAATAACTGGAATACTACATTATTAAATTGTGGGAGGAATAATTGAATCATAGGAATATTTAACTAATAGCACAGATAATATAATACTATCTAATAGGTAGCTAAAGACCCTTCGTCCACGCGTCGACTCGCTCGCGAATCGAGTATGATACGGGCATCATACTCGACTCGCTCGCGAATCGAGTATGATACGGGCATCATACGCGTCGCTCGGATTTTCGGCAACCTTCGTACACGCGACGCGTATGTACGCGTCGACGCGACGCAATGGACACCAGTTGAGCGCGACTTGGTTTGCTACTCGCGTGCACCTAGAGTATCATATGAATCGTTCCATTATATACCTACTAATAGCACTGACCCGGCCCACTCTTCGTAGTGACGAGAAATTCGTTCCGATATAACTTTCAGTAGTATACTGCCGCAGTATCCGCGATAGGTGGCATGACATCATTTTTTTTTTCTTTCTTTCAGCTTTCGAACTAAGGTTCTCTCAGTGGTTTGATCACGTGATCAACTTCGGTCCATTTTTGAATCGCTCGAATTACTTTCACGCACGGAATCGCGAATTCACGTGCGAATCTTCATACATTTTTTAAGCATTCACGCGTGAATCTTGCAATTCCGTGTGCGAATAGTAATTCGAGTGATTCAAAAATCGACCCCCTGGAACCCACTTCTCGCCTCCTTCAAAAAAATCTCGAACTCGAGATTGCTGTTCGATCCCTATGTCGACCACAAAATCTCGATACTCGAACCTGTTTCTTCGTATCTCCTATTCTCAACACAAATCGAACTAGACTTCGAGTTCTAAACAGTAACAGTATACCTCAGTATGGCTAACTTTATGAGAACGGCTTCGCAATATACTGAATTGACGTGCTCGCAGTGCATTTCGGAACATACTCAGAGTAAAATGTCTTTGGTCAAAGTCGAGTCGACGCGTGGACGAGTGTCGATCGAGAACATGTAGCATACACAAATTACGCAGTCGCGACTCGCGTATCAATCGAGTCGACGCGTGGACGAAGGGCCTTATAGGTAGATAGGTAGGTAAGTATATTGTGGTAATTATTGTCTTATTTGAATAGAAAGTTGAGGTCATAGGTGTTTAGTTTGTCAACAAAAGCTATACCTACAGCTTTTATTGACAGACTAAACACCTACAAATCTTATTGATTACAAATTACAATCGCATTGCGTAGACTGTCGACAGTAGGTATTTTACGTCATTTATCGTTCGTAACATATCTAGATAGGTACCTTTGTGGATACCAAAGACATCTCAATCATCTCAATGATGATGAATTGAAAATCAATGAAGCTCACGCAACGCGCCGCACTTTAGAGTCATATTCTGACCGTCCCTGCATTGAAGAATCTACCTATACGTACATACAGGACGAAGTGAGTTTGGTAGTACCACAGATAATAGTACCTATTTATACTTTATGTCGGAAGACCCTTATTTATTAATGAACAGAAGTAGGTACATACTAGCAGTTCCCCGCGGTTTCACTCACGGTAATTTCGAAGTCCCGGCGGGAATTCCCGCTTACAATAAAGCCTATCCCATCAAAAACAAACTTGTAAAAAAGTCCCAAGTCTCGCAACTCAGTTCTTCTACAGTAAAAAGTTGTGAGATCAATGTAATACCAAGCCTGTTAATTTATTCAGTGCCTACTTAAGGGTCCTTCTGTCTAAAGTTATCATGTTATAAGCTAATCTAATAACATTTTATAGTGACTATATCAAATTTAAGAATCTTTTATGTTTTAAATAGATTGATTGGCTTGGCCATCACGTGAAAACACAATATATCTCACATGTAATACATAATTATGGTTCTAAACTATCTAATTTAATTATAATAAGTATGTATTACTTGTGAGATACATTGTGTTTTCACGTGATCGCCAAGCCAATCAATCTATTTAAAACATAAAAGATTTTTAAATTTGATATAGTCACTATAAAATGTTATTAGATTAGCTTATAACATGATAACTTTAGACAGAAGGACCCTTAAGTAGGCACTGAATAAATTAACAGACTTGGTATTACAATCTCACAACTTTTTACTGTAGAAGAACTGAGTTGCGAGACTTGGGACTTTTTTACAAGTTTGTTTTTGATGGGATCTCATTTCTTTTTGTAAATGGTCTTCCTCCTTTGAGCAATTTAGTCTACTTTAATAACTTGATAGATTTTGGTACAACTTTATAATATATATAAACACATGCCCCATTCTTGCTTTTTCATTCCGTTGACCATTGTACCTTTGAACATAATTATGTCTAGGTAACTATGTATCTACACTTTATATCTAGGTAGGTAACTAGCTACACTTATTATTATTATTTATTAATATCTGGGCAACCGAGCTTTGCTCGGCTTAAATAGCTGTTCCCCGCGGTTTAACCCACGTTAATTTCGGAGATCCCGCGGGTATTCTGAGATAAAAGTACTACCCTATGTCCTTTCCTGTACCCTTGACAACGTGTAGTATGCAATAATTAATTCACCCGCGTTGATATCAGAGTTCGCGCGGGAATTCCAGAAATGAATCCTAGCTAGATCGATTTATGGCCCCCGAAATCCCCTGTATACAAAATTTCATGAAAATCGTTGGAGCATTCAGATTAGGGTAATTTTATCTCGGAATTCCCGAAGGATCTCCGAAATTAACGCTGGTGAAATCTCATGAAATTTTGCATGCACGTTGTCAGAGGTAAAGAAAACCTAGGGATATAGGGTAATAACTACTTTGCATCTCTGAATTCCCGCGGGATCTCCGAAATTAACGCGGGTGAAACCGCGGGGAACAGCTAGTCTCATATATTTATATGGGATTACAAAGTTATTTGTGCAGTTGGTACATATAACTGCATATATAACTTTGTAATTCCATACATTTATATGGGATTACAAAGTTATTTATGCAGTTAGTTTATCTAGAAAACTGGACCGAAATTGCAAAATATTTTAATTTTTCCTTGATTTATACAATAAACACTAATTGTATTCTAAATTTCAAACTTCTATGTCTGCTAGAAGTGCCTTAGAGTTTTGATGATCGGTCAGTGAGTGAGTGAGTGAGTGACCTACAAAATTAAGAAACTTTGACTAGTTATAATTCTTAAACTACTGGTTCAAATCGAATGAAATTTAAATTATACCGTCTTTATACAATACCTGCTTGTTTACTAAAAATTCAGGCTTCTAGTTTTATCCACAACGAAGTTATAGGGGGTCGAAAATGGCCTTAATTGCTTCGAGAAAAGGATATCGAGAAAAGGATAGTACGGCCGTGCCGCTTTTGTTGCTCGACTTGGCGGGGGCACTGCCGTGCCCCCAGATGTTACTCGGGGAGCAATCTAATGGTGAAACAATTTTTTAAATTTGTTCAGTAGTTTTTGAGTTAAATTATAACAAACAAACAAATCTCTATTCCTCATTATAATTCCTCATTATAAACAGGCTGTTAAAAAAGCATCTAAAATGTTGGGATTCATTGTCAGAAATGGGAAACTTTTTCGAAGATGGCAGACTAGAGTTCTTCTTTACAATAGCTTGGTGCGAAGTGTACTTGAGTATTGTAGTGTGGTGTGGAGGCCTCATTATGCTACTCATACACTAAGACTTGAAAGAATACAGAAAAGGTTCATCTGGCATCTATCATATGGTGTGAAACATCTTCGTAAGGTCTCTTATCACGACAGATTGAATCACTTTAAGTTAAACTCTTTACAAAAGCGTAGGACCTTATCAGACTTACGGCCGCACTCAGAGTCGACTTTAATGATTACTTAGTTAAGTATAGATTTTTAAAACAAAACTGCCGCACTCAGGGACGTTCAGTAAATTAATGTTAGTTGGCATTTAAAGAGACGTAACTTAATTAGTTAAATGCCAATTAACATTAATTTATGAAACTTGTCTGATTGCGACAGTTTTGTTTTAAAAATCTATACTTAACTAAGTAATCATTAAAGTCGACTCTGAGTGCGGCGGTTAAATTTTCTATTTAAAATTTTTAGAGGCCATCTTGATTGCCCTCAGTTACTGAATAAATTCAATTTTAAAGCACCCAGAAGACAATCTCGTAACCCCATACCATTACTGGTTCCCCCACTTCGAACAACCGCCCTTGGTTTTAATTCTCCAATTCCAAGACTCAGCAGACTGTACAACAATCACTGTGGTGCTATAGATATTAATGCAGATTCTTTTTCTTCATATCGCAGACACTTTCTGAACGTAATCCCCAATTAATTTGCAATCTTGGTTTTTTTTTGTTTTATTGTTTGCGTGGCTAAAATTTTTATCAATTCCTTGACCAGCTGTAGTTGTCCGATTTTCACTTAATTTAGAACCCATAATAAATAAATAAATTTAAAAATAAAAAATGTTAACAGCTTTGCATGGATGCTGACAATCTTTCGATATTTTTGGTCTTATTAGACTTAAATACTTTAAACATGTGATGTTAACCTGTAGTTAGATTATACAATTAGCTTGGTACTTTTCTCATGTATATTATAAAATTATCATTGTAATAATCGTTGGTTAACTTAATAAATAAATAAATAAATAATCTACTACGACCTATCTCCTTCTTTATAAATAAAAATGAATATTTGTATGTCTGTTTTCTATGCGTTTCGAAACCATTAGTCCGATTGTGATGAAACTTTGGCGGATCGTTCTGCCTGCGTCCGCAAAGGTTCCTGATCTCAAAACTCACGCAGGTGAAACCGCGGGGCACAGCTATTAGTATAGGTTCTAGTTACTAGTAAGGTCGAGATAGGTATTAAAAAAAACTCAACAGACACTTTTATAATATAAAAGTTATAGATAGGTAGGTATTATTAAAAAAAATCACTTATTAGGTAAGTACATGACAAAAATAAAACAAAATCTAAAAAATTACATCGTATTACAGGTATTTCATTACTTCCCACCACCAGCATTAACAGTTTGCTTTAATATACCAATATTCCTTAAAAACCGCACTATAAATGGTGTTGCCGTTAATGTAATAGCTATTCTCACAGGAGCGAAAACTTTGTGAACGGCGTACGCAATGACGAAGGTACCGGCATTGCACGCGGCTAGTTTTGATATTTTCCCTTCACCGATATTTAGGTATTCCAACATTGCCACTACATCGACGCCGCTGAAAAAAAAAGCGACAATTAAAAATATGATTAGTTACATGTTACGGCTTTCAGAGTGTGGAAAATATTTATATTTCATTGACCACAAAACACTATTTAATATAATAATTTATTACAATATTTATCTGTTTTCACTAGAGGACGGAACGGATTAAGTATACCTAACACCACCGCGCCGCCCTTCAGAACCACTTACTCTCTGCTTTTTTAGTTTTTAGTCATTTCTATTCATTGTGGTATTCAATAAAGTTTTTTCATTCATTAGTTCACCGTGTCGTATCGTTACAGTAAATATTTTATTGGTTTACTTTAGATTATTACCAATAAAGGGTCCCTATATTAAATTAAGTAATATAATATACTTATTACTTAATCCAATGCCTTTAGGTTGAAAATGACAACTGTAATGTTACTAGTTTATTTTTTAACACTAGCACTCGCAACTCAAAAGGCATGTGAGGCATACCTATGTCGTCCCTTTATATGAAACCAGTTGCTTAGAATTTTTATGTAGCCAATTAAAACCAGACCTGCATGGCTAAGCAGGATTAGTTATATGAATTATAAAATTACTTCGTAAAAACCGGATCTCTCACTTTAGTATTTTACCAACACTTTATAGGTGGGTACCTACTGTATGCCAAATTCGGTTTAGTTTGTTTTTATTTTTCTAATATGCAAAAATAGCTATCAGAGTAAAAAGGCTGAAGTGTTTCATCTCAAATTACAAACGCGCGTAAACTTCTAAAAAGAGATGCTCATGCACTCCTAAGACTTTCGTTACCTACTACACGTGGTCCAGATTCTTGAATGTTAGTTAACACTTATTTTTTTAGTACAGTCAACAGCAGTAGGAGCACACCATGTCTTCAAAATAGTTCTGCACAACAATAGGACCTACTAAAATTTTTTTAGCATCGTGTTAATATCATACAAACATATTTTCACAATTACCTTATCAATTGAGGTTAGCCTACCTAACGACTGAAAGTCGTCATCATTGTATGACAATGATGACGACTTTCAGTTTGCTATTAAATAGATATTTGATATTATGTACGTGTGCTCAGTTTTAAGTATAACTAAAACTCTGGGTAATCACGACAATCAGAAACTTTTGATGCTGACTGTACATTCGGCAGCAAATCTGTCCGTGTATTAGCGTTAATTGGGCACATTAAATGCATAATTAAATTAATTAATTAAATGAGTCTCCCAAAAATTAAATTATTAACAAGGTAGGTAACTATAAGGTAGGTACTTACATTGATTTGCTCTTCTACAGATTGTACCCGCAAATTTATGTATATGTAAATATTTATGGTTTTGTATCGCATATGGTAGGTATAGTATGTCTTCATGTATAGGGTGTGTATTTGTAGGTACACTGTAGGTGTGTGTGTAAGGTAAGTATATTGATATATAATATGTGGATATTTATATATATACTAGCTGTCCCCCGCGATTTCATCCGCGGTAATTTCGGAGTTCCCGCGGAGGTTGCGGGAAAAAGTACTCTATGTCCTTCAGTTCCCGAGGGAATTCCGGGATAAAAACTATCCTATCTTTTAAGTTGGCCCATATTATGAATGGTTACAAAATTTTATCAAAATCCGTTCAGTAGTTTCGGAGTCCATCGCGGACAAACAACACGCGATTTATATATATTAGACTAGCTGTCCCCCGCGATTTCATCCGCGGTAATTTCGGAGTTCTCGCGGGAATTAAAAACTATCCTATCTTTTAAGTTGGACCATATTATAAATGGTTACAAAATTTTATCAAAATCCGTTCCGTAGTTTCGGAGTCCATCGCGGACAAACAACGTGACACGTGATTTATATATATTAGATTAGATTTACAATTATGCGTTTGTGTCATATAGCTTATGTATATATTTATGTACTAGCTGTCCTGCGCGGTTTCACCCGCGATAATTCCGAAGTTCCCGCAGAATTGTACCATACAAAACATTGCAACCCCTTTTCATCCCCTTAGGGGTTGAATTTTCAAAAATACTTTCTTATCGGATGCCTACGTCATACAAAGAACACACCCTCCAAGTTTCAGGCCTCTACGATCAGCAGTTTAGGCTGTGCGTTGATCCATCAGTCATTCAGGACAAAGCATTTTATATGTATAGATAGATAGATTTGTGCATGTGTTTGTATATGCTCTGACCTCTTACGATTTGGTATAACAAATCATTATTATTGCAAATAATTTACTCTATCTTAATTGCATGTTGTCTTTTTCTATAACCATGATATGACTCAGCGCGTTTCCCTTGCGATATATTTTATGCTATTGTACTGGTGCACATTATGTTGACGATAAATAAATAAATGATGTAAATTACGTACCAGTCTATTGATGGCTTTTCTTTTGTGTCATTTCTAAGTAAGAAATTATTCTGTAATGCTGTTGACTGTAATAAATAAATAAAGGAAAGTCCCGATAGGTATGTCAGCAGGTCATTAGAGGTTAGCAAATAGGTAGGTACCTAATTTAAAACGTACCTAGATACAAGCACGTAGCATCCTCCCAGAGAGATAAGCGAAATAGAGACATGAAACACTATCACAGTTGAGCCGTATTCTTTAACAGCCTTCTTTAACTGTTCTTTCGCGTTCAATGGTGGATTTGCATTTGTACTCATGGCTCTCATTCCAACTGTGAACGCTATGCTTTGAAAAGAACAATGTTATCAACATTAGCAGACGTAGTAACAATATTAGAGTACAAGGACAGCTGGCACTCCCAAATCCCACGTCTAAGTAGGTACCTAGGTACCTACGAAATAGATGCGTTCAATCCCTACTAATATTATGTACAAATGCGAAAATAACTGTTCGTCTGACTGTCTGTTACGCTTTCACGCCTTAACGGCTCATCCGATCATCATGAAATTTTGCATACCTACACGCTGTCACGGGTACAGAGGCCTAGGGTACTTTTTATCCCGGAATTCTCGCAGAATTCTCGCAGGGACTCCGAAATTAACGCGGGTGAAACCGAGGGGACATCTATAGTTAAACATATTTGTAAAAACTACTTAGAGCTACCTAGTACCTACCTTTATTTCTATTCTTTTCTTCTCAATTATATCTACTCAATGAAATCAACTATTTTTAAGATCCTATTTCTGTAGGTATAGGTATTTTTTGATTCAATACTTAGGTATCTGACGAAACCATATTTTGTTACGTAAGGTCTCATACGAAATAAAATCTGAGCGTAAGGTACGTTACATGCTGTCGTGTACAAAGAAGTAGATATAGTATATCAAAAACAATCTTGAGAACAATAACTAGCAAATCTACAGTAACTTTCCTATTAAGTTGTTAATTGTGATCGAGTTTTACACCTTTATTGGAGCATTTCAAGTCAACGTTATATCTATTACCTAAGTCTTTTTTTCTACAGAATGTACGTAGGTATATCTAGGTTAGCAGTTCCCGAGAGAACCTCGAAATTCGCGTAGTTAAAAAATCTTCAATAAAAATTTATTGACTAACTTGCTCTAAGTTTTAAATTTGCTCACATACCTAATCATCACATCACTGGAAGTCATGCTCTTACCATGAAACCACCAATAAGTAAAAAAAACTATATAATCATGATGTTTTTCCACCCTTATTTGAATGTAAGTAAAACTAATTAGAATTGGTAATACAGGATCGACATTTAAATAAGGGTCTAATTTATCACCATCAAGGGCTTCTTTTGATCTTTTTATAAACATTATAAACAACATCAATAAACAACAAAAATATTCTGAATGTTCATCAAAATTAAATATCATGAAAATTTATTATTTTCAATGCAGTTCAAGTTTAGAATTGATTAGATCTATTCAGCTGCTAATATGCAACTTTTTCAACTACCCTTAAAGTCAAACCGCACTGGAGCGACACAGTAGCGAAGCGGCGCTGCGCGACAGCGGAGCGACACTGCTAGAAAATAGTTATTTGTGCAACAAGAGAGCAAAGTCATTTTTTGCTGCGAGTGCTGATTTTGAATTCTGAGCAAGCGATGGATTCAACGAATGGATCGCGAGTGTAGCGAGTAATTCTAAAGTTGAATCCTAAGTGCGGCGAGGGATTCAAAGGCACGAGATTCAAAAAAACTTTGCTCTCGTGTAACACACATAACTTTTCACTTCAGCAGCGAGAACACTTTAGGAGATATAGTTTACAGTTTAAATATCAGTTTTATTTGCAGTTAATACTTATTTTCGTTTAAATACAACAATAAGTTAAAAATTCAATAAATTACATTGTAAGACATAATTATTTTTTTGCAAAATTTCTTTAGTTAGTACAAATTTCCGAACGTTTGTCTTTGAGGTCGAATTCAAAATCGGAACTTCGAAAGGGCTGGTCTTTGTCTCTCTCTCTTTCTAATGGCGGGAAAGAATATAGAGTGTAAATGTTTCGAATTGTATGATTAACCCAAGGCTGAATAAGATATTCGCGGTTTTATGAAAACAAAAATTAAAAAGTTACTTTGTCTCACTCAGTGAGCAAAATGCGATTTTGCTCACTGATTTCAGGCAGCAAAACCTACATGTTTGAGCTGCTGAAGTGAAAATATTATTATTATTGTTTTATAAGAATTAAAACGCACTACAGCGGCGCAGCAGCGGAGCGGCGCTTCGCAGCGCGGCAGAGTTGCCTTTGCCACGCCGCGCCGTCGTGTCGCGCCGCGCAGTGCATCTGCCCGCAAGTGTATATCTTCTAATATATTCAAGACGTGTCACGTTGTTTGTCCGCGATGGACTCCGAAACTACTGAACGGATTATGGTAAAATTTTGTACCATTTTGTACCATTCATAAAATGGTCCAACTTAAAAGATAGGATAGTTTTTATCCCGGAATTCGTCGTGGAAAAAGCGTGTCTTCATATCGTGAATTTGGAATATCATGAACCCATATAGATAAACCGCTTTTTTTTTCTTTCTAGTTTTTCTACCTCGTCGCATTATAAACCTACCACGATTAGTTCTTTGCTTATTTCGTCCATATCATTAGTCAGATAACCAACAAATGAAATTTTTTACCGCAACGCGCCGCTCCTCCGCTGCTATAGTGCGTTTAGGAGTGACCGCGCCGCCGCTCCGCTGCAACGCCGCGCCGCGCTTCGCAAGTGCGGTTTGACACTGTGAAGTGTAATCTACCTACTCTGTATAAATCTTATTTTTTTGTTTATTCAAAAGAAAAGTACATAGTCTTTTATACAGTCCAGACACGAAATAAACCCACGGGTTTATTTCGTGTCACATCTAGCATATAGTTTTAAAAGATACATTCACATACTTTTATTAAAAAGCTTCAGACGAAATTCATTTCTAAGCATCAAATAATGAGCACTGTGCAGGTGATCTGATAAATACTTGTATCCTTGACCCCATTGTGAGCCAGGCATGTTCAGGTGTGTGTGGTTGCCGCTGAATGGACTCGGTACATTGCTCTGCATTGTAGAAGATAAACTGACTGCACCTCTACAGTCATACTTGTTCACATGTGGGTCAAAATTAGATGTTATATCAATCTTGGGTAATTGTTGCTCCTGTTTTTTGTAATAAGAATTGATAACAGGTCCTGACAAATCTCTTTCTCGTAATGGTGAGAACCTGCCTACTTCTGCTGCATTTATGTCCACCACATTTGTTGGCAATTTAAGTGTGACAGCCTGAGGGAAGTGCAAACTTACTGGAAGGCGGATGCCCTTCTTCATCTGATGGGTTCCATCTGGTAAAACAATTTTTGTGTATTATAACATCATCTTGAAAGAGATCATACAAAAAAACAGGAAAGTTATGATATTTGGTAAATTATATTAAAATTTGAATCCTAAAGATAGTGGGTACTGGACCTCATTCTATATTTTTGTAATTGATTAACAATACCAGTGAAAGTTGCCTTACTTTTACTCGAAGATCGATTTGAAATAGTTATTTGAGCAATAAGAGAGCAAAGTCGTTTTTTGCTGCGAGTGCTGATTTTGAATTCTGAGCAAGCGATGGATTCAACGAATGGATCGCGAGTGTAGCGAGTAATTCTAAAGTTGAATCCTAAGTGTGGCGAGGGATTCAAAGGCACGAGATGCAAAAAAAACTTTGCTCTCGTGTAACACACATAACTTTTCACTTCAGCAGCGAGAACACTTTAGGAGATATAGTTTACAGTTTAAATATCAGTTTAATTTGCAGTTAATACTTATTTTCGTTTAAATACAACAATAAGTTAAAAATTCAATAAAGTACATTGTAAGACATAATTATTTTTTTGCAAAATTTCTTTAGTTAGTACAAATTTCCGAACGTGTTTGTCTTTGAGGTCGAATTCAAAATCGGAACTTCGAAAGGGCTGGTCTTTATCTCTCTCTCTCTCTCTTTCTAATAGCGGGAAAGAGATAGAGTGTAAATGTTTCGAATTGTATGATTAACCCAAGGCTGAATAAGATATTCGCAGCTTTCTGAAAACATAAATTAAAAAGTTATTTTGTCTCACTCAGTGAGCAAAATCGCATTTTGCTCGTCCCGCGGAATTCCGGGTTCGCGTGTTTGTGAAATTGTAGGGAATAAATAATCTCCGGATCTACTCAACCGATTTTAGAAATTCTTTCACTTATAAGAAGCTACAGTGATCCTGAATGACAGAGGATACTTTTATCCCGCAATTCCTGCGGGAACTCCGGAGATTGTGAGTTTGTGAGGTTGTAGGGGGGTAATCTCTGGATCTACTGAACCAATTCTAAAAATTCATTCACTTATAAGAAGCTACAGTGATCCTGAGTGACAAAGGGCACTTTTTGTCCCGGAATTCCCGCGGGAACTCCGGAGTTTGTGAGTTTGTAATCTATGGATCTACTGAACCGATTTTGAAAATTCTTTCACTTCTAGATAGGAAGCTAAAGTGATCCTAAGTGACATAGGGTACTATTTATACCGGAATTCCCGCGAGAACTCCGAAATAACCGCGGGGGTCAGCTTGTTATAAATAGAAATGAATGTTTGTATGTCTGTCCTCTATGCGTTTCGAAACCATTGGTCCGATTGTGACGAAACTTTGGCGGGTTGTTCTACCTGCATCCACAAAGGTTCCTGATCCCAAAATTCACGGGGTGAAACCGCGGAGCACAGCTAGTTATTAATATTCTGAAAATTTCTGTATACTTTGTACTAAACAATACACGCGATTTTGGGTATGCGGGTGGGGGGGGATGTTGGGGGGTTTGCTAAAAACATCACGTGATAAATGGATACTTCCTTGTGTAAACTAGAATATTTTGTTTATTTATTGTTTATTTAAGTTAAAAAATCAAGACAAATCAACTCAAAAATATAAAATCTTCTTGTAAATGAGAGAAAATCAACTAAAAATATAAAATGGAGTCAACAAAGAATTAAAACTTACTAGGGAGGATGTATTTATAAAAATTGCTGAAAACTATTTGTATTGATATGTATATATAAAAAAAAGTATTTGATATATCAAATGCTATATAAAAAAAGTATTTGATATATATTGGATATATATCCATTGATTTATATCCTCGCATTATTTTGATTAAGATAAACAAAATAAATAAAATTAACAAAATGTTGAAAGTGAAAAATAAACGAAATGTAAAACAGACTTCAAAACAGACAAAAATGCCCTAGGTACACTGAAAGTTACAAACTTCAATTTAATCCCAAAGACAAAAATGCATGTATTTTTATTGTTGGTATGTGCTACCTATTGATCGGTTTGAAGTCGGTGCCAAGCCTACTCGTGTCTGCCCAATTGGGTTGTTTTGTTCACAACAACATGCTCAGACACTTCCAATGTGGTGGGAGCAGACATAGCCTATCTACCTATCACCTATTTGGCTTCCCACTCGGGTTGTTTTGTTCACAGTGGAAATAGCTTATCTACCTGTTACCTATTTGGCTTAGCATTTATGAAAAAAAGAAAAGAATTTTTTTTGTTTAACTACATTCATAGTGGTAGATCATTACTTTTGATTTGAAAATAAAGATTATCTTGACTTGAATGAATTAATTCAGAAAGTGTTACAAATTTCATCCAGTCACATGGTGCATTGGCTTACGCAAAATATTTTTTTTTATTTATTCATTCTTTATTGCACAACAACTACAAATGGCGAACTTAATGCCTTGCGGCATTTTCTACCAGTTAACCATTGGCATTTATAACAATACAAAAAGAGTAGGGTGCAATTATTAATAATTAAAATTAAATTTACATAGCAGCTGTAAAGTAGAAACAAATAAGCACAAGATAAGTAGAAACAAATAAGCACAAATAAGCTACAATAAATGAATAGGTAGGTACACACACAAGATAGGAAAAATTACGAAGCAGAGATTAGGTCTTATTACAATTTTGCTGGTTAAGGAAGTGATAGTAAACTTTGCTCTTAAAGATATTCAGTGATGGGGCCATAGGGGGAAATAGGGGTTTTATCTAGGGCAATCATCACCCACCCTGCATCCCTCCCCCAGTTTTACATTAAGTGATTAAACAGTGAATCTTTATTAATTTGCATTGCCCACCCAGCCTCCCCACTAGCTCTGCCTGTGCCAGTTTGGTGTTTATGACCATCATAGCATCCAAATTTTTTTCTTACACTTAGGTAGGTAGGTATATAATTATATTTGTATTTGGTAGCACGCTATATTTTTAATTTAGTTAATAAGTACTTAAGGATCTTCGATTACCTCGGTACAGTATAAAATAAATAGTATAAAAAAATAACTTACCATGAAAAACACTCGTCACTTGATTCTTTCCAAACAAACAACCGTAAGATAGCGAACAAATTCTATACGACATTCCTAAATAAGTGGATATGTACCTACTCTTCTTAGAGACCGAAAGACCACAATAACACAATAATTGACAATACGTGTGCAACGTAGGCTCACGTAGTGATTACCTTCTCTCTGCGTAGGCCGATAGGCTCAACCAGAGAGAATCAAGCGTGTACCAGACTGTTGTAAACAAGCCTCTCCGCAGTCACCTTGGCGGGAGGTTGTTTTTTTCCGCCGTTAGTGTTTAGGTCCAGACTTGTTGTAAACAAGGCTCCAACTTCAATGTGCTTTTGTCTCTCGCATCGGAAACATCTCTGCAATGGCTCCTTGCCTTTCAAAATTTCAAAAAGTTGGTGTGGCTTTCGCTCTTTTGAGTGCAATTGAGGAAAAAAAAGAGAAAATATAAAATAAAATATTCCCACACAATTTTTTTTTGGGATTGAGAGGTCCCAGAGATACGGCAGATCCCTATAGAGTCGGTAAACTCGATAAGAATATTTTTATTCTTGCGTCATTTTCATATGTACCTACGCGTGCGAATGAATAAATTACTCTACGCGCCAGCGCTCCCCGTGACTGCCGCCGCCACTCAACTGCGCTTGCGTGGTTTACAATAAGGCCCGCCGCCGATTGTGACTTTTTGTCGACGTGACTTTCTGTCACTTAGTCAAGTGCAATGAAAACTATACTGAGTGCGCTCATTATGGTAACGTGATAATACGGTGACTCAGTATAGTTTTCATTGCACTTGACTAAGTGACAGAAAGTCACGTCGACAAAAAGTCACAATCGGCGGCGGGCCTAAACGTCCACACAGCGGGCCGCCGGCGGTGGGATCTCAGCAAGTTTCCAACGCGCGCCCACAAACCAAGGTCGTGGAAAAGAAACAGAAATTTCGTTGCAAACAACCGTCCGCACTGTTTTAAACAGCGGTTGGAAACTTCCGTTTTGGGCTTGTTTACAACAGTCTGGTACACGTTTCACTTGGGCTCAACGAAGACGTAGTGATTAGTTACCACAAATTAACTAGACATATGTCTAAAGACCTTCTCTCCTCAGAAGAATAACTCTCAGAAGAATTTATTCTTCTGAGCTTCTCTCTAAAACCACAAATTAACTAGATTTATGAAAAAACAACTTGAATTATATATAGCTAGGGAGCTGGTGGCAATTTAGGTTTATGTTATCATTTCTGCCATCAATGGGCATGTTGACTAATTTTTATTTTTTAATACAGTTGCTCAAAAAGTGACGTATTGCAGGGACGTTTAGCGTTCGGGATGTGGGCTATTACATACTCGAGCTTTTTGTTTACCTTTCCCGAACTCGTGCGTTCTCTTTGCCAACTGTCAAATGGCGACACGACTTTGACACACTTTTTTGCATTGCGAAACGTAGGTTTCGCATTACTAATACGACTAACGCCATCTCTTGATCACAGTTCGAACTTAGTTGAGTTTGTTGTGTTTTTGATATTTTATTAAATTTCTTCATTTTTTTCGCAACTGTATTAAAAATAGTTGTTCAGTACACGTGCGGAACCGTCATTGCAACTAGTTCCGACTGTCAACCCTCAACTTCGGCTGCGCCTCGGCTCGGGTAGACATTTGTCGGAACTCTTTGCAATGACAGGCTTTCCGCACTTATAATGAAATATACTATTTTAGTCAGTCTTGTAGATTATTAAAAAATATTGGACACGTATTTTTTCTTTTTTTACGTAATCAAAAAATTACGGCGATATACTGAGTTGAAATTTTGCGTGACGTCACTATTCTGACATTTTGTATGGCGGTTTTGCGGTTAATGACGTCACGACTCCCTCACCCTAAAGTTTAATGCGCTTTATTTCTGTATATTTTAATTTATTTAAAAAAGCAAAAAATATGTGTCTATTGTTTTTTTATTTTCTAACTGACGGACTAATTAGAATTTTGCTTTTCAAAAGTCGTCAACATCCCTATTATATTATCTTATTAAATACGTTTCATAGATAGTGAAATTAAAGCTGGCAGAAGTCAGGATGGTGGGAGTTTTTCTTAATTAAGCAATAAGCATCTCAGCTTATTTTTCTTACAGTTATTTTTATAAAAACTCCCACCATCCTGACTTCTGCCAGCTTTAATTTCACAATCTATGAAACGTATTTAATAAGATATAATTGATGGCAGAAACGATAATATAACTGGACGCAGATAAGCAATAACATGTTAACCCACAAAATTAAGTTATTGATTCAGAACGATTTATTGAGAGTTAGGGAACATTTTTTAATTATGTGTTTACCTTATTACATTGCTTAAATATGTACTTAACCAAATATTGAACATGAAAAATGTTGATGCAAAATGGCGCTCCTACTTTTAAAACACGATTTACTTAAAATTTCTCCAGTGTGGGTTAACACACTATTGCTTATCTATGTCCAACTACTTTAATATGTTTTTTTTTTAATTAAAATTTCAAAATTATTTATAAAAGAAATCAGAGCTACCTGAACTCGCCACCTATTTTTTCGAGTTAATATAAGTGCAGACTACATTACGTCTTGGTATCAACGACGATGAAATCATATACCTAAAATGCCACCAGCTAGGGAGCTAATAGGAGCTTAAAATTATAGCGCGCTAATTTAAAATAACGTATAGCACTGACTATTTAAGCAGTCATTTTTTGCTATGACTATGTGATAAAGGGCCCCACATATTAACAGTCCGCCTACAGTCTCTGGTCCTATCGGTTGGCCTACCGTTCATGGTTTGCATAGCCCACACATTATAGCGATTATTGCCTGCCGGCAATGGTCGAATACCGGCTTTGAGTCTACACACTAGCAGGCGGCAATCGACAGTTTCACCCGCGCCAGCAGCGGCCTGAATAGCGGCTCGGGTGGTGATTACGGACTGTCCGGCCGATACATGTCGACGCAGGCCTGTGACGGCAAGCAGCCACACACGCTGGGTTTGGATTGCCCTTCAATCCAAAACCTTCAGGGGAACTGTGAGTCTGTGATCTAGTGAGATAAACTGAAAGGCTGATATCCGCCGGAGGACATTTAATGTGTGGGGCCCTTTAAGTGCCCTTTATGTGTTGAATGAACGCGACAACTGGCAGCGGCAGCTTAGCGTTGCCCAGGCGGCCAGCTTATTAGTTATTTAGTTTAGTGGATAATTCACTAAACGCGCGCACGCGATCACTAAGCGCGTTTTGCAAACCGATTTCGTTCGCAATTAGTTATTGTAAATATAAAAGAATTATTTGTGTTTATAGATTTTAGATAGTGAAGTTTTTTAGGATTAATTTGTGCATAAAGACGATTGTGTGTAAATACATTTTAGGTTAGTGAAAACTTTTAGCGAACAGTGCAAAAATGCACTTACAAATTACAATATCGTCTTTACCATACACAGTCACACATTCATAATCATATTACAGGCACAGGTAGGTAACTGTTTCCATTCGCTAAAAGTAAAAGAACAAACGTATGGCGTAACGTGTTATACTACTAATATTATAAATGTGAAAGTGTGGATGTTTGGATGTTTGTTACTCAATCACGCAAAAACTGCTGAACGAATTTGGATGAAACTTGGCATGCACGTCGTCAGGGGTACAGAGAAGGACATAGGGTACTTTTTATCCTGGAATTCTCACGGGAACCCCGAAATTGCTGAACGAATTTGGATGAAACTTGGCATGCACGTCGTCAGGGGTACAGAGAAGGACATAGGGTACTTTTTATCCCGGAATTCTCACGGGAACTCCGAAATTGTCGCGGGCACAGCTAGCAACTTATAAGGTTTTAGCAAGTTTGAACGCGCTCAGCGACCGTCCAGTACGTTTTAACAAAGCGTATCTAATCTAATAAGTAATAACGCGCGAGATCTAGCATGCTGCAAGTAGATCGCGCCCAGCAGCACATTATAAAATAGCGGCTTTTATAGCGCGCGAAAAATTTATAGTTTATAGCTATTACGGCTATAAAACATGTTATTGTTTTATAGCCGTTTTGAACAACATTTACCTAGTACTAAATACTCGTACAAAGCTATCATGGTGCGATCCGTTTTGTACAAACGGTGAAAGTTATTCTTCTGAGGTGAAAGCAAATAAGTATTATAATGATTACGAAGTTATCGTTTGTCAAAAATTACAGTCGGAAGGTCTTTAAAATTTTAGGTTATATGATTGGTTTTTTGAAAATTCCAAGTATGGCTCTTTCGATGGAAAAGCAGTAGGTATCCCACCCTTCTTTTTGACCACTCTTTCCAAAAATAAAATTAAAAAAAATGATATTCCAAAAGAAAAAATATTAAGTAAAAAAAGGTTGGTAATGTAGCAGAATGCTATAATAGGTAGTGCTCCCGCTTTGCTTGGCTCGTCTTGGCGGGGACACTGCCGTGCCCCCAGATATTTTACACTCAATGAAATACTTGTTTACACTAATTGATTTGAACGAAAGAAAAATCAAGTTTGCCAGTTTAAAAACCAAACGATCGACAAACGAAAAAACTAATCACAACGGAAATTGACGTTTGACAGTTCCGGAGACATTGCACTAGGTACCTACCTCCTCCGTTGGCACTGTTAGCACCAAAGAGTATATAACCACGTTAGCACCAAACGATGAAGTCATCGATGACGACATGCTTGCTCAGTGTACGAAGGACGACAGCGCAATTTGAACAGTAGTTTGCATGAATATAGCGCACGCGAGCACGTAAAGTGCAATTTGGACCGACCCAATGGCTGGTACGATGGCAATCGGAAAGTAAAGTGCTACCTAGTACCTATGGGCTAACAAAACAGTCAACTCGTCTTGTAATTATGTTTGTAACTTAAAAGTTGAAAACACAATATGTGAGTATGGATGTTCAACAATGAACAGGGAGGCTATTCTCACACATTCGAAATTGACTTGAACTCGAGATAAAGTTCGAATTCGAACATTAAATCGAGATGAAGCCAAGTTGAGCAATTCTCGACGTCATGTCACACATTTCTCGAATGAAAGCCGTTCGAATTGCTTTTTTAATTAATTTTAATATTATTATTTGTTAAAATTCTGTTTATTTTCGCTTTTCAGCGGGTTTGTTTGTAATTTATTTAAGTTACAATAGCCTAATGTCAACTGCTCATCACCTTTTACAAAATATTGCTTTTCCCGATGCGAAGACGTTAATTTTTGAGGAGTTCTCCTGGTAGGTACATTGGGCTATAGGTATAGACAAGTATACCACCTTGTAAAATTTATACTGTTTGTAAAACGTCTGTATGACGTTATTGTCGCAAAGAGCGATTCTATAGGTACCTCATTGTGGGTTAGCCTGAGTTCACTGCTGAACTATTAAACTATAAAGCATGAGGAAAGTCTGACTACGAGCACCCCTCAGGTGCTCGGGCGAACATGGCTAAAGTCTAAAGACGAACACCCCTCAGGTGCTCGGGCGAGTCTAAATACGAGCACCCCTCAGATGCTCGGGCGGGTCTAAACACGAGCACCCCTCAGGTGCTCGGGCGGTCTAAATACGAGCACCCCTCAGGTTCTCGGGCGGTCTAAATATGAGCACCCCTCAGGTGCTCGGGCGGCTGGTCACATACACTAAACTGAGATTGTGAGACGAGGTTTACTGCACCAACTCGTCTCATCTAAGGTTCTGATAGTCGCCTCCAACCACCCCTAACTGCGACCCCTTACCACACAACTAAACTGTGACCACTGAGCTAAAACTGTATACGGTGCTGAGTATAAAACGTCTGAGCTGGCCCAACGGCCGTGTTCTTTCTTATAGTTTTTATACCGCTAGTTAAAAACACAAATTACATCAACGACATGAAATTCAATAGAGTGTAGCTAATGTAAATCAACGCTCACCAAAATATTCAGGAAAACAGACACATTCACCCTTCACAGTTCACAGTATCTAAAAGTACTCTGTGCCTCGCACAGATCGACAGTGCTGTCTAGTGTCTCGTCGCCGCTCGCCCTGCTTGTCCCGAAACGCCGCCGAAGTCGCGCGAAAGATGCCGAACACTCGGGCGCAGCGTTTAAACGATTTTGAAGATAAACATTATAAAAATTCGCGCCATTCGCGACAGTTATAAAATGCCGTTTTTGCAGCTCCAAGCTTCAAATTCCAATAAAAAAAAGCGAAGAAAGAATATTGGAGCTGCAAAAACGGCAACTTATAGTGTCATAAAGACGTTTTACAAACAGTGTAAATTTTGCAAGATGGTATACTTGTCTATGTGGCCCACTATACATTACCATCAGTTCCACTTTACCATATACATTGTGACGAGCATAAAATGTTTAGAAAACAAATTAAAGTAACGGATTGGAACCTGTGAAATACCTTTTATTGAGTAGTTCCGATGACCATCTGTGGTCCTCATCGTCAGTTAAGCTTTCCATTTTGCTTTCCGAAAGCAAATGAACGATTTACTATAAAAAATACCCAAATCTCTATAGAGTTCCCTCGATCATCAGATCCCGACTCGGTGGCAATGGGACCTAAGTTGCAGCACACCCTGGACGCGACACCGATTAGCCGCTGTCACCGACGTCAGAAGCGGTGACACTATGGGCGGTTGCAAGGACATCGAATTGACACAAGAAGCCGTTTTTATAACTACCTGACAGATACTACGTCCGCACCTAACTTGTACATCATTTTTATTATTCATCATTATACTTATTATAATCCACACAGTTTATTCATTTCTTAGGCGTTAGGATCCTGCGCATCCTTAGTTGAGGACTAACGCCACCAACACACCCTTTCAAACGAAAAAAAAAATTATCAAAATTGGTTCACGCAGTCGAGAGTTGTGAGGTAACAAACAAAAAAAAAATTCGCGCCGAATTGAGAACCTCCTCCTTTTTGGGAAGTCGGTTAAAAAAGCAAAAAATACGTGTCTATATAAAACGTGTTAATTAATTAGGTACCTGAAAACCAGAAAGTTGTTTGCTCAGAATCAACTAGCGAATCGATCGCACTATGTTTTAATAAAGGTTATATTTTTTTAATTTTTATTAGTCCATGTCTAAATTATTTATAATACAATATTTGGCGCGTACGCCGCCGCCCGCAGCAAAAAAATTCGAAACGGTAGGCGCGGGCGACGTAGCGCTTGGAATTTCGTAGATAGGTCAACCTCCAAAGTAATGTTGAATAACTTTTAAAGTATAATTTTTTCCGACATAAAATATATTTTAACCATATTATTGTTTATTTTTTAAATGGGGTGTATCAAGTTTTCAGTTAATTCATTAACACGTTGTATATGGTGTCTATTAAAAATTGTTATTTTCTAACAGACTAATTAGAATTTTGATTTTCAAAAGTCGTCAACATCCCTGAAAAATTATGTAAATAGTTTGAATTCCTGTATCAGATATCAAACTAAAATACCTACCGTGAAACAAGCCGTACCGTGAACAACCCAATAATTTTTTTTTTTTTCATAGCAAACCTTGTATATTTTTGCATTTACTACAACTAAATAACCATATTATGCACGCATTTGCTATGTAAATTTTGTAATTCTCATTAAAAAAATTCAGTTATTTTCCACAAACTCAGACTTGTGCACGAGAAAACAGAGGCGATGGTAGCTTGTGGTCGCAGGAAGCACATCCCGATCCATTTCTCAGTACAAGGCCAAAGAATTCAACCTGCCAGTACTGTGAGCTGCCTGGGAATGCTAAGCTAGGGACCCTATTTCACGTCTTGACTTTTTTTGTCGATTTCTAGACTTGTTTGTTTTTCTGAAATTTAAAATAACAATCTCAGACGAAATAATTTTTTCGTCTGAGATAACAATATAATTGAACTTTTGACGATTATACAATAGAAATTTTTATCTTAATAAAATATAGGTAGACTATATCCTAAAGTTCTGAATAAAAAAACTACCTTTAAAATAGCTGAGGGTTTTAAGGTATCGAAGTTGAAATCTTACCATATTTTATTAATATATTGTTTAAGATATAATCTACATAATAAAATATCTGATGTGACAACCCTAAGCACTTTTTAATAAAGGGCAATGTTGGCAAGCATGGGTTGAAAAAGTTTAAGGTAACTTTGCCCATAGTCCTAAAATTTGATTACCAAAGTCTTTAACATTGAAACTCAAATTAAAATACTTAATAATTGTTACTCTATATCATACAATTCGATAATCTTACCTGCGTTTTCGCCATGAAGTATAATAGGGTACTTGCATGAAATTTTTTTTTCAGTCTATTTTAAAGATATATGGCCTACTTAGACAAAGCAAGAAAAAGAAAAAAAATATATGCATAAATTAATGAAATAGAGCGTTTCAAAGTTCCTACTTTAGACTTTACCGCCGAAACGCGAAATGACGTCACTTGTTCAAAATTACGCCTTATTAATCTGTGATAGAAATGTCACTGTCGCATTGACAGGGTCATGCGACACTGACAGACAGATAACTTCAATGTCCAAAAGCGAAATTAAGGTTGAACTGTGTCGAGTTACTTCCAAAAGTTCCAGTAAAGAATCGAAATGCATCTTACTGGTGCATTTTAAAGTAAAAAACTTCAGAAAATGAAAATATGCGTGGACTGTATGCACTTAGTTTCTTTTGCCTTCTCTGAAAGAGGTAAATCTTTCCTAAAAAAAATAAAAGTGACGTCATGTGTTAAGCGTGGCTGTGATTGGTGTTTCGTTGCAACGTTCCGTTTCACAAAATTAAAAGTTAAATATTTCGGAAACTATTGAATTTTTTTTAGTAAATCTTTCACGATAACGCTTTTCTAAGGCTCTATTTTTGAAATATTGACACAATTTCTTATTATAAATTTCATGCAAGTACCCTATTCACAAAAACTTTACTGCTAAAATTTGCCCGCAAAAATAAGCACCGCAGAATACTGAATGTACTTGTGAACGAATGCGATACACTATGTTGCCACTAATATAATCTATTTTCTAACCTACTAAAAATATTGCCATAAACTTTGATTTATTTTGCCTGTTAGCGGATATGCTTATAAACTGCTCTTTGGGCAAAGATACCTTGGTTGGCAAAGTTGGCATATTCCGCGGTACCTACTTGTTCTGCTCCCTTGAACGACTATTCTTTTGGTGGTTTGATAATAAGAGGCGACAAACATTTACGTTGTACATGTACGTTGTCAGGGGTACAGAGAAGGACATAGGGTACTTTTTATCCCGGAATTCCCGCGGGAACTCCGAAATTACCGCGGGTGAAACCGCGCGGCACAGCTAGTGATATTATAAGTATTGAAGGACACAACTGTCACACAGAACATTAAATATGAACAGTTTGGACAAAAAATAATAGTAGTGTTCGCAGATAATACAATTCTATAGTGTTAAAATGGATGAAATAAAATGACTTTTAAAAAATTCACTGATTTTTATTTTAATAAAGTGATAGGTACCTTTTTTAAACTGACACATTTTGCATCTCAATAGTTTTGTCTAAACTTGTTTGGTATTTACATTGAAAATAGAAAAGTACCTAACCATGTGAATTGTGATTGCATACTTTGCCCATGTCTAAATGAATAATAATTATTATAATACAATATTTGGCGCGTACGCCGCCTGTAGCAAAAAAAATCAAATCGGTCATTGACACAGGTGCGGGCGTAGTGCTTGAAATTTCGTAGATAGATCCACCTCCAAACTGATTTTGAATAACTTTTAAAATATTAGTTTTTTCGACACAATTTATATTTTAATCATATTATTGTCTATTTTATTAGCTTTAACCCAAATTAATTTATTTAATAGCACGTTAACACATATTTAAATAATTTTTAAATCGCAGACTAATGAAATGTGATCAGATGGAAAAACTATACTCGGTAATGCTGTATACTGCTTAAGTTCTTCGTGGCTCGGCAACGGTACTACCTTTAATAAATGAAAAAATATTAGGATAATTATAGTTCCCACAAAAAAATAATTACGTAGTTACCTATTCAAACTAAATAAAATTTTTGACGGCTTACCTCTAAGAAAATTTGAATCAGAAAAGGCTGTAATTAATATTTTATATTTGCAAGGAATAATAATATTTAAGTAAAAAGTAAAAACTTTGCTATGACCCGTATGGGTACCTACTTAAAATATCTCTGCATTTTGTCCTCTACATTTTCCAGTGCAATGTGCGAGCTGGACAGCACCATTCTGCCGTGTTATAATATCTGGACATAGATAATGTGTTAACCCTCACTGGAGAAATTTTGAGTAAATCGTGTTTTAAAATGATGGAGCCATTTTCTGTCAACATCTTTTATGTTCAATATTTAGTTACTTATTTAAACAATGTAATAAGGTCAACATTTATACTTAAAAAACGTTGCCTGACTCTCAATAAATCGTTCTGAATCAATAACTTAATTTTGTGGGTTAACATGTTATTGCTTATCTGCGTTCATCTATAATACTGTTATCTACCAAATGCTTGTTATGAGTAACGCGTGAAAACAATGACATTCTATGTAAATATCATTGCATACAACTTATTGGATACTTGAAGGTACCAAAAATACTTTCGAATGATTTGCTTGTCACTTTGTAAACATCATAATATTATCATCTTTATAAATAAAAATGAATGTTTGTATGTTGGTCCTCTGTGCGTTCCTGAACCATTGATTCGCTTGTGATGAAACTTTGGCGGGTCGTTCTGCCTGCGTCCGCAAAGGTTCCTAAAATAACGAGATCCTGCGGGAATACCGAACCTCACGCGGGAGAAACCGGGAGGCGCAACTAGTTTCATAATAAAACCTTTTTTTGCGTTTTAACTAAAACATCATCAGTACTTATGAATCATCGAATAAAATGTTAACTAAGTACCTACCTATTCAAAATATCAAAAAACCGCAAATACAGAAAGATAGAGATTTTTTCTTCATTAAAAGATTAAAAGTAAAAAAGGGACAAGATATCGGATAACGGCATTTTAGTCATACCACGGCAGCATTTGTCTAAACTCTAATGGTTAGCGAACTTAACTGCTGCTTCAGGTGCCGCGGGACCGATCACCGATCAAGGGAAACATTTCGACGCTTCCTACGTACAAAGCGAAGTGACATATTATCAAAAGTAGTCATTTTCTTATTTGCCAAGGTGCCTGATAGACTTACCTGTTCTACCCGCAGTGTACTTCGATCGTAAAAAATGTAATCTAAGCAATCAGCAAATCCAGCCGTAAAATTAGTAAAGGGTGGTGTCCCACATGCACTCGCTAAACAAATATCTTGTTGTAGAGATAAACCTTCCACTGCTTCATTCACATCTGGAATAGTCAAAAATATTTTCACTTCTCATGCTCTGAAAGTGCTTATTTGTGCAGGATATCGGCTTTTGTGCACAAGTGCATTAACGTATCTACTCATAAATGTATCTATATTAAGGCAAAGAAAATGAGCCATACAGCCAAACACATTAAGAAGTTCATAGATAGAATTTGTTATTTTATAATATTTATTTGCCATGTGTTTTTTATGACGTAAGTACCGTTAATATGCTGGGAAAAACTATTTCCTTCAGTATTCAAAACTGTACTAATTTTACTTTGAATTTTAATTAAAGAAATGTTATGTTATACTAATGTTTTATTTCCTCGCAATCGAAGTGAAAAGCAGAGTTTATAACTCGTCCACAAAACCATTTTATCCTCGACATTACTATCAGCCCTCGCCTTCGTCTCGGATAAAAATGGTTTATTTTATAATTTATACTTTAATTTATTTGCCTTATGTGTTTTTTAAGACATAAATACTTTAAAATCTACTATATCTATATTTGAATTTACTTTTCACCTGCGTTTGACTAAATGAACGAGATAGTGATAGCTGACTGTCGCCGTATAAGTAAAACGATTAGTTTGTAATCTCTTCACTCGCGCCGTGCCGTGCTGCGACGACGTAGCGCGTAGGTACATACAACTATCATCATTTCCCTACTAATATTATAAATGCGAAAGTAACTCTGTCTGTCTGTTACGCTTTCACGCCTTAACGGCTAAACCGATCATCATGATATTTTGCATACACGTCGTCAGGGCTACAGAGAAGTACATAGGGTACTTTTTGTCCCAGAATTCCCGCGGGAACTCTGAAATTAATGCGGGTGAAACCGCGGGGAACAGCTAGTATTATAACATAAAACAAAATTCTCTACCGCGTGTCTGTCAGTCTGTTTGCGATAAACTCAAAAACGCATTTCCATGCGGTTTTCACCAATACATAGAGTGGTTCAAGAGGAAGGTTTACACGTATAGTTTATCCTGGAATTCTCGCGGGAACTCCGAAAATACCGCCGGTGAAACATTTATACTACACATATAGTGTAGTATAAAAATGGCGATTACTTAAGTTTAACCCTTTCTAGCTTTCAAACTTGATACCGGACTTATAAAATTGTACACTTGCAATTGATTTATTTTTAGCATTTGGCTGTACATACATACATAAATAATTTAATTATGTTACCAAATGATGACAAAATATTTTGTATTGTTTTTTTTTCCTTTATCTGGCTACTGATTGCAGTATTGTTATTATTATGTATTATTGAATACATCGATATTTTTTTAATTTAATTTGGAAAATCTGGCTTCTTAGGGTTAACCGGAGATGATAATAATAACATAGATGACATACTTACTAGATTTCCAATCTGATAAAGAGCTCGGTGCTACACCAGTTGTAAATAATTGATATATACCACAAGACGGTACACTATTGAAATCACCACAGAAAATTAGTGACACTCGTTTATTTGGATTCTGAAATAATTAAATTGATGTAGTAGGTATATTTATTTACTCTGAGATATGACCAACTACTGTATTTTGTGTATCAAAACTACCAGATGATAGTATTAACACAGTTAATATAATAAAGTTATTAGTAAAATTTAATCAGAAACATTTACCTCTTTCATAAGTTGCTTTCTAATATCACTTAGCCAATAGATAATTATTCCACCTTGCAACAGTCTTATATGATCGGCATCGGGATGGAAATACAGATGGGTATTGGCTACGACAAATATATCATTAGGATTCTCATTCGATCGCAGCTGCATGACGCTCGCCACCGTTGATCTATTCAATAATCTTTCCAAGAGAACTGTGTTGTCTTTAATCGCACCCCAAATCGATAGTAAACATGGTTTAGTTTTCAATGCTTCAGATAAAAGTATCTGCTCTTGACCTAAAACACTATAATTATCTTAAAGCCATACTCTATGGTTCCATTATAGAGAACAAAAAAATATTGACTCACCTAAATCTGTCTTTTCTGTAGAAACATGCGAGACCTTCTGCCACTTCCTTTCCTTTTTTGAAAAATAAACCTTCTAGTCCCTGAGAGCTTAGTATAGGACTTAAACAATTGTTGAATATTTTCATATCTACCTCTTGCAGGCAAATTATATCAGCATTGTAACCTAAAATTAATATTTAGTCAAGCTACACGAGGGAATTAAATAGGAAGGAAAGGAGCGTTGAATGTCCCAAAGGGTATGATCCGTCGGCGCGTCGGCAAGTTCGGCAACTTGCGGGCTCAATAATTTTCATGAATATTTTTTTTTCGAGACGTGAATCAAATACTAAATATGAAAGTAGGTACTTGTTTTATTTATTTCTATTGTTAACCCACGGCTAGGCTCACATGGTGTTTTGAAGTGCACTAGTAGCACCACTGTCGCACGCATGCTTCTGAAGTTCTGCTTTCAATTTTAATTACCTAGGTTTAACCTTCTATCCGTGAAACGATTGCTGTGTTTGAATGAGAACGCAGTCTGCATTTATTCTATACGAAGTACGTATTCTTCCCGCGTTCTTTCTCCCTGGCTATAAAGATAAAAGAGTTTTCTCTTTTTGCCGTAGATATAATCTATATCAGTATCTACCACAGCCAGGCTCAATATTTAAGCCCAGATAAGTATATCGCTGTCATCACGCATCCAAGAAACAAGTTTGATGAATATAAACCAACCGGCTAAGTTCGCAGTTATACAAAGTAGGTACCTATGTAAATAGTTCGTCGTGAACGGAATTGAAAATCCAACTTTGCTGTTGAAAACTGTTGTCCCTATACATTAATATAGTGCGCAGTCAATTTACCAACTGCACTGTTTTTGTGATGTAAGATTTGTGCTATAAAACATAGCTACTTGCCAAATATCATGATGTTGATCCCATATCTATACTAATACTAGCTGTCCCCCGCGATTTCATCCGCGGTAATTTCGGAGTTCCCGCGGAGGTTGCGGGAAAAAGTACTCTATGTCCTTCAGTTCCCGAGGAAATTCCGGGATAAAAACTATCCTATCCTTTAAGTTGGACCATATTATAAATGGTTGCAAAATTTTATCAAAATCCGTTCAGTAGTTTCGGAGTCCATCGCGGACAAACAACGTGACACGTGATTTATATATATTAGACTATCTGTTCCCCGCGATTTCATCCGCGGTAATTTCGGAGTTCCCGCGGAGGTTGCGGGAAAAAAGTACTCTATGTCCTTCAGTTCCCGAGGGGATTCCGGGATAAAAACTATCCTATCTTTTAAGTTGGACCATTTTATGAATGGTTACAAAATTTTATCAAAATCCGTTCAGTAGTTTCGGAGTTCATCGCGGACAAACAACGTGACACGTGA
This sequence comes from Zygaena filipendulae, assembly GCA_907165275.2. NCBI lineage: Eukaryota > Metazoa > Arthropoda > Insecta > Lepidoptera > Zygaenidae > Zygaena > Zygaena filipendulae. The sequence continues at coordinate 6,683,887 of OU015649.1, forward strand.
TTAGATTAGATAGATAGATTATAAGATTATAAAGAACAAGTCTGTGAGTTTGTGACGTTGTAGGGGGTAATCTCTGGATCTACTGAACCGATTTTCAAAATTCTATCATTTATAGGAAGCTACAGTGATTCGGAGTGATATACGGTACTTTTTTATCCCGGAATTCCCGCGGGAGCTCCGGAGTTTGTGAGGTTGTAGGGGGTAATTTCCGGATCTACTGAACCGATTTAAACATTATTTCACTTATGGGAAGGTAAAGGGTATTTTTTATCCCGGAATTCCCGTGGGAACTCCGAAATTACCGCGGGTGAAACCGCAGGGGTCAGCTAGTGTTCGTATATATACAAAGTGGAACAATAGGTACCTAAATGAAAACACCGGCAATACTAACCTATTAGAGTTTATTGAAATTATCAAATAAGTCCTAATATCGAAATAGAAAAGTAAAATTTTCGAAAAAACTAATAGGACTAAAATTGAAAAAAAAAATAGAACACCATTTGTTAATATTGGTTCAACTAACCCGTGATAAGAGCGGCAACAGTGCGCGCGCGTACGGTGTCATCTGATTGGCGCCGTGCGCGCTGAAAGTCGCTGCGAGTTGGCAACGTAGCGTATTTTTACGATACGGAGGTTGTTCACCTATGCGTGATAACTTAGTTACCTAGGAAAAAATACAGGATTTCGCGTGGGATTTCGATATTTGGCATTATTTGATAGTTTCAACTCTTATAATTAGTAATGCCGGTGTTTTCATTTACTGTCGTATTGTCATCTCCACCCGTTATGATTAATAAGGTTGGTATATTACCCATTAGTTCTTTCACTACGAGCTGTTTTCTGTAATCAATGTGCAATGCATATGGAGGACAGTATGGGTGCAAAACTTCTCTTGTGTAATCAGAGTCACAGTAGAGATCAGCCAAAATATTATATGTAACACAGCGAAAACTGAAACAAATAAGAAAATAAGGCTATTTCTTTTACTACACACTTACCTACACCATAATATATCCCTACACCGCATGACAATCACAGCTTTATTCTTAGCGATTTATGGTTTACATTGTGTAGTTGGCCTCCTACGCATCAGCCTTGCACGGACTTTTTTAATTTTTTTGAATATATCTTTTGTACCCTAAAAAAAAAAAATGTTATCCTTCCTACCCACCTGCCCCACCCTTTCAACTCTAATGGTAAGTTCACACGCGTGCGTTCAACTCTACATTCAACGTGCACATTCACATTCACGAGCGTGTAAACGGTACGCCCGAGCCCGTGAACGCGCCTGTGAACGTGAATGCCGCGAATCGGGCAAGTGTCGGTTTTTTGGCAAAGTTCAAAGGATGAATGTGCGGGCGCCCGGTGACTGTTTACACGCGCGCGGGCAGTCAGTCTGTCCCGCGCTTTCGCGACGAGTGGATCTTCATTCAACGTTGCTAAGAAAGTCGCTACGATCGGATATTACAATCGTTCATAATTTTGTTCCTTTTTCCAATAAAAATAAGTTAAGCCAAAGGATATGGCAGCAACAACACCGAGATCCTCGCTGCTCGCCATTCTGGCACTGACTGACACGACGGCGTGCGTGTAAACAGCTTGAATGTCCGCCGGCCCGGGACGGGCTGCATGCCGCGCAGCCCGCCAGGCAGCCCGCCGGGCTGCACGGCGCGCGTGTGAACGTAGCATAATGGTAAGTTCACACGCGTGCGTTCAACTCTACATTCAACGTGCACATTCACATTCACGAGCGTGTAAACGGTACGCCCGAGCCCGTGAACGCGCCTGTGAACGTGAATGCCGCGAATCGGGCAAGTGTCGGTTTTTTGGCAAAGTTCAAAGGATGAATGTGCGGGCGCCCGGTGACTGTTTACACGCGCGCGGGCAGTCAGTCTGTCCCGCGCTTTCGCGACGAGTGGATCTTCATTCAACGTTGCTAAGAAAGTCGCTACGATCGGATATTACAATCGTTCATAATTTTGTTCCTTTTTCCAATAAAAATAAGTTAAGCCAAAGGATATGGCAGCAACAACACCGAGATCCTCGCTGCTCGCCATTCTGGCACTGACTGACACGACGGCGTGCGTGTAAACAGCTTGAATGTCCGCCGGCCCGGGACGGGCTGCATGCCGCGCAGCCCGCCAGGCAGCCCGCCGGGCTGCACGGCGCGCGTGTGAACGTAGCATAAGGCTCGCCTCATACATCTGCGGAGCTAGGATGCGCAACACGATATGTTTATCGAACGAAAGATAAAATTGTCGACACGACAAATATTTGTGGGCGTCCAAGCAAAACAGTGCAGTAGTGGGGTACTGAGTTAAGACTAGATTCGGTTAAACATTTTTTACAACTGGTAGACAAAACGATATAATATGTCGACGAGAATCGATAAAATGGCTCGATAAAATTTTATCGTGTTACGCATCCTAGCTCCGCTGGAATGGCTTTCTGGATTCATAATCTGAATTCATATTATTAATTCATAATCTGAACTAATACTACACAATTTCTGTATTCTCTACACACATTCTGATTTTTTCAGATTATGAATTCCTCAGAGCGATCTGTAAAAATGATACTGACGAGCGTTCTGAATTCCGGATCGGAATATTTAAGATTTTGCTTTCATAACGCGCATATTCGCATTATTTCAATTGACACTGCAAGCGGACGACTGACTGCACGTCTGCATAGCTAAGATGCGCGCCACGATATGTTTATCGAACGAAAGATAATCGACAAATATTTGTGGGCGTCCAAGCAAAAAAGTGCAGTAGTGGGGTATTGAGTTAAGACTAGATTCGGTTAAACATTTTTTACCACTGGTAGACAAAACGATATAATATGTCGACGAAAATCGATAAAATGGCTCGATAAAATTTTATCATGTTGCGCATCCTAGCTCCGCTGGACGTGTTTCGACCTGGGCCCTTATTCACTATGACCATAACACGCTGCGCTAAGATAAGACGCCGCAAAAACTATCTTTCCCTCGTAATCAAAGAAGTTTCACTTTTAAAAAATTTATTTATAACGTTTCTTTCGTCATAAATAATATAAATTTCTTATATTTTTGCATCTGGAGCGTTTGGGATTGCGTTTTTAGGACACGCGTTATGGGCAAGGAATGTTGTCGGTCATAGTGAATAAAGGCCCTGTTGGCATGATGTCTGACACGGAAAAATTTATTTTGTGCGTCGAAAATCGCCCTTGTATATGGAACACTGAATCTGAAACTGAATTTTTAAGATATGTGTGAGGGAAGATGCCGGAATATAAGATTATGAATTCAGATTATAAATGCGGAGTGTCATTCCGGATGTATGAGACCAGCCTTACTTTCGGCGTTTTCTGTGATCGAATCGTCATTACGTGTTCCGTGCTCAAACCTCAAAATGCTACTTAAGAAAAAAGAAAACTCCAAACATGAGGAAGATAAATGAAGACAGGAGAGTGAAGAAAAAATACATTATCAAATAAATAAAATCAGAAATGTTGGAGAAAAAAATTAAAGATCGAAGGAGAATCATAAATTATTATTTATTGGATCGATGCCGATTCAAAATACATATTGAATAATGAAGAATTGAAGGCTGTTGTGGAAGCGAATCCGTCGCAAACTACGTACGAGTTAGCTGCAGGCTGCGCTGTTAGTTACTGATAAAACTGTTTTAATCCTCCACTTGAAGCAAATTGGGAAGGTGAAAAAGCTTGAAAGGTGAGTGGGTACAAGGGCGTCGCCAGCTTATGACTAAGGAGGGGGAAATGGGGCAATATTATGGAGGATAAAAAATATGAACGCCTGGTACAGTCGAAAGCATGAAGCGTTACACTTTGGAAGTCTTTGGCTCGATGACGATTGTAATAAAAACGATTCTAATATCAATCTATAAAACTTTACAAGCCCTCAACAGCACAATAACTAAATCAAACTTTTAAACACAGTATTTATTTTTTATTTTAACAAAAATAATATTTAATTAAAATATAACCTGCGGGGTTTTTGCAAAACTTTCAACCACTTTATCATTAATATTATTTAGGTTTTTATTAGCTCTGTGTACACTCATCATGGCCAGACCATTAAGGCGATATTCTGCCATGGTGCTTTCGTAACGAAAATGGCGGCGATTTTAAAAACGGATGTCAAAATTTTAATGTGATTCTGAATATTTCCATACTTTCTACAATATACATTAAACATTGGGAATTTATTTACGTTTTGTCATGCGATACGGAATTTATTAATAGGTAAGGAAGTCAATATGGTACTTGCATGAATTTTTTTTTTCAGTCTATTTTAAAGATACATATATGACCTACTTAAACAAAGCAAGAAAAAGAAAAAAAAAATATGCATAAATTCATTAAATAGAGCGTTTCAAAGTTCCTACTTTATACCTTACCGCCGAAACGCGGAATGACGTCACTAGTTCAAAATTACGCCTTATTAATCTGTGATAGAAATGTCACTGTCGTATTGACAGGGTCATGTGACACTGACAGACAGATAACTTTAATATCCAAAAGCGAAATTAAGGTTGAACTGTGTCGATTTACTTCCAAAAGTTCCATTAAAGGATCGAAATGCATCTTACCAATGCATTTTAAAGTAAAAAACTTCAGAAAATGGAAAATATGCGTTGACTGTATGCACTTAGTTTCTTTTGCCTTCTCTGAAAGAGGTAAATGTTTCCTAAAAAAATAAAAGTGACGTCATGTGTCAAGCTTGGCTGTGATTGGTGTTTCGTTGCAACGTTCCGTTTCACAAAATTAAAAGGTGAATATTTTGGAAACTATTGAAAATTTTTTAGTAAATCTTTCACGATAACGCTTTTCTAAGGCCCTATTTTTGAAATATTGACACAATTTCTTATAATAAATTTTATGCAAGTTGCTATTGCTCGCACTTTGGTCGCTTTGCGGCTAGCTACATTTGATCTCTAGGGGGGGCAGCTAAATCTGGCCAGACGATTACGGCGGATGGAAAAGCTATCCGAGGCTGGTCAATCACTCTAGGCCACTGCTGCTTCAGGACAACGCTAGATCACACACTACACAAAAGACGGCTACCAAATTAGAGAAACTTCAATTGCAATGTCTAAGACATCCACCGTACTCCCCGGAACTTGCTCCAACATATTGCCATTTTTTTTTAAATTTGGATAACTTCTTGCAAAGGAAAAAAATTCTACTCCGACGGGGCAGTCCAAAGCGCCTTTATTGATTCCCGTCCGAATGTTTTTTTTTAGTAAAGGATCTATGAGATGGCAAAAGTGCATAGATAGCAATTGTACATACTTTGATTGAATAAATATGTAAGTATATTATATTAAAAAAAATCGACTTTATGTTCTTCCCTTACATAACGCCAATTTCATATGTGAGGACCTAATACCTATGATAAAGACTTTTACTACAAGAAACCTTTTTGTTAACAAATATATCCACAGTAAGAAACGGTCAAAATTCAAGATCCTGCATCAAAAAACTCCGGGCATGCCGGATGCAGGGAATCCTCCAGGGTTCGTTTGATCTTCAATTATAATGGCTGTGCCCCGCGGTTTTAACCGCTTGAGTTTCGGAATTCCCGCAGGAACTCCAAAATAGCCTAATTTACTTAAAACGACTCTGAGTGCGGCCGTTAGTCTATCTACCGTTAGTCTATTTTTTAAAGTCGGTTTTAATATTTTTTTTAATTTGTTTTATATATGTACTAGCTGTCCCGCGCGATTTCATCCGCGGTAATTTCGGAGTTCCCGCGGGAATTCCGGGATAAAAACTATCCTTGTTCGGTCCACTGCGTGAAACCGAACACTGCTTTCGACAGCGATTTACGCGATCGAGCCGCTTTCCTACGGCCCGGTCGCGGCAGTCGATTCATGTCGGTCACAGGCGTCGGCAGACTATCAATTAATCCATAACAAACGAATCGGCTCGCCAGCCGCGTCCCGTGCCGACCACAACATCAGTCATACAATCACCCTGATGTCCAATAAACAAATAAATCAATATAATATCTAGCCGTATCAGTCACAGGTCACTGTGCCCCACACAATCCTATCTTTTAAGTTGGGCCAAATAAAACATAGTGACCAAATTTCATCACGATCGATACAGTAGTTTCGGAGTCCATCGCGGACAAACAACGTGACACGTGATTTATATATATATGTATAAATAAGCAGAGATGATTTAAAATTATATGATTCTTGTTGCAAGAGGATAGAGACATAGCATGCGAGCGAATATTACGTATCATCGACAAGACCGTCATTAACTAACGAAACGGGATTTTTTCTGAAAATCGCAACTTTACTTTTTAATTTTTTCCCAGAAAATGGCATGTTTAAGATATCATGCACAAACTATCATGTACCTAAGTCCTAAGTACATAAAATCACTTTATCCAATCCGATCAGTGGTAACAAGACTAGTGAGCTGAATTATTTGAGTAAGAATTAACTTACAGGTTTCCTTTTAGTTTTGTTGTGGTAAACATATGTCTGGTCTCAAAAGGACATTTCCCAGGTCCAGCTTCTATTAAATTTTTAGAAATTACTTCAAAAGCAGGGCCTGTAGTTTTACTGTTACCTGAAAGTCATCAAAATGCTTTTTATTAAACACATTTGTGCCGGATCGTTAAAAACGTAGGTACCTATATGGATATTTGGAGTCAAGATCCGGGAATCCGGGGATTAACTTTTTAACTTAATGGGGATGTTGACGACTTTGGAAATCAAAATTCTGATTAGTCCGTCAGTAAGAAAATTAAAAATCATTAGACACGTATTTTTTTATCCTACTTAATATTATAAACGCGAAAGTTTGTAAGAATTTATGGATGGATGGATAGTTAAACCGCGGGGCACAGCTATTTTTCATATAAATGAAAATACACAGAGATAAAGCGCATTAAAGTTTAGGGTGGGGGCTCGTGACGTCACTTACCGCTACAAGCCGCCATACAAACTGCACTGGTTAGTGACGTCACGCGAAATTTCAACTCAACGTATCGCCGTTATTTTTTTATTACGTAAAAAAAGAAAAAATACGTGTCCAATATTTTTATTAATCTACAAGACAGACTAAATAAAATAGTAAAATAGCCTATTGGTGTCGATGCGTGTGACCTGCCGCGACCTTATTTTATCAATGACGCCGTTTGACACTTTGAGTGACAGGTCAAAAGACATGTTTCGACTTAGATATCCCGGAAATCGACGTCAAGCCAGAACCGGGTGATAGGCTAAGTCATTACCGTCGAATCTTGAATAAAGTCGAACAAACAAAATCAAAAGTAGTTAGTACGAAATGAACACGAATGAATACCTATTTAAGATGCGCAGTAAACGGATGAGCTAGTATGTAAGTACCTAATGTCTCGACTCTTGTTCAATAACAAAAAGTGGCGTCACTATCTATCCCTCTCCCACATCATAAAATTACTATCTCAATCTCTCTTTCGTTAGCATCACCAATTCACCATCTGTCTAACCATTTAAAGTAAGGCTACTGCTCCACCTGCGTTAATGTTAACGTCGATGTTAATGTCTAATGTGGTAACTGGTAATGTTAGTAAGTCAACCCGTTAAAATGTTGGCCACATCTACGTAATGCCTAAATTAGCGCACTAATTTACGCGTTAACACTCAGGTGGAGCAGTAGCATAAGTAAAAATAAATTGATTCAATCTGAGAATCTTACGAAAAAAAAATACTTAAAAGATAGGATAGTTTTTATCCCGGAATTCCCGCGGAAACTCCGGAATTACCGCAGATGAAATCGTGCAGGACAGCTATTAAATATAAAATCAAGAGTCAAAACATTATTGGATTCATCAACTAAACACAAAACAATACAGTTTCATGCTTATGCTTGTACCTAATTTGAATTTTTTTTTTACTTGAACATTGACAACTTCACAACTCAATATCAGATCATTTTTAAATAGTTTTGTAAAGGGCTGCATACATCTGTCTGTCTGTTTGCTCATCTCTGAAATGGCTGGACCGATTTTAATGGGACATTTACTGGCAGATAGCTGATATTATAAGGAGTAAACATACACTTTTATTTTAGAAAAAATAGTTCCTGCAGGAATTCCCAAACTCACGCGAGTGAAACAGCTAGTTGTAAATAAAATTGTAAAAAATGTAACTTATACATGCCCATAATATACTTAACAACCTAGTGACTGACAGCCGGGATGTGTATAAAGACACAAAAAAGTTAAAATAGGTTTGTTATTCTTACCAGGGACACATTCCAATTTTAACTTCATACCAACATCTTGTGCACTAGGCATGTATGTAAAGCCAGTACCAATTAGTTCCCATTTCATATGCACCTCACTGATAGTATTACCTTTCTCATTTACTGACAAACCTTTATACCAGTGAAACACATTCCTTGGTTTCTCAGTGTCTTGTGTGATAAAATTTTCTGGGTAAACAGGGAATCCAGCTAGAATGCTTTGTGGAAGACTTAAATTTACTACCCAGGGTGTATTAAAAGCAATTTCATAAACAGTATCCGCAATTTTCAATTTTAAAGGTCTATCCCATGCAAACAAGTCAAGGCATGTTGATTCTGGAGGAATTACAATATTTGTATCATCAAATACTGTCACCTCAATGGCTTCACGTTCGATGGGTTTCTTTTTATTTGCTTTTTTGTTAACTTTTTGAACACTATTTTCAATTCGAAATAATACGTTAGACAGAGTTTCTGTAGATTTTCGGCTAAAATTTAATTGTCTTGTTAAATTTTTATTCCTTAAGAGGAAAGTTATATCAACTTTATCCTCGTTTTGTACATATCTAAAATAACATTTATCGAAATTCATGCTATTAGTTTTAGAAATCGTGGTTAACTTTCGTCCTAAGCCCCAAAATATTTCAAACATGTAAAAGTATTTTGATTTACAGTAAATTGACGGTAAATTCATTAATTATAGCAACACGAACACGATCTCAGAATATAAGTCTAGTTAATTTGTGCTCAGAATCTCAGATACAGTCTCAGACTCAGAAGAAGTTATTATTCTGAGACATATTATGTCTAAAGACATATTATCTAGTCACCTGTCACATATTTGAAATAGAGGTCTAACGAAACGAACTTGCAAAAGTCAAAAAGCCGCCCTCTGAACGCCTGTTTCGGAACCAACGCCAATATAACTTTACGTGTAGGTATCTATAACTTACCGCCTATTTTTAAAAGAAGGATGGCCAGATCGGACTCGATACGAAACAATTGTGTCCATATATGATATATATATGAAAAAAATCCTTATTTTTTAAGATTTTAAAAAACACAAAAAATATCTCTATAAGTAGCCACAAAAAAAAGATGTTAATTTATTTTTGTTTTGGTAACTTCTACGACATCATGTATGTGGTTTCAGAACGCACCTATTGACGATTCATTTCGCGTATGACATGACTTAGTATTCAAAGACTATAATTATTTACGTTTTTCTTAATAGTTTTACTAGATAATTATGTAGGCATCAAATCAACAACTGTGTGTGCGTTCTTGTCATAAAAAAAAATTATTTAGGTTCATAGTAAGTATAAGCATTTTGTTCAATTGCGTACATCGGAACGTCATTTGTCTTTGACAAGTTACTAAATCTGTGGTCATCGAACCGCGCCAGTGATTGTCATTAATCATTAATTTGATTTGATTGGCAATTGACATGACACCCGGCAATCACGCATTTTAATCGCTTTACTTGTTGTTCTATTTTGAATTTCCTTTTTCGTTTTTACCTAGGCATTTTTTACGGACTGATAACTACCACTTGTGACTATATTATTTCTATGCTAACTACACTTCTAGGTCGGGTAAAATGTAGTTGTTGATTCTAACCTCAAATGTATTGTGGATTTTACGATGTTATTTTAAAAAATTGTGGCTATTTAGATATGATTTTTAAACGGGATGGTATTTACAACATAAAAACAAATCAATCTAACTATAGTTTATTTTGGGACATGAAAAATAAAAGTCAAGTCCAGCTCCTATAGAAATTTTGCCATTGTTCTTTAAGGTAACTTTAAAATGTCAGTTTCATGTAAAGAGTCGAAAAAATTTTTTGTAGACCAACCTTATTTATTATGGGCATGATTATTGTTAGACTATACTATACTTCGATAGCATGAATGCAAGGCACAAGGCTGTGACATGTATTATTCATTTATAACATTATGTAGTCACACAATTATACTGCTGCTGCCATCTTTTAGGCTGTTTCATAAAGTAACACATTATCCCACCAAAAACATAAATGTAAAAAAGGAGAGCCAAGTTCAATACAAAAAGAATAGAGATCTAAATGAGTGCAAAGTTATTTAAAAATGTGAGATCTTAAAGTAGTAGATTTGACTTGACCAGTTTTTATTACATCAGTAATTTTATAAAGTTATTAAACATATATAGGGTTACAGGTTAAGTCGACCTAGATCCTTTAAGAGATTGTAGTTTACATCATTTCTGAGTGACTTGACTATGAAAAATCTTACCTCAAACTTAACCGTTAACCGTTTTCAAGATATTGGACTTAAAAGATGTTTTTTTTAATTGCTGATTTTTTTGTCTATTGGCCTATTTTTTAGCGTGTTTTTCCTCTAAATTAATTGTGTTTGCGATTTTGGTGTAACAGATGAGTTGCTTTATTATTCTCAATACTAAAATTGTAGTTGACTAAACCGACTAGGTCGTAGTAGACGATTTTTTGAAGTTTGAATATGACTGTGAGTAATGGCAGGCAACACTTGTCACTTGTGAAGCGACACTGCGAACATCGGAATCTTTATTTGAATGTGATAAGTGTCATCCGTTATGACTTTACTTCTCTTCTAGACAAGAACTGTGAAATATCCTAGGGTTTTTATAAAAATGAAATATTGTGTGTAGTAGTGTTTTCAATATATGTATTAGCCATAAAATAGTGTTTTTAAATAGCCCAGAGTTCAGTTCCCTCAAAAAGAATCGTCAAACACGATTGATGATTGCAAATTGAAATAAATTCGTAAAAAAGTATTTTTTCTTTCCGAAATATTAAAAAAAAATCTATGGCAGTTATGCTGCAGATATGCTTAAAAATATCTACGTTTTATTAGCTATCCAACGAGTTATAACAAGCAAGGGTATTATTAGAAATCTTAGAATAAAATTTGATAATAGGCTCCCAGGGAATAAAAAATAATGGTATTTATGCATCAAATTTAAAAAATTTAGAATTAAGTCAGAAAACAAGATAAATATGAAAATAAAATAAAATGATTGGCTTTTCAAACTTTGAAATTGGCAGAATAATCGTCAAAACGGTGGAGCCATTAAAAACAACAAATTGGAATTGGATGTTTATTACTAAATAGTCATAAATATCAGTCAGAAATGAGGGAAACTACAACCTCTTAAAGGATCTAGGTCAACTTAACCTGTAACTCTGTATATATATATTTTTTTAATTCTGATAAAAACTGGCCAAGTCAAATCTAAACTACTTTAAGATCTCAGATTTTTAAATAACTGGGTGGCACTCATTTAGATCTCCATTCTTTTTGTATTGAACTTGACTCTCCTTTTTTACATTTCTGTTTTTGGTGGGATATCATTACTTTTTGTATAGAATATAAAAAATACGCGCTAAACAACATACCATTGGCTGGTTGTTTAGCGCGTGTACAAGTTTTCGTATGGGGACACCACTTATTTTTTGACTTTTGATATTTTTAGATTTTTTCATATGCTTACACGCAATTACCGAGCTGAATTCCAAATTTCATCCTTCTAGGTCATCTGGAAGTAGGTTAGATTTAGGTACTATATGTCAGTCAGTCAGTCAGTGCTAAAATTTACGACTTTTTGAACCGTTTGAGCTAGCTTCATGAAATTTGGGTTTCTACATGTCCTTATGGATATAATTAAACTTACGTAGTTTTATGTGTTTACGTTAAAGAGGTTTTGAGTTATAGAAGGGTCAAAAGTGGCACCAAGTGGTTCGTGTAATATTACACACGGCGCTGGCTAGCCAGTTCCTTTGCTTGAACTTGGCTAGACACGCTGCCGCGTGTCTAGATAATGAAACCAAATTAAAATGTCAGTTTCATGTAGGTATGGAGTCGGCAATACTTTTGGAGTCCAACGAAATTTTGCATACTTTTAGAGAATTATTAACGCGTTTGCCAGTAGGGATGCAATATCGCTCATAAAAAAGATCGATGTTAGAACATCGATATTTTGAAAAGTGAAACTCGATGTTAGAAACATCGATGTTTATGAACGATATATCGATGTATTTTTTTGAAGAAATGAGACTACTTTATTTATTTAAAAAAAATATTTTTAATGAACAATCTTTATTTTAACAGAATTTTCTTTTCAATTCTGTGTTAAAAAATAATACATACGTATTTATTTTTATAATACAGAATTTAAAAATAATAATTTTGACAACCTGGTGCCCAGTAAGCGGTTTCTCAGGTTGATTGTAGCTCCAGCTTCAGAGAATAACCGCTCACTGGGAACCGACAAATTCGACAATAATTGTTGTTTTGAACAACGATTGGCACTTGGCACGAAACTTGGTTGAGATAATTTCGTTACACCTCATAGGTACCTACAAATATTATAAAAAACTTTGTTGTAGTATAACCCGACATATTACGGAAAGCATGGTAACGACAGTCGCCATTATGGAATAAGGACTACGTAATTTGGCAAGATTATACATTAAATTAAGAAGGCAAATTAATGTTGATTTTTTGTTATATTTATACCACAAAGTTGTTATTGTGAACATATTTGCTATTCTGCATAAACAAAACACATTTACATGAAAGTAAATCATTACATACCGATGAAATGTTACATACTCCGTTTTCCTTTCATTACGGCTCTCACAGCCTAAAATACAACATATCACTATGTCCACAACAAAAACAAACGATATGAAAGTCTATTTAGCTTTCAATAATTGAAAAAAACAACGTTTTTTATCAAAATAAACAAAGAGCGCTGCGCTTTGTTGGGCAAAAAGAACTTTGCCCAACAAAAAAAACCTATACGCTAGATAAGGACAAAAGATAATTGGAAATCTCTTTCACTCTTAAGAACTTAGCCATAACACTGTCTCGCTTATTATTAGAAAGAGAAGGAAATCTATTCATTCTCCACGTAGACGGAGAATTCTATGAATCTACGATTCTCCATCTACGCTTTCTATTTATTTTTTGGTAAATTTACCCCAATGGGAAAGGCAAAGGAAGCTAAGTCCATACAGTCAATTCAGTTGTATTTATTGACAAGTGCTTCTTCTTCCTCGTTTTTTCAATATGGCAACAGACGCATTGGGTAGATAGGCGCTTGTTTAAGTCTGGCTTAAAGGACTCGTATCCATGGCCGTTAAATAAATTTAAAAAAAAAAGTAGATAGGCGCTCATAGGGATGTGACATAGAAAGAAACAATCGATTCTTTAAAAATCGATTTTTCTCTTATAAATAATAATCGAAATCGAATCGAAAATAAAAATAAAAATCGATTTAATTTGGAAGAAATAATAGGTTTTTATTGAATTTTATTATTTATTTATCTAAATAAATTTGAGAAAAAAAATAGCTAGTAAAAATCTGCATGCTTTTCTTTAAAATAATAAAATTAACCCAATAAAATTAACAATTTATCAGAATAAATAAAAATATTAAAAAAAAACTTTATCTTATATCAAAAATATTACAGCAAACAGGCAGACACGAGTGGGCTTGGCATTAAATTCAAACGGATCAGTAAGCAGCACATACTTTTAATATTATTACGTCCATTTTTTCAATAAATTCGTATTTTGTGTATTTCTTTTACGTGCATTTTGCTTATGCTTTGTTTATTTCTCACTTTTAAGTGGGCCGGTTATTGAGTAGTTCTGACAGCCATCTGTTATCTTAATCATCAGTTTCACTTTACCAAATGATACTTCCCGAAAGCAAATGAACGATTTACAATAAAAAATACTTTTTTGCAATGGATATGCCTGTATTGTTTAAAGAGAGTACTACCCACGTTTAGTGAAATATTTGAAAAGCTTATACTTAGCCAACTACTCACATACTTTAATAAAAACGACTTGCTGGAGCGTAAACAGTTGGGTTTTGAAAATTGAATTCAAAATTAATTGAAATTGAGGAAGGAGGAAATTGAGGCCTGGGAGGAGTCACATGATACTTATGTGAATTTTTTATTATTTTAAGAAAACAATCGGTCAACATGAAAAATCGATTATTTTTTCATGTTTCTCCCTACCCAGTGTTGCCAACTTAGGGGTGTTTCCCCTAGATTTAAGGGGAAAATGAATGCGATGGGATTTTTTAGGGGTATTATATTTTTGGGGATTTTTTGAATATTTTTTCAAATTTTTATTTCATTACGAAAAATAGAGGTATATAAACATAGGGCCTGAAGTGGAGCAATCTAGCCAATCATATTTATTTGTTGATCTAACGGCTTAGCGACATCTAGTTTATTGTATTCAAGTATTTTCTTATTATCAGTGTTTACCATAAACATAAAGGTGATAGGAGTTAGGACGCGACTGTGGTTACGTTGTCTATGCTTAGAACTTTTGGCGGGATTTGAGCAGAAATGGACGTCAGGTTTATTTTTTGTTTTACAAATTAGTTTATCGTTATTAATATTGTGTGATTGTGGTGAAATTTGCATAATAATGATTCATTAGTGATGAACAGTGTGCGGAAACAGTGAAGTAGGGAAGATAATATGGGGTGTTCGTCGGGAGTTTGTCGTTATATGCAACTTCCCAGAGCGTCCTATTAAGGTTTACTACGATCGATACTTTTACTACGATATTTTTACTACGATCAATAGGAAAGCCGTAATTTCGAAAAGTTAAGAATTCCATAATTAGCATTTTGATAATAAATCTTTATTTTGTAATTACGAAAAAAAGATAAGTAAAAACAATCAAGAGACATTTTTGCTTTTGATTAAATTGTTTTTTTAAGACCATTAATTTCACCTTAGTGATTTCGAAACTAGGCAAAAATCTTGGCGCTGCTTTTTACTATAGTTTGAATAAATCTTTCTTTTCTTTTTTTAATAATATTGTATTTAGGGGGATTTAGGGGTTTTTGACTTAACTTTTAGGGGTAAATATTTTTCAGGGTTGGCAATACTGTCCCTACCATATAATGTTTTAAAAATTAATTTTTCGTTTTGGGGCCGAGGAGACATAAATGTCTAGTTAATTTGTGGGCCGAGGCCGACATTCATTCAAGAAAAATATGTACTACCTATATTATTTGGTCTACGCGTAAAGTTTATTGAGGACGCATTAACAAAACTAAGATGGGTATAGGAATAGTGTGGTGTTTGTTATTTATGGAAATTGCTTTTTTGGTGGTGTTATCCAACACTTCGCGAGTTACCGTTTTGCAAGGGGACTCTCTACCTCACCATGGCTTATGTGAGCCAATCACTATTGGACTTTGTCAGCAATTAAGATACAATCAAACAATATTCCCAAATTTACTTAATCATGCTAAACAGGAAGACGCTGGCGGTGATATACTTCAGTTTACACCACTAATTAAAATTAATTGTTCTCCTGATCTCAACTTCTTTTTATGTTCATTTTTTGCACCTGTATGTACAATATTAGAGAGACCTATACCTCCATGTCGTCACCTTTGTGAATCTGCAAAACATAAATGTGATGAATTGATGATAGATTTTGGTTACCGGTGGCCAGAGTACCTAGACTGTGCTAAGTTTCCAGTTGCTACAGATGATAATGTTATATGTGTTGGTGATAAAAATGTGACTCGTAAATCACAACAACCACGTGAAAATGTCAATCGAAAAGTTAATTTTCAAAGTAACGATCCTGCTAAATTAAATGGTGCCAAAAATCATGGCTTTGTGTGTCCGATACACTTCAAAGTTCCAAATCTAGAATATAAGCTCAAAGTTGGAGATAAGGTTGAAAATGACTGTGGAGCCCCATGCAATGGCATGTTTTTTTCTCAAGATGAAAAATACTTTTCAAGGATGTGGATTGGCATATGGGCAATTTTGTGTGCAATAAGTTGCCTCTTTACTGTTTTGACATTCCTTATTGATACAGATAGATTTCGCTATCCAGAGAGACCAATTATTTTCCTGTCTGTGTGTTACCTCATGGTTGCTGCAGCATATGTGATAGGCTGGGGTGCAGGAGACAGTGTCAACTGTCAAGGCCCATTTCCATCAAGCATTAGTGGAACAAGAGTATCTACAATATCTGTCATTACACAAGGAACTAAACATGAACCATGTACAATCCTATTTATGGTTGTCTATTTCTTTAGTATGGCATCAAGTTTTTGGTGGGTGATACTAACTCTCACATGGTTCCTAGCAGCTGGACTAAAATGGGGACATGAAGCCATTGAAGCTAATTCACAATATTTTCATTTGTTAGCCTGGGCAGTGCCTGCTATTAAAACTATTTCAATACTAGCAATGGGAAAAGTTGATGGTATGTTATGGGATTGTAATTTTTTATTTTTAAGCTTTCCATCTTGAATTATTTGATTAGGATAAAAAAATTTTTGTTCCAGGTGACATATTATCTGGAGTTTGCTACGTTGGATTATGGGATGCAGAAGCACTTAGAGGATTTGTTTTAGCACCTTTGTGTGTGTACCTGGTTCTCGGCACAATTTTCTTGCTTGCTGGTTTTGTTTCGTTATTCCGTATAAGAACTGTAATGAAACATGATGGTACGAAAACAGATAAACTTGAGAAGTTAATGATTCGCATTGGGGTGTTTGGAGTACTGTATACCGTTCCAGCATTAATTGTAATCATATGCTTGTTTTATGAACAAGCACATTTTGATAAATGGATGGTGACTTGGCAACATGATATGTGCTCCAAACCCATGTACTCTATTCCTTGCCCTTTCTCTTGGCAAGAAACAGAAAGACCAATATTTGAAATGTTCATGATAAAATATCTTATGACTATGATAGTTGGAATAACATCAAGTTTCTGGATATGGTCAGGTAAAACTTTGGTTTCCTGGCATCAATTTTTTGATAGAGTTAGAGGCCGTAAAGTTGAAGCATATGTGTGACTTTTGTCTGTTTAGGTTCATTTTATATTATGTTGCATCATACAAGACTTAATTAAACAATAAGGCTGAAAATGTAAATACTCCTTGTATTTTAAGATAATTTAAATTAGTTTCATATCATTATAGTTTTGCATTATGCAATTATGTTTTTACACCTGTCTTATACAAGGAATATATTTTAATTCTTTTATCACTGAGAATCATTATACATAATAGGAACAGTAAATAAATTCAAATGCATGTAAACAAATGTACTTTAATAAAATAAATTTAGATTTACATATTTTTAATAAATTTGAATTTTATTCCATGTGTAAATAATAAACACTCCACCATGTGAACTTTACTCAACCATACATTTATATTAATTTAATATTATTTAGTATACATTACAAATTTACAGATAATCTTAAATTAGGCTCTTGTGTATTTTCCCCAAATATGAAGCATAAACACTGATGCAATGAATAAAAGGGACATCACTAATACTGGAACTGGTCCTCTGAAAACAAAAAATCATTTTATGATTAACAACAAGAGGGAATGTTAAAGTTCTAGTCTAGGATAGCATACCTATCTATATCTATACTTATAATAAAACTGTAGAGGTCAATTCTGTACATTGAATAAATATATTCAAAATTAATATTGGAGGATGAATGGTGATCCATACTGATGCCAAAAATGCAATCAGTAAATTTTTTGTGTCTGTCTGTCTGTCTGTATGTGCACGCATGGGTCAAAAACTACCGAAGGGATTTTAACCAAAATTTGGTACGATTGTAGTCCATACTCCTGGGCAGGTTATAGGCTATATAACATAACGCTAAGACACATAGGAGCTGAGCAGTGACGATAAATTTGGCGCAAGTCGGATGAAAATGCGCTTTCGAGCTCTTCTCCTCGCATACGTTTACTCAAACATGCAAAAACGGCTGAATGGATTGGGATGAAATTTGGCATGCACGTTGTCAGGGGTACAGAGAAAGACATAAGGTACTTTTTATCCCGGAATTCCCGCGGAAACTCTGAAATTACCGCGGGGCACAGCTAGCTTTAAATAAAATGTGAGTGGCTTCCTTTTGGCGAGTCTACTGAACATTCTCTCTGCAACTGCTGCATTCTCTAGTGTGCATTATGACAAGTGACGACCCGATTGGCACAGTAGGTCACCATGCCTGCCCGCTAATCAAGGGGTTCCGGGTTCGATTCCCGATGGGGGTGGACTTTGTGTGATGACAGATGAACACAGGGTTCCGATTTCCAGTCTGGGCGTGTATATATACATATCTATCTATATTATAATATTATGTAATAATGTAGAATATTTGCTTGGTTTCCGCTGCACTCAGAGTCGACTTTAATGATTACTTAGTTAAGTATAGATTTTAAACTTCCGCAATCAGACAAGTTTAATAAATTAATGTTAATCGGCATTTAACTAATGAAGTTACATTTCATTAAATGCCAATTAACATTAATTTACTGAACGTCTCTGATTGCGGCAGTTTTGTTTTAAAAATCTATACTTAAGACGATTGTGAGTCTGCAAATTTTCATACAAAAAGCCAAACCG
The DNA here is from genome assembly GCA_907165275.2 of Zygaena filipendulae. NCBI lineage: Eukaryota > Metazoa > Arthropoda > Insecta > Lepidoptera > Zygaenidae > Zygaena > Zygaena filipendulae. Next base: position 6,702,604 of record OU015649.1, read on the forward strand.
TTTATCTCGGCATAAGCGCGCTCCACATTCGTGCGCGGTTCGCGCGCGAAGCCGTGAAACAGCCGCGAAACACCCGCGAACCTTCATACCACACCTTATACTTCGCGGGTGTTTCGCGGCTTCGCGCGCGAATGTGGAGAGCGCTTTAAACATAGACCAATTTTTACATATTATTGATGTATTGGATAACTAGGGCTGTACGTTTTGATTTTAAAGAAATATTGCTTATAACAAAAGTTATTAGCATCTCAATATCCATATTTTTTACAAAAAAACTTCCTCGAGCGTTTTAATTTATTAAAGTTAAACTAAACCGAATTACTAAATTAGAACGTACAACCCTAGATTTAGGTGTACTGAATCGAATGACACCAAAATTGTCTTATTTAGTAAAGGTTTAGGGGGGTAGAAACAGTTTGGCCTGAAACAATATTTCAGAAGGAAAAAGTAGGCACTCGCCACTAGGTCCTACAAATCTCTCTATCGCACGATACGGGTCGGGGGCAGGACCCGGTAGGAGCATTGTAGTGTAGGTAGTAATGTCGATGTCGAGGTGTTATCGATATTATTATAGCCTAGGGTGGAGAATATCGATATAGCGATCGATATTGAAAGGTTAATTAGGTTTACACAAATAATATCATGAAAAAAGCCTATGAATAGTAGTACGGGAGATACCGATGCTAATTCGGGAGTGACTCGAGCGTCGTTGGGACCTATTGGGTTTTGAAGATTAGGAGATATAAACAAAATAAGGTCATATGATATTTTTTCATTCACCGGTGGGTTTAGCTTCTACAGGCTAGTACGGCGCGTCAGATATTCAAAGGGGATGTTAAGTGAGCCCTAAAAAAGCTCCCCTTCGAAAATCTGCCAATTTGGAGGTGACGCAAGGTAGTAGCGAATTTTTGAAAATGCAAAAAAAAAATTCAATTTTGAAATACTCGAGCGTGTCAGATTCAAAATTCAAAAGCTCTTTATTACTTAGGATTGGTTACAATCACTTGTAATCGTCAGCAGGTTCTTAAAACTATAAATTACCGTCAGTTCGGAATACGTCGTCTGCTGAGAAGAACTGACAAGAAACTCAGCAGGGCTGTCTTTAAATGATCTTACTTATAAACTAGGAGAACAAAAAATAGTAATTGGATAGAGCAATTCATTCCCAAACGTCTGTATCATTTAAATAGTCTACTACACTATAATATGCTTTATCGCATAATCTGTGTTTAATAAGCGTCTTGAATTTATTAATTGACAAATTAATTACATCGTTTGGGAGTTTGTTGTAAAAGCGTATACATTGTCCTTTAAATGACTTAGAAATTTTATGGAGCCTAGTCTTAGGCACAGCGAGTTTATCTTGATTTCTTAAGTTAAGATTATGTAAATCACTGTTTTTCTTAAAGTTGACTAAATTTTTGTGAACATATAATAAATTCTCGTATATATACTGAGAATGTACAGTCATTATTTTAAACTCGCTGAATTTAGTTCTCAGTGAATCCCGAGGGCCCAACTTATAGATTGCGCGAATGGCTCGTTTCTGCAACACGAATACAGAATCGATATCCGCGGCACTACCCCACAGCAGTATGCCGTATGACATAATGCTGTGGAAATAACTAAAATAAACTAAACGCGCGGTATTAATATCAGTAAGTTGACGGATTTTCTTAACAGCATAAGCCGCCGAGCTTAATCTACCTGATAACTTTTTTATATGTGGGCCCCATTGTAATTTTGCATCTAATGTTATACCTAGAAAGACAGTTTCATCGACCATTTCCAAATCCTCATTATTAATCAGTAATCTGGTTTTTACTTGTTTAACATTTACATTATTTTACAGAAGGTTCAGCTTGCACTCCAAGTTATGTTGGCTTAAAATCTGACAATAATTTTGAGGGGTATTATTAATCTGACTGCTAGAAACAGAAATTATGATTTATTTTTAAGATTTTTTTTTCTTTCTGACGTAAGTTTAATAACTTTATGAGCTATTTCTTGTTCACAAAAAACACACTTTATATTTCTATGAAATATGTAAAAGATCACAAAATATTATTCACAAAACTAAATGAACGCGTTGTTTTGTGATGAGCTTTATTATATAATATATATATAATTACATTAAAGTGAAAGGTTATAGGTGAACCTATAGTTTGATGTAATACTTACCTTAAATTATTTTAATATGTATTTTAACCGGCCAAAAAAGTTATAATTCGACACGTTTAGCGCCGTGATATACTGTGATGACGTTATGGCGACGGAAAGTAGTGTGAGGACCGTGCGAGAGAGTGAGAGATAGAGAAAAAGTAAAAGGGAAAGAAAGACAGAGATATGAATAGGTACATGTTTCACTGCAGTTGCTCGTTCGATTCGAAGACGATTTTTGTTTCTTCGGCTTATGAAAATCGGCAGATTATATTTTTCCCGCTATCCTTGAGTTATTTACTTTAAAATAAAAAATAAATCAACTGCGCTCGAGAATGTCGTAGTTGCGTTTTTTTTTGCAAGTTTGTGATCCTCTAACTCCCTTACGTCACGTTCAAATGGTCAGATTATTCATATACATACTTTTCACTATGTAATTAACCCACCATATCTTAATCTGACGCGCTCGAGTATTTCGAGTTATCGATTTTTTTTTACTAATCTGATCGGTTATTCTAGACGCACCCACCAGTGTAGAGGGCCTATATTTGGTGGAGGTACTCAACATGGTGCAAGGTACCCCCCTTATGTTCATCTGACGCGCTTTAGCTAATCCACAAATCCCCTCTTGGCGGTCCGTACTATAGGTAATTTTATTGATTACTAGCTGTTCCCTGCAGTTTCACCCATGTTAATTTCGGAGATCTTCCGGTTATTCCGAGATAAAAGTACTTACTACCCTATATTTTGCCTATTGATTTTAGATAACTGCGTTGTAGTACGGGAGCCCAAGACGAAGTTTATAGATTTACTGAAGCGCGTCAGATTAACATAAGGGGGGTATCTTGCACCTCCAACAAATAAAGGCCCTCTACACAGAGCGGCGCGTCTAGAATAACCGATCAGAATAATAAAAAAAAACGATACCCAGAAATACTCGAGCGCATCAGATTAAGACAAAGTAGGTAAATACATGCTGAAAACTGTATATGGATAATCTGCGATTTGAACATGATGTAAGGGAGTTTTAAGGATCACAAACTTGCAAAAAAACCGTCATCTCGATTTTCTCGAGCGCAGTTGATTTTTTTACATTTGGAAGTCAATAACTCAAGGATAGCGGGAAAAATATCATCTGCCGATTTCCATGAGCCGAAGAAACAAAAATCATCTATAAAGTTTAGAATAGATTAGATAGATAGGTATACCTATAGATTGTTCGTTAAGATATGTGAAATTGAAGAAAATTGAGCATTTATTAAATCAATAAATTGTGGACAGAATTTTTTCACTGAACTTTACAAAACTGCTTTTATTTCAGAAACTAAATGCCAAGAACTGGTATCTTTTAGCTTGGATGCTCACATAAGATGACATAATTTATATGGAAACAATCTATGCAAATGTGCAAAATCATCCTATGGGTGAAACCGCGGGGCACAGCTAGTCCTACTAATATTATAAACGCAAAAGTTTGTAAGTATGTATGGATGGATGTTTGTTACTCTTTCACGCAAAAACTACTGGATGGATTTAAATGAAGCTTTACAATAATATAGCTTATACATCAGATTAACACATAGGGTAGTTTTTATCCCGGAATTCCCGCAGGAACTCTGAAATTAACGCGGGTGAAACCGCGGGGCATAACTAGTTTACATATAAAGTTTTCTGTCGAAAAGTTTAAGAAATTATACATACACCTTTACACCAGGGGAGTCGTCAGTATAGAAACGCCACATGCCCCCAGAACCTGCGCCGGTACTGCGGTTCCTAGCTGCTGTTGTAGTGGTAGTCTTTCGTTGTCGTACTGTACCACCGCTTGAAGAGCGTGGAGCACCGGTGGCTTTAGATGGTGACCTTCCACCTGATCCAACTGAGGTAGAACTCGGAGACGCAGGCTATAACATAATATGAACAGTATTATTTTCTTTATTCAAAGAGATGTAATCATGAAAGCCTCGCAATCTGCATGAGTAGTTTACCATTATAGAAATCTAAGAAGAATTCTTGACCGAGTGTTTACTACAATTTATCAAAAGAATCAAGATCAAAGAGAACCACTGATCAAGATCACACGTAGAAGCCAAACGTGTCCTAAATCGTAATCACCATTCACCACCCGACCCGACTTTACCTAAAATCCAACGCATCAACTAAACTGACACGTCGTAAACGTCAGGTGTAGGGATGTAAAAAATAATCGATTAAAAATCGATTTTAATAAATGATTTTATTTTTGTAAATAATCGATTAATAATCGATTTTTTTTAATCGTTCAATCCAATTTTTATCCCAGAATTCCCACGGGAAGTCCAAAATTAACGCAGGTGAAACCATTGTATTTGCATACTATACTTTTTAAGGGTTACAGAAAACAATTTTGGGTATTTCTATCCCAGAATTCCCGGGAGATCTCCAAAATTAACGCGGGTGAAACCACAGGGAACTGCTAGTACCTATAATAATACATTATTTTAGTTACGATCTGTCTTATCTCCTTATTTCTTGAACTACAGTCTGAACTTTCCAGAATCTTCAAGACGGTTTTGTACCGTTTCGGAATATACCAGATAATTTTCAAACATTTCGGAATATTCTCGATTTTTTATGTACAGTGTCACATCCCTCAGTGTTTTTTTTTTACTTTAGAACTCCGTTATTTGTAAGCCGATTTGGAAATTCTTTTTTTATTGGAAAGGGTATAGGTACTTCGCAGGAACCCTGGAAATAGGACCTATTTATAATCAGGTTACGGTTATTAGATCAGGGGCGCTAAGATGCGCAACACGATAAAATTTTATCGAGCCATTTTATCGATTCTCGTCGACAAAGCCATACAATAATTATGTTGACGAAAATCGATAAAATGGCTCGATAAAATTTTATCGTGTTGCGCATCTTAGCCCGGCAGGATAATTTTGTATTTTAGTCGATTGAAGCTTTTAAAAAGTTTGTTTTCATATTTAAAAATTTTATTTGATTTTTATTATTATAAATTGTTAAAATTAATCTCAGAGTTTTATTACTACAAGCATCCAGATTTTAATTTTTTTTTCCCAATTTATATCGATTTCCTCGAATTTAAATCCAAAACCGATTATTATTTAAGAGAGAAAAATCGATTATTTAAATCGATTATTTAAAAAAACGAAAATTAAATCGATTTTTTTCTCTCAATGTCACATCCCTAGTCAGGTGACAGAAGCTTTTTTATTGGACGTGGGCCGTGGCTATCAGAATAGGGTACAAGTGCGTCTTGCCTGGTGTGCGTTCCGTGGGTTTGGGCCTCAGAAGAATAAGGTTGCTGCACTCTGAGGCTGAGCCACGTTGGTGAAACTACGCTCTGACAGCTGTCAGAGTAAAATTTCACCTATTTTTTTTTTCAGTTCATTTTAAAGATAATAGTATACTACCTCTATGTCCATAATACATTTAGTTTTATTTGTAAAAAAGAAGTGCTTGACAAATAAAGATTTTGATGATGTTCTTCTTGTCAAAAAAGATGAAAAAGATTTTTATTTAAAAATTATTATGATACATTAGTTAAGCGTGGTATAATAAATTGTGGTGTATTAGTGGCCACAAATATATGGCCTATATAGGCTAGCAAGAAAAAGAAAAAAAACCCTATAGGGGAAAAAGATGATGTGTTTGATCATTTGGTGAATTTTCATTTTTTCTTCTGGCAACCCTGTGTTTTTTCGTTTTTGTTTATTTTAACGTTTTATTGGGAACCAGGAATTCACAACACGATAATGTACGACACTGGAATGTACAGCACTGGAATGCGCGACACTGGATTGTACGACACCGGAATGTACAGCACCGGAATTGGTGACACCGCTCCTATTGGTCGATGAAATCACGCCTCCTTTCTTTGTGCTCGTTTACGTTACTTACCTAAATACTGGGTCAAGTTATTGTCAAATACGGCACATATATTTTATGTTAGATTTTTTGGTGATGATTATTAGGTTTCATGTTAGTGTTTATGCCCATTACGTTATTATGTTACAGTCTATAGGCAGGATAATCAAACAACGGACCACTCTATATATTTTACTGTATAGACTTAGAGTACAATACACTAAATCTGGTCCCTTAGTTTACACCTTATAATTATTATTTCCACGAGCTATGTGCTCTATACAGATTGTACATATTATAAAAGTTACGAAAAGAAAGGAACCAAAACTGTATTAACTGGCGAACGGGAAGCGACTGGCGAGCGGTTAGCTTCGCCTGATTTACGTCACCTTTCCTACACCTATCCTATAGTAGTTACTAGTGTGGTGATGATGCCACTATAAGCTATTTATTGAAATAAGTAAAAGTAATGAGAACATTACTATCAAGGCCACATCATGAACAGATTTCAAAGTAGTATACCCGACATTCTTTATTAGGTTAGGTTCTTACTGATGACCAGGTCTCGCGAGCCGAGCGAGCGTAGCGAGCGTGCCGCGGTAGCGGCCGGCGATGCGCTAAAGACAAAATAAGGTGACATTTATTCGATTAATTCTTAGGTGTGACCACGAAGTTTCGATATATTATGCAAAAAAAAAAGAATATAACAAGTTGTAACAATTCATTAAAGTGACAAACAATAATTACGTTACTAAATATTACACTTGGACTTGTTATTTGAATTTCCATCAGATTTTGAGACAGTAACTACTAACTACCTACTACCTGCATTGTATTGAATACTACTAAACGGAGCACGAAGTCGGCTAGGCCATGAAATCCGGTGTCGCCAATTCCGGTGCTGTACATTCCGGTGTCGTACAATCTCGTGTCGTGCATTCCGGTGTCGCCTTTTCCGGTGCTGTACAATACAGGGACTCGTTTTATTTCACTTTTCACTGTGTGTTGTGTATACAGTTTCAGGTAGTATCTCTAAGTAGTTTGTGAGTTTCAGTCACTGAGCAAATAATCACTAGTTTCAGTAGTCCATGCTGTGCAAAGAAAACAATACACTCTGACGTGTTTATACAAAGTTCTCCACAACAAACTCAAAGAACTACCTACCTATTTATATCACTATCATACTTCATAGTCACTAGTCAGTTGTCAGTTCAGTCTTGAGTCCTGTCTAATCTCTTAAGTAGTTTGTGGTGTAGTCACTACCTTCTGCAGTAATATACTCTGACCTTCTGCTCCTCCACAAATTCACTCATCACTGCCTAAGCCTGTGCATTACTATATGTGTGGTTTCTCTTTCGAAATTGGAATTTGGAAGAGGATTTATCCATGTACCTACCTCTCCTCTGTTTATCTGGGATTTCGTTTTAGAATTCAAGGAGAATTTGAAAAAAATTAGGAACGTAAACAATGGAATTAACCGGTGACAATTTTGATTTTAATAGACTTGGCATTAGTAAGAGAAGTAATGTGGAAAATTTAACTCCGCATAAATTAGCTGTGGTGGCCTTTATACGTGAATACGGTTTATTAAAAATTGATGGTAAGCAAGCTTGTAAAATTAGTTACCTGTTTTCTCTAGCCAATGCAAAAGCAACCATGCTTTCACTGATATAAATCAACAGTATCCTTGAGCAACAAGAGATGTGTTTAACTTAGGCTAAACCCACATTACAAAGAGCTTCGCTTATTGCTAACAGCCAAGAAAAAAATGCCTAAAAATGTTCTGCCATGACTGCTTCTATGTTGCACCAGTTAATGGTGCGCCCTTATATGGTTAGAATGAAAACTATCGAATGCCTACCACTTTACCTATATATCTATTGTAAAAACTGTCAAAAATGGGTCACTTAGTATAGGTATATTCTCTCATCACAGAATAGTTTTAATTAGATATGGAAGCTATTCTAGGATAAATAATTAATGGAGATGAAACTGTAGGTAGGTATAAGCTGTAGAGTATGTTTTGCATTAACAAATTAGACACTTTATAGGTACTAGAATAACAAGATCCAGGGGGAATCACCTTATATATTATACTAGCTGTCCCATGCGGTTTCACACGTGATAATTTTGCAGTTCCCGCGCAATTGTTCCATACAAATTCCCCCCCTTTTCACCCCCTTAGGGGTTGAATTTTCAAAAATTATTTCTTATCATATGCCTACGTCATACAAAGAATACACCCTCCAAGTTTCAGGTCTCTATGATCAGCCGTTTAGGCTGTGCGTTGATCCATCAGTCATTCAGGACAAAGGATTAGGATAATGATTAGGATATAGATTAGTGATAATGTATGTTCTGTTATGAATGTAATATTTGTGTTAGGTTGTGGTCTATTGAGTTAATCCAATTAACAGGGATGTTAATAAAATTTTACTGTCATTTACTTATTATTAACTTATTGATTTTTTATAACTTAAATACTTACTTATTTCAGCAAAAAAAATGGTAGATTGTCCACCAAAATACAGGAAAGATTTTTGTATACTAGCACTAAAACTTATTCAGGTATGTTTTGAAAATGACTTTTACATTTAACTAAAGATAAAATTTTTTTAGTGAACTTTAATGAAATAAACACTTAAAAAAAAAACAAACTCTTCATAAAAAGCGAAGTTAAGCCTACCTTCTAGTTACAGAGACCACAATAAGGCAACAAGTTTCCAAATTCGAATTTTTTTAAAGTTTGCATGTCCTATGGCGGATCTAGGATTTGGTTGAGGGGGGGGGGACAATTTTGGTGGTATCGTCATATCACGAAATTTTTTTAATATACAGGATCAGATATTTGTCCATGGTCTGATTAAAGTAGGTACCTACCTACTTTAGTTCAGGGGGGGGGGCAAGTACACCCCCGTAGATTCGCGTCTGTATCGCGGAGCCCTTGTCCTATACAACATGTTAATGAATTAACTGAAAACTAGAAAGTAGTTCGCTCAGAATCGTCTACCGAATCGATTGCACCATGTTTTAGTAGGTATAGGTTATATTTTGTCTTTTTACTAATTTCTAATACAATATTTGACGGATAGGTACGCCGCCGCGCCGCCGCCGCCCGTAGCAAAAAAATCAAATCAGTCATTAACATATAGATGTGGGCGTAGCGCTACTTTCGTAGATAGGTCACCGCCAAACTAATCTATATCTATACTTATAATAAAACTGTAGAGAGGTCAATTCTGTACATTGAATTTATATTCAAAATTAATATTGGAAGATGAATGGTGATCGATACTGATGCCAAAAATGCAATCAGTAAATTTTGTGTCTGTCTGTCTGTCTGTATGTGCACGCATGGGTCAAAAACTACTGAACGGATTTTAACCAAACTTGGTATGATTGTAGTCCATACTCCTGGGCAGGTTATAGGCTATATAACATAACGCTAAGACACATAGGAGCTGAGCAGTGACGATAAATTTGAAGCAAGTCGGATGAAAATGCGCTTTCGTGCTCTTATCCTCGCATACGTTTACTCAATCACGCAAAAACGGCTGAACGGATTTGGGAATTTGGCTTGCACGTTGTCAGGGGTACAGAGAAGGACACAGGGTACTTTTTATCCCGGAAATCCCGTGGGAACTCCGAAATTACCGCGGGTGAAACCGCGGGGCACAGCTAGTGTTGATTAACTTTTAAAGTATTAATTTTTTTGACATAATTTATATTTTATTCATATTATTGTTTATTTTTTTTAATGGGGTGTAGGTATCAGGTTTTTGGTTAAGGTGCTGGTGTTAGGGCTAGTTTTCATACAAAATGCCTACCGAGTTTTCTTACATTACGGCAGTTTTTGGTTATTAGACTTTATTTTTTAAAATAGTACTACTGATCTAGATGCCGCATAAGTCCCAAAACTTTGCAGATAGTGAACAAATAACATAATTACAAGCATTTCAAAAATATTAAATTTTGGTCGAATCTCTTACTTGTGTGAGAGCGTATACAGTATAAGTGTACGAAAATGGCGGCCCGGTCTATAAACAGCTGTGGTTTGACTGTAGACTGACAAGTCCCCCGAATGCAGTGGTTTGTAGTGAGTTCCAAAAGGATCGATAGGTGTCGCGGCGTTGAGCCGTGAGTTTTGACAATTTTACCTACCGGGATAATTTAGAATTGAATTTGGAATATACATATTACTGATATAGTTGGTAGGTATTTAGTAGCCGAAGCGAAGGCATAACTACATTTTGTTTTGAGTCACGTACAAGTAGGTAGACCTTATAAGCTACGGGTAGCCCGTACAAGTATTATTATTATTTTTGTGTTGAATAAATTCTTGCTATCTTTTTCTTGTTTTCTCGATGCGTAAAAGAGACCATATTTTCGAATGGTTGTATCTCACCACGGCCCAGGGTAATTCAACTTTTATCTCCGATGAAATCAGCAATGACACGCAGCCATATCATGTTGGTACCTACAACTTCATATTTTTATTGTGTCTATTGTCTATGTGACCACATGATCCAATTTTTATATTATAAAAAGCTCATACCTCCGAAACTAGTATGAGAGATAACCCCATCATATTGCTGTTCAAACTTCATGTTTTCGTGGTACCTATCTATGTGACGTGACAAAATTTTTGAATGCTTATAACTCCGAAACTATAGGACGCAGTCATATCACGTTGGTACTCAAACTTCATGTTTTGTGATATCTATGTGGTCAAATTTTCGACAGCTAATATCTCCGAAACTGCAAGTTACAAACTCATCGTGTTGATAGGTCAAACTTCATGTTTTCGTGATATCTATGTGATCACGTTGATGTAATTTTCAAAAGCCTATAATATTTTTTACTATTACCCATACATATACCTACTTTGTATTTATTAATAATATAGGTACTAATAATAAAGCTGAAGAGTTGGTTTGTTTGTTTGGGTTGAACATACTAATCTCAGGAACTACTGGATCGAATTGAAAAATTATTTTCGTGTTAGATAGTCATTTATCGAGGATGGCTATAGGCTATAACATCACGCTATGACCAATACGAGCGGAGCACGACAGGACACTCACGTGGTTTTTTTCAGTAAGTTTTTTTCTCCATTTTTTTTTTCAGTCAGCTGTTAGAGGCGAGAATCGAATGTTGAATGCCTTTTTACAAAAAAAATACCCTCGTAACGTTACACCGTGTATAATAAAGACTACTTTTGTAAATTTTTCCAAATGATGTAATTGTTCATTCATTATTATTTATTATTTCCTTGATTTTGTAATCAAAGAAAAAAAAAATTGAGGCGAGCAAAACCGCGGCAGGATCAACTGCCAGTAAAATACTTATATTTTACAAATAATACAATATAATGATATATCCAACTTCCCAACGCACTGCTTTGACGAAACTAAATAAAAGAAGATCAATATATTCAAATGACGCGCGACGGCTGAATGCATACAATTTTTTCGGCAGGAGGAACTATACGATAATAGTGGTTAGAACAACTTCCGAAGAAGTCTCAATATTATATGACTAGCTGTGCCCTGCGGTTTCACCCGCGTGAAAAGTTTTTATGTAACAATTTTTTTCGCGACATCCGATTTGAATGAAACAACCCAGCCTATATGTTGCTCCAGATTTAGCTTACGTACGTATTTGTACGTTCTGCTAAATTCTATTCTGTACTTTATATAAGGGTAACTATTATTGGCTCATAGTGTAATCTTGTAATCTAAATCTATTATATGTTTTTGTAGCTGTTGTTGTCCTGAATAAACGAAAAATTAAATTAAAATTAAATTAATCTACTACTGAAAACTGCATGACAACCCGTTCATTTAGAGATTATCGCGAACAGACAGACAGACAGACCGAAAAGAATTTTAAAAACTTTTTTTTGGGCTTGATTGCTCTTTTATTATCACCCCTCTCAATTTTAGGTAAAAATATTCAATGTACAGAATCGCGGATTCTACTCTTTTATTATAGTACTAGCTGTGCCCCGCGGTTTCACCCGCGGTAATTTCGGAGTTCCCGCGGGAATTCCGGGATAAAAAGTATGTCCTTCTCTGTACCCCTAACAACGTGCATGTCAAATTTCATCCAAATCCGTTCAGCCGTTTTTGCGTGATTGAGTAAACGTATGCGAGGATAAGAGCTCGAAACCGTATTTTCATCCGACTTTCTTCAAATTTATCGCCACTGCTCAGCTCCTATGTGTCTTAGCGTTATGTTATATAGACTATAACCTGCCCAGGAGTATGGATTACAATCGTACCAAGTTTGGTTAAAATCCCTTTAGTAGCTTTTGATCCATGCGTGCACATACAGACAGACAGATAGACAGACAGACAAAAAATTTACTGATTGCATTTTTGGTATCAGTATCGATCACCATTCATCCTCCAATATTAATTTTGAATATATATTCAATGTACAGAATTGATTTCTCTACACTTTTATTATAAGTATAGATATAGATAGATAGAAAATATAGATAGATAAAATTGTTTTTTTTTTTTATTATCTGTCATTTTTTATGGTAGGTATTGTTTACGATTTGAGATCTAAACTGCTTTTTCATAATTTGCATTATGCACACTTCTACACAAACTTATTATTAGAAATGCGAATGCGAGTTTGTTTGTTTATTTATTACGCTTTTTATTACTCAACCGATTACCTAGAAATTTTGCATACACTTTATTTAGTAGGGGCACAGAGAAGGACACAGGGTAGTTTTTATCCCGGAATTCCCGCAGAAACTCTGAAATTAGCGTGGATGAAATCGCGCTAATTTCTAGGTATTTTATGAAAAATTGCTAGTATTAGGTATTATAAAGAAGTAAAGAACCAGTTTTCTTAAATACTTCACTCATAAGAAACTACAGTATCCTCCAGTATCAGTTATTAATTTTATAAAAATGTTTCACGCGGGTGTAACCGCGGGACACAGCTAGTAGAATATAAAATATTTTACAAACTCAACGTACCTACTGATGAAACTCAATAAAATATAAAATATTATTATCACGAGATGTCAAAATTTAAATTATGAAATGGAACAACGGCAGAATGTGTTTGTTTTTTTTTCGTGTAATAACACCAAGTGGTATATAGGTTGAGTGGCTAGACCAAAGAGTATATAACCACTATGCGTACTAACGTTTGGCTCTAATCCTTTTAGAATTACGGTTCAAATCTCGGTTTATATGAGTACTAGCTGTTCCCCGCGGTTTCACCCGCGGCAATTTCGGAGATCCCGCAGTAATTCCGGGATACAAAGTACCCTATGCATATAGGGTACCTTCTCTGTACCCCTGACAACGTGTATGCAAAATCTCATTAGATTTCACCGGTGCTAATTTTGGGGTCCCCGTGGGAATTCCGGGATATAAAGTACCCTATGCATATAGGGTACCTTCTCTGTACCCCTGACAACGTAAGATATGCAAAATCTGATTAGATTTCACCGGTGTTCATTTTGGAGTTCCCGCGGGAATTCCGGGATATAGAGTACCCTTTGTCCTTCCTGTACCCCTGACAACGTGTATGCAAAATTTCGTGATGATCCGTTGAGCCAGCCGTGAAAGCGTAACAGACAGACAGAGTTACTTTCGCATTTATAATATTATTACTATTTAGTAGGGATTTTGTACTTTGTGGAATTTTGTACTTTTTTTGTAAAGTTATCACGAATCATAGAGGTTTTGAGTTGAACTGCGATTCTATTTATTATTGGATATTCTGTGATTGATTTTTTCTAAAATTAAAAATCATTCTAGTCGATGACGTAAATTACATAGTCATAGTAGGTCATAGTGGCGGAGATATTATAAGATTTCAATTTTTTTATCACCAAGTCACTAGTAAATCCCGAAATCTTGAAATTTAGATTGGAACCTAGAGTTCTTTTTATACCCAAAATAATTTTCAGTCCTAATATTTACGCAGGTAGGTACGTGTGTAACCGCAGGGAAAGATTGTATTAAAAACAAGTCCAATATTTTAATTTAGCTTTACCCATCTTTATATTTTCTTAGATTCTAGTTCTATATCCTTTAAATTTTCGTTTTTGGAATTAAAATTAAATTACAAAAAAGAACGATAAAAATCGTTTGTAGATCTATAAATAAGTATATATGTATACACAAATTTGAGAAAATTAGTTACAAAAAGTGGAATCGCAATCTTAGGTTTGAACACGAGATTTTCACGATTCAATAATTACAAAAAGAGACGTATTACACCACAGCGCCACCGAGACTTAAACATAATAAGTCAAATTCAGAATCAGATTCGGCTAATACTAATCGATTTGCATGTGTGTGTGACTACGTTTCGGGCGGTTATTCCTAATTTTCTTGTGGTTAAAGGATAATAATGCGCGTAAGACCATATAAAATTTTTAAATGAAAGATGTATTAAACACTCATCCTGTCGCATTTATCATCAAAATCTATCTTTTAGCTTGCGATTCTCTGTAAATTGAGAAAACACTTTTATGGCGCCGTCCGCGGCCTCTATCGGCTGAGAGGCTGCATAATATGGTGGCGCGCCACCTTAATTCATTAACACGTTATATACTTTTTCTACGCATCGAAGAGTATCGCGCTTGCTCGGCGAAGGTATACTGTGACCGCACGTCGATGATTTTGTGATTTTTTTTGTTTAATCAGTATACACTACAGTATTAATTTATTTTTTTTGTGTCAAAATCAATAAAAGACAATCAAAATAGTGTCATAGTTTAGTTAATTTATAGAAATAAATACCTACAAAGAAGTTATTTTATGTTCCTAACTAATGCTACAGATCTCATATACCTACAATAGGTAGTTATTTTTGTGGCAATATTGTTGCCTTTCTAAATGTTTTGAGATTTTTATGAGATGTTTATGTAATTTTAGTTACAAATGTGACTAAAATAAAGGTATAGTATATAAACAAGTATTTAATCCAATCTAAGTTCCACTGGTACCTTAGATCCCAAATTCTCCAAGACTGCAGGTAGGTTAAGCAGGGGCGTCTTTCCCATAGGACCGGGCGATCAATCTGGTGGTGGATAGTAGCGCTGTATATGGTTAAGACGCCCTGAGGTTAAGGGACTGAAATAAGGGATCTTTAGTAAAGGGTTAAGAAAATCAGTAATTCTCTGTTTTTAACACCAGTATTTTTTATTCTAGTGCCCAGACATGGAATTTAAGGAATTAGAAGCTCTTTTAACCAATGGGCGTTATAATCTGTTAAACGTCCATCTGCAAAATTTTTGTGTTCGCCTTGAAAATATAGTCAGAAATGGTGTTGGTGCTCTTATGGACTGTGTTACTTCAACAATTGATAAGCTTATGATAGAACCAAATGAAACAAGTTCTTGTGTGATCACTAGATGCAGTGTACTAGGTGAATATGGAATAGTGTTATATCATTAACCGCCACACTCAGAGTCGACTTTAATGATTACTTAGTTAAGTATAGATTTTTAAAACAAAACCTCCGCAATCAGAGACGTTCAGTAAATTAATGTCAATTGGCATTTAATGAGATGTAACTTAATTAGGTAAATGCCAATAAACATTAATATTAAACTTAACTGAGTGCGGCAGTTTTGTTTTAAAAATCAATACTTAACTAAGTAATCATTAAAGTCGACTCTGAGTGCGGCGGTAAGTCTCATTTTGCTAATGGAGGCATTAAAGATTTATTACTTAATGTTTCAGGATTTTACTTAAGAAGAATAATTTTGCAGTTGGATAAACTCACATTTGTTGAGGTTGTGTCACTTTATAAATCATTTTGCGTATATTACCATAAAGGCAGACCAGGATTGATGATGAGGTCCCTGAGTAAAGAGGTAACCATAAAATATGTGTTGGTTTAAAAGACAAACATAATCAAGAGTACCTAACAAAATATATAAAAAGCCTTATCCACAATCATCACTGAAAAAAAAAACTTGGAATATAAGATCTATAAGTCTAGGAAAAGCTTATTTCAGGTTGAGGCAAGTCAAACTCAAAGGGATCACTTTAATTATTTACTAAATATAATATGATATTGTGACAGTGTTGCTGGTCGAAAGGAATTAAATTTTTAATACATAATTTTATTGATAGAATTAGTTGATAAGAAAGAACCAATATGACATTATGAATAAGATAAAACAGGTGTTATGGAAGGCACAGTCCTAGAGTCCTATTGTGTCTGGCTGTGGATACATACTATATATTTTTTTAGAAATTGGTACACATACTATATATTTTTTAGAAACTCAATTATATGGATTCTATGGGAGCAATGTCATCCTCAGAAATGATTGATGAATCGGCAAAACCAAATGAGCTGACTTTGAAGATTAATATTGATAAGGATAAGTATGTTAATATTATTCTTACATTTTCGCAATAACTTAGAGTGACTTTAGAGTTATTTAATAGCTGTACCCCGCGGTTTCGCGATAATTTCGGAAGAAAGAAACGCTTTCGGAAGTTTTATCTTAGACAATGGGGCGGACAAGTAAAGCCTCGGTACTTCGACCCTTGGGATCTTTTGTACCATCCCCATCCTGTGCTCCTCCCTCTACTCCTTGAAAACCTCGGCAGCGAAGGCTAGTGTGCAGTGGAGGGGTATAAGAGCCTAAAGTCCTGGTTCTGGGTAAGACGTCCCCAGAAAGTACATACGTTTACGAGTCAAGGCATCGCACTCGCACTTAAGATGTGCTATTGTTTCCACCTCTACGCCGCACTTTCTGCAGGATGAGTCGCTCGCAAATTTCATTTTCGTGAAGTGTTCTTTTGTCCCGAAGTGACCAGCACACCAGTGATTAGGCGGGCCTGACTGCGACTTAAGAGAAGTATATTGCGTGATAGTTTCTCATCGGTTTTGTCGCCGATAAAGCGTTTGGAATGCCTACCGGGTTACAATATAGCCTATGTTACTCAGGGGTAATGCAGCATTCTAATGGTGAAATAATTTTTGAAATCGGTCCAACAGTTTTTGAGTTAAATCGTAACAAACAAGCAAATTCAAATTTTTCCTCTTATATTAGCTATTTATTACTCTGAGATATTAGTATAGACTATAGAGTATAGATTTTAAGCTGATTCTCAAGTAGTTAAAGATTATCTTCTTTCCAACAGTTTTGAAGAATGTCGTTGGTCAAGAAAACAAGCTGAGCTTTTTACGGCACAGCAAGCCAACTTGCTACAGATCAATGAGGATAAAGCTTTACCGCCGAGACAGCTACAGAAAACAATAACAAGTATAGTACATGATATACCTGATTACCCAGATGTGGTAAGTGAATAGAAACCAATTAATTTTACTAATAATTTTTGTTTAATACAGTTAGTTCCTCAATTAAATTTATTTTCAGCATTTCTTAAGTTTTTTAAACTGCCTCCGTACGAAAGAGTTCTGTGGCGCCCAAGATTCGCTTTACAATTGTTTCGATCGCACTATGTTCAGTAGTAGCGCAAGTTCGACAATGGGCAACGATAGAAATAAAAATTTCCGCTACGCGGCGTTGAACAGAGCCGCAATGCACACCCAATTCGGACACAAGTGAGTGATTGTTATTTGTGCAACGAAAGAGAAATTTCCTTTTTGTTGCGTGTCCTGAGTTTGAATTCTTACAACATATCTACCTATAGATACAAATCACTGCGAAACTATGCGTAATTTTTTCAGTGACATCAAATACGTGCTCGGGCCTCGGGCATAATATTATGTCCGTTTGATACCGAAGCACTGAATTGAAATAGTAAAAAATGACAAGTGATGTGCTGCTAAAAGCCTACTTAGGATGTAGGTCCTTATTTCTATCGTACAACATCCGCAAACGATACCATCAGAAAAAAGTCATGTACCAAATGTGTAACGTGGTTTTCTTGTTCCCGAACAGGACGAGAAAATCCTTATCATTTAGATTTTTATGCCCTTACATACCCCTCGTGTCGTCTGAGGCACGCTCGTCTACGTTCCATCCCGTTTTCTGCGTCACTCTCACTACCTACATAGTACAAAACAAAGTCGCTTCCCGTTGTCGGCGTTGTCTGTCTGTCCCCAGGTATAACGTTTATTTTTTTTATAAAACGCTGCTATTAAGTATTAGGTGATACGTTAAAAAAGCGGTACTCGACGTGGTGGGGCGTGCTTTTCACAATGTAAACGTAGGTGCAATAGTGGTGTAGGCTGTTACTATTGTATGTGTGTTGGATAATATCAATTTCGTCATCTGCCACGCCCCGGCGCGCGGTGCTATACGGTCGCGTGTCACGTCGTGTATGACCACGACGTGTCATGACGATATATGAAAAAATGAAAATGAAAAATTTATTTATTACCATAACACACATAACATAGCAAATTACTTGTAGTCCCCACACTAGGCGTAGCCTGTAACGTGGGGGCCGTTTCAGAGAAGTGATGACAAAACCGTAATGTGCGTTAACATACTTATCCCTCAGTCAAGGTACATAGGTATATGCGTGTATGCGTGAGTCAGCGTGTACGGGTGTGCGTGAATATGTTTGTGTGTGTGGTGTGTGTGTGTGTGTGTTAATATGTGTGGGTACGCGTGCATGGGTCTGGGTGATCAGTGCATCAGTAGAAAATCAAGACTGAACCCTGAGCAGATTCTCCGTCTGGGCGTAGGTCAAACACAGCAACCACTTCGCAACAATATGCTTTGCTTGGCGAACTGATTTCTGCCTTATGTCACAGAAACGGATAGTTTTGTTATATATGTGGGGATGCAAAAAATAGGCATAATGACCAGCAAACGCAGATCGTACAAAAGTCTGCGGGATTTGAGGTATTCTCCGTTTCAGCAGTTTATCGTAGTCCTCAGAGGATATCACTTTGCGATGGATAATCATAGAGGACCTCAAGATAAAAAGTTGCCTTATGCTAAGGACGTGGGCTTCCCTATATAGCTGATCGGTTGGATACATCTGTTTCTTGTTAAACATCACTTTTAATATGGATCTTTGAGCTCTCTCCAGCTTAAGCATCGCACTGGTGCCGGCTCCTCCCCAAACCGTAATACAATACGTATACGTATACGTTCCTGAGTTTCTATAACGTTAACGATCATAGAATGTCAACTTGAGGGACTAAGAGGGCCGTATATGGAATCAATTTGGTAGCGTGCTGTATGGAGTGTAGCTGTGTCGCGGGTGTGTCGCAGGTGCGTGGCTATGGAGGGCGTGCGCGAGGCGCTGGGCAGCGCGCAGGAGGCGGCGGACGGCGCGTGCCTGGCGCACGCGGCGGCGTGGGGCGCGCTGGCGGGCGGGCGCGCGCGCCGCGCCGCGCTGCTGGCGCGCGTGCCGCTCGTGCCGCGCCCCGCCGCCGCCGCCGCGCAGCTCATGGTGCAGCACGCCGCGGTCAACGGCGCCAGGCCCCAACACATATTCCAGGTACGACCGACCACGTCGATTGGCGACGCGCACCGGTACCTACATGAGGTATGAACACGAGATGACGCTTATCCTGACTCTTTAACTTTAATTGATTGCGTGGGTGGCGCGGCGTTTAGTGGCCGGTGCGGGCCACAGCCCACAAGGGGCGCGTCAACCGCATCTCAACCGTGTGCGATGAGTTCATAGTATAAAATGTATGAAAACTACTAGAAATATGCCGGTGGCGGCGTTTTGTGGCCGTCGGTGGCCTGTGTGCGGCGACCCTTAGTCAAGTTGATGTCAACTCTATAGAAATCTGGAACGTATCGTCATGTCACGTGGTCACAAAAAGTTTGACTTTTGGTCATTGATTTTTAATATATCAATGATTTTGGTGAACGATTTTATTTTTTGTGAATTGATAAATATACATTTCGATAAATAATACGATAATATAAATAAATATATATTTAAAGAAAAATATGGAAGGAGAAGAGGGCAATGGAAGTTGAAATATCCCGTAAAAAACCTTGAGCTCGCACTTGGAGGCACTTATGGGAAACGGCTACTTGACTTAATAAATAAATAGATATAAACTTGTGCTCTGGAAGTATTGAATGAAAGGCAAATTGTTATTCTTGTTTTATAGATGATAACCAAAGGGGATTCCATAAATTATTTGCATTCGATGACCGATTTGACGATGGCCGGTTTAGCGAATACCGCCGCGCTTTGGTCTCTGTACGGGAAGACCGAGATGGCGTCCGTGACATGTCAGCTCTTGCTCAATCTCAACACAAGTAAGACTTTTTCTCGGCAAAAATGCCAATTTTTATTTTTATTACTTAATAAGACCAGAACGGCTGAACGGATTTGGTTGGGATTCGGCACCGAGATAATATATTGTCTGGAATAAGATAATGGACATAGGTTACTTTTTATCACGGAATTTACGCGGGAACTCTGAAATTACCGCAAGTAAAACCACGGGAAACTGGTAGTTCGGTATATAATATGTATTTAATGAAAATGCTCAATTTTTTTTTATCTATACTAATATTATAAAGAGCAAAAGTTTGTGACGTTGTGAGGTTTTAGGGGTGATAGCTGTGTAGCGGGAGCAGGATGGATGATATGGCTTGACCGCCACCAAAGGGGAAGCTTCCCGCCGGGCGAGGTGTTGTAGTTCGTGACTTGTGACGTAGGGGTCGCTATAGCTGGATCTACTGAACCGATTTTGAAAATTCTTTCACTTACAGTGATTTTGAGTTTCATAGGGTACTTTTTATTCCGGAATTCCCGCGTGGAACTTAAAATTTCCCGCGGTTAAAACCACGGGGGAAAGCTATCTCTGGATCTAGTGAACCAATTTTGATACCCAATAATAATAACCAATATACATATTACGAAAAATATATTTTTACATAATATGTATATTGTAGGTAGGTAGGTATATGTTGTGAAAAAAGTTTTTCAGTTTTGTGGTCTAAAACACACAATTTTTCCAATTAAATCGATTCGCTCTTTGTGTAACGTCGTGTGCGGTGTGCGGTGTGCGGTGTGCGCAGGGTGCGAGCCGGCGGGCGCGAGCGGCGCGGTGGCGGCGGGCGGCGCGTGGCACTGCACGCCGGCGTGGGGCACGGGCGCGAGCGGCGCGGCGTGCGTGGCGGCGTGGCGCGGCCGCGGCGCGCTGGCGGCCGCGCTCGCCGCACACCTGCCCGCGCCGCGCCACGCGCCCCGCCACGCGCTCGCCACCCGGCTGCACGCCGCGCTGGCGCTGCGGGCCGGTGCGTACGAATTAAAAAAAGCGTTTGTTGATCAAAATATCAAATACAATAATTCATTACTGAGCAGAGGGACTGGTCCCTAAACTAGGATTCCCTGTGTTATAGGGACTATAATGTTATAGTCTCTTACAAATAATTGTCTGTTTATTATTATGCAGTCAGCATTACAACATGATGATCATATGCATGTACACACACCCGTGACAATCCGTTCAGCGCAGACGGCGCGCGGTGGTCCGTACGCAACGAAGGCGAAGCGATTAATTCGATAACAATCTATACGTCATACATATGAGGCAGCGAGCGCAAAAACGACCTAAGTAACATTTTATAAACAAAATTATTGTTGTTTTCAAAGAAGAAATGGCCTAACAAGATGCCTAGGCACAATTTACATAAAAGTTTGTTAAAAACTGAGTCTTTAAAAAATATACAAAAACGAAACATTTGAAAATTAAATTCTTTGATCTCTAAAGACTTAGTAGGTATACATATAGGCTGTTCTTGTTCTCGCGGCCTATATAATACTTCTACCACTACATAATATTATAAAGAATTGATTTATTTGTATGTTTGTTTGTTTTTAGGTTTAAGAAGATGTTTATTTTCTCATAAAGAATTACTTACATAAATTCACTTTCTGAGAAAAGTTTTTTTTAACTTAGTAATAATATTTGATAACTGGCACAATAGCGCAACTAAACTAAAATAAAAAACTTAAATTTTGGTGTCGACAAATAATAAATTGAGTAGGTACATAATTAATTGTATCGCGTAGGTAACTTATAGAAAGTCGCTCGCGCTATACTTATTTAACTCGCCAAGCAACCACGGATGCAAAATGCACTGAGCCATGTCCACTTTGGATGCGGCAAATAATGCGACTGCGAATTGTTTTATTTTTATATTTAAGTATGATGAGTAATGGAATTACTTTATATTTTAATATAATAATTTGTAGTAGGTAGGTTTGTAAATGCATAATTTCTAAAACTAGGGAACCGATTTTAAAAATTCTGTCACATAGAGAACTACAGTATCCCTGAGTAGGGTAACTTTTTATCTCCGGAAATTGCGTGTGAAACCGTGGGGGTATCGACTAGTATTATAGTAAAACTGGATTTGGCGTGTCTACGGAAATTGAACTCGCAATACGTCCAATTATTTATATAGGCAAATTTCGAAAAAATTGCCTGTTCATGAAATATTGTAGATAATATATTTTTGGGATGTTAAAAGATAGTTTTGGGAAGTTATGAGCATTTTTTCATAACTGTGGCATGCCAGCCCCGCAAACATTGCCTCTCTAGTTAATATATTATTGGGGATCTGTGGCACAGGCAAATGGGAGGAAGTGGATCGGAGTATCCGTCAGTTGGCGTCGTTCGACCGCTGGGAGAGTCAGCTGCTGAAAGCTGAGATGTACTACCTGAAAGGGGACGCGACGGACGCGCTCGAGTGTCTTCACGACGTCCTGGACTATTGCAAGACGGAAGACGATACGTTACATTTCGTCTCGGTCCGGCTGAAGGCTATGATACTGGTGTCACAAGTGCAGCACACGTTCGGTGGCATCCAGTCGTCACATATCATGTTGCTCAACGAAGCGTTGGCTTTAGCAAAAAAATATCATTTGCATTACTTGGCCGCCATCACAGAGATGCACATAGCGAATGTGCAGTTGCACATGGGTTGTGCGAAACATGCCTTGATTCTGTTGAGGAAGGTGTTGCCGAATATTATGGCGCATGGAAGCGCTTTCGATGTAGGCAGAGGTAAATATAGAAGTCGTTATAACCTCTTACTGCTAATATAAATGCGTAAGTGTTTTAACAAGCCGACGCGATTTTTAAATGATCAAAAATAGATGGTTGAGACTGTCATAGGTTAAATTTGATCCTGAAACCACAGCTTATGGCCTCTGTTCTTGCTGTTGCCGGATATTTAAGATTGCTATCAGCTCCAAACATTGTATTTCGATGCACACATCAAAACTCGTCAAATCAGCACTTAAATACAACAAAATCCACTTTTCACGAGTCAAGACACTCGGTTACGAGTTCAAAAAAAACAAGTTCTATATTCGGCTATATTTTTTTATGTATGTTTACTCGAAGACGGTTAAATAGATTTGAAACATAATTTTTTTTTTTCAATGTTTTTTCGAAAGAATGTTTAAAGAGTGTTTTTCAGTTCGGAGCGG
The DNA here is from genome assembly GCA_907165275.2 of Zygaena filipendulae. Taxonomy (NCBI): domain Eukaryota; kingdom Metazoa; phylum Arthropoda; class Insecta; order Lepidoptera; family Zygaenidae; genus Zygaena; species Zygaena filipendulae. The sequence continues at coordinate 6,726,030 of OU015649.1, forward strand.
AGCGCCCGAGGGCGCCTGTCGAGTGCTGAATTTTTGGATATTTCATTGAACTTAACGCCATTGCACAGATTTATATACTTGTTACTTACGAGAAATATGTATGCGCAAGCAAAAAAAAAATAGTCATCAACAATAATATTTTTTTTTTTACTTTTAACCTGAAAAAGGAAAAAAACGAGGGCGCAGGCTGAGTCCCGCACCCCGGCGCAGAATATACTTAAGACGGCCCTGATAGGTACCTACATATGTATGTGGCCTACTCTAAGGTCACCAGTAAAAGATGGCCTCGGCTATTCGTTTTACTTTTAAATGCTCCAGGGACGGAACTGACACAAACTCCGTCAATAGGCAATGTTGCTGGTTTATGAAAATCAAAATTCTTATTGGTCCGTCAGCCAGAAAAAAAAATTATAGACACGTATCTTTTACTTTTTTCAAATTAATGAAAATATACGTAGATAAAGCGCATCAAAATTTAGGAGTGGGGGCTCGTGACGTCATTAACCGGTACAAGAAGTCCCGTATAAACTTTCCCGGATAGTAACGTCACGCGACATTTCGACTCAATGTATCGCCGCGCCGCTATGTTTAACCGACTTCCCAAAAAGGAGGTTCTCAATTTGTAGAGAGTATGATGTTGTTTAATTACCTACGTAAAAAAGGGAAAAATACGTGTCCAATATATTTTTTAATCACTCACGGAACGCAGATCTACTTCGATTCGGTCTGCACACACACGTATACTATACTCCCGTCGCGCGTCGGCAGCTTGATCCCCTTCCGCGCTTGTTTCCAGCTCTGACGCTGTACACGAAGTGCCGCGTGGCCGCTGCGCCCGCGAGCGGCGAGGCGCGCTCGCACGTGCTGCAGTCCAGCTGCGAAGTGCTAGAACTAGTCAAGAAGAACTTCTCGAAGGTCGGCGCCCAGGCTCAATTGCTTCAAACGTGGTACCTTCAGGTAACATATTATGCTTTTTGTTAACATCTGTGGGCAATTGACTACTCAGAATAATACGACTCCCAACTTGAACGATATCGGTGAGGGACCACGGATGGATTGCCGTTACTGTAATTTAGTAGTAGCCAGTAGTATAATTCAATCGTCAGCTAAATATCTGTTTGTATGGTCGTACTCACATCACGCCAAAACTTATTGCACACAATAGAACCGGGCTTTCTGTTGCCTTGCCTTAGTATTTTGTTTTACCGCCATTAGATTTACGGCAGTAGGTATATACGATGGAGTACTATAAGCGCGGCAGTGGTACTAGGTAACTGTCATACGCGGTGGGAACGTTGTGCCTAGGCGACTTTCGTCAATCTATATATATGTACTAGCTGTCCTCCGCGGTTGCACCCGCGGTAATTTCGGAGTTCCCGAGGGATTTCTAAGATAAAAACTATCCTATCTTTTTAGTTGGACCATATTATAAATGGTTACAAAATTTTATCAAAATCGGTTCAGTAGTTTCGAAGCGGACAAACAACGTGACACGTGATTTATATATATTAAGATGTACCTATGTATGAGTATATACCTATATATTAAAATGAATACCTATTTCCCTTTTGTCACGGCAACACGCGTGGCTGGACCAATTTCGCTAATTCTTTTTTTGTTGTTGTAAGGAGAAGAATAAAATAAGTTTAGAGTTCCTGCGGGAATCACTAAACTCGCGCGGGTGAATCTTCGAAACGGTTAAACGGTTTTGACGGGACTTTCACTGCTAATTAGCTGATGTTATGATAAATTAGGCTACTTTGGGAGTTCCTGCGGAAATTTCGAAACTCACGCGGGTGTAACCGCGGGGCACTGCTAGTTTTAGATAGATTGAAAAACTATTTTATTTTTAAAGCTACATAAGTTCATATTCTAAACACAGCGATTTTTCATATCACACAAGTTTTGCATTAAAATATCTTTAAAATTTACGAAATAATCGTCTGGGCACAACAGTCAACGATTCCACCCTGTACAGTACAGTGTACTGTCATGACAGTGAGAGTTACTATCCAAGCGAACAGTTAATCGCTATACAACGCAGCTTGCTTAATATTTAGGAAAGTTATCATCATGTTTATTAATTTCAGGCTCAACTTTATAATGAGATTGGTAATTTGGCTGCAAGAAATCAATGCGCGTGGATGTACCGACAACTCGAAAGTCAAAATCCTGTCCAGGCACATGTTTTACTTATAATCTAAGCGACATTTGGTTTATTAATAAAAACTAAATATCGCAAATACAATTTATTTCTTAAAACTATCATCTCTTATTCTTATAAACAAGTACATATTCAAATTACAATTTGGCAACCAACTAATACAGTTTATCGTTTAGGAGAGCTTCTTTAACTATTTCTGACATGGTAATTTTGATATCTCTACACAACACTTCTGCTACCAATACTTTAGTAGCAGGTTGAACGTCCGATGACACGTAAGCTCCTTCACCTAATATTTGAGTGTCGTTCCAACAATGTCCAAGAGACGCTTGTGATTCGCATATCCGTCCTAATTGCAATAATAGGGACGTGATATCTTCTAATAGGGATGGGAATGCGGTGCAAATCCTCACTAGCGATTTAAGTACCGGTTGAAATAATTCCAGTCGCAAGTCACTGGGTAACACTGACAAAAGTGTTGAAAGCGTGTTCACGCACAGTCTAGCGATGGACATTGCTTTCGGTAAAGCATACTGTATAGATAAATGTGAAACGAGATCTACGGCGAATATTTGTTTCTCTAATGATGCTTGACTCAAAAGTTCTGGAATGAAATCGAGACAAATGTGCATGGACGGTATTCCTTGTACTGTGACCGGTAACAGCTCTCTTGGGTAGCCTTGGAAATGGACAAGTTTTGCTAGGGATGGCTCAGATATAAATATTTGATGAAGAAATGAACAAATAACGCTTCTAACTTCGCGCAAGGACCACATCAACTCGGGTTTAGACTGGTCTTCCGGTGTCTCGAGACAAGCTTCTAACAATATTTGAAGCGCTGCGCTCTCTTGCGCTGCCACCAGAGCATTCTTCAATTCTTCCCTTTCCGCATCCGATGTAAGTTGTCCACTCTTTTCGAGCAACGGCTTATCTAATAAATGTCGACTCAGCTGACTTCGCGATGCGGCCAAACTGGCCTCCAGTATTCTCAAGATTATTTTTAAAATTGGACCGCATCTAAACACCCTAACGTCACACCGCAGTACTTGCAACGGATCCACCAAAACATTCTCTTGTGTTATAGTGACTGGTTTACCGCTACCGTTGATGTCTAAAAGGGCATTGATCGTCATTATCCAGAGGCATCGGGGTAAAACAGTGTTAAGACGCAGCCAGACTTCTCTGTATAGCTCTTGTATATGACGGGGTACTTTATCGCTGAGCACACTTTTGAAATATCTAACAAATATTTCAGCAAAAGGCCAAATATCAGTGGGATTTTTATAAAGCATAGCCTTCAATATTTTACCGGTTTTATATGGGTTTTCTTCGATACTCTGAAATGCTTCATTTATTGATGCTTCTGTTAGGCAAACATCGATTTGCTGTCGGCAAGAATCACCAAACACTTCATCGTCCATCCAGTCGTCAACGAGAGACAGCTGTGGAAAATGCGTCGCCAATAACCGCAGCAAAGGGCTAAACAGACCACCATAACTCATCTGATCTTTTTGCGCCTGATGAAGTAAATATTTTATGGGCAATTCAGAAAGAAAAGCAGCCGAATAACTCTTAACTTTTTTTCCATTGGCCATCAGTGTTGCAGCATTGGACAGCCTAACGTCTTCATATAATAAGAGGTAGTATATAAGTAACAACTGAGATGCCAAAGTAGGTTTTTCTAAATTAATCTCTATTGATGGCTCGTTGTCTATTTCCATTGGTGTGAAAGTTTTGTTTTTGACATCAAAATTCGCGCCAAAAATGGAGTTTCTGAACACTTTTCTGATCTCCTCCTCTGTAATTGGTTTATTGAAGTATTCACTGTTTCCTTTACTGTTGATCACGAGTATGGAGTTGACGTACACTTCTACAAGCGCGGGCATGACGGGGTGCAAGGGCGCCGTGCAGTTACAGATTTGACGGTATATCCAATTCTTTATCGGTACTTTGTGTTTAGAGAATGCCCGCGATTTTAATAACTGGTGAATACAGTGCACAGGCAGATACCCCGGGATGTTGCTGTTGAGGTTTACGGTGACGGGAACCTTTACAGCGTGGGATGTAACAACCTGTAATAGAATGACAGTAACATAAAATTAAATACATGACGTCAATATGCTTGTTAATAACCTATTAAATACACATCCAGCGACGCAAAAACGTCACAAAAAGAGCACATAAATTTAAAACTGACTGCCTCACTGTCTGATATATACGTAGATATAGTGTCTGATATATGTATAGATAAAATAATACTGCATAAATACGTAGATATATTATCGTACCACCATCGATTAAAACTCCGTTTCAGCGCCTCGTAGTTTCTGAGATATGAGATTTCGAAAATTTGACTTTTAACAGATTTTGCGCCGTTGTTTTCTACTAACACATTCTGATTTCTGAGCGTACCTCGAGAATGATTTAAAAAATGAACTTAAAGGTGATCACTAAGTAATCACTTTTTTTTTAGCTATTTTTTTATCACAAATAAAAAATTTACAGAAACACGGTTTAGGTTTTATTTTGCTAACGCTCCTTACGTTTACGCACACAAATGCGCTCATCGGTACACGTCACTACTACAACCAGGGCAAAGTGGACTTCGTGAAATAGAAGATCTGTAACCATGGTAACGCAATGATTGACGCGGTTTCACCCGCGTGAGTTTTGGCATCAGGAATCTTTGCGGACGCAGGCAGAACAACCCGCTAAAGTTTCATCACAATCGGACCAATGGTTTCGAAACGCATAGACATATAAACGTATAACGTAGACATATAAACATTCATTTTTATTTATATGTTGAATGAAACTAGGTGTAATATCTCTATGGCTACCGCCTATATTAAGTCTTAATGGATGGAATGTGTATATCACAATGAAAGTCGATACACATCCCGTACTACGCCGGGCGTTCGGACGTTCGGACCCCCGGGTCATCTGACTTTTCTATTCGATTTGTGTATTTGTGTTTGCCGCCATCCGTACCGTGTGATAAAGAATAAAATAAACGATAGAGCAAATAAAACCAATAATAGGATTGGGAAAGCGCTAATTTCGATTTGCATCATTAATTTTGGGTATCGATGTATTTAAAAATATAATTGGTTCTAATCAACTTTTGTGATGTTTTGTGTATTTTTGTTGTTTTTTTTTGTACTGTTTGCAAGGAACTCTGCGTCTTAGGTTTTTGATTATAAATCGCAATATTTTTTTTTCATATACACCTGTTCAGTGAATATTTCCTGTGTAAAAGCTTGTTTGATTCGCGCGAGTCCATTAGGCCGCACCGGCACTCTCATGCCGAGCGTGGCGCAGACCAGCTCGCCCACCGCCGCTAACTGGCCCGAGTGGAAATGTATGGCTATCAACAGCAACATCTCGCCGAAAGAGGCCGTCACGCCGGAATTACTGAAACAAAATAGTACAAAACGTTCGAACTGTGTAAAAGAGTTATTACAGATGCAACAAACTATATCAAACCTTTCAAAATATGCTTCCTCCTTGACCAACCACTGGACCCATTCGATTGCTTTTTTTTCGTGATCTGCTGCGGCTGTAAAAAGTTTTGTCAAAACTTATACAAGAAATATTCATTATTGTTACTGACAACACATTTACTAAATCTATACACTTGTATAGAATAAGGATGTCTATGTCGACGGGGAATCGCTAAAAAAGCTTTATGACCATGCAATAAGAGCGAAAAGGCCGGGGAGACCCGAAAAATTCGCTAGGAACAGCTTATTCTTAACAATAACAATAATAAAAAGGTTTCCTGCACTTAGGAAGCTTATTTATTACTATTTTTTTAACCGACTTCCAAAAAGGAGGAGGTTCAATGTTCGATTGTAAGTATTTTTTTTTTATGTATGTTCACCGATTACTCGAAGGCGGTTGGACCGATTTGAAAAATTCTTTTTTTGTTTGAAAAGGTATACTCCCAATTAGGTCCCATTGCCACCAAGTCCAGATCTGATGATGGGATCTTGGAGAAATCGAGGGCTCTTCAAAAATTATAGGCACACCTATAGCGATTTGAGTATTTTTTTATAGTAAATCGTTCATTTGCTTTTGAAAAGCAAAATTTGAAGAAGTGGAACTGATGATGAAGACCACAGATGGTCATCGGAACTACTCAATAATAATACGTATTTCACGGATTCCGATTGGAGCGATTTCGAAAATTGTTTTTTTGTTTGAAAGGAGATACTCCCAAATTGATTCCATTGTCACCAAGTCGAGATCTGATGATGGGATCTTGGAGTAATCGAAGGAACTTTTCAACAATTATAGGTACACCTATAGCGATTTTTGGATTTTTTATAGTAAATCGTTTATTTGCTTTCGGAAAGTAAAATTTGAAGAAGTGGAACTGATGATGAAGACCACAGATGGTCATCAGAACTACTAAATAACAGGTATTTCACAGATTCCGATTCGTTAACTTTAATATGGTTTCTAAACAATTTATGCTCGTCACAATGTATATGGTGAAGTGGAACTGATGATGATGTACCAGGAGAACTCCTTAACAATTAACGTCCCTGCGTCGGGAAAAGCAATACTTTGTAAAAGGTGATGAGCAGTTGACATTAGGCTATTGTAACTTAGAGAAATTACGAACTAACGACCGCACTCAGAGTCGACTTTAATGATTACTTAGTTAAGTATAGATTTTTAAAACAAAACTGCCGCAATCAGAGACGTTCAGTAAATTATTGTTAATTGGCATTTAATGAGATGTAACTTAATTAGTTAAATGCCAATTAACATTAATTTATTAAACTTGTCTGATTGCGGCAGTTTTGTTTTAAAAATCTATACTTTACTAAGTAATCATTAAAGTCGACTCTGAGTGCGGCGGTAAGTCACTTAAAAGCGAGAAATAAACAAATTTTTAACAAAAAAATTAAAACCGACTTCCAAAAACACAAAACTAAAAATCTAAAAATAAAATTTTAACTTTAGTGCCGTGGGAAAGGGGCAGGTGTTTGTTATGGGACGCCACGTGCGTTAGTACGGTGGCGGCCTCCCACCTGGGGCGCACCGTCGCTTCGGCGGGGGCTGCCGCTGACTTTGCCGCACAGAGAAAACGCGACAAATATTCGCAGCTCGAGAGAGACTATGTCTTTGTCCCCCTTGCGGTGGAGACGTCGGGGTGCTGGGGCAAAGATACCAAACAATTTATTACTGAAATTGGACGGCGCCTCAGGGAGAGTGGTGGTGATCCCCGATCTGGGTCGTTTTTGGCGCAGAGGTTGTCCGTGGCCATTCAACGCGGCAATGCGGCGAGTGTCATGGGCACCTTTCCGCCGGGAGCGACCCAGACCGGCGGTTTTCTATGACTATGACTTTTATTGCTAATAGAATTGTAAAAAGTTTTTAATTTTGACTATTGTAATGACTAATTTAAACAATTGTATCTAGTGTTTACTTAAAATAAAAAGCTAAAAATAACAACATACCGATTTAATCCTAAAGACAAAAACACTAATCGGTATGAAGTCGGTGACAAGCCAAATATGGAGGGGGTAGATGGGCTAAGTCGACTCCCGCCACCAGCTTTTTGTGAACAGGACAACCCAAGTGGGCAGACACCAGCGGGCTTGTCACCGAATTCAAACCGATTAGTGGTAGCACAAACCAATAATAATATTACGTGTATTTTTGTCTTTTGGATTAAATCGGTATGTTGTTATTTTTTGCTTTTTATTTTTAGATTTTTAGTTTTGTGTTTTTGGAAGTCGGTTTTAATTTTTTTGTTAAAACTTTTTGAAACTAGAAGAATCTATAGAAAGAAGTTTCCTTCTGCGATGTAAAGATTTACCAAGAAAAGTTTTACGAAATTCAACTTAAGAGGGTGAAAAGTGGGCTGAAAGTTTGTATAGACGTGAGTGAAACCGCGGATGGACCGATGGTAGGTAATACAATTATAATGTACATACCCATTAAGGAAGGGCATGCAAGTATCATGCACAAACTCAGAGACACAAATCTCACTCCAGCCGGTGTTGGCGGCGGCTTTTGCGTCACTAATCTTAAGAGGCAAGCGACCTCGTCATCTTGAAACTTTATTCCGGCGATGCCTCGCAAAGCGCAGTAAAGCCTGAGAAGAGCGGACGCATCAACGCCAGCAGTGGCCTCTTTCAGTCGATTCAATAGCTCGTGTCGCAGTTTGTTTAGGGCCGCATGGCCATCCCCTTTGCCTCTCTTGTGCGAGTTACGAAGAAACGTTGCAAACCATGCTCTTGTGGTTTGGTCAGATCCCAATAAGAGGCCAGACATAAAAGATACCTGTGAAAAATTATAATTTAACTAGCTGTCCCCCGCGCTTTCTTCCGCGGTAATTTCGGAGTTCCGGAGGTTGCGGGAAAAAGTACTCTATGTCCTTCTTTGTACCCCGTACTTTGTACATTAGTACCGGAGTTCCTGCGGGAATTCCGGGATAAAAACTATCCTATCTTTTAAGTTGGACCATATTATAAATGGTTACAAAATTTTGTCAAAATCCGTTCAGTAGTTTAGGAGTTCATCGCGGACAAACAACGTGACACGTGATTTATATATATTAAGATTAGAAATTTACTTAAGTAGGTACATAAGAATTTTAAAGCGATTTTAGAGAATCATATACCTACAATATTGGTATTGGCTGACAGGTGACCAGCGTTATATTATTTATTTTACTTTCATAACAAAAATCTTATTATATTTTGAGAGAAGCTAAAAATTTAGATATTTACTAGGTGCTGCCTGCACTTTCTTTAGTGTTTGGAAGTGCGTTGCCGCTTTTTATTAAAGGGCCAGCGACGCAGATAAGACAACTGCTCGAGCACGCGCATTGCATAGGGTATTTTATAGCATGTAAGAAAAAATGTAAAAATGCATATTTATGGTAGATTTTGAAAAAAGTAAACGAGAAACGTCATAAAAATGCAATGTAAATTTTATAATTTAATTTTTAAAATCGTCTTTTTTAATCTGTTTTAAAACGCCATTCGCCATTGGTTTGACGTCACTCCGTTAGTAAACAATGTTGTTGGGTGTGTTGCACTGCGAGCACTGTAATCTATGATGTCAATTTAGCACATTGCATACTGAGAAGCCGTTCGTAGAACACTGCTCGCAGTATATATTGGATCACACTATCTCTTTCGCAGTTGTAGGCTCACCTCTCGCATGTTCGGGCGGGCGGACGCGTCGGACCACGAGCACATCCGTGGTCTGGCCCCCCTCCACGCCCGTCCACCCGAGGGGAAGCGATATCCGCGCGAGCTTATCGCTCGCGATGACGAGTCAACGCAGCCCACCTAGCTTAGCTGACGGGGCCTGGACGCCGCCCTGACAGGCGGCGTCGGCCCCGCCCCGACGATCCACGCGGTCTCTAGACCGCCCCCTAGTTCCTGTCCGTAGTGGCGGACAGCGTGGGATCGCCCACTGCAGGGGGCTCTGCCCTGACGCAGTTACCTCTGCCGCCTCCCCTTCGGGGAGGCAGCAAGAGAAGGACAAGGGTTTCGCAGTTGTATTGTTTACTAACGGATTGACGTCACGAGCTGAAAGCATGGCAGTTAGCGTTTCCGCGCGAAAATTAAAAATCTTAAATAAAAAATCGATTTTAAGGCATTTTTCGGTTGTATAAAATTGAAATAAAAATTCCACTGATTCATTACGATCTCAGGATTAATTTTAAAGAGTTTTCAAAAAAAGGTGTAATACTCCATTGCATTAGGTACCCATAAGTACAAAATCCAACAAAAATAGTGTTGGTTTTCCGCGAGACGTTTGATGTATTGGATTTTATATAAAAAAAAATCCTAAACTAGCTTTTGCCCGTGACATCGTCCGCGTAGAACTCGAAAATCTAATCTAGTCTAATAGGATTTTAAATTGTTTTTTTACCTTTTTAATTGAACCAAGGAATCAAGTTGTCCCATACAAACTTTGCCCCCCCTTTTCACCTCATTAGGTGTAGAATTTTGGAAAATCCTTTCTTATCGGATGCCTATGTCATACATAGAACACACCAAGTTTCAGGTCTCTATGACCAGCGGTTTAGACTGTGCGTTGATCTGTCAGTCATTCAAAACAAAGCATTTTATATGCATGGATAATAATAGAGAGCATTTCTTCACTAGATCTGCATAGACTAACATAAAACAAAAACATTTAAGCAAGATAACTGTATGATCAGTTCTTTAAAAAGTCTTACCAGATCATCCTGATGATAAATAAGAGTAAGATTTATAATAAGCGCAGGCAGCCGCGATGCGGAGGCTATTTTGGCTCGTACTGTGGCAGCTATAGGTGGGCAGGCGGCACAGAGTGTGAGCAGGGTTTTGGCCCGAATACCTCCTTCCTCACCTTTTTCAGTGTTCGACACTAAAGACTCAACCACTGTTAAATACGGAAAGCAAAAATAATTTATTCACGCCTTTAATTACTGTCAAACTTTTGGATAAAGTTTTACATACAATTACTTTTTAAAACATGACTTTACTGCAGCAAGTTATTTCAAGTAAGTGGCTTTGGAGAACTTTAGGCCAATTTCTGCTGTTTTGGGATTTCTTTGGAAATTCTTTGGTGTATCCAGAAAAAATAGATACCAACACTAATATTTTTGCATGAGTAAAAAGAAAAACATATTTTTATTGTTGAGGAATATGTTTTGAGTTACCTTCTTGCAATGTATCAGGCATGTTGGCTACTATCCAGGATATGATGATGGGTCCTTTATTAACATACAGCAAGACTTCCACAATATCACAAACATTCAACAAATTAGGCAGTTCAGCAAGACTGATACATAAAATATTAGTTATTTCTTCTAAATAAACATCATTATCAAAAAGTTCTGACGTTTTTATAGTACATTCTGCATTTGAGTTTTTGTTTTGGTTAAATTCTACTAATTGTGCCTGCATTTGTAATATCTCAGATAGTACAAGACGTACACGACGTGGTGAATCAGACTGTTCAAAGTCATTTGCTATGCCATTGATTAAATTTTGAATCAAAAATGTTTCAGTACATTGGGATCCATTTTTCTGTCTAAAATAAAAAAATTGTTTAAATTCCCAGTAACCACAATTTCATAGTGAAATTATTGTTTCTACTTCAGCAGATCACAGTTCTAAAGTAACGTATGTATTTATAAACCTGGTTAAATACAGTTTGGACAAAATATAAACTTTTTTTGCAGCAAGTGAAACTTTTTTTTTACCAGCTTCCATAAAAACAATGTTTTCCTAATAGGTATACCTACCTTTTAGTAATTTTTCAGAAACTATGCAATCAATAAAGAATTCGGGGTAATCTATACCATTAAGAGAAGGATAAGAGCATATACTTATGAAACACTAGCTGTGCCCCACGGTTTCACCCACGTGAGTTTCGAAATTCCCACAGGAACTCCCAAAGTTTTGTCCAAAAAATAAAAATAAAAAATTCTAGAGGGCTACCCTTATCACCTAGTGGTGTAAAAAATTGCATACGACCTATTCTCAGACCTAACAAATATACACAAAAAATTTAATAAAAATCGGTCATCAGCGTTTTGGAGGAGCTCGATAACAAACAATGTGACACAAAATTTTTATATATTATATTCGATTTAAGTCAATACATCATTTATCCAAAATTGTCCAATTTGGGGTGACCATGTGACATGATGATAACTTCTTGTGTTCCATAGCAATAGTGATTAAAGATTGTAAACTTGGACAGTTTACATGAGAACAAAAATCTTTATGCAGAAAAAATTAAAAGATATTGATGGAAGAGTTGCATTCAAAACATTTAATTAATTACTGTACTTAATTATTTCTTGTAATATCATATGTATATAATAAGATATAAAAAAATTTTTGTTTGTTAACAATATTTGAAACTAGGTATGTATTATGAGCACATATATATGAAATAGTAACACACATTGATGTTTACCTCATTTGTTGTTCTTTTTTAACTTCAGCCTCTAACGTATGGAATTCAATTGATAACAGTGATACAATAAAGTTAACCATGTCTATACCAGAAAGCAGAGTAAGTATGTCTCTTTTCATTTCAGCGCAATACTTTGTGAGATCCAAGGGAGCTATTAGTGCCATACGCACAAGACATGGTATTATAGGTCTGATTATATCCGGCGACGAGCTCTTTAAGATCGCTATATCGACATCTTTTATAGCTTTAAAGATGTGAGGCTGCACAGGTTTCAAAAATGTCTCCATTTTGAGGTTATCTATTGATACTTCTTTGAAAATGCCTTTAAACTTAATACTTAAGGTCACTGATGTAATAATTTTTATATTTTATGATTTAAACATTTTGAATTCCCCTGACGGTCTATCATATTTTGGTCTGGAAGTTTTATTCTCAGAATTCAGATCAGAGAGAAGGTAATCACTACCACAAATTAACTAGACATGACATGTGTCTAAATCATAAATCACTCAGATTATCTTCTAGACTGTTTTATTTATCTATTGGTGAAGTTTAAGCGCTTATTACACCTTGCAATTTCAAGACACCAATTTAGTGCTCTAAATCGGATACAATTTAAGCGCTTATTACACTTTGCAATAGCAGAGCACCAATTTAGGGTTCTAAATCGGATACAATTTAGGGTCCGTGAGTGAGAGAGAGAGAGCGAGTAATCACACTACACTAAATTGTACCCTAAATCGACCCCTCTAGGTTACATTTTAATGTAGTGTGATCACTCGCTCTCTCTCTCACTCTCTGACCCTGAATTGGAACCAATTTAGAGACCAATTTAGGAACCGGGAAGGCAGAAGGAAACTTAGTTCATACAGCCAATTCAGTGGTATAATTCTTCTTCTGAAGTTATTTACATCGAAGTGCATTGGTGAGATGCATTTCGATGCTTTACCGGAACTTTTGGTAGCAAATCTTCCAGTGTTCATCACTAGTGGATCACTATTATGCAAAGTCCACCATATTCACACAATATATATCACGATAAACTAATTTGGAAAACAAAGAAATAGAAATAAAACTGACGTCCACTCTGCAAAAAATCCCGCCAAAAGTACCCGACATATTCTCTACTTCCAATTTGCAGATTTTTTTGTTTTTACCCCTTTCGAGGAAGGCAAAGAAAACTTAGTCCATACTGCCAATTCACATGTTTTTTCTTCTTCTGAAGTTATTTTAGATCGAAATGCGTTGGTAAGATGCATTGCTCTTTGCTCTTTCCACGCACTGTTCATCAGTCATAACTAATGGATCACTATTATGCAAAATCCACCACATTGACACAATATTAATCACGATAAACTATATGTAAAACAAAGAAATAAAGCTGATGTTTATTTCTGCTAAAATCCCACCAAAAGTCCCCAATTTGCTGAATCATGGTCATCCTCAATTAATGGTCAATGGTCATAGTTTTTATTGTTGTTTGCAAAGGTCAATTACAGCTAAGCCGGAATATTGAATCAAGTTGTCTTCCAGCCAACCTAAATATTAATCTCCTACAAATATAAATCGAAAAAAAAAAAACATATGCGTCGAATTGAGAACCTCCTCCTTTTTGGAAAATCGGTTAAAAAGATGTCTCAATCACGGCCAAACAGATTTAGATAAAATTAGGCGTACAAAATGTGTTCTGGATTAACACATACGAGTAGTATCTACATAAATTTTTATAGGTAGGTACCGAAGTTCCAGATGACACCCTCCAATTTCACGTGGACTTAGGTTGTAGATAAAATAAATATAATGACTAGCTATCTAAGTCATAATCAGTACCTAATATAGTAGAATAACTTAATTACTCTAGGCACAGTTATATTGTAGACTAGCTGTAGCCTGCGCTTTCACTCTCACTTTAATTCGCAAACTCAAAAGTTTCGTTTTTTTTTAACCGACTTCCAAAAAGGAGGAGGTTATGCATTCGGTTGTATGTATGTTTTTTTTTATGTATGTTCACCGATTACTCGAAGACGGTTGGACGGATTTCGAAAATTCTTTTTTTGTTTGAAAGTGTTGTATACTCCCAATTAGGTCCCATTGCCACCAAGTCGGGATCTGATGATGGGATCTTGGAGAAATCGAGGGAACTCTTCAAAAATTATGGGCACACCTATAGCGATTTCGATATTTTTTATAGTAGGTAAATCGTTCATTTGCTCTCGGAAAGCAAAATTTGAAGAAGTGGAACTGCTGATGAAGACCACAAATGGTCATCCGAACTACTCAACAATAATACGTATTTCACGGGTTCTGATTGGGGCGATTTGGAAAATTGTTTTTTTTGTTTGAAAGGGGAAACTTCCGAATTAATTCCATTATCACCATGTCAGGATTTGATGATTAAATCTTGGAGAAATCGAGGGAACTCTTCAAAATTTATAGGCACACCTATGGCGATTTGGGAATTTTTTAAAGTAAATCGTTTATTTGCTTTCAGAAAGCAAAATTTGAAGAAGTGGAACCGATGATAAAAACCACAGATGGTCATCGGAACTACTCAATAATAGGTGTTTCACGGGTTCCGATTCATTAACTTCAATATGGTTTCTAAACAATCTATGCTCGTTATAATGTATATGGCGAAGTGGAACTGATGGTGATGTACTATGAGAACTCCTCAACAATTAACGTCCCTGCGTCGGGAAAAGCAATATTTAGTAAAAGGCGATGAGCAGTTGACGTTAGGATAATGTAACTTAGAGAAATTACGAACTAAGTCACTTAAAAGCGAAAAATAAACAAAATTTTAACAAAAAAATTAAAACCGACTTCCAAAAACACAAAACTAAAAAAGTTAAAATAAAAAGCTAAAAATAACAAAATACCGATTTAATCCAAAAGACAAAAACACACGTAATATTTTTAATTGGTTTGTGCTACCACTGATCGGTATGAAGTCGGTGACAAGCCAAATTTGGAGGGGGTAGATGGGCTAAGTCGACTCTTCGTGAGCAGAACAACCCAAGTGGGCAGACACCAGCGGGCTTGTCACCGAATTCAAACCGATCAGTGGTAGCACAAACCAATGAAAAATATTACGTGTGTTTTTGTCTTTTGGATTAAATCGGTATTTTGTTATTTTTAGCTTTTTATTTTTAGCTTTTTTAGTTTTGTGTTTTTGGAAGTCGGTTTTAATTTTTTTGTTATTTCAAGTTTACATTAAACTATGTTTTTATGTATTATTTTGACTGATGAGTTGACTCTCCAAGGAACCTCACCACACAGGCGAAATAAAAATATAATACTCGTCGTAGGTGTCGGCATTAAGCAGTAGCCAATAAGCGATGAAATATATTTTTGTCGGCTATGGCTATGGCTAAAACTCAACATATTTTTGAAGCAGATATACGTGATACGTACCAAGTTGGCTACCTTATACAACATGTTAATGAATTAACTGAAAACATGATAGTACACCCCATTTAAAAAAATAAACGATAATATGATTAAAATATATTTTATGTCGAAAAAATGTATACTTTAAAAGTTATTCGACATTAGTTTGGAGGTGACCAATCTACGAAATTCCACGCGCTACGCCCGGGCCTAACGGTTCGAATTTTTTGCTGCGGGCGGCGTAAGCGCCAAATATTGTGTTATAAATAATTTAGACATGGCCTAGTAAAAATTAAAAAATATAACCTGTATTAAAACATAGTGCGATCGATTCGCTAGTCGATTCTGAGCAAACTATTTTCTAGTTTTCAGTTAATTCATTAACACGTTGTAGTATATACAGAAAAAAACACAAGGTTTTTGAAGCCATTATAGAAATGGCTACTAGCAAATGCAGTTTAAGGAAAAATGTTAATTATACACTGGTTCGCTTGGTATTGATATAAGTAGGGTGTTCGGGGTGGTGAGAGCTAGGGTTCGGCGCGGTGGCTCGGGCGGCGCAGCGCGACCTCGGAGGGCGGCGGCTGGCGCGGCAGTCGCGCGCGGGCACGTGCGCGCACCGCCTTCGCGCTGCTCTGCTAGTAAACGCTCATGTACCTACCGCGCCTTGTGAAACTCGCTCGATATTTTAGATCCCTGATTTATCCCAGTAACCCAGTTTGTAGTGATGTTTGACTGATCGTTCCGGTACTTAGATATTAAATAGATACCTATGCCTATTAGTTTTACATCCAGTGCATGGTAATCTTTAGATTGCTAAAAATTCACGGGTCAATATACATAGATGTTTTTTTTATATAAACCTTAAATATTTGTCGGGAAGTTACAAAAATATATTATACCTACGTGTATAGAAATTGATGATGTCCAAGATGTAAGTTTTTATCATTTTATCAACAGAGATTCGACATTCGATCCAAGTTAACAACCTCTCAGGCCGTATAGGGTACCTCTATCTTTCTTGTACTTACATTCTACAAAGCTTCCGGGAGCATAATATATAGGTACATGGAGGTAGGTAACTACTTGTTATCAGTTAAAACTGACGATACCATGTAATTTCATATTAAATTAAGAATTGCTGTTTGTACTTCGACGAATTTCAATATAGATACTTCATAATTACCTATACGTAGGTAATACCAATCATGTCAAATATGAAAATTACTATGGTGCGTTTATTAGCATTAGTTGGTGCTTAGTAGATACCTATTTACCTAAATTACTGGCAAAGTCTAGAACCGAATCAAGCAATCGAGGGTAGAGTATAATATCTATTGGAAGGACAATTTGGTAGCTGAGTTTTTTTGAGTAAACGAGGCCATTGATCACTATACCTAACAGCTGAAACGGGTAATGAGGTATATTATGTAGTTTCACTCCCGTATTCACCTTAACTACTTAGCACTTTTGCGTGAGTAAATCGTGAGAGAATAACATCATTGATAACGAAACGTTGACCACCGCCGCTATTTGCGCTTTTAGAACTTGAAATTTTCTCATTGCAGGTAGGTATTTCGAATTTGTTATCGTTAATTCCATTAATGAAAATTTTAATACTGTTTATATAAAAGCCCTTCATAAAAAAGTTATATGTATAAGTACTCATATACCCACTACTGTGATCTTATTCTTATCTATTTAAATATAATATCTTCTTATACATATAAAATGCTTTGTCCTGAATGACTGATGGATCAACGCAGAGCCTAAACCGCTGATCGTAGAGACCTGAAACTTAGAGGGTGTGTTTTTTGTATGACGTAGGCATCCGATAAGAAAGGATTTTTGAAAGTTCAACCCCTAAGGGGATGAAAAGGGGTTGCAAAGTTTGTATGGAACAATGCCGCGGGAACTTCGAAATTATCGCGGGTGAAACCGAGCGGGATAGCTAGTCTACTATAAAAATGAATCCCTATTTCCCTTGGTCACGGCATCACCCGTGAATGCCTGGGCCAATTTAGCTAATTCGTTTTTGCTGTGTGTTGTTATTGTAAGGAGAAGAAGAATAAAGAAGTTTGGAGTTCCTGCGAGATTCCCGAAACACACGCGGTCCGCGGGTGAAACCGCGGGATACAGCTAGTATTATATACTTCCCTATATAAAAATGAAAACCTATTTCCATTGGTCACGGCACCAAGCGTGAACGGCTTGACAAATTTCGCTAATTCTTTTTGTTGTTTTGCAAGAAGAAGGAGAGTAAAAAAGAAGTTTTGAGTTCCTGCGGACTTCCGAAACTCACGCTACGCATAACTAGGTAACAAAGTAAGGTTACTTTGTTACCTAGTTATATTATGTAACCACTAGTCTACAAAATAAATATAGATACTATAATATTATAACTGTGTAGTTATGAATGAGTAGGTAGGTATCTATAAAGTTATGAATGGCAATCTTTTATTAGCTTACCTTGCGCCAGAAACTTTACAGATTTAAGTGATACCTACTTACTACTACTAGGTACCTACTATTGGTTATAAAAGTGGATTTTTGCAGGAGGGTATTCAGTTTTCAATTCTTCACGTACGAGTAGGTACAACGTCTATATTTTACGTCATTATCCAATAAAATACATTACCTACTTACGAAACCGACACCGACACGCCAACGAATCCTGGATCATTCAATGCCCTCTTTTGTACTGTCGCCGATAAATCATATTATGTAAAGGTCATTCACCCGTTTAAGCCTGCGTTTTTGTTAATGTTATCCCTGTAAATTAATCAGTGCCTTTTTGTATATTATAATATATGTGTTGTTATGTATTTATTAGTTTCACTTATTCAATATCCAATTATCTATTGCCCTCGTTTACGTTAAAGCTACTTACCTACGAAAAAGAACAAATAACAATCAGTAAAATTCATTTTAACCAATATTTGGCTGTTTATGTATATTGGTTTCACGGTCACACCATTCATTTACTTCGTTACTATTGTCAATATTAAAATGAGTTAGTATCTTCAGACGAAACTCTGAGTCCATGACTGTACCTACCTATGCTGTCCAGTTAATGAACGGGTATCGGAACAATGTTTTAGCGTGTAATTTATTCATTACACAGCCGTCCTCGATCGAGCCACTAACATCGATTAGCGGAAAAGTTCACTAAATGATGTCTAATATTCCACATCTGCTTAGGTACAGGGCATAGAGTAGGCAGTTAGGTATAATAACACTATATTCCATGTTAATACTGCAAGATTCGTCATGGAGATACCTAATTGTACTATATAGTTCTCAACCCGTATGAACTTCCTCCGAGTACTCTTTAATTTGCTTATTTATTGTACGCATATTGTACGTGCCAGCTCAACACTATCTCGCCCCAGATTCGGCGTAGCTGACCGTATCTAAGTTACCTTTATGTTCGTTATAAATTTGAAATCTAAAGTCAATTGCATCACCTATTTTGATTTATAATTTTACATATTATAAGTACCTACTCTTGACAATACGGGCAGCGGACATATCAAATTACTAGGAATACTTAAAACTAGTAAAAATACCCTAAATGCCTAACTAATTAATAATTTAGAATAGTATATCCCAACAAAAACATATTCATGTAAAATGATGCCAAGACGAGTCCATATGACGGGCACTGTCAAAAAGTTATCAGATCTCATGTAGAGCCAAGCTACACACCCTAACTCTACAAGGCCTGACTTCTCAAACTCTACACCTTAGTCAGAATATGTGGCTTGGCCATTTTGCTCCATTCACATGAGCGTAAGGTGAAAAATTAATCCACTGTTAATTACTTTTCTGTTATATATGTACAAAGGTTCTCGCAGTAACGAAACGGCCAAGCCACATATTCTAACTAAGGTGTAGAGTTTGAGAAGTGAGGCCTTGTAGAGTTAGGGTGTGTCGCTTGGCTCTACATGAGATCTGATAACTTTTTGACAGTGCCCGTCATATGGACTCATCTTGGCATCATTTTACATAAATATGTTTTTGTTGGGATTTCATTTCTTTTAGTAAGTCAAAATTGCGGAATTCTCATACAAACTTCCATCCCCTAGCTTAAGGGGTTGGGGGATAAAAGTTGCAAGTTTTATAATTTTTTTGTTGTTTGTGTACTAATACTAGCTTAAATGCCGAATTTCAGCTTTCTAGGACATTAGGAAATACCCTAAGAATTTTGATGATCATCAGTGAGTCAGTGACGAAATCAGAGTTTTTTAGATATCACTAAAACCTAAAATATAAGAGCTATGCAATTAAAACTTTATATGTTTGATAAGTCCGCTATTGATAACGTATTCCGAGAATTTTGTTTATCTGCTATAATCCAAACCCAAGTTATAAGGGTTCAAAAAAACGACGAAGCGCTTCGAGAAAAGATAGGTAGTGCTCCCGCTTCGCTTGGCCCGTCTTTGCGGAGGCACTACCGTGCCCCCAGATTATGTCCTCAAATCAATTTAATTCTGGTGGGAGTAGTCATTGTGTGAAGAAAATAGGGTTCAACTTTCAAATAGGTAATTAAGTAGCACCACGTTTTCTTGGATTCCATGCCACAAATACAGGTGTATAGTACTAGCGGTTCCCCGCGATTTCACACACGGAAATTTCGGAGATTCCGCAGGAATTCCGGGATACAAAGTACTCTATATCCTTATCTACTTCTGAAAATGTGTTAAATAACAAAAAAATTAAAACCGACTTCCAAAAACACAAAACTAAAAAAGCCAAGAATAAAAAGCTAAAAATAACAAAATACCGATTAATTCCAAAAGACAAAAATGTAATGGTTGGTGCGACGAGGAGACAAATAAAACCATCTCGGCCGGTGATAATAATAAAAGTTCACGTTTATTTAAAATGTACAACAATTTATAGGCTAATTAATTCTATGTCAGCAAACCTTAATTCTATGTGTGTGTGCAACTGTTCATACACTACACCTCCCCTCAAAAAGTTGCCGTTACACCCCTCCCGTTTTAAGGAATTGCATTAAGGAATGTTGACGTTTAAACTAATACATTTTCTTTATATCTTAATTATTTAATGTAAATTACTTATGGTTATATATTAATATTAAACATGAAATAATTTGGTATTATTTTTATGAACAATGTATTCTTTGTTATTTTTTAATATTTTCACGTTACAACACAAATCTTCAATTACCTTAAATGGTCCATTAAAATTTTTATCCAATTTGTCACCAGTTTGGTTTTTCAATAACAATAAGTCACCTTTTTTGTATGTGACAGGGTTAATATTCTTATCATACATATATTTCCTTAATTGCTTATTTTCTAAAAGATTTTTATGAGCATCCGTTTGGGCTTTCTGTAACCTATATTTTAATTCAAATGGATAATCGTCAAAATTATACATAGGATCTACTTGAGACTTAAGATTACTTGGCAAATTACAAAGTTTTCCAAATACAAGTTCAAATGGTGTATATTTCGTACTTGAATGAACTGATGTATTATAAGAAAAGCACCAGTAGGGTAACCAATTACTCCAATCGTTTTTGTTATTTGAACACTGAATTCTTAAATATGCACCTAAACTTTTGTGTGTATTTTCCAAAGATCCTAATGTTTCATGATGATACGCTGTAGAGTTTAATTTCGTTATATTCAATAATTTGCAAACTTCAGACATGGTAGAGGACATAAATTCTGTTCCATTATCGGTTATTATTTCTCTTGGAATCCCATACCTTAAAATAAAATTTCTAACTAACTCTCTAGCAACTATTTCCGTTTCCTTTGTTCTTAAAGGATAAGCTTCAACGTATTTAGTTAAATCGCACTGAAGCGTTAAAATATACTTAAAATTATAATCATCTTGTTCTAAGGGTCCCATTAAATCTAAACTAAGTCTATCAAAAGCTGTATTTGCAGTGGTTGTTATAACCATTGGCTGCTTTATGTTCCTATTTGGAAATTTCTGTATTTGACACTGTTTGCATTTATTTACATATTCAATGACGTCATTACTTATTCCTGGCCAGAAGTAATACTTTTTTATATTATTCAACATCCTATTAACTCCCGCGTGACCGCTGGTCGGTAATAGATGGAAATCATTTAAAATAACAGTTTTCTCGTCTTTATCGTCGATTCGAATCATATTATTAATAACAAGTAATCTCGGTGAATTTGGTACGTTTTTCATTTCCTTCACCAAATTCTTTATACAATAAATATTTTCTTTATTTCGAGAAATTATCAATTCGTTAATATTATTATTTCTACACATAGCTTCTAATTCTCTCGCTAACACTGGTACAGTCGATAACGATCGAGATATCAGATAAATAGTAGATTTCGAAGGCATAAATATACAGTTACCTGTATCGCTAGCGTTTATTACTACATTTTTTAAATGTGGTTGCCTTTTACAAATAACTAATTCAATTGTATCTGCTGGTTTTTTGAGAATTTCTACAACTTTAGGTTGATCAGGCCTAGAAGATGCAGGACTCTCTGAGGACGATGTCGAGTTGAGAGCGTCAGCTTCTAATCTCTTTTTCTGAGCTCGTGTAATGACCGATACTACATTTTCTCTCATTTCTTTCAACTTTGAACAAGTTATCGGGATTCGACTTAATGCGTCTGCAGCAGCATTATTTCGACCCGGGACATACTCTATTTCAAAATCGAATTCTTCTAAATATAGTCTAAATTTTGTCAATCTACTCGAAGGATCTGTCATGTTAAAAAGATAAATAAGTGGCTTATGGTCAGTAACAATTTTAAATTTACGACCATACAAATAAGGTCTAAAATGTCTTGTCGCCCATACTATCGCTAATAATTCCAAGTCAATAATAGGATATCTTGTTTCTGCTGGTTTCAAGTTGCGGCTGGCGTACGCTACAACTTGTCCATTGTTATTAGATAGTATGGCGCCTAAGCCTACTTTTGATGCGTCAGTCTGTAACCTGAATATATTATTTTCTGAAAAATCTGGATACTGTAAAACAGGTGGGCTCACTAAAGCGTTTTTCAGATCCTGAAATGCTAATTCACACTGTTGCGACCAAACAAAAGTTACATTTTTCTTACACAGTTGATTTAAGGGGTAGGCAATATTAGCAAAGTTTTTTATAAACCTTCTATAATAGTTTGCAAAGGCAACGAATCGTTTGACTTCATCAGTGTTCGTTGGCCTGGGGTAATGATTTAAAGTTTCTATTTTCGCTGGGTCGGGCAATATACCGTTGGAAGTAATTTTATGACCTAAATACATTATTTCAGTTCTTAAAAATTCGCATTTCATCGGATTTAATTTAAGATTTACTTTTCTTAATCTTTCTAAAACTTTAATAAGATTTCTATTGTGAGAAACTAGTGAATTTTCTATTACAATACAATCATCTAAGTAAATAAAACATTGTTTGTAATTTAATCCAGACATAGCGATTGTCATTAACCTTGAAAACACACTGGGACTTGTTTTTAATCCCATAGGGCATCTTTTCATTTGATACATTTTATCCGTTGTAAAAGCAGTTAATTTACGAGATTTTTCATCTATAGAAATTTGATAACTTTTATCTACGTTAAATGCCGTGTATTTTCGGGATTCTGGTTCTAAAGACAACTGATAGTAGCTCTGTGATAAGTCTAATTTTGAAAAATATACACTACCTGACAATGAGTCTAATATTTCTGAAATATTCGGTAGAGGAAACTTATCATCCTGTATTTTATTATTTAGCTGTCTGTAATCTATAACTAATCTCCATTTTTTCTCGCCAGATTTATTTGTTTTCTTTGGTACGAGAAGAACAGGACTAGACCATTCGGAAGTGGTCTCTTCTATGATGTCATTATCTAACATTTCCTGAATCTGTCGTTGAACTTCATTTTTTAAAGCATGTGGAGTTCTATAAGGCTTAATATACACTGGAGTAGCATTGTCCTTCAATTTAATAGAATGTTGTAATAAATTAGTGACAGATAACTTATCGCCGGGAAGTTGAAAAACATCTGCGTATTTTGCACATATTTTTTCAATGCATAACCTTTCTTCCCTGTTTAAATAATCTAATTCAAGTAAGTCAAATAATAACTTAACGCGATCAGCATTTATTTTTTGTTCGCTAAAATCGCATGATTCAAAACTATTTAAACTATATGTTTCTAAGTCTGAAAAATCTAACTTAAATTCTTCATCAGTAGTGTTCAATATTCGTACTGGAATTAACCCCTTTTCGGGTTTTGCAATAATTCCCGCTATGAAAACACCTTTACAAATCTCTTTTGCTAAGATTACGCAATCATCGTAATGTTTTGTAGGTACACGTTTAATAACTTCGCAACGCGGCGGTATAATGTGTCTATACCTATTCATATCGTTAATATTAATCGTCACCGATAGATCATTGTTTCTCAAAACTATAGTGTTCATTTCATAATCAATAATAGCTTTATATTTACTTAGAAAATTTTGGCCTAATATCCCGTCAGCCATACAAGATAAGTTTTTAAATATATAAAATTTTTGCCTAAAAACTATTCCACCTATCTCTAAATCAAAGTATGTGTACCCTTCGGATTCTAATTGTCCACACACACCTTTTATCGATATTAATTCTTTATAAATTTTAATATTATTAAAATAATTCTTATTACTTTCTATCCACTCGTGTTTGACAACACATAAGTTTGCTCCGCTGTCTACTAATAATTTAATATTAAAGTTTATTCCTAAACTACATGTAATTATACTGCTGTTATTAAAATTATAAACAAAATTATCAATTACTTTGGCGACGAAAAAATTCTGACGACTTCGCTTGAGCTAAGGTATCATCGCGCTGAATGTGATGAACTCGCGGAAAGTGGGCACGCGACTCCACTGCACGTGAGCGCATGCGGCCTCGATTCGTCGGTGCTGGGTTAGCATACCTAGGCTTCCAATTACTACGGTTGTTATTGTTTAAGTAGTTACTATGTTGAAATCGTTTATTAAAATTACTATTACGAAATTGCGAATTATATCTATATGAATTATTTTGATTTTGTCTGTATGTTACTTTCATAACCTGATGGGTTACAGACATAGATTGCTCATCCAAAGCTGTTGAAATAGCTTCTGGTAAGGATGAGAATTGTCTGGAAGCGATTATTGTGCTTAATCTCTGAACTATACTTGGACTTTAAACGAAGTTTCGCACTGGCTGAAAGTCGCGTTTTTAGAACAAATTCAATTAATAGAGGCTTAGATGCAATATTAATCATAGAATCGTGTAACTTGATCCCATCGATTAATTGTTTCGTAATATTCTCTACTCCTGTCATAATGGGCAATAAGGCAAGAGCCGTTTTTAAATCAAAATTATCGGTAGCCATTTTACTTTCTATCGACTCACTGCAATGTACTAAGGAATTAATTTTTCTATATAAACTATGAATGTCGTCCACTAGTCGATTAATTAATAAGGTATCACTAACATTTAATTCTGATCTCGTTATCTTAGATTGGATACCTAGTAATAACACATCTAATTGGCTATACACAATTCGAGCTTCTTCAAGTTTTTTGTGACCGATCTCTGTGTTTCTACGAGATGGACCTATTTTACTTAGATAAGTTTTTAATTGCTGTAACTCTAAATATATCTTATTTAATTCATCTATCATATCGATTTATTATTACAAGAAGTTATCCAACATCTTTGCTAGCCAAATAAAACAATACCTAATACCTAACACAAAACACACTGTAGTACAATAAACAACAAATTTAAACTAGTATTAAATTACGACTTACATTACGGTAGAAAATTTCGCAACACCATTATGTACGCTCGCCGGACGCCGTGGTCTCGCTGTTGCTGGGCAGGAACCTCTCTTCGTGGCAGCTGTAGATTCCGCTTCAGCTTCAGCTTCTCCGCTGACTGTGGGCCGGGCTATACCCTGGACTCCGTGGGCCGGGATTACCCTGGACACCGCTCCTTCAATTCTTGACGCGTTGACGTGACGTGAATTTTTGAAAGATGCGCCGCGATTTATTTTGGTATTTATTTGAATGAATTATATTATCTTCTTTTCTTCTGATGTTATGGCCATTTCTTATGTCTTCAGAATTTATAATTTATGTTCTTCATTATTATTTTTTTTTGCAGTATTTGTTATTGTTGATCTTCATAACTTTTTCGTTTTTTTTTAAGTAGTCTTCTTTAAAGTGTTGGGTTTTCGGCAGGGTCGCCATGTAATGGTTGGTGCGACGAGGAGACAAATAAAACCATCTCGGCCGGTGATAATAATAAAAGTTCACGTTTATTTAAAATGTACAACAATTTATAGGCTAATTAATTCTATGTCAGCAAACCTTAATTCTATGTGTGTGTGCAACTGTTCATACACTACAAAAACACACGTAATATTATTATTGGTTTGTTTTACCACTGATCGGTTTGAATTCGGTGAGAAGCCCGCTGGTGTCTGCCCACTTGGGTTGTTCTGCTCACGAAGAGCTGGTGGCGGGAGTCGACTTAGCCCATCTACCCCCTGACCCCTCCATATTTGGCTTTTCACCGACTTCATACCGATCAGTGGTAGCACAAACCAATAATAATATTACGTGTGTTTTTGTCTTTTGGAATTAATCGGTATTTTGTTATTTTTAGCTTTTTATTCTTGGCTTTTTTAGTTTTGTGTTTTTGGAAGTCGGTTTTAATTTTTTTGTTAAAATTTTGTTTATTTTTCGCTTTTAAGTGACTTAGTTCGTAATTTCTCTAAGTTACAATAGCCTAATGTTAACTGCTCATCACCTTTTACAAAATATTGCTTTTCCCGACGCAGGGACGTTAATTGTTGAGGAGTTCTCCTAGTATATGACCATCAGTTCCACTTCACCATATATATTGTGACGGGCATAAAGTGTTTAGAAACTTATTAAGTTAACGATTCAGAACCCGTGAAATACGTATAATTGAGTAGTTCCGATGACCATCAGTGTTCTTTATCATCAGTTCCACTTCTTCAAATTTTGCTTTCCGCAAATAAACGTTTTACTATAAAAAATACCAAAATCGCTATAGGTGTGCCTATAATTTTTGAAGAGTTCCCTCGATTTCTCCAAGATCCCATCAACAGATCCCGACTTGGTGGCAATGGGACCTAATTGGGAGTAAACCCTTTCAAAAAAAAAAAAAATTTCCCAAATAGGTCCAACCGTCTTCGAGTAATCGGTGAACATACATAAAAAAAAAAAAAAAAAAAAAAAAAAACATACAATCGAACATAGAACCTCCTCCTTTTTGGAAGTCGGTTAAAAATTCACAATGATCGGTTGAGCCGTTAAGGAGTGGAAGCGTTACAGACAGATAGAAAGACAGACAGCGTTACATTCACATTAAATTTATAATATTATACTAGCTGTTCCCCGCGGTTTCACCCGCGTTAATTTCAGAGTTTCATGATGATTAGTTGCGACGTTAAGGCGTGAAAGCGTAACAAACCAACAAACAAACAAATAAACCTTCGCATTTATAATATCAGTAAGAATTAGTAGGGATTATGTATGACAGCTAACATAAGTGTGGAGTCAAGTGGATATTATGTTTTGTGAAATGTTATCATCCCTAAGCCAAATACCACTTAATGCTAATTACTGTTTCAGAGTCAATAATAACTAGATGAATTTAATGTTAAAAAGTTTTAAGCAACTTTGATTATTAATATGTATTAACATAACAAATGAGTGGCCAACATGAATTGAGTATGCCTAAATATTGAAAGAAATGGAGAAGTCGGTTCAAGAGCAGAAGTTAAGTAAATTTTTTTGTCAATCCGAACTTTTACGACCACCATGGGGATTCTCACACCTGGGAGAGGAGCAGCTGTATTCAGAGTATACGCAGCGACAACAGCAGAGAGCAATACCTCGCCTTCTTTTCGTCGGGCTGCTGCTGCAATTGTTTGCCGCACTCGTGCCAGGGGAGCGCGACCTGCGCTTTGCATACGTTTCAATAGCGGTTGCAATGCTGATCAATTTGATGTTGCTCGGAATGTACTTTTGCTTTCATTGGATACGGCCTGCGATAAGCCATATTACCTGGTTCGCCTTGTGGCTTCAACTTCTGGTGAGCGCCTCCCGAAGACTTGGTGACTCATACAACGAACTATTGGGTTGGGCTGTCGTTTTCCAATATTTAACAATAGTTGCACTACCGTTTCACTACCTTCTGCTGGTGTTTTATAGCATTGTTTCGTTTACCGCATATCTTTTAATACAATATCACAATGCTATGACTTCAGAAAGTCAACTCGCTGATGACTTTAGTTACCAAGTAAGTAAAATTAAATATGAATTTATTCACGGTTTTTAATTTTTTCATCAAAATTGATAGTTTCTATTGTTTTAGCAATTAGCTAATGGTACCTTCCTGCTTGGGGCTATGTTGCTGGGTGGAACAACATATTTCGTCGGCGAGTGGCAACAGAGAAACTCTTTTCAAGAGACTAAAAAGAGTTTGCACGACAAACTTACCATTGAACAGCAAAGCAAAGAGCAAGTGTGTCATTATAACAACTATGTTCAATATATCGCTACTCGTTCAAAGAAAACATAAATTACCAATTTATACATTTTAGGAGCGGTTGTTACTTTCTGTTCTTCCTGAACATGTCGCCGTACAGATGCGTAAAGATTTGGGTCTTATCGACACGCAGTTTAAAAAAATTTATATGTCAAGACATGAAAATGTGAGGTAAATAAGCCTGTAGTGTAGGTACTGCAACGTACTGTAAATTAGTTTTGAATTAAAAACAAATGTTAAAAGCGTATGTATTATCTACCATAGTATCTTGTATGCAGACATCGTGGGTTTCACAGCCATTTCGTCGACATACTCGGCGCAAGACCTCGTGGCCATACTCAATGAACTGTTTGCACGATTTGACAGACTCGCTGAGGTAATTAATATACATATAAAGATATCCCATGCATTCAAAGCTTACCCAATTCGTTTGAACGTAACGCATAAATGCACAGATTAAAAATACTTTCAGAAATATCAGCAGCTGAGGATAAAAATTCTTGGTGACTGTTATTATTGTATCAGTGGAGCACCAGTGGAGCATCCGGATCACGCTGTCCTTTGTGTCCACATGGGGCTGTCAATGGTGAAGGCGATAAAGTACGTAAGATATACAAGTGAGAACGTTATGAGTCATTGCATTACTCACTGTGAATTAATGACGATTTTCTTGGTACTTATATAGGTATGTGCAGCAAACAACAAACTCACCGGTGGATATGCGCGTCGGCATCCACACAGGAGCGGTGCTCGCTGGCGTGCTCGGCCAACGGCAATGGCAGTTCGACGTGTACTCGCGAGATGTTGAGCTCGCCAACAAAATGGAAAGCAGTGGCATGGCGGGGTATTCATTTTTTGAAATGAAACTTCTTTATGCATGATATGCGTGATGTGCGTAAAACTTGAAAATAAAAAAATCGATTCTGATGCAAAGAGGTTTCCCTATCACATAGTTTATTGCAATGGCTTTGTTCTTATGACCATATAAGAAAAAAGCTTATTAACCCTAACTTTCATAAGTAGAATCATCATCTTATATAATTTTCAACAAAAGGCGCGTTAGGGTATGCAGACTTCTCCATTACTTTTTGACAATAAATCCATCAACAGAAACCTTTATTCGTATAATTTAGTTAGGTAAATTATCATTCTCAATGAGGATTTTTTGGTGTGAATGATATAGGGCGTCGCGTACCTTTGCTTGCGTACTTCATATAGGCATGCTAGGTGAAAACGCTGAACAATCGCCAATGTGCTTATTATAATGTCAAAAAGCGGGGAAGTTCCCATTCCCATTCCAGGTCGGCAACGCACCTATGCCTTCTGATGTTGCGGATGTCCATGGGCGGCGATTTTCACTTACCATCAGGTGTACTACCCGTGTGCCCGTTTGCCCCCTATGACATAAATAACAAGTATGAGTCAGACTTGCCCACCGAGGGTTCCCTACAAATTTGTAGTATAGTTTTTAATTTTTTTTTGTACTTGAAGTATAAGACAAAATTACTTGCAAAATTTCATAGATCTAAATCAACGGAAAGTAGGTATCTACCCTATAAATTTTGACTCTCTTGAGAGTGTAGAAATACACGTTTGTGGCATAAACGACCGTATTTTTTTTAACGGTAATTCAGGAGTTTTTGTTTCTCAGCTTCAAAGAGGTTTTATAATTTCAACTCGATATAAAATTTCTCGAGGGTTCTCGAGATAAAAGGTCTTGAAAGACAGATGGTCAGACAGACAGACCGACAGACAGGCGGATTACAAAGTGATCCTATAAGGGTTCCGTTTTTTTCCTTTTGAGGCACGGAACCCTAAAAATGTAGGTCAATTTTATCTAAATGCATAATTTGTTCTATGTGGAAAGTTACAATGCACACGAAGCTTTATAACAAGTATTTTTTTATTTTTCTAGACGAGTTCACATATCAGAAGTGACTCTGAGCTTTCTGAACAATGAGTTTGAAGTGGAACCAGCCCACGGAGAGAAACGCGAGGAGATGCTCCGCCAAGCCGGAATTAAAACGTATTTTATCGTGCGCGTACTCAAACCCGTAAGTTGTAGAATGTTTATTCATTCGAAAATTTATTTAGGTACTAGCTGTGCCCTGTGGTTTCACCCGCGGTAATTTCGGAGTTCCCGTGGGAATTCCGGTATAAAAAGTACCCTATGTCACTCAGGATCACCGTAGCTTGCTAAAAGTGAAAGAATTTTCAGAATCGGTTCAGTGAATCTAGAGATTACCCCCTACAACCTCACAAACTCACAATTCACAAACACAAACTTTACCTCTTTATAATCTTCTAATATATAAAATTCTCGTGTCACAATGTTTGTTCCCATACTCCTCCGAAACGGCTTGACCGATTCTCATGAAATTTTATATGCATATTCAGTAAGCCTGAGAATCGGCTACTATCTATTTTTCATCCCGGAATTCCCGCGGGAACTCCGGAATTAATGCGGGGAACAGCTAATCACCGTAAACTACTGTAAGGGGTACAAAGAAGGACGTAGAGTACCTACCTACTTTTTCCCGCAACCTCCGCGGGAATTCCGAAATTACCACGGATGAAATCGCGGGGGACAGCTAGTATTAGTATAGATTTGGCACGTATAGCACTCAATACTTGTGAATTACGTACTAAAAAAAATATCATACTTTGATTATGAT
This sequence comes from Zygaena filipendulae, assembly GCA_907165275.2. Lineage (NCBI taxonomy): Eukaryota > Metazoa > Arthropoda > Insecta > Lepidoptera > Zygaenidae > Zygaena > Zygaena filipendulae. The sequence continues at coordinate 6,756,787 of OU015649.1, forward strand.
GTAAAAATATCATATCTAATCAAACACAACAGAGGTTGGGAGAGTACCTACTCTTACGGAATATCTACTTGACCGGTATTTTTATAGTTCGAAGGTGGTGAAGAAAGGGGTGCACTGGGCGAGGGGGCGGAGGACGGCGACGCGGCCGACGTTCTCTCCGACCTCAGAGACGACGATGAGGACTCTGTAAGTACACTACTACCACCACCCACCACCCGCCGCCCCACACCTTCGTGCCACAGTACTTAATGGGACACTAGGGCACTAGGCCCGCACGAGAACCATAAACACAACGCGTCGCTCATTAAAATGTTCATTTAAATTTATTTGTTCCCATACTAATTTAGAGTCACGCTAGTTAACAATGTCAAGAGACGACATCCATAATATCGATGTGTTTGTACTGCCAGTTGGACTACTCAGTAGTACTACTGATACAGAGCGGTTGCTCGTCAATTCCGTTATTCGTAGGTATTATCACCGCAAGAAGAAAGCAAGGACAGCGATGAGCGGAAAATTGTCAATATGTTACATGAGGAACTTGTAAACAGGGACGACGACAAGTGAGTTCATTAATACTATACTTAGGTACAATTTTTTTACATATAAAGTTCAGTTATGTTTACCATAAAGATAGAGCATCAGAACTAGTTCTATTTGAATTTCAATATACACATGTCCGCGATGGACTCCGTAACTACTGAATGGATTTTGGTTAAATTTTGTAGCCATTTATAATATGGTCCAACTTAAAAGATAGGATAGTTTTTATCCCGGAATTCCCGCGGTAACTCCGGCACTAATGCGGGGAACAGCTAATCACCGTAAACTACTGTCGGGGTACAAAGAAGGACATAGAGTACCTACTTTTTTCCCGCAACCTCCGCGGGAACTCCGAAATTACCGCGGATGAAATCGCGGTGGACAGCTAGTGTAATATAATTTATCAAAATAACTCCGAAATCACTGCGGGTGAAACCGCGGGGAACAACTAGTAGTATATAGTCCGAAAGACTAAAATGCACCTAACATGTATTAGTATTGGTATGTGCTAGTTGCTACCTATTGATCGTTTCGAAGTCGGTGCAAAACCCGCTCGTGTCTGCCCACTTGTGTTGTTTTGTTTACGAAAACACGCTCACAATCTTGCAATGTGATGGGAGCGGACTTAGCTCTCAGCCAATTGGCCAAGCCACGAAAAATTGGACTTACGACTGGACAATATTTCGTGACCACGTGACATATGACGACAAGTTCCTTATATATGTACACAAAACTGCGATGCGACGCGATGCGAATTCGCAACGCAGAAAATTACGACACGAATTGCTGCGATGCGATTTCGTGCGGCAAGGCGTCTCCCAGTGTGACCATTCCTTCGACGACCGTTAACCGTACTAAACGTATTTTGAATTGAAAGCTAGGTTGTGACATGGATCGTAAAAAGAAGTGTGCACTTTTATTATTCCTTAGGAGATATAGAAAAAAGAAACAAAGAAGATTTTGGGTTCATCGCAGGAATGCGCGATGCGAATCAATTCGCAAGTTCTTGCGATGCGTAGAGGGAGCTCGCAGATTTTTGCGATGCGACGTCGCATCGCAGTTTTGTGTACAAGCCCATAGCGATAACGAATACAGATTGTCAGCTTGGCTAAGGGGAAAGGTATAACATCCAACATTATTTGTTATAAATATCTGACACTATACGTATACGTATGCAGAGAGCTGGAGGACGCGACGACCCTGTGCCTAACGTTCACGTCGAAGAGCGCCGAAGAGGGGTACACGCGGCGCCACGACCCGTGCCCGCTAGTGGTGAGCGCGCCGCCGCTGATGCTGCTGCCGGCCGTGGTGGTGCTGGCCAGCTTCGCGGTGCCGCCTGCCTGGCCGCTGCATGCCGTCTACCTCGCGTTCGTCATAGAAACCGGCTTCGTCAACGTACTCTACTACACGTACTACAGATTCACACAGTTTAAGGTGAGATATACGCACACATTGAAAATACTAGCTGCTCCCCGCGGTTTCACCGGCGTTAAATTCGTTCCTGCGGGAATTCCGAGATCAAAAGTACCAAATGTCCTTCTATGTACCCCTGATGACTTGTATGCGCAATTTCATGATGATCGGTCGCAGTAGAACAGATTGGATCTTTATTTCCAAGTACCTTCCTAGTTCTACTGGTAGGCACATAGTGGTAAAACCCTCAATAGCACTGTATTATTATCAAATGAACATATTATATTATGTAATGTGGTAAATTTTCAGTACGTATTATCAGTTTCTATGAAGTTCCTACTTATTTAATACTAGCTGTGCCCTGTGTTTCACCCGCGTGAGTTTTGGGATCAAGAACCTTTGCGGACGCAGGCAGAACAACCCGCCAAAGTTTCATCACAATCGGACCAATGGTTTCGAAACGCATAGAGCCTAGAGGACAGACATATAACAAACATTTAGGTAATAAAGAAAAAGAAGATACTGTCGTAAATTGTATCTTTGCGTCTGTCAAAGAATTTACGCAATTATATAATGACTTATAGAAATATTTAATTATCTTTACCTAATAATTTCCATGTTTCAGAAAAAACGTGTCAGTCCATACTGGAAACTAGCGTGCGGGATGTTTAATATCGCCATGTTCGTAGCCGCAAACATTGCTCCATTGGTAAGTTTGCAGTTTGCTAAAATATTTACACAATATATTTACTATTTATGTTTATTTACAAGAAAATCACATGTTTGTTTATAAGTCTAAAGTCTAGATGATTTAGGAATTAAGTTGATGCTGCTATGTGGCTATGACCATAGTTCTTATTACGTATTTAGCATATTGTTATTAAGAATTATAGGAATTATTAGTACCTATATACCTTTACAGAATTCTCTAAACTCAGAAGTGCTTGGTGACCTCAGAAGTTCTCTTTATACGTATTTACATTACGAGCTGTTCCTCGCGGTTTCACCCGCGGTAATTTCGGAGTTCCCGCAGAAATTCCGGAAAAAAGTACCCTATGTCCTTCTCTCTACCCCTAACAACGTGTATGCAATAATATTATGGTGATCCGTTGAGCCGGTAAGGGCGTGAAAGCGTAAAAAAAAAACAAACTCACTTTCAAATTTATATACATATATTTGTATTTTGTAAGAATTTACATCAATGCTGAGAATTTTAAACGAAATATAATACCTAATATTATATATTTTTTTATGACTGATAGACGTTTTCCCTCTTGTAACCAGATAATTTGTGGAAGCTTTGAAACTGTTTTGGCGGAGGATGGCTTCCGTGATGACGCTCTATCGCACAGCGGAGCGCGGCGATGCATCCATCCATCATATTATTATCATGTAATTATACTAAATACATCATAGTTATACAGGATTATTTGGCAAATCATATCCAGTATACAGCTGAAAGGGTGTAGATACTATGTCCATTGTCCACCACGACGAATAACTTTCAACATATAATTATAGTGTTCCTTATAAGTCTGGGAAAGAATGTATATACAACGTGTTAAGGAATTGACTTAAAACTAGAAATTAGTTTGCTCAGAATCGACTTCCGAATCGATCGCACCATGTTTTAATCTAGGTTAAATTTTTTTTATTTTTACTAGCCTATGTCTAAATTATTCATAATAAGTAAGTATAAGTAAAAGTAGGTACACTAATTGGCTCGTATGCCGTCCGTAGCAAAAATCCACACCGACACCTACAGGTGCGGGCGTAGCACTTTGAATTTCGTAGATAAGTTACCTCCAAACTAATGGTGGATAACTTTTTAACCGACTTCCAAAAAGGAGCGTGTATGTGAAAACTTCGTTAGCGCGATTCACGTAGTTAGTATTCGTCGCTTCATTGTAGTTCGTGACTTGTGGCGTAGAGGTCGCCACAGTATGTATGTTTTACCACTGATCGGTATGAAGTCGGTGACAAGTCAAATATGGAAGGGGAAGATGGGCTAAGTCGACTGCCGCCACGCTCTTCGTGAGCAGAACAACCCAAGTGGGCAGACACCAGCGGGCTTGTCACCGAATTCAAACCGATCAGTGGTAGCACAAACCAATAATAAGATTACGTGTGTTTTTGTCATTTGGATGAAATCGGTATTTTGTTATTTTTAGCTTTTTATTTTTAGCTTTTTAGTTTTGTGTTTTTGGAAATCGGTTTTAATTTTTTTGTTAAATTTTTTAAAGTATCCGTTTTTTCGACATAATATATATATTTTAATGATATCTTTCGTTATTTTTTAAAATGGGGTGTATCAGGTTTTCAGTCAATTCATTAACACGTCGTATAACTTACGGAAGGGTCTAATTTTTAAAATAGTAATATTTTGTTTTACTTTCATTCCTAACAACTGATTAGCTGAAATTTCAAATTAAAATACCTAGTATTATTTAGTATAATCTTCTTTCTTTATAAATAAAAAATGAATGTTTGTATGTCTGTCCTCTGTGCGTTTGAAATCATTGGTCCGATTGAGATAAAACTTTGACGGGTTGTTCTGCCTGCGTCCGCAAAGGTTCCTGATCCCAAAACTCACCCGGGTGAAACCACGGGGCACAGCTAGTATTTTCATAAAACTGAAACCTTTCTATTAGTTTGCCATTTACCAATTTGTCGCAACAAAACACGTAGGTATGTCTTTTCTTTCAAAATCAACGGGTTCGTTTCTCGGCTGAGAAAATTATATATTTAAAACATATCTATGTATACCTACTCTCCTTTGAGCTTTTTATTAGTTTCGGATGTGTCTTATTGTTGATGTTGTTACTTAATGTATTTGTTTTTTTTTTTAAGTAAATAAATTAAAAAAAAAATCCATGTCTTGCACTTGAAAAGAAAACCCACTAAAACAAAGTTTCCCGCAAGAATTCCCGCAGGAACTCCAAAGTAGCCTAATTTACTCCTTACAACATCAGCTAATTAGCAGTCAAAGTCCCGTCAAAATAGGTCCAACCGTTTCGGAGATTCGGAATTCCCTCAGAAACTCCAAACTTAATTTAGGTATTCTTCTTCAATTACAAACGGGAAATAAGGATTCATTTAAAAAAATATATAAATAAATTAAGATCGTATTCAATTAATATTAATGTCATGGTGTGCCAAAATAACTCTGTTACGATTCCACGGTTATTTATGCTATTTAGTTTCAAAAGGCAATGTGTACCTAATAATAATATATTTTTCATTACTCATACTCGGAAAGTAGGTCTGAAGTTGCCTGAGAAGCGGGTTGAAAGTAACCCTTTTCAGCCCTAGGGAGAATCGCTTTCAACTGACAACTGTCAAATTATTAAAAAAAAACTAGGTCTATTTTCACATTTCATGTTTCAACTTTCTATACAGCCAGCGCGATGTAAAATTGAAATAACGTAAAGTTTAAGTAGGTATTAATTAAAATAAAATTCACTCACTTTTTCTTAAGCTAATTCCTATTTATATTTTTTTATTTTCTTTAATTAATACTTAATAATTAAAGATAATATTTTTTTTAGGTCGCCACAATGTAAATAAAAAATACTGGCTGAATAGCTAGCCGGCCAAAGAAAAAGAAATAGGTGGGAAAGTGTCAAGCAACTATCCGATCTTCACTCATTTTTTCTTTAGCTAATTCCTATTTTTATTTTGACTTTCCTTGCATTCGTAATGAAAAGCACAGTGTTACCCTCGGGAGAAAGACTTTCACCGCTAGGATAACAATGTACTATTAACATTTTATTTTGACATTTATATAATAAATCCGGTTTTGTAATGTATAAAATTTAATCACGCCTTAACTAAACGCAACAATTACGTATATAAGCACGATTATGTTAAATTCAAAGTTAATCAACTTAGGTAATTATTTGTTATTATTGTGATAAATGTAATACTTTATGGCTCTAAGTGCATAATTTATTTCCGGTATATGTGTGTGTGTGTGTATGTGTATCATGTGTATGGGTGGTCAGTTGGGCGCGGGCGCAGCGTGCGGCGCGCTGTGGGTGTCCCCGCTGGGCGGAGCGGCGCGCGCGGCGTTGCTGGCGCTGCTGGCGGCCGCGCACACGCTGCCCGCCGCGCTGCACCCCGCGCTGCTCTCGCCGCGCCCCAGTCTCGACCGCGACCCGTACTTGCACGCCTATAACGCCACCACCGACTACCACCAACCACTCTTGAATATTCTGTGAGTCGCAACACGTTAACGAGCGTCAGGACCTAAAGAATTCCAAAAATAAATATGGACATTTCACTTTTTGGTTTTAGTAATATCGTTGGAAAATAGCGCGATCGGCATTCAGTGTCGTAATTCGCGACAGTAACATATAGTGTGCCCATACAGAATACGCATATTATGGTATAACATGGCGCATATACTTGTGCTCTACTACAAATAGTAGAGTCTCTTACGGCCGCACTCAGAGTCGACTTTAATGATTACTTAGTTAAGTATAGATTTTTAAAACAAAACTGCCGCAATCAGAGACGTTCAGTAAATTAATGTTAGTTGGCATTTAATGAGATGTTACTTAAGTAGTTAAATTCCAATTAACATTAATTTATTAAACTTGTCTGATTGCGGCAGTTTTGTTTTAAAAATCTATACTTATAACTAAGTAGTCATTAAAGTCGACTCTGAGTGCGGCGGTTAGTCTGTTAGTAAGTATAATATGGAATTACCTAACCACATGAGAAAATGCTTTTTACGCCATAGTTGATGAAAAGTCAAGTGATTATTTATTTTTATTTATTATTCAAATTTCCAGAGCCCAAATTCATGGCGGCCGACATATCATAATGCTGTTCCTCATAGTGATTGGACTACTTATATTCAATCGATATGTAAGTACTTATTTAATCCATGCATATACACAACACATTCATTCAAGCATGCAAGAAATGCAGATTGTGGATGGTCTTATTGATAGTGTCATTTGGGCTATCTCCCTTCTACGGTCGCCATTGAAAATCGAGTGCCACGGCAAAATGCTGAGTGGCAGCCATTTTGGTACCAAGTATACTTATTTAAGACTCACGCTTGTACCTACCTATTTTATTTTTATGGTATCAAATAAACTTTTTTCTATTCTGTTCTATTCTATTCAAGTAGGTACAAATTTATTGAAACAGAGCGTTTCGAATAGTTTTGAATCTTTATACTTTCTACATACAACGCAAACTCTATTTATAAACGGTAATATTAGTATTGGTGAATATGGGATACAACTAGGGTTACCTTCCGTCTGGGTTTTCTACGGATTCGTCTAGTAAAGAGGATGTTCGGCGAGCGGCCGTAGGAGAGTTTTTTATATGTCAGCATGATATTGTAAATAGCGGTAACAGTAGTAAATATTACAATTTCATGATTTGGAATTGAAATAAACAATCAAAATAATGCTTTACCTAAATTGTAAATGGTTGGTGCAGTTCACTTTATCGCCATTTTGACAAATATTGCGTTAACATACATATACATATAGTCAGAAAGTCAAATGAACCGAACGTGCCCTTGTTGACCTTGATCTTGAAATATAGAACTATGAGCTTTTTGTCTTATTAGTGGCTAACCGCCGCACTCAGAGTCGACTATAATGATTACTTAGTTAAGTATAGATTTTTAAAACAAAACTGCCGCAATCAGAGACGTTCAGTAAATTAATGTTCATTGGCATTTAATAAGATGTAACTTAGTAAGCCGACTCTGAGTGCGGCGGTAAGACACTCTTACAGATGGCAACCCTAGATATGGGCAAGTGTTAGCAGATACGTTTGCACTTTGCACTCAGAGCGAGTCGCTGGAGCGCGCGCGGCACTCGCGCGGCGAGCGCATGCGCGCGCACGCCGAGCAGGCGGCCGACCTGCGCCGGCGCAACCAAGCGCTCATACACAACGTGCTGCCGCCGCACGTCGCCCGACACTTCATGGGCGCGCGCCACCACCATCGCGATCTCTACAGCCAAAGTTACGCTGAAGTCGGTGTACTATTCGCATCCATGCCAAACTTTTCAGGTGACTTACATGCGATTATAAAAAAGTAAAAAAAATGGGTCACGTGGTATGGAACCGTTCCCTAACTACACAAAATATACCAATGAAACGTTATTTTTTGAGGATATAACTGAGGCACTATTGGTTATAAAGAACATAACTATTCTTTATTTAAAAAAAAAATACTGTGAAACATTATACATGACAAGAACTATGATTTAAGAAACTTCGAAAGAACTTGGTACCTATATAGGTACTTAGTTAAATCTGGGGGCACGGTAGTGCCCCCGCCAAGACGAGCCAGCAAAGCGCAAGTGCACTACCTATCTTTTCTCGAAGCGTTTCGTCGTTTTTTTGAACCCTTGTAACTTGGGTCTGGATTATACCAGATAAACAAAATTTTCGGAATATGTTGTCAATAGCAGACTTATTAAATGTATAAAGTTTTAATTGTATAGCTCCCATCCTTTAGATTTTATTGATATCTTAAAAAACCTCGATTTCGTCACTGACTCACTGATGATCATCAAAATTCTTAGGGTACTTCCTAATGTCCTAGAAAGCTGAAATTTGGTATGTAAGCTAGTATTAGTAAACAAACAACAAAAAAATTATAAAACTTGTAACTTTTATCTCCCAACCCCTTAAATTAGGGGATGGAAGTTTGTATGAGACTTCTGCAATTTTGACTTACAAAAAGAAATGAAATCCCAACAAAAACATTTTCATGTAAAATGTTGCCAAGACGAGACCATATGCCAGCACTTTCAAAAAGTTATCAGATCTTATGTAGAGCCAAGCTTCTAACTCTACACGCCTTAACTCTACAAGGTCTAACTTCACAAACTCTACACCTTAGCCAAAATATGTGGCTTGGCCGTTACGTTACTACAAAGAACTATTATTATATAACAGAAAAGTAATGAAAAATGGACCAATTTTTCACCTTAGGGCCTAAGGGCCATGTGAATGTAGCGAAATGGTCAAGCCACATATTTTGGCTAAGGTGTAGAGTTTGTGAAGTTAGACCTTGTAGAGTTAAGGCGTGTAGAGTTAGAAGCTTGGCTCTACATAAGATCTGATAACTTTTTGAAAGTGCTGGCATATGGTCTCGTCTTGGCAACATTTTACATGAAAATGTTTTTGTTGGGATCTAACTTATTTTATTAGCGAAGCCGATATCTTGGAAAGTTTTTTGTACGAATTAGATTTTATTTCACAGTCAAGTTTTGGTGGCATTTAAGTGCTTACCTATAAGGCTTTTGAAACTGAACAGAAAATAATAATCCAATACGATTATTAATACGAAGTTAATTGCTATTATTATAACAGTCATAAAAAGTAATGCTTAGACATTGCAAACTTTATCTTTTTCAGAGTTCTATTCAGAGGAAACAGTAAACAACCAAGGTCTGGAATGTCTGCGATTTCTTAATGAAGTTATTTCGGATTTTGATTTGGTAAGCCACTAACATTTTCGTTAAAAAACTAATTAAATTCTTATTTAAATTTTAGATTTGCATAACGAGTTGACAATGTTGCTATATCAATTTAATTTTTAATTACCTACTTGACTGAATAAATAATTTCAGCTACTTGAAGATGCAAAGTTCAGCAAAGACATAATAAAAATTAAAACCATCAGCTCAACATACATGGCCGCCTCGGGATTGAATCCTACCCGACAAATGCAGGTAAAGTATCTACCTATAGTACTTACGGATCTACTTTTTAATGCAGAACTCAGAAATGTTGTATTCTTAAACGTTATCCGATGACAGTGCAAGCCACTTATACACACACCAACAATTCTGAAATATCCGAGTCGTTTTCTTCGAGCCTTGATCGTTGACTACGAAATTTCGGAATACTTTCCACGAGATTATTGACGATAGTCGATATCTCCGTATCGTAATGATATTATCTACTTAAGGTTTTTGAAAAATGCTTTCAAATAAATGTTTAGGTACTTTTATCCCTTTATGGTGTAACGTCCAACGTGAGACACATTACCGGGTTCGATCTTCGTGCCAAACACGTATACAAAAAACCGCATATCCAACGTTGATGTTTAACTCTATACCTATTTAAACTAATATTATAAATATAAAACAAACAAAATATGTTTTATTTGTTTGTTACGATTTACCTAACTTATAAACTACTGGAACGATTTCAGAAATTCTTTCACCATTAGAATGCTACATTATCCCTAATTACTAGTATAGTAGTATATTATTATCTGTGCCTTAAGTAACAAAGGCTGTAACCTGGAATTCCCGCGGGAACATCTATTATGCAATAAAATACATGAATTATGAAATCTGATAAGCACTCAAGAACCAGACGCGCCATCTAATCATATCTAAGCGTAATTCTTAATTTATAAGGATTCCTACTTAATTGAGAATTCAATAGATATTATTTCTTTTATAGTATAAAAGAAGGGGTGCTTATACACTCGTAGAACCGGCTATATATACACAAATATAGGTAGTAGCTAATGAAAAAGTTTCCAGCCAACAGACGGTGTGCTGGTGAGATGGGCGCACCTCGCGTGCCTGGTGGAGTTCGCGCTGGAGCTGCAGCGCGTGCTGGCTGCTATCAACGAGCAGTCGTTCAACCACTTCGTGCTGCGCATGGGCGTCAACCACGGGCCCATCACCGCCGGCGTCATCGGCGCGCGCAAGCCGCACTACGACATATGGGGCAACACTGTTAATGTCGCCTCGCGCATGGAGAGCACTGGAAAAGCTGGCTGCATACAGGTACACTAGACGTCACTCTTCGTATGTACGTATATGAACACCATTGTAGGCATAAAAAAAACGTGTGTAGAGTTACCTAAGTTGGTACGCTTGCAAGTTATACCTACCTACGTCCATGACATGAATTTTAATAAGTCTCCTTAAATCACTTCCGGTGCCTGGTAACATTTTGTTCTTAACGTGGAAAATTAAAAGTAGAAGTTAAAAAAAATAACCTTCTGGGATAGACGTAAGGTGAAAATATACCACTGACATTTCCTATCTAGACACGCGGCCGAGTGTCAAGCCAAAGTTCAAGCTTGTTATCTACTCGGGTCAACTTTATTTTTTTTATATTTTTTTCAAATTAATTCTTATCTTCGACCTCTCAGCTTTCATCTAAATACCGATTAGCACTTGTCCTCATTTCGCTGATTACCTACATGGGTACTTTAATGTTTAAAATATTCGGCTTAGTTTCTCTAGCTGATATTTTATCGGTTGTGATTGTCATAAATTAATCAATTAATTATTAGGTACAAATTCTAACGAAAACCCCTCAAAAATTTGTAAGATTGTAAAACTGTTTTTACAGGTAACGGCAGAAACGTGTCAAATCCTAGAGAGTTTTGGATATTATTTCGAACAAAGAGGTCTGGTGGCAGTCAAGGGCAAAGGACAGCTCATGACTTACTACTTGCAGGGCAAACACGATAAAATCGCCTTGCAGACTGACAAACGCACTGTGAGTAGATATATCAATTATTATTAAAAATTAAATACACTATACTTACTAGAAATGTTTTTTGTATTAGTATAATATGACATTATCACTGTAAAGCTTGTACCATTATTTTCTTTTTAACCAACTTCAAAAAACGAGGGGCTTATAATATGTTTGGCTATATGTTTTTTTATGTATGTAAGTACGATCTAATTATTTACGTTTTGATTTTTTCTATCATTATTAAAATAACGTTTTTTTAGGTAAGTCTAATTTTAACAGTGGTACCTATAAAACAAGCTAGCAGCAGCATAAGAGAGAGATTGAGTAATTAGCTTAAATTAAAAAGTTTTCTATCAAAAGCAATTTACCAAATAAATTATGATGTTCTTATTTATATTGTGATATTGCTATTAAGTAGTCAAATAAATATTAGATACAACCCGATCTAACCTATGTTAAACACATGTTCATCAGATGGTCGCTAATTTCTAAGAAATTATTAACAAACGATCTTTACACGAGGCTGTTTTTTTTTAAATACATATAACTTTCGGTTTATTACCCAATAAAAACCCTGTTAAAAGAAAATTGATTTATTTTTTTAAGTTTTATTCAAATCTAATAGGAAAATGGCGGATACCTGAACCTTTTTAAGAAGAAAGATGTGCTTCTGATCTGAACAGTCTACCCGGACAGGCCGATTTGCCTTAATATGTCGCCCTGCACGGTGAGACCGCTTGGATTGGGCGCAGAACACAACTGATGAACACAATCAACTCTATAATGAAAAAAACAACACTTTATTATGGCTGTATTTTAACAAAGACTTTATTTCATGATCAGATCGGTAGGTATTTTAATAGTTAACTATATGAATAATAATGACACTTCACAACACACAGATCTTTGTACCTAATTGATCCCACGCTAAATTAGCTGTTGTCGTCGAAACGAAGCAAACGTGGTACCTACCTACCTATATACTAATATATTATTACATATACATACTATCAATGAAGTACTTTATCATTGATTAATAGATATATAAAAACACCTAGACTGAAAAATGGAACACCGTGTCCACCACACAAAATCCACTCCCACCAGGAATCGATCCTGGCACCTCTTGATTAGTGGAGACGGACAGGCATGGTGATCACTGCACCAACCCGATCGTCGGTCATTATGATCTTTTTGAAGGTTTCAAACTTTAAAGTTTAATAAACTACATTAGGTGGATGAAACAGAGTGCGTGGAAAGTTCCGGAGATGCACTCTTAGTTAATGGAGACGCAACTGCTGATCGAGATGGCGCCCGAGCCGCCACCACAACCGACGCAGGCGCGGGCACCGACGTCTGCCGTCCACTGCTATCTTCGTAAGCGGAAGAAACTGTATAAACTTTAAATACACTCTAGGTACAAACTTACTATAACTATCTACAACGTGTTAATGAATTAACTGAAAACTACAAAGTGTTTTGCTCAGAATCAAGTAGCGAATCGATCGCACTATGTTTTAATATAGGTTATTTTTTTTCCTTTTTATCAGCCCATGTCTAAATTATTTATAATACAATATTTGGCGCGTACGCCGCCCGCAGCAAAAAAAAAAAACGAAATGGTAGGCGCGGGCGTAGCGCTTGGAATTTCTTAGATTGGTCACCTTTAAACTAATGTTGAATAACTTTTAAAGTATAAATTTTTTCGACAAACAATATATTTTAATCATATTATTGTTTATTGTTTTAATTGGGGTGTTCAGGTTTTCAGTTAATTCATTAACACGTTGTATAAAAAGAAAACTTTTTGTTAAAGTTAACAACAATTATTTTGATATACAACTTTCATTATCTCATCACAGTCATCATACACATTAAAAAATTACAAATTTTATTCATTGATGAAAAACGTTTTTTACGTTTTTTACAATAATATTTTAAATAACTGTACTTATGCAGGACTTAAGGATTCTACTAATTTTAGGTGATTTAGCTATTGGGAGCGATTCTTCCGGTCACTGTTTCTTACTCTCCAAAAAATACCGTGAATCATTCCGAACATTCGATATCTCATTATTTCACACACTTTTATATCAAATATTTACTCAGTCTTCGTCAGTAAGTACGTTTCATAGGAAAACAACCAAAAACTTGTAACTTTAGGTATACAAGATGTAACGGAAAGACGTAGTCATATTTAAAGATTGTGATCTGAAAATCTTAAGCAATAATTTGACCGTGGTATTTAGCTCAATAACCTTACTTCAAAATTTCATGACTAAAATTCCTATTAATATTATAAGTGTGAAAGTACGCTTTCATGTCTTAACAGCTCAACCGATCATCATGAAATTTTGCATAAACGTTGTCAGGAGTAAAGAGAAGAACATAGGATACTTTTTATACGGAATTCCCACGGAAACTCTGAAATGAACGCGGGTGAAACCGCGGGAACAGTTAGTAAAAATATTTCACATGCTACATCACTGGGTAGGTCATAAATTAGTTACAGGTGACGAGTTCAAGATCATTTGATGCAATTTAGCACCGTTGGGGCGCAGAGACAAGTTGATAACAGCAAACATAGCAAACATAGCAAATAGTGTCAAATCATTGCAGACTATAACGTGAACACGCTTGTCAAATATGACTACACCTTTCTGTAACAACCTGTAAAACTTTTCAGAACGAATTATCGCACGGTACGGATGGTGGGGGTTAGGCGAAATTTTCCGTCACGGCGTTATAGGTACGCGCCTATTCGTCAATTAATGGTTTTTGGAACGATTATTATTGGTTGTTTAATGGTTCGCGCAGGCTGCTTTCATTATGAGTGGCGTTTAGTTGTCAGTGGCTGCAAGAGATGTTGCAACTTTGCAGTTTTCTCCTGAGAAACAGGGAAATAAAAATTTACTGACCTAAGCTTAGCTTGACTTTGGATTATTATTTGTTTTTTTTTAAATGTGTATAAAGTTATTACTTAGTGGTCACCTCTTAATGCATTTTTTAATCATGCTCGAGGTAGCTACGCTAAAAAATTAATAATGTGCTAGTAAAAATCAAAACTGGGTGCAAAATCTGATATATTCAAATTTTCGGAAGTTAATATCTCAGAAATCATGAGGCGCAGAAACTGAGTTCTGACCGAGTGTTCCACGACACTCACGCATAATTTGTAATCAAATATTTTCATAATTTGATTTCCTTCATAAACTGATTTGTCGAGTTTTAGGTTTTTGGAGAGTGATAGATATGGAGTACCTATCACATATTACCTACATAATGTTAAACGTTGTGCAATAGTCCCTATTTCCCTTGGTCACGGCATCACGCGTGAACGGCTACACCAATTTCGCTAATCTTTTTTTAAAATAATAATTTCTTAATTCATAATATAACTAAAAAAAGTACAGTGCAGCGTAAACAATTCAATACTCATAGAAATGTACACTGTCCTCTACACTAGGCTTAAACTTGTATGTGTATACCTACTGTAGGGTTACAGGAGTTTCCGACGAGAAGCACTGCAAAAATTCTACTTATTCCTGTTATTACTCTTAGTTTCTGGATAAAACCAAAAAACTAGTTGGCAGACTTGTTTGTTACAAGTTACAAAAATATTTATACGTATTGTCACAAAGGAACGAGTAAACTTTCAAAGAAACAGTTACAACTGTCATCTAAGTTTGTGTGAGTGATAATAATGTAACTTATCATCTTTGTACTTATTTAAAATATGTTAATCAGAATTCAGAAATCATACCTGAGTAATTTGGTCAGTAGGTAAGTAGGTATATTACCTCGTTTCGATAATACTGGTTATTTTTTATTATAATTTTATTTATTTCCCCTACTACGTAGGTAATAGTAGCGGCAGCGGCTCTCAAACAAATTCAATGTCAACTTCTTAAATTCAGAAGTCATAAAAGTTTTGGTGCCCATTGTACTTATCTACTTTCAAGGCTTTAATGATGGCTATTTCCTAATTAAAAAAATATGTATTTTAACCCTATTTCCAAACTATGTGTCTTTATTCACGAGGAAATTGTGTAGACTCGGAATAAAGTTGTAGTTTCACCTAAAACAAAGTAACGGACAGCGGCGTTATTGTGATAGACTTTTTAAATAATTATTAAGAAGTTAAGAAAAACATAAAAATATATAACAATTGGAAAAATTTACAAATAAATATAAAAACGAAAGGTCACCGACTCACTGACTGAACACGAAACCTCGAAAACTAAGTGATCTAATAGGAAGCTTAAACACCTAGGATTCTCGGCTTGGTACTCCTTGTCCGTCTAAACCTGTATAAAAATCTGTTAAATATGAATATTGAACTTTGCAGAAGCGTCGTCCAAATTGAAATGTGATATGAACTGAAAATCAGATTTGTACTTAAAAATTTATATCATAAATCACTATATCATGATTGACTGAAATAATTTTGTTTAAAGAACGACAGACAGAATCTTCCATACATGACTGTATCATTACACACAAATTTATAAGTATGCGGAAAACATAATGCTGTTATCTGTCATGACAATAATAATGTAACCTTGACCTTTTTTTTAGCAAAGGTAAACATTTCTTTCAAAGTTCAAAATTATTTAAATTATTATAACATAAAATTGTTATTGACTCGTCATTAACATTAAGTTTGCATTAAATACGTGTATAGGTTATGACTTTTATCATTTTATTACCTAATGCCTTTACTACAATACATTATTTATTGGTAGATACCTATGGATATGGATATTCTGGCACAGTTACGAATACGTTTAGCTATTTAATACCTATGTGAATAGTTTTTCAATAGTCCTTTTTATTACCAAATACTTTAAATTTCAGTCTCCAGTGCTCGTGTTCAGTATTGTTTAATCTTTCGAAACAGTTGAAACAGTTTCTAATTAGTTAATGGAATGGGTAAGTTCTTTCGTTACTTTAAAGTTTTCCTTAGAGGTCTCTATTCATTCTAGAGAAGAAGAAGTCACTCAGAGTTTACATCAGGTCAGAGTGGTTCAAGATAGGCTTGCCGTTCTAGATAGAAAAATGAGAGTAGTAGCAGGTACACACTAAAGGAGCAGTGCATTGACGTTGAAAAAGACGCATTTTTTAGTGGGCCCCATCCTGTAATCACACTAAATAAAAATCATGTCTCCTAACCTAAGATATTAGAAGAAATCAACAAACAGCACAAACACGTAAAAAGGGTTCCCCTTTACTATGTTACTATACTTAATATCGAAAGATCGGATTCTTTTTAAATAAAATAGGTATCTTGAAAGATATTATGATTTTTCGCGAGTGTTGCTAGTGGACAAGAATGCACAATGATCTTTCAAACAGAACAAATTAAAATGCACAATCCCTCACATACCAAAGAAACAAATGAGCATTGCCTTGATGTTTAACCTCACCTATTTGTCTTCTATCTACTGGCTTTATGCTATTTCAAAACGTCTCTTTACCGGCAATGATTTTCTGTAAAAAATCTAGATCAATTTTCGCTTCCACTACTACTTCTGCGGGTTGCTTCTGACAGTTGATTCATTCGGTTCTTCGTTCACTCGATGAAGGCATACAAAATAATATTCTCCTATACAATGCGTATTAACGTATTTACCTATAACTATCGTAACACGGCTGCGCAGACGCCGACAGACACGGGTCGTGCCCGGTCAGTATTCGCGGATAGAATATTTGGTCTCACGATTCATTGACTTTCACGTGACTGTGGCTACATGTCGAGCAGTGTGAATAGAGCATCGGTACCGTGCAGCCAACTTTTGTAAATAAACGGTGTCTGTTGGTTTCTGCCCACATTTCTGCACTGGCACGTGTCTGGCACGCTCAAATCTCAATATTTGTAGATATATAAACGGATGTCGAAACGTACAGTTACGAGTATATTAGGTATGTAGTACCTACCGATACAACTGCAATCTTCCACAGCGATGCCTCCAGCCTCATTGAACACTTATGACTTCATAAGGCATATCATATTTATACATTTAACGGCAGTTTTACAAGCATTTATTAAACTTGAAATTGTTCAGTCACTTTCGTATTAAATCAGCTGAAATATATCTCTGGAACCCATGGGGTGAGCTCTGTTAATAGATATTAATGAAAATTTTAGCGGGTGATTTTTAAGTAAGAGTTGCTTTGAAAAAGAAGTAAGTAGGAACTATAATGTAGGTATCACCTAACAGGCTAACTTTAACATTTAATTAAATCCATTTTCTTCCGTAGACTAAATTAGATGTAATTGTGTAGGTATGTGTAGGTACCTACTAGCATGTTAAATAATCGTGTGACTTACCCTTTCGTTACAATACTTAACACTATACTTACATATAAATAACTGATACATGCAGAAAATAAAATTAATGTAAGTAGCTACGTATGTATATCTTTTTAATTATGAAGGGGTACCAAGTCGAGGAGTAAGCATTAGATAATATAGAAGTGTCCATCACAACAATTTTTTGCTAAAATCTTTTCCTGACAATCCACACGAAAATATACGAGTACACCCTCTTAAGGATCGCATTCTCAATTCTATATTAACTATCAGTTTCCTATACAATTATTTCTTTACACCTTTTTAGATCTTTCTCTGAGATAAGAGATATAGCTTTACCGGGATCAAAAAGGTATGTTTACAAGTTGTGATTTTAGAGCTTCAAAAAAAAACGAAACAAATTTTGTTTTTTGAATAAATTATATTCCAACGTGTATAGTCAACGTACTTGCAAATGATCGCGGCTTGGTGCCTCTACTTCGAATAACTATAACACTGCATTAAGTGCAAATAAAATGTAGAATATGCTTAGGATTACTATTAAGGGACGATTGCGTTTCCAATGTCTTTCAGGAACTTTTAACCTTACATTGAAATTTTGACCTTGCATACTGTGTGTAAAGTCAAAATTATAGTGGTTTTATAATTCTTTAAAGGTTAAGGAGACTTTTGTAGAGCCCCTCTGTTTGTATACTAATTAATACTATAAATAATTTAATATTATAATAGTCTAACGATGCAATAATACTGTAGTGTATGCTTAAGTGATTTATATATTATGTAAAGGTATAGCTTAGAGATATTAGAAGTTGCGATCTTACCATGTCTGTGTCTAGGTAACAAACCTTAAAATTCGTAAAATTTGAGAAAGGAAAATACCTTAATAATTTACATTCTCTATAATTGTTTATGTTACTTTCCCTTTATCAAACGCCTTTTTCAATCTGTATATATGTATATGTATAGTGAGACTTATTATATTCTAATTAAATTTAGTGTGGCCTAATTCTTCTAGTGGTAAAAAATTTGGAGCTCAAGAAATAATTTAAGTGTCCACTTAGCTTAAATATATTATTTCCTACCTACATTTATCAACCTGAGCTCGGCTGGCGCGATTGGTCAGCAGTACAATCCAAAACGAGCCCAGAATGACGGCGGCGTTCTATACCCGGAGCACGAATTTTTTTCGCTCTCGTCCTTTCGATATAAAGCGTTTTTTTGTATGGAAATTAAACAACGCCATCTATCCAGTGTCGTTCATTTTCCATACAAAAAAAAAACGCTTTGACATTACGACCAATTACGACGATATCGAAAGACGAGAGCGAAAAAATTCGTGCTCCCCCTACTGATATATATTTTTTTATTGTAAACTTCTCATTTATGCAATTTCCGTTAGTGTCATATTTTGAAAGAATAATAGTCTATCGTTGCTTGGCCATCCTATTTTCCTTACCTTACCTTACTGACATGATGGATCGCATAAACACTTAAACAGTGCTCTATCAGCTCCTCCAGCGTTGGATAGCGTAACTGTTTTACGAAATGATCATTTACTCGTATGTCTGGCCATATCTTGAAATAGCCTTGTGTTTAGTTGTGTTTTGTATTTTTACGTATATTCATTAATCGAGCTAGGCCACATCATGATGTGGTGAATTTTACCAAATTGCCACGACATATATAATAAAATTGGAAAACTCGGGAAAAAAATTAAAACTTAATTTGAGATAAAAGTTAACTACTAAAAAAACCGAAAGCATATGCTAAAATTATTAGCCGCATTGCATGGCGGAAAAAAACCGGTGTAAGGGCGGCGCCACAGTCTCGGCGGCGGCGGTGGCGGCGGCGGCGGCGGCAGCGGTAAAAATAAATGGTAGAGAATATAAGAAGTTGGCCACAGCTCGCGCCGCTGATAGCTGTGGCCAACTTCGTATGTTGTCTACCATTTGTTTTTGCCGCCGCCGCCGCCGCCACCGGCGTCGCCGAGACAGTGACCAAGGGATAAGGGCGGCGCCACAGTCTCGGCGGCGGCGGCGGCGGTGAAAACATTAGAAGATGGCCACAGTGCGCGCGGCTGATAGCTTTGGTCATCTTCTTATGTTGTCTACCATTTGTTTTCGCCGCCCCCGCCGCCACCACCATCGCCACCGCCGTGGCTGTATAGCCAAGGGGTAAGCTCTACGTTAGCGTTTAACTGTCTACATTCAGCTTATTACATATATAACTCACCTTACACCTTATTTTAGAATCAGAACTAAATGCATTCCTGCAATTGTAAAGCAACAAAACTAACTCACGAGACTCAGAGGTGGGATGCTGGGAATATATGCTTGCAATAGCAATAAATATATAGTAAGCTTTTGCAACACACGTAATTGGTGAGTTCACTTGCCCTTAAATATTTTTTTGTTGAATTATTTATATAGTTCTAATTAAAAATAGTATTTTTTTTATAGTATTTTGATTTTGTTATACTATACCTACGTATTTCTATAAAATAAAATACGTTGACAAAACCGAATTAAAGATGGGATCAAAAAGTTTATTTTCCAAAGACTACTACTTTTTACTTTTGACTGACTATTGACTGACTTTTCGCCATAAAAGGACGTACCTACTATAATTTTCAATATTCAGTTTTGATTTCAATACAATACAATAATAATAATAACAAGAATTTACAGAAATAGTGGCTATCATGAACTTTAAGGAAATAATCATATTTTTTGGGGTATAAACTATGACATCTCCATCACTATGCATCACACTAGCAAAGATAAAAAAAATCTCAAATAAATAATTTATTTAATATTTTAAGTGCCTATATGCCTATAAAACATATTTTTTGAAAACGTTGCTGTATCGTGAAAATAATGTGAAAGGCGAGTATAGTACTCTACTAAGTATTTGGTATGGTACTCTACTCTACTATTTGTATGATAGGCATATGTTTATGTGTAGAAGATTTTGAAATAAAATCTATAGGTAGGTATAAAAATAATTCATATTAAAATAACTACCAGTATTATTTATTATGTATTTACCTACTAACCTAATCAACTTAAACATACAATTAGTAGTCAAACATTTATTTTAAAAAAACATGTATTAGGCGAGTTAACCCAAGCTTTAGACGGCTCTTTTGCCTACCTCATGTGTAATCCTTATTACTACTTACTTATACTAATACTTGTATCCTGAATTCTGAGCAATGAATTTTCGAAAAATTCCAAAATACACGGGGTTAAAACTGTGGACAACAACTTATTTATAAAATATTTGGTTAGGTTATAGGTCTGCAATTGGTAGAAAGTATTACTATTTAGTGTAGGACACTCGATTAAAATGGTGATATTATATTGTCTAATGAAGGTGAATAATAAAATTATATGTGTACGTAGAAAAGTATTTTTCTTTTAGAATTTAGGTAGGTATATTATCTTCCTGTGATTTGTCTTTGACTATTCATAATTTTATACATGTGTAGATATTTTAGCTCAATCAAAGTAGGCAATTGTCTCATTAATCTGTGGCTATAACTTTATTAAATAAATACAAAAATTTCAAAAAGAATAGTTTTATTTTTTTTTTCACCTACAACAAAAATGAAAAAGTGGAAACGTTGTCTTTAAATCGACTGAACCTTTTTTACTTGAAATATTTTACGACCTAATATAGATATTATAACGCCACGCTACTCTGTGTTTTATAAAAGCTAATCTGACATATTATTTATCCCTACCTAAGTCACTTCCTCTATGACACTTCCTCCTAGATGTCACTTCCTCTAATGAGTTGCTGAAGAATAAAGTTAAATAGTCAATATCTGGGTGACAGCATCGCTCGCAGCGCCATCTGTTATTAAGTAGAAAAGCAGTGCCAAACACTCATAGTTCATTGCTTGGAAACGAGGAGAAAACGACTTTTTCTAAAAATGAAACCTTGCTAGATCGATTAATCGCCCTCAAAACCCCCTGCAAACTAAATTTCATGAAAATCGTTGGAGCTGTTTCCGAGATTCAGATTATATACGTAATTATACAGGATGTTTCGGAGGTGTAGTCATATTTGAAGATTGTGATCTAGCAATAATTCACAAATAGAATAAATTTACCGTGGTATTTAGCTCAAAAACCTTACTTCATAAAATATTTTTATCAGCCACTTCCGCAACAAAATGAACAAGTCACATCACTGGGTAGGTTATAAACTGCTTTACAGGTGATGGGCTCTAGATTATTAAGGCCGGCGCACACTGACGGCATGGCATGGCACGGCGTGCTTTAAAGTTTAGCTAAAGCTAAGCTAAGCTAAGCTTTGAAAGTTTATTTCACGATACTGGTTCAGTTACTCAAATTATTACAGACGATAATCAAATATGACTAGGTACAACTTTCTGTAACATTCTGTTTATATTTACAAGAATTGCTTGTTTAAAGTTAGTAGTTATAGAAGTTTTTGGCGGACATTGAAGATGGCGATGGCGGTTCAGTCATTTATTTTCGTGACATTAAAAAATTGTTGAAACTGGATTTTGTTGTGTTTTATGGTGCTGTATTGGACAATAATTTTCACAGTGACATTTTTTTGTGTGCTCAAGAAGATATATGACATTTCGAGCTGATTTCTTCGGTATCCTCCAAGAGCTCCGAGAAAGTTCTAGTAATCTATTTTCAGTACTAAGTACCTACAAGTTCAAACCGTACAACGATGCTAAACGCTAATTTAAATGCATTTAACTAACTTATTTTACTTGAAACTGGCTAAATGCATTATAATGCGAAAGCCAATAAGAAGAAAAAAGAAAAGGTAGTAGATACTGAGTAAGTTATTTTTGTTTGGGATTTCGAGTAATCGGAAACCTGTAGTACACGAACTTGCCTTAGAACATACAAAATACAAAAAGAAGACAAATGACAAAGTTGAAGGAAAAAAGGTAAGTAAAGGTAAACTTCACTATGCCACTCGGTCAGAGTAAAAGAGTGATCTCATCTTCACGAAAATATGACTGATAGGTACTTATTTAAATATTCAAGCACTATAACTATTTTTATTCATGAAGATATCCGAGCATAGTGGAGCAAGTAAATGAGTTTGTATATTTGATACTAGCTGTTGCTGCGATTTCACCTGCGTAAATTTCGTAATTCCCTAAAGAACTTGTATTTTTCAGGATGAAAAATGCTCTACACATATCCTATTCCTGGACCTAAAGTAACCATGTACGAAACTTACTAAAAATCTGTTCAATCGATTCGAATGTTAGCTCGGACAGACGATTAGACAGATAAAAATAATAAAAAGATATTCATGTTTTAACCACAAGCATGCAAATAACCCCGAGGTCAATAGATATGGTTCTCTTGACATTACAGACAGACACATTGATTGTAGGTATGTACCTAGGGTAAAACCCGGATAGTTGGCCCCCTTTTCAAAAAGCTCTTAAATCAATGTTTCATGTAATTTTATTAGTGAACTTGTTATTCAAACCAGTGATAATGACTCCTATTAGCAGTGTTGTTTTATACTAGAAAATATAACTAGTGTTGTTAGAAACCGTAATTGTTGGTCAACTACTACCATTATGAATTGTAAAATATATTCTCGCACTCGGCGGTAGTTCATAGATGACTTCTACAACATTGTAAAACGTGACGTCAAAGCAGATTGGTCGGATTACAAGGATTGGCAAACTTAACTCCAGTAGTGTTCATCCTCGCTCTAACTCAGTATAGTAGCCGAATTCACTAGCATTAACGTGCGAGATAGCTTCTTGGCAGCGTCAATCAAGTTAAACAAGTTGAATCGTGACAACAAATTGAGCACTGCACAACTGAGTTACTCCGGTCCTAAAAGCCTATCTATAATATAAATTTTATGCCTTAAAAAAGCTCCAGTATTTGGGACAGAACATTTTTGTCAGTGGCAAATAAAGCTCTGCATTCAGCGGCAATGCAGATTGCAAAGGAAAAAGTGTGAGAGTGGGACTCGGACGTATTTTTATGAGAAAGATTGAGAATTCGGGTTTTATCTTTGTTAAAGATGTTGATACTTCGTTTTTTTTTATTTTAGTTGTTAGTGAAAAGTAAATATAATAATGTTTTTTTTTCTTCAAATTAATAAACAAAGCACACGAAATCATATACATATATTTTAAGAGATAGGTAAGTAACAATTGACTTCTTGTGGTGTTTATATCAGACCGCCAATTCAACGTAATTTCCTGTAACATTTTGTTAATAATTGCAATGCAGTGATCGAGAACAATAACGGTTCTTGTGCATTGTTGGAGACTTTAAATATGATAAACATATTATAAATTAGGCGCAGGTTAACCACAAGCTAGGTTATGTCACCTCTGGTCTGTGTAGATACTCAGTGATTTTTTACATTTTACATTTATTAAAAATCTCATGCAGTTTAGTTGTATACATAACATTAGGGGGTAAAGCATTGGATTTAGTTAGATTAAAGTTCTTATTGATATTAATAAGTCTACCGTCTCTTTAGCCCATGAGTCATGACATTAGGCTTAATATTAATTAAGCATCCACCAATATCTACTTGCTAGTTGCTTTACTTTTGAAAACATTAAAAAGTTTGCGCTAAAGAAAGAGCATCATTTTAAAATATACAACTTTTGCAGAACCGATGACGAAGCTAAATGGGCATCTTTCTGACTTGGACTGGGACAAATTTTTAAACGACTTTCAAAAAAGAAGACGGTTCTCAATTCGACTCTATTTTTTTTTTGTACATTTGTTTCTTTAAGTGCATGCAGATTTAAATGAAGTGGTTGATGTATTCTATCAAATTAAAGTAAATTACATATAAAAAACTGGCTGTTCCCCGCGGTCTCATCCGCGTCAACTTCGGAGATTTCACGGGAATTCCGGGATAAAAGTACCCTCTGTACCCCTGAAAACGTGTATGCAAAATTTCATGATAATTGGTCGAGTCGTAAAGGCGTGAAAGCGTAACAAAAAAACAGACTCACTTTCGCGTTTATAATAGTAAGGATTGTCCCTATCTCAGATATCAACAAAAATAATACATCATTTTTCCGCCTGGTCCTAGTTAACAATCCTCCTACAAAACCTGGTTAGTTAACTCTTTTGAAAATGGTCGTTTTGATGTACTCGTATTGTTCCGGCTCTTAGCTCGGATTTGCCAGCATGAATTTCGGTATTACCGAGAGAATTTCGTTATAAAAGTTTGCTGTTACACTCAGGGGTACTGCCCTTCCTAGGATTGAAGGAAGTTTTAAAACTAGGTTTAGTAGTTCCATAGATATACCTATCTAGTAAAGACATAGCTGTTCCTCTCGAGGGCTCAATAGCGTAAAATTCGATATTCCCGCGGGAATTTAAGATAAAAATATCCTATAACACTAAGCTTTCTATCACTGAAATAATTATTAAAATCGGTTATATGGTTCCAAAGATAAGACATAAAAAATCAGAGCTGTTCTTGAGGACTTCCGACCAAAAGGCTACATTGAAGCGACTAAAATATGTAGTTATTCTGTATGTAATACATATATCTTACAATGGGCATGTTGACTAATTATTATTTTTTAATCCGTCTTGTAGATTATTAAAAAATATTGGACACGTATTTTTTTCTTTTTTTACGTAATCGAAAAATAACGGCGATATATTGAGTTGAAATTTCGCGTGACGTCACTATTTTGACAGTTTGTATGGCGGTTTTGCGGTTAGTGACGTCACGACCTCCTCATCCTAAACTTTAATGCGCTTTATCTCTGTATATTTTAATTTATTTAAAAAAGCAAAAAATACGTGTCTATTGTGTTTTTATTTTATAACTGACGGACTAATTAGAATTTTGATTTTCAATAGTAGTCAACATCCCTATTGTTTTTATAAACAATATAATTATTTTCAACAATATTAGTAATTTCTTCGTGTAAATTAATCAAATTACACAACTTGAACTTTAAGATAGCAGTGGACTCTTTGATATGACGCTTTCCCAATATTTTGCAAAGTTTTGGCGATTTTTCGACCCCCCCCCCCCCCCTCATCCCTGGTGAGATGCCGTACGATCTTGTTGTCGACCCCCTCCCCCTTCCCCTAATCAAACGTAAGATTTTTCAAAATTTATGTGTAATTTTCTCGTAGTTTACATTGTTTCTTGTGGAACTAATTCTGCCGAGCCCCCCTCTCCCCCACGTGATTGGGTGAGGTTTGACTCCCCCCGCCCCCCAAAAGCCTCACGTAATTAATGAACGCTCCCTAACTTAACCTACATAGGTATAATCTTTACAATCCCCTTTGTCGGTCTCTTCTTCTTTTCATAGTTCTTGGTGCCCTTTCCATAAAATAAACAACTGTTTAGAGTTAGGTTTTTTCAATATAAACCCATTTTTATCTCACTCACTTCAGTCGTTTAGTTAAATAGTCTCCATTTTTGGTTGATTAAAAGTACAAGTAGATATTATGTTAATACAAAATTATACGTACAATTTAAAACTTTGGTGAAAACCTTAACCGTTTTGCTTATCATTGCTGTGGTAAGGTCCTGAACAATGCAGATGATTCACAGCTGATGAGTGCAAAGGGTGATGGCAGAAGTAGAGTGTCGTGGGCGAGCGGGGCGAGCGGGGCGCAGATTGAGGCCACTATTTAACCGCGCAACTGCCGCGCTGCGACCTGTTGTGATCCCGTCATGGCGCGCTACGCCCGTGTCGCTCCTCTGGCCGCGTGTCTCTTAATCGCCTGCGGTGAGTCCTAACCTTTATCTTACGCCCCCGAGATGTCGGCAATCTCGCGACGTCACGGGTGACGCGATGTCACATCTGCATTTGATCTGTGCACCGATGCAAAGTGTCGCATAACATTAGTGAAGTGTTGTCATCGCGATCTTGTCCGTTACCTCGCTAGATAAACCGTGCCTCCTTAACGACAAAGGTGGTAAAGCACTTTCAACGGCTCGAATATCAAAGGATATAACCTCTACGCGCCTACGAGTTATTCAAGGATTGTTGCTGACACACGACAATAACATGTTACGACCTAATATTGTGCTAGTTGCTAGTGTGCCTGTGCAATAAATCACATTTTAATTCGGTGCTGTAAATGAAGAAATATTTGAGTGTTGCGCAAACATAAACCAATCTAGCTGGTTTAGTAGTAGATTATAAAATTTAGTTGCAGCTATTAAGTATTGATTACTTATTTAAATAATCGGTAAAACAAATGGTAATACAAATAATATTTTTAAGAAATCGAAGGCTGTAAATATTATTGATCAACATCTTAGCTGCTTCTCCGTATAAAAGATTGCAGCAGACTGTTTAACACCTGTTACGATTGGACTCTGCGCTGAGACTAGAGAACTTTCACATTTGGCCCGTGTTGCGCTTGCGCCGCCGGTGACGTCACACACACTATGCACATTATGTTTAGAAGCTGCGCACTGCAATAAGTAGGTACTACTGAAATAATGTATTAAACAGGTTCATGAATTTACTTTAAATTCTAGAGGTATAGAAACAATGCCGAATAATTTTAACCGGTTGGCGCAGTAAGTCACCATGCCTACCCGCTAATCAAGACGTTCCGCGCGGGTTCGATTCCCGGTGGGGGTAAACTTTGTGTGATTAACTAATGAACACATGCACTATATACCACGTTTGCTTGGTTTTCACGACACAAACAGCTTACTGTGGGATATAGTAAATCTGTGTGTTGTGAAGTGGATTATTAAAAACAAATACCTTCCTTGCCTTTAATTTAAGGAAGGATTGTCGGTTCAGGGGGAGCAGGGGAATCCTTGAACACTTGCTATACTTACTTCAAATGTTTAAACAATTATGTCTTTAATATACAATTTAAGACAGTAACATAATATTTCTAAAGTATTTTTATTACCGGACAAGCATTTTGAAATTCTAAAGAGCTAAAAGTGTTAGGTATGAATGAAATTATAATTTTGCTTGTTATGTAGATGTGATTGAAATTTTATTGTGATAACCGGTAAGAGTAAAACCGCTGTAGCCTATAGGTATTTATTTTTCACGAGTTAGGTTAGGTTAGGATCGGAATTTGTTGTTGTGTAAGCTTTAAGAGCACTGTACGATTTTATCCTACATAATATTATAAATGTGTAAATATAATAATATTATAAATATTATAAGGTTGCCTTGAAAAAATTGCTGCTAGTAATAAGGCCGCCTATTTGCCTAAAATTAATTTATATTGTATTTAATATTGTGAAAATCATTTGGTGCAATAAAGTATTTTGTATTGTATTGTAAATGTGAAAGTGTGGATGTTTGGATGCTTGTTACTCAATCACGCAAAACGGCTGAACGGATGTGGATGAAATTTGGCATGCACGTTGTCAGGGGTACAGAGAAGGACATACGGTACTTTTTATTCCGGAATTCCCGCGGGAACTCTAAAATTACCGCGGGTGAAACTGCGGGGCACAGCTAGTTTATTAATATTTAAAATCCTTGTAAGCAATAAATACTTGAATATTGAATACATCTATCTCTATTATGACTTTTGTTTGTAGAATTGTTTTTGTTACTCGTACTATTATATATTATTCCATATAGAGCTTGTTTCTTATACTTAGACTAGCTGTCCTGTCAGGGGTACAGACAAGGAAGGTACTTTTTATTTCGAATTTTCCGCGGAATTGTTCCATACAAACTTTGCAACCCCTTTTCATCCCCTTAGGGATTGAATTTTCAAAAATCCTTTCTTATCGTATGCCTACGTCATACAAAGAACACACCCTCCAAGTTTCAGGTCTCTACTATCAGCGATTTAGGCTGTGCGTTGATTCACCAGTCATTCAGGACAAAGCATTTTATATGGATAGATTTAAAATTCTGAATTTGATTCACCCTCAGTCGTGTGACAATCATCAATTTTTTTTATTCAGTTAAATACCTTTTTATCAGTTCACGGAGTCTACTAAAATAGCAGTACTAGCCTGGTTTCACCTGTTTAATTTCGGAGTTCCCGCGGGAGTTCTAGGATGAAAACTATCCTATTTACAACGTGTATACGCAAAATTTCATGATGATCGGTTGAACAGACACAGACAGACACACAAATTTACTGACAGACAGACTGACAAACAGAGTTGCTTTTGTATTTATAATATTAGCATGGATTGTTTTAAGCCTACATCAAAATTTCATCGAACAGATTTTCTATTCTACCAATACTTTACATAAATAAATTCATAATGTAAGGTTAAAATTTTTAATGGACAAAATTAAAAATGAATTTCCCCTGGGCCCTTATTCATGACCAACAACATTTCTTGCCCATAACGCGCGTCCAAACGTTCTAGAAGCTAAAATATTAGAAATTATTATTCTTTATGCCATAAGAAACGTTGTAAATTAATTTTTTTGGGTAAAACTTCTTTGATTACGAGGGAAAGACAGTTTTTGCGGCGTCTTATCTTAACGCGGCGTGTTATGGTCATAGTGAATAAGGGCCCAGATCAGATCCCAAGCAGGGGATCCAAATACTATAGTAGTATTAAGTATTCGAAATCTGCCTCCTCGTTACAAATATGCAATTAAACAAGTATTTACACTACAGTAATTTTCTTAAATTCCATAAATAACACCGCGTATCTATTCTAAGAATTTTTTTATTTATCCACTGGAATCGGCCTTCAAATCCGTTATATCTTACAAATAGATAAAGTTAAAATCATAGTAATAATAACTGCGATACTAATTATAGTACAACTACCTAACTGTTACCCACAGTTAAGGTAGTGGAAAATGAAAAAAAACTTATATACATATTAGAATTTTTGGAAATTCACCTCTTAAAGGAGTGAAAGGGTTGAAAGTATATTTATTATTAAACTCATACTCATACTCACTGTGTTTTTTAAAGTGTGATCATCGCTCATCGCTCATCTCTGTCACTGTCTCAATATAAATGCAATAAATACTAATATTTACGCTTACCTATATAAATTACTTTTGTTCCCAAAAGTTGTTTCAATACACAGTCGGCATTAAAACAGCTAGCAGACATTACGTATGAAGCAAGAACGGGTTTTGATCGTGTAGTTAAATAATTAGCCAATATTAACTTTCAATTTGTCTATTTACCTACCGTCCATAAAGACTATTATGCATCTAGCAATTAAAAATGTACAAACTAATATCAATTATACGAAAAACATCAGTGTGCACAAAGCGACGAAGCGTAAGAAGGACAACTTATAAAAAAACAACAAAAGTTCTTTAAATACCGTGTGGTTTGAATTGGCGCCCAGACGATCAATAGCCGCATTTCTGTAAATGTTAGACCACAAAAACTTCGGAGTTCAAACACACAAGTTTTATCTGCTCTATTTAACTAAGGGGTAAAGCAAGATGTCATATGCTAAAAAAGAGAGTGAATGAGTGCATTACTAGCTATTTCCCGCGGTGTCACCCGCGTTTATTTCACTAAAGTACCCTATACCCTTTTCTGTGTCACAAACAACGTACTCGTATATTATGCAAAAATTTATGCAGTTTCGCCGCGTTAAACTCGAGCTACCCGAGGGTATTCCGGGATAAAAAGTATCCTAATCCTTTTCTGTACCCTTGACAACGTGTATAATAATAATAATAATAATAATCCACATCACAACACACATATCTACTTGATCCCACAGTAAGCTATTATTAGCTTGTGTCGAGGAAACCAAGCAAATGTGGTATATACTACATAGAATTACTTATATATTATACTATAGATATATAAACACACCCAGACTGGAAAATCATCACACAAAGTCCACCCCCACCGGGAATCGAACCCGGAACCCCTTGATTAGCGGGTAGGCATGGTGACCTCTGCGCCAATCGGGTCGTCGGCGGGTGTATACACATAACTGATGACAATCAGAAACAAACTCACTTTGGCATTGATTTTATGATCTCTCATTATATTCTATATGACTGTGGATTTTCACCTGGACGGCTACCTCTCCTAGATAAAATACTAAGCTATGCCAATGTAGGTATAGGTAGTTTATAGGAAGTATCCGTTAGCTTAGAAAGGATTTTCATCTTGGTGTACCCAGTATTAGGTATATTATCTGTGCCCAAGGTAATCCCGAAATTTACGCCGGGTGAAACCGTGGAGCACAAGTGTAAATACTAATGAGAAAGAAGCTACTATAGTACGGACGCCCAAGAGGGGGTTTTTGGATTTGCTAAACCGCGTCAGATGAACATTAGGGGGGTACCTTGCACCATGTTGAGTACCTACACCAAATATAGGCTCTCCACACTGGTGGGCACGTCTAGAATAACCGATCAGATTAGTAAAAAAAAAACGATAACTCGAAATACTCGAGCGCGTCAGATTAAGATATGGTGGGTTAATTACATGCTGAGAAGTGTGTATATGAATAATCTGACGATTTGAACGTGACGTAAGGGAGTTAGAGGATCACAAACTTGCAAAAAAAAAACGCAACTACGACATTCTCGAGCGCAGTTGATTTATTTTTTATTTTGAAGTAAATAACTCAAGGATAGCGGGAAAAGTATAATCTACCGATTTTCATAAGCCGAAGAAACAAAAATCGTCTTTAAAGTTTAGAACGAGCAGCTGCAGTGAATCATGTACTTACCTATTCATATCTCTGTCCTTCTTTCCCTTTTACTTTTTCTCTATCTCTCACTCTCTCGCACCGTCCTCACACTAATTTCCGTCGCCATAACGTCATCACAGCATATCACGGCGCTAAACGTGTCGAATCATTACTTTTTTTTTGGTTGGTTAAGATACATATTAAAATAAGTTAAGGTAAGTATTTCATCAAACTATAGGTTAAACTATAACCTTTCACTTTAATGTAATTTTTAACCGACTTTCAAAAAGTAGCTGTTAAGGTAGTTAGGTGTATTACTCCGCTCCGCGTAATCTTAGAATATATTATTTTCTTTTATTGGTATTTTTATATTACTTACACAATCAGTATTGTTAGTGTGAGTAAGGACCTTATGGGGTCTCAAACTACGCAACGGATTTTAATACGTTTTTCACCATCATAATTATACAAAATACTTTGTAGAAACTTTATACTGGATGGCCTAATAAAGTTATAAAAAAAAGTTTTCGGGTGTTCACTTGGCTAGCTTAGGGGCTAGATATTGAAAATACTTGTGTAGGTATAAAGAAATGCACTCATGAGAAACCGGGATGGCTTTCTTGTTATATCGTTGTCAGTCGTTGGTATTTTTAGTGCCAAATTAAAACATGATAACGTTGTTTAAAATTGTAATTTTTTATTGCTTATAGCTTTCATCATTATTAGGTAACTAATTAAAAGGCTGACCTTGAAAATTCATAAATTAAATAATTTACTAACGTGCGTGATAATTTAATTATTCGTTATGACATAGATGTTCGCGTGCTCCAATTATTTCTTGGTTTAATTAGTGGTTTTGTTACTCGATTGGCTACTAAGAAAATATTTTGCGCGATTATTTAAATTTAAAGTATAAAGATAGCGCAACTCTACATTTTTTGATGGAAAACATTAACTTCAAATACTAGAAATGCATGGCCATGACCTTTTTGATCTATGAAAGTCATCGCTTTTTTTCCAAATTTATTTGTTAGAAACTTTTACATAATGTGTGAGTTGGCATCAAAGGCAAACCATTTTTCAAATACCTACTTGCTGGTATGCGATTGAGATGAAATTGGTCATATTTAGCACTGTGAAATCAAGCTGATCTAATGATGGAGTCGGGAGATTACCACCTCCTGAATAGATTTCGGTTTCTGCGGTGCAGTGGAAGTATTAATAAAACCAATTAATTATTACCCACCAAATACATCCGGAATCGTTAAAAATTATTTCGAATAATTTAGCTTTGTTTCGAAACTTGTTTTATTAATATTAAAGATTGGCGGGAAAAAAAATTGATATATTAGAACGAAAATTATACAATGCTCTCTACTCTAATATAAAAAGTTCATCACTGACTTCTTTTATTTATTCGTACTTTGTAAAGTTATGATTGCTAATTGCAGGTAATATTTATATTTTTTTTTCAAACTGGTATAACGATGGTTATTATTCTCTATGATTATGCATTTTACTAAGTACTTCTAGAAGTCTACGAAAGGAAAGTTGAGAGAGGCATTGCTAAATATTCATAAGGTCGCATCGAGCGTTGATGACAGCGCAACACTGACGCTGATGGTGGGGGCGGCATGCGAAACACGCCCGTCGGTCGATGCCCTGTCGAATCGCTGGCCACAAATCACAATACCACTATGGCCTTCCATTTAAAAATCAATAAAAATAAACATCGTTTTACTCCTTTTTTTTTAATTTTTACTGATTTATTTATTTAAGGACCATCAACCGGTTAATAATTATGAATAGTATTGTGTATGTAGTAGTACAACATTTTTTATTTTTTTTAATAAATTTCTTTATTAGCCAATAATACATTACATCACAAATTAGTGCTAGACCTGACCTTAAAAATTATTGAGTTATAAAAATTATTGAGTACAACATTACACCTATCCAGTAGATACATAAAAAAATGTACAGGGAAAAAATGTATATCTAATAGATACTATAACTGTAGATATAATAATAATAATATTATTAACCTAAAGCCTAAATTTAAGATAAATAAATGAATAATAATAATAACATTGTATCGTTATATAACTGAAGATAACAACTGCCAATCAGATACCTTTATAAAGTTAAAGTTAGTAGATATTATATACTTCTGTATTTAAAAACGACATGGATATTTATTATTTTTAACTTTATTACCAACTTATCTAAACTGACAAGTCCCCCATTAAAGCCTCTAAAATATTGCAAAAAAAACTTGGATAAAATTAACAACTGACTGCAAAAATGGAGAATCAACGCTAGTGCATCAAAGTTCATTCACATTACTTTTACTCTTAGGAAAGATGTTTGTCCTCCTGTTGCATTAGGTGACAATCAACTCCCAAACAGTGATGTCGTAAGATATCTTGGGATACATTTGAATTGCAGACTGACCTGGAAAAAGCACATACACACTAAACGAAACAAGGTGAACCTCCGTTACAAAGATCTTTATTGGCTAATGGGTAGAAATTTTAAACCCTCAGTAGATAACATACTCCTAATCTACAATAACTATACTTAAATCTGTCTGGACATATGGGATTCAACTGTGGGGATCTGTAATACAATAGGATACAAAATAAAAAAAAATATATATTGGGCCAAGACAAACCGACATTATTGTATAACCATTGTAGAGTATTCGTACATTAAAACCTACTTCAAGCTAATACAACCACAAACAAAAAGCGAGAGAAGATTTAATTAAAATAAAACCAAAGAAAAAATTGTTCCTATCTCATTTCATCACCTCATCTGTCAATTACAGTCACAGTTTGACGTTTGTACTTAAACACTTAGGGCACTTAAGGCATAGGGTCTAGGATGATTTTTTTTTATATAAAATGAATTGCTGTTCGTTGGTCTCGCTAAAACTCGAGAATGGCTGGACCGATTTGAATAATTTTGATCATAAAATATTTGTGGAAGTTCAGGGAAGGTTTAGAAAGAAAATTAGGCTACTTTGGAGTTCCTGCGGAAATTCCGAAGCTCACGCGGGTGAAACCGCGGGGCACAGCTAGTCAAAGAATTAAATTAGAGTGTTCCTTCTTGAGCTGAAAGCAAATTATAGAAGTACAGAAAATTTTGAAGTTAGGTCAGCTCACCCAACAAAGTGTACTTTATGATATACAGTATTCACCATTTAAGTAAGAGTGAACCAGTAGTGCGATCATAAAGCAAGTTATAAGTAATCTTAACGTTTTCTGCATTTATTGGACAGTCAAAAACTGTCAATTACTTTTTACAGACTGAATACGTTCTTTTTACAGACTAAATATATTCATTAATAAATTTAAAACATCTGCCTTTGGGTGATTGGGAAGCGTGGGATCTATAGCCGCCATACAAAAGACATCAACGCGCGTTACTCACTTCCATTAGTAACATATTATTAAAAAAAGTCCTATGCCGCGCAGGTTTGTCTGTCTATTCGCGATAAACTCAAAAACTACTGAACGGATTTTCATACGGTTTTCAAACTATAGATAAAGTAGTTCATGAAGAAAGTTTAGGTATATATGATAATTTGTCAGGTTTTGTATAAATTGGTTGAAATATGACGTGTCGGAAAAATTATTTTGTTACACTTTTACGCCTTAACTACTTAACCAATCATCATGTAATTTTGCATAAGTACACATTATCAAGGCTACATTAAAGGACATAAGGTAATACCCCGAAATTTCCACAAGATCTCCAAAATTAATGTGGGTGATACCGCGGGGAACAGCTATGTAGTTACATTATATTATAATACATTTCTTTCCAATTAAATTTGAAAGTACGTATATATTTCTTAATGGTAAACTTTTAAATTAGATGTTTAACTGGAGATTAATTTGTTTTAAGCAAACACGTGGCAAATCCGGGTCAAAGCAAAACGAGTTCTTATTTATTACATTTTACGCGCCTACGGGGTGTAGCAGAAGTCGTTAATTTTATAGGCATCTTTTCTCTATGGTTTAGGTAATATGATTAGTTTTTTTGAAGTGAAGTGAAGAATTCACTAGTGATTGCAAGTAAATTCACATTTCAAAATTTGCTTTTAACAATATAAATTTATATTTTCAAACTATTGTCAAAACTTTAATTGTTATATGTTTACATATTTTTACAAATTCTCTTTATGGTTATTAAAATTATTTTTATATATTTTTACATACAAAAGACATCAACGCGCGACATTATTTTACTGACTTAAAATTTAAGTCATTTAAAAAAAAGACATATCGTCGCTTATGTTCTAACACCACGGAAGTTAAATTTTGAATGAAATACTATCCGTATGTCATTCGATAGGGAATCGCAAGCAAGTCATTTTGTTTTCAAATTTAATATTTGCATGATTACGACATGCATTATAGGTACATATTTTAATAATTCGTATAATGAATAAACCTAACTATAAACAGTTGTTTGATGCAACATAAAACGTTGTTTTTTAAGTCCTGAAAAGTTGCATTATTTGACTTCCGAGGTATTAGAAGTTAAGCGAGGATATGTAACTATCATCATTGTAATTAATTCAGTTACACACTTAACTTGATTCTGCTGCTCTATTACGTACTTAATGACAGTACAATCAGATCAAAAACAAATGCTTTGTTTTTAAGTTGTATGTAACTCCTGAGGCAACGCAACAATCCTGTAACTCGTATGTGCCAATTAGGTATATAACGACTTTAGCTTCAAAACTTTAACAGAAATATTAAAACCGACTTCCAAAAAAAATTCACCATACTAAAAATGTAACAAAATACCTATTTAATCCAAAAGATAAAAATACATGTACTTAATATTATTATTAGTTTGTTGGTAGCACAATAGGTAGCACTGATAGGTTCAAATTCGGTGCCAAGCCCGCTTGTGTCTGCCCATGCACTTGGGTTGTTTTGCTGACGATGAGATCGTGGCGGAAGTGAACTTAGGCCATCTATCCAGTCCCTATTTGGCTTGTCGATCAGTGGTAGCACAAACCAATCATAATATGAGTGAACATACCTACATTAAAAAAAACACTTAGGTACATACATCATCAATATATATATGTATATAGATTAATTTCGTGCACTTAGCATTTTTCGTTCTTCACTTTCAAAATAGTAAACTACCTTCATACTATATCTTTACTTTTCTCTCACAACTTCCTTTATTAATTAACATCTACATGTTAAAGGTACTTAATATAAGGTATTAGTCTAACTGCATGTCAAACCTTTTGTGAATTGTTCTATTGTTAAAATTGAAATAAAGAAAAGAAAAAAAAAACATCGTTTTTAGTAACATTCTAATTACTTTATTATTTTGTAAATTTCATAAGAAACAGTTACCTACCGCTTAAAGATTTTTGAAGTTATGTCTTTGAGAGATTATAGGGATGTTGACAACTTTTGAAAATCAAAATTCTAATTAGTCCGTCATTTAGAAAATCAAAAATCATTAGACACGTATTTTTTTGTTTTTCAAATAAATTAAAATACGCAGAGATAAAATGCATTAAAGTTTAGGGTGGGGGCTCGTGACGTCACTTACCGCTACAAGCCGCCATACAAACTGCACTAGTTAGTGACGTCACGTGAAATTTCAACTCAATGTATCACCGTTATTTTTTAATTACGTAAAAAAAGAAAAAATACGTGTCCAATATTTTTTATTAATCTACAAGACGGACTAATAAAAAAAATTAGTCAAATAGCCTATTGTCTAATCTGATTTATTTAAGGTTCATTTCCATCAGAATGTTTATAATGTTCCGGGTTCGATTCCCGGTGGGGGTGGACTTTGTGTGATGAACACAGGGTTCCATTTTCCAGTCTGGGTGTGTTTATATATCTATAGTATAATATATAAGTAATTCTATGTAGTATATACCACGTTTGCTTGGTTTCCACGACACAAGCTATTAGCTAATAATAGCTTACTGTGGGATCAAGTACATCTGTGTGTTGTGATGTGGATTATTATTATTATTATAATACCGCCGCCGAAGAATGACAGATAACACCTGTCTAAAATTTATTACACTTTTATCAAAAGTCATACATTATTATTATCTAAATATAATAAGTACCTATTGTTATTTGATTTCCTTTCTAACGGACAGTGCCCATAACGTTTATATAGTAATTATTATATTAGTGATAGGCGTCTAGTAGGTACCTACCGGACAAAACCTTTGGATATGAATTCTAAACCTTCTCGCGTGATAGAGTTTAAATTCAGAATAAAATAAATAAAATGCAATAAACAACATAAATAATGACAACAATGAATTATATTTTTTTATTTGTTAATTTAATTATTATTTATATTTCTTTAATAATGACCCAGTGATTTAATTTCAATCTCAATTTACGATCTTTAACAAGTAGAGACTCAACAGCTTAGGCCTTGAAGCAATCGGAGTGATAATAGGTACGTACACATATAAAGAACGTGTCAGTACCCACGCCGGAGCTATGCTGGGGTCACCCGCTGACCCACGCAGCGCAGCTCAACCCGTGTGAGAGGCTCGGATGGCGGGTGCCCCGTTCAAGCCAGACAAGACTATTAGATAACATTGCGAGAGCTCGCCTTCCTCGTGTTACGTACACGCGCATAGCCCACGTCTGCTTATTTCTTATTGCCTATTAGCGCGCATTGCCTAAGCATCTATCTCGTCATAAACTAACGAAACCTAAATCTAAAGAAACACCAATAATAAATGATGAGAGTTTACCTTACGTGCTTAGGTAAGTCATGCAATTTCAGTCACTCTAAGGTGTGGTGTCTGATGCAAAACCTTAAGGTGACAGAGAGCTGTAGATAGAAATGAGAAGCGGGTGGTGAGTGCGCAATGTAAAATATAGGTACCTACTATCCTACTAATATTATAAATGTGAAAGTGTGGATGTTTGGATGTTTGGATGTTTGTTACTCATCCACGCAAAATTGGCTGAACGGATTTGGATTGAATTTGGCAAGCACATTATCAGAGGTACAGAGAAGGACATAAGGTACTTTTTATCGCGGAATTCCCGCGGAAACTCCGAAATTACCGCGGGTGAAACCACGGGGCACAGCTAGTACTATATAAGGATAATATAACACTAATACATAGATTGCTTCAATGAAATACACATACATATAGGTACCATACATAGAGTATATAAAATGTTGAATAATTATGTGGCATTTCATTTTGAGCACTATAAAATTATCCTCCGCCTAAACACCTATACGTACTTAGTAACTTTGCTTAACATTCTTGATAGGTACATTGAATTTTTTTTATTATTTATAGTGCTGATAACCATTCTAAACTAACAATTAAAAATTAATTCAATACCTACCAATTACTCCATTTGAAAGGTTATTTGGTTTGCAACCGAAACTGAATTAATTAACGACACTGTCTTTAATTTTTTTTATAAGCAACCATACTAGACTTCTTGATTTGAAACATACAAAATGTTTCCTCTATATTATAACTTGAATAGCAATTTGTCAATACATTTTACTCAAATTCTCAACGTTAAGCGTGTATTTGTTTTTCTTGTCTACATTATAGTGCAACGCAACGTTGGTCTATAATGTTTCCTGGTAGTAGTTAGTGGTTAGCATTGTTAGTGAACGAAATTTAATAACTGTGTTAAAAAACACAGTATAATTTTTGTAAAGATCAAACACCCTTCCTTCAGATACGTCAACGTTGGTACACATATCTATTGTCTTCTTAAACGTTAAAACCTTAGATTGAAAGAAAAAAGTTAAGGTTAAACCTATTAATAATACAATAAACTTACATAGTTCTGACAGTTAATACACAACTTGTTTTTCCTGGGGTCTGTCTGATTGACTTGTCAAGGATATCAACTATTCCATCGTAACCTTATTTTTTATAATTTCGTCACCATAACCCGCATAATATTAAGCAGATATCAAATGTCATTTATATTGTAAAACGATTCGATGCTCAGAGGAGGCAAGAAAGAATCGTCCTTGTCGCTTGTTAAATGTCAGGTATACGTATAATTCAACGCCAGTCAAAGGTCGCGTGCGTTCACTCCACCTTTGGCATTTGCGCTTCCATGTGACATTTGGCCGGGTTCTAGCACTAACTCGCTTATGTTTAGTCAAACACCTAGTGCTATACGAACATGCATCCACGTTATGGACTCGTGTGAGATTGCAACACGAATGAGTATAACGTAACATCGACTAGTTCCGGGCTATCGCATGTTCACGGCGCAGACACTGGGCGTTCACGTTGGCAATTTGGCACGGCGAAATAACATTCCTTCGCTGAATTAAAGTAAGAAAATAAGAAAACTTACTGAATAAATTAATAATAACAACACACAAATCTACATGATCCCTTCCTATGCAGATAATGCTTGTGGTGCAGACCAAACTTGGTATATATTCATACAAATACCTACCAATATTTTAGTTACCTAAAAAGCCTGATGAACATCCGATAATGTACACCCCCACCTAAAATCGAAGCCAGGACCTCATGATTAGCGGAGATATGATGACCGGGCGACATTACACTAATATTGCATACATACGTACGTAGGTATGTGTGTGGTAATATTTCTTACTCCTTCGAGGGAGTTCCAAAATTCGCACGAGCCAATTCGCGGCGAACAGGCTCTTCCCGTGAACATGAACAGTTAGTGACGTTATTCATTAATAAATGAATGTTTGTTGTTATTCATTAATAAATGAATGTTTTTGTTGTGCACAGCGATTGCCGATGGGCACAGATGGCGCCGGCAAGCGGATGAACCAGCCAAGAAAGATGAAAGCTTGGAGCAAGAACTATGCAAGGACAAGGACGCCGGTGAATGGTTCCGGCTGGTGGCCGGCGAGGGCGAAAACTGTCGCGACGTCATCCAGTGCACTGCCTCGGTGCGTCACTACTGTATACCCTCCACAATCTACATCTACACATTACCTTAACGGTTTCTTACACTTTCTCTTACAAGCAAGGTCTTTACTACTTCAATGCTTCCTGATCATATATACGTACTCAAATGCTATATTTTTTTTTAATATATGTATATACTTTCTACCAATAACAATAATGAAAACTTTATTTTTATGTATCTAGTAAATCTTGTATCCAATTTAGACACGAATCAATTGCAGTCTCTAATCTAATTCTTTAAAACATTAGTATATAACTGATGTAATATAGCTTAATTAATTCCAATAATATGTTATTGGATATTTTGTATACACTTATTTTTCACAAGTTCCAAAAAAAAAGCAAAAAATAAACAAATATTTACAAATACAAAGACATAAACTTAGCTTATATGTCTACATACATAAAAATTGCAGCCTTATTATTTAACTGAGTAACTACACAACTGCATATTTCCTGCCTGAAGGTCAACTTCTGACCGTACCTACAATATCGATGACACCAGATCAAGGTGATCCGCAAGATCGTGTCAAAGCGATCGGATTGCCAACTACTACATATAAAAGAATCTTATTTCTAGTAGGTAATAAATATATTTATTTATTTTATTTATTTATTAAAAAAAGGTACAGAATTCACAATCACTTCATGTCACTAAACTTAAATAAGTTTGTCATGACTTTGTTGAGTCGCCGAGATATTAAAGTAGGCAGAAACATTACCCTGTAATTTTTTAATAATTAAAAGACAAGGAAAATTGAGAGAATATATAGCACAGGACGAATACCAACTATGTACCTATGATACATAAATCTGCAATATTGTAACTTATCTATGCACATGCAAGACACTATTATTTTCGTAATGATAGGTATCGCCGAAATGACAATAGTACCTACTATTTATAATATGATAAGTTGCGCACTATGGGCTTGTCAACTTTAAATTTTTAGTCCATCTTGTAGATTAATAAAAAATATTGGACACGTAGCTATTTTTTAATTTTTTACGTAATAATAAATAACGGAGATACATTAAATTGAAATGTCGCGTGATGTCACGCCGTGCTACAGCTCTCCTAAACTTTAATGCGTTTTATCTTAGTATTTTTTCAATAATTCGAAAAAGCAAAAAATACGGGTCTATTATTTTTTATTAATCTACAAGACTGACTAAATAGAATTGTGGTTTTCATACCCCGGATACAAGCCTAACCTATATATCCGTGAAATTGAAAGATCCGAGAAATATCTGGTAGCATAGATAGCAGCTGTGCGCGAGTACTCACACATTATAATACCTATACTATTTATTCATTAACTAAATTATGTCATAAGAACTGCAAGTTGCAACAAGTAAAAGGTGACAAAAATAATTGAATGTCACTGAAATCTAACAAGTCGCTGCCATTAGGCCTAACATTCTCAATGAAGGTTCTTCCTCTTTTACCTATTTTATGTAAATAGGTTATAACTTTGTTTGCTGAAAGTTGCATTGGAAAGTAATAATAAATATCTGTGCTTTACATTAGGGAATTCAAGCTATTCGTTGCCCGTCTGGCTTGTTCTTCGACATCGAGAAGCAAACTTGTGATTGGAATAACGCAGTCAAAAACTGCAAGCTAAAGAGCAAAGAGCGTAAAGTGAAACCTTTGCTCTACACCGAGGAGCCCCTATGTCAGGATGGATTTTTGGCGTGCGGTGATTCCAACTGCATCGAGCGAGGTCTCTTCTGTAACGGGGAAAAAGACTGCGCCGATGGCTCTGACGAAAATTCATGTGGTACGTGTGCATTATGATTTATCGATATTTCAAACATGTATAATAAAATTCTAAAATATAAATACGCGACCAATATTAATCGAATGAATTCACAAACAAGAACTGACTTTCGAAGCGTGACGAACGACCCGC
Organism: Zygaena filipendulae; assembly: GCA_907165275.2. Classification (NCBI taxonomy): domain Eukaryota; kingdom Metazoa; phylum Arthropoda; class Insecta; order Lepidoptera; family Zygaenidae; genus Zygaena; species Zygaena filipendulae. The sequence continues at coordinate 6,799,046 of OU015649.1, forward strand.
CTGAAATGCCAATCACTTGGCCTAAAAAAACATCTCGACACTGTCGTAATACACCTTAAGCAAATGGGGTGCTTATTTTATTTGCATTTCATTGGATAAGTACTATGTTATCTCTTGATGCAATACCTACAACGCACACCATTGTCGGCTATTACAGCTATATCTGTACCAAATTGAAAATATGTAATGTACATGATCATCAAATAGATTTATCTTAGTGATAAATATGTAATGAGGCAAAGTACCAATCAAATACCGGTCACTGAACAATCGACTAACATACACAACTCCAACTACATACCTGCATAGTAATATACAAACTGATGTTCACTTTGAATTCTAATTTTTAAGCGTAAAAGAGAAGGATAATAATTTAAATTCTACTCGACTATGCGATCACGATACTGGACCAATATTTTATTAGTTTTTTTCTGTTACAGTCAGCTAGCAATTTCAATATTTATTAAGTTAACAAAAAATATACGCGTCTAGTTTCTAGTTACTTTATCATTTCCAAACCGCTATCATCTCAGTTTCCTAAACTGGATAGTTACACTGTATTAATGTGTTAAAGTAACTTCGTAATGTCTTAAAGTATTGTGTTTTAGGATTTGTAAACGTTTGAATATTTTAAATCCTAACTAATATTATAAATGCGAATGTGAGCTCGTTTGTTTGTTACACTTTCACGTATCACACTACTCAACCGATCAGCATGAAACGCATAGGTACATGTTGTCAGGAGTACAGAAAACGGTCAAGGGGTAGGTACCTTTAATAAAAAGGGTACTGTTCCCGAGAGAGATAATTTATCGATAAATTTACATTAACACGAGTAAAGCCGCGGGTTTTGCTATAGTATATTTGATACCTATAGTATAGAATATTTGATACCATCTAATGATACACCTAAAATTTTTTTTTTTTAAGCGTCAAGTTGCGGTCGCACCACTCGCACCTACGTATATTCATAGTATACCTTTTCAATATAACTGCATCAAAGAGAAACCCGAACTGTGCCTTGTCACTTGTGTACGCAATGACTTTACAAGCGAAAGTCAAAGTAACCATACTGGTTCTGATTCTTGCCTCAAGCTTATGCCTTTATACACATTCAGATTATTATAATTTTGATTCGAATTATCACTATTTCACGGCATTTTTTCAATCGTCGAAATGTATGCGATCGCATAACTTCCAAGCGACTGCACCAAATTAGATAATTCTTTTTTATCGTGTTCGTTATTGTCAGGACAAGGTTTGTATAACAGAAGTTTGGAGTTCCTGCGGGAATGCCGAAACGAACGCAGGTGAAGCTCCGAAACGGTTAGACCGATTTTGACGGGACTTTTACTTCTAATTATATTATCTGTTGTTATACCTAAGGAGTAAATTAGGGTACTTTGGAGTCCCTGCGAAAATTCCAAAACTCACGCAGGTGAAACCTCGGGACACAGCTATTAATTAATATAATAGATAAATAATAGGTATCTAAAGTATGAACAAAAGTCTTTCGAAATAATTATACTGTAGATGAAAACATCAGTTTTATGGAAAACTAACTGTTTCCTGCGGTTTAATCCGCGTTAATTTTGTAGTTCGTGCGGGAATTCCGATATAAAAAGTACCTTAAGCTCTTTTCTGTAGGTACCCCGGACAACGTATTTGAAAAAAATCATGATGATCGGTTTAGTAGTTAAGGCATGAAAGCGTAACAAACAAAAAACAAGCAAACTCACATATGCATCTATAATATTAGTTATGATATACAGATTTCCGAATCTGGGAAATATTATTGTATATCTTAAATTGTTTCAGATATCGAAAATGACCCTAACAGAGCTCCTCCCTGTGACGCATCCCAGTGCGTCTTGCCTGACTGTTTCTGTTCGGAAGATGGCACTGTCATCCCAGGAGATCTGCCCGCTAAGGACGTACCCCAGATGATCACTATTACCTTTGACGATGCAATCAATAACAATAACATCGAATTGTATAAAGAAATATTCAACGGCAAGCGCAAGAATCCCAACGGTTGCGACATCAAGGCGACCTTCTTTGTCTCCCACAAGTATACAAATTACTCAGCAGTACATGAGACGCATCGTAAAGGACACGAAATCGCAGTACATTCTATTACGTAAGTATTTCGATAAATTTGTTATTTAGGTTTGCTCTTCCGGTTGGTTTTGATAACATCATTTTATCTATTGTTATTAGGCATAATGACGACGAACAGTTTTGGAGTAATGCAACAGTCGACGACTGGGGCAAAGAAATGGCTGGCATGCGATTAATCATCGAGAAGTTTGGCAATATCACCGATAATAGCGTTGTGGGTGTACGTGCCCCCTACCTGCGCGTGGGTGGTAACAACCAATTCACTATGATGGAAGAACAAGCTTTCTTATACGACAGCACAATCACTGCTCCTCTCTCAAACCCGCCTCTATGGCCTTACACCATGTATTTCAAGATGCCCCATCGCTGCCACGGCAACTTACAAAATTGCCCTACCAGAAGTCACGCTGTTTGGGAAATGGTGATGAATGAACTTGACCGTCGTGAAGATCCTAGTAATGATGAATATCTACCCGGATGCGCCATGGTTGACTCTTGTTCGAACATTCTGAGTGGGGACCAGTTTTACAACTTCCTTAATCACAACTTTGATCGTCATTACGATCAGAACCGAGCACCGTTAGGTCTTTACTTCCACGCCGCATGGTTAAAAAATAATCCTGAATATCTTGAAGCTTTCTTATATTGGATCGATGAAATTCTTTCGAGTCACAACGACGTGTACTTTGTTACAATGACTCAAGTAATTCAATGGATTCAGAATCCGCGAACAGTTAGCGAAGCCAAGAATTTCGAGTCGTGGCGAGAGAAGTGTTCCGTGGAAGGTATTCCCGCGTGTTGGGTGCCGCACTCGTGCAAGCTGACGTCGAAGGAGGTACCCGGCGAGACCATCAACCTGCAGACGTGTTTGAGGTGTCCCGTCAACTACCCCTGGCTCAATGACCCCTCGGGTGATGGACATTATTAAAAGCGTCACGATCTCGCGCACACGCGCTCTGAATTAGTTGATATACATTGAGATTGAAGAAAATGTACGATTGACATATTCGAAGTTATTACGATACGTCTCTATGTTATAAAAAAAAAACTATATACAATAACATAGATATATAGCATTAGTAGGTACTTTGAATATGTTTTTCTGCAATTTCGAAGTGTACCGGGTCATAATCCCGTCTGTAGTCTAAGTACCTACCTACCTAATTATGTGTAATAAAGACTCACATGAATATTTAATAGATTTTTATACTTTATGTGATTTTTAATATAAGTCTGGTTGACATTAAAAAATTTAAATTCATCATAAACTTTCAATTTTCCTTTAGATATATTCACACCATAGGGCTAGTAGTTTATCAATTTCACAATAAATGAACAATACGATAAGGTTTTAACTATACCTACGAGAGTCCACTTAGCCATACGATGACTTAACATTCCGGATCCTGTGAGCGAATAAGTAGATGAGTAACATTAGTGATATAACTATATATATACAACCATAACTAAAACAAAAATAAAGTTACTATAGGGGGAGTGATGCTACAAATACGCAACACTATTTATATAAAATTTTAAATATAAAAATATATTATTCTCCTTCATCTATACTAATATTATAAAGAGGTAAAGTTTGAGAGTTTGTGAGGTTGCAGGGGGTAATCTCTGGATCTACCGAATCAATTTTGGAAAAAAAATTACCAATAGAAAGCCACGTTATTTGTGAGTGTCATTAACTATATTGTAACCTGGAATTCCCGCAGGAACTCCGAAATTACAGAGAGTGAAACTACGGGAAACAGCTAGTTTAATATTTAACATTTTTAACATCAATTCTGTAATTGTTTCCATGATCTTCATCACGTAGGTAGAGTATCTGATGGGAGTACGGTATAGTGCCCTCACCAAGACGGGCTAAGCGAAGCACAAGGGCACTCACCTATCTTTTTTCGAAGCGCTTCGTTGTTTTTTGAATACTGTACCTATTTTTTTTCGACCATTGAAATATTCAGTTGATACGATACATATGCATCGTATCAACTGAATCTGGCGGAGCATCTATTCATGCCATCAGCGGTGCTACTGCCCCTGCCACCTTGTATTAACCCCAATCAATATCTGTTTTGTATTAAAAAGAAAGAAATTCAAATAGTTTAAAATAACTAAAAACAAGAGTTAAGTGAACTACAAAGTAATCATATAGGACCAGAGTCCTTGTCAAGACCAATAAAACGAGCCCTAACTCGATGGGATTGCGTCAGTTATATAATTATATCCAAAGTTTCATTTCGACAGGACAATTAGAATTATAGGTTAAAATTCACTTCTAAGATTTTATAACATTGTGTGTTAGTTAAAATGAAGATAATATACGTATCATGAAGCCTGTTAAATACCAAAATACTATTAGCAATTAAAGAAATATAGCCTACTATATACGTGTACCTCGGTCTACCGTGTTGCCCTGAAACTGATGTAAGTGGAAATGAATGCTAGTCCTTATAGGTAAGTTAAAATAAACTCTACCCAAAGGAGTCTCTTTATTTTTAAAGTATATTTGCATTCAAAGATATCAAAAAACAAAATTTTATTCTATTAGATCAGATTTCATGAACTAATTTAAGATAGAGACATTTTATTTGACCCTCATCTATTCATCATTCCTGTCGGGTGACCCATTAAAATAGAGGGTGAAGTGTTGGGCATTATTACTATTTCGTTCCCGTCTGTGACGAGCAAGCTTTCAAAGGACCCTATTATTAGACAATATAGTCATAGACAATATTTATTCAGAAAAAGACATTAGGAAACCATCTAAATAACCATCTATACCTACAAAAAAATGTGAAGCGAAAGAATATTCTACTTTGTTTAACTCAAGCACTTAACCTTGAAATGTTAACAAACCTACTTATTTGGTGTATTTACGCATAAAAGTCAACATTTATAAGTAATGGTAGCCACTAATATCACAAAAGGTAGAGGAGAGAGGAAAAATACTGGTTAGGCACAAACACTTTTGGGAGTAACGACCACATCTGCACATCCATTTGCCTCATCATTGTATATACATATAATATAGGTATATACCCTCATAAGAATACATAAAAAATATTGATTTTACCTAGGCCCAACTCTAACCATAATATACAACGTGTTAATGAATTAACTGAAAACCTGATACACCCCATTTAAAAAAATTAACAATAATATGATTAAAATATATTTTATGTCGAAAAAAGTTATACTTTAAAAGTTATTCAACCTTAGTTTGGAGGTGACCTATCTATGAAATTCCAAGCGCTACGCCCGCGCCTACCGGTTCGATTTTTTTTTTTTGCTGCGGGCGGCGTACGCGCCAAATATTGTATTATAAATAATTTAAACACGGGCTAGTAAAAATGAAAAAATATAACCTATATTAAAACATAGTGCGATCGATTCGCTTGTCGATTCTGAGCAAACTACTTTCTATTTTTCAGTTAATTCATTAACACGTTGTATAAAACCTGCAGGTTTCGATGACAACCGGAGTGTATTAATGCGTTTAGGGTAAGTGTTGTGTGTGTAGGGACATATTTGTGTGTATAGGTACGCAGAGAATAGGTATGTGCTTTTATGTGTGAAACTTAAATGGTTTTATCAACTTTTCACATTAGCTAACATTAAAGTGCCAAATTATAAACTTAATATTATATTATGTAGAACTGTTCAATACTCATCGATAAAGTTCATAATAAAGAAATATATATGTCCATAAACGTCTGCTTAACGCCCTGCTTAACATACGCATGTCAAACTTGGTCACTCAAAAAAATATATTTACGTAAATAACATAAAAACATGTCAGAGAACGTTAGAAAGGAGCTACATGAACATAAAACTAAAGGACCGTATCAAAAGCTCGTGTATTAGGAGAAAGACTACAGCAAACGATGCAGTCAAACATATATATGGAAATGGGCTGGACATGTCCAAAGAGTAGCAGGTAAAAGGTGGTCGCAAATAATCACAAATTGGAACCCTATCTATATATATAAAATCCTTTGTCCTGAATGACTGATGGATTAACGCACACCCTAAACCACTGGTCGTATAGAGACGTGCGGGGTTAGCCAAGTTGACATTCTACAAACGTTGGTCAGCTAATCAAAACTTTAGCTTTACGTGACCACTTGAAAACTAGAGTTTTGATTGGCTGACCAAGTGACATGACGATTCGTTATGTTTTCTATGCGTTAACGATCGCAGAATGTCAACTTGGCTAATCCCGCTGAAACTTGGAGGGTGTGTTCTTTGCATGACGTAGATATCCGATAAGAAAGGATTTTTGAAAGTTCTACCTCAAAGGGGATGAAAAGGGGTTGAAAAGTTTGTATGGAACAATTCCGTGGGAACTTCGAAATTATCGCGGGTAAAACCGCGCGGAACAGCTAGTATGTAATACAAAAGAAGAAAACGAGGAAGACCACAAAAAAGATGGACGACATAGTAGAAGTAGCCGGAGTAGGTACTTTGGCATAAAGTAGCCACCGCCAAAGGCAACTAACAAATTAACTTGCAGTTAATCTATCTATACTATAATAAAAGAGTAGAATCCGCGATTCTGTACATTGAATAGTTTTAAAAAAACTGACAGGGGACGATAAACGAAGAGTAACTAACCACAAAAAAAGGTTTTTTAAAAATATTTTCTGTCTGTCTGTCTGTTCGCGATAATCTCCGAATCTACTGAACGGATTGTCATTCGGTTTTCACAGGTAGATTAAGCTTAGACTGGAGCAATCGATATATATCAATATAGATCAAATTACACCAATACATTATTAAAGTCATTATAATTAAAATCTCAGGATAAAAAGTACCCATGTCCTGCTTTGCATCTCTGACAACGTGTAGATATGCAAAATTTTATGATGATCCGTTGAGCCGATAAGGCGTAAAAGCGTAAAAGACAAACAAACAAACTCACTTTTGTGTAATATTAGTAAGGGTAATATGCAGTAAATCGATTGCGATGAAAGAAAGTTTTAAGTTGCACTAAAACAAAGGCCACTGCGAAAACGCTAGTCAGTTTCCGTTCCGCGTTTCTGCGTGATGTGCGTACAAACATAATGTAGGCCGTCATAAATTGTACAAACAAAAAAGGTTAAAAATTCTCATCTTCTTTTTAAATTACCACACGAAAACACGACTAATAAAAATGAACAATCACTACATAACCCATAACTTCTGGTTTCTATAGAGTAGGTAACTCTCGCTTAAATAAAATCATCGAGAAATGTTAGGTAAACAACAAATGTTCTATTAGGTACTCGAATATGTTTTTATATTATAAATTCAATCATGATAATTCACTCATTCAGTCATGATGATAATACAAGAGTTACAAACTTCGTGTGTGAATTAATAAATAAATTTTAGTTTAAAAGATTTATTAAGTAAATCGTTCAAGCCATTTCAAGTTTTTGCAAGATTAAAAATTTATAGATATTATGTTTTTAAAATCTACCAGATTAGCATAGGCAAAACGAAAGAGTTGGTACATACAGGTATAAGGATTAAGTAGTAATAGATAATAATAATTATTGCAAAAGTACCACCAGTGCCTCATCATTAATACATGCATATCTACATTGTTTTATGAATCCATACGAGTATAAAATATTGTTCTGCAAATATACGTATATAATTATAGTTGACGCATGAGGGTGGCATGTACAACTTCGCAGCCGCGAGCCAACCAGCAGGCAGCACACAATGAACCCAACACCGACACATATTTCTTTTCTGATCGTTTCGTGGGCGAATGTTGCACATCATCTTATAAAAACTTTCCATTATGTTTTGCAATATTATATCATAGCCAATAATAAAACCAATTAAAAACAATTGATGACTAGTTAGTATCATCTAAATAAATAGAGAGTTGTGTAGTAGAAGCACAGTTATACACTGATGGAACAGCCTTCGAGAGTGAAAGCAGTGAAAGTCCTCGACACCCGCAATCCGCGTGCACCGCAAATTTTTGTTTGTACATAGTCCTAAAAATACGAATAGTTAGTTACTTTTGATCGATCTACGCTTACAAGTTACAAAGTAGATATCTGTGTAGATATATTTTATTGGCATTAGGCACCTGCACAACTTAATGTTAGAAAATATTCGAAATGGTCGATATTTTAAGAAAATACTTTTCTTTTGTAGTGTGTACTTACGTGAGGTAACTTTTAAATTGCTAGATAGACAGAAAGTGTTCGAATGAAAAAACAACTTGTTTATAACTGACGCATTCATGATTTCCTTTTCCTTTATTGAAAGTTTGATGTAGGTACATCATAAGTAGATATAGATAGCTAGTTTTTTTCATAGTAAAGATCATAAACTTTTAATTTTAGTTATTAAATTAAAATTTCAATTCGTTTATTTCAGGCAAAATAAATACAATTTCACAAAAAGTAAATTAATATTATGATGTGTTGAGTAGCATATCTGGGGGCACGGCAGTGCCCCCGCTAAAACAAGCCAAGTGAAGCGCAAGGGCACTACCCTACCTTTTCTCGAAGCGCTTCGTCGTTTTTTTAACCCTTGTATGTAACTTGGGTTTGGATTATACCAGATAAACAAAATTATCGAGATATGTCGTCAATGGCAGACTTATCAAACATATAAAGTTTTAATTGCATAGCTCTTATATTTTAGGTTATATTGATACCTATCTAAAAAACCCTGGTTTTGTCACTAACTCACTGGTGATCATCAAAATTCTTAGGGTATTTCCTAATGTCCTAGAAAGTTGAAATTTGGTATGTAGTATTAGTATACAAACAACAAAAGAATTATGCAACTTGTAACTTTTATCCCCCAATCCCTTAAACTAGGAGATGGAGGAGTATGATGTATTATGTACAATGTTGCCTAGACGAGACCATTTGACGGGCACTGTTGTAAAGTTATCAGATCTCATGTAGGTAGAACCAAGCTTCTAATTCTACATGCCCTAACTTTAAACAGCCTAACTTCACAAACTCTACACCTTACGCAAAAACCTTAGGCCGTTTCAATACTAAAAGAACTTTTGTATAACAGAAAAGTAATGAACAGTGGATACCTACATTTTTCACCCATGCGAATGTAGCGAAATGGCCAAGCCACATATTTTGACTAAGGTGTAGAGTTTGTGAAGTTAGGCCTTTTAAAGTTAGGTTACATGAAAATGTTTTTAGTGGAATGAATATATTCGAATACAATTTTTGCCAACTCATTAAGCTTAACCAGTAGTTCATTGTTCTATTTAGTTTGCTATTGGATCACTGATAAGTGATAGATATCTATGCTTTTAAATTTATTAGGATATACCAAATCAAACAATCGTCCTAAAAAGCTCAAAAATATTCATTCAGATAATACAATAGTTACAATAATACAATAAAGAAAAATGTATAATTTTTATTGTACTAAATAAATCAACAGCCAACCTTTTGGGGGTTAAATTCGAGATAGTACATTGTTATCCTAGGGGTGAAAGTAACGTAAGTAACGTAACGTAAGTAAGTAAAGTCTTTCTCCCGAGGATAACACTGTGCTTTTCATTACGAATGCAAGGAAAGTCAAAATAAAAATAGGAATTAGCTAAAGAAAAAAATGAGTGAATTTTATTTTACATAAATCAACCATTAGGTGTGCTACTGGCCAGTAAGTATGCCCCCTATGACATAAAAAAAAACTTGAGTTTCTGCAATATCCAGCTGTCAGTTGAAAGCGATTCTCCCTAGGGCTGAAAAGTGTTACTTTCAACCCGCTTCTCAGGCAACTTCAGACCTACTTTCCGAGTATGAGTAATGAAATAGTACATTGTTATCCAAGGGGTGAAAGTAACTCATTTAGTGCCGAGACGGGGTTTGGCGCCCGAGCGTAGCGAGGGCGCCAATAGTTCGAGGCACTAAATAAGTTACTTTCTCCCGAGGGTAACACTGTGCTTTTCATTACGAATGCAAGGAAAGTAAAAATAAAAATAGGAATTAGCTAAAGAAAAAATGAGTGAAGATCGGATAGTCGCTTGACACTTTCCCACCTATTTCTTTTTCTTTGGCCGGCTAGCTATTCAGCCAGTATTTTTTAATTACATTGTGGCGACCTAAAAAAAATATTTTCTTTAATTATTAAGTATTAATTAAAGAAAATTAAAAAATATAAATAGGAATTAGCTTAAGAAAAAGTGAGTGAATTTTATTTTAATTAATACCTACTTAAACTTTACGTTATTTCAATTTTACATCGCGCTGGCTGTATAGAAAGTTGAAACATGGTTCAGTAGAAATGTGAAAATAGACCTAGTTTTTTTTAATAATTTGACAGTTGTCAGTTGAAAGCGATTCTCCCTAGGGCTGAAAAGGGCTACTTTCAACCCGCTTCTCAGGCAACTTCAGACCTACTTTCCGAGCATGAGTAATGAAAAATCCTTTCTTTATGGTCTTTACGTAGCAAAAGGAAACTATACTGCCCACAAGCTCGCCTTGATAAATGTCTCCGTAAACAGGAAGATTGTAGATAGTTGGTATTGCCAAGGTATTTGCGTGCATCCCGCTAAGATTAGTTAAATTTACTCACATTAGAGTGAAATAGCACTAATAGTGCCGATTTCTCATGCGCAAGCACCCACTCACCCAAGCACCCACCGACGTGGTGTCTGCTCGCACAAATACACGCACGTATTTTTTGTACTCAGAATTTTATAATGACACCATTAGTTTAGGGTTTGGTCAATCTCGTCTGCCAAGAATTTGTTTAAAGTATCTGGAAACCTACCACACACACGGCTGTGGGCAAAGAGGTAGGTATCTATATTCTATAGAATTAAAAAATATTTATAATGGGTAGGCAATAGATATTCGTGTCTATTGTATAGAAAACGCAAATAGTGTTAAATACCTACATATTATATACTATACGTATTTATGACTACTTGCATTGTGGCAAGTGAAAGGAAATATCTTGAAGGATCCTTGACTCGTGCGCGCCTACTCGCCGATGTCGTACAGATTGTGTATGCAAGATTCCAAGTATTTCACCCGAGTGCATCATGATATTAATTTGTTTTTATTTTTTTATTTTAACAACACATTGTACTTTGTAGTTTTAGTTTATGATAAACTCCCGAAGAGTTCGAAACATGTCGCGCTGTAGCTTAGGCAGCCGACGATTAACTAAAGTAAATTTTGTTTTCTGGTTTGTAGATTGTTGCCAACACAATTTTCAAGATATATGGATAACACAATTCACATTTTTATCTTTGTTGAATTAAATAGGAAATTTATGTTTCCCCCTAGCAATCTGGGCAGTACTGGGCGGGTCCAGTAGGAACCTAATCAGTGATTAGGTATATTTTTGTTACCTATATTACCAAAAATATTGCTCGTAAGTGTATATAGAAAACATTTATACAAAGAGTTGAATGAAAGTATCAGAACCTGATACGCAGTTATATAGATAAGTGTTTCAAATCCATTTTGCAATGGTAAAAATCAGCAATAAACAATTATGCACTTCCTCAATGTTTTGTATCGATACACGTGATTTAAGTTGAAATCTGCAGTTAGTTACAGATTAAATTGTTAAGATGTCCCATCAAATTTACGTAATTTATTACGTAAAAATTTATTAAGAAAAACTGGTATCCCTAATGAGCAATCTTTGAAAGCATTAATTGCCTTTCAGATTAAGCTAATACTTTTGATTACACCCTCCAATACGATTTAAACCCCATTTTATCCTTTCTAGATTTTACTATACCCACTTGGCAAATTTTTGTTAATAAATATACGTACCTACTTTATCAGTAATTTTCTTTTTTGACATTAAACCAACTTATTGTTATGTAGGGTAAAAGTGGGAAAGAAGCCACATGAGGAGAGACGCCATCCCATCGCTAATTCACTATGTGGGAAAGATACCTTTATGTATGTATACTTCTCACTGTGCTTAAACTACCTACTTATAGCGCTATCAGAGGGGCTATTAATTATTACTATCCATTATGTAACTTTGCAAACGGTTGCAATCAAAAATGTGGCGGTTTTGCGATTACAATATTTTTTTTTTATCTTTATTAATGAGCTTAATCACAATGTGATTATGCCGCTCAGTTGCATCAACAGAACACACTAAATTAACTATAATAATAACACAACACACTACATTAAATATAAGATTAAGTCTAAGATAAGATGAAAGAGCCCCCCGAAACATTATTGGATTACAATATTTACACCTACAATATCTAGTAATCGACGAAAATAACCATACTTCAAAAGTTGAAGCTGTCTAAATAATATGATTAACTAATCCGCTAGTTTTCTGATTGAAACTGAAACATGATAGCAACAAAATAAAATCGCTCAAATCGCAACCCGTGAAATATCTACGTATTATTGTTGAGTAGTTCCGATGACCATCTGTGGTTTTCATCATCAGTTCCACTCATTCAAATTTTGCTTTCCGAAAGCAAATGAACGATTTACTATAAAAAATACCCAAATCGGCTATAGGTGTGCCTATAATTTTTGAAGAATTCCCTCGATTTCCCCATGACAATGGGACCCAACGGGAAGCACCAGCTTTCGAATAAAAAAATAATCATCAAAATCAGTTCACCCAGTCGAAAGTTATGAGGTATCAAACATAAAAAAAGTACATACGCGTCGAATTGAGAACCTCCTCCTTTTTGGGAAGTCGGTTAAAAATATTTAAACTAAAAACAATGGTAGGTACTTATGCTAAATGACGCAGCAACATGACGCAAGAAGTTCTGAGAAAATTAATGTACCTACTGTAGAACTACTACTAAAAACGACTTTTCAATGTTATCACAAACACAATTTATGTGGGTATTCTAACTATATACTTAGGCCAATGATACCTGCAAGAAAAATACTCAATTTATTCAAAAATGGTGGGTATATTTTTTGGTCAGGTCCTAAGAATGAGGATTAGTATTTACGCTGAGCATGCAATTTGAGGCTAATAAGTAAAGAGTGCTAGAAATTAATGCTATAATTTCAATTTAGATATACTTATCAGGATATGATTTTGATGACTTTAGACGTTATTTAATCGTTTGATTAATTATTGAATAATAGCTGTTCCCCGCGGTTTCACCCGCGTTAGTTTCATAGTTCCCGCAGGAATTCTGGGACAAAAAGTACCTAATGTACCCCTGACAACATGTATGCAAAATTTCATGATGATCGGTTGAGCCGATAAGGCGTGAAAGCGTAACAGACAACATACAGACCGAAAACAGACAGCCAGATCTCTGTATCTATTCGTCCATTGTAGTTTTGAGTTTGCATGGTGTGTTAAACTCGAAATTTGAATGTAAGGATAAAATAAGATTGTTATAGATGGTTGGCTGAAGAGATTTCTATAAACAAATGAAATTGAATAGCGTTTTTATTGATTTTCATTTATGTATATTTCGGCGCATTACTAGATCTCTACCTACTCTCTAGGTAAAGCAAGATGTATCGTGTTACGTCTTACGTACATAATACTATATAATACTATTGATATAAGTATAAAAGTTTACAAATTAGTTGAGTACAATGGTACAATTGTAAGAAATAATTATATTTATGAGTTAACGAAAATCTGATAAGCATTTATATTCCAAAAAACTAAATGATAAAACATTAAGATGCCAAACAAAACCCAAAGACATTAAACCAAAACCCATAAGTCGCTTCTTTCGCGTCAAGTCAAAAACCCTACCTGTGTAGTTTATTTAAACTTTATAGAAATAAAAACTGCATAGCATTGTATCCAGAATCAACAATCAATCTGTAATTACAGTTGTACATCCAACTAATATTTAACAATATCTAACACCGCAATCAGCAAGGGGTCGCGCTAAGCTCACGCTATTTGGAGTCTAGCACGATCTTGAACGTTATATAATGCTTTTTGTACTACCCGGATGTTGCTCCAAGGCCACACATCCAACACAAAGGCTGATTTAATATCTCATCAGTATTTTCCCCTGATACCTACACTAATATTTTATTCAAATATAAGTAAGTAGGTATACCTATATCTTAGATAACGGGAATTTTATCATAACAACTTAATACATAATGTTGACCTTTGTGAATAGAGATTGACCATATTAATAAAAGTTGGTATTATAAATATTCAACATAGGTATTAGTACCTACTGATTTTAAATGACTCTTCGTAGCTTCTGGCTTCGTAGCGCTCAAACCAACTACCTACCTACATAATATTATGATATCTTAGATTTCAATTTAAGATATAGGTAGGTACCTGGGTACCTAACTACCTATACCTAACTGTAGGTATAGGTAAGAAGGTACCTATTTCAAAAGAAGAAACATTGGTTTTTATATTTAACACATACATAATATACGGGATACGCTCGCTACGTTTGCTTGGCTCGCACGATTTGGTCAGCAGTACAAACCTAACCTAACACTGAATGATGCTCTAGTCACTAGAGTCCCTAACTACTAGTCTAGTCACTAGACTAGTGGTTAGATATATTTCGGTGGATGTATTTAGAAAAGGCACCCTACGTAGCAAAACAATGTTGCCTAAATCATTAAACTTTGATTGATATGATTTAGCTGGCAAGCTCGCTCGTGTCTGTACTGTGGTGGGAGCGGACTTCGTCTATCTACCTATTTGGCTTGGCACCGACTTCGAAACGATTAGTAGGTAGGTAGCACATACCAATAATAATATTAGGTGCATTTTTATCTTTCGGATTAAATTGGCATTTTGTTATTTTTAAATTTTTAGCGTAGAGCATTTTTGTGTGTTGTAAAGTCAGTTTTATTAATTTTTTTTTTTATTTGGTTCATTGCACATCACATACAGATAGTAGTACCTAGTAGTAGAAAAAAAAAACAGTAAGTAAAGTGTGTTACAAATATGTCTTATATAAGGTGTAGGTATTTTATAAATATTTACAGGGTTGAAAGTATACACCGTTATAAATATGTTCATAAAATAAAAAATAATAAAAAAAATTAACAAAAAAAATTCAAACAAAATAAATCAATAAAAAAACAACCTATCAATCGCTCGCCGCTCAATCGCTACAGACATTGCCGTGCGCCGGTATCTAAAGATCAATGACCTCCATCGTCGCTCGATCAAGCTGAACAGCTGAAAAACTACCGAACTTATAATATATTTTTTTCGCTTATCTTATTTGTTATAACGTATACTTTCAGCACTGTAAATATTTGCAGTTAATTTTACCACATCTTAAATATTTATTATAATAATTAAGGTTTTAATTAAAAATTTAATTATTAATTTATTATTGTGAAATCGGCGCGGCCGTAAGTTTCGGTCGATTTTGGTCGAAACCGAAATCTAGGCCGAAAGTAAATTTTTTGACTGAAACTAGCCGAAACCGAAACCAAAATTCATTACACTAAAAAGCTATTAATATCTAAACGAGGAATTGCTTATTATTTACTTCGTATCTTCTTTTCACCTTTATTTGACATTGACATGAATTTTTTAATGAAACAGGTTTATCAAATAATCGAAAGTAAGTTTCAACAAAAATGCGAAACAGGCTTTACAAATCAATACATATTATTAATTATTTTATATTTATCTTAAATTCGTAGAGACATTCATGAATATAATGAATATGTAGAGGTGTACGCTTGCGTATTTAATATAGTGAACCGCTGTATTATTAAGAAATTAAATGATACTAAATATCTGCCATCGTGATAAATTCTCTTTTCAAAATCGATTTAGGTGTTTATAACTATATATTATGCATACAGATGTAGTTACCTACATAACTGTATTTTAGCTTATGTCGCTATGCAACATTTAATAATTACCTACTTATCAACCTACTTAGTTTGTTTAGTTTGTGTTTGTTGGATTGTTCCCCAGTTCTGATCTGCGCTCTAGGGAGCGGCTTTCATTTCCATACTTCGCTCGGTGGTAGAGAGGCTCCAAAGATTGATGCCAGTGGTTAGGTTGGCATCACCCACAAAATACCTACCTATTGCATGATTTTCGTTAATTTTTATATTAAATAAAAATGTTGAATGCATATAAACGTTACATCTGAGTATTAGCATTGTTTAGTTTCCTTGATACCTACTTTAGCCCCTCAAACGTTTTTTTTTTTTTTCATTTTTACTTTTTAAATAAGTTTAATGGAGTTAGGTACCTATATAAATAACTGTAGGTAATTTTCGTAAAGTACTTAAAAGTACCTACCTACTTAAACTTACTATTTTATAATAAATTCGGTAAACTGGCAGTGTCGTATTTAACAAAAATAAATAGGTACTAATTACTTAAATGTAATAAGTAATTCATCCTCTTCCCATCATTCACATTTACGTAATTTTACAAACCTTATCTATACAGTATAAAATGCTTTGTCCTGAATGACTGACTGACGGATCAACGCACAGCCTAAACCGCTGATCGTAGAGACCTGAAACTTGGAGGGTGTGTTCTTTGTATGACGTTTTCCGAAATTCAATCCCTTAGGGGGTGAAAGAGGGGGGAGTTTGTATGGAATAATTCTGCGGGAACTCTACCCTACTAATATTATAAACGCGAAAGTTTGTAAGCATGTATGGATGGATGGATGGATGTTTGTTACTCTTTCACTCAAAAACTACCTACTGGATGGTTTTAAATGAAACTTTACAATAATATAGCTTATACATCAGATTAACACATTGGGTACTTTTTATCCGGGAATTCCCGTGGGAACTCTGAAATTAACGCGGGTGAAAGCGGGGCACAACTAGTCTAAAACAATATAAATGTAAGTAGGTACCTACCTATTCTATTCTAATTAACAAAATCTCGTGTCACAGCTCCTGGTGTGGTAGGTCTGAGAATAGTTCATAGGCTATTTTTTATACCCGTAGGTGATAAGGGTAGCCCTCTCCGGCTTTTTTTATTTTTTGGACAAAACTTTACTTTGGAGTTCCTGCGGGAATTCCGAAACTCACGCGGGTGAAACCGCGGGGTACAGCTGTAAATACATTGTGATATTGAAATCATATACTTTTAACGGGATTTAATTATGTCGTAATGTTAGGAGTTGTTTAATTTTTTTTATTAATTTATTTATTTTGAAAATGTGAAAAATATAAATTAATTTTAGTAGGTACCTACTACAGTGATTATACGTATATCTCTATGATACTTATAGATACTTACTATAATCCTAATATTATTAATGCGAATTTGAGATTGTCTGTTACGCTTTCACGCCCGAACTACTCAAAAAGAAAAGGACATATTTTCATCCCGCAATTCACACGGGGACTTCAAAATACACGCGGGTGAAAACGCGATGAACAGCTAGTATCTACTTTATACTTTTGACATTTCAAAACAAATATTAGGTACTTAGGTATACAAAATAATAATAAAAAATAAATAACTACTTTTTCTTAAAATAACTATTTCTTTTAAATCATCTAAGAAGTAGGTACATAACTACTAATCCTTAGTCCTTATTAATATTAAAAATGCGAAAGTGAATTTGTTTGTTTGTTAGTTACGCTTTCACGGCTAAACGGCTCAACCGATCACCACGTGCATATAAACGTTGTTAGGGGAGATGAGAGATACAGAGATGGACATGTAAATTAACGCGGAAGCCACTACATTAAATTTTGTACACTACCTACACGTTGTCAAGGGTAGGTAAAAAAAAATTATAGGGTAGTAAGTACTTTTATCTCGGAATACCCGCGGAATCTCCGAAACTGACGCGGGTGAAACCGCTAGTATATTTCTATCTTTATGGCGTTTATATTCGCAAATTGGATCTGTTTATAGCATCTGAATCTGATGGATGATATAGTATGACTTTTTTGTTGAGATCTTATTTTTACAATTTTCTTTAAGTAAGGATCTTTTGTGGGCAGATACAGATAGATAGATATTTTATTCTCTCTTTAAAAATTACATTTACATTTTATGTCAGAATTAAATAAATTCACTAAAGAGATTGTCAATAGGTATGTTTAAAAAAAGAATTAAATAATAATATAACAGAAAATTAATGTCGAGTAGAAACACCTTAGGTAACAATTTATTTTCAATAAAACATCACCCTAGTAAATAAATGATGTGATGGATACTCTTTTACAGAGTACAATGATTTATCCAATAAAAAGTTTTTCAGTCGACGCTGAAATGCTTCGTCCGAGGTTTCGCTCTTAATGTCTACAGGTAGTTTTTCGTAGAACGAAGGGCCAATGACACGTGGATTCTTATCTATGAGTGCCAACTACATGTTCAGATTACCGTTTTAATAATGAACTACCTACTGGGTACTGAGTCTCCGTACTTAATAATACAGTTATTTAAAAAAAGGTCAACGGTCACTATAAATTATATTAAAACTAGCTGTCCAACGCGGTTTAACTCACTAATTTCGGAGTTTCCGCCGGAATTCCAGGACCAAAGATAACTTAGGTATGTCCTTCTCTGTATTCCTGACAAGGTGATGATCAGTTAAGCAGTTAAGGCGTGAAACAGGTAGATAAAGTTATATTCGCCTTTATAATAGTATTGAATTGAATTGAATCGATAAACTTTATTTGACACAACATAAAGATTTACAGCGATACGTATAAAACAACTAAATATATATAACAAGTATTGAGGGTTCGCTTCTCAGCCGACGGACAGACGCCGCCAGCCGAAGATCTGTGGGCGAACTCCATCCGACGGCTGAGAAACGCAGGGGCGGATCCAGAATTTGGTAGAGGGGGGGGGCAATTTTGTTGCACCATGAATTCTTTAGAATTAACAGGATAGACAAAAAAGTCCATTAATAAAATTTAAGTGCCTCATATTGAGAGCATCTGAATTGAGCTTATGTATGTATTATATTATCTGTGTGTATGTTTCGCGATTTTTTAACCGACTTCCAAAAAGGAGGAGGTTACGCATTCGGCTGTATGTTTTTTTTTTTTTAATATTACTCGAAGCTAGGGTTGGACCGATTTCGAAAATTTTGAATTTTCGAAATCGGTCCAACCCGATTTTGTTTGAAATCGTATACTCCCAATTAGGTCCTAATGCCACCAAGTCGGGATCTGATGATGGGATCTTATGGTTTAAGAATCTTTATTATCCTCAAAAGATCTTGGAGAAATCGTGGGAACTCTTCAAAAATAATAGGCACACCTATAGCGATTTGGGTATTTTTTGCTTTCGGAAAGCAAAATTTGAAGAAGTGGAACTGATCATGAAGACCACAAGTGGTCATCGGAACTACTCAACAATAATACGTATTTCACGGGTTTCGATTGGACCGATTTAGAAAATTGATTTTGTTGTTTGAATGGGTATACTCCCAAGTTGGTCCCATTGTCACCAAATCGAGAACCTGACGATGGAATCATGGAGAAATCGAGAGAACTCTTCAAAAATTACAGACACACCTATAGCGATTTTTGTATTGTTTATAGTAAATGGTTTATTTGCTTTTGGAAAGCAAAATTTGAAGAAGTGAAACTGATGATGAAGACCACAGATGGTCATCGGAACTACTCAATAAAAGGTATTTCACGAGTTCCGATTCGTTAACTTTAATATGGTTCCTTAATAATTTATGCTCGTCACAATGTATATGGTAAAATAGAACTGATGATGACGTACCAGGAGAACTCCTCAACAATCAACGTCCCTGTCGTCCCGTCGGTAAAAGCAGTATTTTGTAAAAGGCGATGAGCAATTGACATTAGGCTATTGTAACTTAGATAAATTACAAACGGACTCACTTGAAAGCAAGAAATAAACAAAATTTTAACAAAAAAATTAAAACCGACTTCCAACAACACAAAACTAAAAAGCTAAAAATAACAAAATATCGATTTTATCCAACAGACAAAAATACACGTAAGTTTATTTTTGGTAGTTATTACCAGTAGTTATTATACCAGTACCAGTAGTTATTATTGGTTTATTCTACCACTTGACTACTATTACTATTTGAAGTCGGTGACAAGCCAAATATGGTGTAGGTACATGGGCTAAGTGCAGTCCCGCCACGAGCTCGTTGTGAGCTGAACAACCCAAGTGGGCAGACGTAAGCGGGCTTGGCACCGAATTTAAATCAAAAAGTGGTAGCACAAACCAACAATAGTATTACCTGTATTTTTGTCTGACGGATTAAGTCGGTATTTTATTATTTTTAGCTTTTTAGTTTTATGTTTTTCATATTTAAAAAAAATGTGATGTTGAAAACGATTGAGCTTAGGTAGGTATAGCGGTTTTTGAGTACGATTCTCTGTAAAATCAAAGTTTTTTTCGTATTTCATTATTTTCAACTTGTACTTTCATGCATAAAATAATCTACATGGAAGCTACAACAGATAAAAGTAAAAAATGAAAAATTTACGTTCCAGTGAATCTGACCTGAATTAACAACTTTAAATTAAAATTTTGTAGCTTTGTATCTATAAAGTGATAGGAAAATAATGGGAAGTGTTATGATTAATAGCGATTTTTTTACTAAACTGAGGAAAAATACCATCAGAGGTGCACATGTGATGTGATAAAAACGTGTTTCGTGATCAGAAGAACAAAGAACTACCTAACTACCTGACGTAGCTTCACGACCGACATAAAGCAATCTGAAACTTTCTTTGAAGTAAGTCGGTGATTTGGGATCCCCCAGTACCAAGATGGTACAAAGAAAAATTATGTGTAGTGCGTCTGGCGAATATGTAAGGCACACACATTTTGCAGCCGCTCCAACTTATCGCGTTACTCTTCTGTCAGATTCATACAGCGCACATCGGCGTAGACAAAAAGGAGAAGGTTACTCCTTGGATTAGTAAAATGAGGATAAAATTTGGGAAATAACGCAGAAAACTCAGAGAAGTGAATAATTTTCGTCCATATGACGAGATTACGACAAAATAGGTACTATTGAAAAAAAAAAGATTTTTTTGACCATAGAAGATTTTAAAATTTACAGCCAACAGAAGAAAAATTTGATAAATTTTGGAAATTTGCCCAAAATTTTTTCCAAATCGAATTCATCGCGCACCGCACGTGATAAAAGTCGTCGGCTATTTTTTGAGCACAGAGGTACAATATGACGGGGAATAAAAATCGAAATTCTATTAATTCCATTTAGTTCGTCAGTTACATATAACATAATATAAATAAATAATATGGATAGATTTGCTTTGAACATGGAAAAAAGTAGAAGAGATAGGTACCAACTAGTTTTGGGAAGTGAAATCACAATAGCTTACTTCCAAGTCTGTTGATGTTGGATGTTGGATGAAGTTAAAGAAAAGGGATAGAGAAACTACATAATAAGGATAATTTTAAAAACATATATACAGCCAAACACAGAAACTTCTCCTTTTAAATAAGAAATATACCATACGGCACGTAGTTTCAAACCAGAAAATTTGTTTTAACGAGAAAGAATTGACAGATTTTTTGTTTGTTTTACAATAATAGATACAAACTTCCATAGGGGTTCGTTACGAACTAATAATTTATAGAGTTTTAAAAATGAATATTTGTTCGTTCATTCAGGTTCATTCGCATATTTCTATTCAAATTACGATGAAACTTTGGTGAAAAGCCACAAGCTTGCGAAGATTTTTCTAAGGTCTAATTAAAGTAGGTACCTATTTAGGTCTTCAGGGGGGGGCAATTGCCCCCAGTGCCACCCCCCTGGATCCGCCCCTGGAGAAACGGACACCTACTTAAAATAACGGAAACACTTATTTGAACATTGTGATTAGACACCGTGTTGTGACAAAAAGGCGGCCAGCTCAGCATAAGTCGGGTGATTGTAAGGACCACCCGGCGCTGGTCTTCCGCTGGAGCCTTGCGGAGGCGTCACGGACGCAGGCAGACAAATTTATAAACAAAATTAACAAATACTATATACTACTACCTTCATACTAGATACTAATGAATGATGATAGTAAGGATTATTTAGTTTCATCTTCAACAAAAAACCAGACATTTTTAATTTCTAATTGGATTATCCACCACATGCATAAAAGATGGTCCGTGTAACCGTGGGAATTACTGAAGGCTAAAGAAAAGAATCCTAATCCTAATAAAAAAATTGTACCTAGTACCTACATTGGAAAGAAAACAATACAAAATCAAATTATCCTAATTAAATTAAACTTTTTAATGTAGGTAATTTCGTCACTGAATACAATAACCTAATGAATGACCTATCAGTACGATTATTTAATAGAAAGTAATACTTATAACTATTTCAATGAGCCACGGAGCCCACCTTGGACTTGTTCTGTACGAAACAAAACAACTTTTATCGATAAATTTCGGCTATATTTGCAATAATTCCTAACGATTAGCAAACTATTCTTAACTTTTTTATGGTCAAAGATGAGTTTAAACTTTATAGTTTCACTTAGCAAATAAACAGCCGACATTTAATCATAACGGTTGCCTCGTTTCCTATACGTGACATGTTATAAGAGTCCTCTACAGAGAGTGGCAGCGGCAGTAAGCAGTAGGTAGGTAAAGACGTCGTGCTCATAGCGCGGGCGGCGTCGGTCTCTGCGCTCAGCTACGGTGGCACACGAAGCTGCTGCACAGGTTATATAAATAGGTGAAGAGGGGCACTGGAGACCTCTTGCACTTTCTTGAAGGCGCGGTGAGCCACGCTCAGACCAGTCCTTGCCGAGCGCTATGGCTCGACACGCGTTTCTGTGTCTTAGTGTTTTGGCGCTTGCCTGCTTAGGTGAGTACCAACCAACATACTTTCTATTGATAAATTAATATTAATTTGTATTTTACAGGGGTGTGAAAGAAATCTTCTCTATTTAAATGATGGCTTAAATTTTAATCCTAAAAGATGCAGTTCTCTACTACCTACTCTAAATTAAATAATAATTTAAATTGAAATACTATAATGTTATATTTCTCGTTACCTACTCATTTATGGTTTTATCAAATAAGAAAACCGATTTTCACTTTTAAATAATATGAATTTTATGTAGATTATTAGTTTTAATTATTTAAAACTTGAATTATATGGAACATCAAAGTTAATACATAAATATTTCTAGTTGTGAAGTACTAAAAAGGATGTTTTCCTTTTTAATTTTTTTACCTAAGGAAGAAAGATGAAGTAAATAAAATCAACAATCTCGAACGTGTTACCATAGCGAAGAACCGACAGTGACTGTCTACGTGGCTCAGTTAAAAAGATGACCTCGATTTCTTTTCCACTTTCAATACTCACTTTAAGTTATTTACTGATTTGAACAAGATACATACGAGTCTCTCTGCTTAGATGGAGCTTCACGAGCTTTTATTTTAATGATGGTATTTTTTATTATTATTTACTGAATAAAACGACTTATTTTAATTTCATTTTTCGAAGCCTAGCGTCAAAACAGTAATTTACTTTTATCTACATAGGTATCCATAGTTTAAATTTATAAATATCAATAAAGCCAACGCCCTACACCTAAATCTTGAGCCATGTAGCGCAATCGTGTCGTGGTCGCTAGAAAACAGTGGCTACATTCCATTACTTGTGATGTTGTAATCGTTGGTTACTTGTGTTGCGTTACCTAATGAATAAAATGAGTACCTATGCTTCCACACTCCACGTACAGTTAGATATTTAGTTGGCATATGACAGAACTTCAACAACGGATATAACAATTCATTAACGACTATATAAAGCATAATAATATGATAAAATGTTACATAAAAGAAGAAATTGACTAATATGGTATACCTAAGTATATCTCAATACTCCAGTTCTGAAATTACTCAGTCCAAAAAAAAAATTAATTACAGTACGTGTAGCTAGCAGGTCAGGTCAGGGTGGGCAGGGTGGGTAGTAGGTAGATACAGCCCTACAGCAACGCCAATGTATCAAATTATTATAGATAGGTAAATAAGCTCATAATACGATATATGTATAGTTACCAACTTAGAACTATTTTTTACCATTCCGAAGCGGGTGAACCGTCTGAACCAGTTTTGTTTGTTTGTTTGTTACGCTTTCACGCCTTAATCGCTCAACTGATCATTATGAAATTCTGCACACCCGTTATTAGGAGTACAGAAAAGGACATAATATGATCCTTTTTGTCCTGAAATTCTTGCGGGAACTACGAAAGTAACGGTAATAAATCATGAAATTTTCCATACACGTTGTCAGGGGTACACAGAAGGACATAGGGTACCTACTTTTATCCTGGAAGTCCCGCGGGATCTCCGTAGTTACCACGGATGAAACGGCTGGGAACAGCTAATGATAAAATAAATTACAGTATTGCCTAATCTATTAAAATTCAAGACTATGAGACAAAAGTGTAGATAAAGTAATGTTACACAACTTATTTTTATTATGTGATGCAGTAAACGCGGAGAGTCGTGTCAAACGTCAAGACGATGATGTAGTCGGCGATGAGCAGACCACGGAGCAGTTGTGTGATGACGGGCGCCCTGCTGACGAATACTTCCGCCTCAAAACCGAAGGCGACTGCCGTGAAGTGTTCAGGTCGGTAGACGGTAACCGTCATCGGTGTCTACGCCAGACACACGTGACACTCCATATGAGCAAACCAATTTATCTCCCTACTACTACTACAAGCGGCTAGCTTGTGTGCACAAGTTTTGTGTGTATGCGTTATGTATATTATTTACGCATCACAGTGAATAAAAATTAATTATAAAAGGAAGTTTATCTGGCATTTGAAACTTCAATAACAATAGGTAGATACCTACTTATTTCTTATTTCAAATAACGTAGATACCTACCTACCAATAATTCCGTATTTCCATGGCTATATAGTGGAATGTGTCCGTTGGTACCTATTCAACGGTTATTTATATTCAAGACCTTCGTATTCCAGTCTGTACACTAAGCGGTCACTTAATATCGTGATTTGAATTAGTCATATAATTTTAACGCACAAACTTCGAACGTGCTGCGTAAATGTTACAAGTAGGTAGGTAGGTATCTATTATCTACTTTAATACCTATGTAACTCCTGGGATATCACAGTGTAATACGATAAAGCCAACTATGGCACAGATTTGTACATTTTTTTATGAATATCACGAAATACTATTATAAATTATGTAGATTATCGAAGAGTAGGTAACTACCGAAATTAAAATGGTTTTTTTATTTAAACATGCACATTGCACAGTTATAAGAAGCGCGCTGCGCGACTAATTCATTTAAGTAATTATAAGATTGTTTTTACATATGTATAGGATATAGGTATCTACGAACCAGTGAGCTCTTCCTGTAAAACATTGTCATTTGTCTTAGTTTGTTATACTTAATTATGCCTTTGACCAAAACCAAATTTCCACTGGGTCATGTATTTATGATATTGGGCAGTAGGTTTTTACATTGTTAAAAATACTTAGGTAGGTAATAATTTTAATAACAAGTACAAGTGTTGACGATAGCGCAGAGCTGTGTGTTTTTCGTTTGTCACATGAATGTTGTATGTAGGTAGGTATGTGACATCTCTGCAGTATTTAATGTTTGGTACAAAAAATAGATATAATAACCATTATGACTTAAATCATGAATAATATGCTTTATTAACGTTAAATCGAGTGTCTAGATTCTAGAATATGCTTATGCCCAGTTAATACAACCGCTGTGTGCAGGTGCGACAAGGGCGAGAACTACGTCACCAGACTCGCTCTACTGCGTTGTCCCATTGGACTCGCCTTCGATATTGACCGTCAAACATGTGACTGGAGACCACATGTTAAGAATTGCGATAAATTAGAAAGTAAGTTTATCTTAATACGGGAAGTGGTCGTGCCGAAGGTTGAGTTGCATTCCTGTCACGCGCAAAATAATGGAAAAAAAAGAAAAAAATTCCCGCCGACCTTCTTCACATCCACTTCCTGGATAATAAACATTTATGATTTAATTTTAAATTTCTTGTCAACGCAGGTGCACTAAGTCAGGTATTAAACAGATCACTTGCCCAATCGGCCTGGCATTTGATCTCGATAAACAAACCTGCGACTGGAAGGGTAAAGTGACCAACTGTGGCAAACTTGAGAGTAAGTGCCGAATAGAAGCTATTCGCGAGTAGCGAGCAATTGGGCTTGGGTGAAGGGGCCGCGCCGCACTGTAGATTTGGTGTACTGCATGAGGCCCCAGATGTGGGGAGGCCTCAGAGGCCAGACCCCATAGTTACGCATTAACATTAAATGAATTGAATTATCACATTCAATTAAAAACTTAAGGCTTATGTCAAGTACCTATAATAACATCTAAACGTAATTTAACTACAACCTTCTTACAAATAAATACTTATTATTTGCATACAAGAAGATCAAATTATTAAATTCCAATACAATGAAATGTTAATGCAAAACTAAAATCCCAAATGGTAGAGCTGAATTTATAAGAATAAATCTATCATACAATAAGTACCTACCTAATGTACATACTTATTAACAAGTTGTAGGTGTTTTGGGATATCACCGGTTCACTTAGGTACGACTTGCACACGGATCGGTGTCACACAATATGCAATAAACTCTTCTCTTCTATCCAAGGAAATGTTTTCGACCTGAGATGAAGATGAACATGATATATAGACATGATACATGAAATTAAAACGGAAACATTACATACATCTTTAAAAAACTTGACCACAAAAACACAAACTTTTACGATGGGACATTTTCCTATAAGTATCTACTAACAAATCTTTGCTTTTGCTTCATGTATCACGAATAAATTACCAAACCTTACTAATTTAAAACAATTTGTCTAACCATACTAACAGTTCTTTCATTTTTAAGTACTACTATAGCTAGCAATTACTAACAAGTAACATGTGCAGTAGCAATACTTACTTATCAGTAAAACATGATACATTTAGCACTAATCATCATCATAATGTATCATAATCATACACAAAAAATGCTTTCATTGGAAATTGGTGACACTTTTTATGTTTATATTACCTACGTTAACTTATTACATAAATTATCTCTTTTCATAAGTTCATTATAACATACTTAATAAGATAAATAGTCTATTTTATCCAGATCTCCTCTATACCTATAACAACTAAGAATAAATCAATCATTTATCTAAATTTTATTTTTAATCATGAAGTACGTTAGTCTTAATTATTGTACAGGCATCTACACAATATTATCAACGGTGTGGAAAACAGGCACTCAAACATTTCTATTTCTGTCCTCTATCCTCTTCCCTTGACCGTTTTCTTTTTCGAGAAAAATATCATTTTATTCAGCAACTAATTCTTTGTTAATAAAAGCATTCAGGTAGAGTTGCTATTTTCTACCGGTCTATACATTCCTACTTAATTTTCTGTTTCATTATTCTCTCTGTATGTAATTTATTCATTCTTACATGCTTTGCAGAGTTCTTTCTTGTTCAATTCTTAAAACACTTCTACATAAAAGATGTACACAAACAAAGCCAAAATTACCTCCCAATAAACAGTCACTTGCAAAAACTTGATATTACGCACCTAAACAAACATAAGAACTAAACCCCCAAATGGGAGGTTATTCGATGGCTTATTTTAGTTTTATATTTCAGAGCCAAGAAAAGTTTTACCCATTTTGAAAACGGACGAGCCTATATGTCCGGATGGAAAATTAGCCTGTGGTAGTGGAGACTGCATCGATAAACCATTATTTTGCAACGGCAAACCAGATTGTAAGGATGAGTCCGATGAAAATGCATGCAGTAAGTGGCTAGTTTTATTTTATCATAATATACCTACTACCTAAATACTAATAAGAACAAAAAAATCTTGTTAAAACAAACAGGATATATGCGAACACTAACAAAATTTATATCAATTTCTCTACATAGTATAAAACAAAGTCCCTCTGAGTCCGTACGCTTAGGTATTTTAAACTACGTAAACGGATTTTAATACCTACGGTTTTCATCAGTGGATAGGCTGAGTTATTTGAGAAGAAGGTTTAGGTATACTCGTAACTACGTAGTACGTAGTTCAATATTGTTTTGTGTTAATTTCTTCAAGATGTCGGAAGTAATCAAGCTGATTTTCTTATTCTTCTTAATATTATAAATACATAGACATAGACAGTATTTATTCAGGAAGAACACCACAGCCACAGCATACTGCATACGAGGAAAATAATACGATTCCGGAACAAACTTATTGTTCGTTACGCTTTCGCGCCTTAACAACTCCACCTATCATTACGGAATCTTGCTTAAACGTTGTCAAGGGTAGGTACTTTTATCCCAAAATTTCATTAGGAACTCCGAAATTAATCCGGGTGAAACCGCGGGGAACATCTTATATTTAACTAGCTGACCCCCGCGGTTTCACCCGCGGTAATTTGGGAGTTCCCGCGGGAATTCCGGGATAAAAAGTACCCTATATCATTCAGGATCTCTTTAGCTTCCTATCTACAAGTGAAAGAATTTTTAAAATCGGTTCAGTAGATTCAAAAATTATCTACCCCCTACAATATCACAAACACACGAACTCACAAAATCTGGAGTTCCCTCGGGAATTCCGGGATAAAAAGAACTCTATGTCACTCAGGATCACTGTAGTTTCTTATAAGTGAAAGAATTTAAAAAACGGTTCAGTGGTCCAAAGATAGCTGTTCCCCCGTGGTTTTACCCGCGGGAAATTCGGAGTTCCAGCGCGAATTCCGGAGTAAAAAGTACCCTATGACACTCAGGATCACTTTAGTTTCCTGTAAGTGATTTTTTTTTCAAAATCGGTTCAGTAGATCCACAAATTACCCCCTACAACGTCACAAACTCACCAACTCACAGTTCACAAACTTTACCTCTTTATAATATTCGTATAGATAACTACTAGATCCCTCACGGTTTCTCTTGGGTTAATTTCGGAGTTCCTGCGGGAATTCCGGGATAAAAAGTAGGTACCTACACTAGTATGTCGCTCATGAACACTATAGCTTCATACAATTGAAATAGGTAATTAATAAAAAAGAAACAAACATGCAAAATATAAAAAAAAAACTTTTTATTATATTAAGTATAGATACCTACATCTACGTCAGTAGATATTGCTCCGAAACGCAAGCAGAAAAGATCGGTTAGACTATTAACTCGTTTATAATGCTTACCTTACATTATGCGTATGTACCTACCTATGTTTACCTTACTATAAGCTGTACTACGAGTAGTTAACTTGTGTAAAAAATTATATCAATCAATTTGTTTACAGCTGTAGAAACGGATCCCAACAGGGCACCGGAATGCGATCCGAATGAGTGTGTGCTGCCAGATTGCTTTTGCTCAGCTGACGGCACGCGTATTCCGGGAGGCTTGGAGCCCAACCAAGTTCCTCAAATGATAACTATCACTTTTAACGGTGCCGTCAACGTAGACAACATTGACCTGTATGATCAAATATTTAATGGAAACCGTCACAATCCTAACGGTTGTCAAATTCGTGGCACATTTTTTGTTTCCCACAAGTACACCAATTATGCTGCTGTTCAAGAACTACACCGCAAGGGACACGAGATTGCAGTCTTTTCAATTACACACAAGGACGATCCCGTGTATTGGTCGAGCGGAACCTACGATGACTGGTTAGCTGAAATGGCTGGCGCTCGTCTGATTGTTGAACGTTTCGCTAACATAACAGATGCTTCAATTATTGGCGTCCGCGCTCCCTACCTACGTGTCGGTGGAAACAAACAGTTCGAGATGATGGCTGATCAATACTTTGTTTATGATGCATCTATTACTGCTCCACTAAGCCGTGTTCCTATTTGGCCTTACACTTTATATTTCCGTATGCCACACAAGTGTAACGGAAATGCGCTCAACTGTCCATCGAGACCTCACCCTGTATGGGAAATGGTTGTAAACGAATTAGACAGAAGAGATGACCCAACATTTGATGAATCACTTCCTGGTTGCCATGTAGTAGATTCTTGTTCTAACATTCAAACTGGTGAACAATTCGGGCGTCTTCTGCGCCACAACTTCAACCGCCACTACTCAACCAACCGCGCTCCTCTTGGTTTCCATTTCCATGCGTCGTGGTTAAAATCTAAGAAGGAATTCAGAGACGAACTTATCAAATTCATAGAAGAAATGTTAGCTAAAAATGATGTTTACTTCGTTTCTTTAATACAAGTTATTCAATGGATGCAAAATCCCACAGAACTGTCAGCATTGCGAGATTTCCAGGAGTGGAAACAAGAAAAATGCGATATTAAGGGTCAACCTTTTTGCTCTTTGCCTAATGCCTGTCCCTTAACAACAAGAGAGTTACCAGGAGAGACACTTCGTCTTTTCACCTGCTTGGAATGTCCTAAAAATTATCCATGGATTTTGGATCCCACGGGTGAAGGTTTTAGTGTCAAAAAGTGATCTCTTAAGTTAAATAACAAAAAGACTGTACACAATGTAAATACTTAATACTCAGTAAAAAAAATATTATTATTTACAATTTATTAACAACAAGATTGTTGGTAATAAGTAGGAATTAGAGAACATAATATAACATAATATTATATTAGATAGACAAAAAAAGTTTATCAATTACCTATTAATTACCACACCTATTTCGTACTCAATTTAATGTGAAATTACTTTAAATACCTAGCCTATATGTCTCTATTTCTTGATTAGGGCATATTATATTACCATAAACAATGTACATTGTCTAAATTTTGACTTATCGTTAATGCAATAGTAGGAAGAAATATTTCACAAATTTAGGACTTTTTAACATATAAACAATAAAAAGAAAAAGTTGGAGTTGCGTTTCATTTATTACTTGCTACCCGAGATAATTTCGGAGTTCCCACGGAAAAAAGGACCTACCCTATGTCCTTCTCTGTACCCCTGACAACGTGCACACCAAATTTTATCCAAATCCGTTCAGCCGTTTTTGCGTGATTGAGTAACAATCATCGAAACATCCACACTTTCACATTATTAGTAGGATGACCAGCATTTTTTTTTAATATATCGAGTTCCAGATGGAATTTAAAAAAAATCGAAACATGAGTAACTAAGTTAGACCCTTAGCAATACAACAAAAAAAACAGCATTCAATTTGGTGCACCAGTTTTTGCGTAGCACAAATACAAACATACAGACAGACTTCTATTTCTGGCTTCTATATCACTCATAGAGTCGCCTAAATGTATTATTTCTTATTTATCTCCTATGTACAGACATTGACCTGTTACATTTTTATTATATGCATGTATGCATAGATATGTACCTCATAGAAAACCAAGGAACGAATCATATAACCTTGTCGATAAAAGTTAAGAAAAATAACGTTTTGCCCTTTGCAATAGAATACAGGTATAAGTTACTTTCAAAATAGCTATTGTTTAAATTAAGAATTTATATAAATAATTAACTCTTTTATCTATTTATGTTTATTTACTTGAGTAGATGCTTGGGAAAATTCTGATTTGCCCCTCCTGATCCAGAACCAATCTGATTTGCCCCCTGGCCCAGAACCTAGGTACGCCCATGTGGTCAGTGGTCACGTTAAATCGTCCAATCAAAGCCCTTTTGCGTGACCACGAGATATATCGATTCTGTTCCTCTGTTTTCTATGCCTAAGGATGGCCTAAGCAAAGAAATTCCATCTCTCAAATCTCATCTCGCAAAAAGTCTGTTTAGCTTATTTTTTTTTTCTTCTTATATGGACTTTCACCTATAATCCTATAATTTTGATTTTTTTACTTACTTGTATGAAATTTATTTATAAGAAATTGTGTCAATATTTCAAAAATAGAGCCTTAGAAAAGCGTTATCGTGAAAGATTTACTAAAACAATTTCAATAGTTTCCAAAATATTCAACTTTTAATTTTGTGAAACGGAACGTTGCAACGAAACACCAATCACAGCCAAGCTTAACACATGACGACACTTTAAATTTTGGCGCCTGGTTCAATTGAAAGAAAAAATAATTGTTATTGTGTTATTATTTGTTAATTTAATAGTATTTCAGTGTTTTTTTTAGTTTAGTACGTTTGTTTGGTCTTGTAAGTGAACCATCGTATAAGATGTCTTATAAAACGTGTGAATTTGCGGAGTAAAATCGAAGAATGAAAATGGTGTAAAAAGGACTTTTATTTCAAGATTTCCTCTTGATCCAGTCCGGTACGTAAATTTTATTCAATTTATACTTGTTTTTATTCTTATTCAGTGCTTGAAATAACAAAAATACTGTTTTGAAAATTTATTATGTGATTTGAAAGAATATGTGAATAGTGCGGAAAATACCTATACCAACTTATTTTACAGATATCGATAAATACATTTTTTTTTGTTTTAGGTGCAAAAGTTGGGTTAAGGCTACCGGTAAAAAAGATTTGGCCTATTTACCAATCAAACAACTCCATCAATTAAAATAGAGCAGTTGAATGCAGATCAAAATAAAATAGTGCAATTGAGTTAGAAAAAATAAGTCAAAGTTAATAAATAAGTATTTTTTATTCGTGCTGTTTTTACCGGGCGACCATGTGATAATTCTGATAATAATAGAAATAGTTTTAAACTATGGGCAAAGTTGTATGTTTAAGTGTTCTCCCTGAGCTGGACCCATGATTTACTGCAAGAATCAGTTGCTTACCCAAGAGTCAGGGTGCATAAAATTGCAGTTTGCCTATATGATTATAAATCGAACGATTTGTTTATGCTACATTGTCATTCGATTTTATTTTCTTGAATTTGGTGTATTTATTCCAGTAATCGAGTGACTGGTTGACAAAAACAAACCTTTGGAAAACAACTGCTGCGCACCTACGCGCAGAAAGAAAAACCGTGACCCGTATTAGTCCAGTGGTCTACTTGACCACGTTTCACAAGACAGTGTTTCAATAAATACAAAAAAATACCTTTTTCAAATAAATGTTGTATCTCACTCCCAACCAGCTACTTTCCTTATTTGAGGCAGCTGAAAAAGGCACCGATGTTGGCTTAGGTACATTAAGTTCAATATTAAATATACTTAACCAACAGCAATTAAGCCATCACAGGTGCTTTTTTCCGTAGCTAGAAAATAAAAAAAACTAGAACCGTAGTATTCCTGATTTTTACCGATATCGATAAATCGACCATTCGCTATATTATATAAGCAGAACAGCACTATTCTTGTGGGAATCCACCATGATTGCATGGGCGAAAATTTTGACAATTCGCGTCATTCCATTTCACAGTATGGAAGTCCCAACTCCCATATCTTAAATCTTAATTCTCTGAATCTTTCTCTGTCTCTGAATCTTTCTTACAATGTATCATCTGTTTGTCATGGCGACGCATATTGTTATTTGGGAAAATAATTGTGAGATTTTTAAAAAAATTGTGTGATTTACGCTTTGAAAAGTGCAGTGTGACTATTAAAAACTATTTTCTTGTGATTGTCTAGTGAAATAGCACCGATTAGACGGTGTAGTACGTATGTAATTTGTAGAAAAAGATAGAGTCGACAAAATTTAAATAAAAGGAAATTTATCACGAAATTTCCTATAGATGAAGACCGGTAAGTACAGCTTGAGTAAAGTAATAAAGTATTTTGTTCTCTTCAGCTATCAGCAAGACTAAAATAATACACTATCTTTTTGAAATGAGAAAAATATTTGCATGTTTGTAAACCATAGTGATGTAAATCTTCACTATCGATAAAGTGAGTCGATAAACTTTAATGAATGATGGTGTGATAGTGAATATTTTGGAATATTTTTGTATAGCTGCTGCTGCGTATACTTTTTTCATTACTTACTGCAGTTTTAATTAAGTATTATGATCGTATTGTAATAAAGTGGACCTCGTCTTCTGTATACAGAACTATATTATACTCTATCTTGTTTCTAAGTGTACTTGCATGATTGATAGATATTTTAATTTCAGATGTCGACAATGGGTAAAAAATGTTAGAAATGATGACTTAGCTTACATTCCAATCGAAAAATTTCACGATATAAAATATGTCTGTGGAGATAATTTCCAGTCCGAAACTTTAATACAAAGAAAAGTCGTCTAAAGAAATGGTAAGTTGTTTATGTAACATCTATCTTATCTATTAATATTTGAGTGAAGTTACACTTTCGTTAATCAAGAATTAACCATACTTATAGGTACCTTGATGAATATGAAAATTAAAAAAAATAATATGACACAAACCTAAATTTGAAAAATAAACTATTTAAAAGAAATTAAAGATACCTATACTGCCTTGCTACATAATAATTTAACATCATGTCACTAGTCATTTTTGTTACAGTTTATTGATGAGGAACGAATGTCGGAAGATAAAAGAAAGTTTTTCGCTTTCGGAGGATATTTCTACCGATAATTTAAACAAGGCTCAACAAGGAGGCACTGCGAAGTAAATCATTTACTTTCCCAAATAGGTTATTTAATTTTGACATAAAATGTAAATGAAATTTTTAAAGAGAAAATAAATATCTATCTATCTAATAACATCATCATCATGACAAACTAAAATATCGGAATAATAATAAATAAATAAAAATAATAATTTATTGTTTCAATTTTACGACAAATGTTTTCCCCCGTTGTAGATTTAATTCACCTGGTATGAAGCCCACGATGCTCTAATGATAATTTATCGATATCGATTTAATCAGGAACTACATGTGGCCATCCCTATTGTTCTCGTTAATGTTGGTACCCATGAGTTATGAAGTATTTCGACATTTAAGTTTTCGCTGTGTTGGTATTGCTGGGTCTGCTAAATGGATTCCAAAACCAAGTAAGGAAGTCCCGTCTCTTAAAACGTAGTGATTACCTTCTCTCTGCTTTGCAGCAGATGTAAGTCCGCAACTACAAGATTGTGTAAATCTGAAAATAATTTTAAAAACAGTGCAACCGGCAGCGTTTTGTTATTCTTAATTCTTTGTCGAAATCCCTAGCTAGTACCTTCATGAATTATGTTTTGTGTGAGATTTCAAAGAATAATATTTCGGAATTTAACAAGCATTAGTGAAAGAGCTCGTGTTGTTAATAATAATAATCATAAATTAACACTTGTTGGTGTAGTTCCACCAGCAACCAGTACCATAAATGATAATAAATTGGAAGATTTATCCGAAGTCACACCATATTTTGAAGAATCATTTAACTTAGCCGCTTATGTGAATAAATCTGAACTATTACAAAATTTGCTGCATCTGGGAGTTGATCTTAATAAAATAGAAAAAAAGAAAACCTTTGCTGTTGAAAAGCTACTAAGATTGGATCTTGACATTAACGTTAAGCAACATGTGATGTTTTTAAAGGACTATGTTGAAGATATTGGAAAGTTCGTAACAAATAATCCTATGATTCTATGTGAACCTATTGACAACCTTAAAGTAAGAGTTAATTACTTAAAATCAAAAAAATTCTCAGATGACCAAATACACCAAATAGTATCAAAGAATGCCTTCTGGTTAATGTTAAGGTAAGTGTTAATTGAGGAGCGTCAGAACAAAAACTGATATATCACATTTTGTAATTTTTTTAATGATGCCAATTGGTTGTTCTAGTACAATAGTTCAAGAGGTTCCGGGTTCGATTCCCAGTGGGGGTGCACTTTGTGTGATGAACACTTTCCAGTCTGGGTGTGTTTATATATCTATAGTATATATTAGTATATATACCATGTTTGCTTGGTTTCCACGACAAGCTAAAAATAGCTTACTGTGTGGTCAAGAAGATCTGTGTGTTGTGAAGTGGGTTATTATTATTATTAATATATCTTGCTCTATGGTTGAAAGCTGATAAATCTGCTCAAATTTCATCCGTGAAATACCTGGATCTGAACATAAACCAATAATTACATCAATCATACTACCTAAATGACAGTGGCAATCTGAACAGATTCTGATAAATCCTTAACATTTTCCTACCAGTGTTTTATCAAATACTGATATATTCTAGTGTTTTATTAAAACCGATATTTCCAATTGGTTTGGTCAATAACCAATATATCCATTTTTCTTTTTTAAACCCAACAGGTACTATAGTCATAAATGCAGAATTTAGGTTTCTAAACAGTGATGCTAACACCAACAAATTGATAGATTTAGCTCAACTCTAAATTAGAAAACCACCGTCTTAAGTTTACACTCTGTATGAGCCTAGAGAAAGATGGATGATTTCATTCACATAATTTGAACTCAAAATTCAACGCGAAATTTCAACTCAATATCTAAGTAGTTTTTTTTTTTTTGCCTCAATGAAAGTTGTGTCGAAATTTTAAAGTTGGGTCTAAAAACCCTTTTTGTAGCCTAAACTTATCTCTAGCGCCACTCAATTTTAGGTATGATTTCTCAGTGTTGGGGCTTCTTCATGTTTTATATTTTTTTACCTTAGAGAGTAATTATTACATTAAATCATAATTACATTACCCATGTAAATTTTGGAATTCTTGTGGGATTTAAGTAGGATGAAAAGTGTTTTATGTCCTTTTCTGTACCCCTCACAATGTGTTTACAAGATTTCATGATGATCGCTTGAGGAGTTAAGAGTGAAAGTATAACAAAAAAAAACTCACTTATTATTTAAGTAGCATTATTAGCAAAAAAATATTTTATAGCAACAAGAACGGGAAAAAATGTTATTTCATTATATCTTTTTAGCACACAGAGAATAGACAGAAGGTTGGGTTATTTTCAAAAATCCTTTGAGTTAAGTGGACAAGAAGTGCGACACTTGGCTTCACAGCAGCCAAAAATTATAACCTACAATCTCCACCATATAAAGACTAATTCATTTGTCATTAAAGAAGAAATGGGATTTGAAGGAAATGAAGTTAAAAAGTTGATCCTAGTCAAACCTAAGTTATGGATGATAAGTAAGTGTAATAGTAAATTTATATCTTAAGACTAGGTAAATTTAGCCTATCAACCAACACCATCTTTCTGCTTTCGGCACGTCTGGTGAATTTCAAATTGCGTCGTAGCTTCTCTCGCCTTAAGATCATTGACCTGAGTAGTATTCAATTGTACTAACACAGCTGATGCTTCGCTCGCTGTGAGTGATGCGTGACTTGTATACTTATTAGTCAGCTACGTGTATTGTGTACCTTTTGAATGTGGTTGTTAGCTATTTGTAAGGGTGATGTTTATTCAATGAGTTTATTTTCCTCTTATTCTGAAAAACTAACAAACTTATTTTCGCTTATCCTGTTTGTTATCGTATACCTACTTTCAGCCCTATAAATATTTGCAGCTAATTTTGCCACACCTTATACCTATAGTTAGCCCCACAATGTAATGTATTTCGTTTGCCTAGCCTAGCAGCTTGGCCGCCAGTACGCGATAGGGCTTAGTAGTTTGAAGTCATTATTACAGTTTAATAGATTTATTGGTAGGTTATAGGGATGTGGACTACTTTTGAAAATCAAAATTCTAACTAGTCCGTCAGTTAGAAAATAAAAAAACAATAGACACGTATTTTTTGCTTTTTCAAATAATTTAAAATATACAGAGATAAAGCGCATTAAAGTTTAGGGTGAGTGGGTCGTGACGTGACTAACCGATAAAACCGCCATACAAACTGACCGAATAATGACGTCACGCGAAATTTCAACTCAATATATGGCCGTTATTTTTTGATTACGTAAAAAAAGAAAAAATACGTGTCTAATATTTTTTAATAATCTACAAGACGGACTAAAAAATAAAAATTAGTCCACATGCCCATTATCTTATTTGGTATTTTTGTATTGGTTTGTAAGTAATTCTATACAGTTTACATACCATGTATAGTTTCTACTTAATGTCCTTTAGAAAACGTCCTTAATATTCTTTCATAATCAGTTGTTATTAAAAAAATTGTTTCAGATCAGAAAGCTTTATTAGAAAGATTTAACTATATACACAATACTTTGAAAATATCTCATGAGACGATACTTTTGTATCCAGGTGTATTATTGTGCAGAAATTTTAAAGTTAAACAAAGGCACTTATTTCTGGAAAAACTTGGAAGAGCACAATATAATCCAAAGAAAGAAAATTATGTACCCATAACAGCTTTATTTGAAGATACAGACACCGAATTCAGTAGAAAATATGCAAAATGTTATGTTAGTGATTATAATAATTTTTTAAAAACCATTTAATCAACCAGATTTACCTAATAACATTTTAGTTTGTATAGCATTTAATGAATGATACAAGAAAGTGTCAAGAATGCCTGCCACAGTGAATACACCACCAATAATAGCACAAACGTTTGTAGCAAAATGACCAATTGACCTGAAAAATAATAAGATAAATCAACACATAGTTTTAACTGAAATAATTATACCAATAAATTAATAAAAAACCACACCTGTCTTTTTCAGTGTATTTAACCATTAACGGAGATAGTTCATAACTAAAAAATGCACCAGGCATACCAGATTCAGCATTAACGTTAGAGACAGATTTCTGGTGTCTTGTCACAGAAAATTGGTTGGTGTATAAAACTGATTTATCTAGTTTGACATACACCGTTGGAACTATCTTGATATAATACTGGAACATAACAGCACCTGAAATAGAAATTATTTAAATAAAAAAAGAGCTTTTATTAAATAGAAAAAAAGGAAACTAAATAATTGATTAGGGAGATATGTGATATGAGTTTTTGAAGTCGGTGCCAAACTAAAATAGGACAACAAAGAACAACACATTGTTATTGGTGAGCTTGGTAGATTCATTGTAGTAATTTTCAGCGTTCTGAATTTACACATTCTTGTTTTGTTAGTTTGGCACGGACTTCAAAAACTAAATAAATATATTCGGGATAGGTACCCAAATAAAAAGGGTTGGGTTGATAAAAATTATTTTGTGACTTTCAGTGGGTTTATTTTTGAAGTCGGTTCTCATTTTTTTTTTAAAGAAATTAAGTAAGCATTTTTGTTTGGGTTTTTGTTTTGGTTTTAATTTTTTTATTTAATACTTTTTAGTGATAGGTAGGTTTTTCATGTTTTTTTGGTTTTGGGTAAATTTTTTTAATAGCTTTGCCCCATGGTCTCTCCAGCGTGAGTTTTGGAATTCCCGTAGGAACTCCACACTGTAGCGTAATTTACTCCAAACATAAGATAGTGAAAGTCCCGTCAAAATCGGTTCAAACGTTTCAGAGATTCACCCGCGCAAACTGGTTTTATTATTCTATTTTATTTTATTTTCTTCTCCTTAAAATTACAAACACAACATAAAAGAATTTTCAAATTCGTGATTTAGAGATTACCCCCTACAACCTCATTAACTCCGGAGTTCCCGCGGGAAACTTATGGACACAGTTCAACCTTTCTTGAATAGGGATGTTGACAACTTTTGAAAATCAAAATTCTAATTAGTCCGTCAGTTAGAAAATAAAAAAACAATAGACACGTATTTTTTGCTTTTTCAAATAAACTTTGATAGATGCATTTCGATTCTTCACTGCTACTTTTGGAAGTAAATCGACACAGTTCAATTCAAATTTCTTGTGTTTATGGCGATGCGTATTTGACATTTCGCCAGGCTCCAGTGTTTCTTTCGTGGGCTTCGTTTAAGGTTGCCGTTACGGTTTTATTAGAGCTTTTTAGTGACTCTGCTGAAGTTGGCTTTATGATGTCGAGCAAGCAATATGAAGATGGAAAAAAGGCAAAAAACAGATTAGACTTACAGTTTTCGAGGCGTTCAAACTTTTGATTCACTGGTAGTTGGAACTGGCACCATATATACACTATATTCCTTATTAATATACTGTTAGTGGGAGCTTAGAGTCTAATGTTAGCATGGTTA
Source organism: Zygaena filipendulae (assembly GCA_907165275.2). NCBI lineage: Eukaryota > Metazoa > Arthropoda > Insecta > Lepidoptera > Zygaenidae > Zygaena > Zygaena filipendulae. Next base: position 6,838,941 of record OU015649.1, read on the forward strand.
ATATAATCACAGAGAATATCTACAAAGGGGGTATTTACACGGCTTAACAGGGATTTCAAGTTAGTAGGTAGCGGAATGTAGTCGGGTAGGAAATCCAATAGAGATGGTCTTCCTGGACAGTTAAAGAAGATATGTTCTGCAGTGCCTTCGTCTAAACCGCACTCACAAAGAGAGCTGTCCTTGACCCTTATTTTAGCTAAGAAGACTGGGGTACACGCATGGCCAATTCGGAGTCTACAAACTGTGGAAGTGACACGCTTGTTGGCCTTACGGTATTTAAAAAACCAGGGTCTGACTGGGATTGAATCTTGAACATCAGCGTAATGCCTTCCTTTCACACGTTTAGAGCGAGACCATATTTCATCCCAACGTGATGTTAAGCAGTCACTAGCAATGGCAATCAAATCACTGCAGTAGGTAGTGTAATGGGAATCACAGCCATATTTCGTTGCGACCTTGGCACAATGGTCAGCAGTTTCATTACCAAGGATTCCAGAGTGACCAGGAATCCAAGCTAGTGCAACTTTAAGATTTTGTTGGTGACATCGAAAGAGAATTTCTTTAATTTTTAACACGAACGGGAATTTTGATTTGCTTCGGAATTGATTGCCAAGGATTGCCTGTAAGCAGCTTTTTGAATCAGAGAAAATCACCACCTGTTTCATTTTATGCGATTCTACATACTTCAATGCTTCGAGGATGGCAATAGCTTCACCCGTGAATACTGAGGACTGCGCGGGGGTTTTAAAACTCAGTATAATTTTATATTTGGGGATCCAGACAGCAGAGCCTACGCAGTCTTTTGGGTGGAGTTTTGAGGCATCGGTAAATATAGCGAGGTAATTGCTAAATTTTTTTTCAAAGATCGAATTGAATCTTGTGTTTGTTGATGGGTCGTCTTTTCGCAAGTCAAGATCTAGAAAAATTTCAGGTTGGAATGTTATCGCTTTGAAAGGAGTTTCAAATAAAGGATTCAACTTACATTGAAAAACTGGACATGGGAGACTAATAAACTTAACAAAACTTTTAAAGATGCACGGTGGTTCCTTATGCGTCCAATATCTGCCAGAGGAAATAAATTCTGAAAGTGAATGTAGTTTTTTAATGAGAGGATGTTCCGAATTTTGAATCATTTTGAATATAAATCTATCTGCCAGATATTGTCTTCTTAAGTGAAGAGGAGGTTCCGCACATTCTACCTGAAGGGCATTAATTGGCGACGATTTCATTGCTCCCGTGATTATTCGCAAGCTTTTGTTTTGGATTTTGTCCAGTGAGTTTAAAGACATTATGCTGCAGGGTTCTAAAAGGAAAGTTCCGTAGTCAAAATGACTGCGTATCAGGGCATTATACAATAGCTTTTGGGTGTATGGATGGCAACCCCACCATGCACCTGACAGTGATCGCAGGATGTTTAAATTTTTCTCACATTTTTTTACTGTTTGATTGATGTGGTGGGAACCCGTCATGCGGGAGTCCAATATAATACCAAGGAACTTAACTTTGTCACTAACTGGGATAACACTGTTGTCGTACCGGATAGCAACGTCAGGGATAAATCGCCGGCGAGTAAAAATAACAACTTTACTTTTTTCTACAGACAAGGACAAACCGTGGTCTAAAAGCCAGTCGTGTAGATACACCATGGCAGAGTTGAGTTTATCTGTGGCTACCTTTATATCACCAGCTGAAGCATATAATGCCAAATCATCCGCGTATTGGAGAGTGTTGCAAAAAGGATTTGTGGATAGGTCGAGATCATGGGTATATATGTTGTACAGAAGGGGACTAAGGACTGACCCTTGTGGAAGACCTTTCCACAGGAGTCTAGGAGGGAGGAGCGAATTTTGGGATGAGATTAAAATAGAGCGGGAAGAAAGGAGATTTGAAATTAGATTTACTATCCTCACAGGAATACTCAGCTGAAGCATTTTTTGCCTGAGTACCGGAAGAAGTACATTATCATACGCGGACGAGATGTCCAAAAAGACCCCGACAAGAGATTCTCCGGCAGATAAGGCGATGCGTATATCCACAGTAAAGCAGGCTAGACTGTCCATTGTGCTAAATCCCTTCCTAAAACCAAACTGACTATTCGCTAGGATGCCTTTACTTTCTACAATCCATTCCAGTCTGTTTTTGAGTAAATGTTCCAAGATTTTAGCTATGGTACATGATAGGGCGATCGGGCGGTAACTGGACGAATCTGTACTGGGTTTCCCTGGCTTTAGGATTGGAACTATTATTTGTGTTTTCCATTCATCAGGGGGGATCCCAGATAAAAATATATTGTTAAGCATGTTAAGAAGCATCTTCTGTGAAGAGGGGCTGGATTTTGTTACAAACGAGTAAGGGATATCATCAGCTCCTGGGGCTGAGTCTTTAAGAGATTCTAGAACTAGTAGAAACTCCTCCTCAGAGAATGGTGCTTCAAATGGATCACTGCTGACTAGTGAAGAAGAAGTAAATATACAGGTCTCAGAGAGGGAGGGGGCAGAAGGGGGGGCGATTCTGTTTGCAAACTGGTCTATCCATGTGGTGTGATCCTGGGAGATGGACTGGTTGACCGACATGGATCCTCGATACCGTCTTACATTTTTCCATACTAATGTAGAATGGATACTAGGAGAGAGGTTTTCACAAAAAAGTTTCCATCCCGATCTTTTCCTTTCAGACAGCAGTCTCCTAGTTTTGGCAGCTACTTCTTTATATTTCAGATAATTTTCCATAGACATATTTAAGTTGTAAATTGATTCAGCATTTTTGCGCAACTTACATGCTGCTGTGCAGTCAGCATCCCACCAGGGTGGAGAGGGGATCTTGTTCCTAGCAGAATTTTTAAGTGGGATGGAGCTATCTGCTGCAGTCAACAGGGCATTCCTAAAATCAGTATATACTGAAAGAAAGTTATCAGTGGAGATATTAGGAAAGTTTGCTACTAAGGAATCCATATTTTCAGAGAAAAGTGACCAGTCAGCTTTAGATAAATTATATTTTAACCGAGGTTTACGAATGGAGATGAATTTAGAGCAATCAGGAAGGGATATTATTATTGGAAAGTGATCACTACCAAACGAATTGGGTAGGATGGACCAGGTAAGAAGAGATGACAGATTGGGGGAGCACAGGGAGAGGTCAACAGCAGATTTAGGGTTTTGAGTGGGGGATACCCTGCGGGTAGGGGAGCCGTCGTTTAATATACACAGGTCGCAGTCATCAAGTAGGTCTAAAAATATGGGTGAGAAGGAGTCACAAAAGTGTGAACCCCAAACCGAATGGTGAATGTTAAAATCCCCAAGCACAATCACAGGGGGAGGGAGAGATGAGATAATAGAGGACAAGGAAGAAAGGATAAGGGCACTGGGATCAGGAATATATACAGATAGGAAGGTGTAGTCCAAAGCTTTGACAGCCACAACATTAAACAAGTTGTTACTTTGAGGTTGAATAGGGATTTGTGAAAAAGTAATTGAATTTGAAACTAAAATGCAACAACCTGCATGACCATCATTCCTGTCATCCCGAAGACATGTAAAACCAGAAACCCTAAATTGGGACCCCGGTGTCAACCATGTCTCCTGGATGGCAAGAACAAGGGGCTTAAATTTATTTATAAGAAAAATTAAGTCAGATTTTTTATTATTAATGCTTCTACAGTTCCACTGAAGAATTGTTTGAGTGAAGGTGGTTGACTATAGAAGAAAGCTCAGTAAGTTTTTGATAGAGGTTGTTCGGTAGACCAACATCATTGAATTTAAGAAGAATATTAATAAGAGAAGAAATTAGTAGTTCTAAGAGATTATCGTTTGTTGAGGGGGGAGAGGGGGAGAGAGCACACCCATTGGGTGTCATGTGTACTGGGTTATTAATTATTTCCTGGTGGGCCTGCCTGTCAAAACCCGGACTGGCAGCTGGGGAGTAGGGACGTCTAGGAGTGGAGATAGTTTTCTTATATGAGCTAGTTAATGGAATAGGAGTAGGGCGAAGAGGAGAGGGGTTGGATTGGGACTGAATGTGGCGGATGGGGGATGGGAGGGGACCAGTGGCGTCCACAAAAGACCTCCTAACCTGGGGGAATCTTGCAGAAGCCTCCAGGTAGGAAATATTCTCCTGCGACATCACCAGTTTTATGGACTTTTGACGGGAGTGTTCTGGGCAGGAGGAATGGGTAGCCCGATGAGGGCCTGAGCAGAGGAGGCATGTGGGAGTTTGCTTCTCACAGGAGGAACCTTCATGAGGCTGCGAACAAACAAAACAACGTGGGGATGATCTGCATTGCGCTGCAATGTGGCCAAATCTACAGCACTTGTTGCACTGGATAGTGGGCAGAATGTATGTCTCGACTGGGAGAGAGTTATAAAAACAATAGATGTGATCCGGTAGTTTCTGTCCATAGAAGGTGACCACAACAGTTTGGGTTGGAACCCACACTGGTGAGCCACCCTCCGTGGTCTTTCTGTTCAGACGGCGAGCTTTAATGACACGTCCACCGTTTGGGACATCTATAGCCTTCACAAATTCTTCCAGGGTCCATTCGACTGGAACAAAGCGCACTATACCCATGCGAGTAACATTGAATGATGGGATACTTGCTTCATATTTTGCACCATTCAGAGCAGGGTGATCAAGGAAGGCATTAGCGTCTATTGCAGTTTTAAATTGAACCGAGATTCGGTTGCGGCCTACCCGCTTCACTCCATCTGCGACTACATTTCGGACCTTGTTATTATAGAGAAAGTGGCCAAACTTAATGGGTCTCAGTACAGGTCCTGCCGAAGAATCGGTCACAGAAATACTAACATGTACCAGAAAGGGACCAAAGTCCTCTTCTGAGTACTTGGTTTTTTTTTCGGTAAAATCTGGGTGAGTAAAAGTGGATTGTAATGCGGCCGATGCTTGAGCAGGACTTACGATTACTTTTTTTGATGGCACTGAGTTACTGTTGATTAGTGTACGTTTCCTTGACTGGGATAGACATGACGTGTCAATATCCATTTCTGTGGAAGGAATGATCAGATTACTATCATATTGTGACAACTCCGCATAGCCTCCCCCGGGGTCGGGGGGCTCTGCCATCTCAATCACACAATCACCGTTTTACCTTCGTTAAAACTCACTTACTTAATCCTATGTCAATTACCACCACCAAAATAGACTTAATACAGTGGATCAACGAATTATACACCCAGTAAATTGGCCAAAAAGACGCTGCAAGGAAGAACACTTGTGTCTCACATTCAACCTGAAAGCAGAGTCAATCGACACAGTTCAACCTTAATTTCGCTTTTGGATATTGAAGTTATCTGTCTGTCAGTGTCACATGACCCTGTCAATACGACAGTGACATTTCTATCACAGATTAATAAGGCGTAATTTTGAACTAGTGACGTCATTCCGCGTTTCGGCGGTAAGGTCTAAAGTAGGAACTTTGAAACGCTCTATTTAATTAATTTATGCATATTTTTTTTTCTTTATCTTGCTTTGTTTAAGGAGGCCATATATCTTTACAATAGACTGAAAAAAAAAATCATGCAAGTACCCTAATATTTTTAGCAATTAAAGTAATTATGGCGAAACGCCAATGACAGTATTAGATTGTTCTCCAAATAAAACACGATTCCCATTTCCCTCTCGAAAACCAGTCCATAATTTCGCTTTTGGATATTGAAGTTTTGTCTGTCAGTGTAGGTAACTCAAAACGACAGTGACATCTCTATCACAGATTAAGGCGTAATTTTTATCTAGTGACGTCATTCTGCGTTTTGGCGGTAAGATCAAAAGTAGGAATTTTGAAACGCTCTATTCAATTAATTTCTTGCTTTGTTAAAGTAAATAATAGACTAAAAAAATCATACAAGTACCCATCGTGTCATCGTCGTGGCGGTGTCATTCAGTCGATGCAGTGGCGTAGTAGATAATAAAACACACACCCTCAGAACAGTAGTTATTGTTCTGAGCACGCACACACCCAACGAATTGTCACACATTGTCATTGGCACAATTATTTAAAAGTTGCCATTTAATAAAAAAGAAGAAGAATCGTGCTTTCGTTCAATTGCCATTTACCACCAGTCCAAACGGCAAACACATGTTTTTAGTTGTCCTAAACTCACATCCTCCTTCTATGACTCACTTCCGACAAAGATCTCTCGCCCTACCAACATGAAATGTCTCCTTACTCTCACTTTCTCCCCATTTGTAAAGAAACTAGCTAAATTTATAGAAACTAACAATTTATATTTATGAATGCTCTTTGTGTTTATGTATATTATGTAGTTAGTATTATAAAAAAACTTTTGCCTCACCCGCCTTCCTCAACACCCCCTTTGTGGTATAACACCTTTAACATACCTTCCTTCACTAACTATATCTACTAACTTTTGTGTTGTCGTTTTTTTTAGGTAAACTCAGGCCTTGGTTAGTATCAATCCCACCGAACAAGCTTGTGCTCCTTCGTTTACTTTCAACTACGTGACATTGGCGGAGTCACTGTGAGTAAAGCAACACAGTGGAAGCCATATTTTAAAAGAAGAAGAAGAAGAGTTATGATGGAGAATGTCACTTTTCAGCATCTATTTTGGACCCTGAGCAGGAAACTGGTTTTCAAGAGAGCAATGTTTTAACTTGGGGAACAATCTAACATTGTCTTTGGCGTTTCGCCATAATTGAAGAAGTAGATGAAGAGACTTTTGTTAATAAGAAACATTGTCATTGGCAAATTATTATTATAGACGCCATTATTAAAGAAGAAGAGAATTCAAATCGAGTTAACTCGAATTTAGCACAACTCGAGTTAGTATTTAGTAATCGAGTTGACACATCTCTACTCAACAGTCAACACCTTACTACAGTGTGAAATGTGAATTGTGATGTAAATAGGTAGCAATAAATTGAAAATCTCCATTTCTGGTGGTCAGGACCAGGTTATAATCATAATATTTAATCACAATGCCGGTTCCCGGAGGTTTATATCAAAACCAAGGCCCAACATGCTTTGATAAAATGAAAATGGGTTTTATGATAGGATTTTGTGTTGGCATGGCGAGTGGAGGACTCTTTGGTGGATTTACTGCTCTAAGGTTAGTCAGAAAATAACGGGTAAAACCTTGTGATAAAGTCACCTGGTTATGGTCCGTGGTAGAATTTAAACAGCATTTTTAATTCGATAAAAGCGATTTAAAGAATGTCTTTGGATAAAAGTTAAAACCAAAACAAAATCGCATGTTTCTTTATCTAAAAGGCTTAAGTACCTATACAAATGATTCCAGGTTTTTGTCTGAATCCGGTAGAATGTCATCGTAACAGCATAGGTACCTAGTGTTTTCCAATTTGAAACATAAAATTATTCGAGATTTTTTTCACATTGGTCATACTTACCAACCTACATACCTTATTATACATATTTCAGGTATGGAGCAAGGGGAAGAGAATTGGTTCATTCTGTGGGAAAAGTAATGCTTCAAGGAGGTGGTACTTTTGGAACATTTATGGCTATTGGAACTGGAATACGCTGTTGAAACAATTGTGTTCAAAACAATATTTGCATAGGTACAACTAATAGTTATATCACATTATTATACTTAGATTAAAGGTTGGTTATAATATAAAATCCTTTTTTATTTTGCCTACATAGTGAATACATATTTATTTCACAAAGAATTAGCTGATGAGGTAATAGGCTGGTTTCCTACCAGAGCAGTAGAGAGATGTTTTGTAAATATACATAACTAGGTGTGCCCTCCAGTTTTACCCGCGTGAGTTTCGGAACCCCTGCAGGAACTCCAAAATAGTCTAATTTACTCCTTATAATATTGGCAGTAACTTATAAGCAGTGAAAGCCCTGTCAAAATTAGTCCAAACATTTCAGAAAATCACCTGCATAGTTCCAGAATTCCTGCAGGAACTTTTTTCTAAAATAAACTAGCCTGAGTTACTCCTTATAACATCAGCTATCTGCCAGTGAAAATTCCGTCAAAATCAGTCCAGCCATTTCAGAGATTAGCCAAAACAGACAGACAAAAATTGAAAGAATTGATTTTTTGTTTGTGGGTACTGTTCATACTTTCTTATGCATTTAGTGAAATGCTGTTAATTTGGAATTACAGTCATTTCAATTTTATTTATATGTAGGCTGTAGGTATAGATACAAAGACATTCTATACTATACTATCATTGTATAGACTATAGATAGATACAGAAAGGGGATGTGGAAAGAAAATCTTTTAGTAATTTGTAAAACAACTCTTCCCATCTTTGCATTGCAAAACAAGACCTTAACCTCAATTAGCTTAATTAAACAAAAATATATATATTTATTGGTGTAATATATTTTTAGTTAGCACTGAAAAAGTTTTGTATTTGGAATAAGGATGTACCTAGTTGAATGTCTTCTTCTTTTTAACTGACTTTCTCAATTCAACGTTGTTACCTCATAACTTGATTGGGTTTTTTGCCTTTAATAAAAACTTATTATTATTATTATAACTTTTGACTGGGTGCACTGGTTTTAATGATTCTTTTTTTATTTGAAAGCTGGTGCTTCCCGTTGGGCCCCATTGTCATGAAATCAGGATCTGATGATGGGATCTTGGAGAAATCGAGTGAATTCTTCAAAAATTATAAGCTCACCCATAGTAATTCGGGTATTTTTAAAGTAAATCGTTCATTTGCTTTCGGAATGCAAAATTTGAAGTGGAACTGATGATGAAGACCACAAATGGTCATTGGAACTACTCAACAATAGGTATTTCACAGTTTCCGATTCGTTAACTTTAATAATATGATTTCAAAAAAAATTATGCTCGTCACAATGTATATAGCGAAGTGGAACTGATGGTCATGTACCAGGAGAACTCCGCAATAATTAACGTCATCGCACGCATAACGCATCGGGAAAAGCAATATTTTGTAAAAGGTGATGTGCAGTAGAAATTAGGCTATTGTAGATAAATTACAAACTAAACTGTTTTTGGAAGTTGGTTTTTTTTTGTTATTTTGCTCAACACTAGGTAAATGACACCTCAGAACTCCACAATTGTTGGTTTTAATTCTCATAAGACTCATGGGAGCAGTCTCATGAATCGTGATTGGTGAACACAAAGTTTCACATTCTAGTCTGATAAATCTTATTTATCTCTCTACACATCTATCTTTTTCTATTGTAAATGCTCCAAATGACTTTGTCTAGGTCCAAATTAAGTAGTGTTGGCGATGAATGTCGGTGTTTAGATAAACCTGGGTCTTTTAACATTTTAAAATTTAAAAAATATTAATACTGTACCTATATTATTTACCTACTTAAATAAATAAATCATTTGCTTGGTCAATGTCTATTCTCTGTTGTGTAATAGTTTTCCAAAGATTGTTGTGAAACTTCCTATGCTTTCAGAAATACATGTTTCTTCTTGTTGGTCAACTTGAGAAACTATTCATAAGGTTGATGTTGGGGGGCTATTTTATTTTGGTGCCATACTTACAGGTTAAGCAGATAACTAATGTGTATTAATAATAATTGAAATAAAAACGTACCTTCTTTTGCTAAACCTTTAACTCCATCAAGAGGAGCTGTATTAGCACTTTTTATATCAGATCCAAAAGACAAATGTTGTATAACATGTGTTGTGTTAAATACAGAGGAGGAGTAAGGTTGTACATCATGAACATGTACATGGTTGATAGTAAAGCTTTTCCCTGGTGCTATGTGGAAACTTCCACCTACCTGAAATTTGTCGTTAGTTTATGTAGGTACAGTAATTATTTTAAATGATTTGGATGCTAAGATTATTTTGTTATTATTGATAGGCTAGGTATTTTAGCACAAGTCACAACTCATCTAAGATCAATAATAAAATATTATTACCCGATTCACTTCCATGTAACCAAAAATTCGGCAGCCTTCTTTGAGAGCTAAATTAGTGCTTTCAAGAGATTCATCATCTTTGCACTGTTCTATAGTAGCCAAATCTGGTAAAGCCCATCTTCTTAGTCTGTAAGCCTCTTTGACATCTTCACAGGTGTTACAACACCTGTAATAATATCTTTATCTGAGAGGGCATACGCCAATACCATAATTATGTACATCTTCTATTATTATAGTATTACATTATGTGTACAATATTATGAAATGATAATTAACTTTAATTTAATATAATAAACATATCTGATTGCGAATTTTGTTACAATTTTTTTACTTAAAATTAAGTATTCATTAAAACAACTCTGAGTGCAAGTCTTTAAATTCTTGTTTTTATGAAGTAATCACTAAAACGACTCTGAGTGCAGGTCTTTAAAATCTTGTTTTAAATCATTACTTACTGAGAGTCATTGAATGTTGCACCATAGCAACTTCCACATAATATTGGTGCCTCTTTTGATTTAGTGAACTTTGCCTAAAACAATTGTATGAATTAGGACAATTAGGTACCTACTGATATTTAAATATTTTTTCCATTTAATTGTATTTATGTTTTGGACAATTATGCTAATAAAAAATGATTAATTTAAGATTAAAATGAAACCAATAGCTGATGCCCACAGCTCCACTAGCAAAGTGCACAAATATCACTCTACCCATACCACACCTTAGGTTTCAAATTGTCAAATCTCTTTGTGTAAATGATTGTGATTAAAGATTTTATTTAATCAGTTATGGCTATACTTTATAGCTAAAATCATATTTAACAATTGCCGTATGATACATGTACAAATTGCTTTTTCATATTCTACTATATCCACATTTTTCTTTTAAATGTTTAACCAACTTCCAAAAAAGGAGGAGGTTCTCAATGCTACTTTTTTTTGTATGTTTGTTATTTAAGCGATTACTCGAAGACGGCTGGACCGATGTGAAAAATTCTTTTTTTGTTTGAAAGGGTATATTTCGAGGTGGTCCCATTGTCGTGAAGTTAGGGTCTGATGATGGGATCTTGGGAGAAACCCAGGGAATTAAATATATAGTATTTCACCGTTTTAGATTCGATTAGATAAATTGTCACTTAAATTATAAACCAAGTGACTTAAAAATGAAAAATAAATAAAATTTTAAGTTTGTAACACAAAAATGCACTTACACTAAAAAGTTATAATTAACAAAATACCGATCGGTTTGAAGTCGGTGCCAAGCCCACTCACATCTGCCTGGGACCTATTTGGCTTATTATTATATTTATAATGCATGGATTGACTCCTAGCTACAATTTAAATACCTACCTAAATGAGAAATTAGTCATTAGTAAAGTCTATAGCTAAAAATAAACTGAAAATTACAGTAGATGTTGAGATTTCTTCTTTTTTTGGCTCCTCAATTGGTTTTCCACTTAAATTTAACCTTTGTTTATGAATACTATGTTCCATTTGAAGTTGTTGTTCTCCAGAGGAATCCATGGCATCTAGTACTAAATCTGAAGCAAATATGATTTGGTTTTATCAAAGAATCGACATATTCATAGAGGAAAAATAATTGATAATAACTAATTCGAACTAGGTAATTCCTCATAGGTAAGTAGGTAGTTCTTTATATTAAATTTCAACATAATAATTATTCAAAATCTGTAATAAGTACTAACAACTGCACGAAATACCAGGCACAACTACATCCAAGTTTATTTTTAGCTTATGTCCTCTTGAAGTATCCACAAACAATTCTTCTGATACATTTGGTGACATGTAGGTACTAAGTTCCGACAAAAACAAAAGTATCATTACAATGGTTCCTGTCAATGTAACTGAAAAAACAGTAAGAGGCTGACATTTTTATTCAATTCTTCATTATTAAATCAGATTCCCCTCAGGTCATGTCGCTAATTATATAAAAAAGCAGGTAAATAGGTAACAAGTACTTGCTGCTCCGCTTGTTGTTTTCACTCTGAAATCCTCCAAAGTTTTAGCGTATGCATCAAATTGTTTAAATTTATCAATAAATTGCGAAGTCATTTCTATTTACTATTTTCACAGGACCTATTGATCAATTGATCTTAACCGTAATTCCGTAATCCGTATACGCCGGTATACCAGCGGTAGTATCCACAAATTAACTAGACATAGTCAGAGAGAAGGTAATCACTTGGACATAGTAGTATCCAAAGAGTAACATAAGCATGTAGTATCTCTAAGTATATAGTTTGTGTATACCAGAGAATTTAAGGAAGTAAAAAAATAATCGATTAATAAAAGAAAAAATCGATTTCAATAAATGATTTTTTTTTTATGAATAATCATACATTTTATGAATAAGACATTTCTATCACAGATTAATAAGGTGTAATTTTGAACTAGTGACGTCATTCCGCGTTTCCGCGGTAAGGTCTTAAGTAGGAACTTTGAAACGCTCTATTTAATTAATTTATGCATATTTTTTTTTCTTTTTCTTGCTTTGTTTAAGTAGGCCATATATCTTTAAAATAGACTGAAAAAAAAATTCATGCAAGTACCCTATTCTTAGATGTGGCCACGACATCCCAATATAAGTAACAAAAGAATATACCTAACAAGTTGAAGTGATAATTAATAATTACGTTAGTAATTATTTAAACTATTATAATATTAAACTACTAATATTAAATTATTATTAAACTTGGAATGATTGTTATTAAAATTTCCGTCATAATTTGAGACAGTAATTACTAAAAACTACCTTCATTATATTGAATACTATACTACTAAACGGAGTATTTTTTGTTTTTTCAAATAAATTAAAAGGTACAGAGATAAAGCGCAATAAAGTTTAGGGTGAGGGGGTCGTGATGTCACTAACCGCTAAAACCACCATAAAAACTTATTATTTTATCTGTGATACAAACTGTCCGAATAGTGACGTCACGCAAAATTTCAACTCAATGTATCGCTGTTACTTTTTGATTACGTACCTAAAAAAAGAAAAAATTCGTGACCAATATTTTTTATTAATCTTCAAGACGGGCTAAAAAAAAGTTATTCAACATGCCCATTACAAAAGAAATAACTGTTAATAGCATCATCGACATAACGACATTTCTTGATTATTTCCATAGATTTATTATGGCTAACTACGTAGTTAGCCATAATAAATCTATGATTATTTCAGGAATAGAGGTGCGTGGTGCAGGCACTCGACAGTTCAAATTTTAAAAAACTTTTGTTATCAATAGACAATAGATGGCGCAATATTACTAATATAATAAATAAAGCCAAGCTTGTGTAAAAAAATCTTACAGACCAAATAGCAGATATATATGATAATATTTGCATTCTGTAGCTATTTTTTATTAGTTATTTTTATGTGCTATGTAATATGTATAACGAACAGTGAACAGTTTCACCGTCACGCGTGGTACGTACAGTATGTACTATGTTCTCTTATTTGTCTGTGGTACGTACTACTTAGGTAGGTAGGTACCACAGACAAATAAGAGAACATCGATCTCTTGAGTCTTGGCTCTTCTCTTGCTGATTCTTTGGTTTCGAGTTCGACTTTTGAGTTTCGACTTTCGGTCTTCAAACAACGTGTCGGTGTATGTGCTAAGGTAGGGAATTAATTAATTAAATTATATTTCCCAGTAATATTTCGAGATACGTGCTACTTAGCAAATATTTTCAGTCTTGCTACTAATATGATGCAATACTAGTGTTTTATTGACCATAATATACCTATACGACAGTATGGAATAGAAACATATGGCAAGAAAAAAGGAATATTGTGGTTTTATCTGATAAGTAATTAAAATTGTAGTTAACTTAACTTTTGACTAATAGGTACTTAATTCAAATTATGACTATGAAATTATGCTTAGAAAGATGTGCAAGTCAACCTTATTTCCTTGTATTACCTCGTTCTGTTGCTGATGCCCCATTTTACCGATGTATCTCAATAAGAAATTCTCAGTGCCTTTCTCACTTTGAGTGAGTGCAGTTACTAATTCTTCAAATTTTTAAATATATGAAAACTTACGAAGGTACAGATTGTTTAATGAATAATAAACTTTGAGAAGGAGAGAAAAAGAATGAGTTTACCAGGTGAGGCTGGCACTAAATGCTCCTCACTGACTGCTGTCCATGAGTGCTTGCTTTACATTTTGACAGCCTTAGTCCTCAAATCCTATAAACTTCCATTTTACCAAATTTGTTTAAAATTGTTGTCATGTGCTGTGAAATTTTGTTGAATAAATAAATAAATAAATAAATTTAAATAAAATCACATTGAAATACAAAAAATATAGTTTAATCACAGACATTTATCCCATATTTAAATTGAGAATAAAACTAGTTTTATGTGCAGAATAAACACTGCTTTCCACTCCAAATTAAACAATGATATTGTAAGAAAAGTTATGATTTTAAAAAAATAATTAATTGGTACCTATTTGTAAAGCCTAGAGATTTTTTTGCACCACTTTATTTAGGTTTAGTCTGCTGACACCCATCATAAACAAGACATTTACAAGCATGAGAAGTGAATAGTAGATTTTAGAACAAGTGCACAAAACTAACCAATTTTTCTCTGAGATTTTTAGCAGCCCGAGTCCGATTTAAAAAATAATTAATTGGTACCTAATTGTAAAGCCTAGAGATTTTTTGCACCACTTTATTTAGGTTTAGTCTGCTGACACCCATCATAAACAAGACATTTACAAGCATGAGAAGTGAATAGTAGATTTTAGAACAAGTGCACAAAACTAACCAATTTTTCTCTGAGATTTTTAGCAGCCCGAGCCAAAGGGAAAGGCTGATATTAATGTCCAGGATAAAATAGTTTTGTGGACGAGTTATAAACTCTGCTTTTCACTTCGATTGTGAGGAAATAAAACAGTAGGTAGTATAACATAACATTTCTTTAGTTAAAATTCAAAGTAAAGTTAGTACAGTTTTGAATACTGAAGGAAATTGTTTTTCCCAGCATATAAACGGTATTTATGTCTTATCAAATACAAAAGGCAAATATATTAAAGTAAATATTATAAAATAACAAATCCTATCTATGAACTTCTTATTGTGTTTGGCTGTATGGCTCATTTTCTTTTCCTTAATATAGATACATTTATGAGTAGATACGTTAATGCACTTGTGCACAAAATTCGATTTTGTGTAGCCTATATCCTGCACAAATAAGCACTTTCAGAGCATGAAAAGTGAAGAAATACTTTATGGTTTAAATATTTAAGAAAATTCTATGAAATATATCAGTAGAGACCTTCCATTGGCCTTCCTTCCATTCCATGTTTGTGTGGTAATTTATTGAAAATAAATCTAATAGGCTCCATCCTGTAGATTAATAAAAAATATTGGACACGTATTTTTTCTCTTTTTCCGTAATCAAAAAATAACAGCGATACATTGAGTTGAAATTTCGCGTGACGTCACTAACTAGTGCAGTTTGTATGGTGGCTTTTTGCTGTAAGTGATGTCACGAGCCCCCACCCTAAACTTTAATCCGCTTTATCTCTGTGTATTTTCATTTATTTGAAAAATAAAAAAATATGTGTCTAATGAATTTTTAATTTTCTAAAATACGGACTAATTAGAATTTTGATTTTCAAATGTTGTCAACATATTATTATCCTACTAATATTATAAATGTGAAAGTGTAGATGTTTGGATGTTTGTTACTCAATCACGCAAAAACGGCTGAACGGCTTTGGATGAAATTTGGCACGTACGTTGTCAGGGGTACAGAGAAAGACATAGGGTACTTTTTATCTCGAAATTACCGCGGGTGAAACCGCGGGGCACAGCTAGTAATATATAAATACTTCTGCCTGTGTCTGTCTGTTCGGAATAAACTCAAAGACTACTGAACGGATTAGGGTTCAATAAAGGGATTAAGGAATAAAGTGATTCAAGAAGATGGTTTACCTACATGTAGGGTTTATCCTGGAATTCCCGCGGGAACTCTGAAGTTATCGCGGGTGAATCCGCGGAAGACAGCAATGTCAAATATGCAACTGGCTACTTGACTAACTTTTTTTTTAGTCCGTCGTGTAGATTATTAAAAAAAATATTGGACACGTATTTTTTCTTTTTTTACGTAATCAAAAAATAACGGCGATACATTGAGTTGAAATTTATCGTAACGTCACAACCCGGTGCAGTTAGTACGGGGTATGATAATGACGTCACGAGTTCCCTACCCTAAACTTTAATGAGCTTTATCTATGTTTATTTTCATTAACTTGAAAAAGCAAAAAATACTCGTCTATTTTTTTTTTTTTTCTAACTGACGGACTAATTAGAATTTTGATTTTCATACCCCGAAAATACCCAATTGTGGAAGCTATACATAATACATATGCCATCCACCCTGCCAAATAATTGCACGACATTATTTTTTATATGTACGTTCTTTTTTTTAACATATTTTATTACTTTTTCAGATTAACTGGTGCACAATGGATACTTCAATGAGTGGAAATCAAATACGTCAAACATTTATTGACTTTTTTATTGGAAAAGGGCATAAATATGTTCATTCTTCATCAACAATACCTCTGGATGACCCAACCTTACTATTTGCTAATGCTGGTATGAATCAGTTTAAACCAATTTTTTTAGGATCTGTTGATCCCAACTCTGATATGGCTAATTATGTGCGTGTTGTTAATACACAAAAATGTATTAGAGCTGGTGGAAAACATAATGATTTAGATGATGTGGGTAAAGATGTGTATCACCACACATTCTTTGAAATGATGGGCAATTGGTCTTTTGGCGATTACTTCAAAAAAGAAATATGCACTTGGGCTTGGGAACTCTTAACTGAAGTTTACAAGTTGCCATCTGATAGACTCTATGTTACGTATTTTGGCGGCAATACTTCAGTAGGACTAGACCCAGATTTTGAATGCAAAAATATATGGCTAAGTTTGGGGGTTCCAGAAGCACATATTCTCCCTGGTAGTATGAAAGATAATTTTTGGGAGATGGGGGAGACAGGACCTTGTGGACCTTGTTCTGAATTGCATTATGATAGGATCGGAAATCGTAATGCAGCAAATCTTGTCAATATGGATGATCCAGATGTCTTAGAAATTTGGAATCTAGTATTTATACAGTTTAATAGAGAAACAGATGGCTCTCTGAAACTATTACCTAAGAAACATATTGACTGTGGATTGGGTCTTGAGAGATTGGTATCAGTAATTCAAAGCAAAAGAGCTAACTATGATACAGATTTCTTTGTGCCTTTATTTGATGCCATTCAACAAGGTACTGGTATTAGACCTTACACTGGAAAGGTTGGTGTTGACGATGTCGATGGAATTGATATGGCTTATCGTGTACTAGCAGATCATGCTAGAACTTTAACAATAGCACTCTCTGATGGTGGCTGCCCTGATAATACTGGAAGAGGATATGTTTTACGCCGAATTTTAAGAAGAGCCGTGCGTTATGCATCTGAAAAACTAAATGCAAAACCTGGCTTTTTTGCGTCATTAGTCAATACAGTAGTAAAATTGTTAGGAGATGTTTTTCCTGAAATAAAGAGGGATCCAAATACTATAATTCAAATTATTAATGAAGAGGAGATTCAATTTCTCAAAACTTTAACACGTGGCCGAAATTTACTTAATAGAACGATTGAAAAACTTAGTGGATCTAAAATCGTTCCTGGTGATCTAGCTTGGCGTCTTTATGATACTTACGGATTTCCCATAGATTTAACCCAGCTCATGTGTGAAGAAAGAGGTTTAACAATTGACATGGAGAAATATGAAAAAGCCAAAAAAGAATCTCTATTAGCATCTCAAGGAAAATTAGCAGGACAGGAAGATTTGATTACTTTAGATATACACGCTATAAGTTATTTACAGGAAAGTGGAATCCCGGTGACAGACGATTCTCCTAAATATAATTATGTAGCCAGCTCAATCGAAAAACATGCGACTTATTCGTTTGCCCCTTGCGATGGAAGGGTACTTGCGCTCCGTGCAAATAAAGATTTCGTCGAAGAAGTTAGCTCTGGTCTTGAGTGCGGTATTATTTTGGATCAAACTAATTTTTATGCTGAACAAGGAGGTCAAATATTTGATGAAGGGTATATGGTAAAAGTAAATGATGATAGTGTTGAGTTTACAGTAAAAAACGTACAAGTTAAAGGTGGATATGTTCTACATATTGGAAAAGTAGAGGGCACAATTAAAGTTGGCGATATATTATCATTAAATATTGATACTGAGAGAAGGAGACTCATAATGAATAATCATACAGGAACACATATATTGAACAACGTATTGAGGAAAGTTCTCGGAAATGATTCTGATCAAAGAGGATCATTGGTCATGCCTGATCGACTTAGATTTGATTTTACCAACAAGGGCCCTATGAGTTCAAAACAGATAAAAGATACAGAGGATGAAATTAATTCCATCATAACTGCAAATAAACCAGTATACGCAAAGCATACGAAGTTAGCAGATGCTAAAAAAATTAATGGTTTGAGGGCAATGTTTGACGAACACTATCCAGATCCAGTTCGTGTTGTGTCTGTTGGCATACCCGTAGAAGAACTGGAAAAATGTCCAGACGGTCCCAACGGCTACGAAACTTCTGTTGAATTTTGCGGAGGTTCTCATTTGCATCAAACAGGCCACATTGGAGAATATGTTATAGTTAGTGAGGAAGGGATTGCTAAAGGTATTCGAAGAATTGTCGCGCTTACCGGACCAGAAGCAACTAAAGCATTGAATAAATTGAGTGTCTTAGAAAATGAAGTCAACAATATTGCTAACTTTATTAAAGAACAGAGCGATATACATCAAAAAACTATTCTAAGGAGAATTATTGATCTTAACAACGAAATATCACACGCTCAGATATCTTATTGGAAGAAAGATGAATTACGGAGTATGCTCAACTGCCTGAAAAAACAGCTGGATGATAAAGAAAGAGCTGATAAAGCTGCAGTCGTCAATGAGGTTACTAAAAAAGCAAAGGAGTTGTGCCTCGAAAATGACAAATCTGATATAATCGTAGAAGTACTAGAGGCGTTTGCCAATACAAAGGCTTTAGATAGCGCTTTGAAACAAGTTAAACAGTTTTGTCCCAAGGCAGCAGCCATGTTTTTTTCTGTCGACGATGACGAAAAAAAAATTTATTGCCTTGCGTATGTTCCTAAAAATTTAAATGAGAAAGGATTGCTAGCTTCCGATTGGATTAAATCTGTAGTCAATATAATTGGTGGTAAAGGTGGCGGGAAGGCGGAATCAGCGCAAGCTTCCGGTACCAATCCGAAAAATCTGCATCAAGCAATGAAAATGGCTCAAGAGTTCGCTAAATCTAAGTTAGTATAACTTATATTATTATTATATTATATACTTATTGTATTAAATGCACAATTTGTGTGTTTTCAGCTGTTTATGCAGAAAGTAATGTTTTAAATTTACATTCTGTTAATAAGATGTTTAGATAAAAAGACTTTGCTTATTTGCTACTACATCATGTTTATGTCATTCTTTACCTCATCCATTAGACTTACGCAGCGTAAATATGCTTCGATTTATCATGAAAAGAATAATTATAAAACTATATTTATTTCAATAATTTAGTAGAAACAGGTTCAGCAGTTTATGGTATCGTAAATTTTTCGAGGATGAGGGTTTCATTTCTGAAATAAACTTTTTACTCGTCCATAGAAAAAAGCGAGTAACTGGTAAAAACAAAAAATAAATAAAAGAATTAAAACCAAAAAACTCAAACAAAAATGCTTACTTAATTTCTTTAAAAAAAAGAGAACCGACTGAAAATCATAAAATAATTTTTATAAATCCAACTCCTTTTATTTGGGTATATTTACTTATTTTTTTAAGTCGGTGCCAAACTAAAATAGGACAACAAAGTATAGTAATTTTCAGTGTTCTGAATTTACACTTTTTTGTTTTGTTAGTTTGGCACCGACTTCAAAAACTAAATAAATATACCCATAGGTATGCCTAAATAAAAGGGGTTGGGTTTATAAAACTTATTTTATGATTTCCAGTGGGTTTATTTTTCAAGTCAGTTCTCTAGTTTTTTTTTTAAGAAATTAAGTAAGCATTTTTGTTTGGATTTTTCTTTTGGTTTTAATTTTTTTTATATATTTATTTTTATTTTATACTTTTAGTAAAAAATAATTATTTCATGTTTTTTGGTTTTGGGTACATTTTTTTACTAGCTTTGCCCCAGTCTCACCGGCGTGAGTTTCGGAGTTCCCGTAGGATCTCCACAGTAGCCTAATTTACTCCTTATAATCTCAGATAATTAGCAGTGAAAGTCCCATCAAAATCGGTTCAAACGTTTAAGAGATTCACCCGCGTGAGTTTCGCAATTCCCACAGGAATTCCAAACTGCTTTTATTCTTCTTCTCCTTACAATAACAATCACAACATGAACAATTTTCCAAATTCGGTTCAGTAAATCCAGAGATACAACCTCATAAACTCACTATCTCCAGAGTTTCCGCGGGAATTCTGGGATAAAAAGTACCCTCAGGATCACTGTAGGCTTCTTTATAAGTGAAAGAATTTTAAAAATCAGTTCAGTAGATCCAGAGATAACCCCCTACAATTAAGTCTGTTAATCAGTATTGTGGGCTGAGTTTTTTCAGGATTCTGAAAAAACTACATACCCGATTCATGAAAATTTTATACTAAAACCTTCTCCAGAATGTAACAAATAGTTACATACCCAAAAACCGCATCAAAATCGCTTCGGCCAAACGCGAGATAATCTTGCATAAACATACTAGGCTTACTCTTGATTAGCGGATAAAGCTAAAAGATGTCACTAGTTGTGTTTGTCTCCCGTTCCATGTGAAGTCAGAAGTGTTCCAAACAAATTCAATCTAAATAATAGCAACACACTGTTTGAATCTTACTTGCATTGAAACTGTAGCATAATAATTATGTTTATACCTATGGGCATTCAAGTTAAAAAATACCATATGTGAAAAACTAAAAAGCTAAAAATAACAAAATACCGATTTAATCCAACAGACAAAAATCACAACAGATAAGATCAGGGCCGGCTTTACCGGGGGTGCAAGCGGTGCGGTGCACCCGGGCACGGAGCGCCAGGGGGTGCCTGTTTTTGGATATTTAATTGAACTTAAAGCCATTCGACCATTGCACAGTTTTATATACTTGTTACTTACGACAAATATGTATGCGCAAGCAAAAAAAAAAAAAGACATCAACAATAATATTTATTTTTACTTTTATTAAGCTTTCGGCGCTTGTCATACCACATTACTACACTACAAAAATAACAATTTTATTTAATACAACACGCGCGCGGCAAAATCTCTAATCCAAAGAGAGTGTATGTATGTACGTTTGACACGTTGCCGCCCGGCCGCCCGCACTTGAAGCAAAATGATCTCTAAGTCAATAGAGTGTAAGTTCATTTTGAAATGGTTGACTAGGACCCCTTTCAATACTGCAGTGTGTCGTCGGTCGCGTGCCACGCTGCAGTGTAAAATAACGAGGGCGCAGGCTGAATCCCACACCCCGGCGCATTGGAACCGGTAGGCGCGGGCGTAGCGCTTGGAATTTCGTAGATAGGTCACCTCCAAACTAATGTTGAATACCTATAAATTTTTTCGACAAAATATATTTTAATCATTATTTTTTATTTTGAAATGGGGCTTATCAGGTTTTCATTTAATTCAAAGTAACACGTATAACACTGTAGTAGTGATAATATATTAAAACAAATTGTTTTCATCCAGCGTACCTCGAAAATGACTAAAAAATAATTAAGAGGTGACTTAGTAAGTAATCTGGGGGCACGGCAGTGCCCCCGCCAAGTCGAGCAACAAAAGCGGCACGGCCGTACTATCCTTTTCTCGAAGCAATTCAGGCCATTTTCGACCCCCTATAACTTCGTTGTGGATAAAACTAGAAGCTTGAATTTTTAGTAAACAAGCAGGTATTGTATAAAGACGGTATAATTTAAATTTCATTCGATTTGAACCAGTAGTTTAAGAATTATAACTAGTCAAAGTTTCTTAATTTTGTAGGTCACTCACTCACTCACTCACTGACCGATCATCAAAACTCTAAGGCACTTCTAGCAGACATAGAAGTTTGAAATTTAGAATACAATTAGTGTTTATTGTATAAATCAAGGAAAAATTAAAATATTTTGCAATTTCGGTCCAGTTTTCTAGATACACTAACTGTTATATGTACCAACTGCACAAATAACTTTGTAACCATATAAATATATGAGACTAGCTGTTCCCTGCGGTTTCACCCGCGTTAATTTCGGAGATCCCGCGGGAATTCAGAGATGCAAAGTAGTTAGTACCCTATATCCCTAGGTTTTCTTTACCCCTGACAACGTGCATGCAAAATTTCATGAGATTTCACCAGCGTTAATTTCGGAGATCCTTCGGGAATTCCGAGATAAAATTACCCTAATCTGAATGCTCCAACGATTTTCATGAAATTTTGTATACAAGGGATTTCGGGGGCCATAAATCGATCTAGCTAGGATTCATTTCTAAAATTCCTGCGCGAACTCTGATATCAACGCGGGTGAATTAATTATTGCATACTACACGTTGTCAAGGGTACAGGAAAGGTCATAGGGTAGTACTTTTATCTCAGAATACCCGCGGGATCTCCGAAATTAACGTGGGTTAAACCGCGGGGAACAGCTATTTAAGCCGAGCGAAGCTCGGTTGCCCAGATATTAATAAATAATAATAATAAGTGTAGCTAGTTACCTAGGAGGAAGACCATTTACAAAAAGAAATGAGATCCCATCAAAAACAAACTTGTAAAAAAGTCCCAAGTCTCGCAACTCAGTTCTTCTACAGTAAAAAGTTGTGAGATCAATGTAACACCAAGTCGGTTAATTTATTCAGTGCCTACTTAAGGGTCCTTCTGTCTAAAGTTATCATGTTATAAGCTAATCAAATAACATTTTAAAGTGACCATATCAAATTTAAAAATCTTTTATGTTTTAAATAGATTGATTGGCTTGGCGATCACGTGAAAACACAATGTATCTCACAAGTAATACATATTATAATTAAATTAGATTGTTTAGAACCATAATTATGTATTACATGTCAGATATATTGTGTTTTCACGTGATCGCCAAGCCAATCAATCTATTTAAAACATAAAAGATTTTTAAATTTGATATGGTCACTATAAAATGTTATTAGATTAGCTTATAACATGATAACTTTAGACAAAAGGACTCTTAAGTAGGCACTGAATAAATTAACCGACTTGGTATTACATTGATCTCACAACTTTTTACTGTAGAAGAACTGAGTTGCGAGACTTGGGACTTTTTTACAAGTTTGTTTTTGATGGGATCACTTTTTACATCAAAAAAAAACAAATAATCAAGTCAAACTAGCCTATAGGGACCGAGAAAGATGACCATAGTGCTATCTGCCGGGAAAAATTTAAACAAATGGCGGCAAGTAATATTCTAAAGCAATAAAAATTTCATGATTTTTTTTTTTGTTTTCTTATTTAATTGAAGTGATTTTTCGTAATATCTTCTTCGAAAGCACGTTGTATCCGCGGCTGTACAAAAATGCCATACAAAAACAATACGAAGGTGAAATATCCCTGAAAGTTCATTGAACACTGCATGGATAAACATTAGACGAAAAAAAGTGGATAAATGCAGTTTTTATGTCATAGGGGGCATACTTACTGGCCAATAGCACACCTAATGGTTGATTTATGTAAAATAAAATTCACTCATTTTTTTCTTTAGCTAATTCCTATTTTTATTTTGACTTTCCTTGCATTCGTAATGAAAAGCACAGTGTTATCCTCGGGAGAAAGACTTATTAAGTCCCTCGATCTATTGGCGCCAAACCCCGTCTCGGGACTAAATAGGTTACTTTCACCCCTAGGATAACAATGTACTATTATAATAGATATATATATATATATATATACACACCCAGACTGGAAAATGGAACCCTGTGTTCATCACACTAAGTCCGGAACCTCTTGATTAGCGGGCAGGCATGGTGACCATTGCGTCAATCGGTACGTATTAATGGGTAAAAAACCAAATTTTATTATTTTCTGCATTATTTAACCGACTTCCAAAAAGGAGGAGGTTATGCATTCGATTGTATGTATTTTTTTTTTTAATGTATGTTCACCGGTTGGTTGGACCGATTTCAATTTTTTTTTTTTGTTTGAAATGGTATACTCCCAATTAGGTCCCATTGCCACTAAGTCGGGATCTGATGATGGAATCTTGGAGAATTCGAGGGAACTTTTCAAAAATTATAGGCACACATTGGGTATTTTTTATAGTAAATCGTTCATTTGCTTTCGGAAAGCAAAATTTGAAGAAGTGGAACTGATGATGAAGACCACAGATAGCCATCGGAACTACTCAACAATAATACGTATATCACGAGTTCCAGTTGGAGCGATTTTGAAAATTGTTTTTTGTTTGAAAGGGAATACTTCCGAATTGGTCATATTGTCACCAAGTCAGGATCTGATGATGGGATCTTGGAAAAATCGAGGGAACTCTTCAAATTTTATAGGCACACCTATGGCGATTTGGGTATTTTTTATAGTAAATCGTTTATTTGCTTTCGGAAAGTAAAATTTGAAGAAGTGGAACTGATGATGAAGACCACAGATGGTCATCAGAACTACTAAATAATAGGTATTTCACAGATTCCGATTCTTTAACTTTAATGTGGTTTCTAAACCATTTATGTTCGTCACAATGTAGGTATATGGCGAAGTGGAACTGATGGTGATGCACCAGGAGAACTCCTCAAAAATTAACGTCCCTGCATCGGGAAAAGCAATATTTTGTAAAAGGTTATGAGCAGTTGATATTAGGCTATTGTAACTTAGATAAATTACAAACCGACTCACTAAAAAGCCAGAAATAAACAAATTTTTAACAAAAAAATTAAAACCGACTTCCAAAAACACAAAACTAAAAAGCTAAAAATAACAAAATACCGATTTAATCCGACAGACAAAAATACGCGTAATATATTGGTTTGTGCTACCACGTTTCAATTTGAAGTCGGTGACAAGCCAAATTTGGAGTAGGTA
The DNA here is from genome assembly GCA_907165275.2 of Zygaena filipendulae. NCBI lineage: Eukaryota > Metazoa > Arthropoda > Insecta > Lepidoptera > Zygaenidae > Zygaena > Zygaena filipendulae. The sequence continues at coordinate 6,863,957 of OU015649.1, forward strand.
GATTGGCTAAGTCCACTCCCGCCACGAGCTTGTCGTGAGCTGAACAACCCAAGTGGGCAGACGTAAGCTGGCTTGGCACCGAATTCAAATTGAAAAGTGGTAGCACAAACAATAATAGTATTACGTTTATTTTTGTCTGTTGGATTAAATCGGTATTTTGTTATTTCCAGCTTTTTAATTTTGTGTTTTTGGAAGTCGGTTTTAATTTTATTGTCTACATTTACCATATTATAATGCATTGTTTACATCACAATAGTTAACATTTTTAACACCAGTGTACCTTAACTAAACTAATACGAGTTGATAAATTTGTCATGTATACTAATATTTGAGCAAAAGTTTGTGAGTTTGTGACGTTGTAGGGGGTAATCTCTGGATCTATAGGAAGCTACAGTGATCCAGATTGTCATAGGGTACTTTTTATTCCAGAATCCCCGCGGGAACTCCGTATTTCCTGCGGGTAAAACCACGGGGGAACAGCTATCTCTGGATCTATAAACTCTATACTAATATTATAAAGAGCAAAAGTTTGTGAGTTTGTGACGTTGTAGGGGGTAATCTCTGGATCTACTGAACCGATTTGAAAATTCTTTCACTTATAGGAAGCTAAAGCGATCCTGAATGACATAGGATACTTTTTATCCCGGAATCCCCGCGACTACTCCCAAATTACCGCGGGAGTCAGCTAGTAATATTATAAACAGCAAAGTTTGTGAGTTTGTGACGTTATAGGGGGTAATCTCTGGATCTACTAAACCGATTTTGCAAATTCTTTCACTTATAGGAAGCTACAGTGATCCTGAGTGACATAGGGTACTTATATTGTATCGTTTATTCCTGCGGGAACTCCTAAATTACCGCGGGTGAAACCGCGGGGGTCAGCTGTTTATACATAAAGCCCGGGTAGTGAATCGGCGAAGGCGTCGTCGTTACGCGTCCCACACTAGATACGCCACCGGCCGTGCATTCGAATCCCGGCACATAATGTGACTTTTTCTACTCGGTTTGTATATTTCACACATGAAGTACGTTGACAAGCATTAACGAGTAAGCGCCAATAACGCCTATAACTTAAGCAGGCCGCAGCATAGGAAGCAACCGTGACGGAAAGATCTTTCACTGTAATTTTACTAGCCCCCAAATACTTTACATAGCACGGCGGGGTCGAATTTCTTAAGCGAAATTCAAAAAACTCCAATAACTCTTAACTTTTTACCCATACTGCTAGACTGGCTAGCTATATGTAGACACACAGAAATGAAGCACAGTCTGCGACGCGGGCGATGCACTCTCCCCCCTCTTCCCTGCCCAGTGCCCACCCCAGGGGGGGCTCCTCGTCTCACCCGGTCTAATCAGCTTAGTTTAACCCAAGGATCAACTGTTCGAAGCGGCATCTTTTGAGACAAAAATGCGAGGTATCCCTCCCTATACCAAATGGCCAATAAAACCCCTACTATATTGGTTTATCCAAAGTGTATACGAGAAGACGGAAGTAGCTTAATACGAATTGATAACGCTCTTTCTTGTATTAATATTAATTTATTGAATTTCATAGATGAACTGTGTTTAAATATAATTTGAAAAAAATATACAATACACTTGACATAATGCTAATGATATCTACATAATAAACAAAATATTCATACAAGTATTTGGTTGGTCTTTTCATGACATAGGTACTAATCACCAATTGCATTGGTGAATTTAAATAAATTAATATATTATGTAGTTCCTCTGAGGAACTCACAAAACAATGGTATTATTTGCTGGTGTATACGTATTTCACTAATACTTAGTGCAAATTTATTCTTGTCCAAAACCCTCAGTTTCTTCAATAGCGAAGTTCAATTTTTCGCATAGTTGTTCATAGCTTTTATATGGTGGTAAATCAAGTCTGTTGAAACATGTATGCGATCGAGGCAGCCACGTGTCCTTGCCCACCTGTGTAACAACATGACACATAACCATCAACCGTGGATACATTATCTAGAGGTACATCGATATCTATAAATCTATACATACTTATAAAAAAATTATTTGTGATATCACAAACTTGCATTTTCAAGAAGTTGGGTGGCGGTGGGTTGACCAGTGAAAAAGAAAACATCCTATAAACTTGTTTTCTTTCTACCTCCTAATCTTCAAAACCAGGGGGCCTACTCTTGAATCCAATCCCAATCTCACAATATAACAAGATTTCCATCTAGTTTCAATTGCAATCTGGAATATATTGGTACTCTTGACCAAATCGAGTTTTCAAGTGGATTGAAATTGAAATCGAACTGACGATCGATTTCCGGTGTGGCCATTATAATGAAATATAATAACAAACAAATGAAATAACAAAAAATGATTTTAAATTAAAATGTGTTTCTAATAATATACTATTATCTATTATATTGTAATTCCTTAAATTAAACGTAAATCTGAGTTTTTTAAACATAAAAACTCAAAATAAGTTATACATTCTGGCATGATGAGTGCCGTTGTTAAAAAAGTTCACGATCGGCACAATGGGGATGGCCGGACTAAGCTAGAAAAAGATGTCGCTAGTTGTCTCCCCTTCCATGCGAAGTCAGAAATTGTATGGAGTGTTCCAAATAAATTCAATCTAAATAAAAACATGCATTGAAACTGTAGCATAAGGTTTATAAAGACGTTCAAGTGAAAAAAACCATATGTGAAAAAAAAAACATAATATCGTCGCTTTGTATTATATTTGCCCTTTTTTTAAGCTTACGGGTTTTACCCCATTGGATTTGTCTAATATATCAAAAATAAGTTCCAGTTGTGCCATTATTTTAATAAAAATACTTTAAGCACAATACATGTTCAATATTTTTTTTTAACCTACAATACCTAAAAACTAAAATTGAGTCATTTCGCCCATTCGCAGTTGATATTAATAGACAACACCGACGATATTACCTTCTCAATGCAGAAACGTTGTGGTCCATTTGAGCCCATTAACTCTGCGAATCCTCCGACAGGCACTCTACACGTGCCGGTTACGAACTGAAGCAGCCGCGCTCTTTTCTCATTATCCATCTGTCTCACAAACTGGCAAAAAAACACAATACATTGCACAAAATTTAGTTTTTTGACCCTTAACGTTTGATCCTTCAGCGCCTTGGCAAGTTGCACGCTTAATTTTCATAAATATTTTTATGTCACGTCAGTAATAAATAAATAATAATCAATGTTATATTTTTTATTTTAGACGAGAATAGAATCCCGAACGCCCTCGATTAACCTTACACCCTGTATAAAGAGGGAGACAACGCGTCGCGTTGGGCACGCCTGCGCTATTGTTTATTTCTGTAGTTCAGTATAATATTAAAAAAGCTGACTTTTGCGGTTTTCTCATGTCTTTGTTTCCCGATGCTCTTAAATATAAAATATACAATTTTTATCTACTCAATGAGCTCTATTCAACGACCCCATTCAATTCGGTGAATAAAATATTTTTTGACAGTTTGTATAGCTTTGAAATTCAATATTATCTTTATTGATTAAGATCCAACAACAGATATAATATCATACAATCAAATAATTAAAGTACTATATAAATTTTAATACTATATAAATTCAATATTATGTAATAATATAATAGTCAGAATTATTTTATAACAATTAAGGATTAATTAAAATTACAAATTAAATTATTATAAACTTAAGGCGAAGAACGTTAGAAACGTTTGTACCCTTTAAATTGGCTCATTCTTTCCAAGCATCTTTATCATTTATTTAATCATTAATGTTAAAATATGCATTTAGTATTAACTTTGTTTTTTTTTAATTGATTGAGAGGGCAATTATGTCAGTTGGCAGCTTGTTGTAGAAGCGTATACATCTCCCCATAAAGGAATTACTTATTCTGTCGAGTCTACTTGTGGGTACGACGAGTCTGTTTTAATTTCTTATGATTATCGCAATATTGGGTTATCAATATACGTATACTGTACAAATTTGAAGAGTGAAGACTGTAGCTTTTGATTTGGCTGTAAGACCAGTGAGGCAGACGATGGACAGAGTACAGACGGACACGCGAGTGATAGCAATAGCGCTCCGTTTGGACCCTTCGGGTACGGAACACAAAAAGACAGTTTCAACTAAAAAGTAGGTATAAAATAGTAAATGTTTGTAAATAAATCATACGACATCAAGCAGTGTGATATGTTCAGAATATTCGTATAAAATAGATAACAAACCTGCCAAAACCAAACGACTTGTTTGCTCGTCCGCGTGTAATGGCGGTATATGGTGTTCCTCTGCCAATCTTCCACATCTACCTCTTGCATGCCGCATAGCATCAACTCTAGCTCACGCTCGTCAAAATACTTAAGCCACTCTAATGGCACAACCTGAGAACATTTAATTATTTCCATTTTGTACAATGTACAACTAGCTGGTCCCCCGCGCTTTCACCCGCGCCAATTTCGGAATTTCCGCAGGAACTACTTATGTCAGGAAGAAAGTACCTTATTCCCAGAGCTGAATTACTCTAGCTATACACCAAATAGCTTAGCAGATTCAATCACATGGATTTCAGTATTCTCGCAGAAACTCTTTGTTTCTAGCATAGCTTTTATTAATCAAAGAATTGTTAGAATCTGTTCAGTAGTTTCAGAGATTACCCCTACATCCAAAGTTGCAATCTTTAACTTTTTAGTTTACCTTTTTATTCATGAAGATGTTTTGCCATCATTTAAAATTTGGTTTTAATCACATACCTGTACTTTACTAACTATCTCTGTCTATTTTACAAACACTAATTAAGGTTTAAAGAAGAATTTATTCTCAAAAAAGATAAAAATCACTTACATGAGAATATTAATAATAGTCGACAATAACAAAGTCGTCACATTAGTAATAGATAAGAATTTCATTCTCAATTTTGTACTATAACTATTTATTTTACAAATAGATGCTAAATTCAATTTTACAAATATGTCTTTACCTCGTTAAAGCCGTCAAGAAAGGCAGACGTTTGTTCTTCTATACCTCTAGTCATACGCCATTGGGTAACTAGCTGTATGTAATGCTCCTTATTTGCCTGAACAGAATTAATAATAATAATAATAATAATCCACTTCACAACACACAGATCTATTTGATCCCACACTAAGCTATAAGCTTGTGTCATGGAAACCAAGCAAACGTGGTTTATACTACACATATTATTACATATATATTATACTATAGATATATATATACACACCCAGACTGGAAAATGGAACCCTGTGTTCTTCACACAAAGTCCACTCCCACCGGGAATCGAACCCGAAACCTCTCGATTAGCGGGCAGGCATGGTGACCATTGCGCCAATCGGGTCGACAGAGATTTAAAAAAAGTATATAAATAAACGACACAACCGAACATTTAAACCATTAAATAAATGAACCACTCACTTCAGTGACACGCTCCTTGTCCCCACTGGGCTTGAGTTCGTGGTGTATGACTTGGCCCAGAACCTCAAAATCGACGCTGTACCACATCTCAAGACCACATTCGTCTATATCATTGTCTCTTATCCATACCAGCGAGTTATAGAACTCTGGGTCTATTGACTCAATATCTTTCATCGTCAACTTTTTGTTTAACATTCTCTTATAGAATGGCATAGTAAATCCGGAATATATAAATCTGCCATGGTACAATGCCATCGCTATAAATCTGCCAATGAACTTGAAGTAAAGCAAGTGGTCTGGGTTCACATAGCTGGCGGGATTGATTTGCAGACTGTAATTGTTCTTATTAGCGTACTCGAATAAACAATACATAGGATTTAATACCTCATGAGAGAGTAAAAAGAACCATTCTCGACTAACACCGCCATAGTCCAATCCTTCTTCTCCTCTGAATATTATATACAAACGCCTTCGTAGTTCATAAGCAGGCAATCTCATTATCTGAAACAAAATAAATAATAATAACAAACAGGCAATAAAATAGAATACATAGTCATGTATTTTTTGTGTTTTTATGTAACCCAGTGTTTAGATGTAAGCATTACTAATTCCAGATTGAGAATAGAATTAAGAGTAATGGAGTTAAAAAGTGTGATGGAAACACATTACGATATCTTCCGAGTAGTCTCAACGCGAACGCAATTTCGCGCCGCTCATGCACATCCAATTGATTTAGTGCTTCAGTTTCGAATGGATTTTCAGTGAAAACACCTCTATGTGTATTATCTCTATGTCAAAAAAATATTAAAATGTGATAGTAGGATTTTTAATCAGGGATTTTTAATGAAGACGGTTTTAATCAAACGCAAAGTAGAAATATCACTTTAATTTTATCGTTTTGATAGAAATGATATCGCACTTTTTATGTAAAATGTTATTATTATTGTTCATATTAAAGGTTTTTATCTGAAACGAGAGTTTATTTACTTTCGCAATTGTAATATTAGTATCTATATAGTTATATTATTTATACCTCTTTGCATCTATACATGGATGCAGATAAGCAATAACATGTTAACCGTCAAACTTAAGTTATTGATTCAGAACGATTTATTGAGAGTTAGGGAGCATTTTTTTATTATAGGTTTGCCTTATTACATTGCTTAAATGTTTAACTAAATATTTAACATAAAAAATGTTGACACAAAATGGCGCTCCTACTTTTAAAACACGATTTACTCAAAATTTCTCCAGTGTGGGTTAACACACTATTGCTTATCTATGTCCACATATGAATAAAATAATAATATGTTTTTACTACCTGATGGTAAGAATCTTCAAATAGTGTCTGGCGGGAGAGTGTGATTTTAATGTGGCTCGGCAGCGCGTTGCTCTGGCAGAGGTACCGGAACTGGCTGAGCTTCCAGCGGAAGGAGCGCTCGTAGGCGCGCGGCACGCCGTACGCGCCCTGCGGGCCCTTGGGCGCGCCGGGCCGCGGGTCCTGGAACGTGGTGGTGCGCGTGTTGTGGTCCACGAAGTAGCGGGTGCCCTCCTCCGTGAACCTGATCTCCCAGCCCGCCGGCAGCGCCTCCTCCAGCGCGCTCACCTCCTGGCCCTATTCCACACGGAAGCCGACGAAACGTTACATTATGATAAATAGCTCATTGATATATTAAATTATTACTTTTTAAGTGTTTCTATTTCCAAACATTATTTATAGCTTATTGGGTACTAAAAAACTAACCTACTAAAAATTGCTGTTCCCCGCGTTAATTTCGGAGATCCCGCGGAGTTCTGGGATAAAAGTAACCTATATCCTTTTCTGTACTCCTAACGTGTAGTATTCAAAATATAATGCAGTTTCACCCGCGTTAATTTCAGAGTTCCTGTGGGAATTCCGGGATAAAAAGTACCCTATGTCCTTTTCTGTACCCCTCACAATGTGTATGCAAAATTTCGTTATTATCCGTTGAGCCGTTAAGGCTTGAAAGCCTAACAAACAGACAGACAGAGTTACTTTCGCCATATTTTATAATATTAGCAGGGATATATCAATGTAACTAACTGCTGCCCGCGGTTTTGCCCGAGTTGATTTCGGTGTTCCTGCGGCAATTCGAGGATAAAAAGTATTCATGTCCCTTTTTGTACCCCCTGAAAACGTATAACATGCGATTTTTCATGAAGATAGATTGAGTAGTTTGAAAGTGAAAGTGTAACAAACAAGCAAACTCACATTTGCATTTATAATAGTTAGGATACTCATGCAGATATATCTACTTACAAAGAAAACTCAGATTCTGTATTTCTCTAGCATGTTTTCAGAAACTACACAACTAGTTTTTAAGTTTAATTCCTTTCACTATATGATTTCTTTTTATTTTGTTGCCGTAGGTAATGGTAAACTTTAAGACGTTTTATGTAAGTTTTTTTTTTTAATTTGAAAAGCAAAAAATACGTATCTATTATTCTTTTATCTGACGGACTAAATAGAATTTTGATTTGTAGATTTTTAGAACACAGACTGTTTTCGAGTAAGTACTTAGGAAAGTGAGTGAAATTTTATTTAGTTTAAAAACTTTTGGACATACATTCCTTTGAATACGAATGTGAGTTTATTTATTTGTCAGTTTGTTACACTTTCACGCCTTAACTACCCAACCGATTATCAAAAAATTTTGCATAGGTACCTACGCGTTATCAGGGGCAGAGAAAAGGACTTCCCCTTTTCCCCAGAATTCCCACGGTAACTTCGAAATTACTGCAGGTTAAACCGAGGGTACAAGCTAGTAGCGCATAAATGCACATCAAGTAAAAAATAGCTAATTGTACTTTTTTTGTTAGCGATTTTGTAAGGTCGTTGATTGGTATGGCATTTTATTGGGTCTTTCGAACACCGAAAAAATCAGCTACATTGAGAGAAAAATAGGGGCTTGTTCGGGAAAGTTCGCGAGCGAAAGTTCCCCACCGAAGATCGGTCTTCAGTATTTCTGCTACCGGTGTTCATCATATTTGGTCAGTAAACTCTTCTGTAGTTTGTACTTCGTTGACACCGCGCGGGGTCAGCCGCTGTGCCTGCTGGTCACTGATATTATTGTGTCGCCAAAACATTTTGTGGGCAACCAAAGAGGTTTCATTCGCCTTGGAGAGTCTGATTGATTTCTCTCCGTGTAACCTCATATTTTTACATGATATACAAGTCTCATTCCCATGGCTTCATTGCTTTATTGACTAAAAAGCTCATGCTGCCGCTCACTGATCCCGAATATTACTCGGGACAGTCGACAGTCGATATTTTGGCCGGTTTACACTTCCATAAGTAGTAAGTAAGTAAGTGAATTCAGTTTATCAACTTACTTAGTCGAAAAGTAGACAGCAACGTCCAAACGGTGAGTATCCATAAGTAAGTTCAACAATACATTTCTTCACCCTACTTACTAGCCGGCCGCCGTCCACACGGCGGCAAGTAGTAAGTAATAAGTTGACGGGGAGCGGGAAACGAAGCGGGCGGGTGTACGCGCTACTGTCCTGACCGAAAAACAGAACTGGTTTCTATCCTGCGGCAAGTTGCTACTTAATAGCTTACTTACTTGCCGGCCGGCATCCACTCGTGGTTTTTACTTACTCACTTAAGGAAGTGTAAACCGGCCATTAGAGTCGAGTGTGGGGACCTGTGTGCGCGGATCCTCCCACTGCGTGGTGCGATTCTTGTGGTTGACGTAGTAGACGCGTCCGTCGGGCTGCACGCGCCGCTCCCAGCCGGCCGGCAGCGGGCCGAGCGCGTCGTCGCCGGCGGTGCTTGCTGCGCCCACGGCCGCCGCCGGCCCCGCCACCACCGCCACTGGCGCGGCGCTCGCAGATGCGCTCGGCGCGGCGCCGCCGGTGGCAGCCCCGATACTCGCGCTCCCAGCACCGGCTGCACTACTGGAGCCGGCGGCTGGAATTTTAACAGTAAAATTAAGAAACGGAAAGTATGCAGATGTATCATGTAATACAAGAATCCCTATGAGTAACGATGCTATAATATACTCTATATCAGAAAAAAAGTCACTCGATGTTTAATAATTCCGAGGCTAATACATGATATTACAAGTAACTTAAATATTATTGAGGCTAACACATAATGGCTGCTAATACATTATGTGTTAGCCTCAATGCTATTCAAGGTAGTTGGACAAGGTACCTACTTGTAATATCATGTACTAGCTGTCCTGCGCGGTTTCACCCGCGATAATTTCGGAGCTCCCGCGGAATTGTTCCATACAAACTTTGAAGTCTGCCTTCATCCCCTTAGGGGTGGAATTTTCAAAAATCCATCCTTATCGGATGCCTACGTCATACAAAGAACACAACCTCCAAATCACCCTCAGGTCTCTACGATCAGCGGTTTAGGCTGTGAGTTGATGTTGATCCATCAGTCACTCAGGACAAGGCATTTTATATGTATAGATTAGCCCCAGAACTTGTCATTATGATAATACATGGGTTGGTTCCATGACAAATATGAATAGATGATGGCCATTTTCCCTTGTCCAGTAAATAAACTAGCTGACCGTTACGAATATTTCACACCATACATTTATTTTATGACATTTATTATTAAATTTAATTGGTTTACGTGATAGATTAATTACACTTGGAGATTTTGAATCATTAATTTCATTAAATAATAGGCTATTATAACAGTAAAAAAAAATTGTGTTTATCATATTGTAAAAATATAATCCCATCAAAAATATAAATGTGAAAGTGGAAGCCGAAGTCAGTATTAAGCTTATGCTTAGTTGTCGACTTCGCCGATAAAAGATTTGATATCTAAATAGGTGCCAAGTTCTGTAGATAATCCTGAAAAATATTCAAAGGAGCATTCAACTTAGCTAGTTTTTACACACCAGTTATCTTATATTTGGCTAAAAACTATAGTATAAATATTTTTGATATTGGCTTGTTTTTACCAGCAAACTAAATATTGAAGGGGTGAGATCTATTGACCTTATACCTATATGTGAAAGAATTTTTGAAGTCGGTCCAGTAGTTTTTGAGTTTACTCGTTACAAAGAGACAAAAATACAAATCTTTCCTCTTTAGGTATTATCATCCGGTGACACTTCTTACAAATGAACTGATTCAAGTACTTTCCAACAAGACAGCCGGCTTGTACGTACACGTGTTGTACGTGTGTGCGTATCGTAAGGTATACAGGTTGGTATAATATTAGTATAGATAGTCTCCTGTACGGCCTCCTCCCCCTTCGGATCGCGTCTATATGTATATCTCTATATTGGAGTCAAAATCATCTATGCAGTACCTACCTCAGACGAAATAAAAACTTAACATAATTAAAACTTTTTATTTCGTCTGAGTGCAGTACCTGTACAGTTTATGAAGAAGAAGAAAATACTTTTATTTCAGCACAACACGCAAGAAAAAGAAACAAACATAAACAGTGACTAATCTAAATGTGTAGACAGTTTCTGTTCGAGGCTTATACGTCGCCTTCGTAAGCGGATGAAAGAGCATCCCAAGCCTGCTTGGCTGACCTTACATGAGTGGATAACTGTGACATGCCCTCTACTGGGAGACATTTTCGGGAACGCCTTTTCATCGTTACGAGATTTCTGCTGAGCAGATATATCGTCACCTTCATGATGTCCGACGATAATGTACATACGGAGTTTAAATTTCCAACATCCATAAGCGGTTTTATATTTGAAAAAGAATTATTCATCATTTTTACATACAAAACTTTCTATGTCAAATATGTAATGGATATTTCCGTAAAGTAATGAAAATATTCACAGATATTCATAAATTATATTTTATGTTCGGACCTATAGTATGTAAAACAAACTGATTCATTTTTAACTTGAGAATAAAAGCTAGTTTTATACGTATAAATCAGTGAAAATAGGAAAATTCGCGCAGACAATTAATGTATTTGACTCAGTTTAATTGAGTGACGTAAAATACATCATTAAGAATATTTCGAAATTCTGATTAGCCAGTTGCATACTACGATATATAACTTTGTTATATCACCTTCTTGATAGGAAAAATCTAAAAACTTAAATTATTGATAATTATCTTTTTTTTAAGTTTTTCCAGTTTTCAGATTTTTCCCTTTGTTTACGCCTAAAACTCTACCTTGATGCCAAATATCAAGTTCCTAGGTCATCTGGAAGTGCGTTATAATTTGGGTCTATAAAATAAATCAGTCAGTGATAAAAATCACGATTTTTGGACGTTAATATCTAAATAACCGTTTGAGGTGTGCTTATGAAATTTGGAGCACATATTTATCTCGCGAGTCTTAATACATGAGCCAAATTTGACATCTTTATGTTAAATAGTTTTTGAATTATGGGAGGGTGAAAAGTGGCTCCAAATGGTTCGTGTAATATTACACACGGTGCTGCTCGCCAGTTCTGTCAGCTTGAACTTTGGCTTGACACGCTACCGGCGTGTCTAGATTCATTGACTCACGTCTTAATTTTGCGTATGAACTTACAAATTGATATACGCACCCGTTTTTAAGGACTTACTAATTAATGAGTTATATTTTTTCAAGAATAGTTGTTCCCCCTCGGTTTTACCCACGGTAACTTCGGAGTTCCCGTGAGAATTTCGGGATAAAAAGTACCCTACCCACTCAGGACTACCGTAGCTTCCTATAAGTGGAAGAATTTTCAAAATCAGTTCAACAGATCCAGAGATTACCCTCTAGATTCTACAACGTCAGAAACTCACAAACTTTAGCTCTTTATAATATTAGTATAGAATATAAAAGTATAGATAAAAAGCGGAAAAATATGGAAAAATTTAGAGTACTTTTAAAAATATGGAAAACTATTCTGAAAAATACTTATTTTTCTGGAAAATTATTCTGTAATTCTTCCATGACCCAGCTCTAAGTATTTCCATATACAATTGGTGTCATCATTGAGAAATACAAGTTAATGTAATAAAGTTAATTATAAAATTTGTGAATTTAAATGTATAAATAATTGGTAAAATTAAAGCAATTTCTACATCAAGAATTAAAAAAAATATTGTAATTAAAAAAAATGTAGTGTGTATACAAGTAAGTAAATAAGCTGAGCTACTACTATTAACGCTGGTGTAATCGTGTTTGTGTTAATGTGTTGCGTTATAATGCGCTGCTTCGGATAAATATGTGATAACATCCACTGTTTTACAACTATACTTGTTTTTCAATTGTCTCAATCCTATCATTCAATCATGTAGTGTAAACAATCAACATCTTGTAGAATATGCCACAAAACACACCACTTGCTTGCTTTGTTACATGCATGCTAGGTGGTACCTAAGGTACCTACATGTTGACAAACCAATTACAGAAGAAGATTATGAAGACAGAACACGCAAAGTCTTTTAACACACTTTTTTTAACAAGAACACCCTGATTAAAACATTTTGTTAACAATAACATGTAATTTCCGAAATAGAACAAAAACACGTCCGTCATGCTGACCCAAGTAACGAATATGAAAATGGTTTTCAGACACTTCGGTACATACTCAGCGGTAGCATACATCAGTGTTTTTACAGATACAGATGATATTATGTACATCATCTTATTAGCATCAAAAATTAAAACGGCGTTGTTGCATAAAATCAGACTAGATTGCACCAAATTCTAGAAGGCTGTGCTAATCGATTACTTAAGATGCATTTACACAGAGTAATAGATTTGACAACACTTAGGTATTACTGCGAATAATAATCAATCCGACATGAAGGGCAGCACAAGCGACTCTTTAGTGGGCAGAGTATCCAATACATTTAATCGTATTGTGGACACAATATATACAATGCGTATTGAGTTGTGCTACAAGTTACAATGCGGCAGCGAACCGTACGAGGCGGGGGAAGCGAATCAGGAACGTATCGGCCACGTAATATGGTCACGAAAAATTTATCACGTGACATGGCGATGCGTTCCTTAGTTTTCTATAGCGATAACGATTACAGATTGTCAACTTGGGTAAGGGGGCTAGTTCCAAAAAATATTTCCGTGTTCGAATCCCTTAAGTGACCGCGTTTAGCAGCCGCAATGTGGTGTAGTGGAGCCAGTACACGGACGTACCCGACGCGGCGGTGAGGTCGTGGTCGGTGTCCGGCTGGTGCGGCGGCTGCGGGTGCGGGTAGAGGAAGCGCTGGTTGCCCTGCGCGACTACGTGCCGCCGCTCGCCGCGCCAGTGCTGGAAGCGCGCGAGCCGCTCCGTGTCGGGCCGCTGCCACGTGGTGGTGCGCGTGTTGTGGTCCACGTAGTAGACGCGGCCGCGCGCGTCGCGGCGCACCTCCCAGCCTACCGGCAGCGGCTGCGGCCGCTCCCACGACGTCGAGCGCGTGTTGTGGTCCACGTAATACCTATACACAACACAACACAACATGCATTCGAGATAACATTTCTCACGTTCGCAAACTGCACACTGTCAGGGGTTTATTATACCGGAATTATAACTACATGGCGAGCGCGAGCTAGCGGCGCTAAATTGACTCCTGTAAACGAAACCTACTGTTTTTTGTTATTCAAACTGAATTATGACTGTGGGCGCCATGCGCTGTGTATACTGTTTACCTTCATCTTATAATATGAATCTATGTCGACAGATCAATCAATCTACCAAAAAAGCTGGGTTAGTACGGTTTCTGCCAATGGAAATGTGTAATATTGAGTCAAAATAATAATAAAAAAAATATATTGTTCTATTTTTTGTAGCATTTATTTTTGTCATATGCTGAGAAATATTGTTATGTACCATCAGATTCGAGCGATTGCTTCATTGCACGCGGGGGTGTGGTTATAGGGGCAAGGAAACCGAGGTAAAATACTTCGGATAGCTGTATTTTGTGTTAGGTAACTAAAGAAAAAAAACTCATCATCATAAACCATCAGTTTCAGCTCTTCTGCCTTGGTATAATATGACTATGATATTGTAAATCGACATAATATCTATTGTATATACAAACTAGCTGTCCCACGTGGTTTTACCTGCGATATTTTCGGAGTTCCCGCGGAAAATCCGGATTACATGTAGCTTTCTAATGGTGAAAGAATTTATGAAATCGGTTCAGTAGTTTTTAGTTAAATCGTAACAAACAAACAAACAAAAAATCAAATCTTTCCTCTTTATAATATTAGAATAGATATGCTACCGACCTGCGTCCATAGACGTCGTATCTCATCTCCCATCCAGAAGGCAACGGCTCCTCGGCAGCCGCGGCGGCGGCGGGTGTCGGCTGAGGCGCAGCCGCGTCGGCGTGCGTGGATGGGGCGTGCGCTGGCGGCTCCTGGTGCGAAGGCCCCGCACCGCTCTCCACCGGCGCCACTGTGGGAGCAGAGCCGTTGCTCAATGGCGGGGGCCCTGGAGGCGGCTGCCAAAATAAACATTGAAAATTTTATTTGTTAATCATTTTTTTTTTCGTTTTCTTATGATTTTATTTTTAATAATGGCAACATAAGCAACAGCTTAATTTTTATGTCATTTACATAATATTTATTATTTGAGTCACAAGCCACAACAGGAATGAATTTCCTATTATTAAGTTTTGTAAATTGTATCCTTTTTGTAAAACATTGGGTTAAGGCTCACTCTTAATGTCTGTGAACGCAGCATGGCTACTGATGTCCCAGATTCTGGATTATTCCGTAATCTGATGCGTGCTCTGATTCCATCAACAATAGGGTTACTGGTACTCGTTGATTCACCAAGCACATCCCGAGACTGGTTGAGAACTGAAGGGTCAATCCTTAAGCCATCAAGCAATATTACTAACTCAGCAGCCTTCACTTCAGCGTTTGAATTTGATGTATTCTCTTGTGATACAGATTTCATTAAATCTAAAGAAAAATATGTCATTTGTTATGATAACTTCAACACTGATAGATTAAACAGAAAGGACAATAAGACAGCAAAATTAACAATATTTTACCTATAATAAGTTCAATATTTTTACATTTCCCATTAAATAACAGTAGAACTTTTAAAAGGTTTAACTTTTTCTCTCCTATAATATTATCTTTTCTAAAACTGTGATGATCTGCGAGACGGAAAAATATTTGAGACAAAGGTGTCACCAAAACTGTAAAGTCTTCATTCCATTTTGGGTGCAAAGTGTTTTTTATCACTTCTGTCCTCCTAGAAATTTTATCATCTATGATCAACTGCAAGTATGGGTTTGGTTTGAACAGTCCCGAGTTTCTTATGCTGGCAGATTCAACTAAAATGTACAAATACAACTTTAAAACATGATTTAAATACATTAAAAATGGTGTAATTTAATGTAAAAAATGCAATTTCATTATAAATACCTGTAAGACTGAGCTGGTGATATGTAGACAAGGAAATAGGTGCTGTGAGTGGTACAGTGGTCTCAGTCATAATGAACTAACGAAAATGTATCAAAATTTCATTTTCTGGAATTGCACCACCCTAAAAAATTATCAAAACTATAAATTGGAGTCAGACATGGATGTTACTTCATAAGTCACATGATATAGATCTACTACTTATGCTGTCTTACACCCAAGTCCCAACCGCAGTCAATATTAATCATTAAGTATAGACCAACCATGAAAAAAAATGTGATTAAAAAATAGAACAAAAACAGATATTCTATTTGATTTCATTCATGGGAAAAAAATGTGTAAGTATACAAAATTTCAGCTCAATTGATTGAAGATATTTGCTTAAAAATTAAGTTGCAATATTCCACCCATACAAACATAGTTACATACCTACATACATTGCAAGTTCAATAAAAGCTTTGAATTAGATAGGTGGGTCACTGTTGGTTTTCCAATAAGTGAATAGATAAGCGTAAATGTGGATAGCAACAATTATTTACAATTAAGAAAAAAAATAACAATCTTGAATTAAATAGGTAGAGAATTATAAAAGCAATCAACATGGTATTATTTACAAAGTAGATATAGGGAGTATAAGAAAATAAATAATATAATAAGGAATAAATTTTAGGATATAGGTAGGTAGTAAAACTATTTTCATCTATTCTGCATACCTACATTTATGAGTAGTTTGGAAATACATACAGTTACAGTAATTATTAGGTATCACAAGAAAATTTTTGACATTGTAATGAACCCAACAATTAAAATAAAATTTTATTGCATTTAGTATTTGGGGCATTTCACGTGAAGCGGGCAGGCCAAAACAGGTTCACACTTCCGATTTCAGTTATATTTGAGAATGTTATACCTGTACATGTTCTCAACACAGATACAAAATATTTTTAAAGTGGCGAACCTAGTTTACGAGATATCGGTCTTTGAAGATTTCAGTTACGGTGAGTTATGGACTACTTCAAATGCCATTATGCGGCTTAAAAAAGATGCAGAAAAATATTTTTGCCACTGGATTCTATACTTTGTTATATGACTTTTTAAACCTTATAATTGAATTTAAAATATTTTTATTAAATAGCTGAAAAAAAAAGAAAATAATTTTTATTTTTTATTTTTTACAATCTCGGCATTTTTTTATATTTTTTTTAGTATATTAGAAATAAAGCTTATATCATATTCATAATCCATGCCAAGTTTCATAATGGGCCGCGCAGTCGTTTAGGAGCTATTTGTTTTTAAAACCGAAAGGAGGCGGCGGCGGCTCCTTACTCGCGTGTAGTCAGTCACCGCTACTTACATGGTAGGTCATATAAATGTTTTTTTTTTGGTTTGATAGAGATCTTAGGGTATCTAATAATTATAACAAAGAATTATAGGTAATTCATCGGTTTATTTGAAAATCTTTACAGTTTTATGAGTGGAAGAGTCACTTGTTCGTTTGAAGATGATACCGTCACGCGTCAGTGCTTGGAATGAAAGCGTGGATTTTTTTTGTGCCAGGTATAGTTATTGCAGAATCAAAACGGCTCTTGAGTTTGTTTCTGTATTGATCGATTTCATTTATATCAGCATAATAAATTGCAGTGTGTGGCAATGATGCTTTTGCCCAATCATATAAACCTTTTAGTGTAATAATCGCTTTATCTGGACCTGACTGTAAACTAGCTCGTGTCGCCAAGCGTTTTATATTGCCACCAAGACCATCACAAGGCCCTTTTCCGTGAGAAGTAGCATGGAAATGGATTTCTGCTTCTGTTCCAAAATCA
Organism: Zygaena filipendulae; assembly: GCA_907165275.2. NCBI lineage: Eukaryota > Metazoa > Arthropoda > Insecta > Lepidoptera > Zygaenidae > Zygaena > Zygaena filipendulae. The sequence goes on from OU015649.1 coordinate 6,881,522, forward strand.
TGATTGAAGTAGAAAAGGTTTATAAAATTAAATCTATTTTTAAAATATTGTGATGCGCCGTCGGTTATAAAGATATATTTCTTAGTAATAACGTTATTTTCTTGGAGATACTGATGCAGAATATTTTGAAAGTTGAAAAAAGTGGCTGTATCGTGTTTTAAGTCATCTGATATGATTACCATACTTCCATGTTTTATATCTTGTCCTTGGCGATAACAATTGTTCCAGTGGAAAGACTGAGCAGCATCTTGTATTACAAAGCTCTAGTTCTCAGCAAATATCTCGTGAGTCCCACCCTTGTCTCAGGGTATTCTAATTTGAACTGTCGGTACAACTCATCGATGTTGCACATTAAGAGCTTATATTAAGAACAGAAGCAGAAATCCATTTCCATGCTACTTCTCACGGAAAAGGGCCTTGTGATGGTCTTGGTGGCAATATAAAACGCTTGGCGACACGAGCTAGTTTACAGTCAGGTCCAGATAAAGCGGTTATTACACCAAAAGGTTTATATGATTGGGCAAAAGCATCATTGCTACACACTGCAATTTATTATGCTGATATAAATGAAATCGATCAATACAGAAACAAACTCAAGAGCCGTTTTGATTCTGCAATAACTATACCTGGCACAAAAAAAATCCACGCTTTCATTCCAAGCACTGACGCGTGACGGTATCATCATCAAACGAACAAGTGACTCTTCCACTCATAAAACTGTAAAGATTTTCAAATAAACCGATGATTACCTATAATTCTTTGTTATAATTATTAGATACCCTAAGATCTCTATCAAACCAAAAAAAAAAAAACATTTATATGACCTACCATGTAAGTAGCGGTGACTGACTACACGCGAGTAAGGAGCCGCCGCCGCCTCCTTTCGGTTTTAAACACAAATAGCTCCTAAACGACTGCGCGGCCCATTATGAAACTTGGCATGGATTATGAATATGATATAAGCTTTATTTCTAATATACTAAAAAAAATATAAAAAAATGCCGAGATTGTAAAAAATAAAAAAAAAAATTATTTTCTTTTTTTTTCAGCTATTTAATAAAAATATTTTAAATTCAATTATAAGGTTTAAAAAGTCATATAACAAAGTATAGAATCCAGTGGCAAAAATATTTTTCTGCATCTTTTTTAAGCCGCATAATGGCATTTGAAGTAGTCCATAACTCACCGTAACTGAAATCTTCAAAGACCGATATCTCGTAAACTAGGTTCGCCACTTTAAAAATATTTTGTATCTGTGTTGAGAACATGTACAGGTATAACATTCTCAAATATAACTGAAATCGGAAGTGTGAACCTGTTTTGGCCTGCCCGCTTCACGTGAAATGCCCCATTTGACACTTGAAGGTTCAATTTTTTGAAACTTACGAATAGGATACTGCATTAATAAGAACAACAAGGAATTAATATAAATTATTACCTTATCTACGTCGTTTCAGGTATCGCCAACCAGTATCTACGGGTATTAGCTCATTATCTCAATTTCTTATCTTTGGTGAAAGAAATCTACAAATAACACTGAATCATCACAAAACGCAAACCTAAACTGAATTTCACTATCATTCGTACCTAGTTAATATATTAGTAACAATGTCTACTAAATAAATGTAGAGAATGCACATCTGAGATGCAATCCTAATAGAAATACATTTAGATGTACTTAGCTTTGTTTAAAAAACTTAACGAAATCAGTGTACGAAGATTATTAATTAAAATATTCACAAAAACAGAGTAAATTCTTCACATTCACCATTATCACCATCACAAATGTAATGTAAATGTAATGTATCCACAAATTAACTAGACATATGTCTAAAGAAATGTATCACCCCAATTTTTTTTTTGGTGAAGTTTACCCCTCTCGGGGAAGGCAGAAGAAAACTTAGACCATATATTCATTAGTATTTTTCTTCTTCTGAAGTTATTTACATCGAAATGCATTGGTGAGATGTACTATGACGCCTAATGTATGTGCTTCTGCATCCAAACATTTCAGACAAAAGTCTCTTCTCCCCCTTATACTAGTAACAGACGATCCAATTTGGTTGGCACCAACCGCCCGATCACGACCAAATCGGAAAGTGTATAGGGTAGTCGGTCCAACATAATTATTATTAATACTAGTAACAGACGATCCAATTTGGTTGGCACCAACCGTCCGATCACGACCAAATCGGAAAGTGTATATACTAGTAACAGACGATCCAATTTGGTTGGATCCAACCAAATTGCCGCCGTCGTGCCAACCGTTCCGACATTGCCACAGACGTACCGACGGTTGGGCATCCAACCGTCATTTGCCTATGCACTGAAGAAGTGTACGGACGTCATGCCGCCTGCTCTTAAAACTTTCAAACAAAATTGTATAAGCTTGATTTCTCATTTCTTTATTAAAGTAATCTTTATTTGTTAAATCCCACTTCACAGTTATGTCGCGTTCAGAGTTTTGCTCCATCGTCGTCGCGTCGTACTTATTTATAATAATACCTACTAGCTGTCCCCCGCGATTTCATCCGCGGTAATTTCGGAGTTCCCGCAGGAATTCCGGGAAATAGTAGGTACTCTATGTCCTTCTTTGTACCCGTGACAGTAGTTCACAGTGATTAACTGTTCCCCGCATTAGTGCCGGAGTTCTCGCGGGAATTCCGGGATAAAAACTATCCTATCTTTTAAGTTTGACCATATTATAAAAGGTTACAAAATTTTATCAAAATTAGTTCAGTAGTTTGGGAGTCCATCGCGGACAAACAGCGTGACACGTGATTTATATATATTAAGTTACCTGTATTTGTTTTTAACATCGAAATAATAAGTATTACGTAGTTGTAAGTTGTACGTAGTACTTATTATTTCGATGGTTTTTACTTTTTACCTACTTTTCGTCAGCGCTCGGCGGCGTTTCGAATGCGACTGAGACACATCGGTTGGACCGTTTGCCTCCACACGTACCAATTTGATTGGACGGTTGGCTTGTCGGGTGCGTCGGCGAGCCGACCACGTCCAACCCGTAATAATAATAATTATGTTGGACCGACTACCCTATACACGTTCCGATTTGGTCGTGATCAGGCGGTTGGATCCAACCAAATTGGATCGTCTGTTACTAGTTATAAGCCAACCTTCCAACCAAATTGGTACGTGTGGAGGCAAATGGTCCAACCCAGAGAGAAGGTAATCACTACGTGGTCCAACCGATGTGTCTCAGTCGCATTCGAGACGCCGCCGAGCGCTGACGAAAAGTAGGTAAAAAGTAAAAACCATCGAAATAATAAGTACACGTACAACTTACAACTACGTAGTACTTATTATTTTGATGGTAAAAACAAATACAGGTAATCTTATTTTATCTTCTTAATCTAATATATATAAATCACGTGTCACGTTGTTTGTCCGCGATGGACTCACAAACTACTAAACGGATTTTGATAAAATTTTGCAACCATTCATAATATGGGCCAACTTAAAAGATAGGATAGTTTTTATCCCGGAATTCCCTCGGGAACTGAAGGACATAGAGTACTTTTTTCCCGCAACTCCGAAATTACCGCAGATGAAATCGCGGGGGACAGCTAGTCTAATATATATAAAATCACGTGTCACGTTGTTTGTCCGCGATGGACTCCGAAACTACTGAACGGATTTTGAAAAAAAATTGTAACCGTTTATAATATGGTCCAACTTAGCCTATCTTTTGATAGGATAGTTTTTATCCCAGAATTAACGCGGGAACGCCGGTATAGCACTTTTTTCCCGGAATTCCCACGGTAGTATCTCTAAGTAGTTTGTGGAACTCCGAAATTACTGCGGATGAAATCGCGGGGGACAGCTAGTATTATTATAAATAAGTACGACGCGATGACGATGGAGCAAAACTCTGAACGCGACATAACTGTGAAGTTATTATAACTACATAAAGACTTTTCCTGTTTGTGGGATTTGACAAATAAAGATTACTTTAATAAAGAAATGAGAAATCAAGCTTATACAATTTTGTTTGGAAGTTTTAAGAGCAGGCAGCATGTCCGTACACTTCTTCAGTGCATACGCAAATGACGGTTGGATGGCCAACAATGGTCTGTAGCAATGTCGGAATGGTTGGCAGGACGGCGGTAATTTGGTTGGATCCAACCAAATTGGAACGTCAGTTAATACTTTTAAACATAGTCCAATTTTGATAATAGGGTACTTGCATGAATTTTTTTTTAGTCTTTTTTAAAGATATATGGCCTACTTAAACAAAGCAAGAAAAAGAAAAAAATATATGCATAAATTAATTAAATAGAGCGTTTCAAAGTTCCTACTTTAGACCTTACCGCCGAAACGCGGAATGACGTCACTAGTTCAAAATTACGCCTTATCAATCTGTGATAGAAATGTCACTGTCGTATTGACAGGGTCATGTGACACTGACAGACAGATAAATTAAGGTTGAACTGTGTCCATTTCCTTCCAAAAGTTCCAGTAAAGAATCGAAATGCATCTTACCAATGCATTTTAAAGTAAAAAAACTTCAGAAAATGGAAAATATGCGTTGACTGTATGCACTTAGTTTCTTTTGCCTTCTCTGAAATAGGTAAATGTTTCCTAAAAAAATAAAAGTGACGTCATGTGTCAAGCTTGGCTGTGATTGGTGTTTCGTTGCATCGTTCCGTTTCACAAACTTAAAAGTTGAATATTTTGGAAACTATTGAAAATTTTTTAGTAAATCTTTCACGATAACGCTTTTCTAAGGCTCTATTTTTGAAATATTGACACAATTTCTTATTATAAATTTCATGCAAGTACCTCGAACTGATTTCTTCGGTTTCCTCCAAGAGCAAAGATAATATAATCACTACGTTTTACGTACTAAGAAGCATTTCAATAGAAAATACATTGATCTAATTAATTTTACTTGAAACAGGCTATATGCAATGCATTTCGATGTAAATAACTTCAGAAGAAGAAAAACACCACAGAATTGGCTGTATGCAGTTAGCTTCCTTTGCCTTCCCCATCGGGGTAAATCCATAATCTAACAAAAAAAAAAGCAAAAAAAATTAGAAAAAAAACGTGAAAAAATAAATAAACTCAATTTACCTTTCGCTTTCATTCGTTTCATTCGGAATTTATACCTAATAATTTGATTTCAGTCAGAGAACTGAAGAGAAAACGTAGTGATTACCTTCTCTCTGCTGAAGAGTACAGTCATAGGTCCATAAGTCTAGTTAATTTGTGGGTCTAGTCACACACGAATTTATGAGAACGAGGCTGTTTGTGTACACACACTACACCACAGATATCTAGTAAATTAAGTCGGGGAGACTACACTGTGGAAAAGTTGGTACTTGGTAAAACGTAGTGATTACCTTCTCTCTGGTTGGATCGATAAAGTGGGTGCCATATCAAATTTAGTAAAAAATCAATAGTTTCGCTCCATTTTCTGTGCTAAGTGTTGACCTGTGTGATTTGTATAATTACCACGCAGCAGCAGACACAGTGTAGGCAGTTCTCTACAAGATGTACTGACGATCTGATGAAGGTCGCGGGAACCAGCTGGTTAAGAGTAGTGCGGAACTGATTGTTGTGGTGATCCTTGGGGGAGTGGGGGAGTCCTTTGTCTAGCGACAGTCGTGGATCGTGGATCTGTCGGCTGCTAAGATGATTAAAATCTTTTAGAGTTTTTCATAGAAAATAATACTGTTTTATTAAAATTGTTTCAGATTTCGCTTTATTGTGACCATAATGAGCCCTATTGATAGTGCACCAGTGGCTGTTTTAAGTTGTGTTGATGACTATGTAGAGCTGCTGTATGATGAAATTCCTGAAAAAATTAAAGGATCTGCACTTATTTTGCAACTTGCTAGGAATCCTGACAATCTGATTGAATTAGTTAGGAATGGTACATCATAATATGTCTAGATTGGCAATCAACCCGGTTTAAACCTGGCTTATCAGGTTTTAAACCCAAGCACTGAGTTTAAGCCAGGTTGATTGCCCATCTTTAATCATATACAAAAAAATAGATCAATAGACCTTGGTTGATTTTTTTTTTGCATTAATAACAACTATTTGGTGTTTTTACAGAAGCCTTATTGAGTGCTCTGTCCAGAGTTCTAAGAGAAGAATGGAAAAGAAGTATCGAATTGAGCACCAATATTGTCTATACATTTTTTTGTTTCTCAACATATAATGAATTTCATCCAGTAATAATTCAGTATAAGATTGGGTCTTTGTGCATGGATGTCATTGATTATGAACTTAAAAGGTATGATCAATGGAAGGAGAAAGTTGAAGGTAAAAAACAGGTGACCACACCAGATAAGGTGGGTATTGGATTAAACACACTTGCTATAGTCCTTGAATATTTTTCCATTATTAATGTTCAATCTTGTTGAGAACTTTTATATTTATAGTTTAAATTAAAATCTTTTGAGATACCTTATATTTAGGTAAGATTCTAGGCCCAGAATCTAGGGCAGTGTCAGTTTCATTTAGTATGCTCAGACATTTTAATCTCTTACATAAATACATATTACTATGCCAAATGAGGTTTCAAGGTATGTCTACATTCAAGTACAAAAATCATTGTCCAACTAGTTTGTCAAAAGTATAGAATTATTATGAAATACAAATTTATACATATTCATAATAATTAATTTCTCATGGCCAGAGAAGAAGTTCTAAGCTAAATCTTAACTTAATTATTATTAGTTTAAAACACTGATTAATAATATTATTATTACAGAGTGAAATACCAAAAAGTCGAATTCCTGAGCCAAAACGTAGACCAAAATCAGGTACTTGGGCAGTAGCAGATGTAACTATGCAAAAATCAAGGTCTTTGGTGTCGAGTTATCATGAAGAACTGTGCAATGCTTCTGATGAGTTTTTATCAAAAAATGATGAAGAGCAAATGAAAAGAAAATTGAAAACCCTATCAAAGAGGCAGGAGCAGCTGCTGAGAGTTGCATTTTACATGTTACTCAATATTGCTGATAATGTGAAAGTTGAAGAGAAAATGCACAAGAAAGATATAGTTGGCTTACTAATTGGTGCTATGGAGAGGCATTCAAATATAGATTTGCTAATTCTCATTGTGTCTTTCTTGCAAAAGCTGTCAATTTTTATCGAAAACAAAAATAGCATGGCTACTAGAGGGATTATTGAAAAGTTAGCACCATTGCTTGAATCATCCAATGCTGATTTAATTAATGTTACATTAAAACTTTTGTTCAATTTAACATTTGATTCAAAATTACGGAACAAAATGATTAAAGTTGGCTTACTGACGAAATTTATACATTTTACAAGTAAGTATGTCAAGTATAGAATGAAGGGGTTCAACTAGCTCTTTAGTAGGTAAACTGAAACAAACACATATATTTTTAATAACTGTGATCTGATTAGTCTGAAATCTTGTATAGTAAAAAAAATTAAAATACACAATTGGTATTTAAAATAAGGAATGTTAAAACAAAAAAAAAGAAGTTTTAAGAATAAAGACGTAATGAATATGAGTGGATATCATAACCACTGCCTTGTTACAAGTATGATACATAATTGACATTAATTGCTATGTAACAATGTATAGGCGTCAATATAGATATACTAGCTGTGCCCCGCGGTTTCACCCGCGTAAGTGTCGAAATTCCTGCAGGAACTTTTAAGTAGCCTAATTTCCTCTTTATAACATCAGCTAATTAGCAGTCAAAGTGAAATTAATTTAACGGTTTCGGAGACTTACCCGCGTGAGTAATGGAGTTATGGAAGTTTCGAGTCTAGAGAAAGATCAGGAACTCGTAACTCCTTTTATTCTTCTTCTTATAATAACAAACACAACAAAGAGAATTTTGGAAATTGGTCCAGCCGTTCATGCCGTAACCAAGGAAAATTGGGATTATTTTTTTATATAATATATAGTATAATATGTTTCATTCTCTAGGTGACGATAAGCATATAAATTTGGCAATGAAAATCCTTTATCATTTGAGCATGGATGATCGAGTAAAGATATTATTCACTCAATCAGACTGTGTAAAACTTGTAAGTTCGAATATCTGCTTGATGAAAATTGCGGTTTTTGCCCACACCTAGGTAAAGTTTTAAAATGTTAGTTTGTTTGCAGTTGACAGACATGTTGTTATTGAACGTGAACACCGGAGACAACGTGTCCGGCCAGGGCGCGCCCGGCGCGACGGACGTGCTGCTGGCGCTGTGCGTGAACCTGGCGTGGTGCGAGCGCGCCGCGCAGCAAATGGCCGCCGAGGGCCGGCTGCGCGAGTTGCTCGTGCGCGCCTTCCGGCACACTAACACCATGCTCATGAAACTCGTGCGCAACCTCTCTCAACACCAGCACAACAAACCTCTCTTTGTTGTGAGTCTACACTTCAAGTTACAAAAGCAGGGGCACGCATCTGCGACCGCGCACCGCCTCACGCCTCGAAGGAGGTTTAGTTTTGTGTAACATTATTCGTCCTCTTTAGCCATCAATAGGGACGTCCTCGCAAAATTAATCTTGCCGGTGTAAAATTTAGGTCTCGTCTCCCTATTAGGTCAACTACGCTTTTGGGGGATGGTTACAGCAAAACCACGTGATACCTTCTGGGTGGGCGGGATCTTTTCGCTTGCTTTGCGAAACAGCTGTTCTCTGTTAGTGTCGTGCATTTAATCGTATTCTTAGCTTATTTAGTTTTGAACATTAGTATTACATCTCTCACCCACATATTTACTACCCATAGCGGCAGCGAATATCTGAACAGGGTTTTACAAGGGAATTCCACAAATATTAATTATACATCTTTTTCGTTTAGGAGTTTGTGGGTGATATCGCTGGTGCTGTGACATGTGGAGACATTGCTGAAGAGTTTGTGGTGGAGTGCATCGGCACCCTCAGCAACATTTTGAACACTGATGACATAGATATATATGCTGTGGTCGAGCGCTACCACTTAATTCCATGTATTATGAAAATTTTAGATCCAGGTGAGACCCATTTTTTATATTTGTATCATAGATTAATAAAAAAATATTTTAAGGCCCTTACAGGGCTAAACCTTGAAAACTTGTAAACGTAACCATTTTTGGCACATTTCTGTAAACTTTTTGATATCAAGTTTAAGTGACAATTCTCTAAAATAGATTCTCCATTGCGGAGGTCAATGTGTGTTACCTTTCGTTTACCGCGCGATCGCCCTGCGCTGGCGTCTCGACAACGTTTTGACAACGTTATTGTATCGAACCATAACTAGGGACCCAAAAATCATAACGATCAACATAATTATAGTAACCAACATTACATTAAATGCAAGCCTCGACTCGAAACTTACAATTCACGTAATGTTGGTTACTGTACCTAAAGATGTTTATCGATATGATTTTTGGGTCCCTAGTTAACCGATCGATACAAAAACGTTGTCAAAACGTTGTCGAGACTACCGGCCCTGTCCAGACAGTTTATTTGAATCTCTGTATTATCGATAGTCGCTATCCATACTGTGGTAGAAACTCTAGTGAGTACCAGTAATAGACTACTTATATGTATTTCTTTATTCACCTTTTTTACTTTTCTGTTAAAGTTATATAATTATTTTCTACTAGTTGTGCCCCGCGGTTTCACCCGTGTTAATTTCGGAGTTCTCGCGGGAATTCCGGCATAAAAAGTACCCTATGTGTTAATCTGATGTATAAGCTATATTATTGTAAAGTTTCATTTAAATCCATTTAGTAGTTTTTGCGTGAAAGAGTAACAAACATCCATCCATCTATCCATACATTCTTACAAACTTTCGCGTTTATAATATTAGTAGGATTTTAGTGCAAAAATTTCATAAACAAAAAACTAAAAACAAGTAGTTAGTCCAAACTGTCAGATTTGACTTTTTCAAATACGGAATTGTACGTAGGAAACTCAGGTAGGAGGTAGGAACCGTCTTCTTTACATAGTATAAAGTCGCTTCCGTTGTCTATTTGCGATAAACTCAAAAACTACTGAACGGATTTTCACGTGGTCTTCACCAATAGATAGAGTGATTCATGAGGAAGGTTTATATATATAGTTTATCCTGGAATTGCCGTGAAATCTCCGAAATTACCGCGGGTGGATCTGCGGGAACAGCTATTTGCTGTATAATGTAGACGCTGTTGGCAAACCAATAAAAAATATCTCTAATTATTGTAGAAGCGAAAATGTTTGTTTGTTACGTTTTCACGCCCTAACGCCTCGACCGATAATTGCTAACCCTAATTTTAACATATCCAAAAAACCAGAAATACAATATTAAAAAACTTATAAAATGTAATTAATTAAAATAAAATAATACAAACGACAAAGAGAACTAAAAATATTTATGAAAGTCGTGGCCGAGTAAAATGGACCTCACTCAGCATCTGCAGTGTTATTAATATCTATTTATTTACTAGCTTTCAAACAAAACTAATCAGTCAAAAATAAAAAATAAACCTGTGAAGGTGCTCACCGCTTAGACCAACTTTACGTAAACACGAGCGCGCCGCTATCTTAAGGTCAATGACCTCGATTGAGCTGACTAGCTGATGCATCGTTTGCTGTGTGCATGGCGCGTGCCTTGTATACGTTATTAGTGAGCTACTTGTATTGTGTACCTTGTAAAAGTAGTTGTACTTAATTGTTTTTTCATTGGATTTATTTTCCTCATATTCTGAAAAACTACCGAGCTTATAATATTATTTTCGCTTATCATATCTGTTATTATGTATACTTTCAGCTCTGTGAATATTTGCAGCCAATTTTACCACATCTTATATAATCTCCATTCTTTAATAGAGAGCGGTCGCGACGGGTCGCTGGTGCTGGAGGGCGTGGTGGCGGCCGGCGCGCTGGCGGCAGACGCGAAAGCGGCGGCGGCGCTGGTGCGCGCGGGCGGCGCTGAGGCGCTGGTGGCGCTGCTGCGGCTGCGGCAGGCGGACGACGAGCACGTGCTGCAGACCGCATTCGCGTTCCGGCAGCTGCTGGCGCACACCACCACCGCCGACTACCTGGTCACCAGCACAGGCAACTGATATTACAACACATTACCCCCCCGTAGCCGTAGGTGGGCACTCGCGACAGACCTTAAACACCCACACACTTTCTGGCTGTTTATCGGGTTTTAATACCCAAGGACCGGGTATAAACCCAGTTGATTGCCCAACTATATTTGTAGCCGATGGACAGCTGTGGACTCTGATAATACTTAGGTGATTAAAAATCGATTTTAAAATTATATCAAAAATGACAAAAAAATTGAATTAAAACACATAATATTAATCAATAAATAAAATCAAAAACACATAAGTTAATCAGTATTAGGAATCGATCGCACCATTTCGAATGAATCTACACAAACAAAACCACGACAAAAAAAATACTGCACACTTCGTATCGCTCTATTTTTTGTAACGAAAACGTTTTAACTACAAGCAGGATACATCATGAGTACGAGTTAAATGAGTACGTACCTATTGAATTGATAGCAAAAAAAACATGAAATAAAATTTTACGAAAAATTTGTAATTCGGTCTAGTAGGTTTTGAGTTAAATCGTATCAAAAACACAAACAAAAAAAAAAAAATCTTTCCCCTTAATAATATGTATTAGTTTAAATTCGCTGAATTTCAGAGTAACCCATTGTATTTTCTTTTATTGCTAGATGCCACTGTTTTTGCACTTTTTTGTTTTATTTTGCAATTTTCATACTAATATCATAAATTCGTGTTTTAATTTGATAAATATTATTACTTTTCAGAGGCTCCCGCATATTTAATTGATCTCATGCAAGATAAAAACGTAGAAATACGGAAGATGTGTGATTCGTGTCTTGATATAATTTCACAAATGCAAAATGATTGGGCAATGAGAATTAAGGTAAGATTACTTCCGTTTCATTTCCGCTCTACAACTTATGAATTTGTACTCTTACCGTCGCGCGTCGCACTCAGAATCGACTTTAATGATTACTTAGTTAAGTATGGATTTTTAAAACAAAACTGCCGCAATCAGACAAGTTTAATAAATTAATGCTAATTGGCATTTAACTAATTAAGTTACATCTCATTAAATGCCAATTAACATTAATTTACTGAACGTCTCTGATTGCGGCAGATCTTTAGTTAAGTAAGATGAGTTTAAATCAGAGGGACTATTGCCTATTGTGTAACTTTTGTTTCTATCATTTTTCGGTTGTAATCAAAAACATGGCGGTTTTGCTATTACAATATTATGCACGTTTTGAAACCTACAATATCTAGCATTCAACCAAAATAAACATACTTCAAAAGTTGAAGCTGCCTAAACATGATTCGATTGAAACTGAAATATTTGCCCTGACTTGCAACAAAACTGACATAATTGCCCTGCAGACGTTAGTCAATTAGTATCACATTGTGTAGAGTCCTCCAATTTTTCTAGGATATTTTAAAATCTAACAGCTTACATGAGAGAGATAAAAAAGGTGCGCTATTATGCAATTACATAGCAACTTATAACAGTTATGTAAAGTTAATTCTAAAAGGTCTGCGCGAACAAGGTTTACCTGTGTATTTGTAAAAAATCTTTGAAAATTTAGTTTTTTGGTGAAGTATTAAACATTATGTATTTATTGTACAATCTAACTATGCCGATGGTTTAGGGCAAAAGTTTTTTTGAGTCTTTTTTGAACCATTAAACCATGAGCGACCATTTTGCTTTTATGTAACACTTAATATTAAATCTCATCGTAATCATCAACTTCAAAACTTGAACTCCGGTTCTATGCTCTTTATTGTCAGTCCCACTTCATCAAATGGCGTCTTCCGAGAGCAAATGCACGCGTTTCTATAAAAAAACAGGTTTTTTTTTGTGTTTTGAAAATGCATAAATAATGTTAAACTTGGTATCAATATCATCAGAAATAAACTCTACAATATCCTACTCCTGAAATTCTTTGTTTGACTCCTTTCTTAAAGTTCATATTTTTGAAGGTTTCACTTCTATCGCGTGTAAACTGCACACATGTATTTTTTTACGAATTTTTCAAATGTTAACAAATTCATGACCGACCCTGTAGTAGTTCGGATACTTTTGGTCCTAATTAATTCATTGATCCCATTAATTACGTAATACGTAATCAATTGACCGTCTATCGTGTGTCTTGTAGGATCGCTTCGCGCTACTGCGATCTGGAGCTTACGACCGCCCCCTATACAGTATACATCCCTTTGGGATTCACTGGTGTAGTTTCTGTACTTCTGTGTGTGTCTTCCTTGTGTTTAGGTGGAGAGATTCCGATGTCACAATGGGCAATGGTTGTCAGTAGTGGAGACGCTAGGGGCGGACGGCGGCGCGGGGGACGTGGCGGACGACTTGCCGCCGTACCTGTCCGCCGAGTACCTCACCACGCATCGCCTCGCTACCTCGGGTGCATACCTGAACTTTATCTGAACTAATACCATATTATAAAGGGGAAAGATTTAATTTTTAGTTTGTTTGTTTGTTACGATTTAAATCTAAAACTACTGGACCGATTTCAAAAACTCTTTCATTATTAGAATGCGACATTATCCTTATGTAACATAGGCTATATTGTAACCCAGAATTCGAACCTCCGAAATTACCGCTGGTAAAATAGGAACAGGGTACAGCTAGAATACTAAAAACTCTATACACAAACAGCAATTTCCTCAGCAATAAAATTTAAATCGAGCGCTAACTATATTTTTTGTTAAAGTCGGGTAGTTTTTGATTAAAGTGGCGTTTAAACAAAACAGCTTATGTCGTAGAGTTTCCATTTACATACATGTTACGATACTGATTTGTGTTTTCCTAATCTGCTAACTTTGTGCTATAAATTTAGTGATGTTTTATTGAGTAACGTTCGAAAAAGGAACTGTGCATTTTGAATTTAACTGTCTTTTAGTCCTGTATTTGCCACAGAACAGATATATTGGACATCAATTTAGTTGAGTAACTTTAAACTTAGTTTAGTATGGAAAGAAATAATAACCAGTGTCGCCGGGTGATTTTCGTATGCTTATTCATCACGTGCAAAATCATTCATTGAAGTATCGAAATGTTCTGAACGCTATTTACGTTTTTACTTTGCGAATATTGTGGAAAATATACTCGGGATGCCAACATCAGAAGTTTTTGGGAAGTTAGAGAGCATATTTTGTTCTAACTTTGCAATCGCGGTGCACCTGACCCGCCCACATGCCCCTCTAGTTATTAATTTTCTCTGTGGTATTTACAATATTTGTTTACCTTGTATTTTAGATTCTCAAACGTCTCTCAATGATGATTCTGATAGTTACTCTGGAGAATCTGACATAAATCGTGTCAATAACAGGTACCTACTTACAATTTTATTTTATATTTAATCTATTCAATATCGCTCGGAGGTTTATTCACATAACGGTATTTTAGTGAAGAGACGGCAGCGGCAACGTAGGTATTTGGTAACTATACAATAGACTGTAATAAGATACTTCTTGGGACTTTGCGGACACTGATGTAAATAATTGTTTTTTGTTGGGTTCGTAATTATCAGGAGAAATTTTGTATTAAAGAAAATTGGGAGTTCCTGCGGGAATTCCGAAACTCACGAGGGTGAAACCGCGGGGCACAGCTAGTAATATTATCATATTTCACTATTCCTGACAATTTTGGATTTCGACATTCACGCCATTTGAAAAATTCACCTGTATCACTACATATTATTATAAAACAAAGTCCTCCGTCCGTCTGTCTGTTCGCGATAAATTAAAAATCGACTATACAAATTTTCATGCGGTTTCACCAATAAATAGAGTGATTCATGAGGAATTTTTCCGTATATAATTTGTTACGGTTTTGAATAAATTGGTTGAAATTAGAAAAACAACGATAATTGTTGGAAGTGTCGGAAAAAGTGTATTAAATTTTACATACTACACGTCAAGGATACAGAGAAGGACATAGGGTACCGAGATTTTATCCCGGAATTCGCGCGGGAACTCCAAAATTAACGCGGGTGAAATCGCGGGGAACAGCTAATTTTTAAATATAAAAACCATCACTGCGAAACGTTATTGTCCAAAACAGCACCGTAATGTACAAAAAATTCAATATAATAGGTATTTGTCGACACAAAAATTAAGCAGCCTTAGATTTTCCCACTAGAAACTTCATTGTGCATTGTCAGGGTGATATCAGGTTTTTAGTAATTTTTTAAATCTAATTTTGTTACAGTAAATTTAAAGATGGAAAACCGGATGAAATATATGAAAAATCGGACACAATGGCTGGAAATCCCATGAAGGATGATACCTTATTCAATAATGATCTTAAAGTATTCTCATAAATTCACACTATATTATTTAATCTCAATTGTTTATGCAGCCTACTAACTGCTTTATTAGGTAAAAATATATCGAAGACGGAAGTACCAAGAAAGAGTGTTCAACAGTCGTTGATTTCATAGCGCGCATTGTATCTCAATGGGGAACTTGCATAAAATTTATATTTTGGAATTGGGTCAATATTTCAAAAGTAGGGCCCGGAAAAAGAATAATTTATTTAAAAGAATAATAATTTTGGAATATTGAACGATTTATTAAAAAATATCAATATTTTCTTAAATATTTAACTTTCAATTTTGTGGACTGGAATGTTGCAACGATACACCATTCACAGTATGGAGGGTAGAGTTATGGAAAACCATCTAATGCCTGCACAACGCCTCAACGCAACCACAGGCGATTCCCTTTAATTCGTGCCCAAAAACCGACAATTCACGGGTCGCAGGCGATCATAGACGATGATCGGCGAGTTCAGCGGAGTATGCCCTCTACACTATCGTGCTCGCATACACGTTGTCAGGAGTACAAGAAAGGACAGGAATTCCGGCGGGAACTCCGAAACTATCACGGCCCACGGGTGAAAAAGCGAGAAACAGCTTGTTAATTAATAAAAAAAATCATAATTTTTCGTTGAACCACTCTAACAAAATGGAACTGTGTACTGCACAAATAGTTGCAGCAGCAATACACTTTACGTCTGTCTGCACGCTTGCCGTTCGACTGACCAATGCAGACGATCGTGTAGACGCTTGCACGATGATTGTGCCGATTATAGACGATCACGATCAACGATCATCGGCGATAATGTAGTGCAGGCATCAGGTTGTGAACACTGCAGCGAGCTAACCACAAATGGGGAAGAAAACGCAAAAATTTTAAGTAGAGGCGCTGTGTGTTTGTTACCTGTCAAAACACTTTTAAAACAACTGAATACTGCCTTTTTTTAAATTCTTAGCTTTAATTTAGCTTTGTTGAGTCTTTAAATTAGTTTCGTGATGTATTTGTATGTTCAAGACGTGGTCTCACGATAGGGTTGCCATCCGTACTATATAGTATCGTACTATATTTCAGTCAATAGGGTACTTGCATGAAATTTATTATAAGAAATTGTGTCAATATTTCAAAAATAGAAAAAAAAAAATTTTTCAATAGTTTCCAAAATATTCAACTTTTAATTTTGTGAAACGGAACGTTGCAACGAAACACCAATCACAGTCAAGCTTAACACATGACGTCACTTTTATTTTTTTAGGCAACATTTACCTCTTACAGGGAAGGCAAAAGAAACTAAGTGCATACAGTCAACGCATATTTCCTATTTTCTGAAGTTTTTTACTTTAAAATGCATCGGTAAGATGCATTTCGATTCATTACTGGAACTTTTGAAAGTAACTCGACACAGTTCAACCTTCTTCTTCTTTAACAATGGCGTCTATAATTATAATTTTCCAATGACAATGTTTCTTAATAATAACAATCTCTTCATCTACTTCTTCAATTATGGCGAAACGCCAATGACAATGTTAGATTGTTCCCCAAGTTAAAACATGGCTCTCTTGAAAGTCAGTTTCCTGCTCAGAGTCCAAAATAGATGCTGAAAAGTGACTGAAATAACGAAAAACGTGACACGCGTGCTTTCGATACGGCTTTCACTCGTCAACAACCCAGTTCAACCTTAATTTCGCTTTGAGATATTGAAGTTATCTATCTGTCAGTGTCACATGACCCTGTCAATACGACAGTGACATTTCTATCACAGATTAACAAGGCGTAATTTTGAACTAGTGACGTCATGCCGCGTTTCGACGGTAAAGTCTAAAGTAGGAACTTTGAAACGCTCTATTTAATTAATTCATGCATATATATTTTTTCTTTTTCTTGCTTTGTTTTAGTAGGCCATATATCTTTAAAATAGACTGAAAAAAAAAATTCATGCAAGTACCCTATTGTATAATAAATATATTATAGAAAAATAATATAGTACGAAAAATACTATATTTTAATGCCTAATTCAACTGTTGCGCTTTTTTATATTAACAGCTGTGACTGGTCTGGAAAGCACCCGCAGCGCAGCACGGGGAATTTTAAGAACGAAACGCATACCCGGCAACAAAACGCCAACTGTGCTAGCTAGCAATAATTTGTGGATGAATGCTGCCCGATACATAAGGAATACAAAACATTTTTGTACTATTTTTTTTCCCTGCATTTCCCAAAAATACTATATTTTTGCACGGTTTTTCGGAAAAATACTGTATTTTTTCTTAAAAAAGGAGGCAACCTTATCTCACAATCAGTTTCTTTAAAATGTTTTCTACATAACCCTTCTTTTTCAATATAAAAAATACCTTGATTTATTTATCACTTTTCCTTAATGTTAAATCAATTGGTAACTGGTAGAGAATGCCGCAAGGCATTAAGTTCGCCATTTGTACACACTGTGCAATAAAGAATAAATAAATAAATAAATAAAATAAATTGGTGTATCTACACCTATTTCCTCACAACCAAAAGCTACAACAGCGTCCCATAATTTATTTAATATAGTGATAACAAAAATATATTCAGTTTCTATGTTGACATAGAAACTCAGTATACCAGTCATAGATTGACAGATCTTGTGTAACAAACATTTGATTTTGGCGCCCTCTAGGTTGGAACTAGACTTATATCTAACACCCCGTTCCCACTTGTCGGGTGTCGGGTCCAAATTTTAATCGGATGCTCCAGTGGCAGAAAATTTTATATAGAGCTATTCACACTTGTCGGAAACAGAGTTTGTATCGTCACCGACAAGAAATCTCGTCTGTTTTGCGAGCCCTCTACGCCCGAAAAAAAATTGGGGCACTCGCCGTTCATCGGGAGGTTGTCGTGTTACTATACAATTCCCACCGAGCGTCATATTAGCGGTTCAACTATGAAGAGTTGCTGCCAAAAGTTCCGGTAAAGCATCAAAATGCATCTCACCAATGCATTTCGATGTAAATAACTTCAGAAGAAGAAAAATACTAATGAGTTAGCTGTATAGACTTAGATTCCTTTGCCTTCTCATCGGGGTAAATTAAAAAAAAAACTAGTTTCTGCCCAGGGCTGCCAGATCCTATATTTGGATACAAAATATGTATAATCGGACGATTCATTGTATCCACGAACATTCCGTATAATACAATACAAAAGAAAATATGCATGAAATGGAACGGAAATCACCTTCTCTTTTTTATCTATGTCAGCAGATGCTCGCCGCATTAATCACAGTTTGACCGAGGGGCGTCGCGTCGCCAACTTGAAAGATTAACGAGAGATTAGAATACATTCAATACTTTTTTTCGAAGTGGTCCGCTTATCTTAATGACATTTGTGACCGCTTGAGTTTTGTTCGATAGATTCAATACTCAGAAGAATAACTAAAGCATATTCTTCTGAGATTCAATATGATCAACAACATGACATTTTGCCCATAACGCGCGTCCCAAAAACGCATTACCAAACGTTCTAAATGCCAAAATATTAGAAATCATTATTTGCCAGAGGAAACGTTGCTAATGTATTCTTTTAGAGTGAAACTTCTTTGATAACGAGGGAAAGACAATTTTTGTGGCGCGGTGTTATGGTTATCTATACTTATATTATAAAAAGCAAAATTTTGTGAGTTTGTGACGTTGTCGGTTGTAGGGGGTAATTTCTGGATCTACTGAACCGATTTTGAAAATTCTTTCACTTATAGGAAGCTACAGTGATCCAAAGAGATAAAGGGTACTTTTTACTTCGGAGCCCCCGCGGAAACTCCGGAGTTAGTGAGTTTGTGAGTTTGTAGGGGGTAATCTCTGGATCTACTGAACTGATTTTAAAAATTCTTTCACCTTGAAAAAGCTGCAGTGATCCTAAGTGACATAGGGTACTTTTATCCCGGGATTTCCGCAAGAACTCCGGAGACTGTGAGGTTATAATCTCTGGATCTACTCAACCGATTTTAAAAATTCTTTTACTTATAAGAAGCTAAAATGATCCTGAGTGACATAGGGTACTTTTTATCTCGGAATTCCCGCGGGAACTCCGAAATTACCGCGGGTGAATCCGCGGGCGCGGGGGTCAGGTCAGTGAATAAGGGCCCTGTGGAGTTTTTCTTTCTCAAAGCTGTCATATTGTTAGTTCGTGTGATAGTTCGATTTAAATGGGGAACAAAATCGACTTTTTTATAATGAAAATCTGCATGCTTGTAGCTCAGACGAAATAAAAACTCAAGACGGAGCGCTGTCAACAACAAAGTGATTAGTGAAGCCGGTTTCGTAAACATGTGGGCATTTAGTGAGTGTTGCCGTGCAGTGAAAACTTATACCCAAAATTGTTAAGTTCTAGAAAGATGAATGGATAAGTAAATACATAGATAAGTTAGTATTTTTTTAAGTTGTATACCTCGGTTGTATATTCGAGAACCTTAAAAATATAGGTTTCGAAGTTATGATAAAACATGGAAAATAAAAATTAACGCCTATTTACACTTACATTAATTTTATGAATATTAAAAATTTTTACAAAATAATTAAAACCGACTTCCAAAAAACACAAAACTAAAAAGCTAAAAATAACAAAATACCGATTTAATCCAACAGACAATAATACACGTAATACCTACTACTAAGGTTTGTAATGTATCTAAGTTACAATAGCCTGAAGTTAACTACTCATCATCTTTTACAAAATATTGCTCTTCTCGATGCAGGGACGTTAATTTTTGAGGAGTTCTCCTGGTACATCACACTCAGTTCCACTTTGCCATATACGTTGTGAGTTGTGAGGAGCATAAATTGTTTAGGAACCATTTAAAGTTAACGAATCGGAACTCGTGAAATACCTATTATTGAGTAGTTCCGATAATCATCTGTGGTCTTCATCATCAGTTCCACTTCTTCAAATTTTGCTTTCCGAAAGCAAATGAACGATTTACTATACTCAAATCGGTATAGGTGTGCTTATTATTTTTGAAGAGTTCCCTCGATTTCTCCAAGATCACATCATCAGATCCCGATTTGGTGGTAATGGGACCTAATTGAAAGTAAACCCTTTCAAACAAAAAAAGAATTTTCGAAATTGGTCCAACCGTCTTCGAGTAATGGGTGAACCTACATAAAAAAAAAACATACATACAATCGAATGCATAACCTCCTGCTTTTTGGAAGTCGGTTAAAAAGTTAAAATCGAAATAGGTAAATGAACGTGTTACATTACGTTCCAGGTCACATTAACTTACCCAAAAAAACGGGGACTATTGTGACGCTCACTAGTAGCAACACTTATGAAAGTTGTGGAGTTGTGGACAGAGACATGACACGTTGTGGAGGTTTTGTTTTGTGTTCCAAGTTGTCATAAATTCATAAAATTGATATTTTATTAAAAATGTGGTTCTATCCTGCTTTTTAATTTTCGAAGATTGGTTTTTACACCCTCTCACTACAAAATTCGGCATATTTCTTAAAAAAAATAGAAATTATTACAGCGTGACACTCCGCGCGTCGTGCGTTCCGTGGGTTTGGGCGCAGTTGTTTGGTTAAAATTTCTCTCGTTTGAGTTGCAACCAAGCCACAGAACGATCGAGTTGTTTTTATAACCTCAAAATATTTGAAATTTCAGGCGCCATTTGTTTTCTCTCAACTCACATTGCAAATAAGACTGTTTTACATCCAATTATAAACTTTTTATGACTACGACACCTCCCCTTTGTTCGTAAGAACTCCGACTGATTTCTTTTTCGACGAATCCGGTTTTTGGCGAAAACTTTGACACTTCTTAAACAATACATAGCTGTCAGAGTGAAAATTAACCTGCTTCGGAGGTGGTTGTTTGGTTGCTGCACTCTGAGCCACGGAACGGGTGAAACTACGCTCTGACAGTTGTCAGAGTAAAATTTCACCAAGCCACAGAACGGGTTCAGAGCGCGCTCGAGCGCGTTCGAGTGCATTCGTGCGAAGTCACGGAACGCACACCTTGACTGACAAGGTAAGGCGTAGTTTCGTTATATGTGTGTGCGTGTAACTGTGCATGACGCATGTAGAATAGAAAAGAATAGAATAATTTTTTATTGCGCAACAGACACGCCGAGGCGTAGTTTTACGGCTTCACTTCTTTGTTCACAGCGCTCCGTCTTGAGTTTTTATTTCGTCTGAGGCTTGTAGTAATAAAACTGAGATTATTTTAACAATTTATGAAAATAAAAATCAAATAATATTTTAAATAATTATGAACACAAACTTTTTAAAAGTCTCAGTCGACTGAAATACAAAATTATCCTGATCTATAAATTCTAACCTGATTATAAATAGGCGCTGTTTCTTGTGAAGTATAACCTTTCCAATGTAAAAAGGATTTCCAAATCGGTTTACAAATAAAGGAGTTCTAAAGTAAAAAAAAAAAAACACAGGGATGTGACATTGTATATTAAAAATCGATTTTTAACCCTTTTACCTCCAAACGTTTTTGTAGCCTAAATTTACCCCTAGCACCACACGCTTTAGGCATGATTTTTCCTATTGTTGGGAATGCTTAATATCGATAAATAATTAAATCTTAATTTTAAAAGTCAGTGCAGTGTTTTGTTCGTGTATACCGCTAATCGAGAATATTCTGAAATGTTTGAAAATTATCTGGAATATTCCGAAACGTTATAAAACCGTTTTGAAATTTCATTTAGAAATTGCCGTTTGAAAAATGGGGTTTCACCAACGAATAATGAATCAGTAAAATAGTACAGTTTGTTGAATCCATCTAGTAAATGTTTGATTAAATGAATCTACTTAACTGTTACAAAAACACTATGACAGAACGAATGCCATCATAGATGTAATATTATGGAGATGGAGATAGTATTCATTGGTAGTTCGCGTTGGTCCGGGCAAAAAAAAACTAAACTTAATGTCGAGGGGTTGCAGATGAAAAATCAGTAATAATCGATTGAACGAGTATAAATCGATTATTCATAAAAATAAAATCATTTATTTTCGTGGACGGAGAATAGAATGGACAGGCTATTCGCGTATAGGGTAAGAGAAAGTGATATTCTTCCTATGCACACATGTAAACTACCAGTATTACCACTAAATAAATTATTTCCAATTTCCAGGGAGTTCTAGCCTGTTTGGTGATGAAAAAGCTATGGAAAGTAAAATGTAGTTTTATAGAGTAGATAGGTTATCATCGATTCGTGAAGGTGTCAAGGGGATTTATAATTTAAGCGGAGCAAGTGAAATGAAAACTATGTAGGTGCAAATAACGTTTTATTGGAACTTAAGTTCCTTAGCGCACGGTACGGATAAGGCAAACCAGCTCAATATTTCTCGTCATGGCATCATAAAAGTTGTGCGCTTGGTTTATGGTTTTTGAAACGATTATTATTGCTTGCTTATTGGTTCGCGCCAGCTGCTCTCATTAGTTTTTCAACAGAAACTGCTTGGGAAATGCTTGAAACGAATCCTTGAATAGCCATTTGGTTTCCAATTTACACGACCAGTGCTTGCTATCCAGTTAATAAGATTAACCGATTTAAAAGGACATCTGAAAAAGAAAAAAAATATAGAATACAAACTGTATTAACATGAAAAATTAAAAAATAATATGACGTGGATAATGTAGTCATCAGGCCCAATATTCTAAAATTTCCAAATCAAATTGGATATAAAATTGTTTATTTCATACACTACTCATACAGTCAAGAGCATGCAAGCTTTTCAGCTTAGACTCACTTTGCACCAGTCTTACACACGAAGGGTACAGTACACGCTATTCTCTTGACGGTCAAATAGGGTACTTACGTGAATTTTTTTTTTAGTCTATTTTAAAGATATATGGCCTACTTAAACAAAACAAGAAAAAGAAAAAAAATATATGCATAAATTAATTAAATAGAGCGTTTCAAAGTTCCTACTTTAGACCTTACCGCCGAAACGCGGAATGACGTCACTTGTTCAAAATTACGCCTTATTAATCTGTGATAGAAATGTCACTGTCGTATTGGCAGCGTCATGTGACACTGACAGACAGATAAATTCAATATCCAAAAGCGAAATTAAAGTTCAACTGTGTCGATTTACTTCCAAAAGTTATTTATTTATTTATTTTAGTTCCAGTAAAAAATCGAAATGCATCTAACCGATGCATTTTAAAGTAAAAAACTTCAAAAAATGGAAAATATGCGTTGACTGTATGCACTTTGTTTCTTTTGCCTTCTCTGAAAGAGGTAAATGTTTCCTAAAAAAATATAAGTGACGTCATGTGTCAAGCTTGGCTGTGATTGGGGTTTCGTTGCAACGTTCCGTTTCAGAAAATTAAAAGTTGAATATTTTGGAAACTATTGAAAATTTTTTAGTAAATCTTTCACGATAACGCTATATTTTTGAAATATTGACACAATTTCTTATTATAAATTTCATGTAAGTAGCCTATTGAACTTATTCAATTCGACACCGAAGTTTTAAAATACAGCGCCTGAGAGATAGTTGACTAGAATCTTTCAGTATTTTGTCCCAGGTTGATAAGAAAAAGAAATGATGGAAACGATTGGCACTTGGCACGATACTTGGTCGAAATAATTTTGTTACACCTCATAGGTACCTACTAATATTATGAAAAATTGGGAAATTAATCTGGGTAAGCTAGCAACCTTTGTTGTAGTATAACCCGACTTAATACGGAAAGCATGATAACGACTCTAGTTAATTTGTGGTAACGACATAGTCGCCATTATGGAATAAGGACTACGTAATTTGGCAAGATTATACATTAAAATAAGAAAGCAAATTAATGTTGATTTTTTTGTTATATTTATACGATTTATACCACAAAGCTGTTATTATGAACATATTTGCTATTTCGCACAAACAAAACACATTTACATGAAAGTAAATCATTACATACCGATGAAATGTTACATTCTCCGTTTTCCTAGCATTACGGCTCTTACAGCCTAAAATACAACATAACACTATGTCCACAACAAAAATAAACACTTTAAACACGATATGAAAGTCTATTTAGCTTTCAATAATTGAAAAAAACAACGTTTTTTATCCAAATAAACAAAGAACAATGTAGATGTCTGCCTACAATTAATTGTAGGCAGACAAAAATAAACGATACGCAAGAAAGAGACCAAAAACAATTGTTTCGTCCAGCTCGCACCTACGTATTTACCATTCGCACTTTCTCACTCTTGTAATTATTATTATTTTAGCAGCTCGTCCATTCTATTCTCCGTCCACGTTTATTTTATTAAAATTGATTTTTCTTTTTAGATTTTAATCGATTATTTTAATAATCGATTATTTTTTCACATCCCTCAGTGAATCTGCCTGAGCCCTGAGCCCTGAACTGACAAAAATAAAACTCGAAAGAAATCTCATTTTCATCAGAAAAACTGATTTGATATAAATTAGTTGAAAACCAAGATGAATAAACTAACGCGTTTGTCCCCTTCTATCATAAAATCAACATCGAAAAGATTTAATCCAGTCGCCAGCCATAGTATCAGTACCGATAAAATAGAGGACGTCTGTACCCACACTGGTCAGGTAGGTATTGATTCTAGCCTGTTATTGCCTAGAAACTTATATTATGTAACACAGTGTATTTTGTTAAAATTTTTGTATTTCTTATAGAATTCTGTTATTTTATTAGGCTTTTCTGTTTATCCTTTTTAGAAGTGGGACTCTGATGACTACAGACTTGTCAGATTTACAAATGCGCCCAAACAAGTTAATCCGAACTGGGCTATCAATTTGATTTCTGCAATACCTCCAAGGGAAGTCACTGAAAGGGTAGTATGGTGTGATGGTGGTAGTGGTCCTGAAGGGCATCCTCGTGTTTACATTAACTTGGTATATTTTACTTTTTTCTCGACTTACATTTTTATATTTTTTATGACATTCATAATACTAATTTTGTTTCAGGATAAACCAGGTGCTCACTCATGTGGTTATTGTGGTCTCCGCTTTATTAAAAAAGATTGTCATTGATTAATGATTTTATTGCCTAAACAAAACAATTCTCTACTTATGGATCCAACTCTATTTTATTGAAAGCAAATTTTTAGTGGAAAATTTAAAATCGTAATTACAAAGATAAATAAAAAATAATGTAAATTAATCTAGTCTGTTTGAGCATTAGAAACTAGTAATTAAAAGGAGGTCCTAACTTTATTTATGAAATAAAATGTATTAGAATGGTATTCACTTGTTTTATCTATTTTTGTAACTGGTCAATCACAGGTTAAACTCGACTGGAATCAATAATATATGGATGAACACTAAAAAAATAGTTTTAATAGTAATAATATTTGTAGTAGTTCTACAGAAATTAACATAAATATCTAGGTATGTAAGTAGATGGTATGGTAAAATAAATTAGTGATAAATAACAAATTAAAAGATATTACTCATAATAAAGAGTTATTGTGTTGTATACAACCAACCATCTATTTGCTGTTGGATTCTGAACCACTGTTTCTCAACTCTTGTCTCATGTCAATATTTGATTGCAATAATTCTTTTAATTTTTCTTGTATATCATCATTCTTTTGCTCCAAGAAGTCTAGAGCTGTGTTCAATTCGTCAAGTTTGGAGTCTAACGAATCATATTCTGAAAAAGAAGAAATTAAAATTTCGACCTTAAGTTAGCCCTGCTACGTAGTTAAGTAGTAGGCACAAATTGACTAGATTTATGCAGTAACTAAATACTTAAACAGAGCTTCACCTTCCCGAATATTTATTTCTCCATTAGCATCTGTAGAATCTGCAACACCGTTAGTCACTTTTCCATTACCATTGCTTTTATGATCATTCTGTCCAGCCATAGTGAAAATTAGTTGTTTAACAAATTAACAAGACGCATAAAGCAATGTAGGCCGGTAACTTGATTCAGATTAAACCACAAATTAACTAAACTTATAAACCACAAATTTCCCAAGTACCTACTAACAAATAACAATTCGAGTCAGACTTGGTATTCGGTAGGTAGAGGAGAGGAAGTGGACACAAAAATAATGACAAATTGACTAGGTAGGTACGTAGTGGAATTGATACTTGATAGTAGGCACAAACTATTTAGAGATACTACAGTAGGTAGGTACCAGAGAGAAGGTAATCACTATAGTCAACTAATGTCTACTACTAGCACAGAGCCTAGTTAGATAAAATGATGAATTAATATAATCGGTTTTTGTAATCGATATTTTTATCAACAAAAGTTGATTTAAAAAATCTGATAAATTTTTCGTTTATATAAGTACTAGCTGTTCCCCGCGGTTTCGTCCCGCAGTAATTTCAGAGTTCTCGTAGGAATTCTGGGGTAAAATGAACACTGCGTTTTCTTTATCCCTGTCAACGTGTATGCAAAATTTCATGAAGATTGGTTGAGCCGTTAAGGCGTTAAAGTTTAACAAACAAAAACTCACTTTTATAATATTATAGTAAGCATTCGACTATAATAGTGATTTCTTTTTTAATTTAAATTTCCAAAAAGATGTTTTGTATTTATGTATTTTAGTTTCAAAAGGAGGTTGTAACTATCTTGGTGAATGTATTGTTTGATTTGTTTTGTTTAATTGTATAGCAATAGATAACTGTTTTCCTGAATAAATAAATAAACAATAGAAAAAAATGATTTCTCCATTAAAATCAATTATTTACTCCAAAGGAAATCGAAATTTCCATAATCGATTATTATTAAGATGAAAATAATCGATATGATTCTCTCTATGTCACATCGCTATGACTGCCAGTCTAAGTAGAAGAATGAACAAACTGAGTGGAAGCGCGGGAAACGTTAAAACTTCGCGGACGTGTTTTCCTGAGCTCTTTTAATTTTTACCAATTTTCTCCCATAAATAGTGATCAGTTGATTGGTTTGTTCTCCCTTATCTTGTATTTATAGTGTACTTATTATTTATTTGTGCCCCAGTATCTCTGGTGAGTCAAATTTAGCTAATTTCTTCGCATGAAAGATGTCCCGGAGCCGGGGGGTTCTGTCCCCCCGGCTTCTAATTTTATTACAATTGGCTCAAACAATGAATCTGGCATGGAAACAGACGGATCGGTCGTAAGTCGATCTCTGAAACGTAGTCGATTACATATCTGCAAACATTGCAATAAAAAAAGACGCCGACATCACACAGGCGACCCACCAAAACTCTCTGATTGTAATTGTAATGAATCGACAACGGATCAGTCTGAACCAAATCGCAAAATTGCCTCTCCAGCTCTTTTTAAAAATGTGCTCGTGCAAGATCCGCCTGTACCCACTTCCACACCTACTGCACCTTCTGTACCCATAGGTAGGACATTATATGAAAAGACGGATGCTGCTCCTTACGTAGTGCATGTCCAAAGACATCAGGATTCTCCAAACGATGCAACTACTATGCACCCTATGGCTTTCGGTAAATTCCTGAAAAATAATTTATTTAATAATATAATAAATGGAAGTGTTAAAAAAATTGGCCGTAATAAAATGTCTGTATCATTTTCAAAATATCAAGATGCTAATACCTTCATTAGTCATGATAGTTTAACAAAAAATAACCTAAAGGCATTCATACCCACCTTTAATATTACACGAATGGGTTTAGTCCGTGGGGTCCCGGCCGAGTGGTCTCCTGATGAAGTGAAAGATAATATATCTGTCCCAATAGGGTGTGGTGAAATTATCAAGGTTAGGAGATTGAATTTCAAAACTTATATTGATGGTACCCCAACTTGGAAACCATCTCAAACTATTGTGCTCACCTTTGATGGACAAGTTTTGCCGAAACGCATTTTTATGTGTTACAATTCACTCACTGTAGATATGTACATATACCCCACTATACAATGTTTTAACTGCTGCCGCTTTGGTCATACCAAGGCACAATGTAGATCAAAGCCACGTTGTTTCAAGTGCGCCCAAGACCATATAGGTGAGTCTTGTAACATCTCTGAAGAAGAGGCATCCTGCTGTTCATGTGGTGGTAGTCATTTTGCAAGTAACAAAACATGCCCTGAGTTTGCGAGACAATCACAAATAAAACTATACATGGCACAGAATTGTGTTTCTTACATGGAAGCTTTAAAATTGCACCCACCTATTTCAAAATCTTTTGCTGAAGTATTGGCTAACCCTGCCATGAAACTATCTATGAATGAAGTCCCTTATAATAACTTTTCACCTAGTAGTAGTAGTAATCCCTCAGTATCATACAAGAAAACTATATATACAAAACCTCGTCCTCGCCCTATCCCATCCAAAGGATTTGACAAAGTAGCTCACCAAGCTATTGTGCAAGAATACGCAATTCCCACTCCTAATAATGGCTGTGGGTTTAGCAACCGTGTAGACTCATCCTTACCTGCTGATACTCAATTACCTAATGATTTTGTCACAGCTCTATTTAATCTGTTTTCCCAATTCAACTTTCTTCCACCGTCCAACGCTGCTCACCCTGTACTTAATAACATTCAATTCTCTCAAAATGGACAGACAAACCGACCAAATAATTCAGTGGAATTGCCATAGTGCTCTACATAAAAAACATGAAATAATTTATCTATTGAATGAATATGAACCGTCTGTTCTTGTTCTATCAGAAACATGGCTCAAACCTCAATGGAACTTTAAAATATCTGGTTACAACACCATAAGAAAAGACAGAAATGATGGGTATGGCGGAGTAGCCATTCTTATCAAAAATAATGTCAAATATGACATCATCTCCTTACCATCTTATAACCCTCTAATATCAATTATAGCTGTACATGTACATAATCTTAACTTAGTATCTATCTATATTCCTTCTCAATCATCTACACTTATGAATGAAATAAATAATCTGTTTTCCACTCTCCCTAGACCTTTTTTAGTACTAGGAGATTTCAACTGCCACCACCAAGCTTGGGGCAGTACTGTCTCTGATAACTATGGAGAAAGCCTATTAGATATCGCCAATTTACATAACTTATGTATTTTGAACACAGGTTCTCCCACTCGCCTCACAGCCCCTGGACGTAATTTAAGTGCTGTTGATTTGTCAATTTGTACTCCAAATTTGGCCTCTCAGGTATCTTGGTACACCCACTCATCTACACTTGGGAGTGATCACTTTCCTATAGTTATTACACTCCCCTTTAAAAAACAAACAAGCAAAAAGAAATATTTGTCCACAAGGAAATATAGACTTCCTGATAAATGTTCTAAAGACTGGATTAAGTATAAAACTAGTGTTGAAACCAAACTGACTTCCCTCCCTGTTGTGACACCTGAGACTGTAAATGAATGTGCAGAAACTTTGGCTTATATTTTAAATGAAGCAGCAGGAGAAGTATTCCCTGTCAAATCTAATTCAAGTACCAAAATACCGTCACCACCATGGTGGGACAATGATTGTACCGTTGCTATCAGGAAAAGAACAGTGGCAGAAGAGACATACAATAGTGACATGTCTGAAGCCAACTACGATGCTTTGGCGAAAATCATTGCAGAGACTAAAAAGTTATTCAAACAGAAAAAGTTTGAGGGCTGGAGGAAATTTTGTAGTTCTATTTCACCTGACACCCCCCCTACACTAGTTTGGCGTAATATTAAAAGATTTAAATCTGCTTCTAATCCAAATTCCATATGGAACATTCCTCCTAGTGTAGCCAATAATTTCATGGACAAACTATCTCCTCCATGGGTAGCACCAGTCAATAACACAGATACCTTGCCCGATAACCTCTCATACTTAAACTGTCCCTTTTCGCTTCACGAACTAAAAGCTGCAATACATGGCACTAAAGATTCTGCACCAGGTGCAGACGGTATTCCATATTCCTTCTTTTCTAGTAATACTGATGAAATTCTTATCTATTATCTAAAACTTATCAACACCATCATGATGACAGGCGTCATTCCTTTGTCATGGAAATGTCAAATAGTGTTGCCTGTTCTCAAACCTAACAAACCTCCAAATGATGCTAGTTCTTATCGTCCAATAGTTTTATCGTCTGTTTTAATAAAAATAGCTGAAATACTACTCAAAAACCGCCTTGAATGGTATTTGGAGAATAATAATTTGCTATCCAATACTCAGTACGGTTTTAGAAAGGGCAAAGGTACAATGGATAGTTTAAGTATTTTAACCACTGACATACGCTTAGCCTTCACATACAATGAATCAGTAGT
The DNA here is from genome assembly GCA_907165275.2 of Zygaena filipendulae. Classification (NCBI taxonomy): domain Eukaryota; kingdom Metazoa; phylum Arthropoda; class Insecta; order Lepidoptera; family Zygaenidae; genus Zygaena; species Zygaena filipendulae. Next base: position 6,912,029 of record OU015649.1, read on the forward strand.
AGCAGCCTTTTTAGATATTAATTCTGCGTACGATAATGTTCTCTTATCAGTTCTAAAAACTAAGCTAGAATCGCTATCAGTCCCACCAATGATAATACATTTTATAATGAATATTTTGGAAGAACGACATCTAACACTAAATTGCAATGACCTCCAACTTAAAAGGATTGTAAGGAGAGGCCTACCACAAGGGTCTGTCCTTAGTCCCTTGTTATACAGTGTTTATACACATGATTTAGACCGATGTTTCAATAACAGTATTAAAATATTACAATATGCTGATGATCTGGTAATTTATTCTACAAACCAGTCGATCGAGATAGCTGCGTTACATATCTCATCTGCTTTGAACAGCTTAAACTTATGGATGAATGCTAACGGATTAGAGTTGTCAGCCTCTAAAAGTAGTGTCGTTATTTTTTCAAGAACGAGAAATCCCCCTACCGTGCAAGTTCATTACAATAACACACTTATTCCCGTTAAACCTAACATTAAATTTTTAGGTGTTTTTCTAGATCCAAAACTCACTGGTCGTGATCATTGTGACTATGTAGTTGGCAAGACTGAGAGACTTCTGAATCTACTTCGATGCCTTGCCGGAGTTTGGTGGGGGGCACACCCTCAATCCCTTAGATTAGTATACAATGCTTTAATCCGTAGTGTACTAGACTACGGAACCTTTCTTTTGGAACCTGCTAACTCAGCTTCTCTTAAAAAATTGGACGCTGTACAGAACAAGGCACTTAGAATAATAACTGGAGCTATGAAATCAAGTCCCATTAACGCGTTACAAATTGAAAGCTGTGAACCCCCATTAAACATTAGGCGACAATTTCTTGCTGATCGATTTTTGTTCCGATCGCTCCAATTCTCCGATCATCCTCTTTTCCGCTCGCTTCACTCGCTTAATGAAAAAATCAAAACAGCCAAATACTGGAAACACAAAGCTTCCCCTTGCTTAGTAGTCAGTTATCAAAAATATCTTAGCTTATTGTCTCCCACACACCGATCTATGCGCTTACCTCTCTTTGATATTGATTATAATGCCTTACATATTTCCCCACATATTAGATATGATCTGATTCAAAAAGATAACAATAGTCCTAACTTAACGTTTACATCCATTTTAGATTTAGAATATAGTGATTACCACCACATATACAGCGACGCTTCAAAATTATCGTCTTCCGAATGTACTGGAGTTGGAGTATATCACACCCAATCGTCTATTGTTCAGAAAATCAAACTTCCTCCAGAATCGTCTGTTTTCACAGGAGAATGCCTTGGTCTTCTTAAAGCGGTAGAATATGTCCTTCTCATGAAATTAAAAAAGACTATAATTATTTCTGATTCTATGAGTGCTCTTCAAGCCATTAACAAAAATCCTTTTCGCACCCGAACTCATCTCCCCATCATTTATGACTTGAGAAATCGTCTTAATACATGTACAAATATGAGTTATGTAGTAGAATTTGCCTGGGTACCAAGTCATATCGGAATCCAAGGTAATGAAAAATGCGATCAGTTAGCTAAAGAAGCTGTATATTGTGGAGATATGGTTCCATATAAAAATTACAGTCATGATCTGCTGTCTTTGCCCATGGTCGACATGCGTAAGGAGTGGCATAATTGTTGGATCAACAACCGTGAACTAAAAGGTAGATATTACTCTTTATTGCAGCCGTCTATACCAGCAAAGCCTTGGTTCCGCAAGGCCAAGTTTGGTAAGACGGCTACTAGTATCATAATACGCATGAGACTTGGTCACGTCTGTACCCCGGCCCATCTTGCCAAACTTGGTATCGTTAGTGATGAATATTGTGAGTGTGCGATGGACATAGGCGATCTAAACCACATTTTCTTTTCATGCCCACTTTACGACCGGTCCGTATTCCTTAATGATCTCCTTTCCCTCGATGTTCCTTTTCCTACATCTATTATTTCCCTTCTCTCTTCAAATGATTTATTAATATTTAAATGTATCGTATCTTTCCTAATTTCCAACGACATTAAGATATAATCTATTCTGTATTTATAATAATAATATTTATGATTACCTATGTAAACCAAAATAACCCACAGTCTCCTGATCCTATCCAAAATTCCGAATCCGCATCCTTTTCATGTTTAACATCGTTTCCCTACCTTGAAACTGGCAAAATGCGCAAACCGCGCGACGCCATAACAAAAAAAAAAAAAAAAAAAAAAAAAAAAAAACAAACTGAGTGAACAAATGAAGCCAACGATTATAGAAATCAATCACGCGCTATTAAAAACCTCAGAACAATAACAGTAGCATCTTCTTCTGAGTTAAAAACCAAAACCATCCGATTGGCAGTCTATGAATATGTAGCTAGGGAGCTGGTGGCAATTTAGGTATATGATTTCATCGTCGTTGATACCACAAATTAATTAGACTTATGTCTAAAGGTTGATACCAAGAAATAATGTAGTCTGGACTTATATTAACTCGAAAAAATAGGTGGCGAGTTAAGATAGCTCTGATTTGTTTTTATAAATAATTTTGAAATTTTAATTTAAAAAAAATCATATCTGGGGGCACGGCAGTGCCCCCGCCAAGTCGAGCAACAAAAGCGGCACGGCCGTACTATCCTTTTCTCGAAGCAATTCAGGCCATTTTCGACCCCCTATAACTTCGTTGTGGATAAAACTAGAAGCCTGAATTTTTAGTAAACAAGCAGGTATTGTATAAAGACGATATAATTTAAATTTCATTCGATTTGAACCAGTAGTTTAGGAATTATAACTAGTCAAAGTTTCTTAATTTTGTAGGTCACTCACTCACTCACTCACTCACTGACCGATCATCAAAACTCTAAGGCACTTCTAGCAGACATAGAAGTTTGAAATTTAGAATACAATTAGTGTTTATTGTATAAATCAAGGAAAAATTTAAATATTTAGCAATTTCGGTCCAGTTTTCCAGATACACTAAGTGCATAAATAACTTTGTAATCCCATATAAATGTATGGAATTACAAAGTTATATATGCAGTTATATGTACCAACTGCACAAATAACTTTGTAATCCCATATAAATATATGAGACTAGCTGTTCCCCGCGGTTTCACCCGCGTTAATTTCAGAGATCCCGCGGGAATTCAGAGATGCAAAGTAGTTAGTACCCTATATCCCTAGGTTTTCTTTACCCCTGACAACGTGCATGCAAAATTTCATGAGATTTCACCAGCGTTAATTTCGGAGATCCTTCGGGAATTCCGAGATAAAATTACCCTAATCTGAATGCTCCAACGATTTTCATGAAATTTTGTATACAGGGGATTTCGGGGGCCATAAATCGATCTAGCTAGGATTCATTTCTGGAATTCCCGCGCGAACTCTGATATCAACGCGGGTGAATTAATTATTGCATACTACACGTTGTCAAGGGTACAGGAAAGGTCATAGGGTAGTACTTTTATCTCAGAATACCCGCGGGATCTCCGAAATTAACGTGGGTTAAACCGCGGGGAACAGCTATTTAAGCCGTTGCCCAGATATTAATAAATAATAATAATAAGTGTAGCTATAGTTACCTACCTAGATATAAAGTGTAGATACATAGTTACCTAGACATAATTATGTTCAAAGGTACAATGGTCAACGGAATGAAAAAGCAAGAATGGGGCATGTGTATTATAAAGTTTATTATAAAGTTTATGTATTATAAAGTTGTACCAAAATCTTTCAAGTTATTAAAGTAGACTAAATTGCTCAAAGGAGGAAGACCATTTACAAAAAGAAATGAGATCCCATCAAAAACAAACTTGTAAAAAAGTCCAAGTCTCGCAACTCACTTCATCTACAGTAAAAAGTTGTGAGATCAATGTAATACCAAGTCGGTTAATTTATTCAGTGCCTACTTAAGGGTCCTTCTGTCTAAAGTTATCATGTTATAAGCTAATCTAATAACATTTTATAGTGACCATATCAAATTTAAAAACCTTTTATGTTTTAAATAGATTGATTGGCTTGGCGATCACGTGAAAACACAATATATCTCACATGTAATACATAATTATGGTTCTAAACAATCTAATTTAATTATAATATGTATTACTTGTGAGATACATTGTGTTTTCACGTGATCGCCAAGCCAATCAATCTATTTAAAACATAAAAGGTTTTTTAAATTTGATATGGTCACTATAAAATGTTATTAGATTAGCTTATAACATGATAACTTTATACAGAAGGACCCTTAAGTAGGCACTGAATAAATTAACCGACTTGGTATTACATTGATCTCACAACTTTTTACTGTAGAAGAAGTGAGTTGCGAGACTTGGACTTTTTTACAAGTTTGTTTTTGATGGGATTAAATTATATTATCGTTTCTGCCACGTTTCATATAGATTGTGAAATTAAAGCTGGCAGAAGTCAGGATGGTGGGAGTTTTTATAAAAATAACTTTAAGATAAATAAACTGAGATTCTGTATTACGAAAAACTTCCACCATCCTGACTTCTGCCAGCTCTAATTTCACTATCTATGAAACGTATTTAATAAGATATAATTGATGGCAGAAATGATAGTATAATTTAAAATGTTTTTTTTTTTTTAATTAAAGTTTCAAAATTATTTATAAAAAAAATCAGAGCTACCTGAACTCGCCACCTGTTTTTTCTAGTTAATATAAGTCCAGGCTACATTACGTCTTAGTATCAACAAAGATGAAATCATATATATAAATTGCCACCAGCTCCCTAGCTAATGAATTTTTGGAAATATTTTAGCAGAAAGACATGTTAGTTATATTTCTTTGTTTTACAAATTAGTTTATCATGATTAATATTGTGTGAAAGTGGTGTATTTTGCTTAATAGTGATCCATTAGTGATGAACAGTGTGTGGAAACTGTGAAATAAGATGAAATAGGGCGTACATCTGGAGGTTATCGTTTTACTATAGAACTTCCCACATAGTTTTATTAAGGCTAAGCTGTAAAAAGTTGCTGCTAAAAGTTAAATTGAATTGAATTGAATTGAAAGAACTTTATTTGACACAACACATGGATAGTTACAACTGATTACCTTCTCTCTGGTTACAACATACATAAATTAAAAAAAAATCATGAATGAGGGACTGCTTCCCAACCGCCAAAAGATCATAACTGTACCGGGAGATCGCCAGCGCACCAATATCCCTCCTGCCAGGCGAGTCCCATTCGGCGACTGAGAAACAGACCGACCTGTTTCAAATCATAAAAGTTCAAACAATGCATCAAAATGTATCTCACCAATGCATTTTAATGTAAATAACTCCAGAAGTAGAAAAATTCCACTGAATTGGGTGTATGGACTTAGCTTCTTTTACCTTCTCCAAAAGGAGTAAATTTAACAAAAAAAGTCTATGAATATGTTTTTTGGCGGCATTTGAGAAAAATGGACGTCAGTTTTATTTTTTTGTTTTACTTAGTTTATCGTGAGGTTTATCGTAGTTAATATTGTGTCTATTAATGATACACAGTGTGTAGAACAGTGAAATAAAATGAAAGTTGTGTTTGCCTGGGAAGTCATCGTTTTACTATTCCTACAGTCCGTCCGGTCCTATTAAGGTCTAATTGTGAAGAATTGCTTCAAGAAGTCGCAGTAAAGCATCGAAACGCATCTCGTCGATGCATTTCAATGTAAATAACTTCAGAAAATAAACATCCGAACTGGCTGTATGGTCTTGGATTCCTTTGCCTTCTCCAAAAGGAGTAAAAAATAACAAAAAGAATGTCATTCCGTGGGTTTAGGCGCAGTCAGAGAGAAGGTAATCAGTATGTTCTCTTTTTCGTCTGTGGTAATCACTACGTGGCGTGGTCGCAGTTGTTCGGTTAAAATTTCACTCGTTTGAGTTGCAACCGAGCCACAGAACGATCAAGTTGTTTTTATAACCTCAAAATATTTGAAATTTCAGGCGCCATTTGTTTTCTCTCAACTCACATTGCGAATAAGACGGTTATCATCCAATGGGGTAGAAAACTGTCAATTAGTTCCAACCTAGAGCGCGCCAAATGTTTGTTACACAAGATCTGTCAATCTACATAGAAACTGAGTATATTTTTGTTGTTTTCACTAGTTAAATAAATTATGGGACGCTGTTGTAGCTTTTGGTTGTGAGAAAATAGGTGTACACCAATTCCCAAGTGATTTAACATTAAGGAAAGAGTGATCAATAAATCATTGGATTTTTTGAGGTTATGTAGGAAACATTTTAAAGATACTGATTGTGAGACCACGTCTAGAACATACAAATAAATCACAAAACTAATTTAAAGACTCAACAAAGGTAAACAGAGATAAATCGTATTAAAGTTTAGGGTTGTGACGTCACTAACCGCTAAAACCGCCATACAAACTGTCCTGATAGTCACGTCACGCGACATTTCAACTCAATGTATCGCCGTTATTTTTTGATTACGTAAAATTTGAAAAATACGTGTCCAATATTTTTTCATAATCTACAAGTCGGACTAAAAAAAAAATTTGTCAACATGCCCATTAACCAGAGATACCAATATAATATCAATGTATTTATTTTGATTATAAATGTATTTATATTGATAACTAGCTGTGCGCCGCAATTTCACCCACGTTAATTTCAGAAATCCCGCTGGAATTCCGGGATAAAAAGTAGCCTAAGTTACTCCTTATAACATCAGGTGCCAGTGAAAGTCCCGTTAAAATCGAAATTGGTCTAGCCGTTTCAGAGATTAGCCGGAACAAACAGACAGACAGACAGAGAAATATTTTAAAATTTGATATTTTGATGTACTTACCATGTATACCTACTTTCGTATGCCTTTAGGAAAAAGCTATTAATTAGAAATTACAAACAGACACTTCAATTTTATTTATATGTTTAGATGTCTAAATGTATTGAAACTCACAGCAATCAACCGCCACAGTATCGTAACGTAGTTAGGGGACCAAACTAAAACTCATTTCCACTCTGGGTATTTAAAAGGTCAATATACATATTATGGCATACCTAAGTTTGGTATCAATCCGTTTTAGTCGTTACCAAGAAATCGGCGGAAGTATAGTCTAGTACAATAGTAAATTCATTAGGTTTCCCTGGGCTGAATTCCACCCAGACAAAGCCGCGGATAGAAGTATATAGCCTAGTACCAAAAAACCTTCATTAAGTTTCCCCTGGCTGAATTTCACCAGAATAAAGCCGCGCGCGAAAGTATAGTCTAGTACAATATTAAAGTCATTGTCTCCTTGAGCTGAAACCTGAATTACACCCGGTCAAAGCCGCGAGTGGAAGTATAGTCTGATTAATTCATTATTTTAATATTTTGAGATATTTTAGTGAATTGCATGCAATAATGCAATGCAATAGTGCCAAAGCATCAGCACTGATTTATCGCAACTGTTTAATGAGATGACCTAGAGATCTTAACATTCATACAACAAGGTGCATTCAAACGTAGTAATTATGATAGGTATTATCTTTGCTGCTTCTTGTACCTGCTAGTCCAAAGATTAGGTAGGTACCTACACTATGGGCTAGTCCATATTTCAAAATTTCGCGCCCTTACCGCTCAGAAGGAGTCCCTGTATTGTACAGCACCGGAAAAGGCGACACCGGAATGCACGACACGAGATTGTACGACACCGGAATGTACAGCACCGGAATTGGCGACACCGGATTTCATGGCCTAGCCGACTTCGTGCTCCGTTTAGTAGTATTCAATACAATGCAGGTAGTAGGTAGTTAGTAGTTACTCTCTCAAAATCTGATGGAAATTCAAATAACAAGTCCAAGTGTAATATTATTATTTTTTTCAATTCAAGTAATTATTATTTTTCACTTTAATGAATTGTTACAACTTGTTATATTCTTTTTTTGCATAATATATCGAAACTTCATGGTCACACCTAAGAATTAATCAAATAAATGTCACCTTATTTTGTCTTTAGCGCATCGCCGGCCGCTACCGCGGCACGCTCGCTACGCTCGCTCGGCTCGCGAGATCTGGTCATCAGTAAGAACCTAACCTAATAAAGAATGTCGGGTATACTACTTTGAAATCTGTTTATGATGTGGCCCCGATAGTAATGTTCTCATTACTTTTTACTTATTTCAATAAATAGCTTATAGTGACATCATCGCCACACTAGTGCCTACTATAGGATAGGTGTAGGAAAGGTGACGTAAATCAGGCGAAGCTAACCGCTCGCCAGTCGCTTCCCGTTCGCCAGTTAATACAGTTTTGGTTCCTTTCTTTTCGTAACTTTTATAATCTGTACAATCTGTATAGGGCACATAGCTCGTGGAAATAATAATTATAAGGTGTAAACTAAGGGACCAGATTTAGTGTATTGTACTCTAAGTCTATACAGTAAAATATATAGAGTGGTCCGTTGTTTGATTATCCTGCCTATAGACTGTAACATAATAACGTAATGGGCATAAACACTAACATAAAACCTAATAATCATCACCAAAAAATCTAACATAAAATATATGTGCCGTATTTGACAATAACTTGACCCAGTATTTAGGTAAGTAACGTAAACGAGCACAAAGAAAGGAGGCGTGATTTCATCGACCAATAGGAGCGGTGTCACCAATTCCGGTGCTGTACATTCCGGTGTCGTACAATCCAGTGTCGCGCATTCCAGTGCTGTACATTCCAGTGTCGTACATTATCGTGTTGTGAATTCCTGGTTCCCGCTCAGAAGAATAACATATTCTTCTGAGCCTTACCGGTGCCAAAACGTTACTCAAAGAGTACCTTCTCTCTGTATATAACCACTACACGTTACTGTCGCGAGACGCTCGTCCCATTCCGGTGTCGTATAGTGATTATATGATCTTTGGTGTCGTACACTCTGGGGCGTACCGATAATGTACACCCCGGAATGCACGACACTGGAATGCACAGCAAGCATGCACATGCATTTCATGGCCTGGGATTCGAATTCCAGTGCCAGTTGCCACCAATTCCGGTGCTGTACATTCCGGTTGCGTACAATCTCGTGTTGTGCATTCTGGTGTTTACTGTCGCCTTTTCCGGTTCTGTTCATTTAGGCAAGGAGTATTAGTGTTCTGTGCATTTGACTGCATAGAATTCGTATATTTTGTTGTGACTTATGTCTTGTGTCCGGATTTAGGTACTTACTAGTTTCTACTTACTGTTATCGTCATAATTAAAACTTTCGCAATACCTACTAAATTAAAGGATTTCTCAATTTCGGCATTACAAAATAAACTGCACTGTCTGTGAACTTTTGTTGACTTCATAGTGTTCCTCAGTGACTAAAATAACGTAAGTTTTGATTCACATTCAATATTATTTGAGATAGGTACTACCTAGGTAGGCATATTTGGTGTCGACTTTGTAAAAAAATAGGTAGTACGTGAGTTCCTTTGTTTTCAATTGAAAAAGCCTTTCAAAACGTTGGTGTCTGATTATATATTATTAATCATTGATTTCAGCATGACTTCTGGACCATACAATTACTCGTATATATTCAAATACATTATAATTGGTGACATGGGTGTTGGAAAATCATGTCTTTTGCATCAATTTACGGAAAAGAAATGTAAGTAAAAACTAGGTAGTAGGATAGTGTACCCACTATCTATATAATATTTGAATCTAATTCCTGAACCCTACTATGTATAGAACTACTCTTTGTGTATGATTACATTTATAAATTCTTATTGTTTTTGATCACTATTATAAAGTTAATGGTTCTAATCTTTTAAATTGACTGTTGGTATATTTTATTTATTATTTATCACACCAAAGTTACCTACTTCTAAAAATAATTGTGTAAAAATGTAATTTTGCATTTGCCTATCAAATCTCTTTTTGCCAAAAGAAAAAGATTAATTAAATCTACCTTTTGTTGTTTTGCATTCAGTATTTCTAAGGTTCCATACCTTAAAAGGAAAGGAAGCTATATAGAACCCCTTTTTTTCTATCAAGACAAGGGAATCCAAAACCAATAGGGTACTTCCCACTCACAAGGATCGTGAAAATTTGGCAAGATGCAACATATTTATTTTAACACAAGTATGGGAAAAATTCGAAAACCATTTTATAGTTTTGTAATTTTTTTTTTATATCTCTCAATCTTCAAGATTTAGTTCCCACGATGAATGAAGATTTCATTCCTACAAAAATTCATGCTGAACTCAGTGCGCAAGTCCGACTCACACTTTGATAGTTTTTAACAGACTTCCCAAAAAGTTTTTTTATTTTATATGTTTGTTACCTCATAACTTTCGACTGCGTGAACCGATTTTGATGATTCTTTTTTTGTTTGAAAGGGTATACTCCCACTTAGGTTTCATTGCCACCAAGACGGGATCTGATGATGGGATCTTGGAGAAATCGAAGGAACTCTTCAAAAATTATAGGCACACCTATAGCTATTTTTATATTTGGATATTTTTTATAGTAAATCGTTCATTTGCTTTCGGAAAGCTAAATTTGAAGAAGTGGAACTAATGATGAAAACCACAGATGGTCATCGGAACTACTCAAACACTTTATTTGATACAACACAAAAATTTACAGCATATGTATACAACAACTATACATATACATATCACAAGTATTGAATAATATGACTGTCATACAAAATGGATATACACCGTGTTAACGAATTGACTGAAAGCTAGAAATTAGTTTGCTCAGAATCGACTTCCGAATCCATTGCACCATGTCTTAATAGCGGCGTTTTACCTGAAAATAAAACGCTTATTAAAATACCTAATTCGAAGCCTATACAATAATAATGAGAGAGGCTCATCCGTTTCCCTTTGCTCGCACGACTTCCGGCCCCTACCCCCCTCTCCACCGTCTGCAGGTTTGCCGCGTCTTTTGTGTGTATAAAACTAGAGTGGCGTGCTTCTTGTGTCATTGCGGCTCATATAGCCAGGCAGGGTTTTAAATTATAGGCTTCGAATTAGGTGAGTATTTTCATAAGCGTTTTATTTTCAGGTAAAACGCCGCTATTAAACTACTGTACCGTAATTCGAAGCCTATACAATAATAATGAGACGTGTTTGATATCGTTTGGCGGTGGAGGAATGCCAATGTGAAAAAGAGTAGTGACAAATTAGGTTATAATTAAAAGTTAAAGTAGATTTCACTTTTATTTATTTTTAGGACTTAATCTGCCGCCTGTAAAATTTTCTAAAGGTGAATCAAATTGATTGGAAAAAACAACTTAAATTCTTATCACAACTTAATTCAGACGACTTAATCTGCCGCCCGTAAAATTTTCTAAAGGTGTTGGCTGATTGCCAATTTCCTTGAGATAAAATTTGGTCAATTGGAAAGTTATCTATCCAATTCTTGAGGCTACTGCAGCTCTAGTACTTCCAGGAGTTTCCTTTATACCTGCCTCTTTTAGGAGAGTCTTAACCCATCCTGCTATAACCGTTCTCGAGGCTGCTTTAGCCTCACCTCTAGTCGTTAAAAACAAATTCTTATTGTCACAGGATTGTCTACGAGACTGTGATATTGTCATAAGTTTCTTGACCCGTAAAATAGGGTTGGTTGCGCTATCATGAACATTATTTAGCAGCTTCCAACCGGACTGTCTGTGGTCAGTTGAATCTGTCTTTGACCCGAAACGTGGCCAGAATATTACATAGACCTCTATCTCACTGAAATGTTCAGAATCTATAGCTAGCAGGGTAAGGTTATGGATTCTTCTGCCCGAACAAAGGAGTAATAAAGCAGCTGTGTGCCTTGATACATCAAATAAACTTCTTTGGTTAATATTTCTTTCAGTTAGATATTTAACAAAATCTGCAACGTTCCAAATTGGTGGTTTTGAATTTTTAGGGTTATTAAGCGCTATCGCTTTGAGAACCTGCCTCACCAGCTTGAGCATGAGAGCTTAGTAACACGGGATCATCCGTACTTGTCAAGGTTGATACCACAGATTTATGTACTAAAATCGTTCGGCAAAAAAAAACGGTTTTTCTGGTGCAATTCCGACAAATATCTTGCTAAATCTGATCCTGTAGGTTTATCCCTAATATTATTGGTTTGTGCCCAAGATCACTAACGTTTCCAAGCCGATTTGTAAGTATTCCATGTAGAACTTCGCCAACCAGAGAGCAGAAGTTTATTTTATTCCGAAGACCAATTTACTAAATCCCCTGACCACCCCCACGTTTCCAAACCTCCACAACCAGATTTTGTACCTTTGGGGGTGTTGCTCCGGTGTTCAGGTCTATTTTTACATTTTGGAGATCCCGTATCGTGTGAGGAGGAGCCACTGCTCTGTTCCGGAGATCGGCTCGCCAAAACACTTTCTCCCACCTCGGAGCTACTACAAGATAAAACCCCTTTGCCTGCTTCATATCTCCAGCATATGAAGCAGGCAAAGGGCATCTTTCGGCATCAATTAAGGTGGTGGAAATACCCAGGCCAGACTGTAACTCCATCTGCGGCTCAGAGCGTCGCAAAAGGCCGCGTCTCCATCTCTCTGGTCTAGAGTCGAGTAAACCTGGACGACATGTGCTGCTTGTGACGCGAACAAATCTATCTCTGGGACTCCCCACTTGTGAAAAATGGTCTGTATTGCTTTTGGTAACAGATGCCACTCGGGTGGTCGTTTCAAACTCGATAGATGATCGGCTTCGGCATTGTAAACTCCTGGTAGGTGATAAACTCTTAGTTGAATTTCCAAATTGTTGATCAATTCGTAAATTAGAAACGTTAGATTCATTAACACCGTTGACCGAGTTCCACCTTCGTTTCTTAAAAATGATACTACCGTTCGGCTGTCGCTTTACAAAAGGAGTGAAGATTGTTCAGTCCAAGTGAAACACCTTGTTCTAGAACCTTGAATACGGCCAACAGTTCTTTTTGGTTGCAGTGCAAAGGAGCCTCTGCCTGAGACCAGAGGTCTGATAAGCTCAAGTTGTTCAGCTTCGCTCCCCATGCTGTGTCCGATGCGTCAGTAGTTAAGTAGTGCGTAGGTGGTTTTTGGAATTCGAATTGGAGATGTCTTGCGGCAATTTTGTAACCACCATTGTATTTCCGTTAAAGCATTCTCGGTTATTGGGAACATCGATTTGGGATTCATTTCGAGTAATTGGTTTGCTTGGTTTTGTAAGAATCGGTAATCTCCCTCGTTGGATGACAAAACTGGCAAAATTTAATACTCCTATCATAGCCTGCAGTTGCTTGAGGGCTGAGACTTGCGTTCTTCCGGTTTATTAAATTGTACCCTATAGAAACAATCTTGTGGATCTTTTTGTCGGGTAGCAACTTTATGTCCTCTTTGGAATCCCATAACACCCCGAGATATTCGAGGCGTGTTTGTGGCACCAACATTGACTTTTGATGGTTGATTTGCCAACCCAAATGGGTTACCTTTGAGTAACTAGCTTTACATGATTTATTAACATTGCAGTTTTGATGGGCGATTAAAAAAATCGTCTAAATATACAACAATTCTCACACCATCGTCTCGTAAGGATTGTGCTATCCAATTTGTCGCTTGTTCCTTGGCCCCGAAGGGGACGCTCCACGCTTTTCTGGAGTCTGCTTCGAAACTTGCTGGTTAGAACGCCAGTTTCTTGTCCGAAAGGGCTGATTATTCTCGTAGCGTGACCTTTGATACGCATAACTGCTTGGTCCTTGCGCAGGACAATGATGACAAACGTCATTGCAATCGTTTTGAGCATGGTGAGTTCCTCCCTGCGCGGGAGGATGGTTGTGCATACACCGTTTGCCTTGCGCAGGCAAACTAGCATTAGTATTTGGCTCCCGCGAGGAGCGGTTTCTTGTTGCATTTTTACCTGCTTGCGCAGCAGGAGCACTCATAGAATTTTTAGGTCGAGGCCAAAAGGCTCTTCTGACCCCACCCGCTTTTTCAATTGAACAGTCGTAAAAGCTTCAGGTATAAATAATTGTGAACACGTAGGCGGTATCTTTCTTAAGGCAGATTTTACCATTGGTTCTTTGACAAATTTGATAATCGATTCCCTCCGTTGCTGAACAATGTCCGCTCTGTGACCACAAACTAATTGTTAAGCGTCAACAGAGACTTTATGAAAATCACCTTTAGTATAAATGTAGGTAATTTTTTCATTTACCTTCGGAAAAGACAAGTTTTCTTCCTCTTGCGTCCATTTGAGAAAGTCCCGCAGACTTTTTTCCAATACCTCCTTTTGCTTTAAAAGAGTATAAGATAAAACTGCAAATGATTTCTCAACATACGGCAAGGTTTTTGACAGCTCATAATCTTTAATTTCTTCATTAGCCTCTATTTCAATGAAGCCTGGCGAATGACTATAAGTTTTTAAACTTCTGAGTAACGCACTTTACTCCATGACTGTTGTTCAAAACGCTGTATACTTTTCAAAACATTGAGGTACTCCTCAGGCGTTTTAGGAATAGCAGTTTCTTTTAGACTAGTTTCTAAATTTATATTAAAATCGGGGGGTGCTTCCGAGCTTAACTCGGGACCATACAAATTACCACTTACATTTGCATCTATACAATCAAATTGCGTTTGTTCTGATTGAGAAACAAATTGTGTTTTCTGGAATAAACAGGATGCTGTATATAATTACGTAAATTATTTACCTCTTCTGTTAATTGTTTTAACATAGTGTGATCGGAACGATGTCGGCGACCCCGACGTCTTGACTTTTTATTGCGTCGCTTCTCCGATCTACTTGAAGTAGAACTCGACGATGAAGTAGAACTCGAAGCACTTTTCGACCTTCGTGGTACTCTAACATTATCTTTCTGAACATCACTCATTGTGAATCTAAATTCTGAAAATATTTAAATGTTTATTAACGAATTCTACACAGTAAGCGATGATAGGACCTTTAGGAAGTAGATATTTATCCAAATAAAGTAACAATAAAAAATTTAATTGAAAACCGAACGGCATAAACCGTTTGAACAAACAAAAAAACTCGTTCACGCGTGATGCCGATGACCAAGTGAAATACCAAGTGACAAAGGGAAATAGGGATTCATTTTTAATTTTTTATATACATATTATTATATTATACTCGTATAGGTCATTCTTAAGTTTTACGTACAACTGTATTAAATAACTTATATGAGATTTTTTCAAATTGCAGTCATGGCTGATTGTCCCCATACTATTGGTGTTGAATTTGGAACAAGAATCATTGAAGTTGCAGGCCAAAAAATAAAACTGCAGATTTGGGATACAGCTGGCCAGGAGAGATTTCGAGCTGTTACTCGATCATATTATAGAGGTGCAGCTGGAGCCCTTATGGTCTACGACATTACAAGAAGGTACATTTACTTAATTAATCTTATAATTTATTTACATCACGGGTCAGCTACCTTTTCTTATATGTATAAGGGCCACAAATGTTATAGGTGCAGGCCACATTTTTTTTAGCTAGAACAAATCTTTGTATTATTTATTTATTTATTCTTTATTGCACAGTAAGTACAAATGGCGAACATTAGCCTTGCGGCATTCTCTACCAGTTGGGTAGACAGAGAGATATAGAAGATGGGGTGTGCAAACAAAACAATATATAATATACTTAATAACTACTAGTAATTAATAACTAAAACATAAAGACGCAATTTACTCACAATAAATACTATAACACATGCATATCCTACACATACCGATACAATAAAATACACATATTAAACATACATTATTACCATATTGTTACTCTCATTTTAATGTAATACGTAAAAAATTAAGTAAGACCTATGAAACTAATGCCATTTTTAAAGGATGTTTTTGTTAGCGAGCTAAGTTTTAAGTTGTTTTGTCGGAACTGTCGAAAATAAAATATCTGTTTTTTTTTTTTTAATAAACATTCAGAAACAATAGATAGTAAAACAGTCACTATTGTAAAAAAACGGTAATACCAAGATTCAGTTCCCTACAAATATTCCTACAAAAAAACATCATTTGACTTCAAAAAAACACAAAAATTCACTACACCTAAGAGAAAATAAAAAGCAACCGATATAATCCAAAACAACCCTAACTTTGATCTGAATTGATCTTTGTCGGTTCAAAAAGTTATGGAAAAAGTTATAAATCCACAAATCACTAAGAACTAAGTACTGCATTTACGATTTCACACCACCCACTGCCCACAGATAGCATAATGATGTGTGGCAACACCAAAACTGTGAACTCAAGGCAAAGGTTGGGGTTAAGACTACTGAGACTTTCGTCGACATCGGCCAAGCTGCTATTTAAGTTTGATTGTACAGAATTATTATATGATTATTTGCAAAGTTTATTTTCATTACTCATACTTGGAAAGTAGGTCTGAAGTTGCCTGAGAAGCGGGTTGTAAGTAACACTTTTCAGCCCTAGGGAGAATCGCTTTCAACTGACAGCTGGATACTGCAGAAACTCAAGTATTTTTTTTATGTCATAGGGGGCATACTTACTGGCCAGTAGCACACCTAATGGTTGATTTATGTAAAATAAAATTCACTCATTTTTTTCTTTAGCTAATTCCTATTTTTATTTTGACTTTCCTTGCATTCGTAATGAAAAGCACAGTGTTATCCTCGGGAGAAAGACTTATTTAGTCCCTCGATCTATTGGCGAGTTAGTTACTTTCACCCCTAGGATAACAATGTACTATTATCGTTCTAGATCTACGTACAATCATTTGAGTAGCTGGCTGACTGATACACGTAACTTAACTAACCCCAGTACTGTGATCTTCTTAATTGGCAATAAGTCTGATTTGGATGCTCAAAGAGATGTAACATATGAAGAAGCAAAACAATTTGCTGATGAAAATGGATTGATGTTTGTGGAAGCAAGTGCCAAAACGTTAGTATTTTATAAATATGTAAATTTTGTGTTTTGTGTCTGTAACGAGACAACAGTACATTTTTTTTTTAATCCTACTAATACTTATATTATATATTATATAATTATAAACGCGAAAGTTTGTAAATATGATGGATGGATGTTTGTTACTCTTCATGCAAAAACTACTGGATGGATTTAAATGAAACTTTACAATAATATAGCTTATACATCAGATTAACACATAGGGTACTTTTTATCCCGGAATTCCCGCGGGAACTCTGAAATTACGCGGGTGAAACCGCGGGGCACAACTAGTACATACATGAAGTACACAAATTTTCATCACATGTCGTGGAGATTGAACTCTGGCATGGCCCCCGACACCTAGCGCGGGGACTGAATTCCCGCGGGAACTACGGAATTAATGATTAATGCGGGGAACAGCTAATCACCGTAAACTATTGTCAGGGGTAGGTACAAAGAAGGACATAGAGTACTTTTTCCCGGAATTCCCGCGGGAACTCCGAAAATACCGCGGGTGAAATCACGGGGACAGCTTGTTAAGTATAAAGATTAATAACTAAAATGACAATTACTTGACTAGACTTTATTTTTAAAGATTAATAACTAAAATGACAATTACTTGACTAGACTTTATTTTTACTTTAAATCTGGTTTCAGGGGACAAAATGTCGAAGAAGCTTTTCTTGAGACAGCTAAAAAGATATATCAGAGCATTCAAGATGGAAGGTTGGATCTGAACGCCGCCGAGTCAGGCGTGCAGCACAAGCCGGCGTCCCCGGGCCGCCCGCTCGCCGCGCCGCCGGCCGCGCGCGACAACTGCGCCTGCTAACCAACGCACACAGGACGCCGCCACGGTTTCACTGCTATATTATAGGTATAACGTAATGAAAATAGATTGAAATATAAGTTATTCCCGGAGTATGGATTGAGTACACAGTACATATTATCATCAACACAAAAGTACCTATTATTATTTGTTTAGTTTTACAATTTTACTGCCCACAAGCTAACTAGTTTCTCAGTCGTGTTTGTTGCTCGCAAATTGCGATAACGTGCAGTTTTGTAACCAATCGTGGCGGTATGTGATCTTGCGACCGCTTGATTTGACGACGGATTGGCAATGAGGCCCCGTCAATCCCCGAGAGGACTGTGTGTGGACTGATGAACATAACATTAAGGTTCCTTCCGCTTTCCATAATAAACTAGCTGTTGCCCCGCGGTTTCCCGCACGCGCGCGTGAACTTTGGTACTTCCTCGGGAACTCTAAAAGTACTCTGACACTCAGAAATATTAACTTCCTATTAGTAAATGAATTTTTAGAATCGGTGCAGTAGTTCCAGAGATTACATCCAAATCGTCCTCCATGCATTACCCCTTTACTTACCCCTTTTTAACCGACTTCAAAAAAGGAGGAGGTTATCAATTGAGTATTTTCCGGGGTATGAAAATCAAAATTATTATTAGTCCGTCAGTTAGAAAATAAAGATAAAACGCATTAAAGTTTAGGGTGAGAGACTCGTGACATCATTATGAACTGCACCGAGTTGTGACGTCACGTGAAATTTTAACCCAATGTATGGCCGTTATTTTTTGATTACGTAAAAAAAGAAAAAATACGTGTCCAATATTTTTTATTAATCTACACGACGCGGACTCGGGACCTCAGAAGAATAACTAAAGCATAGGAGGCTAAATTTAACTAATATAGTCATCTCTATTTTCTTATACACTCATAACAGCATTAGAAAGGGACAGATATAGGTTGCTCAAAATGCAAAACGAAGCCAAGCAAACGTCAATTTGGTTACCTTGGCTACCTTTATGATGCAAAATTTAAAAGCTACATAAAGTCTCGGGTTTCTGTCTATAACTTTGTTCATCGTATTTTTTCGTATAATACTTAAGGGCGCATGCAATAGTGCTTCCAAAAATAAACTATCGATAGAACTAGGGTCATCTAAATTATTGCATTATTTTTCTAAATAAATTTAAGAGCCTTATTAAACACACTTTGTGCGATAATGCCTATTATAGTGTAAAGGATTACTTAAATGATACAAACTTTTGGTAATGAATTGCTCTTTGCGAGGTTAGATTGTAGATTACAGTTGTTTTACCGGCCTTAAGTGATTAATGAATAAATTTCATTGATAAAATAGTGGTTTGATATGTCATGCTCATTCAAATGTACCGCTGACGGTGGCGTGCTTTAGTTATTCTTCTGAGCTCGGAACTAAAAAAACATTTGTCAAGTAGCTAATTCGACGCGTATGTTTTTTTTTATGTTTGTTACCTCAGAAATTTCGATTGGGTGTACCGATTTTGATGAATCTTTTTTTATTTGAATGCTGGTGCTTCCCGTGTGGTCCCATTGTCATGAAATCAGGATCTGATGATGGGATCTTGGAGAAATCCAGGGAACTCTTCAAAAATTATAGTTACACCTACAGCGATTTGGGTATTTTTTTTATAGTAAACTAGCTATTCCCCGCGGTTTCACCCGCGGAAATTTCGGAGATCCCGCAGGAATTCCGGAATGCAAAGTACCTTCCCTATGTCCTTCTCTGTACCCCTGACAATGTGTACCTAAGTATGCAAAATTTCATGAGATTTTACCGACGTTAATTTCAGAGTTCCTGCGGGAATTCCGGGATAAAAGTATCCTATGTCCGTTTCCTGGTTCTAAGCTACCTCCCCACCAATTTTCAGCCAAATCGGTTCAGCCGTTCTTGAGTTATAAATAGTGTAACTAACACGACTTTCTTTTCCGACAATCACCAATTGATGAAGTGGAACTGATAATGAAGACTATAGATGGCCACCGGAACTACTGAATAATAAGTATTCACAGTTTAGTAATCGATTACTCTAAAATGCTTGCTGAGCAATTTAGGTGTCACAATGTTGAAGTGTCAATATGTTGAAGTGGAGCTGATGATGAAGTAGCAGGAGAACTCCTCAACAATTAACACCATTGCATCAGGAAATGCCAATTTTTTTAAAAGGTTTATAGCTGATGACGTTCAGCTATTGACAAAATTTTAACAAAAAAATTAAACTGACTTAAAAACATAAAAATGCTCTACACTACAAAGTTAAGAATAACAAAACTCCGATTCAATCCGAAAGACAGACAATAAAGCACGTTATATTATAAAAAATATTGGTATGTGCTACCTGTTGATTGTTTCGAAGTCGGTGCCAAGCCCGCTCGTGTCTGCCCACTTGGGTTGTTTTGTTCACGACGACACGCTCACACGCTTGCTATGTGGTAGGAGCGGACTAAGTCTTTCTACCTATTACCTATTTGGCTTGGCACCAACTTCGAAACGATCAATAGGTAGCACATATATTACGTGCATTTTTGACTTTCGGGTTAAATCGGTAGGTAATTTGTTATTTTTAACTTTTAAGTGTAGGGCACTTTTGTGTTTTTTGAAGTTGGTTTAATTATTTTTTTATTTAGTTTCTAGAAAAATATTTATTTTATATTATATGTTGTCTGATTGATTTCCACATGTCTCTTATGTCTTGGGCAAGGGTACTTTTTATCTCAGCACATATAATTAAATAATAGTTTTTTTAGGATTTCTCAAAACCTTAGGTACCAATTTAAACTATTAATTATCTTAATAAAATTGTAAAGCTTTAAATGACGCTGAAAAAGGAACATCTCCTCAGTAAAATATTAAAATATATATTTATTCATATCTTTTTCTAGCTATTAAGATGAATATTACACTAAATGAACTTGTAGTTGTTAGCAGATCATTAATCATGTTTTGTAATAAATCATGGTAAGTCAAGAAATTTCCGTTACTTGAATGATAAAAATCAGACTTAGGGATAAATGGCAGAATATATAAATACTATATAATTATGTTTTAAGTTGGTTTTGCTTGGACCTTGGTTCTTAGTGAAATTATTTCTTTGCATTTTACAAAAGTCTTACATTCCATCCATCGCATCAAAACGCGCTGTTTTTAATATGGTAATAACTTTTGTTTTTAATATACGTCTACTAAAAAATTTTACATAGTACCAACGCTCCTTCACTTTTATAAAATAGGTAACTGTTTTATTTTTAATCTATTTAAAGTTACATTCATCACGAAGCTATTACTTCCTTTTTTTTCACTACATGTTGTATGACAGATTAGATATTTTTTTCGTAAATAGCCCCATAATAATAGTGGTACCACTAGCTATGCCCCGCTGTTTCACCCGCGCGAGTTTCGATATTCCCGCAAGAACTCCAAAACAGTCTAATTTACTCCTTATAACATCAGCTAATTAGCAGTGAAAAGAAAATATCTCCAAAAATTGCGTTACGTCATACTTGAACGCTCCCTAAAATAAGAATTAAGTTATCAACAAAATAATTGAATTGTAAAAAAGCGTGGGGGCTTATAATAATAATAATAATCCACTTCACAACACACAGATCTGCTTGATCCCACAGTAAGCTATTATTAGCTTGTGTCGTGGAAACCAAGCTAACGTGGTATATATACTACATAGAATTACATATATATTATACTATAGATATATATACACACCCAGATTGGAACCGTGTTCATCACACAAAGTGCACCCCCATCGGGAATCGAACCCGGAACCTCTTGATTAGCGGGCAGGCATGGTGACCCTTTGCGTCAATCAGGTCGTCGTATAACTACATAATACTGTTACGTGCTAGGGTTCTTTATTCGGAGTTTAACACTAACTTTACAAAAACACTAGGTCTAGGGTTCCTAGGTCTAGGTATACACTGAAACACTAAACGACTGATCTCGAAGTCCAATAATCTCGCCAAGGTCGCAGCCCGCTGGTAGTCGCATATCGCTTCGAAAGCTCAAACTGAACTGCCCGTCCGCGTAGGCCTTCTCTTATCTTCTGTATCTGCGTCGGGGCAGAGCCCCCTGCAGTGGGCAATCCCACGCTGTCCGCCACCACGGACAGGAACTGGGGGGCGGTCTGAGACCGCGTGGATCTTCGGGGAGGAGCCGACGCCGCCCGTCAGGCCCCTGAGTTTTGGAGTTCCCGCGGGAATTCCGGGATAAGAACTATCCTATCTTTTAAGTTGGACCATTTTATGAATGGTTACAAAATTTTATCAAAATCCGTTCAGTAGTTTCGGAGTCCATCGCGGACAAACAACGTGACACGTGATTTATGTATATTATAGCTGTCCCCCGCGATTTCATTCGCGGTAATTTCGGAGTTCCCGCGGAGGTTGCGGGAAAAAAAAAGTACTCTATTTCCTTCAGTTCCCGAGGGAATTCCGGGATAAAAACTATCCTATCTTTTAAGTTGGACCATTTTATGAATAGTTACAAAATTTTATCAAAATCCGTTCAGTAGTTTCGGAGTCCATCGCGGACAAACAACGTGACACGTGATTTATATATATTAGATAGATTAGATAATATATACACACCGGCAGAATTAGCGGAACATAAAAAGGCAGAGTATAGAAATAATTACGTATATATATTAAAACAAATTATTATCAGGCATGAAGTAATAAACTAATATACATCTTTTAACATCGATTTTAAGAAGTTTTTAGTTAAATTTTATTAAAAGTAATCGAAATTAAAAAAAAACAAAAAAGTCTCTAGTTTGTGAGAACACAGACAATGTTGCAAATAAAAGTGGAATCACGAAGGGGAAACACACGTTATTAATCGTTCATTAATTTAGTGTTAAAATCACAGTAATCTTTAATTTGCAACATTATTTGTGTGCCCTCAAATTAGAGAAAAAGTGTTTTTTTTATTATTATTTTAAATAAAATTTAATAATTTAATTACAAACTTTTAAAGTGTTAAAAGATGTATATTAATTTATTACTTCACGTCTAATTATTATTTGTTTTAATATATATACGTAATTATTTCTATACTCTGCCTTTTTATGTTCCGCTAATTCTGCCGGTGTGTATATAAAGCTCGATTACCACTCACTCACTGACATAATTGTTCTCCCAGAAGGAGCATCTCTAGGTTGATATAATGTATGGAACATGTAGAGGGGACGTTTCGGTGATTATGGGAAAACCTCGACATCTTCGATTCCTGCTTCTCATCAGGTAGTGAGTCGACTGCCCGCCGAAACTATCCATCGAAAGTGAAAACGTTTCTAACTAAATTTCATCCACACCTTGGGCAAATTTCAATAGTGTAACTTTTTTTTCAAAATGGCGGAAAATAACATGGCCGCCGAACAAAATTCAAACTCGATTATCTCCTAAACTATAGGAGTCTGATGGGGGGTGCTCAAACAAATGTCATAGAGGTCAATGGGGGGCAACCGCCTGCCGTGGTAAAAATCCAAAATGGCGGATTCAAAATGGCGGCCGAAAAAAAAGTTGATCCGATCCGGGTGAGGTTCGGCATCCGGGGGTTTTTGGGGTCGCTGATGCCGAATATCGAATCAGTTTTTCGATTGCGTCATTTTGGATTTTTACTATCACTACTACAGAATGCGGCACAGGGCGACCAAGCCTCGCGAGCTGCTCGCAGCTCGCGCACAGGGCGAATCTAGTATTAAGATAAGATTAAGACTAGCTGTCCCCAGCGATTTCATCCGCTGTAATTTCAGAGTTCCCGCGGAGGTTGCGGGAAAAAGTACTCTATGTCCTTCTTTGTACCCCGATAGTAGTTTACGGTGATTAGCTATTCCCCGCATTAGTGCTGGGAGCTCCCGCGGGAATTCCTGGATTAAAACTATCCTATCTTTTAAGTTGGACCATATTATAAATGATTACAAAATTTTATCAAAATCCGTTCAGGAGTTTAGGGAGTCCATCGCGGACAAACAACGTGACATTTATATTTAGACAACATTTATATATATTAAGATTAAGAGGATAAAATAAGATATTAGTAGACACCTCCATGCATGTTTGACCTCGCGGCAGCATGAGGTGAAGAGCTAGTCCTCCCTCTCCTACTACTTGTGCTTTCTATTCCCTCTTATGACTAACTGTTCACCGTATGAATGTCGGGGTTCCCTCGGGAATTTGGATGAAAACCTGTCTTAGCTAACGTCAACGCCCCATTAAGTACCTACCTGCCAAATTCCAGCTTCATGGGTAGTTTTCTAGATTTCGTGTTTATTCAATGTGAGTGGTATTTTGCTTATAAATAAGATTGATTTACAATCAAAGTTTTGTCCATTGAAATTTCTACCATATAAACTTTATAAATCAAGCTGAAATTTTGATGTAAGGTTAAAATAATACCCCTATAAGGTGTGTTAGGTTACTGAATATGTTTGAGTTATGATGGTTCATACACAACAGGCTTATGTACAATTTGCGGTGTTTTTAGGACTTACATACAAACAAAAATGTTATTTTCACTAATTTTATATAGGCATAATATATTATGTGAAACTACTATAATCAAGAGCACTTAGAAATAAAGTAATTAATTGGTAAAAAAATATGTAATCTTTATAAGTTTAGTAATATGTATATATTATGTGGCAATGTGTATTATTTAACATATTTTAAAATTAAAAAGTGTCAGTACATAAAACAGTCATTATTCTATAATAATAATAAAAATTAAACATTCAATAAAGAATACAGATTATTTAAAGGTACCTACATATTTGCTCGATTTGACAGAATAATATGTATAATGGGAGTATTAGAGTTTGATGACTGCTGTTTTTGTTATACTGCTAAAGCAGTAACTAGTAGACAAGTGTCTAGACCAGACCCTTTAAACGGACAATTAAATGCACGAATTGAAATCAAGCAAATTTGAGGACTTATAGAAATAATAGGTAATTGTAAAAAATAAATACCAGGGCCGACAGTCTCGACAACGTTTTGACGTCATCGTATCGATCGTTAACTATACATATAGGGACTCAAAAATGATATCGATAAACAACATTACGGTAACCAACATTACGTGAACGGTGAATAGTCGAGTGTAATGTTGTTTACTGCAATGATGTTGATCGTTATGGTTTTTGGGTCCCTAGTTAACGATCGATACGATAACGTCGTCAAACAAAGACATTCTATATCATTGTCGTCAAAACGTTGTCGAGACTGTCGGCCCTGTTCCACCAATGTGGCAGTTGGTATTGAAAAATTGAATAATCAGAGACATTTCTGAGCTAATAAACGTTTTCTACAATTATATCGTAACGTTTTCTATAATTACTAATCTATAGTGCAAGCAGTATAAAATAAATATTTCCCGACACCCAACAAAAATATTAATTATGTTAGGTCAAACGAGGGACGTTATTATGTCCACGACAAAATTACATGATGTGACTAATAAAAATATACTTACTTACAAAAAAAAAATGCTAATAAATCGGAAGAAAATCTAACAAAAATGTTTGCAATAATCATCGATTTATTTACACAGGATGATTTATACATTGGTCTTTTAGACACAGGTGAATAGTTTTTAATTAAGAAGAAATAAATACATTTATTTAGGTATTAAGTTAATTATCTGTGCAATAGGCAAATAATACTATTAGTACATAAAGCGACACTGCCCCGCGCTTGTGATAAACCTCGGGTGATACACACATACAGCGGTAACACTCTACACAGTGTAGACTGTTACCGCTGTATGTTTGTTGGACAACCTAAGAAACTACACTTAGCTATTGCGGTGGCAGGCGACGCGTCGCCGCCGCGCCCTACGACTGACGCGCGGGCACGCGTGCGGACGAGCTGGCCGCCTGTATTAGCGGTAAATAACTAGCGGACGCGCGCAGCGGCACTTGCGTGTTGATACTCTGGGTTTGTATTAAGCCCAGAAATTTGGAAAGCAAATTTCTGAGTTTGTATTAAACCCAGAAATTTGGAAAGCAAATTTCAAATACAGGTTGAGGTTGCTTTCATAGTTCACTCCGATTTTTGTCCTTCTTGAATTTTAAATTTTTTAAAAATCTCTTCTAGTGGTTTGCCTACATTATAAAACCAGTCGGTATAACCAGAGAAGGACCACGGGTCTGGGGTCGTGAGTCAAGGAAACGTGCTAAACATATTCGCTCTGTATCAGTAGTTCGGTTGGCCGTCGATGACTCAGTGAGGAAGTAAGGGAAGTTTCTTTATAATATAATAAGATTACGACGAAAATTAACGTTACAAAGAAAAATGCGTGATATAGGTTATATTATGTAGGTACGTAGATGAAATGGGATAAACGAAAATTGTACAGTGAACTGCCGATTCTAACCATAATATTATAAAATATGCTTTAGGCAGGCAGTCCATTGCGCAAAAAATGTCGTTTATTACATTTTTACTGTTTGCCTGTTTTTTTAGATGTAATATCATCCTTCAATAAGTCCCTCGTTTACATAACACTCTCATAGCTGTATACGAAAAAAAAATGTCACCGCACCTACAACGTAGAATGCTTTATAGTTTGGATGTAGTAGTTTTAACTAGTACGTCGTGCATATCTTGCAACGCTTGTTCCAATGCAGCGCGATACTTGTCGCACGCGGTGTGAGGGTCGGCCGCGAACGCGGACGTGGCGAAGTTCACGTCGTTGTCCCGCGGGTTGTAGCAAGTCGCGTAGCCGTCGGGAACCAACGGCCCGTAGCACATAAAACCGTCACATTTACACGCGACCTACAACAACAAATGCTTAATTTTAATAATAATCTATACCAATACTAGCTGTCCCCCGCAATTTCATCCACGGTAATTTTAGAGTTCCCGCGGGGATTCCGGGATAAAAACTATCCTATCTTTTAAGTTGGACCATATTATAAATGGTTACAAAATTTTATCAAAATCCGTTCAGCAGTTTCGGAGTCCATCGCGGACAAACAACGTGACACGTGATTTATTATATTAAGACTAGCTGTCCCTCGCGATTTCATCCGGGCAATTTCGGAGTTCCCGCGGAGGTTGCGGGAAAAAAGTACTCTATGTCTTTTAGTTCCCGCGGGAATTCCGGGGTAAAAACTATCCTATCTTTTAAGTTGGACCATATTATAAACGGTTGCAAAATTTTATCAAAATCCGTTCAGTAGTTTCGGAGTCCATCGCGGACAAACAACGTGACACGTGATTTATATATATTAGATATTAAGATAAGATTATAAAGAGCAATAGTTTGTGTGTTTGTGACGTTGTAGGGGGTAATCTCTGGATCTACTGAACCGATTTTTAAAAATTCTTTCATTTATAGGAAGCTTGATCCTGAGTGACAAAGGGTACTTTTTATCCGAGGATTCCCGCGCGAACTCCGGAGTTTGTGAGTTCGTGAGATTGTAGGGGGATCTCTGGATCTACTGAACCTGTTTTAAAAATTCTTTTACTTATAGGAAGCTACAGTGATCTTGAGGGACATAGAAGAAGAAGAAGAAGAAGAAAATACATTTACTTAGGGTAAATTAAGGTTACTTAGGGTTAATTAGGGTTAGGACTTAGGGTACTTTTTATCCCGGGAATCACGCGGGATCTCCGAAGTTTATGAGTTCGTGAGATTGTAGGGGGTGAAACCGCGGGGGTCAGCTAGTACTATAATAAAATACAAAATTTTTTGAGACAAAACTATGTAAGACGGAAAAAGTTTATAAAATGTATATATCATTTTTGTTAGTTACTTTCTACAATGATATAGGTAAGTATTTTTTTATATTTTTCAATAAATGACACGTCCAGAGGACATCGATGCCGCCATTGTAAAAACAAAAACTATACTTGGAATTATGCACTACGCGTGGTGCATAAGTAATCACTACGTATTACGCGTACTACATACGTAGTGATTACCTACTTATATTATCGTTGCTAAACACTGCAAAGATACACTGCACGCTCAATCACCGCGTGCGCAGCGAGCAAAGAGTATAATATTATAACCACTGCGAGCGAACTGACGCGATTGGAAAGACGATCACACACTCTCGGGCAGTTTGGCGCGACGCGCCGGGTTGGATATACGGCAGCCACGGAAAAGTTCGTCAGGTAAAACTCTGGAGAGATGATTCGACACTCTCGATCAAATTGGATGAACTTCAGTTCACCTGACACGAAAAACTGACTCAATCATGCCCAGCTTTAAATTTTCGGACAAGAATGAATTGTGTATAAAAATAGATAACAAAGAAAACATGTGATTATAGACGCTTGCTCTAGGATACTGGAGATTGATCTGTAGGGGAAGCACGAATTTTTTCACTCTCGTCCTTCCGATATCGGGCGTTTATTTATAAAAAATGAACAACGCCATCTTTCCAGTGTCGTTCATTTTCCATACAAAAAAAATGCTTTGACATTACGACGATATCGACAGACGAGAGCGAAAAAATTGAACTGAGTTGAACTGACTGACTGACTGAAATGGTATAGAATAGTGTGATTAGGTATACTAAATTACCGTCATCTTAATGTTTGCATGTTTCTGTACTCACTTGACTGGTAGACAAACGCATGTGAGAGCTCTTTATGAATCCGATGTCCTTATACAACTTTGGTATTTCTAACCCGTTTTCAATCGCAACTAATTTCAAACCAAGAAGATGTCTGTCGACGCCAAGGCCTTGCAACGCCTGCAAAATAAAAGAATAAAAACATAATGGACGCAAAAACATATTTCCAAACACTATAATAAAGTTGTAATCATATCTATACCAATATTATACAGACATAGTTTATAACTTTGGATGAATCAAGATTTACTGAACTAATTTAAAAAAAAATCACTGATAGGAAGCTACAATATCCCTGATCGTGAGAGAGATTTAAGATTTCTATTTATCCGAAAGAATTCCAAAATTTACGCTGGTAAAACCACGGGCGGAGCAGCTAGTAAATCAATTTATAGAAATACAAATATATTTACACTCACACCACGACATAAAATAATCTATCGTCTATACTTATAATAAAACTGTAGAGGTCAATTCTGTACATTGAATATATATTCAAAATTAGTATTGGAGGATGAATGGTGACCGATACTGATGCCAAAACTGTCTGTGGAATCCTTACTAATATTACAAATGCGAAAGTGAGTTTGTTTGTTTGTTACGCTTTCACGACTAAACGGCTCAACCGACCACGACGAAATTTTGCATAGGTACATGTTGTCAGGGGTACAGAGAAGGACATAGGCTACTTTAAATCCCGGAATTCCCACGGAAACTCCGATATTAACGCGGAAGAATCTAAATTAAAATTTGCATACTACCTACACGTTGTCAAGGGTAGGTCTAGATACAGAAAAAAAATATAGCGTAGGAAGTACTTATATCTCCGAATTGGGATCTCCTGTAGAGGAGCCATTTGGGATACTTTTTCTATCAAAGAGATCCCGGAAAAAATTCGAAAACTGCGGGCATCGGCTACTAAATAGTAAAGTGATGAAATAATATAAGTTTTTACCATAATTGTATAATCTTTATGGGCATTTATGGCCTTCCGCATGGCCGTCAGTTTTTGTTTAGGCGTGGTTGTAGGATTCAACATGACTCTGGCAAACTCTATGGACTCCACCGAGCACGATCGTATCGTCTCCGTGCGCCCACCCGCATACATCCTCGTAGCGGCCGACTCGTAGTGGGCGCCGGGAGTATTTGTTAACCTGCAACCGACACACCACTTTTGCGTCATTCACATGAAATGGATTTGAAAAAATCACCTTCATAAAATTCTTCACAAAATTCGAAATCTAAGTACGTATATTGATTGAAGCATTATCTTTTCCGACTAGCCGACTAATCGATTTTTAAAGCTGCCGATTAGTCAGCCGACTAGCCACAAGTATGACCTATCACATAAAATTTAATCAACTGTCAGGTTCTAGTCTATTTGTCGTCATCTTCTCAATCGCAACCTGAACCCTTGCCACCGACACCAAGTCCATCAATTCCACCTAGAGGCGAGGTACCCACACAACAAACAAATAGTCCAGTGGTCACTTTTGGAGTACCAATCAAGAGAAATTATTGTTGCTATAAAAGAAATGATTGCCTTAGATAACCAACCTTTATCTATAGTGGAAAACTATTCCAAGTTATAATAAAAATCAAGTTCCTGCATATAAGTGTTGGTTTTTATTTTATGGGTTTTAAGTGCCGATTATAATCTGCATGTTTTGCTGACTAGTCGCTGACTATAAAAGTTGCCGAATAGACAATAGTAGGCTTTCTCGACTAGTCGGCCCATCTCTATTTAAAATACAATTAGATACATACATACCTGTAAAAGGCAAATTGCATAGCCATCTGCAAGTAACTATCAGGACTTAACTTTTGTGACTTGATAAAATTCTTTCCATATTTTTCATAAGTGAAACAATTAAGTTCTAAATCACTGACTAATCTGAAATTTTACAATAATTGAAAATTAAATAACATTTTTACTCAGAAGTTACTATTTATAAAAGTATAAAAATAAGTACAAATACGACCGACCTGTCCAAATTAGTTTTTGCAGTCTTTATCATTTCACCGACTTTTTCATCGATACGGAATTTCAATTTCCTTGGTTTTATTGGGCTCAAAGAGGGAGATTTCTCTACACCTTTGTTGTTGTCACTACAAAAAAAAAATTAAGGCGATACAAATTTTTCATCGCTGTACCATAAAGAGTTTTCGATGGCATCGCGAAGTTCACGCAGGTAAGGGAACGTACCCATACGTGACCCGTTCCGGGAGGGGTCTTCAAAATACCGCGCTTGGTCACAGGGGAGGGGAGGGAGGGCAGGTGTCGTCACGTAATCAATATCCCATCAAAAACATAAATGTGAAAGTGGAAGCCAAAGTCAGTATTAAGCTTATGCTTATGCTTAAGTTCTGTAGATTATCCTGAAATATATTCAAAGGAGCATACAACTTAGCTAGTTTTCTTAGCAGTTCGTGTAATATTACACACGGTGCTGCTCGCCAGTTCTGTCAGCTTGAACTTCGCGTGTCTATATCCTCTAGGGAAATCTTGCGCTTTTTCGAGCTATATTCAAATACTAGCTGTTCCCCGCGGTTTTACTCGCGTTAATTTTGGAGTTCCCGCGGGAATTCCGGGACAAAAACTACCCTACGTCCTTCTCTGTACCCCTGACAAGTTTATGCAAAATTTCATGATGATCGGTTGAGCCGTTAAGGCGTGAAAGCGTAACAGACAGACAGACAGAGTTACTTTCGCATTTATAATATTAGTAGGCAACTAGGCATGCCAATTTTTTCAGTTATAATTGTAGGTAGGTATGCACTATGAACTCTCTTTGCGTTGCGCGGTAAGTAAGCACCTTAGGTATTAATAAAGACAAATATGAGCCATGTTTTTTTATACCTTTTAAAAAAAAAAACATTTTTTAATTACTAACGTGACAACTTTGAGGTCAAAAATTGTAAAAAAAAGATGTTGTGTTCAATAAAATCACGATCACACACTAGTTTTGTAATACCGTAGGGAAAAACGTGGATTTACGCCGGTGAATGACCTTCAGAAATTCTGCTTTTGCGTTGAATAATTTCGGACAGACAAACAAAATCGTATCTTTTGAATAAATAAGAACCTACCTACTTTGTTGATAAATAACCGGCAATTCGGACCTTGTATCGTTCCTTGGCACTTATGACTGTACTTTCACAATTGTGAAAGTGTGAAGTCGCGTCTAACCTATTTATATAAAAATAACGACCTGAAAAACAATTAACTTACATAAAATTTACAATGAAATCTGTCATAACAGCTATAGGCTGCCCTTCTGCAGGAGAATGTTCATAAGTTAAGCCTGTCACGCCATCCGCACCAACGATGAACTAAAATATACAACTATAAATTATTATTATTTGTCACTCCAATAATTAAAAACTAGCAGCAATTGTTGTGATGTCCCGCAAAGCTCGTCAAAGTTTTATTTATACACTAGGTAAATGAGGGACATATTTTATTCGGTATGTTTGGATTTAAATACAAAATGCCAGCAATTTATGTATGGGCAAATCATACAATAGCTACCTCATATAGCACAGCGTATGTACTCGTTACATTGATCATACTCTACATTGATCACAACTCTATCAGGCTGAAGAGACTCGACGTGTAATGTATTTTTAAAGACCTCTTTCGAATAAAGAGCTTAAATTAATCTGAAAAATTTAATCAATCATCTCCCTACTTGTATTGTCTTGTCGAACCATCGGTTTCCGCCATTAACCGTGGAGCCGCCACCATGAATAGTTTGTGCTGCCGCTATATTTTGTCGACTGTTTTTATCAGAGTCTTTCCACAATCCCACCGGAGCGTCTAAGCATAAAACAGCAATGCTTTTTTCCACATCTTCTAGAGCCTCCTTATTAATATTATCTGAAAACGAACCATAAAAATACCGGCTGTAATATTAACGCGGCATATTCAAACAATTTACTTACAGCGTGAAAGAAATCCATAAATCTCAAGCAAATCGTATAATTTTTCCGTTACAAACGGCCGGCATTTTACCGAAGACAGAAAATCGCCGTTGCTTTGTATTTGCGAGCACCGCGACGTACAGTATACGAATAGGTTAGCTAAGAGTTTGGAGTCAGACGCGGTTACCAATTACCGATGCACGAGCACCCACCACAATACATTTTGTCCTTGGCAAATTCCCGGCTGTTTGTAAAAAGACGACATACATATGTAGACAATCTGCCGACGACATATACACTAATATAACAGCAAGAGAACAAGATACAATATTATAGGTCGACGTCTTTAATCTCGCGGTCATGAATAAAAGAGGAAAAACACCACAAGGCTAAGATTGTCACAAGATCAAAAATATGGTAATAATATTGACTAGGTGCGAGAAACCGTGGTGCGACTACCCTTCATAATAAGTCGCCAGCTGCAGTGTCCAGTGTTGGGTCCCCTTCCTCCCCGCCGCTTATCGCGCGATTGCCCTGTCTAGACATTCTAGAGTCTAGAAGGTTCGACGATATTGTCTAGAATCTAGAAAATATTGTCGAACCTCTATTTCTAGCTGTTTCACCGTGAATTCACCTACGTGAACTTCGGTATCCCGTGGAGAACTTTCAGATTCGGTTCAGTAGCCAGAGATTACCGCTACATCCTAACTTACAAACATAGGTACAACCTTTACCTATTTATAATATTAGAAGTGTGAGAGCAAGCTACAGTAAGTATAGCCTAACAATATACAATAGTATCTTAGGAAATATACTGAAATTCCAGCTAGTAATTTATAAAAGTGCAACAAGTACAAACCCCTTAAGAGAAGTTTATAAGCCTTAGCCCAAACATCACGATTTTCTGATGTGAGAATACCAATTGCTTCATCTGTGACATCTTGGGACTGTGTCATTAAATCTTTTAATAGTTCAACGATTTGGTGTTCATTTAATGTAATATTATCTTGACCCCACAGGTCCATACGAAACAGCTGTAGGTACAAATCAGAAAGTGGTTTATAAAGAAACTTGCAACTAAAAGTATAACTTATTTTACCAAATTAGTAAGGAAGAATATTTTTTTTAAATAATAAGGCGGATAATATGCTTGTTTTTTATCAAGCCATGAACAAAATTAAAGAGTTTTTCAAATGCACTCGTGATTTCTTTCATCATTAAAAATAACTCCAAATACTGCAAAATTATCCCCGGCCCCGTCAGGAACTAAGTTCCTTAGGCCTTTTCTTCAACTCAGATTGTATTTTGATATCGACATCTTGATAAGTTTTAATAAAATTGTTATAGGTATAATGAGAAAAAATAATTAACACAAGTCTGAAAGTCACATTGAAGTTAAATGTGTGTTCATGTGTTAGTAGTTGAATGATTTACCTAACACATGATGTAAACCTGTATGGCGTTCAGCGCCCGACGATGATATCTGGACGACGCATTAACGTTTTTCCTGGCGTGACGCATGCAGGCGGCGGATCCAGTTCCCAAAAAAGTTGTAGTTACGGCGATTAAAAAATCGGTTGAGCTCATTTTTTAATCGCGAGTCGTCATGAGTCAGACTACGTCTTTTTTTATGATCAGTGCCTACATTGCATCTTACAAAAGAGAGGTTTACAAAAAGTATGATACCCCCGGCCAAGACCTTCATCCTTAGCCACGTTGACAATCTACAATCGTTGAAGCATAGAAAATTAGGGAACGCAGACGTTGTCAAGTGCTCACACTAGAACTTATGATTGAGACGATTTTACGTACCCACGTCACATTACGATTGGTTTCTCATTTTTCTATGCGTTGACCATTGTAGATTATCATCTTGGCTAGGGGGGCTGTACACTGTACAGTGTAGGTCCACATGAGTAAAATCGCACGGCGAACAAGATTTAAGAAGAAAATTCACTTACTGAGAAATCAAGTTTTAACTTAATAACAATATTTGATAACTGGCATAATAAGCGCAACCAAACTAAAATAAAAAGCTTATTATGGTGACGACAAATAATAAACACTAAATTAACAAGCATGTAGAATGTTTGTCAGTATTATTATAGTTTATATTACAGTTGATTCTCTCTGATCTGGACCATTTTTTCAGTGAGACTTAACATTTGGTTTAGATGGAAAAGCTCCTAACTAAAATAAGTGGAATCCAATCGGAGACAGTCTCAAGATGTACTATCAGTATATCGACCTCAATCAGAGTTGTGGGCATGCCCACCGTGCCCTTGTAACATTGCAGACTCAGATTTGGACTATAAAAGCCTAACTATTAATAACAAATCTTCTCCATGCAAAACGGATTTTTTATTCCAAGCTGCGCATCGCGAATCCCTAAAGATTCCCGCGCGCTTCCGCGCCGGTCGTCAGCGACGAGTAGCCGACCTTTGGCACTCGACGTCTCGACAGACGACCGCTGCACGTACACCGCGCTACACGCGGCGGGTGCGTGTTGCGGCCAATGTTATTCTACCGCGCGTTTTTAAATGTTCGGATACCGCACCTATTAATTAGTACTGACCTAATGGTACTGCGCATCTACCGCGCGGTACCTACTAAACATGCTAACTGGATAACCCTCTAGGGTGAGTTCTAATTTTCAAGTCTATTACACTGCTTTCTCTCTTAATCTAGTCTGGCTGGCTGCAATTTCTATTAAAGCACTATTGCTTCTATCTTACGACCACTGGTTCTCACGGGGTGGAAAGGCAGCCAGCTACGTACTCGCCGATGGTAACCGAAGCCCTCGCTCCAGGTTCCAGGCACCTACTCCTGGACTACTCCAGGCACCTACCTACTCCAGGCCCCTACCACCACGCTATACGCGGGGTCCAGGCCCTACCACCGCGCTGCACGCGTGGTTCCAGGCCCTACAGTCCACCGCTGAGATTCCAGACGCCTGCGGCCACATCTACTCCAGCCGCAGCCTACAGCAGCCACAACAGCGTCAGCTAGACTCGCCACCATCTGCGAGTCCACCTACCACCTACCGCTGAGGCCAGTGTCGCCAATTTGTACCTACTCGTACCTATCTACCGGGAACGAGCCAAGAAGGCAATCAATAATTAGTAACCACCTACTTTCTTCATGCCAAACGCGACACCCTCATGGATGGATCTGCACTTGGACGCATCACAATTTCTGCGAGTTAACTCCTACTGCGAGCCCCGTAAAGGAACTTCGTTCCAAAAATATAAGTCATGTCACGTCTAACGCGTATTTATTTTAAACTGCCCTTAAAAATAGGTATTCTGTAATCAAATTTTTGCACAATTCCCGAATGGCCGCTAGGGCTGTCGTATTCCGTGTGCCGTGTGCAGCGCACGCTAACATTTATTTATTTATTTATTCAACCAAAAACTACATGATTTACTAGACTACTAGACTAGAATATGTTGGTTGTAACGTGGATACAAAAACCTTTCTATAACATGCCTACCCGCTAAACAAGGGGTTCCGGGTTCGATTCCCGGTGGGGGTGGATTTTGTGTGATGAACACAGAGTTCCATTTTCCAGTCTGGGTGTGTTTATATATCTATAGTATAATATATAAGTAATTCTATGTAGTATATACCACGTTTGCTCGGTTTCCACGACACAAGCTATTGTTATTAGCTTACTGTGGGATCAAGTAGATCTGTGTGTTGTGATGTGGATTATTATTATTATAACAATTTTATTCAAAATTCTGTTCGAAATTGAAGCGCAAAATTAATTGATGTGTGCATGGGACGTAGTAAGCTGGTTACACTAGATACCTGCGAAATTGCATCAATCTGCGTGCGCTCAAAAATTATTAATAGACTAGTTGAGTAATTTTTTTTAGTCCGATTTCTAGATTAATAAAAAATATTGGACACGTATTTTTTTTTACGTAATCAAATAACGGCGATACATTAAGTGAAATTTCGCGTGTCGTCACTATCCGGTGCAGTTTGTATGGGGGCTTATAGTGGTTAATGATGCGGTTAATAATAATAATAGTTTTATTTCAGGCAATAAACCGTGTGATGGTTCCTGGCCGGACCACGGTATGGAACAAAATTTTTACGCTGGCACAAATTCATTATTTTAATTGTGCCTATTTGTGCCACTAATGCCAGGAATTTGTGCCTTCTGGTTTTGGAGTTACGAGAGTACGATTGTGGTCGGGCTGGGAATCCTGGTTCCTGGCCCGACCACGGTACAGATGTTACGGAACCGAGTTTTTTCTTTTGCACAAATTCACTATTTTAATTGTGCCAATTAGTGCCACCAATCCCAGGAATGTGTGCCTTACCCCTTGGCCACAGTCTCGGCGGCGGCGGTAGCGGCGGCGGCAGCGGCAAAAACAAATGGTAGACAACATACGAAGTTGGCCACAGCTATCAATAGGTAACTACCCAACTAGGGCACGACTGCGGGGGGGCGGGGGGCAGTAGGTGCATGCACATTTTTTGTACGTCAGGGTTGTTTATTCTTTTTTTGAATTACGTTACCTATTATTAAATAAAAACTTACCTGTTACATAGTATTTTATACTATGTATAAATTTAAACCTTAATAAAACTGTATCTATAAGTACCATAAGTAGAAGATAGAATAAAAAAATAAATAAAAAGCTTTTAAATTTCGTAGAGCCCTCTTAGCGTAACTTACCTCGAGCGTTAAATTAGACACATTGTAAAAAAAAACATTAAGATCGATTTAGTAGTAGTATAATATTTCATGATGATCGGTTGAGCCGTCTAGACGTGAAAGCGTAATAGAGAGACAGACAGTTACTTTCGCATTTATAATATTAGCAGGGAAGCAGAGACTTGACTTTTATTTCTTATCGACATTATAGATATGTACCTATATTAATCGACGTGAAGAATAGATCTCCCAACACTACAAGAAGCGTGCCTAAAAATTGTGACGCTCGAGGTAAGTTATGCTAAGAGGGTACTACGAAATTTAAAAGCTTTTTATTTATTTTTTTATTCTATCTTCTACTTATGGTATTTATTTATTTATTTAATCCTTTATTGCACATAAAATAACAATGATACAGTACCTAAAGAAAAAGGAGAAATGGTACGGTAATGGTATGGTACTTATAAATACAGTTTTATTAAGGTTTAAATTTATACATAGTATAAAATACTATGTAACAGTTAAGTTTTTATTTAATAATAGGTAACTTAATTCAAAAAAAGAATAAACAACCCTGACGTACAAAAAATGTGCGTGCACCTACTGCCCCCCGCCCCCCCGCAGTCGTGTCCTAGTTGGGTAGTTACCTACTGATAGCTGTGGCCAACTTCGTATGTTGTCTACCATTTGTTTTTGCCGCTGCCGCCGCCGCTACCGCCGCCGCCGAGACTGTGGCCAAGGGGTAAGGCACACATTCCTGGGATTGGTGGCACTAATTGGCACAATTAAAATAGTGAATTTGTGCAAAAGAAAAAACTCGGTTCCTAAACATCTGTTCCGTGGTCGGGCCAGGAACCAGGATTCCCAGCCCGACCACAATCGTACTCTCGTAACTCCAAAACCAGAAGGCACAAATTCCTGGCATTAGTGGCACAAATAGGCACAATTAAAATAATGAATTTGTGCCAGCGTAAAAATTTTGTTCCATACCGTGGTCCGGCCAGGAACCATCACACAATAAACCCATAAAATATCAATACAATTTAAAACATAAAAACAAAAAGTAATTAAAATTTAGACTTTAAATAATGATTTACAAGATTGCCGAACTGTTTACTTTTTATTTGCTTCTAAATGGACACATATCCAATGCCTGTATATGGGGCTCATCACAAATCACAATATGTTCCGCGACAGCCACCAGGATACTATTGGTAGATATTTGCAAACGATTCCAGAAAAACGCCACTCGAGCCCTAATTAAAGCGTCCAGTCAAAATAGACATTTGACTTAGGAAAAATTCGCATAGAGCTGAAAATTGCCAGAGACGTTAAATACATCATTATAAATGAAATATCAAAAATCCCCTTCGATCCTACTTCTGCAAAAATTTTTATTCAAGGTCAAAAGTATAAAATTAAGGTTTTTTCCATTTTTCTCGAAAACAGTAAGTATTATCGTAAAAATAGGTCGGACAAAAGTTGTAGATCATACAATTCTCTACAAAAATGGTCCAGTCACTTTTTCTTTTACGAGTCACCATTCGTGAGATATCGCGGTTTTAATCATTAGAAAATTCATATTTTACATAATATGCACTAATATGCACTAAAATGCAGCTTAACAGTTCTACTAGCACGTGGAGGCCGGAACTCCTTTGTTTCTCACATATCAGTATCATAACTTCGATACAGAAATGGATCGCAAACCAGGAATCCTGTTTAAAATCCAGCAGATCATGGTAGACAGAGATGTGACATTTTAAAAATAACAGTATTTGAAATGCAAAATACAAAATACAAAATACCTATTTCCATTTTGTATTTAAATACTTTTTTTAGAAAAGCATTTTATATTTTATTTGAAATACCTTTTAGGACATATTTTGTATTTGCAAAATGCAAAATACTTTTTGCTAAGTTTTGTAAACATCGAAGAATTAATAATTAATGTGTTACAATCTTCAATTAAAATCTTGTTACAATAAAAGAGCACTGTAAATAAAACACTATGTAATGTAACTTGGTCTGATCAGCTTCGTTTACTATCGACTCTTTTCGTATGAATTCGGGATTATTCGGTCACCTTACCGTGCGGTGAGTTTTCGTTCCCGAAAACCTAGTTGCCAAGTTCTGCGCCAGTAGAGAGGTTTTTTTCTTATGGTGGCATGATTATGAGACCACACAGGAGAAAGATGAGCGACAGTGTATTTGAGCAAATTATTTTATTAAAATCTGTTAAATAAATTTAATTTAAGTAAGTTATCAAAGTAAATTTACCAGCCTGTTAGCTGGCTAAAATAAATAAACTTTTCAACAAAATAAAGATAATTTAAAACTAAAAGTATTTTATTTTAATAAAGCATTTTGTAAATACGTATTTTGCATTTAGTATTTTAAATATAAAATGAAAAACTATTTTGTATTTTGTATTTGAAATAACAAAATACAAAAAGTATTTGCATTTTGCATTTAAATACATTTTATAACCTATTTTGCACATCTCTGATGGTAGAGTAGTTAAAAAATTAAAAAAAATATTATTTCAACAGTTCCAATAGCACGTGGAGACCGGAACTCCTTTGTTTCTCACATATCAGTACCAGAACTTCGATACAGAAGTGGATCCAAAACCAGAACTCCCGTTTAAAATCCAGCAGATCATGGTAGAGTAGTTAAAAGGTTAAAGAATATTAATTTAACAGTTATGTTTGAGATTAAAAAAATCATATTTAATTATAAGATACAGCCAGAGATGGGAACTCTTTTCTATAGAGTGCATGACCACTAACTCTATCGATTGCACCTTCTACTGAGACCGAAACTCACATGAAAATATCAGCATATCACACTTATATGTTTGAGATTTAAAAAATTCATATTTAATTGTAGGATACAGCCAGAGATGGGAACTCTTTTCTAAAGAGTGCAGGACCACTAACTCTCTCGATCGCACCTTCTACTGAGACCGAAACTCACATAAAAATATCAGCATATCACACTTGTATGTTTGAGATTAAAAAATTCATATTTAATTATAGGATACAGACAGAGATAGGAACTCTTTTCAAAAGAATGCAAGACCACTAACTCTCTTGATCGCACCTTCTACTGAGACCAGAACTCACATAAAAATAAACTTTTGAAAGAAAGTGAAGTTGTTGTTGTTGATCGTGGAATGAAGACTTTGATTGATGCAAGTGTTGAAAGAAATGATGATTTTTTGA
The DNA here is from genome assembly GCA_907165275.2 of Zygaena filipendulae. Classification (NCBI taxonomy): domain Eukaryota; kingdom Metazoa; phylum Arthropoda; class Insecta; order Lepidoptera; family Zygaenidae; genus Zygaena; species Zygaena filipendulae. The sequence continues at coordinate 6,952,107 of OU015649.1, forward strand.
ATACTTAAAAGACAAGCAATCTGTGACAGTCCACGTGCAGTGTCGTAAAATGTATACTCGAAAGAGTAGTATTGTTGCAGCTAAAAGACAGCGTGAGACAGAACAAGGTAGTACATCGACGATAAGTCCACCTCATACTAGAGCTTAATACTATTTTTTGTAAATGCAAGATGGATTGTAGTAAGAATTGTGGCTGTCAAAAGTAGGATTATTTTGTTCGCCAGTATGCATCAATTGTTAGGGTCAGACTTGCTCCAATATTGAAACAAATACAACAGATGAAGATATTTATGATATTAATGAAGAGACAATTGATGCATCCCTTTTCTTAGAACAGCGAACAGAAATTCTGCAAAAAGAAGAGAATGAAGACGAAGAAATAATTGTTGAAGTAGAAATAGACAATTATCTTATATAATGATGACATGTAGAAAAAAACAACCTATTCCACTTTACATTAGCAATATTACTATTCTTTCAATTAATAGGATACGATCTGATCAAACTTTCTTTATGGGGAAACCACGTTAAAAAAAATGCGCCAAGTACATTACCTCATAGGTGGTGCGGAAATGTGTGCTATTATGTAAAATATGAATTTTCTAATGATTAAAACCGCGATATCTCATGAATGGTGAGTCGTAAGAGAAAAAATGACGGGACCATTTTTGTACAGAATTGTATGATCTACAACTTTTATCCGACCTTTTTTGCGATAATACTTACTGTTTTCGAGAAAAATGGAAAAAACCTTAATTTTATACTTTTGACCTTGAATAAAAAAATTTGCAGAAGTCGGATCGAAGGGGATTTTTGATATTTCATTTATAATGATGTATTTAACGTCTCTGGCAATTTTCAGCTCTATGCGAATTTTTCCTAAGTTATGACTTATTTTTGTCTATTTTGACTGGACTAAAGTCTGGAACCCTGGCCTCAGCAAACATGCTCGACGTACTGCAATACCTTGGTAACCCCATAAGAGCTCGATATGAGTCATTATATTGGACTCTTATAGAGTTCACTGCCTTCCGCGTGTATTTACACCACATCTGGCAGGTATACATAGACAAGCAATACGCCCTGAATAATGTCTTTTTTACCTCAGCACTGCACTTGGCAAATCGACGTGCGAACATGTTGCTCCGGACAGCCAGGGCCCTTCGCTCACGCTCGATATCGAGGTCGTCCCCCAGGTCCTCGCTTAACAAATGACCCAATAAGTATATATTGCTTTACTATCCCGATTTGTGAACTATCCAACCAAACTCCAGGAACTCTGTCCGGACCTCTTCCTGACCTGAACACCATCATTTCGGTTTTACTGACATTATATTTCAATCCGTGAGCAATAGTATATTGTTCACCGACTGAAACAAGCTTCCTCATTCCTTTGATTGAAGGGCTGAGAAGCACCATGTCGTCGGCGTAGCTCAGATTGTTAACACACGTGTTACCCAGGTGACAACCTAGTCCAGCACTCCTTAGCTCCTCAATCAAACCATTAACATAGATTTTAAACAGGTCAGGAGAGGTCAATCCTCCTTGGCGAACACCGCATTCTAACCTGTATTCGCTAGATGTCGCGTCACCCCATCTCACAACGTTAGTTTGGTTTAAGTACCAGCATCTCAACAGATTTATCACGTGTTCCGGGACCCGCGCTGCACTTAATTTGGCCCAGAGAATGTCATAATTCACCAAGTCAAAAGCTCGCGACAGGTCCAGGGGGCTTATACCCTAAATTTTAATGCGTTATATCTCTGTATATTTTTATTAATTTGAAAAGGCAAAAAATAGGTGTCCAATTTTTTTTTAATCTACAAACCGGACTAATTAGAATTTAGATTTTCAAAAGTCGTCAACATCCCTATTCTATGTATATAAATTACCTAATATAATAAAATCTTATATATTATAATTTATAATCCTAACTTATCTACCTATATTAAAAACACGACTGTTGGTTTGTGTGGTACGCTTTCACGCCTTAACTACTCGACCGATGAAACTGCATTCACGTTGTCAGGGGTACAGAAAAGGACATTCATAGAAGGGTACTTTTTATCCCGGAATTCCAGCGGAAATTCCGAGAATTAATGAGAAAGAAACCACAGGAAACATCTAGTAAGTACATAATAAAAATTGGTTGTGTAAAATTGTTTCTGAAAAAATCGCGCAAAGATACAAACACTGAGGAAACAGAGAAACTCGATTCTTTTAAAAAATTGCCAGTTGACTTACGTGATTGTTATGTAGAACTACAATATGCCTGCTATCATTATATGACAATTTGTCTCTAGGTTCGTCCGGTATTCTGCATGTTCCAAATATTTTTTTATATTGTGACATATCTAATGGACTTTTGCCCATCATTTCCACAGGTATTTTTTCACTAAAATACAAATTATTGTTAGAATACGTAGGTGTGTGTTCACTAACTCGTATAGGTAGGTAATTCGTCTGTTTGGTAGTTTTTGCGGGGTTCGCGTATTACATTTTGTTGCTGGCGATATTCATACTTGTACTTTTGCTTTTATAGTACATTGTTATCCTAGGAGTGAAAGTAACCCCTCGATCTATTGGCGCCCTCGCTACGCTCGGGCGCCAAACCCCGTCTCGGGACTGAATGAGTCTTTCTCCCGAGGATAACACTGTGCTTTTCATTACGAATGCAAGGAAAGTCAAAATAAAAATAGGAATTAGCTGAAGAAAAAAATGAGTGAATTTTATTTTACATAAATCAACCATTAGGTGTGCTACTGGCCAGTAAGTATGCCCCCTATGACATGAAAAAAAAAAAAACTTAAGTTTCTGCAGTATCCAGCTGTCAGTTGAAAGCGATTCTCCCTAGGGCTGAAAAGGGTTTTGAAAAATACTTTTTCATTACTCATACTCGGAAAGTAGGTCTGAAGTTGCCTGAGAAGCGGGTTGAAAGTAACCCTTTTCAGCCCTAGGGAGAATCGCTTTCAACTGACAACTGTCAAATTATTAAAAAAAAAAAACTAGGTCTATTTTCACATTTCTATTGAACCATGTTTCAACTTTCTATACAGCCAGCGCGATGTAAAATTGAAATAACGTAAAGTTTAAGTAGGTATTAATTAAAATAAAATTCACTCACTTTTTCTTAAGCTAATTCCTATTTATATTTTTTTATTTTCTTTAATTAATACTTAATAATTAAAGAAAATATTTTTTTTAGGTCGCCACAATGTAAATAAAAAATACTGGCTGAATAGCTAGCCGGCCAAAGAAAAAGAAATAGGTGGGAAAGTGTCAAGCGACTATCCGATCTTCACTCATTTTTTCTTTAGCTAATTCCTATTTTTATTTTGACTTTCCTTGCATTCGTAATGAAAAGCACAGTGTTACCCTCGGGAGAAAGACTTATTTAGTCCCTCGAACCCCGTCTCGGGACTAAATAAGTTACTTTCACCCCTAGGATAACAATGTACTATTCTAAACTTACCAATCGATTAATTGCTTATAATCCAAAGCTGCCAATAATGTCTTAGCTGCATATTTTAATTGTTCGTTTCGATTATTAAATTCACGGCAAGGGTATACAAGACCAGGGCTGGAGAATACAACAACTGGATCCCGATACTCTAAGTAGGCAGAATGTAGCCACCATTTTTCAAGCCAATTAACATGTTCTTTAGCTCTCTCTTCAAGCAAGCTCTGAAAAGAAATATATCGGAAATAGTGTAAGTAAGTAGGTAGAGAAAGATTTTTTCCGATCACGACGGTCATGGTAACGCCACTCAATAAAAATAAAATATACAATTATATCTTTCTAGGTAGGTACCTATTTCATTTGATAGTCTAGTCAAATTAGGGGTTTCACCTCTTATAAACTTGTATAAACCTTTATTTAGACACCCTAAAACTTGTCACCAAACCTATACCTATCGTAGGGTGTCCGCGTCTACAGATATTTAAGGTCAAAACTCAAAGGTAACAAAAAAAACGATGTAAAATAGTATCTCGTTTGATATGGGTTTTATGCTATTTGAATTCAGTACTAGCTGTGCCCCGCGTTTTAACCCGCGTGAGTTTCAGAATATTTATACTTATCTTAAACCATTTTCGAGATAGGCAGAGAGCGCGAATACGCGTCGCGAGTAGGTATTTGCAAAAAATCTATCTGTTTCATGCCGATCTGCATTCTTGCGTCAACAACACAAACACAACATGCGCAATTTCTCACGCACACGCAGGAAAGCAGCAGCGGGGGACGCGCGGGCGTAGGGGGACGCGGCACCGCGCAATGCAGTTATGCGAAGTATTTCGTAGCAAGTGTGAACAAGGCATAGCAAGCGGCCACAGACGGTGGCTATGCTATAATTTATATTTTTGCACTCATTCGCTCTGCGGCCGTCGTTGCATGAGCACGTATCTATTTGTGCTACATTCTTTATAAAGGTGTTCTAATTTTAACTATCGTAGAATGGATCTAAATAATGAACTACTAATGGATTTAATTGATAGTTCTTCAGAGGATGATTCCGAAGCTGACTTTGAGGGCGGCACTGAAAATTTCGGGAATCAAGGAAGTGACACATTACTATTTAAAAATGTATTTATTGCTTTTCGAAGTATTCTCCGCGAAATTTGACACATTTTTCCGTACGATGGAACCAATCATTGAAGCAACCATTCCATTCGGAAGTTGGGGTCTCCAAAATGGCCGTTTTGTAGGCGTCCACAGCTTCTTCAGGTGATGAAAATCTCTGACCACGCAATTTATTCTTTATTTTAGGGAAAGTATAGAAATCATTAGGGCTTAGGTCGGAGCTGTACGGCGTATGGTCTAATAATTCTATGTTTTATTGCTCTAAAAACTCTTTTGTTCTTTGCGCGGTGTGAGAACTCGCATTGTCGTGATGGAGGATGATGCGGCGGTTGCAGTTCTCTTTACGGAGTTCAGAAACGACCTGTGGCAAACAAATGCTAGCATACCATTCTGCATTAATCGTTCTTTGTCCCTCAAGAGGAATAGTCGCAACATGGCCGGTTTTGGAGACAAACGTGGCCACCATTTTTTTTTGCAACACTCCGTGAACGAACAATTTTTGTTAGCTTTAACTCATTTTCGAACACCCTAACTCGTGACTGGTTTTTTGTTTCGGGTTCGTACGCGTATATCCAGGATTCGTCACCTGATACGATGTTGTATACAGCATTTGAGGATCCTGCGTGGAATCTTTCGAGAGTTCTGACGCACCAAGTAACGCGAGCCGCTTTTTGCTCTTCACAGAGCAAATGCGGTATCGATCGGGAAAACAACTTTTTTACACCTAATTGTTCATGTAAGATTATTTGTATTTGACTCATGCCAATGTCTAAAGTTGCTTGAATTTCGCGGTATGTCACATGTCGATCTTCCTCAATCAGCTTACGCAGAGCATCAACTGCAGTCACCCATGAAAACGGGTGACTGCAGTTTTTGGACGACCTTGACGGGGATCATCACTGAGCTTGGCACGTCCACGTTGAAATTCAGCGATAAATTGTGGTTTTGGATAGGGCTTCATCACCAAATGCAGAAATCATCCGGTCAACACACTGTTTTTGTGTTAAACCACTTCGAAAGTCATAGTCATAATAAATCATCGCTCTAGAATTTTCTCGTATCAATTCCATTTTCTCTTCTTCTTCTTCATCTTCTTTAATAATGGCGTCTATAATTATAATTTGCCAATGACAATGTTTCTTAATAATAACAATCTCTTCATCTACTTCTTCAATAGGGTGCTTGCATGAATTTTTTTTTCAGTCTATTTTAAAGATATATGGCCTACTTAAAAAAAGCAAGAAAAAGAAAAAATATATATGCATAAATTAATTAAATAGAGCGTTTCAAAGTTTCTGCTTTGAAAGGAGTATTCAATTAAAAAGATTTTAATATGACAGGAACAGTGGAAATATTCCATTCCCGATACTTTTAGTGCAGCCTATGTATGCGCGTTGTCTTGTCAGGCACAAAAATAAGAACTATTTGGGTTGAATCCCATATAAAGAATAAGCGGACACGTGGCGAGTTTAATTTATATTACGGTGTGGGTAGGGAAGCGTGGTCTACGCGGTAAAGCCTACCTATTATGGGTGGTAAAGGTGAAGGGGAGCGGGCAGGGGGCGTCGAGGTGCGCAGCGGGTATTATAATTTATGTTCACCGTGCACACAAATGACAGACGAAAAATTACATCGTGTATATTTTGTCAAAATATACGTTAATATTTCTTGCTATACGAAAATATGTCATGCTACAAGAAAATATATAGTGCTATACGAAAATACATCGCGATATATCGCGACATATTTTGGTGACGTAATTTTTTTCTTTTTTTTTTTAAATCAAAAATATTTATTATTTTAAGAAGTCGTTACAAACGGTTATTAATGGGACCTATTTTTAAGCATTTTTTATACTTGTGCCAGTAGGTCCCACTCTTCCATAGCCATCCAAAACATTTATAAAACTAAAGCCTTATAATTAACTCATACAGATATATATTTATATAAATACTAGCTGTCCCCCGCGGTGTCACCCGCATTTATTTCGGAGTTCCCGCGGGAATTCCGGGATAAAAACTATCCTATCTCTTAAGTTGGGCCAAATACAACATACTGACGAAATTTCATCACGATCGATTCAGTAGTTTCGGAGTCCATCGCGGACAAACAACGTGACACGTGATTTATATATATTAGACTAGCTGTCCCCCGCGATTTCATCCGCGGTAATTTCGGAGTTCCTGCGGGAATTCCGGGATAAAAACTATCCTATCTTTTAAGTTGGATCATATTATAAATGGTTACAAAATTTTATCAAAATCCGTTCAGTAGTTTCGGAGTCCATCGCGGACAAACAACGTGACACGTGATTTATATATATTAGATATTATTTATTTATTTATTTAAACTTTTTGCACATTATGGTACAAAAGGCGGACTTAATGCCATTGTGGCATTCTCTGCCAGTCAACCTTCAAGATCTGCAGAAAGTGTGTTTGGTGGTGCTTGTGAGTTCTTGATAAATAGATAATAGACACACAACAAACAAACTAAAACATAAACAAACCATACAAAATACTTACATATAATACGTAGGTAATTCAATAAAAACAAAAATAAAATTAAGACACATAAATGCACAAATATTACACACAGCATACTACCTATAGAAATAATTTATAACTAAGCACCTATTCATAATTATAATTTACTGTCGGTTAAGGAGATATTTATATATCTTATTACCATTATGTAATAAAGCTATAGGTACTTTACAGCTTCGTCTGTGGTCACTCGTCGATTATTATAGAAAATATACCGTAATATGCCTTGCTAGTTGCTATAATTTATATAAATATACTAGCTGTGCCCCGCGGTTTCACCCGCGTGAAAGGTTTTTATACAACAACTTTTTTTCCCGACATCCGATTTCAATGAAACAAAGCCTATATGTAGCTCCATGCTAAGCTTAATCTACCTGTGAAAACCGCATGACAATCCGTTCAGTAGATGCAGAGATTATCGCGAACAGACAGACAGACAGAAAAGAATTTTAAAAACTTTTTTTGTGCTTGGTTACTCTTCTTTTATCACCCCTCTTAATTTTAAGTAAAAATATTCAATGTACAGAATCGCGGATTCTACTCTTTTATTATAGTATAGATATTATAGCTCCGTGTGTTGCGGGCTTAAATATTAGTGAAAACATTTGTAGGTATTTTTAACCGACTTCCAAAAAGGAGGAAGTTCTGCATTCGGCTGTATGTATATTTTTTTTTATTTATGCTCACCGATTACTCGAAGACGGTTGGATCGATTCGGAAAATTCTTTTTATGTTTGAAAGGGTTTCCATACAAGTTGGTCCCATTGGCAGTCACCAAATCAGGATCTGATGATGGGATCTTGGCGCAATTGAAGGAACTCTTCAAAAATTATAGGCACACCTATAGCGATTTTGTATTTTTTATAGTAAATCGTTTATTTGCTTTCGGAAAGCAAAATTTGAAGAAGTGGAACTGTTGATGAAGACCACAGAGGTCATCGGAACAACTCAATAATAGGTATTTCACGGGTTTTCATTCGTTAACTTTAAATATGGTTTCTAAACAATTTATGCTCGTCACAATGTATATGGCGAAGTGGAACTAACTGATGGTGATTTACCAGGAGAACTCCTCAACAATTAACGTCCCTGCATCGGAAAAGATGATGAGCAGTTGACATTAGGCTATTGTAACTTACATAACTTACAAACCCATTCACTTAAAAGCGAGACATAAACAAAATAAACTTAATTGAAAAATTTAAAATACCGATTTAATCCAAAAGACAAAAATACACGTAATACCTACTATTATTGGAATTTGCTACCACTGTTCGATTTGAAGTCGGTGATATGCCAAATATGGAGTGGGTAGCCACGAGCTCGTCGTGAGCAGAACAACCCAAGTAGGCAGACACAAGGCTTGGCACCGAAATTCAAACTGATCCGTGGTAGCACAAACCCATAATGATATTATTACGTGTTACGTGTATTTCTTCTTTGGATTAAATCGGTATTTTGTTATTTTTAGCTTTTTAGTTTTTTGTTTTTGAAAGTTGGTTTTGCATACACGCTGTCAGAGGATATAGGCTTGAGAAACTACATTAAATTTTGCATACTACCTGCACGTTGTCAAGGGTAGGTACTTACAGAAAAAATATAAGTAAGTACTTTTATCTCAGAATACCCGCGGGATCTCCGAAATTAACGCAGGTGAAACAGCAGCAGCAGCTAGTAATCGATAAAATTAACAATTCGTAGGCGTCTTTCATATTATTTGTGTAACCCTAATTAACCTTTCAATATCGATCGCCATATCGACATTATACTACCTACACTACAATGCTCCTACCGGGCCCTGCCCCCCGACCCGTATTGTGCGATAGAGAGATTTGCAAGTCCTAGAGGCGAGTGCCTACTTTTTCCATATGAAATATTGTTTCGGGCTATAACTTTTCTACCCCCTAAACCTTTACGAAATGAGACAATTTTGGTGTCATTCGATTCAGTACATCTTAATCTAGGGCTGTACGTTTTTCTAATTTAGTATTTCGATTTAGTTTAACTTCAATAAATTATAACGCTCGAGGTTATTTAAAAAAAAAAATGGATATTGAGATGCTAATAACTTTTGTTATAAGCAATATTTCTTTAAAATAAAAACGTACGGCCCTACTTATCCAATATATTGTGGCGACCCCTACGCCACAAGTCACGAACTACAACGAAGCGACGAATACTGGCTATATGGATGTCCTGAATCGCGCTAACGAAGTTCTCGCACTGCGCTGCATATATGTATACGACCTCCGACGAGCCGAGTCGGTGTCGCAGTTCCACCCCGCCCGGCGGGAAGCTTCCCCTCTGGTGGCGGTCGAGCCATATCATCATCCCGCTCCCGCTAAAATATCAATAATGTTACTGCTACACCTGCGTGTTAACGCGTAAATTAGTGCGCTAATGAAGGCATTACGTAGAAGTGGACAACATTTTAACGGGTTAACTTACGAACGGCATTACTAATGATGTTAAACGTTAAGCGATAGCTCGGGTGTCGGTTTTTTAGACACATCAAAGGGTTTTAGCGCATTATTTAGCGCACTAAGCGGTGTTGGCTACATTAACGCCTTCTCATTCTGCGTGGCGCACGCGCGGAGCAAGACCGTATTTACTTTGTTTTGGCGGGAACAATAAAAATACGACAATGGAATGGTCTAAAATTACAGCTGCTTCTACCGCCATTGCAAAAAAACAGCTGTTTGAAGCTTCGACCTCCATTTTGTGTTAACGCGTTATTTCACTAGAAATTAACGCTTAACGGCACGTTGCAAAGTGCAAACTAAATGTAGCCAACACGTATTTTAATGCCTTAATTAACGCGTAGTTGGACATTAACATCAACGTTAACGTTAACGCAGGTGGAGCAGTAGCATAACATGTAATAAAATTATCAAAATTGGACTATGGGGGGAGAAAAGACTTTTGTCTGAAATGTTTGGATGGAGAAGCACATACATTAGGCGTCTATTGGGCTGTGTGGTCGCTGCTAAATTAGTTCTGTGGAACATTACCTACATCTGTAGTTGACTGTAGAATGTAGAGACTAGGAAAAAAAAGTATTTCACAAAAGTAATGGGCCACGATGCATAAATGAGTCTTATTTTTAGTACCTACCTACGATATTGAAAATACCTATCGAAGGGTTCAGAAAAAATATGATACTTAACTGCCTATTATAGTTGTTAGATCTTATATCCACTAAGCAACTAGTCGCGGGCTAGTGTTAGGGCTTGTACACAAAACTGCGATGCGACGCGATCCGAATTCGCAACGCACAAAGCTGCGACACGAATTGCTGCGATGCGATCTTGTGCGGCAAGGCGTCTCTCTTCCACGATACTGTGACCAATGACCATTCCTTCCTTCCATTCGAATCAATTCGCAAGTTCTTGCGACGCGACGTGCTAGCTCGCAGGTTATTGCGATGTTATCGCAGTTTTGTGTACAAGCCCTTAGGGCTTGTACACAAAACTGCGATGCGACGTCGCATCGCAAAAATCTGCGAGCTCCCTCTACGCATCGCAAGAACTTGCGAATTGATTCGCATCGCGCATTCCTGCGATGTTGCGTCACACTTGTTAACACCATTTTAGTTCGCTCTGGGACAATCTTCTTTGTTTCTTTTTTCTATATCTCCTAAGCAATAATAAAAGTGCACACTTCTTTTTACGATCCATGTCACGACCTAGCTTTCAATTCAAAATACGTTTAGTACGGTTAACGGTCGTCGAAGGAATGGTCACACTGGGAGACGCCTTGCCGCACGAAATCGCATCGCAGCAATTCGTGTCGTAATTTTCTGCGTTGCGAATTCGCATCGCGTCGCATCGCAGTTTTGTGTACAAGCCCTTATAGCGACTCGACTGCGTGCGCCAAGCTTGCGCGACTGGCCGGAGCCCGGCGCGGCGCGGCGGCCGCCCGAGACTCTAGTCTACTACCAACCAAGCTCATTTTCAAAATGGATGCCGAAGAAATAATATTATTATGTCTTTACTTGTTAACAAACAGAAAACGAAAACATAAATTTTGTATAATACATCCATTGTTAAAAGAACGTAGGATGGAGGAACGTGTTATTATATTATTATTATTACTACAAAAGGTGCATTTTATTGGTTCTATAATGATCATACGACACAATTTTTTTCAATTACACACAATGTTAGTGAATTCATTTGATGAGTTGCTAGCAAAGCTAAGTTCATCTTGGGTACTACAACTCAAATGAGAGACTGCTTAATCTGCAGAAGTAAAACTACTAGTCGGGCGCGGCTGGCTGAAAATAAGGTCTGCTCGGTTGTAGTAGTGACTAGTGACGTGTAGAGGTGGGCAACTTTATTTTTTTTGTAACGATTATAATTTATTAAGTCTTAAGCAATGGAATTAAAGACTTATATTGCATGGAATAAAAGTTAGCGTTTAACGTTCCATTGGAAAATACGCATTGAATAATGAGTCTTATTGAAATCGAAGTAGATTCATTATCGTTACAAAATTAAAAATAACGTTGCCACCATGTAGTGACGTGTACCTATGAGCGCATTTGTGTCTGTGGACAACATTGCTTAATGCTTTGATCATTGCAATAGAAACTGAGCACTCCAAACGTTACACTTACTAAAACAATGTATGTAACTATTCTTGCTATCAAAGACATTATAAGAGAATAGACTAACAATACAAACTTTTACTATGCAATCCACTTCAACCACTTTTTGCGGAGGGAAAGATCGAAATAAAAACAAATCACATCGTTGCGACGCAATCAAATACCAGTCACCACAAAGTACATTTCAAATAGCCAATCACATCGCTTTCCATCATGTGGTATCTATAGACCAGCAGAGCTAAAATGCGCAACACGATAAAATTTTATCGAGCCATTTTATCGATTCTCGTCGACATATTATATCGTTTTGTCTACCAGCACGGTAACATGGTAGCAAAAAATGTTTAACCGAATCTAGTCTTAACTCAATACCCCACTACTGGACTTTTTTGCTTGGATGCCCACAAATATTTATGCAGGGCTGTGGACAAGGGGTGGCCAACCGTTAGATCGCGACTATTAGTCCAGTCGATCGTGGCAAGGCAAAAAATATGAACACGTAGAACAGACTGAACAATGCTGTTTCATTTAAGATTTCAAGAGGTATGTAATTGATAGATAGCACAGGGTTTCGTCAGTAAATAGTACATCTTGGGTCTAATTAAGTTGGCCACCCCTGCTATAGACAATAGTCTCTGCTAGCCAACGGCATTTTGTTAGCAGGAGATCATTTGACCGCTGCGTGATTCAAGGGGAATGCTTAGCAGCCAAGTGTATTGTCAATCTATATTATATTCTGTTATCTTTCAATATCTTTGGTTGCTATCATATTTCAGTTTCAATCAGAAAAATTGCGATTTTGTGATTACTTAATTATTTATGCATGTTTAGACAGCTTCAACTTTTGAAATATGTTTGTTTTGCATAGTTGATTGCTAGATATTGTAGGTGTCAAAACGTGCATATTGCAATCACAAAACCGTCATGTTTTTGATTGCAACCGAAAAATGATAGAAACAATAGCCCATCTGCAGCCCAATTAGGTGTGTATCTTTTGTTGCTATCATAATATTTCGGTTTCAATGAGAAAAATAGGTAGCGATTTTGTGATTAATTAATCATGTTTAGACAGCTTCAACATTTGAAGTGGGTATGTTTATTTTGGTTGATTGCTAGATATTGTACCAAGGTGTCAAACCGTGTAGGTATATTGTAATCGCAAAACCGCCATGTTTTTGATTGCAACCGAAAAATGATAGAAACAAAACTTACATAATACCCTCTCTGCACATCTCAGCCCAATCATAGCCAAACGGATTTGTGAAATAGAACAACTATACAGGGCGCTAGGTACCTATAAAAACCAAAGTAAAAAAATCTGAAAAATCCCAGGAGCAGGTCCAGTTCTTATCACTATTCCTCCTAGTTTCGGATTTAGTCATTCAGGCCCACTTTAGAAATTCACCCTGTATACCTTAGATCTTATTAGAATACCTACCTACCTACCTACTAGATCTTTCATATCTCCTTTTTCCATGCTCAAACCTAATAAAAACTAATTTGGTTTTAGTTTCCATGAAGAGAGTGTTTGAGTGAACACCATTTGTTTACATATTTACAGCTTTCAAAATTGACATGTGAGTGGAACATTGTTTATATTTGGGACCACACAAGCTGCACCCTGCAGTTGCATCATCGTGAAACACTTTTATAGAACAACTTTTTCCCGTCATATGATTTAAATGGAACAAAACTAAGCTCACCCAGACACCCCCTAATTACAGATTTTTATATTTTTATAGGTAGTTTTTTTAAATGCATAAGTAGGTGTTTCCAATGAGTACCTATTTTTTTTTAATAACATACCTGTAGTTTAATTCCAACACCACTTCCAGATCCAAAGTCCTTGACAATTTTGGAAGTAACAGCAAATTCTTCATCATTGAGATGTGGTTTGACTGTTTTCAGATATTTAGAAAGAGTATCATCCAATTTTGGCACTGGCAGTCTTGGCAAATTGGATGGATTTAAAACAGGTTTGGTTGAAGAGTAACAGCAGTAGACGTATTGTAAGGAACTCACATATGGCTCTAATACAAAGCCTTTATGACCACACTGAAAATCAAATAATTTAGTAAATTGATAAGGTATTCTATACAGGAAGTCTGCTTACTATGCTTCAACCTCCTGCACTTGTCGCTCCAAGGTCTCCTTTACAAGCTTCTATGGACCAAGTAAGGAAAGGGCTTAGCTAGGCTTAGGCTAGCACAATAAACACGATTTACCTAAATCTAGTGTTTTAATGGACATAATACATGTAAAAAGTGCTCATGCTCAACATGCTATTTTTGTATAATTTTAAACTACTAACACCACGTTCCCACTTGTTGGGTGTCAACTGTCGGGTCCGGATTTTAATCAGATGCTCCAGTGGCAGAACATTTTATATGGAGCTATTCACATTTGTCGGAAACAGATTTTGTGTCGCCGCCGAAAAAAATGTCGGCTGTTTTGCGAGCCCCCTACGCCCCCCCGCTACCCCTTGTTCCGCCCGGCGGCGCCCGTGCGTGCGTCACTACGATCGCGCGCCATAATTACACAGATCGCGGCGCGCAAGCAGAGTTGTTGTTTTGGGGCCAGCTTCGACCGTGTCCGACAACCGACAAGTGTGAACAGAGGCTCCGACATCCGATTAAAATCCAGATCAGACATCCGACAAGTGGGAACGAGCTGTTAGTTCAACAAGGCAGTCTAACAATTTGGAAAAAATAAATGAAAACAGTTTGTAAACTAGACAGTCTTGCTTGGAATATTTATATCCAAACAGATTTCTTGAGTCAGTCTAACAACTTGGGAAAAAATGTCTAAATAGTTCGATCATCGGACTACTGGAAGGACTAGTTGGAATAAACTTGGAATAAACCAATAAATAGTGTGTAATAATGTACATATTTTTATTATATCACAAAATAGTGGAGGTACCTACATTATTTACTTATAATTATTGTGTAATTTCTTCAAAAACCTATTATCCAAGGTTTTTGAAGAAATTACACAATTTAGGCGCTAGGTATAAAATGGTGAGAAAATAGTCATAAAAAATAAATAAATAATAAATGAAAATTATTTTTGGAAAATGTCTATTGAATGATTATTTACTAGAAACACTGAATTCTAAACTATAACCACTGCAAAGGTTCAGCTTCCTCAAAACACAAACATGATCTGGGGGCACGGCAGTGCCCCCGCCAAGTCGAGCAACAAAAGCGGCACGGCCGTACTGTCCTTTTCTCGAAGCAATTCAGGCCATTTTCGACCCCCTATAACTTCGTTGTGGATAAAACTAGAAGCCTGAATTTTTAGTAAACAAGCAGGTATTGTATAAAGACGGTATAATTTAAATTTCATTTGATTTGAACCAGTAGTTTAAGAATTATAACTAGTCAAAGTTTCTTAATTTTGTAGGTCACTCACTCACTCACTCACTGACCGATCGTCAAAACTCTAAGGCACTTCTAACAGACATAGAAGTTTGAAATTTAGAATACAATTAGTGTTTATTGTATAAATTAAGGAAAAAATAAAATATTTTGCAATTTCGGTCCAGTTTTCTAGATACACCAACTGCATAAATAATTTGTAATCCCATATAAATGTATGGAATTACAAAGTTATATATGCAGTTATATGTACCAACTGCACAAATAACTTTGTAATCCCATATAAATATATGAGACTAGCTGTTCCCCGCGGTTTCACCCGCGTTAATTTTGGAGATCCCGCGGGAATTCAGAGATGCAAAGTAGTTAGTACCCTATATCCCTAGGTTTTCTTTACCCCTGACAACGTGCATGCAAAATTTCATGAGATTTCACCAGCGTTAATTTCGGAGATCCTTCGGGAATTCCGAGATAAAATTACCCTAATCTGAATGCTCCAACGATTTTCATGAAATTTTGTATACAGGGGATTTCGGGGGCCATAAATCGATCTAGCTAGGATTCATTTCTGGAATTCCCGCGCGAACTCTGATATCAACGCGGGTGAATTAATTATTGCATACTACACGTCAAGGGTACAGGAAAGGTCATAAGGTAGTACTTTTATCTCAGAATACCCGCGGGATCTCCGAAATTAACGTGGGTTAAACCGCGGGGAACAGCTATTTAAGCCGAGCGAAGCTCGGTTGCCCAGATATTAATAAATAATAATAATAAGTGTAGCTAGTTACCTACCTAGATATAAAGTGTAGATACATAGTTACCTAGACATAATTATGTTCAAAGGTACAATGATCAACGGAATGAAAAAGCAAGAATGGGGCATGTGTTTATATATATTATAAAGTTGTACCAAAATCTTTCAAGTTATTAAAGTAGACTAAATTGCTCAAAGGAGGAAGACCATTTACAAAAAGAAATGAGATCCCATCAAAAACAAACTTGTAAAAAAGTCCCAAGTCTCGCAACTCAGTTCTTCTACAGTAAAAAGTTGTGAGATCAATGTAATACCAAGTCGGTTAATTTATTCAGTGCCTACTTAAGGGTCCTTCTGTATAAAGTTATCATTTATAAGCTAATCTAATAACATTTTATAGTGACCATATCAAATTTAAAAAACCTTTTATGTTTTAAATAGATTGATTGGCTTGGCGATCACGTGAAAACACAATGTATCTCACAAGTAATACATATTATAATTAAATTAGATTGTTTAGAACCATAATTATGTATTACATGTGAGATATATTGTGTTTTCACGTGATCGCCAAGCCAATCAATCTATTTAAAACATAAAAGGTTTTTAAATTTGATATGGTCACTATAAAATGTTATTAGATTAGCTTATAACATGATAACTTTAGACAGAAGGACCCTTAAGTAGGCACTGAATAAATTAACCGACTTGGTATTACATTGATCTCACAACTTTTTACTGTAGATGAAGTGAGTTGCGAGACTTGGACTTTTTTACAAGTTTGTTTTTGTTGGGATTGATTATACATAGAATGTGTTAAACATAAAATTATTTTAAAACTTAGTATAAAAATAAACTTCTGTCAAGCTAGAAAGGTCAAGTCGGCAGAATCAATTGATTTTTAGGTCAAAATTTAGTGCTCATTTAGTGCTAATTTAGTGCTGAAAAAAAAAATTTGGTGCTGTGATAGGTGGATCAAAAATGAGAACACTGCTAACTTTTTATCAAGCTAGCAGTGTACCGTTCGTGACCGCGTTATGATACAGCTGCAGCGGAATTCGCATGAGCTAATAATTTAGTGCTCAATTAGTGCTGCCATTGTAGCGGAAGATTTTTGAAGAATAATCTTTTTTGAATTTTTTTTTCAAATCAAACCACTGCTAGTATAACGACACCGGCAGGACGTCTGTCAAGCTAGAAAGGTCAAGTCGGCAGAATCAATTGATTTTTAGGTCAAAATTTAGTGCTCAATTAGTGCTAATTTAGTGCTGAAAAAAAAAATTTGGTGCTGTGATAGGTGGAACAAAAATGAGAACACTGCTAACTTTTTATTAAGCTAGCAGTGTACCTTTCGTGACCGCGTTATGATACAGTTGCAGCGGAATCCGCATGAGCTAATAATTTAGTGCTCAATTAGTGCTGCCATTGTAGCGAAAATTTTTTGAAAAATAATCGTTTTTGATTTTTTTTTCAAATAAAATACTGTACTAGCGACACCGGCCGGTCTAAGAGCTCAAAAACGGGAACTGATGAAATTGAAACACGTCACCATTTAGCGCTCAATTAGTGCTGCCAGTATAATAAAGAATTTTTGAAAAATAACCTTTTTTTTTAATTTTTTTCAATAACTTTTACTTAATTAAGCTAGCAGATTTAGCTAGCAGTGTACCTTTCGTGACCGCGTTATGATACAGTTGCAGCGGAATCCGCATGAGCTAATAATTTAGTGCTCAATTAGTGCTGCCATTGTAGCGAAAATTTTTTGAAAAATAATCGTTTTTGATTTTTTTTTCAAATAAAATACTGTACTAGCGACACCGGCCGGTCTAAGAGCTCAAAAACGGGAACTGATGAAATTGAAACACGTCACCATTTAGCGCTCAATTAGTGCTGCCAGTATAATAAAGAATTTTTGAAAAATAACCTTTTTTTTAATTTTTTTCAATAACTTTTGTAAATTAAGCTAGCAGATTTAGCTAGCAGTGTACCTTTCGTGACCGCGTTATGATACAGTTGCAGCGGAATCCGCATGAGCTAATAATTTAGTGCTCAATTAGTGCTGCCATTGTAGCGAAAAATTTTTGAAAAATAATCGTTTTTGAATTTTTTTTTTCAAATAAAATACTGTACTAGCGACACCGGCTGGTCTAAGAGCTCAAAAACGGGAACTGATGAAATTGAAACACGTCACCATTTAGCGCTCAATTAGTGCTGCCAGTATAATAAAGAATTTTTGAAAAATAACCTTTTTTTTTATTTTTTTCAATAACTTTTGCAAATTAAGCTAGCAGATTTAGCTAGCAGTGTACCTTTCGTGACCGCGTTATGATACAGTTGCAGCGGAATCCGCATGAGCTAATAATTTAGTGCTCAATTAGTGCTGCCATTGTAGCGAAAAATTTTTGAAAAATAATCGTTTTTGAATTTTTTTTTCAAATAAAATACTGTACTAGCGACACCGGCTGGTCTAAGAGCTCAAAAACGGGAACTGATGAAATTGAAACACGTCACTATTTAGCGCTCAATTAGTGCTGCCAGTATAATAAAGAATTTTTGAAAAATAACCTTTTTTTTAATTTTTTTTAATAACTTTTACTTAATTAAGCTAGCAGATTTAGCTAGCAGTGTACCTTTCGTGACCGCGTTATGATACAGTTGCAGCGGAATCCGCATGAGCTAATAATTTAGTGCTCAATTAGTGCTGCCATTGTAGCGAAATTTTTTTGAAAAATAATCGTTTTTGAATTTTTTTTCAAATAAAATACTCTACTAGCGACACCGGCCGGTCTAAGAGCTCAAAAATGGGAACTGATGAAATTGAAACACGTCACCATTTATCGCTCAATTAGTGCTGCCAGTATAATAAAGAATTTTTGAAAAATAACCTTTTTTTTTAATTTTTTTCAATAACTTTTACTTAATTAAGCTAGCAGATTTAGCTAGCAGTGTACCTTTCGTGACCGCGTTATGATACAGTTGCAGCGGAATCCGCATGAGCTAATAATTTAGTGCTCAATTAGTGCTGCCATTGTAGCGAAATTTTTTTGAAAAATAATCGTTTTTGAATTTTTTTTTCAAATAAAATACTGTAATACTCAAAAACGGGAACTGATGAAATTGAAACATGAAATTGAAAAAAATTAAAAAAAAGGTTATTTTTCAAAAATTCTTTATTATACTGGCAGCACTAATTGAGCGCTAAATGGTGACGTGTTTCAATTTCATCAGTTCCCGTTTTTGAGCTCTTAGACCAGCCGGTGTCGCTAGTACAGTATTTTATTTGAAAAAAAATTCAAAAACGATTATTTTTCAAAAATTTTTCGCTACAATGGCAGCACTAATTGAGCACTAAATTATTAGCTCATGCGGATTCCGCTGCAACTTTATCATAACGCGGTCACGAAAGGTACACTGCTAGCTAAATCTGCTAGCTTAATTTACAAAAGTTATTGAAAAAAATTAAAAAAAAGGTTATTTTTCAAAAATTCTTTATTATACTGGCAGCACTAATTGAGCGCTAAATGGTGACGTGTTTCAAGTTCATCAGTTCCCGTTTTTGAGCTCTTAGACCGACCGGTGTCGCTAGTACAGTATTTTATTTGAAAAAAAAATTCAAAAACGATTATTTTTGAAAAATTTTTCGCTTTAAGGGCAGCACTAATTAAGCACTAAATTATTAGCTCATGCGGATTCCGCTGCAACTGTATCATAACGCGGTCACGAAAGGTACACTGCTAGCTAAATCTGCTAGCTTAATTAAGTAAAAGTTATAAAAAAAAAATAAAAAAAAGGTTATTTTTCAAAAATTCTTTATTATACTGGCAGCACTAATTGAGCGCTAAATGGTGACGTGTTTCAATTTCATCAGTTCCCGTTTTTGAGCTCTTAGACCAGCCGGTGTCGCTAGTACAGTATTTTATTTGAAAAAAAAATTCAAAAACGATTATTTTTCAAAAAATTTTCGCTACAATGGCAGCACTAATTGAGCACTAAATTATTAGCTCATGCGGATTCCGCTGCAACTGTATCATAACGCGGTCACGGAAGGTACACTGCTAGCTAAATCTGCTAGCTTAATTAAGTAAAAGTTAGTAAAAAAAATTAAAAAAAAAGGTTATTTTTCAAAAATTCTTTATTATACTGGCAGCACTAATTGAGCGCTAAATGGTGACGTGTTTCAATTTCATCAGTTCCCGTTTTTGAGCTCTTAGACCGGCCGGTGTCGCTAGTACAGTATTTTATTTGAAAAAAAAATCAAAAACGATTATTTTTCAAAAAATTTTCGCTACAATGGCAGCACTAATTGAGCACTAAATTATTAGCCCATGCGAATTCCGCTGCAACTATATTGTAACGCGGTCACGAACGGTACACTGCTAGCTTAATAAAAAGTTAGCAGTGTTCTCATTTTTGTTCCACCTATCACAGCACCAAATTTTTTTTTTCAGCACTAAATTAGCACTAATTGAGCACTAAATTTTGACCTAAAAATCAATTGATTCTGCCGACTTGACCTTTCTAGCTTGACAGACGTACCGGCAGGTCTAAGAGCTCAAAGGAGACCTCAAAACGGGAACTGATGTAATTGAAATACGCCATCATGTAGCGCTCAATTAGTGCTGCCAGTATAATAAAGAGTTTTAAAAAAATTTAAATCTTTTTTTTATTTTTTTCAATAACTTTTAATTAATTAAGCTAGCAGATAAAGCTAGCAGTGTACCGTTCGTGACCGCGTTATGATAAAATTGCAGCGGAATTCGCATAAGCTAATAATTTAGTGCTGCTAGCAGTGTACTTAATTAAGCTAGCAGAGTAAGCTAGCAGTGTACCGTTCGTGGACTGCGTTATGATACAGTTGTAGAGGAATTTGCATGAGCTAATAATTTAGTGCTCAATTAGTGCTGCTATTTTAGCAGAGGATTTTTGAAAAATAATTGTTTTTGAATTTAGCTCCTTTGAGCTCTTAGACCTGCCGGTGTCGTTATACTAGCAGTAGTTAGTTTGAAAAAAAATTCAAAAACGATTATTTTTCAAAAATCCTCCGCCACAATGGCAGCACTAATTGAGCACAAAATTATTAGCTCATGCGAATTCCTCTACAACTGTATCATAACGCGGTCACGAACGGTACACTGCTAGCTTACTCTGCTAGCTTAATTAAGTACACTGCTAGCAGCACTAATTGAGCACTAAATTATTAGCTTATGCGAATTCCGCTGCAATTGTATCATAACGCGGTCACGAACGGTACACTGCTAGCTTAATTAATTAAAAGTTATTGAAAAAAATAAAAAAAAGTTTTTTTTTTTTAAAAACTCTTATACTGGCAGCACTAATTGAGCGCTACATCATGGCGTATTTCAATTACATCAGTTCCCGTTTTAAGGTCTCCTTTGAGCTCTTAGACCTGCCGGTGTCGTTATACTAGCAGTAGTTTATTTGAAAAAAAAAAATTCAAAAACGATTATTTTTCAAAAATCCTCCGCTACAATGGCAGCACTAATTGAGCACTAAATTATTAGCTCATACGAATTCCGCTGGAACTGTATCATAACGCGGTCACGAACAGTACACTGCTAGCTTACTCTGCTAGCTTAATTAAGTAAAAGTTATGGAAAAAAAAATAAAAAAAAGATAATTTTTCAAAAATTCTTTATTATACTGGCAGCACTAATTGAGCGCTAAATGGTGACGTCTTTCAATTACATCAGTTCCCGTTTTAAGGTCTCCTTTGAGCTCTTAGACCTGCCGGAGTCGTTATACCAGCAGTGGTTGGTTTGAAAAAAATTAAAAAAAGATTATTTTTCAAAAATCTTCCGCTACAATGGCAGCACTAATTGAGCAAAAATTATTAGCTCATGCGAATTCTGCTGCAACTGTATCATAACGCGGTCACGACACGAACGGTACACTGCTAGCTTAATAAAAAGTTAGCAGTGTTCTCATTTTTGATCCACTTATCACAGCACCAATTTTTTTTTTCAGCACTAAATTAGCACTAAATGAGCACTAAATTTTAACCTAAAAATCAATTGATTCTGCTGACTTGACCTTTCTAGCTTGACAGACGTTAAAAATAAGCAACAGTATGAAAGTTTATATCCCATAAATCCATTAGAATTTTCAAAGTAGACGTGTTTTCACACTTTATCTATGTGGCATTATTATTATACTTACACATCATTTACTTTTATCACTTGTCACACCATCAGAAAACAACAATAAAGTGCCTCTTCTTAACATTAATTTGCTTACAATAAAAGCAGAAGTTTCGTTAAAAATTTCAAGTTTCTGAACCCAAAGATGGGCTGTAATTTTTCCTTACATAATTAAGTTTGTACTTACTACCTTTTGCAATCCACGTATCATTTTGTCCATTGTCTAATTCTGGAAACGATTTATAGTACCTAATTGAGTAGTAGTAATGTTAGTTATAAGTAGGTATCTATGCAGCAACTTGAGATAAACTGTGATAAATGTTGATATCCAATAAATCGGTAAGAGCCAACCAACTACTTAGACCGTAGCCAACTACAAACAGACAGAGATACTACCGGTAATCACTATTCACTACTACCGTATGAGCCAACCGGAGCTTGGAGCCAACTGACCCAAAGAGTATAATAACTATAAACTGACCTTCCTTATTATACAAAACCCAAATGTACTTTGTGCAACTGACCTGACTGACTACTTTCACAAGTTTTGACTTGATGTTATACTACATTTACACTCGCGCCTCGCACCTCGCCTCGTGTTCATCACTAATGAATCACCACCACATTCACACAATATTAATCACGATTAACTAAAACCTCAGACGAACTAAACTTTATTTCGTCTGAGACTAAAACAAAGAAATAAAATTGACGTCCATTTTTTATTTTTGGTAAAGTTTACCACAGCAGAGAGAAGGTAATCACTACGTGGTTTACCCCAGGTTTTGAGGGTTTACCCCTTTCGGGGAAGAGCACAAAAACTAAACTTAAGGGGAGGAGACGTCCATTTCTGCTAAGTAAAAACTAAAATCCCGCTAAAAGTCCTTTTTTTTTGTTAAATTTACCCCAATGGGGAAGGCAAAGGAAGCTAAGACCATACAGCCATTCAGCAGTCTTTTTCTTCTTCTGAAGTTATTTACATCGAAATATACATTTCGATGCTTTACCGGAACTTTTGGCAGCAACTCTTTACAGTTGAACCTTAATAGGACGCTCTGTGGGAAGTTGTATTGTAAAACGACAACCTCCCGACGAACGCCCCATTTCATCTTATTTCACTGTTTCCACACACTGTTCATCACTAATAGATCACTATTATCATTATGCAAAATCCACCACATTCACACAATATCAATCACGATAAACTAATTTGCAAAACAAAGAAATAAAACTGACGTCCGTCACTGCTAAAATCCCGCCAAAAGCTCTTCTAGACTCTAGTCTTCTTCTTCTTCTTTTTTTTTATTAAATGGCAATTTTAAGTAATTGTGCTAATGACAATGAGTGACTTGATAGACAAAGCAGCGCGATTGAATTAAAAAAAAAAAGATATATTTTTAAATCATGAGATTTCCAAAATGAAATAAAGAACTACTTAAGCAATTACATAATAGTACATTGTTATCCAAGGGGTGAAAGTAACTCATTTAGTGCCGAGACGGGGTTTGGCGCCCGAGCGTAGCGAGGGCGCCAATAGTTCGAGGCACTAAATAAGTTACTTTCTCCTGAGGGTAACACTGTGCTTTTCATTACGAATGCAAGGAAAGTCAAAATAAAAATAGGAATTAGCTAAAGAAAAAATGAGTGAAGATCGGATAGTCGCTTGACACTTTCCCACCTATTTCTTTTTCTTTGGCCGGCTAGCTATTCAGCCAGTATTTTTTATTTACATTGTGGCGACCTAAAAAAAATATTTTCTTTAATTATTAAGTATTATTTAAAGAAAATAAAAAAATATAAATAGGAATTAGCTTAAGGTGGCGCGCCACCATATTATGCAGCCTCTCAGCCGATAGAGGCCGCGGGCGGCGCCATAAAAGTGTTTTCTCAATTTACAGAGAATCGCAAGTTAAAAGATAGATTTTGATGATAAATGCGACAGGATGAGTGTTTAATACATCTTTCATTTAAAATTTTTATATGGTCTTACGCGCATTATTATCCTTTAACTACAAGAAAATTAGGAATAACCGCCCGAAACGTAGTCACACACACATGCAAATCGATTAGTATTAGCCGAATCTGATTCTGAATTTGACTTATTATGTTTGAGTCTCGTTGGCGCTGTGGTGTAATACGTCTCTTTTTGTAAATAATGAATCGTGAAAATCTCGTGTTCAAATCTAAGATTGCGATTCCACTTTTTCTCACTAATTTTCTCAAATTTGTTTATATATACTTATTTATAGATCTACAAACGATTTATTTTACGTTCTTTTTTGGAATTTTATTTTAATTCCAAAAAAGAAAATTTAAAGGATATAGAACTAGAATCTAAGAAAATGTAAAGATGGATAAAGCTAAATAAAAATATTGGACTTATTTTCAATACAACCTTTCCCTGCAGGTTACACACGTACCTATTTGCGTAAATATTGGGACTGAAAATAATTTTGGGTATAAAAAGAACTCTAGGTCCTAATCTAAATTTCAAGATTTCGGGATTTACTTGGTCATAAAAATATTGAAATCTTATAATATCTCCGACACTATGACCACAATACCATCATCTTTATATTTCAGCAGTCTATGTGATATACGTCATCAACTAGGATGTTTTTAATTTTAGAAAAAATCAATCATAGAAAATCCAAAACTAAATAGAATCGCAGTTCAACTCAAAACCTGAATGATTCGTGATAACTTTACAAAAAAAGTACATAATTCCACAAAGACACTGACATTACAATCCCTACTAAATACTGATAATATTATAAATGCGAAAGTAACACTGTCTATCTGCCTGTCTGTTACGTCAATGGCTCAACGGATCATCACGAAATTTTGCATACACGTTGTCAGGGGTACAGAAAAGGACATAGGGTACTTTATATGCTGGAATTCCCACGGGAACTCCAAAATTAACACCGGTGAAATCTAATGAGATTTTGCATATACGTTGTCAGGGGTACAGAGAAGGTACCCTATATGCATAGGGTACTTTGTATCCCGGAATTCCTGCGGGATCTCCGAAATTGCCACGGGTGAAACCGCGGGGAACAGCTAGTACTCATATAAACCGAGATTTGAATCGTAATTCTAAAAGGATTAGAGCCAGACGTTAGTACGCATAGTGGTTATATACTCTTTGGTCTAGCCACTCAACCTATATACCGCTTGGTGTTATTACACGAAAAAAAAACATAAACGCATTCTGCCGTTGTTCCATTTCAAAATTTAAATTTTGTCATCTCGTGATAATAATATTTTATATTTTATTGAGTTTCATCAGTAGGTACGTTGAGTTTGTAAAGTATTTTATATTCTACTAGCTGTGTCCCGCGGTTACACCTGCGTGAAACATTTTTATAAAATTAACAACTGATACTGGAGGATACTGTAGTTTCTTTTGAGTGAAGTATTTAAAAAAACTGGTTCTTTACTTTTTTATAATAACACTAGCTATTTTTCATAATATACCTAGAAATTAGCGCGGTTTCACCCACGCTAATTTCAGAGTTTCTGCGGGAATTCCGGGATAAAAACTACCGTGTCCTTCTCTGTGCCCCTACTAATAAAGTGTATGCAAAATTTCTAGATAATCGGTTGAGTAATAAACCGTAACATACAAACAAACAAACTCATATTCGCATTTCTAATAATAAGTTTATCTAGAAGTGTGCATAATGTATATTATGAAAAAGCAGTTTAGATTTGAAATCGTAAACAAAAGCATAAAAAATGACAGATGATAAAAAATTATCTATACTTCTAAACTATAATAAAAGAGTAGAATCCGCGATTCTGTACATTGAACATTTTTACCTAAAATGGAGAGGGGTGATAAAAGAAGAGTAACCAAGCACAAAAAAAAGTTTTTGAAATTCTTTTCTGTCTGTCTGTCTGTTTGTTCGCCATAATCTCCAAATCAACTGAACAGATTGTCATGCGGTTTTCACAAGTAGATTAAGCTTAGCCTGTAGCTACATAATATTGGCTTTGTTTCATTCAAATCGGATATCGGGAAAAAAAGTTATTACACAAAAACTTTTCACGCGGGTGAAACCGCAGGGCACAGTTAGTCATATAATATTGAGACTTCTTCGGAAGTTGTTCTAACCACTGGACCATTATCGTATAGTTCCTCCTGCCGAAAAAATTGTATGCATTCAGCCGTCGCGCGTCATTTGAATATATTGATCTTCTTTTATTTAGTTTCGTCAAAGCAGTGCGTTGGGAAGATAGATTTATTATAATATTGTATTATTTGTAAAATATAAATATTTTACTGGCAGTTGATCCTGCCGCGGTTTTGCTCGCGTCAGTTTTTATTTTTATTTTTTTTTTATTACAAAATCAAGGAAATAATAAATAATAATGAGTGAACAGTTACATCATTTGGAAAAATTTACAAAAATAAAGTCTTTATTATACACGGTGTAACGTTACGTGGGTATTTTTTTTGTAAAAAGGCATTCAATATTCGATTCTCGTCTCTAATAGTTGACTAAAAAAAATTTGGAGAAAAAACTTACTGAAAAAACCATGTGAGTGTCGTGTCGTGCTCCGCTCGTATTGGTCATAGCGTGATGTTATAGCCTATGGCCGTCCTCAATAAATGACTATCTAACACGGAAATAATTTTTCAATTCGATCTAGTAGTTCCTGAGATTAGTACGTTCAACCAAACAAGCAAACAAACTCTTCAGCTTTATCATTAGTACCTATAAATTAACAAATACAAAGTAGGTATATGCATAGGTAATAGTAAAAAATATTATAAGCTTTTGAAAATTACTTCACGTGATCACATAGATATCACGAAAAGATGAAGTTTGACCTACCAACACGATGAGTCTGTAACTTGCAGTTTCGGAGATATGAGCTGTCGAAAATTTGACCATGTGATCACATAGATATCACAAAATATGAAGTTTGAGTACCAACGTGATATGACTGCGTCCTTTAGTTTCGGAGTTATAAGTGTTCAAAAATTTTGTCACGTGAACACATAGATACCACGAAAACATGAAGTACAGCAACATGATGGGGTTGTCTCATACTAGTTTCGAGGGTATGAGCTTTACAAAAAAAAAATTTTTTTTGAAGATATTAAAAATTTGATCACGTGGTCACATAGTCACAATAAAAATATGAAGTTGTACCAACATTATATGGCTGCGTGTCATTGCTTATTGCATCGAAGATAAAAGTTAAATTACCCTGGGCCGTGGTGAGATACAACCATTCGAAAATATGGTCTCTCTCTTTTACGCATCGAGAAAACAAGAAAGAGATAGCAAGAATTTATGCAACACAAAAATATAAAATACTTGTACGGGCTACCTGTAGCTTATAAGGTATACCTACTTGTACGGGACTCAAAACAAAATGTAGTTATGCCTTCGCTTCGGCTACTAAATACCTACCAACTATATCAGTAATATGTATATTCCAAATTCAATTCTAAATTATCCCGGTAGGTAAAATTGTCAAAACTCACGGCTCAACGCCGCGACACCTTTCGATCCTTTTGGAACTCACTACAAACTACTGCATTCGGGGGACTTGTCAGTCTACAGTCAAACCACAGCTGTTTATAGACCGGGCCGCCATTTTCGTACACATATACTGTATACGCTCTCACACAAGTAAGAGATTCGACCAAAATTTAATATTTTTGAAATGCTTATAATTATGTTATTTGTTCACTATCTGCAAAGATTTGAGACTTATGCGGCATCGAAACAAGTAGAAGTATTTTATTAAATAAAGTCTAATAAATAAAAATAGCCGTAGTGCAAGAAAACTCGGTAGGCAATTTGTATGAAAACTAGCCCTAACACCCGCACCTTAAGAAAAAGTGAATGAATTTTATTTTAATTAATACCTACTTAAACTTTACGTTATTTCAATTTTACATCGCGCTGGCTGTATAGAAAGTTGAAACATGGTTCAATAGAAATGTGAAAATAGACCTAGTTTTTTTTTAATAATTTGACAGTTGTCAGTTGAAAGCGATTCTCCCTAGGGCTGAAAAGGGCTACTTTCAACCCGCTTCTCAGGCAACTTCAGACCTACTTTCCGAGCATGAGTAATGAAAAAAATATTTACACACCTAACTACGACTATAGTCAAAAGTTCTTCAGCTCCAAATTGACGGTCAGTTTGGATGTCATCCGTGGCATTAATCCACACCCCGTGCCCATTGACGGTCAGTGGCTGCAATCCGGCGCTTCTTTTCAAATATTTTCCCCTAAAGGTTAATCTTGGTTAATTAATTAATAATAATTTATTAATAATTTATTTCATATTATGAGTTTCAATAAATAGCGCAAAGATTTTTCCATAGTTTCAAAATTATTAGGTCGAAAATATTGGTCTTAAAGATAATTTTTTCGAATCAGTCTGGATGTAATTTGCTGGCGGCACTACAAATGGTTTTAAGGTCTCTACCCACTACACCGTATCATACCATGACCGTGCTAGAAAAATATCAGATATAAAAATATTCTTTGTATTAAAAAGTAGGTATCAGTCTATGCACACTAAAAAGTCAGCCACTCAAAATAACCTACGTACGTGCTACCTACTGATCGTTTTGAAGTCGGTGCCAAGCCCACCCATGTCTGCAATGTGGTGGGAGCAGACTTAACCTACCTATTACCAATTTAGCTTACGATTTTCGCTATTAAGTGGGTTGGTTTATAAAGTGACAATTTATCTACCCAAATCGCTATGCTGTAAATTGTAATATTTAAAGAGTTCCCTCGATTTCTCCAAGATCTTATCATCAGATCCTGACTTCATGACAGTGGGATCACCTCGGGACACTTTCAAACAAAAAAATAATTTTTCAAATCGATCCAGTCGTCTTCGAGTAATCGCGTAACAAACAAAAAAAACAAACAGTCGAATTGAGAACCTCCTCTTTGGAAGTCGGTTAAAAATTACAAAAAAATATAAGAAGTCAAAAAATAGGGGTTTTTGGCTTCTTATTTATAAAATTTTTCCTATGCAATCAATCTCTTCGACGTAATATCAAAAAGTCGACAGTATTCATAATTGTTATTTTGAAATTGCGGCAAAAATCCTGGCCTTATTAATAATAACTGTACCAAAAAATAAATAAATAAGAAATACCCCTAAAAAAACCCATCGCATTCACCGCCTAAATTTGTTGTTGAAACCCTATCTTATCTTATCTTAATA
Organism: Zygaena filipendulae; assembly: GCA_907165275.2. Lineage (NCBI taxonomy): Eukaryota > Metazoa > Arthropoda > Insecta > Lepidoptera > Zygaenidae > Zygaena > Zygaena filipendulae. The sequence goes on from OU015649.1 coordinate 6,981,348, forward strand.
AATGGGGCAGGCAGATAAAGCCTCGACACTTCGCCCCTTGGGATCTTTTGTGCCATCCCCACCCTGTGATCCTCCCTCTACTCCCTGAAGACCTCGGGCCGGCGGCGAAAGCTAGTGTGCAGTGGAGTGGTAGGAACCTAAAGTCCTCTGGTTGAAACCCTAAGTTAGGAACACTGCCAGCCGCGCTGTGGGCGGGGGGAGGGCAGTAACCACGGCAGGTACTTTACCGTAATGCGCTTATTACACTTTGCAATTTCAGAGCACCAATTTAGAGCTCTAAATCGGATACAATTTAGGGTCCGTGAGTGAAAGAGAGCGAGTAATCACAAATTGTACTCTAAATCGAGTGCTGTATAGGGTACATTTTAATGTAGTGTGATCACTCGCTCTCTCTCTCACTCACCGACCCTAAATTGTATCCGTGCAGAAGAACGCTGTCCGTATCCGGTTAACACGCACGCGCGCTGTGCGCCCGCAGCCAATCCGCGTTCCATGCGTGACGCGAGTGCTGCTCGCATGATAGGGAAGTACATTGTATGAAATAGGGTACTTGCATGAATTTTTTTTTTCAGTCTATTTTAAAGATATATGGCTTACTTAAACAAAGCAAGAAAAAGAAAATAAAGCAATGCAGTTTAATGCCCATTGCACACTAACTTTGCCACTGCAAGATTACAGTACAACGTACACATACCATAACGTAAATTTTCTATTCTATCACATATTAAATACACTTTTTTTTTATTCATCCAAAAACATATGGCGAAACAAACATTTTCAGGTTCTCCAAATCTTTCCACTACATTCTTCTCATTATCAGTGGAGGGACGGGGGGGACACACTTTGGAAGTGTCTCTCGCGCAAACTATTCAGTTTAAAAAAAAAATATATAAGAAACCTCAATATAATTTTTGAAGACCTATCCATAGATACTCCACACGTATGGGTTTGATGAAAATTTTTTTTTTAGTTCCAGTTCTAAGTATGGGGAACCCCCAAAATTTCTTGTTTTTTCTCTTTATTTGTGAAAATCTTAATGCGGTTCACAGAATACATATTTCACTTACAGAGTTTCAACAGTATAGTTCTTATAGTTTCGGAAAAAAGCGGCCGTGACATACGGACGGACAGACAGACAGGCAGACATGAGAAATCCTAAATCCATAAGGGTTCCGTTTTTTACCATTTGGCTACAGAACAAGTAGCAAAAAAAAATTCTAAATCTATGAAAGAACCCTAATTATCAAGTATTTTTGACAAATGAAGTGAGTGTTGTCAGAACTCATTTATTATTTGATTATCTAAAAGAATATAATATTTACAGGATGGTCCAATAGTATGGTTATGACTACAGATGGGCAATCAACCCAGCTTAAACCTAGTGCTTGACCATAAACACCTAAATCAGGTTTAAACCCAAGTTTTGGGTTTAAACTAGGTTGGTTGCCCATTTATAGTTACGACATGTTTGATGTTGGTTGGTTAAATTATTTATGAACCTGAAACATGTCAATTAGCATTTTATCAGAACAGCTAACCAATCCCAAATTTCATTCATGTCATTAAGAATTAAGTTGTTTTAACACTACTATGGTAGTTGCTACATCACTCTTTCCTTCACAATTTCATAGAAATAATATTAGTAGAGCAAGACCAAATTGACTTGATCTATTCTTGATCCAACAATGGGCATAATGACGATTCATAAAAATTAAAATTCTATTTAGTCCGTCAGTTAGATACCTAGTAAATAAATAATAGACACATATTTTCACATGTTTAAGTTATTGTAAAAAGACTTAGATAAAACCAGGGTGCGAAAATATCCGATATTTATTATAAATATCAAAATATCAGATATTTTGGATATAGATCTGATATATATTAAAAATGTGATATATATCCATTTTTTATGACATTTATATTATTATTTTATGGTATTTGTATGGTAAACTGTTTGCATATGTATTTTATAAAGATAAAAAATTATAAAAAAAAACGAAAATTTAAAAAAAAATCTAAATATTTAACAACTGGTTATATATTATTAGTTATATGTTATCAGCATATAATATTTGTGCATTTTTTGCATTATTGTCAATGTATGTGTTGCATAAGTATCTAGGTATTTGGTATGTAGTGATTTTATGTTTCAGTATTGTGTAGTTTATGTATCTAGGTAGTATATATTATGGAACACGTAGCCCAACCAACCAATTCTAGGTATTTTTGTTCTTTCTTCCGCATCATTGGTTGTCTGGAAGAGATCGAAACTATGCAACAAGACCGCCATTTGTATTTTCTTTTCTTTAGGTATTGTAATTTTTTGTGCAGTAAAGAATTATATAAATAAATAAATAATAAAATTAATAATTTTTTATAAAAAATAAATAAATATAATAAAATAATAATAAAAAAATAAAGGTTACAAAATCAGGAAAAATCAACTCAAAAACATAAATTCTCACTGTCTGTCAATCCCCAGTAAGCTTATTTAGTGTTGCTTACTAACTTGCTTACTATTTGGGAGAAAGTATTTTAAAAAATTGGTGAAAATTTTTATAACAAATTTGTATTGATATATATAAAAGAAAAAAGTATTTGATGTATATCAGATATATAAGCCCAATATATATCATGATATATATCCATTGATATATATCCTCGCACCTTGGATAAAACACATTAAAGTTTAGGAGTGGGAGGTTGTAATGTCATAACTAAGTATAAAGTGTACCTAGGTGTGATGTCACACGGAATTCCCACTCAATGTTTCGATGTTATTTTTTTAATAGGGAAAATGGAAAAATATGTGTTCAATATCTATAATATTGATCTACAAGATGGACTAAAAATTAAAATTTAGTCATCATGATGACTAAATTTCCCATCACATTCTCTATGCTAGATCCAAATTGGTTTTCAATATAAAATTATCTAACAGACATTCTCATCGACTTTCACATTACTAACATTTTATTAACTCTTAACATGAGTGTCATTTTGTCATCTAAGCTTCATCTAAAGTTGGCAACCAAAATGCCATATTAGTACATGCTGAGGCTAGCATCATAAACTTTGGATTGAATTGAACACACTGTATAGGAGCAGGATGATCACCATTTAAAACACACACTTTGTAACCCGTATCAGCATTCCAGACGTGCACTCTTCCATCTGTAGAACCACTGAATATATATTGTGAGTCAGGACTAAATGATGCTTCTATGGGTATTCCTTTGTTATTTAAGTGACCGGTAAAAGTTTGCAGAGGAGTACCATGGTATGCATCAACCAAACGTATTATTGATCCATTGGTACTTATCAACATAGTTTTTCCATCACGAGAAAATTTAAGCCCTGTCCAATCACACTCTTTTTCTTGATTTAATTTAAAAGTCACAAATGGACCTTTATCAAAAGATCTTAAGTCATATAATTTAATGCTTTCAGAATTAACACCAGCTGCAAATATGAGACCTTCGGGATCATATGCTGCAACGGGTCTTCCTGATAAATGCATCAGACCTTGGCAGTTTGGTGACCTTAAATCCCATAGACGAAGAGTCTTGTCCAATGATCCAGATAGAAAAGTATCTTCTACTGGTGACAAGCATAAGGTTACTACTTTCTTTGTATGTCCAGGAAAATATCTTATGTATTTGTTGTCATGAAGAGACAAATATCTTATGGTGTCATCAACTTTTGTTGAACTGTGAATGGCTGTATTTTTAGCATGTGTAAAGTGAATTAAGTCAACACCATACTTTTTACTATTTACGGTTATCATTTGTGTACCCTTTTCACAGTCATATATAACAATCTGATCATCTTCACTACATGATATTAGTGTTTCGCCAGTTGGTGAAAAATCAATACTGTTTATTTTGTCGGTATTTTCTCTGAACACCTTTGCAACCTTAAAACTGCGCACAACTGGATCTACTAGTTTCATCATTAATGCTGAATTATCTTGTCTTTTCGGCGTCATGTAAACGGTGAACGACGCAGTGATAATATACTCTCGGCGGTGAACTGAAAACAGAAGAGCAGTTTGATTTGAACTTTGAAGGCCGCACTCAAACTTGAAAGAATAGTGATTAGCACAAATCCAACTAGGCTTAATATGTCTAGGTACCTAAGTAACATTTAAACTTTAAATCCTCGACTACAATCAGTTTCAGCTAAAAACTTATTAGTAGTAGGTACCTAAATCGGCGAAATATTCCGTTTGATTGTATCGTAAGGTAGGTAAGTGATCAAATTCTACGGGATTCGGATTTCGGGATTTGCATTTATAACCACAATCACAAACTACTTAGAGATACTACAATTCACAAAATAAAAGACTTCTTAGTAGAGGTACCCACCACAGATAACTATATATAAGTCAGAGTCAGGTACCCACCTAGGTCTTTTACATTACAACTTACAAATCATTGATATAATACAAATAGGGATAAAACGATAGTCGATACTAGTTGGTACTTATTACTCGACAGATTCCTTCCGATACCGAATTCTCCATATATGGATACCGAGTACTTTTTGTATCGATACTTTGCGTGGACGGAGAATAGAATGGACGAGCTGCTAAAATAATAATTACAAGAGTGAGAAAGTGCGAATGTTAAATATGTAGGGGCGAGCTGGACGAAACAATTGTTTTTAGTCTCTATCTTCAATCTTGCGTATCGTTGATTGCCTACATGTGTATTGTAGGCAGACATCTACATTGCTCTTTGTTTATTTTGATAAAAAACGTTGTTTTTTTTCAATTATTGAAAGCTAAAAAGACTTTCATATCGTGTTTAAAGTGTTTATTTTTGTTGTGGACATAGTGTTATGTTGTATTTTAGGCTGTAAGAGCCATAATGAAAGGAAAACGGAGAATGTAACATTTCATCGGTATGTAATGATTTACTTTCATGTAAAATATGTGTTTTGTTTGTGCATGTTGGAGTTTGAATATGACTGTGAGTAATGGCAGGCAACACTTGTCACATGTGAAGCGACACTGCGAATATCGGAATCGTTATTTAAATGTGATAAGTGTCATTCGTTATGACTTTACTTCTCTTCTAGACGCGAACTGTGAAATAGCCGAGGGTTTTTATAAAATGAAATATTGTGTGTAGTAGTGTTTTAAATATATGTATTAACCATGAAATAGTGTTTTTTAAATAGCCCAAAGTCCAGCTCCCTCAAAAAGAACCGTCCAACAGGTTATGGGCCCAGATTTTTAAAAGAAATGTTTACTGATAAAAAGCCTACAACTTAACCGTGGAAACCAAATTGTTTACAAATTTTCATAGCAACCAACAATGGATTCAATTAAAATAAAATCTTTCACAAATAAGCTAATTAAATTATATCAACAAAAATATAAGACAGATTATAATGAAACATATTAGAGGATATCAATTAATATAAAATATACAATTTGTAAAAATGAGGAAAAGTTGGAAAATAAAGGGAAAATTTCTCATATTTAGTTTTATTGAAGAAAAATATTTATGCACAAAATTATAAGAGCAAGAGATGGAGAATATTAGCACAAATGAATATAATCGTGAAGATGAAGTCAGAGAAGTTCGAGAAGGTGACATAAGGAGAAATGATAAAAATAGAGTTAATGTAGTTCGAGAAGGTGATATAAGAAGAAATGATAGAAGGAGATTAAGATTTTAAATAAACTTAGAGAAGCTTACGTAATGAGCAGTCGAGAAGGAGTTTGAGGTTATTATAGTTAAAGAAGTTTTTTATACAATATATACATTGAGCAGTCGAGAAGGAGTTTAAGACTATTGAGGAGTCGAGAAGGAGTTTAAAACTATTGAGGAGTCGAGAAGGAGGTTAAGACTATTGAAGAGTCGAGAAGGAGTTTTAGACTATTGAGCAGTCGAGAAGGAGATAGTTTTTGAATAAACTTGAAGAGTTTATGTAGGGAGTCGAGAAGGAGTTATACTAAAGTTAACGATGTTTTATTTTTATGTAGCGAGTCGAGAAGGAGGTTAAGATTTTTAACGTATTCTATACAGGGGGTTGAATGTGTGCAAGTGTTGAGGGGGTGTGTTGGAGTTTGAATATGACTGTGAGTAATGGCAGGCAACACTTGTCACATGTGAAGCGACACTGCGAATATCGGAATCGTTATTTAAATGTGATAAGTGTCATTCGTTATGACTTTACTTCTCTTCTAGACGCGAACTGTGAAATAGCCGAGGGTTTTTATAAAATGAAATATTGTGTGTAGTAGTGTTTTAAATATATGTATTAACCATGAAATAGTGTTTTTTAAATAGCCCAAAGTCCAGCTCCCTCAAAAAGAACCGTCCAACAGTGCAAAATAGCAAATATGTTCATAATAACAGCTTTGTGGTATAAATCGTATAAATATAACAGAAAAATCAACATTAATTTGCCTTCTTATTTTAATGTATAATCTTTCCAAATTACGTAGTCCTTATTCCATAATGGTGACTGTCGTTACCATGCTTTCCGTAATATGTCGGGTTATACTACAATAAAGGTTGGTAGCTTACCCAGATTAATTTCCCAATTTTTTATAATATAAGTAGGTACCTATGGTAGGTGTAACAAAATTATCTCGATCAAGTTTCGTGCCAAGTGCCAATCGTTTCCATCATTTGTTTTTCTTTTCAACGTGGGACACAATACTGAAAGATTCTAGTCAACTATCTCTCAGACGCTGTATTTTAAAACTTCGGTATCGAATTGAATAAGTTCAATTTGAATAAGTTCAGAATCACGTGTACTGTACCCTTCATGTGTAAGACTGGTGCAAAGTGAGTCTAAGTTGAAAAGCTTGAAAACCAATAAGCAAGCAATAATAATCGTTTCAAAAACCATAAACCAAGCGCGCAACTTTCATGATGCCATGACGAGAAATAAGCTGGTTTGCCTCATCCGCACCGTGCGCTAAGGAACTTAAATTCCAATAAAACGTTATTTGCACCTACATAGTTTTCACTTCACTTGCCCCGCTTAAATTATAAATCCCTTTGACACCTTCAGGAATCGATGATTTATAGTTTATATACAAAACAACCTATCTATCCTATAAAACCACATTTTACTTCCCATAGCTTTTTCATCACTAAACAAGCTAAAACTCCCTGGAAATTGGAAATAATTTATTTAGTGACATTACTGGTAGTTTACATGTGTGCATAGGAAGAATACCACTTTCTCTTACCCTATACGCGAATACCTTGTCCATTCTATTTTCCGTCTACGATACTTTGAAACTAAGTATCAAGTAGGTATCGGTCAAAAGTACTCGTATCGATATACCAGTACTAAGATTACATTAAAACCCATAAAACACTGTGAAGAATATTTTTTTGCGAATATTGATTGTCATTTTTTTAACATAATCTTTTTCTAATAAATTTTGTCTACTTGACAAGCCAGTTTGTCGATACCCGAAAGAAAAAAATCTTCATGCCTTTGTTTTTATTTATTCCAAATTTCACTGAAAAATTGATCGATTCGATATGAGTAAGTATCGATACTTTTCTAGCGATACCGTAGATGGAGAATGAAATAGACAAGGTGATCTTCTCTGTCGAATAAAAAGCGAGACAGTGTTATGGCTAAGTTCATAAGAGTGAAAGAGATTTCCAATTATCTTTTGTCCTTATCTAGCGTATAGGTTTTTTTGACTAAGCGCAGCGCTCTTTGTTTATTATGATAAAAACTGTGGTTTTTTTCAATAGGGTACTTGCATGAATTTTCTTTTTTAGTCTATTCTAAAGATATATGGCCTACTTAAACAAAGCAAGAAAAAGAAAAAAAAATGCATATATTAATTAAATAGAGCATTTCAAAGTTCCTAATTTAGACTTTACCGCCGAAACGCGGCATGACGTCACTAGTTCAAAATTACGCCTTATTAATCTGTGATAGAAATGTCACTGTCGTATTGACAGGGTCATGTGACATTGACAGACAGATAACTTCAATATCCAAAAGCGAAATTAAGATTGAACCGTGTCGAGTTTCTTCCAAAAGTTCCAGTAAAGAATCGAAATGCATCTTACCGATGCATTTTAAAGTAAAAATGCGTATGCGTTAACTGTATGCACTTAGTTTCTTTTGCCTTCTCTGAAAGAGGTAAATGTTTCCTAAAAAAATAAAAGTGACGTCATGTGTCAAGCCTCCGTCCACGGATTGGTGTTTCGTTGCAACGTTCCGTTTCACAAAATTAAAAGTTGAATATTTTGGAAACTATTGAATTTTTTTTAGTGAATCTTTCACGATAACGCTTTTCTAAGGCTCTATTTTTGAAATATTGACACAATTTCTTATTATAAATTTCATGCAAGTACCCTATTATTGAAAGCTACATAGAAAGCTAATTAAAGCTAATTTTGAAAGCTAATTTTGCTGTGGACATATTGATATTATGTTGTATTTTAGGCTGTAAGAGCCGTAATGAAAGGAAAACGGAGAACGTAATATCGGTATGTAATGATTTACTTTCATGTAAATGTGTTTTGTTAGTGCGAAATTGCAAATATGTTCATAATAACCTCATATACAACAGCTTTGTGGTATAAATATAACAAAATAATCAACATTCATTTGCCTTCTTATTTTATTGTATAATATACATATAATCTTGCCGTGCCGTACGTAGTCCTTATCTATCTATACTATAATAAAAGACTAGAATCCGCGATTCTGTACATTGAATATTTTTACCTAAAATTGAGAGGGGTGATAAAAGAAGAGTAACCAAGCTCAAAAAAAAGTGTTTTAAAATTCTTTTCTGTCTGTCTGTCTGTCTGTCTGTTCGCGATAATCTCCGCATCTACTGTTCAGTAGATCGGATTCGGTTCCGATTGTCATGCGGTTTTCACAGGTAGATTAAGCTTAGCCTGGAGCTACCTATAGGCTATGTTTCATTGAAATCGGATGTCGGGAAAAAAGTTGTTGTATAAAAACTTTCCATGCGGGTGAAACCGCGGGGCACAGCTAGTTCTTTAATATGGCGACTATGTCGTACAGAATAAATCGTGGCTATACGGTTTCTTACCTGTAATTATACGAAATTTGGCCGCATTATACATAACCATTTTGTAAATCGATTTTTCTTCATAATTTCATGAAACTAACATACTAACATTTAAATCAGAAAGAACAATTCCACGGAGTTAGCCAAGTTGACATTCTACAATTGTTAACGCATAGAAAACATAAGTAATGAATCGTCATGTCACTTGGTCAGCCAATCAAAACTCTAGTTTTCAAATGGTCTCGTAAAGCTAAAGTTTCGATTGGCTGACCAAAGTTTTTTATTCTAGTTTTCTATGCGTTAACGAATGTAAAATGTCAACTTGGTTTGCTCGACCACTAAATGTACGTGACGTACCTTCGAAAGCTAATGGTAAGTTCACACGCGTGCGTTCAACTCTACATTCAACGTGCACATTCACATTCACGAGCGTGTAAACGGTACGCCCGAGCCCGTGAACGCGCCTGTGAACGTGAATGCCGCGAATCGGGCAAGTGTCGGTTTTTTGGCAAAGTTCAAAGGATGAATGTGCGGGCGCCCGGTGACTGTTTACACGCGCGCGGGCAGTCAGTCTGTCCCGCGCTTTCGCGACGAGTGGATCTTCATTCAACGTTGCTAAGAAAGTCGCTACGATCGGATATTACAATCGTTCATAATTTTGTTCCTTTTTCCAATAAAAATAAGTTAAGCCAAAGGATATGGCAGCAACAACACCGAGATCCTCGCTGCTCGCCATTCTGGCACTGACTGACACGACGGCGTGCGTGTAAACAGCTTGAATGTCCGCCGGCCCGGGACGGGCTGCATGCCGCGCAGCCCGCCAGGCAGCCCGCCGGGCTGCACGGCGCGCGTGTGAACGTAGCATAACAAGCGTGCGGTAGTCAACGTTGAATGCCGATCGTTGGCGTTCGTTGGACCGGTGTGTACCCAGCATTCTATCTACTGTCTACAGCACAGAACATTATACTGCTAGCTGAGATCTACACTACTATAGCAAAGATAATAATACCTAATTATATAGGTAGGTACATACACTTTTCGTGTACGCACGCATTGAGCAAATAATCACTACATTTTAAGGCCTATGCACACCACGTTTTTTAAACGCGCGCTTAGGCCCGCCGCCGATTGTGACTTTTTGTCGACGTGACTTTCTGTCACTTAGTCAAGTGCAATGAAAACTATACTGAGTCACCGTCACCATAATGAGCACACTCAGTATAGTTTTCATTGCACTTGACTAAGTGACAGAAGTCACGTCGACAAAAAGTCACAATCGGCGGCGGGCCTTATATCCTACAAAAGTCTACATGCTGCTTCTAAGTCGCTTTCGTATGTATCGCTACAAACGAGCGTCGACAGCGCGTTTAAAAAACGTGGTGTGCATAGGCCCTTAAGAGTAGGCACTTCCATACTAATCGATGAACCGGTCTATGAATGGATTTTGTGCCAACCATACCAATGCAATGTATGACGCGGTCATAGAAGGTTAAGTAGGTATTCCAAAGTTGGTAAAGAAGTTCGCGCATAAATCCATGGTACTTTTGGTTCAACGTACCTATCCGTAAAATTACTAGTGATGTGTCAAATTTTCTTACATCTTACTTTCTTACTTACTTACATCTTCGGAAAACTGTGGAAAACGCGTTCCTTTTGTGTCAAATAAAAACTGAAAAATGAAAAAAAAAAGTTATGAGTCTTGTATAATATTATTTGATAATATTAAATTAAACTGATTGATTAAGAATTGAAGATAGTTGTAGATTATGATTGTATTTACGTTTCATTAGTTCTCATACATTATCGATTGACTTAATTTGTTTGTTTTCGATAGAGTAATACACGGCACATCACTACAAAATCAAATTTCAAAATGGACGGAATGTAATGGCGTTTCGAAATTTGTTCGAGTATCGGTACGTGTCGGCTACGTTGTAATTTCGATCTTTGAATCTCATACAAACGTTTTGTTAAATTATTTTAATTTCCATAGTTGAATAAATGTAGTTACTGACTTTATTTGAAATAAATATTTTCATTTAATCTGTTTTCATACCACTATGGTATCCATTTTGTGAACTACTTTGTTGGCGAGGCGCATCTTGGGTGAGTACTATTTCGTCAATGGTTCACGGTTTTTTTACTACTTATTTTGGTTTTTTCTGTTGACATTATTTAATCTTCTTATTTGTTACATAACATTTAAAATAAGTACACGTAAAAATTCTAGATGTTCAGATTTTAGTGTATCACTGGAAATATTGTACCTGGGCCCTGCAAGACAAAATGGCAATATGCTGTCGATATGAATGTAAGATAGGTAAAAAGTTAAAGTTTAACTATCTCATCGTTTCTACAAATTGTATTTTTGAACTTCTGCAATTACAGTTCAGCTCAATAACTTATGGGAAACATTTTCGGTTTTAAGTTTTGGAATTGTTATTTTTTGGTAAGATTTGCTAATACCTATAAAGTATTGGAGATACCTAGGTACTCCCTGCCTGAATTTGGATTTAATATATTGATATTTAAATCAATAATTTTCCCTAGTATGTATATTTAGTAGGTCATTTAAGTAATTCTTTAAATAAGTACTTATAAATAAATTATTTAAATTATTTAATACTAGTTGATTCAAGAATTAGGTGAACTAGTAATATTAATATTAAATCAACTCAAAATTTGTCAAAAATTAGGTGATACTTACTGTTTGTATTTATAAAATAAAAGTTGTAAAAATGACAAAAAATTAACGACATTGGTTCCCAGTTATTTTATTTCGAATGTTCACTTTTTTAAAAATACCTACCATAGATGGTAGGTATTTTTTCACACTGTTACAAAAAGCAAATTTTAATACTCAAGAAAAAATAAATAATCTTACTCTTAAGTTATATAATTTTGGAACATTGTCAATGACCCTATCATTTATTAAATTCCTTTCATATTTTGTCAGAAAAAAAAAATAAAATTATAAATATTTATGTTTGTCTGTCAAATGAAAAAGTGTAGGTAATTCCTTAAAAAAATCTAATATGTTGTGTAACGTATCAATAAAAATCCTTTATTTAAAGTTCATCTCAAACGTGAGACTTAATCTATGAGTGGTCAAATCTGAATGTTACATAGCACTCTAGTTGATTAATCAGGGCGACATAATCGCCTAATTAGTAATAAAGAGAAAAAAACAAGCTATCTTGTAAACAAGTTATCTCATGAAATAATAGTACATATTCATTTCATGAGATTCTTCTCTTTTCATTGATCAATAGTGTAATACAACAAAGTTCAAGGAAGGCAAATCTTTAGATCTGGTTTTATTTATTTATTTATTGAAGCACACAATACAGATACATGTTATTATAATATTATAAATACATATTAGTACCAAATAAGTTCAAGTTTTCAAGTTGTTTTGATGATATAGAAGCTTAATGACAAATTGTAATAATAATTGTTATAATACTATGTTCTTCTAGTATTATACTAGCTGTCCCATGTGATTTCACTTGTGATAATTTCGAAGTTCCCCTGGAATTGTTCCATACAAACTTTGCAACTCCTTTTCGCCCCCTTAAGAGTTGAATTTTCAAAAATCCTTTTTATCGGATGCCTACATATGTCAAAAAACACACCCTCCAAGTTTTAGGCCTCTACAATCAGCGGTTTAGACTGTGCGGTTTAGACTGTGCGTTGATCCATCAGTCATTCAGGACAAAGCATTTTATATGTATAGATATATTACATGATGAGTATTGTATTGTATAAATCTTTTTATATTTTTGTATTATGTAAAGTATAAGGTATAATGTTACATTGTAGTTTTATTTATTTTTTTATTCATGTTATGTGTTTTAATATCTACACTGCTCACATAATAAAATGTGTGAGAGCAATGAGCATTATGCTGAGCCGGGACCATTTTGTCAACAACAATTTATAATGTTGCAGTTAAGCATAATAATTGTGTTAAAGGTAAATAAATTTGTTTTCTTTTTTTTCTTTCTTCCATATTTATATTATATTTAGTATATAATTTGTTTTTATTTCATCTGAGATAATTTGTTATATTATTTTAATAATTTGTTTTTTTTTATGTAAGTCACTGACTTGAAAGTCATTAATTTTAGTTTGGTTACTAACAAAAACATTGTAGAAATGTTGAAATGTTAATATTAATGTAGAAAGTACACACTCCTTGCTGACATTTTTGATACTCCTAAGTGGAAATCATTGGTAAGTTAAATAGAGGTTGTAAAACATAGTATATTATGCATTGATAACGATGTCTTTTGACATGGCGCACAACAAAAAGCTTGTAGTGATGTATTCTTGATCATAATAATTGGTGCAAAATTTTATAAGAATTTTGGTTATTTTCTACTACTGTCATAATGTATCCTGCTGGGATTGAAGTTTTTCTGAAGATTTGCTGTATACCTAAAGGGAGAAGTTATTTCGCTGTATGTTTTTCCATCATAAGCGTATAGCTTTTCCCCTTGGATGTACAAGCAGAGTTCATCTCTGAATAACAACATAATGAAGACTTGAATATTACAGTTATTTATTTTCCATAATTATCGTTTTTTGTTTGTCGTTGTTGTTGTTTTCTTGTCGTGTTGTTGAATGATCGTTGGTATATTTGTAACAATTAACTCAAAAACTACTGAACCAATTTTTAAATTTCTTGCAACATGCTGTACTTTATATTGCAGAATTCCTACTAGAACTCCGAAATTAACACAAATGAAACTATGGTGGATCATCTAGTTCTACACAAAATTATAATTTTCAAAAATAACCAATCCTAAACTTACTGGTTTTATTATGTAGAAATTTGTATGTGTTTTTACTTTTTATGTTCTAAGATTAGAAATTTAAAGTTTATATTGACAGTTGAAAAGCTAATAAAATAGATCCAAGCAACATTTTTTGGGAATTTAAGTTATACTAGCTGTGCCCCGCAGTTTCACCCGGGTTAATTATTATTATTATTATAGACTAGCAGCTTTCGCTGATGCGCCTATATCTACAGATTTCAGAGATTCTGGGAATTCTGGGATAAAAATAAGTAGCCTAAGTTACTCCTTATAACATCAACTTTCTGCCAGTGAAAGTCCCGTTAAAATTGGTTCATCCGTTTCAGAGATTACCCGGAACAAACAGACAGACAGAAAAAATTTAAAAATTGTTTTTTGATGTTAGTACCGTATACGTGTTAATGAATTAACTGAAAACTAGAAAGTAGTTTGCTCGGAATCGACTAGCGAATCGATCGCACTATGCTTAAATATAGGTTAGGTATATTTTTTTCATTTTTATTAGCCCATGTCTAAATTATTTAAAATACAATATTTGTCGCGTACCCCGCCCCGCCCGCAGCAAAAAAAAATTGAACCGGTAGGCGCGGGCGTAGCGCTAGGAATTTCGTAGATAGGTCACCTCCAAACTAATGTTAAATAACTTTTAAAGGATAAATTTTTTCGACATAAAATATATTTTAATCATATTATTATTGTTTATTTTTTTAAATGGGGTATCAGGTTTTCAGTTAATTCATTAACACGTATAACTTCGTATGCATTCTGTGAAAAGCTTTTAATTTGTAATTACAAACAGATACTTCAATTTTATTTATATGTCTAGATTTATTCTAGTATATTATATGTAAGATCTGGTAAAATTAGCTGCAAATATTTACAGGACTGAAAGTAGGTATACATCGTTATAAACATGTTCATAAAATAAAAAAGATTAAAAAAAAAACATTTTTCAAACAAAATAAAATAAAACGTGAAGGCGCTTGCCGCTCAATCGCTTTATATACACACATCGCCACGCGCCGGTATCCTAAGGTCAATGACCTCGATGGAGCTAACCAGCTGATGCATCACTCGCTGTGTGCGTGGCTTGTATACGTATTTTAGTGAGCTATGTATATATGTATGTATTGTGTACCTTGTGAATGTAATTGTAATGTTTTTTCATTGATTTTATTTCCCTCATATTCTGAAAAAACTACCGAACTTATAATATTATTTGTGGGCGTCCAAGCTAAAAGATACCAGTTCTCGGAATTTAGTTTCCGAGAATTATTAGTTCGAGTTAGAAAGATTTAGTTCCGTAATTATAATACGAGATTTTGTAGAGTAGGGTGAAAAAATTGCGTCCGCGATTTTAATTGATTATTATTAATAAATGCTCAATATTCTACAATTTCATAAAAATTACAATCTTATCTTAATACAGTGAAACTTTGTTAAGTGGGACCTGGATAAGTGAGAAACCTCCATAACTGGAACTCATGCTGAGGTCCCAACACTTTGGCACTGAATTACCTCTGTTAGTGGGACGAGGTAAACCTCTATATCTGGGATTTGTTCTTTCGATTTATCATCATAGATAACATTGTTTGTTTACTCATTCTTATTCTACCCACAAATTCCACACGTAATTCCAAGTACGTAAGTAAATTTTGAGCTTCAATTACCTTCAGTTTTAGTTTCGCTTTACTATCATACAGATGTTTATTTGAAAAATGTCAAAACGAAAGCTACAATCGTTATCATTACGTGAAAAACTGAAGTTAATATCCGTGTTGAACAGTGTTTGCTAACATGGGTTAAGCAACTTCGTAACAAAAACGTAAACCCTCTGTAAATGAGACAGATATTTATTTATACCTGTATATCTGAGACACTGGGTAAGTGGAATACCTCTATAAGTGAAACGACATTGCAAGTCCCTTGATGTCTCACTTAACCACTTAACTTCACTGTATATATAAATCACGTGTCACGTTGTTTGTCCGCGATGGACAAACTCCTGAAGGGATTTTGGTAAAATTTTGTAACCATTTATAATATGGTCTAACTTAAAAGATAGGATAGTTTTTATCCCGGAATTCCCGCGGGAACTCCGGAATTATTGCGGGAACAGCTAATCACCGTAAACTACTGGCAGGGGTACAAAAAAGGACATAGAATACTTTTTTCCCGTAATTCCCGGGAACTCCGAAATTACCGCGGATGAAATCGCGCGGGACAGCTAGTATATCTATCTATCCAATCTAATATATATAAATCACGTGTCACGTTGTTTGTCCGCGATGGACTTCGAAACTACTGAACGGATTTTGATAAAATTTTGCAACCGTTTATAATATGGTCCAACTTAAAAGATAGGATAGTTTTTATCCCGGAATTCCCTCGGGAACTGAAGGACATAGAGTACTTTTTCCCGCAACCTCCGCGGGAACTCCGAAATTACCGCGGATGAAATCGCGGGGTCAGCTAGTGTATGTATATAAATCACGTGCCACGTTGTTTGTCCGCGGTGGACTCCGAAACTACTGAACGGATTTTGATAAAATTTTGTAACCATTCATAAAATGGTCCAACTTAAAAGATAGGATAGTTTTCATCCCGGAATTCCCGCGGGAACTCCGGCACTAATGCGGGGAACAGCATATCGCCTTAAACTACCTACTGTCAGGGCTACAAAAAAGGACATAGAGTACTTTTGTCCCGCAGTAATTCCCGCGGGAACTCCGAAATTACCGCGGATGAAATCGCGGGGGACAACTAGTATATCTAAATATACACACCGGCAGAATAGGCTAGTTTCCTAATTTTTTTTTAGTCTGTTTTGTAGATTATTAAAAAATATTGGACACGTATTTTTTTTTTTTTTATGTAACCAAAAAATAACGGAGATATATCAAGTCGAAATTTCACATGACGTCACGCCTCGCTACAGTTTGTTCGCACGTTACAGCGAGCTGTGACATCACGAGTCCCCCACCCTAAACTTTAATGCGCTTTATCTATGCATATTTCCATTATTTTAAAAAAGCAAAAAATACGTGTCTTTTATTTTTTTATTATCTAACTGATGGACTAAATAGAATTTCGATTTTTTTACCCAGGAAACTAGCCTATTAGCGGAACATAAAAAGGCAGAATATAGAAATAATAACATAAATGTATTAAAACAAATTATTATCAGACATGAAGTAATAAACTAATATACATCTTTTAACATCGACTTTAAGAAGTTTTTAGTTAAATTTTATTAAAAGTAATCAAAATAAAAAAATAAATCTCTAGTTTGTGAGAACACAGACAATGTTGCAAATAAATGTTGAATCACGAAGGGGAAACACACATTATTAATCGTTCATTTATTTAGTATTAAAATCACAGTAATCTTTAATTTGCAACATTATTTGTGTGCCCACAAATTAGAGAAAAAGTGTTTTTTTTTAATTATTATTTTAAATAAAAAATAATAATTTAATTACAAACTTTTAAAGTGTTAAAAGTATATTAATTTATTACTTCACGTCTAATTATTATTTGTTTTAATGTATATATACGTAATTATTTCTATACTCTGCCTTTTTATGTTCCGCTAATTCTGCCGGTGTGTATATATAAATCACGTGTCACGTTGTTTGTCCGCGATGGACTCTTGAAACTCCTGGAAGGGGTTTTGATAAAATTTTGTAACCATTAATAATATGGTCCAACTTAAAAGATAGGATAGTTTTTATCCCGGGATTCCCGCGGGAACTCCGGAATTATTGCGGGAATAGCTAATCACCGTAAACTACTGGCAGGGGTACAAAAAGGACATAGAGTACTTTTCCCGGAATTTCTAGGGGAACTCCGAAATTACCGCGGACGAAATCGCGCGGGACAGCTAGTCTAATATATATAAATCACGTGTCACGTTGTTTGTCCGCGATGGACTCCGAAACTACTGAACGGATTTTGATAAAATTTTGTAACCATTTATAATATGGTCCAACTTAAAAGATAGGATAGTTTCTATCCCGGAATCTTCGCGGGAACTCCGGAATTAATGCGGGGGAACTGCTTATCACCGTAAACTACAGCACTTTTTTCCCTGACTTACCGCGGGAACTCCGAAATTACCGCGGATGAAATCGCGGGGGACAGCTAGTAATATATAATTTTTTTTGTTGATTTATTTGGATTTTGGTTGTGAATTGTATGAGTCAACTTTTAAAGTATTCTTTTAAAGTATTAAGTTTGTATAAATGTAAAATTTTCATATTTCATAAAATTGTTTGTAACAAGCAAGTAAAAGTGTGTTTTTTTTCTCTCGAACTAAGGCTAGGCTAAGGCTTTTTCTTAAATCAAGCTTTTACAGAATTTCAACTTAAAACTGATTAAAAAATCTGTGCTAGTTTTTGAATATTTTTTCAATCCTTACCTACTATCAATTATCAATTGACTATTCTAGATACCGAATCTAGTCTTGACTCAATACCCCACTACTACTTTTACGTGGACGCCCACATTTTTTCGCTTATTCTGTTTCTTATAACGAATACCGTTATAAACATGTTCATAAGATAAAAGCACAACAAGATACAATTTGAACAATTTTTTATCTACAAACAAATACATCATGGAACTACCATCTTAGATTCTCGCCAAAACATCAAATTTATTTTTAACCCGCCTGTTCCCCGCGCTTTCGCCCGCGATAAATTTGGATTTCCCGCGGAAATCCGCGATAAAAGTACCCTATGTCCTTCTCTGTACCCAAACTAACTTTTGCTTTTATAAAATAGTAAAGACTAACTGTGCCCCGCAGTTTCACCGGGATGAGTTTCGGAATTCCCGCAGGAACTCCCAATTTACTTTAATACAAACCTTCCCCACAAATATTTCAAGATCAAAATTAGCCAAATCAGTCCGCCATTCTCGAGTTATAGCCAGACAAACGAACATCAATTTATTTTTATATTTATGAAGATAAGGAAAACGAAAAAAAAAGAAAATAGTTCCAT
This sequence comes from Zygaena filipendulae, assembly GCA_907165275.2. Classification (NCBI taxonomy): domain Eukaryota; kingdom Metazoa; phylum Arthropoda; class Insecta; order Lepidoptera; family Zygaenidae; genus Zygaena; species Zygaena filipendulae. Next base: position 7,000,214 of record OU015649.1, read on the forward strand.
GTCAAATGATTTTTAGGTACCTATACCTTTCAGCGGTGGCGTACGGTCTCTTTTTTAGTAATATTTTTGTAAAGTGGTCTTTTTTGTAAAGAGACGGTTGCACTTTCGTGATATCCTTTTACTATAAAGATTTTTACTTATTAAATTAATTACTATCTGTTCCCCGCGGTTTCAACCGCGTTAAGTATTAAGTAAATATCTTTCCCACAAAAGCAGTGTGAACCAGTTTTGCTCAAAGGTTCTTTAGCTTCTTGGGTCCAAAATTATATAATACTCTAAATAAGAAACTGAACTTTTATTCACTAAGCAAATACGAATGCAAGCAGAATCTTACAGATTTTCTCAATAAACTTAACTATGATGACACTGAAGTTATGTTAATTATTGTCGGATAATAAGAAAAGCAAAAGTGGTCATTGGACTTCTTTCATAATTGTAATTAGGTAATATGATTGAGTGGGTAGACTTGTATTATTTTAGTAACTCTCACAAACAAATAGGTAGTAAAGCATTCAATGCACACACAGAAACACATGCTCACACTGACACACATGCACACACCGGACACACGCATGCCCTATCACACAAACTTACACTATCACTCCCACAAATTCACCCATGCACACGTTCATACACAGTAGGGGGAGCACGAATTTTTTCGCTCTTTTCTAGTCGATATCGTCGTAATGTCAAAGCGTTTTTTTGTATGGAAAATGAACGACACTGGATAGATGGCGCTGTTCATTTTCCATACAAAAAAAGTGCTCGATATCGACTAGACGAGAGCGAAAAAATTCGTGCTCCCCCTACTGAACTGTATTTTTCTATCCCGGTTTATTTTTATTTTACATTTTTATATTTTGTACCTATTAATAATAGTTTTTAAGTTTGGGACCTGGAGACCTATAATACATGTTATCCTAGATTAGGCTCCAGATCTCCTACTTTCCTTAATTTAAAAAAAAATCGGAGATCCCGCGTGAATTCCTAGACAAAAGTACCCTATATCCTTTTCTGTACCTCTGACAACGTGAATGCAAATTTAATGCAGTTTCACCCATGTTAATTTCGGAGTTCCTCCGAGAATTTCGGGATAAAAAGTACCCTATGACCTTTTTTGTACCCCTGGCAACGTGATAAGACGTGAAAGCGTAACAAACAAATTCACTTTCGCATTTGTAATAGTAAGGATACAGGTAAAAGACTTTTCCAGAATATAATTACGCTGTACAATTTCGTAAAATATGTAAGTCTTCTCAAATTAGACGCGTAAAGTTGCGGAATCAAAGACCGCGCGCGACTGCTTAAATGATCAGCGCAAGTTTGCGAACGCTAGTAGGTTAATCTATAAGGTCGACTAAAAACTTAAATTTTGTACTCTAGCCGATAATCCAGCAATTCCAGCATTTATGTGTTGGTTGAGGGACACAATATTTACATTAAAAATTGTTGTTTTTACTTTCAGAAGAAAATGGGTGTAGCAGTATTTGAATGGATTCCTAGACAAAAAAACGATTTGATTCACTCTTAATAGAGTGATGGAGTCATACAATTTGTTCGACGATGGCAGCGGTATGTTGGAAGGACTTACTGACCTTGGTGGAACCGAAAATTTTTCTAGTACTTCATCATCTGGAGTCACTGGAGATCAAAAAGATTCTTCAGATAACAGGTATAATATAAAATATAAAAAAGATTTTGATCTTTGAATATAAAATTATATTGATTGATATAAAATTATTTGATCTTTGAATATAGAATTATATTCAAAGATCAAAATCAATTTCCTGCACAATTTGTCAGGTATTCAACCATGATTACAATGTGTTGCTGTAATAATAAGTTTTAGTTACAGACAACCATACAATCAAGCAAATGTAACACAAGAAGGATCTATTCAGAAACTATCACCTTTTGGTGGTAACCCTAGTGGTGGAATAAGTAACACTGCACAACCTGGGCCAGCTCCTGGTACTGGACCTCCAGCTCCAGATTATCATGATTATGGGAACTATCCTCGGCCACGGTTGCCACAACCTCCCCATGGGCCTATTCACCCATCACATCATGTCCATCCATCACACCCATATCCCGGCTATCATCCAGGACCAGATCCTATGTACGGAATGACTGAACATCCAGGTGGGTAACAATTTATTCCATTACTGACTGTTCCCGTGGTTTCATTCGCGGTAATTACGAAGATGTACTTCTGTGTACTCTGATAACGTGTGCGTAAAATTTCACAAGAATCTGCCGGCGTTAATTTCGGAATTACCGCGACAGTTCCGGGACAAAAAGTATGTCCCTATGTCCTTCTCAGTAAGAGCCAAACCACACGTGCAGTGCGGCGCCTCGCCGCAGCGCAGTGCACGGCGCAGTGTGGCTACAATGTATCAAAGATATTAAAGATATAATATAATCACTTGCAATGCATTTTCTATGTAGGATATACCGTAGCGGCACCGCTCAGACGCCGCACCTGAGCCGCACCGCACCCCGTGCGTTGGCCGTAACCCTGACAACGGGTGTGCAAAATTTCATGATAATCGGTTGAGCCGTTAAAAACGTAACAAACTCGCATTTATAAAGGATAAATATACAGTATAAGGATAAATATAATTGCTATGTGTAAGTAATATAAAAATTTATGTTTGTTTTGGACCTGTATAAGGTAACTGAAATAATTTAGAAAAACTCTCATGTGTCTCTACTCTTTAATTTTTGGAGTTTACTCCTTAAGAATCAATTTCCATACATGAGAATAGTAAAAAAAAATCGATATCTAGAAATACTCAAGCGCGTCAGATGGTTAATTACACACCCACTGTAAAGTGTGCATATGAATAATTTGACAATTTAACGTGACGTAAAAAATTCCGCCACCACGGCACGGCATTCTCAAGCGCGGTTGATTTTTTTCCATTTTGAAGCTCAACCCACCTATATCATGTAACCAAATTTTTTTCTACCTCCTAATCTTCAAAACCCAGTAGGTCGCAAGTCGACGCTCGAGTAAATCCTCATTTAACATCTTCGACTGCCCCACTATTATGTTCGTGCTTATTTACAAAAAGCAGAGATAACAAACATTAAGGACTCCAGTCGTGCGTCGGAGACACACACACACACACATATTTTTTAATAGTTTTTATATGAAAGGACATATTATGTTCTTTCAGTCCTTTAGTTTGTGCCAGACTAGACATTTTATATAAAGAGAAAAAAGGAACTATTTGACTAATACTTTGTTTTGTGTAGGCATTGGAGATATGAGTGTATGGCCTGGTGCGCCAGGTGCTAACAGATATACTCCTATGGCACCAGTGTATAGACATTCTTATGAACATCAGCAAAAAATGCACCAGTATCCACCACAGCAGGTCTGTATTTTTATATATATTTATTATACTAAATATTAGCTGTTCTCCGCATCCACGTTAATTTCAGAGTTACCACGGGAATTCCGGGATAAAAAGTACCCTATGTCCTTTTCTATATCCCTGAAAACGTGCTTGACTTTTTCCACCACTTCCAACAATGATCGTTATATTTCAACCAATTTACACAAAAATCTTTTGGTGAAAACCGCATAAAAATCCGTTCAGTACTTTTTGAGTTTATCGCGAACATATTGTCAGACCCGGCGGAGGGCATAACATGACGGGATAAACCATACTGGTACAAGTGATTCGTTTAAGAAAGTAGAAAAACAATTTTGTAAATTATTCTCGAGGCTTTGATAATTTTTGTTTGATCTGTTTTGTATACTTAAATAAATAAATAAATACCTAATTATAATAAAACACGCCATGTATTTAGTATCAAAATGCATTGAGTACAAATGTGTTGAGTACAAAATTGTTACACAATATTAATTTTTAACCTACTTCCAAAACGGAGGAGGTTCTGTATTCGGCTGTATGTATGGTTTTTTTTTATGTATGTTTACCGATTACTCGAAGACGGTTGGACCAATTTGGAAAATTCTTTTTTTTGTTGGGAAGGGTATACTTTACTCCCAAGTTGGTCCGACCACGTCGGAATCTGATGATGGGATTTTGGAGAAATCGAGTGAACTCTTCAAAAATTATAAGCACTCCCTTAGTGATTTGGATATTTTTAAAGTAAATCGTTCATTTGCTTTCGGAAAGCAAAATTTGAAGAAGTGGAACTGATAATGAAGACCACAAATGGTCATCGGAACTACTCAACAATAGGTATTTCACGGGTTCCGATTCGTTAACTTTAATAATATGATTTCTAAACAATTTATGCTCGTCACGGTCACAATGTAAAGTGGAACTGATGTTCACGTACCAGGAGAACTCTTCAATAATTAACGTCCCTGCATCGGGAAAAGCAATATTTTGTAAAAGGCGATGAGCAGTAGAAATTAGGCTACTTTTCTATACTAATATTATAAAGAGAAAAATTTGTGAGTGTGTGACGTTGTGGGGGGTAATCTCTGGATCTACTGAACAGATTTTGAAAATGCTTTCACTTATAGGAAGCTGCAGTGACCCTGAGTGATACAGGGTACTTTTTATCCCGGAATTTCCTCGGGAACTCCAGAGTTTGTGAGTTCGTGAGTTTGTGAGATTGTAGTGTGTAATCTCTGGATCTACCGAACTGATTTTAAAAATTCTTTCACTTATAAGAAGCTACAGTGATCTTGAGTGACATAGAGTACTTTTATCCCGGAATTCCCGCGAGAACTCCGGAGATTGTGAGTTTGTGAGGTTATAATCTCTGGATCTACTGAACCGGTTTCGAAAATTCTTTCACTTATAGGAAGCTAAAGTGATCCTGAGTGACATAGGGTACTTTTTATCCCGGAATCCCCGCGAGTACTCCGAAATAACCGCGGGTGAAACCGCGAGGGTCAGCTAGTACTTAAATAAATTACAAACAACTCACTTAAAAGCGAGAAATAAACAAAATTGTAACAAAAAAATGAATACCGCCTTCCAAAAACAAAACTAAAAGCCGATTTAATCCAAAAGACAAAAATACTAATTGGTTTGCGCTAACAGTCACTGATCGATTTGAAGTCGGTGACAAGCCAAATATGTAGTGGGTGGGCTAAGTCCACTCCCGTGACGCGCTCGTCGTGAGCAGAACAACCCAAGTGGGCAGACTCCCGTCCGCTTCGCTTGGCATCAAATTCAAATCGGTGGTAGCAGAAACCAAAAATAATAATATTAACTGTATTTTTGTCTTTTGAATTAAATCGGTATTTTGTTATTTTTAGATAAGTTTAATTTTTTCATTAAAGAAATGGAAAAAGAGAATCATCAATTTCTAGTTTTGTCGCTTGTGCCTCTACTATATGGTTTTCAACTCGTCATTATTATGTAGTGATATAGTCTTGTTTTACTCACAAGGAGCATAATGATTTAAAACACAAGAAAAAAGTATTCTAATAATATTTGACGACCTGATTGGGAGTGGTTGGTCACCATCCCTGCCTGCTAATTAAGAGGTTCCGGGTTCGATTCCCGGTGGGGGTGCACTTTGTGTGATGAGCACAGGGTTCCACTTTCCAGTCTGGGTATGTTTATATACAGTCGTGGTTAGCTAATTAGGGACACTAAGGTCGAGAACAGATATACCTGATTTTGGACTTATTAATACAAAATATTTGTTGAAATATCAAATCCTATTATTAAAATCATACGCTCCTATTAATCTTACTTATAAATCGTAAATAAATCAGAAAATCTTGCAAAAATATATATTTGATGTCCGAGTGAAAACACGTATTTTATTTTAGTTAGTCTGTAGCCAGACATTTAATTAGGGACAGTAATACTTTAATAAAAATGAAGTTAAAATCTGAAGTATCAATGTTTAAAAAAAAAAACTTAAACCTAACCCTGATCCTTAGGGTACCCCGGCTCTACCACTGGAATATACCCCACAGGAATCTTTGCCCGAGCTTCACAAAAAGCTTCATACCGTTCATTTGAAATTGTATTATGATAGACTAACTGGTGCCCGCGGTTTCACCCGCGTGAATTTTCGAGCCTTGCAATGACAGTAATGACGTTAGATTTTCTCATTCTTTTAAAACGTAGTGGTTATATACTCTTTGGTCTCAAAGAAAATATAATCACATCATCTGTCTCTCCAAGCCTAAAAACTGTCACTTCGCTTCGCGAAAAATCCTCAGAAGAATAACTTCTGAGGAAAAATCAAAAGAAAAAAAATGCATATCTCTAAAAAGGTTTTATCATGTTCGTTATGCAACATTATATCGGAGCTTTCGACCATTGCATTGCGCTGAAGTCTTTAACTGATGACAACTTTTTTACCCTATGTCATATTTCGATGAAACAAAGCCATGTAGCTTCAGGCTAAGCTATTAAGCGTACCTATGAAAACCGCATGACAATCGTTTCAGTAGATGCGGAGATTATCGCGAACAGACAGACAGACAAAAAGAATCTTAAAACCTTTTTTTTGGGCTTTGTTACTCTTCTTTTATCACCCCTCTCAATTTTAAGTAAAAATATTCAATGTACAGAATCGCGGATTCTACTCTTTTATTATAGTATAGATTTGACTTTTTATGCCAATTATGGAGTGGGTACTGGGTAGATGGGCTAAGTCCACCCCCGCCACGAGCTCGTCATAAGCAGAACAACCCAAGTAGGCAGACACCAGTGGGCTTGTCACCGAATTCAAACCGATTAGTAGTAGCACAAACCAATAATAATATTACGTGTGTTTTTGTCTTTTGGATTATATCGGTATTTTTTTTATTTTTAGTTTTGTGTTTTGTACATTTCGGATTCATTCTGCTTTAGCAGGACACCGTATGTACCTATTGTCTCCCATCTGGAGAAATCAAATCAACCTTCGCCTCGTCAGAGAACAACATGTTTTCACGAGGTGAGCCCAATGTCCATATTTACGTGTAAACGCCAAACGTGAATATTTTATTTATTTATTTTTTATTTATTTATTTATTTAATTTCAAGTAACAGTGACTCATTTTGGTTAGTATTACGCACTTAAAAACTATGTGTTAGTAGTTGACAAGCTTTTATTAAATATAAATAAACATATTGGATAAGTACATGAGTCAACCCCGCATCATCCCACTGGATATGGCACGGCAGTGACTCATGTACGGGCAGTCCAGCCGTTGCGCGATCATGCCCAGGATACTGCCCGCGCCGCCTCGCACCCTGCGCACCAGGGAAGCACATCTCTTGCGCATGGTAGCGTAAAAACAGTCTACGTGGGATATTGATGTTCTTCCATCAACGATGGTACTTTACGTGCCACTCATCCTTGCAACCCCACTTCTACCAGAACCAGAAGTCCTCGAACAGTCCTCCCCGACACCCTTGCTGTTAATTCAGTTACAAAAAGGCAGATTTCTTAACTAAAAGCAATATTTTGTTGAGGGTGATGAGCAGTTGACATTAGGCTATTGTAATTTAGAGAAATTATCAACTAAGTCACTTAAAAGCGAGAAATAAACAAAATTTTAACAAAAAAATGAAAACCGACTTCCAAAAACACAAAATTAAAAAGCTAATAATGACAAAATACCGATTTAATCCAAAAGACAAAAACACACGTAATATTATTATTGATTTGTGCTACAGTTGATCGGTATGAAGTCGGTGACAAGCCAAATATGGAGGGGGTAGATGGGCTAAGTCGACTCCCGCCACCAGCTCTTCGCGAAGCAGAACAACCCAAGTGGGCAGACACCAGCGGGCTTGTCGCCGAATTCAAACCGATCAGTGCCCAATTCAAATGAGAATATGTAACACTGTATTATTCTATTAGCAATAATGCGATGCGATGCACAGCGATGATAGCTCAGTGGTTAGTGCGTTCGGATTAAACGCCGCAAGGTGTAGTTTCAAATCCTAACAATGAGCTTGAGCTGTCGGTGAAGAAAAACATCGTGAGGAAACCATAGCATGGTGGTAGGGCGCTCTCTAGTGCCCGGCTGACTAGCTACCACCTTCGAGTTGCAAATCTGTCGCCAAGTTCCGGCAGCCCCACTTGAAAGCCAGTTCCCATCCCCATTCCAGGTCGGCAACGCACCTGCATGCCTTCTGGTGTTGCAGATGTCTATGGGCGGCGGTAATCATCATCAGGTGTACCACCTGCCCGTTTGCCCCCTATGACATAAAAAAAAAATCAAAAGAATTTAATGTTTAAAGCGATATAATGGTTTAAAAAAACGGGCACATAAATGGCTAATATTAGGTCGAAATAAACAAATTCTTTTTAAATTAATAAAAAACAAAAATTTAATTCACATATCGATATATCTGGAGAGTGTCCCTAATTAGTTGACCACGATTGTATCTGTAGTATAATATATATCTATACTAATATTATAAAGAGCAAAAGTTTGTGAGTTCGTGACGTTGTAGGGGGTAATCTCTGGATCTATTGAACCAATTTTGAAAATTCTTTCACTTATAGGAAGCTACAATGAGTCTGAGTGTCATAGGGTATTTTTTATTCCGGAATTCTCGCGGAAACTTCCCACCGGTAATACCACGAAGGAATAGCTATCTCTGGATCTACTGAATCGATTTTGAAAATTCTTTTATTTATAGGAAGCTACGGTGATCCTGAGTGACACAAGGTACTTTTCATCCCGGAGTTCCATGCCGAAGTTGTGCGAGTTTGTGAGGTTGTAATTTATAGATCTACTGAACCGATTTTGAGAACTCTTTCACTTTTAGATTAGGAAGCTAAAGTGATTCTGACACAGGGTACTTTTATCCCGGAATTCCCGCTGGGATTCCAAAATTACCGCGGGTGAAACCGTGGGGCACAGCTAGTATATTTATATATGTAATTCTATGTAGTATATACCACGTTTGCGCGGTTTCCACGACACAAGCTAATAATAGCTTACTGTGGGATCAAGCAGATCTGTGTGTTGTGAAGTGGATTATTATTATTATTTTCAGAACACGGGGTTAGGTGGATTGCAACCACAAAACGGAGCCTATATACCAAGACAGCCTCATTTTTCCCAACCTACATCACAACAAGTTTATGGACAACAACAGGTAAGGTTAAAAACTATACTATTTATGTGAAAATAGGTTTTTAACGCCGTGTTTGGATATGCTTGAGTGTTGGACTTGGTTCAGAGTAGAGAAGATCTGTATAAAATTACGGCTGCACTCAATATTACTCTGTGGTATCCACCATGATTGAAGATTAGCCATAATAATAAGAAAGTTTTAAAACTGCCAACGGCCGCACTCGTGAGTCGTTTTAATAATTACTTTATTTTAAGTAAAGATTTTAAAATAAAATTAATAAATTTTTTAATTGAATGCCAATTAACATTAATTTAATTAAAGTCTCTGAGTGCGTTTGAGTGAGTTTTTAAAATCTTTACTTAAAATTAAGTAATTATTAAAACGACTCTGAGTGCGGCCGTTGGCAGTTTTAAAACTTTCTTATTATTATGGCTAATCTTCAATCATGGTAGATACCACAGAGTAATATTTTTTGATTAAATGATGTCATTTCTGTTTCTAATCATCGACATGTTGTAGCTTAGGCTGGTTAATTTAGCTTGAATAAAAATCACTTCCTCTGGATCTCTATAATATCAGTTTTCAGTCAGGATTTATAATCAGGTTGTAGTGTGAATTAGTGAAATTGTTTACTGCAATTTTTCAAAGTTTTATGACCAATAAAAAATAAGGTGCAGACTGCAGAACAGTGTGAGTGACAAAGCAAGTGAATTAGAAATGTGACCAATGTAAGGAGAGGTGTGCAAAGAACATGAAAATCCGAGATTTTGAGTTGAGATTTTGACTCGAAGGCATTCGAGTCACATTATGTCTGAGGTAGATGAAAATGGGCATGATGACAAGGTATAAAAATCCGTCAGTTAGATAGTATGAAAATAATTGACACGTATTTTTTGCTTTTCCGAATTATTGAAAAAATACTTAGATAAAACGCACTAAAGTTTAGGAGTGGGAGGTCGCGACTCGTGACGTCATAACTAAGTATAAACTATAAAGTGTACCTAGCTGTGACGTCACACGGAATTTTAACTTAATATATCACCGTTATTTTTTGATAACGTAAAAAAGGGGAGTATTTTCCCTTTTTGTTGTGTCCAATATTTTTTAATCTATAAGACGGATTAAAAATTAAAATTTAGTCATCATGCCCATTACGTATATCTTTGCATCTAGATCAGTGGTGGGCAAACTTTCTTCATGAAAGTCCAGAAAGTTTATGAAATTTCGGAGAGCCACAATTATAGAAAAAAATAATTTTGTTTTGAAATTTTTTAATGTTATTATAAAGTATAAACACTTGGACAAAATATATTAGTTACAAATTGCAATTTACCACCGCAGGCTGGAATTGGCCCTCGAGCCGTAGGTACTTTGCCCACCAGTGGTCTAGAAACTATCGAAATATTTTAAGAGGCGGCGCATTGCGCGGCTTGTCAAGGACATTTTGGCTTATAGAAACGCAGCGAGTTGCTCGCGGGATCACATGCGCAAATACAAACATAGGGCAAAGTATGGTGTCCTTAATAAAGACGCGGGGTATGGTAAGTTGTGCGGGGTTAGGATTTTGTATGCCAGCCGCGTACAAAATCCTAACCCCGCACAACTCTCAACGTACGTCGTCTTGCGCTTGGTCGTGTGCACTGCGAATAATGCTGCAAATAATTTTCATCATCCTGCATTAAAACGCCTATTGTATGTATAGTATAATGAAACAAAGATGTTTCGCCATTGGATTTTATTATGAAAGTAGTAAATCACAATGTATCATAAAACGAATAGTAAATTTAAATATATACATTACACATATTAGGCCAGGATGTCTTCATGGTAAACCACGGAGTTTTAACAAAAACTCATATGTTTGATTTCCCTGCACAACGCGCCGCCTCTTCCTTAAAAAGGCCTAAGAAGCTATGTAGTTAAAAATGGGCATACTTTCTTTAGTTACAAATGCACTTTTCTTTACAGAATTACGCAAATTATGCTCAGATGCACCCACCAGCTGCATCTAGAATAAGCCAACATCCATCTTATCATCAGCAGATGGAGGTAAATCCTCATCAGTATGGATTAGGGCATGGTCAACAGAACCATGGTCCTTTGCCTCAACATCAGTCTCATCAAAATATGACAAGCCATGCGAGTGGTGTTGGTTCGGGGATTCCAACTCATCCAAATGTACATCTGCACCATGGTGGGGCGCCCCACCACCATGTCTCACGGCAACCACCGGTACCACCGTCGTCTGCTGCCTCCGCGCATTCAGTCCCGACCCAAATACCATATGCTTCTCCTCACCATGCAGTTTCAATGAATTACCAATCGCATCAAGTTCAGCATCCTTTAGACGTAAATGTTACTAATCAATATAGCTCTGCTAAGCCAACCGGAATGGAAACGGGAAGTCCACAGTATCGCCCACCGTTTCCTCAACTTTCCCCTCAAATATCGCCTCGAGCGCAAATGTCACCTCGACCACAACCCCAGACTCAGTTATCGCCACGACCAGTAATTTCACCTGTAAAAGGACCAAGCGCATCTCCACACGCGCGAACTTTAGTGCCGTCACCAATTTCTACGGGATCTCAGTCAGCTCCTACCAACTTCACATCACAGAACACTTTACAAGCTTTAGAGCAGATGGTTTTGCCCGCTGGGGCAGAGTATCCGTATCAGCGCAATCCAAATTCTCCAGCTATCGGACATGTTGTTTCTTCGCCATCACAGTGGAATCAAAATAAAATTGCTACTCCATTAAATAACGTCGCTCAACCTCAGCAGGAAATTAACGATCCAAAAAATATCGACTTATCTCCATTAACACCTTTAAATTCAGAGTTGAATAAAAACATACCTCACATTCAACTATCAAATGTTGAGAACAAAAATTTGGAGAAATCAAATATTGAAACTGATAAACCAACAGAATTAAATATTTCACAAACGTTTGTGCCGCTTGGTAATGTTAACATTTTAAAAGATGAGTCTGCCAGTAAGTTTGAAAATTCAAGCAAAGCAGGCAGTATTGTTAATATAGCGAGTGGTTCTGCAGATAATTTGGATAAACATAAAATGTCACCTACACATCTAGATGAAACTGGTAGAAAGTCTGTGTTGAGTTCAAAGGAGGAAGAGAAAGTTGAAGAAAATAGTAAATCCGCATCTGACATAAATCCAAATGTACAAATCACAGAAAGCAACATAAAACTTGGGAAGGACCAGATAAGCGATCAAGATTTAACTGCACGTTCTAGTATAGGAAGTGCGATTTCGGCTTCAAGTGAACATTCCAAAAGCAATACTCCACAACAGACTCTTTTAACGAACACTATGATTCAGACACAAACGTTAAATACAAGTAAGTTTGAAAATATGTCACCAGTAAACAACAGAAATCAAAATTTTCAAAATCTATCAACAAATGTAACTATCCCAATGACTCAAGGAGCTTCAAATTTGCAAGCAGTTGCTCTATCCAGCGTACAGAGTAATGTAAGCCTTGCTGTACCTTCAAGTTATCAAACGGTGCCAACACCAGCATCACAAAATGTTCCTAATGTACAATCTAATCAAGCTGTGCAACATATAAACCTTACGAATACTTTGACGTCAGCAGTCCCACTGCATAATGCACAGAGTAGTGCTGTACCATGTTTACCAAATACAATATCTAGTATGCAAGGACCAGGAAATCTCCAATCAAATATGACAAATGTTCCTTCCAACATTACAAATGCTCAGTCTAATCCACCGTCTAATTTACATAATCTTCAGGTAGGAATGGGTGTGCCAGGTTTACATCCTAACATTGGACCGAATATATCTAATCAACCTAATATGTTAAATATACCTCAAAATATCAATTCTAATAATATAATGATTATGGGTTCTAACTCTATACCTCACCCCGATATGCCTCCGATATTTTCCGCTTCTCATCATCAAGAACGTGCAGCATTACAACAGCAGATTCGAGATATGTATTGTTTACCTCCATCTAATGAAAATCAAAAGAAAGTTAATTGCCTACAGGACAGATTGATTTTATTACAACAGCACGAAACAAATGATAAATGTAATGGAGGACCTAATTGTGTTTTGCAAACCTCTATGTATGGTTCAAAAATGGTAGAAAGTCCTCAAGTTACTAGCACAACAGGAAGAGGTCGAGGTAAAGGTCCTGCCAAACCCAGAAAGCCCAGAACAAAAAAAGAGAAAGTTATCCCAGCTGCTCCATCACTTGATCAACTGCCTGTGTCTGAAGATTGCGTAACAGCAGGTACAGGATTGCTTAGTTTGGAAGGTGACGCTGAAATCAATGAAGAAAGTATTAATTTAGATAGTAGTACAGTGTCCACGGACGATGTTAATCTAAACAATAGCAAAAAATCGCGAGGTCCTAGGAAAAGCAAAGAGCGTAAGCCCCGTACTCCAAAGGAACCTAAAGTTCCTAAAGATGCCAGTGAGAAGCCTGTGAAAGAACGCAAAAAACGAGAACCTAAAGATCCTAATGCGCCTAAAAGAAGAAGGAATGTAAAAAAAGACATAAATGAAGTGTTAGCTGATACTACTACAAATTACGAATTGCTTGAAAAGGAAAGCATCGGGAGTAACATAACTGATCCACCCAATAACCAAAATCTACCTAACGTTGACACTGAAGGAAATAGTCAGTTATCAACGGAAGGACCTAACTTAGACGACTCAAATGTCACTGATTTTGATGATATTCCTGTCTCAAGAATTGCCGTTAAAGATTTATTAGAAGAAGCTGAAGCCAAACGAGACTTAGTTGATAAGGATGATGATGAATTAATGAATCAAAAAAGAAGAAATCTGAAGAAACGTTCGTCAAGTGGTAGTGGTAAGAAAGTTACGCCAAGGCGTACACCGGGAGGGAGGAAAAAAAGACGTGGTGGATTAGTTCCGGTATCAGATGGAGAACCGGATGACATGATGTCTACACCTCCACCGTCACCGCCTCCTGAAGGTGATGATAGTTTAAAAAGACGGTCTGCTAGGAATACGCAGCGAAAAAAATACACAGATGACGTAATGTTACGTTTGTCAGAGGACGAGTATTCGATAATTTCCACACCTAAGCAAGATAAGGAATGCAAGTCTGAAGAAGCAAATTTAGAAATAAAAGATGGCTGTAAACCTGAAGTGACACCTAAGCCAAATTACATATACGTTAATACCACTGAGGAAGATGCTATGATCGTGCAACATGTTTTGGCGTCTCGTATTGGAAAAAGAGAATTAAAAATAAAATCACCAAATGATGTTGAAATTGATGTAAAATCTGATAATGTTGAGGCTGGCACTAAAGATACCCAAATGTGTAATGAAGGTAATTCAACAGATATTAAGACAAAAGAAAGTAACGAAGAAACAGAACAAGAAATGGTTAAGGCAGAAAAATCTGAATCTGTTGCTGAGGCCATACTTGAAGAGGATAAAAAAGAAACCGATATTGCGGAATTAGACAAACCTGCTTATGATATTAAAGATAGTAAAGAGTCTGATATAGCAAAAAAGCCTGTAATGGTCGATGTTGAGGAGTATTTTGTGAAATATAGGAATTTTTCGTATTTGCATTGTGAATGGAAAACGGAAGAAGAATTGTATAAAGGTGATAAAAGAATATTTTCAAAAATTAAAAGGTTCAAACAAAAGCAATCCCAACAAATGAATATTTTTGAACTCTTAGATGACGATCCCTTTAATCCTGATTATGTTGAAGTTGAAAGAATATTGGACGTATCTGAAAATCAGGATCCTGGAAATAATACGGTTGTCAAACATTACTTGGTTAAATGGAAAAGCTTACAGTACGAAGATAGTACATGGGAGTTGGAAGAAGACGTTGATTGTGACAAAATCCAACAGTTCAAGAGTTTTAGCGAAATGCCTTCAAAAGATAGGTGGAAATTTAAGAAAAGACCATCAGCCGACCATTGGGTACAGTTAAAAGAATCACCTCTTTATAAAGGCGGAAATACGTTAAGGCCTTATCAATTAGAAGGTTTGAATTGGTTATTATTCTCCTGGCATAATAACCGCAACTGCATTTTAGCAGATGAAATGGGTCTTGGGAAAACTATTCAGAGTCTTACCTTTGTGAATTCCGTCTGGGAGTACGGTATACGAGGACCTTTTCTTATAATAGCCCCACTATCTACTATCCCTAATTGGCAAAGAGAGTTTGAAGGATGGACAGAAATGAATGTTATAGTTTACCATGGTTCGCAACAGAGTAAGAGTATGATACAAGAATATGAATTTTATTATAAAAATGAGAAAGGTGAACCAAATAAGGAAATAACGAAGTTCAATGTTTTGATAACGACCTTTGAAATGATTGTCACAGATTTTCAGGAGCTGAAATCGTTTAATTGGAGAATTTGTGTTATTGATGAAGCTCATAGATTAAAAAATAGAAATTGTAAATTATTAGAAGGATTAAGGCAACTTCACTTGGAACACCGTGTTCTCCTTTCCGGAACGCCATTGCAAAATAATGTAAATGAATTATTTTCGTTATTAAATTTCTTGGAACCTTCCCAGTTTGCGAGTTGCGATGCCTTTTTAAACGAATTTGGCCAGTTAAAAAGCGAATCAGAAGTTGTAAAATTACAAGCTCTGCTTAAACCTATGATGTTGAGAAGGTTAAAAGAAGATGTTGAAAAAACTCTAGCACCTAAAGAAGAGACGATAATTGAAGTAGAACTTACAAACATACAAAAAAAATATTATAGGGCTATACTTGAGAGAAATTTTAGTTTTCTGCAAAAAGGAACAGCATCAGCGGCTAACATTCCTAATTTGATGAATACTATGATGGAGCTTAGAAAGTGTTGTATACACCCATACTTATTAAATGGCGCTGAAGATCAAATACAATTTGACTATAAACAAACGTACGGTGAAGATAAAGAGGCATACTACAAAGCACTAATTCAGTCCTCTGGTAAAATGGTCTTAGTTGATAAATTGTTACCAAAATTAAAAGCCGGAGGTCATCGTGTTCTGATATTTAGTCAGATGGTGCGTTGTCTTGATATATTGGAGGACTATCTTGTATTTAGAAAATATGCTTTCGAAAGAATTGATGGTCGAATTAGAGGTAATTTGAGGCAAGAAGCAATTGATAGGTTCTCCAAGCCGGATTCTGACAGATTTGTGTTTTTGTTGTGTACTAAAGCCGGAGGTCTCGGGATCAATCTAACAGCAGCAGATACTGTCATAATCTACGATAGTGACTGGAATCCACAAAATGATTTACAAGCTCAAGCACGTTGCCATCGTATAGGCCAACAAAAAATGGTTAAAATATATAGGCTAATATGCCGTAATACGTACGAAAGGGAGATGTTTGATAAGGCATCCTTAAAGCTTGGCTTAGACAAAGCTGTACTTCAAAGTATGAACACAACTCAAGGAAAAGAGACAGGTCTTAAACAGTTATCGAAGAAGGAAATAGAAGATCTTTTGAAAAAGGGTGCATATGGTGCTGTCATGGACGAGGATAATGCGGGCGACAAGTTTTGTGAGGAAGATATAGAAATGATATTAGCCCGTAGGACGCAAGTTATCCAAATGGAATCAGAGAAAGGATCAACATTTTCTAAAGCTAGTTTTGCAGCTACGGACCAAAGATCGGATATTGATATCAGAGATCCTGATTTTTGGAATAAATGGGCTAAAAAAGCTGAAATTGATACAACAGAGAAAAAAGAAGACGAAGATCTAATAGTTACGGAGCCTAGAAAAAGGACAGTGATTAAAAGATACGGCCATGACGATGGTCCTATGGAAATGTCAGACATGGAAGTTACACCCGATTCTGAAGAAGATGACGAAGGTATAACATTTGTCTATATTTGAATTTATTACCAATTTTTTTTTTACCACGTGCAACAGGAAGGTGAAATAATCTATCTGGGTGCATGAATTGAGTCCTATAATTAGCTATACGTAACAAAATAAATAGATCTTTGACAAAACGATGAGTCGCGGTACTTTGATTCAATCATAAAGAAACAAACAGTTGCATCTATAAAATTATTTCTAACAAGCCTGTTGCCCGCGGTGTCGTTAGTTCCAAGATTTCCTTGAAAACTTTAATAACCTGTCTTTTCCCAGTGGCTCCATATTAAATTTTATCAAAATCGATTCAGCTGCTTAGCCGAGAAAACGTAATTAACGGTTTCGCATTTACTATAATTGAGATGGATATTTCTTGGTTTTGCCTGCCTTGTTTTTGTCTTTATCTGTTTGAGTAGTTTTACTACTCCTCAGGGTTCAACTGTAGTATACAGACAATATTATGCTATTTATTGCCTCGTCAAATTTGCCTTTTATCTGGTCGAAAAGTGAAGTCCAAACATAAAATTTGGACGCCGTTATGGAACAGTCTTGTAATTTTAGACCGGAATTAATAGACTGAAATAATTTATGGATTATTAGCTGTTCCCCGCGGTTTCACCCGCCTTAATTTCGGAGATCCTACGAGAATTCTGGGATAAAAAGTACCCTGTGTTCTTTTCTGTACCGACAACGTGTAGTATGCAATAATTAATTTAATTTCACCTGCGTTAATTTCAGAGTTCCCGCGGGAATTTCGGGATAAAAGTACCCTGTGTTATTCTAAGCTAGGGAGTTGGTGGCAATTTAGGTATATGATTTCATCGTGTTGATACCAAGACTTAATGTAGTCTGGACTTATATTAACTAGAAAAACTATGTGCCGAGCTCAGGTAGCTCTGATTTATTTCTATAAATAATTTTGAAATTGTAAAAAAAAAACTGTCATAACTCATATTATCGTTTCTGTCATCAATTATATCTTATTAAATACATTTCATAGTGAAATTAAAGCTGGCAGAAGTCAGGATGGAGGGAGTTTTTATAAAGATAATTTTTAAACTGTAAGAAAAATAAGCTATTCTATATCATTCCATCGCCTTTTCGAGAATTATTTTTATGTTTTGTAAAGTATTTGTAATTATAAGAAAAAGGTGGCAGACGTCTACATCTCTGATTTTTCGTGTAATATAAAAAACAATTATGACATATAGGTATAGCTATAGGTCGACGGCAACGTCTTCTACAGGTTTCGGAACGCACCCTCCTGGGTGTCATGTTTGAAAGGAAAAGGAAACTTAGTCCATACAGCCAATTCAGTTATTTCTTTCTTCTTCTGAAGTGATTTACATCGAAATGCATTGGTGCATTTAATGCATTTCGATGCTTTACTGGGACTTCTGGGAGACAATTCTCACACATTCGAAGTAGACTCGAACTCGAGATGAAGTTCGAATTCGAACATTAAATCGAGAAAAAGTCGATATTTCTCGAATTGCTTCGACTGGTCGGGAGTGGTCGAGACGTAAATTTCAAATTCGAATCTGCTATGTCCAATAGCGGTGTCGTGCATGACAGTGTATTTATTGGAAAACCCCTTTTGTGTATTTATTGGAAAAGCTAAAGAAGCGTGTTCGAGTTCACCACCAAATTTTGCAGAAGTTAAAAACTCATCTTGGGGAATGGGAATTCATTATCATAATGAAGTATATTAATTGCATACTGATTCCTATGATGGCCGTCAAAAATAGCTTCGGAGGCAACAAAATAACCTACTAAATAAACTTTATATTACATTTCCTTTTTTTAATAAATAGGTAGATCCATCTCAACTCAATTTTGTTCAATATACTACATTTAACTTAAGAATAAGTGGGTATATCAGCTTCAATACTGCATTTAAACATTCCTTCATTATACACGTTTTTACCGCTTCAGTGCATTAGAAAAAGCAGGGTGGCTTGATCCTAGTGCCTGAGACCGTGTAAGACCTGGCGCCCACTGCGGCACGGCATTTTTAGGTGACTAATTGAATTTTCAATGACAATCTAAGCCTATACTGCAGCATTGTTTTTTTTTGCAGCAAGGACCATTATCATTGAAATTTCCATATATTCGTCAACTACATACAATCCTGTCACCGGTGGGCGCTGGCCTTAAACGTCTAAACTTTGCCTCGGTATGACACTTCCCCGACCACCTGTATAACGATTATTTCAACTGATGACTACCTGATTTCCACCTGATTTTTTTAGTTGGAACTTTGTTACCAACATACAAGTAACCATCATCTTAATCAGAATTAGTCGAAAAAGGGGCTATCAAGCAGAAAAAGGCATCAAAATTATTTTTCAGTGAAAAATGTATGCAAATTTTTTCTCAAAAGTCTTAAAAGACTATCGATCAATAGCTTTCCAAACTTAAACAGTTTTTAACTATTAACTATTAGCTGCTGTATGCCTATTTTACATAATTATTGTGCGAAATCAGGATTCATAATATTAGTCTTGTTTATTTTAAAATTTAATTTTAATAAGCGTTTACATAGTTATCTTAATTAATTTAAAACGCTCGTGGCTTGATACCCTTTCTGACTTAAGTTTTATAGTTACTATTGTTTATTCACTCATAGTATATCACTACATAGTAAGTATTCAACAAAGTCGCATCCCGCTGTCTGTCTGTCCCTATGTATGCTCAGATCTTTAAAACAACTACGCAATAGATTTTCACCAATAGATTGAGTGATTCATGAGGAAGGTTTATATTTATACTAGCTGTTCCCCGCGGTTTCACACGCGGTAATTTCGGAGTTCCCGTTGTAATTCCGGGACAAAAAGTACCCTATGTCCTTCTCTGCACTCCTGACAATGTGTATGCAAAATTTCATGATGATCGGTTGAGCCGTTAAGTCGTGAAAGCGTAACAGACAGACAGACAAAGTTACTTTCGCATTTATAATATTAGTAGGGATTTTATGCTGGAATTTCCGCGAGAACTCTGAAATTACCGCGGGTGAAACCGCGGGGGGCAGCTAGTTTAAACCAAAGCAAAAAGCATTAAAAGATCATCTTGTTTTTGTCCTTTTTTTTAAGTTTTTTGGTTTATTTAATGCGAGACGATCCCCAGGGGTTTTCCCCGCGTTAATTTCGGAGTTTCCGTTTTCAATTTCGGGATATAAAGTGCCCTGTGTCACTCAGGAATACTGAGTCTTCAAAAAAAATGAATAAATAACAAAACAAGAAAAAAACCAAAAATACTAATATTTCCTCTTTAGTGTAGATGACAACTAAAATATAGAAATCTGTGTTTATTAATAGAACATCCTTTAAATTTTCAATAGGAAAATGAATAGTAATTTTAAAATATTTCTCAGGAATCAGCTTAAGAAGTAAAAAAAAGAAGGACAAGTTAGGAAGAAAAGGGAGGAGATACGCCAGTGATGAGTATATACCACGACACGAGGGCATGTCTGTCGATGACGAGGTTGTTTACGGTTCATGGACGAGATCCGAATGTTTCAAAATAGAAAGAGGACTGTTAACCTTTGGGTAAGTTCAATAAATGTTATACTCCGGAAAAAAGCCCACGTGAAACCATGTGTGTGTGTGTGTGCATTATTATTATTTTACGTTTGAAATGGTATTTAAAAAAAATGCAACGCTTGTTTACCAAGTGCCATCTTACTGGATGCGTAAGAGCCAACCCACACGGTGCGGTGTGGCTCAGGTACGGCGCCTGAGCGGCGCCGCTGCGGTATATTACATACAAAAACGCGTTGTAGCCACACGGCGCCCTGCGGTGTGCTCCGGCGCCGCGCCGCGCTCGCATCGGAGTCGAGACGAGGCGGGGAGGGGAGAAGCGGAGTGGGGCCGGAGCGGCGCAGCACTTGGGCTGTTGATGTTTTTTATAATATCGGATTCTCGATATATCGATATTTTTAAACAATATCGGAGATTGATATATCGAAAAAAATATCGATACTTCGATATACAGACTGTCGTATGAACGGATCGATGGGCAAACCTACTCTTTGGTCGCCGCTGTGACGCCGCACTGCCCGTGTGGTCGCCAATGCGGCGAAATGCCTTGCGGCGCGGCGCCGCACCGCATCGTGTGGCTTGGCACTAAGGACATTTGCAAATGTGGCTTGATAATATTAGTAAGGCTTGTTTAGCTCTTTTACTTAGCTGTAAAAAATTTATTCAAGTAGGTATTTATTGCTTACTAAGTGTAGGTCTTACATAATATATAATATAATTGTGTTACCCAAAATTTTGTTAAAATTATCGACAATTTAGCTGTACCTAATATAAGAATTCCCTCAAATACCATCTTATCTTAGTCTATGGTGTAGGCAGATAAAGTCTGGGCACTTCGACCCTTGGGATCTTTTTTACCATCCCCATTCTGTGATCCTCCCTCTACTCCCTGAAGACCTCGGCGGCGAAGCCTAGTGTGCAGTGGAGTGGTAGGAACCTAAAGTCCTCTGGTTCTGGATAAGCCGTCCACAGAAGGTCCATACGTTTGCGAGCCAGGGCATCGCACTCGAACATGATATGTGCCATTGTTTCCACCTCTATACCTCACTTTCTGCAGGATGAGTCGCTTGCCAGTTACATCTTCGTGAGGTGTTCTTTAGTCCCGAAGTGACCTGTAAGCACACCAGTAATTAGGCGGGCCTGATTGCAACTCAAGAGAAGTTATTACGTGATAGTTTCACATCAATCTTGTCGCCGATGAAGCGTTTAGAATGCCTAAGACCCGTAGACAGTGACCACTCTTGTGTGTGTCTTTTCCGGGCATTTTCACGTACTGCCTTTTTCACAGTGTTGTCAGAGATCCCAACAAATGGCTCTGGTCCAAAGAAGGTCTTGTCTGATCCTTCCCTAGCCAGTTCATCTGCAAGTTCATTGCCTTGTATGCTTACATGACCTGAAACCCTGAATCTTCCCATGCTTTGGGTAGATTCGAAATGTTCAGCATAGACCCCCGCCCCTTTGCCTGTGCTCGTTTTAGAGCCATCAGTATATCAGATGAGGTTATCTGTTTCTGGTTTCTGTATGCCTTGTTTCCATTCTTCCCTACTTGAGATTTGGACTTTGAAATTCCTTTTGAAGAAGTAGACGGGGTTCATCTTGTCACTTCCCATGCTCATCAGTCCTTCAATGTCGTTGTTGACATCGAATTTCGTATGCATGATTAGCGGAATAGATCTACTTCACGCTCCAGCCACGACTAATCTATATAGTGCTTTTCTAGCCTCGGCCTCCACCTCTAAGGACCTCCATTGCCGACGTTGGAGTCGTTTTGAAGGCCCCAGTGATTGATAGACATGCTAGGCGTTGCACTTTCCCAAGTTCTGTCCTGCATTTTTCTAGCCACCACACCAGTTCCTGGCCACCACGATGCTGCAATTATGGGGATGACCATCATCTTGTAAAGCCAGTAAACTACTTTTGGTTCCGTAAGCGCTGCGGCACATTCCAAATACTCTTAGAGCCTTTGTCGTTATGTTGTTCGCTCTTTGTCCAAAGTGACTCCAAGGTATTTCGCTTCGGTGGACCAGTTCTAACTGATTTCCTGACATGGTTATGGTTTTCAGCTCCGTTAAGGCCCTTCTCTTGGTAAATGCCACAAGTGACGTTTTACTAGGACTAACAGAAAGGTGGTTTTTTGTGCACCATATCTCAGCTCTAACCAGAGCCTTTTGCATTAGACATGTTGTAGCAGCAGGAAATTTTCCATTCACTATACGTATATTACGATGTCATCTGCGTATCCTACTGTGTAGAACGGTCCTTTGTTTAGTTCTCTGATAAGTGAGTCAATTACTAAACACCAGAGGATGGCCGATAGCACACCTCCTTGTGGACACCCCCTAGTGGCTCTCACGCACATTGATTCACCTCGTAGGTTCGAATGTATGATTCTGCCCTTTAACATGTTGTCGATCCATTGACCGACTGTCTTGTTGATGCCGTATACCTTTACAGCATCCTTAATAGAATCATGGGTTGTTCTGTGTTGTCTGTCCGTTGTCAAAAGCTCCTTCTATATCTAGAAAGGCTCCCAGACACAACTCCTTTTCTTCGATTGGCTACTTGACAAAAACATTTTTTTTAGTTCGTCGTGTAGATTAGTAAAAAATATTGGACACGTATTTTTTCTTTTTTTACGTAATCAAAAAATAACAGAGATACATTGAGTTGAAATTTCGCGTGACGTCACAATTCGGTGCGGTTTGTATGGCGCTTATAATGAATATTGACGTCACGAGCCCCCCACCCTAAACTTTAATGCGCTTTGTCTATGTTCATTTTCATTAAATTGAAAAAGCAAAAAATACGTGTCTATTATTTTTTTATTTTCTAACTGACGCACTAATTAGAATTTTGATTTTCATACCTTGGAGAATACCCAATTGCCTTTTCCGCACCACTGACCACATAGTTTCAGTCGATTTACCCGGCTGGTAAGCACATTGCATCTCATGCAGTTAAGTCTTTTGTAATGGTCCAGCCCTTATATATTTGTCCACAAGTTTTTCCATGCATTTTAGTATAAATGATGATAAGCTTATAGGTCTGTATGATTTTGCCTGGTCGTAGCTGGGTTTACCTGGTTTTAGTATATACACTACCTTTACCTGTCGCCATATTTTTGGTATATATCCCAAAGCGAAACAGACCTTGAAAATCCTGCACAATGGGCATGTTGACTAATTTTTTTTTTAGTCCGTCTTGTAGATTATTAAAAAATATTGGACACGTATTTTTTATATTTTTACATAATCAAAAAATAACGGCGATATATTATGTTAAAATTTCGCGTGACGTCACTACTCTGACAGTTTGTATGGCGGTTTTAGCGGTTAGTGATGTCACGACCCCCTCACCCTAAACTTTAATGCGCTTTATCTCTGTATATTTTAATTTATTTAAAAAAGCAAAAAATACGTGTCTATTGATTTTTTATTTTCTAACTGACGGACTAATTAGAATTTTGATTTTCAAAAGTAGTCCACATCCTTATTGCGGCAACAGTATTGCTGCACCCTGTTGTAGTAGAATTGGGTATATTCCATCTGAATAATGCCCATTGTTAAATGGGCATTATGCAGATGGAATATAACTCAAATACCTTACGCACACCCTGTATTTAGCTCAGCTTCCTCAGCCAAGTTTACCGGTATAATCTTTATCGCTATGGAAACTAAGGAATTATTTTTCAGTTTTTTTCATTCGTCCACATTATACGTCAATTCAAAACGTACCTACCATAGGTATCGTTTAAAGATAAAGCTAATGCGTACTTACTTCGACTACAGAGATATTTTTTTGGTTAACAATATTCATTTTAATAAGTATGTATAATTATGGCATTCATACTTTATCATGTAAAATGCATGCATGTATCATTTGGCTGTTAAGGAAAACTTCCGTGTGATGAAAAACTGCTGTTGATTCCCGCGCACAGTGGTTCTCATTGGTTACCCACCATCACAGAACGCCCTTTATTTTTAATCTGTATTATATTATTAAGTATGATTTTTTAGCGTAGTGCATTTTACCTAAATAACTATATATGTATCCAGATGTATGAATTCTCAAATATCTAACCGACTTAATTTCCTATTATAGTTGGGCTCGATGGGAGGAAATTCTGTATAAAAATCAGTTCAGAAAAGGATGGACATTGCCAGTGATCGAAGATTGCGCTCGTATAATTGTAAGTTAATAATGTGTTGGTTTTTTCAAGTACTTATCTATCTATACTATAATAAAAGAGAATCCGCGATTCTGTACATAATATTTTATAATATTTTTACCTAAAATTGAGAGGGGCGGGTGATAAAAGAAGAGTAACCAAGCCCAAAATAAAAGATTTTAAAATTCTTTTCTGTCTGCCTGTCTTGTCTGTTCGCGATAATCTCCGCATCTACTGAACGGGTTGTCATGCAGTTTTCAGTAGTAGATTAAGCTAAGTCTGGAGCAACATATAGGCTTTGTTTCATCGAAATAGGACATAGGGGAAAAAAGTTATCATCAGTTAAAGACTTCAGCGCAATGCAATGGTCGAAAGCTTCGATATAATGTTGCATAACGAACATGATAAAACCTTTTTAAAGATGTGCATTTTTTTTTTTTGAATTGATTTTTCGCGAAGTGACAGTTTTAAGGGTTGGAGAGACAGATGATGTGATTATATTTTCTTTGAGACCAAAGAGTATAACCACTACGTTTTAAAAGAATGAGAAAATCTAACGTCATTACTGTCATTGCAAGGCTCACGCGGGCGGGCACCAGCTAGTATGAAATAAGACTGTCGTCGTCACAAAAAAGTTGAATGCTTACGATGTAATATTATGTAATTATAATAAAAGAGTAGAATCCGCGATTCTGTACATTGAATATTTTTGTCAAATTTTGACAGGTAGTAAAAGAAGAGTAACCAACCACAAAGAGTTTTCAAAATTATTTTCTGTCTGTCTGTCTGTCTGTTCACAATAATCTCCGAACCTACTGTACGGATTTTCATGCGGTTTTCAAAGGTAGATTAAGCTAATACAGGAGCTACGTATCGGCTTTGTTTCATTTAAATATATTCAGTCAAATTTTGACAGGTAGTAAAAGAAGAGTAACCAACCACAAAAAAAGAGTTTTCAAAATTATTTTCTGTCTGTCTGTCTGTTCACAATAATCTCCGAACCTACTGTACGGATTTTCATGCGGTTTTCACAGGTAGATTAAGCTAATACAGGAGCTACGTATAGGCTTTGTTTCATTTAAATCGGATGTTCGGAAAAAAAGTTGTCATATAAAAACGTTTCATGCGGGTGAAACCGCGGGGCACAGCTAGTATGTAGTAACTGTCAGAAAATTCCACCTCGATTATCAATGTATAAGAACGTATATATACGGTACTTATATAAAAAAATCATACATTTAAATTTTTGACTTAGTCTGTTTGTTCTGGCTAATGTCTGAAACGGCTGGACTGATTTTAACGGGACGGGACGGGACTGGCAGATAGCTGATATTATAAGGAGAAAAAAACATTTCTTGTGGGAATTCCGAAACTAACGCGGGTGGAACCGCAGGGCACAGATAGTTTCAAATAAATATTTCATCACAGAAACAGAAAAGCTTTTTTCTGTTCTGAGTAATAGACTTTCGAATTTTTTTATTTAATGTATATGTATTATCTACATATCTACATAAAAATTGTCTAGAAAATAAAATGAACCTATGTCACCTGATTTTTTTTTTAACTATTGTTTATCTCAATTCTCAGTCGCATGGACTAAGTGCCACGTAGGTCTACACTCTACGTTAACACTTTAAACTTGAAAATATGTATAATTTTTCTTATTCCAATATTATTTTTACTTCGTTCGAAAAAAAAAAAATTGATATTACTTTCCATTCTTATTAATTTTATGATGACTAGCCATGCTAATACCGAGGAAGTTTCAGACTTTCACTGAGTTTAATCTGCAAATACTGACATTTTATCGATGTATTTTCTTTTTCAATATATAGGTATAAAAATTAACTGGCTTATTTATATTAACAGGTCTTGTACTGCTTACGTCATTATAAGGGAGACGAAAAGATAAGAAATTTTATATGGGATTTAATTGAACCTTGTGAGAATGGCGAAGTAACGATTTCTCGTAATCATAGTGGATTACATAACCCTGTGCCACGTGGAAGGAATGCAAAGAAAAAGAACAGACCAAAAGATTTGCCGAAACCTAATGATCTTCAGAAATGGGAGGATCAAAATCATTGGAGCTCAAATGAAAAGTATGATTGTGAAGCATACTTGGAGAGCAGCTACAAGAAGCATTTATTCAGACACGCTAATAAGTGAGATATTAAACTTTTTGTTACTATTGTATAGCTTCCTGTCAGTGACAGAATTCTTAGCGCAGAAAGACGCTTTTAGTTGCAAGACTGCGTCCGTTAAATACCATTTCATGCCTTAATTTAATGGTATTAAGTAGGTATCTAGATTTAAATGACAATTTGAATATTTTTGCTGGATAGGTAATAGACTAATAAGCCGTTAGATGAATTTACTTTCGTGATATTCATTCACGTGGCCCGTGATGGTGCTATCGCTGGAGTCCAATCCCGCGAGAATAGAATACAATTCAAATAAGCACAATAGGAGTGCGTACTGCGTACCTAGTCTCTTAACGTCTCACTCCAAATCACTAGCGTATACAACTTCTTCTGACGCCAATGAACGTGTGCATATCTGAACCTAGGTCATATCCAATATTATGCACTTATGGCGACAGAATTTGTACGGGAGCCCAAGAGGGGATTTGTGGATTTGCTAAAGCGCGTCAGATGAACATACTACTACCTTGCGTCACCTCCAAATTGTCCGATGTTTGAAGCGGAGCATTTTTAGGGTTCACTTAACGTCCCCTTTGAATATCTGACGCGCTGGAGTAAATGTTTTTTTTTTTTTTTTTTTTCATTTTCTCCCCTTCCGGATGGCCACCCCCACCACGCAAATCGGCAGATGAATATATTTTCGATATCAGAGACACCTTGGAGTATCTAAACTACAATATCTGACGCGCTCGATTATTTCCATGTTACTATTTTTTTTTTACATTTTTGAAAGCCTGTAGAAGCTAAACCCACCGGTGAATGAAAAAAAAACATCATATAACCTTATTTTGTTTATACCTCGTAATCTTCAAAACCCAATGGGTCCCAACGACGCTCGAGTGAATCCCCGTTTAGCATTAGTATCTCCCGTACTATTAAAGTACCCTGAAAACACTAGCCAGGCATTGCGCAACGAGCGTATTACAACGGCGCAGTTTATCTTTATTTACAGTTTTGGAATTTTGGTTCTCATATACTAAATCAAAATAAAACAGTATTATTTAGCACTACCTGTGCCCCAAGGTTTCACCCGTGGTAATTTCAGAGTTCCTTCGCAAATTCCAGGATAAACTATACATATAAACCTTCCTCATGAACTCTTTCAGTGAAAACCGCATGAAAATCTGTTCAGTAGTTTTTGAGTTTATCGCGAACAGACAGACAGACAGAAGCGACGGAGGACTTTGTTTTATAAGATGTAAGGATTATTCCATAATTAAATATAGGTACATCGTGCTGCTAAGGAGTTTGTTGCGCAGCATTTCTCCGACCATGGTGCTAAGAAGATGTGAAGGGTAGAAGTTTTATCGTTGCTATCATAAATATTGTAATTTTATCACATTTTGAATGGTCAGATATTTTTCTGTCAGAGGCAGTATAAATGAAACATGACCCGTGCCCAGTAGCGTTAATTTTTCGGTAGCCGCAGAAGCATTCTCTTACTCTTATTATTTACTTAAAGCAATAAAACTTTATGTAAAGGATAAATCACTGTATAACGGTTTACAACTGCGCTGTAATTTTATGCTTCACCTGATTAAATTATTCAGCTCAATTCTTAATTTCTCGCATAGCAAAGCAACTTAAACGCTTGTGCTTATCATCTTACAGGGTTTTATTGAGAGTTCGAATGATGTACTACATAAAGCATGAAGTTATTGGGGATTTTGCGACTCACATAGAAAGCGGAACTCATGCAAGGTAATAAAATAATACAATTAGGTATATTTTCAATATCACTCTATGATTAATATTTCACAGCGATGATAGCTCAGTGGTTGGAGCGTTCGGATCAAACGCCGCAAGGCGTAGGTTCAAACCCTAATAATGAGCGTGAGCTGTCGGTGAAGGAAAACATCGTGAGGAAACCATAGCATGGTGGTAGGGCGCTCTCTAGTGCCCGACTGGCTAGCTACCACCTTCAAGTTGCAAATCTGTCGCCCCACTTGAAAGCCAGTCCCCATCCCTATTCCAGGTTGGCAACGCGCCTGCATGCCTTCTGGTGTTGCAGATGTCCATGGGCGGTGGTAATCACTTACCATCAGGTGTACCACTTGCCCGTTTGCCCCCTATGACATAAAAAAATATATATATATAAATTAAAGATAAAAATTGAAAACATAAAAAAACGTTTAAAACATTTATTAATTTATTTGTATTGATTTATTCATCAAGCTTATTTTACATATATTTTTTTGTTAAGTGTAATTGTTATTTTAATTTATTGTTATTTTAGTGCATTGGGAATGCGTGTTCCGCGGGGCGTTGATAGCACGCCGCCGAGGATATGGTGGGACTCCGAATGTGACGTATCTTTGTTGGTGGGAACTTACGTGCATGGCTACGAGAATTATCTTGCCATGCGATCTGACCCACAACTGTGCTACGTCGATAAATTAGGGCCACCTGATGATGCTGAATGTACGGACATTAAGTAAGTATTAGATACAGCAGTTTTTAATATTTTAGGGTTCGTGTGAGTTAATATGATAACACATAATATTTAAGAAAGAAGCATTCATGACGGTTAAGATTTTATATAATTTTTTGTGTGTTTAGGATTCTTAATGGGATTATTTGATTTATTTATACAAATCAGTACAATGTATATATACTAAAATATTTTTGTAAACATACTTAACTGAAAACAATAATCTAATATATAAATATCTGTGTCACAGTCGAACTTCTCCGAAACGCCTTGACCGATTTTAATTACATTTTCTGTATACATTTGGTAGGTCTGAAAATAGGTCGTAGTGTATTGTTATTCCCCGCTAAGAACAAGGTGATAAGGGTGGCTACTCAGAATTTACATATTTTTTTTTTTACTGTGGAATTCCTGCGGGAATTCCGAAATTCACGCGGGTGAAACCGTGGGGAACAGCCAGTTATGTATAATTTTAAAAATAAATTTTGATCATAATATTGGTGTTGCGCTTTGAATCCCAGTAACAAAATTATTTGACGTGTTATTTTAGATTAAGAAACATCGTAGAACATTGGAAACAGTGTTATTTGTATTTATTATTAGTTTATTATTTATTATTAATATTAATTAATATTTATGAATCAAGGAGTGAAGAGAGGAAGGTTAGAGGAAGCGGTGTCGGCGACGAAGACTGTACGGACGACGTGTCTAGCGGTGCGGGGGCGACCTCGCCGGCGGCGTCTCCGCGGCCGGACGACGAGGCCGCGCCGCCCGCGCCGCCCGCGCCCGGCGACGACGGCGCGCACCACCAGTGGCCCTCCATGCAGGACCTCAACACAAGGCTGCGCCGGCTCATTACCGCCTACCAAAGGAACTATAAACGAGAAGAACTCAAAATGCAACAAAAAGCCAAGGTATTCGTCTTGACGGCTATTCAATAAACAGTTAACACAATAGTTGTTTGCCTTCGATAATAGTACGGGCGCCCAAGAGGGGATTTGTGGATTTGCTAAAGCGCGTCAGATGAACATAAGGGGAGTACCTTGCACCATGTTGAGTACCTCCACCAAATATAGGCCCTCTACACTGGTGGGTGCGTCTAGAATAACCGATCAGATTAGTAAAAAAAAATCGATAACTCGAAATACTCGAGCGCGTCAGATTAAGATATGGTGGGTTAATTACATGCTGAGAAGTGTGTATATGAATAATCTGACAATTTGAACGTGACGTACAAGGGAGTTAGAGGATCACAAACTTGCAAAAAAAAACGCCGCCTTGACATTCTCGAGCGCGGTTGATTTATTTTTTATTTTGAAGTAAATAACTCAAGGATAGTGTGAAAAATATAATCTGCAGATTCCCATAAGCCGAAGAAACAAAAATCGTCTATAAAGTTTATAACGAGCAGCTGCAGCTATTGCTCTATCTATCACTCGCACCGTCCTCACACTAATTTCCATCGCTATGACGTCATCACAGCATATTACGGCACTAAACGTGTCAAATTGATAACTTTTTTAAGTCAGTTAAAATGCATACTAAAATAATTGAAGGTTGTAAGTATTACATCGAACCTTTAACCTTTCACTTAAATGTAATTTTTAACCGATTTCAAAAAAGTAGCCTTCAAAGGTAGGTGTATTACTCCGCTCCGCGCCTCTCTCTCCCTTTCACTTTTTGTGTATCTCTGACTCTCTCACACCATTCCCACGCTGCTTTCCGTCGCCATGACGCCATTTTACTTTACAGCTCATCACAAAACAACGCGTTCATGTTATTATATGTAAGACGCTCTGGCTTGTTTGTGCTTTAAAGTTAGTTTTGTGAATAATATTTTTTGAGCTTTTACATATTTCATAGAAATATGAAGCGTGTTTTTTGTGAAAAAAAAGCTCATAAAGTTATTAAACTTACGTCAGAAATAAAAAAAATCTTAAAAATAAATTAATTTTTGTTTCTAGCAGTCAGATTAATAATATCCCTTAAAATAATTGTCAGATTTTAAGCCAACATAACTTGGATTGCAAGCTGAACCTTCTGTAAAATAATCTGACACGCTCGAGTATTTCAAAATTGAGATTTTAAAATTCGCTACTACCTTGCGTCACCTCTAAATCGGCAGAGCATTTTAGGGTTCACTTAACATCCACTTTGAATGTCTGACGCGCTGGAGTAAATTTTGATGGGGGATGGCCACCCCCACCACGCAAATCGGCAGATGAATATATTTTCGGTATCAGAGACACCTTGGAGTATCTAAACTACAATATCTGACGCGCTCGAGTATTTCCATGTTACTATTTTTTTTTTACATTTTTGAAAGCCTCTAGAAGCTAAATCCACCGGTGAATGAAAAAACATCATATAACCTCCTAATCTTCAAAACCCAATAGGTCCCAACGACGCTCGAGTTAATCCCGAATTAGCATCGGTATCTCCCGTATGCGCGCCACGATATGTTTATCGAACGAAAGATGAAATTGTCGATACGATAAATATTTGTGGGCGTCCAGGCAAAAAAGTGCAGTAGTGGGGTTTTGAGTTAAGACTAGATTAACGGTTAAACATTTTTTGCTGCCATATTACCACTGGTAGACAAAACGATATATGTCGACGAGAATCGATAAAATGACTCGATAAAATTTTATCGTGTTGCGCATCTGAGCTCCGCTGGGCTGCTGTTATATGTGTTGTTTTTATAGTTTTTAATGGCACAATTCGGCATTGCTTACGTTTAAGTCTGCTTAGACTAATGCTTAGCAACGGCTCACAAGTTTTAAGTCAGGTAATTAAGTACGTAAATTTGCGGCGTCACAGGTCTCTGATACGAATTGAATAGGGACATAATACAGTTCAGAATTGAACATAAAATGTTCTGACAAAATACTTATTATCTCGGTCTTGCCTCTATACACTAGTTTGGGTGTCCGCGATATTTAATTCTGCAAATAGGCCATAGTGTGGTTTCTCACAGCGTCACATAGAGCAATAAAATTTAGTGGGACCAGTGAAGCCCCGATGAGTATTTTTGACGTATATCGTGCTACACTCCTGTTGCCACAATATTTGTTTTTGTTGATTTTGTGCTGGGGCGAGTCTCTCCATTAATTAATTAATAAGAAATATAAATTTCTTCTTCTTTTTTGTTGTTGGACTAATAATCATTTTGATACATAAGATATTATTATTTTCACTTTAGATGCGAGATCGTATGGATCAGTTGGCCAGAGACGAAGTTTCGCAGTGGCGTTGGAGTCGCGCCGATGAGGAAGCGTTCCGGCGCACGGTCGCCTCCTACGGCGTAGAGTTTGACCCGTCAACAAAGAGTCTGCGTTGGAATCGGTTTCGGACTCTAGCGCACCTGGATAGCAAGAGTGACGACGCCCTAACAGACTACTTAAAAGCATTCATGGCAATGTGTAAGCGTCAGTGCGGCCTCTCTGTGGGCGAAGCGGAGCTGCCCACGCGAGTGGACTTGAAAGCGGAACCTATCGGCGAAGAGAGAGCTATTGCAACATTGGAAAGGTAATATTTTATTTTCGGAAAATCATTTACCACAAAAATACAATAGACATTTCACTATAAAATACACAAGCCGAAGTTATTACTATTTTGTGGTGCATTAAACACAAACCAAATGAATATCGTTGTATGGGTAGCACAGGACGACTAGCCACCGTGGAGATTCTTAAGAAATACACCTGTCCAGCAGTGGATGTCTTGTTAGCTAACATGATAATGATGATAAAAATATCTTCAATTTATTTTATACCAATAGTTGTGTACTACGTGTCTCTTATGGACAAAGTGAATGTGTGTGAGATTTGTAGCATTCCAAGAACTATTCTCGATAAACCACCACACAATAATGAAAACATCAACTCAAGTTAATGCAGTAGGGTTATAAAGCTAATTAAGTCGAATGTTTTTGAGTAAGGCCACAGATATCTTTACTAATATTATAAACGCGAAATTTGTGTGTATGGGTGTTTGTTACTCTTTCAAGCAAAAACTACTGAATGGATTTTAATGAAATTTTACATAATATCACTACATAATATAAAACAAAGTCGCTTCCTGCTGTCTGTTCCTATGTATGCTTAGATCTTTAAAATCATGCAGTTTTCACCAATAGATAGTGATTCATGAGGAAGGTTTATATCTATATTTTATCCTGGAATTACCGCGGGGGACAGCTAGTAGCATATAAATTAGAATAACACATGGGGTACTTTTTATCCAGGAATTCCCGCAGGATCCCAGAAATTAACGCGAGTGAAACCGCGGGGAACAGCTTAGTTAGTTGTGCTCTTTTTGAGATGTATAAGCTGTTTCCACCACACTTAAAATTCCATGCCATGTCTGTGATTCACGCTGAATACAGTTTTATGCCTATAAATTGTATGTTGCAGGATTGATTTGCTGCGTGTGTTGCGCGAGGAGGTAGCGCCGCACCCCGCGCTGGACGCGCGCCTGGCGCTGTGCGAGCGCTCGGCGCACGCGCCGCGCTGGTGGCAGC
This sequence comes from Zygaena filipendulae, assembly GCA_907165275.2. Taxonomy (NCBI): domain Eukaryota; kingdom Metazoa; phylum Arthropoda; class Insecta; order Lepidoptera; family Zygaenidae; genus Zygaena; species Zygaena filipendulae. The sequence continues at coordinate 7,033,988 of OU015649.1, forward strand.
CCGCGCACCACGACAAGCTGCTCGTCATCGGCGTCTGCAAGTGAGTCTACGCTCCCACGAGGATTTGAAATAACCAATTATATTATGCAACTGAAAAGCTTATAAGGGTCAATAGTTGTTCTTTTTTGGCGGTTTATAATTTATTTATAAAATCATTTAAGTCTGATATAGGGAAGGCGGTTATTCTAGCACGTATTTAAGCAATACATAGGATGTTAAAATCACTAATTTTCGCAGTGGCGTTGTAGTCGCACCGCCGACATAGGCAAGTTAGAAAGTAAAATAGAATGTTGGTGCCCTGATCTCGAAAAGTGAACGGTTTTTGTTGTTTCACTTAACAAAGAAATAACAACGTGATTTCTTTTTCGTTGCAGACATGGATTGGGTGATACATATCAGAAGTTATTCTGTGACCCTAAATTTCCATTTGCGGATTGTGCAAGTAAATGGCTCGCTAAACACAAAGGCGGATCTAAAAATGAATCACAAAAGCTGTCGTCCGACGAGGACGAGAAAAACTCGGGAGAGTCTTCATGCGAAACTCAAGTACTGCGTCGTCGCAGCAAGCGCACGTCCCACCCGTGCGACCGCGACGAAGATGATACGGACGCTCTTTCTGAACTCGAGACGTTGGCCAAATTGGGAAGAATCGACGAGTCGCTTTCTCAAGAGCACTGGTTTACCGAAACCGCATTGGAAACGAGACTCCATCATATCGCCCATGCCGTACAGAACTGCGAGTGGCCTTCGGCGACAAGCGCGTCCAGGTCCACGGAGGCCGGACGCCCCGCGCATCCGGACCCGACGGACGATCGGAAGCAGAGTCAGAAGCGGCACATCGCCATCGACGTGGAGACCGAGCGCGCCAAGCTGCACGCGCTGCTGTCGTCGCCCGCCGCCGCGCACGCGGGGCTCGCGCGCGCCGAGCGGGACGACGCCTCCAGCGACTCGGGCTCGCGCCGCTCCACGCCCGCGCCGCCGCCCGCGCACCAGCGCGTCGCGCCCTCGCCCGCGCCCGCGCCGCCGCCCGCGCCCTCTCCCGCCGCCGCCGCCGCCGCCGCGCCCGTCGACCTCTCCGCGCCGCTGGACTTGAGTGAGGCGCAAGACTTCTCGCTCGGTCGACGCACCCCGCAGCTGGTCGACCCTGCCGGATGTTCAACACCCACCAGGAGCAGATTGGATGATACCCTAACGAAACTTATGAAAAGAAAGAATGTTGTAAGTAGTCGACAGACAGTTCTTTGGTTTCGTTTTGTGCTATTTTTCTGAACCCTCTTTTACACTTTTGCTTTTGTTTACAGCAAGCGCCGGAGCAAGTAGTCGGAAAAGAGAAGAAAAGGAAGAAACTAGACGAAATCGTTTTAGGCTTGTCGGCTGCTAAGGGTCGTAACACTGGTGGCTGCGCGTCGGGCGCGAGCGACGCGTCGCGCAGCGGCGGGAAGGGGTCGGCGGTGCTCCCCGACGTGACGGTGACTCCGGCCGCGGCGCCCGGCACCTCTGCACCGCTTCCTGTGCAAAAACCTTTTTCTGTGACGGTCACTAACGTTGCCTCGCCCCAGTCATCCTCGAAAGAATTGTCTTCGTATTTACAACAATCGCTCGAACAGAGCAAACTATTAAAATCTTCTTCAGCGTCTAACGCCAAACCTTATTCACACGAAGCTAAGGTTAATAAGTGGTTGGCTGAACAGGCCGGTGTAGAAGCACGTCGGCGTGGCTTAACTCCGCGCTTGGCGCCTGACGAGCATGTCCCGGTGGTCCATCGGGTGACCGGCAAACGAATCGTCGGCCATAAAGCACCACAGTTAAAACATCTTGCGCAATGGATTGCTGAAAACCCAATGTATGACATCGATTCTAAATGGACTGAGGGAATAAAAGAACATGTTAAACTGCCTCAGGACGTTCGTAGTCAAAGACATTCGCCGATGCCGACGACAAGTAGTATGAATGAACGGAAAAAAGGTCGTCCTCCTACTCTCGATGGATCATCTTCAAACGTTTTATCATCTAACTCTCATTTGAATCAAAATATGTCTGGTTTGAACCCTGCGCTTTTAGCTAGCCTGTCTAGCTTAAGTGCATTTGATCCTAAGACACTTGCTGCTACGTTATCGAATTTAACTGGCTTTGATCCCAAACTGCTTGGAACATTTGATCCAAAACTTTTGTCCAGCATTAGTAGTTTAGATCCCAAAAATAATCCATTATTGAATTCATTTGGTAGTATGCCGAATTTATTGGGAAATATTACAGGCGGCAATATATTTGCAAATTTGGCAGGATTAGGACTGTCGGGATTTTCTTCACTCGATATGAACAGTTTAAACTCGACAAATACTTCCAATGAAAATAAATCCAAATCGAGAAAGCCATCTGAAAGTGGGACAGCTTCAAGTACTAAAACTGCCAGTTCACAGTTCCCATTTGTTTTTCCAAATCCAAACATGCTATATCCTCAGCTAGGATTAAGCGGATTGAATCCGTTTGGAATGCATTCGGGACTTTCATCAGCATATGATGCTTTAGGACTTCTAGGAAATAATTTGGCTGCTAGTTCTGGTTCTGGCACATACCCTAGCCATAGTTCTACTCGCAGTACTGCTAAGACTACAACTGCAAGATCATCAACTGTAGTTACTAACTCAGCTACGTCCCGACAGCAAAAAGCGTCATCGGATCGCCAACATTCAAGTCAGTTACCTCAAATACTGCTTCCTCCAGATCCATATCTACTCGAATCTCTTTCTAAACAAACTTTAAATTACGAAACCATGCCCAAACCAGATAAAAGGTCTCGCGATGACAGTCATGAAACAACTGCTACTGATTTATCAAAAACTGACAAAAAGAATATTTCCTATGAGGGTTTAAGACAACATGTACCCCCGGAATTTGCTGCTGTGCAAGAAAAGTTGTTAAAAGGTGATAAAAAGGATATTGATATCAGCAAAATGTTGTTAGAACAAATGGCATCTGGCGCTCTCAGTGCTAGTTTAGTGAGTTCAGCGGAAGGCAAAAAAGTTAAAGATGATAAAGACGCTTACGAGAAATTGGGTAAAATCTCTTCTGATTATACTCGATCGTTAACTGGTGGAGAATGCGTTAATATTTCAACATTACATAAGAGATCCCATGAAGATACGTCAGATGAACCTGAGAACTGTTCATTACAAGCTACAAATTTAATTCCAGCCAAAAAAGTAAAAGAACCTGTCTCATCTGATGAAATCACCAAGTTGGATAAGCGACCAGAAACTACAGCACACTCGGGAGAAATGGATCTCGAAGACTTGATAGCTCCATCTACTGTCATTAAAAGCGGAATGAAACCTAGTGATTTTGATAACAATGCCGCGAAGCCCCCGACTATGGAATCCAAGTCGCCGGTTAATTCATCTATGATGGACAGAGAAGATAAACAACCGACTAACCTTGGTATACAAACTACCTATCATGACGAACATAATGTACATAGAGTAAATGAAGCGTTACTAGGTTCTGATGTAATAAATATTGAAAGTCAAGATAGTACGGTTATAGAAGAATCGAATGTGGAAGACATGTCGTTCAACGATGGTAATCGAAAAGCAAATAAAAAAAAAGGTCGTAAATCGTCTGAAGATAACACATCAGTTGGACCTCGACGCGAATTGAGATCCAGCACCGGAAGGCAATCTACAGATAGTCATTAATAAGACCATTGTGATTAAAATAAACACAAACAGATATTTTGTCTACGTCTGTAATTTGAAGCAGACCGTTCTCATTGATGAGGAGTAGGATTCTAATCCACATTGAATGGTAAAGTTTATGTAGTTGAAACTATACAGGCAGATCATTGCAAGGAGTGGAGGCGTCGTCTAGAGCATAGAGATTTGAGGTTTATTCCTCTCCCGTCTATGAAGCTTTGTTCTCAAAACTTATGAATGTAAATTAGCGCATTTCAAAATTGATTACTTGTTTCTATGGTGTTACATGTTGATATGAACTTTGGTCACACGTCGTGTGTCGACGTGTTACACGTCAGCCAGTTAAATACTTATAACTCTAGTCTTGAAGAAGTCCAAATTATTCTTTCGAGATGGAACACTAAAATGGAGACCTGATAACGCTTTTGGGCCGTAGTTTGAATGTATAATTTAAAAAAACCTCGAAGAAAGGGGAAAATATAACTCAAGGTTTACAAAGTATTTTTGAAATATATTAGGTTTATTGATTTACAAGGAATAGCCATAAGTCGTTATTGTCCGTCTCGAACTATCGGTTTATTATAATCTAATATATATAAATCACGTGTCACGTTGTTTGTCCGCGATGGACTCCGAAACTACTGAACTGATTTTGATGAAATTTTGCAACCATTTATAATGTGGTCCAACTTAAAAGATAGGATAATTTTTATCCCGGAATTCCCTCGGGAACTGAAGGACATAGAGTACTTTTTCCCGCAACCTCCGCGGGAACTCCGAAATTACCGCGGATGAAATCACGTGGGACAGCTAGTTATTTATAATTTTGTTCTCTTTCTGGCACTGGCACTGTATTAGAATACTGAGCTTCTTGAATGAGACCAATTGTTTTTAAAAGTGGGCCAAAGAAGGCTCGCGTTTTCAGCAGAAATAGTCATAAGAAAAGTATAGAGCGCCTGTTGTTTCTAGAGATTTACAGATATGATTTGCACAAAGGAGGCGTGATAAAGAAATTTGACCCCCCCCTCTATCTCTCTGCGTCGAGTTGAACGTAAACAATTCTTCACCAACGATTTATCTTCGTAGCGCCTATATCGCTAGTGACAAGACCCTACGTTATGGCATTATGCAAACGATATAGGTTCAGGATTTAAAATTTTTGAGGCTATGTTTTATTCTCATCCACACATACACTTACATACAAATTAGTAATAATTCATTAATATCAATATCATTACATAATCAAGATAATTTAATTTATTATGTGATGTCTCTACCATCACAATTGAGTTTAATTGTAACTGCACTGCGTAAATGATTATTTTACAGTATTAATTCGCGTATAAATATGACAAATAATAACTTGAGACATCTGAAACGGACATTGTGCATTGTAACCCAGAAATAAAATAAGAATCACTTAAAAATACAATTTACTTAATATTTTATACTAAAATAAACATGAAAATTTTGTTTTTTTAATTTTATACGTAATTTTGTTAAAAGTGCTTCTACGCTTATCTTATACTTTCATTTTCTATTAAATTAATGAATTAAGTTTAATCAAATAAGCCTACTCCTAATGCTATTGCATTGTTTCCTTTCGAACTTTGTTCGCAATTTGTTTTCTATGAAACATGAGTCGTAAACGAGATAATCTTCATACGTCATACATATATCAAGAACTGAAAGGTTGCTTATCTAAAACTGAATTATCATGGAGAAATTGCAAGAAAAATCGTTTCTGCAATCCAAGTTGTATTTAATCGTAAGATTGTAAGTCGGGCAAGGAACTGACCATCATAATAATATGATAAGTATATTATTATTATGATGATGATGTTACAATAAGGTTTTTTTTTTAATACCTTACTCATATAAATATGAAGTTATGTTTATAATGACTCCGTGTCTGTCCTGTTATAGTCATAAATATAAATTTTGTAAGGATTAACTAAATATTTGTAATTGTTGATAAAAAATTCAATGTTGTGTTACATGATTTTTAAATCTTAAGAGCAAATACTATATACAGGCTGAATTATTCAGGTGGTCGTGAATGGGAAATTTGATAACTACTTACAAGGAAGAGCGAAAGAACTTGTTTTGATACTCAAAAACAATAATTTTAATACGTCTTACATAATATAATAACATGAACGCGTTGTTTTGTGATAAGCTGTGAAGTCAAATGGCGTCATGGCGACGGACAGCAGCGTGGAAAGGGTGCGAGAAAGTCAGAGATACATAAAAAGTGAAAGGGAGGGAAAGGCGCGAGAGGAGTAATACACCTACCTTTATCGCTACTTTTTTGAAGTCGGTTAAAAATTACATTTAAGTGAAAGGTTATAATAATGGTAAGTTATCAATTTGACATGTTTAGTGCCGTGATATGCTGTTATGACGTCATAGCGACGGAAAGTAGCGTGAGGACGGTGCGAGAGAGTGAGAGATAGATAAAAAGGAAAAAAATGCAAAGTGAGAAATAGTTTCAGGAAAGTAGTGTGAGGACGGTGCGAGAGAGTGAGAGATAGAGAAAAAGGAATAGGGAAAAAATGCAAAGTGAGGAATAGACCACTGCAACTGGTCGTTCTAAGCTTTATAGACGATTTTTGTTTCTTTGGCTCATGGGAATCAGCAGATTATATTTTTCCCGCTATTCTTGAGTGATTTACTTCAAAATAAAAAATAAATCAACTGCGCTCGAGAATGACAAGCTGGCGGTTTTTTTTTTTTGCAAGTTTGTGATCCTCTAACTCCCTTACGTCACGTTCAAATCGTCAGAATATTCATATACACACTTGCCAGCATGTAATTAACCCACCATATCTTAATCTGACGCGCTCGAGTATTTCGAGTATCGATTTTTTTTACTAATCTGATCGATTATCCTAGACGCACCCACCAGTGTAGAGGACCTATATTTGGTGGAGGTACTCAACATGGTGCAAGGTACCCACCCCCCTTATGTTCATCTGACGCGCTTTAGCAAATCCACAAATCCCTTCTTGGACTCTCGTACTACGTAATTATTAGATACGTAAACGGTACCGCAGCTCAGCACTCGGCAAAAAATTCAAAATTCGGCAGACGTCATTCCTTGACAGTGTTTCGGGGTGGACTGCGGGGCGCAGTGGGGAGCTGGAGCACTGAGGCGCGCCGGCCCGTGATAACAATTAGTTATGTAAAACATTAAATTAATTCAATTTTATCGATTTTTTTCCCGAAATGGATTACTTGGCTTGCGATAAAATATATCGTGTAAGTTTCAAAATCATGTTCTATATAAATTTTCGTCATAAAATAAATTTAAAGTGTTAAAAATTGGCTGTTTGGATATTTTTTCTATCGAGCGAAGTTATTTAAATCGTATATCGATCTGTCAAAATGGATACATAAACTATTCAACTCCACCATATATTTTTTCCACTCTCCCTACTTCAAGAAATGATGACGAAAAATGGAAAGAAACAATGTACTTTTTTGAAGTTTAGCGACCAGATGGGCCCTTAACGATGGACTTATTGAAGGACGATGTTCAGTACCAAATTCTCGTCTCAAAGAAACGTAAAAATTAATTTGGATGTAGAAAAAATGTGCATGTTGACTAATTTTTTTTTTAGTCCGTCTAAAATATTGGACACGTATTTTTTATTTTTTTACGTAATCAAAAAATAACGGCGATACATTGAGTTGAAATTTAGCGTGAAGGACGTCACTATTCGGACAGTTTGTATGGCGGTTTTATCGGTTAGTGACGTCACGACCCATTCACCCTAAACTTTAATGCGCTTTATCTCTGTATATTTTTTTTATTTGAAAAAGCAAAAAAGTACGTGTCTATTGTTTTTTTATTTTCTAACTGATGGACTAATTAGAAATTTGATTTTTAAAAGAAGTCTGTTAAAATGCGTTTCGAGAAAGTCATTCAAAGTGTTTTTTTGTGTAACTATTCAATATTGTCAAAATAACGAGTTTTGTTTGTTATTAGTGTTTCTGAATTTGTTTCTTCACCACAGCGAAATAAAAATTTTGCAGATTTACAGTCAGCGCAGATCTGACTATTATTATTTTAAGCGGCTAATTTAAAAACTGGGTATTTTACTGCTATGAATTAGGTGGACTATTTAATTGATTTAGGTTCACGTCTGGATTAAAGATCAGTGGCACAATTATTAAACAGTTTCCAAATTCGTATACAAATTGAAACAAGCAGTAATACCTACATTGCGCGAAACTAAAGGGCTAGGTATTTTGACCGTGATTTCATACGCAAAATAGTAAATTTTGCTATTATTAGTTATACTCGAATCTCTGGTTGTTTAATAAAAATAATTTCGTACATAAACTTTCAAAATAGTGATGCCATTGAATGTGGGTTGTCAAAGGACAAAGTTCCATCTTGACCAAGATTTTGCTACTAGGAGAGCGCTCGAGCCAGTTTGATGTTTTATTAAAATCAAAATAAGTTCGCTCGGGTAGTTTACACATTAGCTATATGAAACTTTCTGAGTTTGTTTCAGTATATCGATTAAATACACCTAACGTGTGGTTTAAAACATACAATGTGCAACATGATTTTAAATTAATACCATTTATTGTAACATCGATGATCTCTCATGTTTTACTAAATAATTATTAAATTGATTATGTTAAATATTACGTGTTTAAAAATTTGGTCCTATACACCATGTGAATAAAGTATTTCCCTTTTATAATACTTTGTAAAGATTTGTGATTGTGTTTCAAAAACTATGCTTCTCGTAGCGTTCATCCGGGTCCGTAGTTGAGATACAGGAAGCTGGTCGACTTCAAATTCCACAACTCGACTCTCAACTCGACTTCGAGACACTTGCACAATGCACAGTGGGATGAAGGATTTACAATTTATTTTTAAATTTTTTTATGTATAGGTAAAACTGGCTTGCGGTTTCACCTGCCTGAGTTTTGGAATTCCCGCAGGAACTCCAAAGTAGCCTAATTTATTTCTTACTAGCTGTTCACCCGTGTTAGTTTCGGAGATGCCGCGGGTATTCTGAGATAAAAGTACTTACTGTTAATAAGTATACCCTATATTTTTTTTCTGTAGGTACCTACTACCTACCCTTGACAACATGTAGGTGGTATACAAAGTTTAATGTAGTTACTTCTGCGTTAATTTCGGAGTCTCTGTGGGAATTCCGGTATAAAAAGTAGCCTATGTCCTTCTCTGTACCTTTGAAAACGTGTATGCAAAATTTCGTGGTGATCAGTTGAGCCGTTTAGCTGTGAAAGCGTAAAAAATATACAAACTCACTTTCGCATTCATAATATCAGTAGGGATAACATCAGCTATAGCAGTGAGAGTCCCGTCAAAATCGGTGCAACCGTTTTGGAGATTCACCTGCGTGAGTTACGGAATTCCCGCAGGAATTTCAAACTTTTTCATAAGAACCTACCTACTCCTTACAATAACAGAAAACCGTTCACACTTCACGCGTCCACCAACCGTTCAGGCGTGATGCCGGCCGTGACCAAGGGAAATAGGGATCTATTTTTTTATATGTATAGTATAGACTAGCTGTCCCGATAATTTCGGAGTTCCCGCGGAATTGTTCCATAAAAACTGCCCCCCTTTTTCAACTCCTTAAGAGTAGAATTTCGAAAAATCCTTTCTTATCGGATGCAAGAACACCCTCCAAGTTTCAGGTCTACGATCAGCGGTTTAGGCTGTGCGTTGATCCGTCAGGACAAAGCATTTTATATGTACATATAGATATTATATTGATAAACCTTTAATAAAATCTCTTTGTCTCTAAGATTATGTACCTACCTAGGACTCTGGTTTTTCGTCCCATTCTTAACTTTTTCATTCGAACTCATCCGAAATTATAGGCATTGAAGTCTTTTTAAATCTAATTTATAATATTTTTGACCTTCGTATGACTGTCATTATAATCTTGTTATTACCTTCTCTCTGATTTTGTTTAAAATTAACTTGCTCAAAGCCTATGAACTTTTGAGCAAGTCAATTGTAAAAACACAGTTCGTATTAACTCTTTCAGTAGCTTCTGTGTCTGATTTAAATATTAGTGTTCTGCTGCAATCATAATTAAAAAGAAATAATTTATTTTTTCCAATTTCTTTTGCATTTTAATGGGAATTCTTTTAAGTAAGTACCTACTTATGGTCTTTAGAGCTTGCACTTGCCTCTTGTGTAAATAAGTTTAGTCGACAGAAGTTTTAAAATATTGTTTTTTTATACTTTTTCGAGCACTGGCACATCGGTTGGTATAAGGTTATCGCGGCGTTCTTACGTAGCTTAGGTAAGAACTCCGCGACCGCGACGAACGCAGCTCTATAATGCCCAGAGGTCGCCAAGGTCGAATGAGCTTTATAGTTCTGTCCAGATGCCTGAGCCGTAGGTACCTACTCCTCACGATCTCTTTACAAGCAATGTAGTAGGTACAACGCTGAATATTCGCTCAGGGATAAAGGAATTATATCCATACTAGTATATCCATCCACGGTTTCACCCGCGGTTCGGAGATCCCGCGGGAATTCCAGGACTAAAAGTACCCTATGTACTTTTCTGTATCCTTGTAAACGTAGGTATATGCAAAATTTCGTAATGATAGGTAGGTCGAGAGCGGTTAGGGCGTGAAAGCGTAGGTAACCAACTCATTTTCGCGTTTACAAATGGATTTAAAATCTTGTCGCACTGTGCACTGACAAAGAGTTAATTATATTATCACACATTTTTTATATTATTTTAAGGATGATTGTATGAGTTTTCTTCGTTCTCTACCTACGGACCAACTCTTTGTTCATTCAAGGTTTTAATTGAATATTGAACATATTAACATATTTTGGTTTGATAAATTATGTTTTAATCGAGACACCCACATATATTTTATGTGTTAAAAACCTTAAATCTAATCAAAAATAATCTTTTTGGTCGATATCGTACCCAACTATTTATGTTTGAATACCTAATTTTAAGAGTAGTTTAAATTACTTTAAAATAGCGCATAGTTAATAGTAATGCATTATTGTATATTGATAATGATAATTGTAATAGAAGACTGGATAATTATTGTCATTCAGGATACCTGCTGCGAAGTTTTTCCACGTGACTATTGGTATAATGATTTATTGAACAAGTTACTGCTTCATGTAATCAATATGTATTTATTTTTATTAGTTAGAAGTTTTAGTGTAAATGAATACAATATAATAATATACTATAATTGGACCTTTTTATTTCAGTTTTTCATACTAATATTATAATCGTTAGATAGATATCTCAGACGAAATATAGATATAATCTATCTCGCGATATAATAATATAATACAATATAATAATATACTATAATTGGACCTTTTTATTTCAGTTTTTCATACTAATATTATAATCGTTAGATAGATATCTCAGACGAAATATAGATATAATCTATCTCGCGAGATTGTAAATTGTCAAAAGATCGTAAACCGTAACACTGCTATTGGCGCATCGCGACATGCTCAGCTGCAGTAGGTACAATCCTTACCTAACCAATAACCATAATTATAATCTACCGAAAAATTATGCGTTAAACGCATTAAATTGTAAGCAGTATGTTAAGGTTACGATTCACCACGGAATGATATTACGGTTACGGTTCACCACGGATAGATAGATTTAATATGAAAACAGACGAAAACCAGCGTAGCTCGCTGAGTTTCGCCCACAAAGGATAACGACACGGTGACTTATTTTTACCGTGATAACGATCAACTATTATTGGTTACGCACACAAATATTTACTACAATAACTAGAGTCATTCGGGTCAAGAGCACGCACTTTATTTTTGACAGTCTCAAAAACCTATCCAGAATAAGATATCTGACTTGTTAAGATGTAAAATTGGTAAAATATTTAATATATTTTCACCATTTAATCAAATTTACCACCGAGGTTAATTAGTTTGTGCTCTACATACGTTTAAATTAAAAAAGTCATGATGCGTACTCTTGTCCCGATATGTGGGTAAAATTACGCATGCCTTAGGGTAAAGATACGCGCGCGGGGTAAACGTGCGCATTCAGATTACTAAGAGGAGACTAAAATAAAATTTAACTGTGCAAAAATCAACATTTATTAAATTTTGTCATTAACACAATCAGCCACTTCAGCATTAACAAAATTAATTTCTTCCATGATAAAAATTCTATTTGGGCGCAAATTAAGAGTATCATAAACTTCTTTGAGCGTAGTGTAAAATAGCTGTTCTTGAATTTTATTAAAACCAATTGCTCTGGCCAAGCTGATAGGCGCTGACTGACATCAACTTGTTGAGAATTTCTTTTAAGAAAATCTACCCAATCTCGACCAGTCATCCTGCTGCAGAAACGGTATTCTATATTATGGCGGTTGCAAACTCCTATGCCAATCTTCTGAAATCTTTTTAGTTAATACCGAAAAATCTATCGTCAATATCTTGACTTTGCTAAACGAGGTTTAAAACAACCCAAAGACGTTGGCATGTGAGTAGTTTTTAGCTTTTTCGTAAGGCACCTTCACTAATGTCAACTTCTTGAGAAGCTCGTCTTCGGCTTTGTCTTTTTTGCAGTAGTTTTTTAACCTTAATTATTCTGAGATGAGGGCCTTCTGTGGGACCTTCCTTACATAATTCCTCGGTATTTGGCTGTGTTCTAAAACAATAAATAACCGGTAAATAACTTTTGGATGTTTTATTATGCCTATAAGCACGAAACGTGGGTAAAAGTACGCGTGCGTACTTTTAAACTCGCACTCTTACCCCAATCGGCAAATATATCAAATGATTGGGCACTACACATAGGTTAATTACTTTTTATGAATATGGTATACTTACTTAAAAACTACAATAAATGAACAATAGAAATATAATAAACTTACTGGCATAGAATCATCCATCTAAATGCAACACACTTTTCCCTGGCACAAATATCCAACGAAATAACTGCACTAAAGTTGTGCAGCGACCTGTCGCGACCACTACTGATATTGCGTCGGGGCAGCATGTGGCTCCTAAACGGTGACTCTAACGTCACCAAGTTTTGCAAACAAACACCTCATTCCCTCCCTCCTCTGTTGGAGATCGGGCTACTGCGTACACTTACCCACTGCGTTCTGTTACCCCGAATGACTCTAATAGTACATTGTTATCCTAGGGGTGAAAGTAACGTAAGTAAGCCAATAGATCGAGGGACTAAATAAGTCTTTCTCCCGAGGATAACACTGTGCTTTTCATTACGAATGCAAGGAAAGTCAAAATAAAAATAGAAAAAAATGAGTGAATTTTATTTTACATAAATCAACCATTAGGTGTGCTACTGGCCAGTAAGTATGCCCCCTATGACATAAAAAAAAACTTGAGTTTCTGCAGTATCCAGCTGTCAGTTGAAAGCGATTCTCCCTAGGGCTGAAAAGGGTTACTTTCAACCCGCTTCTCAGGCAACTTCAGACCTACTTTCCGAGTATGAGTAATTAAATAGTACATTGTTATCCTAGGGGTGAAAGTAACTTTAACTCGTATCATCGGTCGATAATATCGCATCCGTTATTGCGATGACTGTTTTCAGTACATTTTGTATTAGGATGGCCATGGGTGTTACACATTGCTGCGATAATAACGCCGCAATGGAAGTAGGACGTTGCGTTTCTCCGTCCTGCGATATTCCGATATGAGTTCCAGAATGTTTTGTATCAGGACACAAACGACCGCACACACACTTGCGATAATAACGTTAGTACTTGACAGTTTGACAGTTTGAAATATCGGAAGATAAAAACGCAACTTTGTACCTACAAGGACGCATTATCGCAATATGCGATATTATCGAGCGATAATAACGCGCCTGTGTGGTGGAGCCTTTAAGCTGTTTTTGAAATTAACTTTTGCGTGGAACATTGTAGTCTAACACCCCGTTCCCACTTGTCGGGTGTCGGATCCGGATTTTTATCGGATGTTCCAGTGACAGAACATTTTATATGAAGATATTCACACTTGTCGGAAACAGTTTTTGTGTCGACGCCGACAAGAAATTTCGGCTGTTTTGCAAGCCCTCTACGCCCGGAAAAAAATCGTGTCGCATCTCGCTCGCCTATGAGTTAGTAGCGCTATTCACATTAATTGTCGGATGTCGGGGCCGCTACCCCTTACTTTTTCCGCCCGGCGGCGCCCGTGCGTGCGTCTCGCTCTCGTCACTGCAATCGCGCGATATAATGGGCATGTTCACTAATTTTTTTTTAGTCCGTCTTGTAGATTAATAAAAAATATTGGACACGTATTTTTTAATTTTTTTACATAATTAAAAAATAACGGCGATACATTGAGTTTAAATTTCGCATGATGTCTTAATCTGATGCGCTCGAGTATTTCAGGCTATCGTTTTTTGCTATTATTCTAATCGGTTGTTCTAGACGCGCCCCTCTGTGTAGAGGGCCTATATTTGGTAGAGGTGCTCCCCTTATGTTAATCTGACGCACTTTAGTAAATCCATAAATCTTGTCTTGGGCTCCCGTACTACAACGCAGTTAGCTAAAATCGTGGTCGTGACGTCACTAACCGATATATATATATATATAGCCTTTGTATTTATCGTACTGTCTATGTAATATTATATTTAGGTATGTTTTTATGTATATATGTATATGTATATGTGTGGTATATGGGTAGGTACTTATATATTGTTGATGTGTTTATGCTGAGTATTATTATATATTATAACACCGCCTTCCTTCTAGATTATAATTTTCCCTATGCACCCTATGGTTGTCTGGAAGAGATCGCTCTGAGCGATAAGACCGCCGATTGTTTCACCTTGTAGTAAAATTGTTTTTGTAATTGTTTATTTTTAAGTGGTGTTCAATAAAGAGTTTATTATTATTAATACATGCTGAAAACTGTGTATATGAATAATCTGCAATTTGAACATGACGTAAGGGAGTTTTAAAGGATCATAAACTTACAAAAAAAGCCGTCGCGTCGTCTCGAACTCGTTTTACATTTTGAAGTAAATAATCTGCTGATTTTCAGGAGCCGAAGAAACAAAAATCGTCCATAAAGTTTAGAACGAGCAGCTGCAGTGAAACATGTATTCCTCACTCTGCCTTTTTTCCTTTTCACTTTTTCTCTATCACACTCTCGCACCGTTCTCACATTACTTTCCATCACCATGACGTCATCACAGCATATCTCGGCATTAAACGTGTCAAATTGATAACTTCCTTATTTGAAGTCGGTTAAAATGAATATAAAAATAAGTACCAGGCAAGTATTACATCGAGCTATAGGTAGTAACTAGTACACCTTTCATTTTAATGTAACTTTAACTGACTTCCAAAAATAAGTGGTAAAGGTAGTTAGGTATAACTTTTTTCTATAACAGTACGTATTGAACCGACCCGTAATTGGTATGTATTATATCGGGAGCTTTTTATTTTTGATGTCGGATGATTTTTTTTTTTTTGGAAAATTTGTATGGAACTGTGAAACTAAGTACCACGTAATTTATTTTTGACATGAGTGACTGCTTTACTTTTTTTTTCTGAATGTGTTATTAAAAAAAAATAGATTTTTTATTTTCATGCAATTTTCGCTGAATTTTATTTATCAACTTAAGAAATCTAAAAAAAATTATAAATATTTTTTTTAATCACCAGATTAACACTATTCCTCCAAATAATCGTCAGATTATTGACCAGGACGACTAGGTCATCAAGCTGAACCACCTGCATAAAAATCTGATGCGCTCGAGTATATCACAATAGGTCGCGATTTTTTTTGCATTTTCAAAAATCCGCTAAGAGCTTGCGTTAAGTCCGAATCGTCAAACTTTTGAATGGGAGCTTCTCTTTGGTTCACTTAACATCCTCTCTAAAAATCTGACTCAGCTCGAATATTTTTATTTTTTTATTTTTGACCCTTCCGTCAAATATTAACCTGCCAGTTTACATAGTGGTGACCCCCACTATGTAAACTGGCAGATTAACATATTATCTCCATCATCAGAGACACCGTGGAGCATATACACTACAATAATTGACGCGCTCGAGTATTTCCATGTGACTGTTTTTTTTACATTTTTGAAAGCCTGTAGAAGCTAAACCCATACGTGAATGAGAAAACATCAAATGGACGCAGATAAGCAATTATTAATTCAGAACGATTTATTGAGAGTTAGGGAACGTTTTTTAATGATGTGTTTACCTTATTACATTGCTTAATAATGTAACTAAATATTGAACATAAAAAATGTTGACACAAATGGCGCTCCTACTTTTAAAACACGATTTACTCAAAATTTCTCCAGTGTGGGTTAACACACTATTGCTTATCTATGTCCATATAACCTTATTTCGTTTCTACTTCCTAATCTTCAAAACCTAATAGGTCCCAATGACGCTCAAGTAAATGCTCATGTAGCATTAAGAGCGCCCGTACTATTGGTTATGTTTTTGATTTACAAAGCAAATTGCATCTTTTTCGATTTGTGGATAAACGTAGTTTAGTTTTTTTTCCTCTTCTATACTTCTCTTTCATTCTAAAAATTATAATATTATTTTAGTTGAACATAACATCTATATAACATATCATGATAAAATTGTAACAGGTCGATGTCTGTACATGGGAGATGAATAAGAAAATAGTACATTGTTATCCTAGGGGTGAAAGTAACTTATTTAGTCCCGAGACGGGGTTTGGCGCCCGAGCGTAGCGAGGGCGCCGATAGATCGAGGGACTAAATAAGTCTTTCTCCCGAGGGTAACACTGTGCTTTTCATTACGAATGTAAGGAAAGTCAAAATAAAAATAGGAATTAGCTAAAGAAAAAATGAGTGAAGATCGGATAGTCGCTTGACACTTTCCCACCTATTTCTTTTTCTTTGGCCGGCTAGCTATTCAGCCAGTATTTTTTATTTACATTGTGGCGACCTAAAAAAAATATTTTCTTTAATTATTAAGTAGATATTAATTAAAGAAAATAAAAAAATATAAATAGGAATTAGCATAAGAAAAAGTGAGTGAATTTTATTTTAATTAATACCTACTTAAACTTTACGTTATTTCAATTTTACATTGCGCTGGCTGTATAGAAAGTTGAAACATGGTTCAATAGAAATGTGAAAATAGACCTAGTTTTTTTTTAATAATTTGACAGTTGTCAGTTGAAAGCGATTCTCCCTAGGGCTGAAAAGGGTTACTTTCAACCCGCTTCTCAGGCAACTTCAGACCTACTTTCCGAGTATGAGTAATGAAAAATAAATTTAGGCGACTCTATGACTGATATAGAATCCAAAAATACCGTTTTTAGAATTTTTGTCTGTCTGTCTGTATGTTTGTATTCGTGCTACGCAAAAACTGCTGCACCAAATTGAATGCGGTTTTTTTTGTTGTATTGCTAAGGGTCTAACTTAGATACTGATGTTTCGGTTTTTTCGAAATTCCATCTGGAACTCGAGATATTAAAAAAAATGCTGGTCATCCTACTAATATTATAAATGTGAAAGTGTGGATGTTTGGATATTTGGATGTTTGTTACTCAATCACGCTACGAAATACTTCGAATATAGGTAACTGCATTAACTGCCCTTGTGGCTCGCGCTTAGTACCATGACTGTCGCGGCCGGCCGGCGCGGTGCCGCGTCCCCCCACACCCGCGCGTCCCCCACTGCTTTCCTAGTGTATGTGAGAATTTGCACATGTTGTGTTTGTGTTATTGACGCCAGGAGGTAAGCAGAGCGGCATGAAACAGATAGAATTTTTGCAAAGACCTACTCAACAATTCTCTTAAATCATAAACTCATAATATAAAATAAATAAATAACTAATTGATAATAATTAATTAATAATTTATATCATATTATGAGTTTAAATAAATAGCGCCAAGATTTTTGTTATTGCCATAGTTTCAAAATTATTAGGGCGAAAATATTCTGGATGTAATAGTGTGGATGTAATCTGCTGGCGTCACTCCAAATGGTTTTAAGGTCTCTACCCACAACACCGTATCATATCATGACCGTGCTAGGATACATAGGGATATAGGGACAGAGAAAGCGACTTTGTTTTATACTATGTAGTGATGATGTCGATTTGGAGGTGACCTATCTACGAAATTCTAAGCGCATCGCCCCCGCCTTCCGGTTCGAATTTTTATGCTGCGGGTGACGTGGCGGCGCGGCGCGGCGGCGTACGCGCCAAATATTGTGTTATAAATAATTTAGACATGGGCTAATAAAAATGAAAAAATATAACCTATATTATAATATAGTGCGATTGATTCGCTAGTTGATTCTGAGCAAACTACTTTCTAGTTTTCAGTTAATTTATTAACACGATGTATATTTTGTACTTTGTATTTTTATTTTTATTAAGTATTTGTTTTATTATATGTATGTTGCCATATAGCAGCAGCGCTATTTCTCAGGACAGGTAAATTGTTCAACGTCAACAGATAAGATTAGAAATAATAATATAGATTGTTTTACCTACTTATTTCATATTATACCTTCCTAAGAAATCACCAGTTTTTTAAATATTCTAAAAGTTTATCACCAAATCACCAGAAACACCTCCAATTCACCAGATCTGGTGAAAAATCACCAGCTATGGCAACACTGGCAGTGCCAGTCACTGTCACTACTGAGTGTTAATTTGTGACATAAGTAGTTTGTGGACATAAGTCTAGTTAATTTGTGGTCACCACGTCTACGGTTTCTTTTCCCGTTTCCGTGATACATCATCGAAGAGTACTTTTAAATTAGTTCTGTAGTCTGTCTGTACATGATATCCATTACCCACTGCACCATAAAATGTCTAGTTAATTTGTGCACTGAGTGAGCACTGAGCATTGAGCAACAACTAGGTAGGTGATGATAGATATCTACCTACTTTGTCATAAACGACGGCGAATATATTAGTAAATATTAATTAAACAACATAATATGTAAAAGAAGTGCAAGTTGGTGCCTAAGCTACGGTTTTACGTTTACCGAATTTTTATTTCGTCTGAGTTTACCGCATGAATTTCGAGATTGTCCCTTAAGTTTATGATTCTCGAGGACTCACGATAGGTGTAATAAGTATTGTTCTAGTAGGCAGAGTGAAGGTAACTCAGATTAACTAGACTTATGAAGGTAATAACTACGTTACTAGTAGGTATATTGTGTTGATGTGTATTTGACCGAGCACATACCTACAAGTTGGTAACTATGAATTTTTAGTTTTTACTAGTTGAATTGATGTGATTTGATTGAGATTCAGAGAACTTACTAGCTGTTCCCTGCGGTTTCACCTGCGATAAGTTCAGAGATCCCGTGGGAATTCCAGGATAAAAAATACCCTATGTCCTTCCCTGTACCCCTGACAATGTGTATGCAAAATTTCATGATGATTGGATGAGCTGTTAAGGTGTGAAAGCATAACAAACAAACAAACTCACTTTTGCATTTATAATATTAGTAGGTAAGGATTTACTCATTATCACTTAGTAGGTAAGGATTGCCTTTCAACTTTAATTTTGTGATTAATTTTTTTCGTGTAATTATTTTGTTTATTTTAGCAGTGCTAAGAGTGTCTCTCAACTCTACATCATGGATGAAAGAGCAGCAAAATTAGCTCTAGCTCGTAAAAAGGTAAGTCTTAAATACTGTTTCTATACACTGTACATACAGTCATTGCAGTGTCTGGTTATGTCAAATTAATAGTTATTACTCAATGCATGTGAAAGTTTTCACAGTATTTATACAAGAAAACTAAGCTAACTAAGGAAGAAATTAAGTATGAAATTATTATGAATAATTGTGGAGTTTCTTAACACTATCTTTTAGATGGGTCATAAATATTTTGAACTGATATTTAGGTGCTATCCATTTATCGAATGTTTAGCTATGTCTAGTCTAATGAAAAATTACATAATAATTATCTTCTTTCATTTTCTTTTGATATTACACTCGGAAACAGATTTTATTATTTAAACTAACAAATTATTTGATTCCAGTTAAAGGATCACCAGGAAAAAAAATCCTTTTTTGTACCAAAGGAAGAAAATTCTGTGTCAATAAAAGAAACTACAAATGATTACATTACTATGAAAAAAAAAGGAGACCCAATTACTGTATCAGAGGTAATTTTAAACGAATGTTCTCCCAAACCGGAAGATCAATTAACATACGAAGTTTTGGATTTACAAACAAATAATATTCAGTTTGACTCTGGCACTAAAAAAGAAGATATCTTTGTTAATGAGATCCTTGTTTCAAGTAAGAGAAATCTTGAAATGCAAGTAAATGAACTTCAGACCAAAATGGCAAAGTTAGAATGTAATTACAGTTTAGCATTACAAAATAAAGAAACATTGAAGTGTAAAATAAGTGAAATACA
The DNA here is from genome assembly GCA_907165275.2 of Zygaena filipendulae. Classification (NCBI taxonomy): domain Eukaryota; kingdom Metazoa; phylum Arthropoda; class Insecta; order Lepidoptera; family Zygaenidae; genus Zygaena; species Zygaena filipendulae. Next base: position 7,054,071 of record OU015649.1, read on the forward strand.
AAATATACTTAAAAATGTTAACAATGAAAATACTGTTGTAAAAAATGATCTTCTATTACAACAGAATCTTATTCAAGAACTTGATCTTAAGAAAGCACAGTTGACAAGTGAAAATAATAATTTAGTTGAACAGTTAGAAGTCACTAAGACTATTCTGGCTGAAAAAGAATCAGAGAATTCATTACTTCATAGCCATATATTAAGTCTTCAAAGAGATCTTGATGGATTAAAATTGCAATTGGAACAGATGACCAATGGCTCAACAGCAAATGCAAATGTAAATAATGTTCATGTAGATCAAAATGAGTCATTAAAACAGAAAATATCAAATTTGGAACAGCAAATCAAACAAATGCAAAAAGAACGTGACCAAGTAAACATGCACTATGAACATTATGTCAGTGAATTGAGTAAACAGTTGCAGGCCGAATTGAATAAAAATAATGAGTTGATGAGGGAAACACAAGAACTCTCAAATAGAGAAACTAGTCTTATTGAACAAATAAGTGATATGGAGATTAGATTACAAAGTTATCAATCCAATACTTGTACGGAAAATCCTGATAAAGCTATTAAAGATTATCAAGAGCTACAGTTGAAATTTTCCAAGTCTCAGGTAAGCAATCACAATCAATTGAAACTTACATTTTAGTAAGGGGCCATTTGTAAGCAGATTTTTTGCAATTATTGACCCACCCCTCCCCCTTGTCAGCAAAAATAAAGCGCTTATTACACCTTGCGATTTCAGGGCACCAATTTAGGATGCTAAATCGGATACAATTTAGGGTCGGTGAGTGAAAGAGAGAGAGCGAGTAATCACACTACACTAAATTGGGTATTCTCCAGGGTATGAAAATCAAAATTCTAATTAGTCCGTCATTTAGAAAATAAAAAATAATAGTCACGTATTTTTTGCTTTCTCAAATTAATGAAAATAAACATAGATAAAGCGCATTAGAGTTTAGGTTGGGGGACTCGTGACGTCAATGTTCACTATAAACCCCTTACAAACTGCGCCGGGTTGTGACGTCACGCGAAATTTCAACTCAATGTATCGCCGTTATTTTTTGATTACGTAAAAAAAGAAAAAATACGAGTCCAATATTTTTATTAATCTACACGACGGACTAAAACAAAAAAATAATCAAGTAGCCAATTGTACCCTAAATCGACTACTCTAGGGTACATTTTAATGTAGCGTGATCACTCGCTCTCTCTCTCACTCACCGACCCTAAATTGGAAACAACTTAGGGTCCAACCTCTTCCCCGTACTTACGTAAACAATGGTACAATTGATTGATTCACGAGCAGCTGCAGCAGTTAGAAGTCTAGAAATAAGGTCATTATTTGTAGAAATCCCTGTAAATGCATTTCGTTTTAAAGCATAGACAATATAAGGGTTGCCATATATGTAAAAATGTAAATGATTACTGCTGACGTAATCACCATTTAGATCCCCCCACCCCCCATGTCATCAAAGCCCCTCCGCCCCCCTATAGGGAAATTGGTCAATATTTCAGAAGTAGTGCCTGCAATAATAATAATAATATATATATATATATATATATATATATTTGTATATATTATACCCTATGTTCTTCTCTGTATCCCCGACAACCTTTATGCAAAATTTCATGATAATCCGTTGAGCCGCTGAGGTGTGAAAGCGTAACAAACAAACTCACTTTCGCATTTATGATATTTCTAAGGATTATACAACTTTTAATTTAGTGGATTATTTTTTGTTAAAGTTTACCCCTGTCGGGGAGGCAAAGTGGAACGAAAAGTTACAATGAAATGTCACATTGTTTTTATTTTTTCTTTTTGTAAATTTTACCCCATAAAAGGAAACTAAAGGCATAAGTTGTATGTACCTACCTACCTTTTGACTTAGTTTTTTTTCTACATTTATCACAGGAGGATTGCAAGGAATTAAAATTAATGTATGATACATTAAAAAGTACATATACCGATTGTGAAAGCAAGCTTAAGGAGTTTGCATTTAAAAAAGAAGAATGTGATAAAAATGATATTAGCATTACAAAACTAAATGCAGATATAATAAGTGATAAAGTTGCACTACAAAGAATCTCTGAACAGAACAAGAAACTAAAAACCGATTTAAAAAATTTAGAAGAAGCGTTCGTTAAAATGGTAAGTTTAAAATGTCATCTTGCTAAATTGTCTTGCATTTTTCTGTATGTATTTCTTTTAAAAGCTTTTAAAAATTAATTTTGATTATTTACTGCCACTGGCGGCCGACTGGTGCAACTTGGCGCTACGCTGTGACCGCATACATCACCTATTCCGCCGCGCTCTCGCGCAATCGCTAGTCGTAAATTGTAATAGATCGTCCAATCTCTGTGCCTATTAGAAACCTCCGACTTCGGCCAAAATTCTGGCCGAAGCCGAATGTTCGATCGGACACTAGGGAAAAATTGGTTATGCTTGTAAATCTTAATATATATAAATCACGTGTCACGTTGTTTGTCCGCGATGGACTCCGAAACTACTGAACGGATTTTGATAAATATTTATCAAAATCCGTTGTCTATGTCTCGGCCATATCTAAGAATTGGCCAATTAATGAAATGGCCGGCCACATCATGAATTGATAATTATTCTGACCACTGAGGCATTATTCTGGGTAAGGTTAGGTTTGTCCTGCTACTAACTCGCGCGAGCCGAGCAAGCGTAGCGAGCGTGCCGCGGCAGCGGCAGTCGATGCGCCAAATAGAAATGGTCAATTAACAATTATTATCATAGATATCACCATATTTTGCTGCTTGATTGTTATTACTGTAGTAGTTATGTAACCACTACCGTAATTACAATCTACATTAATATTATGAAGAAGTCAAGTTTGGATGTAGGGAATGATCTACTCAATCGATTTGAAAATTCAGGGCTTGAACTTTAGTACACTAGCAATTGTTTATCGTCGCGAGATTGAAATAGGTTAAAACAATTACAACTACAGACAAAAAGTTCTTCAATTCTTTGTGACGAAAAATTACATAAACTTATTTGCAGTGATATAATTTGTTTTCAGAGTGGAGACAAGTTAGAATTAGTAGAAAAATTAACAGCCGAAAAATATTTAAACAGAGAACTTACAATAAAATTATCTGATATAGAGGAAAGTACTAAAGATTTACACATAAAGCTAATGGCTAAAGATGAAGAAATGATCAGACTTCAAGCAAGCTATAGAGAAGCAGAAAAAGAAATCAAATCACTAAAAGAAGAGATAATTACATTACAAAGACACTCAAGTTCAGAAGATTTAGCTAACACTGACATACATCATGAATGTACTTTAAATGTAAACGGCACCAATGAAAGTGAAACTGTGGTTGAAATTCAGAAAAAATGTGATGACAATATGCCTAAAAAAGATGCTATGGTTAAATTGCAAGAGCGATTTTACAAAATAATGGAAGAAGTTGCTAATTTATCAGATGAGAAACATAGACTTGAACACATAATTTTACAGCTACAAAATGAAACAGACACCATTTGTGAATATGTTGCTCTCTATCAACAACAACGATGCTTATTAAAGAAACGTGATGAAGAACGTAATGAACAGATTAAAATATTCCAAGGCGAATGTGATCAATTAAAAAGACAGTTAGAAGAACTCAGTGGAATACTCATTCGATTTGCTGAAGATAAGGAATTGTCTACCTATTTCCAGATAGAATCAAGACACAATGATTTAGAAAAGGTAATGCAATTGCTTTCAAATTTAAAAAACAATACCCTCGTTGATTCTAAACGAAATAGTTTAGAACTGAAAAATTTTTATCCTTGTAGCTGTTGTTCTGGAAAATTAATTGATGTTTAATATTAATGCGAAATTCCATATAAAACATGTTATTTTGCAATCCTTCATAGGATAAACTATACAGTTTATTATTATTATTATCTTATTATAATTGAGTATTTTATTTTAACAGCCGTATATTACACACACCTATAGTGTATTTCAACTGTATCTAAAGTGTTATTTTCTAGGAATGTGTCTTTCACATTATCCTTGTATAAATCAAACTCTAGTGTCATGATGTTTGTCTGTGTCTTGCTCGATCAAACTTGAGAGATGGAATACTTTTTATCATGGAATATCACTGAAACGGTTGGAACTATTTTGACGGGATTTTCACTGGCAAGTGGCAAAAGGGGCATTTACATTACATTAATCACGTGGGGTTCGAAAAAAGGGGGGAGGGTTCGGAAAAAATCACGAAATATCACAAGGAGGGGGTGAACGGCTGAAAGTAGTGAGGTAACAAACAAAAAAAAAAACATAGGCGTCGAATTGAGAACCTCCTCCTTTTTGGGAAGTCTGTTAAAAAGCGAAAAAATTTAGAACCTATCCCTGAGTGAAATAAGTTACTTTCCATCTTGAAATTCCCGCGGAAATATACGATCATCATCATTTCGTTTCTTTTGTAAGTCAAAACTGCGGAATTTTCATACAAACTTCCATCCCCTAGTTAAAGGGGTTGGGGGATAAAAGTTACAAGTTTCATAATTTTTTTGTTGTTTGTGTACTATAGTCCGGGAGGTAGCGTTGCAAAAAAAAGTCATAGTATGCCGGCTGATATTAACATCGATAGTTGATATCATATCACTGATAAGTAAACCGACCGTCAGCTGGCGCATCCGCGGTGGGTACGGGTGTGAGAGGCTGCGGAAGTGGAAAAAAAATAAAAAAATAAAGTCATAGTATGCCGGCTGAAACTTTTATCATTAATAGTTGACGTCATACTGAGCTAAAAAAAATCGTCAGCTGCATAGTGGAGGGGGGAAAGTGCGTCAGCTGGACGCATGAACTTGTAAAAAAACACGTAAAATAAAGTCATAGTATGCCGGATGAAACTTAACTACGATGACTTTTTAGATAATTAGATGCCCGAAAACAACAGTCGGAGATTATGTAGCGGTGGGAAGACCGTCAGCTGACGCAGTAAAGATACAGATTAAGGTCCGTATTCCAGAAGGTGACTCAGATCACGTTTCTCTTGAGATTAGTTTTAAGCTCAAATCATATCTCAAGCGTTCATTTTATTATAGAATAAGTTTTAAGTTCTAATCACTTGTAACTAGTCTTTAGTAGAGATTGTGAACTCTGATTGGTTCTAATCACTTGAAACTAGTCTTGAGTAGCGATTTTGAACTCTGATTGGTTGAGTGATCTTGACATGACAGACGTAAACACAGATCAAATCTTTGCTTGAGTATAGATTAGTACTCAAGCGTCGTTCTAGAATAAGGAAATAACTCAGCTGATTGTTGATTGATGAATCGCGTTTCAAGTAAGGTTCTAAAATTAAAGCTTTACTTGAAATTAGTTTTAAAACTAGATTCATGACTTGAGTAACCTTTTGGAATACGGACCTAAGAGCAATAAACAGAATGTTCCAGGGTTATTTTTGTGTTTTTTACTAACCCCCGACGCAAAAACGACGGGGTGTTATAAGTTTGACGTATCTGTGTGTGTGTATATGTGTGTGTGTGTGTCTGTCTGTAGCATCGTAGCTGCCGAACTGATGAACCGATTTTGATTTTGTTTTTTTTTGTCTAAAAGGTGAATTAGTTAGGAGTGTTCTTAGCTATGTTTGATGAAATCGGTCCAAGATGGCCGCCGCCGCAAAATGGCGGATCACATTTTTCTTTCATTACTCCCTCAATATGGGTATCAAATGAAGAACTTGACTAATAGAATACTATAATTTATGAAAAATTTCAAATCCATGATGGCCACCACCACAAAATGGCGATTTTTTTTTTCACAACTCCCTCAATATGGGTATCAAATAAAAGAGTTTCACTAGTAGAATAATGTAGGTACCTACACTGTATCGATTGTTGTAACTACACTGTAAAATTGTTGTCCCTGGAAAAAATTATGAAATAAAGGATTAAATAAAAAATTAAAAAACCCCCTACACAAAATGAACCTAAAAAGCCTAAAACAAGTTAAAAAAGATTATGAAAAAATAGCCACAAATAGAACAAAAAGTTATAAACGTGACATCCTATAAAAAGTAAAAAATAATTCTGAAATTATGACCCTACGTAAGTACGTATGAATTTTTTTGATTAATGTTGTCGCGTCGGGGGACTACTCTTTAGGTACCTGTAAAAACAGTTAGTTAACTTCAGGCTATTGTAACTTAGATACATTACAAACCGTCTCACTTAAAAGCAAGAAATTAACAAATTTTTACCAAAAAAATTAAAACTGACTTCCAAAAAACACAAAACTAAAAAGCTTAAAATATCAAAATACCGATTTAATCCAACAGACAATAATACACGTAATACCTATTATTGGTTTGTGCTACCACTTTTCGATTTGAATTCGGTGCCAAGCCCGCTTACGTCTGCCCACTTGGGTTGTTCAGTTCACGACGAGCTCATGGCGGGAGTGGACTTAGCTCATCTATCTACTTACTCCATACTTGACTTGTCACCGACTTTATATCGAAAAGTGGTAGCACAAACCAATAATAGTAGGTATTACGTGTATTATTCTGTTGGATTAAATCGGTATTTTGATATTTTAAGCTTTTTAGTTTTGTGTTTTTTGGAAGTCAGTCAGTCAGTTTTAATTTTTTTGGTAAAAATTTGTTAATTTCTTGCTTTTAAGTGAGACGGTTTGTAATGTATCTAAGTTACAATAGCCTGAAGTTAACTACTCATCATCTTTTACAAAATATTGCTCTTCTCGATGCAGGGACGTTAATTTTTGAGGAGTTCTCCTGGTACATCACACTCAGTTCCACTTTGCCATATACGTTGTGAGTTGTGACGAGCATAAATTGTTTGGGAACCATTTAAAGTTAACGAATCGGAACTCGTGAAATACCTATTATTGAGTAGTTCCGATGATCATCTGTGGTCTTCATCATCAGTTCCACTTCTTCAAATTTTGCTTTCCGAAAGCAAATGAACGATTTACTATAAAAAATATTCAAATCGGTATAGGTGTGCTTATTATTTTTAAGAGTTCCGTCGATTCCTCCAAGATCACAATATCATCAGATCCCGATTTGGTGGCAATGGGACCTAATTGAGAGTAAACCCTTTCAAACAAAAAAAGAATTTTTGAAATTGGTCCAACCGTCTTCGAGTAATCGGTGAACCTACATAAAAAAAAAACATACATACAATCAAATGCATAACCTCCTGCTTTTTGGAAGTCGGTTAAAAAGTTAAAATCGAAATAGGTAAATGAACGTGTTACATTACGTTCCAGGTCACATTAACTTACCCAAAAAACGGGGACTATTGTGACGCTCACTAGTAGCAACACTTATGAAAGTTGTGGAGGTTTTGTGTTCCAAGTTGTCATAAATTAATATTTTATTAAAAATGTGGTTCTATCCTGCTTTTTAATTTTCGAAGATTGGTTTTTACACCCTCTCACTACAAAATTCGGCATTTTTTCTTAAAAAAATAGAAATTATTACAGCGTGACACTCCGCGCGTCGGAATAGCTTGACTGACAAGGTAAGGCGTAGTTTCGTTATATGTGTGTGCGTGTAACTGTGCATGTACACGCCGAGGCGTAGTTTTACGGCTTCACTTCTTTGTTCACAGCGCTCCGTCTTGAGTTTTTATTTCGTCTGAGACTATGACTTTATTTTTTTATTTTTTTTACCACTTCCGCAGCCTGTCACACCCGTACCCACCGCGGATGCGCTAGCTGACGGTCGGTTTATTCATTAGTCATATGAGATCAACTATCGATGTTAATATTAGCCGGCATACTATCACTTGTTTTTTTGCAACGCTACCTACCGGACCACTATTACTAGCTTACATGCCAAATTTCAGCTTTCTAGGACATTAGGAAATACCCTAAGAATTTTGATGATCCTCAGTGACGAAATCAGGGAATTTTAGATATCAATAAAAATCAATAAAATCTAAAGTATAAGAGCTATGCAATTAAAACTTTTTATGTTTGATAAGTCCGCTATTGACAACATATCCCGAGAATTTCGTTTATCTCTGGTATAATCTAAACCCAAGTTATAAGGGTTCAAAAAACGACGAAGCGCTTCTTGAAAAGATAAGTAGGTAGTGCTCCCGCTTCGCTTGGCTCGTCTTGGTGGGGATGTTCATGCAGTGACCCGTGGGGGAAGCGGCTATTCGGTATGTTATAATATGTAAGTAGTTACGAGTTATTTAGCTCTTGGATATATATACGTACATACCTAAACCTCCGAAACTCACGCGGATGAAATCGCGGGCACAACTGTACAGCTGTAGGTAGGTACAATAATAAAACTTTATGTAATGTTTCACACTTAATTTATTTAGTCAAATTCTCTAGTTTAATATTCTATTACAATAATATACGATGGATCATTCATTATATTTGTAACTAATGTCTTTTGTAGATTATTATAAATAATATTATAGATTATAAATACCTATACGAAAATGAGGAGCGTCGGAATGACGGTATTCCCTATATATATAATACATGGGTACCTACAGTTTCACTACTGATAAGTCGCGTTTTCGTGTCGCAATTCTGACGCTGACTTACAAAAGCATTTCAAGCAGCACATAATTATAAATCCTTGCCTTTTTTGCCATTTTCCGGTATTACCTGGGCCCACATATTTGGAAAATATTGCAGGGTTGGCACAAAGGGTTGGTAAAAAGTTTTCTAGTTTTTTCAAGACACATCTAGAAGAGTTTTAAAAAAAAATTACCATCATAAAAATATGCTGTCCACTGACTGACTGACTGACAGTGAATTTTTCACCCAAAAATCGGTAGGTATTGATTGTCCCGTTTTAAATTATATTTTGATGAGAAAACTTATTATGATTGTTTGAAAAAGAAAATAGGTAGTATGTAAAATTTAATGTATTTATTTTTATTTATTAATTTATTAATGGGTAGTTTCTTCCGCGTTAATTTCAGAGTTCTCGTGAGGATTCCGAGATAAAAAGTAGCCTATGTCCTTCTTTGTATCTCTGACAACGTGTATGCAAAATTTCGTAGTGATCGGTTGAGCCGTTAGCCGGAAAAGCGTAACAAACAAACAATTAACTCACTTTCGCATTTATAATATTAGTAAGGATTTTGTATGTTATTATAGTATAAAGGTTTTTTTAATGAAAAAAGTCATTAACACTATGTGTTGTGGAAGGAATAAATTATAATAAATAATTTTGATTATTATTGTCCTCTGTAAATAAGGGTGGTGGAAATTCCACCAAGTAACGCGAATCAGAGGTCATATTATGTATCTGCCGCACGGCTGCTAGCTATCCCGCGCGGTTTTCACCCGTGATAATTTCGAAGTTCCCGCGGAATGGTTCCATACAAACTTTGCAACCCCTTTTCATTCCCTTATTATTAGGAGACGAATTTTCGAAAATCCTTTCTTATCGGATGCCTAGTCATACAAAGAACACATACCTACCCTCCAACTTTCAGGTCTCTACGATCAGCGGTTTAGGCTGTGCATTGATCCATCAAGTCATTTAGGACAAAGCATTATATATGTATGTTTATGTTGTATAGGTATATCTAGACGACTAACGGCCGCACTCAGTCGTTTTAATTTTGTGGAATGTGTTCCCTATGATTTTTGGTGTTTTTCTAATGTTTATTTGTAGACTTCCTAAACAAAATAATACTAATAATGATGCCGCACTCCGTGACTTTCATTAAATTAATTTTAATTGACATTTAATTAAGTTAATTTAAACGGTAATTTAATGAAAGTCACTGAGTGCGGCAGTTTTCTTATTAAAATCTTTACTTAAAATTAAGCAATCATTAAAACAACTCTGAGCGCGGCCGTAAAACTCTGGCGAAAAAAACCCTGATCAGTAAAAAAGGCAACATCGCCCACTTTCGTCGATCGCATTATTCACCAATGCATATTGTCACAGATATTGTGAAGACTTCTTGCTCATTACCATAAATTACCATTCGCTTTCATTCTGGGTGCGTTATGTTTTGCTCCGACTCGCGACTAAGTTATTTATCAGGATAACACATACATAATTAAAGAGCTAGTACTATAACAAAAGAGTAGAATCCGCAATTCTGTACATTGAATATTTTTACCCAAAGTTAAGAGGGGGCGATAAAAGAAGAGGAACCAACATCAATCTCACTATGGGAACCAACCACAAAAAAAAGTTTTTAAAAATCTTTTCCGTCTGGTCGTGATAATCTCCGAATCTACTGAAAGGATTGCCATGATCACAGTTAGATTAATTAAGCTTAGCCTAGAGCAACATAATAGACTTTAAATCGGATGTCAAGAAAAAGTTGTTAGTTTTATAAAAACGTTTCACGCGGGTGAAACCGCGGGGCACATCTAGTTAGTAGGTAATGAGCAAAAAATCATGGCACACGCCTGTATCAGTAGTTCATGTTAGAAATGTTTCGACGACAACATTGAAATCCAGCTAATATGCTATTTAAACTCATACCTGTTATAAAGGGGAAAGATTTGATTTTTTGTTTTTTTGCATCAAATTTTGCGTAGGTAATATAGGGTACTTTTATTCTGGAATTTCCGCGGGATCTCGGAAATTAACGCGAGTGAAACCGCGGGGAACAACTAGTTACTACTACATTAAGTAGGAAAATGACTATTAAACCAACGCTGCATAAATCTTTTGGTTTATCGCGTTTGAGGCGACGCTGTTCGGGACTCGCACTATAACCAATTGGGTATTCTCCAAGGTATGAAAATCAAAATTCTATTTAGTCCGTCAGTTAGAAAATAAAAAAATAATAGACACGTATTTTTTGCTTTTTCAATTTAATGAAAATGAACATAGATAAAGCGCATTAAAGTTTAGGGTGGGGGGCTCGTGACGTCAATATTCATTATAAGCGCCATACAAACCGTTGTGAGATGTGACGTCACGCGAAATTTCAACTCAATGTATCTCTGTTATTTTTTGATTACGTAAAAAAAGAAAAAAATACGTGTCCAATATTTTTTACTAATCTACACGACGGACTAAAAAAAATTTTTTTGTCAAGTAGCCAATTTTACAATAATATATACATAACCTAGGTACACTAATATCTGACCTATTAAAACAATTCCTAAAAAAATAACAACAAGCATTATATTTGGTATGAAGTTGGAAAAGTTACTCAAACACTACTTTGTTCAATTTAAAGATACAATAGGACCAAAAAGTGTAAAAATGAGAGAACGCGACCAAATTATAACTCTATAAGTAGGTGCAATCAGTTAGGACATGGAAGCTGACAGAATGTTTTCTTTAAGGTAATGTTAATTTAAAATACCTTCAAATTAAACAAAGCCGAAATTGAGATAAGTGGGTATAAATACTATCATTATCACCTAAATTAAAAGAATTTACAAATGAGAACAGATTTTTTTATGGTTATCACAATAGTAAACATAGAAAGGCAATCAACCGGTGAAACCGGTGCTTTGGTATTAAAAAATCGAGAAACACTCAGAAACCTGGGTGTTCACTTGATGGTGTTTAATCCAAGGATTTATCCCAGTTATAACCTCTCGTATATCCTATTTATAATAGTGATACAACGGGAACAAAAATCCTAAACAGCAGCTTGTGTTTGTTCACTAACTTATTCACATCAGTCATCACTGAAAACAACTGGGAATGACTTGGGCTATTCGAGGCGGGGACAACGGGAATTTATAAAAAATTCTGGCAAGCTATGATGGGTCTACAAGATGAAGCTACTATAGAACCATTGTTCTGTTCTTGTTCTGTTCGATTTATTAATTTAATGGGAATGACTTTTAAAAATTATGTAAGAGTTCCTGTACCTACTACAACGAATTTACTTGCTACACTTGCATTATGTACACACATCATACCTTAGCTGGCATTCCACAACACTAAATAAAAATTACTTAGAGGGGCCGTTCAAGTATTACGTTAAAGTATTTAAAGTATTTTAAAGTAATCAGATTTTTTGCAATTATTGACCCACTCCTCCCCCTTGTCAGCAAAAGTAAGCAAAGCTCTTAGCCCTCCTCCCCATGCGTACGTAAATATTGGTACGCAGCAGTTATAAGTCTAGAAATAAGGTCATTATTTATAAGAATCCCCGTAAATGCATTTTGTTTTCGAGCATAGACAATGTGTGGATTGCCATATTTTAAAAAAATGTAAATAATTACACCTGACGTAATCACCATCTAGATCCCCCTATGTCATTAAAAATAAGCAAAGCAGACCCCTCCGCCCCCCTATAGTATAGTGCTTACGTAATACTTGAACGACCCCAGAGGCACAGCATACAGACATTTTAGTTTAAAATTTTTACTATAATATAAGGGCTTTTAAAGTTTGAAGCAAATGACTAATCACCAATCACAGAACGTTATCGGTCTGAGGTCCTAATTCAATATTAATTAACATTTTTTTGGTTTTCTCGCAATTTAATCTATCAAGTAAATCTACCCAACTCTCTGCTGGGTAGACCTAGCCCATTGCCGAGCCATTATTTCACTTTTAAAATATCTTAAATTTTACTTTTTGATGCTCTGTCTTATAAAAATATGGTATAGTGATGACTTAATAATAATCGAGTTGAATCAATAAAGATTCTTGTAATACTGCATCAACTCTGCGTTCTTCGCAGGTTGTCTGTGTAAATTGTTGTATTTACTCGTAGTATAATATTGACAATACGGTAACTTATGTAGCCGCTTTGTGCGAAAGGAATTTGGAATATTGGTCTAGACTCTAGACTATAATGAGGGTTTTTAGAAACGGCAAAAACTATTTGAATCGCCACAATATTTACAATCAATTTAATTCACACTCAATTCTTAAATCGTTCCTATAAACGCTTCACACTAACCTTTTGCCTATTCGCTTTTTTTAGGACTTGCAGCAGTTTCATTTGGCTGAAAAAGTTTATGTAATCAAGTATAAAGGCATAGTTTTCTACATATACCTACTGTACTATAGAGCATATGTATTATAGAGCGGCATACCTAGTACCTACACTACCGACCATGCTACAAATTATAAAACTACTAGCTGTGCCCATGGTTTCACCTGCGTGAGTTTTGGAATTTCCGCAGGAACTCAATTTTTTTTTAATACAAATCGATGATTTTTGCGCAACTTTAACCGTTTACGCAGCCTTCCTTTATATATGGACTATCCAACACGAAAATATTTTCTCAATTCGAACCAGTAGTTCCTGAGATCAGCGTGTTCAACCAATCAAACAAACTCTTCAGCTTTATAATATTACCATAGATACTAGTAACTTGTCATTTTGGCAGCTAAAGGACAAATGACAGCTAAAGGACTATGACTAAAAATGTATGGAGATTCGTCCGAATGTTCACCACTAACGAGACCTATGTTCACTTAAAATCCACTAAATACTGAGTCATTATACCCAGACTGCAATCAAAAATATGCTGTCAGTAAAAACTTGGCTAAGATCAAAGTGTAGTGGTGTACTTGCTATAGGAATATACTTTGAAAAAAAAAATCCAGACAGTATAAATATTTTTTTTTCTAAGAGCTGAAGGGATAAAACTAGTCTCATCTCCAACTTGCGCGGGGTTTTCGATGAATCTTGCGCACAATAGGGTACTCGCATGAAATTTATAAGAAATGTGTCAATATTTTAAAAATAGAGCCTTAGAAAAGCGTTATCGTGAAAGATTTACTAAAAAAATTTCAATAGTTTCCAAAATATTCAACTTTTAATTTTGTGAAACGGAACTTTGCAACGAAACACCAATCACAGCCAAGCTTGACAAATGGCGTCACTTTTACTTTTTTAGGAAACATTTACCTCTTTCAGAGAAGGCAAAAGAAACTAAGTGCATACAGTCAACGCATATTTTCCATTTTCTGAACTTTTTACTTTAAATTGCATCGGTAAGATGCATTTCGATTCTTTACTGGAACTTTTGGAAGTAAATCTACACAGTTCAACCTTAATTTCGCTTTTTAGATTATTAGGATATTGAAGTTATCTGTCTGTCAGTGTCACATGACCCTGTCAATACTACAGTGACATTTCTATCACAGATCAATAAGGCGTAATTTTGAACTAGTGACGTCATTCCGCGTTTCGGCGATAAGGTCTAAAATAAGAACTTTGAAACGCTCTATTTAATTAATTTATGCATATATTTTTTTCTTTTTCTTGCTTTGTTTAACTAGGCCATATATCTTTAAAATAGACTGAAAAAAAATTCATGCAAGTACCCTATTAAAATGAATTTAAATAAATAAGTAAAAAAAGTATTACCATTAGGTATGTTCTATCTTTAGTATAGTCACTAGGTACTATATTTTTCATACGGTCATAATTTTTTACTGACAGCATATTGTTTTGTCTCGTACTGAAGGTTACTCTCTATCTCTATGTGTAGGCAGTGGACTATAGTTAACATAGGTCTCGTTAGTGGTGGACATTTGGACCATTTTCAGTCAGTGTCCTTTAACTACATACTCGTATTATGTTGCCCGTGGTTTTACCCGCAGTAATTTTGGAGTATCCGCGGGAATGCTGGGTTACAATATAGCCTAGATGTTAGGGATAATGTAGCATTCTAATGATGAAAGAATTTTTAGAATCGGGCCAGTAGTTTTGAGTTAAATCGTAACAAACAAACAAAAAATTAAATCTTTCCTCTTTATAATATTAGTGATATTAGTAAAGATAATACTATTATCAGATACATAACAAAATTGAACTAGGGGTGCGTCTCTATGTACATTAAAAATCTCCAACTACCTTTCACTGCGGTTTCGCGCTCGTGTTTCTTCCGGATCTCTTTTATGTATCCAGATAAAAGTGATTTACTGCCTTAATACATACCTCAAAATATCGATGGTAGACCACGACACCATAAACACAGCCCACCGAAACGAATATTTGAATGACCAGCCATACAATAACATTACAAACTTGTGCTTGGCCAAAAAGTTCTTTGCCATTTTTGATACAAAGCATCGATTCAGTAACCATTATAGCACCGTACACCCAGCATTGTGTACCGACCCTTTTGCAATTAGGATCTGTTACATAAATATAATATTGTCTGGAAAATAAAATAACACATCGCTATACACAACACATTAAATTAAGAAATAGGAATTGTTAGAGCATGCAGTGTCCGAGAAGAGTCATAGAAGAAATCTCATAATTATCTTCATATATAAAAATGAATTGCTGTTCGTTTGTGGAAGTTCAGGGAAGGTTTAAGTATGTACATTAGGCTACTTTGGAGTTCCTGCAGGAATCCCGAAACTCACGCGGGTGAAACCGCAGGGCGCAGCCAGTTATTACATAATTATGTATACGGGTAATAAGGAACACGTTACGCCCATGTCATCAACATGTTGACCCGGGCGGTCAGCGGATAAGCAGACGCGGCCGTCAACATATGTCTGTTCGCTACACCTGGGCCATGGCTCTTCTTGAACACGGCAGTCTAGCCATCCCTTAATAATCTTACCTGACGGATGGTGCAACAATGACGCCAATCAGACAGAGTCTAGAAATGACGAGAGGATGAGATGGTGGCATTTCAAATATATGTTTCAAGAAGAAAGTGTTCAATTCAGATATCTGCCAAAATACTACAAGTTGGCTCAGTGCGAAAAACCTCATGTAAGTGCATGTAGGGTCTAACCATCGTACAGGAGTCCACTGCACAGGTGTAAACTGCAGTATAGCTCTTTTTATCTTTCCTGAAGTAGAAGAGATGTCCCTTAAAAAGCAAAAATACACATATAGTCATTTATATTTTCAATATTAATTATGTTTATAAAATATAATTGTTTTTCACCAATTTTACAGTCAGTTGTCTAAATTCTATGTTGATCAAAAATATATTTCATGCAATAAAGTCTCAGAAGTGAATGAAATAGGTCAAGTGACTTTAAATACTAATGTTAGGTGCGTCTCATTGACAGCTCATCTTGCATAGAGCACCCGAAACACAGTAGACAAATAATTCAGTGTGTAGCATTACATGAGCCTTGAGGGAGTTAAAGCTCACGCGTGTACTGCACATTCGTGCTCCGTTCGCTAGATGTAGATGCGCCCTATGATAAAACCCAAGGCTATACTTAAGCATCTGTGCCCCAAAAGTAACAACAGAACACAGGTTATTTTATAAAATAACTAGCTGTTCCCTGCGGTTTCACTCGCATTAATTTCAGAGTCGCTGCGGGAATTTTGGATTACAATATGGC
Source organism: Zygaena filipendulae (assembly GCA_907165275.2). NCBI lineage: Eukaryota > Metazoa > Arthropoda > Insecta > Lepidoptera > Zygaenidae > Zygaena > Zygaena filipendulae. The sequence continues at coordinate 7,070,325 of OU015649.1, forward strand.
TAGTCTATGTTACTCAGGGATAATTTAGTTTTCTAATGGTGAAAGAATTTTTGAAATCGGTTCAGTAGTTGTTATGTTAAATCATATCAAACAAACAAAAAATTTAATCTTTCCTTTTTATATTATTATTATTAGATATAAATTATTACAATGGACTATTCATAGCACTCACCTAATGCTTACCCACTTGTACTCTCTCATTTCAAGAGCTTTGCATATTTTCAGACCACACCAAATTCCTAACCCATTACAAATCAATACATCTAATATCACTGAATCCCACCAACATTCCAAAAAATTGGGCAGTAAATGAGCAAATGCAATTTCTGTTATTTCCCACATAATAGATATAGCCCATAACAGACCAGCATGACGAAACAAAATGCCTTTAAATGTCCAACCTAAAAAGTGGCCCCAAGCAAAAACATCCACATGAGACCAAATTTTGGCTATACTGATGTCAGAGCAATTAACAGCATATTCCTAAAACAAGTGTCACAATTTAATGTCACTCAAGGCATATTTTAGAAGTGGTTTACAATTTTAATAAACATGATAACTAATGAATGCTGGAAGCAATTAAAATTTTTGATTTTAAAAATAAGTTATATTATTACGTGAATATTTAAGATTATACACTACTTTCAGAGTAGGTCTCACACTCATGTTTAACTTAAGTAATAAGGATCAACAGAACTAATAATAACAAGTTTATAATAATGTACCAACCTTATCCATGTCAATATGAAAGTTACGTAAATTGGGATCAACCCAATACATGATTTCATATACAGTTGAATAACTTTGAAATAAAAGAAACAATAATGCAAGCAAGTAGAGGACTGACAATCCGAATACTATCCTCCATACAGCGGGATGTGGTCTTGTGAATGGGCCATTTGGAAATGCCAGCATTGATATAATAAGAAAAAAAAATATGACACAGCATATCCCCGACCAGATATTATCTTGCATGCTCGACTCATCCCTAAAAGAAGGTTATGGTTAGTAAATAATTACATAACAACTAATGTTTAATATTCTTTTATGGACTGTTAACCTCAGCACTAGCTGGACAACCATCAACACCCTCAAAGTAGTTCAAAATATTTTATGACTATTTATTACTGATTGCGAGTGTTGATGTAAGAAACATTACCTTTTGGTAAATGGTATCTCAGTACAATGATAAATTTTACGTTATTTTTCTAGGTTATATTATTAATAATACCAATATATTATTACCTGACAAATGCTGTGTAAATTACTGATGCAATTGATACTGCCAAGAGAGTTATTGTATGCGGTTTATAGAAAAATTCTAGAGATATATCATCTACCGGTCTCTCATTAATGGAACTAAAAGCGTCCATATCCAATGATTTTTCGTCAAGTTTGGAGAGAGGGGTTTTAGTCTTTCCTTTCATTGTTAATACACACAATAAGTATTAGTTATACATTACAGTCACCATGTCCCACAAGCACAAACTACTTAGAGATACTACCATCACAAATTAACTAGTTTTCACAAGGTTTTTTTTTTTTTTTTTTTTTTTTTTTTTTTTTTTTTTTTTTTTTTTTATGGCAATTGTCATTAATGACATTGTTGCCAGTGTCGCGTTAATTTAAATTGCAAAAAGGATTTAAAATGAACGAGCGAAAATTTTGGGCGTTCGTTGTAATAAGAATAGAGAAATGGGATGGGCTATGTACAATACAACAAGACAGAAATTATATACTTATACTTAAATAAATAAGAGAATATGAACGAATAATAAGTCATAATTTAATGTCGTTAAAAGTAAGAAAGTCTACTAGGATTTTATAAATTTTAAAGTCTAAAGAGTGAAGAAGGGTGATGATGGATGTGGGGAGCGGAATTTTACAGAATACAAGGTCAGAAAATAAATAATTATGGTTAAAACGAGGACATGAAAAGATGATGTGATTAAGGTCTCCTTCGGAGAGACCACATTCACACAAAGATGAATTAAGGCAATGAATTTTGTGAAGATGAACTGGGATGCAACAGTGACCTAACCTCATACGAATAATCGAGGAGCAGATGTAAGAAATTTTCAGTTGTAATGACTCGTCAACAATGATAGAGGAAGAACACTGTATAATATTTATGTTCTTATATTTTTGCAAGCACAACTAGAATTACATATTATTGTTACGAATATTGTATTTTCATTTTAAGACATATTTTTACAATAATATATTTTGACATCGTCAAACGTACATTTCTTCTTCTTAGAAGTTAGGCGAACCTTCATAGATAAATCATAGAGATAGTAAGTACATCTTCACACCCACCAAACTTTTAAGAAATAGAACTAATTCTATTTCCTATTATCTGTAAACCTATCTTCTTAGTTAACTGCTGCAACCTTGGTCCGAACAATGGCTTTGTAAATAGATCTGCCAGTAGCAGTTCTGTGGGTACATGCTTAACGCTCAATTCTTTATTAGCAACGCATTCTCTTATAAAGAAGTGTTTGAGCTTTATATGTTTTGTCCTTTGGTGCAACTGGTATGGAGGATTATCAGACAGTTTGATTGCTGATTCATTATCTACACAAATCACTGGTACTCCTTTAAATTTTGCAATTTCTTGCAATAGTTCCTTGAGCCAAATTACTTCCTTAGCAGTTTCAGTTAGGGCTACCAACTCAGCTTCGGTTGACGAGAGTGAAACACCATTTTGCTTTTGACTCTTCCACATGATTGGTCCATTGTATATAAATACCATTCCAGTGGTTGAGTGGCCAGAAGTGGCGTCTCCTCCGTAGTCAGCGTCGCTATATCCTAAGAGACCATTCTCCCCCATTTTCTTGAATACCAGACCCATGTCAGATGTTCCTTTCAAGTATCTGAGTATTCGTTTTAAATTCTTCACATCAAGTTTCCTCGGATGTTCAAGATGTCTGGACACGACACTCACTGCGTAACAGATGTCGGGTCTCGTAGCGACCATCAGGTAGGCTAAAGCTCCCACAGCCTGTCTATAGGGGAAGTTGCTGTCATCAGGTACATTATCTTCCTCTTCTTCTTCTGCAGTTGCTTTCACAGCTGGAGTTGGAACAGGTTTACAATTAGCCATCCCAAACCTATTTAAAATCTTGTTCGTGTAAGACTGTTGATCAATTGTTATTGAGCCATCTTTTGCCTTATGTATTTCCATGCCTAGAAAGTATGATGCTGGTTTTGTAGTTATCTTAAAACGGGTTCTTAGTTTTTCGATGAAGTTTCTACCAGCTTTCTCATTGGTGGAGGCTACTAATCCGTCATCAACATAGAGGGCTATTAAAACATCATTCTTAATATAGAGGCATGGATCTCGTGTGCTCTGTGAAGCCGGATTCATTGAGAAATTCCGAAATACACGTGTTCCAACACAGAGGTGCCTGTTTAAGACCATAGAGGCTCCTTTTCAGTTTACAAACTTTATTTGTGCCATCTGTGTAGCCTTCTGGTTGTTTTACGTAAATTTCTTCTTTCACTGTGCCATTAAGGAAAGCGGTTGATACGTCAAACTGATGCAGTGACATGTTGTCTCGTGCTGCCAAACCTAATACCGCTCTGATGGTACTTAGGCGAACAACAGGGCTGAAGGTTTTATCATAATCCACCCCTGCTTTCTGAGAGAACCCTTTTACCACTAGTCTGGCCTTGTACCGCTCAATTGTACCGTCTGGGTTCATTTTTATCTTGTAGACCCATTTACATGGTAAAGGTTTTCTGCCTTTGGGCAAGTCTACTAGTTCCCAGGTTTGATTCTCATTCAAAGAGGTAATTTCACTGTGCATTGCATCTAGCCAGTTAGTTTTATCGGTACTGTTCATGGCTTCATAGTATGTCAGTGGTTCTACAGGTTTTTCTGAGTCAATAGCTGCCATAACATAGTCTTCGAATCTTTTTGGTGGAACTATCCGTGATCTGTCACGGAGTTGTCGTTGGTTATATACAGGTTCTTCAGTTTCAGATTCACTGTCGTCGCTAGCAGCTATGAATTCATCAGGATGTTCAATGCTATCTTCAAAATCCATGTTGTCATCTTCAAGGATAGATTCATAGTCACTTTCTAAAGTTTCTGCATCATTGTTTCCTTCTTCTTGTTGTTGTGGGTCGTTATTAATAGGCGCGTATGTTCGCTGTTGCGTACTATTTTGTCGTTGCAGGGCATCATCATTATGCAGTATTATAATCCCGTGGTCAACATTATCGTCATCATCGTTCTTGTTTTTAGCGTTTTCAGTTTGAAATGTGTCGAATATTATAGATGTATTTTGTGCAGTATTTTGCTGTGCATATAACATTTTCTTTAATACTCTTATATCCTTGCTGACAATGACACGATTTTTTGCAGGTACATAAATTCGGAAAGCTTTTGATGTTTCAGAATATCCAACTAGCATACCTGGGATTGCTTTTGCTGCAAATTTGTGTTGTTTGGAGCCTTTTAGAAGAATGAAGGTTTTAGAGCCAAACGTATACAAATGGTGAATGTAGGGTTTTCTACCTACCCATTTTTCGAAAGGTGTCATTCCTTGTATGCTCTGGTTGATTGCCCTGTTCGACAGATAATTGGCGGTAAGTATAGCTTCACCCCACAAGTGTATCGGAGCATGCGACTCTAGCATCATAGTTCTTGCTTTTTCAACTAATGTGCGATTTTTCCTCTCTGCTACACCATTCTGGTGAGGAGTGTGAGGGGCAGTGAGTCTGCGTTGAATTCCGTGTTGCTTGAGGTAGTTGTTAAACTCTGTATTGATATACTCGGTGCCGTTATCAGATTGTAAGAATTTAATCTTAGTTCCAGTAAAGGTTTCAGATGCTTTGAACTCTTTGAACTTGCTGAGTACCTCGTCCTTATTTCTCATTTAGTAAACTTTGCAGTATTTGCTAAAATCGTCGATAAATGTGACAAAGTACCTGTTCTGTCCGAGTGAGGGTGTTTGGATAGGCCCGCACACGTCGCTATGAACGATTTCTAGTCTTTCAGTAGTTCTCGGAGTTGTTTTATCTGTAGAAGCCGGCGTTCGATGCATTTTTCCTTGTATACAGGCTTCACACTCTGGAGGATTTTCGTTTACATCGAAGTTCAAGCCGATGAGGCTGCCGTTCTTTAGAGCGAGTTCCATGTCTTTAATGTTCATGTGTCCAAGTCTTTTGTGCCATTCTTCCATTGAACTAGTCGAAGTGTTTGTAGTCTTCGTTTCTGGTTCTGGAGGTTCATCATTGGCAAGGTTATTGTGATCGTTAGGCTTCTGGGGTCTGACGTAATAAAGTCCATCTGAGTCTTTTTCGGCTGTTATGGTTATTCCGAATTTAGGGTTGTAGACAGTTGCTTTGTTTTTGGAGAAGGTGACGATGCAACCAGCATCAGTCATCTTGCCAACTGACAACAAATTAGTACTCAGGCTGGGTACGTACAGTGTGTTCATCAGGTTTGTATCTGTAGTAAGTTTTCCAGATTTGGTCCTGATGGATACAATTCCAGTTCCTTTAATTTCAGCGGAGATATCGTCTGTAGCAAAGCACAGTTTTCTTGACGTACTTTTCATGTTTCTGAACAGGTTTTTCTGATACGTCATATGAGAAGTACATCCGCTATCTAGAACCCAAATGTTTTTGTTGTTAGCTTTGTTTGTCAATAAACATTGCTGTGGTGAAACAAAATGATTTGTTTCAGGTTTGCTTGAGTGTTTAGATTTGTTTTTCGCATTTTTCGTCCAACAACTTGTGCATATTTTGTGATTTTTGCGCTTAAAGATGTTGCCTTGTCTTTTGCATATCTTACAGCTAACGTAAAGTGCTTCTTCGGAAGTACTTGGTTCATTTGAATCAGTGTTGCGGCGTCGCGCATCACTTTCTTCAATAATTTTAGTTTTAAGTTTGTCTGGACTCGGCAAGTTATCCTGGGTCTCGATCGCAATTCTAAAATTTTCATATTCGTCTGAGAGGCTATAGAGCATTATGATGGATAGTAAATCATTATTTATTTCAATGCCCAGATCATTGAGTTTGTCAACAGTATCCATAAATGACATCAGATGCTCTCGAACATCATCGTTGAACCGCAGCTTTGTGAGGATGAGTTGTTTCAAAAGACTTGCTTTACGTGCAGGTCCTTTGCTGGCATAAATAGACTGAAGCGTGTCCCATACATCTTTTGCTGTCTTGCAGTTCTTTACCTGCTTAAGCTCGGATGAGGAAATGAGCAGTAAAAGCTCTGATTTAGCTACTTCATCTAAATCTATCTCTTCCTGTTTAGTTGCGTCGTTGATGATTAATGGCTTGCAAAAATGTTTCCATAGTTTATTTTTAACTAAGTAAGCTTTGGCATGTATTACCCATGTGTCGTAATTTTCTCTACCAAGTGGGTTGATCTTCACAACTGACATAATTAATTTTTCGAACTCTGCTACCATGTAAGAAATTTTCAGTTGTAATGACTCGTCAACAATGATAGAGGAAGAACACTGTATAATATTTATGTTCTTATATTTTTGCAAGCACAACTAGAATTACATATTATTGTTACGAATATTGTATTTTCATTTTAAGACATATTTTTACAATAATATATTTTGACATCGTCAAACGTACATTTCTTCTTCTTAGAAGTTAGGCGAACCTTCATAGATAAATCATAGAGATAGTAAGTACATCTTCACAGCAGATTTTTTTGTTGAAATTCCATCGGGAAAACCAGGGTTTATTAGGGATACTTGGTTGGATTACCCCAAACCAAGCACCCTTTGATTTTTTAGATTTATCCCAGAGGGCAGACCAAGTTTTATATAGGGACTGTTTCGGGAGAGATATAAGATCATGGCAATAACATCGGAACGGCACCCTGTCACCGCAGACAATGGCGTCCTTGGCAACCAAGTCCACACGCTCATTGCCAGCAATGCCAGCGTGCCCCGGAATCCAAGCCATTGCCAGCTCGTGACCTTGATTAATATAAGATTTTACGGCTTTTCACAAGGTTCACAGACATACCACAAACTACTTAGAGATATACCAAAGATCATATAATATAATCACTACCAGAGAGAAGGTAATCACTACGACGCGACGTTTTAAGATATGGGACTCCCATACTGTAAAATGGAATGACGCGAATAGGGTACTTGAATGAAATTTATAATAAGAAATTGTGTCAATATTTCAAAAATAGAGTCTTAGAAAAAACACAAAACTAAAAAACTAAAAATAAAAAGCTAAAAATACCAACATACCGATTTAATCCAAAAGACACCTAATATTCTTATTGGTTTATGCTACCACTAATCGGTTTGAATTCGGTGACAAGCACAGAACACACCTACCCTGTGACAAGCCCGCTGGTGTCTGGCCACTTGGGTTGTCCTGCTCACGAAGAGCTGGTGGCGGGAGTCGAATTATAGCCCATCTACCCCCTTCATATTTGGCTTGTCACCGACTTCATACCGATTAGTGGTAGCATAAATCAATAAGAATATTACGTATGTTTTTGTCTTTTGGATTAAATCGGTATGTAGACAAATCACGGTAGATCCAGGACCGCTTTTTAAAAAGCAATTTAATGCATTTTAATACGTCTTTATTGTATGACCGTTACAATAAGAATGAATGCTTAAAACTAACATTAAAACTAACATGAGTACATGAGTACATTATTCTTAATTCCTAGCACCTTATCTCTATAGGGCGGATGGACTTCGCCGTGTAGCGGGAATGCTTGCTCAGCGTCTGTGGCTGGCCACCCGGTCGTTGTCACAGTATGATAATATTTATAATATAGAGAAATTATTCAGTACTTGGTACCGTCAACATGACTCGTCCCCCCGCAAGTTCGAAATTATTCAAATTCGCAGGATTTGAAGAATTTCGATTTCCGCAAAGTTTCATTGTTATAGTTTCGCGAAAGTGAAACATGAAGTAAATTAAAACAATGCCTATTACTAAATACAATATAACTGTCCAAACGCTAACACTTTTTAATGATACGATATTATTTTCACTTATATTATTTTCACTTTTCACATCACTTTTCTTCAATGCGTATGTAAGATACTGTAGGTTACTGAAATCCACTCCTTCCAGATTGACAGGCTTTCTTTCAGCATTTGTAAAGTTTATCAAAGGCAAATTTACAATGGGTAGTCCTGTATGAGTCGCTTCCTTTAAATCGGACTGTCTTAGTTTTATTGTGAAACCACCAATTTTCACGAGACAATCGTCATCTATTGTAATTATATAAGTGCCTTGAATATTCTGAGGGAAGACTTGGCTTCGACATACTCTTCGCAATAAAGTGTTTGATCTCGCATATAATATCCATTGATTGGGTTGAATTTGTTGTATTTTAATATCTTCAATTTTGATCGGAATAACGTCACAGGTGCTAGTATTCTCTATGAAGTTAAATAAATTTGCAATACAGTGATCTTGGATAGACTCGTATACATTTTCTGCGGAGCACACGAAGTAGGATTTCTCGCATTTTTGACATGGTTGTGAGAGTGGCTTCGTTAGTGATCCCTTTACTAATACGTAAGGATATTTGGGTAATATTACAAAAGTATTTGGATCACGGAAAACAGGTAGAGGGTACAATTTGTAGTATATAAAAATTTCTTTTCTTACCAGTGGTACCTCTAACAGAAACGCTATCTGATTATCATGGATGAATGACTTTAATGTAATAGTTTGCTCTATTTTTACAAGATTTTCCAAACTTACTGTATATGTTAATTTTTCATGTTTTTCAATATCACTTAAAGCTAATAACAACTTAGTAGAGTCTATAATGGATTGATGTAGAGTTCCTAATTTACTGAAAGCAATCGCAGTTTCAATTTCATTTAATTGGGTGAGAATACATTGGAAATTATGTAAAAGTAAATAATATGTATTAATAATGTTATTTTCTATGAAATCCTTTTGTTCCTTTATTTTCAAATGGTCCAATTCGCTTTGCAAGATTTTTGACTGAACATCAAGTTGTATTAAATTATTGTTTATAGATTTAGTAACATTCGTTACGCTTTGAACTATTTCAGAGATCAACGTTACCCTTTTATTAAGGTTTTGTTGATTTACTTTAATATTTTCTATAATTTGGTTATATTTAACAGCGTCTTCGTTGTCTAAATTTCCGGTTAATATTTTTATAATAGAACCTAAAGGGTTTAAAAGACCTCTTTTAACTCTAGCGATTGGAAATAATTGTTTAAGCTTGCTTAATGTTAAATTTTGTATGTACTCTACTTGTATTGTATCTTATAATTACATATCCTATCGTAAGGAGTACTGTTAAAATTAAGCTTAACTAAGGAATTAAGTTGTATATATTTATTTGAATTTGACATAAGGTCGTCTTGAATAATTTGTAGGTTCAAGGTTTTAATAATGATCCACTTATCATGGCTTACTACGGCAGTTCCTTGTTTCAGGGGTAGTACACCAGGGTTACTATCAAGTCGGTGCAGTTGAAGGCCTTGACATTGGCTCGTCGTCATCAGTAGTAGGAGAACGAGCTGGCCTTGCCTGCGGAGGGCGTTTAATATTTTTAATTGAGTTTTTAGCGTTTCTCCTTTTAAGTCGTACTGCTACTACATTTCGCGGTATTTCCCCGGTTACCACAGTTTTTTCATAGTGAGGTTTATCCTTACTACGTCTGATATTTTTATCGTCTAATTCAACCTTAAAATCGGATTCAGATGAAATTTTTATTGGGCTTTTAGGGTTCAAATTACTATTTTTATTTCCTTTTCGTTGTCTTTCGTCCACATTTACGACTAATGAGCTTGAATAATTTTTATGAAGGACGTTTAATTTTATCCTAGGTAAGGTATCGGCGTTTGTATTTCTTTCTTCGTCATTTATGTGATCTAAACGAAGTCTTGTCGGATTGTCAACTAAAATTTTATCTGTCTCACAATTATCATAGTCAAGTTTATTTGTTTTCAGTGTATTACTAGAGTCATACTGTTCTGTTTGTAATGGTTTGCGAAACTTTGTTGTCCCTACTTTGTCTGATGTATTTTGAATGACAGTATAAGCTAATCTATTAGTACAATTAACAAGAGGACGTGGCATCCGAGCTCCTAAACCAAAATCGGTTTTCTCTAAAATTTCCTGACCGTGTCCTAAGGTTATAGGTACCTTAACGCGGGTTTCGCTGTGAGGATCTAATCGAATTTCATGTATTGGTTTGTACAGAATAGGTATGTCTGTATCGCACGTATGTAATACTTGATTTTTCATATCGATAGTAGCGTCTAGTTGTTTTAGTAAGTCTGAACCGATTAAACCATCATATCGATCATCTACTTGAAATATGTAAAATTTGTGCATAGTGTTGTTTTTTAACGTCTTTAATGAAGGTATAAGTATAGCTTCATTATGATGGCTGCTAGTATGTGCACTAACTACCTGAAATGGTTCGTAAATTTTATAATTTGAAAAGAACTCGTTAGCTTTTGCGGGACTAATGAAAGATCGCGTGCTGCCCGTGTCGATCATAAATCGTGAATTTATTTCGGGGATTTCTATATGTGGGAGTCTCAGAGTACTATCGAAATTAAGATGTATTGTTACGGGCTGTTGGTATGTATCTGAGGCCGTTTCTAGATAATATGTCTCAAAAACTTTCTCATCATTTTGTACCGGTTGTTCTTGTTCGTACTCAGCATACTGGTTCTCATCATATTCGTTGTATACAGGTATATCATTATTGTCACAATAATCAGGGCTATAGTCGTAGTCATAAAGTTCATTATTATGAAAAACATTTTGCTGTGAACCTTCGATAAAGTTTTGTTTTAGTGGTGGTGCAGTACGCATCGACACATCAGTATTATAATCTAGCTTTTGAACAGGTTTATTGAAGTGAGGATTATTATTTAATTGTGGGTGGTACCCTTGCGGAATACCAAATTTAAAGTTTGGGTTATTATTATTAAGTTGTGGGTGATAGCCTCCTTGTGGAATGCCAAATTTAAAGTTTTGATTGTTATTGTTAAATTGAGGACGATATCCTCCTTGTGGGATGCCAAATTTAAAATTGGGATTACCATGATTATTATTAAATTGAGGTCGGTATCCTCCTTGTGGATGGTTAAAATTGTTTTGGTTACCATAAGGAGAAAAACCAAATTTAAAATTTTGCTGCATCGGTAGTTGCGATGCTGGTATTTTAAAACCAAAATTATTATTTATTGGCTGCGCAAATTTAGCATGATTTTGATAAAAAGAAGAATTTTGTGCTGGATTTGACGGTTGAAAATTCTTATAATTTGGTCTATCTTTATTTTTTGAATCGTATTGAAACTGAACATTAACTTCTTCTGTTACTATTGATAATGCATTCTCTAAAGTAAGGTTAGGTGGCGTCAATCTTAACCTTATAAGCCTGATAAATTCTTTTGGCAAATTAAAAAGAAAAACATCGAAAGCAGCTTGATTATAGATAATCATCTTTGCGGCTTTAACACCTTCATCTACGAGTAAGTTAACTTTTGAAAATAATGTACTGCGTACGTTTTGTACCCTTTTGCAGAAATCGATATAAGATTCGCCATTTTTTATTTTTAATGATTCCAACTCAATTGCGATACATTCCTCTGAACGTGGATCTCCAAAATGTTGAATGAAAACTGCCCGTAATGTATATCGTCCCTCTCGCTAAGGAGAGCGGCAGCTCTACCAGTCAATCTACTTGTAATACATTGGAAAAAGTAAGCTAATTGTACCGGATTATTTGGACCACCAAAGTTAATCAAAACGTATTCACATTTTTTAATAAAAAAATTTAGCAAGTTGGGCTCTCCATCATATTTTGGTATTAAATTTAGAATATCTTTCGGTATCACCTGAACACTTTGAGCCATTTTTTAAATTTATATTCACTTTAACACAACAAGTACTATAATAAAAGACACACACAATTTAATTCTTAACGCTAAAAATTATTAAAATTATTTCATAGAGATATAGAGTGATAGAGTCACAAATTATTTAAACAAATTTAATATAAGAACTATATATTTTATTTTAATGTTGTATTTTGTAACTAAAAATAATTATTCAAACAATTTATTCTTAATTTAATATACCGATTCAGTGTAATATCTTAATATCCTAAATATAAAATAGAGCAAAGTATTTAAAATCAAATAGATTTGTTATTTGATTAAAATATTCGTAATTATGTACCGATGAAGTGTACGACCTATAAACTAAATTATACCGATGTAGTGTATAAAATAGAGCAAGGTATTTAAAATCAAATAGATTTGTTATTTGATTAAAATATTCGTAATTATGTACCGATGAAGTGTACGATCTATAAAACTAAATTATACCGATGTAGTGTATAAAATAGAGCAAAGTATTTAAAATCAAATAGATTTGTTATTTGATTAAAATATTCTTAATTATGTACCGATGAAGTGTACGATCTATAAACTAAGTTATACCGATTTAGTGTATGTTTGCCTATTTTTGTGCAATCAGATAACGTTACTTGAGCGATTTTCTGTCTCTATAGTAACATTTAATATTTGGAAGTCATAGGGAAAGCAAAGGAAGTAAAGGTTGTACTCACAAGCCACCCATGTCTTCCAGCAATGGTCCTGGTCCTGGTCACCTTGGAGTCTTATTTATTTGGTTCGTATGGATACCCTTTCACACGCCGAACACGCACTTCAGACCGATTTTTGTGTCTTCGAGAGCACGAGCACGACGATAGGATATAGAGGGTATCCTACCGGCTGCGCCAGACAAATCACGGTAGATCCAGGACCGCTTTTTAAAAAGCAATTTAATGCATTTTAATACGTCTTTATTGTATGACCGTTACAATAAGAATGAATGCTTAAAACTAACATTAAAACTAACATGAGTACATGAGTACATTATTCTTAATTCCTAGCACCTTATCTCTATAGGGCGGATGGACTTCGCCGTGTAGCGGGAATGCTTGCTCAGCGTCTGTGGCTGGCCACCCGGTCGTTGTCACAGTATGATAATATTTATAATATAGAGAAATTATTCAGTACTTGGTACCGTCAACATGACTATGTTGGTATTTTTAGCATTTTATTTTTAGTTTTTTAGTTTTGTGTTTTTGGAAGTCGGTTTTAATTTTTTTGTTAAAATTTTGTTTATTTCTCGCTTTTAAGTGATTTAGTTCGTAATTTCTCTAAGTTACAATAGCCTAATGTCAACTGCTCATCACCTCTTACAAAATATTCCTTTTCCCGACGCAGGGACGTTAATTGTTGAGGAGTTCTCCTGGTACATCATCATCAGTTCCACTTCACCATATACATTGTGACGAGCATAAATTGTTTAGAAACCATATTAAAGTTAACGAATCGGAATCTGTGAAATACCTATTATTTAGTAATTCTGATGACCATCTGTGGTCTTCATCATCAGTTTCACTTCTTCAAATTTTACTTTCCGAAAGCAAATAAACGATTTACTATAAAAAATCAAAAAATCGCTATAGGTGTACCTATAATTTTTGAAGAGTTCCCTCGATTACTCCAAGATCCCATCATCAGATCTCGACTTAGTGACAAAGGAATCAATTTGGGAGTATCCCCTATCAAACAAAAAACCAATTTTCGAAATCGCTGCAATCGGAACCCGTGAAATACGTATTATTGTTGAGTAGTTCCGATGACCATCTGTGGTCTTCATCATCAGTTCCACTTCCTCAAATTTTGCTTTCCAGAAGCAAATGAACGATTTACTATAAAAAATACCCAAATCGCTATAGGTGTGCCTATAATTTTTGAAGAGTTCCCTCGATTTCTCCAAGATCCTATCATCAGATTCCGACTTGGTGGCAATAGGACCTAATTGGGAGTAAACCCTTTCAAACAAAAAAAGAATTTTCGAAATCGGTCCAACCGTCTTCGAGTAATCGGTGAACATACATAAAAAAAAAAAAAAAAAAAAACATACATACAATCGAACATAGAACCTCCTCCTTTTTGGAAGTCGGTTAAAAAGCGTTATCGTGAAAGATTTACTATAAAAATTTCAATAGTTTCCAAAATATTCAACCTTTAATTTTGTGAAACGGAACGTTGCAACGAAACACCAATCACAGCCAAGTTTGACACATGGCGTCACTTTTATTTTTTTAGGAAACATTTAACTCTTTCAGAGAAGGCAAAAGAAACGAAGTGCAAACAGTCAACGCACATTTTCCATTTTCTGAAGTTTTTTACTTTAAAATGCATCGGTAACATGCATTTCGATTCTTTACTGGAACTTTTGGAAGTAAATCGACACAGTTCAACCTTCTTCTTCTTCTTTAATAATGGCGTCTATAATTATAATTTGCCAATGACAATGTTTCTTAATAATAACAATCTCTTCATCTACTTCTTCAATTATGGCGAATCGCCAATGACAATGTTAGATTGTTCCCCAAGTTAAAACATGGCTCTTTTGAAAGTCAGTTTCCTGCTCAGGGTCCAAAATAGATGCTGATGGCTGAAAAGTGACTGAAATAACGAAAAACGTGACACGCGTGTTTTCGATACGGCTTTCACTCGTCAACAACCCCAGTTCAACCTTAATTTCGCCTTTGAATATTGAAGTTATCTGTCTGTCAGTGTCACATGACCCTGTCAATACGACATTGACATTTCTATCACAGATTAATAAGGCGTAATTTTGAACAAGTGACGTCATTCTGCGTTTCAGTGGTAAGGTCTAAAGTAGGAATTTTGAAACGTTCTATTTCATTAATTTATGCATATGTCGGCAAGAGGGTAGTTTCATTAAAAATAACTGTTGTTTCCCGCCGTCGAATAGCGGTTGTAGAAAGTTCGTTCCCCCGCTCCACTCTATTGCCCGACTCGTCTTTGTTAGAACTTGATATAAACTGCGGGCGTAAGCGACGGTTAATTGTTATTTTGTGTTCGGTTCAGTGCAGTTATAGTGTCGTATCAGTATCATATCAAGTGATTACGTGACTATAGTGGTTACGTGTGCTGTGTCATCTAATTGTTTTGCTTAAGTAGGGAGCACGGGCAGTGGAGGTGAGCGTTCATGCATTGTAAGGGGGCCCCATTAAACCTACACCTGGGTCGCAAGTCCCAGGCACTGCTCCGTGTTCCCTACGGATATCTGGTATAGTGTAGGTACATCTTCTAACTATGTTGTTGCGATTAATTGTAATAGTTTCTAGTACGTTCTAGATGTGTCACTCAGCTAATAGTCTTGGTCATACCTATCCCTGCCTTCAGTTATCATCATCAGTTATTCAGCTATCTTTGCAATAGCAGATAGCTATCTGCCGTTATCTGCTACTACTTTTCCTTTCTATTTCCGACACATATATTTTTTTTCTTTTTCTTGCTTTGTTTAAGTAGGCCATATATCTTTAAAATAGACTGAAAAAAAAAATTCATGCAAGTACCCTATTGTCAAAATTTTCGCCCATGCAATCAAAGATCATATAATCACTACGTTTTAAGATATGGGACTCCCATACTGTGAAATGGAATGACGCGAATTGTCAAAATTTTTGCCCTATCAATCATGGCGGATTCCCACAAGAATAGTGCTGTTCTGCTTATATAATATAGCGAATGGTCGATTTATCGATATCGATAAAAAATCAGGAATACTACGGTTCTATAGTTTTTTTATTTTATAGCTACGGAAAAAAGCACCTATGATGGCTTAATTGCTGTCGATTAAGTACTTAATGTATCTAAGCCATCATTGGTGCCTTTTTCAGCTGCCTCAAATAAGGAAAGTAGCTGGTTGGGAGTGAGATACAACATTTGAAAAAGGTATTTTTTTTTTATTTATTGAAACACCGTCTTGTGAAACGTGGTCAAGTAGACCACTGGACTAATACGGGTCACGGTTTTTCTTTCTGTGCGTAGGTGCGCAGCAGTTGTTTTCCAGAGGTTTTTTTTTTGTCAACCGGTCACTCGATTACTGGAATAAATTAAAGAACACTAAATTCAATAAAATAAAATCGAATGACAATGTGGCATAAACAAATCGTTAGATTTATAATTATTACTGGCAAGCTGCAATTTTATGCATCCTGGCTCCTGGATAAGCAACTGATTCTTGCAGTAAATCAAGGGTCCAGCTCAGGGAGAACACTTAAACATACAACTTTGCCCATAGTTTAAAACCATTTCTATTATTATCAGAATTATCACATGGTCCCCCGGTAAAAACAGCACGAATAAAATATACTTACTTATTGACTTTGACTTATTTTTTCTAACTCAATTGCACTATTTTATTTTTATCTGCATTCAACTGCTCTATTGATTATTATTGATGGAGTTGTTCGATTGGTAAATAGGCCAAATCTTTTTTACCGGTAGCCTTTACCCAACTTTTGCACCTAAAACAAAAAAATGGATTTATCGATATCTGTAAAAAAAAGTTGGTATAGGTATTTTCCGCACTATTCACATATTCTTTCAAATCACATAATAAATTTTCAAAACAGTATTTTTGTTATTTCAAGCACTGAATAAGAATAAAAACAACTATAAATTGAATAAAATTTACGTACCGGAATGGATCAATACTATTAAATTAATAAATAATAACACAATAACAATTAATTTTTCTTTCAATTGAACCAGGCGCCAAAATTTTTACCGCTAAGACTGAGTACTGACTGACATTGCCATAGTCTATAGCCATAGCCATAGTCTATTGCCATAGATCGAATGCCACCATTTCAACGTGGACACAATCCATAATTTTTTCTGAAGTATGGAAGTTGCGACAGCCTGGACATACGAATTACATACGAATTACTAAAATTGCCATTTAATAAAAAAGAAGAAGAAGAAGAAGACCATGTTCAATCAATTTCACGTAGGTAGCACAAACCATTCAATACAATATAATACTACTACACTCACGTAGTGATTTCCTTCTCTCTGACTACACCTTGCAATTTAGTGCTCTAAATCGGATACAATTTAAGATCGGTGAGTGAGAGAGAGAGAGAGCAAGTAATTACACTACACTAAATTGTACTCGACTGATGTAGGGTACATTTTAATGTAGTGTGATCATTCGCTCTCTCTCTCACTCAACGACTCTAATCCAAAAGGTTACTCAAGTCATGAATCTAGTTTTAAAACTAATTTCAAGTAAGCACCATTAGCACCAATTTAGAGCCCTAAATTGGTGCTCTGAAATTGCAAAGTGTAATAAGCGCATTAGAGATGGTAAGTAGGTACCAGTAACCAGGCGCGTTCCGTGGATTTGCACGAGTGCACTCGAGCGCACTCAAAGGTACCGTGGGAAGTTGTATAGAATTACCTGTGATTACCTTCTCTCTGGGTAAACTTCACCAAAAAAAAAATCTCTCTGGATCACAAACTACTTAGAGATACTACCGTATCTCTGGATTTCTCTTTACGTCGCGTCGTAGATGTCATTTCATTCTCTGTTCATTCCATTCTCCGTCTACGCTTTACCAGAGAGAAGGTAATCACTACGTGCGCTTTACGTTTACTCTTCGAGCGATAGCCGATACAAGTCTAGTTAATTTGTGAGTCGATATATAGTTCTGAATTTATGTTTATTCAAACTTAATTCTCGTTTCACGTGTTTTTGTGACATTTTTATCTATCTAAATGTAATCTGAAGTATTATCAAACTTAGATATCAAACCTACTTGATAAGAATAGATAAAATAAGATCACTTACAATTTTGTTGGCTTTGTATCGGCACTATATTGAAGTAAAGTACCTACCTAATGACTTTACCTCTACCGATATCTCCATGCGCTAAAAGAGATGGTCTAAGGACTCTTGGTTGCGAACGTTTCGAATACGCTAGTAATATGGCTACGACACTATTAGCTCCGGTAAAAACCGAACGAGAAATCCTCGAGCATTCAATGTCGGAAGATGATCCAAACGCTAATACACAGCTTCCGAGCGAAGTGGGCACAGATCCGCGATGGGGGCCTCGCCATAGGGGAGCTCAGGAGCTTGCCGAACTTTACAGTCCAGGTTTGCCCATGTTATTGTCATAGACTTTATATTATTAATATCAACAATTTATTGATAGCCTGGGTAACAAGTTCTAAGCTAACAATTTTCATTTAACAGGCAAAAGACTCCAAGAATGGGTGTGTTTAGTGGTTTGTTGCACATTATGTGTAAGTGCTGGTTGGCTTATGGCCAAACATGTATGTGCAGATGCCTCGCTGTTATTTGCCGGTCTTGCTGGTGTTCTAACAGCAGACTTTGCTTCTGGCATAGTTCACTGGGCTGCAGACACTTGGGGAGCAGTTGACTTACCTCTTATAGGCAAAGTAAAGTGTTTTTCTTTTCTAAAATAGGTATATACACACACCCACCTACATAAATTTATCACTAGTGTTGTATTTGCTTTGCATGGGATCATCTAACCAAATTTACATGTACCTATACTAAACATGTAAATTTGGTCAAAATCACATCACTCTTCTAAAGACAATAGTCAACATTGGGAGACTTGCCATCTTTATTCAGCTTGCCCGCTGTGTTTGATTGGCCTGATTGTCACGAATACACCGGGTATTCTTATATTTGAAATCATTTCAAAAGGGGAAATTCTCTTCTTTTTGTATTACTAGCTGTTCCCCGTGGTTGCACCCACCACCCACATTAGTTTCTGAGATCTGGCAGGTATTCCGAGATAAAAGTAGGTACTTATTACCCTACATTTTTTTGTACCTACCCTTGACAATGTGTAGGTAGTATGCAAAATTTTATGTAGTTTCTGCGTTAATTTCGAAATTCCTATGGGAATTCTGGGATAAGAAGTATCCTATGTCCTCTGTATCCCTGACAGTGTGTACATACAAAATTTTATGATGATCCATTGAGCCATTGAGGTTGTGAAAATATAACGAACAAACTTACTTTCGCATTTGTAATATTAGTAAAGCGCTCATTACACCTTGCAATTTCAGGGCACCAATTTAGAGCTCTAAATCGGATACAATTTAGGGTCGGTGAGTGAGAGAGAGAGCGAGTAATCACACTACACTAAATTGAACCCTAACAGCTGCACTCAGAGTCGACTTTAATGATTACTTAGTTAAGTATAGATTTTTAAAACAAAACTGCCGCAATCAGAGACGTTCAGTAAATTAATGTTAATTGGAATTTAATGAGATGTAACTTAATTAGTTAAATGCCAATTAACATTAATTTATTAAACTTGTCTGATTGCGGCAGTTTTGTTTTAGAAATCTATACTTTACTAAGTAATCATTAAAGTCGACTCTGAGTGCGGTGGTAAGTCAACTACTCTAGCATTCATTTTCTTGTAGTGACATTTTAATGTAGTGTGGTTACTCGCTCTCTCTCTCTCTCACTCACCGACCCTAAATTGTATTCGATTTAGAGCCCTAAATTGGTGCCCTGGAATTGCAAGGTGTAATAAGCGCTTTTGTCGTACGAAAGTCTCCCGCGATAATGAACGTAAAAATTCTGCAAATGAGAGGTTGACAAAATCCCATTCTTGGTATATACTTAGTATATGAGATCGATGTAGGTACTTAGATATTCGTAAGAACTTGGTCTATTTATTGGTATCTAGACACGCGGGAGCGTGTCAAGTCAAGTTCATGCAAAGGAACTGGCTAGCCAGTGCCGAGTGTAATATTACACGAACCACTTAGTACCACTTTTGACCCTTCTATAACTCAAAACCTCTTTAACGTAAACACATAAAACTACGTGTGTTTAATTATATCCATAAGGACATGTAGAAGCCCAAATTTCATGAAGCTAGCTCAAACGGTTATAAAGATATGAAGGTCAAAAAGTCGTAAATTTTAGCACTGACTGACTGACATATAGTACCTAAATCTAACCTACTTCCAGATGACCTAGAAGGATGAAATTTGGAATCCAGCTCGATAATTGTGTGTAAGCGTAGGAAAAATTTAAAAATAAAAAAAGTCAAACAGTAAGTTGTGTCCCCTTACAAAAAACTTGTAATACGCGCTAAACAACCGGTCAACGGTGTTTGGCACCACTTAAATAAACACAGAACAGAAGTAAATCTACATAAAAGCGCTACACAAGCAACACATAAACATAGGCACCGCTTACGAATACAGATTTAGATGTTCATGTTTTATTACATTTATGTTCATCCTGCTTCTTTCTCAACGATGAATTAAATTGTCATATTATAACCATAATCTCAATACCTGCCTAGCTTTTTTTACAAAAAGTAATGATATCCCACCAAAAACATAAATATAAAAAAGGAGAGCCAAGTTCAATACAAAAATTATGCTTGGCTGTGGGCTTCGCCGCAAAAAGAATGAGAGATCTAAATGAGTGTCAAGTTCTATGCAAAATCGAAAAATGTATATACATAGGAACAAAATAACATTATGAACAAGTATCAAACTCTATTTCTTTGCTTTATTGGATACCTTCAACAATTGCTGTTATTTAAAAATGTGAGATCTTAAAGTAGGTTAGATTTGACTTGGCCAGTTTTTATCAGAATTAAAAAATATATATGTACATAATATATGTTTAATCTAATATATATAAATCACGTGTCACGTTGTTTGTCCGCGATAGACTCCGAAACAACTGAATTGATTTTGATAAAATTTTGTAACCATTTATAATATGTGCCAACTTAAAAGATAGGCTAGTTTTTATCCCGGAATTCCCTCGGGAACTGAAGGACATAGAGTACTTTTTTCCCGCAACCTCCGCGGGAACTCCGAAATTACCGCGGATGAAATCGCGGGGGACAGCTAGTAACTTTATAAAATGACTGATCTAATGAAGGTAAAAGGCGGTTTTATCTCTTTACTAGCGAGCTTTTCCAGGCAACCTTTATACAGACAGCATAGCACTAAAGAACAAGAAAAGACAATGGTTATAAAACATTGTTATTGTAATGTGTAGGTACACTCTTATTTTTTTTGCAATGTAGAATAACAATGTTACATAGTGTGGACGTGTTATACTAGAACATAAGTTATCTAACATTTTAAAGTCTGTACCTATGTCGCGTCCTACGCACCGTTCGGCAATTTTGTAGAGATGTACAAACTCGGAAAAAACACGACTCGAGTTACAAATTTAACTCGAGTCGTGTCGGTCGGTAGAGTTACAGTCAGCAGGAAGAAACGAAGTGAATTATTTGTTAGTTTGTTACAATTAAATTTTTTTACATATTTTTTCTTCCATCCAATTCTCAGTTAGGATAGATAAGCAATAGTGTGTTAACCCACACTGGAGAAGTTTTAGGTTAGTCGTGTTTTAAAATTATAGCACCATGTTATTGCTTATCGGCGTCCAACTACCATTGCTTAACTTCGTAGGTAGGATTGAAATAAAAAGCTTTTCATAGTTTACATATAACTATAACGTGTACCTAAATTAATTGACCAAAAACCTGATACACCCCATTAAAAAAAATAAACAATATTATTAAAATATAAATTATGTCTAAAAGTAATTTAACATTAGTTTGGAGGTGACCTATCTACGAAATTTCAAGCGCTACGCCCGCGCTACGTGTCAATTTTTAGATTCGATTTATTTGCTAAGGCGCGCGGGGGACTTGCGCACTATTTAAATATATTATAAATAACTAGCTTTTCCCGCGGCATTTCCGAAGTTCCCGCGCAATTCTGGGATAAAAAGTACCCTATGTCACTCAGGGTTACTGTAGCTTCCTGTAAGTGAAAGAATTTTCAAAATCGGTTCAGTAGATCCAGAGATAGCTGTCCCGCGCATTTTCACCCGCGGTAATTTCGGAGTTCCTGCGGGAATTCCGGATTACAATATAGCCTATATTAATCAGTGATAATGTAGCATTCAAATGGTGAAAGAATTTTTAAAATCAGTCCAGTACTCACTCAATTTTGAGCCAAAATTTGTGCAACCGTATTGGAGATTTACCGGTGCGAGTTTCGGAATTCCCGCAGGAACTCCAAAGTAGCTTATAGCATCAGGAGAAAGAATTTTTTAAATCGGTCCAATAACTAATGGACCAATCGGATTGGATTAAATCGTAACAAACAAACAAACAAAAAACAAATTTTCCTCTTATAATATTAGTATACACTAGGTACTTCCAATGATCCGTCATCCGACGCGCTGGATAGGGGGGGGTGCCCACTTCCGGTGTTTAATTTCAATGGTTAATATAATGTTGGTTTGGATGGTTTGTTGATCTAAAAATAAAGAAATATTAAATGTATACGAAGTCTTTGTAAATAATGTTTAGCAACCTAAGTACCTATATCATACTAACGATAAGCTAATAAAAAAAACTTTGTACCAAACACATTTTATTGTAAGACTCATCATCATTATCATATCAGCCAAAAGACGTCCACTGCTGGACATAGACCTCCCCCAAGGATCGCCACAACGACCGGTTCTGCGCTTCCTGCATCCAATGGCCTTTACTAAGTCATCGGTCCACCTTCTAGCGGGCCTACCCACGCCGCATCTTCCGATTATTGTAAGGCCGTTCGTCCACGCGTCGACTCGCTCGCGACTCGAGTATAAAACGGGTATCATACGCGTCGCTCGGAAGTCTTCGCTATACATTTTCGGCAATATACTGATATCACTGACCCACTCTTCGTAGTGACGAGAAATTCTTCCCGAAATAACTTTCAGTATACTGCTGTAGTATCCGCAGTAGGCGGTAAGACATCATAATCGTCGCCGTTTTGTACTATGAACACTGGCGCTTTCGAACTAAGGTGCTCTCAGCGGTTTGATTACGTGATCAACTTAGAATCAATGACTGGTCAACTGCGTTCCGTTTTAAACAGTAACCAGTATACCTCAGTATAGTTAACTTTATAGGAACGGCTTCGCAATATACTGAATTGACGTCATACCTTACAGAGCTCGCAGTGCACTTTGGAACATACTCAAAGTAAAATGTCTTTGGTAGAGTCCGAGTCGAGTCGAGGCGTGGAGTGTATGTCAAGAACACGTAGCATACCTATGCAAATTGGACGCAGATAAGCAATAACATGTTAACCCACAAAATTAAGTTATTGATTCAAAACGATTTATTGAGAGTTAGGGAACGTTTTTTAATTATGTGTTTACCTTATTACATTGCTTAAATATGTAACTAAATATTGAACATAAAAAATGTTGACACAAAATGGCGCTTCTACTTTGAAAACACAATTTACTGAAAATTTCTCCAGTGTGGGTTAACACACTATTGCTTATATCTATGTCCAATTAAAGTTTCAGTCGCGTATCAATCGAGTCGAGAGTGAATCGACGCGTGGACGAAGGGCCTCATGGTGGATGTTAACAGTAGGTGTGATCTAAAAAAAAAGTCTCACATTTTACTGTAGTAAAAGGTTAAGCATTTTACTGTTTGAAAAATTAAAATCGACTTCCAAAAACACAAAACTAAAAAGCTAACAAAATACCGATTTAATCCAAAAGACAAAAATACACGTAATATTTGTTTATGCTACCACTGATCGGTTTGAATTCGTTGCCAAGCCCGCTTGTGTGATGTGTCTGCCCACTTGGGTTGCTCTGCTAGTCTGCTCACGACGAGCTCGTGGCGGGAGTGGACTTAGCCCATCTATACATCTACTACATATTTGGTTTGTCACCGACTTCAAACCGATCAGTGGTAGCACAAACCAATTTACGTTGTATTTTTGTCTTTTGGATTAAATCGGTATTTTGTTATTTTTAGTTTTGTGTTTTTGGAAGTCGGTTTTAATTTTTTTGATAAAATTTTTGTTTATTTCTCATTTTTAAGTGGGTTGGTTTGTAATTTATCTAAGTTACAATAGGCTCATGTCAACTGCTCATCACCTTTTACAATATATTGCTTTTCCCGATGCAGGGACGTTAATTGTTGAAGAGTTCTCCTGTTACACCACCATCAGCTCCACTTCACTATATATACATTGTGACGAGCATAAATTGTGTACAAACCACATTAAAGTTAACGAATTGGAACCTGTGAAATACCTATAATTGAGTAGTTCCGATGACCGTCTGTGGTCTTCATCATCAGTTCTACTTCTTCAAATTTTGCTTTCCGAAAGCAAATAAACCATTTACTATAAAAATACCCAAATTGCCATAGGTGTGCGTGCCTATAAATTTTGAAGAGTTCCCTCGATTTCTCCATCATCAGATTCTGACTTGGTGACAATGGGACCAATTTGGAAGTATCGCCTTTCAAAACAAAAAACCAATTTTCCAAATCGCTCCAATCTGAATCGGAATTTCATATGTAAGGATCTAATAATAGTTCCAAGTGTTAGTTTTGTCAATAACACCTATTTACAAAATTAAAAACAAAAATCCATAAGAATTTATGATAGGTACCTAGGTACCTAAATTGTTTCCTTTTTCATGCTTTATTTCCGCTTGGACATGTGCTTAAAAAAGTTTTCTAGTGTGTTTTTTTCAATATACGTCACTTTGATTTAACATTCATAAGAACTAGCCTGTAGGTAAACTTAAATACTTATATTATAAGAACTTCTAGCACCAATGGGTAATAATCGATATCAAGCTAGCTTTTAAGGCGCCCGGCTTGCACCAATTATTGGCAGTTGCATTGCATTATGCAATTATGCATATCGTGCTGTTATCGCAGTGTCTTGACTGTAAACTTTTTTTATTAAAACTATTTGTACACACCTAAGTTTCACATTGTAAGTCTTATAAAAAAAAATTGTTTCAGAACTTCTTGCGTCCCTTTCGTGAACATCACATTGATCCTACTTCAATTACGCGCCATGACTTTGTGGAAACAAATGGTGATAACTTTGCCATCACAATACCAGTACTAACACGAATTGTATGGCAACTGAGTACATATGACTATGATAGCATAAATGAGCAATTCCATTGGATGGCTTATTGGTATTTGTGTTGCATTTTCGTGGCGATGACAAATCAGGTAGGTAATTTCTTGTTTTAAACTAACTTTTATGCATATATTTTGGGTAAAAGAGAAAAGAGGCTTCGTAATAAAGGAACTACTTCAGTTCAAGGGGCCTGCCACCATTTTTTATATTAGTGTTATCTTACACTTAATCTAAGTTCAATACAGAAATATGAAAGTATGTTTCTACTCTGTCTGTTTTCATTCATTTATTATTTAAGTCAGACAACAGAGGGCTATTCACGCCAAACAGAAAACCGCGCCGCTCCTGCGTCGATGGATGCTCCGCGTTAACGAGCTGGCCCTCTAAATTAACCTCATGCTGCAGTTGCCTTTACAAGGTGAATAGACCGGATTCACGATCTTCGATTAGTTAGAACATTTATCGCAAAAAACCTATTAAACTTCTTATCACGATTGTTTCATCTTAAAATCAAGACTTGTGAATTTTAGTCTTTGCTCTAATTTGCAATGAATAGGATCGCACAAAGATACGCTCTCAAGATAATATTCTGTGACTAGCTTAATGCGCTTCAAAATTATGAATACAATAACATAAGAGAGAATAGGCATGTTTCATCAATCAAAATTTTATTTAATCCTTCAGTTAGATAGCTTGGAGGTAGGTACATTTTGCGTAATTTATTAAATATCTGCAAACTACCGCTCTTTTCAGATTCACAAATGGTCACATACGTATTTCGGGTTACCGGTGTGGGTAGTTTGGCTTCAGGAGTGGCATATTATATTACCACGTCGACACCATAGAATTCACCATGTCGCGCCGCACGAGACTTACTTCTGTATAACAACAGGCTGGCTCAACTGGCCTCTAGAAAAACTCCACTTCTGGTCCGCGCTAGAGACAATAATTCAAGCTATCACAGGTTGCAAACCTCGAGCAGACGATATGAAATGGGCACAAAAACGATCATAATATGAAGTACCTAGGACCTAGGTATTTGGCAGTTGCAAATTTTTTTTACACAAATGCGATTCGTCCCTACTGATTCAATTATTAAGCTTATAATATGTACTAAGTTAGGTTCTAGAAACTAGTCAAGCTTTTGTGACTTTCACATTATTGTAAGTAATTGCTTTTATTTAATTTATATAATAAATAAAGCTAATTAAGGGCACATATTGGTGCCATTTCTACTCATACACTCTTCAGATCAGATTCGAATTATGAATCTAGGAAGTTTTTGATTTCAAGTGTAGGTACAATCAGAATCGGCGGCATTTTATACTTTGTCAAATGCGACGGAAAAGTAAAGTACAAAAATAATAGATTTGACGGCGGGTCAGCCAGCCGGTCCAGTGGCGTCAGGCCTGTTATCCACCAAAGCTGAGAGGAGAGGAGACGTGTTTTGAATAACCAATCAGATATCGTTATTTCCACATCTCTCTCTGCTTAGCTTTAGTGGAAATGGATCAAGCGCAAAGGAGAGGAAATGTCACATTTTTCACATTGTTCACATTTTTGTGCCACGAGCGGGCAAGTGGCGCGGCAGAGCGGAGATGTGTGTAGCCGGGCGGCCGGATGACGCCCGCGCGTCTTTCCCCGCTGCCTTCTTACCGCGCTCTGCAGACACGAAAGCTCTCACAGCTCACATTCCGCCCCCACAGCTCACATCTCTCCGCTTTGGTGAAAAATGGGCCTTAAGCCGCAATCGGTGACTATCTAAATACCTACCTACTTTTGAAAATCCACGAAAGATTTGCCGCTCAACACAATAATGTAGCATCCTATCATGTATCTATACTTCTATACTAATCTTATCTTAATATATATAAATCACGTGTCACGTTGTTTGTCCGCGATGAACTCCGAAACTACTAAACGGATTTTGACAAAATTTTGTAACCATTTATAATATGGTCCAACATAAAAGATAGGATAGTTTTTATCCCGGAATTCCCGCGGGAACTCCGGAAATAATGCGGGAACAGCTAATCACCGTAATCTACTGACAGGGGTACAATTTATTACCCGGAATTCCCACGGGAACTCCAAAATTACCGCGGATGAAAGCTAGCATATTATAAAGAGCAAAAGTTTGTGAGTTTGTGACGTTGTAGAGGGTAATCTCTGGATCTAATGAACCGATTTCGAAAATTCTTTCACCTAAAGGAAGCTAGAGTGATCCTGAGTGACTTAAGGTGCTTTTCATCCCGGAATTCCTGCGGGAACTCCGGAGATTGCGAGTTTGTGAGGTTGTAGGGGTAATCTCTGGATCTACTGAAGCTATTTTAAAAATTCTTTCACTTATAAGTAGCTACAGTTATCACGAGTGACATAGGGTACTTTATATCATATCCCGGAATCCTCGCGGGAACTCGAGAGTTTGTGAGGTTGTTATCTATAGATCTACTGATTATTATAGATAGGAAGCTAAAGTGATCCTGAGTGACAGGGTACTTTTTATCCCGGAATTCCCGCGGGAACTCCGAAATTACCGCGGGGGTCAGCTAGTAATATTATATATCGCGGAATTTTAATCAGAACGTGATCTTCAATGCCTGGCAGTTGGCACCGCTTTTTGATTTTTGCCTGGTCAACCGTACTACGGAAAAAAAAGCATAGTTTTACAAAAAAAAATTTACAGTTTGAAAAATATATATTTTAAATAGTCCGTCTGGTTTACGTATCTATCCCACGTACCCTGTAGCACCTATCCCAATCGAAAGGTCAGATCATAGAATTGATCACTATGATGTGGCCTGGCATTTGCATCCATTTCATGATGGCCAGTTAAAACTGATCATATCGTTTAAATGTCAACGTTTGATAACTTTCATATTACGCAATGTATAGTTTAATTTTGACAAGACAAGAAGTTCGTGCCAATCCACACGATGTGGTGCGGCGCCGCAGCACAAGCCATTTCGCGGTACTGGCGACCACACGGGCACCGCGGCGCCGCAGCGGCGACAAAAAGAGTAGGCACGTCCATCGCTACGTGACAGAACGAGCCGTTTACTCCCCTCCCCGCTTCGTCTCGACTCCGATGCAAGCGCGGCGCGGCGCCGGAGCGCGCCGCAAGGCGCCATGTGGCTACTACGCATTTTTGTATGTAATATACCGCAGTGGCGCCGCTCAGGCGCCTGACCTGGGCCCTTATTCACTATGACCATAACACGCCGCGTTAAGATAACGCGCCAAAAAAATTGTTTCTCCCTCGTGATCAAAGTGGTTTCCCTTCAAAAGAACATATTCACAACGTGTCTTATGGCACACAGAATATCAATTTCTAATATTTTGGCCCCTGGAGCTTTCGGAATTGTGTTTTGGGACGCGCGTTATGGGCAAGGAATTTTGTTGGTTATAGTGAATTAGGGTTTAAATAACTTTAAAATGGAAAACAAACCTTTTTTCTTACTGTATACGACCTAAAACTTTAGAAATCAAGCAGTTCTTCTGATTTACAAGCACTGAAAGTCGTAGGCAAAGTTGTAGGTAAATAACGCAACATTGCCTGGAAGGATAACTTAACAAATAATACGATAATCTTTTCTGTATTTCTATTCCTTACGCATATTCCTTACGCATGACACCGTACTTGATTTTGGCAGTTAAAATATTGGCATAAACTAATAATTAACTTTTTTACAGCTTGTAGGCAATTTTGTAGCAAGTAGTATAAACTTTCCATACAAAACTAGCGGGGACAACCCTATGGTTGTCAAAAAAAAATCTTTAATCATTACCTAAACTTTTTTTCTTTCAAAAATTTACCAGAATGCTATAATACACGATAAGTAACAATTACAAATTTTAAATTAAGTATATAACATTACCACTGTGTCTTTTACTTCTGAAAGCTATTATTATGTATGTAATAACACCAAAAATAGAAACAAAATGCAAAGCATTGGTATTAAATATTCTCTTCAACACAAAAATTACTAAAAAAATATCATATCTCCCTGATGTTTTTTACAGCACTGGGAAACTACAGGCAGAAAGGAATATAATATAGGTAATAAAAAAAAAAATAATAATAAAATCCAGTCAGTGACAACCCTAGACCTAGGCAATGTTGTGTTAGTCAATTTTATGAAACATTGTACAACATTGTCTTCTATGTTATTTGGATGAAATCGTGTCTATTATACATAAAAATTGCAAAAGAAATGGAAAATAGAGAGTATTGTCTTACCCTCAAACGATACCACTACACGAAAACACCGGTTTAATTCCAGATATTTCAAAAGTTGTGGGACACAAAATATTTTCGTCTGCGCACACCGAGTTTTGTCGCTTCTGACAGAGCAACAACGGAGTTAAAATAAATAATGTGATGCCAGATGAATGTAAAATCACTACAAAATTGTAAAAAGAAGATTATACGGAACAAACACGAGATATCGCAATCGAAACCATATCGGCGAAGTTGGACCCACTTGGCAAAGTTGCAGCGTTCTACGGTTTATCAAAACTTTTTTAACATCCTCCCTTTTTGGGAATTTTTTGGTGTAACTGAGGGTTTAATCCAATCGATTTTAAAATATTTTCCAGTCCTGGCTTATGAATGGCTTATGTTAAGATGTCACCGATGCCGATGTCAGCACATTGGTATTCGGTGGAAACATATTTTACTCTTAGTTAATCATCGGTGACCAACTCTCTGACATAAAAATGTCTTAAAGCAATGTGTTTCCTAACTATGTCCTTCTATGCATTTCTGGGTTTTGTAACAGCTTTATAGCAGCATCATTATCTATTTTTAGTGTTGGAACTTCATTTAGTTGAGTTACTTCCAGGGGCGTCGACTCCGTGGGTGCTCGGGTGCTCCAGCACCCACGAGAGGTAAATAGTGGGTGCCGAGCACCCACGATTATGAATATCTAAAATAATTCTCTTTCTCATCTTTTAACTAAATCTAAATAATATAGGTACTGAAATGTGTGTGTCCCCATACAAAACACTTGTATACGCGCTAAACAACCGGCCAACGGTGTGTTGTTTAGCGCGTATTTTTTATATTCTATACAAAAAGTAATGATATCCCACCAAAAACATAAATGTAAAAAAGGAACCAAGTTCAATACAAAAATTATGCTTGACTGTGGGCTTTACCGCAAAAAGAGTGGAGATCTAAATGAGTGCCAAATTATTTAAAAATGTGAGATATTAAAGTAGTTTAGATTTGAATTGGTCAGTTTTTATCAGAATTAAAATATAAATACACATATATGTACTTAATAACTTCATAAAATGACTGATGTAATGAAAACTGGCCAAGTCAAGTCTAACCTACTTTAAGATCTCACATTTTTAAATAACTTGGCGCTCATTTAGATCTCCATTCTTTTTGCGGCGAAGCCCACAGCCAAGCATAATTTTTGTATTGAACTTGGCTCTCCTTTTTTACATTTATGTTTTTGGTGGGATAATAATAATTGGAGTACCTACCTACTGACACGTTTGCAGTCACTCATTCCAAATCGTTCTAGGAGCTTCTCAGCATAGTGTTTTAAGGGTACGGTGTAGCGAATGAGCGATTGTTGAAAAAAAAAAACAATTGTCGATTTAGTAGTTCCTCACTATCATTATTCGAATAACAATCGACGAACTAAATTGTAAGGACCTACTACTGCGACGTGTGCGTGCGCTGCCCGGGTGTACTTACGTTTATTTTCTCCCAAAGAAACGCTTCTCTTCTTTCATCTCTATGCGAGTAGGAGGCTGATCGCGCTATTTTAGAACGATATTATCAAAACAAAACCGTGAAATGTCACATACCTATTTGTTTTTAGGTTTTAGGTCGTGACGCGCTCGTTCAAGTTCGATCCAAGGTTAAAAAACATGATTTTCAATGACTTCAAAAAGTAGTTTATCAAAATAAGAATTGAATCGTCATCTTTAAAATAATCAGCGAGTTATGAAGTATCTACCTATGATTGAAATATTATTTTGAAAGACATTACAACGATTTGTTTTGGTAATGTCGTTAAGAAATAACGCGCTCGGCCTCATTCCGTAAGTACCTACCTAGGTACATAGTAATTTGTAATAACGAGGAGGACATAGGTACCGCACCTATGTCACTCGTTACGATATCCTCCCTCTTTTTGAAAAGAAGTTCCTTAACGTACGGTAAGGATGAGGAAAGGAGAATAGTCCCCGTCCCCTTAGGGCGTCATATAGGGTGTCGTGCCGTCTGCACTATCCCGTGTTATGTTTGCCCGAATTCAATTAAGTACAGGTTTACACGGACGACAAATTGCTATAATATAATCTCGCACAAGCCATGAAATGTAAAGCATGGTAATATAATGATGAGACGATGATGAGATAATAATGGAATGGATAACAGAACAGTATAATGGATAGGCGGGCATGTCCGGACTATTAAATGAGCGACACATCTAGAGCGAGTTGCATCAACATAGTTATGAGTTATCCAGCATACCGGATATCCGTAGGGAACACGGAGCAGTGCCTGGGACTTGCGACCCAGGTGTAGGTTTAAAGCAAAAGTGTGAGCAGGTGACGGGTCCATTTCCATTTTCTCTTTGGTTCGAATTGCAGTCAGAGGCATATCTACCCATGATGTAGGGTGCGCATTGCTCACCGCTCGCGGGCGCAGCGATCCTAGGGGGCACCGAGCGCCGCTCGCTACGAAGACCCAATGGCGCGCGCGTTCGCCGGCCGCGATACTTTCAATGATCAACGTAAAAAGAGCCTCGCCTTGCATACATCCTGCACAGCATCCGGAGCTCTGCTTGTATACTACCACTCATCACTATAACTATTACAATCGCATATATACCATACAAACAATAGAAATAGAACACTTCTTACGATCACTCAAGTCGAGCAGAGTGACTTACTACCAAGACAAGCGCTCGCCTGGCATGATACTAGTATTTATTGTTACCCACAACCCTACCAACGGCCGCGAGGGACTTTAATTCTGAGGTGGGTACAAACTAAATAACAGTGTTGCTATAACATAATGCTAGAATTCCTAATCGTAACATATGACATCTCGCGCTTTGCGCGACATAGGGTGCACGGTGCACACTCAGGGTGCACAGTGGCGTAGCGTGCCTCGGCGGGGCCCTGTATCAAAATGAAACCAAACCAAATTAAATGAAGGTAAAGATTTCTCACAAAAGAAAGCTAGCCAAACAATAGGCTATTTGAATAGGTACTTTTTTTTCTAAATTCTATTTAACTAGTCCGTCAGTTAGATAATAAAAAAGTAATGGACATTACTCTTCGTAGAATATGTCTCTCGTAGACATATTTTTTACTATTTCAAATTAATGCAAATATGTATACCTACTTACCCAGGGGCGGATCCAGGATTTGGTTGAGGGGGGGCAATTTGGTTACACCATGAAATTTTTTGAATTAACAGGATAGACAAAAAAGTCCATTAATAAAATTTAAGTGCTTCATATTGAGAGCATCTGAATTGAGCTTATGTATGTATTATTGTTGAAGTGGGCAATATAACACTAGGTTGTCTATGGGCGCTGCTCTATGCCGCCCTCTTCTCTATGCTGTCTGTGTTCTGGAGCCAAAATAATGTGTGCCTAACAATAGCTGTGTGAAATTGTAACTAACTATAAAATCATTAAAATAAATCTTTATTACGTTCCTCCCAAACACTGCACTCTTTTAATTACCAACCTTAACAGGTTATGGGCCCAGACCCGCTAAAAGAGGAGGAACAGACGTGTTGTGCAGAGTTATAAAACAATTTCGAAGAGAAGCGTCCAAGATGGAGACCGGGTGCTCACATTCACAGAGCGTTCATAAGTTGAACGATACGAACTACGCCGTGTGGAAGTATCAACTGCAAATAATATTGCGTTCGAGAGGGCTCTTATCAGTTGTCGACGGGAGCCGAATAAAACCAGAAGTAATAGAGGGAGATGTTACCTCGAAAAGTAACTTTACAAAATGGCTGGACGACGATGCGAAGGCGCAAGAATTGTTAGTGACGCGGGTTCAAGACAAGGTATTAACACACCTACTATCCTGTAAAAGTAGCGCCGAGATCTGGCAAAAGCTTGCAACGATTTATGAGCCAAAGTCGAAGGTTAGCGTTCACTTGGTTCAACAGAAGTTTTTCAACCTTAAATTCGAAGAGCCGGTCGCAGGTTTTATCTCGCAGCTTGAAGATTTGCGCCATCAACTGGACGGGTTTGGTGAGAAGATGTCAGACACGATGCTCATTACCAAAATTTTAATGACATTGCCTGAGAAGTATAGGCATTTCGTCTCGGCGTGGGAGTCCGTTCCAGAAAGTTGTCAGAGCTTCCAAACTCTGGTATCACGGTTGCTGATTGAAGAAGAAAGGTATCGCGCGGAGCCTGAGCAGTCGTCAGCACTTGTGGCAACCCAGCGACGTCGGGTTAACCACAAATATAAAAGTGAAAGTGAAAGTGTAGTGCTAAAGTGCTTTGAGTGTGGAAAGCAAGGCCATTTAAGGAGAGACTGTAGGCAACGGAAATGTCATTTTTGTCATAAGGCAGGACACTTAATTAAAGACTGTAAGATGATAAACAATAAACAAAATGTAAGCATACAAAATGAAAATAAAAATGCTTTCGTTATGTCACCGAGAGTTGAAGGTAATGTATTCATTTTAGATTCAGGTGCAAGTGAGCACATGACTCACTCTAAAAATCTATTCTTAACGTTTCAAAACTTATCAAATAGGTATGTAACTGTGGGTGATGGAAAGCAACTTGAAGTTAAAGGTGTGGGAAATATTGAGTTGTCTGCTTTCAATGGAGATGAATACATACCTACAACTCTCAATAATGTCTTGTATGTGCCGGAATTAAGTGCCAATTTGTTCTCATTAGGGTGTGCGTTGGACAGAGGTCACATGATGATATCTACTGTAACCGGGTGTAAATTATTAAAAGAAGGGAGGGTTGTTGCTTTAGCTGACCGTGTCGATAAAATGTATATCATGAAATTTAAGATGGATCACATTGCTTTAGTTACATTGTCTGAGTGGCATGAACGCATGGCTCACCAAAATTTTCGCTATGTTAAACAATGTTTAGATTTAAATAATGTTAAGTATGAAGGACAGACTGAGCAGTGTCATTCGTGTATTCAAGGGAAACAGCATAGGGGTCCATTCAGTGCCAGCGAAAGTCGAGCAGAGAAGCCGGGTGAATTAATACATATGGATCTATGCGGAGAGATGACACCAGCTTCATTAGGAGGGTCGCTGTATTTTCTATTAATAAAAGACGATTATAGCAGTTATAGAAATGTTTATTTTATGCGGCACAAATCTGAAACAAAAATTTTAATTGAAGAATTCATAGCAAGATTTGAAAATGAGTTCAGCTGTAAAATAAAAAGGGTGCGGTCAGACAATGGAAAAGAATTCATTAATCAGGATGTGGAGAAAATGTTCAAATCAAAGGGGATCATACATGAGACAACGGTTTGCTACACACCGGAGCAAAATGGAAGAATTGAAAGAGAAATGAGGACAATCGTGGAGTCAGCAAGAACGATGATTATACAAGGAGAACTAAGTAAGGAGATGTGGGCTGAAGCAGTCAACACTGCTGTGTTCACCATAAACAGAACTGGAGCAAGCAAGGAAAAAGGGAAGACACCGTACGAGCTGCTATACAAAAAGAGTTTTGATCTAAATTACCTAAGGACCTTTGGTACCGAGGTGTACATTCATGTACCTAAAGAAAGAAGAACAAAATGGGACTCCAAAAGCAAGCGAGGAATTTTCGTCGGTTATGGAGAACATTGTAAGGGTTACAGGGTTTGGCTGCCAAATACAAAGAGAGTTGAA
Source organism: Zygaena filipendulae (assembly GCA_907165275.2). Lineage (NCBI taxonomy): Eukaryota > Metazoa > Arthropoda > Insecta > Lepidoptera > Zygaenidae > Zygaena > Zygaena filipendulae. The sequence goes on from OU015649.1 coordinate 7,105,080, forward strand.
ACATATAGAGATGTGGTTTTTATTGAGAAGAAAAACATAGAAGAGATGAAACAGCCAGAAGAGATAAAAATAGATGAAATATGTACCACAATGCCTGAAGAAAAACGTTATGATGACAGAGAAGAAGTAATTATTGAAGATCAAGAAAATCTCAATGAAGAAGATCAAGAAAATCTACCTGAAGTGTCACTCGAACAAGAGAACCAGAAAGATAGTCAAGAACTCGAAAGTGATATGGGTGAATTAGAAATGCTGGAAGAACATTTAGAAGATGATTTTTATGATGCAGAATTAGAACCTGAAAACGGAGAAGAAACAAGAAGACAGACTAGAAGACAAGTAAAAAAGCCAGCTTGGTTACAAGAGTATGATACAGTATTCATGGCACAAACTGAAGAGCAGTTATCATTCAAAGAAGCAACAAGTGGAGAAAACTCAGATCATTGGTTGGAGGCAATAGAAAACGAACTAAAGGCGTTAAATAGAAATGAGACTTGGATTGAGACTGAGTTACCAGACGGAAAGAAACCAATTCAAGCAAAGTGGGTATTTAAGATTAAAAAGGAAGAAAATGGTAAACTTCAATATAAAGCACGTTTAGTTGCGCGAGGTTTCCAGCAAAGAGAGAAGTTCGATCATGCAGAGATCTATGCGCCAGTGGCCAAACTAACCACATTCAGAATCCTAATTGCTATAGCAGCTAAATACAATTTATATATGAACCAGATGGATGTAAAAAGTGCGTTTCTCTATGGAGACATAGATGAAGAGGTATATTTAGAAAAAACCAGATGGATTTAAAAGGGATGGAAAGGTACTGAAATTAAAGAAATCACTATATGGGTTAAAGAAGAGTCCAAGAAAGTGGAATGAAAAGTTCAACAGTTTTTTGCTCAACGAAGGATTCATAAGAAGTCGGAGTGATTGGTGCTTATACTATAAAACAGGAATGAAGTTCTATGTACTGGTTTATGTGGACGATATATTACTACTTAGTGAAAATCAAACAGAAATTGACAGGATAAAGACAGTATTAAAAGAAGAGTTTGAGATGAAAGATATGCAAGGAGTAACTAAATATCTGGGAATTAATATTGTCAAGAAAAAGGAGAGTATTGAGTTAGATCAGAGGGACTATTTAAATGATATTTTAAATCACTACAATATGCAGGAGTGTAAGTCATTGAAGACACCAATCGAGCCAGGACTGAACATATCAGAAACACCATCAGAAGACAAAGAATTAATTACTAGATGTAGAAGCTTGATTGGCAGCTTAATGTATGCAATGTTGGGTAGCAGGCCTGATATATGTTTTGCACTGAGTTATTTAAGCCGCTTCCAATCAAAGGGAAATGAAGACCTATGGAAAGCTTTGAAGAGAGTACTACGATACCTAAAAGGAAGTCTAGATTTGAAATTGATGTACAAGAAAACTGAAGAGGAGCCTTTACTAGGATATTGCGATGCAGATTGGGGAGGTGATGTACATGACAGGAAATCAACATCAGGATATATAATGAAAGTGTTTGGATGCACTGTGTCATGGGCAAGCAGCAAACAGCAGTGCATTTCTTTATCATCTACAGAAGCAGAATTTATAGCACTAGCAAAAGGGGCATCAGAAGCATCATGGCTTAGAAATCTGTTAAATGAGATAGGGGTTCAGTGCAATGACATCTGTATGTTTGAAGACAATCAGTCAGTCATTCATACTACGAAAAATCCTGAAAATCATAGGAGACTCAAACATATCGATATAAAATATCATTTTGTAAGAGATCTTGTAGAGCGTAAAATTGTAAAATTAAAATATGTGTCAACGGAGAATCAGTTAGCAGACTTTTTAACAAAGCCTCTAAATACTGTTAAATTTGAAAATTGTAGAGATGGTATATTATTATTAGTGTAAGTGATTATTTTTGATTATGTTGAGTCATTTTAAGTTTTGTGTGTTAAATTGAGGGAGGGTGTTGAAGTGGGCAATATAACACTAGGTTGTCTATGGGCGCTGCTCTATGCCGCCCTCTTCTCTATGCTGTCTGTGTTCTGGAGCCAAAATAATGTGTGCCTAACAATAGCTGTGTGAAATTGTAACTAACTATAAAATCATTAAAATAAATCTTTATTACGTTCCTCCCAAACACTGCACTCTTTTAATTACCAACCTTAACAATTATATTATCTGTATGTTTCGCGATTTTTTAACCGACTTCCAAAAAGGAGGAGGTTACGCATTCCGCTGTATGTTTTTTTTTTTATATTACTCGAAGCTAGGGTTGGAACGATTTCGAAAGTTCATTTTTTGTTTGAAAGCGTATACTCCCAATTAGATCCTATTGCCACCAAGTGGGATCTGATGATGGGATCTTATGGTTTAAGAATCTTTATTATCCTCAAAAGATCTTGGGAAAATCGTGGGAACTCTTCAAAAATAATAGGCACACCTATAGCGATTTGGGTATTTTTCATAGTAAATCGTTCATTTGCTTTCGGAAAGCAAAATTTGAAGAAGTGGAACTGATCATGAAGACCACAAGTGTTCATCGGAACTACTCAACAATAATACGTATTTCACGGGTTTCGATTGGACCGATTTAGAAAATTGATTTTGTTGTTTGAAAGGGTATACTCCCAAGTTGGTCCCATTGTCACCAAATCGAGAACCTGATGATGGAATCATGGAGAAATCAAGAGAACTCTTCAAAAATTGCAGACACACCTATAGCGATTTTTGTATTTTTTATAGTAAATCGTTTATTTGCTTTTGGAAAGCAAAATTTGAAGAAGTGAAACTGATGATGAAGACCACAGATGGTCATCGGAACTACTCAATAAAAGGTATTTCACGAGTTCCGATTCGTTAACTTTAATATGGTTCCTAAATAATTTATGCTCGTCACAATGTATATGGTAAAGTGGAACTGATGATGACGTACCAGGAGAACTCCTCAACAATCAACGTCCCTGTCGTCCCGTCGGTAAAAGCAGTATTTTGTAAAAGGCGATGAGCAATTGACATTAGGCTATTGTAACTTAGATAAATTACAAACGGACTCACTTGAAAGCAAGAAATAAACAAAATTTTAACAAAAAAAATTAAAACAGACTTCCAACAACACAAAACTAAAAAGCTAAAAATAACAAAATATCGATTTTATCCAACAGACAAAAATACACGTAAGTTTATTTTTGGTAGTTATTACCAGTAGTTATTATACCAGTACCAGTAGTTATTATTGGTTTATTCTACCACTTGACTACTATTATTATTTGAAGTCGGTGACAAGCCAAATATGGCGTAGGTACATGGGCTAAGTCCAGTCCCGCCACGAGTTCGTTGTGAGCTGAACAACCCAAGTGGGTAGACGTAAGCGGGCTTGGCACCGAATTTAAATCAAAAAGTGGTAGCACAAACCAACAATAGTATTACATGTATTTTTGTCTGATGGATTAAGTCGGTATTTTGTTATTTTTAGCTTTTTAGTTTTATGTTTTTCATATTTAAAAAAAAATGTGGTATCGAAAACGATAGAGCTTAGGTAGGTATAGCGGTTTTTGAGTACGATTCTCTGTAAAATCAAAGTTTTTTTAGTATTTCATTATTTTCAACTTGTACTTTCATGCATAAAATAATCTACATGGAAGCTACAACAGATAAAAGTAAAAAATGAAAAATTTACGTTCCAGCGAATCTAACCTGAATTAACAACTTTAAATTAAAATTTTGTAGGTTTGTATCTATAAAGTGATAGGAAAATAATGGGAAGTGTTATGGTTAATAGAGATTTTTTTACTAAACTGAGGAAAAATACCATCAGAGGTGCACATGTGATGTGATAAAAACGTGTTTCGTGATCAGAAGAACAAAGAACTACCTAACTACCTGACGTAGCTTCACGACCGACATAAAGCAATCTGAAACTTTCTTTGAAGTAAGTCGGTGATTTGGGATCCCTCAGCACTTTAAAGATGGTACAAAGAATATGTGTAGTGCGCCTGGCGAATATGTAAAGCACACACATTTTGCAGCCGCTCCAACTTATCGCGTTACTATGTCTAGTTGTTGTATACGTATGCTGTAAATCTTTGTGTTGTGTCAAATAAAGTTTTTTCAATTTTCAATTTCAATTACTCTTCTGTCAGATTCATACAGCACACATCGGCGTAAACAAAAAGGAGAAGGTTACTCCTTGGATTAGTAAAATGAGGAGAAAATTTGGGAAATAACGCAGAAAACTCAGAGAAGTGAATAATTTTCGTCCATATGACGAGATACGGAAAAATAGGTACTATTGAAACAAAAAGATGTTTTTGACCATAGAAGATTTTAAAATTTACAGTCAACAGAAGAAAAATTTGATAAATTTTGGAAATTTGCCCAAAATTTTTTCCAAATCCGAATTCATCGCGCACCGCACGTGATAAAAGTCGTCGACTATTTTTTGAGCACAGAGGTACAATATGACGGGGAATAAAAATCGAAATTCTATTAATTCCATTTAGTTCGTCAGTTACATATAACATAATATAAATAAATAATATGGATAGATTTGCTTTGAACGTGGAAAAAAGTAGAAGAGTTAGGTACCAACTAGTTTTGGGAAGTGAAATCACAATAGCTTACTTCCAAGTCTCAAGGATGTTGGATGAAGTTAAAGAAAAGGGATAGAGAAACTACATATATAAGGATAATTGTAAAAACATATATACAGCCAAACACAGAAACTTCTCCTTTTAAATGAGAAATATACCATACGGCACGTAGTTTCAAACCAGAAAATTTGTTTTAACGAGAAAGAATTGACAGATTTCGTGTTTGTTTTACAATAATAGATACAAAATTCCATAGGGGTTCGTTACGAACTAATAATTTATAGAGTTTTAAAAATGAATATTTGTTCGTTCATTCAGGTTCATTCGTATATTTCTATTTAAATTACGATGAAACTTTGGTGAAAAGCCACAACCTTGCGAAGATTTTTCTAAGGTCTAATTAAAGTAGGTACCTATTTAGGTCTTCAGGGGGGGCAATTGCACCCAGTGCCCCCCTGGATCCTCCCCTGCCCTGGATCCGCCCCTGAGTTTGTTACACTTTCATGGGCCAACCGATCACCACGAAATTTTGCATATCTACACGTTGTCGAGGTACAAATGACATATTATGCTACTTTTTATCCTGGAATTCCCGCGGGAACTCCGAAATTAACGCGAAAGAAACAACAAAACAAACCTAAACGTTGTCAAGGGTAGGTACTAGATGCAGAAAAAATACTTATTTGGTCTGAGAGGGTAGTAAGTACTTTTATCACGGCATACCCGCGGGATCTCCGAAACTAACGCGGGTGAAACCGCGGAGAACAACCAGTATTAATATAAATGCGAATAAGAGTGTTTGTTTGTTACGTTTTCACGCCATAAAACGCTCAATCGATCATCATAAAATTTTGCATAACTAACAAGTAACTAACACGTTTTCAGGGGTTCAAAGACCGCGGTAAACATCTAGTTGTACATAACTACCTATAATAAAAGAATTACCTTTTTTATTCATGTTTATTTGACTAGGTACTTCTCAGACGAAATAAAAACTATTTCGTCTGAGAGGTACTTATAATAACAAAAAAAATAAAACCGACTTCCAAAGACACAAAACTAAAAAACTAAAAATAAAAAGCTAAAAATAACAAAATATATAACAAAACACGCGTAATATTATTATTGGTTTGTGCTACCACTTGATCGGTTTGAATTCGGTGACAAGCCCGCTGGCGTCTGCCCACTTGGGTTGTTCTGCTCACGCTGAGCTGGTGGCGGGAGTCGACTTAGCCCATCTTCCCCCTCCATATTTGGCTTGTCACCGACTTCATACCGATCAGTGGTAGCACAAACCAATAATAATATTACGCGTGTTTTGTTACGTATTTTGTTATATTTAGTTTTGTGTTTTTGGAAGTCGGTTTTAATTTTTTTGTTAAAATTTTGTTTATTTTTCGCTTTTAAGTGACTTAGTTCGTAATTTCTCTAAGTTACAATCAATAGCCTAATGTCAACTGCTCATCACCTTTTACAAATATTGCTTTTCCCGACGCAGGGACGTTAATTGTTGAGGAGTTCTCCTAGTACATCACCATCAGTTCCACTTCACCATATACATTGTGACGGGCATAAATTGTTTAGAAACCATATTAAAGTTAACGATTCGGAACCCGTGAAATACCCATTATTGAGTAGTTCCGATGACCATCTGTGGTCTTCATCATCAGTTCCTTTTCTTCAAATTTTGCTTTCCGAAAGCAAAGAAATGTTTTACTTTAAAAAATACAAAAATCGCTATAAGTGTTCTCATAATTTTTGAAGAGTTCCCTCGATTACTCCAAGATCCCATCATCAGATCTCGACTTGGTGACAATGGAATCAATTTGGGAGTATCCCCTTTCAAACCAAAAAAACAATTTTCGAAATCGCTTCAATCGGAACCCGTGAAATACGTATTATTTTTGAGTTGTTCCGATGACCACCTGTGGTCTTCATCATCAGTTCCACTTCTTCAAATTTTGCTTTCCGAAAGCAAATGAACGATTTACTATAAAAAATACCCAAATCGCTATAGGTGTGCCTATAATATTTGAAGAGTTCCCTCGATTTCTCCAAGATCCCATCATCAGATCCCGACTTGGTGGCAATAGGACCTAATTGGGACTATACCCTTTCAAACAAAAAAGAATTTTTCAAATCGGTCCAACCGTCTTCGAGTAATCGGTGAACATACATAAAAAAAAAAACATACCTACATACAATCGAACATAGAACCTCCTCCTGTAACGAGGCGGCCGTATGCCACTCGTTACGATATCCAGCCTCATTTCTATTAATTTTTATTTTTAAGATAAGTTCTTTTTTATATTCTATTGATATTCTGTTTATAAATTTCAAATAATTTTTGTATTCTAATTTTGTATTTTATTTAAGACTTCAATTCTAGATTCGGCACAATAGACATCAAAATTATTTGTCTCTCAATAAATTTTATTTTACTATTTTATTTTATTTTATTATCTTATTTGAGCTAGCCGAGGATTATTATTACTACCACGAACCTCACAATTGGCGCCCAACGTGGGGCGCCAATTGTGAGGTTCGTGGTAATAAAAGCCCTCGGCTAGCTCAAAATAAAAGATTTTTTTATAAATTAGAGCTTGTATTTTTTAAAATGTATCTAGTTCTAATCAGCGAGAAGGTAATCACTACAAAAGTCAAAATTTTAAATATAAAAAGAACAGATTAAAAATAAATAATAAATATTGGAAATGAGGCAGGATATCATAACGAGTGGCATACGGCCGCCTCGTTACAGGAGGAGGTTCTATGTTCGATTGTAATCTACAATATCTACAATATGTACAAATAGGTAATTTAAAGAATATCTACATCTTTTGTATTTCTTATAATTTTTTTTTTTTTTTTAGGAAAATCCTGTAGGATTTTCCTTCCAGGGCGAGCGGGGTATTGTAACGAGGCGGCCGTATACCACTCGTTACGATATCCAGCCTCATTTGTATTAATTTTTATTTTTAAGATAAGTCCTTTTTCATATTCTATTGATATTCTTTTTATAAATTTCTAATTCTAATTTTGTATTTTATTTAAGGCTTCAGTTCTAGATTCGGCACAATAGACATCAAAATTATTTGTCTCCCAATAAATTTTATTTTACTATTTTATTTTATTTTATTATCTTATTTGAGCTAGCCGAGGATTATTATTACTGCCACGAACCTCACACTCCTTTTTGGAAGTCTGTTAAAAAATCTGATCTGCCCTCTGGCCCAGAACCAATCTAATTTGCCCTAGAACTGGAGGCCTACCATTAACGCCTTATAGCAGGGCAGTTCAGGCGTTTTATTGAACTGTCCTGCAAATTCGTACCATGACGGCCTCTGCAGGCCAGCCAATTGCAGCCCACACGTCACCTATCCGGCCAGCGGCCATTTTAAAGGGCGGCCTGTAATTGACCTGCCTAATCGTACCATGTTGTGATTTTTGACATTTCATTTTCCTCGATTGACCAGCTGATCTGTCAAATAAACCGGCCAACAACAGGCGAAAGAAAGCAGCTTTTTGTGACCGGATTACCTTGGAATTACCTATATTTTGTGAAAAACCTAGTGTATTGTTGAAAAATGGACGAATACGAAATATTGGAGTTTTTAGAAGATGACTATCTAGCGAGACACCCGAGCTGCAAGATTAGAGAAGGCAATTGAGAGATCAAATCGATCTCTTTGCTTTTGAAGAATCTCATTATTTTATTAAAAGGTATAGGCTCACAAAAGATTTAAGTTTACGTTATAAAATTATATGAAGAGCTTAGACGTTTTATGATCGAGTCAACCAAAACACAATCTTTCTATTGAAACCAAGGTGAGTAGGAAGCAACATAATGAATGTAAACTCTTTGGTTAGTTTCTTATAGTTTTTAATAATATTTAAGTCCTCGTAGCATAACACACATAAAGACGAACTTAAACATAGTGAACATAAAAAATTGTAAACTAGGTATATAAATACAATAAATACATTTTCCAGACACTTTCTTTATTCTTTGCCAAAGACATTACTTAAGTAACTTCAAACTATAGGTAACTAAATACTTATAAAATTAGCATTAGATATAAATGAATATCTCTAATTCAATATCTAATTTTTTTTTATTAATAGTTTTTCAGACCTGGGTAGGTACATGCCCTTTTTCAATATCTAATTCCACATGATGTTGCCAATCTGTAAAGAAAAAAAAGTAATTTTCATTATATATAATAAGTGTGGGTGCAAGTTTTAGGGGATCATCATATATTTGGAATAATCACCCACTGAAGACCCACAGAAGAACTAGATAACAATGAGGCTTTCTAGCTTCTTGGTAGATCATAACTCATTATCATCAAATATTTAAAACTTCTATACAATTTTACTTTAAAAATGGTGTTAATGTTATTTTTGTATCTTTTTAGGTGATTCTGGGTATGCGCTAAGGAAATATATGATGACACTTATCTTCATTGGGCTTAGGGAGTTGCTTGTGCACCTGTTCAAGATCTAACACTTGAAGAAATCTTACAAGAAGCTCAATCGCAGCCGGCAACTCACCAATTTAAGCTACACTTCAGTGGAGGCACAAACATCCACTATTCAAAGCTCAGATGTAATTTCATAGGACAGTTGTGGTTATTAACTAAATGTATTATGTAAATGATTAAAAAAAATATACCTATTTAGTAAGTTTTTCATTTACCCAAATATACCTATCTATAATTTTCCTGTAAAACTACCAGTTGGGTGTAGTTACATAATATGTATTGTTCTTATCTATAATAATATCTATACTAATATTAAAAAGAGGAAAGATTTGATTTTTTGTTTGTTAGGTACGATTTAACTCAAAAACAACTGGACCGATTTCAAAAATTCTTACACCATTTGAAAGCTACATATCCCTGAGCAACATAGGCTATAGTGTAATCCGGAATTCCCACGGGAACTCCGAAATTACTGCGAGGGACAGCTAGTCTAAAATAATATTATAAAGAGGAAACGTTTTTTTTTGTTTGTTTAAGATCAAAAAAAATAATTTAAATGCTACATTGCCCCTGAGTAACTTAAGTTATTGTATTTGTTGTATATTGAACCCGGAATTCCCGCGGGAACTTCGTAATTACCGCGTGTGGAACACCTAGTAATTTATATAAATAACACTTAGGTAGGTACTTACCGCAGACCAACCTTTCCAGTCCTTGGATGCACCTTCTCCAAAAGCCATAGCCATATCTCTATGATTATTATCCCAAGTAACTTCTTAATAACACGACGGCAAGGTGTAGACGACATCGACATAATTTGAATTCGAATGAATAAGAACTATGTTTTGAAATCCACTTTGGTAATAAAAGCCACTTGAAGAGCCAACGCATAGTTTTTAAATAAAGATATGCCCGAATAAAATCTGAAGCTTGAAAGTAATAAAACTTCTGAGATAAGTATTGAGTTAGAGTTGAGTTTGTTTTTTGTTTACAAAACATAAAAGTTTACTTTTTAAAAATCAGATGTAGTACGTTCAGAAACATTGTTCTTCTTTCAAATTAAACCTTGGTTATTATTCACAAAATCTATGTAGTCCGTCAATATGTTACTTCATCATAATATCATCACTAAAGTATCTCCCAAGGATGATAAAGCATAAATATAATTTTTTGTGGTGAAATGTGATGCAAATATATAAATTAAACTATACGAAAAAAAACCGGACACTTATCGGTTTTATAGCTAAGTTTCAGAACGCCACCAAAACGCAAACAAAATAAGAAGGAGAAAGAGCTATACAAAACTCGTATAGCGCCATCTCTTTCGCTCAAACTTTCAGAGACAATGATATATGACCCTTCTTAGCCCTTAGCATGCCAAAAACAGGTCAACAAATCTATGAACATGGTACGATTTCTTGCAGGTCAATTTAAGACACGTTAATTGAACTGCTCGGAACATGTCAGGCATTTTAAAAGTTAATGGTAGGCCTCCTGGTTACTGGTTACGCCTGTTTTGTTATGTATCTAGTCTGTACGCACCGATCGCAATGATCACGTTCTTTGTGATCTCAGACGAAATAAAAAGTTTTTATTTTAACTTTTTATTTTTATTTCGTCTGAGTTTGTGATCAACTTTTCTGTCAAAATAATAATCGGTCTCGCTTATTTGACGGAAAAAGAAAGGAGACAGTGATCGAAATGATTTCGAGAAAAATGCACGTAGAGTGGACAGTGTTTGCATCCGCGCCCGCGCCCGCGGCAGCCCGACGTCTTTAGCTAAAAATATACTTTGCTCGTGGCGTATGCAATTAGTATACAATAACATTTTGTATTTGCAAGTTGTGGATAAACAGAATTTCAATTTTAAACATATTTTCAAAAAGGTGAATATAATCGTATAATTTGTTAGGTACCTACCTACCTACCTACGTATAAAGTTAGGTATTATCCAGTATTTAGCTGGTATTTGTGAAAGGTAAGTAATAGTACAACTATTAGTTACCTACATTGTCGTAATCATGCGTATTAATAGACTTTTCTTCGACCTTTAATGTGCGAAATGTTCATATTATTATCATAAAAAATAAGAAATGCCCGTTATGCCTCGGCCTCACTGAGGTATGGGTAGAATTAGTAGCCATGCTTGAAATTAACAATATTTAAAATGCTTTTAAAATAAAAGTCCGTCATAACTTGAAATCACGCAATAATACGTAGAAATTTGCGAGTCTGTCTATGTAGGTGTGTGTTTGTTAATCCTTCAGGCATAATATACGGCTGATTTGAATGAAATTTGAAATTCGTTCGTTCGTTCCCATACTCCTCCGAAACGGCTTGACCGATTCTCATGAAATTTTTTATGCATATTTAGTAGGTCTGAGAATCGGACAACATCTATTTTTCATCCCCCTAAAGGGAGTTCCTGCGGGAATTCCGAAACTCACGCGGGTAAAACCGGGGGGCACAGCTAGTAATTATGTATTAGTATGTCACAGAACAAATAAATTAACTAGAGGGGGCATGTAGGCGGGTAAGGCTGCCACGGTTGCATAGGAAGTTAGAGCAAATGCTCTAACTTGCTCAAAAATTATTTTGCTTGCGTGAATTAATGTTTTATATGCATGATGAAGTTTTGTGTGCGAAAATCACCCGGCGACACGGCGGTTTTCATACTAAACTAAGTTGATATCCCTTCCATCTGTTGTTTTCTGTTCTGTGAAGTAGGTACGCCATGGCGAGGGCCAGTAAACAATAAAACGAATTTGTGCTTTGAAGCCCTGTGTAGGGGTGAAATTAGCACCATTGTTGAACTTGTTAGTTTGTGTACCGTGAATTAAACAGCTAGTATACGTTTGATATAAATTCTCAATTGGTTACATTAATAGTTACCTTTTAAAAAATCTCTAGCTATTAATCCCATGGGCAGAGCAATTTCAACAGGACTAAGATGGACCATGCTGACTAATCTTGTTTTGCCCAAAGGCTTATGATTAGTCAGAAAGGGAGTTGTGAGTATTTAGAAGCATTACTGTTGAGTAAAACCACACAGGATGATTTTGGCGGGTTTATTAATTTTGAAAATGTCAAATGGATATACATATTCATATTGGTGGCGATTCTAGAGTGTTCTAGAAATTCGCCGCCATTATCTTTAAAATAAAATATAATAATTATTTTATATTATTACTAGCTGTGCCCCGCGGTTTCGCCCGCGTTAGTGTCGGAGATCCCGCGGGAATTTCGGGATAAAAAATACCATATGTCCTTTTCTGTATCTACCCCTGACAACGTGTAGACTAGTATGCAATAACTAATTCTAGGTATTTCACCCGCATTAATTTCGGAGATTCCGCGGGAATTCCGGGATAAAAGGTACCCTACGTCTTTCTCTGCACCCCTGAAAACGTGCATGCCCATCCAAATCCGTTCAGCCGTTTTTGCGCGATTGAGTAACAAACATCCACACTTACACATTTATAATATTACTAGCTGTGCCCCGCGGTTTCACCCTCGGTAATTTTGGAGTTCCCGCGGGAATTCCGGGATAAAATGTACCCTATGTCCTTCTCTGTACCCCTAATAACGTGCATGCCAAATTTCATCCCAATCCGTTCAGCCGTTTTTGCGTGATTAAGTAACAAACATCCAAACATCCACACTTTCACATCTATAATATTAGTAGGATAGTAGGACTAGCTGTGCCCCGCGGTTTTACCCGCGGTAATTTCCGAGTTACCGCGGGAATTCCGGGATAAAAAGTACCCTATGTCCTTCTCTGTAGATCCCCCCCCCCCTGACAACATGCATGCCAAATTTCATCCAAATCCGTTCAGCCATTTTTGCGTGATTCAGTAACAAACATCCAAGCATCCACACTTTCACATAATTTATAATATTAGTAGGATGACCAGCATTTTTTTTTAATATCTCGAGTTCCAGATGGAATTTCGAAAAAATCGAAACATGAGTTTACCTAAGTTAGACCCTTAGCAATAGGTACTTACAACAAAAATAACCCCATTCAATTTGGTGCAGCAGTTTTTGCGTAGCACGAATACAAACATACAGACAAACAGACAGACAGACAAAAATTCTAAAAACGGTATTTTTGGCTTCTATATCACTCATAGAGTCGCCTAAATTTATTTTTTCTTCGACATCGACCTGTTACAATTTTATTATATGTATAGATTACGTATTATATTAAAATTAATAAAACAAACAGTATTATTACTAACACATTAATGTTAAGGAATGCTCAACAGGTTCACCATGTCGAGGTTCAAACAGCCCAAAAATCTGGAAGAGTTGGCATTGATCAGCCTTGGAAACTGGGTGGCACAACAGGCGGAACTGCAAATGATCCCAGTCACTAAACTGGCTCAACGAGATACTAGTTTGGCTCAAATGACGCTGTCTCATAATATAAAAGTAACACGTAGTTATCTAGAATACAACGTACCTTGGATGCTGCATGATTTTTTTGTAACTGAAGCTATCAGAGCACTGTCTGAACTTCTAGAGAAAATTAAGAGCTCATTAGGATTTCGACCAGCAATGGGAATGTTCGTTAGTCAAATGAATACTATCGTTAGTATGACTGAAGTATTGTTCACCAAATATCTTACACGTTTGTCTATTGATGAGGTGCCGAAAACGATGCGATCAATTTTTTATACGAAGTTATACATGCTTACTGGCCTTGTTTATTTAAACTTGGGATCACTATCAGGCGGCTGGAAGACAGCTGATATGGAAGAAGGTGTAATACAGTGTTTAAAAGAACTGCATTCGCTTAAATATCTTTTTATTAATTACGATTGCACTGACAATATATTAAAATGCCTCGTAGAAAATTGCAAACTTATTGAAAAACTTGACATATCCTGTTCTAAGTGCATTACAAACGAAAGCGTAACTTTAATCAAACGACTTGAATATTTAAGAAGTATTCAACTTTACAGAACCTTCGTTACGTTGGAAGGATATGCTAAATTACTACTAAACAATACAAAATTAGAAGACATCGGCAGGTGCGATGAAATCGGTAGGGTTTTAGAATACATTGATTTAACAAACTCGGAGGCGAGACCTCTTAAATTAACACATTATGTAAGTCGATACGCACCAATTAATCACTTGAAATTAGCAGTTGAAATGTGTCCGTTTATAAAAAGTATGACTGTTTTTGTCCATAGTTTACAAAGCGATTTGATGGTATTGATAGGGTTAAAAGATTTATGCGAATTGAAATTATTATCATGCGATTTTTACGCTCATCAAATAAAACAAGTTATTCAAGTAAAGGGCTGTAATATTGTTAGCTTACATCTTGAACATGTCGATCAAATTGATCTTAATGCTTTGATGTATATTAGTCAAATGTGTCCTCTTTTAGAGACATTTACCCTTTATAATTGTACATTAATACAGCATACTTCGTTGTACACAGATTTGAATAAATTAGATATTTTACCTTTTAGAAATCTCAAAAGATTTACTTGCGTTGCAACCTGCACAGATGATCAGCTTATGTTTCTGCTGACAAACTGTTTAAATATTGAATTCCTTCATATAGGAACAGCTGTTCAACTAACAGATGAATTTGTGTTAAAAATTTTAGATAAAAACCCATTAATTCATTTAAAAGAATTACGCATAATGCAATCTGACTCTTTGACAATGACTTCGGTGCATAGTATTATTCAAAGTTGTATGAGTTTGGAGATATTTGTTGAGTTAGAGAGCTGGTCATTACTTACCGATAATGATCGTGAATACATTGCAAATTACATCAAAGTAAACAATTTCAAAATTAATACAGCTCCTATCAGAAGGTATGCTTCTTAATTTAGTGACTACTGATTAATAAAACAATGATAGGTACCTGCATGTTAATTTAACACTGATTTAAGAAAAAACCATGTCCTAACAGAAAATAGGGTAAATTGTAAGTATATTTTCGGTTGAGGGGCAGGGTATTAATAGTAGGTAGGTAATATAATATTTTATTGTGCATTTATTTACATTCAGCACCTACTTAAGTACAAAATGGGCATGTGGACTAATTTTAATTTTTTTTGTCCGTCTTATAGATTATTAAAAAATATTGGACACGTATTTTTTCTTTTTTTACGTAATCAAAAAATAACGGCGATATATTGAGTTGAAATTTCGCGTGACGTCACTATTCGGACAGTTTGTATGGCGGTTTTATCGGTTAGTGACGTCACGACCCACTCACCCTAAACTTTAACGCGCTTTATCTCTGTATATTTTAAATTATTTGAAAAAGCAAAAAATACGTATCTATTGTTTTCTAACTGACGGACTAATTAGAATTTTGATTTTCAAAAGTAGTCCACATCCCTATTCAATAAACGGGTATATTGCAGATGCAACTGGCGAGGTGGGTAGATATTGTTATTTGTCACAGAATCCCATTCACTGTAGTTACCTAATGGTACGTAGGTACAGACTATGTAACAGTTGCAACATAACGGTGCGTACACACTACTTAATATGTTATAACATGACAGTTTTGTTTTATGTTGCAGTGTTGTATAACAATGTTACATGTGGACGTGTTATATAACGTGTTACATTCTCTACACACCGTAAAACAAGACTATACACATTAGAATAACAATGCAATAACAATGTTATATAAGTCCATTGTTGTTTTTCGTTCTTCAGAGCTAAGTATGCTATCCACAATGTCGTCGCAGAGAGGATGTTTCACTAGCTGCGGCAGCGACTGTTGTAGGTACTTTTAAATATCAAACTCAGACGAAATAAAGTCTGAGATATCAAAAGAAAAACAAAAAACCAACGTAAGTTATATAACATTCAGTGTTATGTAGTGTGTACGCACCGTAATGCCCTTATGTAAATTACGCTCTGAGTGTTGCTTAATATGTACATAAGTGGACTTTGTCAATAGGTACCTACAGTAAGTACTTAGTGTTCTTGACGAATGTTGGTGCTTAGATAAACCTGCAAAGGCTTTTTAACACCTTTAAAAATCTTCTAAAATACAAAAAATGTATAAATAATATATAATAATCAAAAACCAAAATGTATTATTTCTTTTTATATTTTTGTAGGTACCTACTTACCTTTTTTTTTTTTTTTTTTTTTTTTTTTTAAAACATAATTACGAATTAAAGAGAAGTAAGTACAATAATTTTATTACTACTACTGGGTACTACTTTTTAATACTAAAATACTAAATATTTCAGTATTTTAGTGTTAGAAAGTAGTTTGGTCAGATGTTGAGATCGGCATCGGACCATATTATGCTTTTCATGTCAGAGATATTTAAGTCGGTTCAAAAATAAAACTGTAACGTTCAAGTAGATTGGAGGTAGGATAGGTGGATAGGGTAGGGATAGGATAGGGTAGGATACTGGGTGGATTTCACCGTTGAAATTGAACGCGATCAATCCAAGCTAACCCGGTTTACGTGCTGAAACCTCAGCTGAAACCGAGTTCAAAATCACTATTTGGATTTCACCAACAAAAACTGAACGCGTTTAAGGCTGAACGCGGTTCATACTCTGAACGGCCGATTTTGGCCGGTTAGCGTCTCTGAACGCGGTTAGAGAGAACTGTCAAAACATTTTTGTCGTGTCGCCTTGTTTTCATTAGATTTATTTTGCGGAATATTTTATCGTTATTATGAAAAGAGAATTACTGGGTTTTGAGGATAGTGATAATGGGGATGTAATATTTATTTGTCGTCCAAGACAGTTAGGTACGCGTCAGAGAAGAACTCTTCGGCACCCTGGATGACAAAGACTTTGTTATAAGATTTCGTCTCACAAAACCAACAGCTTTGTCTGAAATGGAGTATAATGAAGATAAAATTGAATTTCCATCAAACATTTACCTACGCCAACGCCAACTAGGTATTTCGTACTTATTGTTTACTGCCCATTATTTGCCTAATAATGTTAAACACCTACAATTTTTACTAAAATACAAAAAATTCTGAACACTCCAATCACAATCAAAAGAAACGAACTACGCGAACTCACAAAGAAATAGGTAACACGCGATACAAAAATGATGCTAGGTAGGTACCTGTAGGTACCTACTGAGGGCCTTTTTTTATGTCGTTGTCGTCACTTTTTGTTAAGAACTTTGTGGCACTTTGTTTTTGATTGTAGTTGAACTTCGTTTTCATAAACGCGATCAAGACATTGCTTTGAGATGCTGTTGAAATCGATTCGTCGTAAATCGAGATCAATACAAAAATTTGAACTCAGTTAAGCAAAACGTAGTTTTACGCGGCTTTGAGAGAAAACGTTTGCAAGCGTTTTACGCGCGAGAGCATCGACGGGATCTAAATGTGGTTCTAGTATATCGGAAACGCGCGTGTCGAGAACGCGAGAAGTCGAGAGTCCGATGCACTGCAAGCGGCCAAGCGTTTTACGCGCGAGAGCATCTTTCTGGACGGGAGCTAAGTATGTGTATGTGACTCTAATATCTCGGGAACACGCGCGTTCTCGACTCGCGCGTAGCCTGTAACATGTCTGTAGGTAGGTACATTGAAAATAATATTACAGATATAAATTCTTAAAATCATTGTTTTGGATGGAAATATGGTAATGATAATAATTTATTATTAAGAGTACCTACCTACTTTTCATACAAAAGAAGGTAAAAATAGGTTATTGAGGTTATTTAAATAAATGTTTTTAATATTATGTATGTAGGTACAAAAACTATTTTTATTTCAATGTTCCAAATTGTAGATTGCAATGCACAAATATGAAATACCTACATATTGGCTTCAATGTTTATTACAATTTACACTGCATTAGGTATAAGTGCAAACATATAAACAGGATATATACCATTTGGAAAATTTATTTGTTTGCATTGTTTAATCTTTTTTAAATTTGCACTTTTGAACAATTTACCAAACTGTTTTAAGGGCCGTGTAACAGATGAATCAATATCATCTTTTTCTAATTTACCTGATGATGTGACATTTTCCTTTACAATTATAACACCGTTTTTTGTCAGAGCATTTCTGTAACAATCCCAAAGACAAAAATATACAAACTGGTCCCCTTCATAATGATCAATGTTGAAATTCCCGCAAGAACTCTTTATATGTATAAGGTAGAAAATAACCAATTTTTTATTTGAATATCTAAATTTCTCATAGCTATAGCCTATAGGTACACAGTAGTTCACCCTGCAGTTTCAATCACATAAATTTCAGTATTCCTAAAGGAACTTTTTGGAGATAAAAAATAACCTATAATGCTTAGGGATACTTTAGTTTTCCATCAGGGAAAGAATTAAAATCAGTTCAGCAGTGTCAGAGATTACCTCCTACATCCAAACTTCTACAGATTGTGTCCCAGAAATTCAATAGACAACACAAAATAGGTAAAAGTAAACAGAGAAAGCATAAAACAAACTCAAAGGAACTGTATCCTAATATTATTACTTTACTGTAGAGGAATATAATCCGATGACCCAATTGGCGTAGTAGGTCACCATGCCTGCCTGCTAATCAAGAGGTTCCGGGTTCGATTTCCAGTGGGGGTGCACTTTGTGTGATGAACACAAGGTTCCACTTTCCAGTCTGGGTGTGTTTATCTATAATATAATATATTATATGTAATTCTATGTAGTATATACCACGTTTGCTTGATATCCACAACACTAATAATAGCTTACTGTGGGATCAAGTAGATCTGTGTGTTGTGAAGTGGGTTATTATTATTATAATATCTCCTGATCAAGCAAGCACAACTAAAAATTTACAGGAGGGTGATTTCAATCCTTACTAATATTATTAATGCGAAAATGAGTTCATTTGTTACACTTTCATGCAAATTTTGCTTGCATATTGTCAGGGATACAGTGAAGGACATAGGGTACTTTTTATCCCAGAATTCATGCGGGAACTCTGAAATTACCACAGGTGAAACCACCGGGAACAGCTAGTATCATATCAGATAAAAAAATAAAAAACATAGTTCACTTAATTTATGGATTTAAATTTCCACGACAGTTTTATACTTTTAATAAAAAAATTAAGTGAATGTTTTTTTTATATTCAAACATTAAATCACTCTTCTGTAAAATTAGTAAAATTACTATAATATTACATATTATATCACAAGGATTGTATTTGAAGTGTTGATACCTATGTTATGTTTTACATGCTTAATAAATTTTGATCATGTTAGCTTTGCACCTTGTATTGCCTCTGCCTTCCGGGTTGATGAATTATTGAATTAAAGAAAAAAAAAACTCTGAAATTGGCACCCTAATATACAACTTGTGATAAGATGCAAAATTCTCATCAAAATGGTAAAACTATACCTATGGGTTAGTGTAGATCAGGTGGAAATCTGGTCAAGCATATTTTTGCATTGCTGAATAAACTGTATTAATGAACAGGGGCCTCTTTCCCATAGGAGTGCTGGGTGCGATCGCACCCAGGCGCCAGCTGGGCCAGGCGAGCAACATCTGAATGAATTAATCTGGTGGTAGATAGTACCAACCCACCTACTTACCTTACCCAACTACAAGTTCGCACCCGGGCGCCTCATATGGTTAAGACGCCCCTGTTAATGGTGACATTAATTTACCTCTAATTACAAAGTCCAACACATCAAGTTTGTCACAAGGACACACTTTGTCTTGTCAACACAACCCTAAACCTATAAATTGAATGTATGTGAGAAGTGTTATCTTGCTGTGTATTTTGGAAACTGATAAACAGGGATCCTTACCTGCAGCGTTTAAGATATGATATCAAATCTTCATCTGTCAGGTATCCCAATACCCACTGGTTCCAAATAATATCATATTTTCTTTCGGGAGTAAACTCTTGTAAACTAACTCTGTATAAAATACCTATTTTGGAGCCATCTTTTCCCACAAATTCTCTAACAGAGTTCAGAAACTTTTCATCTGGTTCAACAACATCTACAGTTTTAAAATGAGGTAACAACAAGTATTTTGTTACTCTACCAATACCTGCACCACAATCAATGGCTGCATTAGTTTCAATATTATTTGAAGTTATGATTGATTTCAAAAATATTTGTGACTCATTTATGTCAAGATCCGATATAAATCCAAAGCCTCCAAGTACCCCATCAACAGTAGGTGGGATTTCTGCCCAATAATCTAGTGACTTTTCATAGTCAATATCGACACTATTATCCATCACGTTGCGTTGGACTTGAGCACTTCCTATTAGGGCTTTAAAGTTAAAACTTATTAAAACTACCTTCAATCACCTTCAACCTCAGAACCAGTCTAACGCAACTAGGAACAAATTAAATTTTGTTCGTGTTTAGCACTCATTTTTTTTTTAATTTTTTTTTTTCCATGGCATCAAAGATGGCCTCACATGCTATTCCAGTCTTTTGCACAAATTAACTAGACTTATGTCTAAAGATCTATGTCTTTTGTCTCTGAATCTTTCTTACAATCTGTCATCTGTTTGTCATGGCGACGCATGTTGTTATTTGGGAAAAGGGTACTTGCATGAAATTTTTTTTTCAGTCTATTTTAAAGATATATGGCCTACTTAGACAAAGCAAGAAAAAGAAAAAAAATATATGCATAAATTAATGAAATAGAGCGTTTCAAAGTTCCCAAAGACTTTACCGCCGAAACGCGGAATGACGTCACTAGTTCAAAATTACGCCTTATTAATCTGTGATAGAAATGTCACTGTCGTATTGACAAGGTCATGTGACACTGACAGACAGATAACTTCAATATCCAAAAGCGAAATTAAGGTTGAAATGTGTCGAGTTACTTCCAAAAGTTCCAGTAAAGAATCGAAATGCATCTTACCGGTGCATTTTAAAGTAAAAAACTTCAGAAAATGGAAAATATGCGTTGACTGTATGCACTTAGTTTCTTTTGCCTTCTCTGAAAGAGGTAAATCTTTCCTAAAAAAAATAAAAGTGATGTCATGTGTTAAGCGTGGCTGTGATTGGTGTTTCGTTGCAACGTTCCGTTTCACAAAATTAAAAGTTGAATATTTCGGAAACTATTGAATTTTTTTTAGTAAATCTTTCACGATAACGCTTTTCAAAGGCTCTATTTTTGAAATATTAACACAATTTCTTATTATAAATTTCATGCAAGTACCCTATTGTGTGATTTTTAAAAATTTTGTGTGATTTACGCTTTGAAAAGTGCAGTGTGACTATTAAAAACTATTTTCTTGTGATTGGGTAGAGAAATAGCACCGATTAGACGGTGTAGTACGTACCTATGTAATTTGTACAAAAAGATAGAGTCGACAAAATTTAAATAAAAGGAAATTTATCACGAAATTTCCTATAGATGAAGACCGGTAAGTACAGCTTGAGTAAAGTAATAAAGTATTTTGTTCTCTTCAGCTATCAGCAAGACTAAAATAATACACTATCTTTTTGAAATGAGAAAAAATATTTGCATGTTTGTAAACCATAGTGATGTAAATCTTCACTATCGATAAAGTGAGTCGATAAACTTTAATGAATGATGCTGTTATAGTGAATATTTTGGAATACTGCGTATACTTTTTTCATTACTTACTGCAGTTTTCATTCAGTATTATGATCGTATTGTAATAAAGTGTATCTCGTCTTCTGTATAAAGAACTATATTATACTCTATCTTGTTTCTAAGTGTACTTGCATGATTGATAGATATTTTAATTTCAGATGTCGACAATGGGTAAAAAATATTGGAAATTATGACTTAGCTTACATTCCAATCGAAAAACTTCACGATATAAAATATGTCTGTGGAGATGTAAGGAATGAATGTCGGATACTTCTACCGATAGATATTTCTACCGATAATTTAAACAAGGCTCAACAAGGAGGCACTGCGAAGTAAATCATTTACTTTCCCAAATAGGTTATTTCATTTTGACATAAAATGTAAATGTAATTTTTAAAGAGAAAATAAATATCTATCTATCTAATAACATCATCATCATGACAAACTAAAATATTGGAATAATAATAAATAAATAAAAATAATAATTTATTGTTTCAATTTTACAACAAATGTTTTCCCCCGTTGTAGATTTAATTCACCTGGTATGAAGCCCACGATGCTCTAATGATAGTTTATCGATATCGATTTAATCAGGAACTACATGTGGCCATCCCTATTGTTCTCGTTAATGTTGGTACCCATGAGTTATGAAGTATTTTGACATTTAAATTTTCGCTGTGTTGGTATTGCTGGGTCTGCTAAATGGATTCCAAAACCAAGTAAGGAAGTCCCGTCTCTTAAAACGTAGTGATTACCTTCTCTCTGCTCAGAACAATTTCTTCTGAGCCTTCAACTAATGTAGATGATCCTCCTAACCACAAATTAACTAGACTTATTAGAGCGATGCCACACGGGCGTTGCAGCTGCGCTGCGTCGTCGCGCCGCGATGATTTCAACGCAGTGAATGCCACATGAGCGCTGCGTCGACGCTGCGTCAACGTATTCAATATGCTAATAAATACTGCGCTGCCGCTCCGTCGTTTCAACGCAGCTCCCTTCCCCACCTCGTCTCTCACCTCTCCTTGTACGTTGCGCTTGCGTTGCGTCGCCTTCCGTCATTTCAACGCATCGTGTGACATGTCGTTCAGATATGTATGTAGAACAACGGAGCGTCACCGCTCAGTCGACGCAGCGCTAACGCAACGCACAGACAACGCCCGTGTGGCATCGCTCTTACACTGTTGCACAAATTAACTAGATATCAGTGTTGCTAACAGCCGACAGCGCATGGCCTAACATCGCCGTTTCTCCTGCATAAAGTAGCCCAATACTTTACAGAATACCTTAGAGAGAAAACATAAGTTTTTGCTTACTTTTAAATGTTGGTAATTTTTCCCACTCATGATAATCCTACTAATATAATAAATGTGAAAGTGTGGATGTTTGGATGTTTGTTACTCAATCACGTAAAAACGGCTGAATGAATTTGGATGAAATTTGGCATGCACGTTATCAGGGGCACAGAGAAGGACATAGGGTACTTTTATCCCGGAATTCCCACGGGAACTCCGAAATTACCGCGGGAGAGACCGCGGGGCACAGCTAGTTTACCGTGTTTACCCATTTTTTCCAAAATCTAACTAAAGCAGCTTTAAATAATACGAACAACTTGTCATTGAAGTAGGTAGCCTAAAGCGCGCTCCACATTCGCGCACTATGATACCACACTTATAGTTCGCGGGTGTTTCGCGGCTACGCGCGCGAATGTGAAGAGCGCTTAATAGGCGACCAGTCGCCGTTCAAAATTCAAATTGGACAGTCGTGTGCATGCTCCCCTCAGAATAGAACAATAACAGGAGATGCTCCCGCTCGTAGCTATTTACCGTTTGTATAAAGCTCCAAATTGACGGTCAGTTTGGATGTCATCCGTGGCAGTAATCCACACCCCGTGCCCATAGTGATTACCTTCTCTCTGCCCGTGCCCATTGACGGTCAGTTAACGGATATAATCCGCGGATGTGATCCGTCGGATGTCATCCACCTCACGTAGTGATTACCTTCTCTCTGATCCACCTCACTCACTGGCTGCAATCCGGCGCTTCTCGAAGTCATAAACTCATAATATGATAATAATTAATCAATAATTTATTTCATATTATGAGTTTAAATAAATAGCGCCAAGATTTTTGACATAGTTTCAAAATTATTAGGGCGAAAATATTGGTCTTAAGCTGGGCATTGACTATATTTTTTTCGAATTAGTATTCTTCTTGTTCTTCTTTTAATAATGGCGTCTAATAATTTGCCAATTACAATGTTACTTAATAATAAAAATCTCTTCATCTACTTCTTCAATTATGGCGAAACGCCAATGACAGTGTTAGATTGTCCCCCAAGTTAAAACATGGCTCTATTGAAAGCCAGTTTCCTGCTCAGGGTCCAAAATAGATGCTGAAAAGTGACTGAAATAACGAAGACACGTGACACGCGTGTTATCGGTACGGCTTTCACTCGTCAACCACAGATATCTAGTAAATTAAGTCGGGTCGTCAACAACCTTTCGAATCAGTCTGGATATGGATTTGACAGCTCAAGTCAGCGACGAAAATGTAAATTTTAGCCGTAGGTCAGCTGGAGGCTTACTATGAGCTCTTAAAGCAGGTCCTAAATTGAATTGCTCTGCTTTATCGTACTATCACCACATTTTAGCAGGCTTGCTACCGGCCTGTTTACGTTGACATCTAGAAAACCGTTCACCTTTTTTTTGTATGAACATTTCGTACTACGCTGAGGTACTACGACCACCAGTTTGACAGCACGAAAGCGTCGTAAAGGCGTCTAAAATGTCAAATAAAGCGATGGTTAAAAAGTTGGTCTATGATGAACTTTTTCAACATTGTTTTGTAAATTGGAGTGATTTTCGACGGATTTTCGTATGAATCAGAGATTTTTTTTGTTAAAGTGTGAATCAAAGATAATATAGTTTAAATACTACTGCGTGTGCGTTTTCAAGAGATTTTTTTGGGCCATTTTCTACCTTACGTTCGATTCATTGGCAGTGAAGAAACATAGCGTATTTATTTTTTAAATTTACCTCGATGGGGAAGGCAAAGGAAGCTAAATACAACCAATTCAGTAGTATTTTTCTTCTTCTGAAGTTATTTACATTGAAATGCATTGACGAGATGCATTTCATTTTTACAAATAAAAACTTATAAACTAAGGCATACAAAAGGCGGTCTTATCGCTTTACTAGCGATCTCTTCCAGACAACCTTTAGGTGGACAGGACAACAAAAAAAGATATGATGATTTGGTAATTTGGTATATTATAATATATAGTTATAGGAAGAACAGGAATCATAAAATAATATTAAGAGATTTATAATTTAATATACCTATAATTTATTATATAAAAATATTAACAAGTCAATCAATAATTACGCATAATTACTAGAGATGTGCCGATCATGACTTTGGCCGACTAGCCTATTAGTCTATATAGTCGGTTGTAACGAAACCGATGAGCCGATAAATTTTCGGAGATTTCGGTGACGCTTCGTTTACAGCGATTCGCGCGCAATTCGCAACTGCGAACGTGTCGGAACCAGCCCCCCTAGCCAAAATGACATTCTTCAACCGTTAACACGTAAAAACTAAGTAACTAATCGTCATGTCACTTGGGCAGTCAATCAGAATTTTAGTTTTGCGTGACCACGATCAATTTGGCTAGGGTTTCGTTATTTCGCATTGTTTTTTTATTTTTACTTTTGTACGGGTTAGAGCGGTGGTTTTGTGAAAAAAAATATTTTTGTTACTATGTATTATTGATACTATTATCATTCATTAAAGCTCAGTTAAAACTTAATCATGTCAAAAAGACAGTCTCGTGTTGTGTATCGATTTTTTTCTGATCAATTGAACAATGACTCTCGTAATTATTACTTTATTTAATGTAATGCCCCCTACATACATTTTATTGAGAAATACATACCATAAAGAAACCATAGTCGGCTTTACCGACTAGTCGGAACATCTCTAATAATAATTACGCATCTATGAACTCGTAAACATAATAAGATAGGTACCAACAATCAACATTGAGAAGTTTCAGCGAAGTATGCAACTTCTTTTTTGCATTCGGGTCGCTCCAAGCTCCCATATCACTCCGTATTTGAGCAAGGCAAGTCTGTTGAACATGGAAGCTCGTAGAAAGCTCCAACTGATTGCGCTGTTGTTTGGTGTGGAGAAGACGGATAGGTCTCTAACGTTTTAAAAGGTTGCTTGTAGCCATTTTGAGATGTAATATCTTGTACATAGTCGCGCGGTTTAACATCGAAAATTATTGCGGCACGACTTTATGCTAAATAAGTCATCAGGCCAGTGATACTATACAGCAAGGATACAGTTTCTGGAGTTTAGCTTTTATTTGCAAATCCGTAGCACCCGTTATGTAAGAGCCTGTACACACCACGTTTTTTAAACGGTCGACGACGCGCTTTTATCCTACAAAAGTCTACACAGGCTGCATCTGACTCGCGTGCGTATCGCGTCTGTATCGCTACAAACACGCGTCGACGGTGCGTTTAAAAAACGTGGTGTGCTTAGGTCCTAAGCGCCTAAAGCTCATCATGTTTCGTTTTTTTTTGGGGGAATGACCAAAATTCCGATGGCAAACCTTTCACATCCCTTTCTCTTTTTACAAATGCAGTGTATGAAGAGACACAGTTACCAATAAAATAATTAGCTTGGCCCAAAATAGCTAAATCTAAATGTGGATTAGGGGGCAACAGTCTGATTATATTTACTTCAAAACGTTGCAATGCATCTTTTAATTCTTTAATCATGTGATTCGAGTCTGATGCAACAAACACATTTTTTATTCCACTGAGTTTCTTGAGAGCTCTTTTAATTTGTCTGTAAATAAAAAAAAAATGTTAAAATATCAATAAAGTTTGTATTCAAGGGGTATGTCGCTTAGATGAGTGCTTTGTTTGGAAAATGGATGAATGGGACTTGAGACATTCACACTAAATTCACAGTGAGATTCCGAGTCCCAGATCGGCAAACTAACTATCGGTTGATAATAACTCACTCACCCCCTCCCACACACTCACCTTCCGCACGACACTCACACACACACACCCACCCTAACACACATATATACACACGCACACTCGCACACATACCCTACCCTCATATTAAATACTATGTTTCCCATACACTCCCATTTCGTCTCCCAATTCCCCCCCCATCCCCTTCTTTCCTCCTTGACTACTTGTCCTGTAATCCTAGCTTAAATTCAGGGAATTCCTCAAGTTTCCTTTTCATAAGTTAGAAATTACTTTATTTAACTTTAACCTGGTTTTGCATTATTACCTACTACTAAGTTTAGAAGAGCGGTGACTCCCAACACGGGTCTAAGCTTACTGGGAGCCACCTGCCACTAGTTTTTAAGCAAACATGTAAGAACAAATAAAATAATTAAATAAATAAAAAAATAAAAGGTAAGCAAACTGACGTGAGTACGTAATTACGAATATAACTTTTACTAGGGTAATTGAGTATTAAAGCTTAGGGTGCGTACAGAGTTTGTCCCATGTAAAAAGGACAAGCCAACATTTTTGCATGCGTGTGACCCAATCCTGGAGCATCAGCAGCAGCGATAAAGCCACGCGCCGTAGTCAAAGTGCACTTTGATTAGTGTTGCCATTATCAAATAATTTATTTTGTCACAATTTATTAGAGTTTACTAGACAGCTTCTAAAATATGGACGGGGTATATTAAAAACTCTTTTCGCCTATAGTATGTATAAACTTGTAATAAAATTTCTTTGGCTGTACTATTTGTATCTGACTGGTTTTGATGACATTAAGTTTAGTGCAGTGTCAGTAAGGGTAGGTCAGGTAGCACAAAGTTGGTTTAAGCGTTTACGAGAATAAATTGTTTAGAGTAATCTAATCGGAACTCTCTCTGAAATTTTTGTTGTTTTCTCAAAAGATATCTCCAATCGACTCCGCTGATATATCTAATAATATTCTAATGTTATATAAAAATTTAACCTACTTACTTAATGATTTCGGATTTATCCGGTAAACACATAGACAAGGTCAGTGGACCCCTTTCATTTTTATATCCAATGCACTGTGGTGCCGAAAATAACATAGGGCTATCTGGTACATGTCTGCAAGCTTTTACCCAGTCTTGTCCATTTCGTAAATGAATACCAAGAAAACCACCTCCACTCATATTTTGTTTTATAAAAGTTTTAGTTTTATTAGCAATTTCATTAGTCCACTGCATGTATTTTTGTAAACCTCTATTTTCTTTTTGCACTGGGAAACTGGCTGGAGCACCTTAAAAAAAATTAAAAAATGTAGTTCACATAATTTTATCATAAAAATCTAAAAGTAAATAGGGTCATTGCGCCGGTTGGCGGCCTTTTAGTCGCCTTCCCAACTTTGCTCCTTAAAATTAATATAATATGTCCATATTTCAAGTTCTGATTGTTTCTGTAGGGGTAGCAAATATAATCAAGTTTTTTTTCGAAACACGTATTGAAGGAATATTCAATCAGTTTTTTTTTTATTAAATAATTACCAGAAATTTACCTAAAATGCCGGTTGACGGCCACTTTTTTTGGTTCGCGGCCACCCAAGAGTTAGTTCGCGGCCGCCAGTTTTACGTACAATAATTATTGACTTACGAGTATACTTTTTGAAGTTTTCGTACACTTTTCACCATATATCCTATTATAAATTTCCACATAGTTGGACCTAATATGATCGCGATTGTTACTGAAACACTTACTCTTAAAAAGCATGTAGATATCTTCTGAATATTCGTCCCTTTCTTACCTTAACCTTACATGTTCTAACATCTCTTTTCACAGCATTTGATCTTCTAGTCTGAGTCTCACACTACACTACAATTCTGTCTCTACCTTACCCTTCACCCTTCTCCTCTCAACTCACCTTTGTCTTTAATTTCTGCAACCATTCTCCCCTCTGTAATTTCTTCTCTCCTTCCTTTACTTTATTTTCCATCCATTATTTCCTTACACGAAACTCTTTGCCTTAAGCTTTAATGCATTTATTCTTCATCTATACTCCTTCCTACATACTACACTTTCACATACTGCTGTTATTCTTGTCTTGTTGTTAAACACATTAAATTAGGTACTATCTCTGCAAATAACGAAATAAAACACTAAAATAGTTCAGTATATAAATGTATATTTTAATGAGATTTTAACAAATTAAGTTTGGTGTTTTATTTAACGTATTGTCCTTATGATTAACAATTTTAATACTCCCAATTTTATTCCATAATTTAAAACTACTAAGTATTGTAAATAATCGGCATTTTCTGTTTATGTGATAATTATAATAATTCCAGTTCGCGAAACCACAGTCGAATAGTTTCTTTGGTCACCCTCTTACGAGCTTTGTTGATGCTTTCTGCAGATCTAATTGGTATTTCAGAATGCTTTTTCAGACTAGCGGGATCACTATGAGCTCTTAAAGCAGAACCTATATTGAATCGCTCTGCTTTATCGTACGATAACCACCTTTAAGCAGACCTGTTTAAAGGCAATTCAATTTAGGTTCTGCTTTAAGAGCTCATGGTACAGGACCAGGACCATCATCCTTTCAAGTTGAAAGGGTTCGGCTTGTTTAAATCTTTCAATCTTTCCATCTGCCACTTAATCAATCTTGAATTGTACATCTCGGAATTCCAAATTTACGAGATGCTTCCCTGATTGGGATTTGTGCTTCGCGAATTTCCTTTAATGCCTGTTCTAGGGATTGAGGAGTGTAAGTCGCAGTTCTTTTTTTGTGTTTTTGGTAGACATCTGTAAAAAGAAGTCGGTGTGAAAGAAGTGGCCATAAACTGACATCTCTATTTTTAATAGTCAGATCCTGAGGTCAGATTACGGCCGTCTCTTTTTCATATGATTGTCAGACGGCCGCGAACCTGATTTGTTTTGTAAGCATGTGTTAGTTTGCGGCCATATTATAGATATAAATCCGTAATAAATTATATTTTGGCGGCCGTGAACTAACCATAGCATTTAAGCCAACCCCAACAATAAAAAATGTTGCACAAAACTAAACGTTATTTACATTAATAATAGAAAAGAAGACAAACTAATCTCACCCAGTGAGTTAGAACTGCGGCCACCCCGGCCGTATACCAACTTTACTAAAAAATCCTTGTGTTGGTTGGCGGCCACCAAATAAAACTGGTATTAAAGTAATTTACTCGCAAATTAAATGCAAAATTAAGTAAAGCAAATAGCTATGATCACCCAAAAACAACCAAAATAGTAATAAGTAATCGTAAACTGTAAATACTTACTTTTAAAGCGGGACCTGTTTGCTATTTTTTGCGCAGCTTTGCGTACGTTTGTGGGCTGGTAGCGCGGCTAATAAAATGAACGATTTATTTCCGGCACATGGATTAGGAAAACCAACTAATTTGAATAGGGATTAAATTTTGCAACTATCCTACTTTTTAAAGAGCCATAACACGTCGGGATGGGTGGGATAGAATTCTTATTATTGTAATATTTAGGCGGTTGGTGCTCTAAAAGGCCGCGAAATAACGCAGGGCCGCGATCCAGCGTAATGACCCTACCCACATTATGTTCATCACATTTTCACCGAAATTGATGGTAATAAGGAACCCAGTTAGTTACTTGGGCGAAACCTTACCTATTATAAATGCGAAAGTGAGTTTGTACTACGCTTTCACGACCTAACGCCTCGACCAATCATAATGAAATTTTGCATATACGTTGTCAAGGGTACAGAAAAGGACATAGTGTGATTTTTATCCCAGAATTTCCGCAGGAACTCAGAAATTTACGAGGCCGAAACTTCATTATATTTTGCATACTACACGTTGTCAGGGATACAGAAAAGGAAATAGGGTACTCTTATCCCGGAATTCCCGCGAGATCTTCGAAATTAACGCGGGTGAAACCGCGGGGTACAGCTAGTATTTGAATATAGCTCGAAAAAGGGCAAGATTTCCCTAGAGGATGTTGATTCCTTTTATAAATGCGAATGTGAGTTTATTTGTTTATTAGGTACGCTTTCACGCCTCACTCAACCGACCATCATGAAACTTTGCATACACGCTGTCAAGTGTATAGAGAAGGACATAGGGTACTTTTTGTTCTGCTTGACTTCGAAACGCACGGGTATAATCGCGGAGAACAGACTGTGACAGAATCGATATATTTGTTATTGCTGGTCGAGGTTGCTCCCGCAGTGAGTGGATGGGAATAATTTAATGATGTGCGAGTGCTACCGAAAGAAATATAATGTAAGTACCTGTAAATGCCAATACAGGCCAATCACCACTTGGATATTTTTCTTTCCATTTTCGCATCATTACAGTGCTATTTGCATCATAATTTAGTGGTCCAAAAAATTCTGATCCAACAAAATCTATTCCAAAGGTATCCCAAAAAGGTCCAAAAGGGTTACCAGATTTGGCATTGCAACTATTTTCTATGCCGCCATTTCTCGCAGTATAACAAAATGAGATTCTTTTATTGGTTGGCCAAATAATTGGTGCTACATCTTCAATAAATTTTTCCATAGTAATAACTTTATGATAAATTTCTAATGAATTTACAGTAAAATATGTATCAAATGGCACTTGTATTGATCTTGGTTCACCATATCTATACTCAACCCAAGGTGGGAGGATCAAAGTTCTATTTAAGCCTTTGCTGAATGCTAGCACACCTAAAAAATGGTCAGCTTGATTTCCAAACCGTCCTGAAAAAAAGTGAAATCATGGCTGTAGTGATTATAATAATACTTTCGTGTAGACGACATACAGTATCATAATATACAGTTCCAGGGGGGCCTACTAGTAGTACTAGTAGAATTATGAATATAATTATCTAATTCAAACATCGACACGAAGATATTAATTGAATATTAAAATTGGAATCACTGAAAAATATGTAATGTTTATGTGTTTTTTTCTGATATATAAAGCAACTGTGGTTGGGTGACTATTAGAGGTCACGTAGCAAAATGCTAAAATGTCATCATCATCGATATCATAGGTGATAACATTTTCAGATAATGACTAGCTGTGTCCCGCGGTTTCACCCACGTGAGTTTCGGAATTTCCGCAGGAACTCCAAACTAGCCTACTTTACTTCTTAAACCTTCCCTGAACTTGAACAGATATTTCAAACTCAAAATTAGCTAAATCGGTTGAGCGATTCTCGAGTTTTAGCGAGACAAACGAATAGCAATTCATTTTTATATATAAAGATTAATAGCACGGGAGCCCAAGAGGGGATTTGTGGATTTACTAAAGCGCGTCATATTAACATAAGTCAAATCATGTTGAGTACCTCCACCAAATAAAGGCCTTCCACACAACGTCGCGCGTCTAGGATAAGTTATCAGAATAGTAAAAAAAAATCGATAGCTAGAAAGTAGAAATAGTCGGGCACATCAGATTAAAATAAAGTGGGTTACATTCTGAAAAGTGTGCATATGAATATAATCTGACGATTTCAACATCACGTAAGGGAGTTAGAGCATCACAAACTTAACAAAAACAAAACCGCCACCTCGACATTCTTGAGCGCGGTTGTTCTTTCTAATTTTGAAGTAAATAACTCAAGGATAGTGCAAAAAATATGATATGCCGATTTCCACAAACAGAAGAAATAAAAATAGTCTATAAAGTTTAGAGTGAGCAGCTGCAGTGAAACAATTGTATTCCTCACTCTGACTTTCTTTCCCTTTCACTCTTTCTCTATCTCTCACTCTCTCGCATCGTCCTCACACTACTGTCCGTTGCCATGACGTCATCACAGCACTCGCATCGTCCTCACACTACTGTCCGTTGCCATGACGTCATCACAGCATATCACTCACGGACTAAACGCGTTGACTTGATAACCTCTTTTTTTGAAGTCGGAATCAAACTATAGGTAGAGTACACCTTTCACTTTAATGTAATTTTTAACCGACTTCCATAAAGTATTGGTAAAGGTAGTAAAGTAAAACTTTTTCCATAAAAGTACGTATTGAACCAACTGATCAGTTCGAAGTCGGTACCAAGCCCAACGTTAGTGTTATTTTGGATTACATCGGTTGGTTTTTACTTTCTCATTTTGGTGCAGTGCATTTTTGTTTTTTGAAGTTAGATGTCGTTTTTTCATTTATTTATTCTTTATTACACAGTATAATGAGTAGTGTTACTCACTAAATGCTATTAAGGAGTTGCTGCAGTACAGAACTGACTCTGGGTAACTTGGACTTGCATAGTGAAAAGTTAAAAATAAGCAAAATATATAATATTTATACATATTTACGTAAATAAATAAGAGGAAAAACTTACCTATATAAATTTAATGTAATATATAGATTATAGGTGAGTACATGGCGTGTTTGCCTATAATTGGATTTGCATTGTGGCATGTAATGTACTCACTAGGCTTATATAGAATATTTTATAACGTAAATCTGTTGGCAAACCAATAAATAAATCAATAAATAAATAAATAAATATAAAAATGGCGAACGGCATTAAGCCTTGCGGCATTCTCTACCAGTTAACCATTGGTGGGTTTTTCTTTTGGTGGGTTTTGTCTTTTGTATGAAACTGTGAATCTAGGTAGGTACCACGTAATTTATGTTTTACATTACTGAGTGTTTTGCTATTTTTTCTGAATTTAAATGCTTATTATTGAATTTTTTTTATTTTTTTTCATGCTATTTCCTGTTTTATATAATATCACATTCAGTAATCTGTAAAAAAATAATATGATTTTTTAATCATCAGAATAAGATTATTCCAACTAATTGTCTGATTATTGATTATGACGGCTAGAACATCAAAAGTCTGCATAAAAATTTGACGCGTTCGAGTATTTCAAAATAGAGATTTTTTTTGCATTTTCAAAAAGTCGCCACATACTAGTGTTAAGTCCGAATCGTCAGTCTTTTGAATGGGAGCTTCTTTTGGGTTCATACCCTTTGATAATCTGATGCGCTCGAATGGCGGTACTCAACATGGTGCAAGGTACCCCCCTTATGTTAATCTGACGTGCTTTAGTAAATCCACAAATCCCCTCTTGGGCTCCCGTACTATATGGTGTGCCACCTGCAGTCAGACTGCTTGGCAGAAAGATTCAATCAAACTTTAGAATGACATTTCGTCAACAAAAGGATTTGGATGAGTACATACAACTTTTTCTTCTATCTTGCCACTGTAAAAAATTAATTGTGTTCCAAAAAATTTTGATTTAGTTTACCAGTAGGTATGTCTTCAGTTGCCTTACACACTCTGTATACCTACTTAAGGCCTATCACACTTTAAAATTTGTCAGAAACCAACTTAGGAAATGGGAAGGTGTAAATGTTGGTTCCGATTTAGGATCAGTGAGAGAGAGAGAGAGTGAGTGATCACTGATCACACTACTCTAAATTGTATTCTAGTCAATTTAGGGTACAATTTAGAGTGGTGTAGCTGTGATCACTCGCTCTCTCTCACTCACTGATCCTAAATCGGAACCAACGTTTACACCTTCCCATTTAGGATCAGTGAGAGAGAGTGAGTGATCACTGATCACACTACTCTAAATTGTATTCTAGTCAATTTAGGGTACAATTTAGAGTGGTGTGACTGTGATCACTTGCTCTCTCTCTCTCACTCACTGATCCTAAATCGGAACCAACTTTTACACCTTCCGATTTCCTAAGTTGGTTTCTGACAAATTGTAAATTGTAATAAGCCTTTTATAGTTCAGTTTTTTCATCTGGCTATGGAACTTTAAAACACACACCTATTTAATAGCCTAGAATGCGCTTTGCCTTAGCATGATTCTATGATCTACCCTTCTTCATCCACTGTTAATTCAATTTAGTTCAGTTGCAAGTAGATGCTGGCCGAGTCTCAATGAGCGTCAACGTCAGCAAACTGATACAAGACATGGGAATGCCACTATCCACGCGTTGCCTTAGTTTGAAATGACGACAAGGGCTGGTTGGCTTGGCTTGGCTTAGTTTGAAATGACAACAAGTTTTAGTGATGCCATTAACTTTTTAGGCACCACGACAGACCACGCCACTGCTAAGCGAAGGCAAGCAGTGCCGAATGTGTACAAGCTCTTTTCTAAACACGGTATTGGCCTCTGCACGTGCGCTGGGTCTACATCTATTAGCGGCATAAGGTAGAATTAGATGAATTAACTTACCTACCCATACACGGACAGTAGGCAATATAACCATTCCGGTCATATGATACATTATTCGCAAAACTTTCTATGATCGTTAAAAATGATAACATCAACACTAGCTGCATTTTCGTTTAATTTCAATCAATTTCAATCTTCCAGCTTCTTCAATTCCTTTCTTCATGAAGTTTACCACACAAATTAACTAGACTACCATTTAGGTTATGTAGGTTTAAGGTAGGTACCAAAGAGTTTTTTTTTTTTTTCGTTTATTTATCCTATATAGGAAAGGCTAAGAGTACAGGGCCCATACTGCCAATTCTGATGTGTATTATTTAACCCTTAATCAAATGGAAAACTTTTTATGAGATAAATAAAAACTGAGATTGTTTCTAGGGTAAGTTTTGTGAGTAGAATTCAAATTTCATGAAAATAACTTGGAAAAGTGGGGGGAAATGGGGGTTTTACGGTGGGAAATAATTTCCCATTGTTCATAACGGCATTGCAAAATATTACCAAGTGGGAAATAATTTCCCATTATTTAGTCAAGGTTATGGTTTTTCAAGAAATTTACTACTGTTTATATACTAGTTATTCACCCTGGTTTACTTTTCATTTTATTTTTATATATTAAAAATACATGTATAATGGAACTCTAAAATAAAACAATGTTATGGAACAAATAGTTTATAGCAGTATAGTTTAATGAAAAAAATTAAATATATGTGCCATCAGTATTACAATATTTTCATTATTGAGATGGACAGGTATGAAATATTTTGAAGCAATTCTTGGCACACAAAGCTACTTCACAAGTAGTACATTGAATTTTGGTCCTCTGTTCTTGTCGCTTTGTGCTACAGAATTTGCATCTTCTGTAACTGCTGATTTCTTCTGGTAAGTGTATGCCCACATTCAATAAACGGATTTCATCCGGAACACCGAAGATACCGCCTTTTTTGTTTTTAAAAACTATTCCTTTCAGTGCATCTGTTTTCCGCGTTGTGTAATTGTCTATCAGAGAACGTGCTAAACGCAACCTGAACTCACGATGAGCGTGCAACGTTGCAACATGTGTATAGTTGTAGGTTATAAACGCGTTGATAATAGACGCATCAAATAAGAAAAAAAACAGTCTCATCCAGAATTTTCTGGATTTCCGGTTTATAGGGTAGGACGACCTGTAATGATCAAATAAGTCTACTCCACCCATACTTAGTGTATATGAAGCTATGGCTTGCGGGCAGAGAATTTCTTTTCTGGATCCATCCTTCTGTGTTCGTTTTACGAGTATTGCATCTCGAGGCTGATGTGCTGTGGAGAGTACTGCTACCTCTTTAGTATCACACCACTTGATGGCTGTGATTGGCTCTGCTGTAACAGCTGAAAATTGGTGTTTTTCTAGTCTCAATGCTTTTGGTTGTTTTTTTTTTATCATGTCTGGCAGATCTTTTCTGTTAATTCTGACTGTTCCTATTGCAAAAATCTTTTTTTTATATAAGTCTTCTAAAAGGTTGCAGCTCGTAAAAAAGTTATCGAATGCAAGTAACGTGTTTTGTGGTACATTATTAGAGAGCGTCATTACCACATTATAACCAAGGCCTTCATTTTCGGTACTATCGCCTTTTCCAGTATATATTTGGAATTGATATAAATATCCCGTTTTTGCGTCACATCTAGCCCAAATTTTGAAGCCTCTTTTGATAGGCTTTTTCGGCATATACTGCTTCAAAGAACTACGGCCTTTAAACTTCACCATGCACTCGTCTATCGATTGCACAGCCGAGTTATGAGCTTCTTTCTGATATAAATTATTTAGTTCAGTAAGCAGAGGTCTAACTTTGTATAATTTATCATAGTCAGAAGAACCTCTTGGTGGTTCAGTAGCATTATCGTTTAAGTGAAGGTTTTCCGTTATTTTTTTAAATCTGACTATGGGGAAAACCTGACCGATTTCTTTATTGTAATAAAAAGGATCTGTCGACCAATACAATTCCATATCTGGTAATGGATTTAAGCCCATCATGATCAAAACTCCTAAATACGCCTTAATATCTTGTTCAGTGACAGGTATCCAGTTATGGCTATTGTTTTGACATGCATACCTATTTGTTTGTTCCGCTATTATTAGTATTATCTTGTCTGGAAAAAACCTTTCGAAAACTTTAATTGGTGAAGTTTTGTGGGTGTCCCTAGTCCTGGGTTCAAACCGCTTTTCAAAGAGAGGTATATCATGGACTAAGTCCTCGTTTTTCCATTCTCTTGGTTGAGAGCGGTCCCTAAGTACTAAATTTTGAGCTTGAGACTCTTGTTGATCATGATCATCCTCTAAAAAGTCGTCTATTGGATTGTTGTCTAGAAAATAGTTGTCTAACATAGCAGTGGTAGCATCTGGCTCAATGAGAGGACTATAAGAATCTTCTTGCGGAATTTCAAGATATACTGCCCCAGGACTGTCTTGATTTTCAGTATCTTGATCAAAATTGAAATCAACTGATTGAACTATGCCACTTGTGTTAGTTGCGTTGTCAGATTGATGATTTAAAACTGACAATAAAGAGTCTGTTGTGTGTACAATTGGTTCAGTTTCTATAGTCTCGACAATATAATCATCTTCTATGCCAAACATTTCTTCAACTCGATGTTCTATAATGTAATCGTCTGGTTGATTCAAGTAGTTAATTGGAATAGAATCAACACTATTGGCATAGCATGGGTCGTCATCAGAATCAGATTCAGATAAATCAGAGATATCAGCTAAGTTTTCCATTACGGTTTCGAGATCTTTTTTGGTAAGTACTTTAGACTTCTTTTTGGCGTTCATTTTTGAAAGTTGCTAAAAATATAAAATAGTTCTCCGTAAATAAATCATAACAAACTTACAGCTTTCTACTACTAACGGTCTCTAAGCAAAACCTCGGACAGACAGACAGACAGACGGACTTAACGAAACTATAAGGGTTCCTCGTCAGGACTACGGAACCCTAAAAAGGAAAATTTTTTTTAGCCATTAGGAAAATATTTATTCAATTAACGGACACACATACATTTTTATATAGATAGTCAGATTTTTTAAAATCATGATCAAACATTGGGAAATTATTTCCCACTAATTTAACATGAAATATTTTCAACAAATCATAATGTTTTCTAGGTTATGTTCCTGCTAAAAGGTTAGAAAATATGTCTAGTTTATTGTAATATTACGTGTTCTCACTTACCAGATTTTTTTTAACACAAAATTTCAAAAAAACTCCCAAGAATGCGATATTTTGGAAAACAATCACAACTTTTGAATTCAACTTTTCGTATTACGACCGGATCTAAACTTCTCAACAAGTGTTGACATTTATCACTTAAAAAATATATCCAAAATTAGTTTTCTCTATGGTTGGCTCATCTAAGTGTTGTCATTTCAAAGAAATAATGGAAATTGTTCATCTTGCCTAAGTGGGAAATTATTTCCCAGTATTTGATTAAGGGTTAACTATAGATATTATACGATAAGGCCTAAGCCATTTCTTTTTTCATTTTATCTTCTTTTATTTTCTTCTTTCACTTCTTTTATTCTCTTCTTTCTCTTCTTATGTCATTTTCTTGTTGTAATACTCATTTAATTTTATTCTTTGTTTGATTCCTTGTGGTGTGTCTTCGTGTCAATTCAGTGGTATATTTCTTCTTCTGAAGTTATTTACATCGAAATGCATTGGTGAGATGCATTTCGATACTTTACCGGAACTTTTGCCAGCAAATCTTCGCAGTTGAACCTTAATAGGACGCTCTGTGGGAAGTTGTATAGAAAAACGAAAACCTCCCGGCGAACGCCCTATTTCATCTTATTTCACTGTTTCCGCACACTGTTCATCACTAATGGATCACTATTATGCAAAATCCACCACGGCTCAACTGTACAATAAGCACCCGCGATTTCGAGCTTCATATTTTTTATGTGTGTGGGACTTTGCTTAATATAACTTCACATAAAATCTCTAATTACGGAAACTCATCGTTTTCGAGAAAAAAAATACTAAAGTTTTGTTATTTTCATAAAAACTCCGCGATGTGTCAACCATTTGCCATAGACTTTGTAAGAATTGTGTTTCGTTTTACGTTCGGACAAAGTATTACCGATTTTTAAAGTTTGTTAATAATGTTTTTCAGTTTTAATATCTTTTTTATTTATAAATACCTATAATTGTAATGAAAACATAAGAACCCAAAGAGTATATAACCACTATAAGAACCTGTCACATACTAAGTAAATAAATAGTTCATTAAAGTGCTTTATGATTGAAAAAAATTATGACATTTTTAACAACCCCCAATAATGGAACGTAATTTTTGGAATGTCTGTTCTTCTTCTTCTACTTCTTTAATGATGGCGCCTATAACATGTATTGTTATAGTGATTATATTATTATCTTTGATTATTATAATTTGCTAATGAAAATGAAAATTTGTTAAACTTGAGTTGTTTAGGTTAGGTTTGCACTGTTGACCAAATCGCGCGAGCCGAGCGAGCGTAGCGAGCGTGCCGCGGTAGCGGCCGGCGATGCGTCAAAGTCAAAATATTATCGTAAATTGAGTAAGGTTTTTTATTATTTTTTTTTTCTCGAAAATTATGCATTTCCGTAATTTGCGGATTTGAGAAATACACTATAAACACACTATTCTATCAAAAAAAAATTGTAACTATTAAAAATCGAGGGTGCTTATTGTACAGTCCTTCCTCCACCACATTCACACAATATTAATCACGATAAACTAATTTGCAAAACAAAGAAATAAAACTGACGTCCACTCTGCTAGAAATCCCGCCAAAAGTCCTAGGCAGAGAGAAGGTAATCACTTAAGTTTGGTACAAGTACGGTACAGTAGTATCTCTAAGTAGTTTGTGGTACGGTAGTATCTCTAAAGCGCTCTCCACATTCGCGCGTGGTTCGCGCGCAAAGCCGCGAACGGCGAAACACCCGCGAACTATAAGGTCCGTATTCCAAAAGGTTACTCAAGTCATGAATCTAGTTTTAAAACTAATTTCAAGTAAAGCTTTAATTTTAGAACCTTACTTGAAACGATCAACAATCAGCTGAGTATGTCCTTATTCTAGAACGATGCTTGAGTATTAAACTACACTCAAGTAAAGATTTGATCTTTGATTAAGTAAGTCCTGTCGAGACCACTCTTGAGAATAGATCTAACGAGATTGTTTTCAACTTTTGGAAACATGGACATTTTCCAGGATATGAAAATTTATTTGATTTGAGCAGCGAAAGGCTGTATTTGTCACTTTTTCGATAATCTAATTATACATTTCTAGTGAGAGCAATACGCAATAAAAAATATTTAAATAAAATTAAAATTTTGTTTTAATCATAGAAGTAACATTAACAAAGATAATATATTTACTTACTTACGTTATAACCACAATTATATTGATCCATCTTGTTTTAGGTAGGTACGTAAAATTGGTTAAAATCACTAAACACTATTACTCCGGCGGTTAAAACTGCGTGGAACGGATTATTACATTATCTGTGATTGTGTCAACCAATCAGAGGTCAAAATCTCTACTCAACATTAGTTTCAAGTAATAAGAACCAATCAGAGTTCAGAATCTCTACTCAAAACTTGTTTCAAGTGGTTAGAACCTAAAACGCATTCTATAATAAGATGTACGCTTGAGTTATGATGGTTCGCGAGTGTTGTTATTATGTGTTGTTGTTATGTGGAGCGCGCTTAAGTAGTTTGTGGTTTATTTTATGTTTTAATTTTTTTTATGGCAATTATCATTAATGACATTGTTGCCAGTGTCGCGTTAATTTAATTTGCAAATAGAATTAAAAATGAACGAGCGAAAATTTTGGGCGTTCGTTGTAATAAGAATAGTGAAATGGGATGAACTATGTAAAATGGAACAAGACAGAAATTATATACTTATACTTAAATAAATAAGAGAATATTAACGAATAATAAGTCATAATTTAATGTCGTTAAAAGTAAGAAAGTCTACTAGGATTACTGTCTCAAAATATGGCGGAAATTCAAATTAAAATCAGTCTAAATTCAATATTACTAACTTAATTATTATTAATCACAAAGTTAAGGAACTTTTTATCTTTAGCTCGTGACTTGGTCAGTGGTCACCTCAGACGAAATAAAAACTCTTTATTTCGTCTGAGGTGGTCACCAGTAAAACGTAGTGATTACCTTCTCTCTGGTCACCAGTACAAACCTAACCTAACTAATAAAGCAAACTCTTTGTCGATTATGATTTCATGATGGGGCCACGACAGTTATATTCTATATTCTAATTTCTTTTACTTACTTCAAAAAACAGATCAAACATAAATT
This sequence comes from Zygaena filipendulae, assembly GCA_907165275.2. Lineage (NCBI taxonomy): Eukaryota > Metazoa > Arthropoda > Insecta > Lepidoptera > Zygaenidae > Zygaena > Zygaena filipendulae. The sequence goes on from OU015649.1 coordinate 7,146,219, forward strand.
GTGACTTATTTGATAATAAATTGACCCAGTATTTAAGTAAGTAATGTAAACGAACACGAAGAAAAGGAGGCGTGGTTTCATCGACCAATAAGAGCGGTGTCACTAATTCCGGTGCTGTACATTCCAGTGTTGAACATTTTCGGCACGGTCAATTTGTACGGGGCGGAATGCACGACACTGGAATTCATGTATAGGACTTCAAATACGTGCTGTAGAATACGGTGTCGTACATTCCAGTGTCGTGCAATCCAGTTCCGGTATCGTACAATATCGTGTTGTGCATTCTGTCGGAGGTCGTACAATATCGTGTTCTCAGTCTACGGAAGTCTAGTTGATTTGTGGTCTACGGGCTCCCGTCTTTAGACATAAGCTAATTTACTAGATATCTGTGGACATAAGTCTAATTAATTTGTGGTGGCCGGTAGTATCTCTAAGTAGTTTGTGGTGGTGGCTCCCGTGATTTGTGCGCTTAACATCAAAATAAAACCAACCGTTTGTTTACCTTTGGTAGGAAGGTAATAACTACTAGGTAGTGATTTTATGTGAATTTTTCAGGTTTTTACATAGTTTAAATAAAAATTTAATCGAGACTTGAGAAATGACTTTAGAATTCCGCAATTTTGATAAAAATTCTTCCGATGAGAGCAGTAGCGAATTAAGTTATGACTCTGACAACGAAGATGCAGAACATAATTTTACAGACAATGAGGGTATGTAATGATATATTTAGGTGCCTTTTAGTTTTTATTTTCACCCGCTAATTTCGAAGTATGGCGTATAGCCTATGTTACTCAGAGATAATGTAGCATTCTAATGGTGAAAGAATTTTTGAAATCGGTCCAGTAGTTTTTTAGTTAAATCGTAAAAAACACAAAAAATCAAATCTTTCCTCTTTATATTAATAGTATAGATAGTATCTGGGTCGCCGACCTTCGCTCGTTGTGTATAGCGCCATCTGTTGTTAAGTAGAAAAACAAACACTAATTTTTCATTGCCTGAAAACACGGATAAAATGACGTTTTTTAAAAAAGAAACCAAAGCGCGGGAAACCTCGAATTAGGCGGATGTTTTTTTCGAGATAATTTTTTCAATAATATTTTTTGTAAAGTTATAAGTGTTTAGAGGAGTATATTTAGTTGCTCATTGTATTTATATTGTTAATTATTTATTTATAGTATAGTTTCATCATAGTGGTAAGTCACAAATTTTATATATAAAAATTTTTCATTGTCATGGATGATCCCCCAGATCCTGGGGGATCCATCCCTTTTATTGGAGCAAATGTAACAGTAGCACAAATGTCTGAATCTAATGACTCCTCAGTAGACACTGATGGAGGTTGTAAAAGCTCGCGAAAACGCAGCAGACTGCACAGGATTTGTAAAGGTTGCAACAAAAAAAAAAGAACACACAAAAGTATAATCAAACCTAATAGTTGCAACTGTACAGAGACCTTAATAGAAAATCCAATTACTAATTCTGCAGCTAACGTATCTGAAAATATCCTTTTAAAATCACCATCTATTCCTGCTTCCCTGCAAGAACAGACAAATGCAAGCATAGGTCGAACCGTTTATGAACCAACAGACTCATCTCCATACATCTTACATATCCAACGGGATCAGTCATCCCCAAATGATGGTACCACACTCCATCCTGTAACTTTGGGCAGAATTCTGTATAGAAACTCATTTAATAACATAATTAATGGTAGTTTAAAAAAAATAGGCCGTAATAAAATCTCAATAAGTTTTTCAAACTATGTTGATGCCAATCTTTTTATAAATAATAAAATATTTTTGGATTCCCACAAATTAAAAGCATTTATACCCTCTTTCAACATAACTCGTTTAGGTATTGTGCGCGGAGTGCCCCCAGAGTGGTCCCCGGAGGAAGTAAAAGATAACATGACAGTTCCGATTGGGTGTGGAGACATTATTAAAGTTAGGCGTCTGAATTATAAAGTTATTATTGATGGTTCTCCTGTGTGGAAGCCATCTCAGTCGGTTGTCGTCACCTTCGACGGTCAGGTACTTCCCAAACGCATTTTCATGTGCTTTAATGCATTACCAGTCGACTTATACATTTATCCAACAATCCAATGCTTTAATTGTTGTAGGTTTGGACACACTAAAGTTCTCTGCAGATCTAAACCGCGATGTTATAAATGTGGACAAGATCATTCTGGTGATTCTTGTACCACAAGTGATGAGGCATCATTTTGCTGTCTGTGCTCTGGCATGCACCATGCCATTAGTAAGTTCTGCCCTGAATACTCCCGCCAAAAAAACATAAAGACATACATGGCAAACAATTGTGTTTCTTATTCCGAAGCATCTAAATTACATCCTGCTGTCACAAAATCTTTTGCTGATATAGTAGCAAGCCCTCAGACAAACCAAGCTCAAAAAACAACTGTCCCTACCTCGCATCCTTCAACGAAATCATACAAAAAGACTGTTTTTTTAAAACCTAGATCCCCATTCAGTCCAACAAAAGGGTATGATCAATCAGCTCATGCAGCTTTAATTACAAACTATAATAATATGTCTCCTATGTCAGGTAATGGATGTGCCCTTAATAGTGAAAATAGTGCACCTTGTAACTTTAGTCCTTTGACTGATATTATTGTTTCATTAGTAAATTTTTTATCTCAATCCAAATTAATACCACCGACCAACGTTGCTAATATATTGGAAACACTAAATCAAAATAGTCACAGAGGGCCTAGCCAAGATTGTTCAGTGGAACAGTCGAAGTATAATCAATAAAAAAACTGATCTTTCCTATCTAATTAATAAATACAACCCATTTTTAGTAGCTCTCTCTGAAACATGGTTAAAACCAAATTTTTCCTTTAAAATTCCAGGTTATGTTAGTTTTCGAGATGACAGATTAGATGGGTATGGCGGTGTTGCCATACTCGTTAAAAATTATTTGCTTTTTTCCCAAGTTATTATCCCTACACATTCCGATAATATTTCAATAGTTGCTATTAAAGTAAAAAATATTTGTTATGTATCCGTTTATATTCCCCGTCCATCGTCTAGTATATTTGACGAACTTAATGATATTTTTACAAAACTTCCAAAACCTTTTGTGGTTCTGGGAGACTTTAACTCTCACCACCGATCATGGGGTAGTGGAACTACAAATCATGATGGTGAAAGACTTTTAGATATTTTTGACTCCCATAACATATGTATTTTAAATACTGGTGAACCCACACGTCGCACTGATCCACAGGAAAATGTCAGTGCAATCGATCTGTCTGTTTGCACCCCAAATCTTGCCTCATCACTAACTTGGTCCGTTACTTCATCAACACTTGGCAGCGACCATTTTCCTATTATAATTACATTTCCTTTTCGTACTCCTTCAAAACAAAATAAAAGTCCACGTTTACGATACAGGTTAGACGAAAAAGGGTGGACACGTTTTAGAAGTATTGTTCATGATAAAGTATCGACACTTCCTATTATATCATCTGGATCTGAAGCTGTATGTAATAATGCGTTAGGTGTAGTTTTAGCTGGAGCTGCAGATGCAACGTTCCCTACAAAAAATCCTACTTCTGGTAAAATTGCATCTCCACCTTGGTGGGATAACGAATGTACACAAGCCATCACTAAGAGGAAACGAGCGGAGAAAGACTATTGCAATGAAATGACTTCAGAAAACTTTGCGATTTATACACTAGTGCTAAATGAAACCCGAAAACTACTCAGAAAAAAGAAGTCCGAGGGCTGGAAAAGTTTTTGTAGTACACTGTCACCGAATACACAACCTTCTGTTGTATGGCGAAATATTAGAAGATTTAAGTATGGTTTTAATGATGCTTCACATGTAATAATGCCCCCTTCTTTATCTGAAAGTTTTATAGATCGTTTAGCTCCCCCTTTTGTTCCAGAAGAAAATTTGTTAGCAAATAGCGATAAATTACATTCAATTACAGCAGATGACCCTACCGGATTAAATTCACTTTTTTCACTATCAGAATTAAAAGCTGTTTTAGCCAAGGTTAAAGACTCTGCTCCTGGTAATGATGGTATTCCGTATTCTTTCCTTGCACATCTTACCGATTCCGCTCTTTCATATTACTTAAACCTAATTAACACTATTATGATAACAGGTAATGTTCCTGGCCCTTGGAAGTACCAAATTGTAATACCCATTTTAAAACCAAATAAAAATCCGTCTGATTCTTCCTCATACCGCCCTATAGCACTATCCTCGGTCATGGCGAAAGTTGCAGAGCATCTAGTTAAGAATCGTTTGGAATGGTTCATTGAGAGTAACAAACTTCTAGCTGATAGTCAGTTTGGATTTAGGAAGGGTAAAGGCACATTGGATAGCATCAGCATTTTTACTACAGACATCCGTCTTGCTTTCTCTCAAAACAAAATAGTTGTTTCTGCTTTTCTAGATATCAATGCAGCTTATGACAATGTGCTTCTCACTGTCCTTATACAAAAGCTGTCTTTACTTAAGGTACCAGCTATGCTGCTTAAATTTATAAAAAATATTTTATCGGATAGAATCATAACTCTGGATGGTACTCCTACTTCTAGACACATTTGGAAAGGTCTACCCCAAGGGTCCGTGTTAAGTCCTTTACTATATAATATCTACACTTACGATTTAGAATCATCTCTGGAAGGTACTGTTCAAACCCTACAGTACGCTGACGACCTACTCCTTTACATTTCAGATCAATCGATCCAAACAGCTTGTAATTCATTATCCCACTCTCTATCCCTTTTGAAAATCTGGTTAGATAAAAATGGCCTAGACTTATCTGCAAGTAAAAGCTCTGTTGTTTTGTTCTCGCGTAAGCGTAATCCTCCTCCAATTTTAATGTGTTTTAATAACGATCCAATTCCGGTAAAAACTTATGTTAAGTTTTTAGGAATCGTATTAGATTCAAAACTAACGGGTCTTCAACATTGCGACTACTTATACACAAAATGTGAACGAAATTTAAATCTGTTAAGATGTATAGCGGGCGTCTGGTGGGGTGCCCATCCATATTGCTTAAAATTGGTTTATAACGCTTTAATAAGAAGTGTTATTGATTATGGCACGTTTTTGTTGGAACCGGGTAGTGTAGCGGGATTCAAAAAGTTAGATGGTATCCAATCGAAAGCTTTAAGGATAATTTCTGGAGCCATGAAATCGAGTCCGATCAATGCTTTACAGGTTGAGTGTGGAGATCCTCCCTTGTCCCTAAGACGTCAATTTCTTTCTGATAAATATTTATTTCGTAGTTTGCAGTTTTTGTATCATCCTATTTTTTATAAACTTCGTAGTCTCTCTGATCTCACAACCTCCTCCCGTTATTGGTCACATAAAAGTCCTCCATGTCTGCTTAAAAGTTATTACAAATTTTCTTCATTTAAAGCTCCTACTTTCCGTACTCCAGTTTTACCCATATTTCTGTCCCCATTTAGATCGCTGTTCATTTTACCAGAAATAAAGTATAATTTGGGTATTGATAGAAATGACGGTAATTCCAACAAAGTATTTAAATATAAAGTCGATATAAACTGGCATGACTGGCATTATATTTACAGTGACGCTTCAAAGCATTCTCTAAATGGATTTGTGGGTGTTGGCGTTTACCACAGTCAATATAATATTGTAGAAAAAATTAAGTTACCGCCTGAGACATCTGTTTATACCGGTGAGTGCTTTGGAGTTCTCAAGGCTGTCGAATATATACTTGTTATGAAACTAAATAGATCAGTCATATTCACAGATGCCCTCAGTGTATTGAATGCGCTGGAGAAACCTCCCTTTTCTTACAAAATCCAGTATCCCGTAATTTTGGAAATAAGGAAGCTACTTTATGATTGTGAAATGAGAGGATACACAGTACATTTTTGTTGGATTCCAGGACATTGTATAAATGGAAATATAAGGGCAGATCAAATTGCTAATGAAGCAGTGGAGTGTGGTGACCTTCACCCCTTCAATAATTACTGCCATGACTTAACCAATATCCCTAAAGTTCATCTTCAAAAAGCTTGGATGGAACAATGGAAAATTAGTGCCACTACAAAAGGTAGACATTACTACAGTTTACAACCATGTGTTCCAACTAAGCCTTGGTTTTTTAAGACAAAACTGGAAAAAATTGCAACCTCAATTATCATCCGTATGCGGCTCGGCCATGTCTGCTCTCCTGCACATCTAGCTAAACTTGGCATTGTGGCCAGTGAGATGTGTTCTTGCGGGAAAGATGTTGGTGATTTGAATCATATTATTTTCTCATGTACCTCCTATAATTGTTCTACCTTTTATGACTCTTTGACTTCCATCAGTGTTCCACTCCCTACATCCATATCATCACTTCTTTCATCCAATAATCCTGATATATATAGAATATTATCTTCACATATTATGTCTAATAACATTAAAATATAAACTATTCGTATGTATATTTTTCTTCTACTAATTAACAATTACATTTTTATTTATATTTTATTTGTATATTTAGTATCCTATTTTGGTGTATTATAAGTATTGAATTTTATTTACTCCCCTGAACCTTTTCCTGGTCTCCTTTTCCAAATTCCGTGTTCAAATCTTTTTTTCTTCACAAGTTTCTCCGTTTTTAATAAAAACGAAAAACACGACACTGGCAAATGCACTAAGTGCGAAGTCCATTAAGGAAAAAAAAATAAAAAAAAAATAAAAAAGAAACCTAGCTAGATCGATTAATTGCCCACGAAACCCCCTGCATACTAAATTTAATGAAAATCGTTGGAGCCGTTTCTGAGATTCAGATCATATACATACATATATACATATATAAGAATTGCTTGTTTAAAGATAGTAGATAAATTATACCTAATTATTACAGATACTGAAGAGGAGAAGCAAGATAAAACATCTGAAGATTTAGAAACAACAAATGATGAGTTAGATGATGATGAAATTATAAAAACAATCAAAGCTGAAAAAAATAGACTCCGAGATCATCCACCTGATATTAAGTGTGAAGATTATATTGTTGATATTTCATTTAATCCTACAAAAAATTTAATTGCATTAGCTACAATAATGGGTGATGTCCTTTTATATGAATACTGCAATGAAGAGACAAAGCTTGTTAACACCTTGGAACTTCACTTGAAAGCATGCAGAGATGTTGAGTTTAATAATGATGGAGATACCTTGTACACAACAGCAAAAGTATGTACACATAATGTATAGGTTTTAACTTTTATTAGACCATATTGTTTTATTTCAAATTGCTTTTAGGGTTATACCTGAAAAGAAAAAAAGGACCCAAGGGTCTTATAAGATCAATTGGTTGTGTTGGCCTGCCTGTCAATACTCTTTTTCTCAGGAACGTGTTGATTTGAATTTGAAATCAAGTTGAAATTAAAATTCACAACTCAAGTCTGTAATCCCTAAGCTGTGAAATCCTTACTAATATTATAAATGCGAAAGTGAGTTTGTTTGTTACACTTTTACGGCTAAACGGCTTTCACGTTGTTAGGGGTATAGAGAAGGACATTGGAACTTCGAAATTTACGCTGAAGAAACTACATTAAATTTTGGATACTACCTACACGTTGGGTAGTTACAGAAAAAAATATAGGGTAGTAAGTTTTATTTCGGAATACCCATTGAATCTGAAACTAACGTGGGTGAAACCACCGGGAATAGCTAGTAATCAAATATTTAAAGCGACCCAATCAAAAGATTTAAAATCGGTTCAGTAAAACGGTTGGCTGTCAAAGTTGGTTGTCAAAGGCTGCTCCTTGGAATTACCAAGAAAATACTGTGTTAAAGTGATTAGCCCACAATCTAATTACAAGTTATAAGTGTGCGACTCATTCAAGTATTTCTTAATTAAATTTGAGTAAAAGGTGTTATTAATAAGGTTAACTCAGTGAAATTAACACTATTATTTTTGAGGTTATGAATTACCATAAACAAGATAGACCCGGAAGTTGCTACGGCTGTCAAGTTTTATAGGTTTTGGATACTTAGTGTTGCCAGCGGTAAACAAAAATTCCCATTTGGTACAAAATTAATCCAACTGTCCCCATAAAAAAATGGATGAACAAACCAAACTTCTGTTGTCCCATATAAAGGAAGAAATGGAGAAAACAAATCAAAAACAAACCCAGGCTCTAGAGGAAACAATCAGGAAAACTGTAGAAGCGAGTCAAATCGATAAGGCTGGAAAATGAAACTATGAGGAATGAAATTGAGACTTTGCGCTCGAGAGTCAAATTCCTAGACAACGAAGGAAGGAAAAATAATATAATTTTACATGGTGTGGACGAGAAGGAAGCAAACTACAAGGAACTTATGTGTACTGTACTAGATTTATTCAACAAAACAAATAAGGATCAAGGAGAAAATCACGAATGGGACCAGTGGGAAATAACAACTTATACAGGACCGGTAAAAAGACCGAAAATAAAAACAGACCCATAACAATCACTTTCAGCTTAACCTGGGGTAGAAACGAAATTATGAGAAGGAGGAAGAAGTTCCCAGGAGGAAGGTACATTACAGAAGATCTATCTAAGGAGGAAATGGAAGTAAGGAAATCTCTCATGCCTAAACTGAAAGAAGCCAGAGCATCTGGAAAATACGCAATCATCAAAAATGGGAAACTTATAATACGAGAAAAAACTGCCCACTCTGACAAAAGGAAGAGAGCCTTATTCTTGCCATCTTCAAAACTCCCCAGTAATTTCAGTGCACCAAACATCACACAACCTACGAAAGTGTACAAGAGGAATACATTCGAAGTAAAGAGGAACAAAACAACCTCACGTCTGCGTGTGAGACTTCAAAAGACTAAATACTGGTCAACATAACAACAACTAGTACAAGTAACAAAACAAACCCTATATTCCCCAATCCGGCTGGTCCCCGTGGGGAAACCGACCAAAGCCCCCCAAAGCTTTTTGTTGAATTATTGAAGCAATAATCCAAAAATGATCTACAATAACAAAAAAAATTAAAACCGACTTCCAAAAACACAAAACAAAAAAGCTAAAAATAACAAAATACCGATTTAATTAAAAAGACAAAAACACACGTAATATTATTATTGGTTTGTGCTACCACTGACCGATTTGAATTCGGTGACAAGCCCGCTGGTGTCTGCCCACTTGGGTTGGCACTAAACCCAACTGACACTAAATCCTCAGACATTGAGAACTGGAGATAACTTGCTTGAATTAACGATGGCATTAAAAATATTAAATGGAGTGTTTTGGTTGTTGGGACTCAGCGAGTTTAGGCGCATGGGTGACCAAATAAACGATTATAACAGCTTTATACTCTATCACAAGGGAGAAACACTCGGTCAACATGGCGTTGGCTTCCTAATAAACAAAGAACTAAGAAATGGCTGGTAGAACATGGACGAGATTGATCCGATGCAGAGTGGAGTGGAGACAGCTGGGGGAGGCCTACGTCAACAGGCAAACGGATACCGACTAATGTTTTATTTATACTTATTGTTACTATAATAATTTGATGTATCCGAACAATGGCTAATAAATAAATAAATCAATCAAAAGATTTAACATACCTACGCAAAGCTATAGGGTACTTCCTGTTGACCTAGAATCATGGAATTGGGCAAGAGCATTGTTTTATTGCACAAGTAAAAGGAAATATCCGAAAACCGTGAATTTTTAGTAACCTACATCAAAGAAATAAGTCATTTAAAAATCTATATCTCAGACTCTATTCCTTTGATGGATGAACTATTTACATACCTATCAGTCTGTATTGACCCTTTTATTAATAACTTATATTTTTTTTTACTGTAGGATAGAGTAATAATGATTACTGATACAGAAACAGGAAAATTGAAAAGATGTTATGAAAATTGTCACGAGGAACCAGTCTATAAATTGCTGTGTATTGATAATAATAAAATTGTTACAGGTAAGTTAATAGTGCATAATTGTTATGTAACGGCCACATCCAAAAATGATTGATCAGTTCATGATATGGCTGGCCATTACATGAAATGGTTACAAGCAGGACTAGTTACTAGTACTTTGATAGAGCACCCCAACATTCTTGGTTAGGTATTAGTTCATGTCGTAGCGTGGCCAACTAGTTTCAAAAAAATCTAACTAAATTGCAAATAATAAAAAGTTAATTGCCGTGAATTGGCTATGAATTGGTATGACTATTGTAAGTGTGGAAACGTAATGATTTCACACTTATAATAATAGTATAAAAAAAAAATTTCACAATTTTTAGTGCGTTTTTTTTAGGTTTAATTGAACTTATTAACGGTACGTAAGTATCCTTACTAATATTATAAACTAGTTGTGCCCCGCGGTTTCACCCGCGTTAATTTCAGAGTTCCCGCGGGAATTCCGGGATAAAAAGTACCCTATGTGTTAATCTGATGTATAAGCTATATTATTGTAAAGTTTCATTTAAATCCATCCAGTAGTTTTTGCGTGAAAGAGTAACAAACATCCATCCATCCGTCCGTCCATCCGTCCATCCGTCCATCCGTCCATCCGTCCATCCGTCCATCCGTCCATCCGTCCATCCGTCCATCCGTCCATCCGTCCATCCGTCCATCCGTCCATCCGTCCATCCGTCCATCCGTCCATCCGTCCATCCGTCCATCCGTCCATCCGTCCATCCGTCCATCCGTCCATCCGTCCGTCCGTCCATCTATCTATCCATGCATTCTTACAAACTTTCGCGTTTATAATATAAGTAGGATGTGAAAGTGAGTTTTTTACGCTTTTACGCCTTAACGGCTCAACCGATTATCATGAAATTTTGCATGCACCTTGTCAGGGGTAGGTATACAGTCAACAGCAAAAGTAGATGATCAAAATCAGAAATTCAATACTATTGAACGAAGTTCGCGTCAGAACTGTGTGGTGTCGAAGTGATTCAAAAGTATGTGATTGTAAATTATACCAAAAATTTACTACTAAATACACCTGCCATATATGATCAGTTTTGACTCCAAAAGTTATAAACTCAATTCGCATCAGAACTAAGAAGTAAAAAAAAATTTCAAACCTATTGAACAGTTAAAATAAAAAATTAAATGATGAAACTGAGGCCACGTAATCATGAGGCAAATAATTCATCCATACTTATTTTATAATTATCCCAGTAATTTAATTTATGTTTTACGGAAAAACAGCACGAAGCTCGTAGCAGACAACAAAAATAAAAAAAATATTGCTAAATTTATACATTCAAATATTATAAATGTTCAAAAAATATAATTTTCTTACGTTATTAACGGAAATCTGCTTTAGAATACTAATTATGTACCGTGACCTCAGTTTCATCATTTAATTTTTGATTTTAACTGTTCACAAGTTTTACATTTTTTTTTTTTTCACTTTTTAGTTCTGAATTCTGATGCGAATTGAGTTTATAACTTTTGGCGTCAAAACTGATCACGAATATATGGCAGCTGTACTAGTAGTAAACGTTTGGTATAATTTACAATCAGATACTTTTGAATCACTTTGACGACACACAGTTCTGACGCGAAGTCCGTTCATTAGTATTGAATTTCTGATTTTGATCATCTACTTTTGCTGTTTACTGTACATGGGCCGTATTTTTAAATCGCTCGAATTAATCTTAATTGAAATCAATTCACATGTGAAATTAAATTCACTGAATCCCATTTTGTCATATTGAAGCATTCGAATACGGATTACGGTGTTTTCTGAAACTCCTTTAGATTTGTTTCATTTTACGCAGAGTATTTAAAAACCGGGAGCAAACTCTCATAGATTTTCATAAAAAACAGGTATTTCTTCTTCTTCTTCTTTAATAATGGCGTCTATAATTATAATTTGCCAATGACAACGTTTCTTAGTGATAATTAATGGCAAAACGCCAATGACAATCTTAGATTGTTCCCCAAGTTAAAACATGGCAAACAGGTATTTAATCGGACTTGAAACGAAACGTTTTTTAAGTTGTCAAACTATCAATCATGTCAAATTATGAAAATGACGTTATGCCACTAAACGTCCAACTTTTGGTTGTTGACGAGTGAAAGCCGTATCGAAAACACGCGGTCACGTTTGTCTTCGTTATTTCAGTCACTTTTCAGCATCTATTTAGGACCCTGAGCAGGAAACTGGCTTTCAAGAGAGCCATGTTTTAACTTGGGGAACAATCTAACATTGTCATTGGCGTTTCGCCATAATTGTAGAAGAAGATGAAGAGATTTTTATTATTAAGAAACATTGTCATTGGCAAAATATAATTATAGACGCCATTATTAAAGAAGAAGAACGGTGGAGGTCGTAGCGAGTGGATGCCTGTCGCGTTATTTATTCGATATTTTCACCACCGTTCAGCAGTAATTTTGTTTTCCAAGAAAGAAGCTGGTTTTCGAGAGGGAATCGTGTTTTATCTTGGGGAACAATCTAATACTGTCATTGGCGTTTCGCCATAATTACTTTCAATCAATCAATCAATCAGCCTATTGCAGTCCACTGCTGGACGTAGGCCTCCTCGAGGGCACGCCACAATACACGATCTCCCGCTTTCCTCATCCAGCCACTACCAGCGACCTTCTTCAGGTCATCGGTCCATCTTACTATCATTACAATTTCTAAAAATACGTAGGTACATTGACAGAATTACATGCGATAAATCGCAATAGATTACCATAATTGAAGAAGAAGAAGAAAGCAATTCAATTAAGACGGTCCGACCCACTCTTTGCAAAATTCAAATATTTCACGCATTCACATGCGAATTTTGCGATTTCGTGTGTGAAAAGTAATTTGAGCGAATTCCCGCGGCAACTCTGAAATGGCCGCTACTACTGATACCTATTACAGATAGTATGTAATAAAATCTGCTACTATTTAAATTATCCTTTTTATTTTTTAGGAGACGATGCAGGAACTGTCAAATTGTGGGATACGAGAAAATCAGATTCGGTATTCAGCATTAAAGTTGGTGAAGAATACATATCAGATATGATAACAAATGAGGCTCAGAAGTATCTAGTTTGTGCTGGTGGTGATGGTGTGCTCTCGTCAATTGACCTCAAAGGAAGGTACATATAAAAAGTTTTTCAAAAGCTATTCAGTCAGTAAAAAGATCGCTCCGTAGTCCGTACTAGTTCAACTTGATCAATTAACAAGTTCACCTTAAATCTGAATACCTACATAGTTCTATTAGTTATATAATATATTCGGATTTCAGTCCCGTAACAATAGTACGAGTCCCAGAACTCCCAGAGGATGACACTACGACTTACGAGTTGAGACTTGAGAATTATGCGCGCTCGTATCAATAGGGTACTTGCATGAATTTCTTTTCCAGCCTATTATAAAGATATATAGCCTACTTAAACAGAGCAAGAAAAAAAATGCATAAATTAATTAAATAGAGCGTTTTAAAGTTCCTACTTTTGACTTTACCGCCGAAACGCGGAATGACGTCACTAGTTAAACATTACACCTTATTAATCTGTGATAGAGATGTCACTGTCGTATTGACAGGGTTATGTGACACTGACAGACAGATAAGTTCGATATCCTAAAGCGAAATTAAGGTCGAACTGTGTCGAGTTACTTTCAAGAGTTCCAGTAAAGAATCGAAATACATCTTACCGATGCATTTTAAAGTAAAAAACTTCAAAAAAAGCAAAATATGTGTTGACTGTATGCACTTAGTTTCTTTTGCCTTCCCTGAAAGAGGTAAATGTTTCCTAAAAAAATAAAAGTGACGTAATATGTTAACATACGTTATACGTACTGACGTAAGTGCAAAAGCTTCAACAGCGAACGCATTGCACATAAATTGTTTTTTTCAGAACAAAATCATCAAAATCCTTTTGTAAATAACCTCGGTTTTTGCCCTCGGGACAAGATCGAAAGGCATTCGTTATTTTCCCATAATTATCTTTAATTATTATTTTCAGCAAAATATATACGACGTCTGAAGAGTATGATTCAGAATTAACTTGTATGGGACTTTTTCGTTCTGATACAAAGCTGTTGGTTGGGTCTTCTAAAGGCAAGATTTACCTATTCAATTGGAAAGAATTTGGTTGGCATAGTGATGAGTACATTGGAAATAAACAATCCGTAGCATGCATGATTCCTATCACTCAAAATATAGTCGTCACGTCAGGAGAAGATGGTGTGTTAAGGGCCACGCATATGTTTCCTCAACGAGAACTTGGCATAGTGGGACAACATAATTTGCCTGTTGAATGTCTAGACATAAGTCACGATGGCCAATATATAGCTTCGTGTTCGCACGACAACGAAGTGAAATTCTGGAACATCTCATATTTTGAGAACATTGATGGCATTATAGATGTAAATCATAAACAAAACAAGAAAAAGGATATGAAAAATAATTTGCCATCCAGTACTGTTAAAAATGCATCCGACTTTTTTTCAGGTCTAATTTAAGTCACATTTAGTATACTAAAATAACACGTTACAAATCATGATGTTTTATATTTTTTAACCGATTTCGATTTGATTGTATGTGTTTTTTTTTTTTTTTTTATGTATGTTCACCGATTACTCAAAGACGGTTGGACCGATTTGAAAAATTATTTTTTTGTTTGAAAGGGTATTTTTGATAGTAAATCGTTCATTTGCTTTCGGAAAGCAAAATTTGAACAAGTGGAACTGATGATGAAGACCACAGGTGGTCATCGGAACAACTCAAAAATAATACGTATTTCACGGGTTCCGATTGAAGCGATTTCGAAAATTGTTTTTTTGGTTTGAAAGGGGATACTCCCAAATCGATTCCATTGTCACCAAGTCGAGATCTGATGATGGGATCTTGGAGTAATCGAGGGAACTCTTCAAAAATTATGAGAACACTTATAGCGATTTTTGTATTTTTTAAAGTAAAACGTTTCTTTGCTTTCGGAAAGCAAAATTTGAAGAAGTGGAACTGATGATGAAGACCACAGATGGTCATCGGAACTACTCAATAATGAGTATTTCACGGGTTCCGAATCGTTAACTTTAATATGGTTTCAAAACAATTTATGCCCGTCACAATGTATATGGTGAAGTGGAACTGATGGTGATGTACTAGGAGAACTCCTCAACAATTAACGTCCCTGCGTCGGGAAAAGCAATATTTTGTAAAAAGTGATGAGCAGTTGATATTAGGCTATTGTAACTTAGAGAAATTACGAACTAAGTCACTTAAAGCGAGAAATAAACAAAATTTTAACAAAAAAATTAAAACCGATCAGTGGTAGCACAAACCAATAATAATATTACGTGTGTTTTTGTCTTTTGGATTAAATCGGTATTTTGTTATTTTTAGCTTTTTATTTTTAGTTTTTTAGTTTTGTGTTTTTGGAAGTCGGTTTTAATTTTTTTGTTATTAGAAATTGAATGCACTAAATCTACTCTGAGTGAGGCGGTTAAGGTATTAATGGTAATTAATTTTATTTACTGACTTTATTTATGATCTTGTCTAGTGTGACCAGAATTAAAGTGAACATTATGCTAGTTCCTTGCCTAAATTCTGCTCGTCTGTTAAATTTTTTTATTAATATATTTAATAAATTATGTATGTCAAATGTCAATTATTATTTAATACTAGCTGTGCCCCGCTGTTTCATCCGCATGATTTTCGGAATAGGGTATTTTACGCCATGTAAGAGAAAGTATAAAAATGCATGTGAAGACTGTAAGGTATGACGTTAATCCATGTGGTTGGTAGAAGAAGTGTTGACTGTGTTTGTAGCCCTGAGGAGAACGTCAGGTTGACAGTGAGGATAAAGTATTGGCGAGATATAATGAAAGTGTGTTGTTCAGTAAAATCGAACAGCTAGAGTGTAACCCAGTGTTTTGAATCAGGATGAACGAGCGTTAAGATTCATTGTCATTCTTAGAATTCGACCTGTCCTTAGCGCGCACGAGGCCGTGCGCACGTCAGCATGGGCAGTGGAGGTGAGAGTTCATGCATTGTAAAGGGTACCCAATACCCACTACACCTGGGTCGCAAGTCCCACAGGCACTGCTCCGTGTTCCCGACTTCTCGCCGATACGGCCATTCTGACGTGCGGATATCTGGTATGCTGTACAACTTTTATGTTGGTGCAATTCATTGTAATAATTTTTAGTTCATTCTAGATGTGTCGCTCAGCTAATAGTCTCGGTTATACCTTTGCCTGCCTTCAGTTATATTGTGTTATGTTATCATCATCAGTTAGCTATCATTTCAATGCAGATAACTGTCTGCTGTTATCTGCTACTGTGTATGTTTTTCTTGCTATTCTACATACAAATTAAATGATGAAACTGAGGCCACGGTTCAAAATTAGTATACTGTCGCAGATTTCCGTTAAAAACGTAAGAAAATTGTATTTCTTGATTATTTATAATATTTGAATGTATGAATTCATTAGCAATATAATAATATATTTTTTATTTTTGTCCTCTGCTCCAAGCTCCGTGCTGTTTTTCCTTAAAACATAACAAATTAAATTACTGGGATAATTATAAAATAAGTATGGATGAATTATTTGCTTCATCATTAGGTACGTGGCCTCAGTTTCATCATTAATTTTTGATTTTAACTGTACACTTCTTAGTTCTGATGTGAATTCAGTTTATTACTTTTGGCGTCAAAACTGATCACGAATATATGGCAGCTGTACTAGTAGTAAACGTTTGGTATAATTTACAATCACATACTTTTGAATCACTTCGACACCACACAGTTCTGACGCGAACTTCGTTTAATAGTATTGAATTTCTGATTTTGATCATCTACTTTTGCTGCTGACTGTACTATCAGTACCTATATAATGGAACGATTCGTATGATAGTTATCTACTCTAGTTGCACGTGACTAGCAAACCCTCAGAAGAATTATTCTTCTGAGAGCAAACCAAGTCGCGTGCAACTGGTATCCGTTGCGTCGTGTCGACAGACGCTTGTACGAAGGTTGCCGAAAATGTATGGCGGAGACTTCCGAACGACGCGTATGATACCCGTATCATACTCGAGTCGCGAGCGAGTCGACACGTGGAAGAAGGGCCTTATAGTTAAGCTATACCAGTGAAGCTGCTATCTTTTCAGATCTGCTAAGCCCCAAATTGGGGACCTTGTTCTGGTAAATCTGCCCACACTGGTCTTGTCTATCCCGTCCAGTAGTAGGTACTAGGTAGGTACCTAGAGATAGTGACTAGATATGTCATGCTCACTCAAATGTACCGCTGGCGGTGGCGTGTGAGTCGGGTCGCTCGGTTCCCTCTAATATGGTTGAGCGGGGCGGGGCTTACGAGCACGTCATACTCGTGAACGGGTGCTGTCAGTTGGTGCTGGTCATGTCTGGTGTACTATTATAGATAATCCTAGTTTAAATCCTAATGTATCTGTATCTGTGCGATAGTTTATTGCTGGCTGCGGCTCATTGTTTTCACATAATGGGAATATCAGTGAACACTAATTTTATAGAATTTTTATTTGACAGGCAATATTAGACTACAGTTGATTAATTGATTTGTTAACAAGTTGTGTGCGCACTATGTAGCCATTACCGGCCTTACCTGTTTATTAAATTAAGAATCAATTTCAATGACACGATAGTGACTAGATATGTCATGCTCACTCAAATGTACCGCTGGCGGTGGCGTGTGAGTCGGGTCGCTCGGTTCCCTCTAATATGGTTGAGCGGGGCGGGGCTTACGAGCACGTCATACTCGTGAACGGGTGCCGTCAGTTGGTGCTGGTCATGTCTGGTCTACTATTATAGATAATCCTAGTTTAACTCCTAATGTATCTGTATCTGTACGGTAGTTTATTGCTGGGTACGGCTCATTGTTCTCACATAATTAATTGCAAGTTGAGTTACCACTAATTATATTATAGATATATCTATATTGTAACTTTAAACTGACAGCGTGCTGCTGAAGAGTTTGTTGCGCAGCTTCTTCTCTTCAGCCATAGCACTAGGAAGCTGTGAGGGGTGGATATTTTATGGGTGCTGTCATGGTAGCTGTAGTTATATTGACGTCAAAAAGAGCCACATTATGGGCCAAATTTGAATAAAGGATTTGACTTTGACTTTGACTTTAAAGTGCGCGCAAGATAAGTCTGCGCGCGGCCAAACCGGAACCCGCCTGCAGTGTTGCCATAGCTGGTTACTTTGCGCCCGATTTGGTGAAATTGAATGACTTTGGTGATTTGGTGAAAAACTTAGAATATTTCGAAAACCTGGTGATTTTCTAGGTGGATCTCATAAGTAAGTAGTACAAAATTATTATTATAGATGCCATATTCGTGTTTAAACCCGAAAATCGCAGGCTTTTTTATCGGGTTTAATGCCATGCACCGAAATGATTGCCCATCTATAATTATTATCTGTATTTTTCTTATCTGTTGACGTTGGACAAATTTAGCTGTCCTGAGAAATAACGCTGCTGCTATATCGCAACAATCAAATCCAGGAGGTTTTTTTGTTGTGGCCATATTATGTTGGCACTTTGAAAAGCAGACAATTGGTGGAGTTGAGCTCAATCTTCATGATTTATATTTAATTTTATATTGATTCATTAACAGCATCCAAGGTATTCAATAAGAGATTTACAATAATCTCTTAAGGTTTTTTATGCCAATGACAAAATCTTAGTTATACCTAACTAATAAACTTGAATAACTTTAAATTTTGAGTAATAAAAAATTAGCACCTATTGATTAAATGAAGAAAAAAAAATTAATTAGGCTGGCAACATTAACTGTGCCACCTTATCTTGCGCACACTCTAGAAGCGCACACTGGTACATTATAATATTGTAAAAAAAAATACCTAAAATATTTTATTTGTAGAATTTATTGTCTGGAACTACTGAATCTGTTCTAAAAAATTTTTTCACTGACAGGAATTTTCCGCAGTCCGGTTGACCAAACAACTTAATCGTACTACGAGCCATGATTATTTGCTGTGCCACAGGCAACGAGTCGAATTTACAGCATCCACTTTTTAGCCCGATATATCAAGAGTTCTCGAAATAAATCCGAAATTGACGCGGGTGGATATATTATACTCTTTGGCAGGTGATACCCCGAGAGGGCACAGCGTATCGTAAAATAAATACAATATTTTTTCTAAAAAAGCCACTCAGGCACAACACAACGTTTACAGGATCGCATATAATATTATGGTTCAATCGCATATAGAGTTGTTCAGTCAACCGGACTACGGAGTGAAAAATCTTTTAGCGCAGTAGTTCCAGACGTTATATTCTACAATATGAAAGTAAAAAAGTATATGGTGCAGTGCCTTGCTAAAAGGGACTCCGCATAATATGCTGCGACCGTAGTAGCCACAGCACTGATTTTCAGTGGAGATTTTACTTTTTTTTATAGTATACCTATGCACCAGTCGCTACCAGAGAGAAGGTATTAGGCTCATTGTTCCCCAAGTTAAAACATTCTTGAAAACCAGTTTCCTGCTCAGGGTCTAAAATAGATGCTGAAAAGTGACTGAATTAACGAAGACAAACGTGACACGCGTGTTTTCGGTACGGCTTTCACTCGTCAACAACCGTGTGTAGAGTTATAAGCTTGGCTCTACATGAGATCTGATAACTTTCTGACAGTGCCCGTCATATGGCTCGTCTTGGCACATTTGGCATCATTTTACATGAAAATGTTTTTGGTGGGATAAGTATTCATATAATAAAAATTTACACTCATCAAATACAGAGTAGGTTGTTGACGAGTGAAAGCCGTACCGAAAACACGCGTGTCACGTTTGTCTTCGTTTTTTCAGTCACTTTTCAGCACCCTGAGCAGGAAACTGACTTTCAAGAGAGCCATGTTTTAACTTGGGGAACAGTCTAACATTGTCATTGGCGTTTCGCCATAATTGGCTACTTGACTAAAAATTTTTTTTTAGTCCGTCGTGTAGGTTAGTAAAAAATATTGGACACGTATTTTTTCTTTTTTTACGTACTCAAAAAATAACAGAGATACATTGAGTTGAAATTTCGCGTGACGTCACAATTCGGTGTGGTTTGTATGGCGCTTATAATGAATATTGACGTCACGAGCCCCCCACCCTAAACTTTAATGCGCTTTATCTATGTTCATTTTCATTAAATTTAAAAAGCAAAAAATACGTGTTTATTATTTTTTTATTTTCTAACTGACGGACTAATTAGAATTTTGATATTCATACCTTGGAGAATACCCAATTGAAGAAGTAGATGAAGAGATTTTTATTATTAAGAAACATTGTCATTGGCAAATTATAATTATAGACGCCATTATTAAAGAAGAAGAAGAAATACAGAGTAGCACCAACGTCCATCTTTCTCTTCAAGTATCTAGTTCATTTAAATTGAAATTGAAAATAACTTTATTTGGCACAAGGCACAACACACAAAACATGCAACCACTTAAATCATTCAAGTAATCTTCAAGGACCACGCCATTATTAAAGAAGAAGAAGAAATACAGAGTAGCACCAACGTCCATCTTTCTCTTCAAGTATCTAGTTCATTTAAATTGAAATTGAAAATAACTTTATTTGGCACAAGGCACAACACACAAAACATGCAAACACTTAAATCATTCAAGTAATCTTCAAGGACCATTAGCGCCAATTTTATCGCCAAGAATGGGCATTCACGTTGACCGTTCAAGTGTAGCCACTCACTTTATCGCGTTAAAAATTAACTATTTATCAAAAGATAGGCATTGACGTTTCCCGTTAGTGTGGCCCCAGCATAAAGAAAGACCATTGTTTTTAGTAGGTATTTTGAAACTAATATTTCGTGGCAAGGTGCATGCGCCGCCGCCGCCGCGCGCCGACGCCACGCCGTACGACCGCTGCCACCCCCGCATCCTCAAGTTGGTACAAGATACAAATCTTGTATCTGCTCCGTGGTACGTAGGTACATACGCGTGAACACCGACCACGCACTCAGCCACGTGCCGGGTACACGCGACCTGCGCAACGGCGCGCCGCCGTACGCGTGACTCCGTCATCCAGCGTTCGATTTGCCAAGAAAACGTTTTGTATTCACGTTGAGGAGCTTGTTAAAGCGTACGACCGCGCGAGCTCGACTTTTCTGTATTCATAAAGAACTTGAAGTGCGTCCACCGTGAACGTGTTTTGCGAACCGCTCTCGAGCTCTATATTTTGAAAAATCTTAGTTATTAAATTATATCAGTTGAACTTTATCGACATATTAATCGTATTACATTTGTGCCAGGTTTATAACCGATGATAGACGAATGTTAAAAATATTTATTTAATGTTGTGCGTATGACAGTAATTTTGTGTTAATCACATAATTTGATCAGTGATAACTTGTGATTTAGTTAGCGTTGCGTATTTGACATCGTCACTATATAACAGTGCGTTGGTTTTTCTTTGATTTATAATATTACTAAGTATGCCCCATGATTTCACCCGCGTGAGTTTCGGAATTACAGCAGGAACTCCAAAATAGCCTATAATTTACTTTTTAAACCTTCCCTGAACTTACAAAAATATTTCATAATCAAAATTAGCCAATCGGTCCAGCCCAGCCATTCTCGAGTTTTGGTAAAACAAACGAACAACAATTCATATTTATATATAGGTACTAGCAGTCCCCCGCAGTTTCACCCGCGGTAATTTCGGAGTTCCTGCGGGAATTCCAGGATAAAATATAGATAAATAAATTGAAAAAAATAAAAAAAATAAAATAAAAAATATAAACCTTCCTCATGAATCACTCTATCTATTGATCTATTGGTGAAAACCACATGAAAATCCGTTGCGTAGTTTTAAAGACCCAAGCATACATAGGGACCAGGTTAAAATGCCGAAATATTAACGAAAAGCTTAAAAATATTTCCAACTCTATTTGTATCAGCATAAGGTTTAAATTGTTTCGTTGGAACTGCTGTTCCAATTAAATAATTTCTAGATGTGAAATTGCAAAATACGTGACACTAGGGAAGGGGGGGGGGGGGTCTCACAAATGTGACCAACTGTGACAAGGAGGGGGGAGGGATAAAAAAATAAAATTAGTGTGACGTAATTTATATACAGGTGTCCCGTAAATCGACGTCAAGCCAGAACCGGGTGATAAGCTAAGTCATAAGTTCATAACTTAATAGAAAAACGTAAAAAAAATATCTTTACTTAAAATTTAAAAATTTACACCCTGCGACGCATCGAAATCCTGTTGCTACGAACCTTAACTTTTTCAATTTTCTTATTGTGTAATCGTGAATAGTGTTTCTGAAAACTACTGCTCAAAATTTAAGTGTTTGATGATAATGAAGTTTTCAAAATGATTGCTTTCGTCAGTTTTTAATGACTGTCCTTTTTTTTAAATAGGCATAGCAAAGATTTTTATATTTTTCTGTTAACAGCTGTTATGACTTAGCTTATCACCTGGTTCTGGCTTGATGTCTATTTACAGGACACCCTGTATAGTAGATGACCCCAAAGCGTGAAAGCGTAACAAACAAATAAACTCACATTCTCGATTATAATAACCTTTCATCCACAAAAAATTATTCCCCGAAGAACAGAAAATTTATGAAGTGTGTGTTCTATTACAGTTGGATGATGGAATGGGTCCTACGCAGCCCTCAGATCCACAGCACATTTAGCAATCTTGGATTTATCCACGGAGATGGATATCACATAAATGACAATTGTAATGGTAGGATAATTTATATTTTGATAGTGTTTTCTTGATCTAAGGCACACCTGACACCACTATGGTCATTAAATAAGGGCGAGCATATTGGCAGAAAGTGACAATAAATGTTTTTTTTTTAGCCGCTTTAACTACAATACTACACAATATTTTGACGGAAGATAAATATTTGCGCACATATCGTAGAAGCATTAGCTTCGGGCAGAATGTGAAAAAAGATCTCATACCACTCCTAATACACGCAAAGGAAGAAAAAACAATAGAACTTTTGATAAGTATTCTAGTAAACGTAACCACCCCTGTTGAGGGTTTGCTTTTGGTGGACGAAGTTTCAAGCACGGATTTTGGCCGCCATACAATATTTGAAATTAACAATTTGCTCTCTTCGACGAAAGTTGCTTTTGCTGATCAGAGAACGACTAAAGTAGTTATCGATTTTTTGAGAAAAAATTTGGTGACTGATCAACAAACCGAGCTATCGTCCGAACAGTGTACAAACATCAGCAATAGCTTGTTGTTGATCAGAAATATTTTACACATATCCGAAGATATTGGAACTAGTATTGGTCATAGCCCAAGCCAAAATGATTCTGGTTCCAACCATCCTGTTCAAAATCAAATACTCTGGAACATTTTCAGTCAAAGTATTGATAAAATTCTTATTAAACTCATGACGGTCCAGGAAGCGGTAAGTAAGATCCATGCGACCAGGAAATCTCTGTGTTGGGAATATGGTATGGTTTGTTTTATCATTTTGAGAATAATGAGGTAACTTAAACGTTAATTATATTGTATAGTTCATAATACTAATGAATTATCTATCTATTCTATTCTATCTAATTTGGTTGATTTTGTAAGGTTTTTAGTCAAACTTCCATTGACCTTCGAGTAGACATAGACCTGCGCTTTGACAACGACGAGACTAACGACCGAGAGATATGAAAAGGCTAAGTTCATAGCACTCAGGTTACCTACTACGTTTTACTTCATACAGGCGCGTTATTACGCTTAACATTTTCTAACGCGTTGTTGCGATAATACGACCCATGTCCTTTCACGCTATTGTGATTCTGCATTTTTCTTTCGATACGTTCTGATAGGCTCAAATCCTATCTCTCCTATCTCTATCACATATGTGTAGGTATATAAAGTAAGATATTTAGCTGGTATGAAGTATTAGTAGAACAGATATCAGAATAAAGTATTATATATATGACACGAGGATGCTAGAGTCCTACTTCTATCGGGTTAAAATCTCCTAAGAACTGTGGACCTACTCCAATACACTAGAACCTTATACTAATTATATTATTATACCTACTCGTATAACAAAATCGCGATGGACAAAAATCGATATACCTAAGGTAGGAAGACTAAGGCGAACTTAGCAGGACCGGGGAATCTTTTATATTAATTTGTATCTCAATATCGATGTCACGTTAAATAGTATATTATGTGGTCGCAATATAAATTTTTCCAAGAAACATATCGCAATAACGCATGCAATAATATAACGAGCCTGTGTTTGGGAGCATTTAATAACGCATCTTCTCAGTCTTCTCAGTTGACGTATTTTGAAATAATAACCAATTCATTCGTAGTACAGCACAAGCAAGATGGGTTTTTAGCTCACTCGTGACTGCGCTGCGCACGCATCTGTGCACCAGGACCCTTATTCACCATGACCATAACACGCCGCGTCAAGATAAGACGCCGCAAAACTAGTTTTTCCCTCGGGATCAATGAAGCTTCACTTTAAAAAAATACATTTATAACGTGTGTTATGGTATACAGAATATTAATTTCTAATATTTTGGCATCTGGAGTGGTCGGAATTGTGTTTTTAGTACGCGCATTATGGGCAAGAAATGTTGTTGGTCATCATACTTAAATAAAACTGTAGAGAGGTCAATGCTGTACATTGAATATATATTAAAAATTAATATTGGAGGATGAATGGTGATCGATACTGATGCTAAAAATGCAATCAGTAAAATATTTTTTGTCTGTCTGTCTGTCTGTACGTGCACGCATGGGTCAAAAACTACAGAAGGGATTTTAACCAAACTTGATACGATTGTATTCCATACCTACTCCTGGGCAGGTTATAGGCTACCTATATAACATAACGCTAAGACACATAGGAGCTGAGCAGTGACGATAAATTTGAAGTCGGATGAAAATACGTTTACTCAATCACGTAAAAACGGCTAAATGGATTTGGATGAGATTTGGCATGCACGTTGTCAGTGGTACAGAGAAGGACATAGGATACTTTTTATCCCGGAATTCCCGCGGGAACTCTGAAATTACCGCGGGTGAAACCGTGGGGTACAGCTATAGAGAATAAGGGCCCAGATCTTGGCATTACAACTTGAAAAGCTCACATTGGGATAGGGATGTGGACGCTCTATATGCATTGTGCACTACGTAAAACCAGACAAATATAGCTAGCCGCGTGCGAGACTGCTTCACGTGGCCGTGAGTCGTCATCAACAGTGACGTGCTTTACTTTCGAATTTGTTACAACTGTGGTTACGTCATGTATTGTAGATAATATCCTCAAACCAGATAGTTTTTATTTGGTCTGAACTTGGTCTGAATCTTCACGCGCTTGTCTATATCAGTTTACTTTCAAGGGTACAAAATATTTATTTGGAAAAAACATTAAAAGTCTACCTAGGTAAATAAATTTTAATGCTCATCTCCATATTCCCACGTGGTTTTAATAATTTTATATTACCTATATAACATTTTATTAAACTACCTACCTATTTAAGATCCGAGATGTGTGTTTTGTATGTAATTCTATTTCAGACTAATTGGGGTGTTACAATGGTACAAATAATAGCACTCTTATACAAAGATCAACATGTTGTTACTTTACACAAATATCTCAATTTGTGGCTCGAAGCATCGTTGTCTGAAAGCTCGGAAGACAACGAAAGCAACACTTCACCGCCTGTCAGAGGTAACTAAATGTTCTTTCAGTTGGTATGATTTTATTATAGCTTTTACTGGTAGTTTGTATGTTTCCACCAGTTCTAATTTTTTTTCTCAATTCCAGGTAGTGATATTTCTTCGCCTATGTTAACTTCGGATCCCACTTCTGATTCTTCTGATACAGAAGGCAGTAGAAAGAGTAATGATGACCCTAACTCAGAAAATAAAGGATGGGCATCTACACCGCAGAATGATATTAATATGATCAACCAAACTTATATGTCTCCGTCTGGCGATAATCACTCAAATGTGGAGGAAGCTAGGGGGGGTATCGACAATACGGATTCAATAAATTCATACAATAACGTAAGAAATTAACACTAAATTCCATTAATTTGAAATGTATCCTTCGTTACTTGAATATTTTCCTAATTATTACTTATTGTTATAGGACCAGTCAATATTTTTAAGGAGCAATGGTCTGTCCAATGAAAGTCAAAGGTCGACCCCTGAAAAGGAAGCCAATGAGCCGGTGATATCAGAAATTTCAGACTGTGGATATGGAACTCAGATAGAAAATCAGGTATCTGTTTCGACTTCAAGTAATGAGACCGACATGGCAATCTCAGAATGCGAGGTGCATCAGAAGCCTCGTAATCCGCTACATAGAAATAACAATAGTCGTTCAATGGTCACGATACCGGACCGTAAACGTAAAAGAATTGTAAAGAGAGGAAAAGCTAACATGTAAGTACATAATGAAATAGAGGTTACCTACCAAATGCAAGGTATACACCTTGTATACACTTATGTATGTTTTAATACAACGGGTGAACCATTTTCAGAATAAATGTTCGGGGACTTTCACATCAGACACCAACAGATGATGTTATATCGAACGTTTTGAAGGAATTTATGGTAGACTTTCTTTTAAAAGGCTACAATTCATTAGTACAAACACTACATGACCAAATGCTTACAAATTCACAACTTGAAATGGACACGTCGCACTTCTTTTGGCTTGTAACTTATTTCCTTAAGTTTGCGACACAGCTAGAGCTGGATTTAGAACACGTTGGTTCGGTGTTGTCATTCGAAATAGTATCGTATTTGACTGCTGAGGGTGTGAATTTGTGTGAACAATTTGAATTGGCTATAAAACTGGATGGAAATCATTTAAAACCCAACACCAGAAAGTTACACCTTGTAAGTATAGATTTCTACGTTATAGTATGAAATATATATATAGCTTTCTGATTACTCACCGCCGCACTCAGAGTCGACTTAACGACTTTAATGATTACTTAGTTAAGTATAGATTTTTAAAACAAAACTGCCGCAATTCGAGACGTTCAGTAAATTAATGTTATTTGGCATTTAATGAGATGTAACTTAGTTAGTTAAATGCCAATTAACATTAATTTATTAAATTATTTTGATTGCGGCAGTTTTGTTTTAAAAATCTATACGTAACTAAGTAATCATTAAAGTCGACTCTGAGTGCGGCGGTTAGAGTGTAATAGCGACTGAGAATAAACAGATTTGAGTAGGTACTGCGTAGGTACACGCGCAGGAAGTAGATTTTTGTGTTATTACGCTCCCTATAAAACAACCAAATTTAATGTTGTTAATGTAAAAGCAAAATGTATCATGTTTTTTTTCTTACCGTGCCGAACATATTACAATAATATATTTTGTTTCACCAAGGTGGTAACAGCAATCCGGGAATTCGTGCAAGCTGTTGAAGTTTATAAGAAACTCTCGCACATAAGCGACGAAGACCAGTCAGAGCTTTCCGAACTACAAACCAAAATGTGCGAAACGGACGAGTTGCGCTCGCTGTTGGTGTTGCTTTTACGTCACTACGATCCAAAATATAATACAAAACAGTATTTACAGGTATTGTAATGTTTATTGTATGTATGTTGAATAACCTTTAGGTATATCTAATAATGTCTGTCATAACGGTATAATTTTGGTTTGCGTTTAAATTTTAGGACCTCATCGTTACCAATCACATTTTACTGATCTTTATGGACAACGTGATGAGATCGCCTGCATACAAAGCCTCGTGTAGTTTATTTGACCATATAAAGCAGTAAGTATTTTTTATTTTGGATGTAGTTAGTTGAATACGAAACGGCGTAGTATTATTATTTTTTATTTATTTATTTATTCATTCTTTATTGCACAACAAGTACAAATGGCGAACTTAATGCCTTGCGGCATTTTCTACCAGTTAACCATTGGCATTTATAACAATACAAAAAGAGTAGGGTGCAATTATTAATAATTAAAATTAAATTTACATAGCAGCTGTAAAGTAGAAACAAATAAGCACAAGATAAGTAGAAACAAATAAGCACAAATAAGCTACAATAAATGAATAGGTAGGTACACACACAAGATAGGAAAAATTACGAAGCAGAGATTAGGTCTTATTACAATTTTGCTGGTATTAATACAAGTTAATGCAAGTATTAATACCTACATAAACTGTCGGATTGTATCGAACAGGTTTGCCGCGCCGGAGATTATGTACCACTATGGCGAGCTGTTAGAGGACTATGCCTCTAACAGTGAATTCGTCAATGATTGTATTTTCACGATGATGCATCACGTCGGCGGCGAGCTCGAAAGCGTTATTTCTTTATTCCAGCCGAAAATTTTAAAGATATTTACATCAATTTGGAAATCGGAATTTGAAATCTGTGATGTAAGTTGAAAACCTTCACTTGCCACTTGGCAGTTTTGGTATTACGTTTTGATGTCAAGTTGAAATGCTGCAGAAGTATTAGCAAAAAATACCCATAGGTACCATTACATACATTAGTCACCATTAATTTAAAAATAATAATACAATTAAATATCAATAGTAATCACCCTATTTTACATTTCCATTTTCCACTGACTTTTAAATGGAATATCTTAGAAGACATGATTTTTTTAACGAGTGTCGCAAGTCTTAAGCACACTTTGTAGATTAAAATACATATGTATCTAGTATAGTATTATATTATCTGTGTCTATACTAGTCTATATCTACTAATCTCTGGATCACTGAACCGATTTCAAAAATTCCTTTACTTAAAGGAAGCTACAGTGATGCTGAGTGACGTAAGGTACTTTTTATCCCGGGATTCCCGCGGGAACTCCGGAGATTGTGAGTTTGTGAGGTTTTAGAGGCTGATCGCTGGATCTACTGAACCGATTTTGAAAATTCTTTTACTTATACAAAGCTAAAGTGATCCTGAGTGACATAGAGTACTTTTAATCCCGGAATTTCCGCGGGAACTCCAAAATTACCGCGGGTGAAACCGCGGGGGTCAGCTAGTAAGTATATAAATCACAATTACTTATGTATAATGTTTTATTACAGGATTGGTCTGATCTCATAGAGTATGTAATAAATACGTTCATTAAAAAGCCTCACACGCTACAGAGTACCGCAAACTTTCGCCTTGATACAGAAAATTTTGACGAGGAGAAAAATATCGCGAAGGCAGCCGCAGCTCCAGTGGTGCCGTCCGCACTTGTCGGCTACGATAGA
This sequence comes from Zygaena filipendulae, assembly GCA_907165275.2. Lineage (NCBI taxonomy): Eukaryota > Metazoa > Arthropoda > Insecta > Lepidoptera > Zygaenidae > Zygaena > Zygaena filipendulae. The sequence goes on from OU015649.1 coordinate 7,175,381, forward strand.
GACGTGAAAATGAAATCAGTTGATAGCAAAGCGTGTAACCCTACGAAATTCATTGAGAGGTCGCGTATCTATATTTGACGAGTGTTTTATTCGAAACTAGTCATCCAACTGATCTCTGATTAATAAAATTGTAACATTTCATTTACAGTTGGACGGATGAACTGTTGTCATCGTTGAGTTGGAATTATATGCAATGCAGCAGTCTACCTGACGTAATCGGAGGCATAGTAAAAATGTTTGCTGAAGATGGTATACACAAATCTAGAGAATCGATAATAAAAGGACTTTTTCAAAATAAAAATTTAATAAACCAAGTTGAATACAAAAGACTTTTAAAAGAAGAAAACGATATGAATACCAAAGCCATTCAAATGAATAAAGAAATGAGAGATGACGAAATTGGCAAGCTGTGCGAACAGCTCATACAAGACGGAAAACGTCACTTCTTGTTTTGGGTGCAAAAGATTCTACTGGATACTTGCATTGCTAAAATTTATGTAGAGAAAAATGCAGCGAAGAACCGCGACGAGTGCGACACATCTATTAAAGAATTGAAAATAACAGATTTCGCTTTGTTCAAAAGGATTAACGAGTTGCCGGTTATGTCCCCAGTTCCATATTATTCACTGCGTGAGTATCTGGAATAATAGTCCATTTCGATTTTTGTGCGAAAAGTGTGTCCATATACCTACTTAACGAGGCACGACGAGGTGTTGACTTAACTAAGTCGGGCCAAGTAGTACTGACACGTGATTCGAAGGAATTTATTTAATAGGGATTATAATATTCAGAACTCGATAGTAATTTAAGGCGTGTTTACAAAGGGCGCAGTGTCCGCCGGCTGACTGTGAGTCGCTAACTCTCGCAGTTGATGGGGTCTAAAGCGCAAATCAGCGACTAACTAGGCGGCTGACTGTAGCTAAGCAAACTGACATTTTCGTGGGAGCGCAGCCGACTAGATGAAGTGCGGGGTGGTATTTTCGCCGACGATTTAACGAGTCGTACACGTGTGTATCCACAAATTGCTTACCTACTGTAGATACGCGTAATTTAAACGTTCTTATTTCACTGACAGCTGAAAATTACTGTCAGCTCGCTGTCAACCTTACGTTACGCACACACGCACAACACTACGTACAAGCCGGCCATCTTCACTTGTGGGAAAGTACTTGAATTAGTTCATAATATTTTGTATGTAGGTAGTGTCACGGGGCTGGTGCTAATAGTGTTTGACGCTGATGGCCTATAATATGAAAATTAAAAACTAATTTTTTTTCTTTACGCGTAAATGGGAAGAAACTAATATTAGAAGTTTTTTTTAAAGTTGGGTTATTAAATAACTCCGAAGACGGGAACGGGAACACATTCCGATAAAATCTGACGACCATAGGTACGCTCGCTTAGTCATTAGGTAATATCCGACTGAAGAAAATAATATTCCGCTTAAATGTCGTGTTCTATGTTTTTAACTCTTAATTTTTCGTAGTGGAATCGAGCTCTAAAAATAAATATCTCGTTATGTATAGCGCCATCTGTTCTTACGTAGAAAAACAAACACTAATTTTTCATTGCCTGAAAATACGGATAAAAAGAAGTTTTCTAAAAATGAAACCTAGCTAGATCGATTAATCCCCTGCATACAAATTTCATGAAAATCGTTAGAGCCGTTTCCGAGAATCAGATTACAGAATACAAGAATTGCTCGTTTAAAGATAGTAAATTAGAATTAGGTTTACATTGATGTGTTCCAAATTGAATACGTAGAAAAGTCAGAAACCTTTTTTAATAACCCCTGTTTATTTTAGTACGCCACCAATCTGTGCCACTGGTACCGTGGAATTGCGAGCAAGCCTCCATCTGCAAGGATTTGAGGTTCTTGCAGTTACTGCACAAGCTGGGCTTCCACATGCCCGTCGACACTGGCAAGGTGTTCATTCGAATACCGCATTTTTGGACCGCCGATATTCTTTTTGATGTCGCCGAGAAGATAGCTCCTATTGATACAAGTTAGTTTTTCAAATATATTTGGTTGTTTAGTAGGTACTTATTTTATAATATGCTAAGTATTTGAATTGTTACAATGAATAAAATTCACAAATTAGCTTTTCCAAAAAAATACGAAGTGTTCGTTATTTTTGATAATAATATGAACTAGTTGTTAGAGCTTATCTAAACTAAAATAACACGCCCCACTACTCAATAAGCAGTTTTAGATGTGCGATATCATGTATTGATAATATCTCTTTAATAGTGTGAGTGCGGCGACACTATGCTGCAACTGGGGACGAATGGCAAGACCAGATTTATATGTGTCGTAATATTTTAACGGTTGTGCGTGTGCGTATGCCCGATGGAGGGGCGCGTCATTTTAGCTTAGACACATATCTACTATGCTTAGATAAGCTCTACCTAATAATATAATGTATTTTGTGTATAATATCTTACAGAAAAGCTTAAGTATTTGATAAACGAGATATCGGACAGTAGTGGTGCAAACAACTTCAAACAGAAAAAAAATACTCCGCCCATGGATCTCTTGAAAGATATCGCTACGAAAAATCCTGAGGATTTTTATGAAAAACATACGCAAGGTGATATGGAAACGACCTATAAAAATATGTGAGTCATAACTCCTAAGTTTAATAAGCCATCCACTTTTAAGGTTTCGCACTTGAAAGATACCTACTACATCAGGAACTATAAACACACCACTTTATAGTTTATCATTTTAACGCTATATTTGATATTAGGACTATTTTCAATTTGTTCTTCTGGTAACTCCAAAATCGGATAAATCTGATAGAACATTCATATTTGGCACACAATTCTTTCACTCTTAGTTTTTATTAAGAGTTAATAAAATAGGTACTTATTATACCTACACTATAGAAAACTTGATGTCCTGACTGACTCACTGAAATATTTATACAATACCTTATTTGTTAGCGATTTCGCACAAGGTTTGCTTTTATAATGTAGAATAAGAAATAGTTTTTGGGAACTCAACCTCTTATGACCTGAAAATTTGTATGCGGGGTACCTTCACTTTCAAGTTAGATGTGTTGTTTTTCGAAAAAAGAAAAAGAATTTCGAGGTTTTCAGCATTTCAAACTTTTTATGGTAGAATGGTTGAAACTGCAGCACGAGGAACAGTTCAAGAATCTTTGAAAGTCGTACCTATGGGTAGGGTCGCATTTGATCAGTTTTTGTTTTATAGGCCGAGTTCTACTCTCAAATCTGATGAAAGCAAGACCAACGTACATGTACAAGACTGGTTGAAGGTTTTGCAAAAGTCGCAAGATTATAAAATAACGACTAACTTTGAACGGTTAGTGCAAATGTTTAAGGTCAATACTTTACACCAAAAACAAAAAATAAATAAATGACAAAACCCAAATTCAGCCTTATAGCTAGAAAAGTTACCTATACCTACTACATGTCAAGGAAGTACCGGGAATCGGTCTTTGAAGTAGGCCCCTTCTGATACAATAAATCTACGCCAACGAATAAGCCAATCATCAAAACATTTTTAAACGCATTTTTTGAGATCAATTTCTTTATGTCATCTGTCGACAGAAAACGTGACGACAGAAAACACTTGTTGAGTTTTTGGCCAGAAATTTATTCATTATGATAGCATTGTGGGTGCATTATCGTGGTGCAAAATCCATGAGTTTTCATTCCACACTTTTTCAACAAATTCGCTCTCTCAAACGCCGCATAACGGTCAGATAATAGGTATCGTTTATCAACTGTTTCACCTTCTGGTAAGAATTCAGACTGCTCAACACCGCAGTAATCGAAAATTTAACGTTGCTGGCCGACCAGAGAGAGGCAAATCTAATTTAGACCGCTTTTAAAGGCTCTGTATTAAGTACCACTCGTATGCACGATTTTTTGATAAAGTCGAGTCATCGTAAGCTTTATATGCAACATTTTCAGAGCATCAGCACAAGAAATTCCATTTGTCAAGCAAAATTTAAGACAATCAATTCACAGACATTTAAAAAAATTCTCTGTTCTAAATTTTTATCCATTGCAACAATCGCAAAACTCACTTGAGATAATACCTACCTATTGCTTGAGATGGATGTACTGACTGACCAAAGATCATTTAATCACCACCACTGAACAATAACTAATTGCTGTAGTTCTTCTTCTTCTTCTTTAACAATGGCGTCTATAATTATAATTTGCCAATGACAATGTTTCTTAGGCATAAAAATGTCTTCATCTACTTCTTCAATTATGGCGAAACGCCAATGACAATGTTAGATTGTTCCCCAAGTTAAAACATGGCTCTCTTCAAAGCCATTGTTCTGAGATTACTACCAAATGACGAACTGAATTGGTCCATGCGGACTGTTATCAAACTAAATGACAAGTGACGTTCAATCTCTGCGTACGTTACCTACCTATTGAGAACAGTGGTACCTACCAACTTAGAGACAAAATAATTTAGAGAATTAATTTTAAGTGGGCTTTATAAATATAATCGATTCCCGATAGGTAGGTAGGTAGGTACTTTCTTGACAGAATGTATAGATTAAACTAGCTGTTCCCCGCGGTTTCACCCTCGTTAATTTTAGAGTTCCTGCGAGAATTTCGGTGTGTATGCAAAATTTCATGACGGTCGGTTTAGTACCTACTCAAGGCGTCAAAACAGACAGACGATTCAACTCTTAGATAATAGTGAAAGGGGTGACACGCAGCTGAATCCGCGCGGGCCAGCTAGTAAATTAATAAAAATGAATCCGCATCTGTACACTGTAGATAGTTTTACTTGGTATGTAACTTGATTTGTACATCGAACGCGAAACTCCGAATGTACAGTTTTACTTTTTGTAACACAATATATTAACGAATTTATGCGATCACTAAGATCGCGACAGCAGGTGATGTTTGAAACTAAAATTTTATTTCTTTTTTTACAGTACATGTGAGACTGCCTCAGTTGCGTCAGATCTAACCCGAATGTATGTTTCGGATGAAGATGAGAAACCCGAGAAGCGAGACAACAAATTAGACAAACCAACGTCGGGCTTGATCGCTGACGAGAGCACAAATGGAGGTCGTCAGCAAATTTAATTATAAATTATCTCAGTTTGAATAATTCTGAGAAAGATGTCTAACAATACTACAATACTAATTACAATCACTGGGTTGATTGCCTATATAAAGTTGTTTTTTTAATATACCTACAGGGGGGGGGGGGGGGAAGTGCACCCACTGCCCCCCATAGATGCGCGCCTATATTATATGCAGGAGCCTGCCATTTGCAACTTCCTTATGAAGAATGTCAGCACTAGCAAGCGTTAAGTTTAAAATTGATCACTTGTCATGTTTTGTCATAAAAAAAGCTCAAAAAAAAGCTTACAAGTAGAGTACCTGCCTAGTTTAGATGGAAAATAATGGCGAGTTTTCTATGATAGCTTGCAAACAATGAGAGCAGCCTGCGAGCTCAAGTCACTTGCAGACTCAGCCGTAGTTTGTATTACGCAAAGGTATTATTCAAACAGTCAAATGGTGTGCATTTTAGGTAGTAAAATATCTTGGTTTAAATATGAATACCCTACCAATAATGAGTTAAAAATAAAACATCTTTTAGAAAATATCTATTTTTAAGGAAAAAATATTTTTTGAAGTAGTAGTTAACTATATTTTATTTTTATATTAGGTATACCTCTTTGATATACGTATCTTAATGTTATGACTTAGGGTATAGTGTGTTTGTGATGTAGCGGAAGCGGGATGGATCATATGGCTGGACCGCCACCAAAGGGAAGGCTTCCCGGGAACTTTTTCCTAAAATGGCCATGGGCAGGGCGTAGAGCACCCCGCTATTCTTGGTTAGGTTAGGTTTGTACCTACCACAGATAATATTACCTACCTACTGTTGAGCAAGTTGCACGAGCCGAGCGAGCGTGCCGCGACAGCGGCCGGCGATGCGCCAGCTCTTTCTTTAGTCAACTCATCCCGTTCGAACTGATCCCGCGGGATGAGTTGACGTAATGAATATTTGAATCGGACAACTGATCCCACTTCGAAAAAAAACAAAGGTATTATGGTACACTCGTGAACAAAAATCACTGGGGAAAAAAATGACGCACCATGGCTTGGTTATACAGATATATTAACAAATCACAGTCGTTGTAGGTATTTATAATTCTAAAAAATAAATACAAAGTATAAAATATTAAATTACCTACCCTTAATTAATATTAACGTAGACAATATAGTTAAATCAAAAAACAAAAAATCACAGTTATAATTCAAAATCAATAAATAAAACTACTGGTTGTTGAATCTGCCAATACTAATTGTATTGTCATGTAGCTTGTAGGATTATAATTTATTTATCGTTAGGTTATGTAAGGAACATTAGGTTAACGTAATATAATGTAATAACTTACGTAGGCAACGGGTATCCCAGTTATTTTAGCAAAAGTTTTGGAGCACTAACTTGTAGGCCGCTAACTATCGAAAAAGTAACCGACAAAACTGACAGTTCAGTGACGTGTTGGTTTGTCGCATATTAATTAGTCTTTCCATAAAAAATCTAAATTAGACATTGATATTTATTTATTTATTCGTTTATTAGGGAATACAAAAGGTTTATCGGTTTACTCATACATCATGAAAACAATAATAGTACATAAACCAATGAAGTCTCCACTATTACGTAGGTTACGTTACATACCTACATTACGTTATATATTTTTTTAACACTAGTGATGGGCCGAGTACTAGATTTACCGAGTAACCGAGTATTATTCGGTTTTACTTTACCGAGTAGGTACTCGGCTGAGTAACTCGGTGCAGTCTTTACGAAGTTTACCAACTTAATGGGGTGAAAAGAAGTTACAAACACACTTAACAGAATGAAACGGTAGTGGACAGTCATTCAATAATATTACAGGTATTTTATAAATGCAATACTGTTTCAGTGTTTCAACATTTGATCTGATTATAAAATTAAATTCGATGACGAGTTAGCAAATTTCAGACTTTTTGTTTTCTTCAAGATTGATACGTATTTTAAAATAACTATCACATTAACCTAACACTTTATTTAAAACGAGTACCTACTCGGCAGTTGAACCGAGTTATTCGGCCGAGTACGAGTATTAAAAAAACCACCGAATACACCGAGTACCGAGTAGTAACCGAGTACTCGGCGCATCTCTATTTAAGACCTTTAAAACTCAGACGGCTACAGGCTGATTATTTTTCTCATGTAACGGGTTTGATTCCCGGTTCAACCATGTAATTATTTAAATATCTATGAATGCAGTTTAAATTGATTTTTTAAATTCAAATAATGTCTTCTTTCAGTAAAATGTTCCATCTACAATTTATTCAAGGTACCTACTTTCCCTCCATGTGACATATCCGTGGGACGCTCTGTATAAACCACGGGGGTAGGTACTGAGCGTATTAAGTTATAGCAATAATGTATTAAGCATTGAAGTAAAGCTCCATAAATTACTTAGGGATCTATTTTTAGAATATTATATTATTGGGTGTAATAATATTACATTATCTATAATGATTACGGTTGAAAATCACGGAAAAATGCAATGCTTTAGATAAACATAGGTAATATTATGTCAACACTTTATCTACAGTTGTTGAATCCCTTGGCAATCCTACTAATATTATAAATGTGGACAATGTGGATGTTTAGATGTTAGGATGTTTGTTACTCAATCACGCAAAAACGGCTAAACAGATTTGGATGAAATTTGGCATGCATGTAGCCTTTGACATGGAAAAGAACATAGGCTACCTTTTATCCCGGAATTCCCGCGGGATCTCTGAAATGAACGCGGGTGAAATAGAATTAATTATTGCATACTTACACGTTGTCAGAGGTACAGAAAAGGACATAGGGTACTTTTCATCCCGGAATTCCCGCGGGATCTCCGACATTAACGCGGGTGAAACCGCGGGGCACAGCTAGTAGTATAATAAAGTTGAATATCTATTAAAAGCGTTTACCTACATAATTTATGTGTGGGCGGCCACGTAAAAAGGTACCAGTAGTGGGGTATTGAGTTAAGACTAGATTCGGTAGATATCTAGAATAGCAGATTTTTTTATAGACTTTTGAAGTTGAAACTCTGAAAAAGCTTGATTTGAGAAAAGCTTTTTAAAAGTTTGTGTGAAATAAAAAAACTCACTTCTACTTGTTTATTACATAGATTATATATTATTGTAGTTTAAGACATGTGAAATTGAAGAAAATTTGAGCATTTATTAATAATAATCTCACTTATATTATACTTATATAATGATAGGTAGGTACAGTCCGCATCGCAAGGTGCATATGACATTGTTCATTTGACTAGTGTTTTTAGATATAAAAACTTATTGGATGCAACTGAAAGTAAGTACCTATATAAAAAATTAGGATTATATAAATTGTAAAATTGTTTTAGATACTACTGTGTAGGTAGGTAATCCAACTTCCGATTGTCCACTATTGATAGTAAAAACATACGCGTCGAATTGAGAACCTCCTCCTTTTTGGCAAGTCGGTTAAAAATGAGAATTATCTATGTAGGTACCTATGTATTGTACCTATTGTGCAGAAAATGATACATACCACCTATACAGGTTATTGATAGTAAATTACATTTTATGTTGGCGTTTGGAAATGATAATTAAATAAAAGTACCTTGTACACAATATTTGTTTATAATTTATTTTTACAAGTTTAAAAAACTAATAACAAAAATCAACAACAAACTCCGCACGACCATAATAAATAACAAATTACGCACATAACACAAATCGTTATGTGCATATAAAAAAATTCAGGTGTTGCTTGCGTTTAAAGTTTTATCAGTCGATAGGTAATTCCGTAATTCAGAGATCGGAACGTTAAATACCAATCCAGTCTAATTAATTAAACACTAATAAGGTTCAAAAGGGAGCATCCATAAAGTACGTCACACGTTAAGGGGGAGGAAGGAGGTCGACGAAATGTACCTAACATTAGCAAGGTGTGGGAGGGGTCCCAATTTTAGTGACATCACATTGCCACAAATGTGTCATTGACAAGGTGTGGGAGGGGTTCCAATTTTCGTGACATCACATTGCCACATGGCCATAAGGTTTAAATTGTTTTATATTATGTTTTAATTTAATAGTTTCTAGATTTAAAATTGCAATATACACATAAGTGATGTTACACCAAGGAGGGGTCTCACAAATGTGACCAACTGTAACAAGGACGGGGGTGAGTTTAAAAACTGTGTGACATACTTTATGGCTTTGCCCGAAGATCCACAGAAAAAATAACTTTTATCAAGATCAATTTGAATAGGCACTTACAATTAGTGTTTCAAAAGTTCAAAAACTTTTGTTCAAGTATTAGGTACACCGGAGCCAACTCCATAGGTAAATTGTCAAAGTTTACATTGTTGCATAGTAGCTACCTACACTACCATCATACAAAATAGTTAATTACTATTTTAAGAAGCAATTTAGTGATAGTGAAGTTGTTTTGAACCCCCATTGTTACCGTTATTTCTACTATTTAAATAATCTTGGATAGCTCGGTCATAGCTATGCGACTCGAAGGAGCCATTCTTCTCGTTGTCATCAGAATGTCCGTAATAGTTATTTGGGGAAGAATCATATGAATTGTCAGCAGAAATGCTGGGACTATGGTGGTTGTTTTCTCCGAAATCGTTGTTTTGGTAATTAGAATGACCACTAGATGCGGGAAGGTCATGATATTCTTCTTGGACTTGGTATTGGGGTCCCTGACCGTTAAATTGTTGCGAATTCTCGAATGAATCTCTCCCGTGTCCAGTATCGAGGGCCTCGTGGTCACTGTGCTTGGGTGGTATGGGCACCGCATATGGGACCTTTACAATTTGAGGAACAGGGACTGGGTACGGCTTTGATATGTGCACCGGGTATGGTACTTTTTCCCTTACCTTCACCGGATATGGCACTGGAACTTTTACTGCCACAGTTTTAGTGATTTTTATCACTTTCACCGGGGTTTCGGGTATTTCCACATGCTGGCCGAGAACTTGAAGTTCTGTTTCATAGCCTTCTATAGGAATAGTTTGCGAATGGTGCGATGCAAATGTGTAATAGGTGCAGCATAATAATACGACAACTTTCTGTAACAAGTCAGAAAAAACATAAATACAGTAGGTATAGGTAAAGGGTAATTTTCTACCGTGAAGTGCAATGTGCAATGTTTCTGTTTCTTCGTTCACCGATTTGAACTGTAGGTAGGTATTGTTTGGAAATAATAAACTTAATATCGGTCAACAAGGAAACGTGAAACTAAGACAGAGAGGCCTAAGAAAATGACCTAGCTTAGTCTCACGTCTCTCCCGAGGAAAAATTACATGTTAACAAACTACATATAGGTACCTAATAACATTTAATAGTAGGTACCTATATCCTGGGCGAAAGGTGCGCTAGTGCAAACGTGGACGGGAATTAGGGCTAATTGTATTAAAGCAAAAATAAGTTTTACTATTGGTTAAAGTTTTATGAAATAAATAGGTACCTATAGATATTTAGTTTTGTGAGAAATTAAATGCCGTCGGCAGGTACCTAATTTTACATCTGTACTTATTCTAGTTCTGAATTTACAAGTGGATTAAGTACAAATTCCATAATGTTTAAATATATTGTATTTTTATATCGAGTATGAAAGTACCTGCTTGTCTACATAACACGAAACAGGAAGTAATGTAATGATTATGTAAGTTTACACAACTAAGAGAGGAGATAAAGTTATAAAAAATTGGAGCGAACAAAAAGAACAAAACTTTACTAACCGTTAGTTCCATTTGGACGTGAGCGTTCGTCCACGGCGCAGTTGTACAACTATCAAATATACATTCATTTACTGGCTTATATATGGCCTATTGCCGCAGAGATGGTGGCGAGTCTGCGAGAGACTGCCGTGCCAAACCAATTACTTTCTTCAGGTGCTACGATCACCTACGAACGCGCTCAATTCTTCATAATATTGTAATCAAGCGACTAGAGACAGAATGTATGCTTTCATTTAATAGGACGTATATAAATCCTAAATGACCTAACATTACAGGGTAACATTTTTTTACAACTGCCTACTGTGCTATTTTCGCTTTGATGAATGTTTGGCCTGTCCCACATTTTTTTATGTGCGGCTTATCAAATAATATCTTCGAAGATAGAAATTATGTACACAACAACATGTATTATACAAGCTCTAACTATTATAAGTATTAAAATTGGGTAGGTACCGCTTACGTAAATGACGTACGTGGACGATGTGGTTTACAGATTGAGGAAAGCCCGCCTTTTGATCATGGCAAAACCGGGAGGCAAATCAATCATCACGGTAATCTCTAGAGGTTTAAAAATGTTAAAAGAGCCGCTGTAAAAGCCATTAATTATGGATTTTGAGTGTTTTGGTAGGTAGGTACCTATCATTGCAGAAGTCGGGGTGCTATAATGGTACGAATCACAGAAATAAATTAAAGAAAAAAAATTAAGTACAAAGATAAGGTGTCACAAGCTTTATTATGAATACAGCAGTAAATAAATATACATGTAACAATTATTCATGATGAACATGATAGTAACCATTATTTTTGATACAAATCTTATAGTGCTAACAGACGACCGAATTTGGTGCGCTCCGCACATCGAACTTGGTGCGCTGATTCGGTCGTGTGTAGGGCTGTCCGCCGCACATTATTATTATTAACATCTGTGCGGTGTGTTCGGATGGTTTGCACATCGAACGCGGTGCGCTCCGTACCAAGTTCGCTCGTGGGGACGGCGCACCGCACCGTTCGGCGCACATAGATATAAATAAAAATTAACTACTAAATGCACATTAAATGCATATAATGTATATACGAATACGATACTGACGTCATTATTAATATTATAAATGCGATTGTGAGTGTTTGTTTTTTGAATTTTTCTCTATCTGTCTGTTTGTTCCGGCTAATCTCTAAAACGATTGGACCAATTTTAACGGGACTTCCACTGACAGATAGCAGTTATAAGCAGTAACATAGGATAATTTTATTAAAAAAAAAAAAAAATCCTAAGGAAATTCCGAAAAGCACGCGGGTGAAACCGTGGGGCACAGCTAGTCTTTAATAAGTTATATATTACTATACCTACTCTTGTCTATTTCTCAGGTAGATTTTTGTCCATTTATTAGTGGCAGTGGTTATTGGCTCCTATAACCAACACTTACGCCATTTTTTTTTTTATTGGAGACATGACGAGCGGCCGTGTTGCATGCTCAAAAACGACTGGACCGTGGGCTCGTGTGTTGCGCAGGTCGCACCGCACCACCGCACACGGTGCGGTTGTTGCGGTCCCGTACAAGTTTGGTCGTTTGTTAGCACTTTTACAAAGGATTTTTTTTTTTCATACATAACATTAAAGATAGTATATAGTAATTATTAATAACTAGGTGTAGATAAAGCTAAACTCTCATCCTGTCGGATAGGACCCTCACAATGGAACCAGAACCGCCAATATTGTATGCTTTCTCATGCCACAATAAAAGGTGTCCACTTGATCCTTCTGATGGGTATTCAAAACCTTTATAAATGTACTTCATTAAAATGTCGATGTCATCACGTGTCAGTTTACCAACTACTTCTTCTATTTGAGCAGATTTGATTGCCAACAAAACTTTTAAGGTTAGTGCTAAAGCATTGTCCTGAAAGAAAAAAACGAAGAAAGTTACATCACACTGAAAATATTTATGAATTTTCAAATGAGATACAATCCCTTAACACCAACTTTAGGAGCATCCTACCTTACCAAATAATTGAAAGTCTCCACTTTTAATTTTTATGTTGTACAGTAGTTATTAGTTATTTGTGTCTGAGGGTGTGATTTTGAATTTCGAGCAAAGCGAAAGATTCTAAAGTAGAACCTGAGCATAGCGAGGAACTCAATATACATTTACACCACCAGAGAACAAAATATTTTGGCCCCTAGTGACACACTATTTTTCATAACACATGTGAGAAAAAGTATGAGTACCTACATAAAACAAAACATTCAACCTTCAAGGAAGGAGAAACTAAAAGTCCCATGGCCATCTCCTATGGTCAATAAACCCTTTTAGAACAGGTGTGATGAAAAATTTTTTTGTTGAAGAGTTTATTTGGTTTTTGATAAAAGTCTGAAATATTGGTTATTAATTCTTTCTTACCTTAACTTGTTGGTTAGATGAACCCAATGGTGCATTATTCAAAACGTTTTTTAGTGCTTCAATATATCTACCTGTATATTTTTAATTAAAGATATTTTATTTGAAAAAAGTTCTACTAATGACCATGTTTAAATTAAAAAACAATACTGGATAATAACACTGAAAATTTCAAAACATTAATCCTCATAAAGCCATTCTTAGAACTATATCAGCCATGACTATAGATAAGCAATCAAGCTGGTTTAAACCCTAGAAGGTGTTTACAGGCTTAAATTGGGTTTAAAGTTTAAACCCAATCACCAGGTTTTAAACTGGATTGATCGCCCATCTGTAGTCATGGCTGATATAGTTCAAATGATGGCTTTATGAGAATTAATGTTTTCTCAAAATATCATTGGACAGAACTTGCACTGCTGATGCTGAGCTGATGTTATAAGGAGTAAATTAGGCTACTTTGGAGTGCCTGCGGGAATTCCGAAACTCACGCGGGTGAAACCGCGGGGCACAGCTAGTTTAATCATATGACTCATGAATCATGTGGCTTTAGTAATATGTTAATAATGAAAACTGAAAAATCGTTTATAAAATATGTTGGTGTAAATACATGTACTATTAAATAAGAAATAGTTTATGTCCTGTTTTGAAGTAAATTCATCATAGTTACTCATGAAGGAAAATGTCTGAGGACGTGTGATCGGAAGGTTAATAGTTCATATGAAATAATTCTCTATTAATTCCTAGTAGATACCTGAGTAATTGTGTGTATGTAAATTTATGAAAAAGGATATTGATTTAACAATGCACAAATTTCCCCTTCGTCTGGTCCGGCAGGTCCTGCGGGAATCGACTGTTCAGCCTCATCTTCCTTGTAATTATCTTCGTTGTATTGATCGATATCTATCTTACGGAAAGCCGAATTTGAAGTATTTTTTGCCATGTTTGCACAAATGCGAAGAATAATCGATTAAAATGATACCGATCGCGAATCACGATACAATACAACTAACAAATCACAAAATAAATGTGAATCAGAAATGTCACAATTCATTCACTAGAGCTGTAACAAAGCTGTATTCGGTGCTGAGTCGGGTGTAGACATGTGTCACAAACTAGTTAGAGATACTACATGTGTAACTCCGGACCCGTAATTATATCTTTGGATATGCATCCCGAAGCGGAGTTGTTACAACTCCTTCACTAATCATATATTAAAACATATCCCATATCCAACCAACTCCGACCACTCCGAGACCAACCGAACCGAGCGCCGATCGGAGCCGAGCGGAAGGAGTTGGAATGACAACGCCGCGACACATCCCATATCCAACCAACTCCGGCAACTCCGAGTCCGACGCCGACCGACTCCCGAACCGAGTAGGTACCGAAGCGAACCGAACCGACTAGACTCCTAGCGGAAGGAGTTGGAATAGGTGCAAGTCACGAGTCACCACGAGTGGCCACGACCACCCACGTCTTACGAGAGATTGGTACTTGGTAGGTATTCGTTTCATTCTAGTTTCTACGGATTATGTAAGACGGAGCACGTGCTCAAGACGAGGTCTTTTAAGCAACAAAAAAAGCGCTTTAAAAATATACGCAGTAAACGCACCCTTTCGTTTATGGATCGAATTTAGCTTTAAAGCGACAGAAGAGCTAGTAAATTCCATACAAATTATTTAGACACCGACTAGCTTGCGAGTTTCTTCTTAGCTAGTATGTGTACTGTATAAAATTAATAACTGTGATTGTAGTGTGTACTGTGTGTTCAAAAACCGTATCATGGTTTATTAATGTAAATTATAGGTAGGTTTAGGTATATTGGACTAAAAACTAATAAGTGACAACAAACTAATATACAGATATTACAAATATTATTAGTTTGGCAACAGTCAAATATTATATTAGAATAATTACGTTTAAATAAGATTGACATCCCGCCTTACAACATAAATTTATTTTGAATCTGGCGATGAAAACATTTTTTTATATATAATTCTCCCCTTTCGGGAAAGGCAAGGGATTCTAGGTCCATACAGCCGGTACATTTTTATTTTTTTTGTTTTTACCCCAATGGGAAAGGCAAAGGAAGCTAAGTCCGGCAAAGGAAGCTAAGTCCATACAGCCAAGTCAGTAGTATTTTTCTTCTTCTGAAGTTATTTACATTGAAATGCATTGGTGAGATGCGGATACATATCTTTTACTGGAAGGATACGTGACATATCCAATCCTTGGTCGGACACGTTTAGCCCATGCCTAGTCGGGTGTCGCGTAGCCAAAGAGTAAAATAAACATACAGGAAAAGAGAGCCCTCTCACAGGAAAAAAGTGCAATGCAGTGAATGCTAGTGACGCTTTTATTTTCGCCCCAATACTAAGCTTATATACAAATATAGGTATATATAAGAACGTATGTATAGCAATCAAGCAATGTAGGTATAGGAGTTGGTATAGGAGGTATAGATGTAACAAACTTGAATTACTAATCTTATATTTTTTTTGTAAACAAAGCAATGTCAGTATTTGTTTATATCAAAGACATTCTATCATTGGTTTTTATATAAAATATAAGATTATTTATTAATTCAAGTTTAGTTGTATGCAGCTTTTACACAGTATCATTTACTACAAAAAATGGAAGCTAAGGCCTTTGAATAAAATATATACCTACCGAATAAGGCTGCATTATTTTCCACTTTTTGTCATAAGCTGGTAATGTATACATGCTGCATACAATTAGAAAGTTACATTCATGAACCAGCAATGCGGGTTGGTGTTAATTAAAATAAATTAAAATAAACAAACGTCTATGATCGCCTGCGTCGGTTTTTGGGCACGCATCAAAGGGAATGCCTGTGGTTGCATTGAGGTGTCCACATTATCGCCGATCATACGATCAACGATCATCGGCGATAATGTAGTGCCTCAGAAGAATAAAGTTATTCTAGAATAAGTTATTCTTCTGAGTCTAGTGCACCTTTTTTTTTTCCTTTTGGATAAGGCAAAGAAATCTAAGTCCATACAGTCAATTCAATTATATTATTCTTCTGAAGTTATTTTACATCGAAATGCATTGGTGAGAATAGGCTAGTTTCCTGGGTAAAATATCGAAATTCTATTTAATCCGTCAGTTAGATAATAAAAAAATAAAAGACACGTATTTTTTGCTTTTTTAAAATAATGGAAATATGCATAGGTAGTGATTACCTTCTCTCTGATGCATAGATAAAGCGCATTAAAGTTTAGGGTGGGGGACTCGTGATGTCACAGCTCGCTATAACGTGCGAACAAACTGTAGCGAGGCGTGACGTCATGTGAAATTTCGACTTGATATATCTCCGTTATTTTTTGGTTACATAAAAAAAAAAAAATACGTGTCCAATATTTTTTAATAATCTACAAAACGGACTAAAAAAAAAATTTAGGAAACTAGCCTATTGAGATGCATTTCGGTTGTTGACCGGTGGAGGTCGTAGCGAGTGAACGCATGTCGCGTTATTTATTCGATATTTTTACCACCGTTCAGCAGCCATTTTCTTTTCCAAGAAAGAAGCTGGTTTTCGAGAGAGAATCGTGTTTTATCTTGGGGAACAATCTAATACTGTCATTGGCGTTTCGCCATAATTACTTTAATCGCTAAAAATACGTACATTGGCAGAATTAAATGCGATAAATTGCGTTAGATTGCCATAATTGAAGAAGAAGAAGAGATACATTTCGATGCTTCACCGAAACTTTTGGCAGCAACTATTCACAGTTGAGCCTTAATAGGACGCCCTGTGGGAAGTTGTATAGTAAAACTACAACCTCCCGATGAACGCCCTATTTATCATATTGCACTTTTTCCGCACACTGTTCATCACTAATGCTAATGCATCACTATTATGCAAAATTCACCACATAATATTTATTAATCACGATAAACTAATTTGTAAAACAATGAAATAAAACTGTCGTCCATTTTTCTGAAATGCCGCCAAAAGTCCCCGGACCTCTTTGGTACAATTTTTCCACTTCGGGAAAAACAAGGGAAACTTAGTCCATGATACAGCCAAGCCAGTTGTTTCATTCTTCTTCTGAAGTTAGAATCGTTGTACCTGTATTCTTTGATTGTACCGTGTGCGGTTTAAAATTGAATAGGTCAATCCATAGGCTTACATAAGGGGGGGGGGGGGGGGAGCCGGGTGGGCTATTAAGCTTTTATGTGCGTTTGACGGGGGGCTGTGGGTTGTAATTGCAAACGGACAGTGCAATTTTATTTATATGTATAGATATAGAAATAAATAGATGTATGGGTATAGATGTATAAATAAGTGTGCTGTATATGTGACTGTCGCATGGTCATAAATAATAATATGTATGTAACGTTCCACGAGAACTACTGCCGACAAACTGCTATGCAGTTTGGCAGACTCTTGTAACATGCCAGAGAGAAGGTAATCACTACGTTTGTACCTACTTATATTTTTGGTAAATAAATAATAATTAAAAAAAAAAACTAGAATACGAAATTAATGTTTTTTGAACTTTAAACAATAAAGTAACTAAAAATAGTTACTGGCACAAATATTCAGTGTCATATAAGATTTTATTAGAATCAAAATAAAATTGTTAAAAGGTAAATATAAATTATTAATAAAGAAGAAAGATAAGTTTTTAATATAAACAAAAATAAAACAATAGCGTTTTAGTCTCAAAACATCATTTTAAAAATAGAAAAATAAATCGATTAATATAAAAAATATAAAAATCGATTATTTGTTGACATCCCTAAGATAAACTATATAGTATTTATTTACGTAAGTAATTTTGGCATTTGGGGGATTGCTTTAAAATCGTAGCTTTTGCCTTTTCCTCGAGTCGTAATAATCACAGGTAATAATTGTGCAGATATCCAAGTACAATCCATTGTATTATATTGTTTATAGTTCGATTTGCCTTGTTCATAAAATCGTCATAGCATTTACTAGAGACCAAAAGGAAACCGTTTTGCTAATACATTTCGTCACAATGACAATGGGCGATGAATTACCTGTTACTTCTTTGGTTTTACCAGTGCTCATAAGGCCAGTTTTGACTCAGGTAACGATTTTTGATTTCCTGCTATTGTAAGCTGTAAGTTAATTATTGAAATAAAACATTTTGACTGATTCGTGCATTCTACCTCTTCAACCATATCTTTCATTGAACCTATTTATTGATGGATGTTTTCAGCTCGAAAAATACGATTTGAGTGCCTCACAAACACTTCGTGCTGCACTCACAAAAGCTGAAGCTGCAGTACCTGGCCTTAACTATGATCTGGTGGCCGGTATTATGCGCCGTGCAGACATTGCTGTTAATATGAATGAGAGCTTGCTTCGCCTTCAAGGGACCCTGACAGAAGCCGAATGTAAATTTTCTATATTTATTAAATGCTTGGGAATGTATACAGTGCACATTCGTCCCAAACTAAGCAGATTTTGTAGTACAAGTATCTGACAAGGACAACTTACTAACATTATAAATGCAAAAGTAAGTTTGTTTGTTACACTTTCATGGCTAAACGGCTCAACCAATCACCACAAAATCGTTGTCAGGTTTACAGAGAAGGACCTAGGCTACTTTTTATCTTAGAATTCCCACTGAAACTCTGAAATTTATGAAGAAGAGCATTTTGCATACTCCCTACACATCAAGGGTAGGTACAGAAAAAAAATATAGGGTAGTAAGTACTTTTATCTTGGAATACCTGTGGGATCTCCGAAACTAATGCGGGTGAATCCGCGGGGAACAGTTAGTAATATTATAAAGCTGAAAAGTTTATTTGTTTAGTTGAACACACTAATCTCAGGAACTACTGGTTCAAATAGAAAAATGATCTTACTGATTAATTGTTCTTTTAACAAGGAAGGCTGAAAATATAACTAAAATATATAAATTTACATCATATTATGATCAATAGAAGCAGGACATCAAACTGCAGGGCACTACTAGTAATCACTTACCATCAGGTGTACCACTTGCCCGTTTGCCCATATATTATATATATGTATAGCTTTGTAAAAAGGTACTTATAATACATGCTAAACATTTTCAGCTCAAATTTACTATAGTTACATTCCTAAAATGAAATTTTCTTTAAATAATTGATTACCGGAATAAAAATATAACAGTAAAATAATGTTTATGTTATAATTACAGGTGCAGATTTAAAATTGAATAGAACTGAAGAAGCATTTCAGGAACTAAACAAAAAATCAACAGCATTAAAGAAAATCTTGAGTCGTATTCCAGATGAGATAACCGACAGGAAAACTTTTCTAGAAACTATAAAGTACGTATATAAAGGAGTAACCAATAAAGTAAAATTTTATTTGCAGTTTTCACCTTAAAATTATTCTTTGATTCTCTTGTATAATGGTAAGTGCAATTTTTTTAGAAACTACACAACCAATGTTTATGATTCTTTCATTGATTTCATTCTACATGGCAAGGTTTTAATTTTTATAGGATTCACCAGGTTTGTCCCATTCAAGTTTGGTTATGATTTGATGAAAACTTGTAGTTGATGTGTTTTTGTGTATGAATTTTGGGATCATCTTAAGCAGCTATAGCAAATAACTATAGTGCAAAAAATCAGATTGACTGTGCTATTAAGGTGCTCCCTCACCACGAGCATTCATGTGTAATGTAACATTATAGATTTCACTTTGAGCATTAGATTACAATACTACCGACTGACGAGCATTGGTGTGTAATGTAATATTATAGATTCGACTTTTAGCATTACATAACTACCGCCCTGACTCACGAGCATTCGCGTGTAATGTAACATATAGATTTGACTTTGAGCATTAACTTTTAGTTGATTTCATTAAGTGGAGCTCATTGATGTTACAAGTTGTATCAAGATATTACACATTGTATCATTACAAGGTGCGCATTGTAATGCTTGGTTCTCCTCCTTCACTGATGCAATGCTCAAATCTGTATTGCTAAACGAATAAACACACTTTATTATATTTTATCTTTAAGAAATCCTTTCATTATTACAGGGAAATAGCATCAGCCATTAAAAAGTTGTTGGATGCAGTAAATGAAGTTTCCACTTTCACACCTGGCCCTGGTAAACAGGTTTTGGAGCAGAGAAAAAGAGAATTTGTTAAATATTCTAAGAGATTTTCTAACACATTGAAAGAGTATTTCAAGGAAGGCCAGTAAGTGAAATAATTGAATGGCTTTATATCACTTACCGCCGCACTCAGAGTCGACTTTAATGATTACTTAGTTAAGTATAGATTTTTAAAACAAAACTGCCGCAATCAGACAAGTTTAATAAATTAATGTTAATTGGCATTTAAATAATTAAGTTACATCTCATTAAATGCCAATTAACATTAATTTACTGGATGTCTCTGATTGTGGTAGTTTTGTTTTAAAAATCTATACTTAACTAAGTAATGATTAAAGTTGACTCTGAGTGCGGCCGTTAATATCACAATAATTAAATTGAGCACCATTTTTGTTACTTACCTAATAGTTCACATATTGGTCTTTACTCTTTAATTAATTTATAATTCAATAATATTTTTTTTTTACAGGGCAAATGCTGTATTTGTGAGTGCTCTTTACTTGATACACCAAACAAATCAAATCTTGTATACTGTCAAAAGTAAGACAGAATGAGGTATAGTTGGATATTGGTGCATTAGGAACATTTAAACATTTATTTTGAATAAAAATAATATTATTGTACAATTAAAAACATTTTGTTAGTAATGTATGGTAAAGCCAGTACTGCGAATAACACTAACAGGATTCCTGCCTTTTTATTTACGATATTTAAGTAATGCGCTTACAGGCTACAGTAGATTGCATTGCGTGGCCCTCACTGAGACACGGGGATTGTTTTCGACCGAGTTTGCGTAACTACTGCAGCCGATCGTAGGACCAACACAGCACCACCAGACAAAATATTAATTACAGTGGTAATTAGATAATTTTACACTGCGACTGCACGGAGATGGCCATTTCGAGGACCCTAATGTAGGTATGACCTTAGTGGAGTTGTAGGACTTTAATGTTTGCCGTGTTCGCCAACTAATCGTCAATTTCATATACATATTTATAATTTCGTGCCAGTAGTGCAGCAGCGGTGTGAAAATGCTCAATTTCGGTTGTAGTAGATAAGTTCAGACGAGTTTGGTGTTACCAGCATTCCATTCTTAGTAATTTATCGCTACCTCAATATGTGGATAAACACACTCGAGATGTACAAAATTATATCAATAGGTACGTATCATTAACATTACTACAGAGGAGAGGTTCGGAATAGATTTTCGGTCAAGTTGAATGTTCTCTCCACAAGTGATATCTTTTGTAACTAACAACAAAGCAGAATTCGATTTCTGTATTGCATGAAAAGGGCTAGCCTCGCAAAGTAAGCTCTGATCTTTCTTGACATTTAATTTCCCGTACGAGTCGTCTTTGATGTTAGTTTAATTTGCAATGGTTCAATATTTCCCCTGAGAATACTATAGAATAGATGTATCACCGGATAATTTTAAGTTTTGAGTAGGTAATGCCGAGGGCAGAAAGTAGGCACCGATTTGTTGTATTTGCGTCTTGGGCACGCTGGGTTAGGTTTGAACAGTGACAACAACAGTCAAATGATACCACTGGTGGTGCGTAAATGCGAATCGAGTGTGCGAAAAACCAACGTATTATACCTATCTATCCTCAGAATTAACGTTAGTTTATAAATTAACGATTGTTACAATTATTATCCAGTGACGGTGAATTTTGTATGGTCGTGTGTCGTTATATAATTTTTAATACAGTTGCTCAAAAAGTGGCATATTGCAGGGACGTATAGCGTTCGGGAAGTGGGCTATTACATACTCGAGCTTTTTCTTTACCTTTTCCGAACTCGTGCGTTCTCTTTCCCAACTGTCAAAAATGGCGAAACGACTTTGACACACTTTTTGTATTGCGCAACGTAGGTTTCGTATTACTAATACGACTAGCGCCATCTCTTGATCACAGTTGGAACTTAGTTGAGTTTGTGTTTTTATTATTTTACTAAATTTCTTAATTTTTTTCGCAACTGTATTAAAAATAGTTGTTCAGTACACGTGCGGAACCGTCATTGCAAAGAGTTCCGACTGTCAACCCTCACCTTCGGCCAAGCCGGATACAGGATATTTTTCTGGGAGGGGCACAAGGGGCGGACGGACAAAAAAATTAACAATAACTGTTAGAAATAACCTTTATTTTTATATTTATAGTTTATTTCTACAAGTTCAAGTATGTCTATATAAAGATTTATGAGAGTATCAAAGTAATAGAAAAAATAAATGTTTTTTATTTTTAATTATTGTTAAAAGTTTGTTAAAGAAAGTTTTCTTTTATGTTTCCATCTGGGGGGCGGGGGCACGTGCCCCCGTGCCCCCCCCTAAATCCGCCCTTGCCTTCGGCTGCGCCTCGGCTCGGGTCGACATTTGTCGGAACTCTTTGCAATGACAGCCTTTCCGCACTTGTAATGAAATATACTAATCTTGCTATATATAATATCGTGTTGATAAACTATAATATGATAAGGATTCGCATCTTGGTTTAAGCTACATTTTGACAGTTATCACGCGAGTATTATATTGTAATGATTTATTATTGTAATTATTACTTGTAATTACCGAATACTTATCTATTGTTATAATTATGATTATTGATTTTATGTTTCGCAGAGTTGTAGTGCAAAATTCTCGTTGTGTGTATCGCAATGCGGGCTTGCCCTTTTTATTGTTATAAATTATGTGTATTGATCATAAAAAAAATATATGACGAATGTATTCAGTTATAAATAAAGGTTTAACTTTTCATACTTGGTCTGGTTAATCAAAATAATGCTTAAAAATCTGCATCGGTCACACAAATGTTTTTGAAAGTCGATTTAGAGAACCATTGTAATGTACTCTTAGGTGCCCTTAGTCAATCCTTAAATATTGTAAGGTGCCGTGTCTGTCTGTCTGTCTGTTCGCGATAAACGTGAAAACTACTCAACGGATTTTGATGCGGTTTTCACCAATAGAGTGATTCATAAGGTAGGTTTTTATATTTTAGCTGTGCTCCGTGGTTTCACCCGTGTGAGTTTCGGAATTCCCGCAGGAACGATTTTCTTATAAAATAAATGTAGCCTAAGTTATTCCTTATAACATCAGCTATCTGCACGTGAAAGTCCCGTTAAAATCGTTCCAGCCGTTTAAGAGGTTAGCTGGAACAAACAGACAAATACAAAAATAAAAATAAAAACATTTTTTTATGTAAGTGCCGTACCTACCTATTTACATATTCATTTAGTGAAAAACTGTTAATTTGGAATTTTATTACAAGTTACAGTTTTATTTATGTGCATAGATTTGTTAAGGTTTTGTGTAAATTAGTTGAAATCCTTACCAATATTATAAATGTGAAAGTGAGTTTGTATGTTTGTTTGTATACTTTATTGAGCATAAACAAAGTTTTTACAAGTTGATAAAATCAAAACAAGTAGGTAATTTATGCTCAAAGGCGGACATATCCTGCGAGGGGATTTCTTCCAGTCAACCTTTGAAAAATCGAAAGGAATTGAAGTAAACATTGGCGGGAGAAGAGATAAATAGAAAGGAGGTTATAAACATAAAAATAATGGTTCGATAGAATCAAAACTAGGGATAAAAAAGGAAAGGAAATAAAAGAAAAGTTGTAAAATAAATACAGTAACAGTACTACTGGGTACTTTCTGATAAGATAACTATATAAGAATAAACTCAACGCAGGCTGAGAAAATGCTTCCTCAACTTCACTTTGAAGGAAGACAGGGATGGGGCTTGGCGAATGTGGATAGGCAGGGAGTTCCAGAGCCTCGCAGCTAGAATAGTAATGGACTTAGTATAGGAGTAGGAATGGTGAAAAGGAATCTCAAGCGAGAAATTTATGCTTGAGCGAAGACGGCCGCCACTTTGTTACGCTTTCAAGTTTCACGCCTTAACGGCTCAACCGATCGTCATGAAATTTTGCATGCGCGTTTTCAGGGGTACAGAGAAAGACATAGGGTACTATTTACCTCGGAATTTGCGATGAACTGTTTTATTAATTTGCTTTCGGATAATATCTCTTATAAAATCATGTCTCCAGCATGTCTCCAGTATCTATCAGGGATAGGG
The DNA here is from genome assembly GCA_907165275.2 of Zygaena filipendulae. NCBI lineage: Eukaryota > Metazoa > Arthropoda > Insecta > Lepidoptera > Zygaenidae > Zygaena > Zygaena filipendulae. The sequence goes on from OU015649.1 coordinate 7,199,773, forward strand.
ATATTATTTAAATACCTTCAGATGTGTATGTTAAACGTCTACGCTTTAGAGCAAAATCTGTCGAAGCTACCTATTTTATTTTATTTATTTACTTCGAGAAACCAGGAATTTTGAATTGAAGCTCTTGATTATCTTGAAGGAGATAGGTAGGTACCTAGGTACTTACTTATCGGTTCAATTTTTATTTATTGTACGGAGTATTCAAACACGCGGTCCGATCAAACCGCAGGGAATAGAGCAGCCACCTAACAAATAAACGAAACTACTTATTGGTACAAGTTCGTGGGAAATGATGAACCGATGACACTTGGTTGATTCCAACTGTTGCTCTGCGATCGGTGAAAGAGGCTTGTAAAATGACTTCGTGACCGCTTTTACGTGGGTCACGGAGCCTGTGTTGGATTCGTCTCATCGTGTGACAGCGGACAATGGCTGGTCGTGTCCCGCGCCCCGCGTCGCTGCTTACCCGTCCTGTGGGCTGTGACACTTGACACGGGACCCGCTGGGGGCACGGAGATCATGACTTCTACATATTTCCGCGTGCTTACATTTTTTCCTTAGTCGTTAAGCGTCATCACTTTTTTCAAAACTATAGCAATGAACTTGCAAGTTAACTTGGCCTCTGTATTTTTTACCTTTTACCTACCTAATGTCTCTCTTTTCTTCGTCGTCAGTAGCACTCTTGACAGAGTGGTCGTGGTCATCACTTCAGGTGTTGGTGGCAAGCTTCACACCACCGACCGAGAAAAGTTAGTAATCCTTATTTTTGTAACCGTGGTGGGCTTTACTATAGTGATGTAGGCCAAAATAGCTATTTTTAAAATATTTTTGTCAGTCTGTGCACGCATCACATAAAATCTAATTAGGTACGGACCTAGATATCTACAGTGTTTTTCTTAGTGAATATATATACTTTTCATTGCATCGGTTCGAGAAAGAGAAGTTATGAAAATTGTAGGTAGGGAGGTATGCTTAATGTAAAGCTTCGATAATCACGATAGATAACATCCGGGGGCCAATGGGATAAACAACTAAATTTTAGTTTTTAGTCCGTCTTACAGATTACTAAAAAATATTGGAGATATCTACCTACCTAATCAGAAATAACGGCAATAGATATATCAAGTCGAAATTTCGCGTGATTTTGCACGCTTTGGTACCTACCTACACTTTCTACGTAGGTATAGTTATGATTATGACGTTACGAGCAAAGCTTTACAATAATTTTAAAAAGAAAAAAATATTTACGTGTAGGTAATATCCACATATTGCTGCTTTGCTTGGATAAATCTTTCTTTCTATATTTATTTTTTATCTAACTGACATACTAAATAGACCGCGTGAGTGTCGATATTCCCGCAGGAATTCCAAAGTAGACTAATTTACTCTTTATAACATCAGCTAATCCGCAGTGAAAGTCCCGTCCAAATTGGTCCAACCGCGTTTCGGAAGTCCCCCCGCGGGAGTTTCGGACTTCCCGCAGGAATTTCCAAACTTCTTTATAACTTTACTAATTACTGTCCCCCGCGGTTTGACCCGCGGTAATTTCGGAGTTCCCGCTTGAATTTTGGGACTAAAAGTACCTACCCTATGTCACCCAGGATCACCATAGCTAGTTTCCTTCCTATAAGTGAAAGAATTTTCAAAATTGGTTCAGTAGATCCAGAGATTACCCCCTACAACATCACAAACTCACAAACTTAATTAGATACAAGTACCTACCTTTTTATTTATATAGATTAAATCAGCAGTAAAATATGTAGAATAGGGTAAATATCAAAGAGTATCTATATAACCACTAAATATTTAAATAAGTAATTTGATGACAATGGGCATGTTGACTAATTTTTATTTTTTCTTCCGTCTTGTAGATTATTAAAAAATATTGGACACGTATTTTTTCTTTTTTTACGTAATCAAAAAATAACGGCGATATATTGAGTTGAAATTTCGCGTGACGTCACTATTCTGACAGTTTGTATGGCGGTTTTGCGGTTAGTGACGTCACGACCTCCTCATCCTAAACTTTAATGCGCTTTATCTCTGTATATTTTAATTTATTTAAAAAAGCAAAAAATACGTGTCTATTGTTTTTTTATTTTCTAACTGACGGACTAATTAGAATTTTGATTTTCAATAGTAGTCAACATCCCTGGGATGCAGGTAATGTTTTTTTTGATGGTGCCAGTTTCACACCGGGCCTTGATTTTTTTTTATTTATTTATTTACTAATTTACAAACATTGTAACTACTTGACAGTGCTACATATAGGTACCTACCTTTTTAGGTTTTTCCGTGCACCGACACCTCCGTCGTTATTCGTATATAGGTTTAATTATGAAGTAGAATATTTAATTAGAGTAGTTACGTACCTGCTTTTTTTTTCTAATTACACTCCGATACACTTTTATTTGCCATTTTTATTTGAATCGAGTAGGTATAGCTGTGCCCCGCGGTTTCACCTGCGTTAATTTCAGAGTTCCCGCGAGAATTCCGGGATAAAATGTACCCTATGTGTTAATCTGATGTATAAGCTATATTATTGTAAAGTTTCATTTAGATCCATCCAGTAGTTTTTGCGTGAAAGAGTAACAAACATCCATCCATCCATCCATACATTCTTACAAACTTTCGCGTTTATAATATTAGTAGGCCTCATCGTTTTTGTAGGTGTGATAATCGATTCTGCAATACGCAGGTATGTCGATCTTTATTGCGTCTGACAGAAATTGGCTTAACCAACAATAAGATGAGAGTTTGAGATAATTTAAACGTTTCGTTTAACAATTAACTCGAACCTGTAAAATAGGTTAGTAGGTGAGTATGTAATTGAAAAACATAAACTCGCAAGCGCGACAGTTGTACGCAGGTACCTACATAATACCTACCTATATTATATAGGTACCTACATATATAGGGTATAAAGATTGTATTTGTATACCTACTTATTATTGCTTCATTATAAGAAACTAAGTGACGTCACAAACACAATTAGATACCTAAGTAGGTTAATCTAAACGCGGAGTCAACTGACCCACTAACTTGCCCCCGTTGTTGGGTATCTAAGGATTAGAATTTTTACTCATCTCTATTCTTCTACTTATTGTGTGGAAAATTCATTTCAACTAGGTACCGACTAGTTTTTGCTATCAAGTAAGTAGGTACCTACGGCAGTCCCAAAAATGCCTACTTACCTAAGCGAGATAGATGAGAACGTCTCAAGCTGTTATGATATGTGTCTACTACTAGGAAAAGACATTCTATTAGGTATACCTATGAATGAAACTGTAACCCTGTAGAGGGCTAAGTACCTATGTCACTCTTGAAATGACCCTCCAATGATCTTTGTGCAAATAATGAAATCGTCCTTGCTTTTTGCGATGTGAAAGCTATACAGACAAACAAAAAAACACTTTCACAACACAATGTACCTACTAATACAATATCATTGTTTATTATCATGTAATACCTAGAACTCATTTAAATTCTTCACGCGCTTTTGAATCTAAGCGTATGTCCCTCCTATCTATGTGGATGAATATATAGTAGGTAGATACTATAAAAAAATAGAACGATGAATGGTTTTATTCAGTCCCATTTGTTTCACTTTGCGCATTACCATGACAGACTCAAAAAAGCTAGTTGGAAATGCAACACATTGTGAATATATTATAGTGGTGGAGCATCCTATGATTGTTGCACATCAATCTTCGTTTCGGATTGCAAAAACAAAGCATTTGTTACTAAACATTATTACCATTCGATGGCTTAAACTGTTTCCGTGATTTATGTATCAGCACTATTGAAAATCGTTATATTATACCGAGTTAGACTATGGAGTGAATTATTCACTCTATTCGGTACAATACGTAGGTATTCAATTGGTAGACACCTTACTCCACCATTGGTAGGTGTCATGATCGTGCCATTAGGCGAAATGTGAGCAAAAGTTTGATCATGGACCAATAAAACTTGTATAATTGGTCCATGGTTTGATCCATACTTACCTAAGTTATAAAAGCAAATAACAATTTCTTGTGTTTGAGTGATGAACATATCAGTCTTTGTTTATCCTGACGGAAACTGTTTAGTTTTCATCAGCAGTTCAGTAGTATAGTTATAATACCTACCTAACAACGCAGTAGAAGCGGGAAATCTTAAGGAAGCAAATGTACAAAATTTTCATTAAAAAAAAAGGAATAAAATTGTGCACTCAACATCAAGGTGCTTTATTCCATCTATAAAGATTATTCCTATTTGACTACGTACCGACTATTATTTTGTTTCAATCTCAGGATAAATTTCCATGCTTGAGCAGACAGATGTGAAAATGAAAAATCTGATAGGTATATGTAAGTAGGTATAGTAGCCCGACTACAAATCGTGTCTAAATGTTATGCGTTATACAATATTAATGGAGCATCTGCTGGCGTCAGGCGTCGGAGGCGTAGTGGATCTGAGCGCGCTGTAGACGCATATGCAATGGCGTCTCATGCCATGCCACCTATTAGCAAGCAATTCGATGCTAATCTCACACAAACTGAATAATAATAGGTCTTTTAACAGGTCAAGTGTCTGTTGCTTGTATCACGATTTATTACCAAAAGAACAAAGGTGAGTTTTATTTTCGTACTTACAAAATTATCGCTTAGGTGATACCTCAAGACGCAGCATCATACCTACCCACTACAGAGCTCAGAGAAATACCTTCCTACCACAAAGTACATGCACAAAGAAAGGTGAAGTTTAAGGGTGGAATTTTCTGTGCACGAAGTTTATTTAATTGCCCTATATATATAAGTGTAATAAAAATAAATAGCCCTTAAGAATGATCATTGAACATTCCAGTAGTAGGAGTGTAGTGAAAATGTTAGATCATATTTAATAGATATTTATTATACAAATTTATTATTATTATTAATTTATTTTTCTGTACTGTAACTAGTGTTACACTTTTTATTGAATTCATTTAGTTAATTTTATTAATTATTATTATTATTATTATTATCTGACGATCACCTTTACTCAAATTTTATGTGTATTACCTAATCTTTTTTGTAAAAGTGAAATAAATGAATCTAATCTAATCTAATCTATTTCCCGAATGTCCAGTCAGGTCGGATATCTACATATCCATAATTAAGAAAGGCTTATTAGATGTCATAAGATACACAATAAATTAATTCACTCAATATTACATGTACCTATACCTACTTCCAATTTGTAGGTATGGCAAGTTTTTATTCTCATTATGGGCACATAAATATTGGTAGGTATTATCTCATAACTTTAGTGTGGTACTTAAGCTTACTTTACTTTGCTCATGTTGTAATACTGGCTACCTACAAAATCGTAAGCAGATAATTAAGTGTGAGAGACTGGTAATACTATATACTAAGATAACACCGGGAATCCTAGTTTAGGGACTAGTGCTCAATTATTGTGGATACAATTTAATTTTTTTGTTTTAGTAAACGCTATTTTCATAATTTTTGAAGTGAAACATCTTAAGCCTCTTAAGGCATGTTAAGAAAAAAAAAATTCCCCACGCCTCACGATCTTTATGATTGTATGTAGTTATAGGAACAAAACATGTGTTAAGTATTTCGTTTCTTAGCTCTATCTCGTCCTACCAAAAACACAACGAGTTTCCAGTAACTAGTTGTAGATATGCGAATGTATGTATCATAATAATTTATATAAAGTTATTTATGTGCTACAATTTTTTGATATTTATATTCTCACACTAGGAGTTAATTCACAGAGGCGCTGGTGGGGACGCTGCACCGGCCAGCGCGCCGCACTCATCGGATATTGTGTAATGAGTGACAGTGACTGCACCCCTGCATGCGCCCGGCATCTGTTCTCCGTCGTGGGAGGACTGGTAGGAAACGGTCGCACACCGCACCAACAATAACACACAAATCAACGACCCAACCGTGGCAGGTCACCCGGATTCACCCCTCTGGAAGCTGTGGGAACCGAACCATCCAATTAATAATATCATTCGCAAATCCCTCGCAGAATCTAAACAAACCGTACTTGAGTGTTATGGATGGGGTGGAACAACGGAACAATGCGTACGCGCTGACCGTAGTCCGGAAACAGTGTCAAATATTTATGTATGTGTAGATGTAGGGTGTAAGTTTCTGAAGTAAAATTTTTTTTGGGCCTGGTGGGAATTTTTTTACCGAACCGTTATGTCTAGATAAGTATGCACAATATATGCAAGTGCAAGTTTTTCGTACCGATATTATTACAGATATAGTAGCCGCTTGGGCGCCGTGCCCAAGTGATTAAATTTTGACTTTTAACGCTTGTATAGCTAGAGAGTATACACACTGATACACAGATCCTTTCTTTATTATTATACTAGTTGCCTCACGCGGTTTCACCCATGTGTCAATTTTCTCACCTTTAAGGATTGAGTTACCAAAAACTTTGAAATATGTATTTTTTATTTGAAAGTAGATAAGAGTCCAAATACTTATTTCATAATTTCTGAACTTAATTTACTTCGGTATTTCAAAATACCTTATTCCTCTTTACCCTCTTAGGAATTTCCAAAATCCTTTCTAAGTCGTTGTTTACACAATTCTTGCTAACTTCAGAAGTTTCTGTTGGGCGTTTAAGAGTCAATGAAGATGTTTCTTTTAACTTAACCTTGCGACGCTTAATCTGTAGCACGTCGGGTTGATTGCTTACAAAATAGTGGTGTTATCTTTTTTATTAGACATACCCACGTAATGCCTGTCGGGAGAGTTATGCAATATGAGGGCGAAATATAACAGACTATCACTTTTATATTATTGTAAACATAGGAACCTATGACGTCATAGGTAAATTATTGTTATTATTTCACGCACAAGTGAAGTTTCAGATACCTACGTATACTAGGGTTGCCACCCTCAAATATATAAGGTTTAAGATGGAAATATCAGGACACTACGGCTTAACCCAGAAGAAGTATTAGGGCAGTATAGTTTAGTGAGGTAAGTGAATGGGTCACAAGGTTAGTGTAATTGTTTTCTGGATGTGTGAGTTTCAGTTTTTTAGCAGCATCTATCTACTTTTTAGTGATATGATATTAACGCAATGGAAACAAAGTGAACGAAACTCAAGTAATAGCAGTACAAATTCTATAACAAAGTATCTTCAGTTAAATTATACCGGATCCACCGATAGTGTACGATTGGACTTTGGAGGCAGTAATGGCGCGTGGATTTTAAAACCAGGATGCTTTAAAAACCCAAGATACGACTTAAAAAGGCAGGACCACACCCCAAAAATCAGGACATGTTCTGAGAAAACAGGACGTTGGCAACTCTAACGTATAGGTACATTTAGAATTTGTTGATATCAATGAAGTCAACGACCGTGTCTGTTTGAGGAAAACCTGGAAAAAACAAACGTTTAAGTTTACTTTGAGTATCCTAATAAACTTTTTGCACAGTTATTTAACAATTTGAACCTTATGAGAAAAGCTTCAGAGACCAATTTTCTATGAAACGAAACAAAAAATAGTAAAAAAGTGCCTATTGTTATACAGAATATAAAACAAGCTGTTATATCTGTGAAACGTTTCGGATAAATTTAATCATTTTTAACGGAAACCATTATTCCAAGCATCAGCTTGTTTACAGCGATCTCACCGATACCTGTGCTACAAAATATTTAAGATTGTGACTTATAGTCACAATCTTAACAGACTGCAGACTGCAGACTTATATGCAGACTGACTTTACTCGCGGTTTCATCCTCGTTGATTTTGAATTTTTCTCGTATATACTTACGGGGTAAAAGTACCATACATTAATCACCTAGTTACGTTTAAATTTATCTATGTATGGATAGTAATTTCTTCCTATGTTTGTTTCAAAATTTACCAACCGTATCACAACGACGTGCTAATGCTGTGGTATCCCAATAAAAGCATATTTATGTAAGTTTGCTGATAATGCGATATTACGGTTCCATTGAGCTGATGGGATGTAAAGACTGAAATTCCCTGAAAGCAGATGTTTGGATGGTCGAATTACGGTCAGTTTGTTTTGTTGGTATAGTAGGTACTTCCGAGTATACACGACTGGCTGGTAATTTCGGAGTTCTCGCAGGAATTCTGGGTTACAATATAGCCTATATTATTCTTTATTTTATTTATTTATTCATTGCTTACTAAGTGTACAAATTAAGGTCTTAAATTATTATATTTTTCAGGGGATTATTCAGGGATAATGTAGCATTTTAATGGTGAAAGAATTTTTTAAATCGGTCCAGTAGTTTTTGAGTTAAATCGTTACAAACAAACAAAAAATCAAATCTTTCCTCTTTACAATATTAGTATGATGACAAGAGTCTGAAGATGGAGCTGAAACTTACTAGTGGCAATCTTCCTTGATGGAAACAGAGCTTAGTAGCTTGTTTTCTTCTCATGAGTATCTTTCATGACAAACATTTATTAACTAACTTACACAAGCAAAAAACTAAGAAGTCCTTTAAATTCTGGACAGTTGTTTTTAAACGGTTCGCGATTTCGTGTAGGTACTATAAAGAAAGACAGATTAACAGACCAAACCCTAAAATTTCTTGGCTTTTTAAAATTGCTTTCCATAGAGATTTGGTAGCGGGGTCGTAGTATCTAATCGTATTTAATTTCAAATAGGTATACTTTTTTTATTTACAGGCTTTAGTTTAGGCACCTTCTTTTTTGGTCTACGATAATAGTTTTTCATCACAACGAATTCTAATTACTTAAGTAAAAAGGAACAGTGTGGCACACTTTAATTGGGCATGTTGTGATGGCATAGGGGTGCTCGTGCGGTGGCCACCTGACGCGCCGGCGATCATTCTCCGTGACCACTGTCGTGCGCCACGCGCTGTGTCCATCCGAATTATATTTAAACGTAAGTAGTATTAGATTAGAATTGAAAATGATAATAATAACAATAATAATAACAACAACACTACAAAGCACACAGGTCTGTTTGATAACTCTTTATTAAGCTACTAGCTGTGCCCCACGGTTTCACACGCATGAAACGTTTTTATATGACAACCTTTTTAAATGAAACAAAGCCTATATGTAGCCCCAGGTTAAGCTTAATCTACCTGCAGTAGAAACCGCATGACAATCCGTTCAGTAGATTTTGAGATTATCGTGAACTGACAGACATAAAAGAATTTTGAGAACTCTTTTTTGTGATTGGTTATTGTTCTTTTATCTATCAAATTTTGTTAAAAATATTCAATGTACAGAATCGCGGATTTTAATTTTTATTTTTAAAGATTTCGCGGTCAAGAAAACTAGCTTACGCTATTATGGTATAGGTACGAGTATAATTTACAAAAATCATTATTAGGACTTAATTTACGTCTTTACTGGAAAGTAAAACACTGCAGCTCATCACCAAAATATCTTTTGATTTCGGAATAGAACATGGCATCTTTAGACGAACGGAGCTATATTGTGACTATACTGATGCCAATGTAGGTAGTTGTAGTCGTCACTACACTTATATAATATTAAATATGTATTAGACAACGCGTCTGAAAATTGAGTTTTTGATCGAGAATACATATATAAATTGTAGAGTTTATTTTATTTTCTTTATTTAACACTAGCTGTGCCCCGTGGTTTTACCCGTGTGAATCGTTTTTATATAACACCTTTTTTCCCGACATCCGATTTAAATGAAACAAAGCCTATATGTAGCTCCAGGCTAATCTCAATCTATCTGTAAAAACCGCATGACAATCCGTTCAGTATAGATTTGGAGATTATCGCGAACAGTCAGACAGACAGAAAAGAATTTAAAAACTTTTTTTTGTAGTTAGTTACCCTTTTTATCGCCCCCTGTCAATTTTTGTTAAAAATATTCAATGTACAGAATCACGGATTCTACTCTTTTATTATAGTATAGATTAGATAACAGGTATTATTTAACAATAGGACAATAAATAGTTATAGCATTACATGCACCTAGACTAATTAACTACTAATAAAAATGTTGATTAATCAGGTAAACAAAGAAAGAAAAGATAAAATACTACGTATAGGTAGTATCACTTGAGATACCTGCCTATAACTTAGTTTATAACCATTTTATAACGTTTTTGTAACTATTCATCAAGTGTTAGAGATGTACCGAACATGGTTGTAACTTGTAAAACGTAAAATAAAGGGAGTGTTCGCGAGGGTTACGGACCATAAGTTTTTTGATAGCATCACACGCGTGTCGGTCGCAGCCCGCAGCACGCAGGTCGCCCCGCGCGCCGCGCCCGCGCAACTGTCGGCGGTCGCGTGCGCACTTAATAAGCTCTTAATGAAATTAACGACTTTCCCGACCGTGCCATATTGATGGGGATGACCGACAAAAACGAAACATTTACACAATTCGTATGTCGTTACATATGGTAGCCTCGCAGCTTAATAAAGTGTCATTAACTAAAACAGGTTAGGTATTAGTTATCTATACCTCTTAATGTATGAATATAGAAAAGCCGTTTATTATAAACAGGAAAATTTAATTTGTTTTTTTTTTCTATTAGGTAATTTAGGTAACTGGACTCGCACATTGTCACATTCTTTTTCTTAGCAACCAAATTCTAAGTACAAACAACATATTATCTTCTAAAAAGGATGTGTCACCAGCTAACAATCTGAAACTACTGAAACTTTTTAAAAATATAGGTACATAAACATATCCATATTCATTGACTGATAAGAGGCTAAAGTACCTACCTAACCTATTCCCGAGTAAGGACGAATCCTTTTACTTTGTTTTGAACTACACGCAGGGAATAACTATTATATTTAGTATAGTTACGGGTAATTTAGGTCTTGGAATGGGATATATAGAGTATACTTCTCACCCCGATACAAATTTCCCGAGGGAATTTCTAAACAAGGGGGAACAGATGTAGAGTTCTCAATTGTTGTTGTATTGTAATAGATATCGTCAATTGTCATAATTTCCCGGATATCCCAGTACCTAATAAACTGATCTTTGTCTTTCCTAATTGTAATGTAGGTATGTAATATAATGTACGTATTTAGGTATGTATATGTATGTGTGTGTATTTATTTATCTAGTTATGTGTGCACGTATGTATAAAAGATCGCAAATGCACCGCCAAGTGAGCTCTCCGTACTATCCTGAAGGTTGATTGGCAGAGAATGCCACTGTGGCATTAAGTCCGTCATTTGTACCATGATGTGCATAAAGTTTAAATAAATATTTTTTTTATATACGTACCCATACCCGACGTTATTTTTTTACTGAAACATAAAAGCTTCTTTCACAAAGAAGAGAAATTAATAGTAATGAATGTGATTGACATCAAAAACTTCATCTTCTTTCTTTATGAAGGAATGCCATAAAGTCATAAGGGTTTGCAAATGGGGGGTTTATAAAGACAAACTTTTTAGTACAAATCTGGCAAAATTTGCAATTGTTCTCATTCAACTCACCGTTAAGTTATATAAGGTTTTTTGAAACCATCCCCAACAAGGTTAATATTGAACGTTTGTCGTGTTGACTGTCAAGTGTCAACTCTTAGAACTCTACCCTACTATACCAAGTAACTTTTAAAATTACTTTTAGGGGAACTTGGTATGGTGGTAGAATACTATTTTTGAATTGAGTTTGAGGGGTGAACCGTACGGAAATATACCTACCGTCTTAGTAAATTTAATGAAAGTAATTTTTTTTTATACTTACAATATTTAGTTTAAAGCTTTGATTTCAACGTAAGAAATATTCGTTTAATATAATGTCAGGGAAATTACGAGTACGAGTAATAGAAACTTTGATATCTGTAACACAATCATTAACTTGAAAACGTCGAGATTTATTGTACCCTCCTAATATAATATGTTTATAAATATTAATTTTATGATTAATTGAATTGATTATTTAGGTTAATTTATGTACATACCGATATAAGTAACTGAAATATAACGTTCGCTTTTAACAAATGGTCCATTTCATAATAATGTTGTTGGCGCTGCCGCTGCGCCGGGTAGCTGATCAACACACCTGCCCACAGCTTCCGATCGCTTGTTTGAATTTCAAAGGGTAGGTATACCAGTTTGGTTTTCGGTTTGAGAAAGATTTACTTAACAAATACATGATTGAGAAACTAGTTTAAATTATAAATTTAAATTTAACGTCATTTCATAGAAAGTTCAGTAGGTAGGTATAGGTAATGTATATTTTACATACATAGAATTCTGATAAAAGCTCTCTGTTTTTTTACAGACCTACTAAGTCATGCAAGTCATGTGTAAAGCGTTAAGTTTCGACGTCATGATTCTGAATTTATACAATAGGTACTTAGGTATAGGTATCATTATAATCATAGTTATTTTAGAAATAAATCTGAGGCTCAAAATAGTAAGTATCATGGCACAGACCACAGCTAACATTAGACATATCATATGTCTACGTCAATAAGCCCTCGGATGTCGTTGCGTCATGAGCAGGTGTACATATTTGATCCATTGCTCTACAATTCTACATAAGTATATTGTTTCGTCGGCTTTACTTCTAGAAACTACACGTGAAACTAATTAACGAATAAAACGTTTATTGTTTCGGGATGGTATCAACAGTAGGTAATTTACTTACCAATAGTCTGATTTTATTCTTTTATGCCAGACCTAAGTTTTATTTAGATATATACAGCGCTGCATTAGTACCTACTTACCTATGAAAATGCATGCTAATCAAACTAAATCTTAATTATTTTAGTAAATTGAAGTAATAGAACTTGTATTTGTAATAAAGACTTTTTCTAAGATATACCTACATTAGAAGTACCTAAGTCAGTTTCTTCTGTTCTTAGAAGCAACCGGTAGATACGGGGTGAATATGATAGGTAAATCAAAAACGATTATTATATTATTATATATAGGTACAAATCTAGGACATGACGAAATAATCGTCATGTCCTAGATTTGTACCTACTTTAGCGACTCTGATATCTACGCACGGTTTATTTACTTGGTATTTAGATAAAATAAAATATCCTTGCGATTGCGAATGTGAGTTGTTGTTGTTTTTGTCCCGGAATAGCCGCGGAAACTCCGAAATTTACATGGGTCAGCTAGTACTTTAACAAAAGGAACGTGAAAGACATAGGTACAATGAACAGACATAATTAAATGTACACTTGAAATGCTACAACTATCTGGAAGGTCGAAAAGACTTACATAAAACTGTAATTTTTCAATCATTCTGATACATGCCTATACCAGCTATTATACGTTCTTAGTATGAGAACCACAAAATTTAAAATTCGGAACACGTTTTTTATGCATTAGGCGATGCAGATTTCATAACACTTTAAAGTTATGCAGTATATTTAACATTGTGGAAATAAATGTCTGGACACAACGTTTCCATCCTGTACCTATTATTTATATACCATAGGTACTGATTATAACATTATTATTATGTCCGATTTCGGATGTGAGGACTTCAAACATAAGCAAGTATTTATCTAAAGGGAACACTTAACACGTGCTCCATGTGTACATAGATGTTCAGGTAGAGGGGGAGCGTACAGCTGTCTCCACAAGAGGACCATTCAAGCCGGGCTCGCCTGGATTAGTCGTAGGTATGTACCTATCCACGTTAAGATTGTGCAACATTGCACTACTTCACACGGTCACACCTGAATTTGAAAAACTTAGAGATATCTACACATAAACATAGTTAAATAAACATTCAATCATACACCAAAACTAAATGGAATTTCGTGATATTATTACTTAGGTATATACCTACTTATAGGTACCTCATAACTACGAGTTACTTAAGTAGGTAGGTACCTACTTTAGAAATATTAATGATGAATTTAACCCATTTTTACTTGAGATCATTGTGAAAGAGGAATCCATCGATTGACAAAAGATCTCGAGATAGAGTAGGTATATACGTATTTCTACTCTATTTCCATTTTAGGAACCTACAATATTATCAAACGGATAAAGAAAATAATAGACTTCAACATTATTCCCTTACTGAAAACCATTCATTCAGGCACTCGCTGTTCCCTGCGGTTTACCAACGGTAATTTCGGAGTTAGAAACAGTAGGTTCTTGAAATATTATATACATATTATATAACTAAGAATTTGTATTAAGTACAATATTTTTAGGTCATTTACAATGTTTTATTCAAGTTCAATCAAACAAATGCAATTTAGTCGCGCAGACGCAGCTTTGCCTGTGCAAAGTCGGTGTGACTGATCGGGAATGGATTTATTTGTAAACGACCGTCTGGCAAGCAACCTGCAAAGATTCTATTGTCAGTAAAAATGCGGCGAAATATGACGCAGCTGGTACACAGGCCACCTCGTCAGACGACCTCTCGTCAGAATTGCACATTGTGCTTGAAGCAAGCAATACTGCTTGTGGGACACATGGACATATAATATGTAAACATATTATGGTATTGAAACTTACATTGTAGTATTTATATTCACCTATGTATTATGTATTTATGTTGTCAAAAGTAAAAAATGCAACCCGAATTTAAAACACAGAATTATAAGCAGTCTGTCGGTTGATCTGAATTTTTTTTACTGATTCTATTATTTTTAAGATCCCATACATACCTACACTTTACATACATTAAATAATATTTAATCAAGTAAATGTTGCAATGAGTGTTTAAGGTCACCGAACTGTGCTATATTAATTAGCAAACTTCATGCAAAATACAATAATGGTTTTCATAAATTTTGCCAGTTATTGAGTCTTATTGCAGTAGTCATAAGGTTGAAAGACTGACCAAAGTGTTAACATAACTGTACAGCGATACCTTATAAATATAATATTATATCTGTAAATGAGTAATGACAGTAGGTAAGTGGTTATTTACATATCGGCTGCTCCATTTTAAAACTCAGTAAGTGCAGTACAGCAAATTTTACAGGAGAGCGAAAAAACATATTTTAGTTTTCTCTGATAAGATACTAGAATATTTTTAAAATATTTAATATTTATTTTGAAGATTATTAATTGAACTATATTTTCAGGAATAAATATTTTAATTTATTTGAATATTGCATGTTTTATGCCCCTACTAATTGGAAAAAAAAATCCTTGTCTATTTTAATAGTTCGTCAATTTCCTACTAGTAAGGCACACTGACCATTTTAAAACCTAGTAAGTCCAGCTACTTACTATGTTTTAAAATGGTCAAAGTTATTTACTAGGTTTACATATTGGTAAACAAGAAAATCAAGTGTACCTACTTACTAGGTATTGAGGTGCGTGTTTTTCTGGTGTTTAGTGAGATAATGCGATTTATGTCTTTACATCTTGTAGGCACTTTAATTTTAAGTAAAAAAACTGATTTTGAGAAAAATGTTCCTTACTGGGTTTTAAAATGGAGCAGCCGATATTTTGTAATTGCATTTTTAATTGCGGTTTCCATTGAGTTGAATTTTTTTTTTTAAGTTTATTATACTTAGGTATACTTAAGTAATAAAAATATACAGATTGGAAACTTCTGTATCTGGTATCCTTAACGTCTAGGTTTGACCAGAGCGCCATTATTAAAGAAAAAGAAGAAGTGATATCCAATATGACAAAATATATCGGGGTGCGAAATTGAGAGGAGACGTGAGATATGAATAGATTATGTCATGCTCACTCAAATGTCCCTCTGGCGGTGGCGTATGAGTTGGATCGCTCGGTTCCCTCTAATATGGTTGAGCGGGGCGGGGCTTACGAGCACGTCATACTCGTGAACGGGTCCCGTCAGTTGGTACTGGTCATGTCTGGTCTACTATAGATGCTTAATCCTAAATACTAATGCAAAAAAAAACCTTTACCTGCCGTACGTAGTTTATTGCTGGTTACGGCTCATTATTCTCACATAATTAAAGTTGGGTTATCACTAATATTATATATATTATAATTTTAAACTGACAGCGTGCTGCTGTAGAGTTTGTTGCGCAGCTTCTTCTCTTCAGCCATAGCACTAGGAAGCTGTGAAGGGTGGATATTTTATGGGTGCTGTCTACTGTAAACTGTAATTTAATTGACGTCAAAAAGAGCCACATTATGGGCCTAATTTGAATAAATGATTTGACTATTGACTATTGACTATAAAATCGGTACCTACTCTAGTTATGGAATCGGAACGAATAAAGTATTTAATCAGACTTTTTTAGATCAACATTTATTTTAATTATTAAGAGTGACAGAGCCCATAGAGATTTTTTTAGTTATACAAAGGCACGAGCACACTATACGGCGAGGCTGCGAATGGCACGAGTCATTGCACCCGGCTGGTTTTGCAGCGATGTCTTCGCGATACGAAGCTATCATATTCAAGAGCAGCATTTGATTATTATACCCAATGGATATTGTACGTCATACCAAAACTTTTAATATACCTAATTATATCACCAACTTAATCAATACCCTGTCGCGAGGACTGTAGATCTATTTTGAAGTTACCTCGTGCTGGACGGTACCTACAGTTCTTAGGATAGGCATCAAGATTTTGTATTATGTATGGCATTTAGGTATGTTTTGACGTGGCGTGTGTGATATCCTTTGGGAAGTAAATTAAAGGCAGCACACGCAGTCACAAATAATTATTTTAATTTAATATAACGCAAGTGTGCGATGATGTATCTGTCACATTTGCAACGCGTAACGCGTTTTCTTTGTAACTGCAATGCCGCGTTCCTCAGAACGAGACGTTAAGGTGCTCTACTTGGTAACTAACTTCGTATTTGTATAAACTCAAAAAAATATATAAACGGGATTTTATGCATAAAAATATATATATTAAATGTGTTGTTATGTGAAAGTGGCGTTTTAAGTGGTGTGTTGCGTAAACAGTGAACATGATAGTGGGGTTGAGATAAGAACAGTTGTTCGTAGCACAAGCTCTGAACTCCGCTAACCTAATTGACAACCGGCGCCCGCGCACGCTTCACATCATCGATCAATTTGGCCACTTCCCTCACAATCGACTTGCGAAATTCACATTCGTGTAGATATTGATCCTTGAAACAATTACCGTAGCAGCAGGGGGCAACATTCCAAAACATAAAGATAAATGATAACCGTTAAGATGAACTTTATGACAACAATAAATTGCATATCAACTTACAGTGGTAGTTTTATTTGGCAAAGCGTAAAATTTAACCAATTAACTAATAAGTTAATTGTAAACTTTAAGTCTTGTTTAAAAAATATATTATGCTTAATGTTTAAATGCATTTCCATTTTCCACAAAAAATATTTAACAATAACAACTTTGTGTTTGTCCTTGTTTGTGTTTCAAGTTAGAATTGATTTTCGTTTTGACTTTGTTAAGATTTCAAACAATAAAACAATTGTCTCAGTCGATATGGCCAACTGATTAATAATAATAAATTATAACCACTACTATAGTTGGACATAGATAAGCAATAGTGTCTTAACCCACTTTGAGAAATTTCGAATAAATCGTGTTTTAAAATCATATCGTCATTTTGTTTCAGCATTTTTTTATGTTTAAATGTTTTTTGGCATTTAAACAATGTAATAAGGTAAACACATAATTAAAAAACGCTCTATAACTGTCAAGAAAGCGTTTTGAATCAATAACTTAATATTGTGGTTTAACATGTTATTGGTTATCTACGTCCAGTTGTTAGACGCAGTTAGCAGCGGGTGCGCCGCAGCCGCCGCGCCGCGCCGCACCGCCTTCGACTCGCTGTGCAGGTTTCGGTCTGGGTCTGTTTAACTATTTGTCTATTTTTCATGAGTCACATCAGTGTTCCCAAGTAAGTAGTAGGCGACATATTAAAGACGAATTAGTACAAATTATAAAAAAATGCCAGTAAATTTATATTCTAGTGTCAAATCAACTGCATGATCAATTAAATTGTATGATGTACAGTTGTATAATGGCCGAGTTATTTTCATTATAGTACGTACCTACTAACGATCTTTTCTAGTACAATTACTTAATTAAATAAATGAAACTTTTGTTAGCTTATGCTTATTAAATTGCTGGTATATAGCGTAGATACTTTGGATGAATGAATGTAACTATACAAGAAATATCCGTACAATACTGACTTATAACGCGTCCTATTAGCACATAGTTGCGGTAGACGTCGCGTCGGAACGTCCGTCGCGGCGGAACGTGGACATACGACAGGAGAACAATCAACGGCCAGCGGCGCGGCAACCGCGCATCTGTAGATCTACGGGACAAGGGACAAGTGATCAGTCCCAGAACATAATAACGGTGGTCGTACATCACTTATATTTCGGCCAGTGTAGTCAATGATAAGGTAACCATGATTACCGCAACCATTGATCATACCTAATGAATAATACCGAAAGGATAATATTTTTTACGTGTTTTTATATGATACTTCTTCTTCTTCTTTTTTTGTTACCCCGTCCGTGCGTGACAACAGGTTGCCAACTGAAAACCAGCGCTAGGTGTACCACCCGCAGCACCTAGCTAATGCTGAGTTGGCGACCCTTTCGGCTGAGCATGCAAGAGATATCATATTAGATATGTGTACAAATTTAGATTAGGCACTGTTTATGTTTGTTTCTTTTTCTTATGTGATGTGCTGAAATAAATGTATTTTCTTTCTTTCTTTCTATACTAACTGTGCCCCGCGGTCTCACCCGCGTGAGTTAGGAATTTCCGCAGGAACTCCAAAGTAGCCTAATTTATTCCTTATAACATCAGCTAATTAGCAGTGAAAGTCCCGTCAATATTGGTCCAACCGTTTCGGAGATTCATTCGCGTGAGTTTCGGAACACCTGCAGGATTCAGGAACCTTTGTGGACACAGGCAGAACAACCCGCTAAAGTTTCATCACAATCGGACCAATGGTTTAGAAACGCATGAAGGACAAACATGCAAATATTCATTTTTATTTTTAAAGATTATAGTCAACTTCTGATTGCAGATAGGGCTCATATGTCTTGTATGTACGTATATATGATCAGAAGACACCTAACAGTAAAATTACCTAAAATTTGAATCGAAAAAATCCACTTACTTTAAGAAAAAATTATACATACTCTTAAGTTACAAATCACAATTGTTTTCTTTAATCAACACTAGTTTGCTTTTACATCTTTTGCGGGTAAGTACCTACCTAGGTACCTAATTATATAATTGTTTCAAAATTCATTAAATTTATCACGAGTATGCTTAAATTGTTATTAATTATATAATCAGTCTAGATGTGATAAAATTATCACAATTTAGTTTGCATTCACAGTTACCAGTAATTACTTAGCTAACGGTTCGTATAATAATATTTAACATTAATTAATGAATCAACACTGATTGGAAGTTATGTTGAAACGTTATTTTTCTCATTACTCGTTGGTTACTGATAGATAGAGAAAAGAGTGTATACATATTATGTTTTTAAGTTTTTGCAGCATGAAAAATGTATAATATAACTCTTGTGACTTAGAAATATCAAGCCGCCACCATATTGCTTACAATCGTTTCCTTCGCGCAATGCCTTCATACACTTACATCATTATTTCTTGTAGTTGACAGGAGCGATTGTTAAGTGAAGATGTTAAGTGGCACTTTGTGGTTATTATGGAATGGAAATTGCGTTGGCTTTGCTCGTTTACTACAAAGTTTCCTGGTCTTTCTTATGATTAATGCCTAAGAACAACAAATTCTAAAGTACCTACCTATAGATTCTTAGATCTAGTTTATACAATAAATTGTCTTCGATGGCAAAAAATAAAAAAAAATATTTTAAGTTCGTTTTACAGATTTTTTGTGTTTTCATTAAGATAAATCTGTAGGTAATATTTGATGAAATGAAAACAGATGCGCTCTTTCTTTATGTAGTAAAGCGCCGACAACTCCCCAAGTACGTTGAATTCTCGATTGTTGGGACCCTTTTATAGATAAATGTCAATTAGGCACATACGTATTTTCAAAAGAATCTTCGGCAATGTTTGTGTGTGAATTCTTTATAGAAATACAACAACGGGCGTTCGACCGGCACTAGACGCAGGCGCCGAGCTCGCGGCCACTGTGCGTAAACATACGATATTTACGAGCACAACAAGCTTGCTAGCAGCGTACACGTTGTCTACGTCTATAGTGACTGCGTTTTACTTAACTACTTATTATGAATATTCATGATCATATTGTTTTATTCGTTTATATTATATACAGCTGTTCCTCGCGGTTTCACCCGCGTTAATTTCGGAGTTCCCGCCGGAATTCCGGGATAAAAAGTAGCCTAAGTTACTCCTTATAACATTAGCTATCTACGAGTGAAAGTTCTGTCAAAATTGGTCCAGCCGTTTCAGAAATTAGACGGAACAAACAGACAGACAGACAGAGAAAAATAAAAAAAATTGTATTTTTGATATGTCCCGTATGTAGCTGTTAATTTGAAATCACAAAAGACATTTCAATTTTATTTATTTGTATAGATTCATAAGTTTCAGTAATAATTAGGTTAGGTTACTACATCTTAATTTGATTTTTAACATTGAGCTAATTTACATAATTATACGTCTGTGAACTAAATCTGCTTGTTATTATATAAAGTGATTATCTAAAGCTTTATTATGTATAAGTAAACGATACTAGTTTATACTAGGAAACCTATAGTTATCTACTTAAAATAGGCCTAGCTCTTATATTATGGCTTTGTGGATAGATGTACGGGTTAAACTATAATTGTTAAAACAACAGTAACACATGCATGGCAGAGCGCGTTGATGTCTTTTTAATAGAGCGTTCAAGAACAGGTATTAATGAGAAACTTTAAGTTGCTATTTATAAATTTTGTAATGCTATATATGCAAGTAATTGAAGTTATCGACAAGATTCTTGTAAGGCACTAATCTCGAAACGATTAGCGCACCGGCTCGCGCGCACGTGCGCGCCGCCACAGTCCCGGCTTCTACTTGTTTGCACGAATCATTTCAAGCATTTCAAACATGTTTTTGTATCAACGAGATCTGTGAGCAAGAGTAATAAAGCTCAAAATACAGCGAACATTTCCCCAGTATTTGCAAATACAAATTGGTATAAGTTAACTGGCCCTTAGCGCAAGATATCACTACACTGACACGCAAACCAAACCCAAGTAAACAAATCATAAGTAAATGAACCCACAACTTCTGAATAGTCATTTATATATAACACATGTTAATTTTGTTTTTGTAATAAAATCTGTACCTGCATGTAGCTACTTTAAAATAAAAATAAATTAAATTACCAAAAATATCAGTAAAGGGTGTACTGTGTAATATTACTCTTTTAAATGACTATAAAAAAGGGGTAAGAGATTTCAGTCCAATAAAACTGATTTTGATAAATAATTACGATTTGATTTGTATGTTTACCTGATAAAGAATGGACTTCGTCAATTGATTTTCACGACGAATTCGGTTACTACAGTAAAAATATATTATGTATACTTATAACACTATAGTATGTATTTACTATTTATTTAATTAAATAACCTAATTTATGGATACCTAACACTTAAAGTTCACACTCGTTTTTTTCACAATTATTATGTAATGTATTATCCTTTACTATTACAAATGCGGAAGTGAGTTTGTTTGTTAGTTGTTACGCTTACACGCTTTAACTAAATACCTACTCAACCGATCATCATGAAATTTTGCATTGACGTCGTCAGAGGTACAGAGAAAGACATAGAGTAGTTTTATCCCGGAATTCTCGCAGGACCTCCGAAATTAAAACAAGTAAAATCGCAAGGAACAGCAGGTATAATAATAAATTAAATAATTTTCAACGGTTTTGGTTTTATTGGAAGAAATATTCTCAGAATCGATAAGAAATATTCGCATTATCAAATTTGATATGAGTAGTTGAAGTATCCGTTACGTTTGATGACTTAGAAAAGGGCGGCATTGCACCGTGGGGGAGTCGCGGGAGGCTGGTCCTCACCTGCGCGGCGCACGTCGCACGTGCACATCTGGCCGCGTCGTGCCACCCGCCCCGAGTGCGTCGGGGCCACGTCATGGCATGCCCGGCCCGGTAGGGTTGCCAGCCTTAGTACATGGAGATGCGGGAAATGTTCAAAAATCAGTGGTAAGGGTAGCTGTCACATCAAAAATTGTTTTATTGAGTAGTTACTAGCTGTGTCTGTACTTGAATGCGTTTAAATTTTTTGTTGTTAAGATCTTTCCTTTTCCCTAACATCAACAAACCAAAGTTTAATCGCATTTAGAAAAACATTATAGGAGCACATAGAGGACAACCAAAAATAGCTCCAAAAATATTGGTGTTCTTTGACACGAGATGCGCGATATTTCCAAAGGACAATTGGCGTCGCGCATATACATTTCAAGGGACGTATCCGTTGAGGCCCTAGAAACGGAATGTTCCGCTTCTCGCAGATCGGTCGGCAACCATGAGGCATGAGTGTCATTACCAAACTCTATCAACATGACACTTTACATCTGCAATTATACAAAATCGAGATTTATCTGAATACTGAACGGTGACAGTTTAGGCGTTTCAATTTTCCTCAGTGATAGATACTTATTACTATCGCCAAACAACAGTTGAAATGTTATCTTAATATACAAGATATGGGATATATTTACAGGATAAGATGATCAAATTGCGTATATACGTTTGTATCAAATTATACAATTTATCAGCCCTGCTCGGTAGCGGGTCGACAAGAAAACACACGGACCACAGTATTAGTACACAAGTATGCCAACACACATACAGCTACTAATGAAATTTTTATTGTGCGTCAGTAGATTAGGACGGGGAGTGTCGTACCTGCGTGGGCGCATTAGCAACGCTCATCACATCACTGTTCCCGACCACCCCTTCGTTACGTTGTCCGTAGCGTTTTCAATTAATATTCATTAAACTATAATAATTTAGTAGCATTAATGGATTTGAAATGAATATTGGATATTTCATATTGTTTGGTGTCTCACTAATATAACATATTAATTATTTAAAAATACTATTCCAAAAAGAAACATGACTCTTGAACACTAAACTATACACTACTTTTTTGACTACAAAATCAATGTGACCGATGTTTATTATTCTGAATTTGAAATAAAATAATTGTAATTTAAAGGGTTAAAATAGAGTCATTGTATGCAATACAAAAAAGTACGTATCGTAACAGTCAGTAAAAACGAAATGTATTAATGGATCACGCAATTATTTAAACAAGCTCATATAGAAAACGTTTAAATAATATTATAGGTTTTTTTTACTCTCTATAAAAGTTCTATGTTAGTTTAACCCATTATTAAAATCTTGATCCCTACATTAGTGAACAATTGTATTTTGAATAATAAACGACTAAAATAGTTCTCATGAGTTCGGTATTTTGGAATTTAGATATTAATTGCATCGTTTCAAGTTCACAGGGGAGAGCGATTGTAGTTCAACTCAGCGTTAATGACACACTGAAATGGATCGATGTAAATGGATGTTGAGTGGTGTTGAGGCTTGAAGAATGAACAGGTTTTATAAGGACCCCAATAGGTACTTAATTAGTGGACAACACGGTAGTGGTATAATGTAATAAACTAACGGCCGCACTCAGAGTCGACTTTAATGATTACTTAGTTAAGTATAGATTTTTGAAACAAAACTGCCGCGATCAGAGACGTTCAGTAAATTAATGTTAATTGACATTTAATGAGATGTAACTTAATTAGTTAAATGCCAATTAACATTAATTTATTAAACTTGTCTGATTGCGGCAATTTTGTTTTAAAAATCCATACTTAACTAAGTAATCATTAAAGTCGACTCTGAGTGCGGCGGTAAATCGTGAGACACGATAAAATTAATTTGGAATTTCGAATGTTTGATCCATACCAATAGATAGGTAATAATTTTTAATGTTAATGACCGACGAAAAAAAACGCTATTTATTTTCGTATCTACTTTCCCACTTGATAATATTTTACAAAAATGAAAAAATAACAACTTCATAGGTACCTACCTACAGGATCATCAAAACAATCACTCGAATTAAAATACTCGGATGTGTTACGTATACTATAGCTCCACGGTTGTCAATAACGGTACGATATGCGAACGTTATAATTTACACTACTTTAACGATTAAGGATGGAGGATTTATTAAGTGACATGTTAAAATAACACACACTTGCTTATTATTTAATAATATCAATGACTTATTGTTATTATTGATGACACCCTATTTATAAATTTTCGTGGGCGTAGCACGTAAAGTGTGATATATTATGGATTAAATTATCCCTGTACTGTTCCGCAAAACACATTAAATAAATAAGTATACAGCGCTAGTTAAAAGAAATGGCCTTTGTGTAGCGCCGCGTGTGCTGCAATTACCTGACTCGTTGTCAAAGAAGATAAGACGCGAGTCTCGTGACAGTAAATAAAAGATAGAAACTGGCTTTATTACCGATACAAGAATAGAATCACACAGAGTTCAGTAGCTTTGGATTCGGAATTTATGTAGTGAGTAGAAGGTATACGATGATGAGTTACTTCATCGATTTATTAGAAGTTATCTTTTTTGTACCTACTTTTATGTTTCCTCAAAGTGATTTTCACAAACTGTCTGTAGGTATATAATATGTTGAGCATCCCTATCTAAATTGTACATTTGGCACGCGGCAAAGCGCAACACGACGCGGGCGCAGACGCGTCGCGATAAAGCTCGAGCGAGCTTGCGGCTTTCGCGCTAAGTGTATCCCTGATACCGATGACGAGTCAATCACACCTACGCGCATTTTTGCTGTTCGTAACTACATACTTGCTTGCTTTTACTTTTAACAGATAAATTTAAAATGCTAGATTGTTGTTTAGTATAGATGACACTATACCTGTTAGGAGTAAAAGGTACGTATATGAGCACCTAGTACCTACATAACATAAAATACAGACAGTATAAATGATCTTCCATCAAGATCAACCTGCTAGAATATTATATACAAAAGTAGGTATATACTATATAGGTACTACGATACAGGCAGCTTAATCGCCGTAATTCGATCTTATAGTACCCATTATTATTTATTAAAAGAAAAGAAAAATAAGTAACTTTCAAAAAAATTTGGTCAATTGCGTCGGATCACGCACAATGAAAAAATTCAATTTCACTCGCGTCAATATTGGAGTTCCCCCAGGAATTCTTTGTGTCGGAATAAAAGCACCCTACTGACTATTCCAACTTTTATATTCCTCCAAATATACATAATTTCAATCAGTTTTTCCTTGAAGTTCCACCCGCGCGCGGTATTTTTGAATCTGTGTTGGGAACCTTGCGTTCCGGGATAAAGTATCCTAATGGTAAACCTTCCAACATGAGTCACGTTATTAATTAAGATTTATATAAAACTTGATTGGTCACCGTTTCTATTATGCTGTCGTGTTATGTTAAAGAAAGCTATGGAAAATAGATTTTAGTACTAGAAATAGGTAAAAACTTTTGAATACGAGTACCTATGTATAGGTATACCTAGTTATACGCTTAATTTTTGAGTAATAGAAGTTGCGAAGGTGAGTTAAATAACTTTTTTTAATGAACTGATTGTTTTTCTACTTAATAAGCAGAGAAATGCACCTACGATTACATAAATACAATTATGGCAGTAGAAAGAAGCCGCCAAAGGTGCGGCGTCGATCCTAATGCAGTGTCTGTGTTGGCGGATAGCTCGCGAGCGCCGCGCGCCGCTAGCCTGAGGTCCGTTCATTGCGTCCGGTTATTATAGCTACTGCTTTATAAATTTTATCATAAAAATCACACTGACCTCTTCCTATTTTATTACAACATACAAGTTACAGAGATAACCTCCTACTAATAAAAAGTTATTAAAATAATTTATGTAGTAGAGGTATGTCGTAATGTTAGTGTCCTTAGCCAAATTGACAATCTTTATTCGTTACCGCTATAGAAATCCTCATGTCATGGGGTCACGACAAAATCGTAGCTAATTTCGTAACCATGACGATTTCTATAGAGTTAACGATTAAACATTGTCAAATTGGCTAATGGGGCAGGAATTTTGACCGCAACAGAGGGTAATAATTTTGATTTCCCATCACGGCAATAAATGACACTTTGTACGTAATATAAGATCCAATTATAAATTAAAATAATTTAATTTCGATATATAAGGTGTGGTAAAATTAGCTGCAAATATTTACAGGGTTAAAAGTAGTATTACACCGTTATAAACATGTTCATAAAATAAAAATATAAAAATAATATTAGATTAATAAAGTTTTTTTTTTTTTCAAACAAAATAAATCAATCAAAAAGAAAACAACCTGTGAAGGCGCTCGTTGCTCAATTGCTTTACATACTAACCCCCGTGCGCCGTTATCTTAAGATCAATGACCACGATCAAGCTCGATTGCACACAGCCTCAGCTGGTCAGCTGACCAGCAGGCTTCGCTCGCTGTGTGCGTGGCGGGCCTTGTCAAATTCAAATTGTTTATTTCATACCCAAAAATATTTTTGCAAATATGGTTTGTTGGATATCCTTTTAAGTATAAATATATACTTGTGTCAGGATATCCAGCTCTTCCATATCATTACTAAAAATTAATACAAAACAAGATATACATTAAAATTAATTGTGCAATAAAATGTTATGAAAAAACAAAAATGTAACAAAAATAAAACAAAAAGTTTAGCGTTAGTTTGTGTGTGAGTGTGTGTATGGGTGTGTGTCGGTGTATATGTAAGTGTGTGCACGTGTGTGTAGTTTTTTTTTGTAATACCTACGTATTAGTGAGCTATGTGTATTGTGTAGCTACCTTGTGAATGTAGTGTAATGTTTACTACCGAGACTTGAAAGTAAGTAAGCGAAAAAATAATATTATAAAATATTATTGTTTCGCCTACGTATACTTTCAAGTTTCAGGCTTCAGCCCTGTAAATATTTGTAATTAATTTTGCCACATCGTAGTTAGGTACATAAATTGGTCTCTACAACTGGCCTCTAAAACTCTGTCTTGCCTACTCGTGGAGCGTTGCAAGTTCCGTTCGTACTTACTTCCGTTCGCTCTTACTTCCGTTCATGACGTTTCACTATTTTTGAGACAGGACAGCTTCGCTTTAAAAAGTTTCAATTCAAACCTGCAAGTTGTCTCTAGTCTCGTGCGAATGGAATCTGTTGCCCCCAGCTTCTTGGGCAATTCTGGTAACAACCAATCTAACCAGGCCAGGTAGTGTATTGTGGGCACAAGATGTTTAGACAATCCAATTCAATAAAACCTTCTCATAGAAATATATGTTTCACAACTCATCTGATAGGTATATTGTGCTTTAATAAGGTATTCATTAATTGAAAACCGCATGCAATCCGGCGTGTGGAAATAATGCCTGAACAAGCCACAATTATCTCGTCACAGGTCCGACATCAATCAGACCATATCACTTTATGTGGGTCATTAATTACTGTAAACAGTAATTACTTTAATTATTCTTGACAACCTTTGTGTTAAGTCGTGAAGTCGCGGCACGCCACCGAAGGTTGCATATAGAGTCTCTCTTACTCGTCTATGCGGGTATTAAGGATATCTCTAATGTTCTTTTTAGATTTTAACAGTGTAGGTTTAAATTATATTGGCAAGAAAACATACGTTTACTATACAGTATAACCAGGTTTTAAATAACTTGCCATATATTATATAACCACTGTTTAAGCACAATAATTACCCTAGAGTGTGTAACCACAGTCCCAGTTGTCACCACCGATTTTGCCCCCACCGGTAACAAATGAAATTTTTTTAGGGAGCACAATATGAATGGATGAGCATAACACTATCGCTTTCGAATTGTTTCAAAAATAAGTGTGAATATATCTTCACGATTTTATGTTCTGTAACTACGAATTTGGGTTTTAACCACTCGTCTTCTGTATAAGAAGCGATAACTCAACCACTGATCTACCACGTTTCCACTTAAAAAATTTATAGGTACCTTTGAAAAGTTCGTTAAATAGCCAAATGTCTTTTTTTATTAACAACGTAAGTGATCCAAATTGCTATCTTTTTGATTACAGTTCACGGACGGCGAGAATTACAAGGTGTGAATTTGTGTGGTTTTTATGTTAAGCTTTGTTATTAGCAAACATTATTACGATTTACGGTAAATAAATTGGTTGTTGATTTATTTCAAAAGGTACGTTTTGTTTTGGTAAATCAATGATTTATTATAACGATTTAGAAGAATACCTAAGTTTCATAATGTTACGTACAAGCTGTGCCCTTCACCCGCGTAAATGCGTGGCTTAGAGGAAGTATTGGTTATATAATATAGATTATGATTTTCAAAATTAAGTGTATGATCTCACGAGGACCGTAAACTCATATAATTCGTATAAAGTCAATTACAGCGAGACAAGCGATTTTTTGGCATAAAAATTCATGGAATCAACTCAATGCTCGTCTCTCGGATCGGTAATAGACAATATGGAACACCTGAACTGGTAAGGTCTTTACCAAATAGTACCAAGTAGTATAGAATGCAAATAGTTTGGTATTAACCTGTACCTATTAAGTGAACAAACTGACCTAGATACAAGTTGCACGATCCTTCTATTTTTGAAGTTTAAGTACAACTGTAACTAATAGATATGTGTATCTATGTATTTTATAATATGTACTAGTTAGGTATAGAAGACGTCGCGTCGCGTCGCGTCGCCTCGTTCACAACTAGGCGTGACGTGCGTGCGGGTTCGTGAGCTGTCACGGCGCAGCGCAGGCGTCGCGTCGGGCGCTCAGGTGATCTCTGGGCCCGTGACTCAATGCTCGCTAACGAACGAGTGCGCCGCCGCGCCGCTGCGCGTGCTTCATTGTAACATATTATCTTTCATTATCTCACTAGCCTACATTCAGAATTATTCTATAACTTATGTGGCAATAATGAAACGTAAAACAATGAGCTTTTAATAAAGCGAATGCTTACCGCAACTTCTTGTATTGAACCGGATTAATGAGTTGCATAACTTAGACGCCGCGCGCGCCGTGTCGTTCTTACCGACAATATAATACGTAAGTATACCGGGTATACGTATTGTCTGTATAACAAATGTAAGTTTTATCTTTGTGGAAATTTATTACTCGCGGAGTGGTAGGTACAATAGCAAGTTGCGTAGCAGGTGGAAATAAATCACCGACAGATTAGAGATACATACTTATCTAGCTTGTTTGAGCTAAACGTTTGCGGCCGATGATTAATTCTATTAAGCGAACGTTGTGATACTTATCTTCAGTTATTATGTTTCATTAGCTCTGTAAACTATCTGTGTTCAAAACGATCTATCAAGGCGTTAAGTGGAATCTTCGACATTATGTTGCGCGAGGTGTCTATCATCACACCCCGCCGACCGGCGCGGCGCGGCGGCCACAGAGTGAGGCCGCTAGCACCTGCCGTCGATATCCAATCGTGATTCGTGGCATATTATGAGCTGTTAGCGCATTCATTGCACCGCACCATTCAATCATGTTTAGGATACACTGGATAAGATAGCATATACAGTATGATTACTTTTGCACTCAATTCCTCTAAAACCATTTACCTGTTGGAATTTAAATGACACTATAATAAAAAATTAAAATATTTTTTTAAGTAAGTACTATCAAAATTATTATGTTTTTTGTAACATTACTTATTATATTATTAGTTAAAAAATCGTGTATCATCTGGGGGCACGGCAGTGCCCCCGCCATCGAGCAACAAAAGCGGCACGGCCGTACTATCCTTTTCTCGAAGCAATTGTTTGTTTACCCGCCCATAAAGTGAAACTGACAAAAACAACAAAGTTCTTACGGAAACCGTAAGATCTGAACCAGTGCCAAAGATGAGCACTAGCCTGCGTGTCTAATAACTATTGTATTAAAACCGCAAAAAAGAGTTTATAAGAGTAGGTAATTAATATGTTCACGTTTGCTTGGTTTCCTCGACACAAGCTAATAATAGCTTAATGTGGGATTAAGTAGATCTGTATGTTATGAAGTGGATTATTATTATTATTCACATAATTTTTTTTTATTAAACTTCTCTTGCACAATGTAAACAAAGTAATTAGTGAATAAAGATGTTATTATTTATATGGATAAACAATTTAACAATCACTGAGCACGACAACTTCATTTTATTATCAGTATCTAACATCGCCATACCTACCAGGTACCAGGTAGGTACCTACCCATTTTCACATAATAAACCAATAAGTGGTAACGATGAATTTTGCAGTCTTCATTGCATATAGGCATATATGTCCTATACATTCCAATATCCATTGGCGTACGTACCTACTCACATTCTGGGCTGGGGGAGGGAGAAGAAATCAGATATTTTTTTAAGCACCTAGTCTTATAAATAAACTATAAAACTAAAATAGGTAATTTTTATATAAAGTCTTTCATATAAAATAGCTATTTTAAAAGTAAATTGTATCTATTGCAAATAGCAAAATGTTCTTTTTCTTTACTTTTATCGACAAAGGTAGATATATAATATAGTATACCTATAGTTAGTAGGGACGTAAACTCTGCCCCCTCCCCCTCGGTACGCCCATGCTAATATCTTAAAATATGTATTATATTCAATAATTATTATTATCAAAATATCGCCGCTAACAGATAGAGGTTTTGTAGCACCCTTAAGGTACCTACGAGTAAACTTGTATCGATCGATACGAGGTGGTATGATGATACAACGGTTTTAACAAACGCATCTAATCGAAAACATAAATCTATGTGCTTGATATATGTATTTGATTTAAATGAACTGAGATTGATTAAAATATGATTAAATGCTAATAAACTAAAAGTTAGTTGTTCTTTAACGGTAAGAAAGAGATAAACACAATGTAACAAAGACTTGTGTTTTATTGCTATCGAAATTTTTTCATATACTTAAGGCATATTTCTTGGGTCAGTGTCTCGACTCGTACCTACTATTAATAACACAGAGCAAAGTTTGAAAATTGGTGATTTGGTTTTGGTTGTTGACGGGACTTTACCGAGAGGAACTTGGCCGCGAGGACGCATTGCTAACGTCTTTCCAGGGAAAGATGACGTAGTAAGGGTGGTGGACGTAGCCATTTCAGGGGGGTTTGCTTCAACGGCCCTCAAAGAAATTGGTCAAGTTGATCACTTAAACCAATTGGGTATTCTCCAAGGTATGAATATCAAAATTCTAATTAGTCCGTCAGTTAGAAAATAAAAAAATAATAGACACGTATTTTTTGCTTTTTCAATTTAATGAAAATGAACATAGATAAAGCGCATTAAAGTTTAGGGTGGGGGGCTCGTGACGTCAATATTCATTATAAGCGCCATACAAACCGCACAGAATTGTGACGTCACGTGAAATTTCAACTCAATGTATCTCTGTTATTTTTTGAGTACGTAAAAAAAGAAAAAATACGTTTCCAATATTTTTTACTAATCTACACGACGGACTAAAAAAATTTTTTTGTCAAGTAGCCAATTAGCTTGAGTGATACATTTTAGTTAATTTGTGCATTCATGCACAAGGGGTCGGAATGTTGCAAACTCCTTTTTAGTTTTTAAAATTTGGCATATTTTATTTTATTTTTCTTTTGACTTTTAGTTTTTCTCTGTTCAAAAATATATTGTTCTTTGTTTCGCTTTGCTACGCACGTGGCAGTTTTTTTTCATTTAAAATAATAAATATATATTCAAATACAGTCCTAAATTAAATCGTATAATGTGCAGGCTGTGCAGCGGTTCTTATTGCTATGCACTTGATGCCCTCTCGTAGTAGGTATACCTACATCATCTGGGGTATAAGCGGTACTAAGCATAGGCATATTAGATAAATTTATGCCCTGGAACGACATATTTTTTTTATCCTAGTAATTCAAAGGGCAGTCCGGTCCGAGGGAGTCATTCGCGGGAGTGAAATACGGACAACAGCTTTCCTACTATTGATACCTAATTTGAGGTTTGTGACGATATTTGGATAGTTTACTCAATCACAAATAAACGGCTGAACGGATTTGGATAATATTTTCTGTTGATCAAAGAATCTTGGTTAGGTACCTACTTTAATCACAAAACTTCCAAGGGAATCCCGAAATTCATGCTGATGAAGCCGCGGAGAAGAGATGGTATGTTATGTCATACCTGATGCCTTCATATATCTCTATCGTTTTATATTATGCAAGGAGGAAGCAGACCGTTGCAGCCCAGTTCCATAGCGGATCATCAACTGCGACTGCGACAGATCACTAATGGCGCCCCATCAGCGCGACATTCGAAAGTATTAACGCGCGAGCCATCGGTCCAGTTTTAATCTGTACTTACAACCTCAAATCGAGTAAAGGAAGAAACGAAAAACGTTAGTCACGATCCAAAGATTAATATTTTGTTTATGCGATGTCGCTGCGATTACCAGCGGGTCGGGGACTGGATGTAGCGTTACAATTGCGATGTCTACCGCTGCCAAGAAGGAGGCTAAGTTCGGCATCACGATGTCGCTATTCAACTTTCGACTGCAGCCGTCGATTAAGAATCACTTGCGACAACGCTCGATTGATCGATGTAGCCCTTGGCATTTGTCCGGTGCGATATAACTGTAGGTACACATTATAACAAACCGATGACACAGATAGTTAGAGAGTTGTTGAATTCACACCGTGTTTTAAATTGATTAATTTATTAGATTACCGAGTGCACAGTCATATTGTTCTCTAATGTATGACAAGCCCGACTGTACCGCATAGTAGCCACTTAAGTCCTTGCATGATCACAGAAACCTGACTGCAATTTGCCAAGGCAGTTATCAAGATGCCTTCGGAAAAACGGCCAGCACGGGTAAGTTTTTGTTGCATAAACAACCGTAAAACGAGTAGCCTCTTCATAATAAGCTTAATATGAGAACGGGTTAAGGCAACCGCACGTGGATAACCACTGCGAGCTGCGGCGGCGGCATATCAAAGCAAATATTCGTTTAAGCCAGCCAATTGTGCGTGTTGGCGCGCGCGCAACTACAACGTGTAATTATACGGTTATATAGGGCGCACCCCCGCTATACGCCGGGAGCTCGCTATGGGTCTGGCCGCCCCGTCATCGAATCGGTTACTAAGTAATAAAAAACAACCATCTGTTGAACTATAATCAGGATAACGCCTGCTGGGTCAGTAATTGACCGCCGACATAGTGTTTTTTTAAATTTATTCTGGTTTTCTATAAACAAACGCAAATAAACAAAATTACGCACTAAATTACGTAATAACACAAAATATAATGCTCGTAGGATCAATAACAAAATAGAGTTTATTTTTAGGGACAGATTCCTTTATGGAATTTTCCTTCAACTATGTCTTCCTACAGATACATATGTAAAGGTGTTTTAAAAAACTGTTAGTATTCCTAATTTCTGTTTTTCCTAATTTTAGAACCTTTTCTTTAAGAATGATTTGTTTTACAAACCGTGTACCGAGGTATAGTTAAGTCACAGATATAATACTATTAATATTGATAATACTATACCTACTATTAACTGTTAGGGCATAGTTGCAAATATTTTTTTACTAACAGTGATCTACATACAATTACAAAAAACACGGTAGGTCCGTAACGGTGATATCTATTTGGATATCTACTTATTACAAAGATAAACAAACTTCAGTATTTTTACTATCTTGAAATCAATAATTAAAAATCAATAGATTTAATAAAGAACCGTATAATTATATTAGGCATATGATAAATGTTTTGCTTTAAATTACTAGGTTGTACAGTAGGCATTTACGGGAAACAAAAAAATGCTGCCTCTTGTATCATGTTATTAATATTTTATAATGGCGTCATTTAAATCAATTTCCGCCGCACGGGCTAACCCTTCTATATTCGGGGCGTTACATGCATTTTGTTTTATAAATTATAATAGTCTGTGAAATCAAAGGATCATGGTGCACCAGCTGTGATTATCAGGTATGCGTTTATCACCACTATTACGAACCATATAAATTATGAAATAGTCTTTTTTGACATGCCTGTCATACCAAGAAGGATACCTCAGAAGGATACCTATCGAAGAAATTTAGCTGCTCTGTGTGTATCTTGTGAGAATAACTTTTGACAATAATGACAGAAACAACTTAATAACTGAGTAGAGAAAAAAAGTTTTTACATCTGGTCTTAATGGGCGTGTGAAAGATCCGGAAACGGAGACTACGAAAGTCACAGCGTCAATGTCACGTTTGTGGAAAGGCACTTGTAAAGTAATTAAAAGCAGGCCTCGAACACCGAAGGCGGTGCGCTTATATTACGTTGTTGTTATGTTTACTGTGCCACGTGTTGCAAGTAACAATGGTGGCTATTACTAGGCCTTTGCTCAATTGTTCCGACAGGCTGTAAAGTATCGAGCCCAGCGCACCGGCTGCGGTGCAGGTGGCGAGGGAGAACAAATCCTTGCTGTTTTAAATGGTAAGCTAATTCTTTGTGTCTTTTACTCACCTATTACGATTTCATATAATAATGTGAGATGTCTCAAACGTAAGTTTTAATTTAAACTTTAAGCACAAACATTTCAAGTTCAAATATAACTTTCTTTTGAGACTCCTTTTAGATATTTGCAATTTTAAACTATCTACTAATTGTTGGGGAATAAGTAGATATTTACATTTTTCTCAAATATAGCCTGCAGTACGAAAGTAAAATATAATTTCATTCTTTTAGAGGTTCTTAATCAAATAATTTGTTATAACTATAGCTGTTTGTTCCCCGCGGTTTCATTCGCGGAAATTTCGGAGATCCTGCAAGAATTCCGGAAACAAAGTACCCTATCCCCTTCTCTGTACTACTGACAACTTGTACACAAAAGTTCATGATGATCGGTTGAGCCGTTAAGGTGTGAAAGCGTAACAGACAGACAGACAGAGTTAGTTACTTTTGCATTTATAATATAAGTACGGAAGTAAGGATAAGTCAGGGATAAGTATAGTTGTAAAATGTAACACTTGGTGAATAGACAAAGTGGGATAGTAAAATAGAGTTGAATCTTAAGCGCATAGTTTCAATACTAGTTTTTAAATACTTAAAAGCTAATTAGCAAACCATGACAAAGTAACGTTCGTTCCATTAAAAGTATTTGAGAATATACACCGATCTATTAATAAAATTTCGATCATTAATCACAGGTCAAAACTGTACGATGTAGAGGAATGTTTAGTCTTAGCGGTTTTTAATGTTTTGTTTTTGTGTTCGATAATATTATAGATAGATAATTAAATATGGAAGTGTACCGGTCAACGTTGGTGGGCGCTGCGCCGGCGCCGGCCGCGCTACGACGGATTGTTCCGACCATGGTTCCGACGGACTATTTATGACATAAGGCTCGTCGACGCGGACCGTATACCGTGTCATAGGCGATCCACTTTGTTCCTTTGTCATTGGACTGCGAACCTGTTCTGAGATGTTCAAATCCATCGCCAGATATAATACCTATAACTGACCGTTATACTAATGCCCGACTTGAAAATGTAAGTTAACCATACTTATCACTCATATTACACGCAGATAATACTATTGAGTAGGTACTAGCTGTTCCCCCCGGCACAGATAATGTAATACTCTATACTCCCCCGGTTTCACTCGCGGTAATGTCGGAGTTTCCGCGGGAATTCCGGGATAAACCTCCGCTGTAAAAAAAAACTCACTTTTACATTTATAATATTAGTAAGGATACTTGACTCTTACTAATTATTATACAACTGCAAAAGCAAGTAAGTACCTAGGTACGTATATGTACCTACTGTTTTAATTGTCCCAAATTGCGCTGTAAATTCTTATTTTCATCAGTCTGAGAATATGTGTCGATTTATCTATACCTACTTCTATACTGATATTATAAAGAGGAAATATTTGATTTTTTGTTTGTTTGTTTGTTACGATTTAACTTAAAAACTACTGGACTGATCCCAAAAATCCTTTCACTATTAGAATGCTACATTATCCCTGAGTAACATTGGAATCTAATCCAGAATTCCCGCACAGAAAAACTACGGGGAACAGCTATTATAATATGATAACCTTAAAAGAAATCATCCACGTAAAGTTTTGGAGAATCTCCTTTTGCATACAGAGAAAGAGAGATAGGGTACTTTTTGTTCCGGAATTATCGCGGGAACTCCGAAATTAATGCGGGTGAAACCGCGGGGGACAGCTAGTCCTTGATAAAGACGCCAAATGTCCTGATCTTGTGTTAATCTAGTAACTACCTCTGAAAGGTCCCGCGTGTAGTGTTTTGTGACGCGTACGTACGTAAAATGAAAAAATTGCATAGTGCTTCACGACGACCAGTTCATTAATAAAAAAAGACATTTATTTTTGACTAGTTGTGCCCCGCGGTTTCACCCGCGTTAATTTCGGAGTTCCCGCGAGAATTCCGGGATAGAAAGTACCCTATGTGTAAATCTTATGTATAAGCTATATTATTGTAAAGCTTCATTTAAATCCATTCAGTAGGTTTTGCGTAAAAGAGTTACAAACATCCATCCATACATCCATCCATCCATCCATCCATCCATCCATCCATCCATCCATACATACTTAAAAACTTTCGCGTTTATAATATTAGTAGGATATATTTATTTTCAAATCTCTATAGGTACTATTTATTATTTCTACGGCAACAACCGTTATTGTGAGAGCAAGTGACGAGAGCAAAACGCGCCCCCCAATCTTTGATCAAGCTTTGATCATAGTAATTTTATTTCAAGATGATAGATTAGCTTTTTATTTTTGTTACAGATAAGAGTTTCAAGGTCAGTTTACTGTCGACAACTGTATACCTATATAGATTCCCGCGGATGTTGGTGCCATAATGGATTAAGTAGGTACTTGTTGTGGGAACAAATATAAGCTAAATAAAGGTAAAACCGTTTCCTATGTTTTTATGAGTATGCTGTTCACAGACGGTAACCAATAGTGTTCCCGTTTCCTTGCTTCTCTTTTTTAGTAACACTTTTTCAAGTAGCTACTTATAGCAGGTGTATGTGACTGAAATTTCACACGCTCATGCAAGCCTGAGTATATTTAGAGTAAGCTAAAAATATCTATAGGTACATTTCTTTTTTTTAATACATATTTAGGTACATTTATACTGATCTTTATTAGTTGGATTTGGACACGCACATTGCACGTGTTAATGACTAAAAATTAGTGTTTTAAACTCAGGGGTTATATTAGCAGCCTTTTATAAACCATTTTACATAACAGTTTACGGAATGGGATGACACAGTTAATCACTTATAGTACTACACAATAAGGAAAAGGTAATATACTAAAAACGTATTTACTACGTAACTTTTGAGCCCGGGTTGTTTAATTGAGTATGCTCGTAAAGATCTAGTATAACAATCTATCTCGGGTTGAGCAAATTACATTTCATAAAAAAAACTGTTCTCACGTCTTAAACAAATGAATCCGGAATCACACTAGTCCCACTTTCTACCAGCGTCAAAGGTTTAATATTGAACGCATATAGGTACCTGTACGAAATAGGGCCACCTTTCGCAACATCCGTTGCCCTGACAATTCACACGAGACAGGTAGCTGTTTCCGCTGGATCTCCTATTATTATGTTAAATACGATTTAATCCGGACAATATAATTATAAGACATACCTAATCACGTAACTGTATCGCTCAGGTAACACAGTTACATTATTGAATATTTTATGTAGATCGGAAAAGGTCCTTTTTACTGTAGGACCATTTATAACTTTTTATACTGGTTTTTTAATACATGAAAACATGTGACTACAAAAGTAACATTTGAATATTGAATAATTAATGATTATTTAGAATTATTATTGTATAGAAAAAATGTTCCCGTTTTCAAAGATCATGAGAATTGAACAAAAAGTTGTGCTTTTATTCTGCGCCTATACAAAAAAAAAGGTTAATCCTTTCTTTGCGAATATTAACCTTTTGCATGATACATTATTATTGAAATGTTGAAATTTGTTATGTGCATAAAATGTTAAACTTTAGCATAAGTAATCCAGGAAACAATTATCCACGTTAAGTGAACACAGCCATGAACAGTAAGACGTTCAAAGCAACAAGTTGCAGCCACTGAGTCGGTACCGGGGTGCATGGAGCGTCCGGGAGCGCAACCTGTCGTGTATTGCTCGGGTGTGTTCATTAAATATTAAATAATTAAATTTTAGCTTATACAAAATACGAAAAACGTTAGTGTTCATTCTATTGGGTATGTGAACAATACATATCAACATGTTCTTTGCAATTTTTAAAAATTACACGAGTAGTTACAGAGAACACCTAAGATAGCTCTCCTCCTACTTTAAAAAAAAAATCTCAACTTTTTTTTTCAATCTCCTATAGGCTATTTGACTATTTTTTTTTTCTTAGTCCGTCTTGTAGATTAATAAAAAATATTGGACACGTATTTTTTCTTTTTTTACGTAATCAAAAAATAACAGAGATACATTGAGTTGAAATTTCGCGTGACGTCACTAACTAGTGCAGTTTGTATGGCGGCTTGTAGCGGTAAGTGACGTCACGAGCCCCCACCTTAAACTTTAATGCCTTATAACTCTGTATATTTTCATTTATTTGAAAAATAAAAAAATACGTGTCTAACGATTTTTAATTTTCTAAAAGACGGACTAATTAAAATTTTGATTTTCAAAAGTTGTCAACATCCCTATTATAATTAAAGTGCGAACAAAATATTAAAATGGTGAGAAATTAAATTAAAGGTAACTATATCTAATAAATTATGCATTATAATAAATCTGTAAAGAAATAAAAAGTAAAAATAGTTATAGGTACGAATACGGTAGGTATTATAGGTTCTTGGCTCAAGTGAAGTTAAAGTAATTATAAGATACCATATACCAATACACGATGTGATGACAAGAGTCACACCCGCGAGAGTCACACGCGGCGCGTCCCCGCGCGACGTGGCGGTCGGCACCGCACCGGCACAGCGACGCACTTCCAACCCTCCACATCCGCGCTCGGTGCTCGGTGATCTATTGTTTGCCGCGAGAAATGAAACGAGAAAAAATCTCGTTCCCAAACATATCGTGAGAAATCACTAAATGTGCCCCGCATTTATTAAGTGACGCTCCGGCAGAAATCAATAAGTATCAGATTACGGTCGGCTAGTCTTGAGGGACTTTTGATCCGTATCTGAGCATGAGAATGCGCTTGCACGCCAATACCTATTTGATGGTCAATTCATGATTCATGAATAACTCGAGTCGAGTTAGTTGCACCAAAACGAATATTACACAACAAACAACCTGTTTATAAACACTCCCATAAAAATGTTTATCGTCAGTGTTCACAGAAAAGCTATGTTTATATTAGGTAGGTATAGGTGGTATATAGGTACTTAGTCTTACATATTAGTTGTCATTTTATATAAATGTAATAAAATTGTAAACGTATTGTGATATCTGCACCTACCTACTTAGCTTTTAACTAACAAAGAGTTTCCTAGTTAATCCCGAAACACGTGAGTGAAACCGCAGGCAATAGCAAAAAAAATCTTGTTGTAAACATTATTACAGTGATTTAAGATTTGAAGAGAGATGAAGAGAGCATTTTTGTCGTTAGCTAACACTTACAACAACAATTTTGTACACACACCCTCACCCACACACGTCTTCATGTACACAACCCTCACTCACACACGTCTTCATGTACACAACCCTCACTCACACTATAACACAAGGTTCTTTTCAAATCTTAACTTTTAATGAATTTTAACTTTTTAATTTTTTAACTATGCTCATGCTGAACAACATGTACTGTAACTGTAATTACTGATAATATGCAGGAGGGGGCCTGGTGATCTGTATCACAGGAAATATTCCTACGACAGACACCAGTCTCTCACAATAAAGGTCGTACCCTTAAGTTTGTACCTACTTAGTAATGACTGTGTTGTGTTGACGATAATACTAATAAAGATATTATTATTATTAATTTTGACGAAATAAAAACAAGTCATCTCAATGAACTGGAATGAAAGTAATGATAATGTATGATAGTTATTTCTTTATTGTCATATTCAATAGTTACGTAGTTTTCATTGTATTCTCGTCATATGAAATTGCAATTAAGGTGCAGGTACCTACGAGTACCTACATAATACTTAATCTATAAAATTGACACTTAATCTATAAATCTCTGGTTTTGCATATTTAAATTATAGTTTTACAGAAATTTGAAGTAGGTACAGCAATAATTACGTAAAAAGATTCCCATTAAATAAAAAAAAATTATACTTACAAATAATACCTACTTATAGATATCGTTTTTATTCATTTAAGTACTAATATCTATTTTATGTTAACAGGCTAGGCCATTGATTTAATCAATGGGCTAGGCACTCGACCACAGCTTGTCTTTGATTTTATAGCTTGATTTTAGTTCATAATATCGATTTAAAATGAAACAAAGCCATTGACGGTGATCTGTCACGATCTAAATTTAAGTATTCGATCGATGATCTACGGTGAAAAAGCTTTTTTTTAAACGCTTAGTCAGTGGCGGACTAAGCCCGTCTGAGGCCCCCGATGATAATATACTTCATTGGAGGCCCCCAGTTTAAGAAGTTGATATAATTTTACAGGATTTGTATTCAGTTCACATTTAATTTAAATTATTTTTTACTTAACTGAATTACCGCCAAATTAACTCCGCCATAAATTGTCCCAAAATACTATCAGAAAAGGCCCGTTTGCAGATCTAAACCGACGACTAAGCGCGCTAGTACCTTTCGCACCACAAGACTACCAATTTATTTTTAAATATTTTTATTACTTGAATTAATAGGAATGATGAGTTTGTTGACTTATATTTAATATTAAAATGCTATTTAATGTAAAAAATTAAGAATGTTTTTACATTCTTCATTAT
Organism: Zygaena filipendulae; assembly: GCA_907165275.2. Taxonomy (NCBI): domain Eukaryota; kingdom Metazoa; phylum Arthropoda; class Insecta; order Lepidoptera; family Zygaenidae; genus Zygaena; species Zygaena filipendulae. The sequence continues at coordinate 7,240,709 of OU015649.1, forward strand.
TATAACAGCTATTAGTCTATTATAGCATTATTTATATTATGTATAAATTAATATGTATAATTATGTATAATTATGTATAATTATGTATTATTTATATTATGTATGTATATTATGTATATTAATGCTGCGCCGTAGTGGCGGGATGAGATGACATTTCTGTACTTTTTGCTGTCAATTTTCTTTTAGAAAATAATCTTTTCTATCTATTTACATTGCCCTTATCAATTTTCATAAACATAAGTTAAGTTAAGTTATGAATAAATTAATAATTTTTTTTCTAAATTCACCGGCGCTATTTCGGTGGTAAATTAGAACTGTTTAGACATTTAGAGCAGGTTTTTTTAGTCTTTTTTACTCGGTGTTTGTAAAATATTATCATACCTTAAAGCCGCCCGGGGGGGGGGGGCCCAGTCTGGAGGCCGGCAAGCCGCTCCCCCCCTTCCAGTCCGCCAGTGCCTCTCCCTGATCCCTTACTTGATCAAATTGCCTTCTCTGTAAGGAAATAGTGAACAACACCGAACTAAATGCTTTTAATATTTGTGAACAAAGTTGTTGAGTTTACAAAACACAAAATGCATTAGTCGCGTCAGTGCGGTGCGCACTTGTGCAGTCCGCCCCAGATCGGCGACGCGCGTCGCTAAGTCGCCAGCGTAGCGCCGCCGGCCGGTTCCCTGACTCATGCCTAAGGATTCTGGTTATTTCGTACTTAATGTAGGCACTATCACCTTCATGTTACCTACCTTTGCCCAAATGAACTACCAACGCATTGTCTTTGAACTTACTGTTTAGCGATTAACGTCAGCGTTGATTTAGAACTTTTGACGGCCCTTAACTCTATGATCGCGTGTACCTCGACGCCGTTGGCGCATGGCGCAGTGATTTATGTCATTTTATGTTTATGACTGTTTTTCGTGTGGGAGGGCTTCCTTTTATTATTAAAGTACATATTATGCCAATTAAAAAAAAAAACATTCTTGTAGCAAGGAATATAAGTAGTGCTTCGAGAAAAATATATAAATTTTACATTTTTTTTATTAATTAAAACCAATAAATTATACAAATACAAATTTCACTTATTTCCAGCGCAACTAAAATCACATTTGGTTTGCCTGCATGTGCACTGCGACGGATTGAGACAACACTTACATTATTCTATGTGCGTCCCTATACCTCTCATTGGTATGGATAGTTATAGATACAAGGTTAGAAAATATTCTATAATATTGTAAAAGAGCAGAAGTCGCGTGTCTGTTCGCGCTAATGAACGGATTATCATACGGTGTTCACAGGTAGATTAAGCTTAGCTTTGAGCAACATACAGGCTAACCGTATGTTGCATAATCTACATTAAAGTTTTAAACAAAAATAAATTAGTCAAAAAATAGCAGGCGAACCATTTGAGACAAATGTGGGCACACCGATTCCGCGATGGGCTATCTCGACAAACAACCTACACTTTTGGTTACGTGTTGGTTGGCCATTGTGTTGGTGACTGTACTTTTAACGTATCATTTGTCACTATTTAAACTTTCGCAGGTCTATCCACCTTATTAGGTTTAGAACATAGCTCGCTCAATAAAAATATTGATGTATTTGCACTATTGGTAGTACTGGTAGTATCGAGGACACTAGGTACGCTTTTAGGTGCTGTGGCGCTCTTCCTGCAGCTGGAGCTACTGGTTACGTAGATGTTTACTACAAAAATCTTAATATAATTTTTTTTTCTTTATTGAGAGGGCTTTGTCGCATAATTATATGCCGTTATGCCATCTATTTTATGGGTAGGTAAGTTTTATTTTATTAATATTTTTATTACTGGAATAGGTTTTTTCGTCACATTCAGTGTATTTTTAGGTCATTTTATTTATTTATTTAAATTTTACCTTTTATACCATTTGTTGCTGTTGGTGTGCCAATAAATAAATAAATAAATAAATTTGTATAACTCTAAATTTAACCTATATCAACTTTTAAATACTTCTATTATTTATTATCCTTTCGTAATATTATAAAACCAAGTCCTCTGCTGCGTTTGTCTGTGTATCTGTTCGCGATAAACTCAAAGATTACTGAACGGATTTTCGTGCGGTTTTCACTAATTGATAGGTAGTGATTCAAGAGGAAGGTTTATACGTATAGTTTACCCTGGAATTCCCGCGGGAACTCCGAAATTACCGCAAGTGAAACCGCGCGGGGACAACTAGTTCATAATAATTCAAATACCTACTTCTATTATTTTTATTAACCTAATAATCATACGTAGATATCTAGTGAGATGTTCTATCATAAAAGTGCATATTTTCATATGATAAAGATATCTATTGCTGATCTGATTTTGTTAAAAGTACACAATAGTATTGGGAAGTCGCGGCCACCCACCTCCTCTAATAGCAGCTGCAGCATCATAATCATATTTCGAGCGGACCACTTTCTATGTTTTTTATAAAGGGTAATCTGACGTGCACGAATGACTCGCGACAATTGTCAATCATGTACCGACTTATTATTAAATCTGAGATGCGAATAATTATTTACCTAAATATTTATGCAAATTCCACTCCAAGTGCTGTCATTAGAAAGTCGGGCGAAGATATTATTTTATAGCTGGATTGTGATGGACATGATAGATGCTAGATATGGAGGGGTATGAGGTCGGGGGATAGAAGGAAATGAGGCGGCGCGGCGTTGCGGCGGCGGCGCGGCGCGGGCGCATAGCGGACGGTAGCCGCAGCGGTGGCTCGCATCACGCGTCACAAACAAACACTCCCGTTTGACAGATACGATCTACGCCTGCGCGTTGCGCCGCCAGCTGTCAGCGCTCCACTATTGTGACAACCATGAACTGTGCCAGAAAGAAAAGTAGATAATTATATTAGTACATACGTACCTCTAGCAATATAATACATATATCTAAGTATATCTACCAACAGCGAGAAATCGTTGAGCACCTTTTGGTAATAATCATGTAATAATGTATTTTATGATTGATTATTTTTTATTTTTACCAGGCTTCGCCTCGGCTTCGCATGAAAAAGGTTATTCGATTTGCGAAAAGTTGTAATCTCACTACTTGATATATTTTATATACCAACATATAGTACCTAAGTACTTTCTATATTACCTACTAGCTGTCCCCCGCGGTTTCGGAGTTCCCGTGAGAATTTCTGGATAAAAAGTACCCTACATATATGTCACTCAGGACTACCGTAGCTTCCTATAAGTGGAAGAATTTTCAAAATCGGCTCTGTAGATCCAAAGATTATACCCCCTACAACGTCACAAACTCACAAACTTTACCTCTTATAATATTAGTAGATATAGATACCTACGACTGATGCAAGTTGTAGTATCTATTTGTATGCAATATTATTGGAGGATCATAAACTAGTGTGATTATTCATAAAGGTAATTTTTGCTCCCCTATTACATAGATAGATCTGCTAACGAACTAATCGTTTCATTGCTGCATATTCATGATTTAGAATTATATTTCATCGCTTCATTCTTCGATATAATAATTAACTAGGTAGTTTCTTTAACTTGCTAGGCAACGTCGCACGGTTTTTAGAGGAAAAAAATAATGTTTTTTGATTTAAAAGTACATCTATTGACTTTGGTAGTTTTTACTTCCTACCTGGCGCAACCCGCTATATTTAGTTCTCATTCCTTTTTCGTGCGTGGCAACGAGCACACCTCTGCAATGCCGAAGTCCAAGCGAACAAAACAAGAAAAAATTGAACGTTATAAAAGAAAACTCCAAGATCTGGAAAAAACAGATCTTAGAGCAGAAGTTAAATATAAACGCCGCCGTCACAGACTCGTATCATCTGAGCAATCAGACGTCGACCAAGGTAAGATACAAAAGTTTAGATATTGTAACCAATTGCCGCTGTATACCTATAGTATATATAGTATTATATTATTGTCTGTGATACCTATATAAAATTACAAATTTAATTTTAAATACTTATGAACTTACTTTGGCAAAGAAAGCAAAGTTATTTTATACATTATATGGTATATTTTTATAAAATATGTATCTACCCTACATCTGTCGTAGTTAACTGCGAGTTAACTACGATTATGGAGTCAACTGCGAGTTGATTTCAAATTGAATAAAATTTATTCAGAGTACCTACGTATATGTTAGATACAATGACAAAACAATTAACTGCGAGTTAATTGCGATATCAAGATCAACTGCGAGTTGTTTTTTCAATCGAAACACATTTATATTACGTAACATTTCATCGTTTAAATCGACATTAACTACGAGTTAATTTCGATAAAGAAAGCAACTGCGAGTTGTCTTTCAATCGAAACTTATTTAAATTACTTATCATTTAAATCGAATTTAACTACGAGTTAATTTCGATAAAGAAAACAACTGCGAGTTGTCTTTCATTCGAAACTTATTTAAATTACTTATCATTGCATCATTTAAATCGAATTTAACTAGGAGTTAATTTCGATAAAGAAATCAACTGCGAGTTGTTGTTCAATCTAAACTTATTTATATTACATTGTATAATTTAAATAGAAGTTAACTACGAGTTAATTTCGATAAAGAAATCAACTGCGAGTAGATCTAAATTTTTTATTTTTTACCTACCTGTAGGTACGGTGCTATCCTAACAAAGATCAAAGATGTTGTTTTGGTTTTAGGTGACAGTCACCTACAAAACGAAGTTTTAACAGGGAAACTGGTTCGGCCCTCCCAGTTACTCGTCGAAAAGGGGGGGGCGGGGAGGCAATTGGAGGACGAATCCTCCAGCGACGCGACGTTTGTACATCAACGCCACCGCCGCTCCGACACCTCGAGCGCCACCAAGGCACCACGAACCACGTGCACCAACGCCTCAACATTAGCCGTACACGCTGGTCGTCTAACACATTTTTATAACTGCTGGTCAAGAATAACAACTAACCATGTTATTTTATCATGGATTAAAAACGGGTTTTCAATCCCACTGTGCAAACGGGTACACCAATCTGTGGTACCCCAAATCAGTTTGTCGCTAGAAGACAGCAAACAAATGGGCGTAGAAATTAATAAATTAATAGAATTAGGTGCTGTAGTAAAATGCCATCCTAGAAGGGATCAATACATTTCAAAAATCTTTTTAATCCCTAAACCAAATGGCAGTAGTCGATTCATTTTGAATTTAAAGTCTTTCAATAAATTTGTGAAAAAGACCCATTTTAAAATGGAGGACTATCGAACTGTCTCTAAATTAATACCTCGTAATGGCTTCATGGCTACTATAGACCTGAAAGAGGCGTACTTACTTACACCTATCTGCGAGACAGATCGAAAGTACCTTCGATTTAATTTTTTTCCTTGCGGCTCGAACGAAATTGAAACTTACGAATTTACTGCAATGCCATACGGCTTATCTATAGCACCAAAAGTATTTACAAAAATCATGAAAGAGGTTGTAACGCGTTTAAGACAGCAAGGATTTAAATCAGTCATATATTTAGATGACATCTGCTGTATAGGAGATAATTACGAAGATTGCATCAATAATGTTAATGCAACTATAGAGCTGTTAGAATGTTTAGGCTTCGTCGTTAATTACGACAAAAGTGTGTTACTACCATCACAAACTTGTAAATTCCTAGGATTCAATTTTGATTCACGAAATTTGTCTATATATTTACCTTCAGATAAACGTGACAAAATATTCCGTTTGGTAAATAAATTCATGAAATTACCCCGATGTACCATTCGGGAGTACGCTCAACTGATTGGTGTTCTTATCTCTGCCTGCCCTGCCACCAAGTACGGTTGGTTATATACGAAGTTACTGGAACGACACAAATTCTTAAGTCTTCAAAAACATGATGGTAACTACGAAATAAAAATAAATCTTCCAGATATAATTTTAAATGATTTAGTTTGGTGGAAAGAAAACATTTATACGACTTCATCAGTTATGAGAACATCAAATTTCAAATTAGAAATCTATACAGACGCATCGGGTACCGGTTGGGGCGCCGTATGCGGTGATTGTAGTATCGGAGGTCAATGGAAGGCTGTTGAGAAAGAACACCACATCAACTACTTGGAACTGTTGGCAGTATTTTTGGGGCTAAAAAGCTTTGCGACAAATGAATGTGACTGTGTTATTTTGTTACGAGTAGACAATACTACAGCTCTCAGTTATATTAACCGAATGGGTGGAATTCAGTTCCCGCATCTTAATGACCTAAGTAGACAGATTTGGCAGTGGTGCGAAATGCGTAACATTATCTTGATTGCATCTTACGTAAATACGAAAGACAACCGAGCTGACAAAGAGTCTAGAATGTCCAATCCCGATACTGAGTGGGAGTTATCAAACAACGCCTTTCAATCCATTGTTAACAGTTTCGGACAACCCGAAATAGACCTTTTTGCATCCCGGGCCAATGCCAAATCTGATATATTTGTCTCATGGTTTCAAGAGCCAGATGCCTTTGCCGTGGATGCGTTTACAATCAATTGGAGTTCCAAATTCTTCTATGCATTCCCACCTTTCTGTTTAATATTAAAATGTATACGCAAAATTATTGACGATAAAGCAAACGGTATACTTGTCTTTCCGTTTTGGCCTTCCCAGCCATGGTTCCCTTTGCTGCAAGACCTATTGGTCTCTGATATAATATTTTTTAACTCAAGTAAAGTATTAATATCTCATTGCAGACGACCTCATCGGCTGCACTCCAAACTTAGTCTAGCTGCTGCAGTGCTATCAGCGCAGCCTTTACCCGCCACGGTGTCCTGCCCTAGGCGCTGACATTAACCGTAGCTTCTCTTTCGTAGAAAACGTTAAAATAGTACAATGTAGGAAACAAAGCTCTGGTGGGTTCTATTCCAATGATGGTTTAATTAACCCTTTAAATACATCAACGAAGTTCATATTTAAATTTCTTGTTGGTAAATTTAATAGAGGCTGTTCTTATGGAACCTTGAATAGTCACCGCTCCGCGGTATCACTTTTGCCGTCTGAAATTAGCTCTAACGACTGCATAAAATGATTACTCCAAGGTGCATTTGATCAAGTCTCAGTGTGCCAAAGTACAGCAGTATTTGAGACCCCCATATAGTCCTCGATCTAGTATCGACATGATTCTCTAACACAAAATCTTGAAGATATAGTCATTTTGAAAAAACTCACCAAGAAACTTGCACTCTGTGCTGCACACCGGGTACAAACTGTTTCACTGATCAAAATAGAAAATCTGCACCTGGTCATGAACACTGAACAGCCTATATTATATTGACTATATTTTAAGAAATAATCTAAGTATTTGTCCTGCCCGAGTTCTCAGACTATATTATTATTTTGATAACTCAAAATAAGAGAACTGGGGATCAGGGTTCACGGGATAAACTCCGACATCACAAACGTTTTCAAAATTTTACAGTAGACCGCTACACACCAGAAACCAAAATGTATTCGCAAGAGCCGTTTGCTTAGGAGGTAATAATACGTCAGATTAATTATTATTATCTATCAATGATTACAATTAAGATGATTGTAAACTATTGTAAGAAGATTTTTTATGTTTGGTTTACTTAATACAAGATTGCCTGAAGCTATGTTTCAATTTACAAAGCTAGAAGCAAAAACTTATTATTGCTCTAAAACTCTACCTAGTTAATTATTATATCGAAGAATGAAGCGATGAAATATAATAGATGATCAAACGAACTTCTGGAAGTGAAGTTCGATCACTATTATGTGAATCGCTTCATTCGAAGATATAATTAGGACCCTCCCACCCTGGATTTCGTTGCGGAACTAGATATTCCGAAAAACCCCTTAATAAGTTTTGCTTCCTACTCTAAAGGAATGAGAACTAAATATAGCGGGTTGCGCCAGGTAGGAAGTAAAAACTACCAAAGTCAATAGATGTACTTTTAAATCAAAAAACATTATTTTTTTCCTCTAAAAACCGTGCGACGTTGCCTAGCAAGTTAAAGAAACTACCTAGTTAATTATTATATCTTCGAATGAAGCGATTCACATAATAGTGATCGAACTTCACTTCCAGAAGTTCGTTTGATCATCTATTAACACTCATCCTACTTATACGAGGGCGGCACTGAAAATTTCGGGAATCAAGGACGTGACACAACATTACTATTTAAAAATGTATTTATTGCTTTTCGAAGTATTCTACGCGAAATTTGACACATTTTTCCAAAAATGTGAAAGTGTGGATGTTTGGATGTTTGGATGTTTCGATGTTTAGATGTTTGGATGTTTGGATGTTTGGATGTTTGGATGTTTGGATGTTTGGATGTTTGGATGTTTGGATGTTTGGATGTTTGTTAAGTACTCAATCACGCAAAAATGGCTGAACGGATTTGGATGAAATTTGGCATGCACGTTGTCAGGGGTACAGAGAAGGACATAGGGTACTTTTTATCCCGAAATTCCCGCGGGAACTCCGAAATTACCGCGGGTGAAACCGCGGGGCACAGCTAGATAATAATAATAATATAAAAAATTGGATTTGATTATTATCAAATCCAATTTGTTAAGGACTTCTTAGTGCAAAAATAAATTTGAACGTGATAGCATTATATATTCAATACAATATATCCGTAATCTTTTGCCAGTGACTGGAAATAGTCTTCAGCAATCGCTTATATTATTGGTGGCGCAAGAAGTTGGCAGTGGCACTATCAGTCTATCATCATGCAGCGGGATGTCAAGCTACCGGGTATCGTTATGAAGCGATTGGCCGCCTATTAGTGAATGATGAAAGCAGACCAATTCGTGATCGACGGTGCTCCCAAATTGTAAGCTAAGTACAGCTAGCTCGACGATTGAACACAGCATGCACTTTTATTGGAATTTTAATTAGACCTTTTTAAAAAAGCTTTTTTTTTGAGAAGGCATTAGGTATCTAATTACTTAGATATTTTGTTTCATAGTAGAGATTAATTTCTCTTTCATAACAATATCTTACTGTATAAACCTAACCTCACCCAGCATGTGGGGGTGCTCTGCATCCATTAGGATACTAGCTGTCCCCCGCGGTTTCACTCGCGATAATTTTGGATTTCCCGCGGGAATTCCAGCATAAGCTATATGTATAAACCTTCCACTTATGCAATGGAAGCTCTCAAAAGGAACATTTTTTTACTATTTTAGCAACATTTTTTATTGCTGCTCCGCTTTTATTGATTTTGCCGTAATGATATAAAGCCTATATCCTTCTTTTATAAATGGACTATCTAACACTAAAATAATTTTTCAAATTGGACCTGTATAGGCATAGCGTGTTCAAGCAAACAAACTATTCAGCTTTATAATATTTTAGTATAGAGTGAATCAGTATCACATAATCTGAAAAATTAATCACTATCACCGGATTAAAATATAAATAATGTCGAAAAAATTAATAGTCTAAAAGTTATTCAACATTAGTTTGGAGGTGACCTATCTACAAAATTTCAAGCGCCACGCCTGCGCCTACGTGTATATGACCGATTCGATTTTTTTTTTTTGCTACCGGCGGCGTACGCGCCAAATGTATTAAAATAATTAAGACAAGGCTAGTAAAAATGAAAACATGGAGCGATACGGAAGTCGATTCTGAACAAACTACTTTCTAGTTTTTCAGTCAATTCATTAACACGTTGTATACTATATATAAGCACTACCAATGTTACGGTGTATGCTTTGTTGGTCGTTCTTTTGAATAAATAAATATATTATTACATATATATTATAGACAATTATATAAACACGCCTAGACAGGAAAGTGGAACCCTGTGTGTGTCACTCAAAACCCACCCCCACCGGAAATCAAACTCGGAACCTCTTGTTTAGCGGATAGGCATGGTGACCTAGTGCGCTAATCGGCTTGACCGTAACACATACATTAAACCAACAAAATCCTAACTAATACTCTAAATGAGAATGTAAGTTTGTTGGTTTGTCTGTTTGTTTGTTTGTTACGCTTTCACGCCTTAACTATTCAACCAAACATAATGAAATTTTATATAGGTACCACATTATCAAGGAAACTAAAAAGGACATAGGGTACTCTTCATTCCGGGATTCCCGTGTGGAATGGACGCGAATGAAACTGCAAGGAACAGCTATAGCAGCTAAATTATATTTTGTACTTCTGAGAACACATAATATGCCTTAATTGTTGTTACTTGTCTCTTGTCGCTATGAATAGCTAAATAGTCGCATGATTAATTCCATGCATTCCAGCTCCCGTACGTTCCGCACGTATCACAGGTTAAATATTTTCTCGTACGTTGGTGTAAGTATAGAAAAAAAATTAAAAGGGTAATGTTATGTCAGAGGGTAGTTCGCGCACGGTCAACGCATTTACATTCCTCACGACTTCAGGGTCGGCGGCGTGTCGGGTCGGGTCGATTCCGATATCATTTGCTGTAAAAAAAGTCGTGACAAAAACTGCGTTCGGTAAAAGAATGTGGTCTTTCTGTAAAGTGGCCATTATTGAATCTTATGCGAACCGCTGCATGGTTGGTCAGCAACGTCACGGTATGTTTATTTATAGTAAAGTAAAACTTATACACCAAATAAGATACACAATGTTTAAAGTGAGAATTTGTTTTATTTAAAACAAGCAAAGCTCTCGGATATTATATAAAATATTAAAATAGGTATTATGCAATATGCATAATATGGTCACAGATAATATAATACTATGGTCAAGATGAAAGCACTGAAGCTATAGAAAAATGTAATTTCGAATTCAAGTCTCTGTCAATTGATTAATTAAGTAACCAACTTGAATTCCGTATAAAGAGTTTGTCTGAAGAATCACCTTTCGACACTGGTGTGTGGTCTTCACTGAGGATGTGATAAGCTGATGAATACTTATATACCTTCACGCTTTCTGACTTCTATAAGGTGTAGGTAGGTAGTTAAGTACCTACCACTTGGCAGTTATAAATAAAGATTTTAGCTTTACAATTTTAACAGTCGCATAATAAGATGAGAGTACGATAAAGCTGATACAAATGGGTGGTAGTGAGGTGACTGGCACGACCGGTGCGGTGGTTCAAGCGTAGTCGGAGCAGTGCAGCAGTGCGCGGGCGCGGGGCATTGGGTCGAGTCAGAAGGTCGCACGGCGTGCCGTCACGCGCGCCGCTACCACCAGAACTAGTAGCCCGGCTCCGGGCCGATACTCATTTAACACTCACCTACCGCTGTTATAGATGTCAGGGCATTATTCATAGTGTTTATCACTTATAGGGAAGAGTGATTTAAACGTGGTTTTATTGCTGTTATTTTTATTGCAAACGTAGAATCAATGTTTCAAAAGATAATATATTTACTTTCCATAGGTCATGATAATAAAAACTTAAATACACATAAAATATACATAAAATATCAAAATATGTACCTACAACCGACATATAACCGCTAGAGCATCATTCTAGGCAATAGGTTAGGTTTGTGCATTGTGCTGGTGTCCACGTCGCGCCATCCGCTGCAGTGGCCGGCGATGCGCCAATTACAAAATATGGTGATAGATATAATTTTATTATTATGTTGATTAATCACTATTCACTTGTACTGACTGCGTCGTTTAACTCGTAGGTACCAACATGTACGTGCCCCCAACTTTGAAAGTAGGTACCTAGTTCAATTTTGGATGTCCAGTTTCATCTAGGAATCCAGCGGGAACGCCTAAATTAACGCGGGAACAGCTAATCACCGAAACGGTTGGAAACATTTTGACGGGACTTTTACTGGCCATTAGCTGATTTTATAAGAAGTAAATTAGGCTACTTTGGAGTTTCTGCGGGAATCCCTAAACTCACTCGAGTGAAACCGCGGGGCACAGTTAGTAATTTAAACAATGAACAAATTTAAATATAAGTATAAAAAAATCAATTCAATTCAATTCAAAAAATATAAGTAATAAAAATAAATTTATAAAAAAAGAAAGATCATCATCATCATCATAAAAATTATCGAGTTTATTCGTCATGGACTAAATATAATTAGTAGTTGGCGGGGCACAGCCAGTAGGTAATAACTACTTTTGCTCTATGTTGGGGTTATCTTCTAACATTTCTATAAGAGGACCGGAGGTAGGCACGCTTCATTAATAACTGCACGACATTAACCCGATAGACAAATTTGTCAATCTCGTAGTTATCATTGCGAAGTCAATAAACTAAGACAATGGAGGTGCTTTATGGATGCATAAAGCACCTAACCACTTTCTATTGAGCACATAGATTTGCTTGGTTGATCCCGACGAGATATTGAGAAATGAGCGTCGTCAATCATTGTTTATCGTGTTCCAAATATTTAACTACGTACCTACTTACCTCCAAGCTAAATCGTTAAAATGCACATTGTACACTTATCTATATTGCAAACTATTTGTAGTTTTAATATTTATAAGTAATATAATAAATAATTGACCTACTAGTATTAAATTATTATATGTTAAAATTGCAGTTTATCCAGACTGAGTTAATTTTAAATCTAATTTATCCCAAAAAAATATAATATTTCTTTACAAAAATAATGCTCCAGGTGAGGCTCGAACTCACAACCCCGGCATATGCTCACGAACACTGTCCTATAAGTACCGTGCGCTAACCAATTGCGCCACTGGAGCGACGATTTGACGTACGAAATAGCGGGACTGGTTCTACGCGTCTACTTCCTTTCCCCTCTACCCGTGACCTCTTCTTCTAACATGAATAAATGACGTCATGACATACCTACATACATAGTCATGATAATAAACGGTTATATTGAGTAACTTTAGTATTACATCAAACCTAGACGGCAGACGATAGCAAAAATGTAATTTTAAATAATAAGTATATATTTTAATTTGTATGTAGTGTCTTGTTTATATTAAAGTTCGGTTTTATTTTGTTAATTTATAAAATACCTATTATAGGTAGATGCAATAGTGCCATAAGACTATATACTTATAGATATACCTACTTGTCTATTAGTAGATGAAACCTATCAGGACAAATTTTATTTATTTCATTTTTACGCGTTACGTATCTCAGGAAACTTTTACACGAATCTGTCATGAAATCTATTTTTTTCGTTAGTTCAAATTTCGTGCCGGCGCTCGTTTGAACCACGGTTTAATTTTTATTTCTTGTTGGAATTTGAGATGATATGCTTAATGTAGGTACCTAATTGGAGTTTTGGCGACCATAAGCACTCAACATAAAGGAAATATAATATTTTTGCAATATACCTAACTTCTGAAGCTACTTTATTTATATTATTTATTTATAACAAAAAATAAATTTTTGTATAATATATTATACAGCTTTTGTTAGAATCTATTATAGGGACTAGTCTTCTAGCGAGTGCGTAGCTAGCTAGCACTAACTAACTAACTAGCGTAACTAGCTGTGCCCCGCGGTTTCACCCGCGTTAATTAGAAATTCTCAAAAGGAATAATTTATCGCGTTTTTTGCAATAATTTTCGACCTATATAAGGCTGCTCCGCTCTTATTGGTCGTAACGTGATGTTATATAGCCTTCCTCGATAAATGGACTCTCCAATCCAAAAACATTCTTTTAATTCGAACTAGTAGTTCTGCAATTTAGCGCGTTTAACCAAATAAACAAAAAAATCTTCAGCTTTATAATATTATGTACAGATGTAACTATATACAGGTACCAAATACCTACCACTCAAACGAAGCCACAGTCAATGTCCAATGAAATAAATTATCGTGACCGGGTGAAAGGGCTATAGAATGCTTATTAACAGTCACAAATATGCATATATCTATATATATTTCTCAGCATTATTTAGGTAGGTACCTACCAAAAACAGCTGTGAACTTTCACACACTTTCAGATTTCTTAAAAGGACGAGGACCTATCAAAAGAGTGGCATCTTATAACAATGAAACTGCTATGCTTTTGCAAGACAAAATCAGCTGATGGAACCAGCAGGTAAAGATCCGTGCAAGTCGCGCACGCAACGAGCAAGTGTATCCGGTGATTGCGTGTGAAACACTTTGTATTCCCAATACGAAAATTGAAAATCCATGTGTTAATAATATAAACATTCCCACCTGACGAGCCTTTATTGATATTAAAGTTTGAGGTACCTACTACCTATAGGTATATTTACCTACGTGTGCATCGAGTCAAGGTTGCGATTTCATTTATCTTTTGCGAACGTAGGTATTCCTATAGCTGTTTCCCGCATTTACACTAGTCTGTTTTTATATACTTATTGATTAAAAAAAAAAAACTTAAATACCTATTTATTTTAGTAAAGAGCCCATATTGTTAATCCAAATGTTATGTTTGTAGCTTCAATAGTATGAGGCAGTCATTCAATCAGAGCAAATTAATTGCCGTGCGTTAATCTCGAAAATGACTAAGGGAATAAGAATGTCTTGTCAGGCCAAGTTATTTATTAATGAAAAATAGCCATTTCTGTAGTATTTCGTAACTCACACGGGTGAAACCATGGCCATAGCTAGTGAATGATAAGTTAGGGATCAGGGTGTACCTACTATGTAAAAACTATGAAAAAGTTCGTCGATAAAATGTTATAACTATGTATAATGTAAGTATATGATGAGTGATGGTGAGATTGATGTTTGGTGTTGGACTTGTTGTATATTTGTTCAACAAAATAAATATGATCGATAAAAAGATCGCCTATGACTCTAGTAAAAGTAAATACGGTTTTTTATATTTACATTTTTCAAGGTTAGCTGAGATAATATTAGTAAGTTATCACTATTTGTAAATTTCAATTTCCAACCTTGTCGGTTTGTATTGTAGGTAGGTACGGCCTCCACTCCAAGTAACCTAAGACAAATCATACTGCAATGGTAAAAACCGGCATTATAATCCACGTTACAATATATGTAGGTCAAAAATGCCATATCTTATGACAATGTCCGCTACAAAATGCGCTGAGTCTCAGCTCAATCTCAGCATTATCAAGGTCAATTAGTGCACTTGAGGAACCTTCTTTAAATTAGCCTAAACTGCAAACAAATCTGATCTGATCAATGGCTTAGCAATTCACGTGTGCTTTATCAATTACCAGCTGTGCCCTGCGGTTTCACCCGCGGTAATTTCGGAGTTCCTGTGGGAATTCCGGGATAAAAAGTACCCTATGTCCTTCTCTGTACCCCTGACAACGTGCATGCCAAATTTCATCCAAATCCGTTCAGCTGTTCTTGCGTGATCGAGTAACAAACATCCAAACATCCAGACACCCACACTTTCACATTTATAATATTAGTAGGATTACTAGCTGTGCCTCGCGGTTTCACCCGCGAGAGTTTCGGAACTCCCGCAGGAACTCGAAACTTCTTTTATTCTTCTTATCCATACAACAAAAAACAAGGACAATAAAAGAATTAGCGAAAGTGGTTCAGCCGGTTACGCCTGATGCCGTGACTAAGGGATATAGGGAATCATTTTTATATACCCACCTATATATAGACTAGCTGTTCGCGATAATTTCGGAGTTTCTGCGGCAATTCCAGAACAAAAACGACAACGTGTAGTAGGTATACAAAAGGAGATTGAGCTGTAATATATATGAACTCCGTCCCAAACCTTTACGTGGATATAATAGCTGTACCTCGCAGTTTCACCCGCGGTAACACAGGTTACAATATAACCTATGTTAGGTACCTCAGGGATAATGTAGCTTTAGTGAAAGAATTTTTGAAATTGGTCCAGTAGTTTTTGAGTTAAATTGTTACAAACAATCAAACAAACAAAAAATGAAATCTTTCCTCTTTGTAATAGTATCTAGTATATAGATTAAAAGGAAAATAATGTTTTAACCGAAACAATCATTTCCGGCGAATAATTTAACATTTTTACTCAAACATTATTAGGTATTATATCTAAATATTATGAACATACGTAAGTAATTATGATTTATGAGTCAATATATTTTTTATGTAATTTATATTAAAACACATACATAACTTTTATAAATGGGATTGAACTTTCTTTACGATGAATTAAGGCGACTAAAATCTCAAAAAAGTATTCTATGTACAACATGAACCATTGCAGTTTATGTGTAAATAAATAATCTTAATAAACTTAAACCAATAAATAATTGGTAAACAGCACTATTTTCAGCATCGTCGTATAAACTTAGTGCGTTTGTTTAGTGCTGAGAAAATATTATAATATGTATAGATATGGTTTAATGCTGCAACCCAATCCGACTCCGACATGCTTCGTATAAAACTTGAAAGCGAGAAATAAAAATATAAGGTCGATTTTGGCCAATCTGCACAAAAGCATTCCACAGAGCTTATATGAATGAATTGAAGCATCGTTTTCAAACGAGCATGTCGTTCATTTGTTTGAGTTTTTAATGAGAAAAAAAAAGATTGTCAGGTGCACACCTGTTAGCGAAGCGCCGATGTCGTGGGAGTTGGGACTACAGTGCAGGTAAAGAGATGCGCAAATACCATACCTCTCAAACACGCCGATTCATTCTTAAATCTAAGTAAAGTACTTAGGTAGTTTTGGCGAAAATTTATCTTATTCTTCACACGACTTTTTGCGTGATGTGCGTCTTAACATAATATTATAGACAAAAACACCAAAAATCATTGCTTTAAATTCTGCTATGGTAACATTATGTTATTCTAAGGATTCTTTCTTTGACTTGTTTTTAAACTTCGAGAGGCCAGCAGGCCAACACAATATATTAATCTTTTCTTTCAATATTTTTAATATCACATAATGTAGAAACCAATATAATTATGTAGAGACACCATGAGACACATTTCCAGCTGTTCCAGTTTTACTTTAGAGTCTCTTACCATCTATTAGGGATACAATACAATGTAATAGTACATTGTTATCCTAGGGGTGAAAGTAACTTATTTAGTCCCGAGACGGGGGACGCTCGGGCGCCAATAGATCGAGGGACTAAATAAGTCTTTCTCCCGAGGGTAACACTGTGCTTTTCATTACGAATGCAAGGAAAGTCAAAATAAAAATAGGAATTAGCTAAAGAAAAAATGAGTGAAGATCGGATAGTCGCTTGACACTTTCCCACCTATTTCTTTTTCTTTGGCCGGCTAGCTATTCAGCCAGTATTTTTTATTTACATTGTGGCGACCTAAAAAAAATATTTTCTTTAATTATTAAGTATTAATTAAAGAAAATAAAAAAATATAAATAGGAATTAGCTTAAGAAAAAGTGAGTGAATTTTATTTTAATTAATACCTACTTAAACTTTACGTTATTTCAATTTTACATCGCGCTGGCTGTATAGAAAGTTGAAAACATGGTTCAATAGAAATGTGAAAATAGACCTAGTTTTTTTTTAATAATTTGACAGTTGTCAGTTGAAAGCGATTCTCCCTAGGGCTGAAAAGGGTTACTTTCAACCCGCTTCTCAGGCAACTTCAGACCTACTTTCCGAGTATGAGTAATGAAAAATAGTTTTACATCAATGGTGCTGGCACATGAACTCCAACAAGGATATTTGTAATTTTAATGTAAATCCTTACTAATATGACGAAATAATAATGCAAAAGTGAGTTTGTATGTTCGTTACGCGTTCACGCCTCGACGGCTCAACGGATCATCACAAAATTTTGTATACACGTTATCATGGATACATAGAAGGACGTAGGACGTACTTTTTATCAAGGAATTCCCGCGAGAACTCCAAAATTAACGCGGGTGAAACTGCAATAAATTTTGCTACATGTTGTCAGGGGTACAGAAAAGGATATAGAGTACTATTATCCCGCAATATGCGTGGGAACTCCAAAGGAGTAAAACCGCGAGGTACAGCTTGTAAATAAATAAACTTCTTATCCGCTGATATAAATATGAAATAGGATGTATTAGCCACTCTTATCGCTTTATCAATAAAGTTTTAAGATATCTATTCTAGAATATTACCTATAATTAAACGCATGCTTCGTTAATTCGGTGTGAAAATAAATTTTCATCTTTAGATCGGATTTTTTTAAGGTTCAGAAAAGAGAGAATTGTTTAAATAAAATTATAAATATTAATAACCTTTGCACTCGGCGAGAAATTCAGATCGTCCGCGTCGACAACATTTTTATTGTTATTTCCATACGAGGTGTAGGTAACATGAAGAAAGCACGAAGTGCTCGGCGTGTAGGCAGAGGCCCACTCAGATTCGTGTTTAAATTTTTGCCCATATCGGGCAGGGCAGTGCAGTGTGCCGCCGCGCGCCGCGTGTGCGCAGATGTAGATAATATGCAGAGTGTGCTGTGCCGTATTGGCGAGATGGTCGGAATTCAGCGGTCACTGTTGGTAGGTAGTAGGTAGGTACATTCGCAGTTCGGCGCAGGCGCATCGAGAGCGGCGCCAGTAGGCGGGAATTGCGATTGCGAGTTTACCTCTGCGCACTCTACTCACCACAATCAAAGGTAACATTAGTACTCGCTTTTATTTATTACAAACACTAATGCATTAAAGAAGCAAATCGTCTTAGGATGAACAAAATCTTTTTCATAATTTTACTCAAACATTTTTCTTAAAGTTATTTTATTACTTTTTTTTGTTGCCTCGTATACAGTTCGGATTCCTTTTTTTGCATTGCTATAGAATAGTTGGGTATGTGTGATTTAGTGTGTTGTTGATTTTATCCACATTCCGCGCCGTTGTACAATGCACCGACAGGCGCAATGGTGAAATTCCATTAAGCTTTTTGAATGCGAATAAAGGAAGATTTTTGGAAGAAATCTGTCCCACTCGAACAGATTATTGTTCGCTTTGGAAGAACAATGATGTATTATTTTTTAACCGTGAAAAAAGTGCGGTGTTGTCTTAACATTGTTTAAGTTTCATGGTTTCTATACAAAATAAAAGTTCTAACAAGTTTTACTGGTGGTAGTAATGCGATTAGCTTATCTTCTGAATTCTCATAAACAGCTTTACAATAAATAAATAAACACTAATATCTATTTTACAGGCTAAACCTAGTTTGGACATGAGCGATTTGTTAAATTTAGGTACCCATAATAAATGTAATAGCACGTGCTATTAACGAGTAGTTCCGTATAGCCTAAATTATAACGCTTCTCAGTTTCTGATGGAGATAGGTATAAACCGAAAATAATTCAAATATTTTAGCATCTTCTTCTTTATTAATAAAAATGAATGTTTGTATATCTGTCCTCTATGCGTTTTGAAACTATTGGTCGATAGTAAATATTCAATTTATATATAATATAGTACATTTAATAATTAACAGGGTCAAAGACTGGCTGAACTCAAAATGTATCACGTGTTTCATTAGGACAACCAGTTTTGCAATAAATCCACCAGGTAGCGCTCACTCTGCTGCGCACGAGGTCTTGCACGCCGCTGATTCAGATGTACCTACCTATTTTGATATATCTAGTGATTGAGCAGAGAAACCGTCCATAGAGTTTGTCGCTAGGGGCTCTTTGTGGTTAGCTAACAAAATCATTTGGTTTTCTTTTTTTACTTTATAATCTATATGATAGCAGTATATTGGTAGTAGGAACCACAGCTACCAAACGTTTTATAATAGTAGAGACGATTCTCTCTTTGTACAGTTATCTAAACTTGTGATAAATACATATACCTAGTATCTACTATACTATCTAGGTATTTTATATTTAAATAGGTTATCTAAAATCATAGTGTATAGATGAAATAACTCGGTAGGTAGATAGTGAGAACTGAAATTAAATATGTTCCTCAATCAGAAAAATTCAATCGATTTTACAGTAGGTATATATAGTATAGTTCCAAGTACAATTAACAATAACATAGGTATACGTAGGTACAAATAACAACCTAACCGATTATAGGTATCTTACGATAATAATATCACCTACATAAAATGTTTTATTTCCAGTTAATGATTTGATATTGGATGCTTTAACATTTTATCACGTGTGTTCACCGATTAGTGCTTGATCGTGATCGGGAATAAGATATTATGTGTGTGTTGTTCGGATAGCGCACGTCCGCGGCCGCCCGACGACGCGCGACGTGCGGACGTCCTCGCCGCGAGATAACACGCAACCTGTCTGAGTTATCAATTTTTAAAAATGATTTGGTCAACAGTCCCTACGCAAATACATCCTACATATAAGACAGGATAATAAAAACTTGCTCAGAAAGAAATCCTGTTAAGTATTTACATTGATTTCGAGTCAGGCTCATGCTGTGGATACTGGATTATTGTACACACAAAATTTTTATCTGGCTTACAAGAAAAGTAAAATATCAACGAATCAAACAACTTTTCATTATTATTTTGTAAGTATAATATTAAAAACTCTAATATTAATAAAACACAAATTAAATGAAAGTATGAGTAATTCTGACGATTACCTACCAAAAAATATCTATTCCTTCGTGTTCCTGCAAATAGTTTATCGAAAATTTTTTGCGACATAAACATTTCAATTGGTGAATCGTGATTAAAATTTGTTTATGTTCTCTGCTGACACCCTCTGTTGAGTGCTGACAACGGGTATATAAGTTACCAATTATGTACCAACCATAGCCAGAGCGTGTACGTAATATATTTACGTACTCTACTTGAGTGGCGAAAGTTTATTTACTTGACACATTGCGATTAAGAGATATACATAAATATCGGCGAAGGTCGCGCTAAGTGTGCCGATGGCGCGGCGTTTCCGGCCGCGTGGCGCACGCGCGCCTCGCGACGCGCCACATGTGCCCGCCCGCCGCCGCGCGCCGCGCCGCTTCCACTACTACTACCAGGGGCGGATCCAGGATTTGGTTGAGGGGGAGGCAATTTGGTTGCACCATGAAATTTTTGAATTAACAGGATAGACAAAAAAGTCCATTAATAAAATTTAAGTGCTTCATATTGAGAGCATCTGAATTGAGCTTATGTATGTATTATATTATTTGTGTGTATGTTTCGCGATTTTTTAACCGACTTCCAAAAAGGAGGAGGTTACGCATTCGGCTGTATGTTTTTTTTTTTTATATTACTCGAAGCTAGGGTTGGAACGATTTCGAAAATTCATTTTTTGTTTGAAAGCGTATACTCCCAATTAGGTCCTATTGCCACCAAGTGGGATCTGATGATGGGATCTTATGGTTTAAGAATCTTTATTATCCTCAAAAGATCTTGGGGAAATCGTGGGAACTCTTCAAAAATAATAGGCACACCTATAGCGATTTGGGTATATTTTATAGTAAACCGTTCATTTGCTTTCGGAAAGCAAAATTTGAAGAAGTGGAACTGATCATGAAGACTACAAGTGTTCATCGGAACTACTCAACAATAATACGTATTTCACGGGTTTCGATTGGACCGATTTAGAAAATTGATTTTGTTGTTTGAAAGGGTATACTCCCAAATTGGTCCCATTGTCACCAAATCGAGAACCTGATGATGGAATCATGGAGAAATCAAGAGAACTCTTCAAAAATTACAGACACACCTATAGCGATTTTTGTATTTTTTATAGTAAATCGTTTATTTGCTTTTGGAAAGCAAAATTTGAAGAAGTGAAACTGATGATGAAGACCACAGATGGTCATCGGAACTACTCAATAAAAGGTATTTCACGAGTTCCGATTCGTTAACTTTAATATGGTTCCTAAATAATTTATGCTCGTCACAATGTATATGGTAAAGTGGAACTGATGATGACGTACCAGGAGAACTCCTCAACAATCAACGTCCCTGTCGTCCCGTCGGTAAAAGCAGTATTTTGTAAAAGGCGATGAGCAATTGACATTAGGCTATAGTAACTTAGATAAATTTACAAACGGACTCACTTGAAAGCAAGAAATAAACAAAATTTTAACAAAAAAATTAAAACCGACTTCCAACAACACAAAACTAAAAGCTAAAAATAACAAAATATCGATTTTATCCAACAGACAAAAATACACGTAAGTTTATTTTTGGTAGTTATTACCAGTAGTTATTATACCAGTACCAGTAGTTATTATTGGTTTATTCTACCACTTGACTACTATTATTATTTGAAGTCGGTGACATGCCAAATATGGCGTAGGTACATGGGCTAAGTCCAGTCCCGCCACGAGTTCGTTGTGAGCTGAACAACCCAAGTGGGTAGACGTAAGCGGGCTTGGCACCGAATTTAAATCAAAAAGTGGTAGCACACACCAACAATAGTATTACAATATGTATTTTTGTCTGATGGATTAAGTCGGTATTTTGTTATTTTTAGCTTTTTAGTTTTATGTTTTTCATATTTAAAAAAAATGTGGTGTCGAAAACGATAGAGCTTAGGTAGGTATAGCGGTTTTTGAGTACGATTCTCTGTAAAATCAAAGTTTTTTTAGTATTTCATTATTTTCAACTTATACTTTCATGCATAAAATAATCTACATGGAAGCTACAACAGATAAAAGTAAAAAATGAAAAATTTACGTTCCAGCGAATCTGACCTGAATTAACAACTTTAAATTAAAATTTTGTAGGTTTGTATCTATAAAGTGATAGGAAAATAATGGGAAGTGGTTAATAGCGATTTTTTACTAAACTGAGAAAAAATACCATCAGAGGTGCGGTGCACATGTGATGTGATAAAAACGTGTTTCGTGATCAGAAGAACAAAGAACTACCTAACTACCTGACGTAGCTTCACGACCGACATAAAGCAATCTGAAACTTTCTTTGAAGTAAGTCGGTGATTTGGGATCCCTCAGCACTTTAAAGATGGTACAAAGAATATGTGTAGTGCGCCTGGCGAACATGTAAAGCACACATATTTTGCAGCCGCTCCAACTGCTGTAAATCTTTGTGTTGTGTCAAATAAAGTTTTTTCAATTTCAATTACTCTTCTGTCAGATTCATACAGCACACATCGGCGTAAACAAAAAGGAGAAGGTTACTCCTTGGATTAGTAAAATGAGGAGAAAATTTGGGAAATAACGCAGAAAACTCAGAGAAGTGAATAATTTTCGTCCATATGACGAGATACGGAAAAATAGGTACTATTGAAACAAAAAGATGTTTTTGACCATAGAAGATTTTAAAATTTATTGGGAAATTTGCCCAAATTTTTTTCCAAATCCGAATTCATCGCGCACCGCACGTGATAAAAGTCGCCGACTATTTTTTGAGCACAGAGGTAAAATATGACGGGGAATAAAAATCGAAATTCTATTAATTCCATTTAGTTCGTCAGTTACATATAACATAATATAAATAAATAATATGGATAGATTTGCTTTGAACGTGGAAAAAGTAGAAGAGTTAGGTACCAACTAGTTTTGGGAAGTGAAATCACAATAGCTTACTTCCAAGTCTCAAGGATGTTGGATGAAGTTAAAGAAAAGGGATAGAGAAACTACATATATAAGGATAATTGTAAAAACATATATACAGCCAAACACAGAAACTTCTCCTTTTAAATGAGAAATATACCATACGGCACGTAGTTTCAAAAAAGAAAATTTGTTTTAACGAGAAATAATTGACAGATTTTGTGTTTGTTTTACAATAATAGATACAAACTTCCATAGGGGTTCGTTACGAACTAATAATTTATAGAGTTTTAAAAATGAATATTTGTTCGTTCATTCAGGTTCATTCGTATATTTCTATTCAAATTACGATGAAACTTTGGTGAAAAGCCACAACCTTGCGAAGATTTTTCTAAGGTCTAATTAAAGTAGGTACCTATTTAGGTCTTCAGGGGGGGCAATTGCCCCCAGTGCCCCCCCCCTGGATCCGCCCCTGACTACTACGACCCCGTGACTACACCCTTCATTATCTTGTTTAGCGCAATGAACATAATGACTATTCTTTATGAATTATAACAATAATTTTCCCACGACTCTCTATTTCATACTTATTTTTCTAGGGTCTCCGAGAGTGCAATGGCTTGCTGTTGTTATGAAACATTTGTTTTACATATCTTTACGTCATTGATATTTTTAAATAAAATTTAGTATCAGTTTTCGAGTTCCGAGGTCAGTTATATTATAATTCTCCAAAATGGCTATATAATATTGTTAAGACACTGATGTCTATAATACAGGCTAGACCTAGTTTAGGCATCAGAGGTATCTATATGTAGCATTTGCCATGAACTTGTTGAAATGTAAATCAAAACCGTTTTCTTGACGTATGTTTTTGGTACCAATAAACTTATTATTATTATTATTATTATTATTATTATTATTATTATTATTATTATTATTATTATTATTATTATTATTATTATTATTATTATTATTATTATTATTATTATTATTATTATTATTATTATTATTATTATTATTATTATTATTATTATTATTATTATTATTATTATTATTATTATTATTATTATTATTATTATTATTATTATTATTATTATTATTATTATTATTATTATTATTATTATTATTATTATTATTATTATTATTATTATTATTATTATTATTATTATTATTATTATTATTATTATTAATTATTATTATTATTATTATTATTATTATTATTATAGTTAATATACATACCTACCAATACGATAAAATCCACCGAACTGCAGGATATTCTATTTTGGGCTCGAGAGATAGTCGTAAAACATGACAATTTATAATTGAAAATTCTGTTACGAAAGCGCAACATAAGAAAGAATAAATAATATTCTTACCCGAAGTGATAAACGGCGACATTCATGAAGCCGAAGAAAAAAATTAATTCCCGATTTCCTTAAGTTATTGGCACAAAAAAGGAAAATTTAAGACGTGCCAAGTCAGACAATGCGCACTGGTGTTAATCTCGCCGCGATCAATAAACTCTCTGATTACACATTCAAGGAATACTTTGCACCTCTCGAGGAAATATTTTTTTCGATGTCCTACTACGTTATGTGGAACTGCGTTTAAGATGTATTTATTTTAAAGTTTTGCTCACACTTTATTATCAAGCTTAACCGAAATTCATTCGTTAGGAGTAGTATAGTAGGTACATAACTACAAGTCAGGTAGGTATACCAGTAAAACTTACAAATCGTTTTATTTTTATAAAAGTACCTGTTCTCCAAGGTTTATTCTGTGTTTCACCGTTTTTATCACTTTACAGATGGGAACCTTTTTTAAGCTGCTTGTCTATACTATACAAAGAAATCTTGTGCAATCTTTCCAGTTTCGAGACCCAGCGGTTTGGGCTGTGCATTGTCTGTAAGTCAGTCACGATATTATACTGTCTTATATCTATAAAATACGGAGACAAGACCTTGAAAGCCCCTTATCAGATGCACCTTATCAATGTTAAGCTGGTTATAGTTGGTCTTTCAAAAATTCATGAGTTCTACCTTTATGTACTTACATTGTGCCTAACATAATATGTATTTGCTTCATAATTTTAATTAGGTGAAATATGATAATTGAGTATTTAAATATTCAAGTTCCTAGACGACAGACTTATACCTCTATATTTTGTAACGGCACGCCCCGCACACCGTCATAATCAAGTTCGTTTCAACTGTGAGACATATGGGTCAGTAGACGCATAAAAGTCGGCCAACCGATCTATAAAAAAATGCACCAGCTGACCATTTTGTTTAATTGTTTACTGGCCAGCCCGTCTGAGGTGACATGAGCCGAATTGGCACATCTGTCAGAGCTTATCCGCCGCCTAGCCGGTTGCATAGTGGCTATAGCAGGCAACGTCATCTGTGCTCCACAGACTCACCGTTATAAAATGATTCTGTTCTTATTGTTTTACTGCTATATTGACTATTTTTAATTCCATTACCTATCTACTACGCACGCATTGGGTAAATTAAACGACATTAGTAAGGTTGTTATTTTGGTACTAGGTACTATTGAATATTTTTAATCGAAAAGGACAAAAAAATTATTAACAGTAAATAAAATTTAAAAACACATGTAGTTATCACAAATTGAAATATATTCATATTTTTTAAAGTCGATGGAAGAAAAGATGTCTCTGGTTCACACGTAACTACGTAATACGAAAGCCCGATTGAAATAAAAACCTTTGGTTGAAGCCTCATGAATGAGACCAATAAGCCTTTATTCAAATGCGTGTCCACGCAGCTCGGCTGCGATCTCACGGCTAGGCGTCTATTCGTTTGACAAACATGTCGTTCTATTCAAAATTCGTTGACACATCTCAGTTCGTCATCGCTCATTCCAAAGGCTCGGCCATAGCGACTACGTACGAATGCATATCACGGGATAAAAATCTATTCTCAGTCTGCAAGTCTTTTTCTTTGAAAAGAAGACATTTAATTAACCTATGCACTGATATAACGATGACAGTTTTTATAATGATATTATTATTAAAGAAAACAACAATATTAACATCTTAACAGGTTGTTATGTAAAAGGCACAGTAATGATGAGCGATGATCTGTTAAAAATCATTAAAATCTAATATGAGCCAACCACGAATCATTGATAGACTTACACAGTACACACACCTGCTTACAATTTAAAACTCTACAAAAAACGGTGAGCACAATAAGCCTATTCAAATGTTAAACAAAAATGGCGTTCGATAGACAGCGCAGCATTATATTGAATTTCAATTAACTCGAAGGCGGAACAATACTTACATCGATATCTCTACCCACTTTCTTTTAGCGAAAGACAACAAAGTTCGTCGTTGTGAAGACGCTGACAAGTGAGCCGAGATACAAAGACGATCAGCGGCGGTTGTCCGTGGTACCGCAGTGCACAAAGGTCAAACACGGCTCGAGATCACCTTACATCGAGAGCGACTCCCCCCCCCACCCCGTGCACCTCACTCGGACGGAATACACTTTTGTGACTCGACGAGCACTATCGCGCGATCTGGAAGCGGAGATGCTCCTCATAATGCGTCCAGATAAACCCGCATTGTGTCGTGTGCTCTTTATAACAAGAAAAATATTCCATGAAAGGAGCGCGCAACGCAACAGGTACATGCTCTCGCGATTATCTACTAGATTAGATGATGTGTGGTTGCTCTTTTTCAATTTGGTTTAACAATCGTTTTCTTTCTTTTTTTCGAATATATTCCAGAAGAGAAACCTCATCAGGTTACACAATACCTATAACATAGAAGTAAACTATGACAGTTTCCTCTTTTTATTTACATATACGCAAAGAATATGTTTACGAAACAAGCTTGTTTGTCGTAAGCAGGTCGCTAGGCGCATGGCGCATGCGCTCCGGCCTCCGACACGTTTCGGAACACTGAATTAAACAATCTCGGCTGACTCATAATACCGGTCGACTATAAAGACAGCAGAAATTATCATTGTCTAGTTGTCTTGCAGACAAAACGTTATGTACCCGTGGTTAGTATCTATAATTCAAAACAGTCTAATTTTATTGCGCCCGGCGCCTGGTACCTTACCGTACCTTAACCGACCTACCATAGCTTATCAACAATATAGTAGTTGTAAATAAATGATGGTATCAATTGACGTTAAACTAGAAACTAGAGACGTGGTAGTCTAGTGGTACAATATTCCTATTTAGATAGATTTGATCCCAAAAAACATAGTGGGGAAAACTGCACACTTATTGGAAGCAATTCCAAACCGTGTGTGAAGTCAAACAAACAATCCGCTCGTGAACTATCACGCACACACCACCAGCGCCAGGCTTATTAGGCTGTATTGTACTTTACAGGATGGGAACATTTTAAATGGTGTATTAAAATTACACGAAAATTTACTAAAGTACTTGAAAACAGTAATTTTAGTAAATTTTATTAGTTTTTAACAGTTTAGAAAATTAGTATCCTAAGCAAAGGATCTCTAGAGACTTCGTGATCGTTTCACTCCGTATATTCACCGTAAAACTAATGAAATTAGTATAAGGTAGATGTTATTGTTACATCAGACGGATTATTAGTCTTAATTTGGAAAATGAATCAAGTATATAGTAGTTAAGTTCAAGTAAATCTACATAATCTACATTATGTGTTACAGGACAATTTATATTCTTTTCAAAACTCTACATCCTAAATTTACACGACTAAAATCTTTAGAGCATCTCTCTGACGATTTTTTGCATTTCCACATCACTTTAGGGTAGAAACATGAATCCCTTTAACATGAAAGGGTGATTTATATTGTACATTAGGGCGAAATTCGAGACGATGATACCTACATTGGATCAATTTAATGACCTCAAGCGATGTTTATTACTGATCTGTTTCGCATTTATTTCTGCATCCCACGTCTATAGGTATAGAGATCGGAAAAGGTTTCGTGATCATTGCTCGTAATCCCTTTAGTAAACAGAACTAAGAAGGCGAAGCAAATTGTGCAAAACACATTGTCTGTGTATCTGTTCATGGTGTGTGGTGTGGTATAGAGTCGTGTAGTACCTGCGACGTGCGATGTGGAGCATGCGACAGAGCGGCCCACCCAACGAGGCTGCGTCTACAAAGCTTAGGCGACTGTAAACGTAAACGCATTCACGCAACCCTATAAACCACTTACATTTCATTGTACCGCGGTACCACTACTAGGTATGTCTATCATCTGCATATAGATACACACTGGTAAAGTAATACGTACATAGGTGTACGTATGAGAACATAATTTCGATCTCGTTTAGTTCATGTAGGGTGTCTTGTATCAAACATTTAATATCGTATTATAATAAAGTATATTCTTACATGATTCAACCTAAAAGGCAACATGTAATTTATTTATTTTATTTACTTAATTGAAATTATTGTCGAAAATTGTTTGATATTCAATTTAACTCAGTAATACTTATTCAGTACTCAATTTTTGATTCCTAGAAAACTGTTGTCTACATTTTTTTATAAATTAAGTAGTTACACTAAACAATTTTAAGTTATGGCTTGCATAGTAGTCGTATTAAGATAGCTTTTTTAGTCGCTACACGCAAGGCAATATTTTCTACACGCCTTCTATATACGGCTAGCGCCCACCAAGAATGTTGAGCGAGTACTGTAGAAGCATCTCAATTAGTGCACTGACCAGTGAAAATTACTTATAGTATGCTATCCAATATTGCTTTTAATGATGGCTAATGCGATGTATAGAGATCGTTTACAATACTTTCAACTTTACTCGAGCCACATAAGTTGTTGCTTTTAATTTAGTTATGAAATATGTAGGTACCTATATGTATATTTTTTAAGAAGTAAGTTTTCGCAAAGAATTATAAAACAATTGTTTCGCTATGTAGAGCAAGTGATGCGTTACAGTAATTTTACGGTGGTGGATTGATTTCACTGTTTTCATGGCAGTGTACTCGTTAAATAACTGTCATTGATCAATAATAATTTAAAATTGATCGAATTATGCAAGTGAAACGATTAGAAAATAAGCAGATGATCAGCCTAGTATTTAAATTCGTTCGTTACGTAATCGAGATCAGAAATACTGCCAATTGTTATAAAATTCACTTTGGCCGTATTAAATGTTTGGAGTACCTACTTTGGAGGCGTTTATTGGGTCAATGATTCTGTAATACCTACTGAGCTATGTAGATGCGATTGTCTAGGTGTAATTTAATACACCTTAGTCATAGATGTTGTTTACAATTTAAATTAGGTTTTACGATCGACGAATTTACATATTTTTTTTCTATTCTTTAATACTTCCGTAAGATACCTAGACAGGTACTAATTCTCTGTTCTATTGCATTGCTGATAAAGTTATAAATTATAATAAAGAATAAGTTGAAATAAAGTAAATTTTGAAGTTATAGTCATGGAAATCGCTATTAACTCTTCTTTTCAAATAGGTAAATATAACATGTACCTACCTAATATTTAAAAATTTTTGGTAATCCATTCATTTAAAAAAAAGCTTGTGAATAGAGTAAAACCTCGCAGACCGCAGCTCAGTTAGTAATCATTATAACAGTACATATGTACATCAATTAATTAGAATTAATAATAAGAAATCATGGGCAAGAAAGCCTACTCAAACACTGGTAAATATTATTCCGACCATATTCCGTAAGAAAGAAGGGGTGTTTAGCCGTGGGGTCGATACCCTCTGACGAACGGGAGGGTTGACGTCGTCGAGGCAAAGAATGTTGTTTTACGTGAGATATGTTTAGGAGGGCCGATTTGTGTGAGGCGCACATGTCGCGCGCACCAGGAAGCGTGTGCGCAGCTATGGCAGGTGAGGGCTGGTTGTTGGAGCGTTTACTTACACCAACTTCCAACCTTGGAATATACGTAGTGGGGTATAGAGTTCTTAACCTAACATAGAACTAGAGGTCATAAATAAAAAAAAACAGTTTTTATCCCATATACTTATAGGTACCTACGTAGGATTAATAACTGTAAAAATGGGATTTTATAAGAGCACTAGGATTATGGAAAAAACAACATGACCTAACCGTAATCCATATTATCGTTCATGTGTTAGCATAATTCAATTAAGTATTATAACTTACGTAAATAATTTTGTGAATAAAATACTAATTCAAAATATTATTAATCATATTTTGTATTAGTTTAATTAATTCACTGTAATATTGAGGTTACTTTACATGTTTTTCACGAAGTTCATTGTTCGTTTTATGCCCAAAATTTGCTAGCGTAATTATACAAATTCTGTGTCACAACAGCGGAGGTACGATACGGGTCCTTAAAAGTAACAAATCACTTCGAGTGTCGATATCTCGGTGTAATAATTTGATCGACGGCCATAAAATAAACAATAAACAGATAGGTGTGAGCAGCGTTGTTTACGATAATATCACACTTTGCATTTCCCAGAATCTTACTTATCGATATATTTGTGCCCTCTAACTTTATTGTTTGTTTACCTACTAACAATACTGCACTTCAACTTTCAAGTTAATTTTTTTGAGATATCGATGACTGATGGATTTGTTGTAGGCTACTCATAATGTAGCGGTAGTAGGTATAGGTGAGGCATTATTTGGAAGTAATGATAAAGAAAAATTTAAATAATTTAAATAAATTAGCTACTTCATTGACGTAAATAAATGAGTAAAAGTAGGTATAATTAAATTATAGCAGACAATAATTAATTAGCCTTTTGGTTTTTGTGCCAGTTGCAAATTTTATGTGCGTCGCTGATAAAATTTTAATCTCGATATGCCAAAAGAAATATATTATATTAGCTGTGCCCCGCGGTTTCACTCCCGCGATTTTCGGAATTCTCGCAGGAATTCCAAAGTAAAAATTTGTCTAAAAAATAAAAAAATTAAAATTCTAGGGTGGCTACCCTTATCACCTAGTGATATAAAATATAACCTACGACCTAAAATAAAAAATAACCTACTCAGACCTACCAAATATACAAATTCATAAAAGTTCGATAACAAACACTGTGACACGATATTTTTACATATTAGAATATTATAACTTTAAAAAACAGTTACCTACCTACGGGTTACGTGTATCAGTGTGCGTAGGTACACGCGCAAAATGTGAAACTTTCTGAGTTACAACCCAATTTTTAACAACCAAACACATAATTTGATGGAAAACTAATGAAAATTCTAGTGCAAGGTGGCGTGTGTACTCGTATATATTTGTGTAACATAACAATTTTGTTTTCTATCGTGCCAAAAGAAGTTTTATTTCAAAAACAATTACATTGCGGGTTACATATTCGAGTCAGCTAGTGGCTAAGCAATCTGAGGAGGTGTACGTCGCACAAGTGGCTCCGATCCATTACCCTCGGCGCCCATCCGCGACCACGCAGCCAGCGGCCGCGGCGCACCCGCGCTTGTCTCATGCCAACGCCATAATCTCCACTTCACTGCTCTTTATAATCACTTCGTATTGTATTCAAGTCCATTATAATGTCAGAGATATTCTCCTTTGATAAATTTCGTCATAGCGGAGCAATATCATGTTTGATTGAGCGGAACAGGATACTCAATTTCCTGAGATGATTATTTAAGTACCTATAGACTTATCGGTACTATTGGTACATGTAAAGTATAAGAATTGTGAATAAATTATTTGTATACGTTCCGACTGAAGGAAATGTAGGTCCTACCACCCACAGAACTATTAGGACATCAAGAGCAATTGCAATGCGAAGACTTAACAATACTCGTATGGATGAGGCGAACGAAGTCTATGAGGATCGAAGAAACTAGAAGTTCTATTTTCTGCCTACCTCTCAGGGAACAGTTTCATTGAATTTACATATATATTAACAAGCAACAACTCCGAAGTCATAAATAAGCTTGTTTAATTTAATATCAATAGATTTATTTAAATGAAAATTTGTTAGAAACAAAAATACGGACATGATAATTTACCTGTTCTTTGTTGCTCATTAACGATTCCAAGATTTACTGTCATAGATGTAGTGTCGAGCAAAGCTTGGTTTATCAGCGTTGCGAGTTGTCAGACATCTATAAACAGCGAGATAAGTGAAGGTGACAGTAATTGACAGGTCGGCGGGCGCAGGACACTTGACGCACGTGCGACGGCCCGGGGTCCCCGTACTAAGCAGGATGTCTTATAAATAGACTAAATGCCTTTGTGATGGCATGCCCTCCGAAGGGTGGCGACATCCGGCTGCGATCGCGCACACGATTTGTTGCTAAAGAGGAAACTTATAAATAACTTCTTCAATTATTTCGAACCATTCAACTATAAACATGGAATGCTCGTTGCGCTTGAGTCATTGCGTCGCGAGTGCGCATTGCGCGCTGGAGTTGTTTGCGTGCCGGCGCCAGCGCACCATCGTACGCTGCTGATTGGTTCACGCGCACGTACCAGTTACCGAACTCTTATCGAACATTTTAGTGACTACCTATAGTGCCACCAAAATGTTTGATTAACAATACGGCTATTGTTTGATAAACAATCTCTCATTCATTTATATCAACGTGTGAATATTCAATATACATAACAATTCACTATATAATATACTGCCCTCTTAGTACATGTGTTATGAGGTAAAGTTACGATGGAAATCTATTTCATATTAATGAAACGGTGGCATTGGGCAATTATACATACGTATCTACCTACAGTATTATGAGGAAACACTGAGTTGAAATACCTTATGTAGAGTTAATGAGTTTTAGACACTCTTTGAGGATAAGGGATAATTTAAGAAAAAAGAATCATAAAATTATAGAAAGATCTAGAATTTACTATGGCTCATGAGGATCACTCGCAAGCGGAATGTTATTATTTTTTTATTTATTGTAAGAGGTATAATAAGTCTGAGTATCGCATTTCGGTTGACGTTGTTAAGAATACCTATATAGAACTGAGTCTTTCGTTCTAAGAGTACCATTTTCAGTGATTTCTTCAAAATGGCGACGTTTGAAATAAGCCACGAAAGGTATCAACAAGTATATCAACCAATATAATGCACAGAGTAGATTCAATCGGTGTTCTACATACATTTGTGTTGGCAATAATAAACATTTAAATACCAACGACGCAATAAAATCCGGATCCACAAAGAATGGGGATAAGTGTAAGCATGTGGGAATATATAGGTGCGCTCGTAGCGGTTGCACGTGTTAATCGGAAGGGTCCCGGTTCCCGACTCCCTCGGAACTCCTTTAAGATGAATGCGAGTATTGTACAGTACGTCGGCAATAGTGGAAACCGGCCTCTTTACACCAAACAAACAAGTGTTTCCGGTCAGGGAAGAACTACACTACAGAATACAGCGAGTATTCAGAATATTGTATGAATAATAGTAGCCATAGATACATATTATTAATAAAAATAATATAGATTTATTTCAGACCTGAGTCCATAGTAGTGTTAGTAACAATCGTCTTACATGCTAGGGTTTTTAATAAAGCTGAGTTTTAATTTACATGAAGGTGTACCCACCTCCCGCAACAGCGGTGAGTCCCACCTGTCCGCAAACACACTCTGGATGGTGTTAGTGCTGCCACGAAGACGTGTCGGCATGGAAGCGCACCGTTTCCTAATTATGGCAGCAAAACCATCGGTCCGCGCCTCTGCGAAAATTTCAGACTCACTACTACGCCTCGGCAGCCCCAACACCCTCCTAAGCGCGTTATTATACTGGACACGCTGGTCGCTGTATGACCGCTGCGTAAAGCTAACCCAAAAGCTGCACGTGTAAAATGATTGGCAGTATGCTTTGAAAAGCGTTATTTTCACTGATCTAGAGCAGCGTGCAAACCTGTGAGCCAACATGTTGCATCGGGCAGCCAGCGACCTACGCTCCCTCTCGATATCAAGGTGGTCCTTGAGATCTTCTGTGACCCAATGACCCAAGTATTTTAAAATTTATACGCACCCGGCACAAAACCTAAGCGAGAGTACTGGCAAATCGTTGTAGGTGATAGTGCCCTATTTAAACAACATCCATTCACTCTTTTTAACGTTATAGATGAGCCCATGAGTCGATGCATAAATTTCACAAATCGACAGAAATTTTCTAAGCGCAACGATTAATATATTATCTTTACTATATATACCTATTTGTTATATTGATGAATCTTGAAAGATAAAGATGTATATATTTTTAATGCGTTTACACTTTGCTGTAGGTATATAGGAATTCAGTGCGCATTGATGTACTTATTAAAGCCATCGATAAAGTTGGACTGGGTTGACTGACTTGTTTTATTGGGGTTCATCCTCTTCTACAAATTTATATGTAAGTACAACAAATTATAATAAGGTAATATTATCATCATCACAAATCTAGTTATTTGTATGTTTATTTGAAAGTAGAAAGGATTTAGATTTTGGTGACATCTAGATATTCGTCGCACATGATACGCAACAATCTTAAAGTTTTTTAACATATTATTACAGTTAATAGGTACTATTTATATTACATATTATTCTTTTGGGGCAATAAAGTATGTAGGTATATTTGAATTTGAATTTGAATAGGTACTTACATGTATCAGATGTCACTATTATCTAACCCTGAGTCTATAGGTGTTTAGTGTGAACCATAAATGTGTATTTAAAAAAGTAGATATTATATCAGTTATGATGATACCCACAGTACTAACTCTGCTTAGAAACCAGGCGGCTCTATGTACTGATATTGGCAAAACATTAGATAGTATAAAATACTGTTTCGCGGTTCCCGCGTAAATCACGGAGTTTCAATCGAATTAATTTAAAATAACCTTTGTCCTTTTCTTTACCCCTGGAAACGTGTATTTATGATTTACGAAATTTCATGATGATTGGATAACTAATTAAAGCGTCAAAGCGTAACAAATAAACAAACAAACAAGTTAGGATAACATTCAGATCAATTTTTTTTTAAATAATATTAGGTTTATTTCGGGTTTCGGGTATTATTTTAAGTTTTTTTTTAACTGAACGGGCTAGAGGAGAGCGGCGGGGCGGCTGCTCTGAAGTGTATGCACGGGCCCCGGGGCGTCTTTTAGTTTGTAGTTCGAACATTGAATACAACGAGTTCTACAGGTGGCGAGCGCGTCTCAATAGCGCTGATTACACCTCCATTCAACACCGCTCACCGTGCTTTACCTAGACAACCTGCTCCTTTGTGCAGAGGGCCAATTCTACTCACACATAAAAATTTGAAAAATAACAAAATACCTTTTTAATCCAAAAGACAAAATGCACATAATATTATTCCTGGACTGTGCTTACCCATGTATTGGTTGGTCTTTATTCTCCTACCATCTCGTAAATATACCCGTTCAAACAAAATAAGTTTCCAAATCAGTCCAGCAGTCTTCGAGTAGCCGGTCAAAATATACGTACACAAAAAAAACATACATATTAAGTCGAACATAGAGCCTCCTCCTTTTTGGAGTCGGTTAAAAACCGCACCAATCCTGCCTTGATAGAGGCCTCTCCACACACCGTACTCGGTTAAACCGATAAACTGTCACAACGGAGATACCTGTGGAAAGACGCTTATCGAGCTAGTGGTGTGTTTTTGTGTTTTGCGCGAGTAGAATTGGTACTCTATGTCCATCCCTAATAAATAATCTTAACGTAAATTGTTATTAGGTTCAGCTTATGAGTAAAACAACTAAATGTAAATATGAACATCAGGTCCCCAAAATATAATAAGACCCTAATTAAACAATACTAGGACATATTATTATCATCTTAATCTAAACAAATTTAACTGAGCGATTCTTGTGCAATATGTATATTAACTAATATTTTTATCTTGAAAATAGCTTTACCGATTTGATTAAAATTTTAAATTCCTTTACTAAGGGAACAGCTGATCTCTTCCACCCATACCTACCCATTATCGGCACCTAGCCAAACAATTGTCATTATAATGAGAATGAATATATTTCGGAGTTTTTTTATATTAACTAAGTATATTCATTTATTTGCACACGTCATAGCACAAAGATGGACGACGACGGACGACGAAAGACGGCATTCTCTGCCAGTCAGTGTTCGGATAAGAATAATAATAATTAATAATTTGTAACTAGGCATATTCCAGATAATAATATTATACTTATTCTAGATATGTACCTACCAGATAGTATTAAAATTATTGTATCCCTGATAGGTAAAACATGAATAATGTGGTAGTGCATAATAAGTGTAATGTAGGTGGATGCGCACGCGCAGCGCCCGCACCTCGTCGCGAGGCGAGCGACGCGCAACGATCGCCGTCGCGTCGGCGTCGTCGGCTACAGGAACTTCATTGTCTTCTGAATTTATTGAGGCTATTATATTTGCTTGTTCAAGCATGCTTTCATCGTTTGTTTATAATAACTTTGATCACTGACTGACAACTTCATAATGATTTTCAATAATCATTGTTTTATGAATCACAAACAATAGCCGTAATCAGAGTGCCGCCAATAATGTAGGTAAGTACCTACTACTATCACTATGATTTACTTATCCAAAATCGAAAGCTAAAGCGAAACACGTAGGATGTGAGAAAGTAGGTAGGTTTTGAACTTTCTATTTTTGTCAGGACGTTATACTTGAGGTGCTGGAGCCCAGTATGGGTACCCACATGGACTTACGTGAAATTTTCAAGTATTGATATGATTTTAAAGCGTATAAGAGGCAATTCATTCAGGCATATGCCCACTTATCTAGACTTTTCTCGCAGTTTCAACCACATGATATTTAATTTATATTTTATTAATGGATTATTTATTCCTATCCTATCCATCCTAATCCTAAATCGGATAATGCAGGTAATTACTGTGAATGACAGTTTGTCCCACAAATTATTATTAATGACAAATCATACATAAATCAGGACGGTCCGAGTCCTTCCATTATATGCATCCTATATTATCATAACGAAGAGTACTAAAACTCTATTACTAGTTTAATGGTTCAAGTGTACTCGTACATTACAGCAATGCGCTCAAGTTTTAACCAACGTAGGTACGTACCTAGTGCGTAGATTTTCATAATACTTCCGCTGCAATTTTTTTTTCTTTTATACGTGGGTATATAGGTATATACTTGAAAAGTTTGAAACGTTACAAACATAAAACAAATCCAAGGACTTAGCCAAAATTATGTTTTTATTTTAGCCTGCAATATTTTATATTACGTATAGTAGGTATTATAAATTTTATAAACCTAGGTAATTTTGATTGAAATTGTAATTGAAATTGAATTCAATTGAATTTCATTGAATTTCATTTCTTTCAATTTAAATTTCAATAATTTTGATTCACAATAAGTTAGTGCTAATGTGAGCTCTCTATCATCTCTTTAAGCACATCGCAAATGCATGCTAGAAGTTTCATTGGTGGAATTCGTGGCAACTTATAAACGAATTTATTTACTACATTTCATTATATTACAGTATTAATTATCTATGAACTACAAAAAAAGAGAAGTAGATATATTTGCCCATTTACACAATTTATTTTAATTCTCTATTGTTGAATTAATATATTTTTAAACGTATTAAACAATAAAAAATCAAAGCTATTACAGTAACAGCAACACAACAGACTTTCTTTACCTATACGCATAATTTTTCAGTCTTACATAAGTGAAAACTATAATTATGGATGTTACTAAATGATTTAAAGTAACCGAACGCAAAATTACATAACTTCAGTTTGTTTATTTTTAATAATACAATGTGAATAATTGTAGACGAGCAGAAAATGTGAGTCCACCCGTTTGTGACCGACTAAGAATCGACTTAGTCATTCGTAATCGACTGATGTAATGAAAAAAAAAATCTATACTCGGTCATACTTAGAGGTCATTGTCATCATCCTTACTAATATTATAAATGCGAAAGTGAGTTTGTTTGTTTGTTACGCTTTCACGTCTCAACGGCTGAACGGGTCATCATGAAATTTTGTATGCACGTTGTCAGGGGTACAGAAAAGGACATAGGGTACTTTTTATCCCAGAATTCCCGCGGGAACACTGAAATTACTCCGGGTGAAACCGCGGCGGACAGCTATTGCACAATAAAGTCGGTTAAAAAGGTTATTTGATTTGACGTGTTGCAACTAGGCCTTATTTATCATCATTATTAATAATATTACCTATATTATTACAAACTAGGTATATAATTGCGTAGTTGACAATAATTACTCACATAATGAAATGTTACTGAAGCTATATTACATGAATAAAGAACTAATAAGAAACTGTACTCATATTTTTATCTTTAACTAGCTGTGCCCCACGGTTTCACGCGCGGTAACTTAGGAGTTCCCGCGGGAATTCCGGGACAAAAAGTACCCTATGTCCTTCTCTGTACCCCTGACAACGTGCATGCCAAGTTTCATCCAAATCCGTTCAGCCATTTTTGCGTGTTTGAGTAACAAACATTTCCCATTTATAATATTAGTAAGATACTAGCTATGCCCCGCGGTTTCACCCGCGTGAAACTTTTTTTATGTAACAACTTTTTTCCCGACATCCAATTTAAATAAAAAAGCCTATAGGTGGTAAGTAGCTCCAGACTAAGCTTATTATATCTGTGAAAACCGCAATCCGTTCAGTAGATTTGGAAAGACAGACAGAAAGACACAAATGAATTTTATAAACTTTTTTGTGGTTGGTTACTCTTCTTCTATCGCCCCCTGTCAATTTTTGTTAAAAATATACTCAGTGTACAGAACCACGGATTCTACTATTTTATTATATGTAGTATAATTTATAAAAGATAGATACTATTGAGGACTTTTTTGTAGATCTTTTGAAGACCATCATCTTTGTAATACATACTTTTGGTGTATGATCAACGTAGGCGAGGATATAAGAGCTCGAAAGCGCATTTTCATTCGACTTGCTTCAAATTTATCGTCACTGCTCAGCTCCTATGAGTCTTAGCGTTATGTTAATAGCCTATAACCTGCCCAGGAGTATGGACTACAATCGTACTAAGTTTGGTTAAAATTTTTTCAGTAGGTTTTGACCCATGCGTACAAATACAGACAGACAGACAGATAGACAGACAAAAAATTTACTGATTGCATTTATGGCATAAGTATCGATCACCATTCATCCTCCAATATTATTTTTTAATATATATTCAATGTACAGAATTGACCTCTCTACAGTTTTATTATAAGTATAGATAATATTCTCGGTTATATGGTATATTATATCAAAATATTTATTACTAGCTGTTCCCTGCGGTTTTACCCGCGGTAATTTTGGAGTTCCCTATGTCCTTTTCTCTACCCCTGACAATGTGTATGCAAAATTTCATGGGATTTTACCGGTGTTAATTTCGGAGTTCACGCGGGAATTCCGGGATAAAAAGTACCCCATGTCCTTCTATGCACCTCTAACAACGTGTGCACAAAATTTCATGATGATCGGTTGAGCCTTGAAGGCGTGAAAGCGTTACAGACAGACAGATAGACAGACAGACAGAGTTACTTTCGCATTTATAATATTAGTAGAGATTAGTAACAATAATTGTTCACGCGGTAACTGAGCATCTTATATACCATTAATGCCTAATGTTATTTCGATAAGAATTAGGTTAGTATACATCAAATTGTTCAGAAATCAAACGCAATTATTACGATGACTGAGTTTTTTAAGTAAGTATTTTACAGTCAGTTGAAAGTTTGAGTCCTCGTCAAATCACGAATTTAAGTTCAAGACACGTCGAAGTGATTTACCTTTCTGTGGCACTTAAATATTTCGAAGGCCATTAAACTGAACGAGATTTCGTCGGAGACGATGGCCCGTAAAAGTTTCGCAAGACTCGGTCGTAACCCATTTCGGTTATAACGCGCCGTGACGCGTCCAACTTTTACACGGCGAGCGGAGAAAATAGGGAGACGGGCATCACCGAAAACAACAATGCGGTACTGTTACCATAATGACACTTTATGAGCACAAACATCGGACCGTTGGCGAACACGACTCGGCCGCGGTCGCGGTGCACGAATGTGCTCCGTCTGCGTATTGTTTCCGCATTATACCGCGCGGCGCCCGCGCCGGGCCGCGGCTTCGGCACGGAGGACGACGTTGATGGCTCGCGGACAAAGGCATCCATTGCAACAGACGACGCCGCGACGTATCGGACTCGACCTCCACTGACATTCGGCTTGTTTCTTACAATGATTCCGATCGCGAAACTCATTATTTCCTGATCTGCGTCCTATAACGCAATGTTTGTCTACAGTAAACTTGATATCAATAAAAATATGTCCAAAATCACTATAAAAATATTTACATACTTGGGTTTGGACTACTAACAATTATTATTTTGAAATTAACTTATTATTATTAAGTGAAATATAAAGTATGTGTTGTCCATATTTATACCTATACACAGTACCTATACACTTGGGAATAAATGAAATCTATTTCTATTCAGAGCAAGTGCAGTTTGATTTATTTTGTCCTGGAACTATCGAACCGATTCTAATAATTCTTCTACTGTTAAAAGAATCTACAGGATACCTATATAATACAGAATGCTTTTATCCCGCAAATAGAGTTTCTGAAGGAGTCTCGAAAACAACGCGGGAATTGGTATACCGTGGGTTAAGTTGTAGGTATTCTCGCCAAAAAGGATGTTACTATGAATAAAAATAATAATAATCTGATTTTCACGACCATACCACATGCACTAACAATACTTACTATCGTAGCATACGTATTTGTGATACAATGTCGATAAATAAAGAAAAAAAAAATTACATTTAAATATTTACTGAATTTACTTAATCAAACAGTCTATAGACTGTACTAAGATATAAATAAATTTTATCGAGCCATTTTATCGATTCTTGTCGACATAATATTGTATCGTTTTGGCGACGAGAATCGATAAAATGGCTCGATAAAATTTTATCGTGTTGCGCATCTTAGCCCCGCAGGGAAAACAATCAAACAAATAAAAAATATAACACTAAAATACTGTACGCGATTATAGAGGTGACAACTTTTACTATATAATATATAGGTATTTAAAACGTTTTGGGGTTATATAGGTATAATAATTATATAGAAAATGTGTCCTATAGAAACTCTCCACTTGTCCGTGCCTTACACTGCCTCAATGCACTTCTCGCATCGGCTCCTGACTGATTTGTTTGCCAGTCGATGGATGTGTGTGCGCGATGAATGTTTGATAGTACGGGAGATACCGATGCTAATTCGGGAGTGACTCGAGCGTCGTTGGGACCTATTGGGTTTTGAAGATTAGGAGATATAAACAAAATAAGGTCATATGATATTTTTTCATTCACCGGTGGGTTTAGCTTCTACAGGCTTTCAAAAATGTAAAAAAAAATAGTAAAATGGAAATACTCGAGCGCGTCAGATATTGTAGTTTAGATACTCCAAGGTGTCTCTGATATCGAAAATATATTCATCTGCCGATTTGCGTGGTGGGGGTGGCCATCCGGAAGTGGAGAAAATGAAAAAAAAAACATTTACTCCAGCGCGTCAGATATTCAAAGGGGATGTTAAGTGAGCCCTAAAAATGCTCCCCTTCGAAAATCTGCCAATTTGGAGGTGACGCAAGGTAGTAGCGAATTTTTGAAAATGCAAAAAAAAATCTCAATTTTGAAATACTCGAGCGTGTCATATTATTTTACAGAAGGTTCAGCTTGCAGTCCAAGTTATGTTGGCTTAAAATCTGACAATAATTTTGAGGGGTATTATTAATCTGACTGCTAGAAACAAAAATTATGATTTATTTTTAAGATTTTTTTTTCTTTCTGACGTAAGTTTAATAATTTTATGAGCTATTTCTTGTTCACAAAAAACACACTTTATATTTCTATGAAATATTATGTAAAAGCTCACAAAATATTATTCACAAAACTAACTTTAAAGCACAAACAAGCCAGAGCGTTTTACATATAATAACATGAACGCGTTGTTTTGTGATGAGCTTTATTATATAATATATATATAATTACATTAAAGTGAAAGGTTATAGGTGAACCTATAGTTTGATGTAATACTTACCTTAACTTATTTTAATATGTATTTTAACCGACCAAAAAAAGTTATAATTTGACACGTTTAGCGCCGTGATATACTGTGATGACGTTATGGCGACGGAAAGTAGTGTGAGGACGGTGCGAGAGAGTGAGAGATAGAGAAAAAGTAAAAGGGAAAGAAAGACAGAGATATGAATAGGTACATGTTTCACTGCAGCTGCTCGTTCGATTCGAAGACGATTTTTGTTTCTTCGGCTTATGAAAATCGGCAGATTATATTTTTCCCGCTATCCTTGAGTTATTTACTTTAAAATAAAAAATAAATCAACTGCGCTCGAGAATGTCGAAGTTGCGTTTTTTTTTTGCAAGTTTGTGATCCTCTAACTCTCTTACGTCACGTTCAAATGGTCAGATTATTCATATACATACTTCTCACTATGTAATTAACCCACCATATCTTAATCTGACGCGCTCGAGTATTTCGAGTTATCGATTTTTTTTTACTAATCTGATCGGTTATTCTAGACGCACCCACCAGTGTAGAGGGCCTATATTTGGTGGAGGTACTCAACATGGTGCAAGGTACCCCCCTTATGTTCATCTGACGCGCTTTAGCTAATCCACAAATCCCCTCTTGGCGGTCCGTACTATGAGGTATTGCGAGCGGATGAATGCATCAAAAATTTAGCGTCTTAGGTTTTATCGTGTTGTAGTTTACTAGTAGT
The DNA here is from genome assembly GCA_907165275.2 of Zygaena filipendulae. Lineage (NCBI taxonomy): Eukaryota > Metazoa > Arthropoda > Insecta > Lepidoptera > Zygaenidae > Zygaena > Zygaena filipendulae. The sequence continues at coordinate 7,283,731 of OU015649.1, forward strand.
CTTAGCGTATTTGTATTATTAACTTCACAGTGCCTTAGTTTTACTGTAATGCTGTGAACTTTTTTGTGTTATAAATAAATAAATAGAACCCCAAAACGTTATAATACCTATTACATATTTTATTATATAACTTATTCTCACTATGCTTTCCAAAAGATCACAAACAATTTGGCTATTATTGTGTCTTGAAGTTGCTGCAACAAACATTTGTCAATAAAGGTAAATATTAAAATATAAAAGTAGTATATAGTGACGAGTAATGAAGTTTTGGAATATAATATCCTACCAAAAACATTTTCATGTAAAATGATGCCAAGACGAGTCCATATGACGGGCACTGTCAAAAAGCTATCAGATCTCATGTAGAGCCAAGCTAATAACTCTACACACCCTAACTCTACAAGGCCTAACTTCACAAACTCTACCTACACCTTAGTCAGAATATATATAGTTTGGTACAATCCAAACCCAAGTTATAAGGGTTCAAAAAAACGACGAAGCGCTTCGAGAAAAGATAGGTAGTGATGATACGAAGTACCCGAGAAAATTTGGAACTTGACACAGGCGAAAAGCGGGGAAAGTGATAGTACAATTTTTTAAGTTTTGACGGCGTTTTTGCAGTTTTGTGATATAAAATATCTGGATAAAATTACAATTACATTCATGCAACATTTTCTCTATATTTTTTTTATTAAAACATCGAGGCATAAAAATATTTATCTCACATTCATCTCGTTTTATACACAAAATAGCTTTAAAATCGCATCACAATAATTAGCTAACTTCTCCAAAACTTACTTAAAATAAAGCGATAATTCGAAAATTGTGATAATGATAGCATAGACCACATAGCATTACACGGTGGGCGGTCGCCTCTCCCGTGGGCTGTGACACGTATCAACATTAGCACGCGTAGGGACCAGTGTGGCCGTCCAGCGTTCAAGCACGCGATCGGTATTGAAGGGCTTGAAAAATTTACAGCACGCCGGTCAAACAAGGCAAACTGAGCCCACCGGCTTTGTGCTGTGAAAATGTGATTAATAAACGTGCAGGGCCCTTATTCACTATAACTAACAACATTCCTTGCCCATAACGCGTGTCCCAAAAATACAATCCCAAACTCTCCTGATGCCAAAATATTAGAAATAGCTGTTCCCCACAGTTTTATTTACCCGCGTTAATTTCGGAGTTCCCGCGGGAATTTCGGGTTACTATATATGTTATAATATGTTACTGCCTATGTTACTTAGGGATAATGTAGCATTCTAATGGTGAAAGAAATTTTGAAATCAGTCCAGTAGTTTTTGAGTTAAATCATTTCCCCTTTATAATTTAAGTTTAGATTTAGATAAATATCCTGTATGCCATAAGTACGTTATAAATGATATTACATATTTAAGTAAAACTTCTTTGAGCACAAGTGAAAACAATTTTTATAGCGCGTTATCTTAACCTGTCGTGTTATGGTCATAGTGAATAAGGGCCCTGTAGATTTTATCTGCTACATAGCTCCTAAGATTAAATTGAACTGCTTATTTGGTAAACGAAATAACTCATGTAACAACTGATCGCCAAAGTCCATCTACCCTCTCCCTATTTGACTTGTCACCGACTACAAATCGATCAGTGGAAGAAAAAACTAATCCTACTAATATTATAAATGTGAATGTGTGGATGTTTGGATGTTTGGATGTTTAGATGTTTAGATGTTTAGATGTTTGGATGTTTGTTACTCAATCACGAAAAAACGGCTGAACGGATTTGGATGAAATTTGGCATGCACGTTGTCAGGGGTACAGAGAAGAACATAGTGTACTTTTATCCCGGAATTCCCGCGGGAACTCTGAAATTACCGTGGGTGAAACCGCGGGGCACAGCTAGTAATAAAATATTACTTACAAGTATTTTTGTCTTTTGGATGAAATCTGTATTTTGTTATTTTTAGCTTTTTAATATAGGTAGTGCATAATTATTTATTTTTGAAAGTCAGTTTTTTTATTGTTTATTTTTTTTTTATTTATTTCACGCTTTTAAGTGAGTCTGTTAATAATTTATCTAAGTTACAATAGCCTAATGTCAACTACTCATCACCTTTTATAAAGTATTGCTTTTCCCGATAGGAGTTTTTCTGGTACTTCACCATCAGTTCCATTTCGCCATAGGCATTGTGACGAGGATAAATTGTTTAGAAACTATGTATATTAAAGTAATCGAATCAGAACCTGTGAAGTACTTACTTATTATTGATTTGTTCCGATGACCATCTAGGGACTTCATTATCAATTCCATTTCTCCAAATTGTACTTTCCGAAAGCAAATAAACGATTTACTGTAAAAAATACCGAAATCGGTTCAACCTGAACATACATAAAAGAAATCGTACATACAGCCATACACAGAACCTCCTTTTTTAGAAGTCTGTTAAAAACGGTCTAAAACAATATACTAGTAATGATTACTTACTGTATACGTAATACGTACATAGCACGATCACATGTTGGCGCGGGCCAGGTGCAATAATCTCGGCAGTTGTCGCCGCGCACGCGCACCCTCACTGAGCTTTAAATAAATTTCAATACATAAAAAAGGAATCTATCAAAAGATGGTGACGCTAAATAAACCGGTACTCGGGGGCAACTATGCAGTGCTCCGGCGCAGATCGCTCGCCCTCCGCGAACAAAACACCGTTTGCTGGGTGCGCAAACAAGTTATGATTAAATGAAAAGGTGTCCCGGAACGGGTGTGTCCGCCGCCGTCTGCTCTAAATAATTACATTTCATTTGACATCTAGTTTCCATTATCCATACTACCTAATATTATAAATACGAAAGTATCTAAACTATGTCTGTCTATCTGTAACCTTTTCACGCCTTAACTAGTGATCTGGCGATCATCATGAAGTGTTGTCAGGTGTGGGCACAGAAAAATATGTATATAGGGTACTTTTACCCCGGAATTCTCGCTGGAACTACGAATTAACGCGAGTGAAACGTTTCGCGTACAATTTTACGTTTTCAACTCACCGAACCATAGCACTCTGTAAAATTAACCACCAACTTAAAAACACAAAAAATATTGGTAGCGAAACTTCTGTCACTTCCTTGAAACCTACATTGATTTTATATGTTTGTCCTGAAATATAATTGTAGTATATAATTGTATTTTCATTTCGTTTCATTTTCCTTTTCAATTAGGTACTTAAAATTTCAAATATTATATCATGGCAATCTTTATGTGCAATAAACGGCCGTTTATTTATTTTGACACACGCGAGGGAATAAAAATATCCGGTGACCTAGAAACATAAAATTTGCAAGAATATAGGGGAAAGATATTTATTAGTTACATAACAAATTTTGTTTTAGTTGAGTTTTCTAAATCTTCGAGACACGATTCTTGTGATTTACCGGTTTATACAGAACCGAGTCCGAGTTTTAAACCGATTTAAATATGATTTACATCATGTTATGGGTAACAAAATTATGTTATGGATATCACAAATTAAGTAAACAATAACGGAACTGTTACCCACTGGTACAGTACTAGTACAATATACCGCGGCGTTAATCCGCCGTCAAACGATCAACTTGCATGCGCAAGCGCCCCGTTACTAGCGTATAGTAGTTACGTGCCCCCGTGCAGCACTGCGTTGCTGCAGCTGCCCTTGCAGCGACCCCAGGTCTTCAATCCCCTTTTAGCCCCTGCCTCTATAAATATCATCTCTGAGAAACAAAAAATATTGAACGATGATAAAACTTAAGCAAAAAAAATCACAGAATGTGGGAAACTAACGGTTTTCGTGTTTTTACAATATACTTCTTTTATATTCACATACATTTTATGAGAATAGCGACCCTGGAAAAAAAAAAACCTGTATTTTTACTCCGTTACCTTTATTTAGCATTGTCTACCTAGTACCTATAGATATATTTCATCCTTAAAATGAGAATAAATATAGAATTGTATAGATAATTATTATGAACTAGCGGTTTCACCCACGGTTATTTCGGAGTTCCCGCGGGAATTCTAGGATAAACTATAAGTACATGTAAACCTTCCTCATAAATCACTCTGTCTATATAAGTGAAAACCGCATGAAAATCCGTTCAAGTCATTTTGAGTTTATCGCGAACAGGCAGACAGACAGACGCGGCGGAGAACTGTTTTATAATAGATAATATAATTATGTAACGAGTAAATAGTACAAAACAAAGTGACTAACCGCATTTATTAAATTATATTTCCGCTAAATTCTTTCAGACTATGCAACGGCTTTATTGTTTACTAACTGTGCCTCGCGGTTTCACCCGCGGTAATTTCAGAGTTTCGCGGGAATTCCTGGATAAAAAGTAAGTAGGTACCCTATGTCCTTCTCTGTACCCCTGACAACGTGCATGCTAAATTTCATCCAAATCCGTTCAGTCGTTTTTGCGTGATTAAGTAACGAACATCTAAACATCCACACTTTCACATATATATATATTATTGTTTATATGTAGGTTAGGTGCGGGTGCGTATAATAGGAGTCATTGTAGGAATCTCAGAATTTCATGCGAGCGAAATCGTGGGGAACAAAATATGATAGTAATTAGTAACTTAATTTTTCATAACTGTTCTAAGACTTGTGCTCAACAGACCTAGGAGTTCCAAGTGTATTTATTAAACTTTACATTAATTTGAAACTAATTAATCACTAGCTGTTCCCCGCAATTTAAATCGCCTTAATTTCGGAATTCTCGCGGGAATTCTGGGCTAAAAGAACCCTATGACAATGTGTATAGAAAAAAAACATGATGACACATTCGCATTTATAAGTAAAGGGATTCCGTAACTTCTTGTCGTATGCCATTTAAAACAAATAAAGTACTAAAACTAAATCTAGGTATTTCCTATATAGTAACTTAACACCTATAAATAGCTCAACATAGATTTAATGCTTATTTACATGTTTTAAATTTTTGTACAGTCAGCATGGAGAATATGTAGACACTTTTGTCAATATTTGAACTTTATTACTGTCGTAATAAGACTCAAAGCCTGTCAAAAGTGGTAACATATATCTGCTGCAGCTGACTGTGTATGTAGAGCTGCATTGACGAGGTATACTCATATAGCAGGGGTGAAAGGTGGCTGTGCCCGGTGGCGGCGTGGCGCGGCGACGCGACGCACCGGCCGGCCGCGGTCGCATAGCGCACTCGCTCGCGCCGCGCCGCTTGTAGCGTGTGCCGAAATCTCATCTGTTGCACTATACAGCATGATCACTAAATATTTTATTAAAAGCCATTTTAAATGTTGTTGTTTATTTATTTATTAGAAGAAAGGTCAACAACATTACAAAATAATATATTGACTTAGAAAACAATAGAAAAGCCATTAATTGACTGCTACGTAAATAATAATTCGTTATACTTTGTAGTCGTACCGCAATTATCTGTCCAAGTGAGTGAACCTACAATATTTAATAGGTACTCTGATGGTGGGTTAGTATTATTGCTAGTTTTTATTATTTTGCTTAAATTGTTATTTTAAATTGGTGTTTCATTATTACATCCTATTTATGTAGGTACTTAATGCAATAAAAAAGTTTCTAAGGAACTAACCTAATTGGTTCTAAATCCAAATGTAGCTATGTAATAAAAATAATAACCCGTTTGTGTTTGAAACACCCTATATGAGCAAACTCAATCCATTTGTATTAAAAGTGTTTATAAAAGCGTTGAATGGTTCTGTGTGCTTTATATAGAAATTCTACGGTCTGCCATTATTTAAAATTATACTATTCACCTACCTGCAAGCCGTTTTCGATGCAACCGAAATGGCTTAAACGACAAGTAACGAGATTTGCGATCTTAAGCTCTAAAGAAAAGTAAACGACTGATGAAAATTTTGAACTTTATAATACACTATTAGGGTTCAATTTATTGCTATCAGTTTAAATGAACATAACAGTGCAGTAGCTTAACAGTCTTTTAAAAATCCCTTAGTGAATTTTCTGTGATATGACCTTTTAGAGGTGGGTTTTCGGAACAATGAATGGGGGAGACCCTAATCGTTACGCTCAGAACCAAAAAGTATTGCTGCGGCAGAAAATAAGCGTAGTGTAGGGGTTGTAGTGGCGGTTACGTTGTTTTTGCTTGGGGTTGTTTGGTGCAGATGTGCGATTCGGGTACAGACATGTGATTCTGCACTCGCTGCCAGCTGTTTGCTGGCATAGCTGTGCACTGATTCAATGCGGGGTCGGTCTTCCTTCACTCGTGGGTGCATAAGCTTTGTATTAAACATATGTATGTGTGTGCTCGCCTATTAATACAAACATGTATCTACTCACACAACTATAACAGTAGGTAATATTCAGGTGTGCAGATCATTCCACTTCTTTTCTTAACAACGACGATTTTTTGCGCAAGACTTGCTTTCGTTTAAACGTCATTTTATGCTCGGGACTTGTGAAATACATATTTTTGACTTACCATTGTTTGCTACTGTAGGTTATCTCTATACTTGTTTAAAAGTTCCCTATGCTGAAATTACCTACATATATCTACATAAATCCAAGCATTAGAGCAACTCTTAAATTGCTGCTACATTAAAACCCTTTAAATACAATTTTAAAACCCAAATTGTTCATCATATCATACATATTTAGAAAAATAATTAATTTGATAAAAATTTCTAATTCTAATTATTTACTACTTTAAACCAAAACACATACCTACTATTTAATGAAATTCAAAAGAACAGCTTTTATGCAAACAACTCAATGCAGTAAACAATTTTATGATACTGAAAAAGCAGTAAAATTATGATTTGACAACTTTCCACCGTGGCCTTAGTGAAAAACTGCACAAATTTCGGGCCCCTAATAATAGGAACCTAACGCGCGAAATTGAAATTAACCGCCGCCGCCGATAATTTGACATTGAGAACGCACTAGTATACAGCGTACATACCTACATGATGTATACATCCACCACCTGCCCTTGCGCCCCTGTCCATCGCTATTTCCGCCATAGTGCACGACCCCCGCTCCCCCTTCGTCCCGCGCCGCGCTCGTGCCGCGACCGTTACGCACGCGCCCCGGCCCCCGCGACACAGCACCTGGCGACGCGACGCAGCCGCGCAGCCGCCCCGAGCCGCTAACAAAACGCTCGCGGGGCCCATACCACACCGCATATCTTCACACTGATAACGTTAACAGATACGTAGTACATTAATTAGTAATTACTGATCACATACCTTTACCGATCCCAATAAAACGATTCTTGAAAATATTTTTTTAATATGTAGATTTTGGTAGATAGGTAGTTGGTTTTTGATATTTTTGTGAGTCTAAATACATATCATACCAACACCTAAATTGTATTCGTATGTAATAATAGCAGCTGTGCCCCGCGGTTTCACCCGCATGTGAAATTGAAACTTATATAAAACTTTATTTACCACACTATCAAAAACTTCACGAAATATGCTATGTAATGTTGAAATGCATAGTATATGTAGGTATTACAATTTTTCATTTATTTAAAATCTTGAAATTTTAAGAATTAGCTTTCGGTTTCGCTTATCTGATTTTTAGGCAAAACAAATCATTTGGCTGTGTTAAATTTCTGTTCAGCCGTTTATATGTCACTAGCTGTGCCCCGCGGTTTCACTCGCGGTAATTTCGGAGTTCCGAATCCGTTTTCGAGTTTTCGAATTCCGGGATGGAAAGTACCCCTGACAACGTGTATGCAAAATTTTATGATGATCGGTTGAACCGTTAAGGCGTGAAAGCGTAACAGACAGACAGACAGATAGACAGCCAGAGTTACTTTCGCATTTATAATATTAGTGGAGATTATGTACCTACTTAATATTGTAGATAGGGTCTCACTCGTACAAAGTATAGGCACCAACTTTTTTTGGTCGAAATAATTGGTCTAAACTATTATTAACCCACATTTAACCATATTGTGTGGGGCGTGATGTGTTTACGTTTCCCAAGCGCATGTAGTATATTATAGACTTACATATTATAATTTGAGATAAGGCATTCATTCACAGGGTTTTAACGACCAAGATAATGAAAATCACTTCGACTATTCTTGTGAGAAAAAAATGTAGACAATTGTTTGTTTACCTAATTATTTGTTCAAATTCAAATATAGATACTTTATTCCTCGTAAGGAAATATGTAGGTACCTACACAAGACAGACGAGCTGAAAACGACGGAGCTAGATCCGACTTTATTGTTAGATGCAATTTTTTTTAAGAATGTGATAAGAGAGGTGGCAAAAACGAGAAGCGAGTGGTGAGTGCATAGTTTAGGTATGGTTTCTTTTTGTAAGTCCACATTGCGGAATTCTCATACAAACTTCCATCACCTAGTTTAAGGGGTGGGGGATAAAAACTACAAGTTCTATAATTTTTTTGTTGTTTGTGTACTAATACTAGGTTACATGCCAAATTTCAGCTTTCTAGGAGATTAGGAAATACCTTAAGAATTTTGATGATCATCAGTGAGTCAGTGACGAAATCAGGGTTTTCTAGATATAAATAAAATCTAAAGTAGGTACCTATAAGAGCTATGCAATTAAAACTTTATATGTTTGATAAGTCCGCTATTGACAACATATCCCGAGAATTTAGTTTATCTGGTATAATCCAAACCCAACTCTACACCTTAGTCAGAATATATATAGTTTGGTACAATCCAAACCCAAGTTATAAGGGTTCAAAAACACGACGAAGCGCTTCGAGAAAAGATAGGTACCTAGTGCTCCCGCTTCGCTTGGCTCGTCTTGGCGGGGGCACTACACCGTGCCCCCAGATTGTAAATGATAATCACTGCAGATGATTAAAATGTTATCTTTCGATGGGTGCGGGAATAAATCATTAAAATTTATTTCTTGACACGTTTGAAACTGACTCATAAGTAGGTAGGTACCTACTGTCCTACCTATTAGGATGTCAATTCATCGTCATCTAAATTGCATACTAGGCAATGCATTAAATAATGCTATTCATGTGTACAACTTCATATAACAATCGGATAGGTAAAGTAGATGGACAGAATAATGTCCACTATGTAATAGGTACTTTAATAAAAATAAGAAAGATCCATTTTACTGTTGAAATTCTCATTGCGGTTAGCACCTTGCTTTGCAATTTTACAATAGAGTTCCTCCTGTGAGAAAACCTAATTTAGTTAGGGACACAACAGTCTGACCTGTGAGAATCTTTACTGGTTGCACAATAAATGTATACAACAAAGAGCTTAGGACGTTATATTTCCGCGTTGCGAAGGGGTTGTTCATAATACATATATATATACCTACAGGTATCTTGTTTGATGATCGGTCCCACAAGGAAATTTTTTAGTTGTTTTGCAAAACAGGTTTTGGATTTCCGGTTACGTAATATTTTTAACATCCATGAATATTAATATCACTGATAATTTTTAATACACTGCACCATACCTATCCTTTCAATAAGTTGGACCCGAACCGAACAGATGCAAAATGAAGAACTAGATAAATATGGTTTTCATTTAATCTATTTTGTCTGGAAGAGATCGCTAATAAATAATGATACAGTATGTTTACAAAAACTAATTTTTGTAAACACACTGTATCATTATTGTTGTGTACAATAAAGTGTATTCTATTTTAAATTTATTTTTATTTCTGTCGATTTTATTCCAAAAGCACAAGAATTTGATTCGAGAGAAGATCAATAGTTACATAAATATATTTAGTCCATGATATCAAAAATCACCAACTATGACTTTCTACTGATAAAATAACAATAACAAATAACAAACCCTTTTAGTTTTTGGTATCTGTTATAGCAAATACAGTCCTTATTCGTATTGGCATTCATTATTTGAAGACCCGGTAGTAGGTCATCATGCCTATCCGGGTTCGATTCCCGGTGGGAGTGGACTTTGTGTGATGATCACAGGGTGCCATTCTCCAGTCTGGCCGTGTTTAATTATGTATCTAATATCTATGATATAATATATATGTAATAATATGTAGTAGGTAGTATATACCACGTTTGCTTGGTTCCACGACACAAGTAGATCTGTGTGTTGTGAAGTGGATTATTATTGTTCTTCAATAAGAGAAGAAGTAGAAATTTTTACGTGCTCAAAATTGCAATAAAGTTGATCTTATTGTGACTTGGACTTGTTGTAAGATGACCTAATCACAACGTGATAATGAAACAACACTGTCTTTGTCTCACAATAGTTGTATACATACGTACGTGTAGTTACTAATGTAGGTACCTGAGTTAATCATAATTGAAGACGTAAAAGGAAGACGAGACTAACTTCAGGAAGGAGGGCAAGGTCAGCCGGAACGATAATATTATGTTATAACAATGCCTGTTTTGTATCTACCTACCTATGTGTCACCTCATAAGTAGGTCTCAGTTGTAATTAATACAGAGTATTCGAATAAAAAATATCGGATCTATATATAGCCGTTTTCTCCCTCTTTCAAACGAAGTACGAGTAAGAGAATGGGTAAATATACGTACTTACCTACTGAAAGTAGTTACATTATCTATTATTGACAATATTATGGAAAAGATACAAATGTATATCTATTATTATTTTTCTTAAAATCATGCAACGGTTATAATGTTCAAAGGTTTTTAACCCCAAGGAATTTTTGAGCTTTGTATCGGAAAGAATTAAAGGAGCATATCGCACAGAGACGGTGAGGCTGCGGTGCTGGTTGCGCAGACGCAGGTGTCGCCGCCCCCCGCGCTGCACCCCGCCGCTGCCATCGGCCGGCCCCCTGCTAGCCACCGATTGGGCATGGCGCACGTGCGCTCACTATGCGCCGCCACCTGGTTGCCGCTGACGGGGAGCGCTTATAAGCGGCGAGCCTTCCCTCGCCGCACCACACAGTTTTCGAACGCCGATGAGTGCACAAGTCAGTGGTGCCTAGAACACACGCAACATCACCGCTGACGTAACAACGTGATGATTGGATTGTTTGACGTACAGTGATTTTGTGATAACGTTTCGAACTATTTAATTAAAAACAATTGCTATTATAAAGTGAATCAAGTGCAAGATGCTCGTGGAGGATTCGCAAATGTCTCATTCTTTGATGTCGAAGAAGTATGCGCACTGTCCGCTGAAGAAGCGGCCGGTGCTAGTGCGGGAGGAGCGGCCGGCGACGCCGCCCACTACGCCGCCTCATCCCGCCCACCTCGCTACTAGACCCGCTTGTTATGATTATTACGGTAAGAACCTATCCTATGTATTAAAAAAAACAGTAAGAGTAAGCTCTTAAAATAACAACTTTTGTAGAGATTTTTAAAAAAACGTTAATGACACTAAAACGTGGGAAACATCAAATTTATGTTTTAGACTCATAAAAGTATGTATAATTTTATTTATTAAATACATAATATTTAAACTAAATTTATGCAATTATAATAAGTATTGAATAGTGTGTAAAGGGTGAAAAAAAAATTACTAGTCCACTGGTTATTTGCAATCTGTTATAAATATATTTATTGAGTAGAGTTGCATTTTTAAAACTTCGTCACTTTAAAAAGATTTTTTGAAACGATAGACAGTAAGCTTACCGAGAATTTTTTGTTTATCAACAGGCAATACCGAAAATGATGAGCCACAGAATCTAAGCACAAAGCCAGAAGATCTCTCTAAAACCGGAAATTATCCTAGTAAGGCTTCTTCCCCGGTGGCTGCGGCAGCCGTCAAAGTAGAGCCTAGGGAATGGTCGCAGCAGCAACATCTAGATTATCTAGCGGCATGTCGTGCCCGCCTTGATCCCGCCCCAGCTGAAATTGCACGACCAACGCCACACTACGCCTACCTTCCGTCTCTATATGCGCCTTATCCTTTGGAAGAGCTATACCAACCTGCACCGGCTTTATCGCCCCCTACACACGCGCAGCTGTATGCGCGCTACTCTCCCACGTCCCCACCTTCGTCGTGCTCACCGCCACCCTGTCCCGAAGACTTGCGTTCACCGGGCTCTGTATCATCGGATTCCGGAGTCTCGGTGTCAGCTCCTCGGCGCCCTCGGTACCAATGCCCGGATTGTGCTAAATCTTACTCTACATACTCAGGACTCTCGAAGCATCAACAATACCATTGCGCTGCCGCTGAGGGTAGCCTTGCGAGAAAATCGTTCAGCTGTAAATACTGCGCTAAAGTGTACACCTCACTGGGCGCGCTGAAAATGCACATCCGCACCCACACTTTGCCGTGCAAGTGCCATTTATGTGGCAAAGCTTTCTCTCGCCCATGGCTGCTGCAAGGACACATCCGCACTCACACTGGAGAGAAACCTTTCTCGTGTCATCATTGCCGTCGCGCTTTCGCTGACAGATCAAATCTACGAGCGCATTTGCAAACTCATTCTGATGTTAAGAAGTACTCTTGTTCGGGATGTGGCAAAACATTCTCACGAATGTCTCTACTCAGCAAGCACTTGGAGGGCGGATGCGCCGTCCCCGGCGGCACGCCCTACGAGTATCGTCCGGAAGGGTTATCGGCTGCGCATGTACACCAAGCTCTATCTCCGTCCTCCAACGTTCATGCCTATTGATAAAAGACTGACTCAGTAGCTTTGATCTCGCAGATTTCTCTGTAGAGCGTCTAATAGAAACACTCAATATTGTGACTATTTTTAATGTATAGATATATAAATAAATTATTTTTGTAAAGAATTATACGAATGTTTTCTGTACGTAGAAAAGTGTTGATTGTGAGTATGATTCGTGTGTATTACAGAACCACTGTAAATTCCAATTAGACTTAGGTGTTTAGAATTAAGTTAGTACATTACAATTGTAGTTGTTAAGCAACGTCGCTTCAGACGCGACGTCACTAGTCATGTGGCATTTGCCGAGTGTCATACACTTGTTAATAGTAATATTATGATGTCTGTATCTATTGTATCGTAAGCCATGTACAAAGTGCCTTAATTATAAATGATTAATATATTCTTCGAAAAATTTACTTAGTCTGTGAAGACAATATTATTTAAATGAGATTTGAACTTATATAATTTATGATGAGGCTATAAATTAAGCCAATTGCCGAATTGCGTTCCTTACTGTTACCTCTAAAATAAAATCTTTGAATTGAATTTTTTATGCTTTTATTTTTTCCATGATATCAAGATCTTCACGTCAAGAAAGTCTACTAAGGCTGTGCTTGACAATATCACCGCCATAATTACACCTTGGTGGCTTTGAAAAGTAGCCATCGTATTTAAATCGAACGAGGCGGTCAAATTACCTGTGATTAGGTGTATTTTTGGAAAAAAAAAATAACAGATGCATATGTATCTATACAAATTCCTACATGACAGTATTCAGACAAAAATTTGCACTTTTTATTGGCAGGTACCTGGAAATTTGAACTAAGACTGATCTTTTTCGAAAATTTCAGTAGAATCCCGGCATAGGTACAGTAAAAAGATAATACATAATATGTATACCCACAGACATGTCAAAAAATTAATAAATTTTATTTAAGGGACTAACAATTAGTTTGTAGTTAGGTCCCGCCTTACTTCGAGGCATGACAAGGAAACAAGAGCCACGACAGTAACTGTAAACATTAAATAAACGCGTAGTAGGTATACTTAGAACAGAAACAGAATACTTTGCGTGAAAGTTATCTGAGATAAATTAGCGAATGTTTTGGATATATTTGATTAGCTGCAGCCTGCAGCTAGGCTAGGTTACGTTCAGTAACTCACATTTTGAATTTTATTAATCATTTACCGGTGGCGAGTTTATCGGCGAGACAATAGCGGGCACCGGTCGGATGTAGGTCGCCTATTAGGCGGAGCGGTGGGCGCCGCGGAGCCGCGCCGTCCGCTTCGGTCACCCGGCCACGAGGTCACCACCTGGGGTCTGCTCCCGCTTACGCATAGGTACCTATAAGTACTTCAATAATTGGAACAAATGTATTCCTACGATAAATTAAAGGACCTATCTATATTCATACATTCTTAAGGTTTCAAATACATTTTACTATCAAAATAGACATGTGGAAAAACTTACCTAACCGTCTCGTGTAAAATAGGTTAGTAACCTGGTTTTTAAAAAAGCCTCTGAATTTATTGACAGTTCTCTAATATTTTGTAGTGAAACCAGACCGCGTTTACTTTAATTATCTTTATGTTAATTTTTTTTTATTATACTTACCTACTTATAAAAAACTAACAAGACCAACACCATCCAAAACTAACAAGATCAGCACCTCTTAGTTTGTGCGTAGGTATTTACTGAGTTTAGTACCTATAATTATGTATTTTGTTAATTTTCAGGTTTGTTACTTAAGCTAAAAGTTTAAGAAACTTAGTATCTATACATTAGTATACCAACCTGATCATTTACAAATGTTACTTCCTAGAAATTACTACAAAAACAAAATATCCAAGCCAAACTTATTTTATAAGATCACCGGTTAATAACTCTCAACATAATAACTCAACGTAATAACTCTCAACTTTCATAACTCTATAGACGTGCATGCATGTATTACTTTTAAGAAATTTTGTGACGCCAAATAAAGTTATGTCTATGTCTATATCTATGTCTATGTCTATATGTATATTAAGAACCTATCTATATGTTACGACTATTGTTTAAAATTTATAGAACATTAAAAGCTTATAGTTATTATCTTAATTCGATACTGATAATAATATAAACGACCCAACCAAAAAACGTGCACTTGTCTGACAGGGTTAGAGGTTAACTATTCTAGAGATTGTTATCTTATTGGACAACTTTCTTACTAGAATTGCAGCGTAACAGAAAATAATGTCATAAAGATCCATAATGTTCTAAAGTATTTTTTTATAGAATGATGATTTCACAGACGGATACCTACAATTTTTTGTAAACTGAACGCTGAACTTTTGTTAATATGTGTCTCTATATTCTGTACCTATATGTTTATACACTTACTAGTATTAGAGTACCTCGCTATAAATAAATAGTCTCATTAAAAAAAAATCCATTTTATTTTTAAGGTTCAGTAATGTTGTTCGGAATTGAAGAAAAAATAAAACAATAGGTATTTTCTTAAATATTAGATCTTTCTGTTAGTTTGTCATTTACCTTTACTCTACCTACCTACTGACCTACTGACTCCCAGAATTTTTACTTTATGTGACTTGGCTATCGAATGACGCATTAATACTAATATTATATTATGATAGTTAGTTTCGCATTTATAAGTAGGTATGGACTAGTTGTTCCACGCGGTTTCACATGTGTTAATTTCAGAGTTCAAACAGGAATCCTGGGATAAAAATTATCTACTCTATATCCTTTACTATACCCCTGACAACGTGAATGTAAAATTTTACGATGATCGATTGAATAGTTAAGGTGTGAAAAGGTGATAAACCAGATAGACAGAGTTACTTTCAAATTTGTAATATTAGTATGGATATGACTATATAGTAGGTATACGTATAAGAAACTGCAAGTTTTAGTTTGTATTATGAAATACATGTATCTATAGCGGTTTTGTGTTATTCTGGAACAAATTATGTAAGCATTCATCAAGTTTTATCAAGAGAACCTATTGGGACAAGAACCTAACGAGTGCCAATTAGCGGCAGCCACCTATCCAGTAAACTAGTGCTAAAGATGTGTTACGCGCATCCGTGCGCTAGCGAGCCGCTGTGATTGGTTGCCAAGTAGGTATATCTGCAGTGCGCACGGCGCGTGCGCTGCGTCCCTCCACAACAAAGCCAATCCAATGTATTCTCATTAATTAATTCTGTTTCTATTTTGCATCGTGATTATCTAATCGCAGATCGACCGCAGATACGTAGCACCAATTAGAGTTCACACCTATTAGTATAATAGAACTTTGAACTTTTCTATTGCTTATAATTGATTGCCTTACAGATAGTGTAAACGGGATTTCGCCACTAATTTGACCTCGTTTGTGGAACACTTTTGTTGTATTAAATTATTTATTATCTTTTTAGTACCTGCCTGTATTATAACATAAAGATAACAAAAAGGTATGAATAATTGCTACAATATCATTGCAAATCATTGCAAATTTTCGACATTCTATTAATCTATGTATATCCTACTACTTATCCTACTTAATATTATAAACGCGAAAGTTTGTAAGAATGTATGGATGGATGGATGGATGGATGGATGGATGGATGGATGTTTGTTACTCTTTCACGCAAAAGTACTGGATGAATTTAAATAAAACTTTACAATAATATAGCTCACACATCAGATTACACATAGGGTACTTTTTATCCCGGAATTCCCGCGGGAACTGAAATTAACGCGGGTGAAACCGCGGGGCACAACTAGTATAACTATATATAAATATTTACATAGGTCTTCTTTACTTCCTATTAAAACATGTTTTCTACTGTTGTTAACATTACAATATACTTAATACATAATAATAATTGGGATGCATGTTACTATACAGCCGTGTCAGGAATAAAAACGTATCTAGGTTCTTATCTAAACATTAAATAAAAGTACTTCAACTTTATATTGTATACCTACCCTTATATACGCACACATTCTGTATTTATAACATATTTCTGTATTTATAACGTTTTTTTTTTTAGGTATTATCCTAATTCAAACTTAGATCTAGATAAAACACTTCGCGTTGAGATATTTAGATACACTATGATCCTGACCTGAGTTCTGAATGGTTACGTAAAAACGTCAGCCTATACAGAATAAAAAAATATGTACCTAGTCTTTACCCACTCGCAATAACAAATGATTGTCTTAAAAGAGCATTGTTAACTTTTACTTTAACTTTACCGAAAGCAATCGAAACTCGTAAATTATGTTTACTATCCGTAATTCAGCAATAAGATTTCCCATTGGTAATCACAAGATTAAGATGCTACGACTGAGTGCGGGAGTTACGAGTGAATCTAGTGGTCTAGATTAAGGTGAGCCAGCGGCGGCGGCGGCGGCAATGGACGCAGTCGGTCCACGATAAGCATGATTTGTAACGTGGCGCGTCGACACGGCCCGAGCCGGCGCTGGCGGGGGCGAGGCGCGTGCGCGCAAATAAACATGAATTCAATGTGCACCTTTCAATAAATTACCTAACCCACTCTTGATATGACATTATTATAATTTACAATCCGCAAAAGTATTATACATCAAGGGTGTCGTTGACTTATGATTAGTAAATTTAATTTAACTACAACAAAATGGAGTTTTGTTGACATGTAATTTATTAATAAAAATATTGTTATAATCGCTCAAAGTAAACAAGTGAAACTCATCTCACTGTCATATCCATGTAGAATTTATATAACGAATTAAATTGAACGTGGATAGCGATCGCTATTTTAACAACAAATTGTCCACTGCCTACGTAATTAAAAGCAATCCTCTGTATCACAGCAGACGATTTTAATCTTCTACAAGTTCTACAGCTAAAAAATAGAAGCGAAAGTAGATTTATCGTTCATCTGCTTATAATAATTATCAATCTTGATTTTCTTCGCCATGCTCTATTCTATTTACCCAAATCTTTTTGACTAATTATTCTTTAGCTCAACGACAATGCTCAGAACGCAAGTTTGATTTATGAAAATTTACGGTATATTTAGAAACATGTCTTTAATGATGTCACTTAAGAGATAAAAGGCCTACCTAGAACTTTGTGTAAATACATTTGGTTTTACCTAACTGTGTATTTTATAATAAATGAACATTAGTAATGGAACAATTTATTTATTTTTCAAATGTACGGCTCGTTGAAGTCTTTTGTTTGGCCGTTTTGCATGAAGTTATTTGTGCTGCAAAAAATAATAATAAAATAAGGGAAAATTTAATAAAATAAAATGAGATAAATAATAGGTACTGTCGAAAAACAAAATAATGTTACGGATGTCCGAAACAAACCTATGCGGAAATAAACACACGAGGTGTATTATACGACGTGTTGGTTCTATAAGTGTATATTTAATTTAATAAAAAAAAAGCATTAGATACCAACCATTTTCAGAATTTTTGTTTGTTTTCGATGTCTGCTTGTTTGTACGCAAATCATGTTTGTACGCAAATCATGTTAAAAACTCCTGAGGTTAAATTTGAATGTTACTTGGAATAGGCTATTTGACTAATTTTTTTTAAGTCCGTCTGTAGATTAATAAAAAATATTGGACCCGTATTTTTTCTTTTTCCGTAATCAAAAAATAACAGCGATACGTTTAGTTGAAATTTCGCGTGACGTCACTAACTAGTGCAATTTATATGGCGGCTTGTAGCGGTAAGTGACGTCACGAGCCCCCACCCTAAACTTTAATGCGCTTTATCTCTGTGTATTTCATTTATTTGAAAAATAATAAAATACGTGTCTAATGATTTTTAATTTTCTAAATTACGGACTAATTAGAATTTTTATTTTCAAATGTTGTCAACATGAGATTTCCGAAAAAAAATAATCCGAAAATACTCAGAACACATGAAAAACATAAAAGGATGAAACAGTGATAGTAAATATAATTTCTCAAAATAGTTATACTACAGATTATTTAAAACTATACTACTATAATTATTAAACAAATCTCTAGGAAATAAACTATCAAGAATCCATTAACTAGTATCAACAAACCATCGCTTCTACATTTAATAAATAATATTTTCTCCTTAGACGTAGCGCAACATAATGTTTTAATAGAAATGAATAAAATCAGGCAATCAACACAGATAAGACATTTTTTTATACCTAAACATCATACTTATAAATCGTAAATCACATAATTATGTATTATAAAATATTAAAGTATTATTCCTTACACAAATTATGATAGCGGCAAAACCACATTGTCGAGCGAAAATCTTGTTAATTATCACTGTAAAAATTTTAGCTGTTTTAATTAAATAATTATTATGTTGGTGTAGCGAATAATGCTACCCTAGAAAAGTACCAATCCAACTTCTTCCATTAGTTGATCAGTTTAGATTGTATCTAATCTAATACGTAGGTATCAGGTATCTTCGACTTATGTAATAGTCCGGCAGCCCACGCCTTGTTTTCTCAGTCACTAATAGGTAACATGCTGAAACTTCATGAGTAGGTTCAGTTTGACGAGACGCTCAAGCTTTTCCCCTGAGAAAATACACAAAACGGGTAACTAAAAAATGAAGTGAGCAGGCGAAAAACATTTCGATTTGGTGGAGTGACAAAATTGTCTGAGTAACAGTAAGATTTTATATTGAAATGTTAAGATAATTGGATAATAAACACAGAAAATATAATTGCCCTCTAAAATGATTGGTTTGACTAGAGAGTCCTCCATTCCGAATACGTACAAATAATGAGGTCATAAAAATTATTAAAAACCGGCTGAATTTTTGTATGCAACTTAGTAAATATTTGTATCAGCTTAGTAAAATTCAAATTCAAATTTAGTGTTGCGTTTTCCCAGTCCTACGCTTGGAAGTTGTCAATTACATGTGACACTTTTTTAGTTATTCGTTCCGAGAATTTAAACATAGAAAAAGCTTGGGGTTCTCGTCAAACTGAACCTACTCACGAAGATTCAGCTTTCTATTAATCACTGAAAAATCAAGGCATGGGCTGCCGTACTATAAGTTTATATAAGTACATTTATTATTTATAGAGGTGAAAGAATTCAAAAAGTAAAGATATTTATTTGTTCATACCAAAGTAATAACTAAACCACCGCTTGGCGCTTTTGTTACCTACTCTAAATATTAACAACTTAAGTTTAAGATATTTTTACATCAACATCTCACTATCATAAACTCATAAACTATCTCAGCTTTAATATAAGAATTTATTTCCTAATATCAGGTATCTATAAAAAGATCGACAACTAGAATCTATCTAGTGACGGTGCATTAGGCCGGTGAAAAGTTCTAGTTACCTTGATAAAAGATAACTGATTCCAATAGGCACATGCTAGTTCTGTAAATTATTGTCATTTTGTAAAAATGTCACGTCTACCTACTAACAGATATTTTAGTCTATGTGAGAAGTGCGTCATCGCCCACGTGGTACGGAGTGCACCATACTTCACCGGCTCGCCCTTAGTTATTGGCATTAGATCGCGCGATTTATCGCTTTTGGGCTGTGAGCGAACCTTCGCGGGCCCCGCTTGGTTCGCCCGGCGCCGGCCGCCGTCACCTACCGATGACGCGCTTTTGGAGTCTCGACACTCTTGACGCAAATGCTCTTACACAAGCATTTTCTAACTAGTTCTTAGATATTCATATCACACTGGATATAATAGTATATTATGCTTAATATATATTTGACAAAATATGTACGTATACCAGGTAGGTGGTACTTATGCATGTAATTAATTATAATAAGTTGTGTCAAAGAGTGTTCTCATGTAAAGAAAAACTTTTAAGCTTACTCTCTGTAAAACAGTATCTACCATCACTAATTAACCGGCAACAACGGACATCCAAAACAACATGATTTAAAAACTTTGCACATATACCTACCTACATGAAATTTTGCCCAAGATTTTCTTTGAGAAGATAATCAGGGAAGGGTTTCTAGAAATCTAATTAATAAGCCTAAGGGGGTGGAATAGGTGAAATGCATTTGCAACAGCTGGTCTATTCATATAGGTATAAAAGCGAAAGGTCACTATCTCGTTGAATAAATACGAAATCTCGAAAACTACTTAGGCTATGAAGCTGAAATTTGGAAAGTTGATCATTTATAGATTTTCGTCATTTAAGAACGGATTTCACGGAGTTCTCGCGGGAACTCCTAAATTAACTCGGGTGTGGTTGGAACGACAGAGAATACAACACGTTGAGTTTGATACAATTGTAGACATTCCATCTTGGCATAGAGTAAAGCACGGCAGCAAACAGGAAATTCAAAAGAACCAGACACAGTTTTATTAACATAAAAGATCAACAAAGTCAAGAAAAGGCAAAAATAGCTCATCTTATGTGTGGTATGTTAATAATCGAGTTAAACCAGACCTACTTATATATAATACAAGTAACGCGAAAAAGATTAGAAGCTCAAAATCAGAGGCTCAGAGGGGTTATGGTAGGAATAACGTGATCAATTTATAGACTTACTGGCTGTGCCCCGCGGTTTCTCCCGCGGTAATTTTGGAGTTCCCGCGGGAATTCCGGGATAAAAAGTAACCTATGTTCTTTTGGGTACCCCTGATAACGTGCATGCCAAATTTCATGCAAATCTGTTCAGCCGTTTTTGCGTGATTGAGTAACAAACATCTAAACATCCACACTTTCACATTTATAATATTAGTAGGATGTCTATAAATTGATTATGTAAAGTATTTATGCGATAAGTTGCTACAAGAAGACAATAAATTTACTAGGCAGAAGAAAATAGAAGAAGAAAAATTTTTTTTTGCTCTTCGAATGCACAACGCGTGGAGTAACAATGCAAATCTACGTATAAATGAGATAGTGAGACCTCAGAGTAAATATAGAGACGAAGACGGTTTAGGTCAGACCTAAAGTTTTACAACGCACCGATCAACCTACAAAGATACGTCAATCCAATTACAGAATTGAAGAGTATCTTTGAATAGCACTATAAATTATCGTGCAGTGAACTCGAGCTCTGGCTACGTACCTTTCTTCTCACATACGCTACGTATGGAATCGACCGTATCTGCAAATTGCCAGTGGTCCAAATGGTTCTGGACAATCTTAGACTTTATTGGTTTGTTTATCTTTAGTATCAGTGGTAAATCCACTTCTAAATATAGATTCAACACAAGACAATTCAACACGTATGAGTGAGCTGTGGTAGAAAAAAAAACTATATGCTGGGTTAAACGAGGACTTATTCAAACCCTCGATAATTCATACTTACCTATATGCACCTAATAAAAGTATAAATAAAAAAAAACACTAATTTGTAAATCACAAAGAATTAGGCTCCAGATCTCCCAGTAAAAATAATATCATAATATGTAATGTTACCTCCATGGAGGTAAGTACATAATTAAATCATAATATTATTATTATTAATTGCAAAGGAAAGAGGTGTTGAATGACTGATGCCCGGTGTCTGAGGTACTTTTAACGGTGATTTATCTATTCAATAGCGCTGTTGGTTCAACAACTTGCAAAAGTGCGTTTCCGAACACCGCAATGTAAGTTAAAGTCCGTTCAAACTGAGGTTAACTTAACTGACCAATTTGCGGCGTTTATCGGTTCCATAACTATAATTTGACGTTTTATTACTCAAACTACATCAACTTTGAGGTTATATGTATTTGTAACGCTAACGTGTAGGTAATATTGTATAAATTTCCAGTAAAAGCTAAGCTACGGATTACTTTAAATATTCAAACGAGAAAACAAAGTAATAAATAATAATAATAATGAATACGAGCAGCTCATCAGAGTCTGATTTGGAAGTAATGGAGTTTATTTTTAATATATCAGTACCCAGACATTTAAGACGCAGGAGAAATCCTTTCAAAATGTTTACGGATGAAGAATAAAGCAAATACGATATAACCTCTAAATTCACACGGCAAACCAATATCAAATGAAGACACGAGAACGAGACGAAACGTTTGGCATTGACTATGCTCACAGAAAAAGTCGACAAAGATGTCGTTCATAAATAATGAATGACAATATATTTTTTTGATTAAAACAGTGCTAAGCCACGTATTTTTTCTTGAAAAAAATATTCTAGTAAATAAAACTGGTATTAAAGTCGAATTAAAGTAATAAAATCAATTTTAAACGCAATCTCTTAAACAGAGCCACCTAGCGGTAACTATAAGGAACTAGTTATCGATTAGATAGTTATTTAATGGCTCGTTGCGTATTCAGAAACGCAGTGCAAGTTAACCGACGTTTATCTTTACGCTTAACTTTATTGAATCAATAGTTAGTGAGAATTTATCGGATGACTTCAGAAACCGGGCATGAATGATGATTTTTTATTTAGATATATTAACTTTTTAGATATTTGAGACGAGAATCGAATACTGAATAACTTCCTTCAATACTTTTCTCATTTAACTTTATTGCTGTCAAGGAAAAACCCGAATGTGAAATAATGGATAGAGGCGACCGGAGAGTGAGAATTCGTGCAAGTAGATAATAATAAGTGGAATGATATCGAAATACGATGATTCAAAGTTACATAATCTAACATAACATTTTAAACTTTCATTTATACTTACGAGAAACAACATTATAAAAACCTTTACCGTATCAATTATATTGAGCTTACTAAAGATGGGATTATTATTAAATGCGCGTGTTTATAAGGAGAAATCAGCACGAAGATATAGTCTGGTCATTAAAAGCCATTCGTTAAATTCTACAGACAGTAAAATCTGTACCAGGCAACGTAATAAACTTGATAACAATGAATAAAATGGCAATAATAGCAGGTGAAATCGCGACAGGTCCGGATCTCGGGTCGTCGTCCGTAATTATAAATAAAATACGGCAATCGCGAGCCCGCACCTCGTCGCCTCCATACAACCTGTGCCCGCGACCCGCCGCTGCCCCCGCACGCTATCAGCTATCTCACCGCACCAAAATGCATTAAACAGCCCTCGCACCACTTTTATAGTAGGCACTAAGATCCATTATGTCTTGCTGCATACCTAGTATATTGTATCAAGAAGAAGTAAATTACTATTGAATATTTATCATTAGATTCTGCCGATTTGTCCTCGATTCCGCTATTCGAACTGCTTAACGACTTTAAAACTATTTAGTACAGAATTATATTGGAGTGGGCGATTTTTTTAAGCTAGTTTTATATGCACATAATACACCCACAATCCACATAGGTAAACTAAATTTTGAAATATTTTAATTGATTGAATAATTTTTATGGATATACTAAATGTTCTCCGCGGCTTCAGCCGCATTAATTTTTGAGTTTCAAATTAAGAATTTTTAATTAAAAATGTCATGTGTGCTCTTTTTTTACCTACATAGTCTGTTACATGCATTGTAATGTGTCTTATTATATATTCGTAATTCACAACTGTTACGTTGGATGTGACCGTTAGAACAGTGATGGTTAAATGGTTAAATTAGGATGTTAAAAAAGTGGTAATATTGTGAAGATAGGGGTAGAGACAGGGTGTTGAGCGGCGGAGCGTAGCGCGGGGCGTCCGGCGTCCGAGCAGTCTGGGCTGTGACACGCGCCTACGCGTGCCATTATATTACAAAGCTACTATTAACATTTACTCCGCCAATGACCGTTTACGTAGTCATTGTTTTACAATAGCTAAGAAAAACTACTTAATTGAAATGTTTTTTAAAGTGGATAGTGGATGCCAAAGCCGGTTGTTGTTATTGTAGTTCCTTCTTTAGAGACTAATGGACATCAGTACACAGGTGTAATATCTCTATGTTATTTACATATTATTACACTTTGCGATCTCTGTGGTGATTCTCTAATAAAAACCTTGCTTTTGTTTAAATAATTTGTCGTTTAATAAATACGTAATTTTATTCAAAGTTAGCCTATAAGTATGACTCTTTTGACGTCAATAAAATTACAATCATTATGACAGCACCCATAAAATATCCGCCCTTCACAGCTTCCTAGTGCTATGGCTGGAGAGAAGAAGCTGCGCTACAAACTCCCTAACAGCACGCTGTCAGAGATGATGGCAGAGGTCGGTGAGTAAGTTTTTTTAAATTTAATTGTCATGGCAACCAAATATGATGCTACTTATTATGTGTCATATCGTACATTTGTCAGGTGTGTCCACGGTTGAGGGCACAGCACGACGCGGAGTTCTGGCACGCTGGTGGCAAGTGCAGGCGCTACGCTCGAGCTGCTCGAGCGGTTGGCGCTGGTGTTGGTGTCGCGCCGGCCGGCAGCGGACGGCGCACGCGCAACGACAGGTGGACGTCACGCGCCGTTACACGGCTCGAGTTAACATGTTCTAGTGTATGTTGTATAGTGTGACGGTAAAACAAAATTTTATAGTGTCATCATTTTATCATATTTACTTGGAAAAAAAAGTCCTAAGTAATACTAAAAATGTGAGTTTGTTTGTTACGCTTTCAGCCTTTACTTCCCAATTTTTCTTCATATAATGAATTCCTGCGGGAACTCTGAAATTAACGTCAGGAACATCTAGTAATAATACAAGTTGGAAAGTCCCTGATGAATATAAATCCAATTATCTATTAACGAGAAGCCATTCTAGTATATTTTCTTAATAAAATTTTTATACGTATTAAACAGAGTGTTATTGAAACACCTTCCCAACAAATGGATAAATAAAGTTCAACATTTTTTCTTAATAATTTTTCCTTTCACGAATATCATAAATCACAAGTGACCAATAAAGTGGTTGTTTCGTAGAAAATCCCTTTGGCGCATCTCTGATAAACTCGTTCAAGGACCATTTATCTTCAATATCCAGATTAAAATCCAGCCTGTTTACAGAGATTGCGCTTCACGGAGCCCGAGAGAGCTCTCTTTAAAACTCATTACATCACCGATGCGAGTCGATAAGAGCGTGAAATTTCGGTAATTGGTAATGTTATGGCAGTATGTTATTTTACTACATATATATGTAAAAGAGTCAAATCTATTGAAAATCTGTAATTACTTCTACGTTTATGTTTTTTTCAAGATTCTCAGATATTTTTTGTAACTAGCTTCCAGGCTAGATATGTTTATAATCATCGACCACATCTTCACTTGACATCCTATCCTGTTAACTATTTAGCTTACCTCAGGATTACGATAATATGAAGAAAAAACTAATGAGTTGTAAAAAATATAGAGGGGATAAGAAAAATCACAAATTTTATCATAGAGTGTGCACGGTTTAGGTTCAAAATGTTCAAATCCCAAAATGTCCAGAGAGTGAAAATATCCCTATAAATATCCATATCCCAGAATGTCCATATCCCAAAACGTCAAAATCCTAGAATGTCCTTATCTCAAAATGTCCAAATCCCAGAATGTCCATATACATACCAGAGTGTCTATTTTTCTTTATTAAAAAAAAATATACAGTGGATTAAAAAACAACTATTGTCAATTTTAAATCATTATCTATAGAACAAGAAAAAATAATAGAAATATTATTATTTATAAAGAAATGGTAGGAAACGTGATTTTTTTTTGTAAATATTATTTGAAATTGCTCAATAATACCACTCAACCAGCGACAGCACCCCACCCTCCCCCCTCGCGAGGGGAGCGAACGATCATCGAGGGCTGGTGATGATCACCACCACCGCTCTCACGCTCAGGGCGCCGCGCCACGTCTCCTCATCGTGGCTATTGGAGACTCACGTAGTGTGAACGTCTAGCGAAGAGCTTACTACCTATAGAAATGATCCTATGAAGTAAGGTCTTGTCTGGAACGAAACGCGCATGGAATGTCACATATTTTTGATAAACCTCAATAGCAAGGTTTACATCTAGATATCAAAACGGCAGTGTCATCTAGCGCAATCTAAGTAAGTATAGACGTCATAGACACTGGCTTGAGAACATTAGGTAGAAAATTTTTAGTATTCAACTATTGATTTATACAATTTTTGTTTTGTAAATCAATGATTCAAAAACCTTACCGGTAAGTACCTGCCTGCAATGCGTAGTTTTATAACGCTAGATGACACTGCTGTTTTGAAATCTAGATATAAACCGCGCTATTGAGATTTGTCAAAAATATGTATGTATATGGACATTCTGGGATTTGGGACGTTTTGAATATGGACAGGTTGAACCTAAACCATGTGCACGCTATTGCTTCAACAAGCTTAAAAGAATTATTCAACTTAACAAACTGATCCTTTTATGCCACTGAACATTGTAATTTGTACCTGAATCAAAATCGCAATACGCAATAAAATATCCAAATCGACAATCAAACTGTACGAGCACATGACATACAACAACATTGTTGCAGTGATACTCCGAGTGAGTCGGTGCGTCGCTCGTCGCTGCCATGTGTCAGTGTCAATTACCTTGTAATCAATCATGTCGTATGTTCAATCTGGCGTTTGCGCCGCTTTTGGCCGGGCGAGCCTTTCGACACGGGCGCAATCAATATAGCAGATAGTGCGATAAGATCCGACGCAGCTTCGCGCCGTGTACCCCCTGCCGCCCTCCCGCATCTCGCGACGCCTCTGGCTAGTTCCTCGACAGACATCTTCATCTTCACTTTAACGTTTCAGTCTCTACGTTCGTTGTTTATACAAATAGGTATCTACTTGACGTAGTCAGATCAACAGCTTTTGCATTATGTTAACTACACAATACACATCATCTTTTTTTAAGTATCTATACCTACCTCGTATAGGAATGGCTAAAAGTGCAATGTCAAGCCTGGTGAAAATTTGGAGGAACAGGGGTATACGTCGAGCAACCAAAGTACGTCTGGTGCATTCCTTGGTATTTTCTGTCTTCCTGTATGGGGCGGAAACCTGGTGCCTCAAAAGTCGTGACATGAGCAAAATAAACGCTTTTGAAATGTGGTGCTGGAGACGAATGCTTAGGATACCATGGACAGCCATGAGGACAAACGAATCGATCCTACAAGAGCTCCACATCAAAAAACGACTCACCTCTCTATGCCTGGAGCGTCAACTAAGCTTCCTTGGACATATAATGCGATCACATATGCATGAGCTGGAGAAGCTGTTGATCGTGGGACAGATGCAGGGGAAGCGCTCCAGGGGCCGAATTCCAACAGAGATGGTGCAAGAGTATTGTAGAGGCAACAGGAGAAACTCTACAACGATCGATTGAACTGGCACAGGACAGAAGCATATGGAGACGAGTTACATATGGTCACGATCCTCATTTGTGAGGGAGCGACAAAGAAAGAATACCTACCTACTATAATAAAAGAGTAGAATCCGCGATTCTGTAGGTATATTGAATATTTTTTAACAAAAATTGACAGGAGGCAATGAAAAAAGAGTAACCAATCACAAAAAAAGGGTTTCTAAAATTATTTTCTGTCTGTCTGTCTGTTCGCGATAATCTCTGAATTTACTGAATGGATTGTCATGTTCACAGATAGATTAAGCTTTGCCTGGAGCTACATATAGGCTTTGTTTTATTGAAATCGGATCTCGGGAAAAAATAGTTGTACAATGTATATGTATAATTCAATAGGATTACACTAAGGATGCATTGGTCACCTGATGTTCTTTGAATAAATGTTGATTGGTTGAAGTGCAATCATTTATTATTCCTCACTTTACCGCATGATCGTGTCTCGCTACTGACTCAAGACAATGTATAGTCATAGAATCTTAAAATAATAAATATTATAATACTAGTAGGTACTTACTTATAACTAAAACAAGCTGCAAATTATAAACTAACTACATTATTAGGTAAATATTTATCAGCGGCTTAGGTACTCACTGTTACTATATGGTAGCCAAACGGCCCGCTAAGCTGCAAATTGTATTTAGTCGATGACTGCTATAAGCTCGATAATTTTTATAATGATCTGTATTGTATAAATTACTAGCTGTGCCCCGCGGTTTCACTTGCGTGAATTTCACAATTCGCAGGAACTCCAAAGTAGCCTAATTTACTCCTTATAACATCAGCTAATTAGCAGTGTAAATCCCGTCAAAATCGGTCCAACCGTTTGGAAGATTCACCCGCGTGAGTTTCGGAATTCTCGCAGAAATTCCAAACTTCTTTATTTCTACGTCTCCTTACAATAACAAAACCAACAAAAAAATAATTATTAGTGAGGTTGGTCCAGCCGTTCACGCGTGATGCCGTGACCAAGGGAAATAGGGATTTATTTTTACATATTATATACTAGCTGTCCCGCGCGGTTTCACCCGCAATAATTTCGAAGTTCCCACGGAATTGTTCCATACAAAATTTGCAACCCCTTTTTATCCCCTTAGGGCTTGAATTTTCAAAAATCCTTTCTTATCGGATAGGCTACGTCATACAAAGAACACACCCTCCAAGATTCAGGTTTCAGGTCTCTACGATCAGCGGTTTAGGCTGTGCGTTGATCCATCAGTCATTCAGGACAAAGGATTTTATATATATAGATATTGTATAGATAGATAGATATAGATAATAGATATATATAGATTACCTACCTGCCAGCTGTTCCCTGTAGTTTCACCAGCGTTAATTTCGGAGTTCAAAACATGTTTTCCGTTTAAGTCAGCTTTGTCATAAAGTAAGAAACAAAATAATTTACTTGTGCATTCTATGATGTAATGGACGTATATCGCGCGGCGTGATCGCCTAATATGTAGAAGTGGGTATTAGGTAGTGATGCGGGCACAGGTGCGCACGCGCCCGCCTGCGCCCGCGCTCCTTGGACGACCTGCGCAGCGCAGGTAGCCTGGAAACACGCGTCCAACTTACTCCACGTAACGTCAAATGACCAACACACTCTCAAATGACACAAAAACTTGCCCCAACATATGTTGCACATTAAAATCACAAACTGAACGAAGTGAATAAGATAAAGACTCTATTTAGATAAGAAATGTTAATGTGTGGTGTGAATAATGCTTTACCTTGGAATTTGGTTAACAGAAAAAGTTATTTATAGAAAACGATGTAGTTTTATTGTTATGGAAGATATACTTAATATACTCGTGCATAAAGTGATTGCTATTTTACTTTTAACTAATGTTTTTCAAAACAAATTATAATATCATGCAGGTATAGAGAGGTACGTTTAAATATATTTTAGTTTAGTACTTATTAAACTTCAAAACATAATAACTATTATTTAACTTGCTAATCATAGATTGACTTAAATCAAATGAGATAATTACCTAGCTCTTAAATAACAATGTGAAATGTTGTTTGAAGCCGATTAGTAATGGAAACTATCCATTAATGAGCGACGCGAGACGGCCGCTATCGTCGGCAATAAGTTACACAAGCATAGTAGGTAAGCTGGGAACTAATTGCGGAGGCGGGACCATTTCCCTGCTAGTGCAAAGCAATTAATACCAACAACGTGATCGTTGTTCCTCTTCGAAATGCTCCTATGATAGATGTAGTAATTTAGCAATAATCGGCTAATTGAAGCATACTTTATAACGTATTTGTTAATCTGGATCATAAATTCAAAGCAAATTATGTTATAAATATTGTTGTGAGCGTATAGATACGAGTAGATACATTGTTAGATAGGTATTGTTATAAACTTAGAACATTGTGCGTAGGTATCATAACGACGATTTTACTGTTACTTGCATTCTGTTTGGTAAAGTACCTTTAAATCAATATTCTCATAAAAGTATAGATTAAACGCCACGCTTATAAAAAGGTCATCCCTGCTTATAAAATTCTAACACCTTCATCGATTGTATCGCGTGAAGCTCCCTTGGGGTCTAATTTATAAAGCAGTTTTAAAAGATAAAAGAAAATGAGGAACAGGAACTAAGGCGGTGAGATGACTTGACATACAATTTAAATTTAAAACAGGTTGGTGCGTCCGATTTTTTACTCTTGCTTGTTATTTGATTGTTTTGTCGGTTCAACATTTCAGCGAGTTTTTGCACGTGTAATATGAAAAAATATATTGCACCATATGGGGTCCTTTTGAAAGTGAACCGAGTTTATCAAAACATATGGCCAATTAATTTCCGCGAGCGCCATTAAATGAACACAGGCGGAACGAATCCCTCAAATATGTGAGCTGTAATTATACAATAATCTATGCCAACTCATGATGATGCCAAAAATTAAAATTTTGTGTGTTCAACATTCTTGATTGAACTTCAAAACACAATTTAATTGAGAAACTATGCATTTTAATACCAAATTATCGATATCATCACGTATTGAGACGTAGACTCATCTACTTGGCTGTGTAAAAGGTTCAAAAAAGGTTCTCAAAAGTATATTATATTTTTTTAGTAAAGTATTTATTTAGTGACTAGCTGTGCCCCGCGGTTTCACCCGTGGTAATTTCGGAGTTCCCGCGGGAATTCCGGGATAAAAAGTACCCTATGTCCTCTGTACCCCTAATAACGTGCATGCCAAATTTCATCCAAATTCGTTCAGCCGTTTTTGCGTGATTGAGATAAGAGCTCGAAAGCGCATTTTCATCCGATTTGCTTCAAATTTATCGTCACTGCTCAGCTCCTATGTGTCTTAGCGTTATGTTATATGGACTATAACCTGCCCAGTAGTATGGACTACAAGCGTACCAAACTTAGTTAAAATCCCTTCAGCAGTTTTTGACCCATGCGTGCACATACAGACAGACATACAGACAGACAGACAGACAGACAGACAAAAAATTTACTGATTGCATTTTTGGCATCAGTATCGATCACCATTCATCCTCCAATATTAATTTTGAATATACATATATTCAATGTACAGAATTGACCTCTCTACAGTTTTATTATAAGTATAGATTTATATAAATTCGATTTGATTTAATAAAAAGCGCTTGAGAGTATTTAGAAAATATAGACAACGGTAGAATTTTAATAAACTTATTATAATATATAAAGCTGGATTACCACTCACTCATTGACATAATTGTTCTCCCAGAAGGAGCATCTCTAGGTTGATATAATGTATGGAACATATAGAGGGGACGTTTCGGTGATTATGGGAAAACCTCGACATCTTCGATTCCTGCTTCTCATCAGGTAGTGAGTCGACTGCCCGCCGAAACTATCCATCGAAAGTGAAAACGTTTCTAACTAAATTTCATCCACACCTTGGGCAAATTTCAATAGTGTAACTTTTTTTTCAAAATGGCGGAAAAAAACATGGCCGCCGAACAAAATTCAAACTCGATTATCTCAGAAACTAAAAGAGTCAGGTAGGGGGTGCTCAAACAAATGTCATAGAGGTCAATGGGGGGCAACCGCTTGGCGTGGTAAAAATCCAAAATGGCGGATTCAAAATGGCGGCCGAAAAAAAAGTTGATCCGATCCGGGTGAGGTTCGGCATCCGGGGGTTTTTGGGGTCGCTGATGCCGAATATCGAATCAGTTTTTAGATTGCGTCATTTTTCAAGATGGCCGCCCAACATTAGTTGTTTGTATGGGGAAATTGTTTCGGCCCTGGCTCGGAAACTATCGGCCGTGGGTATTGAAAAAAAAATTGTACAGTTGGTGGTGCACTATCTTCTTCTAACGGGATATAAATAATTCCAAGATGGCGGACGGATTCGAAATGGCTGGCGAAAAAAAGTTAAGCATAATTGTTCTCCCAGAAGGAGCATCTCTAGGTCGATATAATGTATTTAAGATGTGGAAAGGAGGTTTCTGTGATTGTGGGAAAACCTTGACATCTTCGATTCCTGCTCCTCATCAGGTAGTGAGTTAACTGCCCGCCGAAACTATCCATCAAAAGTAAAACTGTTACTTACAAAGTTTGATCCACACATTGGGCAAATTTCAATAGTGAAACTTTTTTTTCAAAATGGCGGAAAAAATCATGGCCGCCGAACAAAATTCAAACTCGATTATCTCCGAAACTAAAAGAGTCAGGTGAGGGGGTGCTCGAACAAATAGAGGTCAATGGGGGGCAACCGGGCACAGGGCGACCAAGCCTCGCGAGCTGCTCGCAGCTCGCGCACAGGGCGAATCTAGTTATAGTATAATGGTTGTTTTTTTTTTGCGTTTTTCTTTCATAGTGCACACAAGCAACCGTTACTTTCTCCCGAAAGCAGTTGGTCATAAAAACCCACGCTATCAATGTCTTATCAACCTTTAATTATTTTTCGACATAACACTTTAAGGTACGTTAACTGCCTTCTAATTTAATGTTTAATGTTTCGAACACTAGATTTTCTATGATATACAGAACTATCCTATTAAAAGATAGACATACTATCCTATTCAAAATTGGTAAATTATTGTTATTGATATAAAAGGAGCACTACTAATTGACTATTTGAACACTGGGTCTATAAACTTTAAATTTAGCTTGAAGTTAGATATTCTTGTACATTAAAATTAAAAATAAAATAAGTGAGCAACTGAGTGAAAAACTAATTGTATTCAAATTTCCACTAATAAACTTGGTTCACAAGTAAAAAACTTACAGAGTTGACAGCAGGAAGACTACTGGTAGGTATAAAGTGTAGGAATACCGATTCTGCAGGACAAAGGACTTGATATTTTTTTAAATCTAGCTACTTTTACAGGCCAAAATTTTTTTTTATAGAAACTTGAAGTTTTTCACATATTCGAAGCATATTTGAATAGTTTTGTTTATCTCATTGTTAAAAATCTCATTTCTGTAAAGAATAGATAAAAAAACACTTGTAGCCGTTTCGATCGCCATGGTGCACCACTTTCGTAAATCACTGTACCCATAAACGTTCCGTTATTTTAGTAAAATTTTATTGTATTATAAATTTGCTTTCTGGGATTTATAGATATTGATAGGTGCGTTTGATCTAGACTAAACAATGAGACACATAGATGCGAATGGCGATCAATGACCTCTCTGCCAACATTCAGTTATATTAGGTACCTACTCGTACCGATACGGAGTATTACAAAAACATCCGCCGCATGAGCTTTCAAGTGAAAAAGCTGAAAGTGATCATCGATTGGCATATTAGGTAAGCTTTGTTATTTAATTTTTTCATATTCAAAACAAAATGAATACGCGTGGTAAGTCACAACCTGCTCGAGCTGGTTTCTTGGCGCGGCGCGCGGCGTGGCGATCGTGGTGGCGACCATCTGGTGGGCGAGAACTTTTTTATTTTCCAAACGTGTCGTCTTGGATTCTTGTTTTTTGCACTGGCTGGCGTTCGGTCCTCTTTTTTTTAAAGATCGCCAAGTTGCAGTTAACAGGTGGTTTGTTGTATGCAGGTGAGCACAGTGATTTTAAATCACATCAGGTAGCTCAGTGTGAAATATCACACGTAAATGCTAAATTAGCTTTGTTTTATTGAAATGAAGAAGGTGTTTTTTGTTTGGACAAAAATAAACCTACCTGTCTCGGTCTCGATACGTTCATGGAGCAGTTCTCAAATATTTGCATTTTATACAATCCCAATAAACTGCGTTGCAGCGGATACAATGTCTCTGGCGCGGGTGTCATATGACCCGTTGGAACCAACATTTTTCACAACATTCACCCACTCAAAAATCTCATGTAACGGTTAAGGAAATGACTTTGGGTGGTCAGTGCATGGTCACGAAACTTATTGTTTGCAATAAAATCTGGAACTCTTACTTTGTTTAAAAGTTTTGGTTAAAGTAGACGACTTTATTATAGTTATGTTACCTACCTATATAAGTGATTTGCTCATAACATTATGATAGATAACCATCTTTTCGTTCTGCATATTTTATTATTTCAGTTTATTGCGCTCATGTTCAGTACGAGGTATATCATGTTATATTAATTTTATTCAAGATTATATTGTGATTTATATGTGTGATTTTAGCTTCAATATGTCACTGTATGGATTTTTGGCTTAACAGGTATTAGTGACTTAATATGTGAAAGCTTGAAAAATTGTGCCTATTACTGTGAGCGTACTCAATAGGCTTGCAGAGTTGAACCGTTAGACTTCAGATCACGACGCGGCGGATTATTTGTGAGCACAAAGCGAACGAGTGCGGAGCGACGGACGGACACAATCATTCATCGCGTGGCGTTTGTCATAGAGAGCCGCGGCCGTGCCACGAGACGCGAGTCGCGACCCGACCTGCCATCCGCCATCCGCCATGCGACACAAACATCACGCAGTGATGGACGCCGCTGCTGTACGTTGCGCTTCCATACACAAAGGAATCATCATGCAATCCGCGCAAATCGCACCGGATAAAAAAATACTACTATAGCCTTAAAATCTTAACAAATCTATCTATACTATAATAAAAGAGTAGAATCCGCGATTCTGTACATTGGATATTTTTACCTAAAATTGAGAGGGGTGATAAAAGAAGAGTAACCAAGCCCAAAAAGTTTTTAAAATTCTTTTCTGTCTGTCTGTCTGTTCGCGATAATCTCCGCATCTACTGAACCGATCGTCATGCGGTTTTCACAGGTAGATTAAGCTTAGCCTGGAGCTACATATAAGCTTTGTTTCATTGAAATCGAATGTCGGAAAAAAAGTTGTTATGTAAAAACCTTTCATGCGGGTGAAACCGCGGGGCACAGCTAGTACATAATATTTATTATAAATATCTCATTGTTGAAGTTAAACGCGAACTTTTGTGAATTGTAGCATAGATCATAATGCCAATTGCTCTCTTACAAGTAACAACCATACAAAAACTTACTATAACGACTTTCAACTCTCTTTTTTCTGTACCTACACAATAAATTTTTAAGATAGCAAAGGACATAAATTGATATCCAAATAAATAATAATATTTGTAGAAGTTGGCAACGATATATGAATCAAATTGCGAACAAGTTTGAAACTGTGTTCCTCTATAACTTTGCTTATACCTCATTAGTACTGAACTGAATTACGGTATTACGCATGAACCTAATATAAATTGTAGAATCTTACATAACAATTTAACCAAAATTTTCGATGTATAGAAGACCAGAGTCATAAACTTCGAACAATGGCAAATAAGAAAGTTGTTGTCTGAATTATTGACAACTTGAAATAATTTCAGAAACTTTCTACAAAGGCGTAGTTATTTGGATTGTTCAGAAGGCTGTAAAAATCATTTACCCATAAAATGAAATATAGGTTAAGAGTGCCTCTTTCAAAATCCATTCCAAGTACCGTAATCTGGTCCTTTTATTTTGTAATTTCTTCTTGCCACCAATTTTGTGAAGTCGTTTAACATTTTAGGGCTCAGTTTATGATCTCGCGTCTGATGAACATCCTGTTTTATTTCTTTCCCTGACTTTTTGAATGCGATTGCTCACCGATGCAGCTCTTGCTCTTAACTCGCCCGCTACCGTTTATTGGTGTTTGCATCGTGAGTAGGTACAATACCTGTCATGATATGACACTAACATAAAATTATTTAAGTACCTATTGAAACGACAAAGGTAATTTTGTAATAATCTGTAATATTTAATAAAAGATGTATAACTATTTGTAAACACAGAACTTAATAACTGTATAATTCATAAACTTAATCAAATAGATGTTTTGAGTTGGGTAATAATATTATTAGTAACTAGCTGTCCCGCGCGGTTTCATCCGCGATAATTTCGGAGTTCCCGTGGAATTGTTCCATACAAACTTTGCAACCCCTTTCACCCCCTAAACTAATAAATTTCAACGATGACAATGACGTTAACTTAACTAGACTGTGTAGTGTGTGAGTTGATAAAAAACTGCTATTAAATGTATTAACCACTAGTTGTTCCTCGCGCAGTTTCACTCAAGTTAATTTCGGTGTTCCTGCGGAAATTCAAAGAACATATACGTCTGTACAACGTATATATGCAAAATATCGTAATGATCGGTTAAGTAGTTAAGGTGGAAATCAATTTGAACTATGGTTAAATTGTCATGTGTCTTAGTGAAGTCATCCTGCTCCAATATCGACATCGATTGTTTCGAACTTTCTTTTTCAAACTTTAATGCTTGTCATTACTATAATACAACATATAGGTAGAATAGAATTTTGCAAAGGAGTTTTTGGCGGGAATAAAAGACGGCAATTCCGTTATTTATATTTGTGCCGATAAAAAAAATTTATAAGTGGATTTTGTTGTTTATACGTATTACAGTGTATTGTTTGTTTGTTCACGCCTTACCAACTATAGGTACTCAGCCGATCATGAAATTTTGCAAACACGTTGACAGAATTACAGAAAAGTACATAGGGTAGGTACTTGTTACCACGGGATTCCGAAATAACCGCGGGTAAAAAAACCGCGGCGAAAGTGTGCTAGTGCTAATATAAACACAGCAAATATTATTTTTTTCATTTTACATGAAAATGCATTTTATAGGCGTAAGTCCATAAGAAGAAAAAGAAGAACAATGTTGTGCAAATTTTCATGGATTGATTCGTCGACGAGCGGGCCGACGGCGGCGCAACGACGACGCGACGCGACGACGGCCGGTATTGTCGGGGCGGTACGGGAGCTGCGCGCCCACGCCGCGCCGCGCCGCGCCGCCGCGCCGATCCCAGCGCCTTGTCCGTGTCAACGTAACTACTCACAGCCGCTTAAATATCTTACTTTCACAATTGTATTAAGCCAACGTCAAGAACTCATCATGTTTAACAACAATAACGCACGCGTCCCGCTTAAGTAGGTGCTTGTGTGCATGTAATGTATTATGAAAATTAAAAAATTAAAAATGAATAATTGAATTATTCATTTTGAATTTTTCATTACTCTTTTCATCTCGGTGAAACTATTAGGTATGCGGTGGATATACAAGATACAAGCGACCAAATTAGGTACGTGTCCCGACTCCCGAATGAAAAATCACAGAACAGAGTGGAATAAATAAAATATAAATCTGTTTATAAATATTTAATTGTTCTGTTTCTAGGAGTGATTTTATGTAATCACTATACCTAGTCAGTATAATCGTAGTGTTCGTTTCATTGAAGAATTGTACTTTCGGTAAATACATGGATAGGTACTTGCAATAGATACATAATAAACACCTACACCCAGGGTAAACACTTTTCATCATATAAATGTTTACCTTGACAGGTGAATCGAACCCGAGATCCTTGGATTTGACACTCTTGACGCACCTCGGAGTGTTTTAATAAACATCGACAGCAACAGCTGTAGAAAATTTGTTCATGTATTTGAATGAATGAATGCATGAAAAACACTTTACTGAACATCACACAAACAGTAGGTACAAAGACAAAAAAAGATAAGTATTATTTATTATGTATTTGGTAGGTATAGGTAATCTATACCAATATTATAAAGATAAAAGATTTGAATGTTTTTCTATCATTGTTTGTAATGATAAACTCAAAACTACCTACAATGTAATCCGATTTTAGAAATTACATCTTTCACTTACACGAAGCCACAATTTTCCTGTGTGAGTGACATTTATCCCAGAATTTCCACGGGAACTCCGAAATTAACGCAAGTGAAACCATGTGGAATGAAATGGTAAGTTATATAGTTACAGCTAATTGACATAAGATGAAGCAATTTGGTGCAAGTTACCTAAATAAGTTTATTATAATATCAGTCCGTAATATACTTTATTCATTTTAACATAATGTAACGGCAACCGAGACGTGATAGTATATCATTCTTAAATATGCATATTAAGAACTTTCATTTCAAAAGCCCAAACAATAGTGTAGAACTCGTGGGGGTATGCCTAGCTAACTGCGACCTATATAGGACGCATGGACGTGGCAGAACGAACAGACAATAGCTTACTTTTATAAGTGTGTTACACGACCATAAAAGCGTTTATAGAGGTATAGTGTGTGTGTTAAAATGGTAGAAAATATGCCATCTAGTTCAACTTTGCAACCAACGTATCTGGTAATAATTATGAAAAATGTGTCTATATACCTAGTATTGAAACATTTACACACCTGCGGGAGTTCCGAAACTCACGAAGTTAAATCTCCGAAACGGACCGATTCTGGCGGGACTTTCACTGCTAATTAGCTGATGTTATGAGAAGTAAATTAAGCTACTATGGAGTTTCTATGGGAATTTTGAAAAACATGTGGGTGAAACCGCAGGCCCTGCTAGTTTTTTAATAAATAAGTGGTCGATTCAGATAACAATTCTTTTTCATTTCTTTGCGTCAACAACACTCAAACAAAAGCATGCCAGAGAGCTCGCTTGCGTCTCGGACACGCCCGCTTCCTTCGACGAACAAGTGACTGCGCTAATGAAGCAAAGCTCATCTAAATATTCATGGAGCCAGTCATCCCGTGCACCCAAAACTGGAAGCTCTAACATCAACGTACACGAAACTCCAGCCTCCAATACAAAAGGCAACCATTGAGAACGACAGACAAAGGATTGTTGAATGGACAAGAACATTTTCGTATTGATTGCTATTTTACAAATAAATTATTATTCATATATAAAGGTGCCTTTCGAGTACTTTTAATAGCCCGCATTAAAGGATCGCCTTACTAGTATAATTATAAACGCCAAAGTTTGTATTTAATGAATGTTTGTTACTCTCTCACGTTAAAACTACTGAATGGATTTTAATGAAACTTTACAATTATATAGCTTATACATCAGAATAATACATAGGGTACTTTTTATCCTAGAATAAATTATCGCGGGTGAAACCGCGGATACTAATTTACTTATTTTATATACTTATTTTATAATTATCCCGGTAATTTAATTTGTTATGTTTTACGGAAAAACAGCACGGAGCTCGGAGCAGAGGACAAAAATAAAAAACTAATATGAAAAAATATTGCTATTATTATTAATTAGTAATATTATTGAAAATTTATTGAATAATAAATAATTCATACATTCAAATATTATGTTCAAGAAATATAATTTTCTTACGTTTTTAACGGAATCTGGTTTAGTATATAGGTACTAATTTTGAACCGTGGCCTCAGTTTCATCATTTAATTTTTGATTTAACTGTTCACTAGTTTCAAAAAAATTTCACTTCTTAGTTCTGATGCGAATTGAGTTTATAACTTTTGGAGTCAAAACTGATCACCTATATATGGCAGCTGTACTAGTAGTAAATGTTTGGTATAATTTACAATCACATACTTTTGAATCACTTCGACGCCACACAGTTCTGACGTGAACTCCGTTCATTAGTATTGAATTTCTGATTTTGATCATCTACTTTTGCTGTTGACTGTACCTACAACTATAGCGATTTGGGTATTTTAGTAAATCCTTTATTTGCTTTCGGAAAGCAAAATTAGAAGAATTTTCGTCCCTGCATCGGGAAAAGCAATATTTTGTAAAAGGTGATGAACAGTTAGTTGACATTAGGCTTCTAATCGTAACTTAGATAAATTACAAACCAGTTCAAACGAGCTCTCATAAAGCAAGAAAGAAACAAAATTTTAACAAAAAAATTAAAACCGACTACGGCTAAAAACAACAAAACAATTTTTTTTGTTTAATATTAGTGTATTGTATATATATTGTCTTTACTCTTTATAGCTGTGTCCCGCGGTTTCACCCGAGTGAGTTTCGAATTCCCTCAGGAACTCTAAACTCCTTTTTTTCTTCTTTTCTTTACAATAACAAACACAAAAAAGAATTAGTGAAATTGATCCAGCCGTTCACGCGTGATGCCGTGACCAAGGTAAATAGGGATTAATTTTTATATATACAGATGATAGAAGATACAAAGATATAATATTTTGATCATCAATTGAAATTGCAAATTAATGCGGAGGTCGCACAGGCTCGTATACACTAGCGCGGCGACACTGTCGCACGCGCACCGTCGAGACTTGACGTGAATGACTCATAAACACCATGATTTACCGAGCGCAGCCCAGAGATTTGTGGTATATTAATTCTATAGCCGTTGACCGGAAGATATCATCAACCCACAGCCAGCGTTTCATTTTATATTTTACATGCATATAATACGTACCTAATTATATTAACTAATAAGTAGTTTTAAGGTTACATGGGACAAAACATGCCGTTATGTCTTTAACGCAGTAGCTAAAGTTGGTGATGAAACACTGAAAGAATATATTGTAGTCCTATCCCAAGCGTAGCTCTACCCAATTCGAATTCAAAACTACGACTAACTAGGTATTAATAAAAAAAACTTTTACATTATTAAGCCTTACTAGCTGTTCCCTGCGGATTCAACCGCGTTAATTTCTGAGATCCCGCGGGAAATCCGGGATTAAAGTAGGTACCCTATATCCGTTTCTATACCCCCTAACAACGTGTAATATGCAAAATTTTAGTGAAGTTTCAACCGCGTAAATTTGGAGTTCCCGCAGGAATATCTGGATCATAGTACCTACCTATACTATGCTCTTTTCTGTGCCCCTGACAACGTGTATGCAAAATTTAATGACCAAGGTGTGAAAGCGTAACAAACAAACAAACTCACTTTCGCATTCATAATAGGATATATGTAGACCAGCTCTAAGACTCACAACATAATTATTGTGTAGAATAGAATAGAATACCTACCTACTCTTTATTGTACCTACACCAAAATAATGTTACAGTGTATTAAAAAAAAACTTATAAATTAAGGCGCTTACTAGCTGTTCCCCGTGATTTCACCCGCGTTAATTTCGGAGATCCCGCGGGTATCCCGAGATAAAAGTACTTACAACCCTATGAACCCTATATTTTTTCTGTACCTACCCTTGAAAACGTGTAGG
Organism: Zygaena filipendulae; assembly: GCA_907165275.2. NCBI lineage: Eukaryota > Metazoa > Arthropoda > Insecta > Lepidoptera > Zygaenidae > Zygaena > Zygaena filipendulae. Next base: position 7,324,966 of record OU015649.1, read on the forward strand.
TAGTATGCAAAATTTAATGTAGTTTCTTCCGCGTTAATTTCGGAGTTCCCGTGGGAATTCCGAGATAAAACGTAGCCTATGTCCTTCTATGTATCCCTAACAACGTGTATGCAAAATTTCGTGGTGATCAGTTGAGCCGTTTAGCCGTGAAAGCGTAACAAACAAACAAACAAACTCACTTTCGCATTTATAATACTTACTAGTAGATAAGTATTGTATAACAAACTAAGTACATATTTATATTATACTAGCTGTCCCCCGCGATTTCATCCGCGGCGATTTCGGAGTTCCCGCGGGAACTCCGGGATGAAAACTATCCTATCTTTTAAGTTGGGCCAAATACAACATAGTGACCAAATTTCATCACGATCGATTCAGTAGTTTCGGAGTCCATCGCGGACAAACAACGTGACATGTGATTTATAATTAAGATTTAATATTCTAAAAATTATTCGGTGCAATTAAGTATATTGTATTGTATTGAAAGTAATGATTTTAAAATATAAGTTCACAGTGAATTTGAAAATATAGAGACCAACATCTACGAGTATAGGTACGAATCAGTAAAAGTATATAAAATTAGTAAGTACTGCCGCAAAGTATTGATTGACCACGTGTCAGTTTGATTCCAAAGTAGAAGAGGAATGAAAAGGTTCTTATTAATTTTATGGAGGGAAAGCCGCAAATCAACGAGTGAATAATATTATGCTGATTGGTACCTATACTTACACACATTGTACGAAGGCTTTGTCGCGAGTTTGCGATCAACAGCACGACTAGCACGAAAATCGAATTCCCAAACCAATATTTTGGGAGAGCAATGTAGATTCGTAAGTATAGGAAAAGAAACCCAATCGCGCTTGGTTTTTATATATATAGTTAGTGTGATTTTATGAACAAACGTTAATTATTTGAGTGTTTATTTCTCCACTTAAAATGTACTAAATAGGTAATTATTATTGTATATACGTAGGTATATTATAACTTGTTACGTTACGAAAATTAAATTTAATAATATTGTATGTAGTATAGATATGATGAAGACTCATGCTGCGCTTGCTACGCGTTTAAGTGTCTCGCGCCGCTCGTGTCGCTTGTTTGGCCCGCTCTGGCACCAGCCGATACGCTATAATATGTACGTATATTTTATATATATAAACCTGTATGGTTGCAGGTACGTAAATATACGCACCACTTACGAGCACTTCGCAACATTTTTATACCTCATCAATCTGTACGTAAATCTTTATATGCTTTCTTAAACTACAAAAATAATTGGTAATTACTATGTAAGTACTAAGTAAGAACTAAGAACTTATCCAACAGCACACTACTTTAACTATTAAAATGTAGAATTTTGTAGAATTTTCTAAAATATGTATATTGTAAGGAATTAAACTCATAGGGCTGATTGGTAAATCGACGCATAGCCCAAACCGCTAGGCCTAGAAACATAAAATTTTGCAAAAACTAGAAAAGCAATTAGAAAAGATTTTTCATCTTTTACCTATTGAAAGGACATTGTCGAAGATAGGGTTTTTAAATCAATCCCTAAAAGTTGTTAGAGTACTTATGGAAGAACAGTTAGCTTTGAAGTTTTGAAGTCGTGGAGCATAATATTTTAGCTTTGCGTTTTATATTGGAAACACGTACTTCAAAATTTTTGATCATTTAACCCTTTAGTTGAAGGGGAAAAACCGCTTGAAATCGCTGACTTGGGAACGGTTATGTAGGTATATTACCTACATATAGACAATTGTGTTTTTGAATTTACTTTAGTGTTTGCGTATTTAATTTGCACAAAACATATACCTACTTATCTAGTCGATATCTACTTTGAGCTTAACGCTTATACAGGTGTAGGGTTAAATTCTCATTCCAAATATTTAAATTGTATCGTTACTTTTTTATCTATTACAATAGAATATTTTATTCATAAGAACTGAACGCGCTAGAAACAGATGCGCCAACGGATCATATTATCTTCATTACCTAGATTATAAATATGATAAAACCTTATTATTTTAAAGAAGAATTAAATTAAAATAATTTCACCACCTCAAACATTAGAATAGGTATGTTGAATTGGATTAGAAGAAGACGGAATTAACAAGCAACGACTGTTGTTGAGCTCCAGGACCACTCGAGATTGATCACCGTCTAACAAGGTCACAGCGCTGGCCCGCACCTGTTTAATGGACTCATAGTGCTCCAAGAGAACGCTAACAAAGCTTTTGTACGGTTCCTGATCATGATTCATGATAAAGCGCCACGGTAACAGTCAGGCGGAATATTTATATGCATATTGCATACCAAAACTTTCCTATTAAAGTTATTATTGATTGACATTCGCATTCGTGGGGGTTCAAAGATTTTATGATGCATATCCATAAAAGACCTGCCTACCTATAAAGAAGCTTAATTATTTCAATACAATTACAATTTTGAACTTTAATTTATTTCTATTTATCTATATCTTTTAAAGTATAAAAATGAATTGCTGTTCGTTTGTCTCGCTGAAACTCGAAAATGGCTGGACCGATTTGGCAAATGGCAAAATATTGAAAGATTGTGGAAGTGGAAATTCAGGGAAGGTTTAAGTTAGTGAATTAGACTAGTTTTGAGTTCCTGCGAGAATTCAGAAACTCACGCAGGTGAAACTGCGGGGCACAGCTAGTATTTATATTTTTGATATTAAAGAAACTAAATTACTTACACAAATTACTATTATTATACTAACCTTTTTGACGATCCCGTCATAATTTGACATATTGTTATAATTTAAAGGAATTTTGAATTTGCTGAATAATCTCATCTAATATTTCCATTTTAAATGATCTGATTCCTCTGATTTCACAAGCATCTGTTTAAGGATTCACTCGAGAAGTATTTCTTAGTAATTTTCCCGCGTGCGTGCCGAGATCTGACAGACTGACAGACAACGATTGTAAAAATAGGTATTGCGACTTGTAGCGCAAAAATGGTTTCTCAATCACACGTTTCATTATAATATCAAAATAATTAAGAGACTATAATAACTCTCATCCTTTGAAATTAACGATAATTATACGGATTTTCATTTAATATGCCTATCAATTATTTATTTTCATTTCCGTGACATAACTCTGTTCGTAAATATCAATGGATGCGTATGCGTAATTTTATCTTTACCGAGAACAAAAATTTCATGCCCATAAATTAATAAACATATTTTCCCCATAATGACCATGTGACGAATTGTGATTGATGCGTTATGTTATATATTCCGGTCATGCTAATATAACTTATTACTTGTCACAAACGGCTGAAGACTTATTTAAAACTTTAATCCGGTTTAAATATTAAGATTTCGCAGATAGCGGACTAGGTATACCTAAGAGAATGTAAACTACAACTTAGGATTTGACTCTAAAAGTAAATAAATAAATACAAAATATCAGTGGTGAAGGTCCTCATAAGTTGGTGTTCGTTAGTTACGTTCGATGGCTTCATTTGATACCAAACATAACACTAGTGTTGCGTTGGTAGTTCTATAGTTATTCAAAAATATTCGCCCTCGTTATTGAAAGCTATGCTGCAGCGGCGTGAGCAATTATTATCATGGCTGTTGCAAATTTAGTCGTACTAAATACAAATGTATTGATCCACATCTACAGTGCTCCCAACATAAAGATACACGAACGTGTCCCACAAGTAAAAGCCAAATCGTGAACTCTATTGGTATAACGACGGGGTCCGTTATGAAAATCACGGTCAATTGTCTGCTGTAGGCGTCTACCAAAGGTTGATTTATTTAATTTTAAGTGTCACAGTTTAACGATAAGTTGCAGCAACTATGTCTCTAATCTTAATCTGATTTCAAACTGTACATGCAACAATCGAACAATATTTTTTTCTTGCAATTTTAATTCATACGCGAGGATTAGGTGTCATATTGTCTGTTTTCTTTAACTTATAGTATATAACTGATCATTTGTACATCAATATATTATGATAAATAAACGCTATTGTCGACATTAAAATGATAGAGGGTAGATTTTTATGTCAGTAAGCAATATTATAATGTAGGACCGATGTTTATCGTGCCGTAGATTCAGATCAGCCGCCATTAAGAGTGACGGTGTGCGCTCGCCCTAGCCTCTGCGGATGAGAAATAGTTTGCTAAGCGTCATTATAGGCTTTATGGAGAATTTAAACTACAATTAATTCTTAAAATTGCTTTGCTTTCTACCATTAGATATCTTGAGGTTGCTATTCAATAACAGACAGATGACATCCAACTTACATGCATGAGTGTGTGGCAATCAATAGAAGAAGAATATTTTACGAAAACATTTTTTGAAATAGGTAGGTAGGTAGATATATCATAATAATATAACAAGGAATGTGTACTGATTAATCTTTATCCTGCGGATATGAGTTTGTTTGTTTGTTACGTTTTCATGCATCAACGACTCGACCGATCACCATGAAATTTTGCATACAAGTTGTTAGGGATACATAGAAGGACATAGACTACGTTTTATCTCGGAATTTCTGTGGAAACTCCATAATTATCGCGGGTGAAATCACGGAGAACCGCTAGTATTGCTACATCAGTAAAAAAGGATATATAATTAATATTAGGTCCTTACATATTATGAAATTGGCGTTTTGTAAGGGAGGAACATAACGTATTTTTTTTTAAATATAATATATTTATTTAATCATAGTGTATACCATTGCTATCTATGCACTTTTGCCAAGTCATAGGTAGTTCATTAATCCCTTTACTAAAAAAATCCATGCGGACGGGAATCAATAAAATCTTTGAAGGCGCTTTGGACAGCCCCATCGGAGTTGACTTTATCTAAAGTTAAGAAAGAAGTTATCCAAATTTCGAAAAAAATGGTAATCTGTTGGAGCATGGTCCGGGGAGTATGGTGGATGTCTTGGACATTCCGATTGAAGTTCCTCTAATCTGGTTGCCGTCTGTTGTGCAGTGCGTGGTCTAGCGTTGTCCTGAAGCAGCAGTGGCCTAGAGCGATTGACCAGCCTCGATTGTTCAGCAGCTAGCTTTTCCATCATGGTTTGCAGTTGCTGACAATAGACATCCTTTATTTTTACATCTCTCTCTTCCGGAGGAGGTTGCCTATGAAAAAATTGTTTTCAGCAATATAGGTCGCCTCATGTACGTATCCATATGTTTTGTGTTTTTGTAAATATGTTTTTGTATCTTCTACAGTGTATGCAATAAAATATAGGTATTCGATTGATTGATTGATTGACATCCGCCGTAATCGTCTGGCCAGATTTAAGAAAGCTATAGTGAACGACACCGGCACTAGTCCACCAAACGCTCACAAGTAGGTAATTTTCTTTTTTTAGTTAATTTTCGCTTGGGGCTGGATTTGGCTGGTTCGCCAGGGTTCAGCCATTGCGATGAGCGTTTCCGATTATCGTACAGGATCCACTTTTCTTCATAGGTTTTATTAAAATTCGATTTAAAATCCCTTCATTATTGTGCCGGTTGAGTAATGTGACGCAGTAGTCGACACGCGTTTGTCAGTTTGCTGCACTCAATTCATGAGGTACCCACCTTTCAAGCTTTTTCACCTTCCCAATTTGATTCAAGTATCACTAACACCGCATGCTGCAGCTAGCTCGGACGTGGTTTGCGACGGATCCGCTTCCACAATAGCCTTTGAATTCTTCATTATCAACTTTGGTCTCTGGCCGTCCACGGGGGTTGTTCTGCAGGTCGAAATTTCCAGAACGAAAACGTTGGAACCAAAAAAGCACTGTGTTTTCTTTTAAGACACCGCTGCCATACACATCATTAATCCTTCGAGCCATTTCTGCAGCACTGGTGCCACGATGGAACTCGTACTCGTAAATAACGCAATATTTCAAATTTTCCATTTTGTAAACTGAGTGACGCAAAGAACAAACCATTAGAGGAAAAAATAAATGGATTAGAGTTTTCAGAACACAAAGCATGAGCTGTATAAATTTGAAATTGGAATTCCTAACCAAAGAGGAGATATTGAGATTGAGATCACAAGACAAAACGCCAATTTCACAGGACCTAATAATTTAAATTTGAAATCCAAGAGTTACACCCTGGACTTGCCACCAATATTTTCCAAACGAGTTCTAACTAGTTAATATAAATACTAGATAATATCTAGTACGGTATTAATTTCAAATCATGTCAATCTAATAAACGTCACGAAGAGAAAGCTTGGTAGGGGTTATTGCGAACCTGACACGTGTCTGTCGGTGTTTTAATTGTGGGTATAGAGTGTCTTTGTGCAGTTAGAGAGCCTATAGGCGTCCTAGGTGGTGGTCCAGCGAGTGGCGAGCGGCGACCGCAGCACCAACGGTCGCCTGCGACCACCGGCGACCTACAACCGGAACGAAACGCGATAACCACTCTCTACCAACATACAGGGTGGAATTGGAATCATAAGCGTCCTGTTAACCAAGCACTACCTACTAATCTTGGAATTTATACCTACATTCATGCTAATGTTTAAAATTATATAGGTATAAATAAATACTAAGAACAAATACTAAGAAGGTACCTACTCAAATCTATAAGAAAAGAAAAGATGAATGTCAAGCCAACTCGGCCCCATATCTAACCGAATCAGTCTACCAGACGTATAAAACATATTTTAAAAGCTAATAAGGACCACTTAAAAATGGTAACAATTTTTATATACTAGCTGTACCCCGCGGTTTAATTCACGTGAAATTCGAAATTCCTGCAGGAACTCCATATAACATCAGCTAATTAGCAGTGAAAGTCCCGACTAAATCGTAACAACCGTTTCGGTGCCAAAGTAGGTAACAAAAAAAGTATAAATTCAGAATGCTGAAAATAACTACGACGAATCTATCAGACTAACAAATAATGCGTTATATTGTTGTCCTAAAATTTTAGTTTCGCACCGACTTCATAAACTCCGTAAATACCCAGATAATAGGGTTTATATTTTTTTTTTTTGTGATTTTCAGTGGGTTTACTTTCTGATGGCGGTTCTCTTTAAAAAAAAAAAAAAAAAAAGAAATAAAGTTATCATTTTGGTTTGGGTTTTTATTTTGGTTTTAATTTCTTTAATATGTTTGGATAAATGGTACAAATACGAGCGCTATCATATACCTTCGTGCGTACTTTGTATGCAGATTTATTTTAATTTAGTTTCAGGATAAAAATTTAAAAACTATCGTTAAATGATCGATTATAGCGTAACGTCTGTAATATGAACTCTTTCCTACAAAATATAACTAGTGGGTTGCTAAAATATTTTTAAATACCCATTGAGGGTTGATGCAAGCTCTAACTCAAATCTAGGTCTCACCAACATTACAGCCATTGTTTAAAACTCATTAAAATGTTCTAATGGATATTAGAAAAAAATCTATTAATATCCTATTGCGCACTTACAAAATACAATGCATTATATGTTAATATCCACTAAAAAATAAAGTATTTAAAAGTTAATGATAAATGAAGATTATCGGGCACTTCTTTTGTGTTAGAATCAAATAGGTGGCCGTGTACCGTATGCCTTGTTAAGTAACAGGGTTGGCTAAGTCACGTTCAATTTTATCGATACAGCATCGCGAAAGTTACGTAAGCACAAAACAGATCAGGCCCCATTGCGTGGAAGACACCAATACTTGCTTAATTTATCACTCGTAATTACTTATGACTAGGACATCAGTGACATATTTCGCAAAATTAATAAAATAATTAAAAAAAGAACAAGCTTTATTTATTTTAGTAGAAGGTACTCTTATGAGTAAAACAAACGAGCTCAAACACGTTATCTTTGCAGTTTCTACTAGGGAATCCCGACTCCATCTTCAGACCCTCGCCATCACAGTGGGAAGTACCTTACTTACTTATAATACTTTTTTTTTTTTTTTTTTTTTCTCTTTATTAAGAGGGCTTTATCGCATATGCGATTATGTCGCCCTGATATGGTATACAAAAATGTTGTAAACTAAATTAATTTCTACTACTACTGCTATACAGCATGTACAAACGTTTTGCCTCCTCTGACGAAGGGACGGCCAATGCAATATTACAACTCCCCATGTTACTCGTATGTGACAAAAATGTGCAATGTGTATTACGTAGAACCTCGTTTCGCACACACTCCATCAGGATATGATGGACATCCTCTACAACCCCGCACTCTGAACAATTAGGCGTCAATGTTTTTTTCATTAAAAATGAAAACTTCGCGCATGGAGCGTGTCCTGAGCGGAGTCGCATAGCAGTTACAGTGTCCTCTCTATTTAACTTAACGCAATCCATCCAGGGAATTCTCAGAGGGTATGGCTGGATAGTTTTATACCATATACCTTTTTGTTTGGAGCGTTCGTCAAAGTACTCCTTCCACAAATCGTAACACCTGTTCTTCACAAACTTGACACAGTCTAGGTAGAAGGGTTGCACATCAAATGGAATGCCATCACTCGCAGCCTGTTTAGCCAGCATGTCCGCCGTCTCATTGCCGTGAATGTTAGTATGAGATGGGATCCATTGTAACGTAACGGTCTTTGCTTGGGATTTTAATTTGGAAATGATTTCCAAAATTCCATAGGCTATCGGGACTCCTCGAATCGTCGAGGTACACCGAGCCACATGTTGCAACGCGCTTCTGGAGTCTGTGAGAATAACAAACTTCTCACCTTCTATGGTGCCGATGTACGATAAAGCTTCAGAAATAGCTACCAGTTCAGTGAACATTATAGAGACATTTACGTTAATTTGGAACTTTGCGGAGATGTCTAATTGGGGATCGTAAAAGGCCGCGCCAGTGCCATGGTCGTCTTTCGAACCGTCTGTGTAAATAGAGTAGTATCCTTGATATTTTCTATTTAGATATGAACTACACAATGCTTGCAGCTCAGAGCAGCAATACTTTTGTTTTGCTTTAGAGATCGTATCTATGCTTGATATAATAGTATCTGTTGTGTCAATATTGCTAACCCATGTGTCCAGTGAGAACATTTCCAGTTTGTTGCTAGAGTAGATGGGGACAGTGTCATGAGTTTCATGTGCAGTAACTAGTAGGGGTTTCTTTTTATTACGCCAGTATCCACTCTGACAGTGTTGCGAAAGACTTCCTAGTAAATCTATATTTTCATTAAAATGCAAAGATTTTGCCTTCATCCAGAACTTTCCAGCTAAAAAGGCTCTTCTTAGATGTAAAGGGGGCAGGCTGAGTTCACTTTCCATCACATGTATTGGTGTGCTTTTGATGAAACCGCCAATCACTCTCATTGATTGGTTCTGAATTTTATCCACTTTATATAGATTTGAGCGTGCACTAACGTCGTACAAAAAGCTACCGTAGTCCAGGCGACTCCTAATGATTGCAATATATAGACGTCTAAGATGTTTTGGATGAATGCCCCATTTTGAACCAGCTAGTACTCGAAAGATATTTAAAAATTTTGAAAGCCTTTCTACTGTCTCATTTATGTGTTTGCTCCATCTAAGGGAGCGGTCTAGCCACATTCCCAGATATTTCACACTCTCGACTCGCTGAAGTGGCGTGTTATTAATTTGTAAGTTAAAATTTTGTCTATTAAAACCTCTACTAAAAAGACAAGTTTTACTTTTTGTCGCCGATATATCTAATCCCAGCTCCCGAAACAAATTGTACACAAGAACCAGAACAGCCTGAATTTTCTCTTCAGCTCTGTGCGCGTGTTTTTCGGTGATATATAGCACATAATCATCCGCATACTGAGATATAAACACATTACAATCGCGGACTTGCTTACAAATTTTGATAGTTGCCAGATTAAACAAGAGTGGAGATAGGGGATCTCCCTGAGCTAAACCACAGCCTGTGCTTCTAGAAACAGTGTAGTCACCTGAAACTATACTAAGACTCCTGTCTCGAAGGAATTCCCATAGGTAGCTACAGATCTTCGATCCAACACCTAAGTCATCCAGAATATATAACATAGTCCTTATGTCAACATTGTTATAAGCGCTATCAACATCTAGAAAACAGCCAAGTGTTACGTAACTTTTAGAAAATCCTATCTGTACTCGCGATACCAAACTGCTTAGATTATCCAAACAAGATCTCGATTTCCTAAACCCAGTAGTCTCATTAGCCAAAAGTTCATTTTTTTCAATATACCATTCTAGTCTTTTGTTGATAATAGAGTGAAATATTTTACACAAACACGATATCAGGGATATCGGACGAAGAGATGCCACATCAGAGGAATTTCGACTAGCCTTAGGGATAGGGACAATCTGTATTTGGCGCCACTGCAAGGGTACAAATCCCTGCGTAAAGAATGAATTATATAAATTCAACAGAATAGATTTTCCACTGTCTGGGAGGTTTTTAATCATAGAAAATGCAATATTGTCACTGCCCGGTGCAGTATCTTTAGGTTTTATGCTATTTTCTAGTTCACTCATAGATATAGGAATTTCTAGTTTTGTATTTGAAGAAACAAATCTGGGGTAACCGGGGCATACTGAACACGGAGCCAAATTCCTAAGTAATATCTCAGCGATTACCTGGTCTACTTGAAGGCCTATCGTTTTTCTGCCTTTTAGCCATCTCATACGTCGCCACATATCACTAGATGAGGAAACATCATCGATAGATGAGCAAAATGCGCACCAGGATTCTCTTTTGGCTTTTCTGATCATTCTTTGCGTTTCTCTAAGTTTATCTTTATAAAACATAAGATTTTCTGGCGTGGAGTTTTTCCGAAACTTGGCTAGTGCTCGCCTGCGTTCTGCTACAGCTTTTGACAATGAAGCGGACCAATAAGGCTTTGGCGCGAATTTAATTTGTGGAGTTAGCGGGATTTTGTAAAATGGAATGTGTTCGTCGGCTGCTCGATTTATATAATTTGAGAATTGATCATATGCTTCTTGAAGTTCATCAGACAGCCGAAGGGTAGAAAATGCTTTATCTGTGCTTTCTTTATAGGAGTTCCAGTCCGCCTTTTTGAGGTTTCTTTTTTTAATAAATTTTGAGGCATGGTTCGAAAAGGCAGTTATCTTTATTACCAAATGATCACTTCCTAATGTTTCATTGGTCGAATACCATTCGAAATTAAGTGCCACGTCTGAGGTAACAGTAGAAATATCTGGTGCAGATTCTTGCAGAATGTTATTTGATAGCCTGACGCGAGTGGGATTGCCGTTATTTAATGTTATAAAATTACTGTCCAATAGAGAATCAAATATTTGTGTCCCTCTCGTATCAACTTTATAGGACCAATTTGTATGGTGCGCATTAAAATCTCCTAGCACTAAAGCTTTTGCTGTCCACAAAGAGAAAATTTGATCCCAATCGTGTGGCTGCGTTCGAATTGTAGGTGGACAATACACCGAGACTATATATTCAATGCTTTCACAATTAAAGATTCTGACACATAAAATTTCGATTCCGGGATTATAAATTTGGATTGGGTGAATTTGAGATTTAATGGACGTGTGTGTTAGGATTGCTACTCCTCCGTAGCCATCATACCGATCTAGACGAAAAATATTGTACCCTCTCACCTGAAAACTGCTATCAGGCTCTAACCATGTTTCAGAAAATGTTGCAATATGTATTTGTTCTTGGGAAAGCAGTAACTCGAACTCCGTTAACTTAGGCCTAATACTCTGAGCGTTCCACTGAAGGATATTAAGTTTAGTTTGTCTCGCCATTAAAAATTTTTTTCAAGAATCCTAGGTCTGCAAACTCCTTTGTCACATACGATAACAAACTCTCAAAACATGTCCTTAATACCTCTATTATCTTATCCTTTACAGAATTACTATTAAAGAATATAATGTTTCTTAGTTTTTCTATTAATTGCTTGAGCGCTCCTGTATCTTCAGTCTTCTTGTTCTCCGAATCGTAACGTATATCTTCCATGATGCTGTTCCCAGGTTCCGAAGTGACATCCCAATCAATTATAGCCTCTGGATTAGTGTTACTCTTTTTCTTTTTCGGGTTCGTAGCACGGGAATGTTGAGGTTGAATCTCACGCCTAACCGCTGTCTTTAAAACTTGCGCATAAGCGGGTGTGCTCTGAGAGGTCCGTATATCTCCTTCTCTTGGCTTAGTAGATGATTGACGCTCGTCTCTCAAAGAGGCCGGCCCTCGCTCATTCCGTTCACATCTAGATGGTGTAGGTGGTACATACATGGTGATTGCTCGCCTATACGAGCAATTAAAATTGGCCATTATATCTCTAATGCGTTTTTCTTTTAGAAATACGGGACACACTTTTTCTAGCGCCATGTGACTTCCAGAACAGTTAATACAAGAGTATACTTGTGACTCACAGTTAGCGTGGTTATTTCCGCATTTAGGGCATATGACTCGTTTTGACGGACAAAACTTGACTGTATGTCCATACCTCCAGCACTTCGAGCACTGAGTGACAGGGAAGACGTACGGTTCTACTTGGATTCGCAAACCATAAATGTACACATGCGATGGTAATGAAGAGCCCTTGAAGCCTAGGCGAACGGTTTCACTTAGAGTCCATCCAGAGTCCTCGTTACTTCTCCGCTTAAGTCTTCTAACATCAGTCAATTCTGCTGAACTTGACAGGGTATCGAGTATTTCTTTGTCTGTTAGATTTAATTCTATATTTTTTATGATACCATAGGATATACCGACTTCATATGGTTTTTGAAATCGCCAGCCCATATCTAATAGTTGTGTACATGTCATTAACTTATTAGCGTTCGACTCATTATTAATGCATATTAAAGCCTTAAAGGGATTTAAGTACTTAACTTTTTCGATATTGCTTATTTTGCATGATTCAAGTAATTTCGCTAGTCCAAATTGCTTCGGTAGTTTTTCTTTGCACGATATATAGATTTCTATATAACAATGATTAATCCTCTTTTCGTTTCTCCTTACCGTGGTCCATTCATCCTCTTGGTCTATATCTTCCCGTCCTCTTTTCTTTCCTTTTCTATTACTATCATTTTCAAAAGATTCGTCTTCTAATTGTGATAACATCTCATTGTATTCAGATGGCCGTTTTTCATTATTGACCGTCCCACTCACATAACTAATGCTTCCGACACTATCATCCGGTAATATGTCCTCCTCCATCATAAATAGAGTGCATTATAGTTTGCACTCGTGTAGATGCAACTCGTATGAATAAGCGCACAAAACCGGTTTAGTTCGAGTAGTGGGAATACGATCACTATGTGCAGACGATAAACGCAACACACGTGCCACCAGCTCGAGTAGTAAACTCCGAATGACTTATAATACTTATGGCAACAAAATAAACTAGCTAATTCTCCTGCTGTCCTATCATTTGCCATCAGGAAGTTTCAGTCCCTACATCTCGACTCAATCATCAGATCAGCTCGATGGTACCAAAACATTGCATTGTCATCGAACTTACATAATATGTAGGTATAGGTATGGCAAATTTCATCTCAATTGCATACCACATACCTACCTACCAGTAAGTGCTTGAAAATGTTTTGCTTCTGATGCGAAGTGCGGTGAACTTAGTTACATGCGAGTATGGCAAGTTCGACTAAGCTCTTTAAAAACTGTTGCCTACCGACTCGAATCATCTAGTGTAAGGAGAAACTTTTGAAAGTTTATTCACACTATTTTGTAAACTTCTTGCTTTGTAAAAACGAATAGATAAATAAAAAAAAATAATAAAAAAAATAAAGATAAACAAAAACAAAAAAAAAATAGGCAAGTTAAAAAAAAAATTGTAATAATATCATTTATTAAAAACAAATACACAGATACTTAGGATTTTAATATCTCGGTAGATACATACACAAAAAGCTCTAGGTCGGTACACAAAAAGGTGTAGTTTATAGTATATGTACTTCTACTTATTTTCAACCTATATTTCTAAATCTATCTATGTCCAACACAGAGAGCAGCTTAGGTGCAGATACGATACCTGCCTACTGTAATAACTTTGTATCTATAATCAAATAAACAGTAATCAATATAAATATATTAAGGTATTAATATTACGTTATAATAAATGGCGGCAGTCGTAGTGTTATTAACATAAATGTTTATTAATTATGATTTTTATTTAACGATTATTATGCGTATACCTTTATTTATCTCTTTAGTTAAAAATATCACAGACACATAAATATAGTCGGCGAAGAGTTAAATTTAAAGAAACTGGGTTAGATACCCGTCTATAGGTACCTCCACTTAAGTACCTACGTATAAGAAACACACGTTTCTTTGTTCCGATTCTTCGAAAAATGAGACGTAAAATTAGAATTTATGTCAACATTTCTGATTTAATTTTATTAGTAGGTAAATTTGTTATCGATGTGTAAGATACCTATGTATAATAGTTTTGAAAATAACCCGTCTGGTTTAATTACTTAAAGACACATAATTATTATGTATCTAATTTATTGTTGACAAGGTTAACTTTTTTAATTTATTTATGTAACAAAGACTCATTTTCAGTTTTTGGTTGAATAAATAAATAAATAAATAAATTTATATTAGTTAGGTTAGCTACATATTAGGGATAATATGTAAGTAGTAAATATGTACACGAGCCAACCCCGCACCATTCCACTGGATATGGCACGGCAGTGACCCATGTACGGGCAGTACAGCCGTTGCGCGATCATGCTCCGGATACTGCACCAGGGAAGCACATCTCTTGCGCATGGTGGCGTAAAAACAGTCTACGCTATATAATGATGTTTTTATGATACTTTTGCCTACTTCTAGATTAATCTACTATATAGGGACTTCAGGGTCTTACATAAAGGGGACGAAACGCAATTTCAGATAATAAAATCTTTGTACAACTATTTAAATATTAAGGGCTTAATCTAACCTTCTATAAATTAGTTGTAAAAATTGACTGAGTACGTATGTATACACATTTCATATGCGGTATATCTATATGTATGCCATAATCTTGCCTAATATAGCCTTCTCATCTCTCTCCTTTTGCCCTTCAGCCTCTCCCTTCAACGTGCAACGTGCGTCCCTTCTTTCGTCTTGTATCCTACCTACTACTACGTCTTGTATTTATATACTTCCGACACACCTCCTGGATTTCCATTCCGTGGTTCTCAGGGCACACATTTTTTCCAAGTTCATTCAACCAGGTTCTCAGCCCATCTTTGTTTTTTTGCATTCACGTCGTCAGGGGTACAGTACTCCGAAATTAACGCGGAAGAAACTACATTAATTACTACGTGTAGGTAGAGTGCAAAAGCAAAAGCACTCTACCTACACATTGTCAAGGGTAGGTACAGAGCAAATATAGGGTAGTAAGTACTTTTATCTTGGAATACCCGCGAGATCTCCGAAACTAACGCGGGGAATAGCTAGTTATTAAATAAAACTAAAAAAATTTGGTAATTACAATGAACTGGATTGCAGATCAATTGAAAATAGATCGTGTGTCGGCGCAGGGCGCGCACCGCGGGGCATGCCGCATGATCATCGGTCCACGAGCGCACGCGCACGATCCGCGGCAGCCTCCGGCGACAATCCAATGAATCCAATACACACTACACGTACAACACTACTCACCGAGCGAACGAACAACTTAGAACGCGGATTTTTTTTTAGCAAGCTATACGATTGCATGTTGAGCTGTTTCAAGTTTAGGTAAGCTGACAGAGGGAAAAATGGTGGTAATTTTCACGTAGCACTTAATATGTGTCAAATTAGTTTTTTAATAACTATAATAATAATTAGGTATGGTATAAAATGTCATGACGATTCTGGAAACCTTGGGCACAGATAATATAATACTATACTTGGGTATGTAAATACTAGAGATGCGCCGAATATGGGTTCAACCGAATACCAATATTCGGCCGAATATCCGGTCAAACAAGTACCGAAACGAATATTCGGCCGAATTGTTCGGTTCATTTTTGGGTGGTAAACAAGTTCATACAAGTCCGCGCGCGGCCTCTCGCGCTAGCTCGGCTCACTCAGTCAGTGCGCTGCTCTTTCATTTAGTGCAATGCTCGCATGATATTGATTAAAAATTAATCTTCGGACAGTGTATTTTAATTGAAATTCATTAAAAACAACATCGTGAACTTTATTAAAGATGAGTGGACGTAAAAGATCGCATGTATGGACTTTTTTTTATGAAATGACTATGTTATATCATAAGGAAAATACTTCATTTATAATACTTGTTGATCAGTTAGTTGCTGGTAAATTTTATTTTCCGTAAATTACTTTACGATTAACGTTGCTTTTATTTAAAATTTTAAAAGTAACGTTAATCTTACTTTAGAATTAACGTTGCTTTTATACATATAAATCTTATGTTTTATGATACGAATGATGATTACGTATTTTGAAATTGTTGATTTCATCGAATGATAAGTTTTCAGCGAGTAGGTATTGTCTTTTGTCAAAAAAATGACATTATTTAATTAAAACCTGATATGATGGCTAACATAAGGTAGTGTTAATCTTTGTTTTATTTAGAAATATTATTTACTTTTTAAACTATTGAAAATAATGCTATTAAAATATTCGGTAGGTACTCGGCAAACTAACCAAATATTCGGCCGAATACGAACATTAAAAAATATGCCGAATACACCGAATACGAATACTCGGCCGAACATTCGGCGCATCTCTAGTAAATACCTACTTACTAAGAACTTAACGTCACATGATTTTTCTTAAACAATTTCAATTCAAAGTAATTTACAATCAATTTAAAATTCTTCAAATCAATAATTTTATCATTATTTATTTGCAGCACTAAAGTGTGTTTTCACAAGGAGTCCAATTGCCACATTCGTAGGTACATAAAAGTGGGCATTAAGGCTTTTTTTAAATTTGTTTAATAATTAATAAAAAAAAAAATTTTGACTTCATGCACGAAACAAATCAATATCAACATACTTTGTAATCCTAAATGTAGACCAAAAAAAGGTATTTATTAAAAAGTTATTAGTTAAGTAGTATAATAATTTTCTAGTTCTAATAATGAAAGTTTATAAGTCGAAAGGCTATATTATAAAGATTTCACACTAACCTTCTCTATTGTTCTCAGTTGTGTTGTGAAACCAAAGAGATCGATCCGACGCAATTAGTGGCTTCGAACGTTATAATTTATTCTCTAGTATTCAAAGTATCTCATTTTTGTTCGTTCATTCCCTTGTTTGGATAATAAATTGTTTCTGTGATAATATCGTCGGGGCGCTCGTGTTTCTTCGAATTCAAATTGGTATTTATTTTTATTAATTAATTTTTCTAGTGAACCTTGTACACGATCAAAAAATGTCGACCATATTTGATTTAATAAAGTGTCCTGTTTATTAAAACTGCAAACAAAAGATATAGATGCAATTTGAATATAGAAGAATAACATGGGTAAAAACACGTCTTTATTTATATAGATAAAGAAAGAACTCATAAATTAAAA
This sequence comes from Zygaena filipendulae, assembly GCA_907165275.2. Taxonomy (NCBI): domain Eukaryota; kingdom Metazoa; phylum Arthropoda; class Insecta; order Lepidoptera; family Zygaenidae; genus Zygaena; species Zygaena filipendulae. The sequence goes on from OU015649.1 coordinate 7,342,399, forward strand.
GGTATTTTTTCCAGAGAAACATTGCAGAAGTTTGCAAAATTAGAATACTTACCTACTTGTTTAACTTAACAATGATGACATTATTAATATGTGCGAGATACTAGAGATAGCCTTTAACAATAAAATTATTCTAGCTCGTTTAATTTGGTGATATGTGGTTGCGACACTTGTCCTTATTTGGCATTAGGTTAAAGAAACATTGCAAGTACAATCTGATGAAACATAATTACCCATTTCATCTAACTGTCCGTCTAAGGTGTCCGAATGTAATTACCAAAAGTCAAAACTGTCCCGCCCACGAGTGCTCTCACGCGCCGTGACTCGTGACGTCACCCTGACAACCTGCTCAGTGCTCACAACAGTAAATTACAGCACTATACTCGACCGAATGTTTTTTTGGGTCATTATCATCATTATAGGTTTGTAATAGCTAGTTTGTTAGTTTATAGATATTGACGACGCTATTGGAAAACAATATTTGAACATGCTCATTGAAAATTAAAGGTGGAAGTTGAATAAAGGTAAAATACCACGAAAAAAGAAAAACGTGCCCTAAATATTGAAAAAAGCAAATACCTATTTTAAAGGAAACTTTGGAACAAAGGAATGTCGTCATTCCAAACTACAGTTAAAGAATTTAATAAGAATCTCATTCCGACCGATATGGAAGGCGCAATTTTCAAATAATTTTAAAGTCGAATTTCATGAACTTCGTTTAATAAAAAGTACTATGTTATTTTGAAGAATCTGTCTTTATGATTGACTCTTACTATCGGTAGGTATTGGTACAAAAGATCCCAAGGTTCGAAGTACCGAGGCTTTACTTGCCCACCCCATTGTCTAAGATAAGATCGGTAGGTATCATTATACGTACCTATACGTATGTACAGCATGCTTATTTTTTACATTTTCACTTTTTCAAGTCATAGTAGGTGTGTATAATATGTAACCTGTGAAAGTAGTTTGATTTATTTCTGTAAAAAAGGAATATCGCCAGGAAAGGATTTTTGAAAATTCGAATTCCTGCGAGATCTCCGAAATTTCCGCGGGTGAAACCGCGGGGCACTGCTAGTTTACTTATAATTTAAATCGATTCGTAGCCTTCAGTTTCCTTCCAATATTTTTTCCTTTCGTCCTCCTAATAGGGAAGTACTTATGATGAATAGAAATATACGATAAAACTCCTAATCACCGTTACAAAAACTCACATGGACTTTTGTAATATTCTTGTATACATCATAAAAATCTTTAATAAATCAAATCTCGCGCATTAGAAGTAGAATACCTTTAGTTGAACTCTCGCTATGTTACCCCACTTTTTGGTTTATCTAAATACTTTGCCTACTTAAATAAGAATAGGTAAAGGTCAACATATAATGGCAATATAAAACATCAGCCATTTACTTTCTAGATCACCGTTTAAAACATCACGACATTGTCCCGGTTGAAAAGTAGATTTTATCGTCGCATCAAGCTCTGAGTGGTGCGGTGCGGTGCGGTGCGGTGCGGTGCGGTGTGGCGCGGCGGTGCAGTGCCCGGCCCGTGGTCAGGCGTCACGCGGCTCCAGCCGATACCCCGGCGACAAGTGAACGCAATCACTAATTAAATCTGTAGCTAGTCACCGCCACCGGTAATACCCTACCACTTATATCACTTACAGTCGATGAAATTATGATTTCTTTTCATTTATCTCCAGTCAGATTCAAAGGAATTCCCGATGAAGCCAAGATACCGTGCCGAAACCGCGCTCAGAGTGCCGTCTTTAATAACGTGATAACCACTACCGAACGCTATCTCTATGACTTTTGATTAGCCATTGATTTTAAAATTTCGTCATAACAAGTTATGTTTTAGTTGACGAAAGTGACTTTATAAAAAGTCAAATATCATAAAACTCGCAAGTACCCACATCTACTTTAGAACAACAATCTAATCGATCTTCATTGACCTTTAACAGATAACCCCATAAAATTGTAGCAGGTATTACCTATAGGTAGGCTTTGGCGTCGTTGATGCGGAATGCAAACCGATATAATTTTAATTTGTGTTTGGTATTATAAATATTAAGTAAGTACGTGATTCTGGCAAAACCTACCTATAGTTACCCATACAAGGCAGATAACTAATGCACTGGATTTGTTACAAGCCGATGATAATTATTATTGGCCGACAAATCTTCACTTAAGGGAACCGTTACTCGTGTTTTGTTGCAGTGAAAACATTCATTTCTTCATTTGCATACAATGGCTTGGTGCCAAAAATATTGGAGTGTAAACGCTTAGGTACCGAGAACGCTTTATGAAAGTTCGCTATAGAAAATGTCGAGAGATTAAAAAATATGTTATGACAATATCTAGCCTACATTACCCACAATGGCTCTTGTCGTTTGTTCATTCCTACGCTTGAGTTTGTCATCACCGATTATTTTTTATATCCGTGGCTAGAGCACAACATCTTTGTTTGAAACAGAGAAAACGAATACCTATTCCATACCTACCGAAAGAATTAAAATGGTACCTAACCTAATAGATTGATGAGAACGAGTGAAAAGATGAATAGATAATTGTGATTGTAATAGAGTATTATAGAGTGTAATTTTTGTCTGATAATGTACCTACCTATATCATAAGCAACTGTAAAAAGTTTGTTGGGCAAGTGGGTATTATAAATCAACATGAAGATACTTTCTTGACGCAGACGGAGTGTACCGCCAGCGCTTTTCTCCATTGTGAACTCAATTGTTTTTAAAAACTATTAATTGTTCCGATAGTGGCGCGAACAATGAACGCACTAACAATGAAACCGGAAAAAATCTTTTGCAGGAAAGTAAAGCGACGTGACGTGCTTAATGTATTACCATACAATAAATTTATTATATTCATCACGTTACCAATACACCTGTTATTAAAACAGATTACAGGTCGACAGAATGAAGAACGCAATATACCGCCTACACATTGAACCGTTGCGTTGTGCTGAATCCTACTCGCCAAAAGTCTTCGGGTGAATACTTATTGTTAACTAAACTTACTTTTGGAACTTACGAAAGTTTAAAGTTTGGTAGTCAACTCAACGGAGTGACGCGATTGAAATCAACGGAACTGGACGTGGACGCGTAGGTAGGTACTACAAAATTGACAAAATACGTATTTTTTTTAATTCTGAAACAGAAAAAATTACAGTGTAATATTACTATCATACTTAATATAATATAGGTATTAGGTAATAATATTATCTAAACTAATATTATAAAGAAGCAGAGTTAGTGAGTTTGTTAGTTTGTGAGGTTGTAGGGGATAATCATTGGGTCTACTTCTTTCACCAATAGAATACTACAGTGTTCCTGAGTGTCATAGGGTACTTTTTATCCCGGAATACCCGCGGGGACTCTGAAATTACCGAGAGTGAAACCGCAGGGGAACAGCTATACTATTGTAGATAAATAACAGAATAGCTAAATTTTGTATATAATTTTAACTTGTAAACAACTTGATAGGTGGCGTGTAGTAAATGAGTACTATATCGTTGAAGATTAGAAGCAGTGTGGGGCGCAATGATTCGGTTTCGCGGGCGGAAACGGACGCGCCCACGCACAGGTCAGAGCAGTGACCCCGAGGCTCACCTCGCGCGGGCGCGAGCGAGGGCGCTCGACGCTCGTACGAAGTACGAACCTTATTGTTCCACCTTCCACAACAGGTTGACACCAATAATTATTTCTGTTATATCTGACAGGATAACACCTTTTTATATTTGTTGTACTTACCCATAATTAAGTTTTTTTTAGTTTAAAAAAATAAAATCAGTAGGTATTTTATTATTTTTAGCTTTTGAGTATATTTATTTATTTCATCCTATATTGCACCGAAAATAACAATATTAAAGTACCTAAAGAAAAGGAGAAATCAAATGGCGATCTTATCGCATAGTTGCGATCTCTTCCAGGCATGTACCTACTTAGTACATTATTGTGTTTTTGGAAGTCAGTTTTAATTTTTGTTGTTCTAAAGGTTTGTAAACAATGAATTATTTAACGTATATTTTTAGTTATCTAATAAACTGAGACTCAATGCGAGGCGTTTAAATTAACTTTCGTAATTAGAAACGCCAATAAGCCAGAACGCCCATCACTACAAATTACCTACACCTGCGTTTTCTAACTACGTCCGTTGCAAATGTATCATCTCGTATTGTAATTCTTTATTCTGACCGTGTTAAAGTTATATTTATTACGTCCATCTGTCACCTCCGTAATGACTGCCCGTTGCCCGTGCCTACCGCACTGCGCGATTTAGACCTGCCCAAACACATCAAACATTCTAAATCAATTAAGAGATACGCTGCGGTAAGGATTGTAATATACCTAGGTACTTTTATTCTTATACTAGCTCTGCCCCGCGGTTTCACCCGCGTAATTTCAGAATTCCCGCGGGAATTCCGGGATAAAAAGTACCCTATATGTCCTTCTCTGTACCCCTGACAACGTGCATGTTTCATCCAAATCCGTGCATGTTTCAGCCGTTTTTGCGTGATTGAGTAACAAACATCCAAACATCCAAACATCCACACTTTCACATTTATAATATTAGTAGGATTACTAATAACAAAAAGTTTTTTGTCGTGGAACCGTATGACATACCAATATTTTTTTTAATTTACATTAAAATGTTAACCGGTACCACAGATAATATAATACTACCGGTACCCAAGGTCTTGCAACGTCTTTTTATTCACCGCTATATATACTTGAAAAAGTTGTAGATATACATAGGTATGTTTAAAGTTATTATATAGTATGTAAAAATTTTTATACGTACTGCATACATTTATATCTATTACTAGCTGTGCCCCACGGTTTCACCCGCATTAATTTGAGGAAAAAACCTACTAAAATATATTCCACAGCTAACCGTTTACGCAGAGCGTAGGTTCGCAACGGAAGCTCTTAAAAGGATAAATTTTCCCCGTTTTTGCAACATTTTTCATTGCTGCTCTGCTCCTATTGGTCGTAACGTGATGTTATATAGCCTTCCTCGATAAATGGACTATCCAACACTAAAATAAATTTTCAAGTCGAACCAGTAGTTCTGTAGTCCAATAGTTTATTTTGTTGAATTTTCATTTATACTTCTATCAAAATACATAAACTAACGTGTTTTTGACCCTAACCTAAGATATTTGTAAGCTAGCATGACGTATCCTTTACATTTAATTATGTATCATAAATTGAGAAGAAACTTACGAAATATAAGTGCTCTTAAAAAAAATGATAAGACATGTAAACCTCCGTATCATAATCAATATTTTCGTTCGGATTGCATTCTGATCCTGATTTATGGGACTTGTGGAATTATCAAGTTGTAAATCACTCATCGGAATTAAGAACACGGTACACTGAATGTTTGCGGCTCAAGGTTTGTCGATTGAGGCCTCGAATCCGTATGACTTATAAAAGATCTATTACACACTAATGAATACCATTTTAATACCTGGGGGAAGAGATTCAGCGTTTCAGATTTTCCACTATTTTAATACTATAGTACCAGACCTAGACTAGAGCCAGACCTACTGTATTATAATGGATATTATTAAATGAAACAGGGTAACCATTACTTGCTTGGTTTATTCATCAAAATCACATTTTCTCCGATGGCTGTCATCGCCCGGACACAGATTACAATATAATCATAGATTATTTTGACTGACATAGATAATATGTTACATCTCCCTCTTTAAATTCTTCTAAGTAGGTAATACAAAATACAAATAGGTACCTAATACAAAATGTTTAAACTAACACACTATAAATATTTTTAATAATAATTATGTCAATAATCAAATATATTATAATCAATTATTTAAGTCTGTTACATAATCCATTAGATGTGAAGGAGGTCTAACATCTCTGTTAGACCTTCTCAACTGAACTGGAGGAGTGGGAGTGTTAGGATTCATGACAGATGTTGGTTGGACTGATAATTGTTCAGGTGTGGCCACTTGAGACCACAATGATTGTGTATTCATACTGCCATTTACTGGATCCTGGCCCTGATCTGTTTTGATAAACCATGTATTTCGGGTTTTAAGATTTCCCATGTTATCTTTGACAGTTATTGATCGGGGATTTTCATTTATTTTGATTATGGTGGCTGGTTTCCATATATTGCTATGCTCATTTTCTTTGAATACTACCTTCTGTCCTTCCTTAAATATGTCAGTCCTGGGTCTTGTGTATTGGTCATAATATAGTTTGTTCTTTAATGCATTCTCTGTTAATATATTTTTAATTTCAGGATTTAATTTTGGTTTCAACAATGTATTTTTTACTGGAAGTTTTGTGCGACATAATCTATTGAACAACAATTGAGCTGGAGATAAGTTGAGACCAACAACTGGGGTATTTCTATATTCTAATAAATAATTTTCTATTTCTGTTTTTGTTTCATTTGACTTTTTTAAGAAATTTTTGCAAATTCCCACTGCTCTTTCAGCAGCACCATTACTTTGATGGTAATGAGGACTTGAATAAATAGGCTTAAATTGCCATTCTTTACTAAATTCTAAAAACGCCAATGAGTTAAATGGCATATTATCTGAATATATTATTTCTGGAATACCATGTGTAGAAAATATGGTCTTGAGGATGGTAATTGTAGCATCAGCTGTTTTACTTGTTAATTTATGCAACTCGATCCATTTTGAATAATGGTCTACTAGAGTTAGATAATCATTATTGCCATATTGCAGTATGTCTATTGACACATATTGAAATGGGAGTTCTGGTTGCACTCTAATGATCATCGGCTCTTTAATATTATTATTTGAATATTTTTTACAAACTTTACAATTTGTAATATATCTTTCAATGTCAGAATTCATGTTATTCCAGTAGAATAACGTTTTAGCTCTTGCTTTTGATTTGGTAATTCCGAAATGACATTCATGAAGTTTTTTTAGCATCAAATCTTGTAATGAGTCAGGAATATACAGTCTATTGTTAATAAAAATTAAATCATCTTCAAGAGAAATCAATGTCTTTAAATTATATAAATATTTTAACTCTGCTGGGATCTTCGAGTGTGAATTTGGCCATCCATTTTTATGAAATTTAATTAAGTTTGTTGCTATAGGATCTTTACATAATTCTTGCTTAATTTGTCTCAGTATGTCATCAGATACATTTACTGTGTGCACTATTTCATTGAGATCACTGTCGCAATCTTGATGCACATTAGCAGTGGAACAAGCTCTGCTTAATGCATCAGCAATATGCATTTGAGTGCCCGGTACATGTTTTAGAGTAATATTGTATATGCTTAGTTTTAACTTTATTCTTTGTAGTCTAGTTGATGGAATGTCACATAAAGATTTCTTCATAATTGAAATTAGAGGTAGGTGATCCGTCTGTATGACAATTTCTTTTCCATATATGAATGTGTGAAATTTTTTGCAAGAAAACAGCACCGCTAAAAATTCCTTTTCTATCTGGCCATAATTTATTTCAGTCTCTGTTAAAGATTTTGAGGCATAATAGATCGGCTTGTTCTCTTGTAAAAGCACACATCCTATTCCAGTTTTACTTGAATCAGTCTGTATAGTTATGTCTTTATTGGGGTCAAAAGTATGTAGAACAGGGTAAGTAGATAAAATTGTTTTGATTTTTTCAAAAGAGTCTGTATGTATTTTTTGCCAATCAAATAGAGTGTCTTTCTTTAATAAATCTCTCAAAGGACTAGTTATGGTCGCTAGATTGGGAATGTAGGAACGCAAATAGTTTATAAGACCAAGTAGTCTTTGTAAATCATTCTTATTTTTTGGAATATCATACTCTGTTATAGCTTTTATTGAATCTTTATCTGGATGCACAGTACCATTTTCAAAAATCTGTCCCAGGTATTTTACTTGATTTAACATGTATTGAAACTTATTTTTATTAAATCTAATGTTATGTTCTCTAGCCTTTTCAAATACCTGGGATAAAATTGTATTCATCTGCTCTTCCGTTTCAGCATAACAAAGTACGTCATCAATGTAATTTACAACTCCATCAATGGAACCAAATATTTCAGATAACATTTTTTGAAATACTTCTGAGGCAATAGATATACCAAAGGGTAATCGATTAAATTTATAGGTACCAAACATAGTTGCGAAAGTACAATATTTAGAGCTCTTTTCTGACAAGACAATATGCCAAAATGAATCTTTAAGGTCTAATACAGAAAAGTACTTCGATTTCTTTAACTTAGTAGACAAATCTTCTACAGTAGGTATGTAACAATAATCTTTAACAATTGAATTGTTTAGATCTTTTGGGTCAAGGCATAGTCTAATACTTTTGTCAGGTTTTTCAATTATTACTAATCTGTTAACCCACTCAGAAGGCTCATTAACTTTGCTTATAATGCCTAAACCCTCCAGTCTAATCAATTCTTCTTCCAGTTTTGGCCTTAGCTTAAGGGGTACTCTGTACGGGGGTTTTGAAGTGGGAATAGTATCCTTTTTCAATTTAATGTCATATTGCTTGCTAAACTTACCAATACCAGTGAATAGATCACTATTTTCTTTTATTAAGTCTTCTTTGTTAAGTTTATTATTTCTGACAACTGATGCTATACGTTTCACTAGATTCAAACGCACACATGCGTCACGAGACAATATCGGCATAGAATTTTCATTACCTGCTACACAAAATGTCTCAGTGTATAATTTGTTATTTACTTGAATGTTCATAGTAGCTAATCCTTTGATTGCTGTCTTAAAACCATTCCAACTCTCAAGTTTGGCACATGTATCTGTTAATACTATTGGATGTGTTGAGTTAATTTTTTCATATAAATGCACTGGCAAGATATTGACATCAGCTCCTGGATCTAATTTGAAACTTACTTTATTTTGCCCAGGTAGAGTCACTTCTTGGTACCATGCTAATGAGTCCACTGATAACTTACAGGTCACAGTTTCTATATAATAATCTGAATCCTGCGCAATTGTTACTTCATTAGTGCTTTTATTAGTACGGCACATACGGGCAAAATGATTCTTCTTTTTACATTTTACACAGGTCTTGGACCATGCAGGGCACTGACCGTACGGATGAGTAGTACCACAGTGTGAACAGCTCTTCTTATTCATTTGATCTTTGTTTACGGTTAATGCATCCACCTCATTTGTCTGAATCTCTTTTAAATGTGAGTTGGTTAACTCAGCTACTCTGAATGCCTCAATGACTTCTTCCAGTGTTGGATCTCCTTTTTTGATCATCTTTTTCTGACAATCAAGATCGCTTGATCCAAACACTAACCTGTCTCGGAGTGCCTCGTCCTTGCCTTTAAGAAATTCACAATCATTACACATTCGCTTTATATCAGTCAAGAAATTATCAAAGCATTCTCCAGGTTTTTGACTCCGATTGTAAAATATATATCTGGAGTGGAGCACATTTTTCTTTGGGTTACAGAACTTTTCTAAAATTTCTTGCACTGCTTTTAATGTTTTTAAATCCTCTGTTTTTAATGTATTATAGACGTTTAATGCATCTTCACCGATTAGATTTAGAAATATAGCTATTTTTCTTCCCTCAGTCGCTTCTGCCAGTCCCGCAGCTTCCAAATATATAGTGAAGGACTGATTAAATTTTTTAAAATTTTCACTTAAATTTCCATTTAATGATAACTTTCCAGGTAAATTATATCCTGTTGCCATGATTATTATTTAAGACTGCGCCATGTATTATAATGGATATTATTAAATGAAACAGGGTAACCATTACTTGCTTGGTTTATTCATCAAAATCACATTTTCTCCGATGGCTGTCATCGCCCGGACACAGATTACAATATAATCATAGATTATTTTGACTGACATAGATAATATGTTACACCTACGGTAAGTTAAACTATTATGATTTAGGAAAAATTGATATTATAAAAAAGAGACGAAGTCAAAAATTCCACTTTCTATCGAGTATGTACTGTGTATCTACATTATATAGAATGTTACGTAATTGATAATAAACATTAACAAGATCTTCATAAACAGCTGAACGGATTTGGAGGAAGTTTGTAACACAAGAAACGTCCACATAATATTTATTATAAATGCGAAAGTAACTCTGTCTATCTGTCTGTTACGCTTTCACGCCTTAACGGCTCAACCGATAATCATGAAATTTTGCATACACGTTTTTAGGGATACATAGAAGGGCAGGGTACTTTTTCTTCCGGAATTTCCGCGGGAACTTCGAAATTAACACCGATGAATTTTGCATACATTGTTGTCAGGGGTACAGAAAAGGGATTGGGTACTCTTATCCCGGAATTCCCGCGGGATCTCTGAAATTAACGCGGATGAAACCGCAGGGAACGGCTAATTCCAATTAACACGCCGGCGAAGCCACAGAGCACTAATAGTATTACTAGTATTAATAGATACAATAAATCTTGACGAGGACTATGGTTTGTAGACTACTATAATCTAAACAGATTTTATTCAAAACCTTTCGACAAAATTTCGCATTTTCTCTTGATAAACAAGCTCAAAGAACTAGGTAGGAACCCATGGGTAGATATTTACTCCGATGGCTCACCTCCTATCTAGAGAATACATGCCAAGCTGTCTCGGTCAAGGGTTTTATTTCATCTTTCTTTCCTGTCTGCACATCCGGCTACCTCAAGGCTCCCACTTTGGGCCACTGTTATTCAATTTATTCGTCAATGATGTAACTAGAATCTTTATGAAGGCTAAGATTAGCCTTCTTCTTTTCTTCTTAGGATTCTTATCATCAGCATACATGAGGAGATTCCTCATGTATGCTGATGATAAGAAAATATTAATCTTGTAAAAATGGCTGCCGATTGTTCAGCATTACAAAGCGAACTTGATCGTTTTTTTACCAGTATTGCCTGGAAAATAAATTATAATATAATATAATAAATAAAATAAATCTTAATATTGACAAGTGTACAGTTATCACTTACACTAGAAAACATATTTTTTTGACTTTTAGCTATAAATTTAACAATATATCTATCAATATAATAATGCCAAGTGTTATGTATTAGTCAATTTATATCAAGTTTATGGCAACACTCCCTCCTCACACTTGTTAAATACTTAAGATAGAACAATGGCGTGATTGTGATTTTGCATGTTCTTAAAATAAAGATTTAATTAATAAATATAATGTAGTTATAATTTAATACATAACAAATACGAGGATGGGATTCTGGTAAAAGTGATGCTGTAAAAGAAAGAACTATTTGAAGATAATAAGGTAAAAGGATTTTCAATTAATTAATAGATTTGTACTGAAAGCAAATGGCGTACTTAGGCATAACCTCCATTGAATACAATGAAGATGAAAAATTCTCAACATATTTGGAACGGTTTAATAACTTTGTTGAAAGTAACGCAATAGAAGAAAAAAGAAGAAAGTCCGTTTTTCTAACAGTAATAGGAGCAAAAAGTTACGCCTTGTTGAAAAATTTATGTATTCCGGAATCTCCCACCGACAAAACTCTTAACGAAATTAAAGATATTTTACTTGCTCATTTTGAACCTAAAGGATCTGTAGTAGCTGACAGATATAAGTTTAATCAAAGAATCCAAAATCAAAGCGAATCAATTAGAGAATATATTACTGAACTAAAAAGACTGTCTGTTAACTGCAAATATGGAGAAAATTTAAATGAGATGATCAGAGATAGGTTCATATCAGGTATTAGGGAGCAAAAAATAAAATTGAGAATATTAAATGAACAAGAGGAAGGTATGACATTAAACAAGGCAGTTGAAATGGCCTTGTCAATGGAAAAAAGTGATAAAAATATAAAGGAGATGACAAATGGCTTTGAAGATAGCAGAATACACAAATTGGAAAATAGATCAGGACATGTATTAAATAAACAAAACTTTAGTAAAGAAAATTTTCAGAGAAAAAATATTAAAGAATTTTCAGGTAGTTCTAAATTTCAGAAAAGGTACTTTGGACATACAAATAGGCAACGAGGAGAGCAGCTAAAAGAAGACAACGATTTTAGGAGAGATGCCAATCCTTCACAGACAAGACACGGTGATCAATATCGCAGACCTCAGATGAACGGACAGTGTAAGTGTTGTGGTAAGATCGGTCATAATAAAGAAAAGTGTTGGTTTAAGGACCGAAAGTGTCGAGAGTGTGGACGAGTAGGACATTTACAGTATATGTGTCAAAAAGGAAAAAGTCTACATTATTTTAACGGTCAAAATAATATGTTTGTATTATCTGATTCAAACTCACCTTATAGTAAAGTATTAAATGTTAATAATGTTAATTTATCTATGGAAATTGATACAGGTAGTGCTGTTAGTGCAATTAACTTAAATACATATAAACAATATTTCAGTAATATACCATTAATGACAAGTAATTTAAAATTAAGATCATATGATTTGACACCAATAAATCCTATAGGTTACATAGATACCTTAGTGATATATGATGGAAAACATCATAAATTACCTTTGTATATTTTTGATAAGGGGGGACCTCCATTAATTGGTAGAAATTGGTTAAAGCACATTTGTTTGCTTAACTTGAATACATTACAAGAAAATCCTATTGAAGTTAAAGAAAAGTTAAAGTCTATGTTTTCAAAAGTTTTTACTACTTCATTGGGTACATATACAGGTCAACAAATTGAGTTGAAACTTAAAGAAAATACAAGTCCTAAATATTTTAAAGCCAGGCCTTTGCCCTATACAATGAAAGAATTAGTGGAAGCAGAAATAAATAGGTTAGTTAAAGAAAATATATTATCTCCGGTGCAGTCAGCTGATTGGGCAAGTCCTATAGTTCCAGTATTAAAAGATAATGGTAAGTTGCGAATTTGTGGCGATTTTAAAGTAACTATAAATCAATATTTAGAGGATAATAAACACCCTATCCCAAGGATAGAGGATATATTTGTTAATTTACAGAAAGGACAGAAGTTTTCAAAAATAGATTTAGCACATGCTTATCAACAATGTATACTTTCTGATGAATCTAAAAAGTTAGTTGTTATCAATACACATATGGGTTTGTTTGCATACAACAGGTTACCTTTTGGCATTAAGACAGCACCAAATATATTTCAGAACATTATGGATCAATTGTTTAAAGGTTTAGAAGGAAAAGGTATAGCCACTTTCCAAGATGATATAGTTATCACTGGAAAAGATGATAATGAGCATTTAAATAACCTAAAATTAGTTTTAACAAAACTCCAAGATGTGGGCTTAACTGTCAGTATCGACAAATGTATAATCATGGCACCTAGTATCCGTTATCTAGGTTATGTGTTGTCTTCAGAGGGACTTTTACCTGATGAAAAGAATGTTACAGCTATTTCACAAGCACCAGAACCTAAAAATATGTCAGAGCTAAAATCTTTTCTTGGCATGATCAATTATTATGTTAAGTTTATTCCCAATGCAGCTACATTGCTATCACCTTTGTATAATCTTACAAAAAAGAATATAACTTTTTATTTTAATAGAGATTGTAAAAATGCTTTCCGTAAGGTAAAGGAAATATTAGTTTCTCCTGTAGTTTTGGCACATTATGATCCTCAGGCTGAGTTGTATTTGGCTTGTGATGCTAGTGCATACGGTTTGGGAGCTGTATTGTCCCAAAAGAAAAATGGTTTTGAGAGGCCCATAGCTTATGCCTCACGTACATTAAATAATGCTGAGAGAAACTATAGTCAAGTAGATAAAGAAGCTTTAGCTTTAGTATTTGGTGTTACAAAATTTAATCAATATTTGTGGGGTAAACAGTTCACTTTAATTACTGATTCAAAGCCTCTTCTGAGTATTTTTGGACCAAAGAAGGGTATACCAGTTCTAGCAGCTGGAAGATTACAGAGATATGCTTGGTTGTTGTCTGGATATAATTATAATATAGTTTATGTAAAATCAGAAAACAATAATGCGGATTGTTTGTCTAGATTACCCTTGGAAAGATGTGAAATCCCGGAAATATCGGATTATACATACCTTAATTTCATTCAGGATAACAGTTATTTGCCTTTAGATTGTAAAAAATTACAAAAAGAAACTTCTGTAGATCCTGTACTCAAAACTATTTTAAATTACATTTATTACGGATGGCCAAACCATGTAAATAATTGCTTGCAACCTTATTTTAGTAGGAAGGAAAATTTAACAGTGGAACAGGGAATAATTATGTATGGTCATAGAATAGTTATACCTAGTAAATTGATTGGGGATATTTTAAGAGAGTTACACTCTACCCACTTGGGAATTGTTAAAATGAAGTCTTTGGCTAGATCATATTTTTGGTGGATTTCCATCGATAAGGATATTGAATTATTGGCAAACAGTTGTAGTACTTGTGTAGCACAGAGAATCAATCCTGAGAGGACAATGTTGCACTCATGGGAATATCCTAAGGCAGTATGGACACGATTACATTTAGATTATTTAGGTCCTTGCTTTGGTAAAATGTATTTGGTATTACAGTGTGCATATTCCAAATGGATAGAAGTTGCTGAAGTGAGTTCAACATCTGCTTTTCAGGCTATCAATGTTTTAAAAAGAATTTTTACAACTTTTGGTTTCCCGGAGTTGATTTGTAGTGATAATGGCCCTCCCTTCAGGTCGGCTGAATTTCAAAATTATATAAAGAGTTGTGGTATTAGACAGGTCTTTTCTCCTCCATACCATCCACAAAGCAATGGATGTGCTGAAAGTGCTGTTAAAATTGTAAAAAATTGTATTAAGAAAGCGGTATATGATAAAAAAAATGTAAATGATAGTATAAATAATTTTTTAATGTTCTATAGAAATTCTCAGCATTCAGCAACAAATGAAACACCTTCACAATTAATGTTTAAAAGAAATTTAAGGATTAAGTTTGATTTATTGAAACCTAATTTACATGCTAATGTTCAAAGAAATCAGGAAAGACAGAGATTTTATGCAAGGGGAGGAGAAGTGAAACAATTTAACATAGGACAACATGTAGTTGTTAGATCTTATAGGGAAAATAAATGGTTAGAAGGTAAAATAATAAAACAGTTGGGACCAGTTACATATTTAATTAGATTGGTTGATACTGGTATAGTTTGGAAAAGACATTGTGATCAGATGAGATTATTTGAGAATTTAAATAATGATGATGATTGTTCAATTGAAAATGTACCTGTAAAAAGAAATAATGTGATTAGAAATGATATAAATGAAAATGTAATAAATAATGATATAAATGAAAATGTAATAAATAATGATATAATAATTAATGATAAGGCTACATCTAACATAGGATTAGATCTTAGTAGTCCTAATAATAGTGCAAAAAAAATTATTGCTCATAAAGATAGTGAACAGGTAGATGAAAATACAGTAAGTAATAATGTTAGTTTAAGGAATGAAAATTTAAGTACTAGTGGTTTAAGGCGGTCCACTAGAAACATTAAAAGGCCGAATAGACTTGATTTATAAGGGGGAGAGAGTGTTATGTTTCAGTCAATTTATATCAAGTTTATGGCAACACTCCCTCCTCACACTTGTTAAATACTTAAGATAGAACAATGGCGTGATTGTGATTTTGCATGTTCTTAAAATAAAGATTTAATTAATAAATATAATGTAGTTATAATTTAATACATAACACCAAGATCTTTAGATCTTGGCATATTGATGATTAATAGATAAAATTATCAAAAAATTAGAAAATATTGTATTAATGTCACTTCGCCGTAGTACAGTTTTTACTAGTACGAGGAGTGGCTGTCTTTTTCTTATGTTAATTAGTGATGTTTTTGTGTGAATAAACTATTATTATTATTATTCAAAAATACCATCGGTGGCCATATTATTAGGGACAGTACTCGGATTTTTGCATTTTCTAATTTAACTTGATAACTCGAAGAAATGATTGGTCGTAGATGTTTTTTGTCAATTTTATTTGTAACTATATTTTGTTAGGATCATAAAAACAACAAAAATTATAGATAAAACGATTTATTCTTTAAAATATAAGTAATAGTGCTAAAACAAAAATTTCGTAAAATTTCAATCAGTATTTTGTGATGCCACCCTTTGCTACAATAAGAGCTTCTATACCTACAGGCATGCTCTTTATACATGTTTTAGCATTTTCTTACAGTTCAGAGTTCTGTTGCCACTGTTTGTTGAGAGTTTCAATCAACTGGGGCTTGTTGGTGATCACTTCTTTTGCAATGGCCCGTTTAGTGAGTTTCCACATGTTTTCTACGCGATTCATGTCTGGTGAATTCCCTGGCCAAGGCAAAACAGCAATGTTTTTTCAATCAAGAATGCAGTAACACTCTTGGTTTTGTGGCACGGTGTCGAATCATGCATAAAAATGTATTATTCATTATCAGGGAACCAGTCGAAGACCTGCAGTAGCAGCTGAGTTTCCAATACTCGCTTGTACTGGACTTGTTTCATCGTCCCTTCTACGATGTATAAGCTTCCCATGCCTTCAGTTGATGTGACCGACCACACTATGATAATAGCTGGATGTTTTCCCCTCTCCACAAAACAATTTGGATGGAATTGTTCTTTAGGGCGTCGCCTGACGAACGAACTCTTATCGACCAAAATTCGGAATGTTGACACGTCGGAAAAGCATATCTGTAAAATATTATAATTAACACCGGAAATTGTTTATGTGTTTTACTTACTCGACTCCAGCCTGCAACACTCATACCTAATCATGCAACGCACCATTAAATAAAGTTGTACTTACTCGACTCCAGTCTGCAACAGTCATATTTCGGTGTTGTCTGGCACACTGTGTCGTTTTTTTGTAAGTCTTGGTGTGACGTGGTTTTGTTGTAGACCAACGATTCTCTTCGGCTAGCTGTATCCGAACTGTCCTTTACGAAACTTTGATACCTTCTTCGTTCATCATCGTAGTAAGATTTACAATACTCTTTTTGGGATTTTCGAGGCAGATGTATCCGATTTTCCGAAGAGTGGAAATCTTTTTTCTACCACATTTTCCTATACGATCTGCTTCTAGAGGTTTTTTCATCCATTAAATTTTTAATTCTTTTGACGACAGACTTTGAAACCCCTGCAACAGTTGCTATATCTCTCTGGGAATATGCGAAGGGCAATAACAACGTTTGCATTTCTCTACATTATTTTTGAGAAGTGTCTGAAGTCTTTCCCATAACTAAAAAGGAGTCAATTTGAGATTATCACGTCGAACCGTTAACAAAAATTAAATTAACAGATAAAACTTAGCAAAAGTATTGTATTAACAAGCATTACTTACTTTTTAATTGTTTTAGATACAAAAACTTTCGAAAATATTAAGGTAAAATAAAAAAAATCACAATCCCACCAAATCCCGCAAATAACTATTTTTGACGAAATTTATTCAAATTAGAAGAAACGGCAAAAATTTTATAAATGACACACGTTTCCAGTATTGTCGATAATCAAAAATATTGATAATGATACTACTAGCACTATAAACTATAATAACCATTAGAAAGCCGCTTTTTTTGCTTATATTGTAACATTAAACTAGAAATGACAAAATATAAGCACTGTCCCTAATAATTTGGCCACCCACTGTAATTTGTAAAATATTTCTTATATAAGTTTTCAAACACCAATAAAAAGAGTCCCTCAGGTTTTCAAAGTCTTAAAACTCGCCGTGAACTCCGTGAACCTTTCTTTACAAATTTTTACATACGTTGGCTCTGCTTATCTTCTTTCCCAAATTAATTTCCGATGTCCAAATTGTTTCACCAGATCCAGGAATCTGTTAGCTGTACCAACCTCCAGAATCAATTACGCTAACAATTGTTACGTTAGACGATCTTTAAAATAAAAAGTTTTCTCACATTTGACACCTAATTCTTCCTAAATTACATAATATTCTTAAATCTGATTCAACAGAAAATTAGTTGACCAGCTACGCGATTTCACCCGCGGTTATATTTCGGACTTCCCGCATGAATTTTAGAATTTTAGGATCAACTACATGTATCTTCCTCTTGATTTATGAGTTTATCGTGAACGTACAGACAGACAGACGCGACGGAGAACCTTTCTTTATAACATGTACTGATAAATTAAAATCTCATTCTTTCCCCCTTGTGTAGGCTATTAATTTTGACACCCGCATCAACTCCTCAACTTACCCTATCATTAATTACTTACTATATCAAGTTTGCATAACATATTTAAAAAATGTTTAACATACTAGCTGTGCCCTTCGGTTTCAACCTCGGTAATTTCGGAGTTCCTGCGGGAATTCCGGGATTAAAAGTACCCTATGTCCTTCTCTGTACCCCTGACAACGTGCATGCCAAATTTCATCCAAATCCGTTCAGCCGTTTTTGCGTCGTTGAGTAACAAACATCCAAACATCTAAACATCCGAACATTCACACTTTCACATTTATAGATAATATTAGTAGGATATACACATTTGTCTTAGTTGCTATTATATAGTTGTTATTTGTAATTTTTTTATTAATTTCGTGTACTCCTCTCGTAGTAATTCGAGTGCGTTAATTTAATTTTTAAGTAGGTACGTATATCTTTTTTCTATACCTGGAAACTGCTAGGTCTAGGATTTTTTTATATGTTATTTTTATTTTGTATTTCTTTGTACCGTTTGTATCCCGAACAAATAAATAAATAAATGATTTGATTCAAATAAGTATGTTTTTATTATACGAACTTCTGTTATAGTCTATCTATGGTATGAGCAAGTGAGCGGGTGGTGGGCCGGCGGCGGGCGCGCGACGCAAATGTATCACGCGCGATAATGAACCGACTCGTGTGCACGACGGCGCTGCGCTTGCGCACTCACACCGCGCACACTTAATGCACTATCCTCGGCGGCTCCGCGGGAATCGTGCACACTTACCAGTTGCCATATAAAACACAACTCCCTTATGATATTTCACTGTGAGAACTGAGAACATTTCTGTGATGGTGTCAATACGAGTAGGTACATAGGTCCTTCCACTTCATTATAGTGCTCAATGCGTAAAGGATCTACTGTAAAATAAAATAAAGTTCTGGTTTCATGCCTAGGCTTTTACTGTTTGAATCTCCAATGTTTATTCTAGATATCGATCCATATTCTGTAGCGAACCGAAGGACACTTGAACAAAGTTTTATACCATAGCAGTATTGCATAAACAGGACAATGTTGCTGTGAAAATGGACGCCATTTGTGCACGAGACAGGATCTCAGGTTTCTTAAACTGGCACCTCCCACGTGGTGTCTTGTGCCCTTAACCTTTTGAGCCGAGAATTGCAGTTTAAAATACGCTCTCCATACAGATGTCTATGTGCCTATATGGCTGCGAGTTTTATCTAAATTTGGAGCAATGGCTACTACGCCTCTCCATCCAGTAAGGAAAAACGGCCCATATTTGATGTGCTGATCTTATACCTTCCCGTTCCAACTGTTAATACACTATTATCTAAACACCCTCTTAGCTTTTCTAAAGACGTGTTTAGATATTACCTACCAATTTTACCCAACAGGTAATGAATTCAAATAGTGGAAGTATAGAATTTACAAGGTTCTAACATACCTAGGTACTTATGTCAGTCATTCTAGTATTATCGACTCGAGTAGGTACACGACAATTTGGCGCACCTGCAACGTGCTGGCGCCGCCACTGAAAGCTATAGACACTGACGCACTTTCGAAACGTCAGTGTGCCTAATTTGTAACTTCTATTAAAATCCCTTTGTTTCTACCTAAAGTATACGCAATGCTGAAGGTATGAGGTATTATCTTTTAAATGACTAGAAATATCTTTATTCATAAACCTGTTTGTAATTGTGCGATTTACTGTAAATAATGGACTACCTACCTACCTACTTACTTTCATGTAGAAATTACAAATAAATGGATATGGCTATAATTTATTAAGTTGTGTCGTGTATCCCAAGCCGTTGGATTCAATTATAAGAAGGAAGGTAGATAGGTCGGCGCGAGTGGTCTGCTCGTGACCCGTAAATTGGAACGGACCGTCGTCGCACGCCCTTGTCGCACCTAGCTCGCCGCACCGGCACTGCACCATACTCATCCGAGCCCAACGTCTTGGACACCACAACACGGTACATCTATTTAAGTGTACCATAACGGCGAACTAAACAACGGCTCTACAATACGGGCCTTTCGCAATTCCAGTAAAGAAACAAACTTAATGGATTAAATTTTGCTTTTCCTTATTCGTTTCTTATATGGATACAAGATATACCTACTTAGGTACTAATAAATTACAAAGTTTTAATCATCATCCACTTTTCACGAAGTAGTATATTATACTCTACAGTATAGTATTATATTATCTGTGACTCTACAAATGACGAATCATGCACTTTGTAGTTAGGTATAGTTAGGAAAACTAGACTGTAAACATAAATTACGCTAACTCGGTTCCTCAACTATCGGGCAGTGCTAACAGGTGTGCGCACCGTATTTGGGACATAATCTCTACCAGACAATAGCCAGTGTAAGCGGGACTAGTGCCTTAACAGAAATTCTAAATATTAATAATATCATCATAACCATACCTACTTTGAATAAACGAATGTTTACGTTTGTCGCTCGATCTTATGAGAGGGCCTAGTACTTTCTTTTGCTATAATTTTATACTTGATTATGATTATTACTTGATTAAATAAATCAGTAAGTACCTAAGTTTTCAGACTAGTGATATTATAATATTTTATTATAGGTAATTATTATGAAAGCAGTGACAAATGTATGTCTTTACACTCTGTACTGTAATGTGTTGTTCTAAAAAGTAAGTAAAGGTAGTACATGTTTTACTTGTTTATTTCGAATTATGATTGCTTTAATTACCATCCTCTCCATAAGAGTGCGCATACTCCTCGGCAAAATTTTCTAAAGAGTTAATGGCGCTTGATTACTTGAGAATGTAACAGGTTTAAGGCACATAGATATTATGAGTTACAGAGACTGAGGTCTAAGATTATTTAGCTGCACAGTGTAACTTAAAAAAAATATATAGGTATCGGTAGATACCTACTTTAATTTTATTTATTGTAAAATTAAAAAGGTCACGGTTATAAATTATATTTTTCATTTTATATTTATTCATTCTGTTCGAACGTCCTGTAGGTAGGTACCATGGTCCATGAGCCAGACGCCAGTATCGCAGATGGCAATATAAAATCTATGATAACAAAAAAATGGGCGATTTTTTTTCAACTCACATATATACAACAGCTATTTGTATTTATTAGTCCTGTGTAAATTGAAAAGTATATAGTACCTACACAAGCTGTTCCCCCGCGATTACACCCGCAGTAATTTCGGGTTTCCCGCGCAAATTTTGAGATAAAAATGACACTCAGGAACACTGTAGCATTCTATTGGTAAAAGAGTTTTCAAAAACGGTTCAGTAGATCCAGAGATAACCCACTACAAACTCAAAAATCTTTATAATATTAGTATAGATAGTAAAATTGGACGAACATAATGTACGAATAAGTCGTGCTGTATTCTTGTAGTTAGTTATATAGAAAAAGTTATGTGGTAGGCCGAGCACAGTCTTAATGGCTGTTAGCGCGTGCCGTCGCTCGCGCTGTAGGTAAATACCATTTAGAGCTGCTACTGCGGCTCTAAAAATGTTATTAATTCAAGTAGGAATCTTAACACTGGGTAGATAAGTACAGGTAGGTATATTTATTTTTTATAATACTTGTACGATTCCAGTGATACTACAGGCCTTATACCACATAATAATATTAGTAGCAGTCTTATTAAAACTTCATAATAGGTATATAAGTTTAAAATTTCGTATAGATAATGTCCTTCTCTGTAACCCCTGATAACGTGTTTGCAAAATTTCTTGATGATCGGTTGAGCCGTTAAGACTTGAAAGTTCAACAAACAAATAAACTCACTTTCACATTTATAATAGTAAGGATGATAAAATTTACGTAATGGAAACAATAAATGAAACTCAAATAAAATAGCAGTAGTAGCTAGCTCTAATTAAATTTGTTTTTTTTTATTTATTGTTTTGTATGTTTTGTGCTTCGTAGATAAATACCTTACAAACTAACATACATAATATACAAATATAAAAAACTGGCTGTGGCTGTTGGTATCCTGCCCCGGAATCGCCTGTAGACCACCACCACCTTTCGGCCAAAAGTCTTCCTACATAAAGGTGTCCATTTTGCTTGTCGGGACTCGCACCACAAAAGCCTTAATACTGGCATTATGTTTATGAAGGTATCTTCAGTTAAATTATACCGGGCCCACCTATAAAATGTATACGATTGGAAGCAGTAATGGCGCGTGAATAAAAAAACTAGTATGCTTTAAAAACCCAGGACACGACTTAAAAAGTCAGGACCACACCCCAAAAATCGGGACATGTCCTGGGAAAACAGGACGGTTGGCAACTCTAACATGTATACCTGCCAGAAGTGCAGGTGTACATACACGCGAAAGACATAGACAAGTTATTCTATAAGTGTAACATATACTACATTTTATTCAGAAGGTGTGTATTTTATTCCCAGTTTTGTTACGAAAGGACTCCAGAAATCACGTGAAAGAAATTTTGGCAGTATAGCGTCTTGAGTCACTATTTGTACCACTATGGCACGTTAACACTTTCAAATCATATAGGTACAATGCAAGTGAAACCGCTAACGAAATTTAGTACTTAAATTATTTTGTAACGGGAAAGTCATTTTAAAACAACATAATGTGCCATATAACATTGATATTGATTTTCAAGTTAAAAGCGATGAAGTGGAAATATCAAAGTAATTGAAAGTAAGTATTACTCAAAAGTCAGTGCTTACAGTGAATATTGTCAAAATAAAGAGTCATAATTTATGAAAGCCGAACCCCGAATAATAAATGAATCAACGCAATAAAAAATTATTCACATCGTCAGCTTTCCCTTAATACACTCATGTCATACATATTAAAAATATGAATTATGCTTTTAACTCATTATTATCTGGAAAAAAAGATACGACTGTACCTGTAACCTACATCTTAACGGCGAGTAGGTACCTATATAGTTACGGTCAATGTGATAAATGCGGGGATTATTAATAATCGCCGCTTATTATTATTTATAAACACCATTGAACGCGGTGAAAATGTTTTTTTTTTTACTTTAATTTGCTATGATACTGGTTGACTCCTTACACGAGCAAAACCCCTCAATATGCTAGGTTATACTGCTGACCAAAGACAAATGTTTTAAACAGAAAAAGGATCTCTAGCTACGTCGACTTTGTTATCTATACCATATTACCTATAAAGAGCTAAAGTTTGTGAGTTTGTGAATTGTGAGTTTGTGACGTTGTAGGGATAATCTCTAGATCTACAGAACTGATTTGAAATTTCTTTCCCTTAAGGGAGCTACGGTAGTCCTGAGTGACATAGGATACTTTTTATCCCTGAAATCCCCACGGGAAATTTGAAATTGCCGTAGGTGAAACCGCGTGGGAAAGCTAATTAAAGATAAAATTCAGTCCAGATTAACCTAACTTCACCTAGCATTTCGGAGTGTTCTGTATCTCAGAGGGGCTATTATGTAACTTTTGTTTCTATCATTTTTCGGTTGCAATCAAAAACATGGTGGTTTTGCGGTTACATTATGCACGTTTTGACACTTAAAATATCTAGAAATGAACCGAAATAAACATACTTGAAAAGTTGAAGCTGTCTAAACATGGTTAATTATTCACAAAATCGATATTTTTCTGATTGAAACTGAAAGTTGATTGCAACAAAAGTTACATAATTGCCCTGCAGTTATCTTATGTTGTTAGGTACCTTAGCAAGGTTGATGTGAAAAATTTATCATTTTTTTTATGATTATTAAATAATAATTGGCGATTATTAATAATCCCCGCATTTGTCATGGATTTACCGTAACATATAGGTAATTAGGTACATTACCTATACCTAGTACCTACCATAGATACGGAAAATAAATAGCACATACACGTACGGAAAAGATTTCACCATGTCAGTGTAGGTATAGGTATGTAGATAGGTACCTACTTTTAAATAAATTAATCATTTCATAAAACCTAAAATTTATAAGTAATAAAGGTACGTAATGCTCAGTCATTATCACACAACGCCAGTCCATAGGTAGTCCCAATCAAAGTAAGTACAGAGAGGCTATTATGTAACTTTTGTTTCTATCATTTTTCGGTTGCAATCAAAAACATAGCGGTTTTGCGATTACAATATGTACGTCTTGACACATATTGTAATATCTAGCAATCAACCAAAATAAACATACTTCAAAAGTTGAAACTGCCTAAACATAATCAATCACAAAACTGCTATTTTTCTGATTGAAACTGAAATATGATAGCAACAAAAGTTACATAATTGCCCTGCCAGAAGCGTTTTTGGAAATATGTATATACGTAAGTAATTGAAAACAATCTAAATTGTAACGTTTTAACTCTATAGGTAATCTCTAGATATATATTTAGTTTATTTATAAAAATGGGTAGTAGGTAAGACATTTCATTTCATTTTGACTATGGACCACAAAGTGTTGGAGGCGTTGCAGGACATTCGCATACGCACAGTCCACACTGTATCTACTTTGTGCATCGTAGGTATCATATTAGCTGTATAAAGATGGTAAATCAGTTTTGTTGAGTACTTTTTGACTTGCCACCGCACCCGCCCTAAACGCGTGCCTCGTATAATATTTAGCATAATATTAACGAAACGAAAACCTGCGGGGTTAGCCAAGTTGATATTCTACAATCTTTAACGCATAGAAAACTAACATAGAAAACTTTGGTCAGCCAATCAAAACTCTAGTTTCTCGTGACCACTTGAAAACTAGAGTATTGGTTGACTGCTCAAGTGACATGACGATTCGTTAAATAAGTTTTCTATGCGTCAACGATTGTAGGATGTCAACTTGACTAACCCCAGGAATGAATAATGTTAACCAGATATTGATTACTGGATCACGCGTAGACATCAAAATCTGATTCTTCGATACGATACTATCGGCCCTTTAACTAAAATATGAAAGTATACGACCTAACAAATAAGCAGTGGATTATCTACTTATTTTTTTAGGATCGAGTTCATTGTAACCGTTTACGTTAGTCGTGAATGTAAAAAAAGCATAGACAATACGACGAATCTCTCGAATGTGAATCGATCATGAACCTGGCACCATGCTAATAATAATGGTTTCCTCACGATGTTTTCCTTTTTTTTTTAAGTTTGATCCGAACGCACCAACCTATCATAGCTATGAACCCTTTGTCCTTTTCTGTACCCCTGACAACATGTATGCAAATTAAATTTCACCGGCGTTAGTTTCGAAGTTCCTGGGGGAATTTCAGGATAAATAGTACCCCATGTCCTTTTCTGTACCCCTGAAAAGGTGTATGTCAAATTACATGATGATCGGTTGAGCTGTTACGGCGTGAAAGCGTAACAAACAAACAAATATAAACTCACATTCGCATTTAATAAGGACCCCTGCGGTTTCACCCGCATTAATTTCGTAGATCCCGCGGGTATTCCGAGATAAAAGTACCTACTACCCTATTTTTTTATGTAGGTACCTTTTTTCTGTGCTTTAATTTCGGAGTTCTCGCGGGAATTTTGGGATATAAAGTACCCTATGTCCTTCTCTGTACCCCTAAAAATGTGTACCTATGCAAAATCTCATAATCATCCGTTGAGCCACTGAGGCGTGAAAGCGTAACAAACAAACAAACAAACTCACTTTCGCATTTATAATATTAGTAAGGATTATTGATATTCGCCCTCTTGTTCATCGAATATGATAACATTTGCAAGAAACTATACTATAGACACAGTATCACGGCAACAAATAGAATGATTCATCAGTAAGTCGGTGAAAGTCTTAACCGCACAAAGTCAAACAAGACACCTAAATTGATAGGTTACACGATTGGTAACTCAACGGACACCTGACAATATAAAATAAATAACGATAATCAACACTTTGGTAACAATGGCACGCGTTATGTTAAGTAAACACTCGAACACGTTTAAGGAATGATCATCAGATCTACAACAATACGATATTGCTTATATTCCAGCACGTGGACAAAAGGTTAAGTGTCATCGAATAATAATACCTACTTGTGCATCGTCCAGGACTGTGGCACTGGTGCCAGAACTGCCAGCTCACTAGTTTTTGTTTACTTACTGTGATGTGAACCCACGCAGTAGCCCGTAGCGCCGCGCGCCGACGTCATAGGTAGGTATCTACGGTACGTAGCCGTAGATGAATGTTGAATACCTACCTACAATATCGTTTTAAGTAATACTTATCTACATATAATTTATCAATTTTATATGCATAATATAATATTAATGTGTATAAATAAGTAGTTTAGTATAGGCAAGAGCCACTCTGTATTCAAAAATACACAGCCCTTACAGCGAGGCATTGAGATTGATGTAAGCTTATCCATTTAAAAGTGATTTAGAATAGCTATAGTTATGAACAATAATAATAGATACGCATTGACATGAAAATATAAAGTACAAGAGAGATTTAACAACACAAAACTGAAAGCACCTCGTGCAGTCGCGTTATGAAAGTCTGACATCGTTCTGTCGTTACGTAAAGTTACCTCGACTCTTCGTCACTTTAAATAAAGCTCATTTAGATCTTATTTATGTACTTATTGACACAGAGTCAAGTTCTAGGTTAGGTGTCAATCTTCCTTTTCTTCGAATGATACGTTTAGAATCACAGTTTAGAATAAATTAAACTGACATTTTTATTTTCGACAAAGAAATAGACTTCGTTATGAAATGGCGCAAGAGCAATATAACATATAGATATCTGCATAACAATTGTTACTTAATAATATTGAGTATATAGTGCCGTGCATATTCATCACTATTCAATACTTATGAAACAAAATCCTCCGTTGCCTCTGTCTGTTTGTCAGTTCGCGATAAACTCAAAAACACCTTGAACGGATTTTCATACGATTTTCACCAATAGATAGAGTTTAGGTAGGTATATGCCTAATTTCTCAAGGTTTTGTGTAAATTGGTTAGAATATAACGATAATAGGTAATTGTTGGAATTGCGGAAAGTACTTCGTTACTCTTTCAGGCCTTAACTACTCAACCGATTATCACAAAATTTTGCATATACGAGTTGTCAGGGGTACAGCGAAGGACATTTATTATGGTACTTTTTACCCCGGAATTCTGACGCACGACCCGTGAACCCATCGGGTACAGGTACAGGACATACATGATCAGCCATGTAAGTTGGTTAGTTTGGAACAAAACCCTCATAAGAGTTTCAATCGGAACAACTTGGTAGTTGATTCGCCGCTTTTTATGGTCTGATTTTGGGGGACGGGGACTCGCGCCGCTGTTTATGGTCTGGAGTTCACGTTGAAGATAGTCTATGTCTATGGTCTATATGGACGTTATGGATATGAATATATGAATAAATGTCAGTAGGACCTCGGGTCGCGAGTAGATATAAAATATTTTATTCTCCATGGACCCACTGCCAGCGTTTTTGTGTCGAGGGGTCTACGAGGAATAAAAATTCCCCGTGGGGGTCACCATGGGGTCTAGCCGGCGGGTTAAATAAATATACGTTTCCGTCTATAAAATCCATCTACATACAGGATGTAAACAAGGGAGGATTTAATATCTAAAAAAAATATTACTACTTTGTATTATCACATGGAGCTGATTTAATGATGGAGCTGGAAGATGGCTATGGTAACTCTATAATTAAACGACGCAAGCGCATGCGCTTGTTTGAATTATCCTAGATGATTACTTTTAGTTCAATTTTACTCTACGGTCACTTTTTTAGTTTTTCTTTTAACTATTTGAATTTTCAATATAATTAAATTCACTTGAATAGCTTGGACGCATGTGTCATATTAGGTGATTGTCTTTACATGGAGACACGATCATAGCGTGATCAGACACAAGCAGTAGAGACAAGACTGGACATAGGTAGGTATCAGTCGAGTGCACCGCTTCGCAATGCAGCGTAGGCAGAGCCTAGGCGCAACTGACGGAGATCAGGCGTCAATCTTAAGTTGTGTCACCTGTGTTCACCCGTCGGTCGAGGAAAGGGCGCGTGTCACACCGGAGGCCAACTTCGGTTCCACGGTATCTGGACATTTATCACACAATTATAATATTACTACTTCGGTTTATGATCGTCTCGGTATGTGGCCTGTGGGTACGACTGTGGCCTATGGGTACGACGACTATCGTGATTTGATTGTCTTGTTTCTGCTGTTCCGTCCCTCGACCGTTGATATTTCTTGTTGCATTAACAAAAAACCTTGAAAAGTATTTCTTTATTTCGAAAGAAGAGCCGAAAACCCGATTTCTATGGCTCTATTCAATTCTACACGAATAATGTATGTGTATTTCCATACAAACTTTCACCCTATTTTATCCTACTCCAGAGTAGATCCTACTCCTTGTATTTCCAACTACTCTCTCTTAGTGCTTTCTTACATTAAAAAAGAAGCCTCTTGTTAAATTTAATATTTCTAGACTCAGCGCTGAGTTTAGTGTCTTGATGTATCAAATATCAATTACCTAAACAGTCAGTCAGTCAAGGCTGAGGATATGCAGGTATAATTTTATAGTTAAAACTTGAATGTGGAGTCGATGTTTTCCGCCGTTTCTCGTGGTTTTCTCGCAAGATTCTCGGGTGAATGTGGAGCGGGCTTTAGGCACATTCACACTATCGTTTGTAGTCCTAAACATAATATTATCGGAACGATACTTCGCCCTACGAAGTGCAGCCCGATGGCGCGGGTGCGGGCGCGGCACGGAGCGATGCGTGGAGTGAAGCCGCCTGCGCCACCACCCGCCACTTGGTTCACTGAATCGTGTCGCCGCTATCGCTTTCACGTCGTGGTTATCGCCCTGTTGGTAATCTGCATAGTGCGAACCGTTATTGAAAGCCACGGTACTAGTTTGTGCGTGAAGGCTACAATAGCGGCACTTTAATCTGATATTTATTGACCGCGAGATTGAATAAGACTAGTTAAGTAGGTACTGTGAGGTAGCCAAAATGGACCTATTAATGTATTTAATACGCTATCTATCTAGGTGAAAAATGTCGTTGTTATATTGCATAATTCAGCTCTTTCACAAAACCATTAGTGGTTTTGCCGAACCGAAATCTATGGGTCTCGAATCAGATTTTAAGGACCCTCAAATAAATAATTTTAAATGACATTGGTAGTTCCCTAAAATTGGTAGTGATTTTGTAAAAAAGCTTGTTATACATAACCTACAATCGAACTACGACATAATATTCATTAGATATTTAAAATAATTTAGTTTATTTATTTCGTACTATCGGTAGATATTAGTTAACAAATGTCAAGTTCATATCTATATTAGGTATGTCCATCTTTATAATACTAGTAATAAAATAAAATGTCAAAGAAATTTAAATAAATCCAAAAATAAGAATGACTTCTATTATATAGTTTTTACATACGAGTGTAATAGAATTTTTTTGTTACGATAAGACCCTCAAAATACAAATATGAAAGGCTCTTCAGTCAACTGAGGGTGCTCGAAAAATCCCTCGGGATCAGTTGACCTAATGAATCTAAGGGTAGGTAGCGTTACAACGTAACATTTTGATACATCAATATTTAGGCATATAAAATATTTGGCCTGATGCGTGAACCGAACTCGCGACACCTAGCGTAGCTGTAGTCTTAAGTCTAGTTTAGGTACTAACCATTAGACTAGACCAACGGCGCTCTCAATGAGAGTAAAGAGGTTTAGTTACTTTTTTATAAGTTTTTTTCCAAGGTTAGTTTTACTTTTCCCCATTAAACCCCCTCTGTTCAATGGATGAAAAGTCTAATTAATAAACAAAATTTTAACAAAAAAATTAAAACCGACTTCCAAAAACACAAAACCAAAAAGCTATAAATAACAAAATACCGATTAATTCCAAAAGACAAAAACACACGTAATATTATTATTGGTTTGTGCTACCACTGATCGGTTCGAATTTGGTGACAAGCCCGCTGGTGTCTGCCCACTTGGGTTGTTCTGCTTACGAAGAGCTGGTGGCGGGAGTCGACTGAGCCCATCTACCCCCTCGATATTTGGCTTGTCACCGACTTCATACCGGTCAGTGGTAGCACAAACCAATAATAATATTACGTGTGTTTTTGTCTTTTGGAATTAATCGGTATTTTGTTATTTATGGCTTTTTATTTTTAGCTTTTTGGTTTTGTGTTTTTGGAAGTCGGTTTTAATTTTTTTGTTAAAATTTTGTTTATTTCTCGCTTTTAAGTGACATAGTTCGTAATTTCTCTAAGTTACAATAGCCTAATGTCAACTGCTCATCGCCTTTTACAAAATATTGCTTTTTCCGACGCAGGGACGTTAATTATTGAGGAGTTCTCCTAGTACATCACCAACGTTCCACTTCACCATATACATTGTAACGAGCATAAATTGTTTAGAAACCATATTAAAGTTAACGATTCGGAACCCGTGAAATACCTATTATTGAGTAGTCAATGTAGTAGATTGAGGAGGCAATGGGACCCAATTTCAAACAAAAAAAGAATTTTCCAAATTGGTCCAACCGCCTTCGAGTAATCGGTGAACATACATAAAAAAAACATACATACAATCCAACATAGAACCTCCTCCTTTTTGGAAGTCTGTTAAAAGGAACAATATTTTTACAAATAAAATCAGGTATCTACTACCTAATAGTCTGTACCTATACTGTAGTCTGTAGGTACCTAAGTATGTACATTGTACAAGGCGTGGGCCGGTGGTGAGTTGGCCAGCAGGGCCGATTGGCGATGGCTAAGGAAGCGCGCGCGCCTCCTATCAATGATCAATTTTGGTTCATGCGAGATTATCTTTTGATCGAAGCAATTTCTCTCCGGTCTTGATTTTATCGAGAGAACAACGGTTTGCATCGTTCTGCATAATTATTAACCTGGTATTATTAAATCCGTGAATTCTCGGAACGAGTAAAAGGTCATAAAGCTCTGGAGGAGATTTATCATCATACATGTTGACTTATTCAAGAACAAACGCCCAATTTAATTTAGTAGGAACTGCCTAAGAAACAATAAAATCAATTAAGTCTATGTTGATTTTTTTAGCTATCAATTTTGTTCTGTGTGACTGATTTTAAATGTTATTAATGTACTCATGTAAGTGGCATGTCTTAATGAGTATAATAAAGATCTTTAAACCGAAGTCAGATGCGACAAAAATATAAATTGCCAAATACCTACCTTATAAAACATAGGTACGCTTCGAATGATAAACTCCTCCTTTTTTTGGAAGGTTTTTGGTTGGCTAAGTAGAGCTGTAAGTACTATTTTTACTTTAAAAAACTTACACATTATTTGATTATTCCTACTTTCAATTACCTACCTAATGCTCGTGCAGACTTCGTAAATATTTTAACTAGATACTCCATTGCCGCAACTTACCCTGTTTATGGATATAAGGTACATTAATATTAAAATAAGTATAAAAAATACTAATAGGTAGGTATAAATTGTTACCTACTACTTTTTTCGGTGTAATTCAGACATAGATTATCATACTGAGTAGAGAAAAATTAAAATTTTTAACCGACTTCCAAGGAGGAGGTTCTGCATTCCGCTGTTTGTAATTTTTTTTATCAAAGTACCTATGTTCACCTATTACTCTAAGACGGTTGGCCCGATTTGGAAAATTCTTTTTTGTTTGAAAGGGTATAGGGGGTAAGGGTTGATATACGCCCAAGTTGGTCCTATTGCCGCCAACGTGATCTGATGATGAGATCTTGGAGAAATCGAGGGAATTCTTAAAAAATTATAGGCACACCTATTTAGGTATTTTTTATAGTAAATCGTTTATTTGCTTTCGGAAAAGAAGTGGAACTGATGATGAAGACTACAGATGGTAATCGGAACTACTCAATAATACCTAGGTATTTCACGGGTTCCGATTCGTTAACTTTATTTCTAAACAATTTATGCTCGTCACATATTTATGGCGAAGTGGACAATTACCATCCCTGCATCGGGAAAGCAATATTTTGTAAAAGGTGATGAGCAGTTGACATTAGGCTATTGTAAGTTTGATTAATTTTAGGTACAAACCGACTCACTTAAAAGCGAGAAACAATCAAAATTTTAACAAAAAAATTTAAACCGACTTCCAAAAACACAAAACTTAAAAGCTAAAAATAACAAAATACCGATTTAATCCCAAAGATAAAAATACACGTTATATCATTATTAGTTTTTGCTACGTAATATTATTATTGGTTTGTGCACTGATCGGTTTGAAGTCGGTGACAAACCCAATAAGGAGGGGGTATAGATGGGTTAAGTCCACTCCAGTCACGAGCTCGTCGTGAGCAGAACAACCCAAGTGGGCAGACACAAGCGGGCTTGGCACCGAATTCAAACCGATCAGTAGTAGCAAAAACTAATAATAAATAATATAACGTGTATTTTTGTCTTTTGGATTAAATCGTTATTTTGTTATTTTTAGCTTTTTATTTTTATGTTTTTGGAAGACGGTTTTAATTTTTTTTAATTGCCTCTATAAGTTATACAATGTGTTAATGAATTAACTGAAAACCTGATACACCCAACTTAAAAAATAAACAATAATATGAATTATGATTATAGCGCAAGCGAGCGCTACGCCCGCGCGGGCGTAGCGCTTGGAATTTCGTAGATAGGTCACCTCCAAACTAATGTTGAATAACTTTTAAAGTATGAACTTTTTCGACATAAAATATATTTTAATCATATTATTGTTTATTTTTTAAATGGGGTGTATCAGGTATTCAGTTAATTCATTAACACGTTGTATATAAAAAATTTACACCATAATTTCTCTGTGACATATTTTAAATGTGCCAAACGCTAAAGGATCAGCAAGTTTTTTTAAACCCCGGTAATTTTTGCGATTTTAGCGATGTACCAACCTAAAGACTCACTTTTCAGTCTGCAATTAGCAAATAAATAGGATTTCGGGAATCGGACCAATTTTACGCATTATATTATGTCAATCTACACATACCTACCTAATTAGTTATATTTCGTTATTTTCAAGGTACAAAAATAAACCAATTACAGAAATAAGTACAAAAATAAACATAAAAAATATGTGAACTCAGAAGGCGATCAAAGTAGAGAGCGAGGGCAATCAGAAACAATTTTCTATTACTATTTCTCGTTGGACATATTCCGACAACAAACACGATCGTCCCGCGAGCCGTGGGAATGCCCCAGTCGAGTACTCGAGTAACGGACGGAACGGACAAATGATGCTGGGCGATCTATTGCCCGTAATTGATGACGACTATTGTATGCTTTTGAAAGAGCCACGAGTGTTTGTCTTGTGTTCCCTGTTACCTTCCGTTTGTGTGTTGCCTCAATTCGCGAGGCTATTATACGGCTAAACAGACGAAAGATTAATTCTTTCTTTCGTGAGCGCTCTCAGGTGCCGTTAATCCACTTGACATATGAGAAGGTACTGTACCTACTCGCTCCCATTAGATTGTGTAATAGTAACAGACACAAAGAAATAACTTCAAATTTTTACGGTGGTGTCATGAAAGGTACCATGTCAGAAATTTACGAATACCCACATTGTACCCTGATTTAGTCGTTTTTACGCTTTAAAGCTACTGAAAGAATGACATTTCAACGGATTCAAATTTGTAGATTACCTAATTAATTTGTATTTCGATTTACACACTGTACGATAACTCAAGAGGTATCAAATAGGTCAATGGTACAGTACAGTACAGTTTTAATTCAATTGCACTTAGCTCAGTGAGCGAAATAATAGTAATATGCGAGTACCGACGGCGTTGGGCGCCGGCGCCTGTGCCTGGCCTGCGATGGCTATCAACGACATGAATCAGCGACGTCGTCGCATCGCCGACCACCCGCACCAACGCCACCGGCGCCGCGCACTTTACATCCACAGTCCACAACTAGCTACAAAGTAGCTACCTAACTACCTACACATCTAGCCAACTCAAAGATATTTCCTACAAAATAGGTACAGGTATTCAGTGAATCTAGAATAAACGGTTTACTATTAGGTATGTATCAGCTCACTGAATGTATAGCAGATCACCGAACCAGTTAATTGCCTATCAAGTTATCAACATTCCCGGTGATTTGAATAGTAAAAACATTGCACTAATGCACTAGACTCCTATTGAGAATATAGTACATACCACCACCGTACCATGGACCAAAGTTTAATTGGTCCATGGACGCGACTCAATGTTAAGTGAGCATAACCTCACTGTCACATCACAATTATAGGTATGTATAGGTGAAATAAATAAGGTCTCATACAATTAAAAAATATAATCATTTATTATACTTTTAAAGTTATTCGTTTTTTTAAAGTTAATCATATTTCGTTCATTAAAAAAATCACATACATAAGTACTAGGTACCTACTTAACTTAGGTATGTACTAGGTAGGTACCTACTAAAAATATATTAATCAATTTAAATTATAATTATTGTCTAATATATCTAATATTAAGTACAGAATTAAAAAATGTTAAAACAATGTTAATGTAATTAACATTCTAGTTTTACTTATAATTAATATGCATAAATAATACTCGTGTGGAATATTGTCTTGTTGACTCTTTAATTTTTTACTGTCGATTTGTCAGTACATTTACATTAAGTACTGCATCGTTAATTATACGAGTTGAAAATCGAGGAACAAACGAATTCAATTCAATTATTTGTTTGATTTTAACTCCACGATACGATCTGGTTAAGGCCGAAGTTACGAGCGCGGGCCGCGGGCCGCCAATGCATCGTTCATTAATTTCCCTCTGTAAATATTGCCTTCATACATACATATATTATGCGATTGTACAAACACTGCAAATATAACATCTTTCCTCCTTATGAGATTTGACTACAGTCTTATTAGATTAACAAAATTTAAATCACCTTACCTTAGTTTAGTGTATAATTATTATTAAATCTCACTAATAAAATCTGCACTTTTTAAAATGATTAGTAAATGCATATTTTTACATACATAAGCTGCTTCTTGTCATTCTCAAACTTACCTTATAAAATTCTTGGTGAATTAATTTTAAAGTGTAATTAATTCATAACTCGCTATAGAATCAGTTCTGATAATACCTAGTTAGTAAATCACAGAACAAAAGGAATATCTTAAATATTATAATAAGTAGCACAAAGTATGGTCCTTAATCTACAAACTATTAACAAAAAGTGGACAATTCTTGTTGAATCAACAATCATAGGTATACTTAAATCACACATCTTTTTTCATTTCAAATTAAAGCAACATTCCCAAAAATACCTGGAGTCGTCAATAAATTCAACACCGACCAAAATTCATATTGGTCGGATCTCGCCCGTGGACGATTCATCTGAACATCGCGGACTGTAATTATGTTACTTACATTCGAGAGCGCTGTTACAATTAAACTAGCGGTGCATTCGCGAAATAATAAATAAAACAGATTACATCAACAACATTCATCGCCTCTTCATGTGAATTATACGGTCTACACATGAACATTCTCGTGCGATCGTAAATATACAATCGGTAATTGCTTAAAATGTTTCAGAGAGAAACCCATAAGAGACTACTGTATGTAAAATAATTTGATACGCAGACATAATAATCATTAGCTAGTTAGTACGTATTGTAGCATTCTGCTACAATATCAACCTTTTTTATTATTATTTTCTTTTGTAACGTCATTTTTTATTTTGGAAAAAGAAAAGATTTTGACGGATTGGACAGAGAATAAGGGATGGATATCGATAACTAGGATATTATTATAAGTTTATTATAAAGAACGTCTTTGATTATAAGTTATCATCAAAGGAACTATCTTTTATTTCCACTTATTATCCTAACGAATCAAGCATATTAATATTAAAAGCGTTGCTGACCTATAGCCGAGTACAGGTTTGATTACGTGACCCAGTGCAGATATGACCAGATTTGACTACATTGTGTAGCTTTATTTTTTATTTTTTTTTATTCTACATTTGACATTGATTTAATTGGTTTATTTTATTATATATTTGTTATTGTTTGTTTGACATTTAAATTAATTTTTTTTTTTATGATTTTGGCAGTAGGTATTTTGTAATTGTATATTGACGTTTGTTTACACTTATTGACATTTACTTATGCTTATTGAAATTTACCAGACGATCACTTTATCCTTTGACATATTATAATTTGATGTAATTTTGAATCTGATAATGTGAAATAAATAAATCTAATCTAATCAATTTTTTTTAAGCTTGTTTTAAAGATATATGGCCTACTAAAACAAAGCGAGAAAAAGAAAAAAATATATGCATAAATTAATTAAATGCGTTTCAAAGTTCCTACTTTTGACCTTGCCGCCAAAATGCAAAATGACGTCACTGAATAAAAACTTCAGACAAATTCAAATATATGTTGACTGTATGCAATTAGTTTCTTTTGCCTTCCTTCATTTTGCTAAAAAAGTGACGTAATATGTTAAGCGTGACTGTGATTGGAGTTTCGTTGCAACGTTCCGTCTCACAAAATTAAAAGTTGAATATTTTGGACACTATTGAGAATTTTTTAGTAAATCTTCCACGATCATGCTTTTCTTGGGACCTATTTTTTAATTATTTATTTATTATAAATTTCATGCAAGCACCCTATTAAAACCGACTTCAAAACACACAAAAATGCACTAGTACCTACTAAAAAGTTAAAAATAACAAAATGCCGATTTAATCCGAATGACAAAAATTCACGTAATATCATTATTATTATGTGCTACCTACTGATTGTGTCAGTCGATGCCAAACCAAAGTCCGCTCCTACCACATTGCAAGTGTGTGAGCGTGTCGTGAACAAAACACGGCAAGTTTTACACGAGCGGGCTTGGCACTGACTTCATACCGATCAATAAGTCGCGGGGGATCTGGGAAGCCTCTGGATCACCTCCCTCAAGGTTAGGAAAGCCTTGACAGGGGCCCGAATCCTGGAGGCTACTAGCGGTAGCATTTCTGACAAATTTGCTGCCGAGCGTTCCACCGAGGACGTCAAGGTCACCGGACCCTATAAATGTACTAAAACGCGCATCACTGAATGACTCAGTGACAAGCAGGCATAGCTGGGCACCGTTAATCAAATAGTTAACTTCGTTAATCGTTAATCCGCTACAAAAAAAGTTAGCTTCGTTAAACGTTAAAGCGTTACATTTCGGAAGAATTAACGCAAGTTAACGTTAATCGTTAATCCGTTAAAATGTGTAAAATTGCATTTTTATATCGTTGCGTTAGTGAACTAATATAAACGTGTTGGTTTAGGTTCTGGAAGTTAACAGGTTAGGAACAAAATAAAATCTCAAATGTGGCCATGGATTCTCATTAAGACCGCTGAAATCCGATTCCATGTCTTCCATGATATGGTTTTACTACCTACACTGCACAGTACACTTTTTCTACCTAACAAAATTACACTGCACTCTTCTTTAACAACACGCAAATGATCACTGACAGTAATTTATATTTATAATAGCAAACGAAACATTCGTCATTTGAAGCCGGCGCTAAAAGTACTGGAATGATTGAAGTTTGAACGAAACTCAAACTCATCTCTTCGCAATTCATTTCTCACTCACACGCGCCGGCAAAATATATCAAGTTTTGTTTTTGTTTCACTCGCTGGCACGCGCCACCCGGCGGCCGGCACTTGTCGTTTCATATTCATACTAAACTTGTCTGAACCTGTTTTTCACGCCACGCCGCGGTGCTGTGCGGTAAATAGTTGGCACTGGATTAACGATTAACGGACTTCTGTATGTTAACGGAAGTTAACGTGTCCGTTAAAATTTTTAAAAGTTAACTTAAAAGTTAATCCGTTAATCAAAAAGTTTAACTTCGTTGATTAACGATTAACGGTTTAACGAGTTAATGCCCAGCTATGCAAGCAGGGGGGTAGCCGAAAGAAGCTTTATTATCAAAAGAGTGGGATCCCTTCCCTCTCCCTTTCAGCAGAGCATGCAAGATAACTATGAGTTTAGATTAGGCACTTATTTGATGTTTGTTTATCATTCTTGTGTGTTGTGCAGAAATAAATGTAATTCTTTCTTTCATTCTTTCAAAATTTGCAGAAGGCCATGGATGAAGAATACAGTCCACTGAAAGAAAATAAGACTGTCATTTTATGATATGAATTAACCATAATAAAAAATCGATACCTATACCCGATATTTAAACATTACACTACGCGGTCTAGTTAAAGTACAGGTTCATAGATTAATTTGATTCAGTATGTTTCGCCTTATAGCGCAGAAACCTGAGAGCCCTAGAGGAATAACCTTAGTAAAACTGATCCACATGAGCATCATTATTAAATTAATATTTGTCATGAATATTTTTGTATACCTGTTATCTGTGTGTTTAGTATCTAGCTATGTATTTACAACAAAAAAATGAATTTGAGTATTATACTAATTGTTTGGTACCTACCCATAGCAAAAACGCACTGTATGATAACGTCCAAGCATTATTATTACATAAAAAAAAAAACAATATTCATTACGTCAATCTTTCCCCTGATGCGGGGCTCTACGTAGCAGTAAGTCGCTAACCTCCAGGCCGAGGGTGGGTGTTACAGCCTCTCTGATGTTACAGCTCTTCGCGCGTCCTCTGTGACATCAGCGAGGCTTCGACGAAGTTTTTGAAATCTCGCCTCCGGCGCACGTGGGCGGCGCATTTGTCCACCAGCCGCAGGAACTCGTCCACGTCGAACCAGTAGTTTGTGAATTTGGCGTGCGAGCCGCCGCCCGGGCCGCGACCCTGCAAAGTTCATCACTCTTCTTTATTCTGTGTTTACTTGTCAATGTCAAATACATATCTTTTAGTTTCGACAAAATTAATAAACAATCAGATTGCTTATCCATCTGACAGTTCATAAAAAAATAGCCGTACTAAGACGAGAGCGTGTCCAGTTTGAGTGTTATCTATTAATATGGGCCTGGGCCGTAGACTGATCGCGCTATTTCATTAGGTACATTATTATTAAAATAAAACCGTTAAATGTCACATTTTTTTTGCTCATTTACCTTTAAACGAACTCGGAACAAGCGTCAAGACCTGTAATAAAACTAATGTGTGCTAATCAAGATGTTTCCGACTATTTCTTATTAGTGCCATTATATTATGTATGCAAATTACCTCGTCTTGCTGAATTAACTTGGTTTTGTCCTCCCAAGTAACATATTTAAGACCACGCAATCTAGTTAGATCCGAGTAACAATTAGGATCTTCGCAATTGTATCTGAAAAAAAAAACGTAACATGAACGACCAAAAAAGGCATTCTTTGTCTGCATTTGACTGTTTATTGTACACTAGCTTTTCCCCGCGGTTTCACCCACGTTAACTCCGGAGTTCCCGCGGGAATTCTGGGATAAAAACTACCCTGTGTCCTTCTCTGTACCACTGAAAACGTATAAGCAAAATTTCATGATGATCGGTTGAGCCGTTAAGTTAAGAGTTACTTTCGCATTTATAATATTAGTAAGGATTTTTGTACTCTAAGGGGGGTTCTACGTTGTATTTTTACGTAATTACTCATTATGTATCGTATAATTCGACTGTTTACAAACGCAGTCAGTCAGTCATCAGTTCAAAGCTCAGTAGCCGTGAGTCGTGACCCTATGGTGAAGTCAGCCCAAAAGCGACCAGAAATGGCCAAATGGCCAACGAGTGGGAATCTACACCCCCTCCGCTCAGTGCTTGTATAAGACCAGCGACAAAGGGGCGCAACGAAGCCGGAGGCTTTGCTCTGGTCCGAGGGCACAACGGCTCGGGGTAGCAGGACGGACGGGGTGCAACCACTTTGGGGTACCTGGGGTTGTGGGACATCCTGGACGCGGGCCAACTCCCTCCACCCCTTGGTAATCATGCCCCTGCCAACTACCAAGTATATGCGACAAAGAAGAAGTGCTGAGGACTCTTAGTCAGTCGGACCCAGGCATAACCACCGCCTCGGAAACGAGGTGGTACCCGACAATGATTTTTGTAATAGGGTTTTTCCACGTGAAATAAGTTTCGAACTTTGACCACGACAGAGTCAAATGGTACCGATTTGATGCGCCTAACAACGTATTTTTTAATACAGTTGCTCAAAAAGTGGCGTATTGCAGGGACGTTTAGCGTTCGGGATGTGGGCTATTACATACTCGAGCTTTTTGTTTACCTTTCCCGAACTCGTGCGTTCTCTTTGCCAACTGTCAAAAATGGCGACACGGCTTTGACACACTTTTTGCATTGCGAAACGTAGGTTTCGCATTACTAATACGACTAGCGCCATCTCTTGATCACAGTTGGAACTTAGTTGAGTTTGTTGTGTTTTTGATATTTTATTAAATTGCTTAATTTTTTCGCAACTGTATTAAAAATAGTTGTTCAGTACACGTGCGGAACTGTCATTGCAAAGAGTTCCGACTGTCAACCCTCACCTTCGGCTGCGCCTCGGCTCGGGTAGACATTTGTCGGAACTCTTTGCAATGACAGGCTTTCCGCACTTGTAATGAAATATACTATTTTGTCTTCGGCATCATACAAAATGCCGACATATACATCAAACTTGGCAGTATCTCTATGGATTTTTTTAAAGCTTGTTTATTTCCTCAAAACGTAGTATTTACTCACACTTCAAAAACGGCTGCCCAATCGGGCAAGAAAAGAAGATGGGTCAAGCCAGCGCCATGCATGCCGATGAACACATCAGTGTTGTGTGTTATCTCTAACTGCTTCACAAACGGCAATGTTCTGTCGTACATTACGCGCTGGACGTGGTACCCTTTCACCTTTTCCAAGGCTGCCACAATTTTATCTTCATTCAAAATAGATCTATATGTTGTTCCTCTAGATAATAGTGTCACTCGAACTTTATCATTTTTTCTTAAATTCAATTTGACATTTAATGAATGCAATATATGCTTTGAAAACGCATGGAATAAACCACTTCTTTCGCATCCATATATCTGAAATAGGATTAGAGAAATAAAGTTTATCAACTTGTAAAACTTTTTGTTGCAGATTTCAAATTATTGGTTTGTTTATTTACTGTGGGATCAAGTAGATCTGTGTGTTGTGAAGTGGATTATTATTAATTTACTTATTTTATTTATTTATTTGTGCAAAGTGATTTTTTAATCATCATCCAAAACGTAATAAGTAATAATCTTTGATAAAAATTTTATGTACATTATTATTATTATTAACTATTTAATTTAGTCAATACTAAAACATTGAATTGTAGCAAGACCAAAGACATTCTATATATTGAGCAAGACAATATTTGGTTCTGCTCCAAAACAGATTTTTGGTGTACAATTTGGTTGAATTATAGTGGGTATAATTCAGGGAAAAATACATAATCATCATAATAACAAAATAGGTGACACTGACGATAATCAATCAAACTTAACTTACCAAAGGAGTGTTATAATAAAGTCCAAAAATCATTCTTGGTAAAAGTGGAAACACCACATTTTTAAAGCAAACCGTTTTGCCTCTAAACTTTTTCAAATCCCAAATGGGATTGACTGTAAATGCTTTAAACGTGTCTTTAAAGGCAGAATCATATGTATATGTTTCCCATATGAGAATGTGGTTATCGCGCGAAAATGTAGACGGATGTGTAGAATTGATGTGAAGAGAAGAATACAGATTGAAGAAATCGCAGAAGTGGTGATACATATTTACTGCTGTAAAACAAAAAAATACAACATGCCAATATTTGCATTTGAATTTTGTGCACAGATACTGCACTGTAATCTAATAACTTTAAACGAGCACTTCTTGTTTTTAAATCAGTGTGAAATTGAATAAATACCCGTAGACTAACATGAACTAAGTATAATAATTATAAGATGTGGTAAAATTAGCAGCAAATATTTACTAATTTATATTTATAAATTGATATAAATTTAGAAATTGTGAATGTGATTACTATAAAGCTATTATTTATTAAAGTTTTGTAGGTAGGTACTTTGATAAATAATAAGCCCGGCAGCCCAAGCCTTGTTTTCTCAGTGAGTAAACCTACTCACGAAGTTTCAGCTCCTCAATCTTTACTTAAAAATAAGTAATCATTACTACTCTGAGTGCGGCCGATAGTCCTTTAGACATAGACATATATTTATTCGGCATCACAGAAAATAAAAAAATATGTGACAAAATTTAACACTTAAACAACATTCGCCTAAAAATGTACCTAAGGTTTTCAGTCCTATGCTTGGAAGTTCCACGGAACACTTTTAGCTACCCGTTTCGAGAATTTTCTCAGGGGAAAAGATTGGGCGTTGAACTGAACCTACTCACGAAGTTTCAGCCTGTTATTAGTTACTGAGAAAACAAGGCGTGGGCTGCCGGACTATAATATTCGTCAGAAATTATTATTAACACTAACGCCGCCGGTCACAGTGACAAATTTTTCACATTGACTTTACTATGATACTGGTCAACTCCATGATATATAGGTAGAGCACTCCGACATGCTAGAAGGGGTTAGCTTTGTACAGGATCGACTTATATTTTACGGGTAATTCCACGCGGTTTTACCAGCGTTAATTTCGGAGTTCCCGCGGGAAATCCGGGATAAAAGTACGGGTCTCCGCTACACTCCGACGCGACCGACCGACCAATCATTTATTTAAGTCTATTACATAATTATGTGCACAATAAAAGTAGACGAACAGTTTTTTTATGGTTTAACTGAAGTTTCTGGTTGAAATAATGCTTGAACTTAGAAGTTAGAACTTACTTGCATCTAACTTCATGATGAATGTTGGTTTTTCTATTGTGATGTCACACAATTTATCATCTGCTATAGGTTTTTTATTTGTTTTAACGAAGTTGCGCATTTCTGGAGCCCATGACTGCAATGCACTCATATGATCCAATTCATTATTCAGCCTCTGTGAATAAAACTCACAATATCCTCCTGTAAGTAAATAATAACGTAATTTCATTATTAGTACCTAAACATATTACGACTCTTATATTTAGTTTATAAAAAAAAATCTAATAAGTATTTCATTAATTGACAAATATACCTACAGGGTTACGGGTCGATCTAGATCCTTGAAGAGGTTGTAGTTTCCATCATTCCTGATTGATATATACTACTATTTAGTAATAAACATAATTTTATTTTGTTTCTGACTTAAGTGATAAAGATGCATAAGTACCATTATTTTTTACTACCTGGGAGACTATTCTAAGATTTCTAATAATACCCTAGCTTGTTATACCTTGTTGGATAAAACAAATAACAAATAATAAAACGTAGGTAGGTACGTAGATATTTTTAAGCACATCTGCAGCATAACTGTCATAGATTTTTTAAAAATATTTCAGAAAGACAACAACACTTTTTACGAATTTATTTCAATTAGGAATTATCAATCGTCTACTACGACCTAGTAGGTTTAGTCAACTGCAATTTTAGTGTTGAGAATAATAAAGCAACTTATCTATTACACAAAAATTGCAAACACAATTAATTTAAGAGGAAAAACAGGCTAAAAAAATAGGCCAATATACAAAAAATCGGCAATTTAAAAAAAAACTTTGAAGTCTATTATCTTGAAGACGGTTAAGTTTGAGGTACGATGTTTCATAGTCAAATCAGTCAGAAATGATGGAAACTACAACCTCTTAAAGGATTTAGGTCGACTTAACCGGTAACCCTGTATGTATGTAAATATTATGAATATGATAACATTCCAACAACATCTACTCACCTATTTGTCCAGGGTCGAGGATATCCATTTTATACCGTAACCTGTCTCCTCTACCCACAAGACTTGTAAAATTCAACATCAAATTACGACCTCGACAGAATCTACAAAAGTTACGTATTTTTAATATATTTTGACAGATTTCTTATATACTTGCTTAGAATTAAACTGTATTATAAATGGAACCTAAGCCTCTCCACTTGAGATGTAATAAGTTTGAGTAGGTATTTCCATAAAAAACTTGATTAAGCAGTATGACTAAAAAATCAGCACAACTTCATATTTTGCTTAAAGTTCAGTTTTTTGAGGTATACTCTTTAAAATACCTACTTGAAAAGGTGTAGTATTAAGTTGTGAGATGATATTTTGTTCATATGGCCTATTAAGTTTATTAAAGTGGTTTGGTAGATTAGGTAGTGAACAAGGAGCAAAAACAGAAAAAAATACATATAAACATATCCATAAGTTACAGATATTAACAATGAAGGTCAAATCAGTAGATTATTACTAATCAAATACTTA
The DNA here is from genome assembly GCA_907165275.2 of Zygaena filipendulae. Taxonomy (NCBI): domain Eukaryota; kingdom Metazoa; phylum Arthropoda; class Insecta; order Lepidoptera; family Zygaenidae; genus Zygaena; species Zygaena filipendulae. Next base: position 7,386,792 of record OU015649.1, read on the forward strand.
CCTTAAGTATTTTGAACACTCCAAAGAGCTATCATCAGGAAATGAGGCCTTACACATCACCATTAATTCATTTAATTGCTCTTTCACAAAACCTGTAACATGAAAAAAAAAAACTAAAATTAACCGACTTCAAAAAACACAAACATGCACTACATTAAAAGATAAAAATAACAAAATACTGAATTAATCCAAGAGACAAAAAACACGTACTCTTGTCACCGACTTCAAATCGATCAGTGGTAGCACAAATCAATAATAGTAATACGTGTTTTTTGGATTAAATCGGTATTTTGTTATTTTGATCTTTTTAGTGTAGGGCGTTTTGTATTTTTTGAAGACTGTTTAATTTTTTTGTTAAAATTTTGTTTATTTTTCGCTTTAAGTGGGCTGGTTTATAATTTATTTAAGTGACAATAGCCTAACGTCAACAGCTCATAACCTTGTACAAAATATTGCTTTTCCCGATGCAGGGACGTTAATTATTAAGGAGTTCTCCTACTACTTCACCATGAACTCCACTTCACCATATGCATTGTAATACATAAATTGAAGTTTTCTAACATGTGGTAAAATTAACTGCAAATATTTACTGGGCTGAAAGTTTTGTTATACATTATAACAAACAGGATAAGTGAAAAATGTTTGGTAGTTTTTCAGAATATGATGACCATAAATTCATTGAAAAAAAAAAAATATGTATACAAGGCACGCGCCGCGCACATATCGAGCAATGGATCAGCTGTTCAGCTCGATCAAGGTCATTGATCTTAAGATACCGGCACGCGGCAATGTGTGTGTAGCGATTAGCGGCGAGCGCCTTCACAGGTTGTTTTCTTTCTGATTGATTTATTTTGTTTGAAAAAAAAATATTGTTAAAAATGTTATAGTAATTTTATAAATACCTACTAAGTTTGCTTGGTTTCTACAACACCAGTTTATAACTTAGTGTGGGATCAATTAAATCTGTGTGTTGAGAGCTGTGTTGTGAGATGCACACTTACCAAAATCAGCTTGTGTATAAAAAGTATCATACTGAGCTTCTTTCGATTTAACCCAGCCTCGATGATCACCGGGACATCTAGGACGAACATGATATGAGTAAAATTTCTCACAGTCAAGTTCATAACCCCAACATGATTTTCTACCGATAGACCTTCGATATGAACACTTTTCATCAGATAAACAAATTTCTGCTACACTTGGAAATTTGTTAAAAAAATATGTCAAATGTTCAGGTGGTAAGTTTATATCACTCATATTAATTGCTTGCATATTATTATACGATATTAAAACGTACAATAACAAAATTACTTTCCACATTTTCACTAAGTAAAAAAATTCAAACTTTTTACCACAAACTACTAGTGATTACCTTCTCTCTGGATACCACAAATTAACTAGACTTATGTCTGGACACTACCAGAGAGAAGGTAACGTAGATAAGGTACCTAATCACTACTAAAACGTAGTGATTATTTGCTCAGTGATCACTACGTTCGTATTTTTACTTTATTTTTTTTTCTTCTTAATGAACGTCGCACATAGTGCATTTGCCAGTGTTGTGTTTTTTGTTTTTATTAAAAACAGAAACTTGTGAAGTAAAAAAGTTATTTTCATGCACTGGTGCACATTGCCACAGCCATAGGACACCGGTCGGCGGTCACCGACCGTAGAGGCGTAGACCTTTTTTTTTATGGACTTTACCCCTTTTGGGGAAGGCAGAAGGAAACTTAGTCCATATAGCCAATTCAGTGGTATATTTCTTCTTCTGAAGTTATTTACATCGAAATGCATTGGTGAGATGCATTTCGATGCTTTACCGGAACTTTTGGCAGCAAATTTAAAAGAAAAATAGAATTAAATAATAATTAATATAACGTAGAAACACCTTAGCTTTGGTAACAATTTATTTTCAATAAAATGTCACCGTAGAAAAAAAATAATGTCTTCTTCTTCCTTAATAATGGCGTCTATAATACATACATACAACAGCATACAACATACTGTCATTTTTTTCTTAAATTTACCCCAATGGGAAAGGCAAAGGAAGCTAAGTCCATACAGCCAATTCAGTAGTATTTTTTTCTTCTGAAGTTATTTACATCAAAATTCATTGGTGAGATTCATTAAGATGCTATACCGGAACTTTTGGCAAAGCATAAGTTATAAATATATACTAGTTGTGCCCCAAGGTTTCACCCGCATGAGTTTCGGAATACCCGCAGGAACATTTTTTTCTAAAATAAAAGTAGCCTTAGTTACTCCTTATAACATCAGCTATCTGCCAGTGAAAGTCCCAATAAAATTGGTCCAGCCGTTCCCGAGATTAGCCAGAAAAAAACAGACAGACAAACACAATTTTTTTCAAATTTCTGTGGTTTAATTTGTTTGAAAATCTATTTTTTTTTTGTTATGGCATCGCGTGGTTTGCGCATTTTGCCAGTTTCAAGGTGAGGAAACGATGATAAACTTGAAAAGGATGCGGATTCGGAATTTTGGATAGGATCAGGAGACTGTAGGTTATTTTGGTTTATCTTTTTTATTTTGTGGACATGGTCAAGAGCTAGAAAGTAGGTATACACTATTTTATACATGTTCGTAAAATAAAATAAAAAAAAAAAAATCAAACAAAATAAATCCCTCAAAAAGACAACGCGTGTGAAGGCGCTCGCCGCTCAATCGCTCTATACACACATCGTATAGCGATTGAGCGTCGAGCGCTTTGTTTTGGAATATTTACAGCTTCCTATTTTAGTGTCAACCCACACGATGCGGGACGGCGCCTTGCCGCAAGCCATTTCGCCGCATTGGCGACCACACGGGCAGCGCGGCACTGCATCAGCGACAAAAAGAGTAGGCATGCCCATCGCTGCGTGACAAAACAGGACAAATAACAGCGAGCCGCTTCTCCCCTCCCCGCCTCTCCGATGCGAGCTCGGTGCGGCGCCGGAGCGTACCGCAAGGTGCCGTGTGGCCACAACGCATTTTTGGATGTAATATACCGCAGCGGTGTCGCTCAGGCGCCGTACCTGAGCCGCGCCGCACCGTGTGGGTTGGCTCTAAGGTGTGGCAAAATTATTTATAGGGTTGAAAGTATACACCGTTATTCGCATGTTCATAAAAAAAAAGATACTATTTTTTTCATACATTAAATAAATAAATAAAATAAAAAGCTCGAACTCTAAAATTACCGTGAGTGGAACAACGGGGATAGCTAGTAGCTTATTAAATATATTAGAGCATATAAAATATAGGATGCTCCAAATATAGCAGAATATTAATTATATATTTTTATTGGTTTAAAGCCGTTGTGAACACCATCTACAAGGCATTTTTTTGGCCGTATGAACTTAGTTTCCTTTGCCTTTCCCAAGGGAAACTAGTCCGTACAGTCGTCAGTTCTTTTTCTTCTTTTTTAATATGGCAACCGGTAGTAGTGCGCACAACGGATACAAATCGAGAAGCTGGGCTTTTAAAAAACAACTTCAAAAAAAGGAAGTTCTCATGGTGCGTACACACTACCTACACAATAAAACATGTTAACAATAATTTGGACACTGAATGTTATATGGACATAGATAAGCAATAGTGTATTAACCCACATTGGAGAAATTTTGGATAAATCGTGTTTTAAAATCATATCGTCATTTTGTTTCAGCATTTTTTTATGTTTAAATGATTTTTGGTATTTAAACAATGTAATAAGGTAAACACATAAATAAAAAATGCTCAATAACTCTCAATAAAGCGTTTTGAATCAATAACTTCATATTGTGGGTTAACATGTTATTGCTTATCTGCGTCCATATAAAATGTTATATAACTTATTCGTTTCTTTGTTTTTCTTTTGTTATTTAAAAGTACAACAGTCGCGGCCGTAGCTAGTGAAACATCCTAGCTCTCAGCGACGGCATTGTGGATAGCATAGCACTGAAGAACGAGAAACGACAATGGTTACAAAACATTGTATATTGCATTGTTAATCTAATGTGCACAGTCTTGTTTTATGATGCAATGTTGTTTACTAATGTTACATTATGTGGATGTGTTATATAAAGTTATATATAACATGTTACATACTCTGTACGCACCGTAACAGAAGTAAATATAAAATAAAAAAAATAATGTTTGTATGTCTGTCCTCTATGCGTTTCGAAACCATTGGTCCAATTGTGATGAAACTTTGGCGGGTTGTTCTACCTGCGTCCGCAAAGCTTCCTGATCTCAAAACTCACGTGGGTGAAACCGTGGGGCACAGCTAGTATAAAATAAAAACAGACAGTTTTAGCTTTTTTATTAGATACTAGCTGTGCCCCGCGGTTTCACCCGCGGTAATTTCAGAGTTCCCGCGGGAATTCCAGGATACCCTGTCTTTCTCTGTACCACTGACAACGTGCATGCCAAATTTCATCCAAATCCGTTCAGCCGTTTTTACGTGATTGAGGAACAAACATCCAAACATCCACACATTCTAATATTAGTAGGACTAGCTGTTCCCCGCGGTTTCACACACGTTAATTTCGGAGTCCCCGCGGAAATTCCGAGATTAAAAGTACCTTATGTCCTTCTCTGTACCCCTAACAACATGTATGTACAATTTCATGATGATCGGTTGAGCCGTTACGGCGGAAAAGCGTATCAGACAGACAGACCGGCAGAGTTACTTTCGCATTTATAATATTAGTAGGGATTTTCATCTGGTATCCCTTGGTCACGGCATCATGCCTGAACGGCTGGACCAATTTCGCTAATTCCTTTTTCGTTGTGTTTGTTTATTGTAAGGAGAAGAAGAATATAAGAAGTTAGGAGTTCCTGCGGGAATTCCGAAAATCACGCGGGTGAATCTCTGAAACGGTTGGACCAATTTTGAAGGGACTTTCACTGCTAATTAGCGGAAATCCCGAAACTCACGCGGGTGAAACCGCGCGAAACATTATTTCTTATGAAAAGAAAATATAAGTTTTAAAATTTAAAGGAGAGTTACAAGATACGATAGATTGTCGTTGGTAAACAGATCTCGTAGGTAGTACTTAGGTACATAATATTCTGGTAACCCTGATGATAACACTGGTGACACTGGCGCCGGGCGGCAAAAACAAACAATTCGCGCCATTTCCGGAAATCCTCTCTTCAATGATACCACGTGAACAGCGTCATCCAATCAGCTGGTAAATTTGGACTTGAAAATAATCCCTCCTGACGCTGCGTTTTGCTGTTATTTTCTAGTGTTTAGTTTCATTTTCGTTAAAGTTTAACAAAATGTATTTTGAAAATTTTAATCAAGAGAAGTTTTAGGTGGTCGTGGTCTAAATTGCATTCTGGCTACTCCAGTATATCCTCCAAATAATTCTTAAAAATAAATTGTCGCCATTTTGGTCGTAATTGTTATTTTAATTTGATTCATCAACAGATCGCTTCTTTATTGTGAGAAATGTAAATAGATGTGAGGTTGCTTGAAGAAAATGTCCCAGAGAAGTAACACAGTAAATTTTCTTATACACGATGCCAATGGTTAGTAGTGATGCTAGCCGTCGGTTTTAAGTTTTGTTTTAACACTAATTGTTCTAGTTTTCATCATGAAGACAAGTTTCTCTCATAAAGCTAGTCTTTCAAGTCTTTTTTCAATGTAGTTTTCTCTGGCTTACGATTTTAGCGATTCACCGTAATCGGATCAATCTTTAAAACGAATTGCCTTCATTTTGTTTTAGGTAATTTTCGGTAACATGTAGAGTTTGAACAAGAAAAACAGCGCAGTCCCACTTCCAAAAGTACCGATTCTAGTTACGCCAATGCCTTTTATTTAGCTATTAGATTTTAATGTGATAATCAATTATGAATTAACGTTTGTTTTAGGACAGCCACAAATGGTAAAAGTAGTTCAAAACCTAAGTAATCAGGCGTTTCCACAAATTAAGATCAAACCAAATCCAGTTAAACTAATAAAACTACCAACATCTGAAGAGGCTCTTCAGGTATGTATTATTAGATTGTATGTATAAAATACATAATGTATTGCCAACATTATTAGTATTTTCTGTGCATGGTTTTATTTACCCTACTTATTACATAGTATTATAATATTTCAGTATTTTTGTTATGACTGCTTTGCATTATGTGTTTATAGGTGTAAGTAATTTACACTTAAATATCTAGTCTAGACTTCCTAATCAATAAATCATTTAATAACCAGCCAGCCAACCAGCAAATAAGTTAAGAGAGATCTTAATTTGTTTGCTGGCATTTAAGAATGTGTACCTACAATATGAATTTGTATGTAATTTATTTCAGACTCCTTTACTACAAACAGTCAAGTTGACTGGAATTAAATGTGCATCAAGTAAGTTATATACAAATATATTTACCTTGATAAATTATTTTGTATAAGTAGGTAGGTAGAATTTTTGATGAAATTGATCTTTAAAATAAAAAAAGTTTTCATGATTTAATGATCTTCATATTTGTAACGTCATCTAAGGATGTTGTTAGAAGTGTAGATCAATTACATTGGTTACTGAAATTCAGGTAAATTGTTGCAATGCTGACCCTCCTGTCACTTTTGATAAGCCATAAGTAGCTATTTTACTATGTGAGGTAGTAAGCCTACCTCAATGGATACCTTTGCCTATCACTGTCTAGGTAGGAAGCTTACCTCTGCTTACTTTTTAATGGATGCATTAGATATTATGCAATCCTAATTTACAACAATATTTGCAGTGCAATAATGCTCTGGCCTGTCAAATCTGATATCTTTTATTTCAGAACTGGTGCCTGCTGATACATTTAGACATTTAAAAACTATACCTAAAACCGAGCCAATAGAGACTGAAGAAATTGAAGTATGCTTACAATTTTCTTATTAACCATATCATAACTTCTTAATATTATGTTGTAACTAGCTGTGCCCTGCAGTTTCACCCGTAGTAATTTTGGAGTTCCCACGGGAATTCTGGAATAAAAAGTAACCTATGTAGCCCTGACAACGTGCATGCCAAATTTCATCCAAATCTGTTCAGCCGTTTTTGTGTGATTGAGTAAACGTATGCGTGGATAAGAGCTCGAAAGCGCATTTTCATCCGACTTGCTTCAAATTTACCATCATTGCTCAGCTCCTATGTGTCTTAGTGTTATGTTATATAGCCTATAACCTGCCCAGGAGTATGGACTACAATCATACCAAGTTTGGTTAAAATCCCTTCAGTAGTTTTTGACCCATGCCTGCACATACAGACAGACAGACAAAAAATATATTTATTGATTAGGGTTTAGTCCTACAATTACTGTGGAGAAATTTTATTACCGCAATCTACTTCTAAAACGAATAAAATAGATTTTAGTTTTTGTGTATTTTACTGGATATTTTTGCTTCAGTCCAGTGCAAAATGGAAAAGTAAAGTTCAAAATAACACTCTAATAATATTTTATATTTATGAAATAATCTCATAAAATGACATTTATATACGAATATTATAATGAGAAAAGAGTTAATTTTATGTATTTTTGTTCCTTTGTACCAGGGTGCAAGGATATATATCAATTAGGGTTTACGGAACCGGTCCTTTTTTTAAGAACCGGGATTTTCGGTACTAGCCTTCAATGGAACCGGGAAATCCCGGTTTTTTCGGTACTTTCGGTACTATCTAGTTTTAAATACTAGTGGGGCAGGAATTGATGAATTAATTAAATAATAGTGAATTTATTCCCAGTAGTCAACACCCCTACGTCTCCAGTGGCTTAAAAATATAATTTTTTTAGAAAAATATTCCAGTTGTCACAGCTGCAGATGTCCTCACGATAAAATCAGTAATTTTCTTATCGAAAAATTAGAACAATATATTAAAATTTATAAATCACGGCAAGAAATAATGACTAGTGGAAAATAATTTTAATTTTCTTGCAGCCTGTTGCTGTCATGAATGACCTGAACCTCGTTAGAATATGATCCAACTCATGGCATCTGGATAAATTCGGTCGGATAAATGACAGGCTATGGATATGAGCAGTAGAAACTTAAGGACCTCTCTAGGACAAGTTTTACCGCTTTGTATTTGGATAGTGTACCGATTACTTACACTAACACTGTTTATAAGTCTCTCCAGTTCAGTCTCTCATTCAGCCCTTCATTGATTAGGCCAACGCATGCTATCTTGATGCCATCAAGGAACTACTGAATTAATTGCAGTGCTTGCGAAATCTCAGTATATGTATATTCGTACATTTTTGAGCTCAAAATAATTGATTATATTTTCAAGTGTAGTAAAGAACTTCAGTGACTTCCTATCTGCCACCGCCAAAGTCAAAATCAAATAATTTTATTCATAGTGGCTCATAAGGTGACTCTTTTTGACGTCAATAAAATAACAATTATTATGACAGCACCCATAAAATATTCGCTCATTACAGCTTGCTAGTGCTATGGCTGAAGAGAAGAAGTTGCACAAACAAGTCCCCAATAGCACGCTGTCAATTTAAAGTTATCTATATAATGATAGTGTTATATTGCAATTATGTGAGAATAAAAAGTCATGACTAACGACAAACTAAGGAACAAAGTCATTAGGAGTTAAAAAGATTTCTTTAATAATAGACAAGATATGATAAGTACCGGCTAACAGAGAATCGGAGAATCCCATACGGATTGTTTTTCTACAAAAAATACACTGCACAGCCCGACATCTCCTTCATCATCATCATCATCACAATATCAGCTAAAAGATATCTACAGCTGGACATAGGCATCCCCCAAGGATCGCCACAACGATCAGTCCTGCGCTTTCCGCATCCAATAGCGACCCGCAACCTTCACCAAGACATCGGTCCACCTTGAAATCCCCTTTCTACATGCGAAATGTTTTTAAATATATTTCTTTGTTTCTGCAATTGTGGTGGTAAATAAGTATCAGACCCACCTATCTGTCCCTTGCCATTCCAATAGACCCTCTTATCGAGTAGTTACCATGTGGTTCTTTCTGCTACATGAAATTGGTTCCTGTAGGACTATCTCTTTATCTAAAAAGCGAATCGAGGAATACTATAATGTCAGTGCCGGTGTTGTTATTCGTATTTATTAATTTATTTATTTATTTATTTCTTTAAAACAAGAAAGGCTTACAGTGTTCGCCAAATCGCCTCTCTTGTTACATTGTTGTTGAGAACAAACATCTACACTATGACATATACAATCTTAATGTTAATATTAATAAGTAAGTTTAACTTAATACTTTATTGAACTTTAAATAAATAAGTAATCTACTTGTGACAACTGGGACATTTTTGTAACAATTTTCATTTGTCTACCGCTCTAATTTATAAGAAGATTTTATGTTTTTGAGTTGATTTGTTCTGATTTTGTAACCTTAACAAATAAAATATTTTAGTTTTGGTGTCCATAGGGGTGTCCATTAATCACGTAGTATTTTTAGCAACTTTTTTTAACCCCCTCCCCCTGATGATAGGTGATGAAGTTAGACGACTCCCCCCCCCCCCCCACTCCAAAATCACATATATTTTTCAGTACAAAGTATATTAAAATTTTCAGAATAGATATTATCTTTAAATAAAGGTTGCAGGTTGTTTTTGACTGGCATAAAAATAATAAAGGTGTAAAAAGATATCAGTTTTACATGAAAATATTTAAGAGACATTGTCCTTGGACCACGGATTAGCGAAAAATAAAGGCACGTGATATCTCATTATATCCCCCCTGCCCCCTCTTTGTTATATTTCGTGATTTTTTCCGAACCCCTGGGCCTTGCCCCCTGTTTCGAGCCTCACGTGATTAACGGACGCTCCCCAATTTTTTATGTTTATTAAATACATCATATGCAAACAGTATACATAAAATGACTATAAAATAATAATATTATTGTCATACAAAATGGATATATATCACATTTTTTATATATGTATATCGGATATATATAAAAAATATCTGATATTTTGATATTTATAATAAATATCGGATATTTACGCACCCTGCTTTGTACTGGATAAACTCAAAAAAATACTAAAGAGCAGGCAGGTTTTGTGTTGATGGTATTGTAGTAATAATAGGAGATATTTTTGGAGTCAGGATAATGCATTATACATAATATAATATCCTATTAGGCAATATTGGTCTATGCAATTGCATTATACATCCATGATTTTTTAATACAGTGAAACGTTCATAGAAATAGTTACTCCTAGGTAACAGTACTTTCATTTGATACCTAATATTATCATTCCTGGCTGCTGACGGTCCAAAATGCCCATTGTCCTTTTATACCCTAAATAGTCATTATGTATGTCATTCTAAAAACAGCCTAAAACCTTCAACAAGAAAGTACCTGTTGAAATCTTATTCGAATGTATAAAATTTAATTTAGTGACTACATTAGAATCTTTGATGGCAATTTTTTGATACATGTGTTATATACCTATTCAGGTACAAGACCAAGAAGACCTCACACCATCAAATTTTGTTGAAATCGTACCAGAGCTAGCACCAATATTGGGTAACCCAGAGTCTCCAGTAACAAGCACAAGTTCAGCACACAGGATCAACTTCGCTCCTGCTATGTCACATGCATCAAGACGTAGACATGATTCTGATAATGAACCTGTGGAATAGTGAGTTGACAAAATTTATTTAAAGGACGAAATGTTTCGTAATTACATGTGTTAAAATATTAATAACACAAAAATGCATAACCTACTAGCTATTCCCCGCGGTTTCCCCGTAGATTTCTGAGTCCCGAGGGAATTCCGGAACAAAAAGTACTCCATGTCCTTCTCTGTACACCTGGCAACGTGTGGGCAAAATTTCATGATGATCGGTTAAGCCGTTGAGGCTTGAAAGCGTTACAAATAAACTTATTTTCACATTTATAAAGTAGTAAGGATTAATGTACTTTTAAACTTATTGTGTACGCGCATAGCACTTATGAAAGTGTACCAGTAATATTAATAATTGAACCAGGAGTGTAATCAAAACAATAGAAGTATAGCGGGAGCGGCGTAGGTAGTATGGCTCGACCGCCACCAAAGGAGAAGCTTCCCGCCGGGCGAGGTAGTATGCCCGGGGAACCGCGGCTCCGACTGTAGATCGTCGGAGGTCGTATACATGCAGCGCAGGCGTGTAAACTTCGTTAGCGCGATTCAGGATTTCCGTCTAGCTAGTATTCGCCGCTTCGTTGTAGTTCGTGACTTGTGAATTTGATATATTATAGTAAGTACGTAAAATGGACAGAGTTTCAATTTTATTGCACGCAACAAGTGCAATCCCCAAAAATATGTCGCACGGCTATTCCGTGATTGTGGGTGGTGCTATGTAACAATAAGGTAATCGTGACGTCACGCCGAATCGGTATGAGGAAGGCGGTGGGAATTATTGGCGCGTCTTTCAAATGTCCGGCGAGCCAGACAGACTGGCTGGTTTGGCGGGCTTGGCTTGACTGACTGGCCTGGCTGACATGGCTAGCTTAGCCAGCTTGGCTGGCATACTTGTGCAGAACTTGACACGTAGCGACGCGTAGGTACATAATAGTTACAAAAGTGTTACCAGTGGTAATAAATTAACATTGTCGACACCTTGCAACAAAGTAACTATTTGTCCCCTGCGGTTTCACCCGCGATAAATTCAGAGTTCCCGCAGCAACTCCAAGATGAACTATATGAATAAACCTTTCTTTTAAATCTCTCTATTTGTGAAAAACGCATGAAAAATATATTCCGCAATTTTTAAGTTTATCGCGAACAGACAGACAAACGCGGTGGAGGACTTTGTTGTAAAATATGTAAGGATAAGTCTTTGTGGATTGATTCTTCTGTGCATTATTTACTCTGTGCTTTATATTATTTGCTCTGTGCTAGAACTGCATTACTTTTACATCTGTTACCACTTATCACCACCTATTATTACATCCTCACTAATATTATGTGAATGTGAGTTTGTTTCGAGTTCACGCCTTTCTCAACCATTCATCATGAAATTTCGCATACACGTTGTCAGGGGTACTGAAATGTACATACCTGGATACCTTTTAGTACCTGACATACATATTTTATGGGTACCTTTAATACTTCCAAAATACTGCTCGCGGGAAATAGTGATTGACAACATCTAAGTACATTAACTCGGCAAAGGCTGGTTCATAATAGATAATTATGTTTTTTATAAAACCCCGTAAAAACAGTTACTGTTTATAAAATCACTAGCTGACCCCCTATGTTTCACCCGCGGTTATTTTATTTGGTCTGAGCCTGTAAGTGAAAGAATTCCGGATATAATGTTCCGAATACCCTATGATACTCAGGATCACTGTAGCTTCCTATAAGTGAAAGAATTTTCAAAATCGGTTCAGTAAATCCAGAGATTACCCCTTACAACGTCACAAACTCTCAAACTTTTGCTCTTTATAATATTAGTATAGATAACACCTCACAAGTCACAATACAGTTTTATTTGATCTAAAGCCCGCACCACATTCACGCGAGAATCTTGCTAGAACGCGAGAAAACCACGAGAACGTGAGTGTGGAGCCGATGTTCTCCGCCGTTTCTCGTGGTTTACTCGCATTCTCTCAAGATTCTCGCGTGAATGTAGAGCGGGCATTACACTAAGTTATAAAGCTGTGTCGTGAAAATCACACAAATGTGGCATAAATTATTATAATACACATTTCATAAATCTCCTGGCTTGTTTCTGATTTGGGATCAGCCTTCCTGATACTTTTACGCTGGGGACACCTCTTGATTAGCAGAGTGTTAACCCTCAAAAGTCCTTTATTTATTTACAAAGATATAGAGTTGATATGCTTTTTCTGACTGAAATACCCACTGCAGAATTAATGACATCAATGTTGGTCCTTTTGGATACTATAATATAATTATATTATATTTATTTTTCAGTACTACTAAGAGACGCAAGCACGCAGATAAAGTAGGAAAAGGTTTAAGACATTTCTCTATGAAAGTATGTGAGAAAGTAAGAAATAAGGGCTTCACTTCATACAATGAGGTAGCAGATGAACTGGTACTAGAGTTTGCTTCAGGATCTTTACATGGATCTACTGACAGCCAAGTATTAAATTTTTTCATAATCTAATCTAAATCTTAATTACTAAACAGTACTTTTACCACAGCATTTATGTCCCAGGCCCAAATTGTTTTATCTAATGATGTTAGTTTTAGGTAGTTTCAATGTGTCCATCCATAATTATGTTAAATCTTTGAGGAACTTGTATTATTGCTATTGCATTTTATTACTTTCAAAGTTTAACTAGATAGATTTTATCTTAACTACTCCACAACAAATATCCCTGCAAAAAGTTATCCTTATCATACCAAGCAAACCTCAGTCACTCAGATTTTTAATATTGAAGGCAGTTATGTAGGTAAATAATCTTGTAAAAATGTAATACAGATTGTCTTCAACTTGCAGAAATATGATCAAAAGAATATTCGTCGAAGAGTATATGATGCTCTAAATGTATTGATGGCAATGAATATAATTTCTAAAGAAAAAAAGGAGATCAGATGGCTCGGCCTGCCCACCAATTCGGTACAAGAGTGTACAGCATTGGAAAAAGAAAAGCAGACAAGATTAGAAAGAATTCAAAAAAAGACTCAACAATTACAGGAACTTATTCTGCAGGTAGGTAAACCTAGATATTATAGTAAAATATATCCATACTATTGTTAGACAATGTTTACTCTTGCACATAGTATGGTGATTGGTGGTGCAGGACGATGCGATACCAGTAGCGAACTTCGTGTGAATAGACATTAGCCAGTGCTGTGAAGTGTGAATTATTTAACACTAGCTGTTCCCCGCGGATTCACCCGCGTTAATATCGGAGATCCAGCGAGAATTTTGGGACAAAAAGTACCTTATCTCCTCTGTACCCCTGATAATGTGTGAGCAAAATTTCATGATGATCATTTCATTTTCTATGTCTATGATCGATTGCGCTGTAAAAGGCGTGAAAGCTTAACAAATAAACTGACTCTCACATTTAATAGTAAGGATAGTAAAGATACTTACACTCAGAGTCGTTTTAATGATTACTTGATGATAGTTTTAAATTATCTTGTGTTGCAGCATATCTCATTCAAGAGTTTAATTGAGAGAAATAAAGAAGCTGAAAATAAAGGTGTGAAACCATCACCTTCATCGGCTATTCATTTGCCATTCATTGTTGTAAATACTAGTGACAAGGCCTTGATTGACTGTAGTATTTCTAATGATAAGTGAGTAAACATACTATTTATTACATTAAATACATAGCAATATTGAGTATGTATAGGACAAGAACATTTTTTGAATGACATTTTAAACAAAAAAATATGTAAGCAATACAGTGGGGATGTTGACTACTTTTAAAAATCAAAATTTTAATTAGTCCGTCAGTTACAAAATAAAAAAAACAATAGACACGTATTTTTTGATTTTTCAAATAAATTAAAATATACAGAGATAAAACGCATTAAAGTTTAGGGTTAAAGGGTCGTGACGTCACTAACCGCTAAAACCGCCATACAAACTGTCCTGATAGTGACGTCACGCCAAAATGTCAACTCAATGTATCGCCGTTATTGTTTGATTACGTAAAAAATTAAAAATACGTGTCCAATATTTTTTCATAATCTACAAGACGGATTAAAAAAAAATTAGTCAACAAGCCCATTGGCTACTTGATATTTTTTTCTCTTTTAGTCCGTAACTAAAAAGTATTAGACACGTTTTTTTTTTTCTTTTTTTACGTAATCAAAAAATAACATCGATACATTGAGTTGAAATTTCGCGTGACGTCACAACCCGGTGCAGTTTGTACGGGGCTTATACTGAATATTGACGTCACGAGTCCCCCACCCTAAACTTTAATGCGCTTTATCTATGTTTATTTTCATTAATTTGAAAAAGCGAAAAATACGTGTCCATTATTTTTATATTTTCTAACTGACGAACTAATTATAATTTTAATTTTTTAATACCCAGTAATATAATTACGTATAATTTTGTTTACGAGCTCATTTTCCCGAAATAATGCTCAAAATGCATCCAATCTAGACTAAGGTTGAGCAACCAAAAAAAGCTCCAAGCTTAAACAATAGAAAAAAATCGCTGATCTCTCAGTATTGATACCCAATATTGCAAAAATAGTCGCTTAAATCAATTAAAGCTTTTAACCATTCATTGATATTAATTAGGATTTTAAGTGATAATAGGATCTTGGACAAATCGAGAGCACTCTTCAAAAATTATAGGCACACCTATAGCGATTCAGGTATTTTTTTATAGTAAATCGTTTATTTGCTTTCGGAAAGCAATATTACTGATGATGAAGACGAAAGATGGTCATCGGAACTACTCAATAATATGCTTTCTAAACAATTTATGCTCATCAAAATGTATAATGTATGGCGAAGTGGAACTGACGGTAATGTACCAGGAGAACTCAACAACGTCCCTGCATCGGGAAAGTAATACATATTTTGTAAAAGGTGATGAGCAGTTGAAATTAGGCTATTTGTTACTTAGATAAATTACAAACCGACTCAATTAAAAGCGACTAATAAACAAAATTTTAACAAAAAAAATTTAACGTATTTCCAAAAACAACAATGCACTATACTAAAAAGCTAAAAATAACAAAATACCGATTTAATCCAAAAGACTAACATATTTGTGTTTTTGGAAGTCGGTTTTTTGTTAAAATTGGCACTGTGATTTTATAGTTAGCATTTTCATCTAAAATTTAATGTAATTTGTTCTGTATTTACAGGACGGAGTACATGTTTAACTTCAACAAAAGATTCCAGATTCATGATGATATAGACATACTAAAAAGGATGGGTTTGCTTTTTGGTAAGTATTGTGTTCAAAATGATTTAATTATTAAAGTCAAATTAAAGACAATTATTGTATATTTTTTATAATTTTAGGTTTGGACAAAGGTGAATGTTCTGAAGAAGATGTCGAAAGGGCCAAAAGTATGGTGCCTAAATCCTTAGAAAGTTTTGTAGAGAGTAAGTTATGTTTTATGTTATTATTACATAATTATACAGGGTGAATTATGAGACGGGACAGTAAGTGTACGGCCCGAGTGAAAAAGCGTCCAGCGGAGCGTTTACCGTTGCGTGCAAGCGGTGAAAGAGCGTTCGCCTAGTGGCCTTAGTGCACGCTTAAGCGTTAGGTTTTAGTGTTAGTGTGAGGTGGTCATCATGGCGTGGGGGTCGTACGATATTATTGATATTGTATTTAGAAGAAAATGTGTGGTTAAAATATTTTTATAACTCGAGACAAGGTCCAAGTGAGATAATTAAACAAAGAAGGCTGTGTGGGAAGTTTTCTAAGTTATATGAAACTTTGAGATTAAATGAAGATAAATTCTATGAGTACACTAGGATGACGGTGACAACTTTTGACTATATACTAAAAAAAATTTAATCACGATTAAAACTGCCGAGAACAAATTTTCATGCATCGGATTCTATAAACCCTGCAGAAAACCCTTGCACGCTTTCGTCACCGCCGCAAAACACAAACTGGTTTGAACTTGCACGCAACGCCACGCTCGACGACCGGCTCACCGCAAACAAGCACGCTCCCCTCGCCGCGCCGCTCGGCTGCCACTCAAAACACTCACTAGTGTTGTTTGCATCTGTTTGACACGAACGCTGCACGCCCCGCCACGCCGGACGCTTATGTCGAGCATGCACTCAGGCCATACGTTAAGGGCAGGGCACCTTAACCGTTATAGTTACAGGAAAACGTTTTTAGGAGACTATCAATTAATTTTTAAGATATTCTGAACTGGATTTACAGATTTTGGAAAAAATGTACAGTCAGCAAGAAAATGGTCATTTTACACAAAAACTTCTCCGGTAAAGAAAAAGAAGGCTTGTAGCGGTAGTAGTATATTTCATTACAAGTGCGGAAAGGCTGTCATTGCAAAGAGTTCCGACAAATGTCGACAGTCGGTTGACAGTCGGAACTCTTTGCAATGACGGTTCCGCACGTGTACTGAACAACTATTTTTAATACAGTTGCGAAAAAAATGAAGAAATTTAGTAAAATAATAAAAACACAAACTCAACTAAGTTCCAACTGCGATCAAGAGATGGCGCTAGTCGTATTAGTAATACGAAACCTACGTTGCGCAATACAAAAAGTGTGTCAAAGTCGTTTCGCCATTTTTGACAGTTGGGAAAGAGAACACACGAGTTCGGAAAAGGTAAAGAAAAAGCTCGAGTATGTAATAGCCCACTTCCCGAACGCTATACGTCCCTGCAATATGCCACTTTTTGAGCAACTGTATAAAAAAGAATCTTTACCGCTACAAGCCGCCATACACGCACTGGTATGACGTCACGCGAAATTTCAACTCAATGTATCGCCATTATTTTTTGATTACGTAAAAAAAGAAAAAATACGTGTCCAATATTTTTTATTAATATAAAATAGAATATAAAATCTACTAATAAGGAGATACCTACCTATACTTTCGTCCTGGGGCCGTATTTTTGAATCGCTCGAATTACTTTTCGCACACGGAATTGCAAGATCCGCATGTGAATGCTTAAAAAATGTATGCATTCGCGTGTGGATTCTCGATTCCGTGTGCGAAAGTAATTCGAGCGATTCAAAAATACGACCTCTGATAAGTGTTTCTGTGGGAGTTTCGAAATAGACGCGGAAGACACTGCAGTGGAACAGTTTCTGATAAATCTACATTTTTTAGGAATGGCAAGAGGAGTGGAAAGTAAGCTTTCGATTATACTAGAAGAAGAAGAATTAGAAGATTTGGATGATGACGAGGACGATATTGAAGGTGATGCGGAAGAGGGGGGCGTGGAGGAGCCGGAGGGGGGCGAGGGCCACGAGTACAGCGACGACAGCAGTGACGTAGACGTGTAGCAAGCGCAGACGCCCGACACTACCTTCGTATAGTACAGCTGAACTTACGTAATGTGCCGGCACAGTGTACAGGGTCTTGTCGAGGTGAATGGTCCAAAACTACTTTCCACACCAATGTCATAAAGACGTCAGAGAGATTAACAATATAATTTACTCACTGAATTCATTCCTTCAGTTGCGTTAGGTCCTATACCCGAAAATTATAATATATAATCGCACGAAAATTTTCCCGTGTAAGCTTCATTTTCGCTATCCGCTTGTAAACTTAAAATTGACACTGTTCTTTTTTTAAATCTTTTCTTTCTAATTTTTATATGGCATTATATTAAAAAGAAAAGACGTTTTTATATAGCAAAAAGTTTTTAATCCAAGCTTAAGTATAATTAATGTATTTCCGATCATTTCGGTTTGCCCTAGGTAGTAGGTAGGGTGTACAAATCGCATGTTTTTACATGCTCACTTCATTAGCTACCCGTTTCGAGAATTTTCTGAGGGGAAAACCTACTGAATCTACACTCACGAAGTTTCAGCCTGCTATTAGTCACCACTGAGAAAACAAGGCGTAGGCTGCCGGACTAGTATATTTCTGAAAACATGAACTCGCGATCGTTGACTACATAGCGAAACCCTGCCTGCATTACATTAGAAATTATTGTCTGCGGTCGAGAATTATCTAATAAAAACTAGCTATTATTTAATTCGTCTGAGTATTTTCTATGAACTTTGATGAGAAAGAAAATAAGATTTTTGAAAAATTGCGGTAGGTACATATTTACATAGTTATCACTGATACTTCGAAGTATTTGCGGCTTGGTATGCATTTTTTACTTACCCTGTATTGTCAGGCGCGGATCTAGGATTTGGTTGGGGGGGGGCACTTTTGGTTGCAACACGAATTTTTTTGAATTTACAGGGTCAGCGATTTTTTATGTTCTGGTAGGGAAGCACGAATTTTTTCGCTCTCGTCATTTCGATATCGAGCGTTTTTTTGTATGAAAAATGAACAACGCCATCTATCCAGTGCCGTTCATTTTCCATACAAAAAAACGCTCGATATCGAAACGACGAGAGCAAAAAAATTCGTGCTCCCCCTACTGATTAAATTTTCTATACCCGTGACGTTTAGTATGCAAAATTTAATGCAGATTCACGTCTTGTTTTCGAAGTTCTCGCGGGAATTCCGGGATATAAGGTAACCCTATGTGTTTTTCTGTACCTACCCCTGACTTGTATGCAAAATTTCAAAACGAACAGTTGAGCTGTTAGGCGTCAAAGCGTAACAACAAACTCACTTTCGCATTTATCAGTAGGAGAGATAGTACAGAGTAGGTACCATGTAGACGGTACGCTTGTCACGAAGTCTAAACTGTCGCAACTATGTACATAAGAGTTCGTCCAATGATTTAAATAGTGCCGAAAGTGAATTCATGACTTAATTGAGAGTTCAAAATATTAACAGACTGTTTTGGTTTTTAAGGAAATTAGTCTTGGCTCATTCCCCTTAACACTTCATATCTCCCTTGCCATAAACAATACTTGAATCTCCCTTGCCATAAACAATACTTGAATTTTGTCATAGGTCTTCAGATTAAATCTGATATGTTTTATTATGACGGAAGCAGGCAAAGATCGGTTTATTAATTCAATTTAACTATTGTTTATTAAAAGCAAGGAGGTATAGTATTGGTTTTGCACTAGTAATTTAGTTGATCTACTACATACTACTTATTAAGTTGATTGTACTTTTGTTTTAAATTCATTATTTTTATTAATATTTTATGATGCAGAAATAAAAAAAAAAACTTTAAGGGACATTACCTAAGTTTGGAATTTCATATCCTTCATAATTATAATATGAAATTAGTATTGAAATTACAAAACCTGTATTTCAATACTGTGGAAATAAAAAAAAACGAACTACCTATTATGATTTTTATTCCTTACCATATATGTATTTTAGATAGAATCAACCATCGTTTTTATTAGTCTTGATGTAGCCAACAGTAACAACAGGTTTCGAATAAAAAAAAGTTACGAGGTAACAAACATAAAAAAAAAGAAAAACATAGGTATGCGTCGAATTGAGAACGTCTTCCTTTTTGGGAAGTCAGTTAAAAATTGAGACATGAATTAACTGCAAAAAACAGCTTGTATATTGGGGTGTGTATTCATTGTTAAACTCTTCCAAAAATCATTCATTAACATAATTAAAAACATACGACCTAAAAACCTCACCTGTGTAATACATAAGGAAAGAAAATTAGGTTTGGAGTTTTTAAGTATCTATTTTATGAATATTAAATAAATTGAATAAGGTAATCATTTTAAGTCATCATCATCAAATAAATCTTCGAAATCTGAAAAAAACAAATTCACATTAATCACACATTTTGGGAGTTTAAATAATCCCAATAATTTGCTTAATCCTAGAGTTTTAGTTACCATTAAAGAAGTCTGCATGAACTGCCTTTTCATTTGCAGCTAGGTCCATAAGAAGATTTGATGGTCCTCCAGCCTGCAAAATAAAGTTATCAGTTAATGTAATTCAGTCAATTCAATGACTTGCAAGTTGTTAGCAAAGGAATAAATTGAAGGTCTATGTACATCTAGAAGGTATAATTGAAATTTATATTCTTAACAGTCAACAAAAAGCTGATCAATTTGCAAAACAATTAGGTATATCAATAAAGTCAGGCTAAGTAACAATAATATTATATTTAATTATTTCAAAATAAGAACATACAAAAAGTTGATACAATCAATCAATACACTAAAATGTTTTTACACAAAAAAAATTACAATTATTATTATTAAATGAATGATTTTATTTACCAAACTAGGAGAACCTGTATCTTGGTAGTCAGTGAACCCACATACAAATGGCTAAATCCACAGGGGAACAAGTATCTCTAGATCTACTGAACTGATTTTAAAAATTCTTTTACTTAAAGGGAGCTACAGTGATCCAGAGTGATACAGAGTACTATTTATCCCGAAATTCCCGCGAGTAAAACCACCAGGGAACAGCTATCTCTGAATCTATTGAACCGATTTTGAAAATTCTTTCACATAAAGGAAGCTACAGTGATCCTGAGTGTCATAGGGTACTTTTTATTCCGGAATTCCCGCAGGAACTCTGAATTTCCCTCGGGTAAAACTTCGGGGAACAGCTGTCTCTGGATCTACTAAACCAATTTTGTAAATTCTTTCACTTATACGAAGCTAAAGTGATCCTGAGTGACATAAGGTACTTTTTATTCCGGAATTCCCGGGGGAACTCGAAATTACCGCGGGGGTCAGCAGCTAGTAGTAGATAAAGATCGCGCACGCTCCACATGGGTACTTAGGCGCCTCCGCCTAATGGTGCGATTGATTGAAGTGCTGTGTGTGAACACCCCCCCTGTGCACGCGCTGATGTCTGTCTGGTAACAGTAGGTATTCCTAAGTAACATAGGATAGGTACCCTATATCCCCAGAAAAAAATTAAATAGACAACTAGTCATTGATAAAGTCAAAACAAAAATATGATAATATACTTCTTCTAAATCCATGTATGGACCCACGCCTTCAGGAAACATTTCATCTGCCGCTACCGTAGGTTTCATCGTAATGCAAATGATATAAAACACGAGAGTAAAGAAAGAGTTTATTACAGTTCACCTCAGACGAAATAAAAATAAAAACTTATTTCGTCTGAGCAGTTCACAATTCACATTAAAAAGTACTCTGTGGCACAAATCAAGGATCATATTATAATTAGACATGGGTAACTCCGCACCCGTATATATCTTTGGATATGCATTCCGAAGCGGAGTTGTTACAACTCCTTCACTTGTCAAATTAAACATATCCCATATCCAACCAACTCCGACCACTCCGAGACCAACCGAACTGAGCGCCGATCGGAGCCGAGCGGAAGGAGTTGGAATGATAACGCCGTGACATATCCCATATCCAACCAACTCCGACAACTCCAAGACCAACCGAGCCGAGCGGAAGGAGTTGGAATGATAACGTCGCGACATATCCTATATCCAATCAACTCCGGCAACTCCGAGTCCAACGCTGACCGACTCCCGAACCGAGTAGGTAACGAAGTGCACCGAACCGACTCCTAGCGGAAGGAGTTGGAATAGGTACAAGTCACGAGTCACCATGAGTGGCCACGACCACCCACGACTTACGAGAGATTGGTACTTGGAAGGTATTCGTTACTTTCTAGTTTCTACGGATTATGTGAGACGGAGCACGTGCTCAAGACGAGGTCTTTTAAGCAGCAAAAAAAGCGCTTTAAAAATATACGCAGTAAACGCACCCTTTCGTTTATGGATCGAATTTAGCTGTAAAGCGACAGAAGAGCTAGTAAATTCCATACAAATTATTTAGACACCAACTAGCTTGCGAGTTTCTTCTTAGCCAGTATGTGTACTGTATAGTATTTAAATTTTAAAATTAATAACTGTGATTGTAGTGTGTACTGTGTGTTCAAAAACCGTATCATGGTTTATTAATGTAAATTATAGGTAGGTTTAGGTATATTGGACTAAAAACTAATAAATGACAACAAACTAATATACAGATATTACAAATATTATTAGTTTGGCAACAGTCAAATATTATATTACAATAATTACGTTTAATAAGATTGACATCCCGCCTTACAACATAGATTTATTTTTAATCTGGCGATGAAGAAACAGACATTTTTTTTATATATAATTCTCCCCATTGGGGAAAGGCAAGGGATTCTAGGTCCATACAGCCTGTACATTTATTTTTTTGTTTTTACCCCAATGGGGAAGGCAAAGGAAGCTAAGTCCGGCAAAGGAAGCTAAGTCCATACAGCCAAGTCAGTAGTATTTTTCTTCTGAAGTTATTTACATCGAAATGCATTGGCGGATATGGATATGCTATCCGGATACATATCTTTTACTGGAAGGATACGTGACATATCCAATTCTTGGTCGGACACGTTTAGCCCATGCCTAATTATAATCACTACTACGATATGGGACTCCCATACTGTGAAATGGAAATTGGAATGACGCGAATTGTCAAAATTTTCGCCCATGCAATCATGGCCGACACCCACAAAAATAGTGCTGTTCTGCTTATAGCGAATGGTCAATATTTCGATACCGATAAAAATCAGGACTACTACGGTTCTTCATAATTTTTATTATTATTTCATAGCTACGGAAAAAAACCTGTGACGGCTTAATTGCTGTCGGTTAAGTATATTTATTATTGAACTTAATGTAAGCCATCATTGGTGCCTTTTTCAGCTGCCTCAAATAAGGAAAGTAGCTGGTTGGGAGTGATATAATACATTTATTTGAAAAAGGTATTTTTTTGTTTTTATTGAAACACCGTCTTGTGAAACGTGATCAAGTTGACCAGTTGACTAATACGGGTCATGGTTTTTCTTCCTGCGCGTGGGTGAACAGCAGTTGTTTTCCAAAGGTTTCTTTTTGTCAACCGGTCACTCGATTACTGGAATAAGAATTAAATTACTTACTAATATACTTACTAATAATTAAATTACTTACTAATAATTACTATAAGAAAATAAAATCGAATGGCAATGTAGCATAAACTAATATCAATATCGGCAAGCTGCAATTTTACGTACGCTGACTTCTAAGTAAGCAACTAATTCTTGCAAAAAAAAAGTGTCTAGCTCAGGGAGAACACTTAAACATACCACTTTGCCCATAGTTTAATAGTACATTGTTATCCAAGGGGTGAAAGTAACTCATTTAGTGCGGAGACGGGGTTTGGCCAATAGTTCGAGGCACTAAATAAGTTACTTTCTCCCGAGGGTAACACTGTGCTTTTCATTACTGTTGGCATTGGCTGAATAGCAGTTCTCTGTCAGTCACTTTTTAAATAAGAGACAAGACAGAGCTGGCATTCGAGCTATGGCGACATGCAACGACATGTGAGATTTTCTAATAAAAGTATTTTAAAACATGGTGGCAGCGGTTAAAAAATCAAAAAAATGTCTCAAGAAAAGACCGACCTCGCGAAAATAGTGCAGCAGCAGACTGTGCTTCTTCAAGAAATGCAAAAACAAATTGCACATCTGCGTGGGCCAGATTTAGTAAACGTACCATGGCCGGCGTCGTTAAATATTAACACATGTCCGGAGGAGGCGTTCAAATCATTCGAAGCTGCATGGCTAAACTACTGCAAAGCCACGAAAATGGTTTCGTGGCCGAAAGAAGACGAACCAAGAAAAATCAGTATATTGTTTAGTGCCATCGGCGAAGATGCTCTAAAGAAATACGCATACTTCGGCATCAGCAGTCAAGCACAACCAGGCTCATGTGAAGAGATATTAAAAATTATTGCATCAAAAATGGTTCCAAAGAAAAATATTATATATAATAGATATGTTTTTTTGAGCCGTAACCAACAAACCTATGAACAGTTTGACATATATTATTCTGAAATCACAAAATTAATTGAAGAATGCAATTATAAAGACTTTAAGGAAGAAATGTTAAGGGATAAAATTGTCATTGGCATAAAAGATATGACTTTAAAAAAAGATTTGTTAAAAAAAGATAATCTTACATTAAATCAAGCAGTGAACCTGTGTCGTGCTGCAGAGGCCACAGATAAACAAGTGAAAGATCTATCTACAGCATCAACATCTGAAATTAAAAAGGTGGAAGAGATATCAAATATAAAAAAGGGGAAATGTAGATTCTGTGGTAAAATGCATATATTTAAGAAAGAAAATTGCACAGCATGGGGAAAGACCTGTAATAACTGCAAAGGTAGAAACCACAGTGAAAATGTCTGCAAGAAAAAGAAGGAAGTTAAAGAATTAAAAGAGACTCCAAGAACACAATATTCTTCAGATACAGATAGCGACAACGAAGTACAGGTAATAAATAAAATAATGAACAAAAGAAACAAGAACTTGGCAGAGTGTGTCATACAATTAAAAAGGCAAAAAGATTGGTTTAAAGTTACTTGCTTGCTTGATACAGCAGCTGATGAATGTTTAATTGGCTTAAAAAACTTGGAAGATATCTTTGGAAAGAGCTACACACAAAAAAATTTGACACCATCCCAGAAGTCTTTATATAGTTTTGGAGGACATAACATAATGATTCATGGTGAAATAAATATTACTCTGCGCATTAAAACTTTAAACAAGATTAAGAAATACCGAGTTACATTTCAAGTTGTGCATGATGACCATATGCCACTTCTCTCTTGTAAAGCTTGCACTAAAATGGGACTTGTGAAGTTCTGTAAAGAAGTAAAATGTAGTTACTCGCAAGAGACACACAACATTATCAAAAAATATGATACCGTTTTTGAAGGCAAAGGAAGCTTTTCTGGTGAAGTTAACTTAGAAATGAATGAAAGTGTCCCGTCAGTCATACAAAAAGCTCGCCGAGTCCCAGTTGCACTCCGATCTTTACTAAAAGAAGAATTAAAAAAACTAGAAAGAGAAGGAATAATAGTAAAAGAAGAAAATCACACAGATTGGGTGAGCAATATTTTAATTATACAAAAGAAGGACAGTTTTAGAATTTGCTTAGACCCAATTCCATTGAATAAAGCAATAAACAGACCTAACCATCAATTCACTACTGTGGAAGAAATCTTACCTGAATTAGGACGTGCTAAAGTTTTCTCTACTTTTGATGTCAAAAAAGGCTTCTGGCATTTAAATCTTTCAGAAGAGAGTAGTAAACTGACTACATTTTGGACACCTTTTGGTAAGTACCGCTGGAAGGTTCTCCCATTTGGTATATCATCTGCACCTGATTACTTTCAGATAAAAATGAGTGAAATAATTCAGGGATTGACAGGTGTTGAGGCCTTGGTAGATGACTTACTTGTGTTTGGGGTTGGGGACAGTATGTCTGAAGCTGTCCTAGATCACAACAAAAATTTGGAGAACCTAATGGAGAGGCTAGTTAAGTTCAACTGTAAGTTAAACAAAAGCAAGACCAAATTGCTACAGACATCAGTACAATATTATGGGCATGTCTTTACCAATAAAGGACTCCAGCCAGATCCCTCTAAAATAGAAGCGATAATGAACATACCTACTCCAAAAACTAAGAAAGAGCTTCAAAGATTTTTAGGTGTTGTGACTTACCTCAGCAGATTTATTCCAAATTTGAGTGCAGAATCCTCACATTTAAGACAACTCACCCATGAAAAAAGTGAATGGATCTGGACTAAAAAAACTCAAAAAGAATTTGAAAAGCTAAAATCTTTAATAAGTGATATTAAAACTCTAAAATACTATGACAAAAATGAAACATTAATTATTGAATGTGATTCCAGCGAAGGAGCCCTAGGTGTGGCTCTATTTCAACAAAATCAGCCTGTGGCATATGCTTCGAGACGCCTGACTCCAACTGAAAAAAAATATGCACAAATAGAGAAGGAGCTCCTGGCCGTAGTCTTTGCTTGTACAAGGTTTGACCAATTAATTGTTGGTAATACAAAGACAGTTATCAAAACTGATCATAAACCTCTATTAAATATATTTAGAAAACCTTTACTCAATGCTCCCAAGCGACTACAATCTATGCTACTAATTTTACAAAGGTACAGTTTGGAACTGGAATTTGTCTCAGGAAAAGACAACATTATGGCAGATGCTTTGTCAAGATTCTACTTAGAATGCAAGGATATAGATAAATCAAAGAATATGAAAATATTTGAAATAATAGAAAATATTAACCCATTACAAAATCTACCAATATCTGATAAATGCATAAAAGACATTGAAAATTCAACTGCTCAAGATTTAAACTGTACAACTTTAAAAAACTTTATTCAGCACGGTTGGCCAAGATATATAAGAAATATTCCAGATGCACTGAAACCTTACTATAGCTTAAAAGCTGACTTAACTGTTCATGGAGGTCTGATCCTCAAGAATCAAGCCATTCTTATTCCTGAAAATTTACGGCAAGAAATATTAAACAAATTACATAAAGCTCATTCAGGTATCGAAAATACTTTAAAGTTAGCTAGAGATGCTATATTTTGGCCAGCAATGACAAATGATATCAGAGAATTGATCAAGAACTGTCATATATGTAAAAAATTTCAACCAAGTCAACAAAAGATGACCATGCAAAGTCATAAAATACCTAAATATCCATTTCAGATTATTTCAATGGATGTTTTCTTCTTCACTCAAAATGGCAGACAGATGAAATTTTTAATTACTGTAGACCATTACTCTGACTTTTTTGAAATAGATAAATTAAAGGACATGTCAGCAAAACAAGTAATAGAGGCCTGTAAAAAGAACTTCTCCAGACATGGTATTCCAGAGGTAGTTGTAACGGATGGAGGCACCAATTTTGTTAATCAAGAATTCTCTGAATTTGCTAATAAATGGAATTTCACTCAAGTAACTTCTTCACCAAATCACCCACAAGCAAATGGCAAAGCAGAAGCTACAGTGAAAATAGCAAAAAAACTGCTACTCAAATCAAATGAGAATGGAGACGATTTCTGGTTTAACTTGCTATGTTTAAGAAATACTCCTAACAAGTTAGACTCCAGCCCTGTCCAGAGACTATATTCCCGAAGAACGCGAGGTTATTTACCAATCATTCAGGAGATGCTACGACCAAATGTTATTGAGAATGTTCCAGAGTACATCAAAAGAAAGAAGGAGGCTACTAAATATTCGTATGATAAAAGGGCGAAAAAGGCAACTAGCCTCGAAATAGGACAGCCAGTTACAGTTCAACTTCAACCTTCATCAAATAAATTCTGGACACCAGGAGTTGTCACAGATATCCTTTCGGATAGATCATATCTGGTAAATGTTGATAATACAACCTATAGGCGCAACCTATCACATATTCGACCCCATTCTTCACCTACCCAAGAAAAAGAAACAAATATAACTATTGAAGATAATTTTAAATTAAACGGACAAAGTAATAGTTGTGAAGAAAATAATATAATACAATCAGAAAATTTGTATGAGGAGTGTGATAATACAAATAATTTAGTCTCCAATTGTACTCCAGATGATACTAAGAACGATTCTACGAGTCTTCAAGTTTCTACTCCAACAAAAACACCTTTATCTATTAACAGCCCTCGACCCAGAAGAGAAACTAGAAGACCTGCTTATCTCAAGGATTATACTTGTTGATTGATTATGTTGTGTAACCTACCCTTATGGTTTATAAGTGACTATATTAATGATTGTGGATTCAAATTTTAATCCGAATAAGTTTATAAGTTTTTAACATAATTATTGTTAATTTAATTGAACTATTGGCTAAACCGATATTCATGATTATGATGATTTAATTTAATTTTTTTTGTTAAAGATAACGTGTTGGCATTGGCTGAATAGCAGTTCTCTGTCAGTCACTTTTTAAATAAGAGACAAGACAGAGCTGGCATTCGAGCTATGGCGACATGCAACGACATGTGAGATTTTCTAATAAAAGTATTTTAAAACAATTACGAATGCAAGGAAAGTCAAAATAAAAATAGGAATTAGCTAAAGAAAAAATGAGTGAAGATCGGATAGACGCTTGACACTTTCCCACCTATTTCTTTTTCTTTGGCCGGCTAGCTATTCAGCCAGTATTTTTTATTTACATTGTGGCGACCTAAAAAAATATTTTCTTTAATTAATAAGTATTAATTAAAGAAAATAAAAAAAATATAAATAGGAATTAGCTTAAGAAAAAGTGAGTGAATTTTATTTTAATTAATACCTACTTAAACTTTACGTTATTTCAATTTTACATCGCGCTGGCTGTATAGAAAGTTGAAACATGGTTCAATATAAATGTGAAAATAGACCTAGTTTTTTTTAATAATTTGACAGTTGTCAGTTGAAAGCGATTCTCCCTAGGGCTGAAAAGGGTTACTTTCAACCCGCTTCTCAGGCAACTTCAGACCTACTTTCCGAGTATGAGTAATGAAAAACTATTTTTTACTCTATATTATCAGAATAATATCACACGGTCCTCAGACGAAATAAGTGTTTCTGCTTTTCTAGATATCAATGCAGCTTATGACAATGTGCTTCTCACTGTCCTTATACAAAAGCTGTATTTACTTAAGGTACCAGCTATGCTGCTTAAATTTATAAAAAATATTTTATCGGATAGAATCATAACTCTGGATGGTACTCCTACTTCTAGACACATTTGGAAAGGTCTACCCCAAGGGTCCGTGTTAAGCCCTTTACTATATAATATCTACACTTACGATTTAGAATCATCTCTGGAAGGTACTGTTCAAACCCTACAGTACGCTGACGACCTACTCCTTTACATTTCAGATCAATCGATCCAAACAGCTTGTAATTCATTATCCCACTCTCTATCCCTTTTGAAAATCTGGTTAGATAAAAATGGCCTAGACTTATCTGCAAGTAAAAGCTCTGTTGTTTTGTTCTCGCGTAAGCGTAATCCTCCTCCAATTTTAATGTGTTTTAATAACGATCCAATTCCGGTAAAAACTTATGTTAAGTTTTTAGGAATCGTATTAGATTCAAAACTAACGGGTCTTCAACATTGCGACTACTTATACACAAAATGTGAACGAAATTTAAATCTGTTAAGATGTATAGCGGGCGTCTGGTGGGGTGCCCATCCATATTGCTTAAAATTGGTTTATAACGCTTTAATAAGAAGTGTTATTGATTATGGCACGTTTTTGTTGGAACCGGGTAGTGTAGCGGGATTCAAAAAGTTAGATGGTATCCAATCGAAAGCTTTAAGGATAATTTCTGGAGCCATGAAATCGAGTCCGATCAATGCTTTACAGGTTGAGTGTGGAGATCCTCCCTTGTCCCTAAGACGTCAATTTCTTTCTGATAAATATTTATTTCGTAGTTTGCAGTTTTTGTATCATCCTATTTTTTATAAACTTCATAGTCTCTCTGATCTCACAACCTCCTCCCGTCATTGGTCACATAAAAGTCCTCCATGTCTGCTTAAAAGTTATTACAAATTTTCTTCATTTAAAGCTCCTACTTTCCGTACTCCAGTTTTACCCATATTTCTGTCCCCATTTAGATCGCTGTTCATTTTACCAGAAATAAAGTATAATTTGGGTATTGATAGAAATGACGGTAATTCCAACAAAGTATTTAAATATAAAGTCGATATAAACTGGCATGACTGGCATTATATTTACAGTGACGCTTCAAAGCATTCTCTAAATGGATTTGTGGGTGTTGGCGTTTACCACAGTCAATATAATATTGTAGAAAAAATTAAGTTACCGCCTGAGACATCTGTTTATACCGGTGAGTGCTTTGGAGTTCTCAAGGCTGTCGAATATATTATACTTGTTATGAAACTAAATAGATCAGTCATATTCACAGATGCCCTCAGTGTATTGAATGCGCTGGAGAAACCTCCCTTTTCTTACAAAATCCAGTATCCCGTAATTTTGGAAATAAGAAAGCTACTTTATGATTGTGAAATGAGAGGATACACAGTACATTTTTGTTGGATTCCGGGACATTGTATAAATGGAAATATAAGGGCAGATCAAATTGCTAATGAAGCAGTGGAGTGTGGTGACCTTCACCCTTTCAATAATTACTGCCATGACTTAACCAATATCCCTAAAGTTCATCTTCAAAAAGCTTGGATGGAACAATGGAAAATTAGTGCCACTACAAAAGGTAGACATTACTACAGTTTACAACCATGTGTTCCAACTAAGCCTTGGTTTTTTAAGACAAAACTGAAAAAAATTGCAACCTCAATTATTATCCGTATGCGGCTCGGCCATGTCTGCTCTCCTGCACATTTAGCTAAACTTGGCATTGTGGCCAGTGAGATGTGTTCTTGCGGGGAAGATGTTGGTGATTTGAATCATATTATTTTCTCCTGTACCTCCTATAATTGTTCTACCTTTTATGACTCTTTGACTTCCATCAGTGTTCCACTCCCTACATCCATATCATCACTTCTTTCATCCAATAATCCTGATATATATAGAATATTATCTTCACATATTATGTCTAATAACATTAAAATATAAACTATTCGTATGTATATTTTTCTTCTACTAATTAGCAATAACATTTTTATTTATATTTTATTTGTATTTTTAGTATCCTATTTTGGTGTATTATAAGTATTGAATTTTATTTACTCCCCTGAACCTTTTCCTGGTCTCCTTTTCCAAATTCCGTGTTCAAATCTTTTTTTCTTCACAAGTTTCTCCGTTTTTAATAAAAACGAAAAACACGACACTGGCAAATGCACTAAGTGCGAAGTCCATTAAGAAAAAAAAACTAGACATATGTCTAAAGGCCTAATAGGTCTAGTAATCTATCTAGTTAATTTGTGAATCCACA
Organism: Zygaena filipendulae; assembly: GCA_907165275.2. Lineage (NCBI taxonomy): Eukaryota > Metazoa > Arthropoda > Insecta > Lepidoptera > Zygaenidae > Zygaena > Zygaena filipendulae. Next base: position 7,418,039 of record OU015649.1, read on the forward strand.
AACTACTTAAAGATACCGTATGTGAATCCCATTTTTTTAAGCTAAATCATGTTGTCTTATGAGAGTAAAGTGATCCTTGCTCCAATGGTTCGTATTGGCACATTACCAATGCGAATTTTAGCCCTGCGTTACGGTGCGGATATAGTTTATACAGAAGAATTAATTGATTGGAAGTTTCTTCGGTCAAAGCGTAGATATAATGGTAAGATAACCTTACAGTCCCTGAATCACTTTTTTCAGAATAAAAATAAATAAATGTTAAACGGTATTTCAAATTTTTAGAGATACTTAATACCGTTGATTATGTCGATCAAACTGACGGCACAATAATATTCCGAACATGTTCTGAAGAAAAAGGAAAAGTTGTGTTGCAAATTGGAACATGTGATGCTGAAAGAGCTCTAAAAGTAGCTAAACTTGTGTATGTAAGCGTAAAAAGTAGATTGATCTTATTAAATATGGTAATAAAAAAAAATTTAATCATTTAAAATTTTTGTAGAGAAAATGATGTAGCTGCTATAGATATTAACATGGGATGTCCGAAAGAGTTTTCTATTAAAGGGGGTATGGGTGTCGCTCTTCTAGCCCAGCCTGAAAAAGCATGCAATATTCTAACAACTCTCGTCAATAATTTATCAATACCTGTAAGTTGCAAAATAAGGATATTAGATACCCCTGAGAATACATTGAACCTTGTTGAAAAATTTGTAAGTACAGGAATTAAAGCAGTTGGCATACATGGCAGGACCAAAGACGAGCGGCCACAACATGCAGTTCATACAGATATTTTGCACTATGTTGGAACTAGAATAAGCATTCCGGTTATAGCTAAGTAAGTTTTATGCATCTACAATAGGATATATTTTATTTAAATCTGATCTTTAAAGGAATCTAGTTAGTAGGCAAAGACTGAAAGCAGCACAGTCTTTGGATTGCTGAGAGTAAGAATAATACTTTGGGATTTCAAATTAACAAAAAATGCTTGTTTATTTTCAGTGGTGGTTCTAAAGAAATTGAAAAACATAGTGACATTTACAAATTCAAAGAAATTTCTGGTTGCACAAGTGTCATGATTGCCAGAGCAGCTGAATGGAACTGTTCCATATTTAGAAAAGAAGGTCTTCTGCCCATAGACACCGTCATAAAAGAATATTTGAAACTCGCTGTTGATTTTGACAATTCACCATCTAACACAAAGTATTGTGTACAAAATATATTGAGAGATCTTCAAGAGACACCTAGAGGCAGACAGTTTCTAGAGTGTCAAACTTTACAACAAATATGGTATAGTTACAGAATTTAAATATCTTTTTTATGTTTGAAAGTACACATCTAAGTATAATGTCATAACTCTTAACTGAATGGCTGCGGTCTACATGGGAAAAACTCTCATTAATGGTTATGATAAGGAGGATGTTAAGGATCGGCATTAATTTTTAACAAACTTATAACCAAGTTCACTTCACCTATAAATTGTAACTAACAATGTAATAGAAGTCCATTTTAACCTTCTTTTAATATTATCATATCAAAATAAAATTATGCTAAATGTTTCCTGCGATTTCACCCGCATTCATTCTGGAGATCCTGTGGGAATTCCGGTATAAAAGATATCCTTTTATGCACCCATGACAACGTGTAGTATCCAAAATTCCATGATAATCGGTTGAGCCCTTAACATGTGAAAATGTCACAGATAGACAGAGTTACTTTCGCATTTATAATATTAGTAGGGATAGTGATGATTATTAGGATGTGATTTAATGGAGCTAAAAGATGGTCATGGGAACAGTGTAATTAAACGATTCAACCCCATGGACTGGCTTATTCCAACTACATAGTTAGACCAGTAGTCCGATGATCAAACTGTTTGGATTTTTTTTTCCACATTGTTAGACTGTCTGAGGTAATTGAACTGTTTGAATATAAATATTCCAATAAAAATACCCTTTGTCCTCCTCTGTACCACTTACAACATGTATGCAAAATTTCATGATGATTGGTTGAGCCTTTAAAACGTGAAAATGTAACAGACAGACAGAGTTACTTTCGCATTTATAATATTAGTAGGGATAGTAGGGATTACAATGCATAAGACTACATACATAAAAAAATTTTAAACTTTTCTGTCTGTCTGTTCGCGATAATCTCTGAATCTACTGAACGGATTATCATGCGGTTTTCACAAGTAGATTAAGCTTAACCTGGAGCTACATAGGTATAAGTATAGGCTTTGTTTCATTGAAATCGGATGTTGGGGAAAAAAGTTGTATAAAAACCTCTTACACGGGTGAAACCGCAGGGCACAGCTAGGAATATAATAATTTAAAATTAAAATTTTTGTACTCGATGTATGCTGCCATCTCAGACGAAATTTTTATTTTGTCTGAACCTGCCATCTATCTGAATTTTGTACTACTATGTACATAATATTATGTTTCAGTGAAATATGGGATCTTGGGCAATATTGTCAAGAAAAGCAGTCTTTATTTCAAAAACTGGGTATAAAAGGAAGGTGGCAAGTTACACCTGAGGAGTTAGAACCGCCTCATAAAAAAATTAAATTTAATGAAAACGACCTCAGTAATATTTTTCATATGAAAGTAAGTTCAGAAATATTTTAATTTAAAAATGTGCTTATCCAGAAAAGGGAGGAAGTACCCCGTTCCTTTGACTTGTCTTGACGAGATTAACGAGGGTACTGCCACATCCCCAAGTACGAGTTTCATTTTATTTTTCACTTTTCGGAAAGTTTACAGTAAGAAATACAAAAGTAGATTATAAAGAACATGGTTGCTTCAATTCAAAAGTACCTACCACAATATATGCTTATATCCTCTACCATTCAGTTTATTATAAAACTAATCATAACATTAGTGCTAAAAAATACGCTTCTAATTATGTGTAATGGGCAAATAATTGATATAAAATAAAAATGCATGACAAATTTTTTTTTCTTTGATTAGTTCTTCTGTAAAAAAGTATACTTGTAGTAGTTTTGAATTGAAGCAGCGACAAATGTTTGCAATTTGACACATTATGATTGCTATTCTGATGAATTGAAAGTAATAAAAAACTTTATTGTAGGTTTGTTTCATCCGTGCAAATTTTAATGATTTGAACTTGCCTAAAGCAAGACTTCATGCTTGGGCTGGTAAAAATGGCATTAAACTCCCAACATATACTACACAACAAATAGAAAAACTATTTTGCACAGTAATTACATTTAATGGAAAGAAATATTCATCAACTTTTTGGGAGAAGAATAAAAAGTTCGCAGAACAGGGGGCTGCACTGGTTTGTTTATTTTACTTGGGTCTGGTCACAGAGGACGAATTAGTAAAGTTAGGTAGCATAATTAAATAAAATTTGACACAATTTGGTTATTTGTTTGAATTTTCATGTTTTCTATGTTATCTATAAGCTTCTTGTTAAGGACTTCCAATTTTTCATTTATTGCAACTTGTTGTATCATCTCCTTTTCCAACATCTTAAAATTTAAATGACAGCTAAATGACTTAGGTAGTACTTCGTTTCCAGATAATTTGATATAGTTATCTTTTATGTTAAGATCGGTTAAATCTTCCAATATCCATTGCTGAGATGGTAACTTAGGTTGCACATATTGATATTTATTTGCATCCATTTAGACCGTATGAGACCGTAGGTAGAGGCACTGAGCAGAGAGAAGGTAATCACTACGTTTGCACTGAGCAAATAATCACTACGTTATAAGCAGAGAGAAGGTAATCACTAAAGCGCGCTCCACATTCGCGCGCGATTCGCGGCGCGAACCACGCAAGAACTCCCAAGGTTCCACATTCATCGACATTCGCGCCAGATCCGCAGTATACAAAGATGGACGTCGAAGTTGCTGCTGCGGGGATACTTTGCGTATTATAGTTACGCTTATATTAAACATTAGAAAGTAATAAAAACAAGTGGAGAAAATGTATGCCCTAAAAAAGAATCCATTATGTCCTAGGCAAACCAAATGGGCTAATATATGCTCCCGATTTTATAGATTTATTGACCTTCATCCTATTAACCCCTATAACTATACATCAAGGAATCTTTATTTATTTTTTTATTCATCCACCGGTATTCGCATAATGCTACTTATTCGCATCCATACATCGCAATTTTAAATTTTATTTTCGTAATCCTTTAATTTGGTATTCCACAACATGGGTTAAGATTTCAGCTTGAAAGCATTCTAAAAATGCTAGTTCTAGTTGGTTACAATTTGTCGCCATTTTCAAAGCATAAATTACACACGACTAACACCTAGACAGAATATCATTGACACAACCGCTCGCCGTACTCAACTCGACACGACTGAGCCGCATGCGAGTGTGGAGCCTAGGCGCTTTCGCGGCATGTTCGCGGCTTGCGAACCCTTTGTCGCGGGACAAAAAACCGACAATTTTCGGGGAACGAGGCGCGAACGCGGCGCGAAGCCGCGAATCGGTTCCACACTCATGGTTCGCGGGTGTTTCGCGGCTTCGCGCGCGAACCGCGCGCGAATGTGGAGAGCGCTTAAGAGTAGGCACTTCTTTAGTTCCATACTAATCGCTGAACCGATCTATGACAGCATTTTGTGCCAACCATACCAATGCAATGTATGATGCGGTCATCCGATTCATCCGTCATAGAAATTTGGTTAAGTATTCCAAAGTTGGTCAAGGAGTTCGCGCATAAATCCATAGTAACTTTTGGTTCAAGGGAGTGTCGCTGGCCCACAAATTAACTAGACTTATATAACAAAATCAAATCGTCGCAAGAATCACAAAAACTCGAAAATCCGCAAGTCCGGGGCCAAAGAAGAAAAAAAAAAAAAAGAAACTAGACTTACGTAGATAGACTTATGTCTAAAGACGCTGGCCTAGGTAGACCACAAATTAACTAGACATATGAGGTAGACGGAGAATGAAATCAACCGGTTAATGCACGTCTCGCGCTTGCAATGCGTACGGTGAGAGGACATTCTGACTTGGTCCGCTGTATTAATAAAAATAACTATAAAACCAAATTAAAATCTTATTTTATAAATAACTTATAGAATATAATATAGTAATATAGATGTTGGTTTGAGATTGCACGCGAATGTTTCAGGTTTGTTTGTATGTATAGATGTTTAGATCGTATGATCGTAGATGTATAATTATTAATGGATGTACGGATTGTTAACGCATACCTTACCTTCTCTCTGCGCATACCCACCGATAACGTAGTATATGAATAATTAATAGAAATAGCACTATTTGTACAAACCTCTGTGGTTTCTTATGCTATTTTATGTCAACCATAAATTATATTTTATTGTAAAATTGGTAAATAAATAAAAAATAAAAAAAAGTGACTGAAATAACGAAGACTACACGTGACGCGTGTGTGTTCGGTACGGCTTTCACCATGGCCAGAGAGAAGGTAATCACTACACCATGGCTTTCACCGACATATGTAGTTAATTTGTGCTTTCACCCTTCAACCAAAGAGTATATAACCACTACGATATTACGGTAAGCATGGAAACGTCACATAAAAAACCGTCCAAATAAATGACTTAACCGCCATCTTTCATTCCCGCCAAAAAACTCATCCATTACCTACTGTGTAGTGCTCCACTGTGTTGCTTCAATTTATTTCTCACGACATCTATTTCAACTGCATTCAACTTGTGTTCCTGGGAGTTGCTAGATGGCGCAGAAGTTATAAATTCAATTGTAGCGTTTGCGTACCTACATGTGAGTTTGTTTTCACGCCTTAACTACTCAACCGATCAACATGAAATTTTGTGTACCTACATACTGTCGTTGTCAGACAGTTGTAAGCTGGTCTAAAAACCAGGTAAACTGCGTTAGATAAAGTTGCCTTATCTAGATAAAGCCTGCCAATTTTATATTTTAAGGTAGGTAGGTACTTTTGCAAGACTTTTTGTAAGCTAGTACCTAGCTTAAAAAAGGAGATAGGTACCTACTATGGGAATTGTCGCAGATTATGTTCAGTTTTTGCCTATAGAAGGTATGCTTTTAAGTAGTGGCCGACGAAAACAGAATTTTCAACCGAAATCGAAACCGATCTTTCAGTTAATTAATATAATATACTAGTAGTAGTACTATACTAGTTGTACCCCGCGGTTTCACTCGCGTTAATTTCAGAGTTCCCGCGGGAATTCCGGGATAAAAAGTACCCTATGTGTTAATCTGATGTATAAGCTATATTATTGTAAAGTTTCATTTAAATCCATTCAGTAGTTTTTGCGTGAAAGAGTAACAAACATCCATCCATCCATCCATCCATACATTCTTACAAACTTTCGCGTTTATAATATTATATTAGTAGGACTAGTAGTTTCGGCAATAAAGAGAAAAGATTTGACGTTTGTTTGTTACGATTTAACTTATAAACTACTGAACTACAAAATATCAACAGGCATTTTCTTTCGTTTTACAGGATGGAAACGTGTCCGGACGATTGTTTCGATATAATTTTAAAGATATTGCAGCAAAGCTTATGGAAGTAGGTAAGTACCTACCTACCATTTAGAAAAAGTACAGGCATATTTTTCTATAGTTTTCCCAGAAAGAAAAATTGCAATAAGTGCCTTGCTTACTTACATACCTAACTTATTGGTAAGTAGATATTACAAGTTACACAACATCTAGGCCTACATGTAATTTGGTTTTATTTTTAGGTATGTAGGTACAGCGCCCATGGAACGAAGGCCAAACGCAATGTAGTCGCGGTTACGACAGGAAACCGCAAACGATCCACCTAAATAACTACAACGTGTAGGTATATTATCTACCGGACTCAGGACGACGTCTGACGATATCAACTAATCCAGCCTTTGTTCTTGTACAGTCTTTATAACCAAAGAGTTTTACAATTAACGAAGTAGGTATCGTTTCTAAATTAACGACTTGCGTTAATTTCAGAAATTAAACAAAACTAGTTTTATAATTTTTTTTTACTTATTAGATAAATATATAGATAACTCTTTATTAAAAGACTATAAGAAATAAACAATTAAAAAATAGTATATTTCATTATAAGTGCGGAAAGCCTGTCATTGCAAAGAGTTCCGACATATGTCTACCCGAGCCGAGGCGCAGCCGAAGGTGAGGGTTGACAGTCGGAACTAGTTGCAATGACGGTTCCGCACGTGTACTGAACAACTATTTTTAATACAGTTGCGAAAAAAATGAAGAAATTTAATAAAATATCAAAAACACAACAAAGTCAACTAAGTTCCAACTGTGATCAAGAGATGGCGCTAGTCGTATTAGTAATACGAAACGTACGTCTCGCAATGCAAAAAAGTGTGTCAAAGTCGTGTCGCCATTTGACAGTTGGCAAAGAGAACGCACGAGTTCGGGAAAGGTAAACAAAAAGCTCGAGTATGTAATAGCCCACATCCCGAACGCTAAACGTCCCTGCAATACGCCACTTTTTGAGCAACTGTATTAAAAACCATTTTACAATGAAGTGTGACAATAGGCGGTCTTATCGCTGAGAGCGATACCTATTATTGTAGCGTACCTACCTACCTACCTACTATTAAACTAAAATAATTTTCTTATTTAAAAAAAAATAGGTGCATGTCCCCTGTCACTCTAGATTTGGTAGAATATAAGAAGATAAATCGTATCATAACATAAAGTTTCGTATTAACATTTTTAATAATTGAGAATAATGATCTCTTGGTAGGTACGTACCTACCTACATAATATTATTATTTTCATCAATACAGTCTCAAATTTTATCGTCTACACAATTTTTCGAGTTTCAACAGATTCAGTGAGGTTTTTACAACTAAGCAATTAAAAATATGCCGAGAATTTTATTTATCATTTATCTGGTATAATTCAAACCCAAGTTATAACGGTTCAAAAAAACGACGAAGCACTTCCAGAAAAGGTAGGGTGCCCCTGCGCTTTGGCTCGTCTTGGCAGGGGCACTACCATGCCCCCAGAACTAAAACTAGATACATCAAAAGAGAATAATATAATCACTACCTGTATTATTCCATAGGTAGATACGTGCTCTATCTCTGAATAAATCACCTTTAACATGATATTATAGGTATAGTAATCTACGCCTGTACCTACCTACTTGCTGTCTCTTTATTGAAAGCAAAAACTTCTTATCTTATATTAGTATCAAAACTTCTTGTTCGATGACAGAGTGATGAAGCGTTACACATAATATACATAGGAAATGAATCTGTGTGTGGTCCGCATCATTCCATGTCTTCCTTTGTACCGGCAGACGCGGACGACGCGGTAGTGTAGGATTTCTATATGGTACCGTCAGAGATTATTCTCTTATCATTGGGTACTGTATTACCGTAAGAAAAAGAGTACAAATATGACGAATATTATTGGATATTGGAATAATATATCTTACTGTAGCTGTTTCCCGTAGCTTCATCCGCATTAACTACGAGTAAAACCTCAAGGATTCCCAAGGATATGGTAGCTCTAATTCAGGGTACACTACCTAACTACATTTCAAATTTCATACAAATCCGTCCAGCCGTTTCAGCCTAAAGGCGTACCTAACAAACATACTAACTCACACACACAAACGCCCGCATTTATTGGCATATTTGTAACATTAGTGTGATGTGACTATAGTTCTTGATCTTGCTGAAGGTTTCACTTGCGTGTTGTAGGGAAGTGGGCTGATGCACAATGAACCGAAAACAATGAAACCAAGCCTGTGTTTTATTCGGAACAGTATTCGTTATCAACCTCCTCCGAAACGCCTTGACCGATTATTTGGCAGGTCTGAGAATAGGTCGTAGGCTATTTTTTTTTTGGAGAAAATTTTTTTTTGAAGTTCCTGCGGAAATTCCGAAACTCACATGGGTGAAACCCCAGGACATAGCTAGTCCTTACTAATATTATAAATGCGAAAGTTTGTATGTATGGATGGATGTTTGTTACTCTTTCACGCAAAAACTACTGGAGGGATTTAAATGAAACTTTACAAAAATATAGCTTATACATCAGATTAACACATAGGGTACTTTTTATCCCGGAATTCCCGCGGAAACTCTGAAATTAACGCGGGTGAAACCGCGGGGCACAACTATTAGAAATATATAAAAATGAATCCCTGTTTCCCTTGGTGACGGCATCACGCGTGAACGGCTGGACCAATACCTTTAAATTTTGCATACACATTGTCAGAGGTACCTTGCTACAGAAAAAGACATAGGGCACTTTTTGTGCCGTAATTCCCCCAGGAACTCCGAACTAACGTAGGTGAAAGCGCGGGGAACAGCTTGTGTAAAATAAAATCAATATAAATTAATTGTAAATTATTGTTAGGAGAATAATTACCTATATAGAAATTTAAAATATGGTGGTAGGTAATATGTAGTGGTGAAAATTTTATGTATATTTTGATTTATAAACTTATTCTGTTTATGATGAACGTTATAAGTATGTTCGAGTTAAACCGCAAAACATAACGTTGAACTCATCGAGGCAGCTTTCTTCGGTTGTCGCGTCGTCGGCTCAACCACAATTTCTTTTGCGGTCCCGCATAACAGCGAACCACAGCGAGCAAAACCGTACACCAAATAATAACATTTAAAAAAGTGCCTATATAAGATTTAACCTACAAGATTGATAGCAAGTAGGCATTATTTTATCCGCTAGAGTTTTGATTCTCGGTGGGGGTGGATATGCGGGTATACCTAACCGCGGGCAGTGGGCACCAGCGTATAAAATTAATCATTAAAAATAATTTGACGTAATATTTATGTATAGATAAGTAGATTTTGCTGAGGCGCTTCGCACGGCTTTGCGTGATTGTATTGACTGTGACAATGGCCTGTCACGATGTGTCACCGTGCATTGTGTTGAGTATTCAAATGACAAGCAATGCGACACTCGTGCGCCTGCCGAATGGCGGCTCTGCCCGCTCGCCGACGTGAAATGCATACTTTTCAATTTGACAATTTCAATTTCGATTCAATGAACGCCTCTTCACATCTCCACATGGAGCATCTCATTACCAAAGGGGGTATGTTTCCCATTGCGAATGTTTACACTTACCAAAGTAATTTGCAGCATGGTCAAAAATTTAAACATGAATGAAATTGCAATTGTGTTTTTATGCATCATGTTGTGATTCATTTCTTTGGGAAAAAAAGAGTAGATAGGTACCTATGTTTGTAATATCAAAATACAATAACAGCTTTTTACTAAATGGATCTCAAAGTATACTAGTATACGAATTATACGATACGATACAGTAAAAAATCCAATTCTAAATTTTTTATCTGTCTGTCTGTTTTTTAGAGCTAAGTAGGTAATCTCCGAAACGGTTACACTGATTTTGACGGAACTTTCACTAGCAGATACCTGTGATGTTATAAAGAGTACTGTTCTTCAGAGCGTGGTAGAGGTGGGGTAGCGTGGGGGGGGGGGGCTGTGGCCCGCACCGGGCGGACTTCAGCAATAAAAAAAAAATTAAAGAAATTTGATTTCCTTCAACGTTTTTTCTGTAAATTTTTCGTTGTGTTAGGTTTTTATTAGTTTTTTTTACCTCGTACATAACATGTTTTTACTTTTCAGGTTAGTATCTATAGGTACCTACCATTATTCAATGAGTATCTACCATTTTATCATGCGGCATGCATGCATGCCCCATTTAGGTAATGCCGCCAAAAATAAGAGGGCGGCAAATTTGGGATCCACACCGGGTGCTAGTGACCTACGTTACGCCACTGAATTTATAAAATATTTACTAAATTATTACTTCAATACTAAAACATTACTGATATTATGACAGGAAAAGTTCGTGTGTATGTAGGGGAGTTCCTAATCGCTGGGACTGCTGAGTGCTGATCCAGTTTAAAAAAATTTGCACTTATATAGGATAGTTTTATCCTGGAACAAAGCGTTCCCGGGGCAGTCTGAAATTGTAGATAAAGTGAAAGGGACTATATAATCAAAGGTGAAAGTGTAGACAAAGAACAGTTACGAGTAATTTAGGTCTTGGAATGATGGACTGGTGAGTGGTGACATTGCTGAGAGCAGACCGCTAGTTTTAATTACGACTAAAATGTATGGGCGACCGAGCTTCGCTCGTAGCACCACCTGTCGTTGAGTAGAAAAGCAGTAGATACCAAACACTCATTTTTCATTGCCTGAAAAGGCGGACAAAACGTTTTCTAAAAATTAAACCTATAGTTAGATCGATTTGCTCCAGAAACTGCATACTGCATCATGAAAATCGTTGGAGCCGTTTCCGAGATTCATATTATATACATATATATATAATAAATAGGTACTAATAATAATAAATAATAATAATACGCACGCATAAGATTACATTTACAGACTAACTGTAGTAGTATAAATATTACGATCAATTTTATTCCTTATTAGCTGGTCCTCCCGGCTGCACCCATGTTAATTACGGAGTTCCCGCGAGAATTCCGGGATATAATTACGCTATGCAAAATTTCGTGGTGATCGTTTGAGTCTTTAACACATGAAAACGTAACAACGTACCTACCTATTTGTTCCGACGCTTCCGTCGTTATATATCTACCTATATTATGACTTAAAGCAATTTTGACAAATTTACAACCCTCCTCATGAATCACTCTATCTATTGATGAAAACCGCATGAAAATCCGTTCAGTCGTTTTTAAGTTTATGGCGAACAGACAGACAGACGCGCGGCGGAGGACTTTGTTTTATAACATGTAACTTGTAAGGATTCTGTTGCCTCACTAGTCTGCAGTAGGTAGGTACTTATTGTTAGTATAGAAGGGTAACGTTAAACGTGTAATTCTAATAATTCTATATTATGCTTACTATCAAGAATACGAAAGTGAGTTTGTTTGTTTGTTACGCTTTACACCTCAACGGTTTAACGGATCATTATGAAATTAATCGTACTTACACGTTGTCTGTGGTAGGTACAGAAAAAGACATACACACTTTTATTTGGGGATTCCCGCGAGAACTGCGAAATTACCGCTGGTAAAACCGCGGGGAACAGCTAGTAGTAAAATAAAATAGTACCTACTATACTTATCTATCTTAAATGTTTATCAATCGCCAAAACAAAACGAGAACGTATACCTACAGAAGAGATTTAAATCGTTTTTGTACACCGTTAGAACACGACGCGTGCCGGAACATAATCAGTTGATCTCATAAATAAATTGAGAGCTTTGTGTAGAAAAACAAAAGGGGGTTAAGTTATTAACGTATGAGAAGGGCGCTGGCTGTCAGTGTCGTGTCGTGTCGCGACGGCGCGCGGCGCGCGGGTGGCGGCAGGCGGCAGGCTGGGCTGTAGATTAATTGCTTCCAAAGACAGATGCTTCTAACTTCTAAGAAACATTCAGTCTATCATTTTATTATAAAAACGCTTAATGTACCGTTCTTTTATTTAAAAATTCAAATTGCATTCTGGAATCTTCAAAATATCACAAATTAAATCGGCAACTTTAATTTTGTGCCTATACCTATATGACAATTTTTCGCAAAATAATAATAATTAAGCAAGTAATCTTAGTGAAACGAATTTGGAGTAATCCTAAGTACTTAGATAAACTTTGTACAATTTGATGTTAACAATTTACTACGAAAGAGTCTACTAATTTTATTTAAAACGGAATGATTTATGTTTTACGGCGACAGGAACCAACTGCTCCAGTTGTTCAAAGAATTTACGAGCGAGCCCGTACACGGCAAATACATTTGTTAATAGACACATTAGCAGCACGGCTGTTAAAATTAAATGGTGAACGCTCAGCCATTTATATCTGTTAATTGCCGACATATTGTCGACAAAAGTTGTTTGTATTCTTTTTTGACTATTACGATGACGATTACAAATAAACATTGTATAAAATAAATAGTTTCTATTCAATTTATCCACCTATACATATAGATACCTACCTACCTATTACAATACCTACCTAAACCTATTAATAAAATAAAACATACATACAATCGTATGTATAACCTCCTACTTTTTGGAAGTCGGTTAATTAACATAAATGGTTTAAAGATTATCTGAAATCCCAGCGTGTATGTACCGTACCTACCAATGGCATAATATTATATCCATTAAAACTGACAATATTGAATGTTTCCTTTTTACCTATAGGCTATAGCCAGTTTAACTCTACCTATATCTATACTTAGGTAGTGTACTACATGTAAAATTGTCTGATTGCGAAAATACTTACGAGTACCTATATACCAAGCTTTGTGGTACCTGGAACATAGAGAGAAGTGAAATGTAAATTAAAAAACAACAACAATGATGTGTGTGCAATTAGCATAATGGCAACGTGCTGTTGCTATTGTTTTAGTTGATTGTGTATGAAGGAGCGCGAGCGTCGCTAACGAGCGCCGAGTGGCGCGTGCGCTGTCGTGCGCCGGCGGTGGTGCTGCGCCCCGGGGTTTTGTTTGTTTTAACTAATTAATTAAGTAATATTATGCCATTCCATTCTAATACCTATCTATCATTAGAGATGTAGCAAAACAAATCATCAGACGATAAATATGTTTGCAGTATCTACCAAAGGGCATGTGTGGTCTCTATCACCCATCACCTACTTATATATAGGCAACATAACACTGCAGCGTTCCTTAGAACTAGAACAACAAGAAAAGAAGATTTCTTCAGAAGCGTCTCTAGCCCATGTAGCGCCCGTGTGCAAACGTTACCCTAGCGCCCCCTAGTAAGTAAATATAAGAAGAGCTGCAAATGTTGTACAAAATGTATGCAAAGCGGCGCTCTTTTTAGTTGGTCATTGAAAGTGCCGCAGCCGGCCAACGCGCGCGCCGAGTTCGACTCCGCAGCGAGGCTCGGCGCCCCCAGGAGCGCTGCGCCCCCAGGAGCGCTGCGCCCGCGTGCAACGCACACCCTGCACCATAGGTAAAGACGCCTCTGCTTCTTATGTACTTCCTAAGAGACTTCGCCTGACTAATTAACTTAGGCTGACCATCACCAGCTAATTGGTATAAGAGATGCCTTGGCCTTAAGTTGGAAGAACAAAATTAATGCATACCGGTGCAGATGCAGACGTGGTTACTCTCTTTTTAAAGACAATTTTGACAGGGGTACAGACTTATAAACATGACGCTCCATTAAAATAAATAGTAAGTATGGTTATACCTATATGATAGCTAATGGATTAATGGATTATGTTCTTCGTCATAGTTTGTATCTGGGGGCACGGTAGTGCCCTCGCAAAATCAAGTCAAAGGAAAGAGACATTACCTCCCTTTTCTGAATTTCATCGTATTTTCGAACCGACATTTAATATAGATTCAGTCCAGATGATGCCAAAAAACTCCTTTTCAGGATAAGATGTTCTCGGCATACCTACTTATCTTATTAATTATATCAATCATCTATATTGTATGGTTTCATATTTATTGATATCTGAAATATTTCAATTGGCTACTTGATTACATTTTTTTTAGCCCGTCATTAGTAAAAAATATTGGACACGTATTTTTTCTTTTTTTACGTAATCAAAAAGTAACGGCGATACATTGAGTTGAAATTTTGCGTGAAGTCACAACCCGGTGCAGTTTGTATGGGGCTTATACTGAATAATGACGTCACGAGTCCCCCATCTTAAACTTTTGCGCTTTATCTAAGATTATTTTCATTAATTTGAAAAATCAAAAAATACGTGTCCATTATTTTTTTATTTTCTAACTAACGGACTAATTAGAATTTTGATTTTCATACCCTGGAGAGTATCCAATTTCGTGACTGATTCACCTTTTCATTATTGTCGCACAAACTATCCCTTAAGGACTTTATTTAGGTACTTATTTATTATTTATTTAATTCTTTATTGCACATAAAATAACAACATTACAATAAGTACTAAAAAATATCATTTCACGTAATAATTTTTATATTAAACGACCAAGCTATACCTACCTTTTTACCAAGATGTAGAGTTTGTAAAGTCAGGGCTTACCTATAGGTAGACATAGATAATATTTGGTTTTTATTGTTATAAATGTGGTTCAGTCAAGAGCACTTACATACATACCTTACACTTGAGACAGGCCCCGTGGGCTATGAAGCGCAGTAAATACAAACCGGAGCTCAACTTGAGGCTGGCTCTACTGAAGATCTCATAATTTTTTAACATCAACTTGGCAACCAACTTTATATGAAAAGTTTTTGGAGATATTATAATTCTGTAATAGATACGTTATGAATAATCTACGTAATACATATATTGAATCGACATAAGAAAATTAAATCGACTCTATATGACTCTATATACCGAGCTACGAAGCTCTACGTACTAATTTTGTATACTACCCTATATAAAAGAATCTAAGTAGATACAATCTTGTTAAATCGAATATATTTATAAATTCTGTGTAAGCCTTGTTTTCTTTTCATTGCACATAAATGTGTTGTCGGGCACAATTCAAGACGTCGCAATGTCTGCCTGGGCCAAAGTAGAACAGTTCGAATATAATCCATTCAACTGAGATAACAACATAGTATAGTGGCCAATTCCTTCATTGAGTGTCCAACTTTACAAAGAAATGTTTAAAATGTTTAAGAATAGATGAGTACATTGAGATGTAGTGAGCGCGCAGGCCACCGGAGTAGACGGCGCTTTGCCGTGCGACGGAGCGTGCGCCGCGCAGCGTCGGGCATGCAGCGCGCTCGCGGCTCGCTGCTCACGAAGCATCTCGGAGATGGGTGCTATCGGGTAGCACCATCAAATATTTGACGTTAAAATCTGTCCTTAAATAGGTACTTTATGGGGTATTTATTAAATACCTACGAACAGTTATAGTTTGAAGAACTTTAAGAAATAGTCATAAAATTATAATTAGGTAAGTACTTAAGTAGCTGCTAACATGGAAGTTCTAAGATTTTTTTGGAAAAATGACTTATCTGTTGTTGAGCAATTTAGCTAATATAATATAATGAAATTGGCTTTCAGAATATAAAGTGCATCACCATAGGTAGTTTAGTGACTTTGGTGCTACAGGTACGATAAGTAGGTACCTACTTAATGTTAATTTGTGTATGGTCCTAAACATATCTACAGATAGTGAAAAGGTTGTATCACAGATAATATTATACTATACATTGTATTGTCAAGCGTCCATTCATCGTGCTGCTATTGAATACCAATCAATACTTGTCAGAAGATCTCTTGTTCACGCATACTTTAACAAACAACAAACAATGTTTGCTTCTTTGGCATCGCACCTCATGTAGGCCAAGTTACTGTTGCAAAATCACATTTAGAACTTATTCTCTAAAACATAATTTCAACTGCACGTTTAAGAATGAAGGCGGCGTATCATAACACAAGGTAAATGTTATTCTTACTTAATCTATTGTATAAATTCAAGTTTTTTTAAGATCTTTTATTGAAATGTTTGGCTCCAAAGCAGTAATTCGATAAAAGAAAATCCAACTTCTTATATCTATGCATTAACAATAGTGCCCTTTAAAATGTTATCGAGATTCAAAATGTGCCTCTTTACTTGTTAATCTTTTTTTTCTGATTAATGGTACAATTTCCACCAAAAATAAATAGTAAACAGGGCTTGGTAATTCATTTCACTTAAAATGATTTTGTTGTGACTTCTTTGCTTCTTAAGGCCTTAAGGTCTTCTGCTGACCTTCCTTCTTTACTAATCTGATGGGTTATTCTAGACGTCACCAGTGTATAGAGGGCCTATATTTGGTGGAGGTACTCAACATGATGCAAGGTACCCCCCTTATGTTCATCTGACGCGCTTTAGCTAATCCACAAATCCCCTCTTGGGCGCCCGTACTATAAATTATTTATAGTTAATTTAGAGAGCTGAGTGAGAGATCTCTATAATATAATTCAAAAATTGCCCTACAATTGTAGGTTCTCTATATCTACCTAGTTTTACTTGAATAGTGTCTCCAAACTTTCACTAAGTCGTGACTTGTCTTATGCGTAGGTAAGCAAAAAGGCTCATGTTTTTCTCATTCGTGTTTATAAAATTTATTAGTTTATACCTAACTAAATGAGTTTAGTCAAAAGACATTTCGGCCTCGTTATTGTTTCACTTGAACATTCACAATTATTGACTGCCAGATTACGCTTAATGTTTTGTGAGCAATATGAAACGTGATGGGATTCAACGTCAGCTGCCTGTGTACCAACGCCACCGTCCACCGATTACCACAAACCAATCTGGCGACTCCGCCTCGTCACGTCCTCGCCGGGAAGCACCGCCAGACATGCTTCTGTTATTTGCCATTACCTACTGCATCCAAATTACAAATATTATTAACTCTAACAATTGGTTTGGAAACGGATTGTAAATCGAAATAATTTACATCTTGATTCGGTTACGTTAACGTTGCATTAACGTTATTAGATACTTCATGTGAGATTACAAAATAAAATAGGTTGGGGTAAAAGTTTCTTTTCGCATTTTATATGAAAACTTAACTTTTTTTTTTCAAAGTTTATTAACATTTTATTACAGTTCCTATATCTAGATATATATTTCTTTTTATTCGAACATTTTTTGCCATCCTCTTGGTAGCGACATGATCCCGTTACTGTAGAAATTTTGGGACATCTGATCAAAAAACGCGACAAGTTGTTTTGGGAGTTCTCTCTTGATGTTAACCTAACACTGACTAAAGAATTCTGAAGAGACCGAAACAGGTGGAAATCTGAAGGTGCAAGATCGGGCGGATGCATTAATAGATACCTCCGAGACAAACTCGCTTAAGTTTTACTGAGTGGCTAAAGATATTATGTGTGATCTAGCGTTACCGTGATGAAAGACCACACCGTGCTATTGATCAATTCCGGCCGCCAAAAATATTAAAAGGGAAGAAAGAGTTTGCACGTACATCTCCTTTAATGTCTTTGGGAATATTGATCAAATATGTAAAGAACTACTCTACTAGTAAAAATTACAAATCTTGGTGTAATATCTTGCACCAGCGCAAAATACCTACCTAATTTATTTTTGAAAAATACTCAGTTGTTGCATACACATTAAAAACTCTTCTGACAGCGATAAAACAATATATTGTCACCATAAGTACAAAACTTACTCGACTCACAAATTAACAGGTTGTACCTACTCCCAGTGTAATGATTGCCAGAGATGCAAGATCATAGTTTTTTACAGTTATGATTCTACGTTTACGAGAAATAGGTGTATTCCATATTAGGGTACTATTCCATATTTGGTAACTTTCTTCAACTGTATGCGATAAACCTTTTTAATAGGTTAGATAAGTAGGTATGTCTCAGACCAAATAAAAACTAAAGACGGAACGTCTCGAACAACGAAGTGAAGCCGGTTGCGTATGCATGTGGTGATTAGGAAAGTGTATGGATTTGCAAAGTTTAGTTAGGATTTATGGTGTCTTTTTCCTGTAAGTGTGTGCGTGTTTCTGTGTAGGTACGTGCACGGCGATGGTGTCCTTTTCCTGACTTCACTTGTTTGTTCTACGCGTTCGGTCTTTAGTTTTCATTTAATCAGAGAGGTATGTATGTATATAAAAAGTGACAAACCTTATAATGATATCTGAGATTGAAATAAGTGTCTAATATATTCTTTTTGAATATACACGTATTAGACCCTCCATATGTTTTTAATTCCAACACATGTTTATTATAAAATTGTCTAAATAACCGGAAATAAACAATTCACCGAATGCGTTAATCTGTTTTTTTTTAAACGTTACATGCCTCGTTTTTAATAAATTACTACGTATCTAACTAACAAAGTCATTAAAGATCGTTTAACCCGTGTTGCAGCATATTGTGAGAGCCCACGCCCCCACGCAAGCGGCGGGTCTTACCGGCGCGCGGCGGCGGCGGGACCTCGTGCTCACTACCAACACTACACTACTCACTACACTATATCATCGCATTGGTCACGCGCTTCTCGTTCCAATTTCATTCCCTCCGTAAAATGATGCAACGACAGGAAGGGTTGGATTTTAATTACGATATTTTTCTATTATTTTCCTCGCTGTCTTAGTTTCGGGGCAAGGGTCGTGAGATGTAATAAATTTTGCTTTTTATGAGGTCACGGTTAACCCTCTTGATATAGTTTATATGACATCTGGTGGAAATGAGAAAACTATCGACGTTCACGGTTCGATTTCTGATTATATTCCCATTTTCTGTTAGTAATCAAACCATTACAGCACTCACATAAATAACAATTAAATTAAAATCTCTAAAATTAAACACTTGCCTATACTTTCCTGGATGGCATCGGTCATAGTTTTTTAAAATGCGTTTATTTGTGGTTAAGAAAGAGTTCTTAGCCTATATAGGTACCATAAAAATAACAACAAAAATTTATATTATAAGAAAGCTTACCTACCTATACGTAAGGAAGTAGAACAGCCATAGGTTGGTGACTTGAGCTCTAAACTAAGCAAACTTGTATCATAGAGCTCAGCCCAGCCTATTTACAATAGATTCATGTACCTACCTACATTCCAAAATTTCTTGACGTTTTATTATATTTTCCTTACCATTTACAAAATAACCTTCCCATAAACTAGGTAAGTATATACTTTTTATATTTTCTATTCCCACAGGCAGGCTACAGGCTATAGTATCCAAATATACCTAATAGGTAGAGGTGTCACAATCAATGTGAAATCTTGAAATAGAATGCATTCAACACTCAATAGTATTTTGGTTAAACCGGTATCAATCAAGGTGACGGGTATCATTGCACGTGTTAGTAGTGCGTATAATAGTGTAGGTACGTTCCTACATGTGACATGTCACATGAGAACATGTCACGCTGATCTGCTCTGCCGTGCGCAAAATCAAGAGCCCCGCTTTACATTTTCAACCGATTGAACACTGAGAGCGTGAGTTCAAATAATTTTATTGATGACCAAATATCACAAGCTATGTAAAAAACTGAACCATTCATAAAAGGGTTGAATGTTAATCCCACCGTGAATTAACAAAACGTCAGACACTAAAAATTGCTTTCTAGGCTATTAAATCTGAAAAAAAAATTGTTTTTTCCTTTTCTATTCACCATTTGATTTTTAAATCAAAAGCTAAATAGAATCAAGCACTTGCAGCCAGAGTGATACCTATTGAAAGGACTGTTGACAGGCTATTTGACAGGCCGATATTATTTTATTACTGTAGTCCATACAAACGTAGTGATTACCTTGTCTCTGTCCATACATATACAAAAATCCATTTATAGATTTTGTTGAGGTAGGATATATAAGTATAGGTGCTTGTAGATATATTACACATTTCCAATCATACTAAAGAAAGAAACTTACTTTAAATGTTGTTTCGATTAAATAAGTTGTTAATTTCGTTTTACAGCACTGCAATAAATTAAAGCTATATATTTTTCGCACAAGACACTAAAATAAATACGGTAGCGCCATTAGGTACGCACACATTGTATCTATAGATGCCTACGATGGATCGAAAGGATTGCGAAGTCGGGTCGCGTATGAATAATTATAATTCGTTAGTAGCGAGAATGGATTTGTGTACTTAAGCGATTAAAGTTATTTGAATACGGATTTATTTATACGAATAGGTGTAGGATAGGAGTGGGAGCGACATACGCAAATACAGATGTTCACACTCAGGGATCATTGGCGGGCGCATAATATCCAAACGCTTAAATGTGAAATAAAATTATAATGCCTTAAAGCTTGCATACATTAGAGGTCAGTACCTACACAATTTTTTGATAAAAATAGTAAGCACATAATATATTAAAATTACATATTTGAAAAATTCAGTTACACAGATATTGATTGTTGTGCTGATGAGCTGATGATTGATCGTGACTGGGACACGTGCTTGCAAAACGAACGGTAGATATTTTTCGGCAAAAAAACAACTTTTTTAACAAAAAAAAACCCATCCTGTTTCTTAACAATAGCTTAATATATCGAGCGATGAAACGTGTACACATGAGATAAATAAATATTTGAGCGGGGGCGTAGTGGAACGTAAAAATACAGGGAACAAAAGCATTAGCCGAGGATTAAGATAGGCATTAATGTTATTTGATTACTTAGACACACACTCATGAATATTAGAAGGATCCTCTTTCCTTTACACAAAGGAAGCATTCTTTATACTTAGCTAAGAGGATTTAAAAGTGCTGAAGTGATCCAAACAAACATTTTAAATACCTTTGTTATTCATACATTTATTCTGTATCAACTTCCTCGTGCTGGAGTTTTTTAAAGATTTTTACAAGTTTACCTAATTTATAACCGACTCCCCAAAAAGGAGGAGGTTCTCAAATCGACGCGTGTTTTTTTTTATGTTTGTTACCTCATAACTTTCGACTGGGTGAACTGATTTTGATGATTCTTTTTTTATTCGAAAGCTAGTGCTTCCCGTTGGGTCCCATTGTTTTATAGGTACACCTATAGCGATTTGAGTATTTTTATAGTAAATCGTTTATTTGCTTTCGGAAGCAAAATTTGAAGAAGTGAAACTGATGATGAAGACCACAGATGGTCATCGAAACTACTCTATTGAGTAGTTCCGATGATCAATGGTCATCAGAACTACTCTATTGAGTAGTTCCGATGATCATCTGTGGTAGGTACTTCACAGATTCCGATTCGTTAACTTTAATGTGGTTTCTAAACAATTTATGCTCGTCACAATGTACTTACATGGTGAAGTGGAACTGATGGTGGTGTACCTACCAGGAGAACTCCTCAACAATTAACCTCCCTGCATCGGGAAAAGCAATATATCGTAATAGGTGATGAGCAGTTGACATTAGGCTATTGTAACTAAATTACAAACCAACCCACTTAAAAGCAAGAAATAAACAAAATTTTAACAAAAAAATTAAAACCGACTTCCAAAAACACAAAACTAAAAAGCTAAAAATAACAAAATACCGTTTTAATCCAAAAGACATTTTATACACATAAGTAATATTATTATTAATTTGTGCTACCATTGATCGGTTTGAAGTCGAAGTCGAAGTAGGAAAATTATCCTTTGTCACTCAGGATCACCGTAGCTCCCAATAAGTGAAATAAATAATGTTCAAAATCGGTTCAGTAGATCCAGAGATTACCCCCTAGATACAACCTCACAAACTCACAATTTCCGGAGTTTCCGCGGGGATTCCGGAATAAAAAGTACCCTATGTGAATCAGGATCACTGTAGATAGCTTCTTATAAGTAAAAAAGAATATTTAAAGTCAGTTCAGTAGATCCAGAGATTAGCCCTACAATCCCATAAACTCACGCGGAGTTCCCGCGGGAATTCCGAGATAGAAGTACCCTATATCACTCAGTATCACTGTTGCTTCCTATAAGGTATCTATGAAGGCTATAACATAGAATACCTATCTATATTCGCGTGACACGCGTGCGCAAAGCTATGCGTGCCCCGACCAGAGATCAATACAAGGCAAGTTTAAGACAGCCTAAAAACGAGTGAGTACTGAGTAGGTACATAGTATATAGATATATAGCATATCCGCTGGCTGCATTTCATCATCACACACACATCAACATGTTCTTGTTAAATAAACATTATTTCGAACGAAGTCGCGAGCAACAGCAAGTACGTAACTAGTAACTACAGTCATTTAAAATAGGAGATTTTATTAAATTAGATAGGTAGATAATATTATAATAGACACGTGACGGCTTGCTCTGTACCAATTAAGATTAAAGATAAGATACAGCGAATTATTTTGATAACAATAGAAAATTCTAAAGTAAGATGCAAGTAGATCCTGGTGAACTAGATAACGGGTCTTAATTTGAACCATACGAGACTAAAGCAAAGAATACAAACTACATAAGCATTAAGCTTGCTCGAGAAAAATCATGCAGCAAAATGTGACTAATACTTAAAAATAAATATTCACTTTAACCTGTGAGTCTAATCATCATCACAGGCCTCATTAAAATGAAAAAATAAATAAAATTATTTGGTAAGGTGTTTGAATATATGTATTTTGTTAGTCACGCATAAACGGCTGAAAATATGTGGATGAAATTTAGCACACCAAATAAAACTGATCTTTATTACGTGTTAATGAATAAACCCAAAACCTGATACACTTCTTTAGAAAAATAAATAATAATAATTAAGTGTGATTAAAATATAAATTATGTCGAAAAAAATTAATACTTTAAAAGTTAAATTAACATTAGTTTGGAGGTGACCTATCTACGAAATTTCAAGCGCTACGCCTTCGATTTTTTGGCTACGGGCGGCGTCCGCACCAAATATTGTATATCATTTAGACATGGGCTCATAAAAATGAAAAAATATAACCTAATATATTAAAAATGGTGCGATCGATTCGGAAGTCGATTCTGAGCAAACACTGTATTTTCTGGTTTTAAGTTAATTTTAATTAAACACTTTTTAACCTGGATTTTTCATAGGAATTCCAAAATAACGCGGTAGAAGACGCAGGGAACAGCTACTTAGTTACTTCGGTTACATGAATCGAATGAATTTCCCGTTTATTCTCGGTAGATCCCGTCAATTCAATCCTGCATGTTGGTTCTTTGGATTCGCACGTTGTTATGGGGCAAATAAAAAAGGATATTTGACTAAATCGGTGAAATATGGAGCGATAAGGCCCCGGCATTAATCATCAGACGCGCGTGAAATCAAATTACCGTTTACCAGTCACAGCCGATTGAAAGGGTTGCTCGCCGTCGCTAGTCCCCACTCTCGTGAGTTGTGACCAACACTACCCCCTTGTGCTCGCCGTCAGCTTTTCACCTATCCCGTTCGCACTGGCGCACCCCGTCATGCGATGATAAGGGACAGGTTTATAATAGGAACATGTTTATTGTATCAGGAATTGTGCAAATCGAAAATGCAAACAAATTTAGTCATGAAATTGGTTTTGTGTAGGTGATAGAATATTACTAACACTATAGTAATGAAAATGTCACGTCATTATTCACTGTTATTTGGAAAGCAATAAACCAGTGGTTTTCGTCCTGCGACTGTGGGATACTTACTATTAGGTACACAAAAATATTGATCTTACAGTAGGTATACACGTTCCAAATCAGTAAATATATCTACCTAAGTACTTATTTTAACGTCAAAGCTGAATTGACTTTACGCTAAATAGGAGTGAAAAACATTAATCTCTTAGGTACGTATTGACGACGTAATTGAGCTTTGGAGAGCACAAAAGTGTATTCTAAAAATAGTTCGTTCACGTCAAAAATTAATCCCGCGATTGACTTTTGTAAACGGGGGCTCAGGATTTTAATTAGGGCGAATGGTTCGACCGAGTTGGCCATAGAAACCCATAGAAGAGGCGGACGTGGTCGGTATCGGCACAATGCTGCCGTGATTGACACAAATTACCTCTAATCGGGAATACCTCACATTTCGCCCAAAATTCGATCCTATTGTAATCAGCTTCCCTTGACGAATTGGAAACAAATTACTATCAGCGATGTAAAGAACGAAACCCAGACCTTTTTTTAATATAGTTATGTTTAGTATCATATTGCTATTATTTTAAGAGTTTGATCAGTGATATAATTATATATAACTCGTCATTTTAAAAACCTTCCTAAACAACAAAAACTACATTGTTATATTATATCTTCGTCATTTTGTTTAAACGTCAATACACGTTGTTCAAAGTAATTTATAGAAATTAAGACGTAGCCTCACTTGTATATAGGTACCTACTATTAGGGAATAATACCTACCTACATACATGAAAGGTTTCGAACTATTTTTTCACGATCGATAGTTACTAGGTAACTACAAAGGGTTAAAAAGTACAATCTTTTTGCTCAATTTAAAATGAAATTTAATTGTATTTTAATCCAAGCGATAAATGTCAATCAAGTTGTATGCTACTGTGTTACATGTATCGAAGAGCACGGCGCGCCCCCGTTGCTATTCAAAAAGGATTTCGAGCAAGGGGTGAAATTAAAATGTCAAAATAGTAGCGACGTGCGAGGTATTTGTCTCCGGCTTTATCAGACGCTATTATGCGCGTCTATTCTGTAAAGGTCGTATGAAAAACGATACCGTTTTAGCTTTTTATTCATTTGAAATAATATGTAATGTAAACTTTAAATAATTCTATGTTGTCAGCAAGATGTTACTATAAGGTACTGAACCGTCTATAGCAGATAGCTTCGTTCAAGCGTGGACTTCATAATTACCTATATGTAGGATACGCACTACTTAACTAAATTAAAAACCTATATTATCATAGTTTCCCAGTTCCCTATAGCAAAATGTTCCATGTCAAATTAAAAAAGCTGTAGGTACCTACGCATTCCTTGAATTTTGCATTGCTTTATTGTACTATTCTCATTCTCGTTTTGTTTGTTTGTCCATTGAAAAGATGTGAGTGGGCACGGCGAGGGCATGGAGAGCAAATAAATAATTATACGCATTCTGCAGATACTTGGCCCGGGGCGAAGAGGCCGCCGCCGTAAGGGCGGGGGTTGCGCGGCATTGTGCCGAAGCTACGGGATCCGAATGTTGCATTCTTTAGTTTAGGGTAACTACGCTTTAATGACAAATTGTTGATTTTTCTCTTGAAAAAAATCATAAAAATGATAACTGTATTTAGTAATTCTATAGCCGGCTGAACAATAAAAATAATATATACCTATAGGTAGCCCGTAGTTCTTTGAACTTATCTTTTGCGATGCGGTGGCCCGGGGCGTCGTCTCGGGGCCACGGGCGATCGTATGTTTTCAGGAGGAGAGAGGTATCCCCCCGGGGCGGCGGCCGGGTGCAGCGTAGGGTGCCGAGGCCCCCTGGCGCAAACCGTCCGTCGCCGTCGGGGCGTGTGTAGGTGAGATAATTCCCGCGGGGCGGCGGCCGGATGCAGCGTAGGGTGCCGAGGCCCCCTGGCGCAAACCGTCCGTCACCGTCGGGGCGTGTGTGGGTGTTGTTTTGGACGGGTCTGTGGGGTCTGGACGGAAGGAAGTCGGGAGTTCACCACACTAGTGAGTCCGCTAAGCGTGGGGCGTCGCCAGACGGCGCGTGAGCGGCGTCTGGGTAGGCCGACAGAATGCGGGCACACTAGCGAGCGAGGACAGGTGTCGGACGAGGTATGTGCGGAGGCGGAAGCGGATGGTCACTGTACCGCTGAGTTCAGGCGCCGCTGTACACGTACGCTCTGTGGAGAAGCGCAGGGCGCACGTGCATGCAGCGCGGGAACCCGTCGGCAAGTGTCGGCGTCACGCCGGCCGGTCCGGCTTATATAGTCGCGGCAGCGGGGGGCAGGGCAGCGTGGCGGCGTGCTCGTTGTCGATGTGTGCGTCGCCGCGGCTCGCGCGCCGTGGTAGATTGCTATGCGCTCGGTGCCGGTGTGTGCGCCTGCGGCGGGGGACGAGGGATTCGTCACGCGGCGAGTGCGTGCCTGCTTCCTTACACTCCCCCCCTCCGGATGAAGATTTTTGCGTGCCAAAAATCGCCGTCACGGGCGACGCCTGGAACCAAAAAGGGCCCGGGGGTGGTGTTCCGAGGGCCTGTGTAAAAGTTTTGCTAAGTCTAGTTACATATAACCGGTTTTATTGTTCAGCTGGGACTATACTTTACATAATATTGTTTTACATCATGTACTGTAACTAATATGCTTGTATTCTAATCCTAGGTTAGGTATCCTGACTCCGTTCGGACCCCGCGGTACCTGTGGACTTATTCTGTTAGCTACTACACTATGCTATTGTTTGCTCTCCGCTTAATCTAGATGGCGCCGGGATTAGCCGACTAAAAACCTACTTTGTTATTGTTCAATGTCTTGCGAAAATATATCTTCCGGTACCTACTTGGAATATTATTTTTAGTTTTTCTGGATTATTACTATGTTGCAATGGTTTTTACTTTATACGGGGGTTTTTACTTTACTGCGGTTCGGTCCGGTCATGTACATATATATTCTCGCAATGACTACCTACTACTGGCAACTTAATTTTAATTCTACCTGTTAACTTGGCTGTAAGTTAAATAAAATAAATAAACGAAAAAAAATATTAAAAAAAAAATAAAACTAAAATAAAACTGACGGGTCGGAGATTATTCTCCTAGGTATTTCCTTACCTACACTTTCTCTGTACCCTACTTGATATTAAAGTCTCCGAGTAAGTAAATATGCTAGTATAACTAATATTGTATTTCACCTAATGCCCTATGTTATTACTCATGGTAAAATAAACTAACATAACTTAATGCCTGCATAAACCACAAAAAAAACTTAATTTTACGGGATTCCTGCTCCTTTCCCTGCGGAATAACTGAGAAGAAACTTTGAATAAAAGCCTTAATATAGGTACGTGTAATAATTTTTTTTCTTAATGATTACAACTAAATACAAAATACAAAACTAATAAATTACTGGTTTTTCTTTTTTTTTTTTGGCAGGGCGATTGATTTTCATTCTTGGTTGTATGGTTTTATGTCTTTTACGTGTGCCGTTATGCGTCTTGCTTTGTTCTGTGGATCTTGGAGTTTGAATATAACTGGTGATATTTCCTGTACTACTTTGTATGGTCCTACGAATTTCGGTGCGAACTTAGCTGTGAATCCTCTATTTGCGTCGGATAGTGGGAAATCTCTTTTTAATACCCAGTCCGCTTGCTGGGGTCTCCACTGCCTCCTCTTATCGTCATAATATTTTTTTTGTTCGATCGACGCTGTGTTTTGATTTTTCTTTACCAGGTCGTAGATATCCTGTAGTTTACTTTTTCCTTGTATTTGCGGGGTTGGAAATTTATTTCTATCTCCTGGTAATCTGGGTTCTCTACCGTATAATAGAAATGCAGGGGAGTACTTTGTGGACGCTTGTTTTGATGTGTTTGTGTGCATGGGTCCCGGTGTTTTTGTCTGCGCTGGTTTGTGTTTTTGGCACACTGTGCATTTTCTTACATATGCTGCTATATCTCTATACATTCCCGGCCAGTAGTATCGCTGTGCTATTCTGCTCAGTGTTTTGTTAGTTCCCAGGTGACCTGCGTTCGGTACATCGTGATTTTCCCTGCATATCGGTTCTTTATCTTTGTCTGGTACGCATAGTTTCCACTGCGATGTCGGTTCTAGTTTTGACCCGTATGCGGCGTTTTCTATTTTTTTGTACAATTTTCCCTCTCTGATGCAGTAATCTGTCGTGTTTCCTGATTGTTGTTTCACGCGTTCGAGTTTGTTGTCATACCAATCTCTTTTCTTTGTGTTCGCTGTGCAGAGTGGGTTTCTTGACGGTTCTTCGGCTTCGGTATTCCGGTCTTGTGTACTTTGTTCTTCGGTATTTTTCGGTGAGTCGGTTTTTACTGGGTAATTACTTTCTTTCGTCCGGTCGTCGTCTTTTTCTGCCGTCTTTCCGGTAAAATTTTCCCATTGCAATCGCAGTCCTAGTCTTTTCAGTATATCCATCCCTAATATTATGTGCGATGCGGTCGGTAATACGTTAACTTCATGTTTGAGTGATGCGCCGGCGACTTTAATTTCTATTGGTACTGTTTCGCTTAGCTTTATTTCGGTTCCATCTGCTAATATCACTCTTTTGGTTTTTCGATTGTTGTCTATTTTGTGTTCTGTCAGGTTATCGGTGACTTTTTGGTTTATATATGTGCTGTTTGATCCGGTATCTACGAGTGCTTTATACTGTTTTCCTTCGATGATTATATCGATGAACTCTCTGTTGTCTTTGTCTATGTTTTTTCCTCCTATGGTCATTGTCTGTTGTTCTTTCCTGGGGTTCTTGCAACATTTTGTGCTTAGTGTCCCTAATTTGCCACACACACTGCAAAACAACGTTTTATTTCCCCTACATTCACTCATTGAGTGCCCTTTTTTTCCGCAACTCCAACAGCAAGTTTTCGGGTCGTAGTTCCTCATGAACTTTTCTTCTCTGGCGGGATTTCCTGGTCTCGTCGCCGTCCTATTTATGTAGTTTTTGGGTTTATTCTGTTCGCTATTGTTATATGGTTTATATTTTTCTCCTTTGGTTTTTTCTATACTGATTTTTTCGTACTCGTTTGTGAGCGTTATGAGCTCTTTTATGTTTGTGAATTCACTCCTCTTCACATATAACTTGTATTCTGGATTCATGTTTTCGTATATTCTTTCTAACTTTTCCTTTTCTGGTATTCCTCCGTGTCTTCTCATTAATGTTTGCATGTGGTTGAGGTAATCGGTAAATTTCTGATTATCGAATTGTCTGTTTGATATAATTTTTGTCATTAGATTTGTCGTATAATTACTCGGAAAAAAGAATAGTTTAAATGTTTCCTCAAACTCATTCCAGGTTTCCCAATCATTATTATTTCGGTACCATGCTAGGGCTTTTCCAGTAAAAATCTGTGGTAATAATTTCATTAAATGTTCTGTACTTACATCGTTCGTGTCCAAAAACTCGTTTATCCTCTCCAGGAATTCCACGGCGTCATCCTTTGTATCAAACTTTATGTTCCATTGTGTTACTAATTTGGCGGTTTCCCTGATTATTTTCGACATTTTTGGTATTTCCGGTTCTACTGGTTCGTCGCTCTCGTTTCCTGCGTCCTCGAATTTCGGTTCTTCTTCTTCCCTTATGTGTTTCACTAGGTTTCTCCTTAGTTCTTCCACTGTAAGGTCTTCTACTGGCAGGTTACGTTTTATCGATTCTTCGATTAGTTCGGTTTTCTTCTTATTGTACACCCACGAGAACATCTGTTTTTGCCGGTTTCCCGGTTTCTTACGGTTTACCGGTTTCCGGTTTTCTGCTTTCCTGGTTTCTTACAAATGTGGCCTTATTTATTTATTTATTTTTTTTGTCACTAAATCGGTTGCTAATGTGATATGTGGTGCTCGGTCGGCGTAATGCGGCGATTACGGCGGGGGTTACCTTCGTTTCTTGCGGGTGTTTCGGTCGGCGTCAGCGCGATGCGGTGCTTGGCCGTCGCAACGGCGATTATGACGACGGTGGGCTTGCCTTGTTCTCCTTCTGCGGGTGATTTTCGCTGGGGGCCGGTACGATGCGGTGCTCAGCCGTTCGCGGAGGCGGCGGCTCTGGCGGGGTTGCTCTCGTCTCCTTCCGTGGGTTGATTTCGTTGGGCGCCAATGCGATGCGGTGCTCAGCCGTTCGCAAAGGCGGCGGGTCTGGCAGGGGGGTTTGCCGTCCTCTCTTTCCGTGGGTTGATTTCGTTGGGCGCCAATGCGATGCGGTGCTCAGCCGTTCGCAAAGGCGGCGGGTCTGGCAGGGGGGTTTGCCGTCCTCTCTTTCCGTGGGTTGATTTCGTTGGGCGCCAATGCGATGCGGTGGCCCGGGGCGTCGTCTCGGGGCCACGGGCGATCGTATGTTTTCAGGAGGAGAGAGGTATCCCCCCGGGGCGGCGGCCGGGTGCAGCGTAGGGTGCCGAGGCCCCCTGGCGCAAACCGTCCGTCGCCGTCGGGGCGTGTGTAGGTGAGATAATTCCCGCGGGGCGGCGGCCGGATGCAGCGTAGGGTGCCGAGGCCCCCTGGCGCAAACCGTCCGTCACCGTCGGGGCGTGTGTGGGTGTTGTTTTGGACGGGTCTGTGGGGTCTGGACGGAAGGAAGTCGGGAGTTCACCACACTAGTGAGTCCGCTAAGCGTGGGGCGTCGCCAGACGGCGCGTGAGCGGCGTCTGGGTAGGCCGACAGAATGCGGGCACACTAGCGAGCGAGGACAGGTGTCGGACGAGGTATGTGCGGAGGCGGAAGCGGATGGTCACTGTACCGCTGAGTTCAGGCGCCGCTGTACACGTACGCTCTGTGGAGAAGCGCAGGGCGCACGTGCATGCAGCGCGGGAACCCGTCGGCAAGTGTCGGCGTCACGCCGGCCGGTCCGGCTTATATAGTCGCGGCAGCGGGGGGCAGGGCAGCGTGGCGGCGTGCTCGTTGTCGATGTGTGCGTCGCCGCGGCTCGCGCGCCGTGGTAGATTGCTATGCGCTCGGTGCCGGTGTGTGCGCCTGCGGCGGGGGACGAGGGATTCGTCACGCGGCGAGTGCGTGCCTGCTTCCTTACACTTTGATACAACTAAATAAAAAATTAAAAACTGAGCAAGTGTTTGTCAAACCACAGGTTCCTTACTCTCACTCATTCACTGTTAAAATTAAATTTTAATAAATACATTTTTTTCTTTTAAAGAAAATGTTTCATTTTTTTTTAATCCACATATGTCATTGAAACCCAAACTTCGTTGAAAACATTTAAGTTAACTATACCACCTGGAATTTTTCCAAAATTTTAACCCCTAAGACTAAAGAGTCAGAGTACTTAAATAAAAAAGCAGTTTGACAAAGCAATCTTATATAGATACTACGCCATTCGCTTAGGTATGTGCACTAATTTTAAAAGCTTTTATTTAACTTCCAATGTACCTATATAAATTAATTGTATAGTATAAATATACACACCGGCAGAATAAGCGGAACATAAAAAGGCAGAGTATAGAAATAGGTAATAACATATATGTATTAAAACAAATTATTATCAGGCATGAAGTAATTAACTAATATACATCTTTTAACATCGACTTTAAGAAGTTTTTAGTTAAATTTTATTAAAAGTAATCAAAATTTAAAAAAAAATCTCTAGTTTGTGAGAACACAGACAATGTTGCAAATAAAAGTTGAATCACGAAGGGGAAACACACGTTATTAATCGTTCATTTATTTAGTGTAAAAATCACAGTAATCTTTAATTTGCAACATTATTTGTGTGCCCACAAATTAGAGAAAAAGTGTTTTTTTAATTTTTATTTTAAATAAAATTTAATAATTTAATTACAAACTTTTAAAGTGTTAAAAGATGTATATTAGTTTATTACTTCATGCCTGATAATAATTTGTTTTAATACATATATGTTATTATTTCTATACTCTGCCTTTTTATGTTCCGCTAATTCTGCCGGTGTGTAGGTAGGTAGGTATACGTATATAATAAATTGAATCGTCTCCTTAATAACTGCATTAGATTTATTTTCGGCCTTGAAAAATAATAACAAAATAATATTTTCCAATATCGTTCCCAAGTCCCAACTTAAATGGTTACCTATTCAACATTGCAGGAATGTCCGTGTCCTTTGTAGGTACCCTATTTTCTATTTTACATGATCTACACTGTCCCGAATACTTAAAGTCTCAATTTAAATTTCTTTCCCATTCTCATTCACTTTCACTACGATCCTCAAATAACCTTCGTCTCTTTATTCCTTCTCATCATACCGGGTTGATTTCAAAATTTTTTGTTGTTTCTGCCGTATAACTTGCCTGTAGAGCTGCGTAAATGCCCCAACAAATTTGTATTTAGAAGTAGAGTTTCAAATTATTTCTTGAGTCCAGTGGCTAGCCAAGATTGGTCATTCAAAACTTGCGCTCGTCCTTTTTTTAACTTGTATGTGTTTAGGTATATTATCATATATTTATGTATGTCCTCTTAGTATATACTTATATAATATACATAGTGGAGACGACAATACGACAATTAATGAAAACAGCGGCAATACTAACATATTAGAGTACCTACTTATAATGAAATTATCAAATAAGTCCTAATATCAAAATTCCTACTTCCCTACTAATATTATAAATGCAAAAGTAACTCTGTCTGTCTGTCTTTCTGTCTGTCTGTTACGCTTTCACGCCTTAACGGCTCAACCGATCATCATGAAATTTTGCATACACAGTGTCAGGGGTGTAGAGAAGGACATAGGGTACTTTTTGTACCGGAATTCCCGCGGGAACTCTGAAATAAATGCGGGTGAAACCGCGGGGAACAGCTAGTAGTAAAATAAATGTTTTCGAACAAACTAAATAGGATAAAAAAAAAATAGAACACGCATAGTAAATATATAAATATTAATTAATTATGATAAATAATAATCTACCGCCTTTATGTTTTAGTTTATTAATTATTAGGTATATCATCGTTTTTCGTTTTTTTCGTAAGTTGCACACCCCATCTTTTAATACCTCTCTGTATATCCAATGGTTAACTGGAAGAGAATGCCGCAAGGTATTAAGTTGGCCGTTTGTAAGTACTGTACAATTAAGAATAAATAAATAAATAAAATAAAAATATGGATGTAACTAAAGTATGTTTGTTCCAGACTCCTGTGGAATCTTGCAACTCAATTTTCAACCGATTGAGCTGAAATTTTGTAAACACGTTTAGTTTGGATAACAATGCATGGTTTATTCTTTTAAGCGCTTCGTTTATTCATTAAAAAAAATGTTTAAAAAAAAGTATTTTTTTTTTACTTTAAACTTATTTATTTTAAACCGACATCAAAAAGGAGGGTCAATTCGGATGTTTATACTTTATATATATACCTATAGACGGATTTGCAAAATTCCTTTTTTGTTCGAAACGGGTTTGTTTCGAAATGGTCCCATTTCAATTTCATACTATAAATAGATCTGTTAGTTTCGGAAACAGAAAACGGAACTCAAGTAGTCGGTTTATTTTTTGTTGTTAAAATTTTACTTATTTCTTTTTAGTTACGGACGAACAGACATGACGATATTAAAAGAGTTCCGATATTGTCAATTTTGACCAGGAAACCCTAAAAAGGGACTCTGTCAAGCAAATCTGTTTTGCCGTTAGGTACAAGCAAATTGTTGGCACCATGATAGAGTAGGTACGTATGCACACAATAGCTATAGGTAGGTACTTACTTTTTTATTAGTATCTAAGTATAGTCTTGATATTACTGAAAGTATGTAAATCCAATTTATTAATTTTCTTATTATTATTACGTCTATTGGTACAGCTCGCTTCAAAGCTTTAAACATAATGTAGAGTAAGAGTAGTAAATGTAGAGGTTTTGAATTACGCAAATTTCCTGGTTTTGTTATACTAAAACTAGGTACCTAACTAAAAAAGAAAAAGATTAGGTATTAGTCTTGCTTCTATAATTAAAAAAAAACCATGTGGAGTTTTTACAACTTCGCTGAGAGAAATATCTTGCATAGGCAAATAATTATACCATGTATATTTCTCAGAAGTAAAAATTAGAAGAAATCATGCACCAGCTTTATCTATAATTATTTGCCTATGCAAGATATTGGTTTTATATAGTTATGTGGCACGTCTTTAGAGTACCCATGAACTTGTAGAGTTCTTATTAGGTTAGGGTAGAATAGATAACTTCCGGCTAGCTTCAATAACAAAATAAAGATTTTGCAGCAGTGAGTAATTTATTTAATAAGTATAATAGAAAATCAGCCAAAACCAAAAGTGTCAAAGTCAAAATATAAAATTTATAATTTTGAATTTAAAAAAAGGAATGACAGGAATACAAAATACAACAGTTTTAAAAAATAAAAAGAAATAGAAATGAGACAGCCGGCATAACGAGTGGCATATAGCCGTCTCGTTACAAACTAACATTAGATACTGCAAGTCAAGACAACAAGGTATAATAGCTAGGTAATTGAAAATTAATGTAGGTACCTACCTAATTTTACATGTTTAAGGTACCTATATGAGTTCATATATCTTAAACTTAGTTATGAAGAAAAATGGAAGGGCTTTGTTAAATTCATGAAAAGCTATTATACGAAGCGACGTATTTTAGTGTGTCAATTAGAGTTCTGTATGCTGACGGCCCAGCATGAGGCGACAGTGCCCAGCGGGCGTCCCGGCGGGGCCCGGGGCCGCGCCGCTCCCGGGATGTCCGGACTCCGGACCCTATGTTGTCGCAGCACCCTGCCGCCGCTGCAGCCCGTTGACAAATTGATCGTTTTGTTTTGCAAGAAAAATAATGATGCTGATAATAATATTATAATAATAATGACGACACACATGTTACATTTTTTTTTTTGATCAGAATGTACCTATGGAAAAAGTAATTCAAAATCACTGAATCTATAGATACCAATTGAAGTATTATGTACTAATAACGTTCAATGACTAAACCTCGCTATTGAAATAATAATAGATAATTAACTGTGTCTGAGATTCCACAGTGAGAAAGGTAAAGGTGAAAAATTCAGTAGGTAAGTACATAAATTTAAAGGAGTAGAGTGGTACAATATTTAAATTACTTTTACAGTCGCAATGAATTACTTTTACACCTCGCTTAAACAGCTTACTCGCCTGCATCTAGTGTTCCAGTATTATAATTTTGTATTTGCAATTTGTTAACTTTGCAACAATAGCTTAAAGTTTTACAATAAAGCTTTATAGTTCACAATCACCTTTAGTCGTGTAAGCAATTATGATTGGCGCGTAACAGCAGACATGGATGGTGCTGCAGGACGGAGCGGCGCGGCGCGGCGTGCTGCGCTGCCCTGTAATTACACAGCGAGCGACATTCCCAAAGCTTTGAAAACGATAACGCGGAAGCAGCTATGAAAACTTAAAAAACTAAGTAACCATTGTTACTATAATGCATTTGGGAGTAAATATTGAGTAGACACAAAGCGGGGTCCTGCAACCCTTAAATATAGTCCACGGGGTGCCATTAGAGCGGCTCAAAGAGTTGGGTGTACCCGACGGAGCTGCGAGCATCGACTTTGTTAATCTAATTAAAATATCAATATGTTCACTGGAGGCCGCGTTGACAATTCGATTTCACGCCTTACGCCTCAATGCAGTTAGGGATAGGTCATGCTAATGCAAAAATGCTATAGGACATTTCCGTAAAAAATGATTTTAAAGGTCAAGGTTTCCTTTTATTTTTTATAGTATTCAATTAAATTTTTTATTTCGGATTCTCTGAATTTATGTAGAATGGCTTTGTAAAAGAGCATCGATAACCTTTTTGGATCAATATATTTAGGGACACAATAAAGTCAACGAATGCTCTATGAATCTGTCATACACACTCGGTAGAGTCGGTGGCAGAGCACCGTGAAACGACAACCTTGTCAACGCAATTCATTGGTTTTTTTTCTAACATAATATATTTCCAGGTAGTACCTACTACAAACAGCAGTAAAAACGTGATGTATCAATCGTTCCTTTTTTTTATGTCGCAATTTCTCACAAATCAAACATCGAAGTGTTAGAAGTTTTTGACAACAAAGAAGTTTTAAAATCCTTCAACGGGGAGCGAATTCAGTTCAGAAAACCTATTGTAATTGTAAATCATTAGTTAGCAAATGTCACACCGATTTCTTTGCCTTTGCTTTACAAGAAGTTAAACACGTTGGTAAACAACTTGATGTTTGATTTATGGTAACGTGAAGAGTATAGCTAAGTATTTGTTATTCACCTGTGATGATATAGTAAGGCCTGACTTTATGGCTTTAATTCGGGTAAAATAAGATCAGTATAATATTAAAACTGAATAAGTATTACGCAGTTATATTTTGTGATTATGTATGCATACCATTAGCAACAAATGTTATAGACGCACGGCTGGCATGCACAATATTTCATCGCACTATTCACGCAAAAACTGTACCCTTTTTTTGTTTTCTATTACAATTGTCACCCTTTTAGTTTCATTTCAATTAAATAATGTCTGGTCATTTGTGAAGGGCGAAATCGGTGCGGGGCAAGTTGCGCCGCACAAAATATTGCACAGTCTAGAGTCGCGCCTCCCCGAGCCCCGGGCACAGAGTGCGCGTCATCCTGCGAGCACATTAATCACGTCCATTATTAAACTTGTTATTGTGTTCTTTTCAAGATAACGCTTTATAAACGGTGCCGTCCGCGCCTAATAAAAATAAGCTTTCTGTAATGACGTGTAAGCAACCCGGCTTGAGAGCTGCCAGGATAAAAAAAATATGATTAATGAATCTTTATACTTTGTAATCTATCGATAACAACAAATCCGCTTACGTTTGTTGTAAGGTGCAACTTAAAAATTTAAGTTGTTTAGTGTGCAAGTACCTACAGTTATTATAGACGCTGGCTACTGGATATTACGAATGTATATATTATGTAGTTCACAATATCCGCCATGGAATCCCTTCCATAAGTATAACGAATTCTGGCTAGACTTCCATTTCATTATACATGTATTTTCAGTAGGTATACAGAAAAGTCAGAGGTTTATTTTTATAGAATTTTACTAAAAAAATTTTTATTTCACTAGTAGGTAATACTTTTCTTTTCAAAAAACTTTCAATTGGCAAACGAAAAAAATTAAACCTAATTGAAAACTTACTGTAACATAATACCAAGTTATTTCTTAAAATTATCACAAAATTTCTCCTTCTCGCTTTCTCTTCCCCGTCTTTACTAAAGGGCCAGAGCTATAATTATCATTTTGTTACTCGTATTTCTAGAAAAAGGTTTAAAACTATACGCGTGCTTATTTATAGATATGATGAATTGGTTTTATCATTAGTCAGAAGGATCCGGTTCTAGTTTGTGAATGCAATCCGTGACGGCGCGACAGCTCGTGAGCCTCGTGACGCAGCCGGCGTTCCATGTACCACGGACGTCGCTCGTGCACCAACTTGCCGATCTCCGTCGGTGACGCACACCAGTCAGGCCATCACCGCTCGCTCGCGGTCCGCCGCCGCGCAAGGTGGCATTACCGAAATCGTCACAAGCAATGAATAGGTAGTTTGGAATTTCCGATCTCTACGCTAAAGTAGCTTTGTATATTATATGTATACAGACGAAGGCCTTCGTAATCCTATCGCATCAAAAAAAACCTAACCTAACCTAAAAAAATAACCTGCTTTGACACATTTAGTAGTCTTATGTCTTAGGCTATATTGAACCCATACAGTGTGGAAATAAAATAGTCGGAGGGAAAGTTACCCTTATATCGATTTTCAAACTATTTTGAAATTAGTACTTATAACTAATATGAGAACGTGTTCATACTAATCTTCTTGTAGACTAGATTGAAAACATTGTAACCGTCACTAGACATTGTTGTGATCAACCTATACGGAATTAATTTAAATCATTAGCATGTACCCAAAGATATTTTAAGTATTAAAATATATTTTAAGATATTTTAAGTATTATAAATATCTTTGTAGGTATTAAGTACCTACTTTTATAACCACCCAAATCTTATTAATTATGCAATTATCAAGTAGAATGTCATTGACAACCGAAATTATAGAGATCACAACCAACATAAGGATGAACATCCTTTACAAAGTTAAGACTACTAATGTAGTTATAATAAGTACGTATGTATGTAAGGTAAATGATTATTATTAATTATTATAGGTAATCTATTCCCAAAAAAATTAGGAGATAAAATTCGACTTTAAGGCTTATCCTGTTATAAAATATCCTGTAGTAAAAACGATGTTTTCTTCTGCATCTTTAACTATAATAGTTATAGTTGGAGATATTAATGTAAAAACTTTTTACGTAAAACTTTTTAGTAGTAGGTATATCAATCAATGGTTGCAGATGTAGATATTTTCGCAATGACCTTATATTTTTTTACTTATAAGTTATAGGTTATTTGTCTCTTTAGTGGGTTTTTCGCCGTTCAGGTTTGATATTATCGATAAACGATAAGTGGGTAAAACCTGGTAAGATAGAAAAAAATTAACATAAGTAGGTACCTACCTATATAACATAAAGTATTATGACCTTGGAATCATTTCTGTTTCAACTACAGATTCCAAAACAGAATACCAATTGTACAAAAAAAATTAACGGCATATAAAAATATCATGACGACATGAAATCTACGCTTTGACGTATAGGTCTTTTCCTTTCAAAGAACAATTGAGGCTGCTGGAAACCGGTTCTATGACCTTTGTGAATATTTTACAAGCGATCGTGACTTGTTGTATAAATGCTAAATTATTATCAACGGCTATGTAACGATGACTTTTATTTGCTTTCGAGAAACGCGGTGTTATTTAGATACACTGTTCGGGATATAGTATAATCTATAGCCTACATAAAACATGAAATAATTTATTAGAATTAAGTAAAAGTCCAGGAGCCAACTGGCCAGCAATAGAAGTTATTGGTCTATGACTGATTAAACATTATTATTAAATCGAAAACAGTTGAATTATTTGTCAATACAGTATAGCTAACATTTTACCATAAGTTTTAACTGTTATAGGAACAGTAGGTATTGTTTTAGTAAGTAGTCGGTAGTAAGAATGTTATCAATGTGCAAATTCCCTAAATACTTAAATCAAATCAGAAATTCAGTGACACTAGATAATGAGCACTCTTGCTTTCACAATAATTTCGAATATCCATTAATGTAGAGTCGTTTTAAGATTAAGGCATTGTTTTTATGTAGGTACCTACTTTGAGTTAATGTTTGATTTTGAATTATATAATACAGAGACCTCTATATCATTTAGAATTTCTATTAAAGGTAGTTCTGTCTGTAAATATAAAATATTCAAACTGTAAAAAAATACCGTCCAGCCGTAACGGCTAGCACCCTACACAAAAGCATAGTCAACACTGCAACACGCCCATAAAACAATAGTCCCAATAGAAGTCGCCCCAATTGTTTGGAGCTACTTTTAACAAATACGGGTCCAAAATTTGAAAAGCTAATTTTGTTGCATTTTATTGCTTTGAAATAGGATCAGAGGCCATTAGGATTTTTTGTCTTTTATTAGGGTGTCGTCCGAAGGCAACGCGGCAAAAGACAAAGCTCACAGGAATCACTCGCATAAACAATCTTTGTCGGCTTCTTCGCTCGTTTACGACCGACGGACGGAGGCGACGACGACGTCGCATCGGACGCGGCGGACGGCACAAGTGATCGCTGCAGCCAACATGTGCACAAACGACCAACGGCACATCGTAAAGTCGCACTCGGACGCGGGACGCCAGTATTGTATAGCAGTATAGCAGTAGTATTTTAACCTTACGTCGATATTAGTTCATGGGAGTTTCGATCTTACACACCTCAATATGTTTGCGTTTTACTAGATCATCTAATGTTTAGTTATTTAGCTGTCCCTTTTCGTGGCACTTTCTACAGTAGTATTAGGTACTACTATTACTAACTAAGCGCTTGATAAAAATAATAAACTGGAGCTAAATGAAACGTTTTCTATAAGAAACGAGAAAGATTTAGATCCAAGTCTCAAAAGTAGTTGCTTAAGTATTTAAATCTGAAGAAATATAATTAATGAAGAACTTAAAAAAGGGAAGAAGAAAAAAAGGTGAGAAGGCAAGGGTAGCGTCAGCAATAAAATATAGAAATGTAACAAATGATTCAACTGCCCGAAATATGGCTCACATTAAAATGCACGTTAATGGGAACAAGTTGTAACCCTTTCTTTATATTTCACATATTATTGTTTTGCTCCTGGGTCAATGTGTTCTTTACAACTGAAAAAACTTTATTAATCAATTAATTAAATGTCTGCATGGTCATTGTCACTAAACAAATATGTAAATGAAGTCGTAACTAACAAAGCGTTGATTTATTGGTCCTGATTTGAAAGAACGCCCAAGATGAATTTTGCGCACCATGTTTTTGGACTATTTGCTTTCTATTAGACAATACAAATGTCATCTTTTGATAATAATATACAACGTTTTTTTATCTTTAATCTTGTCGCGTTTATATTTATTTGAATTGTAGACAAGTTATAAGCGGAAGAATTTCATAATATAATTTTGTTGAAAACGTTTGCTTGATTTTATTATAGTCATACAAGCAACGCGTTCCTGCTTCACACGGGTAGAATTACATAATACCATTTATAAATGCATATTATATAAGACCATTTAGTCTTAATGTGAGTCAAAGTCAACGTTAGAAGATATACATGCTACGCGTATACCTAACGCGTATATCAGCGCGGTATTTTCCGTGGGTCTGATTTACTACATTTTTTAATGTACCTAGTAGGCACCTATACCTATCTTGATCTTAAATATGCGTAGGTATCTACATATATACTATGCGAAATTTTCATTAAATATTCATGAACTTGAACCATCGCATTGAATTAATTGCGCATTGATTTGTGAACCGATTTCCACATGTGACCAAAATAATATTATAATAAAATACGCCGAAATAAGGACTCACTCTCTTCTCAGTTTTTGTTTGGATGGTTGAAATACGACTTCACACTCGAACTGTACTCAATTGGAACCAGGACAAAACATAATTTCGATAT
This sequence comes from Zygaena filipendulae, assembly GCA_907165275.2. Classification (NCBI taxonomy): domain Eukaryota; kingdom Metazoa; phylum Arthropoda; class Insecta; order Lepidoptera; family Zygaenidae; genus Zygaena; species Zygaena filipendulae. Next base: position 7,459,090 of record OU015649.1, read on the forward strand.
TTGTATTATGTTGTTTATTTAAACAACCGTAAAATGTTATCGTAGAGGATGTGGTTTAATTGATACGGATAATTTTATACAGTAACTTTAAAATTAGAAAATGTTATTTAACATAGGTAGGTACTTGATACTAACACACCTATTACCTACATTCTCCAACTTGTTCATACTCCAGGTGGGTTGGAAAACCCTCGTCATGTAGCGGTTCTGTGACCGCCCGCAAGCTCTTGAACGTATGGTGAAATGTAATAAACTCAGTATCCCCGATATCATCCTGGAACGAAGAGTTTTAGCGGCGGTTTAGTGAAACCGGGGGGGAAATAGCAAATACAGATATTAAGTAATTTATACTGAGATAGTATAGGGGGGCATCCATTAATTACGTGAGGCCTTCAAATTACGTGAGGCGTTTTACACAAAATAGAATTGAGAACAGTTATAGTCGAATTGAGAACCTCCTCCTTTTTGAAGTCAGTTAAAAAGAAATGATAATGTGTATGAGTAACATATCGCAACCTTATTACAAGTTATAACCTCACACCTTTCCACACATAATATTATCCTTATATATCATAAAACAAAGTCCTGTCTATCGGTCTGTCTGTCTGTTTGCGATAAACTCAAAAACTTTTCACCCATAGAGTGATTCATAAAGGAAGGTTTAAATATATATAAGATGTGGCAAAATTTGCTGCAAATATTAACAGGGCTGAAAGTATACGTTAAAATAAACAGGATAAGCGAAAAAATTATAACATAATGTGTTCGGTACTTTTTCAGAATATGGGGAAAATAAATTCATTGAAAAAACATTACAACTATATTCATTAAGTACACGTACATCAATACACGTAGCTCACTAATTCACTTATAAAGGCACACGCCACGCACACAGCGAGCGATGCATCATGGACCATGGTCAGCTCGATCAAGCGACGATGTAGGTCATTGATCTAAGATACCAGCGTATGGCAATGTGTGTGTGCGATTGAGCAGTGAGCGCCTTCACAGGTTGTTTGATTTATTTATTTTGTTTGAAAAAATTTTTATTTTATTTTACGAACATGTTTATAAGTTATAACGGTGTATACTTTTAACCCTTTAAATAATATTTGCAGCTAATTTTGCCACACCTTATACATATTATAATAATTTGTCAAGGTTTTATAGATACAATAATTGTTGGAAATGTCGGAAAAAGTCTATCCTCCTTGGGAAAAGTACTTCGTTACGCTTTGACACTTTAACTAGGTACTCAACCGATCGTCATGAAAATTTGCATACACGTTATCAGGAGTAGAGAGGGACATAGAGTACTTTTAACCATCTGTGATTGTCTGTGGAACCACAGAATTCATGGTTTTAAAAATCATATTACCATTCATATTGATACCGCTGATTGTACTCCACAGTATAGAACTGGCATTGAGTTACTATTACTACGCTAGTAATATTAGTTCAATGAGAACTGGACCCATATTCACTATGACCAACAGCATTCCTTGTCCATAACGCGCGTCCCAAAAACGCATTTCCAAACGTTCTAGTTGCCAAAATTTTAGAAATTATTATTCTTTATGCCATAAGAGACGTCGTAAATATTTTTTTTGTAGTTAAACTTCTTTGATTATCTTAAGGCGGCGTGTTATGGTCATAGTGAATAAGGGCCCAGATTGGATTTGGTCTGCCAAGTTAGACTATGAGAATAGTAGATACTGAATGGAATAGACGGAACTTAGCCCGGTGCTTTGCCGTGCGCCTCGATTGTGTTACATGAAAATGCCTGTAGTACCAAATCATTATTCCCACTGACATGAAACTTTGGTGGGTGGTTCTACGTGCGTCCGCGAAGATTCCGATGTAAAGAGTTCTTGCAGGAATTTCGAAACTTACGCGGGGGAACCGTCGGCACCAACTATAGTTGATAATAAAACGTTTAATTTATATTTAAATAACTAATTAATTATATAAGTTAAATATTTATAAAAATGTGGTGATATATAATTTTATGATCCAATGTGCATATTCTCACGCCATAATATCCCACGCCCACTATTTTTGTTATCAGCTGGTTCACATAGAATAAACCAAAGCATTGATAATAACGATGTTTTTAATTTAAAAAATATAATCGTGTGGGTAAATGTAAAATGCATTTTATATTTTATTATTTAAAAAATAATAGATGTACGATGTACTTCAACTATAATTTTCAGTTTCAATAAATACTAGATTACCTACTGTAGGTATATAGGTTATTGTTAATATTAATAGCACAATTTAGCAAGAGGGGTCGTGGAAGATCGTCATCCCGATGAACTGACATGGTGAAGGAGGCCATCAAGTCCACCACCCAGGCGTATATCTATATGCGTCAGACGGAGAATAGAGCTGCCTGGAGAGCCCTGGTGAAACGTGTCGTCCTAAATAGTTACGACCGTCACTCCTCAGTCATCAGGAAACGACTAAAAAGAATAAGAAAAAGAATAATTAAGAACAAGTAAGGTACAGTAATCATCAAAAATATAGGTACGTATGTAAACACTTTTGTCATTCGTTCGTTAAACTTTGTTATTATTGAAATAATCAAAGCCGTGAAAGGATCTCCTTTAATGTCTTTGGCAATAACATTCAATACTGTCAAAAGTGACTAGGTAGGTAGGTACATAATTCTGATGCTGACCGTACATCTTTAAAAAGTAATACCTACCTACCTAGTTAATTTTTTAAATCTGTAAAACTACGTAGGGTATTGCTGTAGGTAGGTACTCTAGAAACATGAAGATTCTCCACAAAGCTTCCGTTTGTAAGTCACGTGTGTTTTGTAATCACTACATCACTCACTACATATTATAAAACAAAGACATCCGTTGCGTCTGTCTGTCTGTTCGTGATAAACTCAGAACTAGGTAGGTAGTAGATAGTCAACGGATTTTCATGCGGTTTTCACCAATAGATAGCGTGATGTGATTAATGAGGAAGGTTTGTGTAGTATATCAATTGTTAAGGTGTTGTATAAATTGATTGAAATATATCTAACAATAATAATGTTTGGAAGTGATTACCTCACAAACAGTTAGTCAATTTAAAAATACTGACATTTAAATAGTAAAGCATAAATATTTAAGGAACGGGAGAACAGAAAGCAATAATGAACTGAAACACAAGTGTATAGACCTATCTATATATATCTATGCATCAGCGAAAGCTGCTAGACCAGAAATAAATAATAATAATAAAGTGTCGGAAGAAGTGCATTGAATTTTGCATATTATACATAATATACTATAGGACACGCTGTCAGGGTAGGTGCAGAGAAAGACATACTGGGGTACTATTTGTCCTGGACTTCCTGCAGTAACTCCGAAATTAACCCGGGTGAAACCGCGGGGAATAGCTAGTAGGGAATAAAATGAAGTCAAATATCTACCTACTTATCAGTAGGTAAAATTATCAATTTTTACTAGACGTCGTTGAGTGATTTGCTTGACACAGAGCTAGGGTGGCGTGTGCGCGTGCCCGACACGCCGCGCGAAAAGCTCGGGACTTTCCAAGATCAAACACCACTTGCCGATGACACGTGGCCATCGTTTGAATTGCAGAAAATACGTGACATTAATGCAGCATGAAGTATTTTTAAATAATACCTATGCATAATAGTACATTGTTATCCTAGGGGTGAAAGTAACTTATTCCCGAGACGGGGTTTGGCGCCCGAGCGTAGCGAGGGCGCCAATAGATCGAGGGACTAAATAAGTCTTTCTCCCGAGGATAACACTGTGCTTTTCATTACGAATGCAAGGAAAGTCAACATAAAAATAGGAATTAGCTAAAGAAAAAATGAGTGAAGATCGGATAGTCGCTTGACACTTTCCCACCTATTTCTTTTTCTTTGGCCGGCTAGCTATTCAGCCAGTATTTTTTATTTACATTGTGGCGACCTAAAAAAAATATTTTCTTTAATTATTAAGTATTAATTAAAGAAAATAAAAAAATATAAATAGGAATTAGCTTAAGAAAAAATGAGTGAATTTTATTTTAATTAATACCTACTTAAACTTTACGTTATTTCAATTTTACATCGCGCTGGCTGTATAGAAAGTTGAAACATGGTTCAATAGAAATGTGAAAATAGACCTAGTTTTTTTTTAATAATTTGACAGTTGTCAGTTGAAAGCGATTCTCCCTAGGGCTGAAAAGGGCTACTTTCAACCCGCTTCTCAGGCAACTTCAGACCTACTTTCCGAGCATGAGTAATGAAAAATACTTTTTTTTCGATTTATTAGTCGATTCCCCACGGTTTCACTCACGTTGAATTCGGAACTCGCGTGGACTGCTACCACTGGCTACCACTATCGGAAAAGTGGTCCGACACGCACTTGGCCAGTTTTATTTGCTATTACAAATACAAGCTTTCTTAAACCTGTATATAATGTTCGTAGGTAAAATGGTTATAGATTAGGTATACGTGTTTAAGTTTAAAATACCTTACCTACTAGGTAGGTATAACCTGTACTAAAAATTTTATAGGTAGATAATAATATAACCTTTATTTTTTAATTCATCACCACATAATATTATAATAAAACAAAGTTCTCCGTCGCGTCCGTTTGCCTGTTCGCGATAAACTCAAAAACTACTTAGGTAGGCAATTGATTTTTATGCGATTTTCACCAATAAATACAGTGGAAGGTTTATAGGTACCTACAGTTAATCCTACTAAAATTATAAGTGTGAAAGTGTGGATGTTTGGATGTTTGTTACTCAATCACGCAAAAATGGCTGAACGGATTTGGATGAAATGTAGTATGCACGTTGTCAGGGGTAGGTAGGTATTTTATACCTACGTGCAACTTAAATCAAGATCCTTTGGAAACATTTTTTGGTCGCATTAGAGCAATCAACGTCAACGTAACGTACAAACTTACATAACACACCGCCCACCGGTAATCTTTTTAGTTGATTGCCTTTTGAGTTCTTCTTTTTTTTCAGTATAGCAGCAGACGCCTTGGGTAGATGGGCGCACTATGCATGCTGATGTCAGTTAGAGAAAACAGTGGAAAACAGTTAATAAGGACAAATTTGTTAGGTCAGAATATGATCAGATTCAGAAGTGATTAATTTTGTGATGTAACGTGCAAATCATTTTCGCTTCACAGTTTTTATCTGGCGTGTCTTGGTTTGAAGTGAAATGTCAAACCATTTTTTCCTACTCTATAAAACAAATTATGAATCGCATTTAAACATAAGGTTAGCTTGAAATACACACGAATTTTAAGAGTTGGTTTATCAATGCAACAACATGTTAATAGGTAACTAGCTATTTATTACCTAGAAATTTATTCTATTCTATTTATTACCTATTTCTATGATATTGACTGATTATTATCTAATTGAATAATTTGGAAACGGTTTGTTTACAAAATTTTCTAATAAAATCAAGCTGATACCTAACTAGTAGGTAGAGGTTACTTTTTATCCCGGAATTCCCGCGATAACTCCAAAATCACCGCGGGTGAAACCGCGGGGCACAGCTAGTTAATTATAAAACGAATGATTTATTTATTTGAATTGAATTGTAAAAAAACTTTATTTGACAAAATGCACCCATCATCAGGGTGGTTCCTGAATTCAGAAGTGTTTCGAAACAGCCAAATATCGATCTCTTTTTGAATATCTACTTAACATTGGAATTTTTAAAAAAGCTATAAGTAGGTAGGTAGGTACAACATTTGTAATTTTTCGCGATATCTAAGTTTTTTATTTTTTTTTTTGTCTACTCTTACTATTTTTAAATATCCATGCAATATTGCTACTTTCTCATTGCATGTTGTCTTCGTCTATAACTGTGATGTCTTATGCGCGTTTCTTTAGTGATATTAGGTATGTTTCATGCTCTTGTAGTGGTGCATGTTGACAATTAATAAATAAAAAAAAATAGATATGAAACTGTTAAACTAACTACGTGCACTGCTAGAACTTACCTAGATTGGCAAGTTTTTTCTTCATAGTTGGTAGATTAAGTTCTAAACAAAAAACATGAATGGTCGCACCACTTAAACTTTTCCAGATAACCTACTTACTTATTCTATAATAGGGTGATTATCCGTGCTATAGGTAGATAGAGTTTCTACTGACTTAAATATAGTAAAACTTCAAAAATATGTTAAATCGCTAAGAGAATTGGACCAACGACTTCCACAGTGTTAAGCGAAGATAGCGAGGTACCTACCTATCATAGATTTCATAATACCTCGCTATCTACGCTATATTTTATGACAAATAACGAACTATTTTCCACTTAAGCCAAATTTTTGCACAATACAATGATTGCTTATCAAAATCCTGGGATAAGGCGGTGGTGGCTTTGTGTAACATATCTCTTACTAAATATTGTAACAATGCCAACACTTAGGCATATCGAGGAGCGATCTCGTATATTGTCAATGATACTGTAACATACAACCTTGAAAGACCCTTTTCCGCCTGTTGCACTTTCTTTGATACTTATATGTAGGTACGTGTCAGGACTAACAACCTTTCCTATAATGTGGCACTATAATAAAAAAAAAAATATCTTAAAATATTTAACCAAAATGAAAGTAGGTAGGTACCTACTACCTACCTACTTTGAAGATGGTATAGTCAAACTCTAGCAGAGACTGCCTTGTTCCGTGATGCATTAACTGCAAGAGTGAAAAACACTAGCAGGAAACTACCTTGTCCTCTGTGTAGGTAATGCATTTAACAAAACTGAAAATAGGACGATAGCCAAACTCTAAAAGAAAAACTAGCACCAAAGAAATTCTTTATAATAAAGGCAACACACTCTGAGAGAACAGAAGACTGCTCCGTTTCGAAATACATAATCTAAAATTCAAATTATTCTGATGATTTACCTTGTTTTGTGATGCAATTGGAATGTGAAACAGATAACAAAGAACATAACACTAAGTAGGTAGGTACCTACCTATAAGAAGAAGAAAAAGAAAGTTTTAAAATTGGCCAAAGCCCACTGGACAGTGGGCTATACTCCAACATAGATAATGTTATGGAAGTCATGTCGAACGTCTACAAAGGGATAGATACCATTCAATATCGCAATCTATCGGATAGATTCGTGTCATAGGTTAAATTATTTTGTTACCTACCATAAAGGACTGCTTGTTGATGATGTCAGAAAAACAGAAATAAGTTGTGCTGTACGATTCTATGTCTCCTACTAAAATCGTCAGCTCTAAGTTAAAGTAAAAATTTAACAAATATAGGTAGGTAGGTACCTACTTATCCAATAATTGCTTAGACCATCACGTAACTATGAAAACTGTATAGTAAGTAGGTAATAGTAGCTTAGCTACTAAACTCAATGATTAAGTTTAAACTCAACGCATGGAAAAGGATACCCGTTTATTAAAATTTATTGTGCTCTACAACATAAATAAACCAGTTGGTATACCTATAGGAAGGTACGTGCATACATACATAGGTACGTCCATTAAAGCTAATAAAAGCAGCTTCCAAGCCCGACAAAAATATCACATTTCAATCAATTTGCCTTATCCTGAGATCCTACTCCCCTTGTTATAATACTCGGTAAGTATATAGCATTCATTTATTTCGTTACAAAGGAATAAAAGCTCGTATGTAGCATCTACATAAAACACTCGATATGTCAAAAGAAGATAATAATATCCATCATTATACATTCATGTGCTTTGTCGTTTACAGTATTTATTTTGAAACGTGTCGAAGGGGGATACCCTCTTTTCGCTTGAAAGCTCCCAAAAGCGCACGAGGAAGGCGTCGGGCGGTGCCCCTAAGCTCCCGTTATTGGCGTCTGTCTCCCCTCCAGAGTAAACTCCGCCCCGGTGGCAATACTCCCCGAGTTAAGATGTGAACGCGCGTTTAGTAATCGAGGTGACGCAGTGATATACGGACGCGACGTCGTTGTACGGACAAAACGAAGCAAATATCTGAATCATCCGTGACGCTGAGTCAGTGTTGTGCGCAAGCTAGTGATGGTGGACACTTTCCTTATTTAGTAAACCAATATATCATACAATAATTGTGATGCACGCAATGGGTGATCCTGCAGCCTTGGCTGGAATGCTACCCTTCGACTCAATAGGATTATACGAACAGCCAAAGCCCAGATTCATATTCAAAATGCCTCGTGTGGTTCCCGATCAAAAAGCTAAATTTGAATCCGATGATCTCTTTAAAAGACTGAGCAGAGAAAGTGAGGTAAAATAAATTGATTATAATCCCATTAGGTATAGTGGATAGGTTAAAAATAAATTTGCAACCGTTTCGTACTTTTGCTTGCTTTTATTAAAAAAAGCGCAGGTAAAAAAACAGGATATTTTAATATGATGATAATGATCGTATTGGTAACCATTGATTCCAAACAATAGCTGAATAATAATCTTTTAGACTTTATGAAGCTTAAATAATTTTGAAGATACTAGCTTTAATACAGGCTTGGACCAATTTATTTTATTTATGGCATTTAAAGTTTGATTTACAGGTAACCCATTCTTCCCAGAAAGAGTTCCCGAACTCAAACTTGATACGCTCTCAAGTCTTTGTTCTAATTTTCTGATGATTTGAGCGAGGTACAAAATATCTTGAAAGAGTTCACATTTAGGTAGTGTTTATGAATACGGAGTTACTATCATATTTTAGTAATAGTTTGCGAGGACGAACTCTAACCCAGCACTGTGTGTGTCAGGTCCGGTACACCGGATACCGCGACCGCCCCCCGGAGGAGCGACAGATGCGGTTCACGAGTGGCTGCCGCGAGGGTCACACCGAAATCGCGTTCACAGCCACCGGCACCAACCTTCAGCTCGTTTTCGATCACTCGCCCTATAACAACCGCGGCTGTGACTTTCAGAAGGAAAGTGGAAAGGTAATTACAAAACTTATAACATTTTACTTGGGTAGGTACCTATATTGATCCTCTATCCCACAGACATGGTATACAGTATACACTGTTTTTAATTCTATATCTAAGTACCTATATCTATCCGTATTTTCTGCAATCGTTTAATGTCTAATCAGTGATATCTAGTATACTTACGGCCGGATTAAGAAGTAGATAAAGATTTTAAAAACAACTGCCGCACTCAGAGATGTTCATTAAATTAATGCTAAATGGCATTTAACTAATTAAGTTAAATTTTTTTAAATGCTAACTAACATTAATTTAATTAACGTCTCCAAGTCGGGGCAGTTAGGTTTTTAAAATCTTTACTTAAAATTAAGTAATCATTAAAACGACTAAGTGCGGCCGTTGGATATTAGGTATGTGAAAATGAATGTCAACTAATGTAGTACCTATCAATCATCGTCAACATTCAACACACAACCCCTACAGCATATAGGTAGAGTATTGGATAATGGAATAGTCACAAATGAAAGAAAGGTAAGTAAAAAAAAAATTTGAAGTTGCGAAATATACAAAAAATCTGAATGAGTAGGTAGGTACCTACTTTAAATCTTATCTTATAGATAGTTCTATTAAAGCAGCTTTCTGTTAGTCAACTTGGTATAATTTAAGTAGGTGTAGTCTAACACTTATAATCTGTTGCCATGCAAAATAATTACTTTTACTTAATACTTTTTTTAATACTTGGTACGTTGGCGAGCCAGATGTATCTAATTATACTAAGTAGGTATATTTTATTCCAAAGATCTAAATTCTAAGGCATCTACACAGATGATAATAATACTATCAAAAATTTAACTTACTAACCAACAGCACTTAATCATCGGAGGCCTAATGTGATGTTTTTTTTTTTAATATCTACTTAACTGCATTCGTCTCAGGTCGCCGTCGCGCGTCGTTCCATCAACGTGCGCTGTTTCCGCTCCGCATTTCTATAAAACCAAATTAAGACATAAATAACTTAGCTTTAATAAAATATAAATCTGTAACACCGCACATAACGCGTGGGTCACGCTCAACACTCGCCTAATAGACGTTTTGTACAAAGGAATGGAGTGTGAATGACGATTTCAGCTTGACCGAATATGACCGTAGGTCCAGCTACTAATGATACAGACGGAACATGTTATTGCATTAATTTGAACGCCACACAATTTGTGTTTAATAATACAAATTACAAGTACGAAGATGATTATACCGTATTTATTTTCCTGTTAACGTCTATTTACGTAGAGTTTTAATATTTGATAACATATTGTGTACCTAAAATCAATTAACAAGAACGGAAAATTTATATCCAAACTTGTGCATAACCATCCGTTACAAAATAAATATAATGTCCGTAAAATATCGACAGAGAAGAAAATATGATATTAATAGTACATTGTTATCCTAGGGGTGAAAGTTTTTCTCCCGAGGATAACACTGTGCTTTTCATTACGAATGCAAGGAAAGTCAAAATAAAAATAGGAATTAGCTAAAGAAAAAGTGAGTGAATTTTATTTTAATTAATACCTACTTAAACTTTACTTTATTTCAATTTTACATCGCGCTGGCTGTATAGAAAGTTGGAACATGGTTCAATAGAAATGTGAAAATCGACTTAGTTTTTTTTTAATAATTTGACAGTTGTCAGTTGAAAGCGATTCTCCCTAGGGCTGAAAAGGGTTACTTTCAACCCGCTTCTCAGGCAACTTCAGACCTACTTTCCGAGTATGAGTAATGAAAGAGAATTTTAAGTAGATCCTACCTACCAACCAGCCTACCGACTTATCCACTTACAACATGTGTAAATCGTAATTGTAAGATTTCAATTTCCTAAGAATAACATCTTAATTTCTAAATCTCTTAAATTAATTTCATATCGTTTTAAACCATAATGTTATAGGTACCTATCTACTTGGATCATAATCATCGGCAATAAATAAGTGTTGTACGTCAAAATATTAACGGCTTTATCTACCTAATGATACGAGTATTTACATCCATTATTGGCACTTTAAATGATGAATGATCGGTGAATGAAAGTGCATGCGCATCCAAAACGATGATCGAATTTAATTTTTGTTTCTGTAGAATAGTAGGAACATTTGTGACACTTTCAAGTAGGTATATTATTTAGATATCTCTGATGAAATGAATAAGTACGATTGATGAAAAATAAATTATTACTAGTTACCATGGACCAATTAAACAGTTTAATTGGTCCATGCTAGTTACTAAGAAAGAGTCAAAATAGTGGACGTCTGCTTTCGAAAGTATAGTCAAGAATTAGCCAATTATATATCTAATGTTTTCACGAAAACAAATAACATAGAATAATAAGCTTTATTTATATCATACAAAACACGATAGGTTTAATAATATTTGTTAAGTAGTATGTTAGTATTTAACATCAATTTATATTATAATACTTTTTGTTATGTATTATTTATTTAGTTAGATGTAAGTTAATTTGTTAGTTATAAGACCTTTGGTGGTGAACTGGTGAAAGCCTCTTCCAATTTGTGCCAATTATCTCTGTCCTTTGCTACTCTAGGCTAAAGGACTCCGACTACGACATCGTCACTCTTTTTTGTGGTCTTCCGCATCTTCTCCTTTTGTACATACCTCTATATCGGGTTTCAATTTGTGATAATTTGCTACCATCTATTTTATTTATCTGCTACTCTTTGGATATGTCCAGCCCATTTCCATTTGAGTGTTAGTACTTACTACTTATAATATGTTTGATTGCATTGTTTGCCAGTCTTTCTCCCGTCACACGAGCTTTTGATACGGTCCTTTAGTTTTATTTTCATGTAGCTTCTATCTAACGCTCACTGACATGTTTTTTAACCGACTTCCAAAAAGGAGGAGGTTCTATGTTCGATTGTATGTATGTTTTTTTTTTTTTTTTTTTTTTTTTTTTTTTTTTTTTTTTTTTTTTTATGTATGTTCACCGATTACTCGAAGACGGTTGGACCGATTTCGAAAATTCTTTTTTTGTTTGAAAGGGTTTACTCCCAATTAGGTCCCATTGCCACCAAGTCGGAATCTGATGATGGGATCTTGGAGAAATTGAGGGAACTCTTCAAAAATTATAGGCACACCTATAGCGATTTGGGTATTTTTTATAGTAAATCGTTCATTTGCTTCTGGAAAGCAAAATTTAAAGAAGTGGAACTGATGATGAAGACCACCGATGGTCATCGGAACTACTCAACAATAATACGTATTTCACGGGTTCCAATTGCAGCGATTTCAAAAATTGGTTTTTTGTTTGATAGGGGATACTCTCAAATTGATTCCATTGTCACCAAGTCGAGATCTGACGATGAGATCTTGGAGTAATCGAGGGAACTCTTCAAAAATTATAGGTACACCTATAGCGATTTTTGGATTTTTTATAGTAAATCGTTTATTTGCTTTCGGAAAGTAAAATTTGAAGAAGTGGAACTGATGATGAAGACCACAGATGGTCATCAGAACTACTAAATAATAGGTATTTGACAGATTCCGATTCGTTAACTTTAATATGGTTTCTAAACAATTTATGCTCGTCACAATGTATATGGTGAAGTGGAACTGATGATGATGTACCAGGAGAACTCCTCAACAATTAACGTCCCTGCGTCGGGAAAAGCAATATTTTGTAAAACGTGATGAGCAGTTGACATTAGGCTATTGTAACTTAGAGAAATTACGAACTAAGTCACTTAAAAGCGAGAAATAAACAAAATTTTAACAAAAAAATTAAAACCGACTTCCAAAAACACAAAACTAAAAAACTAAAAATAAAAAGCTAAAAATAACAACATACCGATTTAATCCAAAAGACAAAAACACACATAATATTCTTATTGATTTATGCTACCACTAATCGGTTTGAAGTCGGTGACAAGCCAAATATGAAGTGGGTAGATGGGCTAAGTCGACTCCCGCCACCAGCTCTTCGTGAGCAGGACAACCCAAGTGGCCAGACACCAGCGGGCTTGTCACCGAATTCAAACCGATTAGTGGTAGCATAAATCAATAAGAATATTATGTGTGTTTTTGTCTTTTGGATTAAATCGGTATGTTGTTATTTTTAGCTTTTTATTTTTAGTTTTTTAGTTTTGTGTTTTTGGAAGTCGGTTTTATATATTTTTTAAATGTATTTTTTGAGCGGTCAAGTTTGAAATGCGTATGTTAAGCATTTATTTATGTTCATCGCTTTGGTTTTTAGTTTGGACGGTACAGGGTCGGTACCTATATTCCCTTTAAATATTTCTATCATCGGTATTTATTCCAAGTAAGGTACTTCTTATTCTTCGCTTTATTTCTTTCTTGGTGCAAGATCTAAAATACATGTTGAGGTGGCCAAGATACCTAAATATATATTTTTCTACATAGTTTATCGGTACTGATGCTATCGGAATTTGTTTTTTGTCTTTGTTTGACATAATCTTAGTTCTGTATCTATTTATTCGTATCCTACAGTTTTACTTTAATTATTAAGAGATTCTAGCATGTAAATACTCTAATTGTTCAGAACTTTTGACATGAGATCGATGTCATCTGCGAATCTCAGGTTTGATAAGTAGGTCAAGCCATTTATATTCACATCCATGTCTTTCCAATCAAGCTTTCTGAAGATGGATTTCAGTACAGCAATGAATGACTTTGGTACAAAGGGTCGCCTTGTTTTACACCCCGCTCGACTTTAAATATATATTGGTTCTTTCGTCTCCGGTTTAATTATTATTCTCATATGTTGTTTTAATTCGTTCTATGTAGTCGTTCGTTCGTTCTATGTGGTCTAGTCCTTGTTCCGCAAGTGCCTGCCAAATAGAGCTACTAATGCTTTCGAATAATCTATGAAAGCTATGTATATAGGTAAGTCATGCTCTATATACATATTTTTCAATAATCAATTTCAGTGAATGTAATGTGATCGATCCTAGAGAGTATCTACATAATATATCCTTACTAATTTTTATTATTAAATTCAAATAAAATATAGGTACTTACATAATTTGGCGCGCGACTCACACTGCCGCTTAGCGGCGACCAAAACTACAAACATTTAAGCCCGGACCACAAAATAAAAATGAAACTCCGTCCGTTCGCTCCCCGAACGCCCTCTAAACTAGAACAAATCCGGGGAAACCCGGACGGATGGCAACCCTAGCTTCAAAGCAGTGTCGATGGGCTGGAGAAAACAGTAGACAGTTACAAAGTATGATTTAGGTGATGACCAGTAAATTTTTATTAACTAACTACCTAAATTAAATTACATATCTACATATTTTTAAAGGACAGAAAAAATAAATAAATTAACGAAGAACAAAGTGAATTGAAAGGATCTATTGAATACATTAGGTATACCTACTTAGTTTTATTAACAACATTAGAGGGATGTGTCAAAAATTTTACAATGTCGACGATCTTTTCTACATTCCATATTGTTTAAAATAGGAATCTTTCACGAGAGTCCATAAAAGAAAACTAAACTAGTCCACTGCCTTTTTAGAACGATTTTCTTTATCGCACAGTACGGATGGGAGTAATAGTACATTGTTATCCTAGGGGTTTAAGTAACTCATTTAGTCCCGAGACGGGGTTTGGCGCCCGAGCGTAGCGAGGGCGCCAATAGATCGAGGGACTAAATAAGTCTTTCTCCCGAGGGTAACACTGTGCTTTTCATTACGACTGCAAGGAAAGTCAAAATAAAAATAGGAATTAGCTAAAGAAAAAATGAGTGAAGATCGGATAGTCGCTTGACACTTTCCCACCTATTTCTTTTTCTTTGGCCGGCTACGGCTAGCTATTCAGCCAGTATTTTTTATTTACATTGTGGCGACCTAAAAAAAATATTTTCTTTAATTATTAAGTATTAATGAAAGAAAATAAAAAAATATAAATAGGAATTAGCTTAAGAAAAAGTGAGTGAATTTTATTTTAATTAATACCTACTTAAACTTTACGTTATTTCAATTTTACATCGCGCTGGCTGTATAGAAAGTTGAAACATGGTTCAATATAAATGTGAAAATAGACCTAGTTTTTTTTTAATAATTTGACAGTTGTCAGTTGAAACCGATTCTCCCTAGGGCTGAAAAGGGTTACTTTCAACCCGCTTCTCAGGCAACTTCAGACCTACTTTCCGAGTATGAGTAATGAAAAATTAATTTTCCGACACAGCGCGGCGTCATACAGCTGCTCTATACGGAAAAACTAAGCAAACTGTCATTTTTTTCGAAATGA
The DNA here is from genome assembly GCA_907165275.2 of Zygaena filipendulae. Taxonomy (NCBI): domain Eukaryota; kingdom Metazoa; phylum Arthropoda; class Insecta; order Lepidoptera; family Zygaenidae; genus Zygaena; species Zygaena filipendulae. The sequence goes on from OU015649.1 coordinate 7,474,268, forward strand.
GTTTTATTTTTATTTTTACCTCTTTTCACGCATAACGGACATAACAGATTCAGTTTTATATGGAAAAACTTCGTTCTAACCAAGTGTTCCTCGACACTCGCGCTTTTTTTTTATAAAGTAGATAAATATTAACAGCGCTCTCTATCTTCTTCTTCGTCTTTCTTCTTTCTACATTGACGAACATAGTATTTTTTCCGAAAGTCTTGTCTTAAAAAGATCTAACTATTGTGTATTATTTGACAAAGGACTTTTTAAAAATTTTACAATATCAACGGTTTTTCCTATAGGTAGGATGTAGTAGGTAGTAGTAGGTATTAACATAGTAGATAATCCCTACTAATATTAAAAATGCGAAAATAACTCTGTCTGTCTGACTGTCTGTTACGCTTTCACGCCTTAACGGCTCAATCGATCAGCATGAAATTTTGCATAAACATTTTCCGGAGTAGAGAATTCCCACGGGAACTCCGAAATCAACGCGGATGAAACCGCGGGGAACAGCTAGTAAATGTTATACTTATAAAATCTACACTTTATTACACATTCGCATATTATTCGATGCAGTTTTTATTGGATTTATATCCCCTTCGTTACAGGAGGCCACCCGCTGCGCCCCTTTTTCAATACTTATATTTATTTACACTCGGTTCATTTAACCGTCCACTCGAGCGAGTTCAAGTCTCGAGTGCTGTACTAAATATGTAGGTACCTATTACTTATTCAAAATTTATACATCGAAACATTTTTGATTCGTACTCGTTAATACAATTTGACCGCTACTGATCGCCTCCGTGGTTGTGATGATACGCCACATACAAAGGTAGGCATGCCGCATGACACGGGTTAGTTGGATTTTCATTGAGGACCACTGAGGCACCACCACCGACGACTTAAAAAATATTTATACGTAGAACTATCCAGGCAGTGCCATGATCCTGTGGTTTCCATACATGTCTTTGTGCCAAAACAACGAAAAATTACCTAACTACTTCCTGTAAACCATTAGACATTCGTCGAATTCCTAAAAACCATTAAGTTTATAGGTAGGTATGTATTTCGTACGTACAAGATAACAATGCATTCATTCCAAAGAAAAAAAAAACATTTTAATAAAATAAAATACTGTATAGATTTTCTGACGCGATTTCGGAGCGGAGTTACCTACCTCTATACTAGCACTTGTCGGGTAACGCTTTTCCCTCAATAATCAATAGCGGGAAAGCGTCGCGCGTCGTTGCCAATGGAGAGCGTCCCGACGCCCACGTTCTTCTTCCAAACAAAATGGCGGATGTACGGCGCAATATAATTATTATACATATACCTATAGCTCCCTCCCAATCTTCCCCCACGACTCAGTAATAAGTGAATAGATTTAGATACTTACAACTATAGTTGATTTAAAGTGGAGGGTGGAGGAGGCGCTCATTAAGTAGGTAGGTACATAACAATTTAGAAACTGAATTGTTTATATTCTAAATCGGATAAGATTTTTATTTCCACAAAAAGCTATATAAATAATAAAATACATATAGGTAATACCACAGAACATAAAATTGCAGATAGAACTTAACTTAGTTTAGTATGAACCATCAACTTAGTTTAGTATGAAAACAGATGAAAACCAGTGTCTCCGGGTTATTTTCGCACACAAAACTATTCATCACGAACTAAAACATTCACTAACGTAAAGAAATGTAGAAACGCTTTATGGTTATGTTTTTACTTAATCACTTTTTTCAAAATTCACAGTTTTGGGAATGTTGTGGTAAAATATACTTGGGATGGCAGCAAAATAAGTTTTGCAGCAAATGCAAATAGAGCAAATCTAACTTCCTTTGCAACAGTGCGGTGGTGCGCCTCAGGCCTGCCCCGCCTACATGTCCTCTCTAGTTAATTTGTTTGCTCTGTGGGACATACTATACGTATTACGTAGGTATATTGCTTACAGAAAGTCACTGAAAGAAAATGTACTTGGAACATACGTAGGTTTATTTATTTATTTATTTATTGCAGTCAACAGCATTACAAAATAATTTCTTATGACTTAGGATTTATACTTACAAAAGATTACAAAATAATTTCATATGACTTAGGATTTATACAAAAGAAAACAGTAGAGTAAGTAGATATATAGATAGATACGTATAGGTTTATTTACTGTATCTTGTAGAGTGGGTATCTAGATATATAGACACCTATTGAAAATAAAACGCCCAGAGACATTCACATGATCATAATTTTTATTTATCGAATTAATTTCTCTTTCACTACCTATATCTACTGCATACCCAAAACACACAATGACCAACGTCAAAACGTTCTCAAAAAAGGCGCACAAAATTGAAATCTGTGAAGAATCTATAGTCCTTAGTAGTTCCAGTACCGGACTACAGTAGTTACCTACTTATAGGTATTTAGTTTTTATTTCGTAGGTTTTTACTTTTTAAGCATGAAGTTGGTGTGACAGTTGGTTTCGATGCCAATTTTGAAATGGCATTTGCGTGGAACTGATGAGAATCTGGGACATAAAAGGCCTGAAATTGTTTCAATAATATTTCATTTAAAGGATCCAAAATAATTGGTGTGTAATTAGTAAAATTGCTCGTCGACGAATATCTACCACAAAGGCATATTAAATTAAGGGTTTGTTAATTGAAGGTTGTAGCGGATGCCGGAACAAAGCGAACACGCGAACTATTTGTTTCTTTTCCACGCTTACCTTATGTCGCAACTTTATATATCTATCTATAGGTACCTACCTACCGAGGAAGGTTTAATTCTAAAGCATCGAGATATGCATACTTACCTATAAATTCAATAAAAACCACAATTTAAATATATTATGATTCTACGAAAATCTAATTTATTTACAGTCTGTTACTGACAGGTATATTTTGCCAATATGCAAATTGGTAGAAATGTAACTTTTGATGACTTCTGCCAACACTATAGTCACCACCTATACTTACGATTCTGACCATCTTCTGACCCTTTAAAATCCTGTTCTTAGCTTAAATCTCTTACGTAAAAACTATCTATATCTTTCGAGATTTCATGTTTAATCAGTGATCTTTCTTACGTAAGTATTTATCTATAGGTAGGTACTAATATTATAAAGAGGTAAAGTTTGTGAGTATATTTCAGATTGTACCTAAGGGGATGAATCTGGATGGATCTACTGAACCGATTTTGAAAATTATTTTACCAATAGAATGCTACAGTGTTCTTGAGCGTCATAGGGTACTTCTTATCCCGGAATTCCCGCGAGAACTCTGAAATTACCGCGGGTGAAACTGCGGGGGAACAGCTATTAATAAATAACGAAACCGATCATAAATGTTCAAGCAGAGCACCCCGACGTGGTAGGTGAGGTTAGGTTTGTACTATTGCTGCACAGTCGAGCACGCCACGATGCGCAAGTCAAACCAGCGCAAATACCTACCTACCTATAGACCACTTAACTTTTTAACAGACTTCCTTTTTGAAGTCACGTCGCCTTCTGATCAAGAAATCAAGTTTACCTAAATTAATAAAAACAAAAATACAACTATTTGTTCGTAGCACAAAATATTCTACTCTTAGATAAGAGGTACCTTATTCTGTATCTAATCTAAGTCAAATTGGTGGTATACCTACAGTATTTGCACTGCAACTTTAAGGAAAAACGCTCAATCATTTAAAATTAAATATAGCGCATATAAAAAATACTACTTTTATTTTCTCTCATAGATATTTATCATAAGGTAGTTTTTTGTGACCAATATAAGTTGTGAGTTGTGACTGATTGACACATAATATAAGTCCGCCGTAATATCCCGTCTTGCCACCAACAGCGTAGTTTTTAGAATTGCTGTTTTTTTTTTGCTTTAACCATTTTTTCTTGGCAGGTACACATCGTGTCCCGATTTATAATGAATGGCGTGTGTGTAAGATGGCGCGGATGGCTCGACCTGGAGAGGTTGGACGGTGCAGGCTGCCTGGAGCTGGACGAGGAACGAGCTGCAATAGAGGACGCGGCGTTGCGCGATCAGATCGAGCGCTACAACCAACGGCTGCGCGAGTTCGAGGATAAGCAGCGTGCGTACCGCGAGCACGGCGAAGAGTTGCGCGCGCACTCGCACGCGCACGCCCAGCGCTGCCACCAGGCGCGGCAGCCGACCCACGCGGCGCACCCGCCGCACCCGCACACTACACACCCCGTGCACATTAAGCCTCATTCTCAAGGAGCTCTCATTTCGTAAAACTGTTTCGCGTATTGCCTGATACTCACTCATCTAACAAACAATCGCTTTGTTTAGACTATATAGATGCCAAATACTAACCTATAATATTTCTTTTGTTTGTCTCCTATTTTGGTGTTACCGATAGTTTCTTAGATAAAACGAAACCTTCTGATTGTAATTGTACCTAATCGTTTTTGGGCGTGGATCAATGATATCTACAGTATGTCAGTATAAGTCTCGATTTAGTGAAGTTTAAACTTAAATAGGCTTTAAACAGATCTGTAAAAATAATTATTCAGGTTTAATTCATTGGTGATTAAGCTTAAAATTTGATGTTGAAAAGTTTGGGTTCGATTTTATTACGTTTCACTAAGATGAGATTTAATTGTCGATGCATTAGGTAAGTTTAAAATGTAAGCTCTCGAATTGTTTCTTTATACCTACCAGTGGCGAAGGGTGAAATATTGAGAGAGGGAAGCCGGAAATCTACTTTGATTTCAACTTATTCAACTATTAACTGTTCCCCGCGGTTTCACCTGCGATAATTTCGGAGTTCCCGCGGGAATTCCGGTATAAAAAGTCCTTCCCTGTATCCCTGACAACGTTCTCAATTACGGTAGAGAGAGATGTTGCGTCTGAAGGGAAGCCGGTGGGAATCGGCTTCTATGGTACCTTCGCCACTGATACCTACGTATGCACCTGTAATGTAGATACTAGATAGTAACTACCTATACAAGTATACATATTTTATAATTCATTTGACTTAAAAGATTCTAATTTGCTATACTCTCTTAAGTACTTTGTTTTCTCAAGTCTGGAAATTTGCATCTATAGTTATAAATTACAGTTTTTTTTTAATTACAATAATCTAAGCTTTCGTATATTCAATACATTGCAAAATAAACGTTTATCGTAAAAAAATAGTGTGGGACTGGCTATGACTAATTCCTAGCTAAAAAACAAAACACAAATATAGAGTAGGTATATCTATTGTATTTTAACTAAGTACTTATATCTTACCTGTAAAACTGTGGTAGTAGGTAATGATGTCTAAAATCAATATATTCATTGTATGCTATAATTATGGCCTTATGACCAGTAGGTACCTATCACCAACAAAATAATAATGATTGTTTGAAATCATTGTTACATTTTTTTTTTACTTTATGATACCTATAAGTACATCCTATTGAACATTATCTTATGTTTAACTTGAATTATTTCATGTTATTTAATTTTAAGTTAGTTTATTAATTATTCTAATTTTTATAAATCAGAACAAAAACGATTGTGATAGTAACATGTAAATAAATATTTAAGACTTGCTCTGTTTCTGTTTATCATATACATACCTTACATAGTACATACCTACTTACCTACCTCAGAGATTACCAAGTGGGCAATGCCCAACCTTATAGATTAGATGAGAATCATTAGACTATTAGACCAGTGTCATAAAAGCCCATTCAATAACAATCAACTAAATAGTAATATTGAGGGATTAGACACGTCTTAACGTTTTTCGTCAACTTTGGTGCAGAAATCACAAAATAACATCTTTTAAATCGACGAAGCTTATGTCTAAAATTAATAACTAACTTTTGTTATAAGAAATATTTCTTTTAAAATAAAAACGTAAGTATCTATGTACGTACGTACTTATCCAATATACCTATCAATAACATGTAAATAAATTCAAAATTGGACATGTTTAAGAGGGGTAAGTTTTCGCTTTTTGTATGAAATATACAGTTACAATATTTTACAAAAATCATAGTTGGTGCAGTGTGTAAGTATTAACGTAATGATTAACATACTGACTACTGGGCCCTTATTCACTAGATATGACTATAACATGCCAACTAACATTAGTTTAATAAATTAATGTTAGTTGGCATTTAACTGATTAAGTTACATCTCATTAAATGCCAGCTAACATTAAGTTACTGAACATCTCTGATTGCGGCAGTTTTGTTTTCAAAATCTATACTTAACTAAGTATAATCATTAAAGTCGACTCTGAGCGCGGCCGTTAGGCACAGAGGCACTGCTGTAAAAATCGGGTTTTTTATGCGTCTGCAATTTCATGAATTAAAGTAGATACATTACTAGGTATATTTATGTGCTGAGTGATTTTATAAACTAGGTACCTACAGGATAATCTATACTATAATAAAAGAGTATATAGAATCCACGATTCTGTACATTGAATATTTTTAACAAAACTTGACAGGGGACGATAAACGAAGAGTAACCAACCACAAAAAAGGGTTTTTAAAAATCTTTTATGTCTGTCTGTCTTTTCGCAATAATCTCTGAACCTCAGACGAAATAAAAAGTTTTGTATTTCGTCTGAGCTCTGAACCTTCTGAACGGATTTGTCATGCGGTTTTCACACGTAGATTAAGCTTAGCCTGGAGCTACATTATACATATAGGCTTTGTTTCATTGAAATCGGATGTCGGGAAAAAAATTTGTTGTATAAAAACCTTTAGCGCGGGTGAAACCGCGAGGCACAGCTAGTACAATTAATATATAGATACCTACCTATATCAGGCATTTACTTATTAGGTGAATAGAACGCGATAAAACCAAGGTAACGCCTGAATGAATCCATTTACTCTACTCATGAAAATAGCTAATTCTGTGCTGTAACGTGATGCCTATAATATTCTGTCGATGTCGTGCCGACTCGCGCCGGTATATTTTAACTCGCTTTAATTATATACCTACATAGGTACATAAAAGAGAAAATAAAGTTTCAGTGATGATAATGCCAAGAATACTGAACCGAAAATTTCATGATACAAAACTTTAGGGTTTTAATATTAATTATTTTCTTAAAGTAATTATTGTATCTATGCATGAAACATTTAGCTGTGCCATATCGTCCAAGATAGTGTTACACCGCGATGCGCGTATCTGCAATACAGATAAATTTACAGGAGAATAAGTTACTTTTTTTATTTTTTATTTTAACCTCGTTTTTACGTTAGAGAGTAATAATTTATCTTCTGTGTATTGATAATAATTGATCTAATATGTTTATATTATTTATTTAACAATTACTTAATGCACACAAGGACAACATAAAATAATCGTAACGTAATCTGCATGTACAAGGGTCATGCTTATTCCAATCCATGTTTCATGTTATTTATTAAGGCGGTACGGTATTAAATATAAACTGACTACATTGTGGACATTTTAGGCAAGTGGTCATTTCCGACCTAAGGATTTGTCACATACGCGGTTTTGTCCAATGCTATAAATACGCGGATTTACACTATCTCCGACGATGTCGATTTAATTGAAGTAGGTATTAATAGACAAATCCCATAATTATTATAATATCCCATAATTATTATAATATCCCATAATTATTATAATTATTATAATCCCATAATTATTATAATTCCCATAATTATTATAATTCCCATAATTATTATATTTAACGTACCTATTATCATATTAGGTACGCTAAAGTCTTCGAAATCTTTAGATGATATGATCAGTTTTAGCTAGCCAAGTAGCCATGTCATGAAATGGTTGCATATGGTCGGCCTCGTCATCAAAAATATCGATTCTATGATCTGGCTCTGACATAAACACTACGTACCTACCTACTTAATAATTATGATGTTGTGGGACGTTTTTTGCTTTTGTTCCTCTTCCCCATAATACCAATATAACGCAATTAGCCGTAACGTCATTTAATTCTCTGATGGAAGGAACAGACGTTGCAACTTGCAATGCGCACGCGTCGCGCACCTGTGTCCCGGGCCCCGGCCCCGGCCGGCACGCACACGCTGACGTGACGGGCAGCGCTTGCGCCTCGCACCGCCCTCGCTCATTAAACGCAATTTAGACAGCTACGGAAATGTTACCATTCATGCTCGTTGAACACAACTCGCAGCCTGATTGCCCAATTTAAATGGCACTGTAATAGTATCAGTTGCCATGACGCGTTTAAAAGAATAGCAAGATACCTAAAAACTCATTTAAAATTAAATGTGCCTACCTATTTGTTTAGATCTATTTTAAAACTCAATATGTCTTCAACAACCTACCTAGACTAACCTAACTAACCTAGATTAAAGATTAAGATAATAAATTCAAAACGTTAGTGAATTTATTATCTTAATCTTTAATCTAAAGGTTACCTACACCCGATCTAGTGGTTCATGTAGGTATGATGGGTACCTACAAGCAATTGGGTAATATTACATTTTATGCGGAAGTGAGCATTACGCAAGTGACAATGAAATGTTTTCACAGGATGCATTGTGTTGTGTCACAAGGCAAGATGACCGTGGAACTTGAGCAGGTAGATTGTAAGATATCCCTTTTTTGGACATCATTTCATTTCTGATCGATCCTCACAAAAAAACTATGGACTTGTACAAGAGAAAAATCGCTGCTATCCAGATCTGATACACAATGAACAAGACGTGATTTATCGAACCATTATTTTTGCGCAAAAAGCGCAGGTCAGTATCGAAGTGAAGCACCAAAAGGGCATTTCGTGTAATCCGTGAGGCGAGCGTGGGAACGACGCGCGACGCGCCGCACGCGGTTTAAGCTTTTGAGTTTTGAGCACGTCTTATGTAGGTACAATATCTACTGAGCCTAACAGCCTGAGGTCTTGAGAGTAGGTAATGCTCATGCTTATCAAAAAAACAAGGCGTTGGCTGCCGAACCATAACGCCCTAACGTTTGATTTTAGATACTCCCCATAAATTTTCATACCCCGGGCTTGTATGAAAATCGATTCTTAAGGACCTAAACTCCAAAAAGAATAAGTGAAATTGGTCCAGTTGCTTACGCATGATGCCGTGACCAAGGGAAATAGGGATTCGTTTTTATATTTATATAGATATTAATTACACAAAGGCATACAAAAGGCAGCTTTTTATGTTGACTATTATTACCTCAGATTAAATAAAAACTAGTTTTTATTTGGTCTGAGCTCAGACGAAATAAAAAAGGTCTGAGATTTACGTAGGTACCTAATAATCAATTGTAGGTATCTCTAATTCTCTACATCATTAACATTATGTATATCTCGAAAACCCTTCGATTCGCTTTTAAAAACTAGATATCCTAAATGGTAACCCAATTTGTCCAAAAAATATTTTTAGTTTCATCCAAATCCGTTCAGAGCGTGATCGAATAAGAAAAGCTTTGCAAATACTTAGGTAACCTATCCAAATTTTCACAGATTATTTATAAGATATCTATCTACTAGCTGTCCCGCGCGGTTTCACCCGCGATAATTTCGAAGATCCCGCGGAATTATTCCATACAAACTTTGCGAAGTTTCATTTTCATCCTCTTTAGGGGTTGAATTTTCAAAAATCCTTTCTTAACGGATGCCTACGTCATACAAAGAAGACACCCTCCAAGTTTCAGGCATTGATCCATCAGTCATTCAGGAAAAAGCATTTTATATATTGTATAGATGATGAATTTAAAACAATTACTTTATCTCAAGTAGATATCTGCCAGTAAACTCAAAGGCAGATTCTATGGAGAGGAATCCTACCTTACCTTAGTTCTTTGAACTACTCTAAACCTCCTAGATAGATTGGTGCTATGCGCATTGTGAAGTCAGTTTAAATTTGAAAGTGGAATAAACATGATACCTACCGTCTCGGTTCGACGCGACGCGACGTTTTTATAAGGTTTCCCCGAAGACAACACGTGCATCATCAAACGACCGGTCTTGTATCACACTTGAGTGAGCTGAGAACAGAACTACATAGTAGGATGGGTGCTTATGGCTTCCGAACAATAACTTTTAAGACACTGTTCCGATAAAAATGAAAGGTTAAAGTTTTTAGATTGGTAGATCGGTAAACTGTTTATTAAACCAATTTTTTAGATCTATCAAGTGTAGATAGGTAACAATAGGTAGTCTTATAGCTCAAAGCGATCTCTTCCAGACAAATTTAGAATGCAAAAAAAAATGTTGTTTTTTATACCGATACCAAAGATAATATAATACTATAATTATTACTTTACTAGCTGTTCCCCGCGGTGTCACCCGCGATAAATTGGGAGTTCCCGCGGTAATCCCGGGATAAAATGTACCCTACCTACCCTATGTCCTTCTCTGTACCACAGATAATATACCTAATACTAGTCTGTAACTGCCTTATTTCATGAAGATCAGTTGAACCGTTGCAGCGTGAAATCGTAACAAACATTTATTTGGTCCGAGAAACAAACAAACAAACTCACTTTCGCATTTATAATAGATATTGATGTTGAAATTAATGGAGAAAAATATTTTACGATTTTATGGAATTGGATGGAAATAAAGGCTCAGGCCTATGTATTTGCTGAATTGATGATAAAAAATCTGAATAACTATATACATTATTAAGTACAGGGTGACCTAAATATTACGAAATTATAGATAAATGTCAGCATGATCTACCCAGTAGATACCTATCTAGGTGGGTACTTCACCTATAGATACCTAGCATTTGATGCAAAGTGAAACTCTAGTAGTACTCTCAGTAGTAAGTAAACTCTAAGTAGTTAGTTACAAGTGGGTTTTATGAAAAATGAAGAAGATATGAAGAAAGTTTTGCCTACAGTACATGCTACAACTTTATCGCATGCCCATAAAGTTTGGAGCTAAAAGTTCAAAAGTAAATGTTTATTTTAAATCCCTACCTAATTACAGAACTGTACGTTAGGTAGGTACGTACCCACCAAACATCAACTGATGAGTTTTATAGTCGCGCAATGATCGCGCAAAGCAACGGCAATGCGCAGCCGGAGCAGTGGCGCGGCGCTTTGAAGCCGAGTAGCGCCATCATCCACGTGTTGTTTCCTCGAAACGACGTCTGTTTTCTACGAAGAAAACAACCATCATAAAACTTAATATACCTACCTACCTACTGATTATGGTACCCTTTCCCATAAAACGTTATTATGAACAGTTTGTTTATAATAAAAACAGACGCACAGCTCACTGGAAGTTTGAAAGTTAACGTTATATTATTAACTGTAAACATCTAAATACAGGCGTTCTAAGTTTAATTACCTATTGGAGATTAATAATAAATAGTTACTTATTATCAATAAATAATTAGTGGAGAGCCTGGGGAGTTTGACCTCGGAACCCAATTAGGTAGGTAGGCTACTTTGAATGTTGCCCGTTTACCTATTTCAAGCGCCGCAGGTGAACTTCGGTATTCTTACGGGAACTTCATTCGGGGATACTGTAGCAGCGTATCAATGGAAGAATTTTTAGAATCGGTTCAAAAGTTTGAATAGTTTCCCACCCTTAAATTTACAAAAAAACATTATGTACCAAGTTAACATTGCCTATACCCTTACAAATCATATCGATGCGTATATAGCAAGACTGATTAATTTAATAAATATTAATTATAATAATCTAAGCACTGTCGAGTATCTGCTGGCCTGCACGTGTGGGATAATCCCGCCTAATTGAGAGCGAGCGTCCACTGATCCCGAGATCATCAGGTGCTCGTCGTCAGAGCGGAAGAGAAGGGAGATCGCTTTGAAAATACAACTTAATGCCAATACCGCCCCTTAATGCATTAAAAGAAAGTTCAAAACCTAAAACCCGACCCTACTGAAAAATTGCAGTCTAATAAGTTCGAAACAAAAAAAAATGTAAGAACTATAATTTTTATCGTCTACTAGCGTCCCCCGTGATTTCATCCGCGGTAATTTCGGAGTTCCCGCGGAGGTTGCGGGAAAAAGTACTCTATGTCCTTCAGTTCCCGAGGGAATTCCGGGATAAAAACTATCCTATCTTTTAAGTTGGACCATATTATAAATGGTTGCAAAATTTTATCAAAATCCGTTCTGTAGTTTCGGAGTCCATCGCGTACAAACAACGCGACACGTGATTTATATATATTAGAATTAGATTAAAGGTTCTTAGCGGTTTCATGCGGACGTTATTTTGGAGTTCTCGCGGAAATTCCGAGATAGAAAGTACCTACCCTATGTCCATTTTTGTATAAGTACTTATCTGACAAGGTTTAATTTAAATCGTAGATATAATACAATTTTTATAATATATATTAAAAATGTCAACCAAGTTATCTATACTCAGACTAATCTATAATAATCCTACACGGGTCGTACCTATGTCCGAGCAAGGTCCTTAGTCTACAAAAGTCCGTCCCCTATAGCCTCCCTATTGCTATTATAAATATATTATATTTTATTTATTTAATAGGTAGGTAGGTATCTACCTACATGGGCGTATACCTAGTACCTACCCAGGTTCTGGGGCCGGCCGGCAGTCTCCACAACGTTTTGACAACGTTATCGTGAGGTTATCGTATCGATCGTTAACTAGAGACCCAAAAACCATAACGATCAACATCATTGCAGTAACCAGAGAGAAGGTAATCACTACGTTTTAGTAACCAACATAACACTGGACTCAAAACTTGCAATTCACGTAATGTTGGTTACTATAATGATGTTTTCAGGTGTACGTTCCGTGGATTCGCACAAATGCACTCGAACGCGCTCGAACGCGCTCTGTACCTACCCGTTCTGTGGCTTGGTGAAATTTTACTCTGACAGCTGTCAGAGCGTAGTTTCACCCGTTCCGTGGCTCAGAGTGCAGCAACCAAACAACCATCTCCGAAGCAAATTAATTTTCACTCTAACAGATATGTATTGTTTATGAAGTGTCAAATTTTGCGCCAAAAACCGAATTTGTCGAAAAAGAATTCAATCGGAGTTCTTAAGAACAAAGGAGAGGTGTCGTAGTTACAAAAAGTTTATAATGGGATGCAAAACAGTGTTATTCGCCATGTGAATTGAGAGAAAACAAATGGCGCCTGAAATTTCAAATATTTTGAGGTTATAAAAACAACTCGATCGTTCTGTGGCTTGGTTGCAACTCAAACGAGTGAAATTTTAACCGAACAACTGCGCCCAAACCCACGGAACGCACACCAGGGCGAGCGAAGCGAGCCCTAACACTATCACACTTTCAGATTTGAGCTTAGGACACAGTCATTCAAATATATTTATGGATGTGTTATCTATCATAAAAATATTATTTCATTTACATTTGAAAGAAACATATTTTTACTAGGTACCTAATTAGCTTTGGTAATTAGAATTTTATTTTACTCCTAAAGTCCTAACGCTGTCTCCTAAGTCCTAATCTGTCGGAATTAAGATACTCACCTCTGGTACTCACATGAAATTTTATAATAAGAAATTGTGTCAATATTTCAAAAATAGAGCTTTAGATTATCATGAAAAATTTACCAAAAAATTCTCAATAGTTTGGTAAAATATTCAACTTTTAATTTTGTGAAACGGAACGTTGCAACGAAACACCAAACCTCAATCACACCAATTGTTTTTTTGAAACATTTACCTCTTGAAAGGCAAAAGAAACTAAGTCAATTCTTTACTGGAACTTTTGGAAGTAATTCGACACAGTTCATATTGAATTTCGCTTTTGGATATTGAAGTTAGCTGTCTGTTAGTGTCACTAACCCTGTCAATACGACAGTGGCATGTCCATCACAGATTAAAGGCGTAATTTTAAACTAGTGACGTCATTCCGAGTTCCAGCGGTAAAGTCAAAAGTAGGAACTTTGAAACGCTCTATTTGTTTAATTTATGCATATATATTTATTCTTTTTCTTGCTTTGTTTAAGTAGGCCATATATCTTTAAAATTGACTGGAAAAAAATCATACAAGTACCCTATTATAAAACTATATTAGCTACTACTTACGCCATCTGTTCAAAAACGAAAGAACTACCATACTCCTTGGTCTCGGCTCAGGGTAATAAAGAAGGGAGTTTGGTCACGGACCTATGGGTGGAAGTGGGTGGTTGTGCATGACGAAAATGAGAAAAAAAAATTCCTGACGTTTACAAACTCATGAAGACTTTTGGAAAGGTCTCAAAATTTCTGGAATAATCTAGAAAGTTCTAAAATGTGTAATATTTGTCGCGATGTCTCGCGAAATGTAAATAGCAACATTCTATCCAGCGTTGTCTCAGAACAAAGTTATTCTTCTGAGAGCGTTGTCTAAGATTGTCTGTGGTGAGACTTTTGGCGGGGAGATTTTTAGCAGAAAGGACCAGGGGCGGATCCAGGGGGGGCACTGGGGGCAATTGCCCCCCCTGAAGACCTAAATAGGTACCTACTTTAATTAGACCTTAGAAAAATCTTCGCAAGGTTGTGGCTTTTCACCAAAGTTTCATCGTAATTTGAATAGAAATATACGAATGAACCTGAATGAACGAACAAATATTCATTTTTAAAACTCTATAAATTATTAGTTCGTAACGAACCTCTATGGAAGTTTGTATCTATTATTGTAAAACAAACACAAAATCTGTCAATTCTTTCTCGTTAAAACAAATTTTCTGTTTTAAAACTACGTGCCGTATGGTATATTTCTCATTTAAAAGGAGAAGTTTCTGTGTTTGGCTGTATATATGTTTTTACAATTATCCTTATATATGTAGTTTCTCTATCCCTTTTCTTTAACTTCATCCAACATCCTTGAGACTTGGAAGTAAGCTATTGTGATTTCACTTCCCAAAACTAGTTGGTACCTAACTCTTCTACTTTTTTCCACGTTCAAAGCAAATCTATCCATATTATTTATTTATATTATGTTATATGTAACTGACGAACTAAATGGAATTAATAGAATTTCGATTTTTATTCCCCGTCATATTGTACCTCTGTGCTCAAAAAATAGTCGACGACTTTTATCACGTGCGGTGCGCGATGAATTCGGATTTGGAAAAAATTTTGGGCAAATTTCCAAAATTTATCAAATTTTTCTTCTGTTGACTGTAAATTTTAAAATCTTCTATGGTCAAAAACATCTTTTTGTTTCAATAGTACCTATTTTTCCGTATCTCGTCATATGGACGAAAATTATTCACTTCTCTGAGTTTTCTGCGTTATTTCCCAAATTTTCTCCTCATTTTACTAATCCAAGGAGTAACCTTCTCCTTTTTGTTTACGCCGATGAATCTGACAGAAAAGTAATTGAAATTGAAATTTGAAATTGAAAAAACTTTATTTGACACAACACAAAGATTTACAGCATACGTATACAACAACTAGACATAGTAACGCGATAAGTTGGAGCGGCTGCAAAATGTGTGTGCTTTACATATTCGCCAGGCGCACTACACATATTCTTTGTACCATCTTTAAAGTGCTGAGGGATCCCAAATCACCGACTTACTTCAAAGAAAGTTTCAGATTGCTTTATGTCGGTCGTGAAGCTACGTCAGGTAGTTAGGTAGTTCTTTGTTCTTCTGATCACGAAACACGTTTTTATCACATCACATGTGCACCTCTGATGGTATTTTTTCTCAGTTTAGTAAAAAAATCGCTATTAACCATAACACTTCCCATTATTTTCCTATCACTTTATAGATACAAACCTACAAAATTTTAATTTAAAGTTGTTAATTCAGGTCAGATTCGCTGGAACGTAAATTTTTCATTTTTTACTTTTATCTGTTGTAGCTTCCATGTAGATTATTTTATGCATGAAAGTACAAGTTGAAAATAATGAAATACTAAAAAAACTTTGATTTTACAGAGAATCGTACTCAAAAACCGCTATATCTACCTAAGCTCTATCGTTTTCGACACCACATTTTTTTTAAATATGAAAAACATAAAACTAAAAAGCTAAAAACAACAAAATACCGACTTAATCCATCAGACAAAAATACATGTAATACTATTGTTGGTTTGTGCTACCACTTTTTGATTTAAATTCGGTGCCAAGCCCGCTTACGTCTACCCACTTGGGTTGTTCAGCTCACAACGAACTCGTGGCGGGACTGGACTTAGCCCATGTACCTACGCCATATTTGGCTTGTCACCGACTTCAAATAATAATAGTAGTCAAGTGGTAGAATAAAACAATAATAACTACTGGTACTGGTATAATAACTACTGGTAATAACTACCAAAAATAAACTTACGTGTATTTTTGTCTGTTGGATAAAATCGATATTTAGTTATTTTTAGCTTTTTAGTTTTGTGTTGTTGGAAGTCGGTTTTAATTTTATTGTTAAAATTTTGTTTATTTCTTGCTTTCAAGTGAGTCCGTTTGTAAATTTATCTAAGTTACAATAGCCTAATGTCAATTGCTCATCGCCTTTTACAAAATACTGCTTTTACCGACGGGACGACAGGGACGTTGATTGTTGAGGAGTTCTCCTGGTACGTCATCATCAGTTCCACTTTACCATATACATTGTGACGAGCATAAATTATTTAGGAACCATATTAAAGTTAACGAATCGGAACTCGTGAAATACCTTTTATTGAGTAGTTCCGATGACCATCTGTGGTCTTCATCATCAGTTTCACTTCTTCAAATTTTGCTTTCCAAAAGCAAATAAACGATTTACTATAAAAAATACAAAAATCGCTATAGGTGTGTCTGTAATTTTTGAAGAGTTCTCTTGATTTCTCCATGATTCCATCATCAGGTTCTCGATTTGGTGACAATGGGACCAACTTGGGAGTATACCCTTTCAAACAACAAAATCAATTTTCTAAATCGGTCCAATCGAAACCCGTGAAATACGTATTATTGTTGAGTAGTTCCGATGAACACTTGTGGTCTTCATGATCAGTTCCACTTCTTCAAATTTTGCTTTCCGAAAGCAAATGAACGATTTACTATAAAATATACCCAAATCGCTATAGGTGTGCCTATTATTTTAGAAGAGTTCCCACGATTTCCCCAAGATCTTTTGAGGATAATAAAGATTCTTAAACCATAAGATCCCATCATCAGATCCCACTTGGTGGCAATAGGACCTAATTGGGAGTATACGCTTTCAAACAAAAAATGAATTTTCGAAATCGTTCCAACCCTAGCTTCGAGTAATATAAAAAAAAAACATACAGCCGAATGCGTAACCTCCTCCTTTTTGGAAGTCGGTTAAAAAATCGCGAAACATACACACAGATAATATAATACATACATAAGCTCAATTCAAATGCTCTCAATATGAAGCACTTAAATTTTATTAATGGACTTTTTTGTCTATCCTGTTAATTCAAAAAATTTCATGGTGCAACCAAATTGCCCCCCCTCAACCAAATCCTGGATCCGCCCCTGGAAAGGACGTCAGTTTTATTTTTATTTCTTTGTTTTTAAATTAGTTTATCGTGACTTATATTGTATGAATGTGGTGAATTTAGCATAATAGTGATCCATTAGTGATGATCACTGTGCGGAAACAGTGAAATAAGATGAAATAAGGCGTTCTTCGGGATGTTTTCGTTTTACTATACAACTTCCCACAGAGCGTCCTATTAAAGTTCAACTGTGATGATTTGCTGCCAAAAGTTCCGGTAAAGCATCGAAATGCATCTCACCAATGCATTCCGAAGTAAAAAATATCACTGAATTGGCTGTATGGACTTAGCTACCTTTGCCTTCCCAATTGGGGTAAATGTAAAGGGATAAAACGGATAAAACTGAGGATAAAACCATCGAAATAATAAGTACTACGTACAACCAACGTAGTGATTACCTTCTCTCTGCGTACAACTGGAAGATACACTCATCGAAAACAAACAAGCTAAAAGCGACCTAAACTGCACCACTATAAAGTTGCTATTATAGGTAAACTGGTCAGCGAGCTGATAGAGAAGGTAAGAACGGAGTCAGTGTGTCGCTCTCTCACTATTGCCAGGAAATAGTGTGATACACTTTAGTAGATTTCAAAATTTCGTAAATGTTGTCTTATAAAAATATAGGTGGATCACCAAAATTATGCATTTTTAATAAGTAAAAATTACACTATTCAGTATATTATTATTGTTATGAAATAAGCTTGAAATCTTGATACACGAACTAGTTTTAACTTCATGGTACGTTTTATTAATTTGTTTAAGGCGACACTGAGCAAGACGGCGTCGCGTCTGTTCCTTGCTCAGAACAATAACTGTTATTGTTCTGAGGTTCCTTGACATTGTTGACATCACTGAGAGTAGGGTGACAATCTTTTCATGACGTATTTAAATGACCAATTAAAGCTATACTTTCATATAGTTAGTTTAGAATAAAGCAGATATTAATGACCTTTCTATCTAGATATATAAATAAAATTCAAGTGTCTGTTTGTAATCTCAAATTAATAGCTTTTCAATAAATGCATAAAAAAATATATACGGTACTAACATAAAAAAAAGGTGTGTGTGCGATTCACACACGATAGAAGTGAAACTTCAGTAAATCGACAAAAGAATGAGATGAATATAATATATAACAAGGGTAGGATAATTACAAAGTTTAATTGTTTAAAAATGAAAGTATTTTGATTAATTTTAAAAGATATTTTATATTTTATTTAACATATGTTACATAATCTATTGCTCAAGTTCCATATTTTTAGAAAATATTCATCCGTCTTTAAATTGTTTTTTTTTTCCTATAAATCTAAATTATAAATCATTTTGTTAATTTAAAAATTATTAAATATAAGTTTAAATTAAATTAATTTTTTTAATATTTTAATTCATGAATTGTAAATTAAGTACATGTTTTTAAATTAAATTTTTAAGTTTTTTCATTTAAATTATTATTGAATTGATTTTTTTTTAATTATTTAAAATTAAATGATGAAAGTTAGTATTAATTATTGGTACTTTCAATCATTATTTACTAAATTATATCCCATTGGGACACTATTTTGTTGCTGAAAGTGGTCTAAAACAGAAAAAAATAAAGGTTATATACGTGGTGTATTGAGGTTGTATACAGTGGTGGTCATATAATTAAGAACGATTTATATGTAGACCTCATATTGAAATTAAAATGTTCATAACAAAGATTTCACTCCTTCCTGGAAAATAATGAATATACCATTAGTTTCAACGTTTACAAGGCTAACAAAATCTGTAATAAAAACAGGAAATAATATTTAATTTACCAGTTAATTCGTTGACAATTAAATATTGGTAACATCGCAGTAGCTCGGAGGCTGGACAAATAATTAAGAACGAAACATTTAAAAAAAAAAATATTAAAGATAATTTAAGAATTTAGGTATGGCTTCAATTGATTTAATTTGACAACTGTTATTCAATAAAATAAAACAGGAAAAATTGTTATAAGGGGGCGTAAATTAATATTCTGTACCATTTCCTTAACTGCAGATAACTGCATAACAACGGCGCATCATGGATGTTATTAACTACTTACAGGTTTTAATTTAAAAAGTGTTTTGAAGGTTATTTATCTTACCAGAACGTTTGTTTGATATCTTTTTTTTATTGACACCAAATATGTTCAATTGGATTAAGACTTAGACTGTTTAGTGGCCAATCAAACACTTTTACCACTTGCCTGTCAAGGTAGTTTTTAGAAGTGGATGGTAGTGGTCTGAGTGAGTAAGCTGTGTTTTGGATCATTATCATGCTGAAATGTCTTTATTACCGAAAGATAAAATCATTTGCGTATGGCAACATACATTTTTCGAGTATTTGTTTGTATTAGTATTGGTCCATGTTGCCTTTTACCAGCCTAGTAAGTCCTACGTCATAACTAGAAAAACAACCCCAAATTTTTATGTTTTCACTGTCATTGTCCACCATCCATTTAGTGTATTTGGGGTCGAATGTCTTATTCGCAGGTCGGCGTACATACCTACTGCTTACCATCAGAGCATACTTTTTTATCTTTGTTTAATTCGAAAAAAGTATGTAGGTACCTAATTCTATTGCGACTATGTCCAAATTCCATAGGTACTTCCTTCCAAACGCTAGTCGGGTCTGCCCTCAGAAGAATAACTCTGCCTATGGCGTAATGTCAACATGGGTACGTTCCTTGTTTCTCTGTCAAAAAACTGTGCCTCCACAAAATGCCTTCAAACAGTGCCCCAGTGACTGTCATCGAAAACTTCATTTTTGATCTCATTAGAACCTTTAAACTGGCCCCGCTTAGCGAGGTGAACTATTCTTAAACGTTTCTGGGAGACGTTTTTCTAACTTTAGATTTGCGCGGAATATTCGGAGTGGTCTGATGTGTATAAAAATGCTTCACAGCTTGGTAAACCATCGTTTTTGAACAAGATAAATGATCTGCAATTTTTTAGTATGATCGATTATGACCACGCAGCTTTATTATTATTTCTCTAGTAGCCGAGACGCTAGATTTCTTTTTTTCGATAAAAAATTACCTTAAAACTATTAAAAACCAATAATGGCATAAACACACTATAAAATAATAATGAAGAGCATTTTAAGAAATAATTTCATTTTATTTTTATTTTATTTTATTCACAAAATTAATTTAAAAAAAAGCAATACTATAATCGTTCTTAATTATTTGTCCAGCCTCCGAGCTGCTGCGATGTTACCAATATTTTATTGTCAACGAATTAACCGGTAAACTAAATATTATTTCCTGCTTTTATGACAGATTATGTTAGCCTTGTAAACGTTGAAGCTAGTGGTATATTCATTATTTTTCAGCAAGGAGGTAAATCTTTTTTATGAACATTTCAATTTCAATTTAAGGTCTACATATAAATCGTTCTTAATTATATGACCACCACTGTATATATAATCCATGATCAGTATAAAATAAAAATCAAATTTATTGATTGAAAAACATTGAAATATTAGTTTATAGTTAAAACAGGATTAAAAAATATTTACACTTACCATTTATAACATCAGTCACATTAACACTTATATTTGAACATCTATTTTGATTGTTCAATAATTGTTTTTTACGTGCACGAAATTCGCGACTACGTTCTGTTGAACTTTTTCCTGGATTTTTTTTCATTTTTATTTTTTTTTCATTTTTTTTGCGTCAATATTGACGACACGTTTCGGCATTAGTTTTCGGCACCTTATAAAATTTATTACAAGATATAAGATATAAAAATTGGTGTGCCAATAAATAAATAAATAAATAAATAAATAAATAAATAAAATACTCACAAACACACAGTTAAATAATAACACACCACGCTGACATCTTACTAAAAGCTGTAATACGCAGCCGCATACAGTGTACAGTAGCTCACGTAGTTTTCACATACACTAACACATGTTAAATGCTCAAATACAAGCACGTATTAAACAGTGTGCAATATACATACACACCGACATCTGCTCTCTCGCTCTGACTCACAAATTACAGGCGACTATGCTTAGAAGACGGGACGGACGGGAGACGCTACGAAGTATGGGACAAAGAGGAGAGACCGATAAAATAAAATAGTATGTATATTTCTGTCTCATCATGTCTGTCTTTCCTGGCTTCATCCTACACATTTTTGTATTTGTGTCTCTTACCTGTCGTTTTTTCCGTTGCATCCGGTTTGAAATCACAACGATTCTAAAGAAGTTTCACTTCAACAATTTTTAAAATTTTCTGTCTGTCTGTCTGTTTGTTCCGGGTAGTTTCTGAAACGGCTGGACCAATTTTAACAGGACTCACTGGCAGATAGTTGATGTTATAATGATGATCTCTGAAATTAACGCGGATGAAACCGCGGAGAACAGTTATTTTTCATAAAATTAGCAATGGTATCTTTTGCGAGAAACTTTTAAATCAATTACATTTTAAAGTATTGTATGTATGTATGTTATGTACATTTTAAAGTATTGTACTCATGTGTGTCCCACAAGTATTTAGTGTTCGATCTGCCCAAAACAATGAACAGCGTATCTCAAAATGGCTCCCTCTTGCCTTTATAATATGTGCTTTTATCGTACTGTTACAGTATGTGCTGTTACAGTATTTAAATAATCGAAAGGAATGTCTCATTAGTTGCATAAAATTATGGTCATATTAATAGAATGAGATAAAATCACCCTGTGGTAACTATCTCTGTCGGCTCGTTTTTCTGCACAGTGCACACTGCACATTCCAGTTTTACGTAGTACTTATTATTTCGATGGATAAAACGATACCACTGAGGTTTCGATTCTTTTACTCGACACCGTAGTGATTACCTTCTCTCTGCTCGACACAGTATCGGTGGTGACATTTCGATAGCTAGAAAAGTATCGGCTATCGATGCTTACTCATATCGAATCGATCATCATCATAGTGTTTGGAATAAATTAAATTAAACAACGGCATGGATTTTTTTTTTTTTCAAATATCGACAGTCAAGCTTGCCAAGTATACAAAATTTATTAGGAAAAGACAATATTGTTGAAAAAATTCAATAAGTATTCCCAAAAAAATATTCACGCACAGCGTTTTATGGGTTAAAATCTCTACAATGTAATTCTAATACGAGTACTTTTGACCGATACCTACTTGATACAGTTTCAAACGGTTTCAAAGTATCCAATATCGATACAAAAAGTACTCGGTAGGTATCGGAAGGAATGTATCAACTATCAAGTAGGTACCTACTTGTAGTAGTAATTCAGTGTTGCCAACGTGGGCGATATTTCGCCATTTAGGCTACTCAGAACGAGAATCGGCAACGAATAAATTTTAAAGCCGACTGGTCGCCTAGTAGGCTACTTCAGTGACAAGTTATTTAAATAAGTCGAATCGCAAATAAGCGTTCGTTTATCTTTTTGAATATAAGTCGTCCGTTTTGGGGAATACCCTGAATTTGTGTTAGCAATTATGTAACCGAATTTAAAACGAAATAAAGTAATACGTTTTTTCATTGTGAATAATGACTAGTTACCGTAATTATCTGTTTTATACTGACTGAAATAGTTCATATCACTTCACTTTGTAAGTTAGTACAACTTCTCTGATTGTTGTTCGTATTATTTAAAACTACTTTAGTTAGACTTTGGAAGTTTCTGTAATTAGACGTTTCTATAAAAAATAGCTAAACACGGTAAATATATTAAACACTAGCTGTGCCCCGCGTTTTCACCCGCAGTAATTTCGGAGTTCCCAGGGGAATTCTGGGATAAAAAGTACCCTATGTTCTTCTCTGTGCCCCTGAAAACGCGCATGCCGAATTTAATCCAAATCCGTTCAGCCGTTTTTGCGTGATTGAGTAACAAACATCCAAACGTCCACACTTCCACATTTATAATATTAGTAGGATTATCATGACGAGTGGGAAAAATTACCAGCATTTAAAAGTAAGTAAAAACTTATGTTTTCTTACTAAGGTTTTCTGTTAAGTAATATTGGGCTACTTTATGCATGAGAAACGGCGATATTAGGCCATGCCACAAACTACTTAGAGATAATACCGTATGTCCATGCGCTGTTGGCAACACTGAGTAGTATCGTTTTATCTTGCCATGTAATAAATTAAAAAAAAAAACGTTTTATCTTGGTAGTTTGGTTTTTTTTTTTTCTTCTTTTTGGACTCAACACTCTTTAGACATATGTCTAGTTAATCTGAGCTCAACACTGAGTGGTAGTTGGTTTTACTTCCCTTTTCTCTGTATATTACAAAGTCTAGTTAATTTGTGGTATATTACTAGCTGTGCCCCGCGGTTTCACCTGCGGTAATTTCGGAGTTCCCGCGGAAATTCCGGGATAAAAAGTACCCTATGTCCTCTGTACCCCTGACAACGTGCATGCCTCATCCAAATTCGTTCAGCCGTTTTTGCGTGATTGAGTAACAAACATCTAAACATCCACACTTTAACTTAATATTAGTAGCCTAGTAGGAGATAGGATTACTCTGAGGTACATATTAATATTGATTGTGAGGAATAAATCACAAAACTCATTACATATACCTAATTATTGTGTACTTACATACGGAAGCAAAATCAATTTATCTTTATGCTACGTTCACACGCGCGCCGTGCAGCCCGGCGGGCTGCCTGGCGGGCTGCGCGGCATGCAGCCCGTCCCGGGCCGGCGGACATTCAAGCTGTTTACACGCACGCCGTCGTGTCAGTCAGTGCCAGAATGGCGAGCAGCGAGGATCTCGGTGTTGTTGCTGCCATATCCTTTGGCTTAACTTATTTTTATTGGAAAAAGAAACAAAATTATGACCATTCCGCCATGTTGTAATATCCGATCGTAGCGACTTTCTTAGCAACGTTGAATGAAGATCCACTCGTCGCGAAAGCGCGGGACAGACTGACTGCCCGCGCGCGTGTAAACAGTCACCGGGCGCCCGCACATTCATCCTTTGAACTTTGCCAAAAAACCGACACTTGCCCGATTCGCGGCATTCACGTTCACAGGCGCGTTCACGGGCTCGGGCGTACCGTTTACACGCTCGTGAATGTGAATGTGCACGTTGAATGTTGAGTTGAACGCACGCGTGTGAACTTACCATTACAGTTTACTAATTACATATTGTTATCACAACGAATTTAAGACCTTCGCGAAGGTCTTAAATAGTTAAATACCTACCTAACACAATGCTTCGCAAAATATTGTATCCAAAAACCAAGCTTCTAATTACAAAAAAAAATTCGTCATCACAGATGAGGACACTATATTATGTGCAAGGTCAAGAGCCAGAGCCAAAAATCAGGGAATATTTTTATTACCCGCCTGATGTATAAGCTATATTATTATAAAGTTTAATTTAAATCCATCCAGTAGTTTTTGCGTGAAAGAGTAACAAACATCCATCCATACATTCTTACAAACTTTCGCGTTTATAATATTAGTAGGATGGTAGTGAGTTTCTAGATTATTTTAGTCACACTCTTAACGAAATTTGACCTGAGCCTGGTCTTTGTACCTCTTTACTAATAATATAAAAAGATTTGATTTTTGTATGTTTGTTTATAATGGATAAACTCGAAAACTACTTAACCTACTAACGTTAACGTTGATGGTAATGTTAGTAAGTTAACCCGTTAAAATGTTGGCCACGTCTATGTAATGCCTAAATTAGCGCACTAATTTACGGGTTAACACGCAGGTGGAGCTACTGAAATTACCTCATAGTTCCTTAATGAATTTCGAAATTCACATACTTAGGTGAAGCTGCAGGGAACTGCTAGTAAAACTTGTTTTCAAAGTGATTTGGCAAAGAGTAGTGGTAAAACCTTTGGTTTCAGTTTCACTACCTACTTTTAATGGGGGTTGTTTTAATTTTTTGTTCTATTTCTAGCTCTTTTTGGATGATTCAAAAATGAAAAACTTTACATCATGCTTCAAAGAAAGAAAATTCTTAGAGTTCTTTTTCAAAAGGATTAGACTTAATAGAACAGGAAGATATGAAAATGAATTTCCTTTTGTTTCATTATGTGGAAGAGAGAGAAATTTTATAAGATGTGATGATGTTCCTATTGTTTATACACACATTGTTAACAAATTGGATCAAAAAGCTGATTTATTGACTTATGGTTATGCAGGTGACTTACTTACAACAGTGCTGCAACCAGAAAAAATTTACATGTTACCATTGACAGGCAGAATATACCATCCTGCTGATAATAAATATGGTGGAATAGGCCTAGTGAGATCTAAGTTAGCCATAGAGCTGAGTAAATATTTTGAGTTTTTTAATGGAGAGAGTCAACCACCAACTCATTTCACATGGAAAAATAAGAGATATGAAATAAATAATTGTTGGTTTCAAGACAAAATAAATGAATATAAAATTAAAATAAATACAGCACTAGATTAATTAACTTTTTTATTTTTTGTTATCATTTTTGTCATGGCTTATTTAGTTAAAGAACCACAGCATAGCCAAGTCTAAACATGGGGGGTTCTCACTCGTACCGCAATAATTCAATAAGTACATTATTATGTGATATTTTCAATAAAAAATTTTTTTTAAGCTCCAAATTGAAGGTCAGTTTGGATGTCATCCGTGACAGTAATCCACACCCTGTGCCCATTGACGGTCAGTTAACGGATGTCATCCGCGGATGTGATCAGTCGGATGTCTTTTGCCATAGTTTCAAAATTATTAGGGTGAAAATATTGGTCTTAAGCTGGGCATTGACGATCATTTTTTCGAATCAGTCGGGATGTAATCTGCTGGCGTCACTCCAAATGGTTTTAAGGTCTCTATATACCCACTACACCGTATCATACCATGACCGTGCTAGGAAAATGTCAGACATAAAAATCAGTCTATGCCCACTTAAAAGTCAGCCACTCAAAATAACCTACGTATGTGCTATCTACTGATCGTTTTGAAGTCGGTGCCAAGCCCGCCCATGTCTGCAATCTAGTGGGAGCAGACTTACCGCCGCACTCAGAGTCGACTTTAATGATTACTTAGTTAAGTATAGATTTTTAAAACAAAACTGCCGCAATCAGATAAGTTTAATAAAGTAATGTAACTAATGTTAATTGGCATTTAACGAGATTACGGTATTACTTAACTAAGTAATCATTAAAGTCGAGTCTGAGAGCGGCCGTTAGTCTAACCAGTTACCTATTTAGCTCGATTTCCGCTTTTAAGTGGGTTGGTTTATAAAGTGACAATTTATCTACCCAAATCGCTATGCTGTAATATTTAAAGAGTTCCTTCGATTTCTCCAAGATCCCATCATCAGATCCTGGTTTCATGACAGTGAGATCACCTCGGGACCCTTTCAAACAAAAAAAGAATTATTTAAATCGATCCAGCCGTCTTCGAGAAATCGCGTAACAAACAAAAAAAAACAACATACAGTCGAATTGAGAACCTCCTTCTTTGGATGTCGGTTAAAAATTAGAAAAAAATATAAGAAGCCAAAAAATTGGGTGTTTTGGCTTCTTATATATATAATTTTTCGTCTTCGACGTAATATCAAGAAGTCGAAAGCATTCATAATTATTATTTTGAAATTACGGCAAAAATCCTGGCCTTATTAAAAAATTAATAATAATTAGTACCAAAAAATAAATAAATAATAAATAACCCTAAATAAACCCCATCGCATTCAATTAGCGCCTAAATTTGTTGTTGAAGCCCTAAGTACGTGGTACCTGCCATGTCTCAATCTGAAATAGACCCCAAAAATGCCCGATAACAACCTCCTAAGGACTATATATATATCGTTAGTACAGTCAGTACTGACGCCACGCCGGGGTGGCGCCACGAAGGTAAAATTCCTTGAGCTAGAGCGATCACAACGAAGTCTACTAAAAACTATGTATTTCAAAAAACGAAGATTCCCCACAGAAAGTTTATATAAGCTAGCAAATGTGCCTTCGATAAGAAAATTGTATATGTTATGGACCAGTGGAGCTAGGATGCGCAGCATGATAAAATTTTATCGAGCCATTTTATCGATTCTCGTCGACATAATATATCGTTTTGTCTACCAGTGGTAAAAAATGTTTAACCGAATCTAGTCTTAACTCAATACCCCACTACTGCACTTTTTTGCTTGGACGCCCACAAATATTTGTCGTGTCGACAATTTTATCTTTCGTTCGATAAACATATCATGTTGCGCATCCTAGCTCCGCAGGTGATTAATGCGGGCATTATTTATAATGCTCGAGCATTATGAATAATGTCTAGCTTTATCGGGCTAAGTGATTAATTACTATCTTAACTTCATTATTTATCACATTGCTAGGTCATTATTATAATGCTACATGACAATTGGGCAATTTGATAATAAAGCTATATTTAACGCGGTGCGAGGGCGGGGAGGCCGAGGGAAGTACGCATGGCGTGACACGCTTTGGCCAATCAGAGACCGCCATTCAGCGTGCGGCTCGTGCGGCGGACTTCAAGCGCCTTCAAGCTTCAAGATTATACAACGTATTAATGAATTAACTGAAAACCTGATACACCCCATTTAAAAAATTAAACAATAATATGATTAAAATATATTTTAAGTCGAAAAAATGTATACTTTAAAAGTTATTCAACATTAGTTTGTGTCTACGAAATTCCAAGCGCTACGCCCGCGCCTACCAGTTCGAATTTTATTGCTGCGGGCGGTGCACGCGCCAAATATTGTATTATAAATAATTTAGACCTGTGGAGCTAGGATGCGCAACATGATAAAATTTTATCGAGCCATTTTATCGATTCTCGTCGACATAATATTTCGTTCTGTCTACCAGTGGTAAAAATGTTTAACCGAATCTAGTAATTAACTCAATACCCCACTACTGCACTTTTTTGCTTGGACGCCCACAAATATTTGTCGTGTCGACAATTTTATCTTTCGTTCGATAAACATATCATGTTGCGCATCTTAGCTCCGCAGGGCTAGTAAAAAAAAAAACATAACCTATATTAAAACATGTGCGATCGATTCGCTAGTCGATTCTGAGGAAACTACTTTCTAGTTTTCAGTTAATTCATTAACACGTATATCAAGATTATCAGCGTTTGCGAAGATTTGACGTCATGTCTGTTGGAGAAACAGAGAAATTGATTGTTCCAGTCAAAGACAATATGATTAGGTAGTTAGTTAAATGACAATAACAATAAAAAAAATTGTAATTAAATATGTTTGTATTACTCTGCCCAAAAGGTGATGGGCAATATGTATAATGCCCGGTCAATTTGATTATTTGAATAATTATTATCAAATTGCACTCTCATACTGGGCATTTTTCATAATGACCGGGCATTATGTATACTGCCCAATTTATCACTTGGTCCATAACATATATAACAAATGCAGTTGTTAGGAAACAAATCTATACCGTATGACCCTGGGACAATTAGTAAAAGACGCAAGGATATAGTCGCTAATGTACCGTTGGTAAAAACTACTTTTGCAGACAGACAGTTCACCAAGCGCGCAGCCAAACTTTACAACACTATTAATACACAAGAGCTACACATATACTCGAAACCATCTTACGAATGTAAAAAGTTACTAATCAAGTGGCTGGAACCAAAATCCGCCGAGCAAATTGAGGAGCTGGTGAGTAGCTGGTAGTGCATGCAGTAGCTTGTCACAAATCCCAAGATGCTTAACATCGTAGGGCTGGCTTCTCTTCAGTTCTTCACTAACACTCTTCTCGTAAAATGGGTAAATGTCCGTTTTTCTGGCAACAGCTTTCAATCCTATATCTAAACCTAAACACGTTATACACAGTGTATTATACACATGCAAATCTTGCATATTGCAAGTTATACATAATACACTCATAATATAATATAATCATAATACCCATACACACACACTCACCCACTCGACACACACCCTTCCGTACGACACACACACATACACACCCACCCTCACACACCCATATACACACGCACACTCTCGTCTCCCAATCGGCATGTTGACTAATTTTTATTTTTTAGTTCGTCTTGTAGATTATTAAAAAATATTGGACACGTATTTTTTCTTTTTTTACGTAAACAAAAAATAACGGCGATATATTGAGTTGAAATTTCGCGTGACGTCACTATTCTGACAGTTTGTATGGCGGTTTTAGCGGTTAGTGACGTCACGACCCCCTCACCCTAAACTTTAATGCGCTTTATCTCTGTATATTCTAATTTATTTGAAAAAGCAAAAACTACGTGTCTATTGTTTTTTTATTTTCTAACTGACGGACTAATTAGAATTTTGATTTTCACATCCCCATTCCCCCATCCCCTTCTTCCCTCCTTGTCAACTTGTTCTGTACTCCTAGCTTAAATTCAGGAAATTGTGCAAGTTTCCTTTTCTTAAGTTAAGTTAGAAATTACCTAATTCTTTATAACGTTAACCTGGTTTTGCATTACTACTTACTACTAAGTTTAGAAGAGCGGTGACTCGCAACACGGGCGTAAGCTTACTGGGAGCTCCTGCCACTGATGGTTAAAAAAACAAACATGTAACAACAAATAAATAAATAAAAAATAAAAAATACTGCCGCCTGGGCTAGGGGCGGGGGAGGGGCAGTAGCCACGGATTACAATAAAGTAGCCACAGATTACGCTAAAGTACAATTTCAGTTAAAAAAAAAGACTCGGCTGCCTGCCGTGGCTACTGTCCCTCCCCCGCCCACAGCCTGGCTGGCAGTGTTCCCAATTTAGGTACAACAACAAATTTAGGCGGTAAATGAATGCGATGGGATTTTTTTAGGGATATTTATTATTGTTTTGTTACTAATTCTTATTAATTATATATATAATAATAATAGAAGGGCCTAGTAGTATAATAATATATGTATATATAATAATAGGGCCAGGATTTTCGCCGCAATTTGCACCACATTGCAGACATGGGCAGGCTTGGCACCGACTTCAAAATGATCTACTTAGGTAGCACATACGTAGGTTATTTTGAGTGGCTGACTTTTTAGTGGGCATAGACTGATACCTACTTTTTAATACAAAGATTATTTTTATATTTGACATTTTCCTAGCATGGTCATGGTATGATACGGTGTAGTGGGTAGAGACCTTAAAACCATTTGGAGTGACGCCAGCAGATTACATCCCGACTAATTCGAAAAAATGATCGTCAATGCCCAGCTTAAGACCAATATTTTCGCCCTAATAATTTTGAAACTATGGCAAAAATCTTGGCGCTGGGTGGATGACATCCGACGGATCACATCCGCGGATGACATCCGTTAACTGACCGTCAATGGGCACGGGGTGTGGATTACTGCCACGGATGACATCCAAACTGACCGTCAATTTGGAACTTTTATAATTATTTGACAATATAGATATAAAATAATGGGGAGTTTTCCGATTAGTTACGATTAGCTCTAATGCCTTAGCTAGATGGCGTAACGAGCGTAGTTGACCACTCTCGTTGTGTAAAATTTAGAAACCTCAAAAACGGTGATGGTGTAATTATTATAAAGTTTTAGTTTATTTTACAAAATTTTGATGGTTTTTACTAGTATCCATACTTATTCGTGATATTTAGTTAGCTGCACAAAAAATATCGTGCTTAATACCTACATTGAAGGTTGTAAAATAAAATACTTTATTTGCTGATAACACTAAAAAAGATAATTTGGTCTTAGGCATTTTTATGGAAAATAAGACTTTGTTGGGAAATAAATGGACACCTCTGTATAAAATAAAATATTTTATTTTATGGGTTTATTGCCTGAAATAAAACTATTATTATTATTATAAACGGCACACGAACCGTGCATAGATTATGCCTAATAATATTTTTAACAATGTTTTAGTAAGGGTAGTCAGATTTTTCTAAAGGTGACTGTCAGTGACAGCTCATAAGGCCGCTTTTTATTTCGTCTGAGGCCGCTGCTGCTTGCAAGTCGCTTGACAGTATGGTCAAAATTTTACCAGCGCCATCTATCATTTAATAAAGAACTAAAAATAAATACCTCTTGGAAAACTCCCCATTGACCTGAACAAAGGTGAAAATGAATATTCTAAAATGCAGCTGACCATAAATGGCATTCACTTTATCACAGGTTTCATTCTCATGGCTAAACGGGTGGTTATCATGCGATTGGGCATTAACACCGGGAAATTTATTATATATTTACCTCTTACTCACTTTAGGGATTGGTCCCAAATCCAAAATAAATGTGACTGACCAATACAGCTATTGCAATGATACAACAATATGTACTTTATTAGTACCATACCATTATATAGTAACATATATAGTAATTTTATTAACCACCGGTTTCCTTTTTAGAGAAGGGTTGATAGGTACCTGGATGCACCCAAGAGATCCCTTGAGATAAACCTTCATGAGGTGAAGATGGCTTGAGTATTAAACTCTGTACAGCATCATCCACTTCAGGTTCATACGGTTTGAATGTAATAAAATGCTTGTCTTCAGTAGGAGGGTCATCATATATGTGGTTGACACTGCTCACAACACACTCTTTCACTTTATCCATAAAATTTTTCTTATTATTTTTATAACTGAAATATTCAAAATTTATTTGCGATTTGATTTTTTAATACTTGATGACAGTAAATAACATTTACATTAGGGTACATTATTGATTGTTGAACAAGAATAACACACTTGGTTCATATTTTAAGCAGTGAATACACAACTGATGAGATCACAGTGTGTAAATAGGGTACTTGAATGATTTTTTTTTTCAGTCTATTTTAAAGATATATGGCCTACTTAAACAAAGCAAGAAAAAGAAAAAATATATGCATAAATTAATTAAATAGAGCGTTTCAAAGTTCCTACTTTAGACCTTACCGCCGAAACGCGGAATGACGTCACTAGTTCAAAATTACGCCTTATTAATCTGTGATAGAAATGTGACTGTCGTATTGACAGGGTCATGTGACACTGACAGACAGATAACTTCAATATCCAAAAGCGAAATTAAGGTTGAACTGCGTCGATTTACTTCCAAAAGTTTCAGTAAAGAATCGAAACGCATCTTACCGATGCATTTAATGTAAAAAACTTTAGAAAATGGAAAATATGCGTTGACTGTATGCACTTAGTTTCTTTTGCCTTCTCTGAAAGAGGTAAAAGTTTCCTAAAAAAATAAAAGTGACGTCATATGTCAAGCTTGGCTGTGATTGGTGTTTCGTTGCAACGTTCCGTTTCACAAAATTAAAAGTATAATATTTTGGAAACTATTGAAAAATTTTTAGTAAATCTTTCACAATAACGCTTTTCTAATTTTTGAAATATTGACACAATTTCGCGAAATTGAAAATTTCATGCAAGTACCCTATTAACTAAAAGACAGGCAGTTCCAGTCACCAATGCTTTAAAGTATGAGAGCATGCATGAGTGTACATTAGTTTGTATTACTAGGTCAGTACCATAAACTATATCATTATATTGATATAAAGTTTTTGTTAGTTGTATGATCACACCCTGTTAAATCACATGTAATATGTGTGCCTGCCTGGTATAAGTGACAAATTACTTTGTTCCTTTTTATTTACTCACTTCACTGAGGCTTCAACATTTGCAGGTGCTTTAATATTCAAGTTGTGGAATATTAAATATAAATATTTTAAAATTTGCCAAATGTGGTTCCGTTTTCTATCCCACTCCGGAAACACTTCGCTGAAATTGAGAACTCCTGTTGAGGCATCAACTGCTGGGTGATACAAGTGTGACGTAAATGTTAACACCTAAAAATTTCAATAAACAAATTTAATAAACACTCATTAGAATGTATGTCAGCAATGGCCAGTGGCATAGCGTGGGGGCGGCGACGGATGCGGGCTACACTGAGCAGAACTTTGACCGGGGCAGCATTTCACAGGTGGTGGTTAAGTTAAAAAAAAATTGACTTCAACATTTTTTTCGTCAATTTTTTTTTTGTTACTGTATCCAGGTTTATATTAGTTTTTTACATTTATGTTGTTAATGTGTCAAAAATGTAATTTTCACTTTTTAGTTTAGTGTTATTCATAAGAGTATTCCACTTTTTTACCACACCCCAATTTTTTTATAACCAATTGCAAAAATAAGAGGGTGGCAAATTTGGGATTTGCACAGGGTGCTAGTAACCTACGCTACACCACTGGTCATAGCCAAATTGTTTTAATCACCCATTTACAAACTGCTGGCATTTTGTATTTCATATTAAGAATAAAAAAACATGTTTATTTGCAGGTGCTCCAATGTGCTAGATTATGTTTGGACTACAACCACAACAGAGTCAAATGGTATTGATTTCTGATGTGTAGGCACCCACCACAAATTTTGTCCTTAATAATGAACAAAATGCTGACTGTTAGTAAACAGGCAAAGGACATGAACCTACCGGTACTTCAGAATCTGGAAAATTTTCTGGTAATGTGAGTGTGAACCTGAACACTCCACCCTCATAATAACCTGACCTCACAAATATTACTCCAAACCATACTAGAACAAAATGTTGTAGGTATTTTAGTACAAAAGGGTAAAAATTTGTTTAATAGGAATTCTTGCATTAAAAATAAACTAAGTTGCATTTTTCACAATTTGAATAATATTAAGATGTTTACATATAAAAAAAAATTAGTCTGTAATGTGGAAACAATACTTTTTATTAAATGCCAGTGAAATTACTGTATATATATTATATACAGTACTTTATTAAAAAAAAAATTCTTAATGTCTGTCTATTTGATCCAGTCTTCGAAATGGTAAGATCAACTTTGACAGGACTTAGGCCTTAATAAGTTGCTAGGTACTTTTGACAACTAGGTATCTAATTCTTATTGAGTAATCGGTTCTTGCAAGATTAGGAACTCAGAATTCCTAAAGGAATTTCGAAACTCACAGGGCAAAGACAACTATAGCAAAATATTTAGATTTGCTACATAAAAACCAAAATGATTTACCAGTGCACACTGCACACACGCACATACACGCACACACATACACGCACACACACACTTACACATATAGATTATATAAATTTTTAAGTCCATGTTGTATACATTTCTCAAATCTCTGTGTAGTTATTAGGTATACCGTATTTGTTAACCGCACTCGCAGATGGCCAAGATACAGGCTCAGCCTAGTTTGGTCACTGATAGATAGTCTCGTAATTTTGTATTCATTGTTTCTTTGTGTAGTAAATAAATAAATAAATAAATAAACTTAGGAGGTAGGTGTAAGTAAAAATTACATATTAACTCACGAAACGAGTTTTCATATGATGGTATAACATAAATTCCTTGTAAATTCTCTGTTTGTAACATGCGACTGAAACAAATTCATTGGTTATAACAAATTGTTGATAGGTATTGTCTCTATTAGATAGAAAAGTCAACTTTGTTTTAAGTTTTAGATATGAATCACTTACTATTCTGCCATAATTACATACTCCTGATGAAACATTGAATTCAATTCTCTTATTTCTTTAAAATTTGTGTTCGAATCTTCAGTCATGATTTAAAACAAATTAAATCACAGATAACTATATATAAGTCAGAGAATTAAATGATCTAAAATAATAGCTGCACAGCACAAACTACTTAGAGATACTACCGACGACTACCGTATCAGCTGTATACTATGTTGACGCCTAGTAATCTTCAAACAAAAATTTTGACTCCGTAGAAAATTATTTTTAATCTGGATAGCAAAATGTATGAAGTTTACCTCCCCGCCCGAACCCGTGTGTCTCCCCCTGTCTCCCCTCAAACACCATTGTCAAGTGTCAACCCAATATCCAAAGAGAATATAAATTTTTGAACTCTATGTAGTTTGTGGTTAACCCGTTTCTACCGTTTATAGGATATGTTCCAAAATGAACCACTGGCCCAGTGCTCCCAGTGCCCTGAAATTTGTTCCGAATAACCTTCAACATACTGCCGCAGTGCCCGCAGTAGAAAGAAAGAAAAAAGAAAAATGAGTTTATTGGTCCCCACCCCAGTAGGCGGTATGACGTCATAATCGTCACCATTTTTGTACTGGTAAGGTGCTCCCAGTGGTTTGATCACATGGTTAACCTGTGGGTTTTAAAGCGTGACATGACAATGACATGCAGAGCTCAGATGCGCAACACGATACAATTTCATCTAGCCACTTTTTATCAATTCTCGTCGACATAAATTATTATGTCTACCAGTCGTAACATGGCAGCAAAAAATGTTTAATGGATGACAGTATACTAGACTGCGTTCCATTTTAAAGTAAACCGTAATCATTATTGCTCAGTAAAGCTAACTTTATAAGAACAGCTTCGCAGTATACTGCAGTGACGTCATACCTTACAGTGCTCTTAGTGTTTACGGAACATACCCATGGCTTTGAATATCTATGTAGAGCTTATCTAAATTAAAATGACGCACCCCACTACTTCAATAGCAGTTTTAGATGTGCGGAATCATCAGTATTGAACACTTGTGATGAATAGACAGACCAGATTTATATGTGTCGTATCGATATTTTAACGGCTGTGCGTGTGTGTAAACCCGATGGAGGGGCGCGTTTTTTTAGCTTAGATGATCTCTACCTACCTATTATATTATAATATTAATAAATATTTAGTGAAGGACTTTTGGCGGGATTAACAGAAATGGGCGTCAATTTTTCAATCTTTGTTTTACAAATTAGTTTATCGCGACTAATATTGTGTAAATGTGGTGAATTTTGCTTAATAGTCATCAATTAGTAATAAACAGTGTGCGGAAACAGTAAGATAACATAAAATGGGGTGTTCATCGGGAGGTTGTCGTTTTACTAATACAACTTTCCACAGAGCGTCCTAAGTTCCTATTAAGGCTCAACTGTGAAGAGTTGCTACCAAAAGTTCCGGTAAAAAAAAAAAAAAAAGCATCAAAATGCATCTCACCAATGAATTCCGATGTATTTAACTTCAGAAGAAGAAAAGTACAACTGAATTGGCTGTATGGACTCAGATTCCTTTGCCTTCTCCAAAGGAATAAATTTAAACAAATAAAAATTTAGTGGAGAATTTGTAAATGTACTATAATATATTATTATGGCCAGGATTAATGCTTCAATTTTTAAATATGAATTATTAATTATGTAGAAATTTTGATATTAAATATGAGTCTTAAAAAAAATCTAGAGAAATTTTTGCTTTTGATCAATTTTTTTTTTATTAAACCGATATTTTCGCCCTAATAATTTCGAAACTAAGGCAAAAATTTTGACGCTATCTATTTTTATAACCTTAATAATATGATTTTATTTAGGGAGATTTAGGGAAATTTGACTTAACCTTTAGGACATCTTTAGGAGTAAATGTTTTCGAGAGTTGGCAATACTGAGAAAAAAAATCATAAAAACAAAAAGATTTAATTTTGGATTTAAAATTTATCACAAGTCATATTGCGAAAAAGACGTTTTTAATTTACGAAAAGGACTATCTAGTGTTAAGTGACGATCTAACGAACATCAGAGAAATGTGGCTCAAACGTTTAAGGGGAAAAGGATTTTAACCGTTGATAAGTTTTGCCTAACTGAATCTGGCGAACTGCCTATCCAACTGCAAAGGAAATTGAAGATGGCATTTATTCACCGTCAAATCAGTGGAGTCATAAACCCACATATTGGAATTGGAAGATGGCATTTCATCATTGGACGACAAAGGTTAGGTTAGTTCTTAGTATGTATAAAAATAGTTGCTATCTGTATCTCTTTGTACCTGCATAGTTCTTCTGAACAAAAAATATAACAGATTTGAATGCAGTTTTCACTATCTTGTACCTACCTACTGTCAAGTTTTTGGAAAAGTTTATACACATACCTAAACGGAATCTATGGATGAAACCGTAGGGAACAGCTATTGTACAGTAATTTACTTAAATCTGGGTAGATCCTGTTCAGTCTAGTTAGTACAGTACCTAGTATTTCAGGGTTCAATTTTTGTCTCAGATTGTGGAGTAGATGATATTATGCTTTAAGGTACAAAAATATGATTTTATTAATACCTACTTACATATTTATAGCTTATATTTTTCTATTACATTTCAGATAAGCTTGTTGATCACACGTAAGAGGCGTTATGACCATACCTAGCAAGCCATCAAAGCCACTTGCTGGTAATTAGTTGCTATATTATATTTTAATTTACTGTTTAGTTCTATATACTATCAAGAAAGTATTTTGACTTTTATTAATTTAAAAATGTATTGTTACATAAGTTTTAACTTACAGATCAGCTGGATAAATTAAGTTCATATTTATAGCAATACCCATTATCCATTCATAATCAGGTATGCCCATTGATTTTTTTTGTACAATTTTCTGTTTACAGATTGAATCAAGATGGAGCTTAACATCCACAAGTGAAATTCCATTTGAGCCACCTGGTAATTTGTTTTTAGTATTCTGTTTATATCTCTTCTTTCGTTCTGAGAATATTTTAGTGTTGTAACAGTTATATAAATAACTAGTTGTGCCTCGTGGTTTCACCCGCGTTAATTTCAGAGTTCCCGCGGGAATTCCGGCAAAAAAATACCCTATGTGTTAATCTGATGTATAAGCTTTATTATTGTAAAGTTTCATTTAAATGCATCCAGTAGTTTTTGCGTGAAAGAGTAACAAACATCCATCCATACATACAAACTTTCGTATTTATAATATTAGTAAGGATATTCGTACATAATAATAAAATAAAGTCCTCCACCGTGTCTGTCTGTCTGTCTGTTTGCGATAAATTCAAAAACTACCGAACAGACTTTCATACGGTTTTCACCAATAGATAGAGTGATGAGAAAGATAAGGCATATAATTTGTCAATGTTTTGTGTATATTGGTTGAAATATAACGATATTTTTGGAAGTGTCGTAAAAAATACTTTGTTATGCTTTCACACGTTAACGACTCAACCAATCACCACGAAATTTTGCATACACGTCAAGGCTAAAGAGATGGATATAGGATACTTATTATCCTGGAATTTATATGGGAACTTCGAAATTACCGCTGGTGCAACCAGGGGAACAGCTAGTAAATCCTTCCTATTATAAATGCAAAAGTGAGTTCGATTGTTTGTTTGTATCGCTTTCACGCCTTAACGGCTGAACCGATCATCACGAAATGTATGAAACAGGTGTAGAGAGAA
The DNA here is from genome assembly GCA_907165275.2 of Zygaena filipendulae. Taxonomy (NCBI): domain Eukaryota; kingdom Metazoa; phylum Arthropoda; class Insecta; order Lepidoptera; family Zygaenidae; genus Zygaena; species Zygaena filipendulae. The sequence continues at coordinate 7,512,818 of OU015649.1, forward strand.
GGACATAGGGTACTTTTTATCCCGGAATTCCCACGGGTACTCTAAAATTTCCGTGTGTAAAACTGCGGAGAACAGCTAGTTATATAATGACTACCTATATGTCTGAAATATGTATAATAATAATAGACAGCTAACTCATTAATAAGAAATCAGTTTTTTCATGTATGTATTTTTAGACATAATTATTTTTTCACCAACTTCGAGTGCAACTAATAAAGATGCATTTGCTATTAGTATTTCTTTTAAAGCACGATAGTAAGAATTAAATTTTAATAAAAATTATAATGAGCTTTTTTTGTTTAGGTAAAGTGACACGAACACCTAAGAGAACTGCACAGGAGGAGGCTCATTATAAAAATTGGGAAGGCTTTCGGCCAAATGCAAGCTACTGTTTACAGAATATAAAAATCTACTGTATACAGAAATTAAAAAATAAATGTTTCAATAAATAAAAATATATGTATTTTATTTCTTAGACAAAAATCAATAATTTTATAATCAAGAAAAGGGCTAGGTCCAGGAATTTGTACGGGCTTTGTGACTATGTTTCCTTCGCCTACTATTTTTCTAGTTTTATAATTAAAAAAAAAACGAACTGTCGTGTTCTAAATTGTTTGTCAGTTCTATAAGGACCAAAACGAATGTAGGGGTCAGGCAGGGGAGATGTCAGTCTGATACTCATAACCAGAGAGAAGGTAATCACTACATTCTCAGAACAATAACATTCTACTACGTTCTCAGAACAATAACATTCTACTACGTTCTCAGAACAATAACATTCTTCTGAGTAAAACGTAGTGATTACCTTCTCTCTGCTTCTGAGGTCTGATACTCAGAACAATAACAGTAGCATATTCTTCTGAGGTCTGATACGGTAGTATCTAGAGATACTGGAACTTATTCTTCTGAGTGGAACTCTAAGTAGTTTGTGGTGTGGTTTCTAGAATTATTAAAAAAGAAACCGATAATTTGGGATCCCAAACATAGATTCCTCAAAAATAACCAAAAAGTAAACGTTATGTGGACTAGATTTTATTAAGAAACTAGCTGTGCCCCGCGGTTTCACCCGCGTGAAAAGTTTTTATGTAACAACTTTTTTTTCCTGACATCCGATTTGAATGAAACAAAGCCTATATGTAGATCCAGGCTAAGCTTAATCTACCTGCGAAAACCGCATGACAATCCGTTCAGTAGATTCAGATTTCAGATATTATCGCGAACTGACAGACAGAAAAGATTTTTTAAAACCCCTTTTTTATGGTTGGTTACTCTTCGTTTATCGTCCCCTGTCAATTTTTGTTAAAAATATTCAATGTACAGAATCGCGATTCTACTCTTTTATAGATAGATAGATATGTAGACCTCCAACCGCACCCGGCGCAGGAGAAGATGATATTAACAATTTTATTTATTTTATTTTTTAAATTATTTATTTAAATTTAAATTATTTATTTAATTTATTTATTTTACTAGCTATTATATTCTAGCGTTTCTCCGCGGTATCATCCGCGTTAATTTCAAAGATCCTGCAGGAATTCCGGGATAAAAAGTACCCTATGTGTTATTCTGAATTGCTTCTATTTGAAGCAAGATCAAAATATTAGCCTTAAATATATTATCTGTGCCCTAAATACATGCATTTAATTTTCGACGTTTACAAAATAATGGTTAACGACATCTCTTGATTATTTCAGGAATAAATGAAATTTTAACCGTCGAGAACCTGTATCACGCACATACAGGCACAGGACAGTTCAAATTTCAAAAAGCTTTGTTAGCAATACATAGATGGCGCAATATTAATACAATAATTATTAGCCAAGCTTGGTAAAAAATCCTATAGAGCAGATAGCAGACAGTAGATATATAATGATAATAGGCATCTATAGCTATTATATTTTATTAGATATTTTTATAGCTGTATTATTGTAAAGTTTCATTAAAATCCATTCAGTAGTTTTTGCGTGAAAACGTAACAAACATCCATACAATCCATACAAACTTTATAATATAAAGATTTATAGAATAATAAGTAAGGATTTCTTTTATTAAAATTAATCGAGTAGTAGTAAAAGCTCAGTAAGCAAAGACGTCTTGTTGCCGCTAACACTTCGACGTCCTCCCTTGTTGCTAATTCAATGACAACCAGAGAGAAGGTAATCACTTGATGACAACTGCAGGCTGTCGCAACATCCATACTTCAGAAAAAAATGTATGGATTGTGTCCAAGTTGAAATGGTGGCATTCGGTCTTCTCGCTCTATAGACTATGGCAATGTCAGTCAGTACTCAGTCGCTGTCTTAGCGGTAAAAATTTTGGCGCCTGGTTCAATTGAAAGAAAAATTAATTGTTATTGTGTTATTATTTGTTAATTTAATAGTATTTCAGTGTTTTTTTTAGTTTAGTACGTTTGTTTTGTCTTGTAAGTGAACCATCGAATAAGATGTCTCATAAAATGTGTGAATTTGCGGAGTAAAATCGAAGAATGAAAATGGTGTAAAAAGGTCTTTTCTTTTAAGATTTCCTCTTAATCCAGTCCGGTACGTAAATTTTATTCAATTTATAGTTGTTTTTATTCTTATTCAGTGCTTAAAATAACAAAAATAGTGTTTTGTAAACTTATTATGTGATTTGAAAGAATATGTAAATAGTGTGGAAAATACATATACAGATTTTTTTTATAGATATCGATAAATCCATTATTTTTGTTTTAGGTGCAAGAGTTGGGTTAAGACTAAAAAGAATTGGCCTATTTACCAATCGAACAACTCCATCAAATAAAATAGAGCAGTTGAATGCAGATCAAAATAAAATAGCACAATTGAGTAAGAAAAAATAAGTCAAAGTCAATAAGTAAGTCTTCTTTATTCGTGCTGTTTTTACCGGGTGACCGTGTGATTATTCTTATAATAGTTTTAAACTATGGGCAAAGTTGTATGTTTAAGTGTTCTCCCTGAGCTGGACACTTGATTTTTTGCAAGAATCAGTTGCTTACTCAGGAGTCAGGGTACATAAAATTGCAGCTAGCCGATACTGGTAATGAACCTAACGATTTGTTTATGCTACATTGTCATTCGATTTTATTTTCTTGAATTTAGATTTTTTTAATTTATTCCAGTAATCGAGTGACCGGTTGACAAAAAGAAACCTTGGAAAACACCCACGAGCAGGAAGAAAAACCGTGACCCGTATTAGTCAAGTAGTCAACTTGACCATGTTCCACAAGACGGTGTTTCAATAAATACAAAAAAATACCTTTTTCAAATAAATGTTGTGTCTCACTCCCAACCAGCTACTTTCTTTATTTGAGGCAGCTGAAAAAGTCACCAATGATGGCTTACATTAAGTTCAATATTAAATATACTTAACCGACAGCAATTAAGCCATCATTGGTGCTTTTTTCTGTAGCTATAAAATAATAAAAAAACTATGAAGAACCGTAGTAGTCCTGATTTTTTATCGATATCGATATGACGACCATTCGCTATAAGCAGAACAGCACTATTTGTGTGGGAATCGGCCATGATTGCTAGGGCAAAAATTTTGACAATTCGCGTCATTCCATTTCACAGTATGGGAGTCCCATATCTTAAAACGTAGTGATTATATTATGATCAGAGAGAAGGTAATCACTACGTTATTATGATCTTTGGACAACTGAACGCAGGCCGCAGCTCTTTTCCATCGATCGCGCGGACGCACGAGCGACGGGACGAGAGTGTGATGATTCCTGGCCGGACCACGGTACGGAACAAAATTTTTACGCTTGCACAAATTCATTATTTTAATTGTGCCTATTTGTGCCACTAATGCCAGGAATTTGTGCCTTCTGGTTTTGGAGTTACGAGAGTACGATTGTGGTCGGGCTGGGAATCCTGGTTCCTGGCCCGACCACAGTACAGATGTTACGGAACCGAGTTTTTTCTTTTGCACAAATTCACTATTTTAATTGTGCCAATTAGTACCACCAATCCCAGGAATGTGTGCCTTACCCCTTGGCCACAGTCTCGGCGGCGGCGGTAGCGGCGGCGGCAGCGGCAAAAACAAATGGTAGACAACATACGAAGTTGGCCACAGCTATCAGTAACTACCCAACTAGAGCACGACTGCGGGGGGGGGGGGGGGGGCAGTAGGTGCATGCACATTTTTTGTACGTCAGGGTTGTTTATTCTTTTTTTGAATTAAGTTACCTATTATTAAATAAAAACTTAACTCTTACATAGTATACTGTATCTATAAGTACCATAAGTTATACTTAAAAGTAACAAGCTGTTCCCCGCGGTTTCACTCGCGCGATTTTAAGAACTCCCCGGGTAGGTACTATGCACATATTGAGATAAAAAATATCCTATCTCGCAAGTTTGACCAAATTACACAGTGTAAAAAAAATCATTAAGATCGATTTAGTATTAGTATAATATAGGGGATTAGCTGTGCCCCGCGGTTTCACCCACGGTAATTTAGGAGTTCTCGCGGCAATTACGGGATAAAAAATACCACCAATACGCTTAGGCTACAAAAACTCTGGTTGAAAAACTAAGGGCGGCGCAACATAGTACGGGAGATACCGATGCTAATTCGGGATTAACTCTAGCGTCGTTGGGACCTATTGGGTCTTGAAGATTAGGAGATATAAACAAAATAAGTTTATATGATGTTTTTTCATTCACCGGTGGGTTTAGCTTCTACAGGCTTTCAAAAATGTAAAAAAAAATAGTAAAATGGAAATACTCGAGCGCGTCAGATATTGTAGTTTAGATATTCCAAGGTATCTCTGATATCGAAAATATATTCATTTTCCGATTTGCGTGGTGGGAGTGGCCATCCGGAAGGGGAGAAAAAAAAATTTACTCTAGCGCGTCAGATATTCAATGGGGATGTTAAGTGAACCCTAAAAATGCTCCCCTTCGAAAATCTGCCGATTTGGAGGTGACGCAAGGTAGTAGCGAATTTTTGAAAATGCAAAAAAAAAAATTCAATTTTGAAATACTCGAGCGTGTCAGATTATTTTACAGAAGGTTCAGCTTGCAGTCCAAGTTATGTTGGCTTAAAATCTGACAATAATTTTGAGGGATATTATTAATCTGACTGCTAGAAACAAAAATTATGATTTATTTTTAAGATTTTTTTTTCTTTCTGACGTAAGTTTAATAACTTTATGAGCTATTTCTTGTTCACAAATAATGAAATTCATGAAATATGTAAAAGCTCACAAAATATTCACAAAACTAACTTTAAAGCACAAACAAGCCAGAACATCTTACATATAATAACATGAACGCGTTGTATTGTGATGAGCTGTAAAGTAAAATGGCGTCATGGCGATGGACAGCAGCGTGGGAATATGGTGTGAGAGAGTCAGAGATACTCAAAAGTGAAAGGGAGAGAGAGGCGCAGAGCGGAGTAATACACCTACCTTTACCACTACTTTTTTGAAGTCGGTTAAAAATTACATTAAAGTAAAAGGTTATAGGTTAACCTATAGTTTGATGTAATACTTACCTTAACTTATTTTAATATGTATTTTAACCGACCAAAAAAAAGTTATAATTGGACACGTTTAGCGCCGTGATGTCGTTATGGTGACAGAAAGTAGTGTGAGGACAGTGCGAGAGAGTGAGAGATAGAGAAAAAGTAAAAGGGAAAGAAAGACAGAGATATGAATAGGTAAATATTTCACTGCAGCTGCTCGTTCTAAACTTTAAAGACGATTTTTGTTTCTTCGGCTTATGAAAATCGGCAGATTATATTTTTCCCGCTATCCTTGAGTTATTTACTTCAAAATAAAAAATAAATCAACCACGCTCGAGAATGTCGAGGTTGCGTTTTTTTTTTGCAAGTTTGTGATCCTCTAACTCCCTTACGCCACGTTCAAATCGTCAGATTATTCATATACATACTTCTCATCATGTAATTAACCCACCATATCTTAATCTGACGCGCTCGAGTATTTCGAGTTATCGATTTTTTTTTACTAATCTGATCGGTTATTATAGACGCACCCACCAGTGTAGAGGGCCTATATTTGGTGGAGGTACTCAACATGGTGCAAGGTACCCCCCTTATGTTCATCTGACGTGCTTTAGCTAATCCACAAATCCCCTCTTGGCGGTCCGTACTAACAGTCTCGGCGGCGGCGCGCGGCGGTGGCAGCGACGGCAGCGGCAAAACCAAATGGTAGACAATATAAGAAGTAGGCCACAGCTCGCGCCGCTGATAACTTCGTGGTCAAGGGGTAAGGCACACATTCCTGGGATTGGTGGCACTAATTGCCAATGTACTTTTTATCCCGTAATTGCCGCGGGAACTCCTAAATTACCGCGGGTGAAACCGCGGGGCACAGCTAATCCCCTATATTATACTAATACTAAATCGATCTTAATGATTTTTTTACACTGTGTAATTTGGTCAAACTTGCGAGATAGGATATTTTTTATCTCAATATGTGCATAGTACCTACCCGGGGAGTTCTTAAAATCACGCGAGTGAAACCGCGGGGAACAGCTTGTTACTTTTAAGTATAACTTATGGTACTTATAGATACAGTATACTATGTAAGAGTTAAGTTTTTATTTAATAATAGGTAACTTAATTCAAAAAAAGAATAAACAACCCTGACGTACAAAAAATGTGCATGCACCTACTGCCCCCCCCCCCCCCCGCAGTCGTGCTCTAGTTGGGTAGTTACTGATAGCTGTGGCCAACTTCGTATGTTGTCTACCATTTGTTTTTGCCGCTGCCGCCGAGACTGTGGCCAAGGGGTTGGTGGCACTAATTGGCACAATTAAAATAGTGAATTTGTGCAAAAGAAAAAACTCGGTTCCGTAACATCTGTACCGTGGTCGGGCCAGGAACCAGGATTCCCAGCCCGACCACAATCGTACTCTCGTAACTCCAAAACCAGAAGGCACAAATTCCTGGCATTAGTGGCACAAATAGGCACAATTAAAATAATGAATTTGTGCCAGCGTAAAAATTTTGTTCCGTACCGTGGTCCGGCCAGGAACCATCACACGGACGAGACAGCGTTTACACTCGCACCTCGTACCTCACCACGAAATGAAGCACAAGACGAGGAACGAAGCGCGAGTGTAAACGCCGATAAACATAAAACAAGCGTTTACACTCGCGCCTCGTACCTGGCCACAAGACGAAGCACGAGGCGAGGTACGAGGCGCGAGTGTAAATCCCGTATGAAGATCTAAATAGGTATTCTTATTTAGGCATTTTTTTTAAAGATAAATAAATTTTTTAATTCTGTTTTTTTTTTTGTTGATTTTACAAATTTTTACCCCAATGGGGAAGGCAAAGGAAGCTAAGTCCATACAGTCAATTCAGTTGTATTTTTCTTCTTCTGAAATTAATACACCGAAATGCCTTGGTGAGATGCATTTCGATGCTTTACCGGAACTTTTGGCAGCAAACCTTCACAGTTGAACCTTAATAGATCGCTCTGTGGGAAGTTGTACAGTAAAACGAAAATCTCCCGATGAACGCCCTATTTCATCTTATTTCACTGTTTCCGCACACTGTTCATTTTTTTTTTATTTACCCCAATGGGGAAGGCAAAGGAAGATAAGTCCATACAGCAAATCCAGTAGTATTTTTCTCTACGCGGTCCGTCTTTAGTTTTTATTTGGTCTGAGGCCACCACCACCAAAGTTCTTTATTGTTTGAGCAAAAAATAGTGTTTGTTTGTTTTTAATTTTGTTTTTCAAAAATTTGGCCTTTTTTTCAATCAATCTAAGCTAGTTATCGTTTATTCGATAAAAACAATGTTTGTTCGCTCTTATTTACGCTGATAATTATTACTACACCCACCATAGTCATAGCTAGGTATGTTTAAATTACTGTGCAGGCGCAAACTCTCGACTGCTGCGCGGGCCATTTAAATCTAATCCAATAACAACAATAACAACCATGCTCCACAATCCCTTAGACTAGATAATATACAACTGTTAATTATTTGCATCACTATAATAATAATAATAATTATTTTAATAATAATCCTCGAAAATAAATGATTTTTCAATTTATCAACTATACAGTGTATAGTATTAAACTCAGTTAACCATCGACTGGGATGACTAGAATATAAAAACCCGCTTGTGAGGTAAGCTAACCGAATTATTTTCCCTGCATGCGAAAGCCACACAATAAATTACATAGATTTATAATATGCATGGTATATGTATTAATAAATATATGCGCCTGTATTATAATTAATTTTTAAAAACAAAGTAGAGATGTAATCAGTAGCATGAATCTACTAAAGCCTTAGCCTTATTTTTCATTTTTATTTTTTTGTTTTCGGAATAAAGCTAGAAGAGAACGTAAAGACAACATAAGTCTGTAAGTGAGAATTATTTTTGCAGATCACCATGAACATGGTGAACGTCTTGACGACAACCCCGTATTTAAGTGGAGTAAATATAATAGGAATAACAATGACAGTAAAGATTAAAGATTGGGTATTGCGGGGATTAGTAAGAGCCTACACGGGGTCGCACAAGGGTACAACAACCACCCGGGCTGAATGTCTACGGTCTGCGGGAGTGAGCCACTTAATTATATAACTACTCTTTGGCCAGTCGTTCGCTCAAACTGGCTTTGTTCACTCTGGTGACACACTTGACTGTCGTCGTCCTCGGTGCTCGGTTGAAATTGTCATCTATTTCTTTCGCTTGCTGTTTCTTCTTAATCATCTTATGCTGTTTCTTTACTTCTTTTTTCCACGTTTGGTCATCATCCGAACTGTCGTCATCCATCTCATATAGTTCTATATCAGAATCCTTTTCTTCATTTTCCTCAACCTCCATAGATTGAGACTCGGCTTTCGTAGGTTTTACTTTCTTTTTATCAAACCTTAGGAGGACAGGCGTAATTAATTTGTATTGTTCCGCTTCTTTGTCAACTTCATATTCAGGATTCTCAAACATTTTCTTAAATCTGTCATCTTTAAGAAAATTAATGGCTTTTTTAGGTTGCCCTTCATCAGCCATAAGACGCGAGGCCAGCTCTCTATTAATTTTAGGCAGATGATCCTCCAAATGGAGACGGGAAGGTCTCTCTTGCTCAATTTTCTCTCTTATTTTACGCTTTTTATACTCTTCAAATGCAAATGGCTCAGCAATAGATTTTGCTCTTTTGTATAATCTTATGTCAACAAAATATCTGATCACCATGAACATGGTGAACGTCTTGGCGACAACCCCGTATTTAAGTGCAGTAAATATAATAAGAATAACAATGACAGTAAAGCTTAAAGATTGGGTATTGCTGAGATTAGTAAGAGCCTTCACGGGGTCGCACAAGGGTACAACAACCACCCGGGCTGAATGTCTACGGTCTGCGGGAGTGAGCCACTTAATTATATAACTTCTCTTTGGCCAGTCGTTCGCCCAAACTGGCTTTGTTCACTCTGGTGACACACTTGACTATCGTCGTCCTCGGTGCTCGGTTGAAATCGTCATCTATTTCTTTTGCTTGCTGTTTCTTCTTAATCATCTTATGCTGTTTCTTTACTTCTTTTTTCCACATTTGGTCATCATCCGAACTGTCGTCATCCATCTCATATAGTTCTATATCAGAATCCTTTTCTTCATTTTCCTCAACCTCCATAGATTGAGACTCGACTTTCGTAGGTTTTACTTTCTTTTTATCAAACCTTAGGAGGACAGGCGTAATTAATTTGTATTGTTCCGCTTCTTTGTCAACTTCATATTCAGGATTCTCAAACATTTTCTTAAATCTGTCATCTTTAAGAAAATTAATGGCTTTTTTAGGTTGCCCTTCATCAGCCATAAGACGCGAGGCCAGCTCTCTGTTAATTTTAGGCAGATGATCCTCCAAATGGAGACGGGAAGGTCTCTCTTGCTCAATTTTCTCTCTTATTTTACGCTTTTTATACTCTTCAAATGCAAATGGCTCAGCAATAGATTTTGCTCTTTTGTATAATCTTATATCAACAAAATATCTGATCACCATGAACATGGTGAACGTCTTGGCGACAACCCCGTATTTAAGTGCAGTAAATATAATAAGAATAACAATGACAGTAAAGATTAAAGATTGGGTATTGCTGAGATTAGTAAGAGCCTACACGGGGTCGCACAAGGGTACAACAACCACCCGGGCTGAATGTCTACGGTCTGCGGGAGTGAGCCACTTAATTATATAACTTCTCTTTGGCCAGTCGTTCGCCCAAACTGGCTTTGTTCACTCTGGTGACACACTTGACTATCGTCGTCCTCGGTGCTCGGTTGAAATCGTCATCTATTTCTTTTGCTTGCTGTTTCTTCTTAATTATCTTATGCTGTTTCTTTACTTCTTTTTTCCACGTTTGGTCATCATCCGAACTGTCGTCATCCATCTCATATAGTTCTATATCAGAATCCTTTTCTTCATTTTCCTCAACCTCCATAGATTGAGACTCGGCTTTCGTAGGTTTTACTTTCTTTTTATCAAACCTTAGGAGGACAGGCGTAATAAATTTGTATTGTTCCGCTTCTTTGTCAACTTCATATTCAGGATTCTCAAACATTTTCTTAAATGTCATCTTTAAGAAAATTAATGGCTTTTTTAGGTTGCCCTTCATCAGCCATAAGACGCGAGGCCAGCTCTCTGTTAATTTTAGGCAGATGATCCTCCAAGTGTAGACGCGAAGCTCTCTTGCTCAATTTTCTCTCTTATTTTACGCTTTTTATACTCTTCAAATGCAAATGGCTCAGCAATAGATTTTGCTCTTTTGTATAATCTTATGTCAACAAAATATCTGATCACCATGAACATGGTGAACGTCTTGGCGACAACCCCGTATTTAAGTGCAGTAAATATAATAGGAATAACAATGACAGTAAAGATTAAAGATTGGGTATTGCTGGGATTAGTAAGAGCCTACACGGGGTTGCACAAGGGTACAACAACCACCCGGGCTGAATGTCTACGGTCTGCGGGAGTGAGCCACTTAATTATATAACTTCTCTTTGGCCAGTCGTTCGCCCAAACTGGCTTTGTTCACTCTGGAGACACTCTTGACTGTCGTCATCCTCGGTGCTCGGTTAAAATCGTCATATATTTCTTTCGCTTGCTGTTCCTTCTTAATCATCTTATGCTGTTTCTTTACTTCTTTTTTCCACGTTTGGTCATCATCCGAACTGTCGTCATCCGTCTCATATAGTCTATATCAGAATCCTTTTCTTAATTTTCCTCAACCTCCATAGATTGGGACTCGGCTTTTGTAGGTTTTACTTTCTTTTTATCAAACCTTGAGAGGACAGGCGTAATTAATTTGTATTGTTCCGCTTCTTTGTCAACTTCATATTCAGGATTCTCAAACATTTTCTTAAATCTGTCATCTTTAAGAAAATTAATGGCTTTTTTAGGTTGCCCTTCATCAGCCATAAGACGCGAAGCCAGCTCTCTGTTAATTTTAGGCAGATGATCCTCCAACTGTAGACGGGAAGCTCTCTTGCTCAATTTTCTCTCTTATTTTACGCTTTTTATACTCTTCAAATGCAAATGGCTCAGCAATAGATTTTGCTCTTTTGTATAATCTTATGTCAACAAAATATCTGATCACCATGAACATGGTGAACGTCTTGGCGACAACCCCGTATTTAAGTGCAGTAAATATAATAAGAATAACAATGACAGTAAAGATTAAAGATTGGGTATTGCTGGGATTAGTAAGAGCCTACACGGGGTCGCACAAGGGTACAACAACCACCCGGGCTGAATGTCTACGGTCTGCGGGAGTGAGCCACTTAATTATATAACTTCTCTTTGGTCAGTCATTCGCCCAAACTGGCTTTGTTCACTCTGGTGACACTCTTGACTGTCGTCGTCCTCGGTGCTCGGTTGAAATCGTCATCTATTTCTTTCGCTTGCTGTTCCTTCTTAATCATCTTATGCTGTTTCTTTACTTCTTTTTTCCACGTTTGGTCATCATCCGAACTGTCGTCATCCATCTCATATAGTTCTATATCAGAATCCTTTTCTTCATTTTCCTCAACCTCCATAGATTGAGACTCGACTTTCGTAGGTTTTACTTTCTTTTTATCAAACCTTAGGAGGACAGGCGTAATTAATTTGTATTGTTCCGCTTCTTTGTCAACTTCATATTCAGGATTCTCAAACATTTTCTTAAATCTGTCATCTTTAAGAAAATTAATGGCTTTTTTAGGTTGCCCTTCATCAGCCATAAGACGCGAGGCCAGCTCTCTGTTAATTTTAGGCAGATGATCCTCCAAATGGAGACGGGAAGGTCTCTCTTGCTCAATTTTCTCTCTTATTTTACGCTTTTTATACTCTTCAAATGCAAATGGCTCAGCAATAGATTTTGCTCTTTTGTATAATCTTATATCAACAAAATATCTGATCACCATGAACATGGTGAACGTCTTGGCGACAACCCCGTATTTAAGTGCAGTAAATATAATAAGAATAACAATGACAGTAAAGATTAAAGATTGGGTATTGCTGAGATTAGTAAGAGCCTACACGGGGTCGCACAAGGGTACAACAACCACCCGGGCTGAATGTCTACGGTCTGCGGGAGTGAGCCACTTAATTATATAACTTCTCTTTGGCCAGTCGTTCGCCCAAACTGGCTTTGTTCACTCTGGTGACACACTTGACTATCGTCGTCCTCGGTGCTCGGTTGAAATCGTCATCTATTTCTTTTGCTTGCTGTTTCTTCTCAATCATCTTATGCTGTTTCTTTACTTCTTTTTTCCACGTTTGGTCATCATCCGAACTGTCGTCATCCATCTCATATAGTTCTATATCAGAATCCTTTTCTTCATTTTCCTCAACCTCCATAGATTGAGACTCGGCTTTCGTAGGTTTTACTTTCTTTTTATCAAACCTTAGGAGGACAGGCGTAATAAATTTGTATTGTTCCGCTTCTTTGTCAACTTCATATTCAGGATTCTCAAACATTTTCTTAAATGTCATCTTTAAGAAAATTAATGGCTTTTTTAGGTTGCCCTTCATCAGCCATAAGACGCGAGGCCAGCTCTCTGTTAATTTTAGGCAGATGATCCTCCAAGTGTAGACGCGAAGCTCTCTTGCTCAATTTTCTCTCTTATTTTACGCTTTTTATACTCTTCAAATGCAAATGGCTCAGCAATAGATTTTGCTCTTTTGTATAATCTTATGTCAACAAAATATCTGATCACCATGAACATGGTGAACGTGTTGGCGACAACCCCGTATTTAAGTGCAGTAAATATAATAGGAATAACAATGACAGTAAAGATTAAAGATTGGGTATTGCTGGGATTAGTAAGAGCCTACACGGGGTTGCACAAGGGCACAACAACCACCCGGGCTGAATGTCTACGGTCTGCGGGAGTGAGCCACTTAATTATATAACTTCTCTTTGGCCAGTCGTTCGCCCAAACTGGCTTTGTTCACTCTGGTGACACTCTTGACTGTCGTCGTCCTCGGTGCTCGGTTGAAATCGTCATCTATTTCTTTCGCTTGCTGTTCCTTCTTAATCATCTTATGCTGTTTCTTTACTTCTTTTTTCCACGTTTGGTCATCATCCGAACTGTCGTCATCCATCTCATATAGTTCTATATCAGAATCCTTTTCTTCATTTTCCTCAACCTCCATAGATTGAGACTCGGCTTTCGTAGGTTTTACTTTCTTTTTATCAAACCTTAGGAGGACAGGCGTAATAAATTTGTATTGTTCCGCTTCTTTGTCAACTTCATATTCAGGATTCTCAAACATTTTCTTAAATCTGTCATCTTTAAGAAAATTAATGGCTTTTTTAGGTTGCCCTTCATCAGCCATAAGACGCGAGGCCAGCTCTCTGTTAATTTTAGGCAGATGATCCTCCAAGTGTAGACGCGAAGCTCTCTTGCTCAATTTTCTCTCTTATTTTACGCTTTTTATACTCTTCAAATGCAAATGGCTCAGCAATAGATTTTGCTCTTTTGTATAATCTTATGTCAACAAAATATCTGATCACCATGAACATGGTGAACGTGTTGGCGACAACCCCGTATTTAAGTGCAGTAAATATAATAGGAATAACAATGACAGTAAAGATTAAAGATTGGGTATTGCTGGGATTAGTAAGAGCCTACACGGGGTTGCACAAGGGCACAACAACCACCCGGGCTGAATGTCTACGGTCTGCGGGAGTGAGCCACTTAATTATATAACTTCTCTTTGGCCAGTCGTTCGCCCAAACTGGCTTTGTTCACTCTGGTGACACTCTTGACTGTCGTCGTCCTCGGTGCTCGGTTGAAATCGTCATCTATTTCTTTCGCTTGCTGTTCCTTCTTAATCATCTTATGCTGTTTCTTTACTTCTTTTTTCCACGTTTGGTCATCATCCGAACTGTCGTCATCCATCTCATATAGTTCTATATCAGAATCCTTTTCTTCATTTTCCTCAACCTCCATAGATTGAGACTCGGCTTTCGTAGGTTTTACTTTCTTTTTATCAAACCTTAGGAGGACAGGCGTAATAAATTTGTATTGTTCCGCTTCTTTGTCAACTTCATATTCAGGATTCTCAAACATTTTCTTAAATCTGTCATCTTTAAGAAAATTAATGGCTTTTTTAGGTTGCCCTTCATCAGCCATAAGACGCGAGGCCAGCTCTCTGTTAATTTTAGGCAGATGATCCTCCAACTGTAGACGGGAAGCTCTCTTGCTCAATTTTCTCTATTATTTTACGCTTTTTATACTCTTCAAATGCAAATGGCTCAGCAATAGATTTTGCTCTTTTGTATAATCTTATGTCAACAAAATATCTGATCACCATGAACATGGTGAACGTCTTGGCGACAACCCCGTATTTAAGTGCAGTAAATATAATAAGAATAACAATGACAGTAAAGATTAAAGATTGGGTATTGCTGGGATTAGTAAGAGCCTACACGGGGTCGCACAAGGGTACAACAACCACCCGGGCTGAATGTCTACGGTCTGCGGGAGTGAGCCACTTAATTATATAACTTCTCTTTGGCCAGTCGTTCGCCCAAACTGGCTTTGTTCACTCTGGTGACACACTTGACTATCGTCGTCCTCGGTGCTCGGTTGAAATCGTCATCTATTTCTTTTGCTTGCTGTTTCTTCTTAATCATCTTATGCTGTTTCTTTACTTCTTTTTTCCACGTTTGGTCATCATCCGAACTGTCGTCATCCATCTCATATAGTTCTATATCAGAATCCTTTTCTTCATTTTCCTCAACCTCCATAGATTGAGACTCGGCTTTCGTAGGTTTTACTTTCTTTTTATCAAACCTTAGGAGGACAGGCGTAATAAATTTGTATTGTTCCGCTTCTTTGTCAACTTCATATTCAGGATTCTCAAACATTTTCTTAAATGTCATCTTTAAGAAAATTAATGGCTTTTTTAGGTTGCCCTTCATCAGCCATAAGACGCGAGGCCAGCTCTCTGTTAATTTTAGGCAGATGATCCTCCAAGTGTAGACGCGAAGCTCTCTTGCTCAATTTTCTCTCTTATTTTACGCTTTTTATACTCTTCAAATGCAAATGGCTCAGCAATAGATTTTGCTCTTTTGTATAATCTTATGTCAACAAAATATCTGATCACCATGAACATGGTGAACGTCTTGGCGACAACCCCGTATTTAAGTGCAGTAAATATAATAGGAATAACAATGACAGTAAAGATTAAAGATTGGGTATTGCTGGGATTAGTAAGAGCCTACACGGGGTTGCACAAGGGTACAACAACCACCCGGGCTGAATGTCTACGGTCTGCGGGAGTGAGCCACTTAATTATATAACTTCTCTTTGGCCAGTCGTTCGCCCAAACTGGCTTTGTTCACTCTGGAGACACTCTTGACTGTCGTCATCCTCGGTGCTCGGTTAAAATCGTCATATATTTCTTTCGCTTGCTGTTCCTTCTTAATCATCTTATGCTGTTTCTTTACTTCTTTTTTCCACGTTTGGTCATCATCCGAACTGTCGTCATCCGTCTCATATAGTCTATATCAGAATCCTTTTCTTAATTTTCCTCAACCTCCATAGATTGGGACTCGGCTTTTGTAGGTTTTACTTTCTTTTTATCAAACCTTGAGAGGACAGGCGTAATTAATTTGTATTGTTCCGCTTCTTTGTCAACTTCATATTCAGGATTCTCAAACATTTTCTTAAATCTGTCATCTTTAAGAAAATTAATGGCTTTTTTAGGTTGCCCTTCATCAGCCATAAGACGCGAAGCCAGCTCTCTGTTAATTTTAGGCAGATGATCCTCCAACTGTAGACGGGAAGCTCTCTTGCTCAATTTTCTCTCTTATTTTACGCTTTTTATACTCTTCAAATGCAAATGGCTCAGCAATAGATTTTGCTCTTTTGTATAATCTTATGTCAACAAAATATCTGATCACCATGAACATGGTGAACGTCTTGGCGACAACCCCGTATTTAAGTGCAGTAAATATAATAAGAATAACAATGACAGTAAAGATTAAAGATTGGGTATTGCTGGGATTAGTAAGAGCCTACACGGGGTCGCACAAGGGTACAACAACCACCCGGGCTGAATGTCTACGGTCTGCGGGAGTGAGCCACTTAATTATATAACTTCTCTTTGGTCAGTCGTTCGCCCAAACTGGCTTTGTTCACTCTGGTGACACTCTTGACTGTCGTCGTCCTCGGTGCTCGGTTGAAATCGTCATCTATTTCTTTCGCTTGCTGTTCCTTCTTAATCATCTTATGCTGTTTCTTTACTTCTTTTTTCCACGTTTGGTCATCATCCGAACTGTCGTCATCCATCTCATATAGTTCTATATCAGAATCCTTTTCTTCATTTTCCTCAACCTCCATAGATTGAGACTCGACTTTCGTAGGTTTTACTTTCTTTTTATCAAACCTTAGGAGGACAGGCGTAATTAATTTGTATTGTTCCGCTTCTTTGTCAACTTCATATTCAGGATTCTCAAACATTTTCTTAAATCTGTCATCTTTAAGAAAATTAATGGCTTTTTTAGGTTGCCCTTCATCAGCCATAAGACGCGAGGCCAGCTCTCTGTTAATTTTAGGCAGATGATCCTCCAAATGGAGACGGGAAGGTCTCTCTTGCTCAATTTTCTCTCTTATTTTACGCTTTTTATACTCTTCAAATGCAAATAGCTCAGCAATAGATTTTGCTCTTTTGTATAATCTTATATCAACAAAATATCTGATCACCATGAACATGGTGAACGTCTTGGCGACAACCCCGTAAAGTGCAGTAAATATAATAAGAATAACAATGACAGTAAAGATTAAAGATTGGGTATTGCTGAGATTAGTAAGAGCCTACACGGGGTCGCACAAGGGTACAACAACCACCCGGGCTGAATGTCTACGGTCTGCGGGAGTGAGCCACTTAATTATATAACTTCTCTTTGGCCAGTCGTTCGCCCAAACTGGCTTTGTTCACTCTGGAGACACTCTTGACTGTCGTCATCCTCGGTGCTCGGTTAAAATCGTCATATATTTCTTTTGCTTGCTGTTTCTTCTCAATCATCTTATGCTGTTTCTTTACTTCTTTTTTCCACGTTTGGTCATCATCCGAACTGTCGTCATCCATCTCATATAGTTCTATATCAGAATCCTTTTCTTCATTTTCCTCAACCTCCATAGATTGAGACTCGGCTTTCGTAGGTTTTACTTTCTTTTTATCAAACCTTAGGAGGACAGGCGTAATAAATTTGTATTGTTCCGCTTCTTTGTCAACTTCATATTCAGGATTCTCAAACATTTTCTTAAATGTCATCTTTAAGAAAATTAATGGCTTTTTTAGGTTGCCCTTCATCAGCCATAAGACGCGAGGCCAGCTCTCTGTTAATTTTAGGCAGATGATCCTCCAAGTGTAGACGCGAAGCTCTCTTGCTCAATTTTCTCTCTTATTTTACGCTTTTTATACTCTTCAAATGCAAATGGCTCAGCAATAGATTTTGCTCTTTTGTATAATCTTATGTCAACAAAATATCTGATCACCATGAACATGGTGAACGTGTTGGCGACAACCCCGTATTTAAGTGCAGTAAATATAATAGGAATAACAATGACAGTAAAGATTAAAGATTGGGTATTGCTGGGATTAGTAAGAGCCTACACGGGGTTGCACAAGGGCACAACAACCACCCGGGCTGAATGTCTACGGTCTGCGGGAGTGAGCCACTTAATTATATAACTTCTCTTTGGCCAGTCGTTCGCCCAAACTGGCTTTGTTCACTCTGGTGACACTCTTGACTGTCGTCGTCCTCGGTGCTCGGTTGAAATCGTCATCTATTTCTTTCGCTTGCTGTTCCTTCTTAATCATCTTATGCTGTTTCTTTACTTCTTTTTTCCACGTTTGGTCATCATCCGAACTGTCGTCATCCATCTCATATAGTTCTATATCAGAATCCTTTTCTTCATTTTCCTCAACCTCCATAGATTGAGACTCGGCTTTCGTAGGTTTTACTTTCTTTTTATCAAACCTTAGGAGGACAGGCGTAATAAATTTGTATTGTTCCGCTTCTTTGTCAACTTCATATTCAGGATTCTCAAACATTTTCTTAAATCTGTCATCTTTAAGAAAATTAATGGCTTTTTTAGGTTGCCCTTCATCAGCCATAAGACGCGAGGCCAGCTCTCTGTTAATTTTAGGCAGATGATCCTCCAACTGTAGACGGGAAGCTCTCTTGCTCAATTTTCTCTATTATTTTACGCTTTTTATACTCTTCAAATGCAAATGGCTCAGCAATAGATTTTGCTCTTTTGTATAATCTTATGTCAACAAAATATCTGATCACCATGAACATGGTGAACGTCTTGGCGACAACCCCGTATTTAAGTGCAGTAAATATAATAAGAATAACAATGACAGTAAAGATTAAAGATTGGGTATTGCTGGGATTAGTAAGAGCCTACACGGGGTCGCACAAGGGTACAACAACCACCCGGGCTGAATGTCTACGGTCTGCGGGAGTGAGCCACTTAATTATATAACTTCTCTTTGGCCAGTCGTTCGCCCAAACTGGCTTTGTTCACTCTGGTGACACTCTTGACTGTCGTCGTCCTCGGTGCTCGGTTGAAATCGTCATATATTTCTTTCGCTTGCTGTTCCTTCTTAATCATCTTATGCTGTTTCTTTACTTCTTTTTTCCACGTTTGGTCATCATCCGAACTGTCGTCATCCGTCTCATATAGTTCTATATCAGAATCCTTTTCTTCATTTTCCTCAACCTCCATAGATTGGGACTCGGCTTTTGTAGGTTTTACTTTCTTTTTATCAAACCTTGAGAGGACAGGCGTAATTAATTTGTATTGTTCCGCTTCTTTGTCAACTTCATATTCAGGATTCTCAAACATTTTCTTAAATCTGTCATCTTTAAGAAAATTAATGGCTTTTTTAGGTTGCCCTTCATCAGCCATAAGACGCGAGGCCAGCTCTCTGTTAATTTTAGGCAGATGATCCTCCAACTGGAGACGGGAAGGTCTCTCTTGCTCGATTTTCTCTCTTATTTTACGCTTTTTATACTCTTCAAATGCAAATGGCTCAGCAATAGATTTAGCTTTTTTGTATAATCTTATGTCAACAAAATATCTGAAAAAAAATCAGTATTAAGTAATAGAAAGAACTGTGATTGTTATCCATCTGTATTGGCCCTAAATTAATTAAAAACTGAAAAAGTGTAGATACCCATGCATGTATGCTCTCAAAAGATTGGTTCCTAAAAGGTGGTCCAATCCCAGAGACTCCAATTCTTGTTTGGTGACAAATTTATAATCGTCGTATAGTGTTTGTGACGCTGAGCTTTCTAATTCTTCAGTCAAGTTGTCAAGAAAAGCACACCACTGTGGTGCTGGACCTAGAAAAGATACAGAAAATTTTCGTTATGCTTTTGTTAGTATTACTAACCATAAGCTATCTATTATTCGTGAAGTAATCTTTTCTTAATTTCTTTAGACACGGTAGGAATAAAGCTAGTTCATCTGGGAACAAAAATATGCTTTACATCTCTCATATTCGGTAAGTAGGTCCTTATTACCCCCAAATGGTGCTTGTAGGTGACCAATTAGCGCTCTAGGGTAATAATGTAACTAGAAAAGCCTTAGGGCGGTAAGTAATTAAAAAAAAAACTCTTCAATGTTTCAAAAAGTTCGCGTACATCTAAGCATCATACTGGCAATAGACATCATGCATTCAACCCAATGACAAAAGAGGTCGCTTCGCTATTCAGCCTTGTCTTCGTATGAATATAATAGTCATCAATTTTAAATATCGAACGGCGAAGCTCAATTTCGTTCTTGAAAAAAAAATTTAATAAAATGTTTTATTCTTGTAATGCCGGTTTTTTCTACTTACCTCACAATCGAGATGTAAAGCAGTACTCTGCTTTACAACTACTACTGTTAGCTCGGGTGTAAGTATCAATGGCAGCCCTTGGCTACTAATCTACTATTATTGGTTTATCGTAACACTAAAATTTATATAACTTACCTAGAGAAGGAATATAATAAATTTGCATTTTTTGATCTTCTACTGCTATCATACTTAATCCAGTGTTTGGGATGACACATAATTCATTAAAGTCAGCTGGAGATTCTATGCTCGTATATTGTTTACCCTGGTAAAGAATAATAATCGCTATAAAATACACTATCAAAATGGTGACTTTGAATATAAGTATAAGTACAATGTATGATTACAGGGTCTTTAGTCAACTCAGCCCGCTC
This sequence comes from Zygaena filipendulae, assembly GCA_907165275.2. Taxonomy (NCBI): domain Eukaryota; kingdom Metazoa; phylum Arthropoda; class Insecta; order Lepidoptera; family Zygaenidae; genus Zygaena; species Zygaena filipendulae. The sequence continues at coordinate 7,533,520 of OU015649.1, forward strand.
CAAATTCATCCCGCGGACTGAGTTTACCAAAACTCAGCCCACTTAAAAAAACAAATGTATTGTGTAGTTTTGTTTAAAATTACATGTGGCATTCTCGTTTGGGCATCGGTTTGGTACTTAGTTATATTGTAGTGTAGGTGGGTGGTGGCTAGTAATATCAGTATTAGTTAAGCACGGGCATTGGGTCAATGTTGATGTGTTGAAAAGGGGCTGCATTAAACCTATAAACCTACACCTGGATTGCAAGTCCAATGCACTGTTCCGTGTTCCCTGCGACTCTATGGTATCCAAGAAAATTCATATCTCCCTCTGTGTGTCGTTATACGTAATGGTATCTACTATCTAGTCTATACCTACTCGTCATACAATAGCGCCCTCTCAATAACTCGCCATTTAGTGGATTTGCTGGTGCAACATACTCCAAGCATTTATAAAAAACCTATTACGTGATTTGGTTTGCTGAAGTCAACATTATACATACCGTATGTTTGTTCCATATCTTCACTATAGAAGAATCCATGGAATAAACATAATCCATTTGTTTGTGAAATTCTAAACATTTGATTGGAATTCCATTCATGTGGTCTTTAACAAGAAGTGGTTTGCTCGATCTTATATCATAAAGTAGTATATGGCCTGTAGAGGTGCCTACTCCTAGGTTCAAAGCGCCATCAAATTTCAGAGATGTAACACTCGGCAACCCATTATTACTGGCAACAGAAATATCAATATACAGTTAATATTTAATTTACATTTATTATTATCCATTTACAAATACATCCTACTACATTGTAACTGTATCAGATATCATCAAAAAGAAACGAGATGAGATTAATCTCGAATACAAGAATCTGTATTGGTTTCTGGGCAGGAATTCGCCACTCTCCGTAGATAATAAACTGTTGATTTACAAAACAATTTTAAAACCTATCTGGACCTATGGCCTTCAAATTTGGGGAGTTGGCAGCAATAGTAACAGAATGTGCTTGCAGCGTGTGCAAAATGCTATACTGCGGGCCAATGCAAACGCTCCTCTCTTTTCTACAAATAAAGAGATACATGAGTATCTGGGTGTTCCCTTCGTTGATAATGAAATCACGCGCCACAGGGAGCGTTCGTTACATAAAGCGTTTAGCCATACATCCCAACCACCTGATTGATGAGCTTCTTCATCCGCCAAATAAATTAAATAGGGTTAAAAGGAATCAAATACTGTAAATAAACAGGACATTGGTTCTGTTTAAAAATTTTCTGATATTACCTGTGCATACCAAAACATTTGATTATAGTCTGGCGACTGATTGCGAATAAAAAAATAAATAAATAAATTTTCAAATCTTCACTAGGAGTTCACTATGCATATTGGTTATTATTTCATTATTTGTCAAAGTTGTCTTTGGACTTTCGTCTGTCAACGGTGATTGTAAATATATACCTATATTCAGCATTTGTACAGTGTAAAACATTCGATTATAGTCTGGCGACTGATAGCGAAAAAATAAAAAATTACAAATGTGGAAGTTCACTGAATACTCATATAGGTAATGTATTTTCAGATGCATATTGGTTATTATTTCATTATTTGTCAAAGTTGTCTTTGGACTTTCGTCTGTCAACGGTGATTGTAAATACATACCTATGTTCAGCATTTGTACAGTGTAGAGCACAGTCCAGCAATCCCTGCCTGGTTTTGGTACGCGGATCCCATGCCTCTATATGCCCACTGTCACTACCAATTGCGAGCAAACCATGTTCTTCATTTATAGCACAGCAGTTAATTTCAGTTGCCCTGGTAGCATATGGTGCTAAAAATTGGCCTAATTCTAAATTCAATCGGTATACTTCCTGAAATGAAGGGACAACTATCATAAAATAATTACATCTTGACAAAATAATACTACACTGAACATGGCGCATTAAAGTGTCTGTTATTCAATGTAGACCAGTGTCATGCTTGCTAGAGAATAAACATACTACGTGTGTACTAGCTACCCAGGTTGTCACAAATTAAGTTGTCACCTATTTATACTACATTAATAAAATTGTTTTTTAACAGACTTCAATTGTTTATATTTTATTATTAAGACTTATCAATTCGGATGTTTATATTTTTTTACTTATATTTAAGCATAGTTAACTTCTTTATATAGACGGATTTGCAAAACTCTTTTTGTTTGAAAGGGTGTGGAAAGGGTTTTCTTCCAAGTTGGTCCCATAGTTATGAAGTCAGGATCTGATGATGGGATCTTGGAAAAATCTTAACTATTAAGTATTTCACGGTTTTTGATTCAATTGTGTGTGCTACCTTCTGGTCGGTTTGAAGTTGGTACCAGTCCTGCTCGTGTCTACTGCTTAGAATGTTTTGTTCATGACGAGACACACAATTGCTTGGACTTTAGTCTATCTACCTATTTGGCTAGGCACCAACTTCGAACCAATCAGTAGAAAGTACACACCAATAATATAACATACATTTTTGTGTTTCCGATATTAAATCGATTAAATCGGTATTTTGTTATTTTTAGCTTTTTTGAAAATGCACACAAGTAATAATAACTTACTGAAGATGCTCCCACAACAAATAGATCACATGAGGGCTTATAATAGGCTATGTCCCTGCCAAAACTTGGAACCCGAAGACGATAATGGCGGCCATGTCCAACATGAAATTCAACATATCTGTCACATTGCAAAAACACAATCTGAAATAAAATATATCTAGTTAAAATAAAATATGCAAACAAACGGTTTCACCCGCATTAACTTTGAAGATCCCGCAGGATCAAAAGTATCCATGTGTTATTCTGATGTATAAGCTACATTATTGTAAAGTTTCATTAAACCCATTCAGTGGTTTTTGCGTGAAAGAGTAACAAACATCATTATCCATATAGTAAGCCTTGTAACAAAAAATTGAATACAAATTACCTTTTTATAATCTTCACTTAAAATCTGAAATGTGACTACTTCAGAGTCCAAGCAGCGTTCAAACTTCAATGACAAATTATTAACATCAAAGCACTTTATTCTTGGCTTATATATCCCTGTAGCCATAATAAACTGGCCATCTTTGGATACTTTAATTTTTGTACTGACACCAGGCATATCAAACTCTTGAATAAGTTCAATTCTTTTTCTCAAATCAACATTTTTCTTTAATAAAGCACGTTTTTTCCTCTCTGTTAACCACTAAAAAGAAACATCAGAATACTCTTTTGTCATGGTACACTTTATAAGTGAATAAACTTTAGTGTGTTGATAAAAGCAAATGGGTTATGATATGGAATGAACAATTCACCAGAAGAAAACTTGGCTTTAATTAGCTAAAAACTTCGACATTATTAAACAGAAATGACAACATCATAAGTTACAAGGCCATAGAGATCAACAATATTAAGTGGCCAGTGTTAAGGACTGAAATTCATATCATTCACCCCTATGTTTTTTTTTACCATAACGAAATCTATAAGGAGAGAGGGAAGTCTTCGAGTTCTCTCTCTCTCTCTTGCTACAGAAGGATCTACCATTTGAGCTAAATGTTAATTAGACACTGTACTTGATCCATCCTGTCTTTAACTGGGAAGTGGAGCTAAAAATCAATAAGACATTGTACTTCATCCATCCTGTCTTTAAACAGTGGAATAATGTGGTGATTACAATTCTGTTGCAGAAGTTCGGCTTCTTCTACAAATGGGTCGTTCTTTGAGTCATGTACGTTCTTCATTAAACGTTTATATCTTGATACTAGCCACGTAAGCACAGTTTCAACTAATTTTCCATGTGGATAGCGACATAATTGAAAATCACTAGTACACTAGTTTCGAAAGTGGTGAAAGGTTTCTTTTTGTCAGTATTGATATTAAGTCAATTTGGCTAAAATAGTTAAATTCGATACTTTTGATACGATAGTTTCAATATGGGCAATGAATGATCTAGATTATGTAAAGTTAATAGCCACAGAATAATCAATCGCAAGAAGTTTTTGATGGGCTCTGCCACCTGCAAAAAATACTGAGCACGCCATAGAAACTAAGCTCAATAACTCTTTCTTCTAAAACCTTTAAAATTTGGTTTTATAAATTCTTCATCTTCTTTAGTGTAGTATCTGGACTTTATAGCAATCGGTTTGACATCAGGGGGGCTAAGATGCGCAAGACGACAAAATTTTATCGAGCCATTTTATCGATTCTCGTCGACAAAGCCATACAATATGTCGACGAGAATCGATAAAATGGCTCGATAAAATTTTGTCGTCTTGCGCATCTTAGCCCGGCAGAAGACTTTGTATAGATCGATGCTGGTACGTTAGCAGTGTCCTTATTGCAGATTTTCAAACTCCCTTTGGCACCTCCGAATTGGAATTTAAGACTTGAATGATCTTTTAAAATATCATGACCGATGATGAGGTCAGCACAGAGATTGTTGACAACGAGTAATGGGCGTCTTTTGTACGTATAATCGTTTATAATGATAGTAGCAAGGCATTCCGCTTCAACGTGTGACACGTTATTCATGGAAGCTAACGTTATTGTTTGCTTTGTTGACTTTAGTTTTAGTTTCAGTAATTGTGCTATTTTTCTATTAATGAAACTAACTGAGCTTCCGGTATCGATTAACGCATCAGCTCCAAAATCATTTACTCTGACATGTGTGACTGCCTTCTACAGGCTAGACCGTACCGAAGCACAAACTGCGCTTGCAGTATTTTCATCAAAACGCACATCAGCAGAGCCGTTACTAGGGTCTTCTACAGAAAAAGCCGCATCCCATCAAAAACAAACTTGTAAAAAATCCAAGTCTCGCAACTCAGTTCTTCTACATTAAAAAGTTGTGAGATCAATGTAATACCAAGTCGGTTAATTTATTCAGTGCCTACTTAAGGGTCCTTCTGTCTAAAGTTATCATGTTATAAGCTAATCTAATAACATTTTATAGTGACCATATCAAATTTAAAAATCTTTTATGTTTTAGATAGATTGATTGGCTTGGCGATCACGTGAAAACACAATATATCTCACATGTAATACATAATTATGGTTCTAAACAATCTAATTTAATTATAATATGTATTACTTGTGAGATACATTGTGTTTTCATGTGATCGCCAAGCCAATCAATCTATTTAAAACATAAAAGATTTTTAAATTTGATATGGTCACTATAAAATGTTATTAGATTAGCTTATAACATGATAACTTTAGACAGAAGGACCCTTAAGTAGGCACTGAATAAATTCACCGACTTGGTATTACATTGATCTCACAACTTTTTAATGTAGAAGAACTGAGTTGCGAGACTTGGATTTTTTACAAGTTTGTTTTTGATGGGATCGCATTTCTTTTTGTAAATGGTCTTCCTCCTTTGAGCAATTTAGTCTATTTTAATAACTTGAAAGATTTTTTCTTGCTTTTTCATTCCGTTGACCATTGTACCTTTGAACATAATTATGTCTAGGTAACTATGTATCTACACTTTATATCTAGGTAGGTAACTAGCTACACTTATTATTATTATTTATTAATATCTGGGCAACCGAGCTTCGCTCGGCTTAAATAGCTGTTCCCCGCGGTTTAACCCACGTTAATTTCGGAGATCCCGCGGGTATTCTGAGATAAAAGTACTTACTACCCTATGACCTTTCCTGTACCCTTGACAACGTGTAGTATGCAATAATTAATTCACCCGCGTTGATATCAGAGTTCGCGCGGGAATTCCAGAAATGAATCCTAGCTAGATCGATTTATGGCCCCCGAAATCCCCTGTATACAAAATTTCATGAAAATCGTTGGAGCATTCAGATTAGGGTAATTTTATCTCGGAATTCCCGAAGGATCTCCGAAATTAACGCTGGTGAAATCTCATGACATTTTGCATGCACGTTGTCAGGGGTAAAGAAAACCTAGGGATATAGGGTACTAACTACTTTGCATTTCTGAATTCCCGCGGGATCTCCGAAATTATCGCGGGTGAAACCGCAGGGAACAGCTAGTCTCATATATTTATATGGGATTACAAAGTTATTTGTGCAGTTGGTACATATAACTGCATATATAACTTTGTAATTCCATACATTTATATGGGATTACAAAGTTATTTGTGCAGTTGGTACATATAACTGCATATGTAACTTTGTAATTCCATACATTTATATGGGATTACAAAGTTATTTATGCAGTTGGTGTATCTAGAAAACTGTACCGAAATTGCAAAATATTTCAATTTTTCCTTGATTTATACAATAAACACTAATTGTATTCTAAATTTCAAACTTCTATGTCTGCTAGAAGTGCCTTAGAGTTTTGATGATCGGTCAGTGAGTGAGTGAGTGACCTACAAAATTAAGAAACTTTGACTAGTTATAATTCTTAAACTACTGGTTCAAATCGAATGAAATTTAAATTATACCGTCTTTATACAATACCTGCTTGTTTACTAAAAATTCAGGCTTCTAGTTTTATCCACAACGAAGTTATAGGGGGTCGAAAATGGCCTGAATTGCTTCGAGAAAAGGATAGTACGGCCGTGCCGCTTTTGTTGCTCGACTTGGCGGGGGCACTGCCGTGCCCCCAGATTATTAGTAGCATGATCAGTTAATTTACTAGACCTGCAGACATTGGCGAAGTGTCCTTGCTTAGCACACAGTTGACATTGAGCATCTCGTGCGAGACATTTGACTCTTAGATGAACGTTCTCTCCACAAAAGAAACGTCTTCGCTTCGATTGAGTAGATGGAACAGCTAAATTGGCTTGCTTTGGCATTGCATTAAGATGACACGAAGTAGTATTTTGAGGTGAGATAGTTTGTGAATAACTTTTTGCAGTTTTGAGACATGCAACTTTGAATTAAAGCCTCATCTAGAGTGAGAATTTTTCAAGTAAACGTTCACGAATATTTTGTGATGAGGTACCCGAAATAAAAGCTCCTCTAATAGCCTGAGCTTTGTGTTCTTCAGCAGTAACTGCTTGAAAATTACAATAGCCGGATCCACACCAGACGATCCAAAGCGCTCCGATCGCGCGCGGCATGGAGCGCGCTCCACGGAGCGTGAAGTGTAGACGTGCCGCGCGCGATCCATGTGCGCGGCGGAGAGCGCGCGCTCCTCGCCGCGTGCGATCCATTTGTTGTCGGTTTTTTGGCCAGACTCAAAGGTGCCTCAGTCGCTTGGCGCGCGCGGTCTGGACGGTTCGGTTGTGAGAATCGCGTGATCCGCCGTTATGGATAATTCGCAATGTATCCGTTTAATTTCCCTATATAGGGAGAATAAATGTTTATGGGATCCTAACGATACCAATTACACAAATAGAGGTGTAAGAGAAGATGCCTGGCGGAAAATTAGTCGGCAAATGAACAATATTATTAACTAAGAGTTAATTATTATAATATAATTAACTCTTTGTAAAGTCGAGTCCCATATTCCAACCGGTTTTTAAAAATTGTTTTAACCCAATACTGTCTTTTTCGTTTTCGTAATTTTTGCCGTAAATATACAAGTAAAATGTAGCTTGCAGCTGCTACGGCTATTCGTCGCCGTCGTTGCACGTGTGACTCCATAGCCAGACAAAATTCAACTGATTCAGTATGGATCGGCAGGAGCGCGTTGAAGCAGCCAGTCAGGATCGCAAAAGATTGCTGTTGGATCGACCTAGAACGATCCACGCTCCACGCATCACGATCTTGGATCGCGGATCGCGGGATCGCCGATCCATTTTGGATCGTTCGGTGTGGATCCGGCTAATCACGAGATAGTATTCGCAATGCTCTGCTAAAATCAGATATTGATTCGCCCGGCTGCTGTTTTCTTGTCATAAGGGTATGACGGGCTAGCACCTCGTTTTTAGGCTTTATGTAAATTTTATCAAGCAATTTCATTGCTTCATCGTAGTCATCACAATCACGAACATGTAAGTAAACATTTGGCGAGATATGGTTGATCAGAAGTTTTAACCTTAATGAATCAGCAGTATCTTTATAAAATTCTTCCGATAACAAATTTGCAAATGTATATTTTCAATGAGTCCATTTTATTTCTGCTGATGGGTCGTTGACCTCTACGTCAAATTGTTCCGGCCGTAGAGATTTGGGTATTGAATATGTTGTATCGGTTATTTGAGAAAGGCTAGGTTGAGATATCGTATCAGGCATTATATACATTTAGTTAATTAAATTGATATGGAATGAACGATTCACCAGAAGAAAACTTGGCTTTAATTAACTAAAAACTTCGACATTATTAAACAGAAATGACAACATCATAAGTTACAAGGCCATAGAGATTAACAATATTAAGTGGCCAGTGTTATGGACTGAAATTCATATCAGGTTAAAAGGAAGACAATCGGAATCACCGATACTCCACTTAACCCGCCAGCACTCCCGCCTTTAGAAATCACACGGTCACTCGCGTGTGTAGCATTTTGCTCACGTTTATGAATGTCATTAAAAGGAAGGTATACCAAAAACAAAATATATTTTTTTTTTATTTATTCAAAAAAATATATATTCAAAAGGTTTCCATCATTAATCTTTTTTAATTTTAATTAACAATTATAGGAACTAAATTGCCAGTCTTCTAAGGCAGTCTTATAGAAAAAAATTGTCAAAAAAAAATCTTTTTAAACCAAAACTGAAATAATTAATCCTTATCGTAATATTACATAATATTACATAAAAGTAGCACTAATACTGTCGATAAGATGAAATAAAAATAAAACCATGAGGAAAAAGTAGTTACGTCGATACTCGCGCAATGAGCAAAACGCCGCTTGATGGCAACAAACCTCCTCCACCGAGCGACTGGTGTACACTGGCGAAAAGTGAACAGTAGGGGGAGCACGAATTTTTTCGCTCTCGTCTAGTCGATATCGTCGTAATGTCAAAGCGTTTTTTTGTATGGAAAAAGAACGACACTGGATAGATGGCGCTGTTCATTTTCCATACAAAAAAAATGCTCGATATCGACTAGACGAGAGCGAAAAAATTCGTGCTCCCTACACTGCATTCAGGGGTGGGGGACATAACAAAACTCAGCTACTGAATGAACGATGTCCGTACGCATAGTTTTGACAAAATAGTGCGAGTTTTAAATTTAATGTGAGCAAAATGCTCATAGCGCTAGTGCTCGCTAACTAGGTAGTAGGTACTCATTGCACCAACCTCAAGTAATTACGAACATGCCAGGTGGATGATGAAGATGTATATTTGAAAGAAAATTACTGCCTTAGCTTTAACTCAGTCAAAGAATAATCCAGGCGAAGGAATTCTTTTTATGAATAAATTATTAAAAAAACATTGGGTAATATGGAGATAGTTTTCCAAATATTAGTTTCTAAACAAATTTTACCTTAAAATGTAGTTTACCTTATAAAAGATAAAAAGTACCTACCCTGATATAGTAGGTTAGGTATATGGACCGTTGATTTTAGGGTCAGAGGGGGGGGGGGGGGGGGGGGGGGGGGAAGCCTCCCTGAAAAGGGGGAGTTGCGGAAACGCTTCTGAGGGAAACGCGTAGTTTTTTTTTATGAATTTTTGAATGTTTCAACCTAACCTCAAAAATGTAGGATTTTCATCAAATTAAACTACAAAGTACAAACGCTAAAGTGTTTCTAGCGCTTCGCCGGCCGCTGCCGCGGCACGCTGCGCTCGGCTCGCGCGTTATCTTACATGTTCTAACTCTAACCTAACCTAACCTAGCCGTTCTTTTCCAAAAATGTAGGATTTTCATAAAAAACTACAAATGCTACGTAAGGTGTTTCTGGCGCTTCGCCGGCCGCTGCCGCGGCACGCTGCGCTCGGCTCGCGCGTTATCTTACATGTTCTAACCACAAACTACTTAGAGATACTACCGGTTCTAACCTAACCTAGCCGATCTTTTCCAAAAATGTACCAGTTGTCACGCATCTAACCTAACCTAACCTAGCCGATCTTTTCCAAAAATGTACCAGTTGTCACGCATTAGGTGTGCCATTTTGGAACGCAATGACGCCTATTGTAATAAAAAAAACGTCAACACAATCACCCCAATTTACTAGTTTATAACCTCAATTTAGTCTAAAAACTTAACTTTTTAATATTTTTTTTCAGAAAAACTACAAGGTTCCGCAATTTGAAACTTTGCAGAAATGTCGCTTAGACCGACGCCTTTCAGCCTAAAAATTCTGATTGCCCATTTCGACGGTCCATATACTATACTTTATCCGGATTTAATGCAATAGAATGCAGGTTCATAAAATTATACTCAAAAACTATTCTTAATTAGACTTCAATAGTAATTTAATATATTCTCTCCTTTTTTCAATCTAGTTTAATCTAAAGTACCTAAAGCTTCACCCATATTAATAAAGAAAATAATTTAAATCATAAATGATAACTTACATCTGGTAAGGATTTTCCTGCACTGAGGTTATAAATTTTGACATTATCTATTTCAAACACTTGCATGATGCACAAATAATTGTAACTCTTATTTAATTATTTTGTTTATTCACTTTCTTCAAGAGAAAACCCAAAAAAAAACAAATCATTAAATCTCGAAAAGCGGAAACAAACAAATCACAGCCACATAATACTATCTCAGAAGAATAACTAAAGCACAAACTACTTAGAGATACCTACTATGAACTAAAGTGAACTAAAGCATAGAAGGCGCCTTACGAGTCTACATTTGAAGTGAAGCCTATCATAGACTGAAGAGTGTAAAGCTAGTGATGTGACTATGCATACAATAATTACCGATATCGACTTCTTAGTTTATACTTTATGGTATCAGTCCATTAGGGGGAAATTATGGGAAGAATAACTAAAGCATAGAAGGAACCTAAATTTAACTAATATAGTCATCTCTGTTTTCTTATACACTCATAACTGCATTAGAAAGAGACAGATATAGGTTGCTCAAAATGCAAAATGAAGCCAAGCAAACGTCAATTTGGTTACCTTGGCTACCTTTATGATGCTAAATTTAAAAGCTACATAAAGTCTCGGGTGTTTGTCTATAACTTTGTTCATCGCATTTTTTCGTATAATACTTAAGCGCGCATGCAGTAGTGCTTCCAAGAATAAAGTATCGATAGAGCTAGCGTCATCTAAATTATTGCATTATTTTTCTATAGAAATTTAAGAGCCTTATTAAACACACTTTGTGCGATAATGCTTATTATAGTGTAAACTGTAAATAAAGGATTACTTAAATGATACAAACGTTTGGTAATGACTTGCTCTTTGCGAGGTTAGATTGTACATTACAGTTGTTAAAATAATTGGTTAAAAGTTGTGTGCGTGCTGTTTGCCGTTACCGGCCTTAAGTGATTAATGAATAAATGTCATTGATAAAATAGTGGCTTGATATGTCATGCTCACTCAAATGTGTCACTGGTGGTGGCGTGTGAGTCGGGTCGCTCGGTTCCCTCTAATATGATTGAGTGGGGTGGGGCTTACGAACACATCATACTCGTGAACGGGTACTGTCAGTTAGTACTGGTCATGTCTTGTTGACTATTATAGATAATCCTAGTTTAACTCCTAATGTATGTGTAGTCTGTACCGGATTAGTATGTGTCTATTGCGGGTTCCGGCTTATTGTTCTCACATAATTAATTGCAAATTGAGTAATTACTAATATTATATTAAAACTGGAGAGTTTGTTGCGCAACTTCTTCTCTTCAGTCAGCACTAGGAAGCTGTGAAGGGTGGATATTTTATGGGTGCTGTCATAATAAATGTAACTTTAATGACGTCAAAAAGAACCACATTATGGGCCAAATTTGAATAAATGATTTTGACTTTTTGACTTTTGATGGTCATCGGAACTACTCAATAATAGGTATTTCACGGGTTCCAATTCATTAACTTTAATATGGTTTCTTAACAATTTATGCGCGTCACAATGTATATCAATTTGTGAATAATTGATCCTGTGTTTATAAATAAATGAGTTGATCAGACAGAAGTGAGTTCTTTATTTCACCTTAGCATATTTTGATTTATTGCCAGATATTTATTCCTATTTCTTTATCCAATATTTAAGGCGTTACGTGCAGCTAAATAGCGCGCCATCTTTGAAAACATAATTTCTCATAAAGCAATTTATCAAAAATATGCTTACTTACGATTGTAGAAATATAATAATACTCCACTTCACTACACACAGTTCAAAATATATGCTTACATATGATGAAGATTTCCCCCCTAATGAACTGATACCATAAAGTATAAACTAAGAAGTCGATATCGGTATTTATTTTATGCATAGTCACATCACTAGCTTTACACTCTTTAGTCTATGATAGGCTTCACTTCAAATGTCGTAAGGCGCCTTCTATGCTAGGTATCGTAGACGGAGGTATGCTATTGTTATTGTTCTGAGATTCGAACGAAGCAAATTGCCTCTTTTTTTTTTGGTGAAGTTTACCCTTTTCGGGGAAGGTAGAAAGAAACTTATCCATAAAGCCAATTCAGTGGTATATTTCTTCTCCTTAAGTTATTTATTATGCAAAGTCCACCATATTCACACAGTATTAATCACAATAAACTAAGTAAATCGCCTCGTCTATTCATTCTCCGTCTACACAACTTCGAGACGTTCCGTCTTTGTTTGTTCTCTCCTCTGTACTCTGTGGTCAATTGTCATGTCGTCGTAACTCAATAGACAATTTAATGCCAATTTGCCATTAAAAAAAACAAAAACCAAAAGTGAAAGAAAATAGAAATTGGAAATATTAGAGAAAACACAAGAAAATTATTTGTTTACTTTTCTGCGATTGCGTTTCCGATCATAATACATATTTTTAATAATATTTGTGACAAGGAATGGAATAATATATTATGATTTATAATGGAAACAATACGCAGATCATGGAAACTACGTAAATATTTTTAACATTGTTTCGGTGCTTAAACAATTTGTGTTATAATTTTAAGAAAATGTCTTTAAATTATTATGTCTATTTTTCTAGAAGAGTTCGTTGCTCACAAGGCGAATGTCAATTGCTTGGCCATGGGGCACAAATCGAATCAAGTTCTTGCCACAGGTGGTGACGATAAAAAAGTAAATCTTTGGGCCATAGGAAGGCAAAGTTGTTTAATGGTATGTATTTCCACCTAATGTATCCGAAATTTCCTTTACTGACATTAAGGTAAATTTTTATTCATTTATTATTACAGAGCTTAAGTGGGCATACAACACCAGTTGAATGTGTTTGTTTTGGTCATTCAGAAGATTTAGTTTGTGCTGGTTCTCAAACTGGTGCTCTTAAGATTTGGGATTTGGAGGCAGCTAAATTATTGAGAACATTTACTGGTCACAAAGGAGCAATTAAATGCATGGACTTTCATCCATATGGTGATTATTTGACAACAGGCTCATGTGACAGTAATATTAAATTATGGGACACAAGAAAACGAGGTTGCATTGTGACATATTCTAGTCATCGTCTTGCTGTTAACAGCCTGCAATTTAGTCCTGATGGACAATGGATAGCTTCTGCTTGTGATGATGGTAAGTCTAATAATGTATGTGATGATGGTATAAGCACAAATAATAATTTTCTTTATTCATTAAATTTTAGTTTTACAGTTTAAATTACTCATTGATCATATAAATCAAATTATGTATATACCTATGTATAATATCAGTAAGGATATAATTAAAAATTAATGTTTAATTAACGTTTTCAGGTTTAGTGAAGGTTTGGGATGTACGTGCTGGTAAAGTTTTGCAGGAGTTTACTGAGCACATATCTCCTGTTACATGTGTTAAGTTCCATCCTCATGAATTCTTATTAGCCAGCTGTGGTGCGGACAGAACTGTAAACTTTTGGGATATGGAGAAGTTTCAACTAGTATCCAAATTTGAAAAAGAAAATACTTCCATTAGGTTAAAATATAGTTTTGACTTAATATTTTTAGACAATATTAATAGTACAAATTACAAAACACCCATTCTATTGTTTTAGGCATATGGTATTCAGTGAGGAAGGAGCAACACTGCTGGGATGTGGTAATGATGGGTTGCATGTAATAGGATGGGAGCCGGCACGGGTGTTAGACAGTGTCCACACCCACTGGGGTCAAATCCATGACATCACTGTTGCTCAGACACAACTTGTATGGAGTATTTTAGTTATTATGGTTTCCTTTGTGATTTCGTATAGCTATAAAATCATTAAATTAGCATAATTTCTCTCAAACACATTTCTTTGTGTAAATTAAACTTGCATGATGATTTATTTATTTTTAATTCAGGCAGGCAGTTGAAACAACTGGTAGATGCCTGTATCCAGTTATCTATATAAATAAAAATGAATGGCAAAATGTGTTGCTAAGTGCAAAACTCGAGAATGCTGAACCAAATTGGATAATTTTTTTTTTGTGTTGGTTATTTTTTGGCGTTCCTGCGAGGACTATAAACCCATTGATCTATTTCAAAATTATTTTCAATATAAACCTATAAACTTTTGGTAATGTAAATATAATTTAATTTGATGATTGATGATTTTTATTAATTTACAGATAGTTGGCTCTTTCCACTCAACCTACGTAGTATTATCAGTTGTGGATTTAAACAAAGTACATCCATTTGGCGGGGTGCCGCCTATATCGCCACCTGTGGTCAGAGACCTTTCACCATTTCAAAAGGGACATTCTGTACGCAAAAGCTTTTCTAAAGAGAAACCACCTAAAGAAGGTAAATCAACAAAACTTTCTATAATTATTGTTAGTCAATGCTATTCCTCACAACTTGATCCTTGTGAAATTAAGAATTCCTTTGATAATTTCAAGGTAAAAAATATCTTATTACACTAGGACTCTAGAACTAATTCAATCTGCATGACAAACATTCAAATCCATCCAGGTGTTTATGTGTGATTAACTTACATCTGAACAAAATTTTACACAACTTATTATAGTATAAATTATAAAATGTAAGCATTCATAGTATAGAAGTTAGCTCTTGCTTGTCAGTGTTATTAAAATACCCAACTCAATGAGTCAACAAGAAGTTGATACCTATACCATCCTACTAATATTATAAACGCGAAAAATTGTATGGATGTATTTTCCTCTTTCAAAACTACTGAATGGATTTTAATGAAACTTTACAGTAAATAATTCCTTTTATCCCAGAATTTCCGCGGGAACTCTGAAATTAACGTGGGTGAAATTGAAATAATAATTATTGCATACTAAACGTCAGAGGTCATATAGTACATATAGTACTTTTTATCCCGGCATTCCTGCAGGATCTCGAGTATTTCATAATTGAAACAATGTTCCACACAATGTTCTTCGCATCATTCTATGTTTTAGTTATGCACAGATCGTCACTACTTGATGAGAAAACAGCTGAAGAATCAACCTCAGGCACTGAAGCTGACGAAGACTCTGGTGCAGTCATATCAAACATCAATGATTACACGGAAATATTCCGACCTTCTAGAGCATGTAAGTGAACAGTTGCACAATTTCTTAGGGAATAGCAAATTTTAGTACCATATCGAGAAAAAAAACTTCTAATAGTCTTCAAACTGGAGTAATAAATGCAAAATAAGTCTATTGTTTTACCGGCCGCTTTTAAAGCCCGGCGCCAATAGCAGAGCAGGACGTAGGAGCAGGGGATTTTTATTTTTTTAGATTGAAATATACCTAGTAACTTCTCCAAAAAATCTTAGGAGATTCTGGTTGAAATTTTCATTGCAATGGTCGTAGGCCGTAGCCAATGATATTTATTCAACCAAAAAACTACAATCATTAGGTACAGGTCCTATCCTAATGCGATTATGTTTACAGTTAGATATAGGACGTCATTAAATATATTTTAAGTATTGTTCGTAGCTATAAAAAAATCGATAAGGTTATATCTATTATTTATCATTTAAGTTTTGATTATAATGTCTTAATATTCAAATAAATCAGTATTCGTATTCCCATTCGACCCTATGGTTGAAGGTGGTCAGGAAAGAATTAATTGTCTACATATTTCAGTGACACGAACCCCACCGCTGGCCACTAGTTTGTCTTCTGAGGATTATTCAATTCCAGGTGAGCATTGAATAACTATATGCTTTAGTAATTTTTTATTTATTTATTTACTTTAAAAAAAAATACATTAACAATTTATTATACATGACAATATGTACATGACCGACCGACCAATAAGCCCGAGAGGGTTTATTAGTGTCGCATCTGCCTTGTTTTATAGTTACAATAGTAACACTATAACTTAATACCCGCGATTTTTTCGTAAGTTGCATACCCCATCAGTTACAGGTTACAGATTAACTGAAAGAGAATGTCTCAAGGCATTAAGGTCCGTATTCCAGAAGGTGACTCAGATCACGTTTCACTTGAGATTAGTTTTACGCTCAGATCATAACTCAAGCGTATATCTTATTATAGAATGCGTTTTAGGTTCTAATCACTTGAAACTAGTCTTGAGTAGAGATTCTGAACTCTGATTGGTTCTTATTACTTGAAACAAATAGTTTCCGAATAGTGCAAAATAAATAAATAAATAAACTAATGTTGAGTAGAGATTTTAACCTCTGATTGGTTGACACAATCACAGATAATATAATAATCCGTTCCACGCAGTTTCAACCGCCGGAGTAATAGTGTTTAGTGATTTTAACCAATTTTCCGTACCTACCTAAAACGGGCTGAATGAATATAATTGTAGTTATAACTTAAGAGCCATTTCACAAAAATATTGCGCGCGAGTTTAGGTACAAACTGCGTTATTGTTTATGTGTGCGTAGTTACTCACACGTACACAACGTAAGCAGCGTAAAGCGCGCGTCGAGACTCGAGGTGGACAACGCAATCTTGAGCCGTGGGCAATCGTAGGTATTCTCAGATAAAGCAGGTATACGACCCTAGCCACGCAGCAATTTATACGAGACAGATGTTGTTTAAGGTTTTACTGGCTTTGTAAAATGAAAAACTGGGTTTCTTTTTTAACTAATATATTAGTTACACTGACCGATAGAATAATATTTTTTTACTTGTATTACAGCTTCAGTGGTGTACTTATACATATTATGACGATTACAACTCATCCAACATTTTGAATCGTTTATCTCAGAAACGGTGGCTCTCAGGAAAAAAGTATTCAGATGTTTTTTTTATAGATAAATAGCTGTGCCCCGCGGTTTCATCCGCGGTAATTTCGGAGTTTCCGCGAGAATTCCGGGATAAAAAGTACCCTATGTTCTTCTCTGTACCACTGACAATGTGCATGCCAAATTTCATCCAAATCCGTTCAGCCGTTTTTGCGTGATTGAGTAACAAACATCCAAACATCTAAACATTCAAACATCCAAACTTTCACATTTATAATATTAGTAGGATAAATTCCATATCAAGAAAAAATCCAGTCTTTTTTAAAGATATATATATGGTCTACTTAAACATTTTATGAATATAATTTTTACCTGAACTAATTTTATCAAATAAATGAAAATATACAAAGATAAAGCGTATTAAACTTTAGGGTGGGGGCTCGTGACGTCACTAACCGCTATAAGCCGCCATACAAACTGCACCGGTTAGTGACGTCACGCGAAATTTCAACTCAATGTATCGCCGTTATTTTTGGATTACGTAAAAAAAGAAAAAATACGTGTCCAATATTTTTTATTAATCTACAAGACAGATAAAAAAAATTTAGGTAACATGCCCATTCCGATAAAAATATGCCATGTTACAGGTACATTATAATCCATTTTTCAAATGAAGTACTCGTCAAGACCAATCTAACGAGCACTAACTCAAGGGGATTGTATCTTTTTTTACGGAGTTCCTATGGCCCCCTTCCAGCTCCATCAGCAGATCAGCTCCATGTCATCATGATATTCCATTTTCAGGCGATATACTTCAGCTAAATCGAAAAAAATTGTAGGTAATTGTATTTACTTTACCTCTGTTGCCTTTTTTAAGGCTGCAAAATTATCACGGTTCCTTTTTTTAAAACAACGGTATACACTATCCTTGCGAGTACCCATAGCTAAAAAATAAAAAAATTATAGTATTATTATTAGTAATTTATTAACATATATCTTTATTATTATTATCATACAAACAACTAAAATAATTCATACCTACATATTTCATAATAAACAAAACTTACCTCGCGAAACAAAACTCGAAGCGGATCAAAAATATTTGGTCGCAGTATAATCACCACTTTACCAATTTTACAATACGAGCGCACGAAAGTCGGGACGCGGAACAAAATGGCACAGGTCCTGCCTCGACGGGCGCTCGCGCCATTCTAATCGGTATCCGGTTGTGCATTGTAATTTATACTGATGTTTAGATCAATATATTGACAAATTATTTGCTAATATTTGCAAAATAACTGTAGAAATCAATTCTCCAATGAACATTGTTTATTTTGGGATAATTTCATTTTAGTTATTACTGTGTATTTAACCAAAAATCACGATAAAATTGACACTTTAATCTCAAAATTTACCAAATTATTTCTTTTTTTTATTCAATAATGGTAATGAAATTCAAAAATCTATTACATTAAATAACGACAAAAATATATGTCCGATGATTACTATATTTTTTTAAACTTATTATATCAGCATTATTAATAGATATAGGACTTTGAAATTGAGTCTGCGGCCATTTTTCACTAAAATTGTTGTGGGAAAAGAGGCACTAAAAATTTACCAAATTAGTTTTAGTAAATGTGTTACATTAAATGTCAACACCAAAGATAGACCTATTTTTTGCAGTTATTAAATAATTTCTGGGTGTTACTTAACATAGTAATTTAGGAGTCCAAAATCTTAGAAATTCGCGTGAAAATGTAAGATGGCTCTTAAGTAAGTAAATATAGTCAACCGAATTGGATCATTGAAGACAGTAATGATTATATTATCTTTGTTAGTTAATGTTACTTCTATGATTAAAACAAAATCAATTTTAATCTTATTTAAATATTTTTTATTGCGTATTGCTCTCACTAGAAATGTATAATTAGATTATTGAAAAAGTGACAATTACAGCCTTTCGCTGCTCAAATCAATTAAATTTTCATATCCTGGAAAATGTCCATGTTTCCAAAAATTCAAAAAAATCTCGTTAGATCTATTCTGAAGAGTGGTCTCGACAGGACTTACGTAATCAAAGATCAAATCTTTGCTTGAGTGTAGTTTAATACTCAAGCATCGTTCTAGAATAAGGACATACTCAGCTTATTGTTGATTGATGAATCTCGTTTCAAGTAAGGTTCTAAAATTAAAGCTTTACTTGAAATTAGTTTTAAAACTAGACTCATGACTTGAGTAACCTTTTGGAATACGGGCCTAAGTTCGCCATTTGTACGTACTGTGCAATAAAGAATAAATTAATAAACCTTACGTGAATATTTGTCCATCACCATTAATTAAACTAATAAAAGATCATTGATTATTATTATAGAATGTTTGTAATGTTTCCAGCGCAAGATGTGTGTAACCCAGAGACGGAGAGTTCTCTGCGCGAGCTGATGGCGGAGGCGGCGCCGGGCGCGGGCGCGGGCGCGGGCCCGCTGCGCGCGCGCGCCGAGCACTACTCGCGCATACCCACCTCCAACAAAGACAAATACGAGTTGTTCACAAGTACGTATCACTACATTATTATAAAACAAAGTCCTCCGCCGCGGCACGCGAATTTCGACTTAATGTATCTCCTTTATTTTTTGATTACGTAAAAAATGAAAAAGTACGTTTCCAATATTTTTATTAATCTACAAGACGGAATAAAAACTAAAATTTGGTTGAATTTGGTTTGGTTGAAGTCAATTATGACCAGTGTACGAAGAAACATGGAACTCGCACTTTGCGCCAGAAAACTATTCAATATATTTTATTAATCTACAAGACTGTCTAAATAGGATTTTGATTTTCATACCCGGAAACAAGCCTATTGTGGTCGAGACTTGAAAAATCGCCTCATTTAGATAGTGAGGCCTAACTCGCAATAATGCCCCGTAAGATAGGTATGCCGCTCACAAAAACACGCTCGTTTGGCCTCAGCCTAAATGATGTATTCGTAATGCAGGGCCGATTAATAAAGAGGACAACTCATTCACGAGCACACAAGCATCTTCGATGAGGGATTACGTTGCTAACAATGTCACCGTCGGCACTCTTAACCGGCATAATTCATACAAGGAAACCAAATCAACTACTGACTTAAGTGAGTGCTAAATATTTTTTTTCAAACTTATTTCAAGAATGTAAACTGCTGGTACAACAATACATATATATTCTATACATATAAATAAAATTATAAAGTGTCTGTTTGTAATTCCAAATTAACAGCTTTTTATTTAATGCATATGAAAGTATATACGGTACTTACATAAAATAAAAACTTTTTTAAAATTTTTCTCTGTCTGTCTGTTTGTTCCAGCTAATCTCTGAAACGGCTAGACAGATTTTAACGGGACTTTCACTGGGCAAATAGCTGATGGTGTAAGGAGTATCTTAGGCTACTTTTATTTTAAAAAATAAAAGTTCCTGCGGGAATTCCGAAACTCACGCGGGTGAAACCGCGGGGCACAGCTAGTATAATAAGTCGAGCGAAGCAAGTCTTACATAATGTGATGCAATTTTTAATTTTTGTTACCACTATAATTAATGCTGACAGATATGAACTATTTTAATGCAATCTTCCGCCAAAAATACATTTTTCTGTTTCTTGGTTGCTGATGATGGTTCTATTTCAATATTTTTAACATTGAAATAAAACATTCCTAATGATGCGATTCTACAATTGCGATTAAACGATCTTTTCTATTTTAGCCGGAAATAATCTACGTCAGAGTACGAGCGAGATATCATTAGGCCCGCCGTCCTTAGGCCCTAGATCTCTTTCGTTTACTAGAACTGCCACCGACAACACGAGGTAAGGTCAGCTCGATCTTAGTGCGTTCCAACTCTATTCATATACGTTATCCAACTATTATGGCTTTTTCTCTACAAACAATAGGGATGTTGACTACTATTGAAAAACAAAATTCTAATTAGTCCGTCAGTTAGAAAATAAAAAAACAATAGACACGTATTTTTTGCTTTTTTAAATAAATTAAAATATACAGAGATAAAGCGCATTAAAGTTTAGGATGAGGAGGTCGTGACGTCACTAACCGCAAAACCGCCATACAAACTGTCAGAATAGTGATGTCACGCCAAATTTCAACTCAATATATCGCCGTTATTTTTTGATTACGTAAAAAAAGAAAAAATACGTGTCCAATATTTTTTAATAATCTACAAGACGGACTAAAAAATAAAAATTAGTCAACATGCCCATTTAGGATCGTATTGATAAACGCTAGGTACTCAACAACCGGTCACGATCTCAGGATATTGTAAGAAATTAAGAAGACAAACTAAGATGATTGATTAAAAAGTGGTTATTTCAATACGAGTTAACAGAGAAAATACATGATTGATTATGTAATTATTTAGACACATTTATTCTTATTTTTGCATGATGTAGTGGTTAGCGATCGCGTCTGCTACGCCAGGTGTCGCGGATTCGATCCCCGCATTAGGTTAAAAAAAATCAAATAATTTACCTTGCATCTGGGTGTTACATTGTACAAATATCATAACAACAAATAGTAATGTGTTTTGTTTATCCGTATCATACTTTGATGAACGGGCTGAATATTCCAGACGGAGAGTAGAGACGGTCGCGGCGGGGCGCGAGAACTTGCCGGTGTCGCGCGCCGTCGAGACGGCGGCGGAGCGCGAGCCCGAGCCCGAGTTCATCCCGTTCGCCACCGACCGGCCCGTGGGGCTGGACCTCGACGAGTTCCTCCCGGTACGCTCCCGAATACCAACTATAGTAACTACTAGCTGTCCCCCGCGATAGTTTCGGAGTTCCCGCGGGCATTCCGGGATAAAAGCACCCTATGTGCGCCTGGCGCGTCTAGCAATATTAATAAAGCTTTTAGATATCGCAGCGGAATTCACGTGATCCGTGACCCTGCATTTAGACAAAGTATTCTTTCTTGTCATCAATAGATAATTATTAAATAAATATTCTGTCTATAGTTACTATAGTAGCTGGTAGACTTGTGTAAATAATGCGAGTAATATCACTCCCAAGAGGTGATACAACATCGACCATTACGCGAGCGAAACAAACACCTAGTTAATTTTTTTTAGAACGCGTCGGGTAATGTTTGAGTAAAATATTTGCGAGTGATATCACTCGACCGGAAAATAGAGCGTTTCAAAGTTTCTACTTTTGACTTTACCGCCGAAACGCGGAATGACGTCACTAGTTAAAAATTACGCCTTATTAATCTATGATAGAGATGTCATTCGTATTCGTATTTACAGGGTCATGTGACACTGACAGACAGATAATTTCAATATCGGAAAGCGAAATTAAGGTTGAACTGTGTTGAGTTACTTCCATAAGTTCTAGTAAAGAATCAAAATGCATCTTACCGATGCATTATAAAGTAAAAAACTTCAGAAAAAGGATAATATGTGTTATCTGTATGCACTTAGTTTCTTTTTCCTTCCCTGAAAGAGGTAAATGTTTCCTAAAAAAATAAAAGTGACGTAATATGTTAAGCGTGGCTGTGATTGGTGTTTCGTTGTAACGTTCCGTTTCACAAAATCGTTAATGTAGAATATTTTGGAAACTATTGATAATTTTTTAGTAAATCTTTCACGATAATGCTTTCTAAGGCTCTATTTTTGAAATATTGACACAATTTCTTATTATAAATTTCATGCAAGTACCCTATTGACAATAATAAAAAAGATGTGCGTTGTTAGCGCGGGCTGACGGCGGCGGGGTGCCGGCGGGGCGCGCGCGGCGCTGCGGCCGAGCCCAGCGAGCAGGAGGTGCTGGGCGTCATGATGCGCGGCCACGACTCCATGATGGCCGTGCTCGCCGCCCGCCAGCGCGCCCTGCAGGCGAGTACCTCGACCGCTGAGGCGCAGCGTGGGGCGAGGACACGAGCGACGTGGGCGGTTTTTTATTTTTTACATGCGATTTTTTTTCACTGCAGATATTTCATTCGGTAAGAGTGAATAAAAATTTGAAGACCGCACTGGAATCTGTGATCGCGTTGGAAGACACATCGGTGATACTAGACATACTTAATGTGATGGCTCATAAACCGTAAGTGTAACACAAAATTGAGATTCCATTTCATATCATCGCCGACGAGTGAAATCGTTTTTATTTTAACCAAAATAATTATATGAATTTTTATACATATTATAGTTAGTAAACTTGAAGGCACCTTTTATAAAAAATAACGAGTAGATACTAAAAAAGTAAAAAGTTATTGCTGATATACGAGTGTATGTATTATGAATTATAATAAAATATAACATACACTATTATATAGGCGCATACCAAAATTTCAGGGCACGTGTTTTCTTCCCCCTGTAAAATGTCATAAACTTCACTCGTTGCCGACGACGATATAAGGAATAAGTAACTATTAAATTATTTAGAAAAATTATTTCACAGGTCTTTATGGAATTTGGACATATGTCTTCTTATGCTGCCTAAAATCTATGACTTGCTACAGAGTAAATATGAATCGTAAGTTACCCTCAAATAATGTTCTTCTCCTATAGCATTAAAAATACAATGACAAATGTAAACAGCCGTAATCGCATTGCGTATCTGAAACTCTAAAAAATTGAAATTGAAGTCCCAAACCTATAAAAGCAAAATAAGAGAACATAGGAAGTTAATTTGAGTGTTCAGAAAGAAATGTGCAAATTCGAATATTGTTATTCAGGATTGCGTAACCGTATCGCAAATATGTATATTCAAAGTAGTCTCATAAAAAAAACACAGGATCATGTCAAAACTACAAACATGTAATCAGTGCCGAGTTGTCAGCATAGTTACTTATACTGCATGTATCGTTATCTCGATAGATACATGCAGTGTGGATGCAACGCGTTACGACTGATAGTGAGGAACTTCTCGTCCGTGGTCCGCGTGAACGTGAGCGCGCCCGTGCGCACGCTGGGCGTGGACGTGCCGCGCGAGGAGCGCTACGCGAAGTGCATGCAGATACATCGGCTGCTTCTCGACGTGCGCGCCTTCCTGCTCAAACGGCAGACGCTGCAGGGGCGGCTGGGCGCCGCGTTCAGAGACCTGCACACGCTGATGCAGCAAGGACTCGACTGACGATCACATTCAACCCTAGTTGTAGATATATTGAAACTAACGAATTCACTAATCTATCTGTTATATTAATCTCTTTGAAATAAATTAATATTGAGGTCTACATTGGGAAATATAAACAAACGCCTACCTCATGAGGTGTCATAATCTGTTAGTACCACAGATGTTAATGAATTTAATTAAAAGGTTGTCATTCTACTCATTCTATGTATATATCATTCTCTAAAAACTTACTTCTCTCCCTGTGTAAGAAAAATCAATTGAACACGATATTAAAAACCTTATGCTACATTTATAGTAATATACTAATTGTTCCCCGCGGTTTCACCCGCGTTAATGTCGGAGTTCCCGCTTGAATTCCGGTTTTTATTTTTTTTTTATTTTCATTATCCTAAGCATCAATCAATCAATCAGATAAAAAGTATACTAAGTTACTCCTTTTAACATTAGCTATCTGCGAGTGAAAGTCCCGTCAAAATCGGTCCAGCCATTTCAAAGATTAGCCATAACAAACAAACAGACAGACAGAGAGACAGATTGATTTTTAAATGTAAGTACCGTAGATAATTTCGTATGCATTTAGTGAAAAGCTTCTAATTTAAAATTACAAACAGACACTTTAAATTTATTTATGTGTATAGATTAGTTAAGGAAAACTGAATCAATTTTACAAACTTTTTTCTGCTCAAATTAAACCACACTGTCACTGAGTAATATGGGATACTTTTACTCAGGGCATTCTGAATTTTCATGTAATATTCAGAATAAAAACGCAGGAAGCAGCTTTTATAATTTTTTAAGATGTAATAAAAAAGAATTTCTCTAAATAATTGCTAAATACTACTACTACTACTAAATGATATGACAATAAGTTCAAGTAGTTTAAAACAACTAAAAAGACTAAACTGAACTTAAAAGTATTACCTAGGACTAGAATCCTTGTCATTACCAATCAAATAAGCCCCAAATTAATGAACCTGAACTGTTTAATATAATTAATTACAGCCTTCTTATAACCATCTTTCAGCTCCATCATCGAAAAGGTTCCATGACATAATAATATTGCATTATCACCCAAACTACATAATGACAATATTAAAAGTAGGTTAAACACTTCTAAGATCTAATCATAATAATATTGTTATGCCCCCTCCACATTCACACAAAAATCTTGCGAGAATGAGAGAAAACCACGAGAACGTGAATGTGGAGCTGATGTTCTCCTCCGTTTCTCATGGTTTTCTCTTGTTCTCACAAGATTCTTGTGTGAATGTGGAGTGGGCTTCAGTGTTATAAGTGAACCTAATAATAATTATTATATGTATTATAAGCATTGTTCAAAAGAAGTAAGTATTATAAAAATTGGAAATAAGAAAATAAATTTAAAGTCCAAAATAATAAAAAGTTTCTTGTATGATTTTTTATTCAATTAAGGTAACTCATACAGAGATGTATGTTGTACAGGTGCATTCATATCTGTTTGCCTTTTCTCGGGCGCATTTCTGGATCTGTTTGGTTTATCTCAAGTTTTCAATATAACCATAACACGCTGCATTATGTTAATACCCTACAAAAATTGTCCCATCATGCTAATTAAAACTAACAACATGTTGTATTGCATACAAAATACTAATTTGTTGTGTCGCCTATAGTCACCATGCAATATCATCTGTCTTCATAGAGGAATATCTCTGTCAACCCAATGGTTAACTGTTAGAGAATGCTGCAAGGCAGTAACTTTGCCATTTGTACCTCTTGTTCAAAAAGAATAAATAAATAAATAGATAATTTTTGCCATCTAAAGTGTCTGGGATTTTTTACAGGCAAGTAAATAGTGATTTTGACTCCAGGGCCAGCCGCACGTGACCACATTTGTCGATACATGACAGCAAAATTTAATTTTCCCTTTGAGTTAAGATAAGCTAGTCATAGAATATTGTAACAAAATGCAATTCTAATCAATATAAAAAACATAATAAACTGAGACAGATCTCAAGTGTGTTCCTTCCTTGTAAATTTTTATCGCACATAACAGTTTTGACAGTGTTAAAATTGTCTATTCAATAGTCTTAAATCTCCAAAGATTTTCAACTATATGTATACAGCACCAAGCTTGATAAATAACTTTAATTTTCTACAAGTATAATAATGGTAAAGAGCCAACAGCCCAATATCCATTAACTGACATAATGATACAAATTGATTCTTTTTTATAAAAGCCAATTTGTTATGTAGGTGACAGTCATCAGTTTAAAATTTTAAATAATTGTATTTTGAATATTATTTATCATTTCTGTAATGAGCCTATTAAAAAAAAAATACAATTGACCTACTGTAAAGACAGACAATTCTTCATAGATCAACAAAATTTATCACTTTTATTTTTACTTGAAACCGCTATCTTGTATATTTCCTCTTTTTATTTAATTTATGTGTACTGGGGCCATCTGTTGATTTCCTTTTTCTCAATGCATCCATTTTGTCAATTAACATTTTATCTGAGACATCTTTTTGCATTTCACCATCTGTTTCGTTTTTCTTATTTTCTAATTCCATTAAACGTTCTATCTCAGGATTCATACCATTGAATGACATCCTGCCTTCCATTAAATCCACACAGTGAATGATACTGGACACAGTTATAAAACGTTCACTTGCATGACGCATTTCATCAGTGATCAGATTTGAATACAAATTGTCATGATCATGTGTATTAGCTTGTTCTTTTTCTATTCTCTCTTTAGTTTTTTTCATAAACTTCAAGCCTAAAATGGTCTTCATTTGCAAATCTCTATTATTAGTAGTCATGTTAAAAAGAAATTATAAACGATTTGTTGGCCTTAAAGTAACCTCGACTGTATTTAATACTAGAGGTACAGCTGTAGCATATATATAATCTGACCAGCAATTTTGGTATGATCACTTGCAAACTGCGAAACGCTGCCAGTACTTTCAAGTTCACCGTAACTCTCAAAAAACCATATCAATCTGGACTCTGTCTAAATCTGCTTGAAGGTTCTTGAAACATAATAGATCACTTCCCCAGGTTTTTGCTTTTGGTGAATTTAATCACAAGTTAGAATAAACTGCAAAACAACTAGTCAGTAAAACCAAAATGTCAAAAATTCCACTCACAAATTATCTTGAATTAATGTATCGTAATTCAGTAATCAAGTAGTTATTATCCACAAAGTTATTACAACCAGTACAACTTAATCGAGAGTTGAAGTAATCACCACGTTTTATCTAGACTTGCTTTAGCAAAAAAGGAAATTTTATACACTCAGGTTATACATAAATTAACTAGACAACATAACCTAAATCGCAATCACAAACTACTTAGAGATACTAGTGTGCGTTCCGTGGCTTCGCACGAATGCACTCGAACGCGCTCGAGTGCGCTCTGAACCCGTTCTGTGGCTTGGTGAAATTTTACTCTGACAACTGTCAGAGCGTAGTTTCACCCGTTCGTCGAAAAAGAAATCAATCGGAGTTCTTACGAACAAAGGGGAGGTGTTGTAGGCACAAAAAATTTTTAATTGGATGTTAAACAATCTTATTTGCAATGTGAGTTGAGAGAAAACAAATGGCGCCTGAAATTTCAAATATTTTAAGGTTATAAAAACAACTCTATCGTTCTGTGGCTTGGTTGCAACTCAAACGAGTGAAATTTTAACCGAACAACTGCGCCCAAATCCACGGAACGCACATCTACCGATCGCAATTAACTAGACTAGGCATGGGTCAGATATATCAAAACGAATCTGAAATCCGATTTCATTTAGAAATCGGTTCGTATCGATATCCAAATTATAAAATCCGTTTTTCAGAAATCCAAATCTACCTCGTAACGAACCGATGAATGACAAACGAAAACTACGAATCTGCACAAACCGTTTTCTAAGCGGGCAACCGATATGAAATTCGCACCATCTCTTTTTAACTAAGCGTGCCTTAGCGGAGGGACTGAGATAGGGCGAATTTCGATTCCAACAAACCGTTATGATATTCGCACCATCCCTTTTTAACTAAGCGTATCTTAGCAGAAGATAGGGCGAATTTCAATGCCAAGATCGGTTTCTGCATTTTGTTTTAGTGACAAAGATATTTATAAATTAAAAATGGTTAAATTAATGTTTATGTTATGTTATTTAACTGCAAATAGTTATCCTACAAATATTATAAATGTGACAGTGTGGCAGTTTGTTACTCAATCACGCAAAAACGGCGAACAGATTTGGATGAAATTTGGCATAAACGTTGTCAGGGGTAAAGCGAAGGATATAGGATACTTTTTAGCTCGGGATTCTCGCGGGAATTCCGAAATTACAGCGAGTGAAACCGCGGGGTACAGCTAGTATATTTATCCAACTAATATTATAAATGTGAAAGTGTGGACGTTTGTTACTCAATCACGCAAAAACGGCAGAATGGATTTGGATGAAATTTAGCATGCACGTTTTCAGGGATACAGAAAAGGACATAGGGTACTTTTTATCGCGGAATTCCTTTCTATTTTTTCCTTTCTATTCATTTCTATTTTTATTTTACTCTTTCATTTGACGCGCAAGGTCAGATTTTAGATTATACGTTTGTTGAATGATTTTTTGTAAAGTTGTGTGCGTACTATGTAGCCGCTAGCGGCCTTACCTGTTTATTGAATTAAGAATCAATTTCATTGACACGATAGTGACTAGATATGTCATGCTCACTCAAATGTACCGCTGGCGGTGGCGTGTGAGTCGGGTCGCTCGGTTCCCTCTAATATGGTTGAGCGGGGCGGGGCTTACGAGCACGTCATACTCGTGAACGGGTGCTGTCAGTTGGTGCTGGTCATGTCTGGTCTACTATTATAGATAATCCTAGTTTAAATCCTAATGTATCTGTATCTGTGCGATAGTTTATTGCTGGCTGCGGCTCATTGTTTTCACATAATGGGAATATCAGTGAACACTAATTTTATAGAATTTTTATTTGACAGGCAATATTAGACTACAGTTGTCATATTAATTGATTTGTTAACAAGTTGTGTGCGCACTATGTAGCCATTACCGGCCTTACCTGTTTATTAAATTAAGAATCAATTTCAATGACACGATAGTGACTAGATATGTCATGCTCACTCAAATGTACCGCTGGCGGTGGCGTGTGAGTCGGGTCGCTCGGTTCCCTCTAATATGGTTGAGCGGGGCGGGGCTTACGAGCACGTCATACTCGTGAACGGGTGCCGTCAGTTGGTGCTGGTCATGTCTGGTCTACTATTATAGATAATCCTAGTTTAACTCCTAATGTATCTGTATCTGTACGGTAGTTTATTGCTGGGTACGGCTCATTGTTCTCACATAATTAATTGCAAGTTGAGTTACCACTAATTATATTATAGATATATCTATATTGTAACTTTAAACTGACAGCGTGCTGCTGAAGAGTTTGTTGCGCAGCTTCTTCTCTTCAGCCATAGCACTAGGAAGCTGTGAGGGGTGGATATTTTATGGGTGCTGTCATGGTAGCTGTAGTTATATTGACGTCAAAAAGAGCCACATTATGGGCCAAATTTGAATAAAGGATTTGACTTTCTTTTTTTTTTTTTTTTTTTTTCCCACGGGAACTCGAAATTACCGCGGGTGAAACTGCGGGGCAGTAAATAATAATAGGTAGGCAAACTTTTATATTTGTTTTTAAAATCTCACATATGACGTAAGCCTTGTGAAATATATCAATACAAAACAAATAAAAATAAGACACACCATCCGATACTACGCAATATGGAGCATAGTATCGGATCGAGCGCCAAATTTGAAAAATAAGGCAAGCTGCTATTAAAATCGATTTGAAAAAACGGTTTGGAAAACGGATTGCAAAAGTTAAAATCGGATTTGTATCGGTTTGTGTTTAAACACAAAAACGCCCATGTCTAAACTAGACAGTAGACTACAGACTTATCGCAATCACACTAATCACAGGGAAATCTGATGGCCGTGTTGCCAAGCTTTCAATAAATAAAAAAAAAATCACAGGGAAATTCAATAGGGTACTTGCATGATTTTTTTTTCAGTCTATTTTAAAGATATATGGCCTACTTAAACAAAGCAAGAAAAAGAAAAAAATATATGCATAAATTAATTAAATAGAGCGTTTCAAAGTTCCAACTTTAGACCTTACCGCCGAAACGCGGAATGACGTCACTTGTTCAAAATTACGCCTTATTAATCTGTCATAGAAATGTCACTGTCGTATTGACAGAGTCATGTGACACTGACAGACAGATAACTTCAATATCCAAAAGCGAAATTAAGGTTGAACTGTATCGAGTTACTTCCAAAAGTTCCAGTAAAGAATCGAAATGCATCATACCGATGCATTTTAAAGTAAAAAACTTCAGAAAATGGAAAATATGTGTTATCTGTATGCACTTAGTTTCTCTTGCCTTCTCTGAAAGAGGTAAATGTTTCCTAAAGAATAAAAGTAAAAGTAAGTTTCTTTCAGGAAAGGCAAAAGAAACTCAGTGCATACAGTCAACATATATTTTCCATTTTCTGAAGTAAGATGTATTTCGATTCTTTACTGGAACTTTTGGAAGTAACTCGATACAGTTCAACCTTAATTTCGCTTTTGGATATTGAAGTTATCTGTCTGTCCTGTCAGTGTTACATGACCCTATCAATACGACAGTGACATCTCTATCACAGATTAATAGAGCTCTCGCCCTACCAACATGAAATATCTCCATACTCTCACTTTCTCCCCATTTGTAAAGAAACTAGCTAAATTTATAGAAGCTAACAATTTATATTTATGAATGCTCTTTGTGTTTATGTATATTATGTAGTTAGTATTATAAAAAAACTTCGCGTCTCCCGGCTTCCTCAACACCCCCTTTGTGGTATAACACCTTTAAAACATACCTTCCTTGACTAACTATATCTACTAACTTTTGTGTTGTCGTTTTTTATTTTAGGTAAACTCAGGCTCATTCCCACCGAACAAACTTGTACTCCTTCGTTTACTTTCTACTACGTGACATTGGCGGAATCACTGTGAGTAAAGCAACACAGTGGAAGCCATATTTTAAAAGAAGAAGAAGGCGTAATTTTTATGTAGTAACGTCATTCCGCTTTCGGTGGTAGTCTTCTTCTTCTTCTTTAAAAAAATGGCTTTCACAGGCGGTAAAGTCAAAAGTGGGAACTTTGAAACGCTCTATTTAATTAATTTATGCATATTTTTTTTTCTTTTTCTTGCTTTGTTTAAGTAGGCCATATATCTTTAAAATAGACTGAAAAAATAAAATCATGCAAGTACCCTATTAAATTGACTGTATGGACTTAAATTCCTTTGCCTTCTTCAAAAGGAGTAAATAAAAAAATTAAAAATATGTATATAAATAATTAATAATGCGGCAGAGTAAAATAAAGTATAAACCTGTATAAACATTAGACATGGGCGTTTTTGTGTTTTAACACAAACCGATACAAATCCGATTTTAACTTTTGAAATCCGTTTTCCAAACCGTTTTTTCAAATCGATTTTAATAGCGGCTTGCCTTATTTTTCAAATTTGGCGCTCGATTCGATACTATGCTCGATATTGCGTAGTATCGGATGGTATGTCTTATTTTTATTGGTTTTGTATTGATACATTTCACAAGGCTTACGTAATACGTGAGATTTTAAAAACAAATATAAAAGTTTGCCTACCTATTATTATTTACTAGCTATGCCCCGCAGTTTCACCCGCGGTAAGCGGTAATTTCGGGTTCCCGTGGGAATTCTGGGATAAAAAGTACCCTATGTCCTTCCCTGTATCCCTGACAACGTGTATGCCAAATTTCATCCAAATCCGTTCAGCCGTTTTTGCGTGATTGAGTAACAAACATCCACACTGTCACATTTATAATATTGGTAGGATAACTATTTGCAGTTAAATAACAACATAAACATTAATTTAACAATTTTTAATTTATAAATATGTTTGTCACTAAAACAAAATGCAGAAACCGATCTTGGCATTGAAATTCGCCCTATCTCAGTCCCTCCGCTAAGGCACGCTTAGTTAAAAAGAGATGGTGCGAATTTCAAATCGGTTGCCTGCTTAGAAAACGGTTTGTGCAGATTTGCGTTGATTTGGATTTTGGCATCGGGTTTCGTTTGCGTGGATTTGGATTTTGGTATCGGTTTTCGTTTGCGTGGGTTTAGATTTTCGTATGGATTCGTAGTTTTCGTTTGTCATTCATCGGTTCGTTACGATGATTTTGGTATCGGTTTTCGTTTGCGTGGGTTTAGATTTTCGTATCGATTCGTAGTTTTCGTTTGTCATTCATCGGTTCGTTCTTCTGAGGAGGTAGATTTGGATTTCTGAAAAACGGATTTTATAATTTGGATATCGATACGAACCGATTTTTCTAAATGAAATCTGATTTCAGATTCGTTTTTATATATCTGACTCATGCCTAACCCTTCAGCTGTTAGGCCCGGTGTGCGTTCCGTGGATTTGGGCGCAGTTGTTCGGTTAAAATTTCACTCGTTTGAGTTGCAACCAAGCCACAGAACGATCGAGTTGTTTTTATAACCTCAAAATATTTGAATTTCAGGCGCCATTTGTTTTCTCTCAACTCACATTGCAAATAAGACTGCTTTACATCCAATTATAAACTTTTTGTGACTACAACACCTCCCCTTTGTTCGTAAGAACTCCGATTAATTTCTTTTTCAACGAATCCGGTTTTTGGCGCAAACTTTGACACTTCTTAAACAATACATAGCTGTCAGAGTGAAAATTAACCTGCTTCGGAGATGGTTGTTTGGTTGCTGCACTCCGAGCCACGGAACGGGTGAAACTACGCTCTGACAGTTGTCAGAGTAAAATTTCACCAAGCCACAGAACGGGTTCAGAGCGCGCTCGAGCGCGTTCGAGTGCATTCGTGCGAAGCCACGGAACGCACACCCGGTGTGCGTTCCGTGGATTTGGGCGCAGTTGTTCGGTTAAAATTTCACTCGTTTGAGTTGCAACCAAGCCACAGAACGATCGAGTTGTTTTTATAACCTCAAAATATTTGAATTTCAGGCGCCATTTGTTTTCTCTCAACTCACATTGCAAATAAGACTGCTTTACATCCAATTATAAACTTTTTGTGACTACAACACCTCCCCTTTGTTCGTAAGAACTCCGATTAATTTCTTTTTCAACGAATCCGGTTTTTGGCGCAAACTTTGACACTTCTTAAACAATACATAGCTGTCAGAGTGAAAATTAACCTGCTTCGGAGATGGTTGTTTGGTTGCTGCACTCCGAGCCACGGAACGGGTGAAACTACGCTCTGACAGTTGTCAGAGTAAAATTTCACCAAGCCACAGAACGGGTTCAGAGCGCGCTCGAGCGCGTTCGAGTGCATTCGTGCGAAGCCACGGAACGCACACCAGCCGCTGATTGTGACTTTTTGTCGACGAGTCACCGTATTATCACGTTACCATAATGAGCGCACTCAGTATAGTTTTCATTGCACTTGACTGACAGAAAGTCACGTCGACAAAAAGTCACAATCAGCCAGCAATCAGCGGCGGGCCTTGTACATATACTAAAAAATACATGTAATTTGACATTGACATTTGACATGTAATGCGGTTTGAGTCCCTGTATTGTACAGCACCGGAAAAGGCGACACCGGAATGCACGACACGAGATTGTACGACACCGGAATGTACAGCACCGGAATTGGCGACACCGGATTTCATGGCCTAGCCGACTTCGTGCTCCGTTTAGTAGTATTCAATACAATGCAGGTAGTAGGTAGTTAGTAGTTACTGTCTCAAAATCTGATGGAAATTCAAATAACAAGTCCAAGTGTAATATTTAGTAACGTAATTATTATTTTTCACTTTAATGAATTGTTACAACTTGTTATATTCTTTTTTTTTGCATAATATATCGAAACTTCGTGGT
Source organism: Zygaena filipendulae (assembly GCA_907165275.2). Lineage (NCBI taxonomy): Eukaryota > Metazoa > Arthropoda > Insecta > Lepidoptera > Zygaenidae > Zygaena > Zygaena filipendulae. The sequence goes on from OU015649.1 coordinate 7,567,628, forward strand.
CACGCCTAAGAATTAATCGAATAAATATCACCTTATTTTGTCTTTAGCGCATCGCCGGCCGCTACCGCGGCACGCTCGCTACGCTCGCTCGGCTCGCGAGACCTGTAGCCCGATTCTCGTAAATTCAAACGATCGAAAAATCGTTGCAGTTCCGAAATCGTCCTATCGAAAAACGATTCAAATTTCCTATTCTCCTACCATTTCGATAGGATAGATACACAATAGGATTGGAGCTCGGCGAGTTCTAAACGTTTTCATAACTATTGACTTTGTTAAACGTTTATTACGGCTCCGTGAGTACTAGCCCTTAGAGCCATTGACTTTGTTATATTTATAATGTTGCCACATGATTGCCACCAAACGTACCAAAGTACTTATTTTGGAGAAAAATATAGGAAAACCTGATTTTTTTACAAAATTTAAACCATACTCTTACATCAAAACTCATTTCACAGATATTTCAATACTTGGAACATAAATTGCCAATTAATTTGATGATACAAACTATTGAAATTTTCTTTGGTCCTAGAAAATGGTAATATTTTACGTGTCAAGTCAAATATTGAGTATGTCATTGCCAAACTTGGTTTTTGTCTGTTGTGTCTTCAGTCACTTTTCAGCACAAATTAACTAGACATATGTCTAAAGATTTTCAGATCAGAAAGATTTTCAGATCATAATTAAGCTTTTCAGCATCTATGAACTGCAAGAGAACATAAGTCTTATTAATTTGTGAAGAGAACCTCAGAAGAGAAAGGAAGAGAACCATGTTTTAAATTGGGGAACTATCTCAGAGGAACGATCTAACATTGTCATTGGCGTTTTAGATGAAGAGATTTTTACTAATGAAACATTGTCATTGGCAAATTATAATTATAGACGCCATTATTAAACAAGAAGAAGATAATTTGGCATGGGTTTTATTACCCATTCACAATTCAATAGAAGAAATAATAGGTACATAATATGGCTTACTTTATTTTCGACTGATAAAGCGTCAGATCTTTTTTCATGAGGTATTACCTCAGAGTAAATATGAGTATTACTGTGCTTAATTCTTGCACTAGTCTTTGACCAATGATTGACCAATGATATGCTGAGGCGATTGTCTTCTGAAAATCCTTTTCCGTCATTTGAAAAGGTTTGTTAGCTAATATACGCATTTCGGCTCGTCGTCGACGATTATCAGCAGCGTCTGCTTGATTAGCAAGATCTAAAAGGAGCCATGACATGCCTAAACTCATATTAAAATCTCTTTCATATAAGGTAATTATTGATTCTAAGGCATAGTAATATACCAAAGTAGGTACCAAATAAATACAATGGATAACAAAATCTGATTCTGTGATTATTAAATTGTAATGCCTATTAATTAAGTAGTTGTATTAGTCATAAGGAAAAGAAAAATTTTTGTTACAGCAATATTAGTATTAAGCATTTTAAAATATAGCTGCCAATTAAAATGGATAACAAAAGTCTGATTCTGTGATTGTTGTAATTGTGATTTTAGAAATAAACACTACCTTTAATATTATTGGTATTATTGTTAGTGTTGAATCCCCCATATCAATATTATCAATGACTTTGAGAAGTTCTCTTTGTTAAAAAAGGGTTTAGATGATTTTTTTTACTAGTTTACCCAGATAGGTGTGATCCCTATAAACTCTGCTGCTGAAACACAGCAGGGTTGTGGCAGACAGACATTTTGCATTGAGATAAGTGCCAAAAGACATTCACACTTTACCAAAAATAGTGTCATACCAATGATAATCCTCGGGAAATAAATTAAACCAAGCAAAGCTGGGTGTTACTTCATTTTATTTAACAAGTTTGCAAATTCTCAAAACATACCGAGAAAAAACATTATCTCTCCATTATTATATTTTTCATTAATATAGCAATTAAGAGGATGATCCCGCCACACAATGGAGTCATGGGTTGATCCTGGACTACTAGGATTTATACACAATATATTAAGGTTTGCATCACATATCTGAAAATACAATAATGAATTAGTTAACTGTGCCAATTATCATCTGTTTTGATTACTTGATGTGATTGATTGACAAACATGTAATAGGTAAATGCACAATGATTACTTTCATCTATACATACAAAGTAGGTACACTTACTATCATTACATTTAATGAGTGGTATCCTTTTCTATTGAAATACCATTCTTCATATAATGTAGGCCTAATAATGGCCACAAGTGTCCCATCAATACAGCCTATAATGCCAGATATTTTAAATTTATCATAAAATCTGTAATAGATAGAATTAATGTAAGCACATCGTAAAAGTGAGTTGTTGACGTTGTGTACTTGTGTTTTAAATACTAATAAGTACTATTAATTATGTTGTTTTATAATAATAATCTACAGCCCGTAGATGACCATAAGGCCTTTCCAGTAAAGATCTAAAAGGAGCCATGACATGCCTAAACTCATGTTAAAATATAATATAGGTATAATTTATGAAAGATAATTTCAATTTCACTTGTAAATAAAACGCAAAACCCACTTTCAAAAATGCACAACTACTAAAAAAGGAACTTTTGTTCAACGACTCCCCAGTCGCAAATTTTGACATCTAATCGTTTCGAATCTATCGAGCAAACACGTCAAAAATTTGCAGAATATCGAAAGCGAAAAGTTCAAATTCGATTTACGTTCGACTTTCATACGCGAATACGAATTTACGCTAAAACGATTCGTCAATCGGACTTCGATAGGATCGTTTCTACTTTAAGAAAATTTTTCTTACGAGAATAGCAAAACCCGTTTTGAGAGCTGAATCGCAGCGATATCGCTCAGATTTTATTACGAAAATTAGGCCACTGGTCATCAGTAAGAACCTAACCTAATAAAGAATGTCGGGTATACTACTTTGAAATCTGTTCATGATGTGGCCTTGATAGAAATGTTCTCATTACTTTTTACTTATTTCAATAAACAGCTTATAGTGACATCATCGCCACACTAGTACCTACTATAGGATAGGTGTAGGAAAGGTGACGTAAATCAGGCGAAGCTAACCGCTCGCCAGTCGCTTCCCGTTCGCCAGTTAATACAGTTTTGGTTCCTTTCTTTTCGTAACTTTTATAATCTGTACAATCTGTATAGGGCACATAGCTCGTGGAAATAATAATTATAAGGTGTAAACTAAGGGACCAGATTTAGTGTATTGTACTCTAAGTCTATACAATAAAATATATAGAGTGGTCCGTTGTTTGATTATCCTGCCTATAGACTGTAACATAATAACGTAATGGGCATAAACACTAACATGAAACCTAATAATCATCACCAAAAAATCTAACATAAAATATATGTGCCGTATTTGACAATAACTTGACCCAGTATTTAGGTAAGTAACGTAAACGAGCACAAAGAAAGGAGGCGTGATTTCATCGACCAATAGGAGCGGTGTCACCAATTCCGGTGCTGTCCATTCCGGTGTCGTACAATCCAGTGTCGCGCATTCCAGTGCTGTACATTCCAGTGTCGTACATTATTGTGTTGTGAATTCCTGGTTCCCATGCGGTTTCTGCGTTAATTTGTTGGTTTACGTTTTTCGAGATTTAATGCTACGTTCACACGCGCGCCGTGCAGCCCGGCGGGCTGCCTGGCGGGCTGCGCGGCATGCAGCCCGTCCCGGGCCGGCGGACATTCAAGCTGTTTACACGCACGCCGTCGTGTCAGTCAGTGCCAGAATGGCGAGCAGCGAGGATCTCGGTGTTGTTGCTGCCATATCCTTTGGCTTAACTTATTTTTATTGGAAAAAGGAACAAAATTATGAACGATTGTAATATCCGATCGTAGCGACTTTCTTAGCAACGTTGAATGAAGATCCACTCGTCGCGAAAGCGCGGGACAGACTGACTGCCCGCGCGCGTGTAAACAGTCACCGGGCGCCCGCACATTCATCCTTTGAACTTTGCCAAAAAACCGACACTTGCCCGATTCGCGGCATTCACGTTCACAGGCGCGTTCACGGGCTCGGGCGTACCGTTTACACGCTCGTGAATGTGAATGTGCACGTTGAATGTAGAGTTGAACGCACGCGTGTGAACTTACCATAATGATTTGTTTTCTTTGGATTTTCTCTTAAAGAAAGTGAATAAACAAAAAATATAAGTTTTTTTTTACTAAATGAGAGTTACAATTATTTGTGCATCATGCAAGTGTTTGAAATAGATAATGTAAAAATTTATAACCTCAGTGCAGGAAAATCCTTACCAGATGTAAGTTATCATCTAAGATTTAAATTATTTTCCTTATTAAAATGGGTGAAGCTTTAGGTACTTTAGATTAAACCAGATTGAAAAAAAGGAGAGAATATATTAAATTACTATTGAAGTCTAATTAAGAATAGTTTTTGAGTATAATAGGTACCTATTTTACGAACCTGCATTCTATTGCATTAAATCCCAAATGCACATTTTTTTCAATTTCCACCTTGTAGATATGGTCAGGCGTCAGCACTGCAGTACGAACCTAACCTACTATATCAGGATACTTTTTATCTTTTATATTGTAAACTACATTTTTAGTTAAAATTAATAGTTTAGAAACTGATATTTCGAAAACTAGCTCCATATTACCCAATGTTTTTTTAATGATTTATTTATAAAAAGAATTCCTCCTTCACCTGGATTATTCTTTGACTGAGCTAAAGCTAAAAGGAAGGCAGTAATTTTCTTTCAAATATACATCTTCATCCACCTGCCCTGTTCGTAATTAGGTACCTACTTGAGGTTGGTGCACTGAGTACCTACTACCTAATTACTTGGAGTATAAGTGATTCCGATTGTCTCTTTCTCTCCACATCTACTTCCTTTTAACCTGTTTGCTTTTATCAACACACCAAAGTTTATTCACTTATAAAGTGTACCATGACAAAAGAGTATTCCGATGTTTCTTTTTAGTGGTTAACAGAGAGGAAAAAACGTGCTTTATTAAAGAAAAATGTTGATTTGCGGAGAAGAATTGAACTAATTCAAGAGTTTGATATGCCTGGTGTCAGTACAAACATTAAAGTATCCAAAGATGGCCAGTTTATTATGGCTACAGGGATATATAAGCCAAGAATAAAGTGCTTTGATGTTAATAATTTGTCATTGAAATTTGAACGCTGCTTGGACTCTGAAGTAGTCACATTTCAGATTTTAAGTGAAGATTATAAAAAGGTAATTTATATTAAAATTTTTGTTACAATCCTTTTGTTATAATATGTTTGTTACTCTTTCATGCAAAAACTACTGAATGGATTTTAATGAAACTTTACAACAATGTAGCTTATACATCAGAATAACACATAGGGTACTTTACATCCCGCAGGATCTCCAAAATTAATGCAGGTGAAACCGTTTGTTTAAATATTTTATTTTAACTAGATTTTTATTTCAGATTGTGTTTTTGCAATGTGACAGATATGTTGAATTTCATGTTGGACATGGCCGCCATTATCGTCTTCGGGTTCCACGTTTTGGCAGGGACATAGCTTATCATAAGCCCTCATGTGATCTATTTGTTGTGGGAGCATCTTCAGTAAGTTATTATTACTTGTGTGCATTTTCAAAAAAGCTAAAAATAACAAAATACCGATTTAATCTCGGAAACACAAAAATGCATGTTATATTATTATTGGTGTGTACTTCCTACTGATTGGTTCCTAGCCAAATTGGTAGATAGACTAAAGTCTGCTCCATTGCAATTGTGTCTCATCATGAACAAAACATTCTAAGCAGTAGACACAAGCAGGCCTGGTACCAACTTCAAACCGATCAGAAGGTAGCACACACCATTTACGGTAATTGAATTGCGAACCGTGAAATACTTAATAGTTAAGATTTTTCCAAGATCCCATCATCAGATCCTGACTTCATGACTATGGGACCAACTTGAAAGTATACCCTTTCAAACAAAAATAATTCAAATATAAGTATAAAAATATAAACATCGGAATTGATAAGTTTTAATAATTAGTGATTACCTTCTCTCTGAATGTAACCATGGTAATGTCATGTATACAGTATTGTAACCTTAGAACAATAATGGCCGTATTTTTGATACAAATGCCTACCCCGGTAAGATAACATGCGATAGGGCTGCCCACCTCCAGCATTTTAATTACATTTGCCTACTTTGTGTTTCCATTTAGTTTTGTGCTTGTAAATATAGATTTTTTATTTTAATAAAATACTTTGTGAATTGAATGGCAAGTCTTCAATAAAATGCTTGTTGTTTTTTGATTGGTAGATTTAATTAAAAAACCATGTTTATGATTAAATAACAAATCGCTCTTATAAATTTGCGACCGAAAAATATTTGCGCCTCGACTGAGACGTACTTAATGCTTTATTATTCAATTTTAAAGTATAAAAAATCCGCATTCTAATATAAAGCACAATATATCCTACTCGTCATATTAAATATGTACTTGAACTTATTTTTAGTGAAAAAATCGCGCGGTTATTGTTAAAAAACAAAACGCCCGTCCGTTCGTCACTGCGGCCACGCGGCACAGTCGCATTCGCACATCAACAACACACATTTTTATTCAACACTTCCTATTCAATTCACAAAATATTTTATTTTTTTATATAAAAAAGCATATTTACAATCACAAAACTAAATGGAAACATAAAGTAGGCAAATGTAATTAAAATGCTGGAGGCGGGCAGCCGCAGCCCTATCGCATGCTTACGTATTGCGCGGCTGTAGGCATTTAATTCAAGGACACGGCCGAGTTATAATACTGCTTAAGGAGCGATCAGGCTTCACTGTATGCAGGGCCCGATATTTAGGGAGGGTGTGGCCTCTTGCAAGGGTGCGAGCGATTACACTACTCTAAATACCGGGACCCTAACTCTCTGTGTACAGTCCAGTGTTGCTATAGCTGGTGAATTTTCACCACATTTTGGTGATTTGATGAAAAACTTTTAGAATATAATATTGTAATTTTCTATGTATATCCTACTAATATTATAAACGCGGAAGTTTGGAAGTATGGATGGATGGATGGATGTTTGTTACTCTTTTACGCAAAAACTACTGAATGGATTTAAATGAAACTATACAATAATATAGCTTATACATCAGATTAACACGTAGGGTACTTTTTATCCTGGAATTCCCGCGGGAACTCTGAAATCAACGCGGGTGAAACCGCGGGGCACAACTACTTTCTAATAAGTATGAAATTTTTAACATAGAATTTTTACAATATTAATAATTATGTTGTTATGTTTTGCTTTTCTTGGAAATGAACTGATTCGAATTATTTATTCTTGAGAAAATAATGAAAAAACACATGAAAATAAGTATATTTTATTTTCCAAGAGCAAACCATAAATTAAAAATCACAAATCAAGAAATCAATCATTAATACTATAATTCCTACCTATACCTACCAACCTTTAGTTAGCAGAAAATAAATAAATTAGTAATAAAACAAATAATAAGATACTTATTACCAATAACAATATTTTCAATTTCAGTAACAGATTTTTTAGATAATCTTTCGACTCATAAGAAACTACAAATGAGTTAGAAAGAAAATAAAAATAATAATAATCTTATATACCTACATATTATTATATAAACAGATATACCTAGAAAATAACAAGGTTTTTGAAATATTCTGCAAGTTTTTTACCAAATTGCCAAAAGTTATTTTAACAATTATTATCATTATAACACTAAAAACATTCGATTTGGTAAAATTTCACCAGCTATGGCAACACACCACCCTAACTGCCCTAAGTCGGATCACACCACCCGATTCAGAGAGCACGGCCACCGGGTCCGTCCGGTCACCCTAATTAGGGACCCTAACTCTCTAAATACGATCACACCACCCTGAATCAGAGTTAGGGTCCCTAAATACCGTGAAGTCTGATCGATTCATTACTTATTTTTACCGTGACACTGGTCTACATTGAGTAACAGACACTTTAATGCGCCATGTTCAGTGTAGTATTATTATGTCAAGATGTAATTATTTTATGATAGTAATTGTCCATTCATTTCAGGAAGTATACCGATTGAATTTAGAATTAGGCCAATTTTTAGCACCATATGCTACCAGGGCAACTGAAATTAACTGTTGTGCTATAAATGAAGAACATGGTTTGCTCGCAATTGGTAGTGACAGTGGGCATATAGAGGCATGGGATCCGCGTACCAAAACCAGGCAGGGATTGCTGGACTGTGCTCTACACTGTACAGATGCTGAATATAGGTATGTATTTACATTCACCGTTGACAGACGAACGTACAAAGACAACTTTGACAATTAATAATGAAATAATAACCAATATGCATCTGAAAATACATATATGAGTATTCACTATTCAGTGAACTCCCTCATTTGTAAATGGATAATAATAAATGTAAAATAAAATATTAACTGTATATTGATATTTCTGTTGCCAGTAATAATGGGTTGCCGAGTGTTACATCTCTGAAATTTGATGGCGCTTTGAACCTAGGAGTAGGCACCTCTACAGGCCATGTACTACTTTATGATATAAGATCGAGCAAACCACTTCTTGTTAAAGACCACATGAATGGAATTCCAATCAAATGTTTAGAATTTCACAAACAAATGGATTATGTTTATTCCATGGATTCTTCTATAGTGAAGATATGGAACAAACACACGGTATGTATAATGTTGACTTCAGCAAACCAAATCATTTATAAATGCTTGGAGTATGTTGCACCAGCAAATCCACTAAATGGCGAGTTATTGAGAGGGCGCTATTGTATGACGAGTAGGTATAGACTAGATAGTAAATACTATTACGTATAACGACACACAGAGGGAGATATGAACTTACATAAACAATTATAAAATCATTATATATTATATACATTCTCTTTTATGTACTTACTAGCTGTCCCCCGCGATTTCATCCGCGGTAATTTCGGAGTTCCGGGGGAATTCCGGGATAAAAACTATCCTATCTCTTAAGTTGGACCAAATACAACATAGTGACCAAATTTTACCATAATCGCTTCAATAGTTTCGGAGTCCATCGCGGACAAACAACGTGACACGTGATTTATATTATATATTATAAGATAAGATAAGATATTCAATATTCAAAGTTACCATTTGATACCGTATTTTATAGAGATTATTATTCTTTACCAGGGTAAACAATATACGAGCATAGAATCTTCAGCTGACTTTAATGAATTATGTGTCATCCCAAACACCGGATTAAGTATGATGGCAGTAGAAGATCAAAAAATGCAAATTTATTATATTCCTTCATTAGGTAAGTTATATCGAGCATGAAATTTTGGTATTACGATAACCCAATAAAGCATATTTTTGTTCCCAAATGAACTAGCTTTATTGCTACCGTGTCTAAAGAAATTAAGAAAAGATTAGCTATCATGTTTAGCTTTATTAGCTTGACGAATGATAGATAGCTTATGGTTGGTAATACTATAATATGCGAATAACGAAAATTTTCTGTATCTTTTCTAGGTCCAGCACCACAGTGGTGTGCTTTTCTTGACAACTTGACTGAAGAATTAGAAAGCTCAGCGTCACAAACACTATACGACGATTATAAATTTGTCACCAAACAAGAATTGGAGTCTCTGGGATTGGACCACCTTTTAGGAACCAATCTTTTGAGAGCATACATGCATGGGTATCTACACTTTTTCAGTTTTTAATTAATTTAGGGCCAATACAGATGGATAACAATCACAGTTCTTTCTATTACTTAATACGGATTTTTTTTTCAGATATTTTGTTGACATAAGATTATACAAAAAAGCTAAATCTATTGCTGAGCCATTTGCATTTGAAGAGTATAAAAAGCGTAAAATAAGAGAGAAAATCGAGCAAGAGAGACCTTCCCGTCTCCAGTTGGAGGATCATCTGCCTAAAATTAACAGAGAGCTGGCCTCGCGTCTTATGGCTGATGAAGGGCAACCTAAGAAAGCCATTAATTTCCTTAAAGATGACAGATTTAAGAAAATGTTTGAGAATCCTGAATATGAAGTTGACAAAGAAGCGGAACAATACAAATTAATTACACCTGTCCTCTCAAGGTTTGATAAAAAGAAAGTAAAACCTACGAAAGCCGAGTCTCAATCTATGGAGGTTGAGGAAAATGAAGAAAAGGATTCTGATATAGAACTATATGAGACGGATGACGACAGTTCGGATGATGACCAAACGTGGAAAAAAGAAGTAAAGAAACAGCATAAGATGATTAAGAAGGAACAGCGAGCGAAAGAAGCAGATAACGATGTAAACCGAGCACCGAGGACGACAGTCAAGAGTGTTTCCAGGGTGAACAAAGCTAGTTTGGGCGAACGACTGGCCAAAGAGAACTTCTCCGCGGTCACCGGCACTGGGGGTAGTAGGGAGATGAAATTCTACATGGGAGGAAATAAATCTGATAGTGAACATCGTAAGAAAATAAAGAAGCATTTCGAAGAACGGAAACAAATCGCCCGACGGTCAGGGTATCTATCGAAAAAAAGAAAATCATAGTTTTAAATAAATATCCTTTTTTTAAATTCATACATACAAACTCTCTGAATCCGTCGAGAAATAACATAATGATAAATTGGACTACAAGGATAAAATGTATCTATACTAATAATATAAAGATTAGCTAGTTTGTGAATTACGAGTTTGTGTTGTTGTAGGGGGTTATCTCGAACTACTGAACCGATTTTGAAAATTCTTTCAGCTGGTTTTTAATTTATTTCAGCTAGTTTTTAATAAACTTCATTTTAATAATTTTATTCAACAACAATTCAACAAAATTACAAGTTTTCCAAGAATTCTATTAATGGTTTCTCTATCAAGAATCCCTCAGGATATTTGCACCACGAAATTTTTGGAATATACAGGATCAGAGATTTTTCTAAGGTCTGAAGTAGGTACTTGTTTTAGTCGTCAGGGGGGAGGGGGGGAGGGGGAAAGTGCACTTAAATGCGAAAGATTATGTAAGTACAGATATTGTTACAAATTGTACATTATTACAATAATTTTGTGTAAATAAATTTATACTTTTAAACGACATGCTTTCATTCCAAAGCATTCAATTTTATGCAACTGTCGGTAATTTTTGTAGTAACATTCCAACATTTTTTTTTTAACTAAATAGTATATAGCCTAAGATAGCTTTATAGCCTTAGTGTGACCTTGGAGCATGCACACTTCCGGTGTCTCCGTCCTAAATAAATCTCTCCTTCATTAAGTTCTAAATTCTAACAAAGGGACGCATGTCAAATACACTTCGCGAAGACTTATGAAGAAATCGTATTTGCGTGCGTGCCCTTTTACTCTCACATACCTAATTATTTTTACATCTCTCATATTCGGTAAGTAGGTCCTTATTAGCCCTAAATGGGGCTTGTAGGTGACCAATTAGCGCTCTAGCGTAATAATGTAACCAAATGTAACTAGAAAGCCCTAGGGCGGTAAGTAATTAAAAAACAAACTCTTCACTCTTTCAAAAAGTTCGCGTAAATCTAACCATCATACTGGCAATAGACATCATGCATTCAGTCCAATGACAAAAGAGGTCGCTTCGCTATTCAGACTTCTTCGTATGAGTATAATAGTGATCAATTTTAAATATCGAACGGCGAAGCTCAATTTCGTTCTTGAAAAAAAAATTAAAAAATCTACTATTATTCGTGTAATGCCGGTTTTTTTCTACTTACCTCACAATCGAGATGTAAAGCAGAGTAGTTAGCTCTTGGTTAGCTCGGGTGTAAGCATCAATTGCACCCTCGAACTATCTCGGGCTGCAATTAATGCCTTACAGCCCTTGGCTACTAATCTACTATAAATCTACGGCGGTAAATAAATGTCGACATTATTGAATTGAATTAAAAGAACTATTTGACACAACACATGGAGAATTACAACATACATTAACAGAAAAGTATGAATAGCGACCCCTTCTCAACCGCCAAACGATCAGAAAATCACCGGGAGATCGCAAGCGCACCAAACCCTCCCGCCAGGCGAGGCCCATTTGGCTATTGAGAAACAGTCACCAAGCGCTTAAAAATTAGAACATGCAAATTGTGTTGCGGCAAAAAGGCGGCCAGCTCAGTATTAGCCAGGTGGTGGCAAAAACCACCCGACGCTGATCTTCCGCTGGTGCCTTCCGGAGGCGTCACGGACGCAGGCAGACATAGTTAATAATAATAATAACAATCCACTTCACATTAGGTACACGTTGTTATCGGTGATTACATGTTTTCTTTAATAGTTAACCTTATTCCGCTGTCATAAAGTTCTATATTATGCGACTCTACTGAGTATCTCATACTCAAATGTTAAAATAGGTTTTTTCATATTATTATCTTACTGAGGTTATCACAGTTCATTTAGAATGCACCACTATAAGTATTTTTAATGTGTTTTTATTTACGAGTGTTTATATGTTTGTCTATGTACCGAGTGTGTATCAGATTTTGAACCAATCTTTCATGTAAAAAAGGCGCGGCAGGTAGATGCAAATCCTTTTGGATCGTATAATGTGATGCGAAGAACCTAAAAGTACCTACATATATGATAAACAAATAAAGTAATTCGATAAATATCTAATAAATTCAATAAATTCGCTGATATACCTACGCAACGGTATTATTGTGAAATCTAGGTATTTATTTATGTACCTTTTAACTACCTACTGTAACTAGGTATTCGAAGGTGAAGACGGTTGATTACCTCAGTGACCATTGGATACTTAGTTGCCAATCGATACATAACAATTACGTGTATACAATATTTTGTTTTGTTACAAAATAAACGTTTAATTGTCAAAATCGAATCGCAGCGTCTTTATGTTGTGAGATTCCACTGTCTGGGATATAATTACGGTGTAGTTATTCTAAGAAACGAGGATACTAATAATGAATAATGACAATGGTTTGTACGACAGCGGTGAGTTCTCTCTTTATCTTCATCACCTATATTGCAGTTAGGACCCATCATTATTATTAGATTTGAATACCGTCATATAACGAGAAATTGAATGAATAAGTGCCTATCTGTTCAATTAATAAGTCATTGTTTTGAGTAATGATAGGTACAATAGTAGTAATTAAGGTTATGATATGAATAAGTAGTAAACTGGATAATGTGAAATTTTTAAACGACTGTTATTATGACTATGTAGCTAGCGATCTGCTCGACAGTCATGTACTGCACGACCATAAGCTACGCGAGCCAGTTATGGAGAGATCCGCCACATCAAGCGCCGATGCTAACAGTATCGATGTGAGTGTCTAAATAAATATATGGATTCATCTAACAAGTATGATTTAAATTTGTGTCCTTTTCCAGATCGGTGAAATCACCGAATCTCCAGACACTGAATACATGAGCACATCTGCAATTTTACATTATTGTAAATCTAAGGTAAGTACCTACCTATTTAAATTTCATGCATTATTGTAAGACCTATTTTAATGCTTATAAAAAGACATGTTAGAACTGAATTGAATCCAGATTAAATCTGTGTGCTCTTTAAATTGCAGATATTACTTCCATATCTTAAACTGCTTATGGTAATGGGACTGCGACCTGTTGTTGACGCATCTAATGCAACAAAATGTGCAATATGTCTTTCACATTTTCACTCTGCACAAATAGCTTTATTTATGTTGATGGGATATATCTTACAGTATATGTCATGCTTTAGGTGAGTATTTTGTGGTATATGTTACCGAAGAACGCCTCAGAACTTTAGTAACCGGCACTCGCAAGTGATGGCCCGTGGGTTCGAACCTAGTCTATACTAATATTATAAAGAGGAAAGATTTTTTTGAAATTGAAATTACTTTATTTGGCACACGATGTTTCGTTTGTTTGTTACGATTTAACTCAAAAACTAGACCGATTTTAAAAATTCTTTCACCATTAGAAAGCTACATTATCCCTGAGTAACATATAGGCTATATTGTAATCCGGAATTCCCGCGGGAACCCCGACATTATCGCGGGTGAAACTGCGCGGGGCAGGCAGCTAGTAACTAATATACACACATCAAAAGTGTCTAGGGATCAAGCATTTTTATGCGGATTTCTTGAGATTGAGATGTGGCTTTGTAATAAATTTATGATTTTATAAATTTATATGGATCCTTTTTGGTGCATTACATAATTTGAATCAGGAACTGTCAATCAAATTCGAGTAAAAGATGAAAATCAGCTGTCAATATTTTCCCTATAAAAACATACAACGCATTGAAGACATTATTAGTGCTACTGTTTCCCTACTACTGATTAAAACCAACGTTATTATGGAGCGGCGACGTCATTTAAGCAGGGAAGAAATGCTCAGAGCCGTGGGAATGATAGAAGCTGGTTCCCGGCAACGTACTGTGGCTTTAGCTCTGAATACAAGTCAGAGTGTTATCAGTCGACTTTGGACACGTTACCGAAGCACTGGTACCGTGGCTGAGCGCCATGGAGGACGGTATCGCTGCACCACACGGAGACAAGACCGATACATTCAAATCTTAACTCGAAGAGCTCCAACAATAACCGCCATGATGTTAGCCGTGAGGCTTCATCACTCTTCAGGGAACTTAATTAGCGACCAAACAGTCAGAAACCGCTTGCATGAAGTGAACCTTCATTCCCGAAGACCGCTACGGGTACCACCTATAGCAATGCACAATCGTAGGATTCGATATCAATGGGCTCTTGAACACAGAAATTGGGCAGAAGAACAATGGCGTTTCGTGTGCTTTTCTGATGAGTCTCGTTTTGGTATGAGACCGGATACAAGACGTATACGACACTGGAGAACCCCTGGACGCCAACAGCGATTAAAATCCTGCCAGGAAGTCCATCCTTATAGTGGTGGAACCATCATGGTATGGGCGGGTATTTGGATCGGCGGAAGAACTGAGTTGATTTGGATCAGAGGCAACCTCAACGCTCAAATTTATGCTGAGACGATTGTATCAGACGTCATCGTTCCTCTACAAGTGCAAATCGGTCCCTTATTTCAGTTAATGCATGATAATGCACGACCGCACACCGCAAGAGTTGTAAGACAGACTCTCGCCGCAGCTAACATCAATGTCCTGCCCTGGCCTGCTCAGTCGCCAGACTTGAACCCGATTGAGCATGCATGGGATATGCTACAGAGAAGAGCTCTGCCGAATATGGAGGGTATCCAGTCGCAAGAAGACCTTTTTTTGTTGTTGCAACGAACATGGGCGGCCATTCCACAGCGTGATTTGGATGAACTCATTTTGAGTATGCCAAACCGATGTTCTTGTGTTGTTAGTGTTCGCGGTAGAAACACGGATTATTAATTGTTTAAGTTACCCAATAAAATTTTAAAGAAAACTGTTATTTCAGTCTTTTTTTCGAACTTTAATGTTAGTGGTTCAAATGTCAAAAATCCCTTTATTAGGAAAATGGCAAATTTCTTTATTAATGCAAAGGTGACTTGGTTTATCGTTACTGTGACAAACGAAAACACTTTATTTGATGAATCCTTAAAGAAAATTTTAATTAATATCAATCAGGAGAAAAGTTATTGCAAAAATATATGTTGATCCCTAGACACTTTTGATGTGTGTACATGCGAATTTGCGTTTCTTTGTTATTGGAATCCCGTTAATTTACATGGGCGAAGCCGCCGCGCGGGGAACACTTACTCGTAAGTAAATATGTATGATTTTTGTTTTCGCTGACCGTATTTATGTATCTACTTGTCGGAATGATTCTTTTTTAGCTCTTGTTAAGTCATCAAAGCACAATATGGCGGGAATGATTCTTTTTTAGCTCTTGTTAAGTCATCAAAGCACAAATGGCGGGAATGATTCTTTTTTAGCTCTTGTTAAGTCATCAAAGCACAATATGGCGGGAATGATTCTTTTTTAGCTCTTGTTAAGTCATCAAAGCACAATATGGCGGGAATGATTCTTTTTTAGCTCTTGTTAAGTCATCAAAGCACAATATGGCGGTGTTATTTGTGGACATCCACTATAGGTGTAGATTTTAGTGGTGATGGGATTACAAAGGTTAGATATGATGTTGATGAAGATGATGAGAAAACGTAGAAGTTAATTAAGCCGAAAATATACAATAGACTGACATGAGGAATTTGTTGTTCCAGACGAGACAGAGGATTTTGTTACAAGCTTGTGCCTTTAGCCCTGACGTCGTCGTTGGAATACGACACATATAAGCAAGTGTGTTATGGAAATGTCACGTTTACCTATATCGGGCCTGGATTATTGCACTTCTTAGGATTTCTTTACGTTTTATACTTGTTTAGGATATCTGATAACGAGCAATTACAAAATTTAATGGAGAGAGTGAGTATATCTACCTATGACATTATCGTTTATTCCCTACTAGCTGTCCCCCGCGACTTCTACCGCGATAATTTCGGAGAATAAACTATACCTACCTTCCTTTTAAATCACTTTATCGATTGGTGAAAACAGCATGAAAATCCGTTCAGTAGTTTTAGAGTTTATTGCGAACAGGCAGACAGACGCGGTGTTCTATATGTAAGGTTAGTTGTTCCATTCCACCACTCTTGTCTATGGAGTGTAACTTGCCGGTTTAGAAACAGTTGTAACGACTAAAATATACAATAGACTGACATGAGAAGTAGTAGATACATAATAATATGTTAATCGTTTGTCATTCAAGGTGTTTCTGTTGTCGTCGTATTCACCGCAAGGCATGCCGACTGCGAACCCCAAGCGTCTGTTGCGGATGTTATGGTTCTTCATAATCCTCAGTGTTTTGTGGATTTGCTTGTCTTTGTGTTCCAGCAATTTGATGATGGCTGAAGGTACTATAATGTTTCGGTGGATGGAATCAAGGTAACTACAATTGGCTACTTGACAAAAATTTTTTTTTGTCCGTCGTGTAGATTAGTAAAAAATATTGGACACGTATTTTTTCTTTTTTTACGTACTCAAAAAATAACAGAGATACATTGAGTTGAAATTTCGCGTGACGTCACAATTCGGTGCGGTTTGTATGGCGCTTATAATGAATATTGACGTCACGAGCCCCCCACCCTAAACTTTAATGCGCTTTATCTATGTTCATTTTAATTAAATTGAAAAAGCAAAAAATACGTGTCTATTATTTTTTTATTTTCTAACTGACGGACTAATTAGAATTTTGATATTCATACCTTGGAAAATACCCAATTATTAAACCAATTTGCTAATTTATTCAGGTTGCGCCGTGCGCGATCCAAATGACATTAGGTACCTATGGTTTCAATGATATTATGTACGTATATCTGCTGAAAGTACCTACTAAAACTTAAATTCTTAATATTATAAATTATTGCATTATTATACTAATTAAATAATTATAAAACGCTAAATAAGGTCTCGCAAATGGTGGAAATTGCTCAATACCTCCTCTAAAGAACTTCTCGCCGAGTCTCAGACACTTGATATTTTAGAAAGTTTAAAATGCAATATCTTAATTTCAGCTCGAGCGATGTAAGAACAGTACTGAAGATATTGCTAATAGTATGCACTTTGATCCACGACATGGTGCAGGCGACTATAATCACCAGCTATTGTCTGCAAGCCCAACTGTTGCAAGCGCATCTTATGTTCCTCAGGGATCGGCTGCTCAACAAATCAATAACGCCCCTTAATTGGATGCGAGTGAGTCGATTAATTTTATTTGTTGTCGTTATTCAGTAATATTTAAATCGAAGTACTATATTTATCCGATATTTCTCTCGAAAAAATTAAAAATCTACATTTTTTTTTATCTACGTAAACAACTATTGTTAATAATGCCAAATAAAATGAGATACTACTCGAACTGTGAGAACATTATTATCTTCTGTGTGCCAGTATCCATCTAATGCCGTTCAACTATGTGTGGTGATTGAGTAACAACATCTTCACAAACTCTCATTTTCTTATATTATTGTTTTTTTCCAACATCAAGGAAATATAATAATCATTAATCATTAACTTTTAAAATTAATCGATTAAAAATAAATTCAAAAGGCTCTAAACGTGTTATTTTAGAAGTAAAATATCTTTCATGAAATCGAGTACCAAATCATATACAATAAATGCTACAATATTATTTTTCGTTCAACATCAAGGAAATATCCGAGTTCCACAAGTTGTTGAAATACCTGAACGACGACTTGACGCCGGCGGTGTGCCTGTTCACCATCGTGAACGTCTCGTGGGCCGTCTCGGGCCTCATGTGGATATTGAGCCAGGACAAGATGGACACGGAGGCGCAGCCGATCCTCGGCATTAGTATACTCAACCTGCTCTTGTGGATATCCATTTCCGTCGTGCCCTTCGTACAGGTACGTAACTACGTATGTTCAGGCGCGGACACAAGGTTTTCTTTTGGCGAACATTCATATTGTACTTATTTATTACAAGAACAGCCCCTATTACAAAGTGCGTTCTTATATTGAATAGGCTAGTTTCCTGGGTAAAAAAATCAAAATTCTATTTAGTCCGTCAGTTAGATAATAAAAAAATAAAAGACACGTATTTTTTGCTTTTTTAAAATAATGGAAATATGCATAGATAAAGCGCATTAAAGTTTAGGGTGGGGGACTTGTGTCGTCACAGCTCGCTATAACGTGCGAACAAACTGTAGCGAGGCGTGACGTCATGTGAAATTTCGACTTGATATATCTCCGTTATTTTTTGGTTACATAAAAAATAAAAAAATACGTGTCCAATATTTTTTTATAATCTACAAAACGGACTAAAAAGAAAAATTTAGGAAACTAGCCTATTGTAAATTTGAATACGGCAACATTTTGGTTATAGATAACTAATTGGAAAAATTTTTTGTTTGTTACGATTTAACTCAAAAACTATTCGACCGATTTCTTTTACCATTAGAATGCTACATTATCCCTTATAGTACGGGAGATAACCGATGCTAATTCGGGATTAACTCGAGCGTCGTTGGGACCCATTGGGTTTTGAAGATTAGGAGGTATAAACAAAATAAGGTTATATGATGTTTTTTCATTCACCGGTGGGTTTAGCTTCTACAGGCTTTCAAAAATGTAAAAAAAATAGTAACATGGAAATACTCGAGCGCGTCAGATATTGTAGTTTAGATACTCCAAGGTGTCTCTGATATTGAAAATATATTCATCTGCCGATTTACGTGGTGGGGGTGCCCATCCGGAAGGGGAGAAAATGAAAAAAAAAAAAAAATTACTCCAGCGCGTCAGATATTCAAAGGGGATGTTAAGTGAACCCTAAAAATGCTCGCCTTCGAAAATCTGACGATTTGGAGGTGACGCAAGGTAGTAGCGAATTTTTGAAAAAGCAAAAATAATCTCAATTTTGAAATACTCGAACGTGTCAGATTATTTTACAGAAGGTTCAGCTTGCAGTCCAAGTTATGTTGACTTAAAATCTGACAATAATTTTGAGGGATATTATTAATCTGACTGCTAGAAACAAAAATTATGAATAATTTTTAAGATTGGTTTTATTTCTGACTTAAATTTAATAACTTTTTGAGCTATTTATTCACAAATTATTATTTGTTCACAAAAAACATACTTCATATTTCTATGAAATATGTAAAAGCTCACAAAATATTATTCACAAAACTAACTTTAAAGCACAAACAAGCCAGAGCGCTGAGCGTCTTACATATAATAACATGAACTTGTTGTTTTGTGATGAGCTATGAGGTAAAATGGCATCATGAGCGATGGACAGCAGCATAGGAATGGTGCGAGAGAGTCAGAGATAGACAAAAAGTGAAAGGAGGAGAGTGGCGCGGAGCGGAGTAATACACCTAACTACCTTAACAGCTACTTTTTAGAAGTCGGTTAAAAATTACATTAAAGTGAAAGGTTATAGGTTAACCTATAGTTTGATGTAATACTTACCTTAACTTATTTTAATATGTATTTTAACCGACCAAAAAAATAGTAATAATTCGACACGTTTAGCGCCATGATATGCTGTGATGACGTTATGGCGACGGAAAGTAGTGTGAGAACGGTGCGAGAAAGTGAGAGATAGAGAAAAAGTAAAGAGAAAGAAAGACAGAGATATGAATAGGTACATGATTCACTGCAGCTGCTCGTTCTAAACTTTAAAGACGATTTTTGTTTCTTGGGCTTATAAAAATCGGAAGATTATATTTTTCCCGCTATCCTTGAGTTATTTACTTCAAAATAAAAAATAAATTAATCGCGCTCGAGAAAGTCGAGGTTGCGTTTTTTTTTTGCAAGTTTGTGATCCTCTAACTCTCTTACGTCAGGTTCAAATCGTCAGATTATTCATATACACACTTCTCAGCATGTAATTAACCCACCATATCTTAATCTGACGCGCTCGAGTATTTCGTGTTATCGATTTTTTTTTACTAATCTGATCGGTTATTCTAGACGCACCCACCAGTGTAGAGGGCCTATATTTGGTGGAAGTACTCAACATGGTGCAAGGTACCCCCTTATGTTCATCTGACGCGCTTTAGTAAATCCATAAATACCCTCTTGGGCGCCCGTACTATTAATAACATGCCAGCGACAGCCCGAGCTTCCTTATTTTATAAAAGCTGAAAGTTTATTTGTGCATGTCCCCAACCGGACACTTAATACAGTTCCAACTGCCAGACGCCCCTAAACTTTACTCAATTATAATTAAACTTACAAACTTACGTTATAGTATAAAAGCGGAATTTTATATTATGATGACAGTTACATTTTACATTTTGCCGGACACCCTGAAAGTTTGCTGTGTGCAACTGTATAAGCGAGCGCGAGTGAGATAAAGAGTTTATTGCGATCTTTTACGCGCACTATCGGTCGTTTTAAATACGGTACTAATTGATCCGCCGCGGTTTAATCCGCGTTAATTTCGGAGTTCCCGCGTGAGTTCTGAGATAAAAGTATCCTATATCGGTGAGCCGTTAAGGCGTAACAAACAAACAAACTTACTTTCGCATTTATATAAGGATTATGTCAAAGAGAATATAACCACTACGGTTTAGTTGAAAACCTATTTACTTAGTAAACAGAAACTGATGGAGAAGGCGATATTGACGACGATCAAGCCACGGACTACAGTAGTTGTGACGAAATATCGACGACAATGATGAAAATCATAGAAATGATAAAATATATATTTTTTGTAATACATGTAACAAATAGGCGGCGCGCCTGTCCCGCGAGTGCCGGCGCTCGCAGGCGGTGGGGCACGAGCTGAGCGCGCGGCCCTTCCTGCACCAGGACACGCCGCAGGAGGACATCGCCGCCGTGCTGCTGTACGCCGCCACGCTCCGGCTGCGCGCCAAGCTGTTCCACCACCCGGTCGGCGGCAGGAACGTGTGGCTGCTGCTGGCCGTCGCGCTCGTCGCGCTCTTCTCGCTGGGAATGTGCCATTATTTACAGTGAATCCGATTGGGTTTTGTTAATGTTATTGAACGAGATTAAAGACTGACATTTGTTTCTTTAAGTGTGGATGAAACGAGGGAATAGAGTTACAACAACGCATAATACCTCTTTGATGTTATTCCAACAAGCTGCCGAAGTAAAATTATATTTTCAAAAGAAAGATACTAATTATTACCTACCTATTATTATTGTCGAAGTTTGTGTTAAATCTTTGCATAATTATCTCATTATTGATTTGGAATTATAAGATTTATTTTATGTTTAATTCTTTATTTTTAAATCAATGAATAATAATAATACATTTTATAATATACATAGATTGTTAGTACTACCACAGAGAAAAAATACACTACTACTTTACACATTTTCGAAGTTATTTGTTAATGATTATTACCTATGTAAATGATAAATAAGTAGAGTGCCGATCGAGATAAACGTACCTAACGTAGGTATATATGATGGATATCAAAATATTTTATTCAGAATTTATAATGTTAAAATCATTTTTAGACCTTTACGTCTCAAACTTCAATTAGAGTCATGCCTTTTGTCAAATCCACGATGCAATTCGCCAATGAGACCACTATGATTAAAGTATTATAATTATATTTTTGGCCAACTCTGTCGTTTATCTCATTTTTATGTAGACGAAAATATTGGCACAATAGATTTAATAAATAATTAAAAATATATTATCAGATAGTTATTTAGGTATATTATGTAAATTTGCTTATTCGGTAAACAAAACATTAAAGAATACTCTTTGAATTATTACAATTAATTAAACTAGAATCTCAAAATAACTTAAACTTTGTTTTATTTTGCCACTAGCATTATTAATAATTAACAAATATATTTATGAATTATAATAACGCAAATATACCTAACATTTGAACAGATTGTTGTTTGCTAACTACAATATAATTATTTTTTTTGCTAGCCTCAAGTTCATAATATTTCTCGTTCAAAACCTGGGGGCGGCCTGTTTGCGTTATTCAGGCTAGGTGCGAGCAGGCCAGCGACACTCCCTTGAACCAAAGGTTACTGTGGATTTATGCACGAACTTCTTTATAAACTTTGGAATACTTAACCAAATTCCTATGACTGCGTCATACATTGCATTGGTAAGGTTGGTACAAAGGGCTTTCATAGATCGGTTCAGCGATTAGTTTGGAAGTGCCTTCTCTTAAAACGTAGTGATTATTTGCTCAGTGGGTGCGAGTTGCGGGGCGCGGTCGCCCGGCGCCCGGCGCACGCCCCGCCTCAGTCGCTAGTGACGAGCGCCTGCCGTGCCAGCTGCCCGCCCCACCACGAGTGCACGTCGCGCAGTGCGGGCTCGCGCACGCACGGCGCGCCCGCCCCTCCCGCGCCGCCCCCGCCGCCGGAGCTGTTTTGCACCGCGCGGCTGTTGCTCTTCATTGCGGCTGCGCGAATACAAGGAATCCTAAGGCCTTTTGCACATTATAAGATCTTGTAACATAAATGACTGGCCGCGTGTCTTATCCGACATAAGAAATTTCTTTACATATTATATACTGTATTTAGACATTTTTTATAAGACACATGAAAAATTTCTTCTGTTCTTTAATCCACCAAGAAAAACTTTCGAATGTTTCATGATTGGTTTTTCATATTTAATAAAATAATATATCACTTCTCGTAATCAGTGGGGTACTTACGCGGTGATTTTTTATTCATAGCAGGATGCGGGTCGCTCAATGTTGGCTGCAAGTATTTCTTAATAGGGCTCTCAGATCTGCAAACGAAATTTATTCAATATTTTATTTAACAACTAAAATTCGAGTTATGAATTAAATAACTAACTTGAACTCCAGCAATCTATTCGCCTCACCTCGGCACGGAGACAGACGGTAGTCCAGGTCTTTTGAATGGTGCTTTCGTCGAAGACCGCTTCGGTAATTGCCCTTCAAATGAAGACGTAATGTCTGGAAATAAGGGGATGACTGGATTTTATTCCATTCATTATTATTTTATCTGTACATTATAAGTGCGATAGTTTGTTACACGGCATAACTACTCCACCGATCAACATAAAAAATTTGTATACACGTCAGGGGTGTAACAGAGCAGTAAAATTAAAAAACTAACTGTAAAATTAATTATTAGAAATTCTCTCAAATTATTGGGTGACCCTATTCTGTTTAAGTAAAACAAAACAACACTGCACCATTATAAGGACCATAATATAAGGATCTGTCTAAAACAAGAGAAATAGTTGTTTTGGCCAATCATTTGAATGGCCTCTGTAATTTCACTAGCCCGTGAATAGCATTACGCGTAAACAACTGAACAGAATTTAAACGTATTGTTAAAGTTGTGAAGTCAGCGAAAATGAAAGAGAATCATAGGTTTTGTTTCATTGCAATAGGTATGTATACCTACACCTATATATGAATATTTTCTACTTGAAACGTAAAGTTCCACATTCAAACACCTGGCGAACGAAGCGAACGAAGTCAGTAGCAATGAGTAGTCAAAGTTAAATTATTCAAATCATTTATTTATACTTACTCGACATCGCTGGCTGTGAAGTAGATTCGGTTATTTCTGAACGGCCCGAGTTGGCGACAGCTTGCTGTTAACAGTCGAAAAATTGAGACCGTTGAGCCGCGCCGGGAGAGCAAATTAACAGGCATCATTATTAGAATTTGGATTAGTTTTCAACACACACTACAATCGGAATCAATATAGCACTTTTTAATTTTTTTTCAATTTTTCCAAATAATATCCTAGCGGTTCACTGAAAAGTCAAGACCAAAGAGGCGCTTTATTGGTTTCGCACAGACACTGACCGTGGTAGGTGCGGTACTGCACAGACATAATAGAGAATGAACTGGGATTGAGCAACCCTCACAAAATTGACCAGTATCTACAAAAAGACTAGACCAATGTAAGGCCCATTCGTCTCTTTTAATCCAAAGGAACGGTGCCTCATAGATCCATTTTTGCAAACCAGTGAGCCATGGGCCAAAAAGAAACAACTACTGATCGCATGATAACTTTGCCTTTGATTGGAAAGTTGAAATAAAGCTGTATGAGATGTTGCGACAGTAAAATGTTGTTATGAGAACACGAAAAACTTAATATAATAATAATATTTTGACCTGCGTTGACAAACTGAGGCAAGGATAAAATCTCTATCGTACCAACTAAGTTTCTAGTAGAATCTTTGGAAATCGCACAAATCTTTGCCAAATTATAAAAATAAAATTATAATCGTAATGTAGGATACTTTGGATACCGGAACAAAGAGTCCCCGAGGGAATACCTAAAATGCGGCTGGGACCGCAGGCAGCTAATCTAAGTATATTAATATTACTGAGAGGAATAGTTTATTTGTAGAGGTTAATTTACCAATTCTAAAAAAAAAATCGGTGAAAGGAAGCCACAGTAAGTGACGAGAATAGAATACCTACTTTAATCCAAGAACAGAGAGTCACCCAGGGAACTTCGAAATAGCCGGGGAAACAGCTAGTCAAGTATAAATTTACCTGCGTTTCTGTTTCGATCTTCTCCTTGTCGACCTTCTCGCTGTTAATGTCCACCACTTGTTCGTTTGTTTTCCTCAAGCCCGCTATCAGGCTTGTCTGTTGTTTCTGTGGAGAATAAACATAGCACCAAAGTACTGCAGCGGAGACTTGTTCGGGCGATTGTGAACAGAAGCGTCGCAGGCGTAAACGACTTTTAATGTGCAAGAAGCGAATGAGATTTTTTAATACAGTTGCTCAAAAAGTGGCGTATTGCAGGGACGTTTAGCGTTCGGGATGTGGGCTATTACATACTCGAGCTTTTTGTTTACCTTTCCCGAACTCGTGCGTTCTCTTTGCCAACTGTCAAAAATGGCGACGCGACTTTAACACACTTTTTGCATTGCGAAACGTAGGTTTCGCATTACTAATACGACTAGCGCCATCTCTTGATCACAGTTGGAACTTAGTTGAGTTTATTGTGTTTTTGATATTTTATTAAATTGCTTAATTTTTTGCAACTCACCTTCGGCTGCGCCTCGGTTCGGGTAGACATATGTCGGAACTCTTTGCAATGACAGGCTTTCCGCACTTGTAATGAAATATACTATTTTAATACAGTTGCTCAAAAAGTGGCGTATTGCAGGGACGTTTAGCGTTCGGGATGTGGGCTATTACATACTCGAGCTTTTTGTTTACCTTTCCCGAACTCGTGCGTTCTCTTTTCCAACTGTCAAAAATGGCGACACGACTTTGACACACTTTTTGCATTGCGAAACGTAGGTTTCGCATTACTAATACGACTAGCGCCATCTCTTGATCACAGTTGGAACTTAGTTGAGTTTGTTGTGTTTTTGATATTTTATTAAATTGCTTAATTTTTTCGTAACTGTATTAAAAATAGTTGTTCAGTACATGTGCGGAACCGTCATTGCAACTAGTTCCGACTGT
Organism: Zygaena filipendulae; assembly: GCA_907165275.2. Taxonomy (NCBI): domain Eukaryota; kingdom Metazoa; phylum Arthropoda; class Insecta; order Lepidoptera; family Zygaenidae; genus Zygaena; species Zygaena filipendulae. Next base: position 7,593,490 of record OU015649.1, read on the forward strand.
CAACCCTCACCTTCGGCTGCGCCTCGGCTTTCCGCACTTGTAATGAAATATACTATATTAATATCAAACTAATAGATCTACACTTTCTGGCTGTAGCTCTCTTAACTAAAAAAATAGTATAGGTGCCAATAGTTTACAATTCACACTAACTTATACTCCATTGTCATAAAAAATTCAGAGACTATTTTTGATATAAGGGTGTGTAACTATGATCCGTCGGCGCATGGGCGACAATACAATGTCAAGGAAGGTGAATGACTTTTAGATATGATGGGTCGGTGTATCGGTCACTTTTTAAGACTGTAATTTATTGGATAATTTCGTGTAAAAATCAACGCTGTAATTATGATTTAAAATACTTAACTCGAGAACTGATTACTGAATACTCTCTTCCCTCATTTACCCTAAAACCCTACATATTACTCACACTGCTGTTGGCGCGTATTTTCTTGAGGCACCCCTCGAGCCACGTGCGTATTGTCTGCTTGGCTACTTCCTCCTCGATGAGGAACTCGAACTCCTCTCTGGCGAGCAGCTCTTCCATTTGCAATGACTTGCGGATGTCCACAGTCCGGTACGAAAGCATGCTACGATGTAATATCAAAACAGCATAAGCAACTCCTACGGTAATGGTAGTTCAGCCGCCTTTTCACGACGGTCAATACATATTGGCCATCGTGTCTCTCATGGAAGTAATTAAATAAAAAAAAAGAAAGCTGCGGTAATTCCTGGGGAGTTTATTTGAATTTGGAATTACAATCCAAATAGTTTTGATACTTTCTCAAAGTGTATGTATGGTATGTTAGCAACACTGACTTGATGACGTCATGGAAGGTGACGTCCTCGCCGTTGTGCAGCCGCTCCAGCTCATAGCACATGTACTTGAACAGCAGCCGCTCCTTGTGCGTGTCGCACTCCAGCCGCCCCTTCAGCAGCCGCAGGATGAACTTCACCTGCCGAGTGCCCGCACCACAATACAATTACATACACACATATTATTTTTATTTATTTATTTATTTTCGGGAAACAAACGGTACACAAAAAATACAAAATAAAAATAACATATAAAAATATCCTAGACCTAGCAGTTTCCACATAATATGTATGCACAAGACATACACAAGTCTGTTGTGATGACGAACTTAGGCTATCCAGTGTACAATAGTTATGACCACCGAAGGCATGGCGTCGATTAGCACCAAACGCACGTCGTCACCGCAGACTTCAATAGCGCAATGGCGCTCCGCAGATTTGTGTCCAACTTGAAAGTTTACAATTATATTTTTGGGTACAAAATATAGTATGGTTTAAAAACTTGTCATCGATTCTGTTGCTGATTTTGAAACTTCTTTATCTTTAGATTTAATGTATAACTGTATACAGGATGTCCCGTAAATCGATGTCAAGCCAGAACCGGGTGATAGGCTAAGTCATAACTTTATAGAAAAACGTAAAAAAATAATCTTAAAAAAAATGGTCATTTATAAAAATTATAAAATGGTCATTTATAAAAATTATAATTTGCAAATTTACACCCTGCGACGGTTCTTTAACTCCTGTTGCTACAAACCTTAACTTTTTTTCAAATTTTTTCTTATTGTGTAATCCTGAATAGCGTTTCTGAAAACTACTGATTAAAATTTAAGTTTTTGCCAATGAAGTTTTCAAAATAATTGTTTTCGTCAGTTTTTAATGACTGTCCTTTTTTTTAAATAGGCATAGCAAAGATTTTTATATTTTTCTGTTAACAGCTGTTATGACTTAGCCTATCACCTGGTTCTGACTTGACGTCGATTTACAGGACACCCTGTATAATATATTAAAAACGACGTACCTATAACGTCTCCTAAGTCTTAATAAGGCGGATAAGCGATCTTAGTAAATTATATTTTAATACTGATGAGTACTGACTAACAACTTACCTTTCTCACGGGTATAACACCCTTCTGATGTACATCAACAATGTTCCACGTGTTCTGGAAGTTCCTTATGTCAGCGTAAGACAGCAAGGCGTCCTCTTCATTGGAGTAAAACAACGAGAAGTTCTCCATTATGATAGCTGCGACAGAGTAAAATGTGGATATGAGCGAAATATAGACAAAAGTCCCTCCCACTTTTCTATAGGAGTTCCAGGCATCCAATTATTACTTACCTTTAGGAGGATTGTCATGGTCAGTTTTTATTATTCGTTTAAAGTTTTCTCATACTTCTGCTGTTTTTTTTTTTATTTTATTGTATTTTTTTGGATTCGCGTGATCCCAATGCGATGCAAATTAAGAGGCATAAGAAATTGATAGTAGAATAGGGTAAATACTTGAAATCAAAAAATTTAAACAAAACATGCCCAAACCGTCCGTTTGTGGCACCATGTGGTCAACCGATGATCATGAAATTTTACATACACGTCAATTCAGAAAAGTACATAGGGCACTTTTATCTCGATTTTCTCGCGGGTGAAACCACTAGGAACAGCTAGTAATCTAATATATATAAATCACGTGTCACGTTGTTTGTCCGCGACGGACTCCGAAACTACTGAACGGATTTTGATAAAATTTTGCAACCATTTATAATATGGTCCAACTTAAAAGATAGGATAGTTTTTATCCCGGAATTCCCGCGGGAACTGAAAGACATAGAGTACTTTTTCCCGCAACCTCCGCGGGAACTCCGAAACTACCGCGGATGAAATCGCGGAGGACAGCTAGTATATTATATAATATTATTGGATATACTACTCTAACAAATGCCAGCCCACATGACTGTCGTCTCGTTCGATTCCCAATGTTCGAGTTCCTTTGTTATCGAATGTGAGTTGTAACGACGAGTGTAACAACGCTACAGCTACTTGTGTGACGGCCTCATGTGACTCACCCACGAGCAAATTGAGCACGATATAGGTGATGATGACGTAGAAGGTGCAGAAGTAGGCGAGCGAGGCGGTGAAGTTGCCGCAGTCGGTCTCCCAGTAGTTGTCGGCGGGCGTGCAGTACGGCGGCGCCACCATGCAGTCGTGCATGATCTTGTTCCAGTCCTCGCCCGTCACGATGCGGAACAGCATCGCCACGCTGTGGATCGGCGAGTTGAAGTTCGCGCGCCTGCAACGTTACCGCACCGCAACCGCACAAGGCGCGTCAGCGTTTCACTCATTACACTTTTTAAGTTGCCTAGCTACCTAGTTCGATGTTTTACTACTTATATTCGATCGTGCCGAACAAAAAAGTAAATTTTTGAGAGATGTAAGGCACACTTAGCGTTGCACCGCGTCATCGGTCGCAACAACAAAAATATACGCACATGAATAACATTTATATCGATAGCTAGGGAGCTGGCGGCAACTTAGGTATATGATTTCATCGTCGTTGATACCAAGACGTAATGTAGTCGGGATTTATATTAACTACAAAAAATAGGTGGCGAGCTCAGGTAGCTCTGATTTTTTTTTATAAATAATTTTGAAATTGTAATAAAAAAAATTATTTAATTATATTATCGTTTCTGCCATCAATTATATCTTATTAAATACGTTTCATAGATAGTGAAATTAAAGCTGGCAGAAGTCAGGATGGTGGGAGTTCAGCCAGCTCCCTAGCTACGGTACACGACCGTGTACGAGCTGTGCTCTTGTACTTTCGGCAGCGAGGATCGTCCTTCAATGGCGTCGCCTTTTGGTTAAATGTTCTCAGAGTCACATCACCGGCAGGCCGAGATACAGGAGCTAAAAGTCTTATTCTGATATACAGCGTGTTTGCTTCAAGTATGCAGTTACCTGCGCGGGTAATCACGGGGTACCTGTAAACTTAAAGCAAACGCACAGTGGCTAGTTAGCAATACCTGCCGATGCCCTCGCCGTACTTGACGTTCCCGAAGACGATGGTGCCGGCGAGCGCGTAGAAGAACACCAGCAGGAACATGCCGAAGATGATGAAGAAGCTCTTGCACACGCTCACGCCCACCGTCAGCATCAGCATCTTGAGCGTGGTGTGCTTGCCGGTGATCGTGAAGAAGCGCAGAATCACCACCATGAAGCCCACGAAGTACGACAGGTCGTTCTGACACACAAACCATTATTCAAATGAATCTTAAGGTGTGATGAGAGCGTTTCATGAGAGGTTGAGGTTCGATGCGAGGTCGGACGTTTCTTACACAAAAAAGGCGGAAATAATTTATATTTATGTACTTGACCAGAAGGAGACTCGTATAAGTTTTTTTCGATTTCGGGAAGGCAGTGGAAGCTAAGTCTATACTCCGTCAGTCCAAACTTAAAATGGAAGATAGTTACACTGAAATGCATTGGCGACATGCATTACTTTTGGAAACAATTCTTTACAGTCGAACCATATGATGGGATTTACGACTCACGACGCTCCGTACAAGGTAAATTTTTATTTAATGCCCAACACGCTGTTAGCTTGTCACGTTTCGTCTGTGTACTGTCTTGTTTTTCCGTAAAAAGGTGTTGTTTTAGTTTGATATTGTCCCAAAAAACTCACATTTCGATTATCCGAACTAGTCTCGGTCCTTACTCCTTAGAAATTAATTCGGATAATTCGGTTCTACTGTGGTATAACATATGGTGGTGTGTGGTATAACAGTGAGTGTTGTTAGGTAGCGTGGTGAGTGGGCGGCTCACCTTGAGTATGAAGTGCATGAATATCCATATGCAGCCGGCGACGGTGACGAGCAGGTCGTACCGGTTGCGGCGGCTCTGCCAGTAGCCGCGCGGCGTGAACGCGACCGTCTTCAGCAGCACCTCCACCACGAACACCAGCGTCAGCATCGCCGACGTCAGCGCCAGCTGCTCCGTGTACTGCGAGTCGCGCGACCACTGCCAGCGCACACCGCACACCGCACACCGCACACCGCACACCGCACACACCGGTACAATGCAAGTCAAGTAGGCCGCCCTTTGGAGCCACTTAAAATTTTGTATTTTAATTAGTTTTTAGCATGGATCAATAAAACTAGTTTCATTATTTCTACTGATTGTGGTGCTCAATAAAGTGTTTTTCATGCATTCAGTCATTCAACACACTGATCATTCACGTTCTTAAATTTACATTGTTTACTAGCTGTGCCCCGCGGTTTCACCCGCGTGAGTTTCTGAATTCTTGCAGGAACTATTTTTTCTGAAATAAAAGTAGCCTAAGTTACTTCTTGTAACATCAATTACAAATAGACACTTCAATTTTATTTATATGTAAAGATGTATCTGATTGGGATTTTAATTTAAATTGCAATGGCCAATAGTCAAACATAACATATTCATACATTAATTTTGGGTTTTAAGATTTCTTTCTAGACCTCGAAAAATTAATACTGCTTCCCCTTGCAGTTTTCACTTTAGGAATTGAACGTGAATGAAGTATTATTTACTAACCTCTCCATTTATTCACCATAGAATTATATTAAATCATTCCTTTCATTCTCTTCACAAATCTGCCTTCAGAGCGGGTGTTAAATGTACAAATCATATAATACTTGAACATAGTTATGTTTCGGCCGAGTTAAAATGTTACGTATACGATGGAGTTTCAATAAATATTCTGAGTTACGAGTTCAGACTATGAGAGTTAAGCCGACGATCGTCGGTGGGATACTGACGGTGACGACGAGCAGGCCGCTGTTGATGAGCACGACGAGGGCGACGACCCGCTTGAAGGACAGGTTCTGCGTGACGTCGTAGGCGAGCGCGCGCACCTTGCGCCCGTCCGGCCGCGGCGGCAGGTGCAGCGGCTGCGCGATCTTCAGCCGCTTCTTCAAGTCGCACCTGGGGCCGTATTTTGAATCGCTCGAATTACTTTTCGCCACGGAATTGCAAGATTTACGGGTGAATTCTTAAAAAATGTATGAGCATTCGCATGTGAATTCGCGATTCCATATGCGCAAGTAATTCGAGCGATAAAAAAATATGGCCAATGGGCGCAGGCGGCGCGTCGTCTCATCATACTCATCGTTATTTCTACACCACTCAAGTCGATACTACCTAGCCGGAAGGGCGCCCAAAGCGTTTCAAATAGGCACACTATGTCACCGGTATGGGAAAGCCAGTCCAGTACTACATATACAAGTGAGGTGCTTTATTATGTAATAGCTGTCCCCGCGGTTTCACCCGCGGTAATTTTAGCGTTCCCGCGGGAATTCCAGATTAAACTATAGATATAAACCTTCCTCATGAATCACGTTCTATTGGTGAAGCCAGCATAAAAATCCGTTCAGTAGTTTTTCAGTTTATCGCGAACAGACAGCGGAAGCGACTTCAGTATCTATATGTAAAGAAGATTATTGAGAACTAGCCGTCCCCCGCGGTTTCACCCACGGTAATTTCGGAGATCCCGTGGGAATTTCGGGATAAAAGTGCCCTATGCCACTCAGGATTACCGTAGCTTCCTATAAGTGAAAGAATTTTCAAAATCGGTTCAGTAGATCCAGACATTACCTCTTACAACGTCACAAACTCACACCTCACAATTCACTAACTTTATCTCTTTATAATATTATTGTAGACTTAAACAAATCACGGAATCTATGCATGTAGATTGAGACACGAATACGGAAGCTTATTATTTATGAATCTCCATAACTAGACTGAAATTATTTTGTCTATGGGTGCAACACTCATGTGCTTGCACTCATAGGAGACAGTGACCGTTTTGGTCATGGGGACGCACCAACTTTTTTTTATATGATTGCCTTTGAAACATTTTGTTGAATCGTGTTCTAATGCAGTAAATTAACTGTAATTATGTTGTGTCTCTATTTCCAAATAAATCTTTCTTTGTTCACCATCGCCTCTGGTCGACGGTGAGCAGCGCCGTGCCCTTGTTCTCCGAGTAGTTCGCGATCACCACGCCCACGAACAGCGTCAGCCCGATCATGCAGCCCAGGAATATGTACACGTGTATGTAGATAGCGTGCACCTACACACAATTATCCGTATATTACTGCCGAGGCAGTGCCATCAAAAAGTTTTATCAGGAAAACAGCAGCCGAGCGATCAAGATATCACTCAAAGTTTGCCTTTTAATTATTGCCTCTAGTCTTTGATTTGTCTTATTTTATACGTATCTTTTTATTTGTATATTTTTGGTGATGTTTTTCCAATGACTATACCATACGATTTGCATTTGTAGGTTAACTGAGGTGACACTTACAAACTTTTTATTTATAAATCAATTGAAAATCTGTGTTTACTCCTTTGTCGCTAGATTTAAATGAACTAGCTGTTCCTCCGCAGTATTACCCCGTATCCTGTCAGTCAGAAATATCGTAGTTTCTTGTCAGAGAAACAAATCTTAAAATCAGTTCAATACATTCCTCCCTCCCCCCACCCCGCCCTCCAACCTTGTCAAACTTCACCTCATAAGAATTTTAGGTAGTATAGATTTTGTTGACGTCAAAAAGGCCCATTAATGAGTTGGTTAACTTTGCAACATGAGCGATGCGACTGACCGGTCCCAGCGCCTTGATGAGCACGTCGCGCACGTCCAGCCAGCCCTTGAACGAGAGCACTTCGAACAGCGTCAGCAGCGCGTCGCCGATGTTGTCGAAGTTGAAACGCTTCGGGTTCGCCCTGAGGAGCGCACAATATCTATAAAAATTAATCCCTATTTCCCTTGGTCGCGGCACCATGCCTGAACGGCTGGACCGATCACCATTATATTTTGCATAACGTTATCAGAAGTACAGAGAAGGATATAGGGTATTTTTTATTCCGGAGTTCGCGCGGGAACTCCGAAATTATTGCGTGTGAAACCGCGGGGGACAGCTGGGTTACAATATAATACAACACTATTGTATATCAGCTATAAATTTTATTTTGTCCATTAATTTTTTCCCTGAAATATCATGGGAAGTCAACTAGGTATTTCGTGATATTATTTTGAAGACGATTCTATTCGCCTGTTATTAGTTCACTTTTTTATTGTTAGTTGCTAAATTATTGCTTAAAAGATTTAAACAAAAAATACACGAAGTTAGCGAAGTATTTATAAAAATTCTAGAAATACGATAAAATATGTAAGTATGTAGTTATTTTTATTTATTGACTAGGGTATTTATAAAGCACTATTTCATTATTTTACATCAGGCTGTATGTTACAGAGCAGTATTTATTAATTACTGTGACATGTGTACTATTGGCAACTCTTTAAAAATAGATAAATCGAAAAACAGTTTACAGATATGATTGTTCAGTGATGGGTGCGTTCGGATCGAACGCCGCAAGGCCCTAACAATAACATTTTTTAGTGCGCGGCTGGCTTGCTACCTACCATCTTCAAGTTGAAAATTCTGTCGCCAAGCACCTAACGGTGTGTTCCGGCAGCCTCACTTGAAAGCCAGGTCCCAGATTGGCAACGCCCCTGTTTACCCTATGATGTTGCAGATGTCCATCATGGGCGGCGGTGATCACTTACCATCAGCGGAGCTAGGGTGTGCAACACGATAAAATTTTATTGAGCCATTTTATCGGTTCTCGTCGATATATTATACCGTTTTGTCTACCAGTGGCAAAAAAGTGGGGTATTGAGGGGGAACTTTTTTGCTTGGACGCCCACAAATATTTGTCGTGTCGAGAATTTTATCTTTCGTTCGATAAACATATCGTAGCGCGCATCTTAGCTATGCTGGTGTGCCACCTGCCCGTTTGTCCCCTATGACCAAAAACCAAAAACCAGTATATGTAATATGCGGATACTCGCCACACTCGCGGCACGAGCATGGAGGGGAAGGTCTCGCTGGGCCCGGGGCGCAGCTTCATCTTGGTGACGAACACGCGCCGCATGAACACGCCCACGCAGTCCTCGCGCCGCTGGATCGTCGGGTCGTTGCAGCGCGCCAGTCTGCACACACCGCACACATCACACACACACACACACACACACACACACACACACACACATCATTACTATCAATACTCACAAATGAGAAAGAGAGAGAGAAAGAGTTTGTTTATTTGACCCGACCACAAAACAAAGTCACAAGTCAATCTTACCTTCCTCCGTATAACTGTACCCCGTAGCTGGCAAACACGAACATGAGCAGAATGAGTAGGGTAGATACCTGTGAAGCGACGAAAATAACGTTGTTAAAACTGTATCACACATGCTCAGTAAATTGATGGAGCATAGTAGGTATAAACTGCGCGTTCGTTTGAAGTAGTTTGCAGTTACTTCCCGTAATAGTAACGAGCCAACGCGTAGTGACGAACCAACGAGTAGCGACGAGCCAACTTGTAGTAACGAACTAAGGCATAGTAATGAATGAACGCAAAGTAACGACCTAACGTGTAATAACGAACCTCTGCGTAGTAACACGTTGGGTACGTTCCGGTATTACTGATAGCACTGTACCACGTTACTTTAGTATATTGCGAAGCCGTTCCTTTATAGTTCGCTGTGTTAGTTATTGTTTAAAATGGAACGCAGTCCAGTCATGCTGTCGTCCTCATTAACTCGACTCGACTGTCGAACTCATTGACTAATCATTGGTTCAAGGTTGATCACGTGATCAAACCACTGAGAGCACCTTACCTCGTAAACGCCAGTGCTCACAGTACAAAATCTGCGACGGTTATGACGACATACTGCCTACTGCTGATACTGCGGCAGTATACTGAAAGTTATAATGGAACGACTTTGTCGTCACTGCGAGCACTGGGCCAGCGCTATCCGTAATAACGGAAAATAACCGTAGTAGCGTTGCGCTTGCGCATGGCACATACGAGTAATATCTCCTTGAAGCCGCGGCACAGTTCGTAGACGACCTTGCGCATGTGCGGCACCAGCGTGAAGATGCGCAGCGGCCGCACGCAGCGCAGGATCATGAGCATCTGCGCCGCCGAGCCGGGCGGCACCTGGCGCGGCATCCAGCACAGGAACGTCAGCGACACCTGCGCCACATCCACAGGACAACAGATGATGAACAAGGAGAAAATTAATTTGATCTTAGCATAGTGTGGGATCGAGTAGATGTGTGTTGTGAAGTGAATTGTTATTATTATAAAGGATAAAAGTTTTCTTAATATTTTGTGAAAATTTTATACTTATTTACAAAACAATGTTAGATTGACAAAACCGTCTGTACGTACGCTTTTTATTGCCGTATGCTTGCGCTACGGAGTTGAAATAAGGCATCAAAAAGTAAGAGTGAAATCACCAGATTTTTTGCCAACAAACTGCTCAATGAATATTTTAATTATTATTATATTTTGATACGTTCCTAAAAATCAAAAAAATTTCGTTTTACTCGGGCGACTTGCCAACTTTAACTTTTTTTATTAAACACACAAATAGGTTTACCAAAACTCTAGGCGGGTGCTTATAAAAATGTTCAGTCTGCGATTACAGTGGATTTTAAATGAAAAATAGCTTATGTACACACTACGAAAAAAAAATACACGAAAGAAAATATTTCATATAAAAATACTTGCAATGTAAATGAATACGTCTAAAACAGCGGCGGCGTCCTTGAGATATGCTTTTGGTGTAAAAAATAGACCATCGGCGAGTATCTTTAAAGCCAGTTCGAGGCTCATGAATACAACGAATCCATACTCGGCAATCTGAAACAAATAACATTATTATGAACTAACTGTACCCCACAGTATCCCCGGAATGAACTTAGATTTCCTTTGAAACTTTTTGGGTCTGGATAAAAGGAAAAATATTCTGTCTTCAAAATTCCATCCATATCAGTCCACCGATTCTGAGTGGGATTATATTAAATAAAAAGTTTCATAATCAGACTTTTAAATTATTAAACGATCAAAAACTATCATAGTCCCTCCTGAGTCAAGACCGAGGGTTGCTGAGAACTATGTGTACCAAATAGTAGGTATTGTCGAGGCGAACTGGGTTAGCGTGGTCCAATCACGTCCTCATGTTTACCTACATAAACTTGAAGTGACAATAAATAAAGTGCGCACACATACCTGTAGGACGAAGTTTTCCATCACCCTGTAGGTTGGCGTTTCGAACATCATCGACAGACACGACAGCGTGGTGACCATGATCATCACCCAGTCCAAATATGTCACAAGTCCCAGGAAATTACTGAAATAAATTTTATGTTGTTAATGATACGACCGTTGACTTCTCTTTAGATGAATCTGCCTTCAAATGAACTGAAAAGTTTGAACCCCACTTGTCATCAGCACGGATCAGTTCTACTCATTCAAAACACAAAATCGCACAGCTCGCTTATGGTTAAGCGACGTGCGTGTGCGGTCGGGCTTAATGTGAGTGTTGTGTTGTGAGTGAATGTTGTGTTTATACAACACCCGTATGTTTATGGCGCAAAACTCGAAAAGTAGTCGATGGATTGACTTAAAAACTAAAATCTTGACAGGTCATTGCATTTTTATTTTAAACTAGCTGCGCCCCGCGGTTTCACCCGCGGTAATTTCGGAGTTCCCGCGGGAATTCCGGGATAAAAAGTACCCTATGTCCCTCTCTGTACCCCTGACAACGTGCATGCCAAATTTCATCCAAATCCATTCAGCCGTTTTTGCGTGATTGAGTAACAAACATAAACATCCACACTTTCACATTTATAATATTAGTAGGATCAAATATTATTGACAAAATCACAGCGAAGCCTGACCGGGATTGGCTTGTAACTACAAAAAAAAATGTGTGTCAGACCAGACAGTTCAATCGGAGGCCTCAATTGGTCCCCCGACTAGCCCCGCCAAGTGGGCCCGGGCGGCGCACTCACTGGAAGCTCTTGTAGTGCACCTTCCGCTCGTTGCCGGTGACGGGGTCGCGGCGCGCGTCCACGATGGCGCGGCATATCTTGCGGAAGCGCGACTCGCGCGGCACGATCAGCAGCGGCGTGTCGAACAGCGGGTGGTTCTCGCGCAGGTCCTCCTCGCGTTGGTTCCTGGAGAGTCGATATGTTATTATGATATGTCAGTAAACAAACACTTCCACCAAAAAGAGTTCTGTCTTGCCTAGCGTCACTAGCACTGAGATATCGAATTGATTCTAGAACGTGAACTTCGGAATACGTACAAACTTTTAGTTTTTTAAGTTTATATAAAGCAGATAAAGTCGAAACGTGCGAGCCGTAGACGTACTGCTGTATAGTGTATACGTTGCGCGAACCGCTTCGAGTTACGATTACATACACTCTTTATTTTAAATGAATCTTCTTTGAGTGTGATGAGAGTGAAATGTTATTAAGGTCCCAATCCTTACAAATTTCTTCGCCGCGTCTCTTTGAGTGTGATGAGTGTGAAATGTTAAGGTCTCAATCCTTACAAAGTCCTTCGCCGCGTCTGTCCGGCAGTCTGTTCGCGGTAAACTCAAAAACTACAGAACGGATTTTCACCAATAGACACAGAGTTTCCAGTGGAAGGCGTATAGGTATCATTTATCCTGGAATTCCCGCGGAATCTCCGAAATTACCGCGGGGGACAGCTAGTTCACGTATAAATGTGACTTTTAAAACACAACGATTATGACGCAAAGTTTTTCATCTATAGGCAAGTGTGTCGAGTTGCATGCGCTGTTTGATCGGTGCAGGTAGGTAGGTGTAGGCCTGGTGGGTGCAGGCAGGGCGGGCGCACCTCCTCATCTCGGCCTGCTGCCGCTTGGCCTGCAGCAGGCGGATGTCGAGGTAGGGCGGGCGCGCGCGCGACGAGGGCACCAGCCGCGACGCGGCGCCGCCGATGTCCCCGTTCTCGAGCAGGTGCTCGTACGTCTGCTTCAGCTTGATGGAGCCGCTGCGCACCGAGCGCCGGATCGACCTCGACCCGAACCTGACACACATGTTACCACAATATTATTATTAACTGGCTGCTGCTGTCTGTGCTCCCAAAGTGCGCCGATACATCGACCACAGCGCCATCTGTCGATTTCAGATTTTGAGATACTTTTTGTTGTTGATCTAACGCACTCATTTTGTGACTTGCTGATGTCCGCGGTGTCGATAGCGTGGGCTCTACGAATTCCCTCGGGAACTATTGTTTATTTATATTAGGTACTAACAATGAGATAAAAAGTATTTTAAATGGCAAGTCGAGACATAAGCTACCTACATGCCAAGTTTCATTGAATTAATTACGGTAATTTTAGCGTGATGTATCTAACAGGCGAAATAAAAATCATAAATATTTCTTTGCATAGAAATGACTTTTGCGGCCGCACTCTGAGTCGTTTTAATGATTACATAATTCTAAACCAAAATCATTACAACGTCTCCGAGTGCGGCCGTTAATCCTATTCAAAAAAGCCTAAAAGCGAGTTGAGCTAAAAGGTACAAACGAGTATCAAGAATATGAATTGTTACTTCTTCTGATCGACGACGCGCAGTTGTTTGGCGCTGGATATGGTGCCCTGCGGCTTGAGGCCCGACTTGCACGCGGTCGCCAGCATGGCCGAGTCGCCCAGCACCATGCGGTGGTTGTTCGAGTCGCTGCAAACACAAATGCAATATGCATATAAATGATAAGATGTCCACTCTGTGTTTTTTGCGTTTAAAAATAGAATTAAAAAAAATATGTCGACAAAAATCCTTTTTCAAATTTAAAAGAACAAAATATATCGAAAAATTAAATTAAAATCAACCTGTTAAGAGCGTTTCGCACAGCATTACAGCAAGGCAACATAATATCTGAAAAAAATTACAAAAAATAAACTAAAAATAAATTAATAACTCAAAACGACGTAATAAAAGTTATAATAATTATGGCGCGACAGTAATTATAATATAACTAAAATTACAAATTATAACGAAATAATATGAAAGCATTTTATATTGCTTTGAGAAAAGGATAATGGCTCGTGGCCGTACCCATTCTTTGTATGCTCGACTCGTCAGGGGCACTACCTCCAGACTCGTGACCTTATTTAGTTAAGTGTTAACATCAGTAGGTACATATATTGTCCAACATACATACAGCAGTAACAGCCTACACCGCTATCACCTCTAGGCTTACCATTACCTCGAGCCAGGGTCTGGGGAGGCACGAATTTGGTAGGAGGCGGAGAGTCGCCTCTTTTGTGATAGAGCGCGCTCTCTTGTAGTGATAGTATTGTGTGTCGTCGGTCTCACTTGATGATGGAGGCGACGACGTGCCGCCTGAGCGCGGAGCTGGGCCGCTGCGAGGGCGGCGCCACGGTGAGCGTCTTGACGAGGCAGCGCTTGCGGTACGGGAACGCGATCTTGTGCACGGCGATGTACTCGCAGGCGCGGCGCGACGGCTGCGCGGGGCCGCCGCGCGCGCCCGCGCCGCCGCCGCCGCCGCCGCCGCCGCCGCCCTCCTCCTCGCCCTCCACCTCGCACACGAACTGACGCATGAACGACTCGCGCACCTGGACACGAGCACCACGCGAACATTAGAATAGAATGAATAGAATAGGTGTTTAATTTGATGCAAAAAAAAGAAAACAAACGAGTGGCTTAAACTAACGAAGAATTTACTGTACCAAAATGGCTGTTATTTCAACATCATCATAGCATATCTTATGAGTTTTCATCAAAGTATTCTTCACACTGCATTTTCATCCTTCGGGCCGGATGACACCTAAAGTAGCTATATACTCTCCTTCTAGAGGACTTCTATAACACATAAATGGCTAAATTACTAATATCTTTACCTTAGGCAGGTTAAAATCACCGGGTACTTTATGTAGCCTCGTCATCTGCGGACTGTCGGGGAACTTTTCGAATATTCTCAACCGAAACGGGAGACTTTCCTTGATTTCGGCACTTTGTTGACGATATCGCAGCTGCTTCAGCTTTTTTATGTCCTCGTCTAATTCTAAATTGTCTAAAATTACGGCTACGAAAAGTGACAACACTATCTGAAATCATAAAACAAATGAATTACTTAGTTGCGACCTTACATCTTTATATAGATGTAATCGTATACACGTGGAAGCGGTGGCCAATTAGGACATTAGGCATGATATTAGAGTAGGGGTTTAAATCTGTCATTAATTTTTTCCTAACAAAAACTACCTGGTGGTATGATGACTTTAAAAAGCGTTGTAACAAAAACTGTAACTCAATATCCTCTGAGAGGAACCAAAACGCAAACCTACGTAAGTATTCCGCGTGGTTCAGAATTCGGAAGTCTTCTGTTTCCACTAGATGATCCGATTTTTGATAAAATGTACGGCTACAAATATTACTCTATTTTAGGTTGAATGAGGGACGTACTCAAATACGCAATGATTCATACTTAGTTGCTTACATGAAGGTAACTAATCCTCACATCAGTATAGGTAATCCTTCTTTACATTATATAAAATAAACTCAAAAACTACTGAACAGTCTAAGAACTATCTGTTGGTGCTAGTGATTCATGAGGAAGGTTTATATATGCTATAGTTTATCCTGGAATTCCAGCGGGAACTCCGAAATTACCGCAGGAGAAACCGCAGGAAAAGCTAGTAAGTTATGAATGCGAAAGTAAGTTTGTTTGTTACGTTTTCAGGCCTTAACTACGCAACCGATAATCATTAAATTTTCCATACATTTGTCAGGGATATACAAAAAAAGACATAGGGCATATTTTATCAAGGAATTGCCGCGGGAACTCCGAAATTAACGAGGGGAAACCGCAGAAAACAGTTATTTAAGTATATTGTAACACAAAAAAGAGAATATTGATAAATCAAACAAACACTTAACAACGTGTGGTCATTTAATCCGTCGTCGATGCATCGCGTGGATAAATAATGTATTATACTTAGTAGACTTACGTCAAGAACGTCGTAGAGTTACGTCAAGAAATAACATTTTTTTTAATATTTGGAAGGAGGAATATCGAATGCTGCTGAATATCCCTCCTTCACTAAGCCCCTCGTTTAATCTCTATGCTTACCAACGTGACGAACAGATGATACAGTATGAAGTAGATCGCCACGAGCGGAGTGAGCGCCTGGCTCGTGCGCACCATCGTCTCATCCATCACCTCCACCCACGCTTCTTGGGTCAATATTTGAAACATAGACATGAACGCCTAAAACAACTCATCATATTACAATTTTCAGATCCTAAAAATACTGTAGATGTATAACTAAATGGATGAGTGTCAATTTGCATTCTCGCCTTTGCGAAATATTTATAGCTTAGAGTGCTATTGCTTTTAGAAACATAAAAACATTGATGATTGAAGGATAGCCAATTATTTTTTTAAATTCTTTTTTTGAGTGTATCTATCACTGCTAATAGTATACAAGCCCGCTTAAACTTGCAATTGGATCGCATGTCCTACGATAATAATCAGTGTTCTTTGCGTGGTAACGTAGATAAAATCGTGTTGTTTAGTTAAATTTCTTCTAAAATTTTGTTAATAGAGTAGAGTAGTTAGGAGACTGTTCTTTTCATACATTATCAGCATTATAGGTAGTAATTTACGGAATTTGGCGAGAATGCAAATTAACATCACAATTATTATAAAAATAGGTAACTTTACCTCAGGAAAAGTCTCAAACTTGGTGAATTCGCACAAGAAACAAAAAAGTTGCATTGAAATAGACGAACTAATGATCAATAAACACATGGTGAATATAATCAGGCTGCCGAGTTTCTTGCCCGGTCCAAATATTTTGTAGACAAAGCCTTCTAATAGAGGCGATGCTTTTATCAATCTTACAATACGAAGAACCTGAAATTATTGACTGATTTATATTATTTTTAATTAAATATCCTTCGAATCCGCATCAAAATATTATTCGGCCGCTAAACCCTTTACCTGAAAATATGTGAACACTGACATGTAAAGTTGTGGAATTATGTGAATAGTTGTACCAATAGCCAACAGCAGTTCAAATTTGTGCACAGAATGTTTGAAATAACCTTTCCACCCTAGACACCATATCTTTATCAAAGCTTCCAAATCTAAAAAAATTGTAAAAGCAATCTGAAAAGTCAGAGATTCTAATTAAAACTTTGACTTTTAAATAATTTTATTTTGTTTAATGTTTATAGCTTAAATCATGATATCACTACCAATGTTACGGCAGTGTATGGTTTTTTGGTCGTTCTATTGAATAAATAAATAAATAAAATTAACTTATTATAAGTATTAATTTTATGATAATAACTAAAGTATTGGTAAAAATAAACAATTGCTGGTTATCTTGGATGCAATATTAAGACGACTGACCTCGATATAGTAATATTTTTCGTAGAATAGTTCTCTAGGATTGTCATCGTGTTTGAAGTTCATTGTCGCGGTTATGATGCCATTCGCAAGCACTACTCCCATGACCAGCAGGCGAAAGTACGCGGAGCGTAACATTTTATGGAATATTTCTGGTGCACTTCCTGAAAACAAAGAAATTAAGAGTTTTTTGAGAGAAAGAGAGAGATAAAATTCCCCCTCACTTCTTCGTGACCGAAACTCGTAAAAATTTATTTAAATGTAAAAAAAAACGTCAAACGCTAATTTATTTACTAAACACAAAATTAAGAGTTGCTTAAATCGCAATAACGATAACGTAAGTTAAAATTATTATTAGCGAATCATCCTATCATCCAGCCAATCGGCATGTTGACTAAAATTTTTTTAGTCCGTCTTGTAGATTATAAAAAAATATTGGACACGTATTTTTTCTTTTTTTACGTAATCAAAAAATAACGGCGATATATTGAGTTGAAATTTCGCGTGACGTCACTATTCTGACAGTTTGTATGGCGGTTTTAGCGGTTATTAGTGACGTCACGACCCCCTCACCCTAAACTTTAATGCGCTTTATCTCTGTATATTTTAATTTATTTGAAAAAGCAAAAAATACGTGTCTATTGTTTTTTTTATTTTCTAACTGACGGACTAATTAGAATTTTGATTTTCAAAAGTAGTCAACATCCCCATTTAGCTAGTGGTAATTTAAAGGGAAAGTTGTAGAATTTGTAACTACCTACTGTGAGATCGTGGTTCACTTCAAAAACTCCGCGGGCAGTAGGTTGAATATGGCTAGTGTAGTCTAGTGGTTTGTGAACCTTGCCGTAAGCTAAGTGTCGCGGGTTCGATCAACGCGGCAGTTCCCGTCCCCGCGAACTCAATTAATTAACTATTATACTATGTTTATTTTACCCGAATGTTTATTTTCGTCGATGGTGACCAGCTTCCATCCATTATCGTCTCCGGTGAAGAATTGTGTCGTACTTCCCTTTGTTATTGGATTCCTCACACCCCACATTTGTTGAAATTGAACGCGTATTTCATTGAATGTTTCAGTTATCACCGCTATAAACACGTTCTTCACTAACCACGCCAAGAAGAAGATCATTGTACTAAAAACGTAACCAATATTATGTAGGACATACCACAGGTAACATAATCACATACAATATTGTTGTATCGCTGGTCTCTAAAACTAGGCTAAAGACTTAAAAGAATTATAAATTAAATTACAAAATTAAAATGATTTTACCTGAAGTAGAGTGCAGACCTCCAGGCCGGCAAGGAGTCAATGGCGCGGTACATGATGAAAACCCAACCTTCTTGAGAAGACGCTTGGTACACCGTGAACAAACTCGTTACTGTAATAATATGCAAAAAATTAACAGTGAATCTTTCACCTAAATAACACAGCTCACATCATAGTTTTCATATCGTTTTATTATAGCGCGCTTTAGATCAGATTATTTTCTTTATGTACAAATGACCGATGGATCACACGCGTCATATACAATATCGCATAAAATTATAGTGTTTGATGACGTAAGCTCTACCGTCTAGGGCGAAGTTGCTTCGAATAGACTTCTAGTCTTAGGGGTATTGTTGGGTATGAGTATTGATTCTAATAAATAAATAAAAAATAAAATAAACAGCTATAGTTATGACTAAGTCAGTTATTGCTACGATTATCAGAAATTTAATAGTATGATCCACACTACACCATATCAGCATCTGGTTCGAGCTTAGATGTACAAAAGTCCCAATCTGAAACTCTCTGACTTGGTTTCAATAGTATACCTATTATGTAGATAGTTTCCTAATAAGTCAATTTACAGAAAAATTGTTTGTTTTAGAAATAATACAAATCATTAAGTTCCTAGAAATAAAATCAAACAGATTAGATATGAAACAAAATACTTACTAAATTCTTCAAATCCATTAAAACCCATGATGTACTTAGATAAATTCAACTTCATACATTTCATTCCTTTAGGACATTGATATCCAGAGTCTGGGTCTGGAGAACAAAATGTATCAGGAATAGCTAATGAGTTTATTGTTATTTCACTGAAATAAAATTACAAGTGAATAACTACATACATCACGCAGTTATGACTTAAAAATAAATAAAAAAATCTCAATTTATATTTATTCAATTTATTCAATTAATATTTTCTATTTTTTTATTTATTCACTAATATTTTCTAAATTCTAGTTACAATTTTAGCTCGCCTTTTGTAGATAAATTGTAACCTCATTTACGTTGAAAGCCTCACTTACTCTGGTTTAGTTGTATTCCTAACACAGTGATGAGTCAACTCTCCAAAGAACTGTACCCCCAATAGACTATAAAGTGACATAAAGAACAAGAAAAAAAGAGTCACATTATAAATCTGCTGGCTTGATCTCCTGCAAAAACAAAATACAAATAAGTTAGCCAATGTTCAACCTCTAATACATTTAAGCAATGAGGAATAACTTACTTGAATATTTGATTAATTCTAGACTTTGGCATAGAGAATTTTAGAAATACTCTTAAAAATCTGATCATAATTAAAGGTCTTGGAGCTCTAAGGATGCTCAAGTAACTATATCTTGGTACAATTCCTGTTAGTTCAAACATTTGAAGTAGTACAGACACCCAGAGGAAAAATACCATTGATGCATCAAACTGGCACCAGTGGTCTTTCAGGTATGCAACATCACCCTACAAAAAGTTAATTTCCACTCTCAAATTAAGTGTTTTATGCACCAGTTATTTAGATATAGACTTAAACTAAAACTATGTTTTTGGAATTAATAACACTTTAAAAACATAGGTATTACATGCATAGTAGAAATATACATTCATTCAAATAGAATCATTCAAAGCAATGTAAACTAAATTACATAAGCAAATGATTAACTTCAATGAACAAAAATCAAAAGATCACAACTAAATGATTGTGCATTGTACTAAAGATGCAAACTGTAGACTAAAATCAGTCAGGCCTCTAGGTGGTATCCAGTGTAAACTTGAATATTTGTGTTTACCTTGAGTCAAGATGTTAAGTATAATTATGTATAATTATCATAAATGTGTATTTAATAAAGTTTGAAAATAATATATTGCTTTGGTATCTATACAAAAGGCTCTGCTTAGTTATAGCCCAAATGGTACTGGCTAATAATGTCTAATGCATTTTAAGCAATAATATTATCATTTATGAATTCACATCAAATACTTAGAAACACAAACTTTTTAAATTAGGTTAGTTTAAGAGTAGCAGTCAAAGAAGAAATGCTAGATAGATGAAGCAAAGAAATTAGCAGCAGGACACCTTTAAGCTGTCTTAGGGTGCATCTACTACTTATTTATTTATTTATTTTATTGGAGAAAAAACAGACACAAGTGGGAATACAATACTTACTACAATACTTTACAATACTTTTACAACTTTTAAGACACCAGTCACATCTTAAGACTCCTCTTCACAATGGCGTATGATGGGCCACTATAGACATGCATGATTGTGTAGAGGGCATGATTGTCTATGACTATGCCCATCAATGCTGGTAGTGGTGATCAATCAGTAAACTGTCAGTACATCAAAGGAATGATGGCCCATGATTGTGTGCACTTCCACACAATTGTTTATTACTCTGTATATAGTTGTCTCAGGTACAATGTAGACTTCTTGATAGAAAAATAAGTTCAATGTTTAGAACCATATGATAATTATTATCATTTGATAGGTCATCATGGCCCATTGTGAAGAGAGTTGCCTGATCATGGCGGTGATGATGGACAATATTTTGATGGGCCATCATGGTCCATTGTGAAAAGGGACCATTATACATATTTATATACCTAGGTACCTATTTATTTTATAATTTGATTTTACCTTCAATATTCCTCGGATGTGCATTTTTGCTATCATCTCAGCAGTAAACAAAAGAGTAACACAGCAATCAACAGCAAATGTTATTGTTTGCAAATAAAGGTATTTTTCAAATGTTTTGGGAGTGTTGACAGAAACTGACACTAAGCTTAAAAGAGCACATAATCTCAAAATTCTTCTCACCCATAACTGAAAAAAATTTAATTGTTCATTATATTAAACAGTTTTGAAAAGAAAATCAAAAATAGGTAGGAGTATCCATGTAAAATCTTACCTTATTTACCCATTCAATATCTGCGCTTTCATTTAATGATTCTTCTGGGCCGTAATCGGCCAAGACTGGTTCGCCTTTTAAGCTTTGTTTACGGCCCAACATTTTAGCTATTTGATCAATAATATTTAAAGGATAAAATAAAACTTAAATGTTCGTAATCTAGCCGACCCCCATCTCTTCAACTTCATCCATTCCGGCCGAATACAAAAATTATAGATGATTTTAATTAGACCGATTTCCGAAGTCTGAACTGAACTTCTGAACTTGTATAGAGACTGTTAAATTTACGGTGTAAGTTGAAAAATAACCCATGAAAAATTTCACTTGTAAAAAAATTCCGACCAACAATCATCGATCGATCCGCGATCGTGATTCGTGAAACTTGTCAGTTGTCAAAATAAATAAATTGAAATGCATTAGGGATGTGAAAATGTGAAAATGTAATCGATTATTTTTAATTTATTATTAAAATCGAATTTATAAATCGATTTTAATAAATGATTTTTTTATGAACAATCGATTAATAATCGATTTTTTTTTAAATCGTTCAATCGATTTTTAGCCCGGAATTTCCATGGGAAGTCCGAAATTAACGCGGGTGAATTTGCATTGAATTTGCATACTATACTTTATAAGGGTTACAGAAAACAATTTTGGGTATTTTTATCCCAGAATTCCCGCGGGATCTCCGAAATTAACGAGGGTGCAACCACAGGGAACAGTTAGTACCTATAACAGTAAATTATTTTAGTTACAAACTGTCTTATCTCCTTATTTCCTGAACTACAGCTTGAACTTTCCAGAATCTTCAAGACGGTTTTATAATACGGTTTCGGAATATTCCAGATAATTTTCAAACATTTCAGAATGTTCTCGATTAGCAGTATACACGAACAAAACACTGCACTGACTTTTAAAATTAAGATTGAATTATTTATTGATATTAATAATATTCCCGGCACTTAGAAAAATCATGCCTATAGTGTGTGGCACTAGGGGTAAATTTAGGCTACAAAAAAGTGGAAGTTAAACGGTTAAAATTCGATTTTTATGTACAATGTCACATCCCTGTGTTTTTTTTACTTTCAAGCTCCGTTATTTGTAAACCGATTTGGAATTTCTTTTTTTAATGGAAAGGGTATACTTCGCAGGAACCCTGGAAACGGCCTATTTATAATCAGGTTAGGATTTATTGATCAGAATAATTTTATATTTTAGTCAATTGAAACTTAAAAAGTTTAAATATTTAAAATTTTATTTGATTTCTATTTTCATAAATTGTTAAAATTATTCTCAGAGTTACAAAAAGCATGCAGATTTTCATTATAAAAAAACAGATTTTTTATTAAAAAATCGTTTTTTCCTCATTTAAATCGATTAATCAAAAATCGATTATTTTTAAAGAGAGAAAAATCGATTAAAATAAAAATCGATTTTTCTCTCTCAATGTTACATCCCTAAAATGTATGTGTCGTAGACGGATTCTCCATCTACGGCATGCGTCTTAGGAGGTCTTAAGCGCGCTCCACATCCGCGCGAACCACGCGCGAAGCCGCGAAACACCCGCGAACCATGATACCACGCGCACTTAGGGCCCCCGCGCATTAGGCGGCCAGGTCGCGCGACCAAACCGCATGACCTGGCCGCCGTAGCTGCGATTCATCTGCGACCACGTAGCGACCACATTTTGTCAGTTGAGTTCACATCGTGCTCAGAAATGGACGTCGAAGAAGGAATTATTGTTGCACTGATTTTATTATTACAAAAGCGAAAGAAAAAAAGAACAAAAAACAAATTTTGGATTCACCCATTGTTACGGAATAGGCTTACAAAAGGAATATATCATACATACTTTCCAGACGTATTGCAATATGAAGATAAATTTTTTAACTATATGAGAATGTCTAAAAAAACTTTTTACGAGATCTTGAATGTTCTAAAACCACATATTACTGGATTCAGCCCATTTCGGGAGTGCATCTCTGCTGAAGAAAAATTGTATCGAACATCCTGTATCCACAAAACACGTGTTGCCGCTGCGACCAGAGAGAAGGTAATCACTACGTGGCTGCGACCAGTGCGCGCACACTGATCTCAAATGGTGAAAAATGGTGAATCTCGTTGGTCGCGGCGGCTAACTGGCCGCGTGTTGAGTCGCGATGTTTCTGCTGGCCGCGCGGCCAGTACGTGGTCGCTGGCCGCTGGTCGCCTAGTGCGCGCACTTGCATATGTCACCGAAGAAATAGTTGGCCGCAGCGACCTGGCCGCCTAATGCGCGGGGGCACTTATAGTTTGCGGGTGTTTCGCGGCTTCGCGCGCGAACCACGCGCGAATGTGAATATTGATTGAAGGCATAGACAGATAACTTTAATTAAATGGTATACGAACGTCAGCCTCCCGTCATGTTATTACAAAACTTGCACAATTCAATGAAATTTCAGCACGAAACAAGCTAGTTTATTGAAAAATTCTACCTTCCTTCACAAAGGCTTCGCTCTCCGAGATTTTCCGTATTAAATATCGTATTAAATAACGACCGGCACCCCCTGTCGAAGTTGACAAAAGATGGTAACTTATAGCTACTGCTTGTGTACGCTATATAATGATTTTAATCTTACAAAATACGTGGCTGCGACCAGTGCGCGCACACTGATCTCAAATGGTGAAAAATGGTGAATCTCGTTGGTCGCGGCGGCTAACTGGCCGCGTGTTGAGTCGCGATGTTTCTGCTGGCCGCGCGGCCAGTACGTGGTCGCTGGCCGCTGGTCGCCTAGTGCGCGCACTTGCATATGTCACCGAAGAAATAGTTGGCCGCAGCGACCTGGCCGCGCGACCTGGCCGCCTAATGCGCGGGGGCACTTATAGTTTGCGGGTGTTTCGCGGCTTCGCGCGCGAACCACGCGCGAATGTGAAAAGCGCTTAGGCATGCGTAGACGAATGCAGGCGCGTTCCATGGATTCGCACGAGTGCACTCGAACGCGCTCCATCGCGTTGTCTACCCATTCCGTGGCTTGGTGAAATTTTACTCTGACAGCTTGTTATCAGAGCGTAGTTAAGAATTTGTCGTTTGTAAGAAGTTTGCGCCAAAAACCGGATTCGTCAAAAAATAAATCGATCGGAGTTCTTACGAACAAAGGGGAGGTGTCTTCTTACAAAAAGTTTATAATTGGATGTAAAACAGTCTTATTCACAATGTGAGTTGAGAGAAAATAAATGGCGCCTGAAATTTTAAACATTTTGAGGTTATAAAAACAACTCGATCGTTCCGTGGCTTGGTTGCAACTCAAACGAGTGAAATTTTAACCAAACAACTACGTCCAAACCCACGGAACGCACACATGCATGTTTTGAATCGCTCGGCACTGTCCCGATGCGCGCATCTACGCTGCATTAGCAAGATACGCCACACTATGCACACTATGAACGTACCCAGGTTCTGGGCCGGCAGTCTCGACAACGTTTTGAGAACGTTAACGTATCGATCGTTAAGTGGGATCCAAAAATCATGTCGATCAACATCATTACAGTAACCAATATTACATTAAATGCAAGCTTCGACTCGAAACTTGCTATTCACGTAATGTTGGTAGGGGTAGGGGGGCAAATTAGACTGGTTCTCACCAATACATTTCGATGTAAATAACTTCAGAAGAAGAAAAATACTACTGAATTGGCTGTATAGACTTATCTTCCTTTGCCTTCCCCATTGGGGTAAATAAAAAATGTGTTTTGACATTCCAGACAATGGGACTTTTTGGCGGGATTTTTAGCAGAGTGGACGTTTTATAATTTGCAGTATTAATAATAAGAAACATTGTCATTGGCAAATTATAATTATAGACGCCATTATTAAAGAAGAAGAAGAAGAAGTCAATTTTATTTCTTTGTTTTGCAAATTAGTTTATCGTGATTAATATTGTTTGAATATGGTGGACTTTGCATAATAGTGATCCATTTGTGATGAACAGTGTGCGGAAACAGTGAAATAAGATAAAATAGGGCGTTCGCCGGGAGGTTTTCGTTTTTCTATACAACTTCCCACAGAGCGTCCTATTAAGGTTCAACTGTGAAGATTTGCTGCCTAAAGTTTCGGTAAAGCATCGAAATGCATCTCACCAATGCATTTCGATGTAAATAACTTCAGAAGAGGAAATATACCACTGAATTGGCTATATGGACTAAGTTTCCTTCTTCCTTCCCCGAAACGGGTAAACTTCACCAAAAAAAAATCCAGACAATGCTGACATGTGTCATGCGTGACGAGTGACGACTTCCGTGTTTTTGTTTCCCTTCTCCGGTCTCCCTGTTTGAAAGTTTGAAATAAGTCTAGTTAATTTGTGTTTGAAACTTTGAAAATGCTGAAAAGATAAAAGATATATATAGAAATTAGAAATACTTTTCTTGGCTTTTAAAGAGATTATCTGTTTTTATTGTTCGACATAGTTACCGAACCAGTTATCTGTTATTTCTGGTAACAAATGGTTTTGTTGATTTTATGCGTTAAACTCCTATTAAATATTAAGCTCAAAGACATTCTTTATAATAAAATATCATTAAATAATCTGGTTTAATAATACCCTTCAAAATGTTCATTTATATGAGTAAAAAGGTATTTGTGCAAAGTTTCTATGTTAGTAAAATTTGGTTACTATAGTGATATAATGTGGTGGATACCTACTGGATACTGGTGAATGTAACATTTTATTAAGTATCATTGACTACAGCATAAAATTAAAAATAACACTTTGCAGATTGCTATACCAAAACAATCGAATGTAACATGCATATCATGGAATTATTCTTCGGGATATATTGCTGTAGGTGGAGAGGATGGAATGTTGAAAGTTTTGAAATTAGAATCTGGTAATTTAAAATTTAAACTAAACCAAGATGTAATAATATCTGGCAGTATTTTTAAAAATAATGTGGATATTTTATTCATTTTTAGGAGGAGGAGGAAATCTTTCTATGAACCTCAGTTTAGAGGGGCACACTGGCCAGTTGCGTGTAGCTGTTTGGAATGAAGTCCATCATAAACTCACTACGAGTGATGAGCATGGTGTTATCATAGTTTGGATGTTGTATAAGGTTACTATGAATATTTAGTTATTTAAATCATCAGATTTATGTCAAAACAAAAAAGTCATTTTTTAAAATGACCAGTTTTATTTTGATTTTGTGAGAAAAAGTTAAATGTTCTGTTAGCAAGAACTGTAAAATTATTTTAAAAAAGAGAAGCCTAGAAAAAATACTATGTAGAATTGTAGATAATATAATGAAAATGCTAGTAAAAATCATAACTGGTTTCTTAATAAACTGCTATTGTTCCATTTTCTACAGGGTTCATGGTATGAGGAAATGATAAACAATAGAAATAAATCAACAGTGACTAGTATGGCTTGGGGATCAGATGGTCAAAAAATTTGCATTGCATATGAGGATGGTAATTTAAAGTTTAACTAGCTGTGCCCTGCGGTTTCGCCTGTGTGAGTTCTGCAATGGGCATGTTGACAATTTTTTTTTAGCCTGTCGTAGATTAATAAAAAATATTAGTTACATATTTTTTCTTTTTCACGTAATCAAAAAATAACGGCGATACATTGAGTTGAAATTTCGCGTGACGTCACTATTCGGACAGTTTGTACGGCGGTTTTAGCAGTTAGTGACGTCACGACCCCCTCACCCTAAACTTTATTGCGCTTTATCTCTGTATATTTTAATTTATTTAAAAAAGCAAAAAATAAATGTCTATTGTTTTTTTATTTTCTAACTGATTTTCGTAAGTAGTCAACATCCCCATTCCCGCAGGAACTCCAAAGTAGCCTAAATTTACTTTTTAAACCTTCCCTGAACTTGCACAAATATGTATTTCAAGATCAAAATTCAAAGTTCAAGTTTTAGCGAGACAAACAAACAGCAAATCATTTTTATTTATAATTTACATATAAAATTTTCTCACTTGCAGCAGTTCCTTTCCCTCAGCTTTATCTAGATGTATTTAGGTGTTTTCTCATAACATATTCTATTTTTGGGTGTGTTGTTTCATCCCAATCCATTTAGCTATTTATGTATGTATGATTAAGTAAAGGGTCATCCATAAAGTACTTTCAAAATTCAAAAGTAATTTCAAAATTTTTACTCTTCCCCTGTCCTTGTCACATTTCTTCACATTTATGAGACCCCCCTCAGTATAACGTCAAATATTTTGCAGTTTTACATCTAGAAATTATTTAAGCAGTTCTGACATAACACATACAGATACATTTTGAATTTATTCCATAATGTTCAAATTTGGCATTTCACCACTTTATAAGATCTTGAAATGTGTCGTCACGAAACTTGGGCCCCATCCACTCCTTGTCACACAATATTACACTCCATTGACCACCCTCCCTGGTCCTTAACAGACATCCAGGCATCTTCACAAACTTGCTATTTATCATAATTAGTAGGATGAAGTGATTAAATGTTTCATTTGGAATTTCTATAAAACTTACAATCTTGATTACAGGAGCTGTTATAGTGGGTTCGGTAGATGGATCCCGAGTTTGGGGCAAAGATATCAAGGGCCCAGGTTTAGCAGCTGTCCAGTGGTCACCTGACAATTCACTGCTGCTCTTTGCACTTTCCAATGGGGAGTTGCATCTGTATGATGACCAAGGAAATTTCACTGTAGGTTTCTTTCTCTTTATTACTTGACTAGTCAAGTCAAGTCACTACGATCAGCGGTTTAGGTTGTGTGTTGATCCATCAGTCATTCAGGACAAAGCATTTTATGTGTATAGATAAAAAATAGCCTTACTTTGTTTTTTTGCAATATTAGAAATCTTTTAAAATGTGATAGGATCAACTCTTCACTCTGGAAGTCAAAGAAATCCTTACTAATATTATAAATGTGACTATGACTTTGTTTGTTTTTTATGCTTTAATGTGTTAACTTATCAAATTCAGGTAGTGCTTATCTAGTAAGTATCAAGTTATAAAAAAGTGTGATTAGAAAATATATGATAATTGTAAGGATACTTTGTCTCCCTTGCGATAAAGTTGAATTTAGACTATCAGTTAAAAATATATATATAAAAAATAAAAATATATATATTTTGAGTTAAAAACACCGTAATGTATTGTTACGGAAATTTCAGACTTATACTTGAGGAGTCATAGTTGAGTTTTAAATGGTAGTAAACTATATAATATATTTTATTTATTCATGATGATTCTTTTCAGATGCCAGTAGCGGTTTCATTTCCTAATGAACCAGGATCCATGGAAGTAATATCAATGGACTGGTATGCTGGCAGAGCTTCATCAACTAGACCTGTTTTAGCTGTATGCTATAGAAATGGAATTATTGTACTTATGAAAAATTGCAATGAAGAGGGTAAAAAAATAAGAAGGATATTGATAAAAATCTGACTGCTATTTGTAGAGTGAGTTTTTTCAAATACACGAAATGCTTATGTTTTTAGATAGTGTAATAATTGAATCAAATATGACAGCCATCGATTGCCATTGGAACCATAATGGGACCATTGTTGCTGCTGCAGGCTGTACCAATGATCAAGCTAATGTTATTCAGTTCTTCACACCATATGGAGAGGTATGATACTGACGATGCACCCACAGTCCTATTATTATCTATCGGGAAGAATAGCTGCGAATATTTCGCACCAAGGAATAAACAATAAACAATTTACTATTGTGTTTTTTAAACATATTGTTAAGAGATAGCACCTCTTACTAGTCAGTTCAATATATTATTTTAACAGTAACTTGTGGAAATGTAGTGGATTGTACATTTACTTATAGTTATACTGTATATCGAGTTGTAGTATATAATGTACGATTGTTTGTTTTCCCAAATAAAATAAAATAAAAACTAGCTGACCCCCGCGGTTTCACCCGCGGTAATTTCGGAATACTCGCGGAGATTCCGGGATAAAAAGCTTTTTAAATGTGAAAGAAAATTTTTAAAGTCAGTTCAGTAGATCCAGAAATTACCCCCAACAAACTCACGAACTCACTAACTTTGGAATTCCCGTGGGAATTCCGGAGTAAAAAGTACCCTATATCACTCTGGATCACTGTAGCTCCCTATAAGTGAAAGAATTTTCAAAATCGGTTCAGTAGATCCAGAGATTATAACCTCACAAACTCCGGAGTTCCCGCAGGAATCCCGGGACAAAAAGTACCCTATGTCACTCAGGATCACCGCAGCTTTTGAAGTGAAAGAATTTTCAAAATCGGCTCAATAGATCCGGAGATTACCCCCTACAACCTCATAAATCTTCGGAGTTCCCGTGGGAATTCCAGGATAAAAGTACTCTATGTCACTCAAGATCATTGTAGCTTCTTATAAGTGAAAGATTTTTTTAAATCGGTTCAGTAGATCCAGAGATTACCCACTGCAATCTCACAAACTCATGAACTCACAAACTCCGGAGTTCCTGAGGGAATTCCGGGATAAAAAATACCCTGTATCACTCTGGATCACTGTAGCTCCCTATAAGTGAAAGAATTTTCAAAATCGGTTCAGTAGATCTAGAGATAGTTGTTCCCCCGTGGTTTTACCCGCGGGAAATTTGGAGTTCCCGCAGGAGTTCCGGAATAAAAAGTACCCTATGACACTCAGGGTTACTGCAGCTTCCTATAAGTAAAAGAATTTTCAAAATCGGTTCAGTAGATCCAGAGATTACCCTCTACAACGTCACAAACTCACAAACCCACAAACTCACAAACTTTTGCTCTTTATAATAATAGTATAGATTAACAATGTCACCAATATTTTTTATTAGGAATGCCATCTTCCTAATAAAACAATATGCCTATAACGAAAACATAAATTTTTAATTATCTATTTATATTTTATTATTAGTGGGGAAAAAGCTTTAAAATGGTGTTTGAATAATTTATTTTGATAAAAAGTTTTGTGAAATATAGGTACTTACGGAGACACACATCTAACACGTCATCTAACATTTATTTAAATACATTTACAGTGTTTAGGGACAGATAAATTTGATCTGTCCCTAAACACTCGCACAAGATCCTAAAGTAAGATATAAGCTACTAGCTTTTCCCCGCGGTTTTACCCGCGGTAACGCCGAGCTCCTGTAGGGATATAGCCTATGTTACTCAGGGATAGTGTAGCATTCTAATGGTGAAAGAATTTTTGAATTCGGTTCCGTAGTTTTTAGTTAAATCGTAACAAATGAACAAACAAATAATAAAATCTTTCCTCTATATTAGTATAGAATAGTATTATATTATCTGTGGTATAGATGAAAAAAGTATAAATCACGTTTTTACTTACCTACTAATACTCCGGCAATAGGGATGTTGACAACTTTTGAAAATCAAAATTCTAATTAGTCCGTCTTTTAGAAAATTAAAAATCATTAGACACATATTTTTTTATTTTTCAAATAAATGAAAACATACAGAGATAAAGCGCATCAAAGTTTAGGGTGGGGGCTCGTGACGTCACTTACCGCTACAAGCCGCCATACAAATTGCAGTAGTTAGTGACGTCACGCGAAATTTCAACTCAATGTATCGCCGTTATTTTTTGATTACGTAAAAAAAGAAAAAGTACGTGTCCAATATTTTTTATTAATCTACAAGATGGACTAAAAACAAAATTAGCCAAATAGCCTATAGTAGGTACCTACCTAGTTGAAGGTTTGACTATCTCTCTTTTCATGAAAAAGTGGAAAAGTATAATTCCGTTCAACATTCAAATAAAAAAATTAATAGTAGATTCATAAAAGATTTTTTCCCATAGATTTTTTTTTGTCAGTGTGAAGGGTCATTTCTTAGAAATAAAAATATAATATGAACAAGAGCTTATAAAGCCTTCTATTTAGTAAGTATTCTATTGACACACACTGAAATTTTTTAAAATAAGATAATGCGGACATTATCTTCTTTCAAATAATTTCAGATTTGCTTCATTCAGTTTTGCCGCATAGTTGATTTTGCTACTTTATAATGTACATTTACTTAGGTATATAAAGTAGAAAAATCAACTGTTTGGCAATCAAATGGTCCATTACAATAATTGGTGTATAAAGTACAGGTATTGTTACAGCATGTACGAACGCTGCGGGTCCCCGGAGGCTCCATGAAGGCGCTCTCTTGGGAGAATCGTTCGCTTCGACTCGCGGTCGCCATAGATTCTTATATTTATTTTGCTAACATAAAACCCGACCATAAATACGCGTTTTATGGTAACACGCTGGCGTATGTCTCTAGTCCCGAAACGGTCACATTTTGGGATACTGTTACACATCAGGTAATGTATGGGCCCAAAGGTGCTCCTCACCTTTGTTACATAACATGCAAAAGCATATTATGAAAATATAATGTTATTCCTTTTTTGGTCGCTAGTCGAATTTTACAAAATGTGTTTTCACAAGTGCACCTACATGAACTTTAAAACAAACAAGACAAAAAAAAAAAAAAAAACATCAATTACCTAAACAAGTTAAACTAAAGTATACCTTAAATGTGTTTTAGAGAATACCACAATGTTATTCTTTATTCAGTTGGTGAGTTCACAAAACATAAAATTGATGGCGAGTCCAATGTATCTAAATATTGATTTCAGTTCTGGATCAATCATATTCCCGATGTGGTCGATATGTGTGGAGTTGACGAGTATTGTGTTATGGCCACATCGAGTGTCCTGATCGTATCCAATCAACAAGGGATCCAATGCGATGGTGATTACAATGTTGTGTCAACTATACCTATAACTATAGGTTCCCAACCTTTTTGGACTACAATTAAATATTCCGATGGCTCTTTCTCATATTTTGTTATTTAATAGATGCATGTCTGTTACATATAAAAGATAATTACACAAAATTCAAGATAGGTACAAATAATGATAGTTCAACCTGCGGAATTGAACATTTTTTTGACATCAGTCACAAAGCGCACAAAAAAGTTATTTTTAATACAGTTGCTCAAAAAGTGGCGTATTGCAGGGACGTTTAGCGTTCGGGATGTGGGCTATTACATACTCGAGCTTTTTGTTTACCTTTCCCGAACTCGTGCGTTCTCTTTGCCAACTGTCAAAAATGGCGACACGCTTTGACACACTTTTTGTATTGCAAAACGTAGGTTTCGCATTACTAATACGACTAGCGCCATCTCTTGATCACAGTTGGAACTTAGTTGAGTTTGTTGTGTTTTTGATATTTTATTAAATTGCTTAATTTTTTCGCAACTGTATTAAAAATAGTTGTTCAGTACACGTGCGGAACCGTCATTGCAACTAGTTCCGACTGTCAACCCTCACCTTCGGCTGCGCCTCGGCTCGGGTAGACATTTGTCGGAACTCTTTGCAATGACAGGCTTTCCGCACTTATAATGAAATATACTATTCTGCACTGATCACGATGACTATAAGATTGTATTAAGCCCCCTCCCATTTTTCTCTTGAGAACGCGCGGTGCGTTCTCCCTGTGGGGAATTTATGATTATTTGAAAATCGCATAGGTACCTATTATTTAATTGAAAACTTACGTATTTGGTTTCCAGCGAACATGGTGTCGATATCCGTGTCATTCGTGGCAATCAACAGCAAGGCTATCGTGGTGGCTGCTTCTAAAGACTCATTTCTAATTTGGAAATTCTCTACACCGACGCGACCTCGTAAGAAAAATATTGATTACTATAGCTATTCCCCGCGGTTTCGTTTGCATTAATAACGGGATCACCTCAAAAATGAAAGTATACCTAAACTATCTGTAACTACATAACGTATACCTATACCTACGCTATTAGGTGCGTACTATAACTATGTAGATGAACCGGGGGAACAACTATGATTGAAATATGTGCCTAGGTATCTAATAAGGGAAATGGGATGAAGTTAAACGTGTTGTTTCAGGCAGTACTGAACAATTATACCACGCGGATGGATCTCCGGTCGCGCCGGGGGACACGGGGCTGCACAGCGAGGACATATGTTGCATCGCGTGCTCCGACAGCCATCTGCTAGTTGGTCAGAGCTCAGGCGTAATAACATTGTTCTCATTAGTTAACTTCAAGAAAATCACCTCGATCAATATCAACACGAAGCCTTATAAGATGGGACTAAATTCCAATTCTAGGTAAGCGAGATATTACGAGATACGAGCTCTTTGGATTTCAGTTTATTACTTTATTTTCATTTGAGCGACTCATAAAGATGAAGGTTCACTTTAATTCTCCTGCGACTAAATAAAAATGAGTTACTAAGCTTACTATAAAATGTTCTCCCTGAAATGGTTATTACACTCAGGAATACTAAAGTTTCCTATCATTGAGGTCTTTTTTAACTCGTTGCGGTTCTACACGTTTACGTGGAGTTCAGCAGGCCCCACGCAGAAATAGAGTTCCTATTTGCGTCCTATTCGATTTATTGATTACTAGCTCCGCGGTTTCACCCGCAGTAATTTTGGAGATCCTGTAAGAATTCCGGGATAAAACCCGGGGAAACGGGACAACGTGTAAGTATGCAAAATTTCATGATGATCGGTTGAGCCGTTAAGGCATGAAAGTGTAACAAACAAACAAAAGTCACTTTTACATTAATAATAATATTTAGTACTAGCTGTTCCCTGAGGTTTCACCCGCGATAAGTTGAGAGTTTCCGCGGGAATTCCGGGATAAAAAGTACCCTATGTGCTTCTCTGTACCCCTGTCTGACAACGTGCATGCAAAATTTCATGATGATCGGTTGAACCGTTAAGGCGTGAAAGCGTAACAAACAATGTCACTTACACATTTATAATAGTAAGGATTGTTTCGGTGCGGTGTGCGGGGCTGGGGCAGTAAGCTGTTCGTGATCGACCACTCGGGCTCGCTGTACCTGCTGTCGACGGACGCGGCGAGCAACGTGGGCGCGGGGCCGGCGGCGCGGCGCGACGCGTGGGCCGCGCGCTGGGCCGCCGACAACCCGCAGCTGCTCGCCGTCGCCGAGAAGGCGCGCCTCTACGTGATGCGCGACAAGGAGCCCGAGGAGCCGCTCGCCATGCAGGGCTACTTGTGCACATTCAAAGTTATTATTTCATTTATCTACTAGCCGTTCCCCGCGGTTTCACCCGCTTTAGTTTCGGATTTCCTGCGGGAATTCCCTGTTTTTGAGTTAAGCCGTAACAAACAAACAATAATAATAATAATAATAAAAACCATTATTAACAATCTTATATGTTACATTTCGTCTTCAAAGCTATAAAGTCGGATCTTTTGCGCCTGTTATATGCTTAAAGGCAGTCGCAGTAAAATTTGGCTAAAGCCTAAAGGGTCATCTGTTTGAAAGTAACAAATTGACTGTATAAAGTAAGTACGGTATTTCAGGATTTGGAAATAACAATGGCACTGCTGGATAACGTGAGTGACAAATGCACTCCGCAGCACGTAGTGCGCGTTGAGGTGAAGTCGCTGAGGGACACGCGGCAGTTGCTCGATAAAGTCGGTTTGAAGGAAGCTGAGAATTTCATCAAGGACAATCCACATCCCAAGCTTTGGTAACGTATTATTTTTCACGTGTCGGAAACTGTCATTTTTGGCGTTTTTCTATTAATTATATTTTTTTGTTCTACAATTTTACGTGTGTGATAATTCTTCACCATTGACCATCATCAAAAATTTCTAAGATTATTTGATTTTTAATAGCGGTCTGCCCTAATTTGACTCCTGTAATGGCTTTGATGTTTTCTTTTATTGCAACGATGTTTCAGGTTGTTGCTGGCCGAATCGGCATTAAAGGATTTCGAGTCGGAATCCGCTTTGGAGACGGCGGAAGCTGCTTTCGTGAGGCGCAACGACTACGCCGGCATCAGGTTCGTGGCGCGGCTCAAGGCGTTACACTCCAACGCTTTGAAAAAAGCGGAGGTGATGGCGTACTTTAAGGACTACGATGCCGCTGAAAAGATTTACCAAAACGAAGATAGACGGTAAGAAAATAATATAGATGGAAAATCGGAAGTACCCAAGGTGGGTTTTATACGAGGCATACTTACAGAAGTGAAACCAACGACACCCGTTTATTTATTTATTTTATGTTAACTTTTTGTGATTTTTTATAGGCGCTTATTTCACTCTGGTATGCACTCCGCATTAACGTTTATGATGTGTATGAAATAATATTTATTTGCAATATAAAATTTTACAAATGAACAAGTTGTTATAAAAAATACCCAGTTAAATTTTGTGGGCCTATAATATTTGAAGAGTTTCCGTAATTTCTGCAAGATCCCATCATCAGATCCTGACTTCATGATAGTGGGAACACCGGAACAACTTGGAAGTATACTCTTTCAAACAAAAACAGAATTATCCAAATCCGTCCAGCCGCCTTCGAGTAATCGCGTAACTAACATACAAAAAAAAAAAAACAATATATAGTCTAATTGAGAACCTCCTCCTTTTTTTGGAAGTCGGTTAAAATTAGTAACAAGTAACAACCCTCAGATGGCGCTGTGTGACAATGTCCAAGCATTCCGTTGCAGCGACTTGGCGCTCGCCCTCCGGAAGCGCTTGGGCCACTGGTTCCGTGTGGTGGAGCTGCTGAAGATGTCGGCGACCACTACGGACGGCCAGGTCAAGCAGGCGTACAGCAACATCGGCGACTACTACATAGACAGGCAGAACTGGTGCGTTGTCAATAAACACACATCCTTACATGTTATAAAACAAAGTCCTCTGCCGCGTCTGTCTGTTTGTCTGTTCGCGATAAACTCAAAGGACAATTTCATGCGGTTTTCACCAATAGATAGAGTGGAGAGAGGAGGAGGAGGAGGTATTGCTGCGTGAATGTTATATTTATACTGTAATTAACAAATAATTTAATTGCTATGTATCTGTGTATCAATGGATGTATAATAATATAATTAATTAAATAATCTATAATAGGCTATTTGACTAATTTTTTTTTAGTCCGTCTTGTAGATTAATAAAAAATATTGGACACGTATTTTTTTCTTTTTTTACGTAATCAAAAAATAACAGCGATACATTGAGTTAAAATTTTGCGTGACGTCACTAACTAGTAGTTTGTATGGCGGCTTGTAGCGGTAAGTGACGTCACGAGCCCTCACCCTAAACTTTAATGCGCTTTATCTCTGTGTATTTTCATTTATTTGAAAAATAAAAAAATACGTGTGTAGTGATTTTTAATTTTCTAAATTACGGACTAATTAGAATTTTGATTTCAAAAGTTGTCAACATCCCTACTACCTATTTAATTTTTTTGAGTTGGCGGGCAGACATGCAGTCGGATATCGCGCGGATATAAGCTCCGCTGAAACTGCTGAGTCGGTGTCCATTTCGTTATCACAAAAAATTCTAGCGATTATTGTTTAATTGTTAAATTTTGTTATATAAATATTTTTATTTTTAAGTGTTTCTGTGATGCCGAATAAAGATATGTCTATGTCAAGGAAGGTTCATACGTATCTTGGAATTCCCGCGGGAAGTCCGAAATTGCCGCGGGTGAAAGCGCGGGTGATAGCTATGTTACGCTTTCAGTCCTTCACTACTCAACCGATCATCGTGAAATTTTGCATATACATTGTAAGGGGTACAGAAAAGGATATAGGGTAGGTACTTTTTGTCTCCAAATTAACGCGAGTGAAACCGCGGGGAACATGTGAAAGTGTGGATGTTTGTAACTCGATCACGCAAAAACGGCTGAACGTATTTGGATGAAATTCGGCATGCACGTTGTCAGGGGTACAGAGAAGGACATAGGGTACTTTTTATCCCGGAATTACCTCGGGTAAAACCGCGGGGCGCAGCTAGTATTCTTATAAATCTGCGTAGGTACGTTTTAAAGTTCACTCCTCTTTGGTCCACTCTGTATAACTATAGTACGTAACCAACTAAAAGTATGACGATGTTTGCAGGACTAACGCTCTTGAGTATTACACTATGTCAGGCAATACGGAAGGGTTGAAGAAATGCTACATGGCATTAGAAGACAGTGAGGCGTTATGTAATTTAGTAAGCGAGTCTCCGAGGTCGTATAAGGTGATTTTTCTTCTTCTTCTTCTTCTTCAAAATCTCATTCACATTATATTATACCCACCCACATAAGGAAAAAAAAATCAGGAGACAATGTCGTATAGAATCTATACTAATATTATAAAGAGCTGTGGGTTTGTAACGTTGTAGGGGGTAATCTCTGGATCTACTAAACCGATTTAGAAAATTCTTTCACTTGTAAAAAGCTACTGTAGTCCTGAGTGACTTAGGCTAGTGTTGTATCCCGAAAATCCCGCGGGAACTCTGGAGTTTGTGTTTGCGTGGTTGTAGCGGTAATCTCTGGATCTACTGAAACCATTTAAAAAATTCTTTCACTTATATAAAGCTACAGTGATCCTGAGTGATATAGGGTACTTTTTATCCCGGAATTCCCGCGGAAACTTAGGAGTTTGTGAGTTTATAAGATTGTAATCTCTGGATCTACTGAACCGATTTTGAAAATTCTTTCACTTATTTGAAGCTACAGTGATCCCGAGTGACGTCTAGGGTACTTTTTATCCAGGAACGCGGGAACTCCTAAATTACCGCGGGTGAAACCGCGGGGGACAGCTAGTGGAGTTATTAAGCTTTTGTGTAGGATATTTACTATCGGGTGACTGCCTGCCAGAACAATTTGACTTATTTAGGTATGTAAAATTTTATTGTCACACAACAACGTACGAAAGAAATCAATGTCATTGTGGGATTCTTTGCCATTAACTTTCGGATAGTCCTTATCCTATAAATTAAGCGAAATATAAATCTAAATGGTGTTTTGTCTCTTTCATACTATTGATATTGGTCAATATGAAGAAAAAAAGGAAAAACCAACTTTTTGCGATGAAGGAACTGTTTTTAGGTGTCGGTCTGTATTAGTAATGGTCTAGTTGATTAAATTTTAGTTTTTAGTCTGTCTTGTACATTATTAAAAAATATTTGACAATATTTTTTGTACGTGTTAAAAAAAACGGCCATACATAGAGCTGAAATTTCGTGTGACGTCACGCTTATGTTACACTTTATACTGAGTTAGGTATATTACGTCACGAGCCCTCACTCCTAAACTTAAGTCTTTAATGCGTTTTATCTAAGTATTTTTTCAATAGTTTGAAAAGCAAATAATACGTGTTTGTTATTTTTTTACTACCTAACTTGACGAACTAGATAGAATTTAGATTTATTTAGATTTATTTAGATACCCCCGTCATCATGCCCATTCTATTTGACAGGATGCAATACACAAGAAAAGCGTGTTAGATGATGCGAGGGACGATATCAGTCAAACGCCCTCAATACAAGGCATAATACAACTGAAAGAGACCGGCAGGATGTTGCAGGCTGCCGCTATGGCTCATCAGGTCAGTCTTTCATAATATATCAAAAACCGTGATCAAAACGCCTAACAATAGAGATATTATTAAGAAGTTTGAAAGTTGGTGGTAATCTCTGGAACCAATGAACCGATTCCAAAAACTCTTTCATTGATAGAAAGCTACAGTATCCCGAAATGGCGAGAATACCGAA
This sequence comes from Zygaena filipendulae, assembly GCA_907165275.2. Lineage (NCBI taxonomy): Eukaryota > Metazoa > Arthropoda > Insecta > Lepidoptera > Zygaenidae > Zygaena > Zygaena filipendulae. Next base: position 7,632,326 of record OU015649.1, read on the forward strand.
ATTCACGCGGGTGAAACCGCGGGGCGGAACAGCTATTTAATGTACGGGTGATTTACCTACGTTTTGGAATACGAGATATAATACTTTCATCCTGTTATAAAGAGTTCCTACGGGATTCTAAACTTGACGCGCGTGAAACCGCGAGGGAACCGGCTATGTACGTAAATATATACCATAATATGGTTTCTTGTTTCCCTATAGTTGGCTAACTACGAAGCATCTAAAAAAACGTCTCCCTTGAGGGTGAAGAAGCTTTATGTCTTGGCTGGTCATATCTACAGCCAAAATGCAGTCGGTAATATTTATATAATTTAATAATAATAATATGTACAATCTCAGAGTGAAATGCCACTCATTCATTCAATGACTATTCATGATAAAATCTTGACAAACCACTTGACCTATGAATCAGAAGTAAAGAAAAGAATAGTTTTTCATCCCGGAGTTACCAGGAGTATCCTGAAATTTATACGGGTAGAACCGTGAGGTGAAACAGCAAATAATATCCTTTGTAATCTGCCTATTTTTTTTGGTCTGTATTTCTCTTTAGGACATTCGTCAATAGTGCATTAAGCCAGCGGTGATTGACACGATAATAGGGATGTTGACTACTATTGAAAATCAAAATTCTAATTAGTCCGTCAGTTAGAAAATAAAAAAACAATAGACACGTATTTTTTGCTTTTTTAAATAAATTAAAATATACAGAGATAAAGCGCATTAAAGTTTAGGATGAGGAGGTCGTGACGTCACTAACCGTAAAACCGCCATACAAATTGTCAGAATAGTGATGTCACGCGAAATTTCAACTCAATATATCGCCGTTATTTTTTGATTACGTAAAAAAAGAAAAAATACGTGTCCAATATTTTTTAATAATCTACAAGACGGACTAAAAAATAAAAATTAGTCAACATGCCCATTTTTTGCCACGATGCACGAAGGCTTGCATTAATTTTGTAATTAGAAATTGGGTCAATATTTCAAAACAAGGGCATTATTCATATTTCAAAAGCATAGCATTTATAAGATTTATTAAGAAATAATCATTATTTTCCAAAATATTCAACTTTTAATTCGGTGGAACGGAACGTTACAACGAAACACCAATGAGAGCCGCGGTTCTGCTTCATACTGTTCTACCGACTATCTTCGCGCCACCGTGCACCGTTAGCAAAGAATACAGAATATATAAAGAATCTTCTCTCTTTTCATCTCCTCATACCCTGCAATACCACGCAAAAGTTTCTTGGTAAATTCAGAGGAAGGAGGAGGATTCAAAGAGGAGGTTTGACACAATACGTAGAATTTACATGTGACAATTATTCACTGACAGCTGACAGTTACTGTCAGCTCGCTGTCAACGATACTCACAGACGCACAACAAGTGTACCTACGTGCAAGCCGGCCGTCTTTACTATAGTATTATATTATCTGTGCTTGTGGGAAAGTACTTAAATCAGTTCAATTGTATGGAGTGTCACCGGGCTGCTTGCGTGTTAGTATGACAGGTGCGTACTCGTATAATCACAGAACAGAAAATAACAGAAGGGACATCAACTCAGTTTGGTATGAAAACAGATGGAAACCAGTGTCGCCGGGTGATTTACACACACAAAACTATTCACCCCGCACAAAAAACATTCATTAGCGTAAAGAAATGTATAAAACGCTTTATGGTTATGTTTTTACTTGTCACTGTTTTCAAAATTCACAGTTTTGGAAATATTGTGGTAAATTTACGTGCTGGGATGGCAGCAAAAGAAGTTTTGGGAAAGTTGGAGCATTTGCTCTAACTTCCTTTGCAACGGTAAGGCGTCTGTCCCGCCTGTCGCTGTACAGTGTACATGTCCTCTCTAGTTAATTTATTTGTTCTGTGCTCGTAATCGTATGTAGATGGAGCAAAGAGCCGCGAAGCGCTGCGCTGCTACCGGCTGGGCGCGGCGCAGCACTGGTTGTGCGCGGCGGCGCGTGCGCTGGCGCAGCCCCGCGCCGACCTGGCGCTGCGGCTCGCGGCCCGCCTGCGCGCCGCCGCGCCCGACCTGCACCCGCGCCAACACCTGCAGGTGCCGCGGCCGCGCGCCAAACAGTAGATACAAATAGTAGTACCAGTGGTGGATGGTGGATTCACCAGCAGGCTGAATACGCTGGAGATTTTAGGCGCGGCGAATTCGGGGCCAAAGTTTTACTATTTATTGTGCAACTAGCTGTGCCCCGCTGTTTCAACCGCGTTAATTTCCGAGTTCTCTCGGGAATTCCGGGATAAAAAGTGTCGTTTTCTATACCCCTGACAACGTGCATGCCAAATTTCATCCAAATCCGTTAAGCCGTTTTTGCGTGATTGAGTAAACATATGCGAGGATAAGAGTTCGAAAGCGCATTTTTCATCCGACTTGCTTCAAATTTATCGTCACTGCTCAGCTCCTATGTGTCTTAGCGTTATGTTATCTAACCTATAACCTGCCGAGTATGGACTACAATCGCACGAAGTTTGGTTAAAATCCCTTCAGTAGTTTTGACCCAAGCGTGCACATACAGTCAGACAGACAGACAAAAAATTTACTGATTGCATTTTTGGCATCAGTATCGATCACCATTCATCCTCCAATATTAATTTTCAATATATTATATTCAATGTACAGAATTGACCTCTCTACAGTTTTATTATAAGTATAGATATAGATATTAACTACCTATATCGTTTGGTTGTCTAAAAGTCTAGGAACTGACACATTATTGATGAAAAATTGCAATTAAAGATTTTCGATTAGAGTATCGAATCGTAATAGAAGTCGGTAAGGGCGGCAAAATTTGAATAGCCTACTGGCGGCGGATGTGTAAATCCACCACTGGTTACTTCGTAAAGAAGCGCCACTCCGTCCCCTCGCCAACTCTGTATCCAGGCGCGGTCCGAAGGGGGGTCAAATTGAAAAAGGTCAAATTGAAAAATCTCAAAAATTTGCCAAATAATAAAAGGAAATTTCTAGCTATCCCCTAACAGCGATAAATTTATAGTTTACTGACATCTAGTGGTGTTTTTATGAACTACGTACGATGGCAAATGACCTATTTTTTATTAGTGTAGTGAGTGACCCCATCCAAAATTTCAGGCTGCGACCGCGCCTGTCTGTATCTCCCCGCCCCGGCAACGAAAGCCACTGCCGAGAGGCACATATTAGTGGTGTAAGCCTTTACTGCTATGCATGACGGTAAAAACCATAGAAAATTTATTTCGAACTCAACTTTGCCTCTTGCTTCAAACGCACTGCGCGTTTCCGGACGGGCCGGCCACCTGTAGGAGTAAGGACATAAATCGGTCCGCTTGTTTTGAGTGTCGTAAATGTGCTTGCCGAGCGCTGCTCCCTTAGTGTCTTTAGTGATGCCTCTAGCTTACGTGTATGTTCATGACGATAGTATAAGTAGTAACTAAAGTCATTTTGAAGATACTTCTTAAAAAGTAATTAGCTATTAACTTACAATAAAAGACAAATGAAGTAGGCAACATTTCAACGCGTAACAAAATAACAAAAGGATTCTTGATAAAAAGCGCCATTTTGGCTTTAAGTTTTAATTGTTTCTTTTAAATGTTAGTACCTAAGTGTTCAACATATTATTTACTTCCATTTTAGATAAGGTCACACGGAATTTCAACTCAAATGTATCGCCGTTTCTTTTTTAATACGTAAAAAGAAAAATATGTGTCCAATATTTTTTATTATTCTATGACTAAAAATTAAAATTTAGGCTTCATGCTCATTCTAATTTTATTTATCTGTTACCTCAGGCTTGGGCCACTATCGCAGCGCTCGCTCTACAAAATAGAGCCTACGAATTATGTTCGAAAGCTCTTATTAAGTTGGAAGCTTTAGATGTATGTATTGAATTTCAAAAATAAGCCTTCTGCAAAAACATTAAAGTAGAGCGTAGGAAATTATAATACTTTTTTTTTTAGAAAGAAACATTCGAAAATTTGGCTATTGAAATATTCACAAGATGCAAACCTAAAGACATCAAAGGCAACAAAGTCGACTGCCCCAGTTGTCAAGTCGGAATGCCTGATTGGTGAGTAAACTGTCTTCCCTCTTAAATCTCCAAATACATATATGTAGATAGGTACCAGGTACATGTAAAAGAAATGATTTTTTACTCTACTATGGTTTTAGGCTTGCGTCTGTGTATCGTGTCGCCTAAAATATAAGTTACTAGTTGTGCCCCGCGGTTTCACCCGCGTTAATTTCAGAGTTCCCGCGGGAGTTCCGGGATAAAAAGTACCCTATGTGTTAATCTAATGTATAAGCTATATTATTGTAAAGTTTCATTTAAATCCATCCAGTAGTTTTTGCGTGAAATAGTAACAAACATCCATCCATACATTCTTGCAAACTTTCGCGTTTATAATATTAGTAGGAGTAGGATTTACTTCGAAATCGGTTCACGAAAGATGTTACGATAAAATTAAGGTATAGCGTAAATGAACGCGACAGTTTTCCCTACACATATACGGAATCTATCTTTCTTTAGGCAGTAGATATTATTTTTATGACGGGTGGCGCCAGTTTCGCCCTGTCAGGGTAAAACAAGAAGTACATTTTCTTCTATGAAACTACAGGGCTGCGTCGTGTCCCGGGTGCGGGGCGCAGTTCCCGGGCTGCGCGGCGTCGGGGCGCGCGCTGCTGGGCCCCGCGGCGTGGAGCTGCGCCCCGTGCGGCGCGCGAGCGCTGCCCCACGACCTGGTGCTGCGCCACTCCTGCCCCATGTGCCACGCGCCGCTCTAGGACTCCACACTCCTATACACACGCACACTCTCGCTTTCTTCTTTTATTTACGAACTTTCATGCAGGCTGGACACACTCGTTGAGATCCTGTCGCGGCCGAGAAGGCTCTCGACAAGTGCAAATATCTGTACACACTCGTTCTGTTAGTTGCACTGAAGTCTCCCGCGATAGTGGATGTAGAAATTGCTGCTGCGGTTTGTCTTTGTATTGTGACCTATTTTAACTTGATTCGCAAACTTGACCTCTTTATAATATGATCCCCGCTAAAAATCGATAGATAAAGATACTCGGGTGCGTCAGATTAAGATAAAGTGGGTTAATTACATACTGAAAACACCTTCGATTTATTAATATATAATTTTACTAGCTGTGCCCCGCGGTTTCCCCGCGTGAATTTCGGAACTCCCGCAGGAACTCCAAAGTAGCCTAATTTACTTCTTATAACATCAACTAATAGAGTACTTGCATGAATTTTATTTTCAGTCTATTTTAATGATATATGGCCTACTTAAACAAAGCAAGAAAAATAAAAAAAATATATGCATAAATTAAAGTTATATGCATAAATTATGCATAAATATATTATTAATTAAATTAAAGCGTTTCAAAGTTCCTACTTTAGACTTTACCGCCGAAACGCGGAATGACGTCACTTGTTCAAAATTACGCCTTATTAATCTGTGATAGAAATGTCACAAAAGTTGAATATTTTGGAAACTATTGAAATTTTTTTGTAAATCTTTCACGATAACGCTTTTCTAAGGCTCTATTTTTAACCGACTTCCAAAAAGGAGGAGGTTCTATGTTCGATTGTATGTATGTTTTTTTTTTTTTTTTTTTTTTTTTTTTTTTTTATGTATGTTCACCGATTACTCGAAGACGGTTGGACCGATTTCAAAAATTCTTTTTTTGTTTGAAAGGGTATACTCCCAATTAGGTCCCATTGCCACCAATTCGGGATCTGATGATGGGATCTTGGAGAAATCGAGGGAACTCTTCAAAAATTATAGGCACACCTATAGCGATTTGGGTATTTTTTATAGTAAATCGTTCATTTGCTTTCGAAAAGCAAAATTTGAAGAAGTGGAACTGATGATGAAGACCACAGATGGTCATCGGAACTACTCAACAATAATACGTATTTCAGGGGTTCTAGTTAGAGCGATTTGGAAAATTGTTTTTTTGTTTGAAAGGGGATACTTCCAAATTGGTCACATTGTCACCAAGTCAGGATCTGATGGTGGGATCTTGGAGAAATCGAGGGAACTCTTCAAAATTTATAGGCACACCTATGGCGATTTGGGTATTTTTTATAGTAAATCGTTTATTTGCTTTTGGAAAGTAAAATTTGAAGAAGTGGAACTGATGATGAAGACCGCAGATGGTCATCGGAACTACTAAATAATAGGTATTTCACAGATTCCGATTCGTTAACTTAAATGTGGTTTCTAAACAATTTATGTTCGTCACAATGTATATGGTGAAGTGGAACTGATGGTGGTGTATCAGCAGAACTCCTCAAAAATTAACGTCCCTGCATCGGGAAAAGCAATATTTTGTAAAAGGTTATGAGCAGTTGACAGTAGGCCATTGTAACTTAGATAAATTACTAACCGACTCACTAAAAAGTAAGAAATAAACAAATTTTTAACAAAAAAATTAAAACCGACTTCCAAAAACACAAATCTAAAAAAGCTAAAATAAAAAGCTAAAAATAACAACATACCGATTTAATCCAAAAGACGAAAACACACATAATATTATGATTGGTTTGTGCTACCACTGATCGGTATGAAGTCGGTGACAAGCCAAATATGGAGGGGGTAGATGGGCTAAGTCGACTCCTGCCACCAGCTCTTCGTGAGCAAAACAACTCAAGTGGGCAGACACCTGCGGGCTTGTCACCGAATTCAAACCGATCAGTGGTAGCACAAACCAATCATAATATTATGTGTGTTTTCGTCTTTTGGATTAAATCGGTATGTTGTTATTTTTAGCTTTTTATTTTAGCTTTTTTAGATTTGTGTTTTTGGAAGTCGGTTTTAATTTTTTGAAATATTGACTCAATTTCTTATTATAATGAGGAAAAGGCATGCGTCATTTATACAAAGGATCCGGACAACCGACAATGAGATCCTGAAGGCTGTATATGGGGCGTGTAAATACTCCATATGCGGCCTTTAGGATCTCAGCTAAATCATATTGTTCTTGAAATTATTTTTTATTGTAACTTAACTTTATGTGATGTAACTGTAAAATGTAAATGTAAATTGTAATGGGGTTTTTATGGGTTCTATGGGTTCTTGTGGCCTGAAATAAATGTTATTACTATTATTATTATTATTATAAATTTCATGCAAGTACCCTATTAGCAGGTAAAGTCCCGTCAAAACCGGTCGAACCGTTTCGGGGATTCACCCGCGTGAGTCAAATCAATCAAGTCATATCAAAATCTGAACTCCCGCAGGAACTCCAAATTTCTTTTATATTCTTCTTCTCCTCACAATAACAAATACAACAATAAAAGTATTTGCGAAACTTGTCCAGTCGTTCACTCGTGATGCCGTGACCAAGGGAAATAAGGATTAATTTTTATATACCTACCCTACATAGATATAATTTTTCGCATTTTAGTTGCTGTGCTACTGCGCCACCTATCTACTGTTTTACCATTATAAATGTCTCCATATTCCATCTGATAGCCTGGCAGAGATCGCTTTATAGTGATAAGGCCGCCCTTTGGAGCCACTTAATACTCTGTTTTGTAAGTTTTTAGTCATTGCACTGATTGTGGTGAAAGTGTTTTTCATTCATTCTTAAGAATACTCTGACGATTTGAACATCACGTAAGGGACCTCTCCCTCAAATCAACTTGCGAAAAAAACCGCTACCTCGACATTCTCGAGTGCTGTTGGTTTTATTTTTATTTTGAAGTAAATAACTCAAGGATAGCGGGAAATATATAATCTGCGGATTTCCACCAGCCGAAAAAACGAAATACGTCTATAAAGTTTAGAATGAGCAGCAGTAAAACAATGATTCCTCACTCTACCTTACTTTCCCTTTCACTTTTTCTCTATCCGTCCCCACACTACTTTCCGTCGCCATGACGGAAACGTCACAGCATATCACGGCACTAAACGTGTCGAATTGATAGCCTCCTTTTTTAAAGTCGGTTAAAGTAAGTACTTACTTAGTACTAGCTACCTATCTTTTCTCGAAGCGCTTCGTCGTTTTTTTGAACCCTTATAACATGGGTTTGGATTATACCAGATAAACTAAATTCTCGGGATATGTTGTCAATAGCGGACTTATCAAACGTAAAATTTTAATTGCATAGCTTTTATACTTTAGATTTTATTGATATCTAAAAAACCCTGATTTCGTCACTGAGTCACTGATGATCACCAAAATTCTTAGGATATTTCCTAATGTCCTAGAAAGCTGAGGCATGTAAGCTAGTATTAGTACACAAACAAAAAACTATAAAACTCGTAACTTTTATCCCTCAACCCTTTAAACTAGGGGATGGAAGTTTGTATGTCATTGTTTGTATGAATAAATTTCATGCAAGTACCTTGCATGAAATTTATAATAAGAAATTGTGTCAATATTTCAAAAATAGAGCCTTAGAAAAGCGTTATCGTGAAAGATTTACTAAAAAAATTTCAATAGTTTCCAAAATATTCAACTTTTAATTTTATGAAACGGAACGTTGCAACGAAACACCAATCACAGCCAAGCCTGACACATGACGTCACTTTTATTTTTTTAGGAAACATTTACCTCTTTCAGATAAGGCAAAAGAAACTAAGTGCATACAGTCAACGCATATTTTCCATTTTCTGAAGTTTTTTACTTTAAAATGCATCAGTAAGATGCATTTCGTATCTTTACTGGAACTTTTGGAAGTAAATCGACACAGTTCAACCTTAATTTCGCTTTTGGATATTGAAGTTATCTGTCTGTCAGTGTCACATGACTCTGTCAATACAAGTGACATTTCTATCACAGATTAATAAGGCGTAATTTTGAACAAGTGACGTCATTCCGCGTTTCGGCGGTAAGGTCTAAAGTAGGCACTTTGAAACGTTCTATTTAATTAATTTATGCATATTTTTTTTTTCTTTTTCTTGCTTAGTTTAAGTAGGCCATATATCTTTAAAATAGACTGAAAAAAAAAATTCATGCAAGTACTCTATTCCGCAATTTTGAGTTACACGGGTCAAAATGTCGCGTTACGTCACGCCTTGCTAGTTTATTAAACGACTTTGTAACGTCGCGAGCCCTAAACTTTCGATGCGCTTTATCTAAGCATCGTGTCTATTATTTTTTTATTATCTAACTAACGAACTAAATAGAATTTTGATCATGAAAATTCTAATACTACAGAGACTTTTAACCGCATTTTCAATCGTAATAAGGATTTTTTTAATAATAAATAATCGATTTTATGAAAATCATAGTTTTATTAATTACTCTGAAGAATGATACCCCAACACTATTTTTCAGAGATAAATTAATATCATCATTAGCCTATAGATCTATCTACATAAATAAAAGAAATGCAAATATTTAACAAATCTTTGTGAAAGTAATGAAATAATTATGGTTATGTATTTATCTGCATGGAAATGTATCTTCAATTGAAAACTTATTAATTATTGAGGAAAATGATTGGTCTCAAGTTTCGAGAACTGCAATGTATTGTCAATAATTTGGAATAACTCTGGTGGTTGCGGAATTCTACCCGTTTCAAGTTTGGACCACAATGGGATATTATTGAGAGATATTTCAAATGCACCAGAGGAAACGAGTTGGCCTTCAATCATATTGGCTAGGAAGAACATCATCATACAAGCATACAGTTTGTTCTCTAAGCACCAGCTCCACCATGCCGGTTGAGGTTTGTTTAACCAGGCAAATATGTTTACTCCACTTAGAATGCACATGATCAGGATCATCTTGCTGAATCCCTAAAATTTAATATGAAATTATTAGGATCACACAACAGAATGTTACAAATAGCAAGTTATCTTCTATGATTTCTTTGATAGAATCGGAGAGGAAAACAGTTCAAAATCTTTGAATGTTATCATTTATCGATGACAAATATACATATAATACAAAACGCTTTACCATTACCATCCACCCTTTTAGCACATTCTTTTATCAGCTTAATCTGCATGACCGAATGTCTTTCAATTAGCCTACTCACTAATATTATAAAGAGCTAAAGTTTGTGAATTGTGAGTTTGTGATGTTGTAGGGGGCAATCTCTGGATCTACTGAATCGGTTTAAAAAATTTTTTCACTTATAGAAAGCTACAGTGATCCTGAGTGTCATAGGGTACTTTTTATCCCAGAAATCCTGCAGGAACTCTGGAGTTTGTGAGTGTGTAAGATTGTAGGGGGGTTGTGAGTTTGTGATGTTGTAGGGGGCAATCTCTGGATCTACTGAATCGGTTTTAAAAATTTTTTCACTTATAGAAAGCTACAGTGATCCTGAGTGTCATAGGGTACTTTTTATCCCAGAAATCCTGCAGGAACTCTGGAGTTTGTGAGTGTGTAAGATTGTAGGGGGGTAATCTCTGGATCTACTCAACCGATTTTGAAAATTCTTTCACTTATAGAAAGTTAGTGATCCTGAGTGTCATAGGGTAGTTTTATCCCAGGATTCCCTCGGGAACTCTGAAATTATTGTAGCTGAAACTGCAGGGGATGACTGCTCGGTAAAGTTGAATATTTGTCAGATTTGTCACTTTTCTATGACCATGATGATTTGTACCCCACTAGTGCTGTCTCTGGTGGATCTTTTTTGAATCTTCAGAGGAAAAAAGCTAATAATTATACATAATACATAAACTTGTTAAAATTTTAGACTCAGGAATCATGACTATAACCTGGTATTCTCACCTTATGAATTACCCTCATTATTAACCTTATAAAAAACAATACCTCTCTTTCTATTACTTACAATCATTCTTGAAAGATACATGTTCAATCCTGGTGGATCATAGTTTGCGCCAACAACTGAAATTTCTGGGTACTTTTGTTGAATAATTCCAGCATAATCATCAAATACTTTTCTATAGCCACATGAGTAACTGTAAAGTAGAAAATATTGAATTGAGCAAGTGATGGGTATTTTGATTCTAGGAATATTTTAGACAAAAATGTGTCTTGCAACTTGTTATAATAATTTAATTTAACAGCAAACAATTTTTACAAAATACAACTTTAATATAGGAAACTATTGCCTGTATTTCAACCCTCCAGGTCTCTGTGCTTTAGCTTAATGGGTAAGTATGTTATGTAGTGCATGGGTATGTAATGTAATAGTGTAAATGGGTTTGTGTGTTAGTATGTGTGTGTGAATCTGTGTACATTTGGGATAACTTAGGTATTAAAGTACATATAAGGTAATTTTTTATATGTACCTATAAATAGGTATAAATAACATTTATTGCGAACATTAAGGTGATTTAGACCTGGCTAGCCAAGTTTCAGTTTCTGTGTCATTGTTGTTGTCTAACTTTCCTGTAAATTAAGTGTTTTTCTGCTTTCACATCGCAACAGATTGATAGGATTTTTGCACTGATATAATAAAATTAGAAGACCACAAAAAGTATGGATCTAGTCATACCAATAATATGGATCTACTCATACCAATAATAAATGTTCATGATGTGACCTACTCCTTGACCAATTTTTGTAATACTTTCAGCATCATTTTCATTTGCATGACTGCTAGCAGGTAATATAAGAAAAATAACCACAAACGCACAAGACATTGATACACAAAAATTTATTTTCCTCGTAAACATAGCGACAGCTTTTCGCAACTTGCAAATCTAGTTGCAGTTTGTAACACTAAGTTAGTAGTTCTCTGTACAGTGTACACAAATTTTCACAATTTAAAGTATATTTGTTAAGAGTTGGAGTAGTAGGTAGTGTGAAAATAGTGCACTAACTAATGCAGTAACTAGACATATTATGCACAGACGAATAAGAGAACATGTCTAAAGACATAGACAGATGTATAAGGATAAGGATAGACACATATGTCTAAAGCGTAATTCTCCGTCTACGGTCTAAAGACATAAGTCTAGTTTTTTTTTTTTTTTTCTTCTTTTTGGACTCAACACTGAGTGTTATTTGCCACTTTCAATAAGTCTAGTTAATTTGTGGGTACATCTACTTAAAATATGGTATTCAATTTGACAAATTGACATTTGTGATTTTTTTTTAGTTAAATTTACCCCATTAGGAAAGGCAACGGAAGCTAAGTCCATGCAGCCAATACTACAGTAGTATTTTTCTTGTAGTTTTTTACATCGAAATGCATTAGTGAGATGTTTGGCAGCAACTCTTCACAGTCGAACCTTAATAGGACGCTCTGTGGGAAGTTGTGCAGTAAAACGACAACCTCCCGATGAATGCCCTATTTCATCTTATTTCACTGTTTCCACACACTGTTCATCACCAATGGATCACTATTATGCAAAATCCACCACATTAATACATTATTAATCACGATAAACTAATTTGCAAAACAAAGAAATAAAACTAAAAATCGTTGTTTTAAACTGGCGAACGAGCTGCTAAAATAAAAATAATTACAAGAGTGAGAAAGTGCGAATGTGAATTGTGAAATATATGTAGGGGCGAGCAAACCGAAACAATTATTTTTTGTCTCTTTTTGCGTATTGTTTATTTTTGTTTGCCACCAGAATTCAGATGCGTCGAGGGCACGTAGTGATTACCTTCTCTCTGGTCGAGGGCAGACATTTTCCGTGTCAAAATAATTTTGTGTCCTTTTTTGTCTATGTGTCTTAAAATAGCGATAATATAATAATCGAAGCAATAATAAGTTTGCAATTATGTAGTGTAGTTGGCTGTAAAAGCCGTAGTGAGCGAAAAGAAGCAAGTATAACCTTTCACCGGTAAGTTGCATTTTTCATTAGATCCTGTATGTAAATTAAAACTATCATCTATTTTCTATTAGTGTTTTTCACATTTTCATCGAATAAGTTTTTAAATGATAAAACTGGTATTATCCGACAAAAGTACGTATGACATTGATGTAGATAGAAGTGTATTCATACTCTTAGACATGTTGATATGGTTGGATTATACACACTCAAGGATACCAGCTTCTCGTGATTTTTACCACGAATAATAAATAAAACACACACTATGAACGCCTTTTATTTTGGTCTAGACTTTAGGTGATACCAGTAGTTTAATTTGCGTTTTATATATGTATATTATATATATTTCTTTATTAAGGATTCGGTGCATGGAAAGTTCAATCCCTTTTTTTAGTCATTTAAAGACGTTGTTTCTAGCTTTAAATTGTAATTAAGTAATTATAAAATATAATATATTAATTATAATTTAGGTACAGCTAGGCCAAATGCCTATATGCCTAAAAGTCAACAATCCTACTAATATTATAAATGTGAAAGTGTGGATGTTTGGATGTTTAGATGTTTGGATGTTTGTTACTCAATCACGCAAAAACGGCTGAACGGATTTGGATGGAATTTGGCATGCACGTTGTCAGAAGTACAGAGAAGGACATAGGGTATTTTTTATCCCGGAATTCCCGCAGGAACTCCGAAATCATCGCGGGTGAAACCGCGGGGCGCAGCTAGATGTTATATAATTGCCATAGCGCACTATTTAGGCACATTCAAGAGAACTACTGGATTAAAACCGACTTCCAAAAACACCAAACTAAAAATCTTAAAAATAAAACGCTAAAAATAACAACATACCGATTTAATCCAAAAGACAAAAACACACGTAATATTATTATTGGTTTGTGCTACCACTAATCGGTTTGAATTCGGTGACAAGCCCGCTGGTGTCTGCCCACTTGGGTTGTCCTGCTCACGAAGAGCTGGTGGCGGGAGTCGACTTAGCCCATCTACCTCCTCCATATTTGGCTTGTCACCGACTTCATCATCAGATCAGGAGGCTTACTATGAGCTCTTATAGCAGGACCTAAATTGAATTGCTCTGCTTTATCGTACTATCACCACATTTTAGCAAGCCTGCTACCGGCCTGTTTACGTTGACATCTAGAAAACCGTTCACCTTTTTTTTGTATGAACATTTCGTACTACGACCACTAGTTTGACAGCACGAAAGCGTCGTATAAAGGCGTCTAAAATGTCAAAGCGATGGTTAAAAAGTTGGTCTATGATGAACTTTTTCACATGGAATTAATAGGTACTTCGGTTGTACCTCAGAGTAAACTATTAATTCCATGGCGATGCAATAGTCGTTCACCTTTGAGGAGGTCATAGTACGATTTTAAACAATTCAGTTTCAGGCCTGCTCTAAAACTGCGCGGAACTTGAATGGTTCCGTTTTTGCTCATAGTAAGCCTCCTGGACTTGGTGGCAATGGGACGTAATTGGGAGTATACCCTTTCAAACAAAAAAAGAATTTTTCAAATCGGTCCAACCCTCTTCGAGTAATCGGTGAACATACAAAAAAAAAACATACATACAATCGAACATAGAATCTTCTCCTTTTGGAAGTCGGTTAAAAATCACTAATATTTTTTTTTTACCGTACGTTAAGGAATTTAAGTTCCAATAAAACGTTATTTGCACCTATATAGTTTTCATTTTGCTTGCCCCCGCTTAAATTATAAATCTCCTCGACACCTTCAGGTGGAAACTCCCTGGAAAATGGGGAATAAGTTATTTAGTGGCAATACTAGTAGTTTAAAATATATATTGTGTGCATAGGAAAACCCCAAATAATAAAATATCACTCTCCGTCTACGATAACAGTATGTTCTCTTATTCGTCTGTGCGCACAAACTACTTAGAGATACGATACGGTAGTATCTCTAAAGCGCGCTCCACATTCGCGTGTGGTTCGCGCGCGAAGTCGTGAAACAGCCGCGAAACACCCGCGAACTATGATTCCACACTTATCGTTCGCGGGTGTTTCGCGGTTTCGCGCGCGAACCACGCGCGAATGTGGAGAGCGCTTTAGTAGTTTGTGGATATCACCACAAATTAACTATTCTCATAAAATACGCGAATACCTATTTCATTCTCTGTCTACGTTGCCTACCCTTGTCTCTGTTTACTAAATCTCTGTTTTTTAGTGTTTCCTAAGTTTTATTTTTATACACTTTTCAGTTTTCAGTATCTAAACTACTGTGTGACTACAACTTAACTAGACTTTGAGGTTTACCTGGCCAAGGGTTTGTTGGTAATTTTTCATTGTATTAGACAGAAATGCCGCATAATCATTGTCATGGTGGTCACCATGATCATGATCACGAAACTTTGGACAATGCAGGTTTTCAATATAATCTCTATGAAAAAATTGATAAGGAAAATGTAGAGTGCTTGAATGAAAGTCATGAAGGTTCTGGAAAAACTGTATTCAAACCCTGGGAGAAGCGGTTGGATAGGACTCAAGTGAGTACATAGTATGTGTTAACCAAAGACATTCTATATAATAAAGGAGGTAGGTACTTAAAATATCATTGGTATTAGCAGAGTTTTTAACAATGACTGTACCTAGTTTATTGTTATTCATTAAATCGTAATTATAATGATAATGTATAATTTTAATTTGTTTAAATATCTTTTTAAATATAATTTGTTTATTCAGTGATAAGTTCCAATAGCATACCAAAAATGTTAACAAGTTTTAATAATTGTAATCTTTTTTTATTAGTTTGTAGAAAGTGATGCAGATGAAGAATTGTTATTCAATATCCCTTTCACTGGAAATATTAAACTTAAGGGAATAAAAATATCTTCAGAGGACACTGATTCACATCCAGCTAAAGTACGATTGTTAGTACAGTTTAGATATATTGGTAAATTAATTAATAATAATAATCCACTTCACAACACACAGAAAATACTATATACCAGCCTCATTTTGGAAAAAATACGGCCCGATGATGCCGCCAGCCCATAAACTGCACCAAACAGTCAAACAATTGAATTACTAAGCATCAATGATCTGCAGCACTTCCATAACATTATTTTTCAGATTTAAAAATAAACCTAATATGACATTTGATGATGTGTCAATAGAAGCAGATCAAGTTTTTGAACTCCAAAAAGATAGTGAAGGTGTATTAGAGTATGCTACTAAGTGAGTATGGTAGAGCTTAACTGAGTAGTAGTAATGGTTAAATTTTAAGGGCCGATGTTGATTTTGAATAAAACAAATTGTTTTAGGAAATTATTGTCATTTGTTTTTAATATGATAATATGGTATGGTTCAATTATGTAGAGAATAAAATATCGGCCAAATGGCCGCCGCGACGTCGGCGGCACACCTCCATCCGATGGTCCAAATTTTCGATGACGCTGAGGCATAATTGAGGTTCTATGCCATTAATGTGCCGAATTATCTCATCCTTTAGCTCTTGAATTGTTGCTGGCTTATCAACGTAAACCTTATCTTTCAAATAACCCCAAAGAAAGGAGTCCAACGGTCTCAAATCACATGATCTTGGCGGCCAATTGACATCGCCACCATGTGAGATAACACGGCCATGAAATTTGTCGCGCAAAAGAGCCATTGTTTCGTTAGCTGTATGGCAAGTGGCACCGTCCTGTTCAAACCACATATCGTCCACATCCATAACGGGCCATAAAAAGTTTGTTATCATCTCACGATAGCGAACACCATTCACAATAACTGCCTGACCGGCCTCATTTTGGAAAAAATACGGCCCGATGATGCCGCCAGTCCATAAACCGCACCAAACACTCACTCTTTGTGGGTGCATTGGGTTTTCGACAATCACTCTTGGATTATCATTCGCCCAAATGCGGCAATTTTTCCGATTGTACGCACATTTGAACGATTAATTTGACCGAAAAAATCGCGAAGTGCACGATATGCATTTTGATTTGAACACCCATTTAAATTCATAATAAGCCTGAATAACTTTAACGCGTTGGTCGATTGTGTATCTTTTCAGTTCAAATTGAGTTAGTCTAAAATTGAGAAATGTCAAATGAAATGCAGAAAAAATTTAGGTCTGGTTCACATTGAACATCGGCCCATAAAATTTAACCACCCGTTACAAGTAAAGACACTGCTATTGATATTAGGGATACCCATGAGACATTTTTTACAATTTTTCACCCCCTTACCTTGGTGACCACCTTATATGCCCCCTCTAGTTGTCATGTAGTTATTCATAAATGTTCATAAGTATGTTTTTTTGCAAAAAGGAAAAATTAAAAAAATAAACATTTGCTCATAAATCATAATATAATTATTTGCCTTAATAAATGTGGTGCTAACCGCGTAACGTTAAGAGTGCAGGATGCAAAATTAAAAAATCTCATATTTGAATAAGCGGAAAAGCGGAAAATTTCCTTACAGTATAGGTACCTGTTTAATATGTGACGAAACTTAACCCCCTCTCCCCTGTGACCACTACCTCCCTATGGACGGGTCACGTAGCGTATATTCCCTAATGTAATGTATTAACACCTAGGTATTGAGTTGGCCATCTTTAGGTAAAACAAACATGTAAATCTGTTGTAGTAAAAAATAATTAATAATAATATGTTAAGGTTTCAAACACATGGCTAGCGCTATTAGTTGTATTCTACTGAATTATGTAAGAAAGGACACACAGTACAATCTATAATCGTTATCGCTATACAAAACAAAGGAACATAATTATTGTCATGTCATGTGGTCACGAAAAATTGGATTTTTGATTGAGACGCCTTACCTACGTTATAGAATATAATGTCAACTTGACTAAGGGCGCAGGGCTGCCAGTAGAACCAACTTAATTTATACCAATGGATCACTGAAATTATACTAAGTCAATAAATTTTTATAACACAAATCCATCTATACTATAATAAAAGAGTAGAATTCGCGATTCTGTACATTGAATATTTTTGACAAATTTTGACGAAGCCGAAGTAATAAAAGAAGAGTAACCAACCACAAAGAGTTTTTAAAATTCTTTTCTGTCTGTCTGTTCCCGATAATCTCCGAACCTACTGAACGGATTTTCATGCGGTTTTCACAGGTAGATTAAGCTAAACCTGGTGCTACATATAGGCTTTGTTTCATTTAAGTCGATGTTGGGAAAAAAGTTGTCATACAAAAACGTTTCATGCGAGTGAAACCGCGGAGCACAGCTAGTTGATACAATAAATTTATAAATTTTTCTCACTTTAATAGGTGCTAGAATGTCAAAATAACTATAAGTAGGTAGGTACTTTATTTGTTTAAGCCATCTCGCCACGCCCGCCTGCCGTGTGTTTAAACCTCTTAATTGATATTTTTTTTTTTTAGGATTGTAGCTTTTTCATCAGTTTCACACTTAACAATGCATTTCCCTGCAAATTTTGGCGCCGAATCGACAAAAATTTACTATATAGGATTAAAAGGTGAATGGACACCCGGTCACAAACATGGGGTTACAATTTGTACATATGAAGCAAGACCTAATCTCGATGATCATAAATTAAAGCATATGGATTCAGTTTCTAGACCTATTGACTAAAAATCTTGTTAAGAATGTAATTTTGATAAATGGGTATATTTTTAAATAAAGCTATTCAAAGTATGATAATGTTGAACTATAATTTTAACGTGGCCGTGGGTGACCCAGTGAACAGAGCAATTAATGGAAACTGTTTTATATGCAAGCTACCCGCGTCATATTGAACCAAAAACATAAAAGACAAAACACAGTTCAAAGAAATAAGGATAAGTTTTAATTTGTAGGTACGTAAGATATAGGATATAGGTAGGTACGCGTAATTCAAAGTTCAAACTCAACCTACGCTGTTTGACTATAGGGTACTTGTATAAATTTTTTTTCCAGTCTATTAATGTCGCGTGCGTTCAACTCTACATTCAACGTGCACATTCACATTCACGAGCGTGTAAACGGTACGCCCGAGCCCGTGAACGCGCCTGTGAACGTGAATGCCGCGAATCGGGCAAGTGTCGGTTTTTTGGCAAAGTTCAAAGGATGAATGTGCGGGCGCCCGGTGACTGTTTACACGCGCGCGGGCAGTCAGTCTGTCCCGCGCTTTCGCGACGAGTGGATCTTCATTCAACGTTGCTAAGAAAGTCGCTACGATCGGATATTACAACATGGCGGAATGGTCAAACGTTAATTTTGTTTCTTTTTCCAATAAAAATAAGTTAAGCCAAAGGATATTGCAGCAACAACACCGAGATCCTCGCTGCTCGCCATTCTGGCACTGACTGACACGACGGCGTGCGTGTAAACAGCTTGAATGTCCGCCGGCCCGGGACGGGCTGCATGCCGCGCAGCCCGCCAGGCAGCCCGGCGGGCTGCACGGCGCGCGTGTGACCGTAGCATAATGGTAGGTTCACACGCGTGCGTTCAACTCTACATTCAACGTGCCCATTCACATTCACGAGCGTATAAACGGTACGCCCGAGCCCGTGAACGCGCCTGTGAACGTGAATGCCGCGAATCGGGCAAGTGTCGGTTTTTTGGCAAAGTTCAAAGGATGAATGTGCGGGCGCCCGGTGACTGTTTACACGCGCGCGGGCAGTCAGTCTGTCCCGCGCTTTCGCGACGAGTGGATCTTCATTCAACGTTGCTAAGAAAGTCGCTACGATCGGATATTACAACCACCTTCTTTGCAGTCTTTTTCTTTTTCTCCGTCGTTCATAATTTTGTTTCTTTTTCCAATAAAAATAAGTTAAGCCAAAGGATATGGCAGCAACAACACCGAGATCCTCGCTGCTCGCCATTCTGGCACTGACTGACACGACGGCGTGCGTGTAAACAGCTTGAATGTCCGCCGGCCCGGGACGGGCTGCATGCCGCGCAGCCCGCCAGGCAGCCCGCCGGGCTGCACGGCGCGCGTGTGACCGTAGCATTAAAGATATAATATAGCCTACCTACTACAAAGCAAGAAAAAGAAAAAAATATGCATAAAATAGAGCGTTTCAAAGTTCCCCTACCACTGAGCAAATAATAATCACTACGTTTGTTCCTACTTTTGATTTTACCGCCGAAACGCGGAATCACAGGACACTGACAGAGATAACTTTAATATCTAATTCCAAAAGCGAAAATAAGGTGTGCGTTCCGTGGGTTTGGGCGCAGTTGTTCGGTTAAAATTTCACTCGTTTGAGTTGCAACCAAGCCACAGATCGATCGAGTTGTTTTTAAACGACTTCCCAAAAAGGAGGAGGTTATCAACTCGACGCGTATGTTTTTTTTTTATGTTTGTTACCTCGGCCTCATAACTTTCGACTGGGTGAACTGATTTTGATGATTCTTTTTTTATTCGAAAGCTGGTGCTTCCCATTGGGTCCCATTGTCATGAAATCAGGATCAGATGATGGGATCTTGGAGAAATCGAGGGAACTCTTCAAAAGTTATAGGCACACCAAAGCGATTTCGGTATTTTTTATAATAAATCGTTCATTTGCTTTCAGAAAGCAAAATTTGAAGTAGTGGAACTGATGATGAAGACCGCAGATGGTCATTGGAACTACTCAATATTAATACGTATTTCACGGGTTCCGATTGGAGCGATTTGGATTTCCCGTTGTCACCATGTCAGGATGTGATAATGGGATCTTGGAGAAATCGAGGAAAAAACGGAACTACTCAATAATAGGTATTTCACAGGTTCCGATTCGTTAACTTTAATGGTAGGTTCACACGCGTGCGTTCAACTCTACATTCAACGTGCACATTCACATTCACGAGCGTGTAAACGGTACGCCCGAGCCCGTGAACGCGCCTGTGAACGTGAATGCCGCGAATCGGGCAAGTGTCGGTTTTTTGGCAAAGTTCAAAGGATGAATGTGCGGGCGCCCGGTGACTGTTTACACGCGCGCGGGC
Source organism: Zygaena filipendulae (assembly GCA_907165275.2). Lineage (NCBI taxonomy): Eukaryota > Metazoa > Arthropoda > Insecta > Lepidoptera > Zygaenidae > Zygaena > Zygaena filipendulae. The sequence continues at coordinate 7,652,978 of OU015649.1, forward strand.
AGTCAGTCTGTCCCGCGCTTTCGCGACGAGTGGATCTTCATTCAACGTTGCTAAGAAAGTCGCTACGATCGGATATTACAACATGGCGGAATGGTCAAACGTTAATTTTGTTTCTTTTTCCAATAAAAATAAGTTAAGCCAAAGGATATGGCAGCAACAACACCGAGATCCTCGCTGCTCGCCATTCTGGCACTGACTGACACGACGGCGTGCGTGTAAACAGCTTGAATGTCCGCCGGCCCGGGACGGGCTGCATGCCGCGCAGCCCGCCAGGCAGCCCGCCGGGCTGCACGGCGCGCGTGTGACCGTAGCATAATGTTGTTTCTAAACAATTTATGCTCGTCACAATGTATATGGTGAAGTGCAACTGACGGTGATGTACCAGGAGAACTCCTCAACAATTAACGTCCCTGCATCGGGAAAAGTGATATATTGTGATTGTGATACTGTGATGAGCAGTTGACATTAGGTTATTGTAACTTAGATTACAAACCAACCCACTAAAAAGCGAGAAATAAACAAAATATTAATTAAAAAAAAAAACCGAATTCGGTGACAAGCCCGCTTGTGTTTGCCTACTTGGGTTGATGAGGTCGTGGCGGGCGAGTGGACTTAGCCCATCTAAACATCTACTCCATATTTGGTTTGTCACCGACTTCAAACCGATCAATGGTAGCACAAATCAATAATAATATTACGCGTATTTTTGTCTCAGTATTTTGTTATTTTTAGCTTTTTAGTTTTGTTTTTTTGGAAGTTGGTTTTTTTTATTAAAATTTTGTTTATATAACCTCAAAATATATGAAATTTCAGGCGCCATTTGTTTTCTCTCAACTCACATTGCAAATAAGACTGTTTTACATCCAATTATAAACTTTTTATGACTACGACACCTCCCCTTTGTTCGTTTTCTTTTTCGACGAATCTGGTTTTTGGCGCAAACTTTGACACTTATTAAACAAAACATAGCTGTCAGAGTGAAAATTAACCTGCTTCTGAGATGATTGTTTGGTTGCTGCGCTCTGAGCCACGGAATTTTCGGAAATTTCACCAAGCCACAGAACGGGTACAGAGCGCGTTCGAGTGCACTCATGCGAATCCACGGAACGCACACAAGGTTCAACTGGGTCGAGTTACTTTCAAAAGTTCCAGTAAAGAATTGAAATGCACCTTACCGATGCATGCGTGTTATACCTATATTGTGTAACGAATCCCTAACAGGAGACAGCGTGCTATACCACGAAGAACTCCAGTCAATAGGAAAATTTTCTTCTTAATATTTTTAATGTGCGGCTTTCACGATAAAGAACTATGCAAAATTAGGCCCAAATATTTTTCTTTATTAGGTAGGTACTTCTCTTAATTTTTTCCCCATTAATCTCTAGTGCAGCAAAATCACTAATTTTCTTATTTTTTGCGGCAAAAATGTCAAAATGAGTCTTTTTAGCATTAACTGTCAGCAGATTGCCCCGGAACCACACATCGGTCATTTTGAGCATTCGTAGTACGGACAAAGTAAAACAAACAGTTGGGCAATTAATATGTAACTTTTATTGCTGTCATATTTCAGTTTCAGTCAGAAAAAAAACCGATTTTGTGATTAATTAATCATGTTTAGACGGCTGCAACTTTTGAAGTATGTTTATGTTTGTTGATTGCTAGATATTGTAGGTGTCACAACACTCACAACGTGTAAATTGTAATCGCAAAACCATAATATTTTTGATTGCAACCGAAAAATGATAGAAACAAAAGTTACTTAGCCCTTCGTATGTTAAGAGTCCTTGTACAGGACACAGCAATTTTGGCGTTTCTGTTGAAAGTCCCACCACAGGACTTTCCAGACCACAGATTCACTTGTTTATTTTCGAGTCTATTTTAATATTTCTCAAGTTCTTACTCTTTCGCACCCATAAGACATCGTATAAGAGTGAATTGACTCACTATCTCTAATATAAAGTTAGCATGTCTATGATACAAAAAAAATTGGAATTTTTTGTTTTAATCTGTCATAAATTCAGTCGAGATTCAGTCAACTATTGCCTCGATTGTATTGAGTTTTTGTGCAGATTTTTGTAAGTTTTAGTGATTTCCATTGGAATAACCATGGAACAGTAACTAATAATTCATTTTATTTACTCACATTGATATAATCTTTACTTTTTAATTCAAAAACAACCTTAAAACCAACGTCTAAGTGACTTCACAAATTTGTACGTGGATTTCTTTTTGTCATATTTAGTCGAAAAATTATTAAAACCTTAACGAATCTGTGTAATTAGGTCACTATTTTATTAAACTTTAATGTAATAATTACGAATACGTGTACTTTAGTCAAAAATGTGATAATTCCAAGCTCAAAGACATGAAGAAATTCGAAAGTCCTGTCATGGGACTCGCCACAGACGGGAATTTTGAATAATTTTGTATGGGGAAATTCAAGTAGATATTCGGTATGTTTATAAACATGGTTTTTCATATTTCTCTTTCAAACATGTATTTTTCTTCGTTGTATTGAATGCCTAGTTCTATGTAAATCTTGAATAATTAATAATTATAACACTTACAAGTATATATTCTGTAAAATCTTAGTCTTTGTGAGACAATATTTTTTGTCCCAATTATGAGCCTCATTTTTGATTCATTCATACTCAAGATATATTGAATATTACAACATGCCATTAATTAAACTAGCTTGGCAATAAGTTAAAATTATTGGAAACAAAAAACGCTTTGTCCCTGATGCCAGGAATGTGTTATTATCTAACTTAATATAAGACCCACTGAAGTGGCTTTTGAAGATGTGTCTTTTTTGGTCCAAAGTTTAAAAACAAGTGCAGTGAAAAAAATTTGTATGGAACATATGCCATTTGTTTTTTTAATTTAACATATATGTAATATTGTATAAAAAAAATACAACATTACTTCCATCAATCGTTTTATGTTATTTATATGAGAGAATAAAAGTAAAATTTTAGGAGACCTAGACTAGACAGATATTATTTCACCTAGAACAGTTGCAATGCAATTCAAAATCAAGTGTAAGTGTTGTGAGAAATTACAAAAATATTATCTTAATTGTAAAATTAACTTTAGTTTTACCAAATTTCAACTAGATTTAGAGAAATTCTAGTTTTTCCAAATCTAGGTCTCAAAAATTAGTGCTCAAAGTCCTGTAATGTGGAAAGTCCTGTCATGGGATCCCACAGTATGTGCAGATTTGACATTTAACAGATAACATACGAAGGGATAATAGCCCCCGTGGTGTCATCCGCATACAAAGTCAAATCCCTTTTAAGTTTTGATCGCGGATGTCATTGATGTAAAATATGAATAACAGCGGTCCCAATATCGATCCTTGAAGAAAACACCATATTATGTGGTCGGTTTTAAGTTGCTTCGTTAGTTACCAATCTTAACTTGGGTAAGATATAATGTTAAAATTTTGTAAGCAGCCCCTGTTAGATACGCCAGCAGTTTTGAGCTTGTTTAGAAGTATTTTGTGACTAACGGTGTCAAAGTCTAAAAACACTCCCAGAGCAATTTCTTTCTGATCTATTTTATTTCTTACAAGTGTAGTTAAATCGACTGTAGCTGCCAAAATGTTTGAGTTAGGTCTGAAGCCGTATTGTTTATCATGTAGATATATAGTTAATAGAGTTAAGGAATTTTTCAAGCTGTTTATAGAGAACTTTTTCAAAAACTTAATATTCCTGGGAGTACTGAAATGGGCCGATAGTTATTGCCTAAATGCCTATTGGAGTCAGCTTTACTGTCGCCTTTGTGAATAAACCCCTTATTTACTTTACTGGTTAGGTACTTTAGCAATTTTCAGATTTTCAGGGAAAATACCGAGGCTCAGATATTTATACATGTATATCCAGTGATTTCATCAGCCATTAGATTTTGATGCAATTTAGTGTTTTAACATTAATGTGGTCTACGTCTGAGCTAGTGTTAGAATCGATGCGTTCAATTATATTTATAACCTCATCATTAGTTACCGGATTAAACTTTGAAAGCTCCAGTCCCTTGTTAAGAATGTTAATATTGGAGTAGGTTTAGGTACTTACGTAATATTTTTTTGAAATCATGTTACACCTCATAAATATCTACTTCAAAATATTATAAAAATATTGGACACGTATTTTTTATTTTTTTACGTAATCAAAAAACAACGGCGATACATTGAGTTGAAATTTCGCGTGTCGTCACTATTCGGACAGTTTGTACGGCGGTTTTAGCGGTTAGTGACGTCACGACCCTCTCACCCTAAACTTTAATGCGCTTTATCTCTGTATATTTTAATTTATTTGAAAAATCAAAAAATACGTGTCGATTTTTTTTTTTTCTTTTTTAAAAAACCACAGAATTAATGTTCAACGATTTTATTTTTTACAGCTGTTCCCCGCAGTTTTACCCGCGGTAATTTTGGAGTTCCTGCGGTAATTTCCGGTTAAAATATAACCTGCGTTACTCGGGGTTAATGTAGCATTCTAATGATGAAAAGAATATTGAAATCGGTCCAGTATCTACCTAGTTTTGAGTTAAATCGTAATAAACAATCAAAATACCTCAGAATTATTCTTCTGAGAAAAATACAAATTTGTTTGAGTGACAGATGTCACAAAATGACCTAGGCACAATGCCAGTCCCGGTCCATTAAATGCGATCATTGATTCGATCGAAAAAATCTACCTGTTTTCAACCTCATTTATTGATAACTAGCTTTGCCCCATGGTTTCACCCGCGTGTGCTTCGTAATTCCTGCAGGGACTCCAAAAAAGCCTAATTTAGGTACTTCTTATAACATCAGCTAATAAGCAGTCGGAGTAAACCGTTAGCTCCGCGAAACAGTATAGTATCCTTCTTGGCTATACTTAGCAGCAGCAGAAAGTCCCGTAATAATCGGTCCAACCGTTTCGGAGATTCACCTGCGTGAAGTTTGGAATTCCCGCAGGAACTACAAACTTCTTTTATTCTTCTCCTTACAATAACAAACACAACAAAAAAGAATTTGCGGAGTTGGTCCAGCCGTTCACGCGTGATATTAGTTCTTGAGGTTTCGAACAGATGGCGTTAGTAGTAACAGTTCAGTTGTTATTACATCATTACACAATATTTTTTCGACAAACGGCGTTAGGAGTACAATAAAATTCTAATTACATTAAAAATCTTTTTTTATGTGTGTGAAATAATATTTTTATGATAGATATTACATCTAGAAATAAATTTAAATTACTATGTCCTAAGCCGAAATCTGAAAGTGTGATAGTTTCTCAGTAAAGTTCACCACAAGTGTACCTAGACTTATATTTATTTCTCTGTGTAGCTTAGACTAGCTCGCTTCGCTCGCCCTGAAGTCAGTTTTTACTAAAAAAATTAAATCATTCTAATTTTAAGAAGGTCAAATTATAATAGTAGGTAGTCTGTAGTAGGTAGCTACCTACATACATCTTAAAATACAAATCGTACCTGTAGTTGTATTTATGTATGTTTTATAAAAACAATGTTATTTATTTATTATATATACATATTATGTTTAAAACAAATGTTTACAAACTTACGTTCTAACAGAATTATATGCTTATATTTTAACATTCGGAAATTAATAAGTACAGTACACATTAAACGTAATAAGTTACTTATGGACGAGTTCAACTATAGTTAGCAATAGGTAAGTATCATACAAAAAGTAAAAATACATACTAGGTATGCATGATAGTTCTTTGTATATCCAAGGTTAGCCTACATTTAATATCGATACTTTAATGGTATACCTAGTAGGTATACCTATAACTACCTACATATTCTAACAGAAGTAGGACTTGTAGGAAGAAGTACTTAGTTACAATACCTACCTAAAGTTATATTTTACTAATAATTTTATAAAAGGCAGTGCTGAGTAGGCTGAGTATTATGGATGCATCGATAGTCAGATGCGTCCGTTTGGATAGCCAAACATAACAAGCAATTTTAGACAAGCAACTTTCTCATGCATTCGTTACTAACGTTTGGTTCACAATATATTTTTTATCACATTAAGAGGTTCCTTCTTCATTATTTGTTGCGCGGATATTGTCGACGTCTTCCTCGTAATATTCGCTGTCCCGGCATCGAACCTTGTTGCCGGCGGCGATATGGATTCCTAATCACTTCTTTTGGTACTGCATTTAGGTCACCGACTTGACTGATGGACTCACTTGGAGCCTGTCTCATACAAACTGCACATCTATAAAAATTAAAGTTAAAAACAAGGTTAATTTTTATCTACAACAAAAAAAAAACTCAGATGGAGTTCGCTACAGTAACAATTATATTACCTGCTGATTTTAGACACATGTTCAGATTTAATTGTATAAGGTGTAGGCTTCTCAAACATTTTCGAGTCCTCTATAACCGAGAGCCAATAAGAAACTGCAGTCGTATAGTAGTTGCATTTGCCGAGCCCATTACATTCTATGAATGGCCTTGTTCTGAACTCTCGGAGACAAGATCCTGGCGATATCAAGCTCTGCCCAGAAGCGTCGGCACCCGCAGTGTGCTGTGGCAAGTAAACAAATGAAAATGAGGTGAGGTTTTCATGGCCATAATGACCTGAGGAAGGTCGCTGGTAGTGGCTGGATGAGGAAAGCGGGAGATCGTGTACTGTGGCGTGCCCTTGGGGAGGCCTACGTCCAGCAGTGGACTGCAATAGGCAGATTGATTGATAGGATTGATTGATTGATTATTTTTAGGAAGACCAACAGCTTTCCAGATAAAAACACTTTTGAATACAAAAATAGCCGAAGGAAGGACCGAAGCATGGGTAGATGCGCCTCATTCTCCCGGGTTACACGTAACACAACTCATTCTTTTTGCTGTTGAAAAATGCAGGAGTCTCGGGACCGATTTTGATTAAGCTGCAGCATACAGTTAAATCAAAATAGGCACCTATATGCCGGGAATCAAACCCGTTGATTTAGAAAAAAAAGAGCCTGAAAGCTTGCGTCATCACATAGCGTAGGTTATTTATGGATCGGATGCGGGAAAGTAAAAAAAGGTTTAATTTTTAAGAAAATATAATATTTTTCATTACTCATACTTGGAAAGTAGGTCTGAAGTTGCCTGAGAAGCGGGTTGAAAGTAACACTTCAGCCCTAGGGAGAATCGCTTTCAACTGACAGCTGGATACTGCAGAAACCCAGAAACTCAAGTTTTTTTTTTATGTCATAGGGGGCATACTTACTGGCCAGTAGCACACCTAATGGTTGATTTATGTAAAATAAAATTCACTAATTTTTTTCTTTAGCTAATTCCTATTTTTATTTTGACTTTCCTTGCATTCGTAATGAAAAGCACAGTGTTATCCTCGGGAGAAAGACTTATTTAGTCCCTCGATCTATTGGCCAAACCCCGTCTCGGGACTAAATAAGTTACTTTCACCCCTAGGATAACAATGTACTATTAATTCCATTCCGAAAAAATTATTACCTACTACTCAGTCAATGTTTTAAAATAGAGTAAGTAGTAGGTACTTTCTTATTAAATCCGTATACCTAACAAAGAGAGAGAGAGAGATTGAAACAGCGAACAAATAACTCGTCCATAACACAGTAAATAACACACCTTATAGGTTCTTAAAACTTAGCTGCAAATATTTGAGAGTTGAAAGGAGGAATAATAATTTCTAATATTTGGCACCTGGAGCGGTCGGAATTGTATTTTAGGACGCGCGTTATGGGCAAGGGCCAAGGAATGTTGTTGATCATAGAGAATAGAAATATTATTCATCCACAGGGGACAGCCCGGCGATGCTTTTGCAGCGTCGCTCGTTGAGATCGCGGCTAGACTTGTTGCGGAGCGATCGCGCTCTCGAAGACCGGGTACACGAGGCACAGCGACACCAGCTACAAAATTCGAGCCGGGCGCCACTGCGCGAGTTCGCGCCGGGGGACACCGTGTGGGCGAGAGAGTACGGGGGCGATACTAAATGGACGAAGGGGGCGATAGTCAGTAGGGACGATACGCGAAGATACGTATTGGAGCGTGGTGACGGTCAACTAGTTAGGCGACATATCGACCAGTTGAAACGGAGATCGCGCTTATCCGATGTATCGTGTCCCGGAGAGGATGAGACCAATTCGACAACCGCGGCGGACGGAGCGGGGGATGCTGTGGTGCGCGTAGTACCGGAAGGAGAGGCAGAGGGAGAGATGACAGCGTGGCTTCGCCGGGGAAGGTCACGCACGAACCCGATAAAGTTGTTACTCCCACTGCGTCACCGACCGGGATGTTGCCGCCGCCTGGAGCACCGGTTATCCGCTATCCGAACTAAATTGTCATTGGGTACTTAGCGAGTAAGCATGGTATATTAAGGATAGTACATTAAGATTTCAGCAGGGAGGTGTGATGTATGTGATCATTTCTGATTGTGTAGGTAGATACTAAGCGCACATTGTAACTATGCGTATTAAACTTTGTCTCGAATTGAACGTGGCTGCGAGTAGATGTGTTTTATTCCGCTCCCCGTAGATATAGATTTTACACTATCCTAGTTTTCATTAGGTTCTTAAAATTCTAAACCCATCTTGCGAATAAAAATACCCTTGCACTTACCATTAAAAAGCTGTAGCCATGCCATATTTCATACCAGCCGGTGGGACATTGGGGTATTTCAGTAGTTTGACTGTGTAAAGCAATAACTCTTGTAGGGGCTTCACAAACTCGACAGCTAAAATCAAAAGTTTGTACCATTAAGCAGAGTGGATCTAACAAAAATCGTTATTTTTTAATTTATTCTGCCGTTGTCGGCGTGCAAATGTCATCTTAAACTTAGATTAATTATTTTGAACAATTGGGGTATTATGTTAATGAAACCTATATGTATCTAAACATATAAAATGCTTTGTCCTGAATGACTGACCGACAATGCAATCAACGCACAGACTAAACCGCTGATCGTAGAGACCTGAAACTTGGAGGGTGTGTTCTTTGTATGACGTAGGCATCCGATAAGAAAGGATTTTCCGAAATTCTACGTATAAATATTTACATTAATAAAGAACCCTGATTATATAGCATACAAAGCAGGCTCATCACAAAGTTTATAAGAAAAATTAAAATATTTCTCTAGCAAGAAACACTTTCTTATGGAGCTGACACAAACAGATTTTGTATGATTATTTAGAGTAAAGAATTTCTTTTATTATTATAATAGAAGAATTCAGCACGTGCGGATGAAGGTAGGTAGTTAAGACGATTAAGTACAAAGTACAAACTGAATAAACCTGGCCTAGGACCCGATAGGGAGGCACGGCAATTGGCAAAAGATTTAAGTGTGGTACCCATATTATCGGGTACCTAATTGTTGTATATTAAGGTAGAGGTTCGAGGTGACAATCTTGTCACGTTCCACATTGCTAACTGAAAATTTTTATCTCACAATAAAACTGGTGAAACGGAATGTTATCTATGTGTTTATTTTAATTTTTTACACATTTCTGAACACATCTATACTATTAATCTGTTAGGTAAACAAAATCTTTTTGTTATTTTAATCAAAAATGTCGGCGGTTGACAGCTATCCGGCGCAAAAAGCTAAGAAAATTTTGTTTTCCAAGAAAGAAGCTGGTTTTCGAGAAGGAATCGTGTTTTATCTTGGGGAACAATCTAATACCGTCATTGGCGTTTCGCCATAATTAGCTTAGTTGCTAAAAATACGTAGGTAGGTACATTGGCAGAATAGGGATGTTGATGACTTTTGAAAAGCAAAATTCTAATTAGTCCGTCAGTTAGAAAATAAAAAAACAATAGACACGTATTTTTTGCTTTTTTAAATAAATTAAAATATACAGAAATAAAGCGCATTAAAGTTTAGGGTGAGGGGGTCGTGACGTCACTAACCGCAAAACCGCCTACAAAATGTCAGAATAGTGACGTCACGCGAAATTTCAACTCAATATATCGCCGTTATTTTTTGATTACGTAAAAAAAAAAAATACGTGTCCAATATTTTTTAATAATCTACAAGACGGACTAAAATATAAAAATTAGTCAACATGCCCATTAAATGCGATAAATCGCAATAGATTGCCATAATTGAAGAAGAAGAAGAATTTTTTTTGATTTTTTATTGGAAAAGGCAAAAAAGTTATAAAAAGTTATTTATTTATTTATATTCTTTACTTAAAATGAAAAATAAGTTTATTGCGAAATAATCTGATTTTCCTTCAAAAACTAACCCTCAAAGTTGATTGTATCTCATAGTGCACACTGCACAGTACCAAGTTCGTGTTCATTTTGTGTTTGGACGGAATAGCACATTGCCAAGTTTTTGTTGATAGAATAAATAATGCATGTTTTTTATATACAAGGGAATTAAAAGGTTTATTATTATAGAATATATTATAAATTATAATTATTAGTTCCTGCCCGCGCTTTTGGCCGCGGGAAATTTAGTTTATAGCCGTAAAAATTGTTTATCCTGCATGAGCCACCAAATTTGGTACCAAACATCAAAATCAGTTCAAGTTCTCATTGAGGCTATGTTTATTCCCGGAGAGAAATTGTTTTATCTCTACCCCTTTTTTCATTTATAATTGTGATATTTATACTATGAAGATTTATTTAGTTTTTTTGTTTTACCAGAATGTAAAAAACCCTGATTAGGTACCTACGATAAAAAGCATGTGGTTTTGTTTTTGAAATGTGTAGTTTTTTTTTGTTTTTAATAGTTTTAGGTCTAAAAATATAATTTCAAAAAAAATATAATTCTTGTTTACTTAATTGTTTTTGGGTGTTGTTGTTTCTACTAAAAAAGGGTTAAAAAACCATAAATATAGATAGGTACATACCGAGAAATATAAGGTTGAATTCCGGTAGCATCTATAGTTGACATTGTAAGTGGCATGGGATACGTTGTTGATAACCAGAAACTAAAGTCTTCTCTTTGAGCAAAATCGCACACTTCGTTTAAATTACAGAACATGTATGGCATAGTAGAGAATTTTTGTAAACAACTGCCAGGTGCACCTTAAAAAATACATAGTGATAAATACATACATCCTAAATTCTAATAACATATTTTTACTAAATATTTTATTTTTACTAAATATTTTATTTTTACTAAATATTTTATTTTTACTAAATATTTTATTTTTACTAAATATTTTATTTTTACTAAATATGTTATTTTTAAAATATTTTATTTTTATTCCGAAAACTAACTCTTATAGGTAGGTATTAAAAAATAAACTCTTAGTTTCTTGCAGGATACTTTTATCCCGGAACAACGATCCCAGGCACAGATGATATACCTAATACCCCGGGGAAGTTTCGAAATTGATGCGGATGAAAACGGGGCTCAATTATAACTGTACTCGACTGAAATGTCCCGAGTGGTGATAGATGGGTTTATTTATATTGATATAAAATGACCCAAAATGAAGTAGGTAGGTATTTGACTGGATGATCAAAGCACAATAATTTAAAAATATGCGCGCGTGTGCGCATTCAGCAATAACTTACCTAAATCTTGTCCATGAGCTTTACCGTCCGCAATTATATGTAGGAGTGAGTACCCTTCCCAAAGTGCAGTACTACCCCTTGGACAATCATCAGCCATACTATCTTGCGAATGTATTGTGAAATAATAACCTCTTGATTTAGGAACAGGAGGTCGCGGTGCTGGTGTCCCTGGACGACCTTCGGGACCAATATAACCTTTGTAACCCATAGGACCGGTTTGACCTTTTCTACCTCGTAATCCAGCATAACCCTCCAGTCCCCTTTCACCCTGATAACCTTGCTCTCCTTTTTTACCTTTTATACCAGGTATCCCATTGCGGCCAAAAGAGCCAGGCACTCCATCAAGGCCTGGACTTCCATCGGAACCGGGCAAACCGATTTCTCCTCTAGGTCCAGGCTTTATATCAATCGGTTGAATAGAATCGCCTTTACCACCTTTTAAACCTTTTGGTCCGGGGATTCCCGATAAACCTTTTTCTCCTTGGATGCCCATTTTTCCTTTTAATCCTGGTTGTCCTTGATGACCTGGAGAACCACGCCTACCTACATCGCCTTGATCTCCTTTAAAACCTTTAATACCTTTTTGCCCCATAGATCCTTGATCACCACGTTGACCTTTTTGACTGATTGCGAAGCCAACCTCACCAGTATCTCCTCTACTTCCTTGTAGGCCAGGAGCGCCCTCCATTCCTCGATTTCCAGGTATCCCTGGAGGACCACGCATTCCAGCATTGCCGTCCATACCTCTGATTCCTTTTTGACCCTGAAAACTTATGCCTGGGAGACCTTGAATACCTTCAGGTCCATCAGTACCAGTTTCTCCTGGAGCGCCTTTTTGACCCATATTTCCTGGCCACCCCGGGAGGCCTTCGATCCCGTCAGGACTCCTGTCCCCTCGTGGTGCATTTATTCCACTTAATCCAGGTAGTCCCATAGGTCCTTGTCTACCTTTATCCCCCTTATCTCCAGTTCTACCCGCATCACCTGAATCTCCCATATATCCTTTGTCTCCTTGTTCTCCTCTTTGACCTTTGATTCCAAAATAACCATCATCTCCTTTTTCTCCAGGTACTCCTGTGTAACCATCGATACCAAGCTTTCCCATTTCGCCCTTTGTTGCTATGAAAAATCTGGTAACTCCTCGTTCACCAGCTTGGCCCTTAGATCCTGAAGGCCCTCTATATCCAGGTAAACCAGGCAATCCTTTATCTCCAGGAAGTCCTGGAAATCCCATACGACCAGGTTCACCTTCCATCCCTTCCTGTCCTTTGTCACCATCTAGACCATTAAGTCCTAATGCACCTCTTTTTCCTTTTTGTCCTGGCTTACCAAATTCACCTGGTAATCCAGGCATACCTTCAGATCCAATATCTCCAACTTGACCATGTACACCAGGGTAACCGATTTCACCTCTTCCACCTTTATCTCCTCGTTTTCCCGGCAATCCCGGGATACCATTATCACCAAAATCACCTCGTATTCCTTCGATTCCAGTTACAGTCAAACCCGTGTCTCCTCTGTCACCTTTAAATCCTTTTTGTCCTTTTGGACCTGGCGCTCCTGGCGAACCATCAAGTCCAAGTTCGCCAGTATCACCCTTGGAACCAATGACTGCATTTTCTCCTCTGTTACCTTTGCGACCTATTTCGCCAAGAGCACCAACTTTTCCGTAAGAACCCGATGCACCATCATGGCCAGATCTTCCCATAGTGCCGTTATTGCCTCGTATACCCTTACGTCCAGGAAATCCTGGCGGTCCAATCCTTCCTGGATTTCCAAAAAGTCCTGGTGAACCTGATTCACCGCGTTCACCTGGTTTTCCATTTATCCCAGGTTTTCCCATCTGTCCCGGAAAACCTGCAAATCCTTTTGGACCTTGTTCACCACTTTCACCCCGAAAACCTGTCCGTCCAGCCTCTCCCTTTACTCCTTTTGCACCAACATCTCCTTTATATCCGTGTGGTCCTTCCATTCCACGATCACCAAAATGACCTGGAGCTCCGGGTTTCCCCGGAAGTCCAGGTAATCCAGTGCTTCCAGGCCTGGATATACCAGGGAATCCTTTTCGTCCCTTTAAAAAAAAACCTTCATTATTTTTTCGAATAATTTAAATGAATATGAATAAGAAAGGTGAAAACAAGTTAAAAGTGCTAAGTGTGAATTGGACCACACATTATTTTCTGAGTTTTTATAAGTTAATGGTGGATAAATAAAATATAAGGTTGCCTTGAAAAGATTGCCTCTAGCAATAAGGCCGCCTTTTGCTCTGTATCTACTTTTTATGTGTCTTAGTTTTTATTTTCTCTTCTGGGGCAATAAAGCATATTTGATTTGATTTGATTTGATTTGATTTGATAAATAAAATATGCTAAAACTGTAAAAAAAATTGTGTTCGGAGAAATTTTGAAAACAAAAGAATTTCGTGAAAAATTTATGTTGAGTAGTTACGGCGTGAAAGCGTAACGAACAAACCTCACATTTATTTTTATAGTATTAGTTAGGATATTTTATTGTTCAAAGACCTTCATAGGCCATCTAATGAAGGGTCTTTGAACAATTTTAATAAATTGGTGCATACTGCATACGTATTTTGGAAATATAGGTACTAACTAGCTGTTCCCCGCGTTACTTTCAGAATTCCTGCGGTAATTCCGGAAATAGTAGGTACTCTATGTCACTCAGGAACACTGTAGCTTCTTATGACGAAAAGAAATCGTAAGGTAGGTACCCCTGAAAATGTTTTTATGAAATTTCATAATGACCGGTTGAGTGGTTGAGGCGTGAAAGCGATTCCTCAGGAATTCAAAAATACAATTCAAAGTACTCTATGTCTTTTTTGCATAATATAACGGGTGGAGATGACAAATACGACAATAAATGAAAACACAAGCAATATTAATGTATTATAAGAGTATAATGAAACTATCTAATAAGTCCTAATATCGAAATCCCGCGCGAAATCGAAATTTATCATTTATAAAAAAAAAAATCTTCAGCCTGTATTTTTTTCTTAGGTTAGGTAAGTTATTACGGATAGATAAACGACCTCCGGGTAGGTAGTTGTAAACAACCTCCGTATCGGTAATTAACAAAAAAATTAAAACCGACTTCCAAAAACACAAAACAGCACAAAGCTAAAAATAACAAAATACCGATTTAATACAAAAGACAAAAATACACGTAATATAGGTATTATTGGTTTGTGCTACCACTGATCGGTTTGAATTCGGTGCCAAGCCCGCTTGTGTCAGTCCACTTGGGTTGTTCTGCTCACGACGAGCTCGTGGCAGGAGTGGACTTAGCCCATCTACCCATCCGTATTTGGCTTGTCACCGACCGACTTGTCATTATACTCTAATATATTAGTATTGCCGGTGTTTTCATTTATTGTCGTATTGTTGTCTCCATTTTATATAACTTGTGGTAAAATTAGCTGCAAATATTTACAGGGTTGAAGGTATATGTTATAACTATAAGTGCAAAAATCATATTATACCTAAGATCGGTAGTTTTTTAAAATATGAAGAAAATAAGTTCATTGAAAAAAAAATTACAACTACAAGGTACACAACACACGTAGCTGACTAATACGTATAAAAAGGCACACGCCACGCATACAGCAAGCGATGATTAGCTGTTTAGCTCGATCGAGCGACGATTAAGGTCGTTGATCCTAAGATACCGGTGCGTGGCGATGTGTGTGTAAAGCGATTGAGCGGCGAGCGTCTTCACAGGTTGTTTTCTTTTTGATTGATTTAACTTTGTTTAATTTTTTTTTTCTTTTTAATTTATGGGCATGTTTAATATCGGTGTATACTTTCAACCTTGTAAATGTTTGCAGCTAATTTTACCTCACCTTATATAAGTTTCCTGACAACGTATATAGTATATAAAGGGTCTTTCAATAAGGACGGGTCGATTTTGACATGAAATAAAAAAGGCCGTGTGTGAGATTTTAACGATTTTTTTTTTTTATTTGAAAGAGCTATATATGCCATTATGTGTGGAAAATCACATCGTTTAAATGTCCGCCGCGGCTTCTCACGGTGGCACGAATTCGAGTTGTCCAATGTTCAACAACTCTGCCGCATAGTTCGGGTTGAATTTCAGCGATAGCCTGAGCTATGTTGACTTTAAGGGCATCGGTCGATTGTGGCTTATTGGTATAGACCTGCGACTTAAGAAAACCCCACAAAAAAAAGTCTAAAGGTGATAAGTCGCAGGATCTCGGTGGCCAATTCACAATTCAATTTGAAGGACCACCTCGTCTGCCGTAAAATGGGCGCAATGCACGTAACGTTTGCACTAACGAACACTCATTTTGGTAATACATTTTTAACATTTGGACGTGTTGCTCAACCGTGTAACTTGCCATGGTGATTTGGCATTACTAACTGAATAAAAAAATATAGGTTAGAAAGACGACGTTAAAACAAGATGGCCGCCACAGGCTGCCAACATCGACCCGTCCCTATTGAAAGACCCTATATTTTATACTAAATTTCATGAGATTTTACCGGCGTTGATTTCGAAATTCCATTGGGAATTACAAGATAAAAATTAAAAAGTATCCTATTTCCTTTCTTATACCCCTGACAACATCTATGCAAAATTTCATGATGATCGGTTGATTAGTTACGCATGTAACAGCAGAGTTACTTTCGCATTTAGAATTACTCACCGGTGGTCCCATTGGCCCTATTGGGCCTTGCTCTCCATCAGTTCCTACTTGGCCTTTTCTTCCCCATACGCCCGGTCGTCCTGAAATACCTGGAAGGCCAGGCTCTCCCATCTGACCAGGCATTCCTGGTGAGCCATCCACACCTCTCTCACCATAAATTATGGGTAAACCATTTTCACCCCTAGAGCCTTTATAACCTTTATTTCCTGGGAAACCCATAGGTCCGGGTTGACCTGGTAATCCAAATGAACCATATGGACCTACATTACCCTTTTCGCCCGCGTATCCCTTAAATCCCTGTGGACCAACATCACTTAATCCAGGCGATCCCGTATCTCCTTTTTGTCCCCGTAAACCGTCGTAACCCGGACTTCCGTTTGCTCCTTTTCTTCCAGGATATCCTAAGAAATTTTTTTTGTAATAGATAAAGAAATCTGTTCGAACAAAACAAATTGTAAGAAATTAATATTACATATAAGAATATATACCTCGAGGCCCAAGATAACCGATTGGACCAATATCCCCAGTTTTGTTGTACAAATTATCTAGAGAATCTCCTGATTCTCCTTTAAGACCTTGGTCACCCCAGTCTCCAAAATCACCTCTAAAAATAATATTTTTTTGTAGTTTTTTATTTATTTATACTTACATAAATTACTGTTGTTTAAATATGAAAATCACCTAAACTGCAACTTATGGTTGGTAATACGATCAGACAGAAGGCCATAGCCCACAACTATATCTTAAATATGAAAAACTGGTGTCACGATGTTTGTCCGGGATAAACTACAGAACCGATTTTAATTAAATTTTGTACAAGTAACTTGCTTGGTCCAACTTGATAGATACAATATTTTTTATCCTGGAATTTCCATGGGAACCTAAAAATTTAGGCGAAGAACAGTTAATCACTAAAACGGTTGGAACTACATATTTTGACGGGACTTTCATTAGAAATTAGCTTATGAAGGAGTAACTTAAGCTAGTTTTATCAGAGAACTCTGATGAAAGTAGTTACGGGAATTTCAAAACTTAAACCGAACCTTGAACCGATTTTGACGGGACTTTCACTGCTAATTAGAATAGAATAGAGTACCTAGAAGTTTAATTGGTACCAAAACCAAACTAATGGTATAAGTAACAAGTTATGCTACTTTCATCAGATTTCCTGCGGGAACTCCGAAACTCAAGCGGATGAAACCGCGGGGTAGGTACAACTAAATATGCTGTCAGTAAAAAGTTATGACTGTATGAAAACAGCTAGTAATTATTAAAGTCGCGGGACGCCTTTGCAGCATTGGATGCGGGAAGCCCAGTGCTGGTTGTTACTTGTTGTGGCCATTCTTGGGGAGGCCTATGTTCAGCAATGGACGTCTTTCGGTTGATATGATGATGATGATGATATTTAGGTAATTTCCTATTTATTTTAGACAAAATGTATATTTTGTGAATAAATTATTGTTCAGGGTTTGTTACGGGCAACATAAATTGCTCGTTGCTCGGATAATCTTAAGTAGGTACCTACTAAAGTTAATTTTTTGAAAAGTAGCAAAAGCAAACAGTTGATTAGTATAATTAACAAGGTTACTAAACAAACGTTTTTTTAAACTCGAAACCAAAAAGGCTTCTAGTGTGGGATCAAGTAGATCTGTGTGTTGTGAAGTGGATTATTATTATAATTATATTCCATTTGGATTTCATCCATTTTTTTCAATTCCATAGTTTGTATATAATATACGCAATAGTGCAGTTAGTGGATGGATAAAAGGAATACCGCAACCTATTCGTCACCCTGTAATATATTAATGTGGAGGACAAAATTTAAAATTAGAAACTCGTTGGCGATTTAGGAATGTAGTAATTTTTGAAAAGTTGTCATTTCAGGTTCAGGAATAGGTACCGAGTATTCCTTTTAGGAAAGTGAACGTTTCAGACAAGTATTTATTTCAGGAAAATCAAGAAGTGATTTTATGTAGACATTTAGGAACATTTACTAACGACCTAAAGGGATTTTTGTATTCATCATTGATGAATTTTACATGTAGAGAGTGACAGACGGATTCGCCTCTATTACTAGAATATATATATCTACGAGTAAATGTCACCGTGAAACTGTAAAAACCGTTAGATTGTAAACGGTTTGTGCACCCCAATACCCTAAGCTTATGTCTGAACCGTGACCACAACAACAGAATGAAATGGTACCGATCGAATCGATTTCTAACGTGTCAGCAGTCAGCACCTATCACAACGCATTTATCATCTTTGTGTCTACATTTTGCAATGTTATATTTATTGTTAGTTTATAAACTAATGGGTTTTGCGGCTTACGTTCACCTATATATTTTATAATTACTTGATTCCAGCATTTCCTTTAGGTCCGAATAAAAATTGAACTGGAATTGGTGCCTCCTTTCCTGGTTTTCCAGGGATACCGTCTCGACCAGATAAGCCGTTGCGTCCTGGTGTTCCAGGTTGCCCCATGACACCTGCCACTCCTTTCAATCCTCTTGGGCCAAAATCTCCTGGTAAGCCTTGAGCACCTTGATCACCTGGCAGTCCGTTTAAACCAGGAAAACCTGCAAAAATAGACATAAGTAGCATCTTTTATTTTATTTATGTAGATACTAGATAGGCAACTTTTTCCTACAGTTTTACCTGCACGAGTTATGGAATGGGCATGACGACTAAATTTTAATTGTTGTACCTAGATGAATAAAAAATATTGGACACGTATTTTTCCTTTTTTTACGTAAGTAATCAAAAAATATGGGGATACATTGAGTAGAAACTCCGTGTGACGTTACACCTAGGTACACTTTATACTTAGGTATAGTTATTATATGGCGACATACACCTAAACTTGCGTTTTATATAAATATTTTTTCTATCTAACTGAACGACTAAATAAAATTTTGATATTGGATCTATGCCAGTTTTTTTTTATTTGGTAAAGTAAAATGCACTAGTGCGTAATAGTCAACTTTCCGAGCGTTAAACAGCTACGTAATATAGCACTTTTTGAGCAACTGTATTAAAATACGATGTTTTTCAACACACTCTTGTGAAGGCGCTAAGTTATGGTAGATACTTAAGTAGGTACTTTAACTTAACGTAGGTTGTGGAATGCCGTCACAAAGTAGGTAAAAGTGTATGAAGTACAAATAATATAATATCTAAAATAAGGAGGCAAACTCACGCGTGTGTTAACAGCGGCTTTAATAAGTAATAAGTGCAGTAATAAGTATGTATCGGTGAGTACAGATGTGCTTTACGAAAGAGTGTGTTGAAATAGTATATTTCATTACAAGTGCGGAAAGGCTGTCATTGCAAAGAGTTCCGACAAATGTCGACCCGAGCCGAGGCGCAGCCGAAGGTGAGGTGATTTATGTAAAATAAAATTCACTCATTTTTTTAGCTAATTCCTATTTTTATTTTGACTTTCCTTGCATTCGTAATGAAAAGCACAGTGTTATCCTCGGGAGAAAGACTTATTTAGTCCCTCGATCTATTGGCCAAACCCCGTCTCGGGACTAAATAAGTTACTTTCACCCCTAGGATAACAATGTACTATTACAGTTTTATAAAAGTACTGAACGTTAATCACCGCATTCTATAACGCAGAACGGTTATATAATGGTCGTCACATAGGATAATGTGAAGTATCACTCCGGGCCGCACATTCGAGGATTGCAATTGATTGTTGATGGATTGTTGACCAATTGATTTCATTGACATATTTTTCAGGGCTATAAAATGAAGTGTTTCTTGGTATAAGTGATTTAAACTACTCAATTGAATATTACCTATTATGTGCAGTTATGATAATATTATTTTCTACCATGTTTTTTCTGTCGTGGGTCGCACTTTGATGACCACTGATCCAGCGAATTAAAATTCAGTCATTTCGTGAAACAGCTAAAGGACAATGACCAAAAATATATGGAGCTTGGTCCAAATGTCCACCACTAACGAGACCTATGTTGACTAATTGACTTATAGTCCACTAAATACTGAGTCATTATAACTAGACCGCAACCAAAAATATGCTGTCAGTAAAAAGTTATGGCTGTATGAAAAGTCATGTTTTGGCCTCAGCGAATGCAAAAATGCATTACTTGCTAGGGAATTTACTTTGAAAAATCCAGACAGTATGAATTATTTCTAAGAGCGAAAGGGATAAAACTAGTGTTATATCCAATTTGCACGGGGTTTTTGATGAATCTTGCGCACAATTAAAATCAATTTAAATAAATAGTTAAGTAAAAAAAATATTACTATATCTTTACTATAGTCAAAATATATTTTTCATTACTCATGCTCGGAAAGTAGGTCTGAAATTGCCTGAGAAGCGGGTTGAAAGTAGCCCTTTTCAGCCCTAGGGAGAATCGCTTTCAACTGACAACTGTCAAATTATTAAAAAAAAACTAGGTCTATTTTCACATTTCTATTGAACCATGTTTCAACTTTCTATACAGCCAGCGCGATGTAAAATTGAAATAACGTAAAGTTTAAGTAGGTATTAATTAAAATAAAATTCACTCACTTTTTCTTAAGCTAATTCCTATTTATATTTTTTTTTTCTTTAATTAATACTTAATAATTAAAGAAAATATTTTTTTTAGGTCGCCACAATGTAAATAAAAAATACTGGCTGAAGAATAGCTAGCCGGCCAAAGAAAAAGAAATAGGTGGGAAAGTGTCAAGGGACTATTCGATCTTCACTCATTTTTTCTTTAGCTAATTCCTATTTTTATTTTGACTTTCCTTGCATTCGTAATGAAAAGCACAGTGTTACCCTCGGGAGAAAGTAACTTATTTAGTGCCTCGAACTATTGGCGCCCTCGCTACGCTCGGGCGCCAAACCCCGTCTCGGCACTAAATGAGTTACTTTCACCCCTTGGATAACAATGTACTATTACACTTCAGTAGCTCAAACATGTAGGTTTTGCTGCCTGAAATCAGTGAGCAAAATGCGATTTTGCTCACGGAGTGAGACAAAGTAACTTTTTAATTTTTGTTTTCAGAAAGCCGCGAATATCTTATTCAGCCTTGGGTTAATCATACAATTCGAAACATTTACACTCTATCTCTTTCCCACCATTAGAAAGAGAGAGAGAGAGACAAAGACCAGCCCTTTCGAAGTTCCGATTTTGAATTCGACCTCAAAGACAAACACGTTTGGAATTTGTATTAACTTAAGAAATTTTGCAAAAAGATAATTATGTCTTTTAATGTAATTAATTGAATTTTTAACTTATTGTTGTATTTAAACGAAAATAAGTATTTACTGCAAATAAAACTTATATTTAACCTGTAAATAACTATTATCTCCTAAAGTGTTCTCGCTGCTGAAGTGAAAAATTATGTGTGTTACACGAGAGCAAAGTTTTTTGCATCTCGTGCCTTTGAATCCCTCGCCACACTCATGATTCAACTTTAGAATCACTCGCTACGCTCGTGATTCAATCGTTGCAACCTTCGCTTGCTTAGGATTTAGTTTTATCATTAAGCAGTTTTACAAAACTGAGCTAGATACTTACTACGATTAGAAACTTCGTTGCCCACTAAGTGAACGCTTGAAACACAATCCCAAACGTTTTGAATAGCAAACATTCACAAATTAGTATTCTCTGTATGAGTACCATAAGTTACGTTGTCTATGTATGTTTTGGAGTGAGATATTGTTTGGGCACTTTTAAGTAGGAGAAAACAATTTTTGTGGGTACCTACTTTGTCATAAAGCGGCGTGTTATGATAATAACTAGTTGTCGTCCCATTTTGTAAAACAGCTAGCTGGTCTGTAATATGACGGATTCTACAATTCAGCAGCGACACACACCATTGTAGTTTTTTAAGTTGATCAGGTATTTACCTACTAAAAATTGTGTTTTATAATATTTATTCTTACCATCATCGCCACGAATGCCTTTTTCCGGCTTAACTAAATCCTCAGGTGGTTCTAAAAGTCTGCCTTTTGGTCCTGGAGGCCCTTGAGGACCGGCAGCGCCGGAAGGACCTTTAGTTCCTTTAGGCCCTTTTTCTCCCTTTATTCCTGGTTTTCCTGCTGCACCTTTAACCCCTCTTGCACCCGGTAAACCTTCATAACCTGGAGGTCCTTTTTGACCAGTAAATCCTTGATCTCCGTCCTGACCCTTAAGTCCAGGTAAACCTTAAAAATATTAAGTGACTATACTTACACAACTGCTTGAAACTTAATTAAAGTATTATGTCAAATAAAGGCTAAAGTCTTACCAGAGGGACAAAATGGACAGTCATCTCCGCGTATTCCCTTGGGTCCAGGATATCCATTAAGGCCAGGGCGACCAGGTTCTCCAACAGGACCAGGCCGACCTCGTGGACCGATTTCCCCTGGAGGTCCTACTTCATGAATAAATGCTCCTGGTAAGCCTGGAGGGCCCATCAATCCTGTATCACCCCTATCTCCTCTTGCACCTGGTATACCGTTGACACCATCCGCACCCTCTTCACCTTCCGGACCAACTACAGTGGCTCCTGGAAATCCTTTCATTCCGACTAGTCCTTGTATTCCACGTTCTCCCTCCAGACCACGAGGACCTGTTACTCCGTTGAATCCCTGATTTCCTGGTTCTCCTTTACGAGAAATTCCTGGATTTCCCGGTTTACCAGGCAAACCTTTTATGCCTGGTGGTCCGGTTGGACCCATAATACCGGGTACACCCCGTTGTCCATCTAAACCTCTTTCACCCTTTGGACCTGTTGGACCTTCGGGTCCTTGAGGACCCATGGAACCTATAGATGGAGGAATATCTAATCTTTCATCATAAATTCCTGGGTCTCCTTCAAAACCTTGCTCACCAGGATTTCCATCGAACCCGTCTTCACCCAACTCTCCTGGCGTTCCGTCATCACCATTTTCACCTTCGTATCCTTGTACACCTTTATCTCCCTTACTGCCAGGGGGCCCTTGAGGTCCTGGGTGACCCGGTTTTCCTCTTGGTCCTTCATCACCTTGTTCGCCTTTGTTACCTTTAATGCCATTGGATCCATAAAGTCCCTGTAATAGAAAAAAACATTGGTTAAAAAAAAACAACATCTATCGCGAAGATTCCCGACATCAGAATCATATCCCTCTTATAACGTACTCACGGTAAGACAGATTTACATACTTCGAGTGCTTGTAAGATACCACTCACATGTCTCCGCATTTGTTGACCCCACAAAACCCACTAACCGCAACATAATATGTCCCGTTGTCGCTCATAGAACAGTTTTCGCTAAGAGACATCAACTCTTGTTGGGCCCACATCTTTACAGTAAAACAGAAACTAAAAACTTGGCTAGCCACCCTAAATTACAATGAAACGGAAGACCTCTTGCATATGTACTATACTACCTAAGTCTCCCAAATGTACACAGATTCACACGTAGACACATACACATACTAACGCACACACCATACGCTCAATTACATACGCATGTACACATAAATACATTATATGCATACATTACTTACTTACCTACTAACCTAAGGCACGGAGACCAGGAGGGTTGAAATATTATAATTATTGTATTATAAGTAGTGTATTACAGATCTTACAGTATTTATATTGTTTAGGTACTTTGTATTATGTAATGTTTATTTGAGTAAGAATTATTTACTTGTATTTTTTGCTATTATTCATCTTTTATATTTTTATGTTTAGTTGGTGTATTTATATTTATATACAGTATGAGTATCATTTTTGCCTCTTCTTTTGTTACCCGTGTCCGTGCGTGACAGCGGGCTGCCAACTGAAAACCAGCACTAGGTGTTCCCGCACCTAGCTAATGCTGATTTGGTGACCCTTTCGGCAGAGCATGCAAGAGATAATATTATCTATGTCTCTTTACATTAGGCACTGTTTATGTTTGTTTCTTTTTCTTGTGTGTTGTGCTGAAATAAATGTATTTTCTTCTTCCTTCTCCTTCAAATACAGGCATTGCCTAGTTTAACCTCCAGTCTCCCACAAATGGTTTCCTATATTGAAGTTGTATTTGTTAAAGTTGTATTTTGTAAAAAATATATTTTGTGATTAAATAAATAAACTTATTATTATTATTATATTATTAATTGAAAACTCATGATAAAATTTAGTATTAGGTAGGTACCTACTATTTGAAATGGAGCTAGTAAATATTTCTACTACAGTTTTTTTTAAAGGTGATTTTTCAAATATTTATAAGGTCAGTACCTACCTAAAATTTACGATAGATTTTAAAACAATAATAATGAAATACAATAATAATGAAAAAATGTATAAATTAAAGAATAACTATTAATATTTGTAAAATTATTGAATAATTAAATTAAAATAAAAAATGCAATAGGTAAAACTAGCTTGCATGAAGCCCTCATTATTAAGGGCGAAGGCCTCCTTCAGAGAGTAAGTTATTAATACGCAGGCTCTAACTTATTTGAGGTATTTGTCTCTGAAGGGTTGCGATCTTTTCTCCATGGGGACCGGCCGAATTGGGAGATTGAGCCTCCTGTTACTATTTTGTTCCATTGTGCTCTTAGCCAGTACTTATTCTTGCGTAGTACCTACCTACTTTCAGTGTCGTAATCAAGTTTTGGTTTCAGTAGGATGTAGTTCTTCATAGTAGTTGTCCTAGTTTTCTTTACAGGTTGTTTTTGTTTTTTATGGTCCCTTGGGTGTTAAGTGTCACTGTTTCGGGTGATTCAGATAAAATTCTTTTATTTGAATGGTATTGTGGTATTTTTTTTTGGATAATACAATGAGCTTGTCATATATTTTTATAAAGGCATTATCAGAGAGAAGGTAATCACTACGTTTTATGCCTGATTCTATTTCTTCTTTTACCTGGGATTGCAGATCTCTGCGTTTGCTCAAAACTTCTAGGGGGTAAGCCTAGCTGTTTTAAATATAATAATATGGTGAGCTTTTTAGCCATTTTTGGTTTCTGATCTTATCGCCTTTTTTATCAAGCTTTCTTTTTTATTTTCATATTGCAAGTTAATGTAGTTGCTTATTATATTTTATTTATTTTGGAGGAAAACCTTACGGCTAATATAACAAAAATAATATATAAAATAGCAGACAACAGCCATTCGCGGAATTCACAAATAGATTATTATCTAGTAGGTACCTATTGCTTTTTCTAGATCATGATAGGATTTTTCTCGTTCTTACACTCCAAAAATAATTTAAAAATTTACGTTTAATGTTACACAATCCCTAAATTGACTCTATACTTAAGTCTCAATAACCACCTTCCTAATTTGTATTTTTAACAAATACATTTTAGAACATATAAAAAAAAAATCGTGAAATATATGTGTTATTTTTTTCATTTATACAAGGTTCTAAAGTAGATACAAACATCCTTTTAGCGTTTTTGCTACATTTTTGTTAATTTAAATTATACAATATACATGCCGGCGACCTAGGATTGTATTCCAATGCCAGCGTCAGATTTTCGAATATGACTACTTTACCTTATTTTATTTATTTATTTATTTCAAATAACCATATAATCCTTACAGGCTAACCTGATGAGATTATATGACGACTTTAAGCATTTAAATACATTTTAAGGCTTACTTAAAAGTTAACACAAACAAAGTAATTTTTGTGAATTCATTCAGAGAACAGGTCCTATGGCAACCTATGTCTACTGTTTTTGCCACCAGTAGGTAAGTTCAGTAACACATCGAAAGAAAATAATAGTCGTACTTACGATTGGTCCTCTTGACCCTATTTCTCCTTTGATACCCTTATCGCCTTGTTTCCCACTTTCTCCTCTGGCGCCCTTATTTCCTTTTGATGCGATCGTAATGTTGAATTGTGCGTCATCCACAATTATAACCTTTGCCGGTTTTCCTGGTTCACCGTGGTCGCCTTGTTCCCCTTTTTGACCCTGTGGCCCGACTACGTCGTCGCCAAGATTACCTCTTTCTCCCATAATGCCACGGGGTCCTTTTGGACCCTAGAACAACAACAGTCAATTTTAAAATTTTAAATCGTACCCAAAACCATAATGAATTGCTATATAGTAGGTATAGTACCTACGTAATGTAATGACCAAACCTCGCTGTTTCAATCATGCTAATTTTGGAATTACCTTGGGAACTCAGGAACTTTTATCCGGATGAAAAGTGTGCTGTATCACAAAAAGATGCTGTAGCTTCCCATTTGTCAAAGAGTTTTTAGAATCTGTTCAGTAGTTTCAGAGATTATCCCCATCATCGAAATATACAAACTTTATCTGTTATTAATATTAGTGTATAAATAAAAGTCGGCAAGACAGTTTCCGATTTCGAATGTCCGATTCCGACCAACGCCTCCAACTAGTGATCTTGTATACGTAAATAAATATGTTTAGAAGTCAGCCTCTGCATTATGAATTTCAATTTCAAAATGACTTCAAATTTACGAAGACGTGTTGTTTTTAATATTTGACCATCAAAGTAAGTAGGTATAAATAGGATAACCGTTCAAGAGTTTTAAATTAAGTCGAAATGTAAAAAATATTCGGTGTTATGACACTTAAGTTACCCACCTCGTCGCCTTCATCACCGGGCGAGCCACTATCACCTCTCCAACCAGAGGGTCCTTGTGGACCAGGTGCACCATGATACCCAGGTACGCCCGCATCACCTTTATTACCGTGGGAATTGGCGCCTCCCTCACCAGCTTGACCTTGGAAACCTTTTTCACCAGGAAAACCCGGTGTACCTCTATCACCAGGAGGTCCTATATTTCCAGGAGGGCCCATGACGCCATCAACACCACTGCAGCCATCAAGTCCTGGAATTCCTATGATTCCATCCAAACCTTGACGGCCCTGTGAAAAAAGTAATAAGTTAGCTAATTTTACACATTTAGATTATTATCTAATAAAAGGTAACCATACTTATGTAAGTTCGATTATAATGTAATATTACTTACCTACTAGCTGTGCCCCGCGGTTTCACCCGCGTGAGTTTCGAAATTCGCGCAAGAACTCCAAATTAGCCTAATTTAAGTACTTCTTTATATAACATCAGTTAATTAGCAGTGAAAGTCCCGTGTAAATTGATCCAACCATTTCGGAGATTCACCCGCGTGAATTTCGGAATTCCCGCAGGAACTCCAAACTTCTTTCATAAGAACCTTCTCCTTACAATAATAAACACAACAAAAAAATAATTAGCGAAATTGTTCACAAGTGTTGTGAACAAGGGAAATAGGGATTCATTTTCAGCTATAGCTGACCCCCGCGGTTTCACCTGCGGTAATTTCGGAGTTCCTGCGGGAATTCCGGGATAAAAAGTTCTCTATGTCACTCAGGATCACTTTAGCTTCGTATTTATAAGTAAAAGATTTTCAAAATCGGTTTAGTAGATCCACAGATTACAATCTCACAAACCCCGCAGTTCCTGCGGGAGTTCCGGGATAAAAAGTACCCTATGTCAGTTATGTCACTCAGGATCACTGTAGCTTCTTATAATGAAAGAATTTTTAAAATCGGTTCAGTAGATCCAGAGATTATACCTACCTCCTACAACCTCTCAAACACAAAATCTCCGGAGTTCCCGCGAGATTTCCGGAATAAAAAGCATTCTATGGCACGTAGGATCACTGTAGCTTCCTATAAGTGAAATCATTTTCAAAATCGGTTCAGTATATCCAGAGAATATTCCCTACAACATCACAAACTCACAAACGCACCACAAACTTTAGCTCTTTATAGTATTAAGTATACTTAGAATATGGATGCAAGTTTGGTAATAATGCACTATCATGGTAGGTACCATCGAGCTGATCTGATGATGGAGTCGGGATTTAGGGATTGAGACCTCCTGATAGTAAATAGTAGAAGAAAGTCTTGTTTTGCGCTCATTTGTTTTGTTCTCATGATCACCTTCCATTACAAATGATAAAGCTTGTTAAAAAAATTCCACCATCCTCAGAACTTATTGATTGAACTGTTATTTATATCTAAGTATTTAGGCACCTATTGTATTTTAGGCAGGCGCGGATATACGATTTTGGTTGCACCACGAAATTTTAATTTATAGAGTCAGATATTTTAAAGAAGGTACTTAATTTGGTCGTCAGAGGGAAGAATGCACCCACTTCCCCCACCCCGTAAATCCGCGCCTGTGCTTAGGGGCCGTTCAAGTATTACGTAAGCACTATAGGGGGGCGGAGGGGTCTTTGCTTTGCTTATTTTTGATGACATAGGGAGTGGGGAGATCTAAATGGTGATTACGTCAGCAGTAATTATTTACATTTTTACACATATGGCAACCCTCATATTGTCTATGCTTTAAATGCATTTAAGGGATTTCTACAAATAATGACCTTATTTCTAGACTTCTAACTGCTGCAGCTGCTCATGAATCCATCAATTGTACCAATGTTTACGTAAGCATGGGGGGAGGGGTAAGCGCTTTGCTTACTTTTGCTGACAAGGGCTTCCCCTTGGGTTAATAATTGCAAAAAATCTACTTACGTAGTACTTGAACGGCCCCTTAAGGAAAAAGTTTTGTTATTACTGTATAGTGTATACCTAATTTACTACTATATTTTTTATAGTAAAATGGTATTAAAAATATAGAAACCAAAACTCACCTGTGGTCCATCAAAACCTGTAGGCCCATAATTACCATCGCTTCCCTGAAAAACATGCGAACAAAATATGTTAGGAATTGTTCTCGTATAATGATTTCGATTCGATACCTATATAAAACTTTTATGCTTAGACGTTTAGTTCATCAAAAAAACCAGCCATTGATCTCTGATAATATAATGTGAGCGGAAGATATCCTTATATTATCCGCTAGCAATATCTTTATAGGGATAAAAAACGTCTTTTTAGAATTATTAGCAGTATTAATAAAATTTATGTATAACTATTTTTAATAGGTACCTACACAGTTGCTCAAATAGTGCTATATAATATTATGAAAATATTTCTAGTATGCGGAAACTTGACGATTACGCACTAGTGCTTTTTACTTTACCAAATTGTAAATAAACTCAAAATTTATTTATCCTTCAAAGAGTATTTAGTTTCAACTTCTTTACTTACTTAGTTACTTACTTACTTAGTAAAGAGTAAGTAGTAGTAGGAAGTAGACATTATTTTATCATAATTATGCAAATTTCCATGGAAGAAAGAATTACGTCTATTTTTAATACAAATGCGATTGTTATTAAATATTTAAGCAATAATTAAATTATTATTATTTACAAATTTTACATTATTTATTAAAAAAGAAAAAGAAAAACTCTAACTAGCCAATTTCATAAATTTTTCACTAGGTAGGTATACAACGTGTTTATGAATTAACTGAAAACCTAATTCACCCCATTTAAAAAAAATAAACAATAATATGACTAAAATATATTTTATGTAGAAAAGTTTGGAGGTGACCTATCTACGAAATTCCAAGCGCTACGCCCGCGCCTGCCGGTTCGAATTTTTTTGCTGCGGGCGGCGTACTCGCCAAATATTTTATTATAAATAATTTAGACATAGGCTGTCAAAAATGAAAAAATATAACCTATATTAAAACATAGTGCGATCGATTCGCTAGTTGATTCTGAGCAAACTACTTTCTAGTTTTCAGTTAATTCATTAACACGTTGTATATTTGTTTTGATCGTCAAAATAGGTTTAAAACCATTTAAATTTTAAATGTTGACGTTGACTGCAACACAGTTTAGATAGGTACCTATTCATTCATCATTTACAAGCTTTGGTATACACAGGGTTTGGTACTTAATGATGATTTAATGATAAAGATTTACAATATTAACTACATCGTATAACATTAATAAGTAACAAATTTTCATGTTAGTCAGAATTCTTACCTATTGTTTTATTCTAATTTTTTCACAACTGTACCTATTAAAAACAGTTGTTCAGTACACGTGCAGGACTGTCATTCCAACTCGTTCCGACTGCTGACCCTCACCTTCGGCTCGGGTCAACATTATTCGGAGTTTGTTGCAACAACAGACTTTCCACACTTGTAATGCAATGTACTATTTAACCACTTGCGTGTATGACCTTGAAAGGACAGCAATGGGTACTGCGTTTGTAATTTATTTACATTAAAACTCACCCTTTCTCCCTTATCACCCATATCACCCATTTCTCCACTGTCACCATATTCTCCTGGTTGCCCCTCACGACCTTCGGGTCCATCTTCGCCATAGTCCCCGGGGGATCCAGGAATTCCTGGTGGTCCTGGATTTCCACGATCTCCTTTGATTCCGGAACACTCGCATACTGTCTGGTTACAAACCTGTTTTAAGATAAAATTAAATGTATCTACCTACTATAAGTATTATATTTTGTACCTATCTATTTATTTAAAAGTAACATAAATAAGGTAAACACAATAGAAAAAAATAGAAGGAACATCGCCTCAGTTTACTCGTAGTATGAAAACAAATTAATAAAATGAAATCGGTTAAAACCAGTATCGCCGGCTAGGTTTATATTTATATTATATCCTGGAAATCCCGCGGTAACTCCAAAATTACCGCGGGTGAAACCGCGGGGACAGCGAGTTTGAATCATGTTTTACTTAATTTAGTATATCTACCCATTATGTTCTTTTTCTGTATTACCTATATTAGTGTTCTGAACATAGATCTATCATATACATCACATAGGTCTATCACACCAAAGTAAGTGATATAATAAATTTGTAAGTGACATACGTATATAATGCTAGAATGATGTCATCATTAACAACATATTCTGCAAAATCCATTTCAGTTGTCACTGCATATACCTACTTACCTACAATTTATTCTGATGAAGTCAGTAACGTGCTTGTTCTCAATTACTGTTGTCTAACTGCTGCAAGGCTAACATTACTACTATAACGTCATTATTTTATGACATAAGCTTGTATGCTTTTGCAATACAATATTTAGGTACCTTAAACCTATTCATAAAAGTAGCCGTCCCCTTGGGCTTTGAACTGCTGACTGTTGAACTCATTAGTCGCGGAAAAGTATTAAACCCAACTAGCAAAATTACGTCATGCTTATGATAGTTTTATATCTAACTTTTAGCTGTTATTCAATTTACTTATATAAAATACTAGCTTTGCCCTGCGGTTTCACCCGCGTGAGTTTTGGTATTCCGGTAAGAACTCCAAAGTAGCCTAATTTACTTCTTTCAACATCAGCTAATTAACAGTGAAAGTTCCGTCAAAATCGGTCCCGCCATTTCGGAGATTCACCCGCGTGAGTTTCGGAATTGCCGCAGGATCTTTAAACTTCTTTTATACAAACCCTTGTCCTGACAGTAACGAACACAATATTTTTTTGTGTGGTAACAATATGTTTTTGCTTATCGGCGTCCATTTTTCGTTTTTATGTACCTGACGTGGCCACAACTAATTAAGAACGGATCAATTCATGATGTGACCGACTAATTTTTTAATTTTCCTAAATTAAATTCACAGGTTATGAGAGCATGGTTGGTTAGTTTGGTAGTTTTGGTTGAATGATTGATGGATCAACGCACAGCCTAAACCGCTGATCGTAGAGACCTGAAACTTGGAGGCTGTGTTCTTTGTTTGACATAGGCATCCGATAAAAATTTGAAAATTGAATTTGAAAATTCAACCGCTAAGGGGATGAAAACGGGTTGCAAAGTTTGTATGGAACAATTCCGCGGGAACTTCGAAATTATCGCGGGTGAAACCGCGCGGGACAGCTGCTAGTCTTTACATAAAATGAAGTAGGTAATCATTAAAACGACTCTGAGTGCGGACGTTATTTCTTAAACTAATGAATGTATACCCAAGTGCATATATTTTTGTAATTGTTTTGAGTTTTTAAAAAACCTTAATAACTAACCGCCGCACTCAGAGTCGACTTTAATGATTACTTAGTTAAGTATAGATTTTTAAAACAAAACTGCCGCAATCAAACAAATTTAATAAATTAATGTTAATTGGTATTTAACTAATTAAGTTACATCTTATTAAATGCCAATTAACATTAATTTACTGAACGTCTCTGATTGCGGCAATTTGATTTTAAAAATCTATACCTACTTAACTAAGTAATCATTAAAGTTGACTCTGAGTGCGGCCGTAAGTTCTTAAACTAATGTAAGTATAAGTACCTAAGTAATTTTGAGTTACTTATGTAAAGAATGATGCGCGGCGAAGGCGGCGCGGCGCGTTATTTCTTGACATTGAAATGACTGAGTGCGAAGAAAAAAGTTTTGTTATTTTTTCTTTTCAGTTTTTTCAGCGGTTTAATTTTTTGTTAAAAAAACCTAATTACTACATGCTTAATTACAGTAGCCTATATGTTCATCAGGCCACCCCCACCGGAAACCGAACCCGGAACCTCTTGCATAGCGGTGATGTATATAGTGAGTAGTGACCACTGTGCCAACCGGGTCGTCGTCGCCGAAATTAGTTATATCTACCTAATATAAGTGTAGGTATATAATTTACGTCTTTGAATTTACTCTACATTTGCTAACAAGACGATCTATTTCAGTTTATTACGTGACCGTTTAAAACAATGAATTTGGTATTGTTATGACATTTATAGGCTCGACTCAATTTACATGATGGCATTATGACACACACTGGCAAACGGATTTTAAACACTTGCCTAATAATACGAGTATGATC
This sequence comes from Zygaena filipendulae, assembly GCA_907165275.2. NCBI lineage: Eukaryota > Metazoa > Arthropoda > Insecta > Lepidoptera > Zygaenidae > Zygaena > Zygaena filipendulae. The sequence goes on from OU015649.1 coordinate 7,685,818, forward strand.
AAGTATGATCAATTTATTTCAATGAATCACTCTATTTAATGACACTTTACGATTCAAATTAATGTATAGCAGATTGCTTTATTTTGAGCGAAGAATCAATGCCATTTTTTATTTCTAAAGGTTCCCGTTTTTCCACAGCAAGTCACTTTGACATTTCCTTACTCTACCTATACCGACGTATAATATATTCTTTAAGTTATCGTGTGAGTTACCAGGAGGAGTTCTTCATCAGGAGTTATTTCAATCTATAATTTATTTTATTAAATCCTATATTTTGTAAGTAAATTACTATTTTATTATTATTATTTTACTGCTACTGAGTTTAACTCTCCTAAAATAATGAAGCGTAAAATGTGACAGTCTCCATACTTGACTGTGTCACTGAACATCTGTAAATGTTTAAAGTGTAATACTGTTTTGTCTGTTGTTCTCATTATTCGGTCCAGTCCCATTCAGTACTGAACCGCTGACCTATGAAATGGCCTATTTTTTAATGTTTTTGGATATTATCGAAATTTTTGGAACGAAATTTTTTTTCCATGATTTTGGTGTGATTTCCAAATTTCCGCGGGAACTATTTCCCGGGATGGTACCTACCTACCTACTTAAAATAATTCCTTTGCAGAGCTGAGTGGTAACAAATACCTATCACAAACGTTTTCGTATCTATAAGTGATTAATCCTAAGTTAGGTAAACTTAGGATTAGGCGATAGGTACCTATTTACTTGAAAGTAATTATAGAGTTCCTGTGAGTCTTTGATTACATTCTTTCACCGAATATTATAAATGTGAAAGTAAGTTTGTTTGTTTGTTTCTTTGTTACGCGTTCACGGCTAAACCGCTCAACCGATCACCACGAAATTCACATTTCGAAATTAACACGGAAGAAATTACATAAAATTTTGCATACCGCCTACACGTTGTCAAGGGTAGGTACAGAAAAAAAAACAGCGTAGTAAGTACTTTTATCTAGGAATACGCGCGGGATCTCAGAAACTAGCGCGGATGAAACCGCGGGGAACAGCTAGTTGAATAATATTTCTAAATTACAACATGTCTGTAATTAATTTATGTAAGTAAGTATATGTATAGTATTAAAGTTACATAGTACTATCCAACGCACTGGAGGGTGTCTTCAAAACACTGGATTGGAACGTACTGGGTATCAACATCGATGGCGTATATCTCAGTCACCTTCGCTTTGCCGACGACATAGTGTTGATGGCAGAATCGCTGAAGGATTTGCAGAAAATGCTGCACAGCCTCAATGCTGCTTCAATGTCAGTCGGTCTGCGGATGTATTTGGACAAGACCAAGGTCATGTTCAACGACTGTATTACTCCGGAGCCGATCTTGATCAATGGTGAAGCGCTCGAAGTTGTCCAAGAATATGTTTACCTCGGGCAGACATTGCAGCTAAGTAGAGACAACTTCGAACGTGAAATCACAAGAAGGGTGCAGCTGGGCTGGGCAGTATTTGGGAAGCTACGTCTTTTCGTCGCCACTACCGCAGTGTCTGAAGAGTAACAATCAGTGCGTCCTACCCGTCATGACATATGGAGCCGAGACGTGGAACATGACGGTCAGGCTGGCTCACCGACTGCACGTCGCTCAGCGAGCTATGAAAGATCTATGCTCGGTATTTCGCTGCGGGATAGAATCCGTAACGAAATCATCCGGCAGAGGACCAAAGTTGTATAGATCATCCAGAAGTGTAGCAAGCTGAAGTAGCAGTGGGCTGGTCACATCTGTCGCAGAACCGATGAGCGTTGGAGTAGACGGGTTCTGGAATGGAGACAACCGTGTCGATAAGCGTAGTGTTGGACGCCCACCTGCGTCGGTCGGTCGGTTAGTAATCGGTGAAATCAATCTGGTAATTTCCTCCTTTACATAATATCCTATTACTAACAAAGATCTTCTCCGCTAATAGGATAACTGTTACCCTTAGAGTTTACAACTTTATAGAGAAGCTATATTGAGGGATGATCTCCTCTATCTTTTAAAAGTGCCTACAAAAGCGCACGGCTCAGCCGTGTATTGATAAAATCGTTTATTCCAACTTGTCCGATCAGAGTAGTTCGATGATCGAACTTAAATGTTAATAATTATGTGGGCGACCGAGCTTCGCTCGTAGCGCCATAGTAGCGCCGTAGTTGTTAAGTAGAAAAGACTGCTTTTTCCAATGATTTTCATGAAATATAGTTTCGGGGGCGATTAATCGATCTAGCAAGGTTTCTTTTTTAGAAAACGTCTTTTTATCCGTGTATGAAAAATGAGTGTTTGGTCAGTAGGTACCGCTCTACCAAAGCTGTTTCCGAGATTCAGATTTTATATAATCGGCTACTTGACAAAATTTTTTTTAGTCCGTCGTCGTGTAGATTAATAAAAAATATTGGACACGTGTTTTTTCTTTTTTTACGTGGTCAAAAAATAACGGCCATGACGCCATGATTTCGCGTGACGTCACAACCCGGTGCAGTTTGTACGGGGCTTATACCGAATACCTAATGACGTCACGACTCCCCCACCCTAAACTTTAATGCGCTTTATTTATGTTTATTTTCATTAATAAAAATACGTGTCTATTATTTTTTTATTTTCTAACTGACGGACTAATTATAATTTTATTTTCATACCCTAGTAGATAGATATAGATAAAGTTTGTGTTAGGGGAGAGTTGGCTATCTATTACCGCGCGGTTTATAATTTCGCGCCCCTTGGTTTCTCTAAAACTATCAAAAATACGCGCCAGAAATGTTAATAAAACCGTAGATCCACGCTCCTCTTACTCTACTCGAGTACTGTCAGCTCCCACAGAGCAACCAGAGAGCGGTATTATATATCAAAACACGTGCGAAATGAACGAGTAGGTATGAAATACCTATGGCAAATTTTACAGAAAGCGACTTTCGGGACACGGTAGGACACTGTCGTATAAAAGATGGCTGATCTTCCTGCGAAAAACAAAACACATTTGTGAAAGCTACAGTCTGTAGACTGTAGACTGTAGGTACATATTTCCAATTCGGACTCAAGGCTTCCACTAGTTAGTAGGTTTTTTTTATCAAATTAATGCGGGTGAAACCGAGGGGTGCAGCTAGTAATTATTGTGTAGGTAGGTACCTACTGACTAAGTTTTTTTATTAATGTATTATTATGGCAGCAGCAGTTGATTATGGAACGTGTGACTCATTAGTTGCAATTCAAGGAACGAGCTGGATAAACAATCATAGCAGTGTCCCAACCGATAACGGCCATTCGCACATCCCGCAACGTCTGCCGTCGCGTCGTCCCACCGCGCCGGCACCACACATACACGACGCGCGCGGCGATGAACGCGTCGCGCTCGACGCTCGCATTTGGTTGCTACGCCGCGCGCCGCTGCGCTCGTGGACGGGAAGAGTAGCGCATGCTAAACTCATGGTAGATAGGTACCTACTGCTTCACCGCCTACACCACCGATTTGCGATCTATTATAACGATCCGATAGCGAAATGCAATTTGATATTTTTATTTCACTAACCGCCGCACTCAGAGTCGACTTTAATGATTACTTAGTTAAGTAAAGATTTTTAAAACAAAACTGCCGCATTCAGCTGAATATCGAATTAATTCAATTCAATTCGTTTATTTGCCAAAATATGGTACATGTAAAGGTGGTATATTATGTCAGGTACATCATATTCTGCCGTTGCTCGGCGTGCAAATGTCATATTATCAATTTTTATTAATGTATATACCTACTGTCTAAGTTATTTCGATCATTACAAAAGTCACATATTATAAAAATTATAAAAAATATAAAAAATATTATAAAAAATTGCCAGATTGATTATAAAAATTGTCAAATTAAAAAATTTAGTAAAACCATGTATGTCAAAATGTCATTATAGAAAATAAAAAATAAAAATTAAAGAAACTAAATAAGACATCATTAAGAAATCATTATTCCTATTCCAACTGCGTCAAAATCTAGATTATTTCCAATTATTCAAATCTTATTTATGTAATATTTGCTATTCATGAAGAATTCGTCAACTGAGTAAAAACTTTCATCAATCAGCCATTTTCGTAAGGCAACGCAGAACCTATTATGAGATGAAATCTCATGTAAATGTCTAGGAAGGGAGTTGTATATGAGCGAGGCCATATAGTAACAATTTCGTTTGTATGTATGCAGTTTTGTCACTGGCATCTTTAGTGGCACCTGTGTGATTAACCTCTTGTTGCTGTTATCTTGTTGTTCAAAAAGATACATGTTCAATCTTACAAACTTTGCGGTTTCATATATGTATATGCAAGGAAGCGTCAGCAATTTCTGACTCTTAAAAACGGGGCGACAGCTGTCAGACCATTTCATTCCCCATATTGCTCTTACACATTTCTTTTGTGCAATAAATATACGCTTAATGTCTGCGGAGTTTCCCCACAGTACTATTCCATAGCGAATGGCTGATCCGACAAACGCGTGATATGCCGTAAGAGCTGTTTCAATAGAAGCAATACTTTTAATTTTCCTCAGAGCAAAGATGAACCTATTTACTCTCTTGCAAGTTTGATTTATATGGCTTTTCCAGGTTAGATGCTCATCAATATGTATGCCTAAGAACTTTATTTCCTTTACCTTTTCAATAATTTCATTATTTTTCGATACATTAAGCTGTAGCCCTTTATTTTTAAATGTTCGGAATTGCATGTACTTTGTTTTAGATACATTAATTTTTAACCCGTTTATATTAAGCCAGTTTTCGGTATGATCTAGTGTTGAGTTTACGTTGCTTTCTAAACTTTCTTTATCGCTACAGTCAATTAGTATTGTCGTATCATCAGCGAATAAAACACATCTTTGCCTTATTGCCTCAGGAAAATCATTAACATATATGAGAAAAAGCAGGGGCCCTAGAATACTTCCTTGAGGCACACCACAGTCACAAATGCGTGGTAATGATTCATAGGTCTCCATCACACAACCATCATCACTCATTTTAGTTATATTTGTGATATTTTTCCTGTCAGTCAGATAGGATCCAAGCCAATCAAGGACTGGACCTCTAATTCCGTATCTTTCTGCTTTCTTCAATAGAGTAATATGATCCACCATATCAAACGCCTTACTCAGGTCCAGGAAAACTGTAACTGACTGCTGCTGTTTGTTGATATCATCTAGTATCATTGATATTAAGTGGAAGGCTGCCTGTGTTGTTGATCTATTTTTTCTAAAACCAAACTGTTCAGTGGCTAGAAGATTATTTGACTCTAAGAATTTGCTTAATCTATTGTAGAAGACTTTTTCGAAGATTTTAGAGATTATAGGCACTAATGCTATGGGTCTGTAGTTGTTTCTCTCTGCTTTATCTCCCTTTTTATGCAATGGTTTTATGATGGATATTTTTAAATTATCCGGGAAGTATCCTTCTACTAGAGAGAGATTTATTATATGTGATAGCGGTTCCGAAATAAACTCGGAAATATCCTTTAGCACACTGGTGGTAATTTTATCATAGCCAGCCGCTTTCGTATTTCTTAGTGAATTTATGATTTTATATATTTCAGCTGGGTAAGTGGGTTCCATAAAAATACTCTGACTTACGCTGTATGTATTGGAACAGGTATTTGAATAGTTTGGGTTGTTTATTTTGTTTTTCTGTGTAATATCAACAAAGTAATCATTAAAGCTGTTTGCTATGTCAATGCCTTTGGTTAAGCATTCTATTCCATCTATTCTGATTTCGTCAATACCAGCATGTTCCTTTGATTTAAAACCCAGGCTTTTGTTTATCAAATTCCATGATGCTTTGATTTTATTTTTAGAGGTAGAGATAAAATGTTCGTTATGGTGTTTTTGTAATTTCACCATACAGTTTTTTAATAATTTGGAATAGGTTTTCAGCTTTTCTCTCAGTTTTAAGCATTTTGTCTTGATATAACGAAAGTGCATAGTGCGTTTATTTCGGCAAGAGACTCTTACGCCCTTCGTTATCCATTGAGACTTTTTGTGAGATAGATTTATTTTAGTTCTTATTATGGGAAAACACAGCCCAAAAAATAACATTAAAATCTCGTGGAAACTGTCAAATGCTTCCCTGCAACTATGTGATTCAATAACCTCAGAAAAAGATAAACAGCTGATACATTCTTTAAATTTCTGTAAATTTTCACTAGAAAGGTCATTAATGTTAACATTAATTACTGAACGTCTCTGATTGCGGCAGTTTTGTTTTAAAAATCTTTACTTAACTAAGTAATCATTAAAGTCGACTCTGAGTGCGGCGGTAAGTTACGGTTTCTACAGTTAATTGGTAACACATTATTGAATAAGTATACTTACAATAGAAAATTTCATGAACAAAATAAAAAAAATACTTTTATCGACAACAAACTAAAAGTGTCACATCACTGGGTAAGTCATACATAGGTTACAGAGGTGACGGGTTGAAGGAGTCGTATTTTTGAATCGCTCGAATTACTTTTCACACATGGAATTGCAAGATTCACGCGTGAATGCATATAAAATGTATGAGAATTCGCATGTGAATTCGCGATTCCGTGCGTGAAAGTAATTCGAGTTATTCAAAAATACGGCCCAAGATCATTCGATGCAATTTATCATCTTTGGGGTGCAGAGACAAGAGATAACAGCAAACCTAGCAAATTTTAGGATAGTTTATTTCATGATACCGGTTACTAGTGTTAAATTATTGAAAGAAAGAAAAAAGAAAAACTTATTTAAGCAAGATGAGACATACAACACAAATGAACATACAGAATAACACAAATAAAAATATAATTAAAGAATAACAGACGATAACGTGAACACGATCGTCAAATATGACTACACCTTTCCGTACCACCCTAAATATAGGTACTCGTATTTAGTGAGGTTTTAGCTAGCAGCTATGGAAAAAAAAAGATACGCCTAAGGTGTGGCCTATAGTTCGGGATTCGTTGCGACTTGCGATAATAGTAACTAAAACTAATTATTTAAAAAAAAGATTAGATATTAATTATTATTACCAAGATTTTTTTCTACAGGTTTGGCTAAGCTGACTTAAGAAGTAGGTAAAAGGATTTATTTAGTCTTCAATTTGTAAGAATTTTGTTTGGAGGTGGTGGTGGTGAGGATATTGGTCCTCCTTTCGGTTAAACACGTACCTAAGTCGAGGTCGCAAGGCAGGCAGGTACGACATTTCTCTCAAAAATAATGACGTTTGCTTTACACAAACTTGTACTTGTATTCTTAAAGATTTTATTATTATCTAAACTATGTCACAATTAAAAAATGGAACAGTTTCCTGCTATTTACGAGCAGTTCGCTGGAATCTGGCGACCCCGTCAAATCATAAAATGCGTCCCCAATACACCTCGCTTGCGTTTGCAGCGGCGCAACTGAATTTGCCGATCCGGTAATAATAATTTGTTGGATATATGAGAGTGTTTGTGTCAAATTGTAGATAAGTTTTCTTATGAAATATTTTCACACACAAGCATAAAGCAGTAGGTAAGGTAACCATCATTACCTTATAAATAATCTAGGTACCCATTAGCTTCTAAAGCCAGCAATAGATATTGGTCAAGCTTCGGCTAACGCCAACATCGGCAAAAGTAATACGATACGATACCTTATAGGTAGGTATTTAAGTCAATTCAACTGTGCTTAGGAATGCGAACTACATGTGACTATGAGTTTGCAGATATTATTTGTACTTCTTTCTCATAAACTTCTCTAAGTTTCGTCCTAACTTTTACGAGCTAAAGAGAATATTTAATATAGGTACCTACCTAGTAGGTCTGTTTTTTGTTTTAAGATTTAGATACGGCATTATCTACATTTAGATATTGTTTTATTTGAAACTCTCTCATTAGTTATTTTTGATAATATTATAAAGAGGTAAAGTTTGTATAATATTTACTTATGTAAGTTTAGATGTAAAGGTACATTTAATAATAAATAAGTATAAAAAATAAGCACAAGCAGGCACTTAAAAGGTCTAAATATTTTAGCTTGCGCACGACCAAAATATCAATAACCGAACTCCAAAGTAGTCAACTTCTATAACATCAGCTAATTAGCTGTTAAAGTCTCATCAAATCGGTTCAACCGTTTCGAAGATTGACCCGAGTGAGTTTCCGAATTCCGCAGGAACTCCCAAACTTGTTTCATAAGAACCTTCTCCTTATACAATAAAAAAAATATTAGCGAAGTTGGTCCAGTCGTTTACGCGTGATGGCATAACCAAGGGAAATAGGGATTTATTTTTATATACTTATACTTAACTAGCTGTGCCCCGCGGTTTCACCCGCGTAATGTTCGGAATTCCTGCAGAAAAATTTTTTTTCAAAAATAAAAGTATGTAATCTAAGTTACTCCCTATAATATTAGCTAATTGCCAGTGAAAGTCCCGTTAAAATGGGTTCAGCTGTTTCAGAGATTAGCCGGAACAAACAGACAGACAGAGATTTTTTATTTTTATGTAAGTGCCGTACATATACTTTCATTTGCATTTAGTGAAAAGCTGTTTATTCGGAATTACAAACAGTGTATATATTTATAGATGTATAAGTATAAATACAGATTTTGAGATCTCTTTGAATTAAAAATTGTTACAGCCATATTATTGAACATAAACAAGATTGAAACATAATACGTAGATTGCAGTTGCGTCTTGGTTTTCTTAGTCAGCAAAATGTATGTAGAAGTCGAATGTCAGCAGCAATAGCACGGGTTCCTGAAGACCTATCTATACTCGACAAAAGTTTGTTGTTAAATTGACGTGAACTCTATGCTTTATCTACATTATATCAATGTTTATCTACCATATTTATTGTTCAAGTTACTGCATAGTGTAAAACGAAATTAATGAATGGAATACGTAAGACACGTTAGACTAAATTTCTAATAATTTTATATGAATAGTTTGGTTATTTATTTATTCGTAAGTATTTCATTACTTTACAGCCCATTGATGCGCTGCGTTACAAAATTAATATTACCTGTACCTATATTATAATTATGTATTATTGTACCTTTACTAGATATTAATATACTCTTTTCATTAGCATTAGGTAAAACATTGAAATAATTTTTTTTCGGTTTTTGCGGTTTCACTCGCGTGAGTGACTGAATTCTGGCAGAAACTTCAACCTTCTTTTATTCTTCTTAGACATAACAAAAAAAAAATTGTTACTTAATTTAATATGCAATAGAATTCGTATTATTATTTACTAGGTGTGCCCTGCGGTTTCACCCGCGGTAATTTCGGAGTTCCCGCGGGAATTCCGGGATAAAAAGTACCCTGTGTCCTTTTCTGTACCGCTGACAACGTGATTGCCAAATTTCATCCTAAATATTGTAAAACTTCATACCTTGATATTAGAAATATACAACGTGTTAATGAATTAACTGAAAACTAGAAAGTAGTTTGCTCAGAATCGACTAGCGAATCGATCGCACTATGTTTTAATATAGGTCACATTTTTCATTGTTACTAGCCCATGTCTAAATTATTTATAATACAATACCTATTAGGCGCGTACGCCGCCCGCAGCAAAAAAAAAATCGAACCGGTAGCGCGGGCGCAGTGCTTGGAATTTCGTAGATATTTCACCTCTAAACTAATGTCGATGTCGATATGTGTTTTTTTCGACATAAAATATATTTTAATCATATTATTGTGGCACAAGTCATACAAAAAATATGCTAGTTAAAAAAACAAATCAAATCTTTATAACACGCAGATTTTACAGTTAACAACACTTTTAATAAATTTCGTATCTTGACGAAAAATTATGAAAATATTATTTTTCTATGCCCAATAGCTTCTTCCCTGCACGAGATCCAGCTTTGTTGTCGTATAAAAAAAAAAAAATTGTAAGCTCTACTATATAATATAATATCATGAAGTGTTGCAACACGGGACGGAAGCGCCCGTTTTCCTTTATTGGTGCGCCAGTTTGTACCTAATAGGGTAACTTCTGAACGATTTTCTTGACCGGTTCATAAAATATCTACACGTTTTTTTGTCCTGAGTATGGTTCCCCAAGGGAATTCGGATAATCACTAGGGCGAAACCGCGGGGCACAACTAGTATGTCATAATATGCATTTGCATAGGGCAGGGGTCCACTCCGGATCGACTATATAGGTAAATCTCGCGCAAGCATCTAATGTACACTGAGTGACCCATGCCATGCTGAAAATAGACGAGAATATAGCTGCACGGTCCACTACTGGCTTTTGTTACCACACTGAAACTATTGACCTATTTCACTTTACTGGAAGTAAGCAATAACTTTCAGCGCAATGCCCGCGGCAATAAAACCGGTGAGCAACCGAACTGCCACAGTCATAATGACTTGGACTCGGACTTACGCACGTAAATATTATTTTTTTTTTAAATCAATAAGACTTTTTTAAGTCAGTCTCCTATAAGCGGTGTTACTCATCAATAATAAGAAATAAAAAAAAATATTTTGGGTTACGACTTACGAGTAGACTTAGACTAAAAAAAAATTAACTTTCCTATAATAACGATAAATAGGTACTTATAAAATAAACTTGTCTCTCCTATCCAACGATCGTGTTTTGCGCTTCTTTTGTTACTTAGAAGCAAACACTATTAATTCCTGACTTCTCAAAACCATACAAAATAGAAAACTAGAATGTTAAGTAAATAAATATAATGACTGTCCTACGGAAAAACAAAGTAATTGCAGTGGAACGGAGCAAAAACCGAACATCGCTTTTTTTAAACCAAACCTTTTATAGTTTAACATTTTCTTAATTTAAATTTCTCTAAGACTAAAGCCTTTTTGATAGATGTGAATATGTAGCAAGGTCCGTTGTGCGTGATAAGAGGTAAAAATACAAAAAAAAAAACTCAGTTGCTTTGTTTTTCCGTAGAGCAGCCGATAAGATCAAATTTATTTAACAAAAATAACAAATACCACGCGAATAATCCTTACTAATATTATAAATGCGAAAGTTCTATGGATGGATGTTTGTTACTCTTTCACGCAAAAACTACTAGATGGATTTAAATTAAACTCTACAATAATATAGCTTATATACATCAGATTAACACATAGGGTACTTTTTATCCTGGAATTCCCGCGGGAACTCTGAAATTAACGCGTGTGAAACCGCGGGACACAACTAGTATACCTATAGGTAAGTATTACATCAATCATGACTGATTCAGTAGTTACAACACCACACACAGAAGCACCATAAAAATTATAAATTACAATTATGTATTTCAACCACATTGCCACCACCTGTCCAGAATTTATTTTTTATTAAATTATTAGGTATGTAGATACTATTATATTGTGAATCTCTCCAAAAACATAAGTGTTAAAAATAATTCATTACCCACAAAAACGGAAGCCGTTCTGCCTTTACGGAATTAAGTGGTAACAAACATTATATGTGTACATATAAACATACACAAAGAAAATTTTCTCATGTTCTTATATAGCAAGTATTAATTTAGGATAGATACCTAATGGAAAGGTACGTTTAATTCTAAATTTAAATTTACTCCGTTATGTGGATGTCATCATATCGATGAAATGTTGCGTTTGAGGAACGTCGAATACTTCCTCCAGGGTTCAATGTTCTGTGTTTGTAATACGTCACGGAGATAAAATACCGACTCATGATGCATTGCACCCGTCACTCATGCATTGACAGAATAAGGCAACACTCGCCCCTAAGCGTAGCGATAATATCTTAATTCACCCCGGAGTACCTATATAGCAAAACGTAAACCATCATCGTCCAATCGTTATAGGTATAAGTACATATGTATTAATTTAATAATAAAGATTTAGAATTGATCATTTCATGATGTGATCGGCCATTTCATGATGTGATCGGCCATTTCATGAAATGCAACCATTTCATGATATGCCCAGCTAAAACTGATCTTATCGTTCAAACGTTTTATGATTCAGGGGTGGGATTACTTTTTGCCATATCATACATATGTACTTATGTAGGGACTAGGGTGTCCTTAAAAGATGTGTAGTAAAAAATCGAAATACGCCCATTGACATATTATGACTAATATACTAGAGAACTACTGCATCATTCTAGGTTAGGCATGGACCAATAAAACTTAATTGGTCCATGAGGTTAGGTTAAGTTTGCTTATAGGATTATTTCGCGCGAGCCGAACCTAACCTAGAGTAGAGTGTCGGGGTACAACTTTTACCTATCAAAATCAGACACTCCATCAGAAGAATTCGATTTGTAGGATTTGCGATGGACTTTTTCTTAAAAATTTAAATTTCCTCATTCACAATTTCCATATTGTCATAATTGGAAATCCAATATCAGTAAATCGACTTTCGTTGCTCGGTCACTACTGTCCTTACCGCCGCCGCGATGACAGCATAAACAATGCGCTATTATTGGTTCTAGCGACGGATAATGTACTTATTTTTCAACAGACTTCCAAAAAGGAAACCTCCTCTTTTTTGGAAGTCGGTTGAAAAATTCAGGTATAATCATTCATAGTCATTTAGGTATATAATAAGTATACGTAGTACGTACACAAGGCAACATCCAGTTTCTGCTAAGAAATCATAAGCAGGTTTTTTTCACTTATTGAACTTCGTGTATAGGTCGTGTTAATACAGTATTATAAACAATACAGGACGTTTCTTTCAAGAATTAGGTTTACAACTATGTATAATTGTACATGTAATTGTTATGCAATACATTTCCTGTCGACGCTTCTTGCCCTATGTAAACCCGCCCGCCCGATGCACAACCATCAGTGACGCGAATGGAATAAATAAAATATATATCCTACTAATATTATAAACGCGAAAGTTTGTAAGAATGTATGGATGGATGGATGGATGGATGGATGGATAGATGTTTGTTACTCTTTCACGCAAAAGCTACTGAATGGATTTAAATGAAACTTTACAATAATACAGTTTATACATCAGATTAACACATAGGGTACTTCTTATCCCGAAATTACCGCGGGAACTCTGAAATTAACGCGGGTGAAACCGCGGGGCACAACTAGTATTAAGTAAATTAAATATGATCCTTACCGCCTTTAACGTTTATAGCAATATCATATTTATCATTTTACTAACTGATACAAAATCGTGGGAGTTACAATTAAATTATTTCGGCAATAATTGCAAAAATTGTGTTAAATACCTAAAGGCAAGTTGATAGCAGCTTCCTGTTGCGTTGATAAGGCAGAAGCTACTCTTTGCGGAGCGACCTCGTTCCGACAGCTCTGTCAATCGAAGCTGGTTTTGACCCATTTAATTGATTTATGTTGTCCTGTAACTACATTTTATCCACTACAGAAATGAAATATAAGTATAGATGATACATAATATATACAAACATCATCTGTGCATAATAAATATATTTACTTGCATGTAAGGCGAATTACATGAAACTTGAAAGAATTTTTAACTACACCAAGATAAATTACATAAATATAATACTCATTTAGCTGAAATGTATCTAAATGGTTTAATTCATTAATTAAAGCTACATAACATCACGTTTTGTATTATAATCAGTCGTCATTCATTCGTTTTATTTATCAAAGGTTAATAAGTTATAACCCATATTTAAAAAACTGAACAATTGTAGGCAAGTATTACTAGTTGAGACGATAACGAGTTAAGATATATTTATTTACTTGTGTTTAAAAAATTACGTAATCATTTATTAAAATTCCAACTTGTCATAAAAATTCACTAGTGTCTGCTCTTTCTATAAAAACAGATGTCCTAAGCAGCTGAAACCATTGCCCTCAGATTATTAATTTACATAATATGAGCTGTATGTATACCACGCTTTAATCCGTATTAATATAGGAGTATCCCTCAGAAACTCCTAATAGCTTTTGATTGTCATCTCGTCAAAACATTGTGCCTAAATATGACTCCAATCTGTCAAGTACCTTAGTATTTAAGTCGTTCAGTTAAACGATCGTTAACTGACGCACCAACGGCTCAAAAGTAGTTTACCTACTTTTGTGAAGATAATATTATGTTCAATACCCACTTAAATACATATAAATACTTATATGTACACAATTAGTACCTTAAATTTTCAAAGGTAGGTACAAAGTGAATAACGTTAACAAAAGGAATAACGTTTTATTTACCTAAGCTTCAATGACTTTTATCTACCTACGTATACTTAGGTACCTCTAAAATGTTAGGTTCCGGACTTTGTGCTTGCTTGATTTACACCTTGCGTCAAACTTCAAAGACTCGTGGCTATTTTTATTTTGTGACGATTACTGAAAATCAGTCACGACTCACGGCTTATAAAAATCTATTATGTATCTAGATACCTCTATATACCTACATGTTCAAATGTATTTAATAAAAATTATAATTTTGACCGACGCGGACGATAAACGAAAGCAGTAGGTAGGTAAAGATAAAGTTTTTTACCATGTTTCTACTTAGGTACCTAAGACTTGTGAGGGGTCAAGGATTACACAAAAAATGTAGCCGTCTTTTTCCATTAAATTATGATACTTAAGTTAAGAATATATTTTTGTTTCTGCTTTTTGAAAATATAGTATAGGTACATATTATATAGATACATATCGTTCATACTTATTGTTAGTGATGCTCTAAAATAAAGGCATCCACGACAGGGTAGACTCGCTTAATTGTGTTACCTATAGTTTTATCGGAATTAGTTCTCGGAAAGATTAGAATAAGAGCATTCATTACACATAATTGCAGCTTGTGTAGTCGCATCAGTGGAATCTGCGCACCTTCAAAAACCACGCGTGTAAAGCCGCGGGAAGCAGCTAGTTATTTGGCGTCGATTATACTAAAGGCGAATATGTATATCAAAGATATAGATAAATACTTATTCCAAAGAAAAAAGGTAATGCCCATAGGGGTCTGTTCTTCCATGTATTTCTTTCATGCAGAAAAAAAGACATTTGATTACAGCCACCCTAGCCAAATTGACATTCTACGCATTAATTCATAAATGCACAGAAAACTAAGGACCGGAATCGTTGTCACATGGTCACGCAAAATTAGTTTTGATTATGTTTTGATAGAACGATTTACGTGACCACAGATAATATATATAACGACTAAGTGACATGACGATTCGTTACCTACTAAGTTTTCTATGCGTTAACGATTGTAAAATGTCAATTTGACTAGAGGGGCATTTCAATGACGGAAATATGATAATGTAATATCAGTCTAAGAAATAGGCCAGGCTAAAAAATTTTGGTATGAAGTGGCGGGCAACGGTTTTCGTATGTAATATGGCCACAGAACCTTTGGTCTTTATGACATGGCATAGTTTAGATTTTTCTTTTACTTATTTATTTTATTTTTAGGTCATGAGGCTACCAAATGATAAAAATTGTTGTTGCTACTTGATACGTACAGAATAAAAAATGATAACAGAGCAAAGGTTAGCGTAACATTTTTATTATTGAGCTCGCGTTATTAAATTAATCTTGCAATTACAAAACTAATATTAAGCAACAGTCAAATTTATAAATATCTACCCAATGATAAAACTATGTTAGGCAGCTGGCTGGTACATAATTTCAGTTCAGTGATTTAGAGTTCCATATTTTGATGTTTATTGCTTTCACAAAATTATTTTTAATTACATTAACATTAATTACATTATGTTTAATTATAAAAAGGTTATGCATCGTATTTTCGTACAAACAATACCTATACCTATACACTATTATTTGGACGCAGATAAGCAATAACATGTTAACCCACAAAATTAAGTTATTGATTCAGAACGGTTTATTGAGAGTTAGGGAACGATTTTTATTTATGTGTTTACCTTATTACATTGCTTAAATATGTAACTAAATATTGAACATAAAAAATGTTGACACAAAATGGCGCTCCTACTTTTAAATCAGGATTTACTCAAAATTTCTCCGGTGTGGGTTAACACACTATTGCTTATCTATGTCCATTTTAGAGTAACTTCTCACAATTACTTACGGTCGATCAAGTTCCACCTATTAAAAAGCATTTGATTTTTATCTAACGCGGCAATGGGCGCAATCGTAACAACAGGTAATTATTCAAATTCAAATAAAAGCATAATATGTACATTTATACATAGATTTCCTAAATGTAATACATCTTTAAACATATAAAATGTATGGTAAGTCACACATATGTATACCATACTTACGAGTTACAATAGGTAGATGATATAAAACATATAAAAAACGAATCGATATTTTACACGAGGTAGGTAGGTACATAGTACATCTATACTTATAATAAAACTGTAGAGAGGTCAATTCTGTACATTGAATATAATATATTGAAAATTAATATTGGAGGATGAATGGTGATCGATACTGATGCCAAAAACGCAATCAGTAAATTTTTTGTCTGTCTGTCTGTCTGTCTGTCTGTATGTGCACGCATGGGTCAAAAACTACTGAAGGCATTTTAACCAAACTTGGTGCGATTGTAGTCCATACTCCTGGGTAGGTTATAGACTATATAACATAACGCTAAGACACATAGGAGCTGAGCAGTGACGATAAATTTGAAGCAAGTCGGATGAAAATGTGCTTTCGAGCTCTTATCGTCGCATACCTACGTTTACTCAATCATGCAAAAACGGCTGAACGGATTTGGATGAAATTTGGCATACACGTTGTCAGGGGTACAGAGAAGGACATAGGGTATACCTACTTTTTATCCCGGAACTCCCCGGGGAACTCCGAAATTACCGCGGGTGAAACCGCGGGGCTAAGCTAGTTGTCTAATATTACTGCGGATAGCCACTTAGAATGAAATAGTGCCTTCGAAGTGCAGCTTTAAAAGAAGCCAATGACTCTGTCTGAGCGCCTCGGGGAGGGAGTTCCACAGGCGAATACTTTCAAGAGTGGAAGATTTTTCGAAAAACTGTGTTTTATGGAAAGGGACAGCAATCAATTTAATGGCTGCACTGCAAAAAATACAAAAAGCTCATTTTGAAAATCCAAAATACGCTATGTTTTTCCGTAGAGCAGCCGAAGTGAGCGTCGATTAGCGTAGTTGGTTTATAATAAGTCTATCTCTGTCTGGTATTTGTGTTTACATTATCAGAATCTGTGAATGAAATACATATTTAATATTTATATTTTTTTTAACTAGCAACTGTTTCAAGCAATTATAGAATTTTATAGCTAATTTTAATAAACATATACGCACTAGCTGTTCTACTCGCGATTTCATCTGCGAATTTCTTGTATCGGGATGAAAGTTATTATATACGATTTCCTATTCCTATTCCTAGGCTTAAATTAAGTAGCAGCGGCGAAGATACCATATAACCCGATTCCCACCGGCTTCCCTTCAAAAGTTTGGAACGGAACCACTCTCTCTACCGTACCTAATTGAGAAATGGCATAATCAGTAATTTATTTTAAAAGTAGAGAATCATTACAAAACGCTTACACTATTTTAAAAGTAGAGAAACATTAAATAAAAACAAATAAAATAAAACATTACAAAACGCCTACACATTTAAGTCAACAATACTTGCTCTTCAACGTTTAACAATGTAAAGTAACTCGCAGGCACGATCGGCTTTTTGGCAGTTAAACTTCTATACAAATAAACGTCATGAATGACGTCACATCTCAAGGTCACTTCAAACCCCAGTAGAACTCTGGCAAGCCGACGAAAAACGAGTTATGACAGAGACAGTGGTAGAAAATGCGTGCACGTGAGCGAGATGGAGGATTATACTATCATTGCTATCGCTCGTAGAAATTCGTAACGAATCGGACATTTGTTTTGACTGTTGACACTTTACAGACAATTTGACGTTTGCATAATGCACCTGCATTATTGCATGAATGCTTACATTTATATTTGAACTTATTAGTTAGTTTCACATATTAAATTTTATTTCTTGGTATAAAATAGTGATTAGTGTTGTATTGTAGTTGGAGTTGTTTATTTGTGTTGTTTGTAGTGATAGTGAAAGCAGTTAGTACGTAGACGTACGTTGTAATTAGGTATTCCGCCGGTAAGTAGATAGTTTATTATGTAGAAATTAAGTACCATTTAAAGTACATTTGCATTAGGTATACCTGCGTTGCAAGACAGTTTCAATACCTCAGTGCTTACACGTATAATAAAAATGGACTAAAGATACATCTGCCTAGATACAAGACTGAAGCCAGGATGCCAATCACAGATTTTCGGTAAGGACTCAAGACTGCGTGCCCGCGCCCGGATTAGGTAGCATTTTTTTTATTCCGGGTTACCTCTCTCAATATTTCACCCTTCGCCATTGGTAGGTACTTATATTATGTATACGTAACTATACCTACTTATAGAAATAGCTGTAGTATATTAACCCGTGGTTTCAATCGCCTGAATTTCCGATGGTCCTCGGAAACTGTTTCGGGTCAAAAAGTACCTATCCAATGTTACTTAAGTAGGTACCTACTTCATTGTTTAAAGTCACTCACCAGCAAAATATTCTTTTCATCCCTGCATCTATTCAAAAACTGACGTTTTATTCGCATATAAGTGATCCTAAAGTACCTAGTACGTTTAGGTTCCTTTTAATAAGTGCGACTAAAAGTTGTACTGAAATCCATTTACACCCGCCAAACAGTTGAGTTGATGAGTTGTGAATTTGGAATATGAAACTTGTAATGTCTATCACCAGAGACGACCAAGGAGGTCGAACGTCAAATACTGCACAAATTGTATGATTAAAGTACTGGCCGGTGAGACTCGCGCCTCAAACAAAAAAAATATAGGTATTACAGCGATTTCTTGTTTCATTTTTTCATATGAATAAAAAGTAGAGTGTACCACTCGGCATTGAAATTATTTTTTCCTCTGGCGATTTCCTTTGAATCCTTCTCTTCGTTCAGGATTCTATATAAGAATCTACCTACTCTAGAATCTTTCACTCCGGTCTGGATTCAAAATAACGCCTTCGCCCTAAAAATACAATTTTAATACCTTCCCTTCCCTCATTCGACCTTAAGTCTATATACATCAAAATGTAATACTCATGATATCTAAACTAATTAGTCATGATATCTAATATTATAAAGGGGAAAGATTTGATTTTTGTTTCTTTGTTTGTTACGATTTAACTCAAAAATTACTTAACCAATTTCAAAAATTATTTCTCCATTAGAATGCTATACATTATCCCTGAGTAACATAGGCTATAACCCGGAATTCCCGCGGGAACTCCGAAATTACCGAAGGTGAACCGCGGTGAACCGCGGGGTAGGTTAGCTACCTACATAATAATATGCTAGAAAATCAGATAATTGTAAGTGGGTAATTGGACATAGATAAGCAATAGCATGGACCAATTAAACCATATAGTTTAATTGGTCCATGGCAATAGTGTGTTAACCCACATTGAAGAAATTTTGAATAAATCGTGTTTTATAATTATAGCGCCATTTTGTTACAACCTTTTTTATGTTCAACATGTTTTTAAATATTGAAACAATGTAATAAGTTAAATACATAATTAAAAATCGTTCTCTAACTCGCAATAAATCGTTCTGTATCAATAACTTCATTTTGTGGGTTAACATGTTATTGCTTATCTGCGTCCAATTATCTACCACACACTAAGTATCTACTCGGTAAGTAGGTATAGGTATTGAAGACATTCTGTTTGTTAAACTCTCTTATATCTCAAGAGCACATGATACTTCCTGTTTCCTGTTAAAACGAAGAAGTGGTTTATTTCGGAAATCCTACAATTCTGATTGACAGTAAATTTTATATACCTACGTTTCAGCAGAGAGAAAGTAGTATAGGTAGATATAGAGAATAGACATAGACATGGAAATTTTTTATTTGGCATCACACTATTACTTAACAATAAAATAAGCAAATAAATTTAACAATTAAAAAAGAAAGAATCACATACATAGCTACTAATTTGCTGTGATGCCAAACTATTCACCGACACGGCTTATGCTATCGCATAACGCGGCGCTGATTTTCAGCGGAGCTATACGTAAAAGAATACGTCCACGCGATACTCCGCCGTATAATAAGCCTGCCCACCAAATCAAAACTACAAATAATAATTATAATGACAACAAATATAGATGTCTATGTTAAAAAGAAATATACCTATACTACTTATCAGCAATGAATTATAGAAAATTTCCACTTTGTTACTCTCACAAGTACTCAACCATCTTACCCATCAAAACTTAAACTCGCCAACCTCATACTGAATTTTCGTTAACGACAGAATTTAAGCGCGCCAGCGGGGTTAGCCAAGTTGACATTCTGCAATCGTTAACGCATTGATAACATAAGCTTATAACATAACATAAGCTTCGCTCTACGAGGAACTACCTGTATACATTAAAAACGAAACCTCGGACGAGACATTTGTGCGCCGACTGAAAAACTTTTTATTGGATAAATCATTGTACTCTGTAAAAGAGTACCCATGACATTATTTATTATTAAGGTGACATTTATTTAATAATAAATTGTTTACCTATTTCTTTATTTTGATAAGCTTACATTTTTCGTTACAAAAATGTTATCAAGTATTATTATTTAAAAATTATATAAGGAAATTCTAAATGTAATAAAAAGCTTTACTGTAGTTATTGCACTGGCATTTATATAAAATTTTACCCATGCAGATGGTCTCTATTAAATTCTGTTAAATTTGAACGTGCATTGTGTAAAAACTGCTCTGTGGCATTAAAAACAGAGTTTCCTCAGTTACCTACCTTAAATGTAGTGCAACTTTGCAGATTTACATAGTTTAATGCAACCGGTTTTCGGAAAGATAAGTCTAGAAACTAACAAAAATCCAGAAGTTTGTAATTGATGTTCCTAAACAATACGCATATTATTTCTCGACGTTATCAACCGGCATACTATTTCCGAGCCTCATTATTTTTACTTGTTATCGAACAAACTAATTACAATTTCTATAATATAAAAAAAGGACTCAATTAATATTTTTGACGGTATGATTGTTTGAAAATTTTTATGAAACATTTTCTCACTAATTGTTATCCTTATTACTCAAAATAAATATTATCTTAGAATTTATTGCCAAATGCCGTCGTAGTAAGCAGTGGTAATGTAAACAACCCTATCGTGTCTCAACTAAGTACTCTTAATACATAGTATGCTCGTTGATGTCTTTTTATCGATACATTTGATAGGGGCAGTCTGATTCTGGTAAAGTCAGAACACAGGTGGAATATGGATGAAAATTACAGGTGGAAAAGTACATACCGATACAACAGGATCTGGTGACCAAAGAAGAAATAGCAGCGCGGCGGGCACAAGGTGGAGCACGGAAAGCCGCGCACGCGCCGGGCCCGACATGACTGCGCTTCAGCGTCGCACTAGTGGTAGCTCGCAGGCGCCCTCACCGCCACACCAGCGGGGCTTAGTCCGCAGCACTGCGGGGCGGGAGCCAGCAAGCCGCGGCCCCGACGCTGCTCTCCGTAGTATCCCGGCACAAACAGCGCGCGCGCACGGGACTCTGGCGCAGCGCGCTCCGGGCAATGGCGTTACACGTACTATGGTGAGTTGAATATTTGATGAACTATTGGAACTGAACATTAAATTTACATATTTATAAAAAAAAAAAAGTTTGATTTAGTTTCGGATAAATTTCATAAATTTCATATAAATTATTATTATATAATTAGTAATCGAGTGTGTTTTTTTATTGTAGGTTGTTAGTGGCGTTAATGCCAATAATAGGAGTACATGCGGTGAGTACCTTTTTCTTAAATTTGTATGCAGTGTTTTGAAAATTATGTTTAAGATAATCACTTACAATATTATACGACATGAATACTTTTATCATAAAGTGATAGGTAAAGAGGTAAACTTATACGAGAAATTTGGAATCAAACAGACAACGGCGGCGGTCGATGCAAGAACGGCAGACTCGCTTGTCTGCTTGCTTTTGTTTTTTTTATAATTTCTGCGAAATCTGGACCAATTCGTTCTATGCAGGGCAATATTTTTTTAAACATTTACTTGATTAGGAAGTTTATTTACAATAATTAACTAATAATTAACTTACTTTTTTACTGACTCTAACTTTGTTAATGATATAAACTTCATTTAATAATTTAAAAATCTATTTGGAATAAATAAATAATAATATGATACATACCCATTCTATGTATTTAAGTTATTACAATAATTGATAATATAAGACTTTACTTCTGTTCGGAACCGACAAAGTTTATCTCTCGGATGTAACATCGACAACGCGTGTTGCGCAAACCTGTATCTACCTAATTATTAATTAATACATAAAATACTTTCAACGAAAGTGTTTTAGTTAGTAAATTTATTTTTTTAGTAATCAATTATAACTTATTACACGCCTTTGACTACTTATCAAATACATATTATATTAACCCGTTTTTGGCACTAAGTTATTTTATTACTTTAGGTGTAACCTAATAGGTATATTGGGTAGGTACCCACTTTCCTATTTTACACTATGTTGTATGTTAAAAAGATAAATATTACAAGATTGTATTACAAGGGAGCAAAATTAACATTTTTATGGTGAGAAATTCTAAAGTAGAGTTCGGGACATAGCGATTAGCGAGGCACTCAATTTGCTCCGCCTGCTACTTGTCATTCTCTCTATGAGAAAAATAAATAAGTGCGCTTATAACTAGTGAGTTTAAGTATAGTTAGGTACTATTACTTACGTTATTATATATGAACATATTATACTTATATGCTATGAATATTATCAAAGTAATAGTTGTTATTTTCATAATATTCTTATAAGTATTAAGTATATATATACGTATAGTATAAATTAATAAATTCTACTTTAGACTTCTTTGATTAGTATCTTTCCAACGGTCTCTCCAGAGTTTAGGTATGCTATAGGTATAGGTACATTTTGTGTAGCTTTTAGGTCTCGTATGGTTCGCGCATTTGATTTTTTTTTCATTTAGCCAGCCAGCGCAGGCGGCGCGCATGGCGCTTTTTGCCACGGTAGACAATAACTTGATTCTTATGCCCACTCCACATTCACGCGAGAATCTCGCGAGAACGCGAGAAAACCACGAGAACGTGAATGTAGAGCCGATGTTCTCCGCCGTTTCATTAACTTTATTCATAGAATATTTTTTTGATGTTAAATTATTTACAAATACATTTAACAAATACATAAAATAACATATTAAATCCTACATTTTTTTTTCAGTAAATCAGTATTTCAAGAGTTCCTAGGAAACCCCTAAAGTGCCGGTGAAGTTAACACAAAACTCAAAAATTATGATACTACCCAAATTGTTTCACTATACCTAAAGATTAATTATTATTCATAATAATATTATAGGTCATTATTTATATTATTACGATATAGTATCGACTTAGTAAGTCTGAGGCAATAGTGATACAAAAACGAATGAAATAACGGGAAACCGAAAATTATTCCAGTTTACAATCCTAACTAATAATACAAATGCGAATATTTGTTACGCTTTCACCCCTTAACTGCTCAACCGATCATCATGAAATTTTGCAGAGACGTTTTTAGGGGTACAAAAAAGGATGTAGAGTTAGTAGTATGCCGAAATTCTAGCGGGGACACCCAAAGTAATAATAACAATCAGAAATTAATGCGAGTGAAACCGCGGGAAACAGTTCGTACATAATGAATATTTATATCGCGGGATTTGGCAAAAAATCTAATGATTGCGTTATAACGATAAAATATAACCTAACCATAATATCTAAACTGTTTTTGCTGACGGACTATTCAATGTCAATAAGACTATCATGAGCATGACTTAAAGCTGATAACAAATGATGTAATTTGGCTGGATGTTCTTTTGCAGCAAGAGTATATAGAATGGAACAATGTAGAGTCGGAAAGAAGGCCTGACAGATTTGAATTTAATGAAACGCGTGATGGACCGTATTATAACACTCCGAACGCGTATGGTGAAGACAATCGGTACGGCTTGGCAAGGAGGCCGGATGTGCAGCTGTCAGATCTGTCTCCAAGCCCGGGATTGAACTTCGCCGTGTATGATCCAGACACGAAACGACGCACCACGGAACGTAACTGTACTGCACCCGGTTGCTGTGTACCAAAATGCTTCGCCGAAAAGGGTAATAGGGTATGTGTATTAGTACAATAATAGGACCACACAACAGAAAATAACTGATAGAAGGGACATTTACTTAGTTTAGTATGAAAACAGGTGGAAACCAGTGTCGCCGGGTGATTTTCGCACTCAGAACTATTCATCATGCACTAAAACATTCATTAACGTAAAGAAATGTATTAAACGTTTTTTGGTTACGTTTTTACTTAGTCACTATTTTCAAAATTCACAGTTTTGGGAATATTGTGAAAAATATACTTGGGATACTAGCAAAAGAAGTTTTGAGCAAGTTAGAGCATTTGCTCTTCCATTGCAACCGTGGTGCGAGGCGCCCCGCCTACATGTTATCTCTAGTTAGTTTATTTTCTCTGTGAATACTACAATCTAATACACATTTTGTGTAGGCTGTTTAATGAATTTTTTGTATATCTATGTATGAGCGACGAAATGATTTTCGTTTTTTACTCATTAATAAAATTGTTATTTCAGGGATTTCCGGGTATGGCTGGACCTCCAGGACCTAGAGGTCTCCAGGGTCACCAAGGCCCTGATGGTCAGCAAGGTTCGAAAGGTCAGAAAGGCCAAATAGGACCTCAAGGTCCACGTGGTCCAAAAGGTAACAGGGGAAACCAAGGAACTCGAGGGTTCTCAGGACGACCTGGACCCCAAGGTCCTCAGGGTGAACCAGGTATTCCTGGTACTCCCGGCAGAGATGGTTGTAATGGTACTGATGTAAGTTTTATTTTATACTTTTGTAGGGGTTCAACTAGCGCCACCGCTATAAAAAACCATATCTTGTAAGATATTTCATTTAAACTAAGTAATCATTTTAATGATAATTCTACAGCGTTTAAAAGGCTACTACGGCGGTTTTAAATAACTTTTTTAATTTTTTATGTAATTTATATGAATTATCACAAAAAAATAGTACACAATTTTATATCAATTTTGTTTTTAACCTTAGAAGGTATGATTTTTGCAGCAGATGGCTCTAGTTTGACCCCTGTACTGTAAGGACCTTAACAAAATGCTACTAAGTTCTTTTGCCAAGATTTACCAATCGGTATTGTTGATCTCTATGTAGTAGGTATAATAACCCGCTCAAATACACGTCGGACTACCCACAGTGAAAGGTGCGCTTTGAAAAAGAACATTTACAGTTATTTAAATTACGAGTTAATAGATATGATGTAGCAGTAAGAGCTGAAAACGGAAATCGCATTACTGCAGCACTGGGACGTCAGCTTAGGCGACTCGTCGATGCGCGCGTCTGTGTGAGTGTGCTAAAAGTGTCCTGTGTATTGCTTTAGCTGATATACGCATATATACCCTGGTCTAGTCGTGAGCAAAACAACCCAAACAAGCTGACACAAGTGGGCTTCTTTTGAGTTAAGAAACTGATTTTAATGCACTTATCATTACGATTTACAGTTTTTTTCGGAAGGTCAACGAGTGTAACTTTAAATGTAATAAACGTAAATTTCGTTTTACGTCAATGGTATAAAATATTTTAAATACCTAAACGATACAGAAAAATCAATGTTTGTCAATGTAAATCTTGCATCCGTGCGAACATGGGGCGGGTCGTTAATGTTTGAAAAACTTTTTCCGTTCTAATAATTTTTTTTTGTATATTACCTATTTAAAGGGTTCACCTGGTACTGTTGGCCCACAAGGAGTGCCTGGCCCTCGTGGTTATCCAGGAATGAGAGGAAATCCAGGTGATAAGGGTGAAGCAGGCCACGCGGGTAGAGTATCAAAAGGTCAAAAAGGAGAACCTGGTGCTGATGGCCCACAAGGATCGCAGGGTGCTGCTGGTCCGACAGGACCAGCAGGTTTAAAGGGACCAAAAGGAAACATTGGGCCTTTGGTAAGTTCCTTTCAATGTTTAGGTACCTAATAAAACTGTACCTACAAAAAACGACATATCTTAATCGATATAGATACCTATACTACAAGGTGCTCCAAAATTATCTGCAAATATTTACAGGGTTGAAAGTATATTTGCAGTTATACCATTACAAATATGTTCATAAAAAAAGTTAAAAAGAATTAAAAGAATTAAAAAAAAAAGAATGATCAAAAAGAAAATAACCTGTGAAAGCGCTCGCCGGTCAATCGCTTTTATCTTAAGATCTTAAGCTTTTATCGCCGGTATCTTAAGATCAATGACCTGACTAGTATATGATCAGCTGATGCATCACTAGTAGTGAGCGTGGCGCGTGCCTTGTATAACCTGTGCCTTGTATTGTAGTGAATGTAGTTCAGCTATTTGTCGGGATGGTACCAAACTTATAATATAGTTTTTCGCGTATCTTGTTTGTTATAACATAGATTTTCATAAGTTTTACTGTACCTATTTGCAAAAAACTAAAAATTTTAGGGACCAGAAGGAGATAAAGGTGACAAAGGTCAGAAAGGAGTTAAAGGTGAGGCGCTCAAAGGTGACAAAGGAGATAGAGGTGATAAGGGTGATAGAGGACCAAGTGGTCCACCAATAACAAGGCAATTTTTGGAAAAAGAAGCTATTAGAGGAGTCCAGGGTGACAGGGGAGAAAAGGGTGATAAAGGAGAGATTGGCTTGAATGGAGAAAAAGGTGACACTGGTTCAATGGGGGAACCCGGACCACCAGGGCTTAAGGGTGGCAAAGGAGAAAAAGGCATACGAGGGAATCCAGGTGAACGAGTATGTATTAAATATTTCATTTAATAATTTAAACGAGCAAATCCTTGTTTATACTAGGGTAAAATGAAAAGTTCTCAGCCTAACAATAAAAGACTGCGATTTTCAGTAAAAATGTTCTTTTTCTACATAGTTTTCTTTAACTTCAACATATTATTGTTTGATCAAAAAACACTTTTGGATCTTTTTTATCTTATATACTCATTTTTATACAACCAACGAAAATGTCGGTTACGCCGTCCCTTGTCAGTGTTGGTTCCGCTTTGAAAGCAATGATTGTAAACTGGCAACCTTAAAAATTCTTAAATATTTCCTATAAGAAATTTTTATTTTTATTAGGGTCGTGATGGTAGATATGGAGTAGCAGGATCCAGAGGACAAAAGGGCGATAGAGGTGAAGATGGCTTAAAGGGTCTTCCTGGATTAGATGGGAGAAAAGGGGAACCTGGAAAGGATGGAAGACCAGGGCCGAGAGGTCTTAAGGGTGTCCCTGGTAAGCCTGGAGGTTTCGCAGGATCTGCTGGGCCACCTGGACCCCCAGGCCCAAGGGGAAATCCTGGTCCAGCTGGACCAAGAGGAACCGATGGTTTACCTGGTGAACGAGGTTGGCCTGGCCCAACCGGAAATCCTGGTGGTCGAGGAGAACCTGGCACTGCAGGATTAGAGGGTCCAGCAGGACAAAAAGGGCAGAAAGGAGAATCTGGTCAGATGGGTGCACCTGGTAGTATTGGGCCTCGAGGATATACTGGTGCTCCTGGACCTCAGGGACCTAGAGGCCCTCAAGGCGAAAACGGATTAAGTATACCTGTAAGTTAATAATTTCTTTTTGCAGATAGCCCTCAAAATTTAAGTTGCTGATCGCGTATACAATTAGAGAATAATAATTTTTTTCTTTTTCTCGTATAATTACCACACATTATTATATTTTTTATTGATTGTCAAAAAAGTCAAACATAATGTATTTAAGGGTCCAAGAGGAATGAATGGACAACCCGGATATCCAGGTGGAAAAGGAGCAAAAGGTGAAAGAGGATATACAGGCATAAGAGGCGTACCAGGAAATTCTACAACAGGAATTCCTGGTATACCAGGAGAAATGGGTCCAATGGGAGAAAAGGGATACAAAGGCAGTCCTGGTATTGATGGAACTCCTGGCAGTCCAGGATCAAAAGGTGACATCGGTGGTCGTTGCAACACATGTACTCCAGGAACACCAGGTTCTAGAGGTGAACGAGGACCGGTAGGATTGCCTGGTGACCGTGGTGACAGGGGACCGGCGGGACCAACTGGTGTTCCCGGTGAACTAGGTATGGATGGTTTGGATGGACCTCCTGGAGCTCCAGGTGAGCAGGTATGTAAATACATCTACTAGGAACCTATAGTATCTGGCAAATATACTATAATACTTTTTTTATTGAAAATAATAATAAACTGAAACAGTTTCTGATTAATGAGACATATTATAAAATTGACGAATTTATTGACCGTAAGATTTGACATGACATAAACTATTCCAAACAGATTATTTTATTTTTATTTTTATTATTATTTTTTTTTTTTTAATTAATATTCTACTATTGAATTATATTGACATTAAAATTTTATAAAAAACCTAAAAAAATAGAAATTGTGTATTTTGCTTACAAGTGGCAACATTTTAACATGGGTCTGGCTTGCTTCCCACTCCTAGCTGTACCTACTTATTTGGTTATTTGTTTTTTTAAATGTTTTGTACGTCTAAATGGACAGGTCACAGTGGGATGACATACTCTGTAATAATACCAAACATAATTATACCTGTAATCACAAACTGCAATAAATAAATAAATAATAATAAAACAGGGTGAACGCGGTGAAGATGGACCTACAGGACCTCCTGGGAATCGAGGAAGCGATGCTATGATACCATCTAATTTAAGAAAAGGTCCACCGGGAGATAAAGGAGATAGAGGATTGCCAGGTCTTCCGGGTTCAAAGGGAGAGAAAGGTCTTGATGGTCGAAAAGGTGATATTGGCCCAATTGGTATGCCTGGCTACAAAGGAGACCAAGGTTTTACAGGACTTCCGGGAATGGATGGAGTGCCTGGAAATGATGGTTCTCCTGGTAATCCTGGCAAGGACGGAATTTCTTTATATGGAGAAAAAGGTACTCCGGGTGATAAAGGATTAAAGGGTGACAAAGGATTCTCTGGAGTTAAAGGCACAAAAGGTGAAGCAGGAAAATGTCCTGCAAATATATTGGCGCTTACAAAAGGTGACAGAGGACCACCAGGCCCAACTGGACCGCAAGGACCAGAAGGTAAATATCCACAATGTTTCATATAATCTATACTATAATAAAAGAGTAGAATCCGCGATTCTGTACATTGAATATTTTTACCTAAAATTGAGAGGGGTGATAAAAGAAGAATAACCAAGCCCAAAAAAAAGTTATTAAAATTATTTTCCGTCTGTCTGGCGGTCTGTCTGTTCGCGATAATCTCCGCATCTACTGAACCGATTGTCATGGGGTTTTCACAGGTAGATTAAGCTTAGCCTGGAGCTACATATAGGCTTTGTTTCATGGAAATCGGATGTCGGGAAAAAAAGTTGTTGCATAAAAACCTGTCATGCGGGTGAAACCGCGGGGCACAGCTAGTTATGAATTTTGGAACAGTAAGACAGGTAGATAATAATACTACGTGGGGAAAACTGAAAATACAGTTATTTACAGTTTTTCGCAGTAGATAGGTATTTATCCTTTCAACGTTGTGTTTGACGTTGTATGTATGTGTTTGACGGTACCATTGACAGAAACATTTTCGGTCGCAGTCAGGGTTCGTAAAGCGAAAATCTGAAAATTTATCGTGAATAAAATAAAGTCGCAAGGTGCTTAGGCGTGGTGAAGGAGGATCCTACTTCGAAAGCTGCACGTTGTTGAAATTTTTCCCAGGCAGAAAAGTAGTCTCTACAGTAGGTAGTTAGCTCCTTAAATTAGTGATATTTTTATTCAAATTTAATGCAATTCAATCGATAAACTAATAAATAAAACAAACGTGAATAAAAACAATCACTTTTATCATTAAAATGCAGTTTTTCTTACATTTAAAGAAAACACCGCGTGCAGTAAAAAATATTGCAGACATAACATTACAGTTCTTGTCGACAAAACATCTGTATAAACTCTTGCCACGTTATTTATTAACGAGTGAAGAATCATAGTTTCTATTTGAGAATACGTGATTCGTTTATTCGAATAATATTTATTTATTTTTTATTTTATTTAAAGAACTTTATTGCACTTTATTTTACAAAAGGCGAACTTATTGCTTAAGGCATGCTCTACCAGTCAACCTTTTGGCTAGGTGATAATTTAGTGGCTGGTTACCGAACAAAAAAATATAAAAAATGTATCATACTTTTATAAATAATACTAGCTGACCCCCGCGGTTTCACCCGCAGTAATTTCGGAGTACTCGCAGGAATTCCGGGATAAAAAGTACCCTATGTCCTTCTCTGTACCCCTGACAACTTGCATGCTAAATTTCATCCAAATCCGTTTAGCCGTTTTTTCGTGATTGAGTAACAAACATCCAAACATCTACACTTTCACATTTTTAATATTAGTAGAATGACAAAGTACATGGCAAATTTCATCCAAATCCGTTCAGCCGTTTTTGCGTGATTGAGTAACAAACATCTAAACATCCAAACATCCAAACATCCACACTTTTACATATTTTATAATATTAGTAGGACTAGCTGTGGCCCGTGGTTTCACCTGCGGTAATTTCTGAGTTCCCGCGGGAATTCCGGGATAAAAAGTACTCTTTGTCCTTCTCTGTACCCCTGAAAACGTGCATGCCAAATTTCATCCAAATCCGTTCAGCTGTTTTTGCGTGATAAAGTAACAAACATCCAAACAGCCACACTTTCACATTTAGTAGGATGACCAGCATTTTTTTTTTAAATATCTCGAGTTCCAGAAGGAATTTCGAAAAAATCGAAACATGAGTATCTAGGTTAGACCCTTAGCAATACGACAAAAAAAACTGCATTCAATTTGGTGCAGCAGTTTTTGCTTAGCACGAATACAAACATAAGTACAGACACACAGACAGACAGAAGACAGACAGACAAAAATTCTAAAAATGGTATTTTTTACTTCTATATCATCCATAGAGTCGCCTAAATTTATGTTTTCTTATTTATCTCCCATGTACAGACATCGACCTGTTACAATTTTATTATATACGTCATTTGTGGGTATTTGTAGCCCCAACATGCCCTACGTGGTTTGCGAAAATATGTTATAAATCGAATTGAATTGATAAACTTTATTTGACACAATACAAAGATTTACAGCATACGTATACAACAACTAAACATAAGATACTTCTATCCTTTTACATTGTAATTATTCATATGAGTCGATGTAGAAACGAGTGCGTGTGTTTATGTGTGTACGTGTGTGTGTGAAGGCAATGAGGATCCAGATTATTCCAAAATGTTTTTGAACGTTACGAGAGTTATCTTCAAAATCAATATCCCAGAACGATGTAGAATATTCTAACATAGAATATTTAAAATGATCTATTAAATGCTGATAAATAAATCTAGATTGTTCTGGGGGCCGGTCGCGCTATTTTTGAACGATATTATTACTTTGAGCTCAGAGTCAATATAATTAAACAACGTTCTATAAATCTCAATAAAGCTTTCTGTGTCAATAACTTAATTTTGTGAGTTGACATGTTATTGCTTATCGGCGTCCAATTTTAAGAACGGTCTGGAGAGGTCTTAAATAATGTTTAACTATATGAAAATGTTTCAAATGGATTAAAAATGATTTTCATTAGTCTAGAATAGTGTTTTTCAACGTGTGGTTCGCGACCTCCTGGAGAGTCGCAAAACCTCTGTCGCAAGAGGTCGCAAAAACTACCTCAATAAAAAAATAATAAAAATAGATAATAAATGTTTAAAAATATAGATTGTATGGATTGAATAAATGTAACATCCTCCTAATATTATAAATGTGAACGTTTGTTATTCAATCACGCAAAAACGGCTGAACGGATTTGGATGAAATTTGGTACGCACGTTGTCAGGGGTACAGAGAAGGACCTAGGGTACTTTTTATTCCGGAATTCCCGCGGGAACTCCGAAATTACCGCGGGTGAAACCGCGGGGCACTGCTAGTGATGAAATACATGAAAAAAGCGTTGCGAGATAATATTATTTCATTCTAAAGGAGTCGTGTCATAAAAATGTTGAAACACACTGGTCTATAATATTCTGGATTATTTTTGAACTTTGACGGGTGATCTGGAAAGCTCTAAAACATATAAGAATGTTTTTAATGACCTGAAAAATAAAAATTATCTTTATCAGTCTGAAATGTTCTAAACTGGTTTACAAATAGTTCGAAAATTTGTTTGGAACTGTCGAGAGTTTTATAGAAGTTGTGAAGATGGGTCCTGCGGCTTAAAAAAAGCCATATATTTATAGGTATTTGTTTGTTTTTTACGCTTTCACGCCTTACGGATTAACATCATCATTAAATGCATACACGTTGTCAGGGTCCAGGGGTATGGAGAAGGACATAGGGTACTTTTTATCCCGTAATTACAGTAGGAAGTACAGACATTTCTCGGGTTAAACTGCGGGGGGATAATTATTATCTATTACATAATATATGACAAAGATTACGAAGAAAGTTTTTAATTTGCCTTACAGGAAAACCAGGTGATAAGGGAGATCAAGGACTATCGGGACTTGACGGTGATAAAGGGGATAAAGGTGATATTGGTAGACCGGGCCGTGTTGGAGCACGTGGAATACCCGGAGAAAGAGGTGAAAAGGGAGAAACGGGGTCGAAAGGTAGTGTTGGTCTTCCTGGGTCCCCAGGAAGTAGAGGAATACCAGGTGTTCCCGGGCCAAAAGGTAGTAAAGGAGATATAGGGCTTTCTATGCCTGGTCCTCGTGGATCACCAGGTGAACCTGGACGTAAAGGAGAAATGGGACCTGCCGGAGTACCTGGACTACCTGGAAGTGATGGATTACCTGGTTCAACTGGTCCTCAAGGAGAAAAAGGAAATCCTGGTTATCCGGGCCCTCAAGGGCTTCCTGGTCTATTTGGACAAAAAGGTGAACCCGGATTAATTGGGCCACCTGGAGCACCAGGTACACCAGGAAGACCTGGCGCTGATGGTGAAAAAGGACAACAAGGTCTTTTGGGTCCACCTGGAAAACCTGGAGTTATTGGTTTACCGGGCCAGAAAGGAGCACCGGGGTTAGAAGGTCCTGCTGGACCTAAAGGATTCCCTGGTCCACGAGGACCAGCTGGACAATTTGGACCACCTGGATTTAATGGATCACCTGGTGAAAAGGGAGATAAAGGAGACAAAGGTTATCCTGGAATCCCAGGTTTGCAAGGAATGGATGGAAGAATTGGTCCTGAAGGTGCACCCGGACCAAAAGGTGATCCTGGATTAGATGGTGTTCCTGGATTTGATGGAATGCCAGGTTTGCCTGGTGAAAAAGGTGAGAAAGGCTATCCTGGCCCTCAGGGCCCTAAGGGTGAGCCTGGTTTAGCATCTGCAAAAGGGCAAAAGGGTGAAAGAGGTTACCCAGGTTTATCTGGTAAAGAAGGTTTTCTTGGCGCGATGGGACAAAAAGGTGACAAAGGTGAAATTGGTTTACCTGGTCTTGGTATTCAAGGGCTGAAGGGATCCAAAGGTGACACTGGTTTTGCCGGAACTCCTGGAGCTCCTGGTCAAGATGGCCAAAAAGGAGATATTGGTTACACTGGATCTCCAGGCGTGAAAGGAGATAAAGGAGAGAGAGGTCAATCGGGATTACGTGGCCTGCCTGGAAACGATGGACCACCAGGTCTTCCAGGTGATGCAGGATTACCCGGTTTGAGGGGTTCTAAAGGTGACAAAGGAGAAAGAGGGTATGCTGGTCGAGACGGATTGGATGGAAATAAAGGTGAACAAGGTCCTATGGGTCAAAGAGGATTAGATGGCCCACCTGGTTATCCTGGTCCCAAAGGAGATATAGGATTACCTGGGCCAGCTATGGACATAAAAGGAGACAAAGGAAATGATGGTTTACCGGGTGCTCCAGGTTTAAAAGGTGACAAAGGTCAAAGAGGTAGAGATGGACTAGAAGGTGAAAAGGGTGACAAAGGGGAACGTGGATTGCTAGGACAAAAAGGAAATTCTGGCCGAGACGGTGACAAAGGTGTTCAAGGTATGTAATATTTTGAAGTTACTTACGGTTTATTGCAATTTCATCCTTGTCAATGTTCATGTGGATAGAAAAGGGGTCATCTATAAAGTACGTCACACAAATTTCGTGATTTGTTGACCCCTCATTGTTACAGTTGGTCACATTTGTGATACTTCCGACCAAACAATTTAAACTTTACAGATAGAGATGGAAATATTTTAAAGTTTTTTGAGTTCACATGCACTTAGATAAATAAGATTTTAAAACGTTACGTCACGAAACTTGCTCCCTTCCCACCCCTTGTCACATAATGTCACACTTCGTCGAGCCTGTCCAGATGAGGCGTTTTACGCGTGAGTCGAGAACGCGCGTGTTCTCGAGATACTAGAGCCACATAGATCCCGCCCAGATGCTCTCGCGCGTAAAACGCTTGCAACGCGTCGGACTCTTGACTCGCGCGTTCTCGACACGCGCGTAAAACGCGTCATCTGGACAGGCTCTATGTGGCTCTAGTATCTCAGGAACACGCGCGTTCTCGACTCGCGCGTAAAACGCCTCATCTGGACAGGCTATTAGAGCTTGTCCAGAAAGGGCGAATTCGTCGCGAATCGTATCGCGCGAATTCATACGCGCGTTAGTGAGATACTAGGCACCGATACATCGCGTCCAGAAGCATCGCGCGAATTCAAAATACGCGCGTAAATCGCGTGCACTACGCCAGACTCTCGACTCGCGCGTATTGCGCGCGATTCGAGATACTAGGGACGCCTTGTTGCGTCCAGTTAACGCGCGAACTCTAGAGCGAGTGCACGTATCGAGGGACATGGAGCGCCAAAATTTTGACACGGAATCGCGCGTTGGTACGCACCTTGTGGACGCAACGGTCGCGCGTAATACGCGCGAGAGAATCGCGACGAATTCGCCCTTTCTGGACAAGCTCATAAATACATTTATGTCGATGTCAGTTCATAATATTGTTTATCAAGACCAGGACTACCTACAATAATATGTATAATGTATCTTTCTGCAATATAACACGACATATTATCTTTACTCTTTAAGAATCTAATCGACGATTAATAGCCATGCCCTGTAACACCAAAGTGATCGGCTTTGTTTAAATGATTCGTAATAAAACAATAAAGGGTAAAAACTGGTACCCTTTATTCTTTGTTCTACAATTTGCTTACAATTTAATATTAGTGAGTGTTTAAAGAACTTTATTATTCGCCAAATTCAAAGTATAGTTTCTTGCAGGAGACACGGGTCCAGTTGGTCCTATGGGGATACCTGGTATAACAATAAAAGGAGAAAAAGGACTTCCGTGTATGCCTGGAAAGCACGGACGACCGGGACCTCCAGGCGCTCCAGGAGAAAAAGGAGAATACGGACTTACCGGACTTCCTGGACAAGTTGGTAAACCAGGCCTTCCAGGTGCTCCGGGACCACAGGGGGAAAAAGGTGAAAAAGGACGTGAAGGACTTCATGGTCCACCAGGATATGATGGTGTCTCTGGATCTCAAGGACCTCCAGGTATAGATGGACCAAAAGGCGACAAGGGAGACAAAGGAGCAACTGGGTTTGGCCTACCTGGTCAAAAAGGAGAACAAGGTCCTAAGGGAGCTATGGGTTTGCAGGGCGATCGTGGTGATAGAGGAGATCGTGGTAATGATGGACTTAATGGACTTAATGGGCCACCCGGTTTTCCGGGATTACAAGGAGAAAAAGGTTTACAAGGCTTGACGGGTGACTTCGGCAGAGAAGGACCGAAAGGAGACAAAGGTGACGCAGGAATATTTGTTGTGGGACCAAAAGGAGAAGTAGGACCTCAAGGTCCACCTGGTCTAACAGGTCCTCCTGGAAGAGATGGTGCACC
The DNA here is from genome assembly GCA_907165275.2 of Zygaena filipendulae. Lineage (NCBI taxonomy): Eukaryota > Metazoa > Arthropoda > Insecta > Lepidoptera > Zygaenidae > Zygaena > Zygaena filipendulae. The sequence continues at coordinate 7,721,732 of OU015649.1, forward strand.
AGGTTTTCCTGGGGCAGTTGGTAGTCCCGGTAGGAAAGGCGATAATGGGATTCCGGGCCCACCTGGATTACAGGGCGTTTCGGGACCACCCGGGCCACCAGGCTTGATTGGTGATAGAGGAGCAATCGGTTTTACAGGTAGTCAAGGCCCTCCCGGACCTCCTGGAGCCCCTTGTACGACTAGTGATTATTTAACGGGCATCCTCGTAGTAAAGCATAGTCAATCCTCCTCTGTGCCAGAATGTCCAGCTGGAGTTAAATTATGGGACGGATACTCATTACTTTACGTAGATGGAAACGAGAAATCGCATAACCAAGACTTAGGATTTGCTGGATCATGTTTGAGAAAATTCAGTACTATGCCTTTCCAATTCTGTGACATAAACAATGTGTGTCATTACGCTAGTCGAAACGATCGAAGTTATTGGCTGGATACAACAGAGCCAATTCAAATGATGGCCGTAGATGGTGGCAGAATACAGGAATATATTTCGAGATGTGTAGTCTGTGAAGTTCCGGCTAATGTTATAGCAATACATAGCCAATCAGAAACTGTACCCGTCTGTCCAGCCGGTTGGGGCGATTTGTGGATTGGATACAGTTTTGTTATGGTGAGTAATATTAAAATATATTTGTATCTAAGGATAAGCAAGTACTAGTAAGTTATTAAATACATAGTAGAGATTAAAATCAGTTGGTTGCAGTAGGTACCGGACATGAAATTTTGTACGACAGATTTTGGCAGGGAGTATACGAAGTTATTAAGTAGGTAGGTACTAACCAATATATAGGAAATAAAAATAATACTCAACTATTATAACTTTTCAGCATACCGGTGCCGGAGGACAGGGTGGAGGGCAAGCTCTAGCTAGTCCTGGCTCATGCCTCCAGTACTTCCGTACAATTCCGTTCATAGAGTGCAACGGAGAGGCAGGTACTTGCCATCACTACGCAAATAAACTCAGTTTTTGGTTGACTACTATCAGAGACGATCAACAGTTCACTGCTCCGAACCCACAAACGCTTAAAGATGGTAATGTGAAAAGCCGCGTGTCACGGTGCGTCGTATGTATGAAAAACACATAAGTAAGGTGGTATTTACTGAGGTAGATTATTATATTATGGTGCGTTTAGATTTTGTAACCAATCCTAAGATACTTCATGTTTGACCATCCTCAATTTGATTTTGCAATTTTCTTATCAAATCACATCTGTAAGAGATTAACTAATTTGTCTTTTAATCCGAATGAGGTGTCGCTCCCCTTATTCTATCCTACTTACAAAGCATACGATATGCTAAATAACCGTTATATAGTTATTATAATCTAGTAGAAAATGATACCTACGTAGTATGTTCACGCCCCCTTTCTCAGCTTTGACATTTATATGAAACGTAGAAGCAATAATAGAAAAATACTCAATCTACGTGTAGGTATTTATTTTTATTAATAGGTACCAGCATTTATGAAATCAATTAAACTTGTTATTAATTAAACATGTAGGTAAGTAGGTACGTTACGTGAAAACCAAAGGAAGTTCAAGTCAGTTTACATAATTTAAGTGCATAAGTACTTCAAAATATTTTTAAGAATATAGTTTTTGTTTGAAAGGTACTTTTTATAACTTATAAAAATTAAGTAACTAGGTACCTATTAATACCTGCACAATTTATCTTTCCTTACCCTAAGTAAATGGGTGACCACAAAAAGTGATGCAACGAATATTACCAAATAGGTATTGTCATATTGTGGTCACCCCGAAAACAAGTAAAAAATTACGACTAGGAACATTTACAAAGTCAATTAGCCGGATCCACACCGAACGATCCAAAATGGATCGGCGATCCCGCGATCCGCGATCCAAGATCGTGATGCGTGGAGCGTGGATCGTTCTAGGTCGATCCAACAGCAATCTTTTGCGATCCTGACTGGCTGCTCCAACGCGCTCCTGCCGATCCATACTGAATCAGTTGAATTTTGTCTGGCTATGGAGTCACACGTGCAACGACGGCGACGAATAGCCGTAGCAGCTGCAAGCTACATTTTACTTGTATATTTACGGCAAAAATTACGAAAACGAAAAAGACAGTATTGGGTTAAAACAATTTTTAAAAACCGGTTGGAATATGGGACTCGACTTTAGAGTTAATTGATGATGGAGCTGAAGCTAATTTTGCCGACTAATTTTCCGCCAGGCATCTTCTCTTACACCTCTATTTGTGTAATTGGTATCGTTAGGATCCCATAAACATTTATTCTCCCTATATAGGGAAATTAAACGGATACATTGCGAATTATCCATAACGGCGGATCACGCGATTCTCACAACCGAACCGTCCAGACCGCGCGCGCCAAGCGACTGAGGCACCTTTGAGTCTGGCCAAAAAACCGACAACAAATGGATCGCACGCGGCGAGGAGCGCGCGCTCTCCGCCGCGCACATGGATCGCGCGCGGCACGTCTACACTTCACGCTCCGTGGAGCGCGCTCCATGCCGCGCGCGATCGGAGCGCTTTGGATCGTCCGGTGTGGATCCGGCTATAAAGCACATATTATGTATATATACCTAAGTAATGTTTACTAGTTGCATGCATTATCTATGGTATTTATATTCATATAATTTAAACTCGTATATATTATACGAGAATAATAGGCTGAAGGCTCTGTTACGGCAAGTGGATGAATTAATTTTTAAATCATGTTTTCGTAGTCCTAGTAGGTACTACACGACTACACCCAGCTCTGTAGCTCCTGTTGTGAACCGAAGTATGAAAAAATGCGGTAGCTACGTTAGGGACAAACTAAGCTTCGTTACCAGTGTGGCCTGTGCTTAAAAAGTTTCCTAGAAAGAATAAAACATAATTTAAAATTTTGTCGCAGCAGCAAGCAGTCTACTTTTGAAATTGGTTAGATATGTTTTGATGTATCATTACCAGAACACGAACCTCAAATATGACTAGGTACACCTTTCTGTAACACCCTGTATAGTAGACCGGTCTTTGAATACAATATCAATCATGAATGCAAGAGTATTTTGGCGGGAATCAAAGATGTCAAAGTCGAAGTCAAATAATTTATTCAAATTTGGCCCATAATGTGGCTCTTTTTGTCGTCAATAAAGTTACATTTATTATGACAGCACCCATAAAATATCCACCCTTCACGGCGGCGGTTCATGGCGGTTCGGACATTTGTTTTCATGTCGATAAAAGATTTTTTTAAATGGATTTTGTTGTGATATTTTGGTTCTGTATTGCACAATAATTTTCACAGTGACAGTTTTTTATGTGCTTAAGAACATAATATGACAATTCGAGCTGATTTTTTCGGTTTCCTCCAAGAGCTCCGAGAAAGTTTTTGGAAGCTATATTAGTACCATTGGCATGGCTTGCAATTTCAAACTGTACAACGAAGCATTTTCATAGAAAATACATTGATCTATTTATTAAAAAAAGAAACTGGCTAAATGCATTATATGCGAAAGTTCATAAAAAGAAGAAAGAAAGAAAAGAAATCATAAATGCTTGTTATTTGTATTTGTTGCGTAAGTACCTAACTATATTTAATATTATATTTTAATAAATTTATTTAACTGATAAACGGTACATATACCTACTTTAAAATATAATAGAATGAATATATTACCATAATACAATAGGTATTGTCAAATTAATAAAGAGAATATTGTAATTTGAAGGTAAACTATATAGGTTGGGTAAAATGTGAATGTGTAAAATATGTATTTATTCAAAAAAATTAAGTATGTAGGTACTTACCTAGAAGCTTAATAAAAAAGTAATACTTACTGTTCACATTTATTGTTTAAAGAACAAATTGAAATTTTTTACTTCTAAATATTTAACCGTCTTTTTAAGTAGGACGGTCCACCAAATAATAATTAATAAATGCTATTTACATTATTTCAATATTTTTTTAGTTTCTTCATTTTGTATTTTGTGGTGATTATGGGTAACCTACCTATCCATTCTATACCAAACTAGAACACGTCACGTTAATAAAACCTACCTAAACCTAAACCTACCTTATATTAAAAGATCAGCTTTTGTGCGTATTGAGTTGACACCGGGCCTTAAATTTTTATTTTAAAGTTAAGCTCCTAAATAGTTAGGTACTACTAGCTAGATAACTAGTTAGGTACCAAATATCTGTATAGAGATAATAATAATTAACGAATGTGTTGAGATTTATCATGGTCTTGAGTAGGTATATCAATGTCACATATGTATTACACTACTCATAACACTGCCAATGTAGATAAATTATTTAGGTACTTATAATGATATTGTAACTGTAAGATCTTAATAAATACGTTATTTAAATTCTAATTTTGTTTATTTCCCATCAGATATTCTATTAGGTTTTATTTAGATTTCGGGTTGCGACTTTTGGTCCTGCCTTCGTGATTCTGATTTGAGTAAAGTACCTATTACCTACCTACTCCCTAATTCAACTGTCGCGCTTTTTTATATACCTAGGTCCTGGTCTAAAACGCACCCGTAGCGCAGAACACTGAGCAAATAATCACTACGGCGCAGAATGGGGAAGTTCAGAACGAAACGCATACGCGGCCACAAAACATCAACTTCGTAACTAACTTCAGAAGAAGAAAAAAACAATAGGGTACTTGTATGATTTTTTTTTCAGTCTATTTTAAAGATATATGGCCTACTTAAACAAAGCAAGAAAAAGAAAAAATATATATGCATAAATTAATTAAATAGAGCGTTTCAAAGTTCCTACTTTAGACCTTACCGCCGAAACGCGGAATGACGTCACTAGTTCAAAGTTAGGCCTTATTAATCTGTGATAGAAATGTCACTGTCGTATTGACAGGGTCATGTGACATTGACAGACAGATAACTTCAATATCCAAAAGCGAAATTAAGGTTGAAATGGGTCTATTTACTTCCAAAAGTTCCAGTAAAGTATCTTAAGTAGTTTAAAATGCATCTTACTGATGCATTTTAAAGTAAAAAAGTTCCTGAAAATGGAAAATATGCGTTGACTGTATGCACTTAGTTTCTTTCGCCTTCTCTGAAAGAGGTAAATGTTTCCTAAAAAAAAGTGACGTCATGTGTCAAGTTTGGCTGTGATTGGTTCCGTTTCACAAAATTAAAAGTTGAATATTTTGGAAACTATTGAAATTTTTTTAGTAAATCTTTCACGATAACGCTTTTCTAAGGCTCTATTTTTGAAATATTGACACAATTTCTTACTATAAATTTCATGAAGTACCCTATTGAATTGACTGTATGGATTTAGTTTCCTTTGCCTTCCCCATTGGGGTAAATTTAACAAAAAAAAAACAATTGGTTAATGGTTGGGAACCCAAAGACATGACACTTACAACAACTAGACTGTGCACTATGGCGCAAAAACCGGTCCGAGTGAGAGGTCATCCCCTGGGGCAGAGAGAAGGTAATCACTACGTTTTCCCTGGGGGTGTGTCCCTTTCTATTGAAGTGACCATCTACAAAATTCCAAGCGCTACGCCCGCGCCTACCGGTTCCAAATTTTTTGCTGCGGATGGCGTACGCGCCAAATATTGTATTATAAATAATTTAGACATGGGCTAATAAAAATGAAAAAAATATAACCTATATTAAAACATAGTGCGATCGATTCGCTAGTTAATTCTGAGCAAACTACTTTCTTGTTTTCAGTTAATTCATTAACACGTTGTATATTTGTCACTTAGGCACTGAACTATGATGGATCTAGCTTTTGCATCGAAGTACTTTTAAAACTCCTTTTTCTTCTAATATTAATTTCACTCTCAATTTCCAATGGCCGAAATTGCCATGCTCACTCAGCGTTGGATAATTAAAATCTTGAGCCATTTTGCGCTATTTTGTTAATTTCACTACTATTTAACACTTTTTCTTTCGTTAATCCTATTTTACTAATTATTATTGATATAGCGCAGTGGAAGCGTATTGAACTGGAGTTTTGAATAAAAAGCAAACTTACTTTATCGCCATCTTTATTAGCAGAGCTTGTACAGAGTAGTTTTGCCATAATGTATTTTCTAATATCCTCAACAATTATCAGGTTTTATGTTAGTGCTTATACCCGCTATGTTATTACCTCGACCTAACTACGTATTATAGTCTATAGGAAGGATAATCAAACAACCAGCCACTACACTAATCCTGGTCACCTAGTTTGCACCTTATGATTATTACTAGATTGTCCATATTATAAATGTTACGGTAAGAAAGGAAAAGAAAGGAACCACGACTATATTAACTGGTGAACGCGAAGCGACTGGCGAGCGGTTAGCTGCGTCTGATTTACGTCACCTATCCTATAGTAGGTATTGGTGTGGAGATAATGTCACCACAATATGTTTATTGGAATAAGTATAAAGTAATAAGAACATTACTGTCGGGGCCACATCATGAATTGATTACAAGGTAGTGTACCCCACACCCCACATTTTTGATTTAGGGTCGTACTGAGGACCAGGTCTCGCGAGCCGAGCGAGCATAGCGAGCGTATCGCCATACCGCGGTAGCGGCCAGCGATGCGCTAAAGACAACATCGTGACATTTATTTGATTAATTCTTAGATGTGGCCACGACATCTCGATATATTATATAAAAAAAAGAATATAATAAGTTGTAACAATTCATTAAAGTAATTAATAATAATTACGTTACCAAATATTAAACTTGGACATGTTGTTTGAATTTCCGTTATATTTTGAGACAGTAATTACTAAAAACTACCTGCATTCACAAACTACTTAGAGATACTACCGTCATTGTATTGAATACTACCACTGACAAGTAAGGAGATAATACTACTAAACGGAGCACGAAGTCGGCTAGGCCATGAAATCCGGAGTCGCCAATTCCGGTGCTGTACAATACATACATACAGGGACTCCATAGCCCATGGTTGTCCTACTTGTCCGTTGACTCCGTTGAGTCAGGTTGACTCCGATGATTTCAAAATATATCGTGTTTTTTTTTTTACTTCAATCGCGTTGCTTTTGCTTTGTCTATCAAGTCACACATTGTCATTGGCACAATTATTTAAAAGTTGCCATTTAAAATTAATAAAAAAGAAGAAGAGTCTGACTTGTCTTGTGTGGTCTTGTGCATTTGTTTGTATGTAGGTGTTTTGTGGACTTCTGGTTACCTACCAATTAAAACCAAAGAATTTAGATGAAACAAAAAAGAAATACAAAAGGATAAATGAATCATGAATAATTAAAATATTAGTTTTGCAAAATCGCTCGACAATGTTCGCATGGGCATACAGTGGAGCGAATAAAGCAGTGCCCAGAAATGTAGGGCCTGAATGTGCACACTTTTTATCTCCTCAAAGGCAAATAATAGAAACTGTTATTGTCATCAGTGTTTGCTTGTACACTATAGTAAGTTTTTCATTTTTTAAATACTAGACTATTTTATTTAATACTATTTGTTTCCTGTAGTTTCCGCCGCGTTTATTTCGGAGATCCCGCGGTATTTCGGGATTAAAGTACCCTATATATTTAATGTACCTACTTACCCCAGATAACGTGTATCCAAAATTTCATGATGATCGGTTAAGTGAGCCCGGCTTGAAAGCGTAACAGACAGACAGTTTCTTTACATTTATTAATATTACTAACTGTCCCCTGCGGTTTCACCTGCAGAAATTTCGGAGTTCCCGTGGGAATTTCGGATTACAATATAACTTATGTTACTCAGGGATATAATGTAGCTTTCAAATGGTGAAAGAATTTTTGTAATTGATCCAGTAGTTTTTGAGTTAAATTGTAACAAACAAACAAACAAAAAATCAAATCTTTCCTCTTTATAATATTAGTATAGAAGTAGGGATATATAGGTAACATAGGTTACATAAAGTACTCAGTACATAATCACTAAATTTTAAGTATAGTGTCAGGTGTTTCAACTTAATTAAATTACTACTGTACTTTTTTATTTATTGTGTATTGTATTCAGATACAGTTCACTCAGTTCAGTTCAGTTTCACAGGAACTATTTTTTTATAAAAGTAGCCCAAATTATTCCTTATAACATCAGCTATCTGCCAATGAAAGTCCCGTTAAAATCGGTCTAGTCGTTTCAGAGATTAGCCAGCACAAACAGACAGAGAAAGGACAATGCCAATCTTTGTATGAAGAGTGGACCAAGTGCTGCCCAGAATAAAGTCATAGTACATTATGTTCCTTAGGGTAGTAGTAGTCTGTAAAATAAAGCGCATCTAATTCTATCCCAGGAGTCGTGAAAAAAAAAAAGTTTTTGTTGAGATTTATTGGGAAACGCTAAACTTGCATGGAAGGTAGACCAAGTGCTGCCCAGGATGTAGACATAGTATATTATGTTCCTTAGGGTAGTAGTAGTCTGTAAAATAAAGCGCATCTAATTCTATCCCAGGAGTCGTGAAAAAAAAAGTTTTTGTTGAGATTTATTGGGAAACAGTAAACTTACATGGAAAGTGGACCAAGTGCTGCCCAGGATGTAGACATAGTACATTACGTTCCTTAGGATAGTAGTAGTTTGTAAAATAAAGGGCGCCTAATTCTATCCCAGGAGTCGTGAAAAAAAAAAGTTTTTGTTGAGATTTATTGGGAAACAGTAAACTTACATGGAAAGTGGACCAAGTGCTGCCCAGGATATAGACATAGTACATTATGTTCCTTAGGATAGTAGTAGTTTGTAAAATAAAGGGCGCCTAATTCTATCCCAGGAGTCGTGAAAAAAAAAAAGTTTTTGTTGAGATTTATTGGGAAACAGTAAACTTACATGGAAGGTGGACCAAGTGCTGCCCAGGATGTAGACATAGTACATTATGTTCCTTAGGATAGTAGTAATTTGTAAAATAAAGGGCGCCTAATTCTATCCCAGGAGTCGTGAAAAAAAAAAAAGTTTTTGTTGAGATTTATTGGGAAACAGTAAACTTACATGGAAGGTGGACCAAGTGCTGCCCAGGATGTAGACATAGTACATTATGTTCCTTAGGATAGTAGTAGTTTGTAAAATAAAGAGCGCCTAATTCTATCCCAGGAGTCGTGAAAAAAAAAAGTTTTTGTTGATATTTATTGGGAAACAGTAAACTTACATGGAAAGTGGACCAAGTGCTGCCCAGCATGTAGACATAGTACATTATGTTCCTTAGGATGGTAGTAGTTTGTAAAATAAAGGGCGCCTAATTCTATCCCAGGAGTCGTGGGAAAAAAAGGTATTATTTATTGGGTAAAAATAAATACTTAATTACAATAACAATAAATAAATGCTTTTCCCGATGGAGGGATGTATATTTTTGACGAGTTTTACTGATACACACTATCGGCTCCACTTCACCACATGCACTGTGATGAGCATAAACTGCTCAGCAACCACCTTAAAGTAATCGAATCGCAACCTGTGTAATACCTATTATTGAGTAGTTCCGCTGGTCATCTGTTGTCTTCATCATTAGTTTCACTTAACTAAATGGTGCTTTCAGAAAGCAAATGCATGAAATATTCCAAAAAATACCCAAAATTGGTAGGTGTGCCTATAATATTTGATAAGTTCCTTCCATTTCTCCAATATCGCATCATCAGATCCTGACCTTATGACAGTGGTACCACCTCGGAAGTATACCCTTTCAACCAAAAAAAGAATTTTCCAAATCGGTCCAGTCGTCTTCGAATAATCGGGGAACATACATACTATATAAAACGTACAAACAAAACTGACGTTAATTTTTTTTCTCTGGGACCGATTTTGAAAAAAAAATAATTTTTCAGTATAAAGCAATGCAAGGAACTCAGTCAAGGTAGTCCTACTCCTGGGCAGCATTTGGTCCATACCCTGTCAATCTCCTTTTATAAAAAATTGATAGTACCATATACACTTTTACATGTATTTAGTAAAAAGCTGTAAATTTGGATTGACAATCCAATTTTATTTATATGTGAATAGCTAGCAAGGGTCACAAATTAATTTTGTTCAGGGTCGTTTTAACGTTTTAAGAAATGAAATGACCATCACCGTGCCATCACGGTCCTTTTGTGAGAAAAAAAAAGGTATTTATTAAACATATGTAATTGTGGAAATAACAAAGGAATTTTTTACATTTATTATCAACTAGCTGTGCCCCGCGGTTTCACCCGCGATAATTTCTGAGTTCCCGCAGGAATTCCAGGATAAAAAGTACCCTATGTCCTTCTCTGTACCCCTGACAATGTGCATGCGAAATTTCATCCAAATCCATTCAGCCGTTTTTGCATGATTGAGTAACATACATCCAAACATCCACACTTTCACATTTATACTATTAGTAGGATGAGAAAAAAATCATTTTTTGTTGTGGACTATCTGTATGAAGTTGGGAGTAAAATTGGTGCTAGCTATTGACAATAAATCCTGTAGATGTTCATCAGTAAGTTGAGATCGGAAATTTAGATTTGATTGATTTCTTTTAAATTGGGTATGTTCACTGTAGACTGTATGTATAGTGCAAGGTGCTGTATTCTTGCGGTCCGCGGATTGGTAGTCTGGATGTGGACTGCAGTCCTCCATTTGGCGACCCCTTTACTATAAATGTGATGTTAGGCGAAGCTGAGAGCTGTAAATTTATTTAGTCAAGTTAAAATATCACAAAATAAAGTTTGACTACACATCAAAACTTTTTGGTAATCATTCCAGATAGGAAATATTTACCTATTTATAAATTGTGATTTTAAAGTTAATTTTGAACATCATATCTACAGCAGTAATAGTCTCAACAATTTAGTATTTTAGTTTCAGACTTACCCAAAACTACAAATACCACAGGAAATAAATTACAGAAAGAGTGACAGGGGTGGAAAAAGACTATTAGTTATTCTTTTGGCATTACTATGGGGAATGGAAATTGGTTTCAAGTTTGCATCACGAACTGTTATTTATTTATTGAATCCATGTCATGTTACAACATTAATTCAGGTAAGTAATATCCCATCAAAAACATAAATGTGAAAGTGGAAGCTATGTGCAGTATTAAGCATATGCTCGATTGTCGACTTTGCCGACAAAAGAATTGAGATCTAAATAAGTGCCAAGTTCTGTAGATAATTCAGAAATTTCTTTAAATAAGAATACAACTTGACAAGTTACATTTGGCTAAAAACTAGTGTTAATTTAGAAAATATCTTTGATATTGGCTAGTACCTTTACCAATGAACCAAATTTTTAGAAGGGATTTGATTCACCCAAGATAACCTGATCATCACTGGTTCCGCTTCACCTAATAGAGGTTTCTGAAAGCCAATGCATAAGTTACTGTGAGAAATAATATCCAAATCGTTATATGTAGATGTGCCTACAATATTTAAAGAATTATCTTTCTCTCAATTTCTCCAGAATCCCATCATAAGAATAAGATCCTGACCTCCTTGGTTCAAATAGGATTTTTGTTGTTGTTTTAATATACTATTATTATTGGTTATTTATTTTTAGATCTACTTGTTAGCTGCCCCACCTAGCAAGACTGTCACTGCCTTATTTCGGATCCATTTAAACTTGTTGAATGGACCTCTGTTAGCTTTTATTTTTCCTGAGACAGCATCAAGAACCGTAAGTATATAATAAAAAAAAAGAAAGAAAATTGACTATCAGTAATATAATATTATACCTATTCATTTCTGAAAACTATGACTTCAGATTTTTGCAGAAGCAGCTTTATATTGGATACAACATGGAATGATGTTTATAATACCGTATTATCTTTTACGAATTGGTGGTAAGTCATGAATGTAATGTAAACAATAATAATGCTTGGACACTATCACCGTATCTAAAGCAACTATGCGCGTGCACAGGGGGGGGGGGGTGTCATGGTTGTCATGACAAGACACTTTGTTCATTTTTATGTATGTTATATTAAATTAAAACAGCAGTTCCGACAAAACAATTAAAACCTTAGTTTGCCAAAGGATAAGAGTTGGAAATATTTTGTTTTTCGTTAATATTTCAAAGGCATTTAGCACTTAGATGTATAAGATTTTAAAATGTGACGTCACGAAACTCAGGACCCCTCCCACCCCCTGTCACACAATGTCACATTTCGTCGACCCCCTCCCTCCCCGTTAACGTGTGACGTACTTTATGGATGGTCCCTTAACAATTTAAACAGGGTCTATAATAATTAACTTTTATGACTTGCATTCGATTGTACCCGGTGAGTAGAGGATTGTACCGCTTTAAAAATACCGAGTACTACAATCGAATGGAAGTCATAAAAGTTAGTTATTATTCACCTTGTTCATGTGGTTAAGGAAGTTTGGTGCCAAATTTTCGTAGCTCCGTAATTTTGACCCACCCCCCTTTAAGTAAAAATTAATTTAAAAAGGAGTACAATCCTCTACTTATTAAGGGGTACTGTTCATTGGTCTTGCTAAAACTCGGGAATGGCTGAACTGATTTGGCTAATTTTGATCTTGAAATATTTGTGAATGTTCAGGGAAAGTTTGTATTAGAGAAAATTGGGAGTTCTGCGGGAATTCCGAAACTCACGCAGGTGAAACCGCGGGGCACAGCTAGTATTTTAATAACTTAATCATAAGAAGTTCATTCGACAGGTAGCGATCGACCCAACTTCTCGATATCCAAGCTGATGTAGATGGTATTCCACAGTGTGATAATTGCATTTAAGTGCTACCATTAACTCAAGAGTAATCGTCCTTGTCTTATGTGGGTAGTCATTCTGAGCATGGTTAATATATCTTGCTTTCAAACGTTCAAATCAACGAGGCTTACGCTTATAACTACATAGTTAGAATTGGTCGCACATCAATTTTCTTTCCACTAATTGTGGGTCGATTAATCGTGGGAGCGTTATTAAATACCTATAGACTATTCTTTACCATACTAGAATATGATCGACTGCGAATACCTACTTTGGGAAAGGACATGTTTCTTAAGTGCACTCTCATTGTTTTTGTGCCAACCTACTTAATGTAATTTTAGACATGCACTATTTAATAGAGTTTAATAGAGTTGCATTTATAAATGAATTGCAGGTGTATACAACATTGAACCATTTTGGAACTTTAACTGGGCAATATTCAGCTACTGCCTCAATATACTATACCATTTCATAGTGCTGCAAGCAATTGCAATCGTAAGTACCTACCTATTTAAGTTATAAGAAGTAAGAACTACTTATAACAGTCGCCCGAGGCGCGTACCTATCTATACTAATATTATAAAGAACAAAAGTTTGTGAGTTTGTGATGTTGTAAGGGGTAATCTCTGGATCTACTGAACCGATTTTGAAAAAAATTTCACTTATAGAAAACTGCAGTAATCCTGATTGCATACGGTACTTTTTATTCCGGAATTCCCGCGGGATCTCCGAATTTTTCGCGGGTAAAATCACGGGGGAACAACTGTCTCTAGATCTACTGAACTGATTTTGAAAATTCTTTTACTTATAATAGGAAGCTACAGTGATCTTGAGTGACATAGGGTACTTTTTACCCGGGATTTCCGCGGGAACTCCGTAATTGGTGAGTTCGCGTGTTTGTGAGATTGTAGGGGATAATCTCTGGATCTACTAAACCGATTTTAAAAATTCTTTCACTTATAAGAAGCTACAGTGATCCTGATTGTCAGAGGGTACTTTTTATCCCGGAATTCCCGTGGGAACTCCAGAGTTTGTGAAGTTGTAAGCTATGGATCTACTGAACCGATTTTGAAAATTCTTTCACTTATAGGTAGGAAGCTGAAGTGATCCTGAGTGACATAGTGTACTTTTTATCCCGGAATTCCCGCGGAAACTCCGAAATAACCGCGGGTGAAACCGCGGGGGCGCGGTATTTACAAACTGCTCTTACTGAGTAGGCGACGCGAGCTGTGGCCTACTTCTTATGTTGTCTACCATTTGTTTTTGCCGCTGCCGCCGCCGCCACCGCCGCCGCCGAGACTGTGGCCTAGGGGTAAGAGCAGTTTGTAAATACCGCGTAACAGTAAAACGCGCAAAATTCAAATAAGTGACTGCACAAAATCTAACTCAACTACAAGTAAATTTACATTATTTTCCTATAAAAAAGTTGTAAAGAACAAGCTGTTATGTTCAGTCGGTAATAAGAATTGAAATCGCTGAGATATTAAATTTTTTCTTCCTCCTGTCAAAAAGCAAATACCTACGCGGTCTTTACAAGTTGCTCTTACGGGGATTTGAGTTATGAGTTTTTTAAGACATAAATACGGTTAATATGCCAAAAAAAAAAATCCTTCAGTATTCAAAACTGTACTAATTTTACTTTGAAATAATTAAAGAAATGTTATGTTATGTTATATACTGTTTTATTTCCTCGCAATCGAAGTGAAAAGCAGAGTTAAGTACTAGTATATATATATATTATCTGTGGCAGAGTTTATAACTTGTCCACAAACTCCGTTCGTTTTGTGCACTCGTTGTAAAATCTACTATTTGTCTTTGTTACTTGTTAGCGGGCTGGTTTCCGCAACTCGACGTCTGAGCGCCTATTTTTGCGTGTGGGAAAATTTAATCGTTCTCTTCTTATTCGTTTCATCATATAAATTATTGAACCCCCTCAAATTGTCTTTGATTTGTATGAAAGGAAAAAAAAATCTCAGATGAATATATTTTACGTAACCTTTTTCATTATATTTTGTATTTTTCTGACTTTCAGCCGGCTCAAGTCAATTTAAACCACATGCTATGTCCAGCAATATTGGATCCCTTTGATGGGCCCTGGTATCGCGTTGCAGCTGTATTACATCAAGCTCTACTTTGCCCGTTGCTTTGTAAGATTTATTGTATCATAGTAGAATTTTGTCTCACCAAATTCCCGCCGACAAAAGTTAAACCAAATTTGAAAGATCTCTTACAAGAGAATCCTCTCAAGCAAAACTATCACGACAATTAATTTAATTTATTAATGAGGTAGGTATAACATATTATGTTTTTACTTATTTCATACACTGCATTTTTGGAAAACCTATTTAGCTAGCTAGAATGTATTCCCCACATATGTTAAGCTTTGGTGGATTGTAATAAAGAAGTGCCGATGGTGGACACTCACCGTGAGGTGGTCGATCCGTCCGTTGAATCTTATTAGTTCGTTAGGTGTGTAATTCCAAATAAGTAATTCAATAATTATAATAATGAAAAGCAGATCTAGAATAACTATTTAACGTACGTTTACAAAGCGGCATGGCACGCGGCGTTATAAAACATGCGTGATGCGTTATTCAGTTAACTTTTCTTTGGCAACATTTTGAGTAATGTTGCCAGGCACCGTATGCCCAAAAACTTAATAGACATTCTATGCTTAATATGCCAAAGACACAGAATGCACACAGACATTTATATAGTAAATATAAGTTGACAGTTACATTAATATTTTTCTCTGATCTTTGTTATTCAGCAATGCATAGGTACTCACCTGAGTTATATTAGAATAAAAATGTGACGTGGATTGTGCGCCGTACGTATCTTTATACACATTAAAAATTATTTAACAACAATTCCTACTTACCTTCTAGTCACTCACAAAATTGTTCTAGGATAAGTACTATTTTTTATTTTATAATGTTTAATTGTGATATTACAATACATTTTATAAACATGATCGATATAGCTCTTTGCTCAGGAAATTGGTGACTGCAGGTCTAGGGGAATCGGGTATATAGTATAATGTGGCAAAATTAGCTACAATTAATTTACAGGGCTGTAAGTATACGTTATAACAAACAGGATAAGTGAAAAAATAATAAGTTCGGTAGTTGTTTAGAATACCTACGAAAAAGATAAATTCATTGAAAAAACATTACAACTACGTACTTCACTAATAGGTGCGTAGTTCACTAACACGTATACAAGGCACGCGCCACGCACAGCGAGCGATACATCAGCTGGTCAGCTCGATTGAGGTCATTGATCTCAAGATACCGCGACGCCCGGCCGGTGATGTGTGTGTAAAGCGAATGAGGGGAGAGCGCCTTCACAGGATGTTTTCTTTTTGATTGATTTATTTTGTATTACGGTGTATACTTTCAACCCTATAGATATTTGCAGCTAATTTTACCATACCTTGTATATTATGCTTGGGGATTTGTATGTCTTAAAGCTGTGCCGATTTTGTTTTTTTTTTTATTTGTTGAAAACGTAATATAAATAACTAATTAAAAAGTTTTTTGATATAAATCTTTTCTAAGTTAACCTTTTTTTTAATTCATATTCTACCATATTGAATTTTTCCGTAAATTCAGTACTTCAAGACTTCTTTGTAGTTAAAGCTACAAGGGCTACATTTACGCCTTTAGAAGCGCATATTACTACTTGTACTATTATGTATTCTGTGATATTACACGAACTGAGATGCCTCATAAGTCAATAGTTCGTAAAGGCACAGATAATAATAAAAAGTAATATTATGTGGAGTGTAATTAGTGCCACGCACCATTAAAATATATATTGTAAAATATATTTGGAAAGAAATCGGTAGTAGAATATGTAGAATACAGTAATTACAACATGTTAATGAATTAATCCAAAACCCCATACAGTCCAATTAAAAAAAATAACAATAGGATGATTAAAATACGTGTTAATGAATTAACTGAAAACTAGAAAGTAGTTTGCTCAGAATCAACTAGCGAATTGATCGCACTATGTTTTAATATAGGTTATATTTTTTCGTTTCTATTAGCCCATGTCTAAATTATTTCGAACCGGTAGGCACGGGCGTAGCGCTTGGAATTTCGTAGATAGGTCACCTCCAAACTAATGTTGAATAACATTTAAAGTATAAATTTTTTCGATACAAAATATATTTTAATCATATTATTGTTTATTTTTTTAAATGGGGTGTATTATTTATTTTATTTATTTATTTAGGCTCACCAACAACTGTTCATACCATTACAAATTACAATGTTATTATATTTTTAACATTAATTAACAGAATTAAGTACAACAGTTACTTATAGGTAAGCTCAGCATGCACTACACAATCTGTGACTAAAAAAGAATATGTAAAAAAAAAGGAAACTTAAAGAAAAATTAAATCATATTGAAATTAGGTAAGTACTAAAGCTTTGACTGAGATTATCAGTCGTCGTTTATTCGATGTCAGATAAGTGGTCAAGTACGCTCCTATAAAACTTACCAGGACCGTCAACATTAATATCGACAAATTCGCTACAGCAGTTCAAGAGCTTACATAGTCTTGGGACAGGAGAGCTTGAACCAAGAAGTGTTCTACGCAGTGGAGGAGATAAGGACGTTATTCTGCTACGAGGGAACCTAGAAGGGACACGGAAATTAAACAGACTTAACAAGTTTGAGCAGTCTATCCTGTTCCTGAGGACCTTGTACAAAAACACTGCATCGATCAGATCTCTACGCAAAGCCAAGGACTTCATTTTAAAATATCTCAGTCTACAGTTGTAAGAGAGCAACCTCCTTGACATGCCGCTAGTAAAGGAAAGATGATACATGAACCGTTTCTGGATACGCTCTAGACGTAGTGAGTGTGTAGCGTAATGTGGTCTCCAGACGACGCTACAATACTCCAGCACACTACGAACCAGACTATTGTACAACAAAATCCTTACCTTGCTCCCTTTAAAATCTTTAGTATTCCTAATAATAAACCCTAGCATTTTGGACGCTTTTTTTACTATATTATCTAAATGTGGAACAAACGTGACCTTTCTGTCGTATAGAACCCCTAGATCTTTAATAAGGCTTACTTCTTGGACTTTTTCGGTGTCAATAAGGTATTCACTATCAATCAAATGAGTTGAGAATCAAATGTATCAGGTTTTCAGTTAATTCATTAACACGTTGTATAAGTTTATACCTACTTATATCTAAAAGTATTAAAAAAATGCTAAACAGCCGCTCGTCGATTTTAAATTGACCTTTTTGTATTATGTTCCAATACTGCAAAATGTTCATCAAAAATTAACATTTAGCCCATTCTAGGTACGTCATATCCCAATATCGATTTCTTTCAAAATTAAATATCTAAGAAGATATTAATTTATAGCGGGTGACACACCTACTTCTTGCGTTAATGTACACAATTTTTTTGTTTCATTCGTTTTTTTATAATTGTACTACACCATGTATAATAATGGAATTTGCAAATTTCATCTTATAGGTACCTATAAAATGTTCAATAGCGTTCGAGAAAAATGGCTGTCTAATACATACAGAGAAATATGACGTTATAATTGTTCCGTTTATTACCTACCATTTAAAGACAGAACCCAAAAAATTAAGTCTCAAAGGCTAAAACCGATCCTAAGTATTAAATAATTTTTGATTCGATCTGATTGAGCAAGTTGAGCAAATTGATTTAAGTCATTAGTGTTTATAAGGTCAACGAACTCATTAATTGCCATTTCAGCTTAGACTTGTACCTACTTTTCTCTAAATTGCAAGGAAACGTATTACCTTTTATATTTTCCTTTCACACCATTTGCAAGTTAAAAAATAATATTTGCAATGCATGCTTCCTTTCAATCACGATAGGTAAGTATGTATCCATTTTCTTGCTCGCCCCGATTGCAAAACTGAGTAAGCACTATTTGGACGCCGATAAGCAATGACATGTTAACTCACAAAATTAATTTATTGATATTTGATACAGAACGCTTTAGAACGTTTTTTAATTATGTATGTGTTAACCTTATTACATTGTTTCAATATCAGTAAAATGTTGAACGTAAGAAAAATTTGACACAAATTTGCGATATTAATATTAAAACAATTTACTTAAAATTTCACCAATGTGCGTTAACACACTATTGCTTATCTTTATTCATTTATCGTTTGTCGGAAATCTGAATCGAAGTAATCATCCAAATGTTTCATCCATTTAATATCTTTGGTTTCATCATTTAGATGCGGCAAAGTGTAAGCTAGTCATTGTTTTAACGATGTTGACACTTCCGAGCCAATTGGAGAAAAGTATTAAGTACAACGGATCAATATATGTAGATTGTAAACAGTATTTTAGTACCTAGGTACATTATGCCTTAAAATTTAATATATTATGTAGTTAAGTGCTAAGTAGATAGATTACGTACCTTATTACAAATGTTTTTCGGTTAATAGTACCGCAAAGTTTATGAAATTAAACTAAATTAAAGCTTAACGAGAGCTTTACCAGCTTCATTTTTTTAGAAATGTTGTTAGTCTTGACTATTGACTGCAAAACAAATGCCTACTTGTTTTCCAATAACCGTTCAGAGGGTCCATTCTCAAACTGTGTCCCTGCGTCCCCAATGCAACGGTAGATACTATACCTACCAATATTTTAAAATTTCATATTTTGTCGCCGGTGAGAGCTTGGGCCATCAAGCGGGCCCAGTGTATAGTTAAGGATAGAAATAGAAATTAAATTTAAAATCGGTATTATTCAATTTTGTGCGACTTATCATTTAAACTTAAAGAAACAAAACTTTAGTTATTACTTAAAATTATTGTTTACTGGCTGTGCCCCGCAGTTTCACCCGCGCGAGTTTCGGAATTCCCGCAGGAACTATTTTTTTCTAAAAAGTAGCCTAAGTTACTCCTTATAACATCAGCTATATGCCAGTGAAAGTCGGTTCAGCCGTTTCAGATATTAGCCGGAACAAACCGACCGACAGACAAAAATTGAAAATATTGATTTTTATGCATTACGTGAAAAGCTGATAATTGGGAATTACAAACATACACTTCAATTTTTTTGTATGAGTTATTTTATTTATTTGTCTAGATAATAGATATGGATAAGTACCTATTCTACTAAATAATAAAGAATGATTAATAATATGTCGTGGTTCGATCTTAGAATTTATCATTTCACTAGCTGTCCCGGGCGGTTTCACCCGCTATAATTTCGAAGTTCCCGCGGAATAGTTTCATACAAACTTTTCATTCCCTTGAGGGTTGAATTTCTGAAAATACTTTCTTATCGGATGTCTACGATATAGAAAGAATACACCTTCCAAGTTTCAGATCTCTGCGATCAGCGGTTTAGGCTGTGCATTGATCCATCAGTCATTCAGGATAAAGCATTTTATATATTTATATAGATTATGGCTGCTGACCACATCATAATAATTATGGTCAGTCAGTTTTAGCTGGCCACATCATGAAGTGATCAATTGTTACGTCTGGCCGCGACATAATATATGTAGGTACCTACCTACAGCTTAGTTAAATAGTTCAGACTTCAGAGGATCGCAATAGTTGTTGTCTCATGAAAACACATCATTGAATTGGTATAAAAAAGCTTGTAGCTTAAAAAATATCTATAAGTAGGTATACCTACGGTATATTTTCGTTGGTTTTGGAGCCGAATCTCGCTTCATATTAAACCTAATAAAATAGGGATATTGACGACTTTTGAAAATCAAAATTCTAATTAGTCCGTCAGTTAGAAAATTAAAAATCATTAGACACGATTTTTTTTTATTCAAATAAATGAAAATACACAGATAAAGCGCATTAAAGTTTAGGGTGGGGGCTCGTGACGTCATAAGCCGCCATACAATAATATGCACTGGGTTGTGACGTCAAGCGAAATTTCAACTCAATGTATCGTCGTTATTTTTTAATTACGTAAATAAAGAAAAAATAGGTAGGTAGGTACCTATAGATTTTGTATAGGTATGATTTTGCAAACGATTTTTTTTTACTGATATACTATATTCGTCTCCAAAACCAACAACCAACGGAAATTCAGTGTTTAAGGTGACACTAGCAAGGCCACCTATAATATCCTTGTAACCAGGCGCGGAGACTCGTCTCAGTATTATATTATACTAATTTAGTACCTAATTTAATATTATTAGGTCTACCTAAGGTTAACAGTTATAGAATGTTGATAAGTAAATAAATATATATATTAATTACCTACTATTATAAATGAGCTGTGATTACAGTAAGATTGACGGCTTGCTAAATGTGGTGTTTTTATGTATTACGACTTGATCCGTAGATCAAGTCATAATTCGTACCTCCAGCTCCCTCCGTAGCGGCAGTGGTGGCTGGCCCTTTAAACAAGGTGGAGCGAGATTATCTTTTTCCATATTGTATATTATGTATATTGTATTTATATACCTACCTATTGGTATTATTATGAAATAATATAATTAATAATACCAATAGCTACCTAGTGTTGGCGTCCCATTTATAAAACTTCTAGAGCGAATGCTTAATTCGTTTTATCCTCGAGCAGCGGTTACGTACGCTAGATCGTATTTTTCCGTCAAGTTAAAATACTGCAGGTGTATTAAAAAAAGGTTTATGATTTTTATAGCATGTGTTGCTTGTGAATGGGACGGAGCTCTTTATATTATTGTTAGAAGATATGGTTTGTTAAATAGTAGCGCTAGCGTCCGGGTTGAAAAAAACATTGCTAATAGAAATTATATCTTCTAATAATAGTACGGACCGCCAAGAGGGGATTTGTGGATTAGCTAAAGCGCGTCAGATGAACATAAGGGGGGTACCTTGCACCATGTTGAGTACCTCCACCAAATATAGGCCCTCTACACTGGTGGGTGCGTCTAGAATAACCGATCAGATTAGTAAAAAAAAATCGTTAACTCGAAATACTCGAGCGCGTCAGATTAAGATATGGTGGGTTAATTACATAGTGAGAAGTATGTATATGAATAATCTGACCATTTGAACGTGACGTAAGGGAGTTAGAGGATCACAAACTTGCAAAAAAAAAACGCAACTTCGACATTCTCGAGCGCAGTTGATTTGTTTTTTATTTTAAAGTATATAACTCAAGGATAGCGGGAAAAATATAATCTGCCGATTTTCATAAGCCGAAGAAACAAAAATCGTCTTCGAATCGAAAGAGCAGCTGCAGTGAAACATGTACCTATTCATATCTCTGTCTTTCTTTCCCTTTTACTTTTTCTCTATCTCTCACTCTCTCGCACCGTCCTCACACTACTTTCCGTCGCCATAATGTCATCACAGTATATCACGGCGCTAAACGTGTCGAATTATAACTTTTTTTGGTCGGTTAAAATACATATTAAAATAAGTTAAGGTAAGTATTACATCAAACTATATAGGTTCACCTTTCACTTTAATGTAATTATATATATATTATATAATAAAGCTCATCACAAAACAACGCGTTCATGTTATTATATGTAAAACGCTCTGGCTTGTTTGTGCTTTAAAGTTAGTTTTGTGAATAATATTTTGTGAGCTTTTACATATTTCATAGAAATATGAAGTGTGTTTTTTGTGAACAAGAAATAGCTCATAAAGTTATTAAACTTACATCAGAAATAAAAAAAAATTAAAAATAAATCATAATTTTTGTTTCTAGCAGTCAGATTAATAATATCCCTCAAAATTATTGTCAGATTTTAAGCCAACATAACTTGGACTGCAAGCTGAACCTTCTGTAAAATAATCTGACACGCTCGAGTATTTCAAAATTGAGATTTTTTTTTGCATTTTCAAAAATTCGCTACTACCTTGCGTCACCTCCAAATCGGCAGATTTTCGAAGGGGTGCATTTTTAAGGCTCACTTAACATCCCCTTTGAATATCTGACGCGCTCGAGTAAATGTTTTTTTTTTTCATTTTCTCCCCTTCCGGATGGCCACCCCCACCACGCAAATGGGCAGATGAATATATTTTCGATATCAGAGACACCTTGGAGTATCTAAACTACAATATCTGACGCGCTCGAGTATTTCCATTTTACTATTTTTTTTTACATTTTTGAAAGCCTGTAGAAGCTAAACCCACCGGTGAATGAAAAAATATCATATAACCTTATTTTGTTTATATCTCCTAATCTTCAAAACCCAATAGGTCCCAACGACGCTCGAGTGTCTCCCGAATTAGCATCGGTATCTCCCGTACTACATGGGGCACACTAAAAGTTTTGCACTTCTAGCTAATCGGAACTATTTGAATTTCGAATGTTATATTTTTTGAAACGTTGCAACCTTCTTAGTAATAAAAAAAAAACAATTGTCGAGAAATCATTTGTCAATTGTTTTTTATCACACATCAAAGTTCTACGTACGCAACGAAAATGGAATTAAGTCGAAAAGATTTTAGAGCGATGATTTTTTATGATTTTAAAAGTTCTCTCTCTCCGCAAAACTGTGTCGCTCGTCTTCAAAATGCTTTTAGGAGAGAAGCACCTTGTTTGAGCACCGTGAGGCAATGGTTTGCTGAATTTGAGAGAGGTCGAGTTTCTTCACATGACGAATTTCGTGAAGGGCGGCCTTCAACTGCCGTCAACGAAAATAATGCGGCTACTGTTAAGCGGCTAATTAAAGAAAACCCGCGGATTACCTATGAGACAATTCGAGGACTATTGAGGATTGGTATGAGCCAAATTCAGAAAATTTTACATGAAGAATTGAAAGTTCAGAAACTTTGCTGTCGTTGGAACCCTCATGAACTGACAGCGGAGCAGAAGCGGGCTCGCGTGGAATGGTGCTCACAAATGCTACTGAAGTACGACCACGGACATTCTAATGCTGTTTATGACATTGTCACAGGAGACGAAACGTGGATTTATTGTTTTGAACCCGAAAAAAAAACAGCAATCTTGTGAATGGGTGTTTGAAAATGAGAACAGGCCAACAAAAGTGAGGCAGGTGAGAAACTTTGGTAAAAAAATGATCGCGTTTTTTTTCTCAGCTACGGGTCCCATCTGTACAATTCCACTTGAAGATCAAAAGAATTTTAATGCCGAGTGGTATTCTACCATTTGTTTACCCAGGGTGTTAGAAAAAGTTCGCGAAAGACGACCAAAAAGCCGCGCTCTCCTACATCATGACAACGCTTCTTCACACACGGCCAACAAAACAAAGTCCTTTTTAGCTTCCAAAAAAGTACAACTCGTCATCCACCCTGCGCATAGCCCCGACCTAGCACCCTGTGATTTCTGTATTTTCCCCAAAATCTAAGATTTGATGAGAGGTTTCATTTTTACCAACTCTGAAGAGGCAGTGATAGCGTTCAATCAGCACGTAGAAAACATGCCTTCAGATCTGTGGTCCTCCTGTTTTAAAAAATGGTTCGATCGCATAAAATAATATTTAAAATGTAAAGGAGAGTATTTTGAAAAGCAATAAACATAATATTTTGGTTATAACATGTTGTTTTTTTAAGTTACGCAAAACTTACAGTGTGACCTACGTATAATACTTACTTCTGCTGAACTTTGTTGAAAATCGCGTTTTGTTGTCAAATTTTATAAATTCTACAAAAGTATAAAACCAAAAATAGTAGGTAAAGTACCTATAGGAATTTAACCAACTACTCTAATTTAAAGTGTTGGATAAAATATAATAAACCTACCTATACTAGCCGTTCTCTTGTCGTTTCACCCGCGGTAGTTTCGGATTTCCCGCGGGAATTCCGGGTTACAATATAGCCTATGACACTCACAATACCCGTGGCTTTCTATTGGTAAAAGAATTTTCAAAATCGGTTCAGTAGTCCAGAGATTACCCCCTACAGCGTCACAAATTCAGAAACTACCTCTTTATAATATTAGTATGACTAGCTGATCCCCGCGGTTTTACCCGCGGTAATTTTGGAGTTCCCGCGGGAATTCCGGAATAAAAAGTACCCTATGACACTCAGGATCACTAGCTTTCTATAAGTGAAAGAAGTTTCAAAATCGGTTCAGTAGATCCAGAGATTACCCCTACAACGTCACAAACAGTCACAAACTTTTGCTCTTTATAAATTAGTATAGATAACGGTAAAGATGAATATGGTTTGGCAAAATTAACATACCTATTATTATATTTTGAAATTCTTATCATTATTACCTTAGCATTTCCGTAATTGGCTACTTGACAATTTTTTTTTACTTCCGTCGTCTACCTAGATTTGTAAAAAATATTGGAAACGGTTTTTTTACGTAATCAAAAAATAACGGCGATACATTGAGTTGAAATTTCGCGTGACGTCAGAACCCGGTACCTACAGTTTGTATGGGACTAATACTGAATATTGACGTCACGAGTCCCCACCCTAAACTTTAATGCGCTTTATCTATGTTTATTTTCATTAATTTGAAAAAGCAGAAAATACGTGTCTATTATATTTTATTCTCTAATTATCTGACAGACTAATGAATTTTTATTTTCATACCCTGGAGAATACCCAATTGTCGTCGAGTGAAATTTTATTCATGCACTGCCGTTAGGTACCTACTGTAAAAAACACCTTTCGTTATGATCTGAATTACTGCACTAACGAGCCGGGTGTGCAGACGTGCCTAGTTATATTGCTCCAAACCAAATAGCAATGTAAAATAACAGTGATCTTCATAAATAAATAGCAAAATTTACTATTATTTTTAATTTACTTACCATCAATTCCTATAGTATGTAAGTACCTACATTCATACCTTCATAACATCGCATTTTAACCGGATAACCATTCTAGTATTTACTGATCCTAGTAGTTAGGTACTTATTTCGTCTGAGGGTACTGACAGTTATCTACCCACCTATTTTAGGTGTGATTATGTTACAAAAGGCAGTTAAAAAAAGCTAAAAATAACAATATACCGATTTATTCCAAGACAAAAATACACGTAATTTATTATTTTTGGTTTGTGCTACCCCTGATCTGTTTGAATTCGGTGCCAAGCCCGCTCGTTTCTGTCCACTCCACTTATGGGTTGTTCTGCTCACGAGTTTTTATTTCGCCTGAGCTCACGACTATTTTTCTTTTGGATTAAATCGGTATTTTATTTTTAGCTTTTTAACATAGTGCATTTTTGTGTTTTTGGAAGTCAGTATAAGTTTTTTGTTAAAATTTTGTTTATTTTTCGCTTTTAAGTGACTCTGAAATATATCTTAAGTCAGCCTAATGTCAACTGCTCATCACCTTTTACAAAATATTACTTTTCCCGATGCAGGGACGTTAGGTAATTGTTGAGTTTTCGTGGTACTGCACTGGACCATCAGTCACATCGCCATATTATGCATTGCGATGAGCATAAATTGTTTAAAAACTATATTACAGTAATCGTATCGGAATCGTACATTGAGTAGTTTCGATGACCATCTGTGGTCTTCATACCCAAATCGATAAAATCAAAGACGTTATTACAATATTAGAAAAGTTCCCTCGAATTCTCCAAGATCCCATCATCAGATCCCGATTTGGAGTGAGACCAACTTGGAAGTATACCCTTTCAAACAAAAAAACAATTTTCCAAATCGGTCCAACCGTCTTCTAGCAGGTAGTCGGTGAACATACCTACTTAAAAAAAACACAGAACCTCCTTTTTGGAAGTCGGTTAAAATAGAAAACTCTTTTTTATGTATATTTATTAATAATCACTTTATTGCACACAAAACAACTATAGGTGAAATGTCCAAGAAATTCTTTGATCTATGTAAATCTTTTTACAATAAAAGCATTCAAGTTTTATTATTCCGCTCGTCGCAATGTACCATAATTATATAATTTAACTGTCGGTACATTTGAGAAATACATCATCTCTTGTACATAAGTACTAGGAAAAACTGGTACAGATCTCAAAACTCCCATCTAACAGCACTGGAATACACGATAAAGTTAAAGTGGGTACATCCCAGATCGGAAATGTCGATAATAATTTAAATAAAAATGTCGTCTTTTTACTAATTGTAAGTAAATCAATTACCTAATATGACGCAATTCGAATGATTTGTTGGAAAACTAGATTAATATCCATACGGGGTTCGAACTAGCGCCCACCCGCTATAAAGAAACACTTCAATTTGAAAGGACTCTATAGATAGTAACTTACGGTAAAAATTAAATTATTCAGAAGTTAAATTAAAAACTACCACATGACTTTTTGAACGTTTTGACATCAAGCTGAAAATACTACAGAATTATCATGAATAATTCATTCAACTAATTTTCCTCATTCTACAAATCAAATATACTTCTATGAGTTTTTATAGCGAGTGCGCCTATTTCGACTCTTAAATGTGGCTGGCCCCCTTGACGTTCACAACACATGTCACATTATTTTAATTAAGTGTAGGTAATGTGTCAAAATCAAAAAACCTACTGTCTTAAAAATATTTATGTAGATAGTATATCATAAACAAAATCAGAAATTTTACATATTATAATATATAGTAGGTATCTATGTAGGCAATTTTAGATTTTGTTAATTGGTAGGCATACATTGGTGCAGAAACAAGGACCTTACCACTATCTATCTAGTATGTCTTATTATAATATTCTTACATCGATTTTTTTCATCACCTAACCTCACCTAGCATGTGACTGTGCTCTGTATCATAGATATGGAGTCAAACAGTATCACAATAAAGTTAATGTGAAAAATTATACACTTTCACTGGCTTTATTAATAATAACCGGCGATTATTAACAATCCTCGAATTGATCACATTGACCGTAACATAATTATACATATTGATCACATTGACCGTAACATATACATTCATTCATCATACGAACTAGTTGCGTACCTTCAAATAATATTAACCTATAATAATTATACTAGCATGTATTGCTTTTAATAGGTACTATAATCAATAAAAATAATACCTATTTATATATTTGGAATTAAAATGCCTTAATTCTCATCTGTTTCTTTGACTTAATAATTTATCAGCTTTCTGCGTCGGAATAACCATACTGTCAGCCATCCAGTGGTGGACCGAGATACACCATTGACACTTCTGTGTTTCCATACACTGCAGACACTGTAGGATACAGTTTCTTATTTGGAAGGCCTGAAAGAGAATTATTGTTAAAATAGATAACATATAGTTAATATTAAAAAATTTAAAAATATGTATTATTTATAGCTGTTATCCGCAGTTTTACCCTCGTTAGCCTCGTTGTTGCCTCGCGCTTGCACACAGCAGATTTTCAAGTTGTTTGGCAAGATGTAAAAAGCATTAAAACTGTCTGGCTACTGAGATATCATTTTTTTATAGGTCCTTAAATTCAGCTTTTATACTATAACGTAAATTCAGTTATGATTTAGTAAAGAACTGCATCTATTATCTGCAGTATTGGTAGCGTTAGTGCTTAGCTATAATGCTGGAAAATACTAATATATCAAAGTTTCAATGTAATAAAGGTACAATCGGTTAAAATATATAATGCTACAAGAGATCGTGCAGGCTGTAAGTGTCGTGTCCGGCAATGGATGATTCCGAAGAAAAACTTTAACGAACTTGAGGTACAATTTTATACACCTTTACTGTCTGATACCTGCCCAAATAACTACAATCCAAACTCCATAATCGCTGATCGACCTTACGTGTGTGAGGGACTAGTAGTACGAGAGATAACGATGCTAATTCGGGATTAACTCGAGCGTCGTTGGGACCTGTTGGGTTTTGAAGATTAGGAGGTATAAACAAAATAGGTTATATGATGTTTTTTCATTCAACGGTGGATTTAGCTTCTACAGGCTTTCAAAAATGTAAAAAAAATAGTAACATGGAAATACTCCGAGCGCGTCAGATATTGTAGTTTAGATACTCCAAGGTGTCTCTGATATCGAAAATATATTCATCTGCCGATTTGCGTGGTGAGAGTGGCCATCCGGAAGGGAGAAAATAAAAAAAAAACAAAAAAAAAATTACTCCAGCGCGTCAGATATTCAAAGGGGATGTTAAGTGAACCTTAAAAATGCTCCCCTTCGAAAATCTGCCGATTTGGAGGTGACGCAAGGTAGGAGCGAATTTTTGAAAATTCAAAAAAAATCTCAATTTTGAAACACTCGAGCGTGTCAGATTATTTTACAGAAGGTTCAGCTTGCAGTCCAAGTTATGTTGGCTTAAAATCTAACAATAATTTTAAGGGATATTATTAATCTGACTGCTAGAAACAAAAATTATGATTTATTTTTAAGATTTTTTTATTTCTGACGTAAGTTTAATAACTTTATAAGCTATTTCTTGTTCACAAAAAACACACTTCATATTTCTATGAAATATGTATGTAAAAGCTCACAAAATATTATTCACAAAACTAACTTTAAAGCACAAACAAGCCAGAGCGTCTTACATAAAATAACATTAATGCGTTGTTTTGTGATGAACTGTAAAGTAAAATGGCGTCATGGCGACGGACAGCAGCGTGGGAATGGTGTGAGAGTCAGAGATACACAAAAAGTGAAATGAAGAGAGAGGCGCGGAGCGGAGTAATATACCTACCTTTGAACGCTACTTTTTTGAAGTCGGTTAAAAATTACATTTAAGTGAAAGGTTATAGGTTCGATGTAATACTTACCTTCAATAATTAGTATGCATTTTAACCGACTCAATTTGACACGTTTAGTGCCGTAATATGCTGTGATGACGTCATGGCGATGGAAAGTAGTATGAGGACGGTGCGAGAGAGTGATAAGGCAGAGTGAGCAATAGGTACACGTTTCACTGCAGCTGCTCGTTATAAACTTTAGAGACAATTTTTGTTTCTTCGGCTTATGAAAATCGGCAGATTATATTTTTCCCGCTATCCTTGAGTTATTTACTTCAAAATAAAAAATAAATCAACCGCGCTCGAGAATGTCGAGGTGGCGTTTTTTTTTGCAAGTTTGTGATCCTCTAACTCCCTTACGTCACGTTAAAATCGTCAGATTATTCATATACACACTTCTCAGCATGTAATTAACCCACCATATCTTAATCTGACGCGCTCGAGTATTTCGAGTTATCGATTTTTTTTTACTAATCTGATCGGTTATTCTAGACTCACCTACCAGTGTAGAGGGCCTATATTTGGTGGAGGTACTCAACATGGTGCAAGGTACCCCCTTATGTTTATCTGACGCGGTTTAGCAAATCCACAAATCCCCTCTTGGGCGCCCGTACATAGGGTCATGCACAGAGAAACTTTTATAAAATGAGGAAGGTCGGACCGTCGCTGGCCTTTTGGCCATAATATCAGGTGGAGATTTAATGAGATTAGATGAAACTGATTTCTACTTTTCTTTTGCCATATGTCAATAAAAAAAAAATTATAGTGATTACCTATCATATTTGCTTCTCAGATTGTTTCACAGTTGGGTTTTAATATCTTCACTTGATTTACGGTTAAGATTTACCCACACCTGTTTAAAGGAACTGGGGGCCTGCCACTATAGCAGTATTTAACCTTAGAACATGTTTTCCTTTATTAAAATTTCCGTCCTTATAATTTCCTTACAATTACATTCTTCAAATAAGGTTGTTTTAACAGACAAAAATCAATGTCAGGTTTAAATTATATAGAAGTACCTTTAAAAGCAACTCCTAAAAATTCATAGTTTCTCTCAAACGACAGAGTGTTGTCTTCACAATCTAATATTACTCGTATTCGTTCTCCAACCTGAAATTATTCATTTGATTTTTTTATTAACAGTAATTAGTAATTTTTGTTTGAGATTAAAATGTAGGTAGTTTTATTATAATTTGTTAAAATCACTGTTTTTGAGATGTGACAACCTTCTTGCGAATGAGCGATATGATCATAACTATCCACTATTCATTAAGCCTGTTATCAGTTTTATGAAATACTAGCTGTTCCCTGTGGGTTCACTTGCGTTAATTCTCAGGGCGATTCTGGAACAAGAAATACCCATGTTCTTCTCTGTAGGTACTCCTGACAACGTGTAGTATGCAAATGAATGCACCAATAAATATATGAGCTCCGTCCCAAACCTTTATATGGATTTCTTTTACACTTATCATAATATTAGCTGTTCCCTCCAGTTTTACCCACAGTAATTTCGGAGTTCCTGCAAAAATTCCAAATTACAATATAGCAGTTACTTTGGAATGATGTAGCATTTGGAATGATGAAAGAATTTTTGAAATCGGTCCAGTAGTTTTTGAGTTAAATTGTAACAAACAAACAAAAAATCAAATCTTTCCTCTTTATAATATTAGTATAGACTAGAGTTGCCAACCATTATGTTTTCCCAGGACATGCCCTAATTTTTTGGGTGTGGTCCTTAAGTTTTAAATTGTGTCCTGGGTTTAAAATTAAGGTGCCATTACTGCCTCCTATCCTACATTATATTGGTGGGCCTGGTATAATTCAACTGAAGATACTTTCATAAACAATTTGAACTGCTATTTTTGAGTTTAATTTACTCTGTAAAATTAACTACTGCTCTAATACTTCTTCTGCATCCTGTTTTTAAACTGTAGTATCATGGTATTTCAACCTAGTAATCTTGTTATTCTATATTTGAGGGTGGCAACCCTAGCAGAGTAGACTAGCAGTTCCCTCAGTTTCACCTGCAGTAATTTCAGAGTTCCCACTGAAATACCGGGATAAAAAGTCCCTTATGTCTGACTCTGTATCCTTGATAATGTGCTTGCAAAATTTCATGATGATAGGTTGAGCCTTTAAGGAGTGAAAGTGTATTACTTTTCTAGTAACAAACAAACTCACTTTCACATTTATAATAGTAGTAAGGATTCAAGCAAGAGAATTCAGTGATAACAGACATCACCCAAGAATCATCCTGTAAACTAACTTTAAAAGGTTGCATGTCTTTAGAAGCACCACAGCACATGACCAACAGTTTGACGGTCTCTACATACAACCACCAAAGTAGTAGATACATGATTTGAAGATTTTTACTATCTGACCATGATTCAGATTTCACTATTTCAGATATGGGATTGTACATAGGAACTATCGAGTTGTTGAGTTAGACCAATGAGAGCCATTGCCATTAGCTATCTGGGTTATTTATGTGTTTTATTGACAAATTATCAAATTAGTCTTACCTGATATTTTGGACAATTATTTAGTAGTGGATAGTGTCCTTGTGTATCCCCATTATGCAATAAGTGGTTGTCAACCAAGTTCCAACCCCAACTCTGTTCATCAGACCCCAATAGTCCAACATATCCTTGACATTGTAAAGATGCCTCTTTAGTTGATATACCAACAACAGCTACAGTACCTAAAGGTCCTTCCCATATAACTTCCCAAGCATGGCGGCCCTGATAAAATCCAATCTTGCCCCGACATGCATCTGTGCTTTGTGCTACAGGATTTCTGAAGAGTAGATATAACAGTATTTTCAAATGGTCAGTTTATGAAACTACAATAGATTTTTCTTTGTACACACTGTTAAAGGAACAATATTGCTACACTAATTAATTACCTGTGTAAAGTAAATCCATTTGGCTTTATATATATATTTCTCGAGCAGTCATGAGGATTCCATGCATGATAAAAGGCTCTGAGTTTTGATTTATATGTAGATAAAGTTGACAGTAAATCAGATTTCATTACTTCTTCAGTCAATCGTTTCAGACAGTGCACCCTCCAAGCATCATTATTCTCATCACTGAGAATTCGATACCAGTTCTTGCAGACCACTAGGCAATTCTGGAGATCCTTTTGACTCAAATATGAAAAAATATTCTCAAACACATGATCAGGAATTTCAATAGCGTAGTAATAATTCATTACAGCTTCCCGACACAGATATACAATGGCTAACTGGCTATTGCCAAAGTTAATGCAATATTGCAATCATAACGTACCTACGTTTTATTGCGACTTTAGTTTGTTTCACGTTTGTTTCGTACGTAGGTAGGTACTAGGTAGTGGATGATAAAGGTAGATAATATTCTCTTTTGTTTTGTTACTTTTGAGTTTTGACGGTTTTGACGTTTTGACCGTACGGTAGTATCTCTAGTAGTTTGTGGTTTTGACCACAGACGAATAAGAGACATACTGTTGTTTTGACCTCTGGGGTGCGTTCGTAAACGACGCCCGAAGACGCTCGATGACATAGTAGGCGTTTTAAAACCCTCGAGGCGATCGCTCGGCGATCGCTGATCGCCGTTCGTAAATGTCACTCGACGACGCACCGGTCGCACCACGAAATAGGTAGGTGAAAATTGATAGAAGGGATTGGACTCCCAAATGATACACATATATATACCTCTTATACAGTTACGTATTTCTCAATAATAACTTGAAATCATTACATTATAATGCTAAAGCCTCTGCTTAGGTGACATACATTTTTTACATCAAAAATGACACACATTCATTATTCAAATATCCGTCATCATTCATACCAGCCCTCAGAACAATAACAGTTGTTCTGAGTACCAGCCAGTCTGTCACAATTGTACCTCTTCTCTAACAAAAATCGCCCTGACAGACCACCACTACGTTTTGCTAAAAATAAACATAATATTTTGACAGTGACAGTTGCGCAAGTAGCCCGAGTAGGTAGTCGTTGGGTAGTCGTTTGAAAACGTCGGATGACGAACGACGCACGCTTTGGGGCGATTGGTCGTCGTCGAATGAGATAAAAAAACGTACCCCAGAACAATAACAGTAGCAGTCCTTCAGACTCCAGACTTCAAATGTCGTAAGGCTCCTTCTAGCCTTACGACATTTGAAGTCGTAAACTGTACCCAAACCCACGGAACGCACACCTGTCAGAGCGTAGTTTCACCCGTTCCGTTGCTCAGAGTGCAGCAACCAAACAACCATCTCCAAAGCAGTTTAATTTTCACTCTGTAGTGGTTATATACTCTTTGCTGACAGCTATGTATTGTTTAGGAAGTGTCAAAGTTTGCGCCAAAAACCGGATTCGTCGAAAAAGAAATCAATTGGAGTTCTTACCAGTTCTTACGAACAAAGGGGAGGTGTCGTAGTCTTAAAAAAGTTTAAAATTGGATGTAAAACAGTCTTATTCGCAATGTGAGTTGAGAGAATACAAATGGCGCCTGAAATTTCAAATGTTTTGAGGTTATAAAAACAACTCTATCGTTCTGTGGCTTGGTTGCAACTCAAACGAGTGAAATTTTAACCGAACAGCTGCGCCCAAACCCACGGAACGCACACCAATACCTACCTACCTAATAAAAAGAATTTGCTAAATAGTGAGTTAATTTGTGGTGACAGTCCAACAGTAAAGTACAATTGCAAGTTATTATATTTTTTTTGGTTCTAATTCTATACCACAATATGCCAGGAGTTGAACCATCGTTGAGTGATGAAGACTATCTGATCTTTCGAGCAAAAGAAGCGCAAAATTATAATATACATTCTGCAAAAGCATGGATGCTCACAGCAAAAACGCTATTTCCCACTAATTTTAAAATTCAATTTGAAGCCTATATTATGGAAAAACAATCTGGAAACGTTCAAGAAGCTGCTGAATGTTTTAGCTCTTTGATTATATCCAGGCAGAATTTAACAGAACTCTTGGCAGAAATATCAGCTATTGCTAATGCATTGAAAACAAATGAAGCTAGTTTTCTAAGTCAAATGTTTGATAATATGAATCCTGATGTACAACTTACTATCCTGAAGACAAGTATTGATAACAGCGATGACACAATGGAGCATTATAGATTGCTGGTTTTGTTACTAAAGAAATTTCCTCAACTGGGTGTAGATAGCCTTGTTAAAACCATCATAAGTGCTGAAAATTTTTTTTATGATAATAGATATGCTCGATTATTAGTTGTGGAAACTTTACCTCTTCTTAGTTCCTTAGAATCGCCGAGGCTCCTTCAGCGTCTTCTGGTCAAAGCTATTGATTTTTATAACTCCTATATTTATGACGATAGTGAACATGATATTACAGATCCATGGCAAAGGCTGTATGCAGTGTTAGATTTAGTGGGACGTCAATTAGGATGGGACTCATTCTTTGTTAATTACAGTAACAGTTTGAATAAAGAGTCATATTTCCAGAAACTTATATCCTTGAAAAATTGCGAGGATTGTCGACAACTGTTATTTTGTGGCACAATTTTTTTTTTAAGATCACTTTATGAACAGAAGTCTCTGAAAGGAAATCATATTCTAATAGAAGCTATTTCAGATTCAGAATTAGTTCCATCTAAAAAAAAGAAAGGTGACATAGAAGTGACTGGAGTTTCAGCACATCAATTTCAAGCAGCTGCTAATTGTTGGGAGTTGTTACACAGTAATGAGGTTATCTCAAGAGAATTTATGAAATTGACGAAACAGTTGCAGGTAAAACCATGGTCAGAAAGCTTTTCTGATGAAATTGCTTTGTATAGAGGAAGATATGATGAAGTTATTCCTCCATCTACCACAAAGAATCTTGTAACTTGTATAGTAAGGACATCTGTAAGCTATGTACAGAAAAATTACAGCGCTTGCATTGAGAATATCTTAGCAGCATTACCACAACTCCCTTTAGCTGAAGGAGTGTTGGAGACAGAACTAATTGTTGGTGGTACACATAGGCATTTGCATTTCTTACCTCTGACAAAAATTGCTATCATGCACTATTTTTGTACATTACTCATAAAAATTTTGCAAAGTACAGGTAACAATTCTGATCTTACTCATGGGCACATTTTAGTACTGATGCAACTCGGTTGGCCACAAGAAGAAGCTACTTTTATTAACATATTGGATAGTATACGCCAAAAAGGTGGATTTCATTATCACCTTTTTTCTGCATATATCATTCACATTGATATATTGGAAGAATTGAGTTTTCTTTGGAATGAACAAGACAATAATGTTGCATTAGACATATTGCCCAATTCTCAGCAACATTTAGGACAGAGAAGAATTGGAACTCGTAGAGCTGACAAAGGTGTAAAAGAAGACTTCAAACATGCTATGAAGGCTCAAGTAGCAAGGAGCAATGAGTCGGTGTTAAACTTGGTTATTCAATTCCTAACTTCTGAACGAACATACCTCCAACAAATAATATTGTGATAAGCTTATTAATATACAGTTCATATTAGATTAATCTATGCTTCCATTTAACGTTTTTTTGCACACATTCATCGCCAACTAATAATTGAAGATAATGCTACAAATTTGCCTAACACATTTTTCGTAGTGTCTAAAGGCACAGATAATGGTAAAAGTTAAACATTTCATACATAACAAATAATTCGAAACAAAGTTTTTTTTTTGTATTTAAATATAGCAAGATTGATTGATGATTTTACGACAAAAAAATGTGTGTTAGGTCTGCTCTGGTGGCCTTAAATGGATGGATTTATCTTAAATAAAAAATTGTAATCAAATTATGAAGAACAAAAAAATATAATTATGTAAATTAAAAGTTTTGAGTCATATTCAAAATTAAACTGTTATACCTAATTATTAAAATACAACTACTAAATCTACATTTTGTAGATTCCTTACAACATAGTTTTGACTTCCAGAACGATGTCTTCAAGAGCTATCTAAAGTATTAACTACTTTTGTTAGACAGTAGAGCAAGTTGGTTCAACTGAACTTAGTATTCTAACATGAAGAAGGTGAATATTAACAAGTACAAACAATCAATTTGTTTTTACTATGAACTACCTTCATAGGTACCTACAGCCAGTAAAAGATTACGTCTCGTAAAATGTAAACTTGATATTGGAGAATTCTTAGTCGCAAATGAACGCAAAAGGGATTTATCATCTCTTTGAGATGTATTGCCACTTCCTGCTTCTTCGCCAGAAGCTTCGTCAGTTATCGCGGTAAAATCCCACAATTTGATCGTGCAATCCAAAGAACCTGAAAATTTTGGAAAAACTCAAACTTTATTATGGTAACTGGTATGGTAATGGGTTAAAATGGCATTTATTTTGTACTTGTGGACAGGCTGGTTTCCGCAAACTCATCTGAGCGCCTATTTCGCCTATTTAGCATTCAAACATCTAACCAATTGATACAGGTCGAGGGAAGTATGTGAAGTCCTCGATAATTCATGATTTTACATTTGATTTGGTTAAGATCAGTCAGCACGCTTCAGCTGTTTTTAACGATTTTTTTAATTTTATTCTCTTACGTCAAAAATGTAGGTATTTTTACATATATTTGATTCAAGTAAGCCGTATCCCGCGGTTTCACTCGCGTGAAACCTTTTATGTAACTTAACTTTAACTAACGACTACAATATAACGTAGATGCTTTATTCTGATAAATAAGTTAATTATTGTAGTTTCATTAAAATCCATCCAGTAGTTTTTGCGTGAAAGAGTAACAAACATCCGTACATACAAACTTTCATGTCTATACTATTAGTAAGGACTAGCCGTGCCCCGCGGTTTGTGAGTTTCGGAAGCTGTCAATCTAATCCGTGGCCTCGGCTGATTACCTGGTTAAAATGCTAAAGGGGAAAAAACTCTGTTTTTTACTGTAGTTGTCGCAAATAGTAGGAGTGGAATGTCCCTGGGCTCTACGAATTCATACAAGTTCACTTAGTTTGTAGATCAGATCACCAACCCATTGTTGTTCAACTTATAATGAAGATTTTTTTTTATGGTCGGTATGGGCTAAAAACTGATAACTACAAATAAAAGAGTTTTGCAAATTACCGGAGGATAAAATGGTGCCATCCCGGCTGAAAGCAAGCGCGTGTATTGGCGCTGTGTGTGATGGCGGCAAGTTGGCGGCGGGGGCCCCCACTGAGATGTCCCACACTAGTAGCTCTCCGCCACCGCCACCCGACGCAAGCCAACGTCCGCAAACGGAAAATGCCACAGTAAATATTTGTGACTGAAAGCAACGAAACATTTGAAATGTTTCCAGTATAAAGGTTTAAAATGAAACGATACAGAGAGGATAAAAGTTATTTACCTTGTGCCCAGTCATAAGTCTAACTTGTGTTCCCGTTAAACAATCCCAAACGCGAACTGTTCTATCACTAGAACCTGTCGCAATATAATTTGAGTTTGGATGAAATTGGCAGCACTGAAATAGAAGTAATGGATCAAATTATTTAAAAAAAGGCTTCGTTTTAGCTATCTATACTATCTATAAACGAGCAATTCTTGTTTTTGCATCTCGGAAATGGCTCCAACGATTTTCGTGAAATTTAGTATGCAAGGGGTTTCGGGGGCGATTAATCGATCTAGCTAGGTTCCATTTTTAGAAAACGTCATTTTATCCGTGTTTTCAGGATGAAAAATGAGTGTTCGGTACTGTTTTTTTACTTAACAAGAGGTGCTACGAGCGAAGCTCGGTCGCCCAGACTTATAAAATACTCACGTCTACATCGGATAAATGTCCTGAAAATATTCTGAGGGGTTGGTGATTGTCAGTGGCCCAGAGGCGCGCCGTGCGATCATGTCCGCAGGTAGCAAAGTAGTGCCCGTGGGGAGACCACCTCACATCCCACACGGGGAACATATGCCCACGAAATACAACCAAGCATGTCCAACACTGCAATGACCACAGCCTCACTGAAAATAATATCAAACATAATTATACTAAAATAACTAGGTACTATCTGTACCAGTCGGCAACAATATGGTGGCTGTTTAGTTCCATTAATTGTTGTGCATGCTGTGGTTTGTACAGATCAGGTAGTAAGGTTACACGAGTGATATATTGAGGGAGGGGAGACTATCCGCTTTCCGTCTCAAGTATTTAAAGAAAAAATATGAAATAAAAAGATTATTCAACGTTCCTTTTTTATTGCCGCTGGCAATAAACGGAAATCCATGTTTTTCTCTGTTATTGATCAGTGTAATTTTCATTTATATTATTTTAATTACTGAGGGTTGGAATAAGTCCCTCGTTCAACAATACACTATGTAGGTATATTACTAGCTGTTCCTCGCGATTTCACCTGCATTGATTTCAGAGTTCCCGCTAGAATAGGGTACTTGCATGAATTTTTTTTTCAGTCTATTTTAAAGATATATGGCCTACTTAAACAAAGCAAGAAAAAGAAAAAAAATATGCATAAATTAATGAAATAGAGTGTTTCAAAATTCCTACTTTAGACCTTACCGCCTAAACGCGGAATGATGTCACTTGTTCAAAATTACGCCTTATTAATCTGTGATAGAAATGTCAATGTCGTATTGACAGGGTCATGTGACACTGACAGACAGATAACTTAATATCCAAAAGCGAAATTAAGGTTGAACTGTGTCGATTTACTTCCAAAAGTTCCAATAAAGAATCGAAATGCATGTTACCAATGCATTTTAAAGTAAAAAACTTCAGAAAATGGATAATATGCGTTGACTGTATGCACTTAGTTTCTTTTGCCTTCTCTGAATGAGGTAAATGTTTCCTAAAAAATAAAAGTGACGTCATGTGTCAAGCTTGGCTGTGATTACTGTTTCGTTGCAACGTTCCGTTTCATAAAATTAAAAGTTGAATATTTTGGAAACTATTGAAATTTTTTTAGTAAATCTTTCACGATAACGCTTTTCTAAGGCTCTATTATTGAAATATTGACACAATTTCTTATTATAAATTTCATGCAAGTACCCTATTGCGGGATAAAAAGTAACCGATGTTCTTTTCTTAGAGGTACAACTGAGAACGTGTATACAAAGCATGATGATCGGTTGAGAAAAGAGACAGTTACTTTCGCATTTATAATATTAGTATGGATTGTACGGTGACACGTATTTGTAATTGTATTGCAATGATAATTTTATAAACAAATAGGAATTAATTCATTACCAGTAGCATCAACGGAACTAGACAGCAGTAACATTTTGAATGGATCAAATGCAACTTTTGTGACCATTCCTGAGTGGCCAAACAGAGTTCGGCACGTTTCTCTGTCCTTCTCTTCCATCATTCGTACAAGTACGTCAACTGCGGAAATAATAATAATTATTATATTACCAGGTAGGTCAGTTACACCAAGTAGACAGCAAAAAATCTGCTCCATGAAATAATGTGTTTCCAACTTTTATGGCAATCGGTCGAACGGTGTCAGAGTTTGATAAATATTTTAAAGAATTCTGAATAATGTTGTGTTTGTGGAACTTGTTGTAATGCTAAATAAAGATTGTCTAAAATAAGAAATTACATAATCTTTGCAGTGGGTAGATTTGAATTTTGAACCATTGCAAACTTAATCGGTTCCATTTGGTTTCAACCCAGACCATTATCAAATTCCTATTTTTTACGTAATCAAAAAATAACGGCGATACATTGAGTTAAAATTCCGAGTGACCTCACGCCTGTCGCCTGGGTACACGTCTTTATGACATAGTGTAGTTATGACATCACGAGCCCTCACTTTGATGCGTTTTTTCTAAGTATTTTTTTCACTAATTATTATTAAAAGCAAAATATATCAATGAATACATATTTCCCTTGGTCACGGCATCACGCATGAACGGCTGGACCAATTTTGCTATTTTTTTTGTTGTGTTTGTTATTGTAAGAAGAATAAAAATAAGCTTGGAGTTCCTGCGGGAATTTCGAAACTCACGCGGGTGAATTCGCGGGGCACAGGTAGTTCTATTATAACTTCTAATGGCAAGAGTATGGGTGCGATTAAAACGTGGAAGAAAGTCATCGAAAGCTTTTCAAATACCGAAATCCCAAATTTTTCGAATTTTATCCTTCGTTTTTAGTATTTCTAGCGCGAACTGTTTCGTAGAAAGGGTTTTTCACAGATGCTACTTAAGTGGACTGATGTAAGAAATAAATGTACCCCTAATTTAATAAAAAGCGAGTTCATGACCGTTTTTAATTATATACGATTATTACAGATATGTTAAAACGAATATAAATATGTTAAAACTGACTCGATCCTCGGAAAAGTATCAATAAAAATAAAATTTGACACTAAATATTTTGTTTTTTATTTGTACCGAGACAAAAAATGAAATCCAGCATTTTTTGGCCCATTCCCTTATAGGCTGAAAAAAAATCTGGCAACCCTACACAACACACATAACATGCAAATAAAACTAAAACACAATTGAGTTGCACCAAATATGTACTTGTGTATGTATGTATATAACACTTGAAGTAATTTACTCCCAGCAATAAAGGCAGTTGAACCTCTTTGCATTTGATGCATTGGATGCATTTTGTAACATGTATTTCGGAAAATTAAGATATTTATAAAAATAACCCAGAAAACTGCGCAATCCACTTAGATAGAAATATTCTATTAATTATGTATACTAGAATTGCGTACTAAGGTACTTGTACTGTACTGTAATGTTTTTTTTTTTCGAAAGTTAGAACTGCCATTTTTAATTTTTTGTTGCTTACATCAAATTGCCTTTCAATTATCGTTAAAATAATATACAGAAAAATAAAAGGTTAACCTGCTTCTCTGTCTATATCTTGTAATTTCTCAGCCGATTTCATACCACGGAGTGATACAGGAATAAGAGTCCAAACCTAGAAATAGAATTTAAATTTCTGAATGCTGAGATGATTATTTTACACAAATGGTATGGGCCCTCTTCACAATGGACCATGATGGCCCATCAAATGATCGTCCATCATCGCCGCCATAATCAGGCAACTCTCTTCACAATGGACCATGATGGTCCATCAATTAATGATCGTCCATCATGGCCTCCATGATCGGGCAACTCTTGATAAAGGCGGCGCCAGTCTCAGCGGCGGCGGTGGCGGTGGCGGCGGCGGCAGCCGCAAAAACAAATGGTAGACAACATAAGAAGTTGGCCACAGCTCGCGAGACTGGCTAAGGGGTAAGACGTCTGTCGATGTTCATTGGTAGATGATA
Source organism: Zygaena filipendulae (assembly GCA_907165275.2). Lineage (NCBI taxonomy): Eukaryota > Metazoa > Arthropoda > Insecta > Lepidoptera > Zygaenidae > Zygaena > Zygaena filipendulae. The sequence goes on from OU015649.1 coordinate 7,763,200, forward strand.
ATAAATTAATAAATAATCAATGAAAAGGCTTGTATTTTGTATTACCGGCATTATCTAAGAAAATAAAAAGTTTAACCGATTTTTATAGAGAAGTCTACGCCGCTGTACCCAAAATAACTACTTACTGAGTAATCGGCGATTGTGTTGACGCGCACGCAATCATAGGCCATCATACCTTTGATGTACCGACAGTTTACGGATTGATCACCACTACCGGCGATGATGGCCACGCATAGGCAATCATTCTCTCTACATAATCGTGCATGTCTATAGTGGCCCATCATGGTCCATTGTGAGGAGGAGCAACCTACAGCCTTTTACTTACTTTTATTGTGGAATTACTGAAACCAACCGCTAGCATTGTGGAATCGTCACAGATGTCTGCACACGTGGCGGTGTGACCACTATTCAGTAACGTGTAGAAACAAATTGAGGGCAGACTCTCAGGGCCTAATTGCACCCGTTTAGAAGATTCCCTTAGAGCTTTGCTCTTTTCGATTTTATCTGTTTCTTTCCTTAAAAAAAATTACTATTTCATAGTTTTATAGTAATAAATAAATAGTAAGTAGAATATAAAAATAAAGTTATTGTAAACGAAAGATGTTTACTTTGAAATAGATTTTATGGATACTCTATTCGCCGCCGCGCCATGGCGCGAAGCGCTTGTTCGTTTTTCGTGCACACGTGGTATTTACGTGCGCAATTACAATGTACCTACAGGCTACAGCTGACTGAGGTCTTTCAGCCCCACTGCAACACCCTGCGGACGCCGCACGCCGACGCCGACGCCCATTGATATTCATACGAATAGTGGTAGATAGTGTCCATATTTTGCAGATTTTAAAGTCAGATAAAAAAATAAAAAAATTTTGATCAAAAATGGAAATGTGTTCTATTACTGATACTGAAACCAACAAAACTTTTTTGTGCACTGTTTAAAAATATTGCTGTATAGCCTAGTATTGATAAAACTGCATGTCGTATAGCACGTTTGATATGTTTTAACTCTTACTTACAAATCCGGAAGAGGTATCCTATCGTTGGGTGGAGCATTTGGATCAGATTTAGGTTTTTTAAGAAATAAACTATCTTTTTTAGCTTTCTTTTTCTTAGGCTTGTCTGGAGTTTCTTCTGTTTCTTCTTCATCTTCTATCGGTGCAGCAAGTACTGGTATGTCAGGTTCTTTCAAAAGTCCATAGTAGACTTTAGTACGGTTTTCTATAATAGATATATATATTAAGGATTTTAACTATGAATTGGGTACATAAATGAAAAATGCAGCAACTCCAAATCAAAAAATGTAGAAACAAATTGTTAAAACTCACCATTTTGTGTGGCTTCACCGAGAATGCCACCAGTAGACGCCTGCACTTGAGCCTGCGTTCTGCTTGGTCCATCATGTACTTCAATTTGTATATGGTTGTTAATAATATTGATAATGATAGCTGAACTTTTCTGTTCGTGTAAATATCGTTTAAGCTGTGAGGATGCATCTCTAGAGAGCTGTACTACAAATTTATTTGAACTGGAACAAGTGTAATAAACTTTAAAAAATGTCTAGATGCTGTGCAGCAATTACACATAACTTATCAAAAATGATCTAGCTATGATAATGTACCTATTCTTTGTTCCTTTCTATATGTATAATTGTAAGGAATTCTTGGTGGATTGTAGTGCACATGTCATGGAATGTTTTCACAAAAAAAAAAAGCATCATTGCATGTAGATGCATGCCCAGCCTCTAATTGGGGGGAGGGCTTTGGATAATAAGAGCTATAATACAATATCTTTTTTATTCTTTCATGGAACTTTTTACAAACCAAACTCTTGAATGAAAAGTGTTGACCATGACCCCCTGTGCACGCACATGATTGCAAGCCAGTCACTGCTAGTCTAATTATAAAATGACTAGCTGACCCCTGCGGTTTCACCCACAGTAATTTCGGAGTTCCCGTGGGAATTCCGGAATAAAAAGTACCCTATGACACTCAGGATCACTGTAGCTTCTTATAAGTGAAAGAATTTTCAAAATCGGTTCAGTAGATCCAGAGATTACCTCCTACAACGTCACAAACTCACAAACTTTTGCTCTTTATAATATTAGTATTCCACCAAAAAACATTTTCATGTAAAATGATGCCAAGACAAGTCCATATGGCAGGCACAGTCAAAAAGTTATCAGATCTCATGTAGAGCCAAGCTTATAACTCTACACACCCTTACTTTACAATGTCTAACTTCACAAACCCTACACCTTAGTCAAAATATGTGGCTTGGCCATTTCGCTCCATTCACATGAGCGTAAGGTGAAAAATGTATCCACCGTTAATTACTTTTCTGGTATACAAAGGTTATTGCAATAACGAAACGGCCAAGCCACATATTGTGACTCAGGTGTTAGAGTTTGAGAAGTTAGACATTGTAAAGTAAGGGTGTGTAGAGTTATAAGCTTGGCTCTACATGAGATCTGATAACTTTTTGACAGTGCTCGCATATGGACTCGTATTGGCATCATTTTACATGAAAATGTTTTTGGTGGGATTTCATTTCTTTTTGTAAGTCAACATTGCGGAATTCTACATACAAAACTTCCATCCCCTAGTTTAAGGGGTTGGGGGATAAAAGTTACAAATTTTATAATTTTGTTGTTGTTTGTGTACTAATACTAGCTTACACGCCAAATTTCAGCTTTCTAGGACATTAGGAATTACCCTAAGAATTTTGATGATCATCAGTGAGTCAGTGATGAAATCAGGGTTAGCCCCCAGATAGGTTGGGATACCAAATTCCTAACTTTTGATAATATAGCTTTGTATTAATTAAACTGCCATAATTTTTACCATCATGAATCATTTGATAGAAATTAGCAAAGATAATTTGTCAACCCAAATATTATGTCTTTGTAAACAACTATGTAGAACAAATCTATGGATGGCCTAATGCTGGCTGAAAATTATGACCTCGGAAAAAATACCTTCATATTTTTATTTAGATACATTGAGAAAACATTATTCATTTCTTATATAATAAGTAGTACACAGTAGGGGGAGCACGAATTTTTTCGCTCTCCTTCTTTCAATATCGATTGTTTTTTTGTATGGAAAATTAACAACGCCAACGTTGTTCATTTTCCATATAAAAAATGATTTGACATTACGACGATATCGACAGACAAGAGCGAAAAAATTTGTGTTCCCCTGCAGTAATAGTTACCTGTATATTTCAGCTAGTTCATTACCCTTAATTTGATCTTTATTTGTAACTATAGACAATTTGTTCAAGTCTTCTTTATAATAATATTCTTGCTCAGGACCAAACTTTTCCATGAACTTATGTGCATACTCATTGTGGTCATACAATATAAGGAACAGATACATATGAACAAATACGGGGTACAAAAGAGTTGACAACTCATGCTGAAAATACAGATGTATTAATATTAATTTAAATTACAGAACACACAATTTTTGAGAAAGCAAGAAGTATGACTAGTGAAACATAGGTTATTTTTGTCTTTCTGTAAAGATATGAATAAATATTGGCCCATGCCTATTTATAATGCTTAAGAGATGGCTAATATCTAATAACTACCCATTAGAATATATTATAACTTAGATAAGAAAAAAAAATGGAAAACCCTAGGTACCTATGTAGGTACACAACTCAAAGTGCAGATACTCATAAATTGTGATATTTAGGTACCTACCTTATGAATATCCAAGGACTCTTCAATAAACTTTTTAAGGTTTTCATAGGCGAACTCATAACTTAAGGGGTCGCTTTCAGTATGATGGGCAGTTAGAATACTAGCTAACTCAACTTCGGGTAAGTCCAAATTTTCAACGATGGCATCGCCTAGACTAGCTTCTTTTCTAAGTATTTCTTCTGTACCCTACAAAAGCATTTATTAAATTGTTACTATGGTGTTTACAAAGTAAAGGCTCAGTAGATGGGAAAACTCGATTTATCACCTTTAAATTGTATTTTCGAAGTAATTGTAAAACGGCTAGAAGAGGGGTAGATTTATCACCCATTTTTAGGGCTTTCGGATTCAATATTTTAAGTTTTTTTTTGGATTATTTACTTCACTTCTTTTTTTTTAAACAACGAGTAACTTTTTTTTTTTTCAATATGTCGATTGGCGCTGGATCGCTCATGCTGATTGCCGAATGATGGCACCCGCGACAGTGTAACCAACTCTCAAAAACATTTACCCCTAAAGGTTAAGTCAAAAACTTCTAAATCCCCCAAAATAAAATAAGAAATAATATTACTAAAAAGTTTACAAAAAATATATTGCGCCAAAATGTTTGCCTTAGTTTCAAAATTATTAGGGCGAAAATATTGATTTTATAAAAAAAAAAAATGTTTTGATCAAAAGCAAAAATGTCTAGATTTTTTTAAAGACCAATATTTAATATCAAATATTCGACATTATTGATAATTGTTATTTAAAAATTGCAGCATAAATCCTGGACCCTTATAATAAATTAATAATAATTAGTAACAAAAAAATAAGAAATAAAAATTAGAAAAGAAACATAAGACGCCAAAAAACCCCTAAAAATATGATACCTCTAAAAACATTCCACCGCATTCATTTACCTCCTAAAAGGGGGAAAACCCCTAAGTTGAGATGAGTCGATGAATCCGATGATTACGGCGTAAACAGCTAGGTAAATAAATAAAAATATACACTAATTATTAAAATTGTCGTTTTATAAGTACTTATAAAGAAAAATTTAAAATATAATTAATACAAGAAAATTCTGTATAAAAATCTGTATCCAGTGCTAATCTGTATCACACATCGAATACGGAGAAATCTGTATATATGGCAACACTGCACGTGTCTCATGGTGGATGGTGTGAAATTTCACTCGTTTGAGTTGCAAGTTTGCAATGAGTTTGCAACCAAGCCACAAAACGATCGAGTTGTTTTTATAACCTCGAAATATGTGAAATTTCAGGCGCCATTTGTTTTCTCTCAACTCACACTGCGAATAAGACTCCTCCCTTTTGTTTGTAAGAACTTCGATTGATTTTTTTTTCGACGAATCCGGTTTTTGGCGCAAACTGTAACACTTAAACAATATGTAGCTGTCAGAGTGAAAATTAACCTGCTTCGGAGTTTTGGACCCCGAGCAGGAAACTGGCTTTCAAGAGAGCCATGTTTTAACTTGGAGAACAATCATTGTCATTGGCGTTTCGCCAAGAAGTAGATGAAGAAATTTTTATTATTGAGAAACGTTATCATTGGCAAATTAAAGAAGAAGAAGAAGATGGTTGTTTGGTTGTTTGCCTGGTATCGCACGACACGAGATAGTACGACACTGCGCCGGCACCGGAATTGGCGACACCAGATTTCATGGCCTAGCCGGCTTCGTGATCCGTTTAGTAGTATTCAATACAATGCAGATAGTTTTTAGTAATTACGGTCTCTAAATATGGCGAAAATTCAAATTACGATCATTCCAAGTTTAATATTTACTAACCTAATTATTATTTATCACTTTAGTTAATTGTTACAACTAGATTATTTTTTTTCCATAATAATATGTTGGGATGTCGTGACCACATCTAAGAATTGATCACAAATATCACCTTATTTTGTCTACGAACCTTACGAACCTAACCTAATCAAGAATGTCGGGGTACACTACCTTGCAATCTTACTAATATCATAAACGCGAAAGTTTGTAAGAATGTATGGATGGATGGATGGATGGATGGATGTTTGTTACCCTTTCACGCAAAAACTACTGAATAGATTTAAATGAAACTTTACATTAATATAGCTTATACATCAGATTAACACATAGGGAATTTTAATTTATCCCGGAATTCCCGCGGGAACTCTGAAATTAACGCGGGTGAAACCGCGTAGTACAAAAAAAAATGTTGACACAAATGGCGCTCCTACTTTTAAAACCCGATTTACTCAAAATTTCTCCAGTGTGGGTTAACACACTATTGCTTATCTATGTCCAATTAATGTTGGAGGATGAATGGTGATCGATACTGATGCCAAAAATGCAATCAGTAAATTTTTTGTCTATCTGTCTGTCTGTATGTCTTTATGTGCACGCATGGGTCAAAAACTACTGAAGGGATTTTAACCAAACTTGGTATGATTGTAGTCCATACTCGGGCAGGTTATAGACTGTATAACATAACACTGACACATAGGAGCTGAGCAGTGACGATAAATTTGAAGTAAGTCGGATGAAAATGCGCTTTCGAGCTCTTATCGTCGTCGCATACGTTTACTCAATCATGCAAAAACGACTGAACGGATTTGGATGAAATTTGGCATGCACGTTGTCAGGGGTACAGAGAAGGACATAGGGTACTTTATCCCGGAATTCCCGCAGGAACTCCGAAATTAACGCAAGTGAAACCGCGGGGCACAGCTAGTTTAGAATAAATAATGCCAGATTTGAATACAAAAATACAACAGAGGCCTTTCTCTTGAAAATGATTTGAGGCCAATGATTTTGATTTGACTTCGATCTCAGACCAAATAAAAATTAAAGACGGAACGCGTAGAACAAACAATTAGTGAAGCTAGGAAAAAGACACCATCGCCGTGCACGTACCTACACAGAAACACGCACACACTTACAAGAAAAAGATACCATAAATCCTAAGTAAACTTTGCAAATCCATACACTTTCCTAATCACCACATACATACGCAACCGGGTTCACTTCGTTGTTCGAGACGTTCCGTCTTTAGTTTTTATTTTTTGATCTGAGACTTCGATTTGATTTCACCTCAATGTCATTTTAGTACTTACATACTTTTGAGACCGCAACCAAATTATATTTGGAATCGTGTTAATGTTTAAAGATGACGTCCGACAAGTGAATTACACGACTCTTTTATTGAAACCGAGAAATTTGGCAGATAAATTCGATAGAGACACGATCCCAAAGCTTCAAAAGTAGCTAAATTTGATTCCGTTTCGATCTCATTTCGATTCGAGTTCGATTTGATCTTAACACGATTAGGTACGTCAAGAGTAAGTATGACCCTTAACTCAATTACGTCAAGAGTAGGTAAGTCGGCAGATTGTAAAAACAAAACTACTTAGGTACAACCATAGACAACCTACAAGTACCTAATAAAAATGACTAATAAGGCAGGATATCATGATTCATGGTTACCATCCTTTCATAAGTTACCACCACCCCGTTGTTTAAAACAAACCTTTCAATGTGTTTTTGAAATAAAACTCCACCGTGAAGGTAATATAGTTACAGGTACTTTATATTTATTGATTTAAAAAGATATTAGGTAGGTATACTTACACACTTCGGACAATAACTAAGACGCGTACAAAATTTCGGTCTAGCACTAGGATAGGATATGAATTAGGTATACGTTCATTAACAATTATTACAACTATCCGGTTTCCAAAAGGCACGGGTAGGTATAATTTATTTAAAAATATATAATACTAGCTGTCCCCCGCGATTTCATCCGCGGTAATTTCGGAGTTCCCACGGGAATTCCGGAATAAAAACTATTCTATCTTTTAAGTTAGGTCAAATACATCATAGTGACCAAATTTCATCATGGTCGGTTCAGTAGTTTCGAAGTGACAAACAACGTGACACGTGATTTATTTATTTATTTATTTAGGCTCACCAACAACTGCTCATACCATTACAAATTACAATGTTATTATATTTTTAACATTAATTAAAAGAATTAAGTAGGTACAACAGTTAGGTACTTATAGGTAAGCTCAGCATGCTTTACACAATCTGTGACTAAAAAAGAATATATAAAAAAAAGGAAACTTAAAGAAAAATTAAATCATATAAATGTACCAAAATTTAAATTAGGTAAGTACTAAATCTTTGACTGAGATTATAAGTCGTCGTTTATTCGATTTCAGATAAGTGGTCAAGTACGCTCCTATAAAACTTACCGACCGTCAACATTAATATCGACAAATTCGCTACAGCTGTTCAAAAGCTTACATAGTCTTGGGACAGGAGAGCTTGAACCAAGAAGTGTTCTACGCAGTGGAGGAGATAAGGGCGTTATTCTGCTACGAGGGTACCTAGAAGGGACACGGAAATTAAACTGACTTAACTTAACTTAACATTGCGTCGATCAAATTTCTACGCAAAGCCAAGGACTTCATTTTAAAATATCTCAGTCTACAGTTGTAAGAGAGCAACCTCCTTGACATGCCGCTAGTAAAGGAAAGATGATACATGAACCGTTTCTGGATACGCTCCAGACGTAGTGAGTGTGTAGCGTAATGTGGTCTACAGACGACGCTACAATACTCCAGCACACTACGAACCAGACTATTGTATAACGAAACCCTTACCTTGCTCCCTTTAAAATCTTTAGTATTCCTAATAATAAACCCTAGCATTTTAGACGCTTTTTTGACTATATTATCTAACTGTGGAACAAACGTGACCTTTCTGTCGTATAGAACCCCTAGATCTTTTTTTTTAGAACCCCTAGATCTTTCTGATTTCCGCCATTGCCTTTGTTAATTTCTCTTTTTATACTAATGAATTGGTCTTTTTAACATGATAGAATTCTAAAACAAAGGTTTTTTTTCATACTAAGACAACCAAACAAGGATTCGCTCTTAACTAAAAGGCTTTAAGGTTCAATTTTGTGCAACAGAACTAACGGCTGACTATTGGATTTATAGACCCATTAGTCGGCCTCGAAAATCTACTTACATTCATATGGACTACTGGTAAAATGAACTTTTTGTGTTCTAAATTTTTTAACCGACTTCCAAAAAGGAGGAGGTTCTATGTTCGATTGTATGTATGTTTTTTTTTTTTTTTTATGTATGTTCACCGATTACTCGAAGACGGTTGGACCAATTTGAAAAATTCTTTTTTTGTTTGAAAGGGTATACTCCCAATTAGGTCCCATTGCCACCAAATCGGGATCTGATGACGGGATCTTGGAGAAATCGAGGGAACTCTTCAAAAATTATAGGCACACCTATAGCGATTTGGGTATTTTTATAGTAAATCGTTCATTTGCTATCGGAAAGCAAAATTTGAAGAAGTGGAACTGATGATGAAGACCACAGGTGGTCATCGGAACAACTCAAAAATAATACGTATTTCACGGGTTCCGATTGAAGCGATTTCGAAAATTGTTTTTTTGTTTGAAAGGGGATACTCCCAAATTGATTCCATTGTCACCAAGTCGAGATCTGATGATGGGATCTTGGAGTAATATCGAGGGAACTCTTCAAAAATTATGAGAACACTTATAGCGATTTTTGTATTTTTTATAGTAAAACGTTTCTTTGCTTTCGAAAAGCAAAATTTGAAGAAGAGGAACTGATGATGAAGACAACAGATGGTCATCGGAACTACTCAATAATGGGTATTTCACGGGTTCCGAATCGTTAACTTTAATATGGTTTCTAAACAATTTATGCCCGTCACAATGTATATGGTGAAGTGGAACTGATGGTGATGTACTAGGAGAACTCCTCAACAATTAACGTCCCTGCGTCGGGAAAAGCAATATTTTGTAAAAGGTGATGAGCAGTTGACATTAGGCTATTGTAACTTAGAGAAATTACGACCTAAGTAACTTAAAAGCGAGAAATAAACAAAATTTTAACAAAAAAATTAAAACCGACTTCCAAAAACACAAAACTAAAAAACTAAAAATAAAAAGCTAAAAACAACAAAATACCGATTTAATCCAAAAGACAAAAACACACGTAATATTATTATTGGTTTGTGCTACCACTGATCGGTATGAAGTCGGTGACAAGCCAAATATGGAGGGGGAAGATGGGCTAAGTCGACTCCCGCCACCAGCTCTTCGTGAGCTGAACAACCCAAGTGGGCAGACACCAGCGGGCTTGTCACCGAATTCAAACCGATCAGTGGTAGCACAAACCAATAATAATATTACGTGTGTTTTTGTCTTTTGGATTAAATCGGTATTTTGTTGTTTTTAGCTTTTTATTTTTAGTTTTTTAGTTTTGTGTTTTTGGAAGTCGGTTTTAATTTTTTTGTTAATGGTCAACATAATGTGCAAAACAAAAACTATTCATTAAGTTAATTTCAGCCAAATATACGAAAATATCGATAAAACTAGTAGTCGGCCATTTATGGCGGAGTGTTGGATCTACCTCGAAATTTCGAAATCTAGTAGTTGGCCATCAAAATTTAAATATAATAAACAAGTAAAATTATTCTGAAGCTTAAGTTTTTACTAAATAAAACATTTAAGAGTTACATAATAACAATCCCCGGTAAATTCCATAAAAAATTCAAAGAAAAACTTACCGAAAACTCAAACACGTTTCATTGCAAAAAAATAGCACCAGTTACACTTCTGTGCAAGTCGTTGGCGGCAGTGAAAATAAATGAGTATAGCTCTGCAACCAGTTGTACTATAGCTCTGTAAATGTGCCTATTCATCAATAAGAGGACACGGATCCGATCAGATATTATTGTTGAAGTGTAAATACATTTCAACACTATTTATAAGGAAATAATGTCCGTAAAGGCTGAGTAGGTACTGGAGCGGAGCTGACTACTGGGTATTTTACCCTACCTATATCCGTCCTCCACAGCTTCCTACTGCTATGAATAGATAGAAGAAAAATCAAGCTGCGCAACAAACACGCTGTCGCTTTTAAGTTTTCTAGGTATTATAAAATCATATTCCAATTTTACATGAGAACAAGAGGTGATGACACCGCCGCGCCGTACAGTGCCTGCTCGTACTTGTAAATATAAAAAAAACTAAATAAAGCTAACACTAGTTTTATTTGCTAACAGTGAAGGTTTGGCCTCTAGGAATTATAAATAGGATCAAAGAGAATATATTAGGTAGATATAGGCACAGATAATATAATACTATATATGGGTAATCATTAGGATGTAGGTATCTAGAAACACGTCTAGTGTCTATATCTATCAGAATTAATCAATTAATAGACCTCCACAATGAAATGCCGTATTCAGTTCGCTTTTGTCAACTTGTATAACTACCTATTATAATAGCAATTAAAAAAAAATACATACATACAATCGAACATAGAACCTCCTCCTTTTTGGAAGTCGGTTAAAAAGTATATACCTACCTATTAATATAGCTGAATTTAATAATAATAAAGATCTAAGTAGATACTTACGTACCTACCTACTAAATTAGAAAAGTGTGGTATCTTAACAATATCTATTAATTATTATTAGATATCGATATGTTTCGAAATCGCAGATCTTCCGTTTCATAAAATAAATTTTAAGGTATCAAGCATTGTATCAAGCTGTAAAATCGTGAGTAAATAATGCTAGTAGTTCCTACCTATCCATATTAAAGTACCTACCCCTACCTTCTAATACAGGTGGTCATTGACTACTGGCATCTACTGGTCATTGGTATAAAACGTACTACACGTTTTTTTCATTTTAATTTATGCTGAGGGTGATGGATATGAATTTGATAAGATGTTAATCTTCATCTGTTATCAAAATAAATATATATACTTAACTAGTGAAAGTGAGCTGAACATCTACACACCTTACAATAATTTAAGAAGTTCTAATAAATAACAATTTATGGATTTAACTTCTATATTCACGTTTCTATGTTCAGTCTAGCTTTTAAGGTAGAGAGGTACGAGTAACTAAAACATGTAGATAAATTTTATTGTATGTTAACAAGACTTATCTAGGTATCTAGTAGGGAAATACCTATTTAGGTAAAAAAATCGAAACATACTCTACTGGTTTGTCCTCTACTCTATAGAATGTAAAGAGCATAATTAAAGGAGACGCCAAAAGTTAAAGTACCTACAAGAGTGCGGCTCATACTCGGTCATGTAGGTACCTACCTACCCCTTATTGAAAATCCTTTTCGTTGTAGGAAGTTATAAAAGTTATACTTATATGACTTTAGGGCTTTCACAGTTTACAAACGAGTTATTAGATCGAGCTGTTTAGGTAGGTGTACTACTGCAGCTCTTTACAACCACACTACTGTATGGTACTCCACATCTCACGCTATTGATATACCCATGTTCCCAGCAATATAGGTAGGTATACCTACCTACCTAGTTTACTTTAAATCTAAAGTAACTACCCAATACAATATATTGTATTAGTAATTATAGTAATATTATTATAACTCTCTATTAAAGCTGGTTTGATTGCATATCGTACACAATACACAGTACCTACATATTTTCTTGGGGTTTGGGTAAAAATGCATGCATGATTCAGAATAGAATTTTTTCAATAGGTTATTTCTATTTACATTCTTAAACTAACCTTGCTTATATGTATTGGAATAACATTATTATAATGTATGATTAATGATTATATTAGATTAAAGTAGATACTAATAGACACAGCACAGTGACAAAATTTCTAATTATCTGTACTTTTTTTTATATAACAATAATATTTATAATAAAATACATAGTAAGAATTGGTCTAGCATTTCCGGGGAAAAGTGGTAACAATTAGGTCAGACGTAAACACACACACACACACACACACACACACACACACACACACACACACACGCACATACGCATGTTCACACGCATACATGCATAGTACCTATATTATATTTATTAATTTTAAGTTTTTTCTTATATATTTATATATTAGGTACAATGAAATTTATCTAATAATCACATCTTACAATTTGAAGATTAAAACATTTGCCACCGTTCACGATGCGTCATTTCGCAGTTATGTTATTATAGATAAATACTTTTAAAGTGGCTGATAATGGTAGATAAGTACCTACCTACCTACCTAATAGAAACTGCAATGTAAGTACCTAATACGAATAACGATAAGTCTAATTAGTCCGTCAGGTAGAAAATTAAAAAATCAGTTGCTTATTCAAATTAATGAAAAAATACATTAAAGCGCATTAAAGTTTAGGGTGGGGGACTCGTGACGTCATTATTCGGTACAAACTGAACCTGGCAGTTATTTTTTGATTCCGTGAAAAAAGAAAAAATACGTGTCCAATATTTTTTTATTAATCTACACGACGGACTAAAAAGTATTTAGTCAGCTAGCCCATTGTAAGGTAAGGCTTTAATACTGTGTTAACAACACAGTATTAGGTTGGTGTATCTCAAGCTATAACCTCAGACCAAACAAGAATTTTTATTTCGTCTGAGGCTATAACATCGAATTCGTGCTTTATATAAAACTAACTGACCCCCGCGGTTTCACCCGAGGTGATTTCGGAGTTCCCGCGGGAATCCCAGAATAAAAAGGACCTACCCTATGTCACTTAGGATCACTTTAGCTTTCTATCTATACTTAAGTGAAAGAATTTTCAAAATCGTTTCAGTAGATCCATTATTACCTACATCCTCACAAACTCCGGAGTTCCCGCGGGAATTCCGAGATAACAAGTACCCTATCTCACTCAGGATCACTTTAGCTTCATATAAGTGAAAGAATTTTTAAAATCGGTTCCGTAGATCCAAAGATTACCTCTACAACCTCACAATCTCCGGAGTTCCCAAAGGCGATTCCGGCATAAAAAGTACCCTATGACACTCAAGCTCACTGTAGCTTCCTATAAGTGAAAGAATTTTCAAAATCGGTTCAGTAGATCCAGAGATTACCCCCTCCAACGTCACGTCACAAACTTTTGCTGTTCATAATATTAGTATAGACTAGCTGTCCCGGGCGGTTTCACTTGCGATAATTTCGAAGTTCCCGTGGAATTGTTCCATACAAACTTTGCAACCCCTTTTCGTCTCCTTAGGGGTTGAATTTTCAAAAATCCTTTCTTATCGGATGCCTACGTCATGCAAAGAGCACACCCTCCAAGTTTTAGGTCTCTTCGATCAGCGGTTTAGGCTGTGCGTTGATCCATCAGTAATTCAGGACAAAGCATTTTATATGTATAGATTAATATAAGATTAAATTTATTGTCCCCCTTTTTAAAACCAGCAATAATTAGGTTACAGGACGAAACGCGAGCCAATTTTTTTCCTAGTCGTTTTGCATAAATAATTGTACATTCTGCTGAGATGGGCATCTTATTTATCTTAAAATTGTGGTGAAATAGAATGTAATTATTTAATTAAGTATAACGTCTAATGAATTAACCCAAAACCAGAAATTATTTTGCCCAGAATCGACTTCCGAATCGATCGCACTACGTTTTAGATAATACCTATAGGCAAAAGGTCATATTTTTTTCATTTTTATTAGCCCATGTCTAAATGATTTATAATACTACTGGCAATGCCCGGCGGTTTCACCCACGTGTTTTTAAGAATTCCCGCAGGATCTCCAAGGTAACCTAATTTACTCCTTATAACATCAGTTAAATAGCAGGGAAGGTCCCGTTGAAATTGGTCCAACTGTGTCGGAGATTCACCCGCGTGAGTTTTGGAATTCCCGCAGGAACTCCAAACTTCTTTCATACAAATCTTGTCCTTACAATAACGAACACAAAAAGATCGGTAAAAAAAAGAACTATCCAATTTGGACAGTCGTGTGGAAGTTATGCGATCACATTACATGTCGGCGATTCATTTTTACTTAATATTAATAAATAGATAGCTGTGCCCCGCGGTTTTACCGTGTTCATTTGAGAAAAACTAACTAATATATTCCACAGTTAACCGGCAGGTAACGCAGCGTACGCAATTGAAGCTCTCAAAAGGATTTTTTTTACCGTTATACAAACATTTTTTATTGCTGCTCCGCTCCTATTGATCTTAGCATATGATACTCGTTATATTATCTAGCCTATAGCCTTCGTCGGTAAATGGGCTATCTAACAAATAAATAAATAGTACGGGAGATACCGATGCTAATTCGGGAGTGACTCGAGCGTCGTTGGGACCTATTGGGTTTTGAAGATTAGGAGATATAAACAAAATAAGGTCATATGATATTTTTTCATTCACCGGTGGGTTTAGCTTCTACCTACAGGCTTTCAAAAATGTAAAAAAAAATATTAAAATGGAAATACTCGAGCGCGTCAGATATTGTAGTTTAGATACTCCAAGGTGTCTCTGATATCGAAAATATATTCATCTGCCGATTTGCGTGGTGGGGGTGGCCATCCGGAAGTGGAGAAAATGAAAAAAAAAAAACATTTACTCCAGCGCGTCAGATATTCAAAGGGGATGTTAAGTGAGCCCTAAAAATGCTCCCCTTCGAAAATCTGCCAATTTGGAGGTGACGCAAGGTAGTAGCGAATTTTTGAAAATGCAAAAAAAAATCACAATTTTGAAATACTCGAGCGTGTCAGATTATTTTACAGAAGGTTCAGCTTGCACTCCAAGTTATGTTGGCTTAAAATCTGACAATAATTTTGAGGGGTATTATTAATCTGACTGCTAGAAACAAAAAATATGATTTATTTTTAAGATTTTTTTTCTTTCTGACGTAAGTTTAATAACTTTATGAGCTATTTCTTGTTCACAAAAAACACACTTTATATTTCTATGAAATATGTAAAAGCTCACAAAATATTATTCACAAAACTAACTTTAAAGTACAAACAAGCCAGAGCGTTTTACATATAATAACATGAACGCGTTGTTTTGTGATGAGCTTTATTATATAATATATACACACCGGCAGAATTAGCGGAACATAAAAAGGCAGAGTATAGAAATAATTACGTATATATATTAAAACAAATAATAATTAGACTTGAAGTAATAAATTAATATACATCTTTTAACACTTTAAAAGTTTGTAATTAAATTATTAAATTTTATTTAAAATAATAATAAAAAAAACACTTTTTCTCTAATTTGTGGGCACACAAATAATGTTGCAAATTAAAGATTACTGTGATTTTAACACTAAATAAATGAACGATTAATAACGTGTGTTTCCCCTTCGTGATTTAACTTTTATTTGCAACATTGTCTGTGTTCTCACAAACTACAGATTTTTTTTATTTTTTTTAATTTTGATTATTTTTAATAAAATTTAACTAAAAACTTCTTAAAGTCGATGTTAAAAGATGTATATTAGTTTATTACTTCATGCCTGATAATAATTTGTTTTAATATATATACGTAATTATTTCTATACTCTGCCTTTTTATGTTCCGCTAATTCTGCCGGTGTGTATATATATAATTACATTAAAGTGAAAGGTTATAGGTGAACCTATAGTTTGATGTAATACTTACCTTAACTTATTTTAATATGTATTTTAACCGACTAAAAAAAGTTATAATTTGACACGTTTAGCGCCGTGATATACTGTGATGACGTTATGGCGACGGAAAGTAGTGTGAGGACGGTGCGAGAGAGTGAGAGATAGAGAAAAAGTAAAAGGGAAAGAAAGACAGAGATATGAATAGGTACATGTTTCACTGCAGCTGCTCGTTCGATTCGAAGACGATTTTTGTTTCTTCGGCTTATGAAAATCGGCAGATTATATTTTTCCCGCTATCCTTGAGTTATTTACTTTAAAATAAAAAATAAATCAACTGCGCTCGAGAATGTCGAAGTTGCGTTTTTTTTTTTGCAAGTTTGTGATCCTCTAACTCCCTTACGTCACGTTCAAATGGTCAGATTATTCATATACATACTTCTCACTATGTAATTAACCCACCATATCTTAATCTGACGCGCTCGAGTATTTCGAGTTATCGATTTTTTTTTAATAATCTGATCGGTTATTCTAGACGCACCCACCAGTGTAGAGGGCCTATATTTGGTGGAGGTACTCAACATGGTGCAAGGTACCCCCCTTATGTTCATCTGACGCGCTTTAGCTAATCCACAAATCCCCTCTTGGCGGTCCGTACTATAAAAGAATTACACTAAGTAAAACAGAACCATAAAGCGTTTAATACATTTATTTTCTTTACGTTAATGAATGTTTTTGTGCGTGCGTTTGTGTGCGAAAATCACCCGGCGACACTGGTTTTCATCTGTTTTCATACTAAACTAAGTTGATGTCCCTTCTATCTATTATTTTCTATTCTGTGGACACGTAGGTGTGGGCGTAGCCCTTGAAATTTCGTACATAGGTCACCTCCAACTTTCAAATTATGTCGACAAAATTGATATTTTAATTCATAATAATATTATTATTATTAATTATTTTTTTCAATGTGGTGTGTCAGGTTGTGGGTTAAATCATTAACGTTGTATGTATATAATAATATTACAGCGCGCTTTTTTTTTCAGTTACTTTTCTTACACAGACTTAATAATGCTTGTCCTAATATCATATAGACATGCCAGAATGTCATCAACTATTAAGTATTATTGTTTTATCTCGAGTAGGTTATACCATTATAGCCCATAATATGTTATTTGTAATAATGCGACGTTTCCGACAAAGTCGAAGTAAATTAATGTTATATTTAGATTTTAAATACGCATAAATATAGGTTAGGTACGCATACAGGTGTTTGTTTTTTTCAATTAGGTGTTAATGACCAAATCCGAAACTACGAACAATAAATTCTCTAAGGACTCTGGAGATGAGTTCTACACAAGAATTTAATTACATACCTCCTTCACCGATATGTGTTTAAATAACTGTTTATTTACATTACACAATTACTTCAATATTATATAGCCTATCTACCACTAAATGTTATCTAATCCAGCATTCATTGTTTTGATTTTTTTATTTTAACAAAAATAATTTTTATAACAAAGTGACAAATATCTATAATTCTAAAATGCAGTTGGGATTCGGGGCCTACTTTCGTTTTATGATCATTGAATTATTTCCACAGATATTTATTGTTTACAATTGTTTGCGATCTAGTTCGTCAGAGGAGACGTTAGTACACAAACCTACTACTACTTACAAATTTAACATAAATAATTTTGATCATCAGACCCTAATCGAAACGACAACTTATGTAGCATTTGTGCGAGAAATATCCCTAGAGCTAGAGAGAGCAGACAAAATTCTTATAACTAATCTAGGTAAAATGTATTTATTTAATCTTTAGTTTTCCTGCTTTAGAATACCTACTTCACATTCATTTAAGCAGAGAGAACCGTCAGCCGACAGGTATTTAATTAAGTTACACGTGTTAGAGGTCCGTAATCAAAATACCGACGCGAAAATCTGCTTCCATAGATTTTAATAACGTTAAATGAAATTTTCCATAGGATCACCTTTCACCACGTTATAACCTACTGCAGCGGAGCATTTCTAGTGAACTGTAGAATGTAGATACATATACCTAATAAAGTCGGGATTGACAGCATTAGTTGTTGAAACTTAAGGCAGGAAGGTAACCTACCTACCTATAGGTACCTATAGGTACCTATCGACCCGCAATAAAGTTCAATAATATTTGAAAATGAAATGAGATTTATTAGTTACCTAATAGTAGGCTTCTATATAAATTGTAAACAAAAATTCCAGATTCTTAAAAAAAATTTTGAATACCTTCGGGAATTGCATTGTATTTTTTGTAAATGTAAGAGGGACAAGAGCGCGCTCTGAAAATTATTTTCTGGACTGTATTACAAAACTAACTGACTACCTTTAACTTGGTAAACAGGACAAATTCTGGGAAACCCGAGTGGATGGTGACTCTATACTTGTCGTACACAGTTTGTCAAATGTCTTTGCTGTGTTTCCTATTGTGGTTTCTTTATTGCAATTACACATCTTGACTGGAGCAATTTTGAGCATTTTTCGTCCGCGGCGGCACATCCTCGTAGGGTGAGACGTGAGCCGCAGCCAGTTCTCGGGAGACCCTTTCGCCTGCTCTTAACACTCTTAGGAAGTTCAAACCAGCCAGCTTGCGGAGCTCTTCTATGCTCCAACCTGCCTCCATCAGCTCGGCGAACAAGAGCGGATACGAGGATACGTCGTCTAACCCTTTTGGCGTGCTGACGGAAAATATATTACTATTTTAAGTACACAGTATGTTTCAATTTTAACATCAATCTATTGAATCATTTTGTGTTTCTAAGTGTGAGTTAATAAATACTCACTGGTTAATGCCGTCGTATCCCGCACCTAATCCAACGCTATCTACGCCAGCTACTTCGCGAATGTGATTTATATGTGCTGGAAAATATAGACTTCGTATGAGTGATCATTATCTTAGAATATAAGTTTTAACAGTAAACGAAGTTTGTTGGGTTTTACAAAAAAAAATACTTAATTAATGTATATAAGCATACATATTTAATGATAATAATGAATGGGTAATGAATTCTGTTATACTAAATTCTAACTAATATCTAATATTGATGCGAAAGTTAGTGTGTTTGTTTGTTACCACTCAGCTCCATGCGGCTGAACGGTTTTCCATGAAAGATTTACGCAGGTGAAGTCCTGAGTTAACAGCTAATGTGCTATATAAGAAGTGACGAAGTCAGTCCTCAATTTCGTAAATATGGAGTGAAACTTGAGTTCAAAAAGAAAGCATCCTCATAGGTGATTCGTTTATTGACTAAGTGGATCTGTTAAAAGTCAATAATTTGGAATTATAATATAGTCTATTGTTGATGTTTATTGACAAATTTACCTATGGCATCCTTAACTGTTGCTGTCTCCCTGCACGTGAGGAACGACGAGTAAAAGTTGACCATGATGAGTCCCTGGTTGGCGGCGAGGAGTCGCAGCACGCTGTCGGGCACGTTGCGGGTGACGTTGCACAGATTGCGGGCCGACGAGTGGGAGAAGATGAGCGGCGCACGCGAAGCGCCCAGTGCGTCCCGCATGGTGCGCTCCGACACGTGCGACAGATCCACCAACATGCCCAGCCGGTTCATTTCCTTTATCACTACCTGAATGAAACATGCAGATGCTTATGCGGGTAGCTTTCTTAAAGTGCGTCACTAAATATTAAAGTCAATTGTGAACCGATCTCCGTCTTCTAACTTAGTCTCAACCCAATATCTTACTGGCGACGAGGATCTAATTTTAGGTTGGGTTCTACTCGGTACAGGTACTGCCACATGCCTGCTGCAGCTGTACTGAATAAATGAGTAGGTAGTCATTTAGATTAGTCTCTGATTATTGTGACTGTGATATTAACATATAGGTACATGGTACAAATAAAATAAGTACCTATATGATTTATAGGTACTGGTATAGTTATTGATGTCGACGTTATACGCAGCGAGTGGTTTCAACAAAAGGAAAAATATTTCGGAAAGTATCGTTGTAACGGAACAAAGAGACCATACCGCGAGCATCACGAGTTCGCACAAAGCAAAATACTGTGGCACCGCAGGATGTTTATGATTATGGCGCACTCATTCTACACAACGTCTCAATCCTTGCGATTTTGTGTTGAGCTGTCGCTTGTTTACTCGAAAGTAAAGCGAAGTAAGCTATCGAGAACGGTTGATTAAATAAGTGATGAATACGAAAACTGGGTTATTGAGGTAGGTACGAGATGTGTAGGTACGTCTTGATTTAACTTTGCTAAGTTATATATCTGCTCTATAGTTACTTTTAATCTATAAAGATCACGTAATCGTAATGACATATTCGAAATGAATCTAAATAACACAGGTATAGGTATATTATAGTAACGTATTGTAATATTTACATTGGCTATTCTACATTAAGAATACGTTTACTAAATATGTAACCGCCGCACTCAGAGTCGACTTTAATGATTACTTAGTTAAGTATAGATTTTTAAAACAGAACTGCCGCAATCAGACAAGTTTAATAAATTTATGTTAATTGGCATTTAACTAATTAAGTTACATCTCATTAAATGCCAATTAACATTAATTTACTGAACATCTCTGATTGCGGCAATTTCGTTTTAAAAATCCATACTTAACTAAGTAATCATTAAAGTCGACTCTGAGTGCGGCCGTAAGTCTTTTAAACTCTGTGTACTAGTTTTAGTCATTGTGACTGGGAATAAATATTTTTATTATTATTATTTCACATGCCCATATAAGCACGGAGTGATATACCTATTTAAATGTATAGAGTAACGTATATCTATCATGAAAAATCTTAGCTAGTGCACGTAGTGTGTCGTTAACACAACCCTATTCGAGCAGTTTTTATCACCTTCATAACTAGCTACGTTCTCGTTTAAAAAAAGTTTATGATACCTACTAAATTTTATAAAAGCATTAAATCAGACAGTAAGATATAGGGGTTCAAAGTGTGTATACATTTTACCCACCACTCCGTACCCATTGACTCCCTGACTCATCTATCAATGTTATAAAAACCCTTTGCATGGAGTTCGAGACTTAAAATTTGGCATGATGAAATGTCTTTGTGTTAATAAAAAGTAAAGGATTTATTTTTGCTGATTTACAATTTCAATTTGGATTTATTCTCAATATTGCATAGTTAACATGAAAATCAATATTGTAAAAAATAAACGAGGGCCCACAGAAAACTTAAATGTAGAAAGGCCAATTTCCATCTCCAAAAAGTTTATTGAGTGTGTACAGTGAGATCAAAATTACCTTTATTCACATTTTTTTCTTGTTTATTATTTCACTAACTTATAAATTATGATAGCTTAAATATCACATCGCGTTGTATTAAATATTTTCTGGTACATATATGTAATAACTTTGACTGTAGGCAAGCGCCGGGCAATTTCCTGAATCTAAATTGGCTTGCCTACACATATCAAAACTTGGAGAAATTTTTACATCCTATTCTTTTTAAAGCCTTTAATAAAACACTAAAAGTTTAATTTTAACTCGTTACAATCAGTTCTAAGACAATTATAAGAAAGTTTAAGATAAAAAGGGTTAATTTTCTTAATCTTAAAAGCTTAAAATAGGCTTATGGAAGTAAGAATATCTCGTAGTCCTTTATATTCCGATAAAAGACTTTAATTATATTTGCTAAGCTTGCCGCTAACATTTTCAGGATTTAAATGATGATGCTTTATACACTTATACGGCTTCTGCTTTTTTATAAGAGTATTAAGTAACGCGTACCTATATACTATTATACAACCTAAAGACGCGCGAAAGCCTGAACGAAGCTTCAGCCTCCACGCATTCCGTCTGTTTTGTACTTCGTCATTCCAACAAAAACAAATTAACAAAACACATCGGCTCACGAGACACCATGCAACGCACACAGTCATTAAGCCTACCTGTTCAAAACAAATTAAAGGCGCAAAAGATTGACTTCGCTAGATATTTGTAGATACAGTCAGGGATCTGCATATAATATTTTTGTTTTAAATTGTATTTCATAGCTTAATGTAGATCTGCGATGGTAACATTGCACAGAATGATGAATAAATAATATTAGATAAGTAAAAATCCCAGACATCGGATTTTTTGTGCATGTGGACCTGCCACCAAACTATTTAGTTGCGAGTACCTACGCTCAATTCAAAGGAAGCGTTTGTAATACCTTTCCAAAAGGAGTGAGTCCACCTCTCGAGAACTGGTCCGGTTTGTCAGCAGAGGCGCACTCCGCCCAAGGCGTATTGCAGGTGGACGTTAGCGTGAGGTAACGCACTCCCACTTGGTACAGGGTTCGCAGCACGCCCAGGGAACCGGCAATGGCGTGTCCGCCCTCCACGCCAATCAGCGAACACATGCGATGGTTCGCATGAGCCGATACTATATCTAACAACAAAAATCGTTACTCAGGCATTATTAGATCTTTTTTATGTGTTACGCAGATTCAAAGTTTACCACTTACCTACTATGGGTTGAATATCCAAAAAGAAAAGAGCCCGAATACCTATTGATCCCACCAAAAACATTTTCTTGTAAAATGTTGTCAAGACGAGACCGTATGACTAGCACTTTCAAAAAGTTATATCTCATATAGAGCCAAGCTTCCAAGTCTACAAGCTCTAACTCTACAAGGCCTAACTTCACAAACTCTATCTACACCTTAACCTTAGTCACCTTGTTACCTACTAAATTGCGAATGTTGTTTCACACGTATTATTATTATCGAACAGGCTTGTCTTAGTTTACCTATAATTAGTTATTAATATAATGCTTTGCCTGTAAGCTGTTGGTGTGCCAATAAAATAAATAAATAAAATATGTGGCTTCATGAGATGAAGCTGTGTTTTATATCAGTTCTGAGGCTGAGTTTAGAATGTATCCTTACTAATTATTATAAATTTTGCCATCATGAAATTTTGCATACACGTTGTCAGGGGTACTTTTTATCCCGGAATTCCCGCGGGAACTCCGAACTTATTGCGGGTGAAACCGCAGGGAACAGCTAGTGTGGGTATAAAAACATTCGTGTTAGATAGGTATACCAGTTGCCTGGTACCCATAGTACAAGATCTGTTTAGTTTAGGATCGGGTGGCGCTGTGTGGTAATGTCCAAGCATTTATTATCATAATATTACCGTCAGCGGAGGTGCAGAGTGTGAGCTCCGGGTGATACTTGTCCGTGAGCCTCTGAATCAGATCGATTTGTTCGAATGTCAGCTGCACGGCGTCGCGGTGCTGGGCGTCGCACGGCACGTACGCAGCCCAGAACTGTGGGGATGTCACTATCACATACACTTGATTAAATGTAACGCACGACTTGCAATATGCGGTCTTAACATGACAGCCCCGCCTGCACTGTACAGTGTACACAATATGTTGTACAAAAATTACAATATTTCGATGTCACGGATTCTCATGGCGCGCACACACACACACACACACACACACACACGAGGTAAGCTAAAACATTTCAAATGCCATCTACGTACCTACTCATATTTCCCGGGGTAATGAAAAATTAGAAATGTTATAAATTCCTATAAGAACTATTTGTTCAACCGGTTTTACCGGTATAACTTATATTATATTATACCGTATAAGTAGGATCTTGATATATTATGTTGACCCGGAATATGATTTAAGTAAAAGTATTAGGTATAACGGCTTAGCCGTAATTGACATTCTATATATAGTTTGCACGTGCAGGTCACGCCAATTTGATCGACTGACCAAGTGACATGATGATTCGTTACTTAGTTTGGCAATAGGGGAGCAGATACCTCTTATTAATTAATGTATAGAACGATAAAGATACGAATTATACACCAACTAACTGGCATCCCTGGTACTGCACGTGTGGTACTTATTTTACTCAACTAAAACTCAACTCACTAACTTTATTAAAACTCACTCAACTAAATTTATTAAAACAGCTGAAAAACACAGACTAAGCTTACTTAGCTTTGGGTTATCTTTAGAAGCAGACTTGAAAAACATGTATCTCTAACGAAGACATTCTAAAATAAATCATTGATCTCTAAGTAGTTTGTGATTTTGTGATACTAATTGACGAAAACCAATCCGCATAGTATTTTACGGCGGAATTCGCTATAGCAAGTTAACACTAGGTATCTAATATTATCCTACTAATATTATAAATGTGAAAGTGTGGATGTTTGGATGTTTGTTACTCAATCACGCAAAAACGGCTGAACGGATTTGGATGAAATTTGGCATGCACGTTGTCAGGGGTACAGAGAAGGACATAGGGTACTTTTTATCCCGGAATTCTCGGGGAACTCCGAAATTACCGCGGGTGAAACCGCGGGGCACAGCGAGTATTATATAAATGCACAGTAGCACAACACAATAGGTAGGTAATTTACGATTACCTACTTCATGGAGAGTTATTGCATTTTTATAACACTATTGTCGGAGAATCTAGAACATAATGAATAAGTAAAATGAAAACATAATGTATAATAAAACAGTGTAGTTAAATAAAATGTGAGCTTATTCTCTCGAGTACCTATAACATGCGTAAATGGTTTGTGTAAAAGCTCTCGTGCCGGCGGTGATGCGTTCAGTTTATCTTCATAAAGCCCGCCTTTTCAACCCAAAGTGAAGGTGTAAAAGTTTAATTCAATGTGCTTATGCTGCCAGTTGCCGGTTTTAGATCTGTCTGTCTATCCGTCATTTTGTCATAGCAGTAAGATGAAATCTGAAATATCTTTACTTACCTATACTGAATAGAGAGGGTTAATTAAGCAGCAATTGTTGCAAGAAGTAATAGTAAATGATGTAATAGTTAGTAATGAAGTAGAATTAGCATTTCATGTCCTTATTAAAACAATACCTATGTAGGAAAAATAAAATAAGACGTTTTTTAAATTTGAAATACATAAATAACAATAAATGTGAAATGTAAAGGGACACAATATAATTTATACAACATACATATTTAATTTAGTTCAATTCCTGAAAATTTTGTATGTTTGGGTTGTTAAGTAAATAATAATTTACTCTGCACGCTCAGCCGGGACGGTCTCTACGCGTGGTTTTTGTATTATATTTCCAACTTTCAACTTGCCTGCGCCGAGACTCGACCCTGTTTCAAGCGTGGCAAATCAGTGTGACTCCACGAACTTGTTGCCCAAGGGGATATTGTTCTCAAGTCTTCGTCGAATCTTTAACAAACGTAACACAATATAGCTGTAATGTTTATTTTTCTGAATTTTTTTACAGAATGTTTGGTTTACCACCTAAAATCTTATTCACCTGAAATCTTTAATTCTATTGTGTAAAAACTTTCTTATATTCCAAGGTAAATCGTTGTGGCCGTCAATGAGTGGCGTTTCGTACAAAAGTTGCTCGGCAAGGCGGAGTCTCTCTTGTAAGGGTGCCCCGGGCGGCGCCCACAGCGCCAGGGGCCCCGCCACACAGGCTGTCCCAGCCACTAACGCCAAAATCGCCACACAACACCACCGGCGATGCCACGATGAGAAACCTAGACAACAATTAAGGAAACGTTTAACCCATTTTGTAGGTACCTACGTTATTTCCCTTTTTTCGTTTAGTTTAGTTTTGTTAATATTATGTCGTGGTTTGTGTAAATAAATATTTTTCCATTTTCATTTCAAATAAAACCAAAACACCTACATATACGTATGTACAAACATACCGTTGATGTAGTAGTTAGCAACCCTGGCTAGAAATATAGATAATATGGAGAGATGTCTCTGAATCGATCCCCGCTTTAAGATACGCAAACATTTATGTGATGACTGATGAACATTTTATGTTTACCCTGAGTCTGGCTATATAAGTATTAAATCAGTTGTTTAGAACCCAGAATACAACCTCTGCCTATTTGGAACCGTGTGTTATTTTCCCAGCAATATTACTGGATGTTATTATTGTACCTAATGGCCCTTTACTAAAATCGTTATACTTTCTTGACTTTGCCATAGTCGGGTAAAGGTCTGTCATATTTTATCAAGCACTTAAGAAATTGTGATTCTAAGAGAAACATAATATGCGGTGAGGCCGCACATTGACGAAAGCAATAAATGTTGGAATGTTGGTACCTGAACTCTGAAGTCACAAATTCATTCAGGTGGATATCAAAGGTAGGCCTGATGCTCAATGGCATTGTATCAAAATGATACTATACAATATTTCACCCAAGAGAAATTTCCGTAAGTAATCTCATGTGAGGTGATCAGTGTCTCAACTACTTACTCAAACAAACTTCTAACAATGTTTTTGGTGTAACTGTTTTGTAGGTTTTCATTCGCGTGTAATTCCGAATCTTCATACTTACCTACTTCACTATTTTTAAATGTTTACAAACCTATAAGTGAGAAACTGAGTCAGTATTGTAACGGTCTATCAACGCGCACTACATATTCCTTTTTCTATGACCACTACCTTTATCTTAATATTTATTTTATTTATTTATTTATTCTTTATTGCACAGTGTGTACAAATGGCGAACTTAATGCCTTGCGGCATTCTCTACCAGTTAACCATTGGGCAGACATATGTATACGTAGGCATATGTACCTAAAATGTATATATAAGTCAAATCAAAATCGAAATCAGACTCAAATCATTTTCAAGAGTTAGCCTGCTGGTAAGTATTCTATCTATTGAAGCTAGAATTAAATTTAAATAATATAGTCGTACAAATATTATTGCAAATTTAATAAAAGCTTCTAAAAACGCCACGCGCCGTCTCAGAGACATTATTATTTATTAATGACTAGCTGTTCCCCGCAGTTTAAAGCGCGTTAATTTCGGAGATCCCGCGGGAATTCTGGGATAAAAGTACTCTATATCCTTTTCTGTAGGTACCCCTCACAACGAGCATGCGAAATTTCGTGATGATCGGTGGAGCCGTTAAGGCGTGAAAACGTAACAGACACACAGCTGGTACTTTTGCATTTATAATATTACTTATAGTAAGAAAGTAGGGATTCCTTTAGAGGTTCCATTTCCTGTGTGTAATATTGGAAAGTCGAACTGTAGGTAATCACTAAAATGACTCTGAATGCTGCGGTCTGTCAGTAAAATACATAAAGATTTAAGTAATGTCAAAGTGTAGTTGCTTTCTGATATGAAAACTAAGTGCATACCTAATGCAGAGTTAGGTAGGTACCTACTTTATGAATTTAATGTGAGGGAGGGGTTTGTGTTGTATTGATTTTCAATGTAAAATATTACTAGTACGTGACTGACGGGATGAGTTGCCGGTGATAGTAGAGCTGTGGCTCGTAGTGGATGTTGTCCCAGTGGCCAGCCACTGCGGTGACTTGCATGCGGTGCACGCCACCGCCGCCGGCGCGCTCGCACGCCCGCTGTGACTGCGGTCAGTCACATCAGGCGCCGGTGTCGTACGTTTCTTACCCTAAATCAATCATAAACCATGTATCCTACGTATGTGCTTATTTATTTTATGCAGCTGGTCTTGACAGACATACGACCATAACTTAAGTGAATACTTCTTATATGCCATGCCACCTCACGCTTGCTAGGAGGTCACACGATGCGTCGAATATCTACATGATGTCAATCATCTGACTGTGAAGGAATATGACGGCGCATTCACTTACGCGGTCAATTCAATTAAGTGTTATTCCGATTAAATTGGCTTTAAATTATCATGAAAATGACTAAATAATAAGCATTAACCATAACAAGGGTTATGCAAAGATTGAATAAATAATATTATATTTACGAGTATAATCAAAATAAAATTATTTTTCGTTATTAAAGTTAAAGGAGAGAACTTTGTACCAGAGCTGGAGAGGTATGTAATTTTTTTTAAATGGGCCTCCATCGCGATGCCATTGACTAAGAAGTATTCATTTTAAAATGTGATGAAGCACAACTTACATAAGTGTCATAGAATACAGAGGATACTCTCGGATCATGGCCCTGGTTACAGGTACATTGAGTGTGAGTATTGCGAACTGCACTCATTGCTGATATTTCCGGTGCAATAAATGTTTGGGTGTCGTCTTCTATAATTTCACTATGAGTGGAGTTCACTGAAACTCTTTGATTATCATCTCTCAACCAAGGCTCTGATAGTCTATCTCCCAATCTTTCTCTGGAAAAATCATTATAAGACATTTGTCTTCTTATACTCCTGCAACGACTTCGATTGTCCAAGGTGGAAAATTTCATAGTTTGTGCTGGGCGAAGATCTCTAGGCATGATACCGTCATTATTCTCGAAACTTCGCATCTTTGATAGTTTACACGATCTTCTATCTATGTCACCATTATTGCAATCGCGTTTATCCAAACACTTGTCCATGTTTCCTGAGAAATTAGTATACGTGGAGGTATTACTTTTTAGATCACCTTTTGATGGAAATTCTGATGACGAAAATATGCAACTTTGACTATTGAATCGTTTTTGTGATTTGTCTATCAAAGAGAGCATTGATAATTTCTTTAGAGAACTTGAAGATCCTGACGTAATTTCAGCTAGTTGAACAGCATTTTGGTGTTTTTTTGAAATGGTTTCACCGCTTACCTTTTTGAGGTTTGATAACTTTCGTTTTAGTTTTTGCACGAGTGTATTTGATGGGTCATAAGATATTAACTGCTTTGAAATATAGTTTGATACTCCGATAGTTTTGCTTTTGTTACGTTTTCTATCAAGGCTGCAGTGAGAGTTCAACCCGACTTGGTTTCGTCCAGATTCTCTTTTTAGCCTATCCAAATCGTAAATGTTAAGAGTATGTCCTCTTTGGTCCATTACACCTCGTCGATAATTTAAGTAATTATTTTGCTGTACATTACAGTTACAAACTAAATCAAAGTCGTGATCTGATATGCTACTGTCGAGGCATTGTTGTTGAGCGGCTAGAGCGAGACACGCCTCACAATCAACACTGAGCAGTAGTTCAAGGCTAGTATTTCTGATAAAACCATCGCTAAAAGTTCGTGATCGCGATTTTGGTGCTTGTGGATTTGATTCCCAATCGTTGACGAAGTCGGCCATGGTATCGCCTCCACGGCCGCTGTCTTCGTCTTCCATCATGGTGGCAGCGTCTCTATTTACTTGGATGACACGGGGTTGGCGAAAGACGCGACTGTCACTCCGCACCGAACTGCGCGATGGCGATGGTGACGGCCGCTTGTAATTGTCCACTTGAATCATTTTTCCAACCTATGAGCGTGCTGGTACCTGCGAAAGAGTTAAAACAGTTATGGATGTGTAAAACCCAGTGAAAGATGACGAAAGGAGCTGGTCTTAAGTTTTTCTACTGTCTATAATACATAAAATAGAGTCGAATGACAAAGAAGAGTATTTAGATGAAGTAACAAAATCAAGAAAAATCAATAAAATAGTCTTATAAATTTATACGTGTATGAATATTATTATAGGTATTTAAAAGGAGAATCGAACATTGAACATAGCACCGTCCTTCAATACATCAATCGTTAAACTTTTCATACACTATCATATTATAATATGTACTGACAGATTGATCAACTTCCAGATTAGACCAAACATTGTGATTTCTATAAAAGAGGCTAATCAACGCCGTCAGTCGTGAAAATCGGTATACGTATTGGTAATAAACTAACAAGCATTTCAGAGTTCGCTAATTAAAACTTTAAGTTTTTGAGGGTGTAACGCGAATAATCACTGCGCCGCACTCTGGGACGCTCGTGGGACTGCTGGCGCTGGCTGAAAACCAGCGCTGAGGGTTCTCATCCTCAGCATATGCTAAGTCAGCTGCCTTTTGCAGCAGCAGAGACACACCGCGACCAAAACCAGCCAATCAATATTTTTTTTAAAGTTTAGATTGCAATGAATTTGTTTGTGATTTTGTTATTTTGTTTGTAAACCTTGTGTGTGTCTGTTGCGCACATTTCATTCATTTCCACTAAAATCATAACCATGAGGTGAAAATCAATCATTACTTCCTTAGATTTATGATATTAAATTAGTATTCATTCTATTTATCTACCTATACTGTTACTCAATTATATAGAGAGGTAGGTATGTATTAAAATTGTGACGTTTGTCGACATGCAATTTGAACTTTTATTTCGCTATTACCTCAGAAGAATATTATTCTTCTGAGGCTATTACCTACTAATTATGTCATTGCGACACTGATGGTTACTAAAACAAACGGTGCCTTGTCTCGTAAGGTAAATTCGAAGGTCTAAGGGCTTTCACAATAAATTGTTTTAGGCGTGAGTAGAATTGTTATTGGATTCACAAAAAGACACATGAGCCAATAAATATTTTTCTCGCCGGATTTTTACCGCTTTAATTTACAGTCAATTGTCTCGGTGTAGGTTTAGTTTACGAGTACCTACTTAATTATGTCGAGTATTTAATTATATTATGTAAATACTAAACGCGAAAATCTAAAAACTTGAGTATTTAATTGTTTAAACATACCTAATTAAACTATGTATTTTAATTTTCTTCTGTCGGTATGTCTGTAGGTTCGTGCATTGCGAAGACACTATCGGACGTACACTGTAGACGTTTCATACATACCTATTACGTCCGTGGTTTCATATGGCGTTTTTCAGCACATTTCCGAAGAAAAGGTCCTAAATTAAAAAAAAATGGCTAAGATTAAATAAGATTTAAAAAAACAAGAAAAACTGTGAACTTAAAAGCACTAGTGTGATAGTTAAATTTAATGTAGGTACTAGTGCAGCAATTTAAAGTAAAAAGCACGCATGTTTATTAAGCTGCATTAGTAGGTACCTATTATATTTGGCATATAGGTTATTTCAGTTTATTAAGTTCAATGAAATTGACAATATTAATTATTATATATCTATATTTTACAATATTAATTATTATATATCTATATTGGCTAATAACTTTAAACCCTCGTTTTTTTATATTTCAAATGTATACGTTATGTCCTATAGGTATTTACAGTTTTTTTCTTTGTATAGATAGAATTATTATGCACCAAAGTACCTATACAGACTAGATTTTTTTTTTATAAATTCAAATTCTTTATTCATTTGGTAGTACAAGAAAAACAATCTATGTAAAATTTAAATTCTTAAAACGTTACCTGTATATTAATAGTTATTGCGATTTGATTTCCTATTGTTTTTTTTTTAATATTAGATACCTAACACACCCATAATACTCATCAATGTCACTGTTTTGTCCAATTTCCTATAGGTATAGGTACGACAGCACAAAGTCTTGAACTCAAACTCCTATCTCAACGAAAGATCCGATGAGTAAGATAATTAAGTTAGATATCACCTAACCGAGTGCGGAGGTGTCTAGAGACTGCATTAGTTCTTGTCGTTCTACGTATATAGGGTATAAGGAAGATAAGATACGAGTAGGTAAATGTAAATACATGCGTATTCACCGTGTGATTTGTCATCTCTGAGTGATTCTACAGATTGGGTATGAGGTTAAGTGGTGAGTAGATACTGAAATCCTTTTATAATATTAGTAGGTATAGGTCTCAGACCAAATAAAAACTAAAGACGGAACGCGTAGAACAGACAAGTGAAGCCCGGAAAAAGACACCACGCCGTACACGTACACAGAAACACGCACACACTTACAAGAAAAAGACACCACACCTTTTAGTTTGAGCTTCTCCCGCTAATGGAGATGACACGGGCGCAACAATTAAAAAATGCCATATTGTGTCGTTAACGATCAAAAAATAAAAAAACAGTATGGAATCACTTATCACCAGTAAGTAAACTTAGCGAATCATACACTTTCCTAATCACCACATGCATACGCATTAACCGGCTTCACTTCGTTGTTCGAGACGTTCCATCTTTAGTTTTTATTTGATCTGAGGTATCCTAACTGCTTCCTGCGGTAGCACTCTCGTGAATTTCGGAAATCCCTCCAGTCCCCAAAAAAAGTATCATATTCTCACGTTGGACCAACCGGTTTGCCAAGTTTCGTTAAGATCGGTTACGTGGTTATCAAGTTCAGCGCGGACAAACGGATATCCATACTTAATAAATAAATAAATAAATAGTGATATTATAAATGCGACAGTAACTCTATCTGTCTGTCTATAGCCTTTTCATGCCTTAATTACTGAACTGATCATCATGAAGGACATAGGGTACCTACTACTTTTTATCCCTGAATCCCCGCAGTAACTAATAGCAGCTGCTGGTGTTGTCAAAGGACTATTTTCGAAAGTTTACACTAATTATACCTAATTAGGTTTTATTATGTAATAAAAGTTTGATTTAGAAATTTTTACTGGGTCGCTGTTGAGTTAGGTATTATTAGGTATTTTATTTTAGAAAAAAACCTGCTACTGCTAAGATGTATTTATCCGTAGGTACTGTCTGTACTGATAAAATTGAAGTGTCTGTTTGTAATTCCAAATTAACAACTTTTCACTAAATGCCTGATATAGAAGTATACGGTACTTACATAATTTTTTTTTTTTTAATTTTGTCTGTCTGTCTGTTGGTTGTTCCGACTAATCTCTGAAACGGTCGGATAGATTTCAACGGGACTTTCACTGGCAGATACTTTTATTTTAGAAAAAAATTGTGCCTGCGGGGATTCCGAAACTCACGCGGGTGAAACCGAGGGGCACAGCTAGTATTGAGATAAAGTTCGAGCGGTAGAGAATAGCGCCGTTTTACGTGTGTATTTTACGACAGCCCGGCAGCTGTATTGAGTGTTTATTTTCAGAATTACCTTACTATACACGTGTGCCTACCTATACTGTTATGTAAGTACATAGGTAGATAATTATATGTAACGAAAAAATTATCTTGACCGCTGCTGATTTCAGAAATTTTGTACTTAACTACTTTTATTATTTTACACATGGATAGAATTTTTTTTTTCTAATTTATTTTGGTAATAAATTTGACATCTATTTTGTTTGTTTTGTTCGGTTTAGGTTTAATTTTCATGTTCATTTCTAACGGGTCGGAATTTTATGAAAATGTGTCATTGAAATGTAACTTTTATCGCCTACCTATATTTAATTTGACCTCTATTCACAGACCTAGTTGTCATATTTTTTATTTTGCTTTATTATAAATTCCTTTTTTTGGCATGTTGTAAATTAGATTTATACAGGTTTGAAACGTTAAATTTAATTAACAATAATACGTATTATACGTTCTTAGCGCCTGCTTAGTTTTTTGTAGTAGACTAATAGTAGCAAAAGTACAAAATATGAACACATGACGATATATTTATTCATTTTGTGCATTAAGCGATGCAGATTCCATATCATTTTACAATATTTTAAATTGAAGAAATAATCGTCTGCAGAACACACATAAAGTTTCCATTCTATATCTAATATATATAAATCAGGTGTCACGTTGTTTCTCCGCGATGGACTCCGAAACTACTGAACGGATTTTGATAAAATTTTGTAATTTTTTCATAAAATGGTCCAACTTAAAAGATAGGATAGTTTTTATCCCGGAATTCCCGCGGGAACTCCAGAACTCAGGGGTAAAAAGAAGGACGTAGAGTACTTTTTCCCGGAATTCCCGCGGGAACTCCGAAATTACCGCGAATGAAATCGCGCGGTCAGCTAGTAATAGTATAAGTTGTAACGTATTCGATATACTAATATTATAAATTCAATTATTATCTTATAAAACATTATCTCTATATTTTTTTACCGATTTTTTATAATTAAAAAAAATATAAATATTAAATGCAAAATACGTAACATATTCTGACGAATAAATGAATTAAATTAAATATACCTAACTATAGGTTATCAGTTTCTTATTATGTTAAAGAATAAATTGTTAGTTTAAAAAACTGTGTAGGCAAATATCAGGCATCTGCAACGCCGTAAAAGAAGTAGGTACCTATTGTAAAAAAGGAAGATAAAAGATTCTTTAGTAGGTTGTGTGTACTGACGTAAACGGTCATTTGTAAGCGGCCGAGAGAAATGCTTGCTACACCAGAAAAATAATCGTGAGAGGTTACAAAATAATGTATGGAGATTTTCAGAGAACAGACAGAGCTTTTAGGTGAATTTTTTAGTCTAAAATAATAGTTTTGCCATTTTTGTTGTGTTATTCGTTTAGTGGATATCACTACATGTTTTATAACACAAAGTTCTCCTTGCGTCTGTTTGTCTGTCTATCTTTTTGCGGTAAACTCAAAAACTATTGAACGGATTTTCATGCGCATTTCACCAATAGATAGCGTGATTCAACTTTCAAGAGGAAGGTTTATACGTAGGTATATATATTTTGTCCTGAAATTCCCGCGGGGACTCCGAAACAGCTAGTTGTAACTAAAGTCTATACCTAATACCTATAATAATGCCTTGCGATTCCGACAAAAAAAACTGAAAGAACTTGATCACGGTATGACCCAGTTTGCAAATATGAGATTTTTATCACGTAAAGTTTGCACAAACACACGAAAAGTTGACACACTTGGACATTAGCTATATCACGTAAATCTACTAAAAACAAATTTGAATGAAGCCTGGCATTTAGGTAGGTAACTTAAGTGTTGACTTTTTAGCATTTAGGATACTTTTTTATCGATATAATCAAGAAATTCCGAGGGAAATGAATTCGCGGGTATCAGCTATTCACAATAGCTATAATATTTTACGTTAGTGTTAGTTTAGGTCATACTATGCACCTATTTACTCATCAGTAAAAAATAAACTTACCTATAGTCTATTCTTTAAAAAAAGCCTGGAGCCATAGATGGTTTGTGGTTGAGTTATTACTCTTGTAGTCTTGTCCCGTCTGTTCGTATTCATGTAACTTCTGAATGACTTGCTGATTGATTCATGGTAATATTTTTATAGTTATGTTACTTCCCGACTATAGGGAATCGCGAAATTCACGAACTGCGGGGAACAACTAGTATCCAATATTGTCGACTCCTCGGCACGACAAACCTTAAACAATCAACATGTAGTTCCCCAATTGCAGTGGTTGGTTGGGGTCTTACCGATAGATCATTTACTAAAGTGACAACCCTATACGCATCTGTGTAACCATTAACTTTAAAAATCATGGCGTTTTTAAAGTTTAACTTCGCCTCAAGAAGTTATTAGGTTTAGGATATTTTTGTAATTTTGTGAATATAGTAAGTAATTAAATATTATGGGTATTACAGATTTTTATATAAAAAAAAATAACAAAACATTAAAACCGACTTCGAAACACACAAAAATGCACTATACTAAAAAGTTCAAAATAACCTACGTAGTATGTGCTACCTACTGATACTTTCGTTTATTTAATAAATAAAATTATTTATTTTTGGTTTTTGAATAAAAAAAAATTCAAAATTCAAAGCCATTTATTACTTAGGATTGGTTGTTACTATCACTTAAAATCGTCAGCAGGTTCTTCTAATATATAAAATTCCCGTGTCACAATGTTAGTTACCATACTCCTCCGAACGGTTTGACCGAATTTTATGAAATTTTATATGCATATTCAGTAGGTCTGAGAATCGGTTACTATCTATTTTTCATCCCGGAATCCCCGCGGGAACTCCGAAACTCACGCGGGTGATACGGCGGGGCACAGCTAGTAGAACTATAAATTACCGTCAGTTCGGAATATGTCCTCCACTGAGAAGAACTGACAAGGAAATGGGTGGGTTTATCTACAGGTACTACTACTAGGTAATATTATAAAGAGGAAAGATTTGTTTTTTGTTTGTTTATTTGTTTGTTACAATTCAACTCAAAAACTACTGGACCGATTTAAAAAAATCTTTTACCATTAGAAAGCTACATTATTCCTGAGTAACATAGGCTATAGGTGTATCTAATCCGGAATTCTCGCGGAAACTCTGAAATTAACGCGGGTGAATCCACGGGGAACTGTTTGATAGAGCACCTTCATGGTCTCGTCTCATCGAGAAAACTTGAGGAACAGCTAGTAAAGTGACAATTTATCTACCCAAATCGCTATGGGTGTGCCTGTAATATTTGAAGAGTTTCCTCGATTTCTCCATGATCCCATCATCAGATCCTGACTTCTTTACAATGTCAAACAAAAAAGAATTTTCCAAATCGGTCCAGCCGTCTTCGAGTAATCGCGTAACAAAGATACAAAATAATAACAATAAAAAAAACATACAGTCAAATTGAGATCCTCCTCCTTTTTTTGGAAGTCGGTTAAAAAACTCATTATTTTTACTAATAAGTAGGTAGGTACTTGCTTATTAATATCCACAAATTGGTGTTATAACAGGATGATTTTCGTGAGCAAGTTGCGAATGGAATAAAGTATATTTAACCTATTTATACTTCATAGGTCCACTATAAATACGTATACCTAGTGGCTCCGTCCGCAAAACTGTTTATCTGATTGAAACAAGACGTGACCTAAAACCTGACCAGGAGATGACTGTGTCAAGATATCCGTAGGATGACATTATAAACACAATATCAAAAGATTCGACCAGAAGTTGGTATAAATTATAACATCTGCTTATTATAAATTAGATATTTATGTTCGGTTTTAGTCATATAAATTTCGGGATAGGTACCCTATCCGAATGAACTATAATTTAGCTGGAAAGAAAGAATATTTTATCAAGTCTTCAGTGGAGTTTTCAGTCGGTAAGGGCGAGAACTTTTCAAGCGACTCACGTAAATAAATAAATATTAATGTTATAATTTGTATGTATATAAATCAGTACAATACAATGAAAGGAAAGTAACATTATTGTGCGAATATCGACAGAAATGTGATTTATTGAGTAGGTACAGCTGCAATGTGTGTACTCTGCGGTAGACATCTATACCTAATCATAATTATATGTTTCCTTATTTGTAGGTAGGCCTGCTCGTCTAGGTAGGTACCTACCTCTCGATTTCAACTAAGTTTTATATATAAGAATAAAGCTCACGAGGAAAATGTGGATAATAAATGAATACTTTCACAATTATCAGAATAAGTTGAAAATGATTGGTTTTCTTTACAACAGGTAATAATGGAAGTGGGTCTAGTGATGCACGATATCTTAGGATGTCTCTAAAATCTACATCTATCTTCTATCTAAACTAATATTATAAAGTGGTAAACTTTGTAGGTTTGTGAGGTTGTAATTTCTGGATTTACTGAACTGTTTTGAAAATGTTTTCACTTATAGGAAGCTACAGTGATCCTGTGTGACATAGATAGTGTACTTTTTATCCCGGAATTCCCGCGGGAGCTCTGAAATTACCGCGGGTTAAAGCCGCAGGTGATAGCCAGTTGAATATACATATAAATCGGTTCAGTAGATCCAGAGATTACCTCCTAAAACCTCAAAAAACTCACAAATTTTGCTTTTTTACCTCTTTATAATATTAATAGATATAGATTACTCCAAAAAAGAAAAACAGGCAACTTATGAAACGTATAAATACTATTTATATATTAAATAAAAAAATACTATAATAATTAAAATATCAATAGGTTAGTTCCTTAATTGTAAAGGTATCTATTGCTTAACCTTCGGTTATTCGATACCGTTTTGGTTTATTACCACTTCGTCTAACTTTATAATATCTGTGTACTTAGTAGGCACATAATAATCGTATGGAGGATAAAAAACTACTGGGTAAATACATTTTGTATGATATAAAGTTATGTCTGTACGTATGAATAACCCAAGCCATGTTGTTTCTAATTGGTAGAGGGTACGTATACTCTAGCAAAGCAAGTTGCGGGTTAAAAGCCCTTCTGTTCCAGTTTTTTTAATTATAGCATTTTCTTAGGGCTATTTTTGTCCTAAAAAAATGATACAAAATATAGTTGTCTCTATAAAATCAATTATTTGAAATTCCGTGTTTATAAATATTTGCTGATGTTAGACAGTATTTCACGCTCTGTATTAGAAAATATGTATTCATGAATTAAATATCATATCTTTTTCCAAGAATAACATTTATTTAAAAGAGAGTACCACTGCGGCATCAGTCTGCCTTTGTATCATGATATGTATTAAGTTTAAATAAACAAAATAACTTTTTGAATTTTAACTAAATTATATATTTTTTTTAATTAGATATGGTAGGGTAAACTTTTATTGAAGTTATAAAAACAAATCTAAGAAATAATAATTATAATACCTAGGTACTCATTATACCTACTTGGTTTTATTTTATTTTTTTTTTTTATTTAATCGAGTTAGCATTTATCAATCGAATTTATAACCATAAAAAATATGCTATAAAAATCCAAAAGTTTTATAATTTGATAAATCAGTTCGTTCAGGTGACAAAAAATTTAGTATCTTGCAACAATTCTGTATGAAAATATCTACTATACTTACATATAATACAATTATAGTATCAGGTTTTATATAATATTTTTTAATGTTGAGGTTTTATAAACTTACCAACGAAAACAATATAACAGTTTTACAATTTATTATTATTATTACACGATAATGAACATATCACTGAAAATTAATTTTTCCACAGGTGCTTTTCGTCATATATAAATGTGACATTAATCTCGTCGTTTGGCCGAAATGAGGGTCGTATTAATGGCATGGTTTTATTAGCATCCCGCGACGGCTAGACGAGGCCAGCGCTCCGGGCAAAAAGCGGCTCGCACCTACGCCGACCTACGATGCTACGGTCGCGCTACGGGGTCGCAAGAGCTACGTGAGCGCTACGAATGCCGTATCTACGAGCATAGTCTACGTAGCCCGGACGAGGCGAGCGACTGGCGAGAGCGCGTGGATCGCACTGGCTTCGCTCGCTGTTCTCAGCGAATAATCCATACCCGAGAGGCGAGGAGGCTGTGTTTACCAGACCGACCGCGACAGAGGGCGGTCGGGCTACGGCGAGCTGCTCGCTACAGTACTGCCGGCAAGCCGAGCTAGCCCGCACCGTATAGACCTGGGATCGTCGTGGATCGAGGTGATGACCTCGCAACCCAACCTGTGCTATTAATTTTGATACAATCCAAGATGCGATTGCTTATTTGTCCGTTTATCCATACAAAACTTTCGATTTCGAAAACGTTCCATTTTATAACTTATTCTCACATTATAATTATGTATTATTAGCCCTTATCTGAATCACAGATAATATAATAATATACTAGTTTGAATATTGGAAAATCGGTCTTAGTTGAAATAAGTTGGTAACTTACCTAGAATGTTGTTACGCAAAATTGCAACGTAAAACAATGACCCCACGAACGTAATAGTACATTGTTATCCTAGGGGTGAAAGTAACTTATTTAGTCCCGAGACGGGGTTTGGCGCCCGAGCGTATAGCGAGGGCGCCAATAGATCGAGGGACTAAATAAGTCTTTCTCCCGAGGGTAACACTGTGCTTTTCATTACGAATGCAAGGAAAGTCAAAATAAAAATAGGAATTAGCTAAAGAAAAAATGAGTGAAGATCTGATAGTCGCTTGACACTTTCCCACCTATTTCTTTTTTTTTGGCCGGCTAGCTATTCAGCCAGTATTTTTTATTTACTTTGTGGCGACCTAAAAAAAAATATTTTATTTTATTTTATTTTTTTTTTTTTTTTTTTATTTTATTAAGGACAACAACAGCCATCATTATTACTATTACATCTTATAAACATAAACATTTAGAAGTAAGGCCAATAACAGTTATCCACATAATTTCATAATACCGTTTGGGAAACAACAACATTTTACTTTAATCTAGGTACAGTACATATACAGTTGAACCACGATCAGCAATATGAATACAACAATAAATACAATAAATACAGTAGCATTGCTACACCAACTCTTAATATTAGGGCGTAAAGTTTAAAAGTTTTAATCTAACTTTATGTTTAAATGAGGACTTGGACAAATTAAATGGGTCTATGTTCGAGAATTTGCAATTGTAAGTATTAAGAATTCTAGAAAGTACACTATTACTGCCATAATTCGTCGAGTGTGATGATTTTCTTTGATTATTAAGTATTAATTAAAGAAAATAAAAAAATATAAATAGGAATTAGCTTAAGAAAAAGTGAGTGAATTTTATTTTAATTAATACCTACTTAAACTTTACGTTATTTCAATTTTACATCGCGCTGGCTGTATAGAAAGTTGAAACATGGTTCAATAGAAATGTGAAAATAGACCTAGTTTTTTTTTTAATAATTTGACAGTTGTCAGTTGAAAGCGATTCTCCCTAGGGCTGAAAAGGGCTACTTTCAACCCGCTTCTCAGGCAACTTCAGACCTACTTTCCGAGCATGAGTTATGAAAAGTTTGTTTACTTATATTTTAGATAGCCCGACCCTGAGTCAAAGGGAGTAATAAAGTACGTTTTCCCAATACAAATAGCTTTCATTAATCAGTTCAGTTTAGAATGGGTTTCTTGGATTTAAAGGCTATGTTTTACATTTGTGTTTAGACGACAAACTCTGTTTTACTTTTTACCAAGGATGTTTTTTACGAATACGTGTAATAAAATAGATAAGATCAATAAACATAATAATTCATTGCGTAAGTAATTTAAAATATCTTTATCAGTCTTTCAAAATTAACGGCAACTATAAATTACTTATATCAAAAGAAAAATGTAAAATACCCACTTGTATAGACAAAGTCCGGAAAGAGATTTTCGTAGAAAAATTAGAATTAATGATTAATCTTCCTCAATGTCAGTGACAAATCCTTGTTTGTCAAGGAATATATACAAAACAAAACAGTAATAGGTACTAGGTGCCTATATCTTAAAGATTTATAGAATGATCTTCCAGTTTCAGGATGTGACCTTTAGATATTTTAGAGAGCTAAAATACTGCAAATAATATACTACTTATACCTGGTTTTTTAGTCACATTTGCAGGTATTATATATTTTTATTTATATCGCCCCCGAAAAATTGTAAGCCTATATAAATATATCGATTTTTTGTAAATCAGCGTTGTAACTGATTACAGACAACATAACAAAAAATATCAACTAGTCGTGCAAAGTTTTTCGTAGGTTCGTCTAGTGGCCTTTATCCTACACTAGCTGTGCCCCGCGGTTTCACCCGCGGTAATTTCCCAGTTCCCGCGGGAATTCCGGGATAAAAAGTACCCTATGTCCTTCACTGTACCCCTGAAAACGTGCATGCCAAATTTCATGCAAATCCGTTCAGCCGTTTTTGCGTGATTGAGTAAACGTATGCGAGGATAAGAGCTCGAAAGCGCATTTTCGTCCGACTTGCTTCAAATTTATCTTCACTGCTCAGCTCCTATGTGTCTTAGCGTTATGTTATATAGCCTACAACCTGCCCAGTAGTATGGACTACAATCGTACCAAGTTTGGTTAAAATCCCTTCAGTAGTTTTTGACTCATGCGTGCACATACAGACAGACAGACAGACAGACAGACAAAAATTTACTGATTGCATCTTTGGCATCAGTATCGATCACCATTCATCCTCCAATATTAATTTTGAATATATATTCAATGTACAGAATTGACCTCTCTACAGTTTTATTATAAGTTTTATTATAGTAAGATGTGTTTAACCAAACTGTTATAATGGAGGAAGTTCTTATTTCGTAAGTATTATTTGTGTCAATAAATTGTTTTATATTATCTTTATTAAGGTTCGATCTTGAAACTGCAGTTGAAATGCATTGATCTATATTTTTATTAGGTAACGTAAAAGTTTTTGACAGACTGATAAGAAAAGTTTAACTCACCATTACCTAGTTGTATCAATTTCTTTACTCGCCTTGTACAAAGTCATACTTCATGATTACATATAGGTAAGGTACACAAACGCATAATTAGGTTAATAGCCACATAATCTGTAGTATTTTGTCTGTAGGATGTAAAATAATACATTTTTTTGTAGATTTAAAAGATTGAGTCCCACATGTACTTAAAATACACCGCATTTTATTTAATATTAATGTCCATACAGAGACTATACTAGCACCACTCGCTATGAAAAAATCACATTTTCTACGATATTTCATTAAAAAAAAACGATAAGAGAAAATTTAAATAGGTTAAATATTAATATTGTTGATGATTCTGCATAATGTAAAAGGGTGCCAAAATCGGTCACTTTTATAGTTATTTACTTTTTGCATATATTTTGTTAAAATTTCTTAACGTCGTAAGTTTGATCAATATTAGGGTCTTAACAAAAATGTTGAGTATAGGTAAAATGTCACAACTCCATCTTGAATTCACCGTTCTTATTATGAGTTTTAATTTTTTTTAACGATTGTTCTTTTAATTGAAGTACGATTACTGTGTGGCGGTTTTTGTGTACCTTTATCAAAATAAAAAAATTGCAAGGAGTCATTATTGCTGTATTAGAGTTGCGCAAGTTAGCCCCACATATAAACCAAGAATAATATGGAAACGCTCACCGACATTGAGGT
The DNA here is from genome assembly GCA_907165275.2 of Zygaena filipendulae. Lineage (NCBI taxonomy): Eukaryota > Metazoa > Arthropoda > Insecta > Lepidoptera > Zygaenidae > Zygaena > Zygaena filipendulae. The sequence continues at coordinate 7,805,707 of OU015649.1, forward strand.
TTAACGAGAGTAACTTTGTCGGTTGAGTAATAACTGAGAGCTAGGTGCTCTACTAAAATAAGTGTCATAATTTCTTAATATCTTACAAGTGATCACTCTCTAAGAGTAGATAGGTATCTATGGTATCTAACGTGGTGCCAGATTATAAGTATATTTTAAATACTAAAGTATACGAAAAAGTAAAGTAGTCTACACGAGATTTTTATGATATTGCCGCCTTAAATAAGTATACCTACTTTTAACACTCCAACTGAATCATTAAACAAATTTATTTAATGTATAAAACCTCATTAGGTTAATGACTTATTAATGTAATATGATATGAACTAAATTAGGAATACCTGGCTAAAAACATGTAAAGTATAGAAAACAAGAAAAACTTTTGCAGAGAAGTTTACATTTTAATCAATAGAAACATTTATTGGGTAGACTACAAATTTACAGACGGTTTAGTTTAGTGACTTTAATCTCTAAATAATTGTTAATCAATTCAGCTATATATACGTAGTGATATTAAGACGTGCTTGCAGTTTGAACACTATTGTGTATTTATCTTTGTAATTATTCTTGTAAATATCTTCAAAGTATAACAGTCTCAAGTATCGACTCTATAGTAATAACTTAATATGCTTTGAATCTAGTTACATTCATAACGTATCACGTAGATATGGGTATTTTTCGTTCCATCTTTCTTTGTTTGTTCAGCTTCATTGTCATAGGTAACTACATCCAAACTGTAATAAATAATAACAATAAATGTTACATTCATTTTTATAGCCTTCACAAACATCGTAAGTTAAGAGTTTGTTTTGGAACTCTCCGTAAACATTCATTTACACAGAACCTTTTGATGGTTTCTTTCCTTTTAGACGAGGTCGGGAGCCGTACTCTGTAATAGGAATTCCTTCGGAACACTGCAAATGGAAACACGTGCTAGAGTCAGAGAGTTATCCGACTTATATTTTCGTCTGAGACTGAAAGGATTTAGCAGTGTACCTTTATTTATCATGCAGAAATACAAGAAGACGTCAATATCCGCCGAGATGATCTGTAGCCTTACATTACATACTTAGCGTTAATACGTTTATTGTTATGTTGTTTTCATATTTTCACGCAGGTATTGCTATAGGTACTGCTGTACTTATAGTATAACAGATAAGTGCTTATAGGTAGGTACATTGATATTATGCATGCCTAGGTACATATTACATAGTGTAAAAAACTTTTGAGTAAAAATCACATAATAAGTCGTTGCAATAGGTGATGAATTATAACTTTTATAATAAGTAGTAATAGAAAAGAAACATGCAAAAAAATTTAATAATCTGCTAAAAAGATTCTGCAACTTCTCTCGGCTCGGCAACTTCAGGCAAAACTACAAAAATAGAAAAATGAAAGTTGAACGATAGTTGAAATAATTAAGAAAGGGTTTTCGAAAATTGAAATATTACTATGTTAGAGTGATAGGGGGTGAAAATTTTTATGGAAAAATAGAGTCCTAGAAATCGGTAAGTACTTGAACTTCAGTATTTCAAGTCTTGATGGTGAAAAGGGTGACAAGCGAATGAAACCACGCATCAGACCAGTCAGTATATTATATATTATAATATTTAGACATAATATGCCTCAAACTTCAGAGGACAATTAATTAAAATTAACTATAGGATCACTTACTTGTAGTTGCCCGTAAATTGTGACAAAGAAATAAATAATAGTGAAATAAAATGATGCCAGCACTGTGGTGGTAGAGGTTGTATCATAAAATAAATGTACGAGTACTTGCGTTAGAGCAGATATGAATCAAAATGTTATTTATTGTTTGCCAGGTTCCAGGTCTAAACATCTTTATATTGAAAAATAACCTTATTTGTTGACGTCTAGTGTGCATCGGAGGGAAATAAATTTGTTCACTTGGAGAGGTATGGGTAGCTTCGGAGCACTCGCCAACTATACGTAACCCATTATTTGCTATCGGTACGTTGACAGGTATTTATTTTTATATTGGTGCCACAGTAACAATATACCCACTAAGTATAAGTATTTATTCAATAGTTACGAGTAAAAAATATAAAAAAATCAAGAACTAGGTAATTGGTAGGTAAAAGATATTAAAAAAAAAATCAAATAAACTCAAAATTAAACTAAAAAACTTTTATAAAAGGCCAGATAGGTCAGTAATTAATCACTATACTGTGACTATAAAGTCACAGTAGGTATAGTGATCCTAAACAACGATAGCAAATACATTCGTTATCCCGTCAGCACATCGCCCGATTCACCCGTATATAAGCAGCGAAAAGCTTTATCTAAATACCTACAAGTACAATATCAGAATCAATAATAGGACAAGTATAAATTGAAAGGGCCGGACTTCCCTACAGCTCATTCCCATACTGACGTTTCTTTTCTTCGACGTATAAATACGATCGGCCGCCCAATTTCCTTTGGACCGTGTTGGCTGCGGCCGCTTCGCAGTCCGCGTCTGTCATCGGCATCTCCTCCATTCTCGCCATCACATAAAGACTATTCTCCTCACAACACATCATCGCCATGTAACGTCCGACCAACTTGACTCTTATATCTGCAAACTTGATCAAAGGTTCCGGTAACGGTCGCACTGAAAACATTCGGCAGTTATAATATCGCATAGGTATAGTAATATGTTAGGGATACATATGTAGGTACATATACAGGGTGTAAATTTAAACGAGGGACGCACTGAATGATTATTATTTATGCTTACATGTAACTAATAATAATAAATATCGGTCAAGTGCGAGTGAAACTCGCGCACCAAGGGTTCCGTATTTTTTTTGCGATGTTGGTACCTAACTACACGATATTCAGATTATCTCTTGAAATATGTTTGTGGCATAAATAGCCGTGTCTTTTGATTGTGTTGACTTACAAGTTTGTCTTTTTAACAGCTCTAAGCGATTGCATACTTGAGTATTTGATATAAATTTCAACTTGATACCTCCTTGCGTTTCTGAGAAAAAGGGTCTTGACCGATAGACAAACGGACAGTGAAGTGACTATATGAATATCCTGATAGGAAAAAGTTCTCGACGGAATCCCGAAACTCATGCGAACGGAACCGTGGGCAATAGCAAGTAGGTAATACAATAATAAAGTGAACGTATACTACGCGTTCTTGTAAGTATTTATAATTGAAGAATAATGGTTCTACGTAAATTTTACCTAGGTTATGAACAGCAATAATTTAAATAAACTGCAGTTTGTGTGGTGACTTAACGAAGCAACTATAATAATGTGTAGGTGCACCTACCTTTGTCGCGTTGTTGTTTGACGACTAGAGCGCGGTAGGCGCCGGGTGTGCCCGCGAAAAGCAAAACCACCATCAGTCCAGGCCGCGGTTCCATTAGCAGCTGGGCTGTGTACCACTGCACCCCTAGATCCGGATCGACTGAATCCACCACTTCCATTATCTTTTTCATCCTCTTAAATATATTCAAAACGATGCAGGTGAAATTATAATAATAACAGGTCATAACACACAGGTCTATTTGATCCCACATTACTCTGTAAACTTGGGTTGTGGAGACCGAGAAAACTTATTGGAACTATGTTCCTTATTATATTATATACCTACGCCTAGAGATTACCTAGTGTAGACACTCCTAGACTGGAACTCTATGTTCATCACACAAATATCATCCGTACTATACATGGAATCGAACCCGTGACTTCTTTATTAGAAGAACGACATGTTGACCATTTCGAAAATCCTGCAGACGTCAAGGAATGAATGAATGGAAAAAATGCATTCAGACAATCTACCATGAATTAACGAGTGAAGTTACCTTTTTCGTGGGCAAAGTAAACACAATAGGGTACATTTCAGTGTTGTCGCCCCAAAAGTAAAATATTTTCCACATGGAATCGATTATTTGTGCAGGATCGAAGTGAGCACCGCGCTCGAATACTTCGCAGGTGAGGTTGTGCGCGCCCGGGGCGGCCGCTCGCGCCGCCTCCGGCCCCTCCGCCGCGGCCGCTCCGAACAAAACAATTTGAAATATCCAGATCCACGTAAACATGCCCCGTTCGGTTAGTAATTTCACTCTGTTGTTTACATACAAGACCTTATATAGCCCGATGCACCGCATAGATTGGCTATTCTCACAGATAATCCATGTCATTCACGGATTTCGGTTCGAGTGTATCTATTATGACAGACATTCTAATTACAGCGTGTAATAAAGGTAGAAGATATTATTGATATTATTATCTTAGTAATCCCATTTTACTATTATATCCATCAAAGAAAGTAATTATAGGTATTCCAGAATAAAATCATTTATCACTTATTGTCATTTACTATTTCAACATTTATGATAGGTAAGTAAACTGGATTTGGTTCCATAAATCGCTAGACATGACACAGTGTTTATAAACTGTCTATCAACACTGTTTGCGTATTGGGAAAATGCTCTGAGTAAAATACGTACCAATATGAATCGCAGCATCATAAGTCACTATGTAGAAGCATTTGGACTACTAATACTAAAGGCCGTTCTTAAATTCTGATATTATTACCTACTTAAGAATTTCTCGGTATTTGGAACAAAATATAAAGCAAAGTCTCGCAAGTAACTTGTGCTATATAGAATAAGTAATAACGGGTGGGTGAGTTGCTTTGGATGCAATTCTCTTTGGAAATCTCTATATTCAAGAGTCGTAAACATTTTGCTGGAATTACCGAGTAGTGCAGCGCTGCAAAGCACCGTTTGCTTTGTTATAAATGGTTTAAACCAATTGTTGAAGTTCACAATCATCGTACTAATAATTTTATACATATTATGTGAAAGTTTGCACGGTTGTGATTTAATCATGTCATTGTATAAATGGCTGAACAGATGTACTGATAATGTGTTTTAAATATCGATAACTTTTGTTTCGGTACCAATAATTCCCGAACGAATATCGAAGTTCACATAGACGTAGACGTAGACGTAGACGTAGACGTAGACGTAGACGTAGACGTAGACGTAGACATAGACATAGACATCATAGACATAGACATCATAGACATAGACATCATAGACATAGACATCATAGACATAGACATCATAGACTTAGACATATCTTTATTCAGCATCACAGAAAATTAAAAAATATGTGACATGATTTTACATTTATTACTACGCGAGTAGGTACCCATACATAGGTCATGATAAAACATTACTTATGTATTACAAATGAAAACCAGTAGTAAAGACGTCGATGCATGCAGTGCCTACGTTCTGTAACAAGTAACAACACAACACCGGTTATCTACCACACACTGCAGCGAGCGCAGCGTATTGGGATTACACATAGGTACGAACCTCCGGGTCCTCCGGTGGTCGTGATAAATAATTAATTGATATAATTCGATGCCAGCTGGATCTATACAAGTATATCAGGCTTAGGCACATTTCATTGGCGACGTGATGTGAAAATGGATTTTAGTAGTGCAATATCCAATTTAGTTATTTCAACAAAGAAATTGGATGGCCGCAACCTGCCTATAGCCTACATCGGCTACATCTCTATACTTATTACATATATTCGTTGGAACAACACATTGCGATGGTATCTACCCAATATTATTAAATCCTAACTAATATTAGCCTTTTGCTCTGTATTTACTTTTTATCTGTCTTAGTTTTTATTTTCTCTTCTGGGGCAATAAAGCATATTTGATTTGATTTTGATTTGATATTATAAATGCGAAAGTGAGTTTGTTTTTGTTTGTTTGTCACGCTTTCACGGCTTAACGGCTCAACCGATCACCACTAAATTTTGCATACACGTTGTCAGGGGTACAGAGAAGGACATAGGGTACTTTTTATCCTGGAGTTCCGGCGACAGCTCCGAAATTACCGGAACCGCAGGGAACAGCTAGATAAATTGCAACGAAATATTCGATTTACACTTTTTTCTCTTAATAAACGACCCGTCAAGGTGTTATCTATCTATCTATCTATACTATAATAAAAGAGTAGAATATATTATAATATAATAATTTTAACAAAAACTGACAGGGGACGATAAACGAAGAGTAACCAACCACAAAAAAACGTTTTTAAAATTCTTTTCTTTCTTTCTGTCTGTCTGTCTGTCTGTCTGTTCGCGATAATCTCCGCATCTACTGAACGGATTGTCTTGCAGTTTTCAGTAGTAGATTAAGCTAAGTCTGGAGCAACATATAGGCTTTGTTTAATTCTAATCGGATGTCGGAGAAAAAACTGCACTAAAAGTGTTGATTAGAAAAATTATGACTCACCTTTTGTATGTGCTGCAATCACACAGATTTCACAGTTCCATACAAAGACTATTCCAAAAAGTAGCATCGAAATCTAATTGTCATAAATGATTAAATATGTAAATACAATTCTTGTGTGTTGTGCTGAAATAAATGTAATTTATTAGTAGATAGTAGTTTATTTCTTTTCTTTCTTTCAAATTCTTTCTTATAAGATATAATGCGTTTTTTTTTTCAATCCTGTATACTAATCTAGAAGAACTACAGATTCTTCACGTACCTATTTCAATTTTATGGTTCTTTTTTGAGGACGTTTTCTCATTACTATTTGCTGATAAAACCGCTACTAAGGCCCGCCGCCCATTGTGACTTTTTGTCGACGTGACTTTCTGTCACTTAGTCAAGTGCAATGAAAACTATACTGAGTGCGCTCATTATGGTGACGTGACAATACGGTGACCTCAGTATAGTTTTCATAAGTGACAGAAAGTCACGTCGACAAAAAGTCACAATGGGCGGCGGGCCTAATAGTGTATTTTGAGCATTTAAATATTAATGATTGCAGTTTATAATATCGTTGCCTTACAATATATGTTTTGTAAAAGCTGAAATAAGTTTATTTAACAGCGACTCATTAAAGTCACTTTGAACATCTTAAGGAATACCTACTTGACTTGATAGTATGTACCTACATACCTACTTAAAAGTCTTTACTTAAAGATCAACGGAAATTCATATAATTCAAGTCACTACCACACACAATTTAATGCTCTAAGTTCGACCTAAGACAGAAAAAAAAACAGATGATCTCGAGCCTCAGTTACGAGGAAAACTAGGTAGGTACCTACGTTATGTGAAGGAAGCTTTCCTTTTGTGCCTACCAATTCCTCTTCTTATGGCGCTATGTAGGTATACCTATTACCTATATATAATGTTTACGGATGTAGTTTGTTCCTAGTAGGAAAAATATCGCTGCACTGCATGGCACTGTCTAAATCTGCAAGAGAAATATTATGTGCACATTATTGTTTTGTATATGCCCACGCCGCCGTCGAAAAGTTCTGTGTTCCTATTGCGACAGTTGATGCATTGTTTCTGGCACAAATCACAATCGTTGCGGCGTGCTGCAGATACATTTTAAATTCTTTAATTGCTTTTGTTTTACCGGTAAATATAAAATTTAAAGTTTGGAAACCATGATAGAATCTGTACCTACTAATATATTATGTTTTATTATTTACTCTATTAGTGTTTTCTAAGAACTCTTTGTATCGGAATTATTATAATAATAATTATTAAAAAAAAGTCCCGCTATTAATATAATAAATGCTTTAACTTTTTAGTGTATATTTTTAAAGCTCTTGCACTTTTTGCTTTTTTAAGTTTAAATGCTGCAGAAATTCAAAATAAAGAACCTCTGAAAGTATTATAACCCTGATCCTCTTGTAGCGACTTTATACTTATCTACTTTATCTCTTTAAACCCTTTAAATAGAAAATATATCATACAGCTATACTTCAGTTCAATTGTTTGAGTATCTGGAGCGTGTATTCTGCTATATCCGTCTACTCCTCAGCTGTATCTGACATAATTGTGTTTTAATTCGATTCCCACGCGATATACGAGTAATTGTGTTTAACAGTTTCGTTCAAACGGCTTGCCCTAAATTAATTTTGCACCAGTGGCTTCAAATAACTAACCAGGCGTCAGATAGACATAATTGACTTGCATGAGGCAGCTATTGTGATCTGAGATTGTTTCTGATGTACTATGATGTATAGATACAAATCTATGTAGTTACTGAAAGAACATAAGTGTAAATGATATGAAAATTTTAGAGAGCTATTTTGTATATGTTTTGCAGGAAATAACATTCCTCAGACTTCCTTCCTACACCTTAAATTTTTTTTTACGATAATGGCATTTTTTTTAAGTCTAGAATTGACGCTTTGCTGAATATGAAAATATAGAATCTTAGCTTTATTGTAAACCGCCTGCCTTTAGAAGGAATGAAAATGCAACGTCTACTGGTATCATGAAAATAAAAGTGATTATATTCACTTTAAACTTCCTAAGTCCTAACCTTTTTTCATGTTTGTCTAATTTTTATAATACCTAAACATCGCGTCTGCCCGCGCGGGATCTATTTGGCTTGGCACCGACTTCAAACCGATCGGTATTTTGTTATTTTTAACTTTTTTAGTGTAGGTGCATTTTGTGTGTTTTGAAGTCGGTTTTAATTTTTTTGTTAAAATTTTATTTATTTTTCACTTTTAAGTGGCTTGGTTTATAATTTACTAGCTGACCCACGCGGTTTCACCCGCGGTTATTTCGGAATTACCATTCGAATTCCGGGATAAAAAGTAGTCCATGTCATTCAGGATCACTGTAGCTTCCTATACGTGAAAGAATTTTCAAAATCGGTTCAGTAGATCCAGAAATAGCTGTTCCCCCTTGGTTTTACCTGCGGGAAATTCGGAGTTCCCGCGAGAATTCCGGAACAAAAAGTACCCTATGTCCTTCTCTGTACCCCAGACAACGTGTAGTATGCAAAAGGAGATTGCGCCGTAATATAATATGAGCTCCGTCCCAAAACTTTATGTGGATTATTTATTTATTTATTTTTTATTTGAAGAATAGCTGTTCCGCGTAGTTTCACTCGCGGTAATTTCGGAGTTCCCGCCTGAATTCCGCATATCAATATAACCTATGTTACTCAGGGATAACTCAGCATTCTAATGGTGAAAGAATTTTTGAAATCCGTCCAGTAGTTTATGAGTTAAATCGTAACAAACAAACAAAAAAAAATCAAATCTTTCCTCTTTATAATATTAGTAATTTTCACTTATCTAATCGAATCGCAAACCGTGAAATAAAAAATATATGAAGAGTTTCCTGGGTTTCTCCAAGATTCCATCATTAGACCCTGACTTCATGACAATGGGACCACCTCAAGATTATACCTTTTCAAACAAAAAACAAATTCAAATCGGTCCAGCCGTCTTCGAGTAATCGTGTAAAAAACATACAAAAAAAACGTCTAGTCAAGTTGAGAACCTCTTCCTTTTTTGGGAGTCGGTTAAAAATATAGTCTATATTACTGGTAGCCTCAATTGTGCCTATACGAATAAATAACAATGTGATAAAATCATACCTAGTAAATTTTAAGCACTTTCTGATTGTCGACTTACAACTTTTTGTGTATATGTAGTTCATAATATTATTATGGTATGGAGCTGATCTGATGATGGAGTCGGAAGAAGGCCATGGGAACTCTGTGATAAAACGACGCGAACCCTGTTGAGTTGGGGCGCGTTTGCTAGGTCTTGAAAAGAACTTTGCTCCTAGATGATTACTTTTTACTTAGTTCATTTTAATCATAAAATATAGTTTTCAGCTTTTTTGAACTATCAAACTTATTTGAATTAAGTTCCAATTATCATGCAAATATTTAAAATTTAATAAACAACAATGCATGCAGTCAAAGTGTACTACCGGAAATAATAATATAATAATAATCATTTATTCAAAGGCATAAAAAACACAATAGGTACACTTCCGATTCATGGTGGATTGAACGCCAGAACCCAGAACCTGAAAATAGGACTGGAGACCCCCTCACACGCAACCCTGAGGATAGTATATTTGAGGCATGGAGTCGCTGCCAGAATGATGCTACACGCTCTTATAAGAGCGAATAAATCAGGCGTCAGAGAACAAGTCCGACGCACTGCACCATCGGGGCAGCCCCATGAGGATGCGGAAAGTATCGTTATACTGCACCCTCATGGTGCTCATAGAACGCCTTCGAAAATTAATCCACAGTTGAGAGGTATACTGAGGTATACTGAAAGAACGTCACCTAGACTGAGCCGTCATACTCGCCAAATCTACGCGCGAGCATGTTGCACCTAATAGGGCCCCTTTTCTCTTTCAATATGCCCCAAGTAGTTAAAGCGCTGCACAACCCTGATCACCGAGTCTCCTAAAAGAACCTCTGGTACACTCTCCGGGCCTCTTCATGCTATAAAAACGAGCATTTCAGTTTTAGATGCATTATATTACAGAGATAATGCTCGCAAACTGAAAGCAATTTTCTGAGTGCACTGATCGAGGGGCTGAGAAGCACCATGTCATCAGCATAACTCAAATTTTTTACACATATGCCACCTATGTGACAGTCAATTTTGGTGCTTCTCGATCAGACCGTTGATATAAATACTAAAGAGGTCAGGAGAGGTCACCTTGGCGAACACCACAGTCTAATTTATAAATAATTATTAGATGTCACGTTGCCCGATTTTACATAATTTATTTGTTTTTTGTACCAGTGTCTCAACAGATTGACTACCTCCTTCGGGACATTTGAGCCGAGGAATTTTCTTTAGAGAATTTTATAATTCACTCAATCAAATGCCCGCAAATCCAGAAAAAAAGCGTATACGGATGAATTTCGATCGAGGTAATAGTTTACAGTGTGCTTAAGGCTGATAATGGCAGAATCCGTCGAAAGGCCAGGACGAGCCTCCGAACGAGCATCGTCTATACAAATGTGGCTCAGCAGCCCAAGCCGCAACAAACGCACTTTGCCAAGGACCGTTCCAAGCGATATGGTAATTAGCTGGGGAGCTGAGGTTTCCAGTCCTATTTCGGGATAACTGTGGTTTTCATCGTTTCTACCAGAAGATATGAATATACTAAACACAGATTGTATAGTTTGCTTAGCTTTACGAACAGTATCTACGTCTCCCGCAGCAAGAATATGCTCAAGACTAAGTCCGTCATGACCGGGTGATTTTTCATGTTTCATGCGTCTTACTTAGCAACATCTTCAACTGTAAATTGAATCACAGGACTGAAAGAGGATGAAGTAGATACGGGCTCATCTGCACAGGTTGAGGGCTTATTTTAAATTGATATGCAAACATATTTGCAATTTTAGCTGTATCCGGAAATCCACCTATATTAACAGGTGAGTTTTGTTTGAAACTAAACTTTTTAAAAATAGTACTTACACTAGAGCAAATAATATTGCATCGTATCTTTCCCGGCAAATGCACATTGCATAGACTAGAGTTAGGTACACCATACCTTAGATGAGGCTGAATGCAAGGAGTGCAGCTTTGAGAGCTTGCCAAGTAGGTATAACATACGAATTTATTGTCTACATCAATAGCGGTCGCAGTGCAATGATAAAATCCTTATCTCTACTTCAACAGTTTATTAGATCGTTTGGGGACACTTTTTAATTTACAAATCCGTTTATTACATCATTTTACTTTTCACTTTACTGCGACATAGACGCGTACGCGTACTTGCAGTATTTTTTTTATATTATAGAGGAAGTGCGCAGCATTGTTCTGATAAATACGTACCTACGGATGATTGGAAATAAAAGATTATTTAGAAGTCTTAGTCCTAATTTATTCAAAGACCTGCTAGCTTACTATGATATAGAATAACCTGTGTTTCACTCTTCAGAAGCCGAGTTCTCGACTTCATTGCCCGTGTGCCTTACCTACTGCAATTCACAACTGTTTGCGATCTAGTTGGTCGAAACCATATCTAGACATTGTTCTTTTCGTTTAATTATGACATCTAGATATCGTAGTTTATTACTATAATTTTTGCAATAACAAATAATGTTGGCGAGGAAGCCGTAAAGAACGCACGCGTTTGCGGGCCAACCGTTTTTATATGATGAGTAATCAACTTGTTCTTTCGAGAAAACTACGTACCTATTTAGCTTAGACTTTACCGTACAACGCTGCCTATAGTTTGAACTTTAAACACCATTTGATATTATTTTTAACTAGATAAATTATCATGCGGCAGAGCGATACCAACGTCACAAATAAAAAGAAGAAGAAAACAATATAGATAACTAGGTACAAACAAGAAACGCTTCTTGTTTCTATGCACAGCTCTCTTATCACCTTTACGACTTGAAAAGATCGCCTCTAGCAATAAGATCGCCTTTTGTTCTGTCTTTTCTTCTTTTTTTTCTAAGGTTCATTATGTTTCTTTTGGGGTAATACTTAAAGTAAGTATATTTGAATTTCAATTTGAAACAAAGTAAAAGGTAAATCACGATTGCTGATATTATAAAACCGACTTCCAAAAAAACGCAAAATGAACGATACTAAAAAGTTAAAAATAACAAAATACCTACCGATTTAGTCCAAAAGACCAACATATTATTATTAGTTTGTGCTGCCACTGATCGGTTTGAACTCGGTGCCAAGCCCGCTTGTGTCTGCCCCCTTGGGTTGTTCTGCTCACGATGTGCTCGTGGCGGGAGTGGATGTAGTCCATGTACCCACTCCCTATTTGGCTTGTTACCGACTTCAAATCGATCAGTGGTAGCACAAACTAATAATTTTAATATAACGAGTAGATATTTTTGTCTTTTGGATTAAATCAGTATTTTGATATTTTTAACTTTTTAGTATAGTGCATTTCTGTGTTTTTTGCAAGTCTGTTTTATTTTTATTTTTTATTATGTTTATTTCTCACTTTTAAGTGATTGAGTTTGTAATTTACCTTAGCCTAATGTAAACTGTTCATCACCTTTTACAAAATATTGCTTTTCCCGATGCAGGGACTTTAATTGTTGAGGAGTTCTCCTCGTATTTCACCATCAGTTCCACTTCGCCATATGCATTGTGATAGGCATAAATTGTTTAGGAACCATGTTAAAGTTCAGCGTTTGTGAGACATACTTGTAAGTCGTTGCCCAAAGTAGGCCCCAGAATCATATTGCAGGTGAATGACCTATCTACATGACGATAGCGACTTGTCTGCATGTCACTGGTCAGTAGGTACAGTCGACAGTGGTACTAAATATACAATAGGTATATACTCCGATTAATAATAACAACAATACCTACGGACAAAATTTTCGCACGTTAAATTTAATCACAGTGCACATCTAGGTAGGTATACCTAATTAAACTAATTTTATTGTATAATTATTGTATAACTAGCTGTGCCCCGCGGTTTCACCCGCAGTAATTACGGAGTTCCCGCGGGAATTCCGGGATAAAAATTACCCTATGTCCTTGTCTGTACCCCTGACAACGTGCATGCCAAATTTCATCCAAATCCATTCAGCCGTTTTTGCGTGATTGAGTAACAAACATCCACACTTTCATATTTATAATATTAGTAGGATATAAGTATACATATAGAGGTATAGTTTTTTTTTTTGCTAGGAATCTCTGGACCGACTCATATTCTTTAACTGACAGAAAGGTTCAGTAGGTAGGTACTCCGGAGTGACATTCTATAGATACTTTTTGACCCAGAATAAAGAGTCCTCGAGGGAATTTCGAAATGCATGGGCACCTTTGTTTTGAGGGGTACCGACGTATAAATCTTGCTAAAATTATATTAAAAAGCAAGTAAAAAATTTTAATGTTATTATGCGTCGCGAGTTGGTATAACATTAGCCCAGTATACAATTTAAAAGATAGCAATGTATTCAGCCACTAATTACAAGTTATAATAGTTATCTAGTAGGTAACCAGTAACCTAGCTGCTATAATATTAAAAAAGCTGTTAGGTACTTATAGTCCAGTCATTTGGTGCAAAAATGGGGTTACCTGGAGAGTTTTCCAGGAGTTTTGAAAATGGGCAATTTTATATATTTCGATATATCTGTGCCACTCGCCCCGCCATATTGGAAAAATGGCGCTTAATAGCAGTTTTTCGACAATACCCCATTTCCGACTCATTGTAAGATAAAAATATTTATACAGGAATATTTTTAAGCAGTGCGCAAAATTTGGTAGTTCAGTATCAGTACCTAATAGAATACATTTTCATTATTTGTTAAAAACTTTTTGATATTTTTTTATCCGTCTTTAAATCAGCAAAATATGGAAATTATTTTCAATATGGCGGCGCGAGTGGAACAGATACGAGGTGACAAAGTTGAAATTCGGAAAGAGCACATCGAAATCTACAAAATTTTCAAAATTCCCGGATAACTTTGTACGTAAAACTACCAAATGACTGGACAATTCAAAAAATTCGTTTCTTTTTCTTTTAATTTTAAATCCAGTTATCTGAACGAGGAAGCTAAAAATGTGCAAAATTGCAATAACTACAGTTCTCTTTGATTTATAGAGCTAAAATGTTAATTTTAATATATATAATAATGGGGTATAGATAATGATATACAACTAGCTGTCCCGCGCGGTTTCACCCGCGATAATTTCGAAGTTCCTGCGGAACTGTTCCATACAAACTTTGCAACGCCTTTTCATCCCCTTAGGGGTTGAATTTTCAAAAATCCTTTCTTATGGGATGCCTACGTCATAGAACACAACCCTCCAAGTTTCAGATCTCTACGATCAGCGGTTTAGGCTGTGTGTTGATCCATCAGTAATTCAGGACAAAGCATTTTATATGTATAGATAAGCCATATAAGCCATATTATAAAAATATACTTCGTTAAGGGGAAAAAGTATTTAAAGTTGGACTAAACTGGACTAAACCGTCTATAGACTATTTGTTGTTTTAGTTACGGAACCCTGTGCAAGTCTCACTCGCTCTTGATCAGGTGTTTACTGTTTAGTATGTACTAGCTGTCCCCCGCGATTTCACCCGCTGTAATTTCGGAGTTCTCGCGGGAATTCCAGGATAAATTATACGTAATTATACCTTCCTTATGAATCAGTCTATATATTGGTAAAAACCGCTTGAAAATTCGTTCAGTATCTTATAGTTTTTGAGTTTATCGCAAACAGACAGACAAATGCGGCGGAGGACTTTGTTTTATAATCATATGTAAGGATAATTAATACAGACATAAAGACAACCGTTATAGCTACCTATGTGTGCAGAATGAAAGTTTTATATACTATGTGTATCTACTGATTGTAGGTACTTACTTTATCATAAAAATTAATGAATTTGTTTTTATCCAAAAAGCAGAAATACTTGTTACCATCTGATCAAGTTTGGTATATTACACGTACATACGAACCTGTATATATTACATATTTTGACGTTTTTTCACAGTACCTACATTGCCCCACGCAGATACCAGCTAAATAATACGTTATCTATCGCAAGCGAGATTCGAATTGTGTGAGCGAGTGAATTGAGTGGGCGGCTAGCTGCACTTTGCCCATTTTACGAATGATAAGTATTCATCACATGAAAAAGTTGACAAGAGATCAGTAGTCTGGTGCCAAGTTATAGATATGCGTAGTTTGGGACCAGGGGTCCTACCGCCATCTCTATAAGTGTATTTACTTCGACAATATTAGGCTTGTTTCCGGAGTATGAAAATCAAAATTCTATTTAGTCCCGTCTTGTAGATTAATAAATAAAATAATGGACGCGTATTTTTCCAATTATTGAAAAAATACTAAGATAAAATGCTCTTGACGTCATTATGTGCTATAAACTGTAGCACGGCTTGACGTCACGCGATATTTTAACTTAATGTATCTCCGTTATTCTTTCATTACGTAAAAAATGAAAAAATACGGGTCCAACATTTTTTATTTATCTACAAGACGGACTAAAAATAAAAATTTGGTTGGCAAGCCCATTTGTCCATTGACGACGTACTCGTCCACGATTCCGCCACTATGTTGTAATAGTATGTAAGTTGAAGTTACAACCGACGAAATTTCGATAATATCCTTATACTTACATTATTTTAAAACAAAGTGGAACTGAACACTGGACGGATTTTCATGCGGTTTTCACCAATAGGTATAGTGATTCCAGGGGAAGGTTTATAGCTATAGTTTATCCTGAAATTCTCGCGGGAACTCGCAAATTACCTACCACGGGTGAAACCGCGGGGGACAGCTAGTAACTAATAAAAATGTTAAAAAGATTATAGTTAGTAGGGCCCGCTCCTTGGCGGCGCTGTGAGATAACGTCGCGTCGGAGTATCGTATAGCACTATTAATATTTAAAAACCAGCCTAGTGCGAGTCTGATTCGCGCATGAAGGGTTCCATACCATTATCTATGAAAACGGCAACAAAAATCATGTCTGTTGTATAGGAGCCCCACTTAAATATCTGTTTTATTTTAATTTAATTATTTATTTTTAAAGTGAATATATATTAAAGTTCTTGAATATATATATTGTTAAATATTTGTGAATATTTCAAGCTTAGTTTGTACTTTTTTCCGTTATCAATATTGAGCAAAAACGAGCAATAAAATCACGTTTGTTGTATGGGAGCCCCCTCAACTGTTTATTTTATTCTGTTTTTTTAGTATATTTTGTTATGGCGGCAATAGAAATACATCATCTCAACAATCTTAATATCACGGTTCATGAGATACAAGCCTGGTGACAGACGTATCTATACAGACGGATGGACGGACGGACGGATGCGCGGACGGTCTTAGTAATAGGGTCCCGTTTTATTGTCAACCGGACTAATTTCGTGGAGGTTATATCAATGTAGGTGATAATTTTAGACCATACTTTTTTATTTTCATGAGACCCATGTTGATAAGACATTTATGTTGATAAGACGTTAAAATTCCTCTCGATTAATATATTTTATTTATCGAAGACTTTTACCGGGCTCGATTTTCATATTCATATATTATTATGTTAATATTGCTTGCACAATCATTATCATCTACCTACGAGCACGTATCATTTAACATTGAGATTTAAACAGAATCGCACGTACTATGTGTTTACAATTTTTTTTTGTTAAATGTAATTAAACAAACGATAGTAGATGTGATTTTTCTATTATATATCGTAATTGGTTGTTTCACTTGCTACTCAAATACACGAGGTGACGTCTGGTATCATTTCAATGCCAAGATAGATACTCCCAATCTCACTCCCAATTCATGTAAGTTGCGTGTTGCGGTATTAATTTACATGTACGTCTTTATTACTCTATAGGTTTTATTAAATATTGGTAGTCGTGTTGTTGTCAGTTTAAAAAAGTAAAGTGTTATTTCTGTTCTATTATTAGAAGTAAAATCAAAGTGGATAGACCTAACGTAAGTATGTATTTATTTTAAAATGAACTAAAACACCGTTCGTATTAATTACCGAATTATCTCTTTCATATTATTTAAAAATGATTGATCAAATGCTTATCTATGCATAATTTGACCTTATTTTAATAATTCCTTATTCTAATAAGCCTATATCTCCTATTTAAACTTATAACACACCATTTTTATAAGTAGATAGGTACTCACTACTACTTAATTCTATTAAAGTTTTAAAAAATATAAAAAATTTAGTAAAAATATCAAAAGATATACAAATATCGCATTTTTAAAGACATTTCATTTCAGACATTTTCGCGTTTTGTTAAAGGTATCTCATTCAAATGAATTTACAATACTATCCGTCCATGACTTTTTTCAAAATTTTAGGTAGGTACTTAAAGAAACACAATAGTACGCATAGGTACCTGATATTTACCCGTAGACAGACACTATTTAACTTGGTGACACGACTTAGTACCCCCTTCCAGACTGACGTAGGTATTATTATCTTATATGTAGGTAGTATGAGTACCCTACAGTGTAGATAACCTATAGATAACTATGTCTAATGATAATATAGGTACAGACAACTATTATGTACGTTGGCCAGAGCAAAATGATATACTACCTACCACTGATAAATCTCTCTGACCTGCTATCAGCACTCACTTTGGCCAAACGGAGGTCAACATATTGTTAATATCTCACATATTACCTATTAATAGATATCCTTATCATACAACATATTATAATTATACCATAACTATCATGCACCTACCAGCAGGTTGCAACGTGCGTTTAAGGAATATTTTAGTTTCCTATAAGTATTCTATTCGTGATCGAACTATCAAATAAAAGGAGATTTATAAAAGAAGGTACAATCTTGAGACAAGCGCTCAAAATATAATAGGTACATACCTACCTATAGTAAAATAAAGTTAGAAATAATACCTATAGATGATATAGATGAAGCAAAAATAGGTGCCAAGGTTTATATTCTGGAACAGACGATGCGATTTGTATGAAATTTAATGAGATCCCCCTCTTTTATTGTAATGTTACTGTATATTATGTCATTGATAGGTGTATAATATGTCATTTAATATTTCATCAAAATTTAGAACTGATATTCGGTACCTGCCGAATAATTCAGAGGCAATAAATTTCGGAAACGTTGGACGATCGAAAATTTATTAACTGCTTTGTATTTGTTCATTTCACTAACGTCGGGTATATCTATTACACCGTATATCTATTAAACAAAGCCAAACAGGCACCCACTCACCTATCCGGGACAATAAACAACAAACCACCCCGGTACAAGTTTATTATTATGTGTATATACATATATTAGAGCAGCCGGGCTAAGATGCGCAAGACGACAAAATTTTATCGAGCCATTTTATCGATTCTCGTCGACATATTGTATGGCTTTGTCGACGAGAATCGATAAAATGGCTCGATAAAATTTTGTCGTCTTGCGCATCTTAGCCCCCCAGGTCGATATTGTTTGAGGCAGGTACCTTCTTTCTGCAGACTTAGCTCTTAGAGAATCAACAAGCTAACTTTGTACCTTCATAAATTACCATAGAGTAGGTAAAGGAGAAATCCGTCCAAGCTTTAGTCATATTGTTCGTTACATAGTATAAAATAAAATCGATTCCGCTGTCTGTTCGCGATAAACTCAAAAACTACTGAACGGATTTTCATGCTGTTATCACCAATAGATAGTGATTCAAGAAGATAGTTTATCCTAGAATTCACGCGGGAACTCCGAAATTACCGCGGGTGAAACCGGGCGGCACTGCTACCTAGTTAAATAATATATCACTCTATGGCCTACTTCCAGGGATATTTAATATCAGTTGACTTTGTCGTCAACTTTTGTGCGAGCATCTCATACTTTTAAATAATTTACTAATAAAATCATAGTTAAACCTTTAACCATCTAGTCTATTATACGTTAACCATTCGAAACTTGCGTCATAGGACTAGACGGCATGTTATGCTGAGAGTGAGTGGTAGTCTCTTTGGTAGGTTACTCATTAAAAATTAGTTTCAACCGCACTATTTATTTGTTGTAGGAAGTAAACCTTATATTTTAGGGTATGAAAATCAAAATTATATTTAGTAAATAATAAAAAATAATAGACACGTTTTTCCTTTTTAAATTATTGATAATATATTAGGAAAAAACTACAATAAAACGCATTAAAGTTTAGGAGTGGAGGCTCTTAACGTCATAACGTGCTAATAAACTGTAGCACGACGCGACGTGACTTCACGCGACATTTCGACTTAAAGTATCTCCGTTATTTTTTCATTACGTAAAAAAAAATATATGTCCAATTCCAATATTTTTTATTAATCTACAAGACGGACTAAAAACTAAAATTTGGTTGACAAGCCCATTATCTACATTTGTATGGAACGGTGAAAGTGGAGAAGGTTAAAGAATCTATACTTACGATACGAGTAAATGAAAACCAAAACAACACGAGGAAATTTAGTCAATGCCAATACTACTTCTGGCGCTGGTTTTGATTTGTTATGTGCTTCCGGGATAAAAGTATCCTAAACAGGCTGTTACAGAATGGTGTAGTCATATTTGACGATTGTGTTCACGGTATCATCTGCAAAGATTTGACACAAGTAACGGAACCAGTACGATGAAATAAACTACCCTAAAAGCAAAATTTGTTTTTATTTACTTGTCTGTAAAAAACCTAAACGTTGATAAATTACATTAAACAGTCTTGAACCCGTCATCTGTAATCGATTTATGACCTACGAGGGCGGCACTGAAAATTTCGGGAATCAAGGAAGTGACACCACGTTACTATTTAAAAAATTATTTATTGCTTTTCGAAGTATTCTCCGCGAAATTTGACACATTTTTCCATACGATGGAACCAATCATTGAAGCAACCATTCCATTCGGAAGTTGGGGTCTCCAAAATGGCCGTTTTGTAGACGTCCACAGCTTCTTCAGGTGATGAAAATCTCTGACCACGCAATTTATTCTTTATTTTAGGGAAAGTATAGAAATCATTAGGTCGGGGCTGTACGGCAGATGGTCTAATAATTCTATGTTTTCTTGCTCTAAAAACTTTATTGTTCTGTGCGCGGTGTGAGAACTCGCATTGTCGTGATGGAGGATGATGCGGCGGTTGCAGTTCTCTTTACGGAGTTTAGAAACGACCTGTGGCAAACAAATGCTAGCATACCATTCTGCATTAAACGTTCTTTGTCCCTCAAGAGGAATAGTCGCAACATGGCCGGTTTTGGAGACAAACGTGGCCATCATTTTTTTTGCAACACTTCAATTTTTGTTGGCTTTAACTAATTTTCGAACACTCAAACTCGTGACTGGTTTTTTGTTTCGGGTTCGTACGCGTATATCCAGGATTCGTCACCTGATACGATGTTGTATACAGCATTTGAGGATCCTGCGTGGAATCTTTCGAGACTTCTGACGCACCAAGTAACGCGAGCCGCTTTTTGCTCTTCACAGAGCAAATGCGGTATCCATCGGGAAAACAACTTTTTTACACCTAATTGTTCATGAAAGATTATTTGTATTTGACTCATGCTAATGTCTAAAGTTGCCTGAATTTTGCGGTATGTCACATGTCGATCTTTCTCAATCAGCTTACGCACAGCATCAACGTTTTCTTGGGTGACTGCAGTTTTTGGCCGACCTTGACGGGGATCATCACTGAGCTTGACACGTCCACGTTGAAATTCAGCAAACCAGCGATAAATTGTGGTTTTGGATGGGGCTTCATCACCAAATGCAGAAATCATCCGTTCAACACACTGTTTTTGTGTTAAACCACTTCGAAAGTCATAATAAATCATCGCTCTAGCATTTTCTCGAGTCAATTCCATTTTCTCAACGACTAAACAAGTTTGACAAGACCTTGTGACAAGACCGAGAATCTTTTTTTAAATAAATAAATGGTATTCGATTTTTAAAACCAAGGAGTTTTCAATTAAAAAGATTTTAATATGACAGGAACAGTGGAAATATTCCATTCCCGATACTTTTAGTGCAGCCTATGTACCTAGTGAGATGACATGTTTATTTTGTTGCGGAAGTAGTTGTTGAAAATACTTTTCTCTCGTCATCAAATTATAAAGTAAGGTTTTTGGGTTAAATACCACGGTCAAAATATTTTATAAGATATCAGATCACGATCTTGAAATATGACTACACCTTTCTGTAACACCCTGTATAAGCTATCAACATGCCACGTTTCATTCAAATCCGTTCAATAGTTTCCACATGATGCTTGCACGGACGGACAAATTAATACCATAGATGCAGATCTATTATTATAGGTATGTATAGAAGCAAAATGTTAATTTCATTGATCTTTTTATTAGGTTAATTAAATCAATATACCTACTACAAAATATGGGGAAAAATCTATATAGGTACATAGGTAGGTACTTGATATATACTTCACAGATTATTATATACCTTTGATAAATAATAAACAGGTACCAGTGTTATTGTGAATTTTAACCATTCATTATACGATCTTATCTATCATAGGGATAGGTACGGAAAATTAGTTGTAAATAAAAATGTTAATAAAACTTTACTTTGTAAATAACACAATGGGGAAGTGGACTACTTTTGAAAATCAAAATTCTAATTAGTCCGTCAGTTAGAAAATAAAAAAAACAATAGACACGTATTTTTGCTTTTTCAAATAAACTAAAATATACAGAGATAAAGCGCATTAAAGTTTAGGGTGAGGGGGTCGTGACGTCACTAACCGCTAAAACCGCCATACAAACTGTCAAAATAGTAACGTCACGCGGAATTTCAACTCAATATATCGCCGTTATTTTTTGTTTACGTAAAAAAAGAAAAAAATACGTGTCCAATATTATTTAATAATCTACAAGACGGACTAAAAATAAAAAATTAGTCAACATGCCTATTGCATGTAAGTATGCAATAGGCATGCAATTAAATAATTCTTTGTTTGTCGGTCTCGGTGATGTTCATAAAACAATTTATAAAAATGTGAAAATAAAACGTATACTAACCTTCGTACTTCGGACTTAGTAGGCACTGGGTAGGCCTCTCCTGATTTCGGTATACCTACTTACCTATACGTATTTATATATTTTTAATGGCATCTCCACCGTTTCGTTGTCAATAACCCGTAACTCTCCCTTCGTCTTCCGTTTCATTTCCGTGCCCTTGATATTGCTCGTGTTACATTGTTGGGTTGAACGTTTCTGAACGACTATACTTGAAACTAGCGTTGCCCCGCGGTTTCACCCGCGGTAATTTCGGAGTTCCCGTGGGAATTCCAGGATAAAAAGTACCCTCTGTCCTTCTCCGTACCCCGAAAACGTGTATGTATTTCATAATGATCCGTTCAGCCGTTGAGGCGGGAATGCGTAATAAACTCACTTTCGCATTTAATTTAATGTAATTTAACTAGCTTTCGAGCGGGACTCCCCTTAAGCAGTTATTAAAAAATGCTTCGGTAGGGAAAAAGACTGGCGTTAACCAACGTAAAAGTTTTTTTTACACTTGTCTTATTTTATGTAGTTACTTAGTTACAAAAAACTTACCTAGGTAGCTACAGCTATTAATGCAACTGTAACAAAAACATTAAAAGGTGCGATCTGATGGTTAAAAATGCGGCTATATTATAGTGACATCATGCATTGACCTAGGGCAAGATCGATCATCACAATTCCTATAAAAAAATTTCGTTATTTTTTTTGTCCGTATAGGTAGTAGGTCGCTTTTGTTTTTTCCATTGGTTTTCAACGCACAAAGCAAAATTGCAGGTCAATTAATATTATTTAATATAGATTACCTACATGACGGCGATGTCATAATAATGATATGGAATTACGATCAAATAATTTTGACCGCTTTAGCAATTTAGATTGTAATAAACAACCGATTTAAGTCGTAAAGAAACAGTGAAAAAAAATTTCGGCCTTGTATAAATAATCTTCCTAGCTTATGACCGCGGTTAAAATAAGATACGTAGGTTGCGTGCATGATCTTGAAACTTTAAATATTCTTTAAATTTTTGTATTGTAGGATTTTTTTTGTACCTTTTATATTAAAAATAACTGTTCCCCAAGGTTCACACGCGGTAATTTTGGAGTTGCCGCGGGAATTCCGAGTTGAAATACCTATAATCTATGTTCCTCAGGGATAATGTATTACTCTAATGGCGAAAGAATATTTGAAATCGGTCCAGTAGTTTTTGACTTAAATCGTAACAAACAAAAAAGCAAACAACAAAAATACAAATCTTTCCTCTCTATAATATTAGTACCTACTTATAGCTGATAGGTGTTGTTCAAAAGATAAATCACAGGAGTAGACTATGGACGATTTTTGGAATAAATCATAATAACAATAAATTTTCCAAATATTTTCACCCCTTCGCTCCATACATATCATTGCTTAGCTCGGTATGTTCTTAGACACACAAACTGATGTGACTCGAGGTAGGATATTGGCTACTTGACAAATTTTTTTTAGTCCGTCGTTTTATTAAATTAGTAAAAAATATTGAACACGTATTTTTTTCCTTTTTTTACGTAATCTAAAATAACGGCGATACATTGTTGTTGTTGAAATTGCGCGTGACGTTACAACTGGTGTAGTTTGTATGGGGCTTATACAGAATATTGACGTCACGAGTCCCCCACCCTAAACTTTAATGCGCTTTATCTATGTTAATTTTCATTAATTTGAAAAAGCAAAAAATACGTGTCTATTATTTTTTTTTTCTAACTGACGGACTAATTTAAATTTTTATTTTCATACCCTGGAGAATAATACCCAAACGGATATTTGTCTGCTTTGTAAATCACCTATCTATACTTTGTTAAACATAATAATATTATATATTTATGTACCTACTTTGTTTTCGACTATCGGACTATCGGCTACCTATAAATATAACCCGTAAATATTTTTAGTTTCAGAATAAAGACACGTTGCGTAGTGAAGAGTCGCAATTGACAAAATCACGTCCGTCGCCATGGCTCCGCCGCTCGATGGGATTGGGACTGAGCCACCAGAAATAGTGATACTGGACGGTGGGTTCTCGTCTCAGCTGTCCTGTCATGTGGGACACGTCATCGATGGAGACCCCCTGTGGAGTGCCCGCTTCATCCACACACATCCAGAAGAAGTCGTTAACACTCACCTGGATTTCCTGCGAGGTTAGTTAACAATTGAATTTTGTATTGACAAACAACTTTTAGTCTCATTGTTACCAAGTCGAGATCTGATTATGGAATCTTGGAGAAATCGAGAGAACTCTTCAAAAATTGTGGGCACACCTGCAGCGATTTTTGTATTTTTAAAGTAAATCGTTTATTTGCTTTCGGAAAGCAAAATTTAAAAAACTTTTATATTAAAAAGTAAAAAATAACAAAATAAAATACCAATTTAATCCAAAAGACAAAAATACTCATAATATTATTATTGGTTTGTGCTACCTCTGATCGATTTGAAGACGGTGGCAAGCCAAATAGGGAGTGGGTACATGATCTACGTCCACTCCCGCCACACCTGTCGTCGTGAGCAAAGTAATCCAAGTGGGCAGACACACGCGGGCTTCGCACCGAATTCAAACCGATCAGTAGGAGCATTTTTGTCTTTTGTATTGAATTGGTATTTTATTTTTTACTTTTTGGCATAGTGCATTTTTGTGTTTTTTGGAAGTCGGTTTTGGACAGTAAAGTTTCTATAAATAAAAAAGTGGAAACGTGGAAATACACGGGTTCCTGACTTTACACAAAACATGAGTTGTCTGTGCGCCAGCGGCAATATAAAGATGAAGACGTGGAATGACTCTTTAAGGTTTATGATCCGTTAGCACGTTGACAACTTCCACGCTCAATTTCCGCGAATGTTAATTTTCTTCGCGACATTTTTTTCTTAGATATTCGAAAATACTGATCACCTTCTATACGTCGCCCCCCTCGTTCTATACGTAACTTTACACCTGTATACATATAATGTAGTACTGTAGTAGGTATAAGATGTGGTAAAATTAGGTGCAAATATTTACAAGGTTGAAAATATACACCGTTAAGAAACATTTTCCTAAAATAAAGTTAACAAAAAAACAAATTCAAACCAATTAAAAAAGAAAACAACATGTCAAGCAATCGCCGCGAAAGCGATTACTTTACACAAACATGGCCACGCGCACCTATACTATAAGATCAATGACCTCGATCGAGCTGAACAGCTGATGCATCGCTCGCAGTGTGCGCGGCGCGAGCCTTGTATATGCATTATGCATTAGTGAGCTACGTGTATTGTGTAACTAGTGAATGTAGTTGTAATTTTTCCAACTAATTTAGTTTCCTCAATCCTCATATTCTGAAAAACTACCGAACTTATTATTTTTTCGCTTATCCTGTTGGTTATAAGTATAACTTATACTTTCAGCCCTTTCAATATTTGCAGCTAATTTTACTACACCTTTTAGACCATAGTTGGACGCAGATAAGCAATAACATCTTAACCCACAAAATTAAGTTATTGATTCAGAACGATTTATTGAGAGTTAGGGAACGTTTTTTAATTATGTGTTTACCTTATTACATTGCTTAAATATGTAAATAAATATTGAACATAAAAAATGTTGATACAAAATGGCGCTCCTACTTTTAAAACACGATCTACTCAAAATTTCTCCAGTGTAACACACTATTGCTTATCTATGTCCAGTTATAATTTTTTCTTCAAGTAGGTAACTTATACGTCATATTTTTATTTTGTATCCATTTGTTAACACAAGGAAGACATTACGTCTAATACACAGATATGTTTGGGAAGTGCAGTTAGGTGGGTAGGTACTTACTTTTGCTTTTCATATTGTTGGATGTAGATTGTAGATAAAAAATTAGATAGGTACATAAAAATAATACATAATTTGCTCAGAGTCGACTAATTAAGTTACATCTCATTAAATGCCAGTTAACATTAATTTACTGAACGACTCTGATTGCGGCAGTTTAGTTTTAAAAATCTATACTTAACTAAGTAATCATTAAAGTGGACTCGGAGTGTGGCGGTAAAACCGCTGTTGTGTACATACAGGTACTACCTACTTACTACATATAGGTAGTACTTACTTTAATAATTTACAAAGTTTTTCACGAAAAGTATGCTATTGCTAACGGATGAGACAGTAGGTAATATTCAAAAGTCGTGTAGCTTTGTGACACAAAAAGTATGAGATCTGTACCTACTTACTTCACATCCACCCTTTAATCCGCAGTACTTTGTGGATGGATACCTACGAATGTTTTGACGAATTATACGTTAGGTCGCTTTTAGCGTGTCATTTGTCGCGTCTAACAGCAGCAGCTAGAGAGAGCGACCTCGGCTCGTGTCATCGTCCTTTGAAAGAGCTTTCTTCGCCACATAACGGACCGTTTCTTTTCATAAGGAAAAACTGAAAAGTGTCTGCAAGCAAATAACTCCCAAGAGGGGAGACACAGTCTACTGCCTTGCTTTTCTACCTCTTATCGGGAAATGACATGAAAACACTAACAGGAAAAACTCCATATTATACCTACTTGTGTGATTCGTGAACAAAATGCAGGGAACTATATTTGCGAGCAACGTGGTTTGACATAGACATAATATTATTCGGTTTGATTCAATGTGGTTTGATTACAATAACTAGGTAACGATGAATCTATACTAATATTATAAAGAGGAAAGATTTCAGAAATTCTTTCACCATTAGAAAGCTACATTATACCGGAGTAACATAGGCTATATTGTAATCTGGAATTCCCGCGGGAACTCCGAAATTATCGAGGGGATTATAGTCATAGTCAAAATTTCCAGAAAATCGGTACTCGGTATAATATGTTTTAAATATCATTATCTTTAATTGGTATACTATATGCTTCTTATTGTAAACAAAATTACGAATATGCAGAATATATACGTAGGTACCTACCTAGGTACTATGTTTTTTGACACTATCTACTTTCTACATAAAATGTATATGTTTATGTACATACAGTACACATACAAAAACTTTTAGGTACTATTTATAAGAGGTATTAGTTAGAAAGAAAGTAGGTCTGGGTAGGCAGGCACCTGGGCTGTATTATTCTGTTTTTTCTTTATATGAATCTTAGCTCAGAAATTGCGAACTCAATGACGTTACCTACATGATGAAAACTTTCGTCGTTACAATAACTAGCAGGTAGGTAGGTATAGCGAGATATATTTAACACCGGTATTTTCGCCAACTAAAGTAAACAGGTGATCTATCTTCCGCTGACCTTGTTTTTCACACCGAAGATGCACTTAATTGCACCTCCGCGACCCAGTGTACGAGATTAAAAGCAGCTCGCAACATTTAATGCGATTTTGATGCACTAAAACAAACATACTTATTACATACATACTAGCTGTGCCCCGCGGTTTCACCCGCGTAAGTTTCTAAATTCCCGCAGGAACTCCAAAACAGTCTAATTTACTCTTTATAACATTAGCTAATCGCCAGTGAAAGTCCCGGTAAAATTGGTCACACCGTTTCGGAGAGTCACCCGAGTGAGTTTCGGAATTCCCGCAGGAACTATTTTTTTCTAAAACAAAAGTAGGTAGCCTAAGTTACTCCTTATAACATCAGCTATCTGCCAGTGAAAGTCCCGTTAAAATCGGTCCAGCCGTTTCAGAAATAAGCCGGAACAAACAGACAGACAAATAGGAATTAAAAAAATGACTTTTTTATGTAAGTACATATATACTTTTATATTATACGTTTAGTGAAAAGCTGTTAATTTGGAATTACAAACAGACATTTCAATTTTATTTATACGTATAGATGTAGGTATAGATAGATACTTATAGATAGATAGATAGATAGATAGATATTTATTCTCTCTTTAAAAATTACATTTATATTTTATGTTAAAATTAAATAAATTCACTAAAGAGATTGTCAATATAATAAAAAGTTTGAAATAATACTATTTGATAACACTAATACGAAAAATGTCAACTTATACCAAAATAAATAAAGTAAATACGTAAACAATTTATTTTTAAATATAATGTTACCTTAATAATAAATAATGTCATAAATACTCTTTTACAGAGTACAATGATCTATCCAATAAAAAGTTTTTCAGTCGGCGCACAAATGTCTCGTCCGAGGTTTCGTTCTTAATGTCCACCGGTAGTTTTTCGTAGAACGTGGGACCAATGACACGCGGATTTCTGTCCATCAGTGCCAACCGTCGTGGCACCACCCTAAGTCTACCAGTCTGTCGGGTTACTCTGCCAGGAACATCAATCCGCTCAAAACTACTTAAATTCCGTCGCGTGAAAATTGTTATGTCAAATACGTACTGTGAATATAATGTCATTAATTTATATTTTGTGAAAAGATCTCTGCACGAGTGACCCAGTTTAACACCTGCTAATATACGCACAGCTCGTTTTTGCATCCTGAAGACCTTGTCCGAGTGCGTGGAATTTCCCCACAGGATTATGCCGTACGACAGGATGGAGTGAAAATAGGCGTAATAAATTTGCAATAGTGCGTCCGGGGAGATTATTGGCTTAAGCTTTCTCATCACAAACACGGCACCGCTCAGTTTATCACAAAGAATCTCAACGTGATGTTTCCAGTTTAGGTTGCTGTCAATATAAAAGCCAAGAAACCTGTTAGTCACAGAAACTGGGAATGGGGTCTGTATGGTAGGGGACATAGTAATATTTCGAGCTGAGAATAACATCACGTTGGATTTGGTTACATTTAGAATAAGACCGTTTGTCGTAAACCACCCCTGCAACTGATCACAGACGGTTGTGATCTTACTCTCAAGATGTTCATGTGTTGGAGCGCTATATATGCTCATTGCTCAGTATAGATATTTTAAGCAATAATGTGCTTCAATTATGTGCCATTATATAGGTATATTATTACCTGGGGGCTAGGTATGCTATAGATACGGTAATACAGGTACTTAAAATAATAAGGTTGATACGGTTTTTTTGTGAATTAATAATTCAAATCCATTCAGTGGTATTTTTTTGCAAGAATACCTAACAAATATCCATATATACAAACTTTCGTGATTATAATATTAGTACCTAAGCATAATAGGTACAAAAAAGCTTTATCGAAAACCACCACTAAAAGTGACCGTTTGTGGCAGTTTTAGTAACCATTTTTATGTTTATTTTTTTATGTTGCAGAATTTAAATTATCAAAAAGTAATATTACCTATCTATTATCTAACCATACTTTATTAACATATTTTATTGTTGAACTTAAGATTTTTTTTGTTACTAGAAGATAATATGTATGATTTTAAATTGAGTTTTATGCTAGCGAGAAGAAAACAGGAAGTGCCAGGCACAAACTGAGTAAACCTCTTTGCACATTTGTGTAGAGTAATAAGTACACAGGAGCAAAATAGGAGCTTTTGGCTCCCAATTCATGACGCCTCTATCATTAATCACCTTGTCCGTTTAATACGTTTCCATTCAGGCCGTGCTCCGTCTTTCCGACTAATGTAGGTATAAGAATCAAAATATCACAGATCAGTTTGTTTGAAACATTTTTTTTAGTTTATCTAATTAGTGAATACTAACTAGTAAGGTATGGAAGACTACAAAAATAATTAAATATCGATCTATCGAAATTCTGAAGCATTAAAGTTATTGGGTAAGTTTATAAGTGCTTAAACAGTGTAGATATTTACACGTTTATACTTGATCAAGATTAAATTCTTTTTGGCATGATTTTAATACTTGACTACAATTCATAATGCCTATAGTAGGTATTGTATTATTTAATAAGCATATTGTATCTTTTAATTTTTTTTTGTTGGTCCGATGATTGTCCTTTCACGTGTTGGTAAGCATCTCCGGGATAGGGTTGCCCGGCCCAAAAACACAAAACCGGACTCGGCGCTTCATTTGTCCGGAAATTTTACATTAAAAGCCGGACATACCTACGTTTTTTAATAGCTGATCATAGACTTTTTAAAGCCGGACTATGTTGCATACCTACTTAATTTAAAAAATACAATTAGGTACTAATTTAGATTGTTTATTTTGATTTTGTATTATGCTTTACTTGCCTTTGACTTTCGACTCGCGCGGCAGCCAGATACAAAGAGCAAGAAAAGCCGGACAGGCCGGGCGTAAAAATATTTGACCGGATACGTCTGTATAAAGCCAAACACGTCCGGCTAAAGCCGGATACCTGGCAACCCTACTTCCGGAAGTATTTACAAGCGATTTCATGAGAGTTAATGATGCATTGATGGTAGCAAATGATAAAATTTATTTATGTATCCTAAACTTATGGGCTTTATCTAAGCCCAATAATGTTATGTCCATAAAGCATATTTTTTCATTAAATTGAAAGAAAAAGAATACGTTTCTATTATTTAGTTTACAGTATAAATAGTAGGTATAGTTATTCTATGTATATATAACGTGCGACAATTTCTAATTACTAATGCCAACACAAACTTTTTTTATTGGGAACGGCGTCACAGGACACCATCTGTATATTTCAAAATTACTCTATTTCCCACGACCCAAAGACCGTTCGTTTTCTCCTTATTAGTGAACTAAGTGAAACTCGTGTTGCATTACTAAGTTTAAATGACGTTTATGTAAACGTTTGTAGTTTCACCCGACTCGCTGGTAATATTTTACCTACTGTAATACCTAAGTAAAGTTCATTAATATTTATCGCTCTTCTAATGGTACCTACTAGCCAACTGGCGGTAACTATTTTTGACAGGAAGGACAAAAAGATACCGGCAAAATTGTCGGAAACATTAATCTTTGAATCCCATTTGTTTTCATTACTTTTCAAATGATTAATGTTACCAAATTCAGAGCTCGGTGGTTCCTTGAATTATTGGAGAATAATTTAAAAAAATTTCAGCGGGGGCCGATTTGATAATAACGAATACGTACCAGGCATCGATCGACGGTTTCAAGGAGCACTTGGGCATGACACCCGAAGAGGCATATAAGCTGATTGTGCAAGGTGCCGAACTGGCGATTCGCGCAAGGCAACTTTATCTTGAAGAATACGAAGACTGTATAGATAATGGTCAGTAGGTATTAACCTAAATGTACTTACATGGCGTCGCTTCCAAAGTGACTTGACTTGATTGGGTCATTGCATATTTTATCAAAACGTGTCGTGTGGGTCGTGTTAAGTAATCTTCCTCTTTTAAGTTCACGATCCGCTAGCGGGTGATTTATAAATATTTTATTTGTATGATATTACACGTTGTACAGCTAGCATGTCATCAAATTTATCAAAGGCATCATAATAATAATTGTTATTTTTTAACTAATATACCTACCATATAGGTATAAAACCCACTGTTCATTTTCAAGCTACGTTAGGGTGGTTGTCGACCTAAAATGATTTTCTGTCTTATTCTTTACATAATCCTTCTTTTATTTAATACTAGCTATTCCCCCGCGCTAATTTCGGAATTCCCGCGGGACTTCGGGGTTACAATATAGCCTATGACACAAGTAACGTGGCTTTCTTATTAAAAGAATTTTCAAAATCGGTTCAGTAGATCCAGAGATTACCCCCTACAACGTCACAAACCCACAATTCACAAACTCACAAACTTTAGCTCTTTATAACATTGGTATAGATACACAGATAGGACATAGGTATTGCGCCTAAACGATGTAAGGACATAACTGAAAAGTTTATAATTATAAAATGTCAAGAATGTTTGCATTTTGCTGTAGAAGTAGGTAAATAAAGCCTGTGGGGTCCGCATGACCCACAAGGGACGGATGCAGACACGCATTAATTACACTCTCACGGCTTGTGCGGGGTTAAACATTAAACATATTTTATAGCGCCATACACATATCTATCTACCTGAGCAAACATTCATGAAGAAATTATCGATTTGAGGCATGTCTTCAACAAATACATAAGCTATAAGGTATTATGATTACATCTAGCTGACCTGTGCTGATATTTTCCACTATAGAATATAAACAATCTGACAGCTGTCGTGTTAGTTTGTGTGTAGTACCTACAGATTAAAATTAGGTTAACTGTTGTATTTTTATATTTTACTTGCTGTGCTCCTGCGGTTTCATCCGCGTGAGTTTCGGAATTCCCGCAGGAACTCCCAATTTTCTTTAATACAAACCTTCCCTGAACTTCCACAAATATTTCACGATTAGCTAATGTCATCAACAGATGGCATAGCGAAAACATTAATTATAAACTAACTTAGTAGTAGTGTTTTCGTTAGTAACGGGAAATACTTTAAAATACTGTTTGAATATTTATTTTTATGTACAATTAATAGAGATATGGCGTTGCTACAAAACACATTTGAGAAATAATACATAATATGATGGTGGTATGTTATCACAGACCAAAAGCCGCTAGTGGTGGGTTCCGTCGGGCCGTACGGAGCACATCTGCACGACGGCTCCGAGTACGACGGCAGTTATGCTGACACTACATCAGTTGAGGTAAAATTATCACCCGGCCTCGTTTCTACTGGGAGATCCAGGCCAGGTATTAGTAATGAATGCAGTCGGCTGCACCTATTTGGCACTAATTAGACGTTGCCTATTTCTAACACATTACTAATTTCTAATCCAGTTATTGACGAACCGAATCCCTGAAATAGGCGAGTTCTCCATTATAATAAATTTATCACTGTTTAACTCTATAGCTTAGGTAGTAGGCACAGTTCTTTAGATTTAAATTAGGTACACTTATTACCTATCTATCAAATATGTTATAGATAAACCCTGTAGTACATACATATAATATCATGCAAGTGATACATGTCATAATTAAACGCAACTTACCTACTTGTCTATAAATACGATTCACAGGATGATGGAAGCTAAAACTCCGGAACGCATCTATAATATTTTCTAAAAATAAGTTTGGTCTACAAATGTAGGTAATAAGTACATTTATTTGCAATATACCCATACTAGACCTAGATATAATTATTCAATTTAACGTCGTATAGTCGTGTATTTTATTTTATTTTATTGCGCTAAAAACTCGTATTAAAAGTTACCTACCTACCTACTTACATCAGTTTAATTTTAAAATCTGAGGCCTTTGGTTTACCTTTTGGCTTTGTGCCATTCGCGTTGGGAAGAAACAAAATTCTTTGCGAAAGAATGCGCCAAAACGACTATACAATTAAACTCGATATCAACATTCTACTAAGTACCTACATTATTTACAAATTTTAGTATTTGTGATGTTTCAAAAACGGCTCTACCCAGTTAATTGTATGCGTGAATAGGACTATAGGCGTTGTTAATCATTTATTTGTTATTATAAGATATTATCATATCATTGTAATCATTTTGGACGTCGTTGTATCTTATGGAAATAGTAATAAAGTTTAACGGCTAACAAAGATTTATATATTTTTGACACTAACTGCTAACAAAAGTTTAAAAAGGCAAATGACGAGATGGACAAGATCTACACGTGTGGTAAATAGTTGGTTAGTAGGTAGGTATTTGGATTTAATCTGTTTTATTATGTAACTGAAGTTGACATCATAAACCCACCTATTTTTTTTTTTCGTTTATATAAATTATAACTGTCAATTGAATGCTCCGCTGATTAACGATAGTCGTTACCAGACAATCGGTGAATATGAAAATCTACAGTAAATAGCGGAATTTTTTGTTCGTGCCATAAATATAGTAGGTACGTATATCGTAACTAGCTGTGCCCCACGATTTCACCTGCGTGAGTTTCGAAATTCCCGCAGGAACTCGAAACTTCTTTCATAAGAATTTTCTCCTTACAATAAATAACACGACAAAAAAAGAATTAGCGAAATTGGTCCAGCCGGTCACGCGTGGTGCCGTGACCAAGTGAAATAGGGATTCATTTTTATATATTACTAGTTGTGCCCCGCGGTTTCACCTGCGTGAGTTTTGGGATCAGGAACCTTTGCGGACGCAGGCAGAACAACTCGCCAAAGATTCATCACAATCGGACCAATGGTTTCGAACATTCATTTATAAAGTAGATATAATATATACCTACCTAGACCTAAAACATTGTCATTACCTTTATCAGCCGGTGTGCTCGCTTTTATTATTGTGCATGATGTGTAATACCGTAAACTGTGAATCTAACGACTTTGATTACCTACCTATACCTACTGTTCATTTCTTATTTTTAGTATTGCGGTGACACACTTTTCTCCGTATGTAGGTATAATATCTATGCCTTTATAATAAAAAAATTTACTAGCAGAATAAAGCGTATAAACCTTCCTCTTGAATCACTCTATCTAATGGTGATAAGGGCATGAAAATACGTTCAGCAGTTTTTGAGTTTAAGCGAACAGACATACACAGACGCGGCGGAGGACTTTGTTTCATAATATATAAGGATAGTTTCAACGTACACTTCATATCTGTTTTATAATCATAATAAATGTATTTGTATCTCGATATAGAATAGATAGAATCAACCGCCTATATCTTACGTATCTACACTATATTTTTTACACACAACCGCAACACATAAACTAATATTATCTAAAACGAAAAAACGCCAGCGAAATCGTAAAGAGAGTCGTAAAGTTTTCTCGCAATTTAAAATTTACATCGGCAATATGAAAAACTCCCTCGCCATTTCTCGCCTTTTTTTCGCTTGACAGCATTTGACTGGGGCAGACAGTTAATTAACGATACCTAGAACAAATGCACACTAAAAACAACCATGAAGTAAAAAAAGAATTAGAAATCTTTTGTCGGCTTAAACGTTCATAAAAATCAGATAAATGTTGCGGCAGTATTTTTTTTAATGGAGTAGGACAACATGGGCTATCTTAGACGTGGATTCA
Organism: Zygaena filipendulae; assembly: GCA_907165275.2. Taxonomy (NCBI): domain Eukaryota; kingdom Metazoa; phylum Arthropoda; class Insecta; order Lepidoptera; family Zygaenidae; genus Zygaena; species Zygaena filipendulae. Next base: position 7,840,885 of record OU015649.1, read on the forward strand.
TCACACCAGCCAGTGTAAAATTTGTCAAAAAAAAAATGTAATTTAATATCTGCAATCTTACAGACAATGCGAGAATGGCACCGTCCACGGATCCAGGCGTTGATTGAAGCAGGAGTTGACCTGCTGGCTTTAGAAACGATTCCTTGTCAAGAAGAAGCGGAGATGCTTTGCGACCTATTGCGAGAGTTTCCTAGCATTAAAGCGTGGCTCTCCTTCAGTTGCAAGGTTAGATATTAAAGGATTTTTATGAACTGTAATAAAGCTTTACCTCGCCCGATGCGAAATTAAAAGAGAACATTTCTTTCCCACCTTAAATTAAAGGTGCAAGTAACAATTGTTTGGATAGTTTATATTCAACATAAAGTTCACCGAAAGAGCGATCAAATATGTAATGAAAAGAGAGTTGTAAGTAATTAAGTATAATCGTATAGATCCCTACCTACTCGTAGTGCCGGATTAGTCAGAATCCACAGACCACGTAATGATTATACACGTAATTGAATAAATAAATAAGTGCCAAAAACGGTAACACTTGTCAATGGGTTTTTTTTATTTGCATGTGGCAATACTGTAGTTATGAAAAAGTAGGTATTAGCCTATTTCGCATATTCCCCGATGGATTTTTTTATAGCGGATGGCTCTAGTTTTACCTCTGTAAAGGCCTTAAGCAATAAATGTATTGAGTGTTAATTCGTTTCACAGGACAATCAAAGTATAGCGCATGGGGAGAGTTTCCAAAAAGTTGCCAAGAAATGTTGGGACTTGAACCCAGAGCAGCTGCTGGCTGTGGGGGTGAACTGCTGCGCTCCATCCAACATCGCTGATCTCATCAAGGGCTTCAACGATGATCGACCACACGATCCCATACCACTAATTGTTTATCCCAATTCTGGTGAAAAATATAATCCATTAATAGGGTAAGGAATACGTACCTATAGCTACATTTGTTTTTCCTGTGGTAAGGCTGTCGTGATTCGTGAGAGTATCCACCCAAACCTAAATCCATTTAAAGTGACATGACGCGAAATGAATTTGATTATTATGATCTCCTTGAATCACGTGTGTGAAATCTGGATCTAGTTAGTTAAGTTACCCCTTTACCCCCCCCCCCCCCCCCCCCCTTTAAGAGATTACCCCTTACAACGTCACAAACTCACAAACTTTTGCTCTTTAGGTATAATATTAGTATAGATACAGTCACCTCTATAAGTTCACAAAGTAGGTATATATAGATTATTCACTTTAAGTAGATACCTAGTCTGTAAAATTTAAAAATATACATAACTCTTGTGTAATAAATGTATAGTATAGTAGTATAAACATCATTTTATAAGCTCCAAGTAGGTATGTATTAATTGCATAACTTCTAGCAAAGCACAGACCTACCGATCGCAGCGTGGTCAACATACAAAATAGTCTACCTACTTACCTTACGTACGTACGCTTGGATCGACGTCCAAAAAGATTAAACAAGACCCAAGAGCTCTTTTGTCTAAGACATTAAAGAACTACCTACTTACTTAAGCAATGTGTACAGTCAGCATCAAAAAGATGTAAACTAAAGTTCAACGATTAGAACTAACAGGAAGTGTTTACATGTTTTTGATGGTGACTGTAGCTCTGTATATTTACTTAGTACCCTTACGTATCTTTTAGTAAAATACCACCTCCATTATTCTTTCCTAAAGACTAATTCGTAATGGGCAATGGCGAGATTTTTCGTTAGATGTCCATTGTCGAACCCTATTATGAGATCTGTCACGAAAGGGAAAATAAATTTACTAGAGAAGGTTACTACTAAAGGAAGTTAGAGCAAATGCTCTAACTTGACCAAAACTTTTTTTTGCTAGTATCCCAAGTATATTTTCCACAATATTCACAATACAGTGACTAAGTAACCAGAAAGCGTTTAATACATTTCTTTACGTTAATGAATGTTTTAGTGCGTGATGAATAGTTTTGTATGAGAAAATACCCCAGCGACACTGGTTTTCACCTGTTTTCATACTAAACTAAGTTGATGTCCCTTCTATCAGTTATTTTCTGTTCTGTGCTATACATACATAAAATAGGTAATAACGTGATGTGTGAATCAATCTAAATCATGTTATAAGGTTGTTAAAAATTGTTTAGTTGTAGATTTTATTACAGGTGGTGGTTCTAGAATACAGAAGATAGTCATAAAGAAATCCCATTTTTATACCTACTGCAAATTCGGCACCGGACGTTTTTTTTTTAATCAACCACCTCGCGATTGCGTGGGTTCATTAAGTTCACCGAGGCACCAACGTTTAAACATATTTTAATACATGAATGTAATGAAGTAGGTATTATGCAAAAAAATTCGGAACTATAAAAAGTAATTAAACCTCTATCAACTTGGGTACTAAGTTTCATTTATACTCGTAGTATGTAGGTAGTCAGTATAGTTATTAAGCATCGCAAGAAAATACATATTTTGGTCATTCCTAGTTGTCCTCACCGCCGATTATAAATGGAAAAAATACAAATTAAAATACCGACTCATCACCTTCGAGTTAAGGATGTCCCAGTTAAGGATGTCCACACATCATAGACTGAGACAATTACTCTACTACGAATGGTCCGCAAAAGTAGGGATTATATGTATTTGGTATTGGACTATGAAGGTTTTTCAAATATTGGCTGTATTTATATTGAGAGATGGTAACGCAGAAACATGTTCAACTACATAGTATATCAGATGCTATCACCTTTAGATAGACAGGACGCTTAGGCCTTAGACCAGCGAGAACCTAAATCAAAGTTTCTGGAATTCACGCTGTCTTACCAATTACTAAATTTAATTAAAAACAATAGTTTTATTAATAAGTCTGACGACAATAAGTACAATATGGTTTAGATGTTGTATTGTCATCAAAATCAACTTTAAAGTTAGTAAAAGATTGAGTAGACGTACAAATACTTACATTCCATTCCTAATAGGTACATGGCAAGTATTATAAATAACTGCCTACCTAATTCAATCAAGGACTGGCCCTAGCCCCTTGTCCCGGATTTCTTAAGACCTCCGGGAAAACTTTTGCTACGCCTAGATATAGATGTAAATCATAAATTACTTAATTTGCATCCGACGGAAAATTAGAAGAATACGAACGTTGTTTACAAATCGGTTGATTTACAAGATTTTCATAAAATTTATTTTTAAAAAAACAAAAAATGGCTTATTACAAAAGGCCAATAAAATGTTATAGGTACGTCTACGAAATTAAAGCACAAAAATCCTCCCAAACCCTTTTTTAAATGCTTATATTATAATAGTCAAAGTCGTCCATCAGTAAGGGAATTAGTAATTAGTTAAATATTAAGTCTATATTTAATGATCTCGAATCCTAAGGATTTTTATCAAATTATTTAAAATAGATAAGTAATAATAGGTAGGTAGGTAACTAGGTACCTACCTATAACTTATAAAACTTTCAAATTAAAAGTCAATCATTTATTATCACAATCATTAACGAAACTTACTATCCTTTAAAAAAATTAATTTTAATCATACAAAGACTTTTAATCTTAATATTTGCAATCCCGTTAACCCACAGAATCTTTAGAATCTTATACATCTATACATATAAAATGCTTTGTCCTGAATGACTGACTGACGGATCAACGCCTAAACCGCTGATCTGAAACTTGGAGGGTGTGTTCTTTGTAGGTATGACGTAGGTACCCGATACACAAGGATTTTTGAAAATTCAACCTCTAAGGGGGTAAAAAGGGGTTGCATAGTTTGTATGGAACAATTCCGCGGAACTCTGAAATTATCGCGGGTGGGTTAGTATTAAGATTAGGCGTAGTGGTCCTGTCAGTTAATCTCAATAGATCACAGACTCACAGTTCCCCTGAAGGTTTTGGACTGATGGCCAATGCGAACGAGTGTGTGGCTGCTTGTCGTCACAGGCCTGCGTCGTCAGGTATCGGCCGAACAGCCGCTATTCAGGCCGCTGTTGGCGCGGGTGAAACTGTCGATTGCCGCCTGCTAGTGTGTACTCAAAGCCGGTATTCGACCATTGTCGGCAGGCAGTAATCGCTATAATGTGTGGGCTATGCAAACCATGAACGTCAGGCCAACCGATAGGACCAGAAACTTCAGGCGGACAGTTAATGTGTGGGGCCCTTTTAAAATCAATTACCTCGATCGTCGCTCGATCGAGCTGACGCTGATGCATCGCTCGCTGTGTGCGTGGCGCATGCCTTGCATACGTATTATCTATAGTGAGCTACGTGTATTGTGTACCTTGTGAATGTAATTCTAATGTTTTATCAATGAATTTATTTTGCTCATATTTTGCAAACTACCGAACTTATAACAGATATTATTTTTTCACTTATCTTGTTTATTGTCATAACGTATAGTAATTTATTACTTTCATCCCTGTAAATATTGCAGCTAATTTTACCACATGTTATATTTGTTTACAGATGGATAGATCGTGACAAGTGCGAAGCTGTAGAAGGTTACATTCCGGAGTGGCTGGAGCTGGGCGTGCGCTACGTCGGCGGGTGCTGCCGAACGTACGCCGCGGATGTGTCGCGTATACGCAACCAGGTGCGCTGCTGGCGCGATAGGTACCGCTTTCACGCACAATACAAAGTTAACCCCGAATCTCTTATCAACTAAACGTCCAAAACCACGGGCCTGTTGACTGATTTATGTACGTTAATATTTGATCTGCTGCGAGTGAATTCCGAGTTGTAATTCAAATTTATTCACAGGCGTTAGTCCTGAGGCTTAGGGATTCTGTTCAGAAGACAGAAGCAGTAGTGGCAAAAGCTTTAGTAATTATAATAAATAACCTTGATATACTGATCAAATCGTTATTAGTTCAATATAAAATTCTGTGCCATTGTTTGATGAAGTATGTTTTATGTTTTTTTTTTATAATAAAGTTATATTACTTGCCCATAATTGTCTATGAGTTTTATGGTTTTATAGTATATGTAGTTGCCCCATTGATATATTAAAAAACCGTTTTTACCGGTTTTTTTAATCAATGAGTTGCCTGCATAAATTTTGAGCGCCATAAAACATGTCTTTGCATAAAAGTTAGGTTTAGCATAAACTGAATATACCAAGATTAATATTTTTTATGTTAAATAAAATCAATATTGCAATAAAAATATCCTTTAATTTTACTGCCTACCCCCTTAGATTCTTCCTATATCAAAATTTACATACAATATGTTTGCCTGAATGTTAGTCATTTAGTTTAGACTTAAGAGAGTGGCAAGCAGGTTGTTCTAAACATCTAAGATCCATGCATGTATTTCGTAAGGATATCACTACACAAAACAAACTACAAAGTCCTAAGCCGCGTCTGTCTGTATGTTGGCAATTTACTCAAAAACTACTGAAAGAATTTTTATGCGGTTTTCACCAATAGATAGTGATTTATGAGAAAAGTTTATACGTATAGTCTATCCCGGAATTCCCACGGGTACTCCGAAGTTACCGCGGGTGAAATCGTAGAGGACAGTTAGTATACATATTATAAATAAATCTTTGTGTGATACTTTTGAACTTCCTTAGTTACGATTCCTAATTGGTATATTTGCCTAAATTTAAATTTTAATTCGCTGCCTATTTACTGTTTAACATGAATGAAAAATTATTCATATATTGTGGCAACAGAAAAAAACCTTTTCAATGGATATTCATCTGACTCAAATTGCAATATTTGTTGCATTTTCCATAAACAATAAATAGGTAGCAGTGGCGAAGGTACCATACAAGCCGATTCCCACCGGCTTCCCTTCAGAAGTTGGGAACACAACCACACTCTCTACCGTAATTTAGAAATGGCATAATCAGTAATTTTTTGTAGTAAGTATTTCAGTAGAATCTACTGAAATACTACAAAAATTATCTCTACTGAGTAGAAAACATTACAAAACGCCTAAAGTATCAACAAAATTTGCTCTTCAACAACAAATTGTTATAAAACAAGCCGCTGGCGCGATCGGCTTTTTGGCAGTTAAACTTCCATACAAAATAATGCCATGACGTCACATCAAGGTCGCAGGCAGCCGGCTAAAATAGCTACTTTGGTAAGCCGCTACAAATCGAGTTACTCTCTCCATTTCACTCACGCGCACGCATTTTCTATTACTGTCTCAACAAATATCCTTATTGGTCCTAGAAATTCGAAACGAAGCGGACATTCTGAGATGACTGTTGACAGACAACTTGAGTTTATGACGAAAAAATTTAAAATTTGAATTTGTTAGTTAGTGTCCGTATTAGAATTTATTTCTTGGTATTAAATAGTGATTAGTATTAAAGTTGGACTTTTTTTTTGTTGTGTGTAGTGATAGTGAAAGCAGTTACGCAGACGTACGTTGAAATTAGGTACCTATTTGCGGTAAGTAGATAGTTTAATAAGTTGAAATTACGTATTTATAGTAGGTACCAAATAGATTTCCGGCTTGCCTCTCTCAATATTCCACCCTTCGCCACTGATAGGTAGGTACAGCAAAATTAAGCATATTCAAGTTTTAGTAACATTCATGCATAGGCGGTTCGTTTAGTATAATAAGCATTCAGCATACACAATAATAATCAGTCTTTTTAATGTCCCTCTGATGAGGCACAGGCCTATCCTAGTGCTGTGTGTGGATGAAGCCTGGTGCGGATTTGTGAAAGTTCGCACACGCTTTACGTAATGTAGGTTGCCTTACTATGTTACCTTCGTTGTATTGCCTGTTCAACGATGACGTTTTATATTCGTATGTAGATCAGAAAGTACGAATCAAGGTACTATCGAGTCCCCGCCCTCTAAAAACAGGTGTGAATTCTACCGCAGTATTACCAAGGCTCATTAATATGGCAATATTCAACCCCTAGCTACGTAAAGTATCAATCTTGTCTCCATTTATTATTATGACGCATTGAACCTTGAGAAAATTGACTTTTGCAGCCCACTTTATAATAGTGTATTGTTTTTAAGTGTCACGTGGTTTTACACCTACGTGTTGTAGAAGGGTTGCGCTTCAATGAACACTCACTGAACCGTAACTCTGTGATTAAACATTCTAGGTAGCTGTTCGCCGCTTTATCCCATCACCACTTTATGAATAGATAAATACAAGACAACTGCGGTTTAATTACGTACGAAGTGATTTATATCACCTAGCTAACATTGTTATTTATGAGTTTAAGGACACTAATAACATAATATACCGTACCAACGTATACTGCTCCTATATCATCCTAATTTTATCTATCTATACCTAAAATGAAACTGTAGAGGGGTCAATTCTGTACATTGAATATATATTCAAAATTAATATTGGAGGATGAATGGTGATCGATACTGATGCCAAAAATGCAATCACTAAATTTTTGTCTGTCTGTCTGTCTGTCTGTAGTGCACGCATGGGTCAAAATCTACTGAATTTTAACCAAACTTGGTACGATTGTAGTCCATACTCCTGGGCAGGTTATAGGCTATATGTAACATTACGCTAAGACACATAGGAGCTGAGCAGTGACGATAAATTTGAAGCAAGACGGATGAAAATGCGCTTTTGAGCTCTTATCCTCGCATACGTTTACTCAATCACGCAAAAACGGCTGAACGGATTTGGATGAAATTTGGCATGCACGTTGTCAGGGGTACAGAGAAGGACATAGGGTACTTTGCATCCCGGAATTCCCGTGGGAACTCCAAAATTACCGCGGGTGAAACCGCGGGGCACAGCTAGCATAGTATATAAAACAAAGTCGCTTTCCGCTGTATTATGTCTGTCCCTATGCTTAGATCTTTAAAACTACGCAACGGATTTTCATGCGGTTTTCACCAATAGATGAGTGATTCATGAGAAAGGTTTATATCTATATTTTATCAAGGAATTCCCGCGGGAACTTCGAAATTACCGCGGGCGAAACCACGGGGGACAGCTAGTTAATATTATAAATGCGAAAGTGAGTTTGTTTGTTTGTTACGCTTTCACATACACGTTGTCAGGGGTACAGAGAAGGACTTATAGTACATTTTCCCTGGAATTCCTGCGGCAACTTCGAAATTAAAGCGGATGACACTTTATCTCTATATTTTCATTAATTTGAAAAAGCAAAAAAAAATGTATCTATTGTTTTTTATTTTCTAACTGACGGACTAATTAAATAATAATAATTAATTATTAATTATCTATCTATACTATAATAAAAGAGTAGAATCCGCGATTCTGTCCATTGAATATTTTTACCTAAAATTGAGAGGGGTGATAAAAGAAGAGTAATCAAGTCCAAAAAAAAGTTTTTAAAATTCTTTTCTGTCTGTCTGTCTGTTCGCGATAATCTCTGCATCTACTGGACGGATTGTCATGCAGTTTTCAGTAGTAGATTAAGCTAAGTCTGGAGCGACATATAGGCTTGTTTTATTGTTTCATCGAAATAGGACAAAGGAGAAAAAAGTTATCATCAGTTAAAGACTTCAGCGCAATGCAATGCCCGAAAGCTTCGACATAATGTTGCATAACGAACATGATAAAACCTTTTTAGAGATAATCATTTTTTTTTTGTAATTGATTTTTCACGAAGTGACAGTTTTAAGGCTTGGAGAGACAGATGATGTGATTATATTTTCTTTGAGACTAGAGAGTATATAACCACTACCTACGTTTTAAAAGAGTGAGAAACAAAGTGAGAAAATCTAACGTCATTAGGTACTGACGTACTGACATCTCAGAACATTAACAGGTCTCAGAAATTCACGCGGGTAAAACCGCGGGCACCAGCTAGTTATTAATAAGAATTTAAATTTTCAAAAATCGTCAACATCCCTATTCTTGTCAGCTAGAAAAATACAGTAGGTACTATAGGTAGGTAGGTAAAATAATAGTCAATATTATGTAAAGTAATTTTCTGCGAGTGTTTCATGTTTGCTTATCCGACTTTTACGAGGTAGTAATTTTTCACAGAGATGGCAGAGACTAGAATCGCTAATGTATATCTACTAAAGGTATCCCAGCACATAGTGTACTAAAAGAAACTATTCGCGCCTGGAACCGCAAAACCGCAAACAACATGTAAAACCTAAGTATTTCTCAATTATATTCTTCTTCTTAATTATGTATGGAAAACTATATGTATTTAATCTGCCATAATATGGATAGTGGATATATTAATCGATATCAATCTACTCTTTTGAATTAAACCAAATTACTTGGCACTGGCGAAACCATTGTCCGAATCATATAATAGAAGCTAATTAAAAATTGAGCTACGTTTATAACGTTTTGAATATAGCTAACGGCTGAAATCGACAAAAATTAAAAGTAGTTTTCTACGAAACGAGTTTTGAAATAGCCTCCAAGTGATTACCTTCTCTCTGATAGCCTCCCTGTGTGGTCTAGTCACATGCACAGTATGTCATGCCAAGAGTATATATGTATATACTGTCATGTCATGGATGACAACGAATCATAGACAATGTGGTTTAAAAATAGTAAAAGACGTGTTTCAAAAGAGGCAACGTTTAATTAATACTTGTAAAGCAATATGATTACCTTTAAGGCCATTATGGGGGTCAAACTAATACCACCCGCTATTAAAATTTTTTATCTTCTAAGACATTTCATTCGATAGGAAAATAATGTATAAAAATGGTAAATACTAAGTTTTAATGTAAATACTGCAGTAGGAATGGCAAAATAATATAAAAAAAGTTTCATTGAAAACCGCCAAAACTGGTCGTTACGGGCACTTAGTGTAAAAAAAAATATACTCAATCAATATTGTGTGAATATGGTGGATTTTGCATAATAGTGATCCATTACTGATGAACAGTGTGCGGAAACACTGAAATAAGATGAAATAGGGCGTCCATCGGGAGGTTTTCGTTTTACTATACAACTTCCCACAGAGCGTCTTATTAAGGTTCAACTGTGAAGATTTGCTGCCAAAAGATCCGGTAAAGCATCGAAATGCATCTCACCAATGCATTTCGATGTAATTAACTTCAGAAGAAGAAATATACCACTGAATTGGGTGTATGGACTAAGTTTCCTTCTGCCTTCCCCGAAAGGGGTAAATAAACTTCACCACCATCTGCAGATTTGCCTTTTTTACATATTCTCCTTGGACTGTTTAAATGAAATGTGAGAAAAAACTTTTATATGTAGTTTTATCAATGACATTCTATAAAATATCATTGAGTTTTATAGGTCGATCCTTGTAGGGCTTTACTATGTTAACATTTACTTTCCTTGGCGTCTCTTAACAAATCGTTTGATTGTAATGCGGCGATGGCGAGCGTTCGTTCCTGTTTCTCCTCGTCGAGTTGTTGGTGCAGGTTTTTAAGTTGGAACTTCAATGTTTTCACCTCGTTCTGTAGCCGCATGACGACGGTCCACAGGCTCGCCGAGCCGTGGGGCGAAGCGGTGTGCACCGGCAGCGAGGGCGACCTCACTAACGCCTCTATCGACACGGATGGGTCGTCGTCGCACTCTGAAAAAATATTGCCATCATTATCTTCCTTAATATACGAGCTCCGTGAAAAGCTTCAATATACGACTTTCTTTTACCCACCTTTAGTAACTTCTTAACATCTAAACACATATTGGTATATAAATTATTGGTTTATATATATTTTTATTTGGAGATTTCAGTGAACACAATAATTTTATTCACGAACAGTGATTTAATTACCTTTAAATACCTAATTTATTGAATCATTCGAAATTTATATAGCGGCATAAAAAATTCAGGTAATTTATATGTACGTTTCAGCAAAGATATTTTAAGTATTATTTCAGAGCATACTAGACGCTTAATATGATAAGGTACGAAAGTGTTAGGCAGCTTGCGTTAGTGACCTAGGTGATTGACTTTAGATCTATTTACACACCGTTGAGGTGGATGGTGCAAAACCACGTGCATTATTCTATATCTTTACGGCGTTTAATTCATACAAACGTATTCCTCTCTGTTTTCTCCTTAGTTAATAACGCCAGAGCAAATATTTTTTTTACTGTACAGTATGTAATACCCCAACCATTATTGTTTTTTTGTAAATTAATTATCATATGAAAACACGTGGATATTTATTCCATCACTATTGGTTCCTCAAAGTTAGCACGGGAAACTGTGCTATCGCTGCTTCTTTCTTTTTCTTTAATAATGGCGTCTATACCTAATTATAATTTGCCAATGACAATGTTCCTTAATAATAGAAATCTCATCATCTACTCCTTCAATTATGGCGGCACGCCAATGACAATGTTAGATTGTTCCCCAAGTTAAAACATGGCTCTCTTGAAAGCCAGTTCCCTGCTCTGGGTCCAAAATAGATGCTGAAAAGTGACTGAAATAACGAAGACAACGTGACACGCGTGTTTTCGGAACGCAGAAACTGTGCTATCGCTGCTATCTGATTAGATTTACTGTCATGGCGACTTTGTACTGAATGTCTAACTTTGACAAGGTATTTTGTTTTCAGCTATGTATTTCATGTTTTTGCATTCAATTCTACCTAGTGTAACCTAGTAACCAGAGAGAAGGTAATCACTACGCTAGTAACCCTTTACATCTCTACAATAATAAAATTATGATAACTATAACAAATAAGATTACGTTTGAAGGAGACAGGTTCAGTTATTTTATTGCAAAAGTTGACAATCTTGTTCAATTAATTATCCGGTATAGGTAAATAACCTTTTATACCTACACTTAATACATCCCCCCCCATCTGCTCTCAGCTAAGTTGACAATCTACAATCGTTAACGTATAGAAAACCGATCGTAATGTCATGTGGTCATGTACAATCGTCCAATCAAACGTCAAGTCAACGGCTCAGTTTCTTAGTTTTCTATGCGTTAACAATTGTAGATTGTTAACTTGGCTATAAGAGAGGTGTTGTTTTTTGGTTTTTTGGAAACATCGCGCTGAATCTTCTAGATGAATTTAAACAAAATTTGGTATGTTAAGCAGCCTTTGTCCTGGGTTAAAACCGGATACTTTTAATCTTGGCACAAAAGAGATGAATCCGGTGAGCAAAAGTTTGTTATAGATTATTTATGAGTCGAAGTGAAGTGTGTTATGTACAGGTAACTAAATCCATATAAAAGTTGCAGTTACATAAACATTTATTTTTCTGAATATAATAATTCTTAAACAACAATAAAATTTTATATAAAAATAAATACATACACATAGCAATTTAAAACATAATTAATTTTAATCGAATATACAAAGGATTTAACAGGTGGTGCTTAGGTTAATGCGGATACTTAATATAAAATTAATAAATTCTACTTATTTATAACAATGATATACATAAGTGTCTATGTTTTACAGAGCGAATAAAAAATTGCGTTTTATGGATTAGCAGTATTATATAAGATGTTGTAAAATTAGTTGCAAATATTTATAGGGCTGAAAGAATATGTTATAATAAACAGAACAAATTATATTATAAGTTCGGTAGTTTTTCAAAATATGAGAAAAATAAATTTATTGAAAAAACATTACAACTGCATTCACAAGGTACACAATCTACGTAGCTCACTGATAAGCGGCACGCGCTACGCACATAGCGAGCGACGCATCAGCTGTTCAGCTCGGTCACGGCTCGGTCTAGCGACGATCGAGGTCATTATAAACTGTAAAACGATTGATCGGCGAGCGCCTTCACAGGCTGTTTTCATTTTAATGGATTTATTTAGTTTGAATTTTTTTTATTTCTTTTTTATGAACATGTTTATAACCGTGTATAGTTTCAACCCAGTAAATATTTGCAGCTAATTTTACTACACCTTATAGTATACGTAAGTCTGTGGGTGTTACAGAGGTGCTGTGTTTTGAAATATAATTACTCGAGCATGCATTTAAAAATAAAATGTATTATATCTACAACGCAGGTGTTATTAGGACCAACCGTTCAAAACTATGATTTACTTCATTTACAAGTTTAGTTTAACTTATACAACTTGCTGCTTGGTTTGTTGAATATAAATTCAAGGAGTTGCATATGATAAAGGCAAAGTTTAAACTGCAGGCGGATCAAACCGCTTAGTTGCCGGATGAGAGAATAAATACATTATTTTGAAAAAGTAAAAGACTAAGGTTCAAATTTGAATATACATTTTATACCACTTATATGTAAGAAACACACAAAATGCCTATTTACAGGTGACCAAAAAGTAATACTGACTAAAATTTTTGCTGATGTTTGTAACAACTTCGGAGAAACATAGTATAGGTGCCTAATCCAGAAAGAAAGTATTTCTTTATAAAATATTATTTCACAAAAACTAACAAACTGAATTTCAAAGATTTTCTTTGGGGAAAACATTGCTCTGTAAAATCTGCTTTTGAACATGATTTATTTAAAAATCGACTGCCCTACGGAAAAAACAAAGCAACTGACATTTCATTAAAAATTAGTTTCTTTTTTTGGTATTTTTGACACTTTTCACGAATAACGGACGTTCCTACATACTCACAACTATACAAAAAGGATTTTTTTAGTCTCAGAGAAATTAAAATTGAGAAAATCGTCTAACTATGGAAAAATTGTTTTAAATAAAGCGATTTCCAGTTTTTTGCTCCTCCTGTAAAATTTATTCCGCTGCATTTACTTTGTTTTTTGTAGGGCAGCCGAAACATAAGCGATCTCTTATTTATTATACAGGGCTTAACAGAAAAAATTTATAGTCACATTTTATATAAAAATGTGACACCTATGTAAGTACCTATAATTTCACCAGCACGATGAAAAACCTCAACCATCTCAAAAGATCGCTGCAATTATAAGTTTAAGAAAACTTGAATATGCTCAAATTGCAGCGATTATTCATCGATGATATATTATCGCATCGCATAGTGGCGCAATCTAAGTAAAAAGTGTTCGTGTGTTTCATTACTAGTAAATTAATTTTAACGGAAAACATTTAAAAATATTTTTCTTTTATATTTTTTGGTATAAAATTCTGGAAAAAGGTCTCTAAACACTAGTAATTAATAATGTAGTAATAAGTACATTTATTACCAGCGCCGACTCTTCAAAAATGACTATATTTTTTAGTTACACGCATTATAAGTTTCATTGTAGGTAAGTTCTAAAAACAAAATAAATTATCGTAAAGCAGATGTTACAATAGTAAAATTTGTAATTAGGCAAAATAGTGCCTATGGGAATTATAGTGGGCCGCCCCAAACTGTCGTTTTTATCTCCGTCCTGTCGTGCCCTCAGAGTTCCAACTACAGAAGTTGTTCGTGATTTACGTGCGATTTAACTATGCGGCGAGCGGAGCGGAGAGAAATCATCCATTCAAACTACCTTTATTAATGCTGCACCATTGTTTTTTTCTTATAAAATTCAATGAAATAAAGACTTCCAACAAAACAAGTGCTCAACAACTTCGTCCAATATCAAGGATTCTTTGTTCATAAAGGAGCATCCTAATTGACTCGTCAACGCCCAACCGAAACTGCCGAGACTACTAATAATATAAATACAAATTAATTTAGTATAAATATTAATATAAGTTAAAGTTGGAGAGGAACTTCCTCTTGTGATGTTTTTTCGACATTCCACCATCAACACCAGTTTCAGCATTTGTCCAAATTTCATACTCTGGCGTTGAAAAGGAATTTTTATGGAAGTACAGTTAGTTTTGAAGAAGCGCTGAAAATTAGTAAGTATTCGTAGGTAGTCTCCTTTTCCAATAAAGAAACACATACTCATATTTGGAGGTTATGGTTAATTAAACACACACTCTGGGCGACCGAGCTTCGCTCGTAGCGCCATCTGCTGTTAAGTAGTAAAGCAGTACCAAACACTCATTTTTTCATTGCCTGAAAGCACGGATAAAACGACGTTTTCTAAAAATGAAACCTAGCTAGATCGATTAATCTCCCCGGAAACCCCCTGCATACTAAATTTTATGAAAATCGTTAGAGTCGTTTCCGAGATCAGATTATATAATATATATACTTATGTGTATATACATATTATATACATAAGAATTGCTCATTTAAAGATATAGATAGATAGTAAAGAGGGTGACAACTGACACGCGGATGAAACCCCGTGAGTCAGCTAGTATTTAGATAAAATATGAATGAAATTTTATGATACGAGTGTCTACAACCCAGATATAAAATGACCCCCCGTTTTTGTCAACTTCACACCGGGAGCCATGACCGATATCACATCCGCGTGTAGATGAAGCACGCGTGCACAATGGCCGACGCTCGTCGAGGGCGAGCGGGGCGCGCTAATGAATTATGTATTATCTTAAACCATTATACACAAAGCAACGGAAGCCACTCTAGCGAAAATGGGAGATAACATCAAATATATCAACTTTACCTCATCGGTTAACCTTTTTTATATAAACGGTTAAAAATCTACTATAAGAAGATTGGGGTGTATCTTTTATAATTAAAAAGTAATTGCTACCCTGTAAACAAACTGTAGGTATATGTGATAATATCCATTATTTAACTTTGGAATAATTATGCAAATTTATTATCCTTAAATTTTACAAGAAAAATCAAACACTGTAATTGGACTATTAATTAAATTTCGTATTCCTATTTTGCATCGTATGCGTATAATTATAATGATCAGCACCAATTTATAATTATTAATTAAAATCTCACATGAGCGGTGTTGATTTATAGAGCTATACCGTAGTGGTAGAGTGACACCACGACCGCCATTACGTGCATTATTTATTACCCATTAAATTGGTGACTTACTAAAAAATTTAAATGTAAAAGAGTGTTTGTTTTGTTCATTTGTGCTTTAACGTGGCAACGAGTTGACGTGATTTTTTTTTCACAGATGACAGTATCACAGACCAAGAGATAAGATCCTGGCCTGACCTGACTGTGTGATACGAAAGACTTTTGGACATTGCTTTAGACAATATGAATAAATTTAACTACCTAAATTTATTTAACATACTAGCAAACCGCCCCAGCTTCACACAGGTACAGTGTTCTTGACACTTGGTATGTAGATATTATATATTTTAAAGTTTTGAATCATGATTACAAAACATCGCTATTTCTATACGATCCATTTATAAATTTACTTAGAATTCATACATTATAACCCTTCCATAAGAAAATTAAATGAAAAACCGCATTAAAATCAGTTGCGTAGAACTAAGCGGAGCTAAATAGCGTTATTAGCGACTTTTTTATATTACGTATTTAGAAACACATAAACAATAAAAACGTTAAACGTAGGAGAATCCATTACAAATACTATATTTATTTTCTAAATAAATTATTATTTAATATATTTTTTTATTATTTACTTTACTTTGAAGCAAAATGTAGGTAAGTATGGTATGGTAGTAGGTATCACCTTAAGGGTTATGTGCAATGCGCGTCAATGACATCATTTATTATTATTTCTCCCTACACCTGGGTGGCCAAAAATTTAAAATTATTTGAGTAAAATAGTTTAAATTTCCTGACCAATGTATCAATTAGTATTGATATTTGACGCGAGCGATATTTGATGCACTTTTTCCTAAATCTCATCGTGGCAATAGGTAAAAGTTCTTGAAAAATTAAAATATTATAGATTTCGACCAGTTTGCCATCTTAGTGCTACAGGAACGTCGAGTTACCACGAGATGTCCAAAAGTAAAATTTTGAGGTCTCACATTATGGAAATCACCCTCATGTAGGTATAGGTACGCTAAAAAAATTGCTTTTATGGAATAGGTAATTATTTCTGTAGATAAAGGTTCATTAATCTTAGTTTAAAAAGTATTTTAATATAAATTATTAAAATTATAATTGAAATATACCATGGTATCATTTTTAAAATAGGTACCTACTAAAAAGTATGTAACTATTGAGTGCTACTGATCATTAGCGAGTGAGAGCGAGTTCGAGCGCAATAGTCACAATCATAATCAACTGTAAAATCGCGGTACCCCTTTGCATTTATGGCGTCTAAGTTTTACTTTTGGACGTCACTTGTTCGACCACTAAAGTCTACTGTATTGGGTGGGTGTCCGGAGTCAGACTGCATTGTAAGATTCATCTGACCATGGACAATGGACATGTTCATGTGTTCATATTTTAGATCCTTAAACGATTGTCAACGCTATAAAAATAACACGATCGAAGATAATACGATGTTGACCAATCGTTGTTAAAAAAAATGATAGTCCAGTGTTCAAACTAAAGAATTTTTTTCAATAGCTAGCTTTATTGTCAAGCGGAAACGCATTTTATCGACCACTATAATTATTGTTTTATACCTACTTACTTATGTAACATTGTACTGAATGCTGATTTTTTATTAAAAATGTTGCCAGTACGACCATAATAATAGTTTCTTTTCTTTGTTAAGGCTTTCATTGTTTCAAGCATTGTTTATGATAAGTATGAAAACGGTCTTATTTCCATGTTTGGACTTAGTATAAGGGTAGGTAAGGTTGGTCGTCATTCTCATAAGTATATCAAAACAACAGCATGGGGGAAGTTCCCAACTATTTCAGATCTCCCTTCATATCGTTAAATTTAAATTTTTATTTTACGAATTTTCATTAAAAATCTTAATAATACCTACCTACCTATACTTAGCCTGTTTCACGTCTTTTTTATGAAACAATTTTCATAATCGTAAAATTTTTGTTTAAGACTTAAGAGTGAATTTTCCATAAAAATAAATTGACACTATCAAAAAAGTTTTTATGTGAATCGTAGTTAGGTTTAAAGACGTGCTCTGTAGATGCATTGTCTACACTAATAATTTGTAGGGAAAAGGGGAATTTCTGGAACTACCGTAACGATTAAAAAAAATATTTCATGAAGCTACATTGTCCCTGACTAACATGTTATGTTATGTTAGAATACTTTAAGATAATTAATTTTTAATTGATGTATCTAAAACAGTGGCGAGAACAGTTTGCTGTAAATAAGTGTAAATATTTGGTCAGGTAAGCTATTTGTCTTTATTCAAAGTGTTTAAACAAGTAAAGCGCCGAAACCGCTTGTCGCATTGCTGCTTCCGATGTTGTCATTGTATGTACCTATCTAGTATCTACACAACACGTGTATCCCAAAGACTGTTCATTATTTATTTGTTCCGGAACGTAATTATAAGTGAGCCGTCTTCAGTTTCAGGTTTCCGTATTGTTTCTGGACCAATAAAATATATTACAATTTAAGAACAATCATGAGTTTATTTGTTAGTTATTTTATACCGAAATAATACTTAACAAATTGATAATTTCAAACGTATTTCTCACGGTTTTAAAACTTTCATTTATGAAATAGACATTAATCTGTCAAAGTGTAAAAAATTTATTGTTTTGAAAAAGTTGGACAACATTGCGTGCGTCTTATAATATTACATAGGTATACTGTAGCCACTGTAGGTATGTAATTGTTATTATCCATAAGGTTAAAATTAGAAGTAAGAATATATTGAAAGATCTATGGATGGATTTTTTCTTTAAATTAATCCAATACATAATGATAATAATATATTAGTGGACAAATTACAAGCAAAATAAATAATAATAATAATAATCCACTTCACAACACACAGATCTACTTGATCCCACACTAAGCTATAAGCTTGTGTCGTGGAAACCAAGCAAACGTGGTATATGCTAAACATATTATTACATATATAATTATAAATTACCTATTATTTCTGAAACACAGTTAGCCAGTAGGTATTCCAATAAAATGAAATATCATTGCTTATGACACAAATATCTACTAAATATTTTACATAAAAAAACGGTTTGCATTCCGTAGGATAAGATAGTAGAGTTCAATGAAACTTAAATGGATGGATTGGCTTTTCACACATAAATAAGTATAAGTAATACTGAATTTCAATATTAATAAGAACGGAGATTGCCCAACAATTCAGACACACCAACGCAATATCATTAAAAATTGCACATACAGTGTTAATATTATGGTAAGACCAGTTTCACCATACAGCATAATTATGTTTATGATATTATGAGATAAGTAGATATCTGTTTGCGGCGAAACCGACCTTAATAATCCCTTCACATATTTCGCACAATTCGTTAACTATTATAACTAGTACAACACTATACCAAATAGTATAAAAGCAATATCAAAATATAAGCATTTCATTCATGATCATTAGGCTAGGATAAAAGGATATATTACTAAAAATTTTTTTTTATGATAAGCTTTGGTTAAAGTTCCCGTTTTCAATCAGAAATGCACTAAAGACAAACACGCACACCACCTTAACGAGTTACAACTAAATAAAATAAAAAAAGTTTTCAAACCACGCCGAATGGTGGGAAAGGACAGGTAACAAGGTAGATCGAGTCATGATGGGAAGCTTAATGTCAATCGAAATGGTGCGATTTGGTGAGCTGTTTGACAAAAGAGCCGCAGCACCACGTGGACGATCGGGCCGAGCGGGACGAGAGAGGCGTGAGCGGCGCCGCGGGGATGGTGGCCCGCAGCGGCGCCAGGGTCGGCTGCGACCCACTGCGGCGCTCGCGACCCCCGCTCCACTTCGACCTAGACTCTTCCGAGCAATCCCACAGACTGGGATTCGAACGGTTAATTTGGAACTTCCTCTCCGCTAGCAGCCGCCTCGCCTCCGGCCATCGGTACAGGTACGCGTCCGCAGCCGACGAGCTTTTGTTGCGCTTCACTTTAGAAGGCTTGCTACATCCGATATACTCGGTCACGTCGCCCCTTTGTACCGTCGCGGTCGGTGCTTTAGTATAGTTATGGTGGAGCGAGTTAGTAGCGGGTGCATGACATTGTACATTACCAAGAGATAAGTGGCCGCAGTCCACTGCAGGTAGCGATATAAAGGCAGCCGCATGTAACAAAATAGAAAGTCTCAGATCTAATTCACTAAAAGATAGAAAACTTTTTGTGGTTTAAGTCTTGAAATTTACTCAGGCATATACCTAATCATAGAGGAAACTTAAAATACGAAAAGTAAAATTGTTAGATGTAGGTATGCGTGTAAATTAGTTTTTAATGCGTACCATTTGGTTTGAGTGAGATTCCGGGCGTTAAACAAAATTACTTAATTTTTATTATAATGTCGTAGGTATAATAAAATTATTTTTTACTATTCTTATAATATGAAATGTTTGTTAGGTAAATTCAAAAATAAATTTTAGGTACACAGACTTTAAGACTAGCTTTTTGTACGTAATTTGAGAAAGCTACTAAATTAATGAAGCTAAAATAATACTGACGAATGTTGTACCGCCTTCGCTTAAAATATCTACACATTATATTATTATTCCAATAGGCGAGAGCAGGGTCTAGGTACGAGTACTATCATGAGTATTAAATACGACAGAGCATGCTGTAATTCATGCATTTTAAATATTTTCGACGATACGAGTGAGTATAATAATTCTAAATAACAAACCTAATAATAATACCATAATATAAGTCCACAGATTACGTATATATATTGAAATCTGCGTATATCTTCATAATTGTTATATGTATGTATAGTTTGAACAGTACATAAGTTAAACAATAAATAACACCAACAGCATCGTATACATAACAACAATTAAAATAGGAATATCCAAGCGCTTTACTCTATGACTAGCGACATATAATTTGGTTTAATATATTATTATTATTTTGGTTATGTGTATGAAATACAATGATCTCTCATTCTAAGAACCAACTGATTATACGATTTCTTGACTTCGCGTGTCTCCTCCTTGTCGACTCGAATAACTCCAGCGGTATATTGGGTACTGCATCATAATAAATATGTTATTTGTTAGTAAAAATTATACTCATCTAATTTTACTATTGCATAATAATATTATTGTGTAAAATAAATAAGTTCTAAATCTTGGCAGTGAATGTTAGTCGTTGCATTATTGGTCGTGACGTAAAATGAAATTTAATAGTGAGCATAATTGTTATTTAAAAATATAATATACTTATATACTTATATGACTTTTGTGGTGTGCTAAAATACATACACCCGGTTTCTGAAGTGAGTAATGAGTATACTCAACACATAATAATATAATAAAATCTTCTTATTTCTACTTATTTCGTACATAAGTAGGAATAAGGGTTGAGTATACATAACAAAGTAATTACACTTAATTAAGCGGGCATTCTCATTTCTGTAAGACATGGTAAATGTAAGCAAACTAAATCAATCAACTACTCCGAACTCGACTCCAAACGCGCGTAATAGAAAATAAAATTCACATTTTTCTAACCCCTATGGTTATTGACCAAACTGATTATCTGCTTGATCAGATCAGTCATCAGACCGACTAATTCCTACCGCACTTATTATAAAACACTACGACAAAACTATATGTTACAGATCACTGTCAACATCTATAACGATAGAGGAAAACATTGCAAAATTATTACAGTCAGTCACGGCTCGATTTCAAAACACAAATTCTTTATATTTTTACTCTTGCCACAAACAAAATTGGGTATTATCCGGGGTATAAAAATCAAAATTCTAATTA
This sequence comes from Zygaena filipendulae, assembly GCA_907165275.2. Taxonomy (NCBI): domain Eukaryota; kingdom Metazoa; phylum Arthropoda; class Insecta; order Lepidoptera; family Zygaenidae; genus Zygaena; species Zygaena filipendulae. The sequence goes on from OU015649.1 coordinate 7,862,393, forward strand.
GTCCGTCAGTTAGAAAATAAAAAAATAATAGACACGTATATTTTGCTTTTTCAAATTAATGAAAATAAACATAGATAAAGCACAATCCGGTATAAGCCCCGTACAAACTGCACCGGGTTGTGACGTCAACGTCACGCGAAATTTCAATTTAATGTATGTTATTTATTGTTATTTTTTGATTACGTAAAAAAATAAAAAATACGTGTCCAATATTTTTTATTAATCTACACGGCGAACTAAAAAAAATTTAGTCAGGTAGCCAAATAACTACGTACGTAAAGAAGCGACACTCCGCCCATCGCCAATTTTGTGCTTAACACTTTGGTAACCTACATGGAAGTACCTACTGTTTCCGGTTCACTCATGACATAGAGATAATATCATGCGAAACGGTTATGGCCAATGGAGGCTGTTAAGAAGACGCAAACAAATTTTATTTCGACAAACTCTAAATGTATGATCGAGTACGAAACAAAGATAGAGCATATCATAACGATACTGACCATCATTTTTTATACGACCCTCTTATTTGTTTTAATAAGCTAACAAATTGGAGCACTTCAAGGTCATTTAATCTTTAAGATCTAGTAAAAATAGCATTCTATTATAGAAGATGTTTTTTTTTTTATTATTAGACGAGATTATGAACAAACATCTGACGAATTTTATCTAAAAAAATGGCGTCATTGTCTGTACTGTTCTGCTCTATCCATGTCTATTACTTGATCATGACAGCTTAGCACATAACAGCACTGTATTAATTATGTATTTATTTATTATGGTGACAGACTTACCGGAACTGACGGCGTTTCTACACCGCGCCGAAGTGCAATACGCTTCGATAACTTTGAGGATGAGGGCGTCCTCTTCGTACGAGTTCGATTTGCGTTGGTGAGGCGCGTACGGGTGCGTGGGCCCGATGTTCTCGTCGGAGCCCACGGTGAACGACTGCGGCCTGAGAGGTGGCGCCGGTCGCAGGCAAGTTATACTCCACCCTGGAATTTATGGCATTTTGTATTCTGTAATCTATTGAATCTTATCCCCACGCCATTGGCGGCCCTAGGCAATGCAAGTCTCGGAATCCCTGTCCAAGAAAGTCTTATGTCGGCACTAATGTGTGTAAAATACACAAATGACGGCATTCATGAATGAAAAATATAATAATGATAATAGTCGACTTATTTTTCTCACAGACAGCAGGAAATGGTAAAAAGTGCTCACGAGCTGTTGCCTACATGCCTATTTGGATAATCCGAACTCCGTATCCATAAAATTAAAGCAATAGTTGATTACATGCTCATTATATCTATCACCAAAGGTATCTGTCGTTTTTTATTACCGATGTGAAGTATATTATATACAATATTTGATATTCAGCTTTAGCTAAGGTGACCAAAAGGTTATTTCTGATACAAAGAATTTCCGAGGAAATCCCGAAATACAAACGGGTGAAACCGCGTGGCACAGCTGGTAAGTGTTGATAACATGAGGCGAGGCTCATGAGCGTGAGGTATCTTATGGAATCAAAATATTTCAAGCATTGAAATAGGTCAATTATATAGAAAAAGTATTTATTTACGTCTTTTATTTGCCAATCGAAAAAGATGAGTCAGAAAGTACGTAAACACAATTTGCTCATATTTATTTTTGAGTCAATTTATAATTTAACGACACACTAAAAAAATCTCATTAAAATTCTCACCTTTATTACTACAACTCGAGGCAGACGTATCGATGAAATCAACCGACGAGAATTTCTTTCCGATGGGTGTTTTATTTGTTTTGGCTGGCGCTTGGTCGAGGGAGTCGCAGGAATTTAATAGCCAACGTGCAGGCTGACTCTTTTGTTTGCTTGTTTGTGCTTGCTGCGTGTGTTGCGTGTAGCTTTGATGATTGTTGAATGAGTGTGATCGTTTGTGGTTGTTCAGACCGGAGGACAGGTCTGAGTTATTGCTGTCGCTTGTGGCCATCTGTGAAAACGAGTTTAGATTTAACACTTAAACACTTCATACACGTCTTTGATCATACTACTTCCCATAATCATACCTACGTATCGTGTAACGTTTTTCATAAATGGACGCCGATAAGGAATAACATGTTAACCCACAAAATAAAATTATTGATACAGAACGCTTTATTGAGAGTTATAGAACGTTTTTTAATTACATATGTGTTTACCTTATTATATTGTTTAAATACCAACAAACTGTTGAACATAAAACATTTTCCGCGCTTTTTGTAATGCATTGAGTTGTGTTGCGTTTTTAATATTTAGCGGAAAGCCGACACGCGTTCACATTCCCAAAAACGATAAAAAAATATTTATTTGGACTCTTTGTATCCTCTTTATCTATTTCTACTCAATAATTTTAATTTCTATAAATACACAATATAGACATGTACCTACTGACATAAAAGTTATAGAAGAGATAGATATGAAATTCTACACACAAGTTAAAATAATTTCTGACTGCGTAGTTATGTAATATAAATTAATTATACGCCAAATTCAGTCGAGGCCAGGACAACTCTATGCTGTGCAGGATAATACAATATATAAACAGAGAATTTCATACAGCTCCGTTAAAACGCATTAATTAGTTAACATACTAATTTTGGTACGTGATGATTTCGCCTACAATGAGAGCAAGTATTACGCTTTGTATATTCATCCCATAAAATTAATATTAATAGGACGAATTAATAAGCCTTTACATGCAGTGTTTCATCACAATTGGTTAGTAATCTAATTGCAGTGACTGCGTTTCTTCAGTTAGTAAAATGGATAAACACAGGCAAGGATGATCAAGTAAAGCTTTGAACACTGGGGGGTAACTCTTATATATGACAAAGTTATTCTAGTGGTTATAAAACTTCAAGGCAATATTATCATCAAACCAGTGATACACATAATTACTGTCTTTACAAAACAATGATCCTTGCCTGAGTCGGTGACCACGGTTATCGGTAATTTCGCTTTCATCCACCAATGTGCATACAAATCCGAGCGGTACACCATAAATCCGCTCTTAGATTCCGTCAAACCCTTCTGCAACCTTGACAAATCTTCGCTGCGAGATCTCGTTTTACGTAATTCTTTGCTAGCCGTATCGTGCGCGTCTGTCCCTTTAACGTCGCGGTTACGGGGCGCCTCAAAACGGGACTGCCTCTCAACATGTTTGCTATCGGGCCTGTCCCTGTATATCCGCATGTGATAGTGCAAGCTGGGCTTCGTTCGCTCCTTGATATCCAACGTACTCCACTGGCAAGGCACGGGATGACGCACGTTCTTTGGAAACTCCATATGTGTGCTCGGTTTCCTGTAAATGCGTGGCGGAGGTTCCGGTTTCAATTTTATTTCGGGAACGTATCGTTCTATGTTTCTTCTAATAGACGTGCGCTTGATCTGCGGCGACGTTACTGGTTGGTTGGCCGCCACAGTAAACGTCATGTTGGTGTTCGTGGAATCTATAACATCGTAAATGTTTTCCGATGTCACACTGGTGATGGAAGAGGTTCTCGCGGTGGAACCGAAAGGCGATGTGCATCTGCACTGATCCTCGTACGTAGCAGCTTCTATTTCCGACAAAGTTAATTTTTTATGGTAACTTTCGTTGAAACTCTTTTCGCACAAATCAATCAGAGAACTTTTTACCACATCCGAACTTTTATCGTGACAGTCGTAATCGTTACCAGCACTACCATTAGTGTATTCGTGTGCGTTCAATTCGGGAGATGCTAAATTACAACTGCCAACGACACCAGAATCTGAAGATCTAGGACTTGGGCACAATGATCTATTGCAACATTCACATTTCCTTGATATATTTTTCGACTGAGAGCTCATTCTTTGTATTCTGGTGTCATCCTGTTTGTTGTATGATTCTGCCTCGATCATCGATCTGGGTAAAGATCTTCTAATCCTTTTATCTGAATTAAGTGAATGTTTACGAAACGGTATATTAGCGTTAAGATTAACGTTGATCACTTTAAGATCTTCATCTTGGTTGCGGAACATTGGTGGAGGATCAATTATAATCGACTCTACATCAATATTATCATTACCACTCTCGAGTGAGTCAGACTGAGGTTCTGGTGAATCCAATTGATGCAACACATCATCAGACATTTGATATTCCATATTAATAATTTCATTATGTGAATATTTTTCTTCGGTTGACCTCCAAAGCTTTGGCACAGTATCAGTTTTAGAACTGCAGTTAGGGAAACTTCGTCTTACTGGTAAAAAGTCTGTATCTTCAGTACCTAGTGTACTTATTTGAGTATTTTGATCCATGTGTACCAAATCTTCACAAGCTATGTAAGGCCTGGCTTCAAAGCTCGAGTTTTCGGTACTCTCCGAATACTGAGCGAACGGCGATTGGAGATTGTTACTCTTACATCCACAGTACGACTTTTGTGCTACGGGTAAGTTAGACACATTATGAATGTCACTTGCACTGGATGATGACTGAAATATATTTTTGGTACAATCACCCTTTACTGGCGACTGATTTAAGTGAAGATGCATATCGTTGTCAAAATATCGCACATAACCAAAATTACTACCCGAGCTGCTACACGAGGATATTGTTCTAGGACTAGCATGATCTAAAGCGTTCTGCCTTGAAATTTTGGAATTGCTTAAAGCATTTGCCTCTGTGCAGCTAGAGCTAGTGTAGGATTCGGTGGTGTCAGTTTCTCTGTCACTGTCCTCAGAGGTTCTGTCACTATCACTATCTGTATCAGTGCCAATGGTACCATCGTTTTCTATTTTTATTTTGATATGATTTTTATGCCTTCGCATTACTGGCAACCCTGTCAATTCGAAAGCTTTTGCCCATGGTTTCTCATGTACTAGCTTGCGCAACATTTGTCGTGTTATTACTTTTTTTTTTACGAGTCTCGCAAAATATTTTGTCAAAGAATAATAAGGAGATGCAGAAGGGTAGCTTGGTGGCGGCAGCGTCACATGATAAATACTGCGATGGCTAGAGTTGATGCTAGACAACGCTCCTTCAGAAGGAGAGCGGGTCAGCTATGTAACAATATTATAAAATAACTTAGTGACATAAATTTATCCTCAATGTGTATAATTTAAACGAAAAATAATATATTCTTCTTATTAAATAGGATAAATAGTAACTACAAAAAATACTTACATGAGGTAGGGAATGTGGCTGTCCAGCCTCATGTGATGGACTACTCGTATTCGAGTGCTTCTGAAGAAGGCTAACCCAGTTATCAGCTTCTGCTCTAGTCTGACACACCGCTACTATAGTGTCTATCATTGGTCCACTAATTTCAAATGCATTTTTTCTGGTATCTGTGTCATCTAGTTTACAAACTGTTATACCAGTTAATGGAAGACATCCCTAAAAAGTTATTTGAGTGGGTCAAAGTTTGAAACATCCTCTTTGATGACTTCATTAGGTGATTGTACACATAAAATTTTACCTCATAGACAAAAGCGGAAACTCTTTTGCTAACAGACAGAAGGAGCAATGCTGATGGAAAAAGTACAAGGTATCTATCTTGATGAGAAGGCCCAACAGCGACACTGCCCATATGCAGGACATCACCAAGAGAAGTCACTTCACCACCGGGCCAGCCCCTCACTTCACCAGTAACTACTTGCAACTCTAGCTCTTTTTGCCTTCGAAGAGCTGTGCAACCACTCTATATAAATATAACAATTATACATTAAGTACTATACATTAAGTTGAAAAAACTTATTACAGAACAATAAATGGATACTTACAGCAATATCCTTATAAACAACAGATGCTCTATGTGTGTCTCCCCTATCTGGATGTGCTTCATGCACATGTCTGGCCAATTCTTGAAGCATTGCAGGATATTTTCCAAGTCTACGAAATGGTTTTGACAAGCCTGCTGTTAAAACTAAAACACCAGGGCAGACTGCACCTGCATTCTCCATCCAAGTGTTTAATTCTTCTCTGTGGAAAAGGGCAAACTAATAAAATATGCAACATTTAAAAATAATTAATATCAGTCATCATACAACTGTTTGTTGAATACTAGCTGTGACCCGCGGTTTCACCCGCGTGAGTTTCGGAATTCCCACAGGAATTATTTTTTCTAAAATAAAAGTAGCCTAAGTTACTCCTCATAACATCAGCTACAACTATCTGCCAGTGAAAATCCCGTTACAATTGGTTCAGCCGTTTCAGAGATTAGCCGGAAAAACCAGACAGACAGACAGATAGACAAACTTAAATTTTATTTTTATGTAGGTATAGATAATAGATCAAATCAAATATACTGTATTGCACACACAGTAGAAAACAATATTTACAAAAACACAGAATAGATATAGATGTCAAGATCACAATATTGAATAAGACTATAATAAGACTAGCTGTCTCCCGCGGTTTCACCTGCGGTAATTTTGGAGTTCCCGTGGAAATTAGGTAAAAAGTACCCTATGTCACTCAGGACTACCTACCGTAGCTGCCTATAAGTGAAAGAAATTCCAAACGCAACGTAACAAACTCACAATTCACAAACTTTACCTCTTTATAATAATATAGCTGACCCACATGGTTTCACCCACGGTTATAACGGAGTTCCCGCTCGAATTCCGGGATAAAAATTACCTTACGTCACTCAGTATCACTGTCGCTTCTTATAAGTGAAATAATGTTCAAAATCGGTTCAGTAGATACAGAGATTAGCCCCTACAACCTCACAAACTCACAATCACCAGAGTTCCCGCGGGAATTTCGGGATAAAAGTACCCTGTCAATCAAGATCACTGTAGCTTCTAATAAGTGAAAGAATTTTCAAAATCGGTTCAGTAGATTCAGAGATAGCTGTTCCACGCATTTTCACCCGCGGTAATTTCAGAGTTCCCGCGGGAATTCCGGATTACAATATAGCCTATATTAAGCAGTGATAATGTAGCATTCAAATGGTAAAAGAATTTTTAAAATCAGTCCAGTACTTTTTAAGCCAATTCGTTACAAACATACTTACATACAAACCTTTCCTCTTTATAATATTAGTATAGATATAGATTGAACTGTTGATGTGAATCCAATTAAGGGGCATCCATTAATAACGTGAGGTGATTTTGTCTATTTTTTCCTTAATCTCACATGAGATTTGTCAAAACGCGAGAGAGTATATTTTAGTGAAGAAACATTTCTTATTTAACCGATTTTTCTCGCAATTTTACACTGAATCTTCCAGAAAAAAACTAGGTACTGTATCTACTGAGGCCCTGAGGCCTCTTCCCCACGTGCGATTGAGTAATGTTTGACTCGACCCCCCCAAACACCTCAGGTTCTCTGAACGATGAACTGTAAATATATGCAAATACTCACTTGTACTTATCCAAAATGCAAACAGCTTTTGGATGTCCTGCACAATAGGATTGGTGTACAGATTTAATTTTAGGAGCCCATTGCAAAAATAATCCACCAACTCTTTGATCAGGACCTGTTTTAGTAGCACATTCTTCCAGCAGTGATAAGAACTGTTCATGAATTTGCAATACTTCATTTATGTTCCCAGTCAACTGTTTAAATTCATCTCTAGACAGTCTAAAATAAAAAATACAGGGTTACATAATATAGGTTGGGTAGACTAAATAATTTTATGTTTGTGCTTTAAATCTGTTTATATATTAACTAGCTGTTGTCTGTGGTTTCACCCATAGAAATTTCAGAGATGCCGCAGGAATTCTGGGATACAAAGTACTATTATGTCCTTTTCTGTACCCCTGAAAACTTGTATCCAAAATTTCATGAGATTTTACCAGCATTAATTTCAGAGTTCCTGCAGGAATTCCGGGATAAAAAGTACCCTATGTCCTTCTCTGTACCAGTGACTTCTTCTCTGTACCAGTGACAACATGTGTACAAAATGGTAGAGCTGTTAAGGTGTGAAAGCACAACAGAGTTACTTTCGCTTTTATAATATTAGTAGGGAGGAAAGCATTAGTACTAACAAAAAGAAGAAAAAGAAGAAAGAATTACATTTATTTCTGCACAACATACAAGAATAATAAACAAACATTAAACAAGTGCCTAATCTAAACCCATAGTTATCTTGCATGCTCTGAAGAAAGGGACACCAACTCAGATTCAGCTAGGAGCAGGTACACCTAGTGCTGGTACTATGCTTTAGTACTTATGCATAGTACCAATACTTTTATTTCCTTTTGAAAATATAAAATGATACAAATATGATATGATTGTACAATAAAAAATATTAAATAATATCAGAATATAAAATGGGTCTGAAACTCTTTACTTACATGTCACTCTTCTCTAATGGTATCAAAAAGTTACTGACAAGTCCTTGCATTTCAGCAACATGAGCTTTTTCTGAGTCAATAATATCTTTGAGCACAACATTACGAAATGCTTGAATTTCCGATGGTGCTCTAATTGGAGATGTAGTTGCAGAACCGGATGGATCTACTTGTGATAAACATAATAAGTTGTTTGTAGTCATCTTATTGTGGGTGTTACAATACTGAATAAAATTAATTAATTACCTTTATAATCCGTCACATAATTGCTTGGAAACCATCCAGTAGTTTCACCTAAAGTGCCTTCCCACCATCCTCCCTCTTCTTTCTGCGTTACAGTTATAATATCACCTTTTTTGAAACATAATTCATCGTTGTTTTTTCCTTTAAATGAATATATCGCTTTAACCAAGCAATTTTCAGTGGTCATTTTTCCAGAATACTTGCACCATATTATGTGGCACCTACAAATAATGACACCAATTAAAACAATTAATACGTTTAAATATTACACATACTAAATTCCTATCGATGTTACAAGAATTTTTAAATTTAGGAAATCTTTCAGTAGTATATTCGAGACCATTTCCTGTCAGTGGCTGTAAGTGCTGATAAAAACTTTTACAATTAAACACTAACACACACTGGAGACTGAGTTCATGAGAAACGATTCAAATTATCGTAAAAATAATTCATATTCATTTAATTTATGTTTAGACTTACTATTTCACTAAAATTGTCTACATCGCATCGACACCTTAGGTTCCAAAAATAAATATTTCCACAAATTAACTAGAGAGTAGAGTCACAGTAGAGTGAAGATTACGCTTGTTGGAAAACACAAACTACTTAGTTGGAAAAGTATCGATATTTTTAATTAAAAATATCGATATTGAGCCGATATAATATTTTGATCATATCAAATTCATTTTTTTTTTTTATTTATGTAACCAAAGTCATTAAGTCACTGGTTTGCCTATTATTTAGAAAACAGCTTGTTTGTTTTTATTGCCTAATAAAAAGGAATAAGTTGATAAAAATACCTTCATTTATTCAGATTTTTTTACATTCAAATACTGTACATTTTATATAATTTATTATTGAAAATATTGAGCTTAATACACTATTATTTTTTTAATTTAAAATCTTTTGAAAATTTGACCGATATATCCATAATATTTTTCCCTCAATATAATATCGATGTCAATATTGATATCAATAAGTTATTTATATAGAAGTAATAAACTAAAACTACAACATCGATATTTTTTTACTCGCGACATCTATATTCAAACATAGGATAGACTTTTTTTATTAAATTTTCCCCAATAGGGAAGGCAAAGAAAGATAAGTCTATACAGCCAATTCAATAGTATTTTTCTTCTTCTGAAGTTATTTACATCGAAATGCATTGGTGAGATGCATTTCGATGCTTTAGCGGAACTGTTGGCAGCAACTCTTCACAGTTGAACCTTAATAGGACGCTCTGTGGGAAGTTGTATAGTCAAACGACAACCTCACGATGAACTTATACGCCCTTTTTCATCTTATTTCACTGTTTCCACACATTGTAGTTGGTAGTATAGACAGGTACTCTTTTTTTAATGCGCAATGTCCATGGAGTAGAAGAATTTGAACGTGGAACTGGAATGGTTGTCGGCATGACGACAAACAGAGAATATTACTTAACTGATTTGAGGCTTTTAGCGGGATTTTAGCAGTGACGGATGTCACGACGTTTTATTTCTTTGTTTTGTAAATTAGTTTATCGTGATTAATATTGTGTGAATGTGGTGGATTTTGCATAATAGTGATCCATTCGTGATGAACAGTGAACAATGAAAATTAAATGGGGCGTTCATCGGGAGGTTATCTTTTTACTATACAACTTCCCACAGAGAATCCTATTAAGGTTCAACTGTGAAGAGTTGCTGTCAAAAGTTCCGATAAAGCATCGACATGCATCTCACAAATGCATTTCGATGTAAATAACTTCAGAAGAAGAAAAATACTACTGAATTTGCTGTATAGTCTTACTTCCTTTGTCTTCCCCATCGGGGTAAATTTAACAAAAAAAAATCAGCTGATTTGACGATTTGACATTACGTTGTTGACTGCTGTTGACAGTTGACACTTGACAGTGACGATATATGGAAATTGGAAATAAAAAAAAAAATTGTGAGGGTATAATAATTTATCATTAAGTTGAAAATGAAATTTGAAATATCCTGATTAAAACGATGGAGCACGTAGTTAACCAATTATCTCGAGCTGTTCGTCGAGAGGATAAAGATGCTGTCGTAGCATTATTGTCTGAAGGTATATTCTAAATATTGCCACAAGTCACCCTATTAACTTATTTTTTTTTAATGAATTCAAGAATATGAACATTTCAATATAGACTGATCTTTGATCTAATATTATACCTTTATTAATAGAAATAATATTGCTTAGATACTGTTTCTATTAATTACACGTAAAGAAAAAAAAAAACAATTATTACACGTAAAGTTTCTACTATAAACTTACAACTAATAAAAAATGTATCATAAACATTGTTATGATACATACCAGACAACTAGATTCTGAGCAAACTCAAATATACCCTTATGCTGCAATCGAACTTGCTGTACAGTATGTAACAGTACTGCCTTTTTATTAATTTAGTGATTATATTATTACTTATTCCTTCAACAAAAAATGTATGTGGTACAAAAAATGTGTTTAGTGGATTGTGCTGAATACCTACTGCTAACAACAATGCATGCGGTTAGGGCTGCCATCCGTCCGGGTTTCCCTGGATTTGTCCTAGTTTACAGGGTGTCCAGGGAGTGTCAGGGCGGGCTTTCATTTGTAGTCTGGGTTTGAATTTTTGTAGTTTTTGGTCTCCGACTCGCACACCAAATGAGTGGGTAGGAAAGGTTTCTTTCTTTCTTTCTTTGTAGGTAGGTATATTTGTTATTAAATTTATGTTTTAAGAAATAGTTACGTGAGACTTAGTCGCTACAACTTAAAGAAGTTCCTGTTTCGTTGCTTTACTTTTAGAAATTTATTTAGCTTAACTTTCTTTAAGATATTTTATGTTGAAAATACTGTTGTCTTGTCCGGGTTCTGAGCTCCAAAATCCGGGGACTGTACCCTTTTTGTCCTGGTTGCCAAATTTTACAGATGGCAACCCTACATGCAGTAAATATTTTGGTATTCAAAATAAATAAATTTCTTGTGAGTTGTTCCAGGATGCAATCCTAATGAAGATGCAGCCCATGGTATGTCACCCTTGGGAGAAGCTGCCAGGAACGGAAATATAGAAATACTCAAACTGCTGCTTGTTGCTTGTCAAGAAACAGAGCCAGTGAACAGTTTAGTACCCCATAGTAGTCAAGTAAAACGGCGTAAATTAAATCTAATTTGTAATTGTGATGAAACTGGAAAATGCAGCGGTGGACCCATTAAAGAAACCTCTAAGAGATCATACAAAAATCAAGGTTACTATGTATTTAATTACCACGAGCCAACAAATCTTGGGAACAGGAGCCCAAATTTAACTTCACCCTCAAGTCCATCTTTATCACTAGAGGAACTTGAATGGGATGAAGAGTTAGGAAATGTTGCACCGATTACTTGTGAAGATGAAACATGCACAGCTTTATATAAGTAAGTCTCATTTTAAGGTAAAGTTGGTTATTGATAAGGTACTTATGTAAAATTTATGTTAAAAAGAGCAATTTGAAATCAAAAGTGGTAGCTTTTGGTAGAAAATAATAATAATGAAGCACTTTTCCAACAATAGTTAAATTAACGTTATTAAATGCTTCCAACATTTCTTTTTGCATACTGCAACTATAGGTAAGTGCTTTGCTACATTCCCCTTCAACAGATTTTAGTAATATTTTGGTTCGTTTTACTCATATTCTATTTTCATGTAATTGAAAAATACTTTTTAATAAGTTCATTTCTAAATTCGTTTTTTATAGATGGTATGCGAAAATATTAGAAAATTCAGGAGCAGTATTAGAGTCTGCAGCAGTGCTGAATCAGAAGTCCCAGGCAGAATATGGTGTGAACCATGAAGATGCTTTTGGCCGAATAGCACTGTTTTATGCAGCATCACAGGGTCATAATGAAGCAGTTAAACTTTTATTGGATGCTGGTAGGATAAAACTTGAATAATTACTTTCTCTGCATAGGTATCATTACATAGTATAAAACAAAGTTGCTTCCCGCTGTCTGTCCCTATGTATGCTTAGATCTTTTAAACTAGGTTTATATCTATATTTTATCCTAGAATTACTGCGGGAACTCCGAAATGACTGCAGGTGAAACCACAGGGGCACAACTAGTTTAGTAAAAAACAAATTTGCAGTCTGTGTCCGTTTGTCTATTTAGTTTTAATAAACTATCGATGTAATTCAGTATCTATGTAAAAGATTTGTAATTTAGATGCAATTTTTACTATCCTTTATGGAGTTTCTATGTTTAAGATACTTACATTCTAATTAAAGTACCTATAGAATAGGAGATAATAGTAATAATTCAATAAATAATAATAAATTCAATAAATGCACCTACCTACCTACCACCTACCCCATTCTACGTGCGTGATCCATTTTTAACCGACTTCCAAAAAGGAGGAGGTTCTATGTTCGATTGTATGTATGTTTTTTTTAACTATTTTTAAGACTAGTAGATACCTATTTCAAAATGAACGACTTTTATTGGTGTGATAGATATCACCTTGAGAGCTTTGTTAATTATTTTTTGTGTGTAATTTAAAATAACTTTCTTTATGATTTTTAGGTTCTAAATTAAACACAATCTGTTCGGACGGTCTAACACCATTACTGGTGGCAGTTATGAATAACCAAATTAAAGTTACTAAAACGCTAGTAAAAGCAGGCTCTCAAGTCAACTTTAAAACATATGACAAGATGGCACCTCTTCATATCGCTGCTTCAAAAGGTTATTTTGATATAGTGAGTAATGGTAACTCCAAAATTACTATCTGTCCCCCGCGGTAATTTCGGAGCTCCCGCGGGAATTCCGGGATAATAAGTAGGTACCCTATGTCCTTCTCTGTACCTCTGAGCATGTATACAAAATTTCATGATGATCAGTTGAGTCATTAAGGCCTGAAAGCATTTACAAACAAACAAACTAACTCACTTTCGCATTTACAATATTAGTAAAAATTTGTAATATTTAAGTCTTTATATATCTTTTGTAAATATTGAAGTGAGGTTTAATTCTAAAGTAAAAACTAAATTTAAGTACCTACTTCGTTATTCAGGCTTAGTAAAACGCCTTATTCATGTTCCAGTAACGACTTATGATTTTGCATAGTAGGTATGTACATATAGATTTACATATATTTTTCCCACTTTTTGACAAAACAGCGATTAATACCTAATTTTTGTTTTAGGTAAAAATCCTGGTCAAAAATGGTGCTTGTCTGAATGCAAGGGACATGCACGATCGTACGGCTTTACACCTAGCTATTGTGAACGATCACGCTGACATAGTCGTACATTTGGTATCCAACGGTGCCAATATCCATATAGAAGACATGTACGGTAAGAACACTTTTGATCCATACTTTTATGTTGTATGATAAACCTTACGTTGTATTCAATTATTTTAAAGCTTATTACCTGCCGTTCCATCTGCATATTACGGGATACCCTGGGGAATTCTGATGAGTCTGTATAAAAATATAAAGCAAAGTTATCCCAAGAGGAGATATTTAAATGTAGAGTTTCAAACAATCGGGCTAATATAATACTAAGAACGCTAACCTATATTTGTATAATGTGAATGTATGTAACTGTAGATGATTAAAATATCTAGGTCAATTTATTATCATTTGGCGACCGAGCTTCGCTCGTTGTGTATAGCGCCATCTGTTGTTAAGTAGAAAAGCAGTACCCAACACTCATTTTTCATTGCCTGAAAACACGGATAAAACGACGTTTTCTAAAATGAAAACTAGCTGGTTCGATTAATCGCCCCCGAAACCCTCTGTATACCACATTTCATGAAAATCGTTGGAGCCGTTGCCGATATACAATTTATATGTAACTAGCTGACCCCCGCGGTTCCACTCGCGGTAATTTCGGAGTTCCCGCGGGAATTACGGGATAAACAGTACCCTATGTAACTCAGAATCACTTCAGCTTCCTATGTATCTAAAATTGAAAGAAATTTCAAAATCGGTTTAGTAGATCCATAGATTTCAACCTCACAATCTCTGGAGTTCCCTAAAGTACCCTATGTCACTTAGGATCACTGTAGCTTCTTATAAGTGGAAGAATTATTTAAATCGGTTCAGTAGCTTCAGAGGTTACCCCTTACATTCTCACAAACACACGAACTCCCAAGCTCCGGAGCTCCCGCAGGAATTCAGGGATAAAAAGTACCCTATATCACTTAGGATTACTGTAGCTTTCTCAAATTGAAAGAATTTCCAAAATCGGTTCAGTAGATCTAGAGATAGCTGTTCCCCCGTGGTTTTTACCGCGGGAAATTCGGAGTTCCCGCGGGAATTCCATTTAGATGTCCATGAGCGGCGGTAATCACTTACCATCAGGTGTGCCACCTGCCCGTTTGCCCCCTATGACAAATTTTTTTTTGGCATTCTGTAATTTCTATAATGTAGGTCCGCCGTAGCGTCAATCGCAATATTGTCACCCCGATGCTGGCAGTATGATTTGTCCACTAGGTAGGTAGGTAGGCAGAAAAAATACCAAACGGGAATAAAACAATATCGAAAATACTGTAAAGGTATACTATAATATCTATTATTGTGTATATTGGATGTACAACGTGTAACAAATTTACAAAGGTCTTTTTTTTCCCTAAATCAATGAAAAAATAATTAATTAATATATATTTCAGGTTCCACACCACTTAAAGAAGCTGTTTGTATTAAGAATGTAAAAGTGGTAGAGTTGCTCCTATCCTGCGGCGCTAGGATAACACAGCAACATTTTCTTTTACATACTGCTATAGCACAACGGCAGGTATGCCATTACATTTTTTTTTAAAAGAATTAATTCACAACGCAACATCTTGTTTTGGCTTAGAATGTCGCGGGTGGTTTCTTTGAAAAGAAGTTATAATACCATTTTCTCTTCGGCAATTGGCCTAAATATCTAGATAAATACGAAGTTATAATAATTACTAGCTGTGCTCCGCGGTTTCACCCGCGGTAATTTCGGAATTCCCGCCGGAATTCCGGGATAAAAAGTACGCTATGTCCTTCTCCTGTACCCCTGACGTGTAGTATGCAAAATTTAAATACTTTTTCCGACATTTCTCTTTCAACAACAACTATCGTTATATTTCAACCAATTTACACAAAACCTTGATAAATTATATAGGCTAAACCTTCCTCATTGAAAACTGCTTAAAATGTTGTACATGACGTTTACTTTTATACTTTTTTATGTTGGTCTTGTGTGCATTACTTGTTAAATAAAATTAATTAATTAATTAATTAAAATCCATTCAGTAGTTTTTGAGTTTATCGCGAACAAACAGACAGGCGCGGCAGAGTACTTTGTTTTATAATAAGTAGGTATATAGTGATTCGAATATTTACCGTTGATTATAAATACACTTTTTTTTTTTTTTTTTAATTTATTATCAATAGGACCACAGACAGGTTAACAATGTTGTATAACATAAATGAACATTTTAGGAACTAAATAATTGCTAACCCTACTTTGATGGTCTCAGTATTATAAATAATATTCATACAAGTGGAGCTATGTGTATATATCATATAAGAACATAGTTGCTAAATTATTCGCTTGGACAAAATGCTCTCACAAAATTTACAACCACCATGGGTCCAAAAACCACAATATTATCTTTAAAAAGCCATTAATGAAGAGTAGTAGGTATAAACTCTCGTACATAACCGATCATAACCGATCGCCCTACGGAACATAGCCTTGGGATCAGATAAATCTGCAATCGGGAATATGCGGGGAATAAAATTTTCTAATACAATTCAAATATTACAAAGATGTACCTAATATACTTATGATGATGATTAATTTATTCCAAATAACAATAAGGGTTGACATGTGTTACGCTTACCAGTGAAGAAAGCCGAGGACTTAGTAATGTACATACCTATCAATCTGTTATTGCACATTTGAGCACCTTTATAATTTCAGACCGGTAGGTACCAGCACTCGAAGCGAATATGTCAATCGAATTAAATTTAGAGTTGTATGTGGTAGTTATCCTATGCAGTGGTGATCTGATGCCAGCATTGGTTCGACTTACGTTTGCATGGAACAATTGATGTGCACGTGATGAGCGCATTACAGCTCTAGAAGGCACGCAATAATATATCCTATTAGAAAGATCTATACAATCGAATCGATGATGACAGAGATCATAGAGTAACATAGCTTCAAGTTGAATGCGCCGAGACCTCAGATCAAGTATTTGATGTTCACTTAGAAGTACTCGATATGATAAGCGCCGACGAGCACACCTAAACTGTACACATTTTAGAAATTTCTTTTGAACCATCTCAATACTATTACTATACTTGTCATAAAGTGGGTTCCATATCGGCACCGCATATTCAAGCTGAGATCTAACTAAAGATTTGTATAGGTACAAGTAGGTTGATGGTTTTTTAAAATCGATACAAGATCGCATAACGAAACCATACATCCTATAAGCCTCATTAATTATATTTTCTATATGAATGTCGAAATGCAACTTACTATCTAAAGTGATTCCAAGATCTCTGATACTATTTACCTTATCAAGAATTGTGCCACACAATGAATAGCAATAATTGCTTATATTCCTTTTCTTTGTAAATGTTATTGATTTACATTTATTCAGACTCAACTCAAGCTTGTTTTCGGCACAATAAACTGAGAAACGATCTAAATCTTCTTGAAATCTGTCATGATCAGTAGGATTTTCAACTTATATTAGAGCATGCAAATGTAATCACTGGCACGCACAGGGAAGAGTAAAAACGTAGGTCGTAGATATTTTCCCCGTGAGAATTCCAGAACAAACTACACTATAAACCTTCCTCTGGAATCACTCACTCATTTGGTGAAAACCGCATGAAAACCCGTTCAGTAGATTTTAAGTTTATCGCGAACAGATAGACGCGTTGGAGGACTTTGTTTTATAATATGTAAGGATTGTGCTGATTTTGAGAAATAATTGAATTAAAACATTTGGTTGCCGTTAAGGCGTTTTTTTTTTCAATAACCCAAGCATCCTTTTTCACAGGATGATGTTATGCTGAAAGCGCTGGTCCAGGCTGGCGCTAGCGTCAACGTGTACGACTATGATGGCTTCACACCACTGATGCACGCCGTGATGGTGTCGCGGCTTTCGGTGGTCCGTCTGTTGTTGCAAAATGGTAAGAGGAGACGTAGGCCGTAGAAGACATTTGAAGAATAAGTTTTTAAAACAATTTTGCTGTCGCCTTCCCCTCCAATCTCCCCTAATAGAGCGCGACAGAGACAAGTTCACCTTGAACAGCTGGTTAAAATAGACGAAGATTTCCCTCCGTGGACTATGCTCATAAGTTGCATAAATTGTAGAATAGAATAGATAAATTGTACTGCAAGTTGAACTACTCAGAGGCGTCTCTCTCTAGCCCACGTAGCGCCCGTGTGCAAACGTTAGCCTAACGCCTAGTAAGGTCGAAAAGCGAGGTCAAAATGGAATGGATCAAACATACTTTCAAATTTCCAAAAAGTTCATGTTGAAAAAAGTTTATAAGTATTGTAAAAGCCGCTCGTGGCGCGCTTTGCTTTGCTGTAATTCGACAAATATAAGAAGAGCTCAAGGTGTTATACAAAATGCATCCAAAGCGGAGCTCTTTTTACGTTGGTCATTGAAAGTGCCGCGGCCGACCAACGCGACGCGCGCACCGAGTGGAGCTCCGGTAGTACTTACTACATCGGAGGGGATTAAAACGTTAGTAATCAGCGTGATACGACATTCTGTTTATGGTAGACTCGTTCTGCAATAACGCGATTGGCACGTTTCCCTATTAATAGTAGGTATTGATTATAGTGAACCGTACAAATTACGCGCAATTTAATCAATTAGCACCGCTTTTTTAGCAATTGGACCTGTTCGGTGGCACAACTTTCGTCTTCTATATACCTACCTATGCCTATTATGATTACAGGTTATTTTTAATTTTTTTCAGGTGCTCTTGTCAATGCTTGCAATAATATAACCGGTGAAACACCTTTACACGTAGCTGTTGAACATGTGCTCTGTCCAAAACGTTTCGAAGAATTACTCAATTATTTTCTTGAATATGGTTTCGATATAAACCATACCACTTTTATCACTGGGGACACCGCCTTAAACAGAGCTTTATTGTTACACAAGTAAGCTATTTTAGTACTTCACTATCTTGGTGTGCAATAATAGATGATTGAAATGTGCGATGTTACCTAGTACTTAGAAGGAATACATGGTTAATTAAACTATATCTGAAGAATGAAGCGATGAATTATAATATAATTATTAACTTTGTAAAAAATTGTATATCGGAACAAGTTTTTGTTCACAAAATATTATTTTGAATTTTAGTGACTCTGCTGTGAAAACGCTGATCCGCTACGGAGCCGATGTTAACACATGGGAACTTAAATCCTTCAGTTATGCAAAAAACAATTTATCTTGGGCGATATTAACTGAAGCCTATTCGGTAGCGTACATGTTGATTAAAGCCGGCCATCGCCCTATAATTCACCTGCACAAGCCTCCTAACGCAGAGCCGTCCTGCGAAGAAACTTTTCTGCGGCAACTTATTAGACAACCGTTGACACTTCAAGACCATTGTAGGTTAAAAATAAGAAGTTTGAGCAATGACAGACTATTATTCCGTTATGTAACGACGCTGCCATTGCCTCAAAAAATAAAAAGGTTCCTAAAGATGGAAACGGATGAATATGATTGTACCTAATGTATCCCTTACCCTTAGTTATTATGAAATAATGAACATACAGGGTGATTTCAATAAAGTTAGCCTTTATCTCGGGGATACAATTTCATTATAAGCGCGAACTTTTAATAAAATAAAATATTTACAACATAGATAACGGTTAACGGAAATAATGTGTTACTGAGCCTATCAGAATAATTAATCAAATCGAGTTATGGGGTAGATCTTGAAAGTGTTGAGCTTGCAACTCGTGAAACTAAATAACTATATAACTAATTATTATCGGTTTCTATGGACAAGTGGAAATTTTAGGAAAGTGGTCATTTTCGACCTAAAGGCACATACCTATTTTGATCTCAACTTATTTTTATTTATTATCAATTAAATTGTTAACCCTTTCACCGCCACGTTTTTGTAGCCTTAAGACGATTGTGAGCCTGCAAATTTTCATACAAAAAGCGATACCGTTTTACCACCCTTAAACATAGTCCAATTTTGATATTTTTTTACATGTTATTGATATATTGGATAAGTAAGCGTACGGGTTTTGATTTTAAAGAAATATTGCTTATAACAAAAGTTATTAGCTTCTCAATATTTATATTTTTTACAAAAAATCTACCTCGAGCGTTTTAATTTATTAAACTAAACCGAATTAACAATTGACAATTCTCGTAATAAGTAAAGGCTATAAAACATGGCCATGCCCTCCAGATCGCACGCTTTAGAAATGATTTCTCCTAGTCATGGGAATCTATAGTTTAATTTGATAAAAGTAGGATTTAAGTAGGTAATGTTACGTTTTTGACCCTGGGAGACTTCCATAGATTGTGATATTACGGAGATAGCGGTGAAAGGGTTAACCAAATAACAATAACGTAAAAAAATAATTCGCGTCGCGTCGTCGTCTCATAATAATGTATCTCATATTGTTGTCGACAACTAAAATTATAATTTCTATAACCGACGATTATTTATTAATTTACATTCAATTAATATGGAAGAGACAACACTTTTAGTCAACTTTTTTGTAATTAAGGGATGTTACTCTACTATAAGGATCTCAATCCAGTCACACTAGCCACCTAGCGCCTCTAACTCGGCATTTTTTAGAAGAGATTTCGTTTTGTTTTTGTTTTTATGGACTAGTGTGACCAGATTCCAGCCTCTTAAAATGTTTGTTTTGTACATTTTTTTAAAGCATTACTTCACAACGTCAAAGCATGATTTTTTTCTGGTTAATCCGTGTTCAGTTATTACAACCATTGTGCGGATTGTGCGTACATACATACATTGTATTATCTCAAGTCAAATTTGCAGGAAAAAAATCATGCCAAAATTCCTGTGGGCGAGTGAACGGGTTGTTCCGTTGTTATGTACCAGTGTACCCATTGTTTTGCAGTGCATGTAGGGCCTACAAATTTGTTATGTATTATTTAAGTAGGTACTTGGAAATATTAAAGTCAAACAGTATTATAATAAGTGTCTTTATTGTTTTATTTATAATTACATTACATAAAGTACAAAGACCCTACAAGGTAAGACAAAATATTCAAGTGTTATCCGTACCTAGGTAGTTACAAGTTAGTATTTCCTACACAAATTATAGTATTTTCTGCACATCTAAAAATTAGAAATGATTTAGTACAATGTTATCCTTGATCCGTTTAACATAAAAGTGAATATATTCAATCTTACAGATCTAGTGGTGGTAGAAAAAAAGTAGGGTGCATAGCTTTCGCAACTGATTTCTAAGTATTTCCATTTATTTACAGGAAGTTTGAACATGTGGATTATAATACAGTTTGAACGAATTATAAATCATAGGTACATATTAGAGAAAAAATAATAAAATTACCAATGAACTTTATCGTTTATGATTACGATCACAACTACATAATAAAAATATTTCGTGAACTTTCGGGTATTTTACACAATGCAGCCATTTTGTGCTTATTATCCGACGGACTAAATGGAATTTTGATTATCATACTCCGGCAGGCCGGCAACATGCCTATTGTACGTACACGGTATATCCTACGTACAATCAAATCTCGACCTTATTTCTTATTTCTTTGAACTAAAGTTCTTACGAGTAAAATGACGCGTATAGCTTATTTGAAAATATTGTTTCCAGGGATGTTCTCTTCCTTCACTAAGGAGCAAGGATCTAGAGGGGCGAACATCTAACGACAGACGCATCTTGAGGCATAGTCGCTTCCCATTATGTGAAACAAGATGTCTGACATAGGTCGCGGGGTCTGGCTTTGCGCAGCGCAGGATTGACAATTTTAGAGATTCTCGGTAGATACCTTCAGACATTTGTTGCCTATATAATTTATGATTCCCCATAAAACTGTCGCCTTAAGTTACCAGTTTCCAAGGATCATTCCCAGTTGTCTTTGCCAGTGACGAATTGGACATAACAATATCCATAAAAAATGGGGAGTGACAACTGGGAATGACCCCTCCAAATCAGAAGATTTGCGTACCAGTAATGTCTCATGCAGATTCATCCAGCTGTAAGTTTTTAAAAATAGATCTAATAAAAAAAACCACTATTAACCCATATGAATATGGACTAGATCTATAGAGAATGAACATAAATGCCTACCTTAACCATTCTCCATAACACGTGATATGTTTTATAGATATGATCAGATTCCTGATTTTAACTTCAGTTTTACTGCGACAAATATCCACGATTCAGATTTTAAAAGGAAAACCTAGTAATTCAACTGGAATATATTAGATAATTCAAAGAGTTCGTAGTATAGGTATGGCAGTCTGAACTACCTCCATTTTTATGAAAGCGACATTTATATCAGCTTCCTCAGACGAAATAAGTGTTTCGTCTGAATCAGCTTTCAGACAAAATCAGGCGTGCATAGAGCAGAATGCAATTTAAAGTTTAGTGCGTGAGCAGCTTCTTTCTGGCATAGTGGCATCTGAGTTTTTAATGATTTTATGAACCTACTTCGGGAACTCCGAAATTAACACCGGTGTAATCCCATTTCTGGCATACACGTGTTGAGGGGTACCTACTGAAAAGAACATAGGTTGGGCCTCGGAATTCCTGCGGGATCTCCGAAATTTCCGCGGGAAAAACCGTGGGGAACAGCTAGTATTATTAATGATAATATTGTTTATTTTTTCTTTATACTTTAAGCCTGCTACAAAAATCTCATAATTAGCTAAAAATATTCTAAACCTTACGTCGAAATTTCATAACATTTCGACCTTACATACTGCAGATATAACATTTCGATGTAATGTTATCCTACTAATATTATAAAATTGTGAAAGTGTGGATGTTTGTTACTCAATCACGCAAAAACGGCTGAACGGATTTGGATGAAATTTGGCATGCACATTATCAGGGGTACAGAGAAAGACATAGGGTACTTTAATCCCGGAATTCCCGCGGGGACTCCGAAATTACCGCGGGTGAAACCGCGGGGCACAACTAGTACTTAATAATTAAGACGGAGATTGTGGTAGAGCTCTTCATCCTCTACAATCTATATTGGTCAATCTATATAGTATATCACTATATAGGTAAAATTTTAATTTACTATTGTGCCATAACTTATTATATTTCTTAAATAATATTATTTTATGACGAGTACCAAAAACAGTAAAGACGGGTATTTTAAAGATGTTAACTAATATTATAAGACATACATAGATAAGCAATATTGTGTTAACCTACACTGGAGAAATTTCGAGTAAATCGTGTTTTAAAATTATAGCGCCATTTTGTGTCATCATTTTTTTATGTTTAACATTTTGTTGGTATTCAAACAATGTGATAAGGTAAACAGTAAACACATAATTAAAAAAACGTTCTATAAATCTCAATAAAGCGTTCTGTATCAATAACTTAATTTTTCGTGTTAACATGTTATTGCTTATAGGCGTCAGTATACCTATATATACATGTTTACTTTTAGGTATAATTACGCAATGTTATAAAAATGATATGGGACATTACAATTATATGTATTAAAATTTATTAATTCCTGATCTATCGGGAACTGTTAAATACAAAAATCCGTTAATATATTATCAAAAACATTCACTATTCTAAGGGGCCTCAGCAGTCTCCTATGGCAACCTTACATCGTAATTATGTGTTAAAAGTTTTGACCATGTTTCGATCATTTTTAAAATAAGTTAGGTCGATAGACGTAAGACGTAGTAAGAGCTATGTTGGTAGGATAAATTTACATAAACTAATATGACACATAACAGCAATAAAAAAACTTCTGATGGTTCAAGACGAACTGAGGAGTAAAATTATTATTTAAGAGAAAATAGAAATTGTCTTCATCTTTGTTGTTCTTATGAAATCTTAGATAGGTTTCTAGGATATAAAATAAAAGTGGTATAAAAGATTTTTTGTTAATGGTTCCCCAAAGTTTGTATAGAAATTATAAAGCAGTTTTGAACCATTCACATTTATTATAATTCACATACAATGGCCATGATGACAATTGACAGGGTATAAAAATCAAAATTCTATTTAGTTCGTCAGATAGTAAAAAAATAATAGACAAGTATTAACTTCTCACTAATCATTTATGGACTAATATATGTCTGTATTAACTATTATTATTTTATGCTTTTTCAAATTATTAAAAAAATATTTAGTTACATAAAACTTAAAGTTTAGGAGTGGGAGGTCGCGACGTCATAACTAATTAAATGTACCTAGGTGTGACGTTTAAATTAAACATTAATTTAATTAATGCATGAATTAAGTGCATGAATTTTTTTAATTAATAAATAAAAATGAATTGTAATTATTAAAAGTGCATGAAAGTTGTACTAAAAAAAGTATGAAATGTATTGTACCTAATATACTGGGAAATTATATAGTACAAAAGAGAAAAGAAACACGGAAAACAACTGGAATAAATTTAATGTAATACTATCGGCAATAAAGGCTATTTTGATTTTGATTTTGAGGTGTGACGTCACACGTAAATTCAACTGAATGTATCGCCATTATTTTTTGATTACGTAAAAAAGGGAAAATACGTGTCCAATATTTTTTATTAACCTACAAGGACTAAATAAAATTTAGTCATCGTGTCCATTTTTAAATTGATATCGATAATAATTAAAATAATGGGTAGGTAAAGTAGGTGTTTTAGGACTAAAACACGGCTAATATGACATTTCAAGTTTCTTCTAAGATCGATGATTTTTTCTACAGCACCATGATGTGAATTAAGCAACTTAGGGTGGTACCAGAAAAAATTATCAATGGTAGAATGGATTAGTCATCGACTCACCGTCGATGGAGAGTTTTTACTACACCAATCGATCGATGCCATCAACCCATGTAGGATTTCCGAGGCAGGGATGAACTAAAGCTACCACACTAACCGATAGACGCCGATCGATCGATTGTTGTGGTAACACCCTTAAATACACTAAATAATTTAAAACTAGTACTTAGTGCATTTGTTAATAATACAAAACAATTATAAAATTTTAAGGAGTTGCATTTGCCACATGACCTTTAACATTTTTCATGTGCGCAAGTTGCGGATACTGACCTAGCAAAGTGTTGACTAGGCTATGGTGTTTGTTTTCAGCTGCTTTGTGAAGAATCGTTTGACCGTCTATGTCTTGTGCGTAGACGCATGCTCCCGATTTTATTAAGAATAGCATAGTCTCAGTATTACCTAAAATAATTAAGTGCTTGTCAGTGAAACATGAAATGGAAGTCATATTGATAACTACTACGCACGCAAGAGTCCAAAGAAGTTATCTATAAATTACGTCACACTAATTTCGATATTTTTTGACCCTCCACCATCTTTGTCACAGTTGGTCACAAATTTGACATTGCATTGATGCATAATGATATTATAATAACATATTTAAATCAACAGATTCAGTTTTACCTGCAGCAGCAGCTTTGTGCAATGGTGTTGCTTGTCCACTTTTAGTTAAAACATCAATGTGGGCACCATTTTGTAACAGTATGTTGCAAACTTCAGCATGACCCTTACGAGCTGCATAATGCAACGGTGCATAGCCAGAATTATCAAGAGTATTCACAAGTTCCTTAGCATCCCTTGCCTTTCTTATTAGGCATTTCACTCTTTCTAAATCGCCATTGAAAGCTGAAAATATTTTATATTCCTTTGTATTGTTTAGTAATCTTCTATTGTGAAATCTACTAAACATACATGAAGCTCTCAGAGTTTCTGCAATATATGTGGACAATCCACCAAATTATGCAACATTTATAAATTTTAACAAAAACAAAGTACCTACATTTCATAGAAAGAGGAATACTCAAATCATTAAACAATATATTTACATCTGCTATTGGAGTAAGTGAAACAAGGTATATTGCTTTTGGATCTGTTCAAATCGGTTAATTGTATATTTTATAAAACAAAAAAATTATAATTACCAGCATACCACAATCCTCTTTCCCAATCCATTTCTGAGAGAGTTTGTACAACAGATGCATTTGCTGTGGTACATTTGGTATGATCACATTTATGGTTGTGATCCATTTTTGTCTTAGTTATTAATATAGTTAATATAAAATATTCAAGGAGTTAGGTACACAAAAGTTTTAGTGATGACTAATAGTGTTTATAATAATGTTCAAACATCACGCTGCATGGTCCATGTAATTTCATTTTCTCCTGTGCTTGCAACTACTTTGTAGCCAAGTTGGCTGAGAGAATTTATAGCATCAACAACGTTTGTTTTAATTGCAATTCCATTGACTACCTCTCCAGAACCTGGATATTTTTTTGTCAATGCCTTTATTTCTTCATCTCCTAAGCCAAATGCTGAGCAATCAGATGCATGGAGAGAACCTTTCACAGCCACATATACAAAATTCTCTTCAACAATAGGAACAGTAGCAATTGGGCTTGCCACTGAATTTTGACTACCCTTTGTATCCATAATAGGTGCTTTTTTAAATTTAAAGAGCTTTTACTTTTTTATACTTCGTCGTCTTTTTGGTAGTTCCCCAAATGCATAGCCTCTTTGCTATAGTTATTAATATTATCTTGCTCCACAATGATGGATGGTTCTGGTTCAGAAAACTCTTTTCTCATGGTCCACATATACTCATTATAATCTTGTTTGACTGCTGTTGAACTTGATGCAACTACCTTATATCCCAACACCTGAAAAATTTGTAATAGATTATAAATTATATAATGTAATTAACTATAAATAAAACAACACCTTTAATATTACCTCAAGCGCACTAAGGATCACGCAAGGGTGTTGCAAGTAAACAATAGTGGAATCATCACTGTATCCACCACAAGCAAATCTTTTTAGCTGTTCTATGTCAGCAGCTACGACAAGAAAAAGGGTAACATAACTTTAGGTTCCAATTACTTAACAAGAAAGTAGGATCTACATAATAGGATACAGATATTCCTTAAAATTATAGATATACTGTTTTTTAAGGCAATTGTTCACTAAAATTGTTTTATACCTATAATAATATAATAATAATGCCCTATAATAATGCCAATAAAATTAGGGGTGTATTTATACATATTATCTGATATAAACTAATATTATAAAGGTTTTATTTTATTTTTTGTTTGTTAGTTACGATTTAACTCAAAACTACTGGACCGATTCCAAAAAGTTTTTCACCATTAGAATGCTACATCTCTGAGTAACATAGGCTATATTGTAACCCGGGATTCCCGCAAATTGTACAAATATGATATAATATTAAATAATAATTAACACAAAAACATTAAAAATAACACAACACACACTTGACACTTACGTTTATACTTACTATAAGCTTGTGTCAAGGAAACCAAGCAAATATAGTATATACTACATATTAATACATATTATAATTTATTTCAGTTACTATAAACACACCCAGACTGGAAAATGGAACCCGGTGTTTATCATGCAAAGTCGACCCCTACCGGGCATCGAACCTGGAATCTTTTGATTAGCAGCAGCAGCAGTATCATGGTGACCTACTGCGCCAAACGGGTCGTCATCGTTTAGAAGTAGGTAAGGGTATTAACAATGTCCATTCCTGTCTGCATGTCCCTACGCGAAAGTCTCGAAACCCAACAACTACCAAATAGATTGTAAAGGGATTGTTTTAGTTACCTACCTTCCTTAAAATAAATATAAAACGGACTTTTTTCATTACAATCGGTAGTAAACGGAAAGAGGGGTTATGACAATTTGAAACTTATAGCCGTATAATATTAGCACAGTGACGCCAACCGCCAGGGCGCTTTAAAACATAACACCGCGGCGGGCAACGGCTAGTTCACGATAAAACTAAATCAAACATGACTCACCTTTTAAACCTGAAACCAAAACACGCCAAGGATTTTTGTGACCGTAGGAAGCTAGATTACCTCTTATCAATATGTAGGGCATTGATTACGGAGATTCAACACTCGGTAATACAGAATTATAATATATCTTTCGTATTATTCTATTTCAGTTAGGTATTATGAAAATTAAGGTTTTAGCTTTTTCTAATTCCAAATCACAAAAAAAGTACTCTGTGCAACAAATTATGTCTAAACTGACATAAGTCAAATATTTTTACTTACGTCAAAAGATATTTTTCTTTTTTTTTTTGTTAGGGCGTCGTGTGGTTTGCGCATTTTGGTTTGTAGTTTCAAAGTTTCAAGGAAACGATGAAAAACATGAAAAGGATGCGGATTCGGAATTTTTGGAATAGGATCAGGAGACTGTAGGTTATTGGTTTACATAGGTAATCATAATTAATATTATTCTATATATGTAGATAGATGTTCTAAACCCATGCAGATTGCAGATATTTTTTATTTACCCCAATGGGAAAGGCAAAAGAAGCTACTTGGCATACAGCCAATTTAGTAGTATTTTTCTTCTTCTGAAGTTATTTAAGTACGTGAGATGCATTTCGATGCTTTACCGGAACTTTTGGCAGCAAATCTTCACAGTTGAACCATATTATTGTATCTATGTTCTGAAGTCTGAACTGAATAGGTAAGTACCAAGTAGGTACCAACAAAATGTTATGTCAATTGGCAATGTCAATTTCAAATCTTGACAGTGACTTTGACACTAGTGATAAGTTAACTTTTTTTTTAGATTTGATAATTTCGAAGGGTTTGTACATTTAAGGTAAAAAAAAAGATAAATAAAAAAATAAACAAAATAAAATTTAAGTCCATAATCAAAGGAAAGTAATAAGTTATTTTTTTCAAAATTGGAGGGACAGAATTTTTTTTTTCACGTCAAGAAAAAATACTCCAAAACTAACAAGTTTTAGAGCCTTTATCCACATAAATTTAGTTCAATTTTTTTTAATAAAAAACCAGTCCTGGATAGCTCCTTTGGTATGCTTGTTGTCAGGGGTACAGAGAAGGACATAGGGTAGTTTTTATCCCGGAATTCCTGCGGCAACAACTAGTATAGAATATAAAAGCCGTCTGTGCGTGCAGTAGCAGAGGTAGAGTACCTAATAAGGAGTCACTTGAGCTAGATGTTATATAGATTTCGGTCGCATGCCACTATTGGGCTAGGAGGCGGGGCTCATCGCTACGCTACACTCCGCTCGTAGCACTCGTCGCGCGCGTAGACCGCCGCCGCCGCCGCCGCGCCACCGCGCCCGCATCGCTTCTGTGGTAGGTACGCGTTTAACAGCAAAATAAAATAAAACTTGTGCCCCTCGAGGAGGAGTCAGGGGACGTATTTTTGAATCGTTAGAATTACTTTTCGCACACGGAATCAAGAGATTCGCATGCAAATGTTTAGAAAATATGTATATAGGTATGAGCATTCGCATGCAAATCTTGCGTTTCCGTGTGCGAAAGTCATTCTAACGATTCAAAAATACGATCTCTGGTGCTATCGGGGTTTCAGAACATGCGCAAGCGATTCCGCGGCCATAGTTCCATACTTTAACCACGTTTTCGGAAGTACAAAAATTGATCGTAGCAAGGTCGCAGCCGCGTAGCATTCGTAGCGTGTTATGGTTCCTGCCTCCTGGCCCGACCACAGTGCGGAATATTTTTTTTTACGCTGGCACAATTTCATTATTTTAATCGTGCCTATTTGTGCCACTAGTTCCAGGAATTTGTGCCTTCTGGTTCTGGAGTTACATGAGTACCTACGGTACAGAAAGCAATGTATCACGCTTCGCCCGATCGTGAAATTTCGAGTGACTTCTCTTGGTCAGAGTGACAATAATCAATATTGTCAAAGTAAGGATACTATAACACCGCACAATTTTTTATCGATGTTTTTAAACATCTGGATAAAATATATGTAGGAAACATTAAAAAAAAATGGTTTGAGTAAATTCATTAAAACTTTTTGACATTATTAAAATAATAATAATAAACCATTTATTTCCAATCACAGTGACTTATACACTACAGCAATAACTAGACTTAAGGACACAAACAATATGAAACATGTAGCTAAGCCAAAGTGAGAGATCGGAATCCGTACTAGGAAACCCCGTGTTACAGGATTCCGGCCCCCATCTTCGGACCAAACTAAATCCAGGCAGATAAATTAAAAAATAAGGAGAAAATTAACGGTTAATAGTTATACTTGTATCACTATAACAGAGTATAATTAAATGTATAAGTGTATGTTAGGGAATGTGTTTATTATTTTAATAATGTACCTATAGGTAGGATCCTTGCAAAAAAAAATCCATTCCGTATCATGGTCGGGCCAGGAACTAGGATTTCCAGCTCGACCACTATCGTATCTACTCTTGTAACTCCAGAACCAGGAGGCACAAATTCCTGGAATTAGTGGCACAAAAAGGCACAATTAAAATAATGAATTTGTGCCGACGTTGCCGACGTTAAAACTTTGTTGCACACCAGCTGACAACATACTGTATGCAAAATTTCATGAATTTTTACTGACATTCCGGAATTTCGGGAGTTCCCGCGAAAATTACGCGACATAAAGTACCTACCCTACGCCTTTCACTGTTCCTCTGAAAATGTGTGTGCAAAATTTCATGATGATCCTTTGAGCGAATAAAGCGTGGAAGCGTAACAAGTAAACAAACTCACTTTCGCATTAGCGTAACTATAGCTGTCCCTCGCTGTTTCACCCGCGGTGATTTCGGAGTTCCCGCGGGAATTTCAGGATAAACTACACGTATAAACCTTGCTCTTGAATCACTCTATCTATTAGAAACACCGCATCAAAATCCGTTGCGTCATGCGTGGTTTTAATAGTACATTGTTATCCTGGGTGAAAGTAACTTATTTAGTTCCGAGACGGGGTTTGGCGCCCGAGCGTAGCGAGGGCGCCAATAGATCGAGGGACTAAATAAGTCTTTCTCGCGAGGGTAGCACTGTGATTTTCATTACGAATGCAAGGAAAGTCAAAATAAAAATAGGAATTAGCTAAAGAAAAAATGAGTGAAGATCGGATAGTCGCTTGACACTTTCCCACCTATTTCTTTTTCTTTGGCCGGCTAGCTATTCAGCCAGTATTTTTTATTTACATTGTGGCGACCTAAAAAAAATATTATCTTTAATTATTAAGTATTAATTAAAGAAAATTAAAAAATATAAATAGGAATTAGCTTAAGAAAAAGTGAGTGAATTTTATTTTAATTAACACCTACTTAAGCTTTACGTTATTTCAATTTTACATCGCGCTGGCTGTATAGAAAGTTGAAACATGGTTCAATAGAAATGTGAAAATAGACCTAGTTTTTTTTTAATAATTTGACAGTTGTCAGTTGAAAGCGATTCTCCCTAGGGCTGAAAAGGGTTACTTTCAACCCGCTTCTCAGGCAACTTCAGACCTACTTTCCGAGTATGAGTAATGAAAAGATCTAAGCATACATTAGGGACAGACAGACAGCGGAAAGCGATAAATATAGTATAAAAAAATACATTATTACTTGTATTATGGCATGGCATGGCAGTCTGTTCCTTCTACCTATTCGTATATAACTGTGAAACGATTCTAAATGTTCTTTCATTGATAGATTCATTATTCTTTAAGTAAAAGAGACTTCCAGAGGGAATTTAGTCTCACTATTGAAAGCGCGTCTAAAATATCCTAAAATATCCCAAAATTCACGCCGATCAAACAACGGAGCGACAGTTCCTCAGGGGAAAATGAGATTTTGTTCTTACCAAACTGGAATTCCCTTGAATTCTAGTTCTACACGGATGAAATCCCATCAGTGAATAAGTACTTAGGTACTTACAAAAGCTTATTTTGTATTATTTCGCAAGAGACTTATTCAATGTCTCACTTGTATATAGAGTCGCATATAGCCTACAACTACAGGAAAATCTTCGTCGCATCTCTCCATCGGATCTCTTCTATCCACATGAATTTCCCTCTATTTTCTATAAAATATTAAGAAACCGGCTTCCATTTGCAGTTGAAAAGACATTTCTATCGCACGTGTAGGTGTAGGTACTTAGCTTTACTCGCTCAAATATTTACACGTACCTAGGTATGTCAAGAATACATTAAGTTGTAGAGAGATTTCACATTATCTACTCTTAATATGCAGTAGATATTATATTCGTTTAGAGGTTTGTCTGATTAGTTAATAGTTATTTTTCATAATATTGAACATGAGTCTATCAAAAGATGAGAACCACTGCAAAATCACTTTTGAGTATTGAGTATAGGTACGTATTTATATTAGGCTAATAAATAAAGATTACCTAAGTCTACATGAAGTAGGCTAAAAGAACGTCCAAAATATAGGAACTTTTGATTAAATAACTGACCTACGCAGTATTAGTTATGAAAAGCCTGAAATAAAGCTGAAATACCTGCTTCTTTGTGTGAAAAACCCAAATACCTATTTTCATGACTCATTTTGAAAACGAACAGTATCTAGGTAGTAGGTACCTATAATATATACATATTTCTCCAATTAATTTCAGTCCATCACAGATACACCACAGATGCAAGTCCAAAATATTCTGTAGGTAAAGCATGGATTTTATACCGCGAAGGTATACACATAAATATTGAGGATTTATGTGAATTCGATTGTTTGGTTGAGAAGGTTTGGCGCGACCCGGCCTGGTGGGAGGTACCTATACCTACCTTGGTTTTACCACTGCAGATAATATAATACTATGTTTTACGATCAACCATTCAACCATACCATCCATCCTCAGAAGAATAACTATCATAACCATCAACCATAGATGAAAAAATTTCTAAATCTACCTATTCGATCAACAAACTATTGCTACTATCAAAAAAGACGCTTGGAGAGATCGATGAAAAATTACTTGTCAAATGTAATAATTATTGTGTACCTACCTGAGGTACCTATCAGCTGTTCCATGAGGTTTTATCCGCTATAATTTCGAGTTACCGAGGGAATTACGGAAAAAGTATCTATTTGTTAATCTGTGTACTGAATTTCATTTAAATCTGTTAAGCCGTTCTTCGTCATTGTCAAATAGTAGTCAAATATCACAAATTAACTATACTTACTTATGTTACTATGATTTATGGTAGATACGGTGTGGTGGCACTACTTTGCAGGTTCATAATATCGATATTAACGGCCGCACTCAGAGTCGACGTTGATGATTACTTAGTTAAGTATAGATTTTTAAAACAAAACTTCCATTATATTAGGTATGATTAGTCCAGTGATCCAAATACGTACAGTGATTCTGGGAAATTGTTGTGGCATGTATTGTATATGTATACACATACATTATACAGTCGTGGTCAACTACTTAGGGACACTAAGGTCGAGAACAGATAGGTATACCTGATTTTGGACTTATTAATACAAAATATTTATTGAAATATCAAATCCTATTATGTAGTATATTTACTCTGAGCTATTATTAAAATCATACGCTCCTATTAATATTACTTATAAATCAGTGTAAATAAATCAGAAAATCTTGCATAAAATTTATTTGATATCCGAGTGAAAACATGTATTTCATTTCAGTTATTCTGTAGCCAGACATTTAATTAGTTGACCACGACTGTATGTTAATATGGATATGCCTCCGGAATTCCGGGATCTCTAAAACATTTAAATTTTAATTAATGTGATTCTACTTGTAAGAGGATATAGGTAGACATAGCATGCGAGCGAATACTTACCTATTACGTAGGGCCATGACAAGAGTACATTAGGTAACTAACGGAACCTTAGGTCTAACAAATCTATCACAAAGAACGGAACGGCAGGATTTTTTTAAAATTCACAACTTCACTTTTTAATTTATTTCCGGAAAAAGGCATGTCTATATTCAGATATCATGCACTACCCATCATGTAGGTACATAAAATCGCTCTACCTACTCCGATCACTGAATAGATTACATAGATAGTTGCTATAAATGTCGTTTGTCTTCTCATATTAAGTTTTGTCAATATACGCACGTTGTTTAAAAGCTAAAAGAGTATGTTGACGACAAAAAATAAAAAATACACATTATAAGTATTGGTGACTAATTTAGACAAATTATTATAGCGATAAATTCTGCACTAAAAAAGGTCTGCGCCAGCTCCAGTTTCTTTAAAAATTTTCGTGGCTATTATAAATTTTGGAACAAATAAGTATTCACTGAAAGATTTGTCGACAATGGTTCGAAAAATTGGCGTCATTTTTTCAGAATCCGTATTGGGACCCCTACACCAAAGCCCTAGCATTGCTGTGCCATCGCAAGCCGCTATTTGATTCTTCGCCGAACTGAAATTCAGTGTTTGTGAGAACAGGCTGTGGCGCGGTCGTTGGTCACTCCTCGCCGTTTTAGGGCGTCGCGCGTTTTGCGCGGCTGTGGTGCACCACGGGCGGTCAAAGCATCCTTCCACCAAATGGGATTATTCATGTCGTATACCAACAATCGTGTAAATTGATACATTTAAACAGTTACTCTGTCATTTTCAATTATCAAAATACACAGAACCAAGTTAATTTAAAGTTAACTAAGCACGAGTAAGTATAAAAACTTTATTTAATCTATATTTATTATATATTTGGGTAATTTGTAAAAAAAAAGTATAACAGAATGAAGATATTACTATATAGAAAATATATATCTATAGCAGTTGCTATAGAGTCAAAACTTAGGCGAGTTTCGTGTACGAATATAATTACTAATTGATATTCTGTAATTTTTTTATATTTTTATTTAACAACAATAAAAAAACTATAATAAGGTATGCTTAAATTTTAACATAAAATTAAAATGACAAGCAATAATTACTATTTATGACTACAGTATTATGTACTTAATTGCTGACGAAGCTCGTTTGAGTAGGTACCTATGGTATGCGATTGGTAAATTTGAGTAAATATCGATCTAAATTCTAAATGAACGAGCCCAACCCGATTAATTAGATTCCTTGTTTGGCGAAGTTGAAATATCGCTAGTGTTATCACATATCAATAAAATAATATTTAATTAAAAGTTGTTCCAGTATCGGTGTAGTACGTTGTGGATTGTTCACTTGTTGGTGGCCGTGCGGGGCCGCCTTTGATTGTTTTTTTTTATTGGTAACAATACCTTTAAATTGGTGGATGTAATTAATTTTGAAGTAAAAATTCCATGATATTTGTTTGGGAGAAAGACATCCCGAAATGTGTCCAAGATAATATTACATTCGTTATGCTAATTCATTCATTATACTAATTTTGGAAATCGGGAATCCTGGGATAATAGTATTTACCCTAGCTATTTCCTTTTTTGCACCCCTGACAACGTGTGATGGACAAAATTTAATGCAGATTCATTCGCATTAATTTCGGAGCTCCCGTGGGAATTTTGGTATAAAAAGTGCCCTATATCATTTTTCGGACCTATACTCTTGACAACATGTAGGTACGCAAAATTTCATGATGATCAGTCGCGATTAGGACGTAAAAGCGTAACAAAACAACATATAAACTAACTTTCGCATTTATAAGCAATAGTAAGCATTAAATACGTATACATATATTAAGGCCTTTGGGGAGGAGAGGGGGTCGAGTCAAATCTCACCCTTTATGTGGAAAATTATTTGTACTTCCTTTGTACTATTTATTTTATTTATTTATTTATTTTATTTTTATTTATTTATTTATTTATAAATCCAACGCAATCAAGTACAAATTGACGTATATACGTGTTTACACAAAAAATCTCACGTTAGATGAAATGGCCGGTCACAAATAAAATTACAAATAAAATTATAAATCGTGCAAAAGACAACGAGCGAAAAAAGAGATTAAAAAATTGCAATGGGGATATGCGTAAAATATGGAGTAACGTTAACAACTGGTTAGGAAAGAATAAGTTATCAGTAGATAGTGTAGTTGAGAGGTACATGTTGAAAACGAAAACCAGATCAGATGTTTGTGATGGATTTTGTAATACTTTTACTAAAGAGATATAGAGGACATTAAAATCAGCATCAGTATCGGGATCTGTTCTTGGAACGAAGTTCATATGTAGCAAACAGTAGTGTGAGTTTTAGATTTAAGAAAGTGTTACCGGATAAGGTTATAAAAGTTATAAATGACATGAGCTGCAGTAAGTCTTCGAGACCAGACGGTATCAGGGTAAGGGACTTAAAAGAAATTAAAAATGAAATAGCACCAGTGATTGCAAATTTTATTATTCTAAGTCTTAAAAAAGGTGTCTATCCTGATGAGTTAAAACTAGCCATTATAAGACCTATATACAAGCAGGGCGATCACAATGAATTCACAAATTACAGACCAATCGCCATTTTAAATGTAATAAATAAAATTGTTGAAAAAATTATAGTTAGTCAAATTACAGTCTTCATGGAAAATAACAACATTATAAATGATGTTCAGCATGGCTTTCGACCTAATAGGAGCACGGCTACAATCTTGTCTGATTTTGTTGATAACGTAAATAACTCGCTAAATGAACAAAAAACTGTATTTGTCATATTTATTGACTTTAAAAAAGCGTTTGATACACTAGATCATGATGGGTTATTGCAGTCAATGTGTGAGTGTGGTATAAGAGGACCAATGAATTCATGGTTTAAGGAATATCTAAGTGACAGGAAACTAAAGGTTAGTGTTTGTGGGACTGAAAGTGAGAAACGTAATATCAAGTTTGGAGTTCCAACTGGGTCAGTGTATGGTCCTGCTGGATATTTAATGCATGCAATAGCATGCCTAATGTAATAAAAAATGTAAGTCATATATGTACGCTGATGATACATGTATTGTATATAGTGACACAAACCAAAACACAATCCAAAATGCAATACAGGAGGACTTTGATAATGTTGTTCGGTGGGCTCATGATAATGGAATCATTAACATTATTAATATTAGTAAAACAAAATGTCTGCCTATACTCTCACCCTATAATAAAAATAAAACAATTAAAATTCAAATAAAGGGACACACATAATATGATTGTTTACATACCAATAGGAATAACTGTAACTGTCTAAATCTTGGAACGGTGTCCTCCTATAAATACCTGGGTTTAACTGTTGATGATAAATTTAGCTGGATTTTTCATGTGGGTTCAGTTTGTAATAAATTAAGGTCAATACTGTATAAATTAAAAGATTTGAAATTTATAGTTAGTAGGAGTATTATGTATGTACTGTATCTATCATGCACTGGCAGGTGCAGTAATTTCATATGGGTTGGGTGCGTATGGTCCCACATTTCCTGTACATTTAAATAAGATTAAATCCTTGCAAATAAGAATACTTAAACATCTACTTCTTTTATGATTTGTCGTTGCGTAAGAAACCTACAGTAACCTAGGTCAAATAAACCGTGACGACATGAGTCCGAACAAACAGACAGACAGACAAAAATAAAAAAAATGATTTCTTTTGTGTAGTTGCCGTATATGCTTTCATGTGCGTTTGACGGAGGGCTGTAATTTGTAATTGCAAACGGACAGTTAAATTTTATTTTTATGTATAGATATAGAAATCAATAGATGTATGGATATAGATGTATAAATAAGTGTGCTGTATATGTGACTGTCGCATGGTCACGCACCCTTAAAACAAAAGTGGCACTATCCTAAAAACATCATTTTTTGGTTAAAGTGACATCTAAAATACTTTAAACTCAGCCGACCTAATGCAAAGACACGTGTTTAAATAGAGCGCATGGTTTCACCTAGGGGTCGGTAGTGTCAGTATTAACTTTTAGGTTTTGTGTCAAACTAGAAAATTAAAAAGTGACATTATTTAGTTAAAGACAAGACTGCTGAGGAAGATGCACGTCTTGGTAAGTAAAAAAGTGTCATTTTTTCTTTAGTAACATTTTTTAACTTAATTTAAGTAAATATTTTGTCGAGTTAGTTATTGAAAAAGTGGCATCTTATGCATAGTGCCGATTTTTAGACAAATTAATCGACTGTGTATTTTTTTTCAATGAGTTAAATAATGGCATTTTTTCATTACTGCCACTTTTCTAATAAGTTCTACCAAAAAAAAAAAAAATCGTAAAGACATAAATGACAATGTTAGTATAATGTCAGTTTTTAATAAAAATGTTATTACAAACATGCTTAATTTTATTGAAAAAAAAAATAAGTTTTGCGTTTACTGCCATTTTTTTAGAAACTATTGCTTGAGCAATTTTTATAACGCCATTTAATTTAAACTATAACCAATACACTTATTTCATAATTTTCTTTTCTTTTTTTAAAGTTATAGTCATGGATCCTTCAAGTAGAGGAAGAAGAATATTATACTTAGCATAAAAAAATAGAGAAAACAAAATCCAAACACCTGAAAACATCTAATATAAACCTACAAATACCTAGCAATGATTCCAAAATTCAAGAACAGTGCCAAAGTTCAGTACTTGAAGATACAACAATCGTTTAAGCAACTTGCTCCTACCTAGCAACTCTTTCAATTCAAAGAAAACTTATTCAGTGATGAGACTGATGACTTTTCCCCCGCTTCTGGTGATGATAAAACATACTCAACCGTACAGAAAAGATGCCGTAGATCTAGATCATCCTCATCTTCAAGCTCGTCTTCATCAAGTTCATCCTCGTCCTCTTCGAGTTCATATTCATCTTCTACATGATTCATCCTCTTAACTAAATGTACTACTAACATAAATGGAAATAATAATTCCAAGCCTGGTTGTTGACCAGTGGAGGTCACGTTTTATATTCGATATTTTCACCACCGTTCAGTAGCCATTTCGTTTTCCTAGAAAGAAGCTGGTTTTCGAGAGCGAATCGTGTTTTATCTCGGGGAACAATCTAACACTATCATTGGCGTATTGCCATAATTACTTTAATTGCTAAAAAAAGTATATTGGTAGAATCACTTGCGATAAATCGCGATAGATTGCCATAATTGAATAAGAAGAAGAAGATTTCCAAGCCTACTGACGAAAAAACAACTATAAATACTGCTTTAAATAAAAACATAAATGAAATAAGTGATGATTTGGATACAGTAACAACAGAAAATAATTCAAGTAATGAGAAACAATAATATAAATGAACAGATCCATCCAAAGTACCAATACTAAAAAGCTGATTCGACCAGAAAGTTAGAGAATGCTTTCTATTTTGATGTGAATGAAATTAAAACTAATATTTCTAGTCTAGGTAGATTAATAATCAATCTATCTGTAGATGTATCAGAACCGTTATAGGGGAAAAAAAAACGTAATCGGTATCTACTATACTAGAAAGTGAATAAAGAGGTAAACATGGGGAACATAGGAAAGTGCCAAATGATTTAATTGAAGAAGTAAAAAGTCGTTTAAAATTCTATCTAATACCCCTCAAGATTAGGAATTTTAATTTTTATGATTCTGAAAGTATTTTTGATAATTTGATTATTTTCCTAATAAACGATGTTCCTGATGAAGATTACAATGATTTTCATTTATTTTCCTTGTTTTTATCATAACCTTCCAATTATATAAATTATAATTTGGGTGCTTTATTCTAAAAATTAGAAGATTTACGTAAAACAAAAGTGGCACTATGCGGAACTTTTTTTTAAAAGTGTTTTTTCTAAATGATTACATTATTATTTTGTTTATTTTTTAATTATAACTAATATTAAAATAATCAAACTGTTTAAAAAAACTGATTGCAGTATTTTACTATCTTATTTTGTTTCAATATCGATCACAGAACTGCATTCAAAACTTTAAACGGCCATACTGAAAAATCAAGATTTTTGGATAACGCCACTTTTGTTTTAAGGGTGCGAATTATAACGTTCTACGAGAACTGCTGCCGACAAACTACTATGCAGTTTGGCAGACTCTTGTAACATGTCATGTATGTATGTATTTTTGGTAAATAAATAATAAAAAAAAACATCATGAATTGGCCATTTCGTTCTTAGAGACCACGACATAATATTATATGTATTTATAATATTTAACAAATATAATATGAGTTTTACGCTTCACACCATACCTGCTTAACGACCCAATCATTCATCTCAAAATTTCACATACACATTGTAAGGGCATTGATGTATAAGGGCATTGATGTGTAAGGGTAAGGGACACAGCAAAAAACACAGGTTAGGTACATTCCACTTAGAAGTACCTACCGAGATTTTTATCACTTTTAGTTTAGGTTAGTTTTAATTGTAGTCCGGTACCGCTTTGATCATTTTTCGCTATTCCTCGTAGTTTCGAATTTCGCCCACGCCGGCAAGAAAAAATTAACCTATAAAAAATATTATAAAATAAATTATCGGACGGATTTGATTATTTATTTATCCTGTATTACCTACTCGTTTGCAACATACCTACTGCATGATACCTATATGTATATTATACGCGTTTTTTAATGCTGAAGACAAGTTTGATGGATACTTTGTTTCAGTGGTTTTTATTACACTCTTTTCTACTTGATACTTTCCTACTTTGGTCTCTAAATTAGCTAAGCTTAATATTATAATAAGCTTAACTCAAAACTTGTGCCGTCTGAAACTTTTCTTAAGTCTACTGGCTACCAAAGTACCAAGCAAAAATTTGGTTCATTATACTAATAGGTAATTACATATAATATGTCTACTAAGTATAAGTATAGGTACCTACTGCTCCCTGCGGTTTCAGTTCGAGGAAGTTCGGTGTTTTCTTCAGACTTTTCTTAGGATATCCGCAACGTAGGGGTTTGTTTTATAATATGTACTTACTAATCATTACTAACGAACCCGGTGAAAGTGGATAATTTTTTACATCTGGGGGCACAGTAGTGCCCCCGCCAAGACGAGCCAGCGAAGCGCTTCGTCGTTTTTTTGAAGCCTTGTAACTTGGGTCTGGATTATACCAGATAAACAAAATTTTTGGGACATGTTATTGTCAATAGCAGATTTATTAAATATATAAAGTTTTAATTGCATAGCTCTCATACTTAAGATTTTATTGATATTTATGTGGCGACCTCTACGCCACAAGTTACGAACTAGAACGAAGCGATGAATACTAACTAGGTACGTGAATCGCGCTAACGAAGTTTTCATATATACGCTGCATATATACGACCTCCGACGATCTACAGTCGGAGCCGCGGTTCCCCGGGCATACCACCTCGCCCGGCGGGAAGCTTCCCCTTTGGTGGCGGTCGAGCCATATCATCCATCCTGCTCCCGCTACAGTGGTGACCCCGACGTGATTGGAAGCAACCTTCATCACATTCATCATGCAGCCTTTCTCCACCTCCAGCAGTCCCTGGAAGCAGTCTCAAGCCAACAACGGGTCAACCTTCAGGGCCAACGCAGCCGACGCACTGAGCTTCCTGGTCCTGATACCAAGCACCCGCACCTCACCGACTTCAGCGACCAGCACATCCGCCCGCATCACCACGCCCTGGATCTGAGGACGACTCTCCAGCGTGGCACACCGGCAGGACATCTCCTGGCGCCAACAAGTCGGCATCGCTCAATAGTCTCGACTCACCGCAGACTACGAGCACGCTCACACGGTCTCGACTCACCGCAGACCACAGAGCAAAGCAATGCAAACCCGACTCACTGGGATATAGCAACGCACTCCCGACTCACTGGGACATTCAAGTGGCAATTGAGATAACTGAGCTTCGGACAATCAGACCTTCGGTCTTGGGAGGGAGTACTGTGGCGACCTCTACGCCACAAGTTACGAACTAGAACGAAGCGATGAATACTAACTAGGTACGTGAATCGCGCTAACGAAGTTTTCATATATACGCTGCATATATACGACCTCCGACGATCTACAGTCGGAGCCGCGGTTCCCCGGGCATACCACCTCGCCCGGCGGGAAGCTTCCCCTTTGGTGGCGGTCGAGCCATATCATCCATCCTGCTCCCGCTACATTTAAAAACCCCGATTTCGTCACTGACTCACTGATGATCATCAAAATTCTTAGGGTACTTTCTAGTGTCCTAGAAGGCTAGTATTAATACACAAACAACAAAAAAATTATAAAACTTGTAACTTTTATCCCTCAACCCCTTAAATTAGGGGATGGAATTTTATATGAGACTTCCGATTTTGACTTACAAAAAGAAATGAAATCCCAACAAAAACATTTTCATGTAAAATGTTGCCAAGACGAGACCATATGACTCGCACTGTCAAAAAGTTACCAGATCTCATATAGAGCCAAGCTTGTAACTTTATAAGGCCTAACTTCACAAACTCTATTTATTTATTTATTTATTTATTTATTTATTGTTAACACATACGGTACAGGACCCAATTACAATGGTTAACAAATACTAGTAGGCCTTGCATACAACTCCTCACACATCTTCAGACACACAGACAATAGTTCCATCCACTCAACGGCAAACAAATCAGACCCAGGGTGGGCCCTCAGGAGAGCATTTAGTCTATCTATACCTTTGTCAAAATATGTAGCTTTGCCATTTTGCTACATTCACATGGGTGAAAATTCATTCAATGTATACACTTCATTACTTTTCTGTTATACAATAGTTCTTGTAGTAACGAAACGGCCAAGCCACATATTCTGACTAAGAATATAATATGGACGCAGATAAGCAATAACATGTTAACCCACAAAACGAAGTTATAGATTCAAAACGATTTATTGAGAGTTAGAGAACGTTTTTTAATTATGTGTTTACTTTATTACATTGTTTAAATATGTAACTAAATATTGAACATAAATAAATTGACACAAAATTTTAAAAGTTTATTTTAATCAAAATTTCTCCAGTGTGGGTTAACACACTATTGCTTATCTATGTCCATATATACCCTAAGAATTTTGATGATCATCAGTGAGTCAGAGACGAAATCGGGGTTTATTTAGGTATTAATAAAATCTAAAGTATAAGAACTAAGCACTTAAAACTTTATATGTTTAATAAGTCTGCCATCAACAACATATCCCGAGAATTTTGTTTATGTGGTATAATCCATATTCAAGTTATAAGGGTTCCAAAAACGACAAAGCACTTCGAGAAAAGGTAGGGTAGTGCCCTTGCGCTTCGCTTGGCTCGTCTTGGCGGGGGCACTACCATGCCCCCAGATTTAAGCTGAGTACAAGCCGCCTTCCTATTTCAAGCTTACCCATAATCTAAATCTGAAAGCGTTCCAATTCCAATTTGTTGTTTTTAATGGCTCCACCGTATTTAACACCTTAAATGATTAAATCGTAAATTTGTTTTGCTGACAATGGCCATAATTTTGATCTCTTTTACTATGCGGAAACTTTTTGATTTGGAATTTGACTACACTATACACATAAACATTTTAAAGGGTGTGTAATTTGTATTGCAATATTATTACCTTATAAAACATTGTTCGACGACGTTACAATATTTTATATTTCAGATTTCGTGGTTAATTAAATATATCTCTGACTTCCCTGATTCGAAATGACTGACGATGTTGACGAATAAATAAATTAGACGAAAAAGTAAATAGATTTGAAATATATTATACTGTCGTACAGTGATTGATCACCCTGCCTCTACTCGAAATGTTGAAACAAGGCGTTCTCTTGAAGCGTAGGTATACACTGAGACCAATCTTTCAGTGTTCTTTTACACGTACGTATATGATAACAACAAAATCAAATAACGGATTTATGATTACATTTAAAAACAAGGATCTGTCTCTCACGGAACTGGTTGTTGTATACTTACCGAAATTGAAAGTATGTTGACCCCAGACGATCTTTACTATCCTTGCTTACGCTTTTACACCTTAACTAGGAACTCAATCGATCATCACGAAAGGACAATGCCAATCTTTGTATGAAGAGTGGACCAAGTGCTGCCCAGAATAAAGTCATAGTACATTATGTTCCTTAGGGTAGTAGTAGTCTGTAAAATAAAGCGCATCTAATTCTATTCCAGGAGTCGTGAAAAAAAAAAGTTTTTGTTGAGATTTATTGGGAAACGATAAACTTGCATGGAAGGTAGACCAAGTGCTGCCCAGAATGTAGACATAGTACATTATGTTCCTTAGGGTAGTAGTAGTCTGTAAAATAAAGCGCATCTAATTCCATCCTAGGAGTCGTGGGACAAAAAGGTATTATTTATTGGGTAAAAATAAATACTTAATTACAATAACAATAAATAAATGCTTTTCCCGATGGAGGGATGTATATTTTTGACGAGTTTTACTGATACACACTATCAGCTCCACTTCACCACATGCACTGCTCAGCAACCACCTTAAAGTAATCGAATCGCAACCTGTGTAATACCTATTATTGAGTAGTTCCGCTGGTCATCTGTTGTCTTCATCATTAGTTTCACTTCACTAAATGGTGCTTTCCGAAAGCAAATGCATGAAATATTCCAAAACATACCCAAAATTGGTAGGTGTGCCTATAATATTTGATAAGTTCCCTCCATTTCTCCAATATCCCATCATCAGATCCTGACCTTACGACAGTGATACCACCTCGGAAGTATACCCTTTCAACCAAAAAAAGAATTTTCCAAATCGGTCCACTCGTCTTCGAATAATCGGGGAACATACATACTATATAAAACGTACAAACAAAACTGACGTTAATTTTTTTTCTCCGGGACCGATTTTGAAAAAAAAAATTTTTTTCAATATAAAGCAATGCAAGGAACTCAGTCAAGGTAGTCCTACTCCTGGGCAGCATTTGGTCCATACCCTGTCAATCTCCTTTTGCATTCACGTTGTCAGGAGTACCTACAGAAAAGCATATATCCCTATAGGGTCCCAGAATTCCCAAGGGAACTCTGAAATTACCAAGACTGAAACCGTGGAAAAAGCTAGTAGAAATATAAATGATATACCTAAATAGAGTTTTTTGTCTTTTTACGACAATAGAGTTCAGTCTACTTGTTTGTTTGCCTACAAAGTCTGGATCTACCGAACCGATTTAAAAAATTCTTTCACTTATAGGAAGCTACGGTAGTTCTGAGTGACATGTACTTCTTATCCCGAAATTCCCACGGGAACTCCGAAAATACCGCTTTTAGCTGGAACAGACAGACAAAATTTTTAAAAATTGCTTTTTTATGTAGGTAAGCATACTTTCCAACAAAATGATCATTTTTTTTTTATTAAACATCATTTGCGGAGCTTTTAATTTTCGGGATACATTCATCCTTTATTTGAACCCGACTAAAAAGCAGCCTAAAGTGGTGAGCGATTGTATTATTTGTATTAAATTACTAGCTGTCCCCGGCGGTTTCACCCGCGGTTTTTGAATCAGGAAGCTTTGCGGACGCAGGCAGAACAACCCGCCTAAGTTTCATCACAATTGGGTCAATGGTTTTTAAACGT
Source organism: Zygaena filipendulae (assembly GCA_907165275.2). NCBI lineage: Eukaryota > Metazoa > Arthropoda > Insecta > Lepidoptera > Zygaenidae > Zygaena > Zygaena filipendulae. Next base: position 7,907,374 of record OU015649.1, read on the forward strand.
ATAGAGGACAGACATACAAACATTCATTTTTATTTATAAAGATATAACTTATATTTTAAAGATAAAACACATTGCAGAAACACACGATGTGGGATGCCGTGGATGTAATGGTTGTGAATCAAGCAACTGTTCTTTAAACATTTGCAAAAGCGAAATTTAAATAAATATAACAAATCAAACATTTAAAACCCGTTACTCATCCGACCAATGCAGGTCCGATTTGTAGAGGTTGCCAACTTTTTTCTGGAAAAAATTTAGTATTTTCCTGAAAAAGGATGCAAAAATATAGTACTTTTGGGAAATGCAGGGGAATCATTATATTGTATCGGGCAGCATAATCTACAAAATATGAATGCAAAGTTTGACAGTTGACGTTTTTTTGCCGCGTATGCGTTTCGTTCTGAAATTCCCCACACTTACCTAATATAAAAAAGCGCGACAGTTGAATAAAAGTATCGTATCTTATTTTTCTATTTTATATAGTACAATTGACTTAAATATAGTACGATACTATATAATACTAGCTATCCCGCGTGGTTTCACCCGCGATAACCTCGGAGTTCCCGCGGGAATTCCGAATTACAATATCTATAGCCTATGTTACTCAGGGATAATGTAGCTTTCTAATGGTGAAAGAATTTTTGAAATCGGTCTAGTAATTTTTGTGTTATATGATTATATCGTAACAAACAAACAAACAAACAAACAAAAAATCTAATCTTTCCTCTTTATAACATTAGTATAGATAGTACGGCTGGCAACCCTTATCAGACAGGAGTGATACGCTATTCACACATAAGAACGCCTAAAATTTTTACGAAGGTTCGTAGATACCACTTTCTAGATATTTACATTATTTGCTACCCCGTTAACTTGTAGGATATTACCGATGAGAAATAATTTTCTCGAAATTCAGCAGGTTTTTACTCGTATACCTACCTACCAAAAAAGTACTTATTGATTGCTTTGCACGAGTAGGTACATACATTTACAGCGCGTAGGCCGCAAGGTCTTCTTAAAAATAACTTTACATTGTTTATATATATATATCACAACGTTAAAGTTAATAAACAATATACATTATTATAAAATACCCATTACAAAATTATAAAACAATTACTGCAGAACCTACTTTAAATTTAGTCAATTTCGACAAAAAAAAAGTCACTCAAAAATACCGCCCCGGGTCATACCAGCGGCAAAGGTACCCATGACACTCGCTGCATTACCGCGTTGAATGGCAATGGACAACCTTTACGCCAGGTAGGAGCCGGAGCGGGCGTCAAAACCTCTCTCTCTGAGTCTGCGACCGATTTCGGAGACAAACGTCAATGCCTCTGACCCCCAGCAACCCGTTGTCTCAAACGCCAGCGGGACAAAGTAATAATTGCCCCCCAGAGCCGCGTATTTAGATCTTTTTATGCCGGCTGCCGATTCCGCGGCTGCACCGGCTGAGCGCATTGTACGGCTGAGATGACTGGCGGCGAAAGTGCTAACACACGTGGCGTCCCACACAAGGCACTTTCGTCTCTGCCACGGTACCTTGGTACGTTAGGTCTAACAAAGGTCTAACACATCTATCACAAAGAACGGAACGGCAGGATTTTTTTAAAATTCACAACTTCACTTTTTAATTTTGCATGTCTATATTCAGATATCATGCACTACCTATCATGTAGGTACATAAAATCGCTCTACCTACTCCGATCACTGAATAGATTACATAGATAGTTGCTATAATATGTCGTTTGTCTTCTCATATTAAGTTTTGTCAATATACGCACGTTGTTTAAGTCTTTAAGATATATAATAAAGTATATATATCTTATATAATTAAATAAATTAAAGTATATATATCTTATATAAAATTAAATAAAGTAAAAGAATATTTATCCCATTTTTATTTATCCCATTCAACAAACGTGATATTTTTGCCGTTTTTAAACGACTTCCCAAAAAGGAGGAGGTTCTCAATTCGACGCGTATGTTTTATTTTATGTTTGTTACCTCATAACTTTCGACTGGGTGAACTGATTTTGATGATTCTTTTTTTATTCGAAAGCTAGTGCTTCTCATTAGGTCCCATTTTCATGAAATCAGGACCTCATGATGGGATCTTGAGGAAATCGAGGGAACTCTTCAAAAATTATAGGCACACCTATAGCGATTTGGGTATATTTTATATTAAATCGTTTATTTGCTTTCGGAAAGCAAAATTTTAAGAAGTGGAACTGATGATGAAGACCACAGCTGATCAAACGAAACTACTCAATAATAGGTATTTCACAGGTTCCGATTTGTTAACTTTAATGTAGTTTCTAAACAATTTATGCACACACAATGTATATGGTAAAGTGCAACTGATGGTGATGTACCAGGAGAACTCCTCAACAATTAACGTCCCTGCATCGGGAAAAGCAATACTATATTGTAAAAGGTGATGAGCAGTTGACATTAGGCTATTGTAACTTAGATAAATTACAAACCAACCCACTTAAAAGCAAGAAATAAACAAAATGTTAATAAAAAAATACCGACTTGCAAAAACTTCCATTGATAGGTTTGAAGTCGATGACAAACCAAATACGGAGGAGGAGAGATGGGCTAAGTTTACTAGCGCCACGACCTGGTCAACCCAAGTGGGCAGACACAAGCGGGCTTGTCACTGAATTCAAACCGATCAATGGTAGCACAAACCAATTATTTATTATTTATTTATTATTATCAATATTACGTGTATTTTTGTCTCGGTATTTTGTTATTTTTAGTTTTGTGTTTTTTATAAATAAATGGTACGGAACTCCGTGCGCAAGTCCGACTAGCACTTGGCCGGTTTTTTCAAATTTTTCATTTGCATATAGTTACACGAGTCGTCTGATCCGTCACATAAAATCGCGCTTTATGCCAGAAAGCCCATTTCAAATTAATGGTGTGTACGTCATAAACTACGTGCTATTTTTGTAATTCATTAAATATTTTGTTTCTTTGCTACCAAAGCAATACATTTTCGTGGCCTGTAATATTTGTACGTATCTATAGCTACTGTGTCCCATGGTTTCGCCTTGCTAATTTCAGAATTCCTGAGGAACTCCATGTTCTCGGTATAAAAGTATACTATAAGTAGGTATGTATTAATCGAAAATAATATATATTCTATCTGTGGACTTAATTCCGTTCAAATCTGTTCAGTTTTCCAATCGCGACTGTGTTATTATAGGTACGTAGGTACCTACTTATATACACTTCTTCATCAACTCTTACATTTTTATAATAATTACCATTAGTCTCAGGACGTAGGTATTATATGGTACCTACTACCTATATAGCTGCACCTCAGTGAAAACGATCTTGAAAGCAAGATTTTACAAACCCGCGGCTTTGCGCGTGCGGTGTTTGAAAGCATACGAATACGTATCTATATAAAAAAATATCTGTAGAATGGCTTAAAGCATGATAGGTACTTACCTACTGTACTTATTGTTAGATCTAGGACCATATTTTCGAATCGCTCGAATTGGCTACTTGACAAAAAAATTTTTTTTAGTCCGTCGTGTAGATTAGTAAAAAATATTGGACACGAATTTTGCTTTTTTTACGTATTCAAAAAATAACAAAGATACATTGAGTTGAAATTTCGCGTGACGTCACAATTCGGTGTGGTTTGTATGGCGCTTATAATGAATATTGACGTCACGAGCCCCCCACCCTAAACTTTAATGCGCTTTATCTATGTTCATTTTCATTAAATTGAAAAAGCAAAAAATACGTGTCTATTATTTTTTTATTTTCTAACTGACGGACTAATTAGAATTTTGATATTCATACCTTGGAGAATACCCAATTACTTTCGCACACGGAATCGCCAGAGTCACGTGCGAATCCTTAAAAAATATTAAAGGATTCGCAATTCGCATGTGAATCTTGCGATTTCGTGTGCGAAAGTGATTCAAACAATTCAAAAATTTATCTTTAATGTATATTATAATGTTTTTGAACATAATTGTTATCTTTAATATCGTTCTGACATAATTATTTGTCTTTAATGTATATTATAATGTTTTTGAAGGAATATAGGTAACGTACAAATATAAATATAAATAATGTAATTAAATAGAAACTGTAATTTACTAACAATAGATATAAGCAACGATGTTACTAACAAAATGATCTAAGTACGTCCAATGAATAAATTATTATTATTATTATTATAAAAATACGGCCCCGGAGTCTTAAATAAAAGTTAAATCCTTGTTAAATCTGAGTTTTTCCTATTTAATTATAAAAAGTGTATGAGATTTTTATGAGAGAATGTTTGTTATGCGTGAAGCTATAATGCTGCGATGTTAAATCCTAACATTTGAAATACCTACATACGTAAATGTAAATGTGAGTTTGTTACATTTTCACGCCTCCTCAACCGATAATCATAATCATGATTTTTTGAGTACACGTTGTCAGGGGTACAGAAAATAACGTAGGGTAGGTCTTTATCTTAGAATTCTCGCGGGAACTTCAAATTAATGCGGGTGAAACCACGAGGAATAGCTAGTCATAAACAAAGCCTACTTAACTGTTCTCCGCTGTAACGCTACGCTGCCACTGTGGAAAAAGCTTTTTATTAAAAAGTGACTAAGTAAGTAGCCACTGACGTGGTACTTACAAACAATTTTCCGCCACTCACTGTGCACCAAGAGATTATGTCCACATCCTCAATATAAAACTTCATCAATATAATATATTATTTTCTCTGTGAATATTATTAACTAGAGAGGCAGTGTAGGTATAGGGCAGGCGCGTAATAGCTATGGGCAAATACTCATTACTTCCCAAAACTTTCTTTGCTGGCATTCTAAATTAGTTCACTACAATTAATTTACGTTCAGTAAATTTCGAAAACGGCTTCAGTAACATTACCCAAATGCTGTTTAATACGTAGACGTCTACGTAAAGCTTGACATAGACCTCGCCCAAGGATTCCGCACTGATCTGAGGGCACGGTAGTGCCCCCGCCAAGACGAGCCAGCGAAGCGCAAGGGCACTACCTATCTTTTCTCGAAACGCTTCGTCGTTTTTTTGAACCCTTGTAACTCGGGTCTGGATTATACCAGATAAACAAAATTTTCGGGATATGTTTTCAATAGCAGACTTATTAAATATATTAAGTTTTAATTGCATAGCTCTCATACTTTAGATTTTATTAATACGTTATCTAAAAAACCCGATTTCGTCACTGACTCACTGATGATCATCAAAATTCTTAGGGTATTTCTTAATGTCCTAGAAAGCTGAAATTTGGTATGTAAGCTAATATTAGTACACAAACAACAAAAAAATTATAAAACTTGTAACTTTTATCCCCCAAACCCTTAAATTAGGGGATGGAAGTTTGTATGAGACTTCTGCAATTTTGACTTACAAAAAGAAATGAAATCCCAACAAAAACATTTTCATGTAAAATGTTGCCAAGACGAGACCATATACCAGCACTTTCAAAAAGTTATCAGATCTTATGTAGAGCCAAGTTGCTAACTCTACATTCCCTAACTCTTGGTCAAAATATGTGGCTTGGCCGTTTCGTTACTACAAACAACTATTAATTATAGTATAACAGAAAAGTAATGAACAATGGATCAATTTTTCACCTTAGGCCCATTTGAATGCAGCGAATTGGCCAAGCCACATATTTTTGACTAAGGTGTAGAGTTTGTGAAGTTACACCTTGTAGAGTTAGGGAGTGTAGAGTTAGAAACTTGGCTCTACATAAGATCTGATAACTTTTTGAAAGTGCTGGTCTCGTCTTGGCAAAATTTTAATGTTTTTGTTGGGATTTACTATTACTTGAGAAACAATGTCGATATATTCACCTGATATAGTCTATCAAGAATAACAGCAGATTTTCCTCTGATACTTTTGATTTGTTTATCATTGAATAGTGGCTCTTGCCTCTTGTTACGGCGCTACTTGGCGAAGGAAAGATTGAATAAATTAAACCACACTAGTTTGTGGCGGTGGCGTAGGCCGTAGAGTGTTCTTTATCATGGGTTTGCTATTTTTACCCGTAGGCACTCGCACGGTAAAGAAAACCTTGTGAAATTAGCATTTGTTTGTTTAAAATTCTAAAGATTACTCCTCACAGTCATAATAACGTACGTGACTTGATAAACAATCGAGCACGTGTTAGACAGAAACGTACGTAAAAAATGTTTCGGAAATTTTCAATGAAGGATTTCACATTGAAGATATTCGTGAGAGAGTGGATAGGTACCTAACCGTAAAGTATAAAAGTAATAAAAGTAAACAAGGAGTTTTAACACCCACTCTCTTCTTCTAGTGGAAGGATCGAAGACTTTACATACGAATATTAGCTATGTTCCCACTATGAAGCCATAGCAAATATACAAATACCTAGCAAAGCCAGCTTTCAAACGAAGTAATTGCATATTCTGTACTAGGTGACACGATAAATGAATTATTTATAAACGATGAATGAATAGCTAATAATACCTACTACCGGAACATAATAAGTTTTATGTTGCTTATGAAACTTGCACGATGCACTCGAGCTCGCTAATAGGTATCATGCAAAACAGTCTTTCAGAAAGTTGGTAAATTATTATAATAATAATAGTATTCTAGCACTGGAACGTTTATGTAATAGCGGAAAATAATACAGCTGCCGGGTAATGAAGATTTTCTTGGCATTTCACCAAACATATTTTAACTATTATACCTACTTTTAATGTAATTACCCGAGACCCTGAAATCAATATCAAATATCACGTTCACTAAATTTTTCAGCGACTAACAATAAGTTCAAGGTGAGAATATTATTGTTCTGCAACCTGTCGAAATCGTTCAAAACTATCGGTTTGTTAAAGGCGCTTACTATCCACGAAATGTTAACAACCAGGTAAAACAGGACCTTACGAGCACATGCTTAAGAGCTGTTCTGTACAACCTTTGCTTTTGTCATCGTCCCATTCAGAGATTTCACTCAAGAATGATGAAGAAGATAAGTAGAAAACGGTTCTAAAATTTTGATCATTGTATGAAAATTTGTATTTAGATTTCTTCGTGAAAAAACACCAAAATGTGACAGAATTTACACGAAAAGAAAATCTAAATGCCATTTTAATTTTAACGCCATCTCGTAATTAGACGATATCATACAGAGCTTGCTTCGGTGTGCCCATATCTTTTTCTTTATAAATAAAACATTTAAAATGAATGTTTGTATTTCTGTTCGCTATGCGTTTCGAAACCATTGGTCCGATTGCGATGAAACTTTGGCGGGTTGTTCTGCCTGCGTCCGCAAAGGTTCTTGGTCCAAAAACTCACGCGGGTGAAACCTCGGGGCACAGCTAGTTCTTTATAAAACAATAAATTATTTCCATTTCATTGCATAAAAATACCTTACTGGGAAACTATTCTAAAAAAACACTGTGCCTTCATCCCTTCACCTATATTTTAAAAGCTTTTATTTTTTTAACACGCTTGTAATGCTTGACTGTAATTTAAAAAGTGTAGAGTTAGAGTAGAGTATAACCACACAAGTTACCTATAATATTATACTATACTAGCTGTGTCCCGTGGCTTCACCCGCGTGAGTTTCGGAATTCCCGCAGGAACTCCAAAGTAGCCTAATTTACTTTTTATAACATCAGCTAATTTAGCAGTGAAAGTCCCGTCAAAATCCGTCCAACCGTTTCGGAGTACTAATCAATAATGATATCGTTAATATCATTGCCCGCCATGTAGTGCTTAACTTTTTTGACATGGCGTTCTCTCTTCAATAATGGATGGATAAAATGCATAGGTAGGACTTATGTCTAAAACCAGAAGTACCTAAATTTAATGTTATTTTATGATTTCTAGTCATTGATATAAATTATTATAAATTGTAAAAAATATATAAGTTGTGTAATTCTCTGTTCGCAATAAACTCATAAACTTGGTACGGATCAAGCGGTTTTCACCAGTAGATAGAGTAACTCAAGAGGAAGGTTTATACGTATAGTTAATCCTGGAATTCCCGCGGGAACTCCGAAATTACCGCGGGTGAAACCGTGTGAAACATTATGTTTTTAAAGAGCGACGGTGAATTGGATGTTGTTATCTATAAGCGCCTTAAAGTTTTTCTTTCATCTGGATATATAGGACTGCGATTTTACGGAGGAGAAAACCGAAAGATTTTCCAGTAGCTGGTCGTGTTTTCTTTATATAACCTACTCGTCACTCTCTTCCACAAAACAAGAGAAGGATTATCCTACTAATTTGTAGGTATATATGGACGGATGGATTTCCCGCGGGAACTCCGATTTTACCGCGGGTGAAACCACGGGGCACAGCTAGTGGATAATAATATTTAAGTATAGGATTATAGTTGTGCCCCGCGGTTTTACCCGCGTTAATTTCAGAGTTACTGCAGGAATTCCGGGATAAAAGTACCCTATGTGTTAGTCTGATGTATAAGCTATGTTATTGTAAAGTTTCATTTAAATCCATTCAGTAGTTTTTGCGTGAAAGAGTAACAAACATCCATCCATCCATCCATCCATCCATCCATCCATCCATACATACATACATACTTACAAACTTTCGCGTTTATAATATTAGTAGGACTAGCTGTTCCCACCGGTTTTGGGTGCATGAATTTCGGCGTGTCCGCGGGAAACGCCTGACAACGTATTTGCAAAATTTCATGGCGATCGGTGGAATGAAAATATTACAAGATAAAAGTATTAAAACAAACCGCTCTAAATGTTCTAGGTATGGATAAATATTAATCGCGTGATTGGAACATTTCGTGCAGATGTTATACATTTGAAAATATCGCTACTAATATTATAAATGCGATAGTAACTCTGTCTGTCTGTTTTGCATACACGTTGTCAGCGGTGCCTACAGAGAAGGACATAGGATACTTTTTGTCACAGAATTCCCGCAGGAACTCCCAACGTATCGCGGGTGAAATCGCGGGGAACAGCTGGTTAATATATAAATCACTATAAAAGTATCGATGTGTTTAAAAAAATGTTTTTGTACGAAATATGTTTTGTCTATAACAGTCAAAATTCCATTTAACTTTAAAATGAATGCGTTATTGAATGTGAATACTATTACATATTTCTAAAAAGCTTTTTAAAATAATAATTTATTCCGATGACGTCACTAAAACCCTCCAAAAGTCGGTACTTATGAATACCTTTAGATAGTATACAAGCTATGTAACGGAAATAATATAAAATGCTAATTTTTATATTCATAAAGGCACTCATTCATGTTTAATTTAAGTAAAGGCTTATGAGCTACGCACATTATATAGGTTAACAAAGCGGAAATTAGTGTAGGTAAGTACTTAAAGAAAATATTATAAATTTATATCGTTATTAAAATTGTAGTTGATTTATTTTTAATTATGATTGAATTATTTTATATACCTAGTTAGATTATATAAAGTCTATATAATCCATCTCTCTCTCTAATCACGAGACTTAATATGCTCGCTGCCGCTGGGTGTAATAAGACCAGCCTTACGCCTCGAACAGCCGCTCTGTCAATTTTTTGTGCAAGGTTGTTGTTGAACCCCAAGGTCTCAAAGTTTTAATCCCAAACCTTTGGTTAAAACATACTGTAGTTGTCACCAGCTGTCACTGACTATTGAGAAACCCATATAGACGTTTGACTCGAAGGACTATCTGCATAATATTATGCCGCCAAAACATTCGCCGAAATAGCTTTTAATGTCGATTCTATTACGTTAATTATTGTATTAATCAGATACACAAAATTCTTCGATAGGTACTTTAGATATAGATAGTTATTACTCGTGGAAATTCCAAGTTGGTGATCGACCAAATGTTTTCACATTCATGATATGTATTTGGCAGGTACAAGTGGAATATCTTTCAAACACATCGCACCGTAGTAGGTACATACTCTACTTATTTCAGGATGTTTACTTTCGCGCTTTAATTTATGAATGAAATCTAAATTCGCCTACTGAAGATTACGCTTGGTGTTTAACATGTTTGCAGGAACTATGTAGGTACCTACCTAACTCTACCTATGGATAACTACATCTTATACTCTTAGGCAAAGACATCATAAGAGATATTCTCTTTCAATATCTTTGCTCGCAGGTATGATGTGTTTTAATATGACTCCTTGTGTTTGTTGTTATGTTTTTTTTTTTAAACTGGCACCAATTAATACATACCTAATAGTAAGTCCTACCCAATAAGAAAACTTCTTATAGTCTTTATTTTTTTTTGTTGTTGGTCCTTAAACTTACGTTTAAGAAGGTAACAATGTGGACAATGGACTGTATGACGTGTAGAGTATAATCACTCTCTTCTCTTCCGACGTCGGGTGGCACCTCGTCGATACTGCCCATACGTTGTCAACACTCGTTGATGGTCCGGCGAAGATCCAGTCAACGAGAAAGCGATATTCGTCGAAATATTACACATAGTTTACTGTAAAAAATCACGTTCCTTGTTGTTTCGTGAAAATAGTCAAATGGCCTATTATAAGAATTTAAACAAATTAAAGATGCTCCCCCAGGCCCTAACTATGGCCAGCCACATTTATTCCTTGATTCAGTGACAACAGTCAACATGGTGGGATCTCACGAGCGTTGTGTTAAATCCGGATGTGCAATAATTGTTCAGTGCGGTACGCTGACAAGGCACCACTCAAATACAGCGTATGTATACTGAAAATACTTACGTATACCTACGTACAGATATAGCTTGCGAGACTTCTGGAATGTGTATTGAGTACTCTGGTTTAGCTGTGAATACTTAGATACTTTATGTACTTGCTCGGTTACATATTTTAGCACAGTATCTACTATCTTTAAATGAGTAATTCTTTTATATATATGTACATAAATATAATATGTATAATCTGAACCTCGCAAACCCGCGGAAAACGGTGGAAAACGACTCCTACGATTTTCATGAGGAGGATTCGGGGGCAATTAATCGATCAAGTTAGGTATAATTTTCAGAAAACGTCGTTTTATCAGTGTTTTCAGTTATGATTTTCAAAAGTCATAAACATCCCTATTCTTACGATTTTTAGGTACGTACGTATTCATATTATCTTAGTAGTATAGTAATCCTCTTACTATTCTGGACCACAGATTGCCAGCAACGGCTTTTAAGTCGTCTTCCCACCTCTTGTACTGTCCTCCTCGCTTTCGCTTCCTGTTTAGAGGGCACCAGTTCATCACCTTTTTGCTCCATTTTTCAGCTTCTCTTAGCGTATGCCATGTCCAATGTCCATCTCCATTTGTTCTTCTGTATTGTGTAGGTGACATTATCTACTTTGGTTGCTTTCCTGATTGTTGTGTTTTTTATTTTGTCTGATTTCTTTATGTTTAGCATACTTCTCTCCATTGACCTTTGGCACACTTCTAGCTTTCGGTTGCTTATAGCATATTATAGCATAACTTATAGCAAGAGGAAGGGAAAATTGGAAGAAGTTGGAAGAGGCCTATGCCAATTTAGGGCAAACGGATATGACCGTCGTACGCGGGTAAAAAGGAGTTGACCTCCCGCGCAACATCTAAGGCTGGTGTTAGCGTATCTCTATTACCCACAGATGAAGGTGACGACTGCACCGATAGGTTGTATGATGCGGTATTTGCTGGGCTATAAGGTTCACTGTCAGTCTGTGTGTCTAGTGCAAAATATTCCATCCATTCCACGACACAAGCTAATTACTGTGGGATCAAGTAGATCTGTGTGTTGTGAAGTGGGTTATTATTATTATAGATTTCTTACACAGACACGCCACAACCTTGTCACCTGTCGGCTGTCACCGACGAAGGCGCGCACACCACAACTCTACATTTTCAGCTACAAAACTATGCGTGCTGCGTCAATCAGTTTCATCAAGCTGTAGTGTTCTAAAAATTTTTGCCTTTTTTAGTCTTGTTAATTAGCATTTTAACTTACCTTTAACGTACCGTATGCTTTTTCTAAGAAAAAGTTTCTTAATAAGGTAATAACAAAATCTCCGTAGCCCATTTCTCATCAATTCGAAACATTTACCGTAATTTGTACCTATTCAAATATTGCCTCGCTTGCTTTAAATATTTGTCTTCGTTTATTTTTTTATATCAGCAATTTCAAAATTGTTTTTTAGAACTTTTTTGTGACATAGATTATTATGCATCTAAAATACTTAGAGTACCTATCAATGTTCAGTCTTATTTTTATTTATTTATTTAGCTTTATTTACTTACTTACTTACTTAAAAAACATTGTTTGTATTTGTAAATATTTGACTTATGTCTATATTAGTGTTTATAATGTATTCTTATTTTTTGATCTGATGTTTATTCCTTTGTTATGTTGTAAGGGCCGCCTTTTGCGGTAAAGCCTCCTCCAAGACTCTCTGATATTCTGTTTTCTTTGTATTGGTTTTATTTTTATACTCTTCATGTATATTATTATATTTTTAATGTATAGTCTTAACAAAAATTAAATACGGCCATTATAATTACTATGATAATCAGCTTTAATTAAAAAAATTATCTACAGAAGGATTTTAACTCACTAGGTCTTCATCTGTTAAATGCTTAGGAATTACCTTTGATATTTATTTTGAAAAATCTAGGATATGTTGCGGATGACGGGGTTGTAAAAATAGTATACTTTGCTCTTTGCCAATCCGTCCTGACTTACCTACTATATTTTGATTTGATTTTTATTTTCCTGAATGATATACCCAAGGAGGTAAATCATTATAATACAATCTAGCCAGTCAAGTAATGACTAATAAGTATTTTAAATTTGACCTAAACTTCTAAACAAGACTATACTAAGAATGTGTCCAATAACACTTTTCTTATTGTCTCTATTAAGGCGAAGACACTTTGTTCTTGCGTTCTTTGGATATGTGGTGGCGTTCACGAACGTCCCGCGAGTGGTGCACGAGAGTTTCGGAACGCACCCCTTTTCGGACACAAAACTAGCAACACTTTAGCGGGCGCGTCACTACGCCAACTCGCCATGAATTCGGCCATTACAGCTTATGTTAAATCTAATAGGAATTCTGCAGTATTCTTACTTGTGTTATGTTTTCAATATAATATTTTCTACTTTCCGACGCGTATCATTGACCTCTACGCCTGAGAACTTGGTTGATAAAATATGGGTGCACCACAAGCCACCCATAGATACAGTACTCACAGCACTAAATACACTATCACTATACACTACACTAACTCAAAAGGTTTGGTCCTTTTTAGTCTTCGTTTTATATTTGTGTTGCCGAGGAGCTGGATGGCCTCGGCGTTCACATGATGATGAAGTCTGTGTTGGTGAGCTTCGGCATATGTTTTGATAGTATCATTAACAGATTCCACTCCGAGGTTCCGATGGAGGTCTTCGTTTCTTATGTACCAAGGCGCGTTTACAACACATCTGAGTACTTTGTTCTGAAAACGTTGTATCATTTGCACGTTGCTCTGGACCGTAAGTCCATATCGGTCTTAGGACTTGTTTGTACAGCAGTAGTTTGTTGTGCACTGATAACGCCGAGTGTCTCCCGAGCAGCCAATGCATCTTCCTGTAGCGAAGTTCCAGTTCATCGCGTTTCTTTTTGACCTGAGCTCTCCAGCGGAGCTTGGTGTTAAGTGTCATGCCCAAATATTTGGCTGTATTTTCATACGGTATCACATTGTCACGTATGTGCACCGGGTGATATGAGGTTTTTTTATTAGTGAAATCTATGTGAGTTGACTTCGACTCATTTAGTTTTATGCGCCATTTCGCGGTCCAGTTGTAGACAACGTTAACAGCAGATTGTACCTTTTCCACTGCTTCTTCGTGAGTGACCCCTGTAGCCGTGATAGCTGTGTCATCTGCAAAGGTTGCAATGGTAATATTTTCTGGAATTTGAATATCACATGTGTATAATAGGTAAAGGACTGGCCCTAAGACACTTCCTTGTGGTACTCCAGCTTGTATTTGCTTGATTTCTGAATATGAATCTTTTTGTCTAATGCGAAACATTCTGTCAGATAAGTAAGATTTTAAGTAGGTATATGGTAGTTATTTATTTATTTTCATTTATTTATTTACTCATTCATTTATAACTTTACAGTACAATTGACCAAAGCGTTATAAAGTACTTTAAATTAAACTATAAATTAATATAGTTATTAACAATCATAATCAGGGCCGTCTTTACCAGGGAGTGCAAGGGGTGCGGTGCACCCGGGCGCTCCGTGCTTGGGGGCGCCTATCGAGCACTGATTTTTTGGATATTTCATTGAACTTAACGCCATTGCACAGTTTAAATACTTGTTGCTTACGACAAATATGTATGCGCAAGCAAAAAAAAAATAGTCATCAACACTAATATTTTTTTTACTTTTATTACGCTTTCGGCGCTTGTCATACCGTATTACTACACTACACAAATAACAATTTTATTTAATACAACACGCGCGCGGCAAAATCTCTAATCCAAAGAGAGTGTATGTATGTACGTTTGACACGTTGCCGCCCGGTCGCCCGCACTTGAAGCAAAATGATCTCTAAGTCAATAGAGTGTAAGTTAATTTGAAATGCAGTGTAAAAAAGTCCCGCACCCCGGCGCAGAATAGACTTAAGACGGCCCTGATCATAATACTAATACAGTAAACAATCAGTAAATTAAAAAATTCATTATAGCATTAATATTGGCATTATTACCTACATTATATTATATGGTTACTATTACATAATTATGCAGTCTTTACATTATTAGGTACTTAATTAAATTAGTATGTCAAATTTACAAGTCAATAATATTTCAAATTTATATACTTAATTAATTAGGTAGTAATTAGGTAGTGTGATTGGTACCTACCTATATTATAAAGTTATCTATAACTATAATAATTATTAGCTGTAATTTCTTTCTTATATTTATGTAATTAACCTATTTGCAAATATAAATTTGTATAATATATGTATAGTGCTTATATGGGTATTCTCAGTTAAGTACCAGCTATAAAATTAAAGTAAAAAATTAGAATATAAGTAGGATACATTATGCAAGTCTAATTATTGTAAGCCTAAAGAAAGAAATAAAGATTATTATTATTAATCTGCATCCACAGCAATACTCACAAGCGCAGACAAGTCGTAACTTTCATAAAAGTACCTAATTAAAACCAGTTTTAGCGAGTTTTAGTTCTTTTATTTTTAATAATAAATAATTAGCCATATAAATGCAAAAAACAGTAATTGAATGGTTTCTTAAACTAAATTAAGAGCAAACAGAGAATTTCCTAAATAATATTATATTACCTACCTACACAAGTAATATTAATATAATATTATTATCAAACAAAATTAGGTATATTTAATATCTTTTTTATCTTAAAAAAAAAACTTTCTATTATTACTAGTTATAATTTCTTTTTTCTTGATGTACCTATACCTTTTTTCAAATATATCTACACCGGCTTTGCCTAACCAGCGTTAAGCTATAAAAGTCAACTAAAAATTTGAATAAAAGTAGTAGGTAGGATATAATAACTGCCTAAGTCTTATTGTAAGTCTAAAAAGTATTAAATATTATATTTATCTATTACGTCAGATTTCAAATTAGGTAGATACAAAATTTGGCGCTTTAAAATATTATATTTTAGGTACACGTACAAGCTGTTCCCCTCTGTTCCATCCACGTTAATTTCGGAGCTTCTGCTGAAATCTCGAGATAAAAAGTACCATAAGTCCTTTTCTGTATCACTGACATGACAACGTGTACCTATGCCTGCACGATGATCGGTTGAGTGGTTAAGGCGTGAAAAGGTACCTTCACATTAATAATATCAGTAGATCTAAGTATGGATAAAATAATAGGTACCTACCTAATTGTAATATTTTATGATGGTCACAGTACCTAATTATGTATTTTTGTGTTTTTACTTTTTATTATTAAATTATAATGGTAATCTTCTAAACATGTAATAAATTTTAAAAATCATTAATTTACATTTAAAATAATTTAAAAAATTAAACGAACGGTCCTAAATAAACACAGTAAGTACTTGCGTACGGCTTAGCCTAGCGAACTGCCGTGTGCCTTTATTCTCGTAATACACGCGTATTTAATCAGAACTAAACCTAAACAGACATCTTATATATTGAAGAAACCCTTAAAATACCTACCTATACTTCAAATAAAAAATACAGTAACAATGTTTTCGATTTGTTCATTCATCGCCAAGGGTTTCATGGGCAATAAGCACAATCTTTTGTGTAGGTATTGTATAGGGTATAATAGCTAAACCTATGGATATTTCTTAAGGTAAGTATTCAAATGTTCGCTAACAATACCACAAGCCACGAAGCATAAATAAAATAAAAATGGTAGTGCCATAGTTTCCCTGAAAAAATGACGCACGACCCGTGGACCCCCCGGCTAGATCCCCTGGTGGTTCCATGGGGAATTTTTATTCCCCGTGGACCCCCTCGATAGAAGAGCGCTGACAGTGGGTCCACGGGGAATAAAATATGGGCTATTTGACTATTTTTTTTAGTCCGTCTTGTAGATTATTAAAAAGTATTGGACACGTATTTTTTCTCTTTTTTTCAGGGAAACTATGGCACTACCATTTTTATTTTATTTATTCTTCGTGGCTTATTTGCTGGTGGTATTGTTAGCAAACATTTGAATACTTACCTTCAGAAATATCCATAGGTTTAGCTATTAATACCCTATACAATACCTACACAAAAGATTATTATTAGTCCACTATTGACAACATATCCCGAGAATTTCGTTAATCTGTTATGATTATAATCCAAATCCAATACAAGTTATAAAGTTTCAAAAAAAAAACGACGAAGCGCTTCGAGAAAAGACAGGTAGTGCTCCCACTTCGCTTGGCTCGTCTTGGAGGGGGCACTACCATGCCCCCATATCGTCTTAGCGGGGGCACTACCGTGCCCCCAGATATATTTTATCACAGATATAATATCTACTATATAATACGCTTAATCTCATAATTCAATTACTTAGTACCTACAGAAATGGAAAGAGCATAATAATATCTATAAGTCTCTATCATACTAGTATCTGCAGGGCAATTATGTAACTTTTGTTGCTATCATATTTCAGTTTCAATCAGAGAAATAGCGATTTTGTCATTAATTAATCATGTTTAATGCAGTTTCAACTCTTGAAGTATGTTTATTTTGGTTGATTGCTAGATATTTTAGATGTCAAAACATGCATATTGTAATCGCAAAACCGCCATGTTTTTGACTGCAACCGAAAAATAATAGAAACAAAAGTTACATAATTGCCCTGCAGTGCTATTGCTATGTATACTGTATAGTGTATACTGTATAGTATAAAGTATATAGTGTAAGTATAAGTACATACTGTATACTGTAAAGTAATATATTTGGAGTTTTTTTGTTTGACAGAGGATACATCTGAATTGGTCACATTGTCACCAAGTCAGGATCTGATGATGGGATCTTGGAGAAATCGAGGGAACTCTTCAAAATTTATAGGCAGACCTATGGCGATTTGGGTATTTATATATTAAATCGTTTATTTGCTTTTGGAAAGTAAAATTCGAAGAAGTGGAACTGATGATGAAGACCACAGATGGTCATCGGAACTACTAAATAATAGGTATTTCACAGATTAACGTCCTTGCATCGGGAAAAGCAATATTTTGTAAAAGATTATGAGCAGTTGACATTAGGCTATTGTAACTTAGATAAATTACAAACCGACCCACTAAAAGCAAGAAATAAACAAATTTTTAACAAAAAAATTAAAACCGACTTCCAAAAACACAAAACTAAAAAGCTAAAAATAACAAAATACCGATTTAATCCAATAGACAAAAATACACGTAATACTATTATTGGTTTGTGCTACCACTTTTCGATAAGTATGAAGTCGGTGACAAGCCAAGTGTGGAGTAGGTAGATGTTTCACTCCCGCCACGAGCTCCCGAAGTGGGCAGACACAAGCGGGCTTGGCACCGAATTCAAATCGAAAAGTGGTAGCACAATACGTGTATTTTTGTCTATTGGATTAAATCGGTATTTTGTTATTTTTAGCTTTTTAGTTTTGTTTTTGGAAGTCGGTTTTAATTTTCTTGTTAAAAATTTGTTTATCTATGCAATTTTCATCAGTGCCCAAACATGTTTGCGTTTGGTGACTGTGAGGGAGAAAAAGCCGCTAATGATTCTTCTTGTTTCTTCCATTCTTCCAGGATTTCTCGTATCTCCTAATAATTCAGTCTAAATCAACACAACAATTGGACGTAGATAAGCAATAACATGTTAACCTACAAAATTAAGTTACCTAGGTATTCAGAACGATTTATTGAGAGTTAGGGAACGTTTTTTAATTATGTGTTTACATTATTTAAGTATGTAACTAAATATCGAACATAAAAAATGCTGACAGAAGATGGCTCTATGATTTTAAAACCCGATTTACTCAAAATTTCTCCAGTGTGGGTTAACACACTATTGCTTATCTATGTCCAATTAAAGTAAAATTTATTTTGTTTCAGATTCCTCTGAGACCATAATGTTAAATAAGTTCGGGTCAAAGTATAAAGTGGAGTGCTGCGTTTGATTTGCACTATAGAAATATGCATGGCGAGAGACTAGTGGTGGCCTCTAGCGTTACGAGTATATCAAGCAGCGCACGTGATCAGCTTAACAGCACAGACGCTGCTAATATTGTCGATGTGCACATTTCCAGCACCAATGCATCATCTATACAAATAAATGGCAGCCACTACTACGTACCGGACGATGAATACATATTTGACAGAACCGATGTCAGGGCTATATTTATTACTTTATATACAATTGTGTTCTGTTGCTGTTTCTTTGGTAAGTTTTTTAATACAGTACCTAGGTAAATAATCTATTAGCTGCAGAGGTATTTTCTCTGCAGATATTAAAGGGAAGTAGGACGTGAAGCACCACAATGTTAGCTAAACACGGTCATAAAATACCGTTGGAAAGAATGATATTATAAGTACTGTACCTATACTTAAAAATGATTGGTTAAAAAAAACATGGTGGTTTTGCGATTACAATAGATGAATGTTTCGACAGCTAACATTTTGAACAATTAACCGAAATCAAAATAATTGTTATCTCCTTTATAAATTGTAGCTATCGAAAATGATCAATTAATCACAAAACCGCTATGTTCCCAATCCAAGCCGCCTGTTGCCATTATATATATATATTATATTATATTATATTATATATATTGATATTATATTATACTTTATCATAGATAATATGTTATCTTAATATATTATATAAATCACGTGTCACGTTGTTTGTCCGCGATGGACTCCGAATCTACTGAACGGATTTTAATAAAATTTTGTAACCATTTATAATATGAGCCAACTTAAAAGATAGGATAGTTTTTATCCCGGAATTCCCTCAGGAACTGAAGGACATAGAGTACTTTTTTCCCGCAACCTCCGCGGGAACTCCGAAATTACCGCGGATGAAATCGCGGGGGACAGCTAGTCTAATATATATAAATCACGTGTCACGTTGTTTGTCCGCGATGGACTCCAAAACTACTGAACGGATTTTGATAAAATTTTGCAACCATTCATAAAATGGTCCAACTTAAAAGATAGGATAGTTTTTATCCCGGAATTCCCGCGGGAACTCCGACTCCGAAATTACCGCGGATGAAATCGCGGGGGACAGCTAGTACTATTATATATTATACTTTATATTTTTTTATATTAAAAACCCAATTACAAAATATCTTTAATAATTAATCTAAACGTTCCTACGGTCGGTGTAGTTAATTGTTCCAAACTACACGACGCGTCCGAACTACATAGTTATTTCGTTCACCAAGATTACTGAATCTGGTCTCGTAGCTTCCAACCTTACTACCGACTTGCAATAATTGCTCCAATGCCTGTAATCTATGTCTCGGGTCATTTTCAAAGAAATTATGTACAACTTAAGGGAACAGGACTTTTGAGAGTTTTTTTTAATTAACAGTAGGTAATCCTTAATACAATATTTTTGCTTGACGTGGTACATATTATAGGTAAAATATTGTTTTACACTACTAATACGTAGATATTTCTTCATCAGATGTTAATGTACAACTCTGTCTGCAACACTCTTAACAATTTACTCCAGCCCTAGATATGTCATTTCCCGGGCTTCTATTTTCTTCCTCTCAATTTCTCTCAGCGTCCACGTCTCGGCAGCGGCAGCGCACAAAGAATATGGCGACGACTAGTCAGTCATAACTGAAAGGCTAATGCCACACTACAAAGAGCTTCTTTGATTGCTAAGAGCCAAATTACTCACTGAGTGACTAATCCTAGTGAACAGATATTATATCGCATACAATCGCAGGTGACCACACTATCAACTAGCTAGGCACCTACCCAGGGGTGTCGCTTGCAGTGTGGCCAGCTGCAATAGTAGGTATGCAATATTATGTTTGTTCACTAGGATCGGTCACTCAGCGAGTCCCTTAGCTATTAGCAATAAGTGAAACTCTTTGTAGTGTGGCTTTAGCTAAATTCTCATAAGATGGATCAATCATTCAAAAGGCAATAATATAGTTTATAATACTCTAAGTGTTTCATACGACACAGATAATAAAATGTGTATATCTGCTCAAAGAGTTACAATGTGACCGGGGCGCATTAGGACGTAGACTGACTGTCGTTGAGGAAGGCAAGGTCCTGAGTGGCAACCACATACGGTGTGGGGCTACACAACTATGTAGGTAGGTATATTATGTTTCTTGTTCTGAAACGTGGGCAGATGTACGGCATAAAATAAACAAAGGAAATTCTCTAATTTCCTGAGTCAAGGCAAGGTATTAATTAATATGTATTTGAATTAAATATATTATCATAACTGGCGAGATGAATAAACAGTTAGTAACTTTAGTTGCCTATAGTTACAACATACAACACAAAGCAGTTCTCTTTACGTGACCCTATTTTTAACCGACTTCCAAAAAGGAGGAGGTTCTATGTTCGATTGTATGTATGTATGTTTTTTTTATGTATGTTCACCGATTACTCGAAGGCGGTTGGACCGATTTGGAAAATTCTTTTTCAGCTAGTCTTAATCTATCTTTAATCTAATATATATAAATCACGTGTCACGTTGTTTGTCCGCGATGAACTCCGAAACTACTGAACGGATTTTGATAAAATTTTGCAACCGTTTATAATATGGTCCAACTTAAAAGATAGGATAGTTTTTATCCCGGAATTCCCTCGGGAACTGAAGGACATAGAGTACTTCTTTCCTGCAACCTCCGCGGGAACTCCGAAATTACCGCGGATGAAATCGCGGGGGACAGCTAGTTTTATATATTTTTTTTATGTGACATTCACAAATATAGGTGTCAAATCATTTATTGTTAAGGTACGTGTAATGTATACATACTATCGGGATAACACTGGCGATGTAAAAAAATATCATATATCATATGTATATATTTTTTTTAGGTTTTCTTCTACGGTCTCCGTGATAAAATTTTACGCTTGATAATAATACATTTTATTATCCACTGAGTACCCATTCAGTTGTATGATATTAATTCTTCACAGTTCTATGAATCCCACTGTTTTTAAACAAGAGAAATATTAAAATTGTGCGTAAAGACGCGTAGGTTTCAAATGGCAATGCTAAGGCATTTACATATAATATTACATGTTTGCCACTACTTTATTAGTGATTTTAATTAAATGTGGCGTGATACGAATTACAAGTTACATGTAGGTAGGCACTAGGTACGTGTATCGGAGGCCCGCCATCCGCGTCTGTCGGGAAGTTGACCGCTTAGGTATAGTCAACATTTGTTTATCTTTAGAAAAAATTTAAACTTAATCAAACTGGTTTATTAGAAAGTCTAGCTATTCAATTAAATTGAAGCTGATTGGTCAGAAAAAAATACATAATATACATAATATAAAACAAAGTCCTTCGCCGCGTCTGTCTGTCTGTCTGTTCGCAAAAAACTCAAAAACTACTGAACGGATTTAGAAAATATTATTTAATTTTGGATTGTTTCAAAACAGAATATCTTGAGGCACACGTTATAGGATTGCCTTTATATTTTTTAGTTTGTAAGGTATTTATCTATGGGCCCATGTTGCCTGATAACAAAATAATAAATAAATAAATAAATAAAAATAAGCGTAATATCTACCAACTCAAAAACTTGGTGGGCTCTTTGATCTGTGAATTTATGGTGATTCATAAATGGAGATGTCTGATGAAAGAGGAATATAATATAGTTACGTTATTATAACTTACCTGTGGATTTTAGGAATGAACTAAATATAAAGCAGTAGGTACGTAGGTACTGGTACCGGTTACCTGGGTAACCTCAGACTCAGGGTAACAGACCTCAGGGTAACTAAATACCTACTTGAAGTTAATTACTATTTAGGAATGCCTAGCTCTGTTTATCACAGCAGAGCGGGCTGTGCAGCGAAGTCAGCCTATTTACCTAATACATTGCCTCGTTAACTGCGACGTATACGTAGTGAGTGGCAATATCACTGTAAGTCCTGTCTACCTTATGTTTATATCAACTTTTGTCCGCGGCTTCGCTCGCGTTAATTAAGGTTTTGTGAATAAAATTATCTATCCTTCGGGAATAGTTTTCTGTAGAAAAGTATAAGGTAGGTACCTTATATCCATTTTTGAACATGTACAGACAGACACGTGGATTTTATGGGTTCACTAGCTGTGCTCCGCGGTTTCACCCGCGGTAATTTCGGAGTTCCCGCGGGAATCCCGGTATAAAAGTACCCTATGTCCTTCTCTGTACCCGTACAACGTGCATGCCAAATTTCATCCAAATCCGATCAGCCGTTTTTGCGTGATTGAGTAAACGTATGCGAAAGCGGATTTTCATCCGACTTGCTTCAAATTTATCGTCACTGCTCAGCTCCTATGTGTCTTAGCGTTATGTTATATAGCCTATAAACTGCCCAGGAGTATGGACTACAATCGTACCAAGTTTGGTTAAAATCTCTTCAGTAGTTTTGACCCATGCGTGCACATACAGACAGACAGACAGACGGACGGACAGACAGACAAAAAAATTACTGATTGCATTTTTGGCATCAGTATCGATCACCATTCATCCTCCAATAGGAATTTTTAATATATATTCAATGTACAGAATTGACCTCTCTACAGTTTTATTATAAGTATAGTTATAGATAAATATAGATTAGACCGTATACTTACTATTACTAATCGGTGCCCGCAGTTTCGCCCATAGATTTAGAATGTTTGCGTAGCGAAAAAATCCTAAATCTATGGTTTCATCACAATGAACTTTCGACGCTTGCAATGACAGCTTTAATAAGATATGTAAAATGTCGAATCTCGGTATTCCTTGAAAGTTGCTACACTTGTAGGTATAATTAAAACTAATAAAATGGTTTACCTAGTACCTACCATGAGCATATACCTACCTTAGGTTATTTATTTTTGCGCAAAATTTCGTCAAAAGTCTGTTAAAAACAACCACATTTAAACAACCTTTTTACATCGAAATTCGAAACATAGATGCGTGTTGGTTACATAAGTAATTAACTTTTGATTTGACTCGGCCTTTTTTTTGTAACGTGTACCTACCTATATTTCACGAGTACATTACCTACTTTCCTTTGACATAATATTTCCCTTGAGAAAGTTAAATTACAGTGTGAAATAAATAATTATGATTTACAATATCCATAACATGTTTTCTGATAATAATCGAATCGTTTTATTTTTCCAGGAAACCTACTGGTAATCTTCGTCGTAACTTTATCGAGGCGTTTGCGTTCGATAACAAACTTTTTTCTGGCAAATCTGGCTGTGGCAGATTTATGTGTCGGAGTGTTCTGCGTCTTCCAGAACCTAACCATTTATTTAATACCCAGGTGAGTATGTTAATCTCAATAATATTTAGGTCATAAAACATGTTAGGAAGAAACGAATGTGCGTAGGTACTGCTTATGCCCCCCCCTTTTTAATAGATGGTTAACATCTATTAAAAAGAGAAAAGATTATTTATTTATTTATTTATTTATTTAGTACACAAAACAGTTTACAACCGAAAATAAATAATAAATACATTCACAAAAGTAAAAGAGCTAGATTGCATACCAAGATAAGTGTACATATTAGAGTAAGGGCATATTGTATAGTACTATAAACGACCAAAAAAAAAATATAAAAAATATAAAAAAAAAATATATAAAAATTAAAAGTATACTATATAAAATATATAATAATATTCAATAAATATATAAAAATAAAATAAATAAAAATAAACAAAAGGATTACTACTCCAAGGAAACAAGGATTACCTGACAGTCTTAAGAAGAGATGACAGAAACTTTTGCCTCTTGGCATCGAAGATGTCAAGGTCCTTGTTCACCTTAAGCAATTCGTTGTATGTTCGACACATTCTGACTAATGGGTTATAAAAAGAGGTATTGTTTTTATATGTACGTAGTACAAAAGTTGGCGAAGACCGGGTCATGTGGCATGTATTAATGTTTATTAATGATAGGAGATATGGAGAATCAATAATCGAGTGCAGTAGTTTATACAAGCAGGAGAGATCAGCCACTTTACGTCGGGTTTCGAGAGAAGTAATATTAAACTTAGATAGTTTTATGTCATGTTTAGATTAGAATTTTTGTTTGTTTTTTGTTACGATTTAA
The DNA here is from genome assembly GCA_907165275.2 of Zygaena filipendulae. Lineage (NCBI taxonomy): Eukaryota > Metazoa > Arthropoda > Insecta > Lepidoptera > Zygaenidae > Zygaena > Zygaena filipendulae. The sequence continues at coordinate 7,932,122 of OU015649.1, forward strand.
CTCAAAAGCCACTGGACAGATTTCAAAAATTCATTCACCATTAGAATGCTGAATTATCCCCGAGTAACATATTATATACAATATGCTATATGGTAACTCAAAATTCCAATGGGAACTTAGAAATTGCCGCGGGTTCACCCGCGGAACAGCTAGTGTAATGATATAATATTGTGTGAGAAAATATTAAATTCTCATATTTATACCTACATATATACCTCCCCGACTCGCTCAGACAGAAAGAGTCATTGGGCTCTTTTAAAGCTGCACTTCAAAGGCACTATTTAACTATAAGTGGCTATCCACAGTAATTATGATTAATGTATGTAGTGTAAAATATCGTTTTATTTTTATATGTGTATTATATCACCTATTGCTACTTGTATGTACGCATGTGTATAAAGTTGTGTTATATTTAGGATATCTAAGTATTAGCGTTGTATTATCCTTATATAGTATGTATAGCTAGGTACTACGTTGTGCACCCAGCACCCGCTTCTAGTTTCTATTTACAGCTCTCTATCACCTTAAGGTTGCCTTGAAAAGATTGCCTCTAGCAATAAGGCCGCCTTTTGCTCTGTATTACTTTTTATCTGTCTTAGTTTTTATTTTCTCTTCTGGGCAGTTCTGGGGCAATAAAGCATATTTGATTTGATTTGATTTGATTATATTATATTGGAGAATAGCAAGATAGATACGATCATACGACTTTTTATAGCAGGGGATGCAAGTATTAACACTGTTAGAGCCTAATTAATTAATAATGACCTAGGCATTATTATAATTATAGCAACTATAAGTAGGTAGGTATATTGGGTACCAGACCACTAATATAAAACTCACTTACTTTTTTGTAAACATACTTCATACATTACATAATATGATACATATTATTATTATTAATATTAATCAACCAGACTCGGGTGAACACAGATGTTCATCACATACCTAAATGTTGCCCCTGATGCGGGGATCGAACCTGCATACCTGGCGTCTGAGTAACTGCACTCAGCAAGGTTCACTGACTAAACTGCACTGACGCAGCAGTATCCACTACAGTATACGTACTTATGTGTAAGTAAAGTGTGAAAATAAGCCATTTCACTATGGTGGACGTTCAGTAAAATAAATAACAAACACAGTTTCTATAGAAATTCTTAGCGTACTTGAGCAAGTTGGTATTGGCAGAATGAAGGATGGCAGGCAGATGGGAATTTATTATCGCCCGAAAATATTTTGATATAAGAAACGCGGTCATATACAGTCAAGCATTCCATAATACATAAGCTTAGTAAATTTTATTTATTAAGCGGTTACTTAAACTACCTACTTAATGTAACTTTACTAACTATAGAAAATTATATTTTCTTTCAACTACTTCTACTTTTTTTTGCTTAGAACCAAAACAGTTCAGAAATTTTAAATTCATTAATGCACAGTTTTTCATTAATGCACTGTTTTTTTTTTAGATCCTACTAATATTATAAACGCGAAAGTTTGTAAGTATGGATGGATGGATGGATGTTTGTTACTCTTTCACGCAAAAACTACTTAATGGATTTGAATGAAACTTTACTATAATATAGCTTATACATCAGATTAACACATAGGGTACTTTTTATCCCGGAATTCCCGCGGGAACTCCGATTTTACCGCGGGTGAAACCAGTTTCTCATAAGTATGAGATTTCAAACATACATTTGTCACATATGTTGTTATATTTTGCTTTCCTTGGAAATGAACTGATTCGAATTATTTTTTCTTAACAAATAATGAAAAAACACATGAAAATAAGTATATATTTTACTGTCCAAGAGCAAACCATAAATTAAAAAATCACAAATCAAGAAATCAATCATTAATACTATAATTCCTACCTATACCTACCAACCTTTAGTTAGCAGAAAATAAACAAATTAGTAATAAAACAAATAATAAGATACTTATTACCAATAACAATATTTTCAATTTAAGTAATAGATTTTTTTAGATATTCTTTCGACTCATAAGAAACTATAAATGAGTTAGAAAGAAAATAAAGATAATAATAATCTCCTACTTATTATAAAAACATATACTAGAAAATAACAAGGTTTTTGAAATAATCTGCAAGTTTTTTACCAAATCGCCAAATGTTATTATAACAATTATTATTATTATAACACTAAAAACATTCGATTTGGTGAAATTTCATCAGCTATGGCAACACTGACCACCCTAACTGCCCTAAGTCGGATCACACCACCCTGAATCAGAGTTAGGCTCCCTAAATACCGTGAAGTCTGATCGATCCTTATATCCTGCACAAACAAGCACTTTCAGAGTATGAGAAGTGAAATAGTACCTACATTGTTATCCTAGGGGTGAAAGTAAGTCTTTCTCCCGAGGATAACACTGTGCTTTTCATTACGAATGCAAGGAAAATCAAAATAAAAATAGGAATTAGCTAAAGAAAAAATGAGTGAATTTTATTTTAATTAATACCTACTTAAACTTTACGTTATTTCAATTTTACATCGCGCTGGCTGTATAGAAAGTTGGAACATGGTTCAATAGAAATGTGAAAATAGACCTAGTTTTTTTTTGATAATTTGACAGTTGTCAGTTGAAAGCGATTCTCCCTAGGGCTGAAAAGGGTTACTTTCAACCCGCTTCTCAGGCTACTACTTACTCTCAGGCTACTTACTTTCCGAGTATGAGTAATGAAAAGTATATTTATTACCTATTACCCACGTATATTTTACCAACAAATACCTAAATAGTCAAATAATAAAAATCCCATCAAAAACATAAATGTGAAAGTGGAAGCCAGAGTCAGTATTAAGCTTATGCTTAGTTGTCGACTTCGCCGATAAAAGAATTGATATCTAAATAGGTGCCAAGTTCTGTAGATAATCCTGAAATACATATATTCAAAGGAGCATACAACTTAGCTAGTTTTCACACACCAGTTATCTTATATTTGGCTAAAAACTATAGTAGATATAAATATTTCTGATATTGACTTGTTTTTACCAGCAAACTAAATATTGAAGGGGTGAGATCTATTGACCTTAGTACAGTATAAAAACAGTAACTTGCTCATAATAATATAAAGAAGATACATAATTTGACTAGCTAAAGATAACTTGAATGTGAAAACTAGCCAAGTTGTATGCTCCTTTGAATATATTTCAGGATTATCTACAGAACTTGGCACCTATTTAGATATCAATTCTTTTATCGGTACGGAACCCTAAAAAACAATCTTTTATGTATGTTAGCTATACTAATTTGAATTTGAATAAATTTTTGTATTTTTAATTTCGGTGGTGAAATTTCTTTCCCCTATTGCGAAACCTTTAAGTTCTATGCGTGGTATCTAGTTATTAGGTACATAAATAAGAGGTGATAATTGGCACCTAGGAATGTTGTCCAAATCGTTGGAACTCTTCAACAGAGCTGAGTAATAAGTTCGCTTACTACAGTTTTACTGCAATACATCATTCGTCGGAAACCAATAGAATAGATATTAATGAAGTGCTAACATTACTAGAAGTTTTTATCAATAATAATAATAATAATATAGTACTTACTATTAGTCTTATAAACCTGAAAAACAGTAGGGTAGTATACCCATAACTTTTAACTGCTAAATATATAATTTTGGCTGATGAGCCCTCCCCAATTTTTTTTTAATCCGGTTTGTAGATTAATAAAAAATATTGGACACGTATTTTTCCTTTTTTACGTAGGTAATCAAAAAATATAACGACGATATATTGAGTTAAAATTTCGCGTGACGTTACTATCCGGTGCAGTTTGTATGGGGCTTATAGCGGTTAATGACCCCCCCTAAACTTTAATGCGCTATATCTATCGTATATTTTCATTAATTTGAAAAAGCAAAACATACGTGTCCATTATTTTTTTATTTTCTAACTAACGGACTAATTAGAATTTTGATTTTCAAAAGTCGTCAACATCTATTGTTAAACTAATTGTAGACTAAGCTATAGACTGGATTGAGTGATTTCAGTTATGTTAAAAAATTGTATTTTGATGGTTTCTATTTCGATTAAAAGTCGCAGGCACAGCTAGTTTTAAAGATAACAAGAATTTACCTATGTTTATTTATTTAAGCTCGCTAACGAGAATTTTCTCGAACCTTTTTGTTCTTCAATAATGGCTAGGTATATTATGTAGGTACCTTTCTAAAAGCGAAATTAAAATTTATCTACACATCTATACATAGGTATAAATAAAATCAAAGTGTCTGTTTGTAATTCCAAATTAACAGCTTTTCACTGAATGCTTATGAAAGTGTATTTACCTACGGTACCTACTTACATAAAAAAAAGAACATTTTTTTTACTTTTCCTCTTCTGTCTGTCTTTCTTTTTGTTTGTTCCGGCTAATCTCTGAAACGGCTGGACCGATTTTAACGGTCTAACTTTCACTGGCAAATAGCTGATGTTATAGGGAGTAACTTAGGCTACTTTAATTTTAGAAAAAAATGGTTCCTGCGGAAATTCCGAAACTAGCCCAAGTGAAACCGCGAAGCACAGCTATATAATTATAATATTAATGAGGGAAAATATAATAGGTATAATTTTATTATTCATTCTACGGACTTTTTATTCTGTACAATATTCTTTATTATAGAATATAGGTACACCAAACAACGAAAGTATTTTTTTTATATTTTAACTTTCATGCCGAAGACATTCTATATAATATAAATATCATTGTTTCATGCATTAATATTTGATACCTATATTATGTAGGTAAGTATCAATATTCAAGTGGTACCTAGACTGGAGGCGATTCAATTTCGTGCGAAATATTATTTCACTTAAATGTTTTGCGGCCTATCCTCATGGTTAAAAGTGGGACCCGCCGCGGCCGTTAACTCACCCTCAATGATAATCATAATTACAAGTATGTATAGGTTAGATATCTTACCTGGGCCCCTTATGAAAGACAGGTATTAGGCAGGTATGAAGTGAGTAGCAACACTGATTATTGAAAGTTAGATGTTTTCAATTTGTTCCCCACGGTTTTACCGGTGGTAATTTTAGAGTTCCCGCGCGAAGATTTACTATGTATCAGAAAATTTTTCATAGATTTTTAGATAAACGTATTTGATAAAATATAAAATATCCCTAGATGTTACTGATGTGTGTACCTACCTAATTAATACCTGTCTTTCATTATAGACAAACAACATGTTGCTCCTGTAATCTCTATTATAAATTTCATGAAGCATAATTATTATTAAAATAGCTGTGCCCCGCGGTAATTTCGGAGCTCCCGCGGGAATTCCTGGATGAAAAGTACCCTATGTCCTTCTCTGTACCCCTGACAACATGCATGCCAAATTTCATCCAAATCCGTTCAGCCGTTTTTGCGTGATTGAGTAACAAACATCCAAACATCCACACTTTCACATACTTTCACATTTATAATATTAGTAGGATTATGTACCTACCTACATACGTCCTACTATTATTATTTGTAATTTTTCATGTATTATGTATATGTAGGTATGTTTGCAAAAATATTATATACCTAGATACTACACTATAATAGAAATTTTCTCTGTCTTCTTCTTTTTCTTAAATTACTATGGCAATCTATCGTGCTTTGTCCAATGATATTTTAGAATTTCATTGGATTTATCGCATTTAATTTTGCCAATGTATGTATTTTTTAACAATTAAAGTAAATAGGGCGACACGCCAATGAAAATGCTAGATTATTCGCCAAGATAAAAACGGTTCTCTCTCGACAACTAGCTTCTTTCTTGGAAAACAAAATGGTTGCTGAACGGTGATGGAAATATCGAATAAATAACGCGAATGGCGTCCACTTTGTTATAAAAACGTTATTTCTTTATTAGGGTTTCAACAAATTCAATCTATTTATCTAATTTTACTCATATAGGTCTCGCTCATTCTTTTTTTAATGGTAATGTTATCTACCGCATGCACGGATGTTATTGGTAACTTCAGTATTTCCTCTGATATTGTGAAAATATCTCTTGAGAAGTTGAATTTCACTAGTAACACTGCGCCGCGGCACCGTACAGTTTTCAACAAAACACTTCTTTTTATGAAACGTATGTCGTCAACTTAATAAAAAGAATTAAAATATGTAATTCATAATATACTTAAGATCATAAAAGGAGGAAAGACTATTTTTCTTAAAAAAAATTAAAATGGAATAGGTAAAATTTAGAAATAATGAATCGCATTGATTGACTGTATCTTATACCGTGTCAGTTTCACTCGTCTTTCAAATCGACGATATAGTATCTTGGAACATAGGTGGTATTTTTCTATCTCTTATACCGATTTTGTTTTCGTTTTCGCAATCATAAAACGTAGATTTTACAAGCACCACCAAATGCACTTTCTGCATATCTTGAAGGTTGACTGGCAGAGAATGCCACAATGGCATGACTGCTTTTGGACCATATTGTACAAAAAGTTAAAATAAATAAATAACATTTAAAATTGTATGTCTCTTTCAGTTGGGTGTTTGGCGACTTCTTGTGTAAAATGTACCAGTTTGTTCATTCGCTCAGTTACACCGCGTCTATCTTCATTTTAGTCGTGATTTGCACGGAGAGGTACTTCGCGATTATCCACCCCATTACTTGTAAACAGATTCTAACGTCAACAAGGCTCAGGGTAAGTGATGCTCTATACCTACTCACTTTATAAGTTCGGGCAGGAATACCAGATCAAAGAAACCAGAGAAACGGTTAAAAATCAAAGAGAAAGAAAAAGTATAATTAAGTATAAGTCTTCTTGACAAAGAAAGTTTCAAGTCATAGATCAAAGTCATTAGTCGGGGAAACACTTTTTTTAGATCTGGTAACCCTTTTTTCGGGTAGTATTTGCATTCGTTTGTTGCAAACCTTCCGAAAAAAATTCTATTAAATGAAAACTGCATCAAAATCTGTTGTTATGCGTAGGTACCTACCTAGTTTAAAAGGAGATTTGAGGTTATAACTCTTACCGCTGCACTCAAGAGTCAACTTTAATGATTACTTAGTTAAGTACAGTTTTTTAAAACAAAACTGCCGCAATCAGACAAGTTGAATAAATTAATGTTAGTTGGCATTTAAGGAGATGTCACGTAATTAGTTAAATGCCAATTAACATGAATTTATTAAACTTGTCTGATTGCGGCAGTTTTGTTTTAAAAATCTATACTTAACTAAGTAATCATTAAAGTCGACTCTGAGTGCGGCCGTTAACATTTTTTTTTTCCAGTTAGTTATTCTGGGCGTGTGGATAACAAGTGCTGCATATAGTGCTCCCAAATTTTTATGGGTTGGGACCATCACCAACAGTCTAGGGGATGGCAACGAAGAGATAATATGCATACCCGACCGCAAAAAGTACAATTCCGAGGCGTTTGATATGATCACATTCGGCCTGCTCTACGTAACTCCACTCTGTATAATGACGGTATGTTGAATTCAGATGTTAAAGTAGTATTTGTAAAATTTGTAATAATATAGGTAGACTGAAACAGAGGTTCTCAAACTTTTCCTTAAAGTTATATCAGAAAAAAAAAAAACATCACCATCAAATAAATCCTTTTGCTTATTCTAAAGTAATTCGAAACGTTGTTTCATCTTAGAAAATAAATGTACCATAACACAAATCAATGTGACATAAGGATTTAGTTACGCCGTATAATGTAAGTTCCTTCTTTTTAACAGTCTCTAAGGCTTTGGCCACATCATCATGTACGAGGTTGTAAGTATAGATTCCGGGCGTAATAACGTAACTTTGAATTGTCAAAATGCAATTCGGTAGTACTTAAAAAACCAAAAAGTAACTGTACCGCTGACACGTTTTTAAGATGACTGTAACAAAATAATCATGTTATTCTAAGTAAATATTTCAAAGACAGTATGTAATCGCTTAGGCACAAAATTAATCTTTGAAAAAAAAAACGGTACAAAAAAGTCTTAAGTAATATCTTACCAGTCAAAGTTTGAGAACATCTGCCTATCAGTATGACTTTTGAAAATGGGTTAAAATCAAAACTTTTATTTTGTCTTACCCCGTCAAATATTGATGGGGAAAGACGGAAAGCTGTAATAAATCCTAAAATAAGTAAAATAGCCATTCTTCGGTATAGTTACAGTACACGGGGTAACATTAAAACACTAATTTAATTTGCGAAAAGGGATAGCGCAAGTTTTTTGCATTTACAAAACCTCTGATTCAAAGCGGCAAGTGCTGATTGAGGTGGGGTACGTAACAAAACAGAGATATTACCAATTTTGCCAGCACTGCAAAAATAAATCTATTTCTGGAATTATAGCCAACTTTTTGTGTTACCCCGTTTGTCATCTTGCCCCCACTCACCTTATATCTAATAACAATATGTTATTCTAATTAGAAATAATGGCTTTTTGTATCAATATATAGCATGTTTCAAGTTAAAATAAAACATCTTTGAGATATTTTGCCTTTTGCTTGGACAGCCTATAATGTACACAATTTTTTTCAATTGTGTAACTATATAAATAGCATGGACGTCAAACAGTTTAATTATTAATTGATCAAAATATTCTACATAATATTCGTCGGTATGTACGACCTATATAATGTCAGACTCATTATGATAAAGTTAGATATTTGAAGTGGGAGAGTAAAAGTTAAAGTGGGTGGCCATTACCGCTTTGATTAATTAATTTAGCTCCTATTTTGTGAATAGATGACAGCTGTGGGAGTCTACATAATTGTTCGGTCTTCTATCTGCGAGAGTAGCTATTATTTGCAACAGTTGGCATTTTAATATGAATACACTTCAGTCAATTATTTCACCCGCGTTAATTTTGGAGTTTCCGCGAGAATTCAGAGATAACAGTACACTAAAATGTTGCCAAAACGAGACCATATACCAGCACTATGACTCGTACTGTCTAAAAGTTATCAGATCTCATGTAGAGCCAAGTTTCTAACTCTACACGCCCTAACTTTACAAGACCTAACTTCACGAACTCTAGACCTTAGTCAAAATATGTGGCTTGGCCGTTTCGTTACTACAAGAACTATTGTAGGTATAACATAAAACAAATTTTTAACAAAAAAATTAAAACCGACTTCCAAAAACACAAAACTAAAAAGCTAAAAATAACAAAATACCGATTTAATCCAACATACAAAAACACTCGTAATACTATTATTGGTTTGTGCTACCACTTTTCAATATATACATACATGGATACATTTTTCACCCATGTGAATGTAGCGATTTTTTATCCATCCACTTCTAGCCAGATTTTGCAGAATTATCATGAATAATTAAGTAGTACCTAACATATTTTTCTCTCATCCATATTTTCTTAAATTAAATAGGTATTTAGGATAATTATGTTTTTTATGGTGGTGGCGCTAGTTTTACTCGTGTAAGGGCCTTAACGTACAAGATAAGACCACAGCCAGCTGACGGCAACCGTTCTCGAATATTATGACGTGACGTGCTCGTAAGCTGTCTCTAAAGTTATTATTTTCTGAATGATGCAACCCAACTTAACAAGCTTGAGTGCTTTAACATCTTTGGAAATGTACTACACAATAACGCAACATTAGTACAAGACATTAGATAGCAACATTAGAATATGCAAATTTTAATTTAATAAATACGAACCCATCTCCAAATTTCTCGCAAGTCCCAAATGACTTCAAATCGATTTCACCGCAATATGCATAGCTTATTAATCCACTAGCTGTTCCCCGCGATTTTACCCGCGTTAATTTCGGGAACGGAAACTCGCGGGAATTCTGGGACAAAAAGTACCCTTTACCCTCCTTTTCTCTGCCTCTGACCACGTTGTTTGCAAAATTTCATGATGATCGGTTCAGCCGTTAAAGCGTGAAAGCGTAACAAACAAACTCACTTTCGCATTTATAGGGATTTTCGTGAGTAAGACTTACCTACTATAATTTACCTGGTTTCACCCATACCATTATATTCGAAATTCTATCGGGAATTCCATACATATCATAAAAACAAAAAAAAATGGATGCTGAAAAACGAAAATTGATTTGAGTAAATTGCCGACACGCTGAAGGATCATACCCTAAAGCTCATTACACTCCTTTTCTTTGTATTGCCGCTGGCGCGCCGTCAAATGTACTCCAAAAATCATTGATCCGCGTAAATCCACTCCACTTCTTATACTTATATGAACTGCCACTTTGTTTAGACGATGTTATTAATCCTTAACTCCACATGATAAACTCAATTGTAAACTCAGGCACATGCTTACTATTATAAATTTTCAAAATCGGTTCAGTAGATCCAGAGATAGCTGTTCCTCCGTGGTTTTACCCGCGGGAAATTCGAAGTTCCCGCGGGAATTCCAAAATAAAAAGTATCCTATGACACTCAGGGTCACTGCAGCTTCTTATAAGTGAAAGAATTTTCAAAATCGGTTCAGTAAATCCAGAGATTACGCCCTACAACGTCACAAACTCACAAACTCACAAACCCACAAACTCACAAACTTTTGCTCTTTATAATATTAGTATAGATATAGATTTTAGCAATTTCGCATCGCGTTGATTGTATTAAATAATGACGATTCAACTCTTATTTAGAACTAGCTGTGCTCCGCGGTTTCACCCGCGCGAAATGTTTTTATACAACAACTTTTTTTCCCGACATTCGATTTCAATGAAACAAAGCCTACATGTAGCTCCAGGCTAAGCTTAATCTACCTGTGAAAACCGCATGACAATCTGTTCAGTAGATTCAGAGATTATCGCGAACAGACAGACAGACAGATTTAAAAACCTTTTTTTTGTGCTTGGTTACTCTTTTATCACCCCTCTCAATTTTAGGTAAAAATATTCAATCTACAGAATCGCAAATTCTAGTCTTTTATTAAAGTATAGATAATTAGATATATTATACCTAATGTTGGTTAAACCTTTGACCGAACTTGAACGAACTTCAGGATCTAAAGAAATCTAAAAACAAATATGTGGCAGTCAGTCTACGTCACTTTGTTATCTTGTTAGCCGTAACAAGCAGTAGGTAGGTAGGTATATATACCGCTAACTATGAGCTCCGTGCGAAAATGACCTGTTGGTATTTCTTTGACCCATTGTACAACATTGTGGAATGTAAAAATGAGCGCATGTCGGAATTAGCATAAAGGGATCTAATTTTCAGCCCGCTTTTGTGTGTCAATGTTTACCGGGGCGATGTTATTTTGTACAACTGGTATACGCCTGCGACGTGGGCGGTGGGTCTAAATATTCAGTTGCTATTTAGCATAGCTGTGGTTACGTCGAGCCTTGTTCAACTGGACGTCTGAATATCCAACTTTCTTTAGTGACAGATGTCATACAGATTTTATGTTTGCATCATGTTTTCGAATCTCAGAACACTGATTCGTATAACTACACTAAAATATCTACTTAATATAACAGGCCAAGTGCGTTACACATTAAATAATGGTTCCGTATTAAGGAAACACGTTCACCATTTCAATAGAAATTAAATATTATTTTATTTTTTTCGAAAATATTCTTTGTTTCAAAACTCATACAAGCCAATCTTCGTTGATACTCTATTTGGAATTTTTTTAAAAATTCTAGACTTACAAATACTTTTTGTAGTAACTTTTTTAGAGTTTTCCACCCCGTAGTTGAAAAGTTAGAAAAGCGCGGGGAGACGCTTTTTACGATTTTAGAAATACTTAGGTACCAGCGGCAGAAAGCCGTATCTATGACTAACTAAACGAATAGATTGTATTGCTGGCGTAGTGAGATTACTCTACCTACTTATCATAAATAGTATTGGACGTGAGTCGTGAACAGAAGATTAACAAATATGAGTTAAATTCGCACAAGACATAAGATGGCTGATTGAAAACTTGCCATGAAAATTAGCGTTTAGATATTAATACTGTAGAAACATACTACTCTGTAGATCAAGAAATTTTGTCTACGGCCTCCTCCTTGATAATCTTTAGACTTAATTTATTTATTTTTATGTTATCAGATTTTATATACGAGAATAGCGGTGGGACTGTGGCAGAGCTCCCGTGGACTGCAACATCTGGGAAAAGCTGAGTGCTGTGCGTCGCAATGTGCGAACACTGAGAAGCAGCCGACGGCGACGGCTAGCAGCTTCGAGCCACAGAGGACATTTATCGGCAACACCGAAGCAAAGGTTGGTAGAGCCTACATATTTATAATACATATCTATTACAAATAAACGTACCTTTTTTCTCATAAAATTTATCACTACTTAAGGGACAGGCACTATTATTAAGGGTTTAATACCTAATTAGGTATCTACCTATCTACAATGGACGATGCGAATAATAAATACTTTAGCAATATAAATTAATAGCTGTTCCCCGCGGTTTTGCCCGCGTTACTTTCGAAGATCCCGCAGGTATTTCGAGATAAAAGTACTAACTATCCAATATTTTTTTCTGTACCAACCCTTGACAACATGTACCTAGGTAGTATGCAATAGTACATTGTTATCCTAGGGGTAAAAGTAACCTATTTAGTCCCGAGACGGGGTTTGGCGCCCGAGCGTAGCGAGGGCGCCAATAGATCGTGGGACTAAATAAGTCTTTCTCCCGAGGGTAACACTGTGCTTTTCATTACGAATGCAAGGAAAGTCAAAATAAAAATAGGAATTAGCTAAAGAAAAAATGAGTGAAGATCGGATAGTCGCTTGACACTTTCCCACCTATTTCTTTTTCTTTGGCCGGCTAGCTATTCAGCCAGTATTTTTTATTTACATTGTGGCGACCTAAAAAGAATATTTTCTTTAATTATTAAGTATTAATTAAAGAAAATAAAAAAATATAAATAGGAATTAGCTTAAGAAAAAGTGAGTGAATTTTATTTTAATTAATACCTTTAACTTTACGTTATTTCAATTTTACATCGCGCTGGCTGTATAGAAAGTTGAAACATGGTTCAATAGAAATGTGAAAATAGACCTAGTTTTTTTTTTAATAATTTGACAGTTGTCAGTTGAAAGCGATTCTCCCTAGGGCTGAAAAGGGTTACTTTCAACCCGCTTCTCAGGCAACTTCAGACCTACTTTCCGAGTATGAGTAATGAAAAATTTAATGTAGTTTCTTCCGCGTTAATTTCGGATTTTCCGTGGGAATTTCGGCATAAAAAGTAGCCGATGACCTTTTCTGTACCCCTGACAACATGTATACAAAATTTCGTGGTGATCGGTTGAGCTGTTTAGCCGTGAAAGCGTTACAAACAAACAAACAAACTCACTTTTGCATTTATAATATTAGTAAGGATTAGATATTGATTTACTTTATGAAAACAAACTAATCACCTTACCTACTGCAGATTGAACATAGTTTAAGCTCACATTGTTTAAAATATGCTTTGAACAATCAATTTATTGAAATGTATTAAAAAGTATAATATTTATAAAGTTGCATATTTTAAAATTTAGCTGCAAGAAGAGGCTGCACGCAAGAGAAGTGAAAAGAGAAGTCGCGGTTCAAGGGCATGCCGACGACACGCGTCGAAAAAATGCCAACATTCGGAGCATATGACGCACCTGAGCCACCTGTCACGGAACGTGCTGCGCGCGCGCCGCGGCGTCGTGCGCATGCTTATCGTCGTCGTCCTCACCTTCGCCATATGCAACCTGCCTTTCCACGCCCGCAAGATGTGGCAGTACTGGTCTAGCGGATACAGAGGCAGCAGTGACTTCAGCACACTATTAACACCGCTCACCTTCCTCATCACATATTTTAATTCGGGTATCAATCCACTTTTGTATGCTTTCTTGTCTAAGAATTTCAGAAGGGGTATGAAGGAGCTGCTTTTCTGTAAATGTCGCATTCAAAGGAAATGTGATAATGTAATATTGTTGAAACCGGTGGCGGGGCCGGGTCTGCGTAGGAGTTCAACGCGTTCCACCCGCGCCAACTGCAGTACTGTCACCGTGGCGCCCAACGGTGACTCATGAGGCAAGCGGTACAGGAAGGTCTTGTACAAAGTAGAGAATGTACACATAACATCCTGATCGACGGAGAACAGCGAGGAGGTAACTGACAGCAGCGGCTTACACAATTTTTCCACCATATCAAAATCGACTGGAATCGAAGTATATAACTACTGAAACCTTTCTATGAGTTTTTCTATCTTTTAGTAGAAGAATGTTGAATAAAATTTTAGAAACGTTATCTTTATAAGAGAAATGTAAATTTGTAAATAAAATAACTTAGGAGAAAATTTGAAATGATCTCATGAAATAATTAAGTATCTATGAATTGCATTAATAATTATTATTTATTAACTAGGTGTTACCCGTAGCTCCGCTTGCGTGATGTTTAAAAACATGCTACTCTGTTACTACTACTTTACGTTTTAAATTTGGAAATGACATACTTTTCTCGCCGTGAGTCCCGTGAAATAAGATTTTTTCTTTTGAAAATCATTGTGTTCTCTTCTATATAAGATGTGGTAAAATTAGCCGAAAATATTTACAGGGCTGAAAGTATACGTTATAACAAACAGGATAAGCGAAAAAATAAGATTTTTCTGAATATGAGAAACCTAAATTCAATAAAAAAACATTGCAATACATTCACAACCTTGTGAATGTAGCTCACTAAAAGCACGCGCCACGCACACAGCGAGCGAAGCATCAGCTGGTCAGCTCGATCGAGGTCATTGACCCGTGGTGATGTGTGTGTAAAGCGATTGAGCAGTGCTTACCGCTCAATCGCCTTCAGACGTTGTTTCCTTTTTGATTGATTTATTTTATTTGAAGATTTTTTTCCTTTATTTGTAACGGGATATACTTTCAACCCTGTAAATATTTGCAGATAATTTTAAAATCTACCGAAGTAGATGGTACGGAACCCTAAATGAGTGAAGTCCGACACGCACTTGGACACGCATTTTTATAGAGTACATAATTATTATACTTACGCAACATTTTAACAAATAATTATGTATTCATTTAATCTATGAAATAAATCTTGTCAAAAACCTAAAAAAACAGGGGAGTATAAATTATGTATCAAGTTATAAGAGCAACAGGATAAAGTTTTTAGGTACCGTCATTATTTATAAGGTACATACAAAATACCTGCTAAATTTATTTTAAAGGAAATACGAAAGTTACTTATAGGTAGACGCTACCCTATAACTTAGTATTAATCTACCTTATTATTAACATTGTAATAACAAATTTGAAGATACACCTAATATTTCTGTAAAGTCTGAGGTGTAAAGTTTAGAAATTTTTTCGACGTGTAAAAAATTTTTAATCATTGTAAACCAAATTTACCTGGCAGTTTTTTTTTTCAATGTAAAATTATGTACCTACTTAAATTAAATCAGTTATTTTAGTGTAATTGATTTTATTTCATTAATGATTATTCCAATTACGAAATTTTACTCTTATAATCATTTTAGAATATGTAAATATTATCTTTACGGTAATTTTTATTTTATTTCTATTTTTTAAAGATCGGTAGGTATCTACTCTTTGATCTCTTTGACAACGCAACGCTTGCTATGCGCTTATTACTTCTATCAACTTGGAAGCTCAGACGAAATTTTTTTTTTTAATTTCGTCTGAGCTTGGAAGTTGGAAGGATTTACCTAGAAACAGCCAGTTTACCACGGAGTTTTTTGGTGGGAATCAAAGATGGCGGTTCGTTCATTTATTTTCATGTCGATAAAAAATGATTAAAAAGGGATTTTTTTGTGTAATAAGGTGCTGTATTGGACAATTTTCACATCACACATCACATCACTAATTTTCACAGTGACGGTTTTTTATATGCTCAAGAAGATACCTATATATAAGATTTCGAACTGATTTCTTCGGTTTACTCCACATCTGTAATACCGTGGCTTGCAATTTTCAAACCGTACAACGAAGCGTTTTAGATCTAAATTTTACTTGAATCTGGCTAAATGCATTATATACTAAAGTCCATAAAAAAGAAGAAAGAAAGAAAGAAACAACGACGAAGTTATATAAGTTATAATGTAGCTTTTTGGGATCAATAAATATTTTTTATCCAAAATCATAAAATAATTCGTATATGGGCTGAAAAAAAACCTTAAAATTTGATACTCGTACTATTATAACATAGAGAGCTTCATCGTCGATTTAATAATATTATAAAGGCGAAAGTTTGTATGTATGGATGCATGATTGTTATTTTGGATGCATCTTTAACGCAAAAACTACTAAATGGGTTTTAATGAAACTTTACAATAATACCTTTAGCTTATACATCAGAATAACACAGGGTACTTTTTATCCCAAAATTCCCGTGGGAACTCTGAAGTTAACGGGGCGAAATTGAATTAATTATTCCATAGTACACGTTGTCAGAGGTACAGAAAAGGATATAGGGTACTTTTTATGCCGGAATTCCTGCAGGATCTCCAAAATTAACGCGGGTGAAACCGCGGAGAACAGCTAGTGATCCTATACTATATTTATTGTCAATTCTAAAAAAAAAATAGTTATTTTATAACAACAACAAAGTGTCTTCCCCTTAATAGAGACATTAAGAAAAGTGTTATTGGACACATTCTTAGTTTAGTCTTGTTTAGAAGTTCAGGTCAAATTTAAAATACTTATTAGTCATTAGTAGATTGGCTAGATTGTATTATAATGATTTACCTCCTTGGGTATATCATTCAGGAAAAAAAAATTATAATATTTATATTAAAATTATAATTATTACCTACCTAGTACCTACCTATTAATTTAGAATCTGAGAGCGAGAATATAAACAAAATAAAATAGAAAATACAATAATTCTGAATTTAAAACAAAATGTCTTTAAGTAAGGTAGGCAGGTACCTTAGTATTCTTCTGAGGCAGGTACTTACTGAGTATGCTGTCATTGGAAAATGATTGATGAATGACTTCTGGGCCCTTATTCACTATGACCATAACGCGTCGCGTTCCTTTATTTTCAACAGACAGATTTCCAACTTGAAGGTGGTAGCTAGCCAGCTGGGCACTAGAGAGTTCCTTACCATCATGCTATGGTTTTCTCGCAAGATGGTTTCCTTCACCGACAGCTCATGCTCATTGTTAGGGTTCGAACCTACACCTTGCTGCATTTGATCCCAACGCCCCAACCATCTTCGCTGTAAGCGACTTTTCATCTTTGTAAAAATTCCTTGTAAAACGTTGACAAACGCAATTTTTTTTTACATAAAATAATGATGTAAAAATAAAACTAATTCAATATATTTTTTAATTACAACTAAACTATTGATGAGTAAAACCACAGATATATTATAATACTGTGCCTGCCTAGTGTAAAACTTTTCAATTTTGATGATCAGACTCTCCGTTGTAATCTGCCTTTGTAAAATTAAAACAATCTGTTTATCGAACAAAATCTTCTAACGGGCGCTTTTATGTCGGGTTGACTAACGAAGTTGGATTAAACGGATTTCCAAACTATATTAAAACGTCACATAAAATAGCTGCACAATAATACTGCCGTGCTAAGTGCAAAAGCGGTATCGCAAAAATAAATTGATTTTTATGCCATCAGATAGGTAGCTTAAAAATATACGCATTCAATGAACTAAGCCAAATAGCAGTATCTTATTTAAAACATATAAATAAATTCTAAGAAAGTGTTGTAACGTACAGAACTGGATTCGATTTATATCCTATTACTGCGGTCTGCGAGCATAATCTATACCTATATCAATATATATGTATAAAATCCTTTGTCCTGAATGACTAATGGATCAACGGACAGTCTAAACCGCTGATAGTAGAGACCTGGAACTTGGAGGGTGTGTTCTTTGTGTGACGTAGGCATCCGATAACAAATGATTTTGGAAAATTCAACCCCAAAGGGGATGAAAAGGGGTTACAAAGTTTGTATGGAACAATTGCGCGGGAACTTCGAAATTACCGCGGGTGAAACCGCGCGGGACAGCTAGTCTATCTATATATATAAAATGCTTTATCCTGAATGACTGATGGATCAACGCAGAGCCCAAACCGCTGCTCGTAGAGACCTGAAACTTGGAGGGTGTGTTCTTTGTGTACTAGGTTTCCGATAAGGAAGGATTTTTTGAAATTCAACCCCCAAGGGGATGAAAGTTTGCAAAGTTTGTATGGAACAATTCCGCGGGAATTTCGAAATTAACGCGGGTGTAACCGCGCGGGACAGCTAGTTGGAAACCCAGATCAAATAAAAACTAAAGACGGAACGTCTCGAACAACGAAGTGAAGCCGGTTGCGTATATGCATGTGGTGATTAGGAAAGCGTATGGATTTGCAAAGTTTACTTAGGATTTATGGTGTCTTTTTCCTGTAAGTGTGTGCGTGTTTCTGTGTACGTACACGGCGATGGTGTCTTTTTCCTGGCTTCACTTGTTTGTTCTACGCGTTCCGTCTTTAGTTTTTATTTGGTATGAGGTTGGAAATAAAATTTTTACTCAAGTATTACCGGCACCAAATAAGAGAACCATAGGTACCATACGGCATTTCCAAAGACAAAAAAGAAAATATTTTGAAATCACTTCAAAATGATAAACAGAAAATCTATCTGTAAAGTAAAAAGAAAATTATTTTTACAAAACTTCAATTTTCTCGCAACTCCCTTTCATTGAGATACCGATTTTGCCCTTATGACGGCAAAATAGCCGCTAGCGTTGGTGAAATTGTTGACATTGAGCTATAACAATTTACGTAGCTATAGGAAATGTTCGGAAACGCGAAATTAGTTGTGTATGGAAACGCGTTTATATAAATAAAATGAAAATTAATTTATAATAATCAACGTTTATCATGAATATCAATAGTACTCGTGATAGCAAAACCCAAACAGTCTTTGCATTTTCCATTAGAGTTCCGGTGATCATCTTTCGGTCATATCTTCAGATCCTCGTAACCAAGTTTAGTGGAAAGTGCTCGTGGCAACAAAATAAACTAGTTCAAATTCGACCTTTCTACAGTTTGTCATCAGGAAATTTTAGTCCCTACATTCTGACTCCATCATCAGATCAGCTCAATTGTACCATAATATTGCATTGTCACCGATACCAAATTTCATTTCAATCTGATTCAAGTGGGACGAAAATTAGTTTTTAGTGAGAAGCTTGAAAAAAGGTATTCAATTAAATTTCGATTCGTCTCACTGAAATCGTTGCCTCCTACAACCCACTAACTAAACAAATATACAAAGTGGAGACGACAATACGCCTATAAATGGAAACACCAGCAATACTAACATACTAGAATCAAATAAGTCCTTATATCGAAATTGAAAAATTAAATTTTTCGAACAAACTGAATAGGACAAAAATTGAAAAAAAAAAAAAAAAATAATATTGGTTCACTAACGCGTAATAAGAGTGGCAACAGCGCGCGCGCGCGGTGTCATCTGATTGGCGCAGTGCGCGCTGAAAGTTTCTGCGAGTTGGCAACACGTTACAATACGGAGGTTGTTTACCTATCCGAGATAACTGTTACCGAGGGAAAAGTACAGAATGAAGATAATCCATTCACAAATTTTTGCGTGAAAGAGTAACAAACATGCATTGGATAAAAAATATTTATCGACCCCAAAAAAAGAAGATATAGATTATTTGAACGCAATTTAGCCACATAACTTATCTAACGTGGTCGTTGTTTCTAGGTAAATCCAACGAGAAGTTATGCAAAATTTCATGATGATAATTTGAGTAAGTAGATAAAGTTAGCTCATAGGTATAATTACTGTGGTTAACGCATCAAAGTGTAATAAAGAAACAAACTCACATTCGTATTACAATGTGTAGGTACACTTAATATTAGTTGCGATAATTTAGGTTATTTTTTTATAGGTTTTACTTTCATAGACCAAGAACAAAGATTTTCTATGCACCTAAAACATTTTATTCATTTGTTTTCTCCGCGACGATTTTAATCCAATTCGATTAACAATTCGAGGCCAAGGTTGTTCAATGTTCGCCATACTTCACAGACGCGCGGCGAACAATCTTCTCAACGCGAGATTGGAATGTGCTTATTAGTCCTATATAAAACCAATAAAATTCAGTCGCGTATGAGTAGATAATTTTCTTAGAGTAACACTTACTGTTCCCCGGGCCGCGGTTTCACCCGTAGTAATTTAGTTTATTTTATTTTATTTTATTTATTCTTTATTTCACAGTGTGTACAAATGGCGAACTTAATGCCTTGCGGCATTTTCAACCAGTTAACCATTGGGTAGACAGAGAGATATAGAAGAGTAGTAAGAAGTAGTAGTAAGAAGTAGTAAGTAGAGTAGTAAGAAGAGTAGTAAGTAGTAGAAGTAATTTCGGAGCTTCCGTGGGAATTTAGGGATAAAAGTACTCTAACGATAAAATCCTATAGTAGTTTTTACGTGAAAGAGTAACAAAGATCCATCCATACCATATTATGTATCCGACAACGTGTGTACAAATTTATAATCGGTTGAGCCGTTAAGGCGTGAAAGCATAACAGACAGACAGTAAGACAGAGTTACTTTCGCATTAATAATATTAGCAGGGATTTATTCCTACACTAAAAATAAAATATGTCAATATGGTTAGCTTTGCCAAATGACACCCCACACGATATTTTTTTTTCTAATACAATTTATAGATAACCTATCGTATGGTTTGAATCCCGAAAGAGCGAAGTTATGGTGGTAATTCCAAGGTAAAATGAGTGTATTAAAGAATTCAAATGCATAATAAACGATTGGCTACTTGACTAAATTTTCTTTAGTCCGTCGTGTAGATTAGTAAAAAATGTAGGACGTATTTTTTCTTTTTTTAAGTACCTAATCAAAAAATAACGGCGATACTTGAGTTGAAATTTCGCGTGACGTCACAACCCGGTGCTGTTTGTACAGGGCTTATACTGAATAATGACGTCACATGTCCCCACCCTAAACTTTATTGCGCTTTATCTATTTTTATTTTCATTTGTTTGAAAAAGCGAAAAATACGTGTCTATAATTTTTTTTATTTTATAACTGACGGGCTAATTAGAATTTTGATTTTCATACCCTGGAGAATACCCAATTCCAATACCCAATTAACTATCCTGCGGTTTCACCCGCGTCAATTTTGGTATTCCCTGTTGAACTTATCGAGATGAAAATTAGTTACATATTCTTTGTTAATCAGAGATATGGCAGCTTCCTATCAGCTTAGCTTATGTTTATGAATATTTTAATCTTAGTTACTTTTATTTTTATGTAAATGTAATTACCTAAAGTAAGTACCTACCTATATAGAATTCATTCAGTCGTTCCCACTGGCGTAGCTAGGGATTTCATTTAGTGATACTTAGTAATTTTATTTTTATTTTCGTTTATTCAGGACAACAACAGCTACAAAAACATATAATAGATTTAGATTACAAGATTACACTATGAGCCAATAATAGTTACCCTTATATAAAGTACAGAATTTAGCAGTACGTACACAAAATTATAACAATTTAGATGATAATTCAAGAAACACAGAATTTAGATTAGTAACACAGAACTTAAAAGTAAAAATTAAAGTAACAATGTAAGGCTTTATGATCGAAATTCGGTACGTAGGTACAAAATGATTTTAAAAGCTTTTGCTCGGAAGATATCAGCATGTATAATATGTAAGTATATAGGTAAAAAGAAATACACATACATACACACACGAACACAAACATATACATATAATCATACAAATAAACATTCATATAAATACATACATAACTAGATACATACATACATACTAATATATACATACATAACTACATACATACATTATAGACAATGTGTGACGACACTCGAACCACGCATCTCACAGCGAGAGCAAGAAAAAGAATAAGAAAAATAATCCTGTAATTTGAAGTTAGGTAATTATGAATGGTGAATCAAAAAAACAAATAAAAAAGAAAAAATGTATATACAGGAAAAAATTTCATTCAGTGCGCAAACTTTTACAAATTAAACTTAAAGGAGTTTTAATAAACACCTTTTTTTTGATAAGTCTTAGTACATAAAAGTAAAGTTATCGTGAACGAAAGATGTATACTTTGCAATATTGATTTATTGGCTACTCTATTCGCCGCCGCCACCGCTGCGCGCGAAACGCTCGTTCGGCTAGGTATTTACGTGGGTTACAATGTACCGACAGCTGATCGAGGTTGTTCACCCCCGCTGCAACACCCCCGCATACGCCGAATGGCGCGCGCGCCCATTGATTTTATTACGAATAAGATAGTGCCCACATTTTGCTAATTTAAAGCCCGATAAAAAAATATAAAAAAGTTTTGAACAAATAATGGAAATGCGTTCTATTACTGATACTGAACCACCAATTTTTTTTTGCGCATTGCTTAAAAAATACCCCTGTATATATAACAACAATAATCTAATACCAGCATTATAAATAGAAATGATTTTAATTTTTTTATTTTTTTTGTACGTTTGTAACGAATAAACTCAGAAACTAGTTACCTACTGACCCGATTTGATACATATTTAAATATGTGAAATTGTAAAATACATAATCATTGCTCTCCTGTCTCATTTAACCTGATAAGATTCTAAAATTAAAGTCGAGTAGGTACTTATAGGTAAACAGAAAATAATTCTTCAATACTAGGCACCAAAAATGACTTTCTCACTGGTTTTGAAAATAAGGAGATGGAGATTTTGAACTAGTAAGGTGGAAACAGAAATATAAAAAATACACGTCATAACTCATAAGTAATGGAAGAAAAATTAAAAAAAATACAAGTTTGGTAAAAAACGAAAATACTTATCATAACGGGTGATATAGCCGCTTTATTATCTACAAAACTGTGTGTTTGTGTGCCCGTGCCTACAAGAGTCAAGAGCCGATCGTAACATGGACAAAAAGAAGATATTGCCCGTAATGTGCCGTAATTAATAATGTTTTCTAGATACTAGCTTTTACTTGCAATTTCACGCGGGTATACTTTTTGATATACTTAGCTACTGGGACAAATTATTAGGTATCACTTATTATAAACTAGCTGTGCCCCGCGGTTACACCCGCGGTAGTTTCAGAGTTCCCGCGGGAATTCCGAGATAAAAAGTACCTACCCTATGTCCTTCTCTGTATCCCTGACAACGATGCACGCCAAATTTCATTGTGCAAATCCCTTCAGCCGTTTTTGCGTGATTGTGTAACAAACATCCAATCATCCAAACATCCAAACATCCACACTTTCAGATTTATAATAATATTAGTAGGATTAATGCGCGAGGATTCCGCGGAAGACGCGCGACCCTTTTTTGGCTTGTATTTATCTACTTTGTACCTATGTTATACAACAAAGTAAATAGATACAAGCCTGTACAGCAAACATAATATCTCTAATGTATTCAGATGAAAAAACTATCGTGTTAAAACAATATGGTGGTTATATACTCTTTGATGGTGACCTTGTCTGGTCACTCTATAGAAAATACTGAGCAAAAAAGCAAACGGTCGGTATTGCTATTCTTTGCCGCTGCAGTCGTTTAGAGTGAAAAAAAAACTAAAAATACGAATAAGTAGCTAGGTACTGCAGTACTCATTACATTACATTTTATTTAAAAATAGAATGAACTTTGTGTTGAAACAACGAGGATAATATAAAGATGGCTCCACCAAGTCGAGTGATTTATTAGTTAAACTAGCTGTGCCCCGCGGTTTCACCCGCGTGAAACGTTTTTATATGTATAACAACTTTTCTCCCGACATCCGATTTAAACAAAACAAAGCCTATATGTAGCTCCAGGCTAAACTTAATCTACCCGTGAAAACCGCATGACAATTCGGAGATTATCGCGAACAGACAAACAGACAGGAATGAATTTTAGAAACTTTTTTTTTGTAGTTGGTTACTCTTCTTTTATCGTCCTTCTCGTCTCCTTGTGCGAAGCTTTTTCGCAATGAAAGGGCTTTAAAAATGGTGAAACCACGAAACCACGGGAACGGCTTGTATTAAATGATTGAAATTCAGCAAATATACGATAGCGAGTGTTTAATTAAACAAGACGTCTATGTAAAGAGACGCTCTGCTGACTTTTCGATTCTGATTGTTGTCATCACTATTGAAATACGTTCAATTTGAATGGGGCGGAATTTTGATTTATTTAAACAAAATATGTGATTTATTTAAATATAATTATATAATTGTTAATTTAAAAAGGTCTTAATCCTTATACTGTTATAAATGCGAAAAAGAGTTTGTTTGTTGTTTGTTTGTTACGCTTTCATATCTATCGGCTCAACTAATCATCATGAAATTTTGCATTTACATGTTGTTAGGGGTACAGAAAATGAAATAGGGTATACTCTTATCCCGGAATTGCCGCGGGATCTCTGAAATACGCAAGTGAAACCGCGGGGAACAGCTACTTCTAAAGTAGAACCGGACATGCACTGTTTCACCAAGCATATAGAAAGGTTCGGTGCTTCCTTTTTAATGGGGAAGAACGTTCATCATTAAAATTCGAGATAGGGATGTTGACAACTTTTGAAAATCTATATTCTAATGACGGACTAATTATTAGTCCGTCATTTAGAAAATAAAAAATCATTAGACACGTATTTTTTATTTTTCAAATAAATGAAAATACACAGAGATAAAGCGCATCAAAGTTTAGGGTAGGAGCTCGTGACGTCACTTACCGCTACCAGCTGCAGCCGCCATACAAACTGCACTAGTTAGTGACGTCACGCGAAATTTCAACTCAATGTATCGCCCTTATTTTTCGATTACGTAAAAAAAGAAAAAATACGTGTCCAATATTTTATATTAATCTACAAGACAGACTGAAAAAAAAAATTGTCAAATAGCCTATTAAGTTGGGTTATTTCATTACACTATAAAATAGCTTCGTACGGATAGACGAACAGATGGACAGATACTTACGACGAAGTTATTAGGGTTCCGTTTTCTGCCATTGGCTGCAGAACCCTAAAAAGTAGGTGCATGGAGTAGTAAAAACTACGATCATGCTGTGTTGCAGTCTGCAGTTTATAGGGTTAGAGGTTAGGTGCGTATACAATATACATAGAGGTAAGATATAATTATGTAGCTCCGTATGCGTATATGTGCGCATCCAGCAAAAGCTCTTATAACTCTAAAAAATACCTACCATCAGAAAAGATGATCAATCAAATTTGCTATTTGGTTTCTTTCCTCGACAATCACTTTCCCTATAATGTCGCTCATGCTGTACTATATTATTATGCACTTACTAGCTGTGGCCTGTGCCTCGCGGTTTCGCCCGCGGTAATTTTGGAGTTCCCGCAGGAATTCCGGAATAAAAAGTTCGCTAAGTATATCCTTCTCTATACCCCTGACAACGTGCATGCCAAATTTCATCCAAACCCGTTCAGCCGTTTTGCGTGATTGAGTAACAAACATCCAAACATCCACACTTTGACATCTATATCTATACTAGCTGTGCCCCGCGGTTCCACCCGCGTGAGTTTCGGAATACCCGCAGGAACTCCATTTAGGGGGATGAAAAATAGATGTTGTCCGATTCTCAGACCTACCCAATATGCACACAAAATTTCATGAGAATCGCTCAAGCCGTTTCGAAGGAGTTTAACCACAAACACCGCGACACGAGAATTTTATATTTATATTAGATCTATACTTATAATAAAACTGTAGAGAGGTCAATTCTGTACATTGAATATATATTCAAAATTAATATTGGAGGATGAATGGTGATCGATACTGATGCCAAAGATGCAATCAATAAATTTTTTGTCTGTCTGTCTGTATGTGCACGCATGGGTCAAAAACGATTGAAGGGATTTTAACCAAACTTGGTACGATTGTAGTTCATACTCCTGGGCAGGTTATAGGCTATATAACATAACGATAAGACACATAGGAGCTGAGCAGTGACGATAAATTTGAAGCAAGTCGGATGAAAATGCGCTTTCGAGCTCTTATCCTCGCATACGTTTACTCAATCACGCAAAAACGGCTGAACGGATTTGGATGAAATTTGGCATGCACGTTGTCAGGGGTACAGAGAAGGACATATGGTACTTTTTATATCGGAATTCCCGCGGTAACTCTGAAATTACGAACGAATTGGAGACGAAACTAGTACGGTGAGAAGGTATGCTCAAGAGGAGGTTGGCGGCTGAGCGAAGTGGTCTTTCAAGCTGGGAAGATAGAAGTTGGAATCGGTTTTTTAAATATAATGGAGATGCTGGATCGTTCAGGATCGAATACAGGCTGCAAGTCAACCTTAGCTATCGACGATTACGTATGGTGAGCCACTTAAGCT
The DNA here is from genome assembly GCA_907165275.2 of Zygaena filipendulae. Taxonomy (NCBI): domain Eukaryota; kingdom Metazoa; phylum Arthropoda; class Insecta; order Lepidoptera; family Zygaenidae; genus Zygaena; species Zygaena filipendulae. The sequence goes on from OU015649.1 coordinate 7,958,427, forward strand.
GAGAACGGTAGAACGACACGTGGTCATACTTACATTAGTAGGATTACAGTACCTATTTACGAACTTTATAGGTTTTAGCCGTGTTCGCAATTTCGTTCGCGTGATTAGAGCTGGCACATTGTTTACAGACTTTTAATCGGCTGATAGTTTGATCAGTCTTATAATTACTTACCATGGATTATATTTGTTATTAGATAACTAGCTGTTCCCCGCGGTTTCTCTTGTGGCAATTACGAAGTTCCCGTGGGAAATCCAGAATGAAAGTACCCTTTGTCCTTCTGTGTGGTGCGCCTGACGGGGTAGGTATACCCAAATATAATGGTAATCGGTCCAGCCGTTCACGCGTGATGCATGCCGTGACCAAGGGAAAAGGGTGTTTTTTATCCCGGAAGTGCCACGGGAACTCCGAAATTACCACGGTTGAAACCGCGAGGGACAGTTAGTTTATAATAATACTAGGATAGAATGTATAGATGTTTAAATTTTTAGATATTGCATAGGTTTGGCCGCGGTAGGTACCTACTCTCCACCAGCATTGAATTGGATTTCGGAAGAACACAAAAGTAAGCAGGTACCTACTTCTGTTCAATAAATCTGATCTGCCAATATTCTAGTGGCTTACGCCCCGTATTTCTGTCCTTGCCCATTGCATCTCCTATAGATGTCTTATGAATTATTCATTGAATTCTATTTACCGAATATGAAATTAAGTAACACTTCTTAAAATTTTGCTTTCCGAAAGCAAATGAACGATTTACTTTAAAAACACATAAATTGCTTTAGGTGTGCCTATAATTTTTGAAGAGTTCCCTCGATTTCTCCAAGATCCCATCATCAGATCCCGACTTGGTGGCAATAGGACCTAAGTTGGAGTATACCCTTTCAAACAAAAAAATAATTTTCCAAATCGGTCCAACCGTCTTCGAATGATCGCGTAACAAACATACGAAAAAAAAACCTTCAGACGAATTGAGAACCTCCGTTTTTGGAAGACGGTTAAAAAAAAATCGGTTTTTAAAAATTTCATGTTTGTGTATTAGTACCTACCGCTTATACTTTCATATGCTGAAAAGTTGTTAATTTGGAATTACAAACAGACACTCCAATTTTATTTATGCTTATTATGTAAGTATAGATATACTGTATACTAAATACTTGATTTGAAATTGCATAGTGCTGATGTACCTACAATTTGAAAGACGTCAGTGAGTAATTTACTAATGGTAACTGTTAGGTACAGTGTACCTACGCCATTCTTTCCAAATTCTAGCGTGGATATTGATCTTGTAGATATGGAATGGAAATATGCAATCTACATATCTCGCAAGATCACAAACGAATTACGAAAAAACTTTTTCGGCAAAATCATGGCACAAGTGGTAAAAATATTTTTTTTTAGAATAGGTACCTAGATTAAATAATTGCATAATTATATTACCTAGGTTTCTTTAGTAAAAACATTCACGATAGAGATTTGGACTGTTTTTGTCATATAAAGTTATATAAAAAACAGACGCCTGTATCAGTGTGTACACTCTGCAGCAGCAGAAACATATTGTAGCTACATAGGTTTATGTACAGTTGTACACACTTTTGACAGTCATTGAATCTTAGTATAAATTGGAATGGTAATAAAGTTCAAAGACGGACAAAAGTTTTTACATAATTTATGTTGCTAACATACGCGCGCCAAAGTGAAACTTTTATAAAAGAACACCAAAAGTCTTATGAGAAATCGTGACTCGAACCAGCGACGAATCTTCAGGGACCCTTCTTTGAATCGCTCAAATTACTTTCGCACACGGAATCGCAATCATTAAGAAATATTTAAGGATTCGCATGTGAATCTTCCGATATTCAAAAATACGGCCCATGTTCTTTGCGATTATCCTATGTCTTTTTCTGTACCCCTGACGATGATTATGAAAAATTTCATGATGATCGGTTGCGTAGTAAAGCGTGAAAAACATAACAGACAGACAGACATAACTACTTTCGCAATAATATTAGTTAAGTATAGACATGTAGGTATAAAGTACCCAATTCAAATGTAGAATAGTTTAACCAGACACGCTGATGAGTAATAACCACAGGTAACAACTACCTAATTTGGTATAGGTAGTTATGTTACGTTACGTAACGTCGTAACTTCATTTAACAATGTTTTGTTCTTAAATCTCGATAACACGCGAACAAACGATTTAAAGTCTATCTTTACTACAGTCGGTGATGTTTAACTGAGTGACGTGTTTTACCTACTTAACTAAAACAAAAAAGTTCATAGTCAGCGGACACTCGGAGAAGAGAAACCGTCGTACACACTAACGCTAGGTATGCATTCTTAATGTGTTTAGTTGATAACCGCGGCTCGTGCGCGCCGCTCGTGCACTATTGCTGACGCCATTATACCTTATCATCGAGTACAACGATAAAAAAAAAACTTTTCCTAAAACCAATCGAGCGGAGACAAGGAAAATCCACTTACGCAGTAATACTATAGAGCGGAGCAAACGAGTTCGTGTCACCGCGAACGAACCGAATATCAACAAAAACCTAAGGAAAAGCCGGTCAAGATTACCAAGACATTCGTGTTTATAATTGATTCAAGGTGGGTTGAATTTTTCATATTTCTTGTACATGAGTACTTACATTAGTACATAATATTGATAGGTCCATATATTATGTAGATATACTAGATATTATGACACGTTTGACTAAGTGTATAAATTAATCTACGTCGTGCTTAATAAATATATTTTTTCTCTTACAACAAAACAAAAAATCTTTTTTTAGTTAGGAGTACCTTCGCCAGTTTATTGGGTAATGGATAAAATGTTCGTTTTTATATAAGTGCCAATTTGTCACACCACATGCTGTTGGATGAGTATGTTGCCTACCTATAGCTACCTGCATTGTTCGATCGTATAAATATCGACAGAGTGCTCTCAGCTAAGAGACCTCGCATCCATATATCAACGTGATTCGTGCCATCATCATCAATAATGTAATTCTTCATACTAGGTAGGTACTAAATTGTTCACAGTTTTTAAGAATTAAAATTTCTACTTATTGATCATTGATAATAAAACGTGCTACCTACTTATAAATGTGGTTATGAAAAAACATTGATTTACGACTTTTTGACTACTATTGCAGGCGCGGATCTACGTGCATTGGCCTCCCCTGAGGGCTAAATTAGGTATTTTAATCAGACCTTATAAAAATCTCTGACCCTGTAAATTCCTCTGTGGTACCTACCTAAATTCAAAAAGTTCGTGGTGCAACCGAAATTGCCATCCCCCTTCAACCAAATCCTAGATCCACGCTTGTTTAAATATGTATTAGCGGCTACTAGCGGATACTAGCTGTATCAGCGGTTTCACTCACGTGAGTTTCGGAGCGCCAAAAAGGGTGGCCGTGGGCCATGAATTCGTAAACATTCAAATCTAACGTCCCGCGTAAGTTACACCGACCGTGTGGGGCGCGGGGAGGGGACATCCATTAACTACGTGAGGCAATTTTGGTGATTTTCGACCCCCCTCTCCCCTTTATATGTATTTTGAAATTAAATTTGAAATGACATCCGTCATCCATATAAGATCCAGATAGTACAGCCTAATGATTTAAATTTACGCATGCCCAAACAATGTTGGATCGTTTCAATAATTTTGACGCCTTTTTTTCTGACGAAGCCCATTTCTACCTCAACGGACACGTTAACAAACAGAATTGCAGATATTCGACTATTGAAAATCCCAAAGCTAAACATGAGAGGCACCCAAGCTACTGGAATTTACTGGTAACAATGGTAACAGATGCAAGCAAGCAATGCAAGCAAGATGGAGCCACTTGTATCCAACGAATCCCAGCCGTTGGTTAAAGAAATGTTTCCGGAAAAGCTAATTTTCAGGAGAGGCGACATCCCATGGCCACCCAGGAGTTCAGATTTATTCCCAACAGACTTTTTTTTGTGGGATAACTTATGGAGCCGTGTCTACATCCATAAACCTGCATAAAAGACACTGCATGAACTTAAAGAAAAAGTCACAGAAGAAATGTCTGCGATCTAGAACCCTCTTTGCCGACGAGTATTAGAAAATTTTGGAGAATGCTTAGAAGAGTGCGAAAACCGGGATGGTGGTCATTTAGATGATGGTATTTAGAAAAAAAAATCCTATCATTTTTCAAATGTTAACAAATTCATGGCCCACCCTGTACGTCAGCATGAAAGTAGGTATACCTCTCTCCTATTCAGGATCGGCAGTCTCGACATCGTCATCTTACCGATCGTTAACTAGCGAGTAGCGGCCCAAAAATCATATGGATAAACATCATTACAGTGACCAACATTACGTTAAATGCAAGTCTCGACTCGAAACTTGCATCTAAATTACTTACCTATAAACTTTCGGATGCATCCGAAGGTTTAGCCGCATGAATTTCAGTATTCCCGCGAAAATTCCGAGATAAAAAATATCTTGCTTTACTCAGGGATAGGTAGGTAATGTAACTCCTAATTTAAAATCGGTTCAGCTATTCCAGAGTAACCAAGTACAATATGTCCACCAGCATGATTTTCGGCATTCTCGTGGGAATTCCGAAATATTTATTTTGTTTATTTTGTAGTAGGTACACAACCAACGATACCAATACGATACCAATTTTTGAGCATGACTTTTGAGGGTAATTCACGCTTCATCACTTTTCCAATTAATCTTAATTGGAAAAGTAAACAGCGTCATTGAGCTTTTTATACATAGTATATTATGATAAGATAGTAGTAACTGAATTTTTTCATTGATTTCGTTCGTTGTACCTACTTACAATTGGTCAGTTTATTCAAATTTCAAATAATTTCATCAGTTACTGTTAGGTACGTAAATGTGCGTAGAAATAATAATTGATTGCTGTTTGCTAAAGAACTTTTCAGTTTTGACTTTTTTCCCATTGTTAAATTTATTCTGGGGGTCGATTTTTGAATCGCTCGAATTACTTTCACGTACGGAATCGCAAATTCACGTGCGAATCCTCATACATTTTTTAAGCATTCACGCGTGAATCTTACAATTCCGTGTGCGAATAGTAATTCGAGCGATTCAAACATCGACCCCCTGGTAGTTTTTATATGAATACATAGTACGTATGAACACTTCAGATAAAATATACACTCTATCGGTCCGTTTGTCCATCGATCCGACTAGGTTTCACACTAAATTTGCGAGTTTCCACCAGCCACCTACCTGCGAGTTATAAATTCAATACTCGCAACAAATTTTGTAGATATAAAACCTTAGAAACAATATAGTCTCTAGTGTTTTGTTTTCAAAGAAAGGTGGAATAGGTACGGAATACTCAAGACCCACACAAGCGAAACCGTGAGCACATCTAGTAGGTACTAATTGCAACAAGCGTTTGAGCGTTTGCAACAAACACTACGGACTAGTCTGTGCACTGCGCAGTGCGCATGGTTACGTGTGCTCCGAATGTTAATTTTCAATGGCGTTTCCGGACATTTTATTCACATAGAATGGTAATTTTTTTTTGGCATAGTGGGAAAATATTTTATCACTTAAAATAGGTATGATAAAAATCTTTAAAAATAAAAATCTATCTACCTACCTACGTTTTTACTTTGAACACGGTATACATATAAGGAGAGTGAATACAACGTCATATACAAAAGACACATTATTAATATGATGTAAATACTGCCTTTGTGAAATGTTTTTAAGAAAAAACCTACCTACTTCATATTGTACTACGCTGACAGTGGTTGGTAAGAATGAATAACAACTGCATTAGATAACATTCAAAGCGTATAGGCAACAAAGGATTACAGAAACAGAAATAATAATTTATTTTGTAGAAATTATGAGCATAAAAGGATAGCTTATGGAAAGAAATATATATAGCACAATTTAAAATGTAATAAGTAGGTAGGTATTCAGATTGTTAAACGAAAAAGATTTTGTTTATTTAATTTATTTATATTAATTTAATACAAAAATTCTAACTACTAACTATCGCGACTCGCCGAGTCACATGTCGCTTCGGAATATACCTATATTACATAATTATACCTACTATCACATAATGTGGCGACGAATGCCTTGGCGAGTGGCGACGCATTGCCACGCCAACATTCTGTCTGACTTCAGTCGGCATAAGATGTTTTACCTACATCAAAAACATATAAAACATAACATTGCGCCCGACAGACAGGGCGACTGTCGTTCGTCGTCGTCACTAAGGTGGTCACCACCTTAGTGGTGCAACGACGTATAGCAGAAATCCGCGCAGTATAGAATTAGGTATATTATTATCTGTGTCCGCGCGTTGTCGGTCCTACCTTATATGAAAAACTACTTGTAGACATTAAAAATGAAACTTCGGACGAAACAATAATTGCGCGCCGACTGAAAAACCTTTTATTGGATAAATCATTATACTCTGTAAAAGAGTATTCATGACAAATTTTTATTTATTAAAATTGTATGGTAAAATTTTTACACTAATTGACATTTTTTATTGTCGTTATACTATTTTACGATAGAATTTGTAAAATAATTATTAATGACAATCTCTTTTGTGAATTTATTTATATTTTGAAATAAAATTTAAATGTCAATTTTTAAAGAGAGAATAAAAGATCTAACGGGTGATTTTATAAGCGTAGTTTTTTTTTTAATCAAATAAAACACTTAATTTGCATCATATATTCAAAATTTTTATTGGAATCGATAAATTGGCCTTTGCCATTTACATTTTACTTCATGTAAATGTTGTCTGTGGCTCCGTTTCAAATGGTCCATTCCGAAGGTCCAATTTTGCGTCACTTTTTCGAGCATTTCGGCCTGTATTCCACGAATTACGCGTGTTATGTTATCCTGTAAGGCTTCAATCGTGTTTGGCTTGTCCACATAGACTAATGACTTTGCTTAACCCCACAAGAAATAATCAAGAGGCGTTAAATCATGGTGACCAACTCACAGGGCTATTTCGAGAGATAAGGTATAGATACTAAAAACTTTTCACTTTGACAGATGACGTTTGGACGCCATTACCAACCAGTGATGCCAACCTGAAAAACTTAACTCTGAAAAATCACCATATACCTATCTTATCTATCTAACTATCTATTTAAAACATATATTACCTACTAGATGTGCCTCGCGGTTTCACCCACGTGAAATGTTTTCATTTAACATCTTTTTACCGACATTCGATTTAAATGAAATAAAGCCTATATATGTAGCTCCAGGCTAAGCTTAATCTACCTACGAAAGCCGCATTAGTAGATTCGGAGATAATCGCGAACAGACAGACAGACGGACAGACACAGAAAAGAATTTTAAAAATTATCGCCCCCTGTCAATTTTTGTTAAAAATATCCAACTATTGTATAATATATCTATCAATAGTATAGATATATTATACTTATATAAGCTCACATCTGTCTCCCACATAGAGATTCATTTTTATTTATATAGATTAAGTTGTTGCTCGCCCATGTCAATTTGCTAATTCCCGCAGAAACTCTATATAGATAAAGTTGATCGGGATGAAGGTACATGTCGTTGGTCCTCTCGCGGGCTCTCCCGCATGAATCCAATGTCGCTCGGGGATACTGTTGATACAGTTCCATTACAAATTTGTCTTTTTAGATTTCAGTATTCACGAGAATATCCCAATATAAAAATTATTTATTCTTTATTGCACAGTGTGTAAAAATGTGTATCCTGTAACCCTCAACGATACTGTGTCTTTCTAACACTGAAATATGCAGTATTTTTTAAAATCTGTTCAGCAGTAAGATAGGTACTATGAAATCAAATAGCTGTTCCGCCGCGAGTTCACATATTGTCAGGGGGACCGAAAAAGACATAGGGTTCTTTATATCCCGGAATTCCTGCGGGAGCTCCGAAATATTTTTGCGTGTGAAACCGCAGGGAACAGCTAGTACCTACCTACTATTATAAACTGTACGCGGCTTCGCGCTACTCTCCGGCACTACTAAATGGATTATCATTGCAGTTTTCACGGATCTCGGTTCACCAGCTTGTATTTCAGTATTCCCACGGGAATTCCGAGATAAAGGTAGGTATCTTATGAAACTCAGGTATTCTGTGTCGTTTATCCACACTACACACAAACCTAAAATGTACTTCTTGATGACATGTAGCAGTGCGTTTAAAGTAAAACTAGGTACCTATGGTAATAATATAATAATAATTCCTCTAACATAATATTTACTTGCTCGTCTACTTAGTTTCGGCGTATGAGTGCCTCAGTAAATTCGTGTTACCAACTTGACACTCAATCATCACATATCTATATTCAATTATTCAATATCTAATTTTGTGAGCACGACGTACCTTTTCAATTAGTTAGAGAGGAGCATCGACCACACAGCCCATAGACGCCTAATAACAGGCGAATGGCTCCTGTCAACACATCTGACTTATAGTTCCGATATAAATGTGAATTAGCCAATCACGGCGTGTAACTAGCGCGTGTGGCCTTGAATTAACCAATCACGGCGTTGCAACCCCGCTTCTCTTACCTCAGCTAGTTGCCAGAATGCATTCAATACGCAAAATCAAACATTAGGCGTCTATGGGCTGTGTGGTCGATGGAGAGGAGTTATACTTCATATACAATTTGCTATAAATGAACATGTCAACATTTGTACACGCTGATTTTACTATTTACATTTCTTAAAAATGGATGTGTCGTTTGGTAACGAGTAATGTTTTAACTTAAATATCTATCCCTAGTCCCTACTATATTATAAATGCGAAAATAACTGTCAGTCTGTCTGTCTGTTACGCTTACGCCTTAACCGCTCAACCGATCATCATGAGATTTTGTACACACGTTTTCAGAGGTACAGAGAAGGACGAGGAATACTTTCTATGTCGGAATTCCCGCGGGAACTCCGAAAATAATGCCAGTGAAATCTCATGAATCTTTACATACCTACACGTTGTCAGGGGAACAGAAAAGGACATAGGGTTCTTTGTATCCCGAAATTCCCGCGGGATTTCCGAAATTTCCCCGTGTGAAACCGCAGGGAACAGCTAGTACCTAGTTACCTACCTACTATTATAAACTGTACGCGGCTTCGCACTACTCTCCGGCACTACTAAACGGATTATCATTGCAGTTTTCACGGATAGATTACGCTTAGCTTGGCGCAACATAATAGAGGCTTCGTTTTTTTTTTTAAATCGGATCTCGGGAAAAAGGTAGTTTTATACGTTTCACGCGAGTGAAACCGCGGGGCACAGCTAGTAATATAATAACTAGCTGGGCCCAGCGGTGTCACCCGCGTGAGTTTCGGAATTTCCGCAGGAACCAAACTTCTTTTATTCTTCTTCTCCTTACAATAACAAACACAACAAAAAAATAAATAATTAGCGAAATTGGTCCAGCAGTTCACGCGTGATGCCGTGACGTAAATAAGGACATTTAAATAAGGAATAAGGGACTTACTCAAGCTTTCTTCAAAAATATTGACAGAGAAAATCCTTTAAAAACGTAGGTAGATGCAGGTAAATGACCTTTACATTTGATTTGTCGACACGTGAGAGGCGACACAAAGGAAAGGGGCATTGAATGGGTATGTTCCGTCAGCGCGTCGGCAACTTGCGCGCAGGAGATTGTTTTCATGAATATATTTCTTACGTCAAAAATTAATAATCTTAGTATCTATCTAATATATATAAATCACGTGTCACGTTGTTTGTCCGCGATGGACTCCGAAACTACTGAACGGATTTTGATAAAATTTTGTAACCCTTCATAATATGGTCCAACTTAAAAGATAGGATAGTTTTTATCCCGGAATTCCCGCGGGAACTGAAGGACATAGAGTAATTTTTTCCCGCAACCTCCGCGGGAACTCCGAAATTACCGCGGATGAAATCGCGGGGGACAGCTAGGTAGTATTATTATATGTTTATTAATAAAACTTCACAACCCACAAATTGACTTGGTCTGACACTAAACTATGAGCTTGTGACGTAGAAACGAAGCATACGTGATAAAAATCTACTACATAGAAGTCGGTTAATTATTAGATACATATTATATACTAGCTGACCCCCGCGGTTTCACCCGCCGTAATTTCGGACGTCCTGCGGGAATTCTTGGATAAAAAGTACCCTATGTCACTCAGGATCACTTTAGCTTCGTATAAGTAAAAGAATTTCCAATATCGGTTCAGTAGATCCAGAGATTACCCCCTACAACGTCACAAACTCACAAACTTTTACTCTTATAATATTAGTATAGATATAGATATAATTATGTATTAAAAAGTGTAGATAATATATGTAAATACGCCCAGGCTGGTAATTTGAACGCTGTGTTCATCACACAAAGTCCACTCCCACCGGGAATCAAACTCGGAATCTCTGGAATAGCGGGTTGTGTTTCTTTATAATTTCAAACTAGAATGAAACCCAGACGAGGAACGCATTCTATCCGTTCTTCGTTTAATCTACACCCTGTAGGTAACGTTTCTTTGCAGCGTGCCGCAATTAGCTCTATTGGGCTAATTACGCGCTAGTTTATTACTTACGCTTTCAGATGTTTCCGAAGCAATCGTTAAAAACCAACGTTTTACTCTATTAATTGTGAGAATTGCTGGCTGCATATAGATCTCTTTATAAGGTACTAACTATCCCGCGCGGTTGTTCCCGCGATAGTAGTTTCTGAGTTCCCACGGGAATTCTGGATTACAATATAGCCTATGTATAATTATCCCTAAGTGATTTTTTTTAAATCGGTAGTAGTTTTTGACTTAAATCGTAACCAATAAACAAACAAACAAACAAAAAATCCAATCTTCCCTCTTTATAATATTACTATAGTAACGTCATATAATAATAATAACAAAATAGTCGTACATGTGGTTTTGCACAATTTTACTAACTTTTTAGGTACCTATCTATACTACTTATAGTAAGCAGTGCAGTTATTGTAGTGGATTTTGTATTTATGATCGTCCTTCCAATTCTAGTTTGATGTTCAAACCAAGGTATCAACCAAGATATTCAAATTCAAATTATTTTATTGTAAACACACAGATAATATAATACTGTACAGAGTTCTAAATTAATATAAAAAAAAGAAATTATATTAAATATTTGGCAAGGCAATTCAAGCATATCCCCAAGTCATCACGACGTATCATTTTCAACTCTACGTGCTGTGTGCTTGCCTTGGAAATGTGTTTTAAACACAAAATCTGGACATAGATAAGCAATAGTGTGTTAACCCACACTGGAGAAATTTTGAGTAAATCGTGTTTTAAAAGTATAGCGCCATTTTGTGCCAACCTTTTTTATGTTGAATATTGAGTTGCATATATAAAAAACGTTCCTTAACTCTCAATAAATTGTTCTGAATCAATAACTTAATTTTGTGGGTTAACATGTTATTGCTTATCTGCGTCCATCTATAACTATAAACAAATACCTGTGCCAACCGCAGTAATAATAGATAGGTATAATAATTATAATATCCTCGTTTGTGACGCCATTTTAATTGCAAAAAAATACAAAAGCAAAAATAGCGTAATATAACTAACTACTCAATATGAATGTAGAATTCATACGATAGCCATATAGCCGTGACCGTCGTCGGTCATTACCTACCTTTTTTATACTTTGCTAATTACTTACCTACTAGCTGTTCCCCTCGGTTTCACCCGCGATAAGTTCGGAATTCCCGCGGGATAAAAATTACCCTATGCCCTTCCTGTCAGGGGTACGACAACGTGTATGCAAAATTTCATGATGATGATCGGTTGAGCCGTTGACGTGAAAGTGTAACAACAAACTTACCTTCGCATTTATAATATTAGTAAGGATACAAGCATCACCAATGAAAATTCGAATGAAAAACATACATACAATCGAATGCATAACCTCCTCCTTTTTGGAAGTCGGTTAAAAATTAAACAAAAGCTGATATTCATATTTCATAACCATTTTTCATTATTCTCACTTTGATAGGTTTATGTTTCACACGAAGTTTAAATAATGTGGACTACAGTAATTAATTTATTTTGCTGTGACGCAAAGTTTAATTAAAGTGCAGAGCTTATTGGTAAAGGACTGAAAGTTATTTTACAGATTGTACCTATACCTAAGGTAAAATCTGTAAAATAACTCTGACGGCCGCACTCAGAGTCGTTTTAACGATTACCTACTTTATTTTAAGTAAAGATACCTACACACATCAAAAGTGTCTAGGGATCAACATATATTTTTGCAATAACTTTTCTCCTGATTGATATTAATTAAAATTTTCTTTAAGGATTCATCAAATAAAGTGTTTTCGTTTGTCACAGTAACGATAAACCAAGTCACCTTTGCATTAATAAAGAAATTTGCCATTTTCCTAATAAAGGGATTTTTGACATTTGAACCACTAACATTAAAGTTCGAAAAAAAGACTGAAATAACAGTTTTCTTTAAAATTTTATTGGGTAACTTAAACAATTAATAATCCGTGTTTCTACCGCGAATACTAACAACACAAGAACATCGGTTTGGCATACTCAAAATGAGTTCATCCAAATCACGCTGTGGAATGGCCGCCCATGTTCGTTGCAACAACAAAAAAAGGTCTTCTTGCGACTGGATACCCTCCATATTCGGCAGAGCTCTTCTCTGTAGCATATCCCATGCATGCTCAATCGGGTTCAAGTCTGGCGACTGAGCAGGCCAGGGCAGGACATTGATGTTAGCTGCGGTGAGAGTCTGTCTTACAACTCTTGCGGTGTGCGGTCGTGCATTATCATGCATTAACTGAAATAAGGGACCGATTTGCACTTGTAGAGGAACGATGACGTCTGATACAATCGTCTGAGCATAAATTTGAGCGTTGAGGTTGCCTCTGATCCAAATCAACTCAGTTCTTCCGCCGATCCAAATACCCGCCCATACCATGATGGTTCCACCACTATAAGGATGGACTTCCTGGCAGCATTTTAATCGCTGTTGGCGTCCAGGGGTTCTCCAGTGTCGTATACGTCTTGTATCCGGTCTCATACCAAAACGAGACTCATCAGAAAAGCACACGATACGCCATTGTTCTTCTGCCCAATTTCTGTGTTCAAGAGCCCATTGGTATCGAATCCTATGATTGTGCATTGCTCTAGATGGTAACCGTAGCGGTCTTCGGGAATGAAGGTTCACTTCATGCAAGCGGTTTCTGACTGTTTGGTCGCTAATTAAGTTCCCTGAAGAGTGATGGAGCCTTACGGCTAACATCATGGCGGTTATTGTTGGAGCTCTTCGAGTTAATATTTGAATGTATCGGTCTTGTCTCCGTGTGGTGCAGCGATACCGTCCTCCATGGCGCTCAGCCACGGTACCAGTGCTTCGGTAACGTGTCCAAAGTCGACTGATAACACTCTGACTTGTATTCAGAGCTAAAGCCACAGTACGTTGCCGGGAACCAGCTTCTATCATTCCCACGGCTCTGAGCATTTCTTCCCTGCCTAAATGACGTCGCCGCTCCATAATAACGTTGGTTTTAATCAGTAGTAGGGAAACAGTAGCACTAATAATGTCTTCAATGCGTTGTATGTTTTTATAGGGAAAATATTGACAGCTGATTTTCATCTTTTACTCGAATTTGATTGACAGTTCCTGATTCAAATTATGTAATGCACCAAAAAGGATCCATATAAATTTATAAAATCATAAATTTATTACAAAGCCACATCTCAATCTCAAGAAATCCGCATAAAAATGCTTGATCCCTAGACACTTTTGATGTGTGTATTTTTTTCAAAATTGCCACAAATAGAGACGTTCATTAAATTAATGTTAATTGGAATTTGACTAATTAAGTTAAATGTAGTTAAATGCCAATTAACATTAATTTAAAACAACTCTGAGTGCGGCCTTCAGTCTTTGTGGGAATAAGTACGTCTCGTGTCCTTAAACTTATTGAGGAATCATCCCCGGGAAACTGGATTTCACTGAAAATCGTGCATTTTGTGCCGTTAGGCATCCGCCCCGCCGCGCCGCGCCGCCCGCCGCCGGGCGCTGGCTGTCGCCTGTCGGTGTCGTGGGAGCTATCCGATTACGGCATAGCGCAAATACCGTGACCTGCTTCAGGCTGCTTCCTAAATTCCTTTAGTTCAGTCAAAATATATTACTGAAGTGGAAGGAGGCATTTCACCTGTACCTTAAACATAATTAATAAATCAGTTTACGTTCGGTAAACACGAGTTAGTGTTTCTAAATTGCCTTTTTGAACTAACAATATTTAACACCCTATTAAAACGCTCTAAGAAGATTTTTTCATCTGATTAATATATAATAAACGAAAAAAATAAATAAAATAATCTAATTAATATAATAATCCACAAGTATTATTTTAATAGAGCCATACAGCTTACAGCGCACCCTTCGCCACTGGGTCTCAGTGGCGAAGGGTGAAATATTGAGAAAGGTAACCCGAAAATCTACTTACTCTAAATACTTAATTTCAACTTATGAAACTATCTACTTATCGCAAATACCTAAATACGTACGTCGATGTAACTGCTTTATACTTTCAAAATTACTGATTTGGACATTTCTCAATTACGGTTTCTCAATTACCACTCTCTCGAGTGGTTGTGTTCCAAACTTTTAAAGGAAAGCCGGTGGGAATCGGCTTATATGGTACCTTCGCCACTGCTGGGTCTAGAAACTTTTTATTCTCCAGTAGACGTCCTTTTTAATTAAAGCACTAAGTAAAGATTTTCGGAGAAAAGAGTAGGTATATTTATTTATTTTTATTTTCTTTATTTGGATTACCTATGATCATACAATAACAAAAAACATTTAACTCTAAAACAATAGTACAATCTCTTACAGGTAAACACAGCATGCTTAAAGTAGGTATAGTTTTTTTTATAAGGATTAATTTTGAACTTAAATTTAGACTAAAAATTTTAATAATTGAGAATTTACAATAAATGAATATGAAATAACTTGTTCATAAAACTGACCTAAAAGTACCGATTATGAAGGGACTTTGCTGCAACTGAGAACTTGTGAATAAAGAGGGCCCTTATTCACTACATTAGTTATTTGACCAATATCTATTCCTTAACACGTTAGCTGCGGCACCAATTTTTGCAAACTTTCCGTTCCTGCGGCACGAGGTATTATCGGCCCGCACCGTGACCAGACGTTAGGGCGACACGCGGTCTATTAGACCCCACCTCCTTTAACAGACTAAAATCCATTTTCTGGCGCGAAATCAAAGATAAATGAAAATTTTGGTCCTTAACGACATAGACAGTGAATTGATGAACCTTAATGTACCGTCGCCCCGGGATCTGATAGCTAGTTTATTAATTATTGGCAAAACAAAATATGGGATCTTATACACCTCGTAACGCACTGAAATAGTGTAAATTTTCGCTAAGATTAGTGATGAGAAAAATAATATCGACGCAACGACGTTTAACTATTTTCGTGTGAAATAATAGTCACAGAATAGAAAAAAAAGAAAACCAGAAGTAGAAAAGAAACTATCTTATTTACTCTGCCTCGGGCTTTAAAAATACACTTATTAAAACTTTAATTGACATAAAAAAATCAGTAACAATATACTTTTTTATAAAAAATCTCAATATATATTTTGAACTTATTTATGAGTGTTTTTCATTGAAACAGGGTAGACAATAAGATTTTTTGCACTTAGAGCACTGAGTCAAAATCTTTTTGGATTTTTTGTCAGCTTCACGAGATGGTAAAAATGTGCGTAGTTTCTGGTAACAACCAACACATCTTCTTCTTTTTTCACCCTTTTCAAGGCAATGACGTGCGCTGCTTTCAGGTGCTGAAAAATAACAAAAATGTAAAGATAACGTAATAAAACTGGCATTGTTACTTAGGTTAGACTTACCTAGACAAAGAACTACTTACTGAATTATTAATTAATTACTTACCTGTTTTGTCAACGGCTGCTTTGCGTTTTTTGTGGAGTTTTTCACTACCTACAAAAATATCAATTAAAAAACTTACCTGTTTTGGTTCCGTTTCTGGGTTTTTTAAAATTAACTTCTTTCGACATCGTTTAGACATCTTCGGCGATGTAAAAGGACGTGCTCTCCAATCGACGTGATGCACAACACTAGTCGCGGGGAGCTCGCGTTGGGTGCGGTACGAGGTCCGAGGGGAAATGGGACGTTTTAGCCTCGTTCCGCACTGCATTAAAATTATATTAATTCAGTGCGGTACGAGGCCTAAGACATCTGGTACCAAGGTAGGTATACCACCGAGTCCGGGACCATTAGCGCATCTCAAATATACATTTATCTCTTTTCTACACTGGACCAAACCAAAGCTATGCCCTTCGCACGACAGAGATGTTCACGTTTTTCCTTGCCGCACCACAAGGAAGTTGCATGTGGGGTGATTTAGGCCTCGTTCCGCACTTAACGTGTTAATCGATTCCTTGCCCATAATGCGCTTCCCAAAAACACAATTCCAAACGCTATTGATGCCAAAATTTTAAAATATGTATCGCATGATCTTCAACCATTGTAAATATGTTTTTTTAAAGTGAAACTTCTTTGATCGCGAGTTAAGACAATTTTTTGTGATGCGTTATGGCCATAGTGAAGTCAAGTCAAGTCCCGCGTAATTTACATAATATAATATAGTGAATAAGGGCCCAGAAGTCACTATTACACACATTTTGTAGGTACCTACGTATAATTTTGATATACAGTTTAATTCACCTGACAGCCTAATTCAAGTTTGATGTTTAAGCTGGTAAAGGGTTTAATTACATGACTTAAGAGGCTGTGGTTTATAGAGACTAGAGTTCCGCAAACAAAGCACATAGCAAATAGTTAATAGGTGGTACTTATTGTTAGATATATTTATTGAGGAAAAAATCATAAAAATTGTTCAATTGTAACATACCTATTAATAATTTTACTGTTTTTTTGGTCGGGAATGATTTGATAATTTGAAAGTGAACCCTTTCTTATGTAGGTACGAGTATATCCTCTCACTTAATGGTGTACCTACTAAAGTGTCCACTCTATAGACCTAAGATATATGTCTGTGGTCCACTCATTATGAAAATACGAAACTGTAAACAAATGACCCATAACGGAATTGCACGGCTGTACTGTAAATAATCATATTGTGTACCTACCTGTACATATTACAATACAGGATATTTTACACATTAACATAAAAGGTATCTAAACATTTAGTATTATTATAGAAAACTCACAGAAATTAGGACCCTATTGCTACATAACTCTAGTTCACAACCAACGTCAATACACTATAGGTACATAGTAGCATTATTACCTAAAAAAAATATTAACACGTCTTACCGTGTAACTTTAACCAAAATAATAAAACAGGTAGGTACTTAGGACATCTAAATAATGTAATGAACCTCGAACAAAGCCTCTATCTGTACAAAGGAATCAACACTAAATCCTATTGTTACATGACTTAATACATGTACGCTAATAACAAATTACTCAAATTGGTTTATACACGTGTATAATAAGTACAATATTTGCCTAATAAAGGTTGCATTTGTTAAATCAGGTGTTAGTAACAATATCTATGATAATGGATATTATCAATTATGTTGGTTTACTCACACTGACTAGACATATACCTACGAGGTTAGGTCTTAAGGTCTTATTTAAGAAAGCTTCACTTTCTATCGTTTCAATTATGTGGTAGAAATAAACATTTGAAATTAGTTTTAGATAAAACTATTAAAATTTAGGAGTGGGGGCTCTTGTCGTCATAACGTGCTATAAACTGTAGCACGGCGTGACGTCACGCGATATACATAAAAAAAATAATACGTGTCCAATATTTTTTATGTACAAGACGGACTAAAAACTAAAATTTGGTTGACAAGCCCATTGCCGACGCGCTGGATCATGCCTACTCTAAAAGTGCATTGAACAATGAACATCCCATTCCTTTTAACATTCCAACTCCATGCCAGCAAAAATGTCACCATCGCATTAACCCACGTAAATCCGCATTTTCACCTACGTCAATTTCGGAGTTCCCGCGGGCATTCCAAGCTAAAAAGTACCCAATGTCCTTTTCTATAGCTCTAACCACGTGTAAGCAAAATTTTGCGATGATCGGTGCAGTAATTAAGGTGTGAAAGCGTAACAAACAAACAACCAAAATAACAAACTCACATTGGCATTGCATGGCTGCATGCATAGAATAATATTAGTTAGAATAATATAATTTTAATTACCTATTATATTTTTATAATAAATAATTCCTTTGTTCAACCTTACACCCACTATAGGAATGAAATTATTGATCATATGTATACATATTATATGAGAAGTAAGTACCTACTTAGGGTCCGAACATAGGTATCTGCTAACTTTGAGATGATTAAATTGTTCCGGAAGTGTTTTCGTTCGTCCCCGCAACGTTGTTATAAAGTAAGATTTGAATACAAAATCAATTTGGCAAAGTTTATCATTTATCTATTACTTTGTAATTCATTCAACTGCAATGCAACTAAAATAATTGCAGGGTATAATTACAAAATTACACCCATTACACCACCACCTAAATGAAAATAAAAATTCATATTAGACAACAGTATCTACGTACCTACTCACTGAATTTTAATTTTAAAATTGGTGACCACACTAAAATCGACGTCGACCTTTATAAGGTAGATAATTATAAAAAAGAAACAAAGATGAGAGAGAAGAAAACACGGAATAGAATCACAGGAATATTTGTGTGGTACATCCCCATGACCAAAACGGTCACTCTTTCAGCATTTTGCCATGAGTGCAGGCTGCAGACACTTCTAGCGTTGATTTTCAGCCGATCGTATTTCTTTCAACGATTTAACTATTGTAAATGCGAACGTGAGTTTATTTGTTTGTCTCAACCGATCCTCATGAAATTGTGTGCAGGAACTCCGAAATTAACGCGCATTGAAACCACGGGGAACTAATTGTACTAATTGTAATTACGAAAAGATGAGTTATAGCTACATCTTGCCTATTGCTGCCATAAGACTCCGACTACGCTATGCTGCGAATTAAAACTGCACCGACGTCACTGTCATGCCCAATTAGTAAAAATTTCAGTGTTCAAACTCCTCTTTCCGAAAACCGATTTCTAAACTTAAACAACTGAAAAATAGCTCAATAGTAAGTATATACTTATAAAAAAAAATTTAGGCAAACCTTAACTATAGCTGTTTTACCTTCAAAGCTGTATCTAGTATACCTACTAACGAACTTCCATAAAAAATTATAAAAAAAAATTTAGGCAAACATTAACTATAGCTGTTTTACCTTCAAAGCTGTATCTAGTATACCTACTAACGAACTTCCATAATTCATTTCCTGACTTTCGTTATCTATTCTAACACGCCCTCGATCTATTAAAATGGTTAAGTGGTGGATTACCGTCCGAAGATTAATCCTCTTGGAAGGGATGCTTGTAAGTACACTGAGTATAAGAAACAAGGATGATGATTTGATAACGCATTAGACAAATATTGTTGTAAAACACATTGAAATTCATAGATATTCGAATGTTTATTTAGTAACCGATAGTTACTTTGAAATACCCTTGGGAGAATCCTTGGTTAAAATAGTACCTTGGTGAACTAAGTTTGGTTATTATTACTACAAATTAATCTTTCCTTAGTATTTACTAAACGGATGGTACGAATATAAATACGAATTCAGGGAATGATTTTAGAAATAGCCAATAAGAAAATTGGCCAATATTTAAATTCCGACCAAAGAACCCTTAAAGAAAGTACACAGGGTATAAGCAAAACGATGAACGAGTGACTTTATCCATTCTTACAAACACAAAAAATCTCTTTATAATATCAGTATAGATAGAAATAATGATGTTTAATATTGATGCGGTCACTATAAATGTAGGTAAGTAACTAATTAGAAAAAAAAAAATATAACAAAGTTGTTCAATAGGTGCTTCATAAATACGAAATGAAATAACTGACTTGGTTTTCACGAAATTTCACAACATTTTGCGGTAGAACGACTGTATTGTGACACTTGCATTTTTATTCATTATTTTTTGTGGGATGTTTTGGGTGTGACGCTCGCACATTAGGTAAATATCTACAACGGTTGCCTGGTGTCCGGTTTTTTAACGAGGTGAGGTAAAAGATAATGTCTCTATACGCCTATAATATAATATGTATTATATGTATTTAACAAACATCCATCGCATGTCTCCTGGAGAGGAAGTAAGAAACTATATTATTCACCTGCATTTACTACGATCCACTTTCTCCCGTCCTCATTCGTTATCTCTCGCATTCATGCCCATCATTCCTATTGCTTTTGATATTTTTTCCTGGGAATGACCTCCTGATCAGTATTCGGATATATGTATATACGAAGGATGACGAAGATAAGTAAATAATCAAAACGACAATTCGAGTAGCCCAAAGAAAATAAAAATAAATGCCCAAAAATAAGATCTAAGTATAGAAAAGTTTACAATATGGTAAAAAAATCGTTAACGTAACCTACTTTCATGACAGATGCACATACGAGTAGATTTACATAGTTTCTGACTGTTGCTATTGTTTCAGATGTTCGTGTAGTGTAATCACATAAATTATCTTTACGATCGCAGACTCCTGCGCTCCTCATAAACAGACATAACGTTGAAATTAAGAACAAAGCACCGTAGATCTTTAGTTTAAAAAAATGAACCACGCGATTTTTTAAGAAAGTAATGAAGAAAAGATTTATAAATTATGTAATTTACGTATATTTTCGTAGATGACTCGCGTACCTTTTGAGAGTAGAATTAAATTGTATCTACGCACGTGTTCTTTTTTTACTGGAAATTAAAGATCAAAGGCACAATTGGCTACTTGAAAAAAATTATTTTTTTAGTCCATCGTGGTTATTAATGGGTATCCAATCCAACCCGGTGCTTGGGTTAAACACCAAGTAAACACTCAGTTTTATTTGTGTTTTCGGATCGCGTTCTAATACCTAGCACCGACTTTACATAAACTCGGTTGATTGCCCATCTATAATAACTTAATTATTGCAAATGGACACTTTGCATACCTACCTTCTCAACTACACTTGCATTTTATAACACTTACCTCTAACCTATGACTTATATAAAATTATAGTACGAGTAAATTGCACAAGAAAGATCAACATGTAATTTTACATGACGCTTGATTATATATATATGTACGTAGTAAACTCATCAGAGGTCGCATCAAACGCTAGCAATGTAACCTTTCTCATTGTTTATCTATCTATACTGAGCTAAAGTTTGTGAGTTTGTAAATTATGAGATTGTGAGTTTGGGACAATGCAGATTGCAGTAGGGTAATCTCTGGAACTACTGAACTGATTTTAAGAGTTCTTTCACTTGTAGCATCATAGGGTACTTTTTATCCCGAATTTCCTACGGGAACTCTGAAATTACCGCGGGTGAAAGCGCGGGGGACAGCTAGTATATACCTACCTAGGTATAGGTATACATTGTACATAGTCAGCTGAAGTCTTTAACCTAATTGCCTAAAAAAAATTGCCTGGTCCATTAAATGCGATCACAGATTCGATCAGAAAAATCTACCGATACGCATCCAACCACACTGTCTTCTATTAATTGATGGTAATTACTGATTATTATAATATTGCTTAACCAAATTCTGTTCACATGTTTACATCGATAGTAGTTTTTTAGTTTTAGAGCAAATAGTGTTATAGTACAGGCGTCCAAGAGGGGATTTGTGGATTTACTAAAGCGCGTCAGATGAATATAAGGCCTATATACCTTGCACCATGTTGAGTACCTCCACCAAATATAGGCCCCACTACACTGGTGGGTGCGTCTAGAATAACCAATCAGATTAGTAAAAAAAAAATCGATAACTCGAAATACTCGAGCGCGTCAGATTAAGATATGGTGAGTTAATTACATGCTAAGAAGTGAGCATATGAATAATCTGACGATTTGAACGTGACGTAAGGGAGTTAGAGGATCACAAACTTGCAAAAAAAAACGCAACCTCGACATTCTCGAGCGCAGTTGATTTATTTTTTATTTTGAAGTAAATTACTCAAGGATAGCGGGAAAAATATAATCTGCCGATTTTCATAAGCCGAAGAAACAAAAATCGTCTTTAAAGTTTAGAACGAGCAGCTGCAGTGAAACATGTACCTATTCATATCTGTCTTTTTTTCCCTTTTACTTTTTCTCTATCTCTCACTCTATCGCACCATCGTCACACTACTTTCCGTGGCCATAACGTCATCACAGCATATCACGGCGTCGAATTATAACTTTTTTTTGGTCGATTAAAATACATATTAAAATAAGTTAAGGTAAGTATTACATCGAACCTTAACCTTATTACATTTAACCTTTCACTTAAATGTAATTTTTAACCGACTTCAAAAAAGTAGCGTTCAAAGGTAGGTGTATTACTCCGCTCCACGCCTCTCTCTGCCTTTCCTTTTTTATGTAACTCTGACTCTCTCACACCATTTCCACGCTGCTGTCCGTCGCCATGACGCCATTTTACTTTACAGCTCATCACAAAACAGCGAGTTCATGTTGTTATATGTAAGACGCTCTGGCTTGTTTGTGCTTTAAAGTTAGTTTTGTGAATAATATTTTGTGAGCTTTTACATATTTCATAGAAATATGAAGTGTGTTTTTTGTGAATAAGAAATAGCTCATAAAGTTATTAAACTTACGTCAGAAATAAAAAAAATCTTAAAAATAAATCATATTTTTTGTTTCTAGCAGTCAGATTAATAATATACCTTAAAATTATTGTCAGATTTTAAGCCATCATAACTTGGACTGCAAGCTGAACCTTCTGTAAAATAATCTGAGCGCTCGAGTATTTCAAAGTTGAGATTTTTTTTGCATTTTCGAAAATTTGCTACTACCTTGTGTCACCTCCAAATCGGCAGATTTTCGAAGGGGAGCATTTTAGCATTTTTAGGGTTCACTTAACATCCCCTTTGAATATCGGACGCGCTGGAGTAAATTTTTTTTTTTCTTTTTCTCCCCTTCCGAATGGCCACCCCCACCACGCAAATCGGCAGATGAATATATTTTCGATATCAGAGACATCTTGGAGTATCTAAACTACAATATCTGACGCGCTCGAGTATTTCCATGTAACTATTTTTTTTTTACATTTTTGAAAGCCTGTAAAAGCTAAACCCATCGGTGAATGAAAAAACATAATATAACCTTATTTTGCTTATACCTCCTAATCCTAATCTTCAAAACCCAATAGGCCCCAACGACGCTCGAGTTAATCCCGAATTAGCATCGGTATCTCCCGTACTATTAGTAGTAACGTCTATTCTTAATTTAAAATTTTCGATAGATGGCTTTGCGAATACAATAAAATTGTAATTAATAAACATTTTTTTTTTTGATAGTATAAATAACATTTATATAATAGATATCAACATCTAGAAATAAATTGAGATTACTATGTTTCAGCCCAAATCTGAAAGTGTGATAGTTTCTCAGTAAAGTTCACCACAAAATGCATAGATTGTGTTGTGTATCAACAATGAGGTGTACCTAGTGTAGGTACCTAGTTTATCTTTGATAACCGTAAAAACACGTATATATGGCCATGGCCATCACGATAAGTGCCCATCAGAGGACAATGAAGTGGAAAGTTTAGTCGACACCAACTAGGGAAGATAATAAATATTGTAATATTGAGACAGAAATATGACAGAAATATATCTAATGGACATTGGACATAACACACTCACAGTGAACTAAATACGGCGTTCGTATAGCGATCCGTTATAAAAATCCGTCTTTCAGCCCACATATCTGGGGGCTAACTCTTGAAAATGATTTAAATCCGATTCCGATTTTGATGTAACTTCAATTTGTAATTGTATTTGGAATCGTGTTAATATCTAAAGATAAAGTCCGACAATTCAATAAAAAAAATTAAAACCGACTTCTGCCGACCGACTATGAAGTCGGTGACAAGCCAAATATGGAGGGGGTAGATGGGCTATGTCGACTCCCGCCACCAGCTTTTTGTGAACAGGACAACCCAAGTGGGCAGACACCAGCGGGCTTGTCACCGAATTCAAACCGATTAGTGGTAGCACAAACCAATAATAATATTACGTGTGTTTTTGTCTTTTGGATTAAATCAGTATGTTGTTATTTTTAGATTTTTAGTTTTGTTTTTTGGAAGTCGGTTTTAATTTTTTTGTTAAAAATTTGTTTATTTCTCGCTTTTAAGTGACTTAGTTCGTAATTTCTCTAAGTTACAATAGCCTAATGTCAACTGCTCATCATCTTTTACAAAATATTGTTTTTCCCGACGCAGGGACGTTAATTGTCGAGGAGTTCTCCTGGTGCATCATCATCAGTTCCACTTCACCATATACATTGTGACGAGGATAAATTGTTTAGAAATCATATTAAAGTTAATGAATCGGAATCTGTGAAATACCTATTATTTAGTAGTTCTGATGACCATCTGTGGTCTTCATCATCAGTTCCACTTCTTCAAATTTGGCTTTTCAAAAGCAAATGAACGATTTACTATATAAAATACCCAAATCGCTATAGGTGTGCCTATGATTTTTGAAGAGTTCCCTCGATTTCTCCAAGATCCCATCATCAGATCTGGATTTGGTGGCAATGGGAGCTAATTGGAAGTATACCCTTTCAAACAAAAAAAGAATTTTTCAAATCGGTCCAACCGCCTTCGAGTAATCGGTGAACATACATAAAAAAAAATACATACAATCGAACATAGAACCTCCTCCTTTTTGGAAGTCGGTTAAAAAATGGATTGTTTTCGTTGACAATTTAATGAAATCGAGGACAGATAAACTCGATACAGCTTCGATAGAGATGCGATCCCAAAGCTTTAAAAGTAGCAAAATTTGATTCCGTTTCGATCCTGCGATCTCATTTCCAATCGAGCTCTCGATTCTTTTCGATTTGATCGTGACTCGATTGCGTCAAGAGTAAGTCGGCATTATAATTACGTACATAATAATATGTAGGTATGGTATTTCTCTTAGGTGTTTTTGCGGCAACCCATAATTATCTCTTTTAATTCTTTATCAATATTAATGTTTGCAACAAAATATATTCCACTAACCAGTGAAAAGGTACTCGTATATAGGTATTTCCGCATTTTATTATTACTATTCGGGTTATGATCATGATTAGCTAAAATAATCGAAACGCTTGACAAAGATGAGCCCTGGGTTACTATGACCCTATAACAATTGTTTATTAACAAGTGCTCAAATATTCACTTAAAAGGAATACATACAAAAAAATACTAAACTGTACTAAAATAAAACATACAAAATAATTATTTGTGATTTTTTTGGCCAATTGGAGCGTTTGCTATTAGGACAAGCTATTTTGTTGATCATAATATTATAGTGAATCAGAAAAAAATTTAAGTTTAGAATGGTTTGGTTTGATGTTAGTTATTCTATCGTGTGTTAACGATTGAACCGATTTCTTTGTAACATGTCCAGGATTATCACATCCTGAAAAAAAGTGGGCATTTTCATAATTTAAATTAATAAAATAATTATTGATTCTTGTCATATTTAATGGATGTATATCCAACAACACCTACAACTACGGCGTTTTTTTCTATGGTAGAAGTAAGTTTGCAATAAATAATAGACGCCGTCGTCTATCCGTTTTGTGTCAGTGAATTGTGACCACAGATTGAGGATATGACGTCTCGCATAAATGTTTTCGATAAACCAGACAAGACATTTTTCTTCTCTTCTCCGTGTCTTAAATGTGCAAAGGCTCACAGTTTGGGTGCGATAATAATAATTTGTGCATAAAACATAATGTTTTTAAGTTTTAAAAAGGAATCATAATAATTAAATGTACTTTTATCATTATTACATCCTCTAAGTTTGGATTGGATGGAAGTTGCAACCTCTATTGGTCTCCTAGGATTTGTTATTATTACATCTCTATACATAAGTACATCATGATTAAAACTTTACAATATTGTAGTAGTGTCTTGGTAGTTACTGTGTTAAGTTTCCTTCAATCTTCTTTCATTTTCTACTCTAGAATTTTATTTCACCTTTATACTTCACTTTTATATTGCGACTAGCTGTGCCCCATGGTCCGCGCACACCCGCGTGAGTTTCGAAATTCCCGCAAAAACTACAAAGTAGCCTAATTTACTTCTTATAACATCAGTTAATTCTCCTGTTAAATCATCAGTTAAAAGCAGTGAAAGTCCTGTCAAAATCAGTCCAATCGTAATCGGTACTAACCGGCGTGAGTTTTAAAAACGCAGGAACTCCAAACTTCTTTCATAAGAACCTTCTCCTTAAAACACAGCAAAAAAAAGAATTACCTTGGTCCAGCCGTTCACAAATGATTCCGTGCCCAAAGGAAATAGGGATTAGGGATTCATTTTTATATACCTAGGTAGGTATATAGATAATGGGCATGATGATTAAATAATTTTTAGTTAGATTAATAAAAAATATTGGACACGTATTTTTCCTTTTTTTACGTAACCAAATAATTGACATTCCGTATGACGTTACACCTAGGTACTTAGTTATGACGTCGTGACCTCCCACCCCTAAACTTTAATATGTTTTATCTAAGTGTTTTTTTTTTATAATTCGAAAAAGCAAAAAATACATGTATTTTTTTGCTTTTTATTTTATTGCTAGCTGACCCGCGCGGTTTCACCCGCGGTAATTTCGGAGTTCCCGCGGGAATTCCAGAATAAAATATAATTATAAACCTTC
The DNA here is from genome assembly GCA_907165275.2 of Zygaena filipendulae. NCBI lineage: Eukaryota > Metazoa > Arthropoda > Insecta > Lepidoptera > Zygaenidae > Zygaena > Zygaena filipendulae. The sequence continues at coordinate 7,985,269 of OU015649.1, forward strand.
CCCATGAATCACTCTATCTATTGGTAAAAACCAAATCAAAATCCGTTGCGTAGTTTTAAAGATTTAATCATACATAGGGATATAGGGACAAAGAAAGCGACTTTGTTTTATACTATGTAGTGATTTTTTTACTATCTAAGTGACGGACTATTTTGTTGAGATTTTGATTTTTATACCCTGTCATCATGCCAATTTCATGTGTGCAGATCCGTGACGTGACTGAACAAAAGATTTTTGCCATTTTCACACATCAATTTTTCGCTCTTTTCATTCAGCGTCAGTCAACAGCTTAGGCTTACCTATTGACTGACGCTCAAATTTCTCGATTACCTATTTGGTTTCAATTTATTGGCTTTCTTTCATAATACGCCTAATGTATAAAAGTCAAAGTATAAGTTTAGTATTTAAGTAAGTATGTCGATATAATATCAATTATCATTTATGTTAGGGAAGTTTTTATGATTATTTTCAATTTATACCTTATTTGAGGCATTTAGGTAAGTCACTAACGGCCGCACTCAGAGTCGACTTTAATGATTACTTAGTTAAGTATAGAATTTTAGAACAAAACTGCCGCAATCAGACATGTTTAATAAATTAATGTTAATTGGCATTTAATGAGATGTAACTTAATTAGTTAAATGCCAATTAACATAATTAGTTAAATGCCAATTAACATTAATTTATTAAACTTGTCTGATTGCGGCAGTTTTGTTTTAAAATTCTATACTTAACTAAGTAATCATTAAAGTCGACTCTGAGTGCGGCGGTAAGCAGTGTAATAAAAAATCATTTTTTAAAGAAAACCTAAAATAAGCCTAGGAGGTTGCACCATTCTGGAACAATTTAATTAAATTACATAGGTAGTTTCAAACTTACGGCCGCACTCAGAGTCGACTTTAATGATTACTTAGTTAAGTATAAATTTTTAAAACAAAACTGCCGCAATCAGACAAGTTTAATAAATTAATGTTAATTGGCATTTAACTAATTATGTTACATGTCATTAAATGACAATTAACATTAATTTACTGAACGTCTCTGATTGCGGCAGTTTTGTTTTAAAAATCTATACTTAACTAAGTAATCATTAGAGTGATATTTTAAGCACTGATATTATAAGTATTAAAGGAGGATTTTAAGCATATTTTCGTATCACGCTGTATCACGCTGATAATTTTAAAGGTGACGATTCAACTTTTATTTAGAAAATAATGTTGTTTAACCTTTGCCGGGACTTGAACGAGCGTCAGGATCTAAAGAAATCTAAAATCAAATATTTGACATTTCGCAATTCTGTTTTGATAAATATCAATGTAATATCGTTCAGAAATAGCGCGATCGGCCCCTTGTGCTAAGGTTGATTGTCTCTGTTATTGATAGTTTGTTCTTTAACTATGTATATTAAGTACTGTCAATATATTAAGCCGCTAATAGACGTTTGCCCATCCAAGAGGAAACTGCTATACCAAGGAGGAGAAGGATAATACATCCTAGCTTAGCCGTTGCTTGTCGCTTGTCGATTTTCAAGCAGGGTTTGCCTTGTATGTACTTACCTATTTCCATACAAGCAGAGGTTTGGCCATCAGCGGTTTTATAGGAGACATTTCAGCACTGTGCACATGGTTGCTATAATTTCTCTGAGTATGAAGTTTTGAAAATAATTGTACGGACAGAAAACAGAACGTTAATTCTCGATTTCATTTTGTCCTACCGATTTTTTTATACCTACTAAGTATACGCATAACTCTATACTTAGATATTATCATACACTACATACATAACTCTATACTTAGGTATTATTTACATAGGTTATTTTAAAGCCGTTGATGTTCTAGTTTTGGATGACTATATTGGTTCAATATTTGGCATGCGTTTTTAATAAATTCGATCTCGTTACCTATACTCGGTTAAACCATTTTAGAAGTAGTTTAGCTGTTTTCGGTTATTAAACTATTTCAATTAATGATTATAAACCTATTTTTCCATATTAATCTAATCCTTTACCGTAAATTTTTCGTAACTGTTGTTTGCCGAGGCTTGGCCAACATCTATTAGCGATCTTATAGGAGACAGTTCTGCGCCGTGCACATAGTTGCTAACTTCTCTGAGTATGAAGTTTTGAAAATAATAGGGTACTTGCATGAAATTTATAATAAGAAATTGTGTCATTATTTCAAAAATAGAGCCTTAGAAAAGCGTTATCGTGAAAGATTTACTAAAAAAAATTCAATAGTTTCCAAAATATTATTCAACTTTTAATTTTGTGAAACGGAACGTTGCAACGAAACACCAATCACAGCCAAGCTTGACACATGACGTCACTTTTATTTGGAAACATTTACCTCTTCAGAGAAGGCAAAAGAAACTAAGTGCATACAGACAACGCATATTTTTCATTTTCTGAAGTTTTTTACTTTAAAATGCATCGGTAAGATGCATTTCGATTCTTTACTGGAACTTTTGGAAGTAAATCGACACAGTTCAACCTTAATTTCGCTTTTGGATATTGAAGTTATCTGTCTGTCAGTGTCACATGACCCTGTCAATACGACAGTGACATTTCTATCACAGATTAATAAGGCGTAATTTTGAACAAGTGACGTCATTCCGCGTTTCGGCAGTAAGGTCTAAAGTGGGAACTTTGAAACGCTCTATTTAATTAATTTATGCATATATTTTTTTCTTTTTCTTGCTTTATTTAAGTAGGCCATATATCTTCAAAATAGACTGAAAAAAAAATTCATGCAAGTACCCTATTGTATCTACTGACAGAAAACAGAACACTTCTCGATTACATTTTGTCCTACCGAATATCTCAAACTATACGCATAATATTATGTGATCTATACTTAGCTATCATCATACATCCTTAAACTTATATTATGAATGCGAAAGGGAGTTTGTTGGTCTGTTACGCTTTCACGGCTTAACGGCTCAACCGATCACGACGAAATTTTGTATACTTACACGTTGTCAGGGATACAAAGAAGAACATAGGCTACTTTTTATCCCGGAATTCCCACGGAAACTCCGAAATAAACGAGGAAGAAACTACATTAAATTTTGCATACTAACTACACGTTGTCAAGGGTAGGCCCAGAAAAAAATATAGGTCAGTAAGTACTTTTATCTCGGAATACCCGCGGGATCTCCAAAACTGACGCGGGTGAAACCGCGGGAAATAGCTAGTATATTAATACATAGGTTATTTTAAACCAGTTTATGTTCTAGTTTTAGATGACTTTATTGGTTAAATATTTGTCTTGCGTTTTTAATAAATTCGGTCTCTTTACCTACTTTATCTGGGTGAAACCATTTTAGAAGTAGTTTACCTATTTTCAGTTATTTAAATATTTGAATTAATGATTATAAATCATTTTTTTTTCATATTTATCTTATCCTTTACGAAGAACACAAAATGAATAGTAGTGTAGTGTAGAGTCACGTGCAGAGTATTGCTTATCTACTCGTTAAAAAATCAATATAGCTTCAGAGAACGAAACAAATAAAATAATTTTACCAAAATTTCTTCTCATTTTTATACCTGCAATATTATTGACGCTAGTAGATATGTGAGTCAGCCAGTCAATCGGTCATTCACACCATAACATTGAACAATTCATTGTTTTATATGAGTAGGTAGGTAGATATAATAAAAGACCAATTAATAAGAATAATAAATACCAATTAATACCGATTACCGACTAAACGGCGTTCATATAGTTAAAAGAGCTCTTGCGACTAGATTACATCCATCACTAGGGAATGGGGATTGATTGTCAAATTACGATAAGAGTCCTCGTTTTGTGGAAACGAAATCGAAGGGTGGATTCGTTAAGATTTTGAATTTTAAGACATTGTAAACTATATTTAGTATAAAATCGCACATTTATAATCCTAATATTATAAATGCAAATCTGAATTTGTTTGTTTATTACGCCTTCACGTCTTAACTATTCAGGGGTAAAGATGGCTGCAGGGCATATTAGCCTTAACTCATTAGGTTCCTTTTTAGCCTGGGATTCCCGCGAGTACCTAGTTACTCCGAAATTAGCGAGGGTGAAATCGCATGGAAAAGTTATAGTAATTATAATATTTAATATCGATGACATCGTAAAAATCTGCTAAATCACAGACCACCAGCTGATGTTGACGACGTTTATAAACCATGATATTTAATTCATGCCGTCCTTCCGTAAGTTATTTATACATATAAAATGCTTTGTCCTGAATGACTGATGGATCAACGCAAAGCCTAAACCGCTGATCGTAGAGACCTGAAACTTGGAGGGTGTGTTCTTTGTATGACGTAGGCATCCGATAAGAAAGGATTTTTGAAAACTCAACCCCTAAGGGGATGAAAAGGGGTTGCAAAGTTTGTATGGAACAATCCCGCAGGAACTTCGAAATTATCGTGGGTGAAACCGCGCGGGACAGCTAGTTATTTACAAATGAGAACGTGAGTTTGTTTCTTACGCTTTCACGCCTTAACGTCTGAACCAATCCTGAAATTTTGCATGTAGATACACATTATCAGCGCTACAGAGAAGGACATAGGGTACTTTTTCTGTCGGAATTTCCCACGAGAACTCTGAAATTAACGCAGGTGAAACCGCTGAGAACAGCTAGTTATCCTTACTAGTATGTGAATGTGAGTTCGTTTGTTTGTGTGTTACGCTTTCACGCCCCAACGGCTCAACCGATCATCATGAAATTTTGCATACACGTTGTGAGGGGTACAGAGAAGGACAGGTTACTTTTTGTCCCGGAATTCCCGGGGGAACTCTGAAATTAGCACGGGTGATAAAATTTGCATACTACACGTTGTCAGGAGTAGGTACATAAAAAGATATAGGCTGTTTTTATCCCGGAATTCCCGCGAGATCTCCGACATTACAGCTATTAAGTACCTATATAAATGTAAATGTGAGTTTATTTGTAAGTTACGCACGCCTTAACGGCTCAATCATTCATCATGAAATTTTGCATACACATGCAGTCAGAGGTATAGAGAAGAACATAGGATTTTCGCGGGAACTTCGAAATGAACGCGAGTGATAGCGCGGGGAATAGCTAGTTTAAATAGAATATTTTTTACCCACCTACAGTATTCTACAAACAGATAATTTCAACAACTGCCTAAGTACATAACCAAATTTCGTTAAATTATGTTTTCTATTTGAAAATCTCTGAGAATTTACTTTGGAATTCTGATAGTTATTTCGGCTGGTACCTACCCTTATTCAAATTTATAAATTTCCATTTATTTATTTACCTACTAGCTGTTCCCTACGATTACATCTGCGTTATATTATCCTTTTTTTACCGATTTCCCAAAAAGGAGGATGTTCTCAATTCGACGCGAATGTTTTTTTTTTGTTTGTTACCTCATATAACTTTCAACTGCGTGAACCGGTTTTGATTATTCTTTTTTTGTTTGAAAGGGTATACTCCCACTTAGGTCCCATTGCCACCAAGTCGGGATCTGATAATGAGATCTTGGAGAAATCGAGGGAACTCTACAAAAATTATTATAGGCACACCTATAGCGGTTTGGGTATTTTTTATAGTAGGTATATCGTTCATTTGCTCGGAAAGCAAAATTTGGAGAAGTGGTACTGATGATGAAGACTACAGATGGTCATTGGAACTACTCAATTATACGTATTTAACGGGTTTCGATCAGTTAAATTTAGTATGGCGAAGTGGAACTTATGGTGAAGTACGAGGAGAACTCCTCAACAATTAACGTTCCTGCATCGGGAAAAGTAATATTTTGTAAAAGATGATGAACAGTTGACATTAGGCAAAGGTAACTTAGATAAATTAAAAACCGACTCACTTAAAAGCGAGAAATAAACAAAATTTTAACAAAAAAATTAAAACAGACTTAAAAAAAACACAAAAATGCACTATACTAAAAGTTAAAAATAATTTAATACAAAAGACAAAAAAAATCGTAATATTATTGTTGGTTTGTGCTACCACTAATCGATTTGAAGTCGGTGACAAGTCAAATAGGATGGGTACATGGTCTACGTCCACTCCCGCCACAAGCTCGTCGTGAGCAGAGTAACCCAAGTGGGCAGACACACGCGGGCTTGGCACCGAATTCAAACCGATCAGTGGTAGCACAAAGCAATAATAATATTACAAGTTTTTCTGTTTTTTGTATTATACCTCTGACAACATGTTGTCAGTTCTGTTGTCAGTAGGTACATGTACCTATCCAATATTTCATGATCATCGATTAAGTGGTTAAAGCGTGATAGGTAACAGACAGACAGTTACATTCGCATTTATGATATTAACCAGCTGTGCCCCGTGGTTTTACCTGCGTGAGTTTCAAAATTTTCGCAGGAACTCTAATTTAACTGTTAACGCAGGTCGCAGCATACGCAATGGAAGCTCTAAAAAGGAATATTTTTTTACCGTTTTAGAAACATTTTTTATTGCTACTTCGCTCCCATTGATCTTAGCGTTATGATATTATATAGCCTTCCTCGATAAATGGCCTATCTAACACTGAAAGATTTTTTCAATGTGTGCCAGTAGTTCCTGAGATTAGCGCGTTCGAGCAAACAAACAAACCCTTCAGCTTTATTATATTAGTAGGTAGGTAGGATTTTCTCGATTCCCATAAATTGAAATTAAAATCGCAATTAAAAAGATAAAGATCTACTTTCAGAAACATTTAACAGTGCACGAAGATAAATCTTCCAAACAGAATATAAAAAATGTTTAATATTCTGATCAATTGCGAAGGCGATCTACAGCCTATCAATGCGTTCCTTCCTTTCTTTCAACTAGAATTAAGCTAGTTAGTAACCCACTGGTGTTTCTACGAAAAAAGTGTTTCAAATTCCATGTTTATTGTTCATGAATATTTGATCGTGGATGTGGGAACACATCTGTCACCCGTCACCATTTCCTCACTCTAATACCTTTTTTAGGGTTCCGTAGCCAAATGGCAAAAAACGGAACCCTTATGGATTCTTCATATCTGTCTGTCTGTCTATCTGTCTGTCCGTCCGTCCGTATGTCACAGCCACTTTTTTCCGAAACTAGAAGAACTATATACTGTTGAAACTTGGTAAGTAGATGTATTTTGTGAACCGCATTAAGATTTTCACACCAAAATAGAAAAAAAATAAGAAATTTTGGGGGTTCCCCATACTTATTGTTGATGTACATTACCATGCAAACTTCCACCGAAAATTGGTCTGAACGAGATCTAAGTAGTTTTTTTTTAATACTTACGTCATAAATCGTAAACCGCAAAAAAAATTCACTATTATTAAAACATCGATCAAAGTTACAACGAACTGCAAGAACTTTTATATTATGTTACTTGCTGCTACGGAACCCTTCATGGGCGAGTCCGACTCGCACTTGGCCGCTTTTTTATTTATACTTAACACATGGCTTGTAACAATAGTCTGACAAACTGATTAGTAATTCCGGTGGCACCGAGCTTATCACATAGCATTGAAGTGTTGAATTTGCATTACTAACGCGATCGCACCCGCGGCCTTACCCGACACCGGGTATGTGATGTACCCCGCGTGTTATTGAGAAAACACCTTCACATCACTTATGCATTCCGATACTGTTCCCTGATCTTTAAACCTGCTTTGCCTCGTAATATTTATATATTTATGTTCCTAATACTAGCTGTGCCCCCGCGGTTTCAACCGCATGAAACGTTTTTATATAGGTATATTTATCAACTTTTTTACTCCGAAAATCGATTTAAATTAAACAAAGCCTATATGTAGCTCCAGGCTTAGCTTAATCTACCTGTGAAAACCGCATGACTATCCGTTCAGCAGATTCGGAGATTATCGCGATTTTCTGTCTGTCTGCCTAACTGGCAGACAGACAGAAAATAAATTTAAAAATATTTTTTGTGCTTGGTTAGTCTTCTTTTATCACCCCTCAGCCCTCTTAATTTTAGGAAAAAATATTCAATGTACAGAATCGTGGATTCTACTCTTTTATAATAGTATAGATGTACCTAATATTTATACAAGTAGGTAATTTAACAAACGTTTTCAAAACAAAAAACCAACCACCATCTCTCATAGCAAACCTTACATCGAACCGAAGTAGCGCAAACGTAAACTAAAAGCTGCTATAACAGAATTAGGATTTTTGGATACATACATTATTTAAAAATACTACAATAAAGTGTCTTCCCCGTAATATAGAGACGATAAGAAAAGTGTTCATTCTTAGAATAGTCTATTTTAGAAATTCAGTTAAAAAAAATTATAATATAGGTAGGTACTTATTAATCTTAAGGCTAGATTGTATTACATTGATTTTTATTTTACTCTTTGGGTACGGATATCATTTAAAAAAACTAACATTAAACGAAGTACCAGTACCAGAAGCTCATGGCAGTAATAGAATGGTTTGGAATTTAGTTTGTCTCAAACGTACAACGCATACCTAATGAGCATGGGATAGAAAAACCGACCTCCAAAAACACAAAACTAAAAAGCTAAAAATAAAAAAATATTCTTTTGTATTTAATCGGTATTTTTTTATTTTTAGCTTTTTAGTTTTGTGTTTTTGGAAGTCGGTTTTAATTTTTTTGTTAAAATTTTGTTTATTTCTTGCTTTTAAGTGACTTAGTTCGTAATTTCTCTAAGTTACAATAGCCTAATGTCAACTGCTCATCACCTTTTACAAAATATTGCTTTTCCCGACGCAGGGACGTTAATTGTTGAGGAGTTCTCCTAGTACATCACCATCAGTTCCACTTCACCATATACATTGTGACGAGCATAAATTGTTTAGAAACCATATTAAAGTTAACGATTCGGAACCCGTGAAATAAGTATTATTGAGTAGTTCCGATGACCATCTGTGGTCTTTATCATCAGTTCCACTTCTTCAAATTTTGCTCTCCGAAAGCAAATAAACGATTTACTATAAAAAATACAAAAATCGCTATAGGTTTACCTATAATTTTTGAAGAGTTCCCTCGATTATTCCAAGATTCCATCATCAGATCTCGACTTAGTGACTAGGAATCAATTTGGGAGTATCCCCTTTCAAACAAAAAACAAATTTCGAATTCGCTCCAATCGGAACCAGTGAAATACGTTTGAGTAGTTCCGATGAACATCTGTGGTCTTCATCATCAGTTCCACTTCTTCAAATTTTGCTTTCCGAAAGCAAATGAACGATTTACTATAAAAAATACCCAAATCGCTATAGGTGTGCCTAAAATTTTTGAAGAGTTCCCTCGATTTCTCCAAGATCCCATCATCAGTTCCCGACTTGGTGGCAATGGGACGTAATTGGGAGTAAACCCTTTCAAACAAAAATAGAATTTTTCAACCACGTTTCGTATGAAACATCGTCTGCTCTATTTTGGTACTTTTATGCAGTTTTTTTTTTGTTTATAAATAGGTATAATCAAAAAATTTAAATCGATTTCCATTTTTGACAGATTCTATTAGACAGATGTTTATTTTTGAAATGATATCTATCACTGTTGAATTTCTAGTTTACATGACTATTAACTTAATATTAGATTCCTTAGGGCTTAGGGCGACACTCAAGTCTCCGCTGAGACGTAAAAGGACAAAGTGGAGCGGAGCAGTATACAAAGCCGATATAATGCTTTAATTTGGGCTAAAGAGCCGTACAAATAATGGACTTTATTATTCGCTCTGCCCCTCTTCGCCCGGTGGAGTGTTAGCCTTAGGTATATAGTACCTAAGTAGTAGTTACCTTCTTAATCACAGAGATAATGTGGCTAATTATTTTGGTGATATCATACGCATGTACCTAATCCTTTTGTAAGAATTGTATGGATACCTACGTAAACCTTTACAACTATGTACTATGCCAGTTTCCTGCTCGGGGTCCAAAATAGATGCTGAAAAGTGACTGAAAAAACGAAGACTTCACGTGACACGCGTGTGTTCGGTACGGCTTTCACCCTATCAACACCAACTATTAAAGATATCAACAGCAACAGCTGTCAAAGCTAGTAACGTCAGTAGGATCGCGACACTCAGTATATTGTGCCTACCTTCACGCTGGCTGTCGCTGAGATTACCAAAGACCGTTGAACCTGCAATGCAAATTGCAAAGTAGTATGGAATAAGGTTTCATCATGAAACACCAATGAAAGCGGATTAATTATTATTTTTCATTTATTTACATATATCTTAAATTTAGGCTGATTTCTAAAATTTTGGCTTTTTTATTATTATTATTACGTACCTACTAGCTGTGCCCCGCGGTAATTTCGGAGTTTCCGCGGGAATTCCGGGATAAAAAGTACCCTATATCCTTCTCTGTACCCCTGACAACGTGCATGCTAAATTTCATTTAAATCCGTTCAACCGTTTTTGCGTGATTGACATCCACACTTTCACAATAATAGGTATTAGTAGAATTATCTATAATACTACTGCTCCACCTGCGTTAACGTTAACGTTGATGTTAATGTCTAACGTGGTAATGTTAGTAAGTTAACGCGTTAAAATGTTGGCCACATCTAAATTAGCGCACTAATTTACGCGTTAACACGCAGGTGGAGCAGTAGCATCAAGAAGACAACAACAAAACTAATAAATCATAGAGCGCGATTTTTCGTAATAGATACCTACGCGACGTTGGAATTATTCTTTAAATTCAGGTATTTGATATTATTTTCTTCTACATATTATATACTAGCTGTTCCCCGCGGTTTCACCCGCGTTAATTTCGGAGATCCCGCGGGAATTAAATTACGGGATAAAAAGTACCTACCCTATGTCCTTTTCTGTACCCCTGACAACGTGTATGCAAAATTTAATGGATATCGGTCCCGCTTTAAGACGTGAAAGCGAAACAGACAAACGGACAGACAGACAGAGTTACTTTCGCATTTAAATATTAGTATGGATTATTGGTAGGTAGGTACTATATGTGTTGTATGTATTGATGACCATTATAAACATGGTACTTTGACATAACTACAATATATTAAATTCATAAACTAAGTAAAATTTAAAAAAAAAAGATCAGTAATACATTTCATACGACATGACAAATTTACTGTCAGATTTTAACGTGGGTAATCCTTTACAATCCTTTGGCAATGCTGTCGCGTGATTCGAACAATAACATGTTTTAATTAGTCAAACATTAGCGGAGACATTAGCATCGGTCATTCTAGAGAACATTTATTATAGAATTGTGTTTTGGTTACCTACTCAGAAAGGAAGTACCTACCTAGGTACAAAGCAAAAAAGTATAAAATTATAAAAAACAAAATAAGTCAATAGATTTTCGAAAAATGCCTTTGAAAGGATTGTACGATAAAAAATACTAGGTGAATACTAATTACAATAAGGTCATTGTGTTGGGGGGACGGCTAGTAAAAAAATTCAAAATAAAATTTTCACACTTTAGTCCTTCGTCTAAGAAAATAAATAAATAAAAGGATAACTAAAAAAGAAAATACCAAAAAATATTACTATTCACCTTAAAGTATTTTTAAAGTACCCGCGGCTTTGTACCCCCTTTTCCACTAAACCTGTATGCTCGTCTTATCTCCTCGTGCTACATTTACTCTCTGTAAAAGATTAGGTAAGTGCTGAGGGACACTGAATATGTATGTGAAGACTTTGAAGCAGACAGCGGCAGTGATAAAAATGACTGAATTAAAATGTTTTCCATGTAGTACAATTGCTATGTTAAACCGCCTGGCGCCGTTTAGATATATCTATACCACCTTCGTACGTAACGTAAGGGTATATACATACTGTACATATATACTATTTGTATGTAACATATTATATAGTATATGCCTACAATCTAGATACTTTACCGTTTTTACAATTTCTAAACTCTTTACCAAGACCTATTTTATTGACAGCAGAATAATTGGGAGTGATTCTTTCTGTCACTGTAGTTATGATTTAAATACATAAATACTAGCTGTGCCTGCGGTTTCACCTGAACTCCCGATCTTCTTTAATAAAAACCTTCTCCTGAAATTTTAATTTTTAGTCCGTCTTATAAATGTAGATTAATAAAAAATATTGGACACGTATTTTTCACGGTGATACATTGAGTTGAAATTCCGTGTGACGTCACACCTAAGTACATACGTAGGTACTAGGTACTCCTAAACTGTAATGCGTTTTATCTATTTCAATAATTCGAAAAATTTAAAAAAATATAGGTGTCTATTATTTTATTACTAACTAACCATATTTAACTGACGGACTAAATAGAATTTAGATTTGTATGTAACCTTGTCGTTGTCATCATGCCCATTATTCACATCGGTAGCTCATTCTCGAGTTTTAGCGAGACAAACGAACAGCAATTCCTGTACCTCGCGGTTTCACCCGCGGTAATTTCGGAGTTTTTTGAAATCAGTCCAGTAGTTTTCAAAACAAACAAAAAATCAAATCTTTCCTCTTTTTTTATTAGTATAACTAGCTGTGCCCCGCGGTTTCACCCGCGTGAGTTTCGGGATTCCCGCAGGAACTCCAATGCAGTCGTACTCCTTATAACAACAGCTAATTAGCAGTGAAAGTCCCGTCAATATCGGTCCAACCGTTTCGGAGATTCACCCGCGTGAGTTTCGGAATTCCCGTAGGAACTCCAAACTTCTTTTATATAAACCTTGTCCTGACAATAACGAACACAAAAAAAACAATTTTCCAATTTGGTGCAGTCGTTTGTAAGTTATGCGCTTACCAACACATTTGGCGATTCATTTTTATATATATATATACAATTTTTATATATTTTTATATATATTTTATAGATATATACAATTATATGATTTGATTTTTTGTTTGTTTGTTTGTTACGATTTAACTCAAAAACTACTGAACTGATTTCAAAAATTCTTTCACCATTAGAAAGCTACATTATCCCTGAGTACCATAGAGTACATTGTTATCCGGAATTCCCGCGGGAACTCCGAAATTAACGCAGAACAACGGGGAACAGCTAGTTCATAATATATAGCTATAGGTGTAGGTATTATGAGTTACTTAACTACTCGTAATAAAGCTGAGCTACTTGAAACATACCACAATCCACATGAAACATTTAAGCGTAAATGATATGTCGAGTAGGGTGGCATTGGTACTACTGGGTGCCAATTTAGCGTGCTCTTTGAAGTGCGATGCTTCGCCGACGCCAGAGTGCTCTTTTAATAAGTATCGTTAAAACCGACGACCCCTAACAGTGGAAGAAACGACGTGCGAGGTAATTTAAGTTTTGTAATAGCTGTAGGTATAAGTTTATACACACAGTGCCGGGTGTGGTGGGTGCTATCACATTGGACATTTTTATGTATCATTCGTCTCTAGTGTGATCGTTGGTAAAACCTAACCGAATCTAGCGTCGAGGGTGCTTGCCTGCTTGCCAATATAAATCGGCAATATAAAATACCTACTTAGAATAGATGCATTACAATTTAGGAGCGGGGGCTCGTGACGTCATAACTTCGTATAAATAAACTGTGGCAAGACGTGATGCCACGTCACGCGATTTTCGACTGAATGTGCGATACATTTTATTTTTTGATTACGTAAAAAAATAGACAGAGGAGATGCAGAAATGTTAACATAAGAAGGGATTACATATTTTAGTGACACTGCTTGGTTAATTGTAAATGTAAATTTCTGTTTTTGATGTTCCATTACAATGTATATAACCGTTTGTTATCATAAATAAATGAAAAAAAAGGGATTTTTTGTATTTGCTACGATGCCAAACTTTACACCGACTCAGCATAATAATTATATGTCACGTAGAATGCGGCAGCGCTGGTTTTCAGCGGAGCCCATAATGCGATGCGTTCACGCAACATATTAATTGTGTCCAATATTTTTTAATAATCTATACGACGAACTAAAAACTTTACTTCACTAGCCTATTGGCCAACATGTACACTGCAAAAACGTGCGTTACATACCTAGGTTTTTGTAAGAATTCTTCGTTTTTTTTTTTAGATTGGACCACATAAGGACAAAAGGATATGGTTAATGAACGGGGCAGGGTGCGCCCACGACTACAACATCGACATCCAGGTGACTCCCGCGCCGCCCACCGAGCCCGAGGAGGATGACGATGAGTTCGTGCCGACGGCGTACCTGCGCGCGCGCCGCAAGCTCAGCTCGCCGCTCTGTCTACATCCGGACGCTTCGGACCGGCTGCTGGGCGTGTCGAGTAATGAGAGCATGGATTTATTATTCCACGAACTGTTGTCCGCGGTTTCGCCTGCGTAACTTTGTTTTTGTGGGTAAAAAGTATCATAAAATTTGATGAAGCATATTTGATTTGATTTGATTTGATGTTCAAATTTCATCCAAATGCAGTGTTGTTTATGCGTAATTAAGCAGTGGATCGATTAAATTTCAGGTAACCTTATTATTTGAAATGATTGAATCAAATTATTTCACTTACACTTTCTTATAAAAAATTCTAATCCCTGCTAGTATAGTATATATATTATCTGTGTCCCTACTAATATTTTAAATGCGAAAGTAACTCTGTCTATCTGACTGTCTGTCTGTCTGTTTGTTACGCTTTCACGCCTTAGCGGCTTAGCCGATTATCATGAAATTTTGCATATTTTCAGGGGTATCGAGAAGGATATAGGATACTTTTTGTCCCAGAATTACCACGGGGACTGCTAGTAATTATTATAAATGCAAATAATAATAATAAAAGTGTGGCTCTTGTTATGAAGGGGATTATAGGGAAAAGGCAAAGGTCAAAGGAAGATGATACAGCCTAAGTGCTCATGATCAATTAATTGAATGAAAAGGCACGTAGGTCCCAAGCAGCGCTGGTTTTGAAATGGCACTGAAATTTTGGTAACACGTTGTTCGAGCTACAGAATATATAGGGTATATACATCATAGGTAAGGTATATAGGGTACTCTTTATCCTGATATTCCCTCAGGAACTCCAAAATTAATGCCGATTAAACCACAGGGAACAGTGTTATACCACACCAACCACAGTATTATACCTACGTATAATAACATAACTCGTCCCTTGATTCAGGATACCTCCATTTGTCCATAGTCCATATTATCGTGCTTTCTCTGTTCCGCAAAAATTCTTGGCACATTAGCGATTTTTTGTCACCAGTGAGCCAAGGCGTTGGCGTTATCGCAACGACACCGCAGCTGTGACGTATTGTAGTCTTTTTACAAGCTTTCTAAGCTAGTTATAGTGATTGTGCACTGGGTTACAGCGACGATAAAAAAATCGCTAGTGTGCCAAGAGTTTCAGTTAGAATTTCAATGAAGATGAATTCAATAAAATATGCATAAATAATATAAAGTGCAAAAAGAAACCTAATTGCCCTCTTAAATTGTAAATATCTGGGTCATCGAGCTTCGCTCGTTGTGTATAGCGCCATCTGTTCTTACGTAGAAAAACAAACACTTATTTTTCATTGCCTGAACACACGGATAAAACGACGTTTTCTAAAAATGAAACCTAGCCAGATCGATTCATCGCCATCCTGCATACCAAATTTCATGAAAATCGTTGGAGCCGTTTCCGAGATACAAGAAATAGGGTACTTGCATGATTTTTTTTTTCAGTCAAGTTTAAAGATATATGGCCTACTTAAACAAAGCAAGAAAAAGAAAAAAAATATATGCATAAATTAATTAAATAGAGTCATGTGACACTGACAGACAGATAACTTCAATATTCAAAAGCGAAATTAAGGTTGAACTGTGTCGATTTACTTCTAAAAGTTCCAGTAAAGAATCGAAACGCATCTTACCGATGCATTTTAAAGTAAAAAACTTCAGAAAATGGAAAATATGCGTTGACTGTATGCACTTAGTTTCTTTTGCCTTCTCTGAAAGAGTTAAATGTTTCCTAAAAAAATAAAAGTGACGTCATTTTTCAAGCTTGTTTGTGATTGGTGTTTCGTTGCAACGTTCCGTTTCACAAAATTAAAAGTTGAATATTTTGGAAACTTTTGAAAATTTTTTAGTAAATCTTTCACGATAACGCTTTTCTAAGGCTCGATTTTTGTAATATTCACACAATTTTTTATTATAAATTTCATGCAAGTACCCTATTGCTTGTTTAAAGATAGTAGATGTATCCGTCATTATTTGGTACTTATAGGACAGGGCGTAAGGTTAAACCAGGAACTTATTGAAGGCTCAGACGAAATAAAACTTTTTATTTCATCTGAGATTGAAGGGTGTTAAATATTTGAAATTCAGGCTCCAAATATAAAACTAAAATCATTATAGTTTGTAGTGAAATAATTTGTCAATTTTGTATTTATGTCGTACTAATTCGCGTTAATTTCGGAGTTCCCGCGGGAATTCCGGCATAAAAAGTACCCTATGTCACTCAGGATCACTTTAGCTTCCTGTCTATAATAAGTAGATCCATAGATAACAACCTCACAAACTCCGGAAATCCCACGGGACTTCCGGGATAAAAAGTGCCCTCTGTCACTCAGGATCACTGTAGTTTCTTATAAGTGAAAGAATTTTTAAAATCGGTTCAGTAGATCCAGAGATAGCTGTTCCTCTGTGGTTTTACCCACGATAAATACGGAGTTCCCGCGGGAATTCCGAAATAAAAAGTACCCTATGACACTCAAGTTCACTGTATCTTCCTATAAGTGAAAGCATTCTCAAAATCGGTTCCGTAGATCCAGAGACTACCCCCTACAACGTCACAAACTCACAAACTCACAAACAAACTTTTGCTCTTTAGTATAGATTATAGGTAAAACAATATTTTATCTATTATATACATATTATGTATATGTAGTATGGTTAAGTATATCTACATAATATGTATATAGAGCTATTTTAGCTGAGAGCTTATATAGAGCTAGATTAACCTCTGATTTAGGTTTATTTCTAAACTTTTATCTATACATATAAAATGCTTTGTCCTCGATGACTGATGGATCAACGCACAGCCTAAACCGCTTTACTTTATTTATTACTAGTTTGTGATCGTAGAAACCTGAAACTTGGAGGATGTATTCTTTGTATGTCGTAGGCATCCGATAAGAAAGGATTTTTGAAAATTCAACCCTTAAGGGGATGAGAAGTTTTTATGGAACAATTCCGCGGGAACTTCGAAATTATCTCGGGTGAAACCGCGCGGGACAGGTATTCAATAAAATTTGGTCTTATAACACGACTATTTCGATATTTTATTATTCTGATTAATTAACCTAAATCAGCAGATGCGCGCAAATCGACGTCAAATTCGCTGTCCCCGCTGGACCGCACGAAGCGGCGGTTTAGCACGATGGTGTCAAGTGCGGCGGCCTCTGTGGTGTCCCGTCGTCTCTCAGCTACCATCGGCTGGTGCCTCTCCACCCCCACACACGTCAAGACGCAAATCGTACGCCAAGGCAGAGCTCTATGCTTACAATACATAAAGATACAAATACGTAGATCAACTGTATGTGCAAAAAAGGTAAAAGGTACATATACAACTACATTATAATTCCTCTACATTTTATTTGCTGATACCACATTATACAATATTATATATATTATATTAGACAATAACGACATTGTACAAAGGAAACGGCATAGAGGTTTATTTCTCTTTCGTTCGGTTGTGAAAAAAGAAAATAAATACACTCGAGAGCAATGAATCCGGGTCACTTAAAGAATGTTAAAAATCTCGGAAACTAAAAATGATAGGTTAATGCAATAAATTGTATTTAATAGACAATGTAATACTCCTTAAATGAAAGTAAAAAAAATATGAGTCACCATACATTTTATTAACACAAAATTACATAAAGAAAAAAACTGCTGATCTCTCTTTAAAACAAAAATAGGAAACATGAAATTTTTGAACTTTATTACGATTTTCTTGAATTTTAATACTTCGTATTGCCTCCTCGTGCTTCCATTACTGCGTTTACGCGGTTTGGCATGCTGTACACCAAGTTCCTTATACAATTTTGGGGAATATTCTCCCATTCCTCTGTGAGAGCAATTTTGAGCTCACGAAGCGTGATTGGGGGAGGGTTTCGTTGTTTTACGCATCTGCCTAGCTCGTCCCAAGCATGCTCGATCGGGTTGATATCCGGGCTGCGCGCTGGCCACTCCATACGAGTAATGTTCATCTCTTGAAGGTAGTCATTCACAATCCTACCTGTATGAGGTCGGGCATTGTCATGCATAAATATAGCATCCTCACCTAAATTGACCATAAATGGACCAACGTGATCATTGAGGATTTCTTCCACATATCTTACGCTAGTTAAAGAGCCGTTTTCTATGATCGCCAGCTCTGTGCGACTTTCAGAAGAAATTCCGGCCCACACAAGTACAGACCCACCACCGTAGGCTACTTTTTCTTCGATGCATGCTTGCTTGAATCTTTCCCCTGGTCTTCGATACACTCTGTGTCTTCCATCGTGCTTGTAGAGCATAAATTTTGATTCGTCGGAGAACATAACTTTTGACCAATCTTCAATACTCCAATTTACGTGGCTCTGGGCATATCTTAGTCTTGAAATACGATGCGCACGCTCCAGTTTAGGGCCGTTTGCAGGTCTAAGGGGTTTTAAGTTAGACTCAGCAAGCCGACGTCTTACTGTCCATGCACTTGGGTTACTTCCTCCGAGGCGTCGAAACTGATTTGTGAGTTCAGTTCCTGTGAGAAAGCGATTTCAAAGCATGGTGTTCACCAAGTATCGGTCTTCTCGTGCTGTGGTACACCTGGTTCTGCCCGCTGGTCTGCGTAGGTTAGAACCAGTTTCTTCGTAACGTCGGAGAACTCTTTGTACTGTTGACAGCGACACACCGACAGTCCTGGCTGTATCGCGCTGACTCCGGCCGGTTTCCAGCATTGTAAGTATTCTGGTGCATTCTTCAGGCGTAAGCGACATAATTTCAGCTCGAATAATGAATATAGAGCACTATCAACATGGTTTATGTACCCACATAAATGACAGATTACAAACAAAAGCAAAACCAAATGCTGTAATTTCGTAGTTCCATCTTCCAAAGTGGCCCTTTTTCAAGTTTGATTTTTTTATGATATAACTTTACAATAACTAAGAAGTTTTAATACCTTCATTTAAGGAGTATTACATTGTCTATTAAATACGATTTATTGCATTAACCTAGCATTTTTAGTTTCCGAGATTTTTAGGATTCTTTAAGTGACCCGGATTCATTGCTCTCGAGTGTACTTCATCAGTGCTTTGGGCATCCATCCGTACTGTGCTGTCCGCCGTGATCTTATACTTATTGTCTAATGTACATATATAATAGCACATTTAGTTTTAGACACAATTACGTGACAATTCATTCTAAATGTTTCAGTTTATAGTTATAAAGCGCCTACAACGTATGGTGGAGACTGAGTGTGGTGAAGAGGCTATATCCAATACGGAAAATGGTGTGCTAACAGCGTTACGAACTCTCAGTGCCGCCCTAGAACGAAGACGTCCTGACGCGTTCCGCCAGGTGGCGCGGCAAGCGACACGAGCTCCATCCGCCATGCTGCGCTCGGACACCGCTCTGGCCGAACTGGCTCTGGCACTCGCACGAAGAATAACAAGAGACAACATCACATGGTCAAAAGTAAGAATATCCAAAGTCATTTAATTTTCGTTATCGAGCTTAATATGAGAGTCGGCAATAGAGATATTTAGCCCCAGTTCGCACTCATCCTTGGCGTGCTATAAGTATGTATGTATGCCAGCTATAATGCTGCCATAATGAAGTTAAGATCGGACTTGGCCTATAAAAAAATAAAGCCTACTTATCCTTAATTCTAAGCGACGAAGTGCTTTAATTGAATTGAAGTACTTACCTACAAAAATTGGATAAGTATACCTAGGGCTAAGATCGCTAAAAGCAATTACTCCCCCAAGACATTTTTCTCAGCATTAGTTTTGCGTGGATTTACTACAGACTCACAAATGCGTTGTTTTCAAGTAAACGTATTGTGTCAACACAAAGATAGCAGCGGTGTTCTGCGTTTGCGGCGCGTTGGCGCGGGAAGCGGCCGAGTGTTTTGAATGCGAGCCTCCGCTGGAGCTGGTGGCGGCGCCTGCAGCGGCCGTCGCGGACCTGCTGCACGAGGAACCGGGCTCCTGGGTCGCTACTCACGGGGGATGGGTACGGTGGATTATATAGCGAACTAAAATATTTGATTGTATTTGACAGCACCGTTGGTGCAGCGGTAAGGTCTGCTACGCCACATATCGCGGGTTCGATCCCCGCATCAAGGTAAACATTTATGTGATGAACATGTTAGTGTGAGTGTTAATATCTTTCTACATTTTTCTACATAGTATAAAATGGAGTCGCTTCCGCTGTCTGTTCGCGATAAACTCATAAAGTACTGAACGAATTTTCATGCAGTTTTCACCAATAAATAATAGATAGAGTGATACATGAGTAAGGTTTTTATCTATAGCTTATCCTGGAATTACCGCGGGAACTCCGAAATAGCCGCGGGGACAGCTAGTTTATCATAGACTAGCTGTCCCGCGCGGTTTCACCCGCTATAATTACGGAGTTCCCGCGGAAATCCCGGATTATAATATAGCATATATGTTACTCAGGGAACTGTCGATACTTTCACCCCTAGGATAACAATGTACTATTTCATACCACCTGCTCGACAATGTCCAATTATATTATAATAGCACGCAATCTCGACGTAAAACAAGGCATTACCTCCCTAGGGAGGTAAAGTTGTATGAAACTCCCAAGGGAAGGGATTTGGAACGTTAAAATTTTGTAGGAAAACTCTTACCTTTTTTTGTTTTTATATTGTGATCTGCCTGTGGGTGCCAGTTCGATTTTCTAATAAACTTCTTTACTTTTAACTAAATCAATGCTTTTTTTATGTAATCCTGAGTTTTTATTGTCTCGCAGTAGCTATGAAAAGTAGGTACCTAATAGACATGAAGTCTTTGATAAATAGTAGGTAGATAAACTCGTATGGCAGAACAACGATTGACGGTTCAGTAATTTTATAGGAAAAGCTGTTGGCTGATAATGTTCTGACGATGATTAATGGTAATTGTTTTGCGGAAGGCGAGTGAATAATTAATGACTTGCTGTTCCTCGCGGTTCCAACCTCGTGTAAATAATTTGGATTTTTTCGTACCCCTTTGAAGCCCTATTTCCGCTTCGAGATTTGATTTATTTTTATTTATCAAAAAAAGAAACAAGTCAACCGGGTGGTTTATTTATTTGTCTCGTGATTTTGAAAATACACACATCAAAAGTGTCTAGGGATCAAGAACATTTTTTGCTATAAAACGAAACTCAATTAATTTAAATCTTAAGTCTGGTGATATAAGTCTGGTGATTGAGCAGGCCACGACAGGACGTTGATATCAGCATTGGCAAGAGTGCGTGTTACTCCAGCAGTGTGTGGACGTGCATTATCGTGCATAAGTTGAAACGAATCACCCAACTGGCTTCGCAAAGGGATGATTACATTTGAAATAATCCTCGTCGCATAAATCTGAGCATAAAGGTTGCCCCTGATCCAAATGAGATCGGTTCTTCCACAGATCCAAATAGTGGCCCAAACCATAATGGTTCCCCCTCCATATGGATGAACTTCCTGACAGAATTTCAATCGTTCTTGACGTAGGTCTTGTATCCGACCTCATACCGAAACGAGATTCATCGGAAAAGCAAAAACCACGCCAGTCTTCTTCCCAATTACTGTGTTCGCGAGCCCATTGTAAACGAGCTCTACGGTTTCGGGGCGCTATTGGTGGAACTTTCAGAGGCCTTCGGGACCGCAGACCCACTTCTTGTAAACGATTACGTATGGTTTGATCGCTTATCAGTAAGCCTGAAGCGCTCTGGAGCCTCGTAGCTATCATCACGGCGGTCATAGTACGATTTCTTCGCGCTGTATTCTGGGTATACCGGTCCTGTCTTCGAGTGATGATGTGAGTTCGCCCTCCATGTCACTCGGCCACACTGCCCGTGATGCGATAGCATGTCCATAGGTGACTTATGACGCTCTGCCTTGTCCCAACAGCAGCAGCCACAGTGCGTTGCCTGGCGCCAGCTTCCAACATTCCAACGGCTCTCAACATCTCTTCTCGAGGCATATGATGTCGTCGCTCCATACCGATGCAATTTTTTTCAGTTACGATGCAGAAATTGTAATGTTTTTGTAAAAACGCCATCACACGCTTTTATAAGGATTTTTAATGATAGTTATTTTTAAAAGTTTAAACAAAATTTTAATAAAATTCTTTATTTAAATGGTGAAATTCAATAAAAAATTTCAATAAGGATCCAGAAAAGTTACAATAATAATCCCAATTTGCGGCAATTCTCTAAAATGTACTTGATCCCTATAGACACTTTTGATGTGTGTATTATCTACACTGCAGCGTACCTACCCACATTTTCGAATTTTAAATTTAGTTTTAAATTTCGCTATCTTAACGGGTACCTACCCACTTCCTCCATCAATCCGTCTACTCGCTCGTGTATATACAGGCTGTTGTTTTGGTCAACAACGCCCGTCACAGAGGTGGTTGTACTAACGATACTGATGTCAAAAAAAATATAAAAAAAAATAATTATTTTTTCAAGGAAAATCCGAAAAAATTATTTATTTTGTTTATACAAGCGGGCGAGCCTACGCTACCGGTCGTTGACCGCGCGGCGCGGCGCGCATCATATGGCATGCAATAGTACCTACGTACATAGTACCTACATACACCCCGCCTCGGTGGGAACGCGGGCGAATGCGGCGGGGCGGTCGGGCGGCGGGGGCCGGGGGGCGCGGCGATGTGCCACCCCCGCCCGCCGGCGCTAGCGCCAGCGGCCAGCGCCAGGCGCCAGCTAGTCTGCCTTCCACAGCCGCGGCTATTGCGCGTGCGTTGTTTCTGTGCTAAAATGGCTCGGTCGTTCGCAGGATTAACCAATAGTGAAATTTATTGAGTATTTAGTAATAGCGAAGATGAAGCGAATAGTGTAGCCGAGTGGAGTGCGACGTTTTCAACTCGTCCAAGTTTAACTCGGTACACCATAAGGACTGTTGTTTTTAGTCTCAGGGAATGGGTAACATTCGCTACACCTCGTCACACAACAGGTACCTAGAGGTCAATCTGGGCTCCCTGTTAATGTTCAAGATGCAGTCCTTGAATACCTACTTTCGTGCGCAGCCGCGCGCGAATACCTACCTACCTGGGATGCTGGGCGAAGCTTTGGCATTGACCATTTAACATCGGAGTTTGGTGATCGTTGGATAGGAAGAGGTGGACCCATACCGTGGCCACCACGTTCACCCGATCTAACTCAATTGGACTTTTATTTGTGGGGTGACGTAAAGTGGTACGCATGACGAATACGCCGACACATTAAAACAAGAGATACTGAATGCTTTAGAAGTAATTACGAACAATTAAACTGTTTTATCGCGATTAAAAGACAATTTGCGATGTCGTGCTTCTGTGTGCATCGCGTAACGCGGTAGACACTGAACAGATAAACCGTTAACGTAAAATCAGTGTAAATAAAAAAAACTTTTAGAAGACTTCGTGTTATGTGTAATCAATAATTTGTAAATCACGTTTAATGATTGTAAATAAGTTCGTTCACCTTTTTAAATACGCCAAAGGTACTTAATAACAGCGCCATAGAACTTTAATGGATAAAAATGTCATTTCTAATTTAATAATTTCTAAATTATTCAGTTCCTTTGCCGGTCCTAAGCCCAGTAAAGTATGGAGGGAAAGAGAGTCTAAAATGTTTTGTTTACTTACCGTGATCTAAATAGGTAAAACGTTTGTGCAAAAGTAGGTACCTACCTAGGTAGTAGGTAGGTAGTAGGTAGGTAGGTACCGACGACGACGAGACGCGCGATGTAGCTGCTCGTAGCGCGTAGAATCTATGATGTCGTAGCTCTAGTCTACGCGCTAAGGCTTTACCAATTACCATTTAATGTAAACATTTTTAGATATCTTGTGCAGAGATTTTCTTTTAAATAATGTTCCGAATTATAAAAAATATATTTTTTTTATATTTTTTTTAGAACCCATATTAGTTATATTACTACCTCCGTTACGCGCGTTGCTGACCAAAACAACATATTGTATACGTAGGTACTAAAATAAAAGAGGAGAATCCCCGATTCTGTACATTGAATATTTTTACCAAAAAATAACAGGGGGTGATAAAAAAGAGTAACCGACCACAAAAAAGGAGGTTTTGAAATTCTTTTCTGTCTGTCTGTCCGTCTGTCTGTTCGCGATAATCTCCAAAGCTATTATATGGGCTTTGTTTCATTTAAATCGGATGTCGGGAAAAAAAGTTGTTATATAAAAACTTTTCACGCTGGTAAAACCGCGGGGCACAGCTAGTATATAATATATTGTGTAAAAGTACGTCTCGTTTTATACGTTAGCTTGCGTATGTTGATAGATATATACCTATACAAAATTCTCTGAATACAAAACTTTATTTGATTTATTGTTATATTTTAACAAAAGGTCATCTTACCGCATCTAACATAGGTACATACTACATAGGTACCTATACATATAACACCAACACAATATGTATCGCGATATACCCGTTAATAGGATTGTATAAGAAACTAGCTGACCCCCGCGGTTTCATCCGCGGTAATTTCGGAGTACTCGCGGGAATTCCGGGATAAAAAGTACCCTATGTCACTCAGGACCGCTTTAGCTTTTATAAGTGAAAGAATTTTTAAAATCGGTTCAGTAGATCTAGAGATTATAACGTCACTAACTCCAGAGTTCCCGCAGGAATCCCGGGATAAAAAGTACCCTATGTCACTTAGGATCACTGCAGCTTTTAAAATTTGAAAGAATTTTTAAAATCAGTTCAGTAGATCCAGAGATTACCCCCTACAAACTGACTAACTCACGACCTCACCAACTCCGGAGTTCCCGCGGAAATTCCGGAGTCAAAAGTACCCTATATCACTTTAGATCACTGCAGCTCCCTAAAAGTGAAAGAATTTTCAAAGTCGGTTCAGTAGATCCAGAGATTATAACCTCACAAACTTCGGAGTTTCCGCGGGAATCCCGGGATAAAAAGTACCCTATGTCACTCTGGATTACTGTAGCTCCCTATAAGTGTAAGAATTTTCAAAATTGGTTCAGTAGATCTAGAGATCGTTGTTCCCCCGTGATTTTACCCGCGGGAAATTCGAAGTTCCCGCGGGTATTCCGGAATAAAAAGTACTCTATGACACTCAGGATTACTGTAGCTTCCTATAAGTGAAATAATTTCCAAAATCGGTTCAGTATATCCAGAGATTGCCCCCTACAACTTTACAAACTCAGAATCTCCGGAGTTTCCACGGGAATTCCGGGATAGAAACACTCTATGTCACTCTGAATCACTGTAGCTTCTTATAAATGAAAGAATTTTTACAATTGGTTCAGTAGATCCAGAGATTACCCCTTACAATCTCACAAACACGTGAACTTATAAACTCCGGAGTTCCCGCGGCAATTCCGGGATAAAAGTACCCTACGTCACTGAGGATCACTGTAGCGCCCTATAAGTGAAAGAATTTTCAAAATCGGTTCTGTAGATCCAGAGATTACCCCCTACAACGTCACAAACTCACAAACTCACAAACTTTTGCTCTTTATAATATTAGTATTGAAAGGCTTACCTAATTATTATGATATGGAAACATTAATTAATTTGCAGAACGGTCTCATAGAGCGGCTGCGACACAGCGAGAAGGACCAGCGGACCGAGAAGAACCTGCGACTAATGGTGTCCATTTTTGTGATGGCTTGCATCGTGCTTCTGTTGATACGGTGGCTCCTTCACACACATCCCGTTTATCACGATGCCTTTTAGGCAGAGTAGTATTAGCATTTCTTGATAAGTTATCAAATAAGTACCTACCTACCTGCCTATTAAAACTTTTGAAGCACGCTCCTGTCGCGTATGTTTTTAACCCTTTTACCTCCACATTTGTAGCTTTAACAAGTTAAGGCTACAAAAACATGGCCCATTGTTTTCCTAGTGTTGGGAACGCTTAATATCTTTCATATTTTAATCTAATAAATATAAAATTCAGTCTGGGCCAAAGGGGCAGAGCAGATTTTTTTATAAGCACCTAGTCAAATAAACAAATAAAAGAGGTATTTTTATATAAATTCTTTAATCACTACATAGTATAAAACAAAATCGCTTTCTCTGTATGTATGCTTAAATCTTTAAAACTACGCAACGGATTTTGATGCGGTTTTCACCAATAGATAGAGTGATTTATGAGGAAGGTTTATAATTATATTTTATCCTGAAATTCCCACGGGAACTCTGAAATTACAGCGGGTGAAACCGCGCGGGTCAGCTAGTTACCTATATGTATTTTTTTCTAAAATTGCTTTTTTGAAAGTTAAATTTATACCTGTATTGTATTGCAAATGGTAAAAAGTTCTTTTTCTTAACTTTTATCGACAAAAGTAGATAGTTCGTAGGGACATTAACAAGATCGCGGGGGGTCAACTGCTCCTCCCTGCCCCTCGGGCCTCGGTACGCCCATGACATCGGCAAGAGTTAAAATTCAATTATAATCCTTACTTCCTTACTATCCTACTATAGTATTTAAATATGAAAGTGAGGATGTTTGTTACCCAATCACGCAAAAACGGCTCAACGGATTTAGATGCCGTAGGATACTAACGCTTGAAATTAAAGATGCTATGTAGTAGACACTAGACTGTAAGGTTTAATGATTAATAATAATTATAGGAATAATAAGTGACACGACGGTCACGACGTATGGTGCAAGTTAGGTGCGGACGCGAGGTAGTTGTAAGTAAACGGTTTCTTGTCGACTCGATGTTATTCCAACCGCCCGCACCCGTAGTGTAACCGCTCTTGACGTCTGTGACAGCGGATAAGGCGAGCGCCACACGGATAAAGCGCATGCCACGCGGTTTATCGTGTCGCGTCCCCGCGGGATCTCTGAAACTAACACGGGTGAAACCGCGGGGACCAGATAGTACTTACTAAACAACAGTCAGTTTGTTAATGTAGGTACCTAATCATCAGGTAGGTACGTATTCATAAATCATAATATAACTTTCTTGAACAGTGGGCCACATAGACAAGTATACCACCTTGTAAAACTTATAATGTTTGTAAAACGTCTGTATGACGTTATAAGTTGCCGTTTCTGCAGCTCCAAGCTTCAAATTCCAATACAAGCGAAAAACGAATATTGGAGCTGCAAAAGACTGACTTTTATCGGGTTACACAATCACCGAGTCTACATATACTGCGAAGCCGATTTCTTTGCTATACTGGTTACTGTTTACAACGGAAGGCATTCCAGTATACTGTCATCCATGTCATTGTCATGTCACGCTGTCTGTAGACCACTCATTGACGACCGACCTACGCGGTTGACCAAGCATTGGTTCGAGGTTGATCACGTGATCAAACCACTGGGAGCACCTTACCTCGAAAATGCCAGTGCTCAGAGTACAAAAATGGCGATGATTATGACGTGTATGCCTACCCTAAGATACGGCGGCAGTATACTGTCCGCTCGCTATAATGAAACGAATTTTTCATCAGTAAGACCACTGGCCATCAGTGGTCGCAGCTTATGTCAGAACATACAATTATACAACATGCTATACACACACGCCGAGAGCCTCTCCTTGAGAGTCTCGGCCGAAAAGGTTCTCGACGATCGAGATTAATACCTACCTGCACACTCGTTCTGTTTGTTGCACTGAAATCCCCCGTCTTTGTGCTGTAATCTTTTTTAATTTAATTAATTAAAACATCACGCGTTTAATCGTTTCATTTTGTTTAATCGCAATTAGAATTCTAAACAAAATTAAATTTAAGTCAAATCATTTATTCAAATTTGGCCTATAATATGGCTCTTATTGACGTCAATAGGTTACAGTTTCTATGACAGCACCAATAAAATATCCACCCTTCATAGCTTCCTAGTGCTATGGCTGAAGAGAAGAAGCTGCGCAACACACTCAGCAGTAGCACGCTGTCTAGTTAAAAGTTATAACGTAACATTAGTAGTAACTCAATTAGCAATTAATTAACTATGTGTACATGGTAGCTCTCGTTTTCCTCGCGAGAGCCAACGAGACCCTTTAAAATGGGCGCAAAAACCGACAAGTGACCGAGACCGACCGAGGCGATGTGAATTGTGATCCCGGGCGGGGGGCGAGACGAGACAAGAGCCAGAGTCCAAACTTGATTATAATATAAGTACGTTAAAAAAAGAAACTGTAGCATGATTCTGTTTCATTAGGTAGGTAATCTTCTAACTTAGAAAGTTTTGGAGTGAATAGGGTACTTGCATGAAATTCATAATAAAAAATTGTGTCAATATTTCAAAAATAGAGCCTTAGAAAAGTGTTATCGTGAAAGATTTACTAAAAAAATTTCAATAGTTTCCAAAATATTCAACTTTAAATTTTGTGAAACGGAACGCTGCAACGAAACACCAATCACAGCCAAGCTTGACACATGACGTCACTTTTATTTTTTTAGGAAACATTTACCTTTTTCAGACAAGGCAAAAGAAACTAAGTGCATACAGTCAACGCATATTTTCCATTTTCTGAAGTTTTTTACTTCAAAATGCATCGGTAAGATGCATTTCGATTCTTTACTGGAACTTTTGGAAGTAAATCGACACAGTTCAACCTTAATTTCGCTTTTAGATATTGAAGTTATCTGTCTGTCAGTGTCACATGACCCTGTCAATACGACAGTGACATTTTTATCACAGATTAATAAGGCGTAATTTTGAACAAGTGACGTCATTCCGCGTTTCGGCGGTAAAGTCTAAAGTAGGAACTTTGAAACGCTCTATTTAATTAATTTATGCATATATTTTTTTTCTTTTTCTTGCTTTGTTTAAGTAGGCCATCTTTAAAATAGACTGAAAAAAAAAATCATGCAGGTACCCTATTATGTTACAGTTTCTTTTTTAACCGTAGACACACAGCGACAAGTAAAAGGTCATTCCGTCATTGTAACTTGACGCTGGCTAAATACACTATATGCGAAAATCAATAATATAGAATAGACAAGAAGAATTATTAAAAAAAAGTTGTTGCTGCTGGTCATGTCATGTCGGACAGAATAAAGAAAAATTAAAATAAAACAATTGAAGGAAAGTAGGCATGAGAGATCAGATTATTACAGTTATATATACGTTTCATGCGTTAAGTATTTTTGATTAGCTTGCAGCGATTAATTCGACAATCTGTAAGTATTCACTCTCACAATTTATGAAGGAGTAGGTAGTTGTTTCATGGTCGTAATTTTAAAGGATGTCAGCTTGAAGTGTCGCTAAACTCATGTCGCATAGGTAGTAGTTAATTTGTGATAGGTAGGTGAGAATGAAAGAGATATCCAAATGTTTTTGTGGTTCATAGAGCTTTCCTATTTTGTACTTCCATTGTATCTTGTGCACATTTTTTTTTAGACTAGGACTACTAAGAGTACTAGAGATTAGTTTTTTACCCAGATGTACCTTACTTGGCTTTTATTGATATAAATCCTTATGTTAGTACAAACAATACCAAGTGATTTCGTTTTGTAATCAAATTACATTGTGAGTACAAATTAGATCTAATCTTAATATTCTTTACTTTTCAGATGTTTGTAAATGAACCACTGAAATTAATTGCATACTGGTGTCCTGACGTTGATTCGGTTAAGATTGGTGACGACAATGATGAAGAGCACATTGCCTAAGGATAAACCCGGCAAGATGAGGATCCGTGCATTTCCAGTAAGTTACAGAATATACCCATTAATTAATTTCAAAATAACGAATTGATATGTTTATGTGATATTGTAAAGTCAGTGGTTGTAAGTCACAGAAAGAGTGAGTGTTTTAATGCAGTAGAATATTAAAGAATATTAGATATCATGGGGACCTTGCAGTCTGGGTAATAATTTTTATATAAATGGCAAATGCTTAGTGAACCATAATTAATTTTTAGATCAAAGTTTCATTGTTTATCATACTTTACGAGTGCATGCAAGAATAATTACACAGAACAGTCAGCACAAACCCCTTATATGAACCCTGTCCACTATTTATGGGATGAGCTAAGTAGGCATCTTCAAATTCACCACCCTGCACACCTTGCAGCAAGTAAAAGTGACGTCTTGGAAAAATGGAAGAACATACCTCAACATATCAAAGTAGTCTTGTTTAAAAGCTTTTTGTGATATCTGACATTTTTAGCAGCAGTCTTACCCTAGTTGGGTTATGATGAGTCTTTTAAACCTTATATGAAACAAGATCAATTAGCACCAAAATAAGTTTATTTATTTAACAATTGATGCACACAAGGATAACATTGAAAGAAGTTTTTGAGTAAATTGCCTATTCTCTTGCTGATTGCCCATTTTTTGCTGATCGAAAATCTGTAAATTCTGGTAAAACCATCTTCAAAAGCAATGAGCATGTTGACTATTTTTTTTTAGTCCGTCGTGTAGATTTTTAAAACATATTGGACATTTTTTTTTTTTTTACCTTATCAAAAATAACGGTGATACATTGAGGTGAAATTTCATGTGACGTCACTAACCAGTGCATTTTGTATGGCGGCTTATAGCAGTTAGTGGTGTCACGAGCCCCCACCCTAAACTTTAATGCATTTTATCTCTATATATTTTCATTAATTTGAAAAAGCAAAAAATACATGTCTAATGTCTATTGTTTTTTTTATTTTCTAACTGACGGACTAATTAGAATTTTGATTTTCGAAAAGTCTTCCACATCCCTATTACATAATATAATATTAATATAACAACTGCATACAAACCTCTCATCATACTTTTTTCATGCTAACAGGCACCAAATCTATGCAAGGTGGCTTGATTCTGGTCTCTGCTTGTTTAAAAACTTATTCCACTCTATAATAACTTTCCAACCACAGTGAAATGGTTAAAAGATATTCAACCTACTTATTTAGTTTTAAATAAAAGTTGCTATAATTTTTTTTCGCATTTGATAGTAGTCTTTGGGTTTATTTTTAAACTGTCATTTTGTTCAAAAATAGAAAAGTGTTCTGATCAGTTTGGAACAAAATTTTTGTAATAAATATGTCATAGATCATAATAATACCTATTTGACAAGAGTGATTCAACAATCTGATATAAGACTTTATTTATATATTTTGATATTATTGTTATTTAGTGTTTTACAATTTCTGTTTAATTGTTACAATGCTTGTGTAACAAAGTAATTAATCAAAGCAAGATGACCAGAAAATTTCAAGTGTGGAACTATTCAGAACCTTATTACCAACTGTACCCTGATACATGGGTGTGTTGGTGACTAATAATGAAATTTGATCCCTACATTTATATTTCTTTACCTTCACACTAGCCTACCCACTGATCACAGTTTGTTATGTTGTATTTGGTTGTCAATTACAGATATAATTTCAAAACTGATATCTGAACCTTTAAGTTATTAAATTTCCTAGTAAATTATAATATGGTTTTTGTGCTACAAAAATGTTAAATACTACACATTTCCAGTTATGTAAATTTCAGAATTTCCTAAGAAACTCTTTGTTGTGTTAAGGAAAAAAGTATCAGAGGATAAACTAATAAGTATGTCAAGTTTCATTCAAATCCGTCTTAATTGTTTAAGTAATTTGTGTAAAAGGTTTTTATTGGATGTGTGTTCATACAGATAACGACAAATTTTGCATAGGCGAACTTTTATTAGCACTAACACTATGAATAAAAAAAAATTAGATACCTTTATTTTTGTAACAAACTATTTTTTATAGTTGACTATGGATGAGAAATATGTGGAAAGAATATGGAGCTTGCTCAAAAATGCGATACAAGAGATACAGAAAAAAAACAATTCTGGTCTTTCTTTTGAGGAGCTCTATCGCAATGCATATACTATGGTCCTCCACAAACATGGCGAAAGACTGTACACTGGTCTGAAGGAAGTTGTGACTCATCATCTTGAAACTAAAGTAAGTTTTGTTGAAATTCTTTTACTGAAGACATTTTATGTGACTCTAGTAGATTTTGAATCTGCTAAAAGTTTTATTATGTATCTTCACTATTTTGATAGATTTTTTTTACTTTTAGGTCAGAGAAGACGTTCTTCATTCTTTACACAATGGTTTTCTCCAAACATTGAATAATGCTTGGACTGACCACCAAACTAGCATGGTGATGATCCGTGATATACTCATGTATATGGACAGAGTTTATGTACAGCAAAATGAAGTAGACAATGTTTATAATCTCGGTCTTATTATATTTAGAGACCAGGTGAGTTACAAAGTGACATCCAAAGATAAAATTCTTTTTTTGGTCACCTATAAAACCTTAATTACGAATGTGACTGAAGAGTTTACCTACAGATCATATTCAGAGTCAGCATCAAAGAGGTCATTGAGAGCATTGTAAAGTATGAAATATTACCTCAGAATAGAAAGAAAGGGGCATTAACTACATTTAGTCAGCTGATTATCGCACACAAAGCTATTCCTCACACACACGAAAATTCACTAACATAACGAAATGTATTAACGCCAATTTGATCACATACCTAAGATTATTTTCGAAACTAACTATGCATTCCTTGCACGATCATAGAAAATATAGATAACTAGCTGTCCCCCGCGGTTTCACCCGTGCTAATTTCGGAGAGCCCGTGGAAAATTCGGGATAAAAAGTACCCTGTCACTCAAGACCATAGTTTCCTATAAGTGGATTTTTTTTCAAAATCAGCTTAGTAGAACCAGAGATTACCCCCCTATTCACATACTAAGGTACCTCTTTATAATATGAGTATAGATATTGGGAATGCTGACGATGAGAGTTTTGTGAAGTACCTATAACCGTGGCACTGCCTACATTGCCTATCTAGTTAGTGTTTTTCTTTTTCTCTGTGAACATGACTGTTGCAGGTCGTCCGGTACGGCTGCATCCGTGACCACCTGCGCCAGACGCTGCTGGAGTTGGTGGCGCGCGAGCGGCGGGGCGAGGTGGTCGACCGGCTCGCCATCCGCAACGCGTGCCAGATGCTCATGGTGCTCGGCATCAACTCGCGCACCGTCTACGAGGAGGACTTCGAGAAACCCTTCCTGCAACAGTCCGCCGAATTCTACAGGGTGAGGCCTTTGTTTTGAGCAACCTTTATTTATTTATTTATTTAACAATTAATGCACACAAGGACAACATAAAAAGAAAGAAAGTATAAAAGTAAACATGTACAAGGGTCATGCTTATTCCATACAATTGGAATTTCTTCCAGCAGACCCGCAACAGGAGAACCGGTTAGAATTGGCTGATCTGGTGTGCCTCAGTTCGATAAGATATAATAATATATACACTATACAAAAATAGTTAAAAAAAGAAGAAGAATATTAATATTACCTAACTACACACTTACAGCAAAGTTCCTGAAAGTTAATTGTCTTTATTATAGTGAAGTGTAATCGCCGTAAGTTGAAGTGTCACGGGTTTCTCATTGTACCTGGTATCATGATCATCGTTGTCAGATGGAGTCGCAACGTTTCCTGTCCGAGAACAGCGCGGCGGTGTACATCGGGCGCGTGGAGGTGCGCATCGGCGAGGAGGCGGAGCGCGCGCGCCACTACCTCGACGAGAGCACCGAGCCGCGCATCATCGCCGTGCTCGAGCACGAGCTCATCGAGCGGCACATGAAGACCATCGTCGAGGTGCCGAACTGACACCGCATAATATGTCCATGCACAGGCAGCATCGTGTCGAGTGTTTCACTTAATTACTATTGCAGTAAGATTAACTGACAATAATACAATTATTGTCTGTCATTAAAATGAAATGAAAATGTAGATATTCACAAATGGATTCATTAACGTCGTCACTTATTGAATTAAAAAGATTCAGTGTGCCGATAAAGTAAATTTTCTGCCTGTAATTAGTGTAGTTAGTTGGCACGTGAAGCTCAACACTCCCCAGGAGCTCCGTCGAATCCACCATGCCATTTGCAAGAGAGCTTCCTCTGTTCCACTTGATAGTAATTTGAACCGCGCTGTTTGTCCTTTCTAAGTTTTTGAATCAACGCGATCTCGCGCGCGCCACGATCTTTTCATTCACTGAAAAATTAGTGTGGTAAGGCAAGCCCCCCCCCCCCCCAACCGCGCGCACGCGCGCGCTCCCGTGTGCGTGTCCGCTGACGTGCGGGCGGGTGGGTCGGTCGGGGTCGCACTCGCAGATGGAGAACAGCGGCGTGGTGCACATGCTGCTGCACACGCGCACGGCGGAGCTGGCGTGCATGTACAAGCTGCTGGCGCGCGTGCCGGATGGGCTGCGCACGGTGGCGGACGCGGTGTCCGCGCACCTGCGCGAGCAGGGCCGCGCGCTCGTCACCGACACGCACCACAACACCAATGCCATCGCCTTCGTACAGGTTTGCGTTTTTTTTTTAATTAAAACTTAGACTAAAGTAGCTGACCCGCGCGGTTTCATCCGCGGTAATTTCGGAGTTCCCGCGGGAATTCCAGGATAAACCTTCCTCATGAATCACTATCTATTAGTGAAAACCGCATCAAAATCCGTTGCGTAGTTTTAAAGATTTAAGCATACATAGGGATTAGGGATATAGGGACAGAGAAAGCGACTTTATTTTATACTATGTAGTAACGTTTGACCGCGTACATATTCAACCCCCCAGAGAAGGCTCTGAGGGGTTGAATATGTACAAACTGCGATGGGAAAGGAGTGCCGGAATGTTTTCAAAGTCCCCGCGGGCATTCCAGGATTAACTATACCTATAAACCTTCCTCTGAAATCACTCTAGCTATTGGTGAAAAACGCAAGAAAATACGTTTCCCATTTCCCACAAATTACAATTTTCGAGTTAGGTCACAGTTAGGATTTATTAGGTCATCTACTTATGTACTGCATCGTCAAATGAGATATTCTTTACCGTGTTTGTTTCAGAACTTACTCGACCTAAAGGACAGATTCGACCATTTTCTACACAATTCGTTCAACAATGACAAGACTTTCAAACAAATGATAGCTTCGGACTTCGAGTTCTTCCTAAACCTGAACAATAAGTCGCCGGAATTCTTGTCGTTGTTTATTGATGGCAAACTGAAGAAAGGCGAAAAGGGTGTAAGTTGATTGAATATTACCTAATTTTTTTAACATTAAGCTAAATATACGAATTTCAATATTTAATAACCTTTATTCTTTCACAACAGGTTGTCACAATCAAAGAATTTTCGTTTTCTGCATGCAGTTTCGATTTTTGAGTTGAAATTCCAGTCTTATGTCGACCTATCTAGTCTTCGTCCACTCTGAGTTGAAATTTCATTCTATATTATTAGGGCATCGAAACCCGGACCAATTTAAAAACCCCGGGTTTTCGGGTCTAAACATAATGAAAACCCGGTTATCCGGGTTTTTCACCTACGGGACAGTCCCCTGCAGTTTTTATATTTTTTTTATTTACACTCAAAAGTACCCTCTCCTTTTCTGTAACCATGATAACGATTCCATGATGATCGGTTGAGCAATTAGGGCGTGAAAGCATAACAAACAAACGCACTCACTCACTCACATTCGCATATAAATATTTTTATCCTAACTAATATTATAAATGCGAAAGTGAGTTTGTTTGTGTGTTTGTTTGTTGGTTACGTTTTCACCGCTTAACGGCTCAACCCATCACCACTAAATTTTGCATACAGGTTATCAGGGGTACAGAGAAGGACATAGGGAACTTTTTATCCCGGAATTCCCGCGGGAACTCCGAAATTACCGCGGGTGAAACAGTGGGGAACAGTTAGTTAAAAATGAATTTAACTTTGTCTAATTAATTTCAGATGAGCGAGCAAGAGATTGAGGCCGTGTTAGACAAGACAATGGTGTTATTCCGATTCCTGCAGGAGAAGGACGTGTTCGAGCGCTACTACAAGCAGCACCTGGCCAAGCGGCTGCTGCTCAACAAGTCCGTGTCAGACGACAGCGAAAAGAATATGATCTCCAAGTTGAAGGTATGTGCTCACACACATCACACTAATCCATACTAATATTATAAAGAGGAAAGATTTCATTTTTTGTTTGTATGTTACGATTTAACTCAAGACCGATTTAAAAAATTCTTTCTCCATTAGAATGCTACATTACCCCTGATTAACATAGGCTATAATATCATAACCCCGAAATTACCGTGGATGAAACTGCGGGGAACAGCTTGTTCTTATGCATCGGTAGATACAATTTTACTATGTGCATACCACTTATAGACATGCATGTATACACGTATGTTACTGAAATTTAATGTTATTATTAGAACTGAATACTATATGTGCTGAGCTGTGCCGATAGATGAACAAAATAACACGTAGGTTCTAAGAATAATTTATCAACGAAAAAGTGTGTGTGTGTGTGTGTGTGTGTACATGAGTGTGTATGTTAATCCCTCACGCTTAAACGGCTGGACAGATTAGGATGAAATTTGTAATGGAGACTGAATTAACATATTGACGATTTTTACATAATCGTAATTAGGGACTAGTCCTAATAAATGCAGGATTCACGTGCTCACTGCATATGTAGAATGATCAGAAGTTGTATGCAATTGATTATGGGTACCTATGTTCCGTAATTACGGATAGCACTGTAAGGTATGAAGTCAATTTAGTATATCTACTGCGAAACAGTTTTTCTTTTTTTATAGTGAGCTATACTGGTTACTGTTAAAACGGAACTTAGTCCAATATACTGTCATCCATATCATGTCACGTCACGCTGTCGACCACTCATTGGTCTGAGGTTGATCACCTGTTCAAACCACTTAGAGCACCTTACCTCGAAAACGCCAGTGCTCACAGTACAAAAATGGCGATGATTATGACGTCATATACTGCCTACCCTAGGATACGGCGGTAGTATACTGTCCGCTATAGCGGAACTAATTTCATCCTCACGGCAAACAGTGGGTCAGTGCTATCAGTAATAGCGGAACATATCAAGCGCTGATAGGCGTCAGGCACGAGATTTTCAAATTTACAGTGCAGCGTATCAGGTGCTTTTAATTAATGATTAGTCCTTTAATGTTAGGTTGTGCAAATAACTATGGTGATGAGTAGAGCTTACCACTAAGGTCCCTGTGTATAAATGCTATACAAACTTGGAAAGCTTCCAAGTAATTTTTTTTTTTATTATTGCGCAGGAAAAAAATTAAGAAAAGTCTGTCAAGTTTCAGTAGCTTTATTAATACTCCACACAAAGTTAGAACTCCTAAGGGTTGGTTAAACTCAGCGAAATTAACTTAATCAGCAACTGGGAGTAACTCGTCGGTTTCTGACCTTTCCCAGAAAGAAGGTTTACTAAAGGATGTGGAGCCGCGAGACTTTCACTGCATTATCGGTGACGTGTCTCAAATAGACAACACGATCAGTGCGTAACCGCCTCCCGTCCTTGCCCAAACATCCCGCTTCCAAACCTGCAAAATTCTTTACTTCTACTCGTGGACATTTGTTAGTGAGTCTCTTTATGTAATCGACTCTTGTAGATTTTAGAGGAAATCTTGCTTAAGGTCTTAAGACTTTCTTTATTCTTTGCTTAGTTTCTCTTCTTATAGTTTCTGTTCTCTATGACACATGACTTTCATTAGCTCTTCTTGAACGACAAGTAAAGAATTTTGCAGATATTTTAAGACTTTAAGCAAAATCTATAAACCTATCTATAATTATTTATTGAGACTAATAAAGATATTATTATTATTATTATTATATATAAAGAGAAAGTGACTGACGACTGACATTAACACACCACCCAAATCGCCAAGTATTTTATGAATTATTTTGAATATGTCCGATAGAAGACTATATTGTAATATTCACTTTTATAATGCTTTGGTCTGTAAACATGAATGTATATAAATAAATAAATAAGTCTATAACCCTTAAATTCGCTTGTTGTCTTCAAAACCTAACCCAGCTTGATGGAGTGCCCGCAAATACAACACAGTTATGTATATTTCCTGTCCTTAGCATTATATAAAATGCAAGAAAGAATATCTCATTATACTTGCAACCTAAAATTACTAGCTTCTTTAGGGTCTTAACTACACAGATATCTATAAATAAGTTGATGTAGCTTTATTATTCTTGTGTGGTTTCAGACTGAATGTGGATGCCAGTTTACATCCAAGCTTGAAGGAATGTTCAAAGATATGACCGTTTCCAATACCATCATGGAGGAGTTCAAGGAGCATGTTATTACGTCTGGGGTGAGTACTGAATACGCTCGCTGTCTCTATTTATATTGCACTACTGTATAACTTCATCGTTAAAAGTAAATAAACTTATTATTAGGATGGTATTAAGAACGAACATCGACGTACCAAGGACGAGCTACAACAAAGATTTAATTTTAGAAAAAGCGC
Source organism: Zygaena filipendulae (assembly GCA_907165275.2). Classification (NCBI taxonomy): domain Eukaryota; kingdom Metazoa; phylum Arthropoda; class Insecta; order Lepidoptera; family Zygaenidae; genus Zygaena; species Zygaena filipendulae. Next base: position 8,023,702 of record OU015649.1, read on the forward strand.
AACTTTATAACTTGCTATCTCAAAATATAGGAAACGCAAAATCATTCGGTATAATATGAGTAAATCTTGATTTAAAAAAGATATTTGCATAAATATGCTAATGTTTTTGCTCTGTTTATTACGCTTTCTCACAAATGTTAATTGTTTAATACATGTTCGGACAATAGTTGCGGACCGACAGAGCCCTGGCCGTTGCTCTACGAGCCACTAGGCGTTGCTCCGCCTGTCAACGCCTAGTGGCTCGTAAATGATTGACACACGCAACGCACTGGAAGCAGAATTCTAAGTCCTACTAATATTATACCATGTGAAAGTTTGTTGAGGTGTTGTTACTTAATCACGCATAACCACCTGACGGAATATGTATAGGAGATAGTAAACGTTCTGGATTATCTACATCGATATCTATCTATATTATAAAGATCCCGAGGAAATCCTGTAATTCACGCGGGTGAACCCGCAAAGAACAGCTACTATAATATATAGCTGTTACCCGCAGTAATTTCGGAGTTCCCGTGGGAATTTCGAAATAAGTATCTACCCTACATCACTCAGGACTACCGTAGGTTCCTATAAGTGAAAGAGGTTCAGTAGATCCAGAGATTACCCCCTACAACGTCACAAACTCACAAAATCACAATTCACAAACTCACAAACTTTACCTCTTTATAGTATTAGCATAGATATATGTGATAATGTGTGTGAATGTGTGATTGTTGCAGCAAAACCTTCATGGCGTGGACCTGTCGGTGCGCGTGCTCACGACCGGCTTCTGGCCCACACAGAGCGCTACACCCAAATGCAATATACCCACAGCACCCAGTCACGCCTTCGAAGTTTTTAGGAGGTAATATTAAAATGACTTTATTATTATTATTTTTTACTTGGCCATATAGAAATAGAGTGAATTTTTAAAGTGAGCGTGAATGGTACATTTTATACTACCCAACAATGCTCAAAGGAGTGTCGCGACTCGTGAAGCCGTGACTGATTTTGATTAAAATTCTAGTCTAATTTTTATATTTTCTATTTTCGGCGTATAATATTAACGGAGAACTAACGTGTTTGAGTAAACCCAATCGTGCGAGCTTTAATCTCACTCTAGACCGGTTTTTATAATATTATTTTATTATACATATTATAAAACAGAGTCCTCCGCCGCGTCTGTCTGTCTGTTCGCGATAAATTCAAAGACTAATGCACCAATTTTCATGTGGTTTTCACAATGGATAATAATATATTGACGCCTTGCAGCATTCTCTACTAGTGCACCATTAGATAGATAGACAAAGAGATGTAGAGAATGGGGTATGCACTCTCAGACGAAATAAAAAGTCAAGACGGAGCGCTGTGAACAACAAAGTGAAGCCGGCTCAGTAAACATGTGTGCATTTAGTGAGTGTTGCCGTGCAGTAAAAATGTATCCCTAAAAATGTATATGTAGGATGAATAGTTGTAAATAGAAAAGTTACCATTTTTTTTTTAATTTTATTATTTAACAGATAGAGTATTTATGGTTGTACTGAAGAGGTAGTATGTGAGTATATCTATTCCGACTAGATAGGGAAAAAAAAGCTATATCAAACATTGGTTTGATTTTAATGGCCTTTTTGTTGGGTAAGTTTCTTGAATAGGCATGTTGACTAATTTTTTTTAGTTCGTCTTGTAGATTAAAAAATATTGGACACGTATTTTTTCTTTTTTTACGTAATCAAAAAATAACGGCGATATATTGAGTTGAAATTTCGCGTGACGTCACTATTCTGACAGTTTGTATGGCGGTTTTAGCGGTTAGTGACGTCACGACCCTCTCACCCTAAACTTTAATGCGCTTTATCTCTGTATATTTTAATTTATTTGAAAAAGCAAAAAATAGGTGTCTATTGTGTTTTTATTTTCTAACTGACGGACTAATTAGAATTTTGATTTTTAAAAGTAGTCAACATCCCCATTGCCGTTTACTGTCCACCATTTAAGATTTTTTTTTTCAATTTAGAAATATGGTGGAAACGAAAAAAAATAATCAAAATCGTCATCTTCAAAATGTATTTACTCGACGAACGACGACTCATTCCGGCTAAGTCGAATCACTTGTATTCACTTCTCATTAAGCCGGGAATACACATGCCTGTAGCTGGCACACTTGTATACAAGCTACTTGCACATGCCAGCTACTTTCATGTGTATACACTAACTGGCATGCCTGTTTCTGCCACGCAAGTAGTTAGCACAACATTTGATTTTCTGGCAGTTACTGGCATGCAACGTGAGGGAGAGGACGCGGGGGACTGAACAGTCTTGCAAATCTATACGCGTTGCGCCAGCAACTTGTACATGCCGCTAACTAGTATGCACGCTACTGTCCTGTTTTACTGGCATTTCTATTCCCGCCTTTAATGTCTTTATTTCGGATCGAGAACCTTAAAAGTATTGGTTTTTGAAGTGATGATAAAACATAGAAAAAAAATTAACACCCATCTCCACTTACATTAATTTAATGAATATGAAAAATTAAAAATAGAAATAGGTAAATGAAATTGTTACATTACGTTCCACGTCACATAAACTTACCCAATAAACGGGGACTATTGTGACGCTTAGTAGTGGCAACACTTGTGGAAGTTTAGCTGTCATAAATGAATAGAATTGATTTATTAAAAATATGGATTTTTAAGTTTACTTACGTATGAAATGTGATACCATCGTGTTTCTTATTTTTCGTAGATTGGTTTTTACACCCTTTCACTACACATTTCGGCATATTTTATTGAATAATTACGAATTATTACAGCGTGACACTCCGCGCGCCGGAATATTTCGACTGACAAGGTATGGCAGAGTTTCATTATAAATGTGTGCGTGTGACTGTGCATGTACACGCCGTGGCAGAGTTTTGCCTGCATCAATTGTGATGTTAACAGCGCTCCGTCTTGACTTTTTATTTCGTCTGAGTATGCACTATGGAACCTAAGAAAAAAACCAAAAAGTAATAATAATGTGTGTGTATTTATTTATTTATTCTCCATACAGTTTCTACCTGGCGAAGCACTCGGGCCGGCAGCTGTCGCTGCAGCCGCAGCTGGGCAGCGCGGACCTGCACGCCACGTTCCGCGGCTCGGTGGGCGGCGGCGGCGGTGCGGGCGCGGGGGCGGGCGCGGGATGCGCGGCGGGCGGGTCGGGCTCGCCCCCCTCCCCGACGCCGTCCCCGCCGGGCGCGCTGGCGGCGCCGCGCCGGCACATCATCCAGGTGTCCACCTTCCAGATGTGCGTGCTGCTGCTGTTCAACAACCGCGAGCGGCTCACCTATGAGGTACGTTCATCGCGGACATTTTATATGTACCCACACCAGCTACACCACAGCCCGGACACTACAGACAAATGTTTACGAAGCTAACTAATAATGCAACTACTAACACTATTATGATTAGTTTGTGGTGGTCTCCTCTAATTTAGGGTAGTCTGGCAGAAATATAATAGTGATGTGTAAATGTGACGTGTGAAATTTACCGATTGTTGCCTCATATTTTTAACTAGCTGTGCCCCGCAGTTTCACCCACTTGAAAGGTTTTTATACAACCTACCTATGAAAATGAATGTACCTATGAAAACTGCATGACAATCAGTTTAGTAGATGCGGAGATTATCGCGAACAGACAGACAGATAGAAAAGAATTTTAAAATTTTTTTTTTTGGCTTGTTTACTCTTCTTTTATCACCTCTCTCAATTTTAGGTAAAAATATTAAATGTACAAAATCGCGGATTCTACTCTTTTATTATAGTATAGATAGTTCCTTAAGGAACTACCTTTTGTCTTTCTTATTTTACACTGCAAAGATCGAGATAGAGTTTATTAATATAGACCTACGAGTTCCCGAGACAAACCCGACATTAACTCATGAGATCATTCACATGGTAATGGCATGCTACAGTTAGTCGCTCAAGTCGCTTAGTCGCTTAGCTTACCAAAGTGCCGCTTCAGGTTCAATTCATGGTGCGGATGAACTTTTTGTTTTCGTTTAACCGTCAACACAGGGTTCCGATTTCCAGATAGATCTGTGTTGTCAAGTGGTTAAACAAATTGAACGTTGCGTTGCGCAGGAAATAATCAACGAGACTGACATCCCCGAGAAAGACCTGGTCCGCGCGCTGCAGTCGCTGGCGATGGGCAAGCCCACGCAGCGCGTGCTCATCAAGCACCCCAAGACCAAGGAGATTGAGCCCTCGCACCAGTTCTACGTCAACGATGCCTTCACTTCTAAGTTACATAGGTCAGCGCGCTCTATACTAAACTAGCTGTGCGCCGCGGTTTCACCCGCGCGAGTCTCGGAATTCCCGTAGGAACTTTAAAGTAGCCTAATTTACAACTTATAACATCAGCTAATAGGGAATATGCATGTGATTCAAATAAGAGTCAATTTTATTTTTTAAACTTTATTATTTCAGAATTATGCCTTCATCAATGTTTTTGATTAAAATTTATTTTTATGCAAGAATTTAATTTTTTTTAAAGTGCGATATTGCCGAGGGAATTTCAGATATTTGAAACACGACGCCATTGGCCAAAGCGCATAATATGATGTAAAAGTCTAATCTTGATTTGTTTTTTTGAGTTTTGTTTTCTCTGACTGACATTGGCGTGAATAGTGCGCCTACCTATCCAAGGCGTCTGTTGCCAAATTAAAAAAAGAAGAAGAGTTTTGTTTGTACTTTGGACTTCTGTATAGCAGATATTTGTATTAACACAGTGAATTCATCTGATTCAGATATGAATTTAACACCTGATTTCATAAAAGAAGAGGCTAAAGCAGTAGTGGCAAACCTTGTATTTTTACTTTACTTGTATTTGTAATGAAAAGCACAGTGTTTACCTCAGATTAAAGAGACCTCAGATTATTTAGTCCGTCGAAGTATTGGCGCCCTCGGTACGCTCGGATGCCAAACTCTGTCTTACTTTCCCCTGTACTATTGCTCATAGCGTGTATTGTTGTGCATAGAGTTAAGATCCAGACGGTAGCGGCCAAGGGCGAGTCGGAGCCGGAGCGGCGCGAGACGCGCAGCAAGGTGGACGAGGACCGCAAACACGAGATAGAGGCGGCCATCGTGCGCATCATGAAGGCCCGGAAGAAGATGCCCGTGAGTGATCGCACACGGAGCTTGTTCGAATTTTCATATATTTACTATTCAAAGTTTTGCATGTGGTTGCAAAAACCGTATCAAAAGCGAGTAGTTTAGTAGTGATGAGCGAATACAGAGACAGTTTTAACCACATTTGTGTATTTAAAAGCGCCAATTACCATAATATTATTTATTTTTGTCGTAGAGGGGATAAAAGTAGAAAGCATAATTCGATCGCAAAATTATTTTTACTTCAGCCGGCGTGTATTGTATCCCTCGCCACAGTCAGGATTCGACTACGCTAGAATCTTTCGCTTCGTTCTGTATTCAACGTAGCGATCTCGCTACATAAATATATTTTACTCATCTACTGTGTTGTAATAATTTTGTAAGGGCTATAACAGGCGCGGATCCAGCCTTATGGGCACGGTGGGCATGCCCACAACCCTAATTGAAGTCTAAAGGCTAGGGTTAGGTATATAAAATGGATTCGTAAAAAAAAACAATGAACCGAACGTTTGGAACGCGATATGCACTTCCAAGCTGTAAAGTGTCATCATAATCGGTTTAGTAGTTTGAATATTGTGATATGCAATCAAAACAAAATTTCGGATAACGTTTTCTAGGCGCCTAGGCTACAACGATGGTGTAATTGTTCGCAGCACACGCTGCTGGTGGCGGAGGTGACGGAGCAGCTGCGCGCGCGCTTCCTGCCCTCGCCCGTCGTCATCAAGAAGCGCATCGAGGGGCTCATCGAGCGCGAGTACCTGGCGCGCACGCCCGACGACCGCAAGGTGTACACATACGTCGCATAGGTGCGTACACCGTCACAACAACAACAACAACAGCAACAGCAACAGCAACGCCCTCACCGGGCCCGCCTGTGCGAGTGCGCGCGCGGTGCGCGAGGTGACGGCGCCTCATGTACGGAGCTGTATGCACGGGGCTCACTCGGTACCGTCTCGTTGAAATTAATACTAGCGGTCTATGTTTGGCTAGCGGTGCAAAAACACGTGGGTTCTGTGTGTCGCGTATGGCGTACGCGTAAACGTTATACCGCAGTGCGTTCGTACACGGTTTCGCTTGTACAGCTCCGACCAGTGGTGGGCAAACTTTGTTAGTTTTATGAAGTTTCGGAGGAGGGCCATAATTATAAAAAATAATCATTTCATTTCTAAATCTTTCAACCATATTATAAAGTATAAACACTACATAGGTACACACTTGTACGAATGTTAGTTACAAATTACAATTTAACTTCTATTTGAAGATTCAAGTGACCCAGTCCCTCAAAAATGAACACATTTCGAAGGACCACCGCGGACCGGATTAAATCTTTTCGCGGGCCGTAGGTACTTTGCCCACCACTGGCTTGGACTATTTAACCGAAAGGAGATGTCATTGACAACCTCCTCGGCCAGAAGTATGCGAGCGCGGCTCATGCCGTGCCGTGTATTGATGTTAGGTACTTGTGTGCGTATTTTTTGAGCCAGCTGAGGTTGTGTTCGAGCGTACCGCGTAATGTGCGTTACGTCGACCCCGCTTAAAGCGAGAGACTTTTCCTTCGGCACGTTGCGCCTATAGCGTCTCCAGTTGGTTGAATACTCGGTTTTCAGCGATTCCAAAACCGCGAAACCGCTGAGCCTTACAGGACGACACAATGAGGGTTTTTTTAAACGAAAATAGACTGTAGAATGATACGGCGCCGCGAACTTATCATATACATTATCTGCGTTCATTTGTATAGTGTCAGGGACATGGCTCCGCCGGTGCCCGGTCTGCTTGCATTGCTCGGATCACGGCCACTCCACGTACGAACCTAGACATAAACCTGTTTATTATTAATGAGCCAACACTGACAACTCAGAACGTCACTTGGTGTTCCCCAGTGGAGGCGAAGGAAATTGCCATTTGCGATGACTAAATGATTGAAGAATGGTTGACGTCTCAATTTGAATATTAATAAATAATGCACCAAACATCAGTTATGTTTCTTAAATTTTAAATTAGATAAGAGAGAAAAATTTGTTCGAGCCCTTAGTTTATATGATTTGTATCCTTAGAAAGTCTCTTCATCAATATATTTTTGAATTCTGTATCTTAAGAGATAAAAATTATAACATAATATCTAATATTTTATTCAGTAAAAGCCATGAACTTACAATGAAGACTTGTGTTTATTGTACTGTGTAGCAGCTATACAATGTTTTACTGAATCTCGATGTAAAAAATTTTTTGTAAATATTATGATTGTAGTTTAATTTGTACTGTACGTCCTGTGAACTTTGCTGCGACTCTTTCTCCAGGACCAAATTAATTCTATAGATATTATCATGTTTTATTGCGGCATGTTTCAATGGAATCATGTGGTTATTGTGAATGATACTTTAAAATAAATAAACCTAAAACTATTTTTGACGCTTTTTCAATAAGTCTGGAACATGAACAAAGTAAAATATTAACACTGCCTACCCACTCCAACTAAAGTTAAAAAGTTATAAACTCACTCTTAATACATAAAACGCGATAAGGTGTTGCTAATTAAAAATTGTATGTGAAAATTAGATTTTATTTTCAGGCCGTCACTGATTCAAGATTGTTAAGTACTTGAAGATTGCCAAGTGTTAGAAGTAATAGAAGTAACAAAAGTATTTAAATTATTTCGAAATAAAATTATTAGTTATTATTAAAAAAAGCTATTTTATTTAAAGAGGTCTACACAGGTGCAGTAACACACATGTTGTGAATATATTTATAAAGGCGGTCGCTTTAATATAATAGGCTTTATTTGAAGGATACGGTAGAAAGAAATCTTGCGGTAGATAAATGTTCAGTGGTGGCCCACCGGCGTATTCGAAGGCTGGGGGCGCCGACGCGTCGACGAACCTGACGTCCGCTGTCAGCACGACAGCCGTCGGGTCGTCAGCAGCGTACGTTAGGTTCGTTGTCCAAGGCTCAACTTGCGCTGACAAGATCTTGTTCTTGGGCTCGCTACCATCATCGCCCACATCGGCAAATGTGAAAATAAACGATACAGCCGTGATTACATTATAGCAACGTAACTGATTAGTCTTTTCCACATATTCCTCATAAGGATGCGAGATTTTTGTCAGATCAAATTGCACAAGAATCCAATCTTCATCGTGTAAATTAATGGGATTCCCATATGGAGAAATGTAAACTTTTTCATTTAAACCTAACATGGCGTTTATATTGCTTTGGATTCTTTGACAAGTAAAGTTATTGCGTGGATTATATTGTGCATTAGACAATCGACATTTAGATCTTGTGTTAGTACCGAATAATATGTAATTTCTGGTCGTATTCGATAGTTTACATATTCCATTATTTTCATCAAAGTATGACAAATACCTTCTTTGTTCATAGCTTCGGTTCAAAAACGTATCAGAGTGATTTGACTGAACGTACGAAGACAAAACAGGTAAACCGTACAGATAACCAGGATTTCCACTGAGTTCAATAATTTTATCAATTGATTCATTCGCTAATATGAATCTCACATTTACTTCTTGTGACATGAACGGCATAAGTATTGAAACCTTTTGTGTGTAAAATCGTATAGTTGCGTTTATCACTTTAGAATTTTGATGATAAAAAACATACTCGACCCTCATTGCTAGGCCTGTACATGTATTTTCAGTGCAAGATGGCTGATGCAAGCTTTTATTGAAATTAATGCAAACTTCGTCGTCACAAACCATTAAAGTCCAATTAACGCAATGAAGATAGCTGCAATTCTGTTGAAAAAAAAATGATATTATTAATTACCTAGGTATTTTTCATACATTGTGCCTTAAATACTAGATACATCCGACTAAGGGCGTGTTCACATTAAACTTGCAGTTTGCGACTAACTGTAAACTATAGCTAAACACCAAGCTTTAGAATTGCACTTTAATTCGTGGAGTTAAAGTAAGCATGAGATTCTTTCGCAAACGTTAATTTGCTTAACTTCAGTTAGTCACTGATTCGCGGCTCTTGAGAGTGAGCGACTCGGCGTCAACCGGGCCGGCAGGCAAAACAATACCTACGCTTCTCAAACTCTTAAAAGGAAAATAGACTGAGTCTCAATTTATCTCTTAATTCGAATATATGTATAATACCTAGTATTTCCGGAACAACCTAATAAAATAATTCATAATCCTAAGACTATAAACCAACCATGGAATCATTGAAGCTGCTATTCATTGGGATTATAACTTTTGTCTCTTCATATGCCTCAAGTATGCGAAGCATTTCAAGGTCGTTTAATTTTACAATGCACTCAATATTTTCCGCTCTCAAAAATTTGACTGGCGTTCTACTAGAACAGTAATTATTCGTTTTGGCCGACGGCAAATCTAAAAAAAAAACATACATTCATTCGAACATAGAACCTCCTCCTTTTTGGAAGTCGGTTAAAATGTGTGACATCATGAAACATATAAAAGTAGTAGCTATAGTAGGTATGTATTTTAGAAATACCTAAATGTTTTTTTACATACGGACCCATGTAATAGGTGGAATAGTTCCGTAGGAGCCACAAAAGATCACCATAAGCATATTCTTTATGAGTAACTTCCCTTGACAACTTTGTTTTCGTATAAGTGTGCCATTTAAATGATCTGTCTATTACTTCAGCAAGATATTCTGTGTTATTCTGGAAAAGTAAATTAATAACAATTTAACCAAAAAATTGTTCGTATGTAATGTACCAGCGACTTAATTTGAAAGTAGGTCTCATGTTATCATATAGCTATAGGTACCTTTTGATAATTCACTTTTCTCTTTTTTGGTACATTAGTTTTGGCTACGCAAAAAAGATTATCTATTGTATTACTTGAATATTTTTCGCTGTTAAAATAAAGGGGATACAGGAAACAAATGTCTTCTCCGTTATGACTTCTTGTGGTAGTTCCCGAGCAATTAATGAACATTTTTATTTCATTATTCGTACAGTCATCATCACAGCAGCAGTTGATATCACATACTTCATACTGAAAGAAATTAATGCTGTGAATATAATTCGTTGCAGATTCCTCTTATATTTTACTCGACAACGATAATTTTTATTGCTAACTAGATATATACCCACCAATAAATTACAGTTACATTCTTTGTGACTGAGAGTCTTCTTAGGAATATTAAGCATTAAAGATTCGTTCTTTTTCGCAGATAAAGTTATATCTGTTACATTATTTAATTCTGTGCTCGTCATGAAGGTCTCTGTTGAGAAAAATCCGTTCGTGGTCGTACTATTTTCGTCATAAAATACCTCATAAATGGTGGTCGATAAATCTGTTGATGTCGCTAGTATATTATTCGGTAAAGAAGTGTTGTCATAATATACTTTGGTTGATGGCTTATTAATATTGTCATTTTTTTGTATATTTGCATTTGTGCGAAAATATAGCGCATTTTGCTTTTTTATAACGTCATTTATTCTTCGCTTGTGACTAGTTTCATTAAGATCATTATTATAACTCAGTTGAAACTTTTCATTTATATAATCCATAACAACAAATTGTACAAGGATAGATAACAAAGTGAAACCTAAATAAGTTATTACTTTCATTCTTTACTTATACTCTACTCCAAATTGGCAAAAATTTCGTACAACTATATCAAAGTCGAATGTAATAAAGCCTTTCGATTGAGTTTTTAATTTAAATCTGAAATGCAAAAACATTTTTTATTATTAGGTACCAAAGAGTATTTTCCTGAAAATTTATTTTGGTTAGGTATGCTTAATGTAAAAAACGAAAGAAAAGCAACTTAGTACCTATCTGTTCCTAGATTAACAATATCAGTTTGCAAGAGTTGATGTGATCCACCAAGGAAGTATTGCCGAATTCTGTCTGCGAGTGTATTAGCTAAAGGGATCCAACAAGGCACTCTCACTTTGTGGTGACCTGGAGTAGTGGGCACATTACAGCAGCCGTACCCGACTGTCCAAGAACGACCCAGAAAATCAAGGCAATTTGCTTGTAATACTATTTTTGGCCAACCTTGAATTAAAAAAAAACTTTGTTAGCAAGCATGATGTTTTCAGTAATAATTCCAGACCCAAGATACAAACAAGGTTTAACACATGTGAAGGCTACTTGTCCTGTGTCGTGGATTTTCTTGTGTTGATATAAAACTAGCTGTTCACTGTGGCTTCACCCGTGAGGTACCTGTTACCGAAAAATGGACATATTTTTTTTTATTTATTGTTTTGTTACAAAATGGACATAGATTGTTACATTATTATAATTACTATTGTAAAAGGGTTTTTTTTGAGATCATGTGAACATTCTTAACTCAATCATGCAAAGAATGGGCATGTTGACTAATTTTTATTTTTTAGTCCGTCTTGTAGATTATTAAAAAATATTGGACACGTATTTTTTCTTTTTTTACGTAATCAAAAAATAACGGCGATATATTGAGTTGAAATTTCGCGTGACGTCACTATTCTGACAATTTGTATGGCTGTTTTGCGGTTAGTGACGTCACGACCTCCTCATCCTAAACTTTAATGCGCTTCATCTCTGTTTATTTTAATTTATTTAAAAAAGCAAAAAATACGTCTCTATTGTTTTTTTTATTTTCTAACTGACGGACTAATTAGAATTTTGATTTTCAATAGTAGTCAACATCCCTATTCCTGGAAAAATCAGACATTTACGACTGGGGCACTCAGCACTGCAGTCAACAGCTAATACCTTAGTAGGCAGGTATTCGGTATTCTGTGTGTAGTTTCGATGTGGATCCCCCACATACTCCTAGCACTACAGAACTATTTTTTTTTATGATATGATTCTATATTAATTGATGACGGGTTACTTTCATCCTAAGTTCCTGCGGGAATGTATCTACCAAAATTCATGCAGGCGAAACCGCGGGCAAAATAGCTAGTAAATAGTAATATAATGTGAAGCATACCTTGTAATCCGTTAGTAATGTAATGGATATCGATCGGATGTGACCAGACAAATGAATTATTGTAGTCCGCTTTTCCACAAACAGTCTGCCCTTCGGGAAATCCAGCTATGATAGTCCAGTTCGGACCTACATTTCCAGTAAAAAATATACGACTATAACCCTTGCGTAAAAACCTAACTAGCTGCCGCGGTTTCACCCGCGGTAATTTCGGAGTTCCCGCGGGAATTCCGGGATAAAAAGTACCCTATGTTCTTCTCTGTACCCCTGAAAACGTGCATGCCAAATTTCATCCAAATCCGTTCAGCCATTTTTGCGTGATTGAATAAACGTATGCGAGGGTAAGAGCTCAAAACATGCTCGAAAGCGCATTTTCATCCGACTTGCTTCAAATTTATCGTCACTGCTCAGCTCCTATGTGTTTTAGCGTTATGTTAGATGGCCTATAACTTGCCCAGGAGTATGGACTACAATCGTACCAAGTTTGGTGAAAATCCCTTCAGTAGTTTTTGTTCCATGCGTGCACGTAAAGACAGACAGAAAAAAATTTAGTATTTACTGATTGCATTTTTGGCATCAGTATCGATCACCATTCGTCCTCCAATATTAATTTTGAATATATATTCAATGTACAGAATTGACCTCTCTACAGTTTTATTATATAGATAGATTAGGTACGTACCTGATTGAAATGAAAAACGACAAAATAAAGATATTTCTGGGAAATCAGATGCACTTCCCAACTTTCCTAATATATGGAGTTCTGCCATTAGATAAATGACTGTACATGTGTAGGTATTTATTGAACAAATTTTTTAATCAAAATATTTAAAGCTTAGAGCAAAATTGCACAAATCGTGAAGCTGACGTGAAGAATTGAGGATATACCTTCTTCTTCAATTATAACAATCTATCGCGATTTATCGCATTTTTCTGCCAATGTACGTATTTTTAGTAGGTAATTAAGTAATTTTGGCGAAACTCCAATGATAGTATTAGATTGTTCTCCAAGATAAAACACGATTCTCTCTCGAAAACAAGCTTCTTTTTTGGAAAACAAAATGCAGAATTGAGGATATTGCGTCTGTACTCTACCTACCTACCTACCTACCCACGGGCCACGTAGTGATTACCTTCTCTCTGTACCTACCTCCTACCTACTTTATGTTTGTTTACCTTACACATTGGTATCCATGGTAACGGCCAACTGACAAATGACCTTTTTTTTGTTTTTACCCCAATGGGGAAGGCAAAAGAAACTAAGTCTATATAGCCAATTTAGTTTTATTTATCTTCTTCTGAAGTTAATTTCATTGAAATGAATTGGTGAGATGCATTTCGATGCTTTACTGGAACTTTTGGCAGCAACTCTTCACAGTTGAACCGTAATAGGACGCTCTGTGGGAAGTTGTATAGTAAAACGACAACCTCCCGATGAACGCCCCATTTCATTTTATTTCACTGTTTTCATCTCAGAATAATAGAGGTTTCATACACTGTTCATCACTAATGGATCACTATCATGCAAAATCCACAACATTCACACGATATTAATAAACTAATTTGCAAAACAAAGAAATAAAACTGACGTCCGTCACTGCTAAAATCCCGCCATAAGATCCTGACAAATGACAGGCATGACAGCAGCACTGAGGCGCGTTCCGTGGATTCGCACGAGTACACTCGAGCACACTATCTGAGGCGCGTTCCGCGGATTCGTACGAATGCACTCAAGCGCGCTCGATAACCGTTCTGTGGCTTGGTTAAATTCTCAGGCTAAATTTTACTCTGACAGCTGTCAGAGTGTAGTTTCACCCGTTACGTGGTTCAGAGTGCAGCAACCAAACAACCATCGCCGAAGCAAGTTAATTTTCACTCTGACAGATATGTATTGTTTAAGAAGTGTCAAATTTTACGCCAAAAACCGAATTCGTCGAAAAATAAATCAATTGGAGTTCTTAAGAACAAAGGGGAGGTGTCGTAGTTACAAAAAGTTTATAATTGGATGCAAAACAGTGTTATTCGCAATGTGAGATAAGAGAAAACAAATGGTGCCTGAAATTTCAAATATTTTGAGGTTATAAAAACAACTCGATTGTTCTGTGGCTGTTCGATTGTTCTGTGGATTGTTCTGTTAAAATTTCACTCAAAAGAGTGAAATTTTAACCAAACAACTGCGCCCAAACCCACGGAACGCACACCTGCCCGTTCCGTGGCTTGGTGAAATTTTACTCTGACATCAGTCAGCTGAGCATAGTTTCACCCGTTCCGTGGCTCCGAGTGCAGCAACCTCAGAAGAATATGCTTTAGTTATTCTTCTGAGGCTGAGGCAGCAACCAAACAACCATCTCTGAAGCAAGTGAATTTTCACTCTGACAGCTATGTGACGTTTAAGAAATGTTGAAGTTTGCGCCAAAAATCGTATTCATCGAAAAATAAATCAATCGGAGAACGAACGAACTAAGGGGAAGTGCCGTAGTCACAAAAAGTTTATAATTGGATGTAAAACAGTCTTAGACGCAATGTGAGTTAAAAATGAAAAAATGAGAGAAAAAATGGCGCCTGAAATTTCAAATATTTTGAGGTTATAAAAACAACTCGATCGTTCCGTGGCTTGGTTGCAACTCAAAAGAGTTAAATTTTAACCGAAAAACTACGCCCAAAGCCACGCAATCCAGACTGCAAATTTTTCTATATTTATTTTGTACTTTTTATTTTTACTATTTGTTTTATTATAATATGAGATTAGAAAAAATAATAAAGATTGTCTTACCTACTTATTGTATAAATAATTACCGAAGAAAGGAAGAAATCACCAGTTTTTGAAATATTTTAAAGGCCGCTCCACATTCGCGCGCGACGCGCGCAAAGCCGCCAAACACCCGCGAACCATGATACCACACTTATAGTTCGCGGGTGTTTCGCGACTTCGGAAAGCGCTTAAAAGTTTTCACCCAGCTATGGCAGCACTGTTTGACCGGCGCGTAGGGATGTGACATTGAGAGAAAAAAAACGATTTATATTTTAATCAATTTTTGTCTCTTTAAAAATAATCGATTTTTGATTAATCGATTTAAATGGGGAAAAAAATCTTCTTCTTCCGCCCCTGATCTCATTATTTGGGGTCGGGTCTCCTCACATTTTTGCGCCAAGAGCACCTGTCTTGGGTTGTCGGATCCGGCAATTGGGCTTGCTTGAGGTCTCTTTCTATATTTGACCACCAGGTCAATGGCGGGCGGCCTCTACCTTTTTTGCGTTCCGGCAGGTTTAGTGCAATTTTTACTACATGGTCATCCTCTCGGTCTCGTCTTTGGATGTGTCCATACCATCTGAGGCGGTTTTCAGTGATATTGTCTGTAATTGGCGCGATTTTAAAGCTGCCTCGCACATATTCATCAAAGATCATATAATCACTACGTTTTCATTGCGAATTTTATCAAGCTTGGTTACGCCCCCAGCCCATCTAAGCATCTTCATTTCGTTGGTATGTACTTTTTGTTCATGCGTCTTCTTCACTGTCCAGCATTCGGAGCCATACAGAAGCGCTAAGCGTACCGCTGTTTTATAGACTTTTGTTTTTACAGGGATACGTGGGTCGCACAGTACGCTTGTGAGCGCCATTTTTGTCATGCTACTCTAATTCTGTGGTTCACATCAGCATCAACGTTGGCATCTGTTGTGAGCATAGAGCCGAAGTATTTGAATTTTTGTACTGTTGGAATAGGTGTTAAGCCAATGTAGATAGTTTCCGTTTGAGGAAAAAAATCTATTTTTAATAAAAACTCGATTTTTTCGATTATTTTATTAATCGATTATTTTTTCACATCCCTACCGGCGCGGTCTGTACTCTGTAGTTACTCTGTGTGTGCACGTCGCGGTTTGTATTGTTGTATTTATAATTTTCAAAGTCAATTACCTACGTCATACGTAATAGGTACGGTCTACAAACAATCGAGCTACAATCTATCTACAACATATTGTGTGTTCTGTGATCTACATTCTACAATAAATCTTGTTAATTTGTGATTCTACATTCTACAATCATACGGATTACGGTAGGATCTGGTAGTATCTCTAAGTAGTTTGTGCCACAATCTAATTCGTAATACCTACCCTATAATAATGGAAGTAATTGTCCCTTGTGAGGATTTAAAGTGTGTTCAAGTGTTAATCGGCGAAAAAAAGTTAAATTCTTTAAATTTTGCTCAAAAAAAACAGTTAATTTCTTCGCCAAAACCCACACCTAATTTGTGTATTTATCATTTTAGTAACACGCATAAACGAAAATTTAATAGATCAGTGTACAAAACTCAATGGATCACTGGCTGTTCTCATACTAATAGTTTGTATTGCTGGTGCTGCATCTTTTTTTCGGACGTTAAAAGTGTTTGGAATACAATTGGTTACAAAGATTTAAATAACTTACATGGAGCCATTAAAAGGCATGCGATTTCCCAAACTCATTTGAGTTCTGCGATTTCTTTTAGTAATTTTGGGAAAAAACGAATTGAAACTTTATCACACCAGTTATCTGAAGAAATTTCAAAATATAACATGCGGGTTGACTTTAACCGTAGTGTATTTCAAAGATTAGTCGATATTGTTTGTCATTTAGCACAACAAGAACTGCCTTTCAGAGCTCATGTTGAGTCCAAATCTCCATTAATTAAACGCAATGTTTTAGAGTTAGGTTCGACAGTATCACTTCTTTCGAAGTATGATGTCGTTTTAGAACAGCATATGCAGCATCAACAAAGTGGCAAACCAGGGCCGAGTTATTTATCTGACAAAATTCAAAATGATATTATTCATTCCATAACTGATGTGATGAAAACCCACATCAATTTGCAACTTAAAAAAACAAAATTTGTTTCAATTATTATTGAAGAAACCCCTGATTTTAGTCATACAGAACAACTATGCCTGATCCTCAGATATAATTTTGGAAATGAAATTCATGACCGTTTTTTGAGTTTTATTAATGTGGCTGAATGTTGCACAGCAGACACACTTTCTAACAATATATTAAATTTGCTAAATAAATATGAATGCAACACAAAACTAGTAGCGCAAAGCTATGACGGTGCTAGTGTAATGTCTGGTGTGCGAAATGGTGTGCAACAAAAAGTAAAAGATGTTTGTCCACAAGCAATTAACATTTGGTGTGATGCACATATTTTGACCTTAGTATTGTCAAAATCATGCAACAGAATTGGGGAAGTGAGTTTATTTTTTTCAGCCCTTCGAAGTTTGTGTATTTTTTTTAATAATAGTACAAAACTAGCTGCTTTTTACGACATTCATTGCAATAAAAAATTGCCTAATGCTCCCGCAACTTGTTGGAAGTACATGTCTAGAGTAGTGAACACAGTTTTTGAACAAAAAAGTAAACTCATTACGTTATTTTCTGAGCTGTGTGACAATCCACAGGACTGGGACGGAGATACGAATTTAGCTGCAGAGAATTTTGACAACACTCTGCGATCATTTAATTTCAACTATTTTCTTTTAATTTTTCACCACATATTTGAAAAAACTGACTGTTTGTACAATATTCTACAAAAATCACAATTTGATGTAGAATATTGTACAAACAAAATAAAGGAGTTTCAGTCATGGTTACATACTGATTTTCAGTCTGAATTTATTAAAATTTATGAAAACACATTGCAAAATAACTCTGCACCTCGTTTAAGGCGTAACGTAACTTGCGCTCAAACAGAATATAAACGGCTTTTTGTTGAAGTAGTTGATAATATATATTCCGAAATTAATTATCGATATTCAGAAATTTATAAATTAAAGTTTATCCAATTGCTTGACAACAACAAATATGAAAATTACTTTTCAAATTTTCCTACAGCGGCATTAGATTCGTTATTTGAAATTTATGCCTATTTTGACAGACAAATATTAAAAAATCAACTAATTTTTTTATATTCCACTCCAGAATTAAAAGATCTTAATGTTTTCGAACTAATTGATTTTATTAATGAGAATAGCCTCGAAGTTGCCTTTTCTGAGCTGTTAAAGTTATTGGATCTTGTAGTCACTATTCCAGCTACAAGTTCTTCTGTGGAGTGTGCTTTTTCATCTCTTAAACGTATCCATACCTACCTAAGAAATACACAAGGTCAAGAGCGTCTTTCCGAATTATCAATGATAGCAATTGAAAAAGCGTTGTTAGGAGAACTAAAACGTTCACCAACATTTTACTCTGATGTCATTAAATTTTTCCTTCAGAAAGATAGACGATTCGATTTAGAATACAAATAAAATGAAGTATTTATTTTAAACTCTTAACACTTTCGGCTCAGCAACGTTTTATAACGTACATTTTATTAACAAAATACTAACACAACGTCTAATGACGTCTCTACCGAATGTGTCTTTAAACGCACTACGTGTTATGAAGCCAGGAGCTCATAGTAAACTCTTAATGGTTGCATTTCTGCGCCGCAACACTTGAGATTTTGAAATATCTACAAGCAAATAGCAAATTACAAGTCTGCGAATCCATAGTTTTGCTCGCGAGTGTAGCTCTGTCAACTTTTCGCAGATTTTTGTAACGTCTTCACACATACATACTGATTTGCACACATTCAAAAAGTGTGTAAAGTGTAAACGTCACGGGAAGCGAGAACGGGCCCCACCTCAGGCTCTGTGCGCCGCCGCAGCGGGGGTCGCGCACGCGTCATGTTCATACGAACGATATAATTTGAGGGCAAATCGGAAGTATTTTGGTACTCGTCGACGTCTCTCAACGTTTGTGTCGAATCACAAAACACTTTAGATTTCAGGGAGAGCAGAACGTACATTACATTAGTAGGGAAAAATGTTGTGTCTTATTGTGAGCATTTGATTAGGGAGACGCTGGGCCGAACGTGTTAAATTACTTAACAACCTATTTGACCGACTCAAAAAAGAAGGTTCTGAGTTTGACCTGTAAGTATGTTTGTATATTTGTGCACGATTATCTCGCATTTGGCCGAAGCGATTTTGATGCGGTTTTCAGGCTAGTATTTATTATATTCTGGAGAAGGTTTTAGCATAAAAATTTTATGAATCGGTTCAATAAAAACTAAGTCACAATACTGATTAACCGACTTAATCTTACGTATTTCCTATGTAATGTATGTATCGAATGTAGTAATTAGGTCAAAAATACATCAAATTAAGTGGGTAGGGTACTTACCTTTAACTAAAAAATACTTACTAGTTAAATCTATAGTATAGGTAGGTACTAATACTATAAAGAACTAAAGTTTGTGAATTTCTGCGGGAACTCCGGAGTTAGTAAATTTGTGAAGCTGTAGGGGGTAGTATCTGGATTCTGGATCTACTGAACCGATTTTTAAAATTTTTCCACTTATAAGAAGCTAGTGATCCTGAGTGATATAAAGTATTTTTTATCCCGGAATTCCCGCGGAAACTCCGAAATTTGTTAGGTTGTAGGCAGTGCCGTAGCGTGGGGGGTGCGGTCCGCATCAGGCGGCACTTTGGCGGGGGCGGCATTTCACAGATCGCGATTAAAGAAAAAAAAAGCCGATATTAGTTATATTCGTCAATTTTTTTTATTGTTGTTACGATAATCCGGGTTTTTGTTCGTTTTTTTACATATATCTATAGATAATTATAATTATGTTCATTATGTAATTGTGTTCATGTGTTAACAAATGTAATTTGTACTGTTAAGGTTATTTAATTTCAGTTAGTTAATGAGTTATTTTAATGCCTAATTTTTTAATACCTAATCAATAATGCCAAAATAAGAGGGCGGCATATTTGTGATCCGCACCGGGCCGGGTGCTAGTGACCTACGCTACTCCACTGGTTGTAGCGGTAATCTCTGGATCAACTAAACCGATTTTGAAAATTCTTTCACTTAAAGGAAGCTATAGTGATCCTGAGCGACATAGGGTATTTTTTATCCCGGAACGGCCGCAGGAACTCCGAAATTGCCGCGAGTTAAACCGCGGGGGACAGCTAGTATATTATCTTTATAAATAAAAATGGATGTTTGTATGTCTGTCCTCTATGCGTTTCGAAACCCTTAGTCCGATTGTGATGAAACTTTGGCGAGTTGTTCTGCCTACGTCCGCAAAGGTTCCTGATCCCAAAATTCACGTGGGTGAAACCGCGGGGCACAGCTAGTACGTATATAAAAATGAATCCCTATTTTCCTTGGTCACGGCATAACGCGTTAACGGTTGGACCGATTTCGCTAATTTTTTTTGTTGGGTAAGGTAAGGAGAAGAAGAATAAAAGCAGTTTGGAATTCCTGCGGGAATTCCGAAACTTACGTGGGTGAATCTCCGAAACGGTTGAACCGATTTTGACGGGACTTTCACTGCTAATTATCTGGTTTTATAAGGAGTAAATTAGGCTACTTTGGAGTTCCTGCGGGAATCCCGGAACTCACGGCAATGAAACCGCGGGGCAAAGCTAGTATAAAATAATAAAAGTAATTTACTTAACCCAAAATATTAAGTCAAAATAGTATAATAAAAATTTAACCCAAATCAAAAAAAATAAATACCTGTCACTAAAAAGTAGGTACCTAGGTATAAAATAAAAAATTAAATAAAAAAATTAAACCAAAAATAAACCCAAATAAAAATGATTACTTAATTTCTTTCTTTAGAAAAAAGAAAAAGAGAACCACCTTCAAAAAGTAAACCCACTGAAAATCACAAAATACTTTTTGACGTCGGTGCCAAACTAACAAAACAAAAAAGTATAAATTAACTACGACGAATCTACCAAGCCTGTGACCAAGCTAACCAATAATGCGTTGTTCTTTGTTGTTCTAAAATTTTAGTTTTTGTTTTGGTTTTGTTTTTGAATTACTTTTGGTTTTAGGATGAGTCACTACTTTCCATAATTTTGTTCATTCAGGCAATAAAAGGCTTTTTTCAAAGCCACCGAAGGTAGATAATTATGTAATTGAGTATTCTTCAGGGTATGAAAATCAAAATTCTAATTAGTCCGACAGTTAGAAAATAAAAAAATAATAGACACGTATTTTTTGCTTTTTGAAATGAATGAAAATAAACAATATACTTATATTATAAAGCGTATTAAAGTTTAGGGTGAGGGACTCGTGACGTCAATATTCAGAATAAGCCCCATACAAACTGCACCGGGTTGTGACGTGTGACGTGACGTCACCGTCGCCGTTATTTTTTGTTTAAGTAAAGAAGAAAAAATACGTGTCCAATATTTTTTATCTACACGGCGGATTAAAAAAAAGGCCACTAGTCAATTGCTGATGTTTATTATATTCAATCTAGCATTAGCATGTTCAGTGTGCTTTGATTTGCTCGTTGAAGAATGAAGAAGATACCTAATATAAAGGATGGATTTCACTTCATTTACTTTACAAAATGGCTTGCCTTTGCTTGAAACCTATTGGCCTTTCACTTTACCTGATAATGGGCTTTTTAACTAAATTTTAGTTTTTAGTCCGTCTTGTAGATTAATAAGAAATATTGGACACGTATTTTTTTTTTACCTAATGAAAAAATAACGGAGATCAATTAAGCCTAATGTCGCGTGACGTCACGCCGTGCTACAGTTTATAGCACGTTATGACGTCAAGAGCCCCCACTCCTAAACTTAAATCTTAGTATTTATTCAATAAATAATTTGAAAAAGCAACAAATACCGGTCTATTATTTTTTTATTATTCAACTGAAGGACTAAAAAGAATCTTGATTTTCATACCCCGAAAACTACCCTATCCCGTAAAACTGTCATTAATCGGCGGAAAAGCAAGACCGGTTCATTTAAAACCAGTGTCAAGGTTAGAGTTGCAAGGTGCTCTTATCGCAGCTCGGTATGCTACATATTTACAGCACCGACGCACATAGGGCGCACTCTGAGGGCGTACCTAACAAAGGATGTTTTGTCTGATTCATTAACGTTTTTAAAATGACTTCGTAGTGATCCCTGTGCGTTTAAAGCCTTCGTTGCTTTTCATGTGGGAGAGATCTCCGAGATAAGTAACAGTCAGAATGGAGATATTACCTGACAGCTTTAAACGTGGCAGACGACGCTACTCGCGACGTCCATGAATTCACAAGATCATCCCGATGATTCACCGGTCCATTTTTGCCGCAGCTAATTGACCTGTGAACCGGTTGGTTCACAGGTCAATTAGCTATGACGTCTCTGCTGCGTGAACAACTTAAACGTAATTAAGAATTGGTGGGACCCTTATTCGAAAGGCAACCACTACCTACACCGGCAATCGCACATCCAGGCAATTTCAGCTCTTGGACACGCTTATTCCGCGCTAAGGCCTTGGCGCTACCGGACGAGCGCATTTTTGTGTTAATACATTTATATCTTTTCATTACTCATACTCGAAAAGTAGGTCTGAAATTGCCTGAGAAGCGGGTTGAAAGTAACACTTTCCAGCCCTAGGGAGAATCGCTTTCAACTGACAGCTGGATACTGCAGTAACTCAAGTTTTTTTTTATGTCATAGGGTGCATACTTACTGGCCAGTAGCACACCTAATGGTTGATTTATGTAAAATAAAATTCACTAATTTTTTTCTTTAGCTAATTCCGATTTTTATTTTGACTTTCCTTGCATTCGTAATGAAAAGCACAGTGTTATCCTCGGGAGAAAGACCCTTTCGAAAAGAAAGAAGAGACTTTCACCCCTAGGATAACAATGTACTATTTATTCGTCCTAATTCTTTATTACCTTGTATATTACGGTGTGAACGAAATCTGCCTCTTCTTTCTGATCTTTTAAAGGCATGTCATCTTTTTGAAAAATGTAATTTGACTCTTGAGATTTGAATTTGCTGATGAGAAAGAGACGCAGCACGCCTCGTTTCTAACGAAAGTAGATTAACAGCCGCAATCAGTCGTGTCATTGTCATGCCATTTTTAAGTAATTGTAATAATGTTAATTAAATGAATAATTGGCATTTAACTAAACATAAATAGTTAAACGCCAATTAACATTAATTTAATAGATATCTCTGAGTGCGGCAGCTGACCTTTATTTAAAAATTGTGTAATTGTGTAAAAAAAAAATCACTATTGATTGAGAAGATCAACTGCTTAAATCTTCCAGCTGCACGGGTGCTTCCAGCAACGCAGTCACATACTTAACGGCAAACATCAAACTAATAAACTGCTGATACATCACTACCACCTTAAATTTGGTCATGCTAACAACGAGCTCGTAATCAATGAGTTGCGACAGAGGTTTTTCATCCTTAGTTTGAGATAAAATGTCAGACAAGTCCCTCCAAGATGCTAGGTTTGTTGAAATCGAAAGAGCAAACCTATGAGTACTCCGGTGAGGGATCTTCCAGGCGCTAGAATGTCGTATTACAAGAAAATATTTTTTTTTTTTCCAACACAATGTGTTTTACATAATTAGCGACCAATCGACAGAAAAAACGAAAAACGACAGATAGCTCTGTTCACTTGTATCGCTGTTTGCGCTTTTCATCTCGTATATTCAGCATACATCTTTAGCTTCAACATCGGATTCTACAATAATGGCATTGAGGCGCTTTATCGCAAAACCAGGATGCCCAACCTGGATCTACTCAGACAACGAAGAATGGACGAACTTCCTTCGTTGGAGCAGCTAAACTTTTATCTGAGCTTTATTTTACATTTCTATCAAGAAAATGGATTGGAGATTTATTCCGCCTTCAGCATCAGTAAAACACAAATTACCCTGGAAGAGCGAGCTCCAAAAGAGGACATCCTGAACACCTTGCTTTTGGAGACTGAGGCAATAGTTAATCCGAGATCTCTTACATATGTCTCCGTTGACATCGATAGCGACCGCGCCATCACACCATTTTCATTTCTTATTGGCACATCAAGCTCAGTAATCTCGCATTAAAGAAGTTCAGCGATAACAATTTAGACCGCCGAGCGAAATCGCGAAAGGCACAAAGTCCGGCAGATCACTTGTCGCAGAGATTTGTCAAAGAGTAATAGTTGACTCTTGTGCCACGAAGCACCGTCGCTCCACAAGCGCCATTAAATATTGTCGTCGACGGAGCGTTACCTAGAGGATACTGGTTTCGCGGGAAAATAGTGGCCTTATATCCCGGGAGTGATAAAATAGTGCGCGTAGTACCTAGATGTAGCTACGAAAGGAGGTGTGCTGCGTCGGCCAGTTAAGAAATTGGCGTTGGTCGTCAGCGATTAATTTGGTGCTTCACGCCGTCCGGGGCCATTTTGACGACCAACCTCTTCTCTAACTGGCCGTTTTTTGTAAGATCTTTTTTATACTATTGTTAAAAAAAGTTTGTCTAGCTTTAATTTCGTTTTTCTCTTGTCAAAATATAAAGATAAAGAAATTTACACCTACAAAATCGTGCTTAGTTATTTTAAATTCTCTTTATTCTCTTCTACACAAAGACGTTCTATATAATACTTAAAATATCATTGTTTCTACATATAAAAGTCCCGTGTGAGTTTTGGAATTTCCTCAGGAACTTCAAAATAGCCTATTAATTTACTCCTTATAACATCACCAGCAGTGAAAGTTCCATCTAAATCGGTCCAACCGTTTCGGAGATTCACCTGCGTGAGTTTTGGAATTCCCGCAGAAACTCCAAAGTAGCGTAATGCTGAGACGGTGTCCATTTTGGCATCACAAAAATTGCTATACGATTCTTTTTAATTTTGATGCATGTATTATTTTTAAGAAATTCTGTGATGCCAAATAAAGTTATATCTGTGTCTAAAGTAGCCTATTTACTCATTATAACATCAGCTAATTAACTGTCCCGTCACAATAATTGGTCCAACCATTTTGATATTTCCTGCTTTTATGTAAGTCGGTTTGTAATTTATCTAAGTTACAATGGCCTTATGTCAACTGCTCAATGCGCATCAATTTTTACAAAATCTTGATTTTCCCCATGCAGGGACGTTAATTGTTGAGTTCTCATGGTACTTCACCATCAGTTCCACTACGCGATATGCACTGTGAAGAGTATAAATTGTTTAGAAACCATATTAAAATAATCTAATCGGAACCCGTGAAATACGTATTTTCCAGAGTTCAACGCATATTTTCCATTTTCTGAAGTTTTTTACTTTAAAATGCATCGGTAAGATGTATTTCGATTCTTTACTGGAACTTTTGGAAGTAAATCGACATAGTTCAACCTTCCAATTTGTGGTTATATGGCTTCACCGTTTTGACGGTGATTCTGCCAATGTCAAGTTTGAAGAGACATGGTATTTATGGTTGCTTGACCAGTGGTTCCGGAGGTAGATTGACGTTTTACTTCCACTTGAAATTCTGTAAGTAGCGTGAGACGCGACCTTAATTTCGCTTTTGGACTCAGAAGAATAACTATATTCTTCTGAGCTTTTGGATATTGAAGTTATCTGTCTGTCAGTGTCACATGACCCTGTCAATACGAGTGACATTTCTATCACATTATAAGGCGTAATTTTGTACTAGTGACGTCATTCCGCGTTTCGGCGGTAAGGTCTAAAGTAGGAACTTTGAAACGCTCTATTTAATTAATTTATGTATATATATTTTTTCTTTTTCTTGCTTTGTTTAAGTAGGCCATACATCTTTAAAATAGACTGAAAACAATTCATACAAGTACCCTATTAGATATGTCACGTATCCTTCCAGCAAAAGATATGTATCCGGACAGCATATCCATATCCGCATCTCACCAATGCATTTCGATGTAAATAACTTCAAAATAAGAAAAATACTACTTACTTGGCTGAATAGACTTAGCTTCCTTTGCCTTCCCCAGTGGGGTACAAACTATTAATATTTGTAATATCTGTATATTAGTTTGTTGTCATTTATTAGTTTTTAGTCCAATATACCTAAACCTATCTATAATTTACATTAATAAACCATGATACGGTTTTTGAACACACAGTACGCACTACAATCACAGTTATTAATTTTAAAATTTAAATACTATACAGTACACATACTAGCTAAGAAAAAACTCGCAAGCTAGTTGGTGTCTAAATAATTTGTATGGAATTTACTAGCTCTTCTGTCGCTTTAAAGCTAAATTCGATCCATAAACGAAAGGGTGCGTTTACTGCGTATATTTTTAAAGCGCTTTTTTGCTGCTTAAAAGACCTCGTCTTGAGCACGTGCTCCGTCTCACATAATCCGTAGAAACTAGAAAGAAACGAATACCTACCAAGTACCAATCTCTCGTAAGTCGTGGGTGGTCGTGGCCACTCATGGTGACTCGTGACTTGTACCTATTCCAACTCCTTCCGCTAGGAGTCGGTTCGGTTCGCTTCGGTACCTACTCGGTTCGGGAGTCGGTCGGCGTCGGACTCGGAGTTGCTGGAGTTGGTTGGTATGGGATATGTAGCGGCGTTATCATTCCAACTCCTTCCGCTCGGCTCCGATCGGCGCTCGGTTCGGTTGGTTTCGGAGTGGTCGGAGTTGGTTGGATATGGGATATGTTTAATATTTGACAAGTGAAGGACTTGTAACAACTCCGCTTCGGGATGCATATCCAAAGATATACGGGTCCGGAGTTACCCATGTCTAGTACATATCTTTAATTCAGAATCCGCATCCTTTTCATGTTATCATCGTTTCCCTACCTTCAAACTGGCAAAATGCGCAAACCGCGCGATGTCATAACAAAAAAAAAAGTAGTTTGTGCACTCAGAAGATTTTGTGCAGTTTGTGGCTTGTGCTAGTCTAGTTAATTTGTGGTGCTAGTCTAGATCACAAACTATTTAGAGATATTAGATAATTTGTGCTTATTCTACAATCGCAATTCGTAATACCTAGCCTACCCTATAAATAATGGAAGTAATTGTCCCTTGTGAGGATTTAAAGTGTGTTCAAGTGTTAATCGGCGAAAAAAAGTTAAATTCTTTAAATTTAGCTGAGAAAAAACAGTTAATTTCTTCGCCAAAACCCACACCTAATTTGTGTATTTATCATTTTAGTAACACGCGTACTCGAAGATTTAATAGATCAGTGTACAAAACTCAATGGATCACTGGCTGTTCTCATACTAATAGTTTGTATTGCTGGTGCTGCATCTTTTTTTCGGACGTTAAAAGTGTTTGGAATACATCTGGTTATAAAGATTTAAATAACTTACATAAATCCATTAAAAGGCATGCGATTTCCCAAACTCATTTGAGTTCTGTGATTTCGTTTAGTAATTTTGGGAAAAAACGAATTGAAACTTTATCACGCCAGTTATCTGAAGAAATTTCAAAATATAACATGCGGGTTGACTTTAACCGTAGTGTATTTAAAAGATTAGTCGATATGGTTTGTCATTTAGCACAACAAGAACTGCCTTTCAGAGCTCATGTTGAGTCCAAATCTCCATTAATAAAACACAATGTTTTAGAGTTAGGTTCGACAGTATCGCTTCTTTCGAAGTATGATGTCGTTTTAGAACAGCATAATATGCAGCATCAACAAAGTGGCAAACTAGGGCCGAGTTATTTATCTAACAAAATTCAAAATGATATTATTCATTCCATAGCTGATGTGATGAAAACCCACATCAATTTGCAACTTAAAAAAACAAAATTTGTTTCAATTATTATTGAAGAAACCCCTGATTTTAGTCATACAGAACAACTATGCCTAATCCTCAGATATAATTTTGGAAATGAAATTCATGACCGTTTTTTGAGTTTTATTAATGTGGCTGAATGTTGCACAGCAGACACACTTTCTAATAATATATTAAATTTGCTAAATAAATATGAATGCAACACAAAACTAGTAGCGCAAAGCTATGACGGTGCTAGTGTAATGTCTGGTGTGCGAAATGGTGTGCAACAAAAAGTAAAAGATGTTTGTCCACAAGCAATTAACATTTGGTGTGATGCACATATTTTGACCTTAGTATTGTCAAAATCATGCAACAGAATTGGGGAAGTGAGTTTATTTTTTTCAGCCCTTCGAAGTTTGTGTATTTTTTTTAATAATAGTACAAAACTAGCTGCTTTTTACGACATTCATTGCAATAAAAAATTGCCTAATGCTCCCGCAACTTGTTGGAAGTACATGTCTAGAGTAGTGAACACAGTTTTTGAACAAAAAAGTAAACTCATTACGTTATTTTCCGAGCTGTGTGACAATCCACAGGACTGGGACGGAGATACGAATTTAGCTGCAGAGAATTTTGACAACACTCTGCGATCATTTAATTTCAACTATTTTCTTTTAATTTTTCACCACATATTTGAAAAAGCTGACTGTTTGTATAATATTCTACAAAAATCACAATTTGATGTAGAATATTGTACAAACAAAATAAAGGAGTTTCAGTCATGGTTACATACTGATTTTCAGTCTGAATTTATTAAAATTTATGAAAACACTTTGCAAAATAACTCTGCACCTCGTTTAAGGCGTAACGTAACTTGCGCTCAAACAGAATATAAACGGCTTTTTGTTGAAGTAGTTGATAATATATATTCCGAAATTAATTATCGGTATTCAGAAATTTATAAATTAAAGTTTATCCAATTGCTCGACAACAACAAATTTGACTATTACTTTTCAGATTTTCCTACAGCGGCATTGGATTCGTTATTAGACATTTATGACTATTTTGACAGACAAATATTAAAAAACCAACTGAATTTTTTATATTCCACTCCAGAATTTAAAGATCTAAATATTTTCGAACTACTTGATTTTATTAATCATAATAGCCTTGAAGATGCTTTTTCTGAGCTGTTAAAGTTATTGGATCTTGTAGTTACTATTCCAGCTATAAGTTCTTCTGTAGAGTGTGCTTTTTCATCTCTTAAACGTATCCATACCTACCTAAGAAATACACAAGGTCAAGAGCGTCTTTCCGAATTATCAATGATAGCAATTGAAAAAGCGTTGTTAGTAGAACTAAAACGTTCACCAACATTTTACTCTGACGTCATTAAATTTTTCCTACAGAAAGATAGACGATTCGATTTAGAATACAAATAAAATAAAGTATTTAAATTTTAAACTCTTTATAAAATTATTTATCAACCTATTTGACCGACTTCAAAAAAGGAGGTTCTCAGTTTGACCTGTAAGTATGTTTGTTTATATATTATCTATTATTACGTATTTCTTATGTATTTAATCGTATGTGATTAGGTCAAAAACTACACCAAATTAAGAGCCTGTCCATGAGGCGTTTTACGCGCGAAAGGACTCGCGCGCTTTGTATTGCGTCCACGTTTTACGTGCGTTATGTACGCGCGTAAAACTGGGATGGACTTCAGTTTTGGAACATGGAGCCAGATGAAGCGGTTGTGTTGTGGCTTGAATACCGTCGATGGTAACGTCGTTAACAAAGAGAAAATCGACGTTTACGTGCATTCAATTTTACGAGACAGAATGACGCATAGTATGTTTCTAAAATTATACCCAAAGCTCAAAGAATAGCGAAAAGTTATGGCGCTATTGAAATAATCTGGAGATTCCATATAGCTACCCTTTTCTCAATTTCTTGAATAAAAACTTCCGTATCAAAGTTATCACGCTCTATTCTGAACTGTGGGGTTAGTCAAGTTGACATTCTACAATCATGAACGCATTGAAAACTAGAATAGAAAACTTTGATCAGCCAATCAAAACTAGCTTTACGTGACCACTTGAAAACTAGAGTTTTGATTGGCTGACCAAGTGATGACGATTCGTTACTTATGTTTTCTATGCGTTAACGTATGTAGAATGTCAAATACGTCCACTCGCCACGGACACGCGCATAGTTCGGCACAGAGCAAATAATCACTACGTTTTAAGAGTAGGCACTTCCATACCAATCGCTGAACCGATCTATGAAAGCATTTTGTGTCAACCATACCAATGCAATGTATGACGCGGTCACAGAAATTTAGTTAAGTATTCCAAAGTTGGTAAAGAAGTTCGCGCATAAATCCATAGTAACTTTTGGTTCAAGGGAGCGTGGTTCTGGGTTTCACCGCTGCACTCAGAGTCGACTTTAATGATTACTTAGTTTTAAAACAAAACTGCCGCAATCAGAAAAGTTTCTAAAATTAATGTTAATTGGCATTTAACTAATTAAGTTACATCTCATTAAATGCCAATTCACATTAATTTACTGAACGTCTCTGATTGCGGCAATTTTGTTTTAAAAATCTATACTTAACTAAAATCATTAAAGTCGACTCTGAGCGCGCGGCGGTCAGATATTAAAAAAAGTACTCTGTCTGTGGTTCTGGGCGCAGTATCGGCGCCGCGCGCCGGAGTATCTCGAGTCGCGCGACGCTCGCGCGTAACGAGAGTCCCGCTCATTGCAAGCGTTTTACGCGCGTGTGAGGGAACGCTCGAGAGCATCTGGACGCGATGTATGTTGCTCTAGTATCTCGAGAACGCGCGAAGGCCTACGCGCGAGTGGACACGCGCGTAAAACGCGTCATCTGGACAGGCTCTAAGTGGGTACTTACCCATCACTAAAAAATACTAAATCTAGATAGATATTTTAGCCTTTAGGTACTAATATTATAAAGAGCCTGAGTTTGTGACGTTGTAAGCTTGGGGTAACCGCTGGATCTACTGAATCGATTTTGAAAATCATTTCAGTTAGAGGCAGCTAGGAGTGATCTTGAGTGACATAGGGTACTTGTATTGTACTGTATATTGTATAAAAAATTCATCCCTATTTCCCTTAGTCACGGAATCACGCGTGAACGGTTGGACCGATTTCACTAATTCTTTTTTTGTAGTGTTGTTTATTGTAACAAAAAGAAGAATAAAAGCAGTTTGGAATGCCTGCAGGAATTCCGAAATTCACCCGGGTGAATCTCCGAAACGGTTGAACCGATTTTGACGGGACTTTCACTGCTAATCTTCTGATTTTATAAGGAGTAAATTAGGCTACTTTGGAGTTCCGAAACTCACGCCGATGAAACCGCGGGGCAAAGCTAGTGAAAAAAAATAAAAGTTATTTACTCATCCCAAAATATAAAGTATAAATAGTATAATAAAAAAATATTACCCAAAACAAAAAAAAATGCGTATCTATCACTAAAAAGTATAAAATTAAAAACAATAACTGGAACGAAAATGATTACCTAGTACCTACTCAATTTCTTTTTTTTTTTTTAAAGAAAACCACCTTCAAAAATTTAGGTACTTTTTGACGGTGACTTTTTTCTTTAAAAAAAAAACCACTGAAAATTACAAAATATTTTTTATAAACCCAACCCCTATTATTTTGGTACGTTTACCTACTCAGTTTTTGAAGTTATTTGTTTTGTTAGTAGGTGCCAAACTAACAAAACAAAAAAGTATAAGTAGGGTACTTGCATGATTGCAATTTATAATAAGAAATTGTGTTAATATATCAAAAATAGAGCCTTAGAAAAGCATTATCGTGAAAGATTTACTAAAAAATTATCAATAGTTTCCAAAATATTCAACTTTTAATTTTGTGAAACGGAACGTTGTAACGAAACACCAATCAAAGCCAGGGAAGAAAACCTCTTTTTGGGAAGGAAAAAGAAACTCAAGTGCAAACAGTCAACACATATTTTCCTTTTTCTGAAGTTTTTTTACTTTAAAATGCATCGGTAAGATGCATTTCGATTCTCTACTAGAACTTTTGGAAGTAACTTGACCAGTTCAACAAGTTAATTTCGCTTTTGGATATTGAAGTTATCTGCTATTGTCACATGACCCTGTTAATACGACAGTGACATCGCTATCACAGATTAATAAGGCGTAATTTTTAAGTAGTGACGTCATTCCGCGTTTTGGCGGTAAAGTCAAAAGTAGGAACTTTGAAACGCTCTATTTTATGCATATTTTTTTTCTTTTTCTTGCTTTGTAGTAGGTATATATATATCTTTAAAATAGACTGAAAAAAAAATTCTTGCAAATACCCCATTCTGTAGGGGGAGCACTAAAAATTACTACGACGAATCTACCAAGCTACCTAACCGAATAATGCGTTGTTCTTTGTTGTACTAAAATTTTAGTTTTTGTTTTGGTTTTTTATAAGTTTTGAATTACTTTTGACTTTAGCTTTAGCAAGGGTTACTACTTTCCATAACTTTGTTCATTTAGGCAAATTAAAAGGCTTTTATCAAAGCCACTGAAGGTATGTAATTGCTGATAATTAATATGTTTATTATATTCAATCTAGCATTAGCATGTTCAGTGTGCTTTGATTTGCTCGTTGAAGAATAAAGGAGATACCTACAAGATGGATTTCACTTCATTTTCTTAACAAAATGACTTGCCCTTGCCTGGGACCTATTGGCTTTGTCTGATAATAATAGGCTATTTGACTAAATTTTTATTTTTAGTCCGTCCTGTAGATTTATAAAAAATATTAGACACGTATTTTTTATTTCTTTACGTAAACAAAAAATAACGGAGATACGTTGAGTCAAAATGTCACGTGACTTCACAAGCAGGTGCGGTTTTTACCTGCATAGTGCATATGACGCTACGACCCCCACTCCCAAACTTTAATGCGCTTTAGCCAAGTATACTTTCATTAATTTGAAAAAGCAATATATACGTGTCTATTATTTTTTTATTATGTAACTGACGGACTAAATAGAATTTAGAAAAAAAATGGTCAAATAGCCTATTCCGTAACTGTCATTCATCGGCGGAAAAGCAAGACTGGTTCCTTTAAAACCAGTGTCGTTAGAGTTGCAAGTTGCTCTTATCGCAGCTCGGTATGCTATTTACAGCACCGACTCGCGATGTAGGTAGGTACATAGGCGCAAGCCTAACATAAAAGTATTTTTGGTCTGATTCATTAACAGTAAAAAGACTTCGTAGTGATCCCTGTACGTTAAGCCTTCGTTGCTTTTCACTTGAAAGAAATCTTCGAGATAATTATGTAATAGTCGGAATTGGAAGAAAAATGTAGTGCAATAGTTAAATTATAAAAATAGTAAATTTAAATGTTGGTAATGTAGTTCGTATTCGTTCTAAATAATTTAATGGTCAGTAGCTATATCTACTACAGGTGTTATTCCTCCAGAGGGCACTGTGTATACCTATCTACTATCTCGGCGACTGTAATGTCACGACAAACTTATGTAAGTTTAGTTACATGAAAATCATAATTTCTGTACCTTTTTCTTGAATAAATAAATTAATAAACAAATAAATAATAATTGGAGCTATTACCCGACAGCTTTAAACGTGGCAGACGATGCTACTCGCGACGTCCATGAATTCACAAGATCAACCCGATGATTCACCGGCCCATTTTTAGGGTTCTGTAGCCAAATGGCAAAAAACGGAACCCTTATGGATTCGTCATGTCTGTCTGTCTGTTTGTCTGTCTGTCCGTCACAGCCACTTTTTTCCGAAACTAATTATAGTTTCGGAAAAAAGTGGCATTTTAGAAAAAAATTATATTAGAAACCTCAATATCATTTTTGAAGACCTATCCATAGATATGGACGTATGGGTATGATGAAAAAAAAAATTTTTGAGTTTCAGTTCTAAGTATGGGGACCCCCAAAATGTATTGTTCTTTTTTTTCTAGTATTTTTGTGTGAAAATCTTAATGCGGTTCACAGAATACATATACTTACCAAGTTTCAACAGTATAGGTTTTTTTTTTTCATCAAACCCATACGTGACGTTTTATATGATGACGTTTTAACGATATTGAGGTTTGTAATATAATTTTTTTCTAAACTGAATAGTTTGCGCGAGAGACACTTCCAAAGTGATAAATTGTGTATCCCCCCCTCTGTAACTTCTAAAATAAGAGACTAATAAAACTAAAAAAAATATATAATGTACATTACCATGCAAACTTCCACCGAAAATTGGTTTGAACGAGATCTGTAGTTTTTTTTAATACCGACGTCATACATAAATCGTAAGTAAACCACAAAAAAAACACTATTATTAAAACATAGATCAAAGTTACAACGAACTTTTATATTATTATGTTGCTGCTACGGAACCCTTCATGGGCGAGTCCGACTCGCACTTGGCCGCTTTTCCACGACGTCTCTGGTGCCTGAACAACTTAAAAGTAATTAAGAACTTGCTCGGACCCTTTTCGAAAGACAACAGCTGCCTTCACCGGTAGTCGCATATCCAGAGTAGGTATTTCAGCTCTTGGACACGCTTATTCCGCGCTACGGGACGAGTGCATTTTATTATATTATTAAATTTTTATCTTTTATTCGTCCAATTCTTTATTACTTCGTAAATTACGGTGTGAGCGAAATCTTTCTGATCTTTTAAATGCAGAGTGACTTCTTTTTTGGAAAATGCTATTTGATTCATTTGCTGATGAGAAAGAAACGCAGCACGCCCCGTTTCTAACGAAAGTAGATTAACGACCGAAATCAGAGTCGTTTTAAAGATTACATCATTTTTGAGTAATTGTAATAAATAAAGTAAATAATGTTAATAAAATGAATGTTAATTGGCATTTAACTTAATTTAATTTATTTACTTAAATGCCAATTTACATCCATTCATAATAAACGTCTCTGAGTGCGGCAGTTTCTTTTTAAATCTTTATTTAAAAATTATGTAATCGTATAAAAAGGTTTCACTATTTATTGAGAAGATCAACTGCGCACGGGTGCTTCCAGTGACGTAGAGTCACGTACCTAACATCAAACTAATAAACTGCTGATACATCACTAGGTACCACGTTAAAGTTGGTCATGTTAACGACGAGCTCGTGATCAATGAATTGCGTCGGAGGTTATTATCCTTAGTTTGAGATAAACTGTCAGACAAGTCCCCCAAAGATTGGCAGGTTTGATGAGATCGAAAGAGCAGACCTAGGTACTCCGGTGTGAGATCTTCCAGACGCTAGAATGTAGTATCACAAGAAGAAAGAAAAGAGATTTATTTGCCAACACAATGTGTTTAGCATAATTAGCGACCATTCACCAAAGTTGACCTTGATTATTTTAGTCCAGTGAAGGTAACAATGCGCAGAAAAAACGAAAAACGACGGATAGCCCTGTTCACTTGTATCGCTGTTCGCGCTGTTCATCTCGAGATTGTAGCTTTAACTTCGGATTCTACAATAATGGCATTGAGGCGCTTTATCGCAAAACGAAGATGCCCAACCTGGTTCTACTCAGACAACGAAGAATGAACTTGTTGGAGCAGCTAAACTGTTATCTGAGCTTTATGTTTACATTCCTATCAAGAAAATCGATTGGAGATTTATTCCGCCATCAGTAGCAGTAAAACATCAATTACCCTGAAAGAGTGAGTTCCAAAAGAGGACATCCTGAACACCTTGCTTTTGAAGGCGGAGGCAATAGTTAAACCGAAGTCTTACACATGTCTCCGTTGACATCGATAGCGACCACGCCATCACATCGTTTTCATTTCTTATTAGCACATCAAGCTACGATAATCTCGCATTAAATGAGTTCAGCGATAACAATTTAGACCGCCGAGCGAAATCGCGAAAGGTACAGCGTTCGGCAGATCACTTATCGCAGAGATTTGTCAAAGAGTAATTGCTGACTCTTGTGCCACGAAGCACAGTCGCTCCAAAAGCGCCATTAAATATAGGTAGATCTAGTTCTACTCGGCGACGGAACGTTACCCAGAGGATGCTGGTTTCGCGGGAAATAGTGACTTTGTATCCAGGGAGTGATAAAATAGTGCGCGTAGTAGATGTAGCTACGAAAGGAGGTGTGCTGCGTCGGCCAGTTAAGAAATTGGCGTTGGTCGTCATCGATTAATTTGGTGCTTCACACCGCCCGGGACCACTTTGACGACCAACCTCTTGTCTAACTGGCCGTTTTTTGTAAAATCTTTTTTATACTATTGTTAAAAAAAGTTTTGTCTAGCTTTAATTTCGTTTTTCTCTTGTCAAAATATAAAAAAAATTACACCTACAAAATAGTATTTAGTTATTTTAAATTCTCTTTATTCTTTTCTACACAAAGACATTCTAATAATACTTGAAATATCATTGTTTCTACATATAAAAGACCCGTGTGAGTTTTGAAATTTCCTCAAGAACTTCAAAGTAGCCTATTTACTCCTTAGAACATCACCAGCAGTGAAAGTTCTGTCTAAATCGGTCCAACTGTTTCGGAGATTCACCCGCGTGAGTTTTGGAATTCCCACAGGAACTCCAAAGTAGCCTAATGCTGAGACGGTGTCCATTTTGACATCACAATAATTGCTATACGATTATTTTTTATTTTGATGCATGTATGTATTATTTTTAAGAAATTCTGTGATGCCAAATAAAGTTATGTCTGTGTCTAAAGTAGCCTATTTACTCATTATAACATCAGCTAATTAACTGTCCCGTCACAATAATTGGTCCAACCATTTTGATACCATTGTATCTAGACATTGAGTACCTAGTTCCGATGACCGTCTGTGGTCTTCATCTTCAGTTCCACTTCTCCAAATTTTGCTTTCCGAAAGAAAATGAGCGCTTTACTATAAAAAATACCCAAATCGCTATAGGTGTGCCTATATTATTTATTTATTTATTGGTTTGCCAATATTTGAAGATTTCCATCAATTTCTCTAAGATCCCATCATCAGATCCCGACTTGGTGACAATGGGACCAACTTGAAAGCATACCCATTCAAACAAAAGAAGAATTTTCCAAATCGTACATACCTACAGCTGAACACAGAACCGCCTTCTTTTTGGAAGTCTGTCAAAAAGAGCACAATGCAAGCGCAGATGTTAGAAGTGTGTATAAAAAATGCATTTTGTTTATTCAAGAAATTTTTATTGATTGTATCAAACTTTATTTATGATTACCAATATTTCAACAATTCTAAAACAAAAATAATTCGATGGCACTATTATCACAAATAAGGTTGCCATCCAGGGAACAAGCGGCACAAGTTGGCCGGATCTGTTGCAGTTTGAATAAGATGTGCCACTTGTCCGGGCACGGCCACGCCGCCCGCAACACCGCCCTCCGTGCCGTTAAGTTTGCTCCTGACGGTGAGCAATGCGCGCTCCGCCAGACTGCCGTCGCCTGTAGCTGATAATGATAATAATCAATTATCTGATTCGGAATCATTGCCAATAGACAAGCATCAATGTGTAAAACAAGAAATGATGATTAATGGGCGTGGGGCAAGGACCGATACACTATGACCATTATAAACCGTGCTAAGATAACACGCCACAAAAACTGTTAACCCCCTCCCCTCTCTCCCTCCTAAATGAGTTTCCAGCACAACCTCGATTCAAAGAATAGATGCTCCATTAACCAGTTAACCTACTAAGCAAACAAAGACATTCAACAGAAACATATTGTATATACTGTGCAATAAAGAATAAATAAATAAATAAATAAATATTGATATATTTCATATCGCACATTGGTTTTATAATGGAGAAGTTTAAAACAAAATTGCCGCGATCAGATACGTTAATTAAATTAATGTTAATTGACATTTAACTAAATTTAACTTAACTAGTCAAATGCCAATTAACATTAATGAATGTCTCTGATTGCGGCAATTTTTTTATAAAATCTACTTAAAATTAAGCAATCATTAAAACGACTTGAGTGCTGCCGTTAGCGATCAATATTTTACTTTAGAAACAGATTTTGCAATTACCGCCGGTGGTCTGCGTGACGGGCATGTTCTGCTGAGCTGTGGTCACGGTCCAGGAGTACAAGGGGTCGCACAGCAACACCCTCAGTATAGTCAGTAACGTCTCCTGGTTGTCACGCAACAACTGCATTGTCTTCTCACAGGATCTGAAATATATTTATTTAGATAACCCTTCGCTAAGGGCTAACCTTAAAAAAGCCAAAAAATTATACTTGTTTTATATGGACTATCAAATAGGCAATATATGTTAACGGCTGAACCGATTTAGATGGAACTTAGGACATTATCACGGATTCACATCATTCTCATCCCTAATCTTGAAATTCACGCGGATTGGATCTCTTGTTTTACATCATAATATGTATCTATTTAATAAGAATTACAGAACATGAAAAAACTACATACTTTCGAAATATGCCTTCAACACCACTGCTACCGAATCCAGCGATCATATCTTGTGTCAAGCGAAAGGGTATAGTTTCAGGCGTAGGCAGAGTTTTTCCTTGATCAAATGCGATGCCTGAAAATTAATTGCCAGAATGGAATTCATGTACATAGTAATACAGGTTTCTTTCAACAATAATAAATACAATAACCATTCAGAGGTCAACTTTGCTCATTATTTTACAGTATTTTTTTTGGACCAATGGATAAACCGTTTTTTTATTTACCAAAATCAATGTGGATCACTTCTGCAGTTTTCTCATCAATCAAAATGTTTTGCACGTGTCTGTCGCCCAGGCCCAGGATGTAGCCCACCATGGACGACGCGGCCACACTGGAAATGACGTCACAATCGTAAATGTTATTTGAGTACTAGCTGTTCCCCGCGATTTCACCCTCGTTCGGAATCATTTCGGAAATCCCGCGGGTAATCTGAAATAAAAGTACTTACTACCCTATATTTTTTTTGTACCTACCCGCGACAACGTGTAGGTAGTATGAAAAATTTAATGTAGTTTCTTCCGCGTTAATTTCGGAGTCCCCGTGGGAATCCCGGGATAAAAAGTACCCTATGTCCTTCTCTGTACCCCTGAATACGTGTATGCAAAATCCCATGATGATCTTTTAAGCCGTTAAGCCGTGAAAGAGTAACAAACAAACGAACCGCATTTATAATATTGGTAATTCAGACGAACTAAAAACTCAAGACGGAAAACTGTCAACAAAAAAGTGAAGCCGGTTTCGTAAACATGTGAGCATTTAGTGAGTGTTGCCGTGCAGTGAAAACTTATCACCCAAAATTGTTAAGTTCTAGAAAGATGAATGGATAAGTAAATAGATAAGTTAGTATTTTTTTAAGTTGTATATTCGAGAACATTAAAAATATAGGCATTGATGTTATGATAAAATATGGATAAAAAAATTAATGCC
This sequence comes from Zygaena filipendulae, assembly GCA_907165275.2. Taxonomy (NCBI): domain Eukaryota; kingdom Metazoa; phylum Arthropoda; class Insecta; order Lepidoptera; family Zygaenidae; genus Zygaena; species Zygaena filipendulae. Next base: position 8,062,675 of record OU015649.1, read on the forward strand.
TATTTACACTTACATTAATTTTATGAATAAAGTTAAAAAAGTAGTATTTATAAAGTTAAAATCGGAATAGGTAAATGAAAGTGTTACATTACGTTCTACGTCACATTAACTTACCCAAAAAACGGGGACTATTGTGACGCTCACTAGTAGCAACACTTTCGAAAGTTGTGTAGGTTTTGTGTTGCAAGTTGTAATAAATTAATAAAATTGATATTTTATTAAAAATGTGGTTCTATCCTGCTTTTTATTTTTCGAAGATTGGTTGTTACACCCTCTCACTACAAAATTCGGCATTTTTTCTTTACAAAATAGGAATTATTACAGCGACACTCCGCGCGCCGGAATAGCTCGACTGACAAGGTAAGGCGTAGTTTCGCTATATTATGTGTGTGCGTGTAACTGTGCATGTATACGCCGAGGCGTAGTTTTATCGGCTTCACTTCTTTGTTCACAGCGCTCCGTCTTGACTTTGGTCTTGATTTCGTCTGAGATTGGTAAAGGCTTTTAGTTGTGACCCACCCACCCACCAAGCAAGTAGCAGCATTGTTTTTTTATGCTGTTTTGTAACTAGGTATATTTAAGTTTTTATTTATCTTAAACGACTAATTCTGGGTGTTTTTGCATTTCGTGAGTAGAATCATCTCATAGAAGAAAAGGGGGTTGTTGCTATTTTTGTATTATTTCACCTAGGTATTCTACTTCTAGATTAAATTTTGGTTTCAAAATAGTTTTCAGGCTAAAAGGTTCACCTGATTTCAAGTGATGATTCCTGATGTATCCCGAAAAATTGGTTTTAATTGATCGAAATAAAGCACTTCCGCCGTTAATCGGGGCGACGGCTCCACTGTAAACTGTAACACTGGCTCCCCACGCCTGATGATAATGACACAATTTTGACACAAAACATTACCTTTTCGTGTACGCCAGCCGCCTCTCGTACCACGTCACGGGGTCGTGGTAGTGCTCCGTGAAGAAGCAGTGGAACACCGGCCTCAGCTCGCGCAGTATGCTCGCGAACACCGCCAGCTTTACCTGGTTGCTCGATTTGTGGCACTCGTTAAGTTTCGAGCGTGCCAGACTACAGGAGATGTCCTGCAACATGTTTTTAATTTTAAATAATATTAATGAACTAACTCACACTCCGGGAGAAAGGCGTAAACTTAAGGATACTATATATGGGTAAATGTTCAATTATGCAATCAATTTAATAATAATACTTGGACATTATCATCTAAGATAATTTCTACCTAGGTCAAAACTAAGCAGAGCTTTTTGAATACCAAGAATTTGCAAATTCCTGCCGGATTTGCCAGGAATTCGGAAAGTGCTATCAGAAAAATTAGGTACCATTATCGATTTATACATACCTATAAGTGATTTCTTTATTTTCAGTCATATTTAGTAAATACGTGAATTACGAGCAACTATATTCAATTTATCCTATATATCGTGCTAATATGCCAAATAAATGTGATCTAAATGCGATTATGAATGCTGTTATGTTTTGTTTAATTTTACGTTATTTTGGATAAAGATCGAGGGAGCTAGATTGATAATAATGATCGCACAGAAGTCATCGTAGTGAAGATCCTTGGGAAGTGCTCTGTAACCCGGAATTCCCGCGGGAACTCCGAAATTACCGCGGGGAACAACTATTTAATATAATAGTGTTTTGTACAGTCGGTGTGTAGGCAGTTTAGTTCTATATTGATCACCTGTGGGCGGTGGCGCGCGTGGGCGCCCGCCAGGTAGGCGCCGAGCGGCAGCGTGCCCTCGCACCACTGCAGCACGCCCGACCGCCGCGACAGAGGCACCACCTGCCGCCGCCGCCACGGGCCACCACAACACAACACAAACATCACCACTTCTTTTGTTTATGCATTTACGAGTGCGTCTAGAGCGCCAGTGATAAGTAGTTCTTTGTTTATGTTATCTAGCTAGCCAGTGGTAAATGATTCTCTTTTTTAACTTAGCGTAGTAAATCTTAGACTGTATATGTGAAATAAAGAAAACATTTACATAAACTTACAAAATCCGATTTTCAGCTACTAATTGTTCAAGAGTTTCGAGGTAAAATCAGCACCTAACATCAACAACTTTAAAACAGATTGGATAAATATTTAAAACAATTAAATGATAAAAATAATGGATAACTAGATACAGGGCACGTATCAGTTGCTTCAAGTGCTGCCTGCTTTAGAAATAAATAAAGGTCAGTATCTTTTGTCGCGCAAAGCGCGAGATGTCATGCGAAACAACTGAGAATTCTAACATTATGTTATAGCAACACTGTTATTTAGTTTGTACCCACATAGCCATGTAATAAATCAAAATCCCTCGCAATCGTTGGCGTGTCAGTGTCATGCCAGGCGAGAAGGCTAGCCGCATACTTGTAAGTAACCATACCATAACTTCTACATCAACTAAACTTCTTGTGAATTCCACACAACTATGGGTTTTTTTTTGTCGAACAAGTATTGTGTTGACAGTATGCGCAAGTTCTATGATCACAGTATATTCCTATAAACTTATGAAACACAACAAAGTTTTTCAAATAAAAATTGTATGTATGAGCCAAGCCTATAGGAACAATAGGAACAAAAGGTATACTGTTCTCTATTTGTCTATTTTTTCTAAGGGATGTAGATATCAAGCAATGTATCGAGATAGTATCACCGGTAAACCGTATGAATTTATCAACTTTAATTTTTGTAAAAAAGACTAACCTTATGTCTCTTGATAAATTATTTTATTATGGCTATTGTGCTAAGTTTTGTTGTTTGTTTTTGCGAATCATATTACTGCTTTATTGGACATTTGTCTACTACATAGTAATGAATAAGTAAAACAACAGTTAATTTAACATAACGGTAACGGTACATATCGGTTTCTAGGGTATACAACAAAGATAAAACATAATATAAGTACTATGTTGTATGCACTATGCAGATTTCGGCAAAGCTTGTGCTTTTGTAATAATTGCGCAGTTAAGTTCAAGCGTCAGTAAAAGTTAATTTTCTGGTTTAACGTGAAGTGTTTAAAATACTATACCTAGGTGATCGGTTTGGTCGTTTAGTCGTGAAGGCGTGACAAACGAACAAACGAGCTCACTCACGCATTATAATATTAGTAAGGATAGTAGCGAGACTATATCACTCTACGAGGTGATTTTTTGCGAATTTCTAATGTAGTCGGTCGTGGGGTATCGAATATCGATGCTTGTTCGATACCGATAGAAAAGTATCGGTACTTAGTAGTTAGTACTTACTCCTATCGAATCGATCAAATTTTCGTAATAAAATTTGGAATAAATTAAATAAAAGCAACAAGATGACGTATACTTTGAAATTGATTTTATGGCTACTCTATTAGCCGCCGCCACCGGCGGCGGCGCCGTAGCGCGATGCGCTCATTCATTTTTCGTACACAGCCGTAGGTAGGTATTTACGAAGGTTACAATGTACCTACAGCTGACCGAGGTCTTTCACCCCGCTGCAAGATCACCGCGTGCGCCGCTCAATGTACGCGACCCTTGATAATTATTACAAATAGACAGTATATACATAGATATTTTGGTGATTAAAAAAAAAAAAAAAGAAAAAAAAAAAAGAAAAAAAATTTTGCAATGTCGTTCTATTAGGGATACCTACTGAACTACAAAATTTTTTGCGCAATGCTTAGAGAATATTCCTGTATTTACACTAAATCTAACCCTGTCGACATCGCGACAAGAGAGAGAGAGAAATAATTATGATACAATGGCCTTGAGTTCCTAATAAAGAAGAAGAAACCTACTGGACTATGAAACAGTACCATGTTGCGACAAAATGGACCTTTTTTTTCTGTTCGGGAGGGCCGCAGGAATGCGGCCAGGATATTATTGCTCGTGAGAGAGAAGTCCTGAATGAGGAAAGCCAGGATATGAGTATAGACGAGATAGAGGCTCTGGACAATGACATACAGGACAGATATTCTGGTAATCTAACACTGTTTCTACTCTGACGCAGTTTATACGATACAAGTAACTTTGCTTTATCTATCTGGTAATAATGTAACGTATTACGTAAGTGTTAACTTATAATGGTATATAATGGAACGCTAATCTCAAGGTTCCGGGTTCGATTCCCGGTGGGGGTGCACTTTGTGTGATGAACATAACTTTGTGTGTGTGGTTCCACTTTCCAGTGTGGGTATGTTTATATATCTATAGTGTGATATATATGTAATGCCACGTAATGCAAATACACATGTATGTAGTACGTGCCACGTTTGATTGGTTTCCACGATACAAGCTAATAATGGCTTACTGTGGGATCGAGTGGATCTGTGTGTTGTGAGGTGGTTTATTATTACATATTATTATTATCTGTATGTTGACCATAAGTGTATGATATTTGGAAAGATGAGGAAACTGTTGAAAATTAATATTATTTCTATCCCTCCCGTCCGGCTAGACCGGAGCAAGTCGACCGATGCCCAAGTAGATTGAAGGTGCATAGCCATTAGAAATCAGTATACTGCAAACGAATACCAGAATTTTACTCGACATGGATTTGCAACCATGCAAGGGTAACGAGATGGAAAGGCACCCGGTAAAACCGAATCATGAATGTATGTGGCATAGCCACAAGCAAGAGGCAAGACCTCACCGTGAATGTATGTGGCATAGCCACAAGCAAGAGGCAAGACCTCACCGTTAAAGTATATGAATGTATGTGGCACAGCCACAAGCAAGAGGCAAGACCTCTCCGTTAAAATATACCTATGAATAATTCTAAAAAGAGTGGAATAAATCTGGTCGACTCATCCTTCCACTGTCATGCTAAAAGTGTATCATATTATATCATGTCATCTTCACATTAATATGAACTCAGAGTTAAGTATATCTCACACTATTGCATTAAAGCTCTTTCTACTCTGGGAGTGTCGCGCAAAGCGCGAGATGTCATGCGAAACAACTGAGAATTCTAACATTATGTTATAGCAACACTGTTATTTAGTTTGTACCCACATAGCCATGTAATAAATCAAAATCCCTCGCAATCGTTGGCGTGTCAGTGTCATGCAAGGCGAGCGCCTTTTGGTAGTCACTCTGCTCGACTTGAGTGATCGTAAGAAGTGTTCTATTTCTATTGTATGTATGGTATATATGTGCGATTGTTTGCTTGTTTGTATACTTTATTGAGCATAAACAAAGTTTTTACAAGCTGATAAAATCAAAACAAATAGGTAATTTATGCTCAAAGGCGGACTTATCCCGCGAGGGGATTTCTTCCAGTCAACCTTTGAAAAATCGAATGGAATTGAAGAAAACATTGGCGGGAGAAGAGATAAATAGAAAGGAGGTTGACAAACATAAAAATAATGGTTCGATAGAATCAAGACGGGATAAAAAAGGAAAGGAAATAAAAGAAAAGTTGTAAAATAAATAGATGAGAAAAAATAAGGAAGGCATAATATATAACAATATAAATAAAATACATATCTGCATATACAGTAATATATCAATACATATAAACTACTACATATAAACTATAATTGTAATTATTGATGAGTGGTAGTATACAGAGCTCCGAATGCTGTGCAGGACGTATTCAAGGCGAGGCTCTTTTTACGTTGGTCATTAAAAGTGTCGCGACCGAAAAACGCGCGCGTCGAGTGGGTCTCCATAGCGAGAGGCGCTCGGCGCCCTCCTGCGCCTGTAAGAAATGCGCACCCTACATCATAGTAGATACACCTCTGACTGCAATTCGAACCAGAGAGAAAATCCTGGAGTGGACAAGTCACCTGCTCACACTTTTGCATTAAACCTCTTTCTGCTTTTGGGAGTGTCGCGCACAGCGCGATTTGCCATGTAACAATTGGTTTGTATCAACACTAATTATTGTACTGTCAATCTATATTTTGTGGTGTGGCAACACTTTGCTTATGCTCGAACAAAAGTGTGGGTAGAGGGACATACAAGCGCGGGATGACCGCGACCGCGTGGAATAGACAATATCTAAACAAGCAGCGTAATGTGAGGTCGTCCAGCTCGGAGTGTAAAAGGAAAGCACTGGATTGACGAATAAAGGGCAGGACGATCGGGACCGCGCGGATTAGAGGCAATGCCGGAAAAGGTAGCGTAAGGTGAGGTCGTCCGGCCCGGAGTAAGTTACAAAGGCACTGGGTGAGTCGTCACTAATATTATATTGTAGTCAACATTCTAATACAATAGATTCAGAGAATGGTGAAGCGACTGACTAGTCACTGGGAAACTCCATAATCTATAATAAGTTCAATCTTGCAGTACAATGTACATTTGGTAGTCAAGGACATTGAACTGGGAGCCCCAGGCTCAAATGGGTGTGTACCGGAAGCACACAGGCGAATCATTGTAAGGTCGTCTACATGAAGTTGGGAATGGGCAGGACTAAGGGGAAGGAGGAGGTCCTCGTGGGGGCACAGCCCCCATGTCCGACTGGTGTCAGGAAAGGTAGAAGAAACCTTGATTTACAGCATGCACGCAGGCTCAAGACAGACTAGAGCCTGCAGAATAAATCGGAATAACGTAAGACACCAGGACACGGTCAGACGTGTTCAGATCGGAGCTGTAGACGACCAGGGAGGGTCACTACTCACTCTGGGTAGACCAGACCCTCATGACAGAACAATGCGAAGCCACATGGATTAGAGATCATAACGTAAAGCTCACATTGAAGAGATGATACATAATTTCTTAGTGACTGGTTGGTCGTCTCATCATTATATTACCACGCTTTACATTTCATGGATTGTGCGAGAATATATTATATAGATATTTGTCGTCCGTGTAAACCTGTACTTAATGGAATTCAGGCAAACATAACTCGGGATAGTGCAGACGGCACGACATCTTTAACGTTACTCTCAAACTTGATAAACTCTAAAAAAATTAAGAAAACAAAGACTTGAGAGCGTATCAAGTTTTGAGTAGCGATTATAAACACGGATTCTAGAGTGTAATAGATATACGTAGAATTGCTACTGGAGTAGAGCAGTAGATTGTACGATTTTATATTGCTATCAGGAGTGATTCTGTCACTCTTTAAACTAAATGAAACCTGAAACTCTAAGCAACTCATCGGTATGGAAAGTGCCTTGCGAAGTGCAGAACGACTACATGAATATCTTTTTATCGTGTCAAGTTTGTGACCACTGCTATTTGAGTTTTGAGCGACAATAACAAAAAAAATGATAACGACTTCAAAAGTTCCGTTATCTGTCTCCTCAAACTCATCATCAGATCTATATGAAAAAATGGGACAATTTCAGAATAACCCCTACATCTAAAACCCCTTCAGACCAAAAAGAGAATTTGCAAATCCGTCTATATATGATGGAGTTATGCCCGAACATACATAAAAAGAATCTACTATCTTTAAACGAGCAATTCTTGTCTTTAATATAATCTGAATCTCGGAAACGGCTCCATCGATTTTCATGAAATTTAGTATGCAGGGGGTTTCGGGGGCGATTAAGCGATCTAGCTATAGGTTTAATTTTTAGAAAACGTCGTTTTATCCGGTTTTCAGGCAATGACAAATGAGTGTTTGTTTTTCTACTTAACAACAGATGGCGCTATACACAACGAGCGAAGCTCGGTGATCCGGATATTAATGATAATAGCTAGAGCTTATCTAAGCTAAAATGACGCGCCCCTCCATCGGGCATACGCACACGCACAACCGTTAAAATATCGATACGACAAGGACATTATAAATCTGGTCTTGCCATTCGTCCTCAGTTGCCGCATAGTGTCGCCGCACTCACACTATTCAAGAGATATTATCAATACAATATGATACCGCACATCTAAAACTGCTTATTGAGAAGTGGGGCGTGTCATTGTAGTTTAGATAAGTTCTACAAACATCCGAATTGATAACGTCCTCCTTTTTGAAGGCGGTTAAAAATAGAGATTCAGGAGGGAATGGCGTGAACAATTGTTTGTACTATAATTACTTTGTACGTGCGTATGAGCAGGTTGCTTCGTTTGGTGACGGTGTTTTTCTCCAGCAGCGTGTTCACGATGGTAAACACTTGTTGCATCACCGCGTCTTGCCTTAAGTCGTCCTGACCCTGAAAATATATACATATTAATTAGATAAATTAGATTCATGCTTTTAACTTCACCAGAATAATTTTCAATAAAGTATTCATGTTTCATATCTCACCTTTATCAACATAGTATGCTGGCGTCCATCAGAGCTTCGACATATGATCTTCTTTGGGCAATTTATTCCTCCGACGAGTTCAAAGTGGTCGTCAAAGGAAGCCAGTGCTGGACAATTAAACAAATAAGCTAAGTATTGGAAGAAACCACACAAATACTACACACGGTACACACAACCAAATCACCCTTTAGGATACATTAGACCCTTTTATTCTGAACGTCATGAATGTTCTTTTCCCTGAAGTTTTTCCCTATCCACAGAACAGATAAGAAAAATATATAAATGGTAGACAATGTTCTGTCGATCTCATGTAAAATTTAGAAGTCCCAAACCTAATTTCTGCTTCGTTCCTCCGAGGAAACAGGACTTAACTTTACCATTGAACAGAGGTCAGAGATATACACCTCAAACAGACCAAACGATATCGTTGGAATGGATCGAAATAGATATTATTTTAGACAATAGTTTTAAATTTAGAATAAGTACATTTACAATACTCTCTATAGGTAAATCTTCACATCAAAAATAAAGCAGAGGGTCTTACCGCCGCACTCAGAGTCGGCTTTAATGATTACTTAGTTAAGTATAGATTTTTAAAACAAAACTGCCGCAATCAGAGACGTTCAGTAAATTAATGTTAATTGGCATTCAATGAGATGTAACTTAATTAGTTAAATGCCGACTATCATTAATTTACTGAACGTCTCTGATTGCGGCAGTTTTGTTTTAAAAATCTATACTTAACTAAGTAATCATTAAAGTCCACTCTGAGTGCGGCGGTTACCTAATATAACTTAATTGCACTATCAGTGGTACAAAAGAAAAGAACAATTTATTCCTAGGGATTACTACAGTTAATCCCGCGCTATAGTTTTCAAAGGAATCCCGAAATTAACCGCGGTTCAATACTAATAGGTACTACTAGTATAGTATTATATTATGTGTGCTAATATTATAAACAGGTAGTTTGTAAGTTTGGATGTAGGAAATAACCTCTTTACCAAACCGATTCTAATATTTTTTTTTTCACTAATATAAAGCAACAGTATCCCTTAGTGTACGGCACTTTTTATCTCAGAAAAAAGTTTCTATGCGAACACAGAAATTCACGCGAAACAGCTTGCGGGAGCGAAGATTCGGTCTATAGTTACGAGTTATTCAGGTCTTGGGAATTGGGATAAGAGATTTGGTACTTTCATCCCGATATGTAGAGTTACTGTACGAATTCCGAAATTGACGCAGAAGAAATCGCGTGGGGGAACGGGGGGGGGGAACCAGCTTTATGTATAAGATGTGGTAAAACTAGCTGTAAAGATGTTCATTGTTCATAAATAAAAAAAAATTCAAACAAAATAAAGCAATCAAAAAGAAAAACCTGAGAAGGCGCTCGCCCCTCAATCACTTTACACACACAGCACCGCGCGCCGGTATTTTAAGGTCAATGACCTCGATCGTCGCTCAATCGAGCAGACTAGCTGATGCATCGCTCGCTGTGTGCGTGACGCGTGCCTTGTATACGTATTAGTGAGCTACGTGTATTGTGTATCTTGTGAATGTAGTTCTAATGTTTTTTTCATTTAATAAATTTTCCTCATATTCTGATAAACTACCGAACTTATAGTATTATTTTTTCGCTTATCCTGTTTGTTATAACGTATACTTTCATTTCAGCCCTGTAAATATTTGCAGATAACTTTACCACATCGTATATATAAATAATAGTCTACAATAAAAACGTCGTGTCTCACTGGTGAGGTGCGAGTAGTTGCAGTCGTGCCGCACGGGCACGTCCACCACGGGCACGGGCAGCGCGTCCAGCCGGCGCACGCGCCGCAGCGGCTCCGCGGCCGGGATCTGCACGCGCTGCCCGCTCTTACTGCTCTTCGACGCCACGTAATTGGCTATACTTATCTCCGCTGGGGACACAAATATAGATTTGCAATCAATCCTGTGCTGGGGTTTAAACCCGAAAACGCCAGGCTTGCAGCGGGTTTAATCCCAAGCACCGGGTTAATTGCCCATCTGTAGACACAAAAAATGACATTATGGACTTCATCTTATGGACTTGCGCATAATATAAATATATTCAGCCAGTTTCAAGTAAACTTAATGTATATTATTGTATGAGCTATTTGACTAACTTGTTTTTCTCAATTGTATTTTTCAGTCAAAAAAAATAGACACGACACGTTTTTGTAGCCGTAATAAGTTAAGGCTACAAAAATATGGCCGTTAGATACATCCAGACCACAGGCTTTAGGCATTTCTTAGTGTTGAGAATGCTTAATATCTATCATAATTATAATCTAATAAATAAAAAAGTCAGTGGAGTAGATTTTTAATAACGTAATAATAAGTGTCTGGCTCCAGGAGCACGTTTTTCGTAGATCGTGATATTACGGGGCTGGGGGTGAAAGGGTTCATATTATGTATCTCGTTTAAAGCTACACTCTGTATTGCTAATGTGAGGCATGTAATACTGAACGATAAGTACCGTCGCACAATATCTCCATTTGATCAATAATGACACGCAGGGCCGTGTTTTCGTTGGCCAGTTTCCTGAGGAGCCTGTCGGCGGCCGCGACCCGCGGCTCGGGCGCCGGCTGCGAGGGCCGCGCGCGCTTGCCCTGGCTCGCTTGGGTCGATATCAGCTTGTCCTTGACCGAGTTCTTCAGACTGAACAGGATCGGCAGCGTGTGGTGGGGATGCTCGATCGCGCACCGCTCTGTGGGCGTACAGCTACGTTGCTATATAAACGACTAGCTGTTTCCCGCGGTGATTTCGGAGTTCCCGCGGGAGTTCCGAGTTAGAATATAGCTAGTATATTTACTCTGAGATATAGCCAATGTTACTCAGGTTATGTAACATTCTAATGGTGAAAGAATTTTTAAAATCGGTCCAGTAGTTTTAGAGTAAACTCCTCTAACCTCCTCTTTTTTGAAGTCTGTTAAAAATCAAATCTTTTTCGTAGCAAGTGTTAACGGTCACAAAATTCAAATATGCTAAATATATTTCAACTTTGCCTTAGTTATTAGATGGCCCGAAAGCAAATTCAGGGTTATGTTCTATGGTCCGGCGACACAGTTCCCAAGAGAATCAGCGTCCAAAACGGCACGCTCAAAAAATGCACTATACCTACACTAACAAGCGAAAAATAAACAAAATTCAGATTTAATCCAAAAGACAAAAATGCGAATAATATTATCATTATCATCCGTTTAAATAAAAATCAATTTGAAAAACATATTATTTACCTAGAGGGTAATATAGAAAATCCTCTTTTTTTAAAGAGTCGGTGAAATTTGTTTTAGCGCACCTATGATTAGTTTGAGATTCCTCATGAAGGCGGTGTCGTCGGCGGCGAGGCGCGGCGCCAGCTGCGGCAGCACCGCCACGAACTTGCGCGACGGGATCGCGTGCAGCAGCCGCGCGAACTGCTCTCCCTCGCCCCTCGCACCACCCCCGCCCTCGCCCCTCGCACCGCTCCCGCCGCCCCCGCCCCCGCCCTCGCCCCCTCCCTCGTGCTCGCCGAACTCCACGCTGTCGTTGTCCAGCCACAGGGATATGACCCGGAACACGGACAAGTTGCGCTCCTCGCTATGTTGCAGCGATAACAAGTAGTATCTGAAGAGCGACGAAGGAACGTGAGAGATCTTATCGTTAGACCCGCAACGAGTACTTGATAATCGCCAAGACTTTTGTTATCTTCGTTATTCGTCAGCTCAATGAGCGAAACAAACAATAATTTAAGAAAATCTCATGTTGGAGCACCATTACTATTATAAATCGAGAGATTACAGTTGCGTTAGAGATACAGAGGACTTTTTATTCCGAAATTCCCGCGGGAACTCCAAAAACGCGGGTGAAACCGCGGGGAACAGCAACTTTATAAATAAAGGCCTTAGAACCTAAGACTTAGGTTATTAGTCGAGCTCGTTTCAATTTACTTTTTTTCGACAGACACGTACACACTCGTTAGCTTCGAATAGACTTACTTCATGGCTAGATGCAGAAATCTCTCCTTTTCTGCTTTTGTGTTTGCAATTTCCGCTTCATCCATGGCGCTAAAGCGGGCATTGGTTTGTAATGCTTTCAATTCGTCCCTAAAAACGAAGAGTTTTCATGTTTCAAACATAACCACGTCCTCAGTTAAAAAAGTTTACAATCAACTTTATCCTTTATATTTATAAACGCGAAACTTTGTATGGATGTTTGTTATTCTTTCACGCAAAAACTACTGAATAGATTTTAATGAGGTAAACCAAAATAAGGTCCTACTTTTTATCCCGGAATTCGAGCGGGATCTCTGAAATGAACGCGGGTGAATCCGCGGGGAACAGCTAGTTATCAATATTTGTTGATATAAGCACACATACTTAGTAAGATCCTTCGTAGCTTTAAATGAGGATGCTGTGTCTTTCATGTTTGCCATGCATTTCATTTTTTTTTCAAATATTGAAGAATTCATATAGGTAACAACCTAAAAACAAAAACTTCTTTATCATAATCCAATTGCTCTTACAAGTTCATCAACTTATTTAAATAAAAAAGCTTTACTTTTTTATACTCTTCGTCTGCGAACGTTGCTATGTCGAAGTATACTTTCAGCCTAGTATCCGTGTAAGCATTTTTGGGCAAAATATCAAGACTCTTTTGTAAGTATTTGTTTATAATATCCCGAGCATTCTCACATTTCGACTCCGCCATCCAAATACCGAGTTGTCTGCAAATAAAATTGAAGTGATTGTGTGTGATTAGAATTTTAATGAGTTTTTTTCGTAGTAAAAACATTGGTGTACCTACTTATGTGTCTGTACGAAATCACATAACAAACTAGTGGTATCTCTAACACTGCGTATCGCCCAAACATACCTTAGGGAAATAGCATTCAATCTCTTATCGTCAGGAGACGAAGTAGACACGATATTCCGAACCAACGATAGGGCAACGTCGTTATGCCCTTTGGCCCACGATATTTGACTCTCCACTAAAGCTACCTCGTTCGTGTGATGTAATTTCTTGACGGTGGCTAATATTCGCTGTGCCATTTGTATTCTTTGATTTGATAGTCCTAATTCTGAAAGAAAATACATACACTATTTTAGAAATTTTGTAATCGTTTTAATGATTATACGTAGTTACTGTTCAGTTGCTATACCCTGGAAACAATAAAAAATTTACGACTATATTAAAGTCACAGAAAAATCTTTATTATTTTTTCCCTAATACCTACTACAGATTACTGAATAATGCAGTAAGATTTAAAAAATTTACCAGCATATTTCAACTGCAGTGATGATATCTGACTGGAAAATTCAATTTGCGTTTTCGCCGCGTGATCAAGTATCAGATTTCGCTGGGACAGCAGCGTCTCCACGTGCTTGAAGTCGTGATGGGGCGGCAGGCGCGCCGCCGCCCACCGCGCCAACAGGTCGCGCATCGACAACTCGTCGCATCTCACCGCGTAATAGTCTTCGATATCGTTGAAGAGGTGTAAATATCCAACAACTTTATAAACGTTCTGGCAATTTTCCAAATTCAAATTTTGACACAATCCCGCAACGGCCAGTTTCGCTCTGTTTATGGGCAAAGTGATTTTTTTCTCGTAATCGCTTCCGATTCTGAGATTAATGCAATCTTTGAGACAAGCGTAACGGAAAGCTTTGATGATCGACCGAGGATTTGTTTTCTTTTGTATGGATTTCTCTTCAAAGTGCGCGGTATCGACGATCACACTCCAATCGCCTGAAAAACCATAAGTTCATTGTTGTTATTTTAAGCGGGCGTGATACAGATGCCTCAGGTAGCACAGGCGTGACATAGTCTAATGCTACTGCTCCACCTGCGTTAACGTTAACGTTGTTGTTAATGTCTAACGTGGTAAGTAATGTTAGTAAGTTAACGCGTTAAAATGTTGGCCACATCTAAATTAGCGCACAAATTTACGCGTTAACACGCAGGTGGAGCAGTAGCATTAGACGTAGACCTACCTGAGGAATCACATTTGTCATTCTTGTCATAGGGAAGCGTAAGTAGTCTTTGTACAAAATCAACTAGGTACATGAAATATTAATGTCACAAATTCTACTCCGGTTTCATTTACTCCTAAGATTATTCAAGATTTAAGGCATACTTTATTGAAGTTTGCAGCGACACTTTATCAGACTGGTTGGTAATATTTTATCAATTAAACTTTCGAATTTCAGGAAGAGAAGATATTACAATCGCCTACATTGCCTGTTCAAGCCACAATAGGGATGTTGACAACTTTTGAAAATCAAAATTTTAATTAGTCCGTCTTTTAGAAAATTAAAAATCATTAGACACATATTTTTTTATTTTTCAAATAAATGAAAATACTCAGAGATAAAGCGCATTAAAGTTTAGGGTGGGGGCTCGTGACGTCACTTACCGCTACAAGCCGCCATACAAACTGCACTAGTTAGTGACGTCACGCGAAATTTCAACTCAATGTATCTCTGTTATTTTTTCATTACGTAAAAAAAGAAAAAATATGTGTCCAATATTTTTTATTAATCTACAAGACGGACTAAGAAAAAAAAATTAGTCAAATAGCCTATAGGCGAGGTAAATGCGCCGCAGCTATGAGCAAAATGCTCACAATTTCCGAAATTTTTACTTGCTTAAAATTTAATTATAACATACCTAACATTTTCTACAATTTTCGCCTCAACTAGGTACATAAAATATTAATATCACCAATTCTACTCCGGATTTATTTACTCCTAAGATTATTCGAGATTAAGGGCATACTCTATTTAAGTTTACAGTGACACTTTATCAGACTGGTTGGTAATAATTAATCAATTAAACTTTCGAGTTTCAGGAAGAGAAGATATTACAACATTGCCTGTTCAAGCCACAATAGGTAGGTAAATGCGCCGTGGCTATGAGCAAAATGCTCACAATTTCCGAAATTTTTACCTGCTTAAAATTTAAATATAACACACCTAACATTTTCTACATTTTTCACCAACAGCCTAAGTAAATACACAATCAAATATATATCATCTGTTTTAAACACATACATCGCAGTGAACCCACCTAAAATCGCCAAGCAATCGTACTTGATGTCGTCGATGTCATCGTTCTCCGCCATAGACTTGATGTACTGCAGCGCCAGGTGGTGCATGCCGGCCTTGTGCAGGCACTCGACCACCCCGCGCTGGGTGTCGCGGTCGGCGGCCGCGCACGACAGCGCCACGTCGTGCGCGAGCAGCGCGTCCACGTAGCGCCCGGCGCCGATCAGGTGCTTGCGCGTCTCGCCCTCGCGCGCCAGGTGCGCCGTGCCGCAGCCGGCCAGCGCGTCTAACTCACCTAACGACACGTAGCACTGCACAAGGCACAGAGGATAGGTAAGCAAGGTTTACACGAAGCCAATGTTGGCTGCTAGTTTCAGAGAGACTGCTGGCTGGCTGGCTGCCAGCACTGGAGGGAATAGAGCGCCAGTGACCTTCGCGCGCGTGCCCCGCAACCACCGCGCCAGCGTGAGGACGCGTGTAGGCGCATCGCCAGTCGCTGGCGCTTATCCGTAGAGTAAAACGTGTAGAATAAAAATATGTTAAGCATGGTTTAGACTCTAAACCATGCCTAAAATATTATAAAACAAAGTGCTGCGCCCCATCTGTCTGTCTGTTCGCGATAAACTCAAAGACTACTGAATCGATTTTCATGCAGTTTTCAACATTGATAGAGGGATTCTAGAGAAATGTTTATACGTAAAGTTTATCTCCGAAATCATCGCGGGCAAATGTGTTTACCACACTGTTCAGAGTATTTTCCTTTAAGAGTGTTTTGCAATGGAATAATATTTTGGCACGGAAGTCGGAACACAATTTGTACATAATGAAAGGAGTCGGAATATAAATAATACCAGTAATTATATTTCGTAAAAAGGACGGACACACAACGTTACTTCAGATGAAGATGAGCTTTTTACATTTTGGTACCTTGTCTATTTTCAATTAGTTTAAGCCAATTTTTTTTTGTATATTTTGACATATTTTGTACCAAATAAACTTCTGCTCTATTCTAAAATAACTTTTACTATATTGTTTTTTACTTTTCTGAGTATCCTTTGAACATGGTCTCCGCCTTCCAGCTTGGTGATGTCTTCGGGAGACGAGGGCGGCACTCCGTCGTTGCGCGCCGCCGTCCACAGCTCGCTGTAGTATATCGCCGTGAGGCTCTCGTCGACGACCGTCGCCGCCCACGACACTTTGTCGTAATCCACTTTGAGATAGTTCAAATTGTCGCCCTCGTTCCTTTTACTACAGCAAATAAACGCAAACGGTAGAAACGGTCCGTTTCTAAAGTTCGATAAATAGTCCTGGCAAGAGCGCAGCGAGTGATTCTAAAGTGAATCCAGAGCGTATAGTGAGGGATCCAAAGGCACAAAAACGATAATATTTTACTCAAATGTGACACATACATTTTTTATTTCCCACCTGCGAGAAGTTGTATCGTTCAAAATACAAAACGGACTAAGGAAAACCTTAATAAATAAATTTACTATGCTCTAAAGTGTTTAGCTTGCGTGCTAAAGTGCGCTTTTGGGCCAGTCAAGTAAGAACTTACATTTATTGATATTACAATATTATTAAATATATTTCTATTATATTATATATTTATATTATTTATTAAATACTTCTATTTCAATCTGTAGTCTGTACCTATTATAAAAGCTACTTATATAACACTTACCGTGGTTTGTACCGAGAACTTTGCAATCGAACGAAGTTAACTACGTCCAACATGTGACGTATGATCGATTTACAATTATGATCCTGAGTACTGGTCAATTTATCACTGCTCACTGGCGAATCGGTGACTTCCAGTTGAGAGTCGAAACTCATATCCCAGATGTGTTGAAAGTAACCGTTTACTTGTTCGCTTATAATAATGATTTGTTTCTCGGTCGCACAACTTAGCAACAGGCCCACTAGCGGGGGCAATATTTTCTTGCACACATTGGGCTGAAAATAAAAAGAGGCTTTATACACTCCAAGCGTTTCCAGGAACTCTACGTAGTTATTTCACCGTGACCAGCAAAACTCTGTACGGTTATCAATACGCTTGATTTTATTTATTGAACGTGCAGTAATATTTTACTCATGCTGATGATATTAATTTGCTTATAAAGTGATTAAAAATAAAATCTATGAGTACAGCATTACAGCTCAAATTCGCTTGTCACGGGACTAAGTGCCTAATATTGAATTGATACCGCGGTTGAACAATATAAGTAATCAATCTAATAACTACTTAATTAAGCATGAATTACGAATACTTTTTTATTTTGAATAGGTAATTTCACTGTCTCGAATATTATAATTAATAATGATTATTTCAATTTACCTTGGATACGCAAACTTCCCGCAAAGTCTCGATATAGGTCGACGTTGAATCAAAGATGTCTAGAATAGAGGTGGTCGTTCGTTTCAACCACTCCAAGTGGCTCTCATTCTCTAGCGGTATCCACAATTGTGTTGCTCGATAAGAACTAAACTTATCGATATTTATTCGAAAATCAATTACTTGCACAACCGTCGTAGAAAGTGGTTTCAGAAACAGTTTGTCAAGATCCGATATATCTGCAAGCAATGACAACACCCGTGGTCTAATGGTTAGTGAACCTGAATACTGGACATGCTATAGGTGTCGCGGGTTCAGTACCTCACCGTTTAAATTGAAATTTGCTGATAAAATTACTCTATATATCGCATTTTCTTTGTGGTTAAACCTAATTTTGGATTGAACATGTAAAGGAAGGGAAAATAGAAAATCCGTTCAGGCGTTGACTAATAACAAACATACACACACACACTTTCGGATTTATAATATCAGATACCGTCACCGAATTTCAAAAACTGATTCGATCAATTTGTGACCCTCTGAAAGAAACCCTTAAAATAAAATAATATTCAAAATGATACTTTTCTAAGACGACATTTCAATTAATACACACATCAAAAGTGTCTAGGGATCAAGTACATTTTAGAGAATTGCCGTAAATTGGGATTATTATTGTAACTTTTCTGGATCCTTATTGAAATTTTCTATTGAATTTCACCATTTAAATAAAGAATTTTATTCAAATTTTGTTTAAAATTTTAAAAATAACTGTCATTAAAAATCCCTATAAAAGCGTGTGATGGCGTTTTTACAAAAACATTACAATTTCTGCATCGTAACTGAAAAAAATTGCATCGGTATGGAGCGACGACATCATATGCCTCGAGAAGAGATGTTGAGAGCCGTTGGAATGTTGGAAGCTGGCGCCAGGCAACGCACTGTGGCTGCTGCTGTTGGGACAAGGCAAAGCGTCATAGTCACCTATGGACATGCTATCGCATCACGGGCAGTGTGGCCGGTGGTCATGGAGGGCGAACTCGCATCACCACTCGAATACAGGACCGGTATATCCAGAATACAGCGCGAAGAAATCGTACCATGGCCGCCATGGTGATAACTACGAGGCTCCACAGCGCTTCAGGCTTACTGATAAGCAATCAAACCATACGTAATCGTTTACGAGAAGTGGGTCTGTGGTCCCGAAGGCCTCTGAGAGTTCCACCAATAGCGCCTCGCAATCGTAGAGCCCGTTTACAATGGGCTCGCGAACACAGTAATTGGGAAGAAGAAGACTGGCGTGGTTTTTGCTTTTCCGATGAATCTCGTTTCGGTATGAGGTCGGATACAAGACGTGCATTGGTTTGAAGAAGCTTTGGACGTCAAGAACGATTGAAATTCTGTCAGGAAGTTCATCCATATGGAGGGAGAACCATTATGGTTTGGGCCGGTATTTGGATCGGTGGAAGAACCGATCTCATTTGGATCAGGGGCAACCTTAATGCTCAGATTTATGCGACGAGGATTATTTCAGACGTAATCATCCCTTTGCGAAGCCAGTTGGGTGATTCGTTTCAACTTATGCACGACAATGCACGTCCATACACTGCTGGAATCGTAACACGCATTCTTGCCAATGCTGATATCAACGCCCTGCCGTGGCCTGCTCAATCACCAGACTTAAATCCTATTCAGCACGCATGGGATATACTCCAAAGAAGAGCTTTGCCGAGTATTGACGCCGTAAATACCGCACAACAACTTTTTGACTTCTTACAAAGAACGTGGGTGGCCATTCCTCAAAGTGATTTTGATGAACTGATTTTAAGCATGCCAAATCGCTGCGAATCTGTGATTCGTATCAATGGAAGGAACACAGAGTATTAATTTGTTTAGTCATTACAATATAAGTTTCAAAATCCCCTGTTTTTGCCTTTTTTTGCTATTTTATTGTCGACTTGGAATTGGTTCAATTTCTCACAACTTACAAAAAATGAAATTTTTCTTAATTTATTTAAAATGTGGGGATGAGTTGTTATTTTAGATATGGGAAATAAGGTAGGCGGCCAGTCCAGAAGATTAAATTAGATTTAAATTAATTGAGTTTTGTTTTATAGCAAAAAATGTTCTTGATCCCTAGACACTTTTGATGTGTGTATTTACAAACGAGTCTTAATATGTTTAATATTATTTTACCTAAGTCTTGACCTCCTTTAAAATACTTCAATAAATCGTTCAATGCCACCACAACCTTGTTGGCTGTGTTAGGATTTTCATCGTAAACAACTTCTAATAGGGATTTCACCACCGCCATAGAAAAATATTGCTTGGGAGACACGTTCACAACCCTAGTGTTGTCCTCTGGCGGCACTGTCACCAGCGCCTTCAGATCGTACGTCCCAATCTCTGCTAGGCAATTGCAAGCTTCAATTTTTGTCTGCAGAGAAATAACGGATTTACTCTTTAAGATCTTGTAAAAAGAGTGATAATAAAGAAGAAGGCAAGGGCTAGACTACTCCCAAATAGACGTAACTTGAGCCAAATATACTCTATGTCAAATTAAACGAAGGACATAATATTGAACGTCTCAAAAGTTCGTGGTAATATAATATTTCTTTTTAACCGACTTCCAAAAAGGAGGAGGTTCTGCATTCGGCTGTATGTTTTTTTTTAAGATAAATAACAGATTAAATATAAAACGAAGGTTGAATGACCTGTAGAAATGAAATGTCGGCGAATACACTTGTGAGTTGTGACATATTGAATGGCATGATGTCGGCGCGTCGGTTTCTTGCGCGCTCAGTTTTCTCGAGTAATGTATTTTATTGAACATCTAGGTACGTCGTGTTTTTTTTTTCGATATTTGGGACGATAAAACTGAATGCCTCATATCCTGCATAAGTACCTACCTTATTATCGGATGAAGATTTCAATATATCAGTCAACATATTGATTATTCCATGGATCATCTTCAAATCAACAGTATCAATTTTCATATCATCCGCAAAACCGTTAATATATTTCTTATTAAACTTCAAAAAGTGACATAGATTATTTAGATTTTCGTGGCTGTAATTAAATAAAAAAAATAGGTTAATAGAGTAACAAACGATGTATCTCAAATTTAATCCTTGCCTATTTGTTTAGTTATTTCGAAAGTGATGTTGTTCGGAGGTATTCGAACGGAATGCTTTTTATCTCAATATTTACTTTCTGAATTTATATTCGTATAGGGTAGTTAACAGTTGGTTATTACACAAAATCAGCAATGACCTTGGACATTTCAAATTGACTCTATAAGTTTTGAGGTTCATCAAAAACTCGATCATCGTTGCACATTTTTCTCTTTGTGAAGCCGACGTCAAACTGTGAAAGTCAACGAAGTCCCGATTTTCGTTGATCAAATCTTTCACATCGTTACTCAAGTAATCTATAATGGAACTACATTCTGTTGCGAATCCTTCTTCCCTTTTAATGATCAACGTTGACAACATTTTCGCCAGAGACTTTTCAATGCAAGTCATGTGGGTCGGAAGAAAACGTACAAATGTTTGCCTCAAAGCACTCACTAGAACTTTGATCTCATCTTTATTCCGAGTGCTCTTGATTGCGTGTGTAATACTGTTGCACGTGTAGTTGCACACGAAGGCGTCCGACTGAAGGCCCAAGGGTATGCGGCGCACGAACGTTGCGAACGTGTGGACATTCAACACTTTGAATTCAAATATCTTCTCTTGTAACACGTTCCCCCAGAGTTTAAACAATATTTTAAATATGGCTAACGGTTGGTTTTCGCACAGGTACTGCATGATATCTTCATCGATTAATTCCTGAAAATGAAAGCATACGTGTATTTTTGAATTTCATTGTGGATCCACACAAATATGTATATTTACGAAACTACTCACGCCAAAGTATTTAAGTATGGCATCGAAAACTGTTTCTGGAAAAAAGAAAATCTCATTTTGTCGCGGAATATCGACTTCAAATGACATTTTTGCATCATTGTGATCTCTCAAATGCGTCGCCGCCATCAAAACGAGTTCTCCCATATTCTCGATAAACAAATCTGTCCATTTTTCATTTTTAAGTATTTGTCTCGTCAATTGAAACATTTTATCGGCGTTTAGACTTTGTTTTCGCATTTCCGCCTGTGCCTGTCCGCTCGTGTAATCCAGTCCGTATTTAGGAATTACAATATATGGTAGACATAATATAATTATATTGTTAAAACACATCTGTAAAGGGATTCAAAGTTATACAACAAAATAGTCATCATTATTCACTTTAACCAATGAACAAAACTACAACTTGCCTCAATTATTTTTTCTACCGATTCATTGCATTGAGTTTGGATCCGTTTCAACACTTCTCCTTCATGCACATTACCTTGTTTGCGCCACAATATGTCCACAGGTATAAGCCACTTAGAATGAACTTCCAAGAAAGAGTCCAGCCTATCATATCCAAACAAATACAAGGGTAAATCCACCAGAGAATTATTTTTCGAAAACCAAAAATGCAGTATAGACAGAACATTGGCGTTCAAATAGGTGTCAATGCTTTGCAAAGTGTTAGTAAGTGTTATTTTATTCAACACCTTTTTAACCAAGGTTTTGTTAAATGACTTTTCATTTTGAACATGTATTACTTTTTTTACAATCTCATGTAACAATGACTTCTTTGAATTTGCCAAAGCGTAGAAACTGTGTAGCAACGACAGCGTCCTATTGGCGGATTCATCTTTGATTAATTGCTCAGATGAATCAGGTACCTGAAAAAGATTATATTCGTTACAATATTTAATTCTTTGTATCGACCACAGATCGGATCCAGCCATCGATCGATCGATCGAAGCCAGTCGGACACTGTTTACGTACACTCAATGTAAATATGTCCAATAAATCTTCCAAACAAGAGTCCAATTCAATCTCAGATAGATCTCCAGCGAAGTGCGTCAGTAAATAACAGCTGTGTAGACGCAAATTGTGGATATTCCCCTTGGTGCTCGATACGACGGCCTCTCGGAACGCGTTTTGTGGCTCGGTGTGATGTTCAAAAGATGCTATTTTTGCGACACATTCGTACACCAGAGCCGCAACATGGGGCGGATAGAACAACATTTGACATCTCTGCAGATATCCCTTGACCATAATAAGACAATTCTGTCGCGTATTCTCGTTAGACCACAAGGAATCCAACATTTTCACCAATATTAAGAGTAATCCGAATGTTCCTTCCGAATCTCTATACAATTCTTTACACATGTTTTGCATTAAGAAAAACAACGTCTCTGTAAAGAAATAAGAGTGGATTAAGGATATGAGAGTTGAGAAACATTAAAATTATCTACGGTTGAATGGCAGCAGCCTTTGAACATTTGAATTAAATTTTCGCTAACCGTGCTTTTTTGGTAAAATAAACATACTTACCTACTATTTTTATCGTTTCATCAAAAATACAATGACTCTGTCTACAGTATAAAATATGCATATTTTTTATACCTACCTATTCGTAAACTACGTATCGTAATTAAGACATCGAAATAAATGAATATGATTTGTGTTTTAAAACGTGCGAGGACAATTAACAAATCATGCACAGAAAATTGTGTTTACATTATGGTTACAAAATAGTATCCGGTAAATGTATTTTCATTACTCATACTCGGAAAGTAGGTCTGAAGTTGCCTGAGAAGCGGGTTGAAAGTAACACTTTTCAGCCCTAGGGAGAATCGCTTTCAACTGACAGCTGGATACTGCAGAAACTCAAGTTTTTTTTTTTATGTCATAGGGGGCATACTTACTGGCCAGTAGCACACCTAATGGTTGATTTATGTAAAATAAAATTCATTTTTTTCTTTAGCTAATTCCTATCTTTATTTTGATTTTCCTTGCATTCGTAATGAAAAGCACAGTGTTATTCTCGGGAGAAAGACTTATTAAGTCCCTCGATCTATTGGCGCCCTCGCTATACGCTCGGGCGCCAAACCCCGTCTCGGGACTAAATAAGTTACTTTCACCCCTAGGATAACAATGTACTATTATTTACTTAATGAATGTTTAGGAATTACTGCAAGTAGCATTTCAACTAAGTAAACTTACCAAGTGGAGTTTTTTCAACGTCAGGATCGTGAATCAGTTTGATACACTGAAACGCGCATTCCACATCCCAAGACGATTTGAAATCGTAAATCGTTGGATCTAAGATCACGTTCAACAGCTGCTCTCTGAAGTCTCCAAGTTTCCGGCAGTACGCCGCCAAAACGTATATACAGGTATGTTTTAACAGGCTCGGATTCACTTCCTCTTCATCTTCGAATATTATATCATCAGCCGTTTTTGGATCTTCAGTGTTTAACACAACATTTATAGCCATAAAAAAACTTGAATCTATGTTTGAGCGGACTTCTTCGTTAAGTATTGATACGTGCTCGGCCATAAACATTGTTTTCACCAATTCTAATATTACTACTTTGTCTGCACACAGATTATCTTTAATAATTTTCGTTATTGAAATATACATAAGTTTCAGAGCCTTTCTAAAAGTAATATATGATGCCGAATTTTTAATACTTTCAACTTTCGATAATTTACATCGCATTAATACATCGAAATAATTAAGTACTACATTTGTGAATTTTGTGTATTCAAGGACTTGGCACTCAGAATTATTCATCTTATTCATGAATACTAACAAAGTCTCCTGAAAATAGCAATCAATGTGTCGATTTGTGTCTTCGTTAATTTCTAATATTTCCAAAATTTCTTTGGGTTTCGCGTCTGCATTTGAAATATCAAGTTCGAATTCACCAAAAAGAATGCTCTTATCGATGGAATTGAACAATATATCATGGAGGTTTTCCACTTTGGTGTCTACATCTTGGTTAGATAAATCAACATTTTCGCTGGCAATCAAACGTATCATTAAATGCCTGATATTGGCTACATCAACAGAAGCTAATTCTCCATGAACGAGCCACTCGAAACACTGGCGTTGCAAGTCGATGTTACTGCATTTAGTGAAATATTTAAAGAATATGCTGCACAATGTCTTCACACTGGAGTCGGTCACTGGCATACCCTTTTCATGGTACAGTTTTACAACCGGCTGTACATTTTGATAAGTTAAAATATTCAACGAGAGCAGTAACTGCGCGATAGAGTGCAACGCATGGTGAGCGGGACTGACTAATGCAGAGTTCCTGAACAAAATAAATTAAACTTCTTAGCTAACTTCTCCTCTGAAATTCAATAGATAGAATTAATGACTAACACACTCATCATTCATCACACACTCCGCTGATTTAACCAGTGCCAAAGAAGGTAATTTTGATTATTTAATTTGACAATAAAGATGATGTATAAGAATTTACATTAAAAAAAAATTTTGATTGTTATTGTCTAGTTTTGTCTTTAGGTCGTCGTACTTGAAAATAATTTGACAACAATATTTTTGTATCCTTACCTCACACAAGAATTCCATAATGTCAATAATACTGCCTCGTATTCAGTTTTTTCAGCATCAGGCACCTCAATCAAATAGCTCACACTCAAACAAGCTACATCTTTAAAAGCTGCCCAATCCAAATTATTGCTATTCCTGTTTGTTATTAAAAACTCTATGACACTAATTAAAGCAAGAAACTCTTTGTTTGATACGGAGTGTCTGTAATTTGTTATGTACATCTGTATCACACCCAACCTGTAATATGAAGTATTGTAGATAGATAAATAGCCTTTATTGCTGGATTGGATGTTTACAATAATTAACATATTACACTGACACATTACTAAGATATTTAAATATAGTACTTATAAAATTTTGTTAAGTAGTAGAAATATTGTATCTATGTATATATGTATATAAAATGACTGACGGATCAACGCACAGCCTAAACTTGTAGATCGTAGATCGTAGATACTTAGAGGGTGTTTTCTTTGTGTAACGTAGGCATTCGATAAATATGGATTTTCCGAAACTCTACACCTAAAAGATGCCTAAAAGGGTGAAAATGAGGGGAAAAAATTTGCATGGAACAATTCCGCGAGAACTTCGAAATTATCGCGGGTGAAACCGCGCGGGACAGCTAGTATAGTATAATATAATGTAAATAGTTGCGCAAGTTTGGTTGCTATAGGCGCCATAAGGTGGATAGGTAGTCACTAGAAACATTTTACAAGATTCAAGAGCGAGGTGAGTTTCACATTGAATTGCGCTAACTTGATGTTCTGAGCGAAAAACATTTAAAAAGACATTGCACTAAATCGGTCGTAATCAATACCTGTATTGGTTGATAAAGAAAGACTTTTGCTTATAAAACGAGTCAATATTACAATAGCGTATCAAAAGCATTCTACGCTTATAACGCTTAATAAATAATATAACTGTAATAACTACTCTGAACTTAGCAAGTATGTAGGTGCACTGTCATGCTCCTATTCGGCTTATCTACTATCTTTAAACGAGCAGTTCTTGTAAACAGGGTGTCCCGTAAATCGACGTCAAGCCAGAACCAGGTGATAGGCTAAGACATAACAGCTGTTAACAGAAAAATATAAAAATCTTTGCTATGCCTATTTAAAAAAAAGGACAGTCATTAAAAACTGACGAAAGCAATAATTTTGAAAACTTCACTGGAAAAAACTTAAATTTTAAGCAGTAGTTTTCAGAAACACGTTTCAGGATTACACAATAAGAAAATAGAAACAAAGTTATGGTTTGTAGCAACATGAGTTAAAGAACCGTCGCAGGGTGTAAATTTTTATAAATTTTAAAGATTATTTTTTTACGTTTTTCTATTAAGTTATGACTTAGCCTATCTATCACCCGGTTCTGGCTTGACGTCGATTTACGGGACAGCCTGTATAAATATATATAACCTGAATCTCGGAAACGGCTCCAACGATTTTCATGAACTTTATGCAGTATGCAGGGAGTTTCGGGGGCGATTAATCGATCTAGCTATAGGTATCATTTTTAGACAACGTCATTTAATCCGTGTTTTCAGGCAATGAAAAATGAGTGTTTGTTATTGCTTTTCTACTTGACAATACATGGCGCTACGAGCAAAGCTCGGTCGCCCAGATATTACGTACATAGCACGCGAATGGTCCCAGTGAGTAGGTAGGTAGGTAGGTAAGTGTATTGCATGTAAAAATTACCAAGGCACATGATGTTGTCGCAACTCTTCGATAAGATCGTAGAAAGATCTGTTTTTGTTAGTTTCTGTTTTTTGTCTCTTCGATGAGCTACTACTACCTGCTTCGTTTTCGTTTGCTCGTGAGGATAAGTTAAACATCTGTAATAATTTCAAGATTTTTGATAAATCGAGCAATTTTTTTATGTTATTACGGGACAAAAAGTCAGTTTTCGTTTGTCTTTATTTTATAAACAAAAGTAAATTACAATAATAGTAATTTTAGTTACCTGAAAATAAACAGAAGCAGTCACGTAGGAAAAATATGGGCAAGATTTGTAATTGTTGTCTTTGTGCATCTTGAATTTCTGCGTGTAATTGATCTCTGTGCATATAATCTCCATAATGCTATGCAAATGTTTGTTCCAAGTGTCCCAATCATAAGCTAAACTAGCTTGATCATTTTGCGTTCTCCCTTGCGGGTGATGAAGCATTAACGTTAATTGAATCAATTTGAAGAGAGAAGCCTGAAACCAAGTCAGAAACGTGCTTAGTTATGACTGTAGATATCACTACATAGTAGGTATATAACAGAGTTGCTTCCTGCTGTCTGTCCCTTATTATATCCCTTAGGTCTTTAAAACTACGCAACGGATTTTGATGCGGTTTTTTTTTAATAGATTCAAGAGGAAGGTTACGTTAATCCTGGGATTCCCGCGGGGAAATTACCGCGGGTGAAACCGCGGGGGACAGCTAGTTTGAATAGTAAAATTGTTTCTAGCAAACCTTACCTTTTTCTTTTGGTCTCCATTTTGATCGTAGGCTTTCAAAAAGGCCATCAGTACTGTCTCAGTGAAATTACACATTGTTAAACGGTACTCCGACGATAACTGTAATTTAAATGACTTTAAAATCAAAATGCGGTAAAATTGTGGTATTATACTACATCACACTTCACAGACTCACGGTTCGAAACTACTGAAGCTAGAAATATCGGACAGTGGTTTTTGGAACCTAAAGACTCACTAAGGATTTATGGAAATTCAATCCCCCCTTGGGTAATGTATGAAAATACCGTCACTATTATATAATAGTAGAGTGTCATGAACATTGGTATTTGGGGTCTTCTTTTCAAAGTAATTCACATTTCACCGTTTATCGTAATTCAACCCTTAAAAGTGAAAACATAGGAGAAACTGCGTGGTTCAGCTAATCTATACTAATATTATAAAGAGGAAAGATTTGATTTTTTATTCGTTTGTTTGTTACGATTTAACTCAAAAACTACTGGACCGATTTCAAAAATTCTTTCACCATTAGCAAGCTACATTATGCCTGAGTAACATAGGCTGTATTGTAATCGGGAATGGGCATGTTGACTAATTTTTATTTTTTAGTCCGTTTTGTAGATTATTAAAAAATATTGGACACGTATTTTTTCTTTTTTTACGTAATCAAAAAATAACGGCGATATATTGAGTTGAAATTTCGCGTGACGTCACTATTCTGACAGTTTGTATGGCTGTTTTGCGGTTAGTGACGTCACGACCTCCTCATCCTAAATTTTAATGCGCTTTATCTCTGTATATTTTAATTTATTTAAAAAAGCAAAAAATACGTGTCTATTGTTTTTTTATTTTCTAACTGACGGACTAATTAGAATTTTGATTTTAAATAGTAGTCAACATCCCTATTCCCAAGAGAACTCCAAAATTAACGCGGGTGAAACCGTGGGGAACAGCTAGTTAAGAGATAAAGTAAAATTACCTATAAAAATACACTAATCCTTACTAATATTTTAAATGCGAAAGTGAGTTTGTTTGTTTGTTAAGCTTTCACGCTTTAACGGCTCAACCGATCGTCATGAAATTTTGCATGCACGTTGTCAGGGATACAGAAAAGGACATAGGGTACTTTTTATCCCGGAATTCTAGCGGGAACCCCGAAATTACCGCGGGGCACAGCTAGTAAAGAATAAAGTACAATAACTATATAATTTATATCTAATAAATATAAAAACTAGTTTTACCATTTCTAAAAGCACAATGGTAATCTCTAATTCCATTTCTCTCACTTTTTTATCATCTGTGTATTTATGAAGACCTTTTTTTATCCTCAAGATAGAATTTCTGACAGGAATAACAAATTGGCAATATCTTCTTGCATTAGATATGATCGTCCAAATCAATTTCAACTTTGTCAAATCATCAATTTTACAATAATTTGTAAGATTTACGGTGATGCAAACATCAAGCAACTCTGAAATAAAGACAAAAAAATGAGGCCGCCTTAGCCAAGTTTTGACAATCTTTGGGCGAGAAGATTCGATCTCAGACTCATTGCTCTGGTTATGTTCCAATTTACATATGATGCGTTTCTCAGAGAGGAGTCCCATCACACTATCTATGGATATAAACTAGTTAAATAGTACAATAAGATACAAGTTTATACCTATGATTTTTTTCAACCCATTTGCAAAAAAACTCTGCTGATATTTACAAAAGGAACTGTAAACTTAAAAGCAGTTATAGTAATTTAAAAGAGTCACTTAAGTAGGTAAACGTAAAGACAAGATTTAATATTTTAATACTGACCTTCCCAGATGTTAGGTGTGATATATTTCAAGTAATAATCACAGGAAAGAATATATTTATGTAATAA
Source organism: Zygaena filipendulae (assembly GCA_907165275.2). Lineage (NCBI taxonomy): Eukaryota > Metazoa > Arthropoda > Insecta > Lepidoptera > Zygaenidae > Zygaena > Zygaena filipendulae. Next base: position 8,092,042 of record OU015649.1, read on the forward strand.
ATTTAGATAGGCATCACCAATTGCTGTTGTCAAGCGTTTATCTCCCAAAATAAAGAGACAAGCGCCCGTGAGCTTATCACATTTAATATAAACTTTACCTGTAAAGTTTTTATATATTTTTATGCGTTATCATTAAAAAAATACCTAAAAATTATTGAAAGTTTTAAAAATACTAAGTTTACAGGGTGTACAGTTGAAAAGGAGACTTATTCAAACCCCTGATAACTTATGTTTAAATGTAACTAAAAAATCTAAAACCTTTTGCTGGCTGTACACACTAGCTGCAGCTAGCCTCTCGTCGAGTCTCGGACGAAAAGGCTTTCGACGAGAGCATACCTGTTCCTGTACTATGAGCTCTTAAAGCATAACCTAAATAGAATTGCTTTAAGACCACTACCTTAAAGCAAGCCTGCTTAAAGTTGGTTATCGTACGATAAAGCAGAGCAATTCAATTTAGGTTCTGCTTTAATAGCTCATAGTAAGCCCGCTGACTCGTTCTGCTGCACTGAAGCACACTAAGTCTCCCGTGGTAATGAACTTAGATATTGCTGCTGTAATTTATCTTTGTGCTGTGTTATTATAATTTAACTAGCTGTTCTCCGCGGTTTCACCCGCATTAGTTTCGAAGATCCCGCGGGTATTCCGAGTTAAAAGTACTTACTACCCCATATATTTTCTGTATCTACCCTTGACAACGTGTAGGCAGCAAATATTTAATGTAATTTCTTCCGCGTTTATTTTGAATTCCGGGATAAATAGTAGCCTATATGTCCTTCTCTATACTCCAAACAATGACCCCTGACAACCCCCGTTTAGCCGTGAAAGCGTAACAAACAAACAAACAAACAAACAAACCCACTTTCACGTTTATAATATTAGTAAGGATTAATTAAAACTTCACGCGTTGATTCATATAATTTTGTTTAATCGAAATTAGAATGATTATATATAGAATTATTTAATCGCAAAATTTAACTTTATTGAATACTATAGCTGACCCCGCGGTTCCTCCGCGGTAATTTCGGAATACTCGCGGGAATTCCGGGATAAAAAGTACTGAAGACGAATCAAAACTTCAGGTTTACGAGGGTCAAACTAGGATTTATTGCGAGGAACGAATGTACAATATATTTACAAATTTATTATACTATGGATGGTAACAAAACCATAGTGCGATATAATTCGTACATTATACCAAAAAAGAAGTTTTCTCCTGAACAAGTACCCTTTGTCACTCAGGATCACTTTACCTTCCTATAAGTGATAAAGTGAAAGAATTTTCAAAATCGGTTCAGCAGATCCAGAGATTACCCCCTACATACTCACAAACTCGCGAACTCACTACCTCCGTAATTCCGGAGTAAAAAGATTGGACTGATTTTGAAAATCCTTTCACTTATAGGGAGCTACAGTGATCCAGAGTGATACAGGGTACTTTTTATCCCGGAATTCCCTCGGGAAATCGGGTAATCTCTGGATCTACTGAACCAATTTAAAAAATTCTTTCACTTATAAGAAGCTACAGTGATCTTGAGTGATATGGAGTACTTTTTATCTTGGAATTCCCGCGGGAACTCCAGAGATTGTGAGTTCGTGAGTTTGTAGGGGGTAATCTCTGGATCTACTGAACTGATTCTAAAAATTTGAAAAGCTGCAGTGATCCTAAGTGACATAGGGTTCTTCTTATCCCGGGAATCCCGCGGGAACTCCAGAGTTGGTAAAGTTATAATCTCTGGATCTACTGAACCGATTTTCAAAATTCTTTCACTTATAGGAAGCTAAACTGATCCTGAGTGACAAAGGGTACTTACCTACTTTTTTCCCGGAATTCCCGCGAGTGCTCCGAAATTACCGCGAGTGAAACCGCGGGGGTCAGCTAGTATGTATATATAGAAAACACAATCAGCGGGCAACTGTGAAACGATTGTGTACATGGTCGCTCTCGTTTTACTCACGAGAGCTAACGAGACCCCTTGACTCGGGCGCAAAAACCGACAAGCGACCGAGACCCTGCGACGATGCGAAGGATGGCGAGACAAGACGCACCATGTACACATTTGTCCTCACCCTGTCTCGGCGTGTCTCTGCGAGTGTTTACAGCCAGCATTGAATAAAAACATGGATTTACATAAATTTTTTCAGTACGCCAGCGGCAATGCAAAATAAAAGGGGCATTAAAAGACCTTTAGGTACCCAAGGTGCCAACTTTGTACGTACAATATTTGTGAATACTATATCGAAAATTCATTTTAAGTGGTGTAGGTGGTTTCTCATCAGAAACTGAATACTCTCCTTTTTAATAAGCCCCTAATTTAACCTCAGACCCTGTTAACATAGTAGGTATGTGTATAATTAATAATTATAAAAAAAAAATATCTTAAAAATGGGACCAAAACTGGGATGTTACAGGCGGAAATCCGAAACAACTGTTTTTTTATAATGAAAGTGTATGTTTTAAAATCATAACAACATTTTCACCTTTATTAGAACCAGCAACACACAAATGTAGTAAGCTTGTACACAAAGGAGCCGTGACACTATAAAAAGTTTTGGAAGATTCAAATTTTTCAGTTTCCTGTAAGAAAAGTTTTATTACTTACAAGAAGTTATTCTTTAGAGAAATTTATCATTGCAAAAAAGCTAATATGAGATCATGAGGTACATGTATAGATTTACTAGCTGTTTCCCATGGTTAACCCACGGGAATTCCGGGATAAAAAGTACCCTATGTCCTCTGTACCCCTGACAACATGTATACAAAATTTACACTTTCACATTTATAATAGTAAAATATAGATTAATTATGAACTTGATGCTTGATGCATAGGCTTTCTCTAGCTAACAGTCGGTCGCAGCACAGGGGAGGGAGAATTTAGGTAGAAAGGAAGACGACATCACGACATGCAAAGCACCTCGAGCGTGGGGGGGCGCCGGTAACCCAGCATTCGTCCGATTCTCAGCCGAATTTGGTTTGTCGGCGACTTCCAGTGTAGGTACAGTCAGCCAGAAATCAGCGATTTTTCAAAATAATTAAAAAATTTCTAATTTCGAGAAAATACTGGCTGCCAAGAATGATCTCAGCAACAAAAAGATGACATGTCTGGAAAGCTTCTAATAGCATTAAAACAGTAATTTCAATTTCTTCGTCAAAGTTGCGTGTTTGCCGGCGTCCTAATATTTATGCAGAGCTAAGATGTGCAACACGATAAAATTTTAAAGCGCCATTTTATCGATTCTCGTCGACATAATTATTAAGTATATCGTTTTGTCTACCGGCAGCAAAAAATATTTAACCGAATCTAGCCTTAAGGCAATACCCCACTACTGAACCTTTTTGCTTGGACGCCCACAGTTAATATTTATCGTATTTATCTTTCGTTCGATAAACATATCGTGGCGCGCATCTTAGGCCTACTGGAATGAACCACATTTTTCTAAATTTTTTCACCAACTCAAAAAAAAAACAACTATCTGGTGGCCTACTGTACCTAATAGTACGGGAGATACTGATGCTAAATGTGGATTCACTCGAGCGTCGTTGGGACCTATTGGGTTTTAAAGATTAGGAGGTAGAAACAAAATAAGGTTATATGATGTTTTTTCATTCACTGGTGGGTTTAGCTTCTACAGGCTATCAAAAATGTAAAAAAAAACAGTTATATGGACATACTCGAGCGCGTCAGATATTGTAGTTTAGATACTCTAATGTGTCTCTGATATCGAAAGTCTATTCATCTGCCAATTTGCGTAGTGGGGGTGACCATCCGGAAGGGGAGAAAATGAAAAAAAAAAATTTACTCCAGCGCGTCAGATATTCAAAGGGGATGTTAAGTGAACCCTGATAATGCTCCCCTTCAAAAATCTGACGATTAGGAGGTGACGCAAGGTGGTAGCGAATTTATGAAAATGAAAAAAAAATCTCAATTTTGAAATACTCGAGCGTGTCAGATTATTTTACAGAAGGTTCAGCTTGCAGTCCAGGTTATGTTGGCTTAAAATCTGACAATAATTTTGAGGGATATTATTAACCTGACTGCTAGAAACAATTTATGATTAATTTTAAGATATTTTTTTATTTCTGACGTAAGTTTAATAACTTTTTGAGCTATTTATTGTTCACAAAAAACACACTTCATATTTCTATGAAATATGTAAATTCAAAATTTAGAAATAATGAGACTACTAACTTTTTTGTTGCCGAGATCATTCTTGGAGCCAGTATTTTCTTGAAATTAGAAACTTTTCATCACTGTGCTACAATTCATTTTTGCATATATACATATAATCACATAGCTTAACCTTTAAGGTAGCTGCCTTTACAGACCTGTCTCAAATTTCCACAAGAAACATAAATGAATTGAGAACCTCCTCCTTTTTTGGAAATTGGTTAAACATAGGTGGAAGGTAGTCTTACAAAAATATGAAATAGCCAAGTTTAATAAAAAAAATTGTTGTTCGTAATTGTCAGGACAAGGTCTGTTAAAGAAAATTAGGAATTCCTTCAGGAATTCTGAAACTCACACAAGTGAAACCACAGGCACAGTTAGTAATCATTAAATCAACCTGTATTGTTAGTACTTTATCATCCTGTTACTTACTTATTCTTACTTACCTTTAGAATATATTCATGAATATCATCAAAGAGATTATTCCAAGTATATCCTTTTCTGTGCATTGAATTCTCTGTCAACAAGTTAGGCACTGCATTTAGAGATAAAAAGGTTTTTATATTTTCAGCACATTTTTTACGCTCTGTAGCACGAACCGATCCCAGACCATAGGTACTTTCTCTTAAAGAAACCTCTAAAGATATAGCCATTTTTGGCTAAAATTATATAGTTTCAAATCCTTCAACAAAGAGGTTACATTGTTTGTTAGCCTCAGGCTCGTAGCTCCCAAATAGGTAAGTGTATAGAAAATTTTTACTTCTAAATTCTATGCCTTCTTTTTTAATTTTTTTCTTAATTTTATTGTGGTGCCAAATTCTATTTTTCTCACTTTACTTTATTATGGTTTTTATTTTCCGATTTTTTTCTCACATCACACACAGCATCCAGGACCAGTTTTAACACCACCCATCAGTGCTCAGTAGAGTTAACTCTGGGTCTCTGAAACGAGAAATTAAACATTTTCGTGTCTCATTTAATCGCATCAATATAAAACTCAAAGAGCATAATTCAATGTAGGTAATAAAACCACAAATTAACTAGACTAGATTAATAAAATTGCTGAGAAATATTTAAATTTTATTGCCCTGCCATACCTTGAATAGGAAAACTAAACTAATACCTAATAAATAATTATTTTTTTATCAATTGTTTTTTTCTAGCGGTAGCCGTTAACCAGAGAGAAGGTAATCACTACGTTTCCGTTAACTAGACATAAGCCATAAGGTATAAAACGTAGTGATTATAATATGAGCTTTGAATAAGTCTAGTTAATTTGTGAGCCCACTGAGCAAATAATCACTACGTGCCGGCCACATGTGGAAAACAAAACCCCACAAACTACTTAGAAATAGAATAGCTTTGTCTTTGGAATTGGATTGTATTATCTATGGTTGTGAGCAAACTTGATACGGGATTTAAACTCGCGTACGCGTGACGAGGCGAGGCGCGCGGCGAGCGACGATGTTCGAATGTGAACAGTCGCTCGGGGCTCGCCGCGGCGCGTGGCTCGCCTCGTCGCTCGTGCCGCTCGCGTCCCCCGGAGCGGCATTTTTGTCACGAGTCAAAGGACCTCGCGTCAGACGAAAAAGGCGCAAGAGGCGCGGGGCGAGGGACGAAGCGCGAGTGTGAACAGACAGACGCTCGGGGCTCGCCGCGTGCCTCGTCTCGTCACTCGCACAACTCGCCAACACTGGCTTCGTCTAAACCTTGCCTTACTTCTACTGTTATCTCTTACCAAGTTGAGTATTCTATGTACTCTTCTACTCATTTGGTGATAAAAACAATAAAATATAATAATCTATAGGTTTATACATCTTAGTCACCCAACCGCTGTAATAAGCCACCAGTTTCTTTTAAAAAATTAGGTATTCCGGTTTAATATAAAAGCGAAACAAGAGTATTCCTGAATAAGGCTCTTTTGAGTTGAAATAATAGTAATAGAAAGTAGTTCTTTTTATATTAAAAAGAAAATATTTTGAAATACCACTGTTCATATTAAATAACTTAAATGCATAACCAACAGATTGTCCCATAAGTTTATTTTGATCAAAAAATTTAAGTTCATTTAGGTATAGATATTTTCTGCGCAAAACAACCAGTTTTGAAAAATGGTTCTTTTGATTTAAAACAGTGTCAAATACTTACGTAAATTCTTCATTCAAAACTAAAGTATTCCTAAATACGGTCGTTTTCTGTGTAAAATTTATGAGTAACACAGATTAATTTTCGACATATGGCACTTTTGCATAAAAGAAACGCAGTTCTAGACTTGCAACTAACAATAATATGGCAGTTTAGAGTATATTTTGCGCGTTTAAAACGAAAACTCAAAAGAGACGTTTATTATTTTCCTATCAGTATGTACTCGCTGGTGCTTTGGAAGATTCTGTAAACCGCTTGTAATTTGAATAAATAAATAAATAAATCACTTTATAGATACAAACCTACGGATTGTCTTTTAATAATTTTAATTTAAAGTTGTAAATTCAGGTCAGATTCGCTGGAACGTAATTTTTCCAATTTTTTTTACTTTTTACTGTTATAGCTTCCATGTAGATTATTTTATGCGTGAAAGTACAAGTTAAAAATAATGAAATACGAAAAAAACTTTGATTTTACAGTGAATCGTAATCAAAAACCGTTATACCTGCCTTAGATTAATCGTTACCCATATTCGACACCCATATTTTTTTTTACTATGAAAAACATAAAACTAAAAAGCTAAAAAAAACAAAATACTGATTTAATCCAACAGAAAAATATACACGTAATGCTATTATTGGTTTGTGCTACCACTTTTCGACTTGACAAACCAATCTTAGATTAATTATTGGTTTCACAAACCAATAATAGTATTACGTGTATTTTTGTCTCTTGGATTAAATCGGTGTTTTGTTATTTTTAGCTTTTTATTAAATTTGTGTTTTTGAAAGTCGATTTTAATTTTTTTGTTAATATTTTGTTTATTTTTTGCTTTAAGTGAGTCGGTTTGTAATTTATCTAAGTTACAATAGCCCAATGTCAACTGCTCATCACCTTTAACAAAATATTGCTTTTCCCGAATCCCGATGCTGGGACGTTATTTTATTGTTGAGGAGTTCTCCTGGTACATCACCATCAGTTCCATATCGCCATATACATTGTGACGAGCATAAATTGTTTAGGAATCATATTTAGGTTAACGAATCGGAACTCGTGAAATACCTTTTATTGAGTAGTTCCGATGACCATCTGTGGTCTTCATCGTCAGTTTCACTTCTTCAAATTTTGCTTTCCGATAGCATATAAACGATTTACTATAAAAAATACCCAAATCGCTATGGGTGTGCCCATATTTTTTTAAGAGTTCCCTTGATTTCTTCAAGATTCCATCATCAGAACCCGACTTGGTGGCAATGGTACTTAAACCCTTTCAAACAAAAAAGGAACTTTTGAAATCGGTCCAAGCGTCTTCGAGTAATCGGTGAACATACATAAAAAACAAACATACAGCCGAATGCATAACCTCCTCTTTTTTGGAAGTCGCTTAAAAAATCGCGAAACATACATAAGCTCATCGACCACACAGCCCATAGACGCCTAATAACAGGCGAATGGCTCCTGTCAACACATCTGACTTATAGTTCCGATATAAATGTGAATTAGCCAATCACGGCGTGTAACTAGCGCGTGTGGCCTTGAATTAACCAATCACGGCGTTGCAACCCCGCTTCTCTTACCTCAGCTAGTTGCCAGAATGCATTCAATACGCAAAATCAAACATTAGGCGTCTATGGGCTGTGTGGTCGATGCATAAGCTTAATTCAGGTAGGTACCTTTCATTATAAGGCACAAATTCTAAAAATTTCATAGTGCAACCAAATTGCCCGCCTGATTTTGCTCACCTCCACTGCCCGTGCTCCCGACTTCTCGCCGATATATTTATAAGATAGGTACCTACTTGAATTCCGGGACAAAAATTACCAAGTTCTTCTTCCTACCCCTGACGACGTGTAGTACACTTTTAATGCACTTTTTCCGACACTTCCAAAAATTTTATTATTGATTTCAAGCAATTTACTCAAAACTTTGTTATCTAATATATAAAATTCTCGTGTCACAATGTTCGTATGTAGTGTGTATGTTCCCATACTCCTCCGAAACGGCTTGACCGATTTTTATGAAATTTTGTATGCATATTCAGTATGTCTGAGAATCGGACAACTTCTATTTTTTATACCCCTAAAGGGAGTTCCTGCGGGAATTCCGAAACTCACGCGGGTGAAACCGCGGGGCACAGCTAGTATAATTATATAGTTGTACCCCGCGGTTTCACCCGCGTTAATTTCAGAGTTCCCGCGGAAATTCCTGGATAAAAAGTATCCTATGTGTTAATCTGATGTATAAGCTATATTATTGTAGTTTCATTTAAATCCATCCAGTAGTTTTTGCGTGAAAGAGTAACAAACATCCATCCATCCACCCATCCATACATACTTACAAACTTTCGCGTTTATAATATTAATAGGATTAAATATTTTATTTCGGGGTTCCTGCGGAAATTCCGTGCGGCCGAGTGCAAATATTTCCCTAGCGGCCCTTAGTAAGTAAATATAAGAAGAGCTCCAGACGCTATACAATATGTATGCAAAGCGGAACTTTTTTTACGTTGATCCTTGAAAGTATCGTAGCGACAAGCGAGCGGTGCTCGGCGCCCCCTAGGACCGCAGTGTGCAGCGCACACCCTGCACCCTATGGTGCCTCTGCACTTCCACGGGCCACCAGGCGACAGTACGCCGATAAAATTTGAACGCGCATATTGGCACTTACATTCTGTATTTCTTATGAAGCCGCACAAATAAAGAAAGTTTTATTAACTCTGGATAACTCTTTTGGAAAAGTCTGAAATCTTGGTAAAAGCTTGGAATGGATTCTAAGTTCTTCACTGTCATTTCAGAGAAAAATTTCCACAAGAGTTACGTTTTACGTCTGTTAGTTATTACGCAGCTTGTTATCAACCATAGTAAATAATATAAAAAATTACAAAGTACCTATTTACTAAAATACTGAAAAATTCTAACCATAAGCCAAAATTTTATTCTAAAGCGACAGTGTCTCGAGCACTAGCATATAACAGTCGAACAGAATCATTATACCCGACTCCACGTCGAGATCCTGCAACAATTACATAAGCATCCCCTGCGTGTAAAATATGTTTTGCTTTACAATAGTCGAGAGCTGCATGTATTCTTGATTCCACCTCAGCAGTCCAGCTACTTTTAGCAACTTCAAAATAATGCACTGTACGTATTCCACGCCAAAACCGTAGTTGTCTAGCAGTATGACAAGCTCGAGTTACTGCGATTATTGGACAAATAGGTCTTGAATGTGAAAGTATTTTGGCTGTGCGACCTGAACTTGTTAAACAAATTATTACTACGGCACGTGCTCGAAGTGCAAGCTCCATTGCGCTGACGCATACAGCTTTAGTTGGTTCCTCTAGCTGACTTTGCATTAATTCCAGATTGCCATACACTCGTGGATGCCATACTACTCTTTCAGCATTTTTACAAATTACCGCAGCTGCACCAAGGCAATGTTCAGCCATACGTACGGCATCAAAAGTCGGAGAGAATTTCTTCAGAGGAGAATCATAATGTAATTCCAAGCATAGTACATCTGCTCCATCTAACACAAGGTTAGCGATATCAGATACACACAAAGTAGGAATTTGTTCATTGATGACTGCTTTACATATGCATGGTTTCCCCATATAGTTACATTTAGCCATAATAACCTTTTGAGCTATAAAAATCTTTTCAACTGGTAGGCTCGTACTTAAAACGCATCGATCAAAATACACACCATCTGATTGAGATATTATTTCATCAATATTCTCTAAACCCAATGAAGAATCAATGCAAGCTAAAACCAAAATATGTTTTCCTTTTTCAGAAAGAATATCTTTTACTTGGCGAATGTCATGAATATTTTGCGCATTAGGAACCAAAACAGCATCAATATCTGAAGCAATTGCCCATGCTATTTGTTCTTCCATATGTTCAAAAGGCTGTTGCCCTGAATCTACACTACATGAAAGTGATTGAACACTGTCACCCTGAGCGTTATTCAAATTAACAATTTCTTGAGGCATACGAGAAATTCGTACGGTCATTTTAGCTCCAATTGTTCCTCCAACTGCTATAGAACATTCTACAGAATCGTCACCGACCTCAGAAATGACTAACTTAATTTTTCCTGGTGTCAAACTATCAATAAATACAATATCACCAGGTTGTAGATCTGTCAGGTGATCATAACCAACGTATAAATAATCGGAAGTTCCACATTCACGCCAACTAGTGTCTGTAGTTAATCTGATAACTTCATTTTGTGAAAGCTCTATTGTTGCATGAGACCCTCCTTTAAGATCTCCTGTTATAATATCAGGACCTCTTACATCCACTACAACCGCTAATGGATAAACATACTCTAATTCTGCACTATAATTATATACTGCTTGTCTAATACTTTGAATCAATTGGGCACAGGCATCAGGTTCCAAATCTCTTAAGTTGAGACGAGCTACAGTCATTCCTGACGCTATAAGTCTCTGAATAGTAGTTGGCTCACGATTATTAACTCCAATATCGCACATTAGACCTGTTTGTAATTCTTCACAAGGATTTTGATAGACATTTATATTGCAAAAATGTTTCAAGAGTGAAGGTTGAGGGCAATCGCTTGAAGAATTTTTGAAACATGGTGCTGCTTCTAATGGGATGTGCCAAGGCAAAGACATGACAAATTGGTGTGATAAATGGATAAAATTATAACTATCAAATCCAGCACTTTTGTTATTGTACAACTTTTTATTTCTAATAAAAAAAAATATTAAATATTAATTACAAATGATGTATACAATAACCTAAAATATCGTCACAGTTGGTTACAATCAAAAGTCACGTTGTCCTAAAAAGGTACCTATAGCTTATGCCCGCGACTTCGTCCACGTGGTAGTCGAAATCAAACGTCAAAGAGGTTAAACCGAAAGCGAAATTTTGAGGAAATTGCAAAAAATTAAATGGTTGGGTCTAGAAATTTCTTGACCTGAAAATTCTTCCACGAAAACACGGTGTTTCCATACAAACTTTACAACCCTTTTTCACCCTATTAGGAGGTGAATTTTCAAAAATTCTTTCTTAATCCACACCTACGTCACTTAAGGAATATTTGTCCAAAAATTCCACGGTTCTAGACCTAGCGGTTTCAGTAGTTCTATACATCTTTGCAACCCCTTTTCACCCCCTTAAAGGTTGAATTTTTAAAAATCTTTTCTCAGTGCACACTTACGTGACTTGGCTACTTGCCTAATTTCAGGGTTCTAGACCCAGCGGTATCAGCGATGCGTGCATTGATCAGTCAGTCAGTTTCTGCTTTTATATATATACTTTTATATATATACTGTCTCCCGCGATTTCATCCGCGGTAATTTCGGAGTTCCCTCGGGGGTGGAGTTGAGTTTGAACTCCGAAAGAGTTTGTACCCCTGACGGCCCTGACAGTATTTTACGGTGATTAGCGGTTCCCCGCATTAATTCCGGAGTTTCCGCGGGAATTCCGAGATAAAAACTATTCTATCTCTTAAGTTGGACCATATTATAAATGGTTACAAAATTTTATCAAAATCCGTTCGGTAGTTTAGGAGTCCATCGCGGACAAACAACGTGACACGTGATTTATATATATGAGATGACCCCGCGGTTTCACCCGCGGGGGAATCCCGGGATATAAAGTACTTTATGTCACTCAAGATCACTGTAGCTTTTTATAAGTGAAAGAATTTTTAAAATCGATTCATTAGATCCAAAGATTACCCCCTACAATCTCACAAACTCACGAACTCACAAACTCTGGAGTTCCCGCGGGAATTCCAGGATAAAAAGTATCCTATGTCACTCAAAATCACTGTAGCTTCCTATAAGTGAAAGAATTTCCGAAATCGGGTCAGTAGATCCAGAGATAGCTGTTCCCCCGTGGTTTTACCCGCGGGAAATTCGGAGTTCCCGTGGGAATTCCAGAATAAAAAGTACTTTATGACACTCAGGATCACTGTAGCTTCCTATAAGTGAAAGAATTTCTAAAATCGGTTCAGTAGATCCAGAGATAACTGTTCCCCCATAGTTTCACCCGCGGGAAATTCGAAGTACCTTAATAAAAATAAATAGTAAAATAAATAAAAAGTACCCTATGACATTCAGGACCACTGTAGCTTCCTATAAGTGAAAGAATTTTCAAAACCGGTTCAGTAGATCCAGAGATTACCCCCTACAACGTCACAAACTCACAAACTTTCAAACTTTTGCTCTTTATAATATTAGTATAGATATAGATAATATCTTGCCTAAACTAGTTATGTATAGTTACCCATGGCAACGTAGCGATTATAAAATATTATCTTTGCCCATGGCATGGTGTGACTTTCTCTTTTCGTAAATTTTATGAAAAATATTTTGAACAGCCAGTTTTGTACCGTCAAAGCGCAGAATGATTCTTCTTCTTCTTCTTCTTTAATAATGGCATCTACAATTATAATTTGCCAATGACAATGTTTCTTAATAATAAAAATCTCTTCATCTACTTCTTCAATTATGACGAAACGCCAGTGACAATGTTAGATTGTTCCCCAAGTTAAAACATGGCTCTCTTGAAAGCCAGTTTCCTGCTCAGGGTCCAAAATAGATGCTGACAAGAGTGACAAGTGACTGAAATAACGAAGACAAACGTGACACGCGTGTTTTCGGTACGGCTTTCACTCGTCAACAAATCTTCTTGACGACCAATGACATTCTATGTATTAACCTCAGGCTTCAGGTATCTCAGAACAATAACAGTTATTCTTCTGAGTCAGGTATTGACTTCTTCTTCTTCTTCAATTATGGCAATCTATCGCGAGTTATCGCGTTTAATTCTGCCAATGTACGTATTTTTAGCGATTAAAGTAATTATGGCGAAACGCCAATGACAAGAGAATATCATTGTTGACGACTTTGACATCCGTAGATCGAAAATACGCCATTACTCTCCTTCTTCTATTTCTTCTTCAATAGGTTATTTCTCAGTATTCTTCTGAGGGCTATTTCAATTTTCACTGTTGTTTGAATGTTGATATCCAATAATAGGGTACTTGCATGAATTTTTTTTTTCCAGTCTATTTTAAAGTTATATGACCTACTTAAACAAAGCAAGAAAAAGAAAAAAAATATGCATAAATTAATTAAATAGAATAGAGCGTTTCAAAGTTACTACTTTTGACTTTACCGTCGAAACGCGGAATGACGTCACTAGTTAAAGATTACGCCTTATTAATCTGTGATAGAGATGTCATTGTCGTATTGACAGAGTCACGTGACACTGACAGACAGCTTCAATATCCAAAAGCGAAATTAAGGTTGAACTGTGTCGAGTTACTTCCAAGAGTTACTGTGAAGAATCGAAATGCATCTTACCGATGCATTTTAAAGTAAAAAACTTCAGAAAAAGGAAAATATGTGTTGACTGTATGCACTTAGTTTCTTTTGCCTTCCCTGAAAGAAGTAAATATTCTCTAAAAAAATAAAAGTGACGTAATATGTTATCTTCTGAGTGCGTGGCTGTGATTGGTGATTCGTTGCAACGTTCCGTTTCACAAAAAGAAAAGTTGAATATTTTGGAACCTATCGATAATTTTTTAGTAAATCTTTCACGATAATGCTTTTCTCAAACAACGTTTCAAACTCACAAACTTTTGCTCTTTACAATATTAGTATTTAATAGATGTATGACTGATGAATAGATGTATGTAGACCCTGTCAATACGACAGTGACATTTCTATCACAGATTAATAAGGCGTAATTTTGAACAAGTGACGTCATTCCGCGTTTCGACGGTAAAGTCTAAAGTAGGAACTTTGAAATGCTCTATTTAATTAATTTATGCATTTATATATTTTCTTTTTATTGCTTTGTTTAAGTAGGCCATATATCTTTAAAATAGACTGAAAAAAATTCATGCAAGTACCCTATTGGCAGTCCAATTTAGTGTAGTGTAATCACTCGCTTCCGATTTAGGGCCCTAGATTGGTGCCTTGAAATTGGAAAATGTAATAAGCGCTTTAGGACATTTCGAGCTGATTTCTTTGGTATCCGCCAAGAGCTCCGAGAAAGTTCTTGTAGTCTATTCAGTACCATGGCCCTTTAGACATAATTATGTCTAGTTAATTTGTGCCATGGCCTACAAATTCAAACCGTACAACAATGTTAAACGCTAATTGGGTATTCTCCAAGGTATGAATATCAAAATTCTAATTAGTCCGTCAGTTAGAAAATAAAAAAATAATAGACACGTATTTTTTGCTTTTTCAATTTAATGAAAATGAACATAAATAAAGCGCATTAAAGTTTAGGGTGGGGGGCTCGTGACGTCAATATTCATTATAAGCGCCATACAAACCGCACCGAATTGTGACGTCACGCGAAATTTCAACTCAATGTGTCTCTTAAATTTTTGACTACGTAAAAAAAGAAAAAATACGTGTCCAATATTTTTTACTAATCTACACGACGGACTAAAAAAAAATTTTTTGTCAAGTAGCCAATTTGTGCATTTAACTAACTTATTTTATTTGAAAGTGGCTAAATGCATTATATGCGAAAGCCAATAAGAAGAAGAAAGAAAGAAATTAGATGACAAACAGGACAATCACAAAATAAAAATAATAATTTTTATGTTTAAAGAAAATAGTTAACTCATGTATATAAAAGTAAATAATATTATTCACTATATAACCTACCTACATTAATGAAACAAAAAATAAAGATCAAAGTGAGTTGGCAACATTGGTTTAAAAAAAATTGAAATAAAATTGAGAAGTGAGCGAGTGCTTGCTTGACTGCGTGTCACGTTTGTTCTTATTAGAAAATTTATTTAATCCGTTTAAAATTTATTAGTTTATGTTTATACGTAATAAAGTGTATCGGACTTGTGTCATACGTGTAAATTTTAGTTGAAATAGGACATCGACGTTACGAACGTTTGTGTTTGACTCCTCGAGTAGGTACCGTTTGATATAGTGCAGGTTGCAACCGTGAAGGTTGAGATTGTTACGTCATTTTGGCTAGTGTGAATCTATTTTGCTTGTGTTTCAACTAGTGCTTTTCGAGAAAACGGCTTTAATTAAGTGGAGAGTGAACATAAATATACAAGTGTTTTGGAAAATGGATTATTACAATAGGTACATAACACCGGCTGCGACATGATGCCGCCATATTAGTTATTTTGTACTGTCAACCTCTGCTCTGATTTTCTTTTTTACAGTTTTGCGAATGTAAGTACCTGTGTAAGCCAATCTAGTTGCATTAAGTTAATTTATATTTTATGTATCATTGTTGGAAAGCTTAACCATGCCTAAAAATGTTTAACATTTTTGTTTGGTAGAACTTTGTTTAGGTACCGTACTTTTTTACTGTCAATATAACGACGTCATTCATTGTCATATTTACAGTTCAATAGCTTACAGTTTGGTAAAAATATTAGCTAAAATCTTGCGGTTTCACCTGAATGGAATTTTTCGCATGCCTACCTTAAACTCACTACCTAGTACCTAGGTACCTACCCCAAACTTGTGTTCCAAACAATCACTGCCAGGTGACAAATGAAATTTAACAATAACATTTTAACACATCAAATAGATATAGGTATGTGTTTACGAAGAAAAAGTTGGATTTGTACTTTGTGGAAGCCTTCTTTAGTAATTACTTACGAACATCCTATCAGAAACTTGTATTCCAGCTTAAAACTTAAAAAGCCACCAAATTTTTAATTTAAACTCTAATAATTAGTAGACCTAAGGGTAATATAATTAATTATTGTATCTGGGTACTCTGTGCCATTTAGTTAGCATGTTGTTATTGGGACACTTCTGTTACCTACTCTGTGGATACAGACAAAGTGCCAGCTGCACCATTAGGTAGGTACCTAATTTGTGTCATTTGTTTATTTCATTTCTAAAAATCATCTAATTAATGAAATATAAAAACATTTGAATCAATCCTACTAATATTATAAATGTGAAAGTGTGGATGTTTGGATGTTTGTTACTCAATTGCGCAAAAACAGCTGAACGGATTTGGATGTAATTTGGCATGCACGTTTTCAGGGGTACAGAGACGGATATAGGGTACTCTTTATCCTGGAATTCCCACAGGAACTCCGAAATTACCATGGGTGAAACTGCAGGGCACAGCTAGTTATACATAATTTATACATTACATTATTAGCAGTATTGCTGATAATAATGCTGTAATTAAAATTAAGTAATCATTAAAATGACTGAGTGTGGCCATAAATGTTTCCACCCTATCAAGTGCCAATAGTCTTCAATTAAAATCGTTGATACAGATAAATGGAAATAATGGTTCTTTTATGGTTTTGGTGATTTTTGCCATTGGCTAAACTAACAAGATAATAAACAAAAACATATAGGTATAACTCTGTCAGGTAATTGTGTACTTTCATATATAAACAGCAATACTTTAAATAACATGCTGTGAAAAGAAAAGAGCTTTACCATGATGTTGATATCTTTGTAAAGTTTTTTACTTTACACCTTTAATGGGCATGATGACTAAATTTTAATTTTTAGACCATCTTGTAGATTAATAACAAATATTGGACACATATTTTTCCTTTTTTTACGTAATCAAAAAATAACGGCAATACATTGTTGAAATTCTGTGGTCCGTCGGTCACACCTAGGTACACTTTATACTTATTTATGACGTCGCGACCTCCCACTCCTAAACTTTGATGTGTTTTATCTAGTTAAGTATTTTTTTAATAATTTGAATGAGCAACAAACCTATTATTTTATTATTTTTTTACTATCTAATTGATGTACTAAATATTCTGCCACACATAGTTAAGTGCCAATAGTATTTTCTTTTAATTATTATTAATAGGTACTAGCTGTGCCCCGCGGTTTCACCCGCTTCACCCGCGTGTGTTTAGGAATTCCCGCAGGAACTCTCAATCTAGACACGCGGCAGCGTGTCAAGCCAAGTTGAAGCATAAATACATATTATTTCGATTTTGCATAGAACTTGGCACTCATTTAGATCTCCATTCTTTTTGCGGCGAAGCCCATAGCCAAGCATAATTTTTGTATTAAACTTGGCTCTCCTTTTTTACATTTATGTTTTTGGTGGGATTTACTTTAATACAAACCTTCCCTGCGGAGCTAGGATGCGCAACATGATAAAATTTTATCGAGCCATTTTATCGATTCTCGTCGACATAATATATCGTTTTGTCTACCAGTGGTAAAAAATGTTTAACCGAATCTAGTCTTAACTCAATACCCCACTACTGCACTTTTTTGCTTGGACGCCCACAAATATCTGTCGTGTCGACAATTTTATCTTTCGTTCGATAAACATATCATGTTGCGCATCCTTGCTCCGCTGAACTCTCCCACAAATATTTCAAGATCAACATCAGCCAAATTTGTCCTGCCATTCTCGAGTTTTAGGATGACAAACGAACAGCGATTTATTTTTATATATTGCTAGCTGTTCCCCGTGGTTTCACCCGCGTTAATGTCGGAGTTCTCGCGGGTATTCTGGGATAAAAAGTATCCTAACTTCCGACAAAAAAGCCACCACCAGCATGCTTTATTAACTTTTTAAGTCCATAGGTTTTTCTTTAATACAAACCTTCCCTGAACTCCCCCACAAATATTTCAAGATCAACATTAGCCAAATTGGTCCTGCCATTCTCGAGTTTTAGAAAGACAAACGAACAGCGATTTATTTTTATATGTATATTGCCCAGCTGTTCCCCGCAGTTTCACCCGCGTTAATGTCGAAGTTCCCGCGGAAATTCTGGGATAAAAAGTATCCTAACTTCCGACAAAAAAGCCGCCACCGCAGCTTGCTTTATTAAATTTCTAAGTCCATAGTTTTTTAAACTTAATCTATATTTTATTGGATTTTCTCTGACTTTCTTTATCCTGAACAGAATTGTGCTGAATAGATTAGGCAACTGATTGAGTTGAGCATACTTAAACGAATTTTTTATGTCACTGTACAAAGAACTATTTTATATTGTATAAAATCCAATGCATTTAGTGGTGGTTTGCTGTGAGGAGACACTCAATATCTGCATTGAATTTTGTAGATAAAATTAGTGATATAAAATAAAAGTTCTCTTCTTTATTTGCTCCAACCCTTATTGATTACCTATCAATAACTTTAAAAACTTGATAGCATTTTTTCAGATAGTCCTTTAAATCTTCATAAATTTTCATAAATAAGATTGAATATCTCACTGAGAACATTCATTACACATACCTAGGCATTATAAAGTTTTCTTCATGTTTTTTTTAACACACTTCGGATGTATAGTGGCTTTTATTGTACAATTATAGCTACACATTATAGCTGTCCAATATCGATTTTTTATTTACCCTGTCCAATAATTGTCAAAACTTACTTGTTACAGAAATATTTGCAGCAGAAGCTGAGTTCGTTGCTATTTCATCACTTCAGATCTAAAGAAGTCAGCATAGTCTAGTGTCTCTCGCATCAATGAACCATTTATGCCAGTTTTGGCTTATGAAGATGAAAGTTATACAAGGTATGTAACAATGTTCTCACATACTGACAATCATCAGTGTCATGATTATCTTTCATTAATATACCCACTGCTTTGGTACAAGACAAACTCTTAATGCAGAGGGTATGTGATAGTTATAAAATGACAATCAACCTGGTGCTTGGGTTAAACACCAAGTAAGCATCCACTTTTCTGGGTGTTTATTGGGTTTTAATATTCAAGCAATGAGTTTCAAACTGGTTGATAGCCCATTTATAGTGATAGTCCATTACATGGATTGCTGGATTTCACACACACTTTCAAATTGCATCTGATACGCGGGCAGGTTTCCGAACGATCTTTTCTTTCACTGTTTAGTTTGTATGTAGTACTTACATGATTATCTTTGAAAAAAAAAAACTGTTACACGAAAGTCTGATTGTGGTGAAATTGTCAGCTCATAAATAAAACATAGTGACACTCCATTAAAATGATCTATTCAAGTACTTTCTCACAAGACGGCAGCCTTGTACGTACATGTGTTATGCGTGTGTATCGTAAGGTTGACAGCGAGCTGACAGTAGCTGTCAGCTGTCAGTAAATAATTGTCACATGTAGATTCTACATCTGTCAAACTTTCCGCGGAATTTCCAATTTCTTGGTCTTCCTGGTTCAAAAACTTCATGTTCTCAAAATAAGTTTGTACTTCGTATTTAAACTATTTCATTATATTACGAGTAGATTTTATTAGTAGAAATGAAAAGTTTCCCCGGCCTATCCGGTCTTATTTTCAATATCCGGCCGGATACCGGAATACTTCTTATATCTCGGAAACTAAATGCCGAGAACTGGTATCTTTTTGCTTGGACGCCCGCATATTTTATTTAGGGGGATTTAGGGTTTGACTTATCCTTAGGGGTAAATATTTTCAAGAATTGGTTACACAACACTGCATTTGTGGGTAAGAAAGAACTAAGAGGCGACTCTGCTTGGCGATAGGTGACACCCGAACGCGCCCGGATATTTCCGATCTCGTTCACCGCGCTATATTCAAATCTATAATATTATGTTCGCATCATGTAATGCAATAAAGGGCCGCATATCCAGCAGCCGGATATCCGGAACTCCAGCCTCGTAGCTTGTCGAATATCCAGTATTCGGCCAAACCACTATCCATTTCATCTCTAATTATTAGTATTCGACAGCACTCGTCGTTTAGTGGATTTCGTCGGTTAGTGACTAGTGGAGCTATTCCTAACTGCTAAATGTTTGGTTTTGAGCTTACTAGGAGTCTCAAAAGTAAACACCTGGCTGGAGCTGTTTCATAATGTGCAAGCATTATTATTGTTATCGGTAAAACCATTGTAGGGCCGGTCCTGCCTTTAGTGCAGGGCGTGCGGTGCACACGGGCGCCGTTTTTGTGAACGCACTTATATGGAGTCAAGAACTCATGGACCACCGCTCTACGTATATTCTTTGGGTGCTTAATGTAATATTGCGTAATTATTTAATCACGCGGTACCACATATTATATCCTAACGTCTTGCATGATTAATGATTATTATGCGTAGGTATTATTGACAAATGACAGCACTGTTGGACTATTGGTTAGTGATACTGAATACTGATTGCAGCGCCAGGTTTTGCGGGTCCGATTGCCGCATCAAACAGTGACGTGATGAACATTTGTGTTTGTCCTGAGTCCGGGTGTTTAGTGTGTATAATAAGTATGTATTTACAACAACAACAAAAAGTACTACATTAGGTGTCTGGTGCCTGGTGTATACTGTATAGTACAAACTCCGGTTAGGTTGGGGCCGGGTGGCGCAATATAATAATGTCCAAGCATTATTATTATAAGCCGTTTTTAAAAGTATCTATGCAGGGAAATTATACTAGAGCGTAAAACGAAGAACGTATTAGTGCGGTTATCAAAGCGACGCGACGCTGCGGCGGCAGCAGCGGCGGTAGTCGGTCTCCATGACGACACCAGAGGCGCGTGCCTCCGACGGCGTCCGTGGAGGACGGCCGCGATCAATCGTGAGCTGGGAGCGCGAAAGTTCGCTCCCGCCATCGCTGTTGCGCATACCATCCGCACACTACGCAGGTACTTCAACCGCACGTGAACTCCGGAAGATGTACTCGTATGTGGAAAAAAATTCGATAGCAGAGTAATAATACGGATTATAATTATTATTGTTGTGGCAAAATCAATCGTTCAAATCCGAATTTTGAATTAACATCTGTATTTTTTTTTCCATTTCGCAATCTACAGTCAGCGCTAAAATTTATATAAGTATACATATATAAATTACAGCATCCGTATGTTTGTGGTCGTATAACTCTAAAGTAGTCGATGGATTGACTTGAAATTTTGAAAGGTCTTAGCATTTTTACCCAAGAGCACATACATACTTTGTATCCCGAAGCAACCTAACTATAAAAAATTGTGAGATAATTTAAAACGCATAGAATGTTCCTTTTCGTTGGAAATATCCGAAAAGCCATAGCGAAGCGCCGCCGCGCCGTTTTAGCTAATCTATATGTATAAAAAGCAGAAACTGACTGACTGATCCATCAACGCACAGCTGAAACCGCTGGGTCTAGAACTATGAATTTTTTCTCAAATATTTCTTAAATGACGTAGGTGTGCACGAAGAAAAGATTTTTGAAAATTCAACCTCTAAGGGGGAACTGGGGTTGCAAAGTTTGTATGGAATAATTCCGCAGGAACTCCGAAATAACTCCGGAATAACGGTGAAACTGCGCGGGACAGCTAGTGGGTGTTATTATATAAAAAAGAAAGAAGTTTTATTTAAAAAACCAGAGTAGGTACCTAGTTACCTGTTTAAAATTTGACTTCTAAATACTATTGGCTGGAGCCAATAATTCAGAGGAAAAGGAACGTGACCTTGACCCCCGGTATAGGCCTAACCTGCCCCAAAAGTTCGTGGTCGATATGAAAGAGATTCCGTTTCGCGCACGCGCTCCACTGCGGCCCGTCGAATCGATACCGCCCGCGCTCGCCCACGTGACGGAACGCAACGCATTTGCGGGGATTCTTTGCAGAAAACTCGTTTTAATTACGTTTCATAAACTATCGTGTGCAACTGTGTTTTGAATAAACTATTAAGCTTCGAATCGTTGCACCTATTTTAATATGATTGAGTTTTGGTTCACAGCTGGACGCTGGTAAATGTACTTTAACGGCCGCTCTCGGAGTAGTTTTTATAATTACTTAATTTTAAGTAAAGATTTTAAAAACAAAACTGCCGTACTCAGAGACATTCATTAAATTAATGTTAATTGGCATTTAACTAATTAAGTTCAATTTAGTTAAATGCTAATCAAGGTAAAATGCTAAGCTATATCGAGGATATATCAAGAAATTTGTGTAAATTCTCTGCTGTTGGGGCACACCGCACAGCCTACCCTCTAAATCTGAGGGCGAGGGGAAATAGTCCACCCCGGTCCCTGGCGGCAAAGTTCATATCGACTATTGGTGGACTAACACACTTTTTCCAATGGGCATGATGACAGGGTATACAAATCTAAATTCTATTTAGCGTTCAGGCGCATTTCGTCCAATTCGCAAATGGTCCAATCCTCCAATTCGCAAATCGTCCAATTCGCAAATGGTCTAATTCGCAAATGGTCCAATTCGCAAATGGTCCAATTCGCAAATGGTCCAATTCGCAAATGGTCCAATTCGCAAATGGTCCAATTCGCAATTGGTCCAGTTCAAAATTGGGACTTGGTCCAATTTGTAATTGGTCAGATAAGTTTCGTTATTTTTATTATTAAGAAGATTACTTATCAATTGTTTGGTGACCCAAATAAATTTAAAAAAAAAAAAAATTAAAGATAAATAAAAAGATTTTATTTCAGACTAGCTGTTCCCCGTGGTTTCAGCGGCGTTAATTTCGGAGATTTCGTGGGAATTATGGGATAAAAGTACCCTATATCCTTTTCTGTACCCCTGAAAAAGTGTACTATTTCAAATTTAATGTAGTTTCACACGCATTAATTTCGGAGTTTCCGCGGAAATTTTGGAATGAACAAAATTTTAAAAAAATTATTAAAACCGTCTTCCAAAAACACAAAAATAAAAAGCTAAAAATAAAAAGCTAATAATGACAAAATACCGCTTTACTTAATCCAAAACACAAAAACACACGTAATATTATTATTGGTTTGTGCTACAACAGATCGGTTTGAATTCGGTGACAAGCCAAATATGGAGGGGGTAGATGGGCTAAGTCGACTCTTGCCACCAGCTCTTCGTGAGCAGAATAACCCAAGTAGACACCAGCGGGTTTTTAGTTTTGTGTTTTTGGAAGTCGGTTTTAATTTTTTTTTGTTAAAATTTTGTTTATTTCTCGCTTTTAAGTGACTTAGTTGGTAATTTCTCCAAATTACCTCTAGTATTATAATTAAATATTGTATTAAATATAAACATAAGTATATAACTTTATTATTTAATTAATAATATTTTTATATGCAGTTTTAATTAAAATTAATAATTAACCAAATAATAAAATTGATGAAAAAATTTCCTGATAATAAAAATAACTAAACTTATTTAACCAATTACAAGTTGGACCAACTGCGAATTGGACCATTTGCGAATTGGACCATTTGCGAATTGGACCATTTGAGAATTGGACCATTTGCGAATTGGACCATTTGCTAATTGGACGGTTTGCGAATTGGACATTTTAAACCCTCTGGACCATTTGCGAATTGGACCATTTGCGCCTAAACGCTATTTAGTCCGTCAGTTAGACAGTAAAAAATACTAGAAAGTATTTTTTGCTTTTTCAAATTATTGAAAAAATACTTACTTACCTAGATTAAAATGCACTAAAGTTTAAGAGTGGGAGCTCGCGATTTCATAGCTAAGTATAATAGTTGTACCTAGGCGTGACGTAACACGAAATTTCAACTCAATGTATCGCCGTTATTTTTTGATTACTTACGTAAAAAAGGAAATTTATTACAATTAATTAGCCCATTGTTTATTAGCCCAATACGTACAACCAGTTCCCTCACAATATTTCACTTAACCGTAAAGTCTTGAGTAATCGATCTATTACAAAAACCCAAAAGGGCCCCAAGCGACCTGGGACCCAATTCTCGCCTCCTTCGAAAAAATCTCGAACTCGAGATTGCTGTTCGATCCCTATGTCGACCACAAAATCTCGATACTCGAACCTGTTTCTTCGTATCTCCTATTCTCAACACAAATCGAACTAGACTTCGAGTTTATAGTGTAAAATGTTGCCAGTAAAAGCTTATTCGAAAGCCGTATCCATTCCATTCTACATGATTCATCTGGAGCTAAAAAGGCAGCAGCTTTTTAAAGTTTTTAAATAGTGTGCATCGTTTTATATCTAGAACTAACATATTTTACAATATATTTGTACCAAAAAAAAGAAAAGTTCTTACTTTTATCACTTTTACAACATCACTTTAATTTTGTTTAAATTAGTTTGCGTAGTACGGATCGTGATGCATAATATTAGTTTTTGTTTTTACCCGTTTTTGGGGAAGGCAAAGGGATCGTAGTTCATACAGCCTGAATTGGCTGTATAGAATACGATTCCCTTGTTTTTTTTTTCTGAAGTTATATTTACATCCAATTGGGTTGCTGATATGCATTTCGATGCTTAATCGGAACTTTAAGCTATGAAGTTGCAGTTAATTACCACCATAACACTTAATACGGAGTATATTTACTAATACATAATAAACTTCTAAAACTGTAACATATGACTTGGCTGTATGGCTCAACGTCCCTTGCCTGTCCCAGATGGGGCGAAGATAAAAAACAACAACAACTTCTGAAACTGTCACGCACGACACCGCTATTGGACATTTATGAAGATTCGAATTCGAAATTTACGTCTCGACCGCTTCCGACCAGTCGAAGCAGTTCGAACGGCTTTCATTCGAGAAATGTCGAAGTCGACATGTCGAGAATTGCTCAACTTGACTTCATCTCGATTTAATGTTCGAATTCGAACTTTATCTCGAGTCCGAGTCTACTTCGAATGTGCGAGAATTGCCCCCCTGAGATCGCATTCTAACCTCCGAATAAGATGCGAAAATTCAACCGCTGGACTATCATGCCTGAAAGAACACAAGGAATTTATCACTATCATTACCTCTAGTCTGAAAACATACAAAAAACATATACATCACGATGTGCTCGATCATTTCATAGGATGCTCCTAACAAAAAGATACTGAAGCTAGAAACAAGAAAATTTTCCTATATTTCTTTTTACGATGTCGACCGATTTTTTCAAAATTTACAGTAGAACGGTTCAGAGTTAGAATTCGAATTCCACACATGTTAACCGTGGGATATAACTAGTTCCTTTATTTATGGAATATCTATTACCAAGTTATGAGATGGCACTGATTTGAATAATAACTTCCACCTACTCGGCAGCACTTCAATAGATCTCGTTATTACTTACTTTCATCTTCCTTTCATATTAACATATAAATCATCCCATAATATTTTTATATTTGCTCGGTTGAAATAAAATGTACTTATAAAAATAAAAACTTCGTTCTTACATTAATACAACACATGAGATGTTAATTAAACATCTTGATTGGAATTATAATAATACTATTGATGATAATATAGACTGGCCACTCGATCCCCAACCAATATGTTACGTGTCTGCTATTTTCATTACTTGTACATTCATTAGATTACTTGACTCTCTTGAGAGAGTGTGGTTCATAAAATAATGTCAATGTAATAACTTAATAAGACATCAACCCTTTTGGAATGATAGATAAATACGATTATATGTTTGGGGGCGTATAAAACGTATTTACTGGCAGCTGTGTATACTGAAATTTTACGGATGCAACTTCAAGGATCGAAAGGTTGATCAAAAGACGTGCGGTAGAAGATTAAAGAGAATTGGCTACTTGACAAAAATTTTTTTTTTAGTCCGTCTTGTAGATTATTAAAAAATATTGGACACGTATTTTTTCTTTTTTTACGTACTCAAAAAATAACAGAGATACATTGAGTTGAAATTTCGCGTGACGTCACAATTCTGTGTGGTTTGTATGGCGCTTATAATGAATATTGACGTCACGAGCCCCCCACCCTAAACTTTAATGCGCTTTATCTATGTTGATTTTCATTAAATTGAAAAAGCAAAAAATACGTGTCTATTATTTTTTTATTTTCTAACTGACGGACTAATTAGAATTTTGATATTCATACCTTGGAGAATACCCAATTAAAGGAGCATGCAGTCGCAACAATTAGCTGGACCGACCTTATTAGGAAAACAACTCACTTGATTTTATGTGTTTGTAAATGCCACCAACGACGACGACCTATAATGAAAATGGTTCAATCAAAAATGTTGCATTATTTTATTTAACCACTGCACAAGGTCCTGACCCAGGCTGAATCCTTACATAATCACTACATAGTATAAAACAAATTCGCTTCCCGCTGTCTGGTCCCTATTGTATGCTTAGATCTTTAAAACTACGCAACGGATTTTCATGCGGTTTTCACTAACAGATAGAGTGATTCATGAGGAAGGTTTATATCTATAGTTTATCCTGTATATGAAATTATCGCGGGTGAAACCGCGCTGAAATATTATCTTTATGGCTTAGTTACAGTATCACCGTACTAGTATGATGCTACCTTGTACGTATAAAGAAGCCGAAACTGCGACCAAGCCGCTGGAATTGTATGAGGGGATCGATGTTGGAAGCGATAGAGGCAGTGAGTGACTTACGTGATGGATTGAACCTGAATGTATTTGCGTGGAGAAGATAATTTAAACCTCATTCATTACTACACACTATTTATTATTTGTACGTATACTATGTACGTATGTACTAACAATAATTCTGTGAGGGGAGAACAGAAAGATCATGCATTATCTCCACTAGCATATTTTTTTGTATCGTTACGTTTTCTATTTTGCATAATTATGTCGATGAGATTATGAAACATACTCTTGAAATATTTTCTTATAGTCTAAGCCAGTGGTTCCAAAGTTGACTGGATCGCGACCCACCTAACAAAAACATCTAAACTAGGGACTCACCATTATTTTTTATCATGCTATTGTGGCGACCCCTACGCCACAAGTCACTAACTAAAACGAAGCGACGAGTACTGGCTATATAGAAGTCCTGAATCGCGCTAACGAAGTTTTCACATTGCGCTGCACATACGACCTCCGACGATCTACAGTTGGCGCCGCGGTTCCCCGGACATACCACCTCGCTCGGCGGGAAGCTTCCCCTTTGGTGGCGGTCGAGCCATATCATTCATCCCGCTCCCGCTACACTATCATCAACTGTAGTTAATTTTAATCTCAATGAGTTTGACACAATTATTTATTTTGTTATTTTCGGCTTTAAGGGCGGCCCACCAAATATTAGCTCGCCACCCACCACCCACCACAATCACATACTTTGGGAACCACTGGTCTAAGATAAGTGTGGTCGGTGCCGTTCGTTAGGGTCTGCAAAACTATACTTAATACGTGCTCCAAATGTGTTATAGGCTCTTGGACTTAAGAGGTAGTTTCTTGATGGTATAATTGGTGTTGCGATCGCATTTATGAGAGTATGTATAATGAAAAATATTGTAGTGGAATTAGAATGAAGTGCGCGCTTGATCCGAGCCCGTGAGTGCGGCTCGCGCTCGCGCTCGCAACGCGACGCAACGCGCCGCGCCGCGGCCGAATGCCACGTCATTGCCATGCCGTGACCCACTGACATAGATCCACGGGGCCGCTTGCACCGATATCTGAACGTGACGCGCTCTTCCTCTAGCTGTCTTTCCAGTTGTTATCGTCATGTTTTGTAATAGTTGTTGGGTACAACTTGCTCGTATATTATGTTGGTACCTACTAGATATTAAATGGTAAGAATTTAACAAGCAACAAACTGGCCAAACTCATCTGTTACAATGTAAGCGATTCTCAATAGAAGGATAAAGAATGGATTTCCCTTAGTTTTGTTCTACAAGTATGGCAGTAACACAGTTTTTATAGTCAATTAGGTACCGTCAAATACTTGTATTATTGAGCGAAAACATTAAGGAAAACCGGCTGCTTTTCATGTTTACCTCGATTTGTAGTATTTGTTAACGTTGACCCAAAAACCTAATTTACGGCCTATTTTAGCTTAGGTCTGTAACACAATGTCATGCAAGTTTCAAATGATTCATAATAAATTCCAATTTATCAATGAATAATGAGTAGATTAATAAGAACACTGTCTTGCTGGATATGTTTTCTAAACAGTTCGGCATAGGAGGGGTGATAGGTGTGTCGCAACATGACCTTAGAGTGGTTGCGGCCAAGGTTTCGTTACTGCTGACAACTGTTTTCACTATCTAAATACTACCGAGATGTAACTAAAATAACGTAGCAAATACCTATCTATATTAATAAAGCGCCAAAGTTTGTGAGTTGGTTACGTTCAAATGAGTAATCTCTGAATCTATGAACCGATTTTGAAAATTCTTTCACTTATAGGAAGCTACGGCAGTCCTGACTGACATATGATACTTTTATCTCGAAATTCCCACGGGAACTCTGAACCCGCGGGGGACAGCTATATTGAAGAAAGAGTGAAAAAGTGATTACTGTTAATCTATACTTCTATACTTAATATTATAAAGAGCAAAAGTTTGTGAGTTTGTGACGTTGTAGGGGGTAATCTCTGGATCGACTGAACCGATTTTGAAAATTCTTTCACTTATTGGGAGCTACAGTAATCCAGAGTGATACACGAACTTTTTATCCCGGAATTCCCGCGGGAACTCCGGAGATTGGGAGTTTGTGAGGTTGTAGGGGGTAATCTCTGGATCTACTGAACCGATTTTGAAAATTCTTTCACTTTTAAAAAGCTGCAGTGATCCTAGTGACATAGGGTACTTTTTGTCCCGGGATTCCCTCGGGAACTGGAGTTTGTGAGGTTATAATCTTTGGCTCTACTGAACAGGTTTTGAAAATTCTTTCACATATAGGGAGCTACAGTGATCCAGCACTCTGGATCACCCAAAAGTACCCTATATCACAATATAGGGTACTTTTTACTCCGGAATTCCCGCGGAAACTCCAGTGTTAGTGAGTTCGTGAGTTTGTAGGGGTAATTTCTGGTGCTACTGAACTGATTTTGAAAATTCTAATCCGGAATTTCTGCGGGAACTCCAGTGTTAGTGAGTTCGTGAGTTTGTAGGGATAATTTCTGGATCTACTGAACTGATTTTGAAAATTATTTTCCTTATAGGAAGCTAAAGTGATCCTGAGTGACATAGGGTACTTTGATCCCGGAATCCCCGCGAGTACTTCAAAATTACCGCGGGTGAAACCGCGGGGGTCAGCTAGTTTAGCATAAGGACAGAACTTTTGCAAAATTAAATACTTGTGATGAATAACGTATTTTAATTTGGATAAGGATTATTATTATCCTGTTTACATAATGCATTATTTTGGAACAAATTGGATTAGGTACCATAAAAACTAAAAAGGTTATAGTGAGCCAACCTTAAAATATACCTACACACATGCTGTCGGCGCTGTCGCTAACTTTTTTTTAGAATTTTTAAAGGGGAACAATTCCGTCATACATTATTTTTGTGTAACTTTAACCGTTTACGCAGCGTACACAATATAGTACAGGAGATACCGATGCTAATTCGGGATTCACCCGAGCGTCGTTGGGACCTATTGGGTTTTGAAAATTAGGAGGTATAAACAAAATAAGTTTATATGATGTTTTTCCATTTACCGGTGGGTTTAGCTTCTACAGGCTTTTAAAAATGTAAAAAAAATAGTAACATGGAAATACTCGAGCGCGTCAAATATTGTAGTTTAGATACTCCAAGATGTCTCTGATATCGAAAATATATTCATTTGCCGATTTGCGTGGTGGGGGTGGCCATCCGGAAGAAAATGAAAAAAAAAAAATTACTCCAGCGCGTCAGATATTCAAAGGGGATGTTAAGTGAACCCTAAAAATGATCCCCTTCGAAAATCTGACGATTTGGAGGTGACGCAAGGTAGTGGCGAATTTTTGAAAATGCAAAAAAAAATCTCAATTTTGAAATTCTCGAGCGTGTCAGATTATTTTACAGAAGGTTCAGCTTGCAGTCCAAGTTATGTTGGCTTAAAATCTGACAATAATTTTGAGGGATATTATTAATCTGACTGCTAGAAACAAAAATTATGATTTATTTTTAAGATTTTTTTTATTTCTGACGTAAGTTTAATAACTTTATGAGCTATTTCTTGTTCACAAAAAGCACACTTCATATTTCTATGAAATATGTAAAAGCTCTTAAAAAATATTTATTCTTATAACTAACTTTAAAGCCCAAACAAGCCAGAGCGTCTTCCATAAAATAACGTGAACGCGTTGTTTTGTGATGAGCTGTAAAGTAAAATGGCGTCATGGCGACGGACAGCAGCGTGGGAATGGTGTGAGAGAGTCAGAGATACACAAAAAGTGAAAGGGAGAGAGAGACGCGGAGCGGAGTAATACACTTACCTTTGAACGCTACTTTTTTGAAGTCGGTTATAAATTACATTTAAGTGAAAGGTTATAGGTTAACCTATAGTTCGATGTAATACTTACCTTCAATTATTTTAGTATGCATTTTAACCGATTTAAAAAAGTTATCAATTTGACACGTTTAGTGCCGTAATATGCTGTGATGACGTCATGGCGATGGAAAGTAGTGTGAGGACGGTGCGAGAGAGTGATAGATAGAGAAAAAGTAAAGGAAAAAAAAGCAGAGTGAGCAATAGGTACATGCTTCACTACAGCTGCTCGTTATAAACTTTTTAGACGATTTATGTTTCTTCGGCTTATGAAAATCGACAGATTATATTTTTCCCGCTATTCTTGAGTTATTTACTTCAAAATAAAAAAAATATATCAACCGCGCTCGAGAATGTTGAGGTGGCGTTTTTTTTTGCAAGTTTGTGATCCTCTAACTCCCTTACGTCACGTTCAAATCGACAGATTATTCATATACACACTCCTCAGCATGTAATTAACCCACCAAATCTGACGCGCTCGAGTATTTCAAGTTATCGATTTTTTTTTACTACTCTGATCGGTTATCCTAGACGCACCCACCAGTGTAGAGGGCCTATATTTGTTGGAGGTACTCAACATGGTTCAAGGTACCCCCCTTATGTTCATCTGACGCGCTTTAGCAAATCCACAAATCCCCTCTTGAGCTCCCGTATTAATTGAAGTTCTCAAAAGGAATAATTTTTCCAGTTTTTGCAACATTTTTTATACCCAATACAACAAGAATTTTGCAATTTGAACCAGTAGTTCCTGAGATTAACGCGTTTAATCAATCAAACAAACTTTTCAGCTTTATAATATTAATATTAGTATAGATATTATACAATACGAAATCATCTGAGTTATAAACTTACTTATTTTAAAATCAACACCGATTTTTAGCGCCGATTTTTTAATCTTTTTTCAATAAATAACCTGAGTAAACTAAAAATGTGTTAAAAGAATTAACAAGTTAATGAATTAATAAAAAAGTGTGTGTTAGGGACGCAATGGTCATGTTGACTAAATTTTTTTTTAAGTCAGTCTTGTAGATCCAGTCGTCCGTCCGTCCGTCCGTCAGTCCGTCAGTCCGTCAGTCCGTCAGTCCGTCAGTCCGTCAGTCCGTCAGTCCGTCCGTCCGTCCGTCCGTCACAGCCACTTTTTTCCGTAACTATAAGAACTATACTGTTGAAACTTGGTAAGTAGATGTGAACCGCATTAAGATTTTCACACAAAAATAGAAAAAAAACAAAAAAATTTGGGGGTTCCCCATACTTAGAACTAAAACTGAAAAAAAAATTTTCATCAAACTCATATGTGTTGGGTATCTATGGATAATATAGGTCTATAGTTAAAAAAATTATCTATTAAATTAATCGTACAAATTATTAAAAAACTTGCCTATTTTGTGAGCTTTCCAAAAAAGTATAAAAGTCAATTAAAAAGATAGGTAATTCTTGGTATGTTATGTATTTATATCAGCGCGCGGAGAGAAAATGTCTGTTTTTATTTTAGTTTAGAATCGTTAAAACAACCGATTTTACCCGGGGGGGGGGGGGGGTGCGAGCGGGGAGCACACGATCTCCGCTGTGCTCGTTAGTCCACCAAATATTTCTTAGAAAATGTTCCTCGCCAGCGTCAGCGTTTAACATGACACAGCAATACAAGTCGCCTATCAGGATCTCCCTCGTAATGTTTGGACAGTGATAATAATGGTACGGACGAACGGGCTGATAGATGTACCACCGGCCACTTTCCATTGGGACATACCAAGCTGTCTTGCAACAATGTTCGTTGAGGTGTTTTGATCATCAATAAAAAAATAATGAATAGTGTCCTCATCGACAGCCGTGTACAGTTGAGGTCGTGGGGAAGTCGACGATCGGGAAACACCTGCATTATCAACCTGTCAGACATTACAGGGAGATCCTGCTAGGCGACTAGAATTTTGCCGTTTCATGTTAAACGCTGACGCTGACGAGAAACATTTCCTGAGAAATATTTTGTGGACCAACGAGCACAGCAGCAGAGATCGTGTGCTTTCCCCTCCCCCATCACGAACAAATTCGCCAGTAAAATCGGTTGTTTTAGCTATTCTAAACTAAAATAAAAACAGACATTTTCTCTCCCCGCGCTGATTTAAATACATAACATTCCAAGAATTAGGTATCTTTTATTTGACTTTTATACTTTTTTGGAAAGCTTACAAAATAGGTAAGTTTTTTTAATAGTATTATAATTAATAATTAATAATTTAATAGTATTTTTTTTTACGAGACTACATATTTGAAGCTGAATGAGAAAATATTGGTAAGATATTTTTCTTAAATGGCTCATAATTTTAATAATTTTGTTGAATTAAGTACCTACTTTATTATGTTCATAGCTTAATCGAAGTGCCAACTACAATTTAATTATTAAATAGTACCCATTCAAAAAGTAGTTTTTTTTTTATTTGAAATTAAATATCAAATTTTGGGTAAAATATAAATATACCTTAAAAATCAAATACCTCGAAAACCATTGAATTTCGGCCATACATAATATAGGGGTCCCGGGGGGCATTTTGGCCCCTTCTTTCAGCTCCTAACGGATATACGTCGAGTTACAACTAACCCTGTATGAAAATCGATTCTAAGGAGTGAACTCCAAAAAATGAATAAGCAACTTTTTATTTGTCGATTAAAAAATCAGATCTTAGGCGTGTTATAATAAATAGATTATAACAAATAGATTTTTTTAGGTATCTTATAGATAACCTTATTGAGTAACAATAATAACAACAGTTTTTGTCCGTCTAGCTTGATTTGAAATGGTTTTCTATGTGACTGTGATGACTGATGAGCCTATGTACCTACTGCCTAGGTTGACTTGAGTAGATTTCAAAGTGATCGTTTAAAAAAATTGCGAACTTCACAGAAGCGATGACAATATTGAATTTGACGACCCGATTGGCGCAGAGGTCACCATGCCTGCCCGCTAATCAAGGGGTTCCGGGTTCGATTCCCGATGGGGGTGGACTTTGTGCGATGAACACAGGGTTCCATTTTCCAGTCTGGGTGTGTTTATACATATATCTATAGTATAATATATAAGTAATTCTATGTAGCATATATACCACGTTTGCTTGGTTTCCACGACACAAGCTAATAATAGCTTACTGTGGGAACAAGTAGGTCTGTGTGTTGTGATGTGGATTATTATTATTATTATAATATTATTACAATATTATCACTGTTCTTATTATTTTTAATGCGAAAATCATTTCTTTTACGTGTTATCTCGTGAGTAGGTATGTCCTTCTTCACTGAGTGCAGTCTTAGCATAGGTACCTATTTAATATTTTTAACCAGTTGTGAGTTCATAATATAAAAATAGTGATTATTGGCACTCTATAAGGCATAAGATGCCAATTAAGTATAATATAATTATTTTGTAGCGCACTCCATAATATTGACAAATCTAAAGCGTTTATTTTTTTTTATAATTTTTTTTGTTAATTAAAAACTTGCTATTTTAATTTTTTGTACCTAGGTACCTACTATCTAGATTGAAAATTTGTTACTTAAGTAGCCAATGAAAAGTAATAAATATATATCTAATTGTAAGTTCATACCTGTAATATCAATCGAGTCGTATCAAGTCGTATATATATAATATAATATATTCGTCGGTATTCGGCTACGAAGTTTATGAATGTGTTGTCACGGCGTTATATATAGTGGCGTCTCGCTCTGTAAGTTAGAAACAATGCGAGAACGACTGTATCAGAGATATATAATGTACAACACATATAGTCCACCGGCTTCACCCGCCCGCGGCCGTCGCCACCGCACCGCACCGCCGCGCGCCGCCGCGCCGCCGTCGCCGCCGCCTTCGCGAGTCGTCAGCGTCGTGCGCCGCGCGCCGTCATGTTGATAATATTATTTGTGAAGCAGTAGAAGAAAAGGATGCATGTATATGTACGTCTCGTCTTTCAGTTGACTTTCATCGTCGTTTTGCTGCGAACGCTTCGATAGGAAATTGCACTATCGCTACGTAATTAATTTTGATGCATATTTTCAACGATATTTTCAAGTTTAAACGTCACGTAATGAACAGCAAAGTGATTAAATCAATGTTAAATTCAAACAAGTGTGTTTTTAAGTAAATGCGCAATTCGGTCCAGTCGTTGTAAACGTGGTGCAATGCGGTGTTTGTTTGTATGCGGACAATAAATGTTTTGCATTAAAGCGAGAAACAATTTGGGTGTTTCTAAAATAGTGTTAATGGTTATACCGATTTGGAATGTGCAATGACCATGTTACCCATGGTGCAGACTGACAGCGTGCTCCTCAAATGCGTTGGCCAGTCGGTTGGCGGAGCAGACGCTCCGTCGTCCAGATTACCGCCCCCGCTGACACCTGACTCTGATGTGGATGAATTACAAGACATATTCTTAGATGTCGATGTGGCTTTTAACACTTTTTCCAGGTAATTACGGGCACCTATTTACCTACATGCATGTTGAAAATCTACTTTAGCAGTTGTCTCCGGTTTGAATAACTGGTGACCTTACTAGTCGATACATTGACCGTAATCGTCTGTATTAATCATTAAAACGTAAGAAAACAACAAAGCGTGATGAAACTTCGAGACCCAGTAGACTGTAGGTCAAATATTACCGATAAGGAACATGTTACACTTATGGATATTTAATCTCTAGTTGCAAATAATTTTAATTAAAATTAATTGGACGCGAACGCTACCTATTTGATTTTTTTAGCGACGGAATATAAGTAAAGTCAAGGTCAGATGATTGGAGTAGAGTTTGACGCCACGCTTTAAATTCGTTGAATTCGTTTTTAAAATTATACATTTTCAGAATTATGTACATAATTCATAGCCTATACCTATTAAATAATATTATATAGGCATTAGATAGGTTTACGTGAGTACTTACATTACGTTACTTATTATTTAATTTTTAGCTATTACCTACACATAGGCAATTCACTTTCACCACGTTGCTCAATGTTTTTATGAGCGTAATCTATAATGACCAGCACAATAGGTCAAGTTCGCAATGAAATAGAATTGTTACCAGCATTATCTATCTACCCATTATAACATAAATATTTGGACAGTGATAGTTTGAAGTATAGGTAGGTAAGTAGGTAGTATGTTTGTTGATTTTTAATACAACTAAAAGTGTGTACCGATTTAGTTTACCGATTTATCAATTGGCCATCTAGTTTTAGTCCAGTCATTTGCTGCGATAAAATGGGGTTACCTGGTAATTTTTCTTTGAATTTTAAAAATGGGCAATTTTATAGATTTCGATGTCCTCTTTCCGAATTCCAAATTTGCCACCTCGTATCTGTGTCGCTCGCGTCGCCATGTTGGAAAAATGGCGCCTAATGGCAGTTTTTCGACAATAACCCCCTTTTCGACTCATTTTAAGATAAAAAATTAAGCTATAATAAATTTCCCACAGTTTATGTACCAACATTTTTTTTTGTAAAATCAATAGTTTTAGCGTAGAAGAGCCGCAAAGTGTACTTCAATTTGAGTTTTGGCTAAAACAAAAACTCTTTTTATCGTGATGTCCCCACTCCCCAGTACTAATCTAATCCACATGCGATGCAATGCCCAATTCTGGAATATAGTGCAAGAACAGCAAAGTGAAAAACGTTACGCTAAATGGAACTGCATGCACTTGCATGTGGATTAGAGCATTGGGGACACCACGTTAAAAAAGCGCCCTTTATTCTGCCTCAAGGTGGTATGGAATTGAGTTTTTGTTTTAGTCAAAACTCAAGTTGAAGTACACTTTGCGGTGCTCGTACGCCAGAACTATTGATTTTACAAAAAAAAAAAAACTTGGTATATAAACTGTGGGAAATTCACTCTAGTTTAATTTTGTTCAGTCGGAAAGGGGTTATTGTCTTCTTTTCACTTTCTTTCAGGTAAAACTACCAAATGACTGTACTAAACATAATTAAAATTATACTTCTTCAAAAATCGGATGCATCGAATAATCCTAACATCTCTGGTGATTTGGCTTTTAACTTTTAACTGCTATGGCGTGGTTTATTTGCACTAGGGTGATACGCATCATGATATCACAATTTTAACACAGCCGAGCCGCAATCATGATGTGTATCCCCTACTTATGCCATTGGCAGAAATTTAAAATTGAAATTTAAACAGAGCGTCGACTATAATAGACAGGAAGTAAGATAAGTAACCCAACAACTAAAGAAATGACGTCACCTAACCATCCTTGCAAAGCCCAAAACATTTGCCCTTGAGACTTTCGAACCACTCATGGAATTTATTTTTTGTCCGTATCCACTTAAAAATCTTGATTTGTTCTTAATGGATTTAGAGCGTTGTGATGATAATTAAATTACAGGTTTAAGATCTATAAAACTTACAAAAGTTGATACGCCAATAGAAAATTAATAAAAATACTTAAACATATCAAGTAACTATGTACCTAGATAAAATCGTTTTTAAACTTAATAATCATCGCATGTTAAGAACTTTTGTCCTTTAATCTAGTTACGGCATGATTGTGTCTGTGTCGGAAACTGCCTACTGGATTTTGATGAAGTTTATATTCACGACATACCTACCTATAATTTTCAAAATTTCGGCGCCTTCATAATGCATAGTCGCCATTTATGTTGCTGTCGTATATTCATTTATTGTCAAAAGTCGATTTGTGTGTACCACGTGAATAATAGAGTTGTGATTGACTGATCAAGTGACATGACGATTCGTTACATAAGTTTTCTATGCGTTAACGATTGTAGAGTATCAACTTGGCTAACCCCGCTGAGCAGAGTTAAAGAACTTCCTTTTTTGAAATCGGTTAAAAGGCTCGCTAAATACATAGAAGTTACTCGTGTTATTCATATGAATAGGTATGAGTGATCTAGGCATGGTATAATTGAAATAGTTTATATTATGGATATTGTTGTAGTTTTCGCTAAACGTTAAAAACTGGTTATATAAAAATCTTAATAATAATGCAGCAGGTATACTAATAGCTTATTAAAAACTAAGACGAAAAATCTAATCATGGCAATAGGTTTGGATTGTTCATTTCCAGTTCTGGATTTCTTTGAATAATTTACAACAAAAAAGACAGACAAAAGCTCGCTCCCTCGCGAAACTCGCTCCCTCAAGGTTCCATATCGTTAACCGAAAAATTTTGAACCTATTGGGGCTTAAACCAAACGTCAAACCGTTGCGTGTTAGTAGTAAGAAAGTAGGCAGGACCTTAAACGTCCAGCGGGGTTTGCCGGTTTCTTATAGACAGTTGTACCTATTTTACTATCACGTAAAATTAGAAAAATTGCCTGTCCATAATTATGTCACAACCATTTTATCATACTTTAGATTATTGGCACTATTTAGTTAAAAGGAAAGAATTTCATGAATCGCTTTACAATGGTTTAGTGAAAGTATAAATTAGGGGTTGCCTACATACAGTCATACATAGATGTAAAAAGGGAGGACAATTGTGTGTACATAAGCGTGTGGGCTGTAGACCCACCTAACGTAGGATAAGTCGGTGAAGGACACTTTTTTAGTCACACAAATGCCAAGATCCTATATTATATCTAGGTACTTACTATAAAAATGGACGGTGATTTTTTGAAGTAAAACGTGCCATATAATTTTTAAATAAAAAAAAGTAAAATATTTAAGGGTGCTATCTACCCCACGTTTTCATAATTTACATTTACAAATACCTAACGTTACATTATTATTATTCCACTTCATTAATATGTACATGAATTACATAATATAGTATTTTTGCAACAACTAGCATTTGTATGTGATTATCTCAACTAAATGGAATAATTGACCAAAACTTTGGATAGTTACGGCCGCTAAATAGGTAGGTATACCTTTTTTGGATGTATAACCCTGAAACAGGTTTTTATTTGATAAAAGATAAAGCAGCGGATCTACATAATAAAATAGGGTTTAAATGTGTAGTGTGTTGTTCAATATATAGAGTACATTTTTTTATTTCGTTGATTCGGCTACCGGTTTCGGGTTTCGTACCGTAAAAGGAATACGAAACCCAGCAGATCGCTCCGGTGTTCTTTTGGAATCCGTATCAAAAGGAAAACTGATTACTTCGTTGTCCGTCTGTCTGTGGGTCTGTCGAGAACCTTTTTCAGGAACGCATAGTAGTACAAGTTCAAATTAATCCTTTTATAAATGCAAATGTGAGTTTATTTGTTTGTTACGTTTTCACGCCTTAACTACACAATCGATCATCGTGAAATTTTGCATACACGTTGTCAGGAGTGCAGAGAAAGACGTAGGGTAGTTTTATCCCGGAAAACCCGCAGGAACTCCGAAATTAACGCGGTGAACAGCTGGTAGGTAAATAAATTAAATAAATACTCAGGGCCCTTATTCACTATGACCATAATACGTCGCGCTAAGACAACGCACACAAGAAATTTGCTTTTCCATCGTGCTCAAAATAGTTTCACTTCAAAAAATAGATTTACAATGTGTTATGGCATACAGAATATTAATTTCTAATATTTTTGCGTCTGGAGCGTTTGGGATTGTGTTTTTGGGACAGGTCCAGACCATAAGGTCCTATGTTTAGGATCTATGTTTCTGTCAAGTCACAAGTTTTTACAGAAATGAAACAAAGCTGACTTCTGCTTCAAATTTTATTATTGTTTTAAAGAAATATGTAGTAAAAAAACTAATCGAGTTAAGACTATTATGAGTTGCTAATGTTGCTATGCTCAGAGTACTTAATTGCTGCGTAATTTTATAATTTTGAATTTCTATGTTACATTATAAAATTGAAGGTACCTATATGAAACCATATGAAAACTGCCTGGTGAGCCACTTTAAAAGCTCGGAGGGTTACATGCGGTCCGGGGGCTTCTCGCTTTACGGCCGCACTCAGAGTCGACTTTAATGATTACTTAGTTAAGTATAGATTTTTAAAACAAAACTGCCTCAATCAGAGTAGTAATCATTAGAGTCTACTCTGAGTGCGGCGGTTAGTATATTAGTAACTTTATGTCGATCTTATTGAATTCTATATCTTTGCTGTAAATAAAATCCCATCAAAAACAAACTTGTAAAAAAGTCCCAAGTCTCGCAACTCAGTTCTTCTACAGTAAAAAGTTGTGAGATCAATGTAATACCAAGTCGGTTAATTTATTCAGTGCCTACTTAAGGGTCCTTCTGTCTAAAGTTATCATGTTATAAGGTAATCTAATAACATTTTATAGTGACCATATCAAATTTAAAAATCTTTTATGTTTAAATAGATTGATTGGCTTGGCGATCACGTGAAAACACAATATATCTCACATGTAATACATAATTATGGTTCTAAACAATCTAATTTAATTATAATATGTATTACTTGTGAGATACATTGTATTTTCACGTGATCGCCAAGCCAATCAATCTATTTAAAACATAAAAGATTTTTAAATTACAATTACCCTACAGCATTCGATTTAGAGTACAATTTAGTGTCGTGTGATTACTCGCTCTCTCTCTCTCACTCACCGACCCTAAATTGTATCCGATTTAGGGCCCTAGATTGGTGCCTTGAAATTGGAAAATGTAATAAGCGCTTAAATTGTATCCGATTTAAAGCTCTAAATTGGTGCTCTGACATTGCAAGGTGTAATATGCGCTTAAGCCAGCCGGATACTAGAGTCTAGAGGTCTAGAGAGTACCTTACCACCATGTTACGGTTTCTATATGTTCTCCTTCACCGACATATCAAGCTCATTGTTGGGATTTGAACCTACCTACCATTGTTGTATTTAATTTAAAATTTGACTTAATCTATACAATAATAAAAGAGTAGAATCCGCGATTCAGTACATTGAATATTTTTAAGAAAATTGACAGGGGGCGATAAAAGAAGAGTAACCAATCACAGAAAAAGAGTTTTTAAAATTCTTTTCTGTCTGTCTGTTTCATTCATTCATTCAAATCGGATGTCGGGAAAAAAGTTATTACATAAAAACCTTTCACGCGGGTGAAACCACGGGGCACAGCTAGTTAATAATATGAATATAAATCTGAATCTGTATCTGCCAAAAAAACATACATACAGCCGAATGCAGAACCTCCTCCTTTTCGGAAGTCGTTTAAAAATCTTAACAGTGAATCATTGTATTTAGATCAGAGATTCTCAAACTTATTTCTTTTACCGCCCCCTTTGAAAATTATGTTTTTCTCAGCGTCCCCAATTTTTATACACTCCTAAAACTGAAAAAAAAAAACAATTTCATTACTTATATAATTTAGTTATAGTTTGCTATATTAGTCGGTGCTGGTGTTTAAACTTACATTCTAAACTAGACATTTTTACCAGTGATAGCAATTGAAACGCATTTTATAATATTAAGAATATATTTTTATCAAATTAAGAAAACAATATAGATAGTTAATCAATTTTAGTTTCAAAACTAATCTAATGACATGGATGGATTTGATAAGTTTGTTGAAATCAGGTTCGATTTTACTCGAAAACAGTCGTAAGTCGCCGTCGCGTTCGGTAACATGCTCTTTTTAGTAAGCAGCTAACTAATAAATAATTATTCGATACTGAGTAGTAGGTAGGTTTTCATTTTAGTGAATTTTAGAATATAAAGCAAATGAAATTACAAATCAACCATCGCCCCCTAAACCACGCCAACGCCCCCCATTTTTATCTGGGTCCCTTAACGCCCCCTCTAGGTCTCCAACGTCCACAACCCGCGCCGCGTTATCGCCCACTTTGAGAAAGACTGATTTAGATAATAGTGTCGTTTGAATAACGGCGCGGGGTGCAAATATTATATAACTTCATATACGATACAATACGATATGTGGTGATATTAGTATGTTACACCTTTTATTTTTACCATCCTTACTTAAGTATTATAAATGCGAAAGTGAGTTTGTTTCTAACGCCTTAACGGCTCAAAAACCGCACCATGAAATTTTGTGACACGTTGTCCGGGGTACAGAATATGACAGGACTCTGAAATTACGCGGGTGAACCTGCATTAAATTTTTGCACACTACACATTTTCAGGGATACCTACTTGGGTTGTTCTGCTCACGAAGAGCTGGTGGCGGGAGTGGACTTAACCATCTTCCCCCTCCATATTTGGCTTGTCACCGACTTCATATCGATCAGTGGTAGCACAAACCTATAATATTACGTGTTTTTTTTGTCTTTTGGATTAAATCGGTATTTTGTTATTTTTAGCTTTTTATTTTAAGCTATTTTGTTTTGTGTTTTTGGAAGTCGGTTTTAATTTTTTTGTTAAAATTTTGTTTATTTCTCGCTTTTAAGTGACTTAGTTCGTAATTTCTTTAAGTTACAATAGCCTAATATCAACTGCTCATCACTTTTTACAAAATATTGCTTGACCCGAAGCAGGGACGTTAATTGTTGAGGAGTTCTCCTAGTACATCACCATCAGTTCCACTTCACCATATACATTGTGACGGGCATAAATTGTTTTGAAACCATATTAAAGTTAACGATTCGGAACCCGTGAAATACGTATTATTTTTGAGTTGTTCCGATGACCACCTGTGGTCTTCATCATCAGTTCCACTTCTTCAAATTTCGCTTTCCGAAAGCAAATGAACGATTTCCTATCAAAAATATCCAAATCGCTATAGGTGTGCCTATAATTTTTGAAGAGTTCCTTCGATTTCTCCAAGATTCCATCATCAGATCTGGACTTGGTGGCAATGGGACCTAATTGGGAGTATACCCTTTCAAACAAAAAAAGAATTTCTCAAATCGGTCCAACTGTCTTCGAGTAATCGGTGAACATACATAAAAAAAAACATACATACAATCGAACATAGAACCTCCTTCTTTTTAGAAGTCGGTTAAAAATAAATTGTATATGTCACTGGAAATGTAAATACCGTTAGATTATCTATCTCGCGAGATTGTAAATTGTCAAAAGATCGTGAACCGCAACACTGTCTTTGGCGCATCGCCGCCGGCCGCTGTCACGGCACGCTCGCTACGCTTGCTCGGGACTTGGTCAGCAGTACAAACTTTTTTTTTTGACCCAGGGAAAATGCTTTATGCATACCACCGCCATGAGGCGGGCGGTGGTTATGTGGGACTCCGCCCTGACAAGGGCGACCTACCCACTAAAAACCCTGGGGTGTTCCTCCTCGGCGCCTTACGTCAGGGCCGCGGGATTCGCTCTCGCATGCTCCGCGGCCCCGACGGCGCTGGCCCGCTTTTAGGCGGGCCCCTGCTCAGGGACTTAGTCCCCGCAGAAACTAAGTTTCTCTCTCCTACTGACTGCAAAAATAAATAATTAAAGTGGCGCGCCGGAACACCTAACGCGCCACTTGTCCACCCGAGGTCCTTTCTCCCTCGGACGGTAGAGTGCCTTGCTATACCGCCCGGAGGACCTCATTATGGGGGTTGGAGGCCTACCACATCCTGCCTCCTACCTCTTCTTCTGGGGCGGCGGTTGGGAGGGGCGGACGCTGCCTGCTCCCTTTCCCGCTCCGCGGTCTCCTTCTGCGAGATGACGTCCTCGCAGAAAGAGAGAACCGCCGCCCATGCGCTTTCGATACCCACCATGGCTGAAACGACCGTGGGTAGCGAAAGGTTGCTTCCTATTGCCGCGGTGAGGACACGGCGCTGCTCGGCCCAGGCCGAGCACTCTTCGAGAGTGTGATGCGCCGTGTCCTCACCGCAGGTTCCACAATGGTGGCACGAGGCCGTCGGTTCCCTCCCGAGCTGACACAAGTACTTTCCGAAGCAACCATGCCCGGAAAGCACCTGCGTCACCCGGAAGGTGATGATGCCCAGCCGCCTGTCCGCCCATTATCGCAGTACTGGACGGACAGCTTCGACAGTCCGCAGGCCGGCGGATGGTGTTGCCAGCCTGCTCTCCCATTCTCGCATTATGGACTGACGAAGATGGGACCTCCGCAATTCCACCGCCCTTGGCGGGGGGTATTCCCCTCTGGCTCGGCACTCCACTCGCCACGCGTACAGTGTCGAGAGGAGGCCCGCCTCCAGATCCCAGGGGGGAGACCCCGCCAAGACGCACGCCGCCTCGTAGGAGATGGTACGGTATCCCCTAATCAGTCTGACGGCTAGGACCCTCTGCGGTCTTCGCAGGAGGGTCTTGTTATGAGCCGTCAGACTGTTGGCCCAAATCGGGGCCCCGTAGAGGGCCATCGACCGCACCACCCCCATGTATAGGCGGCGGCAGTTAACGCTCGGTCCCCCAAGGTTGGGCAGCAGAGTGCTAAGAGCACCCGCAGCCCGGATGAGCTTGGAGGACAGGCGGCGGAAATGCTCGCGGAAGTCCCAGCGGCAGCAGTACAAACCTAACCTAACCGTAATTATAATCTATCGAAAAAGGATGCGTTAAGCGCATTAAATGTTACGGTTTACAATATTTTGTCAGTTTACAATCTCGCAAGATAGATTATAATCTAACGTTATTTACAATTTTACGGTGATATATTTATATTATATTGACAACTACTTTCGTGAATAGTAGTTAGTGGTCTAACCGTGGACGACTAATAATAATCCGCTTAGTGGACGACTAGACACTTACTTCGTTAGTTAAAATATAGTTTTGATTTAATTTATTGGTCTAATGATTTTGGTTTAATATGAAGGACAGATGAGCTGGTGCTAGCTGTTGACTGTTGGTGTTGAGTAATTATGAGTTAACAAAATAATTAATCGGAAACTTCCATCATGGCACTACATCGGAACGTTAATGTAATTTTGACTTTCACTTTCCTACTAAAAAATCAATGAGTTAGAGTGACTACATAATATTACATAATCTCGCAAACTTAACTTATTTAATATCAAAATAAATGAAGCATAGAAACTAGAAAGTTATTCTTATTCTAAGAATCTGATTATAATATTTCCTTTGTATGTTCCTGTGTTCACTGAATACAAAATATTAAAGTCCGAATGTATGGATCCCGTATCAATAATATCATACTGATAAAGGACTCGTACAAAATAGACAGGATGTAGATATCCACCAAGAAAAAAAATATCTCGCCAAGTATTTATATACTATTTCTGGTCAC
This sequence comes from Zygaena filipendulae, assembly GCA_907165275.2. Taxonomy (NCBI): domain Eukaryota; kingdom Metazoa; phylum Arthropoda; class Insecta; order Lepidoptera; family Zygaenidae; genus Zygaena; species Zygaena filipendulae. The sequence continues at coordinate 8,136,518 of OU015649.1, forward strand.
GCTTATGGCGCGTTGTTGTTATTCTGAACATTATTATTTCAAGGTTGCGCGGCCGTCGCAGTGAGGTTGCGTAGTGGGGCTCCTCGGCAGGCGTCGCCGCCGTTCGACTCATATCTTTGTCCCGTTTTCGCATTAAGTTACGACTTTGCTGTGTAGACGCTTGCTGTTAAAAATATTTTGATTTGGGACACAATATTATTATTATGATGTTACATAAAAATTCTAGTCTACTACATAAGTTCTAAGTACTTAAAGTATCTTACCCCCACGTATCGTGGGTTGACATAAATTATATTTATTGTAAGAAAACTGTACTTCTTCATTATTGCTCTTTGCAGGAAACTTATATGTAGTTATATATACACACCGGCAGAATTAGCGGAACATAAAAAGGCAGAGTATAGAAATAATTACGTATATATATTAAAACAAATTATTATCAGGCATGAAGTAACAAACTAATATACATCTTTTAACATCGACTTTAAGAAGTTTTTAGTTAAATTTTATTAAAAATTATCAAAATAAAAAAAAATAAAAAAAATCTGTAGTTTGTGAGAACACAGACAATGTTGCAAATAAAAGTTAAATCACGAAGGGGAAACACACGTTATTAATCATTCATTTATTTAGTGTTAAAATCACAGTAATCTTTAATTTTCAACATTATTTGTGTGCTCACAAATTAGAGAAAAAGTGTTTTTTTTATTATTATTTTAAATAAAATTTAATAATTTTATTACAAACTTTTAAAGTGTTAAAAGATGTATATTAATTTATTACTTCAAGTCTAATTATTATTTGTTTTAATATATATACGTAATTATTTCTATACTCTGCCTTTTTATGTTCCGCTAATTCTGCCGGTGTGTATAGTTAGGTAATAAATACTAATCTATACTAATATTATAAAGAGCAAAAGTTTGTGAGTTTGTGACGTCGTAGATCTGGATCTACTGAACCAATTTTGTAAATTCTTTCTTTTATAGGAAGCTACAGTGATCCTGAGTGTCATAGGGTACTTTTATTCCGGATTTCCCGCGGGAACTCCGAATTTCCCGTGGTTAAAACCACAGGGAACAGCTATCTCTGGATCTGTTGAACCGATTTTAAAAATTCTTTCACTTATAGGAAGCTACAGTGATCCTGTACTACTTTTGTGTAGGTAATTTCTATCCCGGAATTCCCGCGGGAACTCCGGAGATTGTGAGTTTGTGAGGTTTTAGGGGGTGATCGCTGGATCTACTGAACCGATTTTGAAAATTATTTCACTTATAGGAAGCTAAAGTGATCCTCAGGGCATAGGGATCTCGAATTACTAAACTAATTTTGAAAATTATTTCACTTATAGCAAGCTAAAGTGATCCTGAGGGACATAGGGTACTTTTTATCCCGGGATTCCCGCGGGAACTCTGAAATTACCGCGGGTGTAACCGCGGGGTACAGCTAGTTGATGAATATTTTTTTAGTTGATATTTATAATGTTGATATTTATTTAGTCTCCGAATCACTGCCCTTTCTCATTCCACTGCACTAAGCCTATCAATTTTCTATACTAAAATTATAAAGAGCAAAAGTTTGTGAGTTTTCTCTCATCAAATTTACAACAATGTAGGGGGTAATCGCTGGATCTACTGAACCGATTTTAAAAGCTCTTTCATTTATAAGAAGCTACAATGATCTTGAGTGACAAAGGGTACTTTTTATCCCGGAATTCTCGCGGAAACTCCGGAGTTTGTGAGGTTATCTATGGATCTACGGAACCGATTATGAGAATTCTTTCAGTCATAGATAGGAAGCTAAAGTGATCATGAGTGACATAGGGTTTTTTTTATCCCCGAAATTCCCGCGGGAACTTCGAAATTACCGCGGGTTCAACCACGGGGGTCAGCTAGTTAGATATATTTTGTAAGGGTCCCAATTTCTAATTAAGTCAATTCAAAGCTAAAAGGTAGCCTTAATAATTAATGTTTTTTTTCCTTTTTCTAATAGTCTATATTCTTTTGAATTCTCATAAAATGGTGGTCATGAAATAGTGATTTCTGAGCTGACTAATAAAACCATCTTTGCCTCTAGAGTCAGTGTTCGCTAAGAGTAGGTATTTCGTTGATTTGGCTGCAGTTTCGAAAATCCCGATGCAAAAAAGTTTTCTAGTTCTGATTGTGGATTGATTTAATATGTGCAATGTGAATGCATCGGTCTGGTCTGCCTTTTTTCTATAGCTAGCTAAGCCACTCTTTACTTTGATCTAGTTTCACATGTTGCGATGTGAACTCCATTATCCCAAATTTTGTTGTAGATGCTTCATATTTTAAATCAGGTAACGTAGCCAATTTTTATATTTCGTCAGTTTGTTAATTTTACCAGCTGTTTTGTACTTTTAGGTTAGGTTAGGTTGAACAATGTACAATCGCCATAACATAAATAAATTCCCGTCCAAGCATCCGCCACAACTCATTTTCTGTCCTCGCCATTATACAATATGCCGACCGTTTGCAAATAAATGAATTACCTGCATAAACTGCCTGCGACATAGCCACAACACTCATTCGTTTATGCCATGCCATGATTTAGATGTTTTTCCCACAATTCAATTTGACTTGGACAATATGTTTGAATCCTATATAGGTATATTTTATATTTTTTTGATGAAAATCAACATCGTGTTTTAAATCGATAACTATTTGAAAAACAGTTTCTCTCAATTCACTGTCCTGTATTATTAAATTATGTTTTCAGTTTCTTAGCAATGTGCCTGGTTATACCTTAAAGACAGATATCTTAAAAAGGTACCTATCAGAAGTTAATTTCACTTCCTCAAATCATTCCAAAGTTTAAAATTTGGTTCTTATTTGACATAATGCAACTTGTACATTGGATTGTTACTTGTCAACCCAATGTTATCTCTTACCCAAAGTTGTACCTTTTAGCGTGACTGGAACACCCATCACCCATTAAACGCCCGCCCGTTAATACGACTGTCTCACAAATCAAACCAAATCTATAATCACACCTAAACTATCATCATACCAGCCGTAACTCGTCCACTGCTGGACATATTTTAGGTCTCCCTGAAGGATCGCCCCTAAGACCAGTCCTGGACCGGCCTAAATTATACATCACGTATTTTAAGAGCTGCTTTGTCCAAGGATTTAAAATTTTGTTTATTGCAATTGGTTCTAGAAAGACGAAATAGGCTATTTGAAACGTGTGCGACAGTGGCGCCGCACCGTTTCTAAATACCAGAAACGCGAGGCCGGGGTTGATAGGTATTTTTAAATATTTATATTGCTTTCGTAGACTTGAAACGTGTGACCTCCAACTGGGAGACACATGGAGGGGGATGCAAAGCAAGATGAGCGTGACATCGCCAGTCAAGAAGATAAGAAAAAAATCAGACAATAAGCCAGCATCGCAATTGTATGTATTAATCGAGTTAGATATTTCAGTTATTAAGTTTTTATAAAACAAGGCGCGGTCCATTTTCAATATCAGAGAACTGCATTTTAATGCTTCGTTAAAACTTAGAAACCAGATAAAGCAATCTGTTTATAAAACAATATATTGTACGCATGCAAAAATTTTATTTTAAATAAAAAACCAGCTACCGCATAGACGTATGCTCGCTTCGCGTTCGTGTGACTTAATCATTACGCATTGATTTCAGTGTTGCCAACCCTCAAAAATATTTATTACCTAAAAGTTAAGTCAAAACCCCCTAAATCCCCCTAAATACAATAATATTATTTAAAAAAAAACTTAATAGTAAGTACAAATACCAGCGCCAAGATTTTTGTCTAGTTTCGACATCATTGAGGTGAAATTATTGGTTTAAAAAAAAACAACAATTTAATCAAAAGCAAAAATGTCTCATGATTTTTTTTTACAACCAATTTTTTTTCGTAATTACAAAATGAAGATTTATTATCAAAGTGTTAATTATAATATAATTTATTCGAAATTACGGCTTTCCTATTGATCGTAGTAAAAATATCCTAGTAAAAGTATCGATCGTAGTAAACCTTAATGGACGCTCTGTGGGAAGTTGCATATAACGACAAACTCCCGACGAACGCCCCATTTTATCTTACCTATTTCACTGTTTCCGCACACTGTTCATCACTAATGAATCACTATTATGCAAATTTCACCACACCCACACAATATTAATAACGATAAAGTAAGTAAAACAAAAATAAAACTGACGTCCATTTCTGCTCAAATCCCGCCAAAAGTTCTAAGCATAGACAACGTAACCACAGTCGTGTCCTAACTCCTATCACCTATTATATTATCTGTGCCTATACCTATTATGTTTATGGTAAACACTGATAATAAGAAAACTAGATGTCGCTAAGCCGTTAGATCAACAAATAAACATGGTTGGCTAGATTGCTTTACTTCAGGCCCGATATTTTTATACCTCTATTTTTCTTGATGAAAAAATATAAGAAATAAAAATTTGAAAAAATATTATATGTCAAAAAACCCCTAAAAATATAATACCCCTGAAAAAATCCCATCGCATTCATTTTCCCCCTAAATCTAGGGGGGAAACCCCTAAGTTGGCAACACTGATTGATTGATTGCCCTTCCGGCGACAAATGTTTTGAGCAATTTTTTGTGTTGAAGCATTTTTGTAATTAGAATACAGTAGGATACGATTGTAATGTTTTTACTATTTTACTGGCCTACACGTAAAAACGTATATGCAGTTTTCTATCAAAATCAGTTTGTTAAAAGACACCCAATTGCGAGTTATCACCATCATATCAGCCGATAGACTTCCACTTTTGGAACACGACCTTCTTCAAGGATTTTGAACACAACTGGTTCCGGCGATCTTCACCAAATCGTCATCCTATTGAAAATCCCGTTTTCTGTTGATATCGCCGTTGATATATTCAAGCACAGCTTTTGGCCGCTGAGCCTTGAGGTTATAGTAAACGAAGTCACTGCCGTATGCTGGAATTTCCAAAATCTTTCGTTTTGAGACTGTTGTATTTGCGACAAGAAAATGTAAAGTCCCGATCGTCGCCCAATCGAAATAGATTCGTTGATTAAACTCTTTCGAAGTTGGATGACCTAACGAGACTTCGTCCCTAGCAGATTGGTATATACGCAAATTGTCTGCAAATTGTCTTGAGCATAGAATTTTCGATCTTCAAAGAAGTGAGTCTAACACGAGTGTCCAACATAGCCTCGTTTAGTCTGTCATGAATTTTTAACACAACACTTCATTTTGAAGATATTCAGCATTATACTGAAATCTTCCAAAGTTCAGCCATTATAACCAATGTGATTGGCGAATAAAGGGTGAAACGGTGTACTTGCTTTCGATATTGATGTTAAATCCTTTTCTGTTGTAGGATTCTAAGACTTCTCTCGTGAGTATGACGGCTATACATAGCTTTAAGTATGGTGGTGCACCATTGTTTTGTAAATCAGTCAATAGTAGGAAGTCGGGGCATGTTGAGTTTGGAGCGTATTCCTGAATCTTCTTAACCTTCAGCGTTTAGTGTAGTGTATAAGGTACACTACTCCCATTGACATCCTCTCGAGTGTAGATCTACACTGTTCACAAGAGACTTATGGACAATGAATCTCGGGACATATAAAGAAATATTGGGTCCTTCGCTTCTTGGAGCCTAGACTGTCGACTCTAGACACTTTTTCTTTGAATAACATTTATCGGTCTTTAGTGTATGTTTGTAAGGAGGCGGCTGTATTTCACTCGATATGATATCCTGCCTCATTTTATTATTACTTTTTTATACCCGTTGTATTTTTTATATTTAAAGGCATTTGTTATTTTAAATTCAAATCTTGTATTTTCTGTTTTTGTTTATTGGGTTGATTCACTCCTTAATTAGATCTCGAAAAATACATATCAAAATGATTATTATTGTACTTTCTTTGTGAATTTCAATGAAACATCATTCTACTATAACCCTTTTCTTATTTAGTACGAGCTGTGCGGAAGGACGCTGCTTTCCGTCCTATGCCTTTCTTGCTTTCTATATCTCAATGAAGAAACGGGGTAGTGTTATTCGTGGTCAGCATACACTGACTCTCCGCTTCTATCATTGTTTAGCGTTATCAACAATGTACACTTAACTACTTTGAGAGAACTAAATAAGATTAATTCCTTTACTAAGATGTCCTAAATTACTAAAAAAATCTTTGATATTGAGATAGACCGCGCCTTAAAGAAATCAATATAATTAAAAGAAAGAGAACGTAATTATTTTGTTTTTTTTTTTTTTTAATTTTAATACTTATTTATAATATTTTTCATTTTAATATCTTCATCTAAAACTTGATTTTCTAAAATGTGTGTTGTGTGTTTTTTTACTTAGTTCAATAACAATTAGTAATTCAATTTTTTTTTCCGTTAATTCATCAGAAATAAGTGTCACAACGAGAAGCGGAGGCGCGAACTCGAAAACGAGACAATAAATCAACTGGAAGAGCTTCTCGGAACGTGTCTCGCCGAGGTGAAGCAGCCCGACAAGAACGGCATCGTACGCGAAGCCACTCGGCAGATCCAGGAGGTGCTGAAGCAGCGGCGCGAGTGCCCCAGCGAGTGCCCGGCGCGCGTGCCCGCGCTCTGCCTCTCCCCGGTGCAGGCCGGTGAAGTCACCTCCACCGAGCCGCAGTTGCCGCCAGCCGGCACACACTACTCTGAAATCACCACACTTATTGAGGTGCTCACTCAGTTCCGCTTATTATAAGCTCTCATTCAACTTTCAATCTTCACGTGTAGGTATGCCTAAGTTATAAATTTCAAATTTTGTAACCAACTTTTAAACCAAACGCTGGTGTCCGTGAGATGAAAAATTATGAAATTTGGCATAGTCATGCTGGTATCATGGAGCTGATCTGATGATGAAGTCGGGATGTAGTAACTGAAACTATTGAATCTGAATTTAAACTGAATTTGATAGTTATTTTTTGCCATGTGTATTTTCTATTGATAGATTAAGATTGCCACTGGAACTCCCTGATGCATGAAGGAAACTGCAAAAATTATAAATTATTGAGTTCTCATAGAGTCGAGTTTTCAGTTTCAATGGAATAAAGTCTTTAACTGCTATTTGATCGGTTTGATCTAAAATGGAAATGCAAGCGTGTAATGTGCATTTTATTATTAACTAGCTGTTCCCCGCGATTGCGCCCTCGTTAATTTCGGAGATTCCGCGTGTATTCAGAGATAAAATTACTACAACCCTCCTTTCAATACATCAATGACTACACTATATCTTTTTCTATGTCTACCCTTGAAAATGTGTAATATGCAAAATTTCATGTAAGTAGTTTCACCCGCGGTAATTTCGGAGTTCCCGGTTTCGGGAATTTCGGTATAAAAAGTACCCTATGTCCTTCCCTGTACTCCTAAAGACGTGCATGCAAAATTTCATGATGATAAGTTGAGCCGTTAAGCCTTAAGGCGTGAAAACGTAACAAACAAACAAACTCACTTTCGCATTTATATTATTAGTAAGGATAGTAAGGGTAAAGATTGTACTGTTTCTGATTTAATTGTATTTCGTTTCTTACTTTCTTTCATTATTTAAATCGTTATATCATATTAAAATGTTAATTTTTTATTGTTTCAGGCGCTCAAACACTACACCAGCTGGCTAGGCTGGGTGTTATTGGAAATCAATAGTGACGGTGAAATTGTATGTGTGACAGAGAATATCAGAGAACTCATCTTATTCAACAGAATCGAGTTGTACAAGAAATCGATATTCTCCATTTTACATGTTAATGATCATGCAAAATTTAAACCAATATTGAAAAACATTCAAAACTTTAGCCGGAATTTGGGAGAAGTGGACAAATTTCGAATTATTCAAGCTCAACTTCTGACTAAGAATACTAATGGATCATCTGACGATACAGAGTAATTATTATCTTTAAACTTTTTTTTTACTTGTGTTGCTTTTAGTCGGATGGTATGACTCCCTATTTTTGAACTTCTAGTTAGGCCTTGCCCACGATTCACTATGACATACCGCGTTACGATAATGCGCCACAAAGTTGTTTTTCCAACGTGCTCAAAGAAGATTCACTTAAAAATAAACGAATCGAACTCGCGGGTTCCCTACAAACTTGCGGTTTTCGGATTTTCTTTTACTTGTTCATTTACAAATTTTATGATTCAAGGTCAACGGTTAATAACCTATAGGTTTGATTCCCTTGTGATCGATCACTTGCAGACTTTAATGGGCATGTTGACTAATTTTTATTTTTTAGTCCGTCTTGTAGATTATTAAAAAATATTGGACACATTTTTTTTCTTTTTTTACGTAATTAAAAAATAACGGCGATATATTGAGTTGAAATTTCGCGTGACGTCACTATTCTGACAGTTTGTATGGCGGTTTTGTGGTTAGTGACGTTACAACCTCCTCATCCTAAACTTTAATGCGCTTTATCTCTGCATATTTTAATTTATTTAAAAAAGCAAAAAATACGTGTCTATTTTTTTTTTTATTTTCTAACTGACGGACTAATTAGAATTTTGATTTTCAATAGTAGTCAACATCCCTATTCTTGTTACAGCTTTACATTGTATTTTGGCCAACGCAATTTCGATTATATATTTTGTATATAGTAAGAACTAGTATTACCTGGTATTAATTTTGAGCATTAGTTAATTCTAGTTTTAGCAAAGGCATTAAGTAATTAAAAACTAGTTATGACTAGGAAAAAGGCGTCCTAACTAAAAACTGGTTTTAACTGAGGTTCTTGAGGTATACATATAATCCTCTCTATCAATTAAATAATAAATGGGTAAATTTATAAGAGTAAAATAATTTATTTTATAGGTTTAATAATAGTTTAGTTATGCTGGAAAATCCGGAATCCGTCAAAGTCAAAATATCTATCCATCAATTTCAGATTTAAAAAAAAGGAATACAAAATACATTTTTTTTTTTAATAAATAGAAATAGGAATGAGGCAGGATATCATATCGAATGCCATTAGCCGCATCGTTACAACTATAACATACATAATAATATAAAAAAAAAGAATAGAAATTCTTTGGTCATGACGGGAAAACAAAATATGGTGCGTAATCAAAGTAAATTGTAAAAAGATGGTGATAGGTAAGGATGTGGTGATAGTATTCCCCTAGTCTCAGGATAAAACTGCACCTGACCAAAAAATAAAACACAAGATGGGACTCATGTTCGCGGCTGACAGTCCCTGCTTAAACTGTATCTGGCCAATAGCATTAGTAGACCGTACCCTGTCTGTCTGTTGGTCTGTCTATCTGTTACCTTTTCATGCCTTAAGTACACAACCGATCATGGAACTCTGCATGCCCCTTGTCAGAACATACGATACTTAATATCCGAAATTTCAGCGGTAACTTTGAAATTAACGCGAGTGAAATCGCGGGGAAGACCTAATAATTTATTTATTTAATAATACTTCTAACTAGTAACAAAGAATACATAATATAAAAAAACTATAAAGAAGCTCCACTCTCCGCCTCCCACCAATTTCATGTCTCCTCATACCCCGTAAAAGTTGCTTGGTAAATTCCGATTTCAGACATGTAGAATCTACATGTAACATTTATTCACTGACAGTTGACAGTTACCGTCAACTCGCTGTCAACCTTACGATACGCACACACGCATAACACGTGTACGCACAATCCGGCCGTCTTTACTTGTGGAAAGTGCTTGAATGAGTTCATATTTTTATGGAGTGTCACCGGGCTGCACACGGTCGTGGCCTGGTGCACTAGTAAGTTTGACGTGGCTCCTTGGACGTCCTCGCGGCGAACACATCACTAAATACTAGTATAAAACAAAGTCGCTTTCTTTGTCCCTTGCTTAAATCTTTAAAACTACGCAACGGTTTTTGATGCGGTTTTTACCAATTGATAGAGTGATTCATGAGGAAGGTTTATAACTATATTTTATCCTGCAATTCCCGCGGGAACTCCAAAATTATGTGAAACCATGCGGGTCAGCTAGCTATTTAAGTCGTGACTACCAGCCGCGACCGTAAGTCGGGTTTTGGAGTTTGTTTCTCAATTAAGTGTAACAAGGTGTGTGTCGACGCCAGATACGTTGGGGCAGTGATCCACGCGGCGCCGGTGCGCGGCTCGTCGTCGCAGGAGGCCGGCTCCGTCATGTGCGTCATCCGACGCTGTGAGGACGCGTCGACCGCTCTGTTTCCCGTCGACGGCGGCCCGCCCGCCATCGCCTCCGAGCTCTCTGAACACATCATTGTTTTCAGATTGGATTGCAACTTCATTATTCTCAGTATGTATCTGAAGCTATAGTATTATGATATTATTTTATTCTCGTAAAGGACACCGAAACGGTCACGTGTGTCCGGCACCAAAGCCTAGGTCTATTTAAGTAGATTAGAGCTGATGGTCAATAGCGACGCTTATGAAATATTAAGGGGGTACATATAAATGAGGCGAGACTTCGACGTTGCTGTCCCGCCTTCGGCGCAACACTCCAAATTTTTAAAATAGAGACAAGTCGAGTCAGCACATCTTGCTGCGAGCGATAGGCCTTAGACCTTGACATCTATTCACACTCAAGTGTATGTAGAAAGAGGCGAAACACCATTTTAAACATGATATAACTTTTTATAAGGCAGTATTCATAAATGTATGTGCGCTAACGGAAACTTAATAAACAATTATAAGCTATCTATCTATCTATACTGTAATAAAATAATAAAATTCGCGTTTCTGTACATTGAATATTTTTATCAAAAAATGAGTAGGGGAACTACTGAACGAATTATCATGCGGTTTTCACAGGTAAATTAAGCTTGACTTGGAGCAACATAATTATAGTTGTTTCATTTAGCTCGGATTTCCGGAAAAAAAGTTGTTATGTAAAAGCGTTCCACGCGGGTGAAACTGCGGGGCCTAGCTAATCTTAACAATAATAAAATTTATAATATGAGAGTAAAAATAATATAAGCACAGGATTTCTATGCCATGTAAATTATTATTATTCAGTGTCGAAAATATATTACTTATCCTTTTTTTCGAATTTACAGCTTGTGATTTAAGTGGAGTGGATAATAGTAAGAACTCGTTAGTGGGCACTCGTTACTTGGACATCGTTAAGAGTAGTGAACGGTCGCGCGTGGCGGAGCACCTGCGCGAGGCGGTGTGCCACCCCGCGCCGCCCGCCGTCAGCGAGCCCTTCCACCTGCGCGTCGGCGCCGACAGGCCTTGGATCAGAGTCTGCGCCAGGTCGCGCCTGTTCAGGGCCAATCCCGCTTCCAACAAAACGGACTTCATTATGTCCACGCACAACATACTCGGCGAGGACGACATCAGTCTTCTCGACACTCAGCGTCCCGTCGGTGGGCCGCTCATTTCGTCCGTCGCCAACGGGGAATCGTCCGTCTGCGAGTCGCGGTATCGATCGCCCCTGAGTCCCGAGGAACCGACATTCATGAACGACTTCGAACTGGACTTCGATTCTCCGTTTCCCCTGGACGAGATATCCGGCGAGGAGTCTAAGGACCGCAAGGAAAGCGTCGCGGGGAGTCCGCTCACGCCGCGCGAGCCCGGCACCCCAGGCGAGGGCCCGTGCGTCGTGCCCGTGGAGGAGCCCACGAGGCTGCGCTCTCTGCTCAGCAAGAAGCCATCGCCTGGCAAGGACGCGACGTCCACTAACAATCGTATATTGAAGGACTTGTTGAAGCAAGAAGACGAAGAGGCATCTAGCAGCGAGATGTCGGCGCCGCACACGCCGCACACGCCGCACACCCCGCACACGCCGCACACCCCGCAGACGCCCGGCTCGGCGTTGTCGCCGCTGCACACCCCGCAGGCGCATCCGCGTCCCCCGCAGCACGTGACTCACTTGATGCATCCGCAGCACTCCCCACACCCGCAGCACCCACAACACCTCCCCCACCCGTCTCACACGGTGCATTCTTCACACACAACTCATTCGTCTCTCACAACGCTCTCCTCTCACACGCCTCATTCGCCTCACACGACGCACCCGCAGCACAGTCAGCACTCGACCCACTCGGTGCACTCGCAACACACGACACACCCGGCGCACACGCAGCTCACGACGCACACGGTGCCGTCCCCGCGCCCGTCGCACGCGCCGCATGCGTACGCTCAGCACCAGCACTTGCCGCACAGTTCGCACGCGACGCATCCGCCGCACGCACAGAATCCGCAATACTCTCTTCAGCAGCCTCACCATAATTCCGAAATGTTATTGAAGGTGAGTGGTATCTAGAAATCTTTTTAACGAAAGAATTTTGAAATTACATTTTATTAAATATGTTAAATAATAATTTTTTTTAGATACTAAATGAGAAATCTGATGAAGACGGAGAGGACAATAGACGAAATTCTTCAGATATGAGCCGCGTACCTAGTAAACCGAGCGCTTTGCTCACACAGTTGTTGTCCAGCAACGGACCTTCGAGCAATGGACGGCCACCGGAAAGCGGTGACAACTACCAGGACAGGTTGGGAATAAAACGAAAACATGAAGATGGCAAGGGGAACTCGACCAATAATAACGCTAAAAGAGCAACGCCTGAAACTCAGCAGGTAGATATACTTTTGTTTATTTCCTGGGTCTTGATCATTATTTAAATTTTATCAATAACTAGCTGTCTCTCCCACGGTTCGCCGCGTCAACTATTTAGTGTAGAAAAGAAATAGAATGATAAAAATAATAATTTTGTATGTTTGTTCTACGTCAACAAAACAGGTGTCATCGAGTGCTGCACCGGTGCCGGTTTCGGGCCCCGCAACTGCGTCGGGTCCATCGCCGGCTGCCTCGTCGGCAGAGAACAGCCCGACGACGACCACCAGCAGCAGCGAGAGTTCCTTGTGCGACAAAAACAAGATTCTGGTGTCGCTACTCGAAAAGGAGCACAGCACGCCGCTGCCCACTTTAAATCTGCCATCGTTCTCCCCACGACTGCGGGCTCGGATGCCGCCGCAGCCACACCAGCAGCCACACCAGCAGCCACACCAGCAGCCGCACCAGCAGCCGCACCAGCAATCGCACCAGCAGCCGCACCAGCAATCGCACCAGCAGCCGCACCCACAGCCGCACCAGCAGCCGCTCCCGCAGCCCCAACCCCACCAACAGCCGCAGCCGTCGCAACAGCCGCCGCAGCTGCAACACGCACGCACATCTCTGTCCACGCTGACGAACATTCTCACGCAGTGAGTCATCATAACTTATCTCACTGATCTTGTATTCCCACACATTATTATTTATTGTAGAAGGTTAATCTTAATACCATTGTGTTTGAGATTTTGTAATTTCTATTATTGCACTGTAAATTTGACCTTGAAATTTAATCTCATCGCGGCTAACGTAATTTTAGATCGATAGTGGTATTTGTGTAATTTGTTGATTAGTAATGTTTGTATTGTACGTATTGCGCTCGTAGACGGGGGAACCGCGCACTGAACATGAACGGCAACGGCAGCTCTGCGGGCATGGCGGCGGCGGCGGCGGCGGCGGCGGCTGCGAGCAGTATCGGCGACGCCATCGTGCAGAGCCAGCTGCACCGCGTGCTGACGAGCAGCGCGCGCGCCTACCCGCCGCACGCCGCGCCCGTGATGCACCCCGCGCAGCCGCACTACACCGCCGCGACCGCGCTCGCGCCCGCGCCCGCGCCCCCGTCGCACCACTACAGCACCGTCTACAACCACGCCATGTGAGTGCACGCACCCGTCTGTCCTTGGGCACATGAAGGATTGTAGTGGTATAATACAGAGATTCGACGAAGCTGTCACCCGGCCCGTATTAATAAACGCCACTCCAGAGCTTTCAAGATATTGTGTGTCGTTTATTGCGCAGGAAAATGAAACAGATAAAAACTTGAGAGTATCCATTTTGAGCACTACAGATTGACGTATCTAGACAGGACAACCGCGTGGCAAGTTCTGAACGAGGGAATGACCCATTCTGACCTACATTGAAACTAGACTTTGGCATTTACCAGGGGACCAAAGTCTTAGGGGCTTTTAATTACTCAATATTATCGCACGCGCCACGCTAAAATATGTATAACAAAGTCACGTAGGTATATTCTGTGTTAACATGGGATAAACACCGCCGTACAGCAAGAAGTCACTTCGGAAATAAACTTATTACAGCCCTTGAGTTAGTGTGTTGTTTAATTAAATATAAACACGTGACTAAATCGATATTTTAATAATAATTAAAATGTTTTAGAATAACATGAATGTTCACCGGGTAGTTAATTAATGTTTAGAAGTTATAAGAATGTTTTTCAATTGAAAATCAGCTGCTGTTTTTTTTATTCCAATTAAAATATCTTTATTAATTTTTATTTAATTTTATTTTTCAACATAATTACAACACCATAATAGCCATTTGCTAAACCGATTGTAAATGTATTTCTTCTGATAAGTTATGGTGCAATTTTTGAATAGTTCCAATACAGTCAATCGCTTAATGGTGTCCCGTAAATCGACGTCAAGCCAGAACCAGGTGATAGACTAAGTCATAAATAACTTAATAGAAAAACGTAAAAAAATAATCTTTAAAATTTATAAAAATTCTAAAAACTTACACCCTGCGACGGTTCTATAAACCTGTTGCTACAAACCTTAACTTTTTTTCTATTTTCTTATTGTGTAATCCTGAATAGTGTTGCTGCAAACTACTGCTTAAAATTTAAGTTTTTGCCAATGAAGTTTTCCAAATTATTGCTTTCGTCAGTTTTTAATGACTGTCCTTTTTTAAATAGGCATAGCAAAGATTTTTATATTTTTCTGTTAATTGCTGTTATGACTTAGCCTATCACCTGGTTCTGGCTTGACGTCGATTTACGGGATACCCTGTATGTTAATGCTACTTATACTATTGATATAATATTATGACGTATGCTAATCCTACTTCACAAAGTGTAAGAAGTATTGTAGCAGATTTTGATTACTAAATTGTTTTTAGAATGAGCGCTCCGCACCAGCAGAGCAGCAGCAGTGGGCCTGGTGGGACGGGTGATCTCGAAGTGCCGCATGACCAGACTTTGTCCGAAATTTTGGACCATCTCATCACCATGACCGACTCGGACCGATCCGCGCCCGACGCGGCCCTTATGGACTTAGAGTCGAGCCGTCAACTCAAAATCGATTATGAAGTAAGCTCTGAGATATTTACTATTCCCTAGTAGCTGCTGTCCGTGGGTTCACTCGTGTGCTTTTAAAAACTTAGCACTACTGTCGTGCCTAATACAGGGCTCTTAATCAGTACATTAGGGATGTTGACTACTATTGAAAATCAAAATTCTAATTAGTCCGTCAGTTAGAAAATAAAAAAACAACAGACACGTATTTTTTTGCTTTTTTAAATAAATTAAAATATACAGAGATAAAGCGCATTAAAGTTTAGGATGAGGAGGTCGTGACGTCACTAACCGCAAAACCGCCATACAAATTGTCAGAATAGTGACGTCACGCGAAATTTCAACTCAATATATCGCCGTTATTTTTTGATTACGTAAAAAAATAAAAAATACGTGTCCAACATTTTTTAATAATCTACTACGTGTAGTAGATTATTAAAAAAACGTATACTAAAAAATAAAAATTAATCAACATGCCCTTTCTTGTCCATAACGCGCTTCCCAAAAATGCAATCCCAAATGTTCCAGGTGCCCAAAAATTAGAAATTATTATTCTGTATGCCATTAGAAATGTTGTAACTGTTTTTTTTTTTAAATGAAACTTCTTTGAGAACGAGGGAAAAACAATTTTGGCGCGTTATCTTAACACGTCGTGTTATGGTCATCTATACTAATATTATAAAGAACAAAAGTTTGTGAATTTGTGAGTTTGTGACGTTGTAGGGGGTAATCTCTGGATCTACAGAACCGATTTTGAAAATTCTTTCACTTATAGGAAGCTAAAGTGATCCTGAGTGACATAGGGTACTTTTTATCCTGGAATTACCGCGGGCACTCCGAAATTACCGCGGGTGAAACCGCGGCGGTCAGCTAGTAGTGAATAACGGGCCAGCTTTCAAATTGTAATATCTAGTTTTTCTTGGAACCGATCGCTATAAAATGAAACTTTAATAAAATACTAAAAGCAGGATAATTGGACATAGATAGGCAATAGTGTGTTAACCCACACTGGAGAAATTTTGATTAAATTAAAGTTTTAAAATTATAGCGCCATTTCGTTTCAACATTTATATGTTCAATGTTTAGTTACATATTTATACAATGTAATAAGCTAAACACATAATTAAAAAACGTTCTTTAACTCTCAATAAATCGTTCTAAATCAATAACTTTGTTTTGTGGGTTAACATGTTATTGCTTAATAATAATAATAATAATAATAAGCCTTTATTTACTGACAAAGTGTGTACATAATTACATTTTATTTTATTTTACTGTTTTGTTATTGCTTATCTGCGTCCAATTGAAAACCCGTATCAAACGGCACAGTTAGGGATGACACACGATCCAGATAGAAATTCAGTTGGTTTTTGCTAGTAATCCCGGTATTGATCACAATTGATTGATGATTCAATCTAGCATAGAATTTATGAAAAAGGACCACTAGTATCAGACCCGCACTAAGGCCCGTATTATAATAAACGTTACTTAAGTTGACGTACTCACTTGAGAACATCGGTGAGATGGTGTTCTAATTAATAAACGTTACTTAAGTATAAAACTGGTCATCATCTTGAGTAGACGGTTTCAAGTGAGTACCGCACGTATTAATAGACAACACTCCAAACTCAAGATCAGAATTTGACGTTTGATAAGTCTGGATCAACTGAGTCAAGTAAAACACGGACTTGAGATCATCTTGAGTTTGTGCTACCAATACTGTTGTTTCAAATAAAAATGGATTTTTAAGTTATTAAATAATATTGAGCACTACCGACTACGCTGTTATTGATCAGTATGAGGATTTATTCTGGACGTATCGTTTACCAAAAACGTACATTAGAGACGTCTCCAATCCTTTTTCAGTGCATTCGGAGAAATTTCAAAAGCAATAACGATTTGTACATGAATATGTTTTTTACATTACGTCTTTATTAAAAAACGATCTTGTAAAAAATAATATGCGAATATTTTTTCAAAATATTCAAAACTTTCTTTTTTTCTAAGCTAGAAAAGATATTTTTTTTTCGCCATCATAAATTATTCACGTTGAACACGGAAAGTAAAAAACTTTAGAACAGCTCGCATTTCGCGGGCCAATAGTTATTTTTTAGCTTGCAAGAGCGGGCAAGCCTTGTCTATTGCACGCATTTCGCTTTTTACTAAATTTGAAGTAAAATTTAATTTTTTATACACAATTTAATGCAGTATTTATTTATTTTATGTTTTAAAGTTTTTTTTTGGACATAATAGTGCAATAAAAGTGCAATTTCAATGAAAAATTGCATTTTGTGTAGTAGCTAAAACGGAAAAAATTCAATCAATTTTGACGTTTGTTGAGTCGGTCTCAAATGAGATGGTGAATGATAATCTCAAATGAGACGGCCCCAACATAGCTTTACTTTAGCACATGTTCTCACGTCTTAAGACGGGATCAAGTAGTCATGTTATTGAGCTTGTACTTGAGAACGAACTACTAATACGGGCTTAAAAATCAGTTACAACTTCTTGCACCACGGACCCAATACGGAAAAAGGTAACCAGCTACCAAACTATGTAAAGGATTCAGAATCACTGCCAAAATTAAAATTTCAACTAAAAGCTCACACTATACAAAAATATTTAAATTAGTTAGTAAATCGTGTCAAACGGACGTGAAGTGTTGCATATTTCAGATAGTTATTTACTTACATTTATTTTATAGTCTTATTTTTCTCATTTTAAGTGAATAATATGTAATTTGTTTTTATGAGAAATAAACACTTTAAACCTAAACCTATTTAAATATAGTTTAAATAGCAATTTATTGTTAAAAGGTTTTTTCGTTATTATAGTGAGGTTGCCTGGTTCTGTGCGTCAAAAATCGATTGTTCATAGGGAGAAAGGCTGACAAACAACTTTTACATAGTCAAACATTACGAAGTAAACTAGCCGTAACCACGGCGACTCGTAATATGAAATGTACGTTTTTATGTAATTTCACGTTTCTGTTGAATGTCTTTTTTGTAATTTACTATCGAATCTGTCGCGACAAAGGTTTGTTAATAATAAGAAGCCCATATACGTATAAATATAAAATATAAAACAGGCCCCCTAGTAAAATATTTATGTTAAATATACGAGTAGTTACAGTAACATGAAAATTTCATTTTTTAACAGGGAATGAAAGAAAAGAATGCTATAAATGCCATAAGAAAAAGTTTAATGTTGTGCGAGACAGCAAAAAACCCAGCCTCCAGTCCGGGCGCTCCTCCAGCTTACTCTGTTCACAGTCCGGTAAGGCTAACAGTAGTTTTCTTTATTTCTAAATACATGTTCATTTTATTTTATTAAGGTATTGTTTTTTGTATACATTTGGCGCATCTGGCAGTTTTATATTTCATATTTTAGAGCAAGTTTTTTGAATACTTTAACTTTTGTCTTCGCCCATAATAAACACTACCGTGTTATTTATGTTTAAATAAAATGAATCGTACATCGTGCTCACGAGATCGTGCCTCACCCGAAATTTGAGAAAATTACAGCTTCATAGCGTTGCCTCGCAAAAGAGTGGGGTAGTCAGGGCACTTGGCCAATTTAGATTAGTCTGAGAATTTATGTATATATTAAAAAAAATGTAGTTACATACAAATAAAAAGGAAGTGGATTTTATCTTCTTATCGTTTTTATCTTTTTTTTTTTCATGCTTTTCGATCCTGTTTCTTAAAAGAATCTCAAAATACTCTAAGGGATCAGCTAAGTTTTTGGGTGCCTCAATACCAGAAACTGCAAAAACGTTTTTCATAAACTAGATGAATTGAAATCAAATAATGTTTTTATTAGACACTGAAAAAAGGTGGGAAACATTTTAGTGTATGTGTGCCATGTATTTCATTGATATTGAAAAAATCAATCAATCAATCAATCAATCAATCAAACATTTATTGCAACCAAGTGTACATTTTAAGTCAGATGTTACATAATATTATATTGTACTTACAACTTAGTAACCCTTTTCGGGTATGGCAATGATTCCGGAGCTTATATTTATTTATTACATGCAATAATAATACAATATATTAACAATTCATGGATTCGATTAATAAATTTATAAATTGTATTATTTCCATAAAATTAATATACAGGTACATAATAATTGTATTGGATAATTAGTCAAAAATCTATTACATTGAAATATTAAATTGTATTTAAGAAATAGTAGTGATAATAGTAATATTAATCCATTTATTTTAATCTGTCTTCTTGTTATTTTTTTGTTTCAAAAAATTCGTCCAGGGTGTAGAAACATTTTGTTATTAAATATTTTTTTAGTTTTTGGCTAAAAGATTTGAATCTGGCGTGCAATGAAGGATATTGTGTTTTATTGTGAGTGTCCGCTACAAGCTTATTGTGTGTCCGTGTGCGAGCAGGGGCCGTGCACCATGAGCAGCGCGGGCGCGGGTGCGGGCGGGGGCGGGGGTGCGTCCGGCGGCGGGGCCCCCAGTGCGGGCGGCGCGCTGTACGCGGCCGACAGCCCGCGCGCGCGCGCCCTGCACGAGCAGCAGCGAGCGCGCGCCCGCCTGCTGCAGCAGCAGCAGTCGCAGCAGATGCTGGTCTCGCCTGAGGTGGGGACATTCTTACCTTCTATACTGTACACTCGTCTGTGTAGCACATGATTCACTGTATGCCACTCGGTATGATATCCTGCCTCATTTTTAACCGACTTCCAAAAAAGAGGAGGTTATGCATTCGATTGTATGTATGTTTTTTTTATGTATGTTTACCGATTACTCGAAGACGGTTGGATCAATTCCAAAAAATTGTTTTTTGTTTGAAAGGGTTTACTCCCAATTAGGTCCCATTGCCACTAAGTCGGGATCTGATAATGAGATCTTGGAGAAATCGAGGGAACTCTTCAAAAATTATAGGCAGACCTATAGCGATTTTTGTATTTTTTATAGTATATCGTTTATTTGCGTTTGGAAAGCAAAGTTTGAAGAAGTGAAACTGATGATGAAGACCATAGATGGTCATCGGAACTACTCAATAATAGGTATTTTACGAGTTCTGATTCGTTAACTTTAATATCGTTCCTAAACAATTTATGCTCGTCACAACTCACAACGTATATGGCAAAGTGGAACTGATAGTGATGTACGAGGAGAACTCCTCAAAAATTAACGTCCCTGCATCGGGAAAAGCAATGTTTTGTAAAAGGTGATGAGCAGTTGACATTAGGCTATTGTAACTTAGATAAATTACAAACCGTCTCACTTAAAAGCAAGAAATAAACAAATTTTTATCAAAAAAAAACCGACTTCCAAAAAACACAATACTAAAAATAACAAAATACCGATTTAATCCAACAGACAAAAGTATACGTAATACCTACTATTATTAGTTTGTGCTACCACTTTTCGATTTGAATTCGGTGCCAAGCCCGCTTACGTCTGCCCGCTTGGGTTGTTCAGTTCACGACGAGCTCGTGGCAGGAGTGGACCTAGCCCATCTGTCTACCTACGCCATACTTGGCTTGTCACCGACTTCATATCGAAAGGTGGTATTAAATCGGTATTTTGTTATTTTTAGCATTTATTAGGTACTTTTCAATTTTGTATTTTTGTGTTCCATTTCGACATTTTTTTTTAATTCCAAATTATGTATTTTCTATTTTTTTTTGTTTATATTTTCACTTCTTCACCAGATTTCTAACTCTAGACATCTAAATTATTATTATTGCTACTCCTTGTTAATTTTTGCTGTGAATTATAATAAATCATATATTTCTCCTACAAGACCTTATCCTCCTTATCCTCTCCTTATTTGCGAGGTAGTCGGAGGTCCAAGAACCCCTCCCGACATTAAAACCCGATATATTGCCGAAAACAGAAAATGTGTACTTTTGTTGTTGTTATTGGTGTTCTCGCGCGTTGGATATCGGTACCATTTGACTCTGTTATGGTCATGTCGATGTCGGGTGCTCACAAATACGAACAAGCGACGTTTTCTGATTCTACAAAATGTTGGCTGTTTGTAAATTGAAGAATCATGCAAATTGCCTGCGACATCTATATACAACGTGTTAATAGATTAACCAAAAACCTGATACACCCCATTTAAGAAAATAAACAATAAAATGATTAAAATAAAATTTATGTCCTAAAAATTAATAGTTTAAAAGTTATTCAAACTTAGTTTGGAGGTGACCGATCTACGAAATTTCAAGCGCTACGCCCGCACCTATGCGTCAATGACCGATTCAATTTTTTTGCTGCGGGCTGCGGCGTACACTCCAATTATTGTATTTATAAATAATTTAGACATGGACTCGTAAAAATGAAAAAAATATAACCTATATTAAAACATGGTGCGATCGATTCGTAAGTCGATTCTGAGCAAACTACTTTTTTAGTTTTCAGTTAATTCATTAACACGTTGTCTATAAAAATGAATCCCTATTTCACGGCATCACGCGTGAACGGCTGGACCAATTTCGCTAATTCTTTTTTTGTTGTGTTTGTTATTGTAAGGAGAAGAAGAATAAAAGAAGTTTGGAGTTCCTGCGGGAATTCAGAAATGCGCGGGTGAATGCGCGAGGAGAGTTAAATTTCAATGTTGAGTTAACAGGATATTGGTGTGTGCGCAGGCCGCGGAGCAGCCGCAGCCGGACGTGGGCTCCACCATCACGGCGCTGCGCACCGACACGCCGCCCAACGTGTCCCTGCAGCGCTCCGACTTTCACCAGATATATCATGCGCCCAGTAAGAATATGTACAATTAATACATTAATACATTATACTACTTAATACGCTCTCAAGATACTCTTAAACAGAACAATGTTCATTGCGCTAGCAATGATTAAGATACAACAGACTTGTAGCGTATTAGGTTTGAGTAGGGTTTTATTAACACTGACCCCCATAGTCACAACGTGTCTGTAAACTGTTACTGTAATTTTTTTTGTTTTTCAGATCAAATTGGCTCGAATTATGGTACAAATAAAATCACTTCACAACAGAACCCCATGCTCAGTCGACAATTGAGTGTAAGCATGTTTTTCTTCTTTCCATAATATGCTTATTATATAAACAATGATGCAGATCATTACAAATTACATTTTGCTATGGAGCATTCCAAAATTACCTGTGCTTGCTGTATTTTCAACTACTTAGAAAAACAGAAATGTACATTTAAGAGCCATGCCGTATAAGGCTTTGCAGATGTTTTGCTGCTGAATAATACATATTCAGTGTTAATTAATTTGCTTGCGGATTTAGATACCGCGACGTAAAATCGGTGACGAACTCGCGCACGCGACGTCTCGCCAACAATCCGTTCACGGATGGGTTGAAACTTTTCACACGCTCGCTTTTTAATACCTTTACACGTTTGATAAAGCGTCGAGCTCATTCGAATTAATTGACCTCTCTAAACGAATATGTTGAGAATTTATGTTATTTATAGGACAGTGAAATCTCCGATTTAGAGTATCAGAATAGATGACAATTCGGCTGCCCTACGGTGAAACAATTTGCAGTTGAAATTTTTTATAGGAGAAGTAAAAAACCGGTTCGATCGATTTATTTATACCTACGTAAAAAAATCCTACTAATATTATAAACGCGAAAGTTTGTAAGAATGTGTGGATGGATGTTTGTTACTCTTTCACGCAAAAACTACTGGATAGATTTAAATGAATTACAATAATATAGCTTATACATCAGATTAACACATAGGGTAATTTTTATCCCGGAATCCCGAGGGAACTCTGAAATTAACGCGGGTGAAACCGCGGAGCACAACTAGTCTTCTATAGTTTAACGATTTTATTAATTGTAATTTTTCTAAGACTGCCTCTTTGATGGTTGTGAGTATGTAGCAACGTCCGTTATGCGCGAAAAGTGGCAAAAATACAAAAAAACTTATTTCCAAAAAAAAATCACACTTGCTTTGTTTTTCCGTAGAGCAGCCGATTTGTGTGTTAAAAGAAAAATAAAGAAACATATTATATCAAGATGCACAGCTGCACCGGATATTGTGTTGGGGGTTGTAGTGGGTTGGGCTACGCTGTTGCTTGTTTCTAATAAGACGTATGAACAGATGCAGAGCCCGGGCGGCGGCGGCGGTGGCGGCGGCGGCGGCGGATACGCGCACGTGGGGCAGATGGTCTCGCCGCAGCCGCAGCCGCAGCCGCAGCCGCCGCAGCTGCAGCCGCAGATGCCGCCGCAGATGCAGCAACAGGCCCAGATGCAGCAGCATCACGTTTACCACCGCGCTCCTCGCCCCCATTTAGGTAACGATACATTGTTTCAATTAACTGTGTTAGTCGGTAATGAGTCATTCAATGGTATGAGGCTGGAGCAATGATTACATTGAAAAGAACATGTATCAAAAACAATATTGTATAGCCGATAGTTATCTAATTATTATTATATGCCATGTGGAGCTAGGATGCGCAACATGATAAAATTTTATCGAGCCATTTTATCGATTCTCGTCGACATAATATATCGTTTTGTCTACCAGTGGTAAAAATGTTTAACCGAATCTAGTCTTAACTCAATACCCCACTACTGCACTTTTTTGCTTGGACGGCCACAAATATTTGTCGTGTCGACAATTTTATCTTTCGTTCGATAAACATATCATGTTGCGCATCCTAGCTCCGCTGATGCATGAAATTTGACATCTGACTCAACTTTATAGATGATTTATAGTAGATTTAGAAATATAGACATCGCCGATCGATTTTAATTTTTATAGCATGTCTTATAATATCTTACCAGAGGTTAAATTCTTCAGCATGTACTTTAGAAATAGTGACGGATTCGGGTTCCTGCGTTCCGAATCTCTTATTATATACGAAACTAAATCTATCTGCATGTTTTTTATGCTTTTATTATATATTATTATTAATATTCTAGTTAATCTGGTCAAATGGAATGGTAGTCAGATAATTAGGCAATTTGAGACTCGACAGCAGATTCGACGGTCCGTGGTAGTCCATCGTTTCGATGCGATCTGTATAGCACAATCTCACTATTATGCGGGTTGAAAGCCATACGAAGTCGCATTCGAGAATATCGGACGGTCACCGGATTAGGTAGGTCAGGGGCGTATATGACGCGTGCGAGTAACGCAGCGTATGTGGCTGTAGGCGGCTACTACGAGGAGGGCGGTGCCGCCTACTGCGGGGACTACGTGCGTCGCGCTGCGCACCACGCGCCGCACGCGCCGCACCCGCAGCGCGCGCTGCACCCGCCTCACGCGCCGCACCCGCCGCACCAGCCCCATCCGCCCCACCCTCCCCACGACCAGCCGCTGCCATGTGAGTACTGCCCTGCCCGCGGGCCAAGGTCACCCTCGCTACGTGCGGCACGAGTCGACCACCGCGACCGGCTGACACCGAACCAGGAGTAGTATACGTATAATGACTCAGTTAAGCGGTCCTCTTCAAATATTCTCTAGTAACTTGTCTATTTTATATTAATACTATCGCCTTGCATGACATATTATATAAAACTCTGATACCAATCGTATTATGCGCTTTCTTAGAATATCAGCTCGAACTTGTATCATATTATTTTTATCGATTACTAGCAACATAGTAGCCAGTATGCAATCGTCACCTGTGCTGCTGATGGCAGCGTGGTAGTGGTGCGCTGCAGTCGCGTTTTAACGTCGCCTTGTCGGTCGGCAGGTACGGGCGGCGGGGGGGGCGGCCCGGGCGTGTCGGGGGGCCCGAGCGGCGTGGGCGCGAGCGCGGGCGCGGGCACGGGCGCGGGGAGCACGTCGGAGTACGTGCGCAACGAGCTGCGCGCGGTGGTGGGCGCGCGCTCGGCCCGCCCCGACCTGCACCCGCAGCTCGCCGACATGGACCCGCTCATGGCGTTCGACATGCCGGCGCCAGGTCAGTAGCGGCAGCACTGCCAACACCGTAACACCGTCGCTCTCTGCCCTCCGTTACACGGTGTATCAGATTACACAGCATAGTAAAGCCTACGGTTATCAGTATGATACATCGGATAATCGGATGCATAGTTACATAAAGCTAATTTTTGCTCCAAAAGTATAAAAGCGGCTTCTGAAGTTAATTTATTAAAAAAAAAAGCTAGGGAACATATTGTAGATTGCATAAATAGCTAATCGGTTTGTTTTGTTTACTAGATCCATTATTATGATACGTTTACGTGAATAACTTTATAATGTTACAATTATTTAAAATACGAGTGCGGAAAATACTCGCTTCATTCGTGTTCTAAATCGCCACTTGTCCCCTTGCCTTTTCGCACGTATTAAATGTAACGTTTTGTTAACGTTAACGCAATTTAAAGCAAGTAATAACAAATATCAAGACGAAAATTGTTGATATTAAAATTGACGTGACAATGTTATAAATTGTGTGTATAATAAGATGGTTTTGCTGGCAAACCTAAAGCTAAAGTCAGTGAGTGTTTATTTTAGACATGTTATTTTCCGTTTCTGTAGATTGCCGTGATTTTTCTCTATATCACTTTTTATGTCGGTGGGAAAATGCACGTGTTGACAAAATACGCTTTCTGAAATATGTTGACCATAATTATTAAGAGGCTCTTGCATGCATTGTAAAAAGAATATGCATATAATTCAAAGTAACTATAATTATATTTAGTGATCACCAAAATATTTGTTGAACACAAAAGTGCATTCCATATTAGTCAACTCCTGGTTAAAAATTAAGGTAAATATACATCCGTTTATCTGATCTAGTCAGAATATTAGGCAACTTCTTACGTATGAGGCCGTCGAATAATAATAATTAGAGACAAATTCAATACTATAATAATTATATCTAGGTTTTATAAATCTCATCCTTATTTATAAAACAACTTGAAAAAGGAGGAGGTTCCAATTTTTGGCTGAGCTTTATTAGAGGGAAATACGAGACAAATACTTTTTCCCAGGACACGTCATCATCAGTCAGACATCCACTTTACGTCAATATATTGTATAAACGATGACTCAGTCAATTTCATTGGCGTCAACATTTCCTCCCGTGGATAAAGAACTCTTTTTTAAAATAACTTCTAGGCTATGTACGTTTAATTTTTAATCTTGTATTTCATTTGGGGCTTTGCCAACTCGAGTCTATTTGACCTCAAGGCCTCGTTTAAATGGTCTCCATTATAATTATAGGTAATGCTTGTAAATGTATAAAAAGAGAAAGCTTGCCATGTTGTGATGTGTGAAGTCACACTTTGTTCGTATTAGACGTTTCAGTGACAAAGCTATTTGACGTTATTTTGTAATCCTCCGGTGCTTCTACTGGAGAAATATTATTTATATAAAACAAAATAAAAAGTAAAGTTCCTACTTTAGTAGAGTTTTAAACAAACAGTCCCGTTCGTTGATTATGAAATGGTCCGTTGTTGAAAACTTGATGTCCGTAAAATTGCGTATAGCATATATACCGTACACGGATTGCTCGTCACTTTTAGTGATACATTGTCAGTGCGGTTTAGTGGGCGTGGGTGCGAGGTGCGCGTGTGCGTGCGCGTGCGCGGGCGAGTAGCGAGTGGCGAGTGGCGAGTGGCAAGTGGCGACTGGCAATGTATAGTGTGTACGTACGTAGGTGGCGGCGGTGTGGTGGGGGGCCGAGCGGCCGCGGCGTCGGCAAGCTCGTGGGAGCCGGGACCGAGCACCCCGGTAAGCTTGGGACGCGTTTTGCGACTCCTACTCGTTATAGACACACCACTATTCTATCGGTTTTCATTACATATTTTTTGTAGACCTATGTACGTATTTGAGTCTGTTCTGCTGCGTGTGTTGTCGAACGATCATCTTGATTCTTAGCTGCCGATTTAGAGAAATGTGCCAAATTTTAACTTAAATTAATATACATAAATAATTTTTACTTGCATGGGATAGGCTAATAAAATCGTATTATTTATTGTGATAACAATGAATTTTGGATAAGACTGCAGCACTATCGATGTGGATAATTTCACAATATGTTAGGTTAATTAATCCTTCATTACAGTGTCATTTAATATCTTACTTAATTACTTCTTGGCGACTCTAATTCATTATTGTTTTAAATGAATAGGCAAAATAAATTAAAATCTCAACTAAACTTTGCTGCAAAACCATGAGGTTAAATTGGTACATTTCTAAACTACAAAAAGCTTTTGTGATGTGATGTCTAATGATACATAAATACTTCTTATCATAGTTGAAACTAATATCTGACTCCTTTTTATTGCATTTATTGATACTTTCTTGTAGGTTCACTACCTAAAAGATGTATTGACATAAGTTGCTTTTTAGGTACTTTTTATTATTTTAAGGTTATAGAGTATAATAATGAAAAATTGTGCGAGGCGAAATATTTATATTTGAAGAGATGGGCAAAAGAGTGGCATGCAGCCGATGAGCCGCGGTGAGGGTTTGTGATATTGTGGTAGAGTCATACAACACTATTATTGCAATTAGTTTTGCTTCTTGTTTTGCTTTTGAAATGTTCTCAGCATACTAAGATTGTTTCTTTATTGGTTTCCGTAGTCATATTACGTACAAAATAATTGCATGACGTCATAATTACCTATTATGCTAAATTGTTAGGTTTCGTATCTAAATATCATAGTTTTAGATCAAATGTTAGTATTTTCATTATTTACTTTATCATATTTGTTCGTATATTTGTAACACGCAGGTTACGTAATCAATTTGTACGAATATTTTTTTCGGTCGTTTAAACCAGAAAACTAAAGATATTTAAGCTAGTAGGTACAGGTCAAATAAATAATTAATAAAAAAAAAAAGTTAATTTCACATCTCACTTGAAGAGGGCTCAATTTGTATAAAACAGATTTCGTCATTGTAGACCAACCAGTAAATGGAGTTATTTTGACAGCTTAGTATCATTACAGGCAGAAGGTATTAACTCACATACGGTTGTGTGTGATACAGAATACTACGGAGGCGGGATCGGCGGAGGCGGCATCGGGGGCCTCGGCGGCGGCCGGTGATGAGGCGGCGGGTGCGGGCGGGGCGGGCGGCGCGCGGGCCGAGGGCGCTGCGGCGGCGGGGCCGGGGCCGGGGGCGGGGGCGGCTAGCGCCTCGTTGCTGCAGAAGCTGCTGTCACAGTGACGGCCGCCGCGCCCCCCCGCGCGCCTGACACCCGGCGCGCCCTCCCCGCCCTGACCCCCTCGGCGATGTTTGCATTTATTACTTTATCGGTATATCGAGCGGTGAGCGATCGGCGACGCTCCACCTCCGTTGCGACTTGCGGCGAACGTCGACGTTTCGTGCTACGATCCACGAGGTACCTCTGCCTGCGGCTGTTTATCTCGCGAACGCGATAATAATTATACTAGGTATAGTACACGTATTTATATAATGTCTTATTATGTCTATGGTTATTATTATTCTGTAGTCGAGTAGTGCTAGCTACGGCTAGGCGTTCGAGCTGTAAATATTGTGTCGATAATATTATTATGATATTGTATCTTAAGTTTTAATTTTCTAAGATCGTTCTATGCGTTTGCTTATTCGTGACGGATTAGGTTACGGTTTTTTTAGCTGAACGAGTCACGAGATCCTCACAAAGGTTTCCCTACGACACGCACGACTACGCAAAATAACACAGCTTCGAGATAACTGCGAAACACATGATGTGCAATATTTTGTGAAACTAAAACAATATTTTGGCGTTACGATCTTGATGCCGACAATGAACGTCAAATGTTACCTGTCATAACTGAGTCATTTGTACTATAGTACCTCTTTATTATATTTAATATTATTATTAGTTATTATGTAAACATAGAGTTTAACTATTTCTTCTTCGGAGATGATTATTTTAGATTGTAAATAATGTGTTGTTACATATAAACTTGCTGTTTTACTGTAAATATTTTGTTGAAATATTTATCTTGTTTCATTTATCACAAAAATAATATTTTATTTGTATTATTTTTTATAATATTCTATAGGTTTATATACTCTTTATTAATTTCATAAATTGAGTTTACTATCTTGTCTATGAACTGTTCTATTAAATTATATATTAATAAATTATATACATAAATTATAAAAAAAATGTAGTTTTTGGTCTTAAATATTATGGATGAGCGTTCAAAATGTCAATGTATGTATGAATAGTATAAGACTTAATTGAAATAGATAGGTATATAACTTATCTCTATTAATATATTAGCTTAAACATTCTAGGCGCTCTTCGGAGTTACGGGATTTTATACTTATGATTGGACACAAGTCGGGGATTATTGACAAAAATATGAACAAACAAAGTAGGTGTCGGAATGATGAACAAAATGGATATGGCTTGAGAATTATTTGCTAAGCATAATCAACAATCGGCTTTTCTGACTGCATTGTTGTTGCAATGGGAAGCTAATTTCTTCCTTGAGTTAAACGATGGCCGACCAATAGGCTAGTTTCCTGGGTAAAAAAATCAAAATTCTATTTAGTCCGTCAGTTAGATAATAAAAAAATAAAAGACACGTATTTTTTGCTTTTTTAAAATAATGGAAATATGCATAGATAAAGCGCATTAAAGTTTAGGGTGGGGGACTCGTCATGTCACAGTTCGCTATAACGTGCGAACAAACTGTAGCGAGGCGTGACGTCATGTGAAATTTCGACTTGATATATCTCCGTTATTTTTTGGTTACATAAAAAATAAAAAAATACGTGTCCAATATTTTTTAATAATCTACAAAACGGACTAAAAAAGAAAATTTAGGAAACTAGCCTATTATCGTGATTAAGTTCTTCGATCAACATTACTATTTTCGAACTAACGTGTGTAAAAAACTGCTGATTGGTTCTTTAACAATATAAAATCGGCGCGAGCGAGTCGCGTTGTGAATTCAAAATATAGGAGCCCTGAGCGAGGTCGCTTCAGCAGCTGCGGCTCTGTTAGTAGAGTAGTGGAATTGTAGAACGAAGAATTATTTAATACAAAATCGTAAATGTATTGATGTAATAAGGATAACATACCTTATGCGTTATTTCTGGATGTCTTCGATTAAACGGTGTATTTTTTAATTGTGCAAACGAACATCATTGTTAGAAGTCATCGCTCGTAAGTAACACATACTTTAAAATGTATAGATTTCTAGTGAATTTAAGCTACTTAAGACGTTAATAATATTAACGGTCTTAAAATATTAATAACATAACTAAAATTATGGTTTTAAAAATAATTTACCAACAAATATTGTAAGAATTAGGCTAGTGATAGTTATGTTTGAGATATTTAATATTATTATCTCTTTAAAGTAGCTCTCTCTTTGCACAATTATTGATAAAGATAAATTTAAAATTGTATGTACGATACGGTTGATTGAAATAATAAAAAAATATAGATAAAAATTGAGCAAATAATTTAACTATTCATGAATAAATCGACATACATGGCCTCAGGTTTTGATATTAAAAAAAAAATTAATCATTTATAAAACACAATTAAATATAATATATTATGTTTGTTACTTCATTCGTCACGGTTCATCTTAAGGTTAAAACTGACGCTAGATATTTTTGCCGGTGAAACATTTCACACTGTTCGTCTTCAACATGAAATAACGTCCAGTTTTATTACTTGTAGTTAAGACATCCAACGGTTAAAATTACAACATTATTTCTATAAAAATAGCAAATATTAGTTACAATATTTAACCGTTTGTTGCCTTATCTAGTTATTAAAAAGTCCGGCCCTACATGTCTGGCGTCTTCTCAGTGGCCGATATTAATTCTTAAATAACAACATTAACATACGCAACAACAATAACATGATAATATGAAGTCTCGAATATATTTCTACAAACACGTACTGGAAATGAAATATCGTCATAAATAGAACATTTAACTCTAAATGATAATAACGTACAAATAGGATAAATAGTTTACACTTGCCCGTACCCTGGAGCGGGAGCCCACTTATTTATTGTTTTCTTTTTTAGAAATGTTATAATTGAGTTTGATGAAAGAAAAAAAAAACTACTATTCGTGATCCAATTCAATGAGTGGTTTTGTTTTAATACACCACTGTTTTGACGATGTCAAAGTTTGAAAAGTTGCCTACTCAGTGATTTCAGAACTGAAAACTGAAATATTAAAATAATATTGCTATAAGAGACGGTAGTAGGCCAAGGGTAGTGTTCGTGTCAGCCAGCAGATTAATGATGTTAACGTTTGATTTAGAATATGATTTTGTATACTTTCATTCGTCAAATTTTCTGTCTGTACATTTTATTTGTTAAATATAAATCTACTTGATGCTAAGTTCTCTGATAAACTTCTGTTTTTTCTACCCGCCAACAATCTTTGCTGGCGTGGCGCCATACTCGTATTTACTGATCTATCTAAATCTAAAACATTGTTGTAGATAAAATCGATATTTTTGTATCGCCAAAGAGTAAAATAGGTACTTGATAAATACATCGACCAAGCATTTTGTATTAAAACTGTAATTCCCATTCCCGTTAACATTAATGTAAAGTTTTACAGTAAATGGTAGCAATATTTACGTGCAATTCATTATTATACAAAACTGTATCGAAATTAAAATGAACAAGCAGGTACACCTATATAATATTGAACCAAAAAAGTACAAGAGTTGGCCTTGTTACATGAAAACAGAACCTACAAAATAATATATTGAAATAAATAAGCCTATTGTAATGGATTGCTAGAACTAAAAACACCATTTGTTGATGCTTCGGTGATATGAATATAGATAGGTGCATACCTATACGTACTTACACACAGAGATAGTATTTTTGCATGTTTATGCGTCAATAGTTTTTAATAAAGTTCCTGTACATTTGAATGATAATTAATTCTGAGTCTTGTACGCATTAAATGAAAGTTTTCTGTAGCATAAAGTTATATATCCGCCTGCGTGCCTGGAAGCTGTAGTTGCCTATGAGTAATGAAAATATTTTTTTCTAATCAGATTAAATTCCAATATAATATTCAAATAAGTAGGTACGTCTTTAAATAATGTTCAAGTAAAAAATGTACCTCATGCACATTTTTAGCGTATTGTTGAATTTGAAATAAAATTTCGGCGGGTTAGCATTGTCATCTATAAAAAACTTCCATACTATAAATGCGAAAGGTTAACTTACGACAAAACGATTCAATCGATATCCTGCATCGAACGACTAAATCTTATTGACATTATGAGTAACTCTTAAAATAAAATAAATAAAAAAAAAACATCGAAACGACAAACTACACAAACTTCACCTTAATAGTAGTAGGTAATATGTCGGCCACTCCACTGTCGGCGGTATCAAAATTCTCCGTCCGCATAGTAAGCAAATAATGGAAATATTGTTTATCTTTTCAATGAAAAAAAAAAAATTGAAATTAAATATTATTTCTATTACTTGCTTCGAATTGTTTCTCAAACTTGTTCTTCAGCCAATCTCTGTTTGGTCTCAGCCGGTTTTCAGCCGTGTCCATATGCAAACATGTGGAGTCTTCCAATAAATAGAAAGTGCTACAGGCGGTAGTAAACGCAACCATCAACCACAATCAAAATAATATATTATTATGACTCATATTTTAATAAAATGGTCATGTAATTTTACAACGGGCTTTAATTAATGGATATTGTGTGCAAGTGGTGTAATACATTAAACAATATTTAGAAAACAAAGTAAGGGTTATAAAATATCTATTAATTATTATCTTTATGTATTTTATATAAAATAACGATATTTCAAAATTAGTATTTAAAAAAAAAATATGATCATCGATCCACCTGTAAAATGGGCTACAGCAAAAAACAAACGAAAAAATTAACAGTTTCAAAAATCCGCTACACTAGAATATTTATTTTTTATAACAAATAACATATTATTATGAGAAATATTTGAACTCTATTATTTGGAATGCTCATTCCAAAACGGTGTTATTATAAAATAATGTGTAATTTTTAATATTTTAATTTTTGTAATTTATAAAAATTTGATAAGATAATAATACTGTAGAATTTATGGTACCCATAGTGTCTACTACGGTTCGGAAAATGGTTTATAAATAGTGTTATGAGTAAACAAAATTTATTGCGAGAGCGCTATGTTCATCAAACGTTAAACGAGATTTGTTACCACAGAGCGAGTTCCCATAAATAAAAATAATGGGGTCCAAAATTTCCCTCCAAAAATGTGGAAAAATGTGGAAGACGGACTGTAACTTAACGTATATGTGATACGGAGTGTTATAGAGATTTTCTTTTTGAACTTACTCTGTGGAAATCGTATTATAACCGCTATTATACAGGGTTTCTTATAACCTTTTGCTAACACATAATTTCTTTGAATTTGCTTTATCAGTGTTAATGTTTTACATGCAATAACTTCGTTGTCTTTGTATGTTTATTTTATTATATTTGATTATTTTTACGAATTTCTTGACACCTGAAAACGGCTTTAAGTATTTTAATTTCGATTGATATGTAAGAGTAATTTGTTGTATTAGTGTAACTAAATGAAATGCTAACGTACGATCACATCTCTCTGGTGGAGGCTATGGGTTTTCAACTCGATGCTGTGAACAATACATCACCGATCCCGAGTCTACGCTCTTCACTCAAGGTTTATGAGAACAAGTGAAAAGATTTAAGTAGGCACAGGACGTGCCGACCAAAATACTGATGCCTTGGAAGGTGTAGACTTATAACCAAATTTTAAGCTTTAACAAAGTTAGCAAGTATCAAAAACATAGCAAATGGTTATTAAGAGCCGAGCAGTTTCAACTAATCTTAATATTTGTTTTTATCGAGCCCATCACAATGGTAAATGATATTCCAAGTAATTACTACATGTGGAGAGATTCGAGCCTAAAAAACTTTGTAATCACTTGGCATATTGTTGTATTATGGAACATTGATGTGTACGGGAATCTTTGTTTCAAGCGGAAAACATAATTAGTCTTGATGTCACATTCATTTAAAAGGGGAAACTGTATTCTTACAGAGTGATTATGTATGTGTGATAAATATTTATAGTTAGATGACAGTCGCTAACACAACGAGGTATTACTCCCGTACAATATTGATTTTATGTTTTGTATAAAATCATGCCTCTTGTCTTGGCCTGTCGTCTATTAAACAGAGTTCTGTTTAATTTTTGTATATTTCCTAGTTGTAGCATTTTGTTATAGTTCATAATGTTACTCTTAAAGCTAATTATGTTTTTCTACATGTCACTGTTAGGTGACTTAACATGTTGACCATTCGCAAAAAATTATTTCGCTTGAAATGTTGCAGTTATCAAGTTTTTATTGTTACATGTATTTATAAGTTTTATATGAGCACTCTGCATTCTGTTTCCAATACGGGTCATCACATCCATGTTAACAACCCTGCATGTGTAGACAGTACGAAATAATATATGACTGCAATCCCTATTGCGCTGAGTCCTTACCATTAAAGTAAGGAATTGATAGCAAGAAGAATTTCGTTCAGTCGTTTTTCTTTGTAAGCCCCGTCGACTATTAGTAACCGGTGGTAGTTGAGCTCCTTACAGGAGATCACAAAGACATGTTATTTTTTGCGAGTGGCCGTTATGTCTGTGTTATTAAGTTCGTTAGTTCATCAGTTGTTTAGTGTAGGCTTCTTGTGTTGCTGTGCATTTCTACGCATTGTATGTATGTATTTTCATATTGTATTGTAAATAGATAAAATGCATATATTTTTACGAGTAGAATACACAACCAAAGTTGTTATAAAGTGATGGTTGATTAAATAATAAATTTAATATAGTTCGTTATGTTTATTTTAAGTAAAGATACAACAATAAACTGTACAGTTGTAATATGGATAATCAGTGTTACGTCGAATCGAAGCCTTTTACAAAACCGCCCTGATATTAGTCAAATGGATTCTTTTTTATTTTTGGTAAAAATATTGGACAAAAAATATAAATTTTAAAATAGAGACATACGAATAAAACACCACATACGTCTAGTAGTATGAGCGAGTGCGGCTTTATGCTCCCTTTGTTCCTAGTAGCTTGTTCCGTTTATTCCCACTTGGTATTTTGTCAATTAATGAAACCAACACATTTTACTAATATCTTCAAGGTATTCGAACTGTCATGTTTTTATTCATTGATGAAATCACGCGTTATGAGTACATTACATTAATTTTTAAGTTGTATTTTTTGTACATTATAGATTCGAAAATATATTATTAATATCTAAATTGTGTTTTCCTTTTTTATTGTTTACTTATATTCACTTTTTAAGACAAGTAGATTACCCTAAAAGTTTACTGATAATCCACATGTGCTTCTACACGTCCACTTGTGCTATTTGCTAGGTCATATTGTGTAAAGTCCAATCCATGGTTGGATTGAGCTATGGCGTTTCAGCGGGTTTGAAGCCAATCGCATAATATGCGCACATGTTATATTCACGGCAAAGTCAAAGTCAGCGAATGTCTACTCTTCTATTCAGCGCAAAAATCTGAATACACCAGAATCACAATAATTGCTATCGCGTGATTGAGTAGGCACTAGGCGGGGGGCAGCAATGATTACCTGTATTAAAGAATCCCATTTTTTATTTTCTCCTTCCCGAGCTTAAAGAACCATTTAAAAACATGAGTAGATATATGTATACAATGGAGCAGTGTGATTAGTTTCAACGTGTGGGTCGCGCTATGGTCGCAACCCCGGGGGGTCGCGACTTGCGAAGCCTCTGTAGTCTCAAGTCATAAGAGGTCACAAAAACTACCTTAAAAAAATACAAAGTTTATAAATATAGATTGTATGGATTGAATGTTAGTACATAATGGAATACCTACTACAGGAAAAAAGGGGGGTTGCGAGATGTTTCGTTTTCTAAAGAGGTCGTGTCATGAAAAAGGTTGAAAAACACTGCACTAGAGCATTTTCTCGCGCATATTTTCCAAATACCATGTAAAATTTGGTTTCATCTCGATTTTTTTTTATTTCAGTTTTTTGTCTTGAAGTTTATATTGGCGGCTATCTCTGGAACTCAATATATAACTAACTAATATTATAAAGAGGTAAAGTTTGTGAGGTAGGTAATCTCTGGATCTACTGAACCAATTTTGAAAATTCCTTTACTAATTAAATAGAAATCCACGTTATTTGTGAGTTTCATAGGCTAATATAAATAGGTAATCCGGAATTCCCGCGGGCACTGCGAAATTACCGCTTACCTATTTCGCTTATTGATTCTGAAAGTCATTTCACTGAAGCTATAGTGACATTTTGAGTGACAGTCCCTAAGTAGCATAGGATAGTTAGATACTTTGAAGTCCCGAAGGAGTCATCATGCATGTGAAACCGCAAGAGAACAGGTAGAAACAGTAGGTATGAGTTGATTATTAGGTAGGTAGTTAAGTTTAATAAAATGTTAAATACCTACACACATGCGAACATTGAGTTACCTAATTCTATTGTTCGTTTAGTGCTAATTTTAATTAGCAGCTCACACTTATTTTCAGTTGGCCTCTAAAGTTCATTACAATTTCGGGTTTCGATGGGTTTCGTCGCAAGCCTCTCCGCCTGTAGAGAGCTTTGGTCTGACGAGCATGAGGTTTGCGTTAGCATCTGATTTCATAGAAAAATACTTATTTTCATGTTATTCAATTTTTACTTTAGGCGTAGCACTCGTGTTGTGGACGTTTAAGACCCAGTTGATCATGAAGTGGCTTCGATGGTGGGATCAGAACAAGCGTGACGTGCGTTTGGAACATGTAAGTCTATATTTACGATATGATATTATTAGAAAAAAATATACAACGTGATAATGAATTAACTGAAAACCTGATACGCCCCATTTAATAGTTATTTGTGCAACAAGAGAGCAAAGTCATTTTTTGCTGCGAGTGCTGATTTTGAATCCTGAGCAAGCGAAGGATTCAACGATTGAATTACGAGCGTAGCGAGTGATTCTAAGTTGAAACTTGAATCCTGAGTGTGGCGAGGGATTCAAAGGCACGAGATGCAAAAAACTTTGCTCTCGTGTAACACACATAACTTTTCACTTCAGCAGCGAGAACACTTTAGGAGATATAATATATTACGTAACATTATTGAAACTAGAAATAAATATTTACAAGTTAAATATCAGTTTTATTTGCAGTAAATACTTATTTTCGTTTAAATACAACAATAAGTTGAAAATTCAATAAATTACATTAAAAGATAATTATCTTTTTTCAAAATTTCTTTAGTAGGTACAAATTTCCGAACGTGTTTGTCTTTGAGGTCGAATTCATAATTGGAACATTAAATAGTACATTGTTATCCTAGGGGTGAAAGTAAAAAAGCACAGTGTTATCCTCGGGAGAAAGACTTATTTAGTCCCTCGATCTATTAGCGCCCTCGCTACGCTCGGGCGCCAAACCCCGTCTCGGGACTAAATAAGTTACTTTCACCCCTAGGATAACACTGTGCTTTTCATTACGAATGCAAGGAAAATCAAAATAAAAATAGGAATTAGCTACAGAAAAAAATTAGTGAATTTTATTTTACATAAATCAACCATTAGGTGTGCTACTGGCCAGTAAGTATGCCCCTATGACATAAAAAAAAACTTGAGTTTCTGCAGTATCCAGCTGTCAGTTGAAAGCGATTCTCCCTAGGGCTGAAAAGGGTACTTTCAACCCGCTTCTCAGGCAACTTCAGACCTACTTTCCGAGTATGAGTAATGAAAATATATTTTATGCCGAAAAAATTTATACTTTAAAAGTTATTCAACATTAGTTTGGAAGTGACCTATTACGAAATTCCAAGCGCTACGTCCGCGCCTACCGGTTCGATTTTTTTTGCTGCGGGCGGCGTACGCGCCAAATATTTTATTATAAATAATTTAGACATGGGCTAATAAAAAAAAATAACCTATGTATGTATATTAAAACATGGTGCGATCGATTCGCTAGTTTTTTTTTTTTTTAATCATATTTATTTTTTTAAAGGACCTTTATAAAATCAATTACATGTCGGTCCTATTGTATATACAAAATAATTTAAAAAAAACCAAAATAGCGACAAAATTACAAAATTAAAATAAAAATTTTTCTTAGGGGTAAACAGTTCCCTATTTGTGATGACTTACAGCTCTAAAAAGATGTTTTGCTGCCTCAGAGTTTGGGTCAGACAAGATTTTATTGAAAATACCCATATCATATCTGTTGAGTCTGTAAGCCACCACAAGTGCCTGCCTTTCCCGTTCAAAACGGACACACTCCACCAATAAATGGTGCACGTCCTCCACTACCCCACATGAGTCACAATTAGGAGTATCAGTTTTCCGCATAAGGAAGCCAAATTTTTTTAAAGGCATGTGTCCTGTTCTTAGTCTATGTGCTGTAACAATAAGTTTACGTGGTAATTTTGAATTGATTCGCTAGTTGATTCTGAGCAAACTACTTTCTAGTTTTCAGTTAATTTATTACGATATTATGTATATAATCCAAACAGTTTCAACAGGTGTAGGCAGGTAGGTAACTATATTTTTAACAACTTATATATAAATTTATGATTAATCCTACCTAAGTATTTTGGGAAGTACCTGCCTATAGGTAGATACTTTACTAGATTTATTTAGTTATTCATATACCTTATACCTACCTACTAGCTGTCCCCCGCGGTTTCACCCGTGGGAATTCCAGGATAAGCTCTACCTACGTATAAACCTTCCTCTTGAATCACTGTCTATTGTTGAAAACCACATGAAAATCCGTTCAGTAGGTAGGTATAATATATCGTTTATCGTAGTTTATCGGTTATAGGCTATAGCGAACAGACAGACAGACAGACGGGGTGGAGGACTTTGTTTTATAATATGAAATGTAAGGATACCTTTTAAGCATTTTCCTTGTCACTATCCAATGGGGTGGGGTTTAGATACTTAGCTCTTGCCGTAACAATTAATTCCTACTTTTCTAATGAATTATTTTAATTTTATTGTACCTTCATATTTGTATTTATGTCCCCTTGGTAAACTGAAACATAACCCAATAGGTAAAAAACCATTAACAGCATATAGATGCATATTACGTATTTTATTACTCTCCTCTGCTGTCTTGTTGTTATTTTTGTGTGAATATAATTTATATGTATTTTGTATTGTACAAAGACATTATATTTTACTCCTCTCAAGCACCACCAAGCACACTTTCTGAACACCGTGAAGGTTGACTGGTAGAGAATGCCACTGTGGCATTAAGTCCGCCTTTTGTACCATGTTGTGCAATAAGCTTAAATAAATAAATATAATATTATGATTCTGGTCTAAGTACCTACAGGTATACCTACTTACATATTAAAATATGTATGTATCACTCAGTAGATAAAAGTACCTAGGTACCTTACCTACCAGTTGATTTCTAGTTTCTCTTCAACTGCAACGATCGGTAAACGAACAGATGAGGTCATTTGGAAATTACGTTAATTGATCTAAATTGTGTGGTAGTTGGGAATTCAGGATGCCTAATCTCACCTACTTACCTAAACCACACCTAAACGAATATTTTTACAAAAGTTAATCCCGCTAATATTCTACGTAGTACATACCTACCTTATATTCGGATCTGAATTATGGCTGAGGGTTGGGATTCCATTTATTGATATCAATGATACCATTAAAAAAGTCGCATTGTTTTGTATTCGCAATCGGTTTTATTTAGCAAGTTAAAATATTTTACCTACCTACATACATATAATGAGAGCCTACTTAGTAAGAGAGAGATAGAACCATTTGGACCTATGATTTGGGAGAGCTTGTCCAAATTATGCGGATACCTGAAATCCTCTTATTGTTAATTTGGAGCGGTTGAGGCCTACCGTTTCTGTGTGTGCCTAGCACAGAGCAAATACATTAACTAGAGAGGACATGACGTAGGCGGGCCAGGCGCGCTATCGTTGCAAGGGAAGTTAGAGCAAATGCTCTAACTTGCCCAAAACTTCTTTTGCTGCCATCCCAAGTATATTTATCACAATATTTCCAAAACTGAGAATTTTGAAAACAGTGACTAAGTAAAAACATAACCATAAATTATGTGTTTACTTAGTCACTGTTTTCAAAATTCTCAGTTTTGGAAGTATTGTGATATCTTTTTAGTGCGTGATGAATAGTTTTGTGGGCGAAAATCATCCGGCGACACTGGTTTTTCATCTGTTCATACTTACTTAACTAAGTTGATGTCCCTTCTATCTGTTATTTTCTGTTCT
Organism: Zygaena filipendulae; assembly: GCA_907165275.2. Classification (NCBI taxonomy): domain Eukaryota; kingdom Metazoa; phylum Arthropoda; class Insecta; order Lepidoptera; family Zygaenidae; genus Zygaena; species Zygaena filipendulae. The sequence continues at coordinate 8,176,873 of OU015649.1, forward strand.
GTGGTGCCTAGTGACTTACGAGTCCCGACTCCCGACTCCCGGGTGTCCCCCTATTGTATATTCCCAAATCTCATGTAGTCCCGTTCGGAACGTGCGGCCACTCGCTAGTGCGTGCGTGCGGTGTGCCGATGTGGGCAACCATACGTCGTCGTCTTTAAATTATTTATTATTAAGTTAGTTACGAAATACGTAGGTACGCGGCACGGAAAAATAAATTAACAAGTCCGGAACAGAAAATGAATTACTCGTATATTTTTGTGACTTAAAACGAGCAATTACCTATTTCCTATAGTTACCTTAATAAATGAAATTGGACATTAAATTAAGGAATGACAAGAATAGACATCGCTGGAATATTGAAAGAATATTGAACTATCCCCAATCTTGAGGCGGTTATGAGAAAATGCCTTGGGTATGTCCGTGGTCGCGTGATAGACATCGGCCACCGCCTGTGGTCAGCGCGCCACTACAATTGCTTTTGGAGGTAAGTAAGCAATTTTAATTGCATTGTCATTTTAATTTTAAAAAGATTATAAACTAGTTTGAGTAAAGGGGATTCCTACTTGATTTAGATCAGTATTTTTTCAATTTTATTTAGCGAAAGTTAATGGAGTAATTAGATAAGTTCATAATTATAGGGTAAGTCGAAAAATAAGTTGGAGATATCTACAATTCAATGTGTAACGAGGCGGCTATATAAGCCACTCGTTATAATATCCTGCCTCATTTTTATTTCTTTTTATTTTAAAAAACTGTGATATTTCGTATTCCTGTCATTTTTTTAAATACAAAATTATTGATTTTATATTTTGACTTGGACTTTTTTGGTTTTGCTGACTTTCTAAGATAACATAAAATATTATACCTCCGGCTAGTTCCATAGTAGATAAAAAGATAGAGTTTTGAAATGGTAAAAATATTTTTAAGTCTGTCGGCATGATAAAATACTGAACTGAAATATTTTTAAGTATTTTTTATATAGGATTATTGAAGTTCAATGAAACTTTTCTTCGAATAAAGTTTGATTCAATAACTCTATATTATAGAGTCACTCTAGTCTATATGTATAGTGTCCATTTGGTTGCGAGATTAAATTGTAACGTTTGGAATTATTTTACTATATTTTAAATTTTATGTGCATGAGTTTGTTTTCTTTGTGCACCGATTGCATAGAAATTTTAAAAAGAAGATTTTATGAGAAAAATCGGATAAAAATGACGCTGGCCGCTCGACGCATTAGAAACAAAACCTTAATGGATGATACGTATAATGTATATATATAGATTATAGGTAGGTACATTTTTAAATTGAAAGTTATGATAGTGTAATAAAACTATGGAACCGCATACAGATAAATGCTGGTAGCGACCCTAAACTAATCACATAATATCCATAAATATATGACAAGCAGACGTGGTAGATAGTTATACAGCGTTGGTATATATTTTAATGGATTTTAAGTGCTGTGAGTATGGTAATATCATAAAATCATATCATAAGCATAAAAATGTTATGACTAAAATTAAAGAGGAATTAAAGCAACTACATAATATGATAATATCCTAAAGTTGTTAGAATCGGCATGGGTAGATACATAGGTGTAGATAAGTACTAGGTATAGCCTTTTCGTAGTTTTTACGTTTTTATTTTCTAAAATAAACATATCGGTAAGTACCTAACCAATATACGAAAACGAGGATATTTTATTCAGTGACAATAAAGGTTTATATTGATTTTCGCCAATTTTATCCAAAAAAGGTTTCAACAGCATTCAGCTAATGAATATGAACGTAATACTTACAATTTATTTAGAATATTATTACATTGTCTAAAAAATATCGGGGTGATATTACCCGGGTAGCATCAGCTGGTGCCTGGCAGGGTGCTCTCCACGGTTTGGGTTACCTTATCAATCTATTCAGTCGCAAGGCGCCTGTGCAACCGGCCGCCCGTGGCCTGAAGTTTCGTTATTGGTCCGACCTCTATTGCTTATCCACATCTACATAAACAGCTGATAAAAAATAATAACATGAATAAAATTATTTAGATGTTTGATTTAGGTGCGACCTATATGTGGATGATTGACGTGAGTTCTAAAAGTAGGTATTGTGGAAAAACTGGATTTTCTTTCTGAAATTATAGCATAGTGTGGTTATGTTGTACCTAGAATTTCAGTTGTTCCTTACTAATTGATAATTTGTAAAAGGCAATTTTTTTGGAAATGCCTTGGAACTGTTTTTGGGGATACGAAGCGCCGCCGCCGGCGCGAGCGTGCCAAGTGAGCGGCCCGCTGAAGCTGATTTTGCAGGTATCTCTAATATTTATTTGGTTCACCTTGAATTGCGAACCTTGTATGAATAATTCTATATTCTTTCCAAACAAATACGCTATCCTCATTTTTAGTAAGAAAATATAGGGTTTTTTTTTTACATCAAACTAGCTGTTGCTCCGCGGTTTCACCCGAGGTAATTTCGGAGTTCCCGCGGGAATTCGTGAATAAAGAGTACCCTATGTTCTTTTATGTACCCCTTACAACGTGCATGCCAAATTTCATCCAAATCCGTTCAGCCGTTTTTGCATGATTAAGTAACAAACATCCAAATATCCACACTTCCACATTTATAATATTTTTTTCATTACTCATACTCGGAAAGTAGGTCTGAAGTTGCCTGAGAAGCGGGTTGAAAGTAACCCTTTTCAGCTCTAGGGAGAATCGCTTTCAACTGATAGCTGGATACTGCAGAAACTCAAGTTTTTTTTATGTCATAGGGCCATACTTACTGGCCAGTAGCACACCTAATGGTTGATTTATGTAAAATAAAATTCACTCATTTTTTTCTTTAGCTAATTCCTATTTTTATTTTGACTTTCCTTGCATTCGTAATGAAAAGCACAGTGTTACCCTCGGGTGAAAGACTTATTTAGTCCCGAGACGGGGTTTGGCGCCCGAGCGTAGCGAGGTTAACGTAGCGTAGTTAGGTTAAGTTACTTTCACCCCTAGGATAACAATGTACTATTAATATCTCGAGTTTCAGATGGAATTTTGAAAAAATCGAAACATGAGTATCTAAGTTAGACCCTTAGCAATACTAAAAAAAAAACTGCATTCAATTTGGTGCAGCAGTTTTTGCGTAGCATGAATACAAACATACAGACAGACAAAAATTCTAAAAACGGTATTTTTAGCTTCTATATCACTCATAGAGTCGCCTACATTTATTTTTTCTTTTTTATCTTCCATGTACAGACATCGACCTGTTACAATTTTATTATACGTATGGAAAAGACTCGTACATATAAAGCAAAAAGAGCACTTTAAGGTAATGTAGTTAAGTTTGTCAAAATACAAGTTACCTAGGTTCATTTACAGAGGTCGGAGACACTGATTTGGAAAATTATAATAATATGAGTACCTACACGTTTTGTGTTATTGTTAACAAAGTACGTGTATAATTTTGATTTGAAAATTATACACGTTGTTTTTGATTATTAGCAAAGTAGGTACCTACGTGTTTTACGTGTATCAGTTTACATATACTTCTATGAAAATGACTAAACTTTATTGCACGTTATAAATAACTTTTGGTCTATGTTATATTTTCGCCGGTACTATGTAAGGTACCTATTGAAATGGATAGATTGTTCTTAATTAGTACGATATTTACTGCGCATTACCTACTCGTGTGGTTCCTAAATCCTAATGTCTTCCCAAAGTAGGTACCTATACCCTTAAAAATAAGGTATCTAATAATAAACAGTAAAACCGCGTCCATGCTTATGTTTACCTACGTGATAAGTTTTCCAATTAGGTACGATTGAGTACAGTCAAGATGATGACGTGTAAAAATTTAAATGCAAAAATAGTAGGTACCTATATACGATATACTGTATATACGTAGAAGAAGACGAAGATGTTCTTATACATTTCCTAGGAAAACTAGAAAAAAAATCCATGTTAAGTTCTGTAATTCTTACTCGTAGTTTTTGATTTTGCTTTTATTGGTGATTTGTGGTGGTGACAGGTGGTATTTAACATTCAGAATCGTTCAAGTAATCAAGTAGCATATTAAATATGTAATATGTCCAGTACCTACCTTTTTTGCAGTGTAATTACTTACTCACAGTCTACAATCATTTTGCCTAGTTACGATTTTTGAAATAGCAACCAGGGGTTCTACAATATTTTAAATCGTCAAAATAACAAAAACTACTATCTACAATACTAATTAGGAATTTATTATTGGAAAAGATTGTGCAATACACTATTTACAACTGTGCCGAAAATGTTTTTGTGTTTCTGTAAATGTGTCTTCTACTGTGTGTGTGCAATAAAGTATATTTGAATTTGGATTTATTTTAAACAAATAAAATTCCTGAAATTAACTGTACCTACCGGTTGTTGATTTTTATCAGGTTTCGCCATAACTGCCTTAGCTGTCTTTTCATTCAACATTCACCTCAACGTTCAATATTTGATTTCTTTTTTTTTTTTTTCGTTTATTTAGGACAACAACATTATATTTTGCAGTATTACTTAAATATTCAATGACCAAATAAGCTTAAGTTGTACTCTGGTGTGCTAAATTAGTTGAGTCTAGAATCAGGTACATTTAATTACCTATATAGTTCCTATGTAAGTCTCTGAGCATGAACTGAATATATAATTAGATCGAAGGTAACGACATGTTTACAGTTTATGTCTATGAGAACCATAAAGTGATCAACGTATCTATAGGTCGCACCATAACTATTGTTCTAACGACATTTGCTTATATGCTGTGGCACCGTCGCCCTTGGTAGGTAAGTACCAGTAAGTACCAAAGTTAACGGTAGAATTCTAATGTGTGGCGATGTCGCATGCGCATAAGAAAGTTGTGGATTCCCAAACAGTTGCGCAAGAACAAGTGCATCGCCCACAAGCCGCATCATTAGCGCCTACGTCTATAAGTATGTGCAAACGATACAAACATTGTGACCAGGTTCATAGTTACAAATTTTGACATTAGTAGGTAATGTCACATTACGGTAAGAGGTATACCCTCGGTATACCTACTTAATTATTTTCTGTGGTTATACAAATGAAATCCGCTTTGTATGTATTTGACATCGAAACATAGAGTATCTACCTAATACATATAACACTAACAAAAACACACTGTTTGTAATAAAAGACTTACAGGACGTCTTGTTGTTTAAAATAATCAATCTAAATAATCTATTCCGCATTTATAAGATAATTAGAACGAAAAACAATGAAGCCTTTATGTATCGGTCCCTTTGAGGTTTTGAGGTTTTGCTTTAATTAACCCTGGCATGTGCCGGCAATTTGTAATTACTGCATTACTTTGAAATACTAACTAGAAATACTTACGCAACTTAGACAACACTCTATTTTATCATCATTACGAATATTAAAGAGTTTAGGTAAATATAGAGAGAGATTTAGGTAAAGAGAGAAAGATAGAGAATAATATGAAAAATTCATATTTATTAATGACGTTATGTTGCTTTGAAATCTGAACCGATATCGTAATGAATTTATGAAGATTAGGAATAAGCACGAACGAAGTAGGTCATAATCAAAATAGTTAAGGTGCTTACATGAGTCACCATGAGTAAAACTTAACGTCCTCCGCTATAAAAAATACTTACAATATCTTCTTTTAAGACATTTTATTTAAAAGATTTTAGAATATTATGTAGATTATCTATAGGGGATTTTAGATGATAATCCTGCAGTATTTTAACATGATTTAAAAAACTCCTGTAAGGGCCTTAATGAAATTCATTAAAAATAAATTATTTAAAATAGGTACATATTATATCAAAATAATATGATGACCGCAACTGGTTTTGACTTTTGTGAGAGTCTCTAAAGAATCTAAATGCCTTGAGATGCACGTATTACTTATGGCTGTTGACACAGATATTTTTCTGTGCCTACAATTTACATAATAATAAAATAAAAAAAATTAAGTTCGTAGTTTATTCTACACTTCACGCGTCTGTACCTATTCACACATATCTAATAACTCTTTGGTAAGTATATTATTTAATTTTTGGTGAAAGATGTAGGTAGGTACTCTTTTTTATTTGCTATACCTAAACTTCATCATGCTATGAGCCCGATATAGTATTAAAGGTCACATATATACTATATGTATATGTATAAGAACCTCATAATAAGTGAACATCACTTCCAATCAAAAATTAGTTTAAAATGCAAGCAGGCATTGGCCCCTATAATATCAGATTGATTATTATGGTTGATTATATTATTATTTTAAATACACATAATATATGTCAATTGCCGACGATTGTTTCGGAAATCACGCCATTGCTGCTCCACGGTGAGCGGTTGAAGAAAAAAAGTTCGCGCATCAGTGATTGCAATTAGTAGTTTCATAACATCAAAAACAAGAAACAAAAAAGAGTTGTTCTCATGGATGTTAAAATCAAATTACCAAAAAGTAGGTAGAGCAGAACCTAGAAACGACTCACCACAGCCTCTTTATAGATTTAATGCACAAAACGCTACAATACAATTCTTTTTTTTTAATTTAATGTTAAGTTTCAACTCGTTATACTACTATACCTATAATTTTATATTTCTATCGAAGAAGCGCAAAACCTTCAAAACATTCACTATATCTAATGATTGTTTGCCCTTAAATTAACTTTGTTTTATCTCTAACTACAAGTTACCTACGTAGAAATTATGTTATACATAGACGTATTATAACTATGGTTCCTATGGTCAACGTCAGAATAATAAAAGTTTTCTCGACTTACTCTACAATAACAGCATATTTGTACATCAGTAAGTCAATGTACTGACTTGAGTATCCAATTTTGGTTTGAATTAGTCATCAGCGTCGTCGTAAAGAATGACGCCATTTCAAAAGCTGCAAAAACTAAGTAGGTACCTAATACTTGAAGATTCGTTTTATATTTAGACCGTTCGCGCGTCGTGCGCGTTAACGTTATTAACCAAATGGCAACAAAATTAGCTGTTGTTGTTAATATAGACAGTGGGGACTATGGATGGGCAATCAACCCGGCTTTTAAACCCGGCGCATGGTTTTAAACCCAATAAAAGCCCTACGGGCTTTACTGGGTTTAAATCTGGATTAAACCCAAGCACCGGATTAAAACCAGGTTGATTGTCCATCTAGGTATAGTTAAGATTAATATGATAATATGATATATATTTCAACCAGTTTACACAAAAACTTGACATATGATTATACCTAAACCTTCCTTATAAATCATTTTATTGGTGGAAACCGCATGAAAACCGTTCAGTAGTTTGTTGAGTTTTTTGGGAACAAACAGATTGACAGACGCGGCGGAAGACTTTATTTTATAATATGTACTTAGTGATATAAAAGAACCATTAGAGTAGAACAGTGGGAATTTTCATTTTTTATTGAATCTTTTGGAATGGCATCAGCATTTTTAGGCTAGGCGCTCATTGGCGGGACATCACGGTATTTTTAAGTGACGAATTTTAATGTGCCTACCTTAAAACTATTGACTATAATGTTAAGAGTACCTACTACCTTTATTCATTGTGGTCAATAAAGGATATTGCGTCACGGTAGCCAAAAGCTTTCGTCGCCCGGAAGTTAGCCTGTAGCCCGGCTGTGGGTCGTCCGCACCGGTATACTAACGAGTGTTATAGATATGTGGCCTTTGGTGGTATTCGTGGGTGCTTTATCATCATAAAATCTGCTAATGAGCAACCGGGAACAGTGAGGGTCATTCAGCCATTACTCATTTATGTTCGTAGTTCATACCTCGCTAGATCTCTATAACTATAGCCTTATTTATTTATTTTATTTATTTGATCCTTTATTGCACATAAAATAACAATGATACAGTACCTAAAGAAAAAGGAGAAAGCAAATGGCGGTCTTATCGCATAGTTGCGATCTCTTCCAGACAACTAAGCTACCTGCGTGTAATTATCACGATTATACCCTCATGGTACGTTACTGTAAACACAAACAGTAAGTAGTGTTAACTAATTATGCGACCTATGTGATGTTTGTAAGTAATTGGTAAAGTAACAATTTGTTTAACATTAACAAAAAATTAACTATCTCTTTTTGGGATTGCTATACAAAGTTTTAATGAATTGACTGAAAACTAGAAAGCAGTTTATTCAGAATCGACTTCCGAATCGATCGCCCCATGTTTTAATATAGGTTATATTTTTTCATTTTTACTAGCCTATGTCTAAATTATTTATAATACAATATTTGGCGAGTACGCCGCCCGTAGCAAAAAAATCGAATCGGTCATTGACATGACACGTAGGCGCGGGCGTAGCGCTTGAAATTTCATAGATAGGTCACCTCCAAACTTTTAACATAATTTATATTTTAATCATATTATTATTATTATTTTTGAATGGGGTGTATCAGGTTTTTGGTCAATTCATTTACACGTTGTATAAGCTTGCTAGTTGACCTTAGTTCTATGTATCTAGCGAGTAGGTACCTACACTTGATAGTGTTGAATGGAACTAAAGTATCTATCTACTGAGTCGTGTATAGTGTTTCTTGTATAAGGTTTCATTGCTGAAATTTAACAACGTCTATATTATTCGCGTAAAACATCTGGCACTCGCAAAAAATATCACGCTTCGGAAAACATTGTTGCCGCTCGCCGGCTGCGATTCCATGTCGCAGGGCAACGCGAGCTCGTGACTCTACATAGTAACTCTACACTGTTACAAACTTAGTTTCGAAACTCATTTATTTGTTCTAAAGTTAACTTTTACCATTTTTAGAATAAGTAAATAAAATAAAATATAAGCTATTTATAACGCTGATAGAAATTAACGTGAAGTTGGCTAATAATAATAACAATAAACCTATTAATGCGATATACATATAGTCGATCAATAAAATCCTTCGAATAAAAGTTATAAAATAAACTATTTTTCTCTATTGGTCCACAAACACTAGTTAAAAATAGTATTGTGACCACCTGGTGTAGTTCAAGTGGTGTTTAAAATGAAGGGGTTTTAATTTATGAGTCTCCACATCATACAATACGACCGCAAAAATAACCCTTGACTATTTTATTGTATCGTTTTAAACGGCTTTCTTTATTCATTGGTAAATAACTTTTTAAGTAGGGGAGAAAGTAACCAAATATAAATTTGTACTTATCCATTAAAACGTCAATAATAATAAATAAAAAACCATAAAGCACAAAGCGCTGCGCTTCTGTGGCTCTGCGACAGTGTTTTATTTTATAGTATAAGTATCTATATGTAAGATATTCACGCTTGGATGGAGGCCAATTATCCCAAATTCCCGGCTTAGTCATAGTGAGTGTCGGTTTGTGACCTGTATTGATATGATCATAAGGCAGTTAGGGATACTCGCTACGTGGGAGGTCTAGGAACTTGACATATTTTAAAGTAAGTACCTACCTAAATTAACTTAAAATAGTTTATTTATTTATACTTACACAGGGCTGAGAAAAACCCAAGATTAAGCCGCTAAAGTTCTAAATGTGTACATGTTTTTATTTCCAAAAGAAAAAATATTTTCTATTTTTTTTTTATGAGTTTGAAGGTATATCACAGAAACCTATGAATTATCAAAAAAAAATAGCATAAGTTTTCGCTTCGATTCCTTTCGACTTGATAACGTTTTTGAACTAACTGTGTGCCTTTGTGCTTGTGTGTCCTTACGAAAAACACCATTTCGAGTGACATTAGTAACAAGATTTCCCCTCCGTGCTTAAAGAACTTTCACTTCAAAAATAGAAGTAGTACACAAACATTAAGTAGGTACCTAAAAACGCTACTTAAACTAGCAAGATATTTTGTCTCGCATATTGCGCTTGAAAATGAAATTCAAAGATTTAAGAGCGTATCTATACTTATCCAGTTTAAGTGACGTTTATACATACAGGCCATAATATAACTTCGCGCTTTCGATTGTAAAAGTCAGAAAAGTGCTTAAAAATCTCATTGCAGTGCAAGTGCCGATTGCCGATGCGAAATCGCTGCAAATGTATGTATACGCATACATAATTAGGTAAAAATTGTTATTTTACCTTTTTAATGAGTGAGCTATTTATAAGTATAAAAACTTTATCAAGTGTTTCTCGCCCTTTATACTTATATTAGATATACAAAAAAAAAATATCATTGGATGGAGTTGCTTGTTGTTGCTTAATATCTTCTCGGAAGTATTCTTATTCTTTCTTATTATTATAATATTCTGTTAAATGGCGCTACATCACTTTTAAAGTACAAGAACATACAAAAAAAATTTTTTATAATTCTAAGTAAGTATTATAATAGTGTATTATACTTTCTTAAATGGTGCGATTCAAGCATTTTCATATACATATATAATTTGTGATAATGTAACCATATGTAGCGGTATTTGGTTATTTATAGCTGTACAAACATCGTATGTAGGCTACAGACTCCAGTCTGAAGCGCGAACTGCGGAGTTAATTTAGTCGACAGGAACATTTTAATTCAAATACCTACGTATAGAAACACATGCATCGAAAATATGCGATTAAAAATTTTTCTGCCAACTTTACCTACTAAAAACTCGCTCTCCGCCGTCGGACCGTAGTTTTTCTAAACTATACGCAATAGATTTTGATACAATTTTCACTATCATCAAGTTCAGTAACTTGTTTCGTAAGGTTAATGAATACGGAGTTTCGAACTCCAAAAGCGTAGTAAGTTGGTACAATTATGTGTATGATCCTAATATTATAAATGCGAATGTAAGTTTGTTGGTTTGTTAGGTATCTACGATAGTAATAATTAATAAATAATACACTCACACTTCGGGAAAGAAGCGTAAACTTATGGATAATACCATGGACCAATTAAACTAGATAATACGTATGAATTATGCAATCATTTATATGGTAAAAGCCTAAATTAAAGATATAAATAAATGAATAATAATAGGTATAATACTTGGATATTGTCACATAGCGCTATATCTTGATCGAAACTAACCACAGGGCACAACTAGTTTGAGAGTCAAGTGAAATAGCAGATAAATTTTCACACTGAGAAGTCATAAGAGTAAGATTGTGACGTCAGACGTGTCGTGGGCTGACAGGATGACGCGCGGTAAGGCGCGGTGTGACGGCGCTGGATGGAGAGTTTAGCTAGTGCTAGTACCGCGCTGCTCTCAGCACGTCATTCTTTCTTCACTCACCCAAAGACACCTCAACCTATTAAGCTGTCACTACTCTCCGTTTACCTTAACTATAGCGATGATTAGAGTAACATGGTTTTATTTTTATTGAAGACGCTTAACTTATTTTTATAGAATCAAACTTATGATATGTAGGCACCTACTTACCTCCATTTTTTACAGCTATAAAGTGTTAAAAAATGCTTTAACGAATACTATTCATAATACCTTAAGTAGGTATCGATTAGTCAAACTTAATGATAGAACATTAAGCTAGATTTAGACATAGATAAACCACAAAATCTTCCTAAAAGCGATGTGAACGCCGTCGGCGTTGCCCACTCCTCGCTTCGTTACAGTCCAGCATTGTGTTGAACACCATTTATGGTGCTACATAATTTAGCATATTCCTATACAATCGAGCATTAGTACTGTCATTGTAATACAATACAACAGTTTAGCAACTAAACAAACAGCATTAAACGAGGCTGTAAAACCGACTGAAACGTAAATTATTATACAGTTACAGTTATAGTGTACCTACCTACTTAGTTGCGTAACTCTTCTTGGTGTATGGGTGCTTGAATTGACGTGACGTCACGCGCCATAATAATATAGTTTCAACACAGAGCAAACAAAGCCGCAACGTGCCAGTACAGCTTTTGTAACGTGGAAGTTTGTGTACTCATTTCCATGGTAAACAATGAGTTTAGGAAATAAATCTCAATTTAACAAAGTACTTATCAACTTTAACATCCGATGATTCGTTTATATGCACTGTGCTCCCAATGCAACGCCGCCATCGAATCACGTTAATATTCGTTACGGCCCGTATTGTCAAGATTTAAGTAATTGTGAGCTCGCAGTGATAAATACCTACCTATCTGATGGTACTTAGGTAACTAACAAAGACATTCTATATACTTAAAATATCATTGGGTAAGAGACATTATTACGAGTATCTAGGTACATATAATGTGTGGGTATGTCGTGGCCACACCGAATAATTGGCCAGTTCAAGATGTGGTCGGCCATTTCATGAAAACATGGTCGGCCACATCATGATGTTTTCATAATTCCATGTTTTCCTGTTTTCATGATTCCATGTTTTCCTGTTTTCATGAAATGGCCAACCAAATATAAATGAAGACAAAATATGATGATATCTATGATGATAAATTGATTGCCGCGGCAGGTTCGCTACGCTCGCTCGGGTCGCGTGACATGGTCAGCAGTACAAACCTTTTTTTTTTTTTTTTTTTTTTTTTTTTTTTTTTTTTTTTTTTTTTGACCCAGGGAAAATGCTTTATGCATACCACCGCCCCCGGGCCGGGGCGATGGTTATGTGGGACTCTGCCCTGATAAGGGCAACCTGAGAAGGGCGGGAATGCTACCCACTAAAAACCCTGGGGTGTTCCTCCTCCGCGCCTGTTGCCGGGGCCACGGGAATCGCTTTCGCATGCTCCGCAGCCCCGACGGCGCCAGCCCGTGCCGGGCTCCTCCTCGAGGGGCAGGAGTGCCCCTCAGAATGACGACGATGCGCCGGAACACGCGACGCACCGCCGTCCTCCTCCTTCTCGGGGACCTTGTGCAAAGGACGCCGGTCGGGCCCATGACCGGCGCCCAAGGCCCCCTGCGACGGGTCGGGTCAGTGGCCCCGCCGCCCACCATGACGGCCGCAGAGGGTGAGGAGGGCCGACTAGCTCCGCGCCAGCACTCCCCTCCCCCCGCAGCCCCTCCACACCGCCAATCACCGGGGCGGCCCCGTCGAGGCCGCAGAGGAAAAACATCTCCGCGGCCTCTAACCCTCAGCCGTGGTGCTCCCCGAGCCACCGCAGCCCGCCTCAGTCGCGCCGCCGCCCCGAAGGGCGACGACGCCACCTACTCGGGCCGCCTCATCGCGGGTTTCCCCGAAAACCCGGAGAGGCGGCCCAGTGGCCTCGAGCCGGGCAGCGCCGGGAGCAGCTCAACCGGCGCCGCCGGCTATACTGGCCCCGCCTCTGGGTCCCTCTTAGCTTCACCGTGGGTGACGAGTCCACGGTTACTAGAGCCCCCCCGCCACGACAAGGCGAGGACCCAATTCGGGGGGGAAGCAGTACAAACCTAACCTAACCCTGAATGATGCCCTAGAGCTCTCTCTAGTGGTTGTATTATATCAGTTCATGATACGGCTGACCATTTCATGAAATGCCGCTATTTCATGAAATAGCCGGCCATATCATGAATTGGCCAATTAAATGTTGCCACGACATATACAAAGAATTAATGACCAGTAACGTAGTAAGTTATTAATCGAATGGGTTATAAAACAAAGTTCGTTTTTCGGGTGTCAGTCAAAAATCAAACTGTACAAATAAGGAAATTCATTAGCTACTGAAATTTTATTTAATTTTAATGTGTTGCAATAGGTAGGAATATTTCAAATAAAGTTAACGAATCATGTTATGATGACTTATTAGTAGATGACATATTAGTTAGGTATATTGTAATTTTGTGTTTAATATTGGTAGGTAGGTACAGTTGGTTTTAATTTTTATGCCTGTTATGTACGGACTGTGTATTTTATTACATAATATTAGGTATTAGGCATCGACATGACCCACCCGGTCGCGATTAGTGGCTCGACATAAGTCACATGATAGCGCGGCGTCCACTCAAGCGCATGCACCATATTACCAATATGGACATAATTCAAAGCTGTATAAGTTTCACATGTAGATTGTAGGTACTCAAGTACCAATTTGAGTGGTGCAATCGCTTTTAATTCCTCCTACCCCAGTGCGGGTGGTCTCGCAGAATTGGCAGCCGTTCCGGTACTGGGAAATATTCAATTAAGGAAATAAGCACGCGAATGTTAGGTGCGGAAATTACATCGTTGACACCCGACACACTGCCACCGGGAGTCGGGACACGATCGGTGGTACAATAAATGCAATTTAAAGTGGAGAAGGACGTGTTAACCCTAACACAGCATATCCCTACGAATATTAATATATTCTAATATTAAATGCAAAAGTGTGTTTATCTGTCTGTTAAGCTTTCACGTTTTAACGGCTCAACCGATTGTCATGAAATTTTTCATACACATTGTCAGGGATACAGAGAAGGACATAGGGTACTTTTTATCCCGGAATTCCCCCAGGAACTCCCAAATTATCGCGGGTGAAACCGCGGGGAACAGCTAGTAGATTACTATACCGGGCTATGGGTAGGTATAATGAGTTTGATTCACACAGGAACATACAATTTAGTAAGTACCTACTTATAACATGACTGTATGTAGGGTAAAACCCGGATAGTTGCCACACTTTTCGAAATCGTTTTATATCTCCCGGTACATAAATCAAAATATTTTATTTTTTAAACTGGCAAGTACTTTGGTTCTTTATCTACAAATTTATTAAATGTAAAAGACATTATCTTTGAAATTTCCAGAGTATTAGCGATTTCTACGGACCTCTAGGTACTTTTTGTGACATCTATCCCATATATGGGATAGTTGCCTAGTCCATATAAATTACATTTAGGATAGACGACCCGTCGAGAAACAAGGCATCTATCCCAAAAAATCTTTGATCGCACCTTGCGTTCCCGTGCAATCGCACAGAGACATGAGACGCGATCCACTTAATAGTAGTTGAAAAGTCTTTTGATAGATAAATAAAATAGCACGCGATTCATCTGCGAAACTAGAGTAATTACGATCGGGGCAACTATACCCCCAGGGCAACTATCCTGGTTTTACCCTAAGCACCTAGCTTTTTAATACCTATTTAATGTTGATGAATTACCTACTTCACCAAAAGCGCATATTGTATAGTTTACCAACAATGGATTGTAATGATCATTGTCTGTCAACAAGAAGTAATCCAAGTAACTTACTTGCAAGTTACTTTGGTCTATTTCATGATTAGGAAGCTAGTATAGCTGGTATGTAGTATACTAATAATATACTTGAAGAACTACCTGGATGCACGAATGTGGTTCAGGTACACGAGAACTTGTCACTATATATTATACTAGCTGACCCGCGCGGTTTCACCCGCGGTAATTTCGGAGTTCCCACAGGAATTCCAGCATAAATAATAATAATAATAATAATAGTACCTTATGTCACTCAGGATCACTGTAGCTTCCCATTAGTGAAATAAATTTTCGAAATCGGTTCAGTAGATCCAGAGATAGCTGTTCCCCCGTGATTTTACCCACGAAAAATTCAGAGTTTCCGAAGGAATTCCGAAATAAAAAGTACCTTATGACACTCAAGATCACTGCAAGCTTCTAAGTGAAAGAATTTTCAAAATCGGTTCAGTAGATCCAGAGATTACTCCATACAAACCTTAAACCTTAACCTTAACCTTATTACTCCTTATAAACTAACAAACTCACAAACTTTTGCTCTTTATAATATTAGTATAGACAACCTGCAAAAGTTAATCATGTTTGTATAGCTATACTAACTGGTGCCCGCAACTTTGCTCGCGTCAATGGAGATTTTGTCAACCAATTTTCTATCGCTCGGGAACAATAGATAGATAATTTCCCGGATTCTGGTCCTTTTGCTCTTTGTAATATTAGTATATTACAAAGAGCAAAAGTTTGTGCGTTTGTGACGTTATAGATGGTAATCTCTGGATCTACTGAACCGATTTTGAAAATTCTTTCACTTTTAGGAAGCTAGAGTGATCCTGAGTGACATAGGGCTTTTTGAATTTTTGTCCCGGAATTCCCGCGGGAACTCCGAAATTACCGCTAGTGAAACCGCGGGGGTCAGCTAGTGTAGAATAAAGTGAAAAAAGTATTCCATTCGTTGACTCTGCTAACATACAATCAGAGAATATGTTTTGTAATTTGATAATTGGCCTTTTATTAGCGGCTAGCGAGGGGAGCAGAGTCGATGCGTGCACGTCGCGTCGTTCTGTTTCCAACTGCAATAACTTTATTGATAAAACGTGTGTGCATACAGGGTGGCATTTGCTATACATATACTCGCCACATTTTAACGCTCTTCACACTCCAACCAGCGTCGTCTGCTATAAAAATCATATAGGTACTTGTTATATTTTATGAAATAAAAGAGTATCTAAGTAAATTAAAAAAAATTAAACCGAACGGGGAAAAAAATAAAATAGTAGATAGGTAGGCAATCTATAAACTTGTTAATACAAGTATCCGTAATCTAAAAATATTGTATCTGTAGGTAGGTAGGTTGCGAATAGTCGTCTTATGGTATGATACCTATTATGAACTAAATTTAATTTATTGGTTTCCTAGAAAATACTATTAAAAACTATAATTTTTTGGTGTGATCGGAAAAATTGAGTTTTTGTCTCCTACTTTCTTGATTATAAGTAATAAAGTAATAAAAACTAACATTGTTTGGTGTGACCGGCAGTAATAGATTTTTTCGTATTTTATTACCCACTTACCAGTACTTATACATTTTATAATTGTTAAAATTATCCATGTAGATAATAATGATTATTGTTTTGCATATTATGATAATTCATTATTATCTCAATTCTTAATTGTTTTTTTCAAAATCAACGAACGTAAACGCAATGTTTTCCTACCTACTTTCACTTCCAGTTCCTGTATTATCACAACATTTACCTACGCATGTATGCAACATATAAATGCTTACTGTATTCTGATTCCGTCATTCATATTTATTATACCTAAATAGATAGCATTTGGTTCAATAGTGTATCAGTTTTATTCATATACCTACCTACAAACTCATTATTACGCGATTATCATCGGTGTCATTTAAACTTTCTTCTTAAACTTTTTTATTTTAAATATTTACCGAAATTGTAACTGTTATTCTATAATTCTTCACTCGCATTTCACCTTTTTCACCTTAAATATGTGTTTATTTGAATGGAAAAGTCGAAATACCGATTTCTATGATTCTATATTATACATAGGACATAAAGGTACAAACTTTATACAAGGAATTAATTTTCAATAATGTATAAATTATAAAAGGAAGCATTTGCTTTTAAGATTTATTCTTCATTCGGCCCGCCAAGTTTCGGCCCACATAAAAAATTCCTGGTTCGTCCCAAACAATATGCTTTCTTCGTCCCAAAATATAATTTTGATTATTTTATTCTCGCTTCGTCCTATTTTATATTCCTTCTACGACCCATATTTTTTTTATATATGCCAAACTTGCTTTTTTGTACCATCAGCAAAAAAGAGTTACGTATTATTAAATATTCTAACATCTATCAACCACACATTTAAAACAACCGCTCCTCCCAGTCTTCTCTGCGAGAGAAGATTTACTCCTATTATTATAATAACACTCTTTAGCCACTGAGCGACTTTCACCAATGTGCTAAACGTATTTAACACTCAAAAACAGAATGAGGGCCCATGTTGACTAAATTTTTTTTTAGTCCGTCTTGTAAATTAATTAAAAATATTGGACACGCATTTTTTCTTTTTTTATTTATTCAAAAAATAACGGCGATACATTAAGTTGAAATTTCGCGCGACGTCACTAACCGGACAGTTTGTATGGCAGCTTATAGCGGTTAGTGACGTCACGACTCCCCACCCTAAACTTTAATGCGCTTTATCTCTGTATATTTTCATTTATTTGAGGAGTAAAAAATACGTGTCCATTGTTTTTTTTATTTTCTAACTGAGGGACTAATTAGGATTTTGATTTTCAAAAGTAGTCAACATCCCTATTTTAAGTTTAAATGCATCTCACGTCTTTCACCGTTTCTAAACACGTTTAGCGATCTGTCAAAATTAAATGCGCTCTGATGACTGTTCAACTCGCAGAATAATCGATAGAGTAACCCATTGCTATTGCTTCATTGTACAAAAAGTATATAAAGTATCCTAAAACCAATCAGAAACAACAAGAACTTGCTTTATAAGATTGCAAAATTTCCACATGGACTGCACATGTGAGAATAATTTCACCAGGTGGTAGGTAATAATGCAGAACTGTACAGAAACCGCAAGGGATATTTTTCAATAAATACACAATGTGTGGCTGCTGCTGACCTCTCATTCATTGATGTTGTTGCTCGTTGGCATGGACCTGCACGGCTGCACATGACTCCAATATTTGGGACGTTTGCGTTTTGTAGTGTGTTTTTGCAGGGAAAAATCAATGCCAAGTTGTTATTGAGAGACAGCGGGACATGCACAAACAGGGTTTATGATGATACTAGGTGGTGAAGGTGTGATACTAGATAATAAAGATGATTTATTCCCAAATGTTTAGAATTATTTATTATTAAATTTATCGTAAAAAAATTGGGAATAAGTACTTTCTCTTTTTTTTGACTGTACCTTTAAAGTACTTGTAAATTTGGGACGAAGCGAGACATCAATAGTGATATGGGACGAACCAAGAATTTTTTGGAATGTGGGACAAAACTTTGGGACGAACGAAGAATAAACCGCTTTTAATTCAATGTTTCTGTGTTAGTAGGGGTTTTATTGGTCATTTGGTATAGGGGTACCTTGCATTTTTGTCTCAAAGGACGCCGCTTGGAACAGTTGATCCTTGGGTCAAACTAAGCTGATTTAGACCGGGTGACACGAGGAGCCCCCCCTGGGGTGGGCAGGGGAGGGGGGGAAAGAGTCCATCGACCGCGTCGCAGACTACGCTCGATTTCTGCCCACATATAGCTACTAGGTCGAGTTTGGTATCGTTTTCATATAAATCGAGGACGAGGGTTTCATTTCTCGAATAAACTTTTTGCCCGTCCATAGAAAAAAACCGAGCAACTGGCAAAAACAAAAAAAAATAAAAAAATAAAATTCGGAATATCGTCGCTAAAAATTATACTACGAGTAATTTCACCATATAAAAAATATAATGTTATAGCTCCTTTATTCTTTAATATAAAAAAAATTATTTGAAAAACATCTTTTAAGTATAAGTGTGTTAAAAAAAATATTTTACATAGCACGGCGGGACCGAATTTCTTAAATGAAATTAAAAAAATCTCAAATAATTGCTTTAACTTTTTGCCCAGACTGCTAGACTGGCATTGTTTTTGAACAACATAATATATGTGACTTAAACATGAACACAAATATAATATTAATTTATTATTTATTCATATTTAAATAAAAATTGCACCATTATTGACAGTTTCGACTACATCTGCAAAGATCTGTACACTTATAACGCAGTTGCATCTATGTGTACGCTGTACTTAGAAATTGCATCTAATTAATCCAATAAGCTAATTAAGACAGGGTGACATGCAGAACCCCCTGCAGCGGATGGGCAGGGGAGGGGGTAGAAAATGCATCATCCGCGACTCAATCCCCGCTCGATTTTTGCCTCAATATGGCTACTAGGTCAAGTTTGGTGGCGTTTTCGTATAATTCGACGATAAGGGTTTTATTTCTATTATAAACCTTTTGCCTCTCTATAGAAAAAAACAGAGTACCTAACGGGGAAAAACAAAAAAAAAATCGGAATATCGTTGCTCAGAATTATACTATGAGTAATTTCAGTATACAAAAAATATTGTAGGTATTGTAGCCCCTTTATTGTAGAATATAAAAGTGTTACTAGAACATCCTTTAAGTGTAAATGTGTTAAAAAATATTTTGCATAGAGCAGCGAGACTGAATTCCTTAACGCGGAATTTAAAAAACAAACCAATTAACTCGTTTTCAAACATTCCCAGTCTAGCAGTCTGAGTAAAAAAGTAAATCAATTAACAACAGACTCAAACATAATTAATCAAAGATAATTAATAATTTATTATTTATCAATATTTAAATTAAAAATGCACTTTCATTGACACTTTCCACAACACCCGCAACGCTCTGTAAACTTTAAGTGAATTTTTACGCAGTTGCATTTATCTATAGTTGTACACTGCACTTAGCATTTAAACCGAATTAATTCAAAGCGTGCTCTAGAAGCTAGGAGAAAGCTAGTCCATACGGGTTCCCGAATGTGATTTTCACTAACCTATTAGAAGGATCTATATCCTTCTTATATCTTGATGCGGTACAAGAAGTTGTCCCACGCATGTCCTCCTTAGTACACCGCTCAAAGCTAATGTTGATATAAAGAATCTTTATAGTGGAGGAAGTTATGCATCGCTCCCATACATAACCAAAAAAAATTTTATTAAGCGATGAGCTTCATCACATATGTTCCTTGAGTAATTCTAAGCATTTCTAGCCCGGGAGGCAGTAAGAAACGTGAGGCTGGTCGGGGGGGGAGGGGTTCAAAGGGGGCCGCTACCCGTCATCTTTAAAAAAAATCTATTTTCGTTCTGGTGGCTACTAGGGCAAGTTTGGTATCATTTTCGTATAAACCGAAGACGTAGAATTCATTGCTGATATTAGTTTTATTCAGTTTTATAGTAATTTTACAAGAAAAACGTAAAAAAGTGAATTTTTTGGTTGGAGATTTTTGCTTTGAGTTCTAATAACTTTTGTATAGTGACAAAAAATTGCATACAAAAAATACTATAATAAAGCACAATTTATGTAGATTCTAAAAATATACACTTTTAATAATGTCCTAATACAACAAGATGGTGAAAAAAAATATTAAATGACTGCAGCGCGGGTAGCTGGACTCGCGCTAGGCGGCGTTTGTCTTACAAAACGGTCGAGTACGAGTATCTGCTTATGCTTACTTTGTTAAATTTCATGTTGTCAAATAAAATAATGAAATTCAATGAAATGAAATAAAGTTTATTTGTAACGACAATAAATTAAAATATAGTATGCATTAACAAATGTAGCACAGACAGCATGTCGCAACAAAAAGGGTACCAGCTCAAAACACTTTAATGTCCGCAGTTTCCGGCACACAGACATTATTCTGTTGCAACTGCATTAAAAGAAAATTTAAGTTAATTTTGTTTTTGCAACGATTTTTGCTGCCTTTCTTGCGCCTGCAACGAATGAGTTCTAGACACACACTTGCGACAGCTTGTAAATCTGACGAAAAAGAAGTCCATTCACTGTCTTTCATCCAGAAGAAGAACTCGGAAGCTTTTGGAGAGGCACTAAAGCTTGTCCCCAGACATGGACTCCTTGATACATTATCTGAAGTGTGTGCTGGCGAAGAGCAGCTTCCGTTGGAGGGATGTTTTCTAGGTTCCTCTTCGTAGATATATATTTTCTGCATTCATTAACTGATGTGCAAGGGCTTGAACTGAAAAACAAAATCTTGCAGTCATTCTTACGTCATTCGCTACAAAGTAAACTGTAACTATTTTATATTAAAATAGGTACCTACCTACGCTGAATTTGCATCGAACTAGTTTATACTTACCGGTCGTACATTGTAATAATAAATTTCTGAAAAAAAGTGTTTGCTTCCGCTAATTTTCCATCCAAATATCAAATGCACTCTTTTAAAGGAAGACACCGTGTCGTATCCTGTCAAGGCATGGAAAATTGTTGGCTCTTTCTGGTCCTTTAAGTAGGAATACATTTGTTAGCATGCGTTTACTGCGAAAATTTCTACTTTTTCATTACTAAGGGCATGACAAACACGTATCGAGTGCATTGGCAATAGAGTGGCATGGAATATAAGTGGGGTTTTCGCCTATACTTTATGTGGATCCACAACTCATCTAATTCCGGCAGCTTTAGAAAACACGAGACTGCAACGATCACCACGTCTTATTATTATTATTATCTACAGTACTTATGAATCATATTTTTTTTATATCCTCGGTCCACAGCGTCAGCAACATGAAGTACCATTGCCAATGCACTTGGTACGTGTTTGTCATGCCCTTAGTAATGAAAAGTGAAAACATATTATAAGTTTCTAAAAACGTTATAAAAAAAAGATACTCGTGATTTTGGGCGTAAGGAGAGGGGCTAGTGATTAATAAACGACCCCTTACAGGGCCAGAAAGAGTCAAAGTACCTACTGCCAATTTTGCATGCCTTGAAAGGATGCAACCTCAGGATACAACACGGTGTCTTCTAAAAGAAGATGGGAGAGGTAAAAAGGGTGCCTTTGAGGCCTGGAATAGGCTACCCTGAAGCATTTTGCAGATACAAGGGATTGTTGGACTAAAAATTAACAGAAGCGAACACTTTTATTCAAAAATTTATTATTACAATGTACGATCGGCAAGTATACTAGTTTGATAATTTGATACAAATTCAGCGTAGATACCTATTTTAATATGAAATAGTTACAGTATATTTTGTAGCGAATGGCGTAAGAATGCCTGCAAGATTTTATTTTTCAGCTCATATCTATTTACGAAGATGGACAGACAGTTAGAAAACATCCCTCCAATGGAAGCCGCTGCTTGCCAGCACACACTTCGAGCAATATATCAAGGAGTCCATGTCTGAAGACAAGCCTTAGTGCCTCTCCAAAAGCTTGCAAGTTCTTCTTCTGGATGGAAGACAGTGAATGGACTCCTGTTTGGTCAGATTTACCGGATCTCGTAAGTGTGTGCCTAGAACTCACTCGTTGCAGGTGCAAGAAAGGTTGCAAAAACAGAATTATGTCCATAACGGACATAAAATTGTTTTTTTTTTTTTTTATATAGAAAGTCACACCCGTGACGCCACACTCGGCACCAGCGGAAGACCAGCGTCGGGCCCATATAACGGTTCCCTTTAGTCTTTTTGTTGCGACATGCTGTCTGTGCTACATTTATTAATGCATACTATATTTTAATTTATTGTCGTTACAAATAAACTTCATTTAATTTCATTATTTTATTTAACAACATAAAATTTAACAAAGTTTTTATTTAACAACATAAAATTTAACAAAGTAAGCATAAGCAGATACTCGTACTCGACCATTTTGTAAGACAAACGCCGCCTAGCACGAGTCCAGCTACCCGCGCTGCAGTCATTTAATATTTTTTTTCACCATCTTGTTGTATTAGGACATTATTAAAAGTGTATATTTTTAGAATCTACATAAATTGTGCTTTATTATAGTATTTTTTGTATGCAATTTTTTGTCACTATACAAAAGTTATTAGAACTCAAAGCAAAAATCTCCAACCAAAAAATTCACTTTTTTACGTTTTTCTTGTAAAATTACTATAAAACTGAATAAAACTAATATCAGCAATGAATTCTACGTCTTCGGTTTATACGAAAATGATACCAAACTTGCCCTAGTAGCCACCAGAACGAAAATAGATTTTTTTTAAAGATGACGGGTAGCGGCCCCCTTTGAACCCCTCCCCCCCCGACCAGCCTCACGTTTCTTACTGCCTCCCGGGCTAGAAATGCTTAGAATTACTCAAGGAACATATGTGATGAAGCTCATCGCTTAATAAATTTTTTTTGGGTAAACTTCATAACTGCCTGCACTATTAGTCGGCAATATGTTTTCAATGCTTCGATCCTTTTTCGTGAATAATTGTTTTATTCAGTTGGTCACATCCGTGCAAAAGCCTGATCTGTGATTAACAATTAAACAATGATGCAATCACTGTCGTTGATTCCAAGTTTTGAGTTGAATGAGGTTGAATGTTAAAAGATAAAAATATGCACTGCTTCCGATCTAAAAAACGTCGTAAAATCCAAACTATTATTTAAATTTTATAGGATAGGTACTGGCTTTAATTACAGTTGGTCTGTTCTGTATTTTAATTTATTATATCCTTTTTTATTTAGGTACTTGACACTTGTCATACATAGCACTGGCAATTGATGTTTCTAGCAGCTCCAGGGCTGGGCAATATCCCCTTGTATTTCCAATTTGAAACCCTCAGTAGCTGTTAGATATGCACATCATAAAGACACTCTTTTTTCCTTTACCGCAAAAAAAATCACAACCAGTAAAGGCGGGAAACATTGCTGTTACTTCTGCTTTCTCAGGTTCTATGGAAGAAAATTTAAGTATAGGAATTAGAAGCTGCAATACCATAAGAGAAGAAAATATAGCGCGCTATAAAAAATATTTTCCACATATTTATAGGTACTTAAAAGATGTTGTATTTAGTATTTTTTTATATTTTAGAATAAAGGGACTAATTTTTTGTTTACTGAAATTACTTGTGGTATTTGAGCGACGATATTCCGAATTTAATTTTGTTTATTTTTTTATTTTTACCTGTTACTCGGTTTTTTTCTATGGATAGGCAAAGGTTTATTCCAGAAGTAAAACCCTCGTCCTCGAATTATACGAAAACGACACCAAACTCGACCTAGTAGGAAAAAGTAGAGGCAAAAATCGAGCGCGGATTGCGTCGCGGACGATGCATTTTCCACCCTCTCCCCTGCCCACCCGCTGGGGTGGTTCCGCATGTCACCCTGTCTTAATTAACTTATTGGATTAATTAGATGCAAATGCTAAGTACAGCGTACACATAGATGTAACTGCGTTATAAGTGTACAGATCTTTGCAGATGTAGTCGAAACTGTCAATAATGGTGCAATTTTTATTTAAATATGAATAAATAATAAATTAATATTATGTTTGTGTTCATATTTAAGTCACATATATTATGTTGTTCAAAAACAATGCCAGTCTAGCAGTCTAGGCAAAATGTTAAAGCAAATATTTGAGTTTTTTTAAATTTCGTTTAAGAAATTCGGTCCCGCCGTGTTATGTAAAATATTTTTTTTAACACACTTATACTTAAAAGATGGTTTTCAAATTTTTTTTTTTATATTTAAGAATAAAGGGGCTATAACACTATATTTTTTAAATGGTGAAATTACTCGTAGTATAATTCTTAGCGACGATATTCCGAATTTTATTTTTTTATTTTTTTTTGTTTTTGCCAGTTGCTCGGTTTTTTTCTATGGACGGGCAAAAACTTTATTCCAGAAATGAAACCCTCGTCCTCGATTTATATGAAAACGATACCAAACTCGACCTAGTAGCTATATGTGGGCAGAAATCGAGCGCAGACTGCAACGCGGGCGAAGTACTCTTCACCCCCCTCCCCTGGGCAAGGGAGGGGGGGTACTTCGTGTCACCCGGTCTAAATCAGCTTAGTTTAACCCAAGGATCAACTGTTCCAAGCGGCGTTCTTTGAGACAAAAGTGTCAAGGTTGCGACCAATAAAACCCCCACTATGTTCCTTGATTTGGGTCGTGCGTTAATGAAACAGGATCTGTCTCAGACTTATGTAGTATAAACTACAAACTTATGGTTAAAAAAAAATAAAAAAAAAAAAAACTCAAGCTTATCTACTTGAAGACTGATTTTCCGTTTCGTTATTTCAGGATTAAAAGGTACTAATTATTTTTTTTGTTACTTTATTAGAGTTGATTATATTGTTCCTTAGGAAGCCACCCCACACAAAACAGGGGACAAACCCACGGCCGAACGTAAAAAAAGGAGTGGCTCCGATTATTACCCCGTACAGTCAGAAGCAGCGATATGTAATTGTTTTGGTCAGTGTTTAAACTTTATTAGGTACTATTGCAATAGGATTTAATGACTGTCAAAAGTGTTTTCATAGGTATTTCTGATGGTGACTGTACCTCGGTGATCATCATAAGCTTGGGTATTACTGTAAGTAACATCAATATTACGGTACACATTCTACCCTACATGCAATCATAAATCACAACAACGCTGCATTGTCTTTAGTCACGACTCACGATACATTTTGGCAATATTAGTGTATAGAAGAGGGGAGAATTAAATTCAGTTTATACATCATACTACTAAAAAAGGAAATAGGTAAAACGACGTATAAAATAAAAATAATTAGGGAGAAGCTCGTTAGCAGAGCGTGGTTTCGATCCACGGACCTCTGGGTTATGGGCCCAGCACGCTTCCACTGCGCCACTCTGCTACGCCGCGGTAAAACGAATTTAATAACCAAATTAAAAGTACCTACTTATTTTAAAAGTAGGTAGACTTGGAGATAGGGTACGCAATACGCACAGTGCAAAATTTACCCATGTAGGTATGCTACAACAATTATTTTAAAGTAGGTTTCCACAATTATTTGTATTTTGACCATAGACAGAAATATTTGAAATTTGTGAAGGATATTTTTTCGTTTATGTCTAGGTATTTACCTTATAAATAAATCAATATGAATGACTAGCTTGCTTATATAAATGGTCCATCATTGAATAATTTTGTTAGCCATTTCATATATCTATAGGCGGCTTTATCGCTTAGCGTGATTTCTGCAAGGCAGTCTTTCACAGAGTACTTTGTTAACAGTCTTTATTTATTTACCTACTAGCTATTCCCCGTGGTTTCACGCGCATTGATTTCGGAGCTGCCACGGAAATACCGGGATAAAAGCACCCTATAGGTATTTCTTACTCTACCCATGACATCGTGAATGCAAAATTCAAGTATTATGAAGAATTTATCCGCATATCAACATTAATATTAATTGTTATAATACCTATTACCTATTTAAATTTCTATAATTATTTCTTACCTTGTAAGTAGATTCTAGTTGTATATATCTACATAATTATATAATAGTAATACATACATGTTTATTGGAAGGGTGGTAAGTAGGTACGTAGTAGATATTACCTTTGAGATTTGGTGTTCTATACAATGTTATACAAGGTTACAGTTTGCCGATATGGAAGCTATATTGTGTAATAAATAGTATTCATATCTCTCTCTGTGTTATCTGATCACTTAACTTTTTGTATTCCTTTGAATTATTAATTATTATTATTCACTGAAGTTTCATTCCTACAGATTTTATAATATTTGAATAATCTTTGCATTAGTGGTTAAAAACAACAGCATTACGAATTAGTGTTAAAAAAAAATCATCTTCAGTAGTCACAGTATGCTTACTAAGTTCGAATCTGATTGTGTGTGTGTACTCGTAAGTCTAAATCCTCAAATTTCGCAGGGCTACGCTCGACGTTGGCATTGCGCACACAAGCTTGTGGCGAAGCGCATATTTATTTGATACAGGCGTGATACAATGTGCGGTGCGAGTATTCATTCACCTTCCCATTTGGCGGCATCTGTATTCACACCTTTATTCAATAGTTTGATACCACACTCTTACTTGTATGTCACGTACTAAAGCTTTGAGAAACCATCGCGCCTGTGAACAGATGGCTTATTTGTTCCTGGTGATTAAGTGGATTTTTATAAAAATCGGAATTGACAGTCGTGGTTTCTGTGAATTTTATGAAGGAGTTAAATAGGTATTTTAGTTATCATCATTCTGTGTCTCGGAAGCAAAAGGAGAAGTATTCAGAAAGAAGTAAAAATGAGCTACAAGATTAGTTATTTTCTACGGTCTATTTTATAGCTAAAACTTTATTGTGAGCAATTAAACTCGCTTATCTTTGCGCCTTACCTACATGATGACATCTGCTACACGTGCGATCCACGGCTTAGTTCAGGCGTTCAGGAAAGTTGTGTTACTCAGTATGCACAATGATAATGGAGAAAATATGGGCACATCGGTATTTGAGCTGCACATTCCATACGATATGATGTCCTAAAACATACAGATTTCTGCCAAAAAAGTTAGAACCGAGTTTAATAGTCAATAAAAACACGAATGAAGGGTAAACCCCTGCGGTGTGATATTTACCTACCTGCAAGTATGTTCTTACTTCTTACGTATTCTCAGAGTCGGTTCCGGAAGGAATAAATAAAGAAAAGAAAACCTTTATACGTGCCGTACAAAGGTTCTCTAATTTATACTCATACATAGTTGCGATGTGGATTTTGAATACTGTTTAGATTTAAAAAGATCCCAAGTCAAAATCAAAAGTATTGAAATGCGTATATTTTTATAGAAGTATTTGTTAGTTTGAATTGAAGTTTACCTCGTTTAATATATGTTACATTTTATTTTATTAGATTATGGCTTTAATTTTTTTTTTAATTTATTTCATATTAATGAAACAAAAGTATTTGGTCAAATATCAGCGCCGTTGCAGCTATAACACAATAGAGGGTATCAAAAGAAGCCGCTTCCGTTGATTTATCGTTTCTGTATTAGGTCTTTTGTTTTCATCCTGATCATTGGAGCCATATTGTTCCTTGATCAAAAGTTCGATGTCCGACTGACGGACAACAATGTAGCGATTCGTTTTATCAAGACATAGGTACGTGTGACCGCTCGAGAATAAGGATGTTCTTTTTTCTTTACCGTTATGGTCTACTCATACATTCATGCTTATAGAGAGTTAAGAATAGGTTCAAGATAATGGATAAGTAGGTATACCATTTATTTTCTTTTAACAAGTGAAGTCGGTCTCATAACTTTGAATGTAGTAAAATAAAAATAAGCTACACGTAATTTTTCTATTAAGTACATGTATCTTTTTCAATTGAAAAATGAGAAGATATTAGATATTTACGATATTTGGTGATTAGCCGACTACACGAATACTTGAGTTATACGCATTTTTTATTTTGTTTACATGCTACATGGTAAGGTCTGCACGTGTGTTCAGTGAAGTATGAATAAATAATTCTATGTCCACAACGCGGGCTTTTGTTAAATACAAAAATACGTAACGACTCGGAAACGGGAAGCCGAAATATCTTTTTAAAATAACACATTAGACTTCGAAGCACAACAAAAATATGACAGGTTACCATTAATTTAGTAAAATCACATTTCTTTGTTACACAAACAAACGTTTCATGCCAGTTCTCACACAGATTCTACTCTAGCGTCTTTAGAATGCATGCAGGTTCACACAGAAATATGTAGAGCTTCCAATAAATTTATGATATAAAAAGATACTTAATGTACAAAAAAACAGTAATAACTTTAGTAACTATATTACATTTACATTAAAATTATATTTCCTTTATCTATTTCAGGAATTAAACTTTACAAATTTATGTATGTATATATCTAATTTAAAAAAAACCAGAGACAATGTTGATTGATGTTCGTACTTGTTGTAATGTAGAGCAAGCGTCGTGACCCTCCACAGATGACACTACATTGCAGGACGCTCTCCAATTTAAGTAAAGAAGGGATTTAGCAAATTACTCCGCCATGTAGGACGTAGATATATAATTATTGTATGTATATTGTATGTACACGCTTTCATTAATGGGGGCGAATTTATACCTACTGTTCCATTGTGTTAGACAATTTTGCTGCATCGCATGGCAGTTTCGAATCTATTTTTAATGGTTTGCTTCGAAATTTATTGTAATTGTTGACGAAAGGATGTTTCGAAAGCTTTAACTGCAGTGTCATTAAGAGAATAGAGATGACTATTTGTTCGGGCAATTGGATTTTGTTATTGTTTGTATTGAATAACCAGCTGTTCAATGAAATTTGATTCAGATACTTTTGGTTAATGGAGTGTGTGTGATGGCTTTATTAGCGTTTTGTGTTGTGATCTTCCCTTTAAGCTATCCGCTGCGTGACATGCATAGACATTAGACATAGTCAAAGTTTTTTTTTGTTTGGCACGGGTGCAGGCGCAGGCGCGGGTGCGGCTGCCTCCGCGCAGGTGCTTCGTCCCGAACTATGCGCGCCTGCCGATATCCACAGTATTTTTTTATTTCAATGTGACCTATTATTCACTGTTAATATTATTGTAAAGACATCCTTGACATCCTCTTTACGTATTTTTATTATTACTAGGTAACATTACGAGACGAAAACATATTAGAGTAAATTATGAACAGCAATTTTGTGAGCTCACCTATACCTACCTGTATAATAATACTTATTACCAAAGATATAAAAAACAATGTATTTGCTTATTCAATATTATTTTATAAAGTATAGGTATATAAACTATATAATGCAAAAAATTAACTGGTTGATCTCTAATAAAAAATATATGTATTAATAAGTAGGTATATGTATAGTTTTAAAGCTTAGTCATCTAATAATAACGTAGGTATACCCTTCCAGACTCCAGTAGTTACGATAAGAGCATTGAACAAATAGTGGTTGAATATGGGTGTAGATAAGACAGAGGAGTGATTTATTTCAAGACTGTGTCCATCGATCATGTGCTCTGCAAATGTGGCGCCTCTTGCTGCCGGCGCGGCGCCGCGAGCCGTCGCTTGCGCAGAAACCTGTGACGTCATCGCACTTCTGCGTATATTACTTACAAAGTCCTTTGATCGTCATGAGAATATTATACTGTGTGAACGCTACTCTCACAACATTAATATTAAAACCTTGTATAGAACAACATTTACGATATAGACAATAACATATTCGCAGGGTTACAACATTTCCAATATAACACCAGCTCGATCATTTGCCATTCAGATAAGATCACGGTCATACGTATTGAATTTGAATGCTAAGATTAAATGCAAATTGTGAATACGTTTACTTGAAGGTAAATAATAACATTAAAAATTATAATATTATATCTATGTAGTTGCATTGTATTGTCAAGCGTAATAAAATTTGACTAGTCGTACTACACCCACATTGAACTTTGAGGATTGTATCTTTTATGTTAGATCACGTAGCGAATACTTGTTATTTATATGAACAATGCGTTATATTATTTAATGAAAGCTATTTAGTGATTGTAGAGCGCGAGCACTCCTCTTGAATGGACTTAATTCATCCTAAGCTCACAATAGCGAGTGGTCCAGTGCGCATCGCACGCAACGGAGGGTATAAGCAGGTATAAGGGCCGCTGGTGGTCATGCCGCTGCATGCCGCAATAAATGCCAGCCGTTAGCTTCCACTGTTATAAAGATAGAAATTAACAACGTTAGTCAATGAACGTTCCGACGCGTTGCTCCGCCGAGAGATAGCTCGCGGTTATTTGTTGCCGTTGACCAGTGGTACCTACTACATAGTAAAACAAGACCATACATGGAATCAGTAAAGCTAATAGCACCATTTAGACTACAAAGACCATTAAGTACAGTTTAAACTTAAAAGTTTATATCTTGATCTAAACGGATGTCTCAATTTTTGCTGTTTCGTTCCTTAGGTTATGGTTTACTGTGTTGTTGCTTGTCCGAGACTTTAATTGTTTCGCATTATTTTTCCGAATAAATCACGACGATTTGTAAATGAAAAATCTACTTAAATATTTATGAGATATATTAGGTAATGCAATGTTGAGCTATGAGTATTTGAGGTAGAAATTCTTCGATATTACTTGTAACATTTAGGTATTAACGGATAATATCATTGGTCTTGAAGATTTCACCAATGATATTATTAAATCCAGTAGCAATCACTTTCCAGGAGAAGTCTTGCGAAGAAAACCCCGAAGTTTTAATTGATATAACTAATTTATTTACGATTGAAATATTTGTCTTTTTCAGAAGGAAGGCGTGGGCCAGGTGCATGCTTTCCGCAGCAAATCATTTCGCAAGTCGAGACCATGCCACTGGTGTCACCTGCCTGTACAGAACCAGGGGTTGTGCTGCAGAGGTAATCTAAATTAAGAACTCATAGAAACATAAATAAACCATAAAATTTAGGTTAGATTTTAGATTTAGACAAATTTTGTATGGACTAACAGACAATCAATCTTTGAAAATGCAGCTTTTGGTAATATACTACTATTGTATAGTTTAGAAACCAAGAAATGATTTAATGTTGTTAATGTCAATGCTTACTTTTATTTGACTCAAACAAGTATATTATATTATGTTTTTAAAAAGGCGGTACCTATCTACTAACAAGATGGTATGGCGTTGATTGCTTTACATAAAGTAAATAATAGATGTTTTGCTTGTTTCAGTGTGCAAATATGTATGCCACACGGCTTGTGAAAATCAGGTAAGTTCATTTACTGGCAAGTATTTAAATACCTACAGCAAATAATGATACCTAATTTAATAAAACCTAAGTAAATAACTATTTTCTTAAGAATGGGCATGATGACTAAATTTAAATTTTTAGTCTGTCTTGTAGATTAATTAAAAAATATTGGACACGTATTTTTCCTTTTTTTACGTACCTAATCAAAAAATAACGGCGATAGGTACATACATTGAGTTGAAATTCCGTGTGACGTCACACCTAGGTAGGTACACTTTATGACGTCGTCGCGACCTACCACTCCTAAACGTTAATGCGCTTTATCTAAGAATTTTTTCAATAATCCGAAAAAGCAAAAAAATACGTGTCTATAATTTTTTTATTATCTAACTGACGGATTGTAAACTTTGTAATTATGCCTAATGCCCATTGGATCTCAGAATCTAGGTACTATAATAACCTGAGAATTTAAAATTTAAAGAGAGATTTTTACTTGTTTTGAAGTAGCTCTACGTTGGTACTTCTATTGTTTTTCTCTACAAACTTTGCTCTACATTTGATACTAGCGATTTACGTTTGATAAATGCAATGGCTCCCTCTAGAGTTTTAACTATGACTTCATATAGGAAGGACTCTGATTCAACTCACCATGCGCACGCTTTGCTTGCTTGCTTTGTTAAACGACCAAACTTACTACTCGTAGCCGATTACCACGTACCAGATGGCGTGCGTGTTGTTATAGTCAAACTAGTTCAGTCCATAATAAAATTGATAATGACATTGATTAAATATTGAATATATAAATATTATCATATAGCTAAAGGAGTTACAAATATATTATTAAACTGAATGATTTTCTAGTTTAAAAAATCACAATGTAGGTAGAGCTGCTTAATTTGAATTCGTAAAATGTTGCATAAAATGTTGTTGCAATTTATTTCCAACCAGAAAAACAAATGTAATCTACAACTATCTTTTCTTCAGTGGTTCCATTCGCGAGTATTTCGGAACTCCTTCGGGAACTCTAAAAAGTATCCGATGACACTCAGGGATATTGTTATACGAGTATAGCTTCCTAGTTCATATCAGTGAAATATTTTTTATAATTAAGTACCTACCTACATTTAAAAGCTTACTTCGTCATATTAGAATGGACCAATAAGACTAGTTTTATCCATGCTGATATTAGTTAAGAAGGATTTCTATTCCGTAGTAAAAATGCAGATACCTATCTATATGTAACAATAAGTACCTACCTATTATGTTGGTGAATTAGCAGTACTAGGTAGAATGATATCAAACAAAATTTCATAATCAGGTGAATAGTATTTATTCCGTGCCTTCATATTATTATTATTATATTACTTTGGTACATAATTTTATTAAATATGATCCATTGGAATAAAATATAAATAGTAAACTTGAAATCTATACCTATATCTTAAATAGCTAATAAGTAGTCTAAATACGGTAATTATAATAATTATACAAATTCTTCCCCGTGACTTTGTCCTTGTGGACATCAAATTTCCTCGGAAATTTCTATTATGCCTACGTTGCCTTTTTCTTGCCATTAAACACAAACGAACATAAGTTGTTTATTCACATATATATACCTACTTTTAAGTACTTAATTTACTTAATTCCTATTTCCTACTCTCCTACTAATATTAAAAATGCGAAAGTAACTCCGTCCGTCAGTCCCTTTCACGCCTTAAGTTGTCAGGAGTACAAAAAAGGACAATTCCTGCGGGAATTCTAAATATACGCGGGTGCGGGTGAAACCACAGGCGAACAGCTACTCAGTATAGGTATGTATTTGCACAGGCACGGTTTTGAATTTTGATACCGACTTGTTGAGGTTACTATGCTCGAAGACGTGGCGTATTCAGTCTATTCAAGCGTGTTATCTACCATCAGTTAATGGTGTCATTTTGTAGCCATTCGTCGCCATGAGTTTCGCAGTCGATTATCCTACTAGTAACTTATTAAAATTTATTCATAACACTGATAAAGCAAGTAAGACGACAATAAGGTGTGTTTACCCACGCGACTTCTGAGACTATACTACTGTAAGTTTCATCCTTTTTACACTCTACTTTTTGTACTTTTTCGTGCTCTACTTTGATCGAAATGAAAGGCAATTTTTCTTGTTATATGATTACGTAGTCTTGATTCAACTATGTACATATTTTGTTGCCAACGATGATGATTTTAGAGTGCCTTAGATCCGGAAGACAATACTCATATGCAATTTAGTTGCATATTTGAAAGTATTGGCACTAGTAATGCTCAGCTGGGTGTCACTGCTCAGTGCTCAGCTGCTCACAGTTCCATTGTGTTCCAACGTGCACTTCAATTTTCAACGTTAAGTCCACTAATCAATGTTAACCAGATATCTATCTGTCCACCTACACCGAGACAAATTGCTGACATGTAGTTCACGTTAGATTTATTAGATAGGTGTCCATTGTCAAGAAGAAGATGTTATCTTTACAGACGGTAATTTATATATCCACTAGCTGTTCCCCGCGAATTCACCCGCGTAAATTTTGGAGATTCCGTGGGAATTCCGAAATAAAAAGTGCTCTATGTCACTCAGCAATTGGTAGGTACTGTAGCCCTATAAGTATTTTTTTTAATTACCTAAGTACTAGTTTTTGAGTTTATCCATTATCTCCTTATAATATTAGTATTGATAGCAATGATATAAACGCATAATATAAGTAGTACCTATACTTACATATTTTGTTAAATTTAAAAAATATTACCCACGGAGAGAATGCCACTATGGCATTAAGTCCGCCTTTTGTTCCATGATGTGCATACAGTTTAAATAAATAAAATAAATAAATGTAACCTTTCAAACCAAGTCGTATAGTCACTGATCCATTTTAATGCGTATGATAAAATGTTGAACTCGTTAAAGAGCGGATGGAAGAAAACTTTTAAATGCGATTCGACCTAAATCCATTGCTTAGGTAATCACTACTTTTTATAGGTCGTTGGAAAGCAAAATTTTAACACACCCAAAAAATAGGTCTCCAATGAGTAGGTACTCAACGTTATAAATTAAAATACAACTACGAACATTTTCTTATCGTAATTCGACCCAGTTTTTTGCTATATTGTGTTCTTGAATTGCCTACATCGTGCCTAATCGTAAATCTTGAGAAACCAAAACAAGCATCAACCCTACAAGATTATAAAGCCCAATTATACTGATTTAAATAAATATACAAAGGGATATAGGTACTAATAATTTTCATTTGTATGTAATAGGCACTCGTTTTTGTTTGAATAAAACATACTAGTTTTCTAGTAATTGAAATTGAAAATTGGGCCAAACTTACTACGACAACTGACATTTATTTTGTCTTTTATGATTATCATACAGGATGAAATCGAAGTCGCTAAGCAAAAATATTTTTACTAAAGATAGAAAGATAGGTAGGTAGGTAGCTTAGGTAGGTACTTGAAAAAGAGCTATATTTAGGTGCATATCTAGAATCTAGACTAGGTGTTCTAAACAAATTCAGTAACAGGTAGGTAATGTGTGTGTGTGTCTTTCTTCATTGCCTTTACTCGAATTTTCAACGACCACCAATTTCGTTTGGCTTATTTATTATTTATTGCTGTGTTACCTATTATAAATATTACTATTGACTGTCCTTTGACATAATTATGGATTGTTACGTAATTTAAACTCAACGAACTTTATAATACAATACAATTAAATATAATTTATTACATAAAAAAGTTACATTAAATAAACTGGAAATACACAGCAAAAGGTGGCTTTTTGTTAAGAAGCAGAAGGTTAGAGAAATTTTTGTTAGGAGTAAACTTTTCAAGACAACAAGACGTATTTTTTACATAACCTTTATTTTTACACATAATGGTTATGAAAAACACCTCTTCTCATCGGTAACGAAAACGCCGATGGCTGGTTACATATTTGTTTTATTGGAACAATGTTCCTTAATTTTTTTATAAATGACCCTTGTCTGTATTGGCAGTGGACCCGGCGACTCATGTTCCTGTCACCATGCTAATGCTAGTAGTTTATAATGTAACTTAACTGTGGGAAAGCCTAGGACATAAGTTATTATGTCTAGTTGTAAGTTTTCTTATTCTGTAACTATGTCCCAACTTGTGTCTGTTTTTTCTCCAATAAATAAACAAATAAATAAATAGACCCATTCCATGATTCTTTCCACGTTTAAATATTACAAAGAACTCTCTCTACTTTTGATGTAATGGGTAATGTAAGTATATAGTCCAGAGTCCTGTTACAATGTAGCGTTGTAGCACGTGTATTTTTTTTTTGTTGTACCTACCTACGACAAAATTCGTTCGAACAAATTGGAATCGACACCAAATTTGTATGATACAAATTGCCTATTACGTTTTCTTGTTTCACCAGTGCCGTATGATGATAAACCGCTACCAGTTTGTTCTTTTGACACGTCTATCAGTCATATCGAAGCGAGCTCGCAAGACTGCGGCGCGGCGCGGCGCGGCGCGCGGCGTTGCGATCCGCGAGGGCAGGACACGACAGTAAAGTTGATACTCTCTCTTGTAAAACAACAATACTCACAATCGTGGTGACAAAGTGATTAATTACACGAAACGGCAACGTGATAGCGATAAATTGAAATATTATTTAATCACCTTAAATATAACCTATACATAGTCAGTTGGCATTTACTTGTACCTATAGGCACAGTTGTTTACTCAAAACACTTCGCTTTGAATCCGTTACTCCCATTTTTTATCAAGATTGAGTCGTTAAAATCGGTATAAACTTTACTGCTGAACATGGTAAGACTCATGGTGAAATTACAGTCACTTGGTTCGATTTCAAAATCAATTTGTTATAGATAAGTACCGTAAGTATACGTGGTTCATAAAAGTAACAGAAAGTGAAAATGTATTGGACCAAAGAGTTTCATGTCAGAAGGCACGTCATTATAGGTACCTATGTATTATTATCATTGAAAGGTATAATAAAAATTCCTCTTGACCTTATTAGACTTATCTTTTTATGGAGCTGTTTCAAATTTTTTGTGGTTGCACTCATACGTAGATCATATTATGCAATTAGTATAAGTAGTGATAGTACCTACAAATAATACGAGAATTGATGATTTTCTTCGATCATTATTATTATAATCTAGTTATCAATATAGTATGTATATAGGTAGATACCCGATGAAATTTTTGTATTGAAATTTAGCATAGTAAAATTCTAACTAGTGCTATGAAAGACGGGCTCTAAAAAGGGTCCATAGTAAATTTCAATACGAAAATTTCCCCGTGTAGGTAGGTACATACATATAATATTTAAATTTAAAGACAAAAACGCAATAAGTATATTAATATTACTATAGTATTATTTGATATTTTAAGTCTAAAACAAGGTAGGTAGGTATTTTTAAGAATTTTTGTTTCACTGTCATGTGAAAAACCGAATCAAAGGTTAGATAAATATCTGAGAGGATACGATTTTTTACAGTGGGTGACGCTCGTTTTCCCGTAATACAAATTAAGCACGGAAAAACATCTATCTGCATATTACATAACTCACACCGCTCGACATCACAACAAAGGCGCTTTGTATTAAGGTTCCATACTAAAAGAGCGGTCGATACAATGCGATAAGATCAAAAGTGATAAAAATCGTTTTTATAAGAGTGGGTTAATTCAATAAATATGTATGTACTTTGTAAGTACTTACCTACGACTCACTCACCATACGTACTCTCATTTAAATTATTATTACATTACCAAAATGAAATTGCAATTAAAATTAACAGTTCTTTTTTTAAAACATATTGTCCATTAAAAATGCATAATATACGTATTAACAAATAAAAGAGATAAGCTGTGATTGTGTGCGTGTACCGTTAGCCGTGACAATGCAGTGCAAATCAACGAAGCAGCGGTTCGGTTGTGTGGAGGATGCGGACACCAAATTAGTAATGACGACATAGCTTCTTTAAATACAGACTTAGAAATAACCACTACTTTAAATAAAAGACTGAAGCCTTTTGTTTTACGTTTCTTTAAAGAAGTAAACTGTCGGCAGTTGTTTTAAGCTGGTGTTTTACGACCCGTGTTTTGTTAATAGTTAGTAATATGCTGTGAACCTTAGGTATATTATATCAATTCACTTTAATTATTATTTTGAAGAAGTAAAGTTTGTAAGTTACAATGTAGAGGGTAATCTTACGAACTATTCAACCGATCCAAAAAATATTTCACTCATTTAGGAAACTGCAATATCCCTGAATGACATGAGATACTTAATTTTTAGAGTTCCTGATGGATTCCCGAAATTCACGGTGTCACTGTGAAGGAACAGTTTGAAAATTATATAGGTATATTGTTAGTATTGGGACTGGATAACAAAACAGCTATAGGTATTCTAGGTAGTATTGACAACACTATCGACCAAGTTTGTATGTACCTACCTAAGTATACTATAACTAACATGACGTGTCGCGTCACTTTTGAAGATGCCATAATAGCTAGAACCGGAACAACTTACAGTAATATATTTTTTTGTTTTATTAAAGAAGAAAGGAATACAATATGACATGGTGTTTATTGATGCCGCAAAGAAGCATGTGACAAGTTTTGTATAAGTGTAGTGAAACGAAAAAAACAGTAAAGACGAAAAATACAGAATTTATTCTGTATTTTGTATATACTCGTATATATAATTTCAAAGTTCCCTGGGAATTGTTCTGTACAACTTTTCATTCCTTTTTCATCCCTTTGGGGGTTGAATTTCGGAAATTCCTTTCTTATCGGATGTCTACGATATAGAAAGAATAGATACACCCTCCAAGTTTCAGATCTCTACGATCTGCGGTTTAGGCTGTGCGTTGATACATCAGTCAGTCAGGACAAAGCAAAAAACAAAAAAAAAACAAAATATTTATTATTTTATAAGAAGACGTTACAAACGGTTGTTGGGACCTACTTTTAAGCATTTTCTATACTTATGCCATTCAGTTAGAGTTAACTTGCAGTCGTGATGAGTTCTTTGGTATATTTTCAGAATTTTATTTACTTTACTGTAGAGATAAATAGATTGTACTGTGTACTATGACTTGCAAATGTAGTTTTAATAATTTTACTTTCAAATATGAGATCGTTACGTCGTTTAGATAAAATATCAGGATCAAATTCTACGGATTTATGTTTTTTTAGAATACAATTTAGAATGTAGAGCTTCCTTACTGTAAACAGATCACAGAGTTTATATAAGCAGCTTGTGGGATACAAAAAGGGTTTAAAGTATCGATCGATCGAAGTTGCGATCTTTGTCTTTGTCGTCTGCTACATGTCTTTAAATATCCACGTTAATTTCCTAATGCGACAGCACACCAGTTTAATATAGATATAGATAGAAGATTGTGCTATAAACGAATATCTACTAGGTACTAGGCGTGTAATATTTTCACTTTCGAGCAAGTAGCTCTGAGGATACAGCTAGCGGTCAAATGTAGTGAATAGGTACTCTACACGTCGCGTAGTTGTATCAGTAAGCGCTCGAATCACACGCCGCCGCAGGGCTATCGTTCAAATCCCACCAATGTGCTCGAGCCGTCTATGAAGGTGAGGAAACCATAATATGGTGGTAAGGCACTTTCTAGTTCCCGGCTGCCAGCTGGTTAGCAACACCTTCAAGTTGAAAATGGGTGCTAGGACTTAACGATGTGTTCCATCAGCATCACTTGCAAACAGTTTCCATTTCATGCTAGGTGTGCTTACATACACCATCACTTAAACACCTCGCTTTTTGAAATATTAAATACATTGGATAATTTTGCCAAAAAGTAGGAGCAGATATTTTTTCTTCATTTAACTAATCTGTTGGTACTCTGCAAGATTAAGTAGGCTGCGAAATGATGTAAGTTTACATCCGTTTAATCGTCGTAATGTAAGTTGATCAACCGCAACATTGCGTTGGTGGGTACAAGGTAGGTAGGGGTCGCGGGCGCGTTGTCCTGCAGGTCCGGCCCGGCCCAGCGCTGGCGGGCCACCGGCCGGCCCGTCCCCGGGACGCGGCGACCGCGCCACGGGCAGCAGCTACACGTGCGGCCGACGCGAGCAGTGCCGCTGCGCGCGCGCCACACGACCCACGCGTACGCGAAATCGCAGCTTTCGCGATACACATTCGCCAATTCGCAAAAACCTTGCCATTACCAAATTACAACCTAACGATGACTGTAAGCAACAAATAGTTCGCTCTACAAAGTTTCGTGTGTTCACTGTGGTTACAGCTTAGTGGGTAAGAAAAAACGCGCTCTTTCAACCAATATGTATCTATTGTCGCTATCGTCAACGGTTAGCGAGTCAAAGATATTGGACTAAGCCGTCTAGGCACGTTTACTAAACCAAATTAGGAGAGCTTAGCTATTCCTGGAGTAGTGATTTCAGGAAATATTTATGAGTCCCGTTTCTTGGTAGAGCATGGTAGAGCTTTATTATTTTAATATTGACAATTCATACATATCAGATATTGAATAGAAATAGAATAGTTGTGTTAGATTGTATAAGTACTGTAAAGTCATTTATTAGTGTTATAAATGTTAAGGACACAATAAATTACATTAGTCAGTCGTTTGAAGGTTAATTCATAACATTTCACTGAAATATACCTATACTTACCTATGTGTATATAACTACTTATGAAACTTATTTAATATAATTTGTGTTGTTTGGCGCCTTCCCTGAATAGAAAGAAGACATTTTCATTGGTGATAAATGAACACTAGAATTAAGGCTATGATAAAAAAAAATGAAATAGCGATTATATTGGCTTTGCAAAGATACAAAACATCAATTAATACAATATATCATAATACTAGCATAGTTAATATAGTAGAATTTATATTTCAGTTAGGAGACAATCTATTCAATACCCATACAGATTCGATAAGTTTTGAGTACCTATACTTTACTAAGTGACACGACAATTTAAAGTATCACTGATTTTATTTTAGTTTTTTAAAGCCATTAAAATATTCACTAAAAGTTTAAAATTAAAAAAGGGATTATAAGCCACGACAATTTAAAGCATCACTGATGTAATTTTAGTTTTTTTTAAAGCCATTAAAATATTATTTTTAAAGTTTATTAAACTCAGCAACTTTGTTTTTAAAGGCAACGGTAATAACCCGAGTTTCCATAAATGACCATAAACATAATCACATAATATGGTCATAGGCTGCAATAAAAAAAACGATATGACTAGAATAAACCAATTTGCTCCTATTTATAACATAAGCAACTTATTTTATTTCAGCAATATGCTTTATGTTTATGTTGATAAAACCAAAGAAGTCAACTTTATTTACGAACTAGTTGTGCCCTGCGGTTTCACCCGCGTTAATTTCAGAGTTCCCGAGGGAATTCCGGAATAAAAAGTACCCTATGTGTTAATCTGATGTATAAGCTATATTATTGTAAAGTTTCATTTAAATCCATTCAGTAGTTTTTGCATGAAAGAGTAACATCCATCCATTCATCCATCCATACATTCTTACAAACGTTCGCGTTTATAATATTATTAGGATATTGGTAACATTAATTCAGTAAGTTTAGTATCTAGAGTGAATATTTCTATCCTATTTACTAGGTAAGTAAACTTAGCAAACTACTGTCGTGACTCGATGAACTTATATAACCGAACTTCTTAATATTACAAATCACTGTCTCGGTAAACGTGACTTGGTTAGTACGAAATAAACATAATACTTATCTGTCAGCGTAGCGCACATAATTTGTTGTTATTATAGACACGACGATGCCTATCGGCTTGGTACCCTCTTTTCGGCTAAGCTTGTTCAACCAATCAAATTTTTTCCAGCCTAGCCTAGGTAGTTTCGGCCTCACCCTTATATGTCAGTCTATCAGTCAGTTTCTCCTTTTGCATACTAAATATACTAGATAACGCAAAATCAATCAAGGCGATGTTCTTTATCTCAGGAAAACGTAAATATGTAGTTGTTGATAAGTGACGATTGTATGAACGTTACACTTAGATAGCTGACTCTTGAGTCACGTATGCCATTGCTTAATACTTGCACAGGTGTTAACGGTTGTGTTTTCTTAACGATCTCGATTAACATTGGTGTTACGTAAGTGTCAATAATTTACACAATTAGTTCTTACTTCTTACAACTACTAAAGTGTTAAG
This sequence comes from Zygaena filipendulae, assembly GCA_907165275.2. Taxonomy (NCBI): domain Eukaryota; kingdom Metazoa; phylum Arthropoda; class Insecta; order Lepidoptera; family Zygaenidae; genus Zygaena; species Zygaena filipendulae. The sequence continues at coordinate 8,218,929 of OU015649.1, forward strand.
ATGCGCAATTTTTAAAATTGACCACTAAATAATTCCCGTTGACTCAATTAACAGCAAGGACGCGCGTTTTTACAAAATATTACAAACGATCAAAAATTTAAAAATATTAGTGTTGTGAATATTATAAACCCTTTAATTCTTGTGACTGTCGCTTATGATTTGTGATGTAAAAACCTGAAGATGAATAAAAAAGGACGTCTGGGCAGCATCACCAGCACTTCGACGACATCAGGCTCGTCTGAATTACGGGTAACTATATAAGTATTAATGAAATTTCGAGATATATTTAGCATGTATTAACGATACAACTAGTTATTGTGAAGTGTTATTACTACGCTTAAAACTTACTTTCTCCTCATTAATATAGATCCATTATAATTTTTTTGCTCTACATATTATATACCTTCTTAGCTGTAATTTTATTGGAAAATAAATAGCGAAAATGGCGATCAAAATCGAGCAAGGACAATTTGCATGGATTTATAAGTTTTTTGCCGCTACCGGTTATGGTACTTACTTTCCTATGAATATTACAACCCGCAAGATTGAATCAATTATAACTTTTCAAAGTGTACCTACTTTCATGTTACATAAGTAAGTATTATAAGCTCCTATTAAAACGCGATAGTAATATAAAATACCTTTTGTCTTGATACTGAGTCTGTCTGGATGTCTAGAAAAAGTTAGAGACTATTTTGTTTTGACCCAATTCTACGTTTTATCTATACTTCTATATTAATATTATAAAGAGCAAAAGTTTTGTAGGTTTTGTGAGTTTGTGCGTTTGTGACGTTGTAGGGCGTAATTTCTAGATCTACTGAATCGATTTTGAAAATTCTTTCACTTATAGGAAGCTGCAGTGATCCTGAGTGTCATAGGGCACTTTTTATTCCGGAATTCCCGCGGGACCTCCTAATTTCCCGGGGGTAAAACCACGGGGGAACAACTATCCCTAGATCTACTGAACCGATTTTGAAAATTCTTTCACTTTTAGGGAGCTACAGTGATCCAGAGTGATATAGGGTACTTTTCATCCTGGGATTCCCGCGGGAACTCCGGAGTTTGTGAGGTTATAATCTCTGGATCTACTGAACCGATTTTGAAATTTTTTTCACTTATAGGAAGCTAAAGTGATCCTGAGTGACCTAGGGTACTTTTTATCCCGGAATTCCCGCGAGTACTCCGAAATTACCGCGAGTGAAACCGAGGGGGTCAGCTAGTATTGTTATTAAGTTGTATGTGTCAGCGTTGTTTGTTTGTTTATTTGTACGCTTTATTGAACATAAACATAAATGTTAATTAATACTGATTGTATAATTTGTCAAATTAAACTGTTTTGTAGTTATCTTGTATGTGAGCATCGGACGAACCGGGAACGAAACGAATTAGGACAAAAGTCGAGTTCTGAAATTGTCTAATTTGGAAAAGCGACGTGTCAGAGAAAGTGACTTGTGTGAAGGACATGAAACAAATACTTAATGTAACGACTGATCACGCATATCGTAAATTTTATGTACCCTTATAAGATGTGGGCTAAAGATTTTTGGACCGGTAGAGTAGAGTCAGTCAGTGTGACCGGAGTTACCATACTCCTAACAGTCATTATAGGGACCCTAGCGTGGTGCAAACAACCAATTCTGCTCCCACCACACACAAAACCACAATACTCTTTCCTTGGCAAGGGTCTCCCTACTTAAATATATCTATGCTAACATACTCGCTGATTGGCTGTCTCCACTGGACTGTATAGGTGAGGGATATATGAGGGAGACTAGGTATCACTACATACCTAGTATAAAACAAAGTCGCTTCCCGCTGTCTGTCCCTATGTATGCTTATAGAGAGATTCAAGAGGAAGGTTTATACGTATAGTTTATCCTGGAATTCTCGCGGGAACTCCGAACCGCGGGGGACGGCTAGTTATATAGATAAAGGAGAGGTGCTATTTATGTGATTTGCGCGAGCAGAATATCGATGTGGACTACTTTTGAAAATCAAAATTCTAATTAATCCGTCAGTTAGAAAGTAAAAAAACAATAGACACGTATTTTTTGCTTTTTTAAATAAATTAAAATAAGATAAAGCGCATTCAAGTTTAGGGTGAGGGGCTCGTGACGTCACTAACCGCTAAAACCGCCATACAAACTGTCAGAATAGTGACGTTACGCGAAATTTCAACTCAATATATCGCCGTTATTTTTTGTTTACGTAAAAAAAGAAAAAATATGTGTCCAATATTTTTTAATAATCTACAAGACGGACTAAACAATAAAAATTAGTCAACATGCCCATTGTGGAGTGACCACTACATTTGATAGTTACGGTAAACAACAAGATGTATTACCACGTGGTTACAAGCAAACGAAAGGTCAGCAAGAGGTGACCACTTTCCAACAGTGCATGCCTTATTGGTTATAACTTTAGAGCGAATGGTGTGTAAATTCAATCGATGTTAGGTTATTAGTGTTAATGATGTTAGGTCCATTTCTGATTCTTTTGGGTACCTTGCCTTTAAATATATCTTAAGAACCAAAAGCCAGTTCCCATCCCCATTCCAGGTCGGCAACGCACCTGCATGCCTTCTGGTGTTGCAGATGTCTCTATGGGCGGCGGTAATCACTTACCATCAGGTGTACCACTTGCCCGTTTGCCCTCTATGACATAAAAAAAAGAACATGCCTACTTATCACAACTGGTCTTCACGTTTTATAATTCCGAAATAAATAATAATGTTTTAATTTGTCATTGTGTTGTGGGTATTGACTTAATAAACATTTATCAGAAACGTAGAGTTACCTATGTTTAATAAGATTTTAGTTTTTTAGAATCAATGAACTAAAATGTAGAGAATTTCCAGGTTCAAGAAATAAATATGTGATTTGGATGTTACTATAGGATTTCTTATATACTTAATACAAGCTTCTGCCCGGCGCCCGCGATTTTGTTAGTGTAAATTTTGTCAGTTAATTTTCTACCCTTCGGAAACGGTACTTTTTTTCTTGATATCCATTGTCTTTTCAAGATGACGGGTTGAGTAGTGAAAGCGTAAGAAATCAAAAAGCAAACTCACATTCGCATTCATAATATTTATAGGCTTAGGACTATTAATACCTACATGTTCGAAGTTATTGGCATTTTCGGGATCATCCATCGTTCAACATACCTACATAAATTTGCTAAGAAGCTACGAAGCTACATATACCTAATATATAAAACTCTTGTGTATTTGAACCCTAAGCAATGCAATATACGACAGAATTAGTCCAGGAATGGAAACTGCATGTGATTCAGACAAAATAGTGAACAACATTGGAATGTCTGCCTGCGCCCTGCGCGATCCTGAACCGGGCCCGAGGCGCCGCGCGCGCTGCCTCGCTATAATAATATACCACACCACTGTTATAATGAGTACTTGTTCTATTAATTTCAATTAATAATTATTGGCTTTATTCAAAACGTATAATTTATGTTTTCGCGTATCTAATCTTAAAAAAAGTTGACTTGCTGTGACAGAATTATTCTCGTATAATAATATGGTTGAGTCGTTTTAAATTTTATAACTCTTTAGATTTTTGCACATATTGTATTTAGCTAGTGTCAAGTAATTTTTTTTTTATCATGAGACTCTACTTATCATGATCTTCTATGTCATGTCTTGTCTTCTGATTCTGATGGACGCACTTATTCCAAATTAACATCTTGTAAAATAATTTGACAGTGTACAGTGTAGGTACACGCGTCTGGTCTCTAGTTATCAGCAATCAAAATGAATGGTAGGTAGGTACATGAAACCTCACGGTTGTTAAATTTGTTAATATTAAGGCTATTAGATTACATGGCTGGTACATGTTACAAGTATAACATGATATAACCCCGTCAAGGTGAATGCTCGTCTCCCCGCCGGAAACATCGCAAATTTGAATATCCAGTTTCTAAGGTAAATTCATTCTCGTATCAATTTGATCACACGAGATGTTTTTTTTTTTGCTTGCGAAGATGTTTTATTGACCGTCTAGTTCTTATTTTTTAAGGTTTCATTCTATTTAGTAGCACAACCGCATGATCAAGATATAGGAATTGATATTTCCATAATCACTATTTTACCATATTCGTGGTAACAAATGTTAGTATCATAAAATTTATTATTATTATTACTGTTAACTAATCAGTGGTGGAAAAAATGTTTTTATATAAAGAGATGGACTTATAGCTATCAGGTTTATTTCTGGATAAAATAAAATAATATTAATCTAAATAAAATTAGTATCTATTAAACTATTCAAATTGTACGTGTTTTGAGCCAAAAAAGGACTGTAAAGTGTTTTTTTAAGATTTTGTTTGTATAGACGGAAAATACTCACTCTTTCACTTAGCTATTCGAAGTACACCGGCTCGTATAATTAGATACTAGCTGTGCCCCGCGGTTTCACCCGCGGTAATTTTGAAATTCCCGCGGGGATTTTGGGATAAAAAGTAAATACCCTTTTCTGTACCCCTGACAATGTGCACGCCAAATTTCATCCAAATCCGTTTAGCCGTTTTTGCGTGATTGAGTAACAAACATCTAAACATCCACACTTTCGCATTTATAATATTAGCAGGATAGTAAGTAGGTACCTTATTGAATAATGGTATTGACCAATAACGTAGCTGTAGGTACAACAAATAATTAACCGCCGCCGGTTAGTTGAAAAATTTAATAAATAAGTCATCAGAACAGTAATTTCTGGCTTTATTCTAGCTTTCCGGATCGAAGGCCTATAATGACATGTCACCTAGTTTCGGGGCACGTTGTGAAGATTAACGGATTAGACGCGCAGGTCGAGCCGGTGCCGCTCGCTCCGAACAAGTTCAGAATTTGAGACGAAATGTTTAAAATGCAACTTACCTACGAAAATATATTCAAGTTTCTAATTTATACGTTAAACAACAGAATAATAAATTTGACATTTAGCGTTTTGCAAGATTTCGAAGGAAAGCGTTTGAAATTGCGACTCACAATTCACAAACAAAAGTTAAACGGTTACTTGCCTATCTCCAATTTGCATTTTCAACAGATGTAGGTAGACAAAGATATTCTAAAATAACAAGTCAGTATCAAATGTTTTGTAGAAAATTCTACGAAGAACGAATAGTCAAGATTTTGAAGAATATCGTTCTCACATTATCCTTATCTATCTATCTATCTTCTATAGGTACATATAAAATGCTTTGTCCTGAATGACTGATGGATCATCGCACAGCCTAAAACGCTGATCGTAGAGACCTGAAACTTGGAGGGTGTGTTCTTTGTATGACGTAGGCATCCGGTAAGAAAGGATTTTTGAATATTCAACCCCTAAGGGGATGAAAAGCGGTTGCAAAATTTGTATGGAAAAATTCCGCGGGAACTTCGAAATTATCGCGGGTGAAACCGCGCGGGACAGCTAGTACTATTATAAATGTGAAAGTGAGTTTGTTTGTTTGTTTGTTACGATTTCACGCCTTAATGGCTTAACCGATCATCATTAAATGCATACACGTTGTCAGGCGTACAGAGAAGGACTTTTACTTTTTATCCCGGAATTCCCGCGGGGACTTCGATATTAACGCGGGTGAAACCGCGGGGAACAGAAAGGTTATCGATCAAGGCTAAACGATCCGGAACTGGTACAAAGTTGATATTTCAAATTAATTCTATACACCATGTGCACAAAATATAATGATAAAAAAATAAACACGTTGGTTGAATTAAGTTTTTTTGGTTGAAATATTACAACGTGATACTCAAGATATTTTTGCTCGCTTATACGTATAATAATAGAATGACATAGCAACTCTTTGCTCTTATAATTTTTTGATTCAACATTAAGACATGGTCGATTGTAGAGCCAAAACCGCGATAGTCAGATTCTTGTTAGCAATAAAGTCTCTTACATAATTTGATATATCCAAAGAGATATATTTGAAATCATCAGAAATAAAACGTACCTATACAATGTTTAGGTAAGTATAATAATCATAATCATACATTCAGCAGTTTTATGAAGATCTTAGATAATAATAAATCTTTTGCGAAATCTGACGGCGGCGGCATTTATAGGTATGGTATAACCTACTGATTTGAATTTAAATGGTTCTTCTGGGAGTTAGAGCTATGTGTTAAAATTTATTATTACTTTATTCAACAAGGTATTTTTATACTCGAGATAAGCAAATGAGATATTAAACCAAAACAAATGTATATGTAACTACCTAAACGATATGAGACAAAGAAGTATGATTCTTAATGTTGAAATATTCCAGATAAATAAAACAAATAAGTATTTGGTTAACACTGGTTTGTACATTCTGATAGCGTTTGCTGTTTAGCTATTGTAAATACTTAGCATAATTAGCTATTATTAATATCTAAATACCTACATACTTGAGGCTATTTAAATATTTTATGTTTAAAACCTTTTTATTTTAGACTAGCTGTGCCCCGCGGTTTCACCCGCGTGAGTTTAGGAATTCCCACAGGAATTATTTTTTTCTAAAATAAAAGTAGCCTTATAACATCAGCTATGTGCCAGTGAAAGTCCCGTTAAAATCGGTGCAGCCGTTTAAGAAGTTAGCCGGAACAAACAGACAGACAAAAATAAAAATAAAAATTTAATAGGTAGGTATAAAGCTGTTTGTTTGGAATTACAGACTTAGATTTTATTTGTATGTATAGATTTAGCGTAGAGTTGAACCAGTTACTGTTAATCGTTGTGTTAGTATCGTTTAGGTACCACGAACCCAAAGACATTAAAATTTAAAGCGTTTAATTAAACGCTTTAAATTTTAATTTAAAGAGTTTTAGTTTTTTTATTTAATTAATATTTTTCCTAATAGTTTATTAAATAATAAAAGTCTAGAAGTCTAAGAACTTGTTCCGGTAAGGCTAGCTCTAGCCTTAAGGCTAGAGTGGAAGAGTTTTTAAAATCAGGTCAGTGATTCCAGAGATTACCTACTAATACTACTAATTTATAATATTAGCAGTTTCCTTTTTTTATACAGATATGATATAATTATATCATTTTATCCGATTAGGTATATTACGAATACGGTCGAGAGTTATGCGCGCGCAAAACAAAACTTTTTTCACAGTTAAGTAAAAGTGCCCAATTGAGTAGGTACTTATACAGTGAATGTATGTATTTAACTGTGGCAAATTTAGTATACTTAATAAATTAAATTTTAAGTGACAGTTGGTATCGTGCGAATTGAGACGTCGATAATATATTTTGTTTAAATTATAATATAGGTACCTACCTACTCGTGCGTGACTGCAGGCCTATTCCAAACGCGTTCCGTTCGCACTTCGCAACAATCCTAACTTATATTGTGTGTGTGTGTGTGTGTGGGAATGTTTGTTTGTTTTCCCTTTTGTTATTTATAGGTATATTATGTACGTACCTACAGTACATGTACCTATAGTACCTACTATACGCTTACATAATTGATTTTATACTTCCTAATAACGAAATTATTGAAGCTAAAATTACTGGTTTGGAGTAAAATATCCTGATACGGTATCCACGACTAATATACAAAATTCAAATTTTGGTGTTGAAGTTTATTCATAATAAAAGATTAAGACATATTGAGTAAAAATACATAAAAATAAGACAGTTTAGTCTTTACATTCATCAGTATAATTTCCACAAATACTGACATGTTTCGGATAAAAATTACAATAAAAAAACGTTATCAACAAAACAAATTATTGCTAAAGTTCTTGATATCAAAAACTTCCCAAAATTGATTGTTATACAACGTGTTAATAAATAGACCGAAACCTCATACACCCCATTGAAAAAATAAACAATAATAATATGATTTAAATATAAATTATGTCGAAAAATATTCAACATTAGTTTGGAGGTGACCTGTCTACGAAATTTCAAGCGCTACGCCCGCGCCTATACGTTTCAATGAGCGATTAGATTTTTTCGCGCCAATTATTGTAATACAAACAATTTGTACATGAGCTAGTAAAAATGAAAAAAAAATATAACCTATATTAAATCATATTGTGATCGATTCGGAAGTCGATTCGGAACAAATTACTTTCTAGTTTTCAGTCAATTCATTAACACGTTGTATTTATGTATATTGATCTAATTTATTACAACAATAAAGAAAAGGTTCGGAATATTGTCTGTCTGCACGCAAACAAAATTTAAAACCTTTAAAACTCAGACTTTTATACCAGCCGGTAAAATTTAGGTCTCGAAATGAAGCTGCAAATTAAGCACTTTATACTGTATCCTGTGATTACCATTTCTTTAAACGCACTGATCGTGTAAAATAAAGAGAAATATCTTTACAAGATTAATGCTATTTTTATTTACTTATAGCATTTCATCCACAACAAATTAAATCAAAGAACGTTTAACAAAAAAAAATAGTAAAACAAACCACATAGGTACCTATACGTCTTATACCTTTCTTATCTCCTTACTGAACAATAGGTAATACAGTAGATAAACGGTATACTATCTATACACGAATATATATTTTTTCTTGAAGGAAACCGATAAGATTACATTATAATCAAAATTTTTAAGTGTTGACAGTGGATAGTAATTTTATTGAGATCATAATTTAAACTTTTCATTCGATACTTATTTTATCATCCGTCAATAGAGTTCTTATTTCGGTTAGCCCAAATCTCACCGCACTTCACTCTATGAAAGTTTTGAAACTCATGAAAATAAACTGTTGGTAGATACAAACTTGGCGATTTCCTGATCGGCCTAATAAACATCAGTTGGTATAAACGATAAGTGCGGGTCTGCAGTCGATCAACGTAATGAGGACGATCGCCGTCTCCGGCGCGGCGAGCCGCGTGCAGGACTGGGCGCGTCTTGGTGCCGTGGGGTTTATTTTTACAGCATTGCGCCACGTGGACTCACCAAATTCAAAACCACTCATAAACATTTTTTTTAAATATATACCTATACTACCCCGCGGTTTCAGCCGCGGTAATTTCGTAGTTCCCGCGGGAATTCGGGATAAAAAGTACCTTATGTCCTTCTCTGTACCTCTGACAACGTGGAAGACAAATTTAATCCAAATCCATTCAGCCGTTCTTGCGTGATTTAGTAACAAACATCCAAACATCCACACTTTCACATATATTAGTAGGATTTATTTATTTATGTAGACGGTAAATATTTGCGTAGATACGACTTTTTACAACAATTTCTATGTATCTTATACACGCCTACTATATTACACGAACTTTTTAAATACTGTTACTACCATTTTTGTCTATTTAAATTTTTGAATTAGTAAAATGTGAGTCAGAAATGATGTGAGGCAGCTTAGTAAACTTCGTCCAACCAACCACTTATAACATTAATTATACAGTATACAGAAGATATTTTTCTCCGTGCTGTATTGAAATAGGTAAAACTGATGGCGGTTTTATTCTTAAAATTTTGAACTTTTACATAAACCTAAATCATCAATAAAATTGAATGTTCTTCGATGTCTGATAAATTAAGACAATAGAACCGAATAGAACACTCGATTCAGTTTTGCAAGTGCAGCCGCCTTCACTGCGCTTTGCCATCGGGAATGGCTGTCAGAGAAAAGTAAATGTCCTTCTTCTAACAATGTAACAATAATTAACTAATGCGTTTTGAACAGTCTCTTTTGATTTATATTTGATCTATGTTAGAGTACAATCTCACGTAATGAATACAGATGCTCCTTGAAGCCAATCTCATAAGTTGTGCGAGTGAAAAATAAGGCTATACACCGTTGAGCGATGTCAAGCTATACGTCACACACGGCGGGCGACCCACATGGCCTCTTTGGCACATTATTCAACCTTGTGGCGTGATGAATTTCCAGAACTAATGGAAGATAATGGCTGATGGACTCGCCGGCGGCTTTGAGGAAATTGGACACTTATATCGTAAAGGGGCACGTATAACAAAAGAAAAGTAGCAAGGGTAGTTTTATTTCCTAAATAACCAATGCTGTGAAAGTGAAAGTTACGATTCCATATGCAAAAAAAATATCTAAGTATTATATAAATACTTAGAAGAGAAGATACTTAAGAATTTATTATGATTCTATAATGAAATGCCGCTCACACGGATGTAGGTACCTAATCTAGATGAGCAAAGTAACGTAAAATAGTACCTACGCATTAATTGCCTTGCAAAAATATACGCGGACACCATAATATTATCTTGGTAATTCATGTCGTAAGTAGAACAGATATGACCACCGTTATCCGCATTTTATCGGTATATTGTATAATAAGTACTTACTACAATATTATGAAAAGTAGGTACATAACAGTGTAGGTATACGAACGTTCCAGGGATATTGATAAAATGATATTATATACTAGCTGTGCCCCGCGGTTTCATCCGCATGAAAGGTTTTTATACAACAACTTTTTTTCCCGACATCCGATTTCAATGAAACAAAGCCTACCAGGCTAAGCTTAATCTACCCGTGAAAACCTGCATGACAATCCGTTCAGTAGATTCGGAGATTATCGGACAGACAGACAGAGAGAAAAGAATAAAAAAATATTTTTTTTTAGTCTTGGCTACTCTTCTTTTATCACCCCTCTCAACTTTAGGTAAAAATATTCAATGTAAGAATCGCGAATTCTACTCCTTTATTCTAGTATATAGATTTGTACTTTTTAGTTGTGAAATAAACTTCAACTAAAAATCTCAAAGTACCTAAAAAATTAACTTACAATTAGCTACCATTAATTTAATGAACGTCTCTGATTGCGGCAATTTTGTTCTAAAAATCTTTACTTAAAATTAAGTAGGCAACCATGAAAACGACTTTGAATGCACCGTTAGTCTAAATATGTCCTATATATAGCTAGTCTAACTTAAAATATCTAGCTAGTTTAATAATACAAACCAATGATATTTAGAATTTTGGTCTATCTGTCTGTAGGTTGTATAACAAGCGCATCTAAACATCAAAATGTAAAAGTACTTCCAAGTAATTTAGAAGGTTGATTACAGGAGAGATTAGGTTAGAGGAGAAATTGGGTGTGGCGATAGATTTTATGCGACGTACCTACCTATGTAGTATATTTAGGAAAAATCAGAGATCATCATTGTTATACAGTGAAACCTGGTTAAGTGAGACATCAAGGGACCTGCAATGTCGTTTCACTTATAGAGGTATTCCACTTACCCAGTGTCTCAGATATACAGGTATAAATAAATATCTGTCTCATTTACAGAGGGTTCCATTAATAGGGCACATTAAATTCGGCACAAACTTCTTCGCGTGTCTTCCCACTTTCATAAACGGATATTAACTTCAGTTTTTCACGTAATGATAACGATTGTAGCTTTCGTTTTGACATTTTTCAAATATACATCTGTATGATAGTAAAGCGAAACTAAAACTGAAGGTAATTGAAGCTCAAAATTTACTTACGTACTTGGAATTACGTGTGGAATTTGTGGGTAGAATAAGAATGAGTAAACAAACAATGTTATCTATGATGATAAATCGAAAGAACAAATCCCAGATATAGAGGTTTACCTCGTCCCACTAACAGAGGTAATTCAGTGCCAAAGTGTTGGGACCTCAGCATGAGTTCCAGTTATGGAGGTTTCTCACTTATCCAGGTCCCACTTAACCAAGTTTCACTGTATTACGAGGAGTTCTAGTTCTTATTTATATTTACATTATTTGGGCACATTTTATCAAGAATGAACTGACCAAAATGATTTAAGCTAAAATAACCTCTGCTCTAACTACTTATAACACTCGATCTAATTTACCCAATAAATGGAGCACGAGGAACATTTGTTTCAGATATCAAACGCCATTGAGCTGAGACAATCCGCCAATACTGGACAGAGCCTGGCAAATTCACAAAATTCCGTGAGTACATACCGTTATTCATATTATGCATTGTTAATTCGTCCGTTTTCCATTAAACTACGACATAATAAGTAAAACATGTTTTATATAGGTATCTTAGAAAAAATCATTATTGTACACACAAGAGGAGGTACAGAAAAATATGTGTATGAAAGAGCACATGGTAAATTTTTAGTAGGTACCTAATAAATTAATCACTATAGTACACATGATGCATTTATTAAAGGTGACGATAGTACTAATAATAAAGAAAATCTAGGATATCTATACATCGGTATATCTATAATTGATAAAAATGAATCCCTATTTCCCTAGGTCACGGCATCACGCGTGAACGGCTGGACCAATTTCGTTAATTCCTTTTTTGTTGTGTTTGTTATTGTAAGGAGAAGAAGAATAAAAGAAATTTCGAATTCCTGCGGGAATTCTGAAACTCACGCGGGTCGCGGGAGAATTTCCGAAACGGTTGGACCGATTTTAACGACTTTCACTGTTCATTAGCTATTTTGTGCAAGAAGAATAAATAAATAAATAATGTAATAAGAAGTAAATTAGGCTACTTTGGAGATCCTGTGGGAATTCCGAAACTCACGTGGCACAGCTAGTAATAAAAAGAAATAATACGCTGATAAAAATAGGTATATATACCTACATATATTATAGACTAGCTGCGCCCCGCGGTTTCACCCGCGGTAATTTTGAAGTTCCCGGTAATTTTGAAGTTCCCGCGGGAATCCCGGGATAAAAAGTAACATATGTCCTTCTCGTGAGTACACCCCTGACAACGTAATCTTATATTAATAAGACAGGGCATTTTATTTAAAGAAATAAATTTTTTCAATGATCTGACAGAAAGTGAGAAATTTGAACTCTGTGCCGTTGAAATACCTGCTTATAGATTAGTAATTATCTGTATCTACAGGACGCCGACGTCCTCGCTGGAAATATTTATGGAAAAACTAAATATTCTATTACATAAATTTTCTAACAAGTTTGAGAATAGGTCGCTGGTTTTGGCGGGTGATTATAACATAAATATTTTAAATCATAACAAAGCTACGATAAATTTGCTGGACATTTTAGGTAGTTATAATTTGTGCATTCACATTAAAGAACCAACACGGCAACAATCCTGTATTGATAATATTATAAGTAATATTGAGGAAGTTGATGGCTTTGTGATACCACTACAGCTTTCTGATCATAATACAGCACAGATGATAAAATTCCCTACTGCAACTAGAAAATCCATAGCCAAATATACTTACAACTACAAAAGGTGCTATTCAAAGGAAAATAAAATAAAGTTTAAACAGGCTATCGGGAGCCTTTCATTTGCAGAGGTTTTCGAACAGGGAGAATTGAACGAGGCATTTGACAAGTTCCATGAAATATTTCTTTTGTTTTATAACCTATGCTTTCCAATTAATAAAATTAAGTCCTCAAACACTAATAAACTGAAATGGATAACAAAAGGCCTTAGAGTAAGCTGTAGGACGAAGAGGAAATTAAGATACAAATTCTATAAACAGAAATCAGACACAAATAAAACTATTTATGAACGATATTCGAGGATTTTAAAAAAATGTGTATATAGGGCACAAAAAATAGCAAACCATAATAAAGTGACTAATAGCCGCAATGTCTGCAGAGCTTCATGGGATATAATTAATGGAATAGCGGGACATACACAGTCAAGGGACTATATTGATGAAGTAATGTTTAATGGAAATACCATCCAAGACCCACATGTCATAGCTAGTTCTTTTAACGATTATTACATTAATTTGACCAACACAAATACCCATAATGAGACTAGTAATATTAAACTACAAAAAAATGCCAATACTATTTACTTAAGACCAGTTAGTGAGGATACTACTTCTAGAATCATTTCATCATTAAATAATACTCATTCTGTGGGATATGATGAAATATGCACGGAAGTACTTAAAACATGCCTAAAAGAAGTTACTCCAGTACTAACGTACCTTATAAATCGTTCATTTGAATCGGGTTGCTTTCCAGAACATTTGAAGAAATCTGTTGTTAAGCCATTGCATAAAAAAGGTGACAAAATGGAACTAAGTAACTATCGACCTATAACTCTGGTACCAATACTCTCAAAAGTATTCGAGAAAGCAATGCACGAAGCTCTCACTGATTTCGCTAGTAAATTTGATCTAATTAAACAGGAACAGTATGGATTCCAGAAACAAAAATCAACAACACTAGCATCATATAATCTTGTATCCAACATAATTGAGAATGTTGATGGAAGGCACTGCGTCTCAGTACTATTCTTTGATATGTCCAAAGCGTTTGATTTTGTTTCACACGAAATATTGCTATCAAAACTCGATAACATGGGTATCCGGGGAGTTGCTCATGATTGGATCCGCACATACCTAGAAAATAGGCAACAATGTGTGGAAATATCGAGAATTGAAAATAACAATATAGTAGATACTTATAGATCGTCATATCAATGCAATGGGTACGGTGTACCTCAAGGTAGTGTTCTTGGACCATTACTCTTTCTATTATACATAAATGACCTTCCCGACGTAACCAGACATAAATGTATACTGTTTGCTGATGACATATCAGTCATTGTGACATCAAAAAATTTAATATATAATCATGAAAATGACTTAAATAATACTTTGACTTCAATAATTACATGGTTGAATAATAATAATCTACAGGTAAATATAAATAAAACAAAATATATAACTTTTAGCAGGCAGGGTGCGGTGCCAAACATAAATATTGGTTTTAATGGTCAGTCTTTGCACAATGCCGATCAGACAATCTTTCTAGGTCTAATAATTTCAAAATCGTTAAACTGGAAGGAGCACATTGACAGGGTCTGCACCAAGCTTAACAGATTTGTCTTTGTTTTAAATAAACTTCGAAAATCAGCAACTCAAAGTACTGTTATAGCAGCCTACCATGGCTACGTGCAATCAGTCCTTAGATATGGGCTTATAATCTGGGGCAATGGCACTGACAACTGTAGGCCATTTATCGCACAAAAAAAATGTGTTCGTGCCATTCGTGGCCTACCACCATATGAATCTTGTAAGCCCCTATTCAAACAATTCCGCATTCTACCGTTGCCTTGCTTGTATATTTTTGAGGTTGCAAAGTTTGTGAAGCAGCATCACTCTCTTTTTAACAAAGCTTCTGAAGTATACCCGAGAAGCACAAGGAACACGAACAGATTAGTGTTAGATCACACTCCTCGGACAGCAATGTTTTTAAAGAACTGTAGTTTTATGTGTATCACGATATTTAACAGGATCCCAAGCGATATTAAGGAGCTTCCACTTCGTAAATTTAATAAAAAATTAAAGCAATGGTTGTGCGAACATTGTTTTTACTCAGTTAAAGATTTCTTGGGCACGTAATATTAACCATATCACTCTGTAGTGGATATTTTGACATATTTGTGAATGTAACATAGAATTGTATTTGACATTTGTAATTTGCAAAAAAAAAGGGACTTTAATTAATTTTGTTAATAATAATTAAGTGGACTATTTTTCTTAAAAATATTTTTTATTATCTTTTTTATGTAATATTTTGATTTAATGCAATTTAATTTCTTAAAGCTGATTTAATTTGATAATTTTGCATGTCACCTAATGACAGGACATGAGGACAATTTTACTCTTATATTATGTACCATCATTACAAGCTATGTCTTATGCAAATAAAGAATTTATTTATTTATTTATTTATTTAAAAACGTGCATGCCAAATTTCATCCAAATCCGTTCAGCCGTTTTTGCGTGATTGAGTAACAAACATCCAAACATCTAAACATCCAAACATCCAAACATCCAAACATCCACACTTTCACATTTATAATATTAGTAGGATATATAGGTACCTATACAGATGCAGATATATATATATGTATATACAGATAGGTACACAGATATTTTTAAAGAATAATATTATGATAATACATAATATATAATTTAATTTTTTTTAATACAATTTTGGTAGGTAACACAGGTTTTTTTAATTACGGTGTATAAATGGTCCTGGTACATTTGAACAAAATAATGTATCTTATTTAAGATACATTATTTTGATTAAGTTAAGTACAAGTAAATCTTATACGTAGAGCTGTAAGCGGCTGAAATGACCGATATTACTTCTCATGATTATGATTATGACGCGGACGTTGTAAAGAAAGTGGCATGACTACCAACGCGCGGGCCGACGCGACGGGTTGAACACATACCGCGTCAGTCAACACTTTAATATTCACACCGCTTGACTTATATTATGTTACCTACTTAAAAAAATTTAAACACATACTTAACCTGATTGTTCTTCTATTTGATGCGTCATTATCCTGTTAAGTTAACCAAATTGTTAAACATACAGTTTTTTGAGCAAATATTTGCACGGTGGACACTAAATTTAAATATTTAAAATTCGTTTCGAATTCATACTCTTCAAATATGTGTTCAAATTCATGATCCCATAAGCTTATTATAATTAGTTCTTGTAATTAACATAGAAAACTTTAAATGAGGGAGGAACAGCTTTCTTGAAAAATAGTATAAATTAGGTAGTTATTTCCCGCGGTTTCACCCGCGGCGATTTCGGGGTTTCAGAGAAATTTGTAAATCAATCCTGTAGTTTTTGAGTTAGGTAAATTGTAACAAACAAACAAAAAAAATCAAATTTTTCCTCTTAAGATAAGTATAGATGATGGCATAGTTATAAAATAATAATAAATAATATACACAATATAGAAATATTCTTAGAAAAATATTCTCAATGGGGTTTGTAATAAATGTAACGAAAAAATCTTTAAGAAATGTTAGTTCCTACGAAGTAAGGATTTAAAGTGTTAATGACAAAACAAACAATAGTATTCACACACCGGCGGCTCGCTGCATTCCTAAATGTGTAAAGGGATATTTGCATATTTGATTTAACCATCATATTCATGACGTTTAGCTGTCAATGAATTTTCAAGCAAAAGCTTTATTGGGAAATGTAGAGACTTTATTCTTCGAATGCAAATCAACTTTTACAGAATAAAAAAATGTAGCGCTATGACATATCATATTTTTATCGTGATTTTTTGAAGCGGATCAAATTGATGTCAAGTACATGAGATATGCGATTCAGTCCGTATTCGTTTATATCACTTTAATTTATTTATAATACCGGTTGACTCGCCCCAACCTTCAAACATACGACATCACGACCAAACACAAATATTTCCAATGAAATACTTTTGACCGATTATGTGATATATTTTATTCAATGTTATTAAACTGTCAGATTTAATTTGGGTTTTCGATGCGAATATCGCCTGTTTTTATTTTACTTCATGATTTGCTTATTTCATATTTTCAATACAATTAGGTAGGTATGAATAACGAGTATTTATCATATTAACGTTGAATAATTTTTAAAGTATAGGTACAATATAACAACTTAATTAAGAATTAAATTACATGATTATTATTTTGTTAGATAAACTCCGCGACAAAATAAAACCACCACCAAATAATTTACTTTTTATGTAAGTATATCTTTTTTTTCTATGTGGAAACTGCTAGGTCTATAGGAATTTTTTAAATGTTATTTTTATTTTGTATTTTTTTGTACCGTTTGTTTCCCCAACAAAAAAATAAATAAAACGTTTTCCAACGTTATTATTCGATTAAATGGCCATTTATGTAAAGGGTTTAGGTACGGGAACTTATACGCATAAAATGGACCGTCCCGATTTGAATAATAAGTTCACTCCACAATAGATGATTTACCTCCGACTAGCACAAGCGCAATACGAATCGTTAGGTTTATAATTGACATGTGTCAAACACCAGTTTAAATGTAGTTAGTCCAATTTTAGAATATTGTTTATGGCAACAACGGATGTAGTATTTACACGAGTGTGGGTACGTTACCAACTACTGTAACGAATACTATGAATTATACATATATACCTATAGTATAAATATGTATCTTGAACTCTACATAGAGTTTGATAAAGTAGGAGATTCATAGAAAATTCAATCCAATAGGTAGGTAGGTACATAGCTGCGCAGCTATATAACATACAATGAATTATATAAAATTAAATGTTGGAAGAAAGGATGTTGTTCAAATTAATTTATAAAGTAGTTAAGCGCGCATAAACAAATAAACACACACACATTCACATTTATAACATTAGTTACGATTTAAAATTGAAATGTAAAAAATGAAAATGTAGGCGTTTGTTTTTTTTTTAGGGAAAAAGAGTAAAATTCGCTATAATAAATAATTCTTAAAAATACGTAGATTATTATATTATTAATTGGAAGCATAGACGCCAGCAAATACCCGCAGCGGCGGCGCGGCGGCGGCGTGCCGGCTAGCTCGCGTCAGCTCGCGACACGCCGCGCCGTGGACCCGCGGCCGCGCCTCGCCGTCCCTTCAGTGCAGTCAGCAATGGGCGCGTGAGCTGGCCGCACACACATAAAACACGCCGAGAGCATCGAGCGGGCCGAGGCGCTACCTCACGTGTCTACACTCGAGCGTTGACGCCGCGAGAATGGCAGTTTGTGCATTTTTCCGAAATAAAATCGCACTTTACTGACGGAAGTGATAGTTATCATATTCTGACTTGTCTCCTTTGATTTTCAAAGGATTTTTTTTGTCAGAATATAATGTTTACAATGTGTCCGAAAGGGGTTTCGGTAAAATTAATGAGATGCTTTATGTCCGCGTGAGCTGTGGCGTGTGAGGGGTTACGTCTGTGGTGCCGACCGCCGGCGGCGGCCACGGCTCGGAGATGAAGTTGTTCAAGAGGAGGCTGTCGTTCGGTGCAGATAAACAGAAACGAGTTTCCCACACAGACGATCCTTTTGAGCACGAGGTACTTGCATACCTATAATTTAAAAACACGACTCCATAGGATATGACTGATACTTGCATCTCATTTACTCGACACTTTAAATATCTTACTACGGGCAGCATACTTTCTACATCGCGCTTTATTTGTCCAACTTTTTCTTTTCTCTTATAACTACTTGCATAATATTTCAACTTAGTATTGTGTAAGAAAATACCTTTTGGATATCTTTATATTTTTTTAAATTAAAATTTAATTCAAGGAATCTGATAACGTTGGAAAAATTGAAACTTATAAAGAAAAATAGCGCGCAGCGGTAAACACTTCGAAACTCATTAACCGATTACTATAGGATCCAGAATAACGTTTGCGATTAATTAGCGTTTTAAAAGTGTAAGTGTATTGTATGTTAGACGATTGCTGCTCGCTATGCAAAGTAAATTAAAAGGCAAGGTTATCTTATCGGACGACGGAGGCCGCGTCGCGTCGTGTTCACTGTAGCTACGCTGTGCCGCTACACGCTTAGCCATTTTTAATTCGATTCCGCGAATAAAATAACCTTCCTAACTCACCAAAACACAATGCTGCCAGCTGAATGTTGATTTGCATTTTCGCGAAATTGACGGATGTTACTAGATAACGAAGTCTTTTTTATTTTAACTTTTCGTTCTGTAACTACCTAAACGTAGGTATCTACTTCTATTGTCTGTTCTAGATTTTAAATTTAAATTTGTATTTCTGACTACCTATGTGGTTTTTTATCATTCGATCTTTGAATTACTTACCTACATTGCGTAATACAATATAATAATAATTTATGTATCTATTATATTTATTTATTTGACACTCATAAAACAAATTTTTAACTAAAAGAGCTAGCCGGAGGTCATAATTAAGGATCTTCCCATCACCGCTCCACGGGAAATCTTCGTATTGTTTACTATGGAAGCATTTTAGAACACGTTTTAAATGCACTATTGAGAATTTTACTATGGAAATAACAGGCATTGCCATAGCAAAATTTGCAATAGTGTTACTAAAGACGTGCTCTAAAATGCGTCCATAATAAATTTCAATACAAAAATTTCACCGTGTACGTGACTATACTACACTTATCTACTGCTAATTTTATTTAGGTATAATATTTCATTATTGTTTATATTATCAATTAATTCGGAAAAGACTATCTAGTGTAGGATGTACTTAACACACGATATTCGATGTCGGAATAGTGGAGATCGTGCGTTTTAAACGCGATAAGATGGTGAGTTGGTAACAGTTTACACCAAATAACTCCAAAACATTGGTTTATTCTATGCACGCCAAAAAACCTTTGTACTTACTAAATATCTTTCCATCATTAGTGTTTTTTTAGTTTAAAAGAAACTAAAGCACTAGGCACTTTCTATTTTGTTTATACGTAAAGGCAAGGATCATCCTTGAAGGTTGCAATCTACATACGTCCAGTATGTGAAAATATATACACACCGGCAGAATTAGCGGAACATAAAAAGGCAGTGTATAGAAATAATTACGTATATATATTAAAACAAATTATTATCAGGCATGAAGTAATAAACTAATATACATCTTTTAACATCGACTTTAAGAAGTTTTTAGTTAAATTTTATTAAAAGTAATCAAAATTAAAAAAAAAACAAAAAAATCTCTAGTTTGTGAGAACACAGACAATGTTGCAAATAAAAGTGGAATCACGAAGGGGAAACACACGTTATTAATCGTTCATTTATTTGTGTGCCCACAAATTAGAGAAAAAGTGTTTTTTTTATTATTATTTTAAATAAAATTTAATAATTTAATTACAAACTTTTAAAGTGTTAAAAGATGTATATTAATTTATAACTTCACGTCTAATTATTATTTATTTTAATATATATACGTAATTATTTCTATACTCTGCCTTTTTATGTTCCGCTAATTCTGCCGGTGTGTATAGCTTGCACCATTAAATAATTAATTAGATATCGATTTACCTACTTCTTTTTGAATCAAATTAGACTTAATTTAGTTTTAATTAAATGTGAATGTTTTTTTTATGTAGAGTTTAATTTGTAATTGATTAACTAATGAGTTAGATCAATATTGGATCGCATTTAACAGGTAGGTAGGTAGGTGGTATTCGCCCTAATTAACTACGACCATATAACTCGCTTCGTTTTCGTGCTACAAAAGCCATTTTCCCTCGCGATCAAAAGTTCCACTCAAAAAATTATAGATCAGTCATTTATGGCATTAACTACAGAATACACATTTGTAATTTTATCCATTTAGAGCAATTGAGATTTTTTGGGATTACGTTTCAGGCACACGCGTTATAAGCAAGTAATGAGTAGGTTGTTTTTAAAGTCCAACTCGTGAAAAAATACACAATTTTCACTTAATAACTATTTAATAAATTTGATAAATTTAATTCGCACTATTAGGGTTCCGTACCAAAATAAATGTAGAATTTATGCTTAGCTCTTATGAGCGGCCGTCTGTGCGTGCAGTAGCAGATTATAGAATTTCAAAGAAAACACCGAGTTATCAATATGTTGGTATTTCTTGATAAATTATATGTAATAATAAATATTATCACCAAGTTTAAAGTTCATAGGTCAACGGGAAGTTGGAAAATACTTCGATACAAAGTGTGGTAAAATAAGCTGACTTTGTCGGTTTCTCATGCATTTGTTTTCCGATGTTTTAAAAAAAATATAGGTTTTATCTACTCAATGAGCTTTATTCAACGATACCCCACTCGATACGGTAGATAAACAAAAATTTTTTGCGTCCTCTTCAAATATTTTTTGATAATTTGTATAGCTTTGGGTTATCAATATACGTATACTGTACAAATTTGAAGACTGTAGCTCCTACGGTTTGACTGTAAAACCCGTGTGAGAGACGACGGACAGACGGACACGCGGGTGACAGCAATAGGGCTCCGTTGGGACCCTTCGGAGTTCGGGTATGGAACCCTAAAAATAGCTTGCTGCATGGTAGTTTTCGTATTTTGTTTGCTGTTAATATGTGATTGAAAAATCTGTGCTCCCTATTTCAGACATTTAACTAAGTATATCTTTATCTTTATATATAAAAATGAATTGCTGTTCTTTAGACCTCTATCCTTAAAACATCGATTATACGGCGAGATCAACAAATATCCCTGAGCTATTTGAGGCAGGAGCTTTCCGCGTGACATTATTACGTAGGTACTAGGCATTTGTTATTTATTCAGTCTGATTTCGACATCAATCTTTGTTTTTTTGCAACTAAGATAGGACAAAAACACAATTTCAACAACGCTACTGACTTCAAAGACTATAATTATTACCTATTTCCACAAAGTTGATTATAAGTTGATATTGTCTATTATATACGTATACCTACCTACTTACTATTTACTTACCAACACCAACCAACTACTTGTAAAACATGATAAAGTGTGAATCTTGTACACCGTGAACACGTCATTAGCCCTAATCTTAATTTAGTTACTAGCTGTGCCCCGCGGTTTCACCCGCGTGAGTTTCGGAATTCCCGCAGGAACTCCCATTTTCTCACCGTTTAAACCTTTCCTGTACTTCCACGAATATTTCAAGATCAAAATTAGCCAAATCGGTCCAGCCATTCTCGAGTTTTAGCGAGACTAAGTACCTAAGTTGTCTTTGACCCTAGTTGATATATTGTTTGCACACTCCTCGACATATTATTGTTGTTTTATTTTTATTTCAATAAAATTAAACAACAATATTTGTACCTAGTAACTAACTACCTACCCAGTAACCTTAGCAAGCTCTCTTGAGGCAACTAAATAGATAATTTTAATTGCCAATTAACCTAGAGCTATTTGTCATATTAAGTTAGTAAAGACTTGACGTCAAAGCAAGGTCACATTATGTAAGTAATTAGATAAGAAGTTTATTATCAATATCTTGTTCCACTATTGGTATTATTATTTACCCTGACGCAGAAATCAAACCCGTATCACCTACATAGGTGTAGGTATAGCTGTCAGGTCCGCTAAAATAAATCAGCGGTGTTGTCCACTAAAGCACTCGAAGGATTGTATTAAGTGACTAACGCCTGCCAGAGACTAAAATACGTAGGTACCCATAATGTTTGTCATTAATCGAATAGGTATTTAACTAATAATTAGGTATTATTCAGATTTTTTGTCGACTTCCAAAAAAAGGAGTAGATTCTCAATTTGACTGTATGTTTTTTTTTTATTGTTAAACCCAAAGTACCTATACAAATTGTGATGATGTCTTAAGTGTCGATAATTTGGTCAAGTTTAATTGGTCCATGGTCGTATTAAAGCTTTGGACGAGATTATCTATAGGACAGCTGTTGCTGAACTAACTGAAGACATTCTCAAAAAGGCCAATGGATAATATTATATCAGTATTCAAAGTAGGTTGTGAAGTCGACATGCGTTTATAAACGACCGTTTATGCCGCATATCTTATGATTGCGATAGAAGTTTTTTACTGCTTCAAGGGGCTCTAGGCCTGAGTATTCGCTTGCTCAGGATTCTAAATCAGCACTCACAGCAAAAAATGACTTTGCTCTCTTGTTGCACGAATAACTATTTTAAACCTTCCTTGAACTTCCACAAATATTTCAAGATCAAAATTAGCCAAACCGGTCCAGCCATTCTCGAGTTTTAGCGAAACAAACGATTTTCATTCATTTGTACCTTATGCACTAATGATATTTATAGAGGGAGATTAGAGTTATGATAAAATATTTCCAGGATTAATATAATATAGGTATGTGTTTTCATCCAAAACCCATGCGTGATTAGCTAAGAAACATCCAAACATCATCACATAACATTTATATAATAATATTATTATAGTAGGAAAGTGTAGTGTCAATTATGCGACTGACCATAATTTATACATATAATAAAATTGTAACAGGTCGATGTCTGTACATGGGAGATAAAAAAGAAAAAATAAATTTATGCGACTCTGTGAGTGATATAGAAGCCAAAATTACCGTTTTTAGAATTTTTGTCTGTCTGTCTGTTTGTCTATATGTCTGTTGTTTGTATTGAAACCGCGAGGCACAGCTAGTACCTAAATATTTTTGACAAGATATCCCTATTTTCAAATATGTTATCGCTGGTAATCAACAGAAAGGAGTACCTAAGTACCTACCTACACGTAAGAATTTATTAGGTAGGTATATATTGTTTTAGTTAATAGTTTATTATTTTATTTTATATCAAACAACTAACTAAAACAATATCTCATATTATTCAGTTATAATGAAAATATACAATGGGAACGTAATAAATATTCTATTGTAAGCAATTCGAGCTCGCCTGGTGTGATAAATTCAATTAAACAGCATCAAAATACAGTGTAGTGGCTACGCGAGGCGTGGATAACACTATTAATTTTTTCTACGTTTATCTCGCCGACAGCAACTCTTAATATGTGGTTCTAACGAAATGTGGAGTGCATGCGCCCACGCACGCGTGTGAACCGCCGCGCCGCGTTGCATTTGTCTCGTGTTAGAACTGTTCACGTGGGATGTTTATTATCTTATCTACCTGCTGGTTAATCTGCTACGCTATTTTCATACAGCACAAAGCAGCACACGGATTTTTAAACATAAATAAATGAACATTTAACATAGGTAGGTACCTTATACACGGTGTCGAGCACTCGCCATAGAAGAAAACAGATACGTTCGTTTCCATTCCCGTTCGCCCATTAGCAGTTCACATATTAGGTGGTACTTATCTATTTATTATCTTTCGTAAATAGTCTCACCAGTAATGTATTATCTGTGGTCTTACTTTCGAATAAATGCATTTGCGATGGTGCTACTGAGGGTACATGGCGAAGCATATAATTATGAAGTACTTGTTAAATATCAAAGCAGTAGCAACTATTAACATCTTTGATTGAATGAAAGTTCATAGTAAATGCAGCGAATGTTAATTAAATGTAGAATTGTGTTATTAAACAACTATTTCATAGACAAATAAGTACTTACTTGTATGACTATAAGTTCATTTCATGGAATTTTTAGGGATGCAATGAATTATGATCACTGAGTTTATTTATTTCACTAACTAATTAAATTAGTAGTACGAAGAACTTCCACTATCAGTGGATAGGTATATTTATGAAATTACTTATTTTTTCTGTGCGTGTTCACAAATAACAAACACAACGGCCGGATTTTCGGATATTTCTCTATCATCTGTTTTCACTTTTAAGATTTTTATTTCTCTGCGATATTTATTAAAATAACTCGAAGAATATAACAAAAGCAGGCAGCCATATAAAGTGTGTCATTAGGTTACGTTCCTGCGGTACTTCTGCAGCTAGGGTGGCCAACTATCAGCGGGAGTCGGTCGTACCATTTCTAAAGTCACAGTTATAGGACACGTCCAGATGTGTGCATGACGGTAATTGAACCTGTTTTATGGTAATTTCAGCCAAAAGTAAAAGTGAATGCACTTTTTATTTTACTCGAGTGAAGATTGCGCGTCTTGTGTAGAATGCATACACAAAAGTGATTGAACTTCATATTTATTAAGTACTTTTAATTTTTTTATTATTCCTTCTGCTTCAACTTGTGTGAAGTAGGTATGTTGTATGCTAAAGTTAAACATTCAACTAACTATCCAAATCTGAACTCTTTACTTTGACTACTGGTTTTTTTAGCATCGTCTCGCATATCTGCAGTATTATTTTTTTCGGAAATCCTCGCATAAAAGTTGGTAACCCTAGCCGCAGCCGTTTTTGATAGAGTTATAGCCGATATCCTGTGCCACTGCGGTTTGTGTTACAAAGACGTCCAGCTGAGAAACCTGGAGCGTGACTCGAATAACTAAGCTTGATGGCGCGATCGATCTGCGTACGCAATTAAATAAGTAGTGTCACACACTATCTTACTAATTTGTTTTATTTAATTAGTATATTTGAGAAGTGCATTTTAATAATCCAATAAAAGTAGTAAAAAAGCATGTGTTTTCTACTGTGTGTGTGTGCAATAAAGTAGGTATATTTGAATTTGAAGGAAAAAAATATATTTAATTGTTAATACAAATACTGGCATCGATGAGGCATCATCATAACGCTCGCTATATGACTATGCAGTTAAGGCACGTTTTTTTAACCGACTTCCAAAAAAGTGGAGGTATTCAATTCGACTGTAGGATGTTGTTTTTTTTACAGTAGCCACTCGCCAAAAAGTAATCGCAAAGAGTACCTAAAGCAAATTTCTATTTAAATTTTTTCATATAGGAAATTTAAATAGAAATTTGCTTTACTCTTAACTTGCCTATAGAAGTCCTAAGTGTAACTTCAAAAAGTTGTTAGGCTAAATTATGAATATAGTTATGTTGTTCACAGGATAAAGCAAGGTTTTCGGATACAAGTTGGCAAATTCATCGTACATGGACGCGAGATGGCGATCCGCTTCCGCTGTCACCTCCGCCAACGCGCCCGCTGCCCGCTCAGCTCACCGCTTCCGCTGCTAATGCAACCGCAACGCCCCGATCCGAACAGAATGGCATCTATGACACCATCACAGTAAGCTAATCTTGAATATACCTACTTACTTGATTACAATGAATAAGTTGCACATACGAGTAGTTATTAAATATGAATGACTATTATGTATGTTACTTGATTGACAGCTATTATTAGTGCCTTATGCTGTTCGTGTAAGTACTTAGTTAACATATTTCATTCATTATCATTAAGAAAATGACGTTAGATCGTTATTGCTTTCATTTCAAGGATCTTATAACGAATAATAAAAAACCATAGTAGCTAGGCATTGCGTTCGCCATTTGCATCTACTTTTTTTTTGTGCAATAAAGACTATTATTATAGTAAAAGCATGAATAGTGAAAAAAGTCATAGTGGACTATTTTGATTAAGTTAAGAGCGAAATTGATCGGATGAAACAATGTTTGCATAATGGTCGCATTAATCGTGTCACTAAATCACTGAATAAAAATAGCTATAGACAGCTAAAGCAATGTATTAAAATAGGCGCTTGAGAACTGCATTGGCATCAGTCCCCAAGGCAACCATACCCCGACTTTTGAACCATATAGATTTACATTCAAGCGCTCGTAAATCATAAAATATCGAAGGCCCTGTGCTGGAGCTTAGAAGTGCTGGCGAGTGGAGAGTTCCTGTCGTTTCGCTAACACACCTTTGTGCTCGCACGATCCTAAAATAGGGTTAACGTCCTACACTTGCGCTACCACTAGGATCAACTAAAGTTTCACGGAAACAATTCACAACTCTCGCTCTGTATGCTCTATTTCATAGCGGTCCTCAGCTATAGCTGTATAGATACGTATGTTATAACATTAGCAACAAAATTCTTAGTATTATATTATAATTCTTAACTAAGTAATATTGTAGAAGGTATCTGTATGCTTTAATACTCAGAAGGTAGTGGTATTGGAAGAATTAGACCGGACGCAACGGCCATTTATTACGAGAGCGCTCCGGGGACCACAGTGCGAGATCATTAGTTTTCCGAGCGGCGCCTACGCATCCGTGTTCCGCGTTTCAAACGATTTTCACCGCGCTACAGTTGCGCTAGATGTCTATGGGCGACATAGAGCCATTGTGCTCATGAGAATGCTTAAATTGTACGTACCTACTGAAATTTTTATTTTTTAACATTGAATATTATGGGTACAAAAAAAACGAGAACAGATAGATATCTCAAATATAAATCATAGCAGATTATGTAATCTATTGCGTTAAGCAATAAACATGTTAACCCACGAAAGTGAGTTATTGATTACCTTATTACATTGTTTAAATACCAACAAAATGTTTAACATAAAAAAATTTTGACACAAAGTGACGACATAATTTTAAAATACGATTTAGATACTCAAACTTTCTCCAGTGGCATACGGCCGCCTCGTTACAGTGTGGCTTATCAATGTCCATTTGGTGTGTTCGCTACATCACCAGTAAAATAATCTACGTTAGTAGATTTTCATAATCACTAGCAACGAGCTAGAAAAGCAACGAGGAACGAGTTACCATAGAGAAAATGTATTCAGGGTTGGAGACGACAGTCCAAACACCACGCGGGAGAAATTGCTGGATATCGCTGATGTTGAGTAATATAAATTTTAATACACCAAGCGCCGGAATTAAACGGTAAATGTAGTCTTAGAATGTACCCCTCCGAGCCATTACATCGGTTTCCGCAACGAACGAGTTTCAACCCCGCGTCACGTATAAGTGGATTAATTGAGCCTATTATTAAATTGATGGACCGAACCCACACCTCCTTCCTATTAAAGCAAAAGCGGAACGGTGGGGTTTGAATGTTATAAAGAAGATGTTATTTACTACTAGAGACTTTTTCAGTACTTTATCTTTGATGTACATAACTACATATATATCTAATAAGATAGGCTTAATACCTACACAAAAACAACAAGTACCTACCTACAAATAAAAATGTTTAATTAATAGATTAAGTATGGGTACCACCTACATATACTACCTACCTGGTAGTAGGTATATAGTTATTGGTAAATCTTTATCTTCTTAATATATATAAATCACGTGTCACCTTGTTTGTCCGCGATGGACTCCGAAACTACTGAACGGATTTTGATAAAATTTTGTAACCATTTATAATACGGTCCAATTTAAAAGATAGGATAGTTTTTATCCCGGAATTCCCGCGGGAACTCCGGAATTAATGCGGGGAACTGCTCATCACCGTAAACTACTGTCAGGGGTACAAAGAAGGTCACAGAGTTCTTTTTCCCGGAATTCCCGGGGGAACTCTGAAATTACCGCGGATGAAATCGCCCGGGACAGCTAGTAACTATGTAAAAACGAATTGCTTTTCGTTTGTCTCGCTAAAACTCGAGAATGGCTGGGCTGGATCGATTTGACTGATTTTGATCTTGAAATATTTGTGGAAGTTCGGGGAAGGTTTGACAAGTAAATTAGGCTACTTTGGAGTTCCTGCAGGAATTCCGCAATTCACGCGGGTGAAACCGCGGGGCACAGATAGTTTTTAATAGATATTGTGTAATAGATGCAGATAAGTATAAATTTTTGTATATACCTCATTGAAAGAACAGAACATGTTTGCTAAATAATACTAAACTTGATATTTTATTCTAATAAGTTAACGTTTAAAGTGAATGATGTAATAGGTACGTCTTTTGTGTTGTTTACGCAGCACACAGTATTTAACCTATTCACCGCAAGAATACATTAAATCCATCTAGAAGGCTCACCCAAGTACCTAATACCAACGTGAGTAGAATAGTAAAGCAGTGACTATACCTACATATTTATAGATATTAAAACGATATTGCGAGATAGTGCAAAATTAAACACACACGCAAAAATAAATATGTACTTGAAATGCTATGCTAATGCACTATACGAGATAGCAGCGGTAGCTGTTATGCGTACCTATGTAGCAATAAATTCACCATTTATTTTCTCTACCCCAAGGATAACTTTGACGAATAATTGATATTATGATTTGGTGAGCTTTGATTGAAGCCAAAAATTTAAATTTATTATATTTATATTTCATAGTAATGGAGTCTATAATATAAGCTAATCTATTTGGTTATAATCTTTGAAAGAATAAGATTAATTAACGTATACATACGTCACTACGTTGGAATGCTGCGAGTTGTATACCTACCAACGTAACTGCGCAAACGGCATGAAATCATAATGGCTTCTCGTCTTGGTCATCTCGTATACGTGAAAACGTCGGAGAATTGAGCAAAATTATTTCTATTATTAAGATTTTGCTCAATTAATGCTGTCGAACTAAGTTTGTTGGTACCCAAATAGCTTAGGCTACAGATATATGAGAAATAATAAATAATTTTATTGATGAATTCTAAATTGAGTTACCCCAGCTTCGCTGAAGAAATATTTTATATCACGCTTCGTTATTAGTATTATCATACCGTCACCTCAACTCACTTAAATGGTTTTATTGTAGTCAGTGAGTCGAAGAGATTCGGCGGTGAGATACTCGTAGATCGTTGTCTGTTGCGTTCCTGATGGTTCAAATACGAGACCACCCGTCGATGACGCGAGATAACAATCGTCGGAGTCAGGTGTCAGTAGTAACTAGTAGTGTTCGGTGGTGCAAGTGCAAGTGTGACGATCGTTGTCGTAAATTAAATTCGACACGTAAACAATAGGCGCTGCGTCTGTCATGTCGCCACGACGAATTGAGAAAACTCCCGCTGCGAAGCGATAGATTCTACACATGCGAGGTTGTTAACGACGTAAATGACGAATGTGGTATTAAATGGGTAATCGAATCACAGAATAGATAGATGGGGAATTAGCTTAGTTTAGTGTGAAAAATTGACAACCACTGAAGCCGTCTGATTTTTGCACATAAAGATATTCGTCACGCTCTGCACGGACATTCATTAAGAAATGTATTAAAACCCCATTTTTTTACGTAGGTATTCGTATCTAGTTTACCAACTTAGGCTGTTTTTGAAATTGGTGCGAGGAGTATTATAAAAAATATGCCAGCGAAGGATTTTTTGGGATATTTTGAACATTTGCTCATATAACCGTGGTGCGCTTGCCTCTCCCACAGCGCCTCAGCTCTGTGGTTATTACCTATGCGTGTATTAATTTCTCTGTGCCTATATAACTAACCAGCTAAGTTTATTAGGTAACTACCTAATCTTTAAAATATGGGAAGGAAAAAAGTTCAACATGTTCATCTGATTATGTCAATACGTATACTTGTCCTTCAAAAAGCATTCTAGAATCAAGGCAAATAAAGTCGATCGAATGGGCCACGAGAAAGTCTGTTATCGCTGGAGGATAAAAACCAGTAAAAGCTTTTAGCAACAGCTCATTGTCAAAGAAGCCGCGAGGTCGGGTGACTCGGGTGTGGTCAGGGTTTGTCAGATAACCAACTACTAGTTAACTGATTAGGCAGTGATCGCGAAACTTTCTCATGATAGCTGAGGGCCAATTTTGCTCAAACAAAACAGAGAACTGCACCGTTCTGGTATCTATAAGGGTCTTCGCTCATATACTCCCAGCACAATGGTCGATTATCTAAATATAAGTGCGCCGGTGTCAATATTTACGGGGAGACTCTTATTGAAGTGGGATCGGCGCGGTTTTGTGTACTGCGCGAGCTGAATCGACCCTCTGACAATACAACAGTAGGTTGCCGCGTTGGATTGTGATGGCGGCGCTTGGGCCCAGCCGCCCAACGATACGTGCCGATGCCTGAATCTGCGCGGCGCAGCGATGCGATGGCGCCTAAAAATTAGAAATTTGCGTACAAACGATCATTTTGATAAGTAGATTATGCAAAGGTATTTTACAAACATTGTGAATTTCAGGTCTGACAGAAAGATAAACTAACGACAAACGAAAATTGTTTTTTACTCCCGATAAATATAACGAAATAAGTAACCAACAAAATAAATTGTAAGTACAAACCTCCATTCGAAACTTGTTACGGAACTTCGGTTTTTTAGACGGCCGAAGGGGCATTTTGTTTTGCTTACTGCGTAGTTATACTCGTAATCCAATAATTAGAGAGTAGGTATATAGGTCTTTAAATTAATAGTATCGATTTGATTCTATCTTTTGTAATATGTATAACGACAATAATTATACCCACTGTCACTGTACTGTATAGTACTTAGGTACTGTTACTTTAAAAGGCTTCTCGAATGATTGTAGTAAATGAGTATTGACGTTTATGAATATACAGAGCCGTCGGAGAAATGACTATGGGCTGGGTTACTTTCCGACGTGATTGGCAAGCACGACTTGCTTAATGCCTATTAACTTTGTACCTACCACCTTTGTAACTTGTAGTACCAATGTCTCTGTATTATCCTTATCTATCTATACCTATATGTATCCTACTAATCTTACTAATATTATAAATGTGAAAGTGTGGATGTTTGGATGTTTGTTACTTAATCACACAAAAACGGCTAAACAGATTTGGATGAAATTTGGCATGAATGTAGCCTTTGACATGGAAAAGAACATAGGCTACCTTTTATCCCGGAATTCTCGCGGGACCTCCGAAATTACCACGGGTGAAACCGTGGGGCACAGCTAGTTGTATATAAAAGCGAAAGGTCACTGACTAAATACGAAATCTCTAAAAGTACTTGGTTTGTGAAGCAGAAAGGCATGTTGATAGTTTTTAAGTAGGAGACGTAAGCTAAGAACGAATTTCACCGGAATCCCTGGTTTCCCCAGGAACTCCCAAATTAACGCGGGTGAAACCACATAGAACAGCAGGCTAGTACAAAGATCACCCCAATTTTTTTAAGTTTCCTTGAGCTAAATATATTTTTTTTAAGTATAAATAATACGCTATCCACTTACAGTAGGTACCTACAATCCGAATACTGACTTAGGTTATCCAAACGCTCAATTTTTAAATCCTATCAACAAAGTTTTACTTTATTGTGAGAGATAATCATTATCAACCGATAACCACTTATGTATGTCTATTAATGACTCATTCATTAATATATTTGTGATGCAGTGTTGTCATGTTGCTATCGAATGCAGGAAGACAATATTATTATACGGTGATAAACGTGAGAACCGGCTTCAAGTCTTTGGCGTCAAACGTCACGCGTGCCGCCACGCCGCCCGGCGGATTCGGGGGAATATGAAGCGCTTGGACGACAGAGCTAATGGAGGGCTGGCACTAGGCATTTTTAGAAAATGGTTGTCGTGGTTAGTTTCTTACCTATTTCAATTGATGGTTTCTTACACTACCCCTACTTTAATTTATTATAATTTTTTTTTCTACAGATATTTAAATGCTTTAACACGTTCACTGTCTAATGACTCCAAAAGTCATGTTTGTGCCACACTTATAATATACGTCTATGTCTCTGGCTAGAGTCATATTCCAGTAATAAACTCTACGTCGTTTCATTTTTATTCACATATCTATGACCCCATTTGGAGTCATAAAGCGTTAAATAAAGTAATAAGTACTATAATAATACTTTTTGGATCTTTTTACCTACTAGTACGTTCTAGTAAGTAAGTCTTCTCTTCTTCATTTACCGGCACAATGAGGGCAATTACAGACAATAACGTGAAATGTGAACGGGTCAAGATTTTAACTGTAGAACTATTAAAAATTGCGTTCGTATAAATTCTACATACCTACATATAGTTCCTATAATCTCAAGGTATTTTCCAATATTTACGATTCATGTAGAGTCGACATACAGATTAAATGCTTTTTGTTATTAGAAAAAAAAACAGCATTAATTTATCATAATTATTTATTTGGACAGTTCTGACAACCCTATTCGCATCGCCGCCCGCGCATCTGTTTGTTTACGGAAACGCATCGTGTGCACCATTCACCACAACGGACGGCACCGACCGCGCCGTTACGTTTATACATTCGTAGAAGTTCGGTAGCGTGTCTAATAATAATATTATGTTGTTTAAATAAATAAATAAATATATTTTTTCGGGTCATCGTCTGCTATTTAGGCTATCATTAACAAAATTGAGCAAGCTGTATATTGCTCTATAATTAAATAATATAATAATAAACTTGTCACAAATTCACAATTGGTTGATCCATTGTTATTACGGTTCAGTCACTCCGGCTAAAACAAGGTATGCGAATTATCATCTTATTTTACTGATTATTAAAAAAAAAGTTATTTATAGTTTTCTGAAGGTCAGTTGTTTTCTATTTAGTTTTTTCTTCTTATAATCTATCTACTATACGTATTGTAACTGAGTTGATTTTTCTGAACTACTCTCACTTGATAAAAAAAATTAACTATTTCAAAATTGATTCCACATAAAAAGGCTTTATTGTTCCTAAAACAATTTCACTGTAGTCTGTACCTACCCACTCCCAGGGCTCGGATTTCCCTATAGTGTCCCAGTAAAAAAAGTACTTAACTTCATATAGTTACTTAACTTAATAGAACAATATGATCTGAGCTAACTCGGATGACCACTTTATTCAATTTTGTTTTGTTGGAAAACGGTGATCACTTGTAACGATGGTCGTTTTCAAACAAATTAAACTATATAAGTTATACTTAGGCACTATGTACGTAATGGTCTTGTGCTTGGTAATGAAAACAATGTAGGGAGATAAAATATGCTAAAACGCTAAAGCAATTGCAAACATTTGTAACTAACTCTGCTATTTTTGCTGTACCTATTATGGGCCGATATTAAGTCAAAACTATACGTTGCACTAAGAGGGCATGCACTGAATTCATCACGAACCCCTAGCAGTACGCGTATTCAATCAAATCATGGAGAGCGTCTCCGGTTGCTTAGCAACGCGGCGTCGCCGGAGCGGCGAGCGCCGGGACGCTGCTGTGGGTACAGACGGGACGTGTAGACTCTAGAGCAGAGCCGGCCGGCGCCAGTGCCTCTCCCGACGCCCCGCGACTTCCACCGCTGCTGTGTGACGAACTTACCAACCACGCAATACCATCGCGATGACGTCCGAAATCAGTGTAGTGCAGAGCGTAGTGTAGTGACGCATTCGAAAATACCTAACTTATCATCTGTTTAGTTTTTCAAGTGTTAACAAAATTATAATATAATAATATCGTGGAAAAAGTGAGATGAGAAAATTCATATTTTAACCATCAATTTTTGTTTGAATATTTTTCATTCAAACTTTCCCCTCTAATAGTGACGTATACAAATAGTAAATCCCATGATAATTCTAAAAACAGAATCATAAAAATCGGTTTATAAACAAAGTAGTTAAGCTTGAACAGGCTTGAACCTCCTTTTTTGAACTCTGTTAAAAATAATGATACATGCATGAATTTGACAAAGTTGTTGTAGAGGTCATGTTTGCAGCTTCTAAACTTGAATGATTGAAAAAGATTTCTCCGATGACGCTATTGGATATTGTTTTAGTAGTACTGCAGCCTGCAGCACTTACATTTCTATTAAAACAAAACAAAGAAAACAAATGGTGCTGAATCGCAGTAAATCGGAATGAAAGGATGTCTCGACGGTAACGTCTGTGACTGCATTCTGCTAACATGTGACTGTCTTTTACTTATACGAGCTCATCTCCGAGGTCATTCACCTCTGTTTGCATTAGACACGCGCCTTTGTCGGGAAGGTCAGGGTTATCCATTATTACATTGGACCATTATCCTTAAAAACGTTTTAGCTACGGACCATTCGATTAATCTCACTGATATTTTGAATAGTTAAATTACTACTACGGGCTACGTAATCGAATCTTGCAGCATTTTGTGTAAGATAGTTGAGATGACGTTTATTAATTGTAGTCAAGACTGATTGTTTGATACTCGAAAGGTGTAAGTTTTTTTTTCTTTTGAAGTTTTTCTTTAGGTGTATGAGTATGTCGCAGTGCAGGGGCAGAAGCGCATGCCCAATGGTGCCTGGACAGGCAGGAGTCGCTCTTCAAGCGCAAAATCGAGATTGCTCTTGCATTTTCACAAACTGCACGTTGTTGCGATGTGAAAGTACCTTTGAATATTTCTCCTAGACAAATAGTGCCTCATTAAGCCCTGTCTGAAAGAGAAAAGGAATGCCATGCAGCCTTTTGAGAGCTACGAGTATTTAAAGAAACGAGATTCTAGTTATTATAACCGATTAATAGGTTTCTTTATCATAATATCAACAATAGTTGTCAACTTTTAATTTTAATCGAATAACTATTACCTTTCAGGTACATAGACATTTTAAGGTTTTCTATGAACAAAAGATTACTGAAAAAAAATAACAAGCTAGGCAGCTCCTCACATTATCCTTTGCACAAAGATAATTTTATCACGACATAGGTACCTATACCGTATACGATCTTTTCAGAAAGTAAGCAATATTTAATACGTTTTACTTGCAAGTGAATGATGTAGAGATAAATATCTGATAGAAGACAAGCTACTTTTGGCTGCTGCCGCAGAACAGACGGAAAAATATAGCGAGCGACGTGGAAAGTCTATAGCACGCGAGCGGCGAGAAATAACTTATAATTGATTTAATGTCAGATATTGGAACCTGTCATGTGGATTGAACACAGATTGTGGGTAGAATGCGTTAGCAATGCGTGGCCGCATGCGGTGTGCCAACGGCTCTGACGCGGCGCGCGCGTTGCACAGACTGGCATTCGCGCTTTGGCGGGCCGCTTTCCATCTGCAACGCGGTGTGGGGGCGGGGGAGGGGGCAGCTGCCAGGTCCCGCACCCGCGACCACCAACACAGGAAACGATCATCGGTGTGTCTCGTTGATATACAATAATTTTGGTGAAAATTTAGACTAACGTGCCTAAATTCAACACATTTTTCACATTCGTATCTCATAATAATAATTTTATAATTAAACTTATTTACCTACCTATATACGAATAACGACGGATATTTCGGTGCGCGGAAAAACCTAAAAAGGTTTGTGTAGCACTGTCAAGTTGTTACAATGTTTGTAAATTGGTAAATAAATAAATAAATAAAGTCATATCTGTTTACTCTCATGAATATTAAATAAAATATAATTTCAGAAATGTATTACTATGAAATCTAAGAGTAACTCGACTGGCATACCTACGTGTAACACCGTAGCCCATAACGTCGCCTACCATCAGGCGAGAATCGAGGTAAACGTCTGACCAATGTTGAGGAAAAAAATATTTGTTTGAACTCGATAAAAGCCCGTAAACGTCCAGGGTTTAAATCGGGTTGATTGCTCATCTACCTATATATGTATATACATGGCGTAAGCGTATCAGTGAGCAGTATTGCGATGGCTGCAGTAATCACTTAAGCCGCACCTAGCGCGGGCAATTTATCACACTTATTGACTCGGACGCGTCCATCCGATCGCGATAGTGCTCCGAGGCGCAAAGGGGCAATTCTACTCATTGCGTTCTTGCATTGTTTAGGGTCTTTCCTCATATACCCTTGTCGCTACGGTCGATCGACATAATGCGTGTATGCCAGTATCGATGTATGTGGGAGACCTTTATTAAGGCGGGAGTGCAGAAATTGTCCCTCAAGCGGCTCTTGTATCCGTTGGACGTATGTATGTAAGCTGATATGCCGCCACGGTTCACCTTTATTACCCGACTTATCCGACATTTCTATTATAATATATTATTACTAAATAGGTATTGTTTTAAGCAATATAACTTTGAACAATTATAACTAAGCAGTAAAGATATCTGATATAAAATTGTAAGCTCATATAGCAGTCAATGTACTTTGCTGTTATACTAACAAAACATCATCACGGCATTCAGTGATTGTAAAAAAAATCATAAAGTTCATTGTAATGATAAAATTTTTATCTGAACTAATTGTCATATGTGTAAATAGTATTTAAGCGTTTTATCCTTTCTATCCTCTAATATTATAAATACGAAAGTGAGTTTGTTTGTTTGTTACGCATTCACGCCTTAACAGCTCAACCAATCATCATGAAATTTTGCATGCCCGTTGTCAGGGGTAGTTACAGAGAAGGACATAGGGTACTTTTTATCCCAGAATTCTCGGGAAATCCGATATTGCCGCGGGTGAAACCGCGGGGAACAGCTACTTCTATATATAGAGGTACCTACATATTATATGTTTTATAGACAGGGTAACTTTAGACGTGTTAGTTCATTTCTATGCTGGATGATGAATTACATAAAACTAAATTAGCTTTGAAATAAAATATGTCCGCTGCCGGCTTCAAACGCGATTGCTTGAAGAAAAAAACAACGAGAATTAAATTACGCTTTTGATTCCTTCTTAATGATAGCTCCGACCTTGTGTGAGAACATCTTACGGATTAGATATGCTACAAGTTCTCAGCTTTATCTTTGATTTTCTGAGTGACTTTGTTTGAAATTTTGACGGACGACGCCTTTGAATTTTTCATTTTATTGTATTAGGTACGGGCAGTGAGCGCTCCCGCCACCCCTGCGGCGCCGCCTTTTGGACGGGATGATGTATGTATATTGATTCAGTAATAGTTTCTTAGATATATTACTTCGAAAATTGTATCCATGATATATTAATCATTAATACTGAAAATGCGAATTTGATTTTGTTTGTTTGTTACGCTTTTACACCTTATCGATTCTCAAACGATCATCGTGAAATTTTGCATACAGTTGGTTAGGGGTACAGCTAGAAGGAGATAATAGTAGATTATGCACCGAGGGAGAAAAGCACTGTCTTACGTCAACGGCGGCATATTGAACCCTGAGCGTAACGATGGACTCTAGGGTTAATCCCCGAGCGCAGCGAGGGTATTTTAAATATAACTCCCGAGTGAAGCGAGAGAGTTATGTAGAGTCCTGAGTGAAGCGAGGAGTTTAAAAGCTGCCCGTGACGAAGACAGGCTTTATCCTCTAGGTGCATTCTCTACTTTTCATACCTACTGCAAGATATAAATCCTCTTTACATTTATATCTCGAAGAAGGTATGAAAAGTAGAGTATGCACCTCGAGGATAAAGCCTATCTTTGTCACGGGCAGCTTAGCTTCACTCAGGACTCTTACGCTACGCTCTGGGATTAACTCTAGAGTCCATCGTTACGCACAGAGTTCCATATGCCGCCGGTGACGTAAGACAGTACTTTACTCCCTCGGTGCTTAATCTACTATATCATCACGGAATTTCCGTGGGAACTTCAAAATTAACGTAGGTGAAACCGTGGAGAACAGCTAGAGTAACTTTGTCTATCTGTAATGAAATTTTGCAATACACATCCTCAAGAGTACTACAGAAAATAACTTATGGTATTTTTTATCCCGAAACCCTCGCGACGGTCGTTCTGCTCGCAGCGAACTCGTGGCGGGAGTGGACTTAGCCCATCTATACCCACTCCATATTTGGCTTATCACCGACTTCAAACCGATCAGTAGTAGCACAAACCAATAACAATATTAAGTACTTACGTGTATTTTTGTCTTTTGGATTAAATCGATATTTTGTTATTTTTAACTTTTTGCAGATCCTCCTTTTTGAAAGTTAAAAATTAAAAATATCAACTCAAATGTACATATTTTGCATCTGCTAAGTTAATCGGATCACATCAGTTCCTACAGCATTGCTAGCGATGATATTAATGCAAAGAGAGTTTATTTATTCCAAGTTGTTAGCTGTGGGCCTGTGAGGAATCAACCAAAGATCAACCTACACAATTTCAGAATTTGTAACACTTCCCTGAGCACTTTCCCTTTAATTTCAGTCATCTTTTGTGTCTATTTATTTTGACACTGTTGACGACTAACCTCTTCTCTGACTGGCCGCTTTTTATAAGGTTTTTTTAATGTGTTTTTTAAAATATTTACGGTTTAAAATTAAAGGCAGTCTTTAATTTTTTTCCTATTGTTGTCAAAATGTAACGGAATGTTGCATTCTCTTTTTATTCTCTCAAAAATTTAACAAATGAAAGTTCTCATCTAGAAATTTTAAGCTTAATTAGGAATAGCATATTTTGTTGTATTTAATTTTAAACAATTTTTGTGACCTGAATTTTTGTGATCTGGTGATGATTATCTACCTAAAGTGAAAAAAAAAATGTACCTAATACATACGCAACGCTCGTCATCAGTCAGATTAGCCCGGTCGGCCGTCTTTGAGATATTATGTTGTAATGATGTGTCTGTGGGACTAAAATCTTTAACTTTGACTTGCATAATTCCACACTTAAGGCGCTTACAGCACCCGCACTCAAAATAGCGATACTATACTGCTTTATATTTGACATCTTCTAAGATAATATTCTCAAGAACACGATTTAAAGGAAATTAAAAATGTACCTAAATTTTCTTCTTTTTATTCCTATAGCCTTACGCATATAATATCTACCTTTAGAGCAAAATAAATGCACATATTTCTATTCGTATCGTTTATCATATAGATAGATATGGGTATTAATTTTCAAAAGAGTTTTATGTGGAAACTTATAACATCATCTTATTCACCAAAAGCCAAGTCAAAGTTTTTGAGTCCTTATCAAACACCAAAACCATATTTATACGTATTTTCATTAGAAATTATTTAGAAATAAGTGTCGTATCCGCATTCCGCAGTCTTCGATTCCCGCCAAAATCTCTTGAGAATTGAGAAGCAATCTTATTATTTTTTTTTTTTTCAGAATGGCACCCGATCGGCCAGCTACCCGGCGGCGGGCGCGAGCGGCGGCCCCACGGCGACGAGCTGCCCGCGGCTAGACCTGTGCTACGTCGCCGAGCGCATGCTGGCGCTGTATTTGCCAGATCGTGACGCACAAGCCGAAGCACAGGCCGCGCACATGCTCACCAATAAGCACGGAGAGCATTTCATGGTAAGAAAAAAACATTACCGAACATTTACTAGTTTCTTATGTATGAACGTAGTAACCTATATCATAATGTATATGTAGCAAGGTGGTCTATATAGAGACGAATCAGAAAGTATATAATATATGAGATCATGTCTACGGGACATTGCGTAGTAAAAAAGTATTACTCGCATAATTACCAACCTGCACAAAATTTTCACGATTATTTTTTTTACTTCCTAAATTAATTTTATGTTTTCACTATAGATATTTGAGACAAGAATCGTATACTGAACACTCTTCTTCAAATACTTCCCTCGTTTAATCTGCCATCCTGTATGGTTTTTTTTAAATTGTACTTGGCACGTAGTATTTACATTTGCCTTTTGCATTTTAGCAGATTAGCATTTTGTATTGAGTTGTATATAATATTGTATGTTTAACGTAAAAAATTGCAGGTTTTCGAGGTGAGCAGCGTCGAGGGCGGCGGCGAGGCGCGCGTGGCCCGCGGCGTGTTCGGGCGCGCGCGCTCGCTGGGCTGGGCGGGCGAGCTGGCCCCGCCGCTGGAGCGGCTCTGCGCGGCCTGCAAGCACATCGAGAGCTGGCTCGCGGCGCATCCCAAGAACGTTGCAATACTACTCGCATGGTAACTTTGCCATTGCTTTTTCGGAGATGCGATATTGGAATAAATATTAGTATTTTATTAACTTTCCTCGCGTTGTTTTCGGAGTTCCAGAGGGATTTCTGAAATAAAAAGTACCATATGTCACTAAGGAACACTAGTGGTTTTTGAGATTAATGAATAATAATCTATATATCTAATAATCTATACAAAAAATCAAATAGGTAT
Source organism: Zygaena filipendulae (assembly GCA_907165275.2). NCBI lineage: Eukaryota > Metazoa > Arthropoda > Insecta > Lepidoptera > Zygaenidae > Zygaena > Zygaena filipendulae. The sequence goes on from OU015649.1 coordinate 8,259,871, forward strand.
AAATAAAATCTAATAAATAAAAACGGCCATAGTGCAAGAAAATATCGGATGAATTTTGTACGGAAACTAGGCCTGATATACCTTCACCTTAAACCAATTAATTTCCTATTAATATCCGCATTTTAATATTTGTTTTTTTTATTGTCTTTATTAAACTGTATATTTTAAAACTGTGTACCTATTCTGTTACAATTTAAAATTCAAATAAAATAGTTTACGTATAGGTACCGGTATAATTATGAAGGTTCTCGGTGGTACCACTGGTTCACACCCTTCACCCCGAAATTAACGCGAGTAAAATCATAGGAGATCAGCTAGTCATCAAGAAGAAGACAGACGTACACATACGTATATTAGATGTATAGGATGGTTAAGGTTTTTTCGGTTTGGGTGGATTTTATTTACAACAAGAAGACAGCTAGGTACCTACATAGTACGTATTTTTGATATAATTATATGGCGACCCCTATGACAAGTCACGAACTTATACAACGAAGCGACGCGCGACGAGTACTAAGTTCTGAATCGCGCTAACGAAGTTTTCACACTGCGCTGCATATACGACCTGCGACGATATATCACCCGCTCCCGCTACAATTATATAGGAGATACCACAGAACAGATGTATGATTATGCTTTTACTTAGTCACCGTTCAAATTCACAGTTTGGGGAATATTGTGGTAAATATACTTGGGATGGCAGCAAAAGAAGTTTTGGGCAAGTTAGAGCATTTGCTCTAACTTCCTTTGCAACGGTGTGGCGAGCTGCCCCGCCTACATGTCCTCTCTAGGATATACCGGATGGATGAATATTGTATAGGATAGTTCTGGTATTTCGGGTTCTGGTTAGTATCCAGTAGGTATAGGTATGTGGTTAACGTGTATGGTTTTATTTTAGGGGGAGCAGAGAACGGCTAGGTGTGTTGGTGGCGGCGTACATGCACTACTCAGCCATATGCGGTGCGCCCGAGCACGCGCTCGACAGATACGCGATGAGGAGGTACCTCGACGATCGAGTACCGGTCTTCCACCTGCCATCCAACAAGAGGTAATTTATAACAGGAAAACTATTACAATGTAACTTTTTTTCCATTTTGCTGATAACTTAAACTTTTTTTAAATTTAAATAAAATGAGATTCGAACCCGTTCATTTTGGAAAACCGGATGACATAGATACTACAGCATAAATTTTCTCGCAACCTTGCCGGGGACCATGGCCCCGTAAAGGAGTTTACTTTATTCTATTCCGTAAATTTGTATTACTTTAAATTGTTCATTCTAATTGTTTCCCCGCGTTGATTTCGGAGTTTGTGAATGTCAAGGAGTTGTGATGTCCTTTCTTGTACCCCTGACAACGTATATGTAAAATTACACGATGATCGGTTGAGTAGATATCTAACCCGTGAAAATGTAAAAGACAGACAGAGTTTACTTTCGCATTTATGATATTAGTATGAATTTTTCATTACTCATACTCGGAAAGTAGGTCTGAAGTTGCCTGAGAAGCGGGTTGAAAGTAACCCTTTTCAGCCCTAGGGAGAATCGCTTTCAACTGACAACTGTCAAATTATTAAAAAAAAACTAGGTCTATTTTCACATTTCTATTGAACCATGTTTCAACTTTCTATACAGCCAGCGCGATGTAAAATTGAAATAACGTAAAGTTTAAGTAGGTATTAATTAAAATAAAATTCACTCACTGTTTCTTAAGCTAATTCCTATTTATATTTTTTTATTTTCTTTAATTAATACTTAATAATTAAAGAATAGTACATTGTTATCCTAGGGGTGAAAGTAACCGAGGGTAACACTGTGCTTTTCATTACGAATGCAAGGAAAGTCAAAATAAAAATAGGAATTAGCTAAAGAAAAAATGAGTGAAGATCGGATAGTCGCTTGACACTTTCCCACCTATTTCTTTTTCTTTGGCCGGCTAGCTATTCAGCCAGTATTTTTTATTTACATTGTGGCGACCTAAAAAAAATATTATCTTTAATTATTAAGTATTAATTAAAGAAAATAAAAAAAATAAAAATAGGAATTAGCTTAAGAAAAAGTGAGTGAATTTTATTGGTAACGCCAATTGGCGCCAAACCCCGTCTCGGGACTAAATAAGTTACTTTCACCCCTAGGATAACAATGTACTATTCTTTAATTATTAAGTATTAATTAAAGAAAATAAAAAAAATATAAATAGGAATTAGCTTAAGAAAAAGTGAGTGAATTTTATTTTAATTAATACCTACTTAAACTTTACGTTATTTCAATTTTACATCGCGCTGGCTGTATAGAAAGTTGAAACATGGTTCAATAGAAATGTGAAAATAGACCTAGTTTTTTTTAATAATTTGACAGTTGTCAGTTGAAAGCGATTCTCCCTAGGGCTGAAAAGGGTTACTTTCAACCCGCTTCTCAGGCAACTTCAGACCTACTTTCCGAGTATGAGTAATGAAAAATATTTTTTTTAGGTCGCCACAATGTAAATAAAAAATACTGGCTGAATAGCTAGCCGGCCAAAGAAAAATAAATAGGTGGGAAAGTGTCAAGCGACTATCCGATCTTCACTCATTTTTTCTTTAGCTAATTCCTATTTTTATTTTGACTTTCCTTGCATTCGTAATGAAAAGCACAGTGTTACCCTCGGGAGAAAGACTTATTTACTCCCTCGATCTATTGGCGCCCTCGCTACGCTCGGCGCCAAACCCCGTCTCTGGACTAAATAAGTTACTTTCACCCCTAGGATAACAATGAACTATTAAATTACTACCAATAATATTTTTCTACCTAGTAACTTGATGTGGTTTCCGTTCGGCCAGGTACATCGACACGTTCGCTGGCCTGCTGGCGGGGCAGATCCGCGTGAACGCGGCGCCGCTGCACCTGACCCACGTGAGCGTGGCGGGCGCGCTGCCCCCCGCCCCCGCCACCGCCGCGCCCACCGTCGCCTTCCTTAAGATATACGAGAACCTCGTCTGCGTTTACACTTCGGGTAAGACGTAGCCATGATCTTCGTCAATAGTTGAGAACCTATCTTCAAACACGCAATTCCGGTAAGCCCGCTACAAGGTGGACTTGGTGAAGGGCGCGGGACGCCATTGGATGCGGGAAGCGCAGGACCGGCCGTTGTGGCGATCCTTGGAGGAGGCCTATGTCCAGCAGAGGACGCCTTTCGGTTGATATGACGATCTTTAAGTAAAAGGTTTAACCCACTTCCAAAGCATGTCAGATTATTATGGAGAGCTTCTATCACCGAAACATATAGAGCTAATCAGAAAAAAAGTGTATTAAACTGCAAGCATTTTAAAGTGACCCTGATGACTAAGTAAACACTATTGTTTTGCTATACTTTTTTAAAAATAAATGTAAAAAAAACAATTAAAGATTTTAAATATCACTCAACAGCTAGACTACTGCGAGTTTTAAACACATATTTAACATTGCGTCATAATATGGGATTGGTGTCAACTTTCAATTGTTTTATTGAGCTTTTTGTTATTTTTCTGTGAAGGCTTGTACATGGTGAGCGGCGGCGGCTGGACCGTGGGCGTGGGCCGGCTGTCCCTGCGCGGCGACGTGGCGGTGCGCGCGTACCGGCGGCCGGCGCAGGCGCACGCACTGGCCGCGCAGCCGCAGCGCCAGCTCGTGTTCGCGTGTCAGTTCCACACGTGCGCCGTCACCGATCACACGCTATCCTTCACCAAGCAACAGCTCGACTATGCCGTGCACGGTAATACAATGCTTACTAAACTACTAAGTGTTCACCGGCGGCACTAAATACGTTTTGTTTTAAACATACTCTCACAAGATTAATAAAAACTAATATACGTACTTAGGTAATATTATAGTTTTCATATCACACGACAGACATTCAACGTCCCTTGAGTATCTCTGTACCTACACACGCTGAATTCTATGCTGCTTTTTGGGCATGCCACCCGTACTATCTATTATTTTATAGTATCGTACTATAATGGGCATGTTGACTAATTTTTATTTTTTAGTCCGTCTTGTAGATAATTAAAAAATATTGAACACGTATTTTTTCTTTTTTTACGTAATCAAAAAATAACGGCGATATATTGAGTTGAAATTTCGCGTGACGTCACTATTCTGACAGTTTGTATGGCTGTTTTGCGGTTAGTGACGTCACGACCTCCTCATCCTAAACTTTAATGCGCTTTATCTCTGTATATTTTAATTTATTTAAAATAGCAAAAAATACGGGTCTATTGTTTTTTTATTTTCTAACTGACGGACTAATTAGAATTTTGATTTTCAAAAGTAGTCAACATCCCTATTATTTTAGTCGATTGTACATTAATTTATTTAGGTAAGTAATATAAGAAATACTATATTATTATCGCCAAATCAACTGTCGCGCTTTTTTATATTACCGAACTGTGGTTAGAATGCAACGCAGCGCAGAGAATTTCAAAACATGGAAAAATAAATAATAAAATTAAAAATGAATATATATTATTTTTTTCCGAATATCTCCAAAAATACTGTACCTATATTTGCAATGTTTTGAAGAAAATAACAAGGTTTTCCTCCAAAATCCTACTTGCTCCCATGATTTGCATAAGATATTATGTAATAATTATATGTATTTTTAATTCGATGGTTGGTTATTTATTATTAATTATCGTCGTGTAGACCCGTCGTTCCCCGGCGACGGCGCGGTGGAGCTGGTGTTCGCGCGCGGCGAGGGCGGCGGCGGCGCCGCGCCCGCGCCCACGCCCGCCGCCCCGCTGCGCGCCGCGCCCGACGCGCTCGCACGCGCTGACTCGCTTGACCACCTGCGCCCGCTCTCCACGCTCACCGACGATGATCCCGGTGAGTGCCCATTGCCCACTGCCTAGAACAGCCCCCTTAGCCGAGTTGACAATCTATTATCGTTACCGCATAGTTTCTTCCTTTTGTGATATGTTTCATGCAGTGGTGCACATTATGCAGATGTTCAATAAATAAACTAAGAAACGAAATCGTTAGATCACGTGGTCACGCACGGACTTTTGATTGGACGATTTTACCTGACCACGTGATACCTATGACGATTCGTTACTTAATTTTCAATGCATTAATAAAAATGTATTATTATAGATTGTCAACTTGGCTAAGGGGGCATGACCCTTATTCACTATGACCATAACACTGGTTTTTCCCTCGTGCTCAAAGAAGTTTCACTTAAAAAAATACATTAATTTATAATATTTAGGTATTTGGAGCGTTTGGGATTGTTTTAGAACGCGCGTTATGGGCAAGGAATGTTGTTGGTCACCGTGAATTTAAGGGTCCAGCTGTGTCAAACTAGAGACATCTATAAAATTAAGGTTAGGTATGCAAGCTAAAATAAAATGCAAAAAAATGACATGATTTAGGAGATCCGCGTACGGCGATAGAAGTCTTACGCCTCATCCTTCTATTCCTTTATAAAGTTGTCTTTTGAAGATTAAATCTTAAAATATTTTTTAACAATTCTTTTCCTAAGATTCGATGCATGTATTCGGTGGAATCGATCAAATGTTCCGTAAAAAATAATAAGAATTTAACGCTATATAGTATTATTTTTCTATTTTATTTTAAATATTTTTGTGTTTTGTGATACTCGAGTTTTAAACTAAATTAAAACTGGGCGTAATAAAGTGTCGCAATAAAATATGGGTTCAAAATATTAGACCTATCTCAAGTTGCTATCTGATTCACAAACCAATGATATTATAATATTATTCAGTTAAAAAAATAATATATTGGTATGGAACACTCGGTTGGAATGGAACGAAGTTCTTTTCACAGTGTATTTTTGATTAACATATACAATTAAAGGAATTAATAGCGTCTGAGAGCAATGAAATGCAATTTTTGATATTTATGAACCAATAACAAGAGGTATTAATAATCAACAAAATGTCAGCCATAAAGCCAGTACTCAGGGTCCCCGAGGCAAACAATAGAACTCTATGTACCTATGTATCATCAAAAAAAAAATTGGGGTTTATTGCAACGGTCGGCATTTTAGCCTAATTGTAAGTATTAATTTCTAGACGATTCTTTTTAATTGTTAAATTTTGTTGCATATTTTTATTTTTAACTAGCTGTGCCCTGCGGTTTCACCCGCAGTGATTTGGGAGTTTCTGCGGGAATTCCGGGATAAAAAGTACCCTATGTCCGTCTCTGTACCCCGTGCACAACGTGCATGTCAAATCCGTTTAGCTGTTTTTGCGTGATTGAGTAGACGTATGCGAGGATAAGAGCTCGAAAGCGCATTTTCATCCGACTTGCTTCAAATTTATCGTTCCTGCTCAGCTCCTATGTGTCTTAGCGTTATGTCGTATAGCCTATAACCTGTCCAGGAGTATGGACTACAATCTTACCAAGTTTGGTTAAAATCCCTTCAGTAGTTTTTGACCCATGCGTGCACATACAGACAGACAGACAGACAGACAGACAGACAGACAGACAGACAGACAGACAGACAAAAAATTTACTGATTGCATTTTTGGCATCAGTATCGATCACCATTCATCCAATATTAATTTTAAATATATATACAATGTCCCTACAGAATTGACCTCTCTACAGTTTTATTATAAGTATAGATTAAATCTGTGATGCCGAATAAAGATATTATGTCTATGTCTCATAAATCTTTACTTCAGAAGTAGGTTCCATAGTTAGGTACATTACACAGCCAGAAAAAACCCAATGGGGCAGTCCGCTCTAGTTGCAATCATCCTTATTATTATAACGTAAGTAATAACCTCTATTTTCCTTTTATGATAAAGAGTGCCACTGAGTTCAACCGGTTCCGGTGAGAACTAGTAAGCATCCAGTAACCTGTAACAATCGTTCCAAAAACCAATCCTACTAATATTATAAATGTGAAAGTGTGGATATTTGGATGTTTGTTACTCAATCACGAAAGAACGCGGCTGAACGGATTTGGATGAAATTTGGCATGCACGTTGTCAGGGGTGCAGAGAAGGACGTAGGGTAGATACTTTTTATCCCGGAATTTCCGCCGGAACTCCGAAATTACCGCGGGTGAAACCGCGGTCCGCGAGGCACAGCTAGTAAGTAATAAGCGCGATGACGCCGTGACGGAAAATTCTTAGTACAAATTTTTTCGTCGTTACCATCAGATTAATATTATTTTGTAATATAAAATATTAATAAGTACTTACGTACACAATGCATTTACAAATATTGTACCTATATGGGTATATATATTATACTAGCCCGCGGCTTCACTTGCGTTAATGTAGATTTGGTCAATCAATTTTCTATTTTACAACACACACAATCAATTATCTAAGCATTTTTTTCTTGATAAAAGGTCGCCCCAAGATTTTTTTGTACTCCTGACAATGCGAATCAAAAATTTCATGTTGATCGGTTGTTGTGAGGCGTGAAAGCTTGAGAAACAAACAAACAAACACATTCGCAATTATAATATTAAGACATCTATAAAATTACTACAAGGTATATGAATGTGTTACAATGTTATTACTCGGTATGTTTATATCTCGAGTCACAGATGGCCTGCTGACGGGAAATGGGCACTTGTTAATATGAGAATTTATCACGTCCTGAATGCGCGAGGATGTTTTCATTTGAACTGTGTCCATAAACACACAGGTGGCGACAGGGGAAAATTCCGAGTAGGACTCTTCTATGTTGATATCTACCTACTAGCTGTGCCCCGCGGTTTCACCCGCGTGATTTTGGGATCAGGAAACTTTGCGGACGCAGGCAGAATTTGCCAAAGTTTCATCACAATCGGACCAATGGTTTCGAAACGCATAAAGGACATATGTACAAACATTAATTTTTTTATTAATAAAGAAGAAGATGTTATGTACAGCTTCTCGTATATTCTATTATTGACTAATTTGATAATGTTTGAACGAAGGCTTTATTACGTATCTCATGTTTATAAGGATCTTAACAACTGTTTTTAGAAAATCAGCTTTAGCACATAAAGGTATGTGTACTGTGTAATTCGCAAATATTTTGTGAATTAAACAGTACACACACTTTTTATCTTGGTATAAAGAATTCCCTAGGCACACGTGTTAAACTGCAGGGAAAAGCTGTAGTTTTTACTAATTTTATACAACGTGTTAATAAAATAACTGAAAACTAGAAAGTAGTTTGCTCAGAATCAAGCGAATCGATCGCGATATGTTTTAATATCGGTTATTTATTTTATTTTTTTTTCTCTTTTCTATTTTCTTTTTTCTTTGGTTTACCAACGATTATACAATAACAATAGTACATTGTTATCCTAGGGGTGAAAGTAATTTATTTAGTCCCGAGACGGGGTTTGGCGCCCGAGCGTATAGCGAGGGTGCCAATAGATCGAGGGACTAAATAAGTCTTTCTCCCGAGGGTAACACTGTGCTTTTCATTACGAATGCAAGGAAAGTAAAAATAAAAATAGGAATTAGCTAAAGAAAAAATGAGTGAAGATCGGATAGTCGCTTGACTTGACACTTTCCCACCTATTTCTTTTTCTTTGGCCGGCTAGCTATTCAGCCAGTATTTTTTATTTACATTGTGGCGACCTAAAAAAAATATTTTCTTTAATTATTAAGTATTAATTAAAGAAAATAAAAAAATATAAATAGGAATTAGCTTAAAAAAAAGTGAGTGAATTTTATTTTAATTAATACCTACTTAAACTTTACGTTATTTCAATTTTACATCGCGCTGGCTGTATAGAAAGTTGAAACATGGTTCAATAGAAATGTGAAAATAGACCTAGTTTTTTTTTTAATAATTTGACAGTTGTCAGTTGAAAGCGATTCTCCCTAGGGCTGAAAAGGGTTACTTTCAACCCGCTTCTCAGGCAACTTCAGACCTACTTTCCGAGTATGAGTAATGAAAAAAATATTAAACTCTAGACAATAACTTAAATCAAACAATCTTTTACAGGTAAACACAGCATGCTTATAGTAGGTATAGTTTTTATTTGAAGGATTAATTTTAAACTTAATATTTGGACTAAAAATTTTAATACTTAATTTGAAATTTAGAATAATCAGAACAAACTAGAACCCAGTCTTGAAGAGAGGTTAATTGTTAAATTTTTGATAAAGAAACTTGCGAAATTTAAAAAATGACATACAGAAAATATCAACCTCATCACAGCTGCAATCATTATATATATAATCTGGACAGTCTTGCAATCGGGGAGTTTTGACCCAACACAGTAGTACGGGAAGGGGGAACCAGGGGTTTAATAGGATATTGAGGAAGTCTACGAGGAACCCTAAATTGAAAAATACTCAACAAAATTGGACAGTCAACCTGGCCTTGGAATACTTTAAACAAGAAAGAAAGATCTAATATGTTTCTACGCGACTCTAATGAAGTAATTTTGAATTTCTTTAATTTATCCTTCTAGGAAGATCTCTGTGACATTCCAACAGAATTTGACAAATTCCAAAGTAATCTTTTCTGGATTCTCTCCATCCTTATATTTTCAGGTTATATTTTTTCATTTTTATTAGCCCATCTCTAAATTATTTAAAATAAAATATTTGGCGCGTACGCCGCCCGCAGCAAAAAAATTCGAACCGGCAAACTAATGTGGAATAACTTTTAAAGTATAATTTTTTTCAACATAAAATATATTTTAATCGTATTATTGTTTATTATTTTAAATGGTGTGTATCAGATTTTCAGTTAATTTATTAACACGTTGTATAAGGTGCGGTAAAATTATCTGCAAATATTTACAGGGTTGAAAGTACAACACCTTATAAACATGTTCATAAAATAAAAAACATAAAAAATAATAATAAAAAAATTCCAAACAAAATAATTCGATCAAAATATCACCGCTCAATCACTTTACGCAGACATAGCCGTGCGCCGGTATCAATGACCTTGATCGTCGCTCGATCGAGCTGACCAGCTGATGCATCGCTCGCTGTGTGTGGCGCGTGCTTGTACGTATTAGTGAGTTACGTATATCGTGTACCTTGTGAATGTATTTGTAATGTTTTTCAAAAAAAAATTCCTCATATTCTGAAAAACTACCGAACTTATAATATTATTTAGTCGCTTATCCTGTTTGTTATAACGTATACTTTCAGCCTTGTAAATATTTGCAGCTAATTTGGTCAGATCTTATCACTTACTGTTTATTTTATTTTTATTTTTTATTTATAAATATATACATACCATCAGGTAGCTAAAAAAATTAAAAACGACTTCCAAAAACACAAAAATGCACTATACTAAAAAGCTAAAAAATAACCCACTACCAAAAAGGAATGTCGGCTGTATGTAAAAAAAAAACTACATGTCTACACACAACACAGAGCCTCCTCTTTTTTGGAAGTCGGTTAAAAATAAGTATCAGACTTGTCACTAAAGAGGTAATAGACGTCATTTTTTTTACATCACCGTTGCTAAAGACGACGTCGACGACTAAACTACATTTCTGCCATCATCTCTTTCAATAGAGTTATTTAGCAGATATACAATATACATATATTGTAAAAAAGGAACAACACCTTCACCAACCTTTTCTCAACCTAAACACCTATATCATGAGGAGACGGTAAGGCCGCAGGTGTGAATCTATTTTAGTGACACTAGATCCGTTCGTCCGGCCACTGCCGCCGCCGCCGCCGCCCGCCCAGTCGCGTCGCGCGCCGCCCTCACGCATGAACGCTGATTATCGCGCGTCAAATCACGTAACGCGCGTGTTATCTTAACCACTCGTTATTTATCCAACAAAGTTCTGATCGCATAAACTTATTCAACGTTTCACTCAACGTTAAAAATCGGTTTATCAATTTGGTGACAGGCAAAAAATTTACATTACTTCTTACCACAAAACTGTTATCATCTAGGTAAGTAGCGTAATTATTGTATACTCGTTGTACCCAACTTTTATTTGTGATTGATTTTACGAGTGACTTTGTATGTATATTTTTAATATACAATCAATTTGTAAAGAATTTAGTGTTCTGTTCACGAAAAGTGAGTAAAACTATTATACAAAATGAAAAAGTCTGTTTTCAATTTTAACAATAGAGGTTTTAATAGAAATAACGTGCGATGCATTGTGTGTTAAAGTTCAAATAGGATCTGATTAGTTGTGGTGCATCGGCGCAGGCGCCTCGCCTCTAATTGACCACCGTGGTGAATCGGTGATGTATGGCCGGTGCATTGCTATAGCGAGTGGTCGACACACTTCGACCGCCTGCCCTCGACACCACCATCATTCGTCACACCTCAACTCGATTCATCACAACGAACCGAGAACAGTTTGCCGACTCATAATCACATAATATCTTATAAGTGTATTATCTCATATATATACCTACTATATACCCACAAAGCATAATAAGTTAACCTAATTGAGTTATTAATAAAACGTAGCTGCATACTTACGTACAATACACTGATTATTATGGATACGCGTAAGTACGTGTCGTTTAGCTAATAACAAGATTACCTTTACTGAGCTTAATCAGGATTTTTATTGAAAAATAAATGTCAAATTAACTTGTATACTCAATGTCGTAGAGTCGATTCCAAATTTCAATAGTTACTAGTGGATAGCAAGAACTTTGTGTCGTGGTTATGTTTTCATATACACGTATTTCTTAATCTTAATATATATAAATCACGTGTCACGTTGTTTGTTCGCGATGGACTCCGAAACTACTGAATCGATCATGGTGAAATTTGGTCACTATGTTGTATTTGGTCCAACTTAAGAGATAGGATAGTTTTTATCCCTGAATTCCCGCGGGAACTCCGAAATTACCGCGGATGAAATCTCGGGGGACAGCTAGTAGTATAATATTTTAAAGTCATAGTTATTATAGTTCGAGGCTTACTGGCCTACCATATTATGTGCGAATGTCTCTGTTGCGAAGTTTTATAATGTTTTACTCTGGAAAAAGAAAAAGGAGAGCTAATACAAATTAATATCATTTTATTTATTCTTGATTGTTTTGTATAGGATTACTATACTTGTGACATAAATGAATTTGAACAGATTTTCTATATGTACGTTGTATCTACTTATAATTGTATCGTAACACATGTAGAGCAGCGATATGGAGTTTTTATTGCTGGAATAATCCAAAGAGTGAGTGGGCTGTTAGATTTTATTGCTCCGAATGTCAACAGACGACGCGACGTAGCGAATAGGGATTAACCTACCGCCGAGTTTCTTGAACTTTTACTCTCTGAGATAAGACTCAATATTTGTGTAGAGCCTTCATTATAATCAGAATTGAAACTATGGCAACTTTTAACTATACATAGGATAGTTTAACTAGGATAGTGTAACAGCTTATTCTAATGCATCACCCTACTAGATTTTTTTTTAGTTTCGTATTTACCTACTGGTAAGTACGAAACTATGAAAAAATACTTCCTGGAAAGTTGTTACGGTTAAATAAAATTTTAACTCGCACAGTTATGTGTGCGTTTCTTATATTGAAACCTAATACGTCTTAAACTAGTATCAGCACTTTGTTATCTTTATAATATTCTACGGTAGAGCTAGCTGAGTGCGTACCATTTAAGAATCTGCTCCACACTTGTACAGTAATATGTATCATTATTCGTGTCAATGTAACTACTGTATAAGTGTCTATAACTGTAAGTATTTTTATAATATTAAAATAAGATTTAATTTTTTGTTTGTTTGTATTGGATAAAACAAAAATTACTTTATCGATTTTAAAAATTCTTTCACTTATAGGAAGCTACAGTGTTTCTAAGAAATATAGGGTAGGTACTTTTTTCGGAATTCTCGGGAACTTCGAAATCAACGTCAGTGAAACCGTGGAGGTTTATCCACATAATATTTCTTATATAAAAGGAGAGGAGGGCGAACTTCAATGACTTCATCTAGAATTCAACTTTAGAACGATTAAAGCTCAATCAGACAGATAATTCGGACAAGCTATTTTAACAAATGAGCTTTATATTGATGTATTATATCTATGTAATATAATATAAGGTAAAGTTGTTAGTTTGTCTGGATCTAAGAGGTAATCTCTGCAACAACAATTACAAATTGGACTAATTGCGAACTGGACCAATTGCGAATTGGACCATTTGCGAATTGGACCATTTGAGAATTGGACTATTTGCGAATTGGACCATTTGCTAAATGAACGGTTTGCGAATTAGACATTTTAAACCCTCTGGACCATTTGCGAATTGGACCATTTGCACCTAAACGCTTAACTGATTCTAAAAATTCGTACAGTCACAGGAACATACAGTACCTACTTATCCCTGGACCCCGAGTATCATTAGGATATTGAAGCCACAGGGGAATATGTTTATATGTATGTTCGTTGCTTTTCTCCAGAGAAAATTCAATGACACAGTACGAGAGTACAGTACGAGCCAATGATAGGAGGGTATGAGCGAACTTTTTATAAAACGATATATTGATGTGAGGTTATCAGAACCCAAAGTCCGCTTCTCAAAACGAGAATAACTAAACCAGTTTACGTCTAGACCTCGGGCTTGTTTTAACAGCCGATAGCGAAAACGATAACAGAATAATAATGTAGGGTTTTGGGCTTCGCTTCGTAGAAACACAAGGTGGCGCAGCAGAGATGACATCATGAGCCTCGCTCACAGTCACACCGTAGTTCAACCGCTATATTTGTCAGGGTCGCCACGAATGTCAGTCAAACATTGACTGACATTCAATAGTTACACTGACACTCTTCTAAATTAGAATTCAATTAGGTAGTTGGCAGAACAATGAGTAAGAAAATCGAGTTCTGGATTAGCTAAGTATATAGCTATTTCGCTAACCATTATTGTTATACGATAGACAAGGATTTGTCAATGTTTGTTATAAAGATATCTAAATCTATTCATCACTACGATCAAAAAGTGTTTCGATTGTGTTTAAAGCTGTTTTTATTTGGGTGATTTCATTATTTTTTCATTCTAATCAATACAATTTCGGTGTAAACAGAGCCATGACCTGACATAGTCACGGTTCACCTTCATTCGATATGGTGCGATACAGCGAAGCTTTTATTAAAATTTACGTCAAGTAGGTACCTACTCAGTTACATAAACTGTTATAACTTTAAAATCATAAAATATGGTTACATTTATACTATCACTAGCTATTCTCCGTGGTTTCACCATTGTTCCCGAGAGAATTCTGGGATAAAGTACCCTATGTCCGTTGTGTCCGTTTACAAAATAGAATAATCAGTTTAGTTAAAAGGCGTGAAAAGGTAACATATAGATAGAGTTACTTTCTGCATTTATATATTATATAGTATGGATTTCGTAACCGAACACTGGACACATAAAACGAAATAAGTATTAAAAGTGAATGGTGTGTGCGTACTAGTATAGTGCGTGGAAGGTAGTATAGGAGTATCACGGTCACGCTCATTTTCATTACTTAACGAACTTGAGAGCCGGCCGGCTGTAAATCAACGAGATGCTCCCATTGACACACTCCATCCACTTTCGTAACCACATCCGTTCCTTTTCTACAACCGCTACAAGACTTAAAATTACGTAGTAAATTAACAAAACGTTTAATTTTTCAAACTTTATCTATGAATATTTTACCTTATACTCTACACAAATATTTTTATAATCCTATAGTACAAACGTTAAGTATATATAGTATTAATTTTTTTTAACCGGCTTAAAGTAAAGGAATTTCTGTGTTTCTAATTACTAACTTGTCTGATCATTTACTGAGATAGATTATTATAGGTACTTACCTACTACTTATATGTATTTATGGGAAGGTGTTGGTTTAGTATGTATCTATACCTATATATAAAAATGAATCCATATTACCCTTGGTCACGGCAGTACGCGTGAACGGCAAGACCAATTTTGCTAGTTCTTTTTTTGTTGTGTTTGTTTTTGTAAGCAGAAGAAGAATATAAAAAAAGTTTTTGAGTTCCTGCGGGAAGTCTTGAAATCACGCGGCTGAATCTCCGAAACGGTTGGACCGATTTTGACGGGACTTTCACTGTTAATTAGCTGATGTTATAAGGAGTAAATTAAGCTACTTTAGAAAATAAATAAATAAATAAATCCTGCGGGAATTCCAAAACTCACGCGGGTGAAACCGCGGGGCACAGCTGGTACTTATTAATATTTCAAAGGATTTCAAAGGCAAATTTGTGATGAAGTTTAAAGTATGCAACTAAAATTGGAAAGTAATTGTTTTATAAAAAGGCATACCTACATAACATAAAGTAAACGGTTCTAAGATTTCTGATTTCTGATTCTATAATAATAAATATTTAGACCTAAATTAACCAATGGGGTTTTTATGGGTGAGTTGTTATGAATTATTATTATTATTATTATTATTATTATTATTATTATTATTATTATTATTATTATTATTATTATTATTATTATTATTATTATTATTATTATTATTATTATTATTATTATTATTATTATTATTATTATTATTATTATTATTATTATTATTATTATTATTATTATTATTATTATTATTATTATATTATATAGATATATTATTATTATAAAATCGTAGGGCGTTCGGAACTCGTAGGGCGTAGGGCGCATCGTCTTCCTGCAACGCCGCCAGTATTTCGTAACCCCACAGCGTCGCGGCGCGGCGTCGCGTCGGGCCGAACGCGTTATTTTCGTTGACATCACAGAAATAACCGCGACTTCCTCAACAACCGATGCGACCGGCGGCGGTCACCACGCGCTGACGTTGATTACTCCACGCTAATTGCTGTATTGACAACAATGCCCTTTGAGTTGGGAAATAAACGCGAAGCGTCAGCGTAACCTGAGTTTAGGTAAACCACATGCAAAAAAGTAATATAAGTATCCACAGTATCTTAAACCAGTGAGTTATATAGTGAGCTTATAGTTTTGTGTACGAAAATCACCCGGCGACACTAGTTTTCTTTTTTTTTATACGTATATACCTACCTACTTCACTTAACTTCACCGCCAGGGCCCTTATTCACTATGGTCTATGACCAATAACATTTCTTGCCCATAACGCGCGTCTCAAAAACGCATTTCCAAACGTTCTAGATGCCAAGATATTAGAAATTATTATTTTTTATGCCTTAAGAAACGTTGTAAATGTATTTTCTTTGCAGTAAAACTTCTTTGATTGCGAAAGAATGACAGTAAATGTATTTTCTTTGCAGTAAAACTTCTTTGATTACGAGGGATTGCCAGTTTTTGCGGCGTCATATCTTAGCGCGGCGTCTTATGGTCATAGTGAATAAGACCCCGTACAGTGTACATGTTAAACAGCTTAGGTGATTATGTATTAAAAACTACCTTGAACTCTGCATAAATACAATATCTTTTCTATACCATAAGTTATTGCTGAACCTGAGTACTTACTGTTTGACAATATCGAGGTTGGCCGAATTGCGTCATGCTATCTGATGATCGACGTTCCGCTATCCGACACAAATGTAACTCATAAAAAATGTTTGTTTACTATGTAGTTTTCAATAATAACTGTGATAACTATACAATATAGACAGACAGACGCACAGTGATGGATATGGCGTATAAGCTCAGTCTTCAATATTCTATTAACTAGCGGTAGTGTTTGAACCCGGTTAACGGGAAGTGAATTTTGTCCTTAAAAGGATGTAGTTCATGCACCTATCGTCGTGATCTACTCGTTAGTATGTTAACATACGTGCGTATAGAATGTACATGGGTGCAATACTGCTCTGCAGTAGCTACAAAAAGAGTACTAGTTAAGTGTATTGGCATCTGGCTCTCATAGTATACTCTGTAACATACGCCGCGCCGGCTGACCATTAGTGGCGAGCGTCATAAGATCATCCAGCCTCGATCTTGCAAGTAGTTTTATACAGCAATTTATGCAAATAAATAACATGTGGTACGAATATATTAGAATTAATTGTGAGTTTGCATAAACTATAGGGCAGCAATCAATGTAGATACAATTGCACAATATGAAACTGTAGAACTTTAGTGATCGAATGATTTTGTGTTATACCGTATACGTACCTATTACCGTATATTTGCGACTTTTTAAAGATTTAGAAGCTGTATAAATATTGGTGACAAATAAATCAAAATTTGAATGCAGGTGAGAACAACGGCAGCGCTGAGGGCTCCCGTTCGAGCGGGGAGGCGGGGGAAGCGGGGGAATCGGGGGAAACGGTGCACACGTTTGGCCCTCTCGACGGGTCCATCTACGCGACGGTGGTGCGCGCCGGCGGCGGGCCCTCCTCGCCGCTGAGCGCGTCCATGGACTCGGGCATATCGTCGGCGGGGCGGCGCGCCGCGCCCAGCCCGCCCGACGAGCTGGACGCCCTGCTCGGCGACATGCTACGCACGGTGAGCGCGCTGCCCGACCCGCCCGCGCCGGACGCGCCGACCGCCGCCGCCGCGCACTCCGACACCGACCGCGCTACCGACATACCGTATCACGCTCGTGCCGACTCCGCACCGTTCACGTACGGCGCTCCCGGCCTGCGGCCCGGCATGCTGCGCGCCTCCAATAGGCTCGCCAGCCCCGAGCTGGTGCGACGCGCGCTCGGCACTGACCGCAGCTACCAGCCCATCGAGGACGACGACGACGAGCGCACCGTCACCCCCGAGCAGCCCTCGCCACGCACCCCGCGCACCCCGCTCTCCCCGCGCACCCTGCGCAAGTTCACCCACGAGGATGTCACCACCACCACCACAACTGTCCCGCCCCCCGCCTCGCCCTCACCTTTACGTAATGGCAGGTTAGTAAAATTATTGGTAACTTAAGTTTAAATAAAATAGAAAAATATAAAAAATAGACTAGACGCATTATTATTTAAAACTTCATTATAAATTATTTTTTTCATATTTATCTTCTTCGTTCTGTGCTACCTATTATAATACAACTTTTATCGAGCTTATACTATAAACATCATATACATATAAACATATAACAGGCTTCTCCGCAGGAAGCAATCGAATTAAATAAATCAGTCTGATGTTAATGAAGTTAGTAGATTAACAGCTTACAATATGAGGCGTTAGGTATATCATTTTTAATTTACCTAAATCATATTCTTTTTACGTTTCCTTCACTTTTATATTATTTAAAGACATTTTTAGTACTTTAGAAACATACAGATTTCTGAGATTAATTAACTTTGTATTTTCTAGTAAGTACCTACAGAAAAAGGTAACATATAATATTCAATATAGAATTACTCATATGTGTCAGATATAGAGGATTGTTTCATATTAATTTCAACTATAGTGCTCGGAGTGTAACTGTGCGGGCGGCGGTCTCTACAAACTATACTTGAAACAGTTTGCCTTGTTTATATTCACATGCCAATACCAATGCCATGGCAAAAATAGAAAATACCAATTCATTTTTACTTTAAATATTTCACTTACCGCTTGCCTTGAAACTGATTTTCTAATCCATCCATTATAAACATCTTGATTGGTTTGCCCCAAATTCTCATGAAAAATAGAGTGTTTCTGTATTGCGAACAACTTTAACTAAATAAAATTACATCAATAAAATCGTCCTTTTCTCAATTAATGACAATTTACTTGACAACACAGACGAGCAGATAAATGTGTATAGTAGGTACGGCATTGTTTGTGCAGTTGTCTCAATTTAAACCGCATTCTGTTTGGCCTACTTCCCAGACAATAAAAATAAGTTAGATATTAAAAGCAATCCTGAATCTTTTTATATCTATTGAACGAAGAAATATACCTATATAATGATATAGTATAATATACCCTATGTGTTAATCTGATGTATAAGCTATATTATTGTAAAGTTTCATTTAAATCCATCCAGTAGTTTTTGCGTGAAAGAGTAACAAACATCCATCCATCCATCCATACATTCTTACAAACTTTCGCTTTAATGATATGTATTAGTAGATAGGATTGTTAAAAGAAAGTTGCGATATATTACGTATTGTGCATAGTATAAAATAGGTAATAACAAAGAAACATACAGAACAAAAATATTAAAACTAAACAACAAAAAAGCTTACAGCTACCGATCGCCCCATTTTAGTTAATCACAAAACAACAGGTATCCGCGTGGGTAACACTAACTGTGGGCGTCAATTGAAACAGCAGCAATAGTATATTCAAACAACAACAAATAATTCTGTAGTTACCTACGCGCACTTTGTAAATAAATATGTACCTACATAAGACGTGCCTACTGACAATTCATTAAAATACCGACTGACCGAAGCTGAAGGGATAGTAGTCATCTAAGCAGTTATTGTTGGAATATTGAAATCTCTGATTTTCATTCATATTACCAGTAACGACCGGTTTGTTAAATGCGATATATCACTTTATAATAAGGAGTAATTTTCTTTAACTAGTAATGTGTAAGTAGATTCAAAACTATCTGTCTCTATTTGAACCGGCTCAGTCCTCAGGAATAAATTGATATTAAAAGCTAGGCAGCTGTTTAAAGCTATAAATATTAATCTTTATATTTCCATGTAAATTAAGGATTATGACTATTAACTACGACATGGTACACCTAAGCTTATCCTGGAAAATATGAGGATTTCCCCAGGGGCGTCTTTCTCATAGGAGCGCTGGGTGCGGCCGCACCCGGGCGGGCGCCAACCGGGCCGGGCGATCAACATCTGAATGAATCTGGTGGTAGATATAGTACCTACCTATCTACCTACTTACCTTACCCAACTACAATTTCGCACCCAGGCGCTGCTTATGGTTAAGACGCCCCTGGATTTCCCATTGTCGCTTTGTTGGAACGTAGGTACATCACGTAAAACCAACTGGACTTTGAATGAAATTTGGCATATAGCTCAAGGCTGACTTAACTTTTAGGGTACTTTTATTTCGGTACAACAAAGAGTTCCCGAGGGGATTCTCACGCGTGAGAAACGAAGAACAGCCATCTATAACATACTTAAAATAAAAGTAATTGTACATATCGGAAAATGAGAAAATTAAACAACTATTCCATTTTCGAACGAGAGATCTCAGTGAGCCCTTTTTTACGATGTTGTCTAAAGAAACGGAAATGACTTACGTCCTTGGCGCTATACATAGTAGGCGCGTGTGTGGGAGGACGGTGCGGTGTGCCTCCTAGCAGCGCAGCCGTTCCACAACATTAATTACCTCACATGCAGCAACTGTTGTTATGGGGCGCCCAAACGCCAGTTTAATGACTGCATGGGACATTTAGTATGTACACTCTTGGGTATTACAAACTTAATAGCCAACGGGTCAACCCGCCGTATACCTAATCCGATTGCTAATGTGGATTGTATAGAACTAATGGGAATTTGCTACTAGCAAGTAGGTACTATAAAGTTCCGATTGTGGGAACGTTGGCCTAGCTTAGTAATTGAGAGACTTTTTAAGTTTTAAAGAAATAACATCATCTACCTTTCACATTTCCAAGATCTTTATTCTATATTATCTCTTCATAATATATTATCTTTGTTTCCCACTCTCTCCGCAGTCGTAATATTCAACAAGATTAATTCTAAAATCGATATAAATTGATGATTAAATGATCGATATAAAGGTTGACTCTAAGAACATTAGGTAAACCTCTACAATACCAAGTAGCTTATTAATAGTTTAGTTTTATTTCCTGGAAATTAAAGAGCGAAAGAAGAAGTAACAATATATAGGCTAGATGTGTAATTGTGCAATAGCTATATTATAATTATGCAGAAGAGCTGCCCACTAAGCACATCTTATCGTCATTAGTCAATCATAGGATAGTCCTACTTATGTGGCTGCTAGATAATGATTTGAAGTAGGTATCTACCTATATAAATTGAAAAAACATCAATTGTAGGATTTATTTGAAGTGGCAATGGTGTGTGATTGCGTCGTCGTCGGCGTGGCCCAAACAAGTTGCTATTTTGAGATAAACGTCACCATAAATGGCCGGTTGTCGACCGAGCCACCACTATTGGCAAACGAGCATACTTACGTCTATACTCCTTTCTAATACTACCGCTTTGTTTGACTTTTACAGATAATAATATGATCTTTACAAATATCTGATTGCAAAATATTTCATATTCTTATTTTCATATAATATTATAACCAATGATGATATAGGTATAGCTAAGTATATTTAGATTTGAGCACATAAAACACTACAGATATTTACAGATATTTGTAGGACCTTTCATTGAAAACCGACATCAACCAAAGATATTTTAAGTATCATATCTTTGACATCAACAATAACTTCAATTGGATCAAATTGATTCCACTTCAAGTCCGCTTTTTGGTCGATATGTGCAATAAAGTTTTAGAAATAAATAAATTATTCAACTTTTTATCTATATAGTTAATATAATTCTTTACAATAATACATATCGTAGTTGTAATATTTTTTGCCCAAAATTTTTATACTGCGTGTATGGTATGCGCCGTGGGCGCTGTGGGTATACGTATTAGATTATTTGTTGGCAACCGTGAATTTAAATTATGTCCTACGCACGATAACAAAGTAAACAAACGGATAATAAGCGTCCTCACATTCTCACTTGAACAAATACAGTTAGATAATTATTTATTTTAAATAATTTGAATTAATATTTATTTTAAATTGTGTAATATGTGTCAATAGATGGCAGAATGGTGAAATAGAATGGGCGGCCGAGCGCCCACCGAGCAGCGCACGAAAAACCTCCGAAGATAATGGCACGTGGCGTTCTAACAGCACACTGGGATGGCATGAGAGCAGTCGGTCAAGGGAGCCACGGCGCTCCGAGAGCAGCGTGGACAGCAGCCTCGGTCTCACGTGGCTCCAGCGGCAGCAGCAGAAGCTTCGCGAGAGGAAAGAGGCGAGAGAGAGAGTAGCGCGGCTGCCGCTCGAATGGGACTCTACTCCTAGGCACGTGCGACGATCGGCCAGTCATCGGTAAACAATAAACACATGGAATAAAAAATTTTATAAAAAAAAAAGAACGTATTGATTTTGATTAAATTTATTTCCAGCCTGGACGGCTATACCAGCGATACAACTGCGTTTGCTGATGACGACGATGACTTCAGCGTCCCTCTACATGTCAACACGCGCACGCTTCACAGAACTGACAGCATCAGTCCCCAAGCTCCAGACAGGTTACTGATACTCCATAACATATTTATCTTAATGAAATTAAACTCTTTATTGTAGCGGATCTGCTTACCTACTTCTTTTTTATGCTCCTTTCAGAACGTCATCTAGGAAATTCATGATTGAAAAGATGACGTTGCGTGAATGGAGTACCAGTACCACACCGGCCACCACTCCTGTGCCTGGCTTGCTGTCATTAGCTGATCCAATCGGCAACCATGAAACTTCTGTAAGTGAAAAAACGCTTCCTAGCAAAAATATCTTACAATATTGTTATTTTTGAAAATTTTGATGCATTTGTATTGTTATAGACCCGTGAAAGAACAGAGAGTTGGTCGCGAAGTGATTCCCGCGCGGGCACCCCCGCCTTCCCCACACACCCCCGCACCCCGTACCCGCCCACACCGACGCCGTCGCTCAACGCCCGCCCTCCGCGCTCGCCGCCAGTTACCAGGTTTGTACCTACTTTCTTTAAATCTATTGTTTCTATCAGTAGTTCTATCTTTCTCAGATATCCAAAAGTGCAAATCAGCCACCGATAAGAAAAGTCGACAGTCTTTCGCTACTCAAATAAATGTATAGACCTCCACAGCGTCAGTCTAGTTGAAATTTCTGACTTAGCATGGACGGCTGTTGGCATGGCAGTTGTTTATGAGCATTGTACCCTAATTCAATTTCAATCACTTCGCGATCAGGAAAGAGCGCGAAGGCAGCCCCGAGAGTGAGTACCGCACGTACAACGGCAGCAGCGGGTCGCAACGGTCGAGCGCGGGCGGCGCCGAGCCGCTGCACGTGGCGCCCGACCGGGAGCGGTGCGCGCGCGACACCAGCCACTACTGGTACAAGCCCAACATCTCCCGGGACGATGGTGAGTCACACTACCACTAATTAAGATGTATTTCCAACCCGTGTGGACATGGAGGTTGGATTTTGCAAGAGTTCAAACTCTACGTCCCTCCCGTTGGGAAAAAAACGGCGGTGGCATTCGGCCTCTACCTTCTTAAATCTGTGGCTTTGCCTGTGCCGTGCAGATAAGGATGTGGATTGCCTATTTCTGTTCGGTTATCTCACGCCCCTCTTCTAGGTTTCTTTATTTGGTGTTTAAAACGTTAAGGAATTATCGGATGGCGGGACAAGGGTATCATCATCGAGCGGACGTAGCGCTACAGTTTCTTGACCAATGTTATACCTAATCCATATTGATCGCCAGCGGTGGCAGCTCTACTGCAGCTGGAAGAGGGCGCGTTCATCGTGCGCGACTCGAATTCGTTCCCGGGCGCGTTCGGGCTGGCGGTGCGCGTGGGCGGCGCGGGCGGCGTACGGCACTTCCTCGTGGAGCCGGCGGCGCGCGGCGTGCGCCTGCGTGGCTGCCCCGACGAGCCCGTCTTTAGCTCGCTCTCGGCGCTCGTCTACCAGCACACGGTCACGCCGCTCGCCCTGCCGGTGCCACTTAAACTGCCTGACAGGTAAAATTACGTATGCAATAACCATATAATCAATCTTTGTTACTTTTATCACCTCTTCGGTATTTTATCCTCATGCTATCGGTTTCCCGCGGTTTCACCCGCGTTAAATTCGGTGATCCCGCGGAATTCCGAGATAATTTTACCCTATATCCCTTTAATAATAATATACGGTATATTATTTATAATAATAATAATAATAACCCACTTCACAACACACAGATCCACTTGATCCCACAGTAAGCTATTATTAGCTTGTGTCGTGGAAATCAAGCACTATAGGTATATGCCGTATATGTCCTTTTCTGTACCCCTGGATAAAGTGTATGTAAAATTTCCTGACGATCAGTCGAGCGGTTAAGGCGTGAAAGCGTAACGAACAAATAAACAAAATCACATTCGCATTTATAAAATTAATAATTAGTGATAAGTCCTTATCCGTTTCGGTATGTGACGCTGCAAAAGCATTCTGGGCCCTTACTCTCTATGACCAACAACATTCATCGCCAAAATATTTAAAATTAATTCCCTATTTTCCATAATTATGCCATACGAAACGTTGTAAATGTATTTTTATTCAAGTGAAACATGTTTGAGCACGAGGGAAGAAAAATTAACGTGACATGCTATGGTCATAGTGCTCCCCAGCTGGGCGAGCATTTAGGTAACGCTTTTAGAACAGTAACGTTTCGTTTGCATGTAATCGATTTTTCATTTACCTTGACCGTATACCAAGCTACATATAGGTTAGTAGTGTGTAGGTATGTTACTGGTATAGTAGGTAGGTAACTGGAGAGAATGACCCCTGCAGGGACCCTTGGGCGGGCAGCACGGCGAACGCTGCAGCGCGCGCGCTGCTGGCGACGGGCGCGGCGTGCAGCGTGCTGCTGCTGGGCGCCGACAACACCGAGGCGCTCACCGGCCCCGCCGCCGTCAAGCGGGCCGTACACCACGTACTGCAGAAGAAGGTATGTACACACCCAACGCATTCCTATTTGTATAGGTACAACCACACCAGACTTTAACTAATTAAATTTTTAGTTGAATGCCAATTGCATTAATTTAATGAACGTCTCTGAGTGCGGTGGTTTTATTTTTAAAATCTTTACTTGAAATTAAGTAATCATTTAAACGACTCTGAGCTTAAAAATTAAGAAGTTCTTCTCCTCAACTATGCTATAATTATTGTACCTACGTGCCAACTGTTTTCGGTTTATATACATACTTACATACAATAAATGTAGAACTGATAAATCAATATTCGTTGTTCAGTGTTCTGGAAACAGCGGTCGGTTCACTTAGTATGTATGTACCTACTTAGTACTTAGTTATTTTATGTATACCTATACCTAACATGAATCAGGCGGCGGCGCACGTGGTGCACTTCAAAGTGTTCGGTGGCGGCATCACGCTGACGGACTCAGCCCGCAAGCTGTTCTTCCGGCGCCATTACCCCGCCAGCGGCATTTCGTACGCGGGCCTCGATCCCGACGAGCGCCGGTACACCTACGTTGACAACGGGAAACAGACAGAGAAGTAAGCCCTCATCAAACTGTAGAAGACTAAACAAAATTTAATTATTACATCCACTTATGTGTGTGCATTTAATTTGATGTCTTGATGTATCAAGCTAATTCCTTCAGTGTCCGCTGAGACCTCCAAGAGCAAACATAATGCAAACTATCGACGCTGGCTAAACATAAAACACTATGTGAGGAAGAAGAGAAAATGAAAAAACCCAACCCAGTGATTCCATTCTCTTTGAATTAATGTTGTGTGCTTGGTTTTGTTTTCAACTCTCCTTGTGGACTGGTAGGTATATATCTATATCTTTGTATAATTGTTGCAGACGCATCTTCGCGTTTGTGGCGCGCACCTCCTTGGGCGCGGACAACCAGTGCCACGTGTTCGCCGAGCTGGAGCCGGAACAGCCCGCCACGGCAATTGTAAATTTTGTCAACAAGGTGGGTAATCACTGAACATCTTTATCTTAACATAGGAGGTATAAAAATATAAGGTCGCTTCCGTTGTCTATTATCCGCCACAGACTCCAAAACTACTCACTGAACGGATTTTCATGCTGTTTTCACCAATAGATAGAGTGATTCATGAAAAAGGTTTGTATCTATAGATTATCTTAGAATTCCCGCGGGAACTCCGAAATTACCGCGGGTGAAATAGCTAGTTCATAATAATGTAGTATTTAATAACTTACTTTCTATGTTTCTTCTCTATGTGAACGAAGCAGAAACATAGAATGTTACTTAAGAAAAATATTCGAAGAGTCTACTTCCTACGGATATGGGCTATGGCTATGTGCAATTTACTAATTTTTGACGACTATCTGTAGCGTTGATACTGAACTTGAACTTGATAGCAAAAACTTTAAAACAGAAAGTGTCAAAAACGTTTGATGGTTTTCAATTCAAGTTTTTAAAATGTTGCCAGATGATAAAAAAATAGTAGGTACCTATGTGGAATCTCTGAATAAAACTTTGAATAAATTTTAATATTAAGTGCACGTCTTATTGGGGTGTCTCTTGTCCACAGGCTCTACTTGGGAACACGCAGAAAAAGGACATCGTTTAATATCGTTTACAAATTATAAGATTTATTTTGAAATTGGAATCTATACCTACTGCATTACACTTCAAAGTTCAAAGTCTTCTATCGATTGAAAGCATTCATATAAATAATATAAATCGAATCGTTTTAACACAGATAAACTTTCAATAGCCTCTATAGTAGATTAGCTAGAGTTTATTACTTATTGAAGGTTTCTGGAGAAGTGCTGTTAAAGTGATAGGTAAGTATATATTTATTATTAATATAGGTAAGTCATCAAGTAACATTAAAAATGTCTGCAGTAAAATATAATGGTACCTAGTTGTGTCAATTCATATTAATGCTAGAGGTTGTCAAGATCTTAAAATATAAAACTATATTGTTAAAATCTCTCAAAACAAAGTGCGATTTAACTTTTAAAAAACTGGGTAATAATTATTATCATTTAATGATAATTGTAAGAGTATATAAAAGACTTATGAACTATGATTCTTAAGTTCTTTTCTAATAATTTAATTTCAATAATTCCTTTAAGTTCATCTTCACTAAGTACAATGAAATTAACCCTAACGGTAAGTCGAAATAATATGTACTTTATGTAGGTAGATGATACTATATTATATTGATAACTTAGATTAAAAAACTAACTAGTCTCATCATATAAGTTGATTGTTAGGTATGCATAGTGATATTATAGTACGCGTGCCTAAAAATTATGTAAGCTTACCTATAATACGATTAATTCTCATTTCATCAGTGATAATCAGTGATCGGAGTAGGTAGAGAGATTTTATGTACCTACCTACTTACAGGATAGGTTGTGCATGATATCCGAATATATAGACATGCCTTTTTCCGGGAAAAAAATTAAAAGTTGCGAATTTCAGAAAAATACCATTACGTTAGTTAATGTGGTCTTGTCATGGTTCTCTTCCTCCTAGAATCGTATTAACTAAAATTTAAATATCTTTCAAATCCCGGAATCCCGGAGGCGCTACATCCATGTTACCATACATGGTAGGTACATCGATTTCCCGGGTACCTACACTCTACATACTCCGATCACTGGTGATACATCATAAAACATATATTCAAACACAGCATAATTTAGTCAACTCATCCCGCGGGAGCCATATAAACAATGCAACGTACTAAATAGATTAAATGAATACAACGAAATATGAAACAACCTCACTAAAATAAGTAGTTGGTACCTCGATGCCTACCTAAGTCAATTGTTACAGATAAAACTAGATTTCTATCATAATGCAGTTTTCCTCAGTTAAAACCAGTTCTGACCAAACTATGAAAGCTATTTCTTGTCATGATTATAAATTTCACAAAATAAGAAATACCTACTTCCAGATGCAACAATAAATTGCCAATGCTGTTTGATCTTAATCTATACGAAACTCTATGAAACACCTTTATTATCTCTTCTACACGCCTGAGGGACTGGAATAGGTTCTCACCATGGAATAAGTTCTGTTTCCCGACAGATGGTGTTTTCTTCGCTTTTTTACATCGGCAATACTTCCTACAACCAACTAAATCGCGATACTCTACCATTAAAAGAAAGAAAGAAAGAAAACTACCTTTATTCCAGCAGAACACACAAGAAAAAACAAACAAACATTGAACAAGTTGGTTTACCCATTGGTATCTTGCGTGCTCTGCCGAAACAAATAAATAATATTATTTTGCCGAAATGTAGAGTTAGAGAACTTGATATTTTTTCATAACGGTAAACATGTGGTTTTACCTGAAATAGATCCAACCATCACAGTTTACTTTAATTTAATAGAACTTGTGAAAGCACTAGTTAGATATTGACTAGGTAAACTCGTTTATATTGCATAGAAAACTGGTTTTAAATGGACGCAGATAAGCAATAACATGTTAACCCACAATATGAAGTTATTGATTCAGAACGATTTATTGAGAGGCAGAGAACGTTTTTTAATTATGAGTTTACCTTATTACATTGTTTAAATATGTACTTAACTAAATATTGCGCATAAAAAATGTTGACACAAAATGGCGCTATAATTTTAAAACTTTAATTTAGTCAAAATTTCTCCAGTGTGGGTTAACACACTATTGCTTATCTATGTCCAAATGTAACTTAAGTTTACACAACGGGTTTTAAAAACACGAATATAAGATGTATCTAACACTTTGTTTTAACAGCAGTTTTAGTAGTTGTCATATATAATATAACTTTGTTATAGAAATTAAAACATTGCCTTAACTTTATGTAGTAAGAATACTCGTAGCTATTCTACCCAGCTATTTTAAATATTTAAAGTCAGCTGCAATAAATATGTATACATTTTTGCCAGTCATTGAATCTTATTACAATAGTAATAGAGTTCAAATACTGACCAAAATGTATACATATTGGTGCTGGTGACTGTACGTACCTATGTATTGCTAAAAATTAAATATTATCTAATGTTGTTGTTGGGTTGATGCATATAATTAAACGTACTCTTTATTTTTATACCTATTACCCTTTTATTTTATTCATTTGTACCATTATATTATAAATACGCCTTGTACATTGTACCAGTGATCTGTAGAAGTCTAGATTTTAGGTACCTATCTGCACTTATTATAATTTATAAAACATTCACTACTTTATTGTAAATTATATTTATTGGTTATTAAGATATTATTTTAATGAAATTAATACATAATATAATATTCAATTTTAAGTATATTTTATTTCTCTTCCTATCTGTATCCAAATAACTTTCAGCTATGCGATATCGAGAAGAGTAAAAAGTATAGAGAAACTTTAACATTTCCTTACTTTTCCTTTTAATAGCATAATTACCTATACATATTATGAGTATCTACTTAACTCGAATTTGGCAGACCACGTAGATCAAATAATTTTGCTCCAGGCAACAGCAGCTATAATTTGCTTTTTTTTTGTTTATTTAGGAAGTAGATAAGTAAAATTAATCAATGTGAGATATCATACCAGCCACTGATATCTATCACATAAATAAGCATACTTTTTTAATAGTTTTTTTTATGAAACTATCAACCTACTAAATGATTCCTTAAACTACTATCTAGTACATATTGTATCTAACATAATAATTATGAAAATTTAAATATTTTTCTTTAAGGACAAATATTTCGATTGCTTAATTTATGTATTATGCGATCGCCTTCTGTTATCTTGGGTGGACGGCCGCCGATACTTGGCCACGCGTGTAGGTCATTCGTCGGAGCGTCCGAAGCGCAGGTGGCCGTAATCATCGAAGGCGTCTTCAGCACGAGCGCGGGCCTGCCGCCGCGCGAGGCCGTAGTCCCGCTCGAGCCGCCGGGGCCGGAAATCCTCGTCGTCTTCCGGCAGGCCCAGCCCGCGCAGGCTGATGCCGTTCGAGCACCGGATGAACATCAGTAGCGCCGCCGTTAATAGCAACGCGCAAACAGTCACCATACGCATTGTTGCCACTGAAAATATATTATGAACTTATAATTTTAATAGATACCTATGGACTGTTGCATATTTAAACTTTGCGGAAATTCAAATACGAAATTGTTGACAGTTAGTCATCCACTTTGAAATGCGATTATTATATTCACTATTTCCGTGTACTGTGCACTAACTGCAAGAGCAGTTCCTTGTAGAGGCAATATAGGTCATGTAAACATCAAAAGTCATCATCATCATATGAACCTACACTGACGTGACCTTATTTTAATCATTGTATGCTTCAACCCGCTGGTTTCCACAATCGTTGTTAGGGTTTGCTCACTTCGCTTTTCTTCCACGAAGCCAGTTTACAGTTTACACTTACCAGAAATGTGCTCTGTCCGTGGAGGCCTGATTAAAACATTCACAAAATAACCATAAGAATTTTTCAAAAATCTACTTATTTATTACAAGAAAATTTTAGTATTAATATCAAAATCTTATAAGATACCAATGCCACACCTACCGTGGTCAACGTCTGAAAGCACAACCAATAAAGCTTTTCTTTGGTTTCTATACTTTTAAACGAACCACTTTGATATTTGATACCATTTGGAAATATTTACAAAAACATAGGTACCTACATACAACATTGGACAAAAAATAAAACGCGCCTTCTTGTTTCCAACTGTCGTGTGTGTTAAAGTTAGTGCATCTAAATCTACTAATACTTCTTTGCTCCGACTCTGAGTACCAGCGGAGCTAGGATGCGCAACACGATATGTTTATCGAACGAAAGATAAAATTGTCGACACGACAAATATTTGTTCGCGTCCACGCAAAAAAGTGCAGTAGTGAGGTATTGAGTTAAGACTAGATTCGGTTAAACATTTTTTACCACTGGTAGACAAAACGATATAATATGTCGACGAGAATCGATAAAATGGCTCGATAAAATCTTATCATGTTGCGCATCCTAGCTCCGCTGGCCCTGCAACACACATTACAAAGTGCACACATTGCACAGGGGCGGTTCGGCCCAGGCTAAACTTATGTTAGAGCTGTGATCGTAGCGGCATGTAAGTATATATTGTAATAATAATTATATGTAATGCCAGATGTAGATAAGACGAAATAAACCCACTGGTTTTTTTTTGTCTTGACTATTTAATAAACTATGTAGGTACTTACCTATTTTTCTTTTTTAAATAATGAAATAAAAAAAAATACAACTAATAGTACAGGCATAGGTACCATAGTAGGTACTTACCGTTTTGATAAACTCTACTGAAGTTAGAAAATTTCAATAAATCTTAATTGTTTTACAGCATTTGTTCTTTTAAAATTCTGAAAGACTAGTGAAACAATTCTACGATAGTAACTGCTCAGACCGAGCCCGAACTCAAAATGAAAACCGTAAAACATGGTTCAGCATTTATATAGTGCTTTACATTTTTACACCCCCTGGAAACATCAAAACATCTCCCCGTCTTCTTTAATATTCTTCCCAAATGCGGCCTTTGAAGGAACATGATAATAATAATTGACACATTTCCAATCATTGTTGTACAGTGTTAGATAATCCAGTTATAGTGACTGGAAAATATTTTGTTGCTTTATTATTTTATTAGATACTAGCTGTTCCCCTCGTGGTTTTACCTGCTTCGTTTTCGATGTTGTCTCTGGAACTTTATTTATCGGAATGAAAAATACCCTATCTCAGCTATTCCAAAATCAAAAGCACATTATATAGGTACTTGCAACTATAGGTAAACCAAATATCTATATAGAGGGATTCCGCGGTTCCTCACGCGAGAATTTTAGGACTCCCTCGGGAAATCTTTGCAGTAAAAGTATCCTATATTATGCTGTAGCTTTCTATCAACCAAAGAATTTTAAGAATCATTTCAATAGTTCCAGAGACTATACCTCGTACAAACAAGAAACAAATTATCTTATTTTTTTATAATTAAAATCTTAAATAGGTACCTCTATTAACGATTAGTAAGAGATGTATTTTTTAATTATGGCCTTTACAAGAATCAAACTACTACTATAATAAATTAGAAATTCCTTAGACAGATGTCAATTATTTTTTTAATTTTTAAGATTGCGGGTGTATGAACTTGGTTTTCTTTGCCTCCCTCGAAAAATCACAAATTTTCCCGCTAATTTTAGAGTGACATTAATGTAAATTTAAATCCGTAAGTAGGTACTCACACGGTACTCATTATACAATCACTTTATTAATGTTCAAGTGAAGATGGGAGTTAACGATGGTGAATTTGATTCATTTGAGCAACAACTTTTAGATTTATTAGGAGAATTTCAATCCGTTACGGTAAGTGCATTAATAACAGCGCAAATGGCTTCTTATCAGGATTTCATCTACCCAAAGAAAAGTTTACATCACGAAATAACCTAAGTTAGTTAAAAGTTACCAATATGGTACTTAACTCTATTTTAAATACACAATAAAATATTTCTCTCTTCTTAGTCGATTCCTCATGGCTGAGGGTCGTGACTACTCTGGACGACACGTTTCACCAGGGCTCTCCAGGCAGCCCTATTCTCCGCCTGGCAATAAAATATAATAACTTTTAATTAGGTAGACCCATGGTAGACCAGAGTATATACATAGGCGGTCACTGACAGAATAAAAAAAAAAATCTGTCGGTTTGTCTGCCTGTCTGAATGTTTGAATCCACATAAAGCTAAATCTACTTAGCGAATATGTTTCAAATTTTTGCAGTTTAGTTTTTATTTTGAGATAGGTTTCATTTTATAGCAATCGGTCACGTATCTACCTAGAGTAGTTACGACACATTTACGAAAGTAATAATTTCTAACGTAAAGTTAATTTGTGTGTTGGTATACACATTACTGCATTAGGGGAGCCGGCATCAGATATGGGTAGGTACTTATTACTACTTACCATAAGACTTTATCTTACAAAAAATCTCCTGGTAGTTGTAGAATGCAATCACCAAAGGCAATTTCGCGCCTTTCTTCACGCGCCATTGCGTCGGTTGGTTCGGCGCTTCATTTATGAATAGAATTTTGGATGAAACTAGGTATCACTCTATAGATCATGTAGTTATTGTTAATATTATATGGTTCAAGGGCCTTTCCGTAAGAGTTGTTTTTCGACATTAAATTCTTGTTAAATTCTATAGGTACATGGTTGATAAAGAAGGTTATCAACATAGTGGCGTCTTGTTTGTATTATTAGTAAATTTTTTCTTTCTTGAAACCGCCATCTTTTAACTGAGAATCTTTAGAGCTCAAAGGATAAAATAGTTATCTACTATACACCCTTAATCCTTAATATTATAAAAGCGAATGTGAGTTTATTTCTTTGTTACGCTTCCACGCCTCAACCGATCATCGTGAATTTTGCATTCACATTTGCCAGGGATATAGAGGTGGACATAGGGTACTTCTATCCCGAAACTCCGCGAAAACTCTGAAATTAACGCGGGTAAAATTGTGGGGAACAAGTACTAGTATCATATACAATACCTACTCATTAATATATCTACACTGTATTCTCGTAATCTGTTCCGATTCTAAATTAGTCGTTAGAAACCCGCCTACGCGAATGTTTGCGCAATGAGGCGACGCGTGCCGAGGCCGCGGAGGCAGCCCGCGACGCTGCCCAGCGAGCTGCAGCGGAGGCTCGCAACGGCGCCGCTGCGGCCACAGCGACAGCTAACCAAGCTGCCACTGCGTTGGCCAAAGCACATAATGAATCTACAGCTCTTAAGCTGCAATGGGAGCTAGCGGTGAGAGATTTAGAAAGCTACCTACATGTTGAAAATCCAACCTCGCTCGTATAATGTTTCTCATCATTTTCCCTATTTAAGTGTTATCTAAAAGTTAGGCGGGTAAAATTGGGTAGGTATGATGACAAAAACAATGTTTTTTTGCGGATTTTGAGAGTATATTTTTTAGGACCGTCAACGAACTCTGTTCGAAGAAAAATGCAAAGAACTATCGAACCAAGTTGTGACATTGGAAAGAGAAGTGAAACAGTTGCGGCCGTTGCAATCAGCGCAACCTGCTCTACAGCGTCAGTATACAGAATTGCAGGATCGCATCCGTGTTGCTACAAATGATGCGCAAAGGTTCAATTTTTATTTAAATCACAAACATAATGAAAGCGAGCACACATTTTTGAAAAATACAAAATTTATATGTATTTATGTGTATCAGCGAAGCATCTCGACTTGAAGGTGAGTTACGAAGAGTAGAGAGATGTGCAAGCGCTGGTAGTGAGCTGCGGGAGCGCGCACGCCTGGCCGCCGCCGCGCACGCCCGCGAGCGGCGTCTGGCGGCCGCTGAGCTGCAGCATACTTGTCGCGAGCTGATGAGGGCTAATGGTAATGGTATTAAGGCAATTTTTGTGAAATTAAACTTCTTTGGGCACCATAGAGGGTCTGATTCAGGTGAAAGCTTAAGGCGAAACTTTCATGACACAAAAGGGCCGGAAAATAGAGTCTCGGCCACAGAGAAAAATAAGAGAACTATTCTGACATGTAAATGTAAATTATGTGTTTAATAGGAAATTCCAAAATTTACGCTACCTATTGCAACCGTGCATGGGAAACAGCCAGTTGGTAGGTAGGTTCATAATCTTATCTTAATATCTAATATATATGTATCTAATATATATAATCACGTGTCACGTTGTTTGTCCGCGATGAACTCTGAAACTACGGAACGGATTTTGATAAAATTTTGCAACCATTTATAATATGGTCCAACTTAAAAGATAGGCTAGTTTTTATCCCAGAATAGGGATGTTGACTACTATTAAAAATCAAAACTCTAATTAGTCCGTCAGTTAGAAAATAAAAAAACAATAGACACGTATTTTTTGCTTTTTTAAATAAATTAAAATATACAGAGATAAAGCGCATTAAAGTTTAGGATGAGGAGGTCGTGACGTCACTAACCACAAAACCGCCATACAAACTGTCAGAATAGTGACGTCACGCGAAATTTCAACTCAATATATCGCCGTTATTTTTTGATTACGTAAAAAAAGAAAAAATACGTGTCCAATATTTTTTAATAATCTACAAGACGGACTAAACAATAAAAATTAGTCAACATGCCCATTCCCGCGGGAACTGAAGGACATAGATTATTTACTTTTTCCCGCAACCTACGCGGGAACTCCGAAATTACCGCGGATGAAATCGCAAGGGGCAGCTAGTCTAATCTAATATATATAAATCACGTGTCACGTTGTTTGTCCGCGATGGACTCCGAAACTACTGAACGGATTTTGATAAAATTTTGCAACCGTTTATAATATGGTCCAACTTAAAAGATAGGATGGTTTTTATCCCGGAATTCCCGCGGGAACTGAAGGACATAGAGTACTTTTTTCCCGCAACCTCCGCGGGAACTCCGAAATTACCGCGGATGAAATCGCGGGGGACAGCTAGTCTAATACACGTTGTTTGTCCGCGATGGACTCCGAAACTACTGAACGGATTTTGATAAAATTTTGTAACCATTTATAATATGGTCCAACTTAAAAGATAGGATAGTTTTTATCCCGGAATTCCTGCGGGAACACCGGAATTAATGCGGGGAACTGCTTATCACCGAAAACTACAAAAAAAATTCCCGGAATTCCCGCGGGAATTCTGAAATTACCGCGAACGAAATCGCGGAGGACAGCTAGTAATTAGTATAAATTTTCTTTGGGGACATTTGATTTAATTCTGAGTTGAATCACAATCACATGAGCACAGCTATAACTGTCCTCGCATTATGTTTTCTCTCATATCTGTCTTCTAGCGGAGGTTGCTCGACTTGGCCAGTTAGTGGAGGAACTGCGTTATCGTCTATCACAGTACGTCGAAGAGGATGCCAAAACAAAGGAGCCCTGTTCCGATGAAACATTATCAGAGATCAGAGCGGCTCTCGAAGCGGAAAAAGCGGGTTCTATGCACTTAGAGAGAGCTTTAACTGCAGCTTTAGCGGATAACGCCACTTTAGCTGCTCAACTACATTCTGTTGATAATGCTTTGGGAACATCTCAGCCTTCACCTTCACCTTCCTCTGCGAAGCCTACAAATATTTGTCCTTTAGATTCTTTCCTTGCTGAATAATATTTTCAATTCCCAAGTGAAATTATTATTGAATGTTTTATAACACAAAACAACTAATAAATTTACTGTAAATTTTAATATTTTTATTACGTATCTACTATTAGCGTAAAAATAACCTGTCCTTCTTCAACAAAAGATCAGTAATATTTAATAGATATTTCAACTATCCATATATTTAGGATTTTTAGTAATGTTACCGCAAATTACATATTATATAACTAATCTATACATGTAAAATGCTTTGTCCTGAATGACTGACTGACGGATCAACGCGCAGCTTAAACCGCTGATCGTATAGAGACCTGAAACTTGGAGGGTGTGTATGACGTGGGCATCCGATAAGAAAGGATTTTACGAAATTCTACCCCTATAAGGGCTTGAAAAAGGGGGGCAAAGTTTGTATAGGACAACGTGATTTCTTGGTCCAATCTAACGTAAAAAACCAGTTAAAAATCCTATAGGTATTAGAACCATTTTGGACTTCTACGCGGACGAAGTCGCGGGCAAAAGCTAGTGATTAAATAAGTTTAAACAAACCAGTTTTGATAACAAAGAAACAAAAAACATGGTTGCGCACACTATACTTAGCCATTGGAGATTTAGTTTCGAACGGGTTGGGTAATCGCATCTGCAGTTGCAGTCTTACCCCTCAAATCACAGAAGACAAACAACACATTCGTCTGCCATTGACAGCAATCAAAGGCATATGATCTATATATTATATTTTATAGTAACAACTTCTTAATGTCAAGACAAGTGTAGTACTAAAACTTGTTTCTAGGAATGCGCCACGCTTGAATCGCAAATAAACCTTTTCAGAAGTCTTCACCTACTATAGAAGATAAATGATTATACCTACTAAAGGCTCTACATTTTTATGAAATAAATAAACAGTACCTATTCTTTAAATTTATTTGATGTCCACAATAAAATTATGGCATAAAAAAATTATAGGCACAAAGAATTTTCGCAAGGCTTCGCGGCGCCCCACCCACAAATAGAGCATGGTGGTTGTGACGCGGTGCGTAGGCGCGCGTCTCTACCAAGTTCGCGGGCCAGTCGATAGAGCGTAGTCGCACGCAGACTCCGCGCATCAAGTTTACAAATTATTATGTACACTATATTGTATAGTACGATCTGTGATATTATAGTATTAGGTTTCATTTAATTATAAGTGATCGAAGTGCTTCACAGGTGAGGTTAACTTAATTTTTATTCATATTGTTATTTCTATTATTTAACCTTTACTTGATATGTGAAGAGTATTTTTTTATATATTTTTTACGATTTACCTAAACAACGAAACAAGATATTATTTTCATGCTCCATTATTTTGGGTAAATACCAAATGCCAACGAAATCTACTCGTTTCCAATTTTTTTTACGAATAGTTTGTACATATAAAGATTTAAATGCAATACGTACCTATAAGTACCTACCAAATAAGTAAGTATACTGCGCAACTTGCGAATGCAGTGATTGTTTTGATGTGAATGTTGGCGGGAGGGTAAACACTTGCGTTGGTAAATGGCTAGAGAAAGTAGGGAGATGTATGTAATAGTCTGTACTCATAAATATATATAGTATAAAAATTTAGTTATGGGTACATTAACACTATATTGCATTAGTCTATATTTATAACAAGATATGAACAGAATGCAAAGAAATAGTTACTTAGAAGCAGTTTCGTAAAAGTTAAGCATATCATTAAGTTTGTCGGGACAAAACGGACTGTCGATTTCAAAGAAAACTCCAAAAGGCTGTTCCGCCAACACAGAATGAGCAAAGCTACCATGTATACCTAGTGAGTCAGCGTGCTGGGACGCAAGGCCGCTGATGTCAATACAGTAAACATGTGAATTCAATACTTAGGTACCTAACTAATAGTACACCCACGACACTTCATCAACTTAACATATTGTTATATACCTACCTATATAATGAGATGTACGTATATTTACTTAGAGGAAATTGTTAAATAAAATACGAAGTCTCTATTGCATCGACAACGGACCTTAACCTCACGAAAGCGTAATTTCATAGGTAATTAAGAAGTTTTAGTAGGTACGTATCTACTATCCATGCAAGTTTTAATACCTACCGTATTGATTGCACTAATTTCCTTCATGCAAGGTAAACTAATATTGTTATTCAAAATAATATCCGCCTTTCTGAAATTCATTTTAGTGTAAACTAATTTTAAATACCAAAACTACGAAAATTTACCAAATTGCACTACACAAATTTTAACATCAAACAATTTATTTCAGAATTAGTTATGAGTCACACAACGAGTTTTTGCATCTTTATTGTAGTTGTAATTATTCCGACGGTCATACAATGGTGAGTTTTGATGTTATCGAGATTACTATCTAACAAGGTACAATAATCATAACAAGTACACTTTAAAACATCATTTTATTTGCAGCATATCCGTGGTTGGGCCGAATGTTCTTCGCCCGTTCATCCATTATAAGGCAGCCATCGCCGGAGGTTCCCGCGCCTATACCCTCTATGTTGCGATTGAGGGTAGGCGCGCTAACGGAGAACAATTCTCGCAAGGACAAGAAGTGCAGATCCAAGCTGCAGCATCGAGGATAGTAGAGCTGGATGTACGTATTACAAGCTACATAATTCTTTCCTCCTTGAATGTCTCTCGTCAGACACAAATAATAAAGGATTACGTATCTACATCTTAAAAATGATCGGAGTAGTTTAAATGTAGAGCAAAAATGCGCAACACAATAATAAATATTATATAACCGAAAAGTATTTTGTACGTAATATAGGCATGTAAGATCAGGTTGGTATTAAATTATATAAAGTATGTTTAGTTTTTGCGGTACTCAAACTCAATCTCCAAAAGCATATACCAATAGTTCATTGATTCCTAATACGCATAAACCGTGATAGATGGGAGTTATTAGCGGAAATGGAAGATGGCCGTCCGCCGTTCATTTTCATGTCGATAAAATATCCGTAAAAGTGGGTTTTGTTATGTTATACGGTGCTGTATGTGACAATAATTTTCGCAGTGGCGGTTTTTATGTGCAAGAAAATATACTTATGACGTTTCGAGTTTCAGGGGTGCGGGAAAGATTTTGCAAAATATAGCTTCATGGTTTGCAATTTAAAACCGTACAACGATGCTAATAATAAGTCCATAGGAAGAAAAAAGATAAAGATTGAGATACCGTTTTGTAAAGGTGTAGGTACGTGTGATACTCAGATAGGCGACCCCGGACCGGGTCAGTACGCGCTGGTGGCGCGCTCCACTGCCGGCCCTCAATTCTCCTCATCCGCTCCGCTAGTCTACCAGCCTCGAAGCTTCTGCGTCTTTGTACAAACGGACAAACGTGTCTACCAGCCCAGTGATGTCATTCGCTTCAGAATCGTCGCCTTGGACAAGTAAGACATACCTACATTTTAACCCTAGAAAGATAATCATATTTTGATGTACGTAGAAGATAATCATGCGTAAAATTGACGCATAAGTTTTAAGTAGTAGTAATGTGATTTTTTATTTATTGATTTAAATAAACTTTACCAGTATTATTTTTTTACACTCTGATAAAATGATAAATACCATAATTAGTATATTTTTATTTATTTATTATATAAAAACAAGACCGAACCATAAAACGTCTTAAAAAATCACCAAAAATTTGGAATATTTTTTCTTTTATCACAAATAACTTGTTTTTCCTAATTATCAGCCATTTTAAGTTATTAACTCAGTAATAAAGACATTATATATA
This sequence comes from Zygaena filipendulae, assembly GCA_907165275.2. Classification (NCBI taxonomy): domain Eukaryota; kingdom Metazoa; phylum Arthropoda; class Insecta; order Lepidoptera; family Zygaenidae; genus Zygaena; species Zygaena filipendulae. The sequence continues at coordinate 8,299,342 of OU015649.1, forward strand.
TCAAATGATAGGAACATACAGTTATATTCCAATAAGTCAGATACAACTTGCTTCCATATCTAGGTATATTATGTTGTCGGCAAATAGATTTTTTTGCATTTTCACGATGCATTTGCCTTTCGTCGTATTTTTTCCTCACTGCTGTCATCATCAAGATGCCAATCAAAGCACGGATTCATTCATTCTTGCCACGAAATGTAGCAACAAACATAGATTTCCGTTCCAACGATATCTCGGTATTTGTCCATTTTACAATTTCGATAGATATTATTTCATAAGTAAAAAAAAATTTAATCTTGAGAGGATCATGTACATGTCGGACTCCTTTGACATCTAACAATATTCAGTGCTGATATTCTGCTACGTCTTGTGACCTTCAAAGTCGACCAGCAACCCTTGCCTCTAACAGTCCGCTTTGGCAAGTTTAGTATTCGATGAGAAGCCGAGGAAGAAGCCAGTTGCTGAATCATTTCTTCGTGTAAGGGTTCGTTTCTGCTGGACGTCACCTTGTCTTCTCTCTCCTTAGTCATAAAACCTTTTTCGAAGTCACTCTGCACGTCGTCTTCACTCTCATGTCCTCACAGACGGCTTCGTCATCACGCTCTAAAAAAACGCTCAGGATTCGATCTTCTCCCAAAATTCTACTGTCCATTATCGCATTATTTTATCAGGATATCTACGAAAATATATAAATAATACATAAAATAAAGTAACAAGTATCATCAGATAAAAAAACAGCATGAATGCCTATTTAGGTCAAAATCTCAAAAATCACTTAAAAGATAATCATGCGTCAGTTTGACTCACGTGGTAGTTATATTTCCAAATTGATGACACTTACCTCAGTGAGACATGCGCCTCCCGGAAGGTCTAAGCAATGTGAGAGATGTCCTAAAAGCACAGCAACAGATTCGAAAAATTAAAAACGAGAGAGCAATATTTCGAACGCATATGCGTCAATTTTACGCAGATTATCTTTCCAGGGTTAATAGTAGGTTTACACTTAACAACACCCCTGAGGTATCTTTGAATTACGTTTGTTTAAAAGTTTGTAATGAGATACTATAGATCGTCGTCATCACATTTTCAAAAGAAAACGTTAATAAGACTTTTATAGAGAACTATCTGTTCCCGGCCGTTTCACCCGCATTAATTTCGGAGTTCCAGTGGGAATACCAGGATAGAAGCACCCTGTCTTTTTCTGTACCCTTGAAGTGTATGCAAAATTAACAAACTCACGGTCTCATTTTTATTGTTCCTTCTGGTGTTGCAGATGTCTATGGGTGGTGGTAATCACTTACCATCATTCATGGTAAGTGATGGTAAGTGACATGCCCTCAATGACATAAAAAAAAATGTGTACCTAGACAGTTTACACATTCTTTGATTTTGGTAGATTGATTGATGTTCTATTGTGACAACTATACCCACTCCATCATTCCTAGTCGCAGAGTTAGATATAAACGCAAGTTCATTCACAGCGCTCGATGTAAGTACCTACTACAATGCAACACTTTCCATTTCTTTTATAAACTTCGGTCGGAGCTAGACCGGCGAGAGTTTGTGCGCTTGTACCTACAGGCTTGAGGAAAAGCATAGCAAGTGGTGTTGGTAAATTGTAATATTGGGCATCGAAATACGTATATCATATTTAAAAACTAGTTTTAGTTGACTCTACAAGGACTCTACACAATATTATGTCCAGTTATTTCCATACAGTTATGCAGTCTTTATCTTTCAGAACCACGACAATCAAGTTTATTTAGGAAGTAGAGTGCAATAGGAAAAGATGTAGGTCCGTATTCCAGAAGGTGACTCAGATCATGTTTCTCTTGAGATTAGTTTTAAGCTCAAATCATAACTCAACCCTACATCGTATTATAGAATGCGTTTTAAGTTCTAATCACTTGAAACTAGTCCAATCAGTCTGATTGGTTGGGTGGTCTTGACATGACAGACGTAAACAAAGATCAAACAAATCTTTGCTTGAATATAGATTAGTACTCAAGCGAAGTTCTAGAATAAGGAAATAACTCAGCTGATTATTGATTGATGAATCTCGTTTCAAGTAAGGTTCTAAAATTAAAGCTTTACTTGAAAATAGTTTTAGAACTAGATTTTTTTTGTAATTGTTTATTTTTAAGTGGTGTTCAATAAAGAGTTTATTATTATTATTATTATTCATGACTTGAGTAACCTTTTGGAATACGGGCCGTAGTCAACTGTTTTACTAAAATTCTCTGACAAATAAAAAAGATCCTATGAATTAGATTCAATGCAAGTGTCTGTACTCGTGAAGATTACGTGTCTCAACATAGACCGGTCATTGAGCCCACGGAAATATGTTCTGCAGTGGAGCCTGGTCGTCCGCAGGTACCTGTTGCCGTTGTCAGGCGCGGTGGATGTAAACGTGTTGGACTCTGGCGGGTCGCCGGTGCGGCAGTGGGCCGGCGTCGTGCTCGACCGGGGCGTCATCAGCGACGAGTTGCAGCTAGCCGACGAGCCGGCCCTCGGAGAATGGACCATACAAGTATGAACAGGAGACCGATCGTATTTCATATAGCGACAGTACATAAACAAAAACTTTAAAATGTCAAATATTAAAATGATATTCTAGGCAATTTCGTATCGTGCTGATTATTATAAAGATAACAATTCGAGTTATAGGTAATATAGATATCTATAATTTACAAAAAAATAGGTAACATTACACGGTTTGGTTTTGGTAATATAAAAATAGGTTTAAAAATAGTGCGAAATTGCATAGTACAATATACGGTATCATAACGATACAAGGTAAGTAGGTATTTAAAGTATTCCTCGTCCTATAAAAAAGTATCTCGTTTATCCCATTCTTCTTTTTATCAGATAAGAACATTTTTGTTCCATAGAAATTAATTAATCTGAGTTTTTGCCGAAATTTCATTTATTGCACTACAAAGAAACAAAAGATACCTACCTACCTACAATAAGAAAAATTCAAATCTTAGGCAAAAGACAGACGTTTATAAATATGATACTTATAATATTATACTTGTCCTGTCACACTAGGTGTGTATCACCGTTTTCCACTCACATTTATCGCTATACCTATTATTTACTATTATTTATTATACGTATTATTTGAATTAGGTATTATGACCTTGAATGTATGTTATGAAAGTAAATGATATTAATTGTTATTGTACAACAACAGGTGGAGGCGCGTGGCCAGATATACTCGCGGCAGATCTTGGTGGCCGACTATGTGATACCCAAGTTCCGTATGGACATACAAATACCAAAGCAAGTTCTCTTCAGCGAGGGACGGTTCACAATTAATGTTACTGCCAAGTAAACAATGTCTTATTTTCTATTTAGGAACCTACTTTAAGTAATTATAAACTATGAATTAACGTTAATAATTAGGTAATTATTGAAACTAATAATGTAGGTATGCACTTCATTAAAATTTTCGTCTTAACCGACTGAACAAAGAGGTCAAATATTAAAAGTTTATATCCAAGTACTTAAATGTAAAAATCCGCATTCAATACTGAATCCGTAATTCCACATCGTTCGCCGCGAAGGCGGAGACGAAATCTGTCAATACTCATTATGTTTACAAGCGGACGGAGAAAACTCATTATTTCTATCAAATTATGTTCTTGAAGCACTTTTTTATTATTTTTATAAAAAAAAAGAAGATTACTTTGTTCAGCGGAACTTAATTACGTACGCTAGTACCTACCTAATTGATTATACTCAATCAAACACGTTTTACCTGCTCGAGTACCAATTGACTATATTTTTGCAGTCACTTCAACGGCCTACCGGTTCAAGGCGAGCTGACCATATCTGCCTTCACTGTGTTTTTCTCCGGATTACTACAACCAGTATTTTCGTCGCCCGCCCGAAAGGTCATTGCGTTTAATGGAAACGCCAATGTCATTTATGACCTCAAAACTGACCTAAGCCTCGCCGAAGATGCGGCGAGACCGCTCGTCGTGGAAGCCGTGCTGGAAGAAAAGGATACTTTGATCAGACAAAACGTGTCTTCCAAAATACTACTGTTGAGGACACCTTACAGACTCAAAGTTACGGCCCCTGAGTTTTTCAAGTCTACATTACCATATAACGTACAGGTGAGTCTGATTTGCTGCATAATATCGCAGGCGAAGCGGCTGAAATCAAACCTTTTGTTTGAAACAGATGTCCTACTATATTATGTGTGTAAGGTCCGTAATCTTTGACCCTGATTAACAGACGCGAATCTAGGAAATTAAGGCAGCAATTTTGTTTGTGAAAATGTTTGAAAATTTAATTTAAAAAAAATTAAAAAGTCTGTTCTAGCCGTTCGTCTTCCATCCATCATCCGATCCATCATTCATACGATTAGATGGAACTTTGGTGAAGTTACGTAATAAAGTTCGTGAAGGTTTCTTTGAGGTCTAACCGCCGCACTCAGAGTCGACTTTAATGATTACTTAGTTAAGTATAGATTTTTAAAACAAAACTGTCGCAATCGGACTTGTTTAGTAAATTAATGTTATTTGGCATTTAATGAGATGTAACTTAATTAGTTAAATGTCAATTAACATTAATTTACTAAACAAGTCCGATTGCGACAGTTTTGTTTTTAAAATCTATACTTAACTAAGTAATCATTAAAGTCGACTCTGAGTGCGGCGGTAAAACTCTAAATAAAGTATCTACTTTGCAACTGAGGGAGGGGCAATTGCAGACATGTCCGCCCTTCCACTTCCTAAATTTGCGCCTGCCAATTAATGCTTGTAATTGTCCAACAACGTAAAAGCAAAGAACAGAGACTATATTACCATGGACCATTTAAATCTAGTTATATTGGTCCATGATATTGCTAACTAAATTGTATCAGAATCTAATATTAGAAGGAAAGAGACGAATTTATTCAAGTCACATCCTATTTCAGATAGAGCTAATCGATGCAGACGGCGAAGTGGCCAACACAGATGGTGACGTCACGGTGGAGCAACTGTGGGACGACGGCGATCCCATCAACGTGAGCAAGCTGGCGCTGCGCGGGGGCCGCGCCTCGTACTCTCTGGTGCCCGACAAGGAGCATTACAACAACACGCTCAACTTAGTGGTGAGATCAAAACCTAACACATTTTGTAAAACTACAACATGTTTTTTGTGGCACTACTATATTTACATCTTGTGCAATTGTGCATACACATACGTTCACCTCAAAAAGGTCATACACTATTTTATAAAAAAATGGGAATATGATTTACATCGCATTTTATTAGCTTCAGATAAAATTTCAGCAATACTATGTATATTGTTTAACTTAAGTAAAAAGAATAAAGACCTCAGTTTCCATACATCATAAATTTTTATTGTTATATTTTTTTCAGATAAAATACAAAGAAGTTACGGAGCGGGTAGTGAATGTAGTTAACGCTGCCGCTTCCGGCGGTCAGTTTTTGACTGTGGAGCTTCTGACTCAAGGAACATCCGTCGGCGACGAGATGCGAGTGCGCATCACCGCTACCGAGCCCATGGACTTGCTGCACTATGCCGTCATTGGGCGAGGGGATATACTCTTAGCGGAGACTTTAGAAGTGAGTGATTTTTCTGTTATTTTTAAAAGATAGCAGTAGCTGCCAGTAGGTAGTGTTCCACTTATTTTTATTCAGGTTGCTGCTAGCCACATATTATGTTTGTAATATAGGAAGGAATATGCTAGTTGACTTAATTTTAGGTTTTACTTTGGACTTTCCATGATGTAGATTAATAAAACAAATTGGACACGTACTTTTAGACATTATATGTAGACATAGATAACATTTATTATAATATAATAATAATAATAATCCATAGATAATATTTATTCAGAAAAAAGACAACACATTTCTTCTTTTTTTAAATGTCGCGTAACATCACGCGGCTATGACGTCACGAGCCCCCACTTCTTAACTTTAATGAGCTTTTATCAGTTTTATCTCTCAGATCAAATTGAGTTTTATCTAAGTATTTTTTCTAATATTTTTTTTTTCTAATTTTTCTTTTTGTTGAACTGATGGACTAAATATAATTTTGATCTTCATACCCCAGCAACATGACTTGTAACCAGTCAGTATAGGCTAGTATAGGGGCATTTCACGTGAAGCGGGCAGGCCAAAACAGGTTCACACTTCCGATTTCAGTTATATTTGAGAATGTTATACCTGTACATGTTCTCAACACAGATACAAAATATTTTTAAAGTGGCGAACCTAGTTTACGAGATATCGGTCTTTGAAGATTTCAGTTACGGTGAGTTATGGACTACTTCAAATGCCATTATGCGGCTTAAAAAAGATGCAGAAAAATATTTTTGCCACTGGATTCTATACTTTGTTATATGACTTTTTAAACCTTATAATTGAATTTACAATATTTTTATTAAATAGCTGAAAAAAAAGAAAATAATTTTTATTTTTTATTTTTTACAATCTCGGCATTTTTTTATATTTTTTTTAGTATATTAGAAATAAAGCTTATATCATATTCATAATCCATGCCAAGTTTCATAATGGGCTGCGCAGTCGTTTAGGAGCTATTTGTGTTTAAAACCGAAAGGAGGCGGCGGCGGCTCCTTACTCGCGTGTAGTCAGTCACCGCTACTTACATGGTAGGTCATATAAATGGTTTTTTTTTTGGTTTGATAGAGATCTTAGGGTAACTGTAAAGATAGCTGTAAGTATTTTTAAATAAATAAATAAATAAATAACAAAGAATTATAGGTAATTCATCGGTTTATTTGAAAATCTTTACAGTTTTATGAGTGGAAGAGTCACTTGTTCGTTTGATGATGATACCGTCACGCGTCAGTGCTTGGAATGAAAGCGTGGATTTTTTTTGTGCCAGGTATAGTTATTGCAGAATCAAAACGGCTCTTGAGTTTGTTTCTGTATTGATCGATTTCATTTATAAATAAATTGCAGTGTGTGGCAATAATGCTTTTGCCCAATCATATAAACCTTTTGGTGTAATAATCGCTTTATCTGGACCTGACTGTAAACTAGCTCGTGTCGCCAAGCGTTTTATATTGCCACCAAGACCATCACAAGGCCCTTTTCCGTGAGAAGTAGCATGGAAATGGATTTCTGCTTCTGTTCCAAAATCATGATTGAAGTAGAAAAGGTTTATAAAATTAAATCTATTTTTAAAATATTGTGATGCGCCGTCGGTTATAAAGATATATTTCTTAGTAATAACGTTATTTTCTTGGAGATACTGATGCAGAATATTTTGAAAGTTGAAAAAAGTGGCTGTATCGTGTTTTAAGTCATCTGATATGATTACCATACTTCCATGTTTTATATCTTGTCCTTGGCGATAATAATAAACCGACGTCAGAAGAGTAGCCTGGTCATTGTTCCAGTGGACAGACTGAGCAGCATCTTGTATTACAAAGCTGTAGTTCTCAGCAAATATCTCGTGAGTCCCACCCTTGTCTCAGTGTATTTTACTTTGAACTGTCGGTACAAATCATCGATGTTGCACATTAAGAGCTTATATTAAGAACAGAAGCAGAAATACATTTCCATGCTGCTTCTCACGGAAAAGGGCCTTGTGATGGTCTTGGTGGCAATATAAAACGCTTGGCGACACGAGCTAGTTTACAGTCAGGTCCAGATAAAGCGATTATTACACCAAAAGGTTTATATGATTGGGCAAAAGCATCATTGCCACACACTGCAATTTATTATGCTGATATAAATGAAATCGATCAATACAGAAACAAACTCAAGAGCCGTTTTGATTCTGCAATAACTATACCTGGCACAAAAAAAATCCACGCTTTCATTCCAAGCACTGACGCGTGACGGTATCATCATCAAACGAACAAGTGACTCTTCCACTCATAAAACTGTAAAGATTTTCAAATAAACCGATGAATTACCAATAATTCTTTGTTATAATTATTAGATACCCTAAGATCTCTATCAAACCAAAAAAAAACCATTTATATGACCTACCATGTAAGTAGCGGTGACTGACTACACGCGAGTAAGGAGCCGCCGCCGCCTCCTTTCGGTTTTAAACACAAATAGCTCCTAAACGACTGCGCGGCCCATTATGAAACTTGGCATGGATTATGAATATGATATAAGCTTTATTTCTAATATACTAAAAAAAATATAAAAAAATGCCGAGATTGTAAAAAATAAAAAATAAAAATTATTTTCTTTTTTTTTCAGCTATTTAATAAAAATATTGTAAATTCAATTATAAGGTTTAAAAAGTCATATAACAAAGTATAGAATCCAGTGGCAAAAATATTTTTCTGCATCTTTTTTAAGCCGCATAATGGCATTTGAAGTAGTCCATAACTCACCGTAACTGAAATCTTCAAAGACCGATATCTCGTAAACTAGGTTCGCCACTTTAAAAATATTTTGTATCTGTGTTGAGAACATGTACAGGTATAACATTCTCAAATATAACTGAAATCGGAAGTGTGAACCTGTTTTGGCCTGCCCGCTTCACGTGAAATGCCCCTATAGTATTATATTAGTATATTATCTGTGGTATAGGTAAATAAGTTCACGGCACATTCTCGATGACCAATTAAATCTTCAATTGATTGTGAATCTTTTGCAAATTTATTTCTTTCTGACAAATCTGACATACCTATTTAGTTAAAATATAAAATTACAAATGTAATTTGAAAAGCGTGAATAAGATAATTGTGATGTATGTTTTATACGTAGTTCCGGTCGGCGCGTCGCAGCGTGGACGCGAGCGTGCCGGTGTCGGCGCGCATGGCGCCGGGCTGCGTGGTGCTCGCGTGGTACTCGCGCCTCGCCGCCGCCTCCAGCGCGCTGCTCGCCGCCGCCGTGTACGCGCCGCAGCGCAACCTGCTGCAGCACCAGGTGCCACCAGGGCGTCGAGTCGCTATCACGAATAACATCCTTTTCCCTTAACGCATGTGCTTGTAGTGTAATAGGTACTATTACATCTAATTACTACGCCACGTATGGCGAGTTCCATCCCCGAATCAGCCCCCTTAGCCAAGTTGACAATCTACAACGTGTTAATGAATTAACTGAAAATTAGCAAGTAGTTTGCTCAGAATCGACTTGCGAATCGATCGCGCCATGTTTTAATATGGCTATGCCCAACCGCGTTCTACGATCATCACGCATGTGTTGGTATAGTTGTAAGGCGTAAGCGCGAACATGACTACCTACTATACGGTAGATATCCCGAGTCGTCCGTTACATTTCAACAAACTTAAAGTTTTGGCGTCTCTTAGATCTTGCCGCCCTCCCTATAGGCTCAAGTCTCTCGGGCCTTAGCCTTATTCCACCACCCGATGATGAGTAACGTGCCGTTTTTCGCGGCAGGTGTCGGTGCAGGCGGGCGGGACGGGCGGGGCGGGGGGCGGCAGGCCGGGTAGCGCGGTGGAGCTGCGCGTGCGCGGCGAGGCCGGCGCACACGCAGCGCTGCTTGCCGCCGACGTGCGCGCCGCCGCCGCGGGGCTCGCCGCCGACAACGGGCTCGGCAGCGGCCTGACACTGCACATGGTACGAACTATCACCACATACAAGATACCTAAGCTTTTTGGGTTAATAGGCTAGTTTCCTAAATTTTCTTTTTTAGTCCGTTTTGTAGATTATTAAAAAATATTGGACACGTATTTTTTTTTTTTATGTAACCAAAAAATAACGGAGATATATCAAGTCGAAATTTCACATGACGTCACGCCTCGCTACAGTTTGTTCGCACGTTATAGCGAGCTGTGACATCACGAGTCCCCCACCCTAAACTTTAATGCGCTTTATCTATGCATATTTCCATTATTTTAAAAAAGCAAAAAATACGTGTCTAACTGACGGACTAAATAGAATTTTGATTTTTTTACCCAGGAAACTAGCCTATTGCCAGAACACAATCACCAAATATGACTAATATGACTACCTATACCCAAAGACATTACTTTAAGAGAATTTATTTCTATTTTAACATCTTTGTGACTACCTACCTATAGATACTTTAATTACACATAGCTTCAATTTTTTTGTTTCTCTACAGGTTGAACGTGAAGTGGAAAGCTTTATCGGTGTGAAACATTCAATTTTTAAAAATGAGGATAACATTCCGTCCATGGGAATGGATTTAGGAGGCAAAACGATTTCCGATGTATTCCAGGTGCGTGGGCTATACAATACGTATAAACTCTTCCATGCTGAATGTAATTAAATTGTAATTCATAAAACTTTTTTCAGAATTCGGGGGTCGTTATACTGACTGATGGTGTTTTGATGCGAAATAATGCTGGTGGTAAGTTTATCTTTAAACAAGCGGTGCCCCGCGATTTCACCTGCGTATATTTTTTACTCCGCTCGCGCTCCTATTGGTCATAGCGTGATGTTATATAGCCTACAGCCTTCCTCGATAAACGGACTGTCCAACACAAAAAGATTTTTTAATTTAAACTAGTAGTTTCAGCGATTAGCACATTCAATCAAACAAACTCTTCAGCTTTGTAAGCTACAGTATTCCCAAATGATATAGGATTGTATTTGTTTTGAGTTCTCGAGGCATTTCTGAAATTCATGTTGGCGGGGGAACAGCTACTATTATGTAAATTGAAAATAGGACTATCTCAACGATAACTGACAATCAGGAATATGTAATCATGTAGGTACCTACTTACTTTTAAGTCGTTGAATGTTATAGTAATAAAGTTGAACGAATGACAAAAATGTTTACATCTTTTTGATGCTCACCGTACTGTACCTACATACATTACGAACAGTGTCGGGGAGCGCGGAGTCCCCGGAGGCGGGGTCGCGGCCCGCGCTGGCCGGCCCGTACGCGTTCAGCCGCCTGCCGCCGCCGCCCGCGCCGCGCTACTACCTCACGGTCGCGCCGCTACCCACATGGATGCAGGCCAACTTCACGATTGGGTAAGGTTTTTGAACGGTTTTTGTAGTTGGCGGGAATCGACGATGGCGGTGCCGCCAATTATTTTCGTGTCGATAAAAATTTCTTAATAGTGGATTTTGTTGTGTTTTAGCAGAAACAGAACGATCTAGCCGTATTTAATGTAATCTCATGAGTGAACCAACTGTTCCCGTGCTTTCATCGTTTTCAATCTTTATCTAGCTAATACATTAATATTTCGTAAGAAACTTTAAAACCTATGCAATCATGTGGAAAACTTAATAATTTCTCTGTTTTATGGATATTTTTGTTTTTTTTTTTTTCAAAATATACCCCCTAAATAATGCAAAATGCTTTAAAAAATGCTACACGATTTTATTTTCTATAAGATATAAAAATTAATTTGCGTTTTTAATTATTTTATAATGCTAATCGAATACTGAAAACCCTCCTTCAATACGTCCCTCGTCTAACACCCTGTATAACTGAGGCGTGAGAAATCAGGTCAATAAAAGTGCGCGGTTATCGCCACAGCACCGACGGCGCCGGATTCGAAGTCCGCCAATCGCCGACCGCGGCTGCGGAGTGGACGGTGGGCGCTTTCGCGGTGCACCCCACGCTGGGGCTGGGGCTGGCGGCGCCGCAGCGGCTCGCCACCAGCCTGCCGCTGGCGCTGGCGGCCGAGCTGCCCGCCGCCATGCAGCGCGGGGAGACGCTCGCCGCGGTGGTCACGCTCACCAGCGCGCTCACCGCCGACACCAGCGTCGAGGTCACGTTCCACAACTCGGAACTGTACTTCGAGTTCGAGCCCTTGGATAACAGTGTGGACTCCGCCAAAAGTGAGTCGCTTGCCTGTTGAGGCGATTGGTCGTGTTGTTACTTACTCCACTATGCAAGAGTGTAAATCTGTGAATGGCTTGTATGTTTAACAGTTGAATGTCTATTGTATCTTCGGTTGATTTTCTGAGATTAACAAGTACTAGATACCTATAATGTCAAAAGTTAAAATATTTTAATGAGATCATTTTAGAAAATTTACTTAAAATAAACAAAAATTAACGTATAGAAAGTATTACGGGAGAATTTCGCTGTTGATCAGAAATTCTCTCGTTGCGCTGGAAATTCAAGAAGACTAAGACTTGAGAGCATATTTCAAGAATAGTAAGTAGCCTTTACAAATATGGCCCTTAATATCCGATTAGTGTTACTTATTACCTACACTAATAGACCTCTTACCCGCAGAGATCGAGCTATTCCGGCGGCTGCGCGTGACGGTCCCGGCGCTGGGCTCGGTGAGCACCGCCTTCCTGGTGTCGGCGGCGCGCGTCGGCGACGCGCCCGTCATTGTCGAGGCCGCCGGGAACGGCGTCTCCGCCTCGCTGTTCCGCACCATCGAAGTCAAAGTAAGCCGTAGCCGATATCAAAGAATCTATTACTACCAACGTACCAAAAGAAGTGACACTCTCCGTCTCCCGCACATTTCGTGCCACAGTGTGACAACAAACGTTCCTCGCCGCGCCCCGACCCGAGTCCTACGAGTTACGACTAACACACGCACACTACACTTGTGTACCTACACAAGTCGGGCGCCTATAGTAAGTAGGTAAGCAGTAGCAGGGAGTTAATCGGTTCGATCGTATGGATTTTTTACAGGTGTGACGGATGTGCCGACATTATGTAATCCTACAGACATTGAATCTTACTACAATAGTAATACAGTTCAAAGACTGACAAAGGCTGCTGCTGACTGTACACCGATTCTATGGGGCGCAGGACGGGTACGAGGAGGAGTTGTGGTCGCTGTCGCTGCTGGACGCGCGGCGCGGCGCGGCCCGCGGGGCGGCGTCGCTGGCGGTGCCGGCGGGCACGCGGCTGCCGGGCGGCGCAGCGCTGCTGTGCGCCGGCGACCCGCTCGCCGCCGCGCTGCGGGCCGCGCGCGCGCCGCCGCCGCCCGCCGCGGACCCCGCGCACGCGCTGCGACCGCTCGCGCTAGCCGCCGTGCTGCTCGACTACATACAGGTATGAGATGACCGATGCGGCGTGAGCAGCAGGGCTATCGCGCTTACATTCCATGCAAAGCTGGACGCTACACGCCGCGTGGCGTGCCCAGTATTTTAACACTTTTTCAATTTTTAATCTTTTATTTGAACATCAGTATTTTTGTAGGTATATTGCCAGAAGTTAGTAGTTTTAAGTAGGTAACACCGTAAGCAATATTATCGATATAGATATACGATAGAATATGCTGGTCTGGGAGGCACTGGTATGTCAATTCCGGTCACGCTGCCTCCACGCGATAAAATTAATCACCAGACAAATCGTATGAGAATCAAGAAATCATTAAATAACCAATCCGCATTTTGTATGCGTTGATCGTAAGTATATAGCGTTGTCGCACAAGTAGAAATCTGTCCCTGGCCCTGTGAGACCCGTGTGAAATGTGAATCCATTTTATTATGATAAGGTACAAAACATGTATTGCGTCCAGGCGACCGAGCGCGACCACGAGGAGCTGTCCCTGAGGCGCGAGATGCTCGGCCAGGCGGCGGCCGGCTACCAGCGGCTCATGGCGTACCGGCGCAGCGACGGCTCCTTCGCCGCCGACGCGCACCCGGACACCGAGGGTGACGTCTTGTGAGCGCCCTGAATTCTTTAGTCTAAGGCCACACTACAAAGAGCTCCGCTTATTGCTAAGAGCCAAGCCACTGGCTGAGTGACTACTAGTGAACAAACATATTGGATTTTATCGCGACGCCCCTATAAGTATAGGTAGGTGCCTAAGCTAGTCACCATGCGATGATGACGTGTAACCAGCTACGACAGTATGCAATAATATTATGTCTGTTCACTAGGATTAGTATCACTCGGCCAGTAAAGCTTGTATCTTAATCTTAGCATTAAGCGAAGTTCTTCGTAGTGTGGCCTAAGCCTTAAATTGATCATGACCACTTTCATAAAATTACAATGGATAGATAGGTGTGCACAGCGAAAGGGAGGCAGTTGAAGAAACTGTATTTTTTCTAGTCAAGTCTCAAATAAGACTGGGCGGTCTGGGAAATCGGGTAGATATACCTACTTACCTTCCTACTATATAAGGCCATATTCTGATTTTGTGGAACAGAGCAGAACAGCCTGAAACGGTGATTTCGACTCATATATTGAAATACTTTGTTTTCTCTCTGTTTGTATCGCTACCTGTTTCGCTACCGCTAGAGGATTTGCTTTAACTTCCTTTGCAACCGTGACAGCTGACGGGTCTGCCCCACCTACATTGCCTCCCAAGTGAATGTTAGTCAGTGTTTGAGACTGCACGCTACTGCTGTGCCAGGTCGACGGCAGTGTCGCTGCGCTGGCTGTCGGCGTCGGCGCGGCGCGTGCCGGTGTCGGGCGCGGCGGGCGCGGCGGCGGCGCGCTGGCTGGCGCGCGCGCAGCTGCCCTCCGGCGGCTGGCCCGCGCCGCCGCCCGCCGAGCGCCGCCACCCGCGCGCGCAGGCGCCGCTGCCGCTCGCCGCGCACGCGCTCATGGCACTCATGCAAGCGCAGGTACCTACGGCCGCCGCGTCCCTACAGTCGGCACTGGCACTATGCGAACATTTGTCAGTCATTGGACTTTAGTTAAGAGTTTACACACATATTTCTGCTGCTGACTGTACACACACAGTAACGATACAACATATAGTCTATTATATTAAACACTAAACACAAAGTATTGAATACTATGGTCAATGAATTGAATACTATGGTCAAATTGATAAGCTCTCAAGTGTTAGTTTATTTTCATCAATTTTCAGCGCGATGAGCGAAATATAATAATTTGAAAGGTGACCGGCTATGGAATGGCGTTCATATACTTTTCTAGTGGTGGGGTTCTAAGTCACCTGGTCAGTCAGATTATGATCTTTCTCTATACCAGATAATGTATATATGACTTGTGAGTGATTGTGGTTGTAGACAGAAGAACTAAGGATCAAACGGAATTAGGATCTAGAGGATTAGAATTCAGGAGTTCGCGTATAGGTACCAACCGCCTTTCCAAACTTAAAGCCACTATCCTCCTTCATGAAATTCGAAGGACTTAAGTAGGTACTATTAATCTAATTAAAGGATAGGTTCCTGCGAAGAATAAAAACCCGTTGTCCTCGTACCCCAGGGTAGCGAGGTACTGTACAAGAACGAGGTGAACAAGGCGCTGAACTATGTGTCGGGCGCGCTGGGCCCCGCGCTGGACGCGTACTCGCTGGCGGTGGCGGGCGCCGCGCTGGCCGCCGCCGCGCACCCGCGGGCCGGCGACGCGCTGCGCTTCATGGACCAGTACGCCAACACCACCGGTGCGCTGACACCACACACCACACAACACAACCTACAACGTACCGGCCATACATTGACGTAGCTAAAGATTTTATTGGGGGGGGTGTCCAGTCCAATAACTGCGGTCAACTAACCGCAGTCATGTAATGAGAGATGAGAGATCATAATTAATGACGCTTAGAAATAAAATGACCATAATATGGCCACTTTAATCATTTTCCATCTTGCGCCGCTCCCCCCTCCCCCCTGAATCTAAAATTAAACAATAAATCGTTACCTTATACTGTCAATTTTTCTAGGTTTCCGCTCGCTAGCTACACCTCTATGTCGTCATCTCATCAAACTTTTCTAATCCACTTCGTCATCGTAATCAGTAAAAATTTGTTTGTTAGGTTCGACGGTATTTTGGTCGCGCAAGCTGTACGGGTCGGAGTGGCGCAACCCGTGGCTGCGCGGCAACAGCTTGCAGGCGGTGACCGCGGCGTACGGGCTGCGCATGTTGCTGGCGCAGCGGCTCATGGAGCGCGCCGCGCCCGTCGCCGCGCACCTGCTGCTGGCCTACCGCCCGCACGACCTTGACCCTGACGTGGTGAGTGCCCACCCGTGGCCACAACGACACGACGACCATCTGATTGGAGCAGTAGGTCACCATGCCCGAATTAAGAGGTTCTGAGTTCGATTCCTGATGGAGGTGGACTTTGAGTGATGAACGAGAGGTTCCGGTCTGGGCTGTTTTCCGTACCTAATATAATTTTTATGACTAGCTGTTCTGCGTGGTTTCACCCGCAGTAATTTGGGAGTTCCAGATTACAATATAGCCCATATGACACTCACAAATAACGTGGCTATGGTTCTATTGGTGAAAGAATTTTCGAAATCGGTTCAGTGGATCCAAAGATTAACCCTACAACCTCACACACTCACAAACTTTACCTCTTTGTAATACATATTATTAGTAAGATAATATGTAGCAAAATAGGTATTTGCTTGGTTTCTATGATACAAGCTCATAGCCTACTATGGAATCAAGACAATCAAGTCGATCTGTGTGTTGTGAAGGGTTACATATTGCATGTGGCATATTATTTAGTACGCGTGTTTCTGACGCAGCAGCTGATGGATTAACGGCAATGTAAAAAGCAAAGTTGTTCTCTTTCAGGTGGAAGCCTTAGCTCAATATTCGAAGGCGATAAAAAGTTCAACAAAACTCCGAGTGTCTGTGAACGTGACAGGATCAGAAGAACCGAGACAGTTCAACATTGACGATGATAATGCACTCATCATACAAACTCAATTGGTGAGTTGTTGACCTGTGATTATCTAGATGAATCCAGCAATATTTCTGCTTTCTACGTACCTACTAATACGCAATTTAAGAGGATAGCGTGTAGCTCCTGTCTTATTAGTTACAGACGACCTCCAGTTAGTGCATTTATTTTACGTAAATGACGTGTGCCGGTGTGGTGTGTGTGGTGTGCAGGTGCGCGGCGCGCGCGCGGCCAGCGCGGTGACGGAGGGGCGCGGCGTGGCGCTGCTGGGGCTGACGGCGCGCGGCGCCACCAACGTGACGGCCGCCTGGCCGCGCTACACGCTCGACCCGCGCGTCGACCACGTCTCCACCGCGCACCGCCTCCAGCTCTCCATATGCATCGGGTACACACACACACGCTCACACACGCATGGCGCACAGAGACGCACACACCTACACATGCATGCATTCACGCACACACGCACACACACGCACACATACACTCCCGCTGCTAGGGCTCACCTAATAATGTTTTATTATGTTCAGGTTCGTCGCGCAGGGAAACGAGACGGAGAGCGGGCTGGCGCTTCTGACGGTGCAGCTGCCGACGGGTTATCTGGCTGATATAAATACGCTCACCGAATTAACGGTTGGTATCAATTTACATCACCACTGCGGTAAATTAACTACTAATTCTGTTTAGAAAGTTTGTTTGAGTTGAGTAAAACCCGGGTAGGTTGTCATATCATAAATGATGATGATGATGACCGATAGAACAGGAAAATTCTCGAGCGGCGATTACGAACCGGAAGACGCATGGGGCGTAGGCTCGCTACAAGGTTAACCGACGACTTGATGACTCACGGGACGCCACTGGATGCGGGAATCGCAAGACCGGTTATGGCCGTAGCGATCCTTGAGGGAGGTTATGACCAGCAGTTGACGTTTTTCGACTAAATTGATGATGATGATAAATGAAATGTTAATAACATCCAATATATCCTGTTGATTTCGATCACGTATTACTAGAGTGATGTAATTGATGGATTGTGTAAATATCCATAGGTAATAAGAGAAAATCTGCAATCGGCTTGTTTGTTAAATTTTTGTGTCTGTTGATTTTCCGAATAAAGTTAAATAATAAAATAAAATAAATGTGCATAATGCATGTTTGTGCGGTGTCGTGTCGTGTCGCGCGTGTTGCGTGCGTCAGGCGGCGCGGCACGTGGCGGCGGCGCGGCTGCGCGGCGGCGGCGCGCGCGTGCTGGCGTGGGTGCGCGCCGCGCGCTCCGAGCGCTGCGCCACGCTGGCGGCGCCGCGAGCGCTGCCCGTGGCCCGAGCGCGCGCCGGCGTCGCCACGCTGGAGGACCTCTTCGATTCCAGTCAGTATAGCGGGCAGTTTATTTTCAAGTTGACAATCTATAATTTTAACGCCTAGAAAACTAAGGAACGAATCGTGTCACGTGGTCACGTAAAATTGTCCAATCAATAGTCCAGTTTTGCGTGACCATGTGCCATAACGATACGGTTCTTAAACCTTAGTTTTCATAGATTGTCAACTCGGCTAAGGGAGGTGTTATGATACCAACACTTTTTTAATAATGCTTACCATCTCGATGGCCAAGCCTGTACGCCGCCGTAGGTTCTGCATATATTAATTCCCACATAGCTTTTAATCCATTTCGGCCTTTTATGAGGCACACGTTTGTTTTAAGTTAAAATGTTAAGCTAAGTTACCTTCACGTAAAATACCTATGCATCTTCATATGGGAAATGGACGTGAAGTGGATTCGGGGGACGAACGCTCAGGGAAGTGGATATTTGAAGAGTGGATATTTGAGAAAGTCGACATTTGGTTAATGGACATTCAGGGAAGTGGACATTAGGGGAAGTGGATGTTCAGGGAAAAGACCTAACGACCTGCCTGAACAGTCCGGGAATGAGCCAACGCACCTGAAGGTTCTATAATCTGTAGATACACATATAGTTTTTTTTTACTAGACGTTTGCAACGCACTGCAAATTTACTTTGAGCAAATAGGTACGGCCCTCGGTTTAGACTAACCTACACATAGTAAAATACCTATATGGCGGCAACACAACATTATTCTGTATAACCCTATATCAAGTGGTCGATACTCCCGGGGCAGGTCACCGCGCGCGCGTGTTCTTCCACCCGGTGGCGAGCAGCGCGTGCGACGTGTGCCGCGCGTGGCCGTCGTGCGCGCGCGCCTGCGGCTCGGCGGAGCAGCAGCGCGCGCCCGACCGCGCCTCGCCCCCCGCCCGGGGCTCCGCCGCGGGACACCGCGCCCGCACCGCCGCCGCCACAGCGCTACTGCTCGCCACTGTCGCGCTGCTGCGGTAGGCTCACCAGGTCGCCACCCAGGCGAGACCGAGGCCCCCACTGCCGTGTTCAGCGCTGGCCCAGGGATAGAGCGAGAGGTGCGCGGGCGGTCGCTCTAGGCGCCAGGCAAGGGGCGCCATAAAATCAAATGCGAAAAACAATTTTCAGCAAAAAAGAATTTGGATGGCCAAGTCAAAGTACAATTTGACATAGATAAGCAATAGTGTGTTAACCCACACTGGAAAAATTTTGAGTAAATTAAAGTTTTAATATTATAGCGCCATTTTGTGTCCACATTTTTTATGCGCAATATTTAGTTACATATTTAAACAATGTAATAAGGTAAACTCATAATTAAAAAACGTTCTCTGCCTCTCAATACATCGTTCTGAATCAATAATTTCATTTTGTGGGTTAACATGTTATTGCTTATCAGCGTCCAATTTACTTATGCAAAGTGAAACCGCCGACTAAAGGGCGCAGAAAGACGATCTCGTTTTACCCTGATCAAAGGCTATTATTAGGACCAGCAACGGCCGTATTTATACCTAGTAGGACACACGAATTTGGATAGTTAGCATAGCAGGGATATTAAAATACGGTTGCAGGGCTGATGTTTGCGTCATTTCATAAGCTCTCGACATTCCCAATAAACAGTAGACTTAAAATCCTCACAACACAAAATTAACCACTCTTGAAAGAGAAAAAACGACTTTGCGGTCAACTAATACCCTTTTTCT
This sequence comes from Zygaena filipendulae, assembly GCA_907165275.2. Classification (NCBI taxonomy): domain Eukaryota; kingdom Metazoa; phylum Arthropoda; class Insecta; order Lepidoptera; family Zygaenidae; genus Zygaena; species Zygaena filipendulae. The sequence goes on from OU015649.1 coordinate 8,318,883, forward strand.
GTAGGTCTGTAAGGATAAAGACTCAGTATCGTGCCCTTAAAGATCCATCCATCTACTATCCGACATCTACTGACCGCGAGATCGCTTTGTCTCTTACACACTTTTCCATCCGTATTCACTCCCAGATATGGAACTCCCGGTCCCTTCCCTTTTATGGTACTGGTATGGTACACCGTCTGTCAACTGCGGTCTGCGTGTTTGCGCTAAATAAATTCAAAAACACTTTTTTATTGAGACTGCACTCTGCAGCGTGGGGGTGGATATGTAGATATCTATAGTAAATATAGTACCTTTAATATATTATGTGTTAACATGATTGCCATGAAGCCTATTGTTGGAGTGGAATCAAGTGAGTTTGTATCGTTTGTATGTATTGTTTTTTATTATTTCACTAAAACTACTTTTTTCTCGACCGCTAATCTAGTCTTATTGTTAAATGTAGATCTGTGCTACATTTCACTAATTTTTAAAGTTAAGTATTAATAATTGTACCTACTACGTAAACCAGTATTTAATTTGGCGATAAATTAAAATATTAACCAAAATAACTTGTTTTAAATTTTCCACTGCAGACCCAGAAATTGTATTATGGCAAATCAAAAACACTAGCTAAGCTACTACGATGTCGGTAGAACTAAAACTTAACACTAGTAAATAAACTATGCTATATCATTCCATCGTCTTTTCATGAATTATTTTTATATTTTGTAAAGTATTTGTAAATATAAGAAAAAGGTGGCAGACGTCTACATCTCTGATTTTACTTGTAATATAAAAAAAACAATTATGATATATTAGGTCGGCAGTAAAATCTTCTAGCATAGTATAGTATGTGTGGCGTTTCGTCTTACACAGGTTTCTTTTCCATGCGAACCAATACAAGAATAATATTAGTGAGTGTGTATTTTTACTTTCTTGCAGCTATCCGAAGTTAGTAAAATTGTTATGCCTTCGAAAATACAGTGTCGAATTTTCTGCCTTTTTCATTTTTTTGCTTCTCCTAACTAATAGAAATATTGAACTTAAAGGCAGAAACGATGTTATAATATATGGTTGATTTTTTTTTTTCACATTTTTTCGACAATACAGATTATTAATATAGCATCATCATGGTGGCAGAAGTAGTTTTTTTTATCTCTTATAATATAATTTCAATAATTATTCTATTTTGCCTGACGATGAAATGAGTCTTTTTTTATATAATATCATAATAATAGAAAAAAAAAATTAATTACTCTATAACACAGCAGGAAAAACTTCTGCCACTAGTTTTAATATTTTTTATATCAAATACAATTTATTAAGACTATCAACAGAAGCGATGATATCATATAAGACACCTTTTTTTTTTTCAAAATTTTTTGCAAGCTCCTATTTGATATTGCAGCAATTAATGAATGGCAGAAATTATTTAAAATAATTATTTTACGTAGTACTCTAATATTATCAACCTGGCAGAGATGATGAAATCATATAAAAATTACTGCCACCAGCTCCCTAGCTAATAGTGAATAAGGGCCCTGAAGTGTGACAAGGATTTCCATACAACTTGCCTTAAGTCACCTCATGGGTGCATTCTGCTAGGGTCACATTTCAATAGAAGGAATTAATTAGAGTCGAAATTAGGCTTGCCTATTTTATTTTGTTTTTAGTGATATATAGGTGGTTAACTAGTTCAAAATTACAAGTCATTTACTTTGTACGAATTTATAAAACAATTACTTTATATATACAAATTTAATAAATGTTATAAAAGTTATTAATGATTAATGACGTTATTAATATTTGTAACTAAAGACGATTCTATACATTTAAGATAAATCTGGTCTGATAAGTCTGATCTCATTATTATTAGGTACAATATGCCAAACTATTTTTATAATTTCTGTTGATAGTTTGCATGTCTGTACGCTCATTACGCAAACGGAGTTGAACCTGGTTTTAGCAGTTACTTTGCTTATAATTAAAATTTAAAATATTGGCTGTTTTGCGATCAGGGCCCTTATTCACTATGACCAAAACACGCCGTGTTAAGATAAAACGCTGCAAAAACTGCTTTTCCCTCGCGATCAAAGAAGTTTTACTTTAAAAAAATACATTTACAATGTGTGTTATGGTATACAGAATATTAATTTCTAATAGTTTGGCATCTGGAGCGGTCGGAATTGTGTTTTTAGGACACGCGTTATGGGCAAGGAATGTTGTTGGTCATAGAGAATAAGGGCCCAGTTCACTGAAAGAGAAAATAATTTAATATTACTAAAACTTGAAACGTAATTACAACGCCATTCGAACGGAGCCGGGGGCGGAATTAGTATATATAGGTATTTATAAATTATTAAACTACTATATCTCCATTTTCCTCATCATCCAATGGAAGAAACCCAGGATTGAGAATGACATCGTCAATGGAACGGCAGAAGCCTTGATCCACGCCCAGAGACTGGAAAAATAAAACAAAATTTAATTATCTATTCGGCAGTACAGCTCCTTACACCACACCTGTATAAACCCGCGCGCTGATGTCTCGCGAGTCAGGCGCGGTCCGAGGGGGACATGCCCCTTTCTGCCAATTTCATAATGTGTGAACTAAAATTGTGTATTGTGCAATAAAGTCTAATTTACTGGACATATTATATTATAAGTGACACACCCCCCCCCCCCCCCCCCCCCCAATTTCAGCCTGCGACCGCGCCTGTCGCCAGTGGACGTCGGGCGAGGTTCTTACATATTTTTCTAGTCGGAAACTTCACATTTTGCCTTTGCCTGAGCTTACATAATATTATTATTGTACTTTACACAAACTGTATATGATTAATGACGATCGTGAATCGTGACTGACTCACTCGTAGGGGTCGTCCGAGATGTAGAAGGGTTGCGGCGTGGGCAGCAGCCCGCAGTCGGCCACCAGCACGCGCTGCACGGGCCGGTCCTCGGGGTCCGTGGGCGTGTGCTCCACCATGTGCACGATGTTCTGCCCCTCCACCACCTGTCAGCAACCACACACACCACCATTTTCATTAGTTAACTTTACAACAGAAGGTCCTCGCACTCGTTATACACTATCTTTTGAGATTGAGAACAGAATTTAATTATTCCTTGATTATTAAATAAGCTCGAACTCCTCTGAGACTTGAGACCTTGGTTCTAGAAGAAAAAAATCTCTATTTTTAATCCTACTAATATTATAAATGTGAAAGTGTGGATGTTTGGATGTTTGTTACTCAATCACGCAAAAACGGCTGAACGGATTTGAATCTGGGGGCACGGCAGTGCCCCCGCCAAGTCGAGCAACAAAAGCGGCACGGCCGTACTATCCTTTTCTCGAAGCAATTCAGGCCATTTTCGACCCCCTATAACTTCGTTGTGAATAAAACTAGAAGCCTGAATTTTTAGTAAACAAGCAGGTATTGTATAAAGACGGTATAATTTAAATTTCATTCGATTTGAACCAGTAGTTTAAGAATTATAACTAGTCAAAGTTCCTTAATTTTGTAGGTCACTCACTCACTCACTCACTCACTCACTCACTGACCGATCATCAAAATTCTAAGGCACTTCTAGCAGACATAGAAGTTTGAAATTTAGAATACAATTAGTGTTTATTGTATAAATCAAGGAAAAATTAAAATATTTAGCAATTTCGGTCCAGTTTTCTAGATACACTAACTGCATAAATAACTTTGTAATCCCATATAAATGTATGGAATTACAAAGTTATATATGCAGTTATATGTACCAACTGCACAAATAACTTTGTAATCCCATATAAATATATGAGACTAGCTGTTCCCCGCGGTTTCACCCGCGTTAATTTCGGAGATCCAGCGGGAATTCAGAGATGCAAAGTAGTTAGTACCCTATATCCCTAGGTTTTCTTTACCCCTGACAACGTGCATGCAAAATTTCATGAGATTTCACCAGCGTTAATTTCGGAGATCCTTCGGGAATTCCAAGATAAAATTACCCTAATCTGAATGTTCCAACGATTTTCATGAAATTTTGTATACAGGGGATTTCGGGGGCCATAAATCGATCTAGCTAGGATTCATTTCTGGAATTCCCGCGCGAACTCTGATATCAACGCGGGTGAATTAATTATTGCATACTACACGTTGTCAAGGGTACAGGAAAGGTCATAGGGTAGTACTTTTATCTCAGAATACCCGCGGGATCTCCGAAATTAACGTGGGTTAAACCGCGGGGAACAGCTATTTAAACCGAGCGAAGCTCGGTTGCCCAGATATTAATAAATAATAATAATAAGTGTAGCTAGTTACCTACCTAGATATAAAGTGTAGATACATAGTTACCTAGACATAATTATGTTCAAAGGTACAATGGTCAACGGAATGAAAAAGCAAGAATGGGGCATGTGTTTATATATATTATAAAGTTGTACCAAAATCTTTCAAGTTATTAAAGTAGACTAAATTGCTCAAAGGAGGAAGACCATTTACAAAAAGAAATGAGATCCCATCAAAAACAAACTTGTAAAAAAGTCCAAGTCTCGCAACTCACTTCTTCTACAGTAAAAAGTTGTGAGATCAATGTAATACCAAGTCGGTTAATTTATTCAGTGCCTACTTAAGGGTCCTTCTGTCTAAAGTTATCATGTTATAAGCTAATCTAATAACATTTTATAGTGACCATATCAAATTTAAAAACCTTTTATGTTTTAAATAGATTGATTGGCTTGGCGATCACGTGAAAACACAATGTATCTCACAAGTAATACACATTATAATTAAATTAGATTATTTAGAACCATAATTATGTATTACATGTGAGATATATTGTGTTTTCACGTGATCGCCAAGCCAATCAATCTATTTAAAACATAAAAGGTTTTTAAATTTGATATGGTCACTATAAAATGTTATTAGATTAGCTTATAACATGATAACTTTAGACAGAAGGACCCTTAAGTAGGCACTGAATAAATTAACCGACTTGGTATTACATTGATCTCACAACTTTTTACTGTAGAAGAAGTGAGTTGCGAGACTTGGACTTTTTTACAAGTTTGTTTTTGATGGGATGATATTTGGCATGCACGTTGTCAGGGGTACAGAGAAGGACATAGGGTCCTTTTTATCCCGGAATTCCCGCGGGAACTCTGAAATTACCGCGGTTGAAACCGCGGGGCACAGCTAGTCATGTTATAATATGTATAAGGATTTTTTCAAGGTTGAATAAAGAACTTTGGAAGTAAAGGGTGGTTGGTTACGTTCGAGTAGACAGAGTAGAGTAATTTATATTATTCGATAAGTAAAAAAGTCAATTAGAAAGAAAGAAATAAAAGGCATTTATTTGGTTCAGAGACACAACACAATTACAATTATTTTATACAAACATGATATAACAAAAAACGACAATATTATGACAACAAATGACAGCTAGAGGTGTTTGTGTGGTGCGTCCCTATGACCAAAACAGTTACTGCCTCAGCATATTGCTATGAGTGTGGGCACTCTTAGCCATTGGCGTATCTAGGGTTATTTTTCAGGGGGGGCCATGCCCCTGACATGTCATATTAATACTCGCGGGAGTCGCAGGTGAAAACTTGTCGTCTGAAGTTAGTTATCAGTATGATAGAATTTCGAATCGGTAGCCCAACATCCTGGGGTGGGCACTAGACCATCCTGGGGTGAGACACCTATGCTCTTAGTGCTGATTTTCAGTCAGGACCGGTGATTCACAAATATAAGATTATACAGATGTCACAGTCTGCACGTACATATTCCACAGATTTTATATTAGTCTTAGATTATTAGTCTTAATCTAGGTATAATTTTGTTTTGATAAATGAATATTCAAAAGTTCCAGTAAAGAATCGAAATGTATCTTACCAAAGTATTTTAAAGTAAAAAACTTCAAAAAAAGTAAAATTGTGTTAACTATATGCACTTAGTTTCTTTTGCCTTCCCTGAAAGAGGTATGTTTTCCAAAATCAAAAAAGTGACGTAACATTTTAAGTGTGGCTGTGATTGGTGTTTCATTGCAACATTATGTTCCGTTTCACAAAATTAAAGTTTGAGTTTCTTATTTTTTTAGTTTAGTTCTTAGTTTAGTTTTATGCAAGTACCCTATTGGTTATAAGTACAATTCACTATGTAGGTACTCACTTTTCCTATGACAGTATGCAGGTTGTCCAACCAAGGTGTCCCAGTGGTGGTAATTATGAATTGGCAGCCATTTGTATCTTTTCCTATAACAAATTATATACGTGCCATTATAACCGTACCCACTTCATGGTTTTACCCGCGTAATTTTTGAGTTCCCACGGGAATTTCGGGATAAAAAGTACCCTATGTCACTCAGGACTACCGTAGCTTCCTATAAGTAAAAAAAATTCAAAATCGGGTCAGTAGATCCAGGGATTACCCCCTACAACGTCACAAACTTACAATTCACAAACTCATAAACTTTAGCTCTTTATAATATTAGTATAGATTTAAATGTATCCATATCACCTTTATTTGCCATTGACACAAAACCAGCCATACTGTGCTGCGTGTCTAAATTTTCATCCTCAAAAGTTTCGCCATAAATGCTTATTGATCCTGTGCCATCATCAGCTACTATATCACCTCCTGTGATTACATAAATTAAAATTTAAAAGTTAGTTAAGTACTTTAATGTCTCAATAGTAATATTTACATATTAATAAAATTGAAGTGTCTGTTTGTAATTCCAAATTAACAGCTTTTCATTAAATGCATATGAAAATATATACGGTACTTGCATTACAAATTTTATTTTTTATTTTTGTCTGTCTGTCTGTTTGTTCCAGCTAATCTCTGAAACCGATTTTAACGGGACTTTCACTGGCAGATAGCTGATGTTATATGGAGTAACTTAGGCTACTTTTATTTTAGAAAAAAATAGTTCATGCGGGAATTCCGAAATTCACACGGGTGAAACCACAGGGCACAGCTAGAATTTTTTTCATTAAGATCTCACCTTGTACCATAAATCTCTTAATAATACGGTTAAAATGTGTGCCCTTGTATGATTTTCCCTTAATCCCCTTGGTAGCAAGCACCTTAAAATTCTTCACAGCCTTTGGTGCTAAATCACCAAACAGACCAATCACAACTCTACCCAGCACCTGATCTTCTCTAACAATATCCAAGTAAATTTGATCTGTGACACGAAACTGCCGTGCCTGAAAGATTTGCAATCAGATTAACAGTAATTATAACAGTCATATATGAATTTGAGAATAAATTAAAAAACCCACATCACCACAACATAGTTTACATATTAAGTAAACAAACAAGACAATTCTTTGAAATATCATTGTTAACAATAATGCTCTATTCACGTGTATTCTTTGTCAATACCAAAAGTGAAGTGTATTGATTAAGTTTGGTAGCTAATAAGGATTAAAAGGCACCTTTCTGTGAAGCCCTACATATGCTGACTTTTGTTAGAGCTCTCTGTAGTAGGTAGGTAATAGTTACCAATTATTATTATTGTACTGTTGGCTGTCCCTATATTACTACAACCTATGACCTCCAGACATTTAGGTCTTACCGCCGCACTCAGAGTCGACTTTAATGATTACTTAGTTAAGTATAGATTGGCATTTAATGAGATGTAACTTAGTTAGTTAAATGCCAATTAACATTAATTTATTAGTCTGATTGCGGCAGTTTTGTTTTAAAAATCTATACTTAACTAAGTAATCATTAAAGTCGACTCTGAGTGTGGCGGTTAATCACTACATAACAATGTAGGCATTAATCCATTCACAATGACATATCAGGTTTGTTGGTGAAACTGAAACTACTGGACCGATTTCAATGAAGCTTGTAAAATAAAGCTAGCTTAACAAGGGATTTTAAAGCTTTTTAAAACTACAAATGCTAACTTTATCTTTACATAGTATAAAATGAAGTCACTTCCGCTGTCTGTTCACAATAAACTCAAAAACTAATAAACAGATTTTCATGTGACTTTCACCAATAGATAAAGAGGAGAAGGTTCTGCTGGAATTCCAGCAGAAATTCCGAAATTATTCCGAAGGGTACAGCTAGTACCTAATAAAAAAAATTAAACACTTACTTTATCATAGTAAAAACATACCTACACATAGTTTGTGATCAAAACTGCCTAAAATCAGGCATAAAAACTAGCTTTGAACATATTTTGAAGTTATAACTAGTTTTGAAGTAGGCGTGAATCTTAAACTTAAGTCTTTCAAACAGTCTTTATTTAGAAGGTATGGTATTTGACAAATGCTTTGTGTGATGTTTAATGTGAGATTTTAATTTATCACTGCGACTAAACTCCATTTTGCAATCCAAGGTATCTTTGAAAGGACACTTAAAAAAAATATTATCTTGATGTGATTTAATATGTCTTTGGAGCAAGTCTTTTCTTTTGAATTTGGAACTGCAAACATTGCAATTAAACATTTTTTCTCCATGTTTCAGCATATGTGTAGTTAAATATTTCTTCATGCGAAAATTTTCCCCACAAATAATACACTGAAATGGTTTAATGTTACGATGTATCTGCAAATGTAGCCTTAGTCTTTTATCACTTGTGAAAGTCTTATGGCAGTGTATGCATGTCTTTTTGTGACTCTCTGTCAACATGTGCAAAGATAATTTTTCTGGTTTCTTGAATGTAGCATCACATTGTGAGCATTTGAATTTATTTATCTTTTTCATTTCAGAGTTTTTATGTGTATCATGATTTTGATAATGTTTAGCTATTTCTACAAGTGAGTCAAAGTTAATACAACACTTGTGACATGTATATACAGGTGGATTGTGGTCAATGGAAATGTGATTCAGTAAACATGCTACATCTTCAAAAAAATGCTTACATTCACCTTGTGTACATTTAAACTTTTTTAGAGTGGAGTGATTTTTTAAATGTGCTCTAAATTTTCCATAATTAGGCAAAATTAAATCGCAATAGGAGCATGAATAACTTAAGAGCTCCACTTGTAGTGATTTAGTAGTGGTTTGGCTCAGACCATTGGGCCACACTTTATGTGAGTTTACATGCCTCTGCAAGTGCGAGTTTTGCGCGAAACAGCGGCCGCAGATGAGGCATTGGTACGATTTTTCGCTGTGAATTTTCATATGTACAAGTAGGCTTTTCATTTTCCTAAATGTCTTTGTACATATACTGCAAACAGCTGTGTTTTTTCTTTCAGTTTCAGACTGCTTATCAATGTACTTAATTCCAACATTACACGTCTCCTCATACGTTGTTTTACTATCTGAACCAGTATCAACATGCACCAATACACTGGTAGTTCCATTTCCACAAATATTTTTTTTATGGTCAAGAAATAAGTTGAGCGAATTAAAAACAGTTTTACAATTACCACATACGAATATATCCTTACTTACTGACTCAAGTACAATAACGTGAGCCATATCGCAAATACAATTATATCGTGTGAAGTTTTCTAAAGTCCAGAATTATCAATTTTCCTATTTCCTACCGTCCAGTGTCCTACAAAAATTCCCGTACGTAGCACAAATTAACTAGACATAATGTCTAAAGAGTGATTACCTTCTCTCTGGTCTAAAGGTACGTAGACCACAGTTTGTTCTCTTATTCGTCTGTGACGTAGACGGAGAACTCAGTTTTACAATTACCACATACGAATATATCCTTACTTACTGACTCAAGTACAATAACGTGAGCCATATCGCAAATACAATTATATCGTGTGAAGTTTTCTAAAGTCCAGAATTATCAATTTTCCTATTTCCTACCGTCCAGTGTCCTACAAAAATTCCCGTACGTAGCACAAATTAACTGGACATAATGTCTAAAGAGTGATTACCTTCTCTCTGGTCTAAAGGTACGTAGACCACAGTTTGTTCTCTTATTCGTCTGGACGGAGAATGAAATGAACCCATCGGAACCCATCTACGTTCCCGTATATATTGTATTATCTATGGTCCTATCCGAAGAAAATAATCAGGGCTGCCAGCAAATAAATCGCGAAATTTTTTCGCATTATACATAAACATTTTGATTTTTCTTCATAATTTTATAAAACATCATAAAACTAACATCCTAACATTTAAATCTGAAAAAGTGCAAAGGCGCCAAAGTACGGCAAGAAGGAAAGAAAAAACAGATGATATACGTCTTTTAACGACATTAAATTATGACTTATTATTTGTTCATATTCTCTTATTTATTTAAGTATAAGTATATAATTTCTGTCTTGTTCCATTTTACATAGTTCATCCCATTTCACTATTCTTATTACAACGAACGCCCAAAATTTTCGCTCGTTCATTTTAAATTCTATTTGCAAATTAAATTAACGCGACATTGGCAACAATGTCATTAATTGACAATTGCATTAATAAAAATAAAATAAAAAAAGCTACGCTACGCTCAGGCTGGCTACCACTAGAGGGATGTGACATTGAGAGAAAAAAATCGATTTTTATTTTAATCGATATGTGTCTCTATAAAAATAATCGATTTTTGGTTAATCGATTAAAATGAGGAAAAATCGATTTTTAATAAAGAATCGATTTTTTTTACGATGAAAATCTACATGCGTTTAGTAATAAAACTCTGAGAATAATTTTAACAACAGGGTACTTGCATGAAATTTATTATAAGAAATTGTGTCAATATTTCAAAAATAGAGCCTTAGAAAAGCGTTATCGTGAAAGATTTACTAAAAAAATTTCAATAGTTTCCAAAATATTCAAATTTTAATTTTGTGAAACGGAACGTTGAAACGAAACACAAATCACAGCCACGCTTAACATATGACGTCACTTTTATTTTTTTAGGAAACATTTACCTCTTTCAGAGAAGGCAAAAGAAACTAAGTGGATACAGTCAACTTATATTTTCCATTTTCTGAAGTTTTTTTAGTTTTTTAGTTGATCAACGCTTATCCTGGCATTTACACATAGAAACTACTGTTAGTAGAATCAGGAAGCTGATTTGAATCTTTAAGACACTTAGACATATTGCAACAAAAAAGCTTTTAAATCAAATATATATTTCACTGGCACAATCGGTTCTAGTATACTGTATACCCATATGGGGTAATGCCACTGAAATAAAATTTTTGGAACTGGAAAGAGCACAGAGATCGCTGCTGAAGGTGATGTATTTGAAACCGTTTAGGTTTTCCACCGATAACTTATATTCGCTATGTGACCTGCTCACTGTTAGAAAATTGTATGTTTTGCACACAGTGCTCAGACTTCATAAATCCCTCCCATTGGATCCCAACATCATGAATAAAAGACGGAAAGACATAGTGGCTACAGTACATCTTGTTCACTCAACTTTTGCAAGTAGACAATATTCTACCCAATCGGCATTTATTTATAATCTAATTAATAAACACATAAATATATACCCTTTGAGTTACCATGAATGTAAAATATCTGTGACAAAATGGCTAAAAACTAAGAGCTATGATGAGACGGAGGCCATTGTCCAAAATGATATCACCTGTACTCGTTTATAGTTAGTTACGTACGAAGTTATATACAGCAAATACATTATATAGTCGCCTTTTTGTCATGTATTTGTTCTTTTTTTATATACCTAATGTTTTTTCTGTGGTGCTATATGTATAATCACTTGTAGCATATTCTGCTACCACGATCACAAACATACACCCTTACACACACTTACACGCACATTCGCACATGCATGCGCGCAAACACACACACACACACAAACACACACACACACACACAAACACACACACACATACACACACACACAGCCATACAAACATCTACGATTTATATTTTATTTATGTTTTATATAAGTTTTTAAACTTCTTTATTTTAAATGTATAAAACTGTCTCTTATTCTTAGGTAATAAGGTTAATTGAACAAAGAGGATACCTACTGTTTAAAATATAATTGTAATTAGCTATAGAAGAGCGGGGTCTCCTAACACAGGTATTGTTATACTTAAAAGGAGACCCCAGTCATGTTCTAGTTTATTTTAAAGTTACCTATTGAATAAACTTATTTAAACTTATTTAAACTTATTTAATTAAGTGAAGGTTATTGAAAAAAATAAAAAAAAAGATTATTTTTTTTATTTTATTTTTTTATTTTAATGCATCGGTAAGATGCATTTCGATTCTTTACTGGAACTTTTGGAAGTAACTCGACACAGTTCAACCTTAATTTCGCTTTTGAATATTGAAGTTGTATGTCTGTCAGTGTCACATGAACCTGTCAATACGACAGTGACATTTCTATCACAGATTAATAAAGTGTAATTTTGACCTAGTGACGTCATTCCGCGTTTCAGCGGTAAAGTCTAAAGTATGAACTTTGAAACGCTCTATTCAATTAATTTATCGATTTTTTTTTTCTTTTTACCCTATTTATCAAAATAGAAATCAAATAAAATTTTAAATATGAATACAAACTTCTTCGGAGTGGTCTCGTCGTTTTGGCATTGCTGTGAACCCTGGGAAATGTCAGGCAACCGTTGTGGGCAGCTCAAGACTTCTCGAGAGGGTCCAGATCGCTAATTTTCCGGCCGTCCACTATGAAGGTACTTGCATTCCTTTTAGCAACACTGTAAAGAATCTGGGCTTAACAGTAGATTCAACATTTAGCTGGAACGCTCATGTGACCGAAGTCAGTCGTAGGGTCACGGGTATGTTGCGTGCTCTCTATCGTCTTAAGTTTTTCCTTCCATCCTGTACTAAGCTTCTCTTGGTACGTTCCCTTATCCTTCCTTTGTTTGATTATGCCGATGTGTGCTACTCCGACGTATCTCAGGAGCTTCTTAATAAATTGGATCGTCTTCTTAATAACTGCATTAGATTTATTTTCGGCCTTCGCAAATATGACCATATTTCCCAATATCGTTCTCAACTTAAATGGTTACCTATTCAACACCGTAGGAATGTCCGAGTCCTCTGTACCCTTTTCTCTATTTTATACGATCCTCACTGTCCCGAATATTTAAAATCTCAATTCAAATTTCTTTCAGATACTCATTCATTGTCACTACGTTCCTCTAACAACTTTCTCCTCTTCATTCCATCCCATCGTACTGGGTTCATCTCAAAATCTTTTGCTGTCACTGCTGTGCGACTCTGGAACAGCTTGCCCTTAGAGCTGCGCAAATGCCCTAACAAATTCATTTTCAAATATAGAGTGCGAAATTATTTCCTAGACTCTGGTGGCTTGCCGGGAGTAGCCATTTAGAACCTGCAGTCGTTTGTAAGTCTCCCACCCTTCCAACTATTATGTATTAAGTTAGATATCCCTATTATTAAATGTTTCTGTAATTCCTTTTGGTGTGAGTGTGTGTGTGTGTGTGTGATATGTGTGTGTGTGTATATTTACTTATATATATTTATGTATATTTATATAATACCTAAATATTTAAATACGTATTTTATGCTGTGTAATATATATTTATATATCAATTATCTCTATATTTAGTCCTTTTTTATGTCTTAGTTTATAACTTTTTTAGTTTTAATACTATTATTTTTATTTATTTTTCGTTTTTTCCGTAGGTTGCACACCCCTTCCCTTTTATCTCTCTGTCAACCCAATGGTTAACTGTCAGAGAATGCCGCAAGGCATTAAGTTCGCCATTTGTACTATTTTGTGCAAGAAGAATAAATAAATAAATAAAAATAAAAGCTTTAATCGACTAAAAATAAAATTATCCTGATCATTAAATCCTAACCTGATTATAAATAGGCCGTTTCCAGGGTTCCCTTTCCAATAAAAAAAGAATTTCCAAATCGGTTTACAAATAACGGAGTTTTAAAGTAAAAAAAAACACTGAAGGATGTGACATTGTACATAAAAATCGATTTTTAACCGTTTAGCCTCCACATTTATTATTATAGGTACTAGCTGTTCTCTGTGGTTTCGTTTCACCTGCGTTAATTTCGGAGATCTCGCGGGAATTCTGGGATAAAAATACCAAAAATTGTTTTCTGTAACCCTTATAAAGTATAGTATGCAAATTCAATGCAAATTCACCCGCGTTAATTTCGGACTTGAGAAATCCGGAAAAAAATCGATTGAACGATTATTAAAAAAAAATCAATTATTAATCGATTATTCTTAAAAATCGATTATTTTTTCATATCCCACTAGACTTATGTCCACAATTCCACATTCCACAAATTAACTAAACTTCGTATTAGGGATGGCGATTCTTTACGAAAAAGATCGATTTTTAAATCGATTCGAATCGTAGTCTAATGAATCGATTCACGAAAAAATCGAGGCCTACAAAATCGATTCTTAAAAAATCGATCTTTTTTTCAAGTTTGCGTTTACAATGTAAATTTGTATCAATTTTACTAAAAACAAGATTAATATTGCAATTAACGATATCTTATCAATAAAATCAGGGAATTCAAAAATAACAATTATTTTTATTACCGTATCAAACTATAAGATCAACTATAAAAAAAAATAAGTATTTATATACTGAATGTTTTTATTGATTGCAAAAAAGTAAAAAATAAGGTAAGAGTTAAAAGTTTAAATATTAAGCATAGGGAATTACAACTGGGAACTATAGTTCCCAATGCTCAATATCTAAATTATAGATACATAAAGTCAAAGACTACAAACGTAACTTTTTTATTAAAGAGAGGCGAGTAAAGGATACTAAACATACAGCCATCTCGCGAGTTTATGAGTAGTTAACTCTTTAACCGGCAGACCTCTTATAATTCAGGCACATTCAACTAAATGCAAATAATTGTATGGTTTATACCAAAACAGAAAAAATCGAATGTCGATTTTCAAGGGTGATATATCGATTCAGTGAATCGACACAGTACTTCATATCGATTTAAAAAATCGATATTATCTGCTCGAAAAATCGATTCTTCGATTAATCGATCTCAGATCGCCATCCCTACTTCGTATGTTCTCAGTTTATTAACGAAACATAGAGATTTTATTTTACCGACGTAAATTACACTTTACAGTGAGTTCACAAGTGAATAAATTCCAAAGCCCTAAATTACTGTAAGTTCACCAGTGATTCTGAATAAAGGTAGGTACTTTAAAGGCCTAATTTACTCATATACACCAAATAGCCCCTAGCGTTTTCAATGCATGAATTTCGGTATTACCACAGTCCACAAGAAATATGAGACATTTCACTCAAGAATACAATATCTCACTCTATTAGTGAAAGAATTTCTAAAATCGGTTGAGTGTTGAGTGTCGTTCCAGATATTACCCCTGATAATACATCCAAACTTACAAACAAAGCTTCACCTCTAGGTAGTAGGTGCATATTTAATAGCGTCGGTAGTTCATAGTTGAACAAGATTTATGCTTGTTTATTCTATATGCTTACTTTGATAAAACCAAAAACAATGTGAAATGAACTTAGTATAGTCACACAATCTTTCATATCACTAGGTATCTACTGTATCTGGTGCAAAATTCTACTGTCTTTATAAAGATGTTACCTTGCTGCTACTTTAGCTTTTTAACTAGCAAGTCTAAAAAATTAACTAAAACAGTTGACTAGATGATCTCGTGACTTTTCATCTTACTCCTCAACACAATGAGTTTTCTAGGTTTTCTAGCTGGCTCTATTAACAATAAAATTACAAAATAACTCATAGTAGCAGCCGCAGATGAGGAAACTAAAGGGTGAAAACTTGTTAAATTAGTATTTACTATTATTTCATCGAAATGTTGATGCCATGTCAATAATTTCTCTTAAAATTGCAAACAAAACTAATAATGTTTTACTGGTAAGTACTTACTTTTACTATTTGTTATTATTTCATCACTATTTAGTTTTGTGTTAAAACTTATTTTTAAACTGCAGTTCCGTTACTTTATTATGCAATGTTGCTATAATTAATCTTTTTTTTTACTCTACTAACTTTTCCCTGCAGTTTCACTTGGTTGAATTTCAGGACTACCTTGTGGGACTCCCATTTTATATGTTTATATAATATTACAATTTTTTATAGAGGTACTTAAGTTTCTGCCTATTACATTGTATATTCTGAAAATATTTAATTTTATTATACAGAAATATTTATATATGACGTGTACTATGGTGAGACATAATGTTTCATTGTATTATATGAAATTTATATAAAATATTAAATTATTATTGTTACAATTGAAAATGATCCTATGCTTGATCATAATCAATAAAAATAATAAAAAAAAATAAATTAAAAGTTTATTATAAACCTTCCAGAAAAAAAAATCGGTAAATAATAGTGAAATCTTGTTAATATCAATTGCATAGTTTAGAAGAAGTAAGCAGAGCACAAATAGTGACTTTATTTTATCCTATTTGTAATAAAAACATTTTTTAAATAATAGCTCCTAACCTTTTCAGATTGAACGTGTTGATTGAAAGTGTGTGATGCCAGTATTATTAATAAAATGCCATCATGTGTTATGCGGCACTGTAGCAATTACACAGGCAGAAGTAATAATGTCAATAGCAAGACTTTCAAAAGTGTAGGGATAACATATCATGCGTAAGAATACTTATATTATGAATTATGTATATTCAAAGCTAAAATCAAAGCAAAACTGTATTTTTTCTCATTATTAGTTTTACTATCCCTTCTCATAATATAGTATAGGTATATATATATATACATACATATACATACATACATTTATTATTTATATATATATATTTATTATTATTTTGTAAAATGACTTAAAACGACTTTAAATTTTGTTGAATAACTTTAGATATAAGTATTTCTAGGTAACAAAAGGATGCTCGCTATAAAAAAATTTATTTATATTTAATAAAATTTTTTAGTACAAACATAATATACATACCTACCTGGTTTAAATTATTCTAAATACATTTATAAAAGTGAAAGCTCATCCTCACTGATTAGTTACGATAGGGCACAATATGCTGAAAAAACCGGTCTAGTGCGAGTTGGACTCGCGAATGAAGGATTCCATACCATTATTTATAAAAACAGCAAAAAAACATGTCTGTTGTATGGGAGCCCCCTTAATTTGTTTTATTTTGATTCAATTATTAATTTTTAAAGTGAATATACCTATAACTAAATATTTTGTGAATATTTCAAGCATTTACCTGTTGCCGTTATCAATATCAAGCTAAAACGAGCAATAAATATCATGTTTGTTGTATGGAAGCCCCCTTAATTATTTTAATTTATTGTTTAGTATTTTGTAGCGGCAACAGAAATATATCATCTGTGAAAATTTCAATTGTCTAACTATCACGGTTCATGAGATACAGCCTGGTGACAGACAGAAGGACAGGGAAGTCTTAGTAGTAGGGTGGAACCCTAAAAACTAACTACTTGACTCATGAAGCTGAAGTTTGGCAGGTAGCTAGATAGTTCATTGATGGGAGATGTCAGCTAAGAAACGATTTCATGGAGTTCCCATGGAAACTCCGAAATTACGGGGGGTAGAACCGCAGGGAACAGCTAGTATCGTAAGCAAGGTATTACAGTGACTACCACCGAGCTCGTGCCGTGGTACTAGTCCAACGACACAAATTTTTATGTTAAACTGTGTTTTCAGAATGTATTTTTTTATCGCATTTCAGATTTCCTAAAGATAAATCATTAAAACATGAATGGGTTGTTATTGTGCGAAAGCAAAGGAGAGAACCTGACTTCAAGCCTTCAAATTATAGTCGAGTATGTTCAGCACATTTTAAAACAGAGGATATCCTCACGACTAGCAAAGGGTTGACAAAAATTAGAAGAGGGGCTATACCTTATTTAAAGGTGTTCTTTTTATAAATAAACTATTTTTTATTTCATTATATTTATTCATTATATTAAATTTATTTTATTTTTATTTCATTATAGTATTATTTTTTTTCAACTTTGACGGTGAAAGTTTGACTTACTTATCTGATAAATTATGCATTGAAATCCTAATGAAGAAGTTTTTTTTTTTAAGGCTACATTCAAATCACATAAAGAATGTTCTTCTGAACAAGGCACACCAAATTCACTGGAGAATGTTGACATTTCCGACGAGCAAGCGATATTTGATACACCTCGTGTAGCATTTTTGAAATCTAAACTAAGCAAACTTTTAGCTGATAAAAATAAACTCTACCAGCAAAATGAAGATTTAAAGAAAAGAAGCAATGAGCTCCATGAACATTGTCTATCTCTAAAAAACACTATAATGCGACTTAAAAAATAATTTGTATTAGGTAGTCTTAACACAAAATTTAATATATAATTTCATATAATTTGTTTCATGAAATACAGGGTGACTCAGCCCAGATGTTAAACTTTAAAAAATAAAATAAAAATATCATGTGTACTTATGGGCATTTTAATAACATTAAAAGAAAGTGCATTAAATGGAAATTTATTTGTGAAAAATAACATCAAGATGCTTTCCTTCTCGCCGTACATACTCTTTGATCACGAGAGAAAAACAGTTTCGCGGCGTCATATCTTAACGCGGCGTGTTATGGTCATAGTGAATAAGGGCCCAGGTCTGTTTAGATGCCGATTCATTTTGTTTATTGCTGAGCCCGTTAGCCGAAATCTTTCCACCCATGTCTATATTAATTGGACGCTTGGTGCATCACTCGTATATCGAATATTGTAGTGACTGCAAAATTTGCGCCGTGCAAGTTTGTATGAATGTCCGTTGCTAAAATAAGCCTCAACTGCGTACGCACGATGCGCTCCCGACGACGACATGGCGCCCAGATATTAAAAAAGTACCTACTCTGTGATGGCGGGCGCCGACTAAATATTTCCAAACGGTCAGCTTTCGAACGCTACACCCCGCTCCCCGCTAGCCCC
Organism: Zygaena filipendulae; assembly: GCA_907165275.2. Lineage (NCBI taxonomy): Eukaryota > Metazoa > Arthropoda > Insecta > Lepidoptera > Zygaenidae > Zygaena > Zygaena filipendulae. Next base: position 8,337,683 of record OU015649.1, read on the forward strand.
GGAGCTCGCGAACTTATTAATGATTTAAATTTAAAAAGTTTGCTGAGTCACCCTGTATAACAGGAGCTGCCCACAAAAAGTTAAAGAAAAATAAAGTACTTGGTTCTGAAATTGAACGGCTATTTCTTACCTCTGTTAATGAATTAGGGCAATTAAAAGACTTTATAAAAAATTCGTGAATGTCGTGGAACACTCGGTTGGAGCTATGTTGACTAGCTATGCCCCGCGGTTTCACCCGCGTTAATTTGAACTCCTATTGGTTGTACCTACCGTGATGTTATGACCTTCCTCAATAAATGGACTATCCAACACAAAAATATTTTTTCGATTCGATCCAGTAGTTCTTGAGATAAATTCGCATTCAACTAATCCAGCAGTTTTAAATAAACAACGTCAACTTCGAAGAAAGGAAACTTCGGCGTTTGTAGAATGTCAACTTTGCTAACCCCGCTAATATCTACGACTTGATAAATTTGTCATCTATACTTCTATACTAATATTATAAGAGAAAAAGTTTGTGACGTTGTAAGGGATCTACTGAACTATCTATAACTATCTCTGGATCTACTGAACTGATTTTGAAAATTCTTTCATATATAGGAAGCTACAGTGATCTTAAGTGTCATAGCGTACTTTTTATACCGGAATTCCTGCGGGAACTCCGAATTTCCCGCGGGTAAATTCACGGGGGACAGCTATTTCTGGATCTACTGAACCGATTTTAAAAATTATTTCATTTATAAGATACAGTGATCTTGAGTGACATGAAGTACTTTTATCCCGGAATTCCCGCGGAAACTACGGAGATTGTGAGCTTGTGAAGTTGTAGGGGTAATCTCTGGATCTACTGTACCGATTTTAAACATTTTTTGACTTAGGTATAAGAAGCAACAGGGATTCTGAGTGGCATAGGGTAAGTGCTTTATATCCCGGAATTCCCGCGGGAACTCCGGGGTTTGTGAGGTTGTTATCTATGGATCTACTTATTATAGTTAGAAAGCTAAAGTGATCCTGAGTGACATAGGGTAGGTACTTTTTATCCCGGAATTCTCGCGGGAACTTCGAAATTACTTTTTTACTCGGCTTGTGTATTTCACACATGAAGTATGTACGTTGACATTTGACAAGCTTTAACGAATAGCCTCAGAAGAAAAACTAAAGTTAGTTAGTTAGTTAGTATTATTATTAGTTATTAGTTAGTTATTCTTCTGAGTGAATAGCATAGGAAGCGGCCGTGACAGGCCGTGACGGAAAATTCTTTCACTTGAATTTTACTACCCCCATCCGTACCGTGCGATAAGGCGATAAGGAACATAGTTCCAAAAAAATTATGCCAATTCGTTTCGTAGGTAATACCTACTTGTAACTTTTTTCAGCTGTGTATTTTCTTACACTCAGGTTTTATCAAAGTTTATCAAAGTGTTAATTTGGTTTTATCAAAGTATTGAGTATAACCTAAATTTTACGATTTCTAAACACATATATCACATACTTACCTACTTATATACTTTTTCATCATAAACTCTTTTTCAGGCGCCTCCACTTTTCAAAATGACAGTGAATAATACTATCGCACATCAACGATTAATCTTAAGTGGTGACCGTGAAAGGTAATATATTTTATAAAAAAATTACATAAAATCAAAAATGTATTATATTTTTAGTCTGTTTGGCAATGACATTCTAAAAAGGAGTGATTATAAGTACTTAAAATATCATTGCTGTGTGGACTTTGGACACGTAGGTAGTTATAGAAATTGGATACTTAACCAAACTACCTTCTGCTTTATTTGTGGAAAGGTCATGTTTTATGGAACAACACATTACCTATGTTGACTGAAAAACAGACATTAATGTGGCCACTAAAGACCACAATTTAAAATATATATTTTATACGCTTAACTAATGTATCATAATAATTTTAAATTTTTATTTATCTTTTCATCTTTTTTGACAAGAAGCAACATCATCAAAATCTTTTTTTGTCAATCACCTCTTTTTACAAAAAAACAATATATTATGGACATAGAGGTAGTATACTACACATTTGACAAATTTACAGATTCAAAGAGCTGTTGCGAAGAAGACTAATCGAGTGCGGATGGAGAGACCAAGTGAGGATGCTTTGTCGAGATGTAGTAAAAGAGAGTGAAGGCAACAATGTCACATTGGACACTCTGGTGACAAGAGTCACCCCCAGAGCCCGTGATCTTGTCCCCGATACAGTAAAAAAAGAGTTGTTGCAAAAAATTAAAACGCACCTTTTGACACAAAAAGATCAATAACACAAAAAAATATGATCTGCTGTATTTTGTTTGACCAACTTTCTAAGTCATTAAGTTTTGTTTCATAATAAATAATAGGTTTCTATGCTGCTTTTAAGACAAAAGTATTCCATTAAACTTGTTTTACAACCAACAGTATATTTATTTAAAACAATTACATAGGTACTTATTGTTAGTTCAAACTAATATATACATACATATTATATTACTTATATTTAATACTGCCTTAGATACCCTTTCTTTGTCATGACTCATGATCAAAATTATGGTCAGCAATGTCTACATACGCTATTTTATTGCTTGCGCGATTGGATCCGCGTATTATTAAAAGAAAATTACAAACCAAAGAAACTAATTTGATTTATATATAATAGTTATATATATATTACACAGTAAGATAAAATAGTTATAAATGCTTAAATTTTCCAATCCGAATGATTGAGCAGTAACATTTCATTTACAGTATAGTCAAATTATTTACGTATTTAATTATTGTTTAGTTCTACCTCTCACTTTTCAATGGCAGAAGATAGAAATATTGCTGCGATTAAATCTGGAAAATTATTAAGATTAGATAATAAGATTAAGTTAATCTTGCTGCTATACTGTCAACAGATCTGCTTATAGGTCACACTGACTGATTACATGATACAAGGAGCGAAAAAAAATGTTAACACACAAATTAAACAAATTTCTTTTATTCTATACACCCAAAAAAGGTACATAGGTGATAGAAAATCGTATGTTTTGGTTTAGTTTGTAAATCTACGCTGACGGTAACATTAACTCCAATCAAGGTTAAAAAAATATTAAAATTAAGTATTGGACGAAAGAGAGATATAATCTATTTTATCGCAGACACCATAATAATAACACCATGACACCAGCCATTTGATTGAGCTAAAATTTTTACGAATATTAGGTACCAAAATAATTTTTGAGCAAGACAGTATATTTTATCATAACACTTATTCGCGACAGTAAACAATGAAGTAAACCCTAATCTTATTTTACCCATACACGATAGTATGTTAGCATAATAAATATAGATAATTTTATAATATAGTATAATTAAAATCTAACCTTTACCAAAACATTAAATACATTAGTATTTACATAAAATATATTTCTATAAAGTTGTAAAGAAAATAAATAAATGCAGTTCTAAAAACATGATAGATGCACTAAAAGGATTTTTTTTTATGAGCAATTAATTTACTTATTATAACATTCTTAAAGCTCTTTGATATTTGATCTAAATTTGTCAATAGCTTTACATTGTATTATAAATATGTACAAAGATAATATACAAATGGAATGTAACTTGGACTTTATACCTTCAATCAGGTTTTGTTAATAGTTATTATTTTAAATTAGAATGAATTTCTCGATAACAATTTTAGCACATACCTACAATTTATTTGTATATCAATCTATTTCCGAATTTCCCTAAAATACTGTTCAGATTTCAAAATGAGCAAAATTTGATAATAAAATAAATAACAATACACCAACCCACGAGTTCGCCGAAACCCTAACAATTATGCTCACACAAGACACAAAACCCTGCCGTTCCCGCTTCGACAAAAGTTTCCCCACAAAATATAACATGTGGTAAAATCAACTGCAAATATTTACAGGGCTGAAAGTATAATTGTTATAATAAACAGGATAAGCGAAAAAATAATATTATAAGTTCGGTAGTTTTTCAAAATATGAGGAAGATAAATTCCTTGAAAAATCATAACCACATTCACAAGGTACCTACACAATACACGTAGCTCACTTATACGTATACAAGGCACGCGCCACGCACACAGCGAGCGATCGATCGATCGAGGTCATTGAACTTAAGATATCGAAACGCGGCGAAGTTTGTGTAGAGCGATTGAGCAGCGAATCTTTTTGATTGATTTATTTTGTTTGAAAATATTTTTTTCCTATTTTTTATTTTATTTTTTTTATTTTATGAACATGTTTATAACGGTGTATACTTTCAACACTGTATTTCAATATTTGCAGTAAATTTTACCACATGTTATATATCCATACTATAAATAATAGTATAGTCGCAATCGGCCGTCGCGACGACGGTAGTATATGAGGGAAGACCCTCATACTACTGGACCAATAGATAATTCTATTGATACATAATCAATAGAATTATAATAATTTTTTAACACACAAATTGCACAAATAGCTACTGCTTACCATCGAAAGACTGGTATTTTCTTTGTCAAAGTCGTTAACAACTTAACATGAAATAAGTCGATTTTCACTCATTTTTATGACAACTCACAAATTGCCTAAAAATTCACTAAGCCAACATTTCTTAAATAAAAAGGCCTAGTCGTACTAACAATAAAACAGTTTCCTTGTATCGCCTATTTTTTGAACTACACATACTACATAATATACTGGTCATAAAAACAAAACACAGAGGCATAGAGCAAAGAGCAATTATGGACTGGGTACCTAAATTCTACTGTACACACGCCAATATTCTCGAGTACACATTAATCATAAAATATTTCTTTATACAAACAATAAAAATTTACCAACTAATCATATCTTTAAAAGAGATTCTTGACTACATAGATGCTCATATCAATAAGTTCTGTAGAAGTTACCTTCAAAATAAAAAGACGGATACAATCCATAGAATGTAACGCTGCGTACAGACTATGTAACATGTTATATTTCATATAACACTTCCACATCATGTAACATTGTTATACAACATTGCAACATAAAACAAGACTGTACACATTAGAATAACAATGCAATATAACAATGTTATATTATAACCATTGTCGTTTCTCGTTCTTCAATGCTATGCTATCAACAATGTCGTCGCTGAGAGGACGTTTCACTAGCTGCGGCAGCGACTGTTGTACTTTTAAATAACAAAAGAAAAACAAAAAAAAACGAACGTGACTAAGTTATATAACATTCAGTGTCCACATTATCTGTAACATGTTATATAACATGTTTTGTTATGTAGTGTGTACGCACCGTAATACACTTGATTAGAATGGACGAGGAACACTTAGACACAATGATTACTGTACACAATGATTATAACAAAACACTACCGATTTGTGCTTACCGCCAAGTTTTGCGCTATTATATTTCTCTTCTATCCCCCCGCCCCTACATTAAAAAATAACGCATAATACATACAAATTCATAAATCTCTGTAAATTATAAGAATGCGAAGTATATATATTTATATGAAACAACTAATAACCTTAACGATAACTATAACTTATATTACCACTAGGTATCAAATTTATATTCACATTGACTTTAATTTTGTTAGATTTGGATCATAGCAAAGGAAATACGAATTCTTTCAGCTACCTATTCATAACCGAAGCTAAATTTGACTTCAATCTTCATGCTCGTCTTTAGGAAGGTATCTTTTTAATAGTTATGTTTTACTATAAATATCAAATATTTACGCGATGAAATAACAGACTCAAAACGAACCCTGTCGACCCACTATATTAATTCCATGACGATAAAATAACCATCTATAATATCATTAAAATACTGCTATTGAAACATGAATCATAAACTTCTTTTAGCATTTTTACGTCCTATTTCGAGGTATAAATAATATTTCAATATACATAGGACTGCAAGTTTTACTTGTTAGGTGAAGGAATATTTTATTATCACTATTGACTTTGCTTACTGTGGTAGTACTTTCTATGCAGGTTAACTGGATGAGACGCCATAAACAAACCAAAGCAACATCAATAACGACACAATGTGCCGATACAAATTAGCTTCAGAATAAAAAAATTGCGAAGCAACTCTATGTTGGTAGTGGATATGCCCGCTTTCGTCGTGTCGTTGACCTTCAATCTAGACATGAAAATAATACAACAAAAAAAAATAACACTAGCCGGCCCGATCGGAGGCAAAGTGTGGGAAAACAATACCATAATATAATATAATATAATATGGAGTCTAAGAAAGCGATGACTATGTTTATAAAAAAGTCGAATAGGAATGTGTGTTTACGTTTCAAAATAACCGAAGTATTCGAAATTTGAAAAATTGAGATCCAAATATGTTTTCGAATTCAATAATGAATGAGGGACACATACATTGTACATATGGCGACAATATCATGACACATGAGAGAGCGGCCCGATGCGGCGCGGCCGTGGGCCGGCTAGGTGTGCGCGGCGGCGGCGGCGGCGGCGGCGGCCACGCGGCGCGCGTGCGCGGGCGGCGGGCGGCGCGCACGCACGCGCGGCCCCGGCACCTGCACCAGCGACGACGCCAGCGCCAGCCGCACCGGCGCGCGGATCCCGCCCGGCAATCTGTTAACGAGCACCACAGACGCTCGAAATTTTATATTGTTAGACAATCATACCTACAGTCAGCAGCAGAAATGTAAACATTTTTGTCAACCATTGAATCTTATCGCAGTAGTAATAGAGTTCAAAGACTGAGCAAAATGTTTCTGCAGATGACTAAATAATAATATTACATATGTTATAACTTTAAATAAGTAAAGTTTGCATTTGTGATTCCCTAACCTTATTCCACGACATCTACCACTTATATGTATACTTTTAATTTAAAATTTTGTTACATATCTACTAAATAACTAGACTCAGGGTAAACACAAACGTTCATCACGCAAATGTTTAACTTAATGCGGGGATCGAACTCGCGTAATGGCATATCTACAACTACACCAAGACGAATACTTCTACTTCTTTCTATTGGAGCGGAGCCGTGGTGTGCAGCTTGTTCATCATAATGCTCGTACGTAGCGACTAGCGGGTCTCACCTGACGAGCACCGAGGTGACGGCGGCGCGGCCGTCGGCGGTGGGCTCCACGGCGACGGGGCGCAGCTCGAGCGCGCGCCGCCGCCGGCCCGCGCCCAGCGCGCCCGCCGCCACGCCCCAGCCCGCGCCCGCCGCCGCGCCCGCGCCCGCGCCCGTCAGCACCACCGTCACCACCGCGAACGGACGCTTCGCCATGTGCAGCATCTAGAGCACGGACACGAGTGTTCACTGATTCGTTGCGTATGGCTCGACAAGTGTGTCATTATTCTTTTTAACAATAGAATGTATTTAGGGTACAAGTGAAATTGGAAAAAAAAAAACTTTTATTACACATGGCTGAAGGCACACTAGGCGTGTCGTGTTTATTTAAGTATCTATATATATATAATCCTTTGTCCTGAATGATTGATAGACACAGCCTAAACCGCTGATCGTAGAAACCTGAAACTCTTTGTATGACGTAGGCATCCGATAAGAAAGGATTTTAGAAAATTCAACCCCTAAGGGGATGAAAAGGGGTTGAAAAGTTTGTATGGAACAATTCCGCGGGAACTTCGAAATTATCGCGGGTGAAACCGGGCGGTACAGCTAGTAATATAATAATTTTCCATCTACACCATTCGATCGCTTCAGTCGTCCTTTTTTAATATTTCAATGAGTGTAGGTGACCAGAAGTGTTCGCTAATTGCCATGACCTCATCTCTTCCATTTAGGTTATTACGTCTATAAAAGTAGATAATATTTCATTCTAATTGGCAAATACGAATTTATTATTACAATCTTGAAGTTTCGTACACGGGAGAGCCAACTGTAGTCTATTTTTGAAATAATGTATTAGTAGAAGTGAGAAAAAATTCGTTAAATTACTATATCATGTAATGAACTCACTTCGACGACGTGCCTGCGGCGCGCCCGGCGCACGTCCGCCGCCTGCTTCGCCTTCCAAGCGACGACGCAGGCCGCTAGGAACAGAAAGAAGCACGAGAAGAACACCGAAAAGAACACGAACAGATCGATGTGGAGTTGGTCCTGGCGGAAGAACACGAGCCCGAAGCTGGCGGCGCCGTCGTCGGTGTGGCGCGCGCGCACGATCGTGTAGAACTTGGTGTGCATGAGGTCGTGCACCGCGTGCGGCAGGATGAGCACGAGGCGCGCGCGCACGTCGCGCACGTGCACGAGCGCGTGCCGCCGCGACACCGTCACGTAGGTGACGAGGTCGCGCGCCTCGTACAGCGCCATCGGCGGCGCGGGCGCGGGCTCGGGCCACGCGGGCGCGGCGGCGGCGGCGTGCCGCGGGTCCAGCGTCACCGCGTGCGACCCGTCGCTGCCGTTCACGGACACCACGAACGAGCTGTCGTTCGGGCTGAGGTACAGGTCCACCGCGCCCTGCGTCACGTCCAGTATGATGCGTATGTCCACGTTCATGTACCTCGGGTTCACCGCCACGAACACCGTTTGCCCCGGATACAGAGGGCGTGGTTTGATCTTGCATTCGTCTGGAAATTGAAAACGACGTCTCGGTTTTTAACGTGAAACATAGTTTAAATCTATAGGATATCTCATAATATGGATTATGGCAGCATCAAATATTGGAGGGAAAACAAAAAAAAAATTATCCTCATACATGAGTTCCCGAATAAATTTCGAAATTCACGCGGATGGAACCTCCAGGAAAGCTATTTGGTTTACTTTACATCTTAGAATAAGATACAGGGTGCTTTTGATCTCGATACGGGGAGCTCCCGAGGGTATCTGGAGATTCAGGCGGATGTGATCGCAGAGAACCAGCTAGTAGGTAAGTAACAGAGTGTTGGACGGACCTATGGACTTCCCGTCGAAGCACAGCTTGTTCTCGATGTTGACGGTCCGGTAGCACTGGTGGCCGTTGCGCGGGTCGCCCATGTACTGGTCGCGGCACTTGACGCACTGGTAGCGCCAGCACTCCTGCGCGGAGTTCTTGCTGGAGCTGGCGCTCTGGCAGGACGCGTCGCTCTCCGTGTTGTTGCCGCAGTTGCACTTCTCGCCCGTCACCGGGTCGCACGTGTCGCCGTGCCCGTGGCACTCGCAACTGACACATACATACATACATACAAGCAATGTTTTTTATATTTGTATATTATGCAATTATGTATGTTAGTTTGTAAGGTATTTATCTATGGGCCCATGTTGCCTGACAACAAAACAATAAATAAAATAAAAAATAAAAAAAATACATACACACACACCGGATAATAATAATATCGCAATTCACAGCACAATACAACTTGTCATAAATGCCGACCAAAACTACGGTTTTAACAAGTAAACAATCTAATAAAACTACGTATTTATTTATTTAAAGAACTTCATTGCACATTTATGTACAAAAGGCGGACTTAATACCTAAGGCATTCTCTACCAGTCAACCTTTTGGCTAGGGGATAGTTTAGTGGCATTACACAGAACCGGAATATATATATATACTAGCTGTCCCCCGCGATTTCATCCGCGGTAATTTCGGAGTTCCCGCGGAGGTTGCGGGAAAGAAGTACTCTATGTAATTCAGTTCCCGAGAGAATTCCGGGATAAAAACTATCCTATCTTTTAAGTTTGACCATATTATGAATGGTTACAAAATTTTATCAAAATCCGTTCAGTAGTTTCGGAGTCCATCGCGGACAAACAACGTGACACGTGATTTATATATATTAGAATATATGTATATAAAGTAAATATAAATAATATTACCATGTATACAGTAAATAAATTAAATAAAAACAGACACATACATAATATACTACAACGTGTTAATGAATTAAATGAAAACCTGATACATCTCCATTTAAAAAAATAAACAATAATATGATTAAAACATATTTTATGTCGAAAAAATTTATACTTTAAAAGTTATTGAACATTAGTTTGGAGATGACCTATCTACGAAATTCCAAGCGCTACGCCCGCGCCTACCGGTTCGATTTTTTTTGCTGCGGGTGGCGTACGCGCCAAGTATTGTATTATAAATAATTTTGACATGGGCTAGTAAAAATGAAAAAATATAACTTATATTAAAACATAGTGCGATCGATTCACTAGTCGATTCTGAGCAAACTACTTTCTAGTTTTCAGTTAATTCATTAACACGTTGTATATATAAAAGTACTATGTATATTATATACTATATATAAAAGTACATGCTAATATATACACACAATACACGTATATACTTACACTGTGTATGTATCTGTGTTTTTATACAATACTAGCTGTTCCCCGCTGTCTCACCCAGAGTAATTTCGGAGTTACCGCGGAGATTCCGGGTTACAATATAGCCTATGACACTCACAAAATAATGTGGCTTTCTAAAAATAAAAGAAACCTCACAAACTTTACCTCTATATAATATTGGTATTGATATTTTATAGTTATAAATCTAAGTAAGCAGTTATCGCATCGTTTGATTGCCAACGGAATCCAATGAATCTAACATCTGAGTCAACACTTAGATTTTTCCACAGCTGCAAGGGATTACTGGCCCGAGTATTTCTTATTAATACCACAGACAAATAAAAGGGCAACGAAGTGATCCTACAAGGGTTCCTTTTTTCCTTTTTGGGTACGGAACCCTAAAAACACGGTAGCTACATGGGCCAAGCGAAACGAACTATCATAATAATATACTGTCTCCATGTGACATACGGCTTGCACGGGTCGCTGAGGTCCTCGGTGCCGCGGAAGTAGCCTTCGATGCAGCGCTCGCAGTAGGGCCCGTCGGTGTGGTTGGCGCAGCGCAGGCAGCGCGCGCGCCCCGCCGCCGCCGCCGCGCCCGGCTCGCGGGACAACTACCAATCGATTAATAAAATCAACATTAGCAACTGTTATTTCAAGCTAATGCTATTTTAATCCTTAACAGATGCGAAAGTAAGTATGTTTGTTACGCTTTCACGCCTTAACGGCTCAAGTTCAACCGATCATCAAGAAATTTGGCATACACATTGTGAGGGGTACAGAAAATAAGGTTTCTTTTTATCACGCAGGAACTCCTAAATTTAATGCGGCAGTATACTGTATACTGAAAGTTATAACGTAACGAACTTCTCGTCACTGCGAGCACACGACTGCGTTCCGTGGCTCTGGTTGTTCAATTAAAATTTAACTTGTTTGAGTTGCAACCAAGCCACGGAACGATTGAGTTGTTTTTATAACCTCCAAATATTTGAAATTTCAAGCTCAATTCTCAACTCACTTTGCGATGAAGACTTTACATCCAATTTATCAACGTTTTGTGACTACGACACCTCCCCTTTGTTCGTAAGAACCCCGATTGATTGGCTTTTGGCGCAAACTTCGACACTTTTTAAATGTCGCAAAGCTGTCAGAGTGAAAATTAACTTGCTTCGGAGATGTTTGCTACTTTCTGAGTCACGTGACGGGTGAAACTACGCTCTGAAAGCTGTCAGAGTAAAATTTCACCAACCCACGGAACGGAGCGTGCTCGAGTGCACTAGAGTGAAGCCACTGAACGCACCTCTGAGTCAGCGCTGTCCGTGATAACGGAACATACTCTAAGAGTCGGGGTTAATAAATATTTGGATTAAATGTTTTTATTAAACTTAATAACTTGACACCAATTCTACTGATGGAATATTTTGAGAATGCTAACAAACAGAAAAAAAGGGTGGCTGCTAAATTAATTAAAATAAGCATCACCTCATCGAGGTCGCCGCCGGCCGGCGGGCCGGGGGCGAGCCCGCCGGGCGCGTCCGCCGCCTCGCCCGAGCACACCGACGTGTGCCCGTGGCAGTACACCGAGCACGGCACGCACTGCCCGTTGTCGGTGGGGTCGCCCACAAAGTTCGGCTTACATTTCTCGCATTGGTTGCCCTGGAATGTTTTAAATAATTACTATCTAGGAAAAATCACTCACTTTTATTTCACCTACGTAGACAATGTATACGTATGTTTTTACTCTGATGTTCAGATTTATATTAATTATAATTGATAATTCTATTTATACCTTAATAGAGAATGAAATAGATAAATAGAGAGCGCAGTACATGCGTGCGTGGATTTAGAATTTATGTTTTAAGTATTCACATAACAATTGCCAATTACTCCGTAATTATACATATTAAGTAGGTATAACCACTATTAAAAACAAAATCGCACGCAAACAATTACAAAGATGCGACGGGCTTATCCGTCGCGGATTACCTTACCGATACAATCACAATTCACGCGACGTACCATGGTGTTGTTGTGGCACTTGGTGCACTTGTCGAGCTTGTCGGGCCCCTCGCAGTGCGAGTGCCCGTTGCACTGGCACTGGATGGTGCAGTTGGCGCCCACGTAGCCGAAGTCGCAGCGGCACACGTCCGGCTGCACGCACGCGCCGCGCACGCAGCCCTGCGAGCACACCGCCACGCACGCCCCGCCCGCGCCCGCGCCCGCGCCCGCGCCGCTCTCCTCGCGCCGGTAGCCCGCCCCGCACCCGCACACGTAGCCCTCCAGCAGGTCCTGGCACACCTGCACACACACACACACACACACGTACAATGCAGTAATAACAATATGCAACAGTCAGCAGCGGAAATATGTAAACACTTTTTAGTCATTGAATTCATTTCTATTTGAATAGGACTCAAAGAGTGACCAAAGTGTTTACGTATTTCTGCTGCTGACCGCACAGAGTTATTTGTAAGTGCGCAAAATACCTGACCAATGACGATCAAAGACGAGAATCAATGTACATATTATATCATTTGTGAATGTAGACGATACGATGGGGTTTTACAATGTATTTTCCAATCTTAAGCGATGGACTCCGAAACTACTGAACGAATTTTGATGAAATTTTGTAACCATTTATAATATGGTCCAACTTAAAAGATAGGATAGTTTTTATCCCGGAATTCCCGCGGGAACTTCGACTCCGAAATTACTGCGGATGAAATCGCGGGGGACATCTAGTTGCTATATAATTTCAAGATATAGAGAACAATGCTATCAGATGAAAGTCATGTTAACAATCAATAACATTCGAAAACACAACAAAACCATAAAGAGACAATAAAAAAAGTAAATGTGTGGTGTCATGGGACACCAGATAGGAACGAAGTGGATCACTATTATGCAAAATCCACCACTTTCACACAATATTAATCACGATAAAATAATTTGCAAAACAAAGAAATAAAACTGACGTCCTTCACTGCTAAAATCCCGCCAAAAGCTCTTTTTCTCATACATAGACTATACAAGAAAAATCTCACGCTTTTTTTTTAACGTTTTGAACATTTTTTTCCGGCTAGGGTACCCCTCCGCAACGCTCCATAAGGAACTTCGTTCCAAAATCTACACCGCGTTGACACAATCAAAGTGCGCCTCGAGAACGTTACATCGACGACGGCATGCAATCAAAAGCGTGTTATTAGTTGCCAAGTCACTTTGTCAATATGCAATATGGTTGTGTCGACGCGGCTTCAATTAAACTTTACAATCACCTCGGAGTCCGCTTTGCACTGGTGATGATTGTTCTCGCATTCGTTCTCGGGCGGGCAACGCGTGTAGTGCCACGAGAAGGTGTCCTCGGGTACTTCGATGGCGGGGGTAGTGGCGTTGGCGGCGTCGACGGCGGCGTCGGTGGGTGCGGGGGTGGGCGCGGGGGTGGGCGCGGCAGTGGGCGCGGGGGTGGGCGCGGCGGCGGCGGTGCGTCGCGCGGCCGCGTACACCGCGGCGCAGGTGGTGCGCGTCGAGTAGTCGAGCGGCGCGTCCACCGAGCCCTCGGTGCAGACGCCCTCGCCGTTGGCCCCGTCCAGCGCGCACCAGCCGCAGTGCGAGTGGTGCAGGCACTCCATGCACTGGCCGAACGTGCCGCACGGCGCCGGACACTTGCCCTTGTCCTGCTTGGTGAGCACGAGGCCGCACACGCCGCCCGCGCAGTACACCGGCTGGTACGCCGGCGAGATGCACTTGCCGAGGTACGTCGCCCAGTGGCACTCGGAGGCGCCGCCCTCGCCGCCCTCCGCGCTGAGGCACGAGTGGCAGTCGCCGTACGTGTCGCAGCGGCGAGGGCACTCTTCCCTCGCGCGCGGCCGCAGCGCCACGCGGCCCGGCTCCTCGAGCGCCGCGCACGTCCAGTTGTACTGCACCAGTGGATCCTCGGATATGTGTGTTATTTGACCTATAGGAAACGGATCAACTTTACAGCTCGCGTTCTCACTTACGAGTGATAAAGACAAGTAGTGGATGGCTACCTTCCCTCCGCGCGTGCCTCGTCCACGTGCACTGGTTGGACACGCACCCGTCGCAGTCGGACGCCGCGCACCTCAGCTCGGGGCACTGGCTGACGTCGCTGATGTAACTGGTTCCGGCGTTACACTTGATACTGGTACACGACTCGTCGGTGGGCACGCATTCACCTATAACGGAATTTAACAAAAGTTTTAAAGCATGTTTTTATTAATGTATGAAATTATTAATTATTAGGCAAATGTATGTTTATTCCTTTACATTTTCAGTTTCAATTATTTTATTGGATTTTTACTATTCTAAAAAGAGAATCCATATTTATTATATTAAATTCTAAATAAAAATTAGAATTTATCTAAAATACCACTATTGTAACGTACGATCAAAACGATACCTATACAGATATTTTATTCAAATGGAAATAGAGGGTGTGGTCATAGCGTGCAGTGTGTAGTGTGCAGAGTGCAGTGTGCAGTGTGCAGTGTGTAGTGTGTAGTGTGCAGTGTGCAGTGTGCAGTGTGCAGTGGCGGCGGCACTGACCGACGGCGGCGGCGCACGACTCGCACCAGCGGCAGGCGGGCCGCCGCTCCGGGTACAGCGGCCAGGCGGCCAGGCACGCGGCGCACGAGGTGAAGTTGTCGCACGCGCGCCGCGCCACCAGCTCCGCGTCGCACGCCGTGCCCGTGTTGGTGGACACGGCGGCGGCGCTGCTCTCGCAGCCGGGCCGCTCCAGCGAGTAGCATTTGGTGGTGTTGCCCGAGCTGCAGAAGCTGCAGCCCATGTGGCTGCGGCACTCGATCTTGCTGGAGCTCCACACGGAGCAGAGGTCCTCGGGCAGCGCGATGCGCGTCACCTGGCAGTGCGTGCTGCCCGTCCACCCGCCTATGATGTAGATGTGCCCCTCGTTCTCCGACTCCACGTCGATGGCCATTGCGTGCGCGATCGTCGGCGGCGGCGGGTAGCCCACTATACTCACGCCTACAATTAATGAAGTAAACATGTTAAGCCATTAAACTAAATTAGATATTATTTAATACTTGCTGGGGCCCGCGGTTTCACTTGCGTTAATTATGCAGGTTCCGCGGGGATTCCGGAATAAATAGTATATCCTGTCGTTTTCTGTATCCCTGAAAACCTTGTATGCAAAATTTTATGATGATCGGTTAAGTAATTAAGGCGTGACAGCATAAAAAAAAACTTACATTTGAATTTATAATACAGGACAGAAATTGTATAGATACACAATAATAATATTTTATAATAAGCTGCTGAGAGTTACCGCGGCTTCACCCGCGTAATTCGCGGGAACTCCGCGATAAAAAGTACTCTATGTCCTTCTCTGTACCCCTAACGTGTATGCAAAACTTAATGTTATCGGTCTAGCCGTTCACGCGTAATGCTGTGACCAAGGGAAATAGGAATTAATTTTTGAATAACTTGCAAATATTACTCACCCTTGACGAGTCTGACCCACTGGTTGCAGCTGTACACGTACGCAACGAGAGAGTCAGATTTGCTCTCCGGTTCGGTTCTCCCCCCGAATATGATCATATAATCGTTAGTGGTTACCGCCGAATGCAAATACGACGGCGTCGGCAAATTATCGTAAAAGTAATATAGATTTGGAAAAGTCGGCAGTTCGCTCCATTTCTTGGTGGGATAATGGAATGAGAATAATTTATTCGAGAGAGTAGTTCCATTGTAGGAGTACAGCACTCCACCGTAAACGTATAAGCTCTGAGAGGGGGCGTGGTAGACGGTGCTGTGGCCCATGATGCCGGTCGGCTTGGAGCCTTCGCAGTTCAGTTTCACCCACTTGTCGTTGTCGAGATCGAACTCCCACATGTCGGCCATGAACCCGCGCTCCAGCGAGAACCCGCCTATGAGCACCAAGCTCTCGTACTCCTGATACTTCTGCAGGGTCAGCGTGTGGCCGGCGAGCGGCGGCGGCCGCTCCTCTTTATCGCCTATCATACTCCATCGCTGATCTTTTAAGCTGAACAACCAAAAATCATCCAGGGTCTTGTTCGTCCCACTTTTTTCTTGCAATCTAAGCCCACCATAAATGTAAATGTTTTGTTTGGAATGATATATATCGGATGCGTGAAAGTATCGTCCCTCTGGCATTTTGGCGTCCGGCGTGGCTTCCACCGTTACCTGCATCCATGTGTTGTTTTTTGTGTCGAAGAATCTTATATCGTTCAAGGGGCCGTGTGATAAAGAGTAGCCGCCGAACATCCACAGGCCTCGTCTGTCTGCCACCAAACTGTGGCCGAACCGCGGTAATGTTTTTCTAAGATGATCCAAACCATCGGACAAATATTGCGAGTTGAATAATTCCGTAAATACGAGCTGCGTTTTGTCCAGTTTAATAGAGCAATCGTCTCCACCGAAGCCTTCGTTACAGAGGCACCGCCCGTAGTTGAGGTCGCACACGCCGCCACTCGTCGCTACACTGCAATTGTTTCGGCAGATTTCCGTTTCACAATTGGATCCCCTGTATCCGTCTCTACAGCCGCAATGACCTTTGTTGCATACTCTCGGCCACGCACAGTACTTTTCGCACGCCAACACGTGATACACACCCTCGAAGCCCTGGTCAGGTTGGCCCTGCATGTAATGGACGGTCAAATTACCGCTTCTAGCTTCAACCACTCCCGATGAGGCACCATTGCAGAACACCCCCAGAAGCTGACTCTGCTGATTGTTACTTATATCCGGTACACCGCCCAAGCCGTCGTAAACGTATACGGCGTTTTCGTCGCAGGGCACATTTAATGTAGTCGAGTTAATCGTAAACTGGATGACGGCGTCCTTGACGTCCACCGCGGATATGATCCACAGGCATTCCTTAGACGGGCCTATGGTTTTGATATCGGGGTTGGTCCTGTACGAGCCGATGCCGTCGGTCTGCGTGGCGTTGAGCATGCCTCTCGGCTCGCACTGGTAGTAGCAGCGGCCGCCGTGGCGCGGGTCGCCGTAGAAGTTGGGCTTGCAGCGCTCGCAGTTCTGGCCCTCGGTGTTGTCCTTGCAGATGCACTCGCCGGTGGCCGCGTCGCAGATGCCGCGCGCCTCGTCGCCGTGGTCGTTGCAGTCGCAGCGGCGGCAGCCCTGGCCCGTGGTGGCGTTGCCGTGGCTGCCCGGCTTGCACGACTCGCAGAACTCGCCCTCCGTCCACGCCTGGCACTCGTCGCACCGGCCGACGCCTTTCCTGCACGTCGAATGGTTATGGCACCCGCAGTTTATGGAACAGTCGGCGCCCGTCCATCCCAAATCACAGTAACATTTGTAATGGGGATCGCCGAGGCAGTAGCCGTGGATGCAGTTGTTGTAGCACGTCCGCACGCAGCTGGTTTTGCCGTCCCCGACGTAGCCCTGCTTGCACTTGCAGGTGTAGGAGCCGTTCGTGTTGTTGCACACCGCATACTTGTGACAGTCGTGTATCCCCAGATCGCACTCGTCGACGTCGGGGCACTGCGCGTACGCCCAGCCCGCGTCCACCGAAGTGGTGTTCAGCACCGAAGCGCAATCTATATGCGATCTGGTGAAGTCGCCTTCCGTGCACGTGCCGTGTATCGGATTGTCGTGCGAGTAGCACCAACCGCAGCCCATACTCTTCAGGCACTTGGGGCAATCTTTGAGCATTTGACAGGACTTGCACTGGCCGGCCTTTCTGGTGTCGTCGTCGGGCGGCGCGGAGGCGCGGTCGAGCCACTCGCGGCACAGGCCGAACTGGTACTCGCTGGTGTAGACGCTGAAGCTGAAGCACTGCCTGGTGGCCTCGCACCACACGCAGCGGCCGCGCTCGTCGAGGCAGTGCTCGCAGTCGAGCCGCACGCGGCAGGGCGCGGGGCACTCGCTGCCGGCCACGACGGCGCCGCCGGCGCGGCCGCGCCGCGAGCAGCGCGCCTCGTCCGCCCACCACTCGCAGTGGTTGCCGGCCACGCAGCGCTCGCAGCTGATGTAGTTGGAGCAGTTGGGGCAGGCCGCCGGCTGCAGCGTCAGGTAGCGCCACTGGCCGCGCGCCGAGCACGCTGCCGTCTCGTCCACGCTGCGCGCCTCGCAGCGCTCCGTCAGCTCGCACCAGCCGCACGCCGCGTCCGACAGGCACAGCAGGCAGTTGTCGTAGTTGGAGCACTGGCCGTCCGAGTATGGCTCCAAATACTCGAACGTGAAAACCTGGAATCGCGATAAAGGACCACTAAGTTAATATGATTCTTTTACATGATAGAAATGTCAATACAATCGGTGATAGGGGCAACGGATGGGTTAGTCAACTTACCGCCGCACTCAGAGTCGACTTTAATGATTACTTAGTTAAATATAGATTTTTAAAACAAAACTGCCGCAATCAGACAAGTTTAATAAATTAATGTTAATTGGCATTTAACTAATTAAGTTACATCTTATTAAATGCCAATTAACATTAATTTACTGAACGTCTCTGATTGCGGCAGTTTTGTTTTTAAAAATCTATACTTAACTAAGTAATCATTAAAGTCGACTCTGAGTGCGGCGGTTAAACAACTGATTATTTATTATTATTGAATATTCACCTTAGCGCTCTCCTGGGATTTATTGTGCTGCAATTCCATTTTGGCGTGATAATGCGAGGAATAGAGCCCCGTGTACAAGGAGTCGTTGGCGTGCATGTCGACCGTGAGCCGGCCGGGCTCCAGCGGGAACCAGTCCACGGCCGAGCACGCGGACGGCTGGGCCGTCAAATTGGCGACGGGAGTCCTCTCGTCGCCCAGCAACAGCGAGATGTTGGAATATCCGGCGCACATGTGGAGCGTCTCGCCCGTGCCGTTCCAGTACGTGGGTATACGCAGCCAGCCCTTCAGTCTCGCCTCGCTCGATCCGTTGAGGATGTGGCTGCTTCCGCCTCCCGTACTCCAGTCCACGGTGGTCGCATTTACCACGGAAACACCGTCAGGGTGGTTCCAATCGGCCGGTTGCTGGTATCTCAGAAACGTGAGTCCCGGCCGTTTGTCCTGCATTTTGCATTGATCCGGCGAAGTCACCTCTGTGCCTGTTGTTCCCCACCATCCTGGGTTTTGTGATGGGGTGTCTTCTCCGCAAACTCCGTAACTATCTGGAGTTAATAAGAAGGTATTAACCTGGTAATAACGCTGATTCAGGGAGTTTTTGACGGGAATATGTCCATAAGCAGATACAAAATACCTACACCAAAACCTTCTCTTATGTGCTCAAAGGAAACTTTCTAACTAAATAAACTTTTTTTATATAGCTTATATAGACGTACGTGAGGTCGAATTTTAAATTTATTCTTAGGTTGATTGGTTTTCAGTTGCGAAGTGAAATCAGGCGACCCACTAAGACCTTACTCAAGAACAGGTCTTTCTCTGGATATACATTGTATGTCTTACTCCTAAGAGTTTAGAAGGTATCACGTTTGAGTAGCTTTATGTCCGTATTAATAAACGTTAATCAAGAGGCGGTTATCTCTCAAGATATTGTCTGTCTCAGTCAGTGTGTTGGAAAACGAAGACGACAAACTGAGCCTAGCGTTTCAAGTTTGAGTATCGTTAATGACACGAGCTTTAAAGTTTGTAAACAAACCAGCTCACCGTGTATATGATGGCAGCGCGCGTTTTGGACGCACCAGTTGCACTTGTCGAGGCCGAGCTTGGTGCTGACGGAGGGCAGCGGCGCGCGCCCCCCGCCCCCGCCCCCGCCGCCGCCGCCAGCACCGCCCGCACCGTGGATGAGGCACGAGTGGCAATCGCCCAGCGCGGGGCAGATGCCGCCGCACCGGATGGACTGCAGGTTCGTAGTGCAGTTCGATCCTATCGTCCGCCCGTAGCACAGCTGAACGGAGAAAATATACCTAATAGGTATGTATAACTATGCTGCATAGGCAGAAACAGTACAGCGCCGGAATTTTGATAAGAAAGTAGTTATATATTTTTAATCAACTAAATGAAGTATTCAAAACAATAGTAACATGCGTAAATCAATAATTTTCTAAAGCCTACGATGTGTGTGTGTGTGTGTGTGTGTGCACCTGTGAAGGGTGAGTGTATGTGTGCGCGCCTGTGTGTGTGCACCTGTGTGTATGCGAGTGTACATACATCGTCAGCAGAGCACCAGCCGCACTCGGGGTCGGCGAGGCACTCGGGCTGCGTGCGGTGGCGCGGGCACGCCGACTCCGGCTCCTTGCTCAGGATGCCCGCCTGCCAGCTCGGCACCACGTACGCGAGGAGATCGCCTGCAACGTACCAGGCCATCAAACACTGGTGTTCGCTCACTTAGGGGTCTTCCACTAACGAATCATAACGCTGGCCCTTTCACCATCATAGTTAGGAAGTGTTGAAAGTTAAAACTCGAAAATATGATTATTTTTTCTCTTGTTTCATAAATTTTATTCTGCATGTTGTTGTTATTTACGTAACAAAGTTTTAAATTTATGAACATCATGTTGCCCATTCATCCAGTAGTAAAATTAACATGACCTCAAAATTTTAATTCAAATGAAACTGGGCATACGAGTATATTAGTAAAAATTTAGCTATTACAGTCTATTATTAAAGATCAGTAACGTCATATTATGGTGCACACATCAAACCATAAATGAAAATCAAAATGGCGCAGATCTCTTACCGTTAACGTTACCATGATATCCGCCTGCGATGAGCAACGTGGAGGGTGGTTTGAGCGAAGCGGCATGAGCGAACACACCCTGTGTCTTCGGGTACAGCTTTCTAGTCTTACCCAACACTTCCAAAGGGATCCAAGCGTGACAACCCAGATGGTAAATGTACATCTGACCATCATAACATATTTCCTCCCGGTTGTGTCTGTGCGAATATCCACCGAAAACTACTAAGTAATTGCCTGGAAAGAAAAAAAAATATGAAGATTTCGTTTATTTCTTATTATAAAAAAACATCCTCATCCTTTATCTAGATAAAGGATGATTTATGTTAAACAGTGCGATATCAGATCTGATCCAAATGCTCTATTTGTAGAGGAATAGAGATTAAAATAAGTTGACTAAAAGTAAATCGACAGTATATAGGCGGTCGTACGGTCACGGACATCAGCCCCCTTAGCCAAGTTGACAATCTTTAATCGTTATCGCTATAGAAAACTGAGAAACTTATCGTCAGTCACGTGGTCACAAAAAATCATCCAATTATGGGTCACGTGGTCACGTTCCTTAGTTTGCTATAGCGATAAGCGATAACGATTAAATAATGTTTACTTGGTTAAGGGGGCAGGGGGTAGATCACGCTACGTCATAACGCCAATGTCCAAAAAACCTTCGAAACGTCAAATATTTAAAGAATAGGTATTTTAAGCAATTTCATATCGCGTTGATTACTTTAATGACGATTCAACTCTTATTTATAAGATAAAGTTAACCTTTGACCGAACTTAAACGAGCGTCTGGACCAAATTAAATCTAAAAACAAATAATGTGACATTTCATTTCAAGATTATGACTCGCTCGAATACGGTCTAACGTAATTACATGAATCATTCGCAATTAATCTTTTCATTACCTATTATAGTAGACGTATGAAATGCCCTCTCTCGCGGTACATACGTATCGCGCAGGTGCGCTCTCGGATAGTGTATTTCACTCCAATGTTTATTCTCTATATCAAAAGCGAACATCCTATCAGAGAGTTTTGAGAACCTGTAACAATTGCTTTCGTTTATTTATTGTATTTTTTTTTTCATTTAACGTAAATGTAGTAAATAAAGAAATGACAAAACAATAAAAATATTTTAAAGTATATCCTTACTATAAAAAATGCGAAAGTGTGTTTGTTTGTTTGTTACGCTTTCAGGCCTTAACTGCTCAACCGATCATCATGAAATTTAGCTTACACGATTTCAGGGGTACAAGGAGTTCTTTTTATCCCGGAAATCCCACGGGAACTCCGAAATTAACGCGGGTGACACCACAGGAAACAGCTAGTAAGTAATATCGAAATTTCAAGTAACGCGACACAGATACACTTAATATATTAAATTTGATTACATTTAATGACCTACTTATAGTGTGCACACTTCTACCTAATGCTATTGACTAAATACAACGTAAGCCGCGTCTTGCAATTTTTTTTCGTTTATCACTACAGATGAGCCATTTACGCATAGGTTAAACACTGTATATTCTAATGATTTCATTGGACTTTAGTTGATGGCCCATAGTGCAAACTGTGAGCTTAATGTGAACACGTCCTAAATACTCAGGTGGGTGGATGGAGTCAGACTGCATAGATCTTGTTTACTTAGCTCATTGCGCTGATAGTAACACGAACGCGAACGGTATAAAATTACTTCGAATTTAAAAGTGGAATGAGTCGGCAGTGGCTGCACACACCTGGCAACACTGGCGACGACGCCGCCATAGACGAGGATGGCGTTGGTGTAGGCGTGGTAGACGGCGGTGTGCGCCACCACGCGCACGTCTAACTCCTTGCCGCCGCGCGCCAACACCTGCTCCCATGACTCCGTGCTTACGTCGTCCGTCAGACTTATCTTGTACATACTGGAACAATTGTTATAATCTTTCTTATTAATTGACCGTTTCTTTGGACGAATGCAGCAATATAGATCAAATCATAAATCTTTAGAAGGAACTACACAATAATAGTAAATTTGGATATATGTATGTACTCATAAAGACGATGTGCAACCACAAACCTTGTATTGATCTTTTAGACTATCTATCTAAAACCTATTTCTAAGGTACCCCAGTAAAAATCATTTCTGTCAATAATTATATTAGGACGAATCAACAGTAATAACAAAGAAAAAAATTTATCTATAACTAAAATCTATAAATAATTAAACAAACAACTGTTCAACCTCGGTCGAGAAACCTAGTTTTTGCAACAAGCGGACAATTCATTTGATGGTATGGAACCTTGTCAACCACTCAAAACATAACTTCAAGGTTTGAGTACCGACGACGGTTAGAAAGTACATAATTATTGGTAACAAGGTACAGTTTGATCCATCGTTTACTATTTAACAGATAATTCAAAGCCGCCATGTATCGGCGAGAGTTATTACTTCAATGTCAATAAATCTTAATTAATGGCGAGCCGATAACCGATTAGTTTGTTTGCTACTGTGGAAATGTTTCTGATGATAAGTCAAGTAACATAACATACCTAAACAATTTGTAAACAGTATTAAATTTAGTTTAAAAACTAACGGCCGCACTCAGAGTCGACTTTAATGATTACTTAGTTAAGTATAGATTTTTAAAACAAAACTGCCGCAATCAGAGACGTTCAATGTTAGTTGGCATTTAATGAGATGTAACTTAATTAGTTAAATGCCAATCAACATTAATTTATTAAACTTGTCTGATTGCGGCAGTTTTGTTTTAAAAATCTATACTTAGCTAAGTAATGAAAAATTAAAGTAAATTAAATTAAAGTCAACTCTGAGTGCGGCGGTTAGTAATCTATTTATTAGTTGGTTTTTGTTTTTTTTTTCCAAAGAATCTACACCCTACAAAATCTACTGTAGCACAACCATACCCATACCATACTAATGCTAATCAATATCTTATCTTAATCTTATCTTCTTAATTGTATAATTGTAACCATTTATAATATGGTCCAACTTAAAAGATAGAATATTTTTTATCCCGGAATTCCCGCGGGAACTCCGGAATTACCGCGTCTGAAACCACGGGGCACAGCTAGTCCTTACATAAGTAATCCTACTAATATTATAAATGTGAAAGTGTGGATGTTTGGATGTTCGTTACTTAATCACGCAAAAACGGCAGAACGGATTTGGATGAAATTTGGCATGCACGTCGTTAGGGGTACAGAGAAGGACATAGGGTACTTTTTATCCCAGAATTCCCGCGTGTGAAACCGCGGGGCACAGCTAGTACAATATAAATTGTAAATGCGAAAGTGAATTTGTTTGTTACGCTTTCACGGCTAAATGGCTCAACCGATCACCACGAAATTTTGCACATACGTTGTCAGGGTACAGAGATGGGCATAGGTTATTTTTTATCCCGGAATTCCTACGGGGATTTCGAAATTAACGCGGATGAAACTACATAAAATTTTGCATACTATCTATACGAAGTCAAGGGTAGGTAGGTACAGAAAAAAAACATAGGGTAGTATTTTTATATCGGAATACCCGCGGGATCTCCGAAACTAACGCGGGTGAAACCGCGGGGAACAGCTAGTATGTAATAAATATTAAAATTACCTTGAAGAAAAATCTCCATCTACTGTACTGCCACCAAATAAATATAGGTCATTATTGACAGCAGTCAAAGTGTGACGAGTCAATCCTGGTGGAGTGAATGTGGAATTAGCAGCTCTCAATAGCCAAGTACTTGACACAGCATTGTAATACCATAGCTCAGATGAAAGACTTCCATCTGATAGCTTACCCCCATACAAGACAAAGCCAGTTTTGTATGCACAGGCTGAATGACCATACCTTGGTTCTGGCTTGTTTGCTTTTAACATAGAATTTATTACTTCAGGGCGATCAGTAAAATGAAAGTAGTTCTCAGAATACGGTGTTGAAGAGTGGGGATACATAAATGGTAACGTTGTTTTATTATGTTTCAAAGATGTGACCAGTCGACTGAACAAGGAGCTTCTATTTTCTACTGTCCACATGCTGTTATTATCCTAAAATAAAAAATTTAAATTAGTTACCCATTAAAATTTCCAGTAACTTTTGCAAAAGCACGGAAAAATTAAAAAATTATATGTCAGCATATAGAATTAAAAGTAAGCAATGTTGTTGGTATTAAGTGAAGAAAAAATCTCATATACCATACTAATAAGAGATAGCAGTGTCTGATCAGTTTCTTCATTTGTAGGAAACCTTTTCAATACTTTCCCATTCTCATCATACCATTGACTAGTTGAAAACCTAAAACAATAATACAAAAAACTTTAGCAGCATTTGTTTAGTTTTTTAATAACAAGTGCAATGGAAATTAAAATAAATTATGTAATTTTAAAGCATATTATAAGAAAGGTCAAAAATGATTTAGGCTAACAATAAAAATTAGAGTAATGTACTAAAAAAAAATTAAATACCTACTTAGTCAATACTCAACAGACCAAAATGAACTACTTCATTACTGTCATTTTACAGTATGGAATAACCTGCACAAGTAATCAATATCTTAACATCTATTAAATTAATTTAAATTATAAATCGTGCTAAAGGGGAATGTTTATTTATGCACATTTTTAGCTACCAATGTTAAAAATTTTTACTGGTTCCAACCTGATTACCCATCACTACATATTGCGTCTGTCTGTTCACGATAAACTGAAAAACTACTGAAAGGATTTTCATGTGGTTAGGTATCACCAATAGATAGAGTTATTCCAGAGAAAGGTTTATAGGTATAGTTTTTCCTGGAATTCTCACGGGAATTACGAAATTAATTAATTATAATTAATTATATTAAAAAAACAGCAAATACATTATATATTAATTCTAAGTTACAAGATCACAGCCTATGCCAATGATAGTTACCCTTATCATGGGGGCCAGCTAGTTATAATCTAAGACAGAGTTTTCCAGTTTTTGATATAATATATGCATATGATATAGATCATCAAGATCTGTTATTAATTGAAATATCAATTTCTAATTTCTATGTTACTAAGGTTTCAAGGATAGATGTACATAATGGAGTTCACACCCATGCATGGCTGTGAACTTTTTATGGGTTTATTTTTCCTTTCAAGGCATGGACTGTAAATAATAATAACAACTATACCTACCGTAATAAATCCTTACTATTAAAGATCCGAAAGTGAGTTTGTTTGTTTGTTTGTCACACTTTCACACCTTAAATTTTGCATACACATTGCCAGAGGTACGGAGAAGGGCATAGGGTTCTTTTATCAAGGAATTCCCGCGGGAACTCCGAAATTAACGTGGGTGAAACCGTAGGATACAGCTAGTTACTAATAATGTTCAAAATATGCTATTTAACACAATCATGGAACTTACCTATATACTTCCAATAAACCTAAAACTTTATTAAGATCAAATCCTCCAAAAACATATAGAGAGTCTGTATGATTTACATAGACAGCAGTATGTGCTGCTCTCCTTGTCATTCCATTTTCAGTACGTGAAAGCCAATGCCAACTATTGCCTTCTTTGTCATTCTTCTTCAAAGAACATGACTCTCCTGAATAACTGAAGTAAAATAAATATGTCAAAATGCAATATGATACAGTTAACCTATAACATTTTTAAAATAGGCTACTAGTAAATAGCAGTACCCTTTTTTACACAAGCATCTTCCACTATTACACTGTCCATTATTTGAGCATGAGTTAGGACACTGTTCCACACCACAGTCGGGCCCATACCATGCACCCACACAGAAGCACTTGTTTGACATGCACACCCCTCGACCTGAGCAATTGTTGGGACAGTCATATATGGCGTAAGTTGCACGGAATCCATCCAATACATAGTTTGTATCACTGTACAGCAATATTAACATCTGAAAAAAAAACAAACAAATAGTAAATACTTTAATATTGTAATTATCACTGAGTTCTTACTAAATTATTAAAAAAACAGAAAATGCATTATTTCTCACATATCCACTTGATGCCGTTACATTTTGTGGATCAGTTTTACCACTGAAACTGCCGAGGAGTGGAGCATCAAAAGAATCACCGTCATAAACAAACACATAGTCATAGGAGCATTCTGTGCCCATTCGAATAAAACTCAGTGTGATGTATTGACTCTTATTGGCAGCTTTGATAAGCCATTCACAATGAGAATCCTATAAGAAAACATTAATATTAGTTTTCCAACAGTCAGTTGTAAATTTATATACAGAACTGTTGCAATAAATTGTAAACTGACTTGTGTATAGTTATAATCGCTAGGTCCATCAGTGATGATACCGTTTTGCTCGGTGAAAACCCTGCGAGTCTTGTCGCAGGGAGCGGTTGAGGCACTGCACAGCACAACCAGACCAATCCAACTTATTAGCAAAATACCTGCACCCTTTTCCCGAATACGTGGATAAAACATGCCTCTTCCAAACTATCGTTAACCATATGTTAAACATCAAAGCCATATAATACTAAATTTGTGGGGAATATCACTAAATGCAATGTTAAACAACACTCATTTAAAGGTAATAAATGACATCTACTTCAAGGCTAACCACTTTTATGTTCTTACGAAGAATACGCTATTGTTACTGATACAAACACTTCTCAGTTCATGCAACGATACTGATGTGAGAGGCTTATAAGTTCACTTAATTTAAGAAAGTGTAAATAATTAAAGATATTCTTATGTGATAACTTTAAACAAACCAAACAATTCCAAAATTCATCACTGATTACAGACGACAGAACTTGACAGAAGTCAATCTGTATTATGACGTTTCATTTCTATGACATGACATTGGACTGACATTAGGATGACACTTTTAATAAATTTTTTTTTTCGTTTATTTATCCTGTATAGGAAAGGCTTAATTCTGATGTGTTGTAATATACCCTGTTTTCCAATTACAGAGCATAATGCGACTCAGTGGCGCACAATGCCGAATTGTGCTAATGCTTTCATACTAATTGCCGTAGTTGAAACATTCAACCACGTAGTGATTACCTTCTCTCTGCATTCAACGTTGAGCATTATGCCGCATAATGCGCTTTAGTGCTGTTATTGCAAAACAGGGAGAGATATTGAGGGTAGAGGTAAGGAGCACCATCTTATACGGGGAACAAGCTGGAAAAGTATCCAGCTGTAGTATGGAGGATAGAGGTAAGGAGCACTATCTTATACGGGGAAAAAGCTGAAAAAGCGTCCAGCTGTAGAATGGAACAACTCTATAACTCATACTAGCGCTAGCGCGCAAACTGCATTAGAATGCAGTTATATAATTATAATTTAAGGAACTATAATTTAAGGAGATGTAGAGATCTATCTCTACATCTCCTTAAATTATAGCTTCTGCAAGTTTAACCGCCGCACTCAGAGTCGACTTTAATGATTACTTAGTTAAGTATAGATTTTTAAAACTAAACTACCGCAATCAGTCAAGTTTAATAAATTAATGTTAAATGGCATTTAATGAGATGTAACTTAATTAGTTAAATGCCAATTAACATTAATTTACTGAACGTCTCTGATTGAGGCAGTTTTGTTTTAAAAATCTATACTTAATTTAGTAATCATTAAAGTCGACTCTGAGTGCGGCCGTAATATAATTTATGTTAAGTTTTATCACAGAATACCAACTATTTTTCTTAACACTAAAGATTAATAATAATGTGTAAACAAGAAAGTTTTCACTTTTTGAAACTCAGATGGGCAAAAGTCTTTGTTTGATGAAAGAAACTCTCCCAATATCAACAAATCAATTCTGGGCAAACTAGCGCTTTTTTGCAATAATTCGCTAATGAGGTTACCTACATGTATTTTGTCTCTTTAGTGTAGGGCATTTTTGTATTTATATGGTACAAAACCAATAATATTTCACTGTGTCACAATGGTACCTATTATAAGTAACTAGCTGTCCCACGCGGTTTCACCTGCGATAATTTCGAAGTTCCCGCGGAATTTTTTGATACAAATTTTGCAACCCATTTTCATCCCCTTAGGGGTTGAATTTT
Organism: Zygaena filipendulae; assembly: GCA_907165275.2. Classification (NCBI taxonomy): domain Eukaryota; kingdom Metazoa; phylum Arthropoda; class Insecta; order Lepidoptera; family Zygaenidae; genus Zygaena; species Zygaena filipendulae. The sequence continues at coordinate 8,366,664 of OU015649.1, forward strand.
CAAAAATCCTTTCTTATCGGATGCCTACGTCATACAAAGAACACACCCTCCAAGTTTCAGGTCTCTACGATCAACGATTTAGGCTGTGCTTTGATCCATCAGTCATTCAGGACAAAGCATTTTATACTCGTATGTATAGATTTTATACGTATAGATAGATATCCTACTAATATTATAAACGCGAAAGTTTGTAAGTATGTATGGATGGATGGATGGATGGATGGATGGATGGATGGATGGATGGATGGATGTTTGTTAATACTCTTTCACGCAAAAACTACTGGATGGATTTAAATGAAACTTTACAATAATATAGCTTGTACATCAGATTAACACATTCCGGAATTCCCGCGGGAACTCTGAAATTAACGTGGCTGAAACTGCGGGGCACAACTAGTAGGATAATATGTCATAGATACAGAGTTTCTTTTCAGGCTCAGATTCATACTATAAACCCTAATTATCTAAATCTACTCCGTGCGGAACGGATTTCTATTGTACGCTGCGCATCACGGATCTCGAATCCTTCCCGCAGCTCCTGCGCCGGTCGTCATCAGCGAATAGCTCGACCTTTGGCACTCGACGTCTCACTCAACAGACGGCCGCAGCTCGTGCACCGTGCTACACGCGGGTGTGTGCCACTCCAGCTGCTTACTCCAGCCGCTGCCTACAGCAGCCGCGCCAGCTTCGGCTAGCCTTGCTCACTTACCATCAGCAACCATCACCTACCATCTACCGGCCTGAGGCCAGTGTCGTTACTTCTATACCTACTCATACCGACGACGAACCCGGAAGACAATAAATAATTAACCTCTTTCTTTAGAACCCACGCTAACTACCTACCTGATCGCTTTGGATTGGTTCCTCAAGAACCACTGGTCCAAACTCGACACTAGGTATTTTACCATGATTGTATCCTTCCTTTAATACCTACATATAATTTTGTATATCTATCTTCCCAGTTTTAATCCTACAATTCCTACATCGTTCCTACACGTTTTATCTACTTACTACTTCGCTCTGTTTAGGACCTCGTTCTCAAAGACATCTTATTCTTTAAGGTTTGTATCTATAGGCTCCCTGCCTCTCTCAGAATACGAGGTTCAATTATCGTACCTATTAAACACCAAAATAAAAAAAATCATCGTTACAGATACGATACCTAATCCGTGGCGAAGAGGTTTTGTTCACCGATAAACTTTAAATTAATCTTTAACTAGCTGTCCCCCGCGATTTCCGCGGTAATTTCGGAGTTCCCGCGAAAATTCCGGGAAAAAAGTGCTGTAGTTCACGGTGATTAGCTGTTCCCCGCATTAATTCCGGAGTTCCCGCGGGAATTCCGGGATAAAAACTATCTTATCTTTTAATTGGACCATATTATGAGGGGTTACAAAATTTTATCAAAATCCGTTCAGTAGTTTAGGAGTCCATCGCGGATAAACAACGGGACACGTGATTTATATATATTAAGACTAGCTGTCCCCCGCGATTTCATCCGCGGTAATTTCGGAGTTCCCGCGGAGGTTGCGGGAAAAAAAGTACTCTATGTCCTTCAGTTCCCGAGGGAATTCCGGGATAAAAACTATCCTATCTTTTAAGTTGGACCATTTTAGGAATGGTTACAAAATTTTATCAAAATCCGTTCAGTAGTTTCGGAGTCCATCGCGGACAAACAACGTGACACGTGATTTATATAATATATTAGATTAGATTAGATAAGATAGATTATTTTCAAACTTATACCAATGAATAGAGACATATTATACTCTTATATTATTTTTCGTCCCATGCTATACAACAAGAGGCAATAACAGACTACCTACAAATTCTACCAACTTTCTTTTTATTCCGGCCCATGGATGTGTATACCTACCTATTGTAGTTTCAAGTGGTTTCAAGGGCCGTTTGACCATAGATCTCTAGGTGTCTAGAGTACAAACAAGAAGTGGAGATTTATATTTATATGTAGTCTGGTACCCATAGTTTAAGTTCTGCATAATTGGATACCACATTTAGGCATTAGCGCTATGTGATAACGTCAAAAATACCTTAATAGGTGGGTAAGTTACTATTAATTTTGTCTTCGCTTAAAAGAATTATTAAAGTTACATATTTTTTTTTAAACAAAACAATGTTGAGAAAGTAGGCTGGATGTTATGGATGGTGTAGCTGTAGAGATGCGTATCGATCGCCAGCGATGCTGAGTCGGCACTCGCACCCAGCGCGGCGCGGCGGGAGTGGAGCGGTTCTCTCTAGGTATATAGGCACGTAGAGTACCTACGTACCTACCTCTGAAGTCACTAACCAAAGCAATTCTGCACTGGACTTCTACTGCTACTCGTCTCAGATCTGGATTAATATTATACCTACTTACTTAAAGCAGTTGCAAATAATCTATCTATACTAATATTAGGTATAAAGAGCAAAAGTTTGTGAGTTAGTGAGTTTGTGACGTTCTAGGGGGTAATTTCTGGATTTACTGAACCGATTTTGAAAATTCTTTCACTTATAGGAAGGTACAGTGATCCTGAGTGACATTGGGTACTTTATATCCTGGAATTCCTGCGGGAACTCCAGCGTTATTGAGGTTGTTATCTATGGATCTACTTATTATAGATATAGGAAGCTAAAGTGATCCTGAGTGACATAGGGTACTTTTTATCCCGGAATTCCCGCGGGAACTCCGAAATTACCGCGGGTGAAACCGCGGGGGTCAGCTAGTACCTAATATTATAAAGAGCAAAAGTTTGTGAGTTTGTAGCATGGACCAATATTGGTCAATGGTTTGTGGGTTTGTGAGTTTGTAACGTTGTAGGGAGTACTAATCTCTGGATCTACTGATCCGATTTTGAAAATTCTTTCATTAATATAGGAAGCTATACAGCGATCCTAAGTGACATAGGGTACTCTTTATCCCGGAATTCCCGCGGGTACTCCGAAATTACCGCGGGTGAAACCGCAGGGGTCATATAAAATAATACCAAATTCCAACTCAAAAAGTTTCGATCCAGTTCCGAACTCAAAAAGTACAGTGACATTTAAAATTAAGGTCAAGTCCTTTTATGAAATACGAATCTCTTCTATGGATTTCTTCTTCTATTTGCTTCTTTGGCTTTCGCGTATAATGCATTTAGCGACTCAACTATAATAAGTTAGTTAAATGCACAAATTAGCGTTTAGCATCGTTGTACGGTTTGAACTTGTAGCCCATGGTACTCAATAGACTACAAGAACTTTCTCGGAGCTCTTGGAGGATGCCGAAGAAATCAGCTCGAAATATCATATATCTTCTTGACTACACAAAAAACCGTCATTGTGAAAATTACTTTTAACAATTTTTTACTGACACGAAAATAAATGACCGAACTGCTTATCTTTGATTCCCGCCAAAAAACTCCTTCTATGGATTCCTTTTTGTTTTTAATTTGACACGTTTTATTCCTTCTTTAAAAGATGTTTCGTGAATTTATATGCATGTATTATTTTATGCAGGGATTAATGAATAGGAAAATTCGATTCGCAAATTAAACGAAATGATTCTACGACTAGGAGTAAGTAGCTAATAATACTCCGATATCGAAGAAGCTTGCGTTTCCTGCAGCTAGATATTTAAGATAGGTAGGTAGGTAGCCCGTATCTACTCCGTAGCGACGCCGTAAAATCACCTCATCATGTTAAACATCCGGTCTCATTATACATTATTTAAGAAGGTGAAAATTAATAAATCATTAGATTGCACGTGGGAGAGGCGGAGGACTGTTGAGATTTTTTCATGCGGAATGAAGTGATAACCGCTAATGACCCGCTACCATCGCGCCGACTCATCTAGTACAGCAACGCAGTATTGCGTTCCACATTAATTTCATTTTACTACCTATACATACCTAATTTTTGTAAAATTAAATACTTTCTTTAATATTTAGTAACCTCTACAATCGATTCCAGCGTTGTGTTTACTATGTTTGCGTCTTTTTCCCTTTGACTCAGTAGTCAACTAGTCACTTACCTGATTTGATGCGTCATTAGGTAGGTAGGTACATCGATTTAATGTACATGATATTATGCCTAAATTGAATTTTTGCCAAAAATGCAATAAATGTTGTAAAACTACAGTACAATACGCTCTCGCTTTTATTAATACTCTGCCTATAACTAAACTCTGCCTATAAGTAAACCTACATAATGTTAGTCTGCTAGATCTAACTATAGTTAGGTATATATAGGAGTCAATATAGAAATGAGCATTTAGGTAATAGGTAAGTATGTTTTAAATAGGGTTGCCACCCATACTATATTATATAGTATCGTACTATATTTCAGTCAATTGGCTACTTGACAAAAAATTTATTTTTAGTCCGTCGTGTAGATTAGTAAAAAATATTGGACACGTATTTTTTCTATTTTTACGTAATCAAAAAATAACAGAGATACATTGAGTTGAAATTTCGCGTGACGTCACAACTCGGTGCGGTTTGTATGGCGCTTATAATGAATATTGACGTCACGACCCCCTAAACTTTAATGCGCTTTATCTATATTCATTAATTTTCATTAAATTGAAAAAGCAAAAAATACGTGTCTATTATTTTTTTATTTTCTAACTGACGGACTAATTAGAATTTTGATTTTCATACCTTGGAGAATACCCAATTGTACTATATATTATAGAAAAATAATATAGTACGAAAAATACTATATTTTTATATCAAATTCAACTGTAACTGGTCTGGAACGCAGCCGCAGCGCAGCGCGGGGAATTTCAGAACGAAACGCATACCTACGCGGCAGCAAAACGTCGATTGTCAAACTCTCTCTCTCTCTAACTCTCAATAATTTGTAGATGAATGCTGCCCGATTCATATCTGATGATGATTAAAAATAAATATGTACTATTTTTTTCCTGCATTTTCCAAAAGTACTATATTTTTGCATCTTTTTCCGGAAAAATACTATATTTTTTCCAAAAAAAGGTGGCAACCCTAGTTTTAAATTAAACCTGAAATGTTTGTAGGTTGTATATTTTCTTTTTGGTATCCTTATACTACGTATATATGTATATCTTACCTCTATGAGTATCCGTGTCCTTGATAACGTCCAGTCTTGCGAGTTGCAATCGCGCGTGACGGTCCATTCTAATCGTACGTTTACCATGTAAATTAGCGCGATCCCGCCGGTCCACCACACATTTTTTAACTGAAAACACAAATATTGTCGCATTGTTTACATTATCGCATGTTTTCAGTGACACAAAGCGCACGTGTTTCAGCCGTTAGCAAAAGTTGTTTACTAAGTTTTGATCTCCTTTTTTTAATTCGTATTGCGTGCTTCAAATACTTTTTGTATATGTATCTAGATAGATTACATTTAAACACATTACACTATGCTATAAATTCTAAACACTACCTATAGTCGTTTCATACAACGTGTTAATGAATTAAATGAAAACCTGATACACCCCATTTAAAAAAATAAACAATAATATGATTAAAATATATTTTATGTCGAAAAAATTTATACTTTAAAAGTTATTCAACATTAGTTTGGCGGTGACCTATGTATCTACGAAATTCCAAGCGCTACGCCCGCGCCTACCGGTTTTTTTTTGCTGCGGGCAGCGTACGCGCCAAATACCTATTGTATTATAAATAATTTAGACATGGGCTAATAAAAATGAAAAAATATCCCTAACCTATATTAAAACATAGTGCGATCGATTCGCTAGTCGATTCCGAGCAAACTACTTTCTAGTTGTCAGTTAATTCATTAACAAGTTGTATACTTACGTAGGTAGGTACCTATAACAAATAGTTTGTTGCGCAATATTTGATGGAAAGAGTTCAGAAGTTCACACGACCACTTAACAGACGCACCAACGATTAGTTAAATATCGATTAAGATGGAAAGGGTTACCTACTGTATTTCCAGTTTGAACAGTATTTGTTAATACGGGCCTAAGTATCGTGTGAGTATGATAGCAGTTTGTGGTTTCTTTACTATAACCATATGTGGAAATTTAGAAGCGGTACCCTAGGGAGTGGCGAGTGTGCGAGGAGCGAACGCGGCCGGACATCATCATACAAATGGGACATTAGGGCCAGCGCCCGGCGCCGCGCACGCTGGACCCACCTTATCGGCCTCTCAACTATATTTGTTCTGGCCCGGATTACTCGAGATTTACCACGGTCACTGCTCGTTAACAGCCGATTTAGTGTCCTCCGCAAAGAGCATTTTAATTTAATGACCCTCGTTCACCCGGTAGGGTTTAATGTAGGGCTTTTTTATACAATATAAAATTACTCATTCATTAACCCCAATACAAACCACTGGGTCATGAAACTTGAAATTATACTCAAAGGCTTTCTTTTAATGTAGGTAGGTAGGTACCTGTGGAATGTGTATATACCTACCTACATATACCCATAGGCAAACAAGAAAGCGAAGTAGGTAAATGTTTTCATGGAAGTTCCTATACCGTTAGTTTTGAAGTGAGAATCATGGAAACCACAAACTGTTATCATACTCACACGATACTTAGGCCCGTATTAACAAATACTGTTCAAACTGGAAATACAGTAGGTAACCCTTTCCACCTTAATCGATATTTAACTAATCATGGCTTTTCCTTTTAAATAAAAATATAAGTATTTCAGAGTTTTAAATAATTCTTAGAGCGTAGACTGCGGGTGAAGTTGCAAAGGAAACAACTAGTTATTATTGTAAACCATCTTAAAATTTCGGGCTGTGATTGTATGATACTGACTTAAAAATGACATTCATACAAACAGCGAAGATCGCGAGTGCGATAGCTCTCCTCGACTATAAATCAGTAGGTCTGTCGATACGGGGCCGCCCCGTCCTCCCATTCCCGCTCCAGACTTGATTTGTCGCGTCCAACCTATAACAATATATGACCACTAGTGCTGTTCGTCTCTGAACATGGATAAGAATAATTGTTTGACAAAATAATACCTATATTTTGTTGTAATCATAGGTAAGTATATCGAATAATAAGTAGGTACCGAAATAGTTGTTGGTTTAGAGCACCGATTTTCAAAGGGGTCTATTCGTAATACTCTCTCTACTCTCGGAAGTCGATATTGATAATTTTAACATCGATATAGACATCGTAGGTTTTAATTTTATCATAGGTTTAAGTTGATTTTTGAATGCCACTCAGTATTATTAAAGTTCAGTATTAAGACATTCCTGCCATACATGCTTTAATAATAATATATGTATAGGTAGGTATAATTATGCTATAAAGAAGTAGGGGGTCCATGGTAAACAGTATAAAGTCACCAAGAGGTCTACGGGACAAAAAGTTTGGGAAGGTCTGGATTAAAGAAACTTGACTCTAAAAACCATTAAGGACCTTTAAATATTATATTTAATGTAGAGTAAAAATAATTTTAACTAATACTCGTAATTTCATATTATAGGTACCTATATCTAGGATACGAAGAAAAAAAAACAAGTAGTAAGTATCTAACAATAAAATATTATCGATATCGATTCTATTCATGTCAATAAAACGTTACACTTCCCTTTATCGTTGATAGTGAACCAATAAAACGTGCAGTTCTGAGTTCAGTAGAAATCATCCCCTGCTGGGAATATCTTAACTGTAATTGAGGACCGCTTTCGTAATCACAGGTCATTTATGGACATCGTTGTTTTGTTCTCCTTCTCCTCGCGTCGTTCTCCTCACTAGACCTTCGGAGGGTCTACTCACATAAATGAACCAACTTCTTCATCTTCTGTCTGCGCCGAATGAGAGCAGCGCGTACTGAGTAAGTACGTGTATGGGCTTCTAAGAACCCTTGGTCATCTCGCTTTGCGGCCATTGAAAAAAAAAAAAACAGAGTTATCGCAATCATTACTGGCAATGTCACCAATGTAACCATTGTCTCATTTGGATCGAACCTTTGTGTGCAGGTATTGATATATATTAAATTACATATTTTTGACGGACAGTTCTCTTGTAAACTTTGTATAATAAGGTTTTGTTTGGCGTTGTATAGTAATATTATTATTATTACTTACAGCAAAATGTAGGTATATAAATTATGATCGCTCACAAATACCGATCACTGACCTATACCTACTTAACACACGGTGTTAACTGCGACCCAATTTCAAATTAATACGCTTACGCGGAAACCTCACTAAGCTGGTTCAAATGGCGCAAGGCGATAGCCGAGTGCCCTAATACGGGAACAAACGAGCTAATAGCTCACTATGTTTATTGTAGTTTCTTCTCCATTACGCAAGTTTTGCGACTAAGTAGATTTATAGTTTCCGCCCCGTTCATTATACGTATTGAAGCAACTGGCAGTCGGTAGCGTCCGAAGCGCGGCATAAATCTGAATGGAACGCAGTAAATAGCCGATTGCTTCGTTCGACGCTCCGAGATACGGGAACTTTACGCACAAGTCGGGAAAGTTTCTTCATTCATAAATTTTTTGCTTATGTCGTCCTGTTAACTGATAAGCGTTGTAGTTATTGAGATAGTAGATACTTACTGCACGAATATTAATGCTATCATTAAAACTCTTTCGAATTGTGTGCATAATAATTTTATTAAAGACATTGTCAAAGATATTTACCCAAATTCTTATTTATTTATTCAGTCAATTAACTTAATTTTATTTACCTACCCCTCTAGTCATAACCATAAGTAAGTATGTTCTGTATGTCCATCGGATTACTTATTTGGCCACAGTCAGTGGCCACCCCAAATGAAAAGAAATATAGCGGAAACCATAACCCGTCCTATAACCAATTCTTTGCCTACAGCTTCCCAAATATCCAGGTTTTTTTCTTCTGTGTTGGCATTTTTCGTGTAGTTAAGAAAAACAAGAGAGCCCATAACTCTCGTGCCGGTTGATCAGATAGCAGGGTAATGGCAGTAATGGATCCTGGTCAGCGGCCCGCATGCAAATAAATCTGCGGCCCAATGCAATGATGTGTGGAAAATGGGACTCACCCCTTGCCGGGTCGCGAGGCCGCGACGCGCGCGACGTCGTGCTACGCTGGCCCCATTGCCCTCGATACCCTGCTCTCTCTAACAAAAAAAGAAAATTAAATTACCAATAAATATTTAAGTCCTATTTATTTTTTCATTTATTCGACCGTTAACTAAACAATTCTGATTAGGACTATAATCTTTGTTTTGCCTATAATCTATTGAGTATAAGAAAGAGCGATTCGCTGATTGATCCTGTCTAATTAGGAGGACAGAACGGTGTCACCATAACACGTATCGGACAGTCTTTACTTACCTGATGTTCTTCTACCCGAGAATCGGGCAGCGATAAAAGTCAGAGCAAATGGCAGTCAATAAAATAAATAGCAATGGCAGGGTGTTCTGTAAATAAGTTGGTGCCCTGACTCGGGGCGACGATCGCCTTTTTTATTGGCGCCTCGATTGCTCTCGAAACAACGAGTGCTAAAGAACGGGCAGCGGTGGAGGCCCTGGGGCCGTGGCGGAGGGCGGCAAGTGGGCGCGGGCGGGCGGGCGGGCGCATATTGCAATGCCACGCTGACGCTGCAGATAATATGAGGAGATTAGAAATGAAATGTTTAGGCATTGTCTACAACTCGTGAACACGACACTCGAGCTTGAGTGGCCCACATGAATCGTATTTGCTTAGTTCAATCAGGTTAGTAGCAAAAGCTCTATTTTATGCAGTTAAGATTTATTGCGTAATTATACCTATAGCTGCCTAGCTGGTAAAAAGTGGCAGGTAGCGGTCGTAATCTTTATGTTCCTGAACTGTGAGCCTCTTTCAACCATTAATGGTTAAACTAAACAACTAGGTATAGAAAAAAGAATCGAATCATAAAATATAAATTTTCTAGCTTCCGCGGTTACTGATGTGCGTTGATATTATGTCTGTTAGTCTGTTATCTAATAAACCAAGGAAGCCACTCACTTTCAATAGTGTCTGTATAAATTGTATCGGTAAAGAAAATAAATATTCCGTGCGTATCGCGGCGGTCGGTGGCGAGGCGGGCCCGAGATGGATGTATTAATTTGTAAGAATTTGTCGTCGGACCCTCGCCCCATACAGCTCGCGCGCATTCCAATCACGCACTACAAGTTCCGTAATTGCACCTAATAATTTCTTTAAACAGTAGCTGTATTATTACACCATGCACAGGAGAGAATACACCATGAAAAGAATAACATCGAATATATTTTATCCAACGATTTTAATATTTGCTAATTTATTTATTACCAGTGTGTATTTAGTTAAGACAGTAAACTTCATTATAATGTATTATAAGGTAAACTACATTTTTGCTCAATTGCTCGAAAAGTCATCAAGCCTCGTCTGTGAACTAATGTGAGAAAAGCGTAAAATTGCTGGCGTATCAATGCGAATTTTAGAGAAAATAAAGTAAGTAACTAAACTTTCGGCCGAAATAGCAAATCAACTAATGATTTTGTTAGCTCTGGCGTCTCGTCCGAATACTTATTAAGTACTTGTCAGTTCTCAACAGTAATGTAGATAGTATTACAGCAGTGCCTCGTAAGATTATCACGTCTGTGACTTTTTCGTGAAATGATGGAGTTTCTAGAACGGTAGGTATATGTGAGTATACGTCACCGCTTGGCCGCTGGTGTTATTACTGACTGTTATTAGCGTGATCGGTGCGTCGCCGCGGGCAGCGGGGCCGGCCGCCCGCCCGCTCCCGAGGGGCTCGTCATCGCGACACGGACCTAATCCAATCACAGACACTTCGAGGACGAAGCACTAACACACTACTACTAGTGCCAGAAGTTCATTCATTTATTTACCAGCTGTCGCCACCGGTTTCGCCCCCGTGAATTTCATGATTTCCTAAGGAACTCTTTGATGCAGTTATAAATACTAGAAAAAGCAGGTAGTCTTTTTATCACTACTATGAATAAAAATCATGCATATTGTAATATAATATCATATGAATGTTATACAGCGTGTAACACCGTTGAACTTAAATAGGTACAGCTTAGCCTTTCTAAAGACTTATTTAAGTTTACGTAAATCTATTAAAGAATCAAAAATTAAAATTTAGGTTCGACACGACTTATTCACGAACTACTTTGTATCAATACCTTTAAAAAATCTACATGCTGTACCAACTGAACAATGAAGGCGGTCGTTTAAAAACTGTCACTAAGACTTAACTAAAGATTAATCGAGGCAGCAATTTTTTAAAGATTTTATAGGTAGGTACTTATTTTAAAATTTTGAACGTAGACGCGGTTAAACTAAATATATTAATGTGGTATAGAAATGTTAATATTGTTATAAAATGTTGGTATATTTACCAAGAAAAACCTTTATTAAAAAAATCATTGAATGATTTCATTTTACGACGAGAATTCATCGGAGCTGTGTGATTTGAACAAATTTTAATGTATAAAATACTCGTAAACGCCCCGCTGCGCTGTTGAAGTGCTACGGGCTACGAGCTCCGACCGTAGCGGGTTCGTAGAAGGACCGTTTCGTTAATTTAACTAAGCGCATCTTGTTGCTTGCTATCTTTCCGCGTTTCCTGCGCTCGCGCTAAGGATTATGCTAATGTTGTCTTGTTATTCTCTTATCAGTCATTGTCTACCGACGGCGGCTTTGGTCCCGAAATAATTTAATTTGTACAAAGTCAACGTGGCATACAACCGAAATTATATTTCAGTTAATAGTTTCAAAATGTTTTACTGTAATAGCTGATACTACTGTTGCTTTTAAAAATATTTTTTTTTCTTAAAAAATAGTGATTGATATCTATCAAATACGGGTACAGTTCGATAGAGTGCAGATTGTAGGGGAAAATGTGTGACGCCTACGCCCAATTAGTCACGAAAGGAATAATAGTGTGGCAGTAAGGAATGATGAGGTACATTAGGTGCGCGGGAGGTGCGCTCCATCTGATCTTGGTCGGCATATTCAGTGGCCGGTGGCCACGGGCTAGCGCGGGCGCGGGCTAATGGGGGCCTCTGGGGACAGCAATAAGTCACCGCGACCGGCCGATAGCGGCGAATCAATGACTGCCCAGCTATGATACATGGGATTAACCACCGTTTATAGTTTCGGTTACCGGCGACGAATTAATACTGCGGAAATATCTCGTATAAATTTTTACGATCCACGTCCGGCGAACGCATTAGCGAATTAACGTTTTCACCCTCTGTAATATGCTGCTAACAAGAAGACTTACAAGGAATATAAGAAGATCAATGTGTAGTTGTATTTATGTATTGTGGTACCAATTAATATTTGGGCAGCCATTTGCTGATGTTAATTTTTTAAATGTGTGAAAAATAAACGAGTGGTTTATGGTAGGTACCTACACATTTTTTTATAAAATTCTACAATGTACACTGCAGAATTACAAGTCTTTCTGAATTGCAACATAAAAAAAAAGAATATTTTTTTCAGTATATTTCGTAAGTAGAATAAAAGCTTCAGTGGACACCTGTCACTAGAACGGTTGTCAAATTTGGCGCCGAGGGTCTAAGTTAAGGGTCTGGCGCGCTGTCACTGCGGCGCGGCCTGGCTCGTGTTTTAGACGCGCGAGGGCCGCTTGTTAGCGCGTACGTGACGCGACGCCACCGGTAAACACGTGGGTAGATAACGATCTATTTGGATTGCCTCTATATTTCATTTTTCCCTGTGCCCTCCGCGCTAACTAGATACAGGCGCCGGGCCGTGTGATACAGAGGACGAACGCCAAAGAGAAAAGGGAATACGGGCGCTTCATTTTTCAAGGAAATTTGATTTTCTATTTACTGTTACGTGACAAACACTGGCTGGTAACAATTCTTACGTTTCCACACGCCTCACGAGTCGCGCGAGATCCACCTAGAACTAGATGGTACACACAAAGTCTAAAATGAGATGCAGTGTGTATACCTAAGTATATACATTATACATATATTAAATCGCTGTACCCCGCGGTTTCACCTGGGTGAGTTTCGGAAAATTCCCGCATTTTTTCTAAAATAAACGTAACCTAAGTTACTTCTTATAACATCAGCTATCTGCCGATGAAAGTTCCGTTAAAATCGGTCCAGTCGTTTCAAAGATTAGCTGGAACAAACAGACAGACAGACTGACAGGCAGACAGACAGACAGACAGACAACAATTTTAATTTTTTTTTTTTTGCACCTTACCATGCACCGTATATTAATTTCATATGCATTTAGTGAAAAGAAAAGTTATTTGGAATTACAAACACACACTTAAATTTTATTTATCTGTATCTAATATATAAAATTCTCGTGTCACAATGTTCGTTCCCATACTCCTCCGAAACGGCTTGACCGATTCTCATGAAATTTTTTATGCATTTCATCCCCCTAAATGGAGTAACTGCGGGAATTCCGAAACTCACGCGGGTGGAACCGCGGGGCACAGCTAGTAGATGTATAGATTATGTCATATTTTTTTTGCGACGGTCTCATATTCTGACTAAGGTGTAGAGTTTGTGAAATTAGGCCTTGTAGAATTAGGGTGTGTAGAGTTATAAGCTGGGCTCTACATCAGCAGGGCAATTATGTAACTTTTTTGGCTATCAACTTTCAGTTTCAATCAGAGAAATAGCGATTTTGTGATTATTTAATCATGTTTAGGCAGCTTCAACTTTTGAAGTATGTTTATTTTGGTTGATTGCTAGATATTTTAAGTGTCAAAACGTGCATATTGTAATCGCACAACCGTCATGTTTTTGATTGCAACCGAAAAATGATAGAAACAAAAGTTACATAATAGCCCCTCAGATCTGATAACTTTTTGACAGTGCCCGTCATATGGACTCGTCTTGGCATCATTTTACATGAAAATTTTTTTGGTAGGATTTCATTTCTTTTGTAGGTCAAAATTGCGGAATTCTCATACAAACTACCATCCCCTAGTTTAAGGGGTTGGGGGTTAAGTTACAAGTTTTATAATTTTTTTATTGTTTGTTTACTAAGCTTACATTCCGAATTTCAGCTTTCTGGGACTAGGAAATACCCTAGAATTTTGATGATCATCAGTGAGTCAGTGACGAAAGGGTTTTTAGATATCAATAAAATCTAAAGTATAAGAGTTATGCAATTAAAACTTCATATTATGTTTGATAAGTCCGCTATTGACAACATATCCTGAGAATTTCGTTTATCTGGTATAATCCAAACCAAGTTATAAGGGTTAAAAAAAACGACGAAGCGCTCCGAGAAAAGATAAGTAGTGCTCCCGCTTCACACTCGTTTAATAAACAAAAAACGAAATCTAAATGAGTAGGTAGGTACTTACAATAACTTTAAACAAAACTATTTATTTAATAGGGATGTTGACTACTTTTGAAAATAAAAATTCTAATTAGTCCGTCAGTTAGAAAATATAAAACAATAGACACGTATTTTTTGCTTTTTTAAATAAATTAAAATATACAGAGATAAAGCGCATTAAAGTTTAGGATGAGGGGATCGTGACGACACTAACCGCAAAACCGCCATACAAAATGTCAGAATAGTGACGTCACGCGAAATTTCAACTCAATATATCGCCGTTATTTTTTGAATACGTAAAAAAAGAAAAAATACGTGTCCAATATTTTTTAATAATCTACAAGACGGACAAAAAAATTAAAAATTAGTCCACATGCCTATTTATGGTATGCGGCGCAAAAAATAAAAGTACATGAGGCTTAGTTTCCTTCACTAAATTTACACAAATCTTAATAGGTAGATATTTATTACACGTAATATTCATTAGGTCAACTAAGTAGCCCGCGGGCTGTGTTCGAGCGGGCTGAGTTGACTAACGTTGTCTCTGGTTGTACCTGTGGTACCTAAGAACTCTGCTTAGTTTGGGACCATTATGTATATGGGATATTATTGTGTTAGAAAATAATTCAGAATGTAGGAAACACTATGTCAACTCGTGTTGCTACACTTCACTTCACCGAGCATTGTAATTTGTAGTTGAGGCAGGGAGAATTGGAGAAAGTACCTAGATACGTATATATAATAAAGAGTTAGTCCGAAAACCAAGCCAGGAGCCTCAGTGAATTGGTACCAGAATATATTACTTACTACTCTACCCGCTAGTTTTTTTTTTCTAAAGAAGTTTTAATGTCTTTCATAATATTTAATTTTTTTCCTAAAATTTACAAATCGCGATGGCCAAAAACAGTAAATTGATTTTAAGACGAGGCCATTAGTCCTATACAAATAGGTACAACGACTTAAAACGCAAACACACACACAAGCCGATGACAGCTTTTTAATCCTTGAAGGTACTTAGTAGTAGAGAAAGATGGAAATTATAGAATTTACAAAACTTCTGCTATATTACACATATAAGTCTTTATATGTTTACCTATAGGTATCTTTATACGGAATTAGGTACCTAACTACATAAAGGGTCCGAAATTTACCTTGATGAAACCGCGAGGATCCCACCTAGTATTGAACATGGTTTCATAACTGTAATGTTCCTTATCATACAATTTAATCTACCTAAGTTGCTAGTATATGTGTTTGAAAATATATTATGATTTTTTCTAAATTTGTCCTCTTTCAAATCTCTCTATTTCACCTCATTTTTCTGGAGACAAAATAAATATCACCCTAAAAATCAACGTAAAAATTGTAGGTATGGATAATTTTTTTATGTAAAATAGATATCACGGTTAGTTACACTGTTTGCACTCGGGTCTCGAACGCAAACTGGTCAACAGATGAGTTAAGCACACATGACACGTAAAGACGTGTCCTACCGTTCCGCGTAATACAATTCCAGGTTTGGCTGTTAGTGCGTAGGGGGCACACTACACGTATAAAAGACTTGGTATAGAATATAGATACACCTATAATATATCTATACGGGCACTAATTCAATATTACGCATATAGTACTGAGGTCGATTGTTGTAATAGCCGGAAGTACTTGAACCATTATGTCGCCGAGTAGTTTCAACAGTTATTTGTTACAGGTGCTTAATAAGCTCTTCCGTAACTTACCCCGTGAATAGATTCAACCTCTCTGACGTTCACTGAAGGGTATTTTTTATTATTTCAAAAGCGTGCGCTCGTTTGCACGCGAATTGGCCACTTAACCACGAAGACAAGCCTCCGAAGTCGCATGATTGCGATACGCAGTCTCCTATCCTCTATCTAGTGACTGTAGTGCGTAACTTTATGTGATACATAACAATTCTGCCCCGCTTTTTACTTGTTATTCAGTCGCGATAGTAAAAAATCGAGAGCCTGCGATATAAAAATACAAATGTTCAATAAAACTATAATTGCTTTTGTCACGATGACGCGCGAGAGCGTTTCATAGTGTTGATGCTTACATAAAATAAAATGAACACGGCGTATTTACGAGTGTGGACGGACTCGTTATCAGCGGTCCCCGCGTGCAGGTTGGCACTCTCGTGTGTCGGACAGAGGTTCGGACGCGCCGTCGGACGTGACCAGCGAACGAGATATGGGCCCTACTCTGGAGCCTGATCCATTTCTGATAGGTACAATGACAACTCGACGTGAGCCACAGAAATACCGAACGTTGTGTTTTTGCTCGAAACAGTTTTTAAAGTTCATTCTTATCACGCAGGTTCAAGGTTCTCGTAAATATAAAACAATACCCAACTCTACTTTGAATATCACTTTCATGTCAATTTACGATCTCCTTTAGTTCACTTTCAGCGGAACTGTCCAACCCTTTTCTATTATCATATACCTATACCTACTAAGTAAACACTACCCCTATTAGCACAGTAGGTATGCAGTGTGGTTAAACACTTTGTATTTATTTTGATTGGTTTTTTAGACTTCATAAAAAAAAAGTCAGTCGAAAATTGTTTTTTTTTTTAATCAGGCTATAAAACACAATCGATTTCCATAAGCAATAACAATAAGTATTATGCTTTAATTTGTATTTATTAACCGTTAAAACGCGGAGTCGTTGTGCGAATCACTAATTTACAATGCAACCCTCCGACACGGTTGCGGTGGCGTGCGGTGTGCGGTGAGCGAATTTGATTCTTATTCATAGCGCGGGGGTTAGAATGAAGCACCAGCGACCTAACGATTTGATAATGTATTCACTTGATACAGCGGAAGGTGGTACTTCGCGAGTACCGCATTAAAAAACCAATTACAGCGTGACTAAATCGCGCGAGATCGCTCCCAGCTATTTGTCAGACTCCAAAGGGATAAAAGTGTATATTCTAAATTTAATTTCACGCAATTTTTTATACTGAGGGGACAGTGAAAGTTATTAATATAAGTAGGTATTACTTTTTATTGAGTAACTTCTATGAAGTTTATTAAACTGATATTATAACGATAAACTGTAATATAGTATCGATCCGTATCGATATAGCTAGTAAGTTCTACCTGAAGGAAAGAAAACTATAATTGAATTTATTTTGTGCGTAGTAGGTAGGTAGGTACCTACCTGCGTAAAGCTTTGACATAAACATAGACATAACTTTATTTGTGCACTTTGAAATGCATATTCAATGTTCAATGGATACTATAACCGCTGATTAATATAATATAGATATGCCTATATTGAATTTTTATTTAAAAAACTCTATAATATTGTAGTTTTGTTTCTAATGAAAATTGACACTTTTCTTTCACGTAATAACAATAAATTATATATGTACCTATTCAGGACTAGTTCCTATTTACGATGATCAGTCAATTAATATTTTATATGTTATAGCTATAACATACCGAAGCCATAAATCGTTGATAGTTGCAGAAGGTGGAGGGTTCTGGGCGCATCACGGCAAAACTGATTTATTCACTGGTGATATTTTATAGCGCAGTTTGTTCCGGCCGTTATTGTATTAGGGCGGCTGTTCGTTACACCGTACACCGGCACCGCCCGGCCCGCGCCCGCGCCGCGCCGGTTCCCTTTGACTATCTTCCTTACGGTTACGAAATAACACCTGAGTTATGAACGCCATACATTAGGTACACCTAATATGTACAAAGTTCTTAAAACACCAATAAATAATGTCTAAAAATGATTCAGTGACAACTATGAATAATTTCAATCAAAAAGAACTGTTACAATCAAACTTTTAGTTTCTCAGTCAAGTTTTCACACTTATTTATACACTTGTCAAATTTTCACACTTATTTATAAGCGTATATAGACTAACATATATTAGGATATACCTTGTTCAATTTGGTTACCATATTCGGTACATTATACCTAGTTAGCTGTTCCCCGAGGTTTTACCCTCGTTCATTTCGGAGTTCCCGCAGCAATTCCAGGATAAGTGTAACAAATTACGTTTTTGTTATATTTCAACCAATTTATTACAAAACCTTGACAAATCTCTCAAACTCTAGTCAAAACTGAAAACCACATGAAAATTCGTTCAGTAGTTTCTGAGTTTATCGCGAACAGACAAATTGACAGACAGACGCGGCGGAGGACTTTGTTTTTTATGTAAGGATAACCTCCTTTTTTTGAAGTCGGTTAAGAACCGCATCAAACTATGTTGCGCAGTTTAGAACTAAGCGGCAGTGCACTTCGTTACTATTCAAGAAAGATTAGACAAGATTAGAAAAACGTAACAAGCGAAAAGAAAGCGTTAAGTATAAGACGTGAAGCGTGGTGTGCCCACAAAAATTTCAGCATCAGTATGCGATGCAGTGAGCGTGAAACAGCAGCGCGCGGGCACGCCCCCGCTATGATTGAGCTCAGTCGCGACAAGTTAAACCATTTGAAACAATTTAATAGAGATCAAAAATCCCGAGCCCCAAAACACCCACACTAACTTTTGAAGTTTTTCCCTCGCTAAAGGGATTATCGGTGAGCACCGGTCTATTGAGGGAGAATTTATAAATCTTTTTTTTATAGAATTCTTATGGTTTTTATGCTATGGATAATTTTTAGCAGTCTCTTGATATTTATAGGTTTAGGTACTTACGCCGAAAAATAAAATCAATGGCAATCAACTAGGTACCTATATCTACCGTCACTATCCAATTAATTGTTAAAAGCTGTTGGTGTAAAAAAGCTTCATATCTATTAAAATAGCTACTATAGACATTCAGATATCGGTACCACTTTTATTTTTCGGGTCAGCTCATCGAATTCACCAATAAGTTTTACTACCCATTTTATTATATTCAATCTCATAATATAATAAATCAAAAAGTAATATACATTGATGTAACAGCTACCGTAAATCTCTGCATTATTATATTTTCAGATCGAGTGCACGGCCGTATCTACTACACTTCTCTGCTGGAAGGTTATCAACGTAAATATCTGCAGATTTTCAAAGATTTCCTTGCTAGGACATGATCCATAAAAAATCCTTTTCATATTTCTACCCTGACTAGTGGAGTTAAGATTCAATTTCGTTTATTTAATCACGACACGGAACTCTGTGGAAGCGGAGCAGCGGACGATATGCGATTGCGTTATGATAGGATCAGGGTGCACGGGAGCGTGACCGAAACCCCATTTCCACTTGAGGCGCTCCGAGTCAATGGACTCCAAAAGTCCAAACACGTCTCAGTATGACTCTAACAGTCAGTTTAAAAATCTAACATTGCGTAAGCAATTCTAAATATTATTATTTATTGATTTATTTAAATGGAGAACAAACGGATACTTTACGCAATAAATAATAAGTACAAGAAATCATTTCGCTATAAAAATCATTTGAACCCTTAACATTCTCACAGATTAATCGAGCGAAATAACTGCTACTCACCGTACTTAATGACTGTGATTATATATTCATTCAAGTGTTTAATTGGTCCATGTTCAAGACAAAGGTATCTACTCAAAACGAAAGCGCTACCTGTAGCTTATAGAGCTGTGTTCCAACTTATTTTGTTAAATTATTTAACTTTAACGCCTATGTTCAACATATCGACTAGTGATTATTATCACAATTAATAATAGTTTATAAGAAATGATGGTACTTACAAAATTGATCCATGTCGAATTAAATGAAATTTATTTATAATGTTTTAATTATTATTATTATAGCGTCTGAATCGGAATAACGTATTACAGCTAACCTTCTTATAAGCTGACTAGTTAGATACTAATCTTCTTCCAATTATGTAGATTAAAGAACACTTGTTCAGTTTTGTAATAGTGTTTCTGAATTCGACAGATAGGAAAACTTTAAACTGCTTCTTGTGCCGATGCATGGCCCGATTATTGCTGAGTATAATGGACCAGAACGGCATGTTCTCCAATCGGCTCATCCGATAAACACAACCGACCGGAACGAAGACGTCCCCTACAGCATCAATCGCACTATCGATTGAAACTAAAAACGTATTGATACCGTTTCAGTTGCATTAAATAAAAAAAATGTATCAAGTGTTGGAAAAGTTTTACTTAAATGTATTTTGAACATTTAGAAAACTATCACAAATATGATAAAATATTGTGTGATATAATTTCCAAACATGATACGTATTGTAAGTTTTATGGCCAATACATTTTCAAATATCATATATCTATAGCTGTTCCCCGCGGTTTCACCCGCGGTAGGTAATTTTGGAGTTCCGCGAGAATTTCGGGTTATAATATAAGCCTTTGTACAATGTAGCATTCTAATGGTGAAGGAATTTTTGAAATCGGTCAGTAGTTTTTGAGTTAAACAGTAAGAAACAAACAACAAATAAAATCTTTCCCCTTTATAATATTCATTTAGATTTAGAAAAAAAGTCAAACTGAAATAAAACACACAAAATAAACCTCAAAAAAATAATGCTAAAGATGATTCGTTACTGTATATATATTATATAACTTTATATCTTAGTATACCTAGGTATCTTTTCTTTTACTATCGTTTCCTGAAAGATTTTTGACAATAATTTGTATTTTTTTTTACTTTATAATTCTTGTGATTGAAGTTTTAACTTGATGTTATTGTTCGTCCAGAGAGGTATCGAATATCCTTAGCGTTTCGCAAGTCAGCATCTAGAAATGTGTCCTATTACTACATACATGGAAATAATACACCAACTAACACATACTTATGGCATACCTAAAAATTATATGTAAAGTGCATACCTATATGCAATAAATGCAATAAATAAAGTAGGTATCTATGTATTTGTGTTACTCTTGTTTACCTAATTTACAGCTTTTCACGCATTATCGGAAGATATCAAAATTAATCTTAAGGATAAAATAAAACCAATACCATAATAATTTATGTATGTACTTATTTATTTATTTATTTAAGCTTATTGCACAACATGGTACAAAAGGCGGACTTAATGCCACAGTGGCATTCTCCGCCAGTCAAGCTTCACGGTGTTCAGAAAGTGTGCTTGGTGGTGCTTGAGAGGAGCTAAATATAATTTCCTAGTACAATACAAAATACATACATATGTCATATATAAATTATACATAAAACAAAACTGAGACACAAATGCACAGAGCGGTTTACTTACACACAGGTACATCTAAGTCAATACAACAGCCAATATAAAATATGAACTATCTAGTGGTTTTTGTGTTGTTTTAGCACCCACTCGAGTACCTACTCTCTGTTGCACCGGGACAAAAGTACCTATCTTATATAATGTTATGACATATTCAGAAGATGCCAACTTTGATTCAAATGAATTCCAAGAAAAATCCAAAAATTACCTACCGTTGTGCCTCATACTTATTTTTTTATCTTTCCATTAATTTTTAAGTTAGTGAAAGTTTGTTCTTGTTCTTTTCACTCTACCTATCTATTTATTCATAATTTTCATAGCGTTCACCGAAGTAAAATAATCCGACGGATTAATTTCCAAGTATACTGCGACGTTTGATTAAATTTTGTATTAAATGTTTTGTATAGACTTCAGAGATTTGTAATGACCGTCTTTGACGAGTCTCAATCCTTTTCAATGTCATCTCAAAGAGATGAACCGCTGAGAAGTCTATCGGTTTCCGCTTCAGCCGTACGCATTGAATTCGCCGAGGGCTTATATTTTTATACTCGTATTATAACACAAACACAATCATGACTAATCGGATTCGGGCAAATGTCCGGTCATTTGGACAGACGATGGGAGTTGTAGAATGTCTCGGTGGTTATCTAAAGTATTGAGATAATAGGTACAGGGCTAGGGGGCTGCGCTGCACCGTGCCGGGGAGCACTGTCCGTCGCCCGTCCACTGCCTCGCTCGGGCAGGGGCAGTTAAGAATAATGTAAGTGTCCGAGGCGACATTTGCGCCGAACTGCCGCCGACCTCCGACTCTTACTTATGCGGTTTTTAATATTTTTATTGTAATAGCTTTGCCACTCTAGCACAGGAAAGATATGCATCGGATTTATTACTAAATCTTTTCTATTTACGTGTACACCACATGTCAACATATCATCATGGATTAGAATAGAATAGAATAGAATAGAATACACTTTATTGTACACCAAAATAATTTTACAGTGTGTTTACAGAAACTTATAACTAAGGGCATACAAAAGGCGGTCTTATCGCTTTACTAGCGATCTCTTCCAGACAACCTTTGGGTGGATAGGACAAATACAGAGAATTTATATATTGATTTGGTATAATATAGGTAGAACAGGAATCATAAGCTAATACAAAATAATAATACAAAATATACACATAGAACATAAATAAAAATACATAAAAAAGATATAATAAAAATACATAAAAAAGATATACAAAGATACGCGCATAGATATAAAATATACATACAGAAAAATATATACGTACAATATAATTATACTAACTCTATAAATGTGATAAAACACAGGTGCATACTATAAATGTTAATCTACAGCAAGTTACGATCCATGAGTGAGGTAGAAAGTCTTCACCAGGCCCTTGAAGATAGGTAATGATTTGGCCATTCGCACCTCTACAGGTAGCGAATTCCACAAACGGACTGCTTGTACAGAGAAGGAATAATCATAAAAGTTGGTTTTATGGGCAGGAATCATTAGAAGTAAGTTCCGGGATGATCGAACAGGCAGGTTATGGGAAGAAGACTGAAATACGAAGTGGTCTTTTAGGTAGGTGGGGGTAGATGGATTGAACAGTATGCTATATAGAAGGAAAAGGACGTGAGCATTCCTGCGAAGGCGAATCGGGAGCCACTTGAGTTTGGTGCGAAATTCAGAGACGTGGTCATATTTGCGTAGACCAAATATGAACCGGATGCAGAAATTCTGGAGGCGCTCAAGTTTATTTAGTTGCTCCTCGCTAATGTTAGTAAAGCAGGTGTCGGCATAGTCGAGAATTGGTAAAAGGAGTGATTGTGCTAACGCAACTTTAGTAGCAGTTGGAAGAAAATTACGTAGTCGTCTTAGCGAACCCGCAGATGCGAACATTTTCCGGCTAATTAATTGGTCCATGATATCATCTATGACCATATAAAGCTTAAATCTCTTTGTCAGTCTCGTGTGCATTTCTATACCACTTATCCGATTACCGTGAAACATTAGTAAGATGTGGTTTGCTCGCCGGTGATGGTTTCTCAATAAAAAAAACACGATACAAAGACATATAATATTTATTAATACATAAATAAATAAATTCTGTTTATGTATAATCAAAATAGGCTATTTTATATACCTAATGTATATTATACTTATGGGTCATTTTCCGGGTGTGGTAAAACCAAAAACTTAGTCAAGTATCTGTTTTCTTTGTTCTTAAATTAGAAGTAGGTAGGTATCTATTCGATTTCTCTTTATCTTTATAATGGTTAGTTAACCTTTATCATAGAAATAAATTTTGAAAATTATTAGCTAGATACTAGCTGTAGCGGTTTCACCCCTGTTAATTTTCGCGGGAATTCCGGGACAAAAAATACCTTATGTCCTTCTCTATATCCCTGACAACATGTTGTATACAAAATTTTATGACGATCCATTGAGCCGTTAAGGCGTGAAAGGGTAACAAACAAACAAAGAAACTCAGTTTCGCATTTACAATATTAGTAAGGATTATAGTAGGTAATACCCGGTCTAGAAAACTTATTTTCGATAATATCTCTGCAGATTTATTAGATTCCTACATTTGAAGTAAGGTTAGGAAAACGTGTAAAAAACAGCTGCGGTGTGTCCCCTCACGGTCACTATTATTGTCGGCGACGAACGCGCGACCGCAGTAAAACTGCCCATAAAGCAACCGTGTCGCCGCCGACTGTCCGCCCGCCCTGCAGCCGCGCTCCGCTCGCCTAGTCTGTTATTTTAAATTACTTATTATAAGTAAACTTATAATATTTACTTCAGATATTAATATTAATAGGCCCTATAAACGGGATTCTATAAATTCAAAATATTTCTAACCGACTCTACATTTTTTAAATTTCGTACATAACTGAAAACTATTGAGTTTGGCTGACCAAGTGACATGACGATTGGTTACTTAGTTTTCTATGCATTAACGATTGTATTATAGAATGTCATGCCGCTTTCTCAGAAACTCACCCTCAGGAATTGCCCGTCGTCCTTCGGGCTCTTTTTATTAAATAATATTAATCATTTATTTGCATATGACATTGTTCTAAAAGATGGTTATTACATTGATTCAAGTTCTAATTTCTAGTCATTGGGTGATATGCAACATATTTATTTATTTAATTATTTATTGCACACATAAAGGAAAATATAAAAATATACACATAAAAGGAAAATACAAATGGTGGTCGTATCGCATTGTTACGATCTTTTTAATTTTTTTATTATTGTATTAATTACTAAAAAAATAACCTTTTTTATGAATTTAATTAGACAAGCTTATGTATATGTGGTAAGAAATTTGGAATGCAACCTACCTAGAAGCTGGGTACAAGCTGGGCGCGGGCTGGGCGGGCGGCTCCGCGCCGGCTGCGGCCACGACACGATCTGATTTATGTCCGGCCCAGTCGTATTTTATTCGACGGGCGCCTCAAGAAAACTATAAGTTTCCGTTCGGCAGGACCAGGGGAGTAGCCCAGTAAATATTGTCTCCGCTCACTGCATCAATACGGTCGGATATCTATTTATATTTATTACGCTTCTTTGTGAGATAATTCTCTAATGGATCAGCACTATCAATAATTTTATTGTTTTATTTTAATTTCGTGGAGAAAATATGTTAGTTTTACACAAACTTGACCCTTAGAAGTCAATGTAGACGTATCTCAATCGTGATCTCTATAGTTGAATGGTGCCACTGAATTGGAAAGAACACTAAACGAAGTCAATCTATTCGTAGCCGGAGATTTTACAGTAGATGATATATTATGTACAGTGAATGTACCTACTTATGTAGAGTCGAAAAGTGCCATTTTTGTTGAATTTTTTATTCACTATGCCTTATTTTATAATTAGTTTTACTTTTCGTTTTTTCGTTTCTCTTTCACTATACCATGCGTACTGTAACATGCCGGAGAATTCTTCTGTCTTACGTAACTATCTGTATACTTAAAAGAAGGCTCTCAAAAGACAATTTTTTTTTAAATATCCAGTTAATAATACAAACGAAATTATCTATTTACGAAAATGACCTATTTACCTATAGATTTACCACAGATAATATAATACTGTTTTGCTAAAGAGAAGTATCATTAAGTAATGGTTATACCTATACATAACCTCCTTGATCCTACAGCAAGCGAGTCGCTAACGAGGCATCAATGTCATCAATGTCACCTCCGCGCCCGCCCTACATTACAGCGCAAATGACGACTCCGCTCCCCACTAACATCTCTCACTTATACTAACGTTGATTGACGCTGTACCCTTAATTTCTTTAATTTACCCAATTTTATTTTCCAAAAGTCAAATTAAGCATTATTAAAAAAAAATGCTAGTTAGGTATTGTTTATTTGTTTTTTTTTATTCGTTACCTTTTTATATTTCGCTATTGTGCATAATTTATAATTATATAATTTATTTATTATTCTTATTCTTATTCTTATACCTCATGACCTAGCCGTAACATTCATTTCGTAATCCGTGTAAACAAAATTAAAAACAAGCATAAGCATATAAATGATAACTTATTAAAGTTGAGTGTCACAGCCCACAAGGTTCTGTGCAGAAAACGTATGGTATATGAAATCTTTTGTAAGTACACCATTAGCTTGAAAACACTTCAAAAATAGATGTTAAAATTTTTGATTTTTTGTCATCTAGGTAGGTTTTTTAGTTCACCTAGTTTAAATTGCAAAAAAATATTGCGTAATTAAGTAATGATGGCACTTGATAGGGTATGGAAGCCGTTCGCATTGGCACATCAGGCGCGCGGCGTGTTGGCTTAAAGTCATTACCCGGTCAATGAATTACGTTAAGTCCAATTACGTGATTGGATTAGCCGTCAGTAGCGTCGGCTTAACGCCTGCCTGCTCCATGACTAGCCAGGCTAGGTACGTGATGCGTTTGCGTACGTTAATTTAAGTACCTATAATAACTAAAATTATAGTTTTAAATTTACGTTCAATGAAAATATTTCAAAGAAAGAAAAAGAAAGAAAAGGAATTTATTTGGAAACAGAGACCCAATATAATTACAATTAGTTCATATTTTCATTACAACATCATTTAACAAAATATTTAAATATGCAGACAATATTTGAGAATAGATGACAGAGGTGTTTGTGTGGTGCAAGGCTTAGTATTTCTATTGAGATACAATGGACAGACGGATGCTTCATCTAAATACTTAAAGACTATTATAATCATCAAACAGGTAAGCCGTTAAGGCAATGTATCTGCTTATTTTCCACCATTTAAAGTATTTTTATATTCAAAGCGAAAGGTTACTGACTAATACTTGACATTGAAGATGAATTTTGCCCTGTAGGCAGTTTATGAAGAGTGGAAGGCAGGTAAGAAATAATTTCACGGAGTTTCCGCGGAAACTCTCAAATTAACGCCGGTGATCATACAATACAACATCCAGTACAGTATCATAATACAATATTTTTCGAACTGTCAACAGTTTTTAAGGTCTGAATGATTTAAGTCAAAATAATATTTTTTTTATTTTCTATTCTGTTACAGTTTACTTTTCACTTGTCCCAGAGATACCTACCATATAATAAACGCTATAGGTACTTAAACTTGATACACTCCCAAGCTTTGTTTATAATTATAATCTTCTTAATTTTTAGGCGTGCGAAAATGAATAAGAAAAACAATGGCTTATGTGAGCTTGACCTTACTTCCTATTAAAAAAGTGTCATTTAAATTGAGTTCTTGTCTTGAAGAAATTACTAAGGTAGTATTTACGTACTTAAAAAGGAGTCCAATTGTTAGAAAACAGAATACCTAATTAAGTGGAACATGTTAAAAACAACATAGCGTCAGCTGAATCTGGTCATCGGGGTGAATGACCGCTGAAACACATTTTTGCCCACTTAAAAAAATGTTTTGCAATTAATTAAAAATATGCACATATTTTTATTGCAAACTCAGTGAATACACGCATTGACACGTTTATTTATTTATTTATTTAAACTTTATGCACATGACGGTAGAAAAGGCGGACACGTTCTCAGAAATCAGCAATTTAGGTACCTACTTAGTACTTACTTAAAGCACAATATTACCTTCATAATATTCATATAGGTTGGTAATAGTACGGCAGCCCATACCTTGTATTTTCAGTGATTAATAACAGGCTGAATCCAAGTTTTTCCTTTGTTAAAATTCTTGAAACGGGGAGCTAAGAGTGTTCCGTGGAATCGACAACTTCCAAGCAGTAGTGCTAGTACGCACCATTAAATTTGTAGGACTATGTGAACATTTTATTTATTAAGCTCATACGAATATTTACTAAGCTACATACAAAAATTCAGCCCGTTAATAATAATTTTTATGACCTCGTTATTTGTATTTATTCGGAATGGAAGACTCTCCAGTCAAACCAACCATTTTGGAGGATAATTACTTTTCCGGGTTCATCATCCAATTATCAATTAACATTTCAATAAAAAATCTTACTGTTAATTTTGACACCCCACGAAATTAAAATGTTGCTCACTTCATTAGCTACCAGTTTCGAGAATTTTCACAGAGGAAAAGCTTGGGTGTCTCGTCGAACCGAACCTACTCACAAAGATTCACCTTGTTGTTAGTCACTGAAATAACAAGGATTGGGCTGCCGGACTATAAGGTCCATTGACTGAAAATATGATGCTGGTAAAATAAAATATGCAATATTTCCATATAAATTATTCCAAATTATTATTAACTAGCTGTTCTTCGCGGTTTCACCCGAGTTAATTTCGGAGATCCCACGGGAATTCCGGGATAAGCATACCCTATTTCCTTTTCTGTATCTCTGACAACGTGTACGCCAAATTTTATGCGATTTCACCGATGTTAATTTCAGAGTACCCGCGGGAATTCCGAGATAAAAAGTACCCTATGTCCTTCTCTGTATCCTTGAAAACCGGTATTAACACGATGATCGGTTGAGCCGTTTAGGCGTGAAAATGTAACAGACAGACAGACAGACAGACTGACAGAGTAACTTTCGCATTTAGATATAATATTAGTAAGGATATTTATGTCGCTATTCATTTTGACCGTGGCTTCTCAATTAATTTTCTATCCCTCGGAAACTGTAATTCTTGCCAATTGGTTCCAAACATATATAATTACTAGCACAGTTTCACCCGCGGTTATTTCGGAGTTCCCGTGGGAATTCCGGGATAAAGAGTACCCTATGTCACTCAGGATCACTTTAGCTTCCCGTCTATAAGTGAAAGAATTTTCAAAATCGGTTCAGTAGATCCATAGATTACAACCTTACAAACTCCGGAGTTCCCGCGAGAATTCCGAGACAAAAAATTTCCTTTGTCACCCAGGATCACGGTAGCTTCTTATAAATGAAAGAACTTTTGAAATCGCTTCAGTAGATCCAGAGATAGCTGTTCCCCTGTGGTTTTACCCACGGGAAGTTCGGAGTTCTCGCGGGAATTCTGGAAACAAAAGTATGACACTCCTAAGTGATCCTGATCACTGTAGCTTCCTATAAGTGAAAGAATTTTCAGAATCGGTTCAGTAGATCCAGAGATTACCCACTACAACGTCACAAACACGAACTCGCAAACTTTTGCTCTTTATACATTGTAATATTAGTATACATTTTATCCAGTTTTTTATCATGTGCATAACAACCACATAAGCAATTACATAGGTACGTCCCTGCTCGACGGAAAAACATTTGGAGGGAGGCTATTACACCATTTAAACGGTCATTAGCGCCCGATTGTTTTGGCCCGTTTATTGATGAATCCTGTCCTGCGATTACCGCGCTGTGTCCTCGTGTTGTTCATGGCTCGGCTCGGGCCCTTCGACCGCACGTTGATTGAGCACTTGTTACCTATTCATTTAACCTATCACTGTTTAATTAATGACTTCTCTCTTTTTTAACCGACTTCAAAGAAAAGGTTCTCAGTTTGGCCTATTTGTATTTTTTGATATTTGTATGTTTGTGCACGATTATCTCGTGTTTAGCAGAATCGGTTTTGATGCGGTTTTAAAGTGAGTATAGGTAAGTATAATATGTTACATTCTGGACAAGGTTTTAGTATAAAATTTTCTTGAATCGGTTCGGTGGTTTGTTCTGAATCCTGAAAAAACGGAGTCACAACCGAATTAATTCTTTTATCTTATCTATTAATTATCATTAAATTGGTCCAATTTAATTGGTCCATGCTATTATTAAGTATTTCTTATCTATTTTACCCTAGGTTAAGATTAAGTTGCCTGAATTAAATTGAAAACCTATCACTAAAAAGTATCAAATAAATAAATAAAACCAAACAAAAGTTATTACCTACTTAATTTCTTTCTTTTTTTATAAAAAGAGAACCGCCTTCTAAAAATAAACTCACCGAAAATCACAGAATAATTTTTATAAGCCCCACCCGGCCTATTATCTGGGTATTTACCTACTTACTTTTTTAAGTCGGTGCTAAACTAACAAAACAAAAAAAATATAAACTCAGAACGCTGAAAATTTATACGACGAACCTACCTAGCCAATAATGCGTTCTTTGTTAACCTACAATTTTTAGTTTAGGACGGACTTATTGAAGGTCAAGTCTTCATTCTTCACTTTTCAATTTAAATGGTCTTAAATGTTCCCAAACTAAATCTTTCCTTTTGTAGGTTATAATCTTTCTTTATAATGGTTTTATCTTTGTTTTCTTCTAAAATAGTGTTATACATCATAAGAAAAGCTTCGTCTATTTACGACGTTCTGCTCGTTGAGACTTGAGAGTACGAAAAAATGGGTCCAGTTTTGATTTAGTTCGACATAGGGTTGTGAAAAATAATCGATTATTTTATTTTAATAAATTTTTTTTTTGGAGAAATCGATTTGAATAAAATGATTTTATTTTTATGAATAATCGATTAATAACGATTTTTTTTATAATTGTTCAGTCGATTTTTATCCCGGAATTCCCGGAATTTTTATCCGGGAAGTCCGAAATTAACGCGGGTTAATTTGGATTGATTTGCATACTATACTTTATAAGGGCTACACAAAATAATTTTGGATATTTTAATCCCAGAATTCCCGCGGGATCTCCGAAATTAACGCGGATGAAACCACAGGGAACAGCTAGTACCTATAATAATAAATTATTTTAGTTACAAATTGTTTTATCTCCTTATTTCCTGAACTACAGCTTGAACTTTCCAGAATCTTCAAGACGATTTTATAACGTTTCGGAATATTCCAGTTAATTTTCAAATATTTCAGAATATCCTCGATTAGCGGTATACACGAACAAAACACTGCACTGACTTTTAAAATTAAGATTGAATTATTTATTGATATTAATAATATTCCCGACACTTGGAAAAATCATGCTTAAAGCGTGTGGCGCTAGGGGTAAATTTAAGCTACAAAAGCGTGGAGGTTAAACGGTTAAAAATCGATTTTTATGTACAATGTCACATCCCTCAGTGTTAACCGATTTGGAAATTATTTTTTTATTGGAAAGGGTATACTTCGCAGGAACCCTGGAAATGGCCTATTTATAATCAGGTTAGGATTAATGATCAGGATAATTTTATATTTTAGTCGATTGAAGCTTTTAAAAAGTTTGTATTCATATTTAAAATTTTATTTGATTTCTATTTTCATAAATTGTGAAAATTATTCTCAGAGTTTTATTACTAAAAGCATGCAGATTTTCATTATAAAAAAATCGATTTTTTGTTAAAAATCGATTTTTTTCCTCATTTGAATCGATTAATCAAAAATCGGTTAAAATAAAATCGATTTTTTTCTCTCAATGTCACATCCCTAGTTCGACATTCAACTAGTGTGAATAGGTAGATACATCCGATCACTGAGAAAATAATCACTACGTTTAAGAGTAGGCACTTCCATACAAATCGCTGCCAACCAGGGATTGAAAACCGGTACCAATATGGGTTCCGGTCCTTCATTTCGGTTCCTAAAAAGGTCCCTTTTTCGGTTCCGGTTCCGGTTCCGGTTCCGGTTCTGTTCCGGTTCCCTGTGTACCGGTACTGGAACCAATGAATAAAGGTTCCAATATACCGGTTCCATACCATTCGATTTAAAGGTTCTCTAAGAAAAAGACGATATGTTTGACGCTTCTTTGGCGTGTCTTGTTAGTAGTTTTAATTCGTTTAGTCGATCAGCGTAGTTTGAAGTGAAGAACAGTTCCTGATTAATAGCGGTTAATTTTAGAGACCTGCAGGGCAATTATGTAACTTTTGTTACTATCATATTTCAGTTTCAATCAGAAAAATTTGTGAGATAGCTTTAACTTTTGAAGTATGATAATTTTGGTTGATTACTAGATATTGTAGGTGTCAAAACGTGCATATTGCAATCGCAAAACCGCCACGTTTTTGATTGCAACCGAAAAATAGTAGAAATAAAAGTTACATAATAGCCTCTCTGAATAGCGGCATTGGTCCATGATAGCGGCTAATTTTGAAAACCCTTTTAACTGGTCATCCTTTCGATAGGCTATCCTTTTCTTCTGTGTTATCCTGCAAAACGCTTATCTAGTGAAAGGTTAACTTTATCCTTAGGGTAACCCTAACCTTACGATAGGCTAAGCGTTTACCATATTATCATTAAAAGGGTATTTTTTTCCGGTTTATTGATGGGGTTTTTATTTATTTTATTTTTATTTTCGTTTATTCAGGACAACATCAGCTACAAAAACATATAATAGATTTAGGTTGCAAGATTACACTATTAGCCAATGATAGTTACCCTTAATTTACCCTTTTGCCCCTCTAACTGGGCGGAGCGCGAAAACCGACAGCCGAGTAACTCCCGAGTCAAAGCTTTGACCGCGCGCCGCCGTCGCTGCCGCCACCACGGCTAGGGAAAGCGCTTCCTAAAGGGTTACCTTATGAGATAGAGTTACCCTATCAGAAATGGTTTCTGTGAGGGTTTTTTTTTATGTCATAAGGGGCAAACGGGCAAGTGGTACACCTGATGGTAAGTGATGAGGGTAACGCATTTGTATGATTTAACAACTTATTTAAAGGGAAACCCTATGAAAGGCTTTCCATATGATACAGTTAGTCGATCGAAAGGTGGCCAAGTCATAGGGGTATTTTATCCAATAAAAATATTCAAGCCTATCAATAATAAAATAAAGGGAGGGAAAGCGCTTCCTGTCCCTGGTAATTAAGTATAAAATGGATTGAGGTGAGTTTCATTGTTGTCACTGATATAATACTATTATCATTATTGTGTTTTGTGTAGTTACAATATAGTTTATAGTAATAATAAAATATAAAAAGAAAGATTTCATTCATTGTATGTTTGTTTGTAATGGATAAAAAAAAAAAATACTTGAAAGATTTGAAAAACTCTTACACTTACAGGAAGCTACAATATACGGGAAATAGGAATATTATAGGTAGCTGATAATGCTGATATAGGCTAAATTTTCGTGAGTGAATCCATATGGTAGTAATATAAATGAGAATGAGTGTGTGTTTGTTACGCTTTAATTTTTTTTTTATGTCATAGGGGGCAAACGGGCAAGTAGTACACCTGATGGTAGGTGATAACCGCCGCTCATAGACATCTGCAACACCAGAAGGCTTGCAGTGTGTTGCCGACCTAGAATGGGGATGGGAACTGGCTTTCAAGTGGAGCTGTCGGAAAACACGGTTAAGTGCTTGGCGACAGATTTGCAACTTGAAGGTGGTAGCTAGCCAGCCGGGCACTAGAGAGCGCCCTACCATTATGCTATGGTTTCCTCACGATGTTTTCCTTCACCGATAGCTCAAGCTCATTGTTAGGGTTTGAACCTACGCCTTGCGGCGTTTGATCCGAACGCACCAACCACTGAGCTATTATCGCCGCTTTCAAAACGTCACTAATTATTATCAAATTTTGGATACAGGGAATAGAGATACAGAAAAGGCCGTACGCTACTTTTTAACCGACTTCTAAAAAAGGAGTCTTCTCTGGCCAAGTTCTCAGAACTCGGAAATTAACGCGGGTGAAACCGCGGCTAGTATTAATTTAAATGTGAAGGCTTAGATGGATGGATATTTGTTGTAATGGAATTTGGCACAGAGATAGGTAACAGT
This sequence comes from Zygaena filipendulae, assembly GCA_907165275.2. Lineage (NCBI taxonomy): Eukaryota > Metazoa > Arthropoda > Insecta > Lepidoptera > Zygaenidae > Zygaena > Zygaena filipendulae. The sequence goes on from OU015649.1 coordinate 8,400,215, forward strand.
TTGAAATAAGACATAGGTAGCGAAATTTTATCCCGGAATTCCTACAGGAACTTCGAAATTTAGGCGATTGAACCGTGGGGGTTCAACTGGGTAATGGGCGTCTGCTGTACAGTGTCTTAGTTTATTGACTCTGTGGATAGTTGGATATATGTGTTGTTGTTAGTCAAGACATTACCCTACATTACATAACATTACCCTAGCGCCTCCTAGTAAACGCGCGGTCAAAATGAAATGGGTGCAAACTATAAAGTACAAATAGCACATCAAGTTACCACAAACTGTCAAATTTTCTTCAATGGATAATAAACTCTAATGTTTGGAGATTAATTTAAAGAATAAATTTGTCAGTTTTGATACCATGATGTGCTGTTGACTGTATTTAGAATTATACTGGGTATTCTGGTGTTTAACCTAAGACAGACAGATAGACAGACAGACAGACAAGCAGACAGGCACACACACAGACACCATACACACACGCACATACACACACACAGACGCAGGCGCAGACACGTCAGACTCATAACACCCCGTCGTTTTTCATTTTTGCGTTGGGGATTATAAAAGAATTATTGCAATTCGACTTGACTGGAAGGAATCCACTCGCGGATCCACTCGCGAGATAAGTCCGCATTTGGACATGAATTAGCAGTTTGGTTAAATTTTTGCAATTTGTTTTTAAAGGTATATATTTTTTATGTTCAACAAAGCATACAAATAAATAAACTTCTAGTTTGAGCAAATTAGGCCATATACTTTATGTGTATACTAGCTATTCCCCCGCAGTAATTTTGGAGTTCCCGCGGGGATTCCGGGATGAAAAGTACCCCATGTCCTTCTCTGTGCCCCTGACAACGTGTATGCAAAATTTCATGATGATCGGTTGAGCCGTTGAGGCGCGAAACTATAATATTATTGTAGGTACATACATACAGGAATATTTTTTATTCAGTGTGCAAACTTTTAAAAATTAAACTTAAAGGAGTTTTAATAAACACCTTTTTTTTTTGATAAGTCTTAGTACAAAAAAGTAAAGTTATCGTGAACGAAAGATGTATACTTTGCAATTGATTTATTGGCTACTGTATTCGCCGCCACTACCGCTGTACACGAAGCGCTCGTTCAGCTAGGTATTTAAATGGGTTACAATGTACCGACAGCTGATCGAGGTTGTTCACCCCCGCTGCAACACCCCCGCGTACGCCGCACGGCGCGCCTGCCCATTGATATTATTACAAATTGATAGTTTCCATATATTGATAATTTAAAGCAGGATAAAAAAATATAAAAAAAATATAAAAAAGTTTTGAACAAATAATGGAAATGTGTTCTGAACCACCAAAATTTTTTTGCGCATTGCTTAAAAAATATTCTTGTATATGAAATTTGAAAAAATTGCTTAAAAGCCCACCTAGATTTAAATACAGGGACAGGAAGCGCTTTCACTACCTGTATTTTTGGCGGGATAATTGATGGGGTTGAATATTTTTATTAGATAAAACACGACAAACTGTATCATATGGAAAGCCTTTCGTAGGGTTTCCCTTTAAATAAGTTGTTAAATAATACAAATTACGTTACCTTTACAGAAACCATTTCTCATAGGGTAACCCTATCTCATAGGCTAACCGGCGGCGCACGGTCAAAGCTTTGACTCGGGAGTAGCTCGGCTGTCGGCTCTTGCGCCCCCGCCCAAAAACCCCAAAACTAGGGGCAAAAACCCCATCAATAAAGCGGAAAACAAAAACCCTTTCAATGATATGGTAAACGCTTAGCCTATTGTAAGGATAGAGTTACCCTAAGGATACAGTTAACCTTTCACTAGATAAGCGTTTTACAGGATAACACAGACCTAAGGATAGCATATCGAAAGGATGACCAGTTAAATGGGCTTTCAAAATTAGCCGCTAATCCGGTCCCTGCTTAAATGCCGCTGACATTATGTAATTCCAACAATATTTTATTTTGTATCTACATACGGTTCGAATTGTCATTTTTTGGAATCGGTTAAATATTGCGTACCTATATATAAATCGTATACTTTTTAAAAACATTATCATAAGTCATAACTTAGGTATCTTTACAACTAAACCACAGTTTATGGTAGGTACACATGGATTTGTTCTGCTGTTCGTCATATAAAAAATATTTGTAGGTAAACAAAATTAGTTTTTTCCGACCCTTTTTTTAAACTCTAGGTATATAATTATCTTGAATAATAAAAAAATAGATTATATTTTAGTAATTAAATCAACTAGCGTAGCGCATGCGTCATAACTTTTTATCATCGAATGATTGAAAAGGAAACTTGCAAGACTTCGAAGCTTGCCGCGCGTCGCTATCGTCCTGCATTGAGCGGGATCGTATGAAATCGAACAAATTGTGACATGTTTTCACGAGGAACCGGTAAAATAAAGGTTCCTAAAGGTTCCGATTTCGGTTTCGGTTCCGGTTCGGGTTCTAGTAACGGAACCGTTATTTTACCGGTATTTTACCGGTATTTTAGGACCTTTTTCAATCCCTGCTGCCAACCTTACCAATGTAATGTAAGACGCGGTCATACAAATTTGGTTAAGTATTCCAAAGTTGGTAAAGAAGTTCGCGCATAAATCCATAGTAACTTTTGCGTCAAGGGAGTGTCGCTAGCCTGCATCCGATAACTGGGAACTTCAGTGGTACCTACATTCTCTGCCAGGTACCTACCTAGTACCTATCTAGCAACAATGTAAAACAAAAGTTGTAACGTCGTGGATGTTAGGAAACATTCGCCTTGAGATTGTGTTACTTGAACCCGCGGACATTATTGTTTTTGTAAACCCGATCCCACACAACTCTTCTCCGCAGTACCTACCTATCTATATAAGGTACCTACTCTACATTTCGCTGCGCACCGTGTGACCAACATTGTTACTGGCCGGACATTTGCACGTGATAAGTGTTATTATTATTATTATAGAGACTGATACAGCTAGGTAGTTAAGTAGTAGATACTTATATTTTTTTATCTATAGTACCTACCTAGTGCACAATTTAGTTAGAAAGAAAATTAACCTCACAGCCGCACTCAGAGACATCCTTATCTACTAATATTATTAGTTTATAGTATTATATTTCCGTGCTAAAATTATAAATGTGAAAGTGAGTTTGTTCGTTTGTTTATTACACTTTCACACCTTAACGATTCAACTGATCATCACGAAATTTCGTACTTATAGATATACGTTATCAATTGTACAGGAAAGGATATAGGGCACTTTTTATACCGGAATTTCCGCGGGAATACCAAAATTCCAACTAGTATTTAATAACAATTAAACAGTTCGATTTTCAAATTTTACACATCAACAATTTGGAAATAGAACCGCTAAAGTTTAGTATTTTTTCGATGTCTTTGAGTGCGACGGTCATAACTAGATACCTATAGGTACAGATAGCATTAAAACTTAAGTTCGTTATATGGGGTTTCACAATTTTAACAAAATTGGCAGAAGCGGCACCTCTCTCTATTAAAAAAAACCGCATCAAAATCGCGTTGCGTAGTTTTAAAGATCTAAGCATACATAGGGAGAGACAGAAAGCGGCAAGCGTTTGTTTTATACACACTATCTATGTATGTATAGTGGAGCGTCACTTTCTTTCCATATTTTTCTGATAAAATCTTTACCAACGATTGAAAAAGACTACATCTAGGGAGTATGTCTTGTTAAATTATTAATTCCCTGCCTTCCTTCTTTGATTGTATAAACAGGAAAAATATAATTAAATATCCGTGTAAAAATGCGTATAGGTATCTACATAGTTATTTTTGAATGTGAAATTTTCTTTGAGTAGGTACGGAGGTAAGTTGAAGTTAATCTTTGTAACTCTTACAATATGAATTAGTTTTTTCGTAAAACACATTAAGCATTTTCTATAGGTATGCGACTACTAACCGCTATAGGAGCCGGTTAAAACCTAACGATTTCTCTGAAAACTATTCTTGTTCCTTTATGTGGTTCAAAACTCGCAAGTCGATAGTTATACATTTTTTTTAAATGAATCTGTATTTTTGACCTTATGATTTTGGGAATGACATAGGCAAAACCTATTTATTATTATGAAAAGTTTATTTAGGTTAGGGTGAAAGGGTTTTCACCTATTTATCCCCTTTTCGGCTAACCTTGTGTATGTGTAAAACATAAACGTGCGTTGTATGACATCATTAGGTATGTTGTTCTAAATAATTGTACATATAAACATCGATTGTTGTCGCCACCCACCACTTGCACAACCCGTCGGATGTGCGGCTATGACGGAAATAAAACGTATAGTGGCTATATACTCTTTGGACGGAAGTTAACACTCCACGATGTCACGTTGCTTTCTTTAAAAAAAAAATATTAATGTGAGCAGAAACAATCTTTCAACTCCTTATTTTATTAGATAGGTAGTACTATAAACCTGACTGCCAGTGCTTGATAGTCACTTCGTTTGCGTGGTGTTTGAAAGTGAACTGACAAAAAGAAAGCACCCTTAAATCTATATTAAGACCCATTGACGCCCATACCTACTAGACATAGTATTTATTTTGTATGTTACTGTACTTATCACTTTTATTTTTAGACGAGCATAAAAGCTTTCACAAAGTTGTATCAAATAGAAAATGAGCAAAAATGCGCTTAAATCTGATACAGAAATAAGCTAAAATTTCCATTCGTTATTTACCAAATACCAATTTGTGTTTTGGTCATTTTAGTTTTTCGTATCTACTAGGTATAATATGCTTTGAATACCTGGAGAGCCTATGTTGGTTTATGTCGGTTAAAATTGATTAATAATTTAGAATTCATTTAAAGTTCCTAGTAAAATACAATCAGCAGCAGACAGGATGTTGACGCCTGAAATATGATCACCTCCAGACGGAGTAGGCGTGCGTTGTTTTAACGGATAGTGCAACGATTGCAAGATTTTCAAGTGCATATACATCCCAAATCTCAATACACAGTAATACTCAGTACATTACATTTTATTACGGAGAAAAAGATAAAACCGCTATATCTACAGACGCCAAGATTTCATGTCCAATTTGATATCTACAGTACGCAAGTAGGTAAATACCTACTAATTCACATAATTATATGTAGGTACCTAATTATGTATTCCTTCAAATGCATATTGGCGGTTGTTTAATAAGGGATGAATTAGTTTCCTGAATATAAATAAATAATCCACTTTACAACATAGGTAAAGATCTACTTGATGCTACAGTATCTAAGCTATTATTAGTTTGTGTCGTGGAATGTGTGTGGAATATGGGAAAACATCTTCGCCGGTGGTGTTACCCGCGTAAACATATCGGAATTTCTTCGGACATTGGAGTGTCTATTGTGCCAGAGCTAAAAGTTTTGTAATGTTTACTATGGAACATCTAATTGTGAGGTCTTGATGAACCTTGAAAATGCCTTAGATACCCCTTGGCCACAGTCACAACATAAGAAGTAGGCCACAGCTATCAGCGGCGCTGTGGCGCCGCCCTTAACTGGAAAAGCTTAAAAGCTAACCGATGCTGCAGTATATTTATAAATAAATAGGCGTCAGAAAGGCAGATTTAATCATATTTAAATTCAGCGACAAGTTGAACATTTCTCAAAATAAAACCAAGACAAGTTGAATATACAACGTGTTAATGAATTGACCAAAAACCTGATACACCCCATTCAAAAAATAAACAATAATATGATTAAAATATAAATTATGTCGAAAAAATTTGTAGTCTAAAAGTTATTCTACATTATTTATTATTAGTTATTCTACATTAGTTATTCTACATAATAAAAGTTATTCTACATTAGTTGACTTACCTATCCGCGAAATTTTAAGCGCTACGCCCGCGCGTATGTGTCCAATGACCGATTCATTTTTTGCTACAGGTGGCTTACGCACCAAATATTGTATTATAAATAATTTAGACATGGGCTAGTAAAAATTAAAAAATATAACCTATATTAAAATATGGTGCGACCGATTCGGAAGTCAATTCTGAAAAAAATACTTTTTAGTTTTCAGTCAATTCATTAACACGTTGTATAAAACTATGCAGTCAGAAGATTGGAGGATTAAACGATATAGGATCGCAACAGGCGCATATTCAGAGGTGAAAATGAGTATATTGTATCCAGACTCACAACGAAACAGGTTATATTGACAAACTTCTCTAAAGTTTTTGTTTAAAACAAACTAGCTTTTCCCCGCGAATTCACACGCGTTAATTTCGGAGTTTCCGTTGGAGTTCCGAAATCAAAAGTACCCTATGACACTCAGGACCACTGTAGCTTCCTATAATTGAAAGAATTTTTCAAAATCGGTTCAGTAGATCCAGCGAGATTACCCCCTACAACGTCACAAACTCACAAAGTTTTGGCCTTTATAATATTAGTATAGATTAGTATATTAGTATTAGTATACTGTATAATATTAGTATTAGTATAGATAAGGAAGGATTCGAGATTTTCTGGAAAATAGATAAAATCACACAACCATTTTCCTTATTAAATTAAATTCTGCAGTATCGTCGCCTGCACAGTGCTCTACAATATCTGTCAAATGAGTATATTTTCAACCGCAAACATCCATCGCTATTTATTATGATTCCGACGTTTCATTCTGTGTTCCAAGTGTTGTGAGGCAGGTGGCGCGGTGCGAGCAATGTGCGGTTCGTTTACTCACAATCGCGTTTGCGGCATTTCCCCGCGGCGCGCGCCCGTTCACGCCGCGCCGCGCTCTCGTTCACCACTCATATTCGTGCTTGCTAAATGTGAAGTCGAATTTTATCTCCATTATCTTAAATACAGACACAACCCCGCTAAAAAAAATATTATCTCTATACATTTAATTAATAAGACATCAGAATAAAATTGTAGACCTGGCGTCTCTGAATCTGTTCTAGCTCTACATTATGAACAATTTGCATGTCGTATTTTAATCACAGGGGTTAAAACTGAAAAACAATAAGCATTGAATTAATTTTGATCATTTTTAGACTACATAAGACTCTTCTTTAAAACTTGGAGGGATTTTGTATACAAGAAAAACAGAAAATAGTTTGCTCAGAATCGACTTCCGAATCGATCGCAGATCGTACCATATTTAAATATAGATTTTATTTTTTTATTTTTATTACCCATTTATAAATGATTTATAGTAAAATATTTAGCGTGCGAAAAAATTGGAATCGGTCATGGACCGGTAGGTGCGGGCGTAGCGCTTGAAATTTCGTAGATAGGTCCCCTCCAAACTAATGTTGAATAACTTCAAAGTATGTATCAAGTTTTCCAATAATACTAGTTTTTTTTTTAAAAGCATCCTCTATACTGGTATATCCCTTTCGCAAATCAGTGTCTTTGATGCGTCTCCCGCGACGCGTTAAACAAGGTTCGAGAGAGCGTCAGGAGCGCGGTGCTGTGCCGCGCCGCCCGGCGCCCGCCCGCCGCATGTCGTCCAACCGCTGCGGCCCGCGCGGGTGACTTAATTCATTTAAATTATACGCTAAGAGGTTTTAATATTTAAATGTCTAGAACCTTTAGTGATTAATGAATATTACTTAGACAAAACGTTACTAGCCATTTCTCGCAGTTTCGGAGTTCTCGCGGGACTTCCTGGATAAAAAGTGATACTCTTTGTCATTTTCTGTATTTACTACAGTTGTATGTCATTTGATCGGTTGAATATTAGTTAAGGCGTGACAGCGTAACAAACAAACTTACATCCACATATTTATAATTTTAGGAGTTAAGGAAACCATTTTTCTTGTATCTTTTATGTTCTGATTTATAATAAAATAAAATGTAAACCAACCATACTCTTATACGGTATTCTAAAGATTTTGCAGATTGGAAAAACACTGTTGATTCTCGAAGTAAGTTCTTTAGTACCTACTTCAAAAATATACCATTGTACTTATGTACAATCTGCTTATGTATCAGAAATTCAGAAAAAGGGATGACGTACAATAACTCATCATACAGCAAAAAATTATATCCTTGATGAAATTGAAAAGGCAGGGGACCTACATAATCCAAAAGATCCGGGAAATAAAATTCCAATTACATGGAAAAGAAATGACATATTCGGTTTGCACAAATCCTCAAAACGTCATCCAGATATCCATTACATGTCTATTAAATCTCACGACATATATTTGTGCGGCTCAGTCAGCAGAGCCGAGCTCCCCTCGCAAACACGGCGCCGATTACGAGCTCGGCCGACCGGAGTAAACGAATATAAAACACATGCGGGAAGACGAATGCAAAATGTACTCGTCAAGATTTTGCATAGGTAAACAATCACAACCCCTTTCTCTGACGTCAAAATTCACGCAACCACTATGAGATCTGATCCGATAGATGTAAGCACCTAGATGTGTGTAAATGTGTACAGTATAATTTACGACTTAGTTTCACTAAACAACCAAGAAGTACCTAAAAGACAAATTGAAAAACTTTAAATGAGTGAGAGTTGTGCGTTTTTGACATAACAAACAAAGCATAACAACCCCAAGTTAAAAAACCCTCTGTAAGTGCTATAAATATATGTGCTACGCATCAACTACAAAGTTTTTCCACCTTCCTACTTGACCGAATACATTTGCGATCAGTAGTAACTTTGAAGAAAAATGTAGTATTATAGTATATTCGTATCAACAACACCACGTGAAGTTGTGGTTTCAACGAAAACCTGACCTATAAAGCTAATTTGAAGGACACCGGGAAAAGGAGAGTGACCTGACGCAGCAGTGCTGTAAAGTGATGAGTCGCGCGTGGCGAGCGCCGACGCCGCGCCGCGCCGTGCCCGTGCGGCTCCGGGGCACGCGGAGCGCCACGCCGCGCCGCGCCGCCCGCCTCGCTCGGCTCAAGTAACGACCTATCGATTGGCAATAGTGCCTAGTTAGCGATCCTAGCGCGCCGCCCGCGCCCCGCGCACACCGCAACACGCAAACGTGCTCTCCTCACGTACTTCCTCTTTATGATTCCTCTCAGTCTCAACGCATACGTACCCATGACATAAATATTGTTGTTTATTCATAATATAATAAAAATTGCTGGTCGTTACTAGTTTTTTATCAGATCCTCCATTGCAAAAAAAAACAGAATATCACGGAGAGAGCTACGTAGGTCAGGGTAGGTACTTACGCTCTACATATCAAACGTGACTCTTGCTATTATTAATATTTATGTACAATAACAGTTGCGTTATAAACATTTTATTACAGATTACAGAATGTACTAAATAATTAAATAGCAATGTAAATATAATCGTTTTAACTGTAGTAGGCTGAAGCATCTACGACGTGCGATAATGATCGAAACCGTTGCTTATGGTCTGGAATTTCTTGAACAATTTCTGTGAAAACAATTATAATAGAATTCGCTTCATCCATGAGTCATCTAGCAACTTAAGTCTATGATATGTATGTCTTTGACAATCCTGAGTATGATATTATAAGTAAGTAGGTATTAAAGGAAAAAAATTAAAGACGCTAAATAAGTATTAAATATCATTGCATTCAGTGACAAATAAGTCCGCTATATCCATCACCTTCAAACTGTATAGTTATTTGTACTGATAAGTACCTGTAACTCTCTGAAAAAGCTTTTCTGAAATTGAGAAGATGCTTAATAGCCCTCGTCTATTTTGTCGCTGTGACTACGATATGTAGGGGATAATAACGTAGGTGTCAACTGTTAGTCATTTCGTAACTCTGCCTATGCCCATTTGAATAGTCAAAACTCTAATAGTTATTTACTAATATAACTTCAAGCCAAAAATGATAAACGTATGTACGTGAATTAATGTTACCAACTAAAATACTGATTTAAGAAATTGTATGACGGATGTAAGCGTACGGCAGTGAACTGTCGAGGAGGCGGCTAGGCGACCCAGTGCGGGGTATCGACCGCGCGGCGACCCTGCCGCGTCGGCATCTCGCGTCAGCTCCGAGTAAGCGCTCCGCATCCACGCCATCAGCCCTTTTTGTGCTATCCTGCAAAATAACAGGTGTTCACCGAGTTTCATATTTTTGACACAATAAAACAAGCAAAATACCGTTATACAACTTGCCGTAGGTAGTAGGTAGGAATATCGCCTGTATACGAAGAGTGTCACGCAAAAATATAAATAAGTACATAATAATTCATTTTGACACACAGTAATTTATTACTATGACGATCGGTCTGCACTTTCAGATAAAACTATAAGATAAGACAATTCTATCATAAGTTATTTGATGGGAGTTTCATAGTTGTAGCTCCCACGAAGCCAGATCATCTGATTTTTAAGATGATTATAAGCATTTGAAACTGAACTGTACAATGTCAAGGACGGGTTATACACCCTGTAGCGCATAAAACATACCTACCTATTGTAGAACTCCCGAGACAAGGCAAAAAGTAGGGCAAGGTATGTACAAAAACATTAGACTATCATATTACCTGTGAAAATAGAAAGTCGGGTGGCGAAGTGACGTCACGACTGGCTGCTGAGTTGTCGACCTTGTTACTAGAAAAATGTGCCGCGTCGCCTTTGCGGCGCTGCGCTGGCACTCACATCACTACCGACGACGCGCCCAAACCACGGACAACGCACTCTGAGCACACAAACTTTCAGTTGCTATAGGTATAGGTATCTATTTTAGATTCATCGTATTTGTAGATATGTTTTGTCAATAAAACATGGTCAGATATACATAAAGGTATAGCCATGGTTTCGTCCGATGGTAATAGTCCGACAGATTATGATGTTGTAGCGTTGTACGTTTGCCAATTTTATGTCTTAGTAAAACGTGATGTGCATAAAGTGTATTAGAAAATTTAATAATCATTTAATTTTTTATGTATGTAGTTACGTAATATTAATATATCTTATTTAACTGAAGCACACGGCACACCTGCAGATCAGCAAATTCTAACCTGTTTTCCTGTTGCGGGTCTGCTGGAAGAAATTCCACCTGTATGGAATAAGCATGAACCATGTACCTATATGTTAACTTTTAAACAAATATCTTTAATTTTATGTTGTCCTTGTGTGCATTAATCGTTAAATAAATAAATAAGAAAAAAATCGAACCTTTTTAATGAAACTTGAAACCTAAGGGGTTATTATGTAACTTTTATTTCTATCATTTTTCAGTTGCAATCAAAAACATGATGGTTTTACGATTCGAATATGCACATTTTCACATCTACAATATCTAGCAATCTATCAAAATAAACATTACTTCAAAAGTTTAAGCTGCCTAAATATGATTATTTTATATTTATGTTTTTGGCGACAATAAAGAATATTTGATTTGATTTGATTTGATTAATTAATCACAAAATGACTATTTTTCTGATTGAAACTGAAATATCATAGCAACAAAACTTACATAGTTGCTCATCTAGAATTAATATATGTACTTACTTACTGTTGCTGTTGTCCTAAATAAACGAAAAAAAATAATAATAATAATTTCAACATTTAATCTATAGATTATAGCGACTATTCCCTGTAGTCTTACCAGTTGAACTACTGGGAATTTTCTTCCCATTAGACTTAGGTATTGTAGTATAAGACTATACTAAGAACTTTGTACCCAGTAGACTTACCAGTTCCAATAGACTTTGTAACAATATCTTTGTATTTTCATTGGTAGGTAGGTAGGTATATTATGTCTTGCTTTGCCATTTATTACTATAGATGATATTATACGCTTACAAAATAGGCTATAACACAGCTGGGCTGCAGTAACAATGGCCATAACTCTCGGCGACTTCATTAACAGCCCTCCATTTGCATGGCAGACCGAAGTATACAGCCATAATGACGACAGCTACGATAGTTATACTATATAACTTCACGGTTCTGCACACGATTGCAAATACACTCGTGAAATGAGCCCTTAGGGCATATTGAACTTTGTTCCTTAGATGTTTTAGAGGTCAGTAAAACTGAAATGAGGAAAACGTATTTCAGTCGATGTTGGATGATAGGCGGCACCGCTGCACCGTCTCGCTCTAGCTGGGCGGGGCGTGGCACCGGACGGCACGCCCTTTGCCGCGCGTTAACCTCGTAGCACCTCGTAGCACTACTACGAATCGTTATGTTAACAACCTATTTTAATTACATTTTTATAGTTTTTCGAAATAAAATATGTACCTACATGTTATTGTAATAAATGTTGTGTCTGTTTTTTTATTTTACATTACGTTATTTATCATTAGATACTGTTGTTGTTATTAAAAGCTCCCTTTGTTAATAATCTAGCTACTCTCGTGATATCGTTAACGTAGTCTTAGATTCCCCTACGGGAATCTCTCGGTTCAGAAATTCCGCTCTAGACCCCTAAAGATTTCCTTCGGATTTTGATTAAATTTACATCCTATCAATTAAAAAAGATTCATTCAAATCAAAACGTTAAACCTAATAAAAGTTGCACTTAAATATGTAAAAAAACTATAATTTTTATTTTTTTATTTTAAAATAGGTACTTACCTATAAATACACTTCTCCTTTTAACTAATTTTCAATTAATAAAGCCTGTTTTATTGTTGATCAATAAAAATTGTCTTCTGACTCAAGCATTTGTATCTACTTGTCATTTCATTCGGATACACAGACGGATAGACAAACAACAAAGAAAAATGTCTTGACGTTGGATCTGATAAAGGCATTGGTTTATCAGATCCAACGTCGTCGTCGTTAAACGGTTAAATGAATAAAACTGAAAAAGCTAATTATTCACTTGATTTTTTTTAATAATTGATGTAGTAAATTTTAGTTCTTATTATATGAGTTTTTAATTAAATTAACAGGGAAGTCTGATATAAGCGATCGAAGTTTAGGATCATCAACTGGTCTAAATACCTATACTTAAAGGTACATACCGATTTTTACACAAACACTAAATAAAGGCTTGAACAATCACGTTAACAGATAGATATAATATTTCTTTCTGATAAATAGCATATTTAATACAACAAAAAAAGTTTAGAGTGCGTGTCAGACTGCACACATTTAGAATTCCGTACCAAATGTACAATTTAAAAGCCGTCTGTGCATGCAGTAGCAGAAGCAGAATAGTGAATAGTGTTTTGAGCTAGAATGGCTGTAAAACCCGTCTGACGATGGACAGATGGACACACGCGAGTGACAGCAATAGGGATCTGTTTGGACCCTTCGGGTACGGAATTATAAAAACTAAGCTGACTTCAAAACAAACTAAGAAACATAAAAGAGAAAAAAGTACATGGTGATTAGGTACTTATGAAAACTTAAAATAATAACTATATTTTAAAATAAAAATTTGACCTAGGTCCTCCACAGCGGACTGCGGAGAAAAATAATTTTATGGTAGGTATAAGTAACGTGTACAATTTTTTTTAGGGTTGGCTATTTTTTTTGTTAAGAGCTGGCACCAACCTCCAAAAAAAATAGTCCTCGGTTCTTTTTCTTCCATCTACCTACTAGAATTTCACCAAGGTTGTTAAATGACACAAAACCCGTAGCTCGTACCAATAAGTCAAAATATCACACACACCTATAAAAGTTTTGATAATCTTCTGTTTTTGAAGTCGGTTAAAACTAAAGCGTTTCACTCAACAATTTAGTTTCAGCTCGGTATCGACATTCGACAGATTTTTGAACACTATTCTAATAAAATAATAACATCAAACCTATCAGTCTGCAAAGCGATTATATTAGGTACCTATACTAGCTATGCCCCACGGTTTCACACGCGGTAATTTCGGAGTTCCCGCGGGAATTTCGAGACAAAAAGTACCCTATGTCCTTCTCTGTACTCCTGACAACGTGCATGCCAAATTGAATAAACGTAGAGCTCGAAAGCGCATTTTCATCCGACTTGCTTCAAATTTATCGTCATTGCTCAGCTCCTATGTGTCTTAGCGTTATGTTATATAGCCTATAACCTGCCCAGGAGTATGGACTACAATCGTACCAAGTTCGGTTAAAATCCCTTCAGTAGTTTTTGACCCATGCGTGCACATCTACAGACAGACAGACAGACAAAAAATTTACTAATTGAATTTTTGGCATCAGTATCGATCAACATTCATCCTCCAATATTAATTTTGAATACAGTTTTACAGACCTCTCTACAGTTTTATTATAAGTATAGATATAGATATTCAAGACTGACAAAAAACAGGTGAGTGTTTTCCAAGACTGATTAAATAAAGGGGATACAGAATAAAGGTCTCGGACTATTTAGTATAGCTTATTCTACAGCGATACTGAGTAAGAAATAAGTGCGGGGTTTCGTTCACAGAAATAATGTGATCGAAGATATAAAGTCATGATTTTCTGTGAAAAGGACACACTTAATGTTTGCATTTTAAAGTATTTTGCATTTTAAGTAGGTACATGTGAGAATATGAAAGTGCACAAAAAAACATAACTATACCTATATAATTATTATTGGTAGATATTGTCATAATATACGTAACGCTAGCGGTATTGAATTCAAATGTAATTCAATCCAACATGCTCACTGCAACAATGTTTGTCGCAAATTCTTGGAAGCATACCGCAGGCCATGTTATATGAGAATCGCTTAATATTGTGTACATACCTACCTACAACCTTTACCTGAATGCGTTATGCATGTGATAATTTTACATCGCAACACGTTTTAAAATGCAACAAAAAGTTAATTGCTATCTAAATAGATTCTATAGGGTGAAACCAGAGACAAAATCCTTAGGAGTTACTTATTATTCAATAATGAATTAGCTGTCCCCCGCGGTTTCACCCGCGGTAATTTCAAAGTTTTTCAGGATAAAAGTACCCTATGTCACACACACCTAGTCCTGAGTGACATCTACTTTTATCCTGATAGCTTCCCATAGGTAAGTGAAAGAATTTCAAAATTGGTTTAGTAGGTCCGAGGTTACATTAACGTCACAAACTCACAAACTTTACCTCTTTATAATATTATAGGTATAGATAGATAGAGTATTAGAGATTTTAAGATTTTTTAAATCGTTTAAAATATTCTACCAAAGCAAGAACCTAAAATTTACTAAACCTATAGCTTAATGTTTCAAACTATCTCTTCAGCGAGCAAAGATACCTAAGAACATACATTGAATGATGTTTCTAAAACTTTTTCAGCCCCTAGGTAAAAATAAATAAGTAAGTGATAAAATTCCTCAATTGCTTGATTTTTTGTGATATTGGATTATTTTCTTTTTTTTAAATCTTCTAAAATATTTTATGTTTTTCTTTTGTTGATGTCAACGGCAAGTAGGTATCGTAGTTTCTGGGTTCCTTCACTTTAAACAAACATTTTTCTTGTTCCAGATACAAATTTCCGCTAATTTCCGCTTATTTGACTTATATATCTATAATATTTGATCATCGAACAATAGGTACTCTTATTACAGCTATGTACCTAGGTATGTACCTACTTTATATTTTTTGTTCTTCTTAATGTACTAACCGTTATCACCCAAACAGACATGAAGATATTACCTACTAATAGGTACGAGCCATTCCTAATTTTATCAGTCAATTATAAACAAGCATTAAATTGCGATTAATTGCGAGCATTTGAACTGCACTGCAGTCATAGTCCAACTCGCAACATTGTATGTTTCCTGTTTACATAATATACCTACATAGGTTTTAGTTACCAAAACACGACACTCAGACTCCATGGTTTTAATGAGTACCTACTTAACCTGGTACTTACTTAGGTAGTAGGTAAGGTTTGTCTACCAATTTTTTTTATAAAAAGTACCCACATTTTATCCGGAAATTTCCACGGGAACTCCGAAATTACCGGGGGTGAAACCGCGGGGAATAGCTAGTATGTATGAAACAAAAAACTTTCCGCATTTGTCTGTCTGTGTCCGTGACCGAATTTTCACTATCATTTAAAAATATCTTCCCAAATATTCATAATATTATACAAATAGAGTAGGAATTCCCCTGAAATCTCGCTTTACCGCGCGTAAAACCATACGGAATAATTTGTAGTTTATAAAATCCAAGAGGTCTACATTTTTGGTTTTACAATCAAAGAGCTATCGTTTTAAAGAAAAAATTAAAAAAAATTACAAAAAATCTATTATTGACTATATATTAGATAGTAGATATTTATCTGTCTTTTCTTCCCAATCGTTACATTTCTTTAGATTTATTGTTTCGAAGTGATTATGATTATTGTAATAAAAACATGTCTATTTTGGAACTGATGAAAAATATCAAATAAATACCTGTAAATTTTTTTACAAAATAACTAATTGAAATATAATAGAACTTCTAGAAATCAATGATATCTATTATGGCAGGTTATAATTAATGATAATTAGAATTAGGCTATGTACATCGTGTCACATACCGACTTTTTTTTTACTAATTTATTTAAAGGGATCGAAGTTGCTTCCATATAATTTCTGTAAATCTGATGTTTTTGATACTGAAATCGATTTTTACATTTCTTCATTGATATAACTATGACGTTATAATCTTTATGAAAAATCCATTTTATAGGTAGGTATAAGTGGATACAAAAAAGAAATATCTATCTTGGACAAAACCAAGAGAAAGAAATTTAATGCTATGGTGGCTAGACATAATACAAGAATTAGACTTTTGGAAATTGTATCCACAATCAATACTTCCCCGACACTGAGAATAAAATCCATGATCCATCGCCCATAGCGGCTCAATCGCGAAGACATTCATAAAACTGAATAAAAAATCTGAATAAGTAGTGCATATTAGGTACCATGTTAAGGTAAATATTTTGTTGACCAAAATAATATGCACATTAAGCAACTACCGTAATGCATTCGACCTCATTTCTTCGAAACTCGTGTTGGGCAATCCATTCTTATTGTTTTTAAATATTATAAAAAGATTGCTTAATCGTCTTCAAGGAACGGCTTTGTAATCAGATTTGTAAAACAACCAGAGTTTTGCATTAAACCGACATCATTTATCTAAATATAGATAAGTGGGTAGGTATGCACATACCTAATGCTCATATCTACCTACTTACCATTTTTAAATTTCCAATTATATTTAGAACCCACTGACAGCATTATCTAGTTATAAAATTACGATCATTTTCATCTGTCCTGTTCCGAAAGTGATTTCTTAATTTTCATAAACAATAGTAAGTAAGCAATATATCGAAAAAATAATAATTGGCCTGTGAAAAGTCTTAAGAATAGTAGTTATATTGACTTGATTCTAACCAACGCAATAATAATATCTATATAGATACTATATAGATATTTTTATGTTGAAAAGAAGTGGTTGGTTGGTTTATAACGAAAAACAACACAGACTTTTTAAAAAGCTTGTGAATGAAATTTTATTTACTTACCTATATTAAAATCCCATATATTTTTCAGACCCTCGGATCTTTACCAACCCCCTGACTGCGCAACACATGTACCTATACTTATTATTATCCAGAGGTCCAAATCAATATGACTATAATTACAGAAAAAGTAAAACTGAGACAAAAATATGTTTAAAGATATTTTATTAGGAAAACATAATATCCTAAGTTAATAATCGTCATTTTGTATCTAATAATAATATATCATAATTATTAATGTAGATAGTAATATTTACAATAATTTGATTACATATTAAATCATTTGAGTCAGGGCGAGTTATGTAGATTTCTATCTATTTAATAATAAGTAATAACACATATTATTATAATAACCACTATTATTAATGATTAACGGAGCAATTTATATCTTACGACACAACCATACTTTCAACACGGCGCGCGGCGCTTACATAGTAATTTCCAATTAGAAATCACGACTATATTGTCCACCATAATAATTAATACATAAAACTATAAAATAAATTTGATCAGAATAAAAAATATCAAACTTAACACAATCACGAACGCGCGCATTGTACATTGGCAAATGGTGAATATTCACATTCTGGCTAATTCAACGAGCATTCAGTATCGTTGCCAGGCGCAGGCGCTGGAGGCGGCGGCAGTGGCGGCGGCCCGCGAGGGCGCCGCGCCCTGCCGTCACAGCTCCGAGAAGAACTCCGGCGAGGAGTGTGGCGTGGGCGGTGCGTGCTGCGGCACCGCATGCTCCCGCCCCACCAGCGCCAGCCGCTGCTTGAGCACGTCGCGCTCGTGCGTCACGCGCGCCACCTGCAGCTGCAGCACGTGCAACTCGTCTTGTAGCGAACGGTTGGTCAACTCCAATTCTTGCCTCTGTTGTAGTCTTTTGGTGCGACAATTTTGTGCGTAGCCTCTATTTTTTAATGTACGTCGTTTTTGTTTTAACCGAGTGACGTCTTCGCGAGGAAACCCATGAAGTCGCTTATTGAGCTCTCGCACGCTTAACGTCATTAGTAAATCGTCACTTATGAGGTCGTCACCGCACGAAGACGGCTGATAAGATGGATGCGGTCCGGTGTGCGGCGACAGCGCCGAGCAAGAACTCGCCGGACGTAAACCGACTTGTTGCACACTGTGATCTTGTTCCCTCCACTCGCGTCGGTCCCACTCTTCGAAGTTGCCACAGGGTACTGTTCGCATGTCCAAAGGTTCTCGCATATGTGGAAGCCATATGACATCGTCGACTAGAGCCGCTCGACACGGACTCCGTCCGACGGGCGCTGGAGGTGTTTCTGGCGGTGTGCTCGGGTCGACAGCAACGGCTACATGCGGCTGGGGATAGGGCCCCGCGTCAGGCCACGGGCGGCACGCGCGGGCGCACGACGGTGGTGTTTCGACTAACTCGTGCCACCCGGCGCGCAGCGGCTCGCGCTTCACGAGATGATGGTCCTCCAAATGATCAAGTTCAAAGTTCTGCACATATTCGTCGGCTAGCTGATCGTCGTCACCGTCTCGATGGGGATGCGGTGGCAGGGTCTGCATGGCACTCGCCTGGGAGCAGTCCACGAGCGCGTGTTCCACCATGGAGCCGTGCGGGGCGCGCGCCGACCGGGAACCGACTGCCGTCGCCTCGCAGGGCGGTTCGAGACTCCGCCCTCTGGCCCAATGACGTTATGCGACGCGCGCACACTCTTATGAACATTTATTTGACGATCATAACTTAAATAACACTACTACATATTCCATTATAAATACAACAATGAAATAAAACACGTCTTGACACACATTTCTAAAACTAAACACACAAACATATTATATAGAGATAAGAGCAAGGCATAAGCAAGTATATCTAGGCATGTATTTTAATTTAATATAGGTAACACAAATTCAGTAACTACTTATAGGTAGGTAAGCATTATAGTACTTATAGTAAGTACTAATAAATATTATTTAATTTAGTATACAATACAAAAATAAATATTTTCCCCGCGATTTTACCCACATCTGCAGTTTCGAATTGCCTCGGCAACTTTCGTATTGGAAAGCACCCCCTTGCAGTATACATGCAAAATATCATAGTTTCCCCCTCATTTCTGTTCGTGAATTTCGGGACTCCCTCGGGAACTCTCTGATTCAGGATAAAAGTATCCAATATTACTCTGAGATACCTACCGTATAGATTCCTATTAGTAAAATATTTTTTTGAATCGCTTTAGTAGTTTCAGAGATTATTCCTATACAAAATATTTAACTTTTCTCTGTACAATTAATATGGATTAAATAGCTGTTTCCCGTGATTTTACTCTCATGATTTTCGGAATTCTTTCAGGAACTATTTAATAGGAAAAATTTTCGCTATGAAACTTTTTAACCTTGGTCGTTTATTAACGCTGTCAATTCAATGCGCCGCCGTAACGATTTTAAAATCGGACAAAAAAACCTTTCCGCATTTGTAGATAATAATATTAGTAGGTAAAAAAACTGCTTTAATTCAGGCATTATTATGTTTTACCTTAAATAGATACCCACAAAAGTATAGATACTTACATCAGTCAATACCCGAATATGCAAAGGTACCTACTGTAATAACAATGTTACTTTCTATCTACTGAGGCTTAAATCATATCACAATGAATATTTCTGTCATATACATATTATTATGTACACTCCAGCCTACAAATTACTTTATTCGTGCCAAGCAACACAAGCATCACAATTCACAATTTAAATGCTTAATAAAAAAATGATATAAGTAAAACCGGTGGCTACGTGTTTCGTAGCATTATCGCTACGCCGCGCCTACGTATCACAATCCGAATCTTGACAGATTTATTTTCTCATACCTAAATAATATAAAAATTCATGTTTTTTTTATTTGTCTGTTTGTTTGTTTGCTTGCACTTGCGCGAAGGTAGAGGTACCTACTCTTAACTTACCTACTATATAGACATAGTTTAAATTAGCTACTGTGGTAAATTAGGAATACCTTATCTACTAGAATTCTGAAAGTCACGCGGGTGAATCTTTTGAATAGAAAAACGTTAGTTACCAAACATATGTAAAATTTTATGATAATCGGTTGAGTAGTTAAAGCGTGAAAAAGTAACCGAAAGACAGAGTTGCCTTCGCGTACCTAATATATACAACGTGTTAATGAATTAACTGAAAACTAGAAAGTAGTTTGCTCAGAATCAACTAGCGAATCGATCGCACTATGTTTTAATATAGGTTATATATTTTCATTTTTATTAGCCCATGTCTAAATATTTATAATACAATATTTGGCGCGTACGCCGCCCGCAGCAAAAAAATTCGAACCGGTAGGCGCGGGCGTAGCGCTTGGAATTTCGTAGATAGGTCACCTCCAAACTAATTTTGAATAACTTTTAAAGTATAAATTTTTTCGACATAATATATTTTAATCATTATTGTTTATGTTTTTAAATGGGGTGTATCAGTTTTTCAGTTAATTCATTAACACGTTGTATAGTATGAGTATGGGCTTATTCATACTTATAATTAACATATTATTTGCTCTTACACACATTTTAACAATAGAATTGGATGTAGCTGAAGTTGGTCAAATTATAATTGCCAGTAGGTACTTAATGTTTGCTGGTGGCCAATGGAGGCAGGGCCCCGGCAGCGAGGAGGCTAACAGAGAACAAAGTGATTTCGCGCGCCACAGAGCACGGAAGGGTTAATAATAATCCGGTGCGTCTGATTTATACAGAAATACATTTATTTAAATTACCCACCGACGCACGCTACACTATAAACATCGTACCCTATCCTCGTTATCTTTTAATAGATAATATTAAACTTGTAAATGGAAATACCTCATTTTTGAATAACGAAACCAAAGATGGCTGTAAACCAAACAATGATGGTAGGTAGGTACATGTACATATTTATTTTAGGTTACTTTGTCCTCAACGAAAATTTTAACGTGCTTTATCATTCCTAATCAAACATACTTGCTGGATCTATAAGCAAGTTGTGCATATGTGGCAGGCAAATTTTAAAATTCATTCGTTTACAAACGATCGGTATTTTGTTAAATGTTAAAACAAATATACCTACTGAATATCTAGGTAGGTACCTACTGAATGCTCGCACATCGGCGATCGAACCCACAGAGAAATTAAATTAACTAGAAAGGACATGTATAGGCGGGGCGGGGTAGGCGCGCCTCGGTTGCAAAGGGAGTTAGAGCAAATGCTCTAACTTGCCCAACACTTCTTTTGGTAGAATCCCAAGTAGGTATATTTTCCACAATATTCTCATAACTATGAATTTTTAAAACAATGACTAAGTAAAAACGTAATCAAAAAGTGTTTAATACATTTCTTTACGTTAATGAATGTTTTAGTGCGTGATGAATACTTAGTTTGGTGTGCGAAAATCACCCGGCGACACTGGTTAATATTCGCCGTTAATATTCGATATTTACCGATCACAAGAATAATACGTTTTCATCGCTCACTTAGTTAGTCAGTCCATAAATTTTTTTTCTGACCATGAATGTAATGTTGATAAATAATTTTAATGATCAGTTGATCAGTATAAGGCGGCACTCGGCAACAGTGCAAGGTGCGAGGTGCAGGGTGCGGGTTGTAGGGGCAGAGTGCGGGGTGCAGGGTGCAGGGTGCAGGTTGCAGGGTGTGGGTTGCGGGGTGCGGCGGCCCGTGCCGACTGCCGGTGAGCTGACGCAGCCGCCGTTGTTTGCTCGCCACGGTCAACATTGTTAGCGCTCTGCCAGCCGAACAACTCGCGCCGCAAATGTTGTTACATGATTAACCCGCCGTATCCGTTTTACTTCATCTATCTACGAACACAATAGGTATTATCTATATAGCTAAGACATTAATTTACGAGGAGGTATACGTACCCACCTGTCTAAGTAGGTATAGTTCGTTAATTGCCCTTATTAAGCATCTATAACGACATGGGTTCTTTGCTTTTCAATTAGTGAGTGCCCATAGAATAAAGGCATGAAATTTAATTTTTCATTACTCATACTCGGAAAGTAGGTCTGAAGTTGCCTGAGAAGCGGGTTGAAAGTAACCCTTTTCAGCCCTAGGGAGAATCGCTTTCAACTGACAACTGTCAAATTATTAAAAAAAACTAGGTCTATTTTCACATTTCTATTGAACCATGTTTCAACTTTCTATAGATACAGCCAGCGCGATGTAAAATTGAAATAACGTAAAGTTTAAGTAGGTATTAACTAAAATAAAATTCACTCACTTTTTCTTAAGCTAATTCCTATTTATATTTTTTTATTTTCTTTAATTAATACTTAATAATTAAAGATAATATTTTTTTTAGGTCGCCACAATGTAAATAAAAAATACTGGCTGAATAGCTAGCCGGCCAAAGAAAAAGAAATAGGTGGGAAAGTGTCAAGCGACTATCCGATCTTCACTCATTTTTTCTTTAGCTAATTCCTATTTTTATTTTGACTTTCCTTGCATTCGTAATGAAAAGCACAGTGTTATCCTTGGGAGAAAGACTTAAATAAGTTACTTTCACCCCTAGGATAACAATGTACTATTACTTATGTATCTACTTAGGTATATACTAATATTAGGTATAAAGAGCTGTAATGTTGTTACCAATTGTATTTTGTCATGCCATGCAATAGTATTTCGTAGTCGATCGGTATCTTTACGTGGGTAAAGGGAACTTATCTATGTATACTAGATAATATTATAAAGAGCTAAAGTTTGTGAATTTGTGAACCGATTTTGAAAATTATTCTACCAATAGGTAGAATGTTACAATATTCTCGAGTGTCATAAGGGAAGGTACTTCTTATCGCGGAATTCCCGCAGGAACTCCGAAATTACCGCAGGTGAAACCGCGGGGAACAGCTAGTATAATATACCTAATTAGACAAGAAGGACTTATCTAACCTTCTCATAGATAGGTACATTAAAAAAGCATAGGTATTTGTAATATTAAAAACTACTTGTCTAGGTGACAAAACAATTCTTAATTTTTTTGTTTGTTGCGGCTAGGTCTATCCGAAACCGTTCCGTATCCGAAAAGGTTGAACCGATTTCGACGGGGTTTTCACTGGCAGATAGCTAATTTTATAAGAACTAACTTAGGCCACTTTAATCAGAGTTCCTGTGAATGCTGGTTGACAGTAAAGTAAGAGTAAACAAATAAAGATATCGTGGGTTAAAAAAAATTGTTTAAATTCAAATCAATTTAAAAGTTACAATAATTCTCCCTTCGGGGGTAGGTACGATTTGAGCAACCTTAATCTATATAATAAATTTTTGTCAGTTACACAATTTTTATACATACTTTAAACAGGTTTTTCACGATTGTATCTCTTTTCTACATGTACAATACATAGAGAGTTAGACTATACGTATATACCTCTTATGGATAGTGAGAAGTATTCAGACGTGTTCACCCACTCCTTCACCCATTCACCAACGTGAGAGCCGGTAGCGGGCGCTCGGGCTCCAGTGTCAGTCCCGAGGCGGAGCACGTTCGCGTGCTATCGCCGCCACTTCATCAATTGATCCGTCGTCCCGCTTCTGACGCGAACATCGATCTTGCTCTGACAATAGGTTACTCACTTGACCAATAATTTTGGAAAATGACAAAAAACTTTGGTAGGTAGGTACTTAAGTACTTCAATAAAAAAAGGATGCCTAAAGAACCAACTTTTTGTTTTTCGATTTTTCGAGTTTTCGGTTGTTCAGTCTATTTTTCATATACGGCCGTAGGCATTTTTCAAGATATTTTTTGAGAATGTAAATAAGTTTAGGCGCATCAGCGAAAGCTGCTAGTCTATAAATAAATAATAATAATAATGTATTTCTATAGGTAACATCGCCCCACCCTCGTTGTCAGACATGTCACAAGTAATATGTACCTATATAGGTATAGCAAATTTTATTCTGTTTTGTTGTATGTTATGTTATGTCATGTGTATATAGGTAGTAATTTTTTTCATCCCAAGTTATAGATATATCCCTAAAAGGGTGACTCTTAATTTTATTTTGTTCTAGATTATTTCACTCCAGGTACACCATTGAATAGCGGTTCACAGCATGCACTTTTGATCAATAAAGAACACAGTGGACAGACAAACAGACATTGGACAGAATGAAACTCTAAGGTTTCCGTTTTTGCCATTTGGCTACGGAACCCTAAAAAACAAACCCAGCAGCTCGTTCTCCAAGACACTTTTGCCCACATTCTCCAGTGGCCTTCATCTAGAATTCTAGATCTATTAACGTTCATTATCAGCACGTGTCACTGCCGAGTCAATCAGTCAGAGGTTGCACGCTCCGCCGCCAACTATATTAATTTTGTTTCTATCAAACCATTAATTGTTGCATAAGAGTAAATAATGAAAACTGCGTACTATTATAGGCGGTAAATAATTACATTTAAATACCTACTTGTTAGTTAATAACTAAGTAATAGTAGGCGTGCACAGTCAAAACCGTAAACAAATACTACAATTTTATCTAAATTTTCGATAGATCTTGAAGTTACCTATGTATGTGAGTTAGGTATACGTATTCTTGTTATAGACGTGAGACATTTTATAAATTTTAAAATCTATTTTTTTTGGATTGCTAGATATAACGAAATACCTACTGTAAGCACAAGTCTGCACCCGTGGCATCAAAGAAAATATTATAATTGGTTGTCTGGAAGAGATTGCAACTATGCGATAAGACCGCCATTTGCTTTCTCCTTTTCTCTAGGTACTGTAATATAGTTATTTTATGTGCAATAAAGGATTAAATAAATAAATAAATATAATTTTACTGCAAAACCAGTGGTAAACAGGTCACAAGTCCAAAAGTTCATTGTAATAAAGTAGGTAGGCATCTCTGGTCCATGCGGCTATAATTACCTTTTCAAAAACTACTGACTACTAATAATACAAAGCTGATAATATGTTAAAAATATAATTTAATGATGGTAAATTTACAATATTAAGTTGGCTTGATTTTAATGTACCTAAATATACTTAGGTACAGCCGCACTCAGGGTCATTTTAATGATTACTTAATTTTAAGCAAAGATTTTAAAAACTATACTGCCACACTCAGAGACTTTCTTTAAGTTGATTTTAATTGGCATTTAACTAAATTTAATTTAATTAATTAATACCAATTTATTCATCAAATTAATGTAAATTTACATCGATTAATATTAATTTAAAGAAAGTCTCAGAGTGCGGCAGTATTAAAATATTTACTTAAAATTACGTAATCATTAAAATGAGTGCGGCTGTTCGATGTAAGATGCATTAAAAAATACAGGTACCGGGTGATAACGACTATCAGATTAATAGGCACTGTAGAATAAGTGGACCAACACCAAGTTTTAGAGCATCATTTTAACCTTACATCGGTTGTCCATCAAAATTTTGATCTAAGATGTATGACCTGGATTTATGGACGCAATATCAATGGACGAAATTCAATGTAAAGTTAAAATACTGCTGGGAGAAGTAGGGATAAGCCCCTTGGTTATTTACATGCACATCTTCTACGACATTAAAAAATAATATCACTCTTTTCCAAGGAGCCTTTCACCGCCAAAATTTCTATAAATTATTGCAATAACAATACTACCATATTTACGTAGGCACACAATATAATATTAAAATATTCAAATAATTGACTTTTTCCAATCACACAATATATTTTAAAAATATTTTCAAATTCACCGATATAATATGATGTATATTAGGAGCTACGAAAAACAACCCCTTTAATCGTAGTATAAATACATAGTAAGTAATTTATTGTTTAATTGACATTTATTTTTGCTTATAATCTATTTGTTAACGTATTATATTATAAAATCTAAGTATTTTGTTTGTCATGATAATAATCTTATAAAATACGATCAATTTTGTAAAGTTGGTACAAAAATATGAAAAAAAGGATATCATATTAATAAACAACAATAATAAAATAACAAAAGGACTTCTGCGAATATATCTTTTTGAGCTAGTTTTTGATTTAGCATTAGTACTACTATCAGTAGGTACTATATCATACAAAAATATTTCTCAAAAAATAAATTATTTATCAGTCTCATAAATTGGTTGTTAATAACGCCAAAATTATAATAATATTTAAATTTATTCCATTTAACAACACAAAACGTGTAAATCATGCATAGAAAAACTTTTTTTTCATTAGCTCAAAAAAAGTTGAAGATATTCCATAACCTGAATATTATTACAATTCTTGTATTAATTGGAATTAATTCGACTGCAATAATATTCATAATTGTTAATGATCTATAATATAAATATAATTTTAATCATTAGGTATTTATTGCAAAAGGCAACGATGCACCAATAAATGCTCAAAATATAAATATTCTGATTACAAAAATAAAATTACTTAATTATAATTAATCTTTATAAACAATTAAGCCTCGTGTGATTTATAATAATAAAGTTGCATCAAGTTTCGTGTGGAATCATCAATGGATTTTACCCATTCAAAATTCTTCAAATAGATATCTTAAAACAATGAGAAACAATGATTTTTGAAAAAAATATACGCAAGTTTGCCAGAAAAAAACTAGTAAAAAAAGTTTTCGTAGCCAAAATACAGAACGCTAGAAGCGAATACTGCTCAGTTAGCGGCGATTGACTACAAGATTACTCCTTGGGTGTGAAATGAACTAGTGCGTAGTCGTGATAATACATCATGATGGCCAGGGGCTGGCCGAGGATGAGCGAGCTCCACACGATGATGTTGCCCCACCGCGGCCCGAGCCGTACCTCCGCCACGCGGGATATCACCGACAGCGGCGGCTGCGCCATCATGCCCAGAAACGCCCATATCCGAAACATTTGCAATGGCACGCTCACCTGTAACAAAGAATAGAGATTATAATTATAAAGAAGCGACACTCTCCGCTTCCTATCAATTTCATGCCTCCACATACTCCGCGAAAGTTTCTTGGTAAATTCCTCAGGTAAATTCAGAGGAAATATTGGCACATGTAATATGTATAGAACCTACATATGACAACTATTCAGTGACAGCTTACAGTTACTGTCAGCTCGCTGGCAACCTTACGATACGCACACACGTAGTAGTACGGGCGCCCAAGAGGGGATTTGTGGATTTGCTAAAGCGAGTCAGATGAACATAAGGGGGGTACCTTGCACCATGTTGAGTACCTCCACCAAATATAGGCCCTCTACACTGGTGGGTGCGTTTAGAATAACCGATCAGATTAGTAAAAAAAAATCGATAACTCGAAATACTCGAGCGCGTCACATTAAGATATGGTGGGTTAATTACATGCTGAGAAGTTTGAACGTGACGTAAGGGAGTTAAAGGATCACAAACTTGCAAAAAAAAAAACGCAACCTCGACATTCTCGAGCGCGGTTGATTTATTTTTTATTCTGAAGTAAATAACTCAAGGATAGCGGGAAAAATATAATCTGCCGATTTTCATAAGCCGAAGAAACAAAAATAGTCTTTAAAGTTTAGAACGAGCAGCTGCCGTGAAACATGTACCTATTCATGGGGGCTAAGATGTGCAACATGATAAAATTTTATCGAGCCATTTTATCGATTCTCGTCGACAAAGCCATACAATATGTATGTCCATATCTCTGTCTTTCTTTCCCTTTTACTTTTTCTCTATCTCTCACTCTCTCGCACCGTCCTCATACTCTTTCCGTCGCCATAACGTCATCACAGCATATCCCGGCGCTAAACGTGTCGAATTATAACTTTTTTTGGTCGGTTAAAATACATATTAAAATTAGTTAAGGTGAGTATTACATTGAACCTATAACCTTTCACTTAAATGTAATTTTTAACCGACTTCAAAATAGTAGCGTTCAAAGGTAGGTGTATTACTCCGCTCCGCGCCTCTCTCTCCCTTTCACTTTTTGTGTATCTCTGACTCTCTCACACCATTTCCACGCTGCTGTCCGTCGCTATGACGCCATTTTACTTTACAGCTCATCACCAAACAACGCGTTCATGTTATTATATGTATGTAAGACGCTCTGGCTTGTTTGTGCTTTAAAGTTAGTTTTGTGAATAATATTTTGTGAGCTTTTACATATTTCATAGAAATATGAAGTATGTTTTTTGTGAACAAGAAATAGCTCATAAAGTTATTAAACTTACGTCAGAAATAAAAAAATCTTAAACATAAATCATAATTTTTGTTTCTATCAGTCAGATTAATAATATCCCTTAAAATTATTGTCAGATTTTAAGCCAACATAACTTGGACTACAAGCTGAACCTTCTGTAAAATAATCTGACACGCTCGAGTATTTCAAAATTGAGATTTTTTTTGCATTTTAAAAAATTCGCTACTACCTTGCGTCACCTCCAAATCGGCAGATTTTCGAAGGGGAGCATTTTTAGGGTTCACTTAACATCCCCTTTGAATATCTGACGCGCTGGAGTATTTTTTTTTTCATTTTCTCCCCTTCCGGATGGCCACCCCCACCATGCAAATCGGCAGACGAATATATTATCGATATCAGAGACACCTTGGAGTATCTAAACTACAATATCTGACGCGCTCGAGTATTTCCATGTTACTACTTTTTTTACATTTTTGAAAGCCTGTAGAAGCTAAACCCACCGGTGAATGAAAAAACATCATATTATACCTTATTTTGTTTATACCTCCTAATCTTCAAAACCCAGTAGGTCCCAACGACGCTCGAGTTAATCCCGAATTAGCATCGGTATCTCTCGTACTTTAGGTATAACGCGAGTACGTACAAGCCGGCCGTCTTTACTTTTGGGGGCCTAAAATCATGTTACATGCGTTGATGGAAATATTGGAATTAATTCCAAGTCTTTGAAAGAAAGTAGAAATAGAAGTTATTTGGAGATAGTGACAAAACACAATTACAGACAAACTACAATTTACTAGATCTAACAAATAAATTGTATTTCATTTTTATATTAGTAAATAAATTGTTATCATTATAAAATGCTTTTTTAATCGGCTTGAAAAGTTGAAGTTTTTATAGTATGTTTTTATGTATGCGTTTTTTTCCCAAACCACACAACCGAATTCTAGTCTGATTTTGACATTCACATAAATATCATAGATGACCCCTGCAGTAATAGTTATCCTAGGGGTGAAAGTCTTTCTCCCGAGGATAACACTGTGCTTTTCATTACGAATGCAAGGAAAGTCAAAATAAAAAAAGGAATTAGCTAAGAAAAAATGAGTGAATTTTATTTTAATTAATACCTACTTAAACTTTACGTTATTTCAATTTTACATCGCGCTGGCTGTATAGAAAGTTGGAACATGGTTCAATAGAAATGTGAAAATAGACCTAGTTTTTTTTTTAATAATTTGACAGTTGTCAGTTGAAAGCGATTCTCCCTAGGGCTGAAAAGGGTTACTTCAACCCGTTTCTCAGGCAACTTCAGACCTACTTTCCGAGTATGAGTAATGAAATAGTATATTTAATTATAAGTGCGGAAAGCCTGTCATTGCAAAGAGTTCCGACAAATGTCTACCCGAGCCAGGCGCAGCCGAAGGTGAGGGTTGACAGTCGGAACTAGTTGCAATGACGGTTCCGCACGTGTACTGAACAACTATTTTTAATACAGTTACGAAAAAATTAAGCAATTTAATAAAATATCAAAAACACAACAAACTCAACTAAGTTCCAACTGTGATCAAGAGATGGCGCTAGTCGTATTAGTAATGCGAAATCTACGTTTCGCAATGCAAAAAGTGTGTCAAAGTCGTTCGCCATTTTTGACAGTTGGCAAAGAGAACGCACGAGTTCGGGAATGGTAAACAAAAAGCTCGAGTATGTAATAGCCCACATCCCGAACGCTAAACGTCCCTGCAATACGCCACTTTTTGAGCAACTGTATTAAAAAATAATATAAAATATTATGGTAGAATAATTGAACAACCACATTTTTAAACTGCGAACATAAGTGTGCCCAATGTTCACCTCACCGAAGGCGTCCGTCCGACGTTCAAAATTCAAGCTGATATCATCTAACAGAGATAATATATCAGTAAGAGCTCACACCGCTATCATCTCTAGGCTTGCCATCAGGTAGCGGCGGGGCGCGGGGAGGCACGATGTTGGCGGAAGGTTAGAGTGTCGCTAATCCTACTAATATTATAAATGTGAAAGTGTGGATGTTTGTTACTCAATCACGCAAAAACGGCTGAACGGAATTGCATGCACGTTGTCAGGGGTACAGAGGACATAGGTACTTTTTATACCGGAATTTTCACGGGAACTCCGAAATTACTGCGGGTGGAACCGCGGGGCACAGCTAGTATTAATTTCTCGCACGCTCAACAAACTTGCATGCGGGCTCACCAGATATTCGTGGAAGAAGGCCGATAGGAAGAAGACGACGGCACTGGCCGCCTTCTTGCTGTAGCCCATCTCGGTGATGGGGATGTACACGTGTCGCACCGCCCACGTGTGCACGGGCATGTTCCACGTGCGCCAGAACACGGCGATGTTGTTCGCGTTCCACCAGTCGCTGTAGAAGTTGCGGTCCGCGAACTGCAGCAGCTCGCCCATCAGGTTCAGGAACGAGTGGAAGCTCAGGTAAAAGAAGCAAAGCCATATCAAGTGGTTCGGCACCTGCGACAACGATTTCAATATCATCTATAGGTACATATAAAATGCTTTGTCCTGAATGACTGACTGACGGATCAACGCAAAGCCTAAACCGCTGATCGTAGAGATCTGAAACTTGGAGGGTGAGTTCTTTTTATGACGTAGGCATCCGATAAGAAAGGATTTTCCGAAATTCTACCCTTAAGGGGGTGAAAAGGGGGGCAAAGTTTGTATGGAATGATTCCGCGGGAACTCTCGAAATTATAGCGGGTGAAACCGCGCGGGACAGCTAGTAGATTATATAGGTATTTCAATATTACACTCTTCAATTAAAATCTAAATATTTATTTAAAAAACACAGTATTCGTATGTTTAAATAAAGTCATGTCAACATTGTTAATCTGTTTGTGGTCCTATTGATAGTAAATAAATAAATTAAAAAAAAAAATCTGCAACTGAAGTTGGTTGTTGGTTGAAGGTTGTTTTTAATACTTATCGGATATAATTTAACTGGGCCAACTGGGGAACCTTTACAATGAGTAAAACATTTTTTTATTTACATCATAATTACTTCGTGCAACACCTAATTGCAAACTACTCACGGATAGTTTTAGCAATCGCTCAGTGATTCTAATGTAGTCCATATGTGTGAAGGTGTCCATAGAGTTTTTGACTGAAGGGATCATCCACTGTTGGAATAACGCCAGAACAAGGTTCACGCCGAATATGACCTCTAGCAGCCTCTTGATCAGGAATCTCTTACGTATACTAAAAAAACAAATACCTACTTTTATCGACAGCATATAAGAACTGTATAAAATATACTAACTACTAGCTCAGAGTAATCATATATATACTACGTGCTACTAGCCAAAATATTATTATGTTCATAAAAAGCGACATCTAGTGCAGTAAAACTAAACAACTTAGTCGTAAGAGTAGAAAGTGCAAATGCTACGACCACGGAGCTACGAGATAGAGCCAACCCACACGGTGCGGTGCGGCTCAGGGGGTCGATTTTTGAATCGCTCGAATTACTATTCGCACACGGAATTGCAAGATTCACGCGTGAATGCTTAAAAAATGTATGAGGATTCGCACGTGAATTCGCTATTCCGTGCGTGAAAGTAATTCGAGCAATTCAAAAATACGGCCCGTGAGCGGCGCCGCTGCGGTATATTACATACAAAAATGCATTGTGGCCACATGGCGCCTTGCGGCGCGCTCCGGCGCCGCGCCGAGCTCGCATCGAAGTCGAGACGAGGCGGGAAGGGGAGTAAGCGGCTCGCTGTTGTTTGTCCTGTTCTGTCACGTAGCCATGGGAATGCCTACTCTTTTTGTCACCGCTGCGGCGCCGCGCTGCCCGTGTGGTCGCCAATGTGGCAAAATGGCTTGCGGCGCGGCGCCGCGCGAACTCTGCCGTCTGATCGTAACGACTTCTCGTAGTGTGTTTGTCAGGGTAGGTACCATTACAGAAAAATAATAGACGTTCCAAATTAATTAAAGTAATCCAAATTAGTTTAATTTGGGACGTCTTTTAATTTAAAAAAGTCAAGAAGAAGTCTTTTTGTCAAGAAGAAGATCACTTTTTCAAGAATTTTGCCGTGTATGTGTATTGTGTATAGTATACAATACAAAATATTATATACAAAACACGATTGGGTGGTTAGGTACTAGATAAATCATGCGTGACTATGTACTAACCGTGTGGTGCGAGGGAAATTCAATTCATAGCAAAGGGTTGGAGCCAACAAGAAGTAGAATAGATCTTTGAGGTTCAGGTTATCAGGATATTTAACAAGCCCAGCGGCAGCTGCTTCGTCGTTCTTTTCATCCTCTATACTCTCTGGAGACAAATTTACATTTCTCAAAAAAAAGATGAAAACTTAGCCTTCGTCTACTGCGACAGCAACCGATCCATAATAGAGAATGACCAGCATTAACCTGTGCCGGAACCCGAAACCGAATAACCCGAAAACTTTTAACACTGAACAAAATATAACACTATTTACAAGAGAAGGCAATGATAGAGGGGTATATTTTTACACAAAAACACGCAACACAAAAAATTACACAAAACACACATTAAAGCTTATATTGTGCAAAAAGCATGATGAAAATATACAATATAACAATTTTGTACATAGCACTAGGTGAATTAAATTAGTATACCTACCTACTTCTCAGAAAGCGTGTGCTTACACAATAAGCATTTACGTACGAGGCACTCACTAATTTTAATTTGGTAACATGTAACATAATAAATAGATAAGAAATAAGACGTAATAATCGTAACAGAACTAATATTAAAAATGAAATAAATGAAATTTATTAAATTTATTATAATATATTATACCAATAGTATATAATATCATACATAACAAGGAACAATTTATTATTTAATATTATTTGATCAATTCATGAAGTATATTTGTAAATAAAAAATTCATAACTATATAGCTGATGAAAAATGAATGCTATTGTTAACAATAAAAGAAAAAAATTAGGGAAATCCGGTCCCACCATATTTGATATAAATGTAAAATCAAAATTACAATGGTTAAGTTTCGATGTTAGGTAAAACGGGCTAAAGTCACATTACAAAGAGCTTCGCTTATCGCTAAGAGCGAAGTAACTTGCCGAGTGACTGTACTGTACTGTGTGTTCACTAGAACAGAGTACAGTAGGGAGAGCACGAATTTTTTCGCTCTCGTTCTTTCGATATCGAGCGTTTTTTTTGTATGGAAAATGAACAGCGCCATCTATCCAGTGTCGTTCATTTTCCATACAAAAAAAACGCTTTGACATTACGACGCGACGATATCGACAGACGAGAGTGAAAAAATTCGTGCTTGGACAGACATAATATTATTGCATACTATCGTCGCAGCTGGCCACACTGCAAACGATGCGATCCGGACGCCCCTAGGTAGGTGCCTAGCTACTCACCTTACGATGCCAGTATGGCCAGCTGCGATAGTGCCTATCAATATATTGTCTGTACCCCGAGCATGAATTTTTTCGCTCTCGTCCTTTCGATATCGAGCGTTTTTTTTTCTATGGAAAATGAACAACGCCATCTATCCAGTGTCGTCCATTTTCCATACAAAAAAAAACGCTTTGACATTACGACGATATCGACCGACGAGAGCGAAAAAAAACGTGCTCAGCTTACTGTTCACTAGGATTAGTCACTCAGCGAGCTTCTTGGCTCTTAGCAATAAGCGAAAACCGTTGTAGTGTTAGCCTTAAAGATAATATGGTAGCAAGGTACAGAACCAAATGACACGGCCGCATTGCATTTTTGAGGCTCTGTAGCTCAACTTACAGGATCGGGTTGAATGCCATTTTGCCAGTTTTTTCGGTTTAGCCGGGAACGGATTTCCTTCCATTTCGTACTGGGTTTTTGTTTGATCAGCAGTGTGTGCGTCGGCGGTGAATCGTGATAAGGCTCCCCTGCATTCACGTATGTATCTAAGTATGTTTAGTATGAATATTGGAAATTCAATTAACAATGATGTGTGTAGGTATATATTTTTTTTGTTTGGTGTATAATAAAGAGTGATCTATCAACCTATATTCTTTTTTTATAATACATTATTTAAAAATATTATTCTATTATATCTGTATGCGAATGTGTGTACAAATATATATAATATAATTACATAATTTTTATTAAATGCAGTGCGAAAGAAACACAACCGTGCCAAAGTTGAAAACCATTTTAATAGGTACACTTACGCTCATGTTCAGCATTTATTAGTTCATCTGTAAATTGATAATTTCACTGTGATAAACAGAATGTACTCTACATTCACCTAAAATTATAACCTCAACATTTATCTATCTACAATAATATATAGATATATATACATATATAAAAAGCAACTGCCGTGCGCAAGTCTCCCAAAAACTCGAAAATAGCTGGACCAATTTCAATAACTTTGCAAGGACAAGGTTTGTATTAAAGAAAATTAGGAATTATGAAGTTCACCCAGGTAAAACCGCGGGCACAGATAAATAATCTATGAAAAGAGAACTTGCGTAATTAGACTGAACGGATTTTATTTAAAATTATAAAATTAGTAGGTAACGATTTTAAATTCGTTACTTTTGTACCGTTTTGTAAGTATGAGTTGAGTAGGTACCAATGCCCGCAAAAACGGCAAAAAATTATGCCCGCCAAAGGTAGGCTTCAATTAATACTATGAAGTAATCACGTCCGCTCACACAAAGATACAATATTTGATCCAGTTTTATTACACAAAATGGCGAGATCGGAGTCCGATAGTTTAATAAAGTCAATATAACATTGTTTTAAAACTATTGCAATCAATTCTACAGTCTACCTATATATGCTGATTCTGAAAAATAATTTTCTTAAAAAAAATATTTAATCCTTCTAAACCTACCTGGCGCCTCACAGAGTGCCAGAGGAAATCCCAAAATTCATGTGAATAAGACCAAAGGCAACAAATTACTTATAGATTAGATTAGATTAATTTATTTCGCTTTTACAATAATAACATTGTATACACATTCATATATACTAGTGTTATCCGTAAGAGGGATCGTCATTTACAATTCATAAGTATAAAAATGTATAATAAAGAATTTTTGACATTCTTTATTATTACTATTATTTAGATTGACATGTTTATACTTATGAATTGTAAATGACGATCCCTCTTACGGATAACACTAGTATATATGAATGTGTATACAATGTTATTATTGTAAAAGCGAAATAAATTAATCTAAACAAAATGTATATATGTATAAGTACACAACAGTCATAATTCAGTACGTTCCTTCGCAATTAACTATCCAAAGTGTATTATGACCATATAGGTACATATAGGTACAGGTATAAGTAGGTACTTACTCCAGTTAGGTGCAGAGAGACTCTGTCTCCTGAGTTTTATATTGGATTGTTTTCCTTTCACACCACACCTGCACCAATGATTAGTCTGTGCGTAGCTCCACAATTTCAAAAAGAGCACTAGGTATATCATACAAACAGAGGTGATACCCACTGAAATTAATCAAAAATTAATTAATCATACTAAAATACTAAGTATAAAATGAAAAACAAGATTTTTTTAAACCAAGCACTAATATTGCTGTATTTTTATACAGAGTGGAAACGATGTGTCCCGACGATTATTTCGTAAATAAAGATATTGCTAAACTTTAAAGTGATATGGAGTCTGCATCGTTTAATGCATAAAATGAAAAAAAACTCGATGACTTCGTAAATTGTACTTTTACGACTTCCGTACTTATACTATGGCACGGTTTTATTCATCGCCATCGCCATGAGTTTATGGGACACATGCAGGTGATGTTTTTTTTTTACGTATGTTTATTATTTTTATTTATTATTATGTTTTTTATTAGTTAAGGCGTAATGAGTAGTGAAAGCGACTGAAAGCGTAACAAACTTATATTCGCATTTTAATATTTTGATAAGGATCTGCAATATTGATATTATAATTACTACAATACAAACTAACTACAAAATTATAAATGCGAATGTGAGTTTGTTTGTTGCGCCGCGCCTTCACGCTTTATTCGCTCAACCGATCGTCAGAAAATTTTGGATACACGTTGTCAGAGGTACAAAAAAGGAAGTAGAGTACTGTATACCCAAAATTCCCGCGGGACCTCCGAATTTAGAACTGCTAGTTTATCTAAATACATACCAAAACTGAAGTCATGGCCCTTAAAATGCAATACAGTAACTGGTAATGTAATTAAACATAACAAGTTTGATATTTGCAATGCATTTCCTATCCTCTCGGAAAATATATTCTGAAACAATAAATAAGTACATCAAACATCAGCAGATTTCTGGATAGGTATCTTTATTGATATAGATTTAACACTTACCACCGTAATACTCTTTTCAATCAACAAACTAAAGACAGCCGGCACTACACTAACTGTAAGAGTAAAATATAGATAATATACGATGGTAAACTAAAACAAAAATAGCTTAAATGATTCCCGAGATAAATACGGCTAGTTCTAAGGCTATTAGGACAGCAAGATAGTACTAGCAAACTGGCTCTACGTATGCAGAACTCACGTGAAAAAACATTATTCGATTCGATTAGACATTCCTGGCATTGCGCAAATCACTCTAGATGCTATTCTCTAGACAAATCAGGATAGATCACAGCAAAATGAACTAGCTTAGCTTTAAAAATAATAGTGGGATCTCTTTAAAAGTATCTTACATTTTCATCCATTGAACTTTCGACCTTGAAATAAAAATAAAAATGGACCCTTTAATTGTTATGTTACTAATATAGAAATGGTAGTTAGGCCCCAGGTAGTGGCGTAGCGTAGGGGGGGAGAGTGCAGTCCGCACCGTACGGCACTTTGATGGGGGCGGCATTCATAGGTGGCGGTTAAAGAAAAAAGGAAAAAATAACTGTAAAAAGAGTTGATATGCTTTAATTGACGTTTTTTCGGTAAACTTTTGTTCTTGTTTGTTACCATATATCAAAGTTTATATTCATTTTTAAATTTTTTTATGTATAAGTATGTTTTTCATAAGCGATGTCAAAACATTTAATTTTCACTTATTTAGTTATTCAATAAAATTACCCTTTTCACCATGCCCTATTTTTTTGTAATCAATTGCAAAAATAAGAGGGCAGCAAATTTAGGATCCACACCAAGTGCTAGTGACCAAGCTCAGGCTATGCTACTAGCCCCAGGTAATCTAAAATGTTTTGTTTAGTGTTGACACTGAAAAGTGTATGAATTGATATTTTTATAAAACTCATTGGTGTGACAAAGAATGTTAAATGGTGACTGTGTTATGGAGCCATGTTGTGCACATGCAAAATGCAAAAATAAATACATTTAAGTATGACAGCCAGTTTAAATAACACATTTTTTTTCTGCATTTTAAAAATTAAATACAAATAATATTAATCAAAAAGCATCTTCACTTCTTGGTATCAATCAATTATCTCAATTTTATTTTTAAATGTATTATGCTATGCACCTTGTGTAGTCCTGTAGTGACACTCATTATAATAATTATCAGCATAAACACAGCTTACACAACAGCTTACTCAAATGATAAGATAATGGTGAAGCATACCCTTCATTTCAATGTTTTCAAGTGGTGTTATAATATTAAAAATGAAAATGATGATAAAATTATAAATGATACATTATTTAGAACTTACTAAATACTTACAAATCAATAATATCACAGATGGGAATTGTTGGTTCCGTCCCTCATTATAACCTGTTAATACTATAAGCCATTCTATAGGATTTACAAGGAAACCATACCTGTAACATTAAGTTCACAAAATGTATAAAGAGATTTTTACAGTCTTTTTTGGAATTAATATATTTTATTTTCTATTATCAACAACTAAATATGTAATGTAAGTAAAACCTTTTAGAATTTAAAGTAGGACAGTAATCAAATAAAACTTTTCATCTTTTTTTTTAATTATTCTACCTAAAACACACTAGAAACTCACTTTAGGAAATTTTCTAGGCATAATCGAAGACCACCAATACTCAGCATGAGAAAACCCCAATTTACCAACCCAGTGAAATTTGTAAACTCTGAACTCCAAGAGAACAATGAATCCCTTGGTTTGTGGCATCTGAAATTGCAACACACAGGCGATATAAGAACATTGAATTTTATTGAATTTGATAGTTAGGAATTTAATATGGACAGTATCTTTTGTAATTCATATCAATAAATGGACTTTAGAATAGTACATAATAAAATTCCATTGCATTTTGTAGTGATAGTTGAGCTGGGATTACTCAACTTCTAAAGGTCATTAACCTTGAGATTACATTCTAAAATCATTTAAAATTTCAAAGGAAGTTTTCAATGAAATCCTCAAGTGTTTTAAAATTTTATGTGATTTTAATTAGCATTGTTACTTATTTCAAATTGTAACATACCACAGCTACTACTTTACTTCAGGTTCTAAATTTATTTAACCTATCACAATCTATCAACTAGGGAATCAATGGTTAAAGCAGAATTTTGATTTAGGCAGTAACAATAGCTCGAGATTACATTTAGGAGGGCAGCCATTCAGCTGACTGTGTGTGATGTTTGGTATGTTTCTAGTAGCATATCAACTCCTAAACTGTGATAGAGATGCGAGACAATTTTGATGATAATATTGATTCTTTATAAATAAATTACCTGAGGATCGGTATTGAATCTTAAATAGAAAACGATAAAAAGTGATTGAAGGGTAAATAATTTTTCAATATTGTCGATTTTTCAAAGAAGTTTTTAGAGTTGTCATTGCCCAATGGCCAAAGGAGGGCCTTTGCCCTAGTTGTGATCATGGGCAGTGACAATAAATTCCAAAATATTTATAGTATACCTCTTTACTGAAAGAAAATTGACGACAATCTACAATAAATAATAGCGAATAAAAAAAGTTTTGGAAGGACTGTACATTAAGCACCCTCGATTTTTAATAGTTACAATTTTTTTTTGGATAGAATAGTGTGTTTATAGTGTATTTCTCAAATCCGCAAATTACGGAAATTCATAATTTTCGAGAAAAAAAAATAATAAAAACCTTACTCAATTTACGATAATATTTTGACTATGGCGCTTCGCCGGCCGCTACCGCGGCACGCTCGCTGCGCTCGCTCGGCTCGCGCGACTTCGTCAACAGTGCAAACCTAACCTAACCAACTCAAGTTTAACAAATTTTCATTTTCATTAGCAAATTATAATAATCAAAGATAATAAATAATATAATCACTTTATCCGAATGTAAAACGAAACAATTCTTACAAAGTCAATGGCAAATGGTTGACACATCGCGGAGTTTTGTATGAAATTGTGAAACTTTAGTATTTTTTTTCTCGAAAACGATGAGTTTCCGTAATTAGGGATTTTATGTGAAGTTATATTAAGCAAAGTCCCACACACATAAAAAATATGAAGCTCTAAATCGCGGGTGCTTATTGTACAGTTGAGCCAAAGTTTTAATTATATTGTATCGATTCTAGTTCATCAGACTCAAGGGGGAAAAATAATACAAAAAGTAGGTATAAGACAATAAAAAAGATATAAGTACCTACACTAACCACAAGTCGGACCGCAGAGAAAATTAAACTTACGGTTTATCAAATTGCGATTTCCTTGCTTTCCTTTCCTTTTCAGTTATTTCTTCAGCTCTAGTCACACTTTGAGCTCTTCTATAACGGAGAGATTTTTCTTCTGTATCAGAAACCATTATTAACTAAAAGACTCAATCTTCTTAATTTATAACGTCTATAGCAGTATACCGCAATAACTTAGTAAATATTGACGATGTTTCAGTATTTTATGTGGTATTCTTTAATCTGAATTTGAATATTATTAAAATCAGCTGTGGGAACCAGGAATCTCAGATTAACTAGACATATGTCTAAAGCACAAATTAACTAGACTTATGTCTGTCTAAAGAATGCAAAACATGTCACACGATATTGTACGACACCGGAATGTACAGCACAAATTAACTAGACTTGATGTACAGCACTGGAATGCGCGACACTGAGGCGCGTTCCGTGGATTCGCACGAATGCACTCCACAAACTACTTAAAGATACTACTGCGCTCTCTACCCGTTCTGTGGCTTGGTTAAATTTTACTCTGACAGCTGTCAGAGTGTAGTTTCACCCGTTCCGTGGCTCAGAGTGCAACGACCAAACAACCATCTCCGAAGCAGGTTAATTTTCACTCTGACAGCTATGTATTGTTTATGAAGTGTCAAAGTTTGCGCCAAAAACCGGATTCGTCGAAAAAGAAATCAATCGGAGTTCTAACAAATAAAGGGAAGGTGTCGAAGTCACAAAAAGTTTATAATTGGATTAAAAACAGTCTTATTTGCAATGTAAGTTAAGAGAAAACAAATGGCGCCTGAAATTTCAAATATTTTGAGGTTACAAAAACAACTCGATCGTTCTGTGGCTTGGTTGCAACTCAAATGAGTGAAATTCTAACCGAACAACTGCGCCCAAACCCACGGAACGCATACCTGGATTGTACGGCACTGGAATGTACAGCACCGGAATTGGTGGCACTGACACCGCAACTATTGGTCGATGAAATCACACCTCCTTTCTTTGTGCTCGTTTACATTACTTACCTAAATACTGGGTCAAGTTACTGTCGAATAGGGCACTGATATTTTATGTTAGATCTGTTTGTTGAAGTAAGTAAAAAGTAATGAGAACATCACTGTCGGGGCCACAATATGAACTGATTATAAGGTATTATACCCCGCCATTCTTGATTAGGTTAGGTTCGTACTGATGACCCAGGTCTCGCGAGCTGAGCGAGCGTAGTGAGCGTGCCGCGGCAGCGGCCGGCGATGTGCTAAAGACAAAATAAGGTGACATTTAATTGATCAATTCTTAGATGTGGTCACGACATCGTGATATATTATGTAAAAAAAAATAATATAGAATGAAGAAAAACATCAAACATATAGAAAAAAGAATAGCACAATAACAAACATATAGAAAAAACAATAGTACCTAAAAGAAGAATAATTGGACATAGATAAGCAATAGCGTGTTAACCCACATTGGAGAAATTGTGAATAAAAATTTTTTTTAAATTATAGCGTCATTTTGTGAAGAGATTATTTTATGTTTAATAATTTCTTAGTATTTAAACAATGTAAGAAGATAAAATTAATAATTAAAAACGTTCTATAACTCTTATTACAGCGGTTTGTATTAATAACTTCATTTTGTGGGTTAACATGTTATTACTTAAAAAGTTATTAAGTTATTAAAAAGTTATTGCTTAAAATGTTATTAAAGTGATAAATAATAATTACGTTACTAAATATTAAACTTGGACTGATTGTTATTTGAACTTCCGTCATATTTTGAGATAGTAATTACTAAAAACTACCTGTATGAATACTAGTAAATGGAGCACGAAGCCGGCTAAGCCATGAAATCCGGTGCCACCAATTCTGGGGTCGTACAATCTCGTGTCGTGCATTCCGGTGTCGCCTATTCCGGTGCTGTACAATACAGGGACTCATCAGCTGTAAAAACTAGAAACCGCTGAAAATATATTATTAATATATACCTATATTAATATTAATAAAAAACTTCAGAAAATGGAAAATATGCGTTGACTGTATGCACTTAGTTTCTTTTGCCTTCTCTGAAAGAGGTAAATGTTTCCTAAAAAAATAAAAGTGACGTCATGTGTCAAGCTTGGCTGTGATTGGTGTTTCGTTGCCACGTTCCGTTTCACAAAATTAAAAGTTGAATATTTTGGAAACTATTGAATTTTTTTTAGTAAATCTTTCACGATAACGCTTTTCTAAGGCTCTATTTTTGAAATATTGACATAATTTCTTATTATAAATTTCATGCAAGTACCCTATTATTATTCTGAATATTTATTCTTCTGAGCATAAGTCTGTAGTATCTCTAAGTAGTTTGTGTCTAGAATCTAGATCAGGGATGTCCATTTAAAAAATACATCAATGTTTTTCCGATGCATCAATTGAAACGTGTTACATCGATGTTTTGCGATATATCGAATTAATACATCGATGTTTTCGATGTATCGATTTAAAAAAAAACAATTACTAAGATATTATTTATATTATTTAGACTATATTTGTCACAAAATGTAGGATGATTAATATAGAAGGATATTAAATTTTAAAAAAATGAAACAATTCAGTTAAAATTACACCATCATAATTGGGTATTCTACAAGGTATGAATATCAAAATTCTAATTAGTCCGTCAGTTAGAAAATAAAAAAATAATAGACACGTATTTTTTGCTTTTTCAATTTAATGAAAATGAACATAGATAAAGCGCATTAAAGTTTAGGGTGGGGGGCTCGTGACGTCAATATTCATTATAAGCGCCATACAAACCACACAGAATTGTGACGTCACGCGAAATTTCAACTCAATGTATCTCTGTTATTTTTTGAGTACGTAAAAAAAGAAAAAATACGTGTCCAATATTTTTTACTAATCTACACGCGGACTAAAA
Organism: Zygaena filipendulae; assembly: GCA_907165275.2. Classification (NCBI taxonomy): domain Eukaryota; kingdom Metazoa; phylum Arthropoda; class Insecta; order Lepidoptera; family Zygaenidae; genus Zygaena; species Zygaena filipendulae. The sequence goes on from OU015649.1 coordinate 8,443,242, forward strand.
AAAAATTTTTTGTCAAGTAGCCAATTCTCATCATCACCACTATTCACCAACATAAATACTTATAGTTTTACAAGCAGATGTCAATGCAACAGATTATAGAATACAAGGAAAACAAAACAAAAGAAACTAAAAATCCCAATATTTGCTTTCTAACCTTTGAAGAAATAAGATTTTATTAACCCGCTTTCCTTGAATTCTGTTGTGTTGTTGATTTAAAACTTGTGAAGCTTTAGAAAAATGTATCTCTGATGGTACTGATGAGCTGGCCACCATTGTTAAAAAATTATAAGCAATTTTGTATAATTTCGGAAACTGTTGTTTATAATCGGCTCACACTTCTAGGGGATTTTCTTTAAGTCTGTTGACCGGTGTCCTCAAGTGGACAGACAGCTCATCAGAAACACATTCTTCATTCTTTTTTTCTCACGAATTTAAAGAGCTTACCTTACGGGGCCTGAAGTTAACCAAGAGTAGCATGAGATGTTCATTGGATGCATTGAATGAAATACATCGATATATCATAAAATATCTGAAGTAACTGATACATCGGATTGAGTCGATGCATCGAAACGTAAACATCGATGTTTTCGATGCATCGATGTATATACAGCAACCCTAATCTAGATATTTTCTGTGGTTCAAACTCATTCAAACTTCAAACTTCAAAGATCTTTCCTTTTCTTTCCTTTGCGAGGTCATGAGGATCCAGTAGTGCCAGTGTTGTATTCGATTCTTAGAAAATCTACGGAATATGATACAAAAATCGCTACAAATTAATGAGATTTGTTAAAACTTATCTCTAATTTATTGTGTGTAGTATCAATTAGGAATATCTGGGCAAAAATGAAGATTTGGACGTCTGAACACACCTTCAAGTAAGTTAACTAAATTGATGAGATGCAATTTGAGATGATTAGTAGATATGTAGGTACCTACTCGTTTTAAATTTCTATATTATGTTTGTTGCATTTTTTTTTAAGTCATCCCTGGGAGACAGTTGCACAAGCAGCATGGCGGAAGTACCCTAATCCAATGAATCCAGCGGTCACAGGCACGGACGTGGTCGAAAGAAAGGTGGAAGACGGTGTACTCCACACTTATAGACTCGTCAGCTCCCAGTGGTTCTTTCCTAAATGGGCTCAAGCTGTATGTATATTTATCTAATAATTGACACTAAATTATAAATCTGCAGTGCATTACGGTTCTCTTGCAGTTTTGTTTTAAAATGTTGATAAATTTTTACACTCCCAGCTTAAAGGTATGTAGTATATCAGTTTTTACACTGTTTTAGTAGCAAATGGCCATCTAGCTTTTAAAATATACTAGCTATCCTCTGTAATTACACCCATATCAATTTTGTCCTGCGGGGAACTCTGTGAAAACTTCTAGGCTGATATCTATTATTTATAAACTATCTGCCTGCCAAATTTTAGCCTCATACCTATATCAAGAAGTTTTTGAGATTGTATGTTTAGTGAGTGACCTTTAGCTTTTATGTATATTATTATTTATGTATATATAAATTGATTTACAGCTGGGTGAGCTAACTTTTTAGAGAAATATTTTGTCTACTCTAAATACACAGTACCTATCGACTCACAAGATCGATTACAGCTTGTACTCTGTGTAACCTTGTACTGAAAGTACATTTCATATAACTTGTATAGTTATAATTTTATTGTAATATAAAAAAATACCATGCAGGACAATTCAATAATGTTATAAACTTAATCAACTTTGCAGATCATAGGGACTGCCAAGATATGCTATGCTCGTGAGAAGTCTGAAGTGGATCCAAATGAACGGTTGATGACACTAAAGACAAGAAACCTCACATTCTGTAGATTCATTGCTGTTGATGAAACTGTTAAATACACACCTCATCCAATGGATCCTTCAAAAACGTTACTGAAACAGGAAGCTGTTGTAACAGTCAAGGTATGCATTTTTATCACAACATCAAAGCACTCAATGATTTCTTTAATATATTATCTCAGACAGACTTTTTTTTTCAGTACAGTATTCTCATAGATATTTCATGCCTATAGTTACCATAGCCTTTAAAAATCGAAAATGTGGTATAGCATAAATACAGGTGTCTTTAAAAAAATTGTAGGTTCTAAATTTTTCAAGTGGGTGTGGATGACTTAGTCCGAAACTACAAAGAATATCATATATATTTGAATTGGAATAGCAAAAAATGCTCAAAATACTGCTTAATCTGTTTTTTAGGGTAACATACCTCGAAAGAAAAAAATAAGGCTTATAGAATCACTTTGTTGTCCGTCCGTCTGTCTGTCTGTCAAACCTTATCTCGGTATCGTGTGAAGGTATATAGTTTAAATTAAATCCATATACTCAGGTCTACAGTCCCTTGAAAAATTCAGTCCTGTGGAAAATTCAGTTGACTTCAAAAAGATACTGCTGATTATACCTCAAAAAATGTATATTTCAACACTCAATAAAATCACAATTTATAGGGTACTTCCCGTTAACGTAGAACTATAAAATTTGGCAAGTAATTAATAAAAATAATGATTAATTTGATTAATCTATAGTTGCAGAATTAAAGTAGCCTCTGCCTGATCCCAATGATTATTCTGTAATAATGAACTCCATCCAAAATTGCTATTTTATGATTAATTGTTGTGACTATTTGTCTGATCGGAGTTACAGTCTCCTGAGGCTGACTATCTAGATCTGTGGTCGTCAGACTGTGATCTGTACTACAATTGAAATGAAATGAATTTGAAATTAAATTAAATGAATTTATTGAATAAACTTCATTACTTATCTCTAATATGAAGAGCTGCTGGCTTCCGATGTAGGATAAACCTGTTTTAGTTATTAGTAGATTATTATATAATTAGTAGATAATAACAATGTCAATTCCGATTTTACACATTATATTATGTAACTAGCTGTGCCCCGCGGACCGCGGTTTCAGCTGCGGTAATTCCGGAGTTCCTGCGGGAATTCCGGGATAAAAAGTACCCTATGTCCTTCTCTGTACCCCTGACAACGTGCATGCTTAATTTCATGCAAATCCGTTCAGCCGTTTGTGGTGTTAGCCGTGTCTTAACGTTATGTCATATAGGCTATACCTGCCTAGGAGTATGGACTACAATCGTACCAAGTTTCGTTAAAATCACTTCAGTAGTTTTTGACCCATGTGTGCACATACAGACAGACAGACAAAAAATTTACTGATTGCATTTTTGGCATCAGTATCGATCACCATTCGTCCTCCAATATTAATTTTGAATATATATTCAACTAGTTGTACCCCGCGGTTTTACCCGCGTTAATTTCAGAGTTCCCGCGGAAATTCCGGGATAAAAGTTTAAAGTACCCTATGTGTTAATCTGATGTATAAGCTATATTATTGTGAAGTTTATTTAAATCCATTGAGCAGTTTTTGCGTGATAGAGTAACAAACATCCATCCATCCATACATTCTTACAAACTTTCGCATTTATAATATTGGTAGGATGTGCAGGATTGACCTCTCTACAGTTTTTTATAAGTATAGATGATATTTAGGTTATTACCCTCAAGAAACGACCTAAAAAATGAAAATTGATTGGTGGTGTCAATTATGTCTTAACCACTGATTTGCGTTCCGCAGTGATACCTCACATTGTCCTATGTGAGGCTATGTGGCCAATGAGTCGTGACCAGAAAATTGTGACAACCACTGATCTAGGTGATCATATTATGTAAAACCTTACTCCAGCCTTGTATTATGTATCTATACTGTTATAGATCGGTCTAATGATAAATATCTTATTATTATAAAAACTTAGGGCAAATGTACGATCTCGGACCTATTGTCCATTAAGTTATATTGTAATAGGTATAATTTATGTTATATAAAATTAGTGCTTTCACCTCTCAATGTACGAGTATAATACAATACAGCTGTGTCTTTAATCAGTAGGTATTTCTGATAAAATATCGCTGAAGATATTTTTATTTATGCACATAAGTGACAAGACGGCACGTGTAGTTTCATCGCGATTCACGTGTGTATTGTAGAGATCTACGTTGCGCCCGAGCGACGGCCGGCACTGGCTGCGCTTGGCATTTGGTTATACTTACTAAATAGGCACGTAATTAGATACATGACCTTGACAATTGGTAGTGAGTGCAGACTTCGAACTCGGGCTCTCGGGCTATTTTTACGAGACATGTTTGTTCCTTTTTCTTGTAATTTGTTTTTTTATTTTCAGTTGATTTTGAATAATAGGCACTTAGTTACTGTTCTGTTACCTACATAGAAAATAAGTGTCATTAATTAATTCATCGTTTAGGTACCAATCATGCTACCTTTATTAATTAATCATAATACAATATCATTTAGGTATCTACGATATAACTTTTAACCTTGAATGAGTTTAAATACTTTCAACAAGCTGTGATCAATTTTGTATCTGATAAAGAGATTGGATTTGTATTTATTTATATTTTTTTTTTACAGGATATGCCTTTCAAAAGTTTTGTTGAAGATGCTTTAGCAAATGAAATATCACAAAATGCTCTCAAAGGTCGGCAGGCTATTGTTTGGGTAGTTGGCAATTACGTCTCTGAGTTAAAGACTAATGAAATTAATAGGTAGCCTTAACACTTACCCCTTATAGTACGCGAGATACCGATGCTAATTCGGTAGACACTCGAGCGTCGTTGGGACCTATTGGGTTTTGAAGATTAGGAGATATAAACAAAATAAGGTTATATGATATTTTTTCATTCACCGGTGGGTTTAGCTTCTACAGGCTTTCAAAAATGTAAAAAAAAATAGTAAAATGGAAATACTCGAGCGCGTCAGATATTGTAGTTTAGATACTCCAAGGTGTCTCTGATATCGAAAATATATTCATCTGCCCATTTGCGTGGTGGGGGTGGCCATCCGGAAGGGGAGAAAATGAAAAAAAAAAACATTTACTCGAGCGCGTCAGATATTCAAAGGGGATGTTAAGTGAGCCTTAAAAATGCACCCCTTCGAAAATCTGCCGATTTGGAGGTGACGCAAGGTAGTAGCGAATTTTTGAAAATGCAAAAAAAAAATCTCAATTTTGAAATACTCGAGCGTGTCAGATTATTTTACAGAAGGTTCAGCTTGCAGTCCAAGTTATGTTGGCTTAAAATCTGACAATAATTTTGAGGGATATTATTAATCTGACTGCTAGAAACAAAAATTATGATTTATTTTTAATTTTTTTTTATTTCTGATGTAAGTTTAATAACTTTATGAGCTATTTCTTGTTCACAAAAAACGCACTTTATATTTCTATGAAATATGTAAAAGCTCACAAAATATTATTCACAAAACTAACTTTAAAGCACAAACAAGCCATTTCGTTTTACATATAATAACATGAACGCGTTGTTTTGTGATGAGCTTTATTATATAATATATATATAATTACATTAAAGTGAAAGGTGAACCTATAGTTTGATGTAATACTTACCTTAACTTATTTTAATATGTATTTTAACCGACCAAAAAAAGTTATAATTCGACACGTTTAGCGCCGTGGTATACTGTGATGACGTTATGGCGACGGAAAGTAGTGTGAGGACGGTGCGAGAGAGTGAGAGATAGAGAAAAAGTAAAAGGGAAAGAAAGACAGAGATATGAATAGGTACATGTTTCACTGCAGCTGCTCGTTCGATTCGAAGACGATTTTTGTTTCTTCGGCTTATGAAAATCGGCAGATTATATTTTTCCCGCTATCCTTGAGTTATTTACTTTAAAATAAAAAACAAATCAACTGCGCTCGAGAATGTCGAAGTTGCGTTTTTTTTTTGCAAGTTTGTGATCCTCTAACTCCTTTACGTCACGTTCAAATGGTCAGATTATTCATATACATACTTCTCACTATGTAATTAACCCACCATATCTTAATCTGACGCGCTCGAGTATTTCGAGTTATCGATTTTTTTTTACTAATCTGATCGGTTATTCTAGACGCACCCACCAGTGTAGAGGGCCTATATTTGGTGGAGGTACTCAACATGGTGCAAGGTACCCCCCTTATGTTCATCTGACGCGCTTTAGCTAATCCACAAATCCCCTCTTGGCGGTCCGTACTATTAGCCACAGTCTCGGCGGCGGCGGCGGCGGCGCGGCGGCGGCAAAATAAAAATGGTTAACGACATAAGAAGTAGACCACAGCAGCTATCAGCGGGACGAGCTGTGGCCAACTGCTTATGTTGTGTACCTTTTGTTTTTGCCGCTGCCGCCGCCGCCGCTACCGCCGCCGCCAAGACTGTGGCGTCGCCTTAGACCGTTTTTCCACGAGCCACTTTATGGTAGAATGCTAACGACTATTTGTACTAGCTATCCCCCGTGGTTTCATCCGCGGTAATTTCGGAGTTCCCGTGGGAATTTCGAGATAAAAAGTACCCTATGTCTCTATGTCACTCAGGACTGCCGTAGCTTCCTATAAGTGAAAGAATTTTCAAAATTCATTTAGTATATCCAAAGATTACCACCTACAACGTCACAAACTCACAAACTTTAGCTCTTTAAAATATTAGTATCCCACCAAAAACATTTTCATGTAAAATGATGCCAAGACGAGTCTATATGACGGGCACTATCAAAAAGTTATCAGATTTCATGTAGAGCCAAGCTTATAACTCTATACACCCTAACTCTACAAGGCCTCCTTCTCAAACTCTACACCTTAGTCAGAATATGTGGCTTGGCCATTTTGCTCCATTCACATGAGCGTAAGGTGAAAAATTACACTTACTGTGATACAAAGGTTCTTGCAGTAATGAAACGGCCAAGCCACATATTCTGACTAAGGTGTAGAGTTTGTAAATTTAGGCCTTGTAGAGTTAGGGTGTGTACTGTGTAGAGTTTATAAGCTTGGCTCTACACGAGATCTGATAACTTTTTGAGTGCCCGTCATATGGACTCGTCTTGGCATCATTTTACATGAAAATGTTTTTGGTGGGATACTAATATTATAAAAAACTAAAGTTTGTGAGTTTGTGACGTTGTAGGGCGTAATCTCTGCATATACTAAACAATTTTGAAAATTCTTTCATTTAAATCAATATCTAGTTAGAATGACATTATTTTTCTTTTCATCTAAATCCATTTACCTAGCACTATTATCATGTCATTCTCATTTTTTACAATGCTGTAAAAAATAAATTAATCCATACCTACCTACTTATACATAGGTAAGTACGTATCCATAACGAATGTTAGTTTGTTTGTTTGTTACGCTTTCACGTCTTAAAGGCCTCACCGATCATTATGTTTGCATAAATGTTATCAGGGGTACAGAGAAGGACAAAAGGTACTTCGTAACGCGGAATTCCCGTGGGTGCTCTAAAATTAACGCGGGTGAAATTGCATGAAATTTTGCATACGCCACATAATATGTATATAAAAGTGAATCCCTATTTCTCCTGGTCACGTTATCACGCATGAACGCCTGGACTAATTCGCTCATTCCTTTTTGATGTTTGTTAAGTGAAGTAGAAGAATAAAAGAAGTTTGGAGTTCCTGCGGGAATTCTCACGAAACTCACGCGGGTGCTCAAACTCAATCTCTGAAACGGTTGGACCGATTTTGAGGGAACTTTCACTGCTAATTAACTGATGTTATAAGGGGTAAATTAGACTATTTTGGAGTTCCTGCGAGAATACCGAAACTCATGCGGTTGAAACCGTGGGGCACAACTAGTATTTTATAATACTGCAGGAACTCACCATTGTGATTTATTATTATAAGGTCTAATAGTTAAAGTGATTATTTTAAAATAAGTTTAATATATTGTGTATAATAATTAATCTAAGAAAATGTATTTTGACCTGTTTGTATTTTGACCTGTTTGTTAAAGGCTGTGATTAATCTAATAAGCAAATGAATAATTCTTCTGCGTGCGTGTGTATACTGTAGGTATATTATGTTACGGTCAAAGTGATAAATGCGGTAAAAGCAAGGCTTCGATAACCGAAATAATATCGGTTATAACGGTAAAAGTGGTACTGAAATTGGTAGCGCAAAATAACGCGATAACGGTACCTACAACTATTTTTAATATTGTAACGAAATCCTTATTATTAATAATGCGAAAGTGAGTTTGTTTGTTTGTTATGCTTTCACGCCTTAACGGCTCAACCTATCATCATGAAATTTTGCATACACTTCAGGGATATCTACAGAGGACATAGGGTACTTTTTGTCCCGGAATTCCTGCAGAAACTCAGAAATTACCGCGGGGAACAGCTAGTTATTGAATAAAGATCTTCTTTCGAGTCCAGCGAAACCGACACTAGTGTCGAGCGAGTTATAGTTACGTTATCGCTTTAGAAAACTAAGGAACGAATCGGGAACGAATCGTCATGTCACGATTTTACGTGACGACGTTGTCAACTTTATTTTATAAAAAGTCTTAACCTAACTCTCAAACGCGGTAGTTGGCTTTGGTAGCGCGTTCGATGGCAATTTTTCGTCTTTTCATTTTTAAATTTGTATGTATCCCGATATTCAAGCGGGTGAAACCGCCTGGAAACAACTAGTAGCTACGCAACAGAAAGATTAGCAGCTGTATCACGTTGGTTATATTCTCCTTGTGCTTTGTCAAGAGAATCTAGTCTCAAAAACAACTGCCGGCTGGCCGACCAGAGGGTCGATTTTTGAATCGCTCGAATTACTTTCACGCACGGAATCGCGAATTCACGTGCGAATCCTCATACATTTTTTAAGCATTCACGCGTGAATCTTGCAATTCCGTGTGCGAATTCCGTGAGCGATTCAAAAATCGACCCCCAGCTGAGGCGAGCAAACGTCGACGACTGCGACGCGACGTCGCACTCACAAAATATTACTAGTACCTTAGGTATCTACCTCTATTCCATGGTTGTACTCATCCCCATGTATTTTTCGGTACTGAAATAATTTGGATTCGTTGCTTTTAATTACTGTTAAATTATTAGCATTAGTAAGGATACCTAGTAAATAAAACCACCTGATTTTAACAAAACTATTCCTTTGTGTCTGTATTACCAATTATAATAAAAACTCTTTGATATAATTTGTATCAAATTCTATAATAATCAAAGCCAGTATAGATAAGCAATAGGAATCTCAAAACATGTTACGCACAAAGTAATCAAATCCCTGAAGCTAAAGTTAAGCTTGAACAGTATATTTTATGAGAACAATACAGTAATCACAATTATTATTACAAGCATTAAATAGAGCCAAAACTGTCTACCAATACTTAACTTTCGATGTTATGATGTCTTCCATCTAGGAAATCACCAGCACCACTGACCCGATCCTTTGTTGCTGCCATTATGTAAACATGTTCTCCCGCGCGTTTTTCCCGCTATCTCAAATAACATTTTATTTACTCTACAGTCTATGAATTCACAATGTTGCCAGTTATTAAATATGAATTGGCCATGGAAATGCAATTTAAATCACTTTAATAAACATTGGTATAATTATTTAAATTAAGAATCACAATACATAGCATAAGAATCATAATAATATTAATCAATTTTAATATATTAGTACAGAATACCTAAATCACTATTCACACTCGCCCATCCTGACATCTTTGCGACCCTGCAAAGTAAAAAGGTTTTGTAAAAATCATTTCACTTTATCTAAATGTAACACAAATTCAAACCATGATTCTTTTTTTATCCAATCCATGTTACTAAGTTCCACCAACTTCCACTTAACTTCTATCCATTATCCATAATAAGATTTTATTTTATTCCTTAATAACCAATAATATTAATAATAATGTTTAGCATTGAACCATTTATCAAATATTTTATCTGCGGACTCGCTTAGACGATTACGTAATTTTCTTCCAAGTTCCAACTGCTACTAAAGTTGCGTTAGCACAATCACTCCTTTTACCAATGATCGACTATGCCGATACCTGCTTTACTGACATTAGCGAGGAGCAGCTAAATAAACTTGAGCGCCTCCAGAATCTATGTATCCGGTTCATATTTGGTCTACGCAAATATGACCATGTCTCCGAATTTCGTACCAAGCTCAAGTGGCTTCCGATTTGCCTTCGCCGGAATGCGCATGTCCTCTTCCTTCTATATAGCATACTGCTCAATCCACCTTCCCCCAACTACCTAAAAGACCTCTTCGTATTTCAATCTTCTTCCCATAACCTGCCTGTTCGATCATCCCAGAACTTACTTCTTATGATTCCTGCCCCTAGAACCAACTTTTATGATTATTCCTTCTCTGTACAAGCAGTCCGCTTGTGGAATCCGCTACCTTTCAGATGCAGACTGGCCAACAGATACCTTCGCTTAATGAAAAAGAGACAAGTACTTGGGCTTCAATCAATCTAAACAATAACAGATCGACAACTAAAAATGCAAGAGTGGACTCAAAAGGGTATGCATAGACAACACCGGCAAAATTTGTGCAAGTCTAACGTCGATAAAGAAGCATCCAATGCCTGGCTTACTTGGGGTGAACTGTTTCCCGAAACAGAAGGATTTATGCTTGCCATTCAAGACCAAGTCATCGAAACACGAAACTACCAAAAGCATATACTAAAAGTCCATAATATATCAAATGACAGCTGCAGAAAATGTAACGGTGCCCCGGAAACGATACAGCATCTCATAAGTGTCTGCAAGTCAATAGTACAAAAAGATTATAAACACCGCTACGACCAGGTTGCTAAGATTATTCATCAGAAACTTGCAAGCAAATCTAAACTGAGGACGAATGAACCAATTTCTTATTAAAAATACATACCTGACAGTGCTCTAGGGAATTCAACCCACAGGCTGTAGAGCACAATATCTGAAAGCTTACAAAATATACTGACCTCAAAACGAAATAGCAAAAAATGTGGAAATTAAGAATATTACCTTCATCCCTGTTGTACTACCACCATCTGAAATCCCTTGTCAACTGCACCAACCCTTCGCTACCCTCCAATTACCTAGGTACACTTACATTATTATGCAGAAGGCGGTAATACTAAATACATGTCGAATCGTCCGCAAACTCCTCCAAACTGATGACCACACAACTCTTAATACTTCCACTTAAACTAACCTCCACTTGGCTTTGGCCCGTGGTTGCCAATTAATACCGGTCTAGCTGAGAAGAATTCAAAAATCCAAATTCCCATAATAATAATAATCCACTTCACAACACACAGATAAGCGTCTTGACCCCACACTAAGCTATAAGCTTGTGTCATGGCAACCAAGCAAACTTGGTATACCTATAGGTACTTACTATATATTATTACATATGTCCATATTACACTATAGATATAGTATATTATATATTCACGCCCAGACTGGAAAATATAATAATATAACAAAATAAAATATAAAAATACAATAATCTATACATACATAATTATAAATAAAATTTATGTGTCTGTTTGTAACTCAAAATTAACAGCTTTTTAATAAATGCATAATATGAAAATAAGTATAATTATAATATGGCACCTACTTATATGTCTGTCTGTTCCGGGTAATCTCTAAAACGGCTGGATCGATTTTAACTGGACTTTCACTGGCAAATCGTCAAAGTCAAATCATTTATTCAAATTTGGTCCATAATATGACTCTTTGACGTCAACATAATTACAGTTATTATGACAACACCCATAAAACATCCACCCTTCACAGCTTCCTAGCTGATGTTATAAGGAGTAACTTGGCTACATTTATTTCCAAAAATTAGTTCCTGCGGGAACTCCGAAATCCACGCGAGCAAAATCGCGGGGCACAGCTAGTAATCAATAAATAAATATATATATAAATAAATAAATTTATTTCACACTCTTTATCTCCATTATTTTCAACCATAATTTATAACCATTCATTATTATTCCATTATTTATAACCATTTTATTTTCAACCATAATTTATAACCATTCATTATTATTCCATTATTTATAACCATTTTATTTTCAACCATAATTTATAGCCATTCATTATTATTCCATTATTTATAACCATTTTATTTTCAACCATATTTTTTTTTTATCCAATTTATCCAATTATTCAAGTAATTCCATTTTTACCAATATTTTATTCATTTAGTCCAATTTATTCATTAATACCAGAGATCCATTTAATTATTCGATTTATTACTTTTATACCATCCATCACTTAGATAATCAACCACTTTTAACCATTACTTTAGTATAGGTACATCAGGTACATGACCATATATTCCAGTATTTAATTTTTGTACCTAATCCATTAGTAATTAAATCCAATAATCAAAATCGCTTTAACTAGTTAACCAGCTAGTTATTCCTTACACAATTGGTAGAGTAAATTCTTTTTCCCTCAAGTACCTAGATTAAATTGACATTGAAAGAACTTTATTTGACACAACAGATAGGTACATTAATTTTTAAAAAAAGTATGAATAAGGGACTGCTTCCCAACCGCCAAACGATCAGAAACGTACCGGGAGATCGCAAGCGCACCAAACCCAAAATTAACTATAAATTCTTCTATGCTATCCACCTGACTCGTCTGTCGAGATTGTATCGGTCTCAGAGTCTATTTAGAACAATTGTATGTAATCTGACTATGCTTTGACACCTTATGGACAAGTTCTAGTTGAAGAAAAGAAAGAAGTCTATCCATTACAAACAACCAAGGAAACAAACAAAAATGGATCTTATGCCCTTATTGGCGCCTATCGGATAATATACGGAGGTAAAGTTATATAAGTTTGCAAACTTTGTAAGTTTGGATGTAGTGGGTAGTCTCTGGTACTACTGAACAGATTCTTAAAATTCCTTTATAAAAGATACTGACACAGCACAGGAGTGACACGTACTTTCCATTTTCAAACAAAGAATTCCTGCCGAAATATCAAAATTCACGCTGGGAAATCAGCGGGGAAACAGATATTTTAATAGGTTAGGTATGGATAAAAGTGAAATAGGCAATAAGGTAGGTACATTTTATCCGGATGTAAAGGAATTTCGCGGGTTGAATCGCGGGGGATAGTAGGCACCTAGCAGTAAAATATTACTTATCGTTGAAGGTAAATTATGATAATACTCTAAAACTGATTTTGTTCTCTATACTTATCTATTTAAGTATTATTAATGAATGTTGGCATATAATCAAAAAAGAAAACTGACTATTGTTTTAAACAAGATTCGAATTTGAAAACTAACTTAGAGACCACACTTGAATCGCAACCTTTTAATGTGTTATACAAATGCATATTACGTTTAATTAAATTGTTTAAATTACAGGAGGATTACAGAATAATTTCACAGAAAGTACCTTTACCTATCTATTTTCTTCAAAAGCTCAATGGTTAAATAGAGTTACTACTGCATTAATTAACATCAAGTTAAATATTGTGTAATTCCACTACAAATTATTAAGAAAGACTTACCGCTACCACAATAACCACGAGTATACTCCGCTACTAAGCGCACTAAAGAAGAAATGCTATAATTGAATACCCGCGCATAATCACACATTTTTAGACTTATAAGCATTGATATATTCCTATAAGAAAAAAAATCTCCAGGACTTCAAACCCATTTACTACGAATTCTATCGACACCTGACCTTCATACTTTTATTGGACTACCTCCAAAATCTTTTACAAAAATATCTGATGGAAGCAATAAGACAAGTTTTAGCGAGCAATCTCGAGTATCTAAATTAACCCGTGTAATCGATATTGTCAGGGAATGCCTCTAAAATCTTTTGTTTCTATTTATGCCATGTAAATTCATAAGAACGCAAAGTCTTGTGCCACAACTTAGCCAATCCAGTCAAACGTGACTGCACATAATAACTTTTCCATCATCGTTCCAACCATGTATTGCCCTTAGATGTTCGATTTTATCAAGATTTTATTAAGCCATTGTAATACCGGCAATTCCGATTTCTCAAAATCGAATTCGGGAAAAATACGGGTTTAACCAAGACGTTACTATAATATGGAGCGATCCTACCAGTATCATCCAGTTGTGAAGATTCTTTATTTCTCACGGCCCGTGGAGAAGGCGTATCTCTAGGCCGCCATGGCGCCCAGGATCTGGAAGTGATCCATGACCGTCGTTTCGTTTAACAGGACTCCGAGAATGCTTTGGCTGCTTGAATCCTTAATAATCCCACTTCTGAAATGTTAAATTATTAGCATTAGTAAGGATACCTAGTAAATAAAACCACCTGATTTTAACAAAACTATTCCTTTGTGTCTGTATTACCAATTATAATAAAAACTCTTTGATATAATTTGTATCAAATTCTATAATAATCAAAGCCAGTATAGATAAGCAATAGGAATCTCAAAACATGTTACGCACAAAGTAATCAAATCCCTGAAGCTAAAGTTAAGCTTGAACAGTATATTTTATGAGAACAATACAGTAATCACAATTATTATTACAAGCATTAAATAGAGCCAAAACTGTCTACCAATACTTAACTTTCGATGTTATGATGTCTTCCATCTAGGAAATCACCAGCACCACTGACCCGATCCTTTGTTGCTGCCATTATGTAAACATGTTCTCCCGCGCGTTTTTCCCGCTATCTCAAATAACATTTTATTTACTCTACAGTCTATGAATTCACAATGTTGCCAGTTATTAAATATGAATTGGCCATGGAAATGCAATTTAAATCACTTTAATAAACATTGGTATAATTATTTAAATTAAGAATCACAATACATAGCATAAGAATCATAATAATATTAATCAATTTTAATATATTAGTACAGAATACCTAAATCACTATTCACATTACGGTAAAGTAACCGTATTCAAGCCCTGGGTGAAAAGTGATTAACCAGTCTCACCGCATCTATCGCATTGTCTATATTGTATTTGTACTTGTATGAATGTATGAATTTTTTCAATGTCATATGCGAAACAACGAAGAATAGCAAAAAATGATCAAATTAAAACTGTATTTCTACTCAAATTTTTTTTTAATAATTTTCTTCGGCGGGAATCGAATCCGTTTTTGTTTTGAAGGAAAAGACACCGTGTATTATTGCGCCCTATGATAGTGTTACTTATAAGATTTAAGTTCTGGGAAGTAAATGTGTAAGGTAAAAGGCAAACTGACGGAATGGTGTAATATTTCAATAATAGTATTATAGTATTTTATTTTTAAACTTTCGCCAACCAGTTATTAAGATTGAAAGAAAATTAAAATTGTATTTACTGACTATAAAAAACAAACATTAGAGAGGAAATCCCAAGGATTTAATCCTATTAAAATTGTATTTACTGACTATAAAAAACAAACATTAGAGAGGAAATCCCAAGGATTTAATCCTTTTAGGTGACAGATATTTTTTATATCAGTAGGTCCCGGCCGCCGAAAAATGCTCAAGCTAAGCTAGTCAATAGCTAGCATTTTTCGCTATTCTTCGTAGTTTCTGATTTAGCCATCCGCGCCCATTTTTTAACACCATCTCGTAATTTTTTAAATTACTTGCACTCTTGCTGTTAAATGTCGTATGTACCTACTCTACGAGATGGTGTAACAAACCTACCTAAAACAAAATAATTTTTTTGTGTTAAATTAAATTTTTTTCAAGATTTTCGAATAAACACGATTTTACAAAAAAAAGCCGAGCGAAGCTCGGTCGCCCATATATTTTTTATACATATTGTTTATTTGTGTTATGATTAGAGATGGGTTTTGGTTCGGCATTTAGAGACATTTTGAGTAAATGCCCAATAGATGTCCATAGATTTATTGTACCTACCTAAATGCCCGATAGAGTCCATTAACGCCGGACCAAAACCCATCTCTAGTTGTGATTAAATGTAAATTAGTCACTAAATCGTGCTTAACATACCTACTAAAGTGAAGCTTATTACGCAACTATAAAAGTGACAATATTGTTTTGATTAGGTTTGATCACCTACAACTTCTGTTTGTACATCAGAAATAAAAAAATCACCAAATCAAAAATGACATGTAATCATTGTGATAATTATGTGAGGCGTTGCTGTGAAAAAGAGTATCATCATATAGGATGTAGTTGAGCCTAAAGTGCTTTAATTAATAAATTAAGTGTACTCTATACTGCCATTTTGCTGTTTTTTGGTAAGAGGTCGATAGTATTATCTAGCTAGATCAGGTTGGGAGGTGGGGGAGGTTGGGTCAGGTGGCCGTTGAGAAAAACCAGCAGCTCTAGGTGCCAGGCAGAAAGAGGCGATTAGACAATCCGGATAAAAATAATTTTCTTGCGCCTTTGTGCGAACAACTACGCGACGCGACGTTATGAAACCATAGAACGCTGAAAGATAACTTTCGCTCTGCCCTGAAAGGGGTACGGCTGCCGTTGCTCGTGGTACGTGCTGATGCCGCGCTGTGAAAAAGGCCATCAGATGGTGGATTCACTAACGATAGAGAATCTGACGATTGTGTGGTAGCATTAAAGAGTGACCTAATTAAAAAGAACATTTTTGAGCATTCTTTTTATTCTTGTTTTTTTTTTTTCTAAAAGACGTGACCGAAAGACGTAGAATTAAAATTGGTAAAATAATCATAAAATACTGTTGATACGTATAAAATGTAAATTTATGCGTGGCTCGTGACCATTTCGTAAAATTAACCACATAAATTGGTTGACCATTTAATGAAATGGTGTACTAGCTATATTATTGCCCATATCATTAGTCGAGCGTTCGTTGATTTGTGCAATAACGTTTGCTCATAATGAGGTATTCTCCAGGTTATGAAAATGAAAATTCTAATTAAACCGTCAGAAAAAAAAATAGACACGTAACGTCAAATTAATGAAAATAAACATAGATAAAGCGCATTAAAGTTTAGGGTGGGGGACTCGTGACGTCAATATTCAGTATAAGCCCCATAGAAACTGCACCAGGTTGTGACGTCACGCGAAATTTCAACTCAAAGTATCGCCGTTATTTTTTGATTACGTAAGAAAAAATACGTGTCCAATATTTTTTACTAATTTACACGACGCGACGGACTAAAAAAAATTTTGTCAAGTCCCCGCGGTAATTTCGGAGTTCCCACGGGAATTCCGGGTTACAATATTATAGCCTATGTTACTCAGGGATCAGGGCTAATGTAGCATTCTATAATGATAAAAGATTTTTTTTAAATTGGTCTTGTAGGTACTTTTTGAGTTAAATAAAGCCCGTTTGGGTTTTGCTCACTACGAGCGCAGCTCGTGGCGGGAGTGGCCGCACTCAGAGTCGTTTTAATGATTACTTAATTTTAAGTAAAGATTTTTAAAACAAAACTGCCGCAATTAATGTTAATTGGAATTTAACTAATCTACTACCTTCAAACGAGCAATTCCTGTGTATAATGTATAATCTGAATCTCGAAAACGGCTTTAACGATTTTCATGAAATTGATAGTAGGTATGCCCCTGTTTCGATCTAGCTGATTTTAGAAAACGTCGTTTTATCCATGTTTTCAGGCAATGAAAAATGAGTATTTGATACTGCTTTTCTACTTAACAGATGGCGCTATAATATCACAACGAGCGAAGCTCGGTCGCTAGTTAGTTAGTTAGTCGTTAGTTAAATCTAGTTAAATGCTATAATTAACAGTTAGTCGTAATTTAATAAACGTGTCTGATTGCGGCAGTTTTGATTAAAAAACCTTTACTTACAATTAAGTAATCGTTAAAACGACTCGAGTGCGTCCCGAAAGCGGGAATTCTAAATTCATTCATAGGTATACTATACCGTTTTAGCGGTAGGTGCAATTTAAAGTTCGGTACTATATATACCTAGTTACTTAAATTTTTCTAAAATTTTCGTTTTCAGGGTGTACCTCTCAGCAGTTATATGGAGGATTTACTAGCAAATAAAATATCACTGAATGCTAGCAAAGGACGGCAAGCCATTGAGTGGGTGATAGGCAAGTTAGATATGGAAATCAAAGAGCTAGCAACATCTGCGTGCAAAAGTACAGATGAGCTGTTGTCTCACACGAAAAAGTCTCTCGACGACATCACTTCGACAGCCAGGAGATCGATGGATGATATATCATCAAAAGCGAAAAGATCTTTAGATGATATAGAGAAGTTCACAAAGGCTAATGCCAATCAGAGGAGCTGAAAAAAGGAGTGATTCGGGCCTCCATAATTACTAAAATCACACAAACGTGACCTGAGTTAACACATTTCAAATTAGTCTCGTGTTACTATATTGATTCCAATAATTTAATAGTTTTATTTATAACTGGAATGTAGTGTCATTAATTAATTTTGTATATTTTGTATCCATACGAAATGCAAGGCTAAAATGGCGATGAATAGGTATTTTATGAATAATCGAGAATGAGTATTTTATTTTTCTTGTAGTAGAATATCAGTTTGAAATAATGTCATCAACTTATTCCGATAGCATGCACAAAGATTCTGTGGTTGTTGTTCCTAATGAATCGTTAATTATCATGACTGTGTATTATATTGATGCTGATTTAATATAAGTTTTGAATGGTGCATTTTTTGTCACTCCCCTAAAACAATTTCTGTGAGCATTAGATTTCAAATTTAAACATAGTATATACTTAGTAGGGATGTTACGAAGGTAGTTTTTTGTAACCAAAGTCGGAGTTTTTAAATTTGGTTTGCCTCAACGGGAGTCAGAGAAGAAAGGTGGTGGCTCAGAAGAATAACTTATTGTTCTGAGGGTGGTGGCAGAAGATTGAATCATCATCCGTAAATCATTCAATCAATTATTGCGTCAAACACGCGTCTATGAGCAATGAGAATTTTGCGTGCCGTGCGTGCGGTGCGGCCGGCGCGGGCCTGTGGACGCCTAGTCGCCTACCTTAATCTCCCTGTGAAAAACAGCGTGAACATACTCGCGGATTCTACTCTTTTATTAGTGGGTACCTATAAATAGATAAACATTCTAATCCATAAGTCACAGGTATACCTACGAGTTTCAACTAAAGTTTCGTTTAAACTGTTAAGTTAGAACGACAGTCCCGTGAGTCTCGCACGCAATGATACGCCTGAGTATTAAACCACTTTTTAATACAGTTACGAAAACATTAAACAAAATAATATGAATAGGTAGGTGCCTAGTCTACCTACTCAATTCATTAGCTTGGGGTAGCTCCTAATTCCTAAAATATTGCAAAGTTTCACTGTCGGCTTTTTATGTGCACATGAATTGCAATACTTTGAGGATTGATCCAAGACACAAACTACTTAGAGATACTACCGTAGAGATACTATCCAAGACCAAATGAAACGATCATGACTGATCTGTGGTGGCTGTGGAGTGTGGTCCATCTCGTTATTGAAACGGTAGGTATTTCAAAATTATTGTTAAAATACTACAATCAGTACAAAATGCTGAATTTATGTTGTGTAGGTACCTACCTACTTATACCTCTTGCAAATAATAAGGTTGCAACTTTTAATCTATGGCAAATACCTAGGTTATTAAAACATTAAGCAGGTCAATAACAAAAGTAACTTTTATTTTTTTAATAGTAATTAATTTGGTATAATACCTAAGTTTTAAATGATTGAGGAAATTCATTGATGACAAAAGATCTACCTACTTAAACTGAAACTAACTTATAAGGAAAGTCAACCACTTTTGGGGATTTAGGTACAGGTGAAAAAGCATAGAATTTGCCAATTTTTATCAAAATAATGCTTTTCAGATTCACATTTTAAAAATAACCATAATATAGAACATACACTTGAACAGTTTTGAGAAAATCTTACAGCTGAATCAAATGTCTATCACTAATATTCTATGTATTCTTACAAACTATGTCATGTACTAGTGCTCGAAGAGGTCATGCTACCATTTGCTGCCCCAGCCTGTGTTGGGCCAGATCTGTTGGTGACTGCCAAGTGAGAAGCTTTAAGGCGATCTAATTCATTTATCCAAGAGCGGACATGTTCCAACCTATGCCAAGCCATCTGCAAGACCTTCTGTGATGCATATCCAGAGCCTTCATGAGGTTGTCCAGTGGAAACTTGAGTCAGATAGTTGATCTGATCACATAATTTAGATTCTACCTGACTCAGAGTTCTCAAAAATTGAGAAGTGTTGGATTCAGTTTGCTTTTGATTTGATTTCTCCTTACTTAAATCCAATAGTACTTGAGCTATAAAACAAAATAATCAAAACAGGAACAATTTTCAATATTAAAGCAAAAATTATGGTAAGAGTAGGTAATACCTATACAGAAAAATTTCAAAAAGCGTAGATTACCTGCACATTGTAAACAAGTGATAATATCTTTTTCAATATCTTCAAGAACCTGAATTCTTTCCATAGGGCCAGCCATTTCTTCCAGAGAGGAGCACAAATTAACTAGAAATATGGAGAGGAGGTAATCTCTGGTAATCCCTGGAGGTAATCACCAAAGATCATATAATCACTACGTTTTAGTAATCACAGATCACTACGTATTTCTTCAAATAAATAACCGTAATGCTGGTGGGGAATTGGGGATTGCATTGTATTTTTTTTTTAATCAGAATTCAGGTAGGGAGCTGGTGGCACAGACGATTAAGAGAACATCCCTCAGATTAACTAGACATATGTCTAAAGCACAAATTAATTAGACTTATGGTCTAAAGACAGATAGGAATCTGACAGTGTTCTGAGGGGTCGTTAGAGATCCACCAATCACAAGGCGAGGACGGACCCACAGATAAAAAATATTAGTGTTGTCCATATAAATAGATTGTCGATACTAGGGATGTGAATTAGTAATCACATCGATAGTTTATAGCTCATTAGGATCAATATTAAATTTTTTTTAGGGGAATAACAGAACTGATCTGTTTATGTTTTTCTCTAAACATTTTGACGAACTAATTTACGTAGTGCTTAGAGAAAAACATAAACAAGAACAAATAAAAGTTTGCAATTCAAAATAAGCTTTTTTATTTATCTTAAATTAAGTAGGTACATAAAAATGTTACTTTACATGTGTGTAATATTTTTACATGTAAATATTTGAACACAGTTAATAGTAAAATACAATAAATAATTTGACAATTTACAGTGAAATATAAAAATTAACAATTTTTATTTAGAAAGTAAAATCAGGAAAAATTGTGACATAACACTGCAAAGCAAGACACGCCAGACATAACTGTGGAACAAAAATTATTTGTATATTACATCACAAAATTATTAATTGGCGTAAATCCACTAATGCGTCTGTCATACATAAACAGATGTGTCGTTGTGTAAATATATACGTGACACCAAAATAACTTACTATAATTTAGAAGTTCTAATATTCAACTTTTTCGAAGTCGCACCAACCTCGAACACAGGTTCAGCCTGAAACACAGTAAAAAAAAAAGAGACTAGATATTCCGATCATTTCTTTGCCCTAGAGCCCCTAGAAGACTTGTATTTTTTAAGTGCCAAATTATGAAATTTGAAAGTCAAATTGGGCGATGATTCGTTGTAAGAACCTTTTAAAATTTTATTCACAGTATTGCAAAAATTATGAACTTGAATTCTACAAGACCATCTAATGAAAAGATCTAAGACATCTTTGTGATGTGCAGCACAACCGAGCCATTCGACATTTGTAGTTTTCAGAAATTCGGATCTAATAGTTTTTGTTACATTTGGTCGGTGAGCATAGTTATCTAGATAATTATTGCAAGTTTTTATTAAATCACGGAAAACTGAAACAAACTTCGAATTTGGGTAACTTACCGCCGCACTCAGAGTCGTTCATTAAAATAACGTTAATCGGCCCATAACTAATGCTACTTAAAACCTCTAGTGACAATTAAATCGCCGTAGCTCCCAGAGACAAAAATTTAATGTTGATTAGTAGATTGACAACTATATGTAAGCATAGGGCGGTACACCCTATCGAAATGCGTATCGATAAAGTGCGACATTGCCACATGCATAAACTCATGGAAATGATACTTTTGTTTTTGTAGTTTTTATGAGGTGAAGTTATTATTTTTCTTTAGAAATAATTAATTGCGTTAATTTACTATTACTTTAATCGGAAATAATAATTGATTTCAATAAAATTAAATCGTGAATGCCATGACTTTTGTGATATGACAACATTGAACGCCGCCATTTTCATTTTTCAATTATCTACGTCAAATCAGTCCGCGAAATTTTTCAAATTGGAATAGCCGCCACTATTAAAGGTCTGTCCACATTCGCGCGAGAACCGCGCGCCAAGCCGCGAAACACCCGCGAACCATGATTGTACACTTATAGTTAGCGGGTGTTTCGCGGCTTCGCGCGCGAACTACGCGCGAATGTGGAGAGCGCTTGAAGTAGAAGAAGGAGAATTCGTCTTTAGTTATATAATAATAATTTGAAATTATTGTATAAAAAATGGTGAGTATTAATTAATTATTATTGGTTTCATATTGTTAAAAGATAAAAATATGTTAGGCATGTATTTATATGGTTTTCTTTATATTTCAGGAGCAAAATAAAACACAAAGCAAATGAGTTGCAAACTTTACCCCGGACGAAAAATTTTTACTTGCACACTCAGAGAGTTTTTATTTCGTCTGAGCTTGCACATTAATTAAACATCGATAATTGAATCAAAACTGATCGACGGAAAGTCAGTTTTAAAGAAAAAATGGCCTGGATTTCAGTCACTGACGAGTTCAATAGTAATGTACTTGTATACAAGGTATTGTATTACTTGTATATACTTGTATTCTAGTTATTGCTTGTATACACTTTTTGTTAATATAACTAGAACTAATTATATTTTTTTTACTTGCAGCGTGATGTAACTACATTAAAAAGAGCATGGGATAACCTTAAGGCTATGGCCCGTAAAAGCAAGGCTATCTTTTAAAAACTGGAGGTGGACCATCAAATCCACCACCTCAACCGAAGCATAATAAGCATTATAGAAAAGGTAACATTCAGTAACAACTCAACAGGGCTGGGCAAAATACCAAGTTGTAATTGAAATCCTTTTATTATAAATGTGAAACTTAGTTTGTTTATTTTTACGTTTTCACGCCTTAATGGCTTAACCGATCAACATGAAATTTTGCATACACATTTTCACCGGTACAGAGAAAAACATAGGGTACTTTTTATCTGGGAATTCCTGCGGGATCTTTGAGATTTCCACAGGTGAATCTCTGAAACGGTTGAACTTATTTGAACGGAACTTTCTCTGCTAATTAAATGATGTTATAAGGTGTAAATTATGCTACTTTGAAGTTCTTACGGAAATTCAGAAACTCAAACGGGTGGAATCGCAGGGCATAGCTAATGTGTGTTATAATATGTATTCTAAAATATGTAGTTCTAATCAGTGTATTTTTTTTAGTTGAAGACATTAAAAACAAGCTGCTGAGAGAGCTGCTGAGTTGGAGGAAGAAAAAAATTATTGTAGATGGCAAAACTAGAGCTAGCTGAATTAAAAAAAAAACTAGAATTACAATAATAAAATTATTTATTTTAAATGAACTAGTTTTATATTATTTATTTAAAATTCAGGCAGATATTTGAAGCAGCTAATAGGTGCCTGTATCCAGTTATACATTACTATTTTTCTATCTTTTGTTTCAAATATTTGTCCAATCTGTTTTCAAATAATAATTGTTAGGTGCCAAGACTTCTTCCGGTAGTCCATTCCAAGGTGCAACCACTCTGTTAGCAAAAATTGTTATTACCTACACCTTAAAAAAACAAACAAACAAAACAAACTTAAACAAACAAAATCTCAGTATAACCAATTCTTTTTTTATTATTTTATGGTTTTTAATCTATACATTTATATATATAAATAAAATTGAAGTGTCTGTTTGTGATTCCAAATTAACAATTTTTCACTAAATGCATATGAAAGTATAATATAATCCTACTAATATTATAAATGTGAAAGTATGGATGTTTGGATGTTTAGATGTTTGGATGTTTGTTACTCAATCACGCAAAAACAGTATAAAGCAGGAGTTCATCTAATGGTAATGAGATATTGTATAATGTAGCACACACACAAATTACAACCACAACTGTGTCTAATTTGATACTCATACTCACTTGAAGATATGGAAACTTCCTTTTCCCAATACTAAAAACTCTCAACAGTATTTTTCGTTTTGATTACTGATATGGCTTTTATTGTACTTTTCTTGACTGTTTGAATTAGGACAAGAATGGTGTTAAACGCACATCATTTACCTACTGCATAATCACTCACCAAGCAGTATACCTTGCAATACACCTGATAGCTGTTTCAGTGCACTACTATTATGAATAAAACTATCATGAGTTCCGCCAGGCCATCGAGCTACAACTTAAAAAAATCCAAATTCGGACCTGTTACTGCCTGAACATTAAAAGAAAACCATCCTTTTCTATGATATTCTATCAGGACTTCTTATTTTAATATGTGTACCCGATGACACCTGGAAGTCCAGCAATTCGTAAACTCAATAAAATCTTCTAGGTCAGACATGCTTTTCTAATTACTGTGTCGTGATCGACGCCCTGAAAGTTTCAAAAATCCAATTTTGGTTTTGAAATTTTAATAACAAAAACAAACATAACCTTACTTTTCAATGTCAAAAATCTCCAATTAAGTCTTAAGTAAGGGTCAGCCGTCACTTAAAGTTAATCATCATTAAACGTGATTAATGGAGGATTAACTGTCTCTGAGAGTGAATTTTTTTTAATCCTTACTTAAAATCCGTTAAGTAACCATTAAATCGACTCTGAGTGCGGCGGTAAGATTTCGGCCTTTTAAAGAAGGTCTTTCCCGCTCTGATATCCAAGTGTGAATATCAGACGGATTTTGAGAAAGGAAAGTTTGTTTACATTGATGGCACTTAAATTTGGCTACAAGTCTTCGAGAGACGAAACCTGCGGTGTATGCAGAAGCATGCACGTTGGTTTTTTCCATTCGCGCCTGGCGGAACAGCTGAGAGGCTGTTCCGCCAGGCGTGACTGGAGAGTGGGGGTGCTCCACTCTTCGAGGCGCCTCTTGTAGACACGTGCTTTCTTCTGCTGCTGTCGACGGCTGGGATGCTATATCTGAAAAAGAAAAAATCTGTGCAGAATCATGGCTCTTATTTAAAGTTAATAATAATCTACCCATATCATCCTCGCAATTAGAGTAAGGTGAGTGAGGACCTAAAAAATTTGTAATTAATAAAGATTTGAATGAGCATATGAAGGTATGCGCATCAGGGTTATTGTTCCTGTGGTTGATTGCTCTAATGCGACCAAAAAAATTTTCCAAAGGATCTTGGTTTAAATTGCGCGTATAAAAGAAAGAAACGTCAAAATTTTGAAGATATGACCAAATATCTATGAAGCTTTTAAGGGTTATTATCCAGTTTTTTAAAGAAGGAACATGTTTAATATTTCCGGAATTAGAATCTTTATAATGTGTATTTTCTAACACCCTGATAGCATCCTTCCAAAATGCAACATGCTTAGACTCCCCCTTTACTAGTTTCACCGGGCCTCTCAGCTTTCCGGGCGAGGAGCTGTTCCGCGATCCGTTGACGCTGTCGAATAGTCGGTCGAAGAACAGCACTGCTTCCGCCGTGTCCCGCATACTCTTCGATACAGGTCGACCATCTGCGTGCGTTTCTGTAATAAAAAATACATTGCAAAATATAAATTTCTCACACGTTGCATCGTGTACACTAAATATATTCAATATTTAAGCAGTACAACTACACTATTTTGATCTTCTTGTTAAATATAATATTTATTAATTATATTTTCTTCCTGTGAATCGATTGCGACACAAGTCTATACATATAATACACTATGTACAGATGTTGATCGATAGACAACGCAACAGGCAAAAAACTTGACATTTTGCACAAGGCGCCTTTTAAAATAAAAGGTGCAAAACGTGAAATGAGGGTGAATTATTGTAATTTAACCAGGCATAAATGGACTTAAACTTGGGATTAATTTTGCGCAGTTTATTTTCTGAATTGATTTATATGAAGTTCTTACCGTATCTTGAAGTATAGTTGAGCATGGCGCTGGTGCGCTCCGATAAGGTCTGTGTGCAATGTTTCACACTCATTTTTTTAATTTTCTCCGGAATGACATGTTCGTCTGATAGTTTGTGGAGCATCCGAATATCTCCTAGCTGACAATCAGCTTTATATACCTCCATTATGTCAGACCATTTAGCTGTCTTCCCATTGAAAATTAAATCTTTGTTCAAAAAGTTATTTCGTATTCCCTTGATTAAGTGTGGTGGGTCAAAAATTATATACATTGCATGACCGTTGATGTTGATTTCGTTCTCTAAAATAAATTAAAATAAATGTGCAAATATGTATGTATGTAAAGTAAATAATAAATATGATCTTCATTTCAACTTTTTAGTCCAGGTACTAGGATACTTATAAATTCCATTGCATGATACACATATAAAGTTACAAACTATTTCTCAATATCAATGTTTTGAGTTCTGCTAATTATGAGACTACCAATCCTTGGTGACAAAAGAGTAGTAGTATAAAATATTACTTGTTCCCCGCGGTTTCACTCGCGTTAACTTCGGAGACCTCGCGGGAATTGAGGATAAGAGTACTTTATAGCCTTTTGTGTAGCTCTGGCAACGTGTGTACAAAGTTTCATGGTGATCGTTTGAGCCGTTAAGCCGTGAAAGCGTAACAAACAAACAAATTCAATGTCACATTTATAATAGTACTAGCTGTCCCCCGCGATTTCATTCGCGGTAATTTCGGAGTTCCCGCGGAGGTTGCAGGAAAAAAGTACTCAATGTCCTTCAGTTCCCGAGGGAATTCCGGGATAAAAACTATCCTATCTTTTAACTTGGATCATTTTATGAATGGTTACAAAATTTTATCAAAATCCGTTCAGTAGTTTCGGAGTCCATCGCGGACAAACAACGTGACACGTGATTTATATATATTAGAAGATAATAATATAAGGATACCTTTAGGCTCAGATGCAGCATCATTAAGCAATTGCGCTCTCTTGGTGTCCTCCCGAAAGCTTTTAATGCAGCTTTGGAAGGTGGACCCCTGGTCGCAAAGAAGTATTTTAGGAAGTAGCCCCGTCTGTGACACAGCTTCAACCACATTCTGTAATTTAAAAAAATAAACTATTTTATTATAACAGCAGCAGCTGTTCATCGCGTGGGAATTCCGGGTAAAAAGTACCCTATGTCTTTCTCTGTACCCCCTGAAAACCTTCCTCATGAATTCATTTATTTATTCAATTATTTTGCACAATATGAAACAAAAGGTGGACTCAATGCCATGGTGGCATTCTCTGCCAGTCAACCTTCAAGATCTGCAGAAAGTGAGTTTGGTGGTGGTTGTACAGTCTTAAAAGAGTCATACTAAAACAATTATTACACATAAATACTCAAACATAATAGGCATTACGACTAAATTTTATTTTTTTGTCTGTCTTGTAGATTAAAAAGAAAACATTCGACACGTATTTTTCCTTTTTTGACGTGTTCAAAAAAAAACCGCGATACATTGAGTTGAAATTCCGTATAAAGTCACACACTTTATACTTAGCTATATTTCTATTTTATCTCTTAGTTAGTCCTATTACGTCGCAACCTCCCACTCCTAAACTGCAGTTTATCTAAGTATTTTTTCAATATGAAAAAGTAAAAATACATGTCTATTATTATTCTTCTAACTGACGGACTAAATAGAATTTTGATTTTTAAACCTTCCTGTCATGCTCATTACCTACACAGCATACTAGTACTACCTATTAATATAAGGTAATATCATATAATTTACTGTTTAATTTACGCGGTGGAAGACTTTGTTTTATATTATGTAAAGGATTGGATATTTTCATAATGCATTTGTGTTTATAAAACTTACCCGTAAAATACTCTTCAATTCTGCTGCCGGTGTAGATCCTTCACAGAAATAGAAGGCTATCAACTGGCGCCAGGATGAGATTACTCCTCGCAACATAAAAACCAGTGCGTGGTCACACAACTGATACTTATTTTCAGAGCCATAATTAACGAAACCAATAATCTCGTCACTTTTCTCAACAAAAGTCAAATGAGATGCCAACGATATTTCATCAAAAGTGATGGCACAAATTCTTTTCTTGGCATCCCACGTTTGCACCATTTCCTTTAGTTGAGCAAGTATATTTATATTCAAACCCGGGTTTATGATGAACTCTTGAGTAAATATGCTCAAAGTCCTACGACTGGGTAAGATGAATAATTTTTGCAGAAGCTTGTATGACTTCGGACTATTTTTAAGAACAGCTAAAGACAGCAGTTTTTCTTGGATAGAAAAACGCCGTCGTTTAGCGTGCTTGTTGGCGAGAGAAACTTGCATATTAATAAAAGTTTTTCTGTGTGGAGGCAATGATTCAATTGCTGATGTAAAAGAATGTTCATGACTCAAGTCTAAGGCTTTCTTTAGTCTTTTCGTGAAAGAAAATTCCAGGCGACGTTTAGATTTGATTATATTTACACATTTCGTGTATATTTTCCTGCAATTGGGAGTTAGATCTGATTGTGATCTAACTATTCTTGCTCTGGATTTAAGTCCTTTTGAGCCTGAAACAAGCAAAATCAGTTCATTTTAGGGCAATGAGCACGCACACATGCGCAAAGTGTGTAAACTTTTCAGGATGATTATTGTAACATATGTTTTTAATCGTACATAAATTAGAACCAACACTAATGACTTACTACTATAATTAAAATGTTTTTTTTTTTTTTAACTTATACAATACCATAAAAGATGCTCAAAAGTTGAGCCAGTTAGAGAAAAGCGGTAACACAAATAGGCGATGGTGATGGCGGCATCACTACGAAATAAGTAGACTTAACTCTTACCATGTTTCTGAGACACTATCGTAGTTGTCACCGTCGCTGTTGTTGTCGTTGTCGCCGTCGTTGCCGCCGTCGGTGTTGCCGTCGCCGTCGGTGTTGTCGTCGCCGTCGGTGTTGTCGTCGCCGATGCCGGTGACGCGCGCGCCATAACTTCGAGTTGACGTAAGTCTGAAAACAAATTATGATCAAATGTGTATTTATTTAAACTTATATAATGCAATAAAAGCTGCTCAAAAATTATAGGTTGAGCCATATAGGGATAAGCGGTGACAAAAATATACCACACAATACATATAATATCATCGTTAATGTGTGTATCTAACAGTATATCAATCAATTAATGCATATTAAACTGTAATTAATTCTGTCGTGGGTAAAAAATATGGCTTGGCTGCCGCACAGTCTCGCTCGCAATACGAATACGTAGACTTAACTCTTACCATGTTCCTGGGAAACTATCGTAGTTATCGCCGCCACTGTCGCCGTTGTCGCCGTCGCTGTCACCGTCGATGTTGCCGTCGCCGTCGTTATCGTAGTAGCCGTCGATGTGGCCGTCGCCGGTTCCGGTGCCGTATACGCCAAACATTCGAATCCACTTAAGTCTGAAAAGAAATAATGATCAAATGCTATACGTATGTGGCACATAATATATTTGTTGATTGATTTCGATAAAATAAAGTCTATGATTTTAGCTCCCAAAAAAATTCTGCTTATTGTGAAAAAAGATTTTTTCCCTTCTAGATAGATATTTTTTCTACACTTCACAACACACACATCTACTTGATCCCACAGTAAGCTATTATTAGCTTGTGTCGTTGAATGCAAACGTGGTATATATTACATACATATTATACTATAGATACATAAACACACCCAGATTCGAAAGTGGAACCCTGTGTTCATGACACAAAGTGCACCCCCACCGGGAATCGAACCTGGAATTGATGAAATCTTGATTAGCGGGCAGGCATGGTGACCTACTACGCCAATCGGGTCATCGTATATTGTGTGTGCAGTGAAATAATCTTCTCTCTAGTTTCCTATGGGAATTCCGGGATAACAAGTACCTTACGTCATTATCGGTTCATTGTAACTTCCTATAAGTGAAAGAATTTTCAAAATCGGTTCAGTAGATCAGAGATTATCCCCTAGAACGTCACAAACTCACAAACTTTTGCTCTTTATAATATTTTTATAGATATATTTACAAAGTAGGTATCATGAATGTTGGATACTCAGGTTGGATATAATAGCAAAATTTAACTATATTGGTAGATTGGTGGCAAAAATGTCTGTGGCTGTTGTTTTTTTTTATTGTCTAGGATATCTATGTTTTAGTCTATGGTAACTGAGTGTTCTTGCGTTCTGTACCGATTACTTGGAATAAATTCGTTTCTAAAGTATTTTCAATTATTATCAACTCATCAACTCCAATAATGAATACACTCTTACTGTGTTCGGAGGGAGCTGCGCTGTGTGAGGGCTGTGCTGTCGTCGTCATTGTAGATCGCGGTGCTGTGAGCAGTGAATAATCAAGTGACCCTGAAAAATATAATTTACGCATTTGAACATGCACCTTTGTACCTTATGGTCATGCATTGTGACTACTAATATATTGTATATAAAATACATTTCTATAAAGTCCATTTCTTTTCCTTTTTACATTGATCTAAGTTTTAAAAAGTATATATTATGAAAAATATATATAAATAAGTACCCTATCCTAATTACCAATGCCAATTACATTATTTTTACAAATTTTATTTCTAATAATAATAATAAAATTGTTTATTGCCATTAATTTAATTATTATTGCCATTAATAATATTGCTTGTATAGATATTTGAATAAATATTGGTTGCTGGTATTTAATATTCTACTTTGAATTTCGGTCTTGATATGATATAATATAATAATTATCTTTTAATTATATTGATCTACAAAACTAACTACTTATCAAGAAGTAACTAACACAAACAATCTAATACTACTATTGTACAATAAACTACTAAGAATGGCAAGTTACCACATTCATCGAAATAAATTTTTATTCGTTTAGTCTTAGCATAATATCCATGATCATGGACAACATATTGTATTGAAGCCGAACTTTGAGCTGAAAAGCAAAAACATTTAAACAACTTCTAGAATAGCTAAATCACTCACGAAGTGCGTTAGCGCCATTATCTCAACCATAGTACTTTGTCCCCAAGTTTCAATTATCATAACTTTGTTTTCTGTGATCTGATTCCAATAAAAACAAAGCTTGCATTTTAGACTATAAAGATGGAGTGACTGTGAAGAATAGTACCTAACTAGTAGTTTGAAAAATAAACTCTAAAATACTTAAATTGGACTGCTGGAACGAGAACCTAGTGCAATGAATGTCCTTATGTGATCCCCTAGATGTTCTTAAAAAAACATCTATAAAGTTTTCTTAATGTACAGAATTACAGGATAGATTAAATGAAGTTTGTGAGAAAATTGATTTAAAGTTACCTGTTAGACTTGTAGTGTCAAGTGGTCTTTTTCGGGTTACAGCAGCTCTTAGTTCAGGATAAGGGTTCTGTTCATCAAAACCTTCAAACACTGTAAAATTAAAATGATTAAGACGATTATATTATTGTTTTTTATATTATTTCGCTACTCATTTGCTATGTAACACTGGAGTTTAGAATAAAAAATTATTAGTATAGCATAGACATAGAACATATTTATTCAGAAAAAGACAACTCAGAACATAAAACATTTGGCATAAGCAGCATGATACAGCAAAATCTTTACAGAGTTGCTATTACAAGTATCAATCAGAATAAAATAGAATAGAATAGAGGTTTATATGGTACCAAAATTTAACACAAACTTAATTAATAAGCAATTTTAAAACTGATCAGCTGCCATCACACATTTCCACACCTTTTTTTAATATCATATCACTTTAGAAACTTACCAATACTAATAGGCTTTGAGGGCTTGCCAACCCTTATTTCTTCTTGTGTAAAAAGTGTTGGAATAGCATTCACCATTCGCCTCCCAAATTTTTTAAAAATATTTTCAAAATGCAGTTCACATATTCTTTGGGAAATCCTTTTAACACCACTGATTTTAATGCCAGGAAATTTACTAGCTAGAATATCATGCCAAGCATCTGCCAAACGATTGTCCGTAGGGAAACGATGTAATTTATTGTTGCCCTTGGATGGACAGTTAGGGATCAGGCAGTTTTTGTAGGGCATTGTCTGTAAATAAGGAAGAAAAATCGAATAGGCATCTGAAACTAGACATGTATACTAAGATGATGTTTGGTTTTTATGCTACACAAAATAATAAAATTTGTATTTCAAAACCTGCTTCCTTATAGATACTCATACTGATACTGAAGTTTAAATGGAAAAGTTGGTGAAAGCTGTGTTTGTTCTTTAGGAGTATGAGATGGACTGTTTTGTTGAATGGTTCTTCTATTTACTGTAACGCACACTGATGGATACGTACATAACCTATGATACCCATACTGACTTAGCTTTATACAAAATCTAGAAGACTCGACACTTTAAAATAAATAGAGCCTAAAATGTTAGGTTCAATCAGAAATGTTTCAATCTTATAAAGTAGAATTTTTTACTCACCAATCTTTTCAGACGCTGTAGATAAAGTCAGAAGTTAAAATACATCAAATAAATTGGATCCTAATAATAAAAAGAATGCTTATTAGTAATAATGCAAATAAATAAAGAAAAGCGTTATAATTATGAATTATGAGATATTAAATATAGAAATAGAAAATTGGAAACAAGAAATCGTTGCGTTTTTTTAGCTTTTTCGTGAAAAACTGAAAAAAAGCGCCAATGATGACATTGACGTTCAATTTTTTTCTTTTTTTTTAATGTTTACCCCTTTAGGGGAAGGCAAAAGAATTTTAGTCTATCCAGCCAATGTATTTGTTCTTTTTGTTCTGAAGTTATTTACATCGAAATGCATTGGTGATATGCATTTCTCATCATCTCTGATAATGAAACTGACGTACATTTTGCTCAATTGCCGCCAAAAATTTTCTTCCTTTTTTCTTTAATTGACTCCTTTTTATCATTTTCTACTTGCAAATGACTACAATGAACTGAGATTCAGACTACGCTTTGAGTACTAGTTATCTTATTCTTCACGGTTGTGGTTGCACACGCCATTTTTAAATTAGAATAGAATAGAAATTTATTTGATACCATAAAGATGAAGACAAATTATGTCCACCTTCATTATTTCACACAAAAATGAAACGTTAGTGATGCAATTTTATAATTGTCATAGCTTTCTAAAACGAGAACTAAGGTTTCTGCAACTATGAAATCCGATTTAATAGTAAGTTATCATGAAAGCAATAAGTAGTACTTATTACTTCCATGTAAGTTACATCTCCAAAAACAAAAAAAAAAAAAAAACATGCATATCTTATAATCTGTGGTGTTGTCCCCTTTTCTTTCTCTTTCTCTCTAAAGCGTTAGTCGTTTTTTTATCTCTTTCTCTCTAAGGTTATGGTCGTTCTATGGATGATTCCAAGGCCAGGAACATCCTGGCTGGTGGCAATGGGGTAGAAAACTGTCAATTAGTTCCAACCTAGAGGGCGCCAAATGTTTGTTACACAAGATCTGTCTATCTACATAGAAACTGAGTATATTTTTGTGGTTTTCACTAGTTAAATAAATTATGGGACCCTGTTGTAGCTTTTAGTTGCTTGTGAGGAAATAGGTGTACACCAATTCCCAAGTGATTTAACATTAAGGAAAGAGTGATAAATAAATCAATGAATTTTTTGAGGTTATATAGGAAACATTTTAAAGAAACTGATTGTGAGACCACGTCTAGAACATACAAATACATCACAGAACTAATTTAAAGACTCAACAATGCTAAACTAGTGCTTAGAAATTATAAAAGGCAATAATCAGTTGTTTTAAAAGTTTTTTGACAGGTAACAAGCACACAGCGCCCTCTGCTTAAAGCAGGGATTGAAAAAGGTCCTAAAATACCGGTAAAATACCGGTAAAATAACGGTTCCGTTACTAGAACCCGAACCGGAACCGAAACCGAAATCGGAACCTTTAGGAACCTTTATTTTACCGGTTCCTCGTGAAAACATGTCACAATTTGTTCGATTTCATACGATCCCGCTCAACGCAGGACGATAGCGACGCGCGGCAAGCTTTGAAGTCTTGCAAGTTTCCTTTTCAATCATTCGATGATAAAAAGTTATGACGCGTGCGCTACGCTAGTTGATTTAATTACTAAAATATAATCTATTTTTTTTTATTATTCAAGATAATTATATACCTAGAGTTTAAAAAAAGGGTCGGAAAAAACTGATTTTGTTTACAAATATTTTTTATATGACGAACAGCAGAACAAATCCATGTGTACCTACCATAAACTGTGGTTTAGTTGTAAAGATACCTAAGTTATGACTTATGATAATGTTTTTAAAAAGTATACGATTTATATGTAGGTACGCAATATTTAACCGATTCCAAAAAATGACAATTCGAACCGTATGTAGATACAAAATAAAATATTGTTGGAATTACATAATGTCAGCGGCATTTAAGCAGGGACCGGATTAGCGGC
Source organism: Zygaena filipendulae (assembly GCA_907165275.2). Taxonomy (NCBI): domain Eukaryota; kingdom Metazoa; phylum Arthropoda; class Insecta; order Lepidoptera; family Zygaenidae; genus Zygaena; species Zygaena filipendulae. Next base: position 8,477,679 of record OU015649.1, read on the forward strand.
TAATTTTGAAAGCCCATTTAACTGGTCATCCTTTCGATATGCTATCCTTAGGTCTGCGTTATCCTGTAAAACGCTTATCTAGTGAAAGGTTAACTGTATCCTTAGGGTAACCCTAACCTTACAATAGGCTAAGCGTTTACCATATCATTGAAAGGGTATTTTGTTTTCCGCTTTATTGATGGGGTTTTTGCCCCTAGTTTTGGGGTTTTTGGGCGAGGGCGCAAGAGCCGACAGCCGAGCTACTCCCGAGTCAAAGCTTTGACCGTGCGCCGCCGTAGCCTATGAGATAGGGTTACCCTATGAGAAATGGTTTCTGTAAAGGTAACGTAATTTGTATTATTTAACAACTTATTTAAAGGGAAACCCTACGAAAGGCTTTCCATATGATACAGTTTGTCGTGTTTTATCTAATAAAAATATTCAACCCCATCAATTATCCCGCCAAAAATACAGGTAGTGAAAGCGCTTCCTGTCCCTGTATTTAAATCTAGGTGGGCTTTTAAGCAATTTTTTCAAATTTCATATACAAGAATATTTTTTAAGCAATGCGCAAAAAAATTTTGGTGGTTCAGAACACATTTCCATTATTTGTTCAAAACTTTTTTATATTTTTTCAATATTTTTTTATCCTGCTTTAAATTATCAATATATGGAAACTATCAATTTGTAATAATATCAATGGGCAGGCGCGCCGTGCGGCGTACGCGGGGGTGTTGCAGCGGGGGTGAACAACCTCGATCAGCTGTCGGTACATTGTAACCCACGTAAATACCTAGCTGAACGAGCGCTTCGTGTACAGCTGTAGTGGCGGCGAATACAGTAGCCAATAAATCAATTGCAAAGTATACATCTTTCGTTCACGATAACTTTACTTTTTTGTACTAAGACTTATCAAAATAAAAAAGGTGTTTATTAAAATTCCTTTAAGTTTAATTTTTAAAAGTTTGCACACTGAATAAAAAATATTCCTGTATGTATGTACCTACAATAATATTATAGTTGAAGTTATCCCTACTGTAATAAAAATGAAAGTGAGTTTTTTAGTTGGTTTTTGTTTGTTTGTTTGTTACACTTTCGCGCCTCAACGGCTCAACCGATCATCATGAAATTTTGCACACACGTTGTCAGGGGCACAGAGAAGGACATGGGGTACTTTTCATCCCGGAATCCCCGCGGGAACTCCAAAATTACTGCGGGGGAATAGCTAGTATACACATAAAGTATATGGCCTAATTTGCTCAAACTAGAAGTTTATTTATTTGTATGCTTTGTTGAACATAAAAAATATATACCTTTAATAACAAATTGCAAAAATTTAACCAAACTGCTAATTCATGTCCAAATGCGGACTTATCTCGCGAGTGGATCCGCGAGTGGATTCCTTCCAGTCAAGTCGAATTGCAATAATTCTTTTATAATCCCCAACGCAAAAATGAAAAACGACGGGGTGTTATGAGTCTGACGTGTCTGCGCCTGCGTCTGTGTGTGTGTATGTGCGTGTGTGTATGGTGTCTGTGTGTGTGTCTGTCTGCTTGTCTGTCTGTCTGTCTATCTGTCTGTCTTAGGTTAAACACCAGAATACCCAGTATAATTCTAAATACAGTCAACAGCACATCATGGTATCAAAACTGACAAATTTATTCTTTAAATTAATCTCCAAACATTAGAGTTTATTATCCATTGAAGAAAATTTGACAGTTTGTGGTAACTTGATGTGCTATTTGTACTTTATAGTTTGCACCCATTTCATTTTGACCGCGCGCTTACTAGGAGGCGCTAGGGTAATGTTATGTAATGTAGGGTAATGTCTTGACTAACAACAACACATATATCCAACTATCCACAGAGTCAATAAATTAAGACACTGTACAGCAGACGCCCATGTATATTAAAAATTACCCAGTCGAACCCTCACGGTTCCATCGCCTAAATTTCGAAGTTCCTGTAGGAATTCCGGGATAAAATTTCGCTACCTATGTCTTATTTCAAACTGTTACCTATCTCTGTGCCAAATTCCATTACAACAAATATCCATCCATCTAAGCCTTCACATTTAAATTAATACTAGCCACGGTTTCACCCGCGTTAATTTCCGAGTTCTGAGAACTTGGTCAGAGAAGACTCCTTTTTTAGAAGTCGGTTAAAAAGTAGCGTACGGCCTTTTCTGTATCTCTATTCCCTGTATCCAAAATTCATGCTCGTTCGATTCGAAGACGATTTTTGTTTCTTCGGCTTATGAAAATCGGCAGATTATATTTTTCCCGCTATCCTTGAGTTATGCGCTCGAGAATGTCGAAGTTGCGTTTTTTTTTTTGCAAGTTTGTGATCCTCTAACTCCCTTACGTCACGTTCAAATGGTCAGATTATTCATATACATACTTCTCACTATGTAATTAACCCACCATGTCTTAATCTGACGCGCTCGAGTATTTCGAGTTATCGATTTTTTTTTACTAATCTGATCGGTTATTTTAGACGCACCCACCAGTGTAGAGGGCCTATATTTGGTGGAGGTACTCAACATGGTGCAAGGTACCTCCCTTATGTTCATCTGACGCGCTTTAGCTAATCCACAAATCCCCTCTTGGCGGTCCGTACTACTAGCCGTGGTGGCGGCAGCGATGGCGGCGCGCGGTCAAAGCTTTGACTCGGGAGTTACTCGGCTGTCGGTTTTCGCGCTCCGCCCAGTTAGAGGGGCAAAAGGGTAAATTAAGGGTAACTATCATTGGCTAATAGTGTAATCTTGCAACCTAAATCTATTATATGTTTTTGTAGCTGATGTTGTCCTGAATAAACGAAAATAAAAATAAAATAAATAAAAACCCCATCAATAAACCGGAAAAAAATACCCTTTTAATGATAATATGGTAAACGCTTAGCCTATCGTAAGGTTAGGGTTACCCTAAGGATAATGTTAGCCTTTCACTAGATAAGCGTTTTGCAGGATAACACAGAAGAAAAGGATAGCCTATCGAAAGGATGACCAGTTAAAAGGGTTTTCAAAATTAGCCGCTATTCAGAGAGGCTATTATGTAACTTTTATTTCTACCATTTTTCGGTTGCAATCAAAAACGTGGCGGTTTTGCGATTGCAATATGCACGTTTTGACACCTACAATATCTAGTAATCAACCAAAATTATCATACTTCAAAAGTTAAAGCTACCTATCTCACAAATTTTTCTGATTGAAACTGAAATATGATAGTAACAAAAGTTACATAATTGCCCTGCAGGTCTCTGAAATTAACCGCTATTAATCAGGAACTGAGGGGCTATTATGTAACTTTTGTTTCTATCATTTTTCGGTTGCAATCAAAAATATGGCGGATTTGCGATTAATATATGCACGTTTTGACACCTACAATATCTAGCAATCAGCCAATATAAACATACTTAAAAAATTAAAGCGGTCTAAACATGATTAATTAATCACAAAATCACTATTTTTCTGATTGAAACTGAAATATGATAGCAACAAAAGTTACATAATTGCCCTGCTGTTCTTCACTTCAAACTACGCTGATCGACTAAACGAACTAAAACTACTAAAAAGACACGCCAAAGAAGCGTCAAACATATCGTCTTTTTCTTAGAGAACCTTTAAATCGAATGGTATGGAACCGGTATATTGGAACCTTTATTCATTGGTTCCAGTACCGGTACACAGGGAACCGGAACAGAACCGGAACCGGAACCGGAACCGGAACCGAAAAAGGGACCTTTTTAGGAACCGAAATGAAGGACCGGAACCCATATTGGTACCGGTTTTCAATCCCTGGCTTAAAGGCTTTGCGTTTTCTTGCCCATTAAGGTATATGATTTCATCGTCGTTGATACCAAGACGTAATGTAGTCTGGACTTATATTAACTTGAAAAAATAGGTGGCGAGTTCAGGTAGCTCTGATTTTTTTTTTATAAAAAATTTTGAAATTTTAATAAAAAAAAAACATTAAATTATATTATCGTTTCTGTCATCAATTAGATATTATTAAAAACGTTTCATAGCTACATTACGTCTTGGTATCAACGACGATGAAATCATATACCTAAATTGCCACCAGCTCCTTAGCTAAGGCGCGTTCCGTGGATTCGCACTGAGTTATAATTCTTCTTTAATAATGGCGTCTATAATTATAATTTGCCAATGACGATGTTTCTTAATAATAAAAATCTCTTCATCTACTTCTTCAATTATGACGAAACGCCAATGACAATGTTAGATTGTTCCCCAGGTTAAAACATGACTCTCTTGAAAGCCAGTTTCCTGCTCAGGGTCCAAAATAGATGCTGAAGACTAATAACGAAGACAACGTGACACGCGTGTTTTCGGTACGGCTTTCACTCGTCAACAACCCCAAAGAGTATAATAACTATACGGGGTACCCACAGACGAATAAGAGAACATATCTCAGAAGAATAACTAAAGCACTGTTATTGCTACTGTAGTGATTACCTTCTACTGTTATTGGCTACTGTTATTGTTCTGAGACAGCAACCAAACAACCTGAGAAACAACCATCTCCGAAGCAAGTTAATTTTCACTCTGACAGCTATGTATTGTAAGAAGTGTCAAATTTTGCAACAAAAACCGAACTCGTCGAAAAAAAGTTGTAAATCTGTCACCAAGCACCTAACGGTGTGTTCCAGCAGCTCCACTTGAAAGCCAGTTTCCATCCCCACTCCAGGTCGGCAACGCACCTGCATGCCTTATGGTGTTGCAGATGTCTATGGGCGGGCTTTTGGCGGGATTTTAGCAGTGACGGATGTCAGTTTTATTTCTTTGTTTTTCAAATTGGTTTATCGTGATTAATATTGCGTGAATGTGGTGGATTTTGCATAATAGTGATCCATTAGTGATGAACAGTGTGTGGAAACATTGAAATAAGATGAAATAGGGCGTTCATCGGGAGGTTGTCGATTTACTATACAACTTTCCACAGAGCGTCTTATTAAGGTTCAACTGTGAAGAGATGCTGTCAAAAGTTCCAGTAAAGCATCGAAATGCATCTCACTAATACATTTCGATGTAAAAAAAAAACTTCAGAAGAAAAATACTAATGAATTGGCTGTATGGACTTAGATTCCTTTGCCTACCCCATCGGGGTAAATTAAAAAAAAAATGTCTATGGGCGGCGGTAATCACTTACCATCAGCAGCCTGACTTTTGACGCAATCGAATTAGGATCAAATCGAAATCAAGTCGTACAGACGTCAAACGGTACTCTTGAAAGCACAATTGATCTCGAATCGAAATGAGATCGCAGGATCGTAGTAGAATCAAATTTTGCTACTTTTGAAACTTTGGGATCGCGTCACTATCGAAGCTGTATCGAATTTATCTGTCAAATTTCTCGATTTCAATATAGGAATAAGTCTAATTAATTTGTGATATAGGAGTCGTGTTGTTGTATTAATTTGTAGTAGTTTTCGTTTTTGAGTGTCGTGTTGTGTTAATTTGTAGTTTATTACAAAAGAAAACACAAGTATTGTGCTTAACTAAATATTGTGTCGTTGAGTAAGAAATAATGGCTCGGCTTGCTGCAATGTTTAGCACGCTAAACGAAGCTGACAGAGTTGACAAAAACCGGCGCAGGCGGGCCCTGAAAATAGCTGATGGATGATCAAGAATTTGTTAAAAATTACCGCCTCAATAAAGTCCTGTTTGAGGTATTATTAAGGGACTTGACGCCGTATTTGCAAGGACCCCGAAGATCAAGCGTTTTAACCATTAAGTACAAGGTAAGATGCCTATGCCTTTCTTTTAACTTACATGCATTAAACTCAACAATAACAAAAATAAAGTATAACCATTTATACAGTATTCAATTTATATGTCTTTACAGGTGTTAGCAACTTTATCATTTTTGGCCACAGGCAGCTACCAAAAGCTTGTAGGACGTAGTAATGGCACCATTATGTCACAGCAGTCGGTTTCCAAATGCATCAGGGAAGTGACAGATGCATTAAACGACCCAAATATATTAAAAAAAATTATCAAGTTCCCTAGTACTCGAGAAGAAAGAAGTGCTATTAAATTGAAGTAAGAGCAAGTTTATTGCACACATTTTGAAAAATGATTCAATAGAGAATTTAGTTCTGTTATAATTAGGATTACTACTTCTTAACTTGTAATAAAACTCAAAGTTCCTTGATGCTCAGAAATAGTTTTTATAATTTTTCCAAATTTCAAATTCTATGAAAAGTACCAGATACCAGGAGTAATCTTCATTATAAACCAGACCGAGTGGCAAAAATTATTAATGCCTGTGCTGTGTTGCATAATATATGCAACCATGCTCGTGTTGCTGCACCCTCTGTGAGTGAAATACAGTAAATAGAAGAAGAACATAGGCAAGAATCACAGGTAACCTTTAGCAAACCTTTAGATGAAATTTAATATGTGCTTTGTAAAAGTGTAATTATTAAAATTCATACATAATAATAAAATTAAGGTTTCTGTTTGTAATATCAAATAACAGCTTTAAATTACTAAATGCATTTATTTCAGTGAAGTACTTATAACAAAAAACAAATTGTCTCAATTGTTTGTTCTGGCTAATAGATGTCACAAGCGAGCGAGCAATCAAGTCATGCCAGAAGTTTGTCGCAACAGCAGAGACAAGTGGATGATTTGAGAAGAGGGAATATTGCCAGAGCGCATATTGTGGCTAACTAACGCCAGATGTTGAATAATATACGTAATAATATTGGTTTGGCACATATTATATGATGAGTTATTCGGAAAAATGGAAAAGACCACATAACTTATTTATTTGCCAATAACAAGCACCGTCAGAATCAACGACGCGTCTCCACCTATCTGGTAAAGAATGAATGGCCTCTGTGTAGGAAGTGGTTTTGACACTTCACAACATAGATCTACTTGATCCCACACTAAGCTATAAGCTTGTATTGTGGAACTCTAGCATGTGTGGTCGCATTTTCATCTCTGTATAAATTAAGTGCCAAAATTATAAAAGAAATCGTTTAATAAACCATTTAAAGATCAAAGTGATTTTCTACATTTTTCCTTTATCATACCATTGGTTCTTTGATTAACAAATTTTAACAATCAATGTCTAAGTATATTACAATTAAAATAGTCTTTATAAAAAGTATACATATAACAAATAAAATAGCCTTTATAAATATAATTGCCTAATAATAACTAGGTACTTATTCTTTATCACATTTTTAGTGGAACTAATTTAACAATTTCTAACTATACAATAAATAAAATAGCCTTTATAAATATAAGTATTATAACAAATAAAATAGCCTTTATGAATATAATTGCACATACCTGCTAATAACTACTCATTCTTACTTTAAGTTGTCACATTTTTTGTGGAACTGAATAATATATATTTATAAATTATTTGAACATCAAAGTGCTTTTTCACTTTTTTATTTTATTTTCATGTGGTTGAGACCGCAGAGTACAGCTAGTCATGAAATAAAACTATATAACACAGCCAATAGAGGAATTAGATAACAATAAATATCTAGAATAATAAAAAAATACAATAGTAAAGTGCTACTAAGAAAATGGCAGTAGTAGTTAGTGACTACTATCACATCCTTTTTCAGCAAATCTATTAATAGCTTGGGCTATGTTGTCCACAGCATCTGCTAGTCTATTTATAGCAGAAGCTATGGACATAGTGTCCAGTCTATTAATAGCAGTTGTCACTGCTGCCGAGTTTTGTGCCTGTAGAAGCTCAGCTTCCACTCTCTTGGACTCAATTTCAGTGAGGAGGTCCCTTTCTTCTTGTAGCCGGCTTGTAAATGTGTATGGTCGTCCACTTTCACAGTGTCGTCTGTCTTCTGCTCTCGATCCAACCGAAGATCTTGCAGTATTGCTAGGTTGTGGAACCCTCGGCGGACTGGTAGACTGCAAAGATCTGGGAGTAGAAGGCTGTAAAGGTCTCTGGGTACTAGTAGTAAGCACTGATGAACTGCTGCGCTGTGGAATGGGATTCTCAGCATCTGAAAACAAATTAAATATTATACCAATATATATTATTAATATTATTATTAAATATATTAACCAGCTGACTGATGGATCAATGCACAGCTGAAACCGCTGGGTCTAGAACCATGTAATTTGCACAAATATATCTTGAGAGACAGGTGTTTCCTGTGCACTAAGAAAACATTATTGTAATGAACCCCTAAGGGGGATAAAAGGGGTTGCAAATAAGTCACTTTCAATATTACTCTGCAGACTTTGTAATGTATTGCATTAATATAAAATATACTTATGTCTCCTGAGACTTCAACTTCATATTCTACTTGAGGAGTCATAGGTGAAAGAGGACTCTCTTCAATATTAAGCTGTTCACTCTGTAAAAAGAGGTACTAATATTATAATCTAAACATTGGTGTAATAAAATAAATTTTTACTCATACTAATAATATTATAAATAGTAAAAATTTAAGTTTTTTGTGTGTTTGTAATGGATAAACTCAAAACTACTGAACCGATTTAAAAAATTCTTTCATTTATAGGAAGCAACAACATAGGGTAATTTTTACCCTGGAAGTCCCATGGAAACTTCAAAATTAACTTACTCACTTGGCAATTACCTACCTAGCTAAATACACCTCTTAAAATAGCTCCTGAGTTTTAATTGCTATTTCATACATATATTATATATATAAACAGAAATTTACTTACAAAGAGAGGAACAGAGTACTCTATTGCCTGTGGCAAAGCGATCCCCACCCAACAGAGTCAGCATCCGCTCCTCAATGAGGGTTAGCTCAGGGAGGAAGTCCCTGCCTCCTCCAGTTCTATTGGCTGACAGAGTGCTGTTGTTTCTTCAGGCTATATTTTTTGTCTGTCCAAAACTGGCACAAAATAAATTTTAATTCAGCATCCTAAGATTCAATAAAAATATCTCAAGGCATTAATGATGAAACCAATGAAACTACCTTAGCCCAGCCTGGCCCATCTTTTATTGCTCCCCCAAGAAAATTAAGTGTATTGGCCAGGCTTTGCCATTTCCTTTTTGTCTCCATCTTGCCCGTTCGTAATTCCTGGATTTTTCCATTTGTATCTCCGTTGGTCGCATTTTCTACAAAAAAATTGATTCTTTCAAAACTTCAAAACGATGTGGTGAGTAATAGGTATTGCGCTTGTGAAGTTTTTTTTTTAAACAAATATAAATGTATATTTTACTTACTGTTTTTTAATTCAAAACAACTAATCGACGGAAAGAAAACCAACTAGGTACACTTCAACACTTGATTCTTGAAATTTGAAAAATGCGGGAATCAAACTTATTTGGTATGTCAATTCAAACTTTCAATTCAACAAAAATACTTAGGTAACACGGCTATATTTGATTTTCACACATTACTAATCATCGTTTGCTTAAACGAGACTCTTCTAATTAGTTGGATCATAGTAGGTTTCTATTGCCATTTTTTTACGTTCTCGTTCAGAAATAAACAAAAATAAATAAACTAAAATGGTATAAATAAAGGTTTCACCGTATTATATGTCTTAAAATCGTGCTTATTTTGTTAGAGTCTAGATAAATTAGTACATTATTGATTGTAACATCAACTAATTATGTCTAATGAGTCAGTCGATATTCCTATCGACTTAAATTTTTTTTACTAAAAGTTGTGAACGAAAACAATCGCACTTTCATTGACTCGTCGGAAGTTACGTCATCTTTGATATTAAAATGAGATCGAATCGAAATCAAATCGAACTCGTATCAGGATCGTAATCAGACTCAAATCATTTTCAAAAGTCAGCCTCCAGGTGTACCACTTGCCCGTTTGCACTTTGCCCCCTATGACATTGAAAAAAAAAAGAAATCAATCGGAGTTCTTACGAGCAAAGGGGAGGTGTAGTAACAAAAAGTTTATAATTGGATGTAAAACAGTCTTATTCGCAATGTGAGTTGAGAGAAAACTAATGGCGCCTGAAATTTCAAATACTTTGAGAGTCTTATTCGCAATGTGAGTTGAGAGAAAACAAATGGCGCCTGAAATTTCAAATACTTTGAGGTTATAAAAACAACTCGATCGTTCCGTGGCTTGGTTGCAACCTCAGAAGAATATGCTAGTTATTCTTCGGAGGTTGCAACTCAAGCGAGTTTTTTAACCGAACAACTATGCCGAAACCCACGGAACGCCTACCTGAATGTACAGCACTGGACTGCGTGATACCGGAATGTACGACACCGTATTGTAGTGCATTTTTGTGTTTTTCTGTTCAAACTATCTTTATTTCTCACTTTAAGTATATAATCAGATTTAGTGACGTAAATTTTTCAGTTCTCTTATTTACTAAAAAAAATACTGCAATGGATGTGCTTGTAATATTTGAAGAGTTCCCTCGATTTCTCCAAGATCCCGTCATCAGATCCTGCCTTGATTACAAAGGGACGCCACTAATTTACCCGCTTAAACAAAAAAAAAAACCGAATCGATCCTTTTTGAACCGTGATTTTCGGTGCCTACTAGCATTCAACGGAACCGGGAAATCCCGGTTTTTTCGGTACTTACGGTACTACCTAGTTTTAATTACTAGTGGGGCAGGTAATTAAATAGTGAATTTATTCCCAGTAGTTAGCACCCCTACGTCAACCCTACGTCTCCAGCTTTCGGTACTAGTACTACCTATTTTTAATTACTAGTGGGGCAGGAATTGATGAATTAATTAAATAATAGCAAATTTATTCCCAGTTGTTAGAACCCCTACGTCTCCAGCGGTATTTTTTTTTTAGAAAAATGTCCTAGTGTCTCACCTGCAGATGTCCTCACGATAAAATCACTAATTTTCATTACGAAAAATTAGACAACATATTATAATTTACAAATCACGGCAAGAAATAATGACTAGTGGAAAATAATTTTAATTTTTTTCCACCCTGTTGCTGTCATTAATGACCTGGACCTCATTAGAATATGATTCAACTCATGGCATCCGGATATTATAAATCACAGGCTATGGATATGAGCAGTAGAAACTTAAGGACCTCTCTAGAACAAGTTTTACCTCTTTGTATTTGGATGGTCTACCGATTACTTACACTAACACTGTTTATAAATCTCTCCAGTCCAGTCTCTCATTCAGCCCTTCATGGATTAGTCAGGCCAACGCAATCATGCTATCTTGATGCCATCAAGGAACTACTGAAATAATTGCAGCACTTGCAAAATCTCAGTATAATGTATATTCGTACATTTTCGAGCTCGAAATAATTGATTATATTTCTTCTTCTTCTTCTTTAAAATGGCGTCTATAATTATAATTTGCCAATGACAATGTTTCTTAATAATAACAATCTCTTCATCTACTTCTTCAATTATAGCGAAACGCCAGTGACAATGTTAGATTGTTCACCAAGTTAAAACATGGCTCTTTTGAAAGTCAGTTTCCTGCTCAGGGTCCAAAATAGATGCTGAAAAGTGACTGAAATAACGAAGACAACGTAACACGCGTGTTTACGATACGGCTTTCACTCGTCAACAACCAATATTGGTTGTAAGCCGTATCTCTTATTCGTCTGTGGGTACCCCGTATAGTTATTATACTCTTTGGGGTTGTTGACGAGTGAAAGCCGTACCGAAAACACGCGTGTCACGTTGTCTTCGTTATTAGTCACCTTTCAGCATCTATTTTGGACCCTGAGCAGGAAACTGACTTTCAAGAGAGCCATGTTTTAACTTGGTGAACAATCTAACATTGTCACTGGCGTTTCGCCATAATTGAAGAAGTAGATGAAGAAATTGTTATTATTAAAAAACATTGTCATTGGCAAATTATAATTATGGACGCCATTTTAAAGAAGAAGAAGAAGAACCAATTATATTTCCAAGGGTAGTAAAGAACTTCAGTGACTTCGTATCTGCCACCGCCAAAGTCAGTCAAATAATTTTATTCTTCTTCTTCTTCTTTTAAGATATGGCTTCCACTATGTTCACTCACAGTGACTCCGCCAATGTCACGTAGTTGAAAGTAAACGAAGGAGGACAAGATTGTTCGGTGGGATATTACCAAGAGCCTGAGTTTACCTACAAAAAAAAAAACACAACACAAAAGTTAGTAGATACAGTAGTGATCAGTCTAACGCAACTAGGAACAAATTAAATTTTGTTCGTGTTTAGCACTCATTTTTTTTTTAATTTTTTTTTTCCATGGCATCAAAGATGGCCTCACATGCTATTTCAGTCTTTTGTCTCTGAATCTTTCTTACAATCTGTCAACTGTTTGTCATGGCGACGCATGTTGTTATTTGTGTGTTTTTTAAAAATTTTGTGTGATTTACGCTTTGAAAAGTGCAGTGTGACTATTAAAAACTATTTTCTTGTGATTGGGTAGTGAAATAGCACCGATTAGACGGTGTAGTACGCATGTAATTTGTAGAAAAAGATAGAGTCGACAAAATTTAAATAAAAGGAAATTTATCACGAAATTTCCTATAGATGAAGACCGGTAAGTACAGCTTGAGTAAAGTAATAAAGTATTTTGTTCTCTTCAGCTATCAGCAAGACTAAAATAATACACTATCTTTTTGAAATGAGAAAAAATATTTGCATGTTTGTAAACCATAGTGATGTAAATCTTCACTATCGATAAAGTGAGTCGATAAACTTTAATGAATGATGCTGTTATAGTGAATATTTTGGAATATTTTTGTATAGCTGCTGCTGCGTATACTTTTTTCATTACTTACTGCAGTTTTCATTAAGTATTATGATCGTATTGTAATAAAGTGAACCTCGTCTTCTGTATAAAGAACTATATTATACTCTATCTTGTTTCTAAGTGTACTTGCATGATTGATAGATATTTTAATTTCAGATGTCGACAATGGGTAAAAAATATTGGAAATGATGACTTAGCTTACATTCCAATCGAAAAACTTCACGATATAAAATATGTCTGTGGAGATGTAAGGAACGAATGTCGGAAGATAAACGAAAGTTTTCGCTTTCGGAGGATATTTCTACCGATAATTTAAACAAGGCTCAACAAGGAGGCACTGCGAAGTAAATCATTTACTTTCCCAAATAGGTTATTTAATTTTGACATAAAATGTAAATGTAATTTTTAAAGAGGAAATAAATATCTATCTATCTAATAACATCATCATCATGACAAACTAAAATATTGGAATAATAATAAATAAATAAAAATAATAATTTATTGTTTCAATTTTACGACAAATGTTTTCCCCCGTTGTAGATTTAATTCACCTGGTATGAAGCCCACGATGCTCTAATGATAATTTATCGATATCGATTTAATCAGGAACTACATGTGGCCATCCCTATTGTTCTCGTTAATGTTGGTACCCATGAGTTATGAAGTATTTTGACATTTAAATTTTCGCTGTGTTGGTATTGCTGGGTCTGCTAAATGGATTCCAAAACCAAGTAAGGAAGTCCCGTCTCTTAAAACGTAGTGATTACCTTCTCTCTGGTAGTGATTACCTTCTCTCTGGATACAGTTAGTGAGGGTAGGTATGTTATAACACAGAGCGGATGTTGAGGAAGGCAATTATTTTGTAGTACTAACTATATAATAGTATACATTACATATAATATACACTAATAGCACACTCATAAATATAAATTGTTAGCCTCTATAAATTTTGCTAGTGTTTTTACAAATGGGGAAAAAGAGAGGGTAAGGAGGTAAGGAGGCTATAATTTTATTCAAAGCTGGCCCCCTCAGAACAATAACATGCTACTGTTATTGTTCTGAGCTGGCCCCTAACGTGACTCTTTTTGACGTTAATAAAATAACAATTATTATTTATTTATTTATTTATTTATGACAGCACCTCGACAGCACCCATAAAATATTCGCCCTTTACAGCTTGCCAGTGCTATGTCTGAAGAGAAAAAGCCGCACAAACAAGTCCCCAATAGCACGCTGTCAGTTTAAAGTTATCTATATTTGACAGAGAATAGGGTATTTGCATTAAAATTTATTATAGTAAATTGTATCAATATTTCAAAAATAGAGCCTTAGAAAAGCGTTTCGTGAAAGATTTACTAAAAAAATTTTCAATAGTTTCCAAAATATTCAACTTTTAATTTTGTAAAACGGAACGTTGCAACGAAACACCAATCACAGCCAAGCTTGACACATGACGTCACTTTTTTTTTTTAGGATACATTTACCTCTTTCAGAGAAGGCAAAAGAAACTGAGTGCATACAGTCAACGCATATTTTCCATTTTCTGAACTTTTTTACTTTAAAATGCATCGGTAAGATGCATTTCGATTCTTTACTGGAACTTTTGGAAGTAAATCGACACAGTTCAACCTTAATTTCGCTTTTGGATATTGAAGTTATGTCTGTCAGTGTCACATGACCCTGTCAATACGACAGTGACATTTCTATCACAGATTAATAAGGCGTAATTTTGAACTAGTGACGTCATTCCGCGTTTCGGCGGTAAAGTCTAAAGTAGGAACTTTGAAACGCTCTATTTAATTAATTTATGCATTTTTTTTTCTTTTTCTTGCTTTGTTTAATAGGCCATGTATCTTTAAAATAGACTGAAAAAAAAAATCATGCAAGTACCCTATTGGAGAGTCCCATTAGGATTGTTTTTCTCCCGACATCTCTTTCATCATCATCATCCTTATAATATCAGCCAAAAGATATCCACAGCTGGACATAGGCCTCCCCCAAGGATTGCCATAACGACCAGTCCTGCGCTTCCCGCATCTAATAGCGACCCACAACCTTCACCAAGTCATCGGTCCACCTTGACATCCCCTTTTTACATGCGAAATGTTTTTAAATGTATTTCTTTGTTTTTGCAATTGTGGTGGTAAATAAGACGTATCAAACCCACCTATCTGTCCCTTGCCATTCCAATAGATCCTCTTATCGAGTAGTTATCATGTGGTTCTTTCTGCTACATGAAATTGGTTCCTGTAGGACTATCTCTTTATCTAAAAAGCGAATCAAGGAATTTCATGTCAGTGCCAGTGTTGTTATTCGTATTTATTAATAAGTAAGTTTAACTTATTTAAAACATTACTCGTTTTTAACTGAGTAATCTACTTGTGACAACTGGGACATTATTATAACTAGAGATAGCGGTAGCGGGGACAATCAAGATTGTTTTTGAGAGTTGACAACTCAAAATAATCTCTAAACCAACCACGCGGGTCGCGAGGTGACACGCGCGTATTTTAATTTACTCCTGTACCTCGAACACATTAGTCAATTGGTTTTTAATAACCTCCAAAAGTATAGGTAACCTTACAACGTAATAAAAACGAAATATTATACCATCGAAATTAATTCCCAAAAGTACCGAAAGAACTTTCAGGAATTAATTTCTCAAGTTAGGTAAAAAAAACCGGGAAATCCCAGTTTTTTCGGGACTGGGATTTCCCGGTTCTGAACTCTACCAGCCGTCTTCGAGTAATCGTTGAACATACATATAAAAATTCATACAGTTCAACGTAGAATCTGCTCCTTTTTTGAAGTCGGTTTAATATAATCACTATTACAACTACGGATGTAACATAGTGAGAAAAAAAATCGATTAATCAAAAATCGGTTTTTGTAAATAAATAAATCGATTATTTTTTCACATTGCTATTATCTGTCAGTGTCAGTTTGCCGTAGAGTTACTAAATAGTATATAGGTACCTACCTAATTTAGGTATCTGCCATTTTCATTGCGACTATCGACGATAATGGTAAGTACGTTTCCGTTAGCTTACGTTGGTTAACTCCTTGTTTATTTACGCAATCCCTTAATATTCTTGTAAATTCTTTTCTAATTTAATAAAAGAGTAGCAAGGTATAAGCCGTAGTTACCTTATTTTTTTTTAGATTAGTTAAGAATCTTCAAGAACACGTTTTAAAATTCAAATGATGATCCTAATTCAGCAAAAATGGTTAGAACCTGAATAAATCTATGAAGATTATCTAGGGCGGACTGATGATATAAAATTAATAATGTACCTATATTATAAAGTTTGTGTGATAAATGTTAAACGCACGGTTTCCATTTCCAGTCGCACAGAAAGTTTTCGGCACCTCGCCATGGGTCTATGGGATTCTACCCCAAGAAGAGGTCACGCCGCCATCGTGGCAAAGTGAAGGCGTTCCCCAAAGATGACTCCAGCAAACCGGTGCACTTGACTGCTTTCATTGGTTACAAGGCTGGTATGACCCACGTGGTCCGCGAACCCGACCGTCCTGGTTCAAGTGAGCAAACATTTTGTTGTAACCTTTTAACTCCTTGATTTTAAGTTGCTTCGATCATGCAGTGGCCTTATCATAATATGCAATGTGAAATTTATGTTTGATTAATTTTCACAGAGATAAACAAGAAGGAGATTGTGGAGGCAGTTACTATCATTGAAACCCCACCAATGGTGTGTGTGGGTGTGGTAGGATATATTGAAACTCCACATGGCCTCCGAGCTCTGCTTACTATTTGGGCTGAGCACTTGTCTGAAGATTGTCGCCGTCGTTTTTATAAGAACTGGTATGTGAATTTTTAATAGCTAGTAAAATTCTATGTGTGTGGTTAAATGCTCAGTTTTGTTTATTGATTTTTTAAAAAACTTTACTATTAAAATTGCTGTTCTTTTGACATTAAAAAACTATATAATGACAATAAATTTCCCCTCCACTCTAAAGATGAGGGTTTATTTGATATATGCTGTTTGGCATATTGTCGCCATGTGGTCTCCGCTCAACGATGAGGCCACTGGTATCTCTTGCAGCAGTGCTTAATAATCTGCGTTACTTAATAATCTTGGTCACCCAAGGTACAAGAGTAAGAAGAAGGCTTTCACTAAAGCTAGCAAGAAATGGCAGGATGACTTGGGCAAGAAATCAATTGAGAAGGATTTCAAGAAGATGATCCGCTACTGCAGTGTGATTAGAGTAATAGCTCACACTCAGATGAAGTTGTTGAAACAACGTCAAAAGAAAGCACACATCATGGAAATCCAAGTAAATGGTGGAACTGTGGCTGATAAGGTTAAGTTTGCCAGAGATCATCTAGAGAAACCCATTCCTGTTGACTCTGTGTTTGCTCAAGATGAGATGATTGATTGCATTGGCGTCACTAAAGGAAAGGGTTTCAAGGGTCAGTGTTTATTTACCTATGTTATTATTTGGACTAAACTAGTTACTCCTATTTCAACATCCAATATTAGATCTGAAAATCGTACTTTAAAACAAAATTTGTGTAAAGCATGTACCCTATATTATGCTCTATGAGATAATTACTGTGATTTTGATTAAGATTTACAAGTACTTTTTGACATAAGATAGGGTGTAGAGCACCCCGACATTCTTGGGTAGATTAGGTTTGTACTGGTGATGCACAAGCTGAGCAAGCACTTCCTGGAAGCGGCTAGCAATGCACCAAAGACAAAATATAGTCTCATTCGTGATGAAAAAAATTAAAGATCATGATTTAAATCAAATGATTTAAAAATTAAAATGATTTAATGAAAATAAAATTTCACTTTCTTTCACAGAAATCAACATTGTAAAAATAGATTTAAAATTATAATTAAGGTAAAGGCAAGGGTTGTTTAAATCTGAAAAATCAATATCACTATATTTGAATACAAAACTAGTTTTCCAGCCTTTTCAATTTACAGTCGGTTTCTTAATTTGCTCTGAACAATTCCAAATGTGGAAAACACTCTTTGTATGGATGTTTGTTACTCTTTCATCAAAAACTACTAAATGGATTTTGAAGAAACTACAATTATATAGCTTATACATTGAAACGACATATACCAACGACATACTGTTTATACCGGAATTCCTGCTGAATTTCCGAAATTAACGTGGATGAAACTGCAGGGAACAGCTATAATAAAAATAATAAAATATAATAATAAATAAATAAATAAAATAATAAAAATAATAAAATGAAAAAATCGTGATTAATTAAATCATGACTTTTTCCAACCCTGATTAAAATGCTCATTAAATTTTTATTTTGTGTTATTTTAAGGTGTGACTTCTCGTTGGCACACAAAGAAACTTCCCCGTAAGACACATAAGGGTCTACGCAAAGTGGCTTGTATTGGAGCATGGCATCCTTCAAGAGTGTCCTTCACTGTTGCACGCGCTGGTCAGAAAGGCTATCATCACCGTACAGAGATGAACAAGAAAATATACCGCATTGGACAAGGTGAGGATTCAGTGCTTCAAAGTCAATCCTTACTAAGCACCAATGTGTAGTTTAAAAAAAAATAGTTCAAGTTCATACAGGGTGCGAGGATATATATCAAATACTTTTTTTTATAATAATAATAATAATCGTCCTCAGACTACGGATAAGCGAAAATATCCCTCTCCTTGTGATATTTCGTGATTTTTTCAAACCTCTCCCCCTCTTTTCGAGCCTCACATGATTAATGGACATTCCCCATTTTTTTATGTTTTAAAAATACAATGTATGCGAACATTATACATAAAAATACTATAAAATAATATGACTGTCATACAAAATGGATATATATCACTTTTGATATATATCGGATATATGTATATAAGAAATATCTGATATTTTGATATAATAAATATTGCATATTTTCGCGAGTTTATATTTATAAGACTATTTAATTGATTTCAGTGACTGATGATAATAATTTTAATATAAAAATTGAGTGAACTCTCAATATTTTAATTGTCAGTTGATTAGTAAGGATTACCTTTCAAATGTCAATTTTGATTATTTCTCTACGGCTTTTCAGACGTATAGTCTTGTCTTAACCTGTGAATGAATTAACCAAAAACCTGATAGCCCCAGTTAAAAAAAGAATATAAATTATGTTGAAAAAATAATAGTTTAAAATTTATTCAACACTAACTGTGCTCCACGATTTCACCCGCGTGAGTTTTGGGATCAGTTTGCGGACGCAGGCAGAACAACCCGCCAAAGTTTCATCACAATCGGACTAATGGTTTCTAAACGCATAGAGGATAGACATATTTTTTATTTACAAAGAAGAAGATTAGTTTGGAGGTGACCTATCTACAAAATTTCAAGCGCTACGCCCGCACCTACGTGTCAATCACCAAATCGATGTTTTTGCTAAGTGCCGCGTACACGTCAAATATTGTATTAGGTACTTATAAATAACTTAGACATGGGCTGATAAGAATGAAAAAATATAACCTATATTACTATACTCTGAATCTCGGAAACTGCTCCAACGATTTTCATGAAATTTAGTATGCAGGGGGTTTCGGGGGCTTAGATATTTTATATAATTATATAATATATTATGTCAGTGTGAAATAGTGAACATCGCCTTTACGATAAATCACGCGATAGTATGAAAAAAATGTGTTTTGCTTATCTCTTCTTCTTTTAAAATATGGCTTCCACTGTTTTGCTTATCTTATTGTTACACCTTTCTTAAAAAAACGCAATTACCTACACAAGAAAAAAAAATTTACCCCAACTTGATCTAGTAAGTTATATGATAACTTTCTCATGTAAGCTTTGTGGTGCCGAGATTAAAATATAATTATTACCTCTTTTTTGCAGGAATTCATACTAAAGATGGCAAAGTCATTAAGAACAATGCTTCTACTGAGTATGATCTGTCAGAAAAGTCCATTACCCCAATGGGTGGTTTCCCTCACTATGGTGAAGTCAACAATGACTTTGTCATGATCAAGGGTTGTTGTATGGGACCCAAAAAGAGGGTCATAACACTTAGAAAAGTAAGTAAAGTTTTCTGGACTGATCTGATAAATTTACCATAGAATATAGATATTAATAACTTATTTTAAGCATAATATCTATTTGCATACAACGGTGCGGGGTCTTAATAAATATCACTCGCAGTTTAAGTCTCTCTGCTTTGTACATGCATCGCGCTATCAATACTGAATGGATTTGGAGTTTCTATTATTATTAAATATAAAAATAAAACGAAAAAAATAATTTATGAGCCTGAAAGAATAATTTCGTTCCAGCATGTGACGTCACTAAACGACGCGGTTCTTATTCACTGAAAACTAACAAATTCATGAGTGTCAACAAATATGGCTTATTGTCCCTATAACGTCTTGACTGCGGATAGACGAAATAACTTCACTGACGTCCCGCATTACCTACCCAAACTTAAATAGATTATTTCTCACGATCACTATCAGATACAAACGAACAAAACAAACCTCTGTGGTTTCTTGTGCTATTTTATGTCAACCATAAATTATATTTTATTGTAAACTAGCTGTGCCCCGCGGTTTCACACGCGTGAGTTGCGGAATTCCCGCAGAAACTTCAAAGTAGCCTAATGTATTCGTTATTTAGCAGTGAAAGTCCCGTCAATATCGGTCCAACCGTTTCAGAGATTCACCCGCGTGAGTTTCCGAATTCCTGCAGGAACTCCAAACTTCTTTTATATAAACCTTGTCCTGACAATAACGAACACAAAAAAAATAAAATCCAATTTGGTGCAGTTGTTTGGAAGTTATGCGCTTAGCAATACATTTGGCGATTCATTTTTATTATATATAGATTTGGTAAATAAATAAAAAAAAAAGATCACAGATTAAAAAAAAAATAGATCAATATTTGTAAATAATACTGGAATATTTTTTATTCAGTGCACAAAATTTGACAAATTAAACTTAAAAGCGTTTTATAATTTTCTCCTCTTGCTTGAATAAATTCCACACTTTCACATTTATTAGTAGGATAATATTTTGCTGACTGAACGTATTTGGATGAAATTTGACATGCACCTTGTCAGGGGTACAGAGAAGGACAAGTCTGATGAAAAAATCCTACTTATATTATAAATGTGAAAGATTGGATGTTTGTTACTCAATCACCCAAAAACGGCTGAACGGATTTGGATGAAATTTGGCATGCACGTTGTCAGGGGTACAGAGAAGGACATGGGGTACTTTTTATCCCGGAATTCCAGCGGGAACTCCGAAATTACCGCGGGTGAAACCCCGGGGCACAGCTAGTATAAAACAGTTTTGAACAAAATATAATGCAAGTGTATACTGAACCACCAAATTTTTTTTGTGCATTGCTTAAAAAATGATCCTGTTCCTGTATAGTGTTAACGTCATGAAACTTCTCCATTTCTGTATAAATCACCATGAAAACCTTTTTGTAAAAATTGCTGTTTTTTTTCTACCTGTATCTTTGAATTCACAGTATTCAGGGACTAGCTGTACTTGTACTGTACTGTATTTAGGTAGGTCAACTTGCTTACAATATGTGCCAAATCTGAGATGAGCTGGATAATTAGTAGGATATTCAACTAATTCTGTCTTTATGTCCTATTCCCAGTCACAGGAGATCCATAGTTTGTTACAAAGTATTAATTTATTGTATATTTCAATTACAGTCTTTGCGCGTGCACACCAAGCGTGCTGCCCTAGAGAAGATAAACTTGAAGTTCATTGATACTGCATCCAAATTCGGTCACGGTCGCTTCCAGACACCAGCCGACAAGGCTGCTTTCATGGGCGTCATGAAGAAAGATCGCATTCGCGAGGATGCTGCTGCCACTACTACTCCAGCGGCAACACAGTCCTAAATTTAATGTTATGGGCTAAGATTATAACTTTGACAATGTACAAAGCGTTTTTATTTACCTTTAGTTTTAATTCAGAACTATAATTTGTTCTAGCTCTTTTCCCTGTGTTAGTATGATATGCCATGTCTCTCTGGCACGACCATTTAAAACTGTCTAATTAAGGCCCGGCGCCCGTTATCGGTATCTGCAAGGAAAGGGATCTTCGGCATCCGTACATGCAAGCGTACACTGTCGGAAAGGATGACGGAGGCGTCTTAAAGCATGCCGCACCGTCCTGAAGCTTGCCGAAGCGTCTCAATATCGTATTTCTCTTCAAAACAGTCTCAAGAGTTGTTACAAGCTAGTCTGAGTTGTATTCAATATGGTGGACTAGGATCTAGTGCTCATAGCAGCTCTTGCTGAAGAAGAGAAATCTAATCAAGGAGAAGATTTTTTTGGGTGAACAACCTTTGGAAGGAACCGAAGGCTGCCGATACAGCAGCCACAAGCATACCGAAGCGGTATTTTTGTTACTACGACCATACCTATATCGTGGAAATTTCTACTTTATTGCCATGATGTTAATGTATATTGCTATTTACCACCTAAAATCCTCAGCCATGCCGATACCGATAATGGGCGCCGGCCCTTAGACTCCTGACCTATGAGTGTGGACTTACTGGCTCTATGCATAGTGTTATTTTTTTATTTCCATAATAATATTCGCTAGTAGATATAGAACACCTATTATGGCCCAACAGCCAGCGATGGCCCGTCTTTCATAAAGTTTCTCTGTGCAAGTCCCTAAAATCAGCGATTTTAGAGTTTGACCTTTACTGTCTGATACCTGCCCAAGTAACTACAATCCATACTCCATAATCTCGCTGATCGTTCTTACCTGTGTTGGGGACATGCACAAAAAAACGTTCCAGGCTTTCAGCTTTTTTAAAATGAGGAAGGTCGGGCCGTCGCTGGCTCTTGCTCTAATATTTCTCCCTGTGGATCCACTGCCAGCGCATTGCGTCCTGATGTAAATAAACGGTGTCTGCCGGTGTTGCCACGGAACGTGTCTGGCATGCTGGATGTCTAGATATAAACAAACGGTCGACAGACAATTTATTTACAAAAGACGTCTGGTGTGCGTTCCGTGGCTTCGCACGAATGCACTCGAACGCGCTCGAGCGCGCTCTGAACCCGTTCTGTGGCTTGGTGAAATTTTACTCTGATAGCTGTCAGAGCGTAGTTTGACCCGTTCCGTGGCTCAGAGTGCAGCAACCAAACAACCATCTCCGAAGCAGGTTAATTTTCACTCTGACAGCTATGTATTGTTTAAGAAGTGTCAAAGTTTGCGCCAAAAACCGGATTCATCGAAAAAGAAATCAATCGGAGTTCTTACGATCAAAGGGGAGGTGTCGTAGTCATAAAAAGTTTATAATTGGATGTAAAACAGTCTTATTCGCAATGTGAGTTGAGAGAAAACAAATGGCGCCTGAAATTTCAAATATTTTGAGGTTATAAAAACAACTCGATCGTTCTGTGGCTTGGTTGCAACTCAAACGAGTGAAATTTTAACCGAACAACTGCGCCCAAATCCACGGAACGCACACCTGCATGCTTCCGATCGTAGTGGTTCCGATGCTCTACTCTATTCACACTGCTCGGCATATAGCCGCGGAGTCCGTGGCTATCGCGAACCTTAAAAAAATCCCCGTGGACCTACCGGTCTCGAGTCCTAATTCGGCAACGCAGATTTGAAATGGGGGAACTTGAATAGGTACCTACCTACCTATTATTTTTTTCAGCAATGATATACATATTTTAAGTATTAATTGTTAGTCAGTTAAAAGGCAAAAAAGTATGGCTTGCTAATGAAAAATGCAGTTTTTTTCAAAATTTCCACTTTTTACTGCAAAAACGCAGAACGACATCATCTAATAGAGATTACGCCTTTTTAGTTTTTAGTTGGTGTGTTCCAATAATATACAATTAAACATGGAATCTCATCGTTTAAAAAAAATAATGCGTGAGTGTCGTAGAACACTGCATTAAAACGAAGTTTTACTAAGTCCATTAGGAGTGAAAAGGGCATAAATACAAAAAGAACTTATTTAGAAAAAAAACTACTTGCTTTCTCAGATTAGCTAGACTTATCTTGCTGTTTTTCCGTAGAGCAGCCGTGCGCAGTCGTATGACGCCGTGCTGGAAAATGAATTTTTACTCCCATCCGTACCGTGCGATAAAGAATGAACTTCGTCTAAAAGAACTAGGCTATTCAAATAGTACTGTAGGTACAGCTACAGTTGCCCGAGGTTTTAAGTAATAATAATCCCCGTCACAACAGGTTTACATGATCCCACACTAAGCTATAAATAAGCACTATGTGAAATGTTCGCTACTTGCCCGTGGTACGGTTCAGTTGTCCGGACGACGAAAAATAATATTTTCTGTAGTACAGTCAAGACTCAAGTTTTTTTTTTAATATTGTCTGGCTTTAAAGATATGATTACCTATTAAAAAAGGCTTTTAGGGTAAAATGTCCGGCTAAAATAACAGCAGAGTCAACGAGAGCATAACCATGTTTTATACTAGGCACTAGCTGTCCTCCGTGCTAATTTCGGAGTTCCCGTGGGAATTTCGGGATAAAAAGTACCCTATGACACTCAGGAACACTAGCATTCTATTGGTAAAAGAATTTTCATAATCGGTTCAGTAAATCCAGAGATTACCTCCTACGATGCTCCTACGTCACAAACTCATAATTTATAAACTACTACATTATTCATCTCGAATCAACGAAAATAATGAAAACATTGCATATACAACAAAATTATTAGGAACCAGGACCGGTCCTGCCTTTAGTGCAGGGTATGCGTCGCACACGGGCGCCGACTTCCAGGCGGGCGCCTAAACCGAATTCAGCTGAGAATCGGACGAATGCTGGGTTACCGGCGCCCCCCCCCCCCCCCTCCCACGCTCAAGGCGCTTTGCATGTCGTGATGTCGTCTTCCTTTCTACCTAAACTCTGCCACCCCTGTGATAAGGTTGGTGGTTTCATTCCTTTTTTTTGGAGTTTAATGGGGGGTTCGCAGGCATTTTATTACATCCGTGATATGGAGGCTCACCTGGGTTCAGATCGCACATGGGCGCGTCGTTGGCTAGGACCGGCGCTGTTAGAAACTTTACATGATCCTACTATAGGTGAAACATGATTCTTTAACTAGATTAAGTATATTAAAAACTTCATAGATATTATCAGTTTATTCCTCTTTTTTTGAATCAAAATATTTGTTTCTAACAATATACCTTATGCATTGCATGACCATGTTACGTTCTTTACGCATTTCTTTAAATAATAATTTTTGGAGTAATGTTGAAAGTGGCTTAGGTTTTGGTCTCTTAAACACTCTGTTTGGTGGTTTGTTTGCAGCTTTGAGGTATTTTGGTATTACCTTTTCTTTATGAATAACCACAGAACTTTGTTCAATTTTATGGCTTGTGTCCAATTTTATTTCTTCAGGTCCACTATCGTCATCACTTTTATTTACCTCAATACAATTGGTAGACACCACACTTTTTAACATATTATTTTCTTTGGGAATGTCTTGTATGCAACATTTTTTCAAGGAGGTAGTATCAGAATCATTGCACACTTTACTCTCAAAATCCGAGTCTTCATCAGAACAACCATAGTTACTCACTAATGATGATAAAGCACCACACACTACTGGACTGTCCTGTTTAGATACGTTCAGCAAGGTCACAGTCTCTTCTACAAAATCATCGTCATCTATCATAATATTGCTTTGGCATGGTTCAACATTTTCGTCTTCATCAATGTCCATAATTAAATCTCCAATTCCTCCGAATGGCTTTAACTTTCTCTTATATTCAAAATGCAGTATAGGTTTCTCTTTTCTTGGAGTTTGAACATGACTTCTTGGAGGGGGAAGATGTTGTTTATGTCTTGATTGGAAATAATCTTTGTTGATCCTTGTTGAGTTTCTTGTGTTGACATCTGAAACATCACATTTTCATACTTGACTTTATTATTTTTTTTATTTATTCAATTTGGTAAAATACAGTACTTTTACACGTCAACTTGTCTTACCGCCGCCCTCAGATTTTTAAAACAAAACTGCCGCAATCAGACAAGTTTAATAAATTAATGTTAATTGGCATTTAACTAATTAAGTTACATCTCATTAAATGCCAAATAACATTAATTTACTGAACGTCTCTGATTGCGGCAGTTTTGTTTTAAAAATCTATACTTAACTAAGTAATCATTAAAGTCGACTCTGAGTGCGGCGGTTAGGTAGGTACATTATGTTATATAATTAGGTACACTATTGTGTTATTTATAAAATATGTGGGTACTTGCTTATTACTTAAGCAGTTGCAGTCATTATTTTGATACAAATACATTTAGTAGTATCATTATTCATTATACACAATATAATCATAATGTATCACATACATAATACATAAATCATTACACTGAGGGAATAGTATATTTCATTATAAGTGCGGAAAGCCTGTCATTGCAAAGAGTTCCGACAAATGTCTACCCGAGCCGAGGCGCAGCCGAAGGTGAGGGTTGACAGTCGGAACTAGTTGCAATGACGGTTCCGCACGTGTACTGAACAACTATTTTTAATACAGTTACGAAAAAATTAAGCAATTTAATAAAATATCAAAAACACAACAAACTCAACTAAGTTCCAACTGTGATCAAGAGATGGCGCTAGTCGTATTAGTAATGCGAAACCTACGTTTCGCAATGCAAAAAGTGTGTCAAAGTCGTGTCGCCTTTTTTGACAGTTGGCAAAGAGAACGCACGAGTTCGGGAAAGGTAAACAAAAAGCTCGAGTATGTAATAGCCCACATCCCGAACGCTAAACGTCCCTGCAATACGCCACTTTTTGAGCAACTGTATTAAAAAACTAATTGTGGGTGTCCAAGCAAAAAGTACCAGTTCTTGGCATTTCATTTCCGGAGATATTATAAGATTTGTAAAGTTGGGTGAAAAAATTGTGTCCGTGATTTAAATTGATTAATTATTATTAATAAGTTCTCAATTTTCTACAAATTCATATCTAATATATATAAATAATGTGTCACATTGTTTGTCCGCGATGGACTCCGAAACTACTGAACGGATTTTGATAAAATTATGTAACCATTCATAAAATGGTCCAACTTAAAAGATAGGATAGTTTTTATCCCGGAATTCCCGCGGGAACCCCAGAATTCAGGGGTACAAAGAAGGACATAGAAATTACCGCAGATGAAATCGCAGGGGACAGCTAGTATATTATAAAAATCTGTGTAACAAGCAAGTAGAAGTGTGTTTTTTTATAACTCATACTTTTAAGCCGGCATAAGGTTGGGTGTAATACACCCAGACCGTGATAAATCATTCAATATTTCAAAAGCGAGTTATGAATTGTGCATGTAAGTAGCAGCACGGGGGAAGGTAGGTGATAAGTGTCACCATGCATGTCGACCGCTGATTGGTGAGGCGTTTTTTAGATGGTCAAAGTTGCTGCCAGGTAAGTTATACCCACCTTACGCTCCGTGTCATTAATTAATTTGAACCAAATACTTTCACATTTATTTAGTTGGATACACAAGGACGTAAATATCAGGTAACCATAGTTAAATGTTTTTATTTTATCCATTTACTAGCTGTGCCCCGCAGCTTCACCCGTGGTAATTTCGGAGTTCCTGCAGGAATTCCGGGAAAAAGTACCCTATGTCCTCTGTACCCCTGACAACGTGCATGCCAAATTTTATCCAAATCCGTTCAGCTGTTTTTTGCGTGATTGAGAAAAAATCATCCACTTTCACATTTATAATATTTGTAGGATTTTCTTTTAAGTATGCAAAATCTAATATATATAAATCACGTGTCACGTTGTTTGTCCGCGATGGACTCCGAAACTACTGAACGGATTTTGATAAAATTTTGCAAACATTTATAATATGGTCCAACTTAAAAGATAGGATAGTTTTTATCCGGAATTCCCTCGGGAACTGAAGGACATAGAGTACTTTTTTCCCGCAACCTCCACGGGAACTCCGAAATTACCGCGGATGAAATCGCGGGGGACAGCTAGTCTAATATATATAAATCACGTGTCACGTTGTTTGTCCGCGATGGATTTCGAAACTACTGAACAGATTTTGATAAAATTTTGCAACCATTTATGATATGGTCCAACTTAAAAGATAGGATAGTTTTTATCCCGGAATTCCCTCGGGAACTGAAGGACATAGAGTACTTTTTTCCTGCAACCTCTGCGGGAACTCCGAAATTACCGCGGATGAAATCGCGGGGGACAGCTAGTAAATATAAAAACGAAAATAATAATGATCTAAGTATGTTAGTGTTGAAATGATCAATCAATCAATGTGGGTTGGTCACACCCACCCTATGCTCTGTGTCACAACTTTTAACATTACACACACCGGGTTAAAACACTTTTTCTGAAATCTAGCATTTTCACCTTCAAATGTCTGATAAAAAAAATTGTGCTAGTTATTGAATATTTTTTCAATCCGACTGTTCTATACTGAATCCAGTTGTAACTCAATACCCCACTACTGGTACTTTTTGCTTAGACACCTACAATTGCATGTTTCTGGTAAATTTAATATGTCATATAAGGCAGTATAGATAAAGAGTAACAAAATTGTTCCTCTTACTGTACTTTGCACTGAAAAAGTTAAACTTTAAAATATAATGTATTTAAAATTATGCTGTTACTTAAAATAAAAATGTGATGATGAGTAATGGAAATACTCATTTAGTCATTTACCTTTTTGTTCTCGAGGTGGTCTGTTTGTTAAGCCAATTTTTTCTCCTCTTTCAATTTTCTCCTTAAGCTCAGCAGCTTTTTTATCTATATTCTGTTTAGTAGGATACCTTTTTTTTCTTTCTTCTAACCACTTTTTAACTTCATCAGGATTATTTAACTTTGATATTTTTTTATACAGCCCTGTTGAGTGTTGCATTTGAATATGTTTTGTAATGACTTTGGGGTGAGCTACAAATTGGCAACCGTCGATGTTACATTTCTGAAAAATATACATTTATTAAAAGCAGGTTGCAAAAAGTTTACAAAATAAAATAGCACTGTTTAGTTACAACTAGTAACTAAAAGGGGTAAACTTACAGCATATTATTTTTGTCTTGGTTTTGCTAAGTAAGCAGGGGAATCCTCCTCAAATACTGAAATACATAACCCAATTTTAAAGAAAAGTACCTGATGTTCTTGTTTATGTTTCTCAAGAAGGTTTACTTTAGGAAACGACTTGTCACATGTCTCACACCAATGTTCTTCGATTTTGTTTGGCAGAGGTCCTCGAAAGTTGTCAGGGTTACAAAATCTAGGCATCTTGGGAGGTGTCCCGCGTTGGTTGAAGATTGATCTTGAATACGGATACATCTTTATTTATCAGTTCTTCGGTAATTAGATAAAACCACGAGAAACGAGCAAGGCAAGCACACAAAAAGGCTGCCTTTATTGTGTGTTAATTTTTAATAAAGGTACCACGTTATTTTTAACTCCTTGTGTTTAACACAAATTAACCACAAACTACTTAGAGATACTACTGAAATGAAATTCACAGATCATTTAATCACTACGTGATGAAATTAACCACTGAGCAAATAATCACTAGTGACCACAAATTAACAAAATAACTAGACTTATGTCTAGTCACCACAGAGATACTATTTTTTTTTTCTTTTTTTTTCTTCTTTGGCCCCGGACTTGCGGATTTGCCAGTTTCGAGTTTTTGTGTTTACTATTCTGAGGATACTACATAGTACATGGATACTACCTACGTTTTAAGAGTGGGCACTTCCATGCAAATCGCTGAACCGATCTATGAAAGTATTTTGTGCCAACCTTACTAATATAATGTATGACGCGGTCATACAAATTTGGTTAAGTATTCCAAAGTTGGTAAAGAAGTTCGCGCATAAATCCATAGTAACTTTTGCGTCAAGGGAGTGTCGCTGGCCTGAAATTAACTAGACTTACTAGAGGCGCGTTCCGTGGATTCGCACGAATGCACTCGAACGCGCTCGAGTGCGCTAACGTAGTGATTACCTTCTCTCTGAGTGCGCTCTGAGGCGCGTTCCGTGGATTCGCACGAGTGCACTCGAAAGTCGAACGTCCGTGGGTTTGGGCGGTTGTTCGGTTAAAATTTCACTCGTTTGAGTTGCAACCAAGCCACAGAGCGATCGAGTTGTTTTTATAACCACAAAATATTTGAAATTTCAGGCGCCATTTGTTTTTTCTCAACTCACATTGCAAATAAGACTATTTTTCATCAAATTATAAACTTATTTTAACTACGACACCTCCCCTTTGTTCTTAAGAACTCTGATTGATTTCTTTTTCGACGAATCCGGTTTTTGGCGCAAACTTTGACACTTTCTCAAACAGTGCATAGCTGTCAGAGTGAAAATTAACTTGCTTCGGAGATGGTTGTTTGGTTGCTGCCTCAGAAGAATTATTCTTCTGAGGTTGCTGCACTCTGAGCCGTGAAACTATGCTCTGACAGCTGTCGGAGTAAAATTTAACCAAGCCACAGAACGGGTATCGAGCGCGCTCGAGTTCATTCGTGCGAATCCACGGAACGCGCCTTAGGTGTGTAGCGTGTAACCTCAGAACAATAACAGTAGAAGTAACTTCCATGCTAGAAGGTGCCTTACGACATTTGAGAGTGTAAAGCTAGTGATGTGACTATGCATAAAATAAATACCGATATCGACTTTTTAGTTTACACTTTATGGTATCAGTTCATTAGGGGGGAAATCTTCATCATTTATGTAAGCATATTTTTGATAAATTGCTTTATGAGAAATTATATTATCAAAGATGGCGCGCTATTTAGTTGAACGTAACGCCTTAAAAATTGGACAAAGAAATAAATCAAAATATGCTAAGGTGAAATAAAGAACTCACTTCTGTCTGATCAACTCATTTATTTATAAACACAGGATAAATTATTCACAAATTGATATACATTGTGACGAGCATAAATTGTTTAGAAACTATATTAAAGTTAATGAATCGTGATATTTCACGATTATTGAGTATCCGATGACCATCAAAAGTCAAAAGTCAAAATCATTTACTAAAATGGGGAAGAAAACGCAAAGCCTACAAGCAGAGGGCGCTGTGTGTTTGTTACCTGTCAAAACACTTTTAAAACAACTGATTATTGCCTTTTTGAATTTCTAAGAACTAGTTCAGCTTTGTTGTGTCTTTAAATTAGTTTTGTGATGATTTGTATGTTCTAGACGTGGTCTCACAATCAGTTTCTTTAAAATGTTTCGTACCTAACCTCAAAAAATCCCTTGATTTATTTATCACTCTTTCCTTAATATTTAATCACTTGGGAATTGGTGTATACCTATTTCCTCACAACCAAAAGCTACAACAGCGTCCCATAATTAATTTAACTAGTGAAAACAACAAAAATATACTCAGTTTCTATCTAGATTGACAGATCTTGTGTAACAAACATTTGGCGCCCTCTAGGTTGGAACTAATTGACAGTTTTCTACCCCATTTGGCCCATAATTCATTTATGTAATGTTAAATTAACTAAATAACATTTAGATATAAATAAAAACACGTAAAATAAATGCAATCCCCATTCACCCACAAATCGGGGTTAATAGGGATGAGTTGAGGGGTTATTTGGGAAAACTAGGACTGACACTTTCTATTATTATAATAACTATTAAATATATGAAATTTGGTTTTTTAAACCATAAAAAAATAACTTCTTTGTGTCAAGATTTTTAAGTGAACGCAAGACGTATAATAGCTATACTAGTAAAATAGTAGGTAGGTAGACGAAGACAATAAATAATTTAACAACTAAATTAGTGACAACCCTAAAAAATCCATAGGTATGGATTCGTTACTTAACTTCGTTACATACTTAATTCGTTTCTATTCAACTCATTCATGTCCTTTTAAGCCCTCTCTTTGTCCCTATTCATACATGACACGTCCCGATTTACCCCACATAACTACAAATTTTTAGTGTCTATCCAATTAATAAAAAAACATTAATATTAATTAAATATTAGACTTATCTTTATTTTATTTGATAGTCTAACTTTATAACTTATCTTTATAACACACACCTTCACAAAAGTCGATACAAAATTTATAATACAAAGTTTCTGAACACGTATTTTGCAGACATCACGAGGGGTTACCTATAATCGTAGACGGAGAATGAACTAGACGAGGCATTCGCGTATAGCGTAAGAGAAAGTGATATTCTTCCTATGCACACATGTAAACTACCAGTATTGCCACTAAATAACTTATTCCCAATTTCCAAGGAGTTTTAGCTTGTTTGGTGATGAAAAAGCTATAGGAAGTAAAATGTAGTTTTATAGGATAGGTTGTTTTGTATATAAACTATAAATCATCGATCCCTGATGGTGTCGAGGGGATTTATAATATACTAGCTGACCCGCGCGGTTTTACCCGTGGTAATTTTGGAGTTCCCGCGGGAATTCCAGGATAAAATATAGTTACAAACCTTCCTCATGAATCACTCTATCTATTGGTGAAAACCGCATCAAAATCCGTTGCGTAGTTTAAAGATTTAAGCATACATAGGGATATGGGGACAGAGAAAGCGACTTTATTTTATTCTATGTAGTGAAGCGGGGCAAGTGAAATGAAAACTATGTAGGTGCAAATAACGTTTTGTTGGAACTTAAGTTCCTTAGCACACGGTACGGATGAGGCAAACCAGATTATTTCTCGTCAGGGCATCAGAAAAGTTGCGCATTTAGCTTATGGTTTTTGAAACGATTATTATTATTTCTTGCTTATTGGTTCGCGCCAGCTGCTCTCATTGTCAGTAAGTTTAGTTTTTCGAAAGAAACTGCTTGGGAAATGCTTGAAACGAATCCTTGAATAGCTATTTGGTTTCCAATTTACACTACCAGTGCTTCTCGTATCCAGTTAATAAGAGTAACCAATTTAAAAGGAAATCTGAAAATAAAAAAAACATATAGAATACACACTGTATTAACGTGAAAAATTAAAAAATATATGACGTGGACAATGTAGTCATCAGGCCCAATATTCTAAAATTTCTAAATCGAATCGAATATAAAATTGTTTATTTCATACACTACTCATATGAGCAAGAGCAAGAGCATGCAAGTTTTTCAGCTTAGACTCACTTCGCACCAGTCTTACACGCGAAGGGTACAGTAAACGTGATTCTCTTGACGGTCAAATTAAATTTATTCGATTCGACACCGAAGTTTAAATACAGCGTCTGAGAGATAGTTGACTAAAATCTTTCAGTATTTTGTCCCACGTTGAAAAAAAAAAACAAATGATGGAAACGATTGGCACTTGGCACGAAACTTGTTCTACTAATATTATAAAAAAATGGGAAATTAATCTGGGTAAGCTAGCAACCTTTGTTGTAGTATAACCCGACATATTACGGAAAGCATGGTAACGACAGTCGCCATTATGGAATAAGGACTACGTAATTTGGCAAGATTATACATTAAATTAAGAAGGCAAATTAATGTTGATTTTTTGTTATATTTATACCACAAAGCTCTTATTGTCAACATATTTGCTATTTTGCACAAACAAAACACATTTACATGAAAGTAAATCATTACATACCGATGAAATGTTACATTCTCAGTTTTCCTTTCATTACGGATCTTACAGCCTAAAATACAACATATCACTATGTCCACAACAAAAACAAACACTTTAAACACGATATGAAAGTCTATTTAGCTTTCAATAATTGAAAAAAACAACGTTTTTCATCAAAATAAACAAAGAGCGCTGCGCTTTGTTGGGCAAACTATAACTTTGCCCAACAAAAAAAACCTATACGCTAGATAAGGACAAAAGATAATTGGAAATCTCTTTCACTCTTAAGAACTTAGGCATAATACTGTCTCGCTTATTATTAGAAAGAGAAGGAAATCGCCTCATCTATTCATTCTCCATCTACGCCTATAATGAAGATTTTCGACAATTTGTAGCTAATTTCATTGTTATTCAGTGTTGCCAGGAAATTTTTTAATAATCTACTTTAATTCTACACAAAATAGTATAAATTGTACCGAAGTATCTTTTCCTAGTTTTGTCCCTATTCACCCCATTTTACGGTACTCTGTGTACCTACATGACTATCGTATCGTAAGAGCAATGCCACACGGGCGTTGCAGCTGCGCTGCGTCGTCGCGCCGCGATGATTTCAACGCAGTGAATGCCACATGAGCGCTGCGTCGACGCTGCGTCAACGTATTCAATATGCTAATAAATACTGCGCTGCCGCTCCGTCGTTTCAACGCAGCTCCCTTCCCCACCTCGTCTCTCACCTCTCCTTGTACGTTGCGCTTGCGTTGCGTCGCCTTCTGTCATTTCAACGCATCGTGTGGCATGTCGTTCAGATTTGTATGTAGAACAACGGAGTGTCACCGCTCAGTCGACGTAGCGCTAACGTGATTACCTTCTCTGTGGCGCTAACGCAACGCACAGACAACGCCCGTGTGGCATCGCTCTGTCGTAACTATCGTTTGTAACTTTGTATTAAAAAAAAAAAAACTTTGTATTTGTTTGGACATATGTCTAGTTAATTTGTGGTTTGGAGACATATGTCTAGTTAATTTGTGTTGGAGACGAATCTTTAGACATAAGTCAAGTTAATTTGTGATTTTAGCTAGGCTTTTGAGTTTTGTCGTTAATTTGTGTAAAAGAATGAATAATTCAGCTGCCAAGGTTTGTGTACTACTACACTGTACGTCTGTACATAATTATAATATTGTTTAAACCTAGTAAAGTTACAAAATACCTCCTTCAGCAAAATGAAAATATCACACTTATATTTATATTCCAAATATCAGGTCGGTGAAATATTTACGGAGGCTGGTGCTGCATTCAATAAGCTGGCAGAAATGACTATGATGTTGCACCCAATAGCAGAGACCACAGGGTGAGACCAAAAAATTATTTAATATTATTATTAAAAAAAAAATACACAGCCCTTTAAACAAGTAATAAAACCACCTGATTAAACAAGTAGTAAAACCATTCGGCATGTATTTACTTACCTACTGTTGGTTATGGATTAAAATAATAACTTAAGGTTTTTTATCATGTTGAAAAATTCACTATTTTCAGTACACAGAGTAAGACACCAGTGAAGAGAAAAGTACCAGAGGAACGATTACTTGTAACACCTGCTACTACTAGTGCATCAAGTCAAGTTACTCATAATATTCGAGCAACACCTATTTCCCAACAGGTTTGTGCACACCTTCAAAGTTCATATTTACCTTATGCTTATTTATTACAAAATACAAAAGGTAGACTTAACACATTCACTCTCCACAACCCCATTTGAAGTTGCAAGCTTAAACTTTAGTGACTAGTCTGCTCATACTTTTGGAGTTGTGTTTCTTCTTTAACTTTCATCTTTATATGTGGTTGTCCAGCTAAAAGGTACCAGTTCTAGGCATTTAGTTTCTGAGATAGGTACCTATATGAGGCTTTGTAAAGTTGGGTAAAAAATTGCATCTGCAATTTTAATTGATTATTAATAAATGCTCAATTTTCTACAATTTCATATATCTTTATCTACAATAAGATATAAAAATCTATGTAACAAGCAAGTGTTTTTTTTTCACTCAAACTTTTTTTTTTCTCAAATCAAGCTTTTTCAGAATTTCAACTGCAAATATTTGATAAATAAACGGTGCTAGTTTTTGAATATTCTTTCAATCCTTACTATCAATTGACTATTTTAGATCCACTACTAGTACCTTTTTACGTAGACACCCACATTATAATCCTTTAATCCTCATAATCCTTTATTATAAATGTGAAAGTGAGTTTGTACATAACTAAATAATAGTTTTATCAAAAAATAATTGACTTTTGGGATATTTACGAAATGTCTATTGGACAGTGAATGTGTTAATTGCTACTGGCGTTTCCTACCTTTAGGAAGTACAGCAAGTATGCCATATTTTAATTTGTTTTCGTATTTGGATCTTTTTGCTGTTTGGACGCAGATAAGCAATAACATGTTAACCTACAAAATTTAGTTATCTATTCAGAACGATTTTTTGCGAGTTAGGGAACGTTTTTTAATTATCTGTTTACCTTATTACATTGTTTAAGTATGTAACTAAATATTTAACATAAAAAATGTTGACAGAAAATGGCGCTATAATTTTAAAACACTATTTACTCAAAATTTTTCCATTGTGGGTTAACACACTATTGCTTATCTATGTCAGTTTCAAAACTATTCTTTAAATGGCCTTGAAGATGTTTATTTTGTGACATAACTTATTATTATTATTAACACATTATGCTTGTGTTTCAGACTTTTTCTTTGTCCTTTAGTATCTATCCTATCTTTCTTATATTATACTAGCTGTCCCATGCGGTTTCACCCACGATAATTTCGAATTTCCCGCGGCATTGTTCCATACAAACTTTGCAACCCCTTTTAATCCCCTTAGGGGTTGAATTTTCAAAAATCGTCTCTTATCGGATGCCAAGTCATACAAAGAACACTCCCTCCAAGTTTCAGGTCTCTATGATCAGCAGTTTAGGCTGTGCGTTGATCCATCAGTCATTCAGGACTAAGCATTTTATATGTATAGATTATTCCTTTGCCAAAATACTACACTTTCCTACCACACAAACACAGACAACCTAGTATGTACACACAAAAACACTAATTTGCATGTTAATTGAGTTTTATGTTAGAATTAGTTACTTATTTTTCTACAATCTTCAATGTAATAATGTTTAGCTCATATTATGTACATATCTTTTCAAATTCCTTCCTTATGGCTTCAATACTCAAAATATTTAGGAAGAAATCTGTTATTGGTCTTACTGCTGTGAATTTCTATGTTTTATACTTATATCTGTATCACTGTATGATTTCTTAATAAAAAAAATAAGTTAAGACATGTCTATAATATAATATTTTTACAGGTAACATTAAACATGCTGAATGCCCGAGAATCAGAAATTGATGTTGACAGAATTGGAAATGATGTGAAGCTAGAATTTGAATCTAGTACTGATGAAGTAACCACCTGACAGCAATACTTGATATTGTGTAATTGATTAGCTTAAATACAACTACTATAATAGTTGTAGGACTCACCCAACAGCTCAACCTAACTAAATGCATGTGAAACTCATTATTTTTCTGTTCCATGAAGATTTTTGTGATTCATACAGTTTGTTATGTGTTTTTTCTGATAATATATTTTCAATAACAACTTCTATATCACTTCTGATTTTCAAAGATTCATAAAACGGGAATGTGTTGCCAGATTTTTTCATTCTTCGTTGTGCATTTCGGTAACAGTTCCATGGCTGTGGCTCTATTACTAGTGACTCTGAAATAGACTTTAGATATTTAAGGAAAGCTAATAAACCATCATCACCATTATTAAGATGAATCCACATTGTTACTGAAAAACAAAATGTTATGTCAAAACTTTCTTTTTTGTGTGAATCCAAGTATTTTCTTATATTTTCCTTTCCAAAGTCTGTCATTATATCTAGTGTGAGGAATGTTATGTTACAGTTACAATGCGTCTCTTTTGCTCTTTCTATTAGGGATGGGTCAATATCAATTGCCACAATTTGAATGTTGCATTTACCATAAATAAGCTTCAAGTAGTCATACAGCTCAACTGTAAGTTCACCAGTGTTACATCCAATATCCAAACAAACTAGTAATTCATTTTTGGTTAATTGTGGAAACATTAGTGGATTAAGAATTTTTATTCTATCCTTTGCACTGTTAAATGAATAGTAGTTAATGAAGTTTCCATGTTTGACAGCACCAGGGTTATCTCCAATGAAATTAAGCTCCTCAGATCTCATACTGCTGATGCTGCAAAGATAATAATTTTATTAGTATTCTTGTTCTCTTTAAGTGAATATTTAAATAGGGCATATTAAATTCATAAAAAAATTACGTACCTACCTACATAGGTAGTTGAAAGTAAACATAGAAGGTTGAGTAAGATCCGTGGAAGTGGTATTACCAAGAGCCTGAGCTTACCTATGAAAAAGGACAATACCTAAGTACCTAATTATAATGTAGGTAAGTCGATCAATAGAAATAGCTATTGTCATATTAATTTTATTATAATAAGTGTTATAAAAAAATTTCCAACGTTTTTTATGCTAAGTATTTAGAATGCTGAGTGTTCTACAAGCCAGCATGCGGAGGGTTCTAAGTAATACAGTATTTTGTACTGAGGATAAGTGCTACAGTTTTGTAAAAAACCATTAATAAGTAATTCTCAATAGTTCTCAATAGTACCTCCCTACACTTTCCAAAAGTATCAACGTAGGTACCTATATAATAGATAGATATTTTATTCTCTTTAAAAATTACATTTAAATTTTATATCAAAAGAAATAAATTCACTAAGGAGATTGTCAATATGTTAAAAAAAAGAAATCATAATATATCAGAAAATTAATGTCAAGTAGAAACATTTATTAGTAGTAGGTAATAGGTAGGTAGGTACTTACTTATTGCTGCTATAAATGATCTGTGAAGTGTTTATTTATTATATCTAACGTCGCTAATCGCTATTACGTTCGCCAATCGCCATAAGTTTTGGTAGGTCTCAAAAAGTTATAACAATACAATCCAGGATGTGATATTCCTCTAAAAATAAGAACAATACGGAACCCCGAGCACGAGTTTTATCTTGCTCGTCTTTCGAGTTTGTTTCGAGAATCGAGACAATCGAGTCGGACTAGACTGGTGGATTTCGAACTCGGTTATTCTTCTGAGGTTTCGAATTTCGATATCGCGATCGTAATAAATATCGTAAGTTTGTAACGTATTGTCATTTTTTTTTTGTTTTTACCCCAATGGGGAAGGCAAAGGAAGCTAATCTATACAGCCAATTCAGTAGTATTTTTCTTTAAAGTTATTAACAATTTACATCGAAATGCATTGGTGAGATGCATTTCGATGCTTTACCGGAATAGGGAACTTTTGGCAGCAACTCTTCACAGTTGCGGCCACCTAGAAATCTAAAAAAAAATCACATTTTCTGGAAACTAGATGAAAATTGAGAAAAACTTTTTTTTTATACACAAGTTTTTAAAAAAATGGCATGAGTCATAGTTGCCCCACATAGTTCTAAAGATTTATATACTTTTTGGAAATAGTTCTGTTGTTTACATAGACCAAAAATGGTTTTGAAATAATCCCTTTTTTCATTTTTACGGCCTTGTACCGCGAAAAGTATTAGTCAAATCGAAAAATGTTATAAGGATAATGTGTAGAAGTTTTTGGGGGGCCAATAGAACTCAAACAAAAAAATAATTTTTTTTGAAAAAAATTTTCTAAATAATTATTTTCTGGATTTCTTGATTTGTATCCAGTTTTAAATTGAAGATGACATACTTACCTGTGAGAAACGAAGGATTTCCGGCCTTTGCGTGCTAGTAGAACTGTTAAAATTATATTTTTTAATTTCAACTGCTCTACCATGATCTCCTGGATTTTGGATGGGAGTTCTGGTTTCGTGTCCAGTTCTTAATTGAAGATGCCATACTGATCTTTGAGAAACGAGGGAGTTCCGGCCTTCACGTGCTAGTGGAACTGTCAAAATAACATTTTTTTTACTTTTTAGCTGCTCTACCATGATCTGCTGGATTTTGAACCGGATTTCTGGATTCGTATCCAGTTTTAAATTGTAGATGTCATCCTTATCTGTGAGAAACGAAGGAATACCGGCCTTCACCTGCTAGTAGAACTGTTAAAATTATATTTTTTTAAGTTTAACTGCTCTACCATGATCTGCTGGATTTCGGATCGGAGTTCTGGTTTCGTGTCCAGTTCTTAATTGAAGATGCCATACTGATCTTTGAGAAACGAGGGAGTTCCGGCCTTCACGTGCTAGTGGAACTGTTAAAATAACATTTTTTTACTTTTTAGCTGCTCTACCATGATCTGCTGGATTTTGAACCGGATTTCTGGATTCGTATCCAGTTCTAAATTGTAGATGTCATACTTTTGTGAGAAACGAATGATTTCCGGCCTTTACGTGCTAGTAGAACTGTTAAAATAATATTTTTTTACTTTTTACTGCTCTACCATGATCTGCTGGATTTTGGATCGGAGTTCTGGTTTCGTATCCAGTTCTTAATTTAAGATGCCATACTGATCTTTAAGAAACGAAGGAGTTTCGGCCTTCACGTGCTATTGGAACTGTTAAAATTTTTTTTTTTACTTTTTGAACTGCTCTACCATGATCTGCTAAATTTCGGAACGGGTTTCTGGATTTTTTTCCAGGTCCTAATTGAAGAGGTCATACTTATCTGTGAGAAACCAAGGAGTTCCCGCCTTCACATGCTAGTGGAACTGTTAAAATAATATTTTTTAACTTTTTCGCGACTCTACCATGATCAGATAGGTTTTAAACGGGAGTTCTGGTTTTTAATCCAGTTCTGTATCTAAGTTCTGATACTGATCTATGAGATACGAAGGAGTTCCGCCTTTCACGTGCTGGTGGAACTGTTAAATTTTTTTTTTTACTTTTAAACTGCTCTACCATGATCTGCTGGATTTCGGAACGGAGTTCTAGATTTTTATATATTTCTAAATTGAAGATGTTATACTGATCTGTGAGAAATCAAGGAGTTCCCGCCTTCGCGTGCTAGTGGAACTGTTAAAATTATATTTTTTAACTTTTTCTCGGCTCTACCGTAATCAGATAGGTTTTAAACGGGAGTTCTGGTTTTTAATCCAGTTCTGTATCTAAGTTCTGATACTGGTCTGTAAGATATGAAGAAGTTCCGCCCTTCACGTGCTCGTGGAACTGTTAAAATATTTTTTTTTTTTTTTTTTAACTGCTCTACTATGATCTGCTGAATTTCGGAACGGCGTTCTGGATTTTTCTCCAGGTCCTAATTGAAGATGTCATACTGATCTATGAGAAACCAAGGAGTTCCCGCCTTCACGTGCTAGTGGAACTGTTAAATTATTTTTTTCTACTTTTTAACTGTGGATTTCGGGATGGAGTTCTGGATTTTAAACCGGATTTTTGGATTTGTGTTTTAAATTGAAGATGTCATACTTACCTGTGAGAAATTAAGAATTTCCGGCCTTCACGTGCTTTTGGGACTTTTGATATTGAAATTTAAAATAAAAAAATGTTTCTAGCTTTAAAATAGCCTTAAAAATTGTTTAATACGATTAAGACAGAAAGCCTGAAGTCCATCGTTTCTCGTAGATAAGTATGAGAATGGGGGGAATGCGCAAAACGAATATCAGGTGACCACTGACAATGAACAATGATAATACTTGAAACCCGGACTACAAGTTACCCGTCTTACCATTAAAAACACACCTGCATGAAATTAACCTATCGAAACATTAGATATAAGCATTTGAGAGCGACGTCAGTCTAATAGATGATATAATCTGACTGCTATACGCTTGGTTGGTTCCCCATTATTTATTATTGTAGTTGGACCTTAGATTCCCTATAACTTATTTCGGTATAACCAATAAGAAAGACGCTAGGTTCAGATGAAAATAATTATTTCGAAAAAAAAATAATCCAAAAATCGATTTTTTTGTTAGAGTTCCGTTGGCCCCCCAAAGAGTTCTACACATTATCCCTATAACATTTTTCGATTTGACTTATACTTTTCGCGGTACAAGGCCGTAAAAAATGAAAAAAGGGAAATTATTTCAAAACCATTTTTGGTCTATGCAAACAACAGAACTATTTCCAAAAAGTATATAGATCTTCAGAACTATGTGGGGGGCAACTAGAACTCATGCCATTTTTTAAAAACTTGTGTATATAAAAAAAGTATTTCTCAATTTTCATCTAGTTTCCAGAAAATATGATTTTTTCTTAGATTTCTAGGTGGCCCTCATAGAGTTTCACAAGTTTTCCCTTTAACTTATTTCGGTATAACAGATAAGAAAGA
Source organism: Zygaena filipendulae (assembly GCA_907165275.2). Taxonomy (NCBI): domain Eukaryota; kingdom Metazoa; phylum Arthropoda; class Insecta; order Lepidoptera; family Zygaenidae; genus Zygaena; species Zygaena filipendulae. The sequence goes on from OU015649.1 coordinate 8,519,258, forward strand.
CGCTAGGTTCAGATGAAAATAATTAATTATTTTGAAAAAAAATATCCAAAAATCGATTTTTTTGTTAGAGTTCCGTTGGCCTCCCAAAGAGTTCTACACATTATTCTTATAACATTTTTCGATTTGACTAATACTTTTCGCGGTACAAGGCCGTAAAAAATGAAAATTGGGAAATTATTTCAAAACCATTTTTGGTCTATGTAAACAACAGAACTATTTCCAAAAAGTATAAAGAACTCCAGAACTATGTGGGGGGCCACTAGAACTCACTTTATTTTTTTTTTATTTTGACATTGGGGGGCCAACTTTACACCGCCATGAAAACGAGAGTTTTGATTAGCTGACCAATTTGATTAGTGACATGACGATACATATGTTGTTGCATAGTACGTCACACTAATTTCATGGTCTTTTGACTCTTTTTCACAGTTGGTCACACTTGTGAGACCCCCCCTTCCCCAGTGTGACGTCACATATTTTGCATTTTACATCTGGAAATCTATCTACTACGAAACGAGCAATTCCCGTATATACTATCTGTCTGGTTACCGATGTGGGACCCGTTAAGGGTAAGCGATAGATATAAACAATTTTATAATTTTTTTTTTAATCAACTTTGTGGAAATGGCGGCCATTTTAATTTTCATTTCGACCAAGCAAGGGTACTTGCATTTATTTAGCAATTTCTCATTATGTAGCAGTCCTACCGACACAAAACTATTTTTGTTCGACAGCTAAAAATGTACCCAACAAATTAGTGTTATGCTACTGCTCCACCTGCGTTAATGTTAACGTTGATTTTAATGTTTAACTAATTTACGCGTTAACACGCAGGTGGAGCAGTAGCATTAGAAAAAAACAGGACAAAAATTAGGTTATTTTTTTGTTTTCAAAAGATTTTTGTGAAAACTAGGTAACTAACCTGCTTGTTTTTTGAATGTTTTAGATAGAACAAGATATTTTCTAAAAATTAGCACTAAAATCAAAGCTTTTAATCAAATAGTTTAAGAGTTATGACAGTTTGAATATGACCTTTTATGAGCAAAAAAAGATAGATAAAAAAAAAATCGATAAAATTGTTTGTATCGCTTACTTTTAACGGGTCAGACATCAGTAACTAGACAGATTGTATATTATATTACAATATATAACATGTGGTAAAATTAGCTGCAAATTTTCAATTTTGGAAATTTTCCCAGAACTTTTTACAAATGCGAATTCATCGCGCACAGCACGTGATTAAAGTCGTCGACTGTTTTTTGAGCACAGAGGTACAATATGACGGGGTACAAAAATCGAATAGTTTTGGGAAGTGAAATCACAATAGATTACTTCCAACTTCCAAGTCATTGGATGAAGTAAAAAAAAAGGAGTAGAGAAACTATGTAACGAGGTGGTTAATGGCAAGGTGCAAAGCGGGTGGAGGGAGTAGCCTAAACGATCACAACGCTCACTACGGCTAAAATTGATATTTTTGTCGCTAACTTGAGCTGTCAAATCCATATTGTACTTGTAGTGAACATTTTCATGAGTGTGCACTCATGGATCGCGGGTGTTTCCCGGCTGTGTCGCGGCTTCGCGCGCAAATGTGGAGAGCCCTTAATACCTTTTAATTTTTTTAAAATCTGTTCCTTTTTTGTATTCAAAAATTGATGATTACATTTTGACACTTGACAGAACTCAGACTCCTTACTTACATAGGTACATATTCCAAAAATTTATTTATCTTTTATCCGAATAAATACCTAGTTTAAAATCACTTCAATCCTTTCATTGAGCTAGCCCAAGGCATACTTTACTTACGAACCTGACAACTATAGGGATAATAGTCTGTAAAAACATACAATATACAGACGAACACAGAAACTCAATCAATCAATCAAAAATTTATTGCAACCAAGTGTACATTTACATTTTTATTTTTTACTCTTCCTTTTAAATGAGAAATGTACCGGATTTTCGCAGATAGGAAGGAGAAAAAACCATAGATACGGCACGTAGTTTCAAACCAGAAAATTAGTTCCAACGAAAGATTTAACAGATTTTTGTTTGTTTTACAATAATGCGAACTTCCATAAAGGTTCGCTTACGGATTAATCTTTAAAAGTTTTAAATTTATTATTTGTTCGTCGTACATTCGTTAATTTCTATTCATTCCCCTATTCATTCATTTAAATTAGGTACGATGAAACTTTGGTGAAAAGAGACACGGACACAAGCTTGCGAAGATTTTTCTTAGGTCCAATTAAAGAAGGTAACTATTTAGGTCTTCAGGGGGGGGGGGGGGGGGGGGGAATTGCACCCAGTGCACCCCGCTGGATCCGCGCCTGCTTAACCCGATTATGATGATACTTTTACAGCTTGAAAGCATATTATCGCGTTTTATCACGCACAGTTCATTGGTATATTTTTTACCATTTTTTACCAGTGCTTTTGATATACCTACCTTTTTTTTTTTTTTTTTTTGACCCAGGGAAAATGCTTTATGCATACCACCGCCCCCGGGCCGGGGCGATGGTTATGTGGGACTCTGCCCTGAAAAGGGCAACCCGCCCTGAGAAGGGCGGGAATGCTACCCACTAAAAACCCTGGGGTGTTCCTCCTCCGCGCCTGTTGCCGGGGCCACGGGAATCGCTTTCGCATGCTCCGCAGCCCCGACGGCGCCAGCCCGTTGCCGGGCTCCTCCTCGAGGGGCACGAGTGCCCCTCAGAATGACGACGATGCACCGGAACACGCGACGCACCGCCGTCCTCCTCCCTCTCGGGGACCTTGTGCAAAGGACGCCGGTCGGGCCCATGACCGGCGCCCAAGGCCCCCTGCGACGGGTCGGGTCAGTGGCCCCGCCGCCCACCACGACGGCCGCAGAGGGTGAGGAGGGCCGACTAGCTCCGCGCCAGCACACCCCTCCCCCCGCAGCCCCTCCACGCCGCCAATCACCGGGGCGGCCCCGTCGAGGCCGCAGAGGAAAAACGTCTCCACGGCCTCTAACCCTCAGCCGCGGTGCTCCCCGAGCCACCGCAGCCCGCCTCAGTGGCGCCGCCGCCCCGGAGGACGACAGCGCCACCTACATGGGCCGCCTCGACCCCGTGCTTGCCGCCTGCAAGTGGGTGAGACGGCCCCGTCCGGTGCCTCATGTCGGGCGCAGCGCCGTCCCCCAGATCAGCGCCGCACCCGGCATTCCGGCCCGCCTCTGGGTCCCTCTTAGCTTCACCGTGGGTGACGAGTCCACGGTTACTAGAGCCCCCCCGCCACGACAAGGCGGGGACCCAATTCGGGGGGGTGATATACCTACCTACCTTAGCCTATCGATTTATCGATCAACGAGGGTTAAGAACATGCCCACCATGTCCACAAGGGTGGATCCCCGCTTGTCCGAACCTATTGCCAAGTTGCCCAAGTCGGGAAGGTACCTATAACGTAGTCACAAAAATCAACGACGTCACCAATCTTTAACGTACCCACCTACCCCACGGAGCCCACCGAAGATTGTGCATGTGTGTACTTTGGTAATAATGATGCTCTAAGAGGGAGCAGTGTCGCAACTCGCAAAGATGTCAACTTAAGGCTCGTGGTATCGCCAACGACCTTGGGCGTTGAGGCGTGGCCTAATTTTCTCACCCCGCTACCCGCACCCAAACATCGCGCGATAATGTACGTAGGGTCAGTGGAACAGTTATCGGCACTCCATCAAATCTATCATTATTTTAATTGATATTACATTGAGTCATTCAAATATTTTTATATTGTATTTTTTATGTTTTATTTTAATACTTTAATAATCAAGGTAAATAATTATTGATGTTTATTTTTATTATATTGTAATTTTACTATAAAGGATTAATGATATCAAATTCGTAGTTAAATAGGTAGTTAAATTAATTAATTAATTTTTAAAATTTAATGAAGGCGGAATATGTTTGTATTGCGTCAGTTGGCATAAAGCAGCAACAGTGATTCAGTGGCTAGTGCGCTAACTTACTGAATAGATCCAGGCACATAGGATAACTTTTACTTTCCATTTTCAAGTCATCTAACAATTTGTTTGCTTGCGTGTTTAGGTAAAATAAAATTTATTAATCATCAGTTGTAACTACAGCAATTCCAATTCAAGCAATATCTAATACCAACTACCTGTATATTTACTTACACTTAATAATATAATATACCGTGCGCACGCGCTCTAATAAAAGTAATATGTATTTGATTTCCTACATTACCGACTTCGCATCTCAATACACGCAAACTAATTAGATACAATTTAATACAAGTAATATATCTAGGTAGTAGGTACCTACCCACCCACTACACACAGTGTAATTTTGATCCGATATAGCTACGTGTCTTCGTTTTTGCAGTACATTTCATTGGAGAAATTCACTTGGAAAATGGTTCTATCATATTCAAGTTCAGTTACGTAAGTGCGCGTGTTGGAGGAGAATTGGTGCGGAATGGCGGATGTGTGGTGATGCCCGACGGCTAAGTGGTGCGCGGTTATAAGCACTCACCCGCTCCATCTGCGTTCAGTTGCCGCTGGACCACCCTGAGGTTTTAGTGAAGTGTATTAATAAGAAACAAAACATGTGTGCCGTTTTCCGGATAGCGATCGCTTCTTTCATATGTGTTTTCTTCGCGTCCGCCCATGTACATGGGTCGCGACGATCCCGCAGAGCGGACGTGGAGGATTACAGACAGAACGAGGTCGACAGCGGAAGAGCTGATGAGGCATGGTGGCCTTCAGCGGAGTTCGCTATTTTACAAAAAGTTTACGATGACTGTAGTGAACATAAGCACATGACTTTGTGTTTGAAAGGAAAAGCCCTGTCGGCCATCACAAAGGCGGTTGATCAGGTGAATTTGGAGTTTCCAGTGCTGTCCAAGTTATGTTTTGTGTGAAGTGCTTCTCTGAACTGACTGTGCATACCTACTAATATTTTTTTTACTGTGTTGTACAGGAGAGTATACAGCTCGCTGATGGTTTGTCGTTGGTGAAGCAAGTTGATGCCCCCGCTGCAGCAGCGGAGCCACGGTTCTTCCCAGGGATGTCGGCTGAAGACAAACTCGATACAATGTTACGCACTAAATTCGAGCAGTTGATGAATTCGTACTCCGTGTCTGTTGATTTGGCGTCGGAGGGGAGAGGCAGAGGTTAGCTTAACTTTTTTTTTAGTTACCTTACCATAATTTAGTTTATTTTTCTACACCGAATAATAAGATAATTGATTTTTTTTTTATTCAGGTAAGAAGGTTCTGCCTTACCTCATGCTTGGCATATTCACAACTGTGAGCGTTGTGGGAGGAATTTTCCTAAAAACGCTAGCCGCTATTGCGGGCAAAGCGCTTATCGCCAGCAAAGTCGCGCTTACCATTGCTGGTATCATCGCTCTCAAGAAGTTATTCAGTCACGACGGAGCAGCCGGGGAAACGACCTTCCAAGTCCATGCAGATGGACATCATAGGTAAGAGTGTTATGTTAATGCTTTTGGTACTAGAATTGTCAATATTTAAAATACGTAGGAATATCTTCAACATTAAATTTACTGTCTCAAAAATATTATTACCAAAAAAAAGGACCGAAGGCCTTTCCATACAAGCTCAGTGGCAAGCACAGTTAAACGAGACTAAACTACAAAATATTTTGACTCGGATCTCAGAAACCCTTTGATGTATATGTATGTAACTGCATAAAAATATATGTTACCTACTAGCTGTGCCCCGCGCTTTCACTCGCGTAAGTTTTGGGATCAGGGGCTGTATTTTTGAATCGCTCGAATTACTTTTGGCACACGGAATCGCAAGATTCACGTGTGAATGCTTAAAAGATGGTTGAGCATGCGCATGTGAATTCGCGATTCCATGTGTGAAAGTAATTCGAGTGATTCAAAAATACAGCCCCGGGAACCTTTGCGGACGCAGGCAGAACGATCCGCCAAAGTTTCATCACAATCGGACCAATGGTTTCGAAACGCATAGAGGACAGACATACAAACATTCATTTCTATTTATAAAGATTTAATAAGCTACAATCTATGTGGCAAGTTTCATTAAAATCCTTAGGTTTTGCGTGAGGTGCATTCAAAGATAATAACAAAAATAGGTACATATTACAAGTCAAAAGTTTCAAAAACCATCAAAATAACTTATTTTGCACAGTTCAGAATCCTTCGCCTCTCTATTGTGTATAGCTATAGCTATTCTAAAAATTTGGGAATCCTTCGGGACCTTGTTGTTTCAGAATAAAAAGTATTCTACGATACTCGGCGATACTATAGCTTTTTATCAGTGAAATAAGTTTTTAATCGGTTCTGTAGTTCGAGAGAACAATCTTACAAACTTTTTATATCTATTTTAGTATAGCGCATGTTTATACAACGTGTTAATGAATTAACTGAAAACCGGATACACCCTATTTAAAAAAATAAACAATAATATGATTAAAATATATTTTATGTTGAAAAAATTTATACTTTAAAAGGTATTCAACATTAGTTTGGAGGTGACCTATCTACGAAATTCCAAGCGCTACGTCCGCGCCTACCGGTTCGAATTTTTTTGCAGCGGGCGGGCGGCGTACGCGCTAAATATTGTATTATAAATAATTTAGACATGGGCTAGTAAAAATGAAAAAATATAACCTATATAAAACATAGCGATCGATTCGCTAGTTGATTCTGAGCAAACTACATACTTTCTACTCGTAGTTTTCAGTTAATTCATCGTTGTAGTTCTACGATATTATATTTGTACCTAGTGCTGTTTTGTAGTTGTTCCTCGAGTTTTATGTAGGTACGTAAATTTCGGGATATCCTCGGGAACTCCAAACAATAACAATCGACCACAGTAGCAACAAAAAATATGATGTGCAAATGACCTTTTCATTACTCATACTCGGAAAGTAGGTCTGAAGTTGCCTGAGAAGCGGGTTGAAAGTAACCCTTTTCAGCCCTAGGGAGAATCGCTTTCAACTGACAACTGTCAAATTATTAAAAAAAAACTAGGTCTATTTTCACATTTCTATTGAACCATGTTTCAACTTTCTATACAGCCAGCGCGATGTAAAATTGAAATAACGTAAAGTTTAAGTAGGTATTAATTAAAATAAAATTCACTCACTTTTTCTTAAGCTAATTCCTATTTATATTTTTTTATTTTCTTTAATTAATAATTAATAAATAAAGATAATATTTTTTTTAGGTTGCCACAATGTTAATAAAAAATACTGACTGAATAGCTAGCCGGCCAAAGAAAAAGAAATAGGTGGGAAAGTGTCAAGCGACTATCCGATCTTCACTCATTTTTTCTTTAGCTAATTCCTATTTTTATTTTGACTTTCCTTACTTTCGTAATGAAAAGCACAGTGTTACCCTCGGGAGAAAGACTTATTTAGTCCCTCGATCTATTGGCGCCCTCGCTACGCTCGGGCGCCAAACCCCGGGACTAAATAAGGTACTTTCACCCCTAGGATAACAATGTACTATTAAAGCGGTAAAACAAGTCGTTCAAAAATGACACGATCACATAATATGTAGATTGACTCGGCTACAGTGCCACCTCTCGGGCCACGATGCTGTGATTTTGTCATTAAACTGACGTAAATACGTAATACATATTATTGTGATGTGATTTTGATGTAGCTTACAAGTAGGTATACTGAATGACTAGTCAGGGCATAAGCTACTTCCTATATTATTATACAAAGGGTCAAGGCCGTCAAGTAGTTTTTTTGATGCGCGTTCAAACAAACCGACAAACAGTCATACAGACGAATTCGGGTGCCCTACGGTAAAACAAAGTAATTGCAGCTGAAAAAAATTTACAGGAGCAAAAAACCGGAAATAGCTTTACAAATCTTTCATAGTTTAACGATTTTCTTAATTTTATTTCTTTTTGATGGTTGTTAGTATGTAGCAACGTCCGTTATGCGTGAAAAGTGGCAAATATACAAAAAAACTAATTTCGAAAAAAATTATAGTTGGTTTGTTTTTCCGTAGAGCAGCTGAGTTTTCCAAAAACGATCCAAGTGAATTTTATTATTTATCGTTTTTATTTACCTACTGACGATAAGTTCTCTAAAAATGACTTATACTATAAAATATATATAAATATATTATAAAATACTTGGCGCGTCTGTAGGTAGCTGACTACCTACAGACGCGCCAAGTTTAGAATGTTGTGATTATTATTATTACTAACTGTCCCGCGCGGTTTCACCCGCGTTAATTTCGAAAGTTTCCGCGGAATTGTTTCATAAAAACTTTGCAACCCCTTTTCATCCGCTTAGGGGATGAATTTTCAAAAATCCTTTCTTATCGGATGCCTACGTCCTACAAAGAACACACCCTCCAAGTTTTTGATCTATACGATCAGCGGTTTAGGCTGTGCGTTGATCTATCAGTCATTCAGGACAAAGCATTTTATATGTATAGATAGATTATAGAAGATTTTATTATGATATTAGTCGTTAATTGTAATTTTTAATTCATAATTTTTTAATTCTAGTCTTTAATTCGAAGGCGGGACATGTATGTGGTGAGGCCTGCAAAAGAAGGCGCTTTGGACCCTTACCGTTACTACGGTGAGCAACCGTCTGAGAGCGCGTAGCAGGTCCGTCGCCGGCGCCTGCGCACGCGCCGTTGCAGCCGTCGGCGCCGGCGACGCCGCTGTCGCCGCCCGCGCCACCCGCGCCCCGGACCGCGCCGTTTGCACGCCTCTGGCGAGCTAACACTCACACAAAAACCAAACCACCTCAAAACCAAAGTACGGTGAATGCTATACGAACATTATTGATCAATAACAGAACAAAAAGGTTTTGTTTTCGAAATCTACGTCACCTATTTAATTTATTGTAACTTGTTTTTTATTTATTTAATCTTTACTTACTGTCAACTTACGACTCTTAATTATTATTTATTTAAATAATAAAATAAAGTGATTATTATGAGATAATAAATACATTATCCATGCAGAATGTTGTTTTAATACTTATATATAATATGTGTACTGGGATACCTAGTCTACATTGTTGTCGACGACACTACGTCCAATCAAAATTCATCACCTGCCTTTTAAATGATGAAAAAAATAGAAACCTTATCCCAGTGTTAGCAGAATCTGAGTACAGATTATTTAATCCTAAAACTGTCCGAAAACTTATATTTTGCTCCATATTTTTCCATAAGTAATTCACTTTTAGACGCACCAGCAAAAGAGCTGACGGTGTTTTTCAGCAGTTTCGTTCACTAAGTACATACACCCTCTAATAATAATTTAAGTGGGTAGGTATATTAATGTGTCCAAGGTCTACAGCTTAGACACATATGTACCTACGTATGCTACCTAGTAATTAATTTATTTAACCCACTTTCTTTTGTCGCTCCAGTGGATTGTCCGAGAAATGCAACGAGATTTTCCGTTAACTCTGGTGCACACGTGGAAAGTAGAAAGTCTACGTTTGGCTGCACACTGCACACGCATGCGTTTACGTGATCGCGACTCAGTGCAGCAGTTATCTGCCTTATTTCATATCTAGCCAGTAGGTAGCCATAGCTTGTAGGTAGGTACTTTCGAATATTGAAAAATAGGAATCCTACCGCCACACTCAGAGTCGACTTTAATGATTACTTAGTTAAGTATAGATTTTTAAAACAAAACTGCCGCAATCAGACAAGTTTAATAAATTAATGTTAATTGGCATATAACTAATTAAGTTACATGTCATTAAATGCTAATTAACATTAATTTTCTGAACGTCTCTGATTGCGACAGTTTTGTTTTAAAAATCTATACTTAACTAAGTAATCATTAAAGTCGACTCTGAGTGCGGCCGTTAACCTCGAAGTCTTGTTTATTCTTTGTCTGATATTTCTTCATCTATATACAAATATTATCTATTACGAGTAAAGATTTGTATTCTTGTTTCTTTGTTTGTTTGTTACGACTTAACTTAAAAACTACTGGACCGATTTCAAAAGTTCTTTCACCATTAAAATGCTAGATTATCCCTGAGTTACATAAGCTATATTATAACCTGGAATTCCCGCGGAAACTCTGAAATTACCACGGGTGAAAACGCCAGGAACAGCTTTACCTAATATTCAAAAAGGTACCTATAGTATCTCAAAAAACACAAATAAAATATTTTTTTTTTTGTAATTATTTATAAAAAAATAATTATGGAAATTGAGTGCGCAAGTTTCAGACATGCCAACTCAACTTGGCTAAGGGGGCGGGGGTGGGTAGAACAGTTTGAAGAGCAGTGTTCGGCGTTCGGCGTTCGTGCGACTCTGTAAGGTCAACTCGTTGATTAGTCGCGCGCCGGTAAAGGCCGACCGCAGCGCGCGCTTGTGCGCTCGTCGGATGCTGTTTATAATGCAGATATGTGTTTGCCCAATCACTGTGCGCTTCGCTGGCTATATAGCATCGTTAATGTGGCTAACGTCTCTTTGCATACGCAAATATAGGGCTGCCGATCCAGCCGCCAGCGTTGATTAAGTGGCGTGCAGGCAATGTGGATACCTTTATTCCTGCGTGGCTTCGTTTGTTATCGAAGATTTTGTAGGTGTGCTGGTGCGTTATTCAAGCCTACTATTTGGTTGTAACAATATGTAGGCAAGCGTTAATTACTGCCTGGCGTATTCAGGGTCAGGGTTCACTATGAACACCACAAAAAACTTACCTATCTATATAAATGACTTCAAAAGAATACGTTGACAACGTGTAGTGCTACAGGTCACGTATATGTGACTACGGCATCCAAAATACATATGATATTAATTTGTGATGTTCTTCTACAAGCGTTTGAGATTGTGTCACAGTCCCCTTGGCCAAGTTGACAATTTATAATCATTAACACATAGAAGACTAAGGAACAAATCGTCACTTCGAGGTTCACGCAAAACTGGACTTTTAATTGGACTATGTGACCACATGATATGTCGATTTTTTACCTATCTACCTATTAGTTCTATATTTGTTAACGATGGAGGTAGCCATGCTCGTTATAGAAAAGGAATGTCGTTGGTCACTGTGAATCAGGACCCTGTACGATATTGGGCTGAGAATGATGATGCAATTGCTCGGGCAATGCAGCGCACCAGATATGTTCGAGGAGGCAGCAGTACCTACATAGATGACTGATTTTATGATGCTATCAATACCAAACGGTCTGATTCTATGTTGCTGCTGTTTCGGAAGGATACTAATGGTATTCTCAAAACACTATCTTATAAAGTGTTTGGGCCGTTTTTACTTTGTTGTGCACTGGGCCACTGGCCACTGTGCAAGCGAGTGCACCATACGCAATGATGTGTTTAGCTGTGCACCGCGGTTTTACCCGTGTAAGTTTTGGGATTCCTTCAGGAACTGTGATGAAAGTTTATACTTTATCTACTCCTTATAACAGCTATTTACCATCAAAATCAGTCCAATCGTTTCGGAGATTAGTTAAAGTAATAAAACAAACAAACAGGATATTTTTGTTCTTTGTCCCGTATATATACACTTTCACATGAATTTAATATAAGAAGCTGTTATTTTCACATTACAAACAAATTTTATTTATACGTATGTACTTATTATAGATTAGTACATACGTATGGTACTATATTTTACTCATCACTCCTAATAGATGTCATATAATATGTATGTATAATGCTCCGAAATAAAGACATTATATAGAATATGATATTATTATATATGTATGTATTACACTAGTGTGAATGCGGACACCGACGATAGTCCACGAGAGTCCCACGGGCTATCACGTTGCTAATTATATTATTTCCTACACGTCTCGGTGTCGACTGAACTCTATAGGGCAGGCGCAGTGCGGTCGACGTCTTAAAATAGGACTAAATATCTACTAGTTCAGCCCCCCTAACCAAATTGATATTCTACAATCGTTAACGCATAGAAACTTATGCAACGAATCGTCATGCCACTTGATCAGCCTTTGCGTGATCACGAGAAAATTACAGTTTTGATTGGCTGACAAAGTGACATGACGATTCGCTACTTAGTTTTCTATGCGATAACGATTGTAGAATGTCAATTTGGCTAGGGAGGCAAGTTATTCAGCTAGGTTTACCGATTTTAAAATCAGTGTTCCTGAATGACATAGGGTATCTACTTTTTATCCCGGAGTTCCCATGGGAATTAACGTGAGTGAAACCGTGGGCGATTGACTAGTTTCCTATTATGATGCTAGCTCAATTTCGTTTACCACAACCGAACGAATATTACATTTTTAATTTTTTATCTTGGTACATACGTTATTATGTACCAGCTACAGTTAAAGGTGCATGGAGTAATCTTTTTAAGACCAAAATATATATTATTATCTATATAAAGTTGCGGACATCACTCGTTGAGCGAAGTTACTTTACGGGTCAATGGTCAAAGTATCCAACATAACCTATTTTGTGCTTTTCTTATACCTACTTATATATTGGATGCTCGTCGTTCCCTTCTTTGCTCGCCGCTTTGCCCGGCTAGTGGTTGAGGGTTGCCGGCCGTAGCCCCACGCTGAAACAAATGACTTAAATCTTTGATTTTTCTGTAGATGATTGATTATTGTAGATATCATATTTTATAATAATACTAACCGTTCCCCACGGCTTCACCAGCCTTTCAGATTCCCTCGCCAATACCTACCGACTTTAATCCGCAATAAAAATTTCATCCCAGTCAGTTCAGCTATTTAAAATCATAAGGGTCACATCCAACCCATAACAAAACCTTCACAAAACTTTCACATTTATAAAATAATTGAGACCAAGTAATTTACTTTACTGTTTATGATTTGATTGTTAGTGTTATTAAATGAAATTTATGTGTTCTGTAGTTGACCTATAAAGATTCATTTATTACAAACTTTCGTGCTGCCGCGTGATATGATGTCATAGTAAATAGAACAACTACCTACCTATAACCAGGGGTGAGCGGTTAATTTGGTAACCCTAATGTCGGCAAGCGCTTTGTGAGGAAGTTTTGCCGGGAATTATGTTGGTACGTGCCAAAGCCATTATTGCTGCGAGAAAAGTTCATCAATTTCATTTCTGGTTCCGCACACGTATTTACTCGTATCGTTGTCTACACTGGTGCGCTTCTAGCTGTTCACCATAAACTTACATTTTTAGTAGGTACCTACCTACTACCTATACCTACCTAATAGTGGCTATAGGAAGAAAAGCAAGTTGGACAATTTCTTTTCAAATCTTTCGGACACTTGATCCATATTCTCCAATCTCATGTCTTCTTTAAACTTTCCATTAGGTAACTTACAATATCAACTTTTAAAATATATAATTTATTTATTTATTTATTGTTTTGTTATCAGGCAACATGGGCCCATAGATAAATACCTTACAAAACTAACATACATATAAAAAATATAAAAAACATTCTATTTTTGACACTGTGTCGCTCTGGTGGTGGCTGTCGGTATCCTGCCCCGGAATCGCCTATAGACCACACCTCGCCTTTCGGCCAAAATTAAAACTTTCAAACACCCATTAAGATACTTCACTTATGTTTGTTACACGAACTTCTACTGTTATAACGTCTATTATTTTGCCGATCACTAATATTTATCTTAAAAACGAAGTAGTGATGAATTATATCTTTTGGGCGATTCTATCCTTACAAATTTCTTAATATTCTTAACTTTTAGCTATAAACATTTTAGTTCTATTCCCCTTCCGAGGTTCAGAATAGAACACCTCAACGGACGATGGCAAATAGTTAAGAGTTACATATTTTAACAGGTAAAAGCATTATTATTTGCCTATAATAATTGGCTAAGTTTAATAATTTTTTTGTACACCTTTCTGATGGCAATAAACAATTTTATTATTATTATTTTTATTATTATTATCTATTCATTACTATGGAAAAATAATATTATATTAGGTAGGTATATAATATGATCAGACTGAAATGTGGTACCCTGTATTTTTAATATAAGGTCCTCCCCCATCGGGAATCAAACCCACGATAGGTATCTTGATTGCGTATTGCGTGGTGTTGTGACCATTTGCGCCGAGCCGGTCTTCTTATTTATAGCACTATCGTGTATTAGAATTTCATGAAGCCGATAGGTATTGAAACGTGTGAAGTGAAAACTACGTTTTCAGTGTTGGAATCGTAAAAAGACTACAACAGAGTGAAAGTGAACACACGCGCATTGTAAATAGAATAATTACATATTGTAATCACTTGTGCATTACAAATCCATTAATTGCATATACTTTCTTATTTTCTCTAGACCTACGTGAAAATGTTAGGGAACGAATACGTTTGTGATTGAGTATCGGTCTAATAGATAAGTTTTTCTGATGTCTACTTAAGTTAAACGCGATAATTTACAATATAGGGAGTAGAGTAACATTAACTCGGTAGTACGTACTTAAAACTTAAAAAATATTCTAGGGCCACTGGATGGCATTAGTAGGTAGGTAGTAGGTAATTATGTTATATTAGAAGCTGCCTTCTTTTAGTTAACAAATAGAAGAAAAAAAGTTGTAATTTTGGACGTAAGGGGTAATCTCTGGGACATCTAAGAGGATTTAAAAAAAATATTGCAGTGATAAGAAGCTACAGTACCAATCCTAGGGATATAAGCGTCATAGTAATATATCAGTAGGTACCTATTCACTTTATTATTTTTACGGCCGCACTCAGAGTCGACTTTAATGATTACTTAGTTAAATATAGATTTTTAAAACAAAATTGCCGCAATCAGAGACGTTCAGTAAATTTATGTTAATTGGCATTTAATGAGATGTAACTTAATTAGTTAAATGCCAATTAACATTAATTTATTATACTTTTCTGATTGCGGCAGTTTTGTTTTAAAAATCTATACTTAACTAAGTAATCATTAAAGTCAACTCTGAGGCATATTCCTTAATACGTATTTTATTATTAGATATTTTTTTATATTATTATTAGATAGTCTCTACTTTAGATTTTTGCAATAAATAATATACGTATACATATATTATATACCTTACCTTACCGATTAGGTATACCATTGGCATATCTACTAATAATTATTTATTAATACTTAAATGATATTACATAGATTGGATTTAAATGTGTTCTTAAATTTAAGTTAAGTTTTCTTAATGAACACAATTTGAATGAAATAGATACACAATTTTTTCTTCAACAAAAATGAAAGCGATGCGCCGAATTAACAAGTCATATTATGTACATTGTACCTATTTAGATATTAGACGTAAACACAAATGCATAATATAGGTAATAAAAAAATTGGTTTAATATAGTTTCATTACATGTATTTACTTTATTCATGGGACTTGTTTCATAAATTATAAAGCTATAGGTACCTACTTAGGTAGATACAGTAACTTGACATACGAGTAGATACATATATATGCAGGCACCGGATATAGAATAGAATAGAAGAATAGAATAATTTTTTATATCGCGCTATAGCTGCCAACATTATTTCCATGCGCGTCATTTCTGCCTCCTTAGCCAAGTTGACAATCGTTATTCTTTATCGCTATAGAAAACTAAGGAATGTGTCGTAATGTCACGCGGTCACGCAAAATTGGGGAGCTGAATGGGCGATATTTTGTAACCACGTGATATGACAATACGTACTTATATGTTTATTATTTTTCTATAGCGATAACGATTAACAATTGTCAACTTGGCTTAGGAGGCCTCTTTCACAGCGTGCAGCGCAGCGTGCTGAAGAAGTATAATACCTACTTATCTATAACTTTATAAACAAAAATAAAAAAATAACATTACACAATAACATGTCACAGGACAAAGATGACTGTTATATTAGGTAAACGAATGGGGATGTGGACTACTTTTAAAAATCAAAATTCTAATTAGGCCGTCAGTTAGAAAATAAAAAAAAACAATAGACACGTATTTTTTGCTTTTTCAAATAAATTAAAATATACCTACAGAGATAAAGCGCAATAAAGTTTAGGGTGAGAGGGTCGTGACGTCACTAACCGCTAAAACCGCCATACAAACTGTCCGAATAGTGACGTCACGCGAAATTTAAACTCAATGTATAGCCGTTATTTTTTGGTTACGTAAAAAAAGAAAAAATACGTGTCCAATATTTTTTATTAATGTACCTACAAGACGGGCTAAAAAAAATTTGTCAACAAGCCCATTGTTTTTCCACTTATTATACTTTTATCACTTTTAAATAAGTAATACTGCTTTTATGTTTTATGTACCTACTACGTAGTATGTGAACTTAGTTGAGTACGGATTATTTTCCACAAGTGCGCGTGCGCAGTTATCTGCTCGTATAACTGGTGCAGTGGGGCATGAGCCCGCGCCGGCGCCGCGCGCCGTAATCATGCATCACAACTCTCAGCCGGCTTCTTATGCGTAGCAACTAGCAAGGTATGATTATTATCTTTGTCTATACTAATATGTATAAAGAGCAAAAGTTTGTGAGTTTGTGACATTGAAGGAGGTTATCTCTGGATATACTGAACCGATTTAGAAAATTCTTTCACTTATAGGAAGCTAGAGTGATTCTGAGTGTCATAGGGTACTTTTTATTCCAGAATTCCCTCGGGAAATCCGAATTTCCCGCGGGTAAAACCACGGGGGAACAGCTATCTCTGGATCTACTGAACCGATTTTGAAAATTCTTTCACTTATCGGAAGCTACAGTGATTCTGAGTGACGTAAGGTACTTTTTATCCTGGAATTCCTACGGGAACTCTGGAGATTGTGAGTTTGTGAGGTTGTAGGGGTAATCTCTGGATCTACTGCAGGCTGCAGCTATTTTAAAAATTCTTTCACTTATAAAAAGCTACAGTGATCCTGAGTGACATAGGGTACTTTATATCCCGAAATTCCCGCGGGAACTCCGGAGTTTGTGAGGTTGTTATCTATGGATCTACTTATTATAGATAGGAAGCTAAAGTGATCCTGAGTGACATAGGGTACTTTTTATCCCGGAATTCCCGCGGGAACACCGAAATTACCGCGGGTGAAACCGCGGGCGTCAGCTAGTTATCTATCCATTTAGAATAAGAAGTGTTTACTACTTAGATCTTTATTCATTATGAATATACTCGTATCCAACCGAGGCAAAGTAGCAAAAACATGATGAGGTAAAGTGAAAATACACTTAATATAAAGGTAATAATAATTTATCCTATATGTATGTAATTAGGTACAACGGTAGCGCGATATAATTATTATAGAAAGAGCAATTTTAGTGGAACAGAAGGAAAGGAGCAGTTTATGAGATGTAACAGACGACGACGGTTTTGACGACCCGATCGGCGCAGAGGTCACCATGCCTACCCGCTAATCAAGGGGTTCCGGGTTCGATTCCCGGTGTGGGTGGACTTTGTGTGATGAACACAGGGTTCCATTTTCCAGTATAGGTGTGTCTATGTAGTATATTTTATTTTATTTTATTTTCTTTATTCCAACATTAACAGGTATTTAACATTGATAGGACAATACACAATTACAGTTTGACGTTTATACCACGTTATATCTATACCACGTTTGCTTGGTTTCCACGACACAACCAAATAATAGCTAACTGTGGGATCAAGTACCTAGATCTGTGTGTTGTGACGTGGATTATTATTATTATTATTGTAACAGAATATTAATGCTGATTTTCTAAGTTTTAAAGAATAGGTTAAAATAAGAAGTTTATTTTAAAATGTTTAAAGGAAATCTAATTCAAAAAATGTCTAATATTGTTACCCGTTGCCGTGGGGAGCTCCAATTAGCTGTGGCTAGGGTGGTCGGATGGGCGCTACTCGCCGCGGAAGCGACTGCACCCGAGCGAGCGGACAAGACCTCCCGGGGAGGCCGACTACCAGACCTTGACTGACGGTGGTACATCCACCATGACACCTAACACACTCGCAATAGTGACAATAATCGCGGAACAAGTTACCCGGTAAGCTTAGCATGGCACAACACCCCCTGGCCGCTAGCTGGGTCGTCATTATGTGTCATTAGTTTTGCGACACTGACCAAATGACTGGTCTGCGATATCGAATGACTCATTCCGCTCGTGATTAGTCGTTCTGGTTTTCTCAATGTCTTTAGGTACATAAAAGTAGTTTGAGCCGGGTTGCAACTCGCAAAATATTATCATTGCTATCACGGGTATCTATTTATCTACCTATATTATATTATGTTGGTACATGAAAGGAGAGGTATCAAAATCATTATTTTAATATAATGTTGCAAACCAGCTGTTGTCTAGGGTTCCACTGACGTTAAATTCGGAGTTCGGAATATACCTAAGTGCCTTACGTCCGTTTTTGTACTCCTGACAACGTTTATGAAAAACTTTATGATGATCGATTTAAGGTAACGGACATACGGAGTTATACTTTCGCATTTTAATATTAGAATGGATAAAGTTAAGCTTTTTGTTTTGTTCTTGTTTTTAATTTTGCTCTGGCATATAAAATAGATGGAATAGTGCAGGTATATATTTTATTTCATCAAAGTAGTTTTTGTTCGCTACCAAGAACGTTCATAGTTACAATTCATAATTAAGTTTAGAAGCATAGCTATCTCACCAATGTGCCGACTTAAATAAAAATGTCTCTATGAAAATTCTTTCTCACTTTTCAAAACTCATCTACCAAAACCCTAAGTTAGTAGTTTTTTATTAATCGTGATTTCATTACACCATTGGTGCTACCTTTATGCACATAGAATGAAGCTTCTTTCTAAATTTCGATAACTTGTATAGTACTACCAAGTAAAACGGGTGCGACAGATAAAAATTAAGGGTCCCCTTTGTACCATTTGTCTACGGAACCCTAAAAAGGGAACCTAAGTTCCATAGGATAATTGAAAACCTCTCTTCAAAACCCATCGTTAAGCGGTTGCGGAACCCGAGTGCCATTTATTTTTCAAAACTTATACTTCACACCCACAAAGTTGTGCACCTACTTCCTGTTCTTGTTCAATTATGGCAATCTATCGCGATTTATCGCATTTAATTCTGCCAATGTACGTATTTTTAGTAATTAAGGTAATTATGGCGAAACGCCAATCACAGTATTAGATTGTTCCCCAAGATAAAACACGATTCCCTCTCGAAAAGCAGCTTCTCAAAATGGCTGCTAAACCGTGGTGAAAATATCGAATAAATAACGCGACAGGCATCCACTCGCTACGATCTCCACTGGTCAACAACCGTTGTGCATCTATATTTTACACGAAATTTGGTTTATTTCATTAAAATTCATTATTCAAAATATAAAGTTTCAAAAAATAATTAGGTACCTATCCGCAGGCAGTCCAATCCAGTCCAGAAGCAGTCCGATGACTGATTAGCGCAAGTGCAAGTATCGTATGTCGCCCTGAATATCAAGAGGTTCCAGGATCGATTCTCGTTGGGGCCTTAGAGGGAGACTTTTTGTGATCTTTGTGCGTTGGATTGAACTGTAGACCACAGGAGAGTTAAATAGTACCGATTGCCGATATCCATGCTGACCGTTTGTAAATAGACTATGCAATATTATGCCAAACATACTAAGTAAGTATATGATTGCGATTGTGGGATAATTTTTTTCAGGTTAATAAGCTCTCACGCCATAACTATTCATCGTCATGAAATTTTGCATACATGTTTTCAGGGGTACAGAAAAGGCATAAGGTAGGTACTTTTAGCCAGGAACTCCCAATGAATTCCGAAATTAACGTGAGTGAAACCGCAGGGAACAGTTAGTGATATCCTTACATACTTATTATAAAACGAAGTCCTCCGCCGCGCCTGTCTGCCTGTTCGCGATAAACTCAAAAACTACTGAACGGATTTTCATCCGGTTTTCACCAATATATAGAGTGATTCTAGAGGTATAGTTTACCTTGGAATTCCCGCGGGAACTCCGAAATTACCGTGAATGAAACCGCGGAGGACAGCTAGTAGGTATATAACAGAATAATAATAAAAAAATACCCAACCTTAAAGAACTTCGTTTGGAATGTGTGTTGTGAATGATATGTATCTTTTTATGTCCTTAATTTCTTAATCATCCCCTAAGCGATATTTGTATGATAACTATACCTATCTACACCATAGCTACACGAAGGTATACACGTAAATTATATATCACTGTTCAGAAAACGATCTACCGCCCTAATTATGCCATAAATTTCACTAAGCAAGATCAATGAGATGTTATTGGAAATTTGCCATTAGACAATGTTCGTATCTACTCTAGCGAAAGTCCCCCCGGAAAATTGCTTCGTCGAAAAATTATGGTTGTGTTAATGCGATATATGCTAGGCTTTTATTAATGGAGTAAGGAGTGCAGGTATGTACTTATCTAATTCAGATTATTATTAAATTTTTAGTTGTAATGAAAGTTTTATATGAGGTTTATATTTCATATCCACAATGTACCTAACTTACCTTACTATAAATAAAAATATTTCATACGCCAAAGTATAATTTTTGTTAGTTTGTTTTACTTTACTGTTATATTAATTATAACTATAAACTGACAGCGTGCTACTGGAGAGTTTGTTGCGCAGCTTCTTCTCTTCAGTCATAGCACTAGGAAGCTGTGAAGGGTGGATATTTTATGGGTGCTGTCATAATAAATGTAACTTTATTGACGTCAAAAAGAGCCACATTATGGGCCAAATTTGAATAAATTATTTGACTTTGACTTCGCTATACTCAACAACGGATGTAAGTAGGTAGATAAGAACAGGATAGGAATTCAAAAGCTTATTATAATGATAAAATATTTTATTGTACAGTACACGATCATAAACGGTAGGTATATGATTGTAGCCTGTTTATTTATAAGTTTATGTAGATATAAAATCTAATCAAAGTATCAGCCATCAAAAACAACGAAATTCTTCAATTACATGCATGGCTAACGAGAGCGGGCAGTTAGTATCCGTGGAGCCGGTGAATTTATTTCGTGGAGCCTTCCCGGCGAGCAATGTACATTGCACGGTGTATCTGAAGGAAAACGTTTCATTCCCGCAGGAATATAATCGTCCGCTCGTAATTTATATTGTCTGCTGCAGAGGCGAGTCCCGCTGCACATTCATTTATTTTATGTGCCATTTACAATTGTCGGTCGATGGTCAAGGGAGCGCGGCGGGTGTGCGACGGTGGCGGGGTGGGGGGAGCGCGCGCGGGGGGGGGACGAGTGCCGGACGACGTTGCCTTCGCATTATAAAACCGTACGGTCATCTGCGAACTCCGTAATGGTATTTCGTAATAGGAACGGACCGCATGAATTGTAACGAGCTCCGCGCCGCGCCACCCGCACCCAACCTCGCCTAGCATATGGGTCCGATGATTTATGTATAAGATTAATTCAGATCGGATCACCGGACTCCCTGCTTCTCGAGTGAAGTCTAACGAAATGATCAACAGGGATTTCAATTAAAAATATTTATACCCTGCAGATATGATTTTTTTCAGATATATTGAAGTTACAGGTTTCATGGACCCGAGTCGAGTAGGATTGAAAAATGTTTGTTGCCGAAAAAATTTTAAATAAAATAAACTGAAGAATTAGTAAGTACCTAAGTTATTGGTATAGGCTCACTATTGTGCTGAGTGAGGTAAAGTTACGTAGCGCCGGTTTTCAGCAAATAAATGAATACATTTGTGATTCATACTTATGTACCTAATACTTATTTAGATATGTACCTAGTTTATTAAAAAGTTTGATTCCATCAATCAAAACTGCCTCATAAGCTGTTTCATAAAAAATAATTATCACTTAAACGTAATGAAATACTTCGTAGAAGATGATCTACGAGAGCTACGAAAGCTACAATAGCTTCTACGGTGTTACAGTATTGTTGCATCTATAACTTTCGACAGAAACGGAGAGCGATTTAGCTTTACAATAAAAACAAAGCAATAAAAATTAAATTATATATCCTCTACCTATTTTGAGATTCAAATTAAAAATTTCCATTTGATGCATTTTTGTATGAATGACTATTGAACAAACACACTGGCTGGCTAGGCAGAGTGGCTTTGTATTCTTTTGTTTTTTAATTATAACGGCACCGTTGGCAGCGACGGTGGCGGGTGGCGCCCCCTGCCAAGTTTCTGGTGGAGGTTCTTTCTTGTGGAGCGCGACGACGCGGGCGGCGACGGCGGTGGCGGGCTTTCGCCTCCTACGTGACTCGGCCATTCATTTCGAGGAAACTTATAACCTGACCCGCGTACTTATGAGAGTCGTCAATAAATATAGCGATGACCGAAGGCGAGCGGCTCGGTCCTTGTCGGGTGCACGGTTTGTGGATGAGAGCGCGAGAGGGATGGCGAGGTATTGTTAGCTAAATATCTAGGTGGTCAGTTGGGCGGACGGGGCGGGTGGGCAGAAGACGGGCGGGGGGCGGACGTGCCGGGCCCGGCGCCGGCCGATGTATTGAGCGCGTATTGCAGACGCGGTCACGCGCTGCAATATTGCGTTCGCTCGGCGATATTGCCCCTCGGTAACTCAATTTGATAAATTGTACAAAGTTCTCGTTCCCGCTTCGCGTTACCATGAGCTCCATCAACAAGTTACGTGACATCGGTACGATGTGCTCTAAAGAAAAAAATGTAGAGACTTTATACTACCAACTCTACAAAAATTATACTAGTAAACATTAAGACCTAACCTAATAAGCAAATTAATCCTAACGGGGTAGTAATTTGGATGAAATATTTAAATTTACAGTTTATTTCAGTTTCCGTCGGAACTCTTATGTAGGTATATATCGGTATTAGAAAACACGATATGATCGACTAAACTTAAGTTTAAAGGGTTTTTATTCATGCAAAATGCCAATTTAATTTATCATTAATAATTTTTGAATGAATAGTTTTTAGGTGATGCGTTTTTAAACAAACATACAAAGACAAAGACTTTTATTATAATGAATAGACAGAATATAGATTTCTGCTATTAAATACTGTCCTCATTATACTGTGGTAGATATCAAGGTAAAAAAAAATACTATTCAGAGAACTCATAATAATTGCTCACCCCGGATTTCATTGATTCATTATAATTTTACTAATCTTTCTTCATCTAAGTGCCTCCACATCCGTAGTTTACTGATAGAATAAAATCTCAGAAAGAATCCATCGTTGCATTTCTCTGCGGCTTGAGAAATTGCTGTCCTAACATCTATATACGAATTGAATAAAGATCATCTGAATTAAACTATATTTTTCTTATGACATGCCTGGACAGCTGATGATATTGTGACTTGCGCGTATAGATAACATGGCGCGGTAATCCTATAGTGGCAGTCCACAGCGCGCTCCACGCGTGCGGGTTGTGTGCGGCTTGCGTGCGGGCGGCATACGGGCTGCGTGTGGCCGCGACTTCCGCGCCGTCGAAATGATTTATATTGTTTACGTAGCCGACAACCCGCTACGGTGGGGCCCGCGGCGCGGGGCAAGGGGCCGCGGGGGCGAGAGCCGGCCGCCTTCTCAAGCAGATCCAGTCCACTGCAGATATGGCCGAGTATTATTATTGATCCGGCTCGCCGACATTTCCAACGACTCATACTTGGGCGGGCGGGGGAGCGGGCAGACACCCGACACATTTATTGAGGCGTGTGGGAAGGGCACCGCAATATACACAGGAACACATGAACGTAAAACTTATTATAACGAGCGGGCTACCTCGGTGCACTAACCTTAAATGAGCAGCGCGCCGAGGCGGGGGTGCGGGACGCGCCTTACACCCTCGCCCAATCCGAGCGCGTTATGATATTATATCAACTCATATCGGCCAATCCTCGCTCGTTATGATATTGTAGGCGGGCGGTGTTGGAGTGCAGTCGGCAGTTTTTCCTTGTGGGGCGGGCGGTTTATGATATTGTGTTATGATTATAATGGGGTGCTTATATATCTTTGGGGATATCTTATCCAATTGTAAGCTCTTCTAATCTCAATATTAATACAACTATAATAATTTTATGAATGTGAAGTGTTCCATGCCTTCTATTTTGAGAATTGAACGTACCTATTACTTTTTTGAAAGTGTAGGTACCTACCTACCTAGTACGATTTGGATGACACCCTTGATGCAGTAGTTCGAGAGTCCAACTGCTTTGCCAGGTGTCACGGTTCGTTGTTAGAAGAGATAAATAGAAGAATGAAGAAGAAAGAAAGAAAGCTGAAAGAAATTCCAATTGTATGGAATAAGCATGACCCTTGTACAATTGTACATGTTTACTTTTATACTTTCTTTCTTTTTATGTTGTCCTTGTGTGCATTAGTTGTTGAATAAATAAATAAATAAGAATATTTTGCGAGTAGATACCTATGTGATGAACATTTATGTTTACCCTAATTCTGGTGTATTTTAATTCTTAAGTGTTTTTATAGTTGTAGCAAATTAATTGTACCTAGGTATATGATAATTTCTAACTTTATGAAGATCCCGTAGTCATCGGCGAATACAAAAAGGCTTTTGTTCTCCAGTTACCTACTCATGTTGCATTTTCCATCTAAACAACTGAGCGGCGAGATGTTTGATTTTATGTTCGTCGATTTTGCAAAATCGTGACTCGAAAAGCTGATAAGAATTTGTTTTAATTTGAGTAAAGTTCTATTTATTTCTCTTAGCGAAGTCCTCATGACGATTTCAAAGTTCGATCGATTTCAAAATTGTGAGTCGGAAAGGCGCCATTGCATCCATTGTCGGCATCTTTTGACTCGCTCTGGGGCCCTTATTAATTATGACAAACAACATTTTTTACTTATAACACGCGTGTTTGTAATCCAATCCCAAAAGCTCTACATAACAACAAATAACAAACTATAGTAAGTATTCTATATACCTATGTCATAAAGCTGCATGTTGCATATGTAATTTCTTAGGTCTAACTTTTTGCGATAACGAAAAATAAATTGTGTTGTGTGCATTTTTATAACGTGTTATGGTCATATAAAATTATTAAAAAAAAAATGTGATCTGGATTCTGGACAGATTAAGGCCATATTTTTTCTTTTTATAATATCTAAACTAATATAATATTTTAAGGGGAGAAGATTGGATTTATGTTTGTTTGTTTGTTACGATCAAAATTGATCCGATTTCAAAAATCCTTTCACTATTAGAATGCTACATCATCCCTGAGTAACATGAGCTATATTGTAACCCGAAATTCCCGCGGGAACTCCAAAATTACTGCGAGCGAAACTGCAAGGGACAACTAGTTTTTTATATTACCTATTAATGTTACGGTGTATACCTTGTTGGTCGTTATATTTGAATAAATAAATAAATAAATAAATGGCGAATGCGGGCCCTGACTAAACATTAACAAAACCCAAGTTACATGGACGTTACACAAAACATAAACATTAAAATTGACAAATTGCAATAGTCTCCTCGTTCGGCAAATGAGTTGATAATAAAACGATAATAAACAAGCGCCTTTGTTACAAACTATAACAGATCGGTAATTGCTTCCACGATACCTCCTCGCGTTATTACGCCTTTTACGACGCCGTATGGGGTGAATAAAACATTTTTACGAGCGGCCATGGGTGCTGTAATACCTAAATATACGTGTTCGCATACGAACGCACGCACACACACACACACACACTGAAACAACGCCCTCGGTCAGGTACACTTAGGCTAACTGTTTATATGTAGGTACCTATACGTACATATAAGGAACATACCTATTGGAATAATTTATTAATATCATTAAATACTGTGACTATGATTACAGTTACAAGAGAAAGTTTGGCGGCGCGCCGATCATGCAGCTAAATTTAAAAAAAACAACAGTTGTATAACGAACAAAGTAAATCAGATCTACATTAAATTGATACTTTATCTACTCTTATGTACCTACTAGCTGTGACCCGCGGTTTCACCCGCGTGAAACGTTTTTATATAACAACTTTTTTCCCGACATCCGATTTTAAATGAAAAAAGCCTATATGTAGCTCCAGGCTAAGCTTAATCTACCTGTGAAAACCGCATGACAATCCGTTCAGTAGACTCGGAGATTATCGCGAACAGACAGACAGTCAGACAGAAAAGAATTTTAAAAACTTTTTTGTGGTTGGTTACTCTTCTTCTATCGCCCCTGTCAATTTTTGTTAAAAATATTTAATGTACAGAATCGCGGGTTCTGCTCTTTTATTATAGTATACTTAGATATGGAGGCATCATGTCTGAGGAAGGTAGGTGTACCTTTACCTACATGAAAAAGGACTTGTAAAGAACAAGCTTCAGTCAATTCAGTCGCTTATAAGAATTGAAATCTTTTTTCTTCCTCATGTCAAAAAGCACATACGCGGTATTTACAAGCTACTCTTACGCGGTTTCGCACGCACAGCGACGATATGCATTTAGTTGAATTTGGAATTACAAACAGACACTTACATTTTATTTATAGGTATGTATTGGTGTAAGAAATGGTTTTGATCCTTACCTAATGAAGTCGCCCCATCCCGGCTCGCCAAGGTAGTATACCTACGCAATGTGGTTGATAAAAGTTTGCCTATTGTTGCGAACAATACCACACAATAACTAACATGTTTGAAAAAAAAGAGAGAGCCAGAGTCCTCGGTTTCCATTCGTTTTGAACGCAAAAAATAAAATTGGCGCGTGGAAATTTCATAAAACAGTTTTCAGGAAATACCTCCGTGTTTTGGATAAAGCCCTATTGTTAGTAGGTATCTACAAGTTTGTGAAATAGTAAATATTATACAATACATCGAGAGCATGCAATTTTTGCTATAATATAGAATAATCTAGTAGGTAGGTTACGTAACTCGATTTGGAGATAATTTTCCCGGGTTCCCTACTAGGTATACCTACACACATGGCTCCGGACCACTCCGAAAAATTGCGTCATGCTAGTAATATAGTCCCCGAGCGCAAAACAATTATAGTGACGTAATGAATAAAATATCAACTGCCCTTAGCCTTACACTGTGCTCGTTTCATCTGCGCAGATTTTTTTCTTTGTCATCTACTAGATTGCGTTCAGTGGAAAAAGATACAATATATATATTTTTTATCTTTTTACTCTAGGGACACTTTTTCGACCCTCGTCCGAGCGGCCTCTTTGAAAAGTGGACATCGGAACGCGAGGGAAGGCGCCCCCGAGGACGCCGAACAGAAAATGCGTTGTAAACATTGCGACTACATTCAATTTCCCGTCATTTTTCAAACTGATAAATAATTCTGTCATCGAACGCTCGGACAGGGGTCGCTATGAAGTGATTGTCGTCGGAAGGACACTAAAAAGCATCCACCGCTGAGACTTCGCCTCCTAGTAGGTACTCCGCGTACATGTGTGCGATAAATTTCTTTTTTATTATCAGATATCGAGGGACTACGGAATCGAATAAAGCGCTCATATTTAATTCATAAGGAACCGGCCATATAGCACTATACGTTCGTCTATTTTATTTAAGATCTTGAGAGATTAAGGGATCTTCACCCGAATATTCGTTCTACTGTAATAATATATTCCAATGCGTGTCATCAAATCTATTTTTTGTATACTTACTTATAGATTTTACTTAACATCTGGACAATCCGTGCCTGGACACCACTCGATACAAGTCCTCTACGTCGCGATGTTAGTTATTGATACTCAGCGTATTAATGGTGAAGAAATTATATAAAATTGACTTAATTTATACACTAATAGCTGAAATAATGGGTTCAGTCAATGCTATGACAACGAAGAAAATTAAAATGTAATATTACCTATAGGTTATGCCAATAATAATGGTACTGTTTGGAAAATTTATGATGACGAGAGACAGCCATCTATCGGGTAGTACGTGAACTAGACTCAACACTAGTCAAGCAACCGTTTTGTTTGTTGAATACCTGACCGAAAGAGTCAAGTGTATTTCAAAGTTATGGCACTTCTAATTGAATTTTATGTACCTATCTGATAATATACTAACTATAAAAAACAGCATGTGAATTTGTTTGTGTGAAATGTAATCAATGATAATCCGTTCAGTAGTTCCTGAGATTAGCGTAAACAGCTAGAGAAGCTTGTTGTAAAGTGATAAATAAGACTTCTTGAAACAAATATTAATCCTGATTCCTGATAGGTACTTTTGAAGAATACCAATAGGTAGTAGGTACAATCTTATACCTCGTAAAATATACTTATAAGTGTACCAAATGGAATCGAATAGCTGTCTTCTGATAGTAGTTTTTATTTATTATTACTTCGGGTGCACATCTCGATGTCCGACAGATGTGTTCAATACATTTATGGGTCGGCCATCACGGCAAGAAGAGGCGAGGTGGCCAAGGCTCCGGAGCGGGGGTCATTCGCGGTATTAAATAACTCTCCGACAGCTAAATGAGTAGGGGAAGGCAACGTAACAGGATTTGTTTCCAGTCGTGGCAATGAACAATAAACAAAATTACGATAGCGATCCGGAATTAACGATGGAAAGATATTCGAGTGGTTAAAATAATCTCCCTTCTATACATACCTATACCGGTAGGTACTTACAACAAATTGATTATGAAAGTAGTTTCGTGATTAGAATGTTTTGGATAGTTATGGATAATCCTAACTAATAAATATGCGAATAATTTATAGAGAAAATAAGGGAAGCGTGAGATTTTGTCATCTAGTTATCTACTCCTATTTTATAAATTCTATCATTAAATTGAGTATTTCAGTCGTTAATCGAACAAGGGTAACGTATTATCAGAAAACAAGGGTTAATAAAATGTAGATATGTACGTTATGTGTCTCTATATTTTTCCTTTTTAGATGTCGGTTGAAAAGGTGCCATCTATTTTCCTTTAATGACACTTGAGCGCTACTGAGAGCAGCTGGCGCTAACCAAAAAGCAACCAATAACCAATAAGAAACCAATAACCAAAAAATTATCTAAAGCGCGCGTCTATGAGGGCGTGACGGAAAATTCTCACATGAAATTTCTTACACTTTTATCACCTAGAAGCCCATTCGCCAAGCCCGTACCGAAGGAACTTCGTTCCAAAAATTCTCAAATATTTTATTATGCCTATCTATACTAGGTACTTAATACTATTAAGAGGAAAGATTTGATCTTTTGTTTGTTTCTTTGCTTGTTGCCGCGGGTGAAACCGGGGGAACAGCTATTTACTCAGATACTCACGTTTTTATACGTTACATATTTTAATAGTGTACAAAATAAATTGTATTCATTAAAAACAACAAAAAGATTTCTTCGAAATCCATGCGGCGATCGCAACGAACACGTCTGATAGGAGCTCAGTTTATATTTTATTCATACATTGTATTGTTAGAATATCAATTGCCCCGCCCGTCGGTAGGTAAAGGGTACATTTCCAATCCGCACGGGATCCACTTAGATTTGAAGGAAAATAGATTTCGATTTCCAAAGCTGCGACAAAGCAATCCGATATATTTTTCAGACTGATATTGCTAGCGATTTCTTTTGAGCATTGAAATATAAGGGTAGAAATATAAGAAGAAACTGCCTGTTTGTTCGCTTGGTTGATGGTGTATATTCGTAATAGCTTTAGGGTAGCTTTACATTGAATTATATGGTTTATAAAATATACTTTGCTATACCTAAGTACGTACTTTACGGCTTCTGTTGCATAAGGCACTAAAATTGATTAAAAAATTCAAAATGAATCCTCCTAATCCTAATCTTAATTTTGAATTTTTTTAATCGATTTTAGTCAATTAGACTACCAAACACATAGAAGTAGGTACTATTATGTTATACCTTTCTCTATACCTACGATCGACGAAACGAGAGTAAACTTTATTGGTTTTTCCCCACCCTTAATACTTATAATATCAATGATTTTTTTTTTGTATTAAATAACAGAATAACAGATTATTTGTAAACTGAAATTATTTATAAGAAAATTTTTGTTTTTCACAAGTTTCAGTTCCTACTCACAAGTGGAACCTACACGCAGTTTAAAACAATTATCTATATGCAGAAAATCTGTGTTAATTGAAATATGTTTATAAATTTGTTGCAGAAGTACCTAATTAAAATTACATGTACAACCTTACCAAATCGACAGTATAATAATTATTATCCACTTCACAACACACAGATCTACTTGATCCCACAGTAAGCTATTATTAGCTTGTGTCGTGAAAACCAAGCAAACGTGGTATATACTACATAGAATTACATATATATTATAGTATCAAGTAATATCAAGACATCTTTCTTGCAAGAACATCTGAAAAATATCGTCCTAGGTACGAGTGGAGTGTACTACGCCTGTAGGTAGGCACACAAGAGGTCGTTGCTTCATACCGGAGACGGGTTATTTCCTTCTTTTTTAATTTTCGCAAGCAGACAATGCACTAAAGGAAAACATTAGAGGGAGGTCAACTCCTTTCACGGGTCTGATTAATTTGTTATAATTATATAGTAGGCCTATGTTTTTCGTTCTTAATTTGATTTTATTTAGTTGGTATGTTTAGTATCTCTACCAAAATAGAGTTGCAAAAGTATTTCAAAATTGATAATATTATGTTCATCTGCTGTTGGTATTTGTAGTGTTTCCTGAACTCTGTATTGTATACTTACTATCGTTATTAGTTAAAGTAAAATATTTGTGTTTTTCAAAGTACTTTACTTACCTATATACAAATACATACCTATAATAAAATGAATAAATTTGAAAACAATATAAATAATAGAACCTAATGTGACATTCGGTTTAAAAGCTTATGAAAACTGTTTTGTGTTTAGGTAATTTTATGAGTAGGTACCTATACTATGTGCAATAGAGCAGGGCTTATGCCGTAAGTTATGTATCAAACCCGTAAAAGTATCACTCGTGCAATATAAAAGTTAACGACACAAGAAAACGCGTTTTCCACAACATTAAAGATAACAACAATACGGGGGCCAGCGAGTGTAGAGCCTCCCGTTGGGGGGTAACGGGCGGGGGTCGAGAAAAATTCAATATTAATATGAAGGAGGTGCGAGCGAAAGGTCGATACGGTCTCGCTTGCGCGTCCAATGGCGAGCGCCGCCACGGCTGCGATATGATGAATTTATGGATGTAATAAAAGCGAGGTGCGCGATTGGAGGAGCGGTCAGGGAGCTTATTTTCTTTATTTTCATATTTGGAATGTCGGCTCGAAGTTGCTTGCAGGACGTCGCTGTACGTGAGACATTTTGTTTTTGAAGTTTCTGTCCGAGACGGTGCACATAAAGATGATTTATTTTAACATATATATGTATATTGTATATAGGGATAATGTTACATTTAGAGATTCACAAAGTCTCAGTGGAGAATCTCGAAAAGGTACTTACTCTTTGTACAAAGGCTCGTAACTGGCAGTTGATTGAGGCGTGAACGACGCTCGACCGCCGCCCGGGGTTTCTTTCTTGATTTGTTACTCGAGTGGCCGAAAACGACAAGCACCCACTGTTTGCATGATCTGATTTTGAAGATCACGATTGGATCTTTAACGTACAAAAGTATATTGAGAAGAAGATTTTTTTTTACAGCTATTACGATGTTTAAAGTTTATTGGTCCCCATCAAAAGGTACAAAAAATAAACATTTCAAAACTATCATTAATATTACAGTGCAGTTATGAATATAAGCGA
The DNA here is from genome assembly GCA_907165275.2 of Zygaena filipendulae. Taxonomy (NCBI): domain Eukaryota; kingdom Metazoa; phylum Arthropoda; class Insecta; order Lepidoptera; family Zygaenidae; genus Zygaena; species Zygaena filipendulae. The sequence goes on from OU015649.1 coordinate 8,550,861, forward strand.
TTTTAATTATCCAAGGCAGATCTGCATCAACTCTTTTTTTTCCAGACGGAGTATAACATAAGGCGCTTACTCAAAGATGCCTTGTATCTGAAGGGAATTGATGCTGTCAATATAATGCGTCGGATAGAAATAGCGTTCAAAAGGCAGAGAAGGCTGACAGCGGCAAAGAGAACGCAGACAAAATAAATAGGAGGGCGCACCAGTGTGCGGCGAGTCAGCCAGGCGGAAGTATTGGGGATCTGCCGCCAGCGCGCAGTTTTGAAGTCCAATTATATCGCAGGTGGCAGGCCTGAGGCGCGTTTCCAGTCTCCACCAGTCTGCCGCGCACACACGACAAATCTTCACAATTCCACTTAAGCCGCTATGATAGCTGCTGTAACCCCTTCCAATATGTGCGCAAGTATTTTTGCGTTTTTTTCTTATGTACACACTTAAGAAGCTATACTTCCTTGACGTGGATAAATAAATAAGCTAAAGATAAAAAATAAACTAGGAAGCATAAAAATTGGGATTTAGTACCTACTTGATTTCTACTTACTATACATTTCTAAAAAGAAAAATTACCTACATAAAGTCACCGGATGTTGTTCTCGTTGCCAATTTTATATGCGCCACTTCCCTTGCGTGCAGGAATTTTACTCTCGACGCGACAGAAAAAACACACGCCCAGAAAAACTACGTACTTTCATAAAAATGTTATTCATAAATTGTACTTTTTTGACAAATATACAAATATTGTATTAGCTGAATATTATAATAGCAATCATTGGTGTATTAAATCTTACTGTATTTCAGCGATTTTCACGTCCATAACAGTTGTGACAGAAAGAACTTATTAAATGTTCTTTAAAATATTTAATAAGTAAGCAAACCTTTGATAGGTATACTTTTACCGAATAGGTTTATAATCCCAAACATAAAGTAGGTACTGATACTGATAGCGACGATGACGATTGACGATGGACTATAAGGAAACAAATAATACGTTACACAAAGTGTACCTATATTGTTTGGGAATCCAACATTTATTCGAGCATCTGCAAATATTCATCGGAGCACGAGTAGATACTTCACCGCAGCACTGTACTAGAGCACAAAAGTCGAAGTTTTCCCCGCAGCGAGATACCTTTTTCTTTGTTTCGTGTATTTATTGTAAATCTACTCATACCGGTCGCCGCCCGCCCGTTAAAAGTATTTCAACATAACTTTCGGCTCGAGCACCACACGGAGCACCTACCTATGTGTACAAGAAGACTGTTAGATACGTACGTTAATACGTATACAATGTGCACCCGAATAAGAAAACAAAACGGCATGCTTCCTTTGAAAGCTGTACTCTATAGGTAAGATAGCTGATATAAAATCTATTTTTTTGCATTTCTCTGATTACTGTATCTATAAGTTGATTCCCGCTCTATATACACTTTGCAGATGTAGTAACAACACCTGCAACATAGATTTTTATACTAAATTCGTTACTATATATTTTATAACTGTTCCCCGCTGTTCCAGCGTTAACTTCAGAGTTCCCGCGGGAATTCTGGGATAAAACTATTCTAAATCCTTTTCTTTATCTTTGACAACGTGCATAGTATGCACAATTTAATATAGATTCATCCGCGTTAATTTCGGAGTTCCCGCAGGCGTTCCAGGATAAAAGAACCCTATGTCGTTTTCTGTATCCTTAACACGTGTAGGCAAAATTTCATGATGATTGGTTGAGCCGTTAAGACGTGAAAGCGTAACAGACAGACAGACAGAGTGACATTCGCATTTATAATATTTGTAGGATTTGAGGTCAGTAATTTAAACGGATTAGTAAATCAATTTTTGATTTAGTAATATATTATATTTATCATAAGTGCAGTTTACTTAATAGGCAGTGTGTGTTGAACTTTCTAGTTCAGGTAGAGTATTATTTAACACGATGGTGTAAAAGTATTGTAGAGATAAGAGGAGAAACTCTACAACGATCTATTGAACTGGCGCAGGACAGTAGCATATGGAGACACATTACATATATTGACCATATGGTCATAATCCTCATTAGTGAGGGAACGGCAAAGAAGATGAAGAGTTCTCCTCTTTTTCTATTTATATATAAGAATAAAATATGCAATCTACAAAAAACGAGCCTACTCCTTTCTTAAAAGTCGGCAAGGCACCTGCATGCCTTCTGGTGTTGCAGATATCTATGGGGGGCGGTAATCATTGGCAAGTGGCAACTTGCCCGCTTGCGCCCTGTTCTATAAAAAAAATGCCACCTTCTAAATAAATATTATCTTCTCTCACTATAATTATGAACGCAGAAGGCATAAGGCATATTCAGAGGCAAGTTTTGTGGAAAGGCGTTCAACTATTTCACCAGTGTGTATCAATAACAAAATCGATGTTTTTTAAAGGAGCGCTGTGATCATATTCTTTGCTTACTACAAAAGTTTAATTTGTCTATTATTTATGCAGTGTATGATTCTCTCTTTGTTACTTCTAAATTATAATTTTTGTAATTATTTTAATAAGCATTTAATAATTCAATAAAAAGCTATATATTACATACCGTTGCGGCTACGGGAAGTGATACAGAAGACGTGTAGTAAGTGCGGGGTGGTAGAAGTCCAGTCTTGGAGATACTTAAAGGGGAGTCGCCTCCCTGGTCGCTCCCCTCACGCCGCACGCCGCACTCCCCGGCACCGGACAACTTGCTTATTCTATCAAGCGTGGCCGCACACTCGTAAAGCCGCGTGTCGACACACGCACACATGTACGAGGCATTATACGGCCGGCCACCACTCCACTATGTCAATACAATACGCTCTCTTCGGCTGGACTTAGATTATTTAGAAAGCACTTGTAACGCTCATATAAGACGCGCCATGGAAGACGTATTTGACGTCACAATGGCCGGTACGTGTCAAGCCGGATTGAGGCTGGATCCGTTGAAAGAGATTACGATCCTAAAAAAACAGCATTCGGCCGCGGATATACTTAATATTACTTCCTCATCGACTCGAGTTGCCGAAAAGGTTTTTCTACGATAAGTTCAATTACTAAGACGGGGTTCAAATCTAATATATAAAATTCTCGTGTCACAATGTTCGTTCCCATACTCCTCCGAAACGGCTTGACCGATTCTCATGAAATTTTTTATGCATATTCAGTAAACCTGAGAATCGGCTACTATCTATTTTTCATCCCCCTAAAGGGAGTTCCTGCGGGAATTCCGAAACTCATGCGGGTGAAACCGCAGGGCACAGCTAGTAATATCAAAAAATAGAACGATCTGTGACTTGATGATTAAAAAAAAATTAAATAAGTTTTTGGTATATAATCCCAACTAATATTATAAATGAGAAAGTGAGTTTGTTTGTTTGTTACGCTTTCACGGCTTAACCGCTTAACTGATCACCACGAAACACGTTGCATTTTGCATACACATTGTCGGGCTGACAGAGAAGGACAGAGTACTTTTATCCCGGAATTTCCACAGGAACTCCAAAATTACCACGGGTGAAACCGCGGGGAACAGCTAGTTGTTTATAAACTATATACACACACATATGTATATATAATATAATATATCTTTTTATTGCATTATCAACATGAAGTTTATTGTAAATTATTAAACTCTGCGATACTGTTAGATATAATGTGGAATGCATGTAAAAAATAGTTTCCTATTACAATTAGGAATATGTGTTTAAAATTCATTAAACTGCATTAAACATGACAGTGAAATGCCATCAACTTAGTTATCAGGGTCATATCGTCGGCCTCGAAGAGAGGCGTGGGACTACGCCGATGGACGCGGATAATCCGCTACGTAGCTACGCCGTAGCCCTCGCAGAGGCGCTACGCATGTAGCATTAGAGTTTAGCATGCATTTAGAGATTATAATCTAAATATTAGAATAACTGTATTTAAATCAAACAGCACAGCTGTTTCGGCACTATTTGAAGAATCACGTATCATTTTCACGGTTAAATTTGGCTATTTGAAGTTGGTTCGGTTAAAATTGGCTAGTAAAAGTTTATCCCTCGCCCTCAAATTAATGATCCTTTAAATTAATAAGTGTCAAAGTTTAGCGACGATCATGTGAATAAGTGTGAGTGCACAGGACGTCTTGCCAACGCACACGGGCGGGGCGACGCGACAAGACACGTATGTGCGCGCAGAGACAACGACTCGTGTGTGGGTACTTTCATAAATCTGTTGGGAGATATATGAGAGCGCAATTTCCGGTATCCGGCCATTAGCGCCGAGCTTTTATAAGCTTAAAGCTTAGGTTAAAGATTTTCTGGGTAGTTTAATGCGAATCTTGTAATAGGTTCCATAAATATCGTATAAAGTATGTGATTGTGTATTAGGAGTCGATACGGGTACTTTTAATGTGTTTAACTTGGCCTAATGTCTGTTTGTATTACTTAGTGATGCATCTTTCTTTATACCACATTTGTATGTAGGTATGTGGAATAGGTATACATATAGGTATTCTCAATAAAATCGCGGCCTAGAACTCTCACGGTCTTACACAAAAATTAATTCACGATTTGGTGGAGTTTCAACTTTCTTCTTGCCTCAAATTAAGAGTCTCTTTGAATATCTTTGGGCTGGACCAGTTACGCTAATTCTTTTTTGTTGTATTTGTTACTGTAAGGAGAAGGTTTTTATGAATAAAGTTTGGAGTTACTGCGGGAATTCCGAAACTCACGAGGGTGAATCTCCGAAACGGTTGAACCGATTTTGAGGGGAGTTTCTCTGCTTTAGCTGATGTTATAAAAAGTAAATTAGGCACTTTGGAGTTCCTGCGGGAATTACGAAACTCACGCGGGTGAAACTGCGGGGCACAGCTAGTATTTTTAATATAATACAACAATGTTGTAGAGTGTGGGCGTATTCGGAGGATAGGAGTGGGAGGAGGGCGCGAGAGCTCGACGACTTATTATTTTTATCGACCGTAAAAAGGTGCCGGACCTCGCAGACCCTTTCACGACGGACGACTCTTTCCGACTGAGTGCAATTATTTACGGATATTTTGTTTCAAATCCCTAAAAATACTGACCAAGTAAAAGAGGATAGCAGGTGATAACGACAACTTATTTACTTGTGCTTGATTGTGCAACAACACTTTTGTTGAGTTACATAATATATTTATACTAGAAATTATAAAAAAGATTTTGTACTCAAATACAATTTTTAGGTATGCCTATTTAATATAGGCACGGTAAAAAAACAAAATATACAGAGTGTAAGATTGAATGAGGGACTTATTTAAAAACGGTCAATAAATATTGTACGTATAGGTATATATCAGTTCCCTGGTCACGAAATACCTACCTATTAGACGATTTTTCCTGACCACGTAGCATGATGATAAATTCCTTAGTTTAACTACTATAGCAATAACGATTTAATTATAGATTGGCAACTCGGTTATGGGAAGTTGGTTGATATGAGTGATATTTCATGAATTTTTCTGATTTAAAAAATTTTGTAATTGTGGTTTTTATACGAATCGCAATTTTTTTGCTTTACACGTTACACTTATTTAATTAATTAATTATTAAAATTATTTAAATTATAATTTTGTGAATACGACTTCATTCCAACTAATATTATAATCATTTGAAATGCGAATGAGAGTTTATTTTTTTGTTACTTTTACACTCAAGCGATCATTATGAAATTTGCGTACATACGTTGTAAGGGGTACAAAAAACGAGTGACAGTACTTTTCTCCCGGAATAAATATGAGTGCAACGACGGGGAACATTTAGTAGGCATTACCTAAGTATTGCACGTCTGGATTTTGCCAATGGGGGCACAAAAAAAGAACACAACACTTTCCGAAAATTTACGGTACCTATAGCGGACGATAAATATATTATTCTAGAAAGCGATATTATTAGGTAGTTTTTTACAATGACTAAAAATCGGAGACATTTGTTCCGCCTGTCGGTGCTGTAGTGCCAGTGACGGGGTAATCATCTGCCTGCAGCTGCGTGTCCGCCGCCCGCGCCGCCCCGGACCCAGCCCGCGCACTCCCTGCACCCGCGACCCGTGACTGACATCAACTGCTCAATAATGCAATAATGCCACGCTCATTGTCCCGTTCTAGTCTACAAGTGAAGCATGAATGTGAAATTATTAAAAGCCCATGCTGTTGCAATGGATCTCGTTTTATATAAGTGTAAGTACACCCAAGTACCAACTACCAGAATGATACAATATGTAAATCAGCCGCTAACATTACGATATTTCCAAAAAATCTTACTTCATTTCAGGCGACAATCTTCATAAATCAATTTCCCCCGAATTGAATGTCAATAAGTGGGGACGATTGTTAAACGGCGACACGACGTAAAACAGAACTTTCCCGGAGGGCACAAAGTTCCGTAAAGCAAAAAGAATATTTACATTAATTCTCTTCATTATGTTTTGAAGAATAATCATGGGCACCGTTTCCTATTCTACTTTCCCAATTGAGTTTTATTTGAATTTTTTGCTCCGCCCCGAGTTCTCTATGCTACAAAAGGAAGTTTTTATTAGCATCTTAATGATTTTACGACGAGTCGCCGGTTACAACAGCCTTTACGTCGTCAGATTTTCTTAAGTATTTTTTTGTGGAGTTTTGCATCTTATATTATTAAAGTTTTCATTCCGTCGCCTAATGAAGCTCATTTCTTCTGTTCACTCGGGCCTTGATTGCTTTTGTTTTGCATAAATGTTAAAATTCTATAGACTTCTTTCTAGAAAGTCTTGCTTGCTACTTTCAGTCTGGGTTTTTGTAAAAGGTAATTTATTAAACTCAGCAAAAAAATAAAAATCGTATGTATACAACATCCTTTCTTATAAAACACCATTAAGAACTAAAATTGCCTTACATTTTTAATAATAAATAAATAAATAATCATGAGATTAAAAACTGTAGATACTACCTACACATATAGGTACTAATACTTATAAATAAACGGCTGGTTTTTATAATATTCTTGAAAATTTATAAACGCACTTGTATGTGTTATATGTTTAAAGTTCATGATACAACTAAGGGTTTTCCCACGTAAACAACATCCTCAGTCTTCATAATGCGTCTACACAAATTCCACTACTCGGGGATTTGTAACATCCAGCGTAGTAGTTACATTCATCTCTGCTCGAGACTGATTTATATCAAAACTGCACAGTCCGCTCAAGTTCCATTCTACCATTAACCACTTTTCCGGGTCTGTCTTACGCGTCACAAAATAATAATTGTCCGGGAAGCCGAGGGCAGCTGTATGTAACGTTACGAGAGGACGGCCGCTCGTTCTCTTTGGGTCGCAATCGAGTCCGAGATCTTGCTTTCTTTTTAATTTCCCTGCGGCCTCCTAATGAGGTCCCTGCGGCGGCGGCTCCGCGCCATTATCTATGATATTCTTGAGGTTGATGCTTATTGTGCGTGTCACTGATGGCTTCCTTTTTTATTATCCTCTCGAACACAATTCAGCGGTCACAAGAATTAGTTCTACTCATTTGCTATGCTTTCTTCATTTCTCTAGACGCCAGTTTATCTTATGTCACAAAACGACCCAACTTTTTAAAATTACCTACCTACTAGAACTTTATTCTTAGGGAAACAAAATCGCTCTTTCACAGACTTTGCAGAAACAGAAAAAAAAAACATTTGAACAGTTATTTTAATGAAAGACATCCCTTCGCCAGTAAAAGTAAACAAAACGTTCTGTGACAAAATATATCACACGACTCCGCCTACACTTATCTATTAAAATGAGAGCTTATTGTCGGGCAAACGTTACAGCCAATAATCCGGTGTTGTATTCACTAGATTGTCCAATATTGTCGCAATCTCTATGGAAGGGCAATTAGAGACGTGTCGCGCGTGGCGGCCGCGTGTCGGGTGCGCGAAGCAGCGCGGGTGCTGCTGCGGCACGCGACGCGTCGCACCGCTCTCATATTAGGGCCCAATATTTATACAGCAAGAGACAATAAGCCACACTCAGATAACATTATGTTTTATGAATCTTGATATAGTACTAGAAACAAATCACTCCAAACTTTTTAATAAGTAAGTGGTAAAAGTTATTTGAAATTATAAAATTGTTAGTTGGTCTTGCAGTTTCACTAGCGTTAAATTCGGAGTTTCCCGGGACAAAAAGTAAAATATGTCCTTTTTTGTACTCTGGACAGCGTTCATACAAAATTGTGTTTATATTGTGTTGTTAAGAGACAGACAGAAAGACAGAGTTACCTTCGTATAATATAAAGTATATGAACTATGGAGAGGAGAAAGTACATTTTGACAGATGTTTTGTTCACCCTAACACAATTAATAAATTAAATTGCTACTCAAAAAAATTTGGTATCAAGAAAGTCCCCTTCGTGGAATTCACTTCATTTAAATATCGCATTTTTCCTGAAGATTATACCTTACGACGACAGCTATAAAAGAAAACAGCCCGCCCCTCGATAATGCGACGAGCCTGAGGAATTTTTATTCCGCTCAAATCTCTCCTGACATATATTTTTGCGAGATCGCCTGGAGATTTTAATATCCGATTTTATTTAAATTCGTTTAGGCGGCACGGGTGACTGCGTCCCCAGACATTTATCGCGAGGGCGTGACTGTATTTATAAGCAGAAGAGATTTCACACCGAATGCAGTTGATCATTGGAAATGATTACAAACATTTCTATCTATAGCAATGTAAATTATTAATTCTTATTATTAAGCCCACTTTTATTAAGTTTTTTTATTGGAAAAAAAAGTGAAAAATATAAGTAAATCTGTTAATTAATAGTACGCATTCAGACGCATATTTTTTAAAACAGATTGAATAGCATCATCTAGAAAATATGCAAATTAGATAAGTACTGTCAGTTGAACCACGGGCAATAAACGGTTGAAACGTACGCTATAAGTCACTTTTCAACTTTCTATTGTTCAACTATAAACGGTATACTATAGCGTAAAATATTCTTGTTTCATAGCATATTTTTCGAAAAAAAAAAAAAAAAATCTTTGAAAAACAAAGGTACCAAGTATGGCCCCTAAAAACCAATATTTTTACAATTAAGAAATCCGTAGAGTAATTCCACGTAAACTATTTATCAATGTATTACTGACAGGACCATCATTCACTTAGAGACGCGTCATACAGCGCTGCACCCCGCCTGCTCCCTGCGCTACCCTATAGCTACAGGCTGCGCTGCACACCGCAGCGGTGATCATTCTTTATTTGCCCCGCCACCTCAGTTTACACCCATCTCAATCATCACTTGACCATATAATAATGTAAGCAGGTAGGTTTATAAAAAGGTTAATGTATGAGAATTTTAATACCGTTTTTTTAATCCTAACTCATATTATAAATACGAATATTGTTTGTTTGTTACGCTTTTACGCCTCAATTGCTCAAACGATCATTATGAAATTTCGCATACACGTTGCCAAAGGTACAGAAAAGGACAAAGGGTAACTTTCATTCCGAAAAACAACTGTTCCCGAGGTACACAAATTTGATCGACAAAACCTTCCGAACGAAGCCGCGCGCAAAATGTAGATACTATATAGCTACCTAAGTACACGTATATTTATAGTTTAAAGAAGAAGTCAATCTAGTTTATTATATCTAATTCAAAATTTATAAATATAACTTATTCTGAAGATGCATACGCGAACAAAAAAACCACAAAACAGCGATAGACCTTTTGAAAATTGCATTTTGTTTCGAACATTTAACATGGATTTTATTGCAGTAGTTTTGTTAGCCATTTGTTTCCATCGGAGAAGATCTTTTCGCATGAGGCGAATTCTCATTTAATATATGTGCCTGGAATACCGAGGCCATATATTACGCCGACCTCTGCTGGACTGGACATAACAATCCTCGATTTGCTATAATATTAGTAGTGTGTCCCTGTCGGGGCGGGCGGGCGGCGGCGGTGAGAGAGCGAGCCGGAGCGTGCGGCTCGGGGCGGGCGGCGCGCGGCGCGGCGGCCGCGGGAGGCTGCCTACGTGCCGCGTATAATAAGCATTTCATGCACGGGGTGCGGGCGCAGGGTCCGGAGGTTACGTACCTATTTCCTGTACAATTCGTGTAGGTACCTAACTGGACCGTACATTATGAGGAGCCGAGGGTCAGCCCGCACGCTGTCTCTGTCGCGCTCGCTGCGGCGTCGCAGCCTTGTATAATTTCATGTGATATATTGTACATGCTTGGGTTATGTAATGGACCTCATGAAAATTCCAAACCGTCATGCATGTAACTCGGGCAACCTGTACCTACCTATGCCCCGAAAATACTACGTAAATGGGCATCGTACCCATATGCAGGTTAAATTCATCAATAATGCATAAACATTGCCGAAAAGTAATGCATACATCGATAGCGGTCGTTCTAGTGCTAAATTCATCTTTTATCTGTAGAATTTATATACGAGGAGGCCGTAAAACGGAACAATAAAAACCCAAAACAGCAATAAATTTCGAGCAATAGACGCAAAGGTTCGAGTTGCCTTATCAATTCTCTCCACGCTGGGGCTCGCCTCTCACAATAAACTTATGACTCAAGTTTTCATCTATTTTGTATACATCTTGTTAAGGAGAAATTTGTTTAGTGCAAACAGTTAAAGAGAAAACGTTGTTTACAAGCAATAAACACTTAGTGGACAATTATACAAGGGTCACAGGCAGGTAAAACAAATAGTGTACAAGTCTTCAGTGCCACCACTGAGGAGGGGTCTTCTTAAAGGACGACAGGACTTGGCAGGTAAGCCAAGGTACATACAGTTGTGCATTAGTAATGACATTTAATTAACATTAAATTATCTACCTTTTAATAACTACCTATACTTAACTATAATGATTTCATTGAATCGGTATTTTTCGTTTTTATTTATTTACTAGTTGTTTCCTGCAGTTTCACCCGCGTTTATTTTGGAGTTCCCCCCCGAAAACACTGTACTCCGGAAAACATGTATACAAAATGTCATGTTGATCGGTTGAGCAGTTATTGCGTGAAAGCATAATAAACAGACTAAAATACTCACATTCGCATTTATATTATTAGCTAGGACTTTTATGTAAGAAACTAAATATAGATAGTCATTAATCACTAGCAAAAAGATGATTATTTACAGTAAAATAGTCGGGCTCTATCTTCCAAGTTCCCGAGTTCGGTCTTACGCATTTACAGTAACGATACATTATCGTTACCGCTGGCTAAGATGGAGATCTACGGCGCTTATAGCACTCTGATTGACCCCACATTAAAAATTACATACAAACAGAGGGAACAGAAGCTTATAGTGGAGTCATGTACTTTCTTTGTTTCGATTTGTTTCCGAGTTCGATTAAGAATTTATAAGACATAGGTACGGAGTAGATGGGTGGTCAATCGATCGAGGTTGCGGCGAGGTTTCATAAAGTAATTGTCCAAGATTGTTCCAGGAGCGATTTAATAGGACTTTGAATTTGTTAGGTTAATTCGTAAGGGGCCGGCTAGCGTCGCAGTGGCCGGAGGGTCGAATAAATATGTCCCAAAGAGTTAAGTGGGAGAGAAGTGCGGAACGGAGACCGCGTCCGACGTTTACTCTTCCATTCGTGTTGTTGCACCACTTATTACACACAAAGTTCTGTTAAAGTTTTCTCCGGCACTGGAGTGCGAGTTTAATTTACTCGATAGTGTAAATAAAGTGGGCGGAGTGGGAAGTTTCGCGGCGGACCCCGGCGACGCTGGCGACACCCGGCTGCGGTCGAGTGATAATAACGTCCCGCCACCCGGGCTTCCTTATTAATCGAGAACGACAAATTTTAACGACAAGAATTAATGAATCTCGTTACACGGGTTAATCCCCCGGTCGTAAAGTGTGCGCTCGGCGGCAGTTAAGGTGTGCGGGGCGGGCGGCGCGCGGCGACCACACACCTTCGCGTGCCTACAGCTCGGGTTTTTCTTTGTTTGTCTATAGACAATTATTCCCATAGAGTCCATTTCGATTAAGTGACATAATGAAAGTAAACGATAGTAATGAGCAAAAATGCTAAATAGATATACAGACACGTAATAATTGTCTCTCATAACACTCGAGAAGCATATAAGTAAATAGTTAACCCAGTAATAGTGATATAACCCAGATAAAAAAAACTGCGTTTCTCGTATCCATTACCTATATTAACAGATGTATTTAATATTTTCTGTGATACAAAATCTCTAGCCTTGTAATGAAGCGGCAAGATGAAACAAGAGCGTACGGCGACTTGACTGAGGGATTCCAAGATATATCGCCCAGTTAACGAGCATGTGCGAATGGAACTTTATTGTAATTGCGTTTTGTAAGATCGGGACAGGGTCATTACGGACCGTCCTTACAACGACCTCCCGTTTTGCAAAACTTTCCTTACTAGACATTTCGCATTTAAGTACCTTAAGCACATTATAGAATTTGTGAGGTTTAAAATAAATTTGAAACCTAAAACTAGGTATGTGGAAAGTATGTATAAATACATAACTATATCTGTAAGAAAATAACGTGAAATTCATTAGTTCAGCTGTAGATAGATATTACTTTGTGAGCGAGATAATGCGCGCAGTTATGTAGATAGGAGTCTATTCATCAGATGAAGCGGCATGTGGCATATTAGGGGCTGAGCCAGCCTCAAAGACTGATTATGTCTATCCGCAATTTCTCTCCGTCCCTATATTCTCGCGAGCGAAAACTAGCGAGTTTTACACCGTGCTATTAAGCGGTCGCTTTTACATTTGTCCTTCTAATGGAAAATGTGCTACTAATTAATTTAAAGCGAAACTCATTTATGTTGAAATGCGTGTCTATTAAGCGATGATAGGATGAGCACTTCTTGCGTATATTCTAACACGTTTCAATGTGTTTAATTATTTCCATAATATGAATGGTATTTTCCTTTGCCGATGTGTTGTGTGGAGGAATATTGAAAAATAGGTACACGCTCCAGTTACAAGCCACCCCAGTGAGTGAAGGCGAGTTCATTCTCAGTAAGACTAATCAAATAACAGTCTCCCCACTGAACTCCCCGCTGCGCCCCCTCACGACCAGCGGTCATCTCTCTTATCGATTGTGGTGGAACTCGTGCACCGAATGTTATATTTCCCAACATTGTTACAGTGTGTCGGAGGATGCTATTGAATTGTACCTAAATACGAACCCTTTAGTGAGTAAAAGAAATCCTGATATTTCGTCGTCTGCGTTAAATTTCTTCAATTTCTTGTTTGTAAATTTGTTAAGTATATTCAAAATTTTGATACCTACGTTTCTGGTATCCGTAGTTTTAAACAAGCGTTGATGTGACCATTGGTCAATCACTCACGACCGTTTTTTAGAAAACTATTATAGGATTCTAGGAAAAATTTACTAATCAGTTTGATTTGTAGGTAATTGATATCTAATAATTTCTTGAAAACTTAGAAACAATTAAAGTTATAAGTCGATCAGATAATCAGAAAATTCTTAAATAAAGAGATGATAAAATGTTAAATAAAGAGCAGGATTAAAATAGTTTTTACTCTCTGACACCTGTATCAGAATTACGCCTAGTGCAAATTCACTTAGTTTAAGTCCAACCGCAGTCACTCAGCCACTTGCTATAAGCGTTGTATCAGTTACACGATGATCGTATTAACGCGAATATTCGTCATTTTATCTCTTTCTTACATTCAATAATTTTGTAAGAAACAAGAGACCGCGCTTTACTTGCGTTATAACTGTGTAAAAGTTTTGAATGTTATTAGTAGTATTTGGCGCAAGTACATTTTTTCTCATTAATTAAATAATACAAAAATATATTCTTTGAAAATTCTCATACATAATTCCTACGTATCCGCACTGGTTTTTTTAATAAATAAATATACACTAGCTGTCTCCCGCAGTTTCACCCGCGATAATTTCGGAGTTCCCACTGGAATTTTAGGATAGTAAAATATAGATTTAAGCCTTCCTCATGTATCACTTTATCTATTAGTGAAAACCGCATGAAAATCCGTATAGCGTAGATTTAAAGATCTAAGCATACATATGGAGTTAGGGACAGACAAACGGAAAGCGACTCTGTTGTATTATTCTATGTAGTTATAATAACTTGGCACATATATTTACACTGGGTACTTTAGTTTTGTTTTGTGGTTCGTATTTATCATTATAATTAACTATAAATTAGTTACGCGTAACGCTGACAGGCGATTTGTTATTTGCTGTAATATTTTATCACACCAAAAACATTTTCATGTAAAATGATGCCAAGACGAGGCTACTGTCAAAAAGTTATCAGATATCGTGTAGAACCAAGCTTATAACTCTACACACCCTAACTCTACAAGGCCTAACTTCTCAAACTCTACACCTTATTCAGAATATGTGACTTGGCCATTTTGCTCCATTCACATGAGCGTGAGGTGAGAAATTTATCCAGTTAATTGTTTTTCTGTTACACAAAGGTTCTTGCAGTAACGAAACGGCCAACCCACATATTCTGACTGAGGTGTAGAGTTTGAGAAGTTAGGCCTTGTAGAGTTAGGGTGTGTAGAGTTATAAGCTTGGCTCTACATGAGATCTGATAAATTTTTGACAGTAGACTCGTCTTGGCATCATTTTACATGAAGATGTTTTGGTGGTATTTCATTTATTTTTGTAAGTCAAAATAACGAAATTCTCATATATATAGTTTTATAATTTTTTTATAGTTTGTGTACTAATACTAGCTTACATGCCAAATTTAAGCTTTCTAGGATATTAGGAAGTACCCTAAGAAATTTGATGATCATCAGTGAGTCAGTGACGAAATCAGGGTTTTTAGATATCAATAAAATCTAAAGTTTAAGAGCTATGCAATTAAAACTTATAAATGTTATGTTTTATAAATCCGCTATTCACAACATATCCCGAGAATTTCGTTTATCTGGTATAATCCAAACCCAAGTTATAAGGGTTCAAAAAAATGACGAAGTGCCTCGAGAAAAGATACTAGTGCTCCCGCTTCGCT
Source organism: Zygaena filipendulae (assembly GCA_907165275.2). Lineage (NCBI taxonomy): Eukaryota > Metazoa > Arthropoda > Insecta > Lepidoptera > Zygaenidae > Zygaena > Zygaena filipendulae. The sequence goes on from OU015649.1 coordinate 8,565,871, forward strand.
TGACCCGTCTTGGCGGAGGCACTACCGTGCCTCCAGATATATCAAGATAATAAAAGCCCTTATTATTTCTTGACTATTGTGTGCAGACAGATTTCGATGAGTAACCAATTTAAATCTGTTTATAAAGCATTGGTATGTGTTGTATACCTATTATGATCTAAACTAATTAGGCTATACTATATTATACAATGTGTTAATGAATTAACTGAAAACTAGAAAGTAGTTTGCTCAGAATCAACTAGCGAATCGATCGCACTATATGTTTTAATAAAGGTTAAATTTTTTCATTTTTACTAGCCCATGTCTAAATTATTTATAATACAATATTTGGCGCGTACGCCACCCACAGCAAAAAAAATCGAACCGGTAGACGCGGGCGTAGCGCTTGGAATTTCGTAGATAGGTCAATCTAATGTTGAATAACTTTTAAAGTATAAATTTTTTCGACATAAAATATATGTTAATCATATTATTGTTTATTTTTTAAAATGGGGTGTATCAGATTTTCAGTTGATTCATTAACACGTTGTATACGATAGTAGAAAACAAAACAGCAGACTCGGTTGCTGACGCTACATTGCTGATTACGACTATGGACGTCGCTTCACTGGACTGTGAAAATGATTTTGATTTGACCCTTTGAAGGGTGTCTCTACCGCAAAATTACGTTTCCATGGAATTTGATCCTTATACGTTTGGCGTTTAAAGTTTTATCAAATATATCTAGGTTTCATTTATGAAGTGATTAATTCATTAGATAATAGTATAAATTCTAATAGAAAGAGACGACTAATTTCTATGACGGTACCTATGTAAAGTTTCATTGTATACTAAAACCCGCGTTAGTTTCGGAGATCCCGTTGGTATTCCGAGATAAAAGTACTTATCTACCCTTGACAACGTGTAGGTAGTATGCAAAATTTAATGTAGTTATTTCCGCGTTATTGTTGGAGTTCTCGTAGGAATTCCGGGATAAAAAGTAGCCTATGTCTTTTTCTGTATCCTTGACAACGTGTATGCAAAATTTCGTGGTGATCGGTTGAGCCGTTTACCCATGAAAGCGTAACAAACAAAAAACAAACTCACTTTCGCATTTATAATATTAAAGTAAGGATTATCGGTACAGCATAAAAAAAGAAAATAAAAATACCAACTGCGGGCAGAATATTCGGAAAATGATCTGGGGGCACGGTAGTGCCCCTGCCAAGACGAGCCAAGCGAAGCGGGAGCACTATACCTACCTTTTCTCGAAGCGCTTCGGCGTTTTTTCGAACCTTTATAACTTGGGTTTGGATTATACCAGATAAACGAAATTCTCTAGACCTATTGTCAATGGCGGACTTATCAAACATTTGGAGTTTTAATTGCATAGCTCTTATACTTTAGATTTTATTAATATCTAAAAAACGCATTACCAATAAATTTCATTACTGCAAGAACCATTGTATAACAAGTAATTAACATTAACTAAATTATAAAAAATTATATATAATAAATTTATAATTATATAATATAATTATATAATTATAATTATAATAAATTTTTCACCCTACGCTCATGTGAATGGAGCGAAATTGCCAAGCCCCATATTCTAACTAAGGTACACTAGGTACTTTAGTTTTGTTTTGTGGTTCGTATTTATCATTATAATTAACTATAAATTAGTTACGCGTAACGCTGACAGGCGAGTTGTTATTTGCTGTAATATTTTATCCCACCAAAAACATTTTCATGTAAAATAATGCCAAGACGAGGGTTCTGTCAAAAAGTTATCAGATAACTTCATATGGACTCGTCTTGGCATCATTTTACATGAAAATGTTTTTAGTGGGATTGTTTTTACGCAGTGAAATAAAATTTTATCAAGTCAACGTTAAAAATATTCCATTTTCCTGAATTACGGGCTCAAAAGCGTCGCGCGGCGCTTTATCAGTAAATGTGGCGACGTAGAAGATAATTTTATTCGGAGAGTATCTCTCCTTACTGCTGATATATTCAACAGAATATTCCCATATGTGCGTAATTCTGCGGAATGGCAAAAAAGGTCTGTTTGAGGGGTGAAATATGTAAATTTATTGTCTTGGGCGGCTCGGCGAGGCGCCCCCGTCATACGCCGACACGTAGGCTAAAGGAAATGTTAATGCGCGCCAATTTATGTGCTTTTCTATGATTTCGCTGAATCGGGCCTCCCTTTTTCTCGTTTATAGCTCAACGGAGTTCAATATCTCTCTTTAAATACAATATATCCCTTTAGTACTTTTTAGTACATTTAATACATTATTTTATGATTAGCTGTAGCAAATGGTTATATTATTTATATGTAGTACCTACAGCACCAATTCATCCATCCATCATGAATCAGCCTGTTTCATAGTAAAATAACTCTGAAGAAACCCCAATCACAGACCACTAGAGCAATGCCATTGAAAGACATCTTTCATATTGGTATTATAATAAATTGTTGGACGTAGTGAAAATTAATGAAATAAAATAATAAAATTAATCTCTAACCCCCGCACTCAGAGTCGACTTTAATGATTACTTAGTTAAGTATAGATTTTTAAAACAAAACTGCCGCATTCAGTGACGTTCAGTAAATTAATGTTGATTGGCATCTAATGAGATGTAACTTAATTAGTTAAATGCCAATTAACATTAGTTTATTAAACTTGTCTGATTGCGGCAGTTTTGTTTTAAAAATCTTAACTAAGTAATCATTAAAGTTGACTCTGAGTGCGGCGGTAAGACTCTAAACTAGTTCGATACAAGTAGGTATTTCGCTTTTGATGAATTCGTGATTTAAACTCAGTTGAAATAAAAGAACATGAATAATAATTTCCTAATAAATCAAGAACGTATTAATTTGGCAATAACTCCATACTTTGCCGCACGCTTAGTTAACAACAGCGCCAAACACCCAATCCATTCCCCCAGCGATGTATTCGGTGACTAATTCACAAAGGCCAAATGTGACATAATACCGGCATAATTCAATGTTTTGCTCACCATATTGTATTTTATTTATGAGTTATGTTGAGCGCCGCGTCACCCTCTGTCGGGCTGCTATGAAGGAAGCGTGGCGACCTCTCTGTCCCTCCCGCTCCGCTCATCACGGCTGTATGAACGGATGGTTAAATAGTACGAGTTAACTTACACCGCATCCGCTACGCGTCATTTGGGGGATGTTGTGGACGGCACCATGCAACAGTTCGCGAGTCGCGACTTTTATTTCAAGTGTTTTGTGTCCGAGTTGTATTTATATACTTTGACAAACGAGCGTTCAAATGCAAATGTTGCTTGAAATATAGGTAAAGCAAAATCCTTACTATTATAAATCCAAAAGTGAGTTTGTTTGAATTGAATTGAATTGAAAAAACTTCATTTGATACAACACAAAAATTAAAGTATTGAGAACTTGTTTCTTTGTTTGTTACACTTTCTGGCCTTAACTGCTCAACCGATCATCATGAAATTTGGCATACACATTTTCAGGTATACAGAGAAGGGCATAAGGTACTTTTTATCCGGGAATTCTCACGGGAACTCTGAAATTGACTTGTGTTAAATCTCATAAAATTGCATGTACCTTTACGTTGTCAGGGTTAAAGTGGATGACATAGGGTACTTTTATCCTGGAATCTTGTATGAGCACGTCCATCGAGGAAAAGATTCAAAAGCGAAAGGAAACATGTAGAAGGGGCGAGTATGCAAGAAGTACATTACGAATACGAACGGTTGGAACATTTTTCAAATGTGTGCGCTTTTAATTTCGGAGGGTCGGTCTGTCGATATTTAAATTTTTTACGTCACCCAGACAGGAACATCGAGTAGCGTTGCACGACCAAATTGTATTTACAAGTTTGATTAGTATCTACCTAACAATTGATTGGTTTTAATTTTTTTAATGTTTTAATTGGTTTTGTCTATCCGTCCAAAGTATGTAGGTATCAAACCCAAAAAAATCAGCCCACATAGCCAAGTTGACAATCTATAATCATTATCGCTATAGAACACTAAGCACTAAGGTGTAGGTCACGAAAAATCGTCCAATTAGTCGTCCAATTTTGCGTGACCAGTGACCAGTGACCAGACACGTTTTCGACGTGTTTTCTATATACAGCAATAACGATCAAAGATTGTCAACGTAAGGGGTTTTATTAAAATAAAAAACTAAAATATAAGAAATAAATATACAAAAATAGCAAAAAATTAACTTAAGTGCTAAATATTGTCTAAAACCTGCATAAAATCCGAAGTAGGTACCGTATTTAGTACCGAAAGTTAGTTCCAATTTTGTAATAAACATTTACCACAAACGTGGCGAGTAAACACGACAGATGATATAAACAAGCCGAATATCTGTCGCTATCTTGACACTATGGAATTATTAACATAAAGATCCAATTAATAAATATGACAAAATGGGCCGTTCAGCGGCGCGTGCGCTCGGCGGGGGGCGCAGATTTATGCACTGCGTCCCCGATGCGCTGGCTTACAACTACCTATCATCATTATAAACAAACAGAACATTTAGTATGTGCATAGATAAATTAAAAATATACAATCGTTAGTTGTAGATTGTAGAACGGTTGTTAGAGACTCTACTTTTCCTGTATAGTTTTCTATGATGAGTTAAAGAATGATAAAATATATTATAATATATGCTACAAATTGTTAAGTATAGTATCATTAAGCTACGCATTCAGCTATGTTTTGTCTTGATTTTGCTTGGGCTAAAATTTCATAAGAATTAAGAATTCTTTATTCACAAACGCAATTTCAGGAGCAAATATCATCAATGTTTTGGCATAAATAAATAATTAAGGAAGTTGGTAAATAAGTGTGGCGGTCTCATTTATTATTCTTTATAAGGAAACAAAGGCGAGGGTTAGTCGTAATAAGGCGCCGGCACCTCGCCGGCTTATCTTTATTGCCTCCAACCCACGTAGAATAATAAATCGTTTTCATCAAAAACAAATACTCGACAGTTTTTGCCGGAGTCGGGAGAGCGGGTGGAAGGGTGGCAATTTTCCACCCCCATAATACAATATTTTCCGACATTTTCCACGGGAATACAGCTCGGAATTGCTCGCTCGCAACCGGCAGGTTCCTTTAATGTGAATTTTTCGTCCAATCAGAGTACGGCGAGAGTCTCGATATTACCTCAACTGTCACACATAAAGTGGAAAATATGGTCGGCAAATGTGGGGGGGAGCGCGAGCGAGGCGAGAAGGGGCGGCGGGTCGCGAGGGGTGCGAGGGTGCGGGGGCTGCTGGGGGTGCGGGGTGCGGGTGGCTGCTTGCTAGTCTGGGCGCGTACGCGACGCCGAGCCGCGCCGGAAGAAACGCTCCAAACAGGTTTATAGCTTTTCTTTCAGCTACACTCAGGTACGGGCCGTATCATAACAGCGGAATAGCGGCGCGTGATGTGAACCCGTGATAAAATAAATGTCGAGATAGGCTTATGTATTGTACTGTTTATCTTAATAATGGCCACCCGGAGAAAACTTCCGATTAAATTTTCACTTTATACCTACCTATTCACTTTATATCTTCTAGGTGTTTTCTTTCAAACAATCCATGACTTCTAGATATTAATCTTTCTATACTATGTAAATATTTTTATAAAACACGTTTATTATAAGAATAATAAACAACTTAATTGTTAAAACAAAATATATATCATTAAACATTCTTGTTTATAATAATAGATTAATATGCTAATTTTCCTTTAAGTATATAGACGCTAACCATTCCTATAAATATTATAGGTACCATACTATAAATATTATAGGTATTATAGGTATAATAGTTATGTATTACGACCATATTAAGACATAAAAAATAGGTAAACATAGATATTAAACATAAAACAGATAATTCAAGTCTGCTACCTGCAGTGAGTATGTGGTTGTACAATGTACATACGATACATAATTTATAGGTGGAAAACATATTTTTCATAAATCCCGGCTCCGCCCTGGGCGCCGCCCTACGCGGCTAGCGACTGTCGGCTGCAGCGTGCGGTCGCGGCGCGGAAGTTGCCGGGGCGCGCGGCGGATATAAATCGCGATTCATTTCTCATCGTAACTTTTTGTCGGTTCTTATCTGTTAGACTTCACTTTTCATCATCCGAGGGGATTTATGTAATGCCTAGTCATTTCTCGGCGTCGAGGCGAGGCTTATCGGAGAAGCGCGAGCTCGCTTGATTGATGAGCGCGCAAAAATAAATGTTCAGTTAAATTATTCGATAAGTTGAAAACGGAAGTTAAACGGGAATTATCTATGTCTTGCCCCCTGAAGATTTGGCGCTTGTAACTTTTATGTTAGCGGGGTGATTGATTATAGTCGAAGTATAAAGTATTAGGTAGGTATAGGTATATTTTTTACACTTAGATGTAGCATTCTACATTTGTTTCTAATATACCGTATTAAGAGAGAGTATAATAAAGTTTAGTAGCGATAACTGTCTGTTTATTAAAGTATTCACTTGTTGACAGTTATCAGTTTCAGAGTTTCAGTTTTCAACACAATTTTTTAATTTCGAAAACTGCAGTAACACAGATCAGAATAAAAAAACCAGTTTTGTCTACATAAAATATCGCATTAATATATCATTTATATACCTACGTATATTAGATATCCTATTTAGATAATTGTTTTCAAATTTGCTGCCTACCTACTATAGTTTGAACTTTGTAAGTATAGTAGGTATAAGAAATTAAGTAAGTTAAGTAATTAAGCTCGCTGTAGGAAATTTATTTATTTCATAATTATAATTAGCATTTTCAGTTAACAAATGAAACATTCTGTATCTATTCTAGACTTTGTTGCAGTCAGTGCGGCTATTAAGCGTTTATATGTAATTACAAAAAAAAAACGCCGCACACCGCAATAACGTGAAGTAGCGTAAGTAGTGATATAAAATTAGGCATGAAAGCTAATGCCATAATTGAGGCAATCAGCGCCCCTCCGACCACGATGATTTATGCGACCGTAGCAACGCAATATTCTATCACTATACCATACCGCATCAGCACGCTAGAGGGAGAATAGTTACCGCTCTAGAGAAGTTGTTCGCTTTTACGTCGCATTTACATCTTTAGAACATTTACTGTGATTGCATACTTGGTAAAGTTTGAAGGTTCATAGTACTATTAATGAATAGGGTGGAACACAAAGTTTACCGTTAAGGAAGTGCATTGCATGTAACTATACTTACATAGGTAATATGTTGAGAAATTAAGAGTAAAGTGTTAGTAGGTAGTAGCCAGTTTAGTAATAGCCAAACTAGAGAATCTTAAACTGTACGCGGGCCAACAGTTAGTCCACTTAAAAAGAGCATTGTGGCTAATCTCCAGCGACACATGTACTAGTGCAAACAAAGTTTAATTGTGAACGGTGCGCCGCGCTTGCTACCGCTCGTTGGCCCCGGGCAAAACCGATTACAGTCTTAGCGGCGCTCACCTTCGATGCCTGCACCACATAGCTATAGGTACTTCGCCACCGCCACCGCCGCCACCCTCGTCTCTCCTCCACAACATATTCAACACCAATCAATCCAATCACACATATTTATATGTAGAAGGCCGTCGTGTAGGCAGTGGGTATATATATACCTTCATGTTTTTATTGCAGACTGCATCGACGCGACGGCCACAAACATTGCATTCGCCTCCCTCGCTCGCACTGAAATACGTTCTATTTTTAATTTTGATTTTTTCCGGACCCACCGCCGCGCCGTATCGTTCTTGTTTTATTTCGTTTCATTTCATAGCGCAGGGTGGGCGCGCGACGGATCGGAATTTCAGATATGTACAATTTAAAATCGTGTAAGTACGGTCAGCTCGGCGTGGCGCGGCGGACGGCGAGCGAGCGCGGACCAAGAGGCGTGGGAAATGCTCCGCTTCCACTAGACTGACGCCTGTCGGCTTATTTTCTTTGCTTTTTTATGGATTCTATTTTCATTTGATTGCATTTGAATTTCCGCCGCCAATATCCGCTAACTAAACACGATTACTGCGGAGTGGCGATGGACAGGAGGACGGAGCGGTGCACGGTGAACGTGGGGGGGGGGGCACGATTCCTTTTCGGGGTGTTGTCGTATTGTAGAAGACTCACTAATTTATCGCTAACTGTACTATGGGAAGACTTCTTAACAATAATATTAGAAAGTACGTACCTATACTTACTTTAATTCAAAAATACTGTGCAATTTTAAGTAGGTACTTAGTATAGGTCGATAATCTAAATTGACAATCAATTACTATCAAATTATACAACGTGTAAATGAATTAACTGAAAAGAAGTTGCTCAGAATCGACTTCCGAATCGATCGCACCATGTTTTAATATAGGTCATATTTTCTCCTTTTTACTAGCTCATGTCTTAATGATTCATAATACATAGTACAATATTTAGCGCGTACGCCGCGCCGCCGCCCGTAGCAAAAACGTAGATACGTAGGTGCGGACGTAGCGCTTGAAATTTCGTAGATAGGTCACCTCCAAAGTCCAAACTAATGTTGAAGTATCTATAAATTTTGGCGACATAATTTATATTTTAGTCACATTTTTGTTTATTTTTTTAAATGGGGTGTATCAGGTTTTTGGTTAATTCATTAACACGTTGTATAAGAATATTTTAGGTAAGTGCCTACAATCCAATATTGGCAATGGTTTTATAATCGAAATCTTTTCTATTTATCGTTTTTTCCTTATGACTCCTTTTTGCCTTGCCTCCCTGTATTGTTTATTGTGCACAATAATATTATTGTAGGTACAATTATTTTAGTTTAAGCGATTCGTTCTATACCACTTTGTGATTTGTTTAATTGTGTATCAAATTCCTCACTTTGAGAACTTGCTGGGTCCATGGACTTAATGACTTGGTTATCCAGTTCGTCATTATGACTGGCACAACACACAACATTATAATGCGAGAACAAGCTGGGGCGTTAGATCGATCACAGTGTTCCGTTATTGGCAAACTTCTCGACGACACGGGCCTTGATTAAAAGTATGCAAATTTTATTATCATGGTGCAGGGTAACGGATGAGGAACAACTGCGTCTGTCGAGCATTCTTCTTATAACAATATTATTTCATATACCTATCACTTCATACTGATATAATATAATATGACTCACTAACTCGTATAACTACTAAGTTGTAATCAAAGCAGCCATTGCTCCACACATGAAATCATATTTCAGATATTTATACCTACTAAACTAATTAGTTACTAGCTGTGCCCCGCGGTTTCTCTCGCGTGAAATGTGTTTATATAACATCTTTTTTCCCGACGTCCGATTCGTTCAGTGGATTCGGAGATTATCGCGAACAGACAGACAGACAGAAAACCATTTTAAAACCTTTTTTTGTGGTTGGTTACTCTTCTTTTATCGCCCCCCTGTCAAATTTTGTTAAAAATATTCAATGTACAGAATCATGGATTCTACTCTCTTATTATAGTAGATTAGCATATAGTAGATTAGCTTAACCTGACCGTGCTTCACTGTGACGTTTAATTTGACATATTTGAAAAAGTATTAAAATTTATGACAGCTATACTTTGATTTCTGTCAAATTTGAAAACAAATTAGTAAAAGTACAATGGACAAAATTATAGGGATTTTGGGCGATCCGCAGCCAAGAATACCTAATTTTGATATTTATTGATGTGGTTTAGTTCTATAATTATTAATTACTGAGAAGAAGTTTTATCTATAGTAATAATCATAATATAATCATAGATATACACCGAGACTATCGTATGCCTATAGGTACTTTCATATGCATTTAGTGAAAACTGGAACTTTAATTTGAAATTAAAAACAGACACTTCAATTTTATTTATATGTATGGATGTATGGATGATCTGCACTTTTGACAACTCACAAGTTATAACACATCAACTGTAGTAGTAGGTGTTTAGGTGTGACTAAGGGGTACAATGTGACACATGATCTGCTAATTTAGGAAAAAAATGGTTTAAATCTTTTTGTACGTATAATTAACTGTTTTACCGTGAGACACTAATATAGAAAGTTGTTAAAAATATGTTTCCATCTCATCTCTAAATTATAACACAATGATAAAAATGCACGTCAGTTCAGTGAGTTCAGTCGGTCAGTTAAAGTTTTGATTGATTAACTCCGTCGAATCACCGACATTTACTTGTGTCAAATTGTAATTTATTGGTTCCTTAGTCGGTGAATATTACTTTGGCTGTGTCCCCATCTCTGCCACCCTGCGACCCCTGTGAGGCCGAGCTCAATGAAAATTTTATATTACCGTTACACCGTTACATCATTTACTTTTTTTCCTCCATCGCTGACGAACTAGAGCGATCTTTTGATTAAATTAAGGGGATGAACTGGGTATTTTTTACTGATTGATAGGTAGCTTGACACAGCGTTTCAAGTAACATTACCGGAATTTATATTGAGCATAAGTGATTGAGCGCAAATTTGGCTTTTGCATAATGTATATTGAATCGGTTAGCTTAATATACTTCATGGCACAGAAGGGAGTTTTGTGTAAGCTAAATCTTCTACCTACTTAATTTTTTCTTTACGTATATTAAAACTGTTAAATTTGACGTGACTGTTCATTGAAATTGATGAATAAATTACATTATAATAAAGTGCCTGTTTGTCGGTGTGTTTGAGCACGCATCACGCAAACACTAGTTGGACAGAATTACGTACATAGAATTCAGCAAATAGGTAGATTACAATTTTGCGTAAACTTTATAGAGTACCTATTTGTAAATCTAGTAAGTCAGTCAAAGGAATCCTATAATTATTATGAGTGAAACCGTTGACAGTAGATAGTTTAACAATACAGGTACTGGGTAATTTGATTTAAATGTAATTAAAAGTTTAATAAATAGTAATTTAATCTTGTTCTCTAAGGAGACTTTCAAATTCTTCGTAAAATATAGTTAGGAATATTATGATACTAAATAAACTTTAATAAAACTCAGGTATTTACTTTATTCATTTGTAATTTTACTTAATTAATTATTATTGTGACTTAAACAAACTGTTTTAATAATTTGACTAACGCTCTTTCCGATCAAGTCTCTTTATTTCTGAAATAATGTGTTGACTTTCATTTATAGTTAGTATCCAGCTCCCTGCATAATATCCTAACACACGGAACTGTTGGCGACATCAATGGGCGCAGGGTCGCGTTGACACTCAAATATTTCGCCCCGGGTCACGACCCGGCTACCCCTGCTACCCTTGCCCTCATCGTAGTGTAAAAATTGTATCTATTCACCCTACGTATAATCATTGCAAAATCTGTCACGCATTTTTGTAAACAGTATTGCTCTGAGTAAAGTTTTAATTTTATTTTGTTTGTTGTGTCATTTGTATACCTATACTAGCTGTTCCGTGCGGTTTCATTCGCATTAATTTCGGAGTTCCCGCAAGAGTTCTGGGATAAAATTACCCTCCTCTTTTTTGGAAATCGGATAAAAAGTATCTAAAGTAAAGATATCAAGATACCTATTACATTTTTCAATCCAGTACCTAGTCATTGTTATATTTTTGGGACCAGGAGGGGGGATTTCAAATAGGTAGGTACCTACATACGCATAAATATCATTCAAAATCTGGTTAGGTAACTCTAGACAAGTGAACTAGTTGCGGCAATTTTTATTTTCAGTAGATCCAGGGATTACCCCCTAAAAAAACAATCAACTTCTAATTTTACCTATGATACCTATATTAATACAGATTTCTAGACAGATCTTTACAAAATTAGCACAACTTTGTTAGTGTACTCGTCCAAAGTAAACTGAAAAAAAAAAACTAGTTTTGATTGTTACGTTAAAAAAATAAACAAAATAACTTGGCAATACTAATACCTATACGTTCATTTAAAAATAAATATTGCGTAAGCAACATGTGAACTGACGGCCGCACTCAGAGTCGTTTTAATGATTACCTGCTTAATTTTAAGTATATAGGCAAAGGTTTTAATAACCAAACTGTTGCACTCAGAGACCTTAATTAAATTAATGTTAATTGGCATTTAACTACATTTGAATTGATTAGTGAAGTGCCAATTAATATTGATTTAATGAGGAATGATTTACTCTGAGTGCAACTGTTTTGTTTTTAAAATCTTTACTTAAAATTAAGTAAACATTTAAAACGAGTCCGAGTGCGGCAGTAAGTGGCGCTGTGTGAGTGTGTAAGCATTATTATAATTTTATTATTATCATGTCCCTTGTGTTGTTTTTAATTTAGGTACCTGTATAACTGGTATTTTTCGTATTGGACGGTATAAAAAGAATCAGCAGAAGTAACTCTCAAACCACTGTTAGATTTACCTATATAAACGTACGTCGTTGGTACTTCTACTTGTTGTTTGTTAAGTTTTCACCCATGTCGTTGTATAGGTACCTACCTACCGAGTACCGAGCTACCGTTCGTCGGCGTCGAACTATGAACGGAATTTGTCAACTTTAACTAATTTCACTTTACATCCACCAACAAATAAGTAACTTATAATAGAGTAACTTTGCAAATTAGGTAATCCATTTATTTTTGGTATAAGGATTTGCACCTGATTCTAGACAAGTTGTAACTTGTTAAAATATCTCACAAATAGCTAGCTTCCTACCTACCTTCCTAAATCTGTGCTAGGTAGCGTTTCGGTACCGGATAAAAAGGAGATTAGGCCACTTCCCGGCCATCTCAACTATTTCAATGCAAAAAAATCGTGTTCCCGAGGGACTGAAAATTAATTGAAGAAATCTACATTAGGTACGCAAGTCACTTGCTGGCGGGCTAAAGTTAGTAGGTAATTTATAAAGAACACCTAGCATACGCCGTCAAATAATGCGAATGAAAAAGGTTTTTTTTTTTATGTCATAGAGGGCAAACGGGCAAGTGGTACCCGCCGCCTATGGACATCTGCAACACCAGAAGGCATGCAGGTGCGTTGCCGACCTGGAATGGGGATGGGAACTGGCTTTCAAGTGGGGCTGCCGGAACATACCGTTATATAGGTGCTAAGCAACAGATTTACAACTTGAGGGTGGTAGCTAGTCAGTCGGGCACTAGATTGTGCCCTACTACCTTGTTATGGTTTCCTCACGATGTTTTCCTTCACCGACAGCTCAAGCTCATTATTAGGGTTTGAACCCACGCCTTGCTGCGTTTGATCCGAACGCACCAACCACTGAGCTATCATCGCTGTAATACCAAGATCGCTGTAATGATAATACCATGTATTATTTCCTTAAACATATCAAAGGAACTGGACTAAAATAACAATTGATGGCCTCGTTAAATAATAAATAATATTTTTTTGCCGTACTTCCACTTGTGAGGTGGTACCTATGTATTGAACGCGTAGGAAAGTTATAAGTATCTACTTTGTTTAAGATCGCTGGTAGGATCTTTCTCTATAACAGGAGTGACCGGCGGGTCGGTACTCCCTCTGATAAGCAGTAAATTGCTTTTCTTTCTATTTCTTAAATAACCTTCTTCCACCCCGCGCCCCTCCACTCCGCCACTCACTGGCACACCCCCAGCCGCATCCCGCTGAGGTGCCTCCGCTCGCATCTCGCAATATTCTTTTACAAAAGTTTAATTACAGTCCCGCTTAAAAAAGAGCGAAGTCGCGTTATGTCCTAATTATTGTACCAACAATAAAAATACGCAAACGAGTGTATTATACAATTAGACACTTCTCCCCGATCGTTAAAAGGGAAATTTAAATGGAATTTTTATGTCCAACAATTAAGGATAACGTCGGCCGTGCTAGAGCATTTTTGTAATTACAAAAATAAGATTCTTGAAATGTAGCGTGAAAAAGTATTAGGCAGGGCCTACTGGATAGCGGAAATTTACCGAGTCAAACAACAGATCTTATCGTTGCAACCTTCATTAATATGGTAATTTCTTTACAAGTTCTAAAAAAAAAACTTTAAACGTTAGTGTACTATACGTATTTTATTAACTTTAACCACTAACTTTATATGGAACGTTGTAATACTACTCTCATATAGCACGGTTATAATATGTGTTTTTATAGTGAGACGTTTAACATGTGCGTGGCAGGCAGCTTGTGGCAGCGAGCACGCAGTGGTGAGCGGAGTGCCACCGGGGCTACATGAAGATGGAGGACGGTTAAGAAGCCCGAGGGAGTCGCGGATTTATCGCCGCGGCTCGCGATGGCCTGCCGAGACGCGCCGGCGCCGCACCGCGCTGATTTATACCGAGCAATCTCGCAAAACTTACTTCACATTTAAATTTCCTAACTGTCTAAGCTCTTAACGCCGACCATATTATCTCATTCGATCGCCAATAAATTTCATGAGCTGACTCGCCTTTGTCGCGCTTCGCGCTCGATTTGAATTAATAGCCTGCAGGGACCTCATGTCTTTTGTCACAAAAATTTCTGTTTTTATACTCGGTTTCTAGACTAAAACTTGAATTACCAAAAACACTGAATTGGTGTTTCTCAATTTGAGAAGAGAAGCCTAAATATCGTTTTCCATGGCTCTTCCTATTGAAACTTCAAAATAAAAGTATTGAAATACACATTTTCACCCCCCTCCCCTCATTATCTGGTGTTAAATTTCCAAAGAGTTCCATAGTGCTTGCATAAGTTTAAACGTGTAGCTTATATTTCTACACCCAGCGATTTGGTCAGGCGTTAAAGAATCAGAGAGCAAGTCAGCACATGTGAATATTTTATATTTGTAAATGTTTAATAGGTAGGTTTATTATAATATTCGAAGCATAACGGTATACTATATACTCGCACTACCCAGTATTAGTAACTGCCACTCCAGTGGGATTTACGAAATGAGCAGAAGCTGAGCGCCTGTTATGAATATGTAATCTAAATTTAGAATTCTCCGAGTGTGAGACCGATGTTTGTTGCCGCAACTGTTTCGAACAAACATTCGCATCGGTACCACGAAACATTGTCACGGCAGGTTCACAAGTCAAGCCACGCCTAACCCATGCACGTTTCTGACGACAGAACTCGCTTTGGTTGAGTCTTCGTTACAACGCGCAACGGTGGTACGGGGACCATCGGCGCAACCCCTCTCATAATTTAGTTTCAAACTTTTTAATTAGCTTTATATTTGTGTTTGCAGATTGAGACTTTGCCTCTCAGTTTGTCATTGGCATGACTGTGGTCGGAAATTTATATTATTAACTAGCTAAACCCCGCAGCTTCACCCGCGCTTCAACTTTTTCACTCCCTTAGAGGTTGCATTTTAGGATACTCTTTCTTGCTTATGCAGAAGCCTAGTGCAGAATTCCATGGTTCTAGATCCCATCAAATCGGACCTCATCTATCAGTCAGTCAGCCTGTCACGGCAGCTACAAAGGTATGTCAGTGTCTACATTTTATACTTCAATAATCCGAATTCCATTTCAGCTGCGTACACCCGTCGTACACGTCGTACGTATTTACACTAAGTTCTAATCTCACATCACATTTTGAGAAAATAATGATTTAAGTTTTGATTTTATTCGGATAATTAAGGTTATCTACTTATATTATAAATTAGACAATTATTACTACAATAGCTCAATATTCATAGACCTCATATATTTTTTAGATTTTACTGATTGTGCTAACGCTTAATTATAGCAGTAATGAGCAAATACATACTAAACATCCGCACATGCTATGATTTTTGAAATCTCCTTGCTCTTGATGTTTAGCACCTGTGGTTTAATCTATGTGAGTTTCAGCGACAAAAAGTAATATTGTAGTATCCTGTTAATGATATGATCTATCTGTGTACTAATAAGTTCAAGTTAAATAGTTTATGCGTTATTAAGTATCTAAAACATCCAACTAATATCTTACGAAAGTTTTTTTTGAAATAACACATTTGGTTCAAAGCACTTCGAAGCATGTGGGTGTATTATGTAAAATTTAAGTTTTTGCGAATAAAGTTTTCAAAATTATTGCTTTCTTCAGTTTTTAATGAGTGTCCTTTTTTTAAATAGGCATAGAAAAGATTTTTATATTTTTCTATTAACAGCTGTTATGACTTAGCCATCACCTGGTTCTGGCTTGACGTCGATTTACGGGACACCCTGTATAATAAAAGTTGAGTTTGAATTCTTTCATTTTTCTGGCAGTGTGAACTAGAAAATGGCGCTTCTATACTCGTACAACTCTCACTAAGGAATACTCGAGATCACGAGAGACTTCGTGTATTATGAAAGGGGGAAACGGACTACGTTTTGTAGTTGAGTGCCTATTGTGTGAGATTTCAGTTCGCGTCGTGTACATGACTCGAATGCGATCTGTGTTCTCGAACCGACTGAATTTTACCAACCGACAAGTAGGTTTACCTGTCCGCTTGTTACATACGCAAGTAAATGTGATTTAAGACGCCCAAAACAAATATTGGAATTCGTCTTGTCGTACATGTCTTTGTTGGTTTAGTTCAAGCAGGTATCTAATTAGATCGGCTCCCACTATATTCAAACGGAATAATAATGGACAGTGGTTAGATTAGTAGTGTAAATACGCAGTAGAGTATATTACTATAACTTGCTATTCTAATTAGTTAACGGACCTGATTGCAACGCGAGGTGTCGCGGGTTCGATTCCCGCATCAGAAAAAACAATAATTATATGATTCACATTTGTTTTTACCTTGAATCTGGGTGTTCAGTAGATCCCGAGATTACCCCTTACCTACAACGTCACAAACTTACCAACTTACCTATAAACTTTAGCTATTTGTAGAAAGCTACAGTATAGCTAGTATAGTATTATATTATCTGTGGCTACAGTATCCTTTAGTGATATAGGAACTTTTAAAACATTTTAGAACAAAGAGTTACCGAAAGAATTTGGAAATTGTGGGTGGAACCACAGGGAACAACTAGTAATGTCATAAATTTGAAAAACAATAAATAACCAATCATCACTATAGCGTAACTGATATTTATATCACTATATCTACTGCACAAGGAAAAGTTTTAATCACAGCGGCATCAACTTCCCACGATGACCCATTGCTCTAGTGGGCACCGCTCCAACAACGGACAGACTGGTGACGTTTAACAGTTCGCGAAATTAGTGCTTGCGCCGAGTGTCTACCATATTTGTTTTTTAATAACAATACTTACTCACGCCCAATACATTAAGTAATCTAGCTTTTGGTTATTTAGTTTTATTGCGCATATGCACTGCTCGCTAGTTCTGGTTTACTAATATAGCTTTAAATTTAATTAGGTACTAGATATTGAAGCGAAATTTCAAGTTATTCCATTTGGTTCTTAGCCACGCATATTAACGCTTTTCAAGTGATTTATTGAGAACTAGCTGTTCCCTGCGGTTTTACCCGCGGTAATTTTCATTAAAATCTATTCAGTTGGTTTGCGTAAAAGAGTAACAAACATCCATACATACAAAATTTCGGGTTTATAATATTAGTAAAGATATGCAACACTGCCCTGAGATATGAGCTGTGTTCCAGGACAAGCTTATGCACATCAGGCGTCTAAGATCTAGAATTGACGTACGTACCTACATGTAGGTACCTATTGCGAGCTTCCATTTGACAACCTTTTTAACCCAACGGTTTTATGCTCTCCTAATATAGTCGAGTCGCCGGTTCCATGCCGCTGTAGCTTCTTGGTCTCATGAGATATGTCAACTTTCTGTACATGATTTCATATTCTCTCCCGTATACAAACACCTAAAATCGCTTATATCTACCTAGCTCGCGGTGTCGGCAACAAATAATGAGTAGGTACATCATAGGCTTTATTTTATCGCAATTTTTCATGAAAAGAGTATTTATGCTGATTTGAAACTGAAAGCTTCTTCAAAATTAGTTATTTATACGATATAAATAACCTGTCACAGACATTTCTGTAGACCTTTTCAGACCGACATTTCTCTATTGTAATTTTTTTTGTATGAACTTATACCTAAGGTTTAGCAACGTACGCTGTAGTGTTAGCATTCAAAAATAAAGAGTAGAGAAGACTACTTTTCATAAAAAGTTTCTGGATAAAATTCTTTAAGCGATAGCGAATATCGTATCAAAATCCGATGCGTACCTAGTTTAGAACTAATAAGCGGCCAAACGGAAAGACAGATGCGGATAGCGATTCGGTTTTATACTGTTTAGAGAAGGTTGTGATATCATGTCAGTGTGTATGATTTGTCAAGTTTGTCGTGGGGCGCGCGCCGCGAGGGTATCATTTGCAATGTTGTTTCATGCACGGGCGGCTGTGTTTGTTCAACGCGCGCGCCGCCAACCGCCACCCCGACGCGACGCTACGAACGCTAACACAATATAGTACGCTGGTACTATTAGGAATAATATATAAAAGCACTTCGCACCAAAAGTGCCTATTCTGTAATTATTTTCTAAAACAATTTAATTTCTGACAGGGTATAACCTCATTAACATAGTATAAAATATTTAGAATAAAATCAGCAGACGGTTCAAAGTTTGTACATACCTACATTACTAATATCGATTAGAGATTATTAATGAGCAAAAAAATTAGTAATACTAATAACTAAATCTTTTACGAAAGGTTGACATTTTGTATAATGCCGAAAACAACAATTCCGCTGTGTTGTTTGCACTCAGATACGCTTTATAATCCTACTAATATTATAAATGTGAAAGTGTGGATGTTTAGGTGTTTGGATATTTGTTACTCAATCACGCAAAAACGGCTGAACAGATGTGGATGAAATTTGGCTTGCACGTTGTCAGAGGTATAGAGAAGGACATAGGGTACTTTTAATCCCGGAATTTTCGCGGGAGCTCCGAAATTACTGCGGGTGAAACCGCGGGGTACAGCTAGTAGTGATAATAATTTTATTCCAGGAAAGACCCATATAAATATTATTTTTAAAAGGTTAATATAAAATAATCAACAAATAAACAAATAAGTACTGCAGTCGCCACACCACCATCATGGGATCGTCGATCGGTACGGGATAACCCACGTGGTCGAATGCAATCGCCTCCGCTTAGTAAGGTTAGGTTAAGTTGCATGGTGGTAGGGTACTTTCTAGTGCCCGGCTGGCTAGCTACCACCTTCAAGTTGTAAATCTGTCGCCAAGGTTAACGGTGTGTTCCGGCAGCCCCACTTGAAAGCCAGTTCCCATCCCCATTCCAGGTCGGCAACGCACCTGCAAGCCTTCTGGTGTTGCAGATGTCTATGGGCGGCGGTAATCACTTACCATCAGGTGTACCACTTGCCCTATGACATAAAAAAAAAGTTAGGTTAGGTATGAACAGTGATTTTCAAAGTCGTCAAAGACACTTAAAGATTTCCCATGTGCCCACACACCACAACTCATTTCCTAACCTCGGCATTTTACAAAATGCTGACTGTTTTGGATAAACTATGTTAATTTACCATAAGTAGGTACTTAGGTAGGTATCTAAGCAGTAAAGAAATCTATGACAATCAGTCTAATTTCGTTGAATGTAATGCCATGAGACCCAAACAATAAGTCTGACGACATATAATGTGGGTATCTATTGGTAGAAATTAATCGAAGTACGGATTATGGCAGCCAGCGGAGGTTTAATCTGTCCCGATGGTATCAGAGCGCAGACTTGTTATCTGTTTAATGTCTGGTAAACAACAGGATCAAGGGATAAGGAGCGTCCTTTCATACGGTGGTGGCCCTCGGGCGTGCGCTGGATTAGTGCCTCTTCTGTTGAGGAAGATTGCTGGTCGCCTCTCACGTCTTAATGATAATTTTCTATGACTGTTCTACGTGATAGGATTTCGAGTTCCAATTATACGGTAATAACCTTATCTCTTTCTATTGAATTTCTGTTCCTCATAACCGTTTGGGTTGAGATTGTTTCAATAATTCCCTCTAATACATATGTCTTCTATGTGAAGATATTGAAGGAGGAAACGCGTCTCAACACATTCTACAATAACCGCAACCTGAATAGTGTGACCACCCTTAATTGTCCACCAAACGACACGCTCGAATATAGCTACGCCGCGGCTCTGCCGCTTCTTGACTTAATACTCCATGCAAATTCAATTTCGTGCCCAGCCAATTCCACACTTAAGGCCAGCCGAACATATTATTGCTGGATTTATCTTTATTGCAACCGTAGAACACTCCAAGTAACTTCGACTGTCGAACTTGCGCCATTAGTGAAGACACCGAAACACAGGATTGTTTTGGTAGGGGTGAGCAGTAAGTCTTATTGCTTTTAGTACCGGGCGGACGGATAGATTGTTTAATCCTTGGTACCTTAGGTATTGTGGTAGCCTGAGGCCTTGGCACAGTTACAAAGCTTTCTTTGCATTTATAAAGTTATTGATTTTCATATTGTGTTCTTTTGAATACTAGTATCGTTCGTTTAACTTCATCGTAAGTCACCGTAAGGTTTAATATACCTATTGGTCGCATGGCAGTATATTTGTTAAAAAGGCAGGATGTTTACAACGATGACAATTGTCAACATAGTATTCAATTTAGAATAAAATAGATCAACAAAAAGCTCGCGAACGAGTGCGTCGAGTGCCTTTCTGTTATGACATAATACTCGCAATACCAAACCATAATACCGGACTCGCACAAAAAGTGCTGCCGGCCTTTCATAGAAGTAGACGTCACGAGCTAATCCACCCGTAAAATGTCTCAAAACGTTACAAAAAAGTAGCCGACAAAAGTGTTGTTGTATAAACGTAAAATGAAATTTAATAAACATCGAACAATGGGATGGGCTGTAGATATTTTTGTCATGATTCAGATAGTAGATTGGAGATAAGCTGCCAAAAGGTTTGCAAGCACTGCGTATGTTTGATGTCGCCTCTCGTCAGCGAAGCGTGAACGGTTTAAGAGCAAAATTGCACGAACGTTAGTGGCATCTGTTAACTGTGCACTCACATAAATAGATACTTTTAATTTCATAGATGGAATGTCATTGAGTGACGGTTTCTCCATACAACACATTTACTTACAACAAATACCTCTTGACAATAGTTATAAAGAATATTATGTAGGTATAAGAGTTTAAAAGTCCTGTATAGGTAGGTAGATACAAGTTACCAACCTTTATGTATTTAGTTACCTACTTAAAGACTCGCCCAATTAATTTTATACAGCTTTAATTTTACCAATCAAAAAGTTTTCAACTATCCATACATATAAAATCTGTTTTGTTGCCATCCAACTGTCATTGAATAGAATCAACCAAATCAATATTAAAATAAATTAAATTTCGTCGTAATCGCGCAATCGTCTCAGAAGTGTATTAGGCGATAAGTATCAAACGTTTCTATTTAACTTCTCTTCGGAGCGGAAATTCCCTGAACGCCATATTGAAATGTTTATAATTAAATTACATAAAGACGAAGAAAATTAATTTCACAGTGCAAAGTGGCGAGCGTTTCGCCGTGCCTCGTGCCTCGCCGTCGAAGGTAACTCACAAAAGGCAGCTCGCTCAAAGGAGGCGCTGCCGTCGCTCAACGAATTTAATTTTCAAGATGTTTTTGGAAATACCGGGGAGTTAAATAATCACCTTATAACTTAACTGTATTAAAATTTATACGCTGAAGTGTTAATATTTCATTTTCAAGTTAAATTAATTCTGAAGTTTACAGTTCTGAAAGTAATTATAAGGTAATTGAAACAGTATTCGGTGATGAAGATATTTTTTATTGCTTTTGTTTAGTTATCGGATATGAATAATAGATATCTAACACTTACATGGCTTTGATCAATCAATGGTGTTTATTCAATTGACAAAGTTTTCTTTAACACCTATTTGTCACCAAAATATAAATTTTCATTTTTTTTTTAATATAAATGAAAAAAATGTAAAGAAATTAAACTTTAACTTAATTAACGGCCGCACTCAGAGTAGTTTTAATGATTACCTACTTAATTTTAAGTAAAGATTTTAAAAATAAAACAAAATGTTAATTGGTATTTCACTAATACATTAAATTTAGTTAAATGCTAATTAACATTAATTTAATGAACTTCTCTGAGTATCTACGGCAGTTGTGTTTTTTAAATCTTTACTTAAAATTAAGTAGGTAATCATTAAAACTACTCTGAGTGCGGCCGTTAATTAAGTTAAAATTTATATTTTGCTGACAAATAGGTGTTAAAGAAAACTTTGTCAATTACCTAAGTAATCATTAAAACGACCCTGAGCCGTAAGTGCATCTACCTTTATAATTTTTAATATTATGTACCTACTGATAACATGGTAGGTACTGATTAAATATGAATTTGATTCTTTAAATGTCTTATATAGCCGAATACTCAATAACAGCGTCTCAAGCAATCTATATATGTATTATCTGTGTCTCTATATACACCGAAACACATGTAGTAGGTATTACAAAGCTAATGGGTATTACATAAATTAATTAATATTTGCGACGCTCATAAACGTATGTAATTACGTATATATAGGGAAATAAAATAAAAAAATCTAAATAAAAGTTCTGGTTGGAAATTATGGAAAACTGATGGAAAATTTCATGAAAAACTAAGTATGTTTAAGCTTAGTAAACATAGATGGATTGCTTTGGTATACGTAACTCTCAGGACACTCATCTAGTTATTATCTAAGAACATTTTGTGTTCACGATCGTCAGCTGACGGTTATCCGAGGCATCTACCGTCGACGATTCCCGCGACGAAACAAATTGATGTACCCAAATAATTATTAATGCCTCAAGAAATTTAATTGGAAAACTTGAATTTGTATCGCGGCGCGCGGCGTCACCAAACGAACGCCGTAGCCCGTAGGTGCACGGTTCGAGTCGTCGCGTCGCGTCGCCGGCGCCGAGCGGCGAGCGCCGCGACGCTCCGCCACTGTTTACGAGATAATTAATCTCAAAGTATTTACGGCTTTAATCGAGGCACTCCCGCCTGATGGGTAGCGAATAACTCGCGTATGTAATAACGTCGCCCTCTATATCAGTAAATACTTACACGCAATTATATCTTTCCAGTTCTAGATGGAACCGCAACATTTGTTACGGTTGTGCAAGACCTCGTCTGAGAAATTACGAGTATTACGAAATCTTGCCAATATACCTACCTATAACAGGTAGGTATGTACTTATATATATTTCGGCCGTGTTAGATATTAATTGTGAATAAACGTATGCTTCTAGGTACCCCTCTAATTGACAGCTGTCGCCCATGGTTCTAAGTTTTCGGGATTACTAGGGAAACTCTGTTTTGGTTTGGAATAAAAAGTATTCCATGTTACACAGGGATACTGTAACTTTCTACTATGGCTCAGCCGCATTCATCGCGATAGCGCGAATATTCAACTTGAATTATTTGGATATGGATACTACAATAGGTAATTAGTAAGAGAGAACCGCCGAACATTGGTTTTCCACGATAAGTGTTGCCGAGGGATTCGTAAAACAATTTGTCGAATTGGTTCATTAATTCCAGAGATTCATCCCAACACAGAAACAAAAACTTACCCTCTTTTTAATATCAAGTATAGAATATTATACTTACTACGTACTAGTTGTACCGCGCGGTTTCACCCGCGATAATTTCGAACTTCGGAGTTCCTGCGCAATTGTTCCATGCAAATTCTGCAACCCCTTTTCACCCACTTAGGAGTTAAATTTTCAAAAATCTTTTCTTATCGGATGCCTATTTCATATAAAGAACACACCCTCCAAGTGTCAGGTCTCTACGATCAGCGGTTTAGGCTGTGCGTTGATCCGCCAGTCAGACTATTCAGGACAAAGCATTTTATATGTATACTATAGATAGTAAAGAAAACAATACAAAGTTTAATTTTATAACTTTTGTTGATCATCGAATTAGATTAAAATTAAGCTATTCGTGACTATGATAATATTATTAAACTACAAAATGAATATTTTTAAGAATTTTTTTAAAACTGTTCATCTATTCGATAACAGATGGCGCTAGGCGCATGAACTGTGATATAAAAACGCATACCTAGTTCCATCGATAGCCGCGTAATACTAGCGCCAAATACTTTTATATTAGAGTGACTTAACTACAAAAAATTAAAATATTTACTAACAACGAACAGCGGAGTTTTTTTCAAGTTGTTTTTATTTTTCAGCGGTATCTCGCAGTGTCGCGTATCGTGTTAGTAGTATTTTATTAGTGCGCAGTTAGTTGTTCAGCGTGGCTTAGCGTATGGGCCGTTTAAGCTAATTAACAATAGATCGAATCCGACTGCAGTAACAATGAAAAACGAAGAATAAATGTCAATTTCACAAACGACGAGGAGGGTTCGGCATTAAATCGAATTCCGTTTAATAATAGTAGCGCGTTAGAGTTGAATGCACTCTTGATAGTGCGATAGTTTATTGTGTTGTAAGTACAGTATGCAAGACAGATAAAACGTCAAAACAGAAACCATAGCACTACTAGTTATTGACACATCCAGACACAGTGTGACATTTAAATTAATCAGCAAAATATGAACCCCAAAATATACGTAGGTGTCTAATCTAATCAACTTTACTGCGCCATCATCAATGCAGTTTTGTATTATGTGTTGCTCTAATTGCCTACAAATTATAATATTGAAATCGAAAAAATAAGTTATTTTACCAAAACTCAATCTCTAACGCCAATCAAACCATATTTCGTAATACCTACCTAAATGTAGAGAAAAGCTCTACATAATTATGTAAAGGGAGGGTTGTTGCTGTTGCTGATTGTATCCGTATTTGTGATGGTTAGGAAAAATATTTACAAAAACATACTGTTGTTCAGTTTTTGTAATTAAAAACAATATATTGAAAAGTATTGCATCACAGTAATATATCTTCTTTATAAAAGTAACAAGTTTGATGTACCTATTTAACTTCTTATTTGAACACTAAATAGGTTGAAATTATTAATTAATATCGGATGTTAGATTACAGTAAGAAAGAAAATACATACCCGTACATTTAAATACATCAAACTTTTTTACTGATCACAGTTTCACAAAAAAGATAATATCATCGTGAATTGCCACGCATTTTTAAAAAGTTTCCAACCGCAAAGTAAACCATAGCTATTTAGCTTCCAAATAGAATCGGATGAGCCCCGTACGGATTCTGTGCGATTACGATCTGTTCAGTGAATCCTTTCATTTAAACATAAAATGAGTTCAGTTTTACGAAAAATCTTTACCAAAAGGCAATGAAGGTATCGTAGAATAAGGATATGAATATAGTATCTATCTTTTAATTATATAATACTAGCTGTACATAGAACATCTTTATCCCAGGGAAATTTCTGGATAAAGATATACATAAATATCCTTTTCTAGACCCTTTTCTAGATAAAGAGTATGCATTTCATGATGATTGGTTGGGTAGTTATCGCGTAGAAAAGTAGCAGACAGCCATACAGTTATTTTGCTGTACCACCTAACCTAATGTAATGATAAAATAAAACAGTAGTTTTATTTTATCATTCCAGAGAGGCTATTATGTAACTTTTGTTTCTATAATTTTTCGGTTGCAATCAAAAACATGGTGGTGTTGCGATTACAATATGCACGTTTTGACACCTACAATATCTAGCATTCAACCAAAAACAACATATTACACTGTAGCTGTCTAAACACGATCAATTAATTAAAAAACCGCTATATTTCGGATTGAAATCGAAAAACAATAGCAACAAAAGTTACATAATAGCCCCTCGGGTCTATATTTGACCTGATAGTCTGAAAGAGATTGTTTTATAGTGATAAGGCCGTTCTTCAAAGTAAATTACTGTGCTTATTAATTTCTTATTGGTTTTCACTTAATCCTTTGAAATATCGTGCTGAATAAAGTATTTCATTCATTCGTTCATTTGTCAGGCATATAAGCGAAGACTTAGAAATAAACAATAATAGGTAGTAATAATGCTTGGACATCATACCACAGCGCCATCCTGATCTCAAACTAAACATAGGTTGTTTATGGGTAGGTATAGGTACTAGACCGCTGATGTAATACTCCTAATATCTATTCTTAATATTATAATGATTATCTGTTTTCCTGTTGCGGATCTGATACTGGAAGAAATTCCACATGGGATAAGCATGATACCTTCTTTATTTTTATGTTGTCCTTGTGTGAATTAATTGTTAAACAAATGAGTTTGTGAATTTGTAAGTTTGTGACGTTGTAGGGGGTAATCTCTGGATCTACTGAACTGATTTTGAAAATTCTATCAGTTGTAGCAAGCTACGGTAGTCCTGACTCCTGAGAGAGACATAAGGTTACTTTTTATGCCAAAACTCTCACGGGAACTCCGAAATTACCGCGGACGAAACCGCGGGGAACAGCTAGTTTTTTATTAATACATTCAATACATATTAAACTGCATCTAGATTTAACATGAACACTTTAACTACCTACCTATACCTACCTATTCATATAAATTAGTAAAAACTTGTTAAGCTACACATTGTAAAATTGATTGAAAAGCAGTTAAGGACGAAAAAAAATTACTATTTCCGAAACTTATTAAAATTCAAATATATTGTAGGTATAATACTTTGTTGCCCCAAAAGAAACATAAAAAATAGACAGATAAAATAAAAAAGAACACAGCAAAAGAGGTGGTGCTGGAGGCAATATTTCAAGGCAACTTACCTTTTTACTTAAATTTAGATTTTCCGTAATTCCTGTAACGATTTTACTCACTACGGCAACTTGAATAACTCGGGTTACTTATTGTACAATAGGTAAATATGTATTTAGTATTTCACATTTCTATGCTATAGTGTTGGCTTTACGTTGATATGCCAGTTTCCACAACCTATTTAAATGTACCTAAGCATGCCTACCTATATACAGGATGGGAAACAAAGGTAGTTGATGTTAGCTAATTATGGCTAACACTACTTAACACTTTTTTTACACGTACTTATTCATACGAGAATAATAAAAAATATGGTTTAATGGCAAAAAGTGAAGTTTGGGCATTTTTGTAGATTCGATTCCCGGCTGTGACACGAAGGTAGGTTTTAGGTACATTTTAATAAATTCAGTTTTCAATTGAAATTAATTCGATAAATTTTTAGAAATATCTTTGAACGAACGCTGATTTTACAGAACAAGTGAATTGATTCATTTGAGTGAAATTTCTCATAGCCGACCGTCTTCATCCTGTATATGTTTTAGACAAAGTAACATTAAACTTAACACAGTCTAGTACAATGTGAATAATTATTATCAGGGTTGAGAGCGGTCCGTGTTCGTACGAATAACTCTAGTATGAGGAACGGACCGGACCCCAGCCCCCTTCCCGCCCTCGCCGTCGCTGACCGCTGACCCCCTCACCGTTGCCTGGCAACCCGGTGGCGATCCGAGGCATCATAACCACATAAGGATTTTGATACCTAAGACTGTACCTAACTACTACGTAGATGCATTTTATTACATTCTTACGATACAACATAATTTTAGTGTGATAATATAAATAGATATGACGACAGACTTTGACTTGACACATGTTTGGAGTAAAAAAAAATATTTTAAAATAACTTAAAACACTCACTGAAAATATTTATCTGGTATGATTTAAATATGTCCCAAACCCAAATTATAGATATTACCTATTATATTATAGAACACCTAATTATTCGTCTTTCATATTACAATACCGTATAATAATAAAGACGAAATATCCAAGTTTAAAAAGTTAATTAATAATGCGACATAAGTAAATTAAAGAAAAGTGTCACGATAAAATCATAAATAACAATTAACTCTATTAACTATCAATTAATAACTAGCACTCGCAGATATTTAAAGTAGGTTTGAGAACGGCTAAGCTTACTCACTTTAATATACGTATAAAGTAACACCTCATAAGGTAATCCTTTCGCTTGAGCATTTAACCCTCCATTTAAAGTTTGCGAGTTTAAGCCAGCTGAATTTTTAATAAATTTCAAAGACATGTCAATTGAGTATTTTATTTTGCATAGGGCTTAGCGCGGCGTAGGGGTGCGCGAGTACATTTCGATGTACGTCATTTGTTTGTCTCGCGGAGGTCGCCCTCGCTCCGGTAGGAATGGCGTCGGGCCGCGACACCTCGCCTCCGTCGCATCCCTATATACCTCCGCACTACAAACTCCAAAACAAGTCGAACACTAGTCAGGGAAAAGGAAAGACTTATATCAGATCTGTAATACTGTCCTTTTTACGCACTGAAATACGACTGGGTTTTTCATAGTCAACTTATTGCCCCTGCACCTTTTTGTTGCACTTATTGTTGACAGAATAAAAAAATCTTATTTTGACGAGATACCTATCTATATCTCTATGCACCCCTGCTATAAAGAGTTATACTAGCTGTTCTCCGTGGTTTCACTTACGTTAATCTTCGAGTTTTCGCAGGAATTCTGGGATAAAAAGTACCCCATATCTGTACCCCTGAAAACGTGTAAGCAAAATTTGATGACAATCGGTGAGGTTAAAACGTAAAAACGTCACAAAGCAACAAAATCATTTTCTCATTTGTAATATTAGTTACGTTATTGCATTACTTGTATATTTCCTTATTATTTTTAATAATCAAGTGCCTATTTACATATCTATACACCTTTGTTTGTTTAATTATTATTCAACAAGAAGATCACAAACCGCGAATGTTTTAAAGGCAGTTGATTTTTTTCTGAAGTTACCAGTATTTCTGACTGTATTAAACTACCCGTTATGTATAATAATAATAATCCACTTCACAACACACAGATCTACTTGATCCCACACTAAGCTATAAGTTTGTGTCGTGGAAACCATGCAAACGTAGCAAAGTATGTAGGTACCATACATTATCATCGGATGTTATCGACGAGCATCGGTTTGTAACATGCTCAAACAGGATAATAGATGCGTGTCTTGTCGGCCATTGTCTTAGAGTAAAGTAAACGGTTCCGTGAGAGTGTCAGGTGACAGGAGCGCCCGGAGCCGATCTGAAACTACGATTTGTATGCCAGCCCACACCTCGACGGGCCACCCTACACGTTCACAATCTACGACTTTAATTATAATATTACTAAATAATGCTTGGACATTACACACCTGGCGTTGCAGTCGGGTTCGGTAACCACTACACCAACGGTACTTATGCCATTCAAATAATTATTAAATATAAACAACGTCTACGTATACGCGTACCGTACCGTAAGTACAATCAAATTGTGCTCTATAAAGATAACTCTATAAATATCTGTATAGAAATAAAATGTTCAATAGCTTGAACGTATGCGGTTAAATCGTTATTACAATATAGATAATAAAAAATAGATAAACGTTTTGAATCCCAAAAGGAAAATAGTCAAAGTGACACCATTAAAGGTGCATTGAAAAGGCATCTACAAGGATCCATTTTGTCTTGACTGAGATGGGTGGCTCAACATACAATGTGTAAGGTTTCTTATATAAAAATATTTTATTGTAAATGCATATATGCGTTTGTTTGTTTATAACGCTTTCACGCCTTAACTACATGACCGATCATCATGAAATTTTGCATACAGGTTATCAGGGGTACAGAAAAGGGCATAAGGTAATTTTTATTCCAGAATTCATGCAGGAACTTCGAAATTACCGCGTGAAACTGCGGGGACAGCCAGTAAGTTATAATGCGAGTAAATATCTAGGGTATATGAATGAGCAGTTTTATACACTCTCTGACTGAAGTAAAAACGGGGGCGAGCACGCTTCGCCACCTGCCTATTCAGGATGTATCGGTTATGGAATGAATCTAATGATCGTATCCCGGTTTGGAAGTTCTTTGAACTGCGGGTTTTTACAATTGTTCTTGCGGATCTGCGCATGCGCAGCCGCGAGATGTCCGCAAACGGGACGCGATTATAACGGCGTTTACCTTGTTTAATTCAGCTCTATGATGGGTTACAAATATAGGTTATAAATATAGTTATCTTACGATTAGGTATAGTTAAAGCTATTATATATTAAATTTTATTATATATTAAATTGACATTGCTAAACCTATGTTGTTGAAGTCTGAAACGATACATCTCCATCTATAGATTTTCTTAATTCTTGTATAGAATTTGAATTTTCATTAATCTTTCAACATACAGTCTCTACGTATTGCATAATTATTACTTACAATTAGGTACTTAGGTAACTACTGTATACTAATGCATCATGTGGATAAGGGAAAATAACGATGAACAAACTAAAATTTAATGCAAAGCATTTGTACATTTAAAATATTCGTAATATATTTACGGCCGTAGACATTGGTCTATGGTATGATTATAAGTGTGGTACGTCGCAGACTTTTGGTGTTACCATATATGTCAGCGCGGCATGCAATTTATATGCAGTCAAGTATAAACGGGTACTACAAAATTACAAGAAATACTCATAAGTGGTATTAAAATCCTTGCATTCGTTAGAGCTCACTTATTATGGGAAAATATGCGCGTCGTCTTGCTTTTGCTATATCTACGCTCCGTATGATTTTCAGAAATGGCTGTGGCTGTTATAGACGGATACAATATTTTTATGTGCGAAGCGTTTTTCCCTGATGGTACCCGTTTTTACTACCATTACCGTGTCTTAAGTAGGAAAATCGTTCGAGATGCTACATTCTAATGACGGTGCGCTGTTGCGCGCGTGCGCTGGTACTTCTGGCCACTCGTCAAGGGTTGTCCCTTTAATAGTGAGTGTAAACGGTTATGATAAAAAATCTCTAAAACGAATAAAAAGACATTGAATTTCAATAAATAATTTTTTTATTGGGTATATATTAGTACGCGGGGGACAGAGTTGTCTTTAGCTACTTTGACAATACTTTAAGGGTTAAACATAAAATAAGTATTAATAACAAAAATGTATCGACTATTATTTCTCATATTAATAATATATACTAGTAAACTATTAAAGGACACTTGTTTTATTACCTTACGTTACATCCTTACTAATTATAAAAGCGAAAGTAAGTTTGTTTGTTTGTTACGCTTTCACGCTTTAGCAACGGCTCAACGGAAAATTATAAAATATCGCATACACGTTGTCAGGGATACAAAGAAGGACATAGAGTACTTTTTATTCCAGAATTCCCGCGGAAACTTTGAAATTAACGTGGGTGAATCTGTATTAAATTTTGCCTACTACACGTTGTGAAAGGTAGGTGCAGAAAAAGAAATGGGGGTAATAGGGTAGTACTTTTATCTCGGAATTCCAGCGAGATCGCCGAAATTAACGCAAGTGAAACGGCGGGAAACAGCGAGTGAATTTATAAATGTAGAGTTGTAGCCGAATGGTTTTTTTGTTTCTTCATATACATTTACACACTGATACGTACCTATCCATTTTCACACTACACTGGAGAAAATATTTTTTCATGTTTATTTAAATAAACAAACAAGAAACACCTAATATTCATTTCGAAATTGCCGTGAGCTTTCGCATGTGAATTCGCGATTCCGTGTGAGAAAGTAATTTGAGCGATACAAAAATACGTCCCCAGTTAGAGTTTCTCTACATATTATGTAAGTTATTCAAAATTGATTTGTAGTAATCGAGTCAATTTCATCACATGCGGTCTACGACAAGAGTTGACATAGGTATCACGCTGTGTTTCAAAGGGCACATATATTTTTATTTATTTATTTCATAATAACATAATATAACATTACAGTCAAAAGACCAACGCGTTATATACAAGTAATACATAGGTATTTTTAAGTTAATAAATTACAAGTCAATTATAATGATTAATAATATTAATGTCATGGTATTTAAACCTAAACTATCTTATATATATGTATGTAGAGTTTAAAAAAACTTGTTTTGTAACAAAATGTGTTTTGTAATCTCAACACTTCATCTCCAAAATTATTCGTGTTTTTAAAATCATAATTATTTTGTATTCGATAGAAAATCCATTAATGATAACATTATTGTTGTTGGAAAATGTTATTAAATATATTCGCAAGATACGTATTCTGTTCTACAAAACCCTGTGCAGTTGGTCACACTTCGGAGATATAACACGTAATACAAATGACGGTAGATACTTATCCATCGAGAATGCCGTGGCATCAATCAATATTAATGTGAAACAGTGTCCATACCACTATTGCACTTTTTATTTATACAGCTATAACCTCTATGATCCTACTTAGGCAAGTCTAACAGTCTTCTCTATTGACTAAGTATGTGTGCAACAACCGGCTACACATCTTAATGAGCATCGATAATAATACGTAGACATAATGAATTTCTTTACTATCAGTTTTTAATTCAATCAACCGATACTTAAATTTATCTAAAATTTTAATAGGCTTTTAACTCATATATGTTTATAAAACTGAGAAAGTAAATGTCTACTTTACCAATTTAGATTATGTAGGTTGTATAAATTTATTGTAGAATAAAAGTAACAAATTTTCTTGTAAAATAAATGGCGTGGAAACGTTTAGCGAGCTAATTTGAAGGAGTCGGGCCGTAGTGTCGCCACGCGATGGCATCTTCACGGCTTACAATAGTAAACAAATGTGTCGCGCGGTCGCAATTACACCGTGCGGCAGCTGCGCGGGCGCACCGACGCGACGTCACGCCGAGCGCCGGCGAATCGCGCGCACATCACGTTTTGCGCGCCGCGGACTTATGCTAATGGCCACTGCACCGCGTAAATTGGAGTGAGCTTGCTGCAAAACAAAATGCGTCCGCCTCTTTATCTTATTACTCCGGGACCGAGCGTGAGCTATATGTCTAACGTTCGACGATTTAATTTATAAAACTGGATTTTATGCTAATGGCACACGGTACAGTTTCAAACGACTAGGCAATAAGGAGTCCCGATCAACAGTAAGCCCGCAGATTGGCGGACTGAGTGAAATTCGAATACAAAAAGGAGCGCGGGAAAGAACGTGGAACCGATTAAAAAGCCACATCACGATTTTGTATGCACTTTGCACTCATTCTATCTCATGCGGATGGCAAAAGTCGATGACCATTATCACACTTCACAATTCTCTAAAATAAAATATACGTTTAAATAGTATAAAGGCACCAAAGGATATTTGATTGTAATATCGCGGGATTTATGGAAAGTCCAAAATAAACCTAAGCGCTCTCAATTAGGTAGATATATTAGGTATATATGCTTAGCTATACATAATAATTATAATGTCACAATTTATATCTGCTACGCTTTATGTAAAGTACACATAGGTACACCATCCTTCATCTTAAGTGACAAAACATTTTAACAAAACATGTTTTTTTAGATAGCACAGAATCGATGCGTCCATATTGAATATTGATCCGTGGATAAACGCAACAATAATAGATCCCATCAGTGCCTGGTATGTGGCACTGTAACATCAGTGCATGTTAATAAGATTTCAATTCATGCTACCATGAAATGTACCGATACCAAAACTCAACTAACTATAACTGCTTACGACTTGTGAATCGTATTAAAAATGTGTTAAGTCACTCGCCTTCATAAATAGGTAGCATTCGATTTATCGTGATTAAATTTCGTCCATTAGGACACCGTTATGCCAGTATCGTGTGGACACGACCTTATATCACGCAAATAGTATTTCGGCTCCGATATCACCCACTGCTATCTCACCATGATATTGCTGGTATTCCGAACCGTTGTTAACTAATTGAGTTTATTGCACTGCAGCAGGTAACCATTCTATTATATGTGGCACCTATTCTAATATATTAACGCTATTATTATTACTTATTAGATATATTATTATTATATTGATTTAAAAAAAAACCTATTTTTATTCAAATACATGGCATAAGCTCACGCTCTTTTCCCGGAGTGGTCGGCAGAGATTATGGACTTCAATTTACTTCATTTCAATGCCCGTTGATTCCTATAGCTCTTTACTTGATGTTTGCTTTTCTGATTATTTCCACTATCTGATTAATACAGATCCTTTTCTTTGGACAACGTCCTCTATGCCAACCTCTCACATTTTTGCTTTTTATCCTTTTTAATGAACAAACTATTTCAATATTCCTCGACATTTGGTCACTAAACTATTTTCGTACCACAATATTTTAATGATCCAACTTTATTATTAGAAACTATAAAATAAAGTGCAATTTACAAATTACTAGGTAGGTACGTAGAACGTACAAACATATAATTTAGTCGAGTTCTGGCACAAAGGCTAAAAGTTTAAATGAAAAGACACGCTGTCCCGTAAAGTTAAGTAATTTTGTTCAATTGTCTTGCAAAGCGAATTCCGCCAATAAACAATCGGTCATATTGAATGAACGGAAATGTCCGTCTGGAAATTAGCTCGGAAACAAGAGAAAACCTTTAACACTAAGTACACCGTTTATTATTTTTAAACTGTATTTTGTGTTGAAAATATACTCTATTGTCAGTTTACAGACTACCTATAATGTATTTCACTTGTAACGTGATCATGGATCGTGTGAAATTTTAAGACTTGCATATAGGTCATTATGCTTCATGAGAACCTCAAAAAAAATGATAGTCTCTCTAACTATATCAATACGAAGAAACATCGGAGCTCGGGAAAGTGCCACCAAAAATGTTAGGTCAAGTACACTTCGTATCGATTGGATAACTATTCAACTTTTACTCGGAGGATAATGTTGGTGCTCGATCTACCAAACTTAAGAGATCTAGAAAAACTAGTGCGATACAACGTATTACCTACGTAATACATCATCTAAACTAAATACCTACTTAATTTACTACTATAAACGTTAAAGCTATTGAAAATTAGCGAGATTGCCTGCCCGAATCAACCCTACGTCTACGATTAGCCACAGATATAGTAACAGCTAGCGGGGGCAGCGAGTTGACTTACGAAAAAATATCCGACGAGTTGATCTCGACCTCTTTATGAGTAGAGGAAACTGACGTTAAGGAGATAAGGTACTTATATGGTGTAATTAATACGGTCTTTACTACAGGGAGGTAAGGCGAAGATGATTCTGCAAAAAGATAATTTATAACATGAGTCAATATATAATTATTCTATGGGAATGACTGAAATTCCCCATCAAATTAATTCATTAAATTAAAAATGTGAACTAAAAATAATTCTCAGTAAAACAAACGTCCACCAATGTCAGAATGGTAATGTGAATTTTTGACTCTGGTGGAATCTCCCAATACAAGAAATAAATGAAGACAATACTCTATTTCAAAACGCATTTCACATACAAATACCTTTTTTCAGAAGAAAGTACGAACATTGTACAGATGAACTCGGATTTAAATTATTCCAACGGATCGTTTATAGGCCATAACTGAATTTGGGAATTAGCTATAAAACAACATTTGATACGGGCAGGCGCGGGCGGTTTGCAATTTGAATGTTTCGCCCGTTTCAAAACTCATTGGTTTGCATGGCGCGTAGGTGCGTGGCTGCGCGCCCTCAGCCAAGCTGCGACTTTGCCACCTTCACGCCACCACCACCAGACACCACCGCCTATATAAACTGTTAATAAATGTTACAAATGGCTACACCCGAAATTATGAATCCTTACAGTTTTAGTGTTATATTGTATTATAATTTTTACAATAGTCGAAATAGAGAAGCTTATATTCCGAAGCAATTATATTTCTGACCCGAAATCCTAACTTCTAACCTGCATACCTACCTACATTTGGGTAAAGCAAACCTCAAAAAAATAGTTTAAAACTTATTCCAGACATAATTCAAAGGGCCATCTGCAGTGGCGAAGGTACCATATAAGCCGATTCCCACCGGCTTCCCTTCAGAAGTTGGGAACACAATCACTCTCTCTGCCGTAATTTAGAAATAGCACAATTAGTAATTTTTGTAGGAAGGATTTCAGTAGAATCTACTGAAATACTACAAAAATTATCTCTACTGAGTTGAAAATATTACAAAACGCCTAAACTATCAACAAAATTGCTCTTCAACAACAAATTGTTATAAAATAAGCCGGTGGCGCGATCGGCTTTCTGGCAGTTAAACTTCCATACAAAATAATGCCGTGACGTCACATCAAGGTCGCAGGCAGCCGGCTAAAGTAGCTACTATGGCAAGCCGCTGCAAATCGAGTTACTCCCTCCGTCTTGCTCACGCGCACGCATTTTCTATTACTGTCTCATCAAATATCCTTATTGGTCCTAGAAATTCGAAACGAAGCGGACCTCCGGACATTCTGTGTTGACTGTTGACAGACAACTTGAATTTATGATGAAAAAATTGAAAATTTATAGGTATTAGAATTTATTAGTTAGTGTCACGTGTTAGAATTTATTACTTGGTATTAAATAATGATTACTGATTAGTATTATAATTGGATTTTTTTTTTGTTGTGTGTAATGATAGTGAAAGCAGTTACGCAGACGTACGTTGAAATTAGGTATTTGCGGTAAGTAGATAGTTGAAATTACGTATTTATAGTAGGTACCAAATAGATTTCCGGGTTGCCTCTCTTAATATTTCACCCTTCGCCACTGGGGCCAAGTATTATTTTTGATTTAAATTGTCATTTAATCATTAGTCTTATTAACGAAAAAGTCGCACAAGCGTTAAATGTTTTTTAGGCACGCTAACAATACGATAGAAAAAATGACTATGACGGTTTTTTTACACACATTTCGAACGCTTGTCTAACATTTTCATTTGATTGAAATAAAAATTGAAATAAAAGCTATAGTTCCCATTATCTGAAGATGATCTCAAATAATTTCTTCCTTAGAGGGTTGTCGACCTTACAAAAAAATATAGTACTTAGTAATTTTTCACTTGTCTACCTATTTGCGATAAAAAGATAAAGTTAACAATAGGTATAAAGCATGCTATCAATTTATTGTTCTTTGCAATTGACTAAACAATTACATTAGAAGTGGGGCTTGTCATTCAAGGAGGCGTTGTTAAGTACACGCCAATGGCTTCGAGCCGTGTGAATAACGTACCCCAGCATTAGGCGAGGCGAGCAATTTTGCAAATAAAACAATAATAATAGTGCCTAGCAGTGTTTTAACCTCTAGTTTTATTTTATCTACTATAGGTACGCAGTCGTGACGCGCGCGCATCTCTCGATATTATCCCAATGGAAAATCTCGACGGCCGGCCTCGTGGCATTCTCTTCCAACTACTCCAAACGACATACGTGAATACAAAGTAAAATCAACATTAGCATATTAATTTCAAAAGTGCCTTTCACATTACTTACCTTTCCTCTGATAAATCTACACCGCACTCGGAACAATGGTATTTCAGAATAAGTTTAATGTACTTAATGTACCTAATTGCAATTTATAACATTTTCCGTTACGAGTCAGTCCGTTGAGATTTATTTCATGTTTCTAGAGATAATGTATGGTCTACACAATATTATATAATATACAATAATATTATAAACGCGAAAGTTTGTAAGTATGTATGGATGGATGGATGGATGGATGGATGTTTGTTACTCTTTTTTGCAAAAACTACAGAATGGATTTAAATGAAACTTTACAATAATATAGCTTATACATCAGATTAACACATAGGGTACTTTTTATCCCGGAATTCCCGCGGGAACTCTGAAATTAACGCGGGTGAAACCGCGGGGCACAACTAGTGGTATATATAGCTTACAAGTACTTTGATTATTTCTGCAAACATATGAACTTGCTCTTAATTAAAATATTTTTTATATCATCTACGCTACGTAATTTATTAATTAAATTAAATGTAAAATTAAATTAAAAGTAATTTTCATTACTCATACTCGGAAAGTAGGTCTGAAGTTGCCTGAGAAGCGGGTTGAAAGTAACCCTTTTCAGCCCTAGGGAGAATCGCTTTCAACTGACAACTGTCAAATTATAAAAAAAAAAACTAGGTCTATTTTCACATTTCTATTGAACCATGTTTTAACTTTCTATACAGCCAGCGCGATGTACAATTGAAATAACGTAAAGTTTAAGTAGGTATTAATTAAAATAAAATTCACTCACTTTTTCTTAAGCTAATTCCTATTTATATTATTTTTATTTTCTTTAATTAATACTTAATAATTAAAGATAATATTTTTTTTAGGTCGCCACAATGTAAATAAAAATACTGGCTGAATAGCTAGCCGGCCAAAGAAAAAGAAATAGGGAAAGTGTCAAGCGACTATCCGATCTTCACTCATTTTTTCTTTAGCTAATTCCTATTTTTATTTTGACTTTCCTTGCATTCGTAATGAAAAGCACAGTGTTATCCTCGGGGGAAAGACTTATTTAGTCCCTCGATCTATTGGCGTAAACCCCGTCTCGGGACTAAATAAGTTACTTTCGCCCCTAGGATAACAATGTACTATTTAAACGAGGGTCAAAATAAAAAATATTCTAACTCTCCATAATAATATTAATGTTTTCGTGTTACTATTAAACTTATAAACCTACATAAAGAAAAACAATGGAAATACAGAGAAAACCCCACAAAAACGCGGGTTTACACGGGTGAGTGATCTTAACGCCGACAAAATATCATGCGCGGCGTCTTCGGCGACAATATAAAGGCAAAAGACGTTGAATTACCCTTAATACGTCGGTACGTCTTTTCTTGCGCTTAGTTTTTATAAGGTATGAATGTATTATCTTTACCAATATTATAAAGCTGAAAAGTTTTTTTTTGTTTGTTTGGTTGAACGCGCTAATCTCAGGAACTACTGGTTAGAATTGAAAAATTATTTTTTATATAGGTAGTTAATTTATAAAGGAAGGCTATATAACTATATAACATCACGCTAAGGCCAACAGGAGCAGAGTAGCAATGAAAAATGTGGCAAAAACGGGGAAAATTATTCCTTTTGAGATCTTCCGTCGCGTACGCTGCGTAAACGGTTAGCTGTGGAATATATTTTAGTAGGTTTAATCCTCAGATTAACGCGGGTGAAACCGCGGGGCACAACCTTAATTTTCTACTTAATTAATAAATATTATCTAATACTAGCTGTACCCCGCGGTTTCACATAACACATAACCTTAACTTAGTACTTAATTACGTAATTAATAATTATCCAATATTGGCTATGTGTTTTTGTTTTAGAAAATTGGGACAAAAATTGAATGCTGAATACTTTCTTTCAATAGGTCCCTAGTTTAATCTTACGAATTGTCTAAAAACTAAAAAAAACTACTTGAATAGTTTTCAAATAAGTTCAGCATGTAGAAATATCCTAGGTCAGCAATAAATTTATGGAATTCCTACTTTTTATCCTGTCAACTGGAAGTTGCTGATAAAAATAATATTTGTATTCACCACACATTAAGGCACAATCTAATATAATTATATAAATCACGTGTCACGTTGTTTGTCCGCGATGGACACCGAAACTACTGAACGGATTTTGATAAAATTTTGTAACCATTCATAAAATGGTCCAACTTAAAAGGAATTCCCGCGGGAACTTCAGAACTCAGGGGTACAAAGAAGGATGTAGAGTACTTTTTCCCGGAATTCCCGCGGGAACTCCGAAATTACCGCGGATGAAATCGCGGGGGACAGCTAGTTAATTATATAGAATATAACCCGAGTCGTTTCTATTGCATAAATCGCTTCATTAGGTTAATGAACTTTTTTTTTCATGATAGATTAAAGTATAAGTAGGTATTATACCTAACCTTTGTTTTTCATTGGTACCAGTAATTGTAATTTGTTGGATAGTTGTAATTGGCCTTCATCATGTATTAAAAAATGTATGTAGATACTCAGAAATGCTTAAGAGCTGTGTACTATTCCTATATAATAAATAATAGTAAAAATAAATAAAATAAAATAAATAATAATTATAACTGTATACTTAAATCTTTGTTAGGTCGGTATTCTGATTGAACGACGGACGTAATTAGATTGTTACGAACTATAGCCAACATCTTTACCGCGGGCTCGGCTGTCCGACGAACCGCAAGCGGGATGGATGCCGCCGGCCGGGCCGGCGCGGCGGCGCGGCATGTCAGATATTAGCTGGTTCGTTCTATTCATTGCACCTCTGCACAATTTGTCAAGTATACCTACTATGCTTAAAAAAAAAATATTGTATGTTTAAATAAAATTGATGCAAAAAACTATTCTAATTTATATCGTATACCTACTTCAAGTTTGTAAGTCAGCGAATTTAAGAAAGTGCTCAATCAATCTTTAACATTTGATAAATTTTTAGCGTCTAACTTGCGTTCGTTATTAAATTTATCAGCAACGACATCCAGCAGCTGTGTGAGAAATGCACAATTTTTAAACGGCTTATATTAGGTACCTATAGTGACGTGACGTGATGATGTGAAGCGGCATCAGATGTCAGACGGGATTAGCAGCCGGTGCGGTTCAGCATGTATAGGCTGATTTATAAACAAATGAATTTTTTTACAGGCATTTTTTTACATGTTTACATTTATAATTTCTTTCTTTTTTATGTTGTCCTTATGTGCATTAATTCTTAGATAAATAAATAGATAAGTACATTTAAGTTGAACGTTATTGAATTAATATATTATATTTATTCATTCATTCATTTTCTCCATTTATTTCTTCAGTGTAGTATGTAAGTCGTAAGTATTGAGTCTAGCAAATATGTAGTATTTCTGTATGACATGATCTTTAACACAATAATAATTTAGGAGAAACTTGATTGTTTCGCATTTGTAGTGAAATCTTTCTCAAAATCAAGAATTTATTTCATTTGCACAAATAACAACCTCTATAGATAATAAAGAATACAATATAATATTATGGAGTCTACACCTGGCTGTAAATTCAAAGTTTTTTATTGGACCAATAAATTATTATTTTCTATTTATACTTACTACTTATTAGTTGCAATAATAGCTACAAATCTGGAACTCGTTCCCTAGTTTTGTTGATCTCTATCAACTTGATATATATTTATAACTACGTACCTATAACTTGATATAAGCAACCGACTAGTTTGGAAATTGGTTATTTCGCTGGCAGTTAACTGAACTCATTACAAAAGTCGTTTATGTAACAAGGTTCTGCACTCCGCTGGCTGGACGCGCTTCGGCGCAGCACACACTAAGTGTGGGTACCCACGTGCCACGTCTGTGAGCGTACCAAAAACAAATTAATTTCGGTAACACAGCACGCGATCAGACTTGTAACCACCGATTAATTTTGTAACGAATTTACTTACCTTCTTTTGTTCGATCAAATTTCCTTTCTTTCAATATTATGCGGTTTTTGATTCAGTTTTTGTTATTATATCAGCTATTATGATTGTAATCTCGACAATTTTCCTGTTTATAAGACGGAAATTAAATGTTATTATTTACTGTTACAACTAAGTAAAGGAAACATTGTAAGATTAGATTGATATAAATGTTTACGTTTGGATTGAAGATATGACAATAAGGAAAGCAATTTTTGCGCACCCCGCTGCCATAAGTGAAGGCAGCGCGCACACCGGAAGTGGGCTCGTCCGGCGCCATGCATCGCTTCCTCTCGCTGACTGTCGTCACTTCCGTTTCCGCACGATCATGTCTGTAACTATACATGACGCAGACCAACCCGCCCCTTTCGTCGCGTTATTTTTCTAAGTACTGAGCTTTGATCATACGATTTATTTGCTTGTCAATTTCAGGAAAAGGCCACGCGCCTCTTATGGCTGTGTTGTCGAAATAGATTCATAAATCAAGATCTAATAATACTAATATCGATAAGTGATTACGGCTGCGTATCTTGAAAGTCATGTTCTAGTCGATCAGACACCTTTTAGTTTTTTTTTTCCAAAGTTTTACCTATCTGGCTGCAAACATCTTATTTTACCATCTTAATTTACCATAGCTGCAAACAGTTAATTGATACAATTTTAAAAAGACAGGAGTGATACATTAAACAATAGAGCGGAAATGACATCAGGCGAAAAGATAATGTATCGATGCATCGCGTTGATAAGGTAATCACCGCTGGTACTGGCCGAGATGAGCGCAGTCCGCGGCTGATCACTCGATGGGGTGTCCTGTCGAACATGTGGACAATTTTTCACGCTCATGTGTGAGCTCACCCTTTTATTGGATGAGGGATCACTTGTAAAGCATAATGTGGATATTCTTTAGTCATTGTTTTTTTTTTGTATTCTTAACGTTGTTTCAGAACATTGATCGGCTTTCATAATTAGAAAGTTACAATCTCAGACGAAATAAATCACAATAAGTAAATATTGCTTATCAACTAATCCCCGCAATTATAGTCGTATTTCAGAATTTCAGCCTTTTATGATGTAAAATAAAAAAAAAACTATTCCTTAATATTTGGCCTAGAAACCCATGGACCCATACAAAATTTCAAGTTTGCGGACCCAAACGATTTTAGGGTTTTGCGTAACATGCGGCAGTCTTTTATAGGTACACTTTTGCATAAAAGTGTTAGAAATTTGGCAGGTCCTTGCTACGCTGCTTCCACTGATTAGAGTCTCGGTGTGAGTGTGCGGGGAAGAGAGCGTGAAATTGTCTGCTCACTTCTGTAAATATAATTTTGGTGACAAAGGGACTATAAATGATATGCTCCGGGCACGCTCGGGCCTCGGTGCGCGGGTGCAAGTGTGCGCACATCTCGTTATATTGCACCTACTTTTAAAATGCGCCCCATCCCTTAATGCCTAGTCGGGGTGATCACGGACAAGTGTTCTAAAATTATAGCAATGTTTAATTTCAATCTATTTTTATGTATTCACTAATCAAATTTAATTTCTTCAGGGAATTTAACTACAACACATTAGGTATAAATATGAGTGGTATGTATTACTCAGCAAAATGATAAATGGTGAAAAAGAGTGGCTCAACAGTCGACTGTCATTACCTATACGTATACCTATCTACCTATTATGGAACTTTAGGATTCGTTTAAAAAAAATTACAAGGATATTATAGTCTTTTTTATAAGTATTTTAATGTTAGCTTTTGTTACAAAATAATACATAGGTTATATAATATGAATCTGACACTTAAAAAAAACTGAATTAAATGTAAATTATGGTTACTAACACGGTACATCCTTATGGTGTAAACTTCAGAGCATTATTATCTAGTATAAGTACTATTTTGCCCATAGAAAAACACAACTATTTAGTATTGTATTTTTCTATGGGATTTTACAACTGTTATGTAATACGCATATTTAGAAACTTATCATTCACTGAATGATATGAATGATAATGTTTGCACATAATACATAATAACTAACAGATGGTAGTTATTAATGAGTGTTTAAGAAGTGTTTCCTTGTATTTCGCCTATTTGATTAATTACAGCTTATGTATTCGTACTCCGCTTTACGGATTCGCGATCACTTTATGGCTTACTTTATTGAATTAATGCATTAGACTGTGACTAATGGAATCACAGAACAAATAAAATTAAAATGTAAATAGTGGAACAGTGAAATGCTAATAATAAATTTCACCATTTTAATAACTGTAACAGTTCGCGAGGGGAACTTCTGGCCTGTTAAGTCAATATAACACTTCCATTATACCAAATTAAATTCCTTAGGGAGAGAGATGAACTTTTTATTTCACCATCCAAACAAAGAAAATTCTAAAGCAATAGGTAAAAGCATTTATAAGGAAAGATATTCACAGTAACTAACATTGAATCAATTCTTCTGAAGTTACTATAGCTGTTCCCCCAAAAAAGGGAAGGTGAAATCTCTCCTTTTCACCATTGGTGTTCAATTACCAAAAGCCTGAAGTACCTACGTGTTTGATTATTTCAAACGAAAAACTAAAGTACCCTAACTTAAAATAACAATAATTCTATACAAATTTGTTTTTCACTTTCTTACGTAGAAGGTCCGAAAATCCTGTATTAGAGATTGCTCACATTATTAAAAGAAAATTTGTGCAAAATTTCTAGTTGTTAGACCCGTAGTCACTGATGAATCAATTAGTCAGAAGATGTAATTTTTTGTATAGGAACTTTTAAATACATAAATATTTGATTAATAACAACAGCGAAAATAGCGTATGTCGCAGTTACATCGAAATGTCCATGACTCGTACCTTCCTACTCTAGTAAACAAAAGCGCACTTGCATTGCAAATATGCATCATAAAGAATTTAGAGCAGCAAGTGTGCAGCGCGGGTGATGGGTGTTAATATTTTACAAAATTAATCATTATAATCCTTCTGGCAAACAAGTCGCCCTCGGGAGCGCGAACAATATAATGAAGTTGTCATTTTTTAGGCAACACGGGGGACGCTGGAGGAAATCCAAATTGAATCATGCGGCGAGGGAATTGTGCTATTATGTTATTAAACAGACGAGGGCGCGACCCCGTACGAGATATTTTTTGTACGGAGGGCGTCGAGGAGACAGTTAACAGTTTTCACAATAAAATTATGATATAATTTGACGCTACAATGGTGACGGCCCGATAAACTCTAAAGCTAACTTAATAGGATTTGTTTGGGCCATTGTAAGTGGAAAATATTAACGAAGCATGCTGCACTTTTTT
Source organism: Zygaena filipendulae (assembly GCA_907165275.2). NCBI lineage: Eukaryota > Metazoa > Arthropoda > Insecta > Lepidoptera > Zygaenidae > Zygaena > Zygaena filipendulae. Next base: position 8,610,324 of record OU015649.1, read on the forward strand.
AGATTTCGCCGATTTCTCCGTCACCTATAGATAAAAGTGAAATTGAATAAATTCAGTCTACGGGAAATCTTCATCCTTCTGTACTTATGAAGAAAGTGAGAAAGTGTATTTGTCCGGTATTTATGAAGCAACAAAGCAACGGAGCTGTGTTATTTTTTTGGACAATAATTGTTAAACTAAGTATTGAAAATTTCTGTAGGATACTTTTGCCCAGTACACATTACGTAGTTCCTGAGGGAATACCTAACTATATTTTAATGTTCAACCGAAAATTATTGCACGATTATTGAAAATCAGTATCTACAAGAATAACTTAATTAGTAAATATGTCATTATTAAAGATTCAGAATACTATTTACCATGGCAAATCAGAGAATTTCTGAAAGAATTTCTGAAAATATCCACGCCATCTGGTCCCAAATTAAGCTGCAGATATTTTATCTAAATACCATGCGTACTAAACAACTGCTATATAACTTTCTTTTTGTGAACACATGCTATATAACCAGAGTAAGGAAAATGCACAGATTTTCACGACAAAAAATATGTTTATCTTTATGCGGGAACCGAATTCGAGACATCTGGGTGTAGCAATCACGTTAGCTAATCACTACACAAACGGAGAGAAGGTACAAAAACGACATACCTATGTATTTGATACATATAAGTGCTGTCATAATCAGAGTATAAACTGTGCATGTTTTGTTTTTATACATACCTACTTACATAACGTGAATATATGGTAACTGGAAGAGCTCACAAGTCCCCTCTTAATAGAAATAATACACCCACACTTATATTATTGTACATAAACTTATAACACACTTAAAAGAGCTAAGAGATGAAATGAAATGCTTTTATCCATATGTCGGAGAGAGTACTTACAGCGGCTTATTGTCACCCCCGCTAGAGAATTTGATAAAGCGTGTGCGAATATTAACAAAAGGAATATCTTGTTAAATTGATATAGTCGCTAGGCACAAGCGATTTTGCAGACTAACGACACGTTCCGAACATTGCATAAACAAAATTATCGGATGTGCGGATCGAAGCGTTTACGCCCTTTTGAAGTTCATGCCGTGAAATTGTCTCCGTTGGAAAATGTATATTTCAAAGGGGAAGATTAAAATATTATCCATGTTAAGTAAATATTCAAATGAATATTTGCCGTGTTAGACAACAATGGGCGCCGGCGAGGGGAAGGTGGCGTAATTTGATAGATACCTATCTACAAAACGGTCTCTTCGTTAAGGGACGGCCCTGTTATTATAAATTATAAGCACGATTGGCGAATTTCTAGAGTTAAACGATTTTCAGAGACATGCGCGCAGCGAGTAAGTCTTTTTTCTATATAACTTGTGTAATTTTTGGTCTATAACTCTATGTACTTGATTATTTTAAGTATTTATATGATAATAATAAAAAGGCTTGGTAAGACAATAGCTTGATTGTGCTCTTCAATATTTCTTATTGTTGTTTAGGTAGGTATATAGTATGGTATCTATAACATAATATTTCCGTTTAATCACTTTGTTAGAGAATGAATTGGCAATTGACAAACTCTACGTTTGAATGTAACTTAACATAATATTTCTGTAGCTCTTTGTAAAAAGTAGATAGGTACTAAGTACATATAATTATAAACTACAAGACAAGGTATCTAGATACTCCTTGCAGTAACATAATGGAGTCAAGACACATTTGGCGACAACGTATCGAATAAATTATACACTTGCACCCTTAAGTCGCGGCACAGTGGCACTCCGCTGGGAGCTCCGCGTATTGTTATAATAAAATGACATCACAGAATATAAGTGTACACCCAGAGAATAAAGAGGATATTATCGCATTCCTAAAAAAAATAGAGCAGAAGTCTCCCGTTTTAAAAAAAAGTTTAAACAGTAGTGAAGCAGAAGAAGAGTAGAACGAAATGAGTGGTAGTTGATATTTGCTTTTAATACATAATGTAATAAAACCCGGACAAAGAATTATTTATTTATGATTTTCATTTATGTTGTTATTTTAAAAAAAATTACATATTGCATTAAGTAACTTATATATAAAAATGTTTGTTATCAAATATCCTTTGCTCACTCGCAGCCAGTACACCTTGCGTGTGTACAGTGAGGGTGTAACATGTTTATATGTTTATTTTAATGCGCGTGTCGTACGTATAATACGGAATTTATTACGAAGCGACCCCCGGCCGGATTAATGCGATACGGAAGATTTGAATTCGGAGCATTAACTTGGATTGGTACATTCTCTCAACTCCCGGGGGAAGCTGGCTGCCGCTTATGAAAATGTCGGTCTACAGTGTAGGTAAATGTAAACAGGTTAATTCGTCACTTCACTCCGCATAAACGATGCCTCAAATACAATCTCTTTGTAGAAAAGTATGTATAAGTATAAGAAAAACAAAATGAACAACGGGAATGAAGAAAAAATCTCGTTTCCTTCATCTCTAGATCTTATTATGATTTCGGGATTTACAGATGCACCATGATTTATTGCCACTAATAACGGGAAAAACTGGCTGTAATCTATTTCCATTCGTATATGTATACAAATCGGCTGAACAGAAAACCATAAAACACCCCACACAAAGAATCTTTATCTAAACATAACAAACGTATAAAAAGCGTTATATCTGTTGTTCTAAGTCATTTCGAAAGCCATTCGTCAGAATGCGCTATAGAATTGGCTATAGACATAATATATTGGTTCCATAGTATTAAAAACAATGCGTACCTCACTCGTATCATCTGTAGAAGTATTTTATTGCCCGTCCATAGTTTAAATAAAACCTTCGAGCCGCCGAAAAAGAAACAATTAAATGACAGTTTGCGATTTTGTCTAAGGGAAACAAATTTAATTAACATTCGCTTATTTTCCCGCTTGATCCGAGAAAGACAAATAGGCTAAGTAAAATTTATGTATCGGAATCAAATTCAATTTCGTCTTTGCATTTTTTATTCGATTTTTTAGGACCGTTTTACTTTTACATACAAAGCAGTAAGAAAATAGTGGATGCGCCAATAAATAATATAAAAAATGTATGAAGTGTTACCTGCTGGTTGCAAATTATTTAAAAAGGGAGATCCACGATACTCCAACAAAATATTGTGATTTCATACATTTCAGCTTAACAACTATACCCACCAATTTTGTAATGTTTTCAATAAATAAACGTAGTATTAAAACCTTTGTCTTACCATACGTTTAGATTTCTGAAAAATTTGGTCAAACTCTTTGGGTGTATCAAAGCAATAACTTTGGAAATTTCCATAGCTTTCGATCTTATAGGTAGATACCGGATTCTTCTAATCTTCTTTAGCATCGTTTATATTGATTATAGCGTTCCTCCTGTCTAATTTATATTCAGCAAGTGTTTTTTCATCACGCCCCGTGCTCAATATCGCAATTTGTACCGTAGTTGGCGTAAGCCGAGGGGACCTGTCACCTTTACTCTTGGACATTCTGTCTTTCTGTTGTGAATGCCTATTTTATTACTTTCGTACACACCAACACCTTATACCATAAAACATAAACTTTTTTAAAATCCCTCAATTTAAATACCTAAAAATACAAAATCTTGAAAACGATGATTATAGTAAGTATTTGTAAAATGGTAAATGTTTATACGCTTTAATAGGAATCGACGGGCGGTTGTGATTTATTAGCTTAGTGACGGCTGATGACAAAATTATGTTCCCATCATACAATTATGTTTCTCGTATTGGATGCCATCCATAATGGTGGGTTTTTTCCCGTCAACGTCGCCTTCGTTTGTCTGCTGCGGCCGATTATTACCGTCAGAGCAGACGCGAGGCGAATTCATTAAATAATTCCTAGTTGCAATTCCATGAGTTAATATGTAACATTTATTAATATTTTTATTGAATTAATCTATATCTTACAACATGCTTTGTAATAATATAAAGAACTTTATATTAACTTATATTATAATGTTGTTTTCTATAAAGATCTTCCTGCATACTATCATTTGAGGATAAAATCGAATATTACCATTCATAATATACCTTCTTTAGTTGTTGTAGTACTTTTCATTGATATAGGTAATGTACTTTTAAAAATTTTTAGTAAGTATACCACTTTAAGTAAATATTCAACATGGTCGCATTAAAAAATGTGGCGCCACCAATCAATTAGTTCCCAGTAATAAATATAGTAGCATGGCAGTTATGACTGGAATTCGGCTACCAGCGAATTTCTTTTGCTACATCAATCAAAATCATACTGATAATGAAATCATCATTTGGGTGGCCGTAGAAAAGTTGCTTCCGAGAATCCTGTCTCGTGGACATGTCCGTCAGAACTCAGGACTCGCTTTTGATGAGCACCCAAACCATTATCACATTCCTGTTTTATTAATTAGCCTTTAAATGACCAAGACAATATGAAGAAACAAAACTTAACTATCGATAAGACGATGCGTGAAGCAAAACAATCGCATAACAAAGAATAAGTTGGTTGGAACGTTCAAAATTAATATTATTTATTACTCTTTTCCATAATTAACTTATTCTTCATATGAAGCAATTAAATGATGAGTGTTTTATTAAGAACCTGGAGCATAATATATCCAACCAAATAGGTACATATATAGGCAGTTTTCTTATAAACAAGTTTGGTCGTAAATCATCGGCGGAAGTTCTTTTTAATTACATAGTACATTACTTTTTATTGATAACATAAAAACCGCAGGCCACATAGGTAATAAACAAATCTCTACTGTAAACGTTTGCTCTTCATTATTCTGAAAAAAATAATAATTGTGTTTTGTTTCAAGTTAATAGCAATCAAAAATGAAAGTATTGCTAATTATTTCGATATTCCTAATGGTTCATTGTCAAAATGGTTAGTATTTTCCGCATAGTAGATAACCTAATTAGTACCCATACAAGTACTACTTACTATAGGTATGGGTTATCTCTTATGTCGCTCCTTTAACTGTGACTTTTGTAGAAACTGACGTCAATGAAGAAGATTTCAGAAAGCATTATGGTTTAAATTTCAATCTTTGCCCAAGTTATGTGAAGTCATTCAAATGTATGTCGGCGTGCAAAAGTATAGGCTATCAAGTATTCTTCATGGATGCTAAATGCAAGTGCACTTGTCGTGAGATTAAAACCACAACCATATTGCCGTTCTTTATGTGGAGGACGAATGGTACTACGAAAGTTGTACCAAAGACTTACAGTCCTCTACTTTACCACATAGTTGGAACATTGTCACCGGCGACCGAGGACTATGAAGACGACACCACGCCAGCCAGTACCGTCAGTGAATGCAATTGTGATAATGTTACTTCTGGTGGTGATAGTGATAATTCTACAGACACTACTGGCGCTGAAGGAGGCAATGCCACTACCCTGACTGGAGGAGGTGACGGCGATGATAAAGGTGGCGAGACTGGGGCGTCTACAGGTGCAACAGAAACCTCCGCCCCCTGAAAAATAAATAAATTAAAAAAAAAAGTTGGACTTTCAAAGTAAGGTAAAGTTTGTAATAGGTATGTGTGTATTTTAGGGGTTTCCCCGTGGTTTTAACTCAATCAAATCAATGTATTGTATACTTTTTAAATTTTGTGTAATAAGGCTAATTTTGTTGATTGATATTTTGTTAGTTTTACTTTTCAAACTAAGTATACAAACTATTTATGACTGTTATCGTCATATTTGCTATCGTCATTGTTGTCATCATATAATAAGTATTCCAAAATGTTCACAAAAAAACTTAGTTTTTCCTGATATTGAAATTACTGATAATGTATCATCAACATAATATCATCAGTAATTTCAATTCCGAATAAATTTTAACCCGTTTCAGAAAAATCCTTTTTATAGTTTCCTTACTTTCCTTTAATAGTAAAGCCATACCTAGGTTTTTAGCTTATTTCTCTACGATGCACAACATTTACTCAATCTAATTTTGTGTAATGATACGAATTATAGTTCTGTTATAAAAATAATTTATGGGGGATTTGCAAAGTAGGTAAGAAATTCGTCTGCCAAACTTGGCATCCTAGTGCCAAAATTGGCATCTTAGATGTTTTTGATTACTCTAAGCACAGTTTTAATAGAACCTGATAGATATGTAATAGGTACTAATAGGTTATACGATATTTTACTCGCTGTAAAGCGATCTTACCCACGTGAATTTCGGGATTCCCTCGGGGACCTATAGATTCGGGATCTATACCCACAGTCTTGACAAAACCAATATGTAGGTAGTTATAATATATCGTGGAAACAATCTCTCAATCGGTTCAATGGTTTCTGAACAAATTGAAAGTAATTTTACAATACTACATAGGTACTTAATAGGTAGGTATAAAACAAAGTCGCTTCCCGCTGTCCGTCTGTTCCTATGTATGCTCAGATCTTTAAAACTACCCAACGGATTTTCATGCGGGTTTCACCAATAGATAGAGTGATTCATGAGAAAGGTTTATATCTATGGAATTCCCGTGGGAACTCCAAAATTACCGCGGGTGAAACTGGCGGACAGCTAGTAACAAATATAACATACTACAATTTTATTATTCATAAATAATTTCATTATAAATAGCATACGTATTATTTCAAAACATATTATTATAATATAAGACTTTACTAGACCCTGTATGCGAGTTATAAAACTACCAACCACCTAATAAACTGTAATAATTTTACACTTCTTAAATCTTTTAGCACATTTCATTATAATTATTATTGACGCAATAAACATTAAATTGAATATTTATTGCATTTTTATCAAGCAAGGGATTTTTTTCTTAAAGAAACCATTAATTGATATTGTGTGTGTGTGTAATAAACTATTGTAAACCAAATATGAAAGCGTCATACATTGTGTTTAACATTATTTTAGCATGTATTTATCCGACTAAAGGCGAAGAGAACATGATTGCTGCCGGTAAAGAATTCTAAATATTGTGATTTCATACTGAATTTTTATTTAAATAAATTTAAAATTTTTAATTGAATAGGTAGGTTGAACCTACTAATATATTTTTAAAATTACAGTTTCTTTTTTACCAGAAGAATTAAAAGCTGAAAATATATCAAAGGGTAATAAAACATTATTATTTTGATTATTTTTGTACATTGTACACGAGCAAGTTATAAGAAACTTCAATTTTTTTTACAATTTCATTATTAGAATATATTATGTTTCAGTTACTTTCACACCTGAGGAGTTACAAAAAGAAAAGTCTGAAAATCTTACGAGTGGTAAATAAAAAACAGTTATTTCGAGTTCAAGCCTTATGAAGAGGTAGAAGTATATTATTTGTAGATTAAAAATTTCAAACTTAACCTTTAAAATTTAACGATTTACAGATGAAAAACAAAAGTTAGCATTGCGATATGGATTTCAAATATCAGATTGCAATGACTTTGAAATTTCATACTTATGTATGAAAAAGTGTTTGTACGCTCTATCTTATGACGTGACTCATGTGGACAGGAAATGTGTTTGTACGTGTTACGTAAAAGCTGGCAAACCTAAGATTAGCACACAGAAAATATTCACTGACAAAAAATGGTTAACATGGGTGCCAAGTACTAGTGTGCCGGCTTGGGCTCTGCCAAATACAGAGAGCGATACAGACTCCGACTCCAATAGTAACAGTGGAAGTGGGAGTAATGAGGTAACTTCAAGGGAACACACGGAAACTGATCACACGCAAACTCCATCACATGAAGTCACTGGAGATCATCACAACTCTACTGGGGACACAACGCATTCTGGCGAGATAGAGACAAATCATACCACTCACGAAGCGGAGCATGAAACCACAGCAGCAGGTGAAAAATAATCTAACAATGAATTACAATTAAATAGGTTTTTGAAGGTTTTTATTTTATTTTTGACCCCGAATATTCTACCAAGTCATATAGGTAGGTATTATTGCAACACTTGTAAAAGGTAGTTCGATGTCCTAATTATTGAATGTCCTGGTTATTAAGTATAATTATTTATTTGTTTAATATAAATACTTGAATTTGTAATTATTTAACTTTAGTAGGTACCAATGAAAAATTACAATGCTACATTTCTTTAAGTATTGGTCCTCACCATGCGATTGTTATCTTTTTTGTTTACACATTCATCTTACATTTGAAAATAAATCAGTTCCAATATCCGAAACATGTGTTGCATATTCATGAAGCAGAACGGAAATAATTATCGATATATTTTGCTAACGGCCACATTAGGGAAATAACTCGATCCGAGCTCATATAATATTAACTCTAATATACCTACCTATATATAGGTGCGTTTACATGAAGATTTCACATGGACACAGACTTCTAAATATAATGGAACTACGGAAAACCAATAAAAACAACATATTTCCCCCCTTTATGTTACCAAGTAAGAAATCAACTGTCAATAATCTAACAGAGCACAGACTTTGATTGTAGCTACCAAGTATTAAAAGCGAGGTTTTTTTATAAGTAAGTCCGACATGCTAAATAAAGAAGCATGGGATAAAAAGTTTCCGTCCGGTAGATCCCGAGGGGCTATCGGGAGTGGGGACGATGCGTCGATATTCATATTTGGCGTGACGTTCCTTGATCGAGTGCTTACTTGTACACATGATCTTACATACATAGGACACAAATCAATTTTCCTAATATTTCTTTTTACCGTGCTTTTACAAAAGTGAGAACTAGCTTATTATGATTGTTATATTAATGTTATCACTTTGTTGAAAAAAGAAAAAATCTATAAAAAATAATTTTTACAAAAAAACTCAAGTGGCCGTTGACCGATAATTTTGTGTAACCTGAGCTAGAACCCTAACTATTGGTTCTTAAATTCTTAAAACGCGTTTTGCCTCAGAGAGCAAACCTCCCTGTACCACGTTTCCTTTAAGTTAGTTATAATATGTAGGTACTTATAAAACTAAATATTGGAATTTTTGCACTGCCCGTGCTTAATTTTTTTGCATTAACTAAAACGGTTGCAATAAAAATGAAAATTGAATTTATAGGCGTTATGTTAAAGTATTTCTTTTTTTTAAATGATGGAGTAAATCATTATAATGCAGTCTGGCATTAAGACTAATCAGAGTATTTCAAATTAGAACTAAACTTCTAAAAAAGACTATGCTAAGAATGTGTCCATTAACCCTTTCCTATTGTCTCTATGGAGGGGAAGACATTTTGTTCTTGTGTTCTATAGATATAGCACTCACAGAACTGAATATACCATCAATCTTGTAATTTATATTCATAAAATTAAAGGTGACCAACTAAAAGGTAAGAACTTATATACAAATATGTAACTACTAATTACACACAAAAAAACGTTGTGATATTATAGTTTGTCTTCCTTAGTACGCCTTGTATGTAATAGCACGAAAATTTTTGCAATGCCCAAGAGGCTATACACGGGACTGACGGCTATGACGTATCGCTAAGATTTTTTACCAATATGTAGTACACTATGAACATATATTTGCTTTTATGTCAATATATCAATTTATTTTACGCTTTTGAGGACATGTTAAGACCTGTCTTGCCACTATTGGAGAAAAAGGGATACATTACTGGTACAAAATTTCAAAGTTTAATAATTGTCTGTAGCGATACATTTTCCACCATCGCGGATATTTTGGAAACTGTCACATTTTATAGTTTTGTGTCTCTGTCAATAGGGGTTCGAGTTATAAATCTCGCGATGACCCTCCCATATGTACAGAAATATACCTATAGATACCTACGTCGAATCGTACTTATAATATGGATAGTATAGGCCAGCTGGGAACGGACACAATAAAAATACGATATGCGATACTTATTAAAGATTGCCATTTCGAGAATAAATCTGGTTTGAGCAATTTTTTTATTGATATCATTAATTTTTATATACCAACCGATATAGCTTTTACCACCGATCAATTTATAATACTAACGGACGCACTCAGAGTCGTTTTACTGATTACTTAATTTTAAGTGAAGATTTTTAAAATTAATAAATGGCATTCAACCAAGTTGAACGTAATTAGTTAAAAGCCAATTAACATACATTTAATGAACGTGTCTGAGTGCGGCAATTTTGTTTTAAAAATAGTTACCTACATAAAATTAAGTAATCATTAAAACGACTTTGAGTGCGGCCGTAAGTGTTTATATACTGATAGGTGCAAATGGCGTTCAATATACAAATAAAATTAACATAATGGCAAAGTATTAGGCTAAATTCTTGTTCTTTAATATTAATAGATTATACCTAATATAGGCACTGAACATTTTGGCCAAGAAAAGTAAACGAAATTATTGAGAAAAATCAATTGCTACTGTTATTATGAGCTAATCCAATAAGAAGGTAAGTCCCTACTCTCTTACCTATACCTATTATTCTTTGATTAATCATTGATGAAAATACTAATAAAATGGTTCTCTTTTATCAGTCGGCACACAACGGGAGCGAAACAAAAGAGGAAAGCAAACAATAAATCCTTAGACATAAAAATTGCAACAACTTTGTTCATAATACCGATAGAGGCATCATCAAAAGTTGGTTCGCACCCTCGCGCCCATTCGTGCAGAGATTACCAATAAATCCAATACGGGATAATTGGCCGGCTTAATTCTGTTCTATCTTTCTACTTAGTTCAGTCGTCAGAATGTGCCAGCTCAGGCCCCTTGGGAGAGTCCAGTCGTGAGTACGAATACCGATAGCTTGCCAAAGAAAAATTACACCTCGCTCGTTATTATAAAAACTATTTCCTCTCGTTAGCAATGAAATCAAGGAGATTCGAAGCCAAATGAAGAAAGGAACACTCTAATGAAATATACGTATTTGTACTCTTTGCTCTTGAGAAACGAATGATGTTTACCTATAAAAGTAATAACTCGTATGATCCGTGACAACTTTTGAGTGTTTCGAGTGACGCGTGGTAGACGACGGTGACGGATGCCCATGTCGTCTAATGGATGAATTATGGAGTCAAGGGGTGGCAGTGATTTTATATTCGTGTCAGTCACCGAAGGCCCTCGGGTATTCTGACGTGATTCAATAGAAAAGCCCTGTATGATCGAAGTTTATAAACATCCAAAAGGAAAATGCACTTGGGTAACCGTTAGAGGTACTAACATATTATTTGTTTTTGAATTGTACTGTATTTTATTGCACGAATACGGTTGTTGTATTATGCTCATATTTAGTTAGGCGCTTAATACGCATAATATTTTTGTCAGTTTTTTATCTTTTATTATTATGATTAGGTAATAATATTTTAGCGATAGTAATAATATTTTTTTGTCAATTAGAACTAAATCTTTATTTAGTGGATTAATTTGCTATCATATAGGTAACCGGTATCCTGACGATTTAAACTAAGTTTACTTATAAGTAGGTGCAAAATAAAAAGCCCTCCTTTATCCGGCTTCTCATCAAAACATTCAAAGCGGAAATATTCTGTTCCGAAAAATTAGCCAACGCAATTCGAACAAATAATTAATCTGGAATAATCATACAAAACGATGTGAGCGGGCTGCTCGGGCATTATTACCATTCATTTCAAATCAGCCGTGCGATGCGAGGAGGGCCGGGGAGGGAAAGATGGATGCGGGTCTCGCTCGACCTGAATAAGCATACATTTTCCAATCAGAGCACGTATCATTTAACTCGCTATTAAATTCGACTTCTTCCCTCCAAATTATTATCATGTCAAATGTAAAGACCCACAGTGTGCGAGTAAATACCTGCCTATCATTTCCTCTGCAGCTCGAAATAAACTTTTAATTATTTCGTTCTAATGGAAACTGGAAAAATTCGGAGGTCTTTTCGATCTCGAATTTATTGTGTGGTAAGCATTCAGACAGTAAAATGGAGTACCGAATGTATCTACCTAGTCTATACTGCGAAATAGGTACTTTTCATAAACACCGTCATAACATTCATGCTTAAGACCTTTTACAGTAATTACTCGCTCTCTCGCATTCGCTATGGGGTGAATTAGCGTATTAAAAATTCATGAAAGAAGTCTTGGTTTTTTCTTACGCCGCCTTTCAACCAGTCAGATAAAAAAAAATACTTTTTTATTATAAATTGGGATGACGTGTTATTTTTCAATTAAAATCACCGTCAACAGTGTCAGCGTGACGCTGTGCCTTCATAACATGACGTACAACAAGAGACGTGAGCGCCACGCGACTGTCACCAACAGACACCTGACACTGCGCCACCCGAACGCGACCTCCCCTACTTATTAAATTAATAACTCTGAACACTGTCATTATCCAACTAACAGGAGGGGTGATGAGCTCCTCTTTTTAACACATTACCTTAACGATTAACGTTTGTTTTATGAAGTGTGTAATTAATATTTTCATACATTAGTCACCCCTGACATAACTGATTTGGTAGTAGATATAACAGTTATTTTTAATTACGAGAATTATGCTAATGTATGCGGATGCTAGTTGTTATAGACCTTTATCAAAAGTTAAGCTAAGCAAATTTTACCATAATCTATAATTAACGGTAAATTTTTTGTTATTTATAAACATATCATTTTGCTGTTCCGACGATGCTTTAGGCTAAATTTTACTTAGAAATTTAAGATATATAATTAAGAAATTTTGCTGAGCGTAATAATTTAGGGATCTCCTAATGGATGATATCAAGTTTCAAGTAATTAACGCCAGAGGCACAATGTTATTTTTATTATTATTAGTATAAAAACGTAATTAAATAAAGTAGATAAGTAAATAGTGGTTATATAATTTTAAGCTTTAATTTTCTAGCAAACAACTAAATCTCTTTGGTTTCTATAATAAATTATACCTACGTACTTTTGTAACACACTAGCAAACCAGTAAACTCACATCTAAAAATCAATCCAATACAGAGATTTATTTATTTATTTATTCTTTATTGCACACAAATGGCGAACTTAATGCCTTGCGGCATTCTCTACCAGTTAACCATTGGGTAGACAGAGAGATATAGAAGATGGGGTGTGCAAACAAAACAATAAATAATATACTTAATACTAGACACTAATAACTTGAGAACCTCCTACATTTTTCGAAGTGTACTAACAAATAACAATAGAATTTGTTTATCAGTTACAAATTTCCACGGTTATGACACAATAATGTGTTTGACTTTATTCTGTTACCTATTTAATATCAATTACACACTAGCTCATACTTTGATGTTCATTAATACCCTCGTTCATATATCCAGAGTGGAGTATGGAGTAGGTATAGTCGAGAAGACCTTGGCGCGCGGTGTACATTTCGCTGCCAGCCAGTGTACAACAGAGTAGCTGTTGAGGCCCTACAATTGCGAGCGTGATACAAATATACACATAATTTTAATGCCAGGGGGTGAAGCATTAAAAGTCAGGGATCAAATGCCTTTATGCTATAACTTTGTAGAAACTATAGAGTCGTGCTTGATAAACAATAATTTCTTATAATATAATAAATCATGTTTGTTTTTATGACAACATGTAGGCAGGTATTTTTTACAACTTCCAATATTGTCATTTACAAATTAATGTAACTTAGACATATAAAAATGGATTATATCGTTACTTTTTCAATTCTCTCTGCAAAATCTGAACGAATATACCTATGAATGGATGAAATAGATTTCTTAAACTTTGCCATAGACTGACATGCATGAATATCGTGAGTCTATAAAGCACCTTGAAGATCCTTTCGCATACTACAGCTTATATAACTCTTTGTACTCAAACAGTCATGACATTTATTGAAAAAACACAAAATGGAAATAATATTAAGCGTTCGTTTACATTTATGACATGAGTTGCCAACTAAAAATAGTGCTAGGTGTATCGCCACTTTGCACAATGTTGGTGACCCTTCGGCCTATCCTTTCAAATTTCTTGTGTCAGGGTTGCTATTTTTATCTTGTGTTGCTGGAATAAATATATTTTTCATTACTCATACTCGGAAAGTAGGTCTGAAGTTGCCTGAGAAGCGGGTTGAAAGTAACACTTTTCAGCCCTAGGGAGAATCGCTTTCAACTGACAGCTGGATACTGAAGAAACTCAAGTTTTTTTTATGTCATAGGGGGCATACTTACTGGCCAGTAGCACACCTAATGGTTGATTTATGTAAAATAAAATTCACTAATTTTTTTCTTTAGCTAATTCCTATTTTTATTTTGACTTTCCTTGCATTCGTAATGAAAAGCACAGTGTTATCGGGAGAAAGACTTATTTAGTCCCTCGATCTATTGGGGGCCAAACCCCGTCTCGGGACTAAATAAGTTACTTTCACCCCTAGGATAATAATGTACTATTATAATACGCTTATATTATTAGCTCCACTTGTAACTTACAAACAAGAAAATCTTAGAAGACAATTTGAACTTACTACTTGTATTTAAGGTAATTATATATTATGACATAGAATTGTTCTGATAATAGAGTCGGAAGATGGCCATGGTTATCTATTAGGTATTTAACGACGCAACCCCATCTAGTCTTGACAAGGGCACCGGTACTTTTTTAATTTTCAAAAACTATATCTTTTTTTCCCATTTTCAGTCAGTATTAAAAAATTGCTTGCAGTAAAACTGTATAGAAGCTCAATAGTTTTTTTAAGATATTATAAAAAAACGTGGGCGCACGCGACGCCCCTACGCGACGCCCGCGAGCGGCTTACCTATTGTGTTGTTCCGTTTACTTAACATACTTTAATCAGTTTAATCTGTGCTCATATTCGCTAATTAAGATTAATCCATTATGTTAACAGGTGAAACATAAGACAAACGCTAAACCTTCTTAAGTATTATTTGTAACAAATTAATTACAAAATAGGTAGGTATTTCGTCGTAAAAAATAAGCGAGTGAGGCAAACTTCTATACCAACCTATACTTGAGGTAAATTCAGGTATCTACCTTGCTGTCATCTACCATCGAATAGGGTTTAGACAAAATCAGCTAGCATATAACACATTCGTCAATAGTATTTGAGCCGTCACCCTTTTAATTTAGATCTGGACGAGGGGTCATTAAACAATAAAGTGTTGATTAAAAGCCCCCATGCGCGGGTGGCGCGGCCGATGCGAATAACCGTGCTTCCTGCAGTGCTGCCATTATTTTATCACCGATGATTGGCACCGAGCCGGCACTCGACTCAGGATTTCGAGTACGTACATCAATGTTACCATTGTGTCAATCATTACCCGACAATAGGCAAAGCTTGTCTCATTTTAGTTCAAGTTTACTACTGTCGCTAATTTCTCTTATCTTACCTACTCTCGTTTATTCCAAGGATTTCAATGATATGGTTTCTGTATTTTATATTGTATTAAAAATATTATTTATATAATTGACAACAACGTTGATGTAGAGAAGTAAACTTGACTTCTTATACGTCATGGTAAACATGTACGTTATGAAAATTGCTGTCTTCCCTGATGGGTCTTCCATGATTGTGAGTCTTAAGTGTTTAGTATACCTACTTATATCAAAACCACGTAAAAAGTAAATAATATTAAGTACTTTATCAGTTGTTTGCTACCAAGCTCTACTTAATTTGAGATCAGACACTCCACACAGTGTATGATTATGTTTAGGTAAGCATTTTATCATTATACTGTGATGTCTCTAGCATCTATGCAGTATTATGATATTTTTATATTTTAATATCACAAATTTACTATAATTGTTTTCAAGAGTCTAAAACACGTCGAGTGTATTATCATCCTGTCAATAAAGTAAATATAGGTAGATATTGCAGGACTATTAAGGAAATAATTACTTGAGATAGACGTATTAAGGGGAGCAACGCACTAGGACTTCATTACGCTTTCATTCTTAGTAATACGAGAGCTACTACCCCTTTCGTCTATTGTTTACGTCCTGGGTGGGGCTAAATTGTGCGAATAGTTACCGTTGAAGTATCTATCCACATACGTCATACGAGTATGCATAAAAATATTACTTACTGCATACGTTAAATTTTTAACGGAATCGAAACTTTGACGTGGCGCACCGCGCACCTTATTGCGGCCATGCTAAATGTATTCAGCGACAACCGAATACTGTGATAATCTGGAAAATCCATTTACGGAAATTGTATACGAATCGTTAAAAAGAGAATCGTCCTGTTAACAGATTTTAAATCATTGCCGTCACCGGCCGCCATTGTAACGTCAGGTTAGTTTCAAAAGCGGTCGTTCGAGTCGAACAAAATGATCTCCGCCAGATCGGACCGCGCGTTCCACACCTCGCGGATCAATAGATCTCATTCAAATAATAATAAGGCGTTATAGATCAGCGGTGGAACGCTGTCAGTGTCCGCTGACTGGCGGCGCGGCGCGGCGGGCGGACGTGGCCGGTGAGGCTCAAACTCAAACGCACCCTCATTGTATCTCCAATTCTCCACCCGCATTTGAGTATGGAAATTGATGTTTATTTGATCGCTCGCGCACCCGTCTGCGGTGATCGCCGAAGATGATAACGCGTCGATTTATATATTTCACTCGATGATCGGTAGGTAGCTGCTATTTTCGACTCGCCATACAAATGCCAGCACATAATATGTGCGATTCTCTGACTCTACAGGGCGTTACTAGCTTACTTGATGGGTCATAATCAGACATTTTTGTAGCAAAGCTTCTCAAATAAATTCACTTGTGAGGTATTGAAACGTAACAAACGGAAGTTGCAACGCTACTACCCTAACCCTATTGGCTATAGGCATGTCAATCATGAATTTTTGCATTCACGTTGTCAGGGGTAATAGAAATAGACATAGGGTAAATACTTTTTACTCTGGAATTCCCGCAGGAATTCCGAAATTGCCGTGGGTGAAACCGCGGGGAACAACTAGTTTATTATAAATATGTACAAACTAGTAATCTACTTCGCGAATTTAGTTTAATTTTGTATTTTGAGTGAATTACATGAGGAAAAAATTTGTTTATGTAGAATATGGCGTTTCAAATAAATGTTAATTTACACTACATCCTGTTGTTTTAAGCTCGATACTGCATGCAAAACAGGGCGTTCGCCATAAAACTAAGTCGTGATTCGTCTCGCATGGATGAGAGATATTTGACGTATGAAAGAAACGAGTCTCTGTCCAGTGTCCTCTCATTCTAGCCACTTCGAATATCTGACGGTGACTCATCGGTTGCAAAGTTCAATACCATTATGATACTAACTTGATATTTTTTATGAAGTTGTAAAATCGTGTCCAAAATACAATTATACCGATAAAATATTAGTAGGTATTATAAAGTTAATAGATAATATTTGAATACTATATTCTATCTTAGTTACTAACATAAAAACTGTAGAAAATTGTAAAAAATAATACTATAGGCTTTATAAAAACATTGTGGATACCTGCAGATACCACTACAAAGCGGCTTTATTTATTTATCTGTTGCCAGTTCTCGCTATTCTGTATTTTTTTTTAAGAACGTGGCGGCGTTAACAGATTTTAAATTTATAACGCGGCCATGTCACGTCTCGGGTTAATTAGGTGTGGCGCGGGAGCAACGAGCAACGTAAAGAGAGAGCCGGGCGTGGATCCGCCAGCGAAGCATGCGCCGGCGCAGCACAGCACCTATTATTTGCAGCATTATTTACACATATTCCTTTCAGAATACGAGCTCGAATATCTACGGCGAGGTCTTCAACGAACATTTTGCATACTTACCGTTCACATGTTATAGACTGTTTTATTTGAACCTTTTGTAATACCTTTCTATATGGCTTCGCTAATGAAAAAGGTATGTTAATTACTTATGAGAATATTTATAAGCTACACACACGATATAATTTACTCTGCCAATGTTTAATGCTTGGAGCAGAATTGAAAATACATAACAAACCATTTACTCATATTTATTGGAGCGATTATACACGTTACATATAACACCGGTGTAACTACCTACTACTATGCATTCAAGCTGATTTAATACCGGCGATAAAGGGCGTACTTTATGAAAGGTTAATAAAACACAACGTCGCGAGGAGCACACGCATATTTTCAACATTAATTGGAATATAGCGATAAGTCGCTTGGCGACGGTTCCTCATCATTAAGATAATATGTAAATACCACAGTGGAAAAGCTGCAATATATTCCAGACAAAACGCACACCAAATCAGACTTGATTGATTGGATGACGATAACACTGCAGTATAAGACATTTGACGGCAATAAATATCCTACATTTATATAGGTATATATGATACGTTTTCAACGATCAATACTATTTAGATAGGTACCTAGACAGCTCATCTTAAGATCTACCTAAGGTAGGTACTTAGTTATTTTGTAAGTTACCAGCTATTGACTGAAATATGAGTTGTTTAAATGTTCAGTCTTTTACCGGATTTCAGTAAGTTCAGTAACTGATTAACTTTGTACTAGATACTAATAACCTGTTATTGGGCAACTCTACTCAATAATCTGCTCTTTCACACAAAAGCTATTTTTTTACTTTTATTCTCCCCTATTCAGTCCAGAGATGATTCCATACAAAAAGTTGTTCAGAATGATATGCAGTTTAAGTAGGTACCTAGGTACAGATTTTGATTGGTACTTACGTGTTATAAATTAGTTAATGTTGATTAGGGATACCGTAGCTTCCAAGTAGTGATAGAATTTTCAAAGTCGAATCGGTGGTTTTGGATATTATACCAGGTAGATTATTAGGTAATATAGATTAAATGGACCAATATTTTTTTACTTTTTTTCTGTGAAATCATAATTTCACTCGTTGCCTTCACTAATAAAAACCGACTTTCTCTTCTTATTAAACTACAAGTGATAAAGAATACTATTACCACGTCTCCAGTCTCATCCAGGATCACGCTCTCAATTGTAGAATCAGTATCAAAATATGGTCTTTAGCGCATACCTATTTTATAAAGGATGGGACTGTTTAACTTTGGCGAAGTAGTTAAATTTAACAATATTGTTTAAGTGAGCACGTTTCTCAGTAGCTATAAAATGGTGGCACGCGGCGAGAGCGACCTCTGCGCCCGCGCGTAGCATTATTTACATCTCACTTGCGGCTAACTAGCCCCAGCGCGCGGTGCGCTGCGCTCGCGCCATTGTACGGAAATGTATAGCGGCGCACGATACTATCCGAACGTTTCCTCAATATCTGCATTAGAATGTTTGGGAAATTCGTTCAGCCTCCAACTATAGTAATACTGTGCGACTCTACGAATATGGTCGTAAACAACGTATCATTGTTCCTGGAAAATATTTTATTTGACGCGCCACAAAGTGTTCGGACGGGATTAAAGTTTACGGATGAGTCAAGACAAATAATGTAGAGAAGCAATAATTTTCACAATTTCAATTATCACAATTTGTCTTAGTCGTCAAGCATGTCACAAATAGCTAGTCAAAATCCGTAATTTAGTATTCAATATTTCTATTAATAAACCAGGTAATTAATAGCAAAATCGAAATAATCGTTTTGAAATACCTATTTGTAAAATAACTATATAAGCTGTATAATAATAGATTGATGGTTCCCGGAAACGAATAGACATAACATTTAATTTGCAGAAATAAAAGTATCGAAATGATTCCTCACCTTTGCTTCTCTATACCTGTAGGTACCTACCTATACACGGGTATATTAGGTAGGTATACACACCTCTGTAGCGCAGTGCCGTTGTCCTGACAAAAGCAGACAGTAGACAAAATTTGTGATTGAAAAGCACGTATTGTAAATTCTATTATTACGGTCTTTTATTTTTCAATTACGAGGCCCCCGCCTCCGCCAGGCGGGTGGGTTAGATAACTTTCTGCGACCCTTTTTATTTCTTCGTAATCTTAATAGACTAGTATGTTTTTTTTGTTTGCCAGCCAATTTGTTTTTTTTTTATAGAAAACAGAGGAAAGTGTTTTGCCTTTTAAATCGTTATTTTTTTTAAAGAATATACCTACCTACTTACCAAAAATATAATTTCAGTAAAAATAATCGGAAAGTCGCTTGAAGAGGCTATTTACTATAAACTCTAAGTACAAGTCTACTTTTATAAAGTTTTATAATAATAATATTGCCTGAACATTATCACACCCTGATTCTCAAACTAAGCAATTTTTGTTCGTTGGTACCAGGTAAAAAAAAACTTTTTTTTTGTAAATATATAATAATCCACTTCACAACCCACAGATATTAATAATACTGTGTTCACTGTACCGTACCAAATAAAACCATAGTGTGTGATCTGTGGCAACACTGCATTGTGACAGGCATAATAATCTGACACAGACACCTCGCACTACGTGTACATAATCAATATTGTACTAATTATTAAAACAGTTCAAAGTAAGAAATAAACACCTCCAGACCTCAAGCCGTCTTTCAATCGTTGAACAATACACCTACGTATTATGATACACCAAAACTCATTGTCAAGGTAAGCGCAAATGTTCGTCACATATACATGTGGAGATCGAACCCGCGACCTCAAGCTAAATAGATTCACTAACCACTATACTAACGATCGGTGCTGTCTGTTAGTTTTGCGCTAGTGTTTTTATTACCGACTAGCCATGCACGCGGTTTCACCCGCGTGAGTTTCGAAATTCCCGCAGGAACAATTTTTTTCTAAAATAAAAGTAGCCTAAGTTACTCCTTATAACTTCAGCAATCTGATAGTGAAAGTTCTGTTAAAATCGGTCTAGCCGTTTTAGAAATTAGCCGGTACAAACAGACACAAAAAAAAAAAAAAATTGGAAGTGCCTAAGTATACAACGTGTTAATGAATTAACTGAAAACCTGACACACCCCATTTAGAAAAATAAACAATAATATGATTAAAATATATTTTATGTAAAAAAAAATAATACGTACTTTAAAAGTTATTCAACATTAGTTTGGAGGTGAGCTACCTACGAAATTCCAACCTATCGGTTAGGATTTTTTTGCCGCGGGCGGCGTACGCGTTAAATATTGTATTATAAATAATTTAGACATGGGCATATAAAAGTTAAAAAATATTACCTATATTAAACCATAGTGCGATCGATTCGCTAGTTGATTCTGAGCAAACTTCTTTCTAATTTTCAGTTAATTCATTAACACGTTGTATAATATTTTCATATGCATTTAGTGAAACGTTGTTAATTTGAATTACAGACAGACACTCCATTTTTGTTTATATGTATAAATGTATAGATGTTATCGAGGGTTATTGTTAATACCCATCATAAAAAAAATTAAACTACTTAAAAGCAAACTTGTTACAAGCACAGCACTCTATTAAGCCAATGGCCGATAGGCACGCGACGGTGCGATGACAAACGAGCACGGAGTCATAACAACATAGCAGCAGGTAAACTGGTAAATTGACTAACTCCCCTAGTACCGCTCATCGTGTCAGTCAAAAATCATTTCTTCATAACGTATTTCCGAACACGCGATATTCAACAGTTAATAGGTAGGTCTACTCAAAGGGATATAATACTGTGACGGTAGCTTATAGTGAACTAGCTGGTGCTCGCGGTTTTACCCGCGAGAGTTTCTGAATTGCCTTGGGAATTCATAGTCCGTAATAAAAAGATAGACATAGAGAGAAGAAATAGAAAGACATCCGATTTCGATGGAACAAAGCCTATAGGTACGTAAAAGCGAATGACAATGTGTTCAGTAGTTTCCGAGATCGACGTAAACTGGCGGACACGATAAAAAAAGGTTTTTAATAGTACATTGTTATCCTAGGGGTGAAAGTAACTCGATCTATTGGCGCCCTCGCTACGTTTGGGTGCCAAACCCTGTCTCGCGACTAAATAAGTCTTTCTCCCGAGGATAACACTGTGCTTTTCATTACGAATGCAAGGAAAGTCAAAATAAAAATATGAATTAGCTGAAGAAAAAAATGAGTGAATTTTATTTTACATAAATCAACCATTAGGTGTGCCAGTAAGTATGCCCCTATGACATAAAAAAAAAACTTGAGTTTCTGCAGTATCCAGCTGTCAGTTGAAAGCGATTCTCCCTAGGGCTGAAAAGTGTTGCTTTCAACCCGCTTCTCAGGCAACTTCAGACCTACTTTCCGAGTATGAGTAATGAAAAAGTTTTTACGTTCTTTTATTCCTCGGCTCCTCTCATTTTTGTTAATCTATTATTTAATATAATATACAGTGGTTTTGTTGTAATATAGATACCTACTTACATTGCATTGGAATTATGAAATAAGGGATTTAATCAAAACCTACAGGGGATATTACAAACTGGAAAGAGTGAAATTTCTTCCAAGGGGAAAATTAACTAAATAAAATTTCCATTGACCATGGTCATGAATTTCCATTGACTCTGCTCTCGGAAAAGCAGAGGCCCTGATAAGTTTTGAAAACCAGAGATGAGACACGATAACAGCATATAAGCAATGTTTTTCATTACACAGAAAAATTAGGATGTTTAATACCTGTAGGAAGGATTTCTTCAACCAAGTTTATGAAATTTACCCGTATCTAGTGCACAATCTTCTCTTTTGATTGGGCGTGTTACATGCAAAGGAAGGACGTGATTTCGTCACATTTCTAGGTATTTAATTAAATACACGATTTTCTTATTTCGCATACCTTTTATTATTTCAGTTTTATATTAGGTTAAAATTGAACGTCAGTGACTGTGCCCATAACGAAAGCAGAAAGTTAGGAATGATTTTGTAAATTTTACAATGAAAAATGACAAATGTCCTGGATTTACTTTAAGTAGAATAGAATAGAATAATGCAGAGAAGGACATAAAATTCTTTTTAATCTGGAATTCCCGCGGGAGCTACGAAATTCCCGAGTGAAACTGTAGGGAACAGCTAGTAGGGTTATAATTTTGTTTTTAAACGGCCACTTGTTGACGTTTGTTGCCCATGTTTTGTGCAATTTCACATCGAACGGCCGCGCCGGGTCACGTACGCTGAAATCCACGTCGAAAACATAAACTATTTACAAACTATTCAATATTCAATTCGCGATTGCAAAATACGCCAAATTATTGCATTAGTAGTGAACAGGGATTCCCGATATTGTGGTTCAGCGATCCGCAGTCAGTCGATATGCGGCATAAATAATTTAATAATTCGCAATACGGAATTTACCATAGCAAGTGTCGTACCGTTCGTCAGTTTTGTATTCAATATGAGTATTCGATTCTCATACTGCTGTCGCATTGGGCAACATTCGAGTAGTGAGTGTTCTCCATTTGAAAGAGTAGCTTCCGTCTGGAGCATAAAGTGTCATTTGGGTGAGAGTAGACGCTTTTGCTGGGATCTTTTCAAATTGCATGTATTGATATGTAGGTGAATAAAGCACGTCTGTACATTTCAATATCGGGAACATCCGTGTTATACGCGTGACCTTGCAAATCACAGCCTGCTTTCCAAACGACTTCATAGAATCACCAACGCGGCGTGGCTTCTGTACTGCACGACTGCCGCCTCGTTAGAATATTTTATAAGCGATGTTACCTCACAAAACATATGAACGCATCTCAAGTAAATTTAAGGTAGGTAGGTACTCAAGATATTTTTAGTTTATAGTTTCTTACTAATCAAAATCGAACATAAATTGGTTCATCTTTAAGGCAAGAACCATAAGTTGGTTAAATTACATCTCCTAGTTACTTAAACAAAATAATAACTTAAAATGTTATAAACTAATAATGCTAGAGTCCTTTTAATCTTTATTTTATTAATTATACTTGTTAATTGGATGAAAAATAAAGAACTCCTCTTCTTTTATTTATAATATTAGAGTGATGGTAAAGACTTGTATTGCAGTTCGTATTATAGTCGAGGGTAAATAGGTATGTTAAATAACCAAAAGAGAACTATTATGATTAATGCGAGCTCTGACACCGTTACGTGAAAAAAATGTGAACAGTTCGCGAACTAATTGTTATTCAGAAATCATTGGGCTGTTTGGACATAGATTGACAATAACTCCCTTTGTGCAGGCATGTCCGCAATCAGCCAGACATTCCCAGGGTCGTAAAATAAATTGTGATAATATGGTAAGCGTGTGCCAGATTTGTAAGCGGTTCACTCCCGATAATTTCATCCTTTGCATTCTGATTCGATGGATGGCAGTAATTTTGTGTGACCGAATTCTCCCGCGACATGTTTGTGACGATGAGAAAGGATTACAACTGCGACGGAGCAATTATTTACTTGTGCTTTTTAAAGTTAAAAAAAAAAAGAATTACAGAATTGTTCTTGCAGTTCCCAAAGACTAAACAAAAAATTCTTCAATCCAAACAAAGTTGCGTAAAGTCGAATTAAATAATGATACATAATAATATTGTAAATGTCTTTGGATAGGAAGTTTGAGGAAACGTCGTAAATTAAAATAATAATGGTAGATAAAGAAAATGTACCCAATTATTGTCACGTTATCAAAAATATTTTCGATCCAACGAAAGGCGAAATAAACAAGGGTACGGATATTATCTCTCTAGCGTTAAGAGCTCCAATATGACTTCATATCTTAATTACAACAATAAAAATATATCCACTCTAAAAACCTCATAACTTTTAACTTAGTGAAAATCTTTTGGGGAAAAAATGTTAATAAAGGATAGCGAAGGGACCGCGTTGGACCAATTGACTAATGGCTAGGTAGATAGATACACTTGCTTTGGTAGGTCGACCGCCGAGTTTTGACCGACGATATGCCCTGTGCCTTAATGAACAAACGCATGCTCTACAACAAAACAAAACTCGTACTATCAAAACTACCTTTTGTTTTTTAAGAGAATCCATTCTTAAACTGATCTGGTACAGATCTTTAAGAGTTTTTACTTCAGATTTAATAATTTCAATATTTTTTTTCGATTGTATCGCGGTAATTTCAGAGTTCCCGCAAGAATTCCGGGATAAAAAGTGCTCTATGTCCTTCTCTGTACCCCTGACAACATGCTTGCCCAATTTCATCCAAATCCGTTCAGCCGTTTTGCGTGATTAAGTAACAAACATCCACACTTTCACAGTTATAATATTAGTATAGATGGCCAGCATTTTCTTATAATATCTCGAGTTCTAGATGGAATTTCGTAAAAATCGAAACATAAGTATCTAAGTTACACTTTTATCAATACAATAAAAAAACCGCATTCAATTTGGTGCAACAGTTTTTGCGTAGCACGAATACAAACATACAGACAGACAGACAGACAAAATTTCTAAAAACGGTATTTTTGGCTTCTATATCACTCATAGAGTCGCCTAAATTTTTTTTTAAATTTATATCCCATGTACAGACATCGTCCTATTACAATTTTATTATATATTATGTAATTATGTATAGATTCAAAAACTAATATCAGATAAGGATTTATATTTTTTAGAACACCTCATTAAAACCCAGTTAAACATATTCGTATTTTTCTTTTGGTTGCAAACGAGGACGTTACAAATTTACAGCAACTAAAGTTGCTAACTGCGAACTACGTAGTTATATTATATATCTAACGAGGCCACCTCTTTTCTAAATCACTATTTAGTAAACATCTTTCACTGATATCCATTTTGAATATATTCAAGTACGTACGAGAGACGAATGTTAAATCGTAACTTTTCTACCGTAGAAACTTCGTAACAAACACACAACAAAATAGGTATAAGTCATAGAACGTATTGGCACACACATTGAATGTTGAACTAGCTCCAACGTTTAGATTTGCACAGTTAGGTACATTCGCATAGATGTGATTGCAATAGAATTGTCGACAATTTATTTCGACTATTTAGCTATTGTTTATTTAGTGTGCGCGGTAATACGGGAATTATATTTATCGCCCGCGGCCCGCGAACATGTAGACGTGCATAGAGTTTACAAGTTTAGAGCGTGTACGCTAAAATTTATGCTTCAAAGATTTGTATGCCACAAATAAGGTTGTCAGCGTCTCTTATCTAAGGGATCGTTAATTAATTAGAGAAATTGAGCGGCCGCGGCGGTGCACGGGGACCAATAACTCGCAACCCGCCTCGTATCATAGCTTCGTTCACTTTTATTTATTTTTGCCACTCACGTAAGCTAAATAGTGTATGGCCAAATAGATAACTTGTAACAGGTATCTCTATGCAGTTTGTTGTACATTCTATATGGATTCGATCTCTCGATGTCTAGATTTAATTAGGCAGTCAACTTACGAAAGTCTTTTGAACATGGTAACGACAATGATTCAGAACGTTATGGCCCACTGAAAAAAGTCTTATCAGTGTAGCTGTAAATACCGTAATAATAAGAGATGTGAAAACGTATAATAGGATATGTAAGTTTAAATGTATCTTTAAACTCTTAGAACTTGATTTGTTTTATACAATATTCTGAATTCTTCCTAAAAAGGCAAGATTATGGAACTATATAAAGATTTTTTCCCTAATTGACGAATAACAAGGTGACCATTGTCGACATGAACGTGAAAAGTCACAGCAATAGTATGAGTACAATGAACTAACAATTTCAAAACAAAATATTTTAAACTAATTTTTTCTATTGCATATTTCCATAATACCGTAAAGAAGTGTGAATGTGTTAATTTTCCTTATCGTATTATCAAACACGAAACTAATGTTAATTGTGTTTGTAAAATACACATCAAAATTTATTGCGTATTCACTTTGTGCTTTTATTATATCAGGTAGACGATCCTCACGGGGCCCGTTAGTACTAATAGCATCAGTTTAATTAAAATCACACAAATTTTATGATAACACATGCCCCATGTTTATTATGTAATAGTACATTAGTAAAACATACGTATTAGTAGTAGCTGCTTTAAATGAATGGCACGTAAATACTACTTCTATCTAATCTACCTAAGTTTTATATTATGGATAGATAAGATTTGTTGATCGCTAGTATAAAAGCATCAGTGAAACTTTAGATACTTGACATTGATTGCACATCGGAACATAATAAGTGCCTGTTTTTAATAAATAATTGCAGTCACTCGTGTCAGGTGTATTTGACAGGGACATAAACAGAAATGTATCTTGAAGTGAGTACAAGCCGTCACAGAGACAACAAAACGCGCCAATAAAATAGTGGAGCATAGACAAAATGCTACAATAACATCAGAACGGGAACGAATCGCCAGTTTACGACATAAGCGCAACGAGCGAATGCTCTACAAATGAATAAGCCATCTGTTCTAATGGCTACAATTAAACATGGTCGTCCGAGCATCGGTCCGAGTGCTCTTAGCCTAACATCGGCTTGAAGACTCGATAGCATCGTTCATTAACCGAAAATATATTGTTCAGATCTGCAGGTACGTAACTCAAATACAATACCTTCTTCTTGTCTATATTAATATTATAAAGAGGTAAGACTTGTATTTTTGTGTGTTTGCTACGTTTTAACTCAAAAACTACTGGATCGATGTTAAAATTCTTTTACCATTAGAATGCCACATTATCCCTGAGTAACACAGGCTATATTGTAACCCGGAATTCCTGCGAGAACTCCGAAATTACAGCGGGTGAAACAGCGAGGAACTGCTAGTGGTAAAATAAACTTATTTCAGCCTTTGCGATGTGATGTACGTTTCTTTCAATTTATATTTTCAATACTTATAAGAGAATGTAAACGATCTGCAGACTCAGAGTAACCCATAAATGATTACCCTGCTACAAAACTTGGCGTAATCAATCAGGTTCCTTAACCATCAGACCTATGGTTTGCTCTTTGTCACTTTGGTGAGGTCGTATTGTCTTATTGGAAATAGTATTATCATTAACTGTACCCTAGATAATGTTCTGTGAAGAGTTTTTATCAAAAATCAAGTTGCTTTGTATAGGAGAACGCTTACCGGAGGATGCTTGTTTTTTCGAGTCCGCTGACCGCAGACACTGCCGAGTAAAGCATTCATATATGGCGAACTGTCATAATTAAAGAAAATAATGAGGTCCTTTCGATGTTTTATGTCGATACTGAGAATCGTCATAACTTAATGTCAATTTGAGGGACAACATCCCGATAGCGATTAAGTCCGGATATTTTGTGAAATTTTTTAAGCAGACTTAAACTTTAAACAAAAAAAGTCATTGAAACAGCTGAAATTTTATGCTGCTGAATTAAAGAGATAGAGATTATTGATAACATAAAGATATATAGATAAATATAGAGTTAGTGTTAGAAATTGGAAAACAAAATCAGTTAAAAGATGTGTGAGTAGCGCGAAATTACGCGCGCACCGAAAGACGTCGTAATGTGGTTCTACTAAACTTTCAATTCCATGACTTTTCACGCGCCGAATGCTATTCTATGCCTATAAATTAATTATATGGTTGTTGTTGATAGTTAATTTCACAAAAAGCAAGTGCACTGAAATTTGAATATAATGAATGATTAGATATGTAAAAACAATAAAAGACCCTCGTTTTTGCACCACGTTTATGATATCAAATAAATGAGAATTATTTACCTCATACCTTCTAATAATTAAATTTATATCGAGAGTAAGCAGGCTGCTGAGTATCAAGTGCGCAGCCGGCTCTCGCTTGACCCATAATTGCTCAAGTATTTTATTGCACTATCTCAGAAGTTTTATGTCATTCAATCCACGACTCTTAATTGAATAAGCGACATGAAATTTACAACCATCATACGTTTAACTCGTCCTAGTTAGGAATCTTTGATGTATTGAATGTTGTGTTAACTGTATGGGGACACTCAAACGCCATATTAAAAGTACAAGTTCATGTTCTGCAAGAATTATATGAAAAATCCAGAGATTACAATTAAAACCAAATTAGGTTTTTATATTTTTTTATTACCAACAAGTCTAATACTTAAATAATGTAACTTTTATAACCTAATACTATATGTGCTGTGCTGTTGGTGTGCCAATAAATAAATAAATAAAGTGTCTAAATTTAAAATTCTCAGTATCAGTATACAATAGTATCAAAACACAATTGCATACTTTCAAACGCTATACTGCCCCAACTGTACCTATACTTTCAAGTAGATGAGAAATATCCCAGCAATGATTGACAGTGAAAGAGTACTACATCACAAATAAGAATCTGCAGTAGCTTATTGATGTTTTCTAATAAACCCATAAATATTGATTTTAATTACGCGCTACGGTATAATGTGTGACGACAGCCTCGTAGTTGGTTGTGGTTTGACACCAACTCGACTATCACTCAAGCATCATTGCTTCAACTTGTATTATTATTATTATTCTTAACTAGGACATCTACAAATCGTATTCAGTTAAAGGGATAACATCGTACAAATTGCAAAAAATACCATGGGTTTCTATAAAACAAAAATAAATGCTATACTTATGGGTGCTTTATAAACTATCCCAAATTTTCCAAAATGAAAACAGAAACAACTAAATACTTATTCAATTTTGAAACGAAATTGTATTTTCTATAACCGCTCAAATGTAATAGAAAATACGTAAGGTGATGCCCTACCTTAAGTATTTAGTCTCTACCCGTTTGAGTTTCGAGTGTGGGTCACAGGTGTTGCGGGATTGCATCTCAAAAAATATTATAGAAATAAGAATTGTAATACTTTTCTTTCACCATTCTCTTTTTGGGATAATGTGTAGTTAGTTGTGTTTTAAAATAACAAAACTTATTGAGCGTCAGTAAAAAGTTATCCGAGAATGGCTTAAAAAACAAACAATGAAAGCTAAACTAGATATGTATTTATTGACTGATTTATTGGTATATATTGTAATTATATATATACCAATAAATCAGTCTCGTCTTGGTGTAATAGAGCGAAATTTAAACGTTACTGTTCCCTAAAGATTTAGGTCAGTTTCTTTAATGAACTTTATCTGTAATATGAATGTTACTTATTAGTATACACACTGACCTTCCGTCACCAAACTGATTAAAGTCAGGTCAAAAATGAAATCGAAAATCCAAATACATCCAAATAACAGCGCAGGCTTCACCCAATTAAAGATGAATCTCGGCGCGGATCATGTGACAACAAGCCTTGATGAAATATACCCAGTGAGGTGCAATCCAACCGAAGGGTTTTGATACTCGACGTAAATAGTAATTCTCTACAAATATATGTACCTAGGTATTACCTTCTACGAAACTTGCTGAAATTGTAACAGGCACGAACGCAAAAAAATTATGAAGAAATCACG
Organism: Zygaena filipendulae; assembly: GCA_907165275.2. Lineage (NCBI taxonomy): Eukaryota > Metazoa > Arthropoda > Insecta > Lepidoptera > Zygaenidae > Zygaena > Zygaena filipendulae. The sequence goes on from OU015649.1 coordinate 8,640,462, forward strand.
GAAGAAATAGAGAAACTAAGAAAATGTTTCTACGTATATTTTTCTTTATACATTGTATTGAAGAGTATCCGTGGAAATCCAGAAATTTGCACTATCCTACTAATATCATAAATGTGAAAGTGTGGATGTTTGGATGTTTGTTATTCAATCACACAAAAAAGGCTGAATAGATTTGGATCAAATTTGGCATGCACGTTGTCAGGGGTACACAGAAGGATATAGAGTACTTTTTATCCCGGAATTCCCGCGGGAACTTCGAAATTACCGCGGGTGAAACCGCGGGGCACAGCTAGTATAAGAAAATAAATATACATATACATATATGGATTTGTCTACCTATAGTATCTCTTATTTCAAAAAAGATCTGTGCTGTCTATTTATAAACTAATACAAATAAAATTAATGCTGTAAAACACATCTCATTTTCCTTAACTATTTACCTACTAAAGCTATGCCCCGCGGTTTTACCTGCGTGAGTTTTGGAATTCTCGCAGAAACTATTATTTTTAAAATAAAATTAGCTTAAGTTACTCCTTATAACGTCATCTATCTACCAGTGAAAGTCCCGTTAAAATCGGTCCAGCCGTTTTAGAGATTACTGGGACAGATACACAAACAGACAAAAAGAAAAAAAAACTTTTTTTATGTATAAGTACCGTATATACTTTCATAATATGCATTTAGTGAAATTCTGTTAATTTGGAAGTATTACCTACAAACAGACACTTCAATTTCATTTACAGTAGGTATAGATATAGATGTATATGTCGGGAATAGAAAGGAAGAGTAGTAGCAGATAACGGCAGATAGTTATCTGCTATTGCAAAGATAGCTGACTAACTGATGATGATAACATAACACAATGTAACTGAAGGTAGGGGTAGGTATGACCGAGACTATTTGCTGAGTGACACATCTAGAACGAACTAGAAACTATTACAATTAATCGCAACAACATAGTTAGAAGTTGTACACTATACCAGATATCCGTAGGGAACACGGGGCAGTGCCTGGGACTTGCGACCCAGGTGTAGGTTTAATGGGGCCCCTTTACAATGCATGAACGCTCACCTCCACTGCCCGTGCTCCCGACTTAAGCAAACCTCTGGAAACAACTAGATGACACAGTACACGTAATCACTATAGCCACACTAGATTGATACGACACTGATATGACACTATAACCGCTCTGAACTGAACACAAAGTAACAATGAATCGTGGCTTACGCATATCCGCGTTTTATATCAAGTTCTAACAAAGACGAGTCGGGCAATGGAGTGGAGCGGGGGAACGAACGTACTACAACCGCTATTAGTCGGCGGGAAACGTTATTGATAACGAAACTACCCTCTCGCCGACACGGCCATACTGACATGCGCACGTCCTCGGGCGCTGAAATCACAGGAAGAAATCCGAGATAGAAAACTAATATGAACGCTCGTTCATCCTGACATAATATCTCACTCTCAACATCACTCAAAAACACTCGTACAATCTAGCTTTCGAAACACTCAAAAACTCCGCGCACGACATGCCGCACCCAACACGCCGCGCCCGTGCCGAACACGCCGCCCTCGCTGACAAACTACTCCTGAGAATGCCACCAATACAATAACTATCTCACCGATTGTAAGATCGCGCGAACACCGTTGACGTTTCGAATAGTCTCAAAATCTTAAAGTTAATCAAAGTACTCTAATTCTTACTAATGTTAAGAACGGATTCAACTGGGCAAGGTAACAAATTCATATTAACCACTTATCAAACTCTACTATGTAGAATACAAACTCTCAAGTAAGATCTCCAACACCACGGCTTCTTTGCCGACCGGCAACATCATTGCCCTCACGTCCTGCATAAGGACCGTTAGCGTATCTCTACCATAGAGCAGCTAACCCGTGTGCATCACCCGCTGACTGCACATCGTACGGTCTCCAAAGACCCCGACCTCCGCCAGAATCATACGCGCACCGCGCACCCACGGACTACTTGAGCTACCTCAAGAGAAACCGATTTCCACCGGGCTACGGCTACGTAATAATTACTGGTACGGTCGAATATTGTACGGTCGTTAGAGATATTTACTTGAGTTTTCGAAACCACTCACAACCCAATAAAAATCGTAAAAATTAAAACTAAGGTGTAGTTCCAACCTGACAGATCTACTTTAACAGAATACCTCGTACCTACTAAATGACGTTTATGATGATATACCCTGCGATTACAAAAACGATTAAATTCTATAACCATCCGAATTTCTAGAATTCACGCTCAGACAAAACCTGAATAACGACTGCTGGGTACGTGGGTAGTTTTCAAATCATTACTAGAACAACTTGAAATTTTAGAATTCACACGCATCGAAATTCTAATTTCTATAACGAACTACTGTGGGTAGATTACAAGTATCTCCCTTAGACAAAGGATTAAAGTTGAAACTCGCAAGATTTAAACCCCGTGGTTGGAAAACCAGTAATAAGTAACAATCACGGCGTTTTAAATTGAGTAACACCACTTAAAGAACACTGTACACATCACATCGCGAAACAGTTCGGTAGGAATATGACAACACTTGATGGACAATGGTATCGAAACCTTTGATATTAAATCACAAAATCACATTTCTCACTTAAAGAGGCGATGACAATGCTCCTACAAACACGACTATCGCAACGTTGTCAGGATTTATGTAAAACATAATACTTGACCGAGAGAGACCGCACATAAAAAACCTCAATGGCAGAAAAGTGGACGCAAGTAATATCCCAATTCTGATGTCGGAAATAGAAAGGAAGAGTAGTAGCAGATAACGGCGGATAGTTGCAGATAGCTGACTAACTGATGATGATAACATAACACAATGTAACTGAAGGTAGGGGTAGGTATGACCGAGACTATTTGCTGAGTGACACATCTAGAACGAACTAGAAACTATTACAATTAATCGCAACAACATAGTTAGAAGTTGTACACTATACCAGATATCCGTAGGGAACACGGGGCAGTGCCTGGGACTTGCGACCCAGGTGTAGGTTTAATGGGGCCCCTTTACAATGCATGAACGCTCACCTCCACTGCCCGTGCTCCCGACTTAAGCAAACCTCTGGAAACAACTAGATGACACAGTACACGTAATCACTATAGCCACACTAGATTGATACGACACTGATATGACACTATAACCGCTCTGAACTGAACACAAAGTAACAATGAATCGTGGCTTACGCATACCCGCGTTTTATATCAAGTTCTAACAAAGACGAGTCGGGCAATGGAGTGGAGCGGGGGAACGAACGTACTACAACCGCTATTAGTCGGCGGGAAACGTTATTGATAACGAAACTACCCTCTCGCCGACATATAGATATACCTAGATGTATAGAAAATATAGATGTAGGTATAGATAGATATTTCTAAATTCACTCGCAACTCAAATTAGAGAGTTTTTTTTTTTTAACTGACAACTATTATTAAATCAAGATCGCTGTAGCTTCTATTCATTTTACATGAAAAAAGGGAACTAGATATATATCAATACTAACTTTTAATATGGTCGTGTTCAGTATGAGCTATCGAATTTTTATTATAATGAGCGCTAAGAGTTGCTCTTGTATATCCCAAAAAGGCTGAATGTTTCATGGCTTGACTCATATTTTACTCTCATCCAGGGAGTCGGAGCAGACATATAAATCAAAGACATGTTTGCGAAAAAGGCAGCCGCTCTGCACGTCTCTGTAATTGCCACAAAAACACGGCTTGTGTGATTTTTGAAGACGTTGGCAAATTTCAGTATAATTTCTTTGCAACAACGTAGGTACATACGATGGAGTAACTACGCTGGGCGGGTTAAAGTACGTTCTTGAAACAGATTCTTACGCTGCAGTTTATTCCGGAATATACCTCTAGACAGACACAAATAAGAATTTAATTGAAGTGAAATGGAAAAAAAATGGGGAAGCTTTTTTGTACCTATGTTACATAGAACGCGTAAAATTTTTCATGGTGACGTAGTAATTGGGTCGAATGTTTATAGGCGTTACGGATGTGGATAGTGTCAGCTTGGACGCCAGTTCAAGTCGCGGTTTCTCAAAGAACTTGTTTTTTTACAGGTTTCACTTCTGACTTAGGTTCACATGCATAAATGTGTTCAAATAATCAATAATAAAAATAATCTACTTCGCAACACACAGATCTAATTGATCCCACACTAAGCTATAAGCTATAATATACCCAGACTGGAAAATGGAACCCTGTGTTCATCACACAAAGTCCACCCCCACCGGGAATCGAACACGGAACCTCTTGATTAGCGGGCAGGCATGGTGACCATTGCGCCAATCGGGTCGTCAATCAAGCTGTTAGCAGAAGTGATAAAATAATTCAATAGCTTTAACATTCATTTGATAGCTTGCCTATATTAGAAATCTCTTCCTTTAGTTGATATCTTCATAAAGACAAAACATGGGACCGTAGGCAGGTAGATTAAAGTTGGTTCGTTGAGTCGCATGATTAGCGAAGTCTGCGCAGATCTCTCAATGGCACGGAGCTCGCTCGCTCTCGGGTGCGTCATAAATTTCCACTGATTGGATTAATCTGATTTGGATGTCAATTTTGCAAGCAAAGTACAGACTTTTTGTAAGAGAAACACAATGATGTTTTCTTCGAAGGTTTATATATTCTGCCCTTGATGCATAATAACGAATACATTAAAACAGGGTCGATACTAAACCTATCGACGTATATATACATATAAGTTGGTGCTATTTAAATTTTTCAGTAAGTATTACTTATACTTATAACTCTGAATTTATTTCCTCTGAATGGAAATTTAATACAACAAGCAGTAATTAAATCAATAACAATTATTACGGTCATAACTTCGCATTCTGTTATTTGTTCCACACATCTGTGTGAAATCGGATATTCGTTTACGTATGGTGTTTATGCCATTTTAATTTTATTATTGGCATTGGTTACAAGATGAAATTGATGAGCAGCTGCGGAGCAATTATGGTTGGTAGGTGTTATTCAAAAATTGCAACAAATTTTAGTTCATAAATTTACTGTATAAGGTTAATTATGCTAGGAAAAATATCTCAAATTTGAAAGTTTATCATTAATGATTCGGGTTTGAATAACATTCACGATATAACATTCCTCTGCGTTCACTTGAATATTTTATATTCCAGCGTCGTATAAGTTGCGCAGCGTTCGCATTGAGAATGTTATGATTGAATTATGCAACGTCTTTGCCTAGTAGACTAGTTCTATAATTTATCTTAAAATTTATGGGCACAGGCTCCTTGCTCTCTTAGAAACAAACGAGCATATTTCCCACATCAACATTGATTGCGATATCGCACTGAACGATGGTATTTGAGTGCTTACGTACTAATTTAACCTTATACAAGAGAGCTTGCAGTGCCATGAACTATAGACTAATAGTAAGTCTATACAGACTTGCAAATGTTGCGTGTAGAAAAGGTTTATTTTGTTACTCCTTATGTAAGTTGTTTCAAAGTCTATTTTTCAAAATAATATTCTTAAGAAGTAATCAGGAAAAGATGCTAGCTTAGACTGTTGAGTATACAAATCTTCAACATTGTATCTCTTCCCCTTAACTCTCTTTATTCAAAGGAACATTGTCAAGAGAAACGTACGATTATTGTTGTGTTTCTTATGGATTGTGTTTCGAAAATATATAATTCAGCCGCGTTAAAGACGGCTCCACTATCTTTGATTCCGTGCTTTATCAACTCGTGTGAGCAAGCGCAGATATCGGTTTGCTCGTAATTTAATTTAGTACTTAGCTACGGAGATTATTCTTATCATTTATTGAGTCACTAACTGATCTCCCGTGGATTCACCTGCGTCAATTTTGGAATTCACTCGGCTAATCGGGACGAAAAGTGGAAAAAGTTACTGCAGCTGAAAGAAATTTTGGAATTCGTTCAGTCGTTTCAGGGATTAAAGGATTATCCTCTATTTCCAAACTCATAGACGTTACATTTTCACATAGTAATAATATTACTGTAGAGAAAGGCAGAATTATGAGTAGGTACTACATACTTATATTTAATGTACCTATATATGCTGTCTATCCGTTCGCACGATCTGCGACCAAAAAATTCAATCAAATTTTGTGATGATGGTAGTTATAAATTATCTGAATTCATAATAGTCGGCGATGTTTCTTTGTTATCATAAGAGAGGCATGGTGACGGCATTCCGTCGGCGTAATTATGCAAAAAGCTGGACAGTGGCCATGGTGGCGGCAGTTCTTTGACAACGGCATCGTTAGAGTTGACATAAACAAAGATTTATGTGATTGATTTATTTACGAATATGAATAATATCTGCCATCTAAAAGCTGAATGGCACAATAAAAGGATATGGTTAGGTTAGAATGTTATGCCTAGCTCGATGCACGCTGGTTCAAAGTAGCATCAAAATAAAACGCAACTTTTGAGAGATTCATTTCGTATAATAAACTGTAATTGTCGGAATAAATTTGTTGTAAGGTTTGAATGGACTATGCATATGGCATGAAAATATGTATGAAAATATGTATAAACAAGGTGGTTAAATTAAATCATAAATTTTCCTTAATTTTATTTTTTACCACACCACCATATATTTAAGTATGAATGATTAGTAATCTGCCTAAATGTTGATTAACAAAGCATATCAAGCGTGTAAAATGAAATATGATTATCAAAATGATTTATTGCATTTTATTGATTTTCAAAAAAGGAGAAGTAGAGACTGAATTGCCCCCAATAGGCAGGTATATATGTATCAGATATTTATGTGATACTTAGACTGCAGATTTAATAAAACTAAAAGGATTAGTAGGTAAACAGGTACCTACTTTATAGACGTGGTAAAGTATCAATGGGAATATTTCAAAAAAGTTTCCAAATGTCCATTGCCTAAACAAGAGCAAACACACGCATATGAACAGTGGTTAAATTAGCAGACGATGCGGGCTTCTTTGCAGTGTTTAAATTGGCAAAAAGTCGAGACAAGTCTCGAGTGACACCGATCGCGGAGGCATCAGCGAAACAGGTGTTATCATAAACATACATTTTGTTATAAAAACAAAATAATTTTCATGACTGACCGGTAGGCGCGAACCGCCGACCGTGTTGCCGACACAATGGCGATTTTATAGTTTTTTTGGCCCTTTCGTTGCCGTAAAGGCCGACGATATTAAATTTAGTAAGCGGGGAGGTGTCTGAAATCTCACGCAGACGTGCGATCCGCCACACATATTTTCATCTGCACAAAAAGCGGAACTATAGCCATAAATATGTCCAAATAAACATTAGGTAGCCGCCGACAAACTGAGAGGTTCTACTTAAGGTTTGTTTAATCCCAATTAAATGCCATGGAAAATATAAATAAACAAATACCTGCACTTTACGTCAGTAAAATTCGAAAAAAAGTATTTTTTTTTTGACCTGGCAAATCCCGAAGCTCACGAAGAGCGATATAAAATTTGATTGTATCTTGTATAGTAGGTATAGGTATGTACTTCTTTATGTATTATCTTGTTAGGATAAGACTGGTAAGTAGATATATCAAGTGAAGTAAGTTTTGATTTGGATATATTTAAAACCAGTTTCACTTATTCGTAAAAGGCAAGAAATCAAAACATACCATAGCAGCTTGGAAATGTAATGCCGTGCGGCATTATATGCACTAACAACGCGCTGCGCCCGCGCCCGGTGAGAGCGCGAGCGTTCAAATGACAGTCGGCTGCCCGGGCGATAATATGTGTACATATGTAACATTAAACTGCAAAAATAAACGATGCTTTCACACTACATGGGTTTAAGAACAAGTTTTTCCATAACACAAAAGACGACACTGAATAGTTATAGCTGCTCGCGACCTCGTCGCATAATCCAATAAAACAATACGCGGAATGTACGAGTACAGTCAGAGTAACGTATAAGTATCTTGCCGAATGCAACATGTTCGGTTTTATGTATATGTCGTTATATCGCACGTTGGAAAATATACCTACGGTTATAAGATGAAATACATGGTTCTTCAGGATAACAAAAACTAACCCTCGATCTGATTTCAATTGTAACAATATCTGAGATACGTATGTTATTTAGTACTTTGAAAATTCGTATTTTTTTTTTCATTTTATATTACACTCTCTATGTGAAGACTAAATTACTAATTAATATAATACTTGACTCTACATATTAACATGCATAGAACGTAAAAAAATTTTCTCATCAAAAGAAATTATTTCAGATTCACAAACCACCCATTTTCGATTTATTACGATACTAGCTGTTCCCGCGGTTTTGCCCGTGTTAATTTCGGAGATCCCGCAGAAATTCCGGGATAATAGTAGGTACCCTATTTCCTTTTCTGTACACCTGACAACGTGTATGCAAAATTTCATGAAGATCGTTTCAGCCGTTAGGGCGTGAATGCTTCACAAACAAACAAACTCACTTCCGCGTTTATAGTAGATAAGTGTTGTTCGCAGTGTTGATAGGTATTGATAGGTATTTATCTCAGTGTAGACAGAGAGTCAAATAATTTAACTTATAATGGATTTCATGTTTATAAATAATCAGATCTCTGGATCTTATACGTATCTATCTATATTATGTCGTTAGTAGGTACCTACGTTAAAAGTAAAATTTTAGCAGGCAACGAAAGTGACTCGCATACATAGGTAATAATTGCACTATAAATCTAATACGACGGGTTATACATAGAAGTTAACAATATCATAATGTTTCTTATTGACTTATTGTTAGTTAAAAAACATTTTGTCCAACTGTACAAAATAAAATTGGCGACTGAATCTCAAAACGTATGAATTTGATTCAATGGAGAAGCAAAAGCGGCTTCTCTTCTGTTATCACAGAGGGCTGCCACCGGGGCATTCTGCGGCGATGATATTTTATTTTTAATATTTTGTATCTGCAATATGCGGACTCTGACAAAAATATTCCGTCATAATATTTTGCTTTTAAACAAAAGAATTTTTGGCCAGCGAATATTTGAATAATGCATAGTGTTCTCAAAAAAGTATGTAGGTACAAAGAATATAAACTAATAAGTATTCAAATACAAAATACTCGAAATAATCATACGTATTTAGGATATTATGGTATTTCGAAGGCCTAAAAATATTACTTTTCTGCATAATCTCTACTTTTCTGAGAGTTAGCTATTTTATACAGTCAAGAACAGAAGTGCTAGAGGGTAGGTACATCCAAATTATAGATAGACTACTTTTGGTCAGATGTTTAATTCTTGCTTAATTGTCAGTAAACTTTTCCTTGCTGTTACAAGTCATAAAGTATTTGAGTATGTGCATGCTGGTTTTGTCTTTGTGTAGATATCAAGTGTGGGTGAAATCGCTGGGAACACAACGGGCAACAGTCTCCCGATTATTTTGAATTCTATAGGTACGTTGGAAAATAGGTTTAACAAATGTGTAAGCCCTGAACGATCCATTATTCAAGTGGCCGGTAACACGTGTTGTGTGCTCCCGCGCTACCCGAGACGCTAGTTTTACGATACCTTTCCATAATTGTTCTAATTTTATACACTATCTCTAGCAGTTGCTTGCGACTCCGCTCGCGTGATGTTCGGAAGTAGTTTACCGCTACTATCACACGCATAATTTTTTTACGTTTTAAATGCAAGTTTCCTAATTATTTCGAAATACACCGATGCATATGCGTGTGGACGTTTTTACCATGTTTACATACCACAGTTCCGTAACGGTTGAATGTGGATTTACAAGAAATCCTTAGGACTATTAAAATACGAAATTGAGTTTTTTTGTTTATGGACCGATCATCATGAAATTATGCACGATGTCTGCAGGGCTACAGAGAATAACATACTAGGTTACTTTTGTCCCGGAATTACCGCGGGAACTTCGAAATTAACGCCTTTGAAAATCGGTGGCAGTATATTTATATTGATTCAATGAAATATTCGGCGACCATTTTTGTTATTTTATGAACAATCAATAAAGATTTCTGAATCAGAAGTGTACCTGAACACTTACCTTAAATTTCAAAATAATAATTCTTAGTTTAAATATTATAAAACTGGCTCGTCTTGTCTACGCCTCGAGAGATTTATCTCCATTATTTCTCTTTTATTTTCATTCACACGACTCGCCGACGTTTGCCCTTTCCTTTTGTCAAACACAAGTTTCTATTGTATGTGTTGCCATTGGTATTCTATACCACCTTGGTTTTAATTTTGGACATTAGTTTTTTCAAATATAGCTGCAGAGAAGTTTTGTTGTGTAATTGTTTTACTTATTCATCTTAAGCAATTATTGGATGCCAATAAGTGTTACGGATTATATTTTTGGAAATTTTTGTGATGCAGTTTTATAAAAGTAGAATATGCGAAAATGGCAAAATAAATAAACTGAAGTAGGTATAAAAGAAGAAGAAGTATAGAAATAGTTATTTGTGCAACAAGAGAGCAAAGTCATTTCTTGCTGCGAGTGCTGATTTTGAATCCTGAACAAGCGAAGGATTTGAGTGTGGCGAGGGATTCAAAGGCATGAGATGCAAATAACTTTGCTCTCCTGTAACACACATAACTTTTCACTTCAGCAGCGAGAACACTTTAGGAGATAATAGTTATTTATAGGTTAAATATCAGTTTTATTTGCAGTAAATACTTATTTTCGTTTAAATACAACAATAAGTTGAAAATTCAATAAATTACATTAAAAGACATAATTATCTTTTTGCAAAATTTCTTTAGTAGGTACAAATTTCCGAACGTGTTTGTCTTTGAGGTCGAATTCATAATTGGAACTTCGAAAGGGCTGGTCTTTGTCTCTCTCTCTCTTTCTAATGGCGGGAAAGAGATAGAGTGTAAACTGAATAAGATATTCGCGGCTTTCTGAAAACAAAAATTAAAAAGTTACTTTGTCTCACTCAGTGAGCAAAATCGCATTTTGCTCACTGATTTCAGGCAGCAAAACCTTCATGTTTGAGCTACTGAAGTGAAAAATAAATAAAATAACTGTCATCTCAATCAAAAAAATGTTCCTTACGGCCGCACTCGGAGTCGATTTTAATGATTATTTAGTTAAGTATAGATTTTTAAAACAAAATTGCCGCAATCAGAGACGTTCAGTAAATTAATTTTAATTGGCATTTAATGAGATGTAACTTAATTAGTTAAATGCCAATTAACATTAATTTATTAAACTTGTCTGATTGCGGCAATTTTGTTTTAAAAATCTACATTTAACTAAGTAACCATTAAAGTCGACTCTGAGTGCGGCGGTTAGATTTCTATCCCATTTCGGATATTAAGCATCGATATAGGTATACCTATTTGTTGTTGTCAGTTTGTCAGTAGGTAACGGTTTTCAGCAAATCATAATACCTACTAGTAAAAATGTCTAGTATAGGTAGTACACTGAAGTTTGAGAAAAAATAATGATCCTTTGATCATCACACACCAAGACGACTCACACCTGTTGTTGACTTAGCGAATGATTCGATTAAATTTTAAATCAGTCGACAACATTTTACCTATGCGGTGAAAAAGCAATTAATCACCAATTAAAAATATACACGTTAAAGTATTTTTACGCGGTTGTTCCCTGAATAAAGACGTGTCTACTGCGAAACATCTCGGCGTGGCATGTACCTATAGAGATTCCACGCGAGCGGTGGAACCGAGTTGAGGGTGCTGGTTAATTGCGGTGTACGCAGCGCACGTAGCGCTGGTGACATGTCACAAGACGTCTGCCACCGGCATCGGCGATCCCTCGACGAATTCCGACGTGGAGGAGCGAAAAAGACACGAGCCGAGCATGCAACGATAAAAAGTAGCGGAGCGAGAGCTGCGCCGCGGGAGGCGCTGCAGAGAGTGCGCCCGCGCCGGTCGCCGCGCCGCGCCCGCCCGCTGCTCGTCTACCGGCCACAGCGTGTACTTAACAAATGAATTAAACTAACTCGACGATATCCTTAATCGGATTTTTATCTATCTATCTCTAAACTAATCCATTGACACTTAAATGTCATAAATATGGTACATTATATTATTGTCAGGAAAGGACAACAACTGTAGATATGCGCAACACGCCATTCAAGAACGACTTTGATAATGATATTTTTTTTTAAATGAAATCGTTAGTTTGGATTCAGCGAAACGTTTAACGTATGCGTTAAAGAAGACAAAGTGTAATATTTCCCGGTATCGCATCTGTATCTGTTTGTTTTGGGACATGGCGGCGAAGTGCCGGGGCCGGTCGCCGCGCGCCGCGACTCACAAAAACAGAGCCGTCTGGTGCGCGGGCGCAGCGCGCGCACGCGTCGCCGCCGTCCTGCCGCCGCCGGAGCGCCGCGCGCCGCCGTGCCGTCACGCAAACGCAACGCGCCCGCCACACTGCATGCAGAATAACAAAACATTGAACAACTTAAACCAATCAATCAAAAGGTTAAACACGAACAAGTAAATCGACATCTCAAATAAAACTCGTGACGAAACCGTTTAAATAATCATCATTACAAGTTAAGCTTTCCGAAATTGTGGAAAGGTAGCGCGGAATAGTAATGTTTAATTTTAGTGCAATGGTAATGAGAACAGACGCCGCCGTCATACAAATCGCATAATATAACGGATCGACCCGATTATTTCTATTTCACGACTGTTTAATAGCAATGTTAAAACTCGACGAAAGCAAACACGCTCGCTCTGTTTATCGAATATTTTACGATCTTTACCGGATTCATTTAAAAATCACTGAGCTTTGTGAAGGATTGTTTGATTTCAGTGGCTAGATTTGCTGTTACAGATATTTATATCACTTAGCGTTTTTCACCATTCTGATTTACCTGCGTATGAGTTTGTACAGATTCCACTGTTTATAATACACCAATACTTTATTTCAATCAAATAAGATTTATCGAGGAAAAATAGTTTGGCAGAGAAGCATCGACGATCGATGCGGTCTGCACAAGTTGGTATTTTGTTATCAAAAAGTATGTTACATTGATAGATGTATCCTATATCCATCAATAACTCCTACGCAGATTTTCAAAAACGTGTTATATACCTAATATCCTATAGGTTTTCCCTTGGAAAATGTAACACATGTAAGAGTTTAAGAAAAAAATATAATACATGTAGCGCCTGCACTCGTTGCAAACTTCATATACCTATGTGCCACTTTCTTGGACTTTATGCTCCCAGTTCCGTTAGTTCGTGTGCCTCATTTCTGTTGCTGTTCACTAAAATTATACTCCCAAGTTTCAACTTGTCAAACGAAGCAGGAATAACTAAGAAAAATGCCATAATATTAAGTAAAGATTTTAAAATATAATACTTAACATAGTGAAATCTATTTCTTTTGTGTAAATCAAAATTTACCTTCTATAATCAATTATTGAAATGACTGTACAATGTTATGATAAATGATGTCCAAACAAAATATTATTATCTATCTACCTAATGCAAGTCTAAATTTCAACCGCTATAAGTCCATTTTTTATATTATAATAATTAAACAGTGACCTGTTAACACATTGTTTTATTTAGGTTAATGTGGTTTTTGTGTTTGCAGGTTGACGCTTCCGTTCAAGTGACGAGTGCATTTGATAGTGATCGGACTCGTTGATTTCACTACACAGTTTGTCACTCACCAAATGTTATATTATGCATGAATTAATACACACAATATAATACGAGCACCAATATCTTGACACACTAGCACTTTAACATGCTTCCACGACTTTAAAATTAATAGTAAAATAGATAGCGGCGGTTGTTTGTGTTTTACGCATGGGAGTCGTGCATAATGTTCTGAGATAATTTACATAAAGGTTAGCTTGTTTATTTTATACGATATAGTTGTGTGCGTTGGAAAATTTAGTTTTTTCTTTTTTATTTTAAATTAGAAATTCAAAGTTCAAACTTATGCAGGTTGTTTTCGCTATAATAATAATCTATACTAATATTTTAAAGAAGTGATTAAATTTGTGAGTTTATGACATTGTAGGGGGTAATATCTGGATCTACAGAACCGATTTTGAAAATCCTTTCACTTGTAGGAAGCTACGGGAGTTCAAAATGATATAGGGTACTTTTTATCCCGAAATTCCCACGAGGAATTCCACAATTATCGCGGGTGAAACCGCGGGGGACAGCTAGTGTTTTATATACTTTAAATTGGTAATTGGTAAGTAGGTATTACTTCTGTGAGTTTCATGTTACTTATATTAATTTGTATTACTGTATGAATTTTTATTGAATAACAAATAACTCGGTAATCTATCAATCTAATATATATATAAAAAATAACTCGGTAATCTATCTATCTAATATATATAAATCACGTGTCACGTTGTTTGTCCGCGATGGACTCTTAAACTACTGAACGGATTTTGATACAATTTTGTAACCATCTATAATATGGTCCAACTTAAAAGATAGGATAGTTTTTATCCCGGAATTCCCGCGGGAACTCCGGAATTAATGCGGGGAACTGCTTATCACCGTAAACAACAGCACTTTTTTCCAGAATTACCCCAGGAACTCCGAAATTACCGCGGATGAATTCGCGGGGGACAGCTAGTTATAATATAATACTATAGGTACTTATTTTACTATTTTTAGTATACCGTTTATACCAACATAATTATGTAGGTACTCATACCTATAGATATCCCTAAATTGGTATGTTGGACTACCTATACCAATTCATATTTTGAAATAAGAAAAAAAAAACATTTTTAGATGAACATCATCCGGTATGTACCTACTCATTTCATTATGCTGTTTAAATATCTGTCTGGTAGATAAGCATAAAGAATACCTACAAACTTACACCTACAAGAAAGTAAGCAGGTATAGATACCTACCAACATTAACATATACTTAGTCATAATATGATTTAGGTGGGTATATAAACGTCTCTTTTCGCAAATAAATTCAATTTTAGCTTACTTTTCAAAGTTATTCTATGACGTGATACTCTCGATTGAAGTTCATAATATATTATAACGAATTTCAAATAATTAAAAAAAATTGTTCTTTTATTCATAAAAATGCTGCGATGAAAAATTCATAAAACAATTAAGTTTTTGTGTTCCGGAAATCCGAACAATTGTGACCTGTGTTTTATGTTATTAAACTCGCACCGCTTTTGTTTTGATATAATAAAAAAAAAATTATGCAAATCGATCGCGATGCGACAGGATGTTCATTTCGGTTATAATGATAACGTATTTGCATGTAAATACGAATTCATATGTTGGTATCCGCGGATGTTACAAATACATCGCAGTAATTTGCGTCGTCATAGCGCCCATTACGAGCTACCGATTCGAATATTTAAATAAATTTATGCGAGTGCTTATTGTTTAACTTCCGTTTCATATTTTTTTGTGTTTTCAATTTGTAAAGATATAGGTAATATAACTAGAGTGTAGGTAGATACTATTCTGTAGGAATATACTTTGCTTAAAAAATTCTGTTTTTGTTTGAATAATGATATTACCGATCTAATAACTGTGTAATATGTATAGGTATATATTATATGCACCTTAAAATTCTAAAGTTAACTTTAAAATAAAATAGTAACTTTTTATCATTACGAAGGAAAGACTTCCCGAATCACTTTAAGGCAAGTGACGATGATAATTGATTCTGTAAGAATAAAAAAAAAATATAAGAAGATAGATACAATATTTTTTCTATCTATTCCACTTTTAAGAAACTGGAACATCAATATAATTTATTTTTCCTAGTCATCCCTGGTTACTCGAAACATAATAATAGGTACACAGTTCTGCTATTCCCCAACAGGTAGCGCTGCCAGTCGCCACCAGTAGATCGCTGTTAAAATACATCGAGATACATAACATTAATACAATTAGGTGTATTAAAATGGTTAATAATTTAAATGTATAAATTAAGTTTTTCCACTGTGGTGAAGTGGGTCATAACTTTGATGGAATAATAGAATATAGAGTACGTGTCTATCGATAGTTTATTTTATTGACTGTAGCTGGAAACACATGGTCATTGTTCCAAGAGTAAGTGAGGGTCACGTCACGACTCATGTGCGACATGGTCTGCACGGTGCAGCTGGATGCGACTCAGTGAAACACTGTGCAGTTCGGTGCAGCACAGTGCAGCTAGCTGCAGGCCGTACGCCCCCGACGCACCGACCCGCCCCTTGGCCCACCGCCCGCACCCCGCGCCTCCACTACACCGCTCCTCTCGCTCCTACGGCGACCTCACTTCACTTGTTTTGATGTAAGGTGTCCGGTGGCCACTATGCAAAACTTTATGCCCCGTACACACCGACAGAGGTGCGAAATGTTCTATCCCTTTCGCGTTTGTAAGTTACGACGGAGTTTTGTGTTTACATTGTTAGTTCACCTCAACATTCTGTTGTTGGAAAGAAACGATCTTTTATTTGCTAGAAAGGTTAAGGGAAATGGTTTTTTAGAAAGTTGCATTACGTACCTATATAGCGCTAAATCTTTACATCTTGTTGTATAAAACCGAAAAGTCATTGGTTCACTAACTAAACACAAAATCTCGAAAATTGACCTATCAAGCCGGTAGTTTAGGTTTATACATATATACCTAGGCGACGAGCTAAGAACGAATGTTAAGGAGTTCCAGCAAGAATAACAAAAAAATAAATTTTTAAAGTGGGTGAAACCACAGGGAAAAACTAGATAGGTAATACCTATATAAAAATCTAAACCATATATTTCTCTCGCAAAATCTCGAAAATGGCTCGACTGATTTGAACTTTTTTTGTTGTGTTCATAAATATCAGGAGAAGGATTGTATTAAAGAAAATTATAGGATTTACTTAACATGAATTCCATAACTCACGCGGGTGAAATCGCAAGTACAGCAGGCTCCCTAAAGATAACTTAAAGTCATGGAGTTAAAATGATTGCTACAGATTGGATTATGTCAATAAAAAAATTACAATTTAATATTTCCTTTTAAATATATTCTAATTTGAAATTCAGTTCTAGTTCTAACAGGTGTGAAAAACAATAATTCGACATGCTTTGGCATCTATCAAGCTAGATATAACTTTTTATTTTATTTTAGCATCTACCTACTCGTCTATAAGTATAGGTACAGTATTCCAAATCACGTTTTGTATAGCATGCTAAATAGAATTATTTGTATTGAGTAACCCGGCACGCGTCTAGGTAAATTTTTTATTCGACCTATCACGTCCAGTAAACCTCGGTTACGGTGAGTTGATCAAAAACTATCGTTTCTCTTATTATATTTAGTTCACGTGAAATAGATGTTAGGCAGTAAGGTAGAAGGTTTTTAAATAGGTATACATAGTTTGAAACCCGTTGTCTTGAATATAAACTTTAAATCTTAAAAATTAACTTGTATAAATACCTATTATTGCCTAAATATATTGTGCCACAATTAATGTTTTGTAATAAAAATATATATACTTACCTACCTAATTATTTAGGTAGGTAGGTACCTAGGTATCTAACTAGATAGGTAAATTGAAAGTCATCTATTAATAAGTACACTAATAATTTCCGGAGCCACGGAACCGGTTCTAAAAAACATTTCACTTATAGGTAGTATATCTATATATTGTAGTAATATATACATATGTAGTATAGGTATGTAGTATAGTAAAAATTCTTGCGGGAATTTCGTAATCTGACATTAGCGCGTGTGACACCGCGAGCGACAAACTAGTCAACCAAAAAAATAGTTTTTTTTTTAATTTATTTAAAGACATCATATTTACTAAATACGAGGTAGGTACCTACCTACTCTCATCCAAACTGCAAGCAAAAACAGTTTATCGGCAGGCACGTTCTCGCTTACTGCTAATCAAATACACTTTAGAAAAATTAACAGAGTGCAAGTTAAACATTGGTAGATGAGTTTTGCAAGATCCACTACATTAAATATAGTATTAACAGCCAAACCAGAAATGAAAATGGGCTTGATGACAGGGTATTAAAATCAAAAAGCGATAAAATATCCAAAACATCCATCTATAAAGTTTAAAAATTTCTTATGATGTAAAAACCATAGAACAGTATTTGAAATTTAAATGGCTTATGTTTAACTAATCACCTGATTTAGTGAAATATCACAGGCAAAAATAGTAAATGATCACCAGAATTAAAACCGCATTTTAATTTAAAACTATAACCAAATTTTGTACATTTTGCTGTCCTATGACTTCAAATAAATCATAGTTGACCCAAAAATAGTAAATGATCACCAAAATTGAAACCACAGTTTAATATGAAATTTTAACCAAAGTTTGAACATCTTGCTATCCTATTAAAGCAAATGACTCCAAACAAATGATTGTTGACCCAAAAATAGCTAATGAATACCAAACTATTAACCATATTTTAATTTAAAATGACATGCAAAATATTTAACATCATTTTCCTATTAAAGTGAATGACGCTTTTTAAATATTTTTTTTACTCAAAAAGAAAATAAAGTCCTAGTTTGAACCTTACTAAGCTCTGATCTTATTATGTATCTAAATTCTAAATTAAAACAAATAAAAGTCATACAATTTTAATAAGGCTTTTATTAAAATTAAAAGAAACATAAAAGTCAGTATCCTTCTTAAACTGGTGCGGGGTTACGGGAGGGGCTTGTAAGCCGAAGACATAACCTAATATGGTATCATTTTACATTATTTGGTAATGCGAAAACATTTTATTGCAATCATAGTGATTTAATTGGGCAAAAATAACGCATTAATATTCTCGTTGAAATTTGGTGGTAATTTACTATATTTGGTCTTTGAATACAATTTAAAGTGCAGTCGTGACGAAAACAGCTGGAGCTATTGTTATTTTAGACTTTATTTTTTGGTGTTAAGTATATGTTTTTGGTAAAACAACTTAGGGTATCAAAGTATTTTCTGGTGGTCATAATATTTAATCCCAATTTAAATTAATCATTTTTATACACAGCTTTTGCCCGCGATCCGCGTCTCCGCGATTTCAACAACTTTACATTTCGGAGAGTGATAAGAATAAAGTACCATATGGTATTGGATTGTGTGAATTTCGAGACCACTTTGAGAACTATTTTTTCCGCGATAAAAAGTGTCCTAGGTAAATATAAAAGGGGTTATTGTATCTTCCTGTTAGTAAAAGAATTTTTCAAATGTGACCACGAACAAACAACAAACTTTTTCTTTATAAAAAAAATGTCAGTACGGATGAGTCTAATCATTAAGACGTGGTACGTGACCTATAGACTCTTACTTAAATTAGGTAGTAGAGTCTTTTTAAGTATTTAAAAAATAGTCACCGTTTAGCTACCTATCTATAATATAGTCTCAAGACTTATTTTTTAATCAAATTATAATATTCGTAATTTAAGATTTTAGTCGAATAGTCGATCAAATACAGTCCAAACCGAACCTGTTAAAACCGTAGCTTAATTATTTTTTATTACCGTTACCTACTTAATGTTTTAATACCATATTAATTAGGTATTTATTTGAGATTATAATCAAACCACTGGAGTTAACAGTTAATTAAATAAAACTATAGATAATACACGAATATAATACTTACACATAAATTCGACACTGTGAAAACCACTTCAAAATATAAGGCGGACGATGCTGCACCGAGACTTATTCAACCGAAGAAAATTGCTATTGAATGTTATTCAACAGTTTTTACTTGTGGCTGCGGCACGAAGCGCGCTCCGCGGGTGGCGGGAGCGCAGGCCGCGGCGTGTATCATAATTAGCCGTGTTATGAATTTCATAAATGTTTCATGCGCACTACACGGCCAGCCCATAATTAATTAACTCAAGCGCAGTGCTTATATTAATTAGCCGTGGAACATGTCATGTTCGTTAATCATACATTAAACATATATAACATACGTTCGCTCTTGGAAATTATATCTTTTAAAATCATTGCTTCGTAATGAATTACCTATCAGAGACAGGATTTTTTTTATAAATAATTCAATGAATTTGTACCGTATACCTACATCCTTCCTTACTAATGTTATATATGTGAAAATGAGTTTGTTTGTTTGTTTGATTGTTTGTTTGCTGATCATCATGAAATTTGGTATGTAACAACTATACACGTTGTCAGGCATAGATACAAAGAAGGACATAGGGTGTTTTTTGTCCCGGAATTCCCGCAGGAACTCAAAATGACTATCATAGCGAAAGTCCTTTCAAAAGAGAAATTTCGAGGTAGTACCTACATAGTCCAATATGGGTGTCAAAACATTCTTTAAACTGTAACTATTAATTTAAATCGATAGCATAAACTTAAACAAAAAAATCAGTTGTTTTTCTTGGGTGGCCTCGTTGCTCGGTTGTGTTGGATTATTTAGTTTTAGATCGATCTTTTTTCACTTCCTTTATTTATGGACCTAAAGATAAATAAAGCCTTATTATTTTATCTACATTATATTGGGGTACAATAAAATGTCCGACATTAATAATAATTCCTACGGCCTAATCAAAGAAATATTATCATTAAGGCACGAGTAGCGACCAACAAAATTTTATAACTTAATTGCGTTCGCAAACTATAACAGGGTCAGTTTTTATGGCGGTGTTGGCAAAGGAAAGCTTTGAAGAATCTCGACACCATCATTTATATTTTAATAGTATTATAACTCTCGTGTTATTAATAATATGTTTATTATCAGATGTATAAATGATCTTTTTGTTGCTATGGATACTGTTTCATGTGTTTTCCAGGATTCCCCGGGGAACTTTTTGTTCCGTGATGAGAAGCAGATAGCCCTTGTCCGTAGTCAGGATCTAATTACGTTATTAAATGTTATCGATATCTATTCAGCGGTTTAGGCGTGAAAAGGTAACAGACAGTATTAATATATAGATTAGTATTAGATAGCTTTCAAAGGACGTATACGTACGTATAGTAAGTAGTAAAGAATACAAGAACTGAGTAATCACTATATTGTTATTATACTTATCTCATGAAGCGGAGTATTTGTCTTATGCAATGGAATATTGTAAATGTCAGGAATAAGCACCGTCGGCGCTCGCACAATGGTCCGTCTGCGGTGATAAGAAGGGTCGGGGCTCTTATTCACTGTGACCATCACACATGCCTAAATGCTTGGGATGGCTTAAAGCATAATTTTAACAAAAAAAATTAAACGAATTCAAGAGTTCCGATATGTGCCTCCGAAACTCATCATCAGATCTTTTTGAAACTCCTTTCTAACAAAAAAAAATTTTGCAAATCCGTCTATATGACGGAGTGATGCCCGAACATACCTACCTACATAGAAAAAAATTTAAACATCAGAATTGATAACCTCCAAGCCAAGCCAAGTATGGAGTAGGTAGATGGGCTAAGTCCACTCCCGCCACGAGCTCGTCGTGAGCTGCACAACCCGAGTGGGCAGACGTAAGCGGGCTTGACACCGAATTCAAATCGAGAAGTGGTAGCACAAACCAATAATAGTATTACGTGTATTTGTTCTGTTGAATTAGATCGGTATTTTGTTATTTTTAGCTTTTTAGTTTTGTGTTTTTGGAAGTCGGTTTTAATTTTTTTGTTAAATTTTTTTTTAACTGAAACTTCTTTGAGCACGCAGGAGATAATATAATGGTGGTAATGGTCATAGTGAATAAGGGCCCTGCTGCAGTGCCTGAGAGTTGCGCTCGCATCGTCGGCCCATCGCACTTTCTCATGCATGATTGCGAACCACAACAACTGATATGCCAATACATTGTCTATAAGCTTTAGAAACGATTACCTATTTAATTTTATTAAAGACATACATTGTAACTTTGATAAAGCGTAATTTATAGGACTAAAGCAAGCAGTTTTGAAATAATATTTTTTAACTTTACCAACTGGATAGTACAATTTCTGTTTCGTGTATCCTTATCCTTAGGTAGGTACTAATATAAATGTGAAAGGAGTTTGTGTGTTTGTTTGTTACGCTTCCACGCCTCAACGGCTCAATGCATTATCATGAAATTTTGCATACACGTTGTCAGGGATAACACACACTTTTTGTCCCGAAATTCCAGCGAGAACTCCAAAATTAACGCGTGTGAGACTTCATTAAATTTTGCACACCTTAGTCAGGGGTGCCTACAGAAAAGGACATAGAGTACTTTTATCCCTAAATTCCCGCGGGAACTCCGAAATTACCGCAGTTGAAACCGCAGGGATCAGCCAGTAGGTACCTACTAAATAGGTATGTATTATAATTTCGAAAGTGAGTTTGATTGTAACGCTTTCACGCCCTTACGGCTCAGCCGATCATCATGAAATTTTGCATACACGTTGTCAAGGATACAGAAAAGGACATTCAACAAGGATACAGGACAAGAATTCTCGCGATAACGGGTGAAACTGTATTAATTTTTCATACTAAAAGTCGTCAGGGGTACAGAAAAGGAAAAAGGGGACTGTTATCCTGGAATTCTCAGGGGAACTCCGAAATTAACACGGGTGAAACTGCAGGGGACAACTAGTATTCTATAAAAACTTTGCTGATTTTCTATCCGTTGCGAAGTTCCGTTCGCTAGCTCGAAAGATTTCCCTTGGAAATGGACAGAAAGACCAAAAATATTTTGACGTTATTACGTGTACGTAAACTGAAAAACCTAATGTATCTAATTTTATTGATTGTACCCACTGTAACCTACTGTAAATTTTTTTATAATTTGTTTTGGACCCAACATTGAAATATAAAGATTTTATACTGTATCTACTGAGATTTGCTCCTGTAACTCTATGTAGGTATGTTGTCGACTTTATTACCAACAATAAAGTACCTATTCATAAATGTAATTTAGATGTTAATACTTAGGTAGGTACTTTGTTATTGGTTTTTTTTTTAAATTCTATAGGTATGGTCTATGAGAAAAGTATTCACAGCGAAAATAAAAACGAAAAAAGGCAATTTAAACACCCGTAAAAGTTAGCTTTCTACTTAGCAATTAAAAAAAACCTGATAATAGTTTTTTGTTGACAAATAATAGATCTTCTGACACAAATTTTTAAGGTCCAAAGTAGAATTACACAAAACACTATTTGCATCCTTCGAGAAAGATTAACGTTTTGAAGTTAAGAAAGCCTGCTGTCTAAGTATTCAGTGAAAATAAAATGTATAAAACAAACTGATGTTTTAAAGAAAATTAAAAACAAGGAAGTTTTGCCGATCGCGCTGGCAATCTACTCCGTGTTAAGGAGAAATTAAAACAACTTCTTGGATATTTATTACGCTACTTTTATTAGCTTTTATTTTACTTTGCGCGAATGAATCCCAATAGAAGAAAGGGTAATAATGTTAAATCAACGATTAAGGGAGTGTGCTGCATAAGCTATAGCTGAAGTAATTTATTATGCCAATTAATTCAGATGTCAGTACTTATTAATATCAAACAATATTGTGTAACGTCTATAAAACTATCATATATTATGAGGTATTAAAATAAATATTTATCCACCGATGGCACAAGAAGTAAAATATTATATTTTAGCGTAATGACAGAAATGTAGGACGATGACCTGCAGTAACATTACAATACCATACACTCGTAGGTAAGTATCGGTCTTTGGGGTTTTCACACTGTGCACCGGTTTACTACAGGTGTCGTAGCTAGTTAGGCCATAGATGCTGTTTATTGATATAACTAGTAAAATTTATTATTATTAGTAAATATTATATTTTAGACCGCCCACGTCATCGAGTTTACTTGTATCAGCTGTGAGACGACGCACGACGCTAGCATCGCGACAAGCAATTTCAAATTATGCCTTGAGTAAACTTTATCGTTAAGATCTTTATTAGCTGTGTTGGAGTTATTCATAATAGCTTATTATAAACAGTTTTTACGGTTATAAAACAATAAAAGAGTGTTGATATTATAGAACTTCATTATTGCTAACTTCCGTTGGCTATGGTTCTCTACCCACACGCACGCAGCGTTGGTTTTTGATATGGCTCTGAATGTAACACCTTGTCACGAAACGTTCGTAAATTACAAAGGAAATTATTTTGATCATAAATGAATGATAAAAAAAATTGTACAATTGAAATAAAACTTCTATTAGGTCACCTGTATAGGTTATATCAGATAACAGGGGTTGTATTTTTGAATCACTCGAATTACTTTTCGCACACGGAATTGCAAGATTCACGTGTGAATGCTTAAAAAATGTATGAGCATTCGCACGTGAATTCGCGATTCCGTGTGTGAAAATAATTCCAGCGATTCAAAAATACAACCCCAGGTCGTTTGCGTCTCTAAAACACAGTTCTTACCTATGTAACTTATAAACTGATGATTGGATTATCATGAAAATTTGACAATTAATAAGTTCTTCTTTTAGTATTTATACACTAAGCGGTTGTTTTATTGAAAGGATCGTCATGCAGAAGTAAAAAAAAGAAAAACATGTTGTTATTTGTTATTCCCACAAATAGGACTAAATTATGATTACCGAAGGCCGTTGGCGTTGATGCTTACCGTTCATGTGGGGCGGTGTTGCGAGCGCCCCGCAGACTCTCAAACTTACCTATGGTATAGAAATTTTTGAAAGACTACCTATTAGGTAAGTATTCTATAAACTAATCAAATCAATTCTATAGATGATTCTGAACAATTATATTTTAAGGTTTAGTGTAGGTAGGTAGGTAGGTATACTAAAATAACTGTATTTGTCAGCCTTGGAATTTATTAATAGACATGATAATTTAAATCAGGTAGGTAGGTTTTGCCTGTGTGTTACAACTTATAAGGTCAAGGCCAGTGCCACAGAGAAAGTGATAAACTGAAAGATAATCGTATAGAAAATCGATAGGTATGTTAGGATGAGGGAATGAAGAGATACCTATATAAACGCTTAGAATTGCATTACCCACATATTTCCCAAAAATATCCAGCGACTTTCATATTTTTCATCTCCAACCGCACAAAAAACGAATAAACATAAAACATCTTTAATATCGGATCATAAAACAAAGTCGACTCTTCGTTTTTGGTCAAAAAATTCAAGATGACGGTGCTTTGAAAAGCTATAATGAGTATTGATTTAAATGGCCAGAATTAAAAATCTGGGAAAAATTATAACGAGAGGATGCCTTCCCTTGTTTGCCTACGTTAGAAATATAGTGGACATTACGTCAGACAGCATTACTTTATTTTCTCAAGTTATTCAAGATGAATTTAGTTAGCAGATTAAGTAACCAAATACTATAATAATCGTTACGAAAGGGAATTTATGTTATCATAAACAA
Source organism: Zygaena filipendulae (assembly GCA_907165275.2). NCBI lineage: Eukaryota > Metazoa > Arthropoda > Insecta > Lepidoptera > Zygaenidae > Zygaena > Zygaena filipendulae. The sequence goes on from OU015649.1 coordinate 8,665,761, forward strand.
ATAGAAATCAGTAGGTAGTTAATTAACAAGATATTTTATAATCACAGTTCAAAACCATAGACGAAATATAATAAAAAGAATATTCCGTATGATTAATTGGACGCCAAACGCACTATTAGATACACAATATAACACAACCAAAAAAATCACGTTATGCATGGACATTTCATATGCGATTTTTATTTATTTTAATGAAAACAATTCAACTCTTATTTGGAAGATAATGTTGGTTCACGTTTCATCGTGATGCTATTTAAAAGAATCAGATATCCATGTTCTGTTTGTCGTTAATTTTTTTAAGAATAATGAAGCAGACATTTTTATAACAAAGGTCCTTGGCCGTGCATCTTGATCTTAATGTTATCTCTAATAGGTCAATAAATAAAGAGCAACGTGCGAGCTTCGGCGACACATACATGCCAAGGGTTTATTAAAACAAACAAAAAACAAAAACCTTCAGCGTTCATAATATCACTGTGTATATTATACATATTTAATGACTTAGTCATTAGTTTTCGATATAAGATCTTAATCTCTGTAATAATTATTATTACTAACTAAATTCAAATAGAATTTCATATTTTATTCTGTTTCTTTGTTATCTGTGAATTAAAGGAAGTCTAAATAGATACAATGTCATCTAAGTAGATCTGTTTTTAAATTTTTTTTTTATTTTATTAAAACGCGATACTATAGAACTCAAAGGTCTTGCTATGATTAGTAAAACACATTTACTATACTACACGATATTACTAGGTTTACCTACCATATACTTGGCCATTACGTGTGGTTTAGGTTGCTATAACTGATTAGTTTTAACCGAACCATGCATACCTAAGTACCTACCTAGAAGAAACGTCGTAGTCGATAAACGAAAAAAAGGGACAATTTTCGAGATTGGATCGTGGACTTATGAATGAAATGTAAACAGCCGCAATGAAATAATATAAATAATAGTGGTTCTGTCCACAATCAGCTCGCGGCATCTAACGCGCTCTGCTGTCCCGCTCGCTTTATGATGTTCAACTCTTTTATTTAGATATTCCTAAGGATCCCCACATTTTTATTTAACGGAAAACATTATTATGCATAACTAAGTGCTCTTTTATTTTATTCCCATCGTTAGTTTAATATGTCGTGTTTTCAGAGTTGACTTCGTCACCTCTCGGCTCATGATCCAACCGATAATATTTTACAGATAATCTGATAACATCTTCTTAAAGCTGTTTTATGTAACTCGACTCTTTACTTTATTATTTGACTTTATGGATTGGGGTTTATAAACGGGTAATATTTATCGCGCGTCGACGTTGTAGGTACCTATATTTAGTTTAAGAAAATATTTATCTATATAATTAAAACGGAAATCTTAAAAAACATAAGTCATAACTATCGATTTGGATTCTGTTTTTAGTCAGAGGATGAGAGACGATTAGAGAAACTTTGCAAAGGAAATCCAAGGGTAAGTTTTATCAGTAACTTCAAACGATCTACAATACGTTCTCGTTGTAATGATTTTTATTGATTTTTGGTGAGACTATACTTATTCTAGTGTGTTCATACTTCATAAATACAGTTCCAATTATGTTGAAACAGTAGTTTACATAAACGTGTTTTCTAAACATTTTTCGTGATGTAAAGGTGTCGGATACGGTGGCAGGGGTCCCACCATAACAATTAGGCGGTGTGCGCGGCCGGGCCGGCAGGCTGGGTCGCCGCGCCGCGCGCCGGCCCGGTAGCGGCCGCCTGCTGGGCCCCCCGTCGCGCCACGCGCCGCGCCGCCCGGAGCCCTCGAAGCGAACCGCGCTGATAATAATATAGTAATATTTTAATATCCAAATAACCGTTTAGTATATATTTTGTTCACAGTTTGAATAGTTATTATCCAATTACAAAGCCCGGAAAAGGTGTACTTTTATTTTATTCAAACGACAAAACGATAGTCGAACGGAGAGATTATAAAAAGTCGACTGTGATGAATTTTCTTTTGTTTGGTTTGCCTTGTTCGTATTGTTTTTGGACGCCTTGTATCGACATTTAACTTACAAAATAAGGCTCTGCTTGGTTGTCAGTGATTACTTTAAAAGTGTTGAAGGTATTTTCTCTAATTTTGCCGACAAAATCTTTGCCAAATATACCTACCTATATTGTACCTACGGTCACTCGTAAGCACCCCGAACTGATTATGACAATTTAGATTCTTTCATTTATCTTGCTTTATTTTACTGGATTTGAAGAAGAAGAACGTGCATGTATTTTGACAACTGAACCTTTAGAGACTATTGACGAAATTCATTTGAATGTCTCACGAGTATTGCTTAGCTATATCATTAAGTACCAACTCGTTACCAGTCACATCTTAAGGCCGCACGTATGTTGTGTTTGCGGTTTAGTTGCGAGCAACATAGCTAATATCCTAATTAAATTCAATAATAGTTACTCAAGATTTCACTTTGGGCCGACGACGTGACCCCTTCTAATGATAAATGTTCGGTCGTAAGGGGATCGTTAATGGTTGGAAAGTAGTGTGACGGAGCGGCGACGCGACGCGACGGTGTATGAGCGGATCGCATACGTCGGTTATCGAGTGCGATTTGGGCAAGCCGTCTCAATACATGCGCCTGATTTACGAGAAGAGCGTGTGCCCTTTGTGCTTCAGCTGACTAATGGACGGACGCTCACGGACATTTATGTAGATTGATTGTATAAATTTTATTCACAATGTTAATACAGTAACAGATTTAGATGTCATTTAGAAATGGCGCTCTAAAGTTGTGCAATTTAGGCCGTGAATAATGGATGACGAATGGTTAGTTTCTATGGCGGGCTCGTGCGGACGAGGTGGGGTTGCTGTTGTTGTATTCTTTCTAAATAAGTAATTTATAGGTATTGGACAATCGTAATTAAAGATTATATTTATATATAGAACTCTTTTAATATTTATATACGTATGAATAAAACATTTAATTTGTATTGTTGTATTTTGTATAGGTACCTACCTACCTATTAATATTTGTATTGTGCATTTTATTTTTCATTTGCTGCGCTACGCTTCACGGAATAAAAAAAAACACCTACAAAGATTTAAAAGTAATTACTCACCAAAAAACCGATCACATTCCAAATATTAAAAACGATAATATTTTATATCTGTATCGAGATATAAAAAAATTGTAACAAAACATTTTAGTTACGGCTCGGGGCAAAAGGACAATACGAGTATGAAGAGGATTTGCGTCGTCATCGTATCGACACGGATCAAACGTTGTTAATCAAAAATTTTAATGACCATAGATCAGAAAATAATAACTTTTCTTCACGTAACAAAACGTTTAGTTTGACTAACCGTTTTTGATAGTAGGATGAATCAAATAAAAACCTTGTCTTAAAAGATTGGGGCTTACCAAATGTGGATAAAGTAGTTGCAGCAAGCAAAAGCAGTAGGTGAGTATATCTACATATTTTTTGCTTGCATAAAGTAGTTGCTTACAGTAGTATACCTACTATTTTACTTGAAGTGTAGTAGGTAATTTTTTTTAAGGATAGAGTAAGTTACTTCCAAACAAACATACATTGGTTAGTAGATATATTAAATTTAAGTTTTATGTAATAGGTCTTTACCTATGAAATTGCCGTTCTGCAGTACTCGCCATTTCAAATCAAAATAATTTTTGTTTGATTATAAGAATTCTAATTTCAAATTAATTTTATTTTAAAAACATGGAATTCTTTTTCCAAAAGTAGTCATTTATTTATTGATCAGTGTTACATTTTCATCGCATTTCAATCATTTTCGTCATCATGGATACGTTAAAAATTCGAGTAGATAATTATGGAATATGAGTACCTTCGTGGCAGCGACGCGGCACAAGCGGCACGCAACATCAACGACGTTTATGGAGCTAACACTACAAACAGTACAAACCAACGCACCACCTCTTATTGGTTTGTTCGCTTCCGTTCTGGAAATTTCAACCTGAAAAATGAACCTCGCGGTCGTGCGAAGACTTTGGTCGACAATGACGAATTAAAGGCGATTGTGGAAGCTGATGATACACAATCTACGGCTGAATTAGCAGCAGCTTTCGACGTTAGCGTCAAAACAATATTGGTTCATTTGCGTCAAATTGGCAAGGTAAAAAAGTTTGACAAATGGGTGCCCCACGAACTTTCCCCTAGAAAAGTGATGGCCACTGTTTGGTGGTCTAGCGTCGGTGTGACTCATCACAGCTTCTTACCAAACGGGGTGAGCATTACTGTAGATGTGTACTGTGAAGAACTGAACACAATGATGGAGAAGCTGGCACATCTCCAACCAGCATTGGTCAATCGCTCGTCTCCGTTAATCCTGCACGACAACGCGCGACCTCATACTGCACAGCAGACGGTCTCCAAGTTGCAAGAACTGGGGTTGGAAGCTCTTCTTCATCCGCCCTACTCACCAGACCTTGCGCTTACAGACTACTACTTTTTCCTTTGAATTTGGAAAACTTTTTGGCGGGAAAAAAATTCAATACCCGAGAGGCAGTACAAAATGCATTTAAGAATTTGTTGCCTCCCATCCAGCTGATTTCTTTAAGAAGGGCATCAATAAACTGCCACTGCGTTGGCAAAGATGCATTGATTGCATGGGTGATTAAGTACTTCGAATAATACAAATCAAAAATACATGAAAAAAATTCATTTAAATTTTTTCATACTAAACGGCAATTTAATAGGTAAAGACCTAATATTTTGAATAAATTTAATTTCATCTAAAGAATTTCATGAATAGTTTTACAAAATTTCCATATTGTATTCATAAGTTAACATTAATAACATTATACAGATGAGCATCGGTATTATTGCTTTTGTTTCTCGGTAATTATACCAAATGTTTAAAATCTGTCAATCAATTGAATGAACAATTATCGAAAATGTTTGGTTGAAGTATCAAAACTGTTAACGCGTCGCGGTCACGGTGGTTGGTTAGGCGAGACAGTTTGGCATTTAAGCTTATTGTGATGATGTTATTGACTACTTTAGAGCCGTCCCTCAAGTGGCCCTCGATCCTTGTACGTGCTTCTGTTTGATACACGTCTGATATTCTCATGTCTCTGAAAGAAATAGACTGAATATAATTTTACACTCTCATTCTTCTGTCGTGTTCTTTGAGCAATAAAAGTAGAGACATTCTTAGTTCTTTTGTGCAGTTTATTTAGATTTTAGACACAGATAAAGATGTGTCATCTGTCATTTGCAGTAGTCAATATAAAAAATAGAGACGTCTCAAATGTTTAGAAGGCGGTGGCCACTTGACTATATACTCACGTTCAGACTGTCTGTTTTCCACAATATAACTACTTAATATGTAAATTATGTATATATTTAATGTTTAAAGAGCGATAAATAGTAAAAATATTGTAAAAAAGGTAAATTTTATTTAAAAACTTCGATTGTGTAAAGTTCAAATGCTTTGAATTTTAAAACAGAATTTAGGTAGAGTTATCTACCTATATGCCTGACTGACGGATCAACGGCATAGCTTAAACCGCTGATCGTAGAGACTTGAAACTTGGAGGGTGTGTTCTTTGTATGACTTAGGCATCCGATAAGAAAGAATTTTTAGAAATTCTACCCTTAAGAGGGTGAAAAGGGGTTGCAAAGTTTGTATGGAACAATTCCGCGGTGACTCCGAAATTATCGCAGGAGATACCGCGCTCGACAGCTAGTACTTAACCTTACTATATAAGTAGTATTTACTCAATATTAACTAACTGCAGTAGGTATATTTGGTTTCGTAAACTTAGTAAGTAATTAATTTATGATGATAGATATAGGTAGGTAGCTTACAAGCGGTTATTAAATTTTTATCAATTAAGAAACCAGGAATTCAAAAGAATTCTAATTAATTAATTAAAATTTAAGTATTAATTATAATCGAAAAATCAGTCTTGTCATTTTATTTACGACGATCGAAAACGTATATAAAGTAATGAATCTTATTGGATTATAATAAAGTTAAAATTTGATTGCAATGAAGAAAAAAATGGAACTCTGTTTATGAGCGAAGCTCGCGATACCCGGTAGCGCAGAGCAATCGATTGGCCACGCACTGCCGGCCGGTGCCGGCGCGCTCATGTGTGGATCACTTACACAGAAACTAATCTGAGGTGATGAATATATTTTATTTTTTGTGATTAAATTTAAATGAACGTTGAGTGATAGTTTACTTTTATTACGTTTAAAACTGGTAATAAAATTGTAAATTAAACATATTATACTGACTATATGTACCTATATGAGGCGAGGTACTCGTGGCGAGGGAGATTATAATAAAGAATCGTCATTATTATAGATTGTTCTCATTTAGTGCCGATGTACGCGTACTAAATCATTTTTTTTTAATCTCTTTACTTTGTTTACGTGCTTAATGCAAACTTATCGTTTTCGTTTGAACTAACAAGCCTTAGAAACTGACTGGAACGTATTTGTAAGCTACTGGATTCTGCGGCGGCGACAGCACGTGACGGTGACTGCTATCGAAATCCAATACTGTACCTGTTTAATGGGAATATTATCACGCTTCACTAGATCGTAGGTAGCGCTCGCGCCGCGCCGTGTCGATGATTTAAAAAAAGTTATCGTCACGTCCTACACGAATTCTTAAATTAGGTAGATGGAGCGAACTGACTGTTCCGAAAATTCGTAAAAACCCGCTCATCCGTTGATTTAAGCGTGACACGATTTTCATTTTTAGTCCCTTTTTACAATGGTAGATATAAATACCAACAAAGATAGAACGAGTGGGTATGACGAGAAAATTTCGAAAGCAAATTCCGCTCTGTATCAGTCAGTAGTAGTCCAACCGGTAGTACAAATGATACCTTGTATCACTAGTACTACTACAAAAATACTAGCAAAATCCCTCGGGTTTTGATTTAGTATTTTGATTTTTGGTATTGGATTGTTCAATTCGATTGAGAATAGATAGAAGGCAAGGATGATTTCCGCAACTTCTATCCAGGTAGATGCTCTCTTTCATGAAAGGTCAATTAGATCATTTCTTTAGCTGTCCATTGGGAGGTGTTTACCACCCGGGGGCTTGTCTACCCCAAAGTCAAGTTGTACAAATGCCCGCCCGTCCGCTAACTGACACTGAAATTCAAGGGCAAAAAAGCATGTGCGTCGACACTTTTGTTGCAATCTTCATGTGCATCACTTTTGTTTTTGCTATATCAACTATATGTAATTTCACTATAATTAGTGTATTAACAAAAATCTATAACTTTAGCAATCATCAAAGTAAAAAAATATAGGCTGATTTATTATATAAGGAGTTAGGATCGATACGTTGAATACTTAGTTAGGTACATAATTAGAATCAACAGAATTGGTTTCCATGTGTGTAGGTAAATATCAGCAAATAACAGATGACCAATTCTGCTCATGCCGAACACAAAACCGCACCGCTTTTGCATCGGTAAGGGCGTCCTCTCACAAAACCCTGTTGTGACGGTCGATCGGTTTAATGCCAGTGTGCTAGTATCGATATATGTGTAGAGATCCTTATCGAGGCGGGAGTGGTGCTGTGTTCTGTTTTGCGTGAGTGGAATTGACCTTCAGTGGGTGCGGCGGTGGCGTGAGGCCGTGCCGCGGCGCGGTGCGCTTCCGATCTCATTGTGTGCTCTATAATAAATAGCAACAACAGGTGAATAACTAATTTCACTCATAAATAGCTTAACATGGGTGCAGTGCAATATTTTGTCCACAACATCCGCTTATTCATACTATAATAATATAAGTATGCCACATCATTGTATTCCAAATTAGCTTAGTCATTTTTCTATAGATAGATGTAGGTAATCACATATTAACAGTACAATTCACAATGATGTGCGTAGGTTATGGCACAGACAAACTGTTCCCGCGGCTTCGTCCGAGTAAACTGAAGGATCCCCTCGGGAATTTGTAGATAAAAAATATCATCCAGCGTTATGTGTGCCTTTAATCGAATTCCGTTAGCCGTGATTGAGTAACAATAAACCAAAGATCTTTTTAATACAGTTGCTCAAAAAGTGGCGTAACTATTGCAGGGAGGTATAGCGTTCGGGATGTGGGCTATTACATACTCGAGCTTTTTCTTTACCTTTTCCGAACTCGTGCGTTCTCTTTCCCAACTGTCAAAATTGTCTGGTAAAAAGAAAAAACCAACCCCGAAGTTTTTACTAAAAAGAATTCATAGAAGTTTTTATTATATGATTCATGAAGTTTTTATTATATTTCTAAAAAGAAGCTACTAATTTTATTCAATATCAGATTTAATGATTTGATTCAATGAGTTAGGTTAGGTTTCATTTCATTTCATCTTATTAAATTTAATTTTAATTTCATATCAATAAAAAAAATTCTACTGAAGACTTGGTTGTATGGGCATAGTTCCCTTTGCCTATCCAAAATGGGTGAAAAAAAAACAAAAAAATCTCTGCATAGATTCTTTTACGGCGCCATTTTCCAAAAATGTTCTTTTTAGTACAATTGCTTCATTTTTTCGCAACTGTATTAAAAATAGTTGTTCAGTAGTACACGTGCGGAACCGTCATTGCAAAGAGTTCCGACTGTCAACCCTCACCTTCGACTGCGCCTCGGCTCGGGTAGACATTTGTCGAAACTCTTTGCAATGACAGGCTTTCCGCACTCGTAATGAAATATACTATTACAAAATTTTACATCTCTTTACATAATTTAATAAAAGTGTAAATTTGGCCTACTGGACTTCAATTTTGAATCATTTGAATGAAACTTTGCATTGGTATATAATATGACTTAGCCAAACATTAAGATCAATTTAGGTCATATTGACACATTATGTTGTTTATATTGCGACAATGAATCATATAGGTAGTTAATAGTTATTTTAAGAGTTGTTCAGGGAATCTCGAAATTCACGCAGGGAACGGCTATAGTTCATAACATGAATAGGAAATATGTAGTAGATATATGGACTCCAGTCGTTGTTTGTAAACCAAAAGTGTACCTAATCCATAAATACCTAATTACAATTTCTGAACGTGGAGACAACACAATAAAAGTTTTTAATGAGAATTTTATTAGACACCACATATTACAGTTTATTATTTAATAAAATCCAGATAAATTGAAGGTCAGATAATAAATAAAGTATTAATTAGGTCGTCGATCTCCCACGGTTTCACTCGCATTAATTTCGCACTTTCCCTGGGAATTCTGAGATAAAAAGTAGGTACCCCATGTCAATCAAAAACACTGTAACTTCCTACTTATAAGTGAAAGAATTTTCAAAATTGGTTTCTTAACAAACAAACAAATTTACAAAACATTAAAACTTTTCTCTTTATGATACTTATTAGTACTAGCAGCAGTAATACAATAATACCTATAGGTAATAATAAAGATTAAAAAAATAATTTGATATAAAGATCTATAGGTAACCGTCAAATTAAATTGGAAAGCTATGCTAATAACTTTAGCATTTCGCAGCGACACTTCCTCGTATGCGGAGTAGGTAGGCAACCACGTAACCCCGAGCACGCCTCTCCCCACAAGTGTTCAAAGCGGGCGAAACGACTACTCAACCCTTTGCCGCTCACTCGCTCGTGAAATCACTCAAATACTGAATATTTTAATCTGAGCAGATAACGAGCTCGCAATTCTATTAGATGGAACATAGCTATGTGAGGTTAAACACGGGAGGCGTCACGCGTCAGCCCAGCCCTACAGTGGCCCGTCGCACTCTACCCATCCGTCCCACGGCTCGCACAAAGCCATCACAAAACTATGTTATTAAATTATATTCGTTACCCAACTAACTAGCGTCGTATTGCAAACAACAATCAATGCAACGATGTGCTTCCTTCGTTAATCTGGCACATCAATTATTGCAACACCTCCAATGTTTGTTATATACCTGCAACTTTAATGTAAGCTTTAAGCACGTCTTCCATAAAATACAGCTGGTAAATAATACTACAGTGGTAGTGGTATGTTTCAATTGTTTCGGGCAATATCACTTCGGAATAACTATAGATATCCAGAACAAATATCGTAAATCACAGTGAAAACCAAATACGGAATAATATTAGGTGTTCACTAAACCTACATACGTTGTTTAGAAGAACTATTAAAAAAATAAGATTTGATAAAATAACATTAAGTTAACATAACTAAGTAAGGGTACGGGAAAGTCAAAATATTGAAATCGTTTCAAATTGAGCAAAGTTAAACAAAAGAATCCAAAATTATTTAACTTTATTAATTTAGCTTCTGTCGAGCGAGTGTTACCGACACCATAAACTCCATCCAAAAATAAACAAATCCTTCGAAGTTCACTCCATTTTAAGAGCATAATACAAATAATATATCACGTCGAGCAATAAAGCTATCAAATATTTACTAATCTGGCTCGTGGAGAGCGTCGTGCGAACCCCTTCTGGGCCCGGACTCATAAAATAAATTGAAATAGTCGCGCCGCCCCCCAAATTAAAATATTCAAATGGGACGCACGCGTAAGAAAATTGAAAATTGTCGTCTATCGCCCGCAAATGAAACCTATAACTCGTCGCATACACTTCTGGCCAAAATATTAGATACAAATTGATCTCCAACGGCTCCACTCGCGTTAATTTCGGAGTTCCCGTGGAAATTCTGGGATGAAAAGCATCCTATGTCACTCAGGAAAACTAGTTTCCTATGAGTGAAAGAATTTTTGAAATCGGTTAGAAGTAGATTACAAACAAACATACTACAAAAAAGTATTTACTCTTTATAGTATTTTCTTTGTTTTTATTATAAACTAGCTGTTCCCCGCGGTTTCACCCGCGGTAATTTCGGAGTTCCCGCGGGAATTCTAGGATAAAATATAAATATAAACCTTCCTCATGAATCACTCTATCTATTGGTGAAAACCGCATGAAAATCCGTCGCGTTTAAAGATCTAAGCATACATTCCATGGCATACATATAGGGACAGACAGGCGAGAAGGAACTTTGTTTTATACTATGAAGTGATATAATTATGTAGTTAGTAGTTACTTTAAGATAGTACTTATGTGTGTACTGGTACAGAATATTATAAAGACCAGAAGCTATCACTTTACATTACACGTTCTCAGACACATTGAATGATTACTTCAGCGGTCCCATTTTTAATTATTTGCACGTTAAATTGGAAATTGGACTGTATAAGTAATTGTGTGCGGCGAATAGTTATTTTCTTCACATACTTCACTATTACTATAATTTCGTGATTATTTAAATCAAGATTTTGTTAAAAAAAAAATTGTTAAATTTCCCCGTTAGTAGAGGACCTAAATATAAGAAATACAAAATTACAAATATAAAATGAAGTATATGTACATCCAAAACTTGTTATTATCTATAACAAACTAGTCAAAACTCAGTTTTGTTTAGTTAGCCTGTAATTTGTTTGGCAGTAATATTGATTTTCATTGCACTGCAGTATATTACGATAAAGAGAGAGCTGGTTTCGATATGCGTTCGAATTGAATAATGCCATAAATGGCATTTAGTTTTATGAGCGCAATTCGCCATCCATGAATTAGTGTTTGTTTTATGCAACAATGGTTCCTTTGGAGTCATATTATTTTAATTTATTTTATTTTTGCCGAAAGAAATTGAGAATATATCAATTGATTTAGGTACGTGAGTGTAAAGATTAGAATAGTTTTAAAATGTAATATGTATTAATACAATAGTTATTCTTTTGTATCAACGTTTGTACGTAGGTACTTACGTGAGAGCGTATATGGGACCCTCGGTAGTGGCTTCCGTTGTTTTGTGGCTGGTGCTGATTTTGTGGTTTCATTTCGCGTAACTTGATAGAGACGATTTCTCTACTTGCACATCCTTGTTGTACTACAATGCAGTAGACTAGTGACGGACGCTGTCGATAATAATGGTATTGTTACATTAATTTATTTAACTTCATTAGAAATAGTTGATATAATGAGATATTATTTGTATTATACATACCAACGTATAGGTATATAATCTTTAAGTTAACACAACCCAATAGCTACAGAAAGGCCAAAATCTGTATTTATCTGTCAGCTCACTATTGATGATAGATATACAATACCTATATGACGTCAATTATCCTTTTAAATATTACAACACTAGCTGTTCCCTCCGGTTTCACCCGTATATATCTCCGTGGGAATTCCGGGATGAAAAGTACCCTATGGCCTTCTCTGTACCCCTGACAATGTGTATGCAAAATTTCATGGTGATCGGTTGAGTCGTTAAGACGTAAAAGTGTAACAAACAAATTAACTCACTTTCGGATTTATAACATTACCTAAGTAAGGAATCGAACATAATAATGTGAACATATTATTATGTTCATTTGTTTTCATTTCACGTTTCGACTGCATAATAGATAGACTGTAGGTAACACCTAGCGAAAGCTATAAAATTAATGAAACTGGGACTGACGGAATGAAATTATTTAATTTATTTTTAATGTTATAAAAAATATCGATAAATGTTGCGTGCCTACCTATCTACAGGGTGATGATACGATTGAGCCGATGTCGATGTAGAATTATTGGTCAGCGTCCGGTGTTTGTGCAAGCGATACCCTGGGAACCGACCGTCTTCCGTCCGGGGCGCTTTAGATACTTTTACCCTTTCTATAATTTACATCAATTCCAAAACACTTTATTGCCACTACAAAGTGAATAGCAACCGAGTGCAATTCGAGTACGCTAAAAGTGGCAATAAATGTGTTGCAGTTTAATTTTGAACAAATTACAGTAATATTACTTTTAACACCTTTCGCTGCGTCTTCACTTAATATCGCAACGACCTCAATCACCCCTTCGAAAACACCTTTTTATTTCATTTCATCGCAGTTAAAGATTTAAAACATTTGCTTCCATTCATAAAATTATTAATGTGATCGTAAAATTGGGCAAATTTTATTGTCTCGAAGGCATAATGGGAAACTAATGTAGCGTGTTATTATTCAGATGGGTTGTAGCCGTAAAATATACGAGTATTTATTTGTGCCTGAGATTTGTCGACATAGATGCGTCCACGTCGCGCGGCCCACAGCCCAGCGAGCGCTCCCAGCGGAAGACCCCTCTGCTATTTGAATATCAAACATATTTCGGTCGTATATCATTGGAACAGTTATGATATTCTTCCTTTACTTTTTTAAGTACGAGTATAAAATTTTAATAATAACTGAAATATGTTAATTTAAAAGGTCAAAGTTTCCTAAAACGTGATCCCAACACATCGTACTTGATAGGTACCTATTTGAATAAAAATTAAATATTTATTTAGTATTTGTATTGAAATCAACTATTGAATTCGATTATGTTATAAATAGGTAGTTGTTTCTATCGCCCGATAAACAGATTATGAATAAATTAAGAAAATACGCAAATCTATTGTATGTAAATATATGAACCCTAGTTGCCTAATATGGCCTCTATCGAATCGGTCGCTGTAATATGGAATTATTTAACAATTTATTAGTAAATATAAAGAGTGTTTTGTTATGGTTGTGATGGCTATCGATGTGTTCACGGAATTAAACAACGGCCCATTTTGTTGGTGTGTATGGTGTGTTGACCAGCCGACCGCTCACTCCAGATGAGATATGAAATTATTATGGAAACCACATGTTTACTGTGAAACTTACTGGGAATCAGTACCTACCTATTAAGTATTCACTTGTAAATAACCAGTTGACTTCCATTCGAATCGCAATACTTTAATCATTAAAGTCATCGAAGTAAGATAACATAAAGGGATGAGGAGGTAGGTATTACGAGTATTGAACACAAAAATCTTAAGCTTCCATGGACATCTCGTTATTAATTGGTTAACACGCGAGGTCACCGAAGTATTTTGGACAAGGGATATAAATATTAATAAAAACTTAAGGTTTGTCTTTCTTTTTCGTGAGAAAATACTCACGGGAAGAGAAGACAATACGCTTTTGTGTTTCTTTATTGTTATTGCCGTAAAACATTTAGCGGGCACCGTTCGACGATAAAACACATTATTTTGTGTGACAAAACGTCGACTTCATGAGAAAATATCGACCCGCAGATAGCGAAATAAGCGAATTATTGAACCGTTTAAAACGTAACAGAACCATCAAGTCCGGACCCTGTCAGTGAGTCGTATGAAATTTGTGAAAATTCTTAATACATACTAAATAAGCGTAGATATAATAGATATCGCCATATTTATTACGATATGGTTATTTCTTATAGCCATAATAAAAAGGAGTCGTAGAAAGGATCGGTACCTATATTATTGGTAGGTGAGAAGTTTGCGGTGAGGACTGAGGAGTTAGGTTGAACAAATTAGATAGTAAAGTTTAAAAATTAATGTTATGAAAGGTCAGCACCTTTACGCTGATCTTTAAGATAAAAAATAGTTTTTGTTAAAAAAAATCCTACGATAAGTTACAAGTTACAATGCATCAAAATGAAATGAATTTAATGAAATCTATCAGTAAAATGTGGTCTCTTGAATAAAATTATTCAGTTTTTCCCGTGTATTGTGTTGCTTTAGTATAACCCATCCATATGATAATGTGACGAACGATAAATTGCCCACTAATAAGATAATCGACTGCGCTCTATATACACACGTAAATCAACATTTCAACGACTGCTGGGTACGGCCATTTGAAAGCGACGGACATTCTAAAATAGATTTAGATCGATCAGGGTACTTTATATAATTACGTTATGATTTCAACTTATGACTTTTTGTTTTTGGAGACAAATTTCAATTGCCCTACCTTGAGTCACCAGACTGCCTACAGTGGATATTTATTTTTACAGTCAATGGGTACATTTTATAAGCGTTTAACTAATTTGATTGTTATTGATGATGTTCTTCGGAAGTCGAGTGGGTTGTTAATTTCAGTCCAAAATCGTGTGTAGGCATTGGTTTACGGATCTCATATGGAATAATCTTCTAATTTATCCAATCTGAATTACTAACAAAATGATCATAATATATTTGTATTTTATGATTCCATTCTATTAATATTTTCGGGCTTATTTGTAAATTTATGCTACTTAGAAAATGGTAATAAATGGGGTCAAGTTTCACGAGCTCGTAACATGGGAACAATATGATGATAAATTATAAAATATTAATGCACAGTGAATAATAAGTAGGTATAATATGTATGTATGACGATGGTTCGCATCGCGTCGATACCATCAACATTATTTGTCAACGGTTCACTGAGTTACACAAATGCTTTTTTTAGGTCGATTGGGAAACGATCTGTTCATGTAGTAAAATATAAATAATTTGTTTGAAACGAAATGAGGGCCATTTAGAAACATGAGGGTAATAAAACTAGTGCGTGTCGTGTGTTTAACTCGGTCGCAGACCTATGGATAGCGAATCCAGTTCATTTCGATCTCTAGACTTCCCATTATTCGGTAATGATTAATCTCCAATGACAAGGAAGAGTGGCTGAAAGCAAAGGTCTCGTTATATTTGTCTTCCTAAATTCGTTAGTCGATATCAGTGGACGAAACGTAATAGAGTATATTACAGTAGGTATTAGCATTCTATACGAATACTGCAGGTAAGTACGAGAACGTGAGCTGCGGGCAATAGGTATTTATTTTATAAAACCACAACTGCCTTTACGTGATAGAAAGCTCGCTATCTCATACAATATCAAATAATATGTAAACTACTTTGTGTCTTTTGGTATTCTGGGATACAGAAATAGGCACTGTAACGTTTCGACGCCGGGAACGTTAACAAATGCTTGTAATTTATAAGACATTTGTATTATTTTTTAATAGTTAAACTTATTCTTAACTATTTCACGGGGAAACCATGTATTGTATGTTTTTCTAAGCTTTTATTGTTAATTAGAAATGGTTCTATATTTATGAAATCTCATTCAAATACGTATTAGGTAGATACTTATACCTACTTACTTCTACATTTATTTCCAACCAGCTTGGATATGTAGATTACAGCGTTCAACCTCTACAGTAGACGTGCCACTTGTAGGCAAAGCTTATGGACCTCAACTACGATCCTTATCCCTACAGGATACACCTTTAACTCATCCAAATTCATACCCACCATACCAAGTGCGTAAGTTCTTATCAGAATGAGCCCCTCTTATACACCATTTTCAATTTTTTATACGCTTTCTTCATATTTTATCTATTCTTTCCGAATAACCAAGTACTCCTCTTTCGTAACGTTCTTTGCATAAAGGATTGAAATTTAAGTAAATTTGTTCTGTGGCGTATTATAAATATCTACCCATTATCTACATGCTACACCAAGTTTTCAGTCTTTAGTGAGAGTCAAACCTAACAACTTCGAGCGTACAACTAAGTAGGTGCTCGCACCGATTCAAGCAGTAGGGTACCTACTGAGGAGGATATTGGACATTGAAAGTAAAATAACAAACATGCACAAAATGTAATAAAATGTATATTTCATGAACTAATAGAAGTAGTGTAATGAGTAGCATTACAATTAGATACCTTGGTATTATGCGTTTAAATACAATGTCATACACAATATAACAATTAACATAAAAAATAGCTTATTTGTACCTATACTGGCAGCGGAAATAAATAAGTATGATGTTAAATTCAGTAAAAATACTTTTGATGACCTGAACTTGGCAACGTATAAATTAACTAAAATACATAGGTAATATATTAAAATATGATCCGGGCCTATTTTAAATCCTTATTTTTGATCCTGTTTTTAAAAATTTGCAAACTTATGTAATACTCTCGCAATCCTCAAATCATATTGTCTAACTGACAAACAACTCCTATCCCAAACCACTGGAATTATAAAAAGAAGCTTCCTTTACATTATAAGGTTTGCCCACATGCACTATGAAAAAGTTTTTGGAAATTCAACCCCTGAGGTGTTAAAAGGGTGGAACTTAGTAAAACCGCAGGGAACAGCTAGTATATGATATATATAACTAGCTGTCCCACGCGGTTTCACCCGCGATAATTTCGAAGTTCCCGCGGAATTGTTCCATACAAACTTTGCAAGCCCTTTTCATCAGCTTAGGGGTTGAATTTTCAAAAATCCTTTCTAGTGGGATGCCTAACCCTCCAAGTTTCTGGTCTCTACGATCAGGGGTTTAGGCTGTGCGTTGATACATAAGTCATTCAGGGCAAAGCATTTTATATGTATAGATAGATATAGACAAGTTTCAGGTCTCTACGATCAGAGGTTTAGGCTGTTCGTTGATCCATAAGTCATTTATATGTATATTGCGGTATGGATTTTTCATCAGAATAATCACATGAGAGGTACTACAGACAAAGCAAATTATAACCAACAAAGGAGGTACTAACATGCAATCGGACGTAATATACGAGGTGTTAATATGATTTTTTTATGTAGGTACATGTTCGTTTGTCAGCTTAGGTTATAATCAGCTTTTGTTCGTTGATCTTCCCACCTAGCCAAATTAAAATTCTACAATTGTTAACGCATAGAAAACTAGGTAACGAATCGTCATGTCACTTGGTCACCAATCAGAACTCTAGTTTTTCGTGACCACGTGAAAACTAGAGTTTTGATTGACTGACCGATAGTACTGAACGATAGTAGAATCTGATAGAGAGGCTGATATCAGAATTATTACAGGTTTCTCACTGAAATTTTATGGGTATACCGTAGTTCTTGTTTCGTACCCGTGGTCCTAATCATAGTTTGTTTTCATCAAATAAAAAATAATAATTAAGTCAATACAATATCGAGAGTACAAGCTCTATGTACCTACTCGTACCTATCTACAAAACCGTTTATTTTCAAGAGCCATCAGTAATACACAATGAAAGTAAAATTAGATACCCACATTGTTACTTAGGGGTGATATGAATTTCTGACTATAGATGACACGTTCGTGGTACACGTGAACAAGCGAAAATAATATTACGACGTTATATTACAAATGTATGGACATAATTTTATTATGAATCTGTAACCGATACGATAAGTGGCATTATCATAATGATTTGTATTCCCTGTAAAGTTAAGTACCAAATGTCAGGTAGACGAAGTGATTTGCGCACAAAAACAAAAGTAACTTATGTAAGTAGCTATTGGCCTGCAATTTCTAAGAAAACTGTTAAAAGAAAATATGAAAACTCAATTAGTAAATAAATAGGTATAAGATTTGAACCTTTTGATTATTTTAAGATAGTCCAGTCAGAACTAAACTCAGGAGGTCAAAATTCAGTTTGGTCTTCAGGTCAAATCAACAACGCCCTAGACACATCGGTTGAAAAAATTGCACAATGACATACCTTTTCTCATTATGCTTTAAACAGCACACAAACACACAAACAGCTTTTACAACTAATCTAAAAGGTATGGTATAGCTACTGTAATGTTAAAAAAGGAAAGAAATCGCCCAGTCAATACTTCAAGCATGCTTAATAATATGACTTTACATTCTTGCTATATACCATTCGGAAGGCAGGACGCGGGCGTGTTCTATAATTTTTGTAGCAGTCGTAGATCATTCTCTATTCACTTTAGTGCTAATTAATTTAACGCTTTCTTAATCAAAAACAAACAGGGGGAGTGAATGAAATTCCAAAAAGCGTAAAATGGACCTGAGGTGAGTGTATAAGTTATCGCGGTGCTCAATTATACACATTCCGGTCGCGAGTCGGAAAACGCCCTCATAGTGTCAGTGGCTACCAGCAGGACACAGAGAGCTAATTCTACTCGCGCAAAACGTAGCTACAACCGCACCGCACCTGCATCGATAAGGGACTCATTACATGTAGGTACACCCCCGTCGCGACGATTGATTGGCATAATGCGAGTATGCTAGAATCGGTATATGCAGAGAGACCCTTATCGAGACATAAAGGGTGCGGTTGTCCTAAGTTCTAGTAGAATCGGCCACTAAATATCACCTAGCCAAAAGGTTGACTGGTAGAGAATGCCTTTTTTTTAATAAATCAGCCCTTGGAGTTACGTCACGTCATAACATAATTTTTTTAAAGATGTAATTTTTAGTTTCAACTTTACTCTTTACCTACCTCTTTCTACGTAGGTATACTATATTATTTTATTATAATTAAATATTAAGCCGATTTCCACAAAAAATCTTTTATTACCTGTGTTATACGACAAACAGTGATAGTTTTAAATATTTAAACAAAAATTATTACCTATTAATATCTAAAATTAAAAAAAGCCCTAACTGGCTGTACACGCACGACCTGTGCCTAGCCTCTTCCTATACAAACTCGCGCTAGTACCTATTCGGCGCCATGGTTAGGTATATTATTTTATTCTCTTTGGCGCCATTTCGAAAAAAATTCACTAGGTATAATATTTATTTTCACTTCTCATGCTCGGAAAGTACTTGTTTGTGCAGGATATAGGCTGCACAAAATCGAATTTTGTGCACAAGGGCATTAATGTATCTACTCATAAATGTATCTACCTAAGGCAAAGAAAATGAGCCATATACAGCCAAACACAATAAGAAGTTCATGGATAGAATTTGTGGTAGCCATAGAAATACACCTAGACTCTAGAGCGATAGTTTCAGTCAAAATAATGTTGTCGAAATTCAAGCGCAAAACAAATGCACGACTTTCTGTTCTTAACTCGAAAGTACTAGGGTAACAGAAGTTAGTAGGAGGTTAATATGCTGGGAAAAACCATTTCCTTCAGTATTCAAAACTGGACTAATTTTACTTTGAATTTTAATTAAAGAAATGTTATGTTATACTACTTTTTTATTTCCTCGCAATCGAAGTGAAAAGTAGAGTTTATAACTCGGCCACAAAACCATTATTATCCTCGACATTACTATCAGCCCTCGCCTTCGGCTCGGGCTGCTAAAAGTCTCGGATGATAATGGTTTGTTTTGTGCACTTGTTGTAAAATCTACTATTGTTTGTATCGACAATGATATTGATACAAGTTACGACACCAATTAAAAACAATTTAAATTTCAATGTTCACGTTAATTTTTTTTTTTTTTTTTATGGAATAGGGGGCAAACATAGTTATTGTTTTAGAGGTGATTTAATGATATAAATCAAACATAAATACTTACAATATTAGGCAGGTAGGTGCATGATTATTAAAAAAGAAATTTTCATGTAAGTTATAATTCATATTGTGTTATTTGAATTTTTTCGCTACTGTACCTATTAAAAACAGTGTACCTATTAAACTCGTGGTGCGGCGGTACTGTTATTCCAACACGTTCCGACTGCTGAATGCTGATCCTCGAGCCTTTGGCTCGGGCCAACATAAGTCGGAAGTCGGAACTCATTGTAATGAAGACGTCCCGCACTTGTAATGAAATATACTATATTCAGTAACATAGTAGAATTTAAAGGAATATTGAAAATTTCATCTTTTAATATAGGTAGGTACGTAGGTATGTACAATGTACATCGGATCCTCGCAGGTGTTTTCCGGACGCGCTCGAAGGTTATGGGTGCCACCTGTAACATTCATAGTGCTACGAGTATCACGTTGATCAGCATTGTAGATTACGATTTGGTTGATATGGGTTAACGTGTCATTTTTTGGTATAAATTTATACTTTATTTATTTCGTCGCTTTCCATCTGGTGAGATATGGACAGACGTCTGACCAATACCTATGTAAAATAAGTCGGTTAAAAAGGGTGCATAATTCACATTATAAACAAATAAAAGTTTATACTTATTAAAAGTCATCGTAGTATCAAAAAATAAAGGTAGGCAAGGCTCGACTCTATAAAAGAAGCACTTTAAAGCGATGAATAACTTTTACCATCTATGTTTCATTAATTAATTAATAAACACGCTTTAATAGGAAATCGAATTATAAAGTAGAAAATAATTTTCAACAAATTTAAATAAAATTTGAATAAAAAAAAATTAAATAAAAAAAAAATAGTGTAAAAAAGCGTGGCGTGCTTTTTGAGGTAGGCGTTTTTATAATGGTACCCCACACTATTCTGAATTTGAATTTATCAAAACTTATTTTCTACTCTTTTGTTTGATTTCCTATTATAGCGTGTTTTTTTTAGTTTTTTTAAACTATTATTTATTTTTTGCTCTTTAGTTTAATTTACCATAAGGATAATGTAACAAAAAAAATTAAATTATTGCATTTTCATCAGTCCTTGATAAGTGTGCAAATCAAATAAATTCGACGTTTTTAAGGGGGTGAAATGAAACTCAACTTCAAAAAATCCGTTACATAGATACTTGGATACATAGATATCTAAGTAGTAAGTACAGGTGAAGCTATAATATAAGCGTGCTAAAAATAATAACGATAGGTACTACACAATTTATCGTTTTAAACGTATCATAGTAATATATTAAAGAATATTAGCGGGCAGCTATATTTATCTGTAAATTATATCTAGCTAACTATACAATGTGTTCGCTCTCTACTCCGTACATCCCTATTACGACGTTAAAATAACTTTTTCATTACTCATGCTCGGAAAGTAGGTCTGAAGTTGCCTGAGAAGCGGGTTGAAAGTAGCCCTTTTCAGCCCTAGGGAGAATCGCTTTCAACTGACAACTGTCAAATTATTAAAAAAAAACTAGGTCTATTTTCACATTTCTATTGAACCATGTTTCAACTTTCTATACAGCCAGCGCGATGTAAAATTGAAATAACGTAAAGTTTAAGTAGGTATTAATTAAAATAAAATTCACTCACTTTTTCTTAAGCTAATTCCTATTTATATTTTTTTATTTTCTTTAATTAATACTTAATAATTAAAGAAAATATTTTTTTTAGGTCGCCACAATGTAAATAAAAAATACTGGCTGAATAGCTAGCCGGCCAAAGAAAAAGAAATAGGTGGGAAAGTGTCAAGCGACTATATCCGATCTTCACTCATTTTTTCTTTAGCTAATTCCTATTTTTATTTTGACTTTCCTTGCATTCGTAATGAAAAGCACAGTGTTACCCTCGGGAGAAAGTAACTTATTTAGTGCCTCGAACTATTGGCGCCCTCGCTACGCTCGGGCGCCAAACCCCGTCTCGGCACTAAATGAGTTACTTTCACCCCTTGGATAACAATGTACTATTGTATGATGAGTGGTTTACCCTGCGGTAATTTGCAGCGTGGCAGGCGTCATCTCATGATATACTCAACACATTGTGTGGTAATTTCTCTGGGCCATTTAATTGCCGTTTCGCTGTGGTCTGACAGTCATGAGATTAATTTATAGCGATACCTTGAACGGTAATGTTTTAAACAATAATATATTGCAACTTCAGTATGACGGCTAATGATAAACAACGTCTGTAGAGTCAAACGAAGAGATTAGAAATGCAGAAATGTTGAACTTAGTATGATTCACATGAAAACTTGAAACATAGGTAAGTAATCCAATTCTGCCGTTCTTTTACTAAAACACCGTTATGGGAATATTGATTACATAAAGAGCGATATTGAGTAGATTAAATTAGATGTCGCTCTATAATATGTAACTATTCAATATTAAGGTACATTATTTCGCACTTTTTTGGCCGTAGCCAGTTAGGCTTATTCACATAACAGTCTTTTAGTAAAAGGACGGCAGACTTTGTAGATTCACCTACCTAGATTGGTAGGCACGATAATATGCTAAGTATCTACACACATCAAAAGTATCTTGGGATCAAGTACATTTTAGAGAGTGGGCATGTTGATTAATTTTTATTTTTTAGTCCGTTTTGTAGATTATTAAAAAATATTGGACACGATTTTTTTTTTTTTTTTTACGTAATCAAAAAATAACGGCGATATATTGAGTTGAAATTTCGCGTGACGTGAATTTTGTATGGCGGTTTTAGCGGTTAGTGACGTCACGACCCCCTCACCCTAAACTTTAATGCGCTTTATCTCTGTAAGTATATTTGAATTTATTTGAAAAAGCAAAAAATACGTGTCTATTGTTTTTTTTTAAAGTAGTCCACATCCCCAATTGGCTACTTGACGAAAAAATTTTTTTAGTCCGTCGTGTAGATTAGTAAAAAATATTGGACACGTATTTTTTCTTTTTTTACGTACTCAAAAAATAACAGAGATACATTGAATTGAAATTTCGCGTGACGTCACAATTCGGTGCGGTTTGTATGGCGCTTATAATGAATATTGACGTCACGAGCTCCCCACCCTAAACTTTAATGCGCTTTATCTATGTTCATTTTCATTAAATTGAAAAAGCAAAAAATACGTGTCTATTATTTTTTTATTTTCTAACTGACGGACTAATTAGAATTTTGATATTCATACCTTGGAGAATACCCAATTGGGATTATTATTGTAACTTTTATTGAAGTCCACCATTTGAATAAAGAATTTTATTCAAATTTTGTTGAAACTAATAAACTGTCACTGAAAATCTGTATCAAAACACTATCACATATCAAAAAAATAACAATTTCTGCATCGTAACTGAAAAAAATTGCATCGGTATCTCCATACCGATGACATCATTTGCCTCGGGAAGAGATTATGGAATGTTGGAAGCTAGTGCCAGGCAAAGCACTGTGGCTGCTGCTGTTGGGACAAGGCAGAGCGTCATAAGCCGCCTATGCACACGCTATCGCATCACGGGCAGTGTGGCCGAGCGACATGGAGGGCGAACTCGCATCACCTACCGGTCCGGCCTTCGAGCGCGCTCGAAGGCCAGACCGGTAGGTATATCCAGAATACAGCGCGAAGAAATCGTACTATGACCGCCATGATGATAGTTATGAGGCTCCACAGCGCTTCAGGCTTATCTACTGATAAGCGATCAAACCATACTTAATCGTTTACGAGAAGTGGGTCTGCGATCCCGAAGGCCTCTGAGAGTTCCACCAATAGTGCCCCGCAATTGTAGAGCCCGTTTACAATGGACTCGCGAACACAGTAATTGGGAGGAACAAGACTGGCGTGGTGTTTGCTTTTCCGATGAATCTCGTTTCGGTATAAGGCCGCGTAGATATAAAGGTAAGTTTGTATATGTATTGAGTAATTAACGAAGTTACATACCTAAAAAAAAAAACGACGCCTGAGAAAAGTGAAGATTTACAGTGTAAAGCGTGAAAACTAAGCTATGCCTGTGTACATCGTGTAACGGTAACGTTACTCACGCTTAGCATGGAAAGAGTGCCCGTCCCCGAACGTTCGTGTAAAAGCTCCGCTTCAAAAATTGCAATGAACAAAGTCAAAACAACAACCCAAACTACGTCAAATGATTCAACGATTTTAATAAAGAATTGGATTTAAAAAAAAACTATTTAGAGCGGATTAGGCTTATTCAAGGTTCCTTATTAATTTTAAAACAGTTTACTTTGTAACGTGGTGCTAACGCCCATGGAGGTAGTATGTTTTTTTTTTCATCTAAATTCAAAATTTATTTTTCTTGGGCGTCGGCGTTATTGTTTTGTTTTTCTTTCGAATTTTTTCACGCTGCGTAAAGCAACTACGCTGTGATTTGTCTTTTAAATAAATTAAATGAATATATTATAATTTTAAATATATGCAAGCTATAATATAATAAAAATCTACAACTTAAATTACAAAAGGAAGCTATTCACTAAACAGGTATTTAATAGTTTTATTTGCACATTATATTTTAATATTTGTAAGCCTTGATCCAGGTCTCATGTAATGTTTTTATATCACTCACTGGTCTTTTGTGATGTGGCGTGAGACCTGGATGGCTGTCGGCAGGAATTTCATGTTGACAAATGATTCCAGCTTCCTTCTTCGGATATCGAAATTACTTTCTTCAACCTATCTACAATCTTTACTTGAAAACTGGATTTTCTGCTGTTCCTGTTCCTTCTTCCTCCTGATCTTCGCATCCTGGCCGACGCCACTGCAGCTTTGGACTCTACGTCTACCACGGATCGCGAAGGCCAGTGATTGTTTTGTATATATTTAAACTTACTCTTAGATTCTGTACTTATTACACAAAATTATAAATTTATGAACCGTGTTTTTCTCACGACCCGTTTCAACTTTTGATCTGTGGTTATATACATATAAATGCTTAGCATTACCTAAACAGATTAATTTTTATAAAGTCTAAACTCTAAAGTATTTTAGGAATGGAAGCACTAGATAGGTGATTTCCAGGAGAGGCGGCATCCCATAGTCACCCAGGAGTCTAGATTATTATTAGTCAACAAATTATTTAATTCTATTGAAACTAGAAATAACTTATCCCAATGTTGATTTTAGTTTATTGTTGTTTATTTTTAAAATACAGTGAGGATGTTATTTAAGATCATTTTAAATGTTCTCATAAATAATGCGTTAAAAATTAAGTGGCGTCTGACAACAAAAGTCGTCTCAAATATGAAATGAGTTAAATCGCAGTTAACAACATAATGCGAGAGTTTAGATTTTTTTTTTGTTGACGCGACGACGCCGTCGTGGCATTTCCTGCTACCGCATCCAACACGCTTGCAACTCAATAACAAACCTTAAAACCCATATGTTTAAGGTATAGAACTGAAGCTGAACAACAAAAGTTTAACGATAGTCATAGTAAAGTAGTGATTAATTTGTGATATCAAAAAATAAGTTTTTCTTGTTATTATAACTCTGTCAAACCATTATATAGGGGTTTTGTAGAAAAAAATATTTAGTTATTAGATTTATAATTCTAAAAAGATATCCATAAATAATGTCGATGACTGATAAGTTGATGGAAAAGAGTGAGTCTGAAATAGGTATATGATATATTTGTAGCTTGTTGTTCGTAGAAATTTCTTTTGGAACTTGGTGTCGAAGTCAAATCTGTGAATCTGGATAAAACGTAAAAAAAATCTATTTCAATGCCTGTATAGTTCCGGTCTTCTAATTATCTCCGTGCAAAAAATCTAGCAGAGAAAATTTATTACAACGTGAAAGCTAAACAAACAGATGAACATATTTGAAATATTAAATAAGAAAGTAAATAATTCTTGTAAGTACATACTATAAATAGCATAGGATAAATGAAAGAAATATATAAATAAAATTAAAGAAATAATCTAGGAGTTGGTCGACATCGTAATCCGATAATTCCGCGTGCGCAATTGATTTTTCTCCAACAGATAAAACAGTGGGATACAGCCACAGGGTCTATCGACCAAGTTATCAGATCGGCGTGCTTCTGTCGCCACATGTCGACCCCCCACGTGGGAACCTATGCGTGCTCCTGCTCACTTATATATATTCACATTCAATTAGTTTTACTCTTATGATGTAGGTACTACTGAAGCTCATTTACCTAAGGATTATCTCAACCTATATACCTACCTATAATTTTTTTTGTTTATTTAGTTTAAAAATCCATCACTCCGTGCTGTTACTAATATCTACTTATACGTATATGATGCTTTCATTATTTTATCAAATTAATAATTTTAAGCTACTTACCATAAACAAAAGACTATACTTAGGTATCTTATATTCATGAATTAATGTAAGTAGTTTAAAAATTTTACCAAATGCTGAACGATTTATTATATCCAGAATAAAAACACACACTCAATTATGTTAATCCTTGTTACTATTTACAGAATGTACATTAAACGTTGCGCCCGGACTTCATAGTTGTAATTTACCATCATAAAAAAAAACTTATATGGAGCAATATGTGCATAAACGTCAATATTTATCCGGCACAGCCACGGCTGGGTGCGTTGAGTTCGATTTATAAGAGCCATTCAGGTCCTAAACAGCGACGGAGCGGAGCTGTGTAGAGCGCACCGCGTCGCGCACAGCGGTATAGCTCGTGTTATTACGTACGTCCAGCATCGTAATCGTCGATTAATTATCTCGTTTTCGATAAAACATACGCCATGCACATAAAATTGTATAATTTCAAACGATAAACTACCTCTAATAAGGTATACTACCGCTGTGACCATCGGAAATTCTTTTACGTAGCTACCATATAAAAATTTAAAAGTTGTAAACGAATTATGGACTCAAATAGGTATATCACGTTATGCGAATACGTGATCGCGTTATAAGCTCGGTTAACGGATCACGACGATATTATAAGATGGAGGAGACGATATAGTTATGTGAAAGCGTTAGTGCGGTGGTTGTATTTATGTGTTCATTAATGCAGGTTTGTGTTAATAACGACGCATCACGTCCTCAGTTCACAGGCCACCAGCATCAAGCCACACATTTATATTCTGTCAGCTTTGTTGCGTCGGTTAGATTTGGATTACCTATATTTGATCATTGTCATTCTGTGAACGATAACCTTTCTCATAATATGGTAAACAATAGGGCCCGATGGTTCATAAATGCCTTTGATGAAAGGCATTTATGAATAAATGCAGGCTTATAAAAACATGATACTTTAGTTTGAATTTTGAAAAAAGCTAGGTCGTATTATTATAATTTATCATACATCCATTCAATTTTTATTTTTATTCTTCGATCGGGATTCAATAAAATCATGTTTAATTATGCACTGATGACCAAAAACTTCTATTGTCATTGAATTTTAAAATTTATGTTTTCCTGTAAATTAGGCGGCGAAGTCTTCCATATTAATAAGTATGAATACATATGAATAAAAAAGACATAAATGATATGAGAACAAATGACAAATTATTATAATAGAGAACACCTGCTATCCTTTTGATCCGACATTTCACTCATTTATGACGTTAATCGAGCGGAGTGCTATCGTGTTAACTAAGTTGTGTCCCCAACAAAGCACCGCACTCAGACAATGTTCCAATTTTATTAATATTCTTTGTATCGCACATTTATTCCCTTTCATCTAACTTAATTTTAGATCAAACTATAGCTCTTACATTTAGATCACGTCATTATTGTCTCTTGACAATGATATGTAAGCGTTTCAATGACCAGTCACACCATTGTAATTCATACATTATGTCGTAGAGTTTAGAGTGAAGTATCCTTTGGCATTACGCGAATATACATGTGTTTCGTAGCGTTAGTTTGGAAGACTGATAAATAATAAGCGACAATGGTTATAAGACGGGATGTTAGCGTGTGCGTTTACGCCGCGAGTCGTAGGTCGAATTAGTGAATCGTCGCCGGCGCGCGGCGTACGCGCAGGCGGCGGCTTCGTCTAGCGGCTCTATATGACATTAATCACAACGCCCAAGATGAAGCGATACGCATTTGTCATCGTGTCCACATGATACACAATAAGTTATCTTTGTATCTTTTATAGTATCAAATCGGTCGAATTATTAATGTCGATGAACAGATTAAAGAGAAAAAAAGTAAGTACGATTATTGTTATATCGTATTAAATCGTCTATTTAAGACAATCTGGAAGAAAACTTGCCTGTCAATGTTAATCTAAAAACGTAAAGTGATATCAGGGCGATTTTTAAATACCACGCAAGCGGAGCTGTGGAAAGCTATACTATCTATAGTCGTGAATAAATTAGTCGATCGCTAAGCGGACGGCAAACCGCTAATATATCAGAAAATATTACACACATGAATAGAGCCCGCTATGATGGACAGCAGAAAGGGCTGCCCTTAAAGTTGGCTTGTATTATTTTGTCATTATTAAATTCCCCTGTCACCAGCATGTTCTCATTTCTCTCTAAGAAAATATTGTATGCAAAATTGTATGACATCTGAATGAGTACAAAGAGATCGTTTAAAATTTGTACATATACTTACGGAACATGGTTTCGAAGAATAATAAAATTGTTTGTCGAAACAAGTAACCATAACCATCGACTCAAAAGTCATTGTGGATTATTTTAACCTTAAAGCTGATATTAATGTGTTCCGAATGTGATAATATACCTAGTGATAACTTTATGAAATGTAGTGGACAAATTTTAGCAAAGTAACTAGGTATAAACTAATGATAAATTGACCTCAACAATGGAGTTAATAACTTAATACTTTAACAGTTTGTGCACTAGCGCTTAAATGTTCGATTTGATTAAGATATTGTGTTATTTATATGTAGAGATAATAAGACACTAGACTGAAAATGAACTGCGTGCCCTGAATGCCGTTCTATGTCCATTAATTAATTATATGGCTGTTAGGTACTATTTGGTACTATTACATATTTAACCTCAGAGGACTTGAAGTGACCATAAGAAACAGCAACAATGCCACAAATCTGTGAAGAGTTTTCAATACGTGTAGTTATTAGGTTTCATAATGCATATAAGTACCACCAACAATGACCCTCGAATCACTGATCATCAGAACGTAATGGGTGGTACAGTATGAAACAAATGAGGCGTGACAAGTGCGCATCGACACAACAGTGCTCGAGGAGGCAATCAGCCACAGCGTGGAAGTGGAGACCTTGACGCGTTATCGACATCCGACAACTCCTCAACGAGCCACAAAATGAAATTTCTCGAGGAGAGAGCCGTCAATCATTTTCCCCTACGCGAGTCTGCCCCAGTCATGAGTACGTACGCATGCGGTGCCAACTTAGTACTACTTAGCTAAAGTCACAAACTTACGGCGTTTTTATTCATTTTTGAACCTATTTTTAACTTTATTTTTAATTTAAGTCTCTATAAAATATAAGTCTACGAAGTGTTACTAGAGCTAGACAAATCTTCATAATTCCAGCTACCTGAAAATACTAATAAAGTGTTTTTGCAAAAAACCTTGAGATGGTAATAATTATGTGTGTAAAATAAACGCGTTTATTTGGCGAATTCTAAAACATTTAATTTTTTTTAAAAACCAAAGGAAGATATATTTATTTCACCATAACACATAATAAAAAACAGTACAAATATACAGTTAATGCAGGTATAGATTCAGACTATTTCTTAATTGTCATGCTGAAAGGTTCATCAATTCAGCCTATGCTGTGTGTAATAACCTATAGTAGGTACTGATTTTCATTTGAACAGAAAGTGAATGTACCTAATAAAAACTATTATAAATAAAAAGAAAATTATATAAAACAAAGTAACATAGTTTTAAATTACCAAAGAAAGTTGTTCAACTTATTCTTCCCCACTTGGACCACGACCGAATGGGTAATCGAGACATTATCCCGGTGAGTAGGCTCCGTCCACTCGTCGTGGCGCAGAAACGTGGAAAACTACTCATACCTATAGGTAAGACGTTTATTCTCGCTTAAGTCGACCCCTCGGTACTCGGTAGATACCCACAGAATGAAGGCACAATCAATTTGTCTTCCTCACCTATATTCTGTCTACAATAATATATTACAGAATATCGGTCGTTACAAATGATACAAACTCTAATCCCTTTTTACTTCGAGCTTCGTTGTGTAAAAGAATTATAAAAATTTGGCCGAGGTCAAAAATACCTAATTAAGAAAAATTCATCCACTGATTGTATATTATATATGGTGAAAGTTAAACGAGGGATATATTATAGCATTTAAACTTTCTATTTATATATAAAATTAAAAAGTTTAAACAAAAAATGACAAAAACTATTATAACTATTTTAGCGATTTTTTAATATTATAATTGTATTTTTAAGTTGCAGAATCATCATCAAAAAATTAGTATGGATACTTATATGTATTTAATACCTCGTATTTCACATATTCTATCAATTTTTTTTCAAATGATAATATATTTTTTTTATAGCAGGTCACTGGTAGCGTAGTTTGACCCTTGCAAGTTTGACCCCTGCAAGGGCCGTAATTGAATTAACATTAAGTACTTTGCGGACTATTGAAATGAAGCGCGGCAGTTGTAAGTTTAGGTACTATACAGCTACACGGTGCCGCAGACGACTGTCTCGCTGCAGACGAAAAATATTTCAGAATTGAGATTGATGTCGCACGCATGTGTAGACTGCAGACGGCTTGCTTTCTCTGTATGCAAAACAAACACTAAATATAGTCGTAATTTATGTTCATACCTCGCGATTATAGATAAATATAACGCTCAGCGTTATTCCCGCTCGTAATAATTTATTTGCTTCAGTTTTAACGTTTACAGAACTAAGAATATCTGTTATAGACATGCGCATATACTGAAATTACCAACACCTGTGCTTCAACAAATAGTTTAATAATCACTTTAAATTAGACATGCTCTAATTCCGTTTATTACAAATGAGTATTACAAAAACTCAAATAATATATCTGTATGGTATAATAATTTTATTATTTATCTACCTACTTTCTTCTTTTTAAGCAACAGTCACTAAGTATAGGTACATTAGTATTTATACACGTTAGAATACTACGTTAGAATACTGAATGTGAATACAGAAGTATTTCAATAAATAATTAAAGCAAATCTCATTTGGGGGTAAGCTCCCACGCGATAAGAGGTGTTATTTATACACCCTCATCACACAAAGGAACCGCTGCCGAATATCACCCATAAATATTGGACTGAGGTGTAATTTTTCACATACCACGTCTTCTCGAGCGTCGCACCTTGAAAATAAATGCAAACAAAATTTAATAGGGAGAGATGCACGGGATCGCGGGCTCCGAGTAAAAATAAACGATAATCAACCGATCGTTGGGAGTTATTTCAATTTAAGAAACCATTCTACGGTTTGCTGGCGGGCATAGTTATGTCCCGTAAAGATATCTGAATTATATAATAAATAAAAGATATAAACATCATTGTCGCGTTCTAAACTGAACCATAGAGTTATGATGCTATACACTTGAGATAGAGTTTAGTCGAACAAAACATTGTTTTTCGCGCCTATTATATTGTTGACATACGAGTGTCGTAGGCGCGGATCGCGACCCTACATATATTTACGATTATTGGTTATGGAGCGAGTTGATCGGCCAGCGGCGGCGTCTCCCGCGAGTCTCGTAACGCCTCGGACTTCGCCCGCAACCGGGAGGGTGCCGCGCCTGACTGATATATCCGTCTTCCGGGAATACTCGACCGTTATAAAAATTATGCATGTTCGTATTGTCTTCCAGACAGTCTCTCGTCTAAATATAACGTAACAACTACGTTCAGTAGTTGATTCATAAGAAGAAAGAACTGAAAGGAAAATTTTGCTGACGTGTGTTATACCTATACTCGTAATAAAATATATGCTCCTTCTATACTTTATTAACTAATAACAACAATTTTCATCACCCGACAGGTTGGACCAAGACCAAGAATATCATCTAATAATAAAAAAAATATGATAAAATATTTTAGTGTTTTCTAGGAATCTGATAGAATGTGAAACATAGAACGGAAATAATAAATAAAAAGACACAGTCATAAGCTCGCCGCATCGTCTCACGATATCCTACCTCTTCATCACAATAGGTAGGATGACCAATAAATAGCGCTGTCCGATTTTGTCACAAAATAAATATTACCAAAGCCGATATCCATCAAATAATCCATTTTCAATATAAAAAAAAACGGATAGAGACATTGCACGCATTTGTAATAAAAGTCGACTCATAAATAACGATCATGAAATATAATACACCTGCAATCTTCGGAAAATAGGAAAATCATTTTCCAAGGGCGGCACGGTCCGGCGTAATGTTGTTATAAATGTAGTTTTCTGGAGGGCATAAATAATAATGTTGGTCACGCGGGTGCCCCTGGACGGAAGGGAACATCTCTCAGTGCGCCCTACGTGCATATTATCGAAAGAGATATTTTATATTTACGAATTCTGTGCGAATATAAAACATCATTATTATTATATTATAACTTTAAAAAGTAACCAGTATTAGTAATAAATCAAAACCCCAATTGCACATAAAATATATTATTACGATTTTCTACATTATATTAAGTATCAAACATTATAGGCAGTAAGCATGCAGTTTTGAATGTCACTAAACTTAATTACCGTGATTTGATCAATTGTGAGTTGATAAGTGAGATCATTTTGATCTTAAAGATAGTATTTTTAACATATACTGCGGTGCCTTTATTTCAACAGTAAAAGTGTTTGTAGCGCCTATCTGCGGCGGCAGCGTCGGACGGCTCGCGCGGCGCCGCCGCCGCTGGGAGTCATTTCGCTCCGACAGCCTGTAAATTCTCCATTACGCGTTATGAAATATGCTACACCGCCCGCACACCGTTTACGATCGTCCGCACGCCCGCTATGATTTCTGTTCTATCACCTGATGTCTATTCTTAGCTTTAGGGGAGTGTTGCCATATTGGTATAAATTATTTTCCTTGTCAAGAACTTATAGTAAGGGATTTTTTTGTTTCTTACAAAAAAAGTATATTTTAAAATAAAAATTAAATTCACGTATACGACGACTTTTATTTTCAACCGAATGATTCAAACGATTACAAATCTCACATTACAATATTTCGTGGTTTCAACACGAAATTCAGCTTTTGTTCTTGATTCGGCTTAATGTCTTTATGACGCCTGTAAACTGTTATTGTATCAATTAAAAGCTTGATTTAAACGCACTCGAAAAACTCAACACAATGATGTGTCAACATAATAATGTTTGTGCAATAAACAGGTGCAAGCATAATAATGCATTGAGCGGCGAACTAAATTATTCACTTCATACTTGCCGCACAGCACTTACTTGCGGTTATATGTATTAAAACAACCGGTTAGTTAAAACATCTCTATTATTTTTTTGATTTTTAAATGACCGATGAACGGTTAGACACTTCACATGTTGCTCTCGAACTCTGAGTCATAAATTGATACAATATGAAACAGTTTTGACTAAGAATAGGATGTTGGTATTAAGAGACACATATTAACAATTAAACACGTCGTCACTTGTCTTGTAGGACATCAAAATAAAATCACTACTATTTATGCATCTGAGAGCGTATTAACGGCACGCACAGCACTCTTATAATGTAATAAATCGTCTGGAAAATATAACAGTCAGCGCTCTGTCATACGCGCGTCGGCCGAAGCGGCTCCCCATCCTGCCTGCGCCCGCGCAACGTCACGCATCCATACACCATAAATTTCCAAGGCGCATATAAAATCTGGCGTTCCATATTTTAAAACTTTATTTTAATAGTCCACTATTCAACGAGAAATTAAGACGTGTTTATTAGCTCAGCGCTCGTAACGCTCGCTCGTAATACAAGTCCATCTTTTATTATTTACATTGCATTTCGATGCAGTAAATCAACAAACTATTAATGCGCCTTGTGTCAGTCGGAATGTCTAAACACCCTTCAAAACACAAATAGGCCTCGAATATAATGATGACATTCATTATGAGTAATTAAATTTTATAGGTACGCGTATGTCTGCGTAAGTTTGTTTTGGAACATAAAACCACAACCTAGTTATTTAGGAAAAACAACATTCGTAAAACCTTTGATATGTTATCTTACAATTTCGATTTTCTATGCAATATTAGCATTTTTTATCGAATGAGTAAAACAATCCCAACAAACATTGACAATAACCATAAAGGAACTAATCAGGGTAAGATTTTATCTATCGGAAGAAGTGTATTGAAAAAGTTTTGTATAGAAAAAATAATAATATTTGAGCGTCCCGGTAGCTTTCTTCGTAGCCCCTTTATAATTTTTATGATTATAAAATTAAAATTTTTTCCCTTACCTATGTTAAAATGTGATAAATTAATAGGTAGGTATAGGTATGTAGAATGAAGTTTGGTAAAAATTTAAAGGAGAGATTTCTTAGGAATATTGTTATAATTTAATTTACTATTGCCATTAGTCAGATAAACAAACTAAAATCAAATCCTCGACTTTCATATGCAGCCAACGGGCTTAACCTCTTGAGCTTAATGCTGCGAGTGACCGATGACCGCAGCTGCTCCACCGATCAATTATTGTTTCAACTGTCTTAATATGAATGCTGACAACCTCAAGATTTTAGTGTGCCAAAAATCATCATCGTTAGACCACTACTGGAATGTTAATAACAAATCCACAAGAGATTTTAATCTAAATTGATTGCTGAAGTGAATATTTTTTTGTGCTATTTCCAAAAATATT
This sequence comes from Zygaena filipendulae, assembly GCA_907165275.2. Lineage (NCBI taxonomy): Eukaryota > Metazoa > Arthropoda > Insecta > Lepidoptera > Zygaenidae > Zygaena > Zygaena filipendulae. The sequence continues at coordinate 8,700,680 of OU015649.1, forward strand.
TTTCGAATTTTATACAATAAAAACAAAGAACATTCGATATTTTGATTCTGACTTTTGTATCACAATAATTTTATATTATTGATAGTAAGGTATGCTGTTGAGTCGTTGCCAGAATAACTAATTCGTGCTAATAGAATAGCAGATTCGTGAAATAAGTGGAAATGTTTCTAAATTAACCGTTTTGTAGTTAACGAATACTAACCGCTACATTCATTAAATCGTTCTATTATACCGTTTTTGTATCAGGCGATTTTGCCAACCACCCGTTACTGGTTAAATGCTAATGTCGCATTTTCAAAAAATAATACGCAATGGAGAATACAAAAAAAATTGTTTGTTACATGAAAACAATAAATATGGTGCCATTATATCTTTTACTGTCGTGATGATAGTGAAGGTAGGTATACCATACGGACGTGCCCGGTATTTGTTAATTCCTTTAAGGTAAAATAAAACTAAAGGGTTTGTTACAGGATGGTGTTGTTTGGTGCAAAAAATAAAGTATCATCGATGTATCTATTATAATATTAAAATACTTCTACCATGAGATAAATTTTATAAAAACCGCCGCAATCGTAAACAGAACAAATAGCAAACTTTACGAGCCCATTCGTTGTGGTTTTCAATTTGCATGACACGTCGAGGTTATGGCGACAGATCGTATACCTTGCTTGTACATTATGATGTACATCAGACAGGAAATTTGCGTGTGTACCTATTCACGGATAGAAATCAATCAGACCGAAGAGTTTCGGTCGCCCTGGAGGGTGACCGAAATCTTTTCGGTTGTCCGAAAGATATTTTGGTGGCACAATATCAGTGACCAGTAGGCACATGCAGCAACCGACCCCGCGCGGTGTCAATGAAGTGCAAACTACAGAAGAGTTTACCGATCAAATATGGTGCCCAATCGAACACCGGTAGCAGAAATACTGAAGACATATCTTCGGTGGGGAAATTTCGGTTGCAAACTTTTCCGAAGAAGCCCCTATTTTTCTTTCAGTGTTTGTGTCCATATTTACCAAAACTAAACATAATAGCTATTATTTGTTATCGAAACTACATTTCGATATTTTGAATTCCCATGCCTGTAAGAATTTATTTTGAAAACACTTAACACTTAACAACAATAAAAGTGAAATAACTGTTTAAAGAAAAACAAAACAATAAAAAGTCAACTTTACACGCGGTGCATTTATGAAATCCGTCACCGACGCATTAACAGTTGGTAGAGCTTCTTTATAATAAAAATGATCTTAACAAAGACCCATTAAAAACTAAAGTCATAACAGGAAATGTGATACAGTGGCTGCCGGGTTTTAAGGATTACCCACCTCTTTCATCATGAAGGCACGAGCCGCGGTGAACGGCAGCTGGCGCCCTCGCTTTATGTGGTTTCTAAACGACTCTCCTTTAATAATACCTTCTGTTTATTTTCGTAAAGTGGAGCACTTTCGTTCACATCACGTACTTGATATGAAGATGTATCACCTTACAAAAAACTTGAATAAAGTTGGTGATAACTATACATACCTATATAGAAACTTTCGCAGCAGCGGGATATACCTGACTAGTATATAAGTCAGTTCAATACGTATCTACAAATGCAAACTCACCATGACAACATAAACCATCGCACATAGAACTCACTTGTCGTAGAATATAGAGAGAAACAGTGAGCAAGCAATAAGACTCCTCGTCAGCTAATAACAACAGTGGCATCTCTGGTGATATCTCAATATCGTAGGTGCGAGCAGTTAATTAACACATGACGTCGGTTGTGGAAATAGAATTCCTGTAAGCGGGTGTGGGTTGCGCGGCGGTGCGCGGGGGTGCGCGCGCGCCCCGGGCCGGGTGTGTGCCGCCACGCCACCGCGCGCTCGTGCCCCTCGTGCTCCACGCCCGATGTTTGTTTACAAGCAACGAGACTTCATTACGCCGTTGGCTAATGTATTCAGCTTCAGCCTCCACGTTAACAGCGACACTTCTCGGAATCAATATGCTCCTTGTATGTTTTGATTGGTTCCCGGCTATACGAACGAGATAAATACATCCTAACTTTACAACGCATAAGACACAATTTTCCACATCCGATACATCAAGTTTTAATGACACCAAATACAAAGAACGGATTTGAATGTTATATTCCTCAAGGATATGTGGTTACGAATGGCATAGGCATTGAACTCGTCCAATTTTATAGGGTTTATGTGCATCAATTTGTTTTACTAACAACATTTACCATTTAACAGTTTCCTGTTCTTCATCGTTTCAACTGTTCCATAAATGTCATAAACGACAATGCGTTGTTAATGCAGTAAAACAAAATAATCATCCCCAGAAAACATGCAAATTACTCGTATCGAAAATATACATAACTCATAAAATAAAACAGAAGGAAATAACATCACGTAGTAAAATCCACCGAAGCAACTTCTGATCCCACCGCCCCCAAAAATAATAATGCTTCATCTTATAAAAATATTTCCCTTACGACTGTCGCTCGCTATATCACAGTATTTGTCACAGAGGATCACCCTTTATGTTCGTTTCCAGTCAAACCCCTTAGATAAGCGTGCCTTTTATACGCCGAATATAATATATTATGGTTTACAATTTTTGTTATAGTTATAACGTGGACATTACTTTTCTTATAATACATATTTCAATTTTGTCAAAATATCTGTGCTTTGATTAAGTTTCAGCTAAGATTTTCATTCTATCACTTGCCTTCCTTAAATATACGAAAAAGTCTACTAATATAAATGATTATCTAAGAAACAATGTTTTTTTTTTAACAAAAATTGTTTATTAGGTATATTCAATTAATTGATATGCATCTCAAAGCTTCCGAATACCTAATAGAACCAATCAAAAAAAGCAAAAGGCCTCGTAGAAATATCAGTTTCAGGCGTTTTAAATGTACTGACAGAAGCATGTCCACAACAAGCAAGCCTGCACGAGCCATTACTTCCGACATATGAGCAACGCAAAAATATCAGCGTATTATGGGTTATCAGAGGCAGAGTCGCGTCGCCGCGTCTCCGGTCGACATTCATGGAGCGCTCTGATTTAATGGATTGCTCGCTTTCATATCCCGCAATGTACACAATGTTTGCGCTCCTATGATCACGTATAGTGATTAATAACGCTTTGTAGTTTCACTATACTTACACCTGCTTTACTATATTGGAAGTACGAATGTCCGTTGTGCCAGTCGCTATTCCGACATCACTAAAGTAAAATTTACATTTTGTGTCAATAGCATTCTCCGATACAGAACCACTTGATGGGCGGGGATATTTCTCACTCATATGTTTGCACGTCTATAGCTCCCCTCTCATATGAAAGGCGAAAACAAACAGAGAATGTGCCAAATAGCAAACAATATTATACGGAATGCACAATAATATCAGTTCCGGCGGCGTGGGTGCGGTATGTGCTGTTTGCTTTCGCAAATAAATATGAAATTCGAAGACGCTCGCCTCAGACGAACAAATATTATGGGAGGTTTGCTTTGGTAAAATGATAACCGTCAAGATTGGAAATTTGGATTTAGCCGCGGGGTTGGGAAATAGTGTGGAGAGTTCATTCAATAAGCTTCGGGTAGCAAAAAAATTATTTACATTATAGATATCTAAATATAATCTATACTAATATTATAAAGAGCAATAGTTTGTGAGTTTGTGGGTTTCTGAGTTTGTGAGTTTGTGACGTTGTAGGGGGTAATCTCTGGATCTACTGTACCGATTATGAAAATTCTTTCACTTATAGGAAGCTGCAGTCACCATATACTTATTGACTATTCTGACAATAATGTTTGTTAACTATTTGTTTTAATTTATATGGGTTTTTATGCCTGGAATAAAAACATTTATTATTACTATTAATATAATATATTCTTAAATATTCAAATGTCAAAACGTCAGTATTCTTGATTTGAATTACAATTATTATTAATTAAAAAAATATTTTATTGAAAGCTTTGGCAACACGGTCATCAGCTTAAACCAAATAACCAAAAAACAGTAAAAAATAAATAAAGTTCCAAATATTTGTAGTTGCCAGTAATATTCCTCCTATTTCACCCACATCAAGCGAGCGTCCGAGATTTGCGCAGAAACAGAGGCGAGCGTTCCGCGTCGCACGGCGAATCCATACCCCACCTTATCATCCCACGAGAATAACTTCTAGATTTATGGTACACGTAAAACTTTATGTCGTGCTTTGTTTCCCTATTCACAACTTATGAAAACAGTGGTTTATCCTTGCGAGGATTTAGATTTTGTATAAACTTTTGATTACACTCATACTTCGCACATTGTTATAGCTTGCGACGCGACGGGATAAACGCTCACCGGGTGGAATTTACATTTGATGGTACAGGTAGACTTTTTGATACGCATTAGCTCCACTTAATTAAATTTTAGAAGTCAATTTTAACCTACTTCTAATTTTCATAACGAAATAAAACTACATTATGCCTAGATATAGGCCTAATGTAGTTCTGATGAAAATGTGGTATTGTTATGCCATGGATATGAAGATGACGATAGAGCCGGGAGTTGGCCATGCATGGGAACTCCGTAAAATGAACGACGCCACCCTGGCTCCTGTCTGATCTCCTTTTAATTCAGTTTACTCATAAAACGTATCTTTTCGTAAACTATTTGAAATTATTTCTTGTTAAGATATTATGAAAGTAGACAATATTTTTGTATAGGTATAGAAAATATGAAAATATGCGTAGCATGCATTTATGTTTAGTAACTGCTTGCTCCCCGGTTCGAGTCTTGGTTACTCTATTTTTTTTTTATAAGTTCATTTCTTGCGCGTTTTTTTTAATATTTATAATATCACATTTTTTAATAGAAAAAAATCATTGACATTGGAAAGGAGCAAGAAGTTAGGTAATATGCAATTTTGAAGCAATCTCGTAGAGTTCCGGCGAGGTAAGGGCTGTGAGAATCGAGTGGACGATAATAGAGGAACGCCTTTACGAGTGCGACACTCGCTCAACACATCAACACTACACCGATATGCACGAAAAGAGCACAACAGAAAGCTGATTTGAAGTGTGATTTTGACGCCACAAGTGTGACAATGTTATGTACCTACCTAACAATTTTCTTGTTTTTCTTAACCTGAACGCGTAATATTTTAGAAAAATTAAAATTATAGTAGGTAAGTATTTAAGTAAATAAAAATTTTGACAGTCTGATATTTTATTTTTCTTTTTAATATTACGTACCTAAACAAAATGTTGATTTCGAATAAGACGTAACATATTATAATTAATTCAATAATGATTAAGTACCTAGCTATAAATAGGTATAAGTGATAAGTAATGGAAATAATTTTATCAGCTCTATATGTTTATTTCAAGAGCAGTCACAACTTTCTGCAGTATCATCACTGCATATAAAAAGTTATGACCGCTGGCAATATTTCCGAGAGGCCGGCGAAGCTCTCGCCAGAGGAAACGATATGCAGTAAACGGTCGGGCGTGAGGTCTCGCGGGGCCACTGCGCCGGGCCCCTGTTGACCCACCCGATTTTATGCCAATTTTCATAAAAATAAATCTGGCTCACGTTGATTGAACCAGTCACCGCCCCGCTATCGTGCCTGCCTTTCTATTTTATTGTTATTAGCTCACTCGCGCAAGGGTACGAATTATAGTTTTGCCATTTGTACTACGAAAAATACAACTGGCAGTAGAAAAATAAAATATTTTCCCGTCCACTAAAACGCTTTTTTTTATAATTAATGCAGTCGTTATTGCGATATTTTTTCTGTACAGAAAGTAAAGTCATTCGAATTGCATTCACGAACAGCTATAGACGATGTTTGTTCATAGCATCTCAATGATACTTCAACAAGAAATTTAAAATTCAAGCTGTCAATGAAATAACCAAATGAACCTGCAGCAAAAAGTTCTCCGATCGTCTTCTTTCATCGATCTCGGTATGATTCAGACCATAACTGTGATTTCGTTTCTATTGCGATGAAATCAATAAAAATTGCATGAAGAAAAAATGTTAACTGTTTTAAATCTTAACAACAAGAACAAAACTTATCTAACTCGACGCTCGGCAAAAACTTTTATGGAGATCTTGACTTACGAAAACAATTCAGTAAAGTGTAACAAAAACTGCTTCGTTTTTACACGAGCTGCCAGCGGTTGTCGAGTAAGTAGGTATACGTGTCGTTTTAATAACCGCGCCCCGACAAAGCGTGAAGCGATCGTGCGAGGCTATCGAGGTGACAATCTGATAGAACAAGTGTTATGGCATCGTCCGCTGCCATATAGGTACGTTTAAAGCGCATACTCGATTTGATATTGATGCTTATCGGCGACGGCCACACATGGTACCTAACCAACACAACCGGCAAGTGTCAACGGGCTCATGCCGACTGCCAATTTGCGATACTTTTACGCTATTAAGCCCCAAGAGGGAACCGGGAACTCAAACGTCTAATTTTAAAGTCTATAACGAGTTCGGCTGGAATTACTCATAGGTATAGGCAATTCCATTTTCAAAAGTTATTATAAAAGGAAAACAACAGTAGACGAGAATGTGTTTGAATAAAAGTGCAGAGTGTAGACCTGTACGTGCAGTGGAAGAAGCGCGGGAGATCGTGATTTATAGTCGGCCGCTTTTGAATATTAAATAATCGTTAATGGGAGCGCATGATCGACCCATTAGCCGACGTCGCTCCTTTCACGTTTAATAAAGAGTCATTTATAAGCTCGCGACGCTTTTCCCTTATCTCGTCGGAGTATGTCGCGCGGCTGAAAGGTGCCGCCATATCGGAATTAATTCATAATTTCTTATCCTCGTACATGAGAATAATTCAAGTTAATGTACTCTGTTAGGTATCTTGGTTATTTAAACAAAAATAAACACTAACAATGTAAATAAGAATAATAACATTTATTTCAGGCCACAAGAACTCATAGAACCCAAAAAAAATACCTAAAAGAATATTTTTACTATCGTCCCAAACCGATACCCTATATTCTTGATCAAGGTTAATTTTAAAACTTTCTTAGAATGTAGGTGAATTTGAGAAAAAATATATACCTAGAAGATTTGATTCTAGTGATATACATAGTTCTAGACTGAAATATTACTCATCTTGTTTATTAAAGTATGTAGCTACATTGTGCCCGTGGTTTTACTCGCTTGAGTTGCGAAATTCCTATACAGGAACTTTTTACATAGAGAACCTTCGCGGGCGGACATGATTTGATAGTGTATAGAGGACAAACATAGAAACAATTTTTTTATTTAAATTTATTATGATGACTTAAATGTAACCAAGTTTCAAGGTTCATTTTATGAGCCGTAAATGCCGACAGTTTAATAAGAAATGTTCACCATTATATCGGGCAGGCAGTATTACTTAAGGGCGCACATTGTCGGTTACGACTTCCTAATGACACATCGATTGCGGCCGCCGCTCATTATCGCGAAATATTCGATCGGCTCTCTCGAGTTATTCTCCTTAATATCTCCACCGGCGTGGGCCGAACGGTCGGAATATCGTCACGTATGAACAGAGCGGCCCACCGCCATAATTATATCGATGCAATTAAAGACTTTACTAATATATTATAATCGTTTTGTAACCAACATTGGTTTTTACAAAAGCGCCGGGAGCCGCCGCGCCGCGGCTCGATTGCATTCACACAGTGCCCGCCGTAACACCCTATTACGATTGAAGCCGATTGAGCGACGTGATTGGGAACGTTCTAGGAATAGCACTATCATCTATTACGTATCTACAGTAATTCCATTCGTAATCTACGCTAAAACCGCTAAGTCTATAGATAATTACGATCCGATTGACATGGTAGCCGAATAACTTTCTCGTGCATTCAATGAGGTATTTCTAAGTTATCATATATTTATAATCTCTATTGATCAATGAAAAATTTCAAAATAGAATTAAATAAAGTCAAAATTCATTATTTCACCATTATTTCTACCATAAATTCGAAGTAAGTACCTACTTATCGATCGCATAGATTTTTTTATCACACAGCCTTTACGTATGGAATTTTAAATGTTAGTGATAATCATCTTTGAATTATGTAGTATAGTACCTATAAGGTAAAAAGATTTTACAAGTATAAAGCTTATGAATTGTATTGTAATAAGTTTAGTAGGGGTTAACTGGTACTATACTCACTAATCTTTACCTCTAAAAAAAATCAAAATTTCGATCATCTTCAATTATATTTAACACGTTATTTTGGATGATCTTTCTCTGTGACTGCTTAATATGGGGTTTGTTAAATATCAAGTTTCATTTCTTTAGGAATACAGGAGAAAATTACTTTGGAACACACGCTGAGATCCGACTGAGCTCACTTTGAGAGCATCCGACGGATAAGAATAATTACAATGATTGAACCCTTATAATCAGAGTTTATTTAATAGTCGACAGATGTTAATCGCAGCGCTGTCTACAATTAAGCTTCAATTTCTGACGAGAAAAACGCTAACTTGCGCGTCTATCAACTAACACAACTGCGGATAAAGGCGATTTGCTGCAATAATATCCACTGAGCATGAACATTATACCTACCTAGTTGCATACATAATATAATCCCGTTTAAAGGAAGAGTTTTGATTCGTAATGGCTGATTCAAAAGTATCAGTAATTTTTTCTTAATTTTAATTTGTATTTCGATCGTAAAATATGAAAACAAAGTGATGTACGTATAAAACCTTTCACTGTGGTATGATTATTCACAGTGAAAGGTTTTATACGTATATCTATAGTCTACTGTTAAAATACTGAATTTTTTTAGATACTGGCTGGTCTCCCTCGGTTCAGGTTCGTCATTTTCGAAATTCCCGCGGGAACTTTTTGTCCTGAGATTAAAAGTATCCTATGTTGCTCAGGGATACTGTAGCATTTCATCTGTAAAATAATTTTTAGGATCGATTCAGTAGTTCCGGAGATTACTCATACATCTAACCTCTCATCTAAAACCACGAGGTCTTTAGGCGGCATTTGAACAAAATGTACGTCAGTTTTGTTTCTAAAAATTAGTTTATCGTGATTAATAATGTGTAAACGTGGTGAAATTTGTATAATAGTGATTCATTAGTGATGAACAGTGTGTGAAAACAGTTAAATAAGATGAAATGGGGCGTTCATTGCAGTTCCCTATCAGTTCAACTGTGAAGAGTTGCTGCCAAAAGTTCCGGTAAAGCATCGAAATTCGAAATGCATCATCACCAATGCATTTCGATGTAAATAACTTCAAAAGAAGAAAAATACAACTGAATTGGCTGTATAGATTCCGATTCCTTTACCTTCCTCATGCATAAGGGATAAATTTAACAACAGCACATCTATACCCACTTAGAAACTTTTCTTTATAAAATAGTGTAGAAGTGTCTTAAAATTTTATTAAAATGAAATAAATAGTCAGCTAATTAACTAAGTAGGTATATCGTAAAATTTAAATGTTTATGGATTGCGTAATTCACATAGCTATAAAAACAACAAACCAACAAAATGTAACAAGTCTAATAAGAAAATATGGGAAGTTACAAAAAGACATACACTTACATAGCTGGCTTAATTAGCGTTCATAAGAACGTGTCCGCTATCCGTGTTTTGTTATATTTTTTCCATTGTATGCAAATTAGTTGTGGAGTTCATCCATCACTTCATATTTGCGGCCCGCCGACGTCCGGGCTGCCCTGTGCTAGCCTACTGGTCATACACGCGCTAATTGGGATCAACAATGAAATATAAATAATTTAAATTTATTGACACGAATGTAGGTATTTAAATCATAAAAAAACGCGGTACATGTGAAGAAATAGTAGGTAGATGTGATGTGTTTTAAACAGAGATTTTTGTGACGATTTATATTTAAATAGGTACTAACGTATCATGGTTCCCGATCATTAATACCACATCTCTCAAATATACCTACTATGTGGGCGTCCAAGCAAAAAGGTACCACTTATCGGCATTTAGTTTCCGAGACAAGAAGTGACGAAATTGCGTTCGCGATTCTAATTGATTATATTTTTTTAATAAATGCTCAATTTTCTTCAATTTCATAAGGGGTAATCTCTGGATCTACAGTTCCAATTTTGAAAATTCTTTCACTTACGGGAAGCTGAAGTAATCCTGATTCCTGAGTGTCATTAGGATACTTTTTGTTCCGGAATTCCCGCGGAAACTCCAAATTTCCCGCAGGTAAAACCACGGGGGAACAGCTATCTCTAGATCTAGGGATCTAGCGAACTGATTTAGAAAATTCTTTCACTTATAGGAAGCTTCAGTGATCCTGAGTGACATAGAGTACTTTATATCTCTAAATTCCCGCGGGAACTCCAGAGTTTATGAGTTCGTTTATTTGTGAAATTGTAAGGGGTAATCTCTGGATCTACTGTACCGATTTTGAATATTATTTAATTTATAGGAAGCTACAGTGATCCTGAGTAACGTAAGGTACTTTTTATGCCGGAATTCCCGCAGGAACTTTGGAGTTTGTGAGTTTTTGAGGTTATAGGCGTAATCTCTGGATCTACTGAACCGATTTTAAAAACCTCTTTCACTTATATAAGACGCTACAGTGATCTTGAGTGAAATAGGCTACTTTTATCCCGGAATTCCCGCGGGAACTCCGGAGTTTGTGAGGTTGTAATCTATGGATCTACTGATCCAATTTTAAAATTTAATTCACTTTTTCACCTCCAAAATTACCGCGGGGGACAGCTAATAATTTTATAAGTAGGAGACGTACGCCATATATTCCGATATAGGTATCCTATTTATCTTTCTATCAGTGAAATATTTTTTGTAATTGGTACAGTAGTTTTTGAGTTTATTTATCCATTACAAACAAAGACATGTTTATAGTAGATATTAGTGTAGATAAACAAGCTTCTGATATGACCCAGATGAAATAACTGAAGCTTGAAATATGATAATTGGACGATACTTTTTGTGACGTAAAGAGTCACTATAAGAAAAGATGGGGATCAAATGGAATCAATCAGTTTATATGGAAGTGCTCCTTAGTGCTTGAATTTTCTAATCACGAGGATCAGCTAATAGTCCTAATTAATAGATAAATAAGCCTCACCGAATCCTCCTCTCCCCTCTTTTGTTTTCTAAGGAAGTTAATTTGCTAGTGCCACATTTGAAAGCGTTTTCAGGCGAACTTGTCGCTTCTCTATTATTATCTACATATTAATTTATAGTATAATACTACTATCTATCTATACTAAAAGGCATGACTTTGTACAGGTAAAAAATAGAGAAATAGAGTTAAGTTTTCATCATTATTTATTCTTGAGCATGTCTCCAATGTGTGTCAGTGTATAATATTTTAATATTTATTTATAATGTAAATATGAAATTCATAAATGCTATACGCGTGCTTTGTTAACACGCGTATGTAAATTCGAATCCTTGTTGCATTTAGAACGGGGCGGCCTAGTAATTATGTGCTTTCATTTGTCTATTCTATTTCTTGGAACAAATGAGCGAGCCCCGCGTGTAAGCTCGCTCCATGTTAAGCAGTTATACTAGTAGGCAGTCTAATCTTGCATTGCCATTAATTTAAAGAATACGCCGGCGTAACCGTCTTTACTAACATCGTCGTAACACAATTCTCCTTCACATATTCTTAATTTGCATATAAAATTAATTTCGAGCAAACGTAATAAGTGTACGTGAGGTTGCCTTCAACCCGCCCATGCTGCATGTTCCAAAACGAATTAAACGACATTCATATACTTGGAGAATAATAGAGTCTACGGTTGGTGGTTTTGCGGCGTAAGTTTAGTGATATGGTATTAAAAATTACATTTTTTCCGTTGTTGAATTGTAAAGAACGATGACAGATAAAGGCGGGCTGTGTGCCCAAATAGATAAACTAGTGTGGAAATTAATGTCTACATTTACTGGTGCATGAAGTTTGTAGTTAATTATAGGTTTATAGTTATACCTACCCACGCATTTAAAGTGTGTATTAGTAACATTGTGTTACCATTATCGTTTTGTGAGAAAGTGTATAAATTATCCATTGCATTACAAATTATAGACTTTAAACACAATAACTATTTTACCAAGGGGCTAAGTTTTACTATTTGAAAAAGAATTAAATTGTTGGAAGACAGTGATAACGTACAGCTTAATGGGCATGTTGACTAATTTTGTTTTTTAGTCCGTCTTGTAGATTATTAAAAAATATTGGACACGTATTTTTTCTTTTTTTTACGTTAACAAAAAAATAACGGCGATATATTTAGTTGAAATTTCGCGTGACGTCACTATTCTGACAGTTTGTATGGCGGTTTTAGCGGTTAGTGACGTCACGACCCCCTCACCCTCAACTTTAATGCGCTTTATCTCTGTATATTTTAATTTATTTGAAAAAGCAAAAAATATATATCTATTGTTTTTTTTATTTTCTAATTGACGGACTAATTAGAATTTTGATTTTCAAAAGTAGTCCACATCCCCATTGTATGTGATGGCTAGCTTTGCAAAAAATGGCAAAATTAAATATTGTGATTATCGTACCGACTATATTTAAGAGTCAAATATTAGATTTGTCAATAATTATTATTTAGTAAATATTAATTCATTTTTATTAAATTCATGAAGTAGCTTATCCAATATAGCTAAAGTAAAACTTATCCATTCGATTTTGTTTTGGCTTTAAGTTCAAGTAGGTATATCCAAAAATAAAACGGTTATTTGTTACATACTAGTGATTAAACACTACCATCAACCGTTCCCTTCGGTTTCACTTGCGTGAATTTCTATATTTTCTCTGGAATCCTGGGGTTCCAGAGAAAATATTATTCTTTCCAATACATAAAGCTTTTACATGCGATAAGTTATTTTAGCAAAATTTCAGCTTCATATAGGTCAAGTAATACCTATGTATTTAAAATATAAAGGTGTTATTTGCTCATATTTTGTGCCTTGGAGCGTAGGGGTAGAGCGTTAAGACTATAGCCGTAACGCTTGCAAAGGCGTCAAAATCTAGAAAAATAAATATCGTAAAGGATAAAATTATATACAGTTATACCTAATGAGTTTTATGGTTGGGTCCCCCTTTATTGAACGGCGCGTGTGCTCACCGACCATGGTGTCAGTTTACTTTATGAACAAATTAACTATTACAAGCGCAACAAAACAAGGTTCACATTACTGATACGCCATCTAAAAACACTATTATGAATTGATAATTTTTATGATGGCCGTTTTTATCGCGGTAATTATGCGCTATAATTTTACGATGCTCGTCTTCAACAACCTCACACTCCTCCTCTAAGTAAATAGTGACTGTCAAGCGTTTTATAGTAAACTGTTTGTATTCTTCTTGTTTAATAATGTTGTTTTTTATTAAATTTAATTTTTTTACTTTCTATAGGACGGTACAAATGCAAATAAATGTGTGTATGTTTGTAAATTATTGATCCGATTATAATGAAACTGGTAGGTTCTGCGTCCGTTCGCGAAGGTTCTTGATATAAATAGTTCATGCTGAAATCCCAACGCTCAAGCTGCCGAAACCGCAGGCACCAACTAGTTTTTCATAAAAATAATGATTAATTTTTAAGGATTTAATGTAGTTTTTAGAAAACACTTCCAACAAAAACTGATGGGAATATTTATTTCCTGTAGTTTTTTAAATATCGGATTTTTTAGAAAATTTTCCTTTATTGATTACTAGCTGTTCCCCGCGGTTTCACCCGCGCTAATTTCAGAGTTCCTGCGGGAATTCCGGATTACAGTATACTGTATAGTCTATGTTACTCAGGGATAATGTAGCTTTCTAATGGTGAAAGAATTTTTGAAATCGGTCCAGTAGTTTTTGAGTTAAATCGTAACAAACAAACAAAAAATCAAATCTTTCCTCTTTATAATATTAGTATAGACTTACTCACTACGGAACGTTTCACTGTGCGTACCTATTCTGACACGCACTTGACCAGTTTTTTTCTTTGTTTATTAGACACGTTATAAAAGGATTTGTAGAAAACTAGGTAGGTATAACGGTATACCTATTCCCTTCAAATTCACCCTTACATATAGCGTGCTTAACACTTCAACGGTTTTGAACGTTTGTAGTTGGTAGTTACCTACTTATCAATTAATTAAACCGATAGGGGAGTACCTATCTAATATTGAGTAGCTACTTGATACTGACGCGTGATAACTCAAATATTAAATTAGAAAAACGTTAAAAATGACAACCAAAAGACTATCGGTAGGTAGGTATAAACAACAATTTTTACAATCATTGTCTGCCTTTCTGTCTGTAGGTAAGTAGGTACTAGGTACATTATCATTCGGCGACTAATGCACGAATTTGGACAAAACTCGCTAGGTATTTTATACATATTATAACTTGTTAGGTATGCTTGTTAGCTAGGTCATCATAATATATCATTATTTGCCTAGATTTTATTCCGGTAAAAAAAGAGATCCCAAAAAAATACAAAAATTCAACTCGGTGAAACTACAGGCAGGTCGTTAGAGCTAAAGTTATAGTATAAAATTGAAATTAATCGTTTCCCACGATTTCACTTGTACAATTTGTATTCTCCTCACCAAAGATTCCAATTTTACCTTTGAGTGTGGTTTGGATATAAAAAATAATTCTTACTCATACGTCGTAACAGGAACTTATTACTGATTCGTATTATGATTTTAGCCCGTCGACGATTTATTATATCATTTTGTTTCTCATACATATTAATAGTTATGAAATATTGTTATTATTTATAATAAACTAGCTGTGGTCCGCGGTTTCACCCATGTGAGTTTCGGAAATCCCGCTGGAACTCCAAAGTAGCCTAATTTACTTCTTATATCATCAACTAGTTAGCACTAAAAGTCCCGTCATAGTCGGTTCAATCGTTTTGGAGGTTCACCCGCATGAGTTTCGGAATTCCCGCAGGAACTCCAAACTTCTTTCCCAAGTACCTACCTACCTTCTCCTTGCAATATCAAACATAACAAAAAAAGAATTAGCGAAACCAGCCGCTAGACCAGCCGTCCACGCGTGATGCCGTGACCAAAAGAAATATAGGAGTTCATTTTTATATAAGTACTAGCTGACCCCTGCGATTTCATCCGCGGTAATTTCGGAGTTCCCGCGGAGGTTGCGGGAAAAAAGTACTCTATGTCCTTCAGTTCCCGAGGGAATTCCGGGATAAAAACTATCCTATCTTTTAAATTGGACCATATTATAAATGGTTGCAAAATTTTATTAAAATCCGTTCAGAAGTTTCGGAGTCCATCGCGGACAAACAACGTGGCACGTGATTTATATATATTAGATAATATTAAGTAATATATCACCGACTGTTTTACGGTACGGTAAAGATACGGTCATAAAAAGTGGTGTTTTATGTTTAAATTTTTAATGAAATATATTATTATAAGCACATAAATATCGTAGTAATGGCTATGGTATTGACTTTATTGAAAAGTTAATCATATTAATGTTTAAAAATGATTTTAGGCATATACCTACCTATGTAATGTGCCTACGTACCTACGTGTGCCATACTCACATGTAACTTGGTTGCGATTTATTGAATGAAATATTCAAAAAATGGATAATTTATTTGTGTAATTTATATTAGATTTGGCCACCGACAAGCAAAAAATTGTCTTTCCATAATCGCAATTTTTACGTGTTATATGTACTGTGATTACGCATAAAAATCGGGTGTACCTACACGCGTAAAAAATAAAACTTTAATAAAAACGATTATATTGTTCACTAAATGCTTAGGTATACGTCCTTGCATAACAAATAGAACGTAACACGTAATAATGGATTTTTTTAGACATTTTTTCCCTACGGTGCCTAAGATACAAACTACGAACACACTACAAACACTCCATGTATGGGTATCTATATAGAAAGTAGTAGCTTAGTAGAATTGTCAACAACAGGTTTGCGCAGAAAATAATTATCATAAGCCGGTTTTCCTCCAAAATAAAATAAATAAATAATATTATACATTAATATCGAGATTTATACGTAGTAACGTACCTTTATACGGCATTTATTCAAATCTCCAATGGTCTGCGCCGTGACTTTACCCGCCGCTCGCCTCGCCTTCACGTTTCCTGGGACCGATGCGAATACATTTACCATTTCTACTAAAATTTGTCAAATATATTCCTGCATACTGCATAGCCATGCGCGAAGGCATGTCATGTGAACGATAAGCAAATGACAGAAAATGTTATGTAAATTCAAAGCAGGTATAAGCAAACGCTTTTATAATGCGAGCTTGAGAAAGATTATGGTAAGGGTGTGAGTTATGCTCTCAGATTAGATAATGCTATTGTATCTACCAATACATGCAATCTCGTCTTGAAGTAGATATTTTCATAAAATAGAAAATATAATATGGTCATGGCTAACATGTAGTTAGCTGCTCTTCTTGCGATATTACCTTGAATAATTACATATAACGAAATACACCGAACTATACTCTCCATAGCTGTAGTAAAAATGTCAAAACTGAATCTTTAAACACACTTTGTTGCCATAGTTACCAATGTTATAGAGCCAAAACTGAACTGAGTTATTCAAAACTGAATAACAGATTAACTGACTGATTCAGGTAGACAGGACAAAACGGAAAGGGGTTACTTGCGACTTTCGAGTGGTACAGATACATTACTGACGTCTAGGCGGTTTTTTTTAGTTCATAACATATGTAGGATAGCTGCTCTATGGAAAAACAACTGCAACTGCATTTTTTTTTTTCGAAATGAGTACCTATTTTGTTTTTTGCCTCGCTTTCGCGCATGACGAACTGGAAAAAATTTCATTCTAACCAAGTATTCCACGACACTCACACATTTCTTACCGTTGAAATATATTTAAGAATGAGAAAAAAAATAACCAGAGTTATTAAAGCTAACGAAAAAGTCAGTTAATAACCAAAACACCGGTAAATCATGCTGTTACTGCTTTTAATGAACGTTAGTAGATACTGCTTGTTTAAAAGTAGTAACGTTTTACTTAACATACTATATACATTAACAATGTGATTTAATGTAGGTAAATTAATTAACTAACAAATAAATTGTCATTGTAACTTAGCTTAAGCTACCTATACTTTCGCCATGAATGTAATGATTTTTAACCGACTTCCAAAAAGGAGGAGGTTCTATGTTCGATTGTATGTATGTTTTTTTTTTTTTTTTTAACCGACTTCCAAAAAGGAGGAGGTTCTATGTTCGATTGTATGTATGTTTTTTTTTTTTTTTTTTTTTTTTTTTTTTTATGTATGTTCACCGATTACTCGAAGACGGTTGGACCGATTTGAAAAATTCTTTTTTTGTTTGAAAGGGTATACTCCCAATTAGGTCCCATTGTCACCAAGTCGGGATCTGATGATGGGATCTTGGAGAAATCGAGGGAACTCTTAAAAAATTATAGGCACACCTATAGCGATTTGGGTATTTTTGATAGTAAATCGTTCATTTGCTTTCGGAAAGCAAAATTTGAAGAAGTGGAACTGATGATGAAGACCACAGGTGGTCATCGGAACAACTCAAAAATAATACGTATTTCACGGGTTCCGATTGAAGCGATTTCGAAAATTGTTTTTTTGTTTGAAAGGGGATACTCCCAAATTGATTCCATTGTCACCAAGTCGAGATCTGATGATGGGATCTTGGAGTAATCGACGGAACTCTTCAAAAATTATGAGAACACTTATAGCGATTTTTGTATTTTTTATAGTAAAACGTTTCTTTGCTTTTGGAAAGCAAAATTTGAAGAAGAGGAACTGATAATGAAGACCACAGATGGTCATCGGAACTACTCAATAATGGGTATTTCACGGGTTCCGAATCGTTAACTTTAATATGGTTTCCAAACAATTTATGCCCGTCACAATGTATATGGTGAAGTGGAACTGATGGTGATGTACTAGGAGAACTCCTCAACAATTAACGTCCTTGCGTCGGGAAAAGCAATATTTTGTAAAAGGTGATAAGCAGTTGACATTAAGCTATTGTAACTTAGAGAAATTACGAACTAAGTCACTTAAAAGCGAGAAATAAACAAAATTTTAACAAAAAAATTAAAACCGACTTCCAAAAACACAAAACTAAAAAACTGAAAATAAAAAGCTAAAAATAACAAAATACCGATTTAATCCAAAAGACAAAAACACACGTAATATTATTATTGGTTTGTGCTACCACTAATCGGTATGAAGTCGGTGACAAGCCAAATATGGAGGGGGTAGATAGGCTAAGTCAACTCCCGCCACCAGCTCTTCGTGATCAGGACAACCCAAGTGAACAGACCAGCGGGCTTGTCACCGAATTCAAACCGATCAGTGGTAGCACAAACCAATAATAATATTACGTGTGTTTTTGTCTTTTGGATTAAATCGGTATTTTGTTATTTTTAGCTTTTTATTTTCAGTTTTTTTTTTTACGTCGTTTCAACCACAGTGGTGGAATTCGAGTGAGATACATATGTGCTTAAAAACTTTACAAGATTGAAAGGATAATTCACATTCTAGAATTTAGATACGTAGTACATTTTGGACAGACGTACAACGAAGTGATTCTATAAGGGTTCCATTTTTTTGAGTTACGAACCCCTAAAAGACGTTCTATAGTTACCGCGACGCGTTACACTCTGTATGATTTTTCCTAGTATAAAAAACTCTTTGTTCCAAGATAAAAAGAGAAATTTTTTAGAAACAGTGCAGCCGTTTCAGATATTATTACCGATTACAAACAAATATACTTTCCTGTTTATAAAATTATAAAGATCTCGGTCAGTTGTTGCAAAACCGATTTTTATGTTGATATGTATTCTTTTAGACAAATATAAATACATGTTATGCGATATCTCTATCAGTTTAGTGTCAGTACACATATTATGTAGCTTCTCCTTTTTTAAGTCGGTTCAAAGGAGTTAAAAATAACATAAGTCGAGGAAAATAAATAAAATCTGATGAAGGCTATAATATTATATTGTCATTCAATCCAAGTATACAGTCACAGCGATTCCATCAATTCGTTTAGTGTAAGCTACTCGTACAAGACGTTTTCCATTGTTACACGAGAAAACAAAATATACTTAGTTAAACACTTTTTTATAATAATAAAAATGTAGATGAAGGAAGTAGGATGAATATTCTGCCAAAACACAACGTCTCACTACTAGGATTGATATTATGTTTTTATTATTACTTTTTAGATACATAGGATTATTTTGGAAGCACAAGTAAATACTTGAATAATTAAATTTTGAAGTCAAATTCAATGTCCCTATGATCTTAAACATAATATATAAATAATATAATTAATAATCTTGTGATAGATGTTAACGAACTTGCATAAGCCAGTTAAAAAGCGTCAAACAGAGTGATAACTTATTAGCTAAGTTTAGCTGTACGAACTTGTGAAGTTGACCCTCTCGCCCGACTTGCTCTAGACTGCACGAATGGAAAACGTCCCGACGTAAAGTAAGCGTTATCTATTTGCTTTGGACTCTTTATGAGTTCCAAACGAGATTCGTCACGCGACGTTAACTCAGAATAGAAGTGATAAAGTGCCCGCTAATCTGTCCCATTCGGGTCACACTTAGTTCACTTTATTAATCACAAAGCTAACAAATTACACTATACTTCCTGCAGCGTGACACCTCGCTGGCGTATGTTAATTTCATTGTTACCCCCCTCGGACAATTCGAATACCGTGACAGCGTCGCGGGGGGAAATATTAAAAAAGTATAAACTCAATACAAATATGTTTGTTATTATGTAGATTTTATTAAAGTTATTTAGCTTCACGTCAGTTGAATTTTGGCATATTATTTGAAACATTCTTGCAGGCAACGAAAGTGACTATAGCGAAGCTAACGAACGAGGTAAGTAGGTTTTAAATACATATATTAGCAGTGATAGGTAGTTATTTAATATTAGCAGTTAGTACCTGGTAGTAGTTTAGTTACTAGGACCACTACATAATATAATTAAGTCCACTTACCTAACTCTTTTTATCTCTATACCTAATGTGTCAATTCTAAACATTAGAATTAGATACATTGGTTATTTCTTAAGTTTTACCCAGACACATCATAATATCCACAGAATATTATTTCATTAAGTGGAATCAAAATCATTTATCAGAAAATCATGACAACAACAAACCATCACTTTTTATTTTTTTTAACTCTATATATTATATAGTACTTAATACTAACCGAAAAGAACTACAGAATTTTCACAGATTGAAATTTTTGTTCTATTTTTGAGGAATTCTTTGCGTTGCTTTATATTGTATGATGAGTAGGTATTTAGTATATCAATAATTAGTTGCAACCATTATCTACATAATTATACTAATATTATAAAGAGATTGATTTTTTGTTTGTTTGTTACGATTTAACTCAAAAATTACTGGACCGATTTCAAAAATTCTTTCACTATTAGAAAATTACATTACATTTTTTATTCTTTATATATTGTAATCCGGAATTCCCGCGGGAACTCAAAAATTAACGTGGGTGAAAGCCTGGGTGACAGTTGTTATATAAACGCCTTGCTCTATCACTTATATAAAAGAAACAAAACGCTGTAATTTATGAAGTCAATATATTATAAAATCGGGCCAATGACAGAACAGCACCTTGAAATAACTTAAAAACTCACAAATATGGCTGTAGATCGTTTATTGCTCTTATCGTAACACATTTTGTTTCACGGTTTATGCACAAATTTATACTTTAATCGCAAAATTTACACTTTAAACGTGGGGTTCTCAACATGACGCCTTATGCAAAGCAGGTGCTACCTGATACGCGAGTTTTCCAGTGCAATACAAAATGTAACAAGTAACGAAGTAATTGTCATTGCAAACTAAAGCCTATGTAGTTAACTATACTAAAATACAATATTATCATTAATGAAACTTATTATTGGAGCGTCTATAGCGCGGTCTCTACATTTTTTTTTCCGTTCAAAATTCGCATTTTATTTTAATATTAATTTGTATGGAATATTAGGTTTAGTTTAGAAAATTACAGACGTAATCCTCCAAAGTGTTTAACCTTGGAAAAACTAAATAGATATTGTTATTTAATTTAATTTATTCGATTCTTATTTTATATGTATTGTATATGGCGCTATCCAATACCCACAGATTAGGTACGAGTATACCTACTCAAAACGCAACCATATGGAAACACAGTTGAGAAAGATAAAGTTAAGTAAACTCTAATCATTGAATATTTTATTAAGTAAAGTTTGTAGATACTTACATACCTAGTAGTAGGTACTTTGTGTGTGTTGGGAGTGCTGTAACATCATCACATCAAATTGCTTATGTTAAAACATATAAAGAACAACGCTAAGCTAGCGTCTGAGATTCCAAGTAGTACAAGTATTTACTTATTAGTATTTGGAGATAAAATGAAGTTGGCCCGCTTTGGGCAATTTATTGGGGTAAGTTATGGGCGGTGCGCGGGCTGGGGTGCCTAATTTATTCGCCGTGCACATAAATTACTTGATTATGAATTCGAGTTAAATCCACTGGATTGTTTGTCTGTTGCTGTTGTGTTGTAACCAGCGTTTTAGTTTTTTGTAACAAACATAAAAAATTATGTTTGGATAGATACAATTTAGGGAAAAGTTCAAAATGTGTTACGAGATACACGTTGCGCCCTGTTTGTGTGGACGAATAATTAACGTTGATATGTTTTTCATATCTTGCATGTTACCCATCGATACACACGCCCGATTTAGTTCAGTTTGTTTTTTATTGCCCATTTTTTTTCTAGAGACCATCGTACGAAAGTATTAATACATACACATACAATTAATTATATTACCATGTGAATATTTTTCATTGTTTTTAAAGGGGATAAGTGAGGAGTGAAAGTCGTAATGATCTCGTAAAAAGCAATTGTATAGGGATTATGTAGAACACTCATGGTAATGTCTGCTTGTTTTCCGGACCCGGGCGGCAGCAACGCGCCGCAAGTCGCTGCAGCGCGGAATAATCGTGGATACCCATAAAAGATGTAATTTCAGATAAGCTGAAACAGACGAGCCCCGCCCTCTCCCACCTCGCCCTCCCACCACCGGCCCCCTCTCCCTCACTGCCTACTTTCTAATGACTAATTATTATGCTGTGTGTGCGAGCTTTAACGTCAGCTAATACAGCCAACAAAACAGGCATATAATATGTAGGTACGTAGTTTTAGAAGTGTTAGTCGAGAAAGGGGATACGAGCTGCGAGCACTCTGATTCAATAAATCTTAATTATGTGCAGTTTATTACAACCTATATGCCTATTTTTGTTTTTTTTCATTAGGTAGGTATATATTAAAAAAAACATAGTTTAGTAACAAATCGTTAGAAATAGTCTACTATACCTACTTGAATACTGTTTTGTAAGGCTATTTCTGATTTTGATTTCTAATTTCTGTTCTCACACAATGAGAAATGTAAAACAAGCACACAGCTGATATGGGTGTAATGATGAAGAAAAAAAATATATGTTCTCTAAAACGGACTCTCTTGAGTTATATTTAAGCAAAGTTATTTATTATAAAGGGCGCTTTAATACCCCTTTTGCCTTGATACACCCTTTCCACCTTTTCCTATTACAGTGAAACATTTTATTTTAATAACGAAACACTCGAGTGCCATCCTCGTCAAGTTTCGTATTTTAACTTTATGATTTTTTGTGCTTCTTTGAGATTCACCATGTTTTGGTAAAGTATAGTACTACTTTAGTAGGTATCTACTATACCGACTGGTATTATGATAAGTAATCAAAATCAAGGCCAACACAAACTTTTGGGAAGAATTAACTTGAAACGCCAATAAATGGGACGTAAGTAAATATTCGGTTTATAAACTTCAAAGTGTAATCAACAGAAGAGTAAGTTTTACCAAGTGGTTATATTTTGAGATTGGAAGAGTCCGGAACGGCAATAGAGTAGGCCAGGAATCAGGATGTGATAAGAACAAAAGCAGCCAAAGATAAACAAGTTTAAGTGTAAGTTGAAAAGTTGAAATTTAATATCCCAGAATGAACTCTGTTTAAATAATTGCTTACTTTAAAGTTATTAAATAATTTTAAGAACGATCGGTGGTTAATAGAAGCAGTTGTCATAGGATGTGATGTACCAGCGTGAAAAAGTCCAAGAAAAGAAACAAAACGATAACGCTGACGCACAGGAAACGTAATATTTTAATTTAGAACTAGATGAAAAGAACGTTCCAACGTCCTTTTATTTTGCATAACACATTAGTTTTTATGTGACAAAACATGTATTTCTATTTAGGTAGGTACACTTAAACACTGAAACACTGAAACTTAGGTTTTGAAATATTTTATTTTTTGTATAAATTTTACTAGTAGTTCACCTTTTTCACTTTAAAAGTTGGATGATCGAATAGTCGAATACCCTTAAATAGGTACTTAATGTGTGAAATATGTTATTGGGAAAGAAGAGCCTAAGTACCAGTTTCTGTAAAACTAACTTCAAAACTATCAGTACAAATACAAACTTCCACCGCCTTAGGGGTTAAATATCCAAAACCCTTTCTCAGTGTTCGCTTTTTTTATGAAAGGAAGGAAAATGTATGCATATTTTGATCTCAGTGTCTATGAATACAGTCAAGACAGATCATCTCAGTAGGTATAATAAACTGTGTAAGCAACGAAGCCTGTTTTTTTAAACTTAATTACTGTTCTTCTGCTGTCCTTAGTTAGATTGGATCACTGAGTCTTATTTTTGCTATCAATATGGACGTTCTTTCAGTATGATATTTACTCTATCTTACTGACAGTACCATTTACCAAGCCCTATCTTAGGTACTACCGTTATTATGTACAAGTTGTATTGTATACCTAGTCACATATTAGTTACGAGTACCTACCTGTAGTTGCTGTATGCTGTATTGCTGTATGTATTAATGAATGATGATTACTGACAGTCGATTAATTAGAACCCATGAATAATTGCAGGCACATCCCATGTATCTTTGTAGGTTACTTTCTTGGTTTGATAATAAAATTGTTTAAAGATATTGAAAGGTTCTTAGGATTTTTTGAGGTTTAGCTTATTTTGGTTTGAAGAAAGCAATCAAGTGTCGCTAAACAACTGCAGTGCAATCTACAATAGGGTACTTGCATGAAATTTAAAATATGAAATTGTGTAAATTTTTCAAAAATAGAGCCTTAGAAAAGCATTATCGTGAAAGATTTACAAAAAAAAATAATATATATAAATAAACAGTTTCCAAAATATTCAACTTTTAATTCTGTGAAACGGAACGTTGCACAACGAAACACCAATCAAAGCCACGCTTAACATATTACGTCACTTTAATTTTTTTAGGGAACATTTACCACTTTCAGGGAAGCCAAAAGAAACTAAGTGCATACAGTCAACACATATTTTCCTTTTTTCTGAAGTGGTTTACTTTAAAATGCATCGGTAAGATGGATTTTGATTCTTTACTGGAACTTTTGGAAGCATTGTTTAAGTAGGCCATATCTTTTAAATAGACTGGAAAAAAAAAATCATGCAAGTCCCCTATTATGGCAAGTTTATATTTAATGGAGAGATACGTAGGTACTATAATTGATACGAGGCTATTGCCTATTGAGTAGGTCTGGGGACCTGACAATCGGGTGAAGATTGCGGATTGACTGGATACGGTGACGCAGGACTGGTCGCCGTAGAGCTCTTTGAAAGATGCATTGGTAGAAGGTCGTTGGATTGAGCAATGGATCTCCGTCAGTTGATTTGATGGTGATGATACTTTTGATATTTTAGTTCATTAGGTAATCTGCTCCATGCTCCATCATAAAAAGCCCGTTTTTCTTGCCAAACATTGTTCGTTTTGGTTAAAGGTTACTTAAAGTGACATAGGACCGAACGTTTTTTCAATCCCACAGATTTCTTTTGATCACTCTTTATTTAGAAACATAGAAAAATCTTCACCAAATTAAAATTTAAAATATCAGTAGGATAATAATTGACGACGTTCAGCAGGAAAATGTATTCTGTTAGGATATCGTATTCTGCATTTTAAAATTAGGAATTCATCACAGAATGGATTTCGTTCAAATTATTTAACAGCAGTTTGTTCTTGCTTAACAAAATATAATAAACGCAAATAATTACTTCCCATATTATGTGGGTATAGATGGATGTTAGTATGCGAATATTGCCGCTTGCCAGCGCGCATGCACGACCTGGCGCCACAGTGCCAGATGACGGCGATAGAGGGCGCCGGCGACGTGCCGATGTGTTGATACCATATTACCATATCATTCACAATACTCTGTAGAGCTAATAGACGTACAAGCAACCATAATAATTGTAAACATTATACTTAATGTCTATAGCGAATCAACAGTCATTTTCGTTTTTCTTTTTCTTCTTTGTAATTTTTTATATACCTACTTAGATACAAAGTTTAACAAAGTTTAAGCAAGTAATGGGAGTGACGTGCACATTATAATATTTGGTGTTTACATGTCAAGTTAGTGTTTACTGTTTACCCCTTCAAGCATCTTTTTATAGCAAATTAATACTATACTCTAAGCGTAGCGGCACTAGCGGCTCTACAAAGTCGCTGAAGTGTAAAAACTGATGAATATTTCAACAGTTGCTATTATACTGCAAATTGCTTGCGTTTAAACCGAAAAAAAACTAAAACAACAAACAAACTAAGCTGCTTAAGGTATTTCTAACTAGCTGTACTCCGCGGTTTCACCCGCGGTTTCAGAGTTCTCGCGGGAATTTCTGGAAAACAGTACCCTATGACCTTTTCTGTACCCCTGAAAACGTGCATGCAAAATTGTATGATGATCAGTTAAGTCGTTAGGGCGTGAAAGCGTAACAGACAAACAAACGCACTTTCGCATTTATAATATCTATTAGTAAGGATTAAGAAACAACCGATTCATTACATGACGCACTCTATTAAATATATTAGAAATGTGCTTTTGTACTTCTACTTTCGTGCTTTTACTTACAATTGCATCATAAA
This sequence comes from Zygaena filipendulae, assembly GCA_907165275.2. Lineage (NCBI taxonomy): Eukaryota > Metazoa > Arthropoda > Insecta > Lepidoptera > Zygaenidae > Zygaena > Zygaena filipendulae. The sequence continues at coordinate 8,726,758 of OU015649.1, forward strand.
ACCAACATTTGTCAACAATTGAATTTTTAGCTATAGTACCAGGTAGTCATGTACCTACCCAGGACTGCCCACAGTTGGTACCTACATAAAGGCTCCCGCTCGATGGAATAGCATCGTCCGACGATAGAGTGCATTCTAATATGCAAATGTATTTAAATGCTGAGTCCTCTTCATTACACTATAGTATCGATCTTAGGTATACAATTTGTAGCTGGCAACCAAACTAGGTAGCTAGCTTAGATACTCCAACAAATCGGATTATTGTCCACCGATTCGAAATTCAAGTAGGTATAGGTACAATGTTTTATTTTGACAATTTAAGCGGTTTATGTATTAAAGTGTACCTACCTATCTAACGGCCGTACTCAGAGTCGACTTTAATGATTACTTAGTTAAGTATAGATTTTTAAAACATTAACTAATTAAGTAACATCTTATTAAATGCCAATTAACATTAATTTATTAAACTTGTCTGATTGCGGCAGTTATGTTTTAAAAATCTATACTTAACTAAGTAATCATTAAAGTCGACTCTGAGTGCGGCGGTAAATGCTTAAATACTTTTTTCTATTATACTATTATACTTTTTGCTATGATACAGATTATCATAGCCCAGTGAAAATCGCTGTAATGATAACCGTACCAAAACAATTCGGTTTTGGAATTTCTTACAGGAAATAAGTATGCTAAATCTAATACTAACTATGCATTTACACATTTGTCTTACTTTTACACATTGACTATCCATACTAACATTTTAAATGACAAAGTAATTCTGTTTGTCTATAAATTACTTTTCACGCTTTAACTACTCAAGTTTCAACCGATCATCATAAAATATCGCATACACGTTGTCAAGGGTATACCTACAGAAAAGCACATAGGGTACTTTTCCTGCCGAAATTCCCACAGGATCTCCAAAATTAGCGCGGGTGTAAGTAATCGTGGGGAACTGTTAGTATAAGGTAATTAAATTAATGAGCAAAAAAAAATGAAAAAGGCAAAATTTAATTTAAAAAAAAAAATCATTATAGTATTTAAGCAATTATGGCACACAAGGATAATATAAGTATTAATTTTAATTTTCTATAATAAAACTAGGGCCAAAGTTCTTTTAAGGCTGTAAGTTTGCACATTAATGTAGACATTTACGTGTCGAACAGTGTATTAACTTGACAGTTCTCACTGCGTAGGCCCATAATGTTTTATAACTGTATTTAGTAGGAGTTAAGTGATCGTTAGTATTCCACGGTAACCAATCAGATTAATCTTAAATATTTATTGCACACTATCCAGTGGCAGTCAGGTTCGCTGAATTAGTATGACGATGGCTGCACTGATGGTGGAGAAAATGGTAGGCATTTACATCGACGGAGGACGTGGGTGGGCTTCCAGTGCTTGATTGAGAACTTGATGCATATTAATTCAAATTTAAACTGCATGCCATGCAATAACGCAACGAGATAAGATATTCCAAGACATACCAGTGAGATTAACCAACTTTATCATAGTTCATACCTACAACATACCTTCTAGTTTCAATTGTGACTATTGTATGTACATTTTCCTGTATCAGAAGTAAGTACCTATATAGGTGATGGCGTTAAACTTTACCTGTTTCCCATTCCGTATAGAGAAACGATTAGCTATCAACTAATGCGTAACCTACAGCGAAGCTAAAATGTATAACGAAAAATACTCCACCTGTCTGGTTCTGGTAAGTATTTTATTTAAATTTATCATGCTGGCGATTCAAAAACGAGCACTAAGTTGTATTTGTGTCTTATTAAAAGAAATTTATAGTTCGGATATAGTTGCTGATTGACCTCGGTCACTGGAAGGATAACTGGTTCGCATGAATGTAAAAATGACTCCCTCGTCACGATACCCCCGCGTTTTATTACAGTATCTTGCTTTGTGACTAGTGTGTCGCTTTTATGTTTATGACATTATTTCAATGTATTTATATGTTAATCCATTTTAAAAAATATGCTAATATAAATAAAACATCGATATTTTATTATAGTCGTTACCGAAGAAAAATAGAACGCAAGATACAATAGAAATCATTTGGAACATTAATTTCGATCTTATAAACTGTATGAGGCGCGCAAGGTGTAGCTGCGCACGTGCCCTGCGCCCGCGGCTCCACCGCATTATCTGTTCCGAATTCAAATTTGTGTCATACATCTTAATGCTCGATGGTGAACTACGAAAAAATACATTATAGTGAACTTTAAGACCCCGCATTTAAAGACGTTTGAATAATAATGATAACGGAAATGGATATTCAAAATAATATCACCTCGGGGTTAACGATTACCGGTGCGCGCATGCGCCACAGATGGTAGGATAAACGGACGTTTGTTTCCGCAGTGATATAAGAATTAATAACGATACAAAATGCTCGAAAGGTGCTTATTTTCATGACTAATGCATGATATTTTTCGACCTGTCACGCTTGTTCCGATAACAATTGTAATTTAAGATGGTCTGTGAAGATATTGGGTTTTATTGTGCTACGTTATTAGAACAATTTAACGCTTGTTGTTGGCTAGTTCGCGTTGTAGATCAGTGTAGCGAGCAGCGCGCAGCCGGGATGGCCGAGGGTCCGGGGCTCTCCTGCGAGTGGCTCGAGGTGGCCGTCCATCTCGCGGCTCGCTCGCTCACTGAGTACATTCCCGTGTTAGTTTTTACACCTATTATTTTATGTGTCGGCGAGTAAAGTTCGGTACGTGAGTTATAAACGCGCTCGCGCCTCTCTCGCCCCCTACTTTATAGGTATTAACGACTTGTCCGAGACTTTTCTTATAAATAAATTTGAAAGGATACAAGGCTCGCTTTTGTCGGATTAGTATAGTGGATCTTGTTACACTTTGTTGCGTTGCCTCTTCATGTGTTTGTAGAGTTCGATAGTCGTAAGATTTAGCCCGACACTGACATTTTCGATATTTAATTTGGATTGATAATTGCCATGAAATTCTACAATTTTATTTTATTAACTAGGTATATTACAATTATACATTATATCTTTTCTTAAAACCGAGTAGTTGAATTTGTATTAGGTAGATGAAATACCTGAGGAGGAAGGAGGCACTTGCCCCGTCACACTTCCGAACAGAGCGTGACTGTGTCATTAAGCTATAACGCGTAGAAAAGACTATAAAAGCAGGACATATAGAATGGAAGTAGAGAGCACTACCTGTAAAATATCAGAGCAATAAAGTAAATGCAGCAGAAGTGAGTAGGACGTGCCGCTGCTGACTCCCAAGTCAGGAACATGTGGACATAGATAAGCAATAGTGTGTTAACCTACGTGTGCGTCTATGTCTGAGTGCCAACTTCTAAAAAGCAAAATTACTAATGTTACCTATAAAATTTTACATAGGTAACCAGTAAAATTACCGAATGTATTTGTGTATGCTGGATATAAACCTTTCTCTTATTCTACAAAAATAGGTAGCCCCTATATATGCAAATGGAATATGGCTAGGGGTAGAGCTACTTGGCGAGATGATGACAGGCAATAGACACCTTTGTTCATGTTATTTTAAGATCAGTAGTCAGTAATATTATAATAGAAGTAATTTATGAGTGCACTCTCGAGGTTTCAAATGTTCCTAATGGAGAAAGTGAACCGTTTTACATCTTCCCCCACAAACTGCATTATAATGTCTGCCGAAAATAACCGCACATAAATATAAAACAATGTGAGACCACTTAGAGCGAATAAAATACACGTCGACTTCGACTCAGTAAAATGAATTTATTAATAACAGAGACAATGACCGTCTGAAACAAATGCTCACATTTTTATATTTTTAATTGTCCTCCAGTCCAGTCGACAACGAAGACGCATTAGACGAAAATAAACCCGGGATCATATTCGACAGCGGACACGTTCGCACCACTTCGTATATACGTACCGACAATTTTAATTACGAAATGTCTAGTCGTCCACTAAGCGGAAGAACGTTAGGAAAGATCAATGCATTTTGCGTTAAGCGGACGATTATTATTTATTCGTCCGTTTAGTGGACGACTAGCCAGTCTTAATTAATGTTTTGACATTAGTCCCGATTAATAGAAATTAATTATAAAACAATATTGCGCTGTTGATACCATCACTGGACTAAGAAACATGCCTATTTATTTAATTGTAAATTGGCAGCATGTCGCATACCATATTATACCTTCTGGAGTGCAGTTGAAAGATGATATCTTCGTCGTAATTAAAAATCCTGTCGTGACATTTGGTGTCCCGTCCCGCCTCCACATGCCGCTACCTTCAGCAATAATATTGGCGATTGAATGGCAATTAAACACAGCGAATTAAAGTACACTTTATTATGAAGAACAGATAGCTTAAATTAGAAAGGATAGCTCGATCGAATCAAACGTGATCCCGTTGAAATGCCATACATTTTATTTATTTCACCTTAATTATGTATCTTGTCTTAATTTACGATTGGATCATATGATAATCTGAAACATAATTTATTATAGATGCCTTCTTCAGTCATTTCCATAACAAGATTTACGATTACCTAGAGGGGAAAATGTCGCACTCCGTGCTCGGTGAAGTGATTAAATACTATCGACTTCGATGTATTCGCATCGCTTTGCGGGCAAGTAAGCGATAGCGGCGGCCGAGCGATGAGCGAGCGGCGAATGCCGCGCCGTGCAGTGAGCTGACGAGCGCAATGCGATGCGCGAGCGCAGATAACGTCATCGCGTTCAATTTCATTATATTGTGTCAACTGTCGGGAGCACGGCAACAGACGTCTCGATACACAACCACTGTTCGCAGATAGCCTTTAATGAAAGTAATGGAGTTTCATTAGTGTGTACACCAAACGACATCTATTTACACTACTTGCAAGGATACCCGTATCTCTGAAGAGGTGGTTGGTACGTACGATATAATAAGTAGATGGGAACCAAAGGCAGAACGTGCGAGAGGGAACAAAGAAAGCCACATTTGCTAATTGCGGTTTTGCTCGTGTCGTGCGCATGGAGGCAGGGTCGTGAGCACCCGAGATATGATGATAACGCATTCATAAATAATTAGAGCTAAATTTTCTCATTTGTAGGACGCCAGTCATGATATTTGGTTGCAGATTCCTCTGTTCTCGGAACACATGGATCTAGATAAACGTTGTAAACCACACTTAACTTTTTTAAATGTTTGAATAAGATGTATCAGAAAAGTAGGTTAACTGTAGTCCATGGCTTATCGACGACAAAAAATTAAATAATAATAATGCTTGGCCCTTATCACAAAGCGCCACCTGGTCCTTAAGTAGAGGTTGTACAATTGGCACCAGACAACTAATAGACTACTTAGGTATATACTTGTTTTTGTGAATACATACATAGGTACGATACTTAATATACACCCAGACTCTAAGTAAACACCAATGTTCATTGCATAAATGTTTATCCTGCTGCAGGGGTCCAACCCGCGGCAGATTACCGCCACTACACCATCGGTGTTGTCAAATGTTGACCAGAGAATTAGCTACCTACATACCTACCAAGTTTTATTCAAGTACGTTCAGCAGTTTCTGCTACGTTATAGATAGACGTACAGCTACCTCATAACAGTTTTATTAAATGTATCCATACAAGGAAGTCAGTTAACAGGGTATCAAATGAAAGGTATCATTTTGCGGTTATGGATGTTACAAACACACGTAGACTAACGACCTATTATATTATAGGTCAAGTATCATTTCCACTCAATCTATTGAAATACAAAGGACAATGTAAAAAGTAAACGTAAGGCGATGTCTATAAAACGTTTGTGGGTTCAGTCACGGTCGGAGCCTCGCTATGCCAGGGTTCAAATTTCCACTTCCGCCCGATCCACGAACAATCGATATTGTTATCGCTGACTCTTCATTATAAACCAACAAAAACAAATTCTGAATTTATATTAAGCGTCCGTCGTCGAATCGATCGAGACACGAAAAAAATAACAGAAAACTGCGTTTCGAATTTGGAGGATATCGACTTCCATAGAGCACAGTGACTCTAATAAAAATAGTTGGCATTGAAAACTGTTTCATTTCCCCAACCATGGGACATTGAGTGTTAGTTATTGAAAAGATCGTAAATCATCCAGAAGATAAAAGGTTTTAATTGATAGAAAAAAATCCACATTCTGCATTACAACTGCTCATGGTTTTCGCTCAGTCACTCTTCGTAGATTAGAATTTTAAGCGTAACAAATTGTTGTATAACATTATTTATTAGTATCGGATATCAATCAAATTAATCGACAGGTAATTGGAAGTAACCGATATGCGTTTAGAGCATCCAAAACTGTATTACATTTTCATCGCATTTATTCAGAAAACGATGATTGTTCTTCAATTTAGTACGTAGTATATTTACTATGAGGTTCAAGTAAAGTGCGTAGCTTTTTCTCTAAGACATTTTCATAGACAGCAGTAATGCGTATTAAAATAGGAACATAACCAACCAAAGTGATCGATTGAAGTTGTCTTATGAAAGGTGAGGATAATGCACTTTGTAAGCCGTTTTTAAGCTCGACTTGATAAATAATTTCTGGAATCTAAATAGCGTCCTCGGGCCAAAGTACCATAGTACATTTTATATCAAGGAAATAAAATATGGTATTAAATACGAGACAGTTATTCAGCCGAGCCAAAGGTGAAGGTTGGTATTTAGGTTTTGCATTACTTTTCTCTGTAATAATAATAAATATGAATATTTAAATAACTTCATCGTATCAACCAAAAGAGGTCCACTACTGGATATAGGCTTTCACCAAGGATCACCACAACCACCCTTCCTAAGCTTCCCGCATCCAATGGCGTCCTGCGACCTTCACCAAGTCATCAGCCTACCCAGGCTGCGTCTTCCGATTTGTGGTCGCCACTCGACAATTTTCCTGCTCCATCATCAGTTCTTCCAGCGATATTTCCCATCCATTTCCACGTGAGGTTTGCCCATAGTGAGTGACCACGCCCCAGTACCGTAAGTCATCACTGGTAACATACACTGGTATAAGAACCGTTTGCCCTAAGTACACAATAATTTACAACTTCAAGTATAGAGCCTCCGATCTTAACTGGAATGGGTACGATATGTGCGTTTGACATGATCTTTGTCTTGTCCATGTTTATCTTGAGACCCACTCGTTCGGAAGTCCTCCATGGTCTGTCTCATTCCCGATGTCATCAGCAAACCGAAATTCAGTGATGTACTCACCGTTGATGTTAATGCCGAGTCCCTTCCAGACCGAAGCTTAAATACGTCTTCTAATGCAGCGATGAACAGTTTCGGAGAGATAACATCTCGCTGTCTCACTCTTAACTGCGGTTTTATAGGCTTCGAGCTCTGGTCCTGTAGTTGAACTGACGTTGTGGCGTTTTTGTATAAACATTTCAGCACTCCGATGTACCGGTGATCAACCTGGCACCGTTGGAGGGACTGTAGTCCACAAACTTTAAGAATAATGGCAGGTTATAACTCTTAAATTCGGTCTCTTGTATAATCTACCGCAGCGTGAGTCTATGGTGCTAAAGAACATTATCAATTATTATATTATATCAACAAAACAAACAAATTTTTAACAAAAAAATTAAAACAGACTTCCAAAAACACAAAACTAAAAAGCTAAAAATAACAAAATACCGATTTAATTCAACAGATAAAAATACACGTAATACTATTATTGGTTTATGCTACCACTTTTCGATTTGAATTCGGTGCCAAGCCCGCTTACGTCTGCCCACTCGGGTTGTTCAGCTCATGACGAGCTCGTGGCGGGAGTGGACTTAGCCCATCTACCTAATCCATACTTGACTTGTCACCGACTTCATATCGAAAAGTGGTAGCACAAATCAATAATAGTATTACGTGTATTTTTATCTGTTGAATAAAATAGGTATTTTGTTATTTTTAGCTTTTTAGTTTTGTGTTTTTGGAAGTCGGTTTTAATTTTTTTGTTAAAAATTTGTTTATTTCTTGCTTTTTAGTGACTCGGTTTTTAATTTATCTAAGTTACAATAGGCTACCGTCAACTGCTCATAAACTTTTACAAAATATTGCTTTTCACATGAGAACAAAAAATCCGTTTACACCAAGGGTAATTAATAAGAACTTTATAAAAAAAACATTCATACAGCCGAATGCAGAACCTCCTCCTTTCTGGAAGTCGGTTAAAAAGAAGTGAAAATATTGTAAAAATAGGTACAATCTAGTCTGATCAGATACAATAGTATAAGATTGAAGAGTAAAAAGTTCTATTTGATGAAAGAAAATAACGATCTTTTTCTTCACTTCCGCGCTTGATCAATCAATTCATATTTTTTGTAATACACAAAGTTGTGATCACATAAAAACAAACAATCTCCAGCGCATAAATTAAAATTTCCGCCTGACGATGCGAGTCGCCGATGGAGCGTGAACTGTACCGGCTGGGGGAATGATGAAAACTCAACGATCATTTTGACATATTATTATTATTGTGTTTTTGTTATTAACAACTTGCATTTTGTGTGTATTTGCTTTAAAATATTCGCGTATCGTTATTTCTCTAGTTTTTATCGATACTTAAGTAGATATAATTTATTACAAGTATGCTTGTGACAATTACTACTATATTTCATGTATCATGGAAAACTTATTGCCATTTAGGTACCTATTTATATTCACCAAGATTATTGCCAGTAAATTATTAGATATAACAGATTTTAATCGGTATATAATCCTACTATCCTACTAATATTATAAACGCGAAAGAAGTTTGTGAGTATGGATGGATGTGTTACTCTTTCACGCAAAAACTACTGGATGGATTTAAATGAAACTTTACAATAATATAGCTTATACATCAGATTAACACATAGGGTACTTTTCTATTACGAATTTGTTCACGAATCCCATTTTTAATACCATTTCAACCTGACAGAGCTATTGTGCTTCCGCATGATAGTAGCGCAACTAATAAAAAAGTGACGTGAAGTAGGTTACCACATTAGTGGGTAGTTACCTTAATTTGTACAAGTAAATGGACAATAAACCATAATTCTTGTCTTCAGTAATAAACAAACACATATAGATAGCTGAATATCTTTCAGTTTCATATCAATTACTTTGAACGCGTCATATTGATTTGAGATAGGAACTCGGTCTGATTAGGGGAATGTCCCTAAGTTACCACGCGTCATTAAAATAAATAGACCACGTATCTGAACCACCTCTACTAAGTGCCGTTAGTCAAAGGTAAGTGACATTTTTTTAATCAAAAATTACTCGATAAAGTAACAAAACTATAGGTAGGTACGCTGTATTTTGAAGTGTTTAAAAGTAAACATGGGCCGTATAATAAAAGTTACTTAAGAGTTGGTTGTCTCTCAATTTATTTGGCTGAAATAAATTAGTACCTGAGACCGTATTAGTACGTAGTATATTTATTACTCTGAGGTATTATATTCGAGAAGCGCTTATAAATACGGATCTTAAATACCCGTAAGAGTTATTGCAGCTTTATCAATAGGTAGGTACTATACCTATCTATATTAAGCCAAAAAGCTAGACAGAATTATAATACTTTAAAATCGATTACAGATGACTCAGGTCACTGACTTGGAAAGTTGAATATTATATTATAAAGTTTAATGATATTTTAAAAACTACAAAATAAATTGGTATCCTATCTGTATTGTGCTGTATAGATTTTGTAATATAGATATCGACTCAATTGTGTGAAGGGCGTATAATTATGCTTTTTGTGTTACAAAACTAAAGATGGTTTTGTTTTGTTTTTAAAATAATGTACAAAGATACACTTAGTGCATGATTACGAATTATCTCGTGGTAACTCGAAGCGCATCTAACAGTGCACCTATAGCTCACCGCTATCAACTAATAGCCACCTTGACATCTTTATGATGTTCCAAAAACCATTACTAACGACACCATTTTAGTTACCCGCGATAACCGATCACTAAAATGACTTTGAAACAAAACGTTTTGGAGTCAACGACTGCGTGTGTGTCCAACTGTTATATAAGTAGGTATCTAATAAGCATTGTTCTATAGGTGCATATACCAACAACCGTTTGAATAGAAGTAGTCGTTACATAAAACCACATCGCAAAGGAAAAATATACTACCTTCCTTAACACTATTAATACTTGTTCCTTAATACTTCCTTAATACTCTTCCTTAACATTGCGACTTTTATCTCTATAAAAACAAAATTAATTTAATTAATAAAGGGGTAATCATATTAAAAGGATCCAAAGCAATATCGAACTTTATATAAAACAAGGTAAATCAATCATAAGGTAAAAAAAGGTTAATCATAACGTATAAGGTAGATTAATCGGCCCATCAAGCCTTGAGCGTGCAAACTGCTTATATTCATTGAAACTATGCACGATTCCTTACTACGATTCCTTTCCTTATCCACGATTCCTTTCCTTACCCACGATTCCTTACTACTATAGAAGCAAAAAAGTGAGGGTTCTTTCTTAATAGTAAGGTTAGGCAATAGGCATAGGTATGGAAGCTTATTTCATCGCCTGGTCGAAGCAACATCACTTATTTACGTACCTTATAACATGATGTCAAAGAAAATCGGACAGATCCATTTCTGATTTGTAAACAAAATACAAAATTGAAAGAGAGATCAAAGAATTATTAATGATGTCTATAACTATATATTTTGAGATATTTAGTGCACCTTAATAATGTGATAAACACTATTTATATTTTATAGAAAACCAGGTATCGTGACCTCGCTAGATAGCACCTACTGCACGTATCATAAGACCACCGATATGAATATTCAGATGGCCAATTTAATTAATTTATGGATACAAGAAATGATATCAATATAGCTATAATTTCGAAATTAATAGATAACGTGGGGCAACTAATTAGAAAAATACCCGTATTTATTAAAAATTAGATACCTAGAAGATCGTTATTAGAAATAAAATCAGAGATATGGAATAGATAGGATTAAATTATAATTATTTTATTTGAAACAGTGGTAAATTTACATTTTTGACTATAATTTGGATACTAAATTTTCACTGCAGCGCCATCAGTAGCATACATATTTATTTTCTTATTTAATACAATTTAAGTATCTATACCTATAAAATAAACTACAATTACTGTATCAAATTCGAAGCGTTCATTATTTGGAAAAGCAAACTGAATGATTCGATGTTGTTTAATATGAGTCCAGTTGAATCTAGGTAACACGAGTCAATAACATACGGTGAAATATTAATTAATATAGTCGAAATGGTGGCCGGTGTAAGAAGCGGAGACGTGAGTCGGATACCGGGAACACCGAAGTGCTTGGTTCGACAGATATGAGCGGCCGAGGCGGTTATATTTTATCGGAAGTAACGGCTCCTAACGTACAGCCAATTTCATAATGCCTCGTACGCCCGCCCGCCGCGAATGTGCCTCACTTATCAATTTGATATCTCGATCTGGAAAAATAATGCGCCGTCTATGAACGTTTCAAACGAGATAGATGTACGAAACACTGAATAGGATATTGCTGAAAAGATATTTATTGCTGCAATAAGCGTTTTTATAAAGCAAAAGTAAAATCGTATAGGTATTTATACTTTTTCGCCTCATACATAAGTTCTATAATTCGTATAGGTTTATACACCTGGGGTTGACATTTGAGAAGACATTGTGACATGAACTCATTTGTCATGGCGGCCACTCTTTCAAAAAAGTCATCAATACGTCAGTTAAGTCAATTACATCGTGATCAACACACGACTACTGTGCATTAACATAACAATCAAAGGTTCAATGAAAACTACACTTACATGTAATATTAATATCTCTCAAAATTGTTTAACATCATACTATTTTTATAATCCTCACCATTAATCATTTAATAACACAAATGTACCTACAACTACACACTCAGCCATTCCTTCCGCAGAGTTGATTAATTTTAAGTTATTCAACAAATAAATTTGAACTTTAATATGTATAAACTTAAAGTTTAAATATGATAGATATAGATAAAAGTTTATACATTCTTTTCAAAATAAGTTTTAAAAGGGCTGTCATGAAGTCATAAGTAACTTGAAAGCTGATATTGTAAACTATACTGTATTTTAAGTAAGTATAAGATGTTAAACGTCTTGAAAGGAAACTAAAGTATTTTTTATGCAATGATCACCCAAATTTCGAAAATGACACGACCAAATGTCAATTTCATGTAAAAGCATATTTGACAAGTTTTATTCGATTATGAACAAAATTGTTTAGAGCATAAATACCTACTTAGAATCTTTATAAGAAGTCGAATAAAGCAAGTGACCGGACCGTTTCGCAAAACAAAAACTGCAGCGAAGTTCGATTCCCGGTGAGGGTGAACTTTGTGTGATGAACAGAGGGTTTCGCTTTCCTGTCTGGGTACTAATTTTATAATATAGTATCTATTAATATTAAATACCTATCACGTTTGTTTGAATTCCACGTTACAAGTTTATAGCTTAGTTTCGTATGTAGTAAAATCGTAAATATTATAAATAAATGATTATTCGATATTAATAGGGCACCAAACTTCACAACGATAATAATAACCTTTCAATCAACGCCAAACAAATATTAACATTTGAAATATCAAGTTTATTAAACGACAACCGGAAACCGGCTGTTAAATTTGGTCAGAGGCAGGTTGTAAAAATAAAATATTAATAATTAGTGTCAGGAGGTTAATAGTCCATTAGTGGAGCGTTTTCATTTTCACCACGCCGTAATATTCGACTGCACGCACCGCCTCCGCTGGCGCTCACTGACACGTTTAATGATAAACGACCTAATACAGATAACTATAAGTAGAAAGACACAACCATATTTCACAAAGTAGTTATAAAACACTTTGCATGCTGATGACGAGCTATCTCGAATAACGGGTACCTAAATAAAGTGACGCTCCAATGGATTATTATCGAAAAACTTCAGTAAAAAGGCTTTCGTAACCATCGAAGTGATTCGCTTCCTAAAGCCGCGATATTAATCATAGTGTAAAAAACAAGACCTCTTGTTATTGGATAGGTACACCTGCACTATGCAACTAGTTGACGTGATTATAGTTGTTGCGACTAATCATTTGTCCGAATAATATCAATGAAACTATAACTAATACTGATGCTAGAGTAGAGCAAGCATTTTGTGTCATCGCTGTTGTCTTATTCGGAACTTTTATTATTATAACACATTTATAAAAATAAATATCAAATCTGACTTACAAGCTTTTCCCACCATTTTCCTAGTAAGAATAATACACAACATAAACAGACAAACTAACGTAACGTTGCTCACGATCAGATAGATTTAAATACTTCGACCTAAAAAAAAGTGTATCATCGCCAAAAAATACGGGAAAAAACGAAAACGTCACGTAAAATGGAAAAACCAATTATTCGAAAAAGAAATAAAGATCTACCGAGGAAGCGGTCACAGTTGGCTGTTCAGATTATCCATAGCTCTATGAATTGGTTTCTTTTTATTATAAAAATCTTACCACAGTTTGACGGAAACGAGTAGTCCTTGTTTGATCAGTTTTCGTATTAGAATATAACAAGTAATTAGAAAAAAACAGCGGAAATGGAACGGTTCAATCGATTCTGAGCCATGCCTCGTAATGGCGTATAGCGTTTCATTAACTGAAATTATATGGCGAGACGAATGGTGTCAACTTTGTTTTGTTTCTGTATGCCCCTGTACCCACTTATCTACTTATTGTTGATATGGCCTTCAATTACTTACAGTGGAAAATAAAAACTAATACAACTATTGTTTTAAATAATGTCATAATTATCGGTGACTAAGTATGAGGAAGTACGTTTATCTACAGCTTCAAGGTGAACATTAAACAAATTCTATTGAATTTTTTTTAGTATTGTGAAAAATTATTACACTTCGCTAGTAATTACTTCAAATTAAAGGCCACAACCTATAGGTATTAGATAGGTACTCTTATTTAGCTGAATCGCGTTTTAACTCAGCAAAAACTCATGAAGTAACAACTCGTGATGGATTATAAGCATCGGGATATCAAAGTAAAAGAGCTGATGCGCACTTTGTACACAAATGGCATTAGACTTACCGCGTATGAAGACCTCGTGTTCACATTAACTATTAATGTCAGACGATAAGATGGGGCCACTCTGCAAAATTTATTTCACATCTCCACCAATGACAAGAAAACTGTTACGGTTCGCAGCGGCCTGAGTGTAACATTAAAAATTTAAGTCGCCTTACCCACTTGTGTGAGGGATTGCCGCATATTCGCCGTTGGACAACATTTATACTTGCTTCGGTAAGAAAGATTTGTGAAAGCAAAACATGATACATCATTTATTTTATTTCGTACGCTCATTTTGTTTTATATCACAACAGAATTGTAAACTTCACACTTTCGCACTGTTTACACCCTATTGTATGTTATATAGTCGCATCAACTCCTATAGAGTTGTGTTATAATCAACCTTACCCCGTAACCTTTTTTGGCACCCACAAATTGTTTGTGTTTTAACACTTTTGACTCACTGTCATGCGTTTTAAGTCCCAATTTACACTGAGTAGGTAAAACAAGAAACATATCGCCAAAGGTAGGTAATTAACACTGAAAATAAAAGTTTGTTGCGACGGTATTAAGGATTATTTTAGATTTTATATTTATGTGGTTTATGCTAGTCGTGTCAGAAGCTAACCCTGGGCACACGCCGATCATCGGTATTGACAGATCGAAGAACGGATGGCGGGTGCACATGTCGGTTGACTTGACGGCTTCCGTTTCATAAACTTTAATGGCGTGGTCGACCCAGCTTTGTTTGCTTTAGACGAGTTAACAACTGCTCCATTCATAGTCATTCTGGTAAACTATTAATTGCTCGACTGCAATCGTTGCGACGAGGGTTACGCTTCCAAACAGCTCTCGCAGGTATGTATTGATTGTTTATTGAATGTCGAACTCGCTTTGATTTGTCTGGCAATACGGAGAAACAGTTTGGTTTTACGGTTTTGTTTTAGATTAAATATATTTCGAACATGGAACGCAAGCATTCAAATAGATACTTTGTTTTTTTTTTTAATATACGTATACTAATTAACAGACAAGTCTTAAAGCAGAGCGACACAAATATAGAAATAATCAGTGGATCACATCTCATGATATACGGGCAGCCGGCGAGCGGGATCTGACACGGAATTCCCTAAAAATAATATTTAAAATGGTAATGGGTCTTCGCCTTCATAAATTGCCGCGCCATATGTCCCTGCGCGCTGCATCTACTATGTACATAAATATGTCACGTTTTGAGACGAATACTTCAGATTTATTTTAGACAATTGAGTCAATTGACATGATAAACAGCATATAAAAAGATCTATCGTTGCGGCCAGAAACTATTTCATTTGATGTATCAATTATAGGCTCTATTGATATCTTTAACATACTCGTAGGTTCCTCCATCGCTGTTGGATCATCATATAATAGAAAAACGTTTGACTTTTAAACCATTTTAATTAAAATATTTCAATTACAAAATCCTTTATTTCTTGTACACCTACTTACCTATTATTAACATCAGAGATTGCCACTGGGTGAAGTAGAAAAAAATTATAAGAATACTGGTTAACAAAACAAATTAAATAACAAAAAAATAAATTAAACATAAGCATCATTTTGGTAAAATAAAAACAAAATTATGCTGTTGGCTTATTCTTTCTGGAGGGTACTGATAATAACTAGGTACTTAGTATTTTTTATACCTACCTATAGGTACTTCACTCAACTTAGTCTAATTTAACTTAAAAAAGTTAGTTTAGTAATTTTGGGTGTTAATCAAACCTAATAGAAGAAAATAATAAGTAAAAACGGGTGCGTGTACTAACTAATTAACTATCACTGCAAGTAGGCTCCACTACTCTCCATGTACGTTATAGAAAAAATCTATAGCGTATATGCAATGCCTACTACTGATCATAGGGCCATGTGGAATGCCCCTAGGAAGACAGGATGTACTAGCTCATCTCCTGAGGTATAGATGAATCCATTCAATACCGCTTCGATATCTCGTTTTACAAAATTATACATGTCGCATGTCATTTTTTAACGACAAAAATATTTTGATTTTTACTTCATTATAATGTTAGTCTTGAGTTTAGTCATATCAATTCGAATAATAATATGATCCATGGACCACTTTCACGTGACATTAGCATTTTTGAATCTAGAGCTGTTGTGATGACGTGTATAATTTCGAAATATTTTTGAATATCTGTAATTAATCTGTCATAAAAAATTTAAATGTATTAATCAACTCAAAATATACATCAGCAATAGCACCGGCGGCATCTTCAATCGATTTTAAGGCAATAATTATGATCAAACTTTCATTAATTCATATCCCGCTGTTTAACTACTAATTAAGAGATAAAGTATGTCATGCAAATTTCATATTTACATTTTTAATTATGAGGCCATATTAAAATAAATATAGGCCTATGTCCAGCAATGCATAGACGTCTTTTGGTTGATATGATGATGATGATGAAAGGCATATTATTATCGTCTGTCAAATTTGTAAACGCACAAACAAAATTGATAAAGAAGTATTTAAAACTGATGATAAATAATTTTAACCTAGTCGAGTAAAACTCTTAGACTTTTAAGGGCAGATATATTTAGTAAATTATTTTCGGGGTGAAAGAGATTTTTACCAGGTAGGAGCAATAGTGATTAGGGATTAAATTAATGTTGTGTTTGACAACGGCCTCCCCAATTTCAAAGAAGCAATATGCTCGCGCTACTGTTACCACGTGCGCGAAACTTTAAAATACATAATTCTAGAGTTCCTTATGGTTATAGTTGTTACATGACTTATAGATATTTATTAGATACAATAAGGTCCAATTTCGCTTTTATTTACTTGTTTAATGCACAAATTTTATCTCATTATGGTTCAAATATCCGTCATTATAAAAAAAAATACTTGAAAGCAATGTAACCAGGTGTCCTGCATCGAACTACTAACCTTATTCTCTAATCTCAGCTAAGTTGTAACGACAACAAGAAATAGTGAAAGTATTACAGAAGCACTGCCAATTTGTGTCCAAGTAATTTTGATGATATAATTACCAGAACTTAAACGTGAAAAAATGTATTTAGTATTTTAAAAAATTATAAAGGCAAGGAATGCGGCTGTTTTCATTATAGGTTTCCGATGATGAAACAAATAAAATACTCCCTCAAATTTTGTAAGGAATAAGTAGTAATAGACTTAAATCCTGCTAAGCACTTTGCAAGAGGGATCCAAAGTATGACCAAAGAAAACAATAAATCGTATTACAGCTAGCCCCCTGGGCACCCTCGGAAGCTCGCTATTTCGAACTATAAATAAATGTGTAGATGGATTGATAAATATAAATATTAGGGGCGAAACGAAGAAAAACAATGTTTATGAAACCAGTGTCGTTTGCTTCATAACTGTGAGTTACGACTTCCGACGCCTGCCCGCATATGGGAACTATGCGCAATTTTTTGTCAACTCATGACCTCCCTTGTCTATCTATAGATCAAAATTGTTATTGTCGACTTGAATATTTTTGGATAGAAACCATTTAATTATCTTAATGTTATGGGTATGTGATCTAACGATAAACAGTACAATTTTTTGGGCAAAACTTCTTCAGGCGCGATGCTTTGACTTATCGGTTAGGGTAACCATTTACTTATTTTTAGTTTAACTGTCATAATATCTGTCACGAAATCAAAAAAGTTTTGCTCAACCGCATATGAAGATAACAGGAACTATTTATTTATGTACAACTTCTTGGGGCATGTCTATTCATGTGACTCATAACTTAAAATACTACCTATGGCATAAATACTATGACGTGCAACTATTGCCCATAGTGATTTTATTATCTTTGCTTTTAGGCGCCGAACTCGTAGTTTCTCTAAAAACTTTAATGGGTATTTTTAAGTTTCATTTTTCGCTCGTGTATCTGACCACGATCTGGCCACGACGCGACGTACATCTACATAATATGTATAATGTATAATTTTAAATTATACCGATTAAGGATTGATGATTTTTGTAGCTTCAATATTAGATTTGGGTCCGCTTGAGAAACCTATTCTGAAGTACGTTTAACTGATTCCTTAAGTCTTTAATTTACAGATTGCATCACATAAATTATAGCGTCATAATAAGATTAACACGATCGGGTATGCGTGTAGCCGCGCGAATCGCCCGGAGTGACGAGACGACGCGTTAGTCACCGCTAGCTATACTTAGCCGATTGCATTGTCTTCTGAAATATCTATTAAAGATTATTGACAAGGCATCGGCACGCGAATTCTAACCACTGATAGGTGCGATGAACTGTGCTATAAATAAATATTTTATATCCGATGCAACGCTCAGACTTTTCTTCTTCTTGTTTTTAGGTAATGGTAACTTTTGTTATTACCGTGCCAACAACAATGCTTTCCCAGTATGCGAACGAAACATGCCGTAGGCAAATTGACACAATCACTACCAAAAGGAGATATATTATGACAGATGCTAATAGATTTATAGGTACTCCCTTCATTCAATCAAGGATGCAAAGAGAATACAACCACTGCGTTAAAAGACTGTATGAATTCTCAAGGTATAGGTATTACTGGGTAAGATGACTAAAATGATAAGGCACATATCATATACATAGGGCGCACTGTAAGTTTCCGGAACTGGCCACTTACATAAACAATATTTAAAAATGTATTGCAACATTTGAAAATAGAACTCTTTGGCAGTAGAATGCAGTTTGTTTCATCTGACTGTCTTTTGTTTTTACCTTGTGGCGCCATTTAAAAAATTGTGTGTCTGCATCAACATGGATTTAACTCGGGAAAATTTTCGTAGTATGATTTTCTACGATTTTAAGTGTAATTTGACAGCTCAACAGAGCATCGCTCGGCTTGAAACAGCTTTTGGCAATGAAGCACCATGCAAGACAATTGTTTATAGCTGGTTTGCAGAATTCAAGCGTGGTCGTATCAATCTCAGTGACGAATCTCGCGATGGTCGGCCGTCCACCGCTGTGACCAACAAAAACATCGATGCTGTGCGCCGTATGATTGAAACAGACAGGCATGTGACCTACCATGAAATTCGCGCATCCTTAGAAATAGGCATGAGTCAAATACAATTAATCCTACACAAACATTTGGGTGTGAGAAAGCTGTGCTCGCGGTGGATCCCACACAACTTGACCGAGGCTCAAAAAACGGACCGCGTCACTTGGTGCAGTGCCATGCTTACCAGATTCAACGAAGGTGCGTCAAATTTGGTGTGGGACATAGTAACAGGTGACGAAACATGGATTTATTGCTACGATCCCAAAACAAAGCAGCAATCGAGCGTATGGGTCTTTCAAGATGAGCCGAAACCAACCAAAGTGGCGCGCGTGAAAAGTGCATCTAAGCGGATGATTGCTTCTTTTTTTAATAAAACTGGACACGTGGCTACTGTTGCTTTAGAGAATCGTCGTACAGTGAATAGTGACTGGTACACGACCATTTGTTTGCCGGAAGTTATTGACGAACTCCGTAAAAATAACCATAAACGCCGTATCATCCTGCACCACGACAATGCTAGTTCTCACACGGCCAGACAGACAAACGACTTTTTGAAGGCGAAAAATGTAGAACTCATGAGTCATCCTGCATACAGTCCCGACCTGGCACCTTGTGACTTTTTTCTGTTCCCAAAAATTAAGAACCAATTACGCGGTCAACGATTTTCATCACCAGAAGAGGCTGTCGAGGAGTATGAAAAACACGTTTCAGAGGTCACCACAGAGGAGTGGCACAAAAGTTTTCAAAACTGGTTTCATCGAATGAAAAAGTGCATAGACGCCAAGGGAGATTATTTTGAAAAACAATAAATTAATTTTGTACCTTTAATAGTATTTTTTCATATTCATTCCGGAAACTTATAGTGCGCCCCACGTACGTATGGTTTAATAGGTTGATGTGAGGATAAAACCCTTACTAGATCTCCGAAATCCACTCGGGTAACACCGCAGGAAACGCCTATATTAGCGGCTAAAGGTATATGTATAGCTTACCTTTGCAGAAGATAAAAAAATTAGATTATTTCTTTCCCATTTCCAACTTGTTTCAGTATCTATCTATATTTTAATTTGTTCAACGTAATTAATGAATTCACGTCAAAATTGCAAATTGTACTTCCAAATTAATACAATTCGACAATTGATTATTATGCGCACAAAGCGTTATCGCATCCACAAACATGGGCGAGCAGTCAGACGGGATACACCGATTCATACGTACGTACGGGGTAGCAAGCATTTCATTTTGTATGTTAAATTAAATATCCATGAAAACGAGATTGAATTTTTCCCAATCAGTATACGTAGCGTATGTTCAGCGCAATGTTCGATTAAATGAAACAAATACAGTTAAAATATTAGTTCTTTATGTCCTATAGGATCAGACGTACCTACATATTATGCCAAAAAAATTTATTAGTGACTCGAACATTACTTTGCAATTATTCCCCCGTAATTTTCTGCCGTTTCTACTCAAGATTAATAAAACTCAAGATCCCCTAAGGGCAATGAAAAGTTACGTTAAAGTAAACTTACGTTAAAGTAAATTTACAGCGACCGAATGCAGCAGTAGCTGGTGTCGACGACTGCTGCAATCGACATTATAGATACTGATTCCCGTACATTTTATGTAAGACTAGCTGGCCCGCGTGGTTTTACTCACGATAATTTTGAAGTTCCCGCGGAAATGTTTCATACAAACTTTGCAACCCCTTTTCATCCCCTTAGGGGTTGGACTTTCAAAAAAATTCATACAAATAACACACACTCCAAGTTTCAGGTCTCTACGATCAGCGGTTTAGGCTGTGCGTGGATCCATCAGTCATTCAGGACAAAGCATTTTATATGTATAGATGATGTATGAAGGTCCATTCCGAGCGCGGAGACAGTTTCACAACTTGCGATAGAAACCCGTGTGCGAATTCTGCCAACGCAAGAGGGTAACTTCGGCTGGGTCCTTCATCCGATAGGATAGCATCCACAGAAATACTCTACCTATTACAAAATTACATTTCCAAACCCCGCAAACTGCTAAAAAGGGGTGAAAAAAAGAGTGAAATTTTAAGTGGAATAAATCACCTAGGTATTTAGAATCTTCATTTCAAATAAAGGAACACGTGTTTCAGGGTTCTTTGTAAATACATAAATAACCCCTGGAAAAAACAGCAAGTTTTGGCGTATTAGTGTTTATGAGATTTTTATGGCATATATAGGTCGTACATACATCTTCATTTCTGATTAACAGTTCTTTACGAAAGCAAACACAAAACAAGCCGCAAGCGGTGAAACGGCGGCGTGCAGTGGCCCGCGGCACCGACAACCGCACAGTACCTACCACTGGCACCGAGCATGCACCGGCTTAGCTAATTTACAATTTAATTATTATCAGCCGGCATGATGCATCGTTAGCACGCGCCAAACCGAGTTTATGCGACTAATCAATTGTTTGACGCGGCCGCTGCAATCACGCGCCGCCCACCGCCCGCCGCTGCCGCCCGCCTATCCTACCACCCGCACAGCGTTACAAGTAACATAATATAAAAAAGTTACACTTGTAAACAAATTTAGTTAGGTAGGTATCCAATTGCGCAAGTTAAATTTATTAAAGTCTTACTTTTTTAAGAAGCATAATAGGATCAATAAAATACGGTCACATTTTGGAGCTTGTCACTTACGCATACACAAATGAAACTAGTTTTAAATGGATATTTAAAAATTCAAACTACATTTTAGACAATCTCAATCAAATAAATTACTGAGTGTGTTGTTAACAAACATACTTATTTATTGTCTAATTATAATTAGATACGATACCGATGTAATGAGTGGTGTAAAGTCTAGACACATTTTCTTTTAAGTTCGAGTTAGATTTCTGTAGATGTAAAATGAAGATTTTATTTTTATTGCAAAGTAATAGGTAGGTAAGTACACAACAGGTACGTACAAGACGTATATATCAAACAGGTAACAAGGTAAAAAAAAACATGATTAATATTAATGATGATGATAAAAAATTGAAATACCTACTAAAGTATACTAGTAGTGTAGGTATCACTTATACTACAATAAAAGATAAGAATTCGCGTTTCTGTACCTATATTGAACATTTTTACCTAAAATTGGGAGGAGGCAATAAAAGCAAAGTAACCAACCACAAAATGAAATTCATCCAAGTCCATTCATTTATCCATCATTTTAAGGCGTTGTCGAAATAAGGCAAGGGTCGAAATTTTAAATGGGTGAAACCGCGGTTACCAGCTATTTATTAATAAACTGATAAATTAACATTAACTATAAAGACGTCGGTGCAATGAGTTTTCAGCAATTCAACCGAGAGAACAATGCGGCGGCGCGACGTGGCGCGCCCGCGTTGATTAAATATAGCTCAGAATCCATCAAGCTGCTTGATCGAGCGTTCGCTATGAATTTATGCACGATATATTCGACAGGTGCCAAGTGTGTCGATAGCAGAGTTCGATCGCCGATGACTAAACGATGCCCCAAATTTTATTTCAAATGTCAAATTTTTCGAACACCTGCCCCGCACCTCGTTCCCAGCGATATTTTCCCGCGTTATCAATTTGCATAGAGTTTACCATAGTGCAAACGAGCTGCAACCACCACCACGCCCAGCCCAGCCGGGTCCGGTGAACGCGGTGCAACCACGCCGCGCCATTCAATACAAATTTCATTACTCTTACTAATAACGGTGAGCGTTTAGCGACGCGTCATTAAACACTCACGAGGAGTTTTCATTAATTTATTATGGATGGGTGAAATTAACATCTCACGAAATAGAAACGTGCGACGCTCGTAATGTGAACGTTCACAATTCGCTAATCCCGCTGCTACCGTTACATAAGACGCCTGAGTTGAATATAAATGTAAAACACAATAAATTTCATGCGCCGTAGGAAATGAATATTCATCACGAAATCGCCATGCATATTCTCTTTCGCTACAGGATTCGTGTACCCTAACATCGAATGTGAAACGGAGACGAAGTCGACCTTAAAGTCTAGTGCGATCGGTTGCAATTCGTACACGAAGGACGGCACAATAGAGTGCGGCTCTGCGGTGCGGTGAACGAGCTCTCGTAAATTTCAACATATAGTAAAGTGATTTACGAATAATTGTTGTGTTGGCGTATAACTAGAGAAATCTTTCCGCTGCTTGCCGCCGTTTAATTTATATATAAGGCTTAGGTAATTCGCGAGCCACGAGTAATTGGTGTACAGAACAATAGCTTTTGTCATAAGCTTAAGCTGTCTTTATTAGTATAATCAACTTAAACCCTCTTATTCATAATAACAAAAACATTAAAACCGACTTCCAAAAACACAAAACTAAAAAGCTAAAAATAAAAAAATATCGATTTAATCCAACAAACAAAAATACACGTAATACTATTATGGGTTTGTGCTACCACTTTTCGATTTGATTTCGGTGCCAAGCCCGCTTACGTCTGCCCACTCGGATTGTTCAGCTCACGACGACCTCGTGGCGGGAGTGGACTTAGCCCATCTACTTACTCCATACTTGGCTTGTCACCGACTTCATATGGCAATGATCGGTGGCAATTGGACCTAATTGGGAGTATCTACCCTTTCAAACGAAAAAAGAATTTTTGAAATCGGTCCAACCGTCTTCGAGTAATCGGTGAACATACATTAAAAAAAAAATAAAAAAAAAACATACATACAACCGAATGCATAACCTCCTCCTTTTTGGAAGTCGGTAAAAAATATGTTAGGCACTAGTTGTTCCCCCGCGATTTCATTTGCAACAACTTTCGTTTTCAATGTTTTCATGGACACTTTCATACTTTTTCAGTCTATCACCCCTTTTGCTATTAACCAATTTAAGTTACACAGCATGTTTTCCACAAATATGAAACTTTATGACTTACCGTGGAATCAAGTTTGCTGAAAAGTTTAAATCAAACCAAATACCTATTTTCTATTAACATCAAAATGAAATAAAACAGCTACTAAATAGATTAGGTTATTATTAGAATAAAAAAAATATTGCTCCTATACTCTTATTAGACACGCATCATCTCATATGTATCTCGTTTCTCAACGATGTTCCTATCAAATCGAGAAAGAATTTTCATAGAAACAAATGAATTTATCAGTAGATATTCTTACGAGGCACTTAGTATGTTGAGTGGTACGTTTCGACTCGAACAATCAGCACGGAGCCAACATTAGCGTAACATTTAATCGAAACATGTGTTTATCGTAACATGCGAGTCGGCCTACGGCGAATTAGTTCTCGCACAATGCAATTTGAATGCACATTACACAACGGACGGGATACGAGTGGTTTTTATTGCGGCATCGTAAGATCTTATCTGGGAACTGCCACTTCCAGCAGGCAAATTTCAAATTGTCTCCACAGCACTCACAGATTTGCACCCTATTGAGTGAGACATAAGGAATCTTACACTTTAAGAATACACATATTAAGCTGGTGTGAGTTAAAATACATACGCAATGTACGCACCCAACTGTGCCTTTAAAAAGAATTTAACATAAAATCAGCAATAAAATTGAAAACATTCTGTTAACTTTTAAATAAGTTTCGTATCTCCAGACTTGGGGCACCAAACGAATTTAGTCTTTGTGATAATTAGGTAAAGAACATTTTTGATTGGTATTTATAATTCTGGAAATCATTTTTGGAGCGATAAGAAGCGTTAATTTTACGAGCCAGTGATAATTTGCTAACTTCCGACAGAACATCGCCCTAGTTAATTGTGCTGAACACTTGCCACATGAAAGTACTTAGGTGTATCGGCTATAAAACAATTCACTTTAAATAACTACGACAAACTCACCGATCCGATTGATTCTTGGCATCCCTATTATATATACCTAGGAAGTTACAAATCTTTCAGTCCTTCCTTCTGTTTGTTTACCTGTACATGTAGATAGATAGCTAGATAGATAATTCTAAGTCCGGCACAACATGAATTCCCGAAAGGATCCCGAAAGGATCCCGAAAGCCACACGGGTAACATCGCGGTAAGCTGCTCGTTTATTTTATTTATCATACAAAAATATGTCTTACAAAAATGTATTATACCTAGGTTACCTACTGACACGATTTTTATAATAAAAGCGAAAGGTAACTGACTAAACACCAAATCTCCAAAACTACGTGACCTATGAGGCTGAAATTTGACAGATAAGTATGTTGTTTATGAAGAGTAAAAGTCGGCTGTCGGGTCAGAAAGGATTTTCACGGCGTTTCCGCGGGAGAATTAAAATTAATGCGGGTGAAACCGTAGGGAACAGCTTCTGTAGTTGTGATAAAGCTTGATGGATAATATCAAATATGCAGGCTCATCGGGCCTCACAATAAGCAAAGCTTGTACTATATATTATGTTACCGGAAATGTATGTAATCCGTAATTGTATACAATTCCTATGAAATGTATGTAATTCCTAAAATCGCACGGAAATGTAAAATATTTGAGATATCCATGGGTGCGATGCGCCAAATACAAATGGTCAATCATTATCATAGATGTCACCATATTATTTCTGGGGCATCGCCGGCCGCTACCGCGGCACGCTCGCTACGCTCGCTCGGCTCGCGCGTCGCGGTCAACAGTCCAAACCTAACCTTCAATAAATAAATAAATAAATAAATAACCTGACGTGTTCGGGATACTTTTATTTATAATTTATTTCATTAACCAAATTAATAATTACAGTTCACCTATTTTATTACTTTGCCCAGGTGGGCATTATTCATAAAGGCCGGGAAAAGTGATTAATAGTGTTTAAGTGAATATCTAAATCAGCATTATTTTTATACATTTCCTAATCAGATATTGGAATTATATACAATTCCTAGGAATTTTACTCATTTCCTAGGACATTTATGTATTAAATAGTTTTTGAAACAATGTTTTATACATTTCTTAAATAGCTTCGGAATTGTATAAATTTCCTAGGATTTGTATACAATTCCTAGATTTCATACATTTCCGGTAACATATATACCGAACATCTCATACATTAGGTACCTATATACTTTTTTGTAAGTAAGTACATACTAAGTAAATTCTCAGACTAAAGTTAAGCCCAAATGTTCATCGCGTGAACGTTTGCCCTCGAACCCGCGACACCGCGTAGCAATCAGGTTCTCTAACCACTACATCAACAGCGCTGTCATCATCGTTATTATACAAGCTGTGTCCCGCGATTTCACCCGTGTACATTTTGGAATTCCCGCACGATTTCTTACAAAAGAAGCCTTTAGCCGAAGTTACTCCTTAGATCAGTTATTGAAAGTTCGATCAACATCGGTCAAACCGTTGCGGAGATTAGCTGGAACAAACAGACAGACAGGCAGAAATTTTAAGAATTGTTTTTTGTTATAACTGTATAAGTACCATTTATACATTCACATGCATTTAGTGAAAAGCTGTTATAATTTAGGCATTATAAACAGACATTTTAATTTATTTCTTTTTCTTTAATTCTATTATGATGTGTCTTAATAGTCCTAAAGATGTATCGATGGGTAGGTGTTGACAACGAGAAATTTTGCTGCGGTGTCTATTGTATGTCTACTGTGACATCATAGGCTGTGGTCTCATTGCATACTCTTTGGTTTGGCGGTCTGAAGGGGCGCGAGCAGCTAGGTATATGTATGAATATTCTTTGTCATGGCTAAAGGCGACTGCAGGGCGTACCGCAAAGGCCGCCTAGGTATACCTATAAGCTTTCTCCGCAATGGTATCACTTTCATCATTAGACAGATTTGTGACCAAGCCACCCGCCGGCCGCTGCCCACTGCAAGGTCGACCACTTTCACGGCCCACTACAACCGCTTGATTTGACACTTGAACGCACCTCATTTTTGATTTAAGTGTACCTACTCGGAAAACTGGAACGAAAACCGGTTCTATTTTGCCGAAGGATAATTATATAAGATAACAGACCGATAGGTACGTGGTGAATATTTAAATTCCATCGATATGAATAAATAATCATAAAGCGATAGGATTAGGTATATAGATTTCAAAGAATTTATATATTAAATAAAATATACGTTTTAAATAATGTGTTTTTGTCGCGTAGTACGAATAGGTATTTTTAGAAAAATTACATTTCGAGCTATAAATTTTAATGTTCTCATTATTAGCAATAATATGTATTTTTATTACCATCAATCTTTATTATGCTTCTAAGTCAATAGATTTAAAATAATTTTATGTATTGGATAATTCATGTAGATAAGGTCAAATATTTGCCGTGAAAATACAAAGCGAACACTTTTATAGAAAAGTAATAACATGAGGACAAGTCTTCGAAATGCGCGTAAGTGGATAAGTGTCTCCTACATAGGTAGGTACGTAAAAAGCCTCAATGCAAGTTTTTAATTGTGAAGGTCTTGCTACGGAACCTCGCCCGCGCCGCGCGACAAGATGCCACGCTTTGGTTTCGGAGCGCGAACTGTTCTTCGCTCAGCGGGAGCCTCACCAACAATGGACAATTATTTTCCCGCAATGCTTTTTATTAATTAGGTACGTATCAGTGCGCAGCCAGTAAACCTTTGTATTTTAATTTTGACAAATTCACAGCTTTCCCAGAAGCCGCTTTGGCCATTGCAACATTCCATTACTTCTATAGGTACTCAGTTTAGAACTTAGATATAAATACATTGTAGGTGAATTGCTTAATTATCTCCTCCCATGTTTGTACAAGCATATAAATAGGTATATTGTAAACACTTAAATTGAGTAATTGTAATGAGTAGGTAGGTACGATATGTGATGTGTAGACTTAAATAAATTAATACTTATCTACCTAAATTAAGGTTATACTTATACAATATCTAAAATGCGTTGATACGTAGGTGGGTAGGTACCTACTGGTGGCGTTAGTACTAAATTCTATGCAGCAAAATTATTAAAATTATAATTATGACGTGATCGGAAATTAAATTATTCCTGCATAACTTTTCACTTCTCTCCAAGTAGGTATAAAAAAACAATGGAACTAACTAACTAGTTTGTATACGAACTGATAAGTTCACAACTTGAAGAAATCTATAAAATTGTAGAGAAATGCCTGAAATGCGCTATTCGCCGATAGATGGCGCATTATTCAAAATTTAACAAATTCATTTAAATGAAACTTTATGATATACCTTCCTACCTATATGTATGTAGATATTGATGTGAACAAATAGGACAATATTATTAAGCAATTGAATAAAGTTTATCATTAGCTATTGTTATCTTAATATATCTCCGAAAAGGAAAACTAAATTATTTTTTATATAAAGTAAATAATTTTATTATAAGTTTGAATTTTACAGTTTGATCTATACATTAAAAAAATATCGATGCATGTGATGCGAGCAAGCAACTATTAAAATTGGTGAAAAAAAATGATAACCGTTTTTTTCTTACCTATAGGGTAGAGGTTAATGCAAAAGCGAACGCGGACGCGGACGCGGCACCAAGTAGCGAGCTGTGCGGGCAGCTGGCGCGGCGCCAACAAGGTGAATGCCACGACTGCCACGCACCAGCCCCGCAACCCAATTTACCTAACATACGGAAATATTGTGAAATTAAAAATAGAATTAAATCCCTGCCTACGATTATTATACAATATGAGCTACGATTTCGATATCAAAACAATGCATATAGGTATGCGAAAGAAGAGCGCTTGTCTCCGTCTTGTAGGAAAATATTGACAAAAAAAATCAATGTAGCTAGTCTCTCACCCGCGTCAATTTCGTATTTCCCGCGGGAACTCTTTAGATAAGATGAAAGCACTTTGAGTCCCTTCCTCGAACTAAATTATTTACTCGTTAACTCAATACATCATACCTACCTAACTGTTTTCTCCGCGGTTTCATTCGAATGAAATTTCACAAATAATATTATCTAAGTTATATCATGCAGGGATATTGTATTATATTATAGCTTCCTATCCAAAGACATTCTATATGGATGTAGATCCAAACTTACCTACTACTGCTGACCTGGTACACAAGTTACATGTACTTGGAAAATATTTAAATCAGTCTTGACTATTTTCGTAATACACATTCGAAACATGGTGGCAAACACCAACAGACGATAATTCTAATATCTACGATCATAATGTCTTCATCTGATTATTTAATTTATTAATTATTATCGATGTATATCAATCCATATTATGTAGGCACCTAACCTATTAGAATCTTGTTAGAGAAAAATCTTATTGGAATAACTATCAGCGGTCCCCTGCGTTTTTACCCGTACTCATTTTTGAGTTCCCGCGGGAATTGCATACTTATAAATAAACCTTCCTCTTGAATCACTCTATCTTTTGCTGAAAATCGCATTAAAATCCGTTCAGTAGTTTTTGAGTTTATCGCGAACAAACAAACAAACAGACAGATCCTTTCCAGGACTTTGTTTGCATGTAAGGATGTATTGTTGATTTATTTATACCTCTGCTTGTTGGTTCGTAATCGCAATATATGATGAGGTTAAATTAGCTGTAAATATTTGCAGGGCTGAAAATATAGGTTATAACAAACAGGATAAGCGAAAAAATAATATTTTTAAGTTCAGTAGTTTTTCAGAAATCAGAATATGAGGAAAATTAATTCAATGATAAAACATTACAACTAAATTCATAATTAATCAATACACGTAGCGTACTAATACGTATAAAGGCACGCGCCACCCTCACAGTGAGCATTGCATCAGCTGGTCAGCACGATCGAACGACGATCAAGGTCATTGACCTTAAGATACCGGTGCGTGGCGATGTGTGTGTAGTAAAGCGACTGAGCGGCGAGCGAGAGAATAAATCAAAAAGAAACCAACCTGTAAAGTTATTTTCTTTTTGATTTATTTATTTTGTTTGATTTTTTTTTATTTTTTTTATTTTATGAACATGTTTATAACCGTGTATACTTTCAACCCTGTGAATATTTGCAGCTAATTTTACCACATCTTATATAGTCGGGTACATACAACTAAGAATAATATTATATAGGTAACCGAGTTCCTTAGGTATAGGTAGATATTTACGCGGTAATGTTCTTTGAGAAAAAAACATTAAGTCTTGAATATTATTTGCTGCTTCCAAAACGCGTCATACGCTAAATCTATTAAAATATCAATCGAATCAAATTACTTTTTAAGACGATGTTGACATCGATAGCTAGCTGTTCCCAGCGGTTTCACCCGCGTTAACTTGGTAGAATCCATTTATGGTGCATAAATTACTTAGGTATCTTTCAAATTCTGGCTTTACAGTCACGTAGTTTCCGATATTTTTATATAAATAAACTAGCTTTTCCCTGCGGTTTCTCTTACAATTTTAGCTTTATAAAAAACTGCTTACGAGATTTTGTGTTTAGTCAGTGAGTGACCTTTCGCCGCCGTAACTAACCCAGTCATCTTTAAAAAAATCTTAAACTAGAACGACTAGACAAATGCGAGACGAATACCAAAACCGTTTGTTATAAAACAAATAACAACACAATGATGTCATAACAGAATGAACTGTTTACTTTCGGTATAAGCTACTAGCTGTTCCCCCCGGGTTTCACCCGCGTTAGTTTTGGAGATCCCGCAAGTATTCCGAGGTAAAAGTACTCACTACCCTATATTTTATTTCTTTACCTACCCTTGACAACGTGTAAGTAGTAGGTATGCAAAATTAAATGTAATTTATTCCGCGTTAATTTTGAAGTTCTCGTGAGAATTCCGAGATAAAAAGTAGGGTATGTCCTTCTCTGTGATGATCGGTTGAGCCGTTTAGCCGTGAAAGCGTAACAAACAAACTCACTTTCGTGTTTATAATATTTATATTAGTTTATAATATTTATATTATTTATATATATTAGTTAGGATTGTTATAATTGAAACATTATAAAGAATTTTATAATGACACTATGAAAATAAAGGGCTATATGATATTGTTATAAGTCACCCCCGTTGAAATGCAAATTTATTTTGCAGGAAACGTCTGAGTGGGTCCCACACCGCGCGCCCGCACCGCACCGCATGAGTAGCATAAGTTCGTTTACATACGACAGTCTGCCGTATTTGCATCCCAAATGTTCGGTGCGACCGCTCATAGTGCAGACTTATCTCCGTTCCAGCCAACTTACAGGCAAAATATTACATTTTGTGCATCGTTACACGCTATGGCATAACTGAATGTCAATAAAGAATAAAAAAACACCACTGGAGGCGTTCCCGTTCAGTCGAAGCAGATATGCCTTCCACCAATGGGCGAACGGAGCTCGGCATATTCATAACGATATTACCGCCGACGGTGCCGCGGCGTCATCATAATTCATACATAATAACCCTTCCGACGACGGCGTGACGCCGCGCGGCGCCCTGCGTCTCACTCTTGCACTTCTTATCTTATAATGTAAGACAGAGACGCGTACTAACGCCCAAAATAAATCATAATTCATAATTTTATTTATTTATGAATGACGCTAGCAGCACTTCTACCAATACGCGAAGTTCACGTGTTACTGAACACTGAAGACTTGTTTTACTATCAAATATGTATTTTTTTTGTGAAATAAGGTTATGATGTTATTAAATGCTATAAAATAGAACGAAAGTATGTATATTTAATTGTACTGTAAAGTCAACAAAGCACGTTGTGCATGTAGAGACGATGACAGCTATTTGTAATTGGAATATGACGGGACGCGTGCGCGTGCGCTCGGCGCGTCTCATTCGTCAGTTTATAAATAGAGTTCAGCGTCTGCGTCGTGACGACTCACGCCATTAATTTATATGAAATAACTGTCGGCACTCGGAAAAATAAGTTCGATAGAAAGCGGCCTTCTACACAATAATATTTATGTTTTACAAAGTAGCTCTACCAAATACATATAGACGTTACTATGTTAGTGAATTCTCGTTTTCTACACCAGATAGATAATAATCGTCGTGGTATATTTCAAACATGTAGATTTTAGCTACTTTTAAATTTTATACACAATCGTTTCATTGAGAAAATCTAGGTTGCTCTACATATTACATGCTTTTAGCTCTACCTACTATTCAATGGTAAAGTAATTATGGAAGGTTGTAATATTGTGCATTTGATATTTCCCAAAACCCAAGTATATAATAATTGTGTACTTAACTATTTATATTTATTTATACTTGTTGCACAATCTGTTGCAAAAGGCGGACTTATGCCATGTGGAATTCTCTGCTAGTAAACCTTATGTATGTATCTAATTGTATTATGGTCATGATAGAATATAGATATTATTATACCTAATAAAGTAAAATGCTTTTAGTATAAAGTTTTTGCTATTGGACCTAAATAATTGAGCTATTGTCAACTAACCAGGGAAGAAGTCTTCCGTTCAAAAGATTCAATTGAAGCAAAATAGGAGATTTTGTTACAAATATTTTTTATTACAAAAGTTACTGTACCAATAAGAGATTCATTAGGTACACACAAAAGAGTGAGAGATAACCTAAATTTGCGAACCTTTAAGAATACATTGTGTTAGACACATTATCTGAGTTTAATCATCACAGAAAAGTGTGTTCACGATTGCTTTTGAACGAAATAAAAATCCGTTTATACTGATTGCAGACGGCAAAATTGTCGCAAAGAACC
Source organism: Zygaena filipendulae (assembly GCA_907165275.2). Taxonomy (NCBI): domain Eukaryota; kingdom Metazoa; phylum Arthropoda; class Insecta; order Lepidoptera; family Zygaenidae; genus Zygaena; species Zygaena filipendulae. The sequence continues at coordinate 8,759,559 of OU015649.1, forward strand.
CAAATGACATAAATTCGTTAGCGAGCCTGTAATCGCCACGAATGTACCGACCAATAATTTACCATACTAAATTTAAAAGTTGACATCACAAGGAACGTCTTATAAAGGCATAATTCAACTCGATTTTAATGACTCCATTCCCAGAAATACGAGTTAGGAAACGACAACACAGCATTAATACAGAGCTACATAACGTATATAGGTACAGGTTTTCATAAAAATATAAAAAAATAGATACCTATAAACAATAATTTTGCTAACCTTGAAAATGCATGTAAATTCGTTATTGTTTTATACCTATTTACCTACTAAAGACGAAATTTTTGTGTTCAAATATAATTTCAGTTGATAAGATTTTTATTACCTATACAATTAAGCTAAATAATGTAAAGGTATGTTCAAACCATGTCATTTCTACCTATATTTTATTGCTGGCTATACCTAAATAAGAATTCTGACAAATTAATTATGTTAAAAATAAATTCAAAGACCAGTCTATACAAAAGATAAGCAATATTAACCTAATGGATTCCCGAGCAACTCGAAGTGAACTCGCATTTAAATCTAAAGATATTTAAACACATCGCCCTCGCTCCGCGCACGCCATAAATAAAATAAATACAAAATATTCTCACGTAAGCGGGTACGTCGAAAGCGTTCATTTACATTACGAACTACTCAAACGTAATAAATGGGGCATCTTACTCCAATTACAAAATTTATGGTTACTTATCGACCAAAATAGTCCAGCAACATATCATGTCAGCAACAAAACTGGCCCAAGATGTAGTGTTGCGAGTAAGATTTCCGCTAAACGATTCCTTGCCCTCAATAGGCTAGAAAATAAATAATAAATTATGGATATTTGCTAGCCAAAAAGCAATAAGTACATAAAAGTTTGTAAAAGCTATAAATAGACATTCTAATAATTAAGAAATAAATCGAATCACTTAATCGGAGATGACGATTAGCTAAGTCGCGGACTCTACATTTAATACCTATCTACCAGCCAATGAAGGCAAAAGTACCTTAATACTAATATCTCGGGAAAGGGTTGGCACACCTGCCTTGTATTCATTCTTACTTCTCTACAGATTTACGACCAGGTATTGAACCAACAAATAAGATGATCCAAAAAATGCCTCGAAAAAGTATAATAAGAGAACCACAAAAAGCTCAGCAAGACACGTCAACGTCGGCTGCGTTCCATTGGCTGAACGAACAAAGAAATATCACCAAACGTTTGCTTGTTTTCTTTTAAACTATACATAGTACAACAATCCGTTATGTTGTACTTAACTCCTGGAAGCTTAAAAGTTCGTGAGGTATAAAGTTAAAAATGGCATTTTAGAAATAATAGCAAGTAGGTACCTTCTTAAAAAACCATATCTAAGACTAAGAGCATATTTTTAATAGCCAATTATACTAAAATTATTGAATAAATTGGACATTTGTCCAAATTTTCAATACAAAAATTCAAAGATAACAGTAGTAGTATCACTACAAAAATTGTCTAAATGGCAAATTTATTCCTCACAAATTATTTTATTATTAGTTTATATCTAATCGTAAAGTTTAGCAAAAAAACGCTGATAATTTAAGTAGGTATCTTTACTATTTTGTGCGTGCAAATGTGAATTTGTTTGTTTTTTGGCTACTCTTTCACGTCTTAACAACTCAACCGATCACCATGAAATTCTGCACACATGTTGTCAGGGATACAGAGCAGGAAATAGGGCACTATTTAACGCGGGGAACAGCTAGTTACTAGTATAAAATAATCATCAATACAATTATTTTGTTTGTTCGCTTATTTGGATTATAGTTATTGGGTTTATAACATATTTTAGTGCACCATAAACAAACATAGCAAGAGTTTACTGCTCCTGACGGTCTCGGCGCACATTCTAGCTATTGTGCCTCTTATAATTTTTATTGCGGGCAATCCGTCCGCCTTGATTTACTTCTTCCCGAACTGACGGATCTTTTATTTAATTTACGGTCCTACCTTGCTATTCGAAACGTAATAAAATGTTACAAAAACAAGCAAAAATTACGTCGTCATGGAATTTTATTATACACTTTATCAAACAAAAGTTGCGTTTAAAATTTCGTATTATATGTTTGGGAACTTACATGAAATTTTTCACATCACATAATAATTAATTAACAATAATAATATTTACAAGCGTTGAAGCGTACCTATGGTCCAAAAATGCCCATTGAAAAAAATTATAGGGGTAATATCGAAAATATTTCACATTTCTCGGATGTCTTTTCATTTCTACATTGGTGGCATTTTGCTATTAATACATTATGATTTACATTCGAAATAATCGTAACAAAAAATTTATTGTTTATATTTTTGATGCAAATATTCGTACAGACGACCCACTCTATATTGTGGCTGACAAGCATTTGGCAAAGAATCAGGGATTGTTATAATGACGCCTCAACTCATAACACTCCTGCAGAAAACGTCTTCATTGTATAGACACAACTAATTGTGCAAAAATTTACGAATAATTTTGATACCTACGTACGTATAGCTTGAGAATTATGTGGACGCTTATACATATATATAAGTCAAATGTAAAGAAATTTAGGTATTATATGTACTAAAACTGTATAAACGAGCACCTCCTGTTACGTTTTTGTTTATTTTGTTATCTAACTCAACAATTCCTTTTACTTAGGGCTTTGGGTAGTGGCGCAGGACAAGGCGCAAGCGCAAACTCTGTACGGGCATCTCATGCTCGATTTGTGAGTGTCAAGGCCAATCATTGCGACCGCAAAAACTCATTTTTTCGTTCATTAATTTTTTTAGCTTTGTAGGTAATTGGGATTTCTTCTTCTTCAATTGTACATTTTAGTTATTCGAGCTACAAGAGCACGCAACGTAACATAAGAACGATGACCATCGAGACCACTGATTTGAAAAGGTTTTGTCCTTGGAATAAGAGCATAATTGCCATTTTAAACTAAACCTAGCAAAACCAAAAAGGAGTTAATCTTTTTTATGTTACAGTATTGCTTACGTGTTTGATCCGTTAAGTTCAGTCCGGCAGATCCGTTGACTCAGTCTTAATTTTTCTTCAACTTGTATTTTATAATCTTTACTTTCGTGACCGTGTGCAAATTTACTTGGTCATAATACAAATTTATAATGAGTTGTATTAAAAGTTAATGTAATTAGGTAATTAATTATTTTTATACTCCCAGGAAAATAATAAAAGGGATTATAAATGATAATTACACATCAAGAACGAGCTAGCAGAACACGTACCTCGTGCGACTCATTTGCAAGTAACAGAGCGTCGTATTATAGACCCACGAAGGCAATAAGATAAAAAAGCGTTCAAATAAGGCGCGATCAGAAGCAAAAATGAAATAAATTGCCGGTGAATAAGAGTTCTGTGTGCAATTGAAACGAACATGGCTGCTCATTAGACGCGTCCAAGACTCAGCCACGCTACCGGTGCGATCCCACTCCCTACTACTATACTACTACACAAAGCGTCACCGCTCGCTCAAGTGCTACGAAAACAATACTTTGTCATTTGTCTCATTACAAATGCATTGGATACACATAATACACATACTAGAAAAGGCCCGTTTTATTAGAGCAATAATAGGTATATCGACGTCACCTACTTCGCCACTAAAAACGAGTCCGGTGCGGTGTTAAATTGCTTTGTTTTTTATTGAAATTCATTGAATATTCATAAACAAAAATGAGAGTGTCACTTATTCTCAGAAGCTTCACATGTTTAACAGATTTTATGGTACTTAATAATAAATAACAATGGATTCAGTATCAGCCCTTTTGCCGAAAAGTTGTAAAATCATCCTTGCATTAACATAACAAAGGCGGTGATTTGGAATGACAAAAAGGCAGCTCTGCGCACAGTGTCACTTTCACTTAAACGAATCGTAGGTATGTCTAAAAGTTGCATATTATATTATTATTAACAAAACAAAATTGTCTGAGCATAACTTATAACTTTGTCGGTGAATATAATATTATAGATTGTACAAAACCACATGCCGCAAGGAAACAATGTAATGATTTCGGCAGCCACTGAGCCACATCGTGACGGCACAAAGACTTATTTCTCTCGGAAACGAAAAGAATAATGAACGGAATGTTACAGTTTGCACAATGCGGTAAATTAAAAGAAATTTTTGTTTTCCTATTAACCAAACTAAACTTTGAAACCATAATATGTTTTTCCTAATTGCACGCCCTCGCCCAAGCTTCAGATAATTGGGTACTTTTGTATGGAATAGGTATAAATGGTATAGTTTTACTTGGCGATGGTTTAGTGACTTCATGTTCGGAATCCATGGGTAAGCTGTAAGGAATATTAAATAATGATGGTCAGTAAAACTACCATCCTTCCTCCTACAGTCGCAAATTTTACTGTCAGAATTATCAAATCCAAGTAAACGAGATCACAATAAGCACATTTCGATTAAAAAAACTTATTCTTTATGTGTGTTACTTTTTGTTCTCTGTGGTTTCATCTGCGGAATAAAGAAGTTCTATTGAAATCCATCAAAAACTGTTTGATTGATTTAATTGGGTCACAAATATTCAACATCTACATCTCCCCATTTGTATTTAGAGTAAGATAATATTGGATTGACTACAAAAGTTTTATAATTATAATTTACCTACAAAAAACGACGTGACGAGAGGGTGCGCGTGTTTATGCACAATTTAGGTGCACCCAGCCGTAACGCTGCAGCTTCGTAAAAACCCGCACAAGCCACTACAAACCAAAAATAGTACACTACGTCATATCATATGACTAAAGACGTGTGTCATATGACAACATCCAACTTGTCCACAACTAGCAATTTCAACACACACTCATTAAGAAATGTAGAGTGTATTATATGTACTGTATTCTGTTGCAGAGTTGCAGAGTTTATATAATAATAATAATAAAATTTATTTCAGGCCACAAGAACCCATAGGATCCATAAAAACCCCATTAGATACAATTTACATTTACATTACATAAAGTTAAGTTAAGTTACAACAAAAATAATTTCAAGAACAATATGATTTAGCTGAGATCCTAAAGGCCGCATATGGAGTATTTACACGCCCCATATACAGCCTTCAGGATCTCATTGTCGGTTGTCCGGATCCTTTGCATAAATGACGCATGCCTTTTTCTCATTATCGCAAAAAATACATTTTATATACCTATTAAGGTTAATAGGTATATAAACTCTCCATGAAGTTTTCAAATCAATCAATCAAACCCGCGATACCTGACGTAGCTTCTCTAACTATACTAGACCAACGCGACGGTTTTGTCCATAAATACCTATATATTTATTAGTTATGAATGCACACCGGTAATATAGATAAGTGACAGTCACAATTTCAAGTTTCCCTATAGTTTCCCTTCCCTAGTTAGTAAATAAGTTTAAAAACCTTTTTTAGTTTCATTTAATAATTTTAGAACAATATTACAGAACATTATATATATAATGTACTTTTTGTCCCGGGAATTCCGTGGAAACTCCGAAATGACCGTGGGTGTAACTGCGGGGGATAGCTAGTATGACATAAAAATGAAATGATATGAAAGGACTGTTAGGTATTATATTTTATTAAGACCGGAAGACAAGCAGTCAGCAGCACAATAAAGTATAATTAAAATCTAAATAACAACAATTGCTAGCGATAGATCTTGACATGAAGACTCTTTACATTATCAAAATAGCACATAGCGTCGAATAGTTCACGCCGCATTGCACCGCCTAATCACAGCTCACACGCCTCACACTTGATTTAAACATATAATGTACCTAATTATGAACAGAAGAAGTCATCGCCAAGCATACGTTTCGCTGACTAATACGCTAGTATTATAAAGATCCAACTGATTGAACCTAACAGATAATAATAATAATAATCGATTGAAGTTACCACCCGCATGCAAAATGTACGTGTAGGTATCGTCTGAAATTAAGAAGACGAAATGGGAAGTTAAGTTACTGTTCAAGGGTTTGGGTTGGGCGTTAACGAAGGTCGTTATTGTCAATTAATTCAAATATAGTAGGTAGATTTTTAACTGTAAGTACGTCTATTATATTTCGATTTTAAATATCTCTGCCTAACCATGAACAACTCATGAATTAACTAAAAGATGAAGAAAGCTGTATTACGTAAAATTGTAATAGAAATGATCTCGTAAAGGTTTGAAATTTTATTGACTTGAGACAACGACAAAAAATTAAACGGAACGATCATAAATTTTAAATTTTGTGTTTCAAAGATGTATAGCTTAAGTGTTTTTTTCCAGCTCATGACTAATTGGCAGTGAACTGTAGCTGTAGCTATGACGACGGGTGGCACGGTGCTTTATTGATACTTTGCAAAAATAATAAGAAAGGTTTATTACCCCGTTTCCAAAGGGTTTGTCTCGAAAAGGGTAGATTTTACGTACCTACCTATCATCATATTTCAAAATCTTTGGATTGTTCGGTTGCATATACTCATAAATCAGCATCACAATAATAGGTTACGGTGAATGGTAGAGTTGTTACTCAATACTAGATCATTACACAAATATATGTTTTTGGCATTCATGCACGTTCCATCAACAATTTCCCCAGTGGGTGGCGCAAATATCTCTGCGAAATTTCTACAAATTCTTAGAAATGAAAGCATAATTGGCAGCATTCATTCGTGATTTGTCACCTGCTTTTGATTTATATGCGCTATTCTATTATTAATATTTTTAATAGCTAGATTGTTATCGTAGGTGTGCGCAGATATACACACATATACATACATAAATTTCATCATGATGTTACAAACATGTCGTAGACTAATAAAATAAATAAGTTTTAATACCATCTCTATTTCTTTATCTAAAATCTTTTAATTTTTCAAATACTACTAGTTTTGCAATATGTATACATACATATTTATACCTATACCTACCACAAGAATTAATATTCATTTTACAAAATATTGAGTTGTTTTTAAACAGAAGTATATGGATTAAAGTTTTTATTAAATTATAATTTAGAAATTATCGGCACCTCACCAACTTAATCGGAAAATTGTTTTTTCGATTGTCATGAATAGGTAAATATGCGAGTGCGCATACTGTAAAATTAACAGATCGGTCAACTATGCCGTCCGATCAATCTGTAATGTGATCATTTATATTATGTATTTATTTTTCTCCGAGGGCTCTTAATACCTTCAGTAAAAATACAATAAGGCAAAAAGAGCACAAAACAAATACTTATTAGGTACAAAACAGGTAAGAATTACAATTAGTTGTTTATTAATTTCTATTTGTTGAGAAATCTCCAGTAAAATAGAAGAACGTTTCCCAAGTATAACTTAGTGATGATGGTAGACTGATGGAAGCAGGTCAGGTTAGGGTCAACAGCGTCGTGCGTCATCGTTAAGGATGACAAATGACGTGACGTGACACCAGGTGACATATCCAAATTAGAATATCACAGTACATAATGACTAATGCTAGACCACGAGCATAGAAATGTACCAAGTAGATCATAGAATAACAATTTTAACAGTTCTTACCTATAAAAAAATCGAATGAATTGACGTTTAATTTCTGTAAATAAAAATACGATTATCCGAACAAAATATACCCCTACCAAAGAAAAACTTCAAATATCTAACGCGAAGTCGTTTCTATATTAAAACCATCTCCAAAAACATTGCTTTTTAGGTTAACACAGTTTATAGATATGCATGCCTTAGTGATGATGGATATCGACATACTGTGATATATGTAATTTTTACTGAACAGAAGGAAGGTGTCATTCGTCATCACTATCCATCAAGATATTCGTTTCCCGTTCACTGACGCTACTGACACTTAAAATTTACATTTTTAGACGGTCGCAGTGTATCAAATTGCAATCTTGTCTACGAACTTCCGAAACAACATTTGGAGTTGATTAAATTAAATAGCATAAAATGTAAATAACTTACCGAACATTTGTAGTTTTTTTGCTCAATATTCTCTCGATTATTTATATTTACGTTTATGTAAAATATATAGGGATTCAGACGAGATTGGGATTAGTGAACGTTTGTTGGCTAAAATTGATTCCCTTCTTCTGGATCTGGACACTACTTTGTCACATTTGGCGTTGAGACCGATCGAATTGTAGAGCGTTGAAGAGACGTATCTTCGAAGACATGATGTGCATTTCGACTCAGCAAGGAAACACTGCCAACTTCTTGAGCACTTTAAGATTTAACTTAGGTACTTCAATTGATTTAAAGATTTACAAATTAAAATACTTATTATTATTATTTTCGGTCCTTTCTAAAATTTCCTTAAGGTAGGTACATCTAAATCTCCAACGTTGATAAATTCAACAACTATAAAAGTGTACATCCATAAAAAAAATTCAAAAGATGTGATCGATGTAAAAATAGTAATGATTGTAAAATCAAAATAAATAGTTACAATACAATAGATGTGGTTAGATATAATATTATTTCCCACAGAGATTTAACTCAGATCTAAGACCACGCCGGCTGCACGCGACACGTACAAAAATAGCACACATTTGTCGAAAAATAAAAATTTCCTCAAACAGACGGAAATATACAAAAATGTGAACCAAAGAGCGAGGGGCGAGCGCGCCGGCGTGCCGTAATGTGCGCCCCTAATTAAAACGTTAAAAACCGACCGTTTCTGAAAAACGTCAATTTTGAAGAGAAATGTGCCGTCCAAAGGATCCCTTTTCATACTTTTTACGTTATTTATTTTTATTATTTAAGCGTTCAGTAACGAATGATAATGGCTGCATGTGGCATCTCCTGTACACTGTAATGGGAATGGACAAATTGATCACGAAAAACAGAAATAGATTAAATAATTTTATTTAATGAAAAACATTGGCTAATTATTTATATGTACAGTAGTAGTAAATCCTTGCACATGCAGATGCATCGAAATAAGATTGGTAGGCCGACATTATCTTTACAATAATTCAATACGCTTGTGTAAACTATAGAATATTTGCTGAGAAATTTAGGTTTCAATGTTGAACACTACACAAATGTATAAATCTAGCTGTTAAAGCGATATGCAGATCTGCATCGACATTCATTACCTAATTAAAATCGCAAGCCCCTTCCGCTCGCTACATTTCTCCAATGCGCTGCTAATAAATTTCATCCGCCATTCGCTCCATAACGATAACCAGTTCCTCGGGAACTATCGTTCAATCTGCCGTCGATGCAGTATGTTGATCCGGTCGTGTACCCGATGCTCTATGCAGACGGCGCTGTCGATATATATTATTTAGTACCAGCACATGATAGAGTCACCTATAGGACACGCGTAGGGCCCGTGTGTGCAGTGTGCACGCACACCATCAGTCGCGCAAATGTCTCGAGCCACGTATGTCAGGCGGGAGATAACGAGCTCACATATTCATAAAGAACAAAGAATTATCCGACATGTTCTCCTCTCTCCACCTCCCCGTCGAAAGTGATTCTCTCATTTACACTCTACGGCAGATTTCAATCTATCTGTTCCTTTCTAAGGTCCCGACAAAAACGACTCTTACGGAGCTCGGATTGGAATTGGATTATCGACTTTAATTTATTCTGTCGAAGAAATATTTCATTTTTCGTTGATCCCCGATCTTGAAACCCTTTCGCTGCTAGCTGGCTTTGTTTGAATAATTTTGAAACGTTCACTGCAGCTCTCGCATGGCGTACGGTTTTAATTCTTACATGTATGAAGTGAGGGACTATATCTGTTTTGGATTTGTTCAGGACAAAGCTAGTTACAGAGTTAACACTCACGGTCGCGGTCCAACCCTCGTGGCAGCGTCTTTAAGAGAGCGACATATTTGATTTGAAAACTTGTTAGGTACGCCTCGTCTGACAAATTATTATTATTATTATTATCTGTTTATCTATCGACTGTTTAACACAGAGAATAACGTAAATGTAGCCTCAAACCGTCGCAGTGCACAGACAAACCGAATTTGGTTTTTGTTGCACTGTAAATATGTGAATTTTTGTATTTTGTACTTATTGGTTTTTAATAAAAAAAAAAAAAAACTAGGAATTGTTATCGTTAAATGGATATGTTTAATGTTGTTTGGTAGATGTGGCGGCCCCGGGAAGCCTCGCTGTTCACCTGAGTTGCGTCTGCGCTGCTCGATTGCCGTACCGAGGAACGCTGCGCCCGCGTCGACTCCACACCAATATATCAGCCTACACAAATGCCTGCTCTTCAGAGATACCGCGTGCAACCACTTCGCAACCTTTGTCAATGTTGTTTAAATAAGACGCACTTGATTTGCACACTCGATATGTTAACAATTTATTTCTGCTTACTTATAATACTTATACCTACCAACTATTTATTCTGCTTTTTTGGACCGAGAAATGTTAATGGATTCTATTAATAGGTACCTGGTACCTGAATAGATACATATTATTTTAAAATTTGTATAATTTTGTAACTTTTTATCACGCACGTAGTAGGTATGTGGTTTGACGAAATATTATTCAAATAACTTTTCTTTTATAGGTTCGAACCTCAATTTTTAATGCCTTTAACCTGCATATGATATTCTTCAAGCACGCTTTGAACCTCTACTTTGCTTCTTCGGGGCTTAAACTTTATCGAAACCTTAACTACTATTGGGAAATCTCTGTCAGATATACCTAAGTTTTTTTGCAATATTAATTTCCAAAAAAAGAGATGATGTTGATTATAAAAATGTAACACAAAAGTCTCCAGTGAGTAAACAAAGCTGTGATTAATTTAAAGTAAAATCAATGACTCCTTGTGTACTCACAAAAGAACACGAGTCGTGTTGAAATAAAATTTTATATAGTGATCGTTAACACGGTCTGCGTCTGATATTAAATGGACAGTGCTGGGAAGTAAAAATTAAAGACATACATAAATATTTGAAGTGTAAAAAAAGACGTTTGATCCAAAGGCGAGACGGCGCGCAACCAGTTTTTATTGACGATTGGAATGAAATTTGATATTTTTCAACTAATTTGTGCCCGTTTGTTTTCAATTGTCACATTATACTATACGACGCCTACGCATGGTGTTTTAATAGTATGAATGGAACCTATGAACTTATATGAACGAGCGAAATAAGAATTCATTGATACCTAGTAATGACTACATCAGGTACCTACTACGGTGGAGTTATTAAAATTTGTACACGCTCAGTATAATTATTAAATCATTTTTGATTCATTGATATAAGTACTAACTTCGTAGATATCAGCTTTCCCTGGGATAACACCCGCAGTCCACCTTTTTTATCACTTTATTGGGTTGAATTTTTAAACATCATTTATAAAAGGTGAAAATGTCTGCATTAATAAAAGGCTTTGTGGAAAATTTTCAATTTCCACTTAGATCTGTGTTTTCAGTCACTCAGTTATGGTACGGTACCTTAAATTGTTATCATACAAAGAAAAAAACGCTAGTTATAAAGATTTGAACTGCTGTTTTCTTTCTTTTTATAGGTATCTACATCTACCTTTGCTATAGATTTATTTAAATATACGAGCAACAAAATTTTATATAATACTTAAGCTAGAAAGCACGAAATTCAATTATTATACGTATTATTATGACGATCAGCTCAAAATCTCAGTGTTTTTTATTAGATAAGTAGTAATGTAGTATAGTATTTTCTTTAATGAATGTTGAGGCAGGATATTAAAGAGAAAAGGCTCGAAACAGGATCGCTGAGGTATAATATACGAATAAATTAAAAGTTAAGTTATGAGCGGACTGTTCTAACGACATGAATGAAACCGCACCCCCCGCGCTCCCCGGCCTCCCTGTCCCGGCCCTCGCCGCGGAGAAACGCGTGTGGCCCTTACCAGTCTCACCACAGGGACGTACTTAAGATTATTCTTTATTATACTAACAACTGGTGTTGGTATGCTTACTATATTTCGTTCCTATTTTCACGACTTTATTTAAGAAAGTATCTATTTTTTATTTACAAAATAAATTGGATAACAATCCGAACCGCCCTTGTCCAAAAGTTATGTAAGCTTATCGGTATTTTTAGAGACCTGTGCGCTTAGTAAATAAATATGTTAATTTAATGTAAATGGATAAATTGATTTTTCTTAATGCCATCCATAATTTATCGCTTAATTTATAATTTATTATATTAAATCAAGAAATAATTGCATTTCAAATGTATATGTTGATTAATGCCTAGTTTGATAATGTTTGATTTGGTTACATTCCGCTGTAGCCTGTAGGTAATGGTCTTCAAATGTTGACGTTGCAAGGATATCCGATCGCGCTGTTTCGGAACGAACTTACCAAAATTAATCTACAAGCGATAATATTGTGTTAAACCCATAACGTCGATATTTAACCTTATTTGAAAGAAAATGTTGCTTAACGTTTGACCGATGTTGAAAGAGGGCCAACCTGGACCAAAGCAAAACCAACATCAAATATTATTAGGTACGCATTGGTTAGGATTCGGTTTTGTCTCCGATGTAGCGCAATTGGCCTCCGGAGTCCGTCCCCCGTCTGAGGTGAGATGACACGTTATCAGTCCTGGTAATCTGAATCCAAAATATTACGACTCAAAACTTGGTCAAGACCTTGCCTCGACCGTGTCGAAAGTATCATCCCGAATAAACTAACTGGAGGCATATCATTAAAGAGAAGAGTGCTCATTTATAACGCAGCGTCCCGCCCCACACGACACTCGCTATATTTTTAAGTCGTTATAAAAAGATGTCAATTAAGCGGATTTCGGAATTAATGGGCGGTCTCATCGTGTCGATTATCTTTTTCATTATGTTCCATTAACTAGGTTTAATTATTATAATAAAAACTAACCGTGCTCGCTACACTTTGCCCTCATGGAAATGATGTTTTCCTATAAAACATATATATATACAATATACATACGCGGTTCTTTTTGTTTTATTTTATTACTAGCTGTTCCGCGCGGTTTAACCCGCAATAATTTCAGAGTTCCCGTGGGAATTCCGGATCACAATATAGCCTGTGCTACTCAAGGATAATAACATTATTTTCTGGCTTTCCAACGGTGAAAAAATTTTTGAAATCCGTCCATTAGTTTTTGAGTTAAATCGTAACAAACAAATAAAAAATCAAATCTTTCCTATTTATAATATTAGTATAGAAAAGGTAACCAATGTTTATCCCAAGGCTACTATCTACTAACGTGAGTTTCGAGTTAACTTCAAGTGTAACGTTTGAGTAAAATTATACATAGGTAAGTAATTAATTTACTTTATTTATCGTCCGTCGACACTTTGTTTGATCTATCTAGTACTGACAATAGTTATAGGTATATCAATTTCAATGTCATTCGTTTTCCAAAATAATGGTACAGATGTTCAAGGAATATTTTTGTATCAGCATACGAATGTCATGTTAATATTACATTAATTGTGGTAAATATATATTTAATCAGCGATTAGGAATTGTAGCGGCACGATACTTTTCCGCTGAAAAATAAATTAATAGCAGTAGGTATAGGTCTTCGTGCAATCTCGTAAAACGTGTTCGTTTGATCTCGTGATCATCGTTGAATATGGCCTCTGTAGGCGAACATGGGAGCAGTAATATATTGTGAGAGTACGCAAAAATTCCGCGATATCTCTTTATGTGTCGTAATTTAATTGAGATCTTATATTAATTAGGGTGCCAATGTGAGACACGGCCGCGAATGTGTCGGATGCACGCAGGCTCGGCACGCAACACCTTTAATATACCCGGGAAGATCCAGTGCACACTCAGCAAGTTCGTGTCAGATTTTCCACTTTTAGGGTCAATTTATATCGCCGCGCAATCTCTTTTTCAATTTTTATTTTTTTTATTCTATTATTCATAAAATTATTTAATACAATTTAGCAATCTAAATATATATGGTGTACTGACTATTTCCCCGAGCGAATCTTAGGATTTCCTAGCTCACACATTTAAACAAACCGACGATTATTTCAAATATTATTATCTATAGAAATTGATTCTTTACATTGTCTTTTAGTATCCCAATGAAAAAACTTTCATGTGTTTCCAACATAATTATTGTGTCCAACTTACTACAGTTTTCCTTAATGTTTTGGACGTCGCTGAAGCGATGATAGTAAGTTAGGGTGGATCAGTTAGGGAATTCTCTAGAATTCTTGGTAAGTATTAGTACCCATTTTAGTCTCAAACCTAATTTGTAGGATATACAATGGCTAATTTAAGTTGTTGTAAATGCGACACCCAATTTTATTCTCTTCTCCGATCATTTGAAACGATGTGATGCCCCTTAAGTTTTGTGAAAAATTAATGTTTGTGGTATCACCAAGATTTACTAGACAATAATTCAGTTGTCGTGGGTTATTTTTATGTAGATATTGTGTCCAATGTTGAGAAAAGGATATTGAGAATCGTTGGGTTCTCTACCTACTACTATTTCTGTAGTTGAAAAAAGTTTCTTATGCGATTCAGAATTTAGTTTTACAACCAAAATCCTTTTATAAGATTGATTAAAATTTAAACTTCACTTTACGAGATTTTGTTAGTGTGCATAGCAAGTTGATCTGGATGAGCAAAGTTGTGGCAAAATTCATTTAGGTACATCGCACAACGCTCGCGTGCGCGATGGTGACGTGATATGTTGGCATCACGCTGTCACGCGTGTGTACACCACGCGACGCCATAACAACGTTGTAAGAACACAAGCGAACTATCAACACTATATAAACGTATTCCCTTTAAAATATGAATCATAAAGTGTTGTTGTGTGTAACACTCATCTATGCTATATCCATACTAATATTATAAGGAGGTAAAGTTTGTGCAGAGTTTGTGAATCGTGAGTTTGTGACGTTGTATATCAGTATATAGTTTCAGTTGTAATCTTTGGATCTACTGAACCGATTTTAAAAATTCAATTCGTAGATGGCTATAAATGAAAATGTTCAGTCAAATATTGATTTATACGTTCTTTTAAAAATGATAACTTTGATCCAAGAAAAAATAACTATAGATCAACCACTAAAAAGTTGGTATCTACTTAAAGTATTTTACTTAGTTATTTACTTCTTGTTTTCGTGATTTCTATGTGATCACGTGGTCAAATTTTTGAAAATTTACACCTTGGAAACTACGAGACCATTTTGTTGGTGGATACTAAAACTTGTTTTCGTGATATTTATGTGATCACGTGGTAAAATTTTCGAAAGCTTACATCTTTGAATCTATGAGGCGCAGACCCGTCATGTTATTATTTGAACTTCTTGTTTTCGTGATGTCTGTGTGGTTTCTTCTGTACAAAATATTTCTGTATAAAAATTAATGATATCACATCTAAAACATATATGTAAACGTGGAAACCAAGTTCAGTATTAAGTATATGCTATAGTTGTCGCTTTCGCTGACAAAAGAGTTAAGATCTAGATACCTAAGTGTTCTGTAGATAATCCAGAAATTTGTTTAAAGGAGTACACAACGTGGCTGATTTTCACATTCGAGTTCACATTTTCTTTATATTATAAGCAAGTTACGGTTTTGTTTTTATATTGTAAGCTCAACAAATCTTACTCTTCTAAAATTTTAGTGTATTAGTAAAAACTAGCCAATATAAAAACATTTTGTAATATTATTAGTTAAGTAGTAAATTAATACTACCTATAATAGTTTTTAGCCAAATTTAATATTCAATATGAAAACTAGCCAAATTCTATGCTCATTTAAATAAATTTCAGGATTATCTACAGAACTTGGCACCTATTTAGATCTAAATTCTTTTGTCGGCGAAGGCGACAATCTAACATATTATGGTTAATACTGAATTAGGCTTCCACTTTCACTTTTACATTTTTGATGGGATATAGAGATAAAAAGAAAAGTGTCCATATTTTCCCTTTAAATTCGTCGCAGAAATAAGATGTTTCTGTTGATAATAATCTGATACCAGTAATTCAATCTTTTTTATGGTTATTTTTGTCAGATTTACATTTCTATGTGTCAAATACAATTATAATAGGCATTCGTTAAGGTCGCTATCGGTTCGGTAACGGTAAAAAACATAAATACTTATTATAAAATATTTACGAAAGTCCACACAATGGTGATTAAATTTTTGATCTTTCTTCGGACCGGCTTAATTAACTAACTAGTTTCATGGCGTATATATTTAAATGTTTTATGCTACCAAAAATATACATATTTATAATTTTGTTTTATCTAACACTTTTATTGGTCTGGTCTATCTATTTAACATATTATGTGCTACCGCGTCGAGATCATTTCGCGCTTTATTTGCAACAACGGCAACAACTTCATCATAACAATATCGTAATAAGTACCTACGTACTAATCCCATTTTTAAAATTTATTATTTGTTTTAAAATTTTCTTATTTATTTTTTATTTTTTCTAATCTAGTGATCACAAATGTAAAAGACCTACTATGGGTTCGATATTATTCTTATTGCTATTATTTTTACGCACCTATTATCACATTTTTATAGTTTAACTAGCTGTTCTCTGCGGTTTCACCCTCGTAAATTTTTGACTTTCCGCGGGAGTACCTACCGAGATAAAAGTACCCTTTGGCTTTCTATGTCCTGTCCTGCCCTGCCTATCCTGACAACGTGTGTGTAAAATTTCATAATGATCGGTTGAATGGCTAAGGCGTGAAAGCGTAACAAACATACAAACACATTTGCATTAATGATTAATTCGGAGATGTATCTTCATAATGAAAGTACCTAACATGAATAATAGATAGTAATCAATTTAGTTAGTATTGTGATGTACCTCAATTAACTCATAAAAATATTTCGCCCTAACATGTAAAATAGAAGCCTATAAGATCCAAAGGAAGCGTAAGTAGGTAGGTAGGTACGGGAATGAATATAAGTTAACTATGCTCAGCCGTTAGCCCATAGTATAGTATTATATTATCTGTCTTGTCTGTGGTCCATCCCATCTAACTTAATAGGCAGTCATATTTTATTTCGAATTCTGTCATACATTTAAATTAAATAAATAAAATTATATGCAAAAAACTCTTTATGATTACCTATTCTTCTACTTTTGATAACGGCTGTACTTTATACTTGATATTAATTAAAATTATGTCGTCTCAAGTATTTCACAAAGAACACGTTCGTCGTATGCGTTTTGTTTGGTTTCTTTTGATGATAGCTCCACAAAAAACATGCTGTCATTGTCATGTGAACTAATGCCTCGTACTTAATTGTCGTTTTATTTCCTTTTCATTCAATTGAGGCTCTCTTCACAAATATAATTTCTCTGTCACAGTAGGTGTACACCTACATGCTTAAAATAATAAGCACACACCGAGACTCAGCCAACGTACCGTTTCACTAAGCGAATATTATATAGACAGACACACCCGTCTGATGTACCTACTATGCCCAATATTTCCTATATTAGACATAGGTTACACCTTATCTGTCTTAATCTTATTGACTTCAGATGTTTTTAAGATAAATTGTGATTGCGTCTGATCAACACAAAAGGCAAACAAAAATTCGATGTTTGAATTTATTCATTGGTTGAAGTATATGAACAGTCAACGACAACAGCGACACTATACCTACCTACTCTACTATACACCTATACCCGCCATTTATATATATATATATATATCTACGTCAGACTGGAATTATTTATTATTATATGTTCTGATAATTTGTTTCCATATTATGATCTTAATTGTTGCTATATTTTGAGCTAGCTTTATAAGCAGTCATATTTTTTTTATTTTGCAATATCTCACTCAGCAATCAATTTTAAAAACTTATTTTACGGAAAAGTCGCAGTAAAATATTGCGTTCGCGTAGTGTGCGTCGATCTTTTTAGTAACATCAACCAGACGACACGAACAAAGAACTTAATAATGTCCCTTGTATATAATATTATGTGTCACGATAATAATGCTTTATGAAATCTGATATTTTGTCATATCTTAAGGATGAACAAAAAATTAAATCGGCAGAGAACATACTTAAGAGTTTTTTTTTTCGAAAATGAAGGTTATGAATGACAGCATATGACCCTTAATAGAAGGAAGCTAAGGACAATATTGATAAATACTGCTCAAGAGCTGGTCAACTCTAGTTGTTATTTTGACTCGCTCTTCTGTCAAAAATTAAGAAAACAGATGAAATAATTGAGAGCGCATAGCGGTTTATCAATAAGGGCCTAAGAGATGTTACAGAATATATTCTATTATGTTTTTGTACCTCTAGATACGAAACAAACATTGAAACAAATATTAATCATATACGAGTACGTTATATCAAATACTTTATAGAAATTGTCACAACTGGGTTCCATACTCTTCAAACTCCGCGATGCTCTAAAAGATTTTCATATACATAGGTACCTACGTACCTACACATTATATCAAAAAGCTGGTCGGTAAAGGACCTTATATCAGAAAGCATTTAACTAGCAAAAAGTTTAAATTTATTAATCCAATATGCTTATACAAAATCACCGCGCGTAAAAATTTCAAAATTTTGCACAAATGTATTCGTATTTAAAGTATTGTGTTACTTGATGTATTAAATAGCTGGTTGACAATAACGTGCGGATATTAACCCAAAAAAAGTTGTCCTCAAAATGTCCCGAGGATTTTCCGCTTCATGGTGTGGTGCACTCTTCGCGAGCCCGAGTCGGCAGTTGACAAAATATTGTATTGTTCCTATTATCTGTACGGTATTTATTTAAAAATGTTATTTAAATGGATGATTCTAAGCTCATTCCCCTGATGCGACTATTGTCCTCAATTAATACCCATCCAGTTAACATACGTGCGTAGTACCTACCTACTAGATACGCAGTGCGGTAACGGAAATATGCGCAATATTATGTTTTTTAATAACTTTTTTTATTGTTTATAACTTAAAAAAAAAGTATGAAACTCATTGAAGAAGAAGGCGTAGAACCCTAATTATTAATTTTAAGATAAGTGAATGATATACCTAGCATGTGCTTTGTATAGGTAGGTATCTAGAGGTATATCGATTTAGACACAGCATTCAATTATTTTGATAGTACGATATCTGACTAGAAGGAAACGTATTAGCTTTATTGCTTTGTTCACTCTGTAATGGTCATCAAGCTATCGCTGACCATAAATTTAAATTTACTCTGTGACTTTCAATAAAGGTAATGAAGGCAATCATCGGCGACCGAACCAATAAAATAATAGAAATACATTTGATATGACCGACATATGGTGGCTTTAATGCACGACAAACCCTGTTATTGCTGTCAAACATGCGACAAATAGCTCAGAGTTTGAACTCCATTTCATTTCATCCAACCGTTGATTACACAGTATTGGTCCGTTGGAGGACAATGACAACAGTCTAATTTCAACCAATATGTTCACACCCCTTTCTGTTTTTGCTTTACTGTGATGACCAAAAAGTAAATTCCAGTTTATTATTATTCCATTACCCGTCGCCCCATTTTAAAAAATATGTCAACGGATGACGACTGGGGTCCGGGTGGAGCGAGCGGTAATCTGCGAACGCGCAGCGAGCTCCGGGCGGGGAGGTCGCGGCCCGGGAATATTAAATGTGTTTATATAAAATAATTTTCATGTTCGACAAGTCGCAACACAATGGCGTATATTTTTTTGCTCTGCCGATAAATTGGCAGGATTATCATTTAATGGAGGGCTCATGTTTGTTGGGCTTGTCCCGATTCCCTATGACTGACATGATTTTATTAAACACAATATCCATGCGTCGACGTCGCCTGAACAATTTCGCCATCAGCGAATCGAGCCCGTTTGCATAATTTATTTTATATCAAAAGGTAACTCCGACGCCATATACTTTCAGTTTCGAGTATGCGAGATTAGGCAGTTATTAGCTGTTCAATTTAGACCCGTTAAAGATTGATAGACAGAACTATAAAGTATTCATGGAATAACGTGAGTTTCCCTTTTCATGATCTATGGGTAAAATTACATGTGTAGGTATGTCGCACACTATTCACCAATATTACGTACTTATCAAAACACCTGATTCCGAAGCCCGAGCTACTTTTATCAAGTTTTTAATGCTAGTAGGTAATTTTTATTCAACATGTACTCTATGCTCTGTCTTGTTTATGCTCTCCTTCCAATTTACATTTACCATGAGAGTCTATTGCATACGATCGTGAGTGGCAGCAGGATCAATGATATACCTATAGCGAGAGATAAAAAAATCATACCGTCTAAGATATGATACTAAAAAGAAATTGATAGATAATAACATACCTAATAATTAATCAGACAGTCATCAATCAAAATCGGCCACTTTTGTCAGTTTTGGTCTCTACTTTTTGTCATCAGTTCAAAATGTTGCATGGGCGTTATGAAAAATATTTTATGCACCTATTCACTTTTTTGCTTATCGATTTCTTTTTAAATACAATATCGTAGAAGAATTTCTATGACACTAGCGCGACCTTATATCTAAATGTGGAAAAAATCTTTTAATTTGGATTGAAATCTCTCTTGGAGATAAATATTTATGTTTCTGCATAATAGACCAGCTACTTATTATTGGTACCTACCTACCTATACTCGTGTTATATTTGGCATACACTGGTATTGTTATATAAAAATTGCTTTCATTAAAAAAACATAATATGTGATTTTATTATTCATAGGTACCTTACCAGATCCCGTAGATACTGTACTCTTACCTACTTTTACCCTCACAACCGTAATGGATTATCGATTTTTATTCCAACGTTACCGAGATTTTAAGATACTTAATCATAAAACATTTTTTTTTTTATGAAAGCAAATAATCTACTTTGTGTTCTCGCGAATAAATGATTGTGTATAAATCCGGGTGATTTTTGGGTGGCTATAAAATTTGCTCTATTAGTTGTGCGTACGCGACGTGCATCGGAACTGCGAGATGTTATCTAGTCCCGACGGAGTCTCCCCGCGTGTTTACACAAAATATTGTACGACACAATGAAATTACATGACATCTGTACTACAAATAACGGGAATATCTTTATTCATACCGCGACCGGCAAACATATACTCCCCTCGCGTTTGCATTGTCACCATACAAAACGTCTGCTTGCTGTCGCTCCACTATTATACTATCATACTTCTAATAAATCTATTCACATTCCGTAAATTTGAATACAGTCATGTCGTCAATATTTACAGCTACACTTATAATATATATATTATATCTATCACAACAGTGATTAAATAAATGATGGTATAATAATAATAAATAATACTTTATCATTATATTTCCGGATGATAGAATGTTATGTTCTCCTGCTTATTGGAGTTGTCTGTAATAAAAAACAAGGAAACTGAAGATATTAGAATTGTTATTAGAAAACGGACGAAGAAAGCGATTTCTTCAATAAATAACTTTAATATTACTGTAACTCCCCCAATATTGATATCGATAGTACGGCAGGAACCCTACGTGCCCTCGGCGGTTTCAGATATCGTAAACATTTTCATAATAAAAATGTAGAATTTTTGTATTTTACTAAGAAGTTGGGTGAGTTAGCAGTCGTTTTATTTAAATATTTATATATTGGACCTCATAATTATATTATTATAATTTTATACAATCTGAATAAAACATATTTACTTTACTAGCAAAGTTAAAGAACAAAGTTCTACGATTTAGATGATGCATAGATTTAAACACTGAAGTACTCATTAATTTTTTAATTAAAAGTATTAATTTCATAGACAAGTTATAATCGTGCCCAATGTTGCGCTTTCCTAAAGTTGCGCAAAAACGTAAAAACAGTCGTTTAACATGTTAGTCAAGGAGCCACTATTAGTTTACCTTACAACTCGTATTGACAATAGCTTCGCTTTGACATTGTGTCATCTGTAACATGCTGTGACGTAGCAGGTAGACCCGTATTTTTGTCTTGTGCTCTATTATTGTAGACACGTAAAATAAAACTAAAAATGGGTTATTTTATATTGAACGTTTAATTTTCGTTTTATTTTATGTTTCTTAGTAAGTAACAAAAGGATTCCATATAGCTGAAAGAAAGGTGCAGGTTGATAATTTGTTATATTCAAAAATTTGTAACATTAATTTCAATTATAAACCTCTCAAATATATGGTATTTCACATTACTATGATACATTTTAAAAAAGTTGATAAAACAATAAAAATATTAATCTTTTAAATTCATTAATGAAGAGTATAATTATTTTTTTCTACAGTACACTCTAAAATTTTTATTCGGTATCAAATATTAACGATTATAATCAGAGACTCTCAGACTTACCTAATTGAGAGTAGGGATGAGCAGGACCAATAGGCGTGGACAAATCTTGACGGAGGATAAGCTGTAATGAGGATGACGAACTAGAAGTTCAAGAGTCAGCAGACTACTCAAAAATAGATTGACGACATCACGTGCGACGCTACTTGGCTTTGACTGTGATAAAGTAAATTGTGACAAGATACTGTAGTCCGTCCTATGCTTGCTGTAAAGAAATGGATACAACGAAGGACACATTGCGGTGAATGGAGAAAAGTCCATATTCAGCAGTTAATGATACAGGCGGATGAAAAATTGAATGTTGAAACTTAAATAAGGATTAGCAAGATGGAAGAATCTAACCAACTAGGTATTTTAAATAGTTCTGTACGTATATAGGTATGCCTACGGAAACAAGGCCAAGACCAGGTGACACGGTGACACACACACCTACACTCTGTTAAAATATGGATTATCCAGGGAAGATAACAATGAAATATGACGTATATAACAATAAAAACCGCCTTCAACGGTATGTTGGAAGTTGGTAACGAGTACAATTGAGACATAAATCATCGAGAGAGCAGCATTGTGTTTGGAGGACGTTATGACTGTTCGGGTTTCGATTCTTAGTCGAACTTTGCCCCAATACCTACGGCCATTAGAAACGGTCACCAATTTATCATTAAGGCAATTTTTCTAATAATTGCCCGCTTTTGTAAGCGTAAAAAAAGCGTATGAAAAGCTGCTCTATTTCAATTAATAGTACTGTGTAGCCCACGTAGATCAGCTTTTCATGTTTTTAATAAAATATACTCGTGAATAGTTAATAGAAAGTGCGAAACAAATTTTCGGATAATAGTGTAAATTTAATTAGTTTTAATTAATTTCATTTATCCCTACTGAAAAAAATGTGTTAATAAACCAAAACATCCCTTAAATAAAATACCGAGTAAAATCATCATACGTTAATAAAATAGTTCTCTAAATAAGGTATACATGTTTTTTAATGAATATTTCGATAGTTCGCAAATTAAATCAACATAGAAGTAGAGCAACATTCGAGGCGCACGTCCACTGGTCAGCGGTCCACCCACGCGCACAATAGCGGCGTGGGTGCAAAGATTATTCTCATTCAATTGAACCGCATTGTGCGCTAGCGCATGCCACTTCCAGCCATCTCTTAATTACCGCGCAGCTGCTGATTCGCGTCCATCTGGAACATCACCACCTACTACCGCCTTGTTCACAGGATGATCTCGTATAACTTGGGTCAGTAAGTACATGCGGGTTCATAAAATCAAAGTCAAATCATTTATTCAAATTTGGCTCTTAATGTGGCTTTTTTTGGCGTCAATAAAATTACAGTGGTTTTAGCCTTGAAATCTAAAACGATGCTGTTCGTCTATAACATATTTTATAATATTATTTCTTTAATCAAGCCATCGTCTTGTTTATAGAAGACTTAAGGACAAGATCTCAGCGATAGCTACATAGATTTCCAAATGGCTTACATGACGTATAAAAAATTGGATTTGTAGAGGTTAATATTTCTTTTGTTTTTAATGTAGGTAGGTATATCATCCACTATTTACTAATATCTACAAAATCGAAACGTCCTGTAGATGTCAATGAACAGTGTATATTTAGTTGATCTGTCTAATGTAAGGTGAGCGTCCAGTGACAATAGGGCATCGGGTTTGAGTGGCCATACGTCCAGCAAATCTCATTTTTGGAATTATCATTAACCCCCTTTCATCCACCCTCACGCTTGTGAAGCCTATTACCGAATATAAATTATATTTCCGCGTGTTGTTTATGGCTTGCGGATGTTTACCTATTCTTCATTGAATTAAATTGTAACAGTGAGACTGCAGCAAATAAATACAGCATGTCCATCTAGTCGCGCTCGTAGATTTATTATTACCAGCCATTTAGGTGGACTTATATTGTTATATCACGTCTCTATTTGAATTAAAGTCAATTCGATTATGGCTATATACCTAAGTGATACCTATATAATTAGTGTTACGAAAGCAAGAGTTGTAAAAAGTATACTCGAACAAATAAAATCATCTCAGGTAAGTACCTACTTGAGACGCCGTTAACCTTCAAAACGCCGCGAATTTGAAAGTTAACGAAGTATCTCGTACTTGAGTTACTCTTTCTTATCAGAGTGACGTTTAGTATAGTATGGGGCTGAGTAGGTAGGTACTAGTATGTTAACAAACTTACTCTGCAACCTTGAAGATGCATTATGAGATACTTCTTCTATCAGTAATATATCTAAAACCATTTAATATAGGTAACTTTCAAGTACCTATTAACAAACACAAATCAATTATAATGGGTAAAGTACATTACGTAGCATGCCTATGTACCTATATACGTCAGAACAGCAAGGCGTGCCCTAAACACGAGTGTTATCGAACGCTAGCTTTTGTCTTAATTCGATGATGGGTAATTTATGGCTTTGTGAAGACAGCACTAGCCATAAATAATTCCGGGGTTAGTGCAAGCAACGTAGAGTCGACTCAGGCGCAGTTCTTTTGTCAATATTCACATAAATAATGGCGTTCTCGTCTAAGCGATGTTATCTTCCACTCGCGACAAGTCTACGAACGCTCATAAACAAAGATTCACACTAATGACTGAATGAGCCGTCGTAAAACCTTAATATTTACGCACGACACCCCCGGTTTACCTTTCGATAGGTTTTATAACGCGACGGAAGAGGTTCCCTTTGTCCCGAGGCGCCTACGCCAATCGTGTCACTATATCTGATTTATTCATATCACCCGCGACACACGATCGGTTTTTAGACTCCTACGATACCTTTTATTTGCTGTGAATGTACCTACCTACGAGTCTAGCTATGACGAAGCTTTTTTTACTTTTTCCACGTAGGTATAAACACATTTATTCAGTAACATGTACCTACGCCATGACGGTGATATGTTTGTAAAAAAATAAATAAAAGACTTCGAAAGTGGAAAATACGGTATACGCTGCTGCAAACTTTATATGAACGCTTGACATTTGGAATTGGTTGCAAAACATGCTATACATTTTAAAGCATAAATAAATAATTAATAGACGATATCTGCCACAATATAAAACAAATTTATTATTTGCTCCGAATAGTGAATACATAAATAGCGATTTGGTTTCGAACGTAAATTGTGGTTTCAAACTATAACACATTTAATGATATTTTCGACTCGTTTACTATGTATTTGACATTAATTCAGTTTAATTGAACAGCAACGAAGCTCTAACTAAAATGACATAAAAGTGCAGATATCGGGTTGCAATTAAACTGGCGCACGACGCTCGTTAACCCAGACGCAATTTGTGGGAGGACACGGCAGATGTGCACGACCCTTACTGACCCTTGAACTCACCCTAACTTACGCGTACCTTACGAATATGCTATCTTAATGTACACTTTACAATTCAACGCATTGATTACATTATTCTATAATCTATACCTACTGAAACAAATTTGATACTGACTCGGGTGCAGATTTGTACAACTCCATTTGGGGGGTCTATTTTAAGGTACAAATCCCAATGGACACAATCACCCGGTAGGTAGGTGCGGTACGATAACGATACAATATTTATTGTCACCCGACGTATGTCATTAAGATAGTGTCAAAAGTCACCGGGACGGGACGCACACGGGCAACACTTACCGGACAAGAATACTCATAATTATTACTAATGCCTTAAATATGTCAAAACAGGAATTCAGGTAAAAGGTGTAATTTACGCGCGCCGATAGAGATTTGGCAGATGGCGCCGGGGTGACATTGCGATCGGGCGCCGATTTTTTGTCAGCCATTGTCTTTGCATTATAAATTTTTAATAGGAAACGTCTGTTTTTATAGAGATCTAGTTTACGACGCTGACAATGAAGGCATAAATCTAACAACTTTGTGCCTCCACTGCGGCGATGATCGATAGATAAACATTATTTATGTACTTCCGCTGCAGAGGACGCGATTGGGTTGCCTTCGACGTGAATAATAAATACATACCTGCGTGTAAAGGGCAAGTAAAGAGCTACAGAATATATATTGGCCAGTTACCATGTAGGTAAGTGATATTGGGTTACGGATGAAAGGTTTCTACGATAGTAATAATCGCTTAGGTATAGGTAGCTTGTTAGATACTAGCTGTGCTCGCGACTTCGTTCGCATCGTCATGATTGCATTTGTTCGGATATACCTACTATGTAGTCCGTTTTGTTCTTAAAACGTTCTCTCAAAAGGTTTTCATCACCTCTCGAAGAAGTATATATGGACGCAGATAAGCAATAACATGTTAACCCACAGAATTAACTTATTGATTCAGAACGATTTATTGAGAGTTAGGGAACGTGTTTTAATTATGTGTTTACCTTATTACATTGCTTAAATATGTAACTAAATATTGAACATAAAAAATGTTGACACAAATGGCGCTCCTGCTTTTAAAACACGATTTACTCAAAATTTCTCCAGTGTGGGTTAACACACTATTGCTTATCTATGTCCATATACGAAATCACTCTTAACGCATACCCAATTCAATAGAAAGTATAGGTAGGTATTAATTCAAACCGGACAGAAAATTATGCGTGAACATAGATGAAAAATATTATTATTCCCATACATATCACATACCTACTACTACTACATACTAGATAATATCAAAAATAATATCAAGGAACATTATAGGTAGGTACTTATCAAAGTTGTAAGTTTGAATTTTGTACTTGTCGTGTCATCAAATCATTGCAGATCGATATACAGACATACCAACAGATATGGACATACAAAAATATATTGAACGTTACACCTGTTCGAGACATCGAGCCTAGATACTAACGAAAAAAACAAAATAAAAATTTCAAATTTCAAAGAGTTTTAAAATTGTATTAAAATACTTGCCTATTTATATATTATTGTATTGATTCATAGATATCACAAATTATTATGATCGAAAATAAAGAAAACCTATCCAACGCATAAAAATATCACAAGCATTATTATTCTGAAGGTCAACTAACTACCTATTATATTATATAGGTACCTATATTCACAAGTTCGCAACCTACGCAGGTATGATTAGCACAATAATTAAGCAAAATGTTAATAAAGGGAACAATGAGAATCCGAGCGCGGTCCAATCAACGCGCCAGCAAAAGGGCTGATTAACGACAATAACTCAGAGACAACACAAACTTGCGCACATTTATTTTTATTTGAGTCCCTTTCCAGTCGATCTCTAATGAATACGGTTTATCTTAAAGTTTATATAAAAAATAAATCGCTTTTAACTGAAGAATCACGCCTTAAAAAAGGAAACGTTTATTAAAATTTATTTCTTTCTCTTTCCTCGGCGCTGTCATGTACACTCCGTTTCGAATAAAATTAAAAAGTCAAGAATTCTTATTTATTTTAATACAATAAACCGCAATCGCTGAATAAAGATAAATAAAAAGTAATAAAAAATAAAATCGCATTAGCAATAAACAAAATACTTCAGCAGATGTAGGCAGAGTGCGGCCTCACACGGACATGCGTGGAGACACTCTTTGGGCGTTGATGTAATAAAATAATACCGAGAGATAAATAAATGAATGTCTTATGCTGTATTATAAAATTATATAATTTAGTATATTTGGTACTACATATTTTGACTAAAGATAACTAATTTTTTATTACCATGGGCATCTGATTCTGTACACAAAGTATTTAATTGTCATAATTCCATCCGCATTACAAATTAGTGGTCACAAACATAATTACCAACAATCTACAAGTATTTGAAAGTTTAATAGCTGAAGAGATAGACTATTTTAATGTCAGAGCATGTAAACTATGTAGATCGATTATGTTCGGCGCATTCTTGTTGAATGCTAATTAAAAACGGACATGGAATGGTGCACTAGAGACCAATTTTACGGTGACATAAATCAACACAAACTAGTTGTGGCGAGTGGAGACTCCACAGCGTCCGTCGGCTGCCTGTCACGAGCGCTACACTCGCCGGCGTTTTCTTAATTGTGCCGAAATATTTATTTGATTGCGAACTTTGTAGCGCAGCAGCCGTGCAACTGAAATGGTCATCGGCATCCGCACCGCCGCCGCGCACCACTAATGTCTGGCTACCAACAAGAACAAGCCCTTTTTACAAATCTTCTACACCCTATAGTCTAAGCCCCTTTTGCAAATAACCTTATATGTCCTACACCTATTCTAAATCCTTTTTTTTAAATACCTTGTACTCTATATTCTAAGCCTTATACCTTATACCTCATATTCGGAGTAATTTTTTGCAAATATCCTATAAGTAACCGCTATTTTAAGATTTTTTCCAAGAAGCTTTTACCCAAACATAGGTACTAAGTTTCATGCGAGAGTAAAAAAAGGTGGTAGTGAGAAAGACAGTTCACACATAAAAAAAAAACAATTATATCTCGATCTAAATCATTTAATATGGCATATTATATCATATAAATTTAAATTTAATGACAAACCCATCCATTACTTTACAAGTTATCTACGTAGATCGCCATTTTTATTTAAGTTACTGTTAATTTCGAGACTTATTGTAGTCGTTTTCTCAAGACATGTCCTAATTGATAAAACTCTACATTAATAATAAGTACAGAATATCTTCATCAAATCACAAGAATATCTTCATCAAATCACAAGAATATCGTCATCAAATCACAGATATATTCTTAAGAGAACAGCAGACATAATCAATGAGAATGCACAGCTCAGTAGGTACACAGTGACGTATGACTGTAGAGATATTTCTTCAAATCGAACAGCGGACGTGCGAGTCCTGTACGTCAGCAAATTGTCGTATCAGCAATCTAAATGGGCCACAGAATCGATACTATACCGTAAATACCTCTATATCCGTTATTTGAGTCATTTAAGTGGATATTTTCGAGCTCAAATCCCTCGATGGGAGTTAGAAATGAACTAAAGTATGAAGCAAACGTCTCGTTCGGATCGCAGAAACCAATGCGTGGTGCTCGAGTTGACCGAGCCGAGCCAACAATCGAGATGTGAATCGGCGATAACGATGTCAACTAGCGCAGCCTGTCCTCGCCGTTCTCATGATTTGCGATGCCGTTCTAATCTTTATAATTACGTCCTATCCATCAAATGGACATATGACAAACAGGAGGATGGGGAAGCCGATCGAGAAATTCTAATAAAATATGTCCGATAACGACTCTACCTAATATTTTACGTTTTGAAAAATTCCAGAGATCATTTATTTTTACCGATTGGTTTATGAATGTTGTGCTATGGCTTCCTTTGATCTCGTTTGTATTTGTAAGGTGTCACTTATAATATTGAATTTATTATTTAACACTGACTGTGCCCTCAATGCACTGCAAGGTCTCTCTTTTATTTAGGCATTTTTCTTTTTTGACGTAGGTAGATAAATGCTTGTGGGCACGCACACAACAAATTGTCAACGTTTTATCGTAATCAGATGAATGGTACTGAAACGTATAGAAGACTAATGAACGAATATACAGATATTAATTATTATTTTAAGCATAATATCATATTTTAAGTTCTGTGTTCGGAATTTTATTGATCTATAGCTCTATTAGGGCATTAGTCGATGGTCCTAACAAAGCTGACTAATTATCGCGACGCGACGTGTCGTAAAACAGTGCATATTGACGGAATATAGAGAGGCCAGCACACAGTGCTTAATGACATTAATCACATTGATTTATTGTGGTTCCGAGTTATTACAGTCCCGCCGATGTGTGCACGCCACACACGCTCGCTTTTATGTTTCTTCTATGTGTATGAGCCAGTACGTACAAATACACAACGCGTACAGCCTGATACAAGTTCAAAATATTTATAACTAAAACGTTAGTTTGTTAGTTGTTATTGAGGATATGGGTTAAAGCGACTATGTAAATACTTGAAAATAACTAATAACACAAAAATCTGTTTAATGGGTAACAACTTTTTATAGATAACGGTCTAGGGATACTTATAAATATTTATCACTTAATAAATAATTAATCACATGGTAAAAATGTTCAAAATTCAGAGGACCAATTCTGCTCGAACATAACACAAAACAACACCGCCTCTGTATCTATAAGGATCTCCCTACAAATACTCCTAGCGCGTCGGCCGATCGACTTAATGCGAGTGTGCTACTATTGATGTATGTGGGGAGAGCCTGATTGAGACGGAAATGGTGGGGTTTTATATTTTGAATGAGTGTGAGTTTGTACCTATAGTGGATGAATGAGAGAGAAAAAAGCGCATTAAAATACAACAAAGCAAATATTGATTTTTATTTTTTATATATTTGCTGTTTCATATAAATTAAAAAAAAAATGTTACAAAATGCAGACTTATTGCCACAGCGGCATTCTCTGCTATTCAAATTTCGGATAGTACAGAGAGTTCACTTACTCAAATGCCATATGTAAATCAATAACTAACAATTTTTGCCATAAAATATTTACATGGTTATCTATATCCTACAAATTGCAAAAGATTTTGGAGCATCCTGGATAACGTGAGAGCCAGAGCGATATCAGCCGCGCGCACACACGCGCAGCGTCGCGGCGGCGTGTGTGTGCGGCATTAGGCAACAATTTACTCTGTTTGCGGCGTGTTCATATTGATTGGCTCGCTTTACTCCGCTCGCGCGGATCTATATCTACAAAAATTTATAACCTGATAAATTGAAGGTTGTATTATTATAATAAAAAAAAAAACAACTTTCATACCATCACAATTCGTAACATATTCCTAATTTTATTTTCACATGTAAATTTATACTCTAATTTTAATTCATGTCTAATATATTGATGATGAGCTCCAAATTTTGCGACACCTAATGACTAGTCATTAGAAACATAATAATGATATAAAATATATCATGATGACAAACAATGTCTCAATAGGTACTATTAAGTCATTTGATTTGATAAATTATTTAAAAAAGTTAATAATACAATCTTTATCATATACTATTATTTTAAATGAGCAATCATATTATACATGTACAATGTACATACCTATCTACATAGGTACCAATTAGAATTCTAAAAACGGTTCTAACGATTTGTGTGAATTTTTGAATTTAGATCTTTGACATTCAAGTTTATCTATATAGATAGGTGTCATCTTAGCTTCTCAACAACACATGGCACTTTAAGCAACTACTTCCGACACTTTTAGATGAATAAAATAACGAACGTTCGATATCTAGACATCGAAAATGGTTGAACTTATTTTTTACATGTTTGTTACCTATACCTAATAGTAAAATGCTTGAAAACTTGAAAACATAAAATTAAATTATGTGTTCTTAATATAGGTTGCAAGACTATGTATAATATTATATGCAAGCATATTTAAATGACACCATTAAATGTTTTCACATCCTGGAATCTATATCATGTAAGTAGAATGTCTGAGAAATTGTGACATTGTATTCTCATTCTCATGGTCTCCTTACACATCGTAGCAGCACAAAGCCTCAACATGGCACAGAGACAGTATCGCAACAATCTACAATAAAATTTTACGTGCGTTCGCCAATGGGCACGTTTCGCTGACCGACGCACTCGCCAGCATAGCAAACACCACATTATGATTTGATAATGCACCACTTGTCAACATAAATAATACGCAAAGTTTATGTCGCGATGTTCTCACCGTTTGACGTATGCCAAA
The DNA here is from genome assembly GCA_907165275.2 of Zygaena filipendulae. Taxonomy (NCBI): domain Eukaryota; kingdom Metazoa; phylum Arthropoda; class Insecta; order Lepidoptera; family Zygaenidae; genus Zygaena; species Zygaena filipendulae. Next base: position 8,791,620 of record OU015649.1, read on the forward strand.
TGAATGCTTAATAACCCATCATTATGTTATGGCACAGCGTAATATTGACCACCATATTCATATTATAGAACGTGGCTATAAATTCAACTAAACCAGGTAGCCCTGGGGGCTGGGACCTGTTTCACTCTGATCAACGACATTGTCTGAACATAACGCACGCTCTATAGTTAGGCAAAAAATTGCAAGTCGGTTTCTGTATGCCATAAGTCACGTTTTTGTCTTTTTTTTTTGTAGTGAAACTTCTTTGGTAAAAGAAGAAAACAATTTTTGTGGTACGTCATAGCAACTATAGGCGCGTTATGACCGAAGTGAATCAAGACACGGTTATAAGCGAATGCAAATTCCTGTTACTTTAAGGAGCATTAACATAAATGAGTTATTAACGTAATTTAATTATTGTGTACCGATCGACGGTTAAATTTATTGACTGAAATCTCATAAGGTCTAATGTATCTACACTTGAGTTGATTAAACTGGATATTTCTTTGATTGTACCTTCAATAATTTAAACCAAGATCCTTGGTGTAGCCATATATATCTGTAACCACAATGGATGATTTCATAAGTATTTAGAGTCGTTAAATAATAATGAGATTATAGATTTTGACGATAAGGAATCTCTATGTGAACTAGTATTTAACTTATTTAATTTATTAATTTTTCAATTTAAAAACATTAAAATTAGCTTAACAGTGCAATTAACACAAACCTTCTTAGGTAGTAGGTAGTTCTTAGGTAGTTTGTATAAGTGGACTCTAGCGTTATTGTACGTATTTAATATTGGTTATTCGTAAAAGAAACAATACGAAAACGTGCAACCTACTTACAATAGACATTCTGAGACAGTTATAAGCAAGCACACGTCCGTATGTCCACATAATAAGTTGCTAGTTGTGACAGAATACAAAATCACATGCAACTTAAAACAATGGGTCCGTAACGCGAGCGAATATATCTTGTAGCGCATTGAAATTAATGTTGATAAATATACAAATGGAACAGTGGTAGTGCAGACGTCGCGGGCGGAAGTAGGTCCATCCATCATCCGCCCGCCCTGGATAAAAACGCTCGTTAGTACCGAGTACCGCTCGGCCTCCTCCGCCCTGCCTCTACCTCGCCCGCCCTACCTCAACCTACCTCTCTATTAATGTTACCCTCAAGTGCCTCTATTACGCCTGTCATTTATTATAAGCATTTTGGCGAATTGGTTGATCTCTGTAATATATCCTGTTAGACTTAATTGATGGTATTATTTAGTGGCAACTAATTTTCCTCATAAAAGAATTTACACCTAGATAATGAGAATAAAATAAACGATAACAATAAATAAGTAGGTAGATGACAAAGAGAATAAAATAATAGATCTATACAATATACACTTGAAAAGATATTTGATGAGCAGAACAAATCATTAAACTACTAGTTTGATTTTCTTTCCAAAGTTTGTAAGTCAACAAATCTTCAATGTCATACTGTATTAAATTTCCAAATACAAAAAATTACAGTACACCTACCTACAGATTTTCGTAAAGTAAAATGTAAAAGCTAAACCCATGGGTGCACCTAACTTGATGTTCAAGATTGAAATAAGGCACGAAAAGGTGACAACGACGCGCGAATCCATTGGGAAGGCGAAAAGTGCTTATAAAAGTAGGTATGAGCTACAAATCCGGCAGTAGTGCGCCGCCACCCCTCCACCGCTCCTCGCACCCGGGCGCCGGGGTGCGCTGACTATACCCGGGGCGCCCGCGCCCGGTTGCGTATTAAAATTATTATGAAACCACCGCAACCGTGCGCCGCGATAAGGCGGGATGATACTGACTTAACACCACCCCTTCGCCCCTCAATACCACAGCCCCACCGGCCACCGCACTATCTGCACGACACAGACTTTCCAGTGTCGCTACAGATATTTAATTTTTATGCATAATATGCTATAAAAAAAAATACCACTATATAGGATACAGCTGCATATCATTTTCATTCAAGACGTCTCAGAACCTGATGGACATTGTCAGTCACGATTTTAGGAACGAAGTTCTTCAACACGGCTTGCGGCAAGAACCATCACGCGTCTCGTAAAAATATAGCGCTATATGTCCCGATCCATTCAAATCGAGACGTTCGGTCCCGTTCGGCGTTGTTCAGATATTATAGTTAAGCCCTACTTTTTTATATGATTTGTAAGTTAAATGTGAGTTTTGCAAAACTTTTCTGAAATTACATTCGTAGTTGAAGAAAAAGCGTGAGGACCTTCGTTTCTTATTTTGTTTTTATTTATCAAGTAGCTAGGTGCTTATTTTAAACTCACGCTCAGCCATAAAACGTTAAAAAACCCATTAAACTTCTTCCGAAACCACATTTCAATCTAAAACAACATATTTGTAGAATGTTGTCGTGGCAACTGTATGCGGATTCTAGAATTGTAGGTATTTCAAATGACAATTATAACTTTGGCCCCGGACGGCACGAGTACCCTGCAAAATAACGTTCCACTACAACAAATAAAGTATGAGCACGAAAACGCGCGAGGGAGACGCAAGAGCGAAATTTCGTATACGAGACAAAGATAAGCTTAACCAGCACGAAATTATGAGCGTTTAACTGTTTCTAGCTGTAGATTCTGGCACGGGTGCTTCGCCGGCTCGCCAGCGCGCGTTATTTACGAGGGGTGGCGCTGCGCCGCCGGCCCCGCTGCACCCGCGCGAGATAGTGCCTCCACCGGAAGAACGCCGCCGCCGCTACAACCGCCTCGCGAAACGATGCCGCCCGACTGACGTGCCAATCCAAAACCTACCATCTACCCCTATACAGACAGACGATTACAGTTCTCCTCGACCTTGCCACATGGCTCAGCAGCACCTCGCTTGCACCTCGCTTCTGCTTGAGCAGATTGCTGCCAACTTGCTTGAACGCAACGCGATGCCGGGATTTGACCTCTATCCCCGAGGCAAAAGAACGAAAATGTTTTTTTGGCGCTTTGACCCTTCATTGTAGAAAACACAAATCGCTTCCTTACATTATACATTGTAGTGCAGAAGTCTACATTACTTGTTTATGATAGTAGTGTTGTTAGTTGCCTATATTTTAGACAATATTTAAATGGAGTTTTGTAACCGAAAATATATAATATTATAATATATAATATTATGAGAAATATCAATACAATTCGTAAAACATTCGCCTGAAAAATCTTAAAATATCTAACACCATTCCTATACCTGTATTGTTAGGTATAGTTGAGGCTATAAACACAAAAAACTGAATATGAGAAAATATGAAAAAACCAACATAACACCAAGGCAATGTAACAATGATGAGAAGGGTCGCGCGCCTTTGTCATTTAAGTGAAAATATACGACGCGGAGAAAAGAGAAAAATGTGCAAAAACCGTCCAGAGTATTATGGAGCGCGGCGAACCATTACTTTTAATATAAATAAAATAACAAAATATGAGAGTCCGGCCGCTGAGTGCCCAATGCGCCATGTTCTCGGACACTTTTATATTTCAACAGCGAAGTGGCCACCTCCACCCGCCGCGCGCCGCGCCGCGCCGAGCCGACACCAGCCCCCCTAACACAAGATTTATTTTTTGAGGTCACCATTCACAAAGCTATCTGGTTGAAACTAATTAGTAGTTAAACTATTCTTAGATGAAGACGTAGATAAGCAGAGTAATAAAATACTACAATTTAGTCATCTACGATACAATTGTATTTAAATTTAATTTATATTTCCTAAGAAGCTCTCCATAAAATTGATGGGTTGCAATGATATAATAACTTGCTGTAGCAAGACTCACTTAAGAAACCAGCCACTGTCATTACGAAGAGAAGATTATAACTGAGGATGGACAATAATATTTTCTCTGTATAATTTACCAAATTAACATGTCATCTGTCATGTCAGCAAAGTGGAGAAAAATAAGCGAAGTTTACAAGCTCAAATTATATGCCTCGCATAAAATTTCAATAGTCTACAGTAGAATTGTTGAAGACAAGTCGATGTAGAATTAAAATGTATCTACCAATGTTTATAATTAATTTCATTATTGTTCTCTTTTTAACCGAGTTCTATTTTAAGACCAGCAGCATTTGCGTGGACAGGTTGTATGACAAAATAAATAGTGTACAAAAAGGCTCACTTTTAAGTACACATTTACTTGTACTCCTAATTACTACAGATATATGTATTGATATGGGCATACTGTTAGAAAGATAAGAAGGTATTGCATTCGTACATTTCGTGTAAACGTGATAAGAAGCTTCGGAGCGATACAAAGTAAGCTGCACGGTGTGTGTTAGTCGGAATGCGCGTCGATGTACGATCTTAAATGGTCGAGTATCGTGCTCACGCTGCGAGCGCTTCCGCGATGCGTGTCCTTTGTGTGTGAGCTGCGGCCTGCGATCAATCAATGTCCACTCATAATGACTTAATTTTGATTTTGACGTACACGGCTTTTGCGGTCCTCTGCAATTGTTTGCCTCATAAAAGAACAAATTCACATGATTGCTCACAACAAGCATTCATTATAAACAACTCAATAGCCGCTCAAAGTAACTTTGTTGATAATAACTGGTCACACTCCCTGCAACCTTAGATTATATTTTATCTATACCCGGTAGCCGGTAGGTAGGCCTTTATAAAAGAAAAGAAACATCAAACGACACACAGCTTACTCGATGACCAATGTTAGAGAACTCTATAATGGTCTATCTGTGCCCCGCGGTTTCACCCGCGTTAATTTCGGTGATTCCGCGGTGTTCTGCGATAAATAGTAGATACCATAATATGTCCTTTTTGTACCCATGACAACGTGTATACAAAATTTTATGATGATCAGTGGAATAGTTAAGTCGTGAAACCGTAACTAACTCACATTTCCATTTATAATATTAATTAGGATTATAGAGTTGCTGTATAGGTACCACCAACTTCTCTTGTAGATAAGTTATAACCTTCAGCGACCTGCTACTCGACGCTCGTAAAGTGCGCTTAACAAATCAAAAAACATAAACATTCTCCTATGGGACAGGTACACGATAAAACCAGGTGAAAGGGTCACTTCATAAAAGTGTCACCGTCCCAAATATTTTACCTATGCAGATCTAGAAAAATAGACTGTGCATAATATTAAAAACATTTTAAATTTTATTAAGGCAATTTATACTCATTAAGTGTGGTCAATACTTCTACAAAAACCTACCCAAAATCAACAATCATTTACTTATTTAAACTTGTCATCACTCATCACTCTAGCAAACAAAGCTTTGTTATTTTCACTATTTTTAGACAAGATTTGCGAGACACAAAAGTAGGTATACTTTAAGTTAGTGTAGTTTAAAAAAAACACTAAAATTGTCTGAAAACTGCACCTTCAAATAACAACAGAATACTTAATGATTCAAACTCACTTTAAAAGTTTCTTTCAGAAATAGATAATGGATACGAAAGTTGTAATTAGTGAAACTAGACTGTGATTTTATGACTTCTATTTTATGGTTAAGACTTTTACTTTTTCACGGATATGCGGGGCTACCTTTTTAACGACATAATATAACATATACCTACCTAATATAATATCATATAATTTTAGATTCCATTTTAAAAGCGGCAATATTTTTGCGAAATGGCCCGAAAACGGCAATAGCTGTTCAGAGGGAGATATTAAAATGCATGGAAATAAATTCGGCGTCGCATTCGAGCGTGCGGCTCTGGGGGTGCAGTAAAAATAAACAGCGATGCCATTAGAACTCACTTCCATATTCAAATTTATGAACGCGTCCACGCCGCTGCCCGCCCGCGCCCGGCCCGCCACTCACGCCTCCGGCCCACCGGTCATGAACGCTATAATAAATTTGACTTTCAGTTAAAAATTTCACCCTCACTTTAACTACACATCACACTAAACATGATCTAGTTTTAAGAACCAAAGTAACATAGATGTAACTTAGTACAAAATGCTACTAATACCCATACGTTTTGATGAAATGAGACTTGGACATTGTGCTTGTCTGAAACAGACGAAAAATGGGCTAAATGCAGCGATTTAGACGTTAAGCAAATTGGACTAAGTGCAACTTAATCGTTTACCAACATGGCCAAAATTTTTGACATAATGTGACTTAAGAATAAATGCGATTAAGTAGGTATACGTTTGGAAGAAATGCGACTTGGTCATTGTGTTGTGAACCGAAAATAACGAGTTTAGCTACTACAACTTAAGAAACTAATTTATCCAATTTATTAATCTTTACGTGACTGCCGTATCTGCCTACACGTTACTTGAAAAATAATCGTACACCGACCTCTTCGTTCCACCTCAGATATTATCGTTGGGAACTAGTCAATTATTTTTAAAACTATAGATGCAGTAAAAATATATTGTAGGTACACGAAGTTAGAAACATTTTATAAGAACAAACTAACTATAAACAATCCAAACAAACGGCAGACAATTTACTCGAACACGCACCGCAGACGAAAGACAGCGTGCTTTAGCTTAAATAAACACAAGTTTTCAAAAATTTGTGTATTTAAATTGAATGTGACTTGTGTTACCGGGCTATTTCTGTTTAACAGCCGCACTGACGGATCTAAAATAACACCTCGTGATATTACGTACCGTCGAGGGAACTCGCATTAATTCATATGGGATTAGGTGTCATCATAAACAGGAATTATTTAGTCAAGTGAGGTAAAACTAAAAGCATCACCATAATAACTGATGGATAATTGTAAACCACTAATTTTAAACCAAATCGGGGCGAAAGATAACCTTAACAAAGTTAACAAAGTAACCGTATAGACAGTTGAACGTAACATAGGGACTACAAATTACTCAATTCGATACGAATGCACAATATGGTGACGGCTAAAGTGATACCCTAACGAAAATTACTTCAAAATTTTCATAGGAGCCGTTTCTGCAATTTGTTCCCTTTTCCTAGGTGTGAAATATGACCATATAGTTTGTACGAAGTGCACAAATTCCATGCGAGTGAAACAAAATGTTAGTAGATATAGGTGCGTAGCTAAAACTCTACATTAAGTTTTTAAAAAAATATGTACACCCGTATTATAAACGACCAGCATTCTTGTTAGTCAACACAATATAACAGACGATCAACCACTGCGATGACTGGCGATATTCTAAAATTAATTCTATCACATGATAATATAGTAAGTACAGCCTGCAAAATAGATAGGTGTAAAATCTATAGACATTCATTATAACGAAACGGACAAACCAAACTAAAAAATTGAGATTTTCAATCATAGATAATATGAGAAATTACTATACTTCCGTGATTTTTTAAAATAAAGATAATATATTTTAATTACTAATTACATATAAGTACAATTCCAAACCGCTGCGTCTATATATTTCTTATAATCTAGGCAAGTACTAAAAAGCTTTTTTTTTATTCAATCCCTAAGGATCTCCTTAGGGATTGAATAAAAAAAAGTAGGTATATTATACGATTAGTTTTGAAGTTTAATTATAGAAATAAAGAAACATGTATTTCCGGGTTTGTGGTCATTTGACCCCTAAAGTAAAAACAGTTATAGTTTTAAAATAATAAGAACTCGTTATGATATGATTTTGAGTCATAAACATCGAAAAATATACGGAAAATATTGAATATGAATATGCTGTGAACCTGTGTTGCCGACTGTACCTTCTACCTCGCACTCGACCGCCCCGGGAGCTCCGGCAGTCACACCTATCGCCTGCCTAAAATATATTTAATTTAAATCGTACAAAGCGATTGACATGGCTCCCGGATTCTAGTTTTTTTCATAACATCCCATAATTAACTATAACTATATAGATATATCAAAAGTAATTTTTGAAATTACTTGCATAAATTCAATAGAGACGATCTAGTTACGGGTGTCAATGTTGAGTTCGTCACAGTCAAGTCATCCTATTTTTTTTAATATGTATTACCTACAATTTCTGTTATCCTATTTAGTATCAACTAAAGTTTTTGTAATTAAGGTGGAAAAAATATTTTAAAATGCTTTTGTAAAATTAAACTCTAACATATAGATACTAGATGCTAATGTTAGTGGGTAACGGTATCCATCTATTATGAAGGTACCTACCTAATATGTGAGTTCAAACTAAGATAGGTACCTAAAACATATTTTTTGGTCTATTTTTCATACCTACATAATTTAAGTTATACAAAAAAACTCTAAAAAAATTACATTATGCACAACAAAAAATGTAGAGATTTGCACTTACTTCTTAATTGTAGAGTTTTTATAATGCCGTAAATATTCGTAAAAATATCTAATAATGAAATGTTTTTTTAGTGTTTCATTTTATTGAATGATTTAAGAGTATTAATTCTTTAGATTATTAAATTAACCACCTAGGTATCATATCAATCATTTATTACTGAAATAAAATAGAAAAAAAAATCCGAAGAAAAATAACTACTTAGGTATTAAAAAATATAGATCTCAATACAAAAGCATGTTTCGTTTAATATAGAAGTTGTCGCTCAATTACAATTAGAAAAGTTATTACGTTTGAGTGGGTGTGGGAGGCCTCGCGGGCCGAGCGCGTCGCCATCTAGCGACCGCGACCGCCGCCCACCGCCCGCCTCGCTCGGCGCCCGCGGGCTCGCATCACATGTCGCTTATGAATATGAGGCGTTATGATTATGAAATATGCCCCGCCCCGAATATGGAATATGGAGGAGGGGGCCTCATGCGGCGCGTACGAATGGCCGAAGTTTGATTTATGAGCCGGGCGGGGCCCCGCCTCCCTGTCATAACTGTATACCTGGTGCGCGCGCGCGCTCGCCGCCCGCCGCCCGCCGCCGCCTCGCGCTCAGTCGCGCTTCGGATGGCGAGTGGCGTGCTCGGCTGTTATCCGTGTCCGGTCCGCGCTTCACGTCCCGACCGAGCCGAATAGACGGCGTCGCGCGCGAGTGAACCCTTGACTGTTCGCGTTGTCTGGACGCGCCGAGGGCGAGTGTGCTACCGCCCCTGCCATGCGCCGGCACTGACCAGCCAGCGCGAGACACCATGCCGCGCATCAAACCTGCCTGCGTCCGACGCGTATCCATCGGTACTGAATCCTAGTCTCCAAACATCCACCACATAACATCACACACGACGACACCACTCAGTCAAATAAAGCACGGAACAGTGAAATTTTAAGGATTCCATATTGTGATCGCGGTCAATGCGTTGTTCTAGATTCGACGGTTAAATGTAACTGCTATAATGATTCAATTAGCGACGATAAAATACGGCATTCACCAGAAAGTGAGCAATAAAATTTTTCATCGGCGTGGTGAGTAAAGTGCAGTGAATTTATTACACTCGACTCTACTTTGACGGAAACATGCAGCCAATGTAGGTAATGTAACACAAACTCTTCATCTGTAAGCTAAAAAGCATTACACTGTCAACTTTCTTAAAGGGAATTATAATATATTTTTACTTGTTTTTTCAAGTTTTAAAGACAATTTTTTGCTATACATACTAAAGATTTAAATTTGAAAAAGTACCTAATGAGTAATGAACCTAATTATTTTTAATATAATAATTTGGTAAAAAAATCCAAAGTTACCTACATACTTAGGTATAATTTAATTTCTATACTCTTTATTATTTATGTAAATTGATAGAAACTAAGTACCTACCTACTATATTTTAGCATAACTAAAAGGCAATTAATATAATATGAAATTAAAAATTCCCTACACCGGTAGATATTGACCGTTTATACCATAAACAAGTAGATAAGTAATTAGGTATGCAAAGTTTAAAGCAGTTTTATTTACTTTATTCCTATTGTATAGTTGCGTTATTGGGTTTTATTTCACTAATATTTTGCCTTATTAATTAAACTCAGCCCATAGCAGAAATAGGAAGAGTTAGAGATGTAGAGCTAAAATAATGATACCTACACAAGTAAAAAAAACCGAAAAGAAAATTGTAAAATAGTAGTCCTGCCTAAGACAACTACCTACACCTACTTATAGTAAAAAATATATTTTATTGGTTGCCTTTTCTTAATGGTAACATTATATTCTTGACTTAATATTTTGAAAAAATCGTCATATCTACCTAATATTACTGAATCGATTTATTGTTATTTGTATTTATATTTTATTATGTATTTTAAAATATTACTAAGGGAATTCGGTATACATAATTATATGAAATCTAATTAACTAAACTGTATTTTTGACCGAGTTTTGAGATTTGTTATTGATAAGTAAATTAATTAACTAATCAGTTAAAATCGAATAATCTGATACCTACCTCCAAAGTCTTAACTTGACCAAAATATCATTAATGATTAATAAATAATTAATTGATAGTGTATTTTTGTCACTGCTAAAAGATATCTGTCTGGATAGATTAACAAATATCTAAGACTGATGCACTTGTCGACTCTACATAATCAATCCTTGTGAGTTCAGCGTCTCTTCCACAATAGTGCGTCTATTTATGTGTGTCGCACTAACCAGAAATATTCACAAATGATTACTTTCTTTCTTCAATTTTATCAATTATTTTAAAACTTATTGTATTATGTACAATTATAATAATAATCATGATAGGAAAACTCACAAAAAAACTAATCTCAGAGTTAGTGAGAATAATCAATATTTTTTTACCGACTCCAAAAAGGATGAGGTTATCAATTCGGTTGTTTATAGGTATATATATATTTGTTGTCTGTTTGGGCATAACTCCTTCATATTATAGTAGGTATATAGAAGGATTTGCAAAATATTTTTTTTGTTTGAAAAGGGTTTATTCCGAAACGGTTCCATTTAAATTTCATACAGTAGATCTGATGATGAGTTTCGGAGACAGTCAACGGAACTCTTGAAGTCGGTTTATTTTTTTTTTTGTTAAAGTTTTGCTTATTTATTTTTAAGTCATCATACAAAGCTTTAAGCACTCGATATTTATACACTTACTCGAACTCGATATATTATTACTTATTTAGTTTTTAGCTTGGCTTGAGGTAGGAATAATAATATTATTATATTATCTACTATTATTTTTTTGAGTATTATTTTTAAGTGTTAATAACCTCTTTCGAATATTATATTTTCATTAGTAAGTAGACATTTCAGACAAAACGTGCAAGCTATATTATAACTCCGAGACAATCACATTTTAACTGAGCGGCCAACGTCATAATTTTTACTGCATCTTGTATACCTATTATTATGTTAAATATTTTTAATTATGCCACGTATTTCATTTTTTTTTTATTGTCTGATGATATCTTGTACAAAATGAGCTTATAAGATTCACTTTAGGCAAAAAGAACAGTACGTGGCTACATGACAAGGATGAGATTGTACCTAAGTGATTGAATAGAAATACCTAACTATAAATTACGTGATACCTGTAATCACCTGATCTATCTTAAATTAAATAAATAAATAAGTACCTACATAATTATATCTCGTTACCTTGAGTACTTGTTACACTTGACTCTAGGAACTCGCAACTTCAACAGGATGTTATTTAACACTTAGGACGATCCTGTAAAAACTTTATGTAGTAGGTACTTAGTCACCCAAGGGCATTGAGGTTCATATTATTGAATGCCATGACTTTGATTAATTATTATTATTGACTTGTTTAAGATTATTAATTTTTGACATTTCTTTATTAACCTATAAATTATTATAAATTTTATACCTAATGCATTGGTCTTTTGACTGTAATGTTATAATATCTATATTATATTATTGTGAAATAAATACATGGAAAAATATTTTATATTCGTTTCTGAAGAGGTACCTACGTACCTTTTAATATATTGTTTGTCTCGCTCATTGTAATGAAGAAGACAAACTAAGACTTAACAGCATATTTTGTTTTATTAGAGTTTATTAATTATTACGGCTCTAAGTGATTCAGAGAGTTTGGTAGGTATGTACCTACCTACAGGCAGGTAATAAGAACGGTGTCCCGTGGTCCTGCTCCGTATTCCAACTGGTATCTTCTAAATATAATAATAAATAGAATCCTTTTCCTCAGAACAATTCTTGTCATTTTTGACTTTATATTATCTTTCGTTCTACAGATGCATTCTACGGATTATAATCCACGGATGCTCCTTTATAATATTTCCTTGTAGGTAGGTATAGTTTGTTTTTGCTACTCATTTTCTATTGATGTAATTGGCCCCAATACAGCGGGTGCTTAACTTCCGCCACTCGAGCTAATTTCTAGGTTTAAAAATCGTGTGAAAAGTACTGCATAATTATTATACGTAGGTATATGGCAGGTATTATGTATTATGACATGACGTAATTACATGAGGTATTTACATACGTTTATGTCGTATAACTCTCATATTTATTGGAATTTCTAAAACTTTTGTATAATACATCATATTATATCTATTATTATAGCTACTATAGCTACTCCTCAAGACTTCACCCGCGTATTTTTTTAAATTCACTCAGCAATGATTTGATTGATGATTTTTTTTTATAATGCAAGGTGGACCACAGCTCCCCTGATGTTTACTGATGGTGTGATGGAACTCGAACTCAAGTTAGACATTCTTAACACACCGTTATTGCTTCGCGACAGATTTAAACTTGAAGGCGTGTCTAGGGATCTAGAGCCGAGGACTGTACCTCCAAATTCCTTTACTGTTGCGAAGTTGAGCGGTAATAAACATACTCACGCGCGCAAACTCACACATGCAGATGCTTGCGCACACACACATAGGTAAACATTACATACAAATTTCATAATTTAAATATTAGTATTGATCACGAACGCCTATGGATATGATCTTATAATTTAGCCTAAACATCTCCCTCTATTTTTAATTAATACGTTCATCTTTGCATTATTGTCCCATTAGCTCTTTCGTTGTAATTCTCCTATGGTTATTAAATAGTGTTTATTTAGGAACATAGTCTAGACTGCACCTGTGCGCGAATGACAAGTTGAGATAGTTAAGGCATAGAATTAAAAAGAAATCTCAAATAAAATTGTAATCATATTTTTATGGGTTTTTTAATGCCTGAAATAAAACATTATTATTATCTATTATTGTAAATCTGCTTAAAGAAATTTTAGCTTAAACTGTGGTAGATACCTAACTTTTTCACTGAAGCCTTTTGTGCGTAAATTTTTAAATAAATGAAGGAAATAAGTTTACAGTTCAAAAATTTAATTTCTATATTTTTTGCTACAAGCTTAGTTTTTTGTGGCTTAATATAACTATGTGAAACGTTAACTAAATGAACTAAATAAGTATTTGACTTTTACATTTTAGCTATAGAACCTACATATAAGTTCAGTCCCTGGATGCGTCGTCTAAAAACTTATTTTATGCATTTTAAGTGAGCATGAGCTAATAGATAAATAAATAAAACAAGTTTTTTACTTCAGATTATATAGCTCCTGATGAGCTGAGTTTCGTTTGAAAGATGTATCTAGGTAGGTACAATTCAATAAGCATCAGGACTACCGAAATTGATAAGAAAATTCATAATGAGTGTACTTAAATATAGGTAGGTATTTATTTATATTATTATATTAATTTAATGTAGAGAAAAATCATTTTTTAATGTAATATGTTCAAGTAGAAAACAAACCCAGTGCGGCAGTGATCGTTAAAATTTATTTATTTATCCAACTCCTAACTAGGCGGAATGACGGGCTGTCAAATTTTATTATTGTGACCGCTACGCTGTGGCCGGTTTATCTCACTGCCGGTTCCATAAGTTTTTATGAGTGCTCTATAAAATATTATAAGAGCTCTTTATCTACAATGAATATTTTATGTCAATAATATAAAGATTGAAAAACTATTCATATTCTTATGAAATAATTCACTTCCCATAATCAGAAAAAACAAACCTGTTAATGGTTAATGGATAGATTCGTAAAATATAAAAATATTAATAATATGCGCATATTTCGTCCATTTACCTTGAATGATTAATAATTACCCACTAAGTAGATGTAGATACCTACGTGCACGCTGATTATTGAAAAGACATTTCACGTCAACTTCTTATAAATTCCATGATATAAATCTAAAATATTATCTACATCAGCAATTTACAATAGTGTCTAAATATGGCATTGATTAATTTTAAAAATTTTAAACACACACAAACAATAACGATAAATTACAACAAATAATAATTTAATTGACTATCAATTCTTATAGAGCCCAAGAACTGTTGGTGTTAGTAGTAATAATTCAATTTATTGTTATGATTCTCAGAATTTCATTGAGTGCGATCATAACAGTTTAAACAGTTTTTTTTTTCCACTAACAGTGCAGTGGCCAAGGATGCGGCGGCTTTTTGCACCGGAATCATATCTTTTGAACTACCGTGTTTATTGCACAGAAGCTAAACGCCGCTCTGTCACACTGCCACAAACAGAAACCACTAATCCATCTCTTTACAAATATAACTATGTATGTATGTATTAAACGCGCCGGCGCGGCATCTTAGTTCAAATGAGATAGTTAATCCCTCGCTGCAACATTAGACCGGATTATCAATGTTTTTTGTCGGTGTTCACTTTTTCGCTCGTGTTTCCATATAAATGTTTTGTTCAGAACAATAGATAGAGTTACATTACACAGTAAATATTTATGAATTTTAATTTCAGGTGTGTTTTTAAAGCTTTATAGGTTATTTTGGATGAATAGAGATATCACCTCCTATATGTGAAAGTTTAAATAATTAATAGATAACCAAATATTTACTCAAAATTATATTAGAATTCTTTATAATAACCTTTCTTAATTGTATGTGATCAGTTAAAATTGAGATAACAGTGAAAAAACCGGTAGATGCTGCATAACTTTGATAGCTTCTTGGTCATAATATCGGGTCACTATTAATGCCCTGCTATTTATAGTAATGTAGAAAGGTAGGTAGATACATATTATACTACCATCAAATGATATTTTCTCAAAGTAGAAATCCATTTCCATATGGAAGTACGATACCACAACTTTTTCGGTACCTAAGCATGAAAAATTAGGGAAACAATTTACCTAAAGCCTTGTTTGATAAGACAATTTACAAAATAATTCTGATCTCTGTGTAAGGACCTAACTATCATTGGCAAATAGTGTAATCTTAAAACCTAGAATTAATATACCTATGTACTTGTAGCTGTTGTTATCCTAAATAAACGAAAAATAAATAAAATAAAAATAATAAAATTATACTCGTATATATTTTCATTTAAAAGATAATTTCATTTGCGTTTCTCAAATAGTCCTACTTGTAATCGCACGGCTGTAATATTACTAGCGACATCTAGCACAGAGTAGCAGAACCAAAGAATGGCCACTTTCGAGCTCAGACACAAAGACTCACTACGTCTAAATTTCGGGGTACCTATATTTATTTATTTATTTAAACTGGTTCTACAAAATTATACAATATGTAAACTTAATGCCACACTGGCCTGGTCTCCCAAACAGCCTTTAGCAAGTAGAAAGTTGCACTTGGGAAACCTATATAGAATTGTTTATAATTCAATAACATAGATATTATTCAAAAATATTTTTATGTTATATTCAAACAAGCGAAAGAGATAAAATTGATGGATTTTATCAGCACTTGGCATGTAGACCTAAATCTACGAGTTCTGTAATGATTGATGATCAATTACTAAAAAAATTTAAATTCCTACGACGATGCGAGTAACTCTGTCTGTCTGTTAGGCTTTCACGCCTTAACGGCTGAACTGATCATCATGAAATTTTGTACATACGTTGTTAGGGGTACAGAAAAGGACATCGTGTGAAACCGCGAGGAACAGCTAGTATGCGATAAATCAGAAGTGATTAGAGAAAATAACGCCACTCTTAAACGGCTCGTATAGGTACACCATGATACAGATGACACTAATCAAACGCATGAAGATGTGTGAAATCACCGTTGTTTTTTGTGTCATTTTCTATAGAAAAAATAATTAATTAATATTTTTATTGTTTTAGGAGAAAGTTCCGGATCGTGTTCGGAAGACGAAATTAACAATGTTATACCGGAAGAAGCGAGAGGCCGACCCGAGGCACACATGTGCCCGCGTTGCCAGGAACAGTTCGAGAATTTACACGACTTTCTACATCACAAGCGAATGTGCGATGAGAAGGCACTACAAATGGGCGAAGAAAGAATGCATTCTGACCCAGAAGAGATGGTCGTTTCGGGAGACGAAGAAATGGATGAACCTAATAAACGATTAGAGCAAGTAAGACGACATAGGCAAGACGCAGAAAATAACAATAGCCTAGAAGATGGTGAGGCAGAGGTGCCAGAGGCAGATGGGCCACCGGTTGGACTCCCATTTTCTGTTGCTGGCCATGTGACTTTAGAGGCACTACAAAATACGAAAGTCGCCGTAGCACAGTTTGCAGCAACAGCCATGGCTAACAATGCAGACAACGAAGCTGCATTACATGAACTTGCTGTACTACAAAGTACACTGTTTACATTGCAACATCAGCAAGTGTTCCAGTTGCAATTAATACGTCAACTTCAAAACCAGTTATCACTCACGCGGCGGAAAAGTGACCAGAGTCCTCCACCAAGTGAACCCGAGATTAATGTGCCAGTGCCCGCTCGATCACCGTCGCCGCCTCGTCCGCCACGGGAGCCAACTCCTGCCACTCTTATCCCCCCTACTAGTCAAAACTTGCCATCTACTCATGCGGAACTGACGACAAAATCAGAACCCATTTCCATTCCTAAAGTTCCAACCTCATCACCTCCTATGATGTCCCACCCACCTTATAGTTCCATTTCATCATCATTAGCGTCTACAATTATTACAAACAATGACCCACCACCGTCCCTTAACGAGCCTAATACACTAGAGATGCTGCAGAAACGAGCACAAGAAGTCCTTGATAATGCTTCACAAGGATTATTAGCAAATAATCTTGCCGATGAACTCGCCTTCCGGAAATCTGGAAAGATGTCCCCCTACGATGGAAAGAGTGGAGGACGAAATGAGCCATTCTTCAAACACCGCTGCAGATATTGTGGAAAAGTTTTCGGAAGTGATTCTGCGCTTCAAATCCATATTCGTTCGCACACGGGTGAAAGACCATTTAAATGTAATGTGTGTGGATCACGATTTACAACCAAGGGTAACCTCAAAGTTCATTTCCAAAGACACACTTCGAAATTTCCGCATGTGAAAATGAATCCTAATCCAGTGCCAGAACATTTGGATAAATATCACCCCCCATTGTTAGCGCAACTTTCACAAGGACCAATTCCTGGTATGCCGCCACATCCACTACAATTTCCTCCTGGTGCACCTGCACCTTTTCCACCAGGTTTACCAATGTATAGACCACCACATCATGACTTAATACCACCACGCCCATTGGGAGATAAACCACTTCCACAACATCCATTATTTACAATGCGAGAAGAACAAGATGTACCAGCCGACCTTAGTAAGCCTTCTGCGCCAAGCCCTTCCCGATCTGCTCCAGAAGTTTTTAAATCTGAACCACAAGATGATGAAAGTCAACGAGATTCTAGTTTTGAAGACACTGACCGAATATCACCAAAACGAGAACCTGAAGAAAATGATGTGGTACATGATGCAGATCAAGACCAGTATAATCCCTCTACGTCACCATATGATGATTGCAGCATGGATTCAAAATACAGCAATGAAGATCAAATCGGCCGGGAGAGTCCACACGTGAAGCCAGATCCAGATCAACCGGAAAATCTCTCAAGTAAGAATTCACCGATATCTGGACCAATTTCAATAGCAACGGGGCTACGAACCTTTCCCTCATATCCCTTATTTCCGCATTCCCCACCCAGCAGTATTTCCTCAGGTAGCATAACTCCTTTTCTCGGTACTCCACATAGCATTGTTGATGTAGAGCTCGGTCGTGACCCTCTATATTATAATTCAATATTGCCGCGTCCCGGCAGTAACGATAATTCATGGGAAAGTCTAATAGAAATTACAAAAACGTCAGAAACATCAAAACTTCAACAATTAGTTGATAACATAGATAGTAACAAAGTAACAGATCCTAACGAATGCATCGTATGTCATCGAGTCCTTTCTTGCAAAAGCGCTTTACAAATGCACTATCGCACTCATACAGGTGAACGACCCTTTAGATGTAAATTGTGTGGTCGAGCTTTTACGACTAAAGGCAATTTAAAGACTCACATGGGAGTTCATCGCATAAAACCTCCGGCTCAAATGTTTCATCAGTGTCCAGTTTGTCACAAGAAATTCTCTAATCTTTCTATTTTACATCAGCATATACATTTCCATACCGCAGAACGGACTAATAATACTTTCAACGAATCTCACAATGTCGAAGTAAATAAAATGTCTATACTTAACGGGTCAGACGTTATCAGCTATTCTCCCAGTCATCCTATCCTACCTCCAATGTTTCCAATCCCCGACCCTCCCGGCGACCGACGGGCGGACTCTCGCGGGTCTGATGACGAGAGCGGCCGGGACGAGCGCGAGCCCGCTTTTCGGGAGTTCGACGACGACTCACACATAAAGGATCGTCGAACTTCGCCGCTCTCCGTCTACGCCTCGGTGTCCGAATGCGAAGTTAAAACCATCACCACAACGGCTTCCCTCCCATCGGCGACAGGTTCGGAGAGCGGGCGCAGCGCACGGGGCTCTCCGCCGTCACCGCTGTCGACGCTGTCGACGCCGCCGCGGCTGCCGCACCACTCGCCGCTGCCGTCGCCGCCGACACCGCTGGCCGCGCTCGGCGCTCTCGGTGGATCACCATTCAGCCCGCTTGGACTCGCGTTTCCTCCCGCAGGTATGCGCTAGCGGGATCATATATTTTCGTCCGCCCCGGTCGCCTACATCCTTGTTTCCGGTTCCTTAAGAGTGTACCCTAACATGAAAACTATTAACTCTTAGGAAGCTCGAATACACGAGGAAGTTTAATATTGACAGTTAAAGACTGGGTGTAATCGTGCGTTCCGATCCTGTGTTACAATCAATCAAAATGTAATAGTGTGATTTAGTGACACCAATGTCGCTGACTGGTGGATTTGTTTGTGCGCAGTGCGCGGCAACACAACGTGTACGATCTGCTATAAGACGTTCGCGTGTAATTCAGCGCTGGAGATCCACTACCGAAGTCATACAAAAGAGCGGCCATTCAAATGCACCGTTTGTGATCGAGGCTTTTCTACAAAGGTTGGTACAAAACATTCTTAAATGTCTATTCTTGACGGTAGGTAAATATATGTTAATATATATAGATAGACTTGACCAGATTAGCGATGTTTATTTAGTGTTAAACCCGAAATTCTTAAAAAACTGACGGTAATCAAATTCTAACTTTGTAAATTTAGTGTTCTTTGATTTATACTGGCGGTTTTGCCCATACAAATTTTGAGACTCTCTAAGGTAGGTATTTGTATAAAAATTCCCAAAGCAATTCTATAAAAGATAGTGAAAACCGCATCACAATTCGTTTCAGTTTGAAAGAGACCGACGCGACGCAAATACCGACTTTGTTTTACGATTTAAGAATTTTACAATCATCTTAAAAAGTTAAATAGATTTTTTACATTTTCTTCTTCTTCTTTATGTGTATATGGCAACAGATTTACTCAGATTGAATTCACACTTCTAAACAAATTGTAATTTAAAAAGAGGCATCAAAACCAATTGTCACAAAATATGATTGAATAATGAAATTGACATAAAAAAATAACGTCACTGGAATAAAAACTAATACCTACTTAGCATGTTGACGACTTAGTTATTAAAAACGTTTTGTAAATATTTTATTTTATATGTACCTAATTTACTTTTTTTAAATCAATTTTCATTTATATTGTTTCTATTTTGTTCTATCTGTTTGAAATATACAAAAAACGTAGTGATTATAATTATATGGTCTTTGATATAGGTACAGGCGTAGATTTTAATTTTGCGATTCTTCTTTTAAGGACATTTTTCCGTAGCTATTCCGTATATTTTTCCGTAGCTTCGATTTTATGCATATCAATAATTTATTAAAGATGATTATTTAACAAAATATAAAATTGATAATAGGTACCTACTGACAATGAAATTATAAGTATTATAGGACCTACTAATAAATTCTTATTTTTGCCGACGGCTTTATGTCAAGATTTAGATGCCCAGGTCAAAAAGTAGGTATACAACCACTACGTTTTGCCTAGGTATTTTGAAATAGAAAAAAATCACCTTTCCTTCGTTCTTTACCTGTAAAAAATAAACAGTACCATACCCATTTTTTTCCCTTACTCGCATTTTTTTCTTTTCACAATTTCATGAAAAATTAAAAATATACCTTACGTTATATGAAGAGGTTTTCTATAAATATGTAAAAACTGGAACTTATTCTATGCGCTTAATTCTGTAGTAGGGTGTTCGTACCGTTAATCATAATAGGTACTGGTCGGAAGTCAGAACTTCTTTAGATCTTGTTATAAAATTGGAGATGGTGTATGTCGGCGTCGGTGTTCAGAATTCAGCGCTGAACTTTATACAACGGTTTCATTTCAGATAAGTTTCAGTGCATTAATTCACAAACTGTAATTACAAGACGCAAGTCGACGCTTCTAGTTCGCATTAGTTTTGGCCGTTGTGAGTAGTTTTGTGAGACAACAGTGGGCGGCGCGGCGCATACGAGCCGTTGCTGACTCGCAGAGTTAGGTATCTATATAATTGACGGCTAACTCTGCACTCTACTTATAAGCTCAGTTCCAATTTAATCAAAATTCAAATCGAATAGAAGTTGCAAGAATGCAAGTTTAACGCACTGAAGATGAGATCCATGCAAAGTGTGTCGTGTGACTGTAAGAAAGACTCAGTTAAGGTTAGGAATATATTATGATAGATCCTCGTAAGACGCTGTTAGGTGAAAGAAAAAAATAGGGTTTTTATTGCTTAGATAAATTAATAGTGAAAGAATGAAAGAAATTACAGTAACAAAATATAAGTGGATGCTGATGGAAAGTATAAAAATCAAGAGTGAGGAGGATGTGTCGGACAGCGAACGGTCGTTAGGGCCTAAAGTATAAATTTAACAAAGAACTTCTTCAGAACTAAGTACGATGAAAACTTTTCCTAGACTTGAAGTAGGGTAATTTACGAAATGACTAATACCTTGTTAATTAATCCTTGAAAATAATTTATTTCTTAATGTTATTTGGAGGTTCTTTGAATATATATAGTGAGGTAAATTTTATATATCGTCCGGTCAATATTTCAATGATGAGAGATGCAGCCGTCATGGACTCCATCACGGCGCGCCACAAAAATGATAACTCATAAAAACAACGTCACGGAGAACGATCGGAATATTAATTCTCGTCGTAAAACATTTATTACTTATAAATCCTTGAGCCTTTACCTTAACCTACGCCTCTCGTCATAAAAATATTATTTATGCTCTACAAAGTAACATTTTTCGTATATTCCCAAAAGTGTCCCAGGATCTTATCAATAAAATATAGAAAATTTATGTTGGCGCCGTACAAGTTAAAAACCTTATAAAATTGAAACATTTGATGCCAAGATTTCATTTTAATTACCTACGGTCCAATTAATGCCTTCATATGTCTGCAATATTCCACAAAGATAGTTGTCCCCGCGGTTTTACCCGTGTAAATTTCGAAATTCCTGCGAATTTTCCCTACTTATAAATGCGAAAGTAGGTAACTCTGTCTGTCTGTCTCTCTATTACGCTTTCACGCCTTAACGGCTCAACCGCTCATCATAAAATTTTGCATACCTACTCATTGTCAGGGGTGTACCTAGGTACTTTTTGTCCCGGAATTCCTGTGGGAACTCCGAAATTAACGCGAGAGAAACCGCGAGGAACAGCTAGTTCTAAAGAATTCCTCCTCCTTCCAAATTCTAACTATGCACCAAATAGCTATGCGCTCGTGGTTTCAAACGCGTCAGTTTTGAAATTCCTTCGGGAACTCGTTGTGTCGGGATGAAAAGTATTTATGTCACTCAAGGATTGTAGCTTCCTATCAACGATCGGTTCCGTAACTCCACAATGTACCTACCTCCTATATCACTTACCTATATCAGAACTAACACACTTTACCCCTAAACAAAAAAAAAACCAACGATAGTTTTTCTTTTTTAAAGGTGGTGGTGATTTCACTTAATTATTGGCTGAATATTTTTAATTCATTATATTATTATGTGGCAGTAATGTACCTTGTCGAGTGACATCGCGATGGCCGTCGTGATCGATACGTTCGTATGTTGTAGGTATAGGTATATTTTAAAAGAGAAAGGACCTGATCATTAAAACAATAAGATTAATTTATTGGTATGGACTAGTAGCCCAGCTACCTACTTTTACCTACTACCTTAAATTAAATTGATTAGTGATACCTGCTAGTTAGAGATATTACTTATTATTGATGATGATGATGGTGCAGACCACCTACTTGCCTACCTATTAGATAGGTACTTAATGTCGGCGGTGCCTTTTAAACTTTTACGGCGATAAAACATTAATTAATAAAATTGTTTTAAAAACTGAATAAATAAAAATTCCACGTTATAACTAATCTAGGTATAGGTATTTATATATCTATTACTATTTATACATTCATCAAAGAAAAATAAGTGTCGTTATCTGTTATTGTTAGTGTATCTTGCTGTTGTTAGTACCTACCTACTGCAGAGCTCAGGTGTTAGGTACAAGGTAGGTACGTACCTACTTAAAAAGTTAATAAAATTAAAAATAATCATTTTTACTAAAAAAAAGTCCGTCATAGGCTTCACTTCGAAATAAAAAAATAAAATTAAAATTAATTTAAGTCAGGCAAAATAACCCATACAATTTCAAAATTATAAATTAAATTAAATTTTATATCAAAGTAAATACATCAAATTAAAGAATTCAATTCAATAAATTAAACTGAAAAAGTCCAACAAAATAAATAAAATAAATCACAAATAACAATAAGTATAAAATATGTAATAGTATTTTGCTAGTAGGTGTGGCTGAACAGATTTTCATTAAATTTCGTACGTTACCTTTATGTCTTTGGTCCAGAAATAGGTAAGCTTTTCACCCCGAGGAAATACCGATTTGGACGTGTGCATGTGAAACCGTGAGACAGTTTCGTTACATTACAAAATAAATGCGAGTGTGTTTGTCTGACTTTTAGGTTGCAACGAAGCTATGATACACTTGTTATTATATAATGTAAAAAAAAACTCAAATTGGTGAAATTATCCTATAGTTCTTGTCCTTCCAACTATATAATTATTATGATTATTGTAGTTTTTTTCGATTGGATTACCAATGATCATACAATAAAAAAAAACATTTAAACCTAAAACAATAACTTAAAGCTAATTATTTGTATAATTACAGATAAACACGAGATGCTTAAAAATCCAGTTTTTATTCAAGGGATTAAATTGAACTTAAACAGAATTCCCATGAAATATCAAACTGCCACTGAAACCGTGGCCCATGGGTTACAACAGTTAGAAATATTCATTTCGGACTTCCCGCGAGATAAAAGTAGCCTATGTCATTTTCTGTGCTCCTGAAAACGTGTATGAAAAAGTTCAGTGTGATGAAAGTGTAACAAACACAAACCAATTCACATTCATACCTGTTTATAACGTTTGTTAGGAGTATGACACACGAGGGTCCGACGCGTATTTTTTGTAAACTCAACGCGCGTCGCGTATTTTTGCCAACGATGTAGGTAGATATAACCTCTTAAACTACCTACATTCAGAGTTCCCGAGGAAAATTGGTTTTTAAAGTAGGTACCTTATGTTCTTTTCTGTGACAAACATTTAATAACGAGTGGGTGAGCAGTTAATGCGTAAAAAGGTAACAGACTGAACGACAGACAGACAGAGTTATTTTGGAGTTTATAATATTAGTATGGATTGAAATTATTTAGTGCCTACCTAAAAAAAATATCATGTTACAATATCATCGATTTTAAAACATAATATTGGCAGATTTAATTATATTTTATTTTTATTAACATCATCTTATCATAGGCTTTATAGTTTCCTTAATTAAAGGTAGATATAGGTAGGAAGTACCTAAAACTTAGCCGTCGCTCTTAGAATTTAGTTGCCGTTATTGATAATAATTTAATTAAACACAAGGATTAAAATAAACTGATGTAGGTACCTAATACCAGTGTTATTTTTTGTATAATGTAGATAGGTTCCTATAGGTCTTTTATAGAAATTATTTCACTTAACAAAGAAATGCGTTGACTGCGGTTCAAATATGATATTCCCAGTTTTCCAACTATTATTATATAAGAATCTATTTCATTTTAAAAACAAATCAATAGTAGAATGTGGAAAATGGGGTGAATAATAAAATTTTTGTATGATAGACTAGTTCTGCATTATTATGCATATTAACATAATATTATTATTGCAATTTATTATAAACAAATTGACAAAAGCGCCATAACGGCCACTTGGCGGTTTCCATTGAAACTGAGTAGGTACTTAACTAAGCTACGTATGCGAAAAAATTGACGCAGGTGAAACCGCGGGGCGAGCAGTTACTATGAAATCAATAAATAAAATGCAGCCTTAGCTTGATGAGAAACTATGCATCGAAATTCGTATGAAATATAACTGAAATGAGATTATTTCTAATCAGTTGCTATAAGTCCATACGTATTAAAATTACGTTTGAACAATAAATAATAATAAAATACAAAATGTTGTTTGGCAAGTAGGCGTCGATACCTATTATTGTAAAATGGCGGCGAGGCCTTATCCACCAGCACCTATCGTTTACAAGCACATTTAAAATTACAATAAGTGTCGCTGACATCGGGTACCGTCGAAAGTTCACGCGCAAACAATTCATATCGTGTATTCCCATCTTGTTATAAATAACATTATTCACGTATTTTATTAAGATACCTACCTATAACTGCTTATGTTCAAGTCTCAAGATACCTATACTTACCTTTCCTAGTGTAGAGGAGTTTAATACTAGTTTATGTAGAGGTAGAGTCGTGCCTGAGTCGCCTGCCCAGTTTGGACGATGAATAAATAAGAAAATATGTAAATTTAATTTTACTCGATGATTCACGGATAGATCAAGGGCCTAATTATTATATTGTAACACAGGTATTTGGAATTATTGTAACGTAAAATTTTGTAGGTGCTTACTAAAATCTGATTTTTATTTTTAAAGTTTTGATACCTAGCCTATATTAGAATGAAGAATCGAATATCGATGTTATTCCTTTTTTATTCAGTTCAGAACTTATAACGTCATAATGCATATATGCACCTCAAATATTTACTCGTATACCTATTACCCTAAATGTGCTAATAATAGTATAATAATTTCCATCAAATGCAATAAGCAGAGACTTTATAATAATAAAATGTCATTGCATGTAGAGTATTAGGTACTATTAGGTGATGGGTAGATATCGACGAGCCCGATAATTAATATCTACTTGTATCTAATAATTATTCATCAAACGCAAATAAGTTACCTACCAAAATAAAATTTTACGTTACCTCCTTAATATCTAAGTGTGATATCTACATAATAAAGTCATCGTCAATGCATATAAATCACCTTATTTATTTTAATATTTATATTATATTTATCAAATGTCTAAGACCACGCTATTTCATGTGGATAATGCGATCATCAACTCCAACTTACTACTACTCCATAAAGTATCAGTATAGGACGGCAATTCAAACCATATCAAATGATTAATTAGAGAAATAAAGTCTCCATAATATAATCTTACGCAAAACTTTGACAAATTATATCCCTACCTTCCTCATGAACCACTCAACCCGGTAGCCTGGAAGAGATCGCTTTATAGTGATAAGGCCGCCTTTTGGAGCCACTTAATACTTTCTGTTTCTAAATATTTTTTTATTGTACTGTTTGTGGTGTTCAATAAAGTGTTTTTCATTCATTCATTCAACCTACTAGTGAAAATTGCCTGAAAATCAGTACAGTAGGTTTTGATTTTATCGCGAACAGACAGACAGACAGACGCGGCAGAGCACTCTGTTTTATAATATCTATGTAGTGATTTAAAACTTTATTATCATTTAGTCGAAATTCTTTCGTCGATAATAGTGTTTTCATGTAGAATAATACTTACTTAGGTTACCCACGTTGGTAACTTCGGTTCCGTTTTGACAGATTTATAAAAATCGTTAAAACGCCAAACTATATTTCGTTGTCGCTAAAGTACCAATACAATAATGTAAGTACTGCAGGTAATATTATTCTGCAGCACGTGTATAGACTAAACTCCTTGGGCGTATGTAAATACAGTAAAATTTGACAAATTTTTTTTTCCAGTGTAGCGTTTTATTTTTGTATTTAACCCCTTTTTCAAACAATGCTATCCTTTACTGTATCCCCCACTAGCATCCTCCATGCCTATATTCGTGTGCTTGTGTGTAACTTTGCGTGTTTGTGTGGTTCCAGAGCAGTGGCGGCGGTTGCCGGTGCGGTAGGCGCGCGCGCGCCCCGCGACCGCCGCACGCCACTGCTTTGGACCTCTGGAACGCCTTCGTCTACCCGGTATGAGAGAGTGACGCCTGAGCGTGGACTCTGTTCTTTTATTTTTTCTCCTAACTAATATTACTCGTAGATCCAAAATCCATATTCCATATTCAAAACTCGCAAAAAAAAAAACAACAAAGCAAATGCTTAAATCTTATTTATTAAAAAAATATAATTATAGGTAGAACCTACCTACATATAAATACTGACGTTATATCTAAACGTTAAGATTGATACATGGATTTCTACTCTATAAACGTATAATAGAACTTAGGTATGCATATTTCTCGATCATACGCTAGAGCACCTATAGATATTTTAAAACAGTATATGCAAAGGTAACAGAAACATTTGATTAAGTAATAAGTAGGTATAGGTATAGATTTTATTCTACAATAAAAATATATATCCAACTTCAAATTTGTCTAATAGGGCAACATGAAGCAGCACATGCTTACCCATAAGATCCGTGATATGCCGCCGACCTTCGATAAGAGCTCGAGCGGTCCGACCGGGCCCTCGAGTGAAGAGGGCCGAGAAAGTCCAGACCGGCGCTCGTCACCGGACAAGATGGAACTGAAACGGTCCCCGCCCATACACGCGCCGCCGCCCATGAACCATCCACCACCAATCGATATGCCACCGCTGCCTAAACGACCCACAGGTATGTCACTAACACACCAACAACAAATCATGATTTATCGTTTTTCATTATTTGTCTGCCGACTGCCACATTAGGTATTATTTGAAAATTTATTGTGAACTTTGTTCCGATTTTTCCCATGTACCTACCTACCTACGAAAATAATAGATAGACCTCAATATGATGACATGACTTCTTGCACACTTCATTAATACTATATGGGCATATAGCCTACTTTAGATGGCTATATAGAGTAGATACTACAGAGCGTTATATTAGATATCTGTGTTAAGTACTTAGTATAGATACCTAGTACCTATGTATATATAGTACCTAACTGTCAGTTAGATCTGTTAGGTATACCTAACAAGGAATAAAATCGCCCCGTGAATGCTTCCTATATTGGCACTTCCAGTTACCTTATCAATTACCTAGGTACCATAACAAAAACATTAAAACCGACTTCCAAAAACATTTAAATACACTACTTATACTAAAAAGCTAAAAATACCAAAATAGCGATTTAATCGTAAAATAAAATATTTTAACAGTAAAATATAAAATACTTTTATAATGTATACTTTAATAATACTTTTACTGTTAAAATTTTGTTTATTTCTCGTTTAGTGAGTTGGTTTGTAATTTATCTAAGTTACAATAGCCAAATGTCAACTGGTCATCACCTTTAACAAAATATTACTTTTCCCAATGCAGGGACGTTAATCGATGAGGAGTTCTCCTGGAACCTACGTCACCATCAGTTCCACTTTATCATATGCATTGTAACGAGCATAATTTTTTTACAAATCATTATTAAAGTAGATATCGAATCGGAGCCCGTGAAATACGTAGTTCTACTCTGTTAATTGTACTATTCGAGATATCCCTAAACGAGTTTTTGTGATTTTCACTTCTTTGCAAAAATGACATCCCAAAGAGATAATCTATAACGTCAAAATATTTTTAAGTTTCTTCCTATTAGGTACACTTTAAAAGTTGGTTATATAAGAGAGATTTCTTGATTAGATTACCTATCAAGAAATAATATGTTTAAATCGCGTTTATGTCCAAACCGCCATTCTGCAAGTACCTACTGCAGCGTTTGCAGTAGGGAGGGCAGAGTTCCGATGACCATTTGTGGTCTTCATCATCAGTTCCACTTATCCGAATTTTGCATTCCGAAAGCAAATCATCGATTTACTATAAAAATACCATGTGCCTGTAATATTTGAAAAGTTCCCTCGATTTCTCCAAGATCCCATCATCAGATCCCGACAAGGTGATAATAGGACCAACTTGGAATGGAAAACGGTTGGACCGATTTGGATAAGTAATTGTTTTTTTTTGTTTCAAAGGTTCAAACAAAAAAAAATAATTTTCCAAATCGGTCCAACCGTCTTCGAGTAATCGGTGAACATAGGTAGGTAGGTACATAAAAAAAAAACATGCCACCATACAGCCGAACACAGAACCTCCTCCTTTTTGGAAGTCGGTTCGAAATTAAAGAATCCTTTAAATAAACTGGCAGTGACAAAATAAACGTAAATATCCTCAAAATAAATGCCAACTTCGACCAATTGATCGAACTTAGCGAACCGTCTGCAGAAAAGAAGTAGGTAGCGGCACAGAAAAAATGTCACACTGCACTGCAGAACCGTTGCATACTGCAGGCGGGTCCCTAAAAGCGACTTGGAAGATTACTTCGTGGCTCACTCCGACAGTGTGTGAACCTTAGAGCGCCTTCTTATGGGTCAATATTCACCGCGGCGACTTAGCATTTGCGCAAGGCGAATAGCGACCACGTAAGGAGCGGATTTCGTAGCTTTATACCTAAAGAGTGAGGTTATAATTTCAAATTGTGAACCTTACGTAATCGTGACATGCGCAGTGTCGAGTGCGCCGCCGCACCCGCCGCCGCCGCAGTCCTCGAAGCACCTGTGCGGCGTGTGCCGCAAGAACTTTTCCTCGTCGTCCGCGCTGCAGATCCACATGCGCACGCACACCGGCGACAAGCCCTTCCGATGCGCGGTGTGCCAGAAGGCGTTCACTACCAAAGGCAACCTCAAGGTAATCATCCGTAGTACGCCTTGCTCAATGTCGATTGTGGATATTTACGTTGCATATAGGCAGACGGAGGCCTATTTTTAATGCGACAGAAAAGTTGGTGCCGCTAGACGTAGGTACTAAGCCCGATCCTACTTGGTCTAATGGAAATAAATAGGTCACTGACAAGAGGAAGCTAGAAATTTTGTTGACAGTCGGCAAGTGCTACAACTGAGCAACTTTTCGGCCGCCTACGACTTAGAAAATGTCGTTATTGGGGCTATATATTTTGTTACTTAATATAGATTATATAAGTATTACCTATCTTATTTTTATTGCAACTTCATTCATCGTAATCCATAAACAATTATTGGTATACCTACACTTATTAATCCATCCTCTTGACGTCACTTTTTTCGATTCATCTACATTTAGATGGCTAACTAAAAATTGGCCAATAGTTAAGTGGAACGTGTGTTTGTCGCAGGTGCACATGGGCAC
This sequence comes from Zygaena filipendulae, assembly GCA_907165275.2. Lineage (NCBI taxonomy): Eukaryota > Metazoa > Arthropoda > Insecta > Lepidoptera > Zygaenidae > Zygaena > Zygaena filipendulae. The sequence continues at coordinate 8,821,388 of OU015649.1, forward strand.
GCACATGTGGAGCGGGGGCGCGTCGCGGCGCGGGCGGCGCATGTCGCTGGAGCTGCCGCCGCGGCCGCTGCACGAGCCGCACGACCTGCTGCGGAGGCCCGACCTTTTCTACCCGTACTTGCCCGCGCCTTTCCTCAATGGCATGCAGCAGAAGGTAAGCTTGTAATTCCCAACTGGGAAAAACAATAAAAAAGACTACCTATTTATATAAAGCTTAGCTTAGGGATAGATACCAGCAGGGTATATAAGTAGGTATATCGTTTGCAATGAATAATGTATTAAAGATAGGTACGAAACGCCAGCTGATTTAGGTTCCTAAACTAAAAAAAAACATTGAAAACATCAACTGATTGCTTTCATAAATTACCTAATCTTAATGCTCCCCCTGCCATCGTGTCTAATCTGAGTATTCGTTCACAGCTGAACGAAATATCGGTGATCCAACAAAGCGCGGGTCAAAACGGGGTCGCTGGTAAATTCCCGGGTCTGCTCGGGTTCGGCGCGTTCGGCGGCCGACCGGGCGCGGCGTCGCCCCTCGAGCGGCCGCCGTCGCTGGAGGGCGGCGACGAGCGGCAGCAGGCAGCGATGCGCGAGCTGGCCGAGCGGGGCCGCGAGCTCGCTGAGCGGGGCCGGCCGGGGCGCGACGACGCCGAACAGTACCGCTCGCCGCCCGCGCACCTGTCGCACCCGCCGCCCCCCTCCCAGCCGTCACCCCCCGCGCCGCTACACCAACACCCGCACCCCCTCGCCTCCCTGCCGCCCCCGGCGCGCACCGAAGGCCTCACCGTTTAAATCTCGACGAATACGAACACACATTCCAAGATTATAAAATTCATCTCGGCCGGTACTGTGCAACCGATCGTATCGAACACTCGACCCGCACCGACATCAGCATTTCGAACGCAAAATCGATTATAGGTAGGTATGTCGCAGATAAGATCAAATCGATCCACTTACACGTCTCGATACTGCAGTGTCATAATATGTTTATATGTACAAATGTATTTTAGATGAATAAAATTAAGGACTGATAAATACTTATTGTAGAAATAAATCTAGGTAGTGTCTGTAACGAGACAACGTGAAAAGTTTAGACTGTGTTGTATGTATCACAAATTGTTATTCCTTTAGTTACTGCGCCTAGTATTATTGTAAACGACTTGTTATTAGGTAACATGAGTACGGGCCTGTGGCAATGGGGGCTCAGCGCGAGCTCCACGTTTATGTCATTACTCTGTGATAATGCACATTCAGTGTCTGTCGACTGTCTTCACAACTAGCGAGGGCCCTTAAGATCCACTATGACTATTACGCTGCGTTACGTTAAAGCGCCAGCAATTTCCCCGTGCCAAAAGAAGTTCTCCTTCAAAAAAATACATAGACAACGTGTCTTGTAGCATACAGAATAATACGTATAGAATTGTGCGCTAGGGATGTTAGTGGTCATAGTGAATCAGAGGGGCTATTATGTAACTTTTGTTTCTATCATTTTTCGGTTGCAATCAAAAACATTACGGTTTTACGATTAGAATATGCACGTTTTGACACCTACAATATCTAGCAATCAACTAAAAACCACATATTACTTACACTGTAGCTGTCTAAACACGATCAATTAATAAAAAACCGCTATCTTTCGGATTGAAATCGAAAAACAATAGCAACAAAAGTTACATAATCCGCATACAGGATCCGCATAATCAGTTACATAATAGGACCCAAGCCGCATTGTGGGGTAACGAATCTGACGACGGCTGCAACCGCCGGCTGCAGCGCTGCGTCACAACGCGGACACTGAATGTGCAGCGACATCAAATTATAAATTATCCCAAAAATTAATTAAATCCTTTTATCGAATTAAGTGTAAATAAAATGTATATTATTGAACAAAATAGTTATTATAAAAATATATGTCGATATAATATAAAGGTTTTATTTGTATAACTGGAGTGCGTAATGCATGATTTTATCTTTACCACATTCCAATGTGTATTTAAATTGAAAAAGAAATTTCAATCCACAACGATGTTATTACAACCACCAAGTACTATGTAATCGCATTTATCGTATCCAAACCAATGATATTAATTAATACCTAGAATGTCATTGTATCCAAACACAGTATTCCTAATATGCAGAAAAAGAACTCCAGATTGTATCGGGAAAAAAATTGCATTCAGAGTACCTACCAATTCCTATTGTTGTAACAATACTTATTAATATTGTCATTGGTTGTAACCAGAATAAATTGTTTTTAATCTAGTTTTTCCTATATACCTAATGTAATTAAATGTAACAACAGAGGTAAATGACATATTCATATCATGTAAATTAAAAAGTATTTGCATTTGAGGTCTACATAGTGATAAGGATTTAGACTCATAGCTATTAAATATTGCTTTAGAATACTTTTAACATATCTTTGTAAAATATTAAATGTGAGCCACTCATGTATCTCATTCGAACAACAATAGTGTAACTCTTGAAAAATATAGTACCTACTATGACATTGACTATGAGTTGGATCGTCACCAGCATTCTCAGGATAGACTGACCACAACAGGTTGTAAGCAATGTCTACTACACATGTTGTGAAATAATGCATTTTATTAAAAATTGTAATAATACCTACTTTCTAATAAATACGAATGCTAATAGAGTTCGTAGTCGACCACATAGATAAAGTTTGCATTCAAATATGTATGTTTTATATTTTCAACGACTTAGATATTTGTATGTATAAATGTTCTATTACCTATATTAAATTATTTATACGAGGAACTATCTATAAATCATGCATGCACTCTTAGTATTATGGATGAATATGCTTGTAAGGCGCTAGGCCTCGCATAACAACTGTAGTAGTCTAGATTGAAAATCTCATAGCACTTAAAAAAACTTATTAATTTTCAAATTGCAAATAGATTTTAGAGCGGTAGGTATTTAGTCTTAACAATATGATATGTCATGTCAGTATAAATAATCACTGTAAATTATTAAATGTTTATGTAAATGTCCAAAAAGTATTCAAATTATTTAAAACAATTATATTAATAATTATTTTTATTTTTCTTTTTCGTTCTCCGATCGTTTAATTCCTTATTTCATTCCCTAATTTAACATTATCATCTTTAAACAAGGAATAGATTACGGTGAGGGGTAAGACTTGCCCGTAATTTTAATCTTGGTTAAGCTAAAAACAATCTCTTCGAAATGTTACATAAATTATATCGATTTGAACAGTCCCTCTTACATATGAACTTTTATCACTGTACCTATTCTTTATTTTTAAAGAAATTGATTAATTTAGGATACTAGAACTGAAATTGGGACACAGAGAAACTAGAATATCTAAGACAAAAGTTATCATTTATTTATTTAAATTGTAAGAATAAAAAATAATACATACTCTCTTTGTTAAGTATTACAATTACAGATCAACCGTAATTAAATCGATTTTATTTAAAACAAAGAACACTAACAACATCCAGTTTCTAGAAGCGATAGGCTAACAGTTGTTCGATCAGCTTTAGCAATTGATGATGATCACACCCTGTATGACAGATACAACAAGTAGGTTTTAACTTGATTAGTTAATTGACCACAACTACCTACTAATCAAGAGCTGAATTATTAAAAAATACAGAAGTGTGAACCATTGTGTACATACGCTAGAAGTAAACATTGTTGTGCTACAACGCCATCTGTTTTTATCATAAACCGGATTTAAGAGGAAAATAGAGCAAAATTTTAATGTTAGGTTTTTTTTTCTATCGAACAGCCCAAAGAAATGTCAATTCAAAATGTAAAAATGTTTCCATACTTGTCGCGTTTTGTGCTTTGATCAGCGATGTAGAAACTGGGCGTGCACGCGTATGTATATACAAGGTGAATGTCGAAATGCTGGCCTAGAAGTGGTCTAGAAGTTGATGACGCTGGCGAGTTTCTTGACTCGGTTGAGGAGCAGGTCGCCCTCGCGGATGGTGGCCTGGTACAGCTGCGAGCGGTCGGCGTCGGCGCCGCGGCCCGCGCCCGTCACCACGCACCCGCCCACCGCGTCGATGCGGCACTGCAGCCGCCCCGCCGCCGTGAAGCTGCAACCGTTTAAAGTGGGGTCGGTTCAACCACAGAACAGAAAATAACAGATAGAAGGGACGGCAACTTAGTTTAGTATGAAAACAATTTATAAAAACCAATTTTATTATTAATAAATTTGTGAAAACAGATGAAAACTAGTGTCGCCGGGTGATTTAAGCACACAAAACTATATTCATCACGCACTAAAACATTCATTAACGTAAAGAAATTTATTAGTTGTATTACATATAAGAGCAATTTTGCTCTCACTTCACATACGATCTGGTTAAGATCGCAGGACTATGTTGAATGAGAGTGGCGCAGGACCGGTCGTCGTGAAGATCCTTCGGGAAGGAAGGCCGTCGTCTAATATCACGAAGGGTGGTTAATTGAACTCACTTGGAGATCTCCTCCTCGACGAATTCGCGGGTGACGCCGAAGGTGTTTGCGATGTTGTCGAGGCTGAGGGAGCGGTAAGCGCGTAGCAGCTGCACGTACGCCTTGATGCGCGCCTCGCGCACGTAGTGCTGGTAGTGCGGCCGGAAAACCGGGTCCAAGCGGATCTGCGTCTCCACCTGAACAAACTTTCACTGTATAAGGTGCTCCAGAATTAGCTGCAAATATTTAGAGTTGAAAGTAGAGATGAAACGAATAGTGGTTTGGCCGGATACTGGATACCGAATATTCGGCAAGCTACGAGGTCGGAGTGCCGGATTCGGCACTTCGGCCGCGTACATAAAACGAATCATGTCAGTTGGTCAGCCAGTCAAAACTCTAGCTTTGCACGACCACATGATCTATGACTAGAGTTTTGATTAGCTGACTGAGTAACATGATGATTTGTTACATAACTTTTCTATGCGTTAACGATTGTAGTCAGTTGATTGACGTCAATTTGGCTAACCCCTCTGAGTAGTATTCGGCCAGGTGATGCATCGCTCTCTGTGTGCGTGGCGTGTATTGTGTACCTTGTGAATGTACTACCAAACTGCTAATATTATTTTTTCGCTTATATATTTGTGATATTATACTTTCCGCCCTAATTTTGAAGCACCTTACCTAGACCGCACAATGGACGAGAATATGAAAAACCACATAAAGAGCTTTAGGTACCGAAATGCTAGTTAATTTTGAATAAAACTTATCTCACCCATGCAAGACTTTTAAGAAAGTCGGCATATCTGCACTCATGGAGGGACTCAACCAATTCCCGCAGTTCAGGGTAGCGAGAACGCAGCGCCTGCACCGCAGCGCCCTGGCGACGCAGCGCCGCCTGCAGCGCGTGGCGCTCCAGAGCGAGAGCGCAAGCCAACACGCAGTACTGAATAATTGTGCCTTAAAGGGAAATTCATAAATCAAATTCAGATTCAGAAATTCATAATCAATGGTAATATTACAATAATATACTGTTAGTTATCATAGAAACAAGCTATGCTCGATTCATGGGAAAAATAAGGAAATTCAAATATTTAATATATTGAATTGACATAATAATAGGTAAGTAAATAATAGTAAATAATAAAGGCACCCTTAGTAGTGTTTTCTCTACTTTAAGCAATTATGTAACTTTTGTTGCTAAATTGCTACCATATTTCAGTTTCAATCAAAAAATAGCGAGTTTGTAATTAATTTATCATGTTAAGACAGCTTCAACTTTTGAAGTATGTTTATTTTGGTTGACTGCTATATATTGTAGGTGTCAAAACGTACCTACTTATTGTAATGGCAAAACCACCATGTTTTTGATTGAAACCAAAAAATGGTAGGAACATAATAGCCCCTCAGGCGGCACTGTGTTAAAATGTCTTTGGACATTTGGATGTTTGCATTACTATTATTATATTAAAACTAAAGCTGTAGAAAATGGGGTTGTGATAATGTGAATATTCAAATCATGTTACTTACTTATAAAGAATGTAAGTAAAAGATTTTGCAATGAATGTGGCCCAGCCTCTACTAACTACAATTTTACCTATGAATGACTTTTTGTCAGTTGACAGTTTTTATATTGCAATCTGCAACAATGCAATGAATCAGTCTGTCTGTTTCTTTGTTGAATTGAATGAAAATTCTCATACATTTGCAATTAGATTCATTATTTATAATTTAGTAGCTCTTCACTGCAGTTTCACCTGCGTTAATTTGATGCTCTGATCGTAGTGGTCATAGTGTGATGTTTTACAGCCTATAGCCTTCCTCAATGAATAAACTAAAAAAGAATTTTTCAATTCGAAACAATAGTTCCCAAGATTAGCGCATCCAACCAACCAAAAAACAAGTTCTTGCAATTTATAATATTATTATATTATAGATTTCAATGTTTCTCACCACTACAAAGGTAAAAATTACATTGTATCTGTAATAATTTAACTTAAAGATTTTATCAAAATAGTTAATTTCCCAATATTAACCAACTTGCTTATAATTATGTATTACAAATTTTCAATTATTGAAATTACAAATTATTGTATGCCACTATGGTGGGGACCTGCGCAAATAAAAGCCGTTCCACACGATAACGCCCTAAAGGCATTAATCAAAAACACTTCTGACAAAACAATTTAAAACTTAGTTCACTAACAAAAAATACCACAAAAATCGCAATAATAATAATAATTTTATAAGTCTTGAAATTTCAAATGAGAGTAACAATAAATATAGTAAAAAAGAAAAAAATTGTTTCATCTAAATAAAAATGTGGCCCACACATATTCCTCATAACATTTCTTTTATATAAGAAAAGGTTGCAGGACCCGTGGGCTAGATGACTTAATTTTGACCTCATAGTATCCATGCAATAGGCATTTCAATGATGGTTGATTATCCTCAAACACGATTATCACACAAAATAGCTGCTTATGGTCTTTGAACCAATTGCATGCTTAAAAAAGGAAAAATAAATAAACTACTGGTGGACCAAATAGAATTTAGATTTTTATACACAGGCATAATATGCCCATTATAAATTACTTACCAAAGTCTACCAACTCATAAGATTCAAATGTGGAGACACAATCTATAAATAAATCAGCAGCACGACTGTAGTCTCTGACAGCAAGACAGTAAATAGCTTCATAAGCCTTAAGCTTATTCCTGGACCGCCAATCTCCACCTTTGTCAACCAACTCATGAGCCTGTAATTTATAATAGCATTATTAACACTACAAGCCATAAATATTTTATTTATTCATATTGTAATAGTCATTCAATAACTTATTATTTAAACTAGAAACTACTCATCTAGATTTTGGTGGTGGATTAGGGAGCACCCTCCCACACTCTTTTTTACCCTAGGGCAAAAGTTGAAAGTCCTCTTACCTTATTTATTGCTTTTCCCATTTCCTTAACATTGCAACCATGGAAGTATGCAATTCGGAATAATGCAAACATGGCTTCAAGTCTTCTGATAGTAGTTAAGGTCACATCATTATACTTTGAGGTAGCTAATTCAATAGCAGTTTCTTTGTCTCCGATTGAACAAAGATAGTCTAGTCTGAAAATATTAAAATCCATTTTAGTATAATTTCAAATAGTTTACAAAAAAGAAAACAAAGTTTTCGACATTACTTGTCCTGCCAAACCGGAATTTCAGAGTCATCATCTTTAAATTTGGATAGCCTCGTTTCGTTTTCTTTAGACATATCATCAAATAATTTTTGATCAAATGGCCATCCCAGATCCGTACATACTTCTTTGTAATATGGAGCCATATTCCCAGCTTTTATACCTTGAAGCAATTGTTCTTTCAGCTGTGGGTCGTCTTTGAATTCAGGAAGAGTAAGTTTAAATTTTACACCAGCGAGTGCCATATACTCGGGCGTTTGACCCTCAGCAGACAATTCCATCTTTCTAGGTACCTAGCGTTTGACTAAATAAACTTGTTATAACGATTGTTTCTCTGAACAGGTATTTATCAAAATAAATATCTTTTTGAACTAAAACTTCAAAGATGTTTAGTATTTTATTCTTTGCTTTGGATTTTTCAGTAAAATAATCCAAGTTTAAATTAAACTCAAATTTCAATTGCTCATCTACTATTCACTATCCAGTATCCACCGAGTAGGTACCAACTATCCACAATTCACAATTTCACATTCAGTAAAACCAAAATTCATTCTCTTTGCTCAAGACACGAGTCTGAAAATGTTCAAGTCATGATAGACATAAGTCTTATGGTACGTTCACACGCGTGCGTTCAACTCTACATTCAACGTGCACATTCACATTCACGAGCGTGTAATGCTACGTTCACACGCGCGCCGTGCAGCCCGGCGGGCTGCCTGGCGGGCTGCGCGGCATGCAGCCCGTCCCGGGCCGGCGGACATTCAAGCTGTTTACACGCACGCCGTCGTGTCAGTCAGTGCCAGAATGGCGAGCAGCGAGGATCTCGGTGTTGTTGCTGCCATATCCTTTGGCTTAACTTATTTTTATTGGAAAAAGGAACAAAATTATGAACGATTGTAATATCCGATCGTAGCGACTTTCTTAGCAACGTTGAATGAAGATCCACTCGTCGCGAAAGCGCGGGACAGACTGACTGCCCGCGCGCGTGTAAACAGTCACCGGGCGCCCGCACATTCATCCTTTGAACTTGGCCAAAAAACCGACACTTGCCCGATTCGCGGCATTCACGTTCACAGGCGCGTTCACGGGCTCGGGCGTACCGTTTACACGCTCGTGAATGTGAATGTGCACGTTGAATGTAGAGTTGAACGCACGCGTGTGAACTTACCATAAACGGTACGCCCGAGCCCGTGAACGCGCCTGTGAACGTGAATGCCGCGAATCGGGCAAGTGTCGGTTTTTTGGCAAAGTTCAAAGGATGAATGTGCGGGCGCCCGGTGACTGTTTACACGCGCGCGGGCAGTCAGTCTGTCCCGCGCTTTCGCGACGAGTGGATCTTCATTCATTCATTCATTCTTTGCAGTCTTTTTCTTTTTCTCCGTCGTTCATAATTTTGTTTCTTTTTCCAATAAAAATAAGTTAAGCCAAAGGATATGGCAGCAACAACACCGAGATCCTCGCTGCTCGCCATTCTGGCACTGACTGACACGACGGCGTGCGTGTAAACAGCTTGAATGTCCGCCGGCCCGGGACGGGCTGCATGCCGCGCAGCCCGCCAGGCAGCCCGCCGGGCTGCACGGCGCGCGTGTGAACGTAGCATTATTAATTTGTGGTCATGATGTCAAAACTCAAATGTCAATAATCATTGTCATCACTTTTTTTTTTTTTTTTAAATAATTTTACGGCCCTGGGTACTCGCCCTTTGGAGCCTGTAGTACGTAGATATTTAGAATTTGATAATTATAATGTTAAATATTATTCACTGTATTTCTTATGAATTTATATAACGGTTTGAAAAAATTTGGATCACTTAGAAGTTCTGAGAGCTTATCGGGTTGTGTTGGTTTGTTATTCTTCTTCTTAGAAATGTTCACAATGTCACTTATTTCACTGACAAGTATCAATCTGTCAATTCCGAAACTTTGACACTTAAATACCACGTGGTCCAGATCGGCGGTAGGAAAATTACAATAGTCACATTTTGAATCACGCACAATTTTAAGTCTATGGAGGTGAGTAGGAGTTTTGCAATGTCCGAATCTCATTCTGTTGATAACACTGATAAAATTCCGATGATCTACCTGTTTATGTTTGTGATACCAAGGTCTGGCGGGTAGGGCTTTCTGTACCTCGGCATACCACGCTCCTTTTGTTTCTGAGGTATGTTTCCAGCATAGTTCCCATAATTCTCGTGAGGTTTTATTGAGCAGGGCATAGTAATCAGTGAATGGTACTTCCAGTGTTGACGAGTGGTCTTCATCATATCCGTTCTTGGCTGCCCTATCCGCCTCCTCATTCCCAGAAATTCCACAATGCGCAGGTACCCATACAAATTTTACTAATTTACCTTTCATATATAAATCTAAATATCTTTCTTTTATGCTATACACTAAGTAGTTTAAATTATATTTACAATTGTTATTAGCTAATGAGCTAAGGGCACTCTTTGAGTCTGAGAAAATAATAAAATTTGTACTATTTACATTTTCAAAATATATAAGAGCCCTCAGAATGGCAAAACACTCAGCAGTAAAAATGCTACATTGATCCTGAATTTTAAAGGATTTCGATAGTTTTAATTGTGGATCATAAAAAGCAGAGGTTACTCCATTTTCTGATTTTGAGCCATCAGTGTACAATCTGTAAGAGTTACTATTATCTGCAATGTAGCTTAAAAGTTCCGCTTGACTAAAAATACATTGGAAATTAATTTTTGTTACTAATGAGTTATAGTTTGTCTTATATATAGGCCATGGATAACTTATTTTAATATGACTGCTTAAACTTTTTATATGTAAGATTATACGTTGAAGTGGTGGCAGTGTTTCTGACAAAATATCTTTATAGTTAATAAAATTTGCATTTTGGACTGAATTAGTCATAAATTGATTGGGCATGATTGAATCCATAGTGCATTTATTGTTAGATGATAGGATTTTCAAGCAGAACTTTTCTGCTATCTGCAGACGTCTTAATGATAGTGGAGGAATACATGCTTCGGCTTCCATTGCATTAATGGGGGTCGAACACATGGCACCAGTTATTATTCTCAGAGCTTTATTTTGGATTAAGTCTAATTTTCGGAGAACAGATACATTAGAATTCATATAAGCTAAGGAACTGTAGTCAAAATGACTACGTACTATACTTTTGTATAACATTGAAAGTATGTTTGGGTCTGCACCCCAATGTACACCTGTTAGAGATCTTAATATATTTAAACCTTTACTGGCATTGTTGATAATGTAATCTATGTGCTGTTGAAAATTAAGTTTTTTATCTAAGATGACTCCTAAGAACTTTTTTTCATTTAATATTGGTAGGGGAGCATTGTCATAGATAATATCATTATTTAGTATATTATTATCTATAATTTTCTTTGAGAAAATCATGCTTGCACTTTTATGTGGACTAATGCTCAGTTGTAATTTGTTAGAGTAAAATACTTGTACTTGTTCTAAAGCAGAATTTAAAGAATTTACAGCTAGATCTAGGTTCTTATTCACAGTATATACAATTAAGTCATCAGCAAACTGTAGATATTTTACATTAATCTTGTCCAAGTAAGTATTTAGTTGACAAGTGTAAAGATTATACAATAATGGAGAAATAGTGGCTCCCTGCATTGTGCCCTTATATACTGCTCTAGGGCCATGAAGCAAATTATTGTACTTGACATACATTATACGATCATACAAGAAATTAAATATCCATTTGCAGGTGTGACCTGGAATACCCAGCTCACTCAAAATCTGAACCAGTACAGCAGGGTTTACATTATCAAATGCCCCTTGGACATCCAAAAAAGCACAAACTGTATAAGAATGACTGAGAAAAGAAGTTTTAATATCTACAATGAGAGAAGCAAAGCTTTCTGCTGCGCTTCTGCCCTTTCGGAAACCAAATTGTTCTACTGGTAAGATAAGGTTTGACTCCACATAATAATCTAGTCTAAACTTAAGCATGCATTCAAAAATTTTACCAATACAGGATGATAGAGAGATAGGTCTATAGGAATTGTGATCATTGTCTAGTTTACCTGGTTTTAATATTGGTATAACACATTGAGTTTTCCAAGAGGAAGGGATTGCAAGTGTACTCCAAAGCAAGTTATATATTTGCAATAATATTTCAAGAACTTCGGGTGGTAAGTTTTTTAATAGACTATAAGGAATTTCATCTAGGCCAGGAGTAGAATCTTTTCTAGATGTCATTGCAACTGAGAGCTCATCCATAGTAAATGGATTTGTTATAAATGTAGCATTGGTACTGCCATTTTTACAGAAGAAGGTTTCTAAAGAATCCATATTAACATATTTTTCAGGTGTGGAAGCAGGTGCATATTTATCTAAAAAGGAGGGGATCCATTCATCATTCTTGGAGATTTTAGTGGTATGTACATTTTTAAACTTTCTTATATAATTCCAGATAGTACTAACAGGGGTATATCTGTTAAAAGATTCACACAGTGATTTCCAGCCATCTTTTTTCTTATTACTTATGGTTCTTTTTTTAAGTGCATCAATTTTTTTATACTCAATATAATTTTCTAATGAGGGCTGGGTTCTATATAAATTAAGAGCTTGTTTACTATTTTTAACAGCTTGTAGGCATTCATCATCCCACCATGGCACAGGTTTTCTCGAAATTTTATTAGATGTGATTTTAAATTTAGGGATACATTGGTTTCTGGCTTGGCATAATAATTCATAAAAGGCGTTATATGTTTCTAATGGATTTTCTATATCCACCTTAAAATTTTTAAATGTTTCTTTTGTTACAGTGTGAAATCTACGCCAGTCAGCTCTCTTGTAAACAAACTTCTCAAAATCAAGGCCGGTTTGGTATCTTTGAACTGAAATTTGGATTTCTGTTATGGTGGGATAATGATAGCTGCCCATGGGGTCGTCATGAACAAACCACGAGCACAATGGTGCTATTGCAGGGCTAATGCAAGTTATGTCTATTGCAGACTGATTATGATAGGCAGATCCTACTGTAGTTGGTTCACCAGTGTTTAAAATACATAAATCTACTTCTTCAAGGAGGTCGTACAGTTGAGTGCCTCTGGACATAGTGGTCAGACATCCAAATGCAACATGATGTGCATTCAAATCTCCACTTAACATTATTGGTTTAGGTAGGTCATCAATGATATTTTTTAAGTTATTTTTACTGAATCTATTGTTACCAGGAGGATTATAAACGCATAATACAGATAAGTTGCCCATGTCAGTTTTCAAAATAATCGCAACAGATTGTAGATTTTCATAGAAAGGTGTATGAAGTACTTGATATTTAAATGTATTTTTAATTAAGATACCTACCCCACCATGTCCATTAGTACCATTCTGGCCTATGAAATTATAATTATTTATTTTAAAATTATGTCCATCTTTTAAAAAAGTCTCATTTAATAAGCATAAATCAATATTATAGTTTTCCAGAAAGTTTAGGAGCAATGCTTTTTTATTATTTACGCTTTGAATATTGAACTGACTTATACGAATTGAATTAGCTGCTGTAGTAGCCATTTTAATTTAAATTTTTGTGAAGAAAGTCTTTAACAAGTTGAAATGTAACTGGAATATTATCATTTTTATTTCCTAGATCCACTAAGGTTTTTACAAGAATATTTATAATTTCATCATTACTTTTTAAATCATATTTATATCTTACATCACTAGGTTTATTTACATTTGTTGGTTCTTTTTTGTTACTTACAATATTATGTACATTTTTGTTTGAAGTCAAGGGTGGGAAATCTTTGTTCAGGTCAATTGATTTGGTGCTGGTGACACTTGCGTAAGAAATTTTTTGTTTTTTCTCAAGAATTTTTTTAATTTTAACTGGGCACTCCCTGGAAATTGCTAAGTGAGGACCACCGCAATTCGTACAATTAATTTCGTTCGGTTTATCGCAGTCTTTATAATAGTGATCACCAGAGCAAATCGAACAACGCTGCTTACCATTACATATTTTTGCTGAATGATTGAACTTAAAACATTTGAAACATTGTAGTAAAGGTCGAACATATTCAAATACTCTATAAGAAAATAAATCATATTGTACAGATTCCGGCAAAATATCTGATAGGAAAGTAATGCTAATCGTTTGTAAAGGAATAATTTCCTTCCCTACTTTTTTTGTGAACCTGCGCACTGAGATAATTTCATATTGTGAGGACAGTTTGTTGAATAGATCTTTATTAGAAACATTAGCTGGCACGTATCGAATGATACCAGTTTTTTCGATCTGGGCTGCTGGTATATAAGCTTTCATTTCATATTTTTCTAAGAAGTTTGTATTAACTAGAAAGTTATTTGCGTAATTATACTGTTTAAATATCACTGCAATTTTGTTAGCATTCACTCTTTGTATCCCTACTACGCCCTTAACCTCAGTAGAGAATATGTGGTTTAAATATATTGGACTCTTGTTACCCAACTTGTCTTTATCATTGATGTTTTGGACGAAAACTTTAAATATGCTGGTACTGGAGTGCTCAGGATAAAGCCGCTTGTACCCTGGTTTGTTGAACGGCGCGTACTCACCTCCTAAATAGTCTTTACCTCTACCGCCGTCTGCCAGTTCAGACGCCTTTCTTTTCTTGGCCACGGACTCGGGGTCTGGCCCCGGGCCCGGATCGCCATCCATTTTAACCGTTAACTACACTAGTTTTTAGTATTTATTTCACACTTTAAACAGGAAAATAAAATAAATATCTTTTGAAACAATTCAAAGCGACCGCCTTTTTTTCTTTCCCGCCAAAAAGTCCCATTGTCATCACATCAGCCAAGTGTTACCAACTCTCAAAAATATTTCTCCTTAAAGCTGAAGTTAAAAACCCCTAAAATCACAAGAAATACTTGAAAATCCCATCAAAATATTATATTAAATAATTTATAAATAATAATGATAAAATCAGTAAATCCTACTAATATTATAAATGTGAAAGTGTGGATGTTTGGACGTTTGTTACTCAATCACGCAAAAACGGCTAAACGGATTTGGATAAAATTTGGCATGCACGTTTTTAGGGGTACAGAGAAGGACATAAGGTACTTTTTGTCCCGGAATTCCTGCAGGAACTCTGAAATTACCGTGGGTGAAACCGCGGGGCACAGCTAGTAGTAAATAATATTCTGTTATGTTCTTTAATAGTCTTTAATTAAAAGTTCATTTTCTTCTGATTCTGACTTTTAATTAAGTTTACTTTCAATTTATGGTAAACACTATGGTGATATTTGTTTTTTATTCCACTCTGCATACTTATTGACTAGAAATCGTACTAAATGTCGCTAAGCGGTTTAGTCATCGAATAAATATAATTCACTGGATTGAAGAACTTCTGGACCTTTATTTTTATAATTATTATTATTTTCCTTAGTAAAAAAAAGAAGTTAAAAGTTAAAAAATACCTAGCTCTAAAAATGTAATGCCGCTAAAAAAAACCCACCTGACGTATTTTTCCCCTAAATTTGGGGAGAAAACCCCTTGATTGGGAACCCTGCATCAGCCATGCCATGTCATGATTTGTCAGTTGTCACCCATCCCGTCACCTCTTTCGGGGAAGGCAAAGGAATCTTGGTCCATCCAGTCAATTATGATGTTTTTTTCTTCTCCTGAAGTTATTTATATTGAAATGCAGCATACATCACACTATCATACCGACTGGTGCAAAGAAAATAAAGTCATCAACAAAATCACGATTTATTTTTTATTACGTAATTTTTATTTTTATCTTATACAACGTGTTAATGAATTAAGTAAAAACCTGATACACCCCATTTTAAAAAAATAAACAATAATATGATTAAAATATAATTTATGTCGAAAAAATTTATAATTTTGGATTACAAACAGACACTTCAATTTTATTAAATGTAAGGATGTATGCACGCTCAAAATGCGCCTAATGCGCTTATTACACTTTGCAATTTCAGAGCACCAATTTAGGGCTCTAAATCGGATACAATTTAGGGTCCGTGGGTGAGAGAGAGAGAGCGAGTAATCAAACTACACTAAATTGTACCCTAAATCGACTACTCTAGGTTACATTTTAATGTGGTGTGATCACTCGCTCTCTCTCTCACTCACCGACCCTAAATTGGTAAAATGTACCCTACATCAGTCGATTTAGAGTACAATTTAGTGTAGTGTGATTACTCGCTCTCTCTCTCTCACTCACCAACCCTAAATTGTATCCGATTTAGAGCACTAAATTGGTGTCTTGAAATTGCAAGGTGTAATAAGCGCTTAACGGTGCGGTGTGCCGTCCATGCGGGTGCACAGCGTTCGATGTGCAAACCATCCGAACACACCGCACAGATGTTAATAATAATAATGTGCGGTGGACAGCCCTACACACGACCGAATATGGCACGGAGCGCACGAAGTTCGATGTGCGAAGCGCACCGAATTCGGTCGTCTGTTAGCACTATTACGACCTTTTGGCGGGATTTTTATTTTTTAGCAGAATGGACGTCAGTTTTATTTGTTTTGTAAATTAGTTTATCGTGATTAATACTGTGTGAATATGGTGGACTTTTTACTATACAACTTCCCACAGATTGTCCTATTAAGGTTCAACTGTGAAGATTTTCTGCCAAAAGTTCCCGAAATGCATCTCACCAATGCATTTCGATCTAAATAACTTCAGAAGAAGAAATATACCACTGAATTGGCTATATTTCAGAGTAATAAATGGACATAGATAAGCAATAGTGTGTTAACCCACACTGGAGAAATTTTGAGTAAATCGTGTTTTAAAAGCAGGAGCGCCATTTTATGTCAACTTTTTTTTAGGTTCAATATTTAGTTACATATTTAAGCAATGTTATAAGGTAAACACACAATTAAAAAACGTTCCTTAACTCTCAATAAATCGTTCTGAATCAATAACTTAATTTTGTGGGTTAACATGTATTGCTTATATGCGTCCAAATATACTACTACGGCTATATGGACTAAGTTTCCTTCTGCCTTCTCCGAAAGAGGTAAACTTCAACAAAAAAAAAACCTATTACCTACTATGTCTAGTTAATCACGGAAAAGATCAAGAGAAAAACAACTAAAGACTTGGCTCCGGCCTTGACAATATCGGATTTTGAATTTACTTAAGACTTGGCTGTATGGCTCAATAGCCCTCGCCTGTCCCAGAAGGGGCGAACATAAAAAACAACAACAATTGGACATAGATAAGCAATAGTGTTAACCCACATTGGAGAAATTTTTAAATCGTGTTTTAAAATCATATCGTGATTTTGTTTCAGCATTTTTTTATGTTTAATTTTTTTTTTGGTATTTAAACAATGCAATAAGGTGAACATATAGTTAAAAAACGCTCTATAACTCTCAATAAAGCGTTTTGAATCAATAACTTAATATTGTGGGTTAACATGTTATTGCTTATTTGCGTACAATTAATCTGAGTGCCAATTACCACACCATCTTACACCTAAAAAAAAAAACAATTGTTTGCGATTTTAATTCTCGATTTCTCGCCTTTTTTGCTTGATTGATTCACATTTCACAATCTTACATAGAATTTTATTGCAAATAATTGTTGTGATGTGACTTGTGAGGTACCTACTTATCAATGAATAAAAAATGTAGTTGGAATTAATAAATAATACTCAAAAAATTCTTTTTACCAGGTGGATCCACCTACCTATAGAAAATAATGGAAACAATGGATTTAAATGAATTAATTGGTGCAAATCAATCAATAAAAATAGTTCCTTCAATTGAAGATTCTTTACGTGCTTCTGGACTTAACGTAGACCTTGAAGATAACTCAAAATTGTGGTTTGAACAACTACAAAGATTATGGAGAACTTGGAAGAAAAGTACCAACGTCGAAAATCGCATAGAAATAATTTTCGAGTCTACAGTCGATCCATTTCGAGTAGCTTTAATTTATGTTATTAAATGTCAAGATTTCAAAGACTGTAAACCTAAAACATTACCTTATTTTATAATAGAAACTTTGCAAAAATGGTCACTCAAACATGGAATATCTCCTGAAGATTCATTAAAACTACCCGCTTTTCATGTTGGAAATCAACAAAGAAGCCAGAACTTTTTGAATCTTATCCTCAAAACATATCAGGTCACTACAATCAAGGATACCATTTTGCCCATTGTAAAAGATATGATTAAAAATGATAACTGCAAGCAAGCTTCTCAAGTTGTAATAGCAATGGACTTATGTAATGACATACAAGTTCAGGATTTATTGTTCCCGCTAGTTTTGCAAGATAAAACTCCTATGATTGATGATTATTTAACTGAATGTCCAGGTCAAGTTACACCTTTTTTACAGTTTTTGGATGGTTTACTTGACAAAAAAACAACATATAGAGAGTATGCACAAACATATATTGAAGATTACAAAATAAGTCATGTGAAATATGAAAAAATACATTCTAAGCCACTTGGGAAGTTCTTAGCTCGATTATGTAAAAAATTTAATGTTTCTATTGAAACTTGTAAGAACTTAAGTAGAAACAGGACAACACATGGATTGAGATACTTAATACATAAGAAATATCAGGATCACACTGTAAGTTCATCGGAATGGGACGATTTAGTCCAAGATTCTTTAAGACAAAATCCTGAGTCAGCTCTGGAATTTATTGAAATGCTACTTGATTATGACAAACAGGAAGCATTAAAATGGGTAAAGTATTTAAAAATTAATGAAAATGACTTTCCTGTTGCTCTTAGAGAAGTGTCTTTAAATGAGACTGAACCAACAGAAGATGAAAATTGGGATTCAGAATTTGATCACACTGATTATTACAAATTATCAATACCTGAGGATCATGTTGTGTTAATTGACACTGCAGATAAATTTGATGAATTGATAATTTTTCTTGTAGATAATTGTGATGTTGTCAGCATTGACTGTGAATGGAAACCATCATTTGGTGCAACTCAGTCACGAATTGCTATAATTCAAATAGCTACAAGTGATAAAGTTTATATAATTGATACCATTAAATTATGCCAGCAAGATTATATCCATCTCTGGTTTAAGTTTGACAAATCCTTTTTGGGAAATGCGGAAATAATTAAATTAGGATTTGGTCTTGAACAAGACCTTAGAGAAATAAAGGCATCGGTAGTAGGTCTAAGTAACATAAGAGTTAAAGGAGAGGGCTTATTAGATTTAAACCTGCTGTGGAAAACTCTTATTGAAAGTGGGCTCTCTTTGCCTAGCGGAAATGACATTGAAAGCAAAGGTTTAAGCTCCTTGGTTCAAATATGTTTTGGTTTACCACTACAAAAGTCTGAACAATGTTCAAATTGGGAAATAAGACCATTGAGAAGGACACAAATCAATTATGCTGCTCTAGATGCCCATGTTCTGATTCAGATATATGGGTATCTTCAAAAATTATGTTTAGAACAGGGAATAGATTTTGAAGAGGTCAGCAATAATGTTATGGTAGAAAATAAAAACAAATGTAAGAATAAGAAAAAATTAAAAGTTGCTACCAGAATTCAATTGTCACTGATTGAAAACCAAATTTGTAATCCTGAAAAGTCAATTCAAAATGTAAAGTTCTTTGTGGAGCCCAGCTTGTCAAGTTTGCTAGCTTACTTAAGATATTGTGGTATAGATTCTGAAGTGGTTTTAACAACAATGCTCTGGCACGATGTTATAAACTTAGCTATATCTGAAGAGCGGTTCATATTAGTAGGGAAACATAAAATTACACCAACTCGAAACTATCCTCAGAGTTCTATATTATATTTAGGTATAGATTGTTTAAAAAATCAAATGCAAAAAATATTTAATACTTTTCACATAAAATTGCAAGAAAGTGACATTTTGAGTCGCTGTATTTACTGCAATAAGAAAAAACTCAAACAGTTACCTGCAGAAGAAGTTACCAAGATCTGTGATGAGTATCAATACTATCAATCAGGTTTAAAAGTGAACTCCTTTGCAAGCGACTGTGATTATGACGACAATTATGAAGAGTATTTGGAGGATTCAGACTGTGATGCAGATTTGTATCAGATAGTTAAAGCTCCTCAATGTACAACTAGCGAAGGAATGCAAATTCAAGTTACTATAGATTCAGATGATGTGCAAGGACTTGCTTCTTCCCATAAGCCTGCAATACTGTGTGAGGCATGTGGCCAGTTATATTCAGATGAAGGAAAGTTGGTGAGATCCATCAAAGATGTAGTTTTAAGTATTTTGAATTAGTAATAATTATTGCCCATATTTTTTATTAATAGTAAAGACTAAGGGGGACATTTTGCATTAATTTAAATCTATACTAATATTATAAAGCTGAAGAGTTTGTTTGTTTGTTTGAACACGCTAATCTCAGGAACTACTGGTCTGATTTGAAAAATTATTTCAGTGTTAGATAGCTCATTTATCGAGGAAGGCTATAGGCTATTATCATCACGCTACGACTAATAGGTACGGAGCAGCAATGAAAAAAATGTTGCAAAAAACGGGAAAAAATATCCTTTTTGAGAGCTTCCGTTGCGTACGCTGCGTAAACGATTAAAGTTTCGCAAAAATCATGTATGACAGAATTGTTTTCCTTTAAAATTTCTACAAAGAAGTCCGCAACAGCATAATATGTCTATCTTTTAAGGTTGGCTCACTAACCTTTTTCATGCTAACCAAATTTGTTCTAAAATAATGCATTATTTGCGAAGGTGTTTTTATAAACATGATATTAATCCTTATCCAAATAAATTACGTTATTCCTCACAAGTATTTAATTTAAAACAAAATTGCCCTTTACATCATTCGATTTCAATGAATATCTTAGGAGATATTGCAGTTTTAAAATAACATCGCAGCAAAATAATATCAAGTACTGCACGCGCATTTATGATGTGCAAGGCCCGGCGGGCAGTCATGAGGGGGAAGGGCGGTGGCCCCAGTAACAGCCTGTTCCCACTTGTCGGACGTTGGATCCGGATTTTAATCGGATGTCGGCGCCGGTCGACATTTGTCTGCTGTCGGACACGGTCGAAGCTGGCGCCAACAAAACAACTGCTTGCCGCGATCTGTATAATAATTAAGGCGCGCGATCGTAGTGACGCGACGCACGCACGGGCGCCGCCGGGCTGAACAAGGGGTGGCGGGGAGAGGATTGTCGGCCCCGACATCCGACAAGTATGAACAGCGCCATACTAACTCATAGGCGACCGAGATCCGATACGATTTTTTTCCGGGCGTAGAGGGCTCGCAAAACAGCCGACATTTCTTGTCGGCGACGACACAAAATCTGTTTCCGACAAGTGTGAATAGCTCCATATAAAATGTTCTGCCACTGGAGCATCCGATGCCGAATCCGGGCCCGACACCCGACAAGACTGCCGCGCGGCTCAGGCGACGTTGTATACAGTAAATTAGGCTACTGGAGTTCCTGCGAGAATTTCGAAACTCACGCGGGTGAAGTCGCGGAGCACAGCTAGTTACAATAAATATAAAAGTCAAATCTATAAAAGTTAAGGTAAACTAGAGGTATTAATTTTTAACTATTAATTTTTTTTTTATATTGATGTTTATATTTTGATGCAAAAAATAATGAATGGACTTCACAATCACCAAATAAACATTTCTAGTTAAAACTTTAAATTTTAACAGATAATATGCAATCCAAAAACTGTCAATATAATGTCAAATTCTCAGTTTTCAGGTGATTGTAAAACAGGTCTTAAGCCCACCCGCATTACACTGACTAGATTTTATTGTAATCGAAAAATTGTAATGTAATTGGCTACTTGACAAAAAATTTTTTTTTAGTCCGTCGTGTAGATTAGTAAAAAATATTAGACACGTATTTTTTCTTTTTTTACGTACTCAAAAAATAACAGAGATACATTGAGTTGAAATTTCGCGTGACGTCACAATTCAGTGCGGTTTGTATGGCGCTTATAATGAATATTGACGTCACGAGCCCCCCACCCTAAACTTTAATGCGCTTTATCTATGTTCATTTTCATTAAATTGGAAAAGCAAAAAATACGTGTCTATTATTTTTTTATTTTCTAACTGACGGACTAATTAGAATTTTGATATTCATACCTTGGAGAATACCCAATTGTATTAAAAACATTTCAATTTTATTTTTGGTGGTGCTTAATTACAGTAAAATGAAATTAACTGTTGTTAGTTTTTGCCAGCTCATTTATTTGTTATATATTATATTAAATTGTAATAATAAAAATTGATTGTATTTTGTATTTAAGTAGGTATATATCGCTCATTTGGGGCGACACAAGTGCAAATTTGTAAATTTTACACTACGCCAGTTATCGTAACACTAGTGAAGATTCTTAATTTTTCTTGCACATAAATGATAATGCCCATCTCTATATTTTATTTTTGTAATTTGAACCCTGGGCTTGAAAATAGACTCCTTTATTTTAATAATTTTGGTGTAATTACTAATTAGGTCAGATTCCTATTTTCTGCAGTTGTGTCACTGTCGCTCCAAATGAGCGATATTATAAATGCCTATCAAAAAAATTTAAAAAAAATTATTGTTACCTACTTTTAAAATAAAATATTATATTTGCACTTTTTTTGTAATAAATCTACCTCCTTTTTGTCAAGTGCATTACTTTTCAAGTTGAGTTGATCCAGTTCTAAATCCGGGAAGCCTTTCAACGTTGTTAGTTTGTTATTTTCTAAGGATAATATCTGAAACAAAAATACGTTGTATGTAAATTATAATTAAAACTATATCGTACCTAAACAAATATAGAATACCCCAGTAAAACAATATGACAAATTTGTCGTGTTTAGGTGGTTCCTGAAAAAGTTGTTTGGGCCCCCTGGGGCCGTATTTTTGAATCGTTCGAATTACTTTAACCACAGATAACCCACGGAATCGCGAATTCACATGCGAATACTCATACATGTTTTAAGCATTCACATGTGAATCATTCAATTCCGTGTGCGAAAAGTAATTCGAGCGATTCAAAAATTCGGCCCCTGAATATCAATTTTTGAATCGCTCGAATATCTTAAGTGAGATCAATTCACATGTGAAATTCAATTCACTGAATCCCATTTTGTCATATTTTTGAATCATTCGAATGCAGTGTTGCTGTTTTCTGAAACTCCTTTACATTTGTTTAATTTGACGCAGAATACCTATTTAAAAACCGGGAGGTAAATTTCATAGATTTTCATAAAACGGTACTTAATCGGACTTAAAACGAAACGTTCTTGATGTTGTCAAATTATGAAAATGGCATTATTCATGTGCAATGAAATTTCAAAAATACAATTTCACGCATTCGCATGCGAATCTTGCGATTCCGTGTGTGAATAGCAATTCGAGCGATTCAAAAATGGCCCTAATCGACAATGGGCATGTTGACTATATTTTTTTTAGTCCGTCTTGTAGATTAATAAAAATATTGAACACTTATTTTGAAGTGAAGTGGATTATTATTATTATTATTGAGTTGAAATTTCGCGTGACGTCACTAACCGGCGCAGTTTGTGAGGCGGCTTATACCGGTTTGTGACGTCACGAGCGTAGTGCGTGTAGCGTTTACCCTAAACTTTCATTTATTTGAAAAATCAAAAAATACGTGTCTTGTTTTTATTTTCTAACTGACGGACTAATTAGAATTTTAATTTTAAAAAGTCAACACCCTATTTATGCGGCGCGCCTCTTCTGGCTATACTATCATATTGTGGGTATTCTCGCTGCTCAGAGACGGGGTGCTGCGACGTTGAGGCAACGGCGAGTCGGAGGCGAAGAAGTGCTCCTGCCTCGTCTCGTACGTTTGTCTAAACTCTAAGGCCTTTTGCACAGTATGTATAAGAAAATTTCTTGTAAAAGAAATGAACTAGTAGGTATGCGCATGTCTTATCCGACATAAGAGTTTTTGCAATATGTATGGTCTCATATAATAATAATCACAGCGACTGGATGTCTTATAAGACACAAGAAAATTTCTTATAATGTGCAAAAGGCCTAACGGCGACATATTGGATGACAAGGAGGTATACGTATAATCATCTAGGCAAGCTTCTCCTCATAATTATGACAGTGCACGCCACGGCTCCGACTCTATATAAGTATACTAGCTGTCCCCCGCGATTTCATCCGCGGTAATTTCAGAGTTCCCGCGGGAATTCCGGGATAAAAACTATCCTATCTTTGAAGTTGGGCCAAATACAACATAGTGACCAAATTTCATCATGATCGATTCAGTAGTTTCAGAGTCCATCGCGGAAAAACAACGTGCCACGTGATTTATATATATTAAGATAGGGATTGACAGACAATCCCTGAACTTATCTGGTCAACTAGTATAACCGCTTTCTACCGCGAGTGGAGATCAATCTACAAAATCCTATTAGCATTCTTATTGTTCTATATCCTACGAAAGATTCATCAACTATCATATTTCACTAACGCTTGGTTTTTATGAAGTATCTTTTCTTACATACCTTACAATGTGCCAGCATTACCAAAGAAGGTAAAATTTTAGAACTCAAGCTTTGATTAGACAAATCGACATCATGACAATAACTGTAGTATTGCAAATGAGGTAGACTTATAATAATTTCATTAAATTTAATTTTTAGTTGCAAACCATTTTTATTATAGTCATCAGTCAACTGTTTCTCTATACTCCATTTGGATATCAGGTGATCGTAATAGCCTGATCGCAATTTGTCTATATGTTTTAACGTATGTAAATTTGCAATAACTTCCTCATGATAAAGTTTTGCATCAATGCAATGTAAGAACACAGTAGTGGTTAGAAGAGTACCTGAAAAATGAAAATCCTGTAAAAACAATCTAAAAGTGTGGACAAATCTCACGATTGTTGCCAAATGAGCATCTTTGTATACTAGCTATTCCCCCCCGCAGTTCCTCCAATTTTACCCTTGAGGGCAAATTACAAAAAAACCTTGAAATATAAGCCGATTTTAACTTTAAAACTTAGGTATGATGGTTAGACTTTGATTTCGGCAAGCTTGAAGGGACAACTTGCGCAGTCTATTCTATAAAATCAAATGTTAGTGGCGGTAATGGTGAAAAGTGTCATAGCAATTTTGCAACCGTCCACTTCCTTGACAGACTTGATATGACCCGTGTTGTGTGTGCCGTGTGTACCAGAGAGAATATTTTTTAATTAGGTAAAGTTACATTTGTTATCAGGCTCCATTGCTAGTAGTTCGCGGCACGATTCAAGTTGTGTCTTCAATTCCTCAACAACTGGTTGGGAGTAATCCTTTTGGAATCTAATTCCACTCTTACCAACGTACTGCAATGGTCCATATTTTTCGCACTTTATAACTTTAGTATCCCCACTATCGGCTAAATATTCTACCTGCGAAATACAATAAATAGACGATGAACTCATGGAATAGATGAATACTTTTCTATGTTGGTTAAAAACATCTCTAAAGTATCAAGACCAATTCATCGCCAACGGTTAAAAACTAAATATTCCTTAATCAAAGGCAGCGCCAATTTAATTTTTTTTCCAATATTACATTTATAACCGTTGAAGTAATTTGAAATCCTTCGGCCGCCAACGACGTAACCAGTTCCACGCAACGTAACCACTACTACTTACCGGTTTTGATTGGCTGACCAAGTCCACCATTCGCTACTTATGTAGTTTTCTATGTGTTAACTATTGTAGAATGTCAATACCCTAATACCCGTACCTACTATTGTATAACGCTCCGAGTGTTGCTTAAGTATATAAATTAATACGATTATGTCTAGTTACTAAGTAATTAGTGTTGTTGACGAACGTCGGTATTTAGATAAACCTATAAAGGTTTTTTAACACCTTTAATAATTAATTCATAAACGAAAGAATACTGTATATTTACTTAAATAAATAAAAGTAAAATAAATTGGCAAGGGGGGCTTTACGTAGGCGGCCGATGGGATTTGAAAGATGCAATTTAAAAAATTTAAGGACTTATTTATTTTGATTGAATTGTTAGAAAAGATTGTCTTGAATGTAATAAATTTTTCATCCTATAAAAGTTCCGTATAAGGTTAATTTGAAGTTTATCATCATAATATCAGCTAATGACTTTGAGAAAAATTCCAAGTTTTATGAAAGCTTGCGCGGAGGCAGATTAATGAAATAATGTCTTATTTCTGCAGTACAACTTTACCTTAACATTTAAATCTTGGGTTACTGCTACATTATGGTTTAAGATCCACAAGTTGTCATACTGATATTTTGTGCAAGAATACCAATCGCCATATACAAGTATATTATTGAAGTAAAGTTTTGTTTTAGTTTTCACAAACTCCTTGTTAACATTTTGGTTGAAAGCAACGGTAGTTTTTGATGGTGACACAGTACATACAACTGGATGTGTGACGTTTTTAACAGCACCTATAACAAAAAAATACGCCATATTAGTACAGACAGCATCAAAAATGTAAACACTTTTTGCAGTTGTTGATCTTTATTACTATTGCAATAAGACTCAATTGTTGTTAAGTGATTAAATATTTTTGATGCTGATTATGCACGCGCAGAAGTAGTATAAGCGCATGAAAACTTCCAATGTGTATTTTTTGGCAAGGTAGTTGACGTAGTACGTAAAATTTTAGCGATCGCGATATTACCAAAACAAAATAGTGATATCGCATAGGTATATATCGCATATTTCCAAAAGAAATACTAGATTTCTTTGATAACCAATAACCAACATTACCTTCTAAATAAGAGTTGAATCGTCATTTTTAAAATAATCAGCACGATAATATTCATTTCATATTTGACATTTCAAAGTTTTTATTTTCACAATTTAGCGGGATCGCGCTATTTTTGAATGATATTACATAAACGGAATAGGGATGTTGACTACTTTTGAAAATCAAAATTCTAATTAGTCCGTCAGTTAGAAAATAAAAAACAATAGACACGTATTTTTGCTTTTTTAAATAAATTAAAATATACAGAGATAAAGCGCATTAAAGTTTAGGATGAGGAGGTCGTGACGTCACTAACCGCAAAACCGCCATGCAAACTGTCAGAATAGTGACGTCACGCGAAATTTCAACTCAATATATCGCCGTTATTTTTTGATTACATAAAAAAAGAAAAAATACGTGTCCAATATTTTTTAATAATCTACAAGACGGACTAAAAAATAAAAATTAGTCAACATGCCCATTGTGAAATGTCACATATTTCTTTTGAGATCTCTTTTGATCCTGACGCTCGTTAAAACCTGTTCAAAGATTAACCAACATTATCTTCTAAATAAGAATTGAATCGTCATCTTTAAAATAATCAGCACGATATGAAATTGCTTAAAATATTTGATAATTTCGTCATGATTATGACATGGCGCGATCGGTCCCCAGGATCTCTAATGTCTCTGCTGTGAAAAAACGAAAACGCTGACTACGCACAGCCAACGTACCTCTAATAGTAATTTTGTACATACACACTACTACTACTACTACTACTACTACTATCGCTCGTTTTCATTCTTACGCATCCGTCATTTTGCCTTGCCGAAATCCTTTTAATTACACAAGATTAGATTTTTTTAATACAAGTCGATCCCCGCGGTTTTACTCGCGTTAATTTCCCGTTGCAATTCTAGTATTAAAGCAACTCTATGTTAACTTAGGATCACTGTAGCTTTTTATATGTCAAAGAATTTTTACAATTAGCTTTTGAGTTTATCCATACAAATAAAATGAAATAATAAATAATAATATTATTAGAATAGAAAACACTGAGTATAATGATAAATAATGTAATAAAGGCCAAATTCCTCATCCACTCCATTTTATGATGAATTGTGCCGTGTGCGGGATCTTCGTATGTCTTGTCTTTACATCTCTCACTCTGGCCACGAGCGCCTGACTTTTCTTCTTTTATTAGAAATTTAATAATAAATTGCTTACCCAACAACCATCTCTGATAGAACCACGCACTCGTATCATCTGGGTCAGTAAACGCGGCATTCAATACCAATTTCAACTCATGTTTGTGATGACTATCCTGTATTGGTCGCCCACCTGTTGACATCACAAACATAAATTACTGGATGCATAGGATTAATTATATTAATTGGTGACTAAAATCTTTTATGGCCACACTCCGTCTAAAAGTTCAATTAGTTAAACGCCAATTAACACTAATTCAATGAACGTCCCTGAGTGCGGCAGTTTAGTTTTTAAATCTTTTCTTAAAATAGAGTAGGTAATCATTAAAACGACGTGCGGCTGTAACCTTCTTTGTTTTACTTTTTGAACGGTTTTTAAAAACATAGATGCAAGTTTACATATTTAAGTTAAGGTATACAGGATGAAAGGTTAAACAAGGGTTAATCTTCTTTTCGTAAGTACATATTGTATTTAATGCCAGATGTGACACGAAATAAACCCTACTGGGTTTTTGTGTCTGACCTTGTAAAAATTTTGTACTTTTCTGTTAGTAAATAAATTAAAAAAGGGGACTCATTGAATACCCTCTATCAAATATTTAATTCTCGTTTCAAACAAAAAAAAGCATAATATACCTACCTAATGTCAACCTTTGAGTAAGTAGTCACCTGCATCCTGAGCATTTTGATAAGGTTTTCTCTTGATATATCAGCATTTTTTATTGCATTTTTTTAATAGTCACAAGTAGGCATGAACTATTGAGAGCTTGAATATTATAGGTATGTCCTTCGTTTAAATTTACACAAGGTGTGTTCCATGCAAGTAAAACCACAAAAAACAGCTTTGATATAACTAGTTACCTTTTACGTCAGGATACAATTCTGTCAACAATTTACTTCTATAGTGCCATGCTGAGTAATTTGAGAAATTTTCATACAACTTTTCCGTAGTAAACTCAAATTCGTCTTTTGATGGCTTGCACTGGCTCACAACAAATCTTCTATAATCCCATGTATGAACTGTTCAATAATATTAATCGATTAATAATTATTATTATTTACAACCAATTTTTAACCGATTTTCAAAAAAGGTGTTCTCAATTCAACTGTATGTTTTTTTTTATTATTACACCTAGGTAGGCTATGTAATAAGTTATCATGTAGCCCAATTATGCTTAAATACCAATATCTGGGAGGCCTAGCTTCGCTCGTAGCGCTATCTGTTTTTAAGTAGAAAAGCAGTACCAAACACTCATTATTCATTGCCTGAAAATACGGATAAAACGACGTTTTTTAAAAATGAAACCTAGCTAGATCGATTAATCGCCCCCGTAATCCCCTGCATTCTAAATTTCAATTTCAAATCGTTGGAGCAGTTTCCGAGATTCCGAGTATAGAGATAGTAGTAAAGTAGAAAAATAGATTGATAAAGTCGTCTTTTTTGCTATAAAACTTTATAACTGAATTGGTGTCACACGCCAAAAGGTAAAAATTATTTTAAAAACAAATAAGTATTTACATAGCTACGAAACTCACAGTTTCTTTCATCAAGTTTGAGATATGTGTTGCACAAAATAAGTTCCTTATTCCAATCAGGATCAGGTCTATTTAAGAGTACCCACTCTCTTTGATGCCAGGCCCCATAAGATTTAGGATTGGTTTTCAAACAATATTCAGTCAAATTCAGTTCATCATCATACAGTTTTTGAAGTGTCTGTTCACTTTCATTTTTCCTGAAAACCCCATGAAAATATTTGGATTAATTGATGTAAGTACAGTATAAAACAAGATACATTTTTTTAATGCAATAATTGCCAGAATGAGTTGAATTTTATTTTTGTGACAGTTATTTTATCTCAGATATTATGCTTTTCACAAAAGTAAATTTATTGACTGCAGCATAACAATGTATTTAACATATTTAAGTTTTTTTGTGCTGTAACAGCATATTGGGATTGAAGGAATATAACTAAGTGAAATCATAATAAATATTATAATTTACTCAGATGGTAATTTTCTACTAACCTTACTAATATTATAAACGCGAAAGTTTGTATAAATGGATGTAGGTATGGATGACTGTATGTTTGTTACTATTTCACGTAAAAACTACTGAATGGATTTTAATGAAACTTTATAATAATAATATAGCTTATACACCAGTTTACACCATCAGAAATTAACGTAGGTAAAACCACTTGGAACAGCTAGTTATTTATAAATTTATAAAAAGTTAAAACATATTATAGTGATTGGTGAACAATTCTAATCTACTCAGATTATTATAAATTACTAAATCACTTGCTAGTTGATGCAACTAGACAAATCTATTTTATTTACCTTATAATTACAATAATATCTCTTCTTATATTCCATAATGTGTATATATCAGGGTTGGACAAAAGCATTTTTCCTGTAAGCTCCAATAACTCATTGTCCAGTTCATCCAACTTTCTCTACAACATAATTATTATAATATATTCAATCATACAGATTAAAATAAACTATGTTAGATTTAATATTATCTTTTACAAAAAAAAAGGAAGTACCCATAGGTAACATAATAAAAAAATGTGAGTATAGATGAGTCATGTTATCACAAACAAGTCTAAAGAAAATTATACAAAATATTTTATTATATTACCTATATAATATCCCACCAAAAACATAAATGTAAAAAAGGAGAGCCAAGTTCAATACAAAAATTATGCTTGGCTGTGGGCTTCGCTGCAAAAAGAATGGAGATCTAAATGAGTGCAAAGTTGTATGCAAAATCGAAATATGTATTTATAGGAACAAAATAACATTATGAACAAGTATTAAACTCTATTTCTTTGCTTTATTGGATACCTTAACAATTGCTGTTATTTAAAAATGTGACATCTTAAAGTAGGTTAGATTTGACTTGGCCAGTTTTCATTACATCAGTCATTTTATAAAGATATTAAGCATATTTAATAATTTTTTTTTTATTCTGATGAAAACTGGTCAAGTTAAATCTAACCTATTTTAAGATCTCACATTTTTAAATAGCAGCAATTGTTATAGGTTGTTAAATTATAATGAAATATAAATAAAATCGAATGCAAAATCAGTCTAGTACCTTAAGTCATCAGTCAAATTAAATTCTAAATAAACAATTTACATATCAATATTTTTATTTTTCTTCTTAAAGGTCACACTCGGCGCTCGCTCGTTTGCGAAATGTAAAAAGTCAACCCAACCCAATCAAAAGCCTAACTATGTCTGGCTTTATCCGGACACCTGGCAACCCTACTTCAGCGGATGACATCCATTAACTGACCATCAATTTGGAGCTTAAGCCAAGTTTGAGTAGCATTATGAATTTGCACAAGGCAAGGTGTGTAAGCAATAAGCATCATAGCAATTTGGGATCCATCCTTTCTTGAGGACAGTTGTGATCTTAAACAACTACACAAGTACCTTGTATTTTTAGTTACCTTGTTCTGTATTTTTTGCATAACATTTTTAAAAACTTTCAGTTTTTCCTGTCTCTCTTTTTCTTTTCTTGCTTTTTCTTCCTCTGAAGTGCGAACTTTTACTCTTCCATGCTAAAATAGAGAAATTTAAAATTCCAAGTACCACTAGTAATTAACGACAAATCAAATACTATATAACTGTTCCCCACGGTTTTACCCGCGGTAATTTCGGAGTTCCCGCGGGAATTCCGGGTTACACTATAGCTGTTACTCACGGATAATGTAGCATTCTAATGATGAAATAATTTTTGAAATCGGTGTAGTTTTTTCGTAAAAAACAAACAAAAATACAAATCTTTCCTCCTTTCATTAGTCGGATAGATTAGGTAGTGAACTTACCATTTTTATAAAGAACTTTGAAGATTCTTCAATCAAGATTTAGGTTTCACTGTTCAAGTGGTAAATAAACGCCAGTAAGTGGTAAGGTAATACATAAATAACTAGTAGTCTAGTACCTATCCATTTACTTTAATTTAAACAATCCAAAAAAAAAATTACAAACTGTGACAAATCACAAAAATCACAATTTGGGAACGAAACACAAATTAAATTAAAGGAACGGAAATCGGAATTAATAATTATCAGTATTGGACACAAATTAACTAGGTATTGGAAATTGGAACACAAATTAACTAGACATATGTCTAAAGATTGGAATTAATATGTGATTTTTTTTTTGTTTAATTAACTACTTTTGAAGAAGGCAAAGGAATATAAGTTCATATAGCCAATTCAGTTGTGTTTTATTTCTTCTGAAGTTATTTATGTACATCGAAATGCACTGGTGGGATGCATTTCGAATTTTCGATGCTTTACCGGAACTTTTGGCAGCAACCCTTCACAGTTGGACCGTAATAGGATTAAAACGATAACCTCCCGATGAACGCGGTTTCCACACACTGTTCATCAATAATGGATCAAAATCCACCACATTCACTTAATACTAAACACGGTAAAGTAATTCGATATTTCGCGATAGATTGCCTTAATAGAAGAGAAGAAGAAGAAGAATAATCGTCTCTCTTTCCTTCTCCGTTAGTGTTGTCCGTATTGGAACAATTTACATCGACAAACAAAATTTAAAATTAAAATGCTACTAATATTATAAACGCGAAAGTTTGTAACTATGGTTGGATGGATGGATGTTTGTTACTCTTTACGCGTTGTTTGTACGCAAAAACTACTGAATGGATTTAAATGAAACTTTACAATAATATAGCTTATATATCAGATTAACACATAGGGTACTTTTTATCCCGGAATTCCCGCGGGAACTCTGAAATTAAAGCGGGTGAAACCGCGGGCACAACTAGTAACGAAATATTTTTTGTGGCTACTGTTTTAATTTAAACCAAAATATAATATAAAGTTACCTGTGTATTATTGACATAACAATTAAAAAATATGCTATTCTACGTTCTTACCCCAAGGGATTCCCTACTAATACTATAAATGTGAAAATAACTGTATGTCATCATAAAATTTTGTACACACTTTGCAGAGGTACAGAGAAAGACATATGGTACTTTTTATTCCGGAATTCATGCAGGAACTCCGAAATTTCCGCCGGTGAAACCGCGGGAACTGCTAGTAATGAATAATTCTAGCCTTCGTTACGATTGTTTCGAGTCAACTTAAACTATTCCGTGTCACCCATCTCACCGAGCTTTAAAAACATCGTTTGGAAACATTACACCGGTGCTAACGGGGTGCACACCGAAACCACGAGTTTCCATGAAGTGTGAATATTTTTGACGAGATTTTAGCGGAAATGGAAGTCTGTTTTATTTCTTTGTATTACAATTTTTTTTTAATCAGGTTCACATTGTGTAAACGTGGTGGAATGAAGAATTACTTGCCCATTCGCCCCCCCTTTTTTTTGACCCAGAGAAAATGCACCATGCATACTACCGTCCCCGGGCCGGGGCGATGGTTATGTGGGACTCCGCCCTGAAAAGGGTGACCTACCCACTAAAAACTCTGGGGTGTTCCTCCTCCGCGCCTGTTGCCGGGGCCACGGGAATCGCTCTCGCATGCTCCGCAGCCCCGACAGCGCCAGCCCGTATCCGGGCTCCTCCTCGAGGGGCAAAAACCCCCTCAGAATGATGACGATGCGTCGGAACACACGACGCACCGCCATCCTCCCATCCCTTCTCGGGGACCTTGTGCAAAGGACGCTGGTCGGGCCCATAACCGGCGCTCGAGGTCCCCTGTGACGGGTCAGGTCCGTGGCCCCGCCGCCCACCACGACGGCCGCAGAGGGTAAGGAGG
This sequence comes from Zygaena filipendulae, assembly GCA_907165275.2. Lineage (NCBI taxonomy): Eukaryota > Metazoa > Arthropoda > Insecta > Lepidoptera > Zygaenidae > Zygaena > Zygaena filipendulae. Next base: position 8,854,700 of record OU015649.1, read on the forward strand.
GCCGACTAGCTCCGCGCCAGCACTCCCCTCCCCCCGCAGCCCCTCTACATCGCCAATCACCGGGGCGGCCCCGTCGAGGCCGCAGAGGAAAAACACCTCCACGGCCTCTAACCCTCAGCCGCGGTGCTCCCCAAGCCACTGCAGCCCGCCTCAGTCGCGCCGCCGCTCCGAAGGGCGACGACGCCACCTACCCGGGCCGCCTCATCACGGGTTTCCCCGAAAACCCGGAGAAGCAGCCCAGTGGCCTCGAGCTGGGCAGCGCCGGGAGAAGCTCAACCATCGCTGCAAGCCGGCTATTCTGGCCCCGCCTCAGGGCCCTCTTAGCTTCACCGTGGGTGGGAGTCCACGGTTACTAAGCCCCCCGCCACGACAAGGCGAGGACCCAATTCGGGGGGGCCATTCGTCCCCTAACACAAGAAAAAAAGAAAGAATTATTTCAATCGTTAAGTCAATTAGTTTCTAAGATATAGAATTTTTAAGTGATCTCGCGACTCAGAACAATAACTATCGCGGCGACCGGCCCGCATTCAATGCGCGTGTCTTAAGACAGCATCGCTCAGTGGCCTAATTTTCGTAATAAAATCTGAGCGATATCGCTGCGATTCAGCTCTCAAAACGGGTTTTGCTATTCTCGTAACAAAAATTTTCTTAAAGTAGAAACGATCCTATTGTGAATAGTGATTTAGGTATTCTGTACTAATATATTAAAATTGATTAATATTATTATGATTCTTATGCTATGTATTGTGATTCTTAATTTAAATAATTATACCAATGTTTATTAAAGTGATTTAAATTGCATTTCCATGGCCAATTCATATTTAATAACTGGCAACATTGTGAATTCATAGACTGTAGAGTAAATAAAATGTTATTTGAGATAGCGGGAAAAACGCGCGGGAGAACATGTTTACATAATGGCAGCAACAAAGGATCGGATCAGTGGTGCTGGTGATTTCCTAGATGGAAGACATCATAACATCGAAAGTTAAGTATTGGTAGACAGTTTTGGCTCTATTTAATGCTTGTAATAATAATTGTGATTACTGTATTGTTCTTATAAAATATACGGTTCAAGCTTAACTTTAGCTTCAGAGATTTGATTACTTTGTGCGTAACATGTTTTGAGATTCCTATTGCTTATCTATACTGGCTTTGATTATTATAGAATTTGATACAAATTATATCAAAGAGTTTTTATTATAATTGGTAATACAGACACAAAGGAATAGTTTTGTTAAAATCAGGTTGTTTTATTTACTAGGTATCCTTACTAATGCTAATAAATTAACACTATCGAAGTCCGATTGACGAATCGCTTTAGCGTAAATTCGTATTCGCGTATGAAAGTCGAACGTAAATCGAATTTGAACTTTTCGCTTTCGATATTCTGCAAATTTTTGACGTGTTTGCTCGATAGATTCGAAACGATTAGATGTCAAAATTTGCGACTGGGGAGTCGTTGAACAAAAGTTCCTTTTTTAGTAGTTGTGCATTTTTGAAAGTGGGTTTTGCGTTTTATTTACAAGTGAAATTGAAATTATCTTTCATAAATTATACCTATATTATATTTTAACATGAGTTTAGGCATGTCATGGCTTCTTTTAGATCTTTACTGGAAAGGCCTTATGGTCATCTACGGGCTGTAGATTATTATTATAAAACAACATAATTAATAGTACTTATTAGTACTTAAAACACAAGTACACAACGTCAACAACTCACTTTTACGATATGCTTACATTAATTCTATCTATTACAGATTTTATGATAAATTTAAAATATCTGGCATTATAGGCTGTATTGATGGGACACTTGTGGCCATTATTAGGCCTACATTATATGAAGAATGGTATTTCAATAGAAAAGGATACTACTCATTAAATGTAATGATAGTAAGTGTACCTACTTTGTATGTATAGATGAAAGTAATCATTGTGCATTTACCTATTACATGTTTGTCAATCAATCACATCAAGTAATCAAAACAGATGATAATTGGCACAGTTAACTAATTCATTATTGTATTTTCAGATATGTGATGCAAACCTTAATATATTGTGTATAGATCCTAGTAGTCCAGGATCAACCCATGACTCCATTGTGTGGCGGGATCATCCTCTTAATTGCTATATTAATGAAAAATATAATAATGGAGAGATAATATTTTTTCTCGGTATGTTTTGAGAATCTGGAAACTTGTTAAATAAAATGAAGTAACACCCAGCTTTGCTTGGTTTAATTTATTTCCCGAGGATTATCATTGGTATTTTTGGTAAAGTGTGAATGTCTTTTGGCACTTATCTCAATGCAAAATGTCTGTCTGCCACAACCCTGCTGTGTTTCAGCAGCAGAGTTTATAGGGATCACACCTATCTGGGTAAACTAGTAAAAAAAATCATCTAAACCCTTTTTTAACAAAGAGAACTTCTCAAAGTCATTGATAATATTGATATGGGGGATTCAACACTAACAATAATACAAATAATATTAAAGGTAGTGTTTATTTCTAAAATCACAATTACAACAATCACAGAATCAGACTTTTGTTATCCATTTTAATTGGCAGCTATATTTTAAAATGCTTAATACTAATATTGCTGTAACAAAAATTTTTCTTTTCCTTATGACTAATACAACTACTTAATTAATAGGCATTACAATTTAATAATCACAGAATCAGATTTTGTTATCCATTGTATTTATTTGGTACCTACTTTGGTATATTTGTTTAATACTATGCCTTAGAATCAATAATTACCTTATATGAAAGAGATTTTAATATGAGTTTAGGCATGTCATGGCTCCTTTTAGATCTTGCTAATCAAGCAGACGCTGCTGATAATCGTCGACGACGAGCCGAAATGCGTATATTAGCTAACAAACCTTTTCAAATGACGGAAAAGGATTTTCAGAAGACAATCGCCTCAGCATATCATTGGTCAATCATTGGTCAAAGACTAGTGCAAGAATTAAGCACAGTAATACCCATATTTACTCTATACCTCAAGAAAAAAGATCTGACGCTTTATCAGTCGAAAATAAAGTAAGCCATATTATGTACCTATTATTTCTTCTATTGAATTGTGAATGGGTAATAAAACCCATGCCAAATTATCTTCTTCTTGTTTAATAATGGCGTCTATAATTATAATTTGCCAATGACAATGTTTCATTAGTAAAAATCTCTTCATCTAAAACGCCAATGACAATGTTAGATCGTTCCTCTGAGATAGTTCCCCAATTTAAAATATGGTTCTCTTCCTTTCTCTTCTGAGGTTCTCTTGCAGTTCATAGATGCTGAAAAGTGACTGAAGACACAACAGACAAAAACCAAGTTTGGCAATGACATACTCAATATTTGACTTGACACGTAAAATATTACCATTTTCTAGGACCAAAGAAAATTTCAATAGTTTGTATCATCAAATTAATTGGCAATTTATGTTCCAAGTATTGAAATATCTGTGAAATGAGTTTTGATGTAAGAGCATGGTTTAAATTTTGTAAAAAAATCAGGTTTTCCTATATTTTTCTCCAAAATAAGTACTTTGGTACGTTTGGTGGCAATCATGTGGCAACATTATAAATATAACAAAGTCAATGGCTCTAAGGGCTAGTACTCACAGAGCCGTAATAAACGTTTAACAAAGTCAATAGTTACGAAAACGTTTAGAACTCGCCGAGCTCCAATCCTATTGTGTATCTATCCTATCGAAATGGTAGGAGAATAGGAAATTTGAATCGTTTTTCGATAGGACGATTTCGGAACTGCAACGATTTTTCGATCGTTTGAATTTACGAGAATCGGGCTACAGCTCGTTCCGTTATTGCTAAGCCTCCAAAGAAGAAAACATCTGAACTGGCTGTATAGACTAAGATTCTTTTGCCTTCTGCAACAGAAGTAAAAACAAAAAACGTAAAAGTGTCAAAAAATGACATTCATGTCAGGCACTAGGCAGGTGTAGGGGTGTAGGTAACAAGAAGTAAGAACTGAGTGCAGAATTAGAATTGTTGTTCACTAAACGTTTATTGCGACTAATTGTAATTTTTTGATCTTCGCAGACATTACAGGTACTAAAAAGGCTACAATGAATAATGCTCCACAATTTTCTTTGCGGTGGAACAACTATGTTACGCATGTCACGGAAGCTTTCAATGTGCTTCGGACTGAGAACGACTTGGTCGATGTGACATTATGTTGTGATGGTGGCAGAATTAAAGCACACAAAATGTTACTTTCAGCTTGTAGTAGCTATTTCAAACAGATTTTTAAAGAAAACCCTTGCCAGCATCCTGTAATTATATTTAGAAATGTGAAGTTTGAGGATCTCAATGCGATTATTAACTTCATGTACCAAGGTGAGGTAAACATCATACAAGAACAACTTGAGTCTTTTCTTATTACTGCTGAACTTTTAGAAGTTAAAGGTCTCACAGATAATATAGAGGATGAATCATCAAAACACCAAATGAGGGTGAATGACAGTGCTTCTCTTGATTTAAGCTCAAAGCCAGCTAAATTTAATGAAGATGTAGTTCTCCCAATAGATGAACCAATCAACTTAGCCACAATACCAACATCAAGAGATGAATACATTCCACAAACCAGTTTAAAAACGTTCCCTAACCATGAGAATGAGGTAGTTGACACTAATTCTGAATTCATTAAAGTGGATGATGGCATTATTGCTAATCCTTTGGCAGCTACTTCACAGAGTGAAGAAATGCAAATTGACAGGCCGACAGCTGAAGATTTATCAGAGAAAAACAGTCCAGGTAATTACAAAAAAAATCATATATTATAATGTGAACAAATGAACTTCTTCTAAATGTACACGGCGTATTATAAATGTTACATAGGCTAATAAATGCCTTTCTAAACACATAGAATCAGTAACACAAAAAAGATAAATAATAGAAAACAAATTACACTCATGTAAGTTTGCATAACAGATTTGATTTTACCCACTACCCACTAACCACAAAAACATAAGTAAATATAGCATATTAACTGCTGTGTCTTATATTTGATTTTATTTTCAGAATCTGATTTGATCAAATTTCGCTGTCAGTTGTGTCCAAAAGGGTTTAAACATCCTACTTCCTTAACCTTGCACAAAGATTCCCATGCTGGAAAGACACAGTGTCCAGTATGTCATCGGTCATTTTCACGCTCATATGATATGCGGAGCCATTTGCAAAGAATACATCAGGGTAAACAACTTACTATCAAAGAAATCAGATACAAAAATAACAATGATAATGTTTCAACAAAACAATTTGCACACCATACATAGTGATGGTAAAATGATATTTAAATACATTATTGATGATTATGATGTAAAACAGTTCAGGTGTTGACAATTGTAAAATAATAAAAAGTCAAATACCTAGTTATGTAAATATTAAATTAAAATTTGTTACAAATACCTAAGTGCATGCATGAAAAAATAAAATAAGAATAAAGCAATTAAATATTTATAAAAATGTACTATTAACTTCTATACCAAGATTAATTCTTGAAAAATGGGGACCAGCTGTTTAAATGGCAATTTTATACTGTGCCAGCAGTAATGAAGTTCAGTTATTGGAGCTATGTATATAAATACATAAAATGTATCCAATTAGAAATGTTTAAAAGATTTTTTATTTATGTATCTAAATACTGATTATTAATGTAGTTATATTTTTCTAGTTAGTACAATAATTTAAGATTTATATGCATAATTGTTAAGAATTTTTATATCATATTATTATTGTCACAAATTAAATTTGCTCAGTGTTGTAGCTTTGGCTATTTTTGTACTAGTCTATAATATTGTTTTATTAATATAACTTGTTTTTAAAATTACACATTTTATTTAAATACCTATCTCTAATAGATAAAGATTCTGTAAAGTTTATGATTTAGTTTTGACTTCAAGTCGATAGGTATTTTTACGCGACAGTTGCTATAAAACGTTTCTGGGTGGCAGTCTACTAACTGCTCAAAATAACTTTAAATATTGAAGTATTCACCCCGGCCGCTTATCAAGTTTAGCAAGGAGGGTGGAAACTTAGTAGGGGCATGCAATGGCGCTGCGGTGGCAGAGGGGGGAGGTAGCTGCTGTAGCGCTCGATAGGCGCGCGCGCTTTTCTCGCGTTTGCCGGACCAATCAACCAGTCAGTCGCAATTCGGCGCTGTTGCGTTAGGGTCGTGCGACCCTCGTCGGCGTCGTCTGTCAAACGCTTCGAGTTTCGATTTAATTAAAATTTAACACAAATCTCGTAAAGTACGTATACATAATTTTATAAAAATAGTTTAGATGAGATTAAAAATTATGTGTGAATAGGTATTTACTAGATAAAATATAAAAATACTGTTTAGGTATCTTGTTTACATTTAGGTTGTGCTCTTTGGATATACCTTGGATAGGTATCTAATTATTTTGAATCGACTTTTATTAGTTTTTTTTTTATATCAAATAAAAATTGTAAATACTAGAGTCAGAACTTACAATAAGAGTGGTTACTGGTTAGGATATAAGAATTTCGACGAACCGTTAATGTGTCACTTTGATCCCGAAACTGTTTACCCTTTGAGTGTGTGAAAATTACGTGTGTCGCTGAAATAGCAAGTTTTATTGAGCAAAATAAATGTGTAAATATTTGATGTTGTCTCGTAAACGGGGGCGGCTTTAGAGTAGCGATTCGCTTGATCGTAGGGAAAGCAGAGCGTGCGGTGGCGGCGCGCGGCGCGACGAGGGTATTGATCGTCGGTGGCGGGTTGTGAGACGCCGGCGTCGCCGCCAGCCGCCTAAATAAAACTTTTGCATGTGTGCACTGCGCCGCCCTACACGACCGACGCGCGACGCGACGTTACGACTTACGACTCGACGCGACGACGGCGCGCGGCGGTGACCGCCACCGACACCGCCTCCAAACATGCATGCTTTTTACAATCTATTTTTTTTTGTAACGTTTGTAACACATGGTTGATGGTTCCGTTTTGATGAGTAGGTATAGAATACCGATGTTATATTACGTATATGTATTGAGAGTAGGAATCTAGTTTGGGTGTTTACCCCTAGTGCGTTCGGTTGCTATTGGGGTTGGCTACAAAAACATGGCCATTGCCTCTAGACCACACACTTTGGGCATTATTTCTCCTAATATTGGTAATGCTTAATATCTATCAATTTTAATCTAATAAATATAAAAGTCAAAGGGTTAAATTAGCTAGCTGAATGAATAGTTTAATCCTTTCACCGCCATCTCCGTAATATCACGATCTACGAAAGACCTGGGGCCCGAAACGTAGTAGGTATTAACGTTACTAACAAAAAACTGCACTGACTTTAATATTTATTAGCTAAACTAGTTGTTTGCCGCGGTTTTATCGCGGTAATTTCGGGAGTTCCCGCGGAAATTCCAAGTAGGTAACAATATAAGGTTATATTGTTACCTACTTGGAATTTCCGGTGTTTCCGCGAGGTGAAAGAATTTTCGAAATCGGTCTACCTACCTAGTAGGTACCTACTTTTTGAGTTCAATCATATCTTTCCCCTTTATTAAAAGCTTTTATTTATACCAAAGATTAGTTTAGAAAAAAAAATATGATAGATATTAAGCATTCCCAACAATAGGAGAAATAGGCTATTTGACAACTTTTTTTTTCTAAATTCTATTTAGTCCGTCAGTTAGATAATAAATAAATGATAGCTCACAGACTGACTGGACTGTCCCTTCCGGAGACACTGGGTGACGGGTGTGCCTTGCTATTTATAGGTGCACAACCGTGAAATTTGTTTCATGTTTTTCTGTTTTGATAAAATACTAATAATACTAACATAGAATGTGAGCAGAACCTGTAAGACTTATTGTCTGAAATAAAGATTTTATTATTATTATAAAAAATAATGGACACGTAGGTATTTTTTGCTTTTTGAAATTAATAAAAATATACCTGGATAAAGCGCATTAAAGTTTGGGAGTGGGGGCTCGTAACGTCATACGCAGCTAAAAACTGCGCCTGCTTGTAACATCACGCAGTCGCAGTTTTTCAAATCAACTTATCTCCGTTATTTTTTGCTTAGATACGTGAAAAAAGGAAAAAATACGTTTCTAATATTTTTTATGAATCTACACGACGACGGGCTAAAAATAAAAAAATAGTCAAATAGCCTATGCCTAAAGCTATTATGCTATTTAGGTAGGTAGGTACTTTATATCATCTAGATATGATTTCAAATAGGTAGGTACTTGCGCGGTAGTTATGTGTAATTCAGTAGGTAAACCATAATTATGTAGACATAGGTACCTATTTTGCTCATATTTATGAAAAAAATTGGTTTCAGGTGTGAAATGTTGGGATAGCCAGGTCTTGCACGAGAAATAATGACGCGGCCTATGTTTGCGGGTGGAGCATTGCTCTGCGCCCTGAGCATAGTGCTGCCAACAGTCCAATGCGCACTGACAGTACTGCCTCACGATGTTCGTCCAGGACATGCTATTCGTCACTTCATAGGCAATCACTCACACTATACTTTACTCGACCCCGAGTACTCTTCCTATTTTACTTTCTTGAACGATGGCCTACTGATGACTACATCTGATCTGACACCATTACTCAATCAGCCTCTGGATCTTGCAATCTTAGAACAGACGCCTTACAGCAGCTCAGCACATTTCCTCCACCTATTGGTAGTAGATCGCCAAAGAATGCTTCACTTTCCAATATCGAATGGATTACACGGAGAAATATCTGAGAATGCTCCAGCTGGCTCGGTCGTAGATCTTCCACCTATACGAGCTACGGCGGCTCTTGACGTCGGACCCATAGCCTACAAGATAATAAAAGGAAATGACGATTCGGTTTTTGCTCTACGCGAAAAGGACAGAAGTGGAACTTCATCTGATATCAAATCGGTTATAACAGAAAATGATGTGGAAATTATTATAACGAGGCCGTTGGATGCTGAAGAAAAAAGTTTGTACGAATTGGTTATTCAAGGAACAGATTTGCATGGCGCAAATAAAGTGAATTTACCAGTTCAAATTGAGGTGGCGAATGAAAATGATCACGCGCCTCTTTTCGAGCAAGATATTTATTACTTCGCCGTAAATGGAACCACCGATGAAAACAGCCCTAATGGCACAGCGAGATGGCAACGATTTTCTACAATAGGCAAAGTAAATGCTTTTGACGCGGATGGAGACCGAGTTTATTACTCATTAACGAAACCGAGTAATCTGGCTGTGATCGTTCCTCAAACTGGAGAACTGATATTGGCTGGTGATCCTGAGAGTCATGAGACTGTCTTACAAGTATTGGCACACGATACTGGATCTCCTCCATTAAAAAGCAGACCTGCACAGATTTTAATAGAATTTATTGTCCGCGATAAAAAACAATTACGAACCCTTCATCGCGAGAAACGTAGAGTGACGAGAGCAGTACGGCCTACTAAACGCATCGAATTTACTGAAGCTGATGGTGAGGTCGAAGGTCGCGCGGTATTTACTCTCGAAAAAGAGACTGATCGTGAGACATTTAAAATTAGAGACGATAATCCGTGGGTTACCGTAGAGCCTAGTGGTGCAGTGAAAGTGAAAAAGAAGTGGGATTACGAGGAGTTGGGTCCTGAGAAAACCATCGACTTCTGGGTCACTATAACCAATGCAGGAAATGGAGGTAAGAATAATTTAGATTTGCACTACTTTTCCTAAATATGCGTTTATGAGAAAGTAACTGATTGTGTAATCTATCCAAGCCCACCTGTGAACGTTAGAACCGGACCGGAAAAAAATTAAGCTTAAATCTTAATTTTAGTTTGTTACTGTATAGGTATATGGATCGGTTACGTTTAAGGGTTTTTAAAATTCAAACTGAATAAAGCTATGGAATAAGGAATATAAAACTAGTGTTTCAAAGATGCATGAAAAATGCATATTTCCGATTGTAAAACCTCAACATTTAAATATTATCGTCATAATTTAGAAGAGTCGGCATAATATTGGTATTAGAATGTCATAATTTTTTTTTGGGATCTCTGCCGATGTTTTTGTGGGTCCTAACCCCGATGATTATAAACATCTCTATCGAGGCTGTATAAAGTTAATGACGGACATAGTAAAAGAATAAGGAAAAACGAAGAGTGTTAAGCATCTTAAAATTACAATTGATTCATATAGATATATAAATATAAAATTTACTAAAATACTAATAAAATATGATAAATTGCCATCGGAATAAAAACAAAGAGTTATACCTACTATGCTAGTTTTTGTTAATCACAAAATCATTGAACTAACTGATTATTTATTGTTGACTAGCTGTGTCCCGCGGTTTTACCCGCGTGAGTTTCGGAATTCTTGTAGGAACTGTTTTTTCTAAGATAAAAGTAGCCTAAGTTACTCCTTATAACATCAGCTATCTGCCAGTGAAAGTCTGGTTAAAATCGGTCCAGCCGTTTCAGAGATTAGCCGGAACAAACAGACAGACCTACCGTATATACTTCTTTGATATGCATTTAGTAAAAATCTGTTAATTTGGAATTACAAACAGACACTTATATGTATAATAATAATAATAATTAATTTAGTTCAGGCAAAATAACCCATACAATGATAATAAAACAAACTTATTACTTGGAATAATTATAAGAAGTTCCTGTGGGAATTCCGAAATTGTCACGGTTAAAAACGCGGTGGAAGCAGCTACCAAATGATAAAATAAAGTTCTTCTATTACCTTCTTCATTTCTTAGTCATGAAAGTCTATTTCCGTTTTAAATTTAGTAAATATTCCATAAAAATCGTACAGACGACGCGCGACGGCTTTTTTAACCTTTGTCCTTTTGTTATGATTGCTTCATCACGATTTTTTTCACGTGATCGGTCGTCGTATTCATAATAGACCGTCTCTGTTATCCAGAGATTTTTTTACAATATAAAGCAAGTCTTTTTCGTACGGTATTTACAATTTTCGGTTTTACATGATTACTACATTTCTCCTTTAGAGCAAGCACGTATTGGTTATACTTCGGGTGGATTTTCATAATATTAAATAATTATTCACCTGTGAGCGAATCAAATTAACCGACGATGCGTAACATTAGTCAGGTAGATCACGAATCACGAAGGATTCCTGCGGCACCGCTATCATCACGATTGCCCACTTTTTGTTTCTTTATTTTTAACACAGCAAATGATAGAGTACTTACGAATGCTGATTACTTTGTAAATGTGTTTTTCTGTATAATTGCACCAAGTATTTCTAATAGTTGACAAATACAGTGTCTGGGTGTTTATTTTGTAGAAGAAAAAAAAAATTGTTAATAATTATTAAAAGAAGAAAAACATAGACAGTGGACAGCAGATGAAAATATAATAACAAAAAAATTAAAACCGACTTCCAAAAACACAAAACTAATAAAAAGCTAAAAATAACAAAATATCGAATAAATCCAAATGACAAAAACACGCGTCATATTATTATTGGTTTGTGCTACCACTGATCGGTATGAAGTCGGTGACAAGCGAAATATGGACGGTAGATGGGCTAAGTCGAAAATTTGTTTATTTCTTGCTTTTTAGTGAGTCGGTTTGTAATTTATCTAAGTTACAATAGCCTAATGTCAACTGCTCATAACTTTATACAAAATATTGCTTTTCCCGATGCAGGGCCGTTAATTTTTGAGGAGTTCTGCTGGTACACCACCATCAGTTCCACTTCACCATATACATTGTGACGAACATAAATTGTTTAGAAACCACATTAAAGTTAACGAATCGGAATCTGTGAAATACCTATTATTTAGTAGTTCCGATGACCATCTGCGGTCTTCATTATCAGTTCCACTTCTTCAAATTTTACTTTCCAAAAGCAAATAAATGATTTACTATAACAAATACCCAAATTGCTATAGGTGTGCCTATAAATTTTGAAGAGTTCCCTCGATTTCTCCAAGATCCCACCATCAGATCCGACTTGGTGACAATGTAACCAATTTGGAAGTATCCCCTTTTAAAAAAAAAAAAACAATTTTCCAGATCGCTCCAACTAGAACCCCTGAAATACGTATTATTGTTGAGTAGTTCCGATGACCATCTGTGGTCTTCATCATCAGTTCCACTTCTTCAAATTTTGCTTTCCAAAAGCAAATGAACGATTTACTATAAAAAATACCCAAATCGCTATAGGTGTGCCTATAATTTTTGAAGAGTTCCCTCGATTTCTCCATGATCCCACCATCAGATCCCGACTTGGTTGCAATGGGACCTAATTGGGAGTATACCCTTTCAAACAAAAAAAAATTTTCGAAATCGGTCCAACCATCTTTGAGTAAACGGTGGACATACATAAAAATAAATAAATAGAACCTCCTTTTTTGAAGTCGGTTAAAAAATAGAGACTTTTGATAGAGATGGTATTAAACAAGAGCATCCATCACTTTCAGTTTCAATTTCACGCGACACACATCTAATGATCGTAAGGAATCGGCTATGGCACGAGAACGTCGCGTCGTCGGCACACGTGCAATCCCCATTACATTGGACACAATCACAAACGGTCAAGTGAAACGACAGGTTGCGGCTACCGTGCAGAATGCGTTTATAATCGAAGAAGACCTGTCGCACGGCCGTGGCCGCTGTATCTCGTGCTCGTGACTGAGGCTACATCGATGCCGGCCGGCTTGATTAACTTAAAAAAAAGCCTTTCCAAGTTAAACGATAATAACATCTTGCTCAGCTAGTATAACATTCTTTATACGAATCTCGTTGAAAATAAATTCTAAAATTTAGAGTTCATCGAGAAAATATTGTATTCAGAGAACACAGGAATGAGTTTTTCTATGGCCGTAATGATTGAATGTTTCAAAAGCTTAATGTTTCAATATTACTACATACTACGAGCACAAGTTTTATAATAGGTACTTAAATAATTACTGCTAGACGTGGGTGGCCGGGGCCCCGGGGCACGATTGAGGAACACGTCCTTTTGCCCGCTTTGGATAGTTTGTATCAATATGGTAAAAAACGTATTAAATCATTATAGTATGATACAAACGACATTATTGTTTCTGCAGGGTTGCTGCGATTATAGGACTTGAACTGAACAAAGACTAAGTTAAGCTTTATACCGTGAACACTTATGTAGACTAAATGCTTGTTGAAACAATATACAGGTTTGAAATGAAAACTAAAAAGCTGCTTTAACGTAGACGAAGCTTTCTAATTGCCGTATCAAATTACATGGCACCTTTTAATGAAAGTAAAATATTATGTCTATGTCGTTGAGAGTTTATTAATAGATAACATTGAAGATTCATTAAAAAAAAAATGTATTTTCATTCCTTAACAGTTAGTTCAAATCGCTACATACATATTATGACCCATAAAACAAAGTCCTCCGCCCCGTCTGTCTGTCTGTCTGTTCGCGATGAACTCAAAAACTATTGATCGGATTTTCGTGTGGTTTTCACCAATAGATAGAGTGACTCATGAGGAAGGTTTAATATACTTTGTCAGGTTTTGTGTAAATTGGTTGAAATATAGCGATAATTGTTGGAAGTGTCGGAAAAAATCAAGCCGCCTAAGTTGTCAGGGGTACAGAAAAAGACATACTAGGGAACTTTTTCCCGGAATTCCCGCTGGAACTTCAAAATTAACGAGGGTAAAACCGCGGAAAACAGCTAGTAAATAAAATATATTAGGTATACAAGTCAACACGAAATAATAAAATTGCACAGGTGTGCCTGGGGGTCGAGTTGGCAGTTTAATCCTCGACCCATTTCAATGGAATAAGTTGGAGACAATTTCCAGCCGCTTTATCTAGCCTAGCGGTAGCCGTTATAGCTATCAATTACTTTTAAGAAGACATAGCGTCTTGTCGGAGCTTATTCCCCTCGTTTTCTGCATATTTATCTATAAGTGGTTTTTATTGCACATTATATAGAACGACTTTGTTTATAAGGATTCTAGTGGAATAAAATTATCTACGTACTGGTAAATAGCAAAACAAGAGATCATCAAGAAAAAACAACTATCAGAAGTTTACTTTAGCGAGTAGGGAAATAATAATAAAACTAACATTATGCGTTATAGCTATATACTAATTGCATTCATTCATGTTTCTAGATTTTAGAAACATATTATATTTATTATAGGTATTTCGGCTGGACTTAACGTTTACCTACATAGCATACTACAATATAAGTAAACTATACTACCTGCTACCTACATACTTTAATCTTTATTTGAATATCTATTTATTCCCCTCAAATAACTAGGTACTTATTTGAGATTTTTCGAAAGATTTCCAAAATTCACGTGTGTAAAACTGAAGATGTGAACGATGATGATGTGAAGTCCTGAGGTTGTGTTTTTGAATCGTTCGAATTAGGTACTTTTACAGAATATAGAATCGCAAATCATTCAGTTTTCACATCGTCAACACGTGAATTTTGGAATTCTTCATAAATATTTCATATCTATTAAAAACTTTTTGCTTTACATTTTGTTTAAGCTAAGTTATAATACAATATCCGTAAAAATTGCAAACTGGTAGTTGCTACCCATAGTATAATAATGTGTTCAGTATTGACCTAATAAAGTATCAAAACCTGATAATATTATGCACCTAGTTGTTTGTATTCTATTATATGTATTGAATCAAAAATTTAAAACATAAAATTTTGCGATACGTTGGTTGACTAACTACACTCCAAATACTTCAATCAATAACGAAGCGTCTGGAGCACTGTTTATACCTAACATACTACTCTTCTAGTGACTTGTTCGACTTGTTTGTTTGAAAATTGGCACATCCGTAGCGGGGTGTCTGGATCAAACTCATCGTATAATAAATATTGTATGAAAATGTAATAATACATGTTAGTATTTGTATGCTTTCCATTTTTTCAATTTTCCAGTTAAAATTATTTTGAATGTTGTGTTTGCGTACAATGACTCTAGAGTCATGGAAAAAAATATACACTGCCTATAACACTATAAGAAAATATTATATTATGTAATATGTATGTTTAGCTTTTTGCCGTAATTTTTACAACGATTGGTGTACATTTTTAAGTTAAACGTACAATATTGTTGGATATGGCAGATCAGTTATGGTCTGTTTAATACGCGTTGTTTGTTAAATTCATTCGTCCGTTTTAATCAATGGCAATGGGTGCGGGCAACACCGCCGGTCGCACAACAATCGGCGCACTGGCCAATTCCCCTCATTGTGTCCACTCGCCACAATTACACATGCTTACTTCCTATGCCTGACCCCAACTAACTGCATAGTCACCACATCTGCTCTCTCTGTTTGTTTTGTTGTTCTTTATGTTTTGAAAATGTGTTGTTTTTTAAAAAATATCTTAAAGTAGACTACTTCCATCAACTCATTAGTTTTGTTCTTCTCATAATAATGTATATCTATTGCATAAATATTTTTAACTAGATAAATATAGCCTGTAAGGGTGGGAATTCCCAACCATTTGCCGTACTAATTCAATTATCTTTAACTATTTTCCACCACCACAAAATTAACAAACCGTCATCGATCCTGACAATTATCCATTGCAAAAAGTTTTATATTTTTTAACCGACTTCCTAAAAGGAGGAGGTCCTGCATTCGGCTGTATGTATGTTTTTAACTAATATTGCTACATGGTTCAAGTAAAGATGAATGTAATAATATAGATATTAGAATTTCATTACATATGACACACGTTTGCATCTTGAAAAATGTTTCAAATTTTTCTTTTATTTTATTACCTTTTAATGATAACTAAATTTAACATTGCAGATATTCAATTGTGTGCTTTTCAATTAGTTTGAAATTTGCCTTTTAGACCTACAGACATCTACGCTTTCGTCTTGCAATGGACACATGCAGTATATAACTCTTGCATACATACTATTTAAGAAACCGAAACTTTTATCCTGTTAATAATATTTGTCAATAGTGAGTGTTGCTCATACGTTCGGCGTTCTTTCAACTTCGCCTATAATTAGACCTAACGCATTGTAAACAGCACATGCATTGGTGCGGGAGTGCCCACGTTCGCTGTCTTAACGTTTATTAGGCTTTCACTCTGATTGTGATTTGATTGCGGTCATTTGCTCGTCTTCCTAAATGGCGGAGCGGCCGCCGCAATGCGTTCACACACATCAACTTGTGTGAGTTATCACGATTTATTTGGCTTGTAATAAATCTTCTGCCTAAATTTGTATTCCAGTTTGTTGTGTAGTTTCATAATCATGACAATCATAATAGGTTAGGTTACCGCTATATCAAACCCAGTACTTAATTCTATTGAATTATAAGACAAGTGATCCTCCGATTCATCTGCAGGTATTTTGCGACTCCTTCGGGAACTCTAAACGTATCTTATGTTACTCAGGGATAATGGAACTTGCTTCCAGTAAAATATTTTTTAGAATCGGTTCAATGGATGCAGAGAATATGCCTTAGTGTGGATAACGATCCACACTTCACCACATTCTGATATAAATTTAATTATAGATAATATATAACATATTGTTGTTTGTTTATCGTGGTTTCCAAAAATATCATTGGTAAATCTATCTCCCTTTCACCCAGCGTTGTTAAGGTAAGCGATCGATGCCATCCTTTTGTAATTCAATGACTTCGTACTTCGTCTTGATTACGTCCCTGTCGCATCTTCCATCTTTAATTTATTCTATCACGATCTTTAATACAGTATCGTATAACGTTTAGGTAAATCATCTTATGTCGCTATCTTTTGATGTATCTCCTTCACTTCCAGGAATGTATTCACTTGATTGTTAATTTTCTTAATAATTTTATTACATATGTTATGAAATCTATAAATCTCCCTTCCATAGCAGTAATATATATTTGAATGTCCATCACAAAAAATAATCAATACGCGCGGTACCATGCAACGTGTTGAATGTTGAGTGGTGTTACTCGAGGCTTATTACTCGATGACCCGCTCACACGACCCCATGTCTTCAAATGTCAAATGCTTTGTAAACTATGTTTGAAGATTACTTCGACTTTTCGACTTCGTGTTTCGACTAACTGTATTATAAGTTCGGGTTGGTCAAGCGAGTGTTTTAAGCATTTTTGAAACTCTTGTTGTATTTATTTTATCATTAATAATATAGTTATACTTCAATATTATCATTTTCCTATGATCAGATCAGGTTGTATACCTTGATTACCTTGGCTACCATATTATGTAATTTGTAATAATACTTTTTATGTAATCTTAGCTTGCCTACAAGTATGTTTAAGTCTGGAGTCAGGCTGAAGCATACACAATGTAGGTACACTTTAGGGAGGGTTTTGTTAGGTGCGGAAAGCTTGGAGTTCCTTCAATTTGCCTTGTGCGTGTTTGTGCACGTACCCCTCGTTCCGCATTGTTCAGTTCCTAGTGGCCGTGTTTAAGAGTGCTCCGCAACCACGACACGATTGATATGCACAGCTGGCATTCTAGTATAGAGGTAGGTAGTTATGTCTTGAAAAAAAAAACTCCGCAAAATCGCAATTCTCGAGTTCCAGATCTACCTAGCAAGAAATATTTTTCACTATTTAACACCTTAGGGGGGCACAAATTAGGCAATTCGTTATTAGAAATCATAGGCATCATAACATAGGCTATATATATTGTAATTCGGAATTCCCGCAGGAACTCCGAAATTATCGCGGGTGAAACCGCGCGGGACAGCTAACTAGATAAATCTATAATTTGAACTAGGTACTTACATGGTTGCCCATGGTTTCCATATACACGACGCTTGCGAGTAATTTTGTGCTTAGTAAACTACTGAACGGATTTTCATGCGGTTTTGACCAATAGATAGAGTGATTCATGAGGAAGGTTTATATATATCTTGTCCTGGAATTCCCGCGGGAGTTCTTAAATTGTCGCGGGAGAAACCGCAGGGGACAGCTAATATATAGTTCAATGAAGCAACTGGAAGAAGACGATGATAGCAACCAAGCAGTTGAAAAAATTATTAAATCTAAAGCTTAAAATTTTACTAATGGATAACCAAAATTCTAAGCGGAATAGGTAAACAAGTGATTCTCTTCTCTGACCTGCGGTCTATTTATGTGTTCACCCAGGTGTTTCACTGTTGAACTATCTGTACTCGTGGTCCTATCACGTAAAAAATCACGTATATCTTACTATTATTATATGTATATATTGGATACAAGCTGTTCCCCCGCGGTAATTTCGGAGTTTCCGCGGGGCTTCCGTGATAAGAAGTACCCTATGACACTCAGGAACACTAGCATTCCATTGGTAAAAGAATTTTCAAAATCAGTTCTGTAGTTCCAGAGATTACCCCTACAACTGCAACCTCACAAACTTCACAAACTCACAAACTTTAGGTAACTTTTTATAATAGGTACTAGCTGTGCCCCGCGGATTCACCCGCATGAAAGGTTTTTATACAACAACTTTTTTCCTGACATCCGATTTCAATGAAACAAAGTCTATATGTAGCTCCAGGCTAAGCTGAATCTACCTGTGAAAACCGCATGACAATCGGTTCAGTGGATGCGGAGATTATCGCGAACAGACAGACTGACAGAAAAGAATTTTAGAAACTTTTTTTTGGGTTTGGTTACTCTTCTTTTATCACCCCTCTCAATTTTAGGTAAAAATATTCAATGTACAGAATCGCAGATTTTACTCTTTTATCATAGTATGGATAAATAGATAGATTAGTTATAGATTGTTTATATGTACTTCTATCAGTTTCGTTATTGAGGCTGTCGCTGTGAAAACAATAATGCGAGGCAATAAAATAATTACCTAATGATATGATAACATTGTTATGCTTTGGTATCCACGTACGTAGTGTGTTTCAACTTTCATTTATTAAGATTGGAAGATTGATTGTTCGGGAATGGAGGGAGTCTTATTAAGATTTACTACGCCTCGGGGCCTATGTTGCAATTATCAACAGACTCTGGGGAAATACTGCGAGGGTTATAACGTCGTTTTATGCCACACCACACGTCGGATATTTATTCAACGTACCTATGTGGCTCAACTTGCAATATATCAGTCTATATGGTGCCTATAGGTATAATCTAAACTAATAGGTATTATAAAGGGGAAAGGTCTGTTACGATTCTCAAGAACTACTGGGCCGACTTCAAAAATTCTTGCACCCTTGCACCATAGAATACTACATTATCTCTGAGTAACATAGGATATATTGTAACCCAAAATTACCGCGGAAACTCCGAAATGACTACGGGTGAAACCGCGAGGAACAGCTATATCACAAATAAAACAATAGAATCTACGTGTTTGTACTATGTATTTTTTGTATTTGGCTATAAAATAAGAATAACAAAATACAAAAAGCGAGTTTTCTAATTTTTGTCTTGCTGTCTGTGTTTGTTCATTTTAATCTCCGAAACTACTTCGCGGATTTCCATGCTATTGTCACTGGTGGTTTAATCTTAGCTCGGAGCAACATTCGGCTTTGTTTCATCGATATCGAGTGTCCGCTATAAGGTTAGGCGTTTCACGCGGATGATATCGCGGTCACCTGCAGCTATAGTAACGCAATAGTTTTGAGTTGAAACACATTTAGAATTTTCGTGAGGTAATAAGTTTGGTTACTTTCAACGAAAATTGATCTGAATGTCATAATAAGGTATGTCGTGTAGTTTTTGCAATATAGGATACTAGCTGTTTCCCGTGGTTTCACCCGCGTTTAGAGTTCCCGCGGGAATTCTAGGGTAAAAAGTACCCCATGTCCTTCTCTGTGCCCCTGACGATACGTATGCAAAATTTCATTGTGATCAGTTGAGTGACTAGTTAAGGCGTGAAAGCGTAACAAACAAACAAATAAATTCACAAACTCACATTCGCATTCATAATATTAAGAATTTCCAAACTGTGAATTTTAAATGTGAACGTTCTTCTCCATCACGGAAATCTTCACTGTACGTGGGTCGACATATATTTGGCCAGTTTTTTATTGTAGGACTCAGCTCACGTATGGTAGGTACATAAATATGGTCTCAAATTGGTTGGTCAGAAAGGAATAGGTACATTTGAAAGTACTCGGAGAGAAAATGTTACTAAATTATTGAATCAGTGCGTCCACAAAAACAATTATGTCGTCCTCCTGTGGGTTCCCACAAGGCTATAATTACCCTTATAATTATAAATAGTTTAAACACTCGGCATACGTTATTGTTAAAGCTACAGACGAGGGTGCAAACCGACTCTAGTCTCAAACGAGTCACATTTATTACACCAGGAATTCTGCTATGTTATTATTGAATTGTTCGGGAATGTAATGTGTGCTCATTACCTAATGACGGGCAGGTGAGCGCGCAGTTTTACTAGAAACCACTTATTTCACTATAGGTATAAGTACGTTTTATATAATGAAAAATATAAGTGCTTCTTCCAGTAGAGAACAAATTAGAATTGGCTGTTCTGGTGTACCTCAGTGCGATACGATATTATACGGTTTATATAAATACTAGCTGTGCCCCGCGGTTCACCCGCGGTAATTTCGGAGTTCCCGCGGGAATTCCGGGATAAAAAGTACCCTATGTCCTTCTCTGTACCCCCGACAACGTGCATACTAAAGATCCAAATCCGTTCAGCCGTTTTTGCGTGATTGAGTAACAAACATCCAAACACCTAAACATCCAAACATCCACACTTTCACATTTATAAATTGGTAGGATTAATTTTACCTAACTATAAATGCATGAAATTAAATTCTTCCTCTTGAATCTTTTATTGATGAAATCCGCATGAAAATCCGTTCAGTAGTTTTTGTGTTCGCGAACAGACAGACAGATTATTGTTTTATAATATGTAAGGATATTGTGGCTGGAAAATTGTGTAATTCATCCGTTTACAAACGGCATCGTCAGTCGGCCAAATTATAGCTATACCTACAAGGTCCCGTGGTTTCCGCGGAAATTACGGAATAAAAAGTACCCTAAGCCCTTCACTACACCTCTGATCAGTTAAGTAGTTAAGCTTGAGTTAAGGTGTGAAAGCGTAACAAAAAAGCACTTTCGAATTTATTAAATTAGTTTGTTCCCGGTTTTGTAGGTATTCCGGGGCACCCTGGTCCTCGACACACTAGTTAGGTCCTAACCTTTGGATGTCCAAATATTATCAAATGGTACCTATTTCCGATACTAAGAACCAGCCACAACACATTTTCTGTCATCGGCATTTTACAAAGTACCTACCTGGTACCTAAACAAATGAATTATACAAACTGCTTGTAGCTTATTAAGTTGTTTATAATCAACCGAATAAATGATTATACTTACCTCTAATGTTGATTTTGGTTTCTTTTCTTTCTATTGAAATGCTATAGCAGTTTGCTATTTCCGGTGAATCATATTTTAGTTTTAAATAACACGGTACTAACCACACATTATATAAAATTCATCATGAACGTTGAAACTATTGGTTAAATAAACGGTTGGTGAAAATTTTGCTTCGTAAGAAATGCTTTGATTAATCGCCCTGGAAGGTTGGCCGGGCGCGAGCTCTGTTATTTAGCAATTTCAAATCCCATAAATTAATATAATGACGTGCTCGCTTGCGCTATAGTGATTTAAATGATGGTATGGGTAGTGGGTATCGCCGCTGTTGTCCGAAATTGGCGGAGATGTTAACGGTGTTTAATGTTGGTGTCGTGCATTAACTATTTGCCTGATTCGTGCCTCTGATTAGTCGTGTCAGTAGAAGAGGTGTGGATAGTGGGCATTTGAAGTGGTCACGGTGCATCTGTGAGCGGTAGTTTAGTGTATTATAACAGTGATTTGAAACTTTACAGAGTTCGAAACTCGGCGCACAGTCCTTAAAACATAAGGTCTATTTCAGTTCGTTACACAAGATTCAACAACGGCAATCGGAAAAAAATCTCTGTAGGTACTATCCAAATGTTGACTGGCAGAAGATGCTACTGAGGCATTAAGTCCGCCTTTGTACCATGATGTGTGAAAAGTTTAAATAAATCAATAAATCGAATCTCAATCTTCTATACGTGCGTAATTCTACTTATTCCGCTTCTAACCGTAACGATTGTTTGAGGGTTATCGGATCGACAAGCAGTTTTGAAGTTTATAACTCTATCGTATGTCTATGTCACAGGATAATTAAGTATATTATGTAATTCATCCGTTTACAACTGCCGAAATTTTATAAAAAGCCGAGAACAAATATGCAGTTTTGTATTTGCGACCAGTCCGACCTGCTAGGTAAGGTTAAGTTTTAATTGACGGGTTGAAAACCATAGAGGTACATATAAGTGACAAATTGGAATTTCATGAATGATTTTCTTTTTCCATTTCTTTGATGAAAATATAAATATTGAGTACAATTTTGTACGTAGGCAATACTATAAATTTTGATACTAAATGTGGTTTGGTAATTGGTGTGTGTTTATTGCTACTTTAACATCAAAGCTTCATGAATCAATCACAAAATTGTTTTTCTTTTTGTCTTAAAGGTGTCACTTGTACCATTATGGTTTCTAATTCCTCAACCAATGCTCATTCATAGCTATAGCTAAATGGTACCTACCTAGTAAAATTTTGTTTAGTGATTAAAATTTGTTTCTGCATGAGGGTGACAACAAATCAACTTCCTACTAGAAGTGATTTTAGACTAGACTGTATCTTCAGTATTTTAATTCTACTTAGCTTTCTCTTCGATGTTATAGGAAGATACGATCTCTACAGTTCTAGCCTCTGTTAAAATTGCTCTTCATTTGCGTGCGCGCCGCTGAGTTCAATTGCTGTATACGTCAAACTTTCTCACGCCCTTACGACCTCGATCGATCGCGTACCTTCACCGTAGGTATCTATTACAGTTTCATTTGTTACATTGATATAGGTATAATACGTATTTATCGTACAGAAGTGTCGACAAACAACGTACTACCACGAGAAACGTACGAGTATCATAAGAAGTGTATAATTAAGAAACAGGTAGGTATGTTCCATTTAAACGTACCTATTACTTACTAGTAGAGTATTTCACCAGGACCGTTTGTGCACCGTCATTGCGCTAAGCTCTCACGCAGCCCGTCGAGTCGGAGATGAAATAAAAGTGGACCATTCAAAAGTGTTGTTTTTATCTGTGGGATGGACGCCATCCATAGAAATCCGAGACCCCGCATAAAAACGTGTTTAATCACCAATGCGCCCGATATCGTGTCGGACTCATCACGGGTTTAGAATGAAACGAAATGCATCACACGTGCTCTACTCAATATGATGGAAAGAGCCGATGATATCTCATTTAACGCTTTTTGATATCATAATTAATATCTAAATTATCTGATTGCGACCGAATGAATATGTATGTTCTATTTATAAAGCGTTTTTTGAAATGTTTATTTATTATGATTAACGCTTTATAATAATGGTTTACTTCAAACTATAGCTGTGCTGGGCACGGCGGATGGGCATTATACATATATAGGATATTTTTGTCAGATTTTTTTTTTATAATCAACTTCACAACACAAATATATCTACTTGATCCCACAGTAAGCTACAGTGAGCTTGTGTCGTGGAAACCAAGCAAACGTGGTATTACTATGTAATTACATATATACCTACTATAGATTTATGAACACGCCCAGACTGGAAAGTGGAACCCTGTGTTCATCACACAAAGTTCACCCCCATCGGGAATCGAACCTGGAACCTCTGGATTAGCGGGTAGGGATGGTGACCTACTGCGCTAATGGGGCCGTATACCTACATTCATTGGCGCACGCAAATTAATTTAAATTCTTAATTTAATTTATTTACCAAAGCTAGATCGTGATTGGATGAATGGTAAGAAAACTATACACTTGTTTCTTTGTAATCATTGAGTTACTATTACTACGCTAGTAATATTAGTTCAATGTTTGAAATACATTTTTTCTAATGGTTATAATTAAAAAAAAAAAACAAGCAAATTGTCCGACGGGATGATTTTTCTGTCTTAGGGCTCCGAATATGTGAATTATTTGTATTTGGTTTAAACTAAAAACTGATGGGCTTATTGGTACATAGATATCTACTAGTTACTGATAAAGACCTAGTTTGTACTTTGTATGTTCTTTATTTATCGCTTTGCTTTTCACTGTATTTATAATACCCAATGACGATTGTATTACCTACTACATTCGAGTAATAAAAAGATTGCATGGTAAAGATCATCACCCGAATGGCATAGTTGCTTAAAAATAACTTCGCACACTGTTTGTGCTCCAGCGGATACACGTGTGCGACATAGCCGTCTCAAGCCCTTATGACTTTTTGTTGCTCCAGGGCAGCGTTGCTTGCTCGTGCAATCGTCACACATCTCGCGTTGGTATGTCTCCATTTAACTACCAGAAAATTAAAAAGAATCAGTATAAAATTCTAATACCCCTGTTTATTTGCAATATTTTTGCGAAAATAGTTTGATTTTTAATTTATTAGGTTAATGCAACATGTCGTGATTGACTTAGTTGTTGAATAAGAAGGGGAAATCGTTTTTTTACATATAACTAGCTGTCCCCCGCGATTTCATCCGCAGTAATTTCGGAGTTCCCGCGGAGGTTGCGGGAAAATAGTACTCTATGTCCTTCAGTTCCCGAGGGAATTCCGGGATAAAAACTATCCTATCTTTTAAGTTGGACCATATTTTAAATGGTTGCAAAATTTTATCAAAACCCGTTCAGTAGTTTCGGAGTCCGTCGCGGACAAACAACGTGACACGTGATTTATATATATTAGATTACCATAATAGTATATTCGTAAATCGACGGATGTATGAACTTGAAATATTGCGCAACTCTTTGTTTAAGTTAATAAACGGTTTTTTTAAATTAAGGGGGAGAAAAAGAGTGACAGTTTGAGGTACAAGAAGGTTGAGGTATGCAAGTAGCCATAAAAATCGGTGTTTGGGCTCTTCATTTGATATAAAAAAAACATTCATTTCATGGCTTTTCGTAAATCAAATGATGAGCAGTATGAAACGCGAGTGAAACCGCGGGGATACATACAGCTAGTATTACATATTTTTTTAAACGTAAAAATAAAATTAGTGCGGGTGCGTCATACTCGTATAAACGGATATCTGTTGTACTTTTCACTTGGGTAATCATTCCCTTAGAAAGCTTTGTCGAAATATTTACGCCCCATTGTACGTAAAATTCCAAACAATGAGCTCTCCGCGCTGCGCCGGCGCATGTGAGTATGCGCGCCACACGTGCGGCATGCGCTGTGCTTGCCTGCTCTCGGACATTGAGCTATTAGACGGCGTAAAAAAATATGAGACAATTTTTTTCGAGTTTCGTTGCCAAATGGAAAAAATGTAAACATTAAATTATTTCGTCTTGTTCGTCTATCTGTTCTTCTGTTCATCCGTTTGTTTGTCTGTCTGTATGATCGTATGTTACAGTCATCTTACTCGGAAACTATTGAAAATATGAGTAGGCACGTTATTGTCATTTGAATGCTATTCTATTGTATATATTTTCATTTCAGGATACAAAGAAAGAGATAGGTAAAGAGTAGATCTTTGGGCAAACAATCGATGTCCCGTTTCTGTCCATTTGTTTTACTGTGATGTACGCACAAACACACGAACAGAAAATCTAAATATTGTGTTGGATTCTACTAGTATGATCGTTTTTATTTATTACAAGGCTCTGGTCATCTTATAAGTAACCTCTGGCCGTCTTTATCTTGAGTATTGAAATGAATTATAGAGGTATTTCATTCATTCAAATACATGTACAGACTCGCCACTATAAAATTTTGTGATGAGTAAATTTTGTGTTGCATTATTATCAAAACCAAAACTGTATTTAGTTCCCGGTACACGTATAAAATTTTGGTTTGAATCATCAACGCTCCTGGTTAACCAAACATCGTATTCAGAGAGCATCCGGAATATAAATCTCGTTTATTTTTGCCTGTTGTGGATAGATGGAAGAGCGACCGCATGGTGGGCGTGAACTTTGTACTGGAACTTGAATAAATTGAATTGTGTGAGTGCTTCAACAATATCAATGCATATTAGTTTTGAAACTACTAATAACAGTTGTCCCAGTAACAAGTTAAATGGATTCTCGTGGGAACACTGAACAAATATTGAACGTCAAAAAGCTACTACAAACTATAGTTACGTTTAAGGGTGAGAGAGAAAATTGTTACTTTATTAAATTACCTACGGAGCTATGAGTACAAAATATTAAATACTAGCTGTGCCCCGCGGTTTTACCCGCGGGAATTCCGGGATAAAAAGTACTCTATGTCCTTCTCTGTAGGTACCCCTGACAACGTGCATGCCAATCCGTTCAGCCGTTTTTGCGTGATTGAGTAACAAACATCCAAACATCTAAACATCGACACTTTCACATTTATAATATTAGTAGGACTAGTTTTGAGAGATTCGAACCTTCCGACGCCATGGAGCTTTTTCTGTGACTCGCCGTAGAGCCTACGTACCTATATTATATGTATAATACCTATATTGCGAAGAAAGCGTTAAAATGCGAGGGGCGACATAGCACGGGGTCAGCTTAGAGGCATCGATCGGGTCGGGGCGCGCACTGCGGCTCACGAGATGAATAATTGCTAAACATTGTTATCGGCACACGAGCTTAAGTAAATCTTAATAAGAACTCATCCTACTTCCTACTAATATTATAAATGTGAAAGTGTGGATGTTTAGATGTTTGGATGTTTGTTACTCAATGTCGCAAAAACGGCTGAACGGTTTTGGATGAAATTTGGCATGCACGTTGTCAGGGGTACAGAGAAAGACATAGGGTACTTTTTATTCCGGAATTCCCACGGGAACTCCAAAATTACCGAGGGTGAAACCGCGGGGCACAGCTAGTCTTAGATAAAATCTTAAAAATATCATTTTTTACGATCTAACCTTACCTAATTTAGTAATATTTCGGTTGTTTTCCTTAGCCAAATGGGAAAATACGGATCTTTTATCATTTCCTCATGTCCTTCCGCCTGTCCGTATGTCACAGGCATTTTATTGGCACTATAATACCAGCTAAAAGTAAAAAAATGAAACTCGGAAAGGAAATATGGTGCATTCTGTGTACTGCTATGGTTGGTTTATTTTTAGTTTCTATAAGCTACAGCAATTTCGTAAGTTTCTTGGTTTGATGGTTTCTTCTTATACTATTTTAATATAACATTATAACTTCACATTATATTTCAATTACTTATTGTAAATATCTATGTATAGCAATATGACAAGCAAAAAAGTGCACCTTAATACTTGTATCTACTCGTATAAATAATAATTCTGTACAGCTGTCATCACAACGTAAAGTAGAATTTGTTTGGGGCTAGCTCTTGAAAATGATTTGAGTCTGATTCCGACTTTGATTTAACTTCAAATTGAAATCGTATTTGGAATCGTGATGTCTAAAGATGACGTCCGACAAGTCAATAAAAACGTATTGTTTTCGCTGACAATTTAATGAAATCGAGAAATGTGACAGATAAATTCGATAGAGCTTCGATAGAGACGCGATCCCAAAGCTTCAAAAATAGCAAAATACTCCGTTTCGATCGGTTCGTCGATTCGGTACAAAAATCGAAATTCTATTTAGTCCGTCAGTTAGATAGTACAAAAATAATAGACACGATTTTTTTGCTTTTTCGTATTATTGAAAAAATACTTAGATAAAACGCATTAAAGTTTAGGAGTGGGAGGTCGCGTTATCTAAGGTGGCCGCGGCCCCTAGACGATCAATTATAATTATTGCGCAAGATTCGCATGCGAAAGCTTAAAAAATGTATGAGCATTCACATGCGAATCTCGCGATTCCGTGTGCGAAACTAATCCGAACAATTCAAAAATACTGCCTACTCGATGACGCAGTTTGCAATAGTATTCAATACGTTTATTGTTTAGGAACAATTTGTAGGACGGCCAATGAGGAAAATGTGATTAAAAATTGTTAATAAAATTTTATCATGCGTAATGAAATTAAAAATATGTATAGATTGTTATCTATGCATATAGATAAAATTGAAATGTCTGTTTGTAATCTCAGATTAACAGCTTTTCACTCTATGTTTTCATTAAATGCATATGAAAGTATACAACGGTACTTACATTAAAAAATCAATTGTTTTAAATTTTTCTGTGTCGGTTTGTTCCAGCTATTCTCTGAAACGGCTGAACCTATTTTAACGGGACTTTCACTGGCAGTTGTTATAAGGAGTAACAACTACAGTGATCCTGAGTGACTTATGGTACTTTTTATCCCGGAATTCCCTCGGAAACTCCGGAGTTTGTGAGGTTGTAATCTCTGGATCTATTGAACTGATTTTGAATTCTTTCACTAATAGGAAGCTACAGTGATCCTGAGTCACATAGGGTACTTATTATCTTGGAGTTCCCGCGGGAACTCTGAAATTACTGCGGGTAAAATCGCGGGGGACAGCTAGTAGTCTATATTAATGGATCTATCCGCAATTATATATCCGATCTGATATTCTGTATCCGATCAGCTGTGTTTGAGTTTGTGATAACTGTAATCAAGAAGCAGGTACGTAAATTATTGTTCACGCATATCTGGTACGTAAATACGTACACCAGTTACGTAAATAACTACCATTCAGCATATGCCGTAGATCTCACGACGCTAAGTGTCTATGGCAACCATATGAAAAGAGTATATGTATAAAGAGTATGTAGAAAGGTAGAACTACATTAAAATACGTTATGTATATTAAATTCATATTCATAAGTAATCTATTAATAGGTAAATCTGTCTAGAGAAGAAAGTTTAATAGTCTGGGTTAAACATCTTCGCATTGTCGTCATTGGTATTTAGTTCGGATTTCAGACGTATAACAATATAATGGCAATATTACAAAATTCCTGGCTCCAGTTGCTTCCGATGCATATCGTGGGTTGTATTTCACCGTACTTCATACCGGTTAGATGACCTTATTACTTTTACTGAAATTAGTCTAATCAGTAGTGAAATCGGTTTTGCGGTGTTAGATAGATAACTCTTTATTACAAACTAAGAAAATATTTTTACAAATTTTCTTAACAGTAACCAAAATATGTACACTGTACACAATGTACACTGTACAGGTATACAAAAGGCGGCCTTATCGCTTAAAGCGATCTCTACTAAGTACTCTATTTATAGAAGATACATGATGGTTAGGTATGTAGGTATGTTGTGTATTTACAATATTTATTTCGTGACCGAGCTTTAAAGCTTTGTATCGACAATCAAATAAAACACACATTACACTAATGTATTTTTTTTTACATTCTTACGAATGCAAATGTGAGTTTGTTTGTTTGTTTGCTTGTTTGTTTGTTACGCTTTCACGCGTTAACAGGTCAACCGATCATCATGAAATTTGGCAACACGTTGTTAGGGGCACAGAAAAAGACATAGAACTCCAAAATAAGCGCGGATGAAACCGCGTGGAACAGCTAGTCATCATTGACATCACGATTGCAATCAATAATGTTGCACTTTTTGTTAAGCAATAAAGCCCAGTGAAACACTAATTAATACAGTTATCCATACTTATGGACCTGTTGACGGGAATTAGTTATAACTAACGCAACAGTTTACTAGCTGCTCTTCACGGTTTCGCTTGCGTAAATTGCAGGATTCTCTCGAAAACTCCTATTAAACCATGGACCAATAAAACTATGGTCCATGTATTAAACATAATAATATAAATACGCGTAGATTCGTATGCAGCAACGTTGGATCATTTTAAAATAATCGGCGAAGAATATTTTGAATTGATAAAATAGTACGTTAAAAAATTTGTAAGTTTCACGTTTGGATTTTATCGATGAACAAACAAGGAAAAATTATTAATACCTATCATAGAGTATTGACTAACAAAATCAAAGTCGTAGATTTATATTATTTTTCTAATATAGGTCTACCCAGATACATTATTCACACTCACTATGTAGTTATTTACAAACGATATTAAAAGTGTCTCTACAAAAGTTGAAATATTTTAGATACTATTGCATCATATTACCAGATGTGCTTCATTCCCATGTCGTGATCGTGACTTCTTGAACGATCTGACTGGTGATATCTCCAAATCTCCACGGCTCTTTCGTTTACTTGCGTCGCGTTGTGAGGATATTTAGTAGAGAACAAGTTGATTTTATCTGTAAAACTTTAAGTTAATATTTATGTGTGGTGAAAAAAAAAAATAAGAAGAAAGAAATAAACATGTTTGAGCCTGATTGACACATTTTATATCAACGCCTCAATCAATTGTCTGGGGTCCAAATCTAAGTGAAATCTGTATTTTAACTTCTCTTCCTAAAAAAGGATTTATTTTATTTTATTCAGTTCGCCAGCAGTTGTTACAATAATTCATGTAGTTATCTAATAAACAAATTACTTATACAATATTATAATTGCACAACCATATAAAGGCAAACACTGCATGCATATTATTCGTACAATATTTTAATATTATTATGTTAAAAATGTCATTTTTTGGATATTATCACAGAGCAAAAAGTCGGTGTTTCTATTTTTCTAACTGTCCCTACGCAAATGACCAAAAATATGCGCTTTGGCTAAAAAATTTTTAGTATGCGTTTCATCGCTCTAGATAGGTAGGTAAGTACTCGTATTTGTTTGAAGTTTTGAATAAATTAAAAATACCTACTTACGCTTCTGTTGCGTATACTTGTTTGTACTCTGCAGTGTTCTAAAGCCATTATTATTAGCCAATGTACATCAGTTCTATTTTATTATGTGGCTTTAGCTTCTCTTTGTATCAGTTAAAGTTTATCTCGTGTGTACGTGTGACATCGTTAAATAAGTTGGTAGTGAATACCAAGAGATTACAATCAACGCTACGAGGTGTGAACTATCAAGCTTTGCTATTGCACGTGCCTGTAGAGATCTATCTACACAACACAAGCTTCATACCGTACACTGATGAATTTAAATTAAGTATATACATATCTATACGTCGTGGCCTGCACAAGCACATCTAAAATTTGATAAATTCATGGATGTGGCCGACCATTTCATGAAATGCAACCACTTCATAACATAGCCAGCTAAAACTGATCATATTGATCAAATTTTTTTAATACCTATATCATCATACTATGTGGTGCCTTTAAAATATGTATAATAAAAATTCGAAACCAACCCACGGAAATAATAAATATAGATATGGCTCGGGCCGTTCTGGCGAGGCAACCTCGCTATATACGATTTTCCGACCGAGCATGCCTCGCGCGAGGCAGAGCGTTCTCGCGCGAGGCTGCTCGCTTGGTGTGGACCCGCACTTACATAAATAGCTAGATATGTTTCTTTTACTGCTACTAATATTAAACGACCATCAAAGTCGTGTCGTGATCTCGTAACAGCAGTTTACTTGAGCATTTGAGCCGTATATTAATTTTGCAGTGACTTCGAAAGACGAGGAGGTTTTCAATTCGACCCGAATATTTTTTATTGGTGTGTAGGTTATTGGGTACTTATCTGGTTATAGATAGATACAAACGTAAACGTTTACCGATTAATATATTAATCAAATATATATGCACATCCGCGTACAGCTACGCGAGCAGTGTATTTCGAAACGAATGTTTTCACATGGAAGTTCTGCAATGTTCCCGCGGGAATAAATTAAATAAATACCTAAATTCGGGCGGAGCGGCGCGGCGTGGCGTTTGCTCGCGGTAAGCGTGCGCTTTCACATCTACATGTAAATTAGTTTATTAACGATTTACGAATGTTATTCGTTTACCGGGATTTACTTTCTCACTTTTAGCGGTTTGGTTTGCGTATTTTTTCCGGTTTATCTACTGGCTTTTTCCCGCGGTTTACCTTGCGTTGACCTGCGTTATTACTGTTGCGTTCCTATGTCCTTTTTGTACCCCTGACGTTCAACAAACTGAACAAATTAATCATGAAAATACGTAATAATTATAAGTAATAGAAATATGGTCAAAACACCATATTTTAATCGTAGGGACTTACATTGAATTATATTTATTGATTGTATTTTCACCATTTCTCTCAACGAAGCTATGAGTGTCGAGTTGTAGAGACTATCATGTTAGAGCAAATGCTTAATTCCTGCTAATTGTGACTTGAACACGCATGTCGCTAACGAACCCTTCGCATGTGAACGGACATTTAAAAGTAGAGTTGCTGGAAAACGACTAATAATATCAACTTTGTAGGTAGGTCTGTCTTTACATCAAGGATTAACTGCGACTTAAAACAAACAAAGGGAGTTAAAATGTTTCAGCTGCAGTTTTTGCCGCATAGTATACCTACCTACAGGATGAATTTATCACGAGGTTGTGAATGTCCGAACTATAAATTTTAAGAAATAGCAAAAAAAAAAATTGATACAAATTAAAAGTGACACCTTCTAAACATCGAATTTCTTAGCCGGGAATGAAATTTTTTATTTACAAAATTCTAGGAAGTGATGTTAAATGGAAAAATAAAGTTTATTTTTGCTACTTTGTTTTGTTAGTTACTTACTATTAACTATTTTGGTTAGTTGTTCGAAAGGTAATTAAAATGAGTTATATTATTTTTGTCATCACTTCTTAGGATTTGATCCTTTTAAGGCACATTATGGGATGGCAGCAATAAAAGATTAAGTTTCGCCCTTATTGAATGTGTATCTTATTTGTAGATAATATTATTATAATACATAACATATCTGGACATGAAAAGCATAATTTATGGTCCGACCAAACTACTTTTGATCTGACCATATTATGCTTACTCCAGAAATAAGAATTATAATTAGAGGAATGATAGAACTCGAATTCGTATTCATTGCCTACAGATTTGATGAGAACTTTGGTATTATAGCGAGCACCCGCCTCATGGGCGGTATATTTACTTAAACCTAAGACTAAAACTTTTCCATAATAAACTCTCACACTCCACCGTTACACATAATAATAAAAATAATAATACTACACTCGTAATAAATCTGTATATAAATCACGTGTCACGTTGTTTGTCCGCGATGGACTCCGAAACTACTGAACGGATTTTGATAAAATTTTGTAACCATTTATAATAGGGTCCAACTTAAAAGATAGGATAGTTTTTATCCCGGAATTCCCGCGGGAACTCCGGCACTAATGCGGGGAACAGCTAGTCACCGTAAACTACTGTCGGAGTACAAAGAAGGACATAGAGTACTTTTTCCTGCAACCTCCGCGGGAACTCCGAAATTACCGCGGATGAAATCGCGGGGGACAGCTAGTGATCATATTTTATTTTAACTATCTTAACGCGGTCGCCGCCCGTCCTTAGCACCCACATGCGGCGACTGAAAATTAGAACACTATTTTAGACGTTCAAGAATTTAGATTTCGGGAACGATTAGATTGTTATGCTCGTTTATTTTGAAAATCGAACAATAATATTGAATTTGAATAACTATACGGTATTTGTAAACCATTGCTAGGAATACTAGAAACAGAAAGAAGCGTACTCGTACATAATATGTAAAGTGTACACACGTAAGAAGTTATTTATTTTTTTATGTTTTGGCAACCAACAGTCCTCTATAAACATCTATTTTTTTACAATATTTCGTATTACTATGTTATACTTCCTTCAAGGGAATAAATAAATATTAATTATAACGAATGCTATCTTGTGGATTATTAAGGGCTCGTTTTCTTTACTTCTTGTTCTAAATAATTGAAGAGCTGTCGCAATAAGTATGACATCCGGATGTTGCGCTAGTTGCCAACTTCATGAGCGTCACTCTTCCGTTGCCTGCTAATTTTAATCTCAACGCGCCAAAAGAATGAAGCTATAAATTCGCTCATTTATTTACGTCTATCAAATTGTTTAATTGAATCGTAAACTTATTTGTGAGTGCAGAGTAATCATCACATCCCTTCCTTTATAATATGTTAGGGAATATCGACATAATGTAAACACTAAACAGCTAGACCGTACCTATTCATACATTCGAATGCAATACCATGAAAGTAAAAATAAACAAACACTGTCTGACGACGTGAGGCGAGCCATATCGAAGTGTATTATGATGAGTTATCGTTGCATATATATACCTACTTATCATGATAATAAGCTTTGGGTTTGGTGTTCAAAGTTACAATTGGATGTCAACTTTAACGTTTTCAAAATACAGTATTGTAATATTTGGGTTTAGATTAGGTACTTCTTTAATGTTTGTTTATTATTCTTGTGCATTTTGCAGAAATAAATTTTATTCTATTCTATTCTATTCTAATATAATTCGAACATCCATCCTATTCCAGGCAAAGTGTGTAAAATTTTCAACCACACCATCACCTGTCTTGATATCAGGTGATATATTTTAAAACGTTTAACCAACGGTTTAAAAATAACATTATTTTACCAGCGTTAACTATTACATAATAATAATATTGTTACGTCGTAAATTGTACGTCGTGATGATTCGGGACAAAGGGGTATGCAATTATGCACATTGCACACCCTTTGTCGCAAACCATCACATATAAATTAGGAATCCGGAAACGACAAAGAATATAGACCAGTACATACCAGTAGGCAATAGAACAAATCTTAAAACAAACCATCTGCGGGCAGGCGGTTCATGTTAAACGCAGAGAGAAAAAGAATCCAATAGAATATATAAACAGAGGGCAATAGATTCGTGTCAACGGCCGTGGTTTTGTGCCTCGTCCCTCGACCCGCGCCCTGCTTGGCACCCTGCACGCAGCGGGGAAGCGCTGTCAAGGGTGGCTTGGGGTGGCTCCGGCTTGCCGTATTTCCTCCTCGCCGATAAGGAATTAAGCCCGCTAAGATACATCAACATTAATATCTTTTATCGCGCTTCGCTTTCATAAAGATTTTGCTTGATGATGTAATTAATAACTTTATTATTTTTTTCGTTTTCATGGCTCGTTTTATAAAAACAATTGAAAGTTCATGTTGACACACATGCAATTGAAGTCTCATGCTTCGAATTGGTCAAGGATTT
Organism: Zygaena filipendulae; assembly: GCA_907165275.2. Lineage (NCBI taxonomy): Eukaryota > Metazoa > Arthropoda > Insecta > Lepidoptera > Zygaenidae > Zygaena > Zygaena filipendulae. The sequence continues at coordinate 8,889,731 of OU015649.1, forward strand.
AGTAAATAGTGTATATTCTAGTTAAAATTTTGTTATTTGACCGTGTTCGTGATTTTTTTTTACGTTTTACGTTCACAAATAAATATAAATTACAAAACAGCAAACCAAAAATCACGAAGATTTGTCTGGATTGCTATAAACTAAGTTGTGTGTAATTTTTATACACTGTCAATTAATACTTTAGAGATTTGTTAATTTTTGATAGTTGAAATAAAATGCCTATTCTTAAAATCGATTAGGATCGTTCAATTTAAATATGCAACTTTTTTCAATCATTAATAAAGTAGATAATAACACAACATACAAGAATAAAAAGAGATGAGTCCATAAAATAATACAGAGACGGGAATACATCAGTTTCGCAATTTATTGAACTTGATATACGTTTGCTAAAGCTATTGATCGTTGGACCGCCACGCGCCAGCCGAGTTCGCGGGTCGCGAATCGCGATCCTTTTTCAGCACATAAACTAACATTCCACTGTCTTTCCTTTTACGTAACTTTTAGCTTAAACTCATACGTAACTTAAAACAGTTGTTACTTACTCTAATAATTTTATTGACTATTAGGTAATATATCAGTTAGTTTTGGTTAACACTTTAAATAACGTACATATACAAATTTAATCGAATCAAAATTAGAATATTTTTTATCGTCTTCGTTCGAGATTTCTAATTATTATTTCAACGGAAAGATATTAGGTTGTTATTGGAAACTGCTGAAATTAAAAACTATTATAACTATTATTATTAAGCCGACAATGCAATATCTTTTGTTTATTATCACTACTTTATTTGACTTCTTTATCCAAAGCTGGTATGGGTAATAAATAATTTTGCTATGTCCAGTCGTCGGAAGTGCGGAAGCAGCCTATCAAAGCGCAACTTGATATATCGACGTATTCTTAGGATAAATTGCCGAAGGCACGCGATATAAGTTACGTTCGCGAAACGTGTATCCAGAGGAAATGGTTGAAGTCAGTCTGTACCTAGATATAAATTGTATTTGTATAAGGAATGTTTTGAAAGTGTTTCAAATTTTAAGTAATATGGAAAACTCTCTTTTTTCAATATAATATATAAATATCCAAAGTACCTACTGACGATCTTAGGTATATAGGTAGATATGTAATTCACGTGAATCAAAACCTTAAATTATTTTGCTATTACCTACTTGGATGCTGCGTAGCTCAAAAACAAAGGTCGGCTTAATTTTAAACAAAATTAAAATCGATTTTATTGGATTTGAAAGCTAGAAGTTCGAAAAATGAAATATGGCTCCGGTTCCGCAATGCAGTGCTTACGTTGCGAGAGAGCACAAAGTATATGCTTAACCCAAGTTTCTGACTAGTTTTTGATATTATATTGTAAATCACGAGTACGACACTGTTATTTTGGTTGATAATAGTTTGAACACTTAATTATTTTACTTACACTCACAACACTTAATAGAAATTTAGTGGTCATGAGTATGCGGGAATGTAAAGACTTCACTATTTACTTACTTGTCAAAAATTCGCAAAAAAACAACACGATTGTAAGAAGCTCTAGGCTCCAAGTAAGATAGGAAGTATATTAATTCTATGCTTAGACTATTCTGCCGTTTAGTTAAAGTTAAGATGTAAAATAGGATTGTATATTTAGGGAGACAGACAGGATGTCGCCGATTGAGCCCCCTGCCACTGACTGTCGACTAGCTGGGGATTGATTGTGTTCGCAGCTCGCTACTAAAATCAATACCAATTGTAACGATTCTGTCATTGTAGAAAACTGGAAGCACCCCTTTGTAATCGTAAGCGGTAACCTCGGGCACGCGTGGGGCAGGTTCTATTATTGTATGGATGTGTAGGGATAGCGATTGATATATTTGTATAGTCACAACAATAACTAACAAAAATAATTGTATCAATAACGTTTCGGTTATGATATTACGTATATCTTTAATAATAATATTACGTAGGTATATTATATTAAGTATATAGTTATCCAAAGACGTTATAGTAGGTACTTAATAAGTAAAATTTTATGCCTGCAATGTTCTTAAAAAGCCAATTGTAATTATAAAAATAAATATAAATATGTATATTCTTATATTCTTCAACGATCTGTTCTGAAGAATCTGTGAGTAAATTTTATTTTTTATTCACCCGCGATAAGTTCCAACTTCTCGCGGGAATTCTCGGATACAAACCTCTGTACCCCTGACGACGTGTATGCAAAATTTCATGATAATCGGTTGAGCCGTTAAGGCGTGAAAGCGTAACAGACAGACAGACAGACTGAGTTACTTACACATTTATAATATAAGTAGGGATTTTATCATTGAAATAATGGGTTTTTTTTTCAAACGTCTTTTTTTTGTAATTTTTCTCTTCTTGAAAAATCTGTTATACTGTTTGTTGTGTTTTATATATTGACACCTTGTCCTGATAATGGGCATGTTGACTATTTTTTTAGTCCGTCTTGTAGATTAATAAAAAATATTGGACGCGTATTTTTTTTACGTAATCAAAAAATAACGGCGATATATTGAGTTGAAATTTCGCGTGACGTCACTAACAGGACAGTTTGCATGGCGGTTTTGGCGGTTAGTGACGTCACGACTCACGAGCCCCCACCCTAAACTTTAATGCGCTTTATCTCTGTATGTTTTAATTTATTTGAAAAGCAAAAAATACGTGTCTATTGTTTTTTTATTTTCTAACTGACGGAATAATTAGAATTTTGATTTTCAAAAGTAGTCAACATCCCTATTTTAGCCCCGGCTAGTATAGTATTATCTGTGACCCCGGCCCGAGCTTTTGTGCAACTAACGCACGGCAATTGATTTTTATAGGTAGGTAATAGGTATCTATCTTCCATAAACACGATTTTATATTAATCGCTATTTCTATACGCGTTGTATATTAAAAGTCTATTCTTCACTTCGAACGAAGTCAATTTTACTTACTCCACTAAAATTTACATCTGCCCGGTGCAAGTGCTAAACTTTCACTAATAAAGTTGTCTCTCGAGTGGCGACTTGCCGCAATTTGTATCTCATAAAATTTATTAAAGGGATTAAACTAGATCGTCGACAAATTAACCTCATCGGTTTTATTTTCCTCTTTTCGACTCAACGTCTTCAATTAAAGTTCGATGTGTGTAGTGTTTATAAATTTGTTAAGTACAAGCACAAACTGAAGTTCAAGAAATGATACATTGAATTTGTTTTATTTGTTTCTATTCCGATGTAGTAACTTCGTTACAACAAAGCTACGAGTGTTATATCCGCCTTATAAGTACATATGTCCAGTGCTTCGCATGTAAACAATGCAACATGGACGCATGTTGTGTTTGGTCGTCTAGTAATGATTTCAGAGTGGTGTCCCATCTCTCGAGTAAGAAATGCGTTTGTTTTATTTATAGGTATTATGCTCTCTCATTTTACCGGTCTCTTTTTTAACCACGGCGCGCAAATTGTATCTGTAAAAATTCACCAATAAAACAATCTGTTCGCTTGTACTAATCGTTACTATCTTGTTTGTGTTTGTTTGTTACTATTTCACGCCATAACAGAGAAGGACAGGGTACTTTTTGTCCCGGATTTTCCGCGGGAACTCTCGAAATTATCGCGGGTGAAACTGCGGGTAATAGTACCGTACACGCACCCTTTTTTTTTAGGGTTTCGTACCCGGAGGATCCAAACGGAGCCCTATATTGCTGTCACTCGCGTGTCCGTCTGTTCGTCGTCACACGGGTTTTACAGCCAAACTGTAGAAGCTACAGTCTTCAAATTTGTACAGTATATTGATGACCCAAAGCTAAGCAAAGCTATGCAAATTGTCAAAAAATATTTTTAAGTCTTTTTAAGGAATACAGTTAAAAGAGGGCGCAAAAATGTTTAGTTCATTTTCCCAACCGAGTGGGGTATCGTTGAATAGAACTCATTGAGTAGATAATAGCTGTATTTTATTGTTTAAAAAAAATGGAAAACAAAGGCATGAGGAGCCGCCTAAATAAATTTTTTTAACAACATTTTGTACTGAAGTGTTTTCTAACTTCGCGTTGACAAATGAACTTTTAACTTGGTGATAATATTTATTATTACGTACCTATATGTTACCAACAAATACCAACATATTCAATTCAAGGTTTTTTTTTTTTAATTATATATATTTTTTTGTTAAAAATAACTTTATTTTGCGGTTAAACGAGTAGCACAGAAGCGATGCGGGCGGCAGCGGCGGCAAGCCTGGCACAGACGGTTCTCTACATTTGGTACGGAACCCTAAATGTGCGAAGTCCGACACGCACTTAGCCGATTTTTTCTCACAATCTCTGTATGAATGTACTCACTCCATCGTCTGAGTGACGTATGTCTAAGTGAAAATGAGGAGCTTTTTTGTGACAACTTGTTTGAATCCCTTCCCTCGATGTCAATGGACGCATTTCTGTATGAGACACCCTTTTCAGACGTCTGCATAGTGTGAGGGATGAAAGTTGTGTAAAGGATCAACTATAATAAATGTGTACCTACCTTTAGATTACATAATCGGTACATACCTTCTCTTAGCAATTGGGAACCCACAATATTTCAAGTAGTTATCATAGAGCACTAGGATTTTATTTTTCACTAGCTGTTCCGTGCGGTTTCACTCGCGATAACTTCGGAGTTCCCGCATTTTATGGCATAGTTTTCAACGTCATTAAAATTATGTGAACTAATTATGTAAATTATAGACAACTATAAATATTATAGACTAGGTATCTACACGGAGTAATTACTGAGACGTTGAAGTGGAAAGTTATACCTAGGGATATAAAAGTTCGCTCCCAAGAAGAGTTATCAAACGTGCCCTGGGACCAGCTGATGAGTTAAGGAAGTTTCTCTTTGCCTGCAAACGCTCACGAACGTGTGCGTTTAATGCATTTAGCTATTATGCTAAGCATAGCTAGGTACGGCAAAAAGTAATAGGTAAAGAGCACGGCGACCACTAATAAATTTACGAATATTTTTGCTATTTTATACTTTTACTAGCTGTTCCCTACGGTTTCACTCGCGTTGATTTCCCGCGGGAATTCCTGAATAAAATGTACCCTATGTCCTTCTCTGTACCCCTGACAACGTGTATGCAAAGTTTCATGGTGATCGGTTAAGACGTGAAAGCGTAACAAATAAACAAAAAAAGACAGAATTTCTAATAATAAGGATTAAAGCGAATAAATAGAAGATTGTTTTAAGCCGTAATATTTTACGTTAAAAAATGTCAGTTGTAAGTTTATCAATAGTTAGGTATTTAGTGGGATCGACCAAGACATAAGTTAAAAATAACGAAAGCATAAGATGGATTATAAAAAAGCAATTTAAAGGGAAAAACCTAGCAAAATAAGCTCTCGTTGCGCTGAGACGAATATATTGATTCGGGCGCAACTCGGGGCGTAAACTTTTGCACTCGCTTCCTTTGACCCGAGGTAAATTGCCTAGCTCTCTCTACTTATACATGATACTGACGTAGGTGTATTAATAAAATTCTAATCTAGTTTCACTTGAGTACGCAAACATAAAATTTAACAAACATCAATTAATCACGTTCACTTATTTGGTTTAGCCATTGTTTGTCATGATGAGAGATGGAAACCATTAAAATAAGTTCTAATGCCTAATCCTTTAGAGGAAGTCTGTAAGTTGCACTGATAACGGAAAAAATAAGGGTTATGTGAAAGGTTTTTGATGAAGGATTAATTTTATGTGACTAAAAAAGCAAGGACAAGTAGCATGAAAGTGAGCGGATATGTGAGGAGAGAAAGGTCGAAGGATGAATAGTATGTGTGGAATGGGTCATGGTTGGAAGAAAGATAATGAGTAAATGCACTCTTTGCACCGAACTCAAGTGATCGGGATCAGCTTAGGTGAATGAATGTAGATACTTATAGGTATAGCCATTTTGAATTATCGAAAATTAAAAAAATAAAAACAACTTACTAAAGTCAGTAAAGTACATAGACGTTGCCCGTTACCTTAGTTTGTATTTCTGTAACTTATAATAGTTATTACCAATAAATTGGAATAAAAATATTAAAATATTTTTAATTACTATACCTAGATGCTCCCCGCGTTTTCACCCGAGATAATTTCTCAGTTCTCGCAGTGATTTCAGGATAAAGGTACCCCATGTCTTTGTTTGTAGTAACCATTACAACGCGTAAGAAAAATTTCATGATGATCGGTTGAGTGGTTAAGGTGTGAAAGCGTAACAAATAAACAACCAAACAAACTCAAATTCGCGTTTATAATATTAGATATTATTATAGTAACTAATGTACCTAACGTTTAATAAGTATCTCATAATTTTTTAACCGACTTAAAAAAAGGAGGGTCTCAGTTTGACCTGTATGTATGTTTGTATGTTTGTGCACGATTATCTTGCGTTTGGCTGAACCGATTTTGATGCTGTAGGTAAATATTTGTTACATTCTGAAGAAGGCTTTGGTAAAAAAATTTCATGAATCGGGTCAGTATGTATGTTTTTATTAAAAATATCACTATGAACTTATTTACAATTTTCCTGTGGTCGATCATTTTCCTATGCCTGTGTGTGTGATATCGTTAATGTAAAACCGATACCGGCGAGCGATGCACTGCTAACTCCGCCTAATGACTTGAATGGCTTCATTAAGTGAGTTACTACGCGACAGGAATATATAGAAGCAGTTTAAACTGTACAATTTGTAAACCATCCTAAGCGTACCTATACGTACGATGTGAGCTACGTTTTTATTGTAAACCAATAACCATTTTAGGTGAACTACGTTAGAAAACTATACATGTAGTACCTATATACATATAATAACTATACATGTGTAGTAGTTCACAAAGATTTGTACAATAACACAGCACGTGTGCATCGGACTAACGTTGAACTACCGTCGTCGGTTAAAAATAGAGCGCACCGGACATTGAACCTTTCTCTCCGGACGCCGCAGTAATCGAAGTGTCCCTATCGTGTTTTCGCAACTCAAAAAATTTTCCAAAACATTTTAGTTCCGGTTATGTGAATGATATTCTCAATTTTGATCGCTAGCAATTTTTCAACACGCGACAATCTATCGATAAAACTTTTAATATAATATTAGTAAATATATAAGTATCTTTTTATTATGTACCTATCACTAGCTGTTCTGCGCGGTTTCACCCGCGGGAATTTCGGAGATCCGGTAGGAATTCCGGGATACAAAGTACCCTATGTCCTTTTCTGTACCCTTGACAATGTCGGTACGTGTATTCAAAATTTCATGAGATTTCACCGGCGTTAATTTCGGAGTTCCCGCGGTAATTCCGAGATAAAAAGTATCCTATGGGCATAGGATATCTACTTTTTGTGTACCTCTGACCAGCCGTTAAGGCGTGAAAGCGTAACAAACAGTTAGACAGACAGATAGAGTTCCTTTCGCATATATGTATAATATTAGCTGGGATTATAGTGGGATTGACAAATATTAACATAATTTACGTAACAATATAGATTTAAGCCTAAAAAGCCACTACACTGTCAAGTCAACGTAAAACCTCCTACTACCTTCCTAGCTATGTATGTATATTCAAAAGTTTGTAGTTTGAATAGGTAGGTACCTAATACCTTGAACTAAATTCTATAGATATAATATTGTTATTTTTTATCTAATAATATCAAAACGATAAGTGGAATATTTCTTTTACACAATAAGACAGTATAGACATTGGGTAGGTCAACCCGCTATGCAATGCTTTGTGGTTATTAATTTCCATTTCCAAAGAGCTTGTCTAATAGTGTGTTATTAGTGCACTTGGCGGATAATCACTGGCCACTGTTCCCGGAGCAACGGTCAGTCCTCGTACCATTAGTCACGAGCCACGCTCGGGTGGCGCGTGCCTGCAGGACAGGTGTTCATATACCCTTACCACCAGTTTACCTACCGATTGTAACTCACTACGGACGCATACGGAATTTCACTTCTTGCGATTTGTTCTACTAACCAATATTATGTCTAACTCACCAGGTTTATTAACCGACTTCCAAAAAGGAGGAGGTTCTATATTCGATTGTATGTATGTTTTTTTTTGTATTTTTTGATATTTAAAAACGGCCATCCCGTGACCCGTCATACTTTCTTAACAAACTCTAGTACTTAATTATGGCGCGGCATAAATTTTATTTTCTTCGAAGATGATTAAATCTAGTATATTAGATCTAGATTTCTCCGATAGCAAAATTTTTTAATTTAGTAGCACTAATTTAGTTAGTCTTTAAAAATCAGTTTTTACCAGAAGTAAGTGTTAGTGTTTACTATGTTGGTGTAACTTTTAAATAAATAAGTAAATAAATGCGTCCTTTTTGAGGAAGGAACACAATCCTCTCTTTACATGTCTTTTTTTTTTTATCATACTATTTTCGTAAGTACCTACAGTGAGTGGGTTTCGTTGGTTAATTCTTTTGTTTGATTTGTTGCGTGGACTTCCACACAGCGTTTTACTGACAGGATAGGAATAGTACATTGTTATCCTAGGGGTGAAAGTAACTTATTTAGCCCCGAGACGATCCCAATAGATCGAGGGACTAAATAAGTCTTTCTCCCGAGGATAACACTGTGCTTTTCATCCCGAATGCAAGGAAAGTCAAAATAAAAATAGGAATTAGCTAAAGAAAAAATTAGTGAAGATCGGACAGTCGCTTGACGCTTTCCCACCTATTTCTTTTTCTTTGGCCGGCTAGCTATTCAGCCAGTATTTTTTATTTACATTGTGGCGACCTAAAAAAAATATTTTCTTTAATTATTAAGTATTAATTAAAGAAAATAAAAAAAATATAAATAGGAATTAGCTTAAGAAAAAGTGAGTGAATTTTATTTTAATTAATACCTACTTAAACTTTACGTTATTTCAATTTTACATCGCGCTGGCTGTATAGAAAGTTGAAACATGATTCAATAGAAATGTGAAAATAGACCTAGTTTTTTTTTAATAATTTGACAGTTGTCAGTTGAAAGCGATTCTCCCTAGGGCTGAAAAGGGTTACTTTCCACCCGCTTCTCAGGCAACTTCAGACCTACTTTCCGAGTATGAGTAATGAAAAATGATTTACAAAATTACTATTTTTATTGGTGAAAGACAAAATTTTCAAAACAAATTACTGACCTATATCCTACTATATAGTACAATGATTATTTCATCAAAAATTACAACACTCTTGGAATTAAATAGAAAAGCCAAAATGAAACTTACTTTGAAAGTGCGGTATCGTGACTGCCGAAGCCCCACTGATGTTTTAATTGCTTTTATTACACAAGGGCCCGTATTCGACACCCGCGCTCTCAAATGACTCGATAAGTTGACCGCAACACGCAATATTGAATTTAGATCGCTACTAATAATATATATACAAGCATGATTTAAATATGTTTTAATCGACCTCGGAGCATGATTTCCTTTGAATTAGGTTTTTTTTTTTGAAAAAACCGGTGAAACACGTTTCTGACCACCCTAATGTTAATTTTTGCTTATCTTTTTTAATTTTATAGGTTAGTAGAAATAGATGCTATAATATTAACTATTAAGCTATGTACCTAGTTAATTAATATTAATTGTACTCATTTCTCGTGTAGTACAAATACGCTTAATACAAATTGTGGAAACACTAATTAAGAGCGTCGTCCATCTAATTTTAGCAAAAGTGGTTTCATTGCTCCGGTATTTCATGTAAAGTAGGTAACTAAACGACAATTAGAGCTCGCTGACATGCAATATAATGTGACCTTTTTGGTTTTATAGGAAATATAGAACTTAATACTAATCAGGATTTACACGAACTTAATTAGGTACGTTCAATTTTTTTACTTTTACTTAACAATAGTTTATTGCAATTAATTAAAGAAATAAGAATTGCAATTAATTGCATTTGAAAAATATTGCATACTATTATTTATCTGCTATTTCTGCTGTTCACTGTCGTTTCACTAGCGTTAATTTCGGAGTTCACGCGGGAATGCCGGTACAAAAAGTATACTGACAACGTGTACGTAAAATATCAACACGACTGACAAACTGAGTCACTTTCACATTTAAAATATTAATATGGATTATGCACATAGATCTAAAAATAGATTTATTTGTTCCTGTTTCGCCTCAAGTTTTCGTCCCACATTCCTAAAAATTCTTGTTTCGCCCCGTGTTATTTTTTATTCCTGTCATCATATTTATTTATTTATTTATTTACTAATTTACAAACATTGTAACAACTTGGCAGTGCTACATAAACCTTTTTAGGTTTTTCCGTGCACCGATATGCGTAGGTATTTTGACTCTACCAAGTTAGGTATTCGTTTGTTATTGTCATTTACAAAATATATTACAGGCAGATATAAAGAAAAATGGCGGCTCTTTAGTCAATTCATCCCGCTCCAAACTTATTCCGCGAGATGAGTTGATTATATAATTAATTTAATTATTTTTGTTTAGTCAACTCATCCCACTTAAAAAAATGTATTGTGTTATTTGAATAATACATAAGTAGGCACGCACGTGAACAAAAACCATTGAGAAAATAATTACACACCATGGCTTTGTCATACTGATATATTAAAGAATCACAGTCGTAAATCCAAGTATGTATCTAGTATAACTCTAAACAAAACTATATATTTAATTTATGGTACGTACAAAATTATTTATTTAATTGCCTGATTCAAAACATTCATTAGGTCAACTCATACCGCGGGATAAGTTCGAGCGGGATGAGTTGACTAAAGAGTCAGAATGGCGCACATAGGGTGCTTAATCCTATTAAGAGTTATAGTTTATGTTTGTAATAGTTAATATGTAGTTAAATCGATCATGCACAGTGGAAGGGATTCGAATGAAACCTAACATGTTAGTAGGTTATATTCCGCTTCAACGTGTATACTTTACACCTCGGTAAGAGTTCCTGAAAGAATCCTGAAATTCACGCCATGAAACATTTGACAGCAACTATTAAGTAGTCTAAAATTTTTATTTTTTTTATGTACCTACTTACATAGTTAAATTGTTGAACACCATAAAAAGAAATAGGTAGTTATAAGAAAATAGTTAAACTAAATTTTGCTGCAGGCGGTATTATCGATCAAAGCGGTCTCTACCAGACAAACTTATGATGCAAAGACAAATCAAAATGAAAGAAGGAGGGCGGTGTGTGTGACTAATACATATAATTTAATGAAGAGATATTGAGGAACTCTTCATGGATATTATCTTCATTATATAATCATAAATCACATTAAGTTTCCCGTAAAAATAATATAATATTTATTGCTTGTACTTAATGACGTATTTTTCTGTTACAGGTAAGCATCAAGGCCAGAGATGAAATTTTGGTAACGGTTTCCTATAAGGCATCGCCGTATTATTTACTTCATTACATAAATCCTTTGACAAATACTGTTTTGCAACTCTCAAAAACTATTGATTGAATTCAGCAACATACTTCAATCGCTGCACGTTAATTTCAAATTTCGTAGCTAGTTTGATTTTTATAAATACAATTTATTAAACCGGACGCAGTTTCAGTCCCGAATTCAAGAAAATAAGTCGAATTTTCTTATATTTTATTTATTATAATATCTAAAAATCATGGGTTCAACAGCAGCTTTTGCATTTAGGTAGACAGGAAAAACCCAAATCATAATAATAAACTGTTGCTTGACATTAAAAATCTATTCTCACAACCCAACGTTTAATCTTATATTGGTACAAAGTTGTAGTCATATTGTGAATACCGAGTATGTTTTTGCTCATAATAAACGTTCAAAAGAATCGGCCCGCTCAAATTCCAGGATACGTGACTTGCGTAGATTTACGCAGAACTTTCCTGCGATTTACAGAGTTCTGAATTATTACTACTACTGTACATATAAGTAAGATGTACCTACTGTGGATATAACACTCGCTGTAGACGCTACCGCTGCGTTGGATTTGTGAACAAAAAACTATCGTAACGATCGAACAAAAGTATTGTTTAATTACAATAACAACTTAGGTCAAATTTCAAATATGCAATAACCTCCGAAAAAAAGAACTGGTAAGTAATTAATAATTTGTTCGAGTACTATGTTCAGAGGGGCTATTATGTAACTATTGTTTATATCGTTTTTCGGTTGCAATAAAAACATGGCGGTTTTGCGATTACAATATGCACGTTTTGACACCTACAATATCTAGCAATCAACAAAATAAACTTACTTCAAAAGTTGAAGCGGTCTAAACATTCACAAAACCGCTATGTTTCCGATTGAAATCGAAAAATGATAGAAGCAAAAGTTATATAATAATTACATCATGATAATTCAGAAGTGCCAGGCATTTCAATATGTAGGTTTCAGTTATTTACTTGTTTAATAATACGTTAGAATATAATATTTGATTTCTGTGAAAGGTAACAAAAAAATGGATCTTGCCTATGACAAATCCACTAAAAAGTTGACGGGTTAGTTAACACTATTCGTTAATTTAAAGTGAAACACTTCAGCTCGAACTATGATTAGATATGGAACTATGCGAACCCAACTTATTATAGTTTGAATCCTATTGTCGTCTCAACCGCGTTGTATGCTAACCGCTTGTTTCAAAGTATGTACTTGTTGTAGGTATCCAAGGACAAGTTGGATTGTAAATTTTCAAAGCACTAAGTACTTCAAAGTAACCTGTATTATGCTACTATGAAATATAATATTTTGTATCATGCTATACTACTTAGATTATGAATGTTGAATTTTGCTCTAGTTGGGGTAGATTTCTTGTCTCTTTCTGAGAGGGCTGTCTTAGTTTGTAATCTGTACAACAAAATTAATCGATTAAGTACTCGTGGCGGTAAAGGGGACCTCGTAAAGAAACCTTCACACGCATAAGAAGCAGTTCGAACACTTCTGTTAAGTTCATTGATGGACCCGTTTAGTGGACTAGGAGGATGGAGCGATGTCGTAGACACCCTCAGCAATAGGCCCCAGCAGTGGGGATATTAAAAACACTGACACTGTGTAAAAACACTGACTGACTAAAATTTATCTGAACAATCTGCCTATCTTATAGGCAGATTGTTCAGATAAATTTTAGTATAGTTATTTCTACATCGGGCTATCAACCACTATCATCAAAATACAACCACACAACATATTATACATAGGTACAATAACCTACAAGGCCTTTCCATCGAATTTGAACTGTTTGTTTCATAATATCATTGTACTATCTATAGTAATTTTTGTAAACAGTCACCAATCGTGACAGAAATAACGAATACGGACCGATATGAAATTTCGTCGTAGCCATCGTTGAAGCCACGAGGAAAGCACGCGATCATAGTGTGGGCATGCGCGGTAAGGTTCTCGTCGGAGGATGGGGGAGGGAGGCCATCCCGGGCCGCTGCGAGTACTAGTCACAGGCCCAATCCCACTTCTACTACTGCACATATCATAATTTTTGAAGCGATAAGGCACGGGAGTTGGCAGTTGCGTATAATGTCTAAAGTTTTTCGAAATGATGTATTAAGCAGTTATTAACCATGTGACCAGTGACCGCTGAATCTGATGCCAGTTTCTCTAAGTTGTGCTGTTTTTTTTGTTTTATCTCATAGGCGTGTTCCTATATGATACACATAATTTTTTTTCTGTGTTATTTCATATAAGGCCATGAATAATAACAATAATAGCAAAGCATTTACGCGCTTTGTATAGGGACTTATCTTTCTTCTTTACTCTTTTTGTTCAACTTGCACTCTAGGAGTCGTTAGTTTCTCCCGTCGTTCGTTCGGGTCTCAATAATTAAAAGAATCAAAACTCTATTTGCAAACGGATCAACCCGCAAGTTTCAATTCTGGGATCGAAACGAAGGTTTTATTCCCCGTAGTTTTAGTTCCCGCGGGAATTCCGGGCTAAAATGTACCCTATGTCTTTCTCTGTATCCTTGACAACGTGTATGCAAACAAAATTTCACGATGATCCGTTGAGCCGTTGAGGCGCGAAAGCACAACAAACAAACAAACACTCACTTTCGCATTTAATATTAAAAGAAAGAAGGATGATACATATTTGCGGCGGCACGGACTCGGCATTATCAGGAACATTTGTAGGTAGATATAGGTAGGTATGTATTTATCTACTTATACGTATAAATTCAACTGCGTCATAGATATATGTCTAGCAGTATAAATCCTGCTGGGTCTTTTGGCATGATTCCAGAGTGTAAATACAAATGTATCCTAGCCGGCGTCCGCGTCCTTTGTTATTGAAGGATGCTCGTAGTTTTTAACTAGCTGCCTGCAAATAGGCATTTTTGCTTTTTAAAGTACAAATAATTCTATCTAAGAGTCATGTTATTATTATTTACCTCTTGAAATGTAGGTTCACTATCTTTTTTTTATACTGAGTAGACCAATCCGGGGTCAGTGAACTATTACGTTCAGTAGTGTGTGAACTGGCGTAACTACCCCCGAAGTAGATTCGTCCGAATAGGATTACAGAACGCGGCCGATTTAGGTATACTGAGGATTTACGAAAATCCTCCCCGGACATAAAGGATATTGCCATATACCACAGTCGGTTGATGATACGATGTTTGCCTCCCCTAATAACTATGTTTTCCACGTCTTTGTCAAGGATTTGTGTAAGAAGTGGTATTTGTATTGTTGTAAATAAGATCCATACATTTTTGTTGCTATTACTATTATACGTGTGGCGGTTCGTAATTGAACCATTTATTTTATTAAGTACACGCTTTATATTACTAATTATTGTAACTAACAATGTAATAAAATGATGGAAGTCAATTTCAACTTGCTTCTAATTTTCGCATCAAAATGAAACTTTGTATATTGTATCTTTAATTCGGATGACAATGCAATAATATTATTTGACATGAGGCTGATCTGATGATGGAGCCGAAAGATTACCATGAGAACTCTGTTATTGAACGACGCAACTCCATCGAGTTGTGGCTCGTTTAATTAGTCTTGACAAAGGTCTCTAGCGTGTGTTTTAGTTCCTGCAGGTTTTTATTTTTAGTGAAATTTCTTAAAGCAAAGCGGTATCAAAACGCTTTTGAATGTTATTTCGGTATTAGAACAGGAAATTATTTTGTATCAAAGACATCTATCGCATCTGATGGTCAAGCAAACAGTACCGTCTAGTGTCTACTACGAATATAACCGCGTAGACGGCATACTGCTACACACGCGTAGAGTTGTGGCGTAGACCGTGCGTTAATGTAGCTTGTAGACTTATCTGAGTACGTTTAGTAAATGGTACATAGCGAAAACTATTGCGATGGTAAAGGGATACTCAAAACAAATATTCTTCTTTTTAAATAGGCACGAGTATAATAAAATTCATTCCAAAATTTTGAAGCATTCTTGATGGTGTTGAACTTACATAATTATATAGATACTAATACACAATTTGTTTCTTTTTCACGCTCCATAACTTACGAAAGTGGCTTTGAAATGTAAGTATTCCGTGTCTAATATTTTCTTTAATGTTGTCTGTCTAAGAAATCATGAAAGCGATTAAAAAAACCTATATGAAATCTTGATCTAGAAACTATGGATTAATACGTCGGACTATTCATATTTTACGTATGTCACTGGCTTCTCGGCAATAATTTTGCTAAAGCTCCTCAAGTAAAATACGTAGATTTTCTCGTTAAATCTCATTTTGTGTATCTATTTCCTTTTGGAAGAAAAACAAAATTTTAACAAAAAAATTAAAAACGACTTCCAAAAAAAAGCACTACCTACTAAAAAGTAAATAAAATACTAATATTTATTAATACAAAAGACAAAAATACTCGTAATATTATTATCTGTTTGAATGTGGTGCCAAGCCCGCGTTTTTGTCTTTTGTGTTAAAATAGTATTTTATTTTGTTATTTTTAACTTTTTAGTATAGTGCTTTTTTGTGTTTTTTGGAAGTCAGTTTTAATTTTTGTTTATTTCTCGCTTTTAAGTGAGTCGGTTTGTAATTTAGTTAAGTTACCTTACTCATCACCTATAAACAATTTTAACACTATTTTCAGATACGGACAATCAACGAGTCATCATTCATGTCAAGGACGTGAACGACGAGCCTCCGTATTTCATCAACCGACCGCTCCCGATGCAAACTGTTGTGCAACTGAACGCCGCGCCCAACACACCAGTTTTCACCCTGCAAGCCAGAGATCCTGATACAGATCACAATATTCATTACTTCATCGTCAGAGACAGAACTGGAGGTCGTTTCGAAGTGGATGAACGATCAGGTGTTGTTCGTACCAGGGGAACTGATCCCTTTCAATTGGATATGGAGTATGTCCTGTACGTGAAAGCAGAGGATCAGGTAAACTCATTTCATTTGCCGTCGTTTTTCAATCCTCAAACAATAAGTTTAAAAATAGAACAAGTTTTGTATGGTTTAACAGACGAAAAAGCTACCTGAAGATTGAAAAATCAGCCTTTTTTGTTACTGCTTGACTTTGTACTTTGCTGAAAGTTCAGATTTAACTTTACCCAGTAAAATACTAACCAGTTAACATAATTTATTTCACGGTTTCTACCTAATAATAGGAATTCTGAGAACCAGTATCATGTTTTACAGTTCTGTAGCATTTGGTTTTGAAAATATGTCGTCGCAGATCAGTAATCTCTATTCTTTTCTTATTCCATACGATAGAAAAGATAGACAAAATACCAACACGGCGATAGCCATAATTTTCATTGATTATTATTTATTTCACCCACGCCTAGTAAACTGTGAATAACATGATATTATTATAAATTTCAGAACGGTCGTGTGGATGAACGCAGGTTTCAATCAACACCTGAAGAACGGTTGAGCATTGTCGGTGGCAAGCGGGCCCCGCAGTTTTATTTGCCGAGCTACGAAGCAGAAATAGCTGAAAACCAGAAGAAAGACTCCGAGTAAGTGCTGCAGTTGTATACTTACCACACTAAGAATGTACCTAGTTGACTTTTACTTTACTTACGCGTCTGGCTGTTTAATTAATTTATAGACAAGGGTCATCAACCGTATAGACTATCGCCCTTGATGAATGACTCTATCCTCTATCTATATTAGCTCTAGATATAGGTGCCCTTCCTCAAACATCTAACACTTATTTCATTAAGCTAATGCATTGCGCTTGTATTTTGAACCTTATAATAAAATATCTACCAGGGAATATGATTTGCTCAAGATATATTTTTGATCAAAGTATAGATTAGGTAAATTCAGAAAAACGAGAATGAGAGGCAGCCCAGTTTAGGAGCACTATCAAATACTAATATTTCCATGACAAACACTACAATTATATTATAAGACTTTTTATCAATAACACTTAAGTTTAAATTAAAGTATTATGAAATACATAATACATAATGTATTTTGAGGGATTTCTTTATTTCTTTCTTCTTCTTTGTTGGCTTTCGCATATAATGCATTTAGCCAGTTTCAAGTAAAATAAGTTAGTTAAATACGTTCAAATTAGCATTTAGCATCGTTATACAGTTTGAACTTATAGCCATGGTACTAAATAGACTACAAGTACTTTCTCGGAGCTCTTGGAGGATACCGAAGAAATCAGCTTGAAATGTCATATTATATCTTCTTGAGCACACAAAAAACTGTTACTGTGAAAATTATTATCCAATACTTACTAGCACCATAAAACACAACAAAATTCACTTTAAACAATTTTTTATTGACACGAAAATTAACGACTGAACCGCCAACATCGATGCCCGCCAAAAACTTTGAGGGATTTCTTGTAAGATAAGATAAAATTTCTTTTGCAAAAAACACACCACGCAACAAAAACTTTACAATAAATATACTTAATATTTAAATGTTACATTATGAGATTTATTATTTTATAAATATAAAATACTATTCATTCATAACTGAAGCCAAAATATCCAGTAAAATATACAAAATCTAAAATCTATTTTATTCGATCGGTAAATTATTCAAATTATGTGGCGTAGCGTGATGCTAAAGGAAACTCCACTCACGTTACGACCGTCACCATAGTATGGTCACAATACTGATTTTAATATAATATTGTTTTCTTGTGATTTCAGCATAATATCGGTGAAAGCGAAATCTTTTGCCGATCGTGAGATTCGCTACACGCTGAAGGCGCAAGGTCAGGGTGCTGGGACCTTCAATATCGGGCCTACTTCGGGCATCGTTAAATTAGCCAAGGAACTGGATTTCGAAGACTTAAGACAACCACACGTGTATTCTTTAGTCGTGACAGCCACTGAGGATTCTGGAGGTTTTTCAACTTCCGTGGAGGTATGTGCGATATTGGTAATCCCAAACTTAATGTTAGTTTGCACGCATGATACGAGTACCCAAATAATCAAAAGTTTCGGACTATACTCATATGTAAAATAAAATATTGATAATATTATTACCGTTTTAATTTCGGAATTTCTTTCTGTAACTCTTTGTATCGGAGTAAAATTAAGTGTCCTATATGTTACTCAGAGACACTTTAGATCCTTTGGGTCGAAAATGTACACTTCAAATTTCAAAAACTTTAATCATAGAGATTACCTACTCTTTACAAACAAACAAATTATATTGATCTTTATCTATACTTATAATAAAACTGTAGAGAGGTAAATTCTGTACATTGAATATATATTCAAAATTAATGTTGGAGGATGAATGGTGATCGATACTGATACCAAAAATGCAATCAGTAAATTTTTTGTCTGTCTTTCTGTCTGTCTGTCTGTATGTGCATGCATGAATCAAAAACTACTGAAGGGATTTTAACCAAACTTGGTACAATTGTAGTCCATACTCCTGGGCAGGTTATAGGCTATATAACATAGCGCTAAGACACATAGGAGCTGAGCAGTGGCGATAAATTTGAAGCAAGTCTTGCGCTTTCGAGCTCTTATCCTCGCATATGTTTACACAATCACGCAAAAACGGCTCAACGGATTTGAATGAAATTTGACATGCACGTTGTCAGGGGTACAGAAAAGGATATAGGGTACTTTTCATCCCGGAATTCCCGCGGGAACTCCGAAATTACCGTGGGTGAAACCGCGGGGGACAGCTAGTCTATACTAATATTACTAAAAGGTGAAGTTTGTGAGTTTGTGACGTTGTAGGGTATCAAGTGTATTTTATTATAAAAAGCGAAATATTAACATAAAAAGCTTGTTTAGTAGTTTTTGGTGATACCGTTTCATTCTTATTTATCAAGCTTTACTGTACGTTTCAGTTAACTATCCGAGTGACGGACGTGAATGACAACGCCCCAAAGTTCGAGTTGCCCGACTACCAAGCGCATAACGTCGATGAAGACATCCCTCTTGGCACCAGCATCCTCAAGGTTAAAGCTATGGATGCTGACTCCGGGAAAAATGCTGAGATTGAGTATTTAGTTTCAGGTAAATAAGAGATCAATATTAAAAACATTAGCACCAAGCATTAGGTACCAAAATCATGAAGCGAGACTACTGGCGACATCTGGTCACTTGGATTAAAAGAGAAAATTTTCCTGACACGTACTGTATCGTAGCCGCAGTCTCTATAAAATTAAAATATAACTTAACGTACATCTTTTTAAAAATATCCAATATAAGAGTAATCCAAACTAACATTTTATCCTAAAATATTTGCAGATGATCACTTCAGCGTTGACTCCAACGGCATCATCACTAACAACAAGCAGCTTGACGCGGACAACAACAACGCTTATTACGAGTTTGTGGTGACCGCCAAGGACAAAGGGGAACCGGCTAAGACTGGAACAGCCACAGTCAGAGTTTATACCAAGAATAAAAACGATGAAGAACCGAAGTTTTCGCAACAAGTCTACACTCCAAACGTGGATGAAAACGCTGGACCAAATACTCTTGTAACAACTGTTGTAGCTTCAGATAAAGACGGTGATAATGTTAGATTCGGATTCGTCGGCGGAGGAACAAGTTCTGGTCAATTTGTTATAGAAGAAATAACTGGAGTTATACGACTTCACAACAAAGCAATTTCGTTAGATAGAGATAAATATGAACTGAACGTTACTGCTATGGATGATGGGGCATGTTGCGTGAATGGTGACGCTACAATACACACATCCACGGCCGTAGTGGTTGTATTTATAACAGATGTAAATGACAATAAGCCTATATTTAAAGATTGTCCGACATATTTTCCAAAAGTTGAGGAAGGTGCCCCTAACGGTAGCCCTGTTATTAAAGTTCACGCTACGGACGAAGATAAAGGAGTGAACGGTCAAGTAAAGTATTCGATTGTCCAACAACCAAATCAGAAAGGTACAAAATTCACCGTAGATGAAGAAACTGGAGAAGTATCAACAAATAAAGTTTTCGACAGAGAAGGTGATGATGGAAAATTTGTGTCCGTGACTGTTAAAGCTACAGACCAGGGCGAACCTTCTTTAGAAGGTGTTTGTTCATTTACTGTAGAAATAACTGATGTAAATGACAATCCACCACTATTCGATAGACAAGTAAGACAAAAGATTTATAAATGTAAATAAGTAAATTAAGATGAGCACAAAATTGCATGAACAATCACTAGCCGTAGATTTTTTGCATGAACTTTCGTATCATGTGACGTCGGTTATGTACATTATTATAATCGTACAATCACGTGTATTTCAGAAATATGTGGAGAATGTTAAACAAGATGCCAGTATTGGCACTAACATATTGAGAGTTTCTGCATCCGATGAGGATGCAGATAATAACGGCGCTATTGTATACACTTTGAGCGCACCATACAATCCCGCCGATATAGAATACTTTGAAATTCAGCCTGAGTCGGGCTGGATTGTTTTAAAGAAACCTCTCGATGTAAGTATCAACTACATTCACTCTACCTCATACACGAGCACATTATGTGAGCTTATGTTTGAAATGACGAATGAATGTGATCAACTTACAAAAAAGTTTGGTGGATGAATGCTACCTACAAGCCTTAGGATACAATTGGCACCTAATTTTAGTTTATTTAAATGTAAATAGTTCTAAATTCACAACTGCTGTAAATTGCTGAGAAGAGCGGTCAATCCTGGCTGTGAGGGGTAGTTTGTCCATCGAACGGCACCGCTGAGCGCTGAGGCAGCTCTGCGGCCGTCGGGGCTTGTTCTTCTTGCAGCACTATTAATTTCATTTGCCGCCAGCGCCGGCTCCGCACTAAAACTTCATAAAACATTTATTTCCGCAGCACTATATTATATTATCTTGCATTAACTATATCTTATTGAAAAATATATGACTTGTGTAACATATTCGAAAAAAAAAAGACAGGAATAATACTGCTGTATATATTTCACAGTTGATACCCATGTTTAGTTCTAAAACATGTACAGTTTCTGTAAGAGCACTTCTGTATATTACGCACAAATTAGTTTTCGAG
Source organism: Zygaena filipendulae (assembly GCA_907165275.2). Classification (NCBI taxonomy): domain Eukaryota; kingdom Metazoa; phylum Arthropoda; class Insecta; order Lepidoptera; family Zygaenidae; genus Zygaena; species Zygaena filipendulae. The sequence continues at coordinate 8,911,156 of OU015649.1, forward strand.
TTTATTTATTGTAATTACCCGATTTGATTAATTGATTTGAGAAGCTTACGCTTTTAAAAATACCTTTCTGTATTATATGTACATGTTTTGTTACTAATCTTCAATCCTGTCCTGAGGAGCGATAACTCGGAGGCGGTTCGATGTCCGCCTCGTCACTCAATCGTCACTGAGCTACACGACATGCTCATTAGATAATAATCATCAACAGTATTATCATTATAATAATGAAATTTTTTACAGGATGCCAGTATCATTGTCATAATATAAATATTGTATATTATTAATATTTATCCGTTGATACGAGATGGTCAGATTGCCTGGCCGACAAGGCAGTTTGGCCATCCGGCCAGTTGTGACATTATTCCTTCTGTGAAAGGGGCAACGTTCTCGAATCCAAATTTTGTACAGTTTAACCGTAACGTCCATCGTTTGTAATATAAACCATTTCAATGAGTGTCGTTTCGTTGTAGTCTTTATGAGGTCACTAAAACCTTCTATGACAACCTGACCTTTCCGCCATGTCTTGTATGCAGTGCTGCATGCGTTTGCCTGCTTTCAGTTACGTTTATTTAAATTATAAATTTAGTTTACTTAGTAAATTATTGTAAAAAGTTAATTATATTATTGTACAGTTTGTCTTTTTCTTTTATGTACAGACGAAAGTTGTATAATACGGTCAATATATTTTATTAATTTTTCGTTTCTTGCACCATCTAATATTGGCTAAATAAGGAATGTTACTGTAAGTAAAGGATGGTAACTGAGCATATGAATACAGATGGTTTGAATGAATGTAATAACAAATTCTATATTACATTCTTCTCTTGTTTTGATTTAGCTTCGAGGATGTATGTGTGACGAATGCCAGTTTTATATTATGTTATACTTTACAACTTTAGAAACAAATTATAGTTAATTTACAATGTACTCGTAAAAGTGGATGATACTTTAGTTTACTTTTAATTGTTTTAATTATTTGCGATGTGTTTGTATTTGAGTTAAATTATGTTTTATTTGTCCCCGCTGACCTGACCTCTGACCCGTGTATCTGTAGCGGGACAGGTATCGTCTGCGCGTGCGCGCCTCCGACAGGGGCGACCCGCCATCCTCCGCAGACGTGGACGTTGAATTAGACGTGGTAGACAGGAACAATAAGCCCCCCATCTGGGACAAGACCACGTATGGCCCCGTTCACATCAAAGAGAATGTCACAGTGGGTACCGTAGTGACCAGTGTGAAAGCAAGGTTGGTATTAGGCGCAGCAGGCCTTCGGGCCTGCCGCACCTCCACTCCTTAACACTACTAACGACGTGGTTTTGTCTGTTTCCATCGACTCTATCCCCGATAGCGAGAAACGTACAAGTTGGAGGCTATGGCTCAAGACAAGGGCTTTCCACCCTTGTCCAGAACCGTGGAGGTCCAGATAGACGTAGTGGATCGCGCTAACAATCCCCCCGTGTGGGATCACACGGTGTACGGCCCGATCTACATTCGAGAGAATTTGCCCGTCGGTGCCAAAGTGGTGTCCGTGAAAGCAAGGTGCGTCTGTTATTGTACGGCACGGGCACCGCACGCAGCCCCGTCACCTGCACGCAGTGTGTGCGCTGCCGTCTGCGAGGCCGGCCCCGCTCCCTCGCCTCTCCATCGGCGACTGCGCCAGCCGAACACCAACTAACACCGCATCGGTGCTGATTGTCAACTCCAGCCAAACACCAGCCGGCTCGATTCGGTTCCGATGGAGAGGTGAACGGGATACGATTCGGTTCTCGCACACAGTGAGTGCCGATTCGCCTACCATTCGGTGAAAGATAAGATGTCATTGTCTGATCCGTGGATAACGAAATGCATCGCCACAGTCACAAGTTTTTGTCGTGATTCACAGACGTGCATAGAAAGGTGCACTGCTTACATGGAACGGGGATCACTTTACTGTATTGTTGTTTAAAAATGTCTTCTAGCATTTGTTTCTGTGCTTCCATTACGATGAATGTTGGTGGATATTTTTAGGCAGTGCGTATTATTATTGAAATGCTGTCCGGTACTTCTCTGCATGTAGGTTGAAAAAGAATTGCATTCAATAATAAAAAAGATATCAATTTACGTGTACTTTAGGGAATAGCAACATTTAAGTGAATAAACATTAAAATGTTCATTGTACTGTTAAGCATGTTTCGGGTACACGTCATTTTTTTTGTAGACTTAGTGCATATTTAGATTGATACTGAGATTTTAGTAAATTTAATTTCTTTTAAAAAGTATATAGGTAACCTAATATCACTCTCTCTAAAGTCCAAATTATGTCAGTTTAAATTCTAAATCATACAGCCGAATGCAGAATCTCCTCCTTTTTGGAAGTCTGATAAATATTCGAGATCCCGGACATCAAAATACTAAACGTATTTTAAAAATTTAAAAATATCACTTTTGTGTTAAGTAGTTATGAATTCAAATAACGTAAGTATGAAACTTTTGCAAATTACATTTGGTATTGTCTACTCTAAAAATATTAGAAAAAATAGCAATTGGCGGCGACGCGACTTAGTGACTTGATGAGAAGTCACATTTTTTAATTGCACCCCTTTTGTGCCACGGGCTCATCTACATAAATGTTACTGCATTTTTAGTTCTTTCTTTTAGTGCATCAGTCACACTGAGTGTTGGTCGCTGGCAAGTCTGGTTCACGTCTCTATTGTCTATCTGTACGTCCTAAACAACACATTTCAAGCTCACATAGGAAATATAAGACGAAATCATTGCTAACTCACCTTAACTAACAAAAACTTTATCATAAGTTATTATCATGGACCAATGTTATTATTTACCTGTCTTAAAACATAGATATCCAAAGGATCTAACAGACCTTCTTATAGCAAACTTCTTAGGTAAATTGGTTGTTAGTGGACATGTTAGAGATTTATTCCCATTAAAATTGAATTTAATTTGTAGAACGGTTAAACCATTTGTCAAGAAATTGTTAATATTATCTTAATTACATATTATTTCTGGTTCGTGGTATCACCATTCTACATCTTGACTTATCTCGTCCCTAATAAATTTATGATATGAATATTTAATACTCTACTTTGGGTGTGATTTACGGTATTTTTTAATGATATTTGAGATCAATTCAACCAAGTCCTTTCTTTTCTTGAACTGGCTAAAATATGCTAAAAGTTTATAAGATACAAAGTTATTCTGAGCTTAATTTACCCAAATTTCAAATTAAAAATAAATGTAGTATCATCAGTATTATAATAAAATAGTAAGACTATATTATACCTATCGTATTCTTTAAATCGCACCCATTTTGAACCATTTTACATCATTCATGTCCCTTATTTAATTAAAAGCCATTGTCAATTCATGATTGCAGTAGGTACGAGTAATATTTGTGTCGTCTCGTGAACTGTAGAATGTTCCAGTATTCGATGTTTCTCTTATCAATGGATCTCAAAAGAGACGTCTATCTTACTATGTTTATGTATTTTTAGCTCTGGAATCGAGAATAACCCGACGGTGTTCTATCGGCTAATGCCCGGCTCTACAGCTCAAACTAATAAATTCCACACATTCTACTTACAACAAAGAGCTGATAATGGATTCACTTGGGCCGATATAAAAGTCAACCATCCATTGGACTACGAAAGTATCAAGGAATATAATTTGACAATTCGTGTGGAGGTAAATACTTAATTGTTGCTTACTTTTATTCAAAAATTCAAAATTCAAAAGCTATTTATTACTTAGGATTGGTTACAATCACTTGTAATCGTCAGCAGGTTCTTAGAACTATAAATTAGCGACAGTTCGGAATACGTTCTCTGCTGAGAAGAACTGACAAGAAACTCAGCAGCGCTGTCTTTTAATGATCATACTTATAAACTAGGAAAACAAAAAATAGGAATTGGATAGAGCAATTCATTCCCAAACGTCTGTATCATTTAAATAGTCTACTACACTATAATATGCTTTATCTCATAATCTGTGTTTAATAAGTTTCTTGAATTTATTAATTGACAAATTAGTTACATCGTTTGGGAGTTTGTTGTAAAAGTGTATACATTGTCCTTTAAACGACTTAGAAATTTTATGGAGCCTAGTCTTAGGCACAGCGAGTTTATCTTTATTTCTTAAGTTTAGATTATGTAAATCACTGTTTTTCTTAAAGTTGCCTAAATTTTTGTGAACATATAATAAATTCTCGTATATGTACTGAGAATGTACAGTCATTATTTTAAACTCGCTGAATTTAGTTCTCAGTGAATCTCGAGGGCCTAACTTATAGATTGCGCGAATAGCTCGCTTCTGCAATCGTATTGCAGTTTGGTAAGAAAGAGCTAATCTAAGCTAAAATGACGCGCCCCTCCACCGGGTGTACGCACATGCACAACCGTTAAAATATCGATATGACACATGTGAATCTAGTCTTGCCATTCGTCCTCAGATGCCGCATAGTATCACCGCTATTAAGAGATATTAACAATACATGATCTCCCACATCTAAAACTGCTAATTAAGTAGTGGGGCGCTACATTTTAGATTAGACAAGCTTTACTTTAATATAGCCATGGATGTCTGTCAACTGTTATGATAACAATTGGTCAGTTATTTGTATACATCTCGCCTGATGTAATAGTTCTGAATGCTGTTACACGCCATAATATAATTCTTATCCATTATTTACACCGTAGTCTAGAAAAGTTCAAACTACACATGGATCATAGGAAATAGATAGTAATAATGTTTGTACTAATGAAACAAAGCCACTTGATTTCAAACTAAGCAGCGCTAGTACTGATTAAATGCTTATATTCTTTTATGTTGTTGTACCATAAATACATACTTAAGATAAAGACTCCCAGACTCATGATAAACACTTCTAATGCTCATTTCATTAATGTTTACCCTCATGCTGTGATCGCACCCGCGATACCTGGTGCAGCATTCAGGGTTACTAACCATTACGCTAACGGTGCTGTCAGAGTTTTTCTTTTCAATGGTGGCCTAGAAGATTTTTTAAACTATACTTCTTTTATTAACGTTGAGATCAAAATTGTAGGAGACAATTAATGTGTTGCTGAGGTTTGCCATTTACCATCTATTCAAATCTCATGTCCTATCGGCCGTTTTGCCGCTTGGTCTATGACTTAATATTTCTCTGGACATCAACAGAACAATGGCGCCCAACAGTTAGCTTCTGAAGCGACGGTATACATAATGCTCGAAGATGTGAATGATGAGATCCCACTATTTACGGAGCGGGAACAGGAAACCGTGCTGGAGGGGGAGCCGATTGGAACTAAGGTCACGCAGGTCAACGCCATCGACAAAGACGGGACTTTCCCTAACAATCAGGTAACTATAGTTAATAGTTTTAGGGTAGTGGTCGGCAACTCGTGACTCGCGAGCCCCATGCGGATTGGAAGTCGGTGACAAGTCAAATAGGCAGTGGTTAGATGGGCTAAGTCAACTGCCGCCACGAGCTCGTGAGCAGAACAACCCAAATGGGCAGACACAAGCGGGCTTGACACCAAATTCAAACCGATCAGTGGTAGCACAAACCAAATAATAAGATAACGTGTTTTTTGTCTTTTGGATTAAATCGGTATTTTTTATTTTTATCTTTTTAGTGAAGGGCATTGTTGTGTTTTTTGAAGTCGGTTTAATTTTCTTTGTTATTTCGCGTTTTGTGCACAACAGCTTGTATAGACACATTGTAGATGGAGATGCTTCTGTGAAACCGTTACTAGGTGGCGTTAAAAATTACTTGTCTAACAAGTTCTTACTTTTTGCTTTTCCCTGCGCCATCCCTATGATCTAGTTAGACAACAGATAGCTCCCTCTATTGAGAGGAAGCTTAAAAACTAAAAAGATATCGTAGAATATTAGAAAAATTAAAATAGGTAACCTAAATAAATAATATATTTTTCTATGTACTACAAAAAATCATCAACACACGCCGTTTTTACACAAACGCACGCGTGTTTTAGGTCCGTATTAATAGTCAGTTCTCAAGTTGACGTACTCACTTGAGATCATCGGTGAGATGGTGTTCTAATTAATAAACGTTACTTAAGTATAAAACTGGTCATCATCTTGAGTAGACGGTCTCAAGTGAGTACCGCACGTATTAATAGACGAAACTCCAAACTCAAGATCATCATTTGACGTTTGATAAGTCTGGATCAACTGAGTCAAGTAAAACACGGACTTGAGATCATCTTGAGTTTGTGCTACTATTAACTTTATTGAATCAAAATGGATTTTGAAATTATTTTGAATAATATTGAGCACTGTGATGTTATTGATCAGTACGAGGATTTATTCTGGACGTATTATTTACCAAAAACGTACATTAGGGATCCATATTTTCAATTATATTCGAATATTTTTTCAAAATATCCAAAAATATCTTTTTTCTAAGCAATAAATATGTTTTTTCGCCATCATATACGTTATTATACGTTATATTCGGAAAAAATTAATTCGGACAAAACGAAAAGTGAAAAACTTTAGAATTTCGCGCGCCAATAGCTATTATTTTTTAGCTCGCAAGAGCGGGCAGGCAAAGGGACTAAGCCGTATACAGCCTTGTCTATTGCAACGCATTTCCTTTTTATCATATTTGAAGTAAAATTAAATTTTTATACAGAATTTAATGCAGAATTTAAATATTTTGTTTTAAAAATTTTTTATGACATAATCATTGGTAAAAGTGCAATTTCAATGAAAAAATTGCATTTTGTGCAGTAGCTGTAACGGAACGAATTCAATCTATTTTGACGTTTGTTGAGTCGGTCTCAAATGAGATGGTGAATGACAATCTCAAATGAAACCGCCCCAAGATAGGTTTATTAATTAGCACATGTTCTCACGTCTTAAGACGGTATCAAGTAGTCATGTTATTGAGCTTGTACTTGAGAACTGACTATTAATACGGACCTTAGCATCCTGGTGGATAGAGATTTAGAATGAAAATGAAAATATTTTAATTTTTTATCTAATATACAAATATAACAAAATTTGTATCATTCTTTTATCTCAAAAGATATTTTTATTAAGTAGTGAAAACTATGAAATGATTACAAAATAAGTTAGGTGGTATAATATAGTTCAACAAACAGTAGCGATGCAAAAAAATCACGTGATCGCATTATTGCAACTCGTAGGCAGACGTTTATACAATGCAACGCTATCCCGAAAAAATGCATTGCAAAAACGGAAATTTTACTTTAAGATATTCTTACTATTATATTCCTTATTCAAATTTATTCATGACTTTGCTAAACGGTCTCTAGGTACTGCTTCTGTTACTGGTTTTACCATACTTACTATTTAAGCTTTTATTGCAGTTCGAAATCTATAACCGTCTGTGCTTTTATCTCACAATTCTCGAAATTGACTTCATGATGTGGTCGGCCATTTCGTGCAATAGTGGCATTTCATGAAATGGTCTGCCATAGTAATATTATGAATATAACCACTAGAGCAGAGGGGTTACTCTTAAAATTAAATTTTGTTAAAAATATACAATGTACAGAATCATGGATTCTACTCTCTTATAGATTAATTTGTGCTGTTAGCTGTGAGTAGATGTCAAAAAAGTAAAGTTTGTCAATTAAAAACGTGATCCCATACAACTTTACTTTATTGATATCTACTCACAGCACAAGAAACCAATTAATAGGGTACTTGCATGAATTTTTTTTAGCCTAATTTAAAGATATATGGCCTACTTAAATAAAGCAAGAAAAAGAAAAAAATATATGGATAAATTAATTAAATAGAGCGTTTCAAAGTTCCTACTTTAGACTTTACCGCCGAAACGCGGAATGAAGTCAATAGTTCAAAATTACGCCTTATTAATCTGTGATAGAAATGTCACTGTCGCATTGACAGGGTTATGTGACACTGACAGACAGATAACTTCAATATCCAAAAGCGTAATTAAGGTAGAACTGTGTCGAGTCGTTCCCTTCCGTTTCACAAAATTAAAAGTTTAATATTTTGGGAACTATTGAAAATATTTTAGCAAATCTTTCACGATAACGCTTTTCCAAGGCTCTATTTTTGAAATATTAAGACAATTTCTTATAATAAATTTCATGCAAGTACCCTATTCTCAATTATTTTATTTAGAAAAATCCCCATTCGGAATGGTAAAAACAGACCAAGTAAAGTAAAGTCAGACTCGCACTCGCGCACGAAGGGTTCCGTACTATTCATCTATAAAAATATATCTATAAAAACGGCAAAAAATCATGGTTGTTGTATGAGATGAGCCCCCTTAAATGAGCACAAACAAGCACTTTTAGAGCATGAGAAGTGAAATAGTTATTGATTATTTTCACTTCTCATGCTCTGAAAGTGCTTGTTTGTGCAGGATATAGGCTGCACAAAATCGAATTTTGTGCACAAGTGCATTAACGTATCTACTCATAAATTATCGATATAAAGGCAAAGAACCTCGGCTCGGGCTGCTAAAAGTCTCGGATAAAAAGGTTCGTTTTGTGCAATTGTTGTAAAATCTTCTATTGTTATACATGAGTGCAAAGTTGCTTTTTAACAGCGTGCTTAACTTTGATGACCGAGCAAGCGAAGGATTCTAAAATTAGAATCCTGAGCGTTAGCGAGGGAATCAAAAGAGCACAAGGTGAAAATTTTTTGCACTCAAGTGCAACACGTAACTTTTCATCCCCCCGCAGCGAGGAAATGACTGAATGCAAAATAAAACATGCAACAACAGTTTAAGTGTACTTACTACTATACTACTACTACTATAACTACTGCAACATTATGATAGGTAAGTATTACAGAAAAATATTTATATTATGTATAACAAATAATACTTACCTACAACTTTAAGCGGATAAAATCGGCTTTTGCGCTCAGATATCGAATAGAAAAAAATACCATTTCCGAGGTGGGGGGATGAAATAGTACATTGTTATCCTAGGGGTAAAAGTCCCTCGATCTATTGGCGCCCTCGCTACGCTCGGGCGCCAAACCCCGTCTCGGGACTAAATAAGTCTTTCTCCCGAGGATAACACTGTGCTTTTCATTACGAATGCAAGGAAAGTCAAAATAAAAATAGGAATTAGCTAAAGAAAAAATGAGTGAAGATCGGATAGTCGCTTGACACTTTCCCACCTATTTCTTTTTCTTTGGCCGGCTAGCTATTCAGCCAGTATTTTTTATTTACATTGTGGCGACTTAAAAAAAATATTTTCTTTAATTATTAAGTATTAATTAAAGAAAATAAAAATATATAAATAGGAATTAGCTTAAGAAAAAGTGAGTGAATTTTATTTTAATTAATACCTACTTAAACTTTACGTTATTTCAATTTTACATCGCGCTGGCTGTATAGAAAGTTGAAACGTGGTTCAATAGAAATGTGAAAATAGACCTAGTTTTTTTTTAATAATTTGACAGTTGTCAGTTGAAAGCGATTCTCCCTAGGGCTGAAAAGGGTTACTTTCAACCCGCTTCTCAGGCAACTTCAGACCTACTTTCCGAGTATGAGTAATGAAAAGTATATTTTATTTGAATTGAATACTATATCTTCCATGTTTATAATATTAATATGGATTAGAATTAATTGTATTTATGATAGTATAGAATTGCGTATTTATGACTATAGTGACGTATGCTAAACAAGCCAAGCTGCTTGTACTAAAAGACCCACTCTTATATGAAACATACTTACTATGTATGTATGTACAAGTATTACGTAACTAATCGTCGGTACAAGACGGGTAATGAACGCCTACCATATTCTTCAACTAATTGGCCCATAAAGAAGAGACATCCCGCCCTCCGCAACAGCATGAGAAGTGAAAATTATGTTTTTGTTTACCTGTAACACATTTTTGTGTAGGTATTTTGATATTTTAATGCTCTACGATAGCTTTTAAGTTTTAACGCTTCGTCTCCATAGAACACGTCGGTATAGCGCAGGGAAAAGCTGAAGTAAGATCCTATTGTTCCACATTTATGTAACACAAGCTGTTCCCCGCGCCGCGGTTTTACCTGCAGAAATTTCGGAGTTCCCGCGGGAATCCCGGGATGAAAAGTATGTCCTCTGTACCCCTGACAACGTGTATGCCAAACGTGGTGATCGGTTAAGTCGTTAACGCGAGAAAGCGTAACAAACTACTTTTTCCGATACTTCCAACAATTAGTGTTTTAATTCAACCAATTCACACAAAACCTTGACAAATTATATACCTAAACCTTCCTCATTAATCGCTCTATCTATTTGTGAACCGTATAAAAATCCGTTCAGTATAGTTTTTGAGTTTACCTTTCGCGAACAAACAGACAGACGCGGCGGAGGACTTTATTTTATGATATGTAAGAATAAGGATACAGTCAAACAAATAAGCAATTAAATATCTATACTTATAATAAAACTGTACAGAGGTCAATTCTGTACATTGAATATATATTCAAAATTAATATTGGACGGTGAATGGTGATCGATATTGATGTCAAAAATGCAATCACTAAATTTTTTGTCTGTCTGTCTGTCTGTCTGTGTATGTGAACGCATGGGTCAAAAACTACTGAAGGTATTTTAACCAAATTTGGTACTTTTATTCTTACTCTTAAGTTCTGTGTTACTAATTTAAGTTCTGTGTTTCTTGAATTATCATCTAAATTGTTATAATTTTGTGTACGTACTGCTAAATTTTGTTCTTTCTACATTAAAGATAACTATCATTGGCTAATAGTGTAATCTTGTAACCTAAATCTATTATATGTTCTTGTAGCTGTTGTTGTCCTGAACAAACGAAAATATAATAAAATAAAATATAAAAAATATAATAAAATAAAATAAAATTGTAAAATGAATATGACATAACGCTTACTAAACACGTAGGAGCTGAGTAGTGACGATAAATTTGAAGCAAGTCGGATGAAAATGCGCTTTATCCTCGCATACGTTTACTCAATCACGCAAAAACGGCTGAACGGATTTGAATGAAATTTGGCATGCATGTTGTCAGGGGTACAGAAAAGGACTTAGGGTACTTTTTATCCTGGAATTGCCGCGGAAACTCCGTAATTACACGGGGCACAGCTCGTATTAAATAATAGTGAAAACTAATAAATATAAAATGAGAGATTGATTGCAAATATGGAAAATATGGATTTTTATTATATGATACAAAATATTTTCTAAATAATGATCGAATACCCAAACATGTTTGGCAAAAATAGTTTTATTTATAGTTTATACGATAACAAGACGGCGGCGCGCGGTGTAGACGTAGACTTTGATCGGATCTGCAGTTATGTAATTCTGTATCATGGAAACATACTCAAGGGACTAAGCTAGACATTAATCCTTTATTCGGAAAGAAGATTTCTCAAACGAAACTCATCCGATTACCTATGTGCCCAAAACCTCACCTGTTTATACCATATACTGTAATGTGTTAGCCAATGATGTTATAAGTACTAAAGAAAGGTGTTAGCTGGTTAAAATATATGACTGCTTTATCGTCATATACTACTATACTACTTTTAGGTTCTTCGTTTCAAATAATTTCAGGCATTTTTTATTATTGAACCTAAGATAAAACGGTTGAAATATGAAATTTTGGTGAAATAGCGGGAGGGAATATCTCAATCAATAAATATAACAACATCAAAAATTGACAACAAGTGAAATTCTATTTTCCGAAATGTTCATTTGCAAAAAAAAAAATGTTTTGCCGTATAGGTGTACTACTACATAGTCGACTCACCGCGCAACGAAGGCAAAGATTTCTTCGAGATCAGCATGCAGACTGGGGAGATCTTCACCAAGGTGGTCTTCGATAGGGAGAAGCAAGGAGCCTACGCGCTGGAGGTGGAGGCCCGAGATGGAGCACCCTCGGCCCGGCCCAATTCCGACAACCAACCAAATTCAGGTACGTACCTACGTTTAATTTTACTTATTTTCCTTACTGTCAATCGCTTTCGGGATCATGCGATACGACCCGTGCTCGCTTGACCCTGCAGTCACATACGTATACTGAATACGGATCTCTACCCGAACATCCTCTCGTTCGATTAGGGGGTTCATATTCTTCGTGCAGTTCCAGCGTACAACGGTATCTGTACGTGTAGTTAAATAGTAGTATTAATGGAATATTCCCTCGTTTACATAATATTATAAACCTTCAGCCGATTAGCTAACTTTCCGTTGGTCAGAATTCGAGGAGAAACCAGTGATGAAACTGTCATTTTATCGTTCCAAACATCCACCGACTCACCAACCTATCAAAACTCAGCCCAAAATGTTCAACGTAGCAAATGTTAAGTTTGCATACACACTTGTAATGCGTGTAAGGAAACTAACCGATGTTTGGTTTGTACAGAAGTGCGGTGTTGATTTGAGTACATAGGTCGGTTTACCAATGTAAAGCTAACATCGCCTTGACTAAATACAGTGTCGTTAATACCTACATACCTATTCAGATCGTGCTACTTTAACCCGTATTCAAAGTCGGATTATTTCGTTTCGACCCTGGTCCAGTAGAACCTATATCTTAAAAGCACAAAACTACGTCACAAATGAAATTTTGTTCCTTTTTATCTATTCAAACTATAATAAATTCACCTTCATAATTCAAAACATAAAATGAAAAAGATTTTAATGAATTGTTGTTCAAGCATCGTTATTTATAGGTTAAAAAATAATGGAAAGATTTGATAAAATAAACGTGAAATGTTGTGATAATAGAATAAAATAGAATCCTAACAGTCTCAATTTAGATTCAGTTTAGGTCCGAAACGTAGTAGGTAGATACCTTTGTTGGGCCGGGTGTGCTCCAATCTAATCACCAACGACACCGGCATTTAAACGACTCTCTTTTGTTTGTATTTATTGTACATGTATTTCTTCGTGTGTTATTGATTTCGTACCTACTAGCAAAATTCTTTAGCGAGGAATGTCGGTGTGTGACCAGAGCGGGCACATTCTTTGGTAATTGACGTATGCTTGTCTCATATTTCATGTTGTTTTTTGTTGGAGTAAATTGATTATATCGAAACGTGCTACACTATAAATTGTCGTAGAGGGCGTCTATTAGGGCGTCGGCGACACGTTCGCCGTATCGCGTCATCGTAAATCAAGCAGTAGCATAATCAGCCGCCGCCCGAGGCTTAATCCGTTTAAGCCTCCCCATCCCTGTATCTGGCTCACGTGCACAATAGTGAGCTTTGCTTCAGCTCAGTGCTTGCTTCCACGTTTAATTGTACTTACATAATAATGTTATCCATAACGTAATCTGTCCTGGTAATATTTGATATTGTTTGATACGTAGATATCGGTAATAAAGCACATGCATTCTCATTACAACCCTGTATTCCCTGACCGTAAATAAAACGCTGTTATCAATGTTTACGTGCGGCGAATGGGAAACCTTTGTTGATTTCGTATTACCTTTTTATTTGCTAGGGTGATGTATTGACTTGAAACGTGAAACCGTTGATGTAATTAACCGGTGGTGTTTGTAAATATTTGAGATCTATCGTTTTGTGTGAATGTTTTAGGGTTGCTTTCGTTTACGGTTATCTATGTATTATCAAGTATATAATATATAGGATGTTTGTGTGGGTATTGTGGCCACGTGGCACGTAGCAAATTCCAGGGTATTGCAGCGTGCGCAAGCTCCGACCCAGACGTGGCACCGACGTGTGCTCGCGCCTCACGCATACTGATCAGCCTTTGCGACATTATTTTATAAATTAAAACCACGTTATCGAAGACCGTGTTTTTATAGTCTATTATATGATACAACTGTTATGGTAATTTGTTCGGTTATTCAAAATTAGCTATTTTTAATTTTATTTTTATTTTACATACCTATGTTAAGTCAATTAATAAGAAATATTTTTTGCTATCTAGAAGATATATGTATATACTAGCAACAGCAAGCGATCACATAAATCTATATAAAAAGCGAAAGGTCACTCAATGACTAAACACGGAATCTAAAAAACTACTTGATGCTGAAATTTGTCAGGTCAGCTAAAAACGTCAGCTAACGGGAACTCCAAAAATAACGCGGGTGCGGGTGAAACCGCATGGAATAGCTAGTTGAATATTATATGACCCAATTAGAACCGACGACGTCCGACAGTCCCGATACAACATAATATCAACCTACAAATTTTGATGAGAATTGTATAAAACGGGCAAACGCAATCACGTGACACACGTTCCGTATGTAACACCTGATACACCGCACGTTTATTGGTTGTAGAATAAATTTTATTAAGGATAGTTTTATTAGATACTAAAAATTTTTACGTATTGGTAGTAATTACTACGACGATAGGTACCTACTAGACGTTTCTTCGGTTGATTCTACGTCATTTACAGTAATGATTTTGTATGAATAATCATGGTATTTCCTCAGAGTAAATATACTACGAAGACATTTTAAAATAAACCGTCATTGATACGAAATAAAATAGATAGCTTGTACAAAAATCTCAGTATTTAGCTTTTAAAAATTTTATTTATTATTTATTAATTCGTAGTGCACAGCTTTTTATTTATTCTACATAAATTTTTTAAACATTATGCAAGCCAATTACGACTACCAAACTACTTACAATAAGTGAATACAGGTGCCAAACAATAACAAAGATTACATTATCATTTTTTTAAATTTATTTCAAGGACTTTGTCCTTATATAATATAATGGCATACCATAGCATACTATAGGTAATAATTATATTACATATTATGTCCTTACTAATAAACGCGTAGGTTTATTTATACGGATGTTTATTACTCTTTCACGCAAAAACCACTGAATGAACCCTAATGAAACTTAACAATAATATAGTATAGCTTATACATCAATTAACACATAGGGAAATCCCGCAGGATCTCCGAAACTAAAGCGGGTGAAAACGCGCGGAACAGTTATTTTTATTATAATATTAATTTAAAAAATTTACCAATTTTCAAGCTAAATCGAAGTCGTGTCCGATGCACCATTACAAATCCCTTATCACTTCGATTAGTCGTTAAAGTCCGGGTCATAGAAGTGACGTCTTATAATAGCCTGAAACTGTGCCTTAGAGTCAAGGAAAAGATCAATATCGCTAAACCTCATATTGTAAGTTCTAGGTAGTCTCGTAAATACTGAATTCTGACCATAATTGGTATGATGTTGTGGAATGTGTAGCAACTGGGTGTGCCTGGTGCGACGAGGAGGAGTGTTTAGTGAAATAAGCCCAGGACAGTCCAGGCAACCTCGTATGACGTCGTATAGTAACCCCATGTCCATTTTGTTTAAAATCCTAACAGGGATTGGCAGAATTATCAAAAAAACTGTTTTTTGGCAAAAAACTGTTTTTACCTACCATACAAATTGTATGAAAAAAAAATTGAATCCATTTTTAAGGTTGAGTACCTATCTTTTACTCATATTCTATATTCCTGCGATACATATACATAAAGCTGTTTATGTCGCAAATTTTTTATTTAGTAATTTTATAACCTATACCTACTCAAAGATATTCTATATAAAAAACAACTTTTAGTATTAACTATAGTTTATTAGAATCATCGTCTGTAGGTATCAATTTTATCAAGATATAAGATTGAAACATAACTGATACTGTTCAATAAAAATTGTGCATATTATGAGTTAAAACGTACCTACCTATTAGGTACCTATTATTATTTGTGTGAAATACCTTTCTCCCCTGCCTTGTCTTTTCTTCCCGAACTTGGCACACACACAACGGTACTATTAGTTGCGGTCGTAAAATGCCAATTCCTGTTGTTATCTATATATACTAGTATTATCTACAATTTCCACTTGATCTGATGTAGGAGCACAGACATAGGTCCGTGTGTATAGGAACGTATAGGTATGTAATATGTCATTATCTGTTTCCGTTTATCTATGTATAGTTTATCTAATTTGACAAGCTTACATTCCTGAGCCATGTTGATGTGATATACCTTGACGTGTGTAGGATTACATTGTGTAGGTACATACAGTAATGACATTGAAAAACGATGTCACAATTCAATGAAACCGAGAAAAGAACTCTGATCTTGGACAAATACACATTTTTGGTTCACAATGAATACTGTTATGAATTATTCACAAAATTATTAAACATGGAAGATGGCGACGAGCGAAAAACAATGTTTCCAATCTTAATGAAGTAGCAAGCATCCACCCCGCCCGTTGTGACGTCGCGCGCCGCGCCGGGTGACGTAGACCCCTGCCGAAACGGATGCGCGAATTTTGCGCATTTTTATATTCTTTTCTTCTCGTTAACAATTTTTACCATCTCATTCCCGTGCGGCAGTTATTAGTTTGGAACTTTTTAATTTTCTTTCCGTCTCTTATAAAGTAAGGAAGATTATTATTATTTGATAGCAGTTAGCTCCGATCGTGCATTCAGACCGGAAGTCAGACAGACAAATAATGTTTGATGTCATATCTGGTCAAACTGACTGAGACAAAAATTCCAATCGAAAAATTTTAAAATCTTATATCTTGTTGTTCAGATATATTTATTGAGGTTAGCCACATAAAATTGCGTGTTTAGGTATCTACCTATGATTTAAACTATGTAACATCTGTTTTTAGGAAGGTGATAATGATTAAAAAGTTAGTGTTATCTAGTGTAGCTACAAGTTGCCCATTTGAACTATTTCCAATTACTCTGGCTTAGCTGCGATGTCGCCTAGTGACAAAGCAATATTCCGTCTGCCGCTAGAAGTTGGTGGCCTACATTTACGTGATGCCCTAGAGAATTTCTGATGAGGAAGCGCTCGAGTGCAATTCCTACAGAGTGCTTCGGATTACTAAGAACTACTTAACAATACGATAGTAACAAACCACTCTCTTGTAAATCTCTTTCTAATGGATACTCACTCCCTTATTTTATCCTCTCTTTGTGAATCTAATTTGTTCTTATGAAAACGTTCGTTGCATTTATTTCTAGCTCGCTATTAATTTTTAGAGAGCGTGTAACAGAATTTTCTTCGTCATTAAGATAGCTATTCTCGGCACAAATCCTGGCAATTTGAACGCTTTCGACGGCTAAAGCGAATCCTAAATGTCAGGGAGTATGAAATTTTCCTATCGTCAACCCAGCACGAGCAACGTTTATGGGCGTCGTAAGTTACGAAGTAAACGCTCGTTTAAGACTCGTAAAATTACTCAAACCCTCACTTCAAGAATGTGTGAACTTTTTATTTTCATTGATGAAGTGACTTAAAATATGGGTAGGGTATTAAGCAAGGATATTCCGAAAGAGAGCATTGTACGTATTCCATTTAAATACGAGTGCATTTATTTACATAGTTGATTTAAAAAATACGAGTGCATTGAGTTACATTTTATAAACATCTGTTTTTAAATCATTTAGTTAGAGAAAATCAAGACTTTATAATGTGCGCAAGTATGCGTAGAATAAAAAAAAGTCCTATATTTATTTATATTAAAAAATGCATGAGTTTCGAATAGTCTTTAAAAACTCGTTACGATTTTTGTTACAAAATTTTCCCAAACGTTAACCTAATCTTTGCAGTTCAAATAATTCGCTGTAGGCCATTAAGAAAGACACACAAAAAGCTTTTGCGGGACAGGCTGTAGGTAAGTTTAATTAAAATGGGAACATCGTCCTTTGCTCAATGTTACGTCGTCGCTGCGCCGGCCACCGGATCACAGCCGTTCAGTACAAAGTTGTAATTAAAAACACTAATAATAATCAATTTATGCCATCAAAGTGTACGACAAATTGCTTTCACTGTTGGGGTTCAGTAAAATAATTTCTGTGGCTGGTCTAGCTGGAACGAATAGGTTTAGAGTTCTTTTAACAAGGTATGGTTTATGTATACTAAAACATTGCTAAGCTGTTTGATACTTTACAATTTAGAGTATCTACATACATACAATATACATAATCTGGATTGGTGTAGCCCTGTTTCTTATCAAAATAATATCGCATATCGTTTAAGTGAGTGTACGCACACTATAAAGGGTAGTTATTTTGCTTGACATGTCCTTGCTTTGTTGAAGTGTATAGCGAATGGGTGTAATGGATATCAGTAGGTTATTGTAGAAGTCGTCGAGGAGTGCTATCAGTATAGGGCGGGGCCACAAGAGTAATGGAACCGAGCTCGCTTGCGAAGAGGGTCCACTTATGTCATGCGATACGATATGATTGATAATGCTTCCTTAAGTAAAAACACTGTTCCTTTGTTACTCGACATAGTCATTGATATATTGTATGTAATACTGGGTATTATCATAAAAAGTTATAAATTATATACTTACACAAATGAAAAAAAAAAAAAACAGAATTTTAAACATTAACATGATGATGATCTTAATAAGATCAAGGTGTTAGGCTAAAATTGATGGGTACGTTTTTGTTTTGTTAGGTTTACCTGAAAAATCTCACTCAAAATTACGAGTTTTTTGCGTGTTATTACTACACAATTTGCAAAAGGAAATTTTGTAGTAATTAAAAACCCGTATGTATTATGTAAAGACGGGTCCTTTGTAAATGGAAGGTACAATAATAGCGGTCAAGTGCGCTCATTTAGGAAATTAGGGATCATTTAAAGTTCTGAAGGTTTGGTTAGTTATTGGGGTTTAAGCGGCTAGGTTTGGTAATGGTTGTGAATTGCGATGTGTCACTAGGTAGGCAATGTGGTCTGTAGTTGTGAACGGAGCCGAAGAGGAAGCGCCTGAATACATAAGTTTCTCCGCAACAAATTAGACTTGTGAACTTGCGATGGTCGTTCGAATTCACACATGTATTTCAGCTACTTTAACGTCTCCAACATTTTGGTATTGTTTTCGGTTCGTACTTCCACTAGGAATCGTTTTGTATAGATGTAACGAGTTAACGGGAAAACCTTGTAGGTTCAATACTACATAATTTTCCAACTTCAGTACTTATTGTCTTTACAACTAGTTATATTACGAGTATTCGTAAGTACTGAGTACTTGTTACATTACTTACGAGTATCCGTCTAAATTACAATGTACGGGAGCTACCGAAACATAAATACCCGTTTTTTTTTTATTTTTCTGTCTATCCGTTTACTCAGCTAGTGTTTGAAACGGCAGAACGGATTTTTAACGTTTTAATACACTTACCTACAACTAGTAATTTTTGGTCCCGGACTACGACATGCTTTCAATTTTCATGGTTACATATTTTGCTTTCTATGTATAATTTATATAATTATATAAATATAAATTATAATTATAAAAGGTATAATTAAATAAATTGCTTTATATTATACCTTAATAATATCTCGAAGTTCATTATCATTACATAAAAAAAAGATTGCATCGCTTGATGTTCTATTTAAGAAAAGTTTCTCGACTGTTATGAATTAAGATTTAATTTAAAGGATTGTTTAAATTTTCGAAACTTAAAAAGTAACAGTAGCCACGAGTCAGGCTTTCGCGCTAATTATTCAATTTCTCTTTCTCAAATGCAGGACCGTTTTAAACCATTGTCCTTTCCTTGTTGGCTGTATCAATTCTTGTACGTTACTAGCTGTTTCCCGCGGTTTCACCCGCAGGAACTTTTTTTTTCTAATACCTAAAAAGGAGCCTAAGTTACTCGTTATAAAATCAGCTATCTGCCAGTGAAAGTCCCGTTGAAATCGATCCAGCCGTTTCAGAGATTAGAAGGAACAAACAGACAGGCAAAATAAAAAAAAAAAGGTTTTTTTTATGTAAGTACTTACCGCATATACTTTCAAACGCATTTTGTGAAAAACTGTTAATTTGAAATTACAAACAGATACCTACTTAAATTTTATTTACATGTATACAATTATACATACCTACATATACGTATAAAGTATAGATGTAGAGATAGATGAATAGATTTTGGTCAAAAATTACACTTTAATAAATTGCTAATAAATAAGGCTGTGGCTGGTCGTCCATTAAACGGACGACTAATTAGTCGTCCGCTTAACGCAAAATGTATTGATATTTCTCAAGGTTCTTTTTTTGTTACGAGATTTGCACTCCGAATGGAAAAACCTTTTTAGAAAAAACCTTAAATTTTTGTTTAAAAATAAATTGTATATGTGGCTGTAAAATTCTAAATATCGTTAGATTATAATCTATTTCGCGAGATTGTAAATTGTCAAAAGATCGTGAACTATTGGTATCACTATTTTTGGCGCATCGTCGGCCGCTGCCGCGGCACGCTCGCTACGCTCGCTCGGCTCCCGCGACTTGCTCAGCTGCAGTACAAACCTAACGTAACCATTAAAATAATCTACCGAAAAATAGTGCACTAAATGCAATTCGTATGAGCAGTATGTTACGGTTCACAATCTTTTGACAGTTAACAATCTAGTATACTGACAACCTCTTTTGTGAGTTTATGTAGTTTAGTAGGCCGTGGACGACTAATAAATAATCCGTTTAGTGGACGACTAGACATTTCGAAAAATAAAAAAAGTATTCTAATCTCAAAAGTTATGCTGTTATTTTGTTTAGTTTTGCGTGAAGAATGAAGAAATAAAAGTTCCTTTTTTACGACCACGGCAGTGTATAAGCTACCTATACTAAAGTATGGGCACAGTAACGTCAATTTAAATCGTACGTAAACTTCTGAATGCTGAGTTTCGAAATTTTGGTTAATTTTGTTGAAATCCCCAGCTCTCACCACTGTTGTAGTAGCAGGTGTTAGTAAAATATACGTCGTAACTTTTCTACCTTCGCTAGTGTCTTCGCTAGTGCTTTCAGCTTACGTGCATTTGTATATGAAATTAATGTATTTTTTAAACTAATATAAACTATATAAAATATTACTAATATATGTAATTAAATGTAAAATATGACTATTTTTTTATGAAAATTCTGCAATATTGAAATTTGAAACAAAGCATAAAAAAATTTATCGAAAACCGCCGGCCGAAAGGCGGTCGTTTTTGACCCTTTTCGTTAAAACTTTTATACAGCAATACATTTAATTCAGTGCGCAAACTTTGCCCAATTAAAATTAAATGAGTTTTATTAAGCACCTATTTTTTATTTTGATAAGTCTTAGTACAAAAAAATAAAGTTATTGTTAATGGAAGATGTTCACTTTGAAATTGATTTTATGGCTACTCTATTCGCCGCCGCCGCCGCCGCCCCCCGGCCCCACCGCGCGCCGCCCGAAGCGCTCATTCGTTTTTCGTGCACAGGCGTAGGTAGGTATTTACGTGGGTTACAATGTACCTACCTACCTGCTGATCGCTAATTCTATCAGGTTCGAACCTCAGACGAAATAAAAGTTCGAACTAGACTTTTTAAGATTAGACCGTGATCTGATTTTATTAGAAGAGTAATTCCAATTTTTCCTTCATACTTTCATGGGCTTAGGACCATCAAAATGCAGAAAATAAAGCATTAATTAATAATTTAACCAATTAAATTATGGCACTTTTAAAAACATAATAAAATTAAAATTATTGATATTAGGTAAGTACCTACTCGATCTCGCTCGAAGAAATCGAAAATGGCTTCTTAGATGTCAACCGCCAGTCGAGGTCTTCCAGACCCTTGAGCGTGATGTGGGGTCCTAAACTGACCGTGATCAAGCAGCCTTTCAGTGGCTGCTAAAATTGTCATTTCATTAGGGACCGCGGGGTTTACAATACCATGGGCTCGCATTCAAGGTATGCTCTCCATTACATACATTCTGCGAGCACGTCGTAAACTTTCACCACTTAACAGATACACCCGGACCATCTCATAAAACTCGCGGTTACTAAAGTCCGACATCATGACCTAGGTACGACTACGAGTAGTACGACACACACGAGCCGCGGGCGCCTGCCCCGCGCGCCCCGCCCGTTTCGCCCGCCCCGCCCGTGTCTGGGCATCAGTTGTCGCCCGAGAGGTTCACCCCCGCTGCAACCTCACCGCGTACGGCTCACGGGTCACGGCGCGTGCATCCACAGCTGATATTATTACGAATAGATAGTATCCATGTTTTACGGATTTAAAGTGGGATAAAAATAAAAAAAAAAAAATTTAACTAATAGTGGAAATGTGTTCTATTACTGATACTGAACCACCACAATTTTTTTGCGCACTCCTTAAAATTTAAGCCTGTATGAAGTTTAAATGCTGGAAAATCAATGTCATTTAAAGTTAGTTTTTACATTATTTTACATACCTAATACCTACTACTACTCCTCATTTATTTTTAAATGAAAAAATACTAAAAAATAAGATATTTGATTTTTATCGTAGGAGGCGCTAGTTTTGTCCCATAATAGGTTATATTTGTCTGAATCAGTTTAATTAATAATTATTTACGCTAACCATTCGTGGTTCTCGCGTCAATCAGAATGAAAGATAAATTTTTTTTCTTTTCACTCTATCGTTGAAATAATGACATTTAGATATCTAGATTACAAACTTTGAATTTTGCACACGCTCGGAAGTGTGAGATTTTAGTCTATAAATTATATTATTCATGACATCATTATAGTATATTGCTTAAAGCTTTAAAGCTCAGAAGAATAACTAAAGTATTTAAAGTTTCTGTCTTTATTATGTCATTATAAAATACAAATCTTATGTCTCATTTTTGAACTCATGAAAAATATTTTCCTTCACAAATATTTAAGTAGTTTAACTTTTGGTCAAGTTTTGTAAGATGACAGGTAAAAAGAGACGATGGCTCCTAAAACAGGTGTTCCAATAATGCTTTCTCGGCGGCTTTTCTTTCAGATCACGTTTCTGCCAAGTAGTTACGACAAAGTACTTTGTTTGGGTGAAATATCGCCTTTTACCTACTTACGTATTGTTGCAAATATCGTTTGTTTTCCACTTGTATTTTGCTTTGTTGACTTTGAAAAGAGGAATTTAAATAAAGAAAACTTTTCGAAACAAAATTGTTAATGTTCCTAACATTTGTATCATTAATATATTCCATTCGAATATCGTTTCTTTCTCACCTGAATTTTATTTTTTATTATTTTTTATTATATTTTTTATTTTGTTGGCTTTGTAAAGATGTAAAAAAAAAAAATTATCAATGTTAATGTTCTTAAGGATTGTATCTAAACTGAATAGTATTCTTTGGCATTTCTTGGCCCTCGAACTATATCTTTGTTGTAATTCATGTTGATCTGTTACTCCGACGCGATATGTTGGAAATAGACAGACAAACGCACTTATTTCTCATAGTATTTTAAAGGGTTGCACTGATAAAACATAACGTTCCGGAATAGCAGTTATTTATTGTTGATACAGTATTCGACAGAAAGTACAATATAATAAAGAAAAGTAAAGCTAAAGAATAGACAACAATTATTGTTATACTCTTCAAGACATAACTTCAGGAGTATTTTTTCACTAAGTTAGGTAATATTTGAAGAAAAAATATTTTTTTTCAGGATGGTTATGTTGACTGTTCACTCACAACAAGTCATTCTTGTCTCGTACGTTTGCGGAATGTTAAAGCTTGTAAATCGTTTTAGAAGTAAGCGTCACGATGTGTGACGCGGCGTCTCGCTGAGTCCCAGTTGCGCCTAAACCCATTTAAGCCGCCCGAAATCTTATCTACATAAATAATATAGTTCGCGTGTATGCCGACTCCGCCAAATCTGGGATAGACTACAGTACATGAACGTAAAATTAATATGAGGTTTCATGTACCTACATAATCTGTATATAGACCTACGTATATAGCTATGCGACACGCTTACACCTTATTTATATGTAATATTTTTAAATTATCATGTCTGTATGGTTAGTTGATTTAATAACCGAGTGTTGTGTGTACATTTTAATATTTTCGAAAAAGGAATGTATGACTCTTTTGTTAATTTTCATAAATAATATACGGGCAATGGCCGTTGGCGCACAGCAAAATGCGTATAGTTTGTATTGTATTCCAGCCCAGGCTCGAAATTGCTGTCGACAGGTGCGAAGTCCAGTGTGCGCCTGACAACAACTACAATTACTTTTAGGGAATAATATTATATATTTATTACATTTCCGCTGCAGAGAGCGACTATTTGGGGCATTGTTTTCTAGCACACGGGTTCTTGATTTTCACAAAAAAACCCTGTCTTTTAATGCATCGCTGCAGTTTGTTATGCTTTGTAATCTTCAAAGCGCAACATTCTACTTGTTCCAGTACATAACAACTTGTATTTGTTCCAGTTAATGAAAATGAAGTACTGACTAATTTGTTGTATTCCATGTTTGGTCGATTCAATTTGCTTGTTAAAGTATAACCTCAATGATATACTATTTAGTTGTAGTAGATATATCTTTTTCCCGATATGCCTTAAGCTGCATGCGTTACAATTTCCATACAAACCTATTGCACGCGACGTTGATGTTTGGTTAACAATATTGACTGGGTTATTGACTTTTCTAGCGGTACGGTAATAATTTAAAGTGGCGTTGAAGCGAAGTAGAGCGAGGGACTGTGCCGGAGTAACTTTTCTTTAACTTTTTTCTCATAGGTCCTATTTTGCTATCCCCTAGGTACCAATTCGTATGCAATGTCACCATTTCTCTGAATAAGAATGTAATCTATGAAAGGTCCGATCCTGTCGCCCTGTGTGTGGGTGGAATCGTATATTTGTGGAATTCCTTATAGGTACCATATTGTCATTAAGATGGCGGGGAAGTCGTAAAAATTTCTATAATATCCGTATCAGTCTCACATATTATTTTAATCTTAGATATCATAGATATTCGCCGTATTGACTATGATCGTATAGGTATCAAATAATGTAGATTTATATGAAAATTATAAACTGAAACTTTATTAATATTTTCTGCTACATCCACTAAAAATATGTAATATGTAAAACACTTAAAATGCCTGTCAACATGGTACCAAACGTTGTCTCTCAATCCATATTATTATCGTCCGCAGCAGCAAATTTTACTTATTTTAGTCAGTATTCTTATTTTTACTGAATGCTTATTTTTCCAGTGTTATCCCTACTATTTTTATCCCTACTAATATAATAAATGCGAAAGTAACTCTGTCTGTCTGTCTATTATGCTTTCACGTCTAACGGCTCGGTTGAACCGATCATCATGAAATTTTACATACACGTTGTCAGAGGTACAGATAAGGACATAGGGTTTTTATCCTGGAATTCCCGCGGGAACTCCGAAATTAAGGCGGGTGAAACCGCGGAGAACAGCTAGTTATTATAATAACATAATAATATGTAGGTTTGATTTATGATTTTCTTTGGCATGAGTATAATTTTTGTTTTATGTAGATACGGTGACAATCAATACGATACGCACTGAGACTACGACTGAGAAATGTTTAAGTCTCTCAAGGACAATTATTCAGGTGGGGGTTTGCCTACGCATTTTAAAAGGATCTTCACCCTCTCCCTATTTATCTGTGACACTGGGTGCGAACAGAATCTGTTTTTACTCGCTTTTTTTCTAAGCGCTTTATAAATGAAAGGATTCAAATGAGGACACTAATTAATGACTGCCAAAATGTAGTCCATGGGTGTTTATTTAACACAGTTTCAGGTACATTTAATAGAAAGAAAAAAAAAGGAAGTAAACTGTTATCTGAATACTATTTATTGTATATGATTCTACTGAATAAAAATAGCAAAGTTACTGTTCAAAAATCAGTTAAGGCAGAGGCAGATTAATTTATTGAAATTTTATTTCAGTGTATTAACTATTATTGAAAGATTACTTAAACTGTTCTTTTTTTTCAATTAGTGGAACCACGTTCGGCTAACCAATCTATTTTTTTTAACTTTTAGTAGCTAGCTAGTTTTTTTTTAATATTAAAAAAAACGTTTTAAACCTGTAACATCAATATGGTGTAATTTATGAAGTCTCAAAACTAATCTGGTGTATTTCTGTGTTACAGGTATGTAACTTTGGTGAAATTTTTATAGGCGTTAAGGTATGTAGTATATACTAACGATTTGCACGTTTTGACGATCGACACCGAGATGGTATACGTTGTATTTGAATATTATAATACTGGATGTGCATACTTATGTACATAGCATTATCATAATATGTCATCAAAATAAAACGACAATTTTGCACGTTCACGACGTTTGATCTCTTGCAAAATAACGTGTACCTACCGTCAGCCACGATTATACACTCAAGTAAACAGGTCCTTGCCATTACTGGGTACAGGAGCAAAGATAAGCGACGTTACGCGGGTTGTAGGTAGTCGGCGCTTAGAAATGTTAACGGGTCGATTATGCGAACCCATCGAGTACGAACTTAAGGGGCACGAGACCTTCCCCACCTCGTCTCTAATGACGGGTCACGCATTTAAATAGCCTGATATGCGATTCATTTCTCTAACGGCCCGATGAAATACATTCTTTCATTCAATACAACGAAAATTGATAAAATTGTTTACGTGACGACGGGATCGTACCGCCTGTGACTTGCTTACTTGAGTTACTTGCGCCCTTCAGCGGATGACATATGGCACCTGGTGTAATATTCATAGTATACATGGTATGCATGTCTACTCGTAAATAAGGAATACTGTGATAAGAAAAAGTTGTAGGATTAAAGATGCGAGGCGAGGAACATTGAAATAGTTAAATAAAGACGAATAACCCATTTTAATCGCAAGGTGTTATAAACTTTTTCTGAAGATTTTATGGTTAGATTGTGAGTGAGTAGATGTATGTTATATCGCACCTTGTATTATTTATATAAATAATTTGTGATAATTCATTTCTCGAGTAGGTACAATAATTTCGGCAACTCATTGACCGACAAAAATAATTAACGTCCTGACTCGACAAAAAAGAAAGTGTTTGCAAGTTATTCAAAATTATTCTTGAAAATTTTACCGTAAGCTTCAACGTTGGTACTTTTAATTTTTGTTATTATGTTGCTGCGGCTACTTCGGCTAGTTTCCAACGTATATTAACGTTTTAAGCGCTCCTTTGTCTATAGGTGCATGAGAGTCTTAACTCGAAATAAAGTTGTAGTGGCCATGTATCATGTTGTGGCCAATGCAAAAGGCTAACAGTCATTTTTTGTTCTATACAGAATTTATGGTACATAATATATTGCAGATAGCATTTGAAAAATAATCCCAACAAATATTTTACTGTCACATTAATGTAACATTAGGCGCATTTAAGTTGTTACGAAGAAACGAAACGAGTGGGATTTATTAAACTTTAAATAATAAATTTTAATTTCACTGTCTTAAATAGAATATGTCAAGCGCAATCGTGTAGTGGGAGCCCAGAAAATGTCATTGTTTAGGCGTGCGATTATTTTAGATATATCAGAATAAGAAAACCAATTTTATTCAGAAATCGGTTTGTATATCCAAACTAGAAAATCCGATTTCAGAAATCCAAATCTACCTCCTAACAAACCGATGAATGACAATCTAAAACTATCTAAAATCTACGCAATCTACACAAATAGTTTTCTGAGCAAGCAACCGAACCGAAACTCGCTCGATCTCTTTCTTACTAAGCGTATTTAAAGCAGAGGGACTATAAAATAGGGCGAATTTCGTGAAGACGATTTCAGAAATCGACTTTGAAACGGATTTCAAAATCTGAAATGGAATTTTTGAGTTTGTGTGTTTGTGTTTAAATACGAAGGCTTTGCTATATTAAAATGGCTGCACAATGCACACTCACGTGGCATGCCGACGCGGCGCTAGGTAATTTTAACCGAATTATACAATTATTTTTTTATTACCTTATGTGCACGCCGTTTTTGAAATTTGGAAATTTGGAATTTTCTCTCTTTTAATACTTGTGTCTACAATTTTGTATTTTTACATTTTTTATATTTTGTTCTTACGCGGTTTCTAGTTCTATTAACTTAGTAATTAACCGCAAAACGTCACGTAACGTTTTCTCCTTACCATGCTCTGTGTCCAAAGATGTAGGTAGGTAAGTACTTGCTTACTTTAAAAAATTCTCAATTTCGCTTTTTGCGTTGGATACTTCACGAGGGTTAGTGACAATCAGAGCTCTTCAGGAAGCAGAGACTATTTATAACCTCTATAATATGGTAGTGTCACGAACATTGAGTTATATAAATGCAAATCGTTCTTGTAGCTTTTATTATTTCTCTATTGCATTACAAGAGACAATCTTATTTTATTTAGTTATAATAATTTAATTAAAGTTGTTAGTTTTAACTGCTTTTCCTAGACTTAAAAATAAAAAGTACTAAAATATCCGATATTTATTATAAATATCAAAATATCGGATATTTTTTATATATATCCGATATATATCAAAAATGTGATATATATCCATTTTGTATGACAATAATATTATTATTTTAAAGTATTTTTATGTATCCTGTCCGCATATTATGTATTTTGTAAACATAAAAAATTGGGGAGCGTCCATTAATCACGTGAGGCTCGAGAGAGGGGGCAGGGCCCAGGGGTTCCGAAAAAATCACGAAATATTTAAAAGGGGGGGGGGGATATAATGAGATATCACGTGTATTTATTTTTCGCTAATCCGTGGTCCAAGGACAATGTCCAAAAAACAACCTGCAACCTTACCTAATGTCTTTCTGGACATTTTTATCACGATGCTTAATTTTCCAAAATTTGATCAGATATACCTTTATGTATAGATAATATTGTGATTTTGGATATGGGGGGGGGGGGGGGGTAGTCGTGTAAAACTATGGAGGGGGGTGTTAAAAAGTTGCTAAAAACATTAATTGATTAGTGATTAATGGACCCCCCATGGAAACCAAAACTAAAATATTTATTCATTGTTTATTAAGGTTAAAAATCAGGACAAATCACCTCAAAAACATAAAATCTTCTTATAAATGAGAAAAAATCAACTAAAAACATAAAATGGTCTCAACAAAGGATTAAAACTTATTATTTGGGACTTATTATTTATGTATTTTTAAAAATTGGTGAATATTAATTGTAGTGATATATATCAAGAAAAAGCATTGGATATATATCCAATATATATCGGATATATATTATGATATATATCCATTGATATATGTCCTCGCACCCTGGTAGTTAACATGTAGGTACATAATATATTATAAGTTAAATATACTCAAATTGTCTCAATCATAATATGTACTTAAACATTCAAATGTTGGTATTATCTTTGTAACCGTCAAATAAAAAATAAATTGTCATGCTACCATTTTTTTGAATGACATGATACTATGTAAACAAAAAAGATTCAAATTATTATTATGTGCTATAAATTTAAAGTCATAACTTCCAAAAAAGAAACTTGCTCCGATAAAAGATTTGGTTTTCTCAATCATATCTACATGTACTTCGTATTTTCCCTGGAAATGTTTTTAATAATAATATAATGAATTCCAGTTGCAACAAATGTAATTTCTACTTATACACTCACGTTACCTATATAGTGATACCTTTTTGATTGTACAGTTATTTGTCAAATTTAACGCTCCATTCAAGATAGGGCCCAAAACGAAATGCTGACACGGTCTATCTAGCGAATAGTTCCATAACTTTTTTATACTGATATTGTTTTGCGACTGGGCGACCATGATCCTAGCCTGAAAAGAGAAAAAGGGTTTTCTTGAAATTTGGAGGGATCTGAATGAGTCGAATTGGTCGTTTAGATATTTAATAAATAAAATAATACTATTACGGCGACAATTCGTTTTATAGCTTATTGTGATGTTGTTTATTTTATAAAGCTTTGTAACGCATAGGTTTAATACATATATGTATTGAAGTATTTATTTTTTTGCTGATTCATTGTTTCTATGTTCGTCCAGAGCTCCAATATTACAATATAGATATCATGCTCGTATATCTACTGTAAAACTTACCACAGTTTTAAAGAAGTAGAGGTTCTAGTATTATTTACTAAAAACGTTTCATAAACAATTCGAAATTATTGGAATAGTTATACGTATTTTAACAATAAATAAAGCAAACAAGTTTTAGTTTACCTAAAGTTACTCTCGAATCAAAGTTAAAGTAAATAAAATGGTTATCAAACATACCTTTTTCACTTGGCAGTCTATGTGTAGGTCCAGGTAGAATATAACATCGGACATGTTTTGAGGGTTACCAATTGTAAATTTTCCACATTCATCCTTTTTAGGTCCCTTGCAAGTTTCAAATTTGTTCCATTTGAAGTTGTACGCACCCTAAAATAAGAGCTACTATATTTCACGTCTTGGAAAATCTTATTTGTACAAGAATGATTGCAGAGATCATGATTATAATATAAAAATTTTGTAGTAGTTTAAGTTTTTTCAATACTTATAGTAAATATACTAATTTATTTCATCAACTTTATACTGACAAAATTGTCGTTTTGATTGAATACAATTTGCGTTAATGAAAGTAATATCACAGTGTACGTCGGCCATGTCATATTGAACGCAACGATATAACACAAATGTGATTTTAAATGTTTAATTTTTAAAACTGTCCGTTGTGCATGTAGATACAGATTGTTGTCATTTACAAAAAATAACCGAAACGTCCATTGTAACTTAATAAATTTATAATTTTATTGAGATTTTATCTTCATTTCTATAATGGTATTTCAGCTGTGGTTAGCTTAATTTTGCTCTTCATCAAGTAGTCTTTTTCTCGTAATAGGTCACTCAAGCGCAATACAAGCGCGGATCCACCCTTATGAAATTACTTTAATTCACAGACTCAAGCGCTATTTAATAGTGTTTCCGGGTAGAGTCAACTAGCATTAATCGTGTAAGGTCGTTACCAACGCGGATTC
The DNA here is from genome assembly GCA_907165275.2 of Zygaena filipendulae. Taxonomy (NCBI): domain Eukaryota; kingdom Metazoa; phylum Arthropoda; class Insecta; order Lepidoptera; family Zygaenidae; genus Zygaena; species Zygaena filipendulae. The sequence continues at coordinate 8,941,917 of OU015649.1, forward strand.
CTGTAATCATTAGTGCATGTTATTCTACAAGCCCAGTTGCCACCCCCACCTTGCGCGGATAGCTTAATGCGTTTCCCCATTACGTGACACCTAGTGATATGACTTAAGAAGTATTCACACCTTATTGTTCATAGATTTATTCGTGATATCCGTGCTTTGTTGAAAGCAAAAAAATACGAAAGGGATATTTTCTTAAATAAAAAACAGATACGTCCCTAGATTTAGATTTAGAGATTAGAGAAAAATTTCAATTTATAAAAAAAAAACAATAAAGTTCTTAGAGAAAAACATGACTCGAACAGGCGGCGCGGTGAAGCGACTATAGCGCCATTAGCCGCATGTTATATTCAACCATAACTGTTTAAATATAAGGTATCATCTGCAAATAAAATGATTTTACAAAATGACAAGTCGATAAGAAGACTAAAAAGTGATCCTTTTGGGATTTCTATTTTAGATAGTGAACCAGAGGATATGCTCTAATATTAATATCCTTTCGCTGAATTCCTCGAGCTCACATACGACAGTATTGTTTAGAAATAGTAGGTATAAAATTGATTTTTGACTCACAAACTCGAAAGTCGAAAGATATAACTGAATAAGGATTCTTCAAGCGTTCGGTCATCTTCAGTTTCCACAATAACAGTATTTAACACTTATTAACTACCTCGACCGTAATGAGGCTGAGAAATAACAGTATACCGTTACGGAAAATTGGCGTCATAATATTTTTTTAGAATTACAATTTCTTCTAGATAAATAAGTTTAGATGGTTGGTTTTGCTGCGTCGCTAATAATGTAATGAAAACTTTGCTCATTAAATTTTCATGCGGTGACGTTCGTTGTAATAAAATATTATAAGTATGTAATTCGGGTAAGAAAGAATTTATTTTCATGAAAAGACGTAAACCGTCGTTGATATGAGAAAGTGAGTCGACATGAAATAAGAGACTGCAGCCGGTTTGATCGTCTAGTCTTAGAAGTTGTAGAAGAATAATTAGTATAAGTTATGTAAAAAGTTTGTTCTACCGTGGCTATAATATCCACAGGCATATGACCGCACTCCCTGGCGCTTTTTACTCAAATTAAATATATAAAGTTTCCCTTTAGTCAGCTTTGAAATACGTTTGAAAATTATTAGTAAAATAAAATATTAAAATTTTTGTCTGTTTTCTTTAACTTAAAACTATTGGACGAAATTCACAACAAACTATTTTAGCTTTTCCTGTTATTATATTTTGTGGTATTTTTCACAATCGAACAGTTTCGAAATACACGCGGGTAAAACCGTGAGTAACAGCTAGTATTAATTATATAATTTAATCAAAGACTACTATTTTTTGTACATTTCTTTTTACAATTTGTTCGCTCGGAATTTTTTTCTTTTATCAAACATTATAAATGCTGCGCTGTGTCAGTTGTGAAATAATTATTAGATTTGCATCCACATTCAATTTCATTTCATTCATTCAATAGTATAGACTATTGACGTCAATGATAGAACCTACCTAACCTATAAAAACCTATAAAATAAAATTAGTAGTAAATGTTCTAAAGAAACGTTTTACACTCATTTATCTTTACGAAAAAAGCATGCGAATATTTAAACAATAAACATTTGATTAGCAATTTGGCACTTCCGTTAAGGTAATTTAGTCAAATCGATTTAGCTCCTAACGTATTCCGCAGCTGCCAAGTTTAATAACGGCTTTGATAAAGACGTGTATCCAGGATGGGGTGGATGAATGCGTTATGCGAGATCCTAATATGCCTCTCCTTCGTCGTGTGGCCGCTGTCGGCGCCGAATAAGGCAAGGGTTGAACTCGTATTCGCTGCCGCATCTCGCGCCTATTCATATGCATAGTACCGAGTAGTTTACATATTTTAATGCGGTATCGTTTTAATAAAGTCATAAATTTTAATAATTCCGCAGTCACACTTAGCGCCCGGCGTTTCACAGTTTTTCATGTCGGCCGGCACCGTTTTTATACATATAGAGCCTGAAGTAAAAACGAATCTCCTACCTCGTAAAATAGTCTGTACAGGTAATTAATTTATTGTAAAAAAGTAAATATCCAGTTTTGGCAGAAAATTTACCTTTACACTACAAGTTTATTTGGATTGTTTTTTTTGCTGTCTGTTTTTTGCTAAAGCTAGAACTCTCATCTCAAAATAATAAACTAAGTACTTACTTACGTTTATTTTACGATGGCCTAATTAAGTTTATGTAAATTTCGTAAAATCGTCTTCTTTTATGATTTAATATGTTATTTTAAAATGTTTACTTAAGCAAGTTGCAAAAAGTTTTAGCCAACTTAACAATAAAATTTATTATACATATACATAGATAAGCAATAGTGTGTTAATCCACACGGGAGAAATTTTGAGTAAATCGTGTTTTAAAATTACAATGCCATTACGTGTCAACAAGTTTTTACATTTAGCATTTTGTTGGTATTTAGCAATGTAATTAGGTAAACACAGAATGCCTGCCGACTACGTCGGGAATTCTGGGATAAAATTCGTTTTTTATTCTCCTTAAAATATCTACTTTAAGGAACTGCCAATTTCAGCTTCATAGTTTAAAGATTTCGTGATAAGTTGCAGTTTTTTTTTATTCAATATAGGATGTAATGATTTGATTTTACGTACAGATTCCAAACTTAAGGTCAACATGTTTACGATGTTAGCCTATTGTGTAGCGAGCAAATTACATTCCGATGTTTATTAATGACACTATTGTGACGTGTAATCAATTTGTGCTCGTGATGCATCAAGAATATCAAACGTGAGTAAGTATACTCGGTCGGTAGCTAGTGGTGCCCGCTCACTGCAATAAGCACTTAACAACACTCGAAGTGTGATGAATGTGAGGCCCGATCGCAAATGTCGAGTCTCGAGACTGCGCCTCATCTACACAATTTGTGATTGATAGCGCCGCGAGTCCTTACCCTGCAACGCCATCAGTATTTTAGGGCATGTTCATTTTAACGTATTCCTATAAAGAGGTTGAACCGTCTTTTAAACGTCTTGCAATTCGTTTGCTAATAATATGGTATATTTTTAGAACTTTTTCTCGAAAACATCGCAAGACAATATGTTATAGTGTCCAACGTATACGTTCAACGACACATGTGTGCGTTAACGTGTAGATACGAGTATATCTTCACTTCCCAAGTAAAAACATAACGACAGTAGTGTAGGGTTTTACTGGTGTAGAATAATGCGACTAACTTTTCATACTTAGTAAAAGCGCACTACTTTTTACATCTAGCTTTAAACAGATGAATTTTTATGGTGGATGAATTTTTCACTGATTTTTAGCTACTGTGTATTATAAAAAGACAACTAAACTCGAAACAAAGTCAAAATATGATTTAAACTTTTTTGAAACGAAGTTCCTTATTTTATTGGTCGATTGACTCTTTATTCTAAAATAGTTTTTATCCAGTTATTGAGGAGCAATGTATGTGCATTTTATCAAGATCTAATCTATCAATAAGCTTAATTTCAAATTTATACGTTACTTAGTTTTCGAGAAAGATCATTATCGATTCGAGACGTAGAAGAATCTGAATGATCTTAAATGGGTTCAGGGTTTCTCTTGAATGAAACCCGCAAAACAACTGTGGGTCAATTATGCTAACGAGATGCAATCTTAATGTGATGTCAATATAATTTTGATGCCAAGTTGACATTGTTTAAAAATGGTATTATGATAGTTTCCTATGTCACATCAAGATTATGTCAAGATCATATTCTGTGTCGCATTGTTGGTACTGGTGAGTTGTACCGGTGCGGCGGCGCCCAATCTATCTCTAGTTAAGTCAAACTATTCGACCGCCACTGCTAAATCTATAATATTATAAAAGTGAAAATAACTCTTATCTTTCTGTCTGTGAAAAGTCCATGTGTTACTTTTTCACGCCTTAACTACTCAACCGATCGCAAAATTTTGCATACACGTTGCCGGGGATACAGAAAAGGACATAAGTATAGATAGGCAATCAACTCCATTTAAGGCCAGTTCTTGGATTCAAACCCAGAACCGTAACCATTAATTGTAGATATAAAATACGCAGTGCATAAGTGCATTAGACTCGTTGTCTACCTATTTGTTTGTCCTTGTGAACACTATGATAGGATCAGCAAAACCGCTGTTCCGAAAGTCACTCCTTTCCTCGCAAAACGTCGAGGGCGCACGGACGATCAAACGAGCCTCATCGAGAATTACATAATTACCTAACCTTGATTTCATACCAGCTACCTAACGAAGCTGAACGAGATACGCTTCAGCTATAATAATAATACTTTGACAGTTTTTATTGCAAGCTTTTATTCAACTTTAAAATGTTCGTAGGTATGTATGTTGTTTGCACTTCTTATATGTATCTGCAAACCATTTTACAACCTCTTGCTCTCTTGATGGCCGCTTCCGATTTAAAATAATAATGGAGCCGTGATACAGGAACTGAAATTTCCTATTGGCAGATGGTAGGAGAGTCGCTTGGGCAGGGGTCATTGACTTGTTATCTGACCGATTCAATTGATTCCTAGTGATGTGTAAATGTAAGTAAAAAAAGCTAAGTCGATAAAATTTTATCGTATTTTATTTCTTCGTATCAGCACTGCCATCATGGTTCAATTATTCTTTACCATTAACCTTACATGATCGTTCATTATGACCACACCTTTCGGTAACAGGCTGTATATAAATCACGTTTCACGTTGTTTGTCCGCGATGGACTCCGAAACTACTGAACGGATTTTGATAAAATTTTGCAACCATTTATAATATGGTCCAACTTAAAAGATAGGATAGTTTTTATCCCGGAATTCCCGCGGGAACTCCGAAATTACCGCGGATGAAATCGCGGGGGACAGCTAGTAATAATATAATTTTATTTCAGACATGAATATCCATAGAATATTAGTATCAGATTAGAAAAAAAAATATTTTGACTTAATTACTATATTATTAAATTATAATTATAATTATAAAATTATAAAATATGAATATGAAGAGTTCCCTCGATTTCTCCAAGATTCCATCATCAGATCCTGACTTGGTGACAATGGGACCTAAGTGGAAGTATACACTTTCAAACAAATAAAAATCATCAAAATCGGTTCACGCAGTCGAAAGTAGGTAACAAACATAAAAAATAAAACTTACGCGTCGAATTGAGAACCTCCTCCTTTTTGGGAATTTGGTTAGTAAATAAAATATTATATTATACAGATTATGAATATGGTCTATGGACGATGCAATCCAAGGTAAACGAGAATCATACACTGAGTGGACATACTCCAGGAAAGAAATTTTATAAATATATAGAATTAAGCAGAATGATGAAATGATGAATTATGGAATTTATTATTATGTAAAAAAATTAGCTGCTATATTATGTACGTTCATAGAAACTGTTATGCCACATAGTGATTAGTGATGTGGGTAAGTGTCTCCATAAGCGATTAACCAATTAGGTCTTTATAAGCTTATAGAATTAGCCCTCGATCGTCAACAATAGTTATAATCCCACCGGAGTTATCAGTGGGGTGAGCGCGGTTCATTGGTAACGTAGGTGGTATATATTCTGCAATGCCACCGCGATCTGCTCGCAACTTTACCAGACTTTAATTCTAACTTACCAAGGTACGAGAGCGTTCTTAATCTCACCACAGTCAAAAGTACTAAGTATCGACAATCGCATTAGCTTTCAGTTTGTGTTCGATAATCCGCTTTATAGAAGCAAAAGTGACTCTAGGTGTTAAAATATTATGTTTACTTTCTCATGTTTACCATATGTGTAATTATTTTATTAACGACAATATAACGACATGTTATTATTTACTTTAATGCTCGACTATTAAGAACTCAAAGATGACACACATACGCAGTTCCGGCTGTATACTTAATGGTGCTTAAAATTATTACGAGCTTAATTAACAAGCTTCCAAATTACACACGTATCCTAAATTATCTAGTTACAAGGAGTTTAACATTAGGTGCGTTAGCGTTAAAATGGGGTTTGGCACATAGGTATTCCTCGGGGAAGGCGCGAGTCGTTGAAAGTCGAATGGAACTTGTCGCAAATTAATGGAGACGCGTTAACGCACCGCTCTGTTCTAGAGCCGTGGACACAGATTAATTATGTAAATTAAGGTTTGGGCTGCGGCCGCCGATAGCCGGCGCGATGCTGACAAAATGCCTGCGATCCGCTTTACCGACGTTTTACTTCACACCACTTCTGGTTTTGCAATTTTCTACTACTTACAAAAGGTCTTCAATCAATCCCCAGACCTCTGTCAATCCGAATAATTTAACGCGAGGATCTAATATGCAACTCCCAGCTGAATAAAATCTTCGTAACTTGTATTGGGTATACCTACTGCTGCAACGCAATTCAAAACCAAATTGGCTAAAATTGTACCTTTACATTGTTGGTACGTATGCAAGATGAAATTGTAATTAGTAGCATCATTTTACCATGCAGTAATCTCTATGTGCTTGTCAGACTTTGGATAATGAAGGATACACAGTGAAAAAAAATATAAATACTGACTAAAGATTCATTGTAGGTGGGGCAGGCGCGCCACGGTTTACGAACAAATGCAGCAAATGCTCATATACTCCCAAAACTTTCTTTGCTGGCTTTCTTTTTTAGGTTCGAAACTACAAAAAATATGTTATTTAAACAAAATGTTGTGTTATGAATATCATCTGTTCACTTGAACTAGGACAAACAAATAGGTAGACAAAGAGTCTAATGCACTGCGTAATTTATATCTACAATGGTTATGGTTCTGACACAAAAATAATGAAATGAATCTTTGGCCCTGTTTGGGCATGGCATGGTATAGGTATAGGTACTAGCTGTTCATCGTGGTTTCCCTTGCGTCGATTTTGGAGTTCCTGTGGGAATATCGGAAATACAAATAGGTAACATGTTTAATCCCCGTGCTTGGGTTTATTCAGTGCCCTTAAACTAGGTTTAATTCGGGTTTGAACCCAAGCACTGGCCTGAAATCGGGTTGAGTGCCCATCTATACTTATGTCCTTTTCTGTATCCCCGACAAGGTGTATGCAAAATTTTGTGATCGGTTGAATACTGAGTAGTTAAGGCGTGAAAAAGTAACACATGGACTTTTCACAGACAGAAAGACAGTGTTATTTTCACTTTCTTAATATTATAGATTTTGCAGTTGCGGTCGAATAGTTTGACTTGAATAGAGATAGATTGGGCGCCGCCGCACCGGTACGACTCACCGGTTGTTTTGCGGGTTTCATTCAAGAGAAACCCTGAACCCATATAAGATCTTTACGATTCCTCCACGTCTCGAATCGATAATGATCTTTCTCGAAAACTAAGTAACGTATAAATTTGAAATTAAGCTTATTGATAGATTAGATCTTGATAAAATGCACATAAATTGCTCCTCAATAACTAGATAAAAACTATTTTTTTTAAAAAGAGTCGATCGACCATTGTTGGTTGGCTTTATTTTTCGTTCCAAAAAAAGTAAGTATCATATTTTGACTTTGTTTAGTTTTGTTTTGAGTGGTCTTTTTATTATACACAGTAGCTAAAATTTGTGAAAAATTCATCCACCATAAAAATTCAGCTGTTTAAAGCTAGATGTAGAAAGAAGTGCGCTTTTACTAAGTATTAAAAGTTAGTCGTACTATCGTTATGTTTTTACTTGGGAAATAAAGATGGTTTTTTGTACTCTTCGCTCTTTTTGTTTATCATTAGGTACCTATAAATGCGAAAGTGTGTTTGTTACGCTTTCAAACCTCAACGGTTCAACCAATCATCATGAAATTTTGCATACACGTTGTCACCCGTACTTACCTTCAGAGAAGTACATAGGTTACTTTTGTCCCAGAATTCCCGCGGCAACTCGTACCTAATAAACGCGGGTGAAACCGCGGGGAACAGCTAGTATAAAATAATAATAGAGGTATATAGAGGTATATCGTAAAAAGATATATCTTTTTCAAAATGCTTTTACTATGCTCTCATTTGAGTCAAAACTGTAAACGCTACAATAGTGATAGGTTAATATGCACGGTACCTACGTCAGTAGCAGCGTCCACAGCAGCTGACGTTCAGTGTAAAACAATGATTAGTGAAATCAGTGATGGCCTCTGGGTAATTGCATGTGTCACGACTCACGTCGCAACGTCCAGCAGAACGCATGCATTTCGCGGCAAACATGATTTGCAGTAGCAATAATATTTAATACAAATCTAATAAATACAATGAATCTCCTATTATTTTATTCTCCTATTATATTTAGAGCCGGAGGGTGTGTATTGATTTTATTGATAAAAGGAATTTCTGATTTCAAATCAATTTCATCACTAAGGTTGAAAACTTAATGTGAGAAGTGAAACGTGTAAACTGCACACCACACATTACACATACCGAATATTGTCTTTGATTTCTTGCAAAACAAACATGTGTAGGTATTTCAAAATCTTCTGCAGAAGTAGATACCCAATCGTATAACAATGACATATACATAGGAAATTTAACAAAATTATTGTACAAAATCGTCTGATTCACAAAACTTATTCGAATAAGCACTTCAACTTATTGAGAAAGGAAACGTTTTTCTCTACGTTTTGGCGATAATAATGGCGCTATTTATCACAGGTTAGATTAAAAGGTTAGTTAAATATTAACCTTATATTGCGGTGGTTTTGTTTGTCTACTACATATTAGTGGGCGACATTTCTCCCCTTTGACGGTGTAGCAGCAGATTTTTATTGTATCTATGTAACATGGGGTTATTTCATTTGGCGGCACGGATGGCTTCGAATGATTTATTATATTGTTGAATATGCATGTCGAGATGAAAAATGACTAACGTGCGAGTTATAAGTGAGTATTGGGGTCGCAAAGCGGAGCAAGAGCCGACCTGCGTCATCTCACTTTGCGCTGTTTTCTTAGCATTCGTTCGCGGCGAAAACCGGAACTGTATCAGAATTCAGGTTTAAGCGTCGCCTGCGCTTTGCTGAACACGTCACGTTACGGAAGTCGTTACCAAAATAAATAGCTTGTTAACCTTTTATAGCGTTATCCATCGCGTTTATTTTGGAGGAGATATTCTATTATAAATCTCCCGTGATCTAGGTACTATAAATCTTAAAAATACAAGTATTTTATCTTAGATCTTCAATTTTCAAGACTAATGTTTAATCAATTATATGTATATTGTATAAACGGGCTTGCGGCCGTTGATCAATCGTTTTATTTTTCAATGTCGTATATTGCTTAACGTTTTAAAACATACGATACCATACGATAATTATGACGTCACGAGCCCCCACTCCGAAATTATAATGCGCTTTATCAAAGTTTTTTATCGCTATTATAAAAAGCAAAATATACGTGTCTTTTTTTTCTAACTGACGAACTAAATAGAAATTCATTTCCCTAGACACATGCCTATTACCTAGTATTTCAGTGAAGTGAATATAAAATTGACTATGACAAAAATACCACTTTAACGAGACGCCCGTTTTATGTTTATTTTTTTTTCCGTCAGTTTGTAAAGGTATAAAACAGCAAAAGGTTTCGTAATTAGTGAGTAAACCCGACAGAAGCTTAATAGAACTTCGTTTCAAATGCAGGCGTCTATGAAATGATTTTTTCCGTATTCGTAACGCTTACATATAGTGGCAGACTATACAAAAAATCTTTTGGTTTTTTTTTTCGAGTTTTCCTTTTTTATCGAATAGTTTCGTGAAATCAAATATAAATTCAAAGGGCTAATACTGCTCACATAAAACAAAAAACCTCATCACTCCCACCTTGATAAGTGTCTCCCCACAATACTAAGGCACCTCTGGGTATATAAGGCCAATATCCTTATCCATGATATTTTGTTGACTTTCAACACAAATATGCAGTGTGGCTGGAGGCCACAGTTATTATAATAATTGATAATAATAATTAACTTTATAGAACCTATAATAAAATAAAATAATAATATTATATAATGATGTATGAATATAATAATATATCTACATATATTATTATATTATACATACATATATTATTATTATATTATACATTATTATTATATTATTATATTATATATTATTATATGATGTATGAATATAATAATATATCTACATATATTATTATATTCATACATCATTATATATACTCAAGTAGTATGTACTCTACATTATATGTACTCAAGTAGTACCTACGTGTAGTTATATAAGTTGATTTGCCGCAGTATCCCCGTTATATTCAGCTTGCGTTCCAAACACAATGGTGTCCTCGTATAGATCCGAGTCAAAATCCAGTTTCATTTGGCTGCGTTGGTCATGCGGTAAATATTTTTTTCATTTATATTAGACTGTAGTAAGCTAGGCTATATAAAGAATGTTTTGTCCCCTTAGATGTATGAGGATATCACTTTATTCGGACAACATTATTAAGATATACATATAGGTTGCACGAATGAAATAGGTAGAAATACTTAAGTAAATAGATAATAAGAAACGGCTACACTGAAAATATACAATCTCCTTATATAGTATCCGGTGATACACAACTTCGAAGACACCGCGGCTATTGTAAATGGCAATGAAATCACGTATTCTTAAAAAAAATACAAACACAAGCTCTTCCACTTTAATTTATTGCTCACTTCCAGTTATTAAGCTCAGTGTAGGTAGACAGTTAAGCTATGCTGAGTAAAAAGAAATTTGTCATCATTATCAGCCTGTAGCAGTCCACTGCTGGACATAGGCCTCTCAAAAAGTTCGCCAGCGCCACCTATCCCAATTTTCGATCACCCGCATCCAGTTGTAGTTGCTACCAACCACCCATCGCAGATCAGGAATCAGGAATCAGGAATAGTGGGGCAGCCGGGAAACTGGGGGTCGTGAATTTTGGTGAGCCATCATATTTGGAGGTATTTGCCTCTAATTGCCCCGCTGGGCAGGCGGGTTGGCGATCCCAGTAGTGATAGGCGCTAAAACGCAGAGAGGTGTTGCTGCCCATCCTCTGGAATAGGCTAGTTTCCTGGGTAAAAAAATCAAAATTCTATTTAGTCCGTCAGTTAGATAATAAAAAAATAAAAGACACGTATTTTTTGCTTTTTTAAAATAATGGAAATATGCATAGATAAAGCGCATTAAAGTTTAGGGTGGGGGACTCGTGATGTCACAGCTCGCTATAACGTGCGAACAAACTGTAGCGAGGCGTGACGTCATGTGAAATTTCGACTTGATATATCTCCGTTATTTTAAGGTTACATAAAAAAAAAATACGTGTCCAATATTTTTAATAATCTACAAAACGGACTAAAAAAGAAAATTTAGGAAACTAGCCTATTTTCCGTTAGTCGTCTCTTACGACACCCATGCGTTGCAATTGGGTAGTCCGACTCTATGCCGGGATCCACACGGCTTTATTTTTCCCTTCCGGCAGATAATGTTAAGATTACTTTGGGTTTAGATTAGGCACTTGTTTAATGTTTGTTTATTATTCTTGTGTGTTGTGCAGAAATAAATGTAATGTAATGTAATTCTATTCTATGTAAAATGGAATTATCTTTGAATAAAAGATAAAAAATCAAGATTTAAATTATAGTTGTAATATAACTAAATAAATTTTATTTGTCCCCTCTGTGGACCAACTTAAATTCCTCGAATCTTTCGCGTAATCCCTCAGGTCACCCCGTTTTTTTTCTTTTTTCAAAAACCATGATGTTATAAAACACAATTAATCTTAAAATAGGCTTGTTTCCGGTGTACGAAAATCAAAATTCAATTTAGTGTTGTCGTGTAGATTAAAAAAAAATAATAGACACTTGCTTTTTCAATTTATTGAAAAAATACTAAGATAAAAGTTTAACGTGCTATAAATTAGCAGGGCGTGACGTCACACTAAATTTATATCTCCGTAATTTTTTGATTACGTTAAAAATAAAAAAAAATACGTGTCCAATATTTTTTATTAATCTACAAGACGGACTAAAAATTTAAATTTGGTTGACAAGCTTTATTAGTATACTATTGTGAATACCCCGTATTTTTTACATCAATAATATTTTAAATTGCTGTACCTATGGTTTGAAGTTTTAAACCATGGTGCTATAGTTTGCAAAATCTTTATCGTAGCTCATGAAAGACATCGAAGAAGTCAGCTCGAAACGTCACTTCTTGTTCATATAAAAAACAGCTGCTGCGAAAATTAGTGCGCCGCGGCCCACGATAACGTCCGGCCTGCAAGTACTGCAAGTAGTATTATTGCCTATCCTGTAGAGATAACAAAATAGTAGGTATAATAAATATAAAATAGGCTTACTTACTTTTACTGATTTATTTCTGTAGTTATGGGTGTATAGGTAATGTATGTCTGTAAGTACAGCATTTTTTCCTTGAAATTCTCGTCTCGAATTGGATCCAACCAGTAGAGTATCATAAAGGGGAAAAGTGCCAAAAAAGAATTTGGAACTTGTCTCGTAAAAACAAAATATTTGTTTCGCCGCAATTCAACCTTTACCTACGTGGTTTATAAACAAACGTATCACTTCATTGAATTGAACAGAGTTCGTGTGCCTTTTATTCCCCGTGGTGCACCCGCATCGTCCACCTAGCTTTACCAGAGGGAATGTACCTACTACCTATGAACTAGGTATAAAGAGTTTATGGAAACTTTGCGTTTGACTCACAGCTATAGTAAAATTGTGAGAACAATCGAACATACCCAAATAAATGGTGCGATTGTTTTGGCCGTTATTGCGATTCCATTGCCGAGACACGTTTGGAATAAATTAAACTGCAATTTGGAGCATTTAATATGGAGTGTTGTGAGCGCAGTTGGGCTAACGTGGCGTGTGGTAGCAGGCGATATGAGCGGCATTCGAATGAGTACACAAAGGCGGTCAGTTGCGCTATGCTAGCCGTGGGTAATTCAGCGGAGCGCATGATTGCCGCTGCGCGCTGCAAGAAGACAAGCGGGAACACGTTTTGCTGTGTTGCGATTATTTTGCGGTGACAACATGCATAAACAGTAACCTTATAAAATTCATCTACTATATTATACGAGCTTCGAACCGTTAAATTTTAAAATGACTAGAGTTTTTAATAATTAATATTGTTATTGGTATGGTTGTAATTGTTAAAGGTATTTAATTAGTCTAAGTGCATGTTAAACTGTAATTTTTATTGTCCTATTAATGTTAAATATCTGTTAATGTTGAAATAAAGAAAAATAACATAAAAATATCATGAGTTGTTGACAAAGTTGGTTTCCACGACACCAGCTTATAACTTAGTGTGGGATCAAGTAGATCTGTGTGTTGTGAAATGGATTATCTCTAATATATATAAATCACGTGTCACGTTGTTTGTCCGCGATGGACTACGAAACTGCTGAACGTATTTTGATAAAATTTTCTAAACATTTATAATATGGTTCAACTTAAAAGAAAGGATAGTTTTTATCCCGGAATTCCCGCGGGAACTCCAAAATCACCGCGGGTGAAACCGCGGGCGACAGCTAGTCTTATCTTAATATATATAAATCACGTGTCACGTTGTTTGTCCGCGATGGACTCACCGTTAACTACTGTTAGGGCCGTCAGGGGTACAAAGAGAGACATAGAATACTTTTTCCCGGTATTCCCGCGGGAACTCTGAAGTTACCGCGGATGAAATCGCGGGGGACAGCTAGTTATTATTATAAATCTAAGTACCTACCTTATATTTGTGCAGCTCTCATCTTTTTATGTTTAGAAACTACGCGATACCTCTGTTAGTTGAAAAAATATGTAATAGATTTTATGAAATTGAGAGACTGATGACCATTGCTATGATCATTATCAAAAATCATGCAAAGATTGAACTACGTATCTATCTATATTATATCTATTATTACGTAGTATTGTTACTATTATTTTTATTCACTTTTATATTATTTCATGTGTACAGAGAGATACATAATATCAAAAAAGTATTAGCCTGCACCCACCCCGGAATCTTCTGGTATTAATATTCAGAACTATCACGTCAAGTTTGTCTTGAAAAAATGCTTCTAGAAATAAAGCCGCCTTTTTGCCAAGTAATTAATTAAATATTATTATTATTATTACTAGCTGTCCCGCGCGGTTTCACCCGCGATAATTTCGAAGTTCCCGCGAAATTGTTCCATACAAACATTGCAACCCCTTTTCACCCTCTTAGGGGTCGAATTTCCAAAAATCCTTTCTTATCGGATGCCTACGTCATACAAAGAACACGCCCTCCAAGTTTCAGGTCGTTACGATCAGCGGTTAAGGCTGTGCGTACATCCATCAGTCATTCAGGACAAAGCATTTTATCTGTATATACTGTAAAAAAAAATCTTTTAACGGAATTATTCGTTTTGTGATTGTCCCAGCTTAGTTCACTTTATGGCAACAATGTTGTACCGTGTTGGTACGTGTACCTACCAACGCTCGCAAAGCTCACCCCAGGTGGTGAGTGTACACAGTATTTTACAGACATGCAACTGTTACTTCAGCGTGCTTCCGGCACATGGGAATTTGTTTGTCTATCGGTTGTATATCGTATTTTGTTCCAATTGGTTAGTTGCTCGTATAGGTACAATAGAAAACAACAGATTATTTGGTTTATTTTCTTGAATTAAATAAGTCATTTTGGTCGATGCAGAATCGAGAATTATTATTAGAATATTTTTTTTAATAGTGCTCTCGACTCTGATAAAGAATTGAGTGTGGGAGATGAATGAAACAGGTAAGTAGATATATATACACAACGAACGACACAATTATGTTAGTCCTATGTATATTTATATTTTGTAAGTGCTTTCAGCACTTTCAAGGAACAGACACTGTGATTTTAATTTCACAGTTTCTTGCTTTCATTACAATATATTGTATTACTCCTTTGTGTAAAGAAACTTTCTTGTCTGACTGAATAGATTTATCTGAGATATGGTTTGGAAAAATGCCAGATGATAAAACTACACCAGCGCTCGCTTGTAATCTTACGACATATTGTATTTTTTTTTGTCTTTAATACCTATAAAAATACCGCATCCGACTATCTGACTGACATGCAGACAGAAAACGTACCGCACAGTTTAAACTACTGGATCTATAAATTTAAAATCGTTTACAAGATTCTCGCATGTCTTATGATTGTTGTAGCTAAAGTTTTTTGGAAATTCAAATCAAAAATTTAAAATGAAAAAGGTGAAACGTGGGACGTTCAAGGAACGCTAGGTATACATATATTATAGAATTTCTTCGTTTCATTGGACCATGTGCTCCTAAACGTACCTATACCATCTAACATTGTTAGCACGTTGAGTAACCTCCCTAATGAGATTCAACCGTAATTGTTTTTCAGTGTTCCACTTGATTTTTTTCCCTAGACTGAGCTTTCTGAGCTGCTCGGTACGAGATTTATTTTTAACTTTGTTATTTCGCTCTCTCTTTTTTATGGAATGAATGTTATATTAAAATACATAATACAAAGTGACAAATGTAGTATGACTAGAATATACTAATATTATAAATAGGAAAGATTTGATTTTTTGTTTGTTTATTTGTTACGATTTAACTAAAAAACTACTCGACCGATTTCAAAAACTCTTACACTTATGTAACACACAGCTAGTAATAAATAAAACACTCATTTTCTGAATAACAGCTATCGTAGGTATGCATTTTTATTTGAGTTGTCTTTAAATTCATTGCATTGCCAGGAACCTCGTTGATTGACTGACAGACAACGTACAGCACAAAGCCGCTGGCTTTTGAAGTACTTACCTATTATAATTATTAGTAAATCTCGTTAAGAGAAGCCAGAAAAACTACAGGATCATCTAATCAAAATTTTACTAGACATTTAATCTACGTTACGACTTTCACGTAATAAACTTTATTTTTAGTTTTGTTGGCAGCTCATGCGCTTTTTATTGTTTTGTAGTTGGAAGTGCCTTTTCGTTAACGTCCAGCGCAGCGTCTAGTTATCTGAAAGCGGCGTGTAGGGGTGCATGCAATAAATTTGTGACGGCAGTCCACGCCCATGAACGTCGCCAACTCGTAAAGCGGTTGACGACGGCTTGCGAAGGCAAACTCGTAAATAAGGTACGATGCGAGACCCGCCCATGCTGTGCAGTTACTTCCAACCACAAACTGTGCACGCTCGCATCACTATCATACGGACATTCAATGCTCGACTCTCGACCCTACACCGCTCCGGCATGGTACGCACTACCATGTGCGTCCATGCGCGCGAGCCTGCAGTCACAGCAAGCCATGGCACTGCGTGCCGCTGCCGAAGCTCCTCGTTACGTGAGGAACTACGTAATCCAGAGGGACCTGAGAGTCGAGCCGCTGGACGAGTTCGTCCAGCGGCTTACCTTTCGGATGTTCGAGCGGGCGGACGCGTCTGACCACGAGCACATCCGTGGTTTGGCCCCGCTCCACGCCCGTCCACCTGAGGGGAAGCGATACCCGCGCGAGCTTATCGCTCGCGATGACGAGCCAATGCAGCCCACCTAGCTTGGCTGACGGAGCCTAGACGCCGCCCGTCGGGTCCGCCCCGGCTATCCACGCGGTCTCTAGACCGCCCCCCAGTTCCTGTCCGTATTGGCGGACAGCGCCAGATAAACCACTGCAGGGGGCTCTGCCCTCCCTCCGGATCACTGGATTCCGCACATAGCGCGGAGCTTCGGCGGCAGCACGTAGTGCCATGGCTTGTTGGGACTCCGTGTTTGCGCGCAAGTACGCACATGGCAGTGCGTACAATGCCGGAGCGGCGTATGTGAGTCGGGGCCTAATATAAGTCTTATAGACCCCGACTTTCACCCTAAGGTAGTCGAGAGTCGTTCTCCTTCTCTTCCTGCCTTCTCTTCCTGCCTTCTCTTGCTGTCTCCCCGAAGCGGAAGGCTTACGAGAGTGAAACTTCTTAACCCAACGAATGTCTTGAACGAGTCGTAACAGCAATATGTTTCGGTATACTATAGAATATAGAGTATTTTCAATGTCAACATCAGAACACCCATGATATTATTTTATGTGCGGATGGTCCGCACCAAAATCTGTTATCTGTTTCTCAACCTGTATCCATTGACCCCATAAATTAAAGTAAATGGCTCTACTTTTAATTTATAAAGATATTTAAGTAATTTAATACTTTTAATATTCACGACAAGTAAATAGTATGCATTAATTCGAATAGTAAGAGAAATAGCAAGGATTCAATGTCGTTACTCGATCCTTAATCTTATTTGGCACAGTAGACGTATCTAGCTTCGGATTCTCAACAGTAACTGCCCCGCTCCATTTTGCGAAAATTCGCTGCCAACCCGCTTTCACCTGCGCATTTTCCGTAGTTCCCGCTTCTTTCGAGGCACACTCGACATTTTTATTTCACTCCTTTCACTCTAATTTAATATGCGGATTGTAGGTGAAAGAAATTGCACGAATAATTTTTCATTTGTTAAATCGTTGCAAAATTCAATATGTTGCGGGAAATACTAATAACTTACTTTCATTTTAGACCGACTACAAGTCACCTGTTCTATAAAATATCGTAAAACACAGTTCCGGCCGTTTTCGCCACCACGTTTCTTAACCAGTTGCCGTAGACGAAGTGACTTTCCTTGTTCGCAACTAGATTACTTTATAATGATCGGCGAAACTATTTTAACCGGCGGAGTTATGATTGAATATATAAAAATAATTGCTGTTTGTTTGTCTCCTTAAAACTCAAGAATAGCTAGGCCAATGTGAATAATTCTTTTTTGGGGTCGTAATTATTAGGAGAAGGTTTGTATTAAAGAAAATTGGGAGTTCCCGCGGGAATTCCAAAACTCACGAGATGAAACCGCGAGGAACAGCTAGTTATTGAATATATAATATTATAGAGTAAGCAATATATATTTACTTAACCATTAATTGTTGAGGAATACACAAATATTCTACAGTTAAAATGTCATTTAATCGAAACGCAAACCTTTCTTTTTTACTTGGAGTTCAGAACATTCCTCATTGCAACATTTTTAATTAAATCTGCTTTGATCAATACGCCACCGGTG
This sequence comes from Zygaena filipendulae, assembly GCA_907165275.2. Lineage (NCBI taxonomy): Eukaryota > Metazoa > Arthropoda > Insecta > Lepidoptera > Zygaenidae > Zygaena > Zygaena filipendulae. The sequence continues at coordinate 8,960,003 of OU015649.1, forward strand.
GAATGTCTATGGGAAAACGATCAAAACCGATATGAAACAGTTAGGTACTTTGTCGATTAATGCTATTTTAACAGATAAACAAAATTTGTTTCCCTCTGATAAACGCAGAGTTGCTCTTTGTTATATGTGTAGGTACTTGGCTGACGATGGTTTCAGTTAATACTTTATTAATTTATGGTCAGTTATAAACGTTTCTTTAAAGGCAAATTATTTTAAATTGAAATATTATGCTAAAAATTACAGTGACAAACCTTCATTATATTTTAAGATGTACCTGACCTGACCTGAAGTACCTACCTGAGACGGTTTCAGAAATGTTTAAGATAAACGTTTCTTTCATCAGTGTAATATAAATTAGGGTCGCTTTATGCAGAGGGCGTGAGCCACGTGACCAGCGTGCAGGCTCCTGCAGCCGAACCCCCGCCCCTCATAGCTTCTTTCTTTAGAGATTTTAGCGAACAGCTGTAACTGCAAAATATGAAACGTGCTGTTACTTAAATAGCAACTCACCTGTACCTACTCGTACATATATTGTTTTTTCGTTCCAATAATTTAAAGAAGACGCATTTGATATCATTCGACGATACTGACGATAGCATTTGAATACAGAGAGTAGATTTTGACAAATCTTCGTAGCTATCAATAATTAATGAAATATTCATAAAACATATTTTGTAAAGCTGAGAATCTGCAAATAGGTGCGAATATCTTTATTCATTATCTATAACAATTCCTTGAGCTTTACCTACCTTCGTATATAAAGTTTAGACTACCTAAATACAACGAAAATGCAGTTGGTTAGTTCGTTAGAAATAAAGATATTTTTTTTTTACAAACACGCATTAGTCGTTATCATCTAAGATTTTGTTGTTAATAAGGGTCTTCTTCGCTCAGCTTAATTAACCTTTATAATTGGCTTTTCGGGCATAGATACCTACTCCTGCTGGCAGTGTAGGTCAGATCGTTATCTGTTTAATAGTACCGTCCATTCCATTCTACGTGCTTTCGTGGTATAGTATAGCGGTAGTCAAGATATTCATACCATCTGTGACATTGATGACTAGCGTTTAGGAATGAGTATCTTGTTCGCTTGAGGCTCAGACGAAATAAAAACGCTTGAGGAAATCAATGTTCAAAATTTAGTACCTACGCACAAGTTTGCGTATAGATGTAGGTACTCAGATAGTGCTCGTGTATAATATGATCCTCGTGTATATTATGATCTCATCATATCATTAAATAGAACTTAAATCTATAATAACAACAAAAGAAAATTCACGTAATTTTAAAATAGGTAATTTTGTCGTTATCTTAAAAATATTAAAGAATCAAAAAATTTGCATCACATTACATACTTAAATTTCGCCGAAAATTTCCCTAATCTTAGAAGTTAAATATCTAAAGTTTCCTTTAAATATTTATGACGGTCCGTTCTTTCATAGACTTGACAATAAGCATCTATACATAATGCTCGTATTACCATATTTTTGTGTTAAATCATCTTATTGTACCTTTTTAAAACTCTAAACAAATATAGTTCGGTTAAATTGTTGTAGGTACTCGTATTTTACATATAAAAATGTGAAGCGCGTGCGAACTCATTGTCAATAGTTTATTTTAGTGTCATCAAAATTCATTTACGAAAAAGGTGGGTTTTTAAGGGACCAATTCAAGAAGTGTCTACATCTTCATAATACACGATGTAAAAAATATGGTTTCAGGAATGAATCTTACGTAAGAGAGAAACGAGAAGAAATAATCCATACTAATATTATAAATGCAAAAGTAAGTCTGTCTGTCTGTCTGTCTGTAACGCTTTCACGCCTTAACGGCTCAACTGATTATTATGAAATTTTTCATACACGTTGTCAGAGGTACAGAGACGGACATAGGCTATTTTGTATCCTGGAATTGCCGCGGAAACTCCGAAATTACCGCGGGTGAAACTGCGGGAGCAGCTAGTAATAAATAAATCACGCATTGTAACAATAATGTAGTGGTAGGTATAAGTGTGTGAGTTCTATTTGTATTGGCATAATGTAATGAGATGCCAGAAGACGCTTACAGAATTCGCGCAGGCGTCAGCTGCTGATGACGTGCCCGACACAGGCATCGCACTAGGCAGGGGTTCTCCTTTTTATTTATGGTCGAGTTGAGCCGTGCTTATTACACCAACGGGCGCGGGACATGTTTCATATTACTATGTTGACTCCCTTCCTTGAATCTTATTGAGCCATTTCCCAAAACGGACCAGCAAACTTGCTTACCCAACCATAACACTTTATATATTGATGGGTAAATAAATCCCTTTTTATCAAGTGATCCAGTAACTTATGACCACGGCTAAAGAGTAGAGCTTAGTTAAGCTAATCTCATACATATTCTCACCCTTATCCTTCATGCACATAACCCAATATCTAAATAGGTAGTGTTATTCAGAGCAACTACTATGAATTGTGCAGTTAAGTGCGACTCATTGAACCCTACCATTATATTTCGTCGTTATTATAGTCTATGATCTTGACGGAAACTTCTTCAATGTTTTCTCATTTACTCGTTGTCTTTCCTTAAACTTGGCTCGTTCTTGTCTCGGTGGGTGAATTTGCGAATTACGAACTCGTTCACCGATGCGTGTGAAATGTCTTTACGATTCACATAAATTTTGTACGTAATGTGTGTTCCGCTAGCCGAGTTTTCCTAACACATTTTTAATTAAGTAATTGGAGATTGAAAAAGTTTCGAGTAGATAGCACAAGTTTAGTGCCTCCCAGGTACGGGACAACATGTCGACCCAGTTTTTCATGTAAACAATTCACGGTTGTCGTCAGGCACTTTGGAAAAAATTTACCTATATCAAAGGACAAATTTGATTACTTTGCTCGCGTAGCTAATTAAATTTCAATACATACGAAGATACGTATTATTATTATTTATTTCCTTATAGTGTGTGTCCGTTTCTTTTAAACTACATAAGAGATTTTGATGCGAATTGCACTATAATTTACAGCATTTCTTCTAGAAGCTTTATATGCATAATGTGAGGACCAAAGGGAATCCTGAAATTCTTATAGGTGAAATTGCAGAATTTATCATTAGGCACAAAAAAGTTTCGTCTTGATATCTATAGTTACTATAAAATAAATTTCCCACTTTAACTACGTAAAATCTTCTATCTTGTCTTGTATATATCTTTATAATCTTATATCTTAAAATATATAAATCACGTGTCACGTTGTTTGTCCGCGATGGACTCCGAAACTACTGAACGGATTTTGATAAAATTTTGTAATCATTTATAATATGGTCCAACTTAAAAGATAGGATAGTTTTTATCCCAGAATTCCCGCGGGAACTCCGAAATCACTGCGGATGAAATCGCGGGGAAAGCTTATATATATATACATATATAACTGAATCTCGGAAACGGCTCCAACGATTTTCATGAAATTTAGTATGCATGGGGTTTTGGGGGCGATTTATCGATCTAGCTAGGTTTCATTTTCAGAAAACGTCGTTTTATCCGTGTTTTCAGGCTATGAAAAGTGGGTGTTGTTTTTCTACGTAAGAACAGATGGCGCTATACACAACGAGCGAATGGCGAATACTTGCACAGGCACAACCTAGTAGCCAGGATTATCCATCAACAGCTTGCTCTTCAATATGGTCTTGTTGAGTCTGAGGTTCCGTATTATCAATACGCTCCCGCGCCAGTCCTCGAAAATGGTCATGCGTTGCTCTATTGGGATCGCTCTATTATCACGGACAGGACTATTATTTTCAATAAACCTGATATCGTGGTGATCGATCGGTCCCAACGCCGGGCAATGATCGTTGACGTCACCATCCCACATGACGAGAATCTCGTGAAAGCCGAGAAGGACAAGGTCAGTAAATACCTTGACCTGGCCCATGAGGTAACCGCTATGTGGAATGTTGACTCCACAACCATTGTCCCGATAGTTGTTTCGGCAAACGGTTTAATAGCGAAGAGTCTCGATCAACATCTCGAGAGACTCTCGCTAGGTCGTTGGCTTAAGGGTCAGATGCAGAAGGCGGTAATTCTCGACACGACACGTATTGTACGGAGGTTCCTGTCTCTGTGACCTTAACCACCGGTAGTTTGAGCCCTGCCCCGCTGCCGGTAGCACACTAGGTTTAGGTTTTTTATAATATTTATTATTTTGTAAATTTATATCTACTGTAAAAAACCTAAATTTAAGAACAATAAATGAATAATAATAATAATAATAATAATAATAATAATAATAATAATAATTCTTTTATTTATTTGAACAAAGTAGAAGTACAAAAAAAAAAAAAAAAAAATTGGAAACCACTAGTTAAAATATAAAGCGATAAATTGTAAATCTATAACAATGACGGTAAAGACAAAAGTACACTTTTCTCCTTTCATAAGTACTTGAAAAATAATCTTATTTATGCTGAGTCTAACCGAAGCACTGAGCATATAACCACTAGAGAGCGTATACGCCGATTTCTTCTAAGTACACGACTCACTGCCGCGGGCCGGGGGACGAAGGAGAATGCCCGGCTGTAATTGGTCAGTTCAAGGTCAAGTTATCGACTTCAGACAATATAGGTACAAGTAACATCACAGATTTTTACGATAAAAATACAAAGGGAAAGAAAGAGATAGAAGCATTAGAATTTCCTAATGGAAGAAAGGGACTTTTCCAAAAGACATAAACGCGCTGTACTTATCCTTTTGCTGTCACCAAACCACCATTTTAAGAAGACCCCTGCCGTGGCTCGTAATCTGATTAAATCAAACATAATTTTCGTAGTATTTACTTACCGATGAAAAGTTATGCCATCCTTTTTGTAACTAGATGTCTTGGAATGTTTCCCGCACCACTTTACTGCGCATGAAGGCATTTTTATGCGTTATAATTTGTAAACAAAACCAAAAATTTTTTAAATAATTTAGCGTGCACACAGGTCTGGAACTTGGTCACAACTAAAATGGTTACTAGTACCGTAGTCTATACATAGGCGACAAAATACTAATAGTTTTCGAGCGTCGGGGCACTGTATGCGCAGTCAAGTGGTTTTATAGTCTTTGAACCGAAGTTAATCGAACTAAAGTAGACTTTTACGTATAGAATATGCATTAAACAAATTAAAAACAATTTCAAATAAGTTAAATAAAAAATTGCTTTTAGAAATAAGACCGCCCTTTGTTGCCTGTTTTAATTACTTCAGTATGTATTTATATTCTTATTGTGGTAACAACAAAGAATATTTAATACTGGTCTTGTTTGGGTATTCGTTTTGTTGCCTTGCCATTGAAGGGAAAAAAACAGCTCTTACCGTATAATATAGAATCTTTTTTTTTTACGTTAATCTCGATATTCTAAGAACTAATAATTTGGTTGCTTTAATTAAGAGGCTAGAGAAATTTGGATACGTGTGGGTGAAGGCGAGTCAGATCCACGTGCGGGTCGAAATATGGAAGTTGGATGAGTCAGCCCTTAGTTCCGGGGCGCGGGGCAGTTCCCAGTGGGCCTTGGATCCGGCTGTTCCTTGCGAGCTCGTTAACGAAACAATAAATAATGATTTGGACGTCGCTACCATTGCAACCTTTTGTTTGAGCTTCATATTTACTGTCGGCCTCAGGTCAACGACGTCCCACCATTTCCTTCTTTCCGAAGTACCCACTGTAGATGATACTTACTGTACTACTAACTATAGAGTCTATCTCTACATTCAAGAAAGAAAGAAAGAAACAACGCCCAAGAAAAACAAACAAGAAGATTGGTTCTTACGTTTATAACGACCCATGCAGATATACGTATATTTCTCGAGCATTGAAAGTAGTCTTATCATTTATTTTATTAACTAGCTGTTACCCGCGGTACTTTCGGAGTTAACTTGGGAATTGAAAAATTTACCCTGTATAGGTAGGTATTTAAAATAACTTTAAACTAGCTATTTTCTTAAAATTTTGCGATTCTCTGTATGTAATGTATTAATGTAGTAGGTATTATATGTATCACCATAACGTTTCAGCGATACAAAATAGGACTAAGTAGATCTGTTTGTTGTAAAAGGGTATAAATTTTATAATGATCGGTTGAGTTCTTCAAAAAAACTGTAACTTCGCGAAAAATCAATTCAAAAGAAAATAATAATAAATAGATAAATCCAAAAAGTTTTTAGCATGTAGCCACATGTTACAATTTCGATAAATTGCCCTACGTTCAATGATATTTTACGTAAATATCATTGCCTACGTCCGATTTCGATGAAACAAAGCCAAGCTCCAAGCTAAGCTTAATCTACCTGTGAAAGCCGCATGACAATCCTTTCTGTAGACAGATAGACAGAAAAGAATTTAGAAATATTTTTTCGTGATCGGTTTCTCTCCTCTTTTATGGCGCCCTCTCAATTTCTGGCAACGATACGCGAATTCTACTCTTTAATTATAGTACTTACTAGATGTGCCCTGCGGTTTCACCAGCCGGAATGGTTTTTATATAACAACTTTTTCCCGACATCAATTTAAATGGAATAAAGCCTAATGTGTTGCTCCAGGCTAAGCTTAATCTACCTATGAAAACCGCATGACAATCAGTTCAGCAGATTCGGAGATTATCGTGAACAGAAAGAAAGACATAATAATTTAAAACCTTTATTTGTGATTGGTTACTCTTTTATGAATGTCGCGTATTCTACTCTTTTATTATAGTATAGATAGATCTTTTCATATTAGGTACCTAACCTAACTTATTCAATTTCGTTTTCTTCAACGTTAATAAATTACTCCTAGCTATAAATTTTGATCAAATTTCAAATTGTTAGTTATTCTTGGTAAAATATTGTTTTGAATCAGGCTTGTAATATTTTTATACCACAATAAAATTATTCATTAATGATTATATTATATACCTATACGTATACCCACCTATTACGATTCTTTTTATTTTGAATAGGTTAAAATACTTAACCTTATTTTAATCTTGTGCTCCTTATACACAAAACTAACCCACAGACTAACCTAGCCATAGCTATATGTTGCCATAGCAAAGTTTTGTAAATTACCAAATGAGAAAATTAACCACAGACTTTGACTCATTCATATTCTCAACTGTTTAAAGATAAAACCAGTGGATAAAACCTTTTGTTGCAGGTACGTCACAATTTGTTGTATACGGTACTATTATTGGGATAAATCGGTGAAACAAACATAATGGTGAGTAGAGATTGATTTTTTTTCTTTAGGTACTTTATGACTACTATTAATTTTTTTGAAGGGCGTAGACTGCTACAATAGGTAACTATTAGTAATAAAAAGCTTAGTGTAGTATAATTTTATAATTTTACGAGCTTAATCAGACGAAACTCATGAGAATTGAGGTTTCGTGAGACATTTTATTAACACTTATATTAAATACAGCAAAGACATTCTATATCATTGAAATACAGTTAATGATTTGATTACTATCGGCCGCACACAGAGTCGTTTTAAATACCTACTACTACTAAATTTCACTTAATTAGCTAAATGCCAAAACATTAATTTCACGATCGTCCTTGAGTGCGGCAGTTTTGTTTTCTAAAATCTTTACTAAAAATTAAGCAATCATTAGAAAGACTCTGAGTGCAGCCGTATACGCATACATTGTATAATTAAAAAAATTTAATCTAGTCGTTTGAAATAAGAAAAAGTCTTGCAGGCTTTGTAAATAACGTGGCCTTATATAGGTGAGTATAATAATATGCTCAAAGAGGATTTTTTTCTTCATCAACCTATTTCAATTATTATTTTTTTGTATTTTAAACTTATTTTTTTATAAAGAAAATGTGCGCAATTTCGCGACTATGAATGTAAAATGTAGATGGGTATTTCAACAATTATGCCTTCTACAACTTTCAATGGTATTCTGCCTTATACAATTTAATCAAGCAGCGAAAATCTTAGTACTTATTTAGATTTACGAAGCAAAAGTCGTGTTGAGATACTTAAATATTCGCCCATTTAAGTGACGGGGGAATACCACAATGCCTTGCGGTAGGTTTTGCTGCCCTTGTTTTCAAAGTGAGCCGTAAAACATAAATATTGCATAAGCTGACGCTATGAGGGTGTGACAACTTGCGCAAATTTAGGAATTATGTTCTTTTTGCTAAGCTCCAAAAGGTAGATATGTTTAAGCAAAAAAGTTGTGGATTTGAAGAACTGATAATTTGACGAAATTCAAATTTTTTAAATAGAGTTAACTATTAGGTAGCAAGGAAAAACTCTGTAATCAAAAAAGATTGCATACTAAAAAAATAAGTCGTTTTTTGTTTATTGCAAGTAAAAAGAGAAAATTAATTTAGTGAGAAACGTATGAAGTTGTCCGTATAAGCTCAAAGTTCAGTAAATTGGCTTACCTACCTACGTATTTCATAAAATGATTTCAAAGTTTATAATTTTGCAATACCAGAGGGAAACAAATAGGTAATAAAATATTCTTTAAAATTTTTGCTGTTGTTTAACTTCGATATTATTGTAATTGACAGCATTGCAGTATTAGCTTTAATAAATTGCTTTAAACTTCCGATTTATAAATCTCTATTAGTTACTCCCGACAATTTCCATAAATCTTTATTGAGACATGTTGTACCTAATCTTAGTTTGATTAAAAAATATTTTTATGTAGTTAAGTCATGAGATCATTCAGAAGCTAGCGAACCTATTTACTGCACCAAATCGGTCCGGGTTCGATCCCCGCATCAGGAAGAACATTTATCTTATAAAAATTGTATAATATAAATTTTCTAGTAGGTACTTATAGTAGATTTGTTCAGTTTAGAAATTGTGGCTGAATGTCACTTGATTCTTTATCAAAATAAATACACACAGCTTATTTATACACCCTGCCTGCTAAATATGTAGTTTCAAAATTGATGAATTTATTTAATAAAAAAAAAAAAAAGATTTTATAAATAACTTTCTTAGAAAGTCATCTGTTTATAGTAAGTATACCTATGCCTTAAAAAACTAGCATGTAGGAGACACTATATATTGACAATCTATTTTTCTAACATGTCTGCTGTTCGTGTAAGGCGTAAGCTATAATCTCCTATCACGAAAATCAACTTGAATCTACGTAAAGTTACTATAAATATGAGATAGTGCAATATATTCGCAAGTGTCAGGTAATTATTATTCTGATAGTGTGATCAACCCGATACAGTATTATAGTATGTTTTGCTAGTGTCGATACATAGTTGAAGTACAAAACTTTGTGTTTAAAGCTTGATGCGATTCAGACCATACCGAAGTGTAGGCACATAACATTGCATGGTTGTTACTACAGAGAGAGCATATCGAAGTGCCTACCTACCTATCATTGCATGACTGAAAGAGTCTGCCGCTCGTACAAAAAGCGTAAAAGTATTGTTTTCATCGCGCAAAAGGAAACCTCCGTGCAGCTGTTGACAGCCGATGGTTCGGTCTAATGGACGACTATTTACTCTGACAACGAAAAGTCTATCGCTGGCAATACAGGAAAGGAGCTCGGTGTTACTAACTTCACGTGTAAGATGGATACGCTTGTTGGTTACGGCTTTATCTATACTTATGTGTTATTCAATACAATGCGTTTTTTGTTGGTTCTTTTCTTATTATATTTATTATATTACGTACGTTCTTAACCCATCAAGCATCCTTTCAAATCGTATTTCGAGATTTTTCATGGATCTGAGTACAAATTGCATGATAGCGTATAGGTACGTCGATTCATGGTGATTTTTTCGTAATTTTTGCAAATCATTCTACTTTAAGACCGATTTGTTTATTGAAGCATTAATTTGAAAAGTAACAATAGCGTTTAGTAGGTATACCGCAGTTGATTGAGTTATCCGTTAACACATTAAAAGTTTTTCCCTGTTGTCTGGATATTGGCCGACTTAGCCTAATTCACCTCACTTCACACGCATTTATCTGAGTATCCTTAAGCTGTAATATACATATGTACTCGTAGTAGGTACTATTATAATCACAGCTACAGCAGCAAAATGGTATTGAAATATATCAAAGCCGAATGTATATTTAACTACGTTTGTTATTTGCTACATCACTTCTCTTGAAATATACTTACGTAGTATCTGAAGAGCAAATTGTTCAAATCCTACAGAGATCGTGTAAATGATGAACTGGAGCAAATCCACTTACTTACCTATAATGGAAACTCAACTGAGCTGCGCTGAGTTACACTTGTTTCACTGACTCACTGAGAGTTCAACTGGAATATATCTATCTTCTTCTTACTATAATAAAAGAGTAGAATCCGCAATTCTGTAAATTGAATATTTTTAATAAAAACTGACAGGAGACGATAAACAAAGAGTAACTAACCACAAAAAAAGGGTTTTATAAAATCTTTTCTGTCTTTCTGTCTGTCTGTTCGCGATAATCTCCGAATCTACTGAACGGATTGTCATGCGGTTTTTACAGGTAGATTAAGCTTAGCCTGGAGCTACATATAGGCTTTGTTTCATTGAAATCGGATATCGGGAAAAAAAGTTGTCGAATAAAAACCTTTCACGCGGGTGAAACCGCTGGGCACAGCTAGTAAGTAAATAAATCAACAGTTCTATACGATTAGCTAATAGGAACGTTATTTAAATATCTTTATCTTTGAAATTATTAGTTGAAAAGGCAAGAACAAGTCGAAAAAATGTCAAAGTCTATGGAAATGAATGTTCGAATAAAAAAAATATTATTAAACTTGTTAAGTTTAGTAGGTAGTAAATGCTCAGGCCTCAGACAACATAATATAATGTTTGGACATTGTCACACAGCCGGATTGTCGGATGCCTACGTCATACAAAGAACACACTCTCCAAGTTTCAGGTCTCTACGATCAACGGTTTAGGGTATGCGTTGATCCATCAGTTATTTAGGACAAAGCATTTTATATATATAGACTAGCTGTCCCCCGCGATTTCATCCGCGGTAATTTTGGAGTTCCCGCGGGAATTCCCAGAAAAAGTAGTTACTCTACGGCCTTCCCCGCATTAGGTTCCAGAGTTCCCGCGGGAATTCCGGGATAAAAACTATCCCATCTTTTAAGTTGGACCATATTATAAATGGTTACAAAATTTTATCAAAATCCGTTCAGTAGTTTTGGAGTCCATCGCGGACAAACAACGTGACACGTGATTTATATATATTAGATATACTTTTTTTATAAACTTATAATATAATTATCCTACTAATATTATAAACGCGAATGTTTGTACGAATGTATGGATGGATTGATGGATGTTTTTTACTTTTTCACGCAAAAACTACTGGATGAAACTTTACAATAATATAGCTTATACATCAAATTAACACATAGGGTACTTTTTATCCCGGAATTCCCGCGGGAACTCTGAAATCAACGCGGGTGAAACCGCGGGGCACAACTAGTATAATATAATTATGTAGATTAAGTAAATAGGCAATATAAATTAACCGCCCAGACGTAGAGATAATACAAAATTAAATGTTCCTCACATTAATGCACTGATGCAGGAATCAAAATTATGCAGAAATAAAAACAAGTACGTTTAGTGATTATAAGAACAGGGTGTTGGTCTATTGGTTAGTGTGTAGATGCGCGTAGCGGAGCAGCGGGTGCGGGCCACGGGGCGAGGGGCGCGGGCCGCCCAGTGGTACCCGAGCTTGCGTCGAAAGCACGCGTCTTATGATCGCAACTTCCGCGAATTTTCCTATAACTTTCTAACCGACCGCCCCATACCTTCGCTCTTGCGCCATTGAGTTTTCAACTTTTTAAGTGATAAATCATACGCAGTAGTCATTTTATGCGTAGTGTGTGTTCTATACGATATGGATTCGTGTTGACTTTGGTTGGAAAAGTTTGTAATCAGTGATAAGATTGTCTTTTTACAGTAGATTTTACAACAAGTGCACAAAACGAACCATTATTATCCGAGACTTTTAGCAGCCCGAGCCGAAGGCGAGGGCTGATAGTAATGTCGAGGATAATAATGGTTTTGTGGACGAGTTATAAACTCTGCTTTTCACTTCGACTGCGAGGAAATAAAAAAGTAGTATAACATAACATTTCTTTAATTAAAATTCAAAGTAAAATTAGTAGGTACAGTTTTGAATACTGAAGGAAATGGTTTTTCCTGACATATTAACCTCCTACTAACTTCTGTTACCCTAGTACTTTCGAGAAAGTGCCGACTCTTAAAATGCAGTGGTGCATTTGTTTTGCGCTTGAATTTTGAACAATATTATTTTGACTGAAACTATCGCTCTTGAATCTAGGTATGGCTACCACAAATTCTATCAATGAACTTCTTATTGTGTTTGGCTGTATATGGCTCATTTTCTTTTCCTTAGGTAGATACATTAATGCCCTAAAATTCGATTTTGTGCAGCCTATATCCTGCACAAACAAGCACTTTCCGAGCGTGAGAAGTGAAAACATATTTTTTCGTGGCTGTGTTTGACATTAACATAATAAAATTTTTGCAAAATAGAGAGAATATGTGCTAAAGTTAACATTATCAAATTTCTTAACGCTACATATTTTTTCTTTGTAGCTTTTTACTTTTGAATAGTCATTTTAAACACGCATACGTATCTACTTAAACTTATTAAAGAAAAACTGCAAAATTTATCCTAACAAATATTTTTGCTTAATTTAACTCTATAAGTACTTATACTCACTTCTTCACTTTTCATGTCATGTCAATGAATCCTATTCAGAATGATTAAAAAACAAAACTATAACGCTCATAAGCTGAAAAGTTTAAGCTTCAAGCTGAATTTTCCAAATGAATTTCCCGACAACGTCGGTATTTTAGTCATACCTACCTGCGGAATTTTACTGAAAAATTGTTTGCCGAATCTCGTTAACCAACTTTAAAAGAATTTCACTAACCAACGTTGGAGAAATTTACATAAATAATATACTAAGTGTGCCTACGATTTCATCCGCGTGTGTTTCGGAATTCCCGCAAGAACTCCCAATTTCTTCGAACCTTATCCTGACAAATACGAACACAAAAAAAAAACAAATCTGACAAGCCATCTCCGAGTTTTTGCGAGACTAACGCATGGCATTTGATTTACATAATTACTATTATATTTTATTAGTTGTGCTCCGTGGTTTCACCCACGTGAGTTTCGGAATTCCCGCAAGAACTCCATAGTACAGCCTAATTTACTCCAATTGTCTCGGTGATTCATCCGTGTTCCGTGCAGGAACTCCAAAGTTCTTTTATATTTACCTTGTTCTGACAATAACGAACACCAATATAAAGAATTATCCAATTTAGCTTTAGCTAAGCAACACATTTTGCTATTCATTTTTATTTATACATATAGATATGTAGCAATATAGACTAGCTGTGCCTCCCGCTCTTTCGAATGCATCAATTTTAGAATTCCCTTAGGATCTGTTTAAAAAGTCTTCTATGTCACTCAGACTTAGTACCTACTTAGAGATACTCTATAACTACGTATCCATGAAATAATTTTCAAAATCTGTACTGTAGTTCTAAATATTATAAAAACAAACAAACATTCTCTTTGTAATTACTACGTAGGTATTTGAACTATCCTTGTTTTTTTAGGTATACTTTGAAGCCTTAAATACTCAACCGATCATCCTAAAATGTGTATGCACGTTGTTAGGAGTACAAAAAATTACATAGGAATAGGGAACTTTTTCTCCTGAAACTAGCTGTGCCCCACGGCTTTACCCGCGTGAGTTTCGGATTTACCTACTTCTTAAACCTTCCTTAAACTTCCACAAATATTTCAAGATCAAAATTAGCCAAATCGGTCCAGCCATTCTCGAGTTTTAGCGAGGCAAACGAACAGCGATTCGTTTTTAAATATAAGATTCCCGCGGGTACCTACCCCAAAATTATCGCGGTTAAAACCGCGGGGAACAGCGGTTACACTGTAAAAGTATTCAGAAATGCACAAGATAAAGTTTATTTTCAACTTTTTAATAAGTACCTATTTTAAACTTGTCCGTTCTGGAGGTTAAATGTTTTGTCGGCTCACCTGCTACAGGCCGTGACGTCACCGCATGTGATTAATTAACTACTTATCTGATAAATGGCCGACTACAAACAATGGCTTGAAACAGCTAAATCTTGTGACCGTGTACAATACATGCATCTTTTATTAAATACCTACTTGTGCCTGAAAACTCTTCTTTCTAATGTAATAATTGTCCTATCCCGTATTAATCTAACAATAAAACATATTCTACCTGTATGCCACATTTCATCCAAAACATATCAGCATTTTATTTTTACAAATTTTTGGAGCATTGACAAAAATCAAATGATGAGAAAAAACAAAAAAATAATAATACATTGTTATTATTGTATTTCATTTTGTAAAATACGTTGTCGATACTGGTATTTGGTAAATATCAACCGGTCCCATTTTTATTAAATCATCTCTCGAATTAATGTAGGCGAACCAGAGTTTGTAAGTTACAAGCAGCATTTACGATAACAACAGAGACAACTTTAGATTTGATTCTATCGATAAAATTTATCGTAATCATCTTTTCGGCTCTAATTAGATTTCCATTGTACGCTCAATTAACATCTTAATAAGTACTTTATAAATTCTGAAGCTTATAAGAATAAAACTTTTTTACGTACACGTTTTTCATAAAATATCCATGGTTTTAATTACTTCAAGAAAAGTTACAAGTACTCAAGCCGTCCGTTGTTATGGTGATCATGGGTCTGAATTCTGTTACTACATAAACACACATATTTATGTGGGTCTACTATATTAACAAGATTCAATAATGTTTCCTTTGCAAGATTTGTGATTGGATTTATGTTCAGGATCGTCGGCCATCATTGGCCAATTTCCTATTAGGTAAAATAGGGCGAAGAATATTTTGGGAGTTCTTATAACTGTTAATTTATTATGATTAAGAACCTCCATATATATTATCTACATCCTTTTACTTACTATTACATAAAAGTGAAATACCTTCTTCTCATCGATTCACTGGCTAATCTCGAAATCTCTAAAACTACTTGACCTATCATATGAAGCTGGGTTGGTACGTAGTCTAAAATACAGAGAGTGATGATGAGACGAATATTATATATATTACTATTAAAGTGATTTATAGGTAACTAGCTGTCCCGCGCGGTTTCACCCGCGATAATTTCGAAGTTCCCGCAGAATTGTTCCATATAGATTTTGCAACCTTTACATCCCCTTATGTGTTGAATTTTTAAAAATTCTTTCTTATCATATGTCTACGTCATACAATGAACACACCCTCCAAGATTTAGGTCTCTACGATCAGCATTCAGCGGTTAAGGCTCTGTGCGTTAATCCGTCAGCCAGTCATTCACGAATCACGACAAAGCATTTCATATGTATAGAAGATAGATTATATGTATTATTCCGTAAACTATCAACCTAATAGATTTATCCTTTTGTAGATCCTATTTACCTACTGCGTTGAAAATCAAAATTCTAATTAGTCCGTCAGTTAGAAAATAAAAAAACAATAGACACGTATTTTCTGCTTTTCTAAATAAATTAAAATATACAGAGGTAAAGCGCATTAAAGTTTAGGATGAGGAGGTCGTGACGTCACTAACCACAAAACCGCCATACAAACTGTCAGAATAGTGACGTCACGCGAAATTTCAACTCAATATATCGCCGTTATTTTTTGACTACGTAAAAAAAGAAAAAATACGTGTCCAATATTTTTTAATAATCTACAAGACGGACTAAAAAATAAAAATTAGTCAACATGCCCATTGCACGTAATCGTACGTAAATTGCATACAGCATTTCATAATAACGTATGAAGAAGAAGATATTATGTCCCTACATATGCATAACTCATTGGCTTTTCAAATTAATTGGCTCTCTCAATAAACTATAGTTATCGAGAACACACTTGCATATCGATGCTCGAACAGTGTGTTGATCGAATCTTTTTGGTTAATGATAGCTCTTCGACATACAGGATCCATAATTTATCGCCTCTACATTTTCCGTTTACCTATAAATAGGTTTATTTATGAATGTGTATCGTTAAAATATTTTTTAACAAATTGTAGCAATGCATAACTTGTTAATATACTTGCCTAAAAATATTATTAAGTAACTAACTATTGTAAATGTAATATTGATAGTAGATAAAAATAATAATAAAATAATAAGTTGGTACCTACTAGACAACTGATGTAAATACTAAACGACCAGGCTCAGAATAATTATAATGATATTTTAGTCACCCACGCGCTACGCCACGTTACGTGATGTGGGGATCGAATTCGCGACACCTGGCGTAGTTAGTAGCCATGTTCACAACCAGAAGACCAATTGTACTGTGTTTATTTAATAACCAGCTGTTCCCCGCGGTCTCACCTTCCCGCGGGGAGTTCTGGGATAAAAGGACCCTATATCTTTTTTGTAGGTATACCCCTGATAACGTGTAGTAATCAAAATTTAGTGCAGTTTCACTGGCGTAATAAACAAACAAACAAACTCACTTTCGCATTTATAAAAATAATGTAGAAGGATATAATAGTAGATTATACACCAAGGGGATAAAGCACTGTTTTATGTCACGGGCGCTACATTGAATCCTGAACATAACGAAGGACTCCAAATTTAACTCCCGAGCGCAGCGAGGGTGTTATAAGTTAATTCCCGACCAAAGGGAGGGAATTAAGATTGAGTCCTGAGTGCAGTGAGGGATTCAAGCGCCCAAGAAAAAAACAGTTTTATCCCTGTGGTGTATACTCTACTTTTCTCACATAATGCGAGACAATAAAAAACCAGGCTTAGTAGATCCTATATAGCCACTTCTTTCAGCTGGCGTGGCCTACTCGATTTGACAAACAAATGAAGTTCGTCTCACTGCGAATCTAGTGGGCCACGGCTTCGGTCTTCGAAAATCGAGTTGGCCGCGCCCGCTGAGAACACATTCTGTTTAGCGAAATGAGACGTTATGGACATAGCAATAAGAATTATGAAAGTGAAAATCACATTATTGACCAGCGGGTTATAATGAAATTCAATAGAACATTATAACCCGGCTAAAGCCAAGAGATATAATGTCTTGCTTTCGGTAAGGTTTACATGACATATAACCCGGCATTGTCGAGCATGTGGTGTGAAAAAGTATATTATGTTATTCAAAAAACTATTCAAGGAATATACTGTTTACTCTAACAATCTTGATAATTAACTATGATATAACGCTGTAGGTATATAAGTTTGATATTTTAAAATAGAGGATATAAATTCGCTAACATGACCCGACTGTAAACTAGCCAAGCGGTATACTTTAAATAAACCATTTGTTTTCACAAATAATGAAGGCAGTCAAAAATCGGATAAAGAATTATGTTACCATGTCTTTGTCCGTAGAGTTTTATTACATGCGTAACAATAGGACAACTCATGATATATGATCCTGCCTTCAGGTTTTTTATTGCTCTCTATAATATTCAAATTTTTATGAATGAAATAAGGAACGATATTTTGTCATACCAACCATTCTTAAAAATACCAAACCAAAGATTTCTTTACATTGTTAATTTAGACGCGTTAATTATATGTACCTATTAATGTAATAAACTTTATTAAGTAGGTACCTACGTATCTGCATACACTTTTGTTTAATTCTCACTGTATTTTTCTAGTATTATTTTCATTTCTCATTTAACAAGTTGCGCAGAAGTTCTCTCGGAATCTTATTACATTGTCCAATGCAGAGGTAGGTACTTGTTTTGTACCTAAAGTATTAATAAACTCAAATACTTGTTGTATAACATACATACATGAATGGTTCTTCGAAATGAAAGACTTTTGTTTTAGAGCATAATAATTGTTTTTGATATGTGCTTCCATTTATTTATGTTTTTAGGATACTGACTGTAGCTAAGTCTGTAGCTGTCCTGTCCTTGATATTTGTGTTAGAAGTTTGATTAAAAACATGTGTTTAATAAAAAAATATTAGGTACATAGAGATATACGATATAAATGAGATTACGAACAAGCAATTCCTACCTACCTAAAATTTCTATAAAATAAAGACTGAAGTGGATCATTACAATCAGATTTAATATACGAATTTTAATACTGTAGCAAACCCTTTACTTTTATACCTGGTGTGATAACTTCCCGCGGCAAAATTTTCTTATTTTGTTGTTAATAGCTAAGATGACCCCTTGTCACCTACTTAGTTAAACTTTGAAAGTAAAAACACAGATAATATAATACTATACTAGGTAAAAACATCCAATAGCAACAATCCAAAGACTCCAAGATGAGATGGTGTTATAAAAAGGCGATAAAAGGGCGTTATAACAAGGAGTTCAAAAATAAATTATTATTTGTGTATCTGTAATATCGCATTTTCACGAAAGAGCCCTATAGATATAAATTTAAAAAGCCAAACTTTATTTACATACAAAATTAGTTCAAATTTTAGAACCGTTTCCGAAATACATATTTTGTGTATTGTATACAAGAATTGCTTATATAAAGTTATTCGATTGATACACCATTTTACATAAATTCATACCACTAGAGCTATCTATAAAATTTAAGATATTATGTACCTATGTATTTATAAAAAATCAAAACCGACTTCCAAAAACACAAAAAATCACTTTACTAAAAATAACAAAATATCGATTTAATCCAAAAGAGATTTTTAGTTTTTTTAGAATAGTGCATTTTTGTGTTTTTGAAAGTCGGTTTGATTTTTTTTGTTAAAATTTTGTTTATTTCTCGCTTTTAAGTGAGTCGGTTTGTAATTTATCTAAGTTACAATAGCCTTATGTCAACTGCTCATCACCTTTTACAATATATTGCTTTTCCTGATGCAGGGACATTAAATGTTGAGGAGTTCTCCTAGTACCTACTACACCATCAGTTCCACTTCGCCATATGCATTGTGACGACTACGAGCATAAATTGTTTAGAAACTATATTAAATTAATTGAATCGGAACCCGTGAAATACGTATTATTGAGTAGTTTTGAATTTCGATGACCATCTGTGATCTTTATCATCAGTGTCACTTCTTCATATTTTGCTTTCCGAAAGCAAATTAACGATATACTATAAAAATACTCAAATTTCTGTAGGTGTGCCTTTAATTTTTGAAGAGTTCTCTCGATTTCTTCAAGTTCCCGACTTGGTGACAATGGGACCAACTTGGAAGTATACCCTTTCCAATAAACTTACTGAGAGAGAGTTACATTAAATTCACAAAATTATTCTCGTACATACATATTGAGTAACACTTAAAATGTTTGGAACTTATTTTCTTTAATTTCTGCTCCTTTCTCACACCAGCCCCAATTTATTTTAGAAAATAGGTAATAATCATTAATAAATTATTTTAATAAAGCATATTCTGAAACGAAATATTAGTAGATCAAAATATGATACTCTTTTGGACTTTGTTATACGAAAATCCTTAGCAATTAAAACTTTTTGAATTATTGTTAACTGTTCTCTTTGACTTTACAAAGTTTTGTACACAAAAATACGTAGGTATCAGAAACAGTTATTAAGTACTAGCTGTGCCCCGCGGTTTCACCCGCGGTGATTTCGGAGATCACGCAGAAATTCCGGGATACAAAGTACCCTATGTTCTTTTCTGCACTTTGATTTTATCGCGAACAGACAAACAGACATACATACTTTGACTTTTTACAGAGGACTTTGTTTTGTAATATGTAAGGATTTATATGTATTTCCGTTTTGTTCTTCTTCATTGTAATCTGTCATGAAGTGGTGTTCTCATTATTGTAAATCTTTACTAATATTATAAATCTGAAAGTGAGTTTGTTTGTTTGTTTGTTTTTTGCGATTTCACGGCTTATCAGCTGAACCGATCACCATGAAATTTTATATACACGTTGTCAGGGGTGCAGATAAGGACATAGGGTACTTTTGATCTCAGAATTCCCGCGGGAACTCTGAAAATAACGCGGATGAAACCGCGGGGAACAGCCAGTATAAAATAAATTTAGATTAGATATTTTCAAAATAAAATTTTAGTGTCTACCGAAAAATAAGGTTGGATAAATCTAGGTACTTAGATATGTAAGAGTTATTTGCTTTCCATTTGTTTACTTTTTATCTAAACATTAGGTGAGTTAGTAACAGGGTTGCAATACAATAATAAAGTACCTAACTAAAGACGTAGTTGTGATCGTAAATGCAGTTCAAAGATTACAATGATGCGGGATATCACGATATAAGTTTGGTCGTAAAATGTAACAGCTGCATCAGGAGTAATGATACCTACGTACGATACCTACGTAGGTACCTACCTACTTGAGCGGTAATGGGAAATTGAAGTGGGCCACAACCGAGGAAAACACCGCCGGAACTGGAGGAACAATGCCAAGTAATTGCCTACACTAAAACTGACGATTGAAGAGAAACGATTCCGGTCCATATTATGAAAAAAGGTCGAGAAGGGTTGGCAGCTAAATCAAAAGATACTGCCCGACCATTGGTATTCGCTGTTCACATAAAACGATAACTAGCTCAAGGTATAGGTAGAGGGGTAGCTTTTAGCGGAGAATTTTAGTAGTTTCTGTTATCGAATCTAACCGGGATGAGATCAAATCCTGAAATGACCCTGTTAACACGTTGTATAAGCCTAATACACACTATGTGCCTTTTTTCTAGATTTATGAAGTTAAGTTACTTGCTGGTAAAAGTGATAAATATGAATGTATGAAAGAATTTCACGGATTTCCTTTGGGAATTCCCAAAGTAACGCAGGTGAATTTGTAACGAACCGTTGGTTTTATAACGTCTGTCAAGCTAGAAAGGTCAAGTCGGCAGAATCAATTGATTTTTAGGTCAAAATTTAGTGCTCAATTAGTGCTAATTTAGTGCTGAAAAAAAAAAATTTGGTGCTGTGATAGGTGGAACAAAAATGAGAACACTGCTAACTTTTTATTAAGCTAGCAGTGTACCGTTCGTGACCGCGTTACAATACAGTTGCAGCGGAATTCGCATGGGCTAATAATTTAGTGCTCAATTAGTGCTGCCATTGTAGCGAAAAATTTTTGAAAAATAATCGTTTTTGAATTTTTTTTCAAATAAAATACTGTACTAGCGACACCGGCCGGTCTAAGAGCTCAAAAACGGGAACTGATGAAATTGAAACACGTCACCATTTAGCGCTCAATTAGTGCTGCCAGTATAATAAAGAATTTTTGAAAAATAACCTTTTTTTAATTTTTTTCAATAACTTTTACTTAATTAAGCTAGCAGATTTAGCTAGCAGTGTACCTTTCGTGACCGCGTTATGATACAGTTGCAGCGGAATCCGCATGAGCTAATAATTTAGTGCTCAATTAGTGCTGCCATTGTAGTGAAAAATTTTTGAAAAATAATCGTTTTTAAATTTTTTTTCAAATAAAATACTGTACTAGTGACACCGGCCGGTCTAAGAGCTCAAAAACGGGAACTGATGAAATTGAAACACGTCACCATTTAGCGCTCAATTAGTGCTGCCAGTATAATAAAGAATTTTTGAAAAATAACCTTTTTTTTTAATTTTTTTCGATAACTTTTACTTAATTAAGCTAGCAGATTTAGCTAGCAGTGTACCTTTCGTGACCGCTTTATGATACAGTTGCAGCGGAATCCGCATGAGCTAATAATTTAGTGCTCAATTAGTGCTGCCATTGTAGCGAAAAATTTTTGAAAAATAATCGTTTTTGAATATTTTTTTCAAATAAAATACTGTACTAGCGACACCGGCCGGTCTAAGAGCTCAAAAACGGAAACTGATGAAATTGAAACACGTCACCATTTAGCGCTCAATTAGTGCTGCCAGTATAATAAAGAATTTTTGAAAAATAACCTTTTTTTTAATTTTTTTCAATAACTTTTACTTAATTAAGCTAGCAGATTTAGCTAGCAGTGTACCTATCGTGACCGCGTTATGATACAGTTGCAGCGGAATCCACATGAGCTAATAATTTAGTGCTCAATTAGTGCTGCCATTGTAGCGAAAAATTTTTGAAAAATAATCGTTTTTGATTTTTTTTTCAAATAAAATACTGTACTAGCGACACCGGCCGGTCTAAGAGCTCAAAAACGGGAACTGATGAAATTGAAACACGTCACCATTTAGCGCTCAATTAGTGCTGCCAGTATAATAAAGAATTTTTGAAAAATAACCTTTTTTTAATTTTTTTCAATAACTCTTACTTAATTAAGCTAGCAGATTTAGCTAGCAGTGTACCTTTCGTGACCGCGTTATGATACAGTTGCAGCGGAATCCGCATGAGCTAATAATTTAGTGCTCAATTAGTGCTGCCATTGTAGCGAAAATTTTTTGAAAAATTATCGTTTTTGAAATTTTTTCAAATAAAATACTGTACTAGCGACACTGGCCGGTCTAAGAGCTCAAAAACGGTTATTTTTCAAAAATTCTTTATTATACTGGCAGCACTAATTGAGCGCTAAATGGTGACGTGTTTCAATTTCATCAGTTCCCGTTTTTGAGCTCTTAGACCGGCCGGTGTCGCTAGTACAGTATTTTATTTGAAAAAAAATTCAAAAACGATTATTTTTCAAAAATTTTTCGCTACAATGGCAGCACTAATTGAGCACTAAATTATTAGCTCATGCAGATTCCGCTGCAACTGTATCATAACGCGGTCACGAAAGGTACACTGCTAGCTAAATCTGCTAGCTTAATTAAGTAAAAGTTATTGAAAAAAATTAAAAAAAAGGTTATTTTTCAAAAATTCTTTATTATACTGGCAGCACTAATTGAGCGCTAAATGGTGACGAGGATTCTGGCGGGAAACTTCGAACGAAGAGGTCGAGTTTTTGTAAAATTTTTACTAATTTGAAAATTTTTATTGTAAAACCAGATACCAACACCAAGCCCTGTAAGTGAATTCATTTTACTATGGATGGGGACGAGGACCCCGGTCCTGGTGGGCCCGGGCCACCTCCCGTTAAAAGAAAATCCCCCGTCCTCAATTCTGTTGGCGGGAATAGCGGCGGCGGAGACTCCGACGACGCTTATAAACCATTTTTTAAGTCTGGATATAAAAGATTATATCCAGAAAACTCTGGACATGCTACTTTC
The DNA here is from genome assembly GCA_907165275.2 of Zygaena filipendulae. Taxonomy (NCBI): domain Eukaryota; kingdom Metazoa; phylum Arthropoda; class Insecta; order Lepidoptera; family Zygaenidae; genus Zygaena; species Zygaena filipendulae. Next base: position 8,983,135 of record OU015649.1, read on the forward strand.
CAAGTTTTCGTCGAAAGTAATAACCCCAAGGAGAAAATAGGAAATAAAAGTCCCATTTACTTGAATCATATATTTTCTATGGACATAAAAGGTATTAAGACCTTACATAGAGTTAACACAAACAAGATTTCAGTTATTTTCAACCAGCTTAACTATGCAAATAACTTTCTACTTAATACTACTTTCTTGGATAAACATAACGTAAAAGCATACATTCCGGCTAAAGAAATTGAAAAAACAGGAATCATAAGATTTGTGCCCACAAACATATCAAATAAAGATTTATACAGCAAACTTTCTTCAAAATTTGACATAATTGCAATTAGAAGATTTACAAAGAAGGTTGGTAATGAGAGGGTACCCTTACAGACTGTTAGCATAACTTTTTCATCGAACTCTTTACCAGATAATGTACAATATGATTTGTTTTCATACAGAGTATTTGAATATATACCTCCATTGTTACAATGTTTCAAATGTTTTAAATTTCATCATTCAGCCAAAGTATGTAATAATAAACAAAGATGTTCCATCTGTGCAGATGAACATTTTTATAAGGAATGTGACAAACCAGATTCTTTAAATTGTATAAATTGTGGTGGTCCTCACCTTGCCATATCAAAACTATGCCCTATTAAAATGAAAAAAATATTAGAAAAGAAAAATAAAATTACGTACTCAGATATAAGTAAATCTATGACTTATGACAAAGAATTTCCGACTCTAAAACCTAAAACTGACAATTCTCCCCAAAAAAATATTCCTAATGTAAATAGTAATGTAAATATAGGTAGTAAACGTAATTTTAAGCCTGTACAATCTACTGTAAATAAAACTGTAAATACATTAAATACAAAAGAAAAACGTTTAGAATTAGAAGAAATTGCTAATAATGATACAATTATAAACGCTATAGTAAAATCTCTAGTTCATTTGGCAAACTCTGGTAATGAGTCCATAACTTTTACCAGAATAAGAGATGTTTTCCTTTCAAATTTAACTTAATGGATAATAATCCTCATAACAGTTGTGACATTAAGACTTATATAACAATTGCTCAATTTAATATACAGAGTGTTAACAACAAAAAACCCCTGTTAATTAATTTTCTTTCCGAAAATGACATAGATATATGCTTACTGAACGAAACTTTTCTGAAAGAAAGAATAAACTTCAGTATTCCAGGATTCGATATTACAAGACAGGATGGTCCAAATGGTCGCGGTGGTGTGGCCATTTTGGTTAAAAATACACTTAAATATAAAGTCGTTCATACCCCCTATTATGATTTCTTACAAACTAGCGCAATTACAGTTAAAACAGACGTAGGTATCTTATCTATATTATGTGCTTACAGTCCTCCTAGAGGTAGTAGATTTAAATGTAGGAGATTGAAACAAATTATTAATGATTTACCCAAACCAGTCATGCTCTCAGGTGATCTGAATGCACATCATGTTGCATTTGGATGTAGATCAATCAATGGTAGAGGTAATGACATATATAACTTGTTAGATGAGTGTGATCTATGCATTCTGAATACTGGATCTCAAACAACTGTAGGTACAATTTCTCATAATCCTTCTGCCATAGACATATCATGTATTAGTCCCACAGTAGCTCCTCTATGTGAATGGAAGGTTCATAACGACCCTATGGGTAGTTATCACTTTCCTACTTTTATCAAAATCCACACCTCTGTAGAAAAATATGTAGTAGGTCCTCCTTGTGAGCGTTTTATATACAAACAAGCTGACTGGTCCAAATATCGATCTGAAAGTGAAAAGGCATTTGATAATGTAAATCTTGAAACCCACAGTCCTCTTACTGTATATGATACATTCTGTGACATCCTTAACAAACTTAAAATAGAATGTATACCTAAAATTGTAAATAAAACCCCATATAAACTCAAAAAGCCAGTCCCCTGGTGGGACTCCGATTGTGCTGCAGCAGTTAATGATAGTAGATCAGCACTAAGACATTACAGATTATACCCTACATTAGAAAATTACATAAAATATAAGAAGGCTGATGCAGTGAAAAAGAAACTAATAAGTACTAAAAAGAAACAAGGTTGGACGTCATTATGTGAGTCATTTAATAGATACACACCTGTTAGCATGATTTGGAACTATATCCGGAAATTCAAACGTGCACCATCCCATAAAACTTCAAAAAACGATGACTGGATCCCTGCTTTCTTAGATAAATTTGCACCAATTTCTCCACCTGAAAAAGATATAGATAACACAAAATTAAACAACTTTTTTCGACAACCTGGAAATGCTGATAGTTACTTTCTTTCGGATCCATTCACTATACATGAATTTAAAATAGCTATTAAATCCCGAAAGGATACTACACCCGGTCTTGATGACATAACTTACAAATTGATTGAAAACCTTCACCCTAAAGCCCAAACTTTCTTATTAAAATTATACAATCTCTTATGGTCCTCAGAAATTATTCCCGAAAGTTGGAAAACACAGTGTGTTATTCCAATACTCAAACCAAATAAGCCTGTAGATGATTGCAATTCATATAGACCAATATCACTATCATCATGTGTAGGTAAATTATTTGAATGCATGTTAAAATTTAGATTAGAATACTATAGTGAAAAAAATAACATCTTGCCTATACAACAGTTTGGTTTCCGAAGAGGCAGAAGTGCCACAGAAAGTTATACATCTCTTATCACTGATATAAAAAAATCTTTTCATAACCTGTCTTACACAGCTTGTGCCTTTCTTGATGTGAGTGGGGCATTTGATAATGTGAATCCTTCAGTTCTAATTGAGATTCTTAGTGATGTCGGTGTACCAGGCAAAGTCTGTAAATGGATATTTCAATTTTTGTATGAGCGAACAATGTACATAAAGTTTAATAACATTCTGCATGGACCTAGACCTGTTTTCAAGGGAACCATGCAAGGTTCCACAATCTCTCCATTATTATATAATTTATATACATCGCAGATTAACAGATACTTAACAGATCCCTCTGTTAAGTGTCTGTTATTTGCTGATGATATAGTTGTATATACTGTAAATAGAAATGTAAATGAAGCTATACAAACTCTCAATACCGGTCTTAACCAAATCTATGGATTTTATAATAGTATTAAATTAGAAATTAGTGTAAATAAAAGTGGAGGTATGATATTTAGTAAAAACATGGTTAATTATGAAGATATACCTCCTGTTTCATACAATAATTTACCATTGATTTGGTTAGCAGAAAAGAAATTTCTTGGGATATATTTAGACACAAAACTAAAATTTGAAAACCACATCAACTATTTAATTAAAAATGCAACTAAAGGTCTCAATGTTCTCAGATCTCTAGCTGGTGTACATTGGGGATCTGATCCCAAAATACTATCCATGCTATACAAGAGTATTGTTAGGAGTCACTTTGACTACAGCACTTTAGCATATATGAATACCAACATTAGTCACCTTCGAAAGTTAGATATTATCCAAAATAAGGCTCTTAGAATTATTACTGGAGCTATGTGTTCCACACCAATTCATGTTATGCAATCAGAATCAGGAATAAAACCTTTAATACTAAGACGTCTACAGATTGCAAACAACTTCACCCTGAAAATGTTGGCTACTAACAATACCTTTGTATTAGGGAGGATTCTACCACATCAAGATCTCCCACAGTCATTGATGAACAGTATTAATTGCACTGCTGAGGAACTAGTGTCTGGATATATGCCAGAATGGCTTAAAATTATTTTGAACATAAAAACTTCTTGTCCTAATATGTACTGTAATAATATCTTACCATTATATAACTTAGATTTTAAGTGTGTAAATAATGACTTAATTTCAGTTGATTTTGAAAAAGTTAATAACCAGCATGAATTTTTGGCTTATGTAAATACTATACCAGATATTTATAAATTGTACACAGATGGATCAAAAACAACAATTACTGTTACATCAGCTTTCTATGATGCACAAATTAAAAAAACTCAATGTTTTAAGCTAGATCCTCAATGCAGCATATTTACGGCTGAATGTTATGCAATTTATAGATCTCTGTTGTACATACATAATGTAAATAATACTGAATTTTTAGTTGTCTCAGATAGCAAGAGCTGTTTATTAGCTTTAGATAACTGTAAATTTAAATATAATTTAAACTATATTTTGTTTGATATTAAACAGATAGTATTAGAGTTAAAACAAAGAGGTAAACATGTTAGATTTAAATGGGTACCTTCTCATCGCGGTATCACAGGTAATGAAGTTGTAGATGAAGCCACACGTGGGACATGTGATGAAGACCACACATCTTTGCTGAAGATTCCATTTACCGACTACCTTGAAAAGCTTAATTATGATCTCAAAATGTTGTGGCACAATTACTGGCAAATCATAAGCCGAGATAAAGGAAAGTGGTATGCTAAGATCCAAGACACCCCGCCGCCTCTACCGTGGTATAATAAAAATAAAGAAGCGGATAGCAGAAATTTTATTACCACCATCAACCGGCTGAGGTTCGGACACTGCAGAACACCAGCACATTTAGCAAGACTGAAAATCGTCACAGAAGCAAAATGCGATTCGAACTCGTGTAACGGTGAAGTCGCTGACCTTGATCATATTGTCATGAAATGTCAAAAGTTCAACATGGAGCGTTTAGTTTTGGTGTCGGATCTTCAAAGTGTTAGTGATGAAGTGCCAACAAATTTACAAGCCCTATTAAAATATCCCGTATTTTATAAATACATATATAAATTTATCTGTAGTAGTGTAGGAAAAATGTAATTTTACTAATTGTTTAAGTCTGGCTTAAAGGACTTGTATCCATGGCCGTTAAATAAATTAAAAAAAAAAAAAAAAGCTAAATGGTGACGTGTTTCAATTTCATCAGTTCCCGTTTTTGAGCTCTTAGGCCGGCCGGTGTCGCTAGTACAGTATTTTATTTGAAAAAAAATTCAAAAACGATTATTTTTCAAAAATTTTTCGCTACAATGGCAACACTAATTGAGCACTAAATTATTAGCTCATGCGGATTCCGCTGCAACTGTATCATAACGTGGTCACGAAAGGTACACTGCTAGCTAAATCTGCTAGCTTAATTAAGTAAAAGTTATCGAAAAAAATTTAAAAAAAGGTTATTTTTCAAAAATTCTTTATTATACTGGCAGCACTAATTGAGCGCTAAATGGTGACGTGTTTCAATTTCATCAGTTCCCGTTTTTGAGCTCTTAGACCGGCCGGTGTCGCTAGTACAGTATTTTATTTGAAAAAAAATTCAAAAACGGTTATTTTTCAAAAAATTTTCGCTACAATGGCAGCACTAATTGAGCACTAAATTATTAGCTCATGCGGATTCCGCTGCAACTGTATCATAACGCGGTCACGAAGGGTACACTGCTAGCTAAATCTGATAGCTTAATTAAGTAAAAGTTATTGAATAAAATTAAAAAAAGGTTATTTTTCAAAAATTCTTTATTATACTGGCAGCACTAATTGAGCGCTAAATGGTGACGTGTTTCAATTTCATCAGTTCCCGTTTTTGAGCTCTTAGACCGGCCGGTGTCGCTAGTACAGTATTTTATTTGAAAAAAAATTCAAAAACGATTATTTTTCAAAAATTTTTCGCTACAATGGCAGCACTAATTGAGCACTAAATTATTAGCCCATGCGAAATCCGCTGCAACTGTATTGTAACGCGATCACGAACGGTACACTGCTAGCTTAATAAAAAGTTAGCAGTGTTCTCATTTTTGTTCCACCTATCACAGCACCAAATTTTTTTTTTCAGCACTAAATTAGCACTAATTGAGCACTAAATTTTGACCTAAAAATCAATTGATTCTGCCGACTTGACCTTTCTAGCTTGACAGACGTGGTTTTATACATAATAAATTGTTTAATTTCATTGACAGCAGTTATTGTAGCCATAGAGGTAAGAATATAAAATTCCGTGATTGTAGCACATGCCACATGCCCTTCGATTTACGCGCCAAATGAGGCAGTTATACGCAATTAGTAGTGAAATTTCACCCCAGTAAACTCCAAAACGTTGAATGAATGCTTGAAAAACACTTTATTGAACACCACAATCATTACAAAGACTAAAAACTTATAAAACAGAAAGAAACCTATACATTTCTTAATTAAAATTATTGCTGTCCTTGAATTTCTACGTAATTGTATTCAATTTTTTACGACTTCCCCTTATTACACTTACAAAATGAAAAATATATTAGGGTTTTAGTTCCAGGATAACGAAATTTCCCATTTTGAGCATCGTAAATACAACAATTATTTTGAAACAATATAAAAATCAAAACTTATAAAAAGTTGGTCCCATTTTTCGTTTTAAACGAAGGCGAATAATATTAAAAATATTGTATCCGTTATAATTGAGACGAATGCTATTGTATTGCGATCTGAATATGAGTGTGGATGACAGACAATCTCTCCCGTGGCGCATTCTAAACAAAACAGATGGCTACGTACGCGTATTCATTTCTGTCATTTAGAATTTTAGAGAACACGCCGCAGCCTCCTTCTGGCACTAAACACAACTCTCATCTCTTTTTAATAAACAATTCATATTATGAACATTCCTATTAAAATTGTACTAACTCGACAATTTTTGCTAATGTGAGAAATTCCATTTCAACGGAAATACACTTTTGAGTCGCTTGATTGTACATAGAAACAGTAACATTAGGTTTTATAAAGACTGCTACGATTACGTAGAGATTATGGTATTGGTGTTTTTAAAGCAACGCCATGGCTTTTTTGAATAAACCATTAAGGTCGGGTCGATTAATTGATAACTTGCTACGATTTCACCCGCATTTCCGGGTCAAATTTTCAAAAATCCGGAATTACGGTAGGTACCGCTTTCTTTATTTGAAAAAAGGTTAAAATATGAAATAGAATAAAACAAACGGTGTTTCATACAAACTTTACCCTCTTTTTATCCCTAGTTGAATAACCAAAAACCCTTTCTTAGATATGACCTATTTAATACAAGAATAATTATTATTAAAAAGAAAACCTTCTGCCAAAAAATGTAAAGTCTTTGTGTTTGGAGACTATGCATTGATGAATAAGTTCGGACATACAATGAGCATCATGACCAAAATTGAATTTTTAGTTCGTCTTGTAGATTAACAAAAAATATTGGAGACGTATTTTCCCTTTTTTACGCATTAAAAATAACGGCGATACATTGAGTTGAAATTCCGTGTGACGTCACACATAGGTACACTTTATACTTAGTTATGACGTCGCGACCACCCACTCCTAAACTTTAACTCATTTTTCTTATGTATTTTTCAAAAATTGGAATAAGTAAAAATAGGTCGATAATTTTTTTATCTTCTAACTGACGAACTAAATAGAATTTTTATTTTTTATACCTTGTCATCATGCCTATTTTATAGTAGCTGTGCATTTCTATCGAGTTTTTTTTTTGTCCTTGAACCGATGCTACATAATAACGCCCGCACCTCCAATTCGCAGGGTGCCACCGGCCACGATTCACTGAGCAAATTCGTGAAAATCGAGTTTGAGCGCGTCATTTTTTTTTTATATTGTCTATTTACTTTATCACAAACAGCCCAAAATCCGGTGATATTTTTATGAACGGCGCATTCTGTTTGTACAATGCGTAATTTTATTACTCCAATACAATGGTAGTATATACCTATACAGTTTCATGTTTTTTTTATTTGATAGAATTAAATGAACGTAATTTCGAAATGGTTGGTTATTTAGATTGTATGCTAATTTATCTGGATGTTAGCATTTAATTAGCATAGAAGCTTTAGAAAGGGAAATACCGGCACTTATCCTATATTTTCCAAAACATCTCCATTACAAAACCTTTAGAGTTGTTTCTTACAAATAAAAATTTTACTGAACGTTGGTTTCACTATTCCAATAACCTATTTGCTTTAGTTTCGCTTTTATTCTTTTTAATAAATATACCTATGTCTAATATAAAAAATATTGCTCTGGCATTTTGTTCAAATTGAACTTTTAAACATGAAAATGTTCAGTTTTCAAGTTTATTTAACTGAAAGCTTCTTCGAGTCGTGCGAAGAAGAAGAGCTTGTTAAGTTCATATTCATAAACATTTGTCTCTTTGGCGATGGAACCTTGGACGGACATATAACATGTGGTAAAATTAGCTGCAAATATTTACAGGGTTAAAAGTATACACCGTTATAAACATGTTCATAAAATAAAAAACTTAAAAAAAAAATAAAAAAAATCAAACAAAATAAATCAATCAAAAAGAAAACAACCTGTAAGGCGCTCGCCGCTCAATCACTTTACACACCATCGCCGCGCGCTGGTATTTTAAGGTGTGTGTGTGGCGCGTGCCTTGTATACCTACGTGTATTGTCCATGTTTGAGTTACGTGTATTGTGTACCTTGTGAATGTAATTGTATTGGATGAATTTATTTTTCTCATATTCTGAAAAACTACTTACCGATTTTATAATATTATTTTTCGCTTATCATGTTTATCATAACGTATCTTTTCAGCCCTGTAAATATTTGCAGTCAATTTTACCACATTTTATATAATTTTGGTTAACTGCAACTTATATAGTTGGTTGTTGTTTGTTTATATATACACGTATGACGTATACGAGTATAAATGTTATATGGCTCCTTATTGTTTAATTAGTCGGCAGAGATATGTATTTAGAACTTGTCACTTATGTACTATACAGTACAATATATAATAATAGACTATTTGACTTTTTTTTCTAAATTTAATTTAGTCCTTCAGTCAGTTTTGCTTATATTTTGCTTTTTCAAATTAATGAAAATATTATACTTGGATAAAGTGCATTAATAAAGTTTAGGAGTGGGAGCCCGGCTAGTAACATAATTTGCAGGTAAAAACTGTACCTGCTTGTGACGTTACTCAACTCAACGTATCACCGTAATTTTTTGTTTATTTTTGTATGTATTGTGTTACATATCTAATATTTTTTATGAATCTACAGGACGGACTAAAAATAAAAGTTTTGTCGCAGGAGAAATACGAGAATATTTCCATATGTTAAAGCATTCTTCATATACATCAGGCTCAAAACTTACACAAAAATAAATTCAGAAATTTTTAAAACATAAAAATATTCACCTACTTATAACAAAATATAAAGATTGATATTACTTTACTGCCTGGTAATCGCAAGTCACAATGGAGTCACAAAAAAATAATATTGAGATGAAATTAATTGTCCTGTATAGTTTTCGTTAAATAGGCATGAAATAAGGATAAAACGTCAGGATTTTTGGGCTATTTTTTTGTAATGATTAGTTATTTCCGATGGTTTCACGCTTATACATTTTGGGATTTCCAAACTAACAGCTACATACCTATGTATAAAACATAGTGTCTCGACAAGTGACCTCAATCGGTCTTGTCGTTTAGAAGTTAGACGATCCCATACAGATGCGCTAATAGAGATTAATAACTCGACCCCATCGCCACTTATCTGATCCAGAATACAGATACTGTATGTAGTTTTTGTGATATTACTATTTTGTGATATCACACACACTGACAAAACAGGCATTCTTCAATAAATATTTAACTGGTTTTCATTGGTAAATTTTGTAAAGCGGGGGAGGCCCCCTTTTTTAAACGGTTATCGTCTCAAACACTCGGAGGTTTTATTTTTACTGCCTCTTCCCTTTATCAAACATGCATGGAATGTGTTATGCGCATTTTAGGTTTGTAATTGATATTGATTATGTTCAATAATTATGCCAATCGGTCGGTAGATGTGATAGCCAATATATTATATCAAGCAAGGGGTGGCTTTGTTATGCAAACTCACGATGTGCCTCGAATGTTCCCCTTTCGTGAACAAACGACACAAATTTGTTTCACTCCGTCTGAAACTAGCTCCGACATTGTTTGGTGGCCCCGTTTACTTGTTTGTTACAAATCACGTACCTATTTTAAATTGGTCCCTATTTATCGATTACACGATAATATTAGAAGTTCCAAATTGGAAGTTACAATTTACGTAGGTATAATTATTATAATACAAAACTTTTAGGTGTTACAAATTAAATTTATATGTACAACTGTAAACGCAGCACCTATGTTAGAGTTTTGAAGAAGAAAAACTGCATTACATAGGTAGATACTCAATTTGTATAGTTTCACTTGGATTATTTATTAATATGTATACTACATACTAATTAACACTACGGACTATTCTGAAGACCAGTAGAAAAAACTATACCTACTTATGCAGTGTTTTTTAAAACAATATTTGTTGGCTACTAAACTTAGCTTTGTTTCGTCGTAGTCATTGATATACCACAGTAAATCAATGGTCGTAGTACCTATCTTTGGCTTGGCTAATTTATTTAGAAATTTTTAAACAGTCATTAATAGCTTTTAGAGGAAGCATTAATATATTCTAAACGATAGAACCTTGTATTTATCGTTCACGCGAAGGATTTTACAATTATTTAGTTTTTAACAGAAGATTGTCAAACGAATAAGAGAAAAGAGAGATAGAGAGAGAGCGAGGATGCTTTAAATTCGAGGGTGTAATTGTCACTTACCTGAGTTGCCGTTCATCACTAATACGTGAAAATAAAATAAAGCCATTCTAAAACACATGTTTACTTATTCAAAAAGTATCTCCATTTACGTCCCGCATTTCGAGTTTGAAATATGACCAACATTCAGAGCCTGAGTGATGAACAAGATTTATAAGAGGTAGCTGATTATGTAACAACGTCACCGATTACCATCTTGTTTATGTTAGGCTATTTACGAATTTTTTTTTAGTATAGGTCACTCAAGTTGACTCTAAATCCAGTCTAAGTCCGGTAAATACATTTGATAGGCCAGATTCATAATATCCACCAGATATCTTCCATATGAAGAGTTATATAATTACGGTGGTAAACTGGTAATGGTATACGTTTGAAATCAATTAGCGTGAGAAGCTTGTGCTATTTTATGATCAGGCATTAAGTGATAGCTGTACGTCATTTATATCGTTTGGAATCACTTTGATTCTGGGTAGAAATAATATCGTTCAATGTATATATGATTTGTTATTAGTACCTACTTATTTTATTTACTTTTCATTTCCTGAGAAGTCGCTTGCTTCATTGGAGTCCGGAGAGAGTCTCGTTTACATGAGAAAGCAGTAGTCACGCGCGATCTCGAAGCGGATGTTTTCCCGGGTCTAAGTTTTTTATTTTTTATTTATTTATTTTTAGGAAGGTTTCCGACGTTTTATCACTCGGCCAGCCTTTGAGGAACTTATCATAATATTTCTGTCTTCTCTAACATTACCGTGGCGTAAACAATGAGAGTCCATATATTAAGGAGAAAGCTTATCAGGCCATACCGTAACATAGCAACGCATACCTTTGTATCTGTTCATTACAGGATTAAAATACAGCTGCTGCTGCCAGAGGTTTATTATTCGACGGATTGACCGTTTTTTATCCGTGTTTATCACGTTTTTTTTATTTTTAGATTTCAACGTTGCAAACTTTTTTTAACGAACTCTGTTTCGGAAGTTATGATAGTAATCCATTTTTTTTGTAGAAATTTATACCCTGAAAATATAACAATCACTAATAAAAAAAATTCATGATTAAAATTGTACTTAATAGGCTTTTTTGTAAGATTATGCAGATACCTAATTTATCGTCACTTTTGCATTCCAAACGTTATATTATGTGCCTGGTAACGTATAAGGTATATGCGGAGGTTTGGCTCGGTTGATACTGACAGAACTACTGGCAAGACTGGTAATAAAATTGAAGAAAAAGGACATTCGTTGTTGCCGTACGACATATACCATAGGTATTCTTAGTAGTTTAGATAGGTACGAACATCGCATAAAAGAAAAGACATTCTTTTGCAGATACTCTGGACAACGTACAAAATTTTTCCGTCCAACGTCTTTCTACTTTCTTATGAACCTACTTGTTCTTCGTTTACTACGCTACTTCTCGCTTGAATTCCTCATCGAATGTTTTCATAAAGCGTCAAACTTTCCGAACGACATTCAAGTAGCATTAAGTACCTATAGCGAATATCACGAATTATACACGTACTATCATATCCCGCTTCGTGAAATTTTCTCTCTGCCATGAAGTAGAACTGTTATTACATCTTTTGAATAATCGTAACACTAAGCTACAGAGTGATTTGAATTTATATAAGATTCGACATTAATGCCGAAATTGAATCATATAACTGCTATTGTTGCAAAGATTTCAAGGGTGGCCTCCCTTTATTTTCATCAGACTCGTTGTGAGTGCATCGCGTCTTCGGCCTACGCGTACGCTGATTATACTACCTATTTTCGTTTATTTACTACTGCTGTCCCCCGCGGTTTCACCCGTGGTAATTTCGGAGTTCCCGTGGGAATTTCGAGATAAAAAGTATAAGTATATCTGTATGGGCCAACTTAAAAGATAGGATAGTTTTTATCCCGGAATTCCCTCGGGAACTGAAGGACATAGAGTAATTTTTTCCCGCAACCTCCGCGGGAACTCCGAAATTACCGCGAGTGAAACCGTGGGGGACAGCTAGTAAATGTATAATTATCTCACCACTATAGGTATAAGGTGTGGCAAAATTAGCTGCAAATATTTACAGGGTTAAAAGTAAGTATACATCGTTAAAAGTATGTAAAAAAAATGAATGTTAATAAAAAAAAAAAAATTTCAACATCCTACATATATATACCTACGTATTTAACCTATTTAACGGATCGAGAGAGCGTGCGTGTCGATAAAATGGATTGAGTTATAACCAACTACATAATATAGTCAAAGTAGGTATATTTAACAAACGTTCGACGAAGAACATTGAAATTGATTGAGTAATAAATAATGATGCCAAATTATAATTTAAATATATGTAGATGTTTCCGCGATTCACTCGCCTGAGTTTTAAAATTCCACTTCCTATAAACTTCTTGTCAAATTTTCCGACATTTTCCGTCTATTTTCGAAATTTATACAAACCTTGTTTAGTGTTTATGACAATTTTATGAACACAAAAAGAAACCATTCGAATCGGTCTAGCCGTTTTCTGGTGATGCTCCAACATACGTCATGTGTATAGAAAGGCAATCAACCCGGTGCTTGGGATTAAACCCGAAAATTTCAGGCTTTTATCGGTTGATTGCCCATTTATAGTCATGTGGAAATGGATTTAATTTTTTTAACATTAATTGTCTTTTAGCATTTTCTAGCAAGTGCCGTTTCATGCACAGACATTTTGTATCTCCTAAGTCCGTGCTCCGGATTTTCTCTCTTTTCAACTGGAATTTTTGCGTCCGACTCCCATTCCATCCCGCTTTAATGGACAGGCACGAGAGCCGAACAATATCCGCTACTTTCCATCCCAAAGCTTGCTTCACTCGTTTTATTTGTTCATTACCATTCGGGATTACATTGAAGCCTAAGAAAGGTTCAAAATATTTTTAAGTCAATCGGATTGATCGAATTCATCACAATAATCTTAGGCAGAACATTTTTTAATTCTTATAACAGCATAGTCGTGTGGCCACAGCTCACATGATGAATTAAAACAAACAATAGGCACATAGTATAGTACCTACCTTTAAATTATCTAATCTCACTAATATACGCACCTATTATAAATGTGGAAATTTGTGGAAATTTTGGATGTTTGTTTCTTAATCACGTCCAATCACAGTCCAAAACACAGCGAGTACTTATTCTCCTGATCAAAGTGTTCTCGATGGAATCCTGAAATTCACGCGGAATTCCTAGAATCCTGCAAGCAACAGCTAGTTATGGAAATAAAAAAAAAGATTTTTCATACGTATAAGACGTTTATACGAAATATCAAAACTGAATGCAAACTGTCTAAATTTTAAGGTGCAACCTCACATCCAATCCAATTCACTCCCAAAACCAAGAAGTTCATAATTATTTATTATCTAGATAAATATTATTCTACAGATAGATATAAAATATGAATGCGTCCTGACTGAAAAGTGTAACCCTATGTTTATCACACAAAGTCAGCTTCGTCCAGGAATCGAAATGAGCCTCTTTATCTGTAGAACAAATTGATGACTACTTAGGCTAATCGGCCCTTATTCACTATGACCGTTAAGATAACGTGCCAAAAAAAATGTTTTCCCTCGTGCCCAAAAACTAAAAAAAAAATACATTTACAGCGTTTCTTATGGCGTACAAAATATTTATTTCTGATATTATGGCATTTGCAGCGTCTCGAATTGTGTTTTGGGACTCGCGTTATGGGCAACGAATGTTACTGATCATAGTGAATATACCGTCAACAAAGCACCCGCGTACGTGATGCAAGGTCGGAGCTCGATCCAGTGGGGGATTGTGCCGTCCCGCAGGGTTCTGTTATGGGAAATAATATCTTCCTCATTTTAATAAATGATATTACAGCGGCCACTGATGAGGCTGAGTACGTCATTTTTGCTGATGACAGTTGTGTTATTGTGGCTGCTAATGATTTTGTAAGCAATTTTTTATGTAATGAATAAAACCTTTAGCTGGTTCAAAGCTAATGGGATGACGCTGAACATCGAAAAGACATATATAACTCATTTCCAACTCCGTAAGAAGCCTAATGCGACCATTCAAATGAACGTCTCGTGTAACGGCACGCCGGTGCCTCAGGTAAGCCTTGTCACCTACCTAGGCTTGACAATTGACTCTGGATTCTCGTGGGCTCCCCACATTGATAAGCTGTGTGCTCGTCTGGCCTCTGCATGCTTTGCCCTCTCGAGACTAACACCTAGTCTTTCTACTGAAAACGTTATGAAGGCATACTACGGCTACTTTCATTCAATATTAACGTACTGTATTGACATTTGGGGGGGCGCTGCTGATTGTATTAAACCGTTCAGGTTGCAAAAACGTGCTGTCCGCATTATAGCCCAGGTACCAAGCGATCATCCCGCCAAACAGCTATTCATAACTCACAAAATCTTGACTTGTCCCTCTCTATATATACCTATTTGAAATTGCTAAGTATGCGAGACGAAACCTTGATATATTTTCTAACCATGGAGACAATCACGATTACGATACGCGCCATAGAAATAATTATCAGATTCCTCGTACCAGATTGGCTAAAACTGATAAATGTCTTAAAGTTCTAGCGCCTGTAATATATAATGCTATACCAGATGACATTAAATCTGCGAGTAGTTATTCATCATTTGTTTATAAACTAAAATCATTTTTAATTGAAAAAGCTTATTATACTGCTGCTGAATTCTTCACTGATAAATAAACTCTTTAATTCCCTAACTAGCTGGCTGTGAAAGCGTTGTGGTTTTGCTTTAATGATGTATGATATAAGTGGGATCTGTTTCATAACGTAAATACCTCAATGTGCACTGTTCCATAGAATGTAAATTATTAATTTATTGTATTTAATTTTGATTGTAAACTGATCCATTAGAATATAGAATATTCATTAATTATTGTGTTGAATGCCTATTTCATGATATTAAATTAATTTGGTAATATTATTAATTTATCACTTATGACAAGTATGCTACTTATATTATTAATATATAATAGATATGCTGTAATTAATATTTATTTTAAATATATCATATTAGCCAATTCAATATTTCAAACGTAAATTGTTAAGTATTGATTATACTATGCTAGTATAAGTATAGTATGACTAAAAAAGTGACTTGTAAATTTATTCAAATTTATTAATAAATGATGGATTGATTGATTGAATATAAGGGCCCAGATCGTCATAATTATCTTACGTTTCAAAGGGTGTTCAACCATTTATAGCATTTCCTTAACTTGGATACTGATTTGTATAGTTGAAAACATTTCAACCTACGTGTTTTACGTCTCGTTTAACTTTGTTATCTTGGAGGCACGCTTGACTTCTCGATCTGGTATGATTTTTTTGTAATAAAAGTAATGTTAACGAACTATCTTCAGAAAACTTTCTTCACACTGCGTTTGCTAACGTAGTTCAGATAGTTGGTAGAGTCAAAGACAGAGTTTAGTTCGCTCAGCAGACAGTAACCGCATAAACGCGTAACTTTCACCAGATGACATGCTTTAATAATGACACCTCATTACCGCAGGTAAACTTATACCACTCAAGAAAACTAAATTCCTCGCTTACCTGTAAAAGTTCCGTCCATAATTCAAGACTTGATATATATTTAACATATATAATATATATACTATTACAGAGCACGGTTACGCACGTACCAAAGGTATTGAAATTAGATTTAGTACAGCTGCACATTTCCCGCGAATCCAATGTTCTCTCTCTAAAATAGAAATATAAGTCAAGTGCAAGTTGCGGGTATCCGATTGAATATAAAGTATCTTTATTGTACTTTTATCGGGTTTAAACAAGATTCTTTCGGAACGACTAAAAACGACACGTGATCTGAAATTTCATGTCATTTAACGAGTTCGGTTATGGGTTTCTTTAATAACATCGATACGCTTGTCTCGTTTGTTCAGGTGCTGCTTGCTCTGTTTGCTAAAAGTCAATTTGCGAGCGAACGGCATACCTCTCCTGTTCAAATAGTAGGTATGTGCTCTGATGCTTCTAAAATTACATACGCCTTTCATCCGACCATTTGTAGTGAGTGAGAATTTTGTTACAACGAAAATTTATTTTACCACTTAAATTCGCTTTAAATTATCTATATATCAATCAGTGTTATCAGACTTTTTGAGTTGTTTTCCTATCGTTCACGTTACATAGGTACCTACATTTAATGATGGATTAAAATGGAAGTTATTTAAAGATATACCCGTGGGCGGACCAAGTAGACGGAGGTTAATAAAAAAAACTATCTTAAGTTTTACAAAACGATTTAACCGTAGTTGTTTTCATCTCACTAGGTACTAAAATAAATATGAGTATAAAGTTTTTGTGTTGGAACATCACTTTGAAATTTTTATGGACAGAAGCTAGGTATAGTTGGTTTTCGAACTTACCTAGCATCACTGACTGCTGTCATCGCGGAAACTAGTTATAATGGTTATTATGTATTTTTTTTTCTTTATCTTTAAGACTTTTGTCTTTAACAGATGACGACAGCCCCAAAATTACAATATACAATTATTCAGTCTTACATGCTACACACACATATACACACATAATACACAGTGATAATAATCAAAATTAAATTTTTCTATTTCAGCCCCTCCACGCTTAGTTTGCTGGTTCTCTTTCTCTATTTTTAATACCTGCTAACAGCATGTACAGTGTACAGTATTATTATGTATAAAACACCTAATTATATATATTTTTTAATTGTTCTTACAAAAAGTATACTGCGTATCTTAATGAAGTTCCAAATCATTTTGCTTTATACTAGCTGCTGCCTGTAGTTTCAACCACGTCAATTTCTTGATTCTTCGGAAACTACAGAACTAGGTAAAACTATCCTGTATTTTGATCTGGTAAGCATAGCTACATATTATATACCTACCAGGCTTCATTCAAATCCATCCATAAATTACCGCACGATGCAGACAACAGACAACAGGCAAAAAATTTACCACTACCGTAAAGGCGACTGCAAGTAATATTTCATGTTATTTGTTTAAAACAATACTGGAAATTACTTAGATTAATAAAATTAACCTCGAATCGTGAGTAGTTCTGTGAAGAATCGGTTTGGGTTTCTCCTTTTATCCGCAAACGGACCGGCTTCCAACATCGTCAGGGATTACTTTATCTAAACGGCAGCAATGAGATAGAGCTCCGAAAACGTTGAAACCAATATCCGTGGATATTCCCACGCTGTGGTAGAAGCAAGTGAGTTTGAATTTGTCGTGGACAGCGAACCACGCCTCCCGACCGAGGTCGCCTCCAGCGCAGCGGTGCGCACAGTATCGACACGACGAACTAGCGACTGGTAAAATAAATGAGATCACTTACGTATCGACATAATTTGATTTCTTTTATAGACAAAAAATACGAAGAATGGTAAGGAACGTATTAAATAAATTTATATTATGGTAATAGGATATTATTCAACCAGCAATGACCAAGAATGAAAACTTAAACTAAATTAAGCAATCACAGTCCCAACCTCCAGATTTTGTGAATTGAGCAATAAAATTTGAAAGTAGCAAAGTTTTTATATCTTTGATTTCGTAGCCGTCATGTTGAGTGTTGACTAAGCGAAATGTTTTTAGAACTTGGTAAAGAAAATGTTAATTTTTGTATTTTAGAACAACCATGTAGATATCCTAATGCGTTTTAGGTACCTATACCAAAGTCATGAAGGTGAGAGTTTTGATACCTATAAAAGTAGTATATAAACAATTCAACGTTTCTTTTGTTAGATGGGTTGGGCTGAGCGTTGATAAATGGGGCGGTCAATCAGTCACCCTTGCGTATTTACGTAGACCGTACACCGAATTCCATTTCGCAAATCAAGTTTTTCTATCCGAGTGTGCTGCGCTTGTACCTAATTTCCTACCGTACCATAGGCCGTAGTCCGTAATAAAATAATACCGAGCGGACGAAGTGAACTCAATCTTTTTTATCGTGGCATTATATAGCGGGATAAATCCTACTCCGCTTGATATCCCATCAACAGTTCCTGGTACATGCGCCCATTCTTTCGTAAAATTATTCTAAATTTCCTCTCATTCATTTTAGGATATTTCACAATGAGCTTCCGACCCGTTGTTAGTGAGAAAAGATATAAAACTGCCTGCATGAACGACACGATGCTCTAACGCTAAGAGCAAAATTAACTTAGAGTTGTAATCCTTAGATGTCTGGATTAGTCTTCGAAGGAAACGTCATTCGTCTTATAGGGATAACACTTGTAAAGATTTACCTAAAAACTTTAAACCGCCGAGTTACACTTTCCACGCCAAAGCTGGCGGGGGCGCTTTATTCAACAACCTCAAGTTCTATTTATTTATTAGAAACGTGCTCTAGCTAAAAAGATGCATAGGCAACGGTTTTTAGTTAAACATGGAAAATATGTAAGTAATTATTATTGTATTAGATACTAAACTACAAGTGCTATGAAAGGTCGAATCCTTGGACTTTTGGGTCTTTTCAGGGTTACCCAAAGGGTCAAACGGGACCTTATTACTAAGTCTTCGCTGTCCGTCCGTCCGTCCGTCCGTCCAGACATCGCGTCTGTCACCAGGCTGCATCTCATGAACCGTGATAGTTATACAGTTGAAATTTTCACAGATGATGTATTTCTGATACCAAATACTAAAAAAACAGAATAAAATCAATATTTCAGGGGGCTCCCATACAACAAACGTGATTTTTTTGCCGTTTTTATAATATATCAATGGTTTTTATAGATAGGTTTTATCGATTTATAGACGGAAGCCTTCGAAAGCGATTCCGACTCGCACTTGACTGTTTTTTTCTTAAATTAACACACGACTCATCAAATGTTGTGCAGAGTAGTAGCAACTCGAAATCGTGTGTGAAGTCCTATTAGACTTCCTTCCTTCCCGTACACCCTCAACGATTGGATAGACCTTCCTTACTTAACTAAGTACTCGTTCGTAACTTATAATACTTACATATTATACAGGATGTAAGGTTAAAAGAGGGAGGTATTGTGGGTGTTCTTATTATATTGTTTGTGTATTTTTATATTTTTTTTTTATTTTTGGTGACAATAAAGAATATTTGTATTTGTATTGTATTGTGTTCTTATCGGATTCTTGTCTCAAAAATCTAAAAAATATAGGTATGTATAGTTTTAGACGAAAAATGAAATCATTTACGAAAATTGATCGCGCAAGTTTCCGATGCGCTGACGAATCATACCCTTTAGGTCTTTCAGCGCTTCTTTTGCCGCCGCACTGGCGTGCGACGAATCTAACATCATTTACCCGCATTAATCCATGTTTTTGTGATTTTCTGTTATTTATCCGTGTTGTTTTTGAATTTTTTTTTTAATTTAATGTGAGCATGAGTTATCGAAGGTTTGAATGAGTCCCTCGTTCAATCTTATACCTATTCACTCTATGTAGCTAAATGCTTTTTCTCATTTAGGTATGGTTAGCGTGGATTAGTAGGTAGTTCAACAATCAAAATATATGAGGAAGAATAAAAGCTTTAACCGATTATTTGGTGCCGCTGTACGGTGTCGTAATTACGGCGTCATTCGGCTAAAACGGTGAAATAAATTGAAAAACCTACCCTCCGTGTAAATAGGAGCCGGGAAATATCTCTCCAAGGCACTTGTGCCTCGACATTAACGCGGATAAAGTATTTGTTTTTAGGTACGACAATCGCTTTGTTTTGTTCATTATGGTAGAAATTCATCATATGTTGACGCATACCATCATACAGTTATGTATGCTGTTCCGTTCCTCGCTAACCCCCGCGTTACATTTGGGGTTGAATTACTAAAAACCCGTCAAATACGTGTTTCCTTTAAAAGAGGAGCCTGAATATCCGCAACTTCACAACGAACGGTACGAATTTTCGCTCTGTTAGATATACGGATTAAATTCCCTTTCTTAATGCTTGCCGACAGGAAAAAAACTAACACACATTATAATATATAGATAAGTACATATAATATGATAAAATGAATATGATCTGTGTTATTTGAGTTACTCGGCCTCGAATCCGGTCTTAAGATTTATTGTAAGTCTTTACTTGTACTCAAATACATATAATATATAACTTGCACAAACATACAAATTCATAAAATTAAATCGTGCTACATATTTTACTTTAACACTAACCATGCCAGTACCATAGTAAAGTATATTATACCATAGTATATTGTTCTATTAAAATAATATGCTGTAATAAACAACTTTATTCATTTTTAAAACCCATAACGACATTATAGGAAAAAATGTTTTTAATATAATGGGCAATAGTCCATAAAACGTGACTGAAATTCGGTTGCCTTTCATTTGGCCAAAAAAAGTAAATTCACTGTAAGATGAAAGTTATCACGGATTCCAGACATTGGCGAGTTTCAATAGCCTGGCTCGTACTACAATTGAATGTGATAAAGGCGAATCAGTATGCTTCGTATTGCTGGTAAGGTAGTAATTATTACCTTTTGTACAGGGTACGGACATGGAATCCCATATTACTTTTAAAAACGTAACCGTGTTGTTGTAGGTATCAAGGTACTCGGTCGGTTGAACAATATTAGCTGATTTTATTTCGATTAAACCGTCAAAACTTTGACCCATTTTTTTTCTTCTAAAGCAGATTGTAAACCTTATCAAACTTATACGTGAAAAAAACGTATTTAAATAATTTAAACTAATATTATATACAGGAAAGATTTGATTTTTTGCTTGTTTGTTTGTTACGATTTAACTTAATAGGTACCTACTACCGGACCGATTTCCTTTCTTCCTTGAGTAACTTAGGTATAGGCTATATTGTAATCCGGAGTTCCTGCGGGAACTCCGAAATTACCGCGAGTGGTTGCATGCTATGTCTGTTACAACCAGAAGCATAGAAATTAATCAAATTTAATTTATTTTTGAAATCTCTGAATCCCAGAGGCGTATTCATATGAGCATATATTCAATATACATGGTAAATAAATTTCCCGGAATCACTACCTACTCCGATCTCTGGTTATTAAATATAATAATATATTATCTCATTCGCCCCTGAAGAAGGACTCTCGCAGAGTCCGAAACGACAACTAACATAGTCGCTGACATTATTAATATGTAGGTAAATACATTTATCCAAATTATCTATATTTTCAAAGAAATTCAAAGGCCAAAAAGTACTTATTTTTTTATTATTTCAACGAACAAAAATAAATTGAACTAATATTTTAAAGTTAATATAATAAAAGCACCTAAAGGTTCTCAAATATTGCTTTTCATTTCCTCATGATTTTCGGTAAATAATTGAAGCAAGAATTCGTAATGGTAAGTTGTTTGCTGTTTACCTATAGGATCTATGTACCTTTTAAAACCCGAGACCCCCTTTCCGTAGATTCTCGGAAATCTCTCGAGTATTATTTAACGTGTGCAAGAAAAAAGAAAATCTAATTTAAATGTCGGCTTACATATCGACCTCTACAAGCAAAGGAGTCACAATTAAATACATTTTAATTAATTTTGTTCTTAAGAACCCTTCATAATTTACGAGTAGGTACTCTTCTCCTGTTATTAAAAAAGCGAATTGAATTAAAACATTTTAATTCAATTCGCTTTTTTGGGCGTTTTTATAACGCATAATTTACATTTATTGCAGATTTGCGTAATTAAAACAATTTTTCTTTGAAACACCAATATAAGAATTAATAAGTTTATCTAAATGTGTTAATTTTTATTAGAATTAGTGTTCACACTAATCACAAAAAAAAAAATGTATTTTGCCTATGATATATTTTTGAGGTTTGATAGTTGTGAGGAAAATATTATGCAAAGTTTGTGAGTTTGAGTTTGTGAATTGTGAGTTTGTGACTTTGTAGAGGTTAATATTTGGATCTACTGAACCGATTTTTAAAATTCTTTCACTTATAGGAATCTACGGTATAGTCCTAAGTGACATTAAGTAGTTAGGTACATTTCGGGATCGAAATTCCTACAGAAACTACTAAATTACCGCGGGGGACAGCTATAGTATGAGATAGAGGTGTTGTATAGTCTTTCATTCAGAGCAGGCCCCGCCTTAGTAAAAAAATTACATATCTTTTCTCTTGTTTATTAATTTAAGTAGATATCTCAAGTTTCAACTATCATTCATTAGGTATATACCTAGTACTAGTTGTTCCCCGTGGTTTTTCCTTCACTAATTTCGAAGATCCCGCAGAAATTCCGGGATAAAAGTGCAGACCAAGTGCTTTCAGACCCTTTCTGTGCCCCTAAAAACATGTAAACGGTTGAGTTGTTTACAAACTAACATATTTTAAAGACTAGCTGTGCCCCGCGGTTTCACCCGCATGAAAGGTTTTTATAGAACAACTTTTTTCCCGACATCCGATTTCAATGAAACAAAGCCTATATGTAGCTCCAGGCTAAGCTTAATCTACCTGTTAAAACCACATGACAATCGGTTCAGTAGATGCGGAGATTATCGCGAACAGACAGACAGAGAGACAAAAAAGAATTTTAAAAACTTTTTTTTGGGCTTGGTTACTCTTCTTTTATCACCTCTCAATTTTGGGTAAAAATATTCATTGTACAGAATCCCGGTTCTACTCTTTTATTATAGTATACATAGTTGTTTTACCCGCGGTTTCACACGCTATAATTTCAAAGAGCCCGCGGGAGTTTCAGAGTAAACGTACTCTATGTGCTTTTTTGTAGGTTATACTCGTATCTACCACTGACAATGCGTACGATGCGATTTCACCCGCGCTAATTTCGGAGTTTCTGCGGGAATTCCGGGATACAAAGTGCCCTATGTCTGTACCCCTGACAATGCGTAACAGATAATTGGTTGAGCTGTTAAGGCGTGAAAACGTACCTAACATACAGAAAGACAGGCAGTGTTACTTGCGCATTTTTATATTAAGTAGGGATTAATTGTTATTATTATACTTTTGAGATATACGATACGATACGATAGACGGTGTTTTCTGGATGAAAGTGCCCTATGTCCTTTTCTGTACCTCTGATAACGCGTATATACGTTTGACAACAATCGGTTTGAATAGTTAAGGCGTGGAAACGTAATAAATAAACGAGCAAACTCACATTCGCATTTATATTATTAGTTAGGACAGTAAATGAAATGACATTATGATTTGAGTTCAAATTGAGATCGTATTTGGACTCAATCGTGTTAATTTCTAAAGGAGACGTTTGCATGACAAGTCAATAAAAATGGATGGTTTTCGTTTACAACTTAATGAAATCGAGAAATTTGGAAATAATTACGATAGAAACGCGATATCAAGCTTAAAAAGTAGCAAAATTTGATTCCTTTTCGATCTCATTTCTATTCGAGTTCGATTCGATCCTAAAGCGAATCAAGACTAAGGCGGCAAATTGGTTTTATTCCTGTTTTTTAAAAATAAAAAACAAGACGTAGCGTTGTTGTTCGTATGTAGATAAAACTCGACGTTTTCTTTTAGGTACTACAATTTGTAAGTTTGTGAGGTTGTAGGGGGTAATCTCTGGATCTACTGAACCGATTTAAAAAATTCTTTTTCATTACTCATGCTCGGAAAGTAGGGCTGAAGTTGCCTGAGAAGCGGGTTGAAAGTAGCCCTTTTCAGCCCTAGGGAGAATCGCTTTCAACTGACAACTGTCAAATTATTAAAAAAAAACTAGGTCTATTTTCACATTTCTATTGAACCATGTTTCAACTTTCCATACAGCCAGCGCGATGTAAAATTGAAATAACGTAAAGTTTAAGTAGGTATTAATTAAAATAAAATTCACTCACTTTTTCTTAAGCTAATTCCTATTTATATTTTTTTATTTTCTTTAATTAATACTTAATAATTAAAGAAAATATTTTTTTTAGGTCGCCACAATGTAAAAAAAAAATACTGGCTGAATAGCTAGCCGGCCAAAGAAAAAGAAATAGGTGGGAAAGTGTCAAGCGACTATCCGATCTTCACTCATTTTTTCTTTAGCTAATTCCTATTTTTATTTTGACTTTCCTTGCATTCGTAATGAAAAGCACAGTGTTACCCTCGGGAGAGTTACTTTCACCCCTTGGATAACAATGTACTATTACCAATAGAAAGCCACGTTATTTGTGAGTGTCATAGGCTATATTGTAACCCGGAATTCCCGCGGGGAACAGCTAGTAATACATAAAACGAAATGTTTTTACTCAAATTAGTTTAACTTTTGTCACGTTTCCGATTTTACGCACAAAATCTTATTTTAAATCGGCCTTGGATCTTCCAAAAATAAATGGAATTTTCGTTTGTACGAAATAGTGGTCCCCCAGGGAGTACTCAAGAATAAGTCTTGCCTACTACACGACTGTTTATGCTGTTTTTGAGTAGGTACCGGTCTACCTAATCAACAAAGCTTTTGCATAGCTAGAGTTATAGATACATAAAATGTGAGATTATAGCCCTTGGATTAGTGAAGTTTAAACCTGATTGACCTCTCAATTTGGACAAACTTTTAATTTTCATCAAGTTTAACTGTACTAAATGAAATCTGATTAGTATTTTTGGGCTAAACTGAGCTAGATTTGAGTAAAAAAAAAAATTTACACCGAGATTAAATTAATTTTATCTCGGCATTTCAGATAACAAATTATTGCATATTGATCAATCTAGGTACTTCTCGTCGATTTTATTCCTCAAAAGTCTTTAACAGAGAGAAATAATAAGAGTGTCTTGGTAAAGAAGACATTCTTTATTCACAGATTTAGATTACACGTTAAAGTAATCAAAAAGCGTAGAAAAATATTGTTGTGGCAAGACAAATCTAATTCAAACGATTATGTATCTCAAAAGAATCGTCGGTTCCGGGGATTCACTTAAGTCCCTTGGGATTTATATCTACAGTAATATCGTTACATAAATAACAAATCTTTTTGATAATATTTTGCTACGAATAATAAATTGAACATTAAAGTGAAACTTTCTGGTAATTTAGAGTCGTCCTTTATTCATGAAAGGTTTTAATGAGGACAATTGTTAATAAGTTACCCCTATAATAAGTATAAAAAATATGATTTATTTATTTCTTCACTCATTTATGGAGGTTTGAAGGAAGGTTTGAAATATAAACAGGTATGAGCTTATGTGCGTGGGTCCTTATTTGTTACTACCTATTCCATGCGGTATCACCCGCGCTAATTTTAGAGTTGCCGTGAGAATGTTGGCATAGATCATTATGTCACTCAGAACAACCGTAGCTTCCTATAAGTGGAAGAATTTTGAAATCGGTGCAGAAGTTTTGGTGTTTATTCGTTACAAACATACCAAAATAAACCTTTCCTCTTTATAATAATAATTTAGTATAGATAACATTATTATATTATTTTAGTCTAAAAAGACCTTAATGAAACAGAACCCAAGCTCCTATTCATTCTCTCCAAGCTTGAATCCATAAATTTTTTCGATCGTCTCTTGAGAAAACATCCACTTCTTTGAAGTAGCTTTCTGATTTTACGCACAAAAGCCTGCCTGCCTGAACTGACCACAATAAATTATTATCTATTGTTGGCCTCCTTATTCGATTTTATGTTCAATTCATCGTAATTTGTCAATTGCGCCCTCTACTAAATTCAAATATGGCCGTTTAAAATACTGTCAAAATACTCTCTGTTTACAGCTCGTAAGAATATGCTTAGTTATTCTTCTGAGGTTTACAGCAATTTTCTAATAATTTTCACTATCGTGGGTTGAAATTTGTCGAGTTTTGTTTTTTGTTTTCATTGTAAGTTGCCAATTATGACTCCATTAGTAAGTACGAGTATAATTCTTCAATCTCATTACTAATCATTGACGTAAATGAAATGAAATAACTTTATTGTATACCCACAAAATAAATATGCGACTTAATACTACTAAAATTGACGTAGACATAGACGTAATATGTATTATACTTTTCAGGCCTCCGGCCGGAAAGCGTCAACTTTCGGCCCGCTGCGCTAAAGGAAGTTGTCGCTTTCCGGCTCCGTCGTTCTGAAAAATAGTACCTATACACACCTTGGCCAGTAAATAAAAAAGCCTCAGATCACATGTAATTGTCATCCGAGGCGAAGACATTTCTTACTTAAGTGCTCTAGGTATGTGATATACTATTACGCTAGTCTAGTCTATAGCATACAAGTCTATGAATTTAATACACACAATCATCGATGTACAAAAAAGATTTACATGCACACTGTAAATAATTTCAATATTACGTATTAAACTTTTCGAGTAATCTTTTTCCTTTAGTTGTTTGTTCAATTCGATGTTCAGTTCAGTTCAGGATCAAGTCGGCTTTTTAATGCCATTGAAAATCGTGGCCTACCCTAGACTCGTTCGCTTTTCAATCAATACTTTTTGCTATTCTATTGACCTGCTTGAATGGCGTTTGATGAGGTGGGCTGAATAAAGTTGTTGGATGCCGTGTAAGTAATCTGTCGGAGGCTCGAAACCCGCATGATGTGACTGTCGTCATCCGGCCGCAGCTCAGCCTCACACGCTGCCCCCTTACGGCATCGTGTTCGTTTCGTTACATTTGTTGGAAGCTGGAATCTCATTTATCATTTCTCTCTTGGTCCGATGACCTTTCATTTGATACTAGAAAACTTTTCCCACAAACATTCGTGATAAAGTTATATCCGTGTTACCATTTGTGCGAAATAAAGATTGTGTAACACTATATGTGTTGCTACATCTTTATTTTTTTCTACAATACTGCCAAATATCCTTTAATTTATGTAATACTAGCTGTTCTTCGCAGTTTCACTCGCGGTAATTTCGGAGTTGCCGTAGGAATTCCGAGATAAAAAGTACCCTATATCATTCTCTGTACCTCTGGCAACGTGCATGCAAAATTTCATGATGATCGGTCGAGTCGTTAAGGCGTGATAGCGTATCAAACAAACAAACAAAGTCACTTTCGCATTTAAAATATTAGTAAAGATAATAATATTATTTTGATAAGCTTTTATAATTGTGTAAATTAATAAATATCTCCTTAGCACACGTTGTGGGCGTGAGATATGATGTGAGCCCTCCACAAGGGTCCATTTGTCACTTTCACATGTGCCAACTTGATAAGGTTGCCACTGACAGCTCCTGTCACTTCAATGTCATCGTGGACATCGTCCAATGTTAAATGAAGTTTTAAAATAAATATAGATACGTAATACATACGAGCTTTATCATTGTGTACTTATTACATAGTGTGTTAAATTGAAATTTGCTATTATATGTATTATAGGTAAGTATTTATTTGTAACTTACAATTATTAGTAGTTAGTAATTTAGTAATAGTTTACCATGAATACAAAAGATAGGTCATCCGAGTTGTCCGAGTTTATTACGAATGTTCTTTATATTGCAATGGTCACGATATCTAAACCTATCAACGCAAACCACGTAAAAAGGGTAACAGACGGACATACAGATAGACATAGAGTTACATTCACATTTATGATATACTAGCTGCGTCCCACGTTTTCACCCGCGTGAGTTTCGGAATTTCTGCAGGAACTTCAAACTTCTTTTATTCTTCTTCTCCTTACAAAAACAAATTACAACAAAAAATAATTAGCGAAATTGGTCCAGCCGTTCAAGCGTGACGTCGTGACCAAGACAAATAGGGATTCATTTTTATTTACCTACCCGCTTTAACTTCGGAGTTCCTGCGAGAATTTTAGGATATAACTTACCCCATGTCCTTTTTGTACCTCTGACATGATGCAAAAAATAGTAGGTAAGTAATAAGTATAGGTAGATTATGTCTACCCGGTTGTGTGAGTACGTATGTCTTTACTAATTACTAATATTATAAAGAGGAAAGATTTGATTTTTTGTTTGTTTGTTTGTTACGATTTATCTTAAAAACTACCGGACCAATTTCAAAAAATATTTCACCATTAGAAAGCTACACTATCCTTGAGTAACTTAGGCTATATTTTAATCCGGAATTCCTGGGGAAACTCCAAAATTAACGCGGGTGAAACCGCGGGGAACGCTAGTATGTAAATAAAGAGGAAAAGTGATTGTGCTGTGGAACCGTAATTTTTTAAGTCCTCAATTTATTTTAGGAAAGTTCGATATTGGATTCCAAATTAATAGATGTTAAATTTTATATTACGAATGATTACGATGATGGTATAGGGCTGCTACGTTGTCATCTAATAAGTATCAAATTATACCATTAGACGTCGTCGTTTCTTTGTTTCTTTTTGGGTACCTCTGTCCTCTACCTAATTATAATTCGTTCTGTATGTAACGAACAAAGAAATCGATAAAATCTAAATTTCAACGGAATAATTTGTAGGTAGGTACAGTACCCATGGTACAATGTGAACCCAATAATGATACTATTACATAGGTAAAATAATACGAAAGGCACGAACTGTATCCTCACCTTATTATTACATACTAGCTACGTGCCCCGCGCCGTTTCACCCGCGTGAGTTTCGGAATTCCCGCAGGAACTATTTTCTTCTCAAATGAAAGCCAGCCAGTGAAAATTCCGTTAAAATCGGTCTAGCCGATTCAGAGATTAGCCGGAACAAACAGACAGACAGAAAAAAATTAGAAACAATATTTAAGTACTTACCGTAAAGTATATACTTTATTATTTATTTATTTATTCTTCTTGCACAAAATAGTACAAATGGCGAACTTACATACTGTGCAATAAAGAATAAATACTACTAATATTATAAATGCGAAAGTTTGTAAGTATGGATGGATGGATGGTTGGATGGATGGATGGAAGATGGATGTTTGTTACTCTTTCATGCAAAAACTACTGAATGAATTTAAAAGAAACTTTACAATAATATAGCTTATACATCAGATTAACACATAGGGTATTTTTTATTCCGGAATTCCCGCGGGACCTCCGATTTTACCGCGGGTGAAACCGCGGGGCACAGCTAGTAAATAAATAAAACGAAGTCCTCTGCCGACCGCCGCGCCTCTCTTTCTGTCTGTCTGTTCGCAATGAACTCAAAAACTATTGAACGGATTTTCTTACGGTTTTCACTAATACACACATCAAAAGTGTCTAGGGATCAAGCATTTTTATGCGGATTTCTTGAGATTGAGATGTGGCTTTGTAATAAATTTATGATTTTATAAATTTATATGGATCCTTTTTGGTGCATTACATAATTTGAATCAGGAACTGTCAATCAAATTCGAGTAAAAGATGAAAATCAGCTGTCAATATTTTCCCTATAAAAACATACAACGCATTGAAGACATTATTAGTGCTACTGTTTCCCTACTACTGATTAAAACCAACGTTATTATGGAGCAGCGACGTCATTTAAGCAGGGAAGAAATGCTCAGAGCCGTGGGAATGATAGAAGCTGGTTCCCGGCAACGTACTGTGGCTTTAGCTCTGAATACAAGTCAGAGTGTTATCAGTCGACTTTGGACACGTTACCGAAGCACTGGTACCGTGGCTGAGCGCCATGGAGGACGGTATCGCTGCACCACACGGAGACAAGACCGATACATTCAAATCTTAACTCGAAGAGCTCCAACAATAACCGCCATGATGTTAGCCGTGAGGCTTCATCACTCTTCAGGGAACTTAATTAGCGACCAAACAGTCAGAAACCGCTTGCATGAAGTGAACCTTCATTCCCGAAGACCGCTACGGGTACCACCTATAGCAATGCACAATCGTAGGATTCGATATCAATGGGCTCTTGAACACAGAAATTGGGCAGAAGAACAATGGCGTTTCGTGTGCTTTTCTGATGAGTCTCGTTTTGGTATGAGACCGGATACAAGACGTATACGACACTGGAGAACCCCTGGACGCCAACAGCGATTAAAATCCTGCCAGGAAGTCCATCCTTATAGTGGTGGAACCATCATGGTATGGGCGGGTATTTGGATCGGCGGAAGAACTGAGTTGATTTGGATCAGAGGCAACCTCAACGCTCAAATTTATGCTGAGACGATTGTATCAGACGTCATCGTTCCTCTACAAGTGCAAATCGGTCCCTTATTTCAGTTAATGCATGATAATGCACGACCGCACACCGCAAGAGTTGTAAGACAGACTCTCGCCGCAGCTAACATCAATGTCCTGCCCTGGCCTGCTCAGTCGCCAGACTTGAACCCGATTGAGCATGCATGGGATATGCTACAGAGAAGAGCTCTGTCGAATATGGAGGGTATCCAGTCGCAAGAAGACCTTTTTTTGTTGTTGCAACGAACATGGGCGGCCATTCCACAGCGTGATTTGGATGAACTCATTTTGAGTATGCCAAACCGATGTTCTTGTGTTGTTAGTGTTCGCGGTAGAAACACGGATTATTAATTGTTTAAGTTATCCAATAAAATTTTAAAGAAAACTGTTATTTCAGTCTTTTTTTCGAACTTTAATGTTAGTGGTTCAAATGTCAAAAATCCCTTTATTAGGAAAATGGCAAATTTCTTTATTAATGCAAAGGTGACTTGGTTTATCGTTACTGTGACAAACGAAAACACTTTATTTGATGAATCCTTAAAGAAAATTTTAATTAATATCAATCAGGAGAAAAGTTATTGCAGAAATATATGTTGATCCCTAGACACTTTTGATGTGTGTAGATAGAGCGATTCATGAGGAAAGTTTAGGTGTATATTATGTTATAGTTTTGTGTAAATTGGTTAAAATATAACGATAATAATTGATTGAAGTGTCGGAAATATTCTTTGATACGCTCTGCCGCCGACGACCGCGAACGGCGCGCGTGAGTCGTCAGAGCAATCCCGCGGGAACTCCAAAATACCCCGGGCGAAACCGCGGGGAACAGCTATAGTCATAGATATAATATAGGTAATAGGATTACATAGGTAGGTACGCGTTTAAACACAATTTTGCGAACGTCGCTGGTGGTTAATGTTATTTGACAAGGAGACCAACTTAGTTGAGTGGTTGCCCGACGTATCCTTGCCTACACGCCAAGCTGTCAACCGTCTGGGCGCGGGCGAGGGCGTGACCTCATCAGTCCTGGGGCTCTACCACCATCTCTTTAACAGTGTTATTATAACCTTATATCGAAATTTTGTGCACAGAATTCACGGCCTTATACCATATGAATAAAGTCAAAATTACAATGGACGAAATTTCAGTGTTTTAATAAGGCAGAAGTATAGCCCTCAGTAACGAATAACTGACACACGCACGCCTCGCTCTTACTAATTCAATTGCATTAGACACATTATCCCGTACAATAATTTGACCACATAGTACAACAGCTAATATCATAACGAGTCTCTTGCCGAACTTTCATCCTAAATGCGAAAGTGAGTTTATTTGTTTGTTACGTTTTTACGCCTTAACATTTCAACCGATCATTATGAAATTTTGCACGTTGTCAAGGTTACAGAAAAAGAGATAAGGTACTTTTTATCTAGGGTTTCCTGCGGGAACTCCGAAATTAACGCAGGTGAAACAGCTAGTAAGTAGTGAGTTTGTTTGTGTGTTTGTTTGTTTGTTATGCTTTCACGCCTCAACCGATCATCATGAACTCCAAAGTAGCCTAATTTACTTTTTAAATCATCCCTGAACTTCCACAAATATTCGAAGATCAAAATTAGCCAAATTGGTTCAGCCATTTTCGAGTTTTAGCGAGACAAACGAACAGCAATTAATTTGTATAATTATATCAGATAAACAGTAAACACCCGTGTATTCGAATGCAACGTATCATGCAGATTTCAACGCAATTTGTGAAGAACATTTAAGACCAGAGAAACATTTACGGTTATATTTATATAGACATATACCTATTTACTGTCTCATAAGTAAATTTATGACATTGTTACGCATCAGTTTATTTTTATTAGGCTCTATACAAGCCACTTTAGCGTTCGGCGCTTTTACGAAGAAAAAATAACTAAAAGGCGTCACTAGAAATAATAAAATTATATTTTATTTAGCGTTATACCTACTTGAATACAAAGCGTTGAGAATAACCATAACAAAAATCATTTTATATCATTCCACATGGAGCGCATACAAATATGTGGAATTCGAAATGCGTACCCAACTAACTTTCTTGGCTATTACCAAACAAATAGTTTGTGTATAGAAAAAAATTTAACTCGTCTGATGTCAATTTATAATTCAAAATTCTAATTAATATTATAAATAGGAATGTAAGTTCGTTCGTCAGAGTTCCGTGCCCCAAGAGAAAAAAAAAACGGAATTTTTATATAGGATCATTTTGTTGTCCGTCTGTCCGTCTGTCTGTCAAGTCTCTTTATCTTGGGAACGCACGGAGGTACCTATCGAGTTGAACATCAAACCGTATAATCAGGTCTACAGTCCCTTGAAGCTGCGAAAAAATTAAAAAATACGGCCGTTTACGCCACTAAAAGCGTATATTTCGACACTCTCAAGGGAATCAATAGGGTACTTTCCGTTGACCTAGAATTATTAAACTCGGCATGTTATATCATCTGAAACTATACATTTTTAATTAAATCATATAAAAATATAGTCATTTGGTCAAAAATATAGTTAAATAAATTTAAAGTACGTAATATATGAGTCCTCGGTGTGGGTAGCAGTGAAATTCCCGTCAAAATCGGTTCAACCGTTTCGGAGATGCACGCGCGTAAGTTTGGGAATTCCCGCAGGAACTCCAAACTTCTTTATTCTTGTTTTCCTTAAAATAACAAGCACGGCAAAAAATAATAAGCGAAATTGGTCCAGCCGTTCACGCCTGATGCCGTGACCAAGGGAAATTTTATATAATATAAAAGTATGTAGGTATAAACACCTATCGACTATGAAGCAGCAGTCAAATGGTGTCGGTTCATAGACTTTTACGAAGGATTATAAATGAGATCGTCCGTTGAAAAAAAAAGCTCAAAAGCTACAGGCGGCACGACAGATTTGACAAATCGCTGGACGTCGACGATTGTTTTTCCGTAAAATATTACACCCTAAAGTGCTAGTGACATTTTGAGGCTCTGTTGAGATGGCAATTTTTCCAAACAATAAGTGCATGTTATTTCGTTGATACGTATAAAAATAATATTTTTAGACGGAACAATTTGTTTTAATCAAAAGGGGTGTACAATATACCTCTGCTCAGACAATGTATTATTATTATTTTCTTAATGTTTTTATATAATGCGCAACGTTTGCATATATTTCTAGTTTCCTTTCTTCTATACATATAAATAAAATTGAGGTTTATTCTTCGTTCGTCCCAAAGTTTTGTCCCACATTCCAAAAAATTCTTGGTTC
This sequence comes from Zygaena filipendulae, assembly GCA_907165275.2. Taxonomy (NCBI): domain Eukaryota; kingdom Metazoa; phylum Arthropoda; class Insecta; order Lepidoptera; family Zygaenidae; genus Zygaena; species Zygaena filipendulae. The sequence goes on from OU015649.1 coordinate 9,017,007, forward strand.
GTCCCATATCACTATTGATGTCTCGCTTCGTCCCAAATTTACAAGTACTTTAAAGGTACAGTCAAAAAAAAAGAGAAAGTACTTATTCCCAATTTTTTTAAGATAAATTTAATAATAAATAATTCTAAACATTTGGGAATAAATCATCTTTATTATCTAGTATCACACCTTCAGGCAATGGTATCATCATAAACCCTGTTTGTGCATGTCCCGCTGTCTCTCAATAACAATTTGGCATTGATTTTTCCCTGCAAAAACACTCTACAAAACGCAAATGTCCCAAATATTGGAGTCATGTGCAGCCGTGCAGGTCCATGCCAACGAGCAACAACATCAATGAATGAGAGGTCAGCAGCAGCCACACATTGTGTATTTATTGAAAAAATATCCCTTGCGATTTCTGTACAGTTCTGCATTATTATTATATTATATTATTCTTATTATCATTATTATTATATTCTCACATGTGCAGTCCATGTGGAAATTTTGCAATCTTATAAAGCAAGTTCTTGGTGTTTCTGATTGGTTTTAGGATACTTTAAATACTTTTTGTACAATGAAGCAATATCAATGAGTTACTCTATCGATTATTCTGCGAGTTGAACAGCCATCAGAGCGCATTTAATTTTGACAGATCGCTAAACGTGTTTAGAAACGGTGAAAGACGTGAGATGCATTTAAACTTAAAATAGGGATGTTGACTACTGTTGAAAACCAAAATCCTAATTAGTCCCTCAGTTAGAAAATAAAAAAACAATGGACACGTATTTTTTACTCCTCAAATAAATGAAAATATACAGAGATAAAGCGCATTAAAGTTTAGGGTGGGGGGTCGTGACGTCACTAACCGCTATAAGCTGCCATACAAACTGTCCGGTTAGTGACGTCGCGCGAAATTTCAACTCAATGTATCGCCATTATTTTTTGAATAAGTAAAAAAAGAAAAAATGCGTGTCCAATATTTTTAATTAATTTACAAGACGGACTAAAAAAAATTTAGTCAACATGGGCCCCATTCTGTTTTTGAGCGTTAAATACGTTTAGCACATTGGTGAAAGTCGCTCATTGGCTAAAGAGTGTTATTATAATAATAGGAGTAAAACTTCTCTCGCAGAGAAGACTGAGAGGAGCGGTTGTTTTAAATGTGTGGTTGATAGATGTTAAAATATTTAATAATACGTAACTCTTTTTTGCTGATAGTACAAAAAAGCAAGTTTGGCATATACAAAAAAAATATGGGCCGTAGAAGGAATATAAAATAGGACGAAGCGAGAATAAAATAATCAAAATTATATTTTGGGACGAAGAAAGCATATTGTTTGGGACGAACCAGGAATTTTTTATGTGGGCCGAAACTTGGCGGGCCGAATGAAGAATAAATCAAAATTGAAGTGTCTGTTTGTAATTCCGAATTAACAGTTTTTTTCTAAATGCATATGAAAGTACATATGGTAAATACATAAAATTTACTTAACTTTACTAACGAGTAACTTAGGCTACTTTTATAGGTATTAGAAAAAACTAGTACCAGCAGGAATTCCGAAAGTGACGCGGGTGGAACCGCGGGGCACTGCTAGTTTTACATATAAATATTTTACCGATATCTGTAAGAAGTCCATAATCATTGTAAGAAGAGTAAATTTGAAATGTTTCTCTACCTGTTGTAGAATAGGTATCTCGTGATTTAAACAGCTAAACTTATTTTATTGTGCCCAATAAAATATGTATATTAGATGCAAAATTACATTTTTTTTCGTTATTATTATGATAGATGTACAATGTAGGTACTGAATGTACATAATTTATAAACATGCCTTTTTCCAGAAAAAAAATTATAAGTGAAGTTGCGAATCTCAGAAAAATACCGTTCGGTTAGTTAATTTGGTCTTGTCATGGTACCTACGTAATATTATTATAATATTCGCTCGCATGCTACGTCTATCCTCTATCTACAACTAGAATGAAGTTAACTAAAATTTTAATATTTTTGAAGTCCCGGAATCCCAGAGGCGTATCCATATTACCAAACATGATACATCAATTTCCCGGAATCACTGTACCTACTCCGATCACTGGTTATAAGTACGGTTCCATAGCCAAGTATCTTCAATATGCTCGTCTAGTTTTTGTTGAAACTTAGAAATATACTTTCACCCGCGTGAGTTATGGAATTTCCGCAGGAACTCCAAAGTATAGGTACCCTAATTAACTCCATTTCAAAATTGGCCCAACAGTTTCAGAGATTCATCCGCGTGAGTTTCGGAATTCCCGCAGGAACTCCAAACTTCTTTTACATAATCCTTGTCCTAACAATAACGAACACAAAAAAGAACTATCCAATTTGGTGCAGTCGTTTGGAATTTATGCGCTGACATAGATTTGGGCGATTAATTTTTATTTATATCTAGTAGATTTAAAAAAAGAAGGACTTACAATGATTAGAAAGAAAGAAAGAAAATACATTGTTATTATATATACGTTGATTACAAAATGTATTGTGCCGTCAAGAATCCTCAAATGTCAGGAAGCTAAAGCGAGTATTGTCAACGCTATGTACTTACACTGAAGTGACTTGAAAAAATTGATTAAAGACCTTACGTAAGCGCAGCCGCGAACAATCGTTTCACGTTCTTTCGTGATAAACCAACCGTATTTATGTACTGAAGCTTTCACGAACAAATATAGAAAAAAATATGTTACATTTTGAATATTTCTACGCGAATTATCGTAAGCATAGAATTTTTATAAAAATCACGGATTAACGACATGATTATTACGTGTTTTTGTATTACTAATCAGTAAGCAAGAGAATCCAAATTCTACCGAACCATACCGTGCCGCATTTACCTACAAATAAAAAAGTTTTTATTCGTGCGCAACAAATCTTAATTCAACAGAAAAAAAAAACAAACCACAATGTCCTTACTTATCGATGCTTACTTGAAAATAATATTGTTAAAAATATGAATTTTATTAATGCGAAAGCAATAAATTTTGTAGGTCGAATAAGTATTTTTGGGTCATTTTTACGGGAGTCCTCAGGGTTCTGCCATTGAAATGCTCTCAATGCTCACATAGGGTAGGTACTTTAATCCCGGCATTCCCGCGGCAGCTCTAAAATTAATGTCGGCGAAACCACGGGGAACAGCTGGTGGTGAAAATAAAGTTTTAAATAAGTAGGTACTATATTGACGTTGTAAGGTTAGAATCACGCGACCCTATCGCTTTGTCGAAGGGTCTTTTAGGCCACGCCACTCGGGCTGGTTCTATTTGTATTTTGTTCACGAATTTTCCGAATATATTATTTTGTAAGGCGGTTTCGTACAGATGTGGATGAAACTGATTTAAGAGTTCCCATTCAATACAGCTCTTAAAGCACCTTCCTGAATTTTCTTATCGCTTATTCACGTCTGCTTTTATTATTTAAACTTTATGCACATCACGGTACCAATGGCGGTCTTAATGTCAAATTCAGTATCTAGTATTTAACATCTAATTAAATAACACCTGAACTACTTACTACGAGTACGACGTATGTAAAAGAATTATGTAATTTTATTTTCGCTTGTCATTTAAATAGAGGACTTGTGGTGTATCACCTGTAAATATGTGTACATGTATGAATGTTAGGACGCTTTGCAAGTGAGCCCGCTTTTTCCAGCACATAATACCAACCGAGGTATCTGGTCACCTATCGGCGAATGGCGCGGCGCAGCGTACACAAACAAAAGATGACAATTTGCATTTTAACTAGCTGATAACAAGAACGGCTCTACCGTGGCAGCCTGTAATTTCCTTTGGATCCCGTTGGGACTGCCTAATTTACTTTCACGGCTCAAGTTGCGGGTGAACTTGGTTTTCGGATATTTTCTTGCTATGAAGATGAGGTGATCCTTTATACTTTTCAACCTAATTAATTATACCTACTTACAATTAGATTTAAAGCGGGATCTACCACTTTATCTATCGATGGAATAAATCTTTGAAGTCCAGTTATAAGTTTACAACGCTTTATTGAACGGTAAGGCAAGTTACAGCATCTGGGGTTTATTCTCAAGTCTACTTATACATATATGTATAAGTGGTTACAAAAAATACAGTTTATTTGCGAGCTTAAGTTACAGCTATTTAAATGCAATATAATGATCAAGTTCTACGCAAAGTGAGCCTATAAGAGACTATGCTATACTTATAAATTATCAATAAAGTGTCCATGACAAAAAATAACTTTGGGAAGTAATTATTTGATTCCCATATATTATACTTGTTATAAGAGAAAAAACTGCTATGAACAGCATTAAATGTTTTGGTTAGCAATAAATAAAAACGAGCTACAAAATTTGTTCTGCTAAGAAACTCTAATGATATTATTACTAAATCCAGAGTACCCAGTGTGATTAGATTATATTTTTTCTTTGACAACAACGTAAAATCCAAGCGGCCAGCGATGCGCCAAAAACAAAGCTTAGTTTTCAACATACAAAAATTTATATTTTTACTGACCATAAACTTGAAACCCCCTTTTTGGCTTACCTTTTATAATAATTTGTACGTTTTTTTTTTAAACAAACAGGGTTCTTTCATTTTAAAAATCTCATTATAATGCTCACATCGTATAAATCATCTGAAAAGCTTACGTTTGTATCAGGGAAAATTAAAAAAGTTGTACCAGTTTTCATGAGTTACTGTGTAACGTCCACAGCTCGTATCTAGGGAATTAAAAAATTGTTTGAAATTTTTTGCTGTCTTTCTATAAAACAAGGTCGACTGGTAATTGACGGTAATGATAATTCAGTAAATTGGTATTGGCATAGGCATAGATATTGACAAGTACCTATCTTACCTACTTCTTAAAAGAAGTAAGATACTTGTTAATACTAATTAATAATTATATATTTATTAGCTACTGTTAAAATGATTAAATTCCTCTTAAACTCAACGAAACAACTTATTGAAATTCTTATAATTACAAGAAATTTGTACGGGAAAAGTTTTGGCTTGCCATGAATTTGCCATTGAAACCTTCAAAGTAATTGTATGTGGAATCGATGTTATCCCTTCGTCCACTTGATTAAAAAAAAATTAAAACCGACTTCCAAAAACACAAAACTAAAAAGCTAAAACTAACAAAATACCTATTTAATCCAACAGACAAAAATACACGTAATACTATTATTGGTTTGTGCTTCCACTTTCGACATGAAGTCGGTGACAAGCCAAGTATGGAGTAGGTAGATGGGCTAAGTCCACTCCCGCCACGAGCTCGTCGTGAGCTGTACAACCCGAGTGGGCAGACGTAAGCGGGCTTGGTACCGATTTTTTTATTTTTTTTTATGTCATAAAGTTCCGATGACCATCTGTGATCTTCATCATCAGTTCTACTTCTTCAAATTTTGCTTTTCGAAAACAAATGAACGATTTACTATAAAAAATACCCAAATCGTTATTGGTGTGCCTATAATTTTTGAAGAGTTCCCTCGATTTCTCCAAGATCCCATCATCAGATCCCGACTTGGCGGCAATGGGACCTAATTAGAAGTAAACCCTTTCAAACAAAAAAAAAACTTTCACATCGGTCCAACCGTCTTCGAGTAATCGGTGAACATACATAAAAAAAAACACACAACCGAATCCATAACCTCCTCCTTTTTGGAAGTCGGTTAAAAATCAAGCTTCACTGTCGTAGATCCAAAAATGCTGTTTATAAATATTTATGCATATAGGCAACGAATATAAACTACACACGACCCCAACCTCAAGAAAGTAGGCTACTAATATTTATTAAATTACATATTTTACTATCGATAGGTTTATCCAAATATGTGACTATAGAGCGAAGTTATGACGGTTATTTATTATTTCTTAATAAGTAGTATGTGGCGTGTTTGGGGTTAGAGACTCTTGATTAAGTACAGAGCAAATAATTTAAAATTAATATTTTATATAATTATCAAATCCCCGGTGCCAAAACAGTGAAACAATGAAATGAAATTCTATATTTTGAAACTATTCCATTTGTCGGTGTCGGCGCGGGTGCGGTCAGTTTCCAATGCGATGGCTGAGGATCGTTTCAGCTATGTGAGCGCCAAAGTGACTCATGGCTAACTCTGCAGATTTGGGTCTGCTTGCCGCCAGCCTACTCCGGCTTATTATTGGTAAGTGCAGCCTAATTAAGTCGTGTACCTATTTAATTTAAAAAACAAGCCTGAACATGATTTTCGAAAAAAAAAATATTATTCAATACGGAACCAACCTGCCGCGATGTAATTTTTAATTATTTCCTTTTCCCAGTTTTAATGGTAACTTTAGATATCCATTGTGAAAAGTTTATTTAAAACGGCATCCTTTACGTTAAAATATCATAAAATTTGTGATGTCTTGGAACTCAATACTCATCTCCTTCTTAAAACTAATGTGGGAAATATGAAATATATTATAGAAACGTTTGCAAAACAGAATCCGCTACCATATACCTATAGTGTTATTACGATATGATTACAAAGATAGTATGTCAAAAATTTTCTTGAAGTTCATCCTTTGTTAATTTTCGAGTATGATTACAACTACCACCGCGATGTACCTACCTTTGTGTTTCATACGATATTTAGTCCGTTGTGTAGATTATTCTAATCATTTTACACGGCTACTGGTAGGCAAATGGGAATAAGAAAAATATAAATAGTTACTAGTTGTTCCCCGCGGTTTCACGCGCGTGAATTTCGGAGTTCCCGCAGGAATTCCGGGACAAAAAGTACCCTATGTCCTCCTTTGTACCCGTGACAATGTGCATGCAAAATTTCATGGTGACCGGTTGAGCCGTGAAGGCGTGAAAGCGTAACAGACAGACTTTCGCATTTATAATATTAGTAGGGATTACCGTTAAAATTTCAAAGAAAGTAAAAAAAAACTGAGTAATTGAAAGATAAAACTAAATCCTCTTGGAAAAATTCCTGGGTGCCCTTTTTTATTTATGTTTATGTCATTTCCATTGGACTGTTTTTTTTGCGTGTTGCGCGGAAAGCCGGTTTTAGCGTGCTTATTTATGTCGGTACTCGGTGTGCTATAGTGACGCCGCGCGCCGCGCGCCGCGCGCCGTGGAGGCAGTTGTGTCGCTTCTTTGCTTTTACACATTTTAATCTACCTAATGCGTCGTTTCGAAAAGTGCTCACAGTTCACACGCTTACAAAATATGTTCACTTACTACTTTACTCCTAACAACTTAGTTTCTGTTTTATTTTGACACTAAATGTAATCTGCTTTGTTACAAGTAATATTATAAATTACTAGCTGTTTCCCCAACATTTCGTCAGAGAATCACGGTTCGATTGCCAACTGAGACTAGAGATTTTGAAAAAATCTGTGAATGTAGTTATATTTACTTATACGTAGGTAAGTACTTACCTATTTTAAAAAATTACAATTTTTTTCCATTCGGTGAGTTTCTCTAATATTTTGAGTATTCCATCCTGCGTACCTATATTGTTTTTTTATGTAAAATTATCTAATTTTATCGAGTTTTATACATAATATCTACTATTGACAAAATAAGGCATACAGATTATTATTAATTATTATACTCAGGTACTAAAAATTAGAATATAAAATAAATTATGTATTCTAGTAACTAGTGAAAAATAACATTAATTAATTAATAACATTAATAGTTGGCATTTAAATTTTGTCAACTTTATCCAAAGTAGTTCAATAATAATAATTAAAACTTTGTTAATCTTCCGATTGAAATCGAAACTCAATATACTCTTAAACGAAGTGCCAAATTCAGCACAAGATAGATTTTCAAGTTAATAATTAACTTTGCGACGTACCTACCTAATAATTATCTGTGCTTACTGCTTACGACAGCTACTTTAAGAAATCAGTAGCGATTATACAGATGTACTATTGTGTTGTTTTCACTCGTATATTTAAAACCTTAAATGCAATTAGGTACGGCGATAGTTAGGTCGGGTGAGGAGACGTCACCCACGAGAGCCACAAAACGTCGAGTCGTGGAAGGGTCAAGAGGTGTTGGCGTTGTACTCGACTCGAGCTGTTTCTCGAGCTTTAAAAGTATTCCAAACCACAGTGACTTTTATTAAGTAAAAAATCACTGAATAAAATACTTTAGTTTCGCTGGCACCTTATGAACTTTTTATATAAAAAAAACTTGAGTTAAAAAACCTCACGTTGAGTATAGCACTAGTAGAGTTAAAACTAAGGAAATTTCCGTCGATTAATTCGTATTTCATGCGGTGTTAGCCATACCTACGTGTAAAGAGACATAAAAGTTTATATTATCTATAGTCTATACATATTAATTTATATTTCTTGACTGACTGACTGATTCATCAACGCAAAACGCAAACCGCTGAGGAACTTGTAATTTTTCCGAAGCTTTCTTTCACCACGTTTAACCAAACAATTAACAAAGGGTTCTCTAAATTATTCTACGAAGGTGAACCTCTTGATCGCGGAGTGGCATGATGACCATATTGTGTTCCAAGTCAATTGTCGATTAGAGAAGTTTAACTAAATCTGTGTTTTATTTTGGTTTATTTAGGAAAGCATACAGCAACGATGATATGTTAATTCACACGATAATTAATCGTTACACCTATTTAACTGCTGCATTGAGCTAAATTGTTCCAAAAGTCCAACTGTGAAGCCTCTTTAAACAGTGGAAACATTTTCTGCGTAACGTAAAAGGTTTGAGGGCAAATGTAATATGAACCTTTTGTGAGCTCGTCTAGTTCGAGCAGTAATTATATAACGCAGTGTCCGGGATTTAATAAGAGAATATCCGGCAGCCGGGTCATATCGCTTGATTCCACTCACAGGCAGAATGTTAATTTATTTTTTAAGTACAATCCTACTAATATTATAAATTTGAAAGTGTGGATGTTTGGATGTTTGGATTTTTGTTACTCAATCACGCAAAAACAGCTGAACGGATTTGGATGAAATCTGGCATGCAGGTCAGAGGTACAGAGAAAGACATAGGGTACTTTTTATCCCGAAATCCCCGCGGGAACTCCGAAATTAGCGCGGGTGAAACCGCGGGGCACAGCTAGTAATTTATAAAATTATTTTTATTATTTTGCATGCACTATTTTTGAGTTTACTCGTGACTAGCATCTTTAAAATGCATACCAATGCAGTGGCTCTGAAAAATATGCGTGTCGATGTTCTTTCTTTGATACTTGGTTCAATCGTTCCGCAACGATGAAACTTCTCTATTTTTTCCATTTTTAATTAAGGTTTGGTCAGGATTATTGTAGACAACCCACTCTTGATATATTTTTAACATACTAAATTTGATACAAAATACTTATAACATTAAACAAATGGGTAAAGGTCGTTTCTAATTCGGATCTGCTACTAAAAAGCATATTTCCATTCAAACGTTTTGTTAATATAGGTAGGTACGTAATATTAGACCTACCAACATATTCTGTTCTTGGAGACATATCATATATGATCATCGAGTTGATCTTCTCTGTGTGGTAGAAACTAGAAGCATAGCAATCGTGCTGTTTTCCAGGTTTTAACCGCTCGCACTCAGGTGTCCAGTTCGTAAGCGTTCTTTGGGAATTAATTAGTAAATCTACAACCGCAAGCGGCGTCCGGCACAGTGCGGTCGGAGTGCTTCCGACCTACCTGTCTGGTCGTGGCTTCCGTTTTACACTGCGATCCGATTATAATTCCCTCTTATTGGGCAGGTAAGTAGGTAAATATACACCAACAGGAACCACGGCTACGTAGGTATTACTGCGTGATATTTGCCGCAAGTTATTATCATTGTTACATCCTATCCTACATAGTATAAAACAAAGTCGCTTTCTCTGTCCCTATATATCCCTGTGTATGCTTAAATCTTTAAAACTACGCAACGGATTTTGATGCGATTTTCAACAATAGATAGAGTGATTCATGAGGAAGGTTTATAACTATGTTTTATCCTGGAATTCCCGCAGGAACTCCGAAATTACCGCGGGTGAAACCACGCGGGTCAGCTAGTTTATTATAAATGCGAATGTAAATCTGTTTGTTTTTTACGCTTTCACGCCTTAACCGATCATCATGAAATTTTGCATGCACTTCGTCAGGGGTACAGAAAAGAACACTTACTTACTTTGATACTTTTTATCTCGTAATTCCCGCCGGAACTCTGCATTTTAACAGTTACCATTTTAATGTACTGTGCGTTGTACTTAGTTGAAGGTATCTTAACAAAAGCTAGTAAAATATGAACTTTATCACGATTTCACGACACTGAGGACTTGCGGAGATTTTATTTTTTCATCAGATTTTAGATTGATCACCTATTATTATAGACAGAACCTATCGTCTTTGACATCATCAACCTTTTACGATCACAACACGTTTTTCCAAAAAAAAAAATTCAGCTATATTTTCAATTTTAAAAACAAAGCGGTGTCTCCGCTATTTTGAAACTATTTTATGTTCCACATTCCACCTAATAGATGGCGTGTTAGTTACGCATTACGTGTACTTTCAATAGTATTCGGAATGACAGTAGAGCGCTACCTATCATGTATTGTTGAAAGCTATTCAGATGTATTATGTAGCGCCACCTGATTTTCTTTCAGGTCATACGAGAGTTGCTTACCTTCTTTCGTTAGTTTGTGTAACCACCCTGCCAGAGATGGCGCTCTTTCCTGCAATGCCTAAAGCTCACTAGCGCCAAATGGGAACATAAGACAATAGAAACTAATACTACAAGCTTGACTATAAAGTTGTAAAATTTTCCAATAGATGGCTCTAGTCGGCAGTATATTTATACGGACTTGCTTTAACTCTTGTAAATACTTATTTTCGGCTTCAAAAAAGGAGGAAGTTCTATGTTCAACTGTATATGTATGTTTTTTTTAATTGTAGATAGGTATGAATAATGTTAATTTCGCATAAATTATTCTGGTTTAAGAATCTTTATTATCCTCAAAAGATTAATATCTAATCACTTATGAACATAATCTGGGGGTACGGTAGTGCCCCCGCCAAGACGAGCCAATCGAAGCGGAGGCACTACCTATCTTTTCTAGAAGTGCTTCGTCGTTTCTTTGAACCCTTATAACTTGGGTTTGAATTATACTAGATAAACAAAATTCTCGGGATATGTTGTCAATAGCGGACTTATTAAACATATAAAGTTTTAATTGCATAGCTTACTTTAGATTTTATTGATACCTAAAAAAAACCCTGATTTCGTCACTGACTCACTTATGATCATCAAAATTTTTAGGGTATTTCCTAATATCCTAGAAAACTGAAATTTGGTATGTAAGCTAGTATTAGTACACAAATAACAAAAAAATTATAATACTTGTAACTTTTATCCCCCAACCCCTTAAACTAGGGGATGAAAGTTTGTATGAAAATTCCGCAATTTTGACTTACAAAACGTAATGAAATCCCACCAAAAACATTTTCATGTAAAGTGATGCCAAGACGAGATCATATTATGACGGGCACTCTCAAAAAGTTATCAGATCTCATGTAGAGCCAAGCTTATAACTCCACACACCCTAACTCTACAAGGCCTAACTTCTCAAATTCTTCACCTTAGTCAGAATATGTGGCTGTTTTTGGTGGGATCATAATATAACAAGAAGTCATCCTCCTTGTAAGAAGTAGTGAGCGGTAGGTACAATACTTATAATAACTTATTAAGTAGGTACCATCCTTTATAAAAGTAAGGAGGTAGGTAGTTATGCGGCAAATAACTCTACAATGCATCACTATTCTGGTAAAATTATTCATGGTGGAATTCACATGAATTTGAAGCTAGAATATAATAATTTTATTAAATTTATCGCGGAACTATTTAAAATTAGATTCATTAACTAGAGAAAAATCACTATTCAAATTGCTCAGATACAAAGTCGATTCCAAAGAACTATACTGTCACAACATTGAAAAAATTAGCGCGAGAAATAGTTATACAGAATTATTATAATATCGTACTTAACTTGGTAATACTACGTCCCTAAAGAAGTGTGCCATGATCATAATTAATTTTGTAGAGTCTACAAATACTATACCATGTATCTGTAGACTCTACAAATGTGACTGTAGTCACTGCCTATACCTTTCTATGTAGAAATAATATAGCACATAGGTGTAGGCACATAGGTGGCTCAATACTTTTACCCTTAGAGTTAGTTGTACCTACATGATATCAGAAATTCAATCTTATGTATTATTAAACCTTGTTTCAGGTAAGAGAGCTCAGACTTCGTCCCGTTTCGATCAGATAAGTAAGAAGGAAGAATTTCCTCCGGTACCGTATTACCATTGATAATGAAAATGTATAAATGCAATGCATTCGATACCCTTTCCGTCGATACCGGCCGGGCCGTGACTTGTCCTCACTGCCGTGAATAAATGAGATATTTCACAGGATTCAGGAGTAAATAGGAATACTGTATGCCCACTAGTAAATAGGATTCCATTTACGAGGACCGGACGTACTCACATCGCAGGTACCTTACCCTTAGCAGCTGTAAATAACCGTTTCGAATTCAGATTGTGGAAATGATGGCGAATATCCCATTGACATTGTCTTAAATATTTTAGTTTACTAAGGAACCTTGGATTCACTATAATACTTAAAAATAACATAAAAATATACATCACAATGATATAATCCAAAACAATAGCTCAAACATAATAATTGGATTAATAATATTAAATTACCTACTAGTTGTGCCCCGCGGTTTCACCCGAGTGAGTTTCGGAATTCCCGCAGAAACATTAAAGTAGGTAGCCTAATAAAATTTATTTCTCATAACATCAGCTATAATTACCAGTGAAAGTCCCATCAAAATCGGTCCAACTGTTTCGAAGATTCACCCGCGTGAGTTTTGAAATTCACGCAGGAACTCCAAACTTCTTTTATTTTTCTTCTCCTTGCAGTAAAAGACACAACAAAAAAATATTTACCGAAATTGTTCCAGTCGTTCACCCGTGATGCATGCCGTGACCAAGGTCCAAGCGAAATAGGAATTTTGTTTACATATTATATGGATATAGATAATGAGACATGCTTACTATGTACATCTATACTAATTTATACTATAATGTTATAAAGAGCAAAAGTTTGTGAGTTTGTGACGTTGTAGGCGGTAATCTCTGGATCTACTGAACCGATTTTGAAAATCTTTCACTTATAGGAAGCTACAGTGATCCTGAGTGACGTAGAGTACTTTTTATCTCGGAATTCCCGTGGTGGTCAGTTAGTCTAATTTAACAAAAGAGGAGTCTGTCTATATTATACTAGCTGTTCCTCGCGGTTTCACCCGCGGTAATTTCGAGGTTTCCGAATTCCGGGATAAGAAGTACCCTGTGACACTCAGGAACACAGTAGCATCCTATTAGAAAAAGAATTTTCAAAATCGGTTTAGTACATCCAGAGATTACCCCCTACAACCTCACAAACTTTACCTCTTTAAAATATTATAGTATAGATCGATAAATTAGTCTAAGTTCTAGTGCGATTAAAGAAATTCTTATAGTTGCATTGTACATAACAAAGCAGAATTTAAGTTGGAATCTTTTAAAATGAATGCAGGCTGAGCAGAAATCGCTGATAACCCAATAACCAGCAAAAACACACTAAATACATTATTTTGAGCGTTTTCGCCGGTTTAAAGTGCCTACCTACAGTATTTTAATAATTTTTAGAAATAGTTTACGCGACAAACGATAGATATTTTTCATCTGAAACCTTTACACCGCAGCAGAATGAAAAATTTCGTACGTGCACTATTGATTACTTTAAAGCACGTTTGTGCAACTCGCATAGGTATAACAGATACCCCACCCTGCTCTCGCACTCCCGTCCCGGCTACCTGTCGCCATTGTTCACTATGTCGATGTCGGTCGATCGCGTAAACACGAATTCGGCTTTCAATGTTATTTATCTAGTGAGCTCAACGTCGAAGAAAACTTTTGCATCTCCATTCATTTACAACATATAAATGTATGTGTTTTAGAAGATAAGAGGACAGATAATTTTGGTTTGGGGGAAACCTCAGTTTATGATCACAATCAATTTGTTGGTAGATACTGTTCTGTTCCCATCGGTCGGAAAGTATCTGAGAATAAAGATATATGGCAAAAGATTTCACTATCTGATGCTTCCCGGGTATTGTACGTTAACGGAGATTAATCACTCACTGTGAGGACGATCTTCGATGCGCGTAGCTATTTTTTATTGTTGTTTCTAGTTTCTTTTGGCATCGCGAGAATAAAATTTTAGCATAGAAGTGACGCGCAGATAGTTCGCAGCATTTATTTATTCACGTTAAGAAAGGTGATTTCTTTCTTTCGTTCGTAGAAAATCGTGCCCTTTCAGTGCAAATTTAAAATTTTAACTTCACCACAAATGTGCAATTAATAAGATTTATTTTATGTAAAAGATGGTTACTGAAAGTTGTTAATGACTAACTGCTTATTTTAGTATAACTCAGTCACGTAGTAACTTAATCTTTAAACTTTGACCAAGCCGCAATTAAGTGAAAGTCTCGTCAAAATCGGTCCAGCCGTTTCTGGGGTGAATCCGAACAAACAGACAGACAGACAAAAATTAAAAAAAATATTTCTTTTGTGTAGTTGCCGTATATGCTTTCATGTGCGTTTGACGGAGGGCTGTAAGTTGTAATTGCAAACGGACAGTTCAATTTTACTTATATGTATAGATGTATGGATATAGATGTATAAATAAGTGTGCTGTATATGTGACTGTCGCATGGTCATAATAATATGTAAGGTTCCACGAGAACTGCTGCCGACAAACTGCTATGCAGTTTGGCAGACTCTTGTAACATGCCATGTACTTATATTTTTGGTGAATAAATTAAAAAAATAAAAGTATGAAACTGGTGTAGCACTAAAATTTTATCGACTCGAGCAAATTAATGTGGCTTAAGAAAAACGTTTTATCGTTTAAAACATTTGAGGATACTGAAACAAAAGGGAAACAAAGTAGGTATAGGAAATCAATTTTTCAATGAGTATTTGGACTGTGCTCAAACCGCTGGATGTAATACTTAAAATTTTACTGAACTTTTATAGATATTTATAGATTTTTCTCTTTTATATTTACATATAGGTAGTTATTTAGTATTTATTATAGTATATTTTGGTGCTAACTATGGTTAAACATTTTAAAACATGTTTTAAACATACAACATGCCCAAATTAGTATATGGACTGTGCTCAAACCGCTGGATGAAATATTTGAAATTTTTCACAACTTTTCTATTTATAATGTAGGTAGGTAAGGACTAAGAGAAAAGGCAGGAGCGAATATTTATATGGAAGTATTGATTGATAGTTTTGAACGTATAGAGTTATGGAAAACGATACTCGCGCAATTTTTTTTCTATCTTAGTATACCTACTATAATAAAAGTGTACAATCCGCGATTCTGTACATTGAATATTTTTATATTTTGTAAATTACGCGGGACTTGGACGCAATGTTTTTTATTACCTTTTATGAATATTTTTACCAAAAATTGATAGGGGGCGATAAAAGCAGAGTAACCAACCGCAAAAAAAAGTTTTTTAAAATTCTTTTCTGTCTGTCTGTTCGCGATAATCACCGAATCTACTGAACGGATTTTCATGCGGTTTTCACAGGTAGATTCAACTTATCCTGGAGCTACATATAGGCTTTTTTTCATTTAAATCGGATGTCAGGAAAAAAGTTGTTATATAAAAACGTTCCACGCGGGTGAAACCGCGGGGCACAGCCGGCTGGCTAGCCAAAAACACATTTTTCAAGATTTTTGGTGATTCAACCTCTTAACCTGAAAGTAATAAATTTCAAGTGAAATCGTGAGTGGGAACAGCTAAGGAATATTGCCTTTGTGAACTGAAATTTCGATTGAACTAAAAAACCCTTTCACTGAATGCTCTCTAAAAGGGTATCTATAGTATGTACAAAAGTTCTAGTTGGATTGATTTTTGGAGCTTGGTGCGTCCGTGTACGTGTAATTATTTTATGCAGTAACTACTCCCCCTCGATTTGGTTTGCTCGAATTTTGAGATAGGTACCCTCGAAAAATCTTTATTGTCCTGGAATAAAAAGTTTAAATATACATAGGTATTATGTCTTCTTTAGATTAGGATTAGGCACTGTTTATGTTTGTCACTTTTTTTGTGTGTTGTGCTGAAATAAATGTATTTTCTTTCTTCTTTCTTTCTTTCTAAATGTTAAAACAGTACTTACTACATAAACTACTTATGTACCAAGTTTCATTCAAATTCACCCAGTGGTTTGTATATACGTGGTTTGCGTTTTATTAGATAAACAAATAAACATAGAATTTTAAAAAAAATCTAAGTGTGTCCCGTACTTTCCGAAGGGAATTCTGAAATTAACACGAGTGGAAACGCGGGAACAGCTAGTGGTCTATAGTTTTGTTAACGGTGAGCGGACGACAGTGGGCGGTGGTTTCGACGCGGTGCACACCGATTGTAGCGGCCGGATGCTGCCACCATCGCGCACCGCGTTCAATACCCACCATTCACGAACCAAACGTACAACGTTAATCTTTATCGAGTAACCTACATACCTTGGTAGGTAATTACCTACCTATTGTCTTCAACAAAGGTTTTAATCCACAATGTACGTAATTATTACATAATATTTTTTCTAAAGATTTTCCTGCTGCCTTTAGGTAAATTTAAAAGTATGTAGCCAGCTTATAGTTTCACCTTTTACGTAGACCATAAAAGATATTAGGTACATTATACAGCGTTAGTTTTATTCAAAATTCCATTCGAAAGAGAAGCACAAAACTAACCTATGTGTGCGTGAGTGGCGTGTTATTACGCTCGTGAGAGGCGCAGTAAGTTGTAGTTCCACCACACTTGCGATGATTCATGACTGTGCGTGCGCTGAATGCGGTTCTATGCCTTAGGGGTGAATTTTGAAAAACCGTTAATTGTGCTCGCCGAGACGTTATTAAAGGGAAGCCTTGTGTGAAAGTTTCAATGTAGACCCTGCGGTTTGAGCCTTTGAGTGTGGTTATATTATGTCAGTCAGTCACCGCGAGCACTGTTTTAATTTGTAAAGGTATATGAATATAGTAAAGTTTTCATTATGCATGAGTTTAATTAATAAATGAAAAGCAATATCATCATAATATAACAAACGGTATTCAAATAATATTAGTTTAGTTCACTTACAGCATGTCCTAAATAAATACTATATTACTTGACTAGTTATATTATGTTTTCATTCGCGCGGACTTAGATTTTCTAATAGTATACTCTTTCTTTTAGGAAGTCGGTTAAAAGTAGCATAGTATGGGCATCTACAAAATTTAAAATTAAAATAAAGATTAAAATCCTTAAAATTTATTATCATAAACAGACTAAAATTTTATGCTACCTATTTACTTAAATCAAAATTTATTTCATTTGTAGTTTTTAAAATAATAATCTTCATAAAATCGACTTATCATTGCGGAAACGATATGACAACGACCAAATTTTGTGGGTTAACATAACGCTTATCTGCGTCCATTTAGGATTTCGGGGAAGAAAGATAGTTATTTTTTGCGAATTTTGCCGGCGCGTCCGTGTCCCATATATCTAGCTGGCGTTAAATGTTTCCATTCTGGCTTTCTGTTATTTTTTATTCTATATTTGGTTTAGGGTGGTGTAAAACATCGCCGGTAGTTAGGTGGCGCCCGGGGTGTAGCTACGAGGTACCTACGACACGAGCACTCACGCTGCGTTTGCGAAACTGGTGGCGTTTCTCTCATGATTACACGAGTGCATTGTTCTATACAATAGGAATAGCACGTGTACCGTTAATTCAAGTTAATAATATATTATTATTACTCAGTTTTAATTCTTGTGGGTGAGTAGACTTTTAATAATAATATCTACCAGCCAAATATTTTTCACACACTGATTTTATTACGAAACTGTTTTTCCAGCCTTCGGGGTTTCATCCACGTTTCAGGCTTTAAAAAACGTGAATCGTAGGTGGACAGGTGAAGATTCTTGTACTATGAAGAACCTTAAAGTAAGTTCTTTTTATTTGTAAAGATGAGCCCTACAGATTTCCATTTCCACTACTTAAACCGCAAAAGTAATGGTAATTTTTTTCACTCCGTTAGAGGTTGAATTTCCAAGTTAGTGCATGCTTGCCTAAATAATTGTAAAAAGAAACTTTATGCAAATTTTGAACCTGCGTTGATCAATCAGTCAGTCAATCAGTGTTTTGATTTATCACGTCCCTCTTCCCCCATTGCTCAAAGAAGTTTCAGTTCAAATGTACATAGACAACGTGTCATATGACTTACAAAATACTATTTTGTCATTTTCGCCAACGTATTGGACTGTGATACAAGCGCGTTATTGGTTAATATTGTTGGTCAAAGCGAAAAAGGGGCCTCGGCATGTTTTTATGTACGTAAGATATAAAGAATTGATATCTAACACGATAAAACTTTAATGCTACGACGACGTACACTCATTAATCTTATTTTGCTTCCGTTTGCGTTGGTTCCTGCTAAGTATAGGCTCTGAAAGCATGTCGGTCCACATTCATTTTGTAAGGACTTATACTAAAATTCATTTATGATAATGGAGATGAAATATTATATGCGTAAACACCAAACATTCTCTGGCATTAATATGCCAGAGAACTGCAAATAACAGTTAAGTAGGTAGAAATAATATTCTAAAAGCCAGTCACACTAATTGTAAAATACGAGTATTAGGTAACTGGTAAGTGACCCGCTTTATCTTGATAATCTTTTTTTTACACAGTAATATACCTAATTATCTGAGAAACCCTCAGAAAACAGTAGTAGTAGGACATAATCGGTCTTGACTGAAAATCAGCGCTAGGAGTGCCCGCACTCATAGCAACATGCTGAGGCAGTGACCGTTTTCACAAACACCTCTGTCATAGTTATTATATTGTCGTAATATGTAGTTGTAGGTATTTAAATTTTTTGTTAAATTTAACGTAACGTAACGTTTTAACGTAAGTATAAAATAATTGTAATTGTGTTGTGTTTCTGTTTCCAAATATCTAAATGCCTTTTCTTTCTTTCTTCTATAATATCTACCTAATAACCTTTTGCAGTGTATTACCATAATTCAAAAAATAAAGTAAATTAAGAAGGAAAATATATTCGTGAACACAACTATTACATTTAAAGATGGTCAAACACCGACCCCGCCCACATAATTTTGTCACTCGTGTGGCGTTACTTCGTTTTACTAGTTGTATGAAATCTGGCAAATTCGAATCGATTTCAACTCGCCAGCTGAATTATGAGCGTGTCTCGCTCAGATAACATTGCTCATGACAGCCGCTGGGGGCCCATTTACAAATTACAATGTTATGAAATGTAGATATGAACAACTCATAAGTACTTTACGGTAGGTATCTATCTGCTGAATGACCTAAATAATTCAAAACATGCTTCTGAATTCTAACTGCATAATAAGTATCTTTAATTTTTGTTTTATTGTACAGAAATATTGTTAGTTTGATCCATCTGATTTCGATGAGACTGAAACATTTTCCAAAGTCAGAACACTTAGTATTTTGGCATTACATTACGAGTATAGGTATCCCGCGTACCTTAAGTAGACAAATGTCTACAGTTATTTTCGTTCTGTGCGCCTTTCAAAGTCGCATCTTTTATGTGAACACTGCATGACTAAGCGAAACTTCATAAAATATGTACTAATGAGGAGCACGAGTGTGTACTGAATAACTTTTCATAGCTTTCCAGTTTTTTTTTTGTAGAAAATTAACGCGAAAAAGACGGTCGTATTCAGACTGTTACATTTTGCCCACAAACCCAGCGTTCCGAGCGTTGAGCTTACGATCAACTAACTATAAATGGAACTGTAATTGAAACCAGAGTGACATTGGTAAGATGTCACGAGAGCTTCGTCATTTTCCGTTGTTTTAAAGAAAGACGACCTAAATGTAGAGAATCTAAACCTTTTTGAAATGTAGAGAATAAAATTTTAAGGTTAAATTTGAGAAAGTATATGTATCTAACGTTTTCTAATAAAACTATTTTGAATGTGCAAACCATTCCATTCTTACACGTGTTGCACCTTGCAACCATTATTTTTTTATTCATTTTCCTTTATCCAGAAAATATTAATTACGATCATAATGGACCGGATAATGGATCCCACTAATATAATAAGAAATCATAAAATGACTTAATAAATACCGAAAGTTTAGGTTCAGCCTAGACACAGATAATATAATACTATGGCCTAGAGTAGCTACAAAAATTACGCAGAGTGCAGGCCAACAGTCAGTTTGAACCAGCTATTATTATGAGTTACTGGACTTATCTATGACAGTTTAAATTCCGACAGAGTGAGACTGGCCTTATCTGATAACACCGCTACACGACACTGTGAAGTTACGTATTTACTACTTTATGTTTTTCACTCAGTCAGCCATATTTGTGTTAAATTTAAATTCATTATCATTGTTAATCTTAAACATTTCAACTCATGGTTCCTACAAAATAACGTTTATTTTGTGTATTCATTTAAGTTAAGTGCAAATAGGATGTCTTTGAGATTGCAAAGCTCTCACATTGCGACTGTGACGTTATGCGTGCGGCACTCGTTGCTTCACCATTCCCAGCCTCTTCCAATTTAAGTAAATCATGGTATATTTCCCACTTCCATTGTGCGTTTTATTAATATCATTTAGCATCGGGACCCAAATATTTCAGTCATGTTGTATTAAAAGTTGCTCTTGTGTCACGAATGTGACTCGTATGTTGTATCTCTGTGTAGGTATATTTTTTTTTAATGCGGGTAAAAGCCTTTGTCAAGTAAAAATTGTGTGTAACTCTTGACAGCTTTAATTTTGTAAAACGTCCGTATGATTACGTTTTATTCGAAGTTTCAACGACCAACGTGATATATGCACAAGTTATCACACTTTTGTTGCCAACTTGATTTTATGAAGTTTTATAATACTGCAGTCATACTGTTCTTACTAAAAAAATTGCAATAGTTTTAACACAGGCCTTTCTCTGTAGAGCAATGTTCATACTTTTATTGTACGAGTATAAACTCGACTGTCCCCGCCTACCGAAACAGTTACAGCAACCTATATTTGAGATTAGGTTGCAGTAACAAAGATGATGCTTTTGTAAGTGTCTATTTTGATGATTTCACCATTGTTAATTGTTGTATAGATACACACCCACTTGTTATATTTATTATCATTACTTAATTGTTTTAAAAATTTTATAGACGATAACCGAATAGGATAGAATAAGAAACGCTAAGTCGGTGTCCCTTTCGGCAGAGCATGCAAGATAACTATGGGTTTAGTTTAGATTAGGTGTATTTAATGTTTGTTTATTATTCTTGTATGTTGTGCAGACATGTTATTCTTTTCTATTCTAATAATGTAAAACTTACTAGAGTAACAATAAATAAATAATAAAAAACTTTTTCTACATTTTAATAGATGGCGAGTAGTTTTTTGACCTCTTCTTGTGTTGTCCTTGTGTGCATTAATATACCTATAGGTATTATATAAACATTAATAAAAAGTGGCACAGTCTGAAAATAAAACTTTCTATACTTAAATCGAAGTTGAAGCTAAATGTAGTGCAGTGCAACAATTTATAAATACAATCTGCTGACTTTTTCATGTCTAAAAGGACACTCGATTTATACGATTAGTCAATGATATTTTTTAATACATAGAATTGCGATTAGTGAAGTACTTATACCTACCTACTCTAGTTTTTGTAGAGTGTAATATAAATGTAAATTACGCAGTTTACGACATGATTTATTGCTTCTTATAAGAAATTCTTATTTGTTCAGTACAAAACTTAAGTAACGAAATCGGTTCGTGTATAACAAATATGATAAATTACTTACGTCTGCTGACAACTTTACTAGAAACTTAAAAGTAAAAATGTGTTCCACCTACGTTATTTATCGTTCGGCGATATTAGCTTCTTATATTATTTTTTTACTTTTTATTTATCCGTTTTCAAGTCTGTTTTTGCTGACAGTTTTAGGTTTACATTACCAACTACATTGACAGTTGGAATTTTTATATTTAATACTAGCTGTTCCCCGCGGTTTCACCACAGGAATTCGGGGATAAAAAGTACCCTATGTCCTTCTCTGTATCCCAGAAAATGTGTATGCAAAATTTCATGATGACCTGTTAAGGCTTGAAAGCATAACAGACAGACAGATAGACAGACAGAGTTACTTTCGCATTTATAATATTAGTAGGGAGTTGAATGTTTTTTTTATAAAATCGCATAAGTGATATTTGAGTCTACTAAGCTGTTCTCGTCATAAATATTATCTGATTACATTAACGCGGGTCCTTCCGTGGGGGATCGACTTGTTTATAATATCTTGGTTTATAATAATATCGAGGGACGGAGGATTCAATTTATATTTATATATTATTATAAAGTACCTATACATACAGTATGTATATCATCACTATAAAATGCTATATGCTATACTTTCTATAATAATATAGCTTTTTATTTTCTTTTACCTCTTATAAGTGAGTGTTTGCAAACTATAAATAGAAATGCTATAAACTAGACCGTTATTTGTAAACGTACCTATTGAGTATTGGAGCAGATTTATATAATATTTGATTTTTCAGGTACTGAGTTTTATCAAGGAAAGCTTTTAGCTACCCACAAAGAATATTGAAAATATTCAAGCTAAGTTAAAAGTTACATTATTTTAAAGTACGTAGTAGGAAATTTATTTTCGCAGTTTGCCTTTGAATCATCTACATACCTACGCGTCATTTCTCCTTTTTCGTAAAATATTTTAAGTAAATAAAAGTTTCAATAAATTATAAGGCAAAACCTACACATAGTACACAGAGTATAAAGAGTGTAACGTGTATAAAAATGAAACGAAATAACTTTATTGTATATCCACAATAATGCGAAATAATAATACTAGTACATATTTATAAATATAAGGCTACAATTGGCGACCTTATCACTAATAAGTGATCTCTACCAGGCTTCCCTATGTTAGAGGAGACAAACTGACTTAAAACTAAGTGGGTGGCATAAGAAAAATTATTAATATAGGCACTTTAAACATATATATATATATATATATTTATATATAATACACACGTACATACAATAAACAAACATATACAATATATACACATACCATATAATATACATGCATGTGCAATACTTAAATAAATACTTACACAAATACATATATAGACATCAATACATAAACATACAGTGATATATAATTACTCATAGTAGAGTTTCAATAAAAATATACAATATATATAACACAAGATATCAATGATAGTTAAAATATGTACATGTATAATAATCTGAGAGAACACAGAATATGTTGGGTGTGGTCATTTTTAGTTCAAGCTGCTGACGAAATAGCAGACAAAAAGTGACAGGGGTGTGAAAAGTGGATGGGTAGGATCGTAAGCTCGCTAAGGCCTCTGCAAAAAAAGTCGCAATATAAAAAAATTCAGTAGAAATTTTTAAAGTTATATCAGGTGCGAACACTGAACCGCGTGTTGTATGTTCAGAGGAAGAAAAAAACCGGTCTGTGGAGGGTATACCTACCCAAAGACAACATTCCTTTATTATTCAAAAATATAACTTCAAAGAGAAATGCCGTAACAAATATAACATTCATTTGTCAATTTTATGGACTCTTTGCTTGTTTTATAAGACACAATATTCGGTGAAGTTTGATTCTCATCGTTGACCCTGTCTATCGATGCCATAAAGTGACATATCAAGTTTCTGGGATAATCTCTGGGAGATTTCCGGTTCCTTCTAGGCTAAATAATAATTTATCTGTATTGTCTATAACTGTAGGGTAGTAGCGTTGGCTAAACGAAAATCTAAATTATTTCCTTATCAATCATCATAAATTGTCACATAGTGCTTGAAGTCATATACTCCGTAATGTAATAAATAAAAAAAAGAAGTCATAAACTAATGAAGATGAAAAAGAAGTGGATTTCGGCTTAAAGGAAGATTCTTCTTCTTCCGTCCCTGATCCCGTTATTTGGAGTCGGCTCTTTTCACTTTCCTGCGCCAAAATAATTTATCTTTGTTTGTCGGTTCTGGCAATTGGACTTGCTTAAAGTCTATGTTTATGTCATACCAACCCAGGCAACGGCGGTACCTCCATACAAGCCAGAAAGCCCAGCCTGCCTAGCCAAAACACTTGCCACAGAATATCAAATATGTATATTATAATTAGTATATATAAAATGTATAGTATAAATATTTATTAAAATATTTGATATCTACTACACAGCAAGCACTTCAGCTAGGCAAGGCAGGCCTCCCGGCTTGTATAAAGGTACTGAAACTGGACCTAGGTCAATGAAGGGAGGATCATTTCGTCTTTTGACTTGGTCATACCATCTAAGGCGGTTTTCGGTGATTTTGTCTATGCCTCGTATATGTGTAGGTATTCATGATTTTTATCAAGTCTTTCCTGGTTCATGGAATCAGTACCTTATCAACCTTAGACCACGTTAACTGCTGAACATAAGTCTCCCCGAAAAATCTTAGAACTCAAGACGATCGGTCATTCGCTATACCCTCATTCCGCCGGGCCGCAAGGCCCCGATTAGTATCACCTTTAGATTTATCTAGACACGCGGCAGCGTTTCAAGCCAAGTTCAAGCAAAGGAACTAACTGGCTAGCCAGTGCCTAGTGTAATATTACACGAACCACTTGGTGCCACTTTTGACCCTTCTATAACTCAAAACCTCTTTAAAGTAAACACATAAAACTACGTGTGTTTAAATATATCCATAAGGACATGTAGAAGCCCAAATTTCATGAAGCTAGCTCATACGGTTATAAAGATATGAAAGTCAAAAATCGTAAATTTTAGTACTGACTGACTGACTGACATATAGTACCTAAATTTAACCTACTTCCAGATGATCTAGAAGGATGAAATTTGGAATCCAGCAGCGGTAATTGTGTAAGCATAGGAAAAAATCTAAAAATAAAAAAAGTCAAATAATACGTGGTGTCCCCATACAAAAAAACTTGTAATACGCGTTAAACAACCGGCCAAAGGTGTGTTGTTTAGAGCGTATTTTTTTATAATCTTTACAAAAAATAATGATATCCTACCAAAAACATAAATGTCCAAAGGAGAGCCAAGTTCAATACAAAAATTATGCTTGGCTATGGGCTTCGCCGAAAAAATAATGGAGATCTAAATGAGTGCCAAGTTCTATGCAAAATCGAAATATGTATTTAGTCAAGTTTTGGGAGCGGCAAAACTATTTTTTAAAAAGTAAAAATATAATAAAAGATTCAGTTAAGCGCAGAAGTGCATGCTCTTTACTGTGAGGCTGAATACAGACTGACTTAATACAAGTTGCAAATTAAATCATGATTTTAATTCTAGATACTTAATAATTCTAAGAATATAAACAGGGAGTGCAGTGCAGGTGCACTTCCTTTGAATTAGCTGACGGTGCGCTTGCGTGTGGGAGCCGTCAGGTACTTAGGTGTTTATTGTTACTATCCGCTCTTGAGCGCATTGCATAACGATTTATAGGAACAAAATAACATTATGAACAAGTATTAAACTCTATTTCTTTGCTTAATTGGATACCTATAACAATTGCTGTTATTTAAAAATGTGAGATCTGTTTAATAACAAGATCAAACGCAAAATTTACTCATAAAGCATATTGTAACTAATTAAATTGTATAAAAGAAAATTAGTAAAGGTGTGCATGAGGTAAAAGTTATACTAATATTATAAATGTGAAAGTGTGGATGTTTGGATTTTTGTTACTCAATCACGCAAATACGGCTGAACGGATTTGGATTAAATTTGGCATGCACATTGTCAGGGGTACAGAGAAGGACATAGGGTACTTTTTATCCCGGAATTCCCGCGGGAGCTCCGAAGTTACCGCGGGTGAAGCCGCGGGGCACAGCTAGTGTTTTATAAATTACTAACGAAGAGTTTTATGTACAAAAGAGAGATAAGAGACTTTATTAAGCGCCAGTTATTTTTACGCGACGACGCCAAAATTAATTAAAAAAATAATTTAAGAAGCAAAGGATCATATTTACAAACAAAGCGTCTGATTAGAATTTAAATCCTCTTGTCACAAACACGGAGTTGGGATAGGGAAAACCGAAGCAGCGGCGCAGAGCTAGAGGACAAAATGGACCAAAATTAAACGCATTTAAGCTGATAAATATAATAGAAGAGATTCTATTTAACCTAATATTGAAAATGTGGAGAGGTGGTATGGGAATAAATCGAAGACGCAACATTTGACGATAATTTAATATATGGGAATAACGGGGACGGGGAGAGGAGGCGAGTGGCACACGTAGATATTGCGCGTTACACATCAGCGCCTCAGCCTAACGAGATGCTTCTGGAAACATATTATTTATGCCTATAAAAACACTCACAAACGCTGTTAAGTGAATGTTTCTTGTAAAAATACTCCACCAATTTATTTTCCTTTAGAACATTTTTGCAGACCACAAAACTTGTTTTTACTTTCATCGATGTCGTATTTGACGAAACTATTGAAATAAAACAAAATACAAATACTATTTTCGACGGCCCTAGGACTCTTTCTAATTTAAATTAGGTATTACAATTTCATTAAATTGTGAATGGTACTGACAGAGTGGACTAGGTTCTATAAGTGCCTACTGCTTATATCATATGCAACCCACAATCAATTTGTTAAATTAATAGAAGAGGAAAATATATGAAATTTCACATGACATTCTAGTCTGATATCAATAGTTCATTGTCATTCACCACAAAAGAACGTACGTAACGTACTCGTAGGTACCTATGTATGAACGGCATGGTAGGAACGGAATATTTTTAGAAAATGCTTTGTTTCGAACGATCAGATTGAATGATAGGTAGATAAAAAAGAATTTATACCATACGAGTATATAATAGTTTCAATATAATGTGTATCCACTTCAATTTGCAGTGTTAATTTTAAAAAAATCCTTTCTTTAGAAGTCAATATCTAGAAATAATTCTTTCTAGGAAAGTGATTTCATGGTTACGAAAAATTTTTTTAAGAAAAATCTTTCCTCTTTTGTATATAAATCTCCGACAAGTTTTGTTTCTGGTTATCAATACTTAAGTAATCAACATTTCTGTCGCAATACCTATGATAAAATATTTATTAATTCTAATGATATTCGAGGACGAATAATTCCAGTTATTTTCGAGTTTAGGGATACAGTACGAGCTTTGCCGAAGTAAACTAAATGTAACTTAAGTATTTACACAAACAATGTAAACGGACGCACAGACCTGCTACTGCTGCAGCCACCGAAAATTATACATTTTAGGGTCTTTATAGAACACCATTTGCTACGTTATCCCAAAAAAGAAACAATAATAATAATTAATCAATGATATTAAAACTTGTCTGCTTTTTCTGTAATGAACAAAGTAAAACAATCGGGTGATCTTCTAGAACGATAACGAGATGTTTTATCAAAACTATTAAAGAACCATTATGTTAACATTGTGTTACTAAGTACTTATGAATGTAGGTACTTGTATCTGAAGCAAATTAAATTGAGCCAGAAACGAAGTAATTGTGCGCCGGCTGAGACTCATTAACACGGATGAAAGTAATAATGAGTTACGGGTCTGATGCTGATATACCTTTATTCTAAATCATGTACTGTGTTATTAGTGGTTACAAGTGACAGTAGGCAGTTGTAACTAACTTTCACACTATGATTAATTATTCGAATTGCTTAGGTGCTCTGTTATGTACTAGAAACGGTAATACTAGTTGTACCAAACGGTAGTACCAAACTTGGCTAGTTTTAATTACATAAGTCATATTTTTATAAAGTTATCACCTGCGCACATTAGTGCGCAATGTCTAGAGTAGGTATTATATTACTCTAAGTTATGAAAGTGACATGTTATGCGGCAAGCTTTTACCCTTTTTGTAGTAAAATTATATTAGTTGCACTAAACTGGGAGTATGTTTTCGACACCTACATATATCATGATTTTAAATACTCGTTTTATTATTGACTTATATGTTTGCATTGCTTTATTTATTACAATTTTATGTATTTATACCTTGAAATGTTATTGAATTGGACACATTTATTTCATTTTAGTTAGAACGTGTTTCGTTGTGAAACCGCTGATACATTTAAGTACTTACCTAGTATTTGTGTTGCTGAATTCTACGGCGAGTTTGTGGCGAGACGTCGCAGCCGCACCGAAGTCACAGTCCGCACGCCCTCTAAACGACATACAACAACATTCGAGATCGAGTTTTCTATTTTACAATATAACAGGCAAGTTATTTAGCACAGTGAGTGAGGCAATCCAATTTTCTGTCTGCAGACGAAAATCCCGGCCCCACAGCACCAGCATTATTTACTCACGCTATTGACTGACGTATGGAACACACCCAGCGCTCATTGTGTGCAGGCTGACATCATCTGACAACACTACTGCCACTAAGCGTGCTTGGTTATACCTACATCCGATGCTCTTGTTTCATTTATCCTACTAATTTGATGAACATTTTGTACACGCCAATAACTAGGTTACATTGAGCAGTGATATTGCGTATACTAGTATGATACCTAAACGACATTCATAATGATTATTAAACCAAACAAATAAATTTCATATGAGGTAGGTACATATGCCGTGCATTAGATTTAATTTTAAGTTGGCAAAGTATCTTAAAAGTATAAGTTATCATTTAATACGTTTATCTAGGTATACTAATATTATAAAGAGCAAAAGTTTGTGAGTTTGTGACGTTGTAGGGGGTAATCTCTGGATCTACTGAACCGATTTTGAAAATTCTTTCACTTATAGGAAGCTACAGTGATCCTGAGTGTCATAGGTTACTTTTTATTCTGGAATTTCCGCGGGAACTCCGAATTTCCCGCGGGTAAAACCACGAGGGAACAGCTATCTCTGGATCTACTGAACCAATTTTGAAAATTCTTTCAATTACAGGAAGCTACAGTGATCCTGGGTGACATGGAGTACTTTTTATCTCGGAATTCCCACGGGAACTCCAGAGATTGTGAGTATGTAATAGTAGGGGTAATCTGGATCTACTAAACTGATTTTAAAAATTCTTTCACATTTAAAAAACTGCATTGATTCTTAGTGACATAG
This sequence comes from Zygaena filipendulae, assembly GCA_907165275.2. Classification (NCBI taxonomy): domain Eukaryota; kingdom Metazoa; phylum Arthropoda; class Insecta; order Lepidoptera; family Zygaenidae; genus Zygaena; species Zygaena filipendulae. The sequence continues at coordinate 9,046,257 of OU015649.1, forward strand.
GGTACTGTTTATCCCGGGATTCCCACGGGAACTTCGAAGTTTGTGAGGTTATAATCTCTGGATCTACTGAACTGATTTTGAAAATTCTTTCACTAATTGGATGCTACAGTGATCCTGAGTGTCATAGGGTACTTTTTATCCAGGAATTTCAGCGAGTATTCCGAAATTACCGCGGGTGAAACCGCGCGAGTCAGCTGGTTGGATTGACAATTTTGTTACTTAAATAAAACTAACACTTGATTCATCGCATCGAATCACCCTACTGAAATTGTGGTACCATATTGCAGTTACCAATAATATTACAATGTAGGTATTCTCAGAGAACAAAATTTTCATCTATGAAAAACGATGATTGGTTTTCCAATAAGTCCCGAGACATTTTCATGGTGGAAGGGGAATAATGAGTTTAGACACTTCTACGCATGAATATTATTCCTTAACGTTAAGCGACCTGAGATTAAACGGGAAAATTGATTAATTATCTTCTTATTTCTTTTTCTTGTAAACGGAAATTAAAATTTGTGTACGTATATAACTAGGCCGTAAAAATTTATTTTATTTATTTAAAGTAAATATACATTGTTTTTTCCATTCATAATTTCTTGAAGGTGTTAAAAACCAACTTAAATAAATCTATTTAAGTTGGGTAATGTAATATATTAGATTCTTCACTGCACTTAGAATTTTACTTTAGAACCCTTAGCTCTGCCCTGAAATCGAAATTACTTCATGGTCTTAAACAATACTCTTACTATTTTGTTTGGTTTGTTCCCAAAACTCTACTATTTGATCTTCGGTGATTTGCCTATTATGTATATTCAATCTCTCACTGCGATGCGCTCAGGACTCTACGCTAGAATAAAAAGACTGCTCTTAATCTACAGTTTTATTATTAATGGTGAAATACAGCAGTACTTTTCCCCATATTCGTCGCGTGACAGAAACTCTCGTTGGTAGATTTAAATTTTATTTATTGAGTTAACCAACAATTATTACAATAGTAATTTTATAGTATACACGAGAAAGTCTTAAGCTAATATATATTCAATCTAACTACAGGTTAACATCACATGTCCAAAGTATTTAAGTCTATTAAGACCAAAAATATCGAAAAATAGTCAGCATCCATACAAAAGCTGTACACATTTTATATTAAATTTTAAAGCAATATCGGTACAGTATTCAACATATTTGTGCTCTTTTGCCGTTGTATATACATACACACGTTTTAAACACACAAAGCTTAAAAAAATTAAACACTTATAAACTTGAAAGACAGCGCTATCTAAAAATAGGAGAACTTTGTTGCCGCTTATCCAAACGATTCTCTTTCTCATTTTTCTGACATAAACTGTCTCAACATTTTCATGATACCTACCCGTAAAAATCTCATTGACACGTAACTAAGCAGATAGACCGATATGTGACCGGTATAGGCAGCTGTGGTCCGTTCGAATATCAGTAGGGTGGTCCCATTTGTCACGTGTTATATCTGGGAAATAGTCCCGAGTTAGCCGAAATTGCTTTTCTATCCACTGTAACAAATAATAGCAGGTCACTTACGACGTATACGAGTGACTTTCGTGACGAACATTTGCGTGCACTCTACAGAGCAAATTTACAATGATATTTGTATACGTATGCGTGCGAAGGGTGTATCCGGATTTCTATTTCTCTACCCTGAAACTACTTAAGAACTGGAACGAAAATCCTTTTTCTGCGTCTTCCGCGTGAACTTTTTGCTCGCTAGGAAATATTGCGATAAAAGTAACAATTTGTAACTTTTGCTCCAACTCCCTTGGTGACTGGTGTGCAACTTTTAAACAAATTGAATTATCAGGACATACTCCATTTCCCTGATCATTAAGTATAAGATGAAGACGTTATAATTTCGAGGGTAAGCCAATGATAATCTAGCCCCTGTTTTTAAATGAAAATTTTCTATTGTACTTTTAAATTGTATCGTTGGCGAGGTGGAGATTAGTGCACCGTTTTGTAATAATACAACGTCGCTAGACAGTTCACTGAATTAGAGCGGTCTGTTCGCCGCTGCCCTATTGTGCTGGTCGGGAATAATATGCAAATCTTTTATTCAAGATGCTCGGGGCCTCAACAAAATGACATACAAATGCGTCCAGCGTAGGTACATCGTCCAATTCTCAATAGAATTTTGACAGATCTGTAAAAGTCTATAGGAATCATAGTAGAAAAGTTTCATGCTTCATTTCAGCTTTCAATTTGAAGAAGAAGAAGAAAATACCTGTATTTCAGCACAACACACAAGAATTTGATGTTCAAAGCAGAAAAAAATCCCCAAATATTGGTGTATATCGATTGAGGGAAGTTTTGAAAACTTATGTGTGTGTGTTTGTGTATGTGTGTGTGTGTGTGTGTGTGTGCGCGTGGTGTATGTGCGTGTGTGTGTGGTGTACCTACATTGTATCCAACATCAAAAATTGTTGCCGTTCTACATTTTGCTTCAGATATTTTTTTTTGCCGCTGAAGCTAGAGTACTTATATAATTTACATTTAAATTCAGCGATAACAAACATCTTTTTTTTTAATAAACATTGAACGGTGTGTACGTGATCTTTCTATATTCATCGGAAGCAAAAAAATTATAATCCTTTCACAGCTTCGACGATTTCTATTCTCTTCTCATCGTAATACGTAAACGTTTCTTTTTGAATTTTTGTAGAATAATGGAAAATCATATTTCAGAGCGGTACAATAATGACAAGACGTGTTTAATTAATTTAAAAAAGAAACTCCACTCTTTAAGGTCTTGAGTATGACCTCCGCGTACGGGTTTCTTTTTCCTCTCTCCTCGGTCGGAAGTAGGTTGAGTACAATCTAAAAAGGTCATGATACAACAAACAAGTGTCATTGCGATCGCCGAGAATCTTCTAAATCGAAACGTAAGCAAATGTGAATGGGAGAAGTTTAATGAGCCGTTTGTTTGCCCAGATCCTTACTTTAGCAGAGTAGGTAAGTATAATATGATAAGGGAAGAAACACCCCGCTATTTTGTCGCAGCTACGTAGAAGACACGGGTCTTTTGATATCTTAACCAGCTGTTCCCCGTGGTTGCACCCGTGATAATTTTGGAGCTCCCGCGTGAAATCCGGAATAACAGGAAAATGCTCTTTTTTGTACCTCTGACAACGTGTAAGTATGCAAAATTTTACGATGATCGGTTGATTGAGGAGGCAAACCGTAATAAAAAAAACTCACATTCGCATTTATATTATTAACTAAACACATCGGTCTGTTTATTTTATGCATAGGTATAGGGTAAAAGCCCCAGTAGTCAGCCTATTAATGACTTTTTGAAGTTTGAGCTATTGGTATTTCTATACAGATTTCGTCTGACAAGGAAACGTATACCACATCCGTTCAATTAATTACTGTTTATTTTATGCATATAAGTACGTATGTTATTACACTCCTATATTCAAATGTTATTTGATTTTGTATTATTTTAAATAACAATACCTATCTCGTAAAGTAACAAAAGTGATATAAAGTCAAAAGGAGGACGAGTTTCTACATTCTCATCAACGAAACTCAGTTTTATTGACTTTCTAAGAAATTATACCTACCTACTATCTACAAAGGGATGAGATAGGTACGACCCGAAATAGGATTAGTTTTAACGTTTGTAACCATTCTTAGGTAAAATATAAGCTCACTGACTCCAAAGTTATATACCTACTCGGCACTCGCAATATAGAGCTACAGGTATATTAGTATGAAGATTAGGGTAAACAACATATTATTAACGTACCCTCATAATATTAAAATAATAAATACCTAAGATACACAATCGAAGACGCAAATCCTCCCCACAAAAATACTCGTGAAATTTAAATATAAGTATCTACAAATAGGTGTTTAACGTCACCAAACGTTTGTCGGTATCCTTTAAAAACGGCTTTGTGTAGTAATAATAGTAATATTATCACTACATAGTATAAAACAAAGTCTCTTTCTCTGTCCCTATATCCCTATGTTTAAATCTTTAAAACTACGCAACGGATTTTGATGCGGTTTACACCAATAGATAGAGTGATTCATGAGGAAGGTTTATAACTGTATTTTATCCTGGAATTCCCGCGGGAACTTTGAAATTACCACGTGTGTTTTTTTAAAGCAATGGTGTATATGGTATACCTATGTGATTACTTTACAGAATAATACGAGCCTATTTTGTAAAATAATATAGATACTTTGGCAAAACCGAATCCATAAGATTATTCAGTCGTGGCACACTTACCTATCTATATAGAGTGGTAAAAGACATGTTCAACCCTTCCACCGCCATCCCCGTAATATCACGATCTACGAAAGACTCCTGGAGCCTCGAGTAACGTTACTTTACTACCAAACCACTGCATTGACTTTTATGTTTATAAGATTGAATGACAGATATTAAAAATTCCCAACACTAGGAGAAATCATGCCTAAAGCTTGTGATCTGAGGGTATTGACCACGATTCTGTAGCTTTAACATATTAAGGCTACGAAAACCTGGCGGTGAAAGGGTTAATTAAAATATAACAGCTGTTATAACAATCCAAATGTGATGTCATATCGGATAGTGGTTGGGTATTCGCCTATTAAGCTACATCTACATTGGTATTTGGTAGTTCTTATAATAAATTCATACAGTTGAACAGAAGGGTTCTGAGTTCCGCTTCTTCGGGTTAAAGGGTTATTTGTATGCCTATGTTATCATTGGGTATCTTTCTCCTTAAAATTCGTTCCGCCACCAAACTTCACTGCGGTGCCATTAATCATACATCGGCAGTTACAATGCTAGAGACCGTGTAAGATTTCCGAACGTAAAGGGTGGAATGTCAACCTAAATTGTCAGAGTCACTTTAGCGTTCTTGACAAGTATATTAGGTTCAAAAGATAAAGGTGATTAAAGAAGTGTTGGGTTGTTGACGGGTGAATGCCGTACCGAATACACGCGCATCACGTTTGTCTTCGTTATTTCTCACTTATTTCAGTCCCCTTTCAGCATCTATTTTAAACTCTGATCAGAAAACGAGAGTTTTCTAGAGAAGCATGTTTGTTGCGAAGCGGCCGTATGCCACTCGTTATGATGTCCTGCCTCATTTTTGTTACTTTTATTTTGAAAAACTTCTTGTAATTTGTATTCTATTTTGAAATTCATTTTTAAATTATATATTTTATTTTCAATTTTATTTTGGTTATCATTGACTATATGGAGTCAATTAGATCTTGAACGATACACATCAAAATTATTATTATTATTGTACTTTCCTTGTGAATTCCAGTAAAACATCATCCTCCTATAATAACCCCTTTGTTACTTAAATTTACGAGGTAGTCGGAGGTCTACGAACCATGTACGAACCTGACAATTGGCGCCTGACATTTTTCAACTTGGGGATCAATCTAACATTGTAGTAGAAGATAAGATTTTTATTACTAAGAAACTTTTTATTTGCTATAATTATAATAATACACGTCATACCTAATCAAAAAAGGAGAAATGATGTCCTTGTTTCAGATATTTGTACATGTTTAACTTATCAATGTACCTATGTATGCTTCTTGTTGTTTGTAAACAACGCAAATTAAAATCAGTTCATCAGTTTCAGTAATACATCTAAGCTTACAAACTTGCAAATTTATAAACTTACATAAGCCTCTTTATATTATAACTGACTTGCCCCGTGGTTTTACCCGCGTGAGTATCCTACTTTACTTCTTGAACCTTCCTTGAACTTCTACAAATATTTCAAGATCAAAATTAGCCAAATCGGTCCAGCCATTCTCGAGTTTTGACGAGACAAACGAACATCAATTAACTTTTATATACAAAGATATTAAGTACTAGTTGTTCATCGCGATTTCACCCGCGTTAACTTTGGGCGGAGCCGCGGGCAACAATGTATTTGTTGTTTATTCAAACTTCTCTATTTTAGAATGTAGAAATCAATTTTTTGTGTCCCCTATGCTAGGGCATGGACGTAACTTGCTCAAGGTGAGAGGGTAATAAGCCCATAATGCCCATAGTGCGCAATGGTTTAACTTCACAAACGCCTTCGAATTCCAACATGCGCAAGCTTCCTCACGACCTAAAAATTTATCCTTGACGTAAAGTCTGTGGCAGGTAATAGTCAAGATTCGTAAATTGGTCGAAAAAGACTCATCACCTTTTTGAACCTCTTCTCGGCAAAAGCTCGACCGCTAAGCTATGTAGGTATTACGAAATATTTTTGTAATTATTTACAGCCTACTAGCAAAAGCAAATAGATTTCATTTCAGACTAAATTAAATTATGTAAAATAAATATCATTGTGAACTTTTGACAGTAACCAGCCTCAGTGCGCAAATCCTCTTGGATTTAAAAACTTGATTAAGCGTGTTTGCTAACGCTTTCTATTAACAGAGTAATTTCGTCCCATCCTAAATCTATGTGTGCCAATATGCAAAATATTTGGCCATTCCCTAAACCAACACTCAGTTGAACGATAAGTATTGCAAAGGCTACGGAAAAGTTTAATTACAAAACTGAATTTAATACTGTTAAATCCCATTAACGCGTTTGTTTGTTTAAGACACTGTATAGCAGTGGCTAGAGAGGGCGAGTGTTGGCGCAGTGATGACCATCCCTTTAATATAAAATTTTAAACATACCTTATATTTTTATAGAAGGAAAAAGTAATGATGTTGGTGTAGGTTATCTCTAGGCACGACTAAGAGGTAAGTCGGTAACATATTACATAGGCTAGATGATTATCAGTTTCCGCTCAGTGTACCTATAATGATGTATTTATTTTTAAACTAACTGTTCTCCGTGGTTTCACCCGAAATAAGTTCGGAGTTTCCGCTGGAATTCCGGGACAAATACCCTACGTACCCCTGACCCCTGACAACGTGTATGCAAAATTTCATGATGATCGGTTAACCTCAGGCGTGAAAGCGTAACAAACAAACAAACTCACTTTCGCTTTTTTATTAGTAAGGATTAACTGTCATTTTGTTTTACTTCAAGGTTTTTATGGGAGAAAGGAGATTTCTCATTAAGAATTTTCGCGTTTGGTCCTGGCGTTATAACTCTTAAAGTTTCACTTCTTATGCGACCAATGATTTGTTTTTAAAACGTATCAAAGATGAAAAGTGTCAGGCGAACCCGCGCTCGTGGTGAACCCGCGCTTGTGTCTTCTTGTAATCTAGCCCCCAGACAGCCACAACTCTGGTTGTGATTGCATAATGAAATTAGTATTCATAGCACGTCGCCACAATTAACTCGTACTTAAGCTTGTCGGAGGCTTATATATCAATATTAACGACTTACCGCTTTGTTTATATACTATTACTTGCTCTTCGCCGCGATTTGCACCGTAGGTATATTTTTCAGGATAAGGTACATCGAATTTTTTTTCTCCAAATTCGTGTGCAGTGGTGTGATTGAGTCATAAATACTTATATAAACTAGGTAAACATAAAAAAATCACATTTATTACTTAACTAGCTGTTCTCTGATATGCCCGACTCCCGGTATAAGAAGTACCCTATGTCCTTTTTTGTACCTTTGACAACCTGTATACAAAATTTCATGATGATCGGTCGAGTTGATATTTTAGAACCACAGACCAGTATTTAGGTTTACCTATATTTACGTGCGAGCCTGCAAATTGTGACGAAGTAGCTAGTAAGATAAAGCAGGAAACGCAATATCCTTTGACTTGCTCTAGTAAATTAATAATGGCTGTATCGAGTGGCTAGTTCGTAATCGAATTAAATATGTCGATGTTCTGAGCTTAGGCTTCTAGCTGAAGTGTCGTCCTTATCATAGGCGTAGTGTATTTTGAAGTATCTACACTGCGTTGAGTAGGTAATTAATATTTAATAGCCAATAAGTGGTCAAATGACAATTATTCATACTTTAGCATAGAGTCATAAAAGTGTATTGTGATATTCGCTTGGTTCATTGTATTGTTGCTGATTGTAATTTCTTTTATTTTCTGTTAGGGTAGGTAGGGTAGTAGTAAAGATGTTATAACATTAAATCATTGCCGGGACATGTTTCATAATCCCACTAACATTACACTTACCTATATTTATATAATTACTAGCTGCCCCCCGCGATTTCATCCGCGGTAATTTCGGAGTTCCCGCGGAGGTTGCGGGAAAAAGTACTCTATGTCCTTCAGTTCCCGAGGGAATTCCAGGATAAAAACTATCCTATCTTTTAAGTTGGACCATTTTATGAATGGTTACAAAATTTTATCAAAATCCGTTCGGTAGTTTCGGAGTCCATCGCGGACAAACAACGTGACACGTGATTTATATATATTAGATATATCTCTGCCAGATGAGAATTAATCTGCGTGCATTTCGAGATTCCCTCGGGAACGCTTTTTTGTAGTCAGAACATATAGCTATTTTAATCACCATCATAATTTTATAACACCTATAACACATGACATTACAGCCATAAATATGATCATTAGACAAGCTGAGGTTGTTGTGAAAGTCGCATTATTAATATTCCCACCGGCCAGCGTTCAAATCGTCTTTGCTTGTTTCGGGCTGAGAATGCACAATTCCTCTCTTACGTCGTAAGAAGGTTGACCTCTTTTCAGGTAAGGTTTGACTGAAGTTCGGTTGTTTTCATGTTTATATAATCCTTACCACAGCACAATTGATTTTGCCACTTATCAGCTTGTGGCTGAATAAGTATGTATTATCGACTTGTACCTATAGGTATATATTAAATAAGAGTTACGTTTTGTCTTCATTACTTTTAGAGAAATTGATTGGATTACTAACTGGTGCCCTTTCCATTTTCAAGATTACTTTAGGAACTCTAGTATGTACTGGGATGTAAATTCTATATTATCTTGATCTAGGAAGCTAATTATATGGAAGTTTTTGCATGAACGAACCGACGAATAGGTTAAAATAAAAATAAAATAAAAGAAAGCGAAGTTTGCAATAGCTTCTGCACAGGAAGTAGCAACTGGGCCGCCGCGCCGACTAGAGTTCGTACTCTACAGCATATGCCACTTTACCACTTGGCTCCCGACCATGGCTCCCGAACACTATCGACTTCGTATTATGTTTATTTAAAATCAAGACGAATTTATATACTTTTAAAAATGTACTACAGAATTTACTTTCATTTTAAATTATTATTATTTCATTGATCTTTATATGGTTGCCCGCAAATAGGCTCGCGTGAATTTCAAGATTCTCTTTCGGAAACTCTTTATTATTGCATAAAAATATTCTTTTTTACGACAGCGAAGTAATGTGATTACTATATAATGTTCATCTATTATTTACATCTAGTTCATTTCTTCTACGGAAGCTGAAAAGTGTACGAAATTAAAGTATTTTTAGCAACTTTTAAGTATGATCTAAATAGTTCCATATAGCAGGTACGTATATAATATATTATTGAATTAATTAAATGAATATCTGGAGGACAATTTATAATTAAGTATGATAATTCCCACTGTAATCGTAATAATATGTTGATGGATATGTAACTTGGTATACCTATGTAGATGTTGTGATGTGATAGTGTGAAATTGTAATTGTATTGTATATGACTTTATTTATATATATATATAGATACTATAATATAACTTAATATTATCCTAGCGTAATAAAATATAAATCTACATTAAATTTTGCACGTCCAGTAGGGCAAAAACATGCTGGACTAATCTAATTTTAAACCACTGTACACATATATGTATATTGTAACCATGTTTTAAGCAAGTAAATAAATGAAATGAAATGAAATGAATTGAGTCTAAATAACTGAAATATATAAATGTCGTTGACGAACTTTGAAGTTTCTCTAACGTACGAAAAGAGGACACGTTCGCTTAACAAAAACTACAACACTCGCATCACGTTTGTGTAGATTTGTTGTACGTGCTGGAGACGACATTAAACTTTTCGTATCTTCAGCACCTATACCTAACTTAATAAAGTCTGGAAACTACTTACATTTGTCAAATTTTGCGAGACCCCAACTAGAAATTGCAATTCGTTCGTAGATATTTTAATAATAATAATAATAATAAAATTGTTTATTGCCATCAGAACGGTGTATACAAAAAAAAAGAAATTAAACTTGGCCAATTATTATAGGCAAAAGGAAGTGATTCATCGTAAGCTGCTCGTGGCCTTAGTAACAAATGCGTAAATTTACCTAAAAATATAAGTAGGTACATACTTAATAAACGTGAAATGCCTTTTTTGGCAACAGTCGAAAATAATAGTAATAAGTACTTAATTAATTTAAATCTGAAACAGCATAAAGACCTAATAGTACAATTTCTGAATAACCTATTCAGTTGTTAAATCTTACCGATTGTTTGATTCGCATATGGCAGCGTTGAAAAATGTTTTTGGTTCAAAGAGATGAAATAATAAACTGATTATTATTATTATTATTTTCACCAGCTAGACCAGTCTTTCTCAAAGTGGGCGATAACGGCCCCTTGTGGGCGTTGGAGAACTAGAGGGGGGCGCTAAGGGGCCCAGCTAAAAATGGGGGGCGTTGGTGTGGTTTAGGGGGGCGATGGATGATTTGTAATTTCATTTACTTTATATTTTAAAATTCACTTAAATGAAAACCTACCTTCTACTCATTATCGAATTATCAGTTTATATTTCTGCCCTGTATCCCGCAGTTGTACCCTGGACTGTGATCGATCGTTCAACGAGTTTTGATAGCATTCCCATCGTCATAGTATTGTGTGAACGTGGATTTTGCACTGTGACAACGCTGCTTACTAAGAAGAGAAATCGTTTGCATGTTACCGAACGCGGCGACTTACGACTTTTTTTGAGTAAAAATCGAACCTAATATCAACAAACTTGTTAAAAATCATCAAATTCATCCATCTCATTAAATTAGTTTTAAAACTAAAATTTATTGTCATCCCGCTTATCTATACGTATTGTTTCTTTTAATTTGATTAAAATGTTATATTCTTAATATTATAAAGTTGCGTTTTAATTGCTATTACTGGTAAAATGTCTAATTAAGAATGTAAGTTTAAACACCATAACCGACTAATATAGCACACTATAGCTAAATTGATTAAACTAGTGAAATTGTGTTTTTTTAAAGTATTTTATGTTAGAAGTGTATAAAAAATGGGGGGCGCTGAGAAGTTACTGATTTTCAAAGGGGGCGGTAGAAGAAATAAGTTTGATAATCTCTGAGCTAGACCAATGCTGAGATAATTGGTTAAGACATGACTGCCCTATACGAGATTTAGTCGTCCGGAACATTTATACTCGAACGAAGATATCCTCGAGGCCATTTGTATTAAAAGTACTTATAGGTACATAGCCACAGATTACCTATGAGTTACTACGTAAACATAGCACGCAATCTGATTCCAGTTAATGGAATGTCGCAATCGGTAGAATTAATTTTGTGATTAATAGCAGACTTATCAGATCCTAACACTGCAATAAACGATTTGATTTGGACTATATAGACTGCTAGCTGTTCCCCGCCGTTTTACCCGAAATAATTTCGGAGTTCCCGCAGGAATTCCAGGATAATATTCCTCTGTAATCGCTCTATCTATTGGTGAAAATGACATGAAAGTCTGCTCAGTAGTTTTTTAGTTTATCGCGAACATACAGACCGACAGACAGACGCGGTGAAGGACTTTGTTTTACAATATGTCGGGATTACGAAGTGACATGCCGCGCATAATATTTAACATTATACCATATAATACTTCTAAGAAAATAATAAATAAATAAATAATGTACATTGTACTTACGTTCCATTTTTTATTTTATTTTCTTAAAAGTTTTGTATTCATCTGTTTTAATTCATTTAAATATATTTGGATTCGTTAAACTGAATTACTTTTATTCAAACATGAGCATTGTTTATTTACCAAAGCTAGCCGGAGGTTTTCTGGGACCTCTCCCTTTTTAGATCTGGCTACATATTTTCTTCGGCGTCTACAAAATATAACGGGACGTGATCTTATTTTTATAATTGATGGATCTTTGTTTGCACGCTGATTTGCGTTTCAATTAAAAGTGATCCCCTCTGCTAGTTTAATTATACGTAAGTACTCGTATTTTGAAACGTACTTAATGCGTATAATTTGGAAAAAGACACAGAACTTTACAAATGTAAAAATGTAATTAAATTACAAGTTAAACATTGGACCCTATTTGTAAACTAATACGTTAACTCTGTAGTGTGTATGAAGAAATAGTTAAGAAGAAAAATATTATAAAAAAAGAAAATTTTAATTGAATTTTTCATCCTTATTTTGAAGTATTTTTCATGTTATTTGCAAATGTTCCCGTTCGCAACATTGACAGGGTTTAGGCGGGGCTTATGGGCGAAGCAGCGTCAGTTCGCATCGGGCCGTTCACCGACCGCCCGCCCTCCTCGCGTGCTACTTCCTCGCTTTCACTTCCTTTGTAAACTCCTTGTAAAATCTGTATCGCGTGAATTTATAAATAAACTCAATAATATATGATCAGATATTATTGTAACATTTCTGTTTAGTGATTGAATTTTATCAGCATTATTTAGTGCGTGTTAATATGTAGTGAGTGTCCGTTCTAGGTGTATGACAATAATTACAGTTGACGGCTTAAGTGTGCCATGCGGTGAAACGCCGCCGGTGCAGTTTGCACGCCTGGATATGGTGGACCCCTTGAAAATATTTTGGGTCCTAACAAACAGCACTTACCTGGGTATATGTGATTTACTTTTACTAATTAAAACAAGACTTCTCTTAAGTATTACATGGTAGCTGTCGCCATCGGCGCCTTTTATCCTTAAGGTAGATTCTGAAGACCAGTTTGCATACGAATTGCAATAGATATTTTCTAACACTACGACTGCTTTATATTTTTCAAAAAAAGCTTTTTCAGATAAAATTTACGCGGAAAATAAAAAAAAGATATTTGATTCCTAAATTATTAAACTTTATGAGTCGAGAATAAGGCAAGAGTTTATTAGTAAAAACGGTCTTATTATGAGATATATGCTGGTATTAAAATTATTATTCTCCCTTATTATTCTCCTTAAAGCTTATAGCAATGTAATCATTCTTAGAACACTACTAGGTAAAAATTACGTGCGTGACCTTACATCCGTATCCATATCCGTATGGAAGTACCCACTTTGATTACGTTATTTACGATTGTTTTTATGGGGCCACCAGATTTGACCTGCGAGGAGCTTTCTATTTCTTTAATACACAGTTTTTCTTTCATTTATTGTGTTTGTTTTGTTCTTTTCCGTGATTTAAGACAGAAATATATTAATGAGACTTAATTTATATCGAAATAGTAAGTTCATAATAAAGCTAATGCTTTTGTATTATATACAATAATATATTAGTAGTTTCTCTATTGAGTAGATTTTAAAAAGAATGCTTCTCTAAAAACAAGAATCAAGTAAGAATTAACTGAAAACAGTCGTTCACTTAGTCATAATGACTGTATTATAGACAATTTACTATTTTTTCTTGTTCAATTATCTTATTCTCTATAATAGAATCCGCTTCTCCTGTCAAAAAAAAGAACTCGGAAGATGTTATCACCGCGTAGGCTGTCTTTCGTTCCACTTGTGTGTGCAAGCGGTGCGATTGCTTTTTTGTATTGAATGAATGTACAAAAAAGTCTTTATGTTTTTAATATCTTTTTTTTTTTACTTACAAAATGAAAAATCTTTACATATGATAAAATAAAGTCGCTTCCGCTGTTTGTTCGCGATAAACTCAAAAACTACTGAACTTTCATGCGGTTTTCACGAATTGGTAGATAGAGTGATTCATGAGGAGGGTTTATATTTATAGTTTATCCTATAATTCCCGCGGGAACTCCGAAATTACCGCGGGGGACACCTGGTATAGGTATGTTATAATTTTTTTTACGATACCGATCTATATCTACGATGTAAAAAATGATATTTGATTGTTACCCACTCTTTCGCAGTTGCGTATTATACTTTATCACATTATTCCTTCGAGATTTAGTAGCGAATAGTAGCAGTATCTCGATGACTTCCCATGTGGTATATAAATGGATAGTTTGATCCGCTAAGGACGTAGGTAGTAACGAAGAGCTTCCATCTTGATTAGCGGTTTAAGGGCTTCTTATTAGACGGTATAATGTGCTAGTTAACTATTTTTTTTGAGTCCGGTTGTAGAATTGTAAAAAAAATTGGACACGTATTTTTTTTCTTTTTACGTAATCAAAAAATAACGGCGATACATTGAGTTGAAATTTCACCTGACGTCGCTATCCGGTGCAGTTTTTATGGGACCCAAATAGCGGCTAATGAAACGAGCGGACCCTAAACTTTAATCCGCTTATATCTATGTATATTTTCACCAATTTAAAAAGCAAAAAATACGTGTCCATTATTTTTTTATTTTCTAACTGACGGACTAATTAGAATTTTGATTTTCAAAAGTCGTCAACATCCCTATTTTCTATTTTTGACACAGGTAGGTACATCACGTGTTCTTGCGCAAATAATTCAATCTTGAATTAATCAACTTCACATAGGTCATACTGCGTTTAGGGACTGACAGAAATAAATAAATAGAACAATGACAAAAAAAAATCGCCGCGCTGCATCAAAAAATAAGTACCTATAGGTAAATGTGAAGAAAATTCATCTTTAATTTAAAACTTCATGTAAGTTAACTATTAAATACTATTGAATGAAACATTTATTTTATTTTGAAGTTGAATCAAATTTCTGTAGATTTTTTGTAATTGATTGTAAAATTACAACGGCTTACCACACTTCACGATTCACTATAGGCAACTATGCCATTGCAATAAAAGTATGTATTTAACCATTACGGCCACTGACAATGAGTGTTGTAACTTTTGTGTCTCGCCTTACCTTGTCATGTGCCATGGTCACCTATATACTTACTATTGAAACTCTTCAATTATTGTTCTTTCAGGTTTATGCCCGCCCAAACACTAGATACCTACATTAGGTGCTTGGCTAATGCATCAAACAAATGTACAACTCGGTGGTTCACATTGCTAAATTACGTACCTACTTAGTTGAATTCATTCATTAGAAGTTTCATTAAACTAGATTTCAGCACAAGTTTAACAAATTTTCTACACGTTGGCAACATCGGGCTTACGTACACTTGTTGCCTTCAAAACTTTACGCTGGGCATTGTTGTCTGTTATGAAGACAGATTGTAAACTAAAAGCCAGATGATTGTCCAGTCGGTATTTGTACGGCACAAATTTTGTACGTAGTACCGTAATAGCACAGATAATATAATACTATAATGTAATAGTATGCAAGCTTATTGGTATGCAAGATATTTCAAAATGTTTTTGGTCTAGTGGTAAATGAAGTGGATTGCTACGCCAGGTGTCGCGGATTCGATCGCTGCGTCAAGGATTTATGTGACGAAAATGTTTGTTAAGCTGTCCTAAGTCTGAGTCTTTAGTATGTAAAAAAAAAAGAATATATTAAGTGTTATTTGCATTATTAATTTTGTATATTAAACAACGTGTTAATGAATTAACTAAAAACTAGAAAGTAGTAAACCATGTTTTAATATAGGTTGTATTTTTTAATTTTTACAAGCCCATGTCTAAATTATTTATACACGTAATACATTATTTGGCGCGTACACCGCCCGTAGCAAAAAAATCGAATCGATCATTGACGCGTAGGCGCGGGCGTAGCGCTTGAAATTTCGTAGACCTCCTCCAAACTAAGGTTAAATAACTTTAAAACTATTAATTTTTTCGGCATAAATTTTATTTTAATCATATTATTGTTTATTCTCTTTAATGGGGTGTATCAGGTTTTTAGTTAAATCATTAACACGTTGTATATATGTATCTATAACTGAGTATAAACTGTAAAATAGATCACACCTGCGGGGTGTGAGCTTCGTCCCGCGAAGCTTAGTGAGCGCGGTGCCGCTTACAGCGCTATATTTCTAGTAAAACAATAACTCATTCCCCGAAACTACATGTTCGTAAACGTACCTAATAAGCGCGTCAGCGCTGTCCCCATACAATTGGGCAATTCGCATAAAGCGAACGAACAAGTACCTTATTAAATTGCATAGTATTCAATAGGACTCCATTCAATATTATTGGAATGGTCTCTAACGAGATGCGATTATTTCAGCTAGGTACCGTTATGTACCGTAATCTATATCTCATAGGATAACAATATTTTATGATAACGCAAAAATAATGATCGCTAATTATAGATTTTCACTTGTAAAGGATTATTCGAGAAGAGGGTAAATAGGTATCCGGGATGACTCGGTGACGTAAAAACTCAAAAAAACACGTTCGGATCAGATGGCCCTGTTTCACTAAGGAATACTAGTCCGACAGCCCACGTCTTGTTTTCTCAGTGACTAATAACAGACTGAAATCTCGTGAGTAGGTTCAGTTCGACGAGACGCCCAAGCTTTTCACCTAAGAATATTTATGGTTATGGTTATGGTTATTGTCTCCAACTACTCAAAGGGTTAGACTTTGATTCATTGGCTTCGTTTAAAAAAAACTAGAATGACCCAACGTCAGAAAATAAAAGTTTTTTTTTATTATAACGAAGTTCTTTATCGCACGGTACGGATGAGGGCTAAATGTGAAATAAATTTTCCGTCACAGCGTCATAGGTGCGCGCTTATTGATTAATGGTTAATTGTTTTTGGAACGGTTATTATTGGTTGCTTATTGGTTTTTTCTTTCTGTTCCACGACACTCACGCATTTTTTTTAATATATTATACCCAAAGACATTTGTAATGCCGCCCTTTATTTGAAACCTTTTACTCGTTAACAAACGAAGGTGCGTACGTATACTAAGCTTATTATTTCATAATAGCTGGCCCGCGTGATCTAACTCTGTTTAGTCTTTTTGCTATTAAGGGTTAACCATTAACCCTGAAATAGATATGTTTCTTTATTCGTAAACAAGAGCTTAATTATCAATTTCCATGACTCTAACTTCATAACTAACCATGCTTCGTATAGTATGTACATTTTTATATAATCTTCAGACTTTAGTATACCTTCGGCTGGGCGTGTGAAATGTGTGAAACAGGAAGGAAGATTCTTCATATTATGTATATAAAGATTAAGATTATTGATTTACCTATAAATATCTATAAAATCGAAGTGTACTAGTATCTAGTGAAATATTTTTATCGATATCGAACTACAAGATATGTTTTAGTTGAATATGATTATTAATCTACTAACTGAAATAACGTTAATACAACATCATGTACCTACTTAACTCGTAATATTCACGAAGCGTGTAGATAGATAGGTAGTAGATCTAAAATTAACTTCCCTCTTGTTCATGAAAAACAGTTACACGAAGTTTTTACTAAAGTTTTTTCCCTTTCCCAAAACTCTAATTTTTAGTACAAAACTCTAGTTTTTAAGTACAAAAAGACACGAATCAGGATTTTAGTTTTGCTACCACTTACTCATATTCATGAGTAGGTAAATAGTGTTCTTTATTTCTTTGAGACACCTCAAAGGACTCTGAAATTATTGTGACGAGCAGAAATTAATTGAGGTAATTATACGAATGTGGCAGATCACACCGCGTTTAGGCGAGCGTAAAACGTGAGTTAGGGTGACGACAATACCAATAAGGCGTAATTACACAGTCTGATGATGATGACACTTAATTATGAATCCAAAATTCTACGTGAACGAAGTCACGAGAATAATAATATTTACTTTCTTTATAGGTAGGTACCTCCATACCTATTAGTTCCTAGGCGACTGAGCTTCACAGACTGCGCCAGAAGGTCTGCAAACAGGGAAAGGTGGCGAAGGATCGTGAGGAAAGCTGTGTCCGTCCCTGCCACCGAGATAGACGCCTCAATGTGACCACGACCGCTCTGCCAAGAGCGAGACGAAGAAGAAGAAGAAGAAGAAGACTGAGCTTCGAATCGCGTTTTGTTTCTTGGCCTATAGGAGGCTAGAACTGCCCCACCTCTCACTTTTGAACCTGTATATCAATAAAAGTATTCAATCAATAATATTGAAAAAAATATATAGTAAAGTTAAGGATATACACTAAGTCCTATGTGATGTTAAAACACGATTACTAAAAATTTTCTCGATAGAAAAAAATCACAAACTTCCCTCTGATTTATACAAATAAACCGCAGAAGTCAATGAATCATTTATCCATACTAATTAATCTTTGTATAGAAACTCAACATAATACAATACGTGTACTATGTGATCTCAATTGAAAATTATGTTTTTTTGTTTTTTGTTAGAAATTAAATTCTGATATATTGCGAGTTCACCGCGTTCACCGCTTGAATTCAGTCGCGCTCCGGCATTCGAAAGGGGAACCCGCGTCGCTTGTCGTCTCTTACACCGACTTATCACCTAAGAAATTAAAAGTGCAGTGAAATGGGAAATAATCGGAACAAGAAAAAAAAAGACGGAATTGGAGAATAGAAACCGCTAAAAACATGAATAAAATATTAAAGTAAGTACCTATCTACGTATATATATAATATAAGTTATAAAATGTTTGTTTGCACCTACCTACTTTGTGTCTGATTATGGTTTGTTGACATGAAACATGATTAAAAAAATGAAATAGGTAATGTACCTATTTATAGTAGTGTGATGAGCAAATAAGTAAAGTAGGTAGAACTGTTACGTAATCGTATTGTTCCCACCTAACTACAATACATTGTTCATTTTCAGAAATAGACAAATATTGCTCGAAACTGACTGTAATAAAGAAAATGTACCTGAAGTGGACCTGTGCCCGTGAGTATCATCTAGCTAAGTAAATAAATACACAAATGTTTTCAGAAATAGAGTAACCACAGGTTCTTAGGTACTTACCTAGTTCACTTCCATGTCCATGACTGATTTTCACAATCCAAAAAGTTGCGGGTTCGAATCTCTGCCTGGTCGCAAGTTTTTTGCTTTTTTTTTATTTTAGTATAATTTGTTTAGTTACTATTTTTTTCTTTTATTTTTTAAAAGTTATTTTATTATTACTTTATTGTTATTTGTAGGTATACCTAAATATAAACTTTTTTATCTTTTTAGGAAAAAAGGAAACTCGTTGCAGAAGAACAAGATGAGAACGTCCCAAATCTAGGAAAAAATAAAAAATTCGATCCTTCAACAAGTTCAAAGTGAGTTTCACCTAGGTACCTATGTACAGGGAGTACATTACACTACATATTATGATGGCTTCATTCGGATCGCCGCGCGCGCCGGCCGGCCGGTTGTGTGATCGTGTATTTACACTTTGCACATTGCATTGCACCACAGCACCATGCGAAAAAAATATAGTCTAGGAGCTTCTGGTGCAGTATGGGTGCAGTAGATAAACTAACTAAACTTATTTAGTTAACCTAACTGTAACCTAGTTAGCTAACCTGTTTCCTTGTTTTCATCTGTTTCTTGTTTTCTCCATTTTGTCACTTTGTTACCGGTAATCGAATTTGATCAAGGTATAGATACATAATATGGAAACAGTATTAATCTAAGCGTTCTACTTATGCCGAGCAGTAGGGTTTCTCCCTGATGTGAAACTCAGATCCTGATGATCTTGATATGGGACCAATGGGAAACTATAAGCTTTCAAATAAAAAAAGAATCATCAAAATCGGTGTAGTTTATCAATCGATTTTACATGTACATACACTTATAAAATAAATAAATGAATATACAAACATACAAATTGTGAACCTCCTCCTTTTTTGAAGTCGGTTAATAATAAAACTTGCTCCTAATGTAAAAACTGTACTTTTCTGAAAACTGCATCAAAATCAGTTCAGGCAGATGCATGATAATCGCGGACAAACATACATACATACGGTTCAAACTCATAACCTTTTACAAAACCTGCTCTTAAGTGTAATAAATACTTTTCCGAAAACCGCATCAAAATCGGTTCAGTCAAAAGCAAGATTATCATGGAAAAACATAAATACAGTCATACAAGTCAAACAGAGAACCTCCTTTTTTGAAGTCGGTTAAATAAAGAACAACTGGTTACCTTATTGTTTAAAAGCAATCTTCCGGGCTAGGTATTTTACATTTTTTATTTATTTAAAAATACAGTCATTTTACTGTTACTTACTGTGATTGTTACAATAAACAAATTGTATGAATAAATTTTTCTAGTAAATTTACATAGTTTTATTTAATATTGTGATGATATTGTGTGATAAAATTTGTGCCTGAACTCCGGGTCTATAATGGTAGAGCTTGTCTAATCTGAAATGACGTGCGCAACACAACCTCCCGCTATCGCTTGCACCGCAGTTTATTGTAGTACGAGGAAAATCTGTTAGATGTCGTTCTAAGCATTATAATTAGTAATAGTAATACTTTTTAAAAGATGGCGCTTTTATAACTCAAATGTCGTAATTACACAGAGGTGAGTCAGGTAGGGTGGGACGAAAGAAAGCTCGCGCGCCCAAGGTTATTGGCGTCGGGGAGCCCCTTAAGGGGCCATCGGGTCGCTAAACTCCAACAAGTACATTGTTTCTTTCCATTTTTTGCCATCATTTCTTGAAGTAGGGAGAATGGAAAAAATATATGGTGGAGTTGAATAGTTTATGTATCCATTTTGATAGACCGATACACGATTTAAATAACTTCGCTCGATAGAAAAAATATCCAAACATAGCCAATTTTTGACACTTTGAATTCATTTTATGACGAAAATTATATAGAACATGATTTTGAAACTTACACGATATATTTTATCGCAAACCAAGTAATCCATTTCAGAAAAAAAAATCCATGTCAGATGAACATAACCTTGCACCATTGAGTACCTCCACCAAATATAGGTCCTCTACACTGGTGGGTGCGTAGGATAACTGATCAGTAGGGGGAGCACGAATTTTTTCGCTATCGTCTAGTCGATATCGTTGTAATGTCAAAGCGTTTTTTTGTATGGAAAATGAACGACAATGGATAGATGGCGCTGTTCATTTTCCATACAAAAAAAATGCTCGATATCGACTAGACGAGAGCGACAAAATTCGTGCTCCGTCTACAGATTAGTAAAAAAAATCGATAACTCGGAATACTCGAGCGCGTCAGATTAAGATGGTGGGTTAATTACATGTTGAAAAGTGTGTATATGAATAATCTGACGATTTGAACCAGTGGCATGCACGTTGTCAGGGGTACAGAGAAGAACATAGGGTACTTTTTATCCCGGAATTCCCGCGGGAACTCCGAAATTACCGCGGGTGAAACCGCGGGGCACAGCTAGTATATACAAACCTTCCTCATGAATCCTCTATCTATTGGCGAACCGCATGAAAATCCCTTCAGTATTTTTTGAGTTTATCGCAAACAGACAGACAGATAGAAGCGGCGGGACAGATAGAAGCGGCGGAGGACTTTATTTATAATATGTAGTGATTGCAAATAAAGTTTAAATTAATAGGCACTTCTTTAAATTAAACTCTACAACTCTACTTTCCTCTAGTTCAAGGCCTAGCAGACAATACGTTTTTTATTCGACTTTTTATGACACAAAACTGTACATTTAATAATATTATGTTCTATCTCATGAAATTCACATAGCCATGACCTTTGATTCCTTATCACTAACAGCATTCTCTGTCCATAACGTGTAGTGTAGAGCATTTGACACAATCCCAAATGCCCTAGATAGCGCAAACTAATTATAGTACTAAAGTATTCTTTACGTACGTTGTCCATGTTTTTTTTTTTTTCGAAGTGAAATTTTTTTAGCTGACGCGACGAAAGTAATTTCTGTAGCGCGAAACCAGTACCCTAGTTGTAGTACTAATATGTACTGATAAGCGCATAATGTGTGTGACTAATTCGTACTAGATCATCTCTCATTTACATTTAATAAATCGAATATATTGTTATTACTGTTTTTGTCTTCATTATACTAACGTTTATTAAGTTGCGAGGGCCATGAAAAATACCTAAAGTAGCAGTTAATAAATGATTAGTATCAAGTGTAGGTATAATAGTGGACGTCTGTGACACACGGCATTACATTAACTATTGTCCACAGTTTATTCTAGAAAAATTGTACTTCCATTTTGAATAACATTTAGAATGAAACTATCGCTCTAGGTGTATATATCTAATGGCTACCACTATATTATATTAAGTCCTTATGGATATAATAAAGACTTATATCGCATGACTTAAAATATCGTGTAACCATCACCAAACTAATATGAGTTGATAATTTGTCGCTTATATACAAAGTCCGAGTAGTGAATCGGTGAAGGCCACCAGTCGGACGTTTGAACCCCCGGACCCCGGTTCATCTGACTTTTTCTACTCGATTTGTGTATTTCATACATGGAGTGCGTTGGTAAACTACAAATATTGATTCGAGCTACTGACAACTGAACGCCACTCATAATGAGAGCAGCCAGCGCGAACCAATAACCAATAATAATCGTTCCAAAAACCAATAAGAGTGCATCTATGAAACCGTAACCGAAAATTTCGCCCCCCCCCCCCCCCCCCCCCCAATCCATGGAATCTGTTAATTTATTAAAAGTGTGAATATTTTAAAGTCATTACTACTAAGTACGTAAGTTTGTCGTAAGTTAAGCACCTCCTTTTTTGTAACGGGAATCTATCTCAACGTAATAATTTTGAAACAAAATGATTATATTTGAATAGGATGCTCTAAATATCAAAGAGAGCTGCAGGCTCCTCAGCTCCTCGAGCAGACAAAGAGACCTTGTATTTTATGAATGTGCTGAGAACAATAAGGATAAAATATGCCCTACGAAAGTATATTTTGCACAAGGACAGTTTTGGATTAATAATTCTTTATTGTTCTCGCCTCAGTAAGCAGGCGCTAAACCAATTATTTTGATTAAAACTCTGCTAAATGGATGCCTGATAAGTTTTAGTTTAGTTAAGTTTTGTGGTGATTCCACTTCGACAAACTTGTTAATATTCGAATTTATTATTAACGAATACAATCGAATACAATATTTTTTTCTGTGATATTGCGTGGTAGGTAGGTATGTATCAAGCAAAAATGACATCAATCAAGTTCATTTATAAATTTATATTAGCTTTACAGTTATGCTAGGCTACTGTAAAACAAAATACAAGCAGAACAGTGGATGAAAGCTACTTAACCAAATGGGCATACGTGTCTATTAAAAAAATAATAGACACGTTTTTTTGCGTTTTCGAATTATTGAAAAGAAATTTAGATAAAACGCATTAAAGTTTAGAAGTCGCGACGTCATAACTAAGTATAAATTGTACCTAGTGTGATGTCACTCGGAATTTCAACTCAATGTATCGCCGTTATTTTTTGATTACGAAAAAAACGGAAAACTGCGGGTCCAAATTTTTTTATTAATCTACATGACAGACTAAAAATAAAAATTTCGTCATCATGCCCATTATAATATATGTATAGGTAGGTAGGTAGGTACTCATATTTTACTACGCGCGGTTTTCAATCCATCCATATCCATTGATCTAGACTAGACTACCTGCACCTAAAGCCTTTTACTGTAGGTACACACCATTACCTAATGCCTCATTAAAAAAATAAAAAAAACAATAAAAAAACAAAAAAATAAATAAACAATCTCAAAAATATAATAGAAAAATTCACTTTTTATCGATAAACAATAAAAAAGCAAGTGAACTGAATTGGCGGACTATAATAACAGTATCATCATTCCACACCCTTCCAACTGTCCGCATGACATTTTTCTCGAGGAAATTCTTTCTTTCATATATAAACATTTTTGTCATATTTCTCACTTCCTTCTCGAGTTATTCGAGTTATGCTCGATTGTATTCCGTATGTGAGATCTATCTACTTGATCTACAGAAAATTGGGACGTTTCCTTTGAAAAATATAACTTTTCGGTTCGACAGTGTATTATTTCGTCAATTATTTTTTTCTGAATGAAATGAAATGTTCAATGCTTTATATTGTTACGATTAATTTTACTGATCTTTCTGTTTACAACGGGAAATAAGCAATCTGCACCTATCGGATTTTCTCGAATGGGTTCCATGACGTACCTATCGGAAATGACCGACATCACACAAAAACCGAAAAACACCTTTGGGAAATCAAGACGCGGTATAATATAATAATATGATACTGGTCTATCTACTGGTACAGCTTTCACTTACGTCGTGGTTATTGGCTTCTTTTCTCTTTGTGCTTGTATTACATTAGTTTGTATTTTTTATCTGCCCTTTTATCTACACTGATATCATAGAGAGGTAAAGTGCGTAAATTTGTAAGTTTAGATGTAGTAGATTATAATAATCTCTGGAACTACTGAATCGATTCAAAATCTTTAATCATATAAAGCTTCGGTATCTCCGAGTAACATAGGATACGAGTACTTATGCTAATTTTGTTTCACATAGGACTTGACAAAACCTTACGAGTGAAAAAAGACATTTTTAATCGATTATAGTCATTCAATATTGGTATATTGTAGGTACTGTTAGTTAACCAAGTCTGAAAGGTATACCTACTTAGTATTTAGTTAAACATTGGGTATTGTTTTAGGGAAACAGTTTTGATTATAATCCGAGCAGTAATTTAAACTTTAAACATGATTTGTTAAAGTATATTATGAAATGTTTTAGCAATGTCGGATTGTTGTCGTTCTAAAGGGATGATAATTAATTAATTACTTGCATAACAAAAGTTTCGCGAGTTTAGAGAGAATGACAAACTGTCGGGGCACATCTCATCCATCAATCCAATTAAGGAATTTTACACTGGACCATTAAAACTTTGGTGGCCCGTTCGGGAAGTTCCTTGAGCGCAGAGCATCAAGCTTTTACTGCGAAGCCCCGAAGAAGCGCACAAACCGCGGCGCGGCTGTGCTTCCGCTCGCCGCACTTGTTTGTTAAACATATCTAGGCACAACTAATTAGCGCAAATAGCGGAGTGAAAAGAAGAATTTGAATTTTGAACTGTCAACAACTAAGTACAAACAATTAAACTAAACGTCGATAACGGAGAGATAACGTCGATAAGTGGAAATTAATTTCATTATGTTGCGTTACCTACTCTTAAATTGCTTGCGATGTTCGTATCTAAGTTACCCGTATCAAAATTTGAAAAACATTTTTCAACCCATTTTGTTTGGTGACAATGCTATTATTATTATTGTACCATCGAACTGATCTATATCTTAACTCACTGTATCTTAACAATTTTTTTTTCATTTCTATCTAGTATTTGTAGTTTTTTTCCGTATTATAATTGTAACAAACATCATAAAAAAAAATTTACGACTAAAAATAGTTTTCTGTAATACTTACTAGCTCTGCCCCGCGGTTTCACCCGCGTTAATGTCGCAGATCCCGCGGGCATAAAAAAAAAATTACGACTAAAAATAGTTTTCTGTAATACTTACTAGCTCTGCCCCGCGGTTTCACCCGCGTTAATGTCGGAGATCCCGCGGGAATTCCAGGATAAAAAGTACCCTATGTCCTTTTCCGTATACCTCTGACAATGTGTAGTATGCAATAATTAATTATATTTCACCCGCGTAATTTCGGAGATCCCGCGGGAATTCCGCGATAAAATGTAGCCTATATAATATATAGATAGTAATAAGCGAAACTGCGGGATCAGGGATGATCGATATGACGTAATAAGCGATCCCGTGATGCGTGCGGTTTTAACCAAATGATTACACATTCCTGTCGTGTAAAACGGACGTTCGACCTCTACATACCTACATACAGTATATACAATCGTAAATTATGAATTGCAACTCGCTACTGAATTCTTTATTTAAAAACAAGCTACCCTATGAAATCGAGAGAAAAATCATTCTTGAGCTGGGCTTCCGATCGCGCTCACTGGAACGGAACAAGCCCCATTTATCTTGTAAAGTAGTTCGGGTGGATCTGTTAAGACGATCTAAGTAGGAATACGTTGGATTTTCGTGAATTTGGCTGCAAAGTCTTGTTTAAATCCGTTGGAGGATAACCGTGCACCGAGTGACGTATCGTCTCAGTTGCCACGGGCGAGGTGAAGCGTCCTCGGGCCTCGCGCGCTGCCTGCCAACGACACCAACGTGCGGGCACGAACCACTTACATTGTACCCTTCAATAAAGAATTTCATTATAACCCGTGCACCTACCTGAGTGGGAATTCACATGTCGCACCTATACATCGGAAATCCAATAAGCTTTTCTTTTCACTACACTATAATATTAATGCTCGATCTCCTAAACAATGAGTACCAGATAACTGTAAAATATTCTTTATTTATTTATTTATTCATTCTTTATTGCACAACAAGTACAAAATGGCGAACTTAATGCCTTGCGGCATATAAAATAAAATATTGATATACTTTTTTGTAAATTTAATGTTTGTCACAATTTGTTTGTTTACCGTGCCGAAAAACCGACTCACGACACCTAAAGTAGCAGTCACAGTAGCATTCTTTTAACAGTGCTACGGTCGTATGTATGTTCGTTATTTAACCATCTTGTTTAAAATTTTGATTTACTTTATAATATAAGATAGTAAATAATAAAAATATGTAACAAAATCACCCGAAAGGAAAAAAGAAACTTAAGGACATTCCAGTTTCCGAAATGTCTGCGGCGTCGTTAGGCCGCCCTTTGCGTCGCTGATTAGTTTTTATATAGGTCTCCGAAGCAAACTTTCCAACCTTTATTTAGTAAAGTTTCCGGGGAAATCGTGACAAGTTTTCAATTACTCTCAATGAATTTACTTTCATGGGCACTATCAATCTTTGTGTAAAGTATTTTAATGAAGTTGGAGGTTGAAGAATGAAGTAATATATAATATAAATGCTTCGTTAAAATTAAATAGGATTTGTTCTCACAACAAACATCGCAAGCTACTTCTATACTTCTTACATATTTGAACTAATAAATTCTTATACGTACTTTACTAAAATTATAATATACTAAACTAAAATTATATTATGAAAATGCAAAAGTGTTTTGGTTGGTCTGTCACGTCGCAAGAGAACAATGGAACGATATGATTTATATGTCTGTTGGCTGATGTGATCATGAAGACATTTTCTTTGTACAGAAAAGTAGTCACCTGGATGTGAAAAAAAAGCTTATTTTTATTCCAGAACACGAAGAAGTTCTTAAAAGGAATCCTGAAACTCACGAGATCTTATTTATATAAGAAAATACGCTTTGAGCTTATGTATATACCACTTGATGATTTCGATCTTTAAATTATACAGGCTCCGTCGTTCGAGTAACAATATCTCAAGTCAGTATCTACCTAAATTTAACGGTATAGAGTTTGGGATATCCGGATCCCCGATTATAGAGCGCTGGCAACTCCCTAATGCGTCGGCACACGGTCCAAATCGTTGAGATAAAACATCTAACAACAGTTAGAAGTATCAGTAATGTTTGCTAATAAAGCCTCCAGACATTCCACCCAGCGGGCCCTAATTTATCATTGTTAGAGTTGCCCAAAATGAAAGCAATTTTCGTCTGGGTTTATTTATACCTAGTTACGTCTTTGAAAGTGAGATTAGTAAAATAACAGTAATCAAACGTCAACTAGAAAAAATCGATTCTTGGACGATAAAAATCAACGATTGGAATTTCTTGTTTTTTTACCAGCAACATAATAGTATTATACAAAATATATATAATCGTAATAACAATTATTGTTTATATCATGTTCATTTTCGGTTTCAAATAAATTTTTTGTACACCAACAGCGCGATAAGCACCATAAAATAATTGTCAATTCCGTGAAACTTGAACTTTATCCAAGCTTAAATTCTCTTATATTCGATCTTACGCCACGTTCTAAAAAGTCATATATTTTAAGAAATTTATTTTATAAAGAAATCGATGAAGTTAAATGTAAAAGGGGGTGAATACAATTTCTGGCTAGTATACTTCTGCAGCATTTAAATTTGACAACCAAAAATAGATACGAATCCTCCAAATATGGCTGTTAGTGTGCCCAGATAGAGTCCTTTAAAAAGAGGCTTAAAAACTTCGAACAGTGTCCAAAAATATTTTATTTGCTTTTGTGACAATCGACCTCCGATATCAGATGATCACCAAGATATTTCGCTAATTGCCATGTGTTTGTTAACAGTGACCAAGTTCATCCGTATCGGCATTGCGGACAAGAATGACAACCCGCCGTATTTCGACAAGGAGCTGTACGAGGCAGAAGTTGATGAGAATGAGGACATCCAGCACACGGTGCTCACCGTCACCGCCAAAGATCACGACGAATGTGAGTACTTAAACTATTACAAACATTGATGTATTCGAAAAAGGAAAGCAATTGTGACCACTTAAACGATATTTAAATAATATGCATAATGCATATATATTTCCTGTACTCTCGTACAAGTTGCGATAACCCTTCAACATAGGTCACCAGCGGCAAATGCTAATTGGAGTCCTTCTCTCCTATCCTGCTTCTCCCAACACCTGCATTGCAAAGAGGTACTATGGGTATTGGGTACATTTTATTGACACAGCCCGGTATCACAAACCAGCATGAGTCAGCTGGATATCTAAAGGCCTCTTCCCCTCCATGACGACTGATCTGAGCTATACCCTCAGTATAGCTCAGATCAGTCGACCCTATACCTGTAACATTCACTTAATTTGAACGTTTGTGTGAAGTCCACCATCGGCAATGTGCCCGCGTGTTGGCTTTTTGCCCATACACCCTCAACGTAAGCCTCTGTTCTAGCAGTGGACAATAAGAAATAATATCTGGGCGACCGAGCTTCGCTCGTAGCAACCTCTGTTGTTAAGTAGAAAAGCAGTACCAAACACTCATTTTTCATTGCCTGAAAACACCGACAAAACGACGTTTTCTAAAAATTAAACCTAGCTGGATCGATTAATCTATTATGATAGATCGTCATTTTCCTAGAATAAAAATTATTTTTGTGATTTTGGTTTAACGCATAGGTATTTTGTAAAAAATAAAATGTTGATTAATTATTTCTTTAAACACGTAGGGAAAACGGATTTTATAAAAGTCATTATAGAATATCAAGTATAAGCACTTTACTTGAAATAGGAACGTTCAATTCAGATTACTGACGTCCTTGTGGCGATTAAGGTACCTACTAGTTCTAATAATCCCGGTAGAGGTAACTTTATACAGCTTAGAATACTCTCAGGAAATACGCATGTATACCGAGTAATGTTGGTACATATAGGCCGTATGATAACCCTGGAATTGAATTGTTTTAAAATGCATGTATTGTAAGTACTATATTTATTCACGAGGGTATTAATGTTTTATCATGCACCAATAAAACTTCCATGGTTTTATTTTTAATTATTTTTTTATTATTATTATTTTATTATAATTGGATATCTTGTGAGCTTGTGAGCTCTTTCGAATACCAAATAATTATCTAACGAATTGAAAAAAGTTGCGATGAATCCACAGTGATTCAAGGAGCCTGTTGATAAAAGAATAATTTTATTACTTGGCAGACATCTAGAATCTGTTACTAATGAACAAAGTTCATCGTGTAATTGAATGAAATTTTTCTTGATAAAAAAATCTGCATTCTTTTTTTTAACAAATAATATTTAATTTCCTGATCATGCAACTTGGCATAGGCAGAAAGCTAGTATACATATATTTTTTAAAATACTATCACAATTTGAAATATAAATTAATAACAATTTTATAATAAAATTGTTAGTTCTCATATTTAACACTGTTTTTCCCGCGGTTTTAACCACATCAATTCCCAAATTCTCTCAGGAAGTCTTTGTATCGGGATGAAAATTAACTCTAGGTCCTACTTTAAGATCTAAATTATATACCGACTTTTCATCTCATACAGAACTCTTGTGGAAGTTCTGAAACTGACCCTAGTAAAATCATAAGTAACCAATAAGCAAAACTATTTTCAGCACACATTTATCGCCGAATATGTCAGCACTACTCTTTAAGCCGATCGTCCACCGCCAACTAAACTAAGTTAGTTTAGCTTAGCTCGCAAAGTTAAGCCAGTTTTTCATACATGTGCGTCCACCGCAAACTATGAAAAACTGGCTCAACTATGCGAGCTAAGCTAAGGCTTGGCGGTGGAAGATTGGCTTAATTCTATAAATCTTATCCTTTTAGGTGCTTCTCTACTCAATAATCCTCGATCGTCATATCCAATCAATACAATATATTTCGATCTATAAAGGCGATCGTGACTTTTACACTGTGATTATATTATATTACATATCTTTGACCGAATCAACCCTATTGAATTTCTTATCGATCGATGGTTATATTGACTATGCCGATTCGACGATGCCGAGGGGAACATTTTTAGTTTCCCTTGTTAATAATTTTTTATCCCAACGTTATGAACACTCGTGAAAAAATGGTAAATTGAAATGTATTGTTAGTACCAACGGCATTTGCTACACGGCATTGCTCAATTTGCTCATTCAACGAAATTGCTTTTGCCCAGTCAAAAAAGTAACGCTTTCAATTGAATCATAAACTTACTCTGAAGTATACATGCCTACCAAAGTTTCATTTTAACAGATCTATATAGTTTTATACCAAAAAAGAAAAAAATCGTCGCGTGCTCGTCCTTTATAATTGATTTAAGTATCTCTCTTCTTCGTTAAATCGTAAAGATTATACATTCAATTTGTGCTCTCGATAGTATAATTATAAAAATCTATACTATAATAAAAGAGTAGAATCCGCGATTCTGTATATTGAATATTTAAAAAAAAAATTGATAGGGGCGATAAAAGAAGAGTAACCAACCACAAAAAAAGAGGTTTTAAAATTATTTTCTGTCTGTCTGTCTGTCTGTTCACGATAATCTCCGAATCTACTGAACAGAGTGTTATGCGGTTTTCTTAGGTAGATTAAGCTTAGCCTGGAGCTACATATAGGCTTTGTTTCATTCAAATCGGATGTCAGAAAAAAAAGTTGTAACATAAAAACTTTTCACGCGGGTGAAACCGCGGGGCACAGCTAGTATGACATAAAAGCGCTCATTTCTCTTGCGTTGCCAGTTTGTTTTTACATTTTACTTTTAGTAGGTGTCAAGTTAAAAGTTTAAATTATTATTTGTCTTTAAAATTTTCTAGATCATTCGCCAAAACATGAACGAAATTGCAAATATGCATTAACAGTGCCAAATCGCTTTTTTGCACGATGTTTGGCACTTGCATTGCATCACGAACATATTTTGGTACCCTAGGTACGTAAAAAAAATTCGGGTAGAAACTACTTCAATAGCATCGTTATTCTATACACAAATGTATGATCTCATATAAAACTACTTTCACGTTCAGAGTTTGATCGATGAGTTCGCACCGTGATACGTTGTGAATCGAGAATTTCGCATCCACATCACTGGGTATACTCCCCAGCCACTATACAAAACTCCGAATCTTTCTCTACCATTTCAGCTCGTAATGACATTGAAGTAACAAATTTTCCCTGAGCACTTAATGAAATATATTTCAGACTTATCATCTCCGATCTGAAATAACGAAAAAAAATTTTTCAGGTAACCGGAATTAATTCCCGAAAGGCGTCGCGCTGACTGCGTATTTTATGCCGCCCGGTAGAGCCATTTTCGAAGGCACCAAAGAAATTGAAAGTATAATAAAATTTTCTCTCACTACATCGTAAATCTCGTAACGTTGTATGTCCGGCCGTTTGTTTTCGGCAAACATAATTCAATAATGAAATTGATTTTGCGATATACGTACGATACGCTCGTTTTTTGTAAAGGAACTAGATTTAATAATCCTATTTTTTGTCCCAATCGATTTCTGTTAGTTTTCATTTTATTTTAAAATCGACTTCGTAGATTTCCCGTAAGTAGGTATGTATCTACACAATGTTGTATATTTATATAGCGTTACATTTTTATATCATACCAGCTGTTCCCTACGGTTTCACCCGTGTGAATTTCAGAGATCCTGCAGGAATTCTGGAGTTTAAAGTACCCTATATCCTTCTCTATACCTTTGAAAACGTCAACGTCAATGCCAAATTTCACGATGATCGGTTGAGTAGCGTGATGAAATATTTTTTCGACACTTTCAACAATCGTTATGTTTCAATCAATTTAAATCGGTAATGACGAGTAGGGGGGTGCCCCTTTGTGAGATTTTGTTGAAAAGCAATAAATGTCCAACCTACAATAAATTTATAAATATTTAATCTGTATTTCATTTAAGCAAACGTGCTTTATCCTAAAAAGGAACTGCAGTTTCGCAGTATTACGGCCCGGGCCAGGCAATAACATTAATACGCCAACGTACCGTGTAACGTAGACAGAACAAAGAGGCGGGTTGTATCACGTAAATAAGAGTACGTGCGCGGTTATTTTTAAACGTTTCGAATTTATATAATATTAGCTATTGCATATTGTTTCTCGCCTTACCTACACGCAAAGTGCATCTCTTTATTATACTTCTTAGTAAATAGACAAATATGTATAAAATACCAGTAAATATAAATTGGCAACTTCAATATTTACCAAACTGAACACTTCTAAGCTATAAATTAGGTCAAATACCGCTTTAATAAGTTGTCTAGAGAGTGCACATTGCACATACACATAAATATATTATGATTCACAAAGAATTTCTGCAATAAAGAGCAATAACAACCAACTAGTGCAGCACTTCATGTTATGGTCCCAAAAGTTTTCAGTAGCAGTCGTAATCTGTTGACTGTTATACATTCAAGTTAACATCGCTGTAGAGTGTAGGAGCTGTACGGAACTTTAATGGAAATAAACGCTTCGAATTTTTCGTACCTACTGCCTACTTGTATAGAAAAACTTATACCGTGTATAAAAAAGGGAATTTGGCTGTTTTTTCCACAGTTGAACTTATCGCAGCTGTGATCCGTAATATAAAATAATATTTTGCATTAAGAAGATTGAATGTTATTGGGAAACTAGCTCTGGAATAAAAAGTATTCTATATTATGTTGGCCTAGGACATATTAAGCTCATTTCATCATTCATTTCAATCTGTCCTTAGTAATAAATGCGAAAGTGAGTTTGTTTGTTTGTTACGCTTTGACGACTCAACGAGTCAACGGATCATCATGAAATTTTGCATACACATTGTCAGGGATATAGAGAAGGACAAAAGGTACTTTTCATCCCGGAATTTCCGTGGGAACTCCGAAATTACCACGGGTGAAACCGCGGGGAACAGCTAGTAACTAATAGTTACCAAAAAAATAACGTAACGTTCGTTTGTAAGTACGAGTAGGTATATTCAGGGAGTTCATAAAATTTTTGCTCTGAAAAAACCAAGACGAAAAGTTACCATCTTTGAAAATAGTTCATTTTGTATGCAAATATTATGACACCGGCTCCAATCTGAAGATTTAAATTCCGAGGCTTTGAACATTAACATAAGATATTCATCAAATTCACTTCTGTTAACCCTCATGATGAATGTTTGGTAAAATGAAAGCAATTATTTAGCTAAAGTTATTGTATTTGGACAAAGCAGGTATTAGGGCTTGTCATCTTCAGTATCTATATTTTTATAGCTGTTATAGCGGCAGGCTGTAGTATTATTGTTTTTTTTTAATTTTTAATTTTAGTAGTGTTCAATAATGAGTTTATTATTATTACTGTCATCGGCCTTATGTGATTTATACCTATTTCATAGTGTTTTGGGCTAGATAAATATGTATAGTGTTTAAATAGTATATTATACATCTTTTTGTGGAGCCTTGCGTAGCTGGTTTAAACTTCTGAAAAAAAAATAAACAAAAAACAATATCTAAGTAACAAGTGACTAAAGAAAAAGACTGTTTGGTTTTTTTTGGACGAATAATACTTAAGCAAATTAGGTGGAACTTGAGTCTTTTACTCAATGTAGTGCTATAATAAAAAATAATAATAAATTTTATTGTTATTATTATAATGAGTATTATACACCATAATAATTTTTATTAAGTGGTTCTTTCTAACTGCGATGAGAAAAGTCCAAAATAAAAGAACCAACGCAAGGAAATTATGTAGGTACCTAATAATAGATACAAAATGACAAAAGTACTTAATATTTAGGTATACTTGCCAAATTAAGTCTTACCGATGAAAACTATGTATTTTTTTTACCTACTCGTACGAAACTAGGCGTAGGCAAGTTAGTAATATATGGGAGTAGACGTCATCTAGGAAAGGAGTTTCATCCCGAAGTTCCGGCAGGAATCTCGAAGTTCACGTCGCGCGTCGGCTAAACTGCGGGGAACAGCTGGTATACCTATACGTATCTAAATAAAAATCATAAATGAAACAAAAATACTTAAATCTCTAGTGCAGCTTTTGCCCCCGGCTTCGTCCGCTTGGTAGTTTCTTCCATGAAATTTCTTCCAAGAAAACACGTTATTCCATACAAACTTTGCAACCCCTTTCCACCCCCTTAGGGGTTGAATTTTCCAAAATCCTTTCTTAGTGCACACCCACATCACTTAAGGAATATTTGTGAAAAATTTCATTGTTCTAGACCCAGCGGTTTCAGCTGTGCGTCGTTTGATCATGCAGTCAGTTAGTTTTTTCTTTTATATTATATCGATACTAATATTATAAAGAACAAAAGTTTGTGAGTTTGTGGCCTTGTAGGGGGTAATGTCTAGATCTACTGAACCAATTTTGGAAATTTTTTCACTAATAGGAAGCTGCAGTGATCGTGAGTGTCATAGGGTACTTTTTATTACGGAATAATAATAATATCATTATATTTTCTATGATTATGGACCAAAAAAACATTCCTGTCCATTGTATATAGTAGGTAAGTTTAACGCTGGTGTTGTTTTAATCCAATCGAATTTGTTTAAAATTTTTGTTATATTTGATCGCAACCAACGGATACTGCTCGTTGGCCTGATAGTCACAGAGAAAAGATACCCTACGTCGTAGTGAACTTAGTATTAAAATGTCGAACCGTCACCGACAGATGTCGCCAAAGCGTCTCGATTCTATCTCACTTTAAAGCTTCTTTCTTTTCCTCCGTTCCGAGAAAATTAAGTGTTACGTTAAAGTCTTTCTAGCGGCCCTGACTTTAAAATATTGACCCAGCTGTATGCAATAGGTATTACCATTTTACATATACTGTGATAAGTTCTTCTTTATATATACTTACTACTTTTATATATACTTCTTTATATTTTCACAAATATAATTATTTAAAGTGTTACCTACTCTTTCTATGATCATTCGATATTTAATGATGAGAAAATTTGGTAATTTTACAGCTTTCTACCGGTTCTAACCGATCAACCAGAAAACATTTTGGAGAAACTCCGGTGGCGTCTTTATAACTCACTGCTATCATAATTTTTTTTACAATTTTACGATAGCAATTGAATGCATCTCAGGTTTTTTAATGACTATTTAAAAAATTACGAGAAATCTTTTTTGAAAAAGGTCGATTTTTAGTGTAACGTTAAATATAAAAAGATACCTACTGGCGCAAATAAATTTTAATTTTCTCATGGTGCAAGTTGCAAGTGCAATATTAATCTGTACGAAAGCTTCATAATCCATAGAGCATTTAATTAAATCACTACATAGTATAAAACAAAGTCGCTTCCCGCTGTCTGTCTGTCCCTATAAACTACGCAACGGATTTGTTTTTTTTAATAGATAGAGTGATTCAAGAGGAAAGTAAAGAGTATATAACCACTATGAAGGAAGGTTTATACGTATAGTTTATCCTGGAATTGCCGCGGGAACTCCGAAATTACCTCGGGGGAAACCGCGAGGGACAGCTAGTAGGTAATCAATATAAGTGTAGCCATTCGCTTCGTGAACTCGAACTATAAACTGACTGTTATGTCCTTGTAAAACTGCTTCAAGGACAATTCTTACTACTCAACCGTTAACAATTATGGACCTCTCGAGTATTGTTAAGAGTGAGACCTAAAAGTAAAAGTATTTTTTACATCGGTGTAAGTCTCAAGAACTATAAATACTTATTAAAACAATTATTTTATAACTATTTTTGTATTTGCATTTATCAAAATACGTAATATGAAACGCCAAAATGCCGCTTTTTTCACCTGCCTATAAATATTAACTCACTATGTTAAGATTTAAGAACCACGAAGAAGATAATATATTAACTAGAAAGGCAATGTAGGTTGGGCAGGCGTGCCACGGTTGCAAATGTTCTAACTTACCCAAAACTTTATTTCCTGGCATCCCAGATACTTATATTTTCCACAATATTTTCAAAGCTGTGTATTTTGAAAACAGTGACTAAGTAAAACTGTAACCAAATGGCGTTTGATACTTTTCATCACGTTAGTAAATATTTTTAATTTATGTGCGTGACGAAATAATTTTGTGTAACGGACATCACCAGGTGACACGTTTTCATTTTTTCTTTTCATACTAAACTGAGTTGATGATTAGATTATGTAACATTTATTTCTATCATTTTATGGTTGCAATTAAAAACATGGTGGTTTTGCGGTTACAATATGCACATTTTTACACTCACAATATCTAGCAATCAACCAAAATAAACATACTTCAAAAGTTAAACCAGTCTACACATTATTAATTAGGTAATTACAAAATCACTATTTTTCTGATTGAAACTGCAATATGAATGCAACAAAAGTTACATAATTGCCCTGGGCCCTTATTCACTATGACCAATAACATTCCTTGCCCATAACGCGCGTCCCAAAAACGCATTTCCAAACGTACAAGATTTTTCATGCCATAAGAACCGTTGTAAATGTTTTTTTTTGGAGTAAAACTTTTTTGATTATGAGAGAAAGACAGTCTTTGCGGCGGTCTTATCTTAGCGCGGCGTGTTATGGTCATAGTGAATAAGGGCCCTGCATTGTTCTGTTCTGTGGTGAGAACACTTATAAGAACAGTGCAGTAAGAAATCTATACGCATAAACAGACGTTTGTTTTCCATATTTACAAGGATCGTCTTCAAGCTTGAACAATGGATGTAGGAGTAAGACGGTTGTCGATTGCTAATTGCTTAGTTATCTGTCGTACAGTAACAATGGGACGCCCCATTTAACAGTAGGTCTGGGATTAAGCGTCGGTGTTTATATCGGAACAGATCCTTCGCGCTCGTTACCGCCACGGTCATTACCTTAACAAATGGGGATTACGTGTATTTCACAATTGATTGCCGTTTTGTCTAAAATTCCTTTTGCAGGTGAATGAAATGTACGGTTGGACTTCAATTTAATCAAAATATGTACAGAGCATGTGTGATTGATGATTTTTAATAGTAAAAAAAATTTAATAAAAATAGAAAATTTCTTTATGTCACTGAACTTAGAAAAGGTTTGTCTTGGACTTTGAAGAGTCGCCGAGAGATTATATGGACCTAGTGCTGACAAAAAGTATAAAATTTAGGAGGTGTACCTAGGTACCTACATAAGGCTTTATATTATCTATACCTACAACTTCTGTGGACCTTCCGGAATATACTAGTTCAATCAATGAATTTAAATTAAAATGTTTGGGTATATTATGTCTATGTCGCCTATATGTCATCCGCAGGTCCCAATTCAAACAGAGCTTATACTATGGGTAGGTACGTAGGCGCGTTTTTAAGTTCGCGGAATGGAGGGGATGAGAGTTAGTGGTGGATATGTTTTTAGCTGTCACGTATTCTGTGACTTATTATTAATATAAATGCCAAGTTTTATCGTAATTAGGTCATTAGTATTTGATATATCGCCAATCAAGCAACTCAATCGGGAAGAAAATTGGAAACATGGAGAAAATCGAACACCGCGCCGTTATAAAGTTCTTGACAAAACAAGGAAAGTCTGTTCAAAACATGATGGAAGAGATATCATTGGTTTACGGGGAATCTTGCCTCGGGAAAACAATGATTTATAAGTGGCATGGACTTTTTAAGCAAGGCAGAGAGTCGCTTGAAGATGATCCACGGCCGGGACGGCCTATTGATGTGACCAATCCGGAACATGTTGAAAAAGTAGAAAAAAATATACTGGAAGATGCTCGGCTGAAGAAGAAACAAATTGTAGAAATGATTGGAGTATCGGATACAACCATTTTTAAAATCCTGTATGATCATCTTGGAATGACCAAGGTCAGTGCAAGATGGGTGCCGAGAATGCTCACGCCGCCGCAAAAACCGTACCGTAAAATCGTACCTACTAGACGACTAATATTATAATTATATGCTTTTTGTAAATAATATACAGGTTACAGTCAATGTGATAAATCCGGTGAAAGTAATTAATTTTTCACAATAACTTTTGCTGTGATACCTACTGGTTGACTCCATAATTAAAATGTAGAGCACCCTGACATGAGGTTAGGACTTAACCTAACCTATTATAATATTGGACTCAAATTCGCAGAGCTCTTTTCTGTGTGAACCGTTAATTGTCTTAGGCGCATCTGCACCGGATCGCGCTTCATGGTCAGGCGGGGTCATGGCGGGGTAAGCCAAGTTGACATGCTACAATCTTTGACGCACGGAAAACATAAGTAACGAATCGTCATGTTACTTGATTGAAGTTTTCTATTCTAGTTTTCTATGCGTTAACGATTGTAGAATATCAACTTGGCTAACCCCGCAGTACAAACCTAACCTAGCCTAGCGTGTCGGGGTGCTTTCTATCTTATTCATGTAGTCGAACAGTAAAATAGCAAAGTTATTGTGAAAAACTAATCACTTTCATCGCATTTATCATGCATTTATCGCATTGGCCGTGACTCATTTGAACATACTAAACTAAATAACAATTAATTACATTACCATGGACCAATATTACCCCGATTTTGCAATTAATTAGATCGGATCGGAAAATTAACTTAAGATATAGTAGTTGCTTTCTATCCGATTTCGAGTAGACCGATGAGCTGCTGCAATAATAACAAAGTAGAAAAAAAAATTCTCGAGAATTAATTAAGTACCTATATATAAGTTTAATATTATTACATTATATACCTACGTACATTATTATTGTGAAAACGTGAAAACATATTTACCTTTGAGTTTGCGAGACTCAATTACGTGAGCAAAGTTACTTAGTCTCGTCGTTCGATAATATTAATTTGTTACGTCGTTAAACTTTAACATCTTATGATTTGCTTGATAACTAGGATAAATCTTATTTCATCTTTCCGACAATAGAACACACAGAGAAACGCTTATTAATTTAATGATGCTAATTTGCATTATTATGTGGAAACTCGCAAACCATTTCTACTCTGTACAATATTTTTTCTTTCCCTTTGAAGTCTTGGAAAAATACCTCGCGAACTTTCGTTTGTAAAAGGTCGTTTGACATATTATCGTAGTTACAGTAGGTATGTTTATTTTATCGATAAAAAACTATTTGCTAGTCTTTATGGTTAAACAAACATGTTAAAAATACACCGAACAATCTTTTTCTTACTAAGTACCCAGAATGAAATAAAATCTATTGTTTTGTGCAACCGCATTAACCAATATGGCGTCCGCGTCATTTAAGGCGGAAACATATTATTGTGTCATGTCGTATTGTATCGCGATAGAAGTAGGTATATCGGTTTCATACACAGAATGCAATAAAATATTTTTAATACAATTGTTCAAAAGTGCTATATTACGTAGCTGCAGTTTAGCGTGCAGAAAGTTGACGATTACGCTTTAGTGCTTTTTACTTTACCAATTAGAAGAAGAAAAATCTGGCAAAGATAATCCTCCAAAGAGCTTTTAGTTTCAATTTTATCTACTCTATAATCTTTCTACGTAACACGTAGATATCATCCTTACTAATATTATAAAAGTGAAAGTCAGTTTGTTTGTTTGTTAGTTTCACGGCTAAACGACATAACCAATCACCACGAAATTTTGCATTCACGTTGTCAGGCGTACAGATAAGGAAGAAGAAACTACATTAAATTTTGCATACTACCTACACTTTGTCAAGGGTAGATCAAGGAAAAAAAAAGGATAGTAAGTACTTTTATCTCGGAATACGCGGGTGAAACCGCGGGGAACAGCTAGTATATAATATATCCAGCCGGCCTAATCGTTTTACGTCATCCTACATCTAGGTCAAAACTATGTGGCAGAATAACGAGCTTATCGGTTATTCGTCTAAATAATTCAAGTATTTATACAGTACCACTTCGATTGATTCTTCCCTAATTTGCGCAGATGATTGGATTATGTGATACAGCTATGTCCTATGTATTTCCACTTACAAGTGGTAACTAGGCGATAAGGAGCAGCCGCTTCTAGCAAATGATTGGCCATTACCACTTTAGAGACGTACCTACCTATACTTATACGCTATCGCTCACTTGTTTTAAGCACCACTTGCGGAACATCTGTGAATGTGAGGTACATTATGAATATGAATCGGTAGATTTATTTAGATAAAGATCGCAAAGTGATCGGCAGAATTTCAGGCTATTAAAAATCAAGAATCGATTTTTTAAATCGATAGATAAACAGATTGTCTATTCATGTGATGGATAAAAATTCACACAAAACGTGTTCTATTTTTGAACTTATTCTTTGCGGCTAACAAAGTAAATAGAAAATTATGTGGTTTAAACTTTGTGTACACTTCGGTTGCAAATGCAATAAATATTATTAGGTAGGTACTATTGAGATAATCTGATGACGGAGCGGAGCCGAGATGTAATGACTGAAATTTCCTAATAGCAAATGATAGAACAATCGAATTTTAGCTAGTTTGTTTTGTTGCATTGAGTACTTTTCATTTCTTATGATGCCAAGGGTCTGAAAAAGGAACCAGAAGATTGCCACAGGAACTCTCTAATTGAAACTGCAAAGAATCGAGTGTGGGCTTTCATTAGGTATTATAAAGCTGTTTTCTTTTTGTTAAACATTCATTTACATGTTTTCATTATTGTTGTCCTTAGATTGTCCCATTAAAAATCACACCTAATAATCTTGAGTTTTCTCTCTCTTCAGAGTTTATTTGATTAACTGTCTATAATGTCATCGAATCAGTCGTTCGAGAGCTGTCAGCGCACCGCGCTTTTAAACTGTCTGCTGCATTGGTACGCCAAAATTAAATAATTCTCTGACCAATATCGCACAACGCGTTCGTTTTTTTTTGACGTTCAGGACCACCGTAACCTTACAGCCGCATTAGGTCGACAAGCTTATCCTCCAAGGACGGTTCAACGATGGCTTGCTCACTTCAGACAAGGCTGAATCGAATTACGGGTTACGCTAACTGGGATCAGCTTCAGGACGCTCTTATTGAAGCTGCCATACGGGAAGGTTTTGAGAGGGGCTTGTTTCAAGGTTTGCAAAAACTTTCAGAGCGTTGGAATGCTGTAATTAATAACAAAAGTGCCTACTTGTAATAATAATGAAATACCAGTCAATAATTTTTTTTTTCTTTTCTTTTATAAGTAGGTATAATAGTTTTCTTAAATGTCATTTTGAATGGGAAATCTGATATTATAATTTTTTGAGTTAAGTATGCACTATACATATCGTCTTGTCTTGTCTCGTTGTTATTGACGTTAGTCGGAACGTTAATGTTTAATTTAGGTTACTTCAAAGAAATGTGATATAAAGGTTTTCTCATTAAGGGATCTGAAATAATGTTCGCATTTGATTCTTTATTATGATTGTCGTTGACGTCTTTTGTACTGAATGAATATAAAATATTATTTTGTGGAAGAAAACACCGCTACACTGCTCGAAAGTTGATTTTAAATGAGAAAAGCGTTGAAAAAAATGATTAACATTAATTTGTTTTGGTGATTTATGTTTATAATTTTGATTTGGCCAAAAAAACTCATAATATTCAAAATCCTATCTCTGCTTCTGATTAGCAGCAGTTTAAGCTGTACACAATACAGCAGTAGGTATCTAATGTTTTCTTATTATGAAAATATTTATTTGAGCGACCGAAAATTACTCGGAGTGATGACAACAGAATATAAAATTATTAGAAGTTTTGTTTACATCGAATGAGTTTTGAATCCCGCAATAGGTCAAGCCTGAATCGCACAGTAAATTGTACAAGAATTATTCACATAAGATAAAAATAGTACTTATACAACGTGTTAAAGAATTGACCAAAAACCTAGTTACACCCTATTAAAAAAAAATGATTAAATTATGTCGAAAAAATTAACAGTCTAAAAGTTATTCAACATTGGTTTGGAGGGGACCTATCTACGAAAAGCAAATCAAGCACTAAGCCCGCGCCTACGTGTCAGTGACCGATTCCATTTTTTTGATACGAAAGGCGTACGCGCTAAATATTGTATTATAAACAATTTAGACATGGGCTACTAAAAATTAAAAGATATAACCTAGATGTTAAAACATGGTGCGATCAATTGCGCAGTCGATTCTGAACAAACTACTTTCTAGTTTTCAGTCTATTCATTAACACGTTGTATAACTAAGTTTGGAAATTCCTTGCACATTAAACAAGTATTGTTTTCGCATAGGTATATCTGTTGGCTTACGATGTTTGAAATATTACGCTGTTATTTTGTTTCAAAGTTTGTTAAACAGCATTTTGAACTCAAGGTGACAAATTTCAACGTGGCGCTTACGAAGACATACTTATTTTATATTGATACCTTAATTCGGAACGGAACTTTGTTTTTCTGAACAAACGTTGAATTGTGACGTCAACAAAGTAACAAAGTTATCCAACGTAAATTGAAATCTGCCAGACAGCTTCTTTAGGTTACCAGCCGTTAAACTATTATAAATTGTATAAATACCTAAGTCTTTGCCTGCACTCTAGTAAGAAAATTTAGAATCCTAACTAATATTATAAATGCGAATGTGTGCAAAGACAACGTTCTAAGACGAAGCATATAAGGTATCATATTTTGTTAAGTTGAGATGCCGTTTAAGAAGTGTTAAACAAACAGTAGGACACAGGATTTTTCCAACACATTTCATGTTAAATACATGAAACTTCTCACAATATATTTATTTCAATGTTTTAATGTTCAATGGTTGTTTGTTTTTTCGTGTTGTGCTGGAATAAATGTAATTTTCTTTCTTTCTTTCAAATGCATTCTGAGTATACCTACATAAATGAACATTGCCAATTAAGTATTGATGATGCTGATTAAATAAAATAAAAAATCTTTTGGAAAGTTAAAACAAAATAATTATTACCTACCTATGTTTCTGGGTAAAAAAATAATTTTAGATTGGTAATTTCACGTTTTTTATCTGCAAACTAGCTGTGCCCTGCGGTTTCGGAGTTACCGCAGGAACGCCAAAATAGTCTAATTTCTTATAACATCAGCTAACTAGCAGTGAAAGTCCCGTCAAAATCAGTCCAACCTTTTCGTTCCCGTAAGAACTTCAAACTTCTTTATAAGAACCTTCTCCTTACAATAACAAACAACAAAAAAAGAATTAGCGAATTGGTCCAGCCGTTAACGCCCGATGCCGCGACCAAGGGAAATAGGGATTAATTTGTATACATTTATATAGATATAGACAATTAGAAATTATCCTACTAATATTATAAATGTGAAAGTGTGGATGTTTGGATGTTTGTTACTCAATCACGCAAAAACGGCTAAATGGATTTGGATGAAATTTGGCATACACGTTGTCAGGGGTATAGAAAAGGACATAGGGCACTTTTTACCAGGAATTCCCGCAGGAACTCCGAAATTAAAGCGGGTTAACCTAGTAAAATTGTGCATACTAGACATATAGCGTATATTTATCCCGAAATTTCCGCGGGATCTCCGGATTTAACGTAATTGAAACCGCGGTGAACAGCTGCTAGTTTCATATAATTTTATCCAGTGTTTTTGAAGAATCATTTAAATAGGACATTAAAAATAAATTATAACGAACTCAACTCATCTTAAAATGAATTGCTGTTTGTTCGTCTCGCTAAAACTCGACAATGGCTGGACCGATTTGGCTAATTTTGATCTTAAAATATTTGTGGAAGTTCAGGGATGGTTTAAACAATAAATTAGGCTACTTTGGGGTCTCTGCGGAAATTCCGAAATTCACGCGGGTGAAACCGCGGAGCACAGCTAGTCTCAAATAAATATATTACGTATTTTCGAGTTTTTTTTAGCGATGTCGCCCGTGTGAACTGCGGGATTCCATCGAAAATTATTCTTCTGAAAATATAAGTAGCCTATTTCCTATATCTTATATTATATACTAGCTGGTGCTCGCGGTTTCACCCGCGTGAACTTTCGACCCTTGGAATAACAGTAATGACGTTAGATTTTTTCACTCTCTTAAAACGTAGTGGTTATATACTCTTTGGTCTCAAAGAAAATATAATCACATCATCTGTTTCTCCAAGCCTTAAAACTGTCACTTCGCGAAAAATCAATTCAAAAGAAAAAAAATGCATATCTCTAAAAAGGTTTTATCACGTTCGTTATGCAACATTATATCGAAGCTTTCGACCATTGCATTGCGCTGAAGTCTTTAACTGCTGATAACTTTTTTCCCCTATGTCCTATTTCTATGAAACAAAGCCTATATGTTGCTCCAGACTTAGCTTAATCTACTACTGAATATTG
This sequence comes from Zygaena filipendulae, assembly GCA_907165275.2. Lineage (NCBI taxonomy): Eukaryota > Metazoa > Arthropoda > Insecta > Lepidoptera > Zygaenidae > Zygaena > Zygaena filipendulae. Next base: position 9,090,841 of record OU015649.1, read on the forward strand.
CATGACAACCCGTTCAGTAGATACGGAGATTATCGCGAACAAACAGACAGACAGAATAGAATTTTAAAAACTTTTTTTTTGGGCTTAGTTACTCTTCTTTTATCACCCCTCTCAATTTTAGGTAAAAATATTCAATGTACAGAACCGCAGATTCTACTCTTTTATTATAGTATAGATATATCTGAATATAATTATATCAAATCTATCTCCTTGCCAAATTTTATTGTAATCTGTCCATCAGTTTAGTAGTTAAAGGGTAACAAACAAACAGAGTTACTTTACATTCATAATAATAAACTAAAAACTATGCGGTTTTACCCGCGTAAATTTCGGAGTTCCCGCTAGAATAAAAAGTACCTTATTTCCTTTTATGTACCCCTTACAACGTGTATGTAAAGTTTTATGATAATCGACTGAGTAATTAAAGTGTGAAAGCGTAACAAACAACTAAGCCCATATTCGCATTTATAATATTAAGGTTTAATAAAAATTTTAATATTCTTTTGCCGTACATATTTATACGCAGTTATTGAAGAAAGAGAACACGACTTTGAAGTTGTTTCTGCATAGCTTCGTTTTAATTTCATCCGATTTTCTCGGGAAATGAACTAGCTTCCAGTATTCGTATGTATGTCAAGTGTCGTTTCCGTAGAATGCGAGGGAATGTTCTGTTTGGCATTTAATATAAATATTTGTGTCATTAGCGATTTCTTCTTTTTATTTTATTCAAAAATTTTTCACGGAGTAAATACAAAAGACAGCCTTAATTTCAAGAACACCGTGTCAGCCAATCTCTACACTGATAGAGGCTGGCAGCAAATGCCTTCGTTTGTCTCTTCCACTCTTCGCTGTCCATTAAAATATATTAGGTAATTTATCAGAAACAAAAGTCTAAAGGCCTATAAATACGATAAAACCATAAACGCAGTGAAATAGGCGATCTATTGCTGAAATTTAATCTATAACGGAGATCTCCACGATTACTATTGCTGCTGCTAGTCTTGAACTGCCCTCATGAAACTGATTCGCTTCGCTTCATTATCTACTGAGGGATCATCTTGTGGAAGGTGTACCTCTGCCGGTACCTGATCACCACTGAGTTTTTAAAACCTTATTAGCCGATATTTGTCAATTAATTATTAGTATTTCTCTGCATTTCTCGTTTCTCATCTGATTTTGCAAGGAAATCATAAATATATTTCACTTCATTGATTTATGTTATCGCTGAATTTTCAACTTGAGAAGTTGTTGTGTTGACAACACACGTAACGGATACAATACAAAGTTCAAATAAACATCTCTCGACCTTGGTCTATCATTTACGAAAGAAAATCACAGTTCATTTTTTTTATAATAAATTACGAACGCATTTCGTTTTCAAGCTGTATTTATGCTGTTGAACTGTCAGTGAGTTAATTGCGACAGAAGCGTAGGGAATTTTTGCATTCATGTTTTTATGTGTAAGAATTGTGCAAACTGTTGCGAGTGAAGTCTTCTAGACGAAAAGAAACGCTGAGAGAAATTGTTACACAACAAATGCTGAAAAAAAAAGATAAAAAAGCACAAGCAGCGTTTAGATAACGAAGATCTTTTTAGTCTACCTAGTACCTATTACCTCTCCTGGACAAAAGACAGAAATGGAGCTTTATAAAAAAATTATATAATATAATCTTTTTTTTCTCGTGCCCGTCTTAGATACTCGTTCGGAACATTTAGATAGTACCTAGTACCTACTTATTTGGCGTGAATGTTGTGCTCGTTCGTTATGATTACATAGCATTACTCTTCGTCACTCTTGTATTACAATCTTTACGCATTTTACGCTGTCTCGCGTCATTTGTTACGAGTGTTGTTATTGTAGCTGAAGGGATGGCGGGGCGCTATCTGTATCCGTTTGTTTACTCACACGGTACGATGGTTACGTACACAAATTGAACGAGAATGCATCTATCTATCCAAATAGGGTATTTGAATGGATAAAAAATAACTTTGTCTAATCAAATGAAAATAAAAAATACTCAACATTATAATATTATAACCTCTCTATAAGAATAAACAGGAGAAGTAATTATAGAAGGTTTTAAGTAGGTATATACTCGTAATTCTCTCCTCAAATAACTTTTTTTGCGTAATAAAAAATCATGAAAATTGATCGCTCAAGTTGCCGACGCACTGACTAATCATGCCCTAAAGCGAGAACCACACGTCTTGCGACTTACAATCGCTGCCAACACTATGTTTGACCATTAGCATTAAGTTATAACATTCAACATTGATTCCTCTGTATCCGCTGGTACCTACCTACAACATTGTTTTGTATAACCAAGGTTATTTTTAAAAATAAAAAATAAAAAAATATTACAACTCCCAACTTTATAAGCAGATGGTCGGGTCGTTCTTGTTATCCCCACAAAGTTATGGCTACCGAAGCTGCAGATGATTACCATCAAAAGGGCGCCGGCTCACGTTCGCTCACTCGAATAGTGCGATGGCGGTCAGCAAATTTATTGTGTCCACCTTAAAATAATTGGCTAACGATGTAACATTTTGTTTTAAAACAATTGCTTCTATTGCAGTTTTTAGACAATTTTCAGGGTTAGTGTAAATTACAAAAATAAACGTATTTGATTGAGAAATATACCTACTAAATTCTATGATAGCAAAACCGTGAAAAATGGCACATAAAATAATTAAAAAACAACATACCTACGTATATACCTAGGCGATAAGTAGGTATAAGTACCAGTACGTATGTAACATGCTAGTAGGTACCTACATATAATAGGTACGAGTATTCTAGAAGTAGGCTACATCCCGAAATGACTTAATTCATACCGACAAGCTACCAAGTTTATCGGCGACATTTTCTCTTGCCTCATGAGTTTCTATTCAGACTTTACGGAAATCCGGACACTTCCCGAAAGAGCGGCTAGACTAAATCAGTATACCTACTTCGGTTATACGATAGGATAGTTGGAAACTTTTTGAATGGGCTTATACTTATATTGCATCGTTGAAATTGCCCTATATCTGAAACTTGCGTGAAAGACTAACAAATATCCATCCATCCATCCATCCATACATACTGACAAACTTTCGCGTTAGAATATTAGTAGGATATGTCAGACAGTCAGTGCTAAAATTGACGACTTTTTGACCTTCATATCTTCATTCAAGAAGCTAGCTCAAACAGAGCTAGCTTCTTGAAATTTGGACTTCTACATGTCCTTATGGATATAATTAAACACACGTAGTTTTATGTGTTTACGTGAAAGAGGTTTTGAGTTATAGAAGGGTCAAAAGTGGCACCAAGTGGTTCGTGTAATATTACACTCGGCGCTGGCTAGCCAGTTCCTTTGCTTGAACTTGGCTTGACACGCTACCGCGTGTCTAGATATTCGTATTAATAAGCTAAAGCATTATGTTGATTCAGACACTATAGCGGCGTTGTGTATAATCTTACCGATATAACGAAATATTTATAGACTTGAAAGTTGAAAGCTTATTTCATTATTGTTTTGCTTTTTATTATGTAGATACTTAAATCGTTTCGGACTTTTCTTGCCATTGTAATTATAATTTTTTTGTAACTTAAATCCCGGCAAAGGAACAAAAAATAACTAACGTGGGCTTTTCGTATATTAATATTTGTTTTTATCACGTAAATTAACGATTTACCATTTCCCAAAGTATTTTGGTGAGAAATTCGGTTTATTTTTCTATCGTTGATCGAAGTTTAAAACAAATTCTGTCAACCATTCATAAAAAAAAATCTGGGTTTTTACGTTTCTGAACGTTTCGATTATTCTGTGGTCAAATAACCAGTTTTTTTTTATAGTTACGTAGATAGATAGAACCGTTGCGTCGGAGGGGAACTCAGAAAAAGTCATGTTGAGATAAAACTAAAAGTCAATTTCGTATCGCACAAAGGACAGAAAGAGTTGGCGTTCTGGAGACATATAAGTGAAATTCCTTACATCGACAGAGAGGCATTCTTAAAATTGATGGTAAAATTCAAACTGATATTATATTTCTAAAGAAATTTAATAATAGTTTTAGGTAGGTATATGTCTAACAATATTCTATATTTTTCTCTATATCATTTTATAATAATATGTATATAATAATATGTACCTGTTATATTTTTGTCGAAATCTCTGCTTTTAACTTCTAAAGGGAAACAGTCATCTTTAATATTCGTAATCTGGATTATCCTTTATAAAATAATGTGGGTACCAAACAAGAACGTTATTAGAACGGAATTATTGGGTAGACAGTGGGGTAGCCTTACGTGAAACCTGTGGAGTGGTTTTGAAATCTCAATATCCAGAGAGAATGAAATCGAAAGGTTACACTGAAGGTAGCTAGGCAGGATATGTTATCAATATTGTCGATTACCGCCAGGCGAGATACAGATTTTCTTTGGTGTATAAAAAGATTTACGTTATATCGACATCTGACCATTGTGGAAAAATTAAGAAAATAATTATGTTTTGACATTATCACACACAGCACCACGAGTTGAGAATAAAAATAAGTATCTATACTGAGTAGAGAGACAGAGAGTAGAATCCGCGATTCGGTAGGTTTCGTTCGGTAGGAATATTTTTACCAAAAATTGAGAAGGGTCGATAAAGGAAGAGTAAACAACCACAACAAAAGTTTTGAAATTCTTTTCTGTCTGTCTGTCTGTTCACGATAATCTCCGAATATACTGAACAGATTGCGCACAGCTAGTGTCACATACAGTTATCACATCTCATGTAGAGCTAAGTTTCTAACTCTTTACTTTCACAAACTCTACACTTTAGTCAAAATAAGTTTTAAGCTCTATAATATTATATAAGACCCTATGTATCTACACTTAGTAAGCAATAAATACTTAAATACTTGAATATGTGGCTTGGACATTTCGTTACATTAAAATGGATGAAAAATGTATCCACTGTTCATTACTTTTCTGTTATACAATAGTTCTTGTAGTAACGAAACGGTCAAGCCACATATTTTGACTAAGGTGTAGAGTTTGTGAAGATAGACTTTGTAAAGTTAGGATGTGTACAGTTAGGAGCTTGGCTCTACATGAGATCTGATAACTTTTTGACAATGCGAGTCATAATATGATCTCGTCTTGGCAATATTTTACATGAAAATGTTTTTGGTGGGATTTCATTTCTTTTTGTAAGTCAAAATTGTGAGTCTCATACAAACTTACATCCCCTAGGTTTAAGGAGTTGGGGGATAAAAGTTACAAGTTTTTGATATTTATTTTGTTTTTTGTGTACTAATACTAGCTTACATACCAAATTTCAGCTTTCTAGGACATTAGGAAATACCTTAAGAATTTTGATGATCATCAGTGAGTCAGTGACGAAATCAAGGTTTTTTAGACACCTATCAATAAAATCTAAAGTTGTAGTCTCATACTGAAAGTTACTACTACTCTTTTTGTAGTGGACAACAAGTTAACATAGGCTCGTCATAGTCATTGTCCTTTCGAATTCACATCAAAGAAGTATAATTTGTGACGTACGTAGGTAGGTAGTAGGTACAACAATAAATGAAAGTACTAAGACGTAAGAGACATAATTAAGTACCTATTCACAGTAAATAAAAATGCAGGAATTGCCAATTGCAACTACACATGCTGTTTCCGACGTTCCGTTTATAATCTGAGGGCGGCCGTGGTCATATTGCGAAAGAAAACCAATGGTTTTATACAGTGTGCTGTAAGGCTGTAATAAAAATATTATTACTTGTATCATGTGGCGGTGGTGCGGCCGTATTCCGGCGTTGTACGATAATTAGCAGCGTCAATATGCGCAGTGCGCACTCTATGCTCCGCACGGCTTGCTGACGCCACCTACCCGCCCAGCCTGTATATTTTCCGCGGTTGAAGTTAGCGGACAGGCTCGTTAGAGACGCTGGACGAACTTTTATTAATGTCCGCCGAAAATGATAACATGTCGCTGGGCCGCCCGGATTACAAACGGCCAGCTGAATTAATAACTCCTACTTTGCAAATGCGAATTTCAATTCTCAAGGTTTATGGTTTGCATTCAACTTTAGGGACAACCCAAACGACCATGCGGGGAGGCTTACCATAACCTACGTCGTGCGTACGAACATAAGCTTTGAATTTAATGTTTATTTTGTGTGGATTCAAGTTTCAGGGTTTTTTGTTTTGATTTGGCTCTCTAAAGCGACTCTCCTGTTTCTCAGGCCATTGTTGTCTGTAATATTGATGACACGTATAATATATTGTGTATCTAAACAACGAAAGTAAAACAAAGAAACAAGACAGCTACGTTGTCGTGGATTTTAAGTCACATCAGATCCGTCAAGTCTTTGCCTTAAGATTTACGTTCTTGCAATAAAATCTTCTCGTTTGAATAAACATCTCTGCTTTTCGGGGCTGTGACAAATTACTGCAGCTCGCCGCCAAAGGTCGAGATGAACATTAGGTAGATAAAATAATTCTTTTTAACGGCGTCGAGTGGGGTTGACTTCTCTCCTAATTATTCATGCGGAATGGTGACCTGCCGCCCTGCCAACTCGCCGTTGCTTGCCCCTTATTGCTATATTAACCCGGTAAGTTAGATCAAAGTATTCTAATGCAAAAAAACCCCTGGAGTAAAATCTTGTGGAGTGGGATCTCTTGATAGTAACTGTGCAACGGGTCACGTCCGCTCACTTAGTATGTACCTACTACAGTCGTTTTGGAGTAATGTAAAGCGTTTGAAACAGGAGATTATTTTTACTTTTTGACTTGGATATTAGGTATAAAATCTAAATACATGCATCGTTGTTGCATCCTGTTCAAATTAATACACGAAAAGGTCCATAAATAGTTGTAAACGTAATACATTTAGTCAATTGTTTCGTATTGCTGTTCCAAGCTATATTTTTAATTTGCAGACACGACACACAAGTATGGTTATATATATATATATTATTTTAGAATATGGAAAAGATAATTAATTGATCCTCCGTTTAACAAAAGTGCTGCTCGTACAAAATTAATGCGTTAAAAATGTTCGCGCTGGTACAGTAAAAGTACCTTATATTGAATCTATTTATATAGGTATTCTAACCTCCAACCGAAACTAATTAAAGCGAACATCAGCGTGTGTAGTCTCTAAGGGTAATGAATAGTGGATGGTAGAGGGACTACATCCGACGCGCCGGAGCAGACTGTTCTTTAAAAAAAACAGATTTATAGCACTACGCTCCTCGAACGAGATTTTAATTGAAATTTCATCGTTTACCTTCGCTCACCACTCAAATAGAATTTTATTTAGTCAAAAGAAACTAAATATATTTGTGTTAACTCTTTACTTATGCCCTTACTCAGTTACGCAGTTGTAGTAATTGTATTTGGGATAGCACCGACTTCATCGTTGCTCCCTAATGGATTTTGTGTCGTCAAATTGTTCCCCTCCGAATATTGTAGCCATCGGGCGATTACGGATCTAATCCCTAACCCATTAATTCCGTAAATCAATACGACACTGTAACACTTATTCTAAAACCAGTCAATGAATTGGACAAGTTTAAGTAACATATAGTATAATTTAAATAAAACTCTCTGTAACCCACCCATTGGCAATTGTTATTTTTCGTGAATAAATTTTGTTTCTTTTTTGTGACTCCAATTTTTATATGGAAGTTTTATAAGTGTAAAGTTAGAAGTGAGTATTGCAATATATAATAATGAAACCCGCGCTAGAAAATGATTCAAACTAAATTGTACCTAAGTAGGTAGTTACATACTCAAACGAATTTAATGTATTGAACTCAATATTCAAAGAAATCCAGTTTTAGTTGTGCGTACATCTTATGTACAATGAAAACTCGACTTTATTTCTTTGAACTGTGTTGTTTTGTCTTTATGTTTTTGGAACAAAACGAAAAAATAGTTTGCACAAAACGCTGTCTCCATAGTCATCTTCATTCATTGCTACGTAATAGTTGCTAGAGTTCCAACACGAACTATAAAATTGGTACACTACAGAGTTCGTCACAAATTTACTGATCGTACGTCACCGCATAACATTTTATCACTTTCAGCACTCGCGCTAACGTCCTAGCAAGTCGCCTGTCGCCCCAATTAGTTCAGTAATAACCTCATAATTTATTTTTGTAGCGATTCATGTTTTAATTAAAATCTTTTAGCGCGTATACTGTATAGGTATAAGGGTAGTCTGAAATATGCTACAATTGCATTGAGGTACAATTTACAACAATTCACTTCAGGTGAGGAACTCGGACCAGTGCTCGGAACTCGCTGCAGTAAAAGGTTGTACGAGAATTTAAATAGGGTGGCAATTCATTATTAGTAAAACCTACACACACGGTTGACTGGCAGAGAATTCCACTGTGGCATCAAGTCCGCCTTTTGTACTATGATATGCATAAAGTTTAAATAAATAAATAAACTATTAAATGAATAATAAATACTTTAATTCAAAATCTTTAGATCTCAGTGTGGCACAAATTTGAATGAGCTCTTGATAATTCTTCATTTCCCTTAATTAGGGGCAACACGGCTAAGCGGTATAATCCAAGTAATCCCAATATAGCGCTTGATTCGTGAAGGTCTCGGGGTAGAGACAGCTTAACTGCGCTGTCCGGTCAGTTCCGGCCGTACTCGGCGAGGTCACCCAGACATTATTCCGACTCGAACGAACCATGCATATTCATGTGCTGGATCCGAAGCCGCGTATTAATTTGCATTCCGATCCAGGCACAGCCCTTCTCAACACTGCTCATTTTTGTTAAACGCCTCCAAGTGCCATATGCTCGTAAAACTCGAGTCAAACACATTCGCATAGTAAAACAAGTTGTGTTTTTTTATAGTTTATTAAAAGGAGATTGACAGGGTATGGACCAAATGCTGCCCAGGAGTAAGACTACCTTGACTGAGTTCCTTGCATTGTTTTATATTGAAAAATTATTTTTTTTACAAAATCGGTCCCGGAGAAAAAAAAATAACGTCAGTTTTGTTTGTACGTTTTATATAGTATGTATGTGCCCCGATTATTCGAAGACGACTGGACCAATTTGGAAAATTCTTTTTTTGGTTGAAAGGGTATACTTCCGAGGTGGTACCACTGTCATGAGGTCAGGATCTGATGATGGGATATTGGAGAAATAGAGGGAACTTATCAATATAGGCACACCTACCAATTTTGGGTATTTTTTGGAATATTTCATGCATTTGCTTTCGTAAAGCACCATTTAGTGAAGTGAAACTAATGATGAAGACAACAGATGACCAGCGGAACTACTCAATAATAGGTATTTCACAGGTTGCGATTCGATTACTTTAAGGTGGTTGCTGAGCAGTTTATGCTCATCACAGTGCATGTGGTGAAGTGGAGCTGATAGTGTGTATCAGTAAAACTCCTCAAAAATATACATCCCTCCATCGGGAAAAGCATTTATTTATTGTTATTGTAATTAAGTATTTATTTTTACCCAATAAATAATACCTTTTTTTCCCACGACTCCTAGAATGGAATTAGACGCGCTTTATTTTACTGACTACTACTACTATTAGGAACATAATGTACTATGTCTACATCCTGGGCAGCACTTGGTCCACCTTCCATGAATGTTTATGGTTTCCCAATAAATCTCAACAAAAACTTTTTTTTTCACGACTCCTGGGATAGAATTAGGCGCCCTTTATTTTACAAACTACTACTGTCCTAAGGAACATAATGTACTATGTCTACATCCTGGGCAGCACTTGGTCCACCTTCCATGCAAGTTTATTGTTTCCCAATAAATCTCAACAAAAACTTTTTTTTTTCACGACTCCTGGGATAGAATTAGGCGCCCTTTATTTTACAAATTACTACTATCCTAAGGAACATAATGTACTATGTCTACATCCTGGGCAGCACTTGGTCTACCTTCCATGCAAGTTTACTGTTTCCCAATAAATCTCAACAAAAACTTTTTTTTTCACGACTCCTGGGATAGAATTAGATGCGCTTTATTTTACAGACTACTACTACCCTAAGGAACATAATGTACTATGTCTACATCCTGGGCAGCACTTGGTCTACCTTCCATGCAAGTTTATTGTTTCCCAATAAATCTCAACAAAAACTTTTTTTTTCACGACTCCTGGGATAGAATTAGATGCGCTTTATTTTACAGACTACTACTACCCTAAGGAACATAATGTACTATGTCTACATCCTGGGCAGCACTTGGTCTGCCTTCCATGCAAGTTTATTGTTTCCCAATAAATCTCAACAAAAACTTTTTTTTTCACGACTCCTGGGATAGAATTAGATGCGCTTTATTTTACAGACTACTACTACCCTAAGGAACATAATGTACTATGACTTTATTCTGGGCAGCACTTGGTCCACTCTTCATACAAAGATTGGCATTGTCCTTTTAAATATTAAATCTAATGTCTTAACTGGTGGTTCATAAAGTGTCGCGCAATACGCGATGCTGGGATTCCTGATCGTATCATATTATGACATCTTGCGTATTGCGCGACATAAAGTATCTTTAGTAAGAAAAACAATTTACGAGTTATTTTTTATATGAAAGAAAGTGCAAAATGCTCATATATGTATACCTAAATCAGATTGAAAATTGTCGACGTGACTTAAAACACTTAGGTAGCAGGTTTACACCACCCGGGGACTTCGGTGTAAGTGCTCAATAAATCAGTTACTTGCGGGTTTATATGAGGTTTATTCAAAAGTTTCAAAGGTGTAGCAAAACTAAAAATAATTTTATAGATTTTTTTTCTTTAAGCGCTGGACATTTGAGCGGTTTTTCTTTATAATAATTATAAATACGTGCTATCATGAAAATAGATTTTTGTAGATTTTGCAGTAATTAAATCTTATAAACTAAAAATACTCGTAATCATTTGAAACTTTGTGCCTATAGCTACGTTGAATTAAAATCCATGATATCTACTATTTTGCCTAGATAATATTTACTTCCATCATAATAAGATTACATGCATGGATATTTGCACTAATTTGTTTACACAAAACTTCCATGGGTTTTCCTGTTAAAGTACGTTTTTCAAATTACATTTCGTGTTTGTAAATAAAATTCTATATTTTTTGTGAAATAAAAACAAAATTTGAAAAGGCATCGTAGTTTTCATTTAATTTCAATTCTGATATATTTTCAGTCTCCTAATAAAGTAAACATAAAATTGAGAGCTTTATATTCCTAAGTACGTATATATTTACGTAAGCATTTTCGTTATGCTTAGAGTCCATTTATTGTATTGTACAATTATCTACTATCCATATTTGCAACTAGAAGCACGCGCGTCCCAAATCTGACCCATTTCGATGTTCTTCCTGCTCTAGTGAGTGTTTTATTATGGGTATAGTCCCTAATTTTTTATGACTTTATTGTAATAATATTTCATTAAAAATCATAAAAAATTTAAAAACATGACTTTTTAAATGTTTTATGACTTTTAATTAAATATTATTACATAAAACACCAGAGCAGAACGAACAACGAAATGAGTCAAATTTGAGACGCGCGCGCTTTTAGTCTACACAATAAGTTTCTATGTGTTTTGTCTGTCACTGAAACTGAGACATTGTTACTAAGATTTAGATTTAACAAATAACTAATTTAATAAAAAGTTATTGATTAACCGGTTGCTAAACTTGAAAATTTTCCACAACAATAAAAAAAACCCACAATCTTCCAAATAATTTTCGTGCTCATGCAGTAGGTACATAAAGTACCCGTAGAACTTGAAAATGTCTTACACTAGAGGTCTCTATAAATTTCAGCGCTTGCATCGAGTAGCCTAGGACAGAAACTAATTAAAAGTGAACATCGAGCAATCCAGACACTGCTGAGCTTTACAAAAACTAGATATAAAGTACGACTTGATTAGCTACGTCTTCAAAATTAATCATCGCTATTCGTTTTGCGTATTGTACCTACGTAATATTTTTATGTGATTCATTTATGAATTTATATTTCTTTGTGCACTGTACGTTATGAGTGAAGCGTGACGTCGAATATTTTACTTAATACAAATTATAAATACGAAAGTAAGTTTGTTTGTTTGTTTTTTTGTTATGCTTTCACGCATTAACGGCTCAACCGACCATCATGAAATTTTGCATGCACGTTGTCAGGGATACAGAGAAGTACATTGGGTACTTTTTATCCCTAAATTCCCGCAAGAACTCCAAAATTACCGCGGGTGGAACCGCGGGGAATAGCTATATATTTTATATAGTAGTATATAAAAACGTTTTATATGTTTACATTAGAAATAAGTAAAAGCGGTCAATTGATCAGACGAGCGGCTGCTACAGGCCGATTCGAGTCACTATTTCTCTTACGACTTTTCTAGATAAGTAATTTAAATGGTACCTATAATTTTAGTTTGTTTGTTTGTAGTTATTTTAGTTTAGTTTTTCTATAAGTTTTAGTTCTTGCGTGTGTATAGGTAACTGAAAACATGCACGTAATTATCTAAGTACCTACCTAGCTACACTTTTACACAAATTGTGTTTGTGCATATACTTCAATAACTTATTCCATAACAGAAGTAGGTATCTTTGAATATTTGAGTAGCTAAAATATTTGTTTTTCTGTAATGAATAAAGGTAAAAAAAAATCGAATCACGATAGATTAAGCGGTTTTGGGCTGTGACTGAATAGGTTAGACGTGTATATGTAGTGATAGCTTGGATGCCGCCGCACTTCGATTCATACCCCACGGTTTTTTTTATTGTTATCCGTAATCCGTTAGGGGAAGGCGCTAGAGTGCTTTTTGTCCCGGAATTCCTTCGTGAACTCCGAAGTTACCGCGGGTGAAACCGTATGGAACTCTCGCGTGTACACTCTGATACATATACATGCATCGGTTTTTATATAGCGCAAAGAATTTAATCAATGAAAAATCTTAGTAGCTTTGTCTGATGAAATTTTGTTTATAAAATGACGTTTTCTATTGATACTCATCATTCCAGTAAATTATTTATGACTATGCTTTACTTAGTTATTTAATGTAGGTATGTAGTTTGTTCTGATATCGAAAAATCTATGTCATAAATTTATATCTATCTTATTATAGGACTAGGAAAATGGTTATTTTATGCGACCAAACTGACAAATAGTCATTGGCAAATTGTTTCTTTGCTATCCGTGGAAATATTTCTCCAGGTCAGTAAGTCGCATTGTTTCGAACGACCTTTAGGTACGCAAACTCCTTACAAATTTTCCGTTGTTCGTTTATCGTTTATTGCCTTTGTTCACGGGGTTTCCTTGTTGTTTTTATTAGAATACTTTGATATTTTCCCATGTTATTTTTCGATATTGCCTAAATTATTTTATTTTAAGCATAGCAAATTAATTTTAATATTCATAGGCAATGGCATAGGCCGTTGCCAAAATCCACATGATTACAAGATTCACTAGATAACTCTTTGTTGCACCGAGATAAAAAGAATCCTGATACGTGATGTGAGCACAGTGTGTGCAGATAGGTAAGTACACACAAACTGCAACTGGCAAAAAATATGTGTTTATCTATATTACGTATTATATAAGCATGTACCTATATTAAATAACCATGAGTAATTAACAAAACAAATCATTGAAAATTATAATCCCTGCAGTTTATGCCTAATCTATGCATTGTGGCGTAATAATATTTATTCCAACGTGAAATGATATGAACATTATTCCGTAAATTAGTACATACTTTACGCTGGCATCGGTCACTGAAGTAAAGCGTGTGTGAATATGCGGGAACGATTGTGCGTGCAACCAAACCTACATATTTATTACCTAGAACAATTCTAAAACTCGGTACAGATTATTTATTCATCGCTGTAGGTACATACAAAATGAGTGTGCAAATAATTCACTTTTATACAATACTAGTTGTGCCCCGCGGTTTCACCCGCGTTAATTTCAGAGTTCCCGCGGGAATTCCGGGATAAAAAGTACCCTATGTGTTAATCTGATGTATAAACTATATTATTGTAAAGTGTCATTTAAATCCATTAGGTAGTTTTTGCGTGAAAGAGTAACAAACATCCATCCATCCATCCAACCATCCATCCATCCATCCATACATACATTCTTACAAAATTTCATTTACATTATTATATTAGTAGGATCTTAGTAGGATGTCGTTGTTATAAACTTTCACACCACTTCCACACAGTAAAATATTTTTCAAGTAAATATTCTCTTATAGGTGATAAAAGGATTACTTTCTAACCTAAAACATGCGTACAAGGTGAGTTGCGAAAAATGTTATTTTCTTTTTCTAACACGTGATCACCTACTCCAATAAAACAAAAAGTATAGGTATGCATAGTAATTTATTATCTGTAGACAATAGGCGAGATCAAAAAACTTCTATTCTTAAATTATTACGATAAAGATCATAGTCAGAGTCTGTGATTTGACATGTCACGCGATATTTCGTGTTAGATTCCGGACAAGAAAATAAGGTTGTTGTCGGGTAGAAGACGTACCGAATGCGTACACTCGCCGCTCCAGCTAACTGTCAGCAGCCATTTTGTTTACCCTGGTTCTAGAGAGAGAATATGAAAATTTGCTATTTTTTGTGTCTTTTTCTTTTATTAATTGATGGCAACTTTTAAAGTAATTGTGTCAACGACAATGTGCGACTTGGTAGACAAAGTAATTCATTCGGAATTGTGAAAACACGAGTTTGTTTTGAAATCATCAGAGTTCCGAAATAAATAAAGGACTAAATTTACAATTAAATATATTTATATACGTACTAATGAACCCAACAACTTTATATACAAAACCATTTATGCCCATTAAAGTTTCTCGAAAAAAATTTACACGGTACTAACCGCCGCACTCAGAGTCGACTTTAATGATTACTTAGTTAAGTATAGATTTTTAAAACAAAACTGCCGCAATCAGACAAGTTTAATAAATTATTGTTAATTGGCATTTAGCTAATTAAGTTACATCTTATTAAATGCCAATTAACATTAATTTACTGAACGTCTCTGATTGCGGCAGTTTTGTTTTAAAAATCTATACTTAACTAAGTAATCATTAAAGTCGACTCTGAGTGCGGCGGTTAGAGTCGAGTACGTTTGTTGTCAAAAACATGATTTTCAGTTTAGCTACCATAGAACCGTTGTTATAAAAAAAATTCTTCCTTTATTTTCACATTCCTTTGTGAATAATTCACAAGAATATCCAATCTATTACGCTTTGCCACATTTCTAATCAGAGTGATGAGTTTGGAGTAGGTAGAGCCTGTTTGTTCGCCGTCGTTTGCAAGGACCCGGTCTATTAAGGTATATCGGTATGGCAGATAATAATATAAATATTAAACAAATGTAACTGTGTTTGTGCACGCGCCTCAACACTTCCATGGTCGTGAATAATTCAGGCAGACGAGCTCCGTGGTAGGTACCTACTATCGCACGAGCTACAACTAGATCCAGCATTTTCACAGTAGAATATTATGATATAAACACGTTTACGGGTTAATATTCTCATAAATAAATAAACTTAAAGGTCAGGTACATATCTCACGCACAAAAAGTTTTTGTAGTTCTTTCCTTTACCTATTATGGAGTTTAAATTTAAATTTTACACTTGAAAACGACTGGTTATTGTTTGATATTTTAATTTTAAACTTTCTCAAGTTCGAAAGTAACGCTTTTTTATATCTTTACACGTACATACAAACCCCGTATGAGAAGTTTTGTTCAAGGAACTTTCATATCTAGTCTCAATCAATCAAGTTAAATAAAATGCTCGCTATCATTAATATACTTGTACATATTCTGCAATATAACATTATGTATGATCGACTCTGGGTTCCTAATACTAAACTCACTTAATTACAGTTTCATTACCTTCGTTTCGGCATTAGTAAACACCATTAAAACGTTAATCTCATCACCTTCATGAATCCGGTTAGTAACCTACTAACTACGCACCGACGTAATCTCTATGGATTATTGTGTTTTAATATTTATTAAACCTAATTAACTCGTGTACATTCTGCTTTAGATATAATCACTTTGTCAATTTGCACTTTTTTACTTTGATTCTTAACTTGTTACTTAGTTTTTTTTGAAATAGGTAGTTTATGTTGGTAGTTTGCTATTCCAAACAATATTTTTGTTTAGGTTTATTCTCAAGTCTGATAAGCCAGTTAATTACTATCGGTATTACTATCCGAGATTAGAGATGTTCGTAGATATTAATAAATACGTAATAATACTTTAGAAAAAAGTCCTTCATAAAATCTTAGAAGTCGATCCGCTTGTATGTATAGCAAAGTAATTCCAATTTTCTTCCAATTTTCCAATATCTTTAAAACATCATCCATAATCCAGAATAAATAATAAATTAACATCATTTTCAAAACCACAAATAGACTTGGGAATAAAGATTATCATCATTATTATAGATATAGGTGTACCCCGCGGCTTCACCCGCGATAACTTTAAGGAAAATGCCTGTGGTAAAAGGAATATTTTTCTTGCTTTTATATTAGTCGTAGCCTATAGCTTTCCTCGATAAATGGAGTATCCAACACAAAAATAGTTTTTCAATTATAGTCAGTAGTTCCGGAGATTAGCGATCAACCATACAAACAAACAATTTCACATCGTTAGAGGCACACATTGATTAGTTAAATATGCTTCAATGTTGAACATAATTTTGAATGAATCTATCACCCTGTTTTTTAAATTGTACTTACCTAACGGGGCGTACACACTACATGACAAAACATGTTATATAACATGTTACAAGTAATAGGAACACTTAGTAACGTTAGATTTTTTTTTTCTTTTGTTATTCAAAAGTACAACAGTCGCTGCTGCAGCTAATGAAACGTCCTCTCAGCGACGACATTGTGGATAGCGTAGCACTGAAGAACAAGAAACGACAATGATTATATGACATTGTTATTCTAATATTTAGTCTTTTTTATGTTGCAATAATGTATTACAATGTTACATGATGTGATAACAAAAGTTATATAACATGTTACATAGTCTGTACGCAGCGTAATAGGTACTATCCTATTATAAATAATAGGTACGATCCTATTATAAAAATAATATAATATATCAATGAGGTAGGTAATATTAAACTTTGTATCTTTGCCTATCATCGAAAGACTACAAACGTGTTCTCATCCCAACCACACTTACATGATGTGAAGCTAGCACGATTACGACTCGAGTGTTGTTAGCCCGGTAATAGGCATCGGGAAAATGAGTAATGACTTCGCGTTACCCGTTAGTGATCTATCATAGATCAAATAAATTCGCTAGTACCAAGTACTCTCCTTCTCTCTCTCTCTCTCTATCTCCCTCTTCCTCTCTCTATCTCTTTCGCTAGTCAGATTATTATAGTTATGGTAAACAAAACTTCATATCATAATTTGATGGCACTTTTGTTCTAAGAGTAATTCTGTTAAAAATTGGAAACTATAATGCTCTTCAGACATACAATACTTAAACTTTCCAATATGAAGCTTATTTTTTTTATTATATTGTTGAAAGCAAAAATTACAATTATTATATTTTAATATACTCGTATAGTAATCGTCATGTCGAAATAATGTTATCATAGGACATAGGAAATATTTCAAGATTACTGGAGTAAGATTTAGATCACCGAGCTGCTCGGTTCATTGTATAGGACTATTAACAGTATTTAGTACTTTTATCTGCCTATGACTAAATTTAATAAATTCATAATACACAAGCATAATTATTATACTCCATAGACCTACTTTCAATTTACAAGTGGTTAAAGACAAACGCGATGCAATAATAAAGTAACGAAAAGTAACAGTAACACATAAAATATTAAAAAAAATCAACAATATCCGTTTGATGCTTAAACAAAATACGCCTTAAAAATGTTGTGTTCACTCGAACATCGAGACTTTTTTGGATAGTTGATATTGTATCCGCTTATAATTATTAAGTACCTTTTATCAAACCGTTATTCCAGGCGAGTCGGTTCTCAAGCAATTCATCAGCGCCTTTCCTTGCGCAGCACATTAGATAACCTTAAAAAATAAGCTTGTATGCGATCTCGTTATCTCGTTAGTGTCGTGACTGGGGCGAAAAATACCATATTATACTCGCATAACATTTTTACAAAATGAAATAATGTGTGTGTAAAAAAAAATGCAAATTCAGCTCTCAACTGTAAATGTATTAAAATTTAAACATTAATAAATCAACACTAAAGCTTTCTCGCGAATAAAGCGCACGGCTCAGTGGCCACAGGCAGTGATCGCAAGCCAGCACTCCTAATATCCATATTTCTTAAGTTTTCCTTACCTGTAAGTAAAACAGTATAAAGAACGAACATAACGTTATTTTCACAATGTGAATTACGTATTATACTAAACATGTCAACTTTTTTACTACTTTCACCCTCCCATAAAATGAGATCTACTTAATGCGACTTTGGAAGTTTAGCGTATTTGCCTCTGCGCAGGCAAAAGACATAACTTTTACACGAAATGAGCTAAATAAAATCAATACTTCCGGATTTATCATCCTATATGTATCTCTTACATGTTGTTTTTCTGCTACCGATATGTGCCTGTTCTCCTGATTTTGACTTTGTTTTAATAACCAATCAACAAATAAGACTAAGACAAATATACAAAGACAAATTGTTACATTTGTTTTATATTATGTAAATTACGCGGGACTTGAACGCGATGTTTTAAGACGTAATTTACATAATATAATGTGCTCAAAACGCGAAAATCTAAAAACTTTAATACATTTGTTTTGTTTATTGTACCTAAGCTATTTTACTCGAGTAGGTAAGTATGCAGGTAGAGGTAGGTAAGTACAAAGTTTTCGCTTTCTTCCTCATGTGGCGATGTGTTAACTAAAAGCATTATTAAACGCCTCGCCCCAAGAGCCTCCATTAAGCGGCATCCAAACTGTTTCTATTCACTTGGCTCGGCTGATATAGTGTCTTAAAATGTATATAATTACCGGTCCCTAGCCTTGGTAGGTGTAAATGCGTCTACCTAGATTTTTGTTACGTTGACCTTTATCTCAATTTGTGGGTTCTTGGTCTATGAGATCGATTGAGCACAGTTTAGTGGTCTTTACATGCTAATTTTTATGTGTTAAAGTAATAGTAATTAAGATTAGTTTAGACTAGCTGTGCCCCGCGGTTTCACCCGCGGTAATTTCTGAGTTCCCGCGGGAATTCCGGGATAAAAAGTAGCTTATGTCCTTATCTGTACCCCTGACAACGTGCATGCCAAATTTCATCCAAATCCGTTCTGCCGTTTTTGCGTGATTGAGTAACAAACATCCAAACATCCACACTTTCACATTTATAATATTAGTACCTAGGATTAATAGGTTATTTTTTAAGGGTAGTGTTGTAATCGTATTCTCGTTTATTCAATTTTCCGATGCTACACAAAATAAACACGGACTGTATCATATTGTAAGAAAAAATATGTAAGCGACAAGCGTATATCTTCCCCTATTTAAAGTAAAGACTGGCAAACTCAACTATAGTATTAAGCGGGTTTCACCAGTAGATGGAGTGATTCATTAATAAAGTTTAAGTATATAATTTGTGAAGGTTTTGTGTAAATTGGCTGAAATATAACGATAATAATTGTAAGAAGTGCCGGAAAAGTACTTTGTAACACTTTCACGCCTTAACTACTCAACTGATCGCCATGAAATTTTGCATAATATACGTTGTCAGGTGCAGAGAAGGTACTTTTTACCGGAATTCCCGCAGGACGTCCGAAATTAACGCGGGTGAAACCGCAGGGAGTAGCTAGTATGATAATAAAAAGTAATTGACTCTTTGATTTAAATACTGATATTACTACCATAGGCAATAATCTATATTTGATAATGAAAAAAATAAAAATAAACAACTAATGAATAGTCTTTCTCTTTGACTAATAGAAAATTCCTCATGCATGTTTTCCTTGATTCGTTAAAAACTTACGTATTACTTATTGTCGAATGGATAACCGTGAGGTTTTAAACCGGTAGAGTCAGTTTTGAAAATGTATGTATACGTATTTTTTTTCCTTCAAAATATAGGTAGTACGACTTCATGAGTATATCTACATGTATCTAGTTATCTACAGATAAATATCGTCGGTGAATTACATGCATCCTAACTCCCGAATGATCTTGGGGCTCGTTTTATCGGTGCTCACTAAAAGAACTACCGTCCATTGCGTTGTATCTTTTGGAGCTGGTGATAGAAGTCGTCGTTCATGAATAATGTATGAAATGAACTCACCGGAGCGCCATCCGATCGTGCAATGCGTTATCGGTTCTTGTTTACACGGGACTTGCTAATCCTTGTCTACAGAATTTTAACAAGATTTGAGTGATGTTCGTGTCGCCGTCTCTTAGCCCCGAATCGTTGACTCGTTCACGCGCCACCCAAATTCACCAAGATAAATTACTCCCTATTTTCCTGCGAGCTCAGTAAGCGAGTTGAGCTGAGATATTTTGAACAGGATTAGATACAGCCTTCATTTTACTTAAAAAGTCAAATGTTTTGCAAGGCTTAGGAAAATAACTGACTTTCTTTGAGGTTTCTACAAAGCATTTAATTTAAACTTATATTTGGTTTGAGATGATTAGATTTGTTTTTTTTTTAATTGGATTGTAACGTATTCGAAGTTTTCTTTTACACAGTAAACATTATCAACAAACAAAAATCAAATTAGAAGAAAGCGAAAAACAAAAGGAACCATACGAGTTTTGTCTGGGTTTGCAAACATTTAGGAAATAAAACAATATATATCTAACTATACCTACATTAAATAAAGCGGTAAACTTTACAGCTTTGTTGACTGTTTATTTGTTTGTTGATTTGTTTGACCGCGCATCACCTACGGAACGAATTTAATTTATTTGTGTCTTCATTTAATATAGAGGATATTTTTATTCTCGTCTCAACAAAAAACTCCTGAGAAAATCAGGAAATTCTCGCCGGTGAAACCGCAGAGCTACTAATATTATTATTATTCATACGAAATAATGTAAACGATTTTTTCATAATTAAACATAAATATGAGCTCTTGCTATTATTTATTTATTTATTTACTAAAACTTTTTGCACAATATGGTACAAAAGGCGGACTTAACGCCATTGTGGCATTCTCTGCCAGTCAACCTTCAAGATCTGCAGAAAGTGTATTTGGTGGTGCTTGTAAGGTCTTGTTAATTATATAATACGTAATTCGATAATATGATTAATACATAATAAACAAACTAAAACATAAACAAACTATAAAACACTTATATATAGTACGTAATTCAATTATATGAATAATGTATAATAAAATATTTTATTATTGTTGTTATTGTTGTAATGAAAACTACTACTTGATCTGTACACAGTTAGAAATAATGACCTGTCATGTCTTTAACATTTACAATAAAAACTAAATGTATTTTCCGCTGCGAACACACCTCTGTAACAGTCAGTGAATCTCAGTTCTCAAGTATAATCTATTAATAAGAATGATCGTTTGACAAGTATTTATTACGCTAAAAGTTTACTTTTTCCAGTATTCGCACATTTTTTAATAATGCAACTACATTTAAAAAACAATTATTTATTTAAGTATTTAACTCGAGATCTGAGCCACGAGTACCTAGCTTAGGCTTAATCACTTCCTTAGATATAAGCCTATAATTCATAAAGTTCCTTTTTTATGTTAACATAATAATAAAGCAATAAACTATGAAAATATTATTAATAATACAAATCTTAATATTTAAGGATCTGGCAAACAGAAGCTAAAACATAGATAGACAAGCAGATTGAGTGATCAGAAGATAATAGCATTATATTCAATTCGGAAACTATTACTTTTATTACTCACGGTTAATCGGCAGGGCTACGTGCCAAAGTCCACTGTAAGTAAGCTGCAACAGACATCAATTAGTGTGTCACGAAATTTTAAATTCAACTAGTAAAGCCAAGCTGCAAAAAAAAACAATTCGAATATTAGTACACTACAATTTGGTAGAGTTGTAAATCTCTCGGACAAGCGGTAATCACAAGTTAACTAACCGTAGCAGTGGCCGCCTGCGCCGCTAGCCACTGCCCTCCGTCAAAGCCTGGCACTGCCATGCTACACTATACTGTAATGAGTTTGAGACAATCTTTTATTGTCCATTTGGACTGGAATAAATGGTGATAGATGAGCCTCTGGTTGCTCTGGCTTCAAGATTTGCAGCCAACATTATCCCTCACATAAGTTATAACGAGAACGGTCCCCGAGCGTTTTACTAGTTCACGTTTATTACTAGAATACAAATCTACGTCTCTATTTATTTAGTTTGATTATCCTTATAAAAAGTCCATTTGTCTATTTCCTGTTTAACGAAATGTGCGGGATCGGAATAAGTACCAAAGTTTTATGTATGTGAATTCTGTTGGTAAGGCCTTTTTCGCTAAATAATGATATTGTGAACATATTCAGCAATTTGTTTCAGATCTCACACATACTTTATAGGTTCATGAAGAATAATGTAAAAGATTGTTACTGATTAGGAAGTGTTATTCACACCACATAATTTTTCATGACGTAAGATAGGTGAACAAAATATTGCCAGGATTATGTACGTCATAGCATGATATCGACTTGTCTACTTATCTAATGCATAAATAAAAAGTAATGTCTGTAACTACATATGTTTGATCAATGTTTTGTTTCCTATTTTATGGATTTCTGTACCATTCAGCTAATTGCGAAGAAACTTCGGTGAATTTATGCGCGCGTACGCGATAGGTATACCTATACTTTAAAAAAATATTTCGTTTCTTGTTTAACCACTTAACTCTCAAATCCACTAATTTGAAAGAAATACATAAGAAAGAAATGCTATTATTTTAAGAGACTATAATCTGATAACGTTAAACGTTTCATCATACCAGTTAAAGTCTCACATGAAACGAGTGAAAGATATTGTTTAGAAATGGGTGTGTTAACAAATAATTGTTAGGAAACGTACAAACGTAATGCGTAATGTGTTCGGATGACGCGTGTAGTTTATCTTAGTCTGAATGAACGATCGTCGCGCGACGCGACGTGGATGTTGCGTGAGCGAGTACGGCGCGAGGCTACGAACGATACGCGCTTCTTTAATTTACTTCATACCAAAACAAATGAGCTCGCCTAAACAAGTATACGAGGCAAAACAGCCGTTTAATACAAGTAACATTTAACCGAAAGCCGTCTCTCAGCTTTGCCTTTCTTGACTCCCACAAAAGTCCCTGCAATTTCCGCCCGCCAAATGACTCCCTTGATTCTAAGCGTGCCCGTGAAAACAGGCCGGGAAATCCTAACGTTTCACTTTTTTATGTCCTCGCTTATCTGGATATATTGTAATATAATACGCTTCGGTCCTGATACAATTTTGGGCGCTTTTTTGTAAAGTTAACTTTAATGGCACATTAATTCCCATAAAAGTTGTTCAATTTAAACATAGATTATGATTGTTTACAATATTATTAACAATAACAAGTATCAATTTGTAGAACAAGTATTGCGTAGAATCTGGGCTGGTGCTAAGTACTTGTTGGTATCATGTCTGTGTTCAAGTAGTATACCTACAATTTCCGACGGTGAAAAAATAAAATAATTTGTAAACTTTATAGAGTATTACGAAATGAATGGTTATTCTATTTATTGCAATCTCATTTATATTTTATACATGATGTATAAAACTACCGCATCGAGGAGAAATAAGCTACTTATAATTTTCAGTCTGAAATAACTCTAATGGTTTATTTTATTCTTTGTGGTTTTGTCTATTATATACTTTTCTTATATTTTCTGTGAAAATTCAGACAAAATCTAATTATTCATATTTATACACCGTATCCTAACTTGTTATTAAAAATGTATAAGTTTATGATGATGTTTGAATCTTTGTAAAGAAAACATTAAGACTAAATGTATTTAAGTGAAATTTGACACACCTATAGTATATTCGGGATTTACAAATAAAATTAATATAGGTATGATAATTTGACCGAAAATAGTTCATGTTATTACTGTGATTTGCAAGTATTAAAACAACATTAGCGCGGAAGTACGAGTAAGTGACAGTTCCAATAAGATGATGCTTGTCAGTGATTTACCGAGCGATTTCACGAGTTCCACGCTCTTGTCGACCCCCGCTTATTGAATACCGTCTCTATTCATTGGAAGAAATATCGTGTATTTTGACGCTGCCAGGGCACAATTTATGACCACATTTATTGTATCTTTTCTTGACAAATCGCAATTAAATCATAGTAGATTTTTCGTCGTAGTATCCAGTCGTCATGTCAGCTAAACCTCATTTCGTTCACATGCTTTTATTTATTTTCAATCATAAAACTCTCTTATCTTCGACCTTATTTTAATTAGGGAGTTTTTTTTTCTTGTTTTCGTTAGGATTTTTTTTTATATATAGGTACAATAATATTTTCTTTGTTAGTTGTGCTACTTGTTTAGACTGATTTATTTATCACCTTTAAATGGATTTTCTTATTTTCGATGATAAAAGAAAATTTCATACGATTGTTTTGTTTGAAATCTATTGAAGTATGAGGAAAACAGAAGCTCGCTAATTACAAACCTCGGTTACTGCTACAAACCTCGTTATGTTTTTTTGTTATCAATCCCAGAATCTTATTTATTTGCGAATTACTTACCTGTCCATCAAATTTTATTTCTGAACTATACCAATTGTACCAAGTTTATAATAAAGTAGGTTATTTGTTTAACTGGTTATGTTTCTATAGATAGTAAAATCCATACCACTTATTTTAATGTTTACGATGTTATTTTGATAACACACAAACGAGCATTTAATCTCCGCCTTGACTATCCATATCGACAAAGAAGCTTTCCGCCCCCGTCCGCCGAGCATTAGTTCCTTCATTAAGCTGTCTCGATACAGCGCTCGTCCCCATTGAGGATTTACTTAGCTACCTACTGTACATACGAGTATTACGACCTTTCTGATGAAACGTGAGATAAGGACGACCTTTGCCTCTAGGGTTATTATAAGTTTGAGGTTTTCGTTCATCGAAATATTCGCAAAGGCAAATTGTTGCTTAGCAAAAATCGATATTGATTAGCCTGGCAGTAGGTAGAGTCTAAGTGGTCTTTACATGTAAATTTGAAATGTCTGAGATCGAGATAACTGTCTTAATTGAGTTCAGAAGGTTATTACTTACGTGCTACTAACCGTGAATAACTTTGTTTGTCTGCACGACCTATCTTGACAAGAGAGGTTATCTTAACTTGAAGGAAACATAAAATTCATATGGTTAAAACTTCAGGGTAGGCTCATATAGGAATACAATAAAACTAAAAATATTTGTTGGGTAAATTGAATACGAACAAAAATATAATTATGACTATATATTAGAGATGCAAAATAAATAACTGAATGCATTGTAGTTTTGTATTTGTAAGCACCCGACTTGCTAGGTCAGATTTGGTTTTGACTGTGTTCCAGCAGTTTTCAAATGGGCGAATTTTATCATATTTCACCGACATTATATACCTACCTACATACTCTTGTAATTACGTAATATGGCATTTGACTTACGCACCGCCTAGACTGTTACTATAAAATTAAATTCTGTTGCGGAGGGCGAGATGTCTCTTCTTTATGGGCCAATTAGTTGAAGAATATGGTAGACGTTCATTACCCGTCTTGTACCGACGATTAGTTACGTAATACTTGTACATACGTACATAGATAGGTATGTTTCAAATATATAGTGGGTATTTTAGTACAAGCAGCTTGACTTCTTGCATACGTCACTATATTTATAAATACACAATCTTATGCTATCTATACTTATTATTATAAAGAGGAAAGATTTGATTTTTTGTTTATTTGTTACGATTTAACTCAAAAACTACTGGACCTATTTCGAAAATTATTTCACCATTAGAAAGCAACATTATCCCTGAGTAACATAGGCTATATTGTAATCTGGAATTCCCGCGGGATCTCCGAAATTATCGCGAGTGAAACCGCGCGGGACAGCTAGTCATTAATACAATTAATTCTAATCCATACTAATATTATAAACATGGAAGATATACATAGTAATCAAATCAAATATACTTTATTGCACACACAGTAGAAAAACACATTTACAAAACACAGAAAACATGTGAATAGGTACGCGTAGGTACATTAGAGACATTGGATAGGTACTTTTTGTATAGATACAAAGACATCCCAAAATGGACAACTAGTTTTGTTATAAAAAAAAACCAAGGGTGTAGTAAACCAAGACATGTTCATATCTAACGACGCGCAGTAGGTATGAGAATACTTCGTGTCGATGTTAACATTAATAAATCCTCTCGTATAGTAACAAACTTTTGATGATGTATCACACGTGACCTCTTTTTCTTGTATGTTATTTATTCGATGTTTCTCTTAGGTATCGTAACAAACGCCCACGGCTATATCCTGTTGGCAGACTACTTAAGAGAGGTTGCCTTTGCTCTCGTAATGAGGTAATAAGATTCAGCCGCCTCACCTAACCCTTCCAACTAGCTCGTACGGAATACTTCTAACGTTAGGTACTATACGGTCAAAATTAAAGTAATCTTAACTATGATAGCTTGGGCTCGAACCCTCCCGTGGCACGCCTCTTATCTACAAACCCTGACCATTTCTAGTAATGGAAATCCAATTACTATTTGAGTAAGATAAACGGAAAACGTGCGACTCTCAAATAGCCGTACCGTTCGGCCCCAAAAGTCACAGGCGACCGCGACATTTTGAAACTTTATACCTTAATAATTAACACTACTATATGTCTACCGTCTCAAACTCCACCTTATAGAATAACTGAAGAGTACACATATATTTTTTCGTTACAATGAAGGTGAAAGATCCGTGTGTATCAGAATCAGTGCAAACACGTGCAAGTAGCTTTTTAAGTTTAAAAAAGACTCCTATATGAGAAACCGGCATTGAACCAGCATCTAAACAGTTACTAGCAGCGCATTGTACAATCATTCGGCTCAGTAAGTACCTACTTACATATTAGACGTGTAACGTCATGCAACAAAACATTTTTCAAGTTACCCAAAAAAGTTCAGTTCAAGTTCAAACAATATGTATTTTGATATTTCTTAACACTTTTACCTACTTGACCAAGTAGGTAAAAGTGTTGTCGACGCTACTTCATGATATGACGTATAACTACGTAACTTTATAAGATTATATAGGCACAGCATCAAAATAGCGAAACTGGTCCGTATATAACCAAAATATGCTTATTTTTTTCCCAATTCGGTACCTAATTGGCATGAAACCAAACAAACTCCGTTTTATAACTTTCAATTTTTTACCAATAACCGAAAGTAGCGCGATCATAAATCTATTGAGTTTTATAAATTTCTTTTTCTTTTTTTCCCATTCAGAACTCAATTTATGGAAGTAGCAACGAGTGCTAAGGACGGAGGTATGATATTTCATGCTGTCATTGAAGCATGAGGTTTCAACCTTATTGAAAGTTTCACCGCCACGCCTTCTTAAACTCACTCTTTTTATAATATCTCCGATTTGTTTTTAATTTTACAAACTGTATAAAAAATAATTATAAGAATTGGATAAAATTTATGCTTGGAACTCTTTGAGATAATAATAATTTAGTAAGTAGTTTGGTTTAGTGGTAGACAGTGCATAGGTATCATCTGGTACGATAGCAATTATGAGCTTAAAAAAAAAAATTTAAATAAGAAAATTTATACTTTGTTGTGTCGCTTTCGACAATGGAGACGGTAAAATCAGTAAAATTGCAGTTCAAATATTCATAAATATTGGTGTTTTGTTTTATTTTATATAATATCCTATTACTATTAATCAGCGGTATCTTTTATTATCCCTATTTCCCTGGGTCACGGCATCACGCGTGAATGGCTGGACCAATTTCGCTGATTCTTTTTTGTTTGTTGGTTATTATAAAATAAGTTTGGAGTTCCTGCGGGAATTTCGAAACTCACGCAGGTGAATCTCCGAAAATGTTGGACCGATTTTGACAGGACTTTCACTGCTAATGGCCTGATGTGATAAAGAGCAAATTAAGCTACTCTGGAGTTCCTGCGGGAATTCCAAAACTCACGCGGGTGAAACCGCGGGGCACAGCTAGTTAATCTGAATTTGATTTTGCACACCTTAACTACTCAATCGATCATCATGTTTGTGTACACATTTTGTGCCTATCATGTTTTGTACCTACTTGTATAAATTTTAAATTACTATTTATTTATTTATTTTTAGGAAGACCAACAGCTTTCCAGATAAAAACACTTTTGAATACAAAAATAGCAGCTAATTATAGGTCTCCGCTGATAGAAACCAATTTACATACATTAAGACATCAAATACAGAATATAAGACATACATCACGTTACATCATACATCACGTATCGTTATAATTATCTATTAGAGACCTATATTATTAGTCTTATTACTAAGACTTCGCTGTCCGTCCGTCCGTTCGTCCGTATCCGTCTTTACGTCTGTCCCCAGGCTGTATTTCATGAACCGTGATAGTTAGACAGTTGAAATTTTCACAGATGATGTATTTTTGTTGCCACAATAACAACAAATACCTACTTAAAACAGAATAAAATAAATATTTAAGGGGTGCTCCCATACAAAAGACAATTTTTTTTGACGTTTTTATAGATAATGGTACGGAACCCTTCGTGCGCGAGTCCGACTCGCGCTTGGCCGGTTTTTTCTTACAGTACCTACTATTCATATTGCGAGACCAACAGTACAAACAAAAGATGCCAATTGAATACCGTTGTATGTTTGTTGCAGCGTCGCGTATTCGATATGAGATCACGAGCGGGAACATAGGAGGTGCGTTCGCCGTCAAGAACATGACCGGCGCTATTTACGTCGCAGGCGCCCTCGATTACGAAACAAGGAAACGGGTAAGTTCATTTAATTTTCAAATTGAATTTAAAATTTCGTAAAGCATTCATATCATTACTATGAAGTAAAATTAACGGCGGCTTACTCAAGGTTTATCGTCAAAAACCGCTGAAATTGATAAAGGACCCCTGAAGAATTCGAAACATGTTGAGCCGTTTTCGATGATAAACCGTGAAGAAACCCCTAATTAGAGTGTTTAAGTTATACGAAAAGTATAAAACCAATGAAGATAAATACATGACAAGCTTGGCCAATAGCTAAGAGCAATATTTTCAAAGCAAACTTCCAATTACATAATTAGGCAAGAGAGTCATAGATCTTCAGATATCTATGACATTGTCAAAACAAATTCGACAGAATAAATATAGAGGGCAATGAAGGTAATATCCATACCTACTTGCAGGTAATAAAAGGTTAACGTTTCGGTAGAATTTTATGGATTATGTACAGTGTGACCAATGTAGAGGAAAAAATAAGTTGCGTGGTTTTAGATAGTAAAATGTTGTACCTAGCTAAAAAAAATTTAAAAGAAAACAGAACCAGTGTTTTAAGAATTTAAGATACGCAAAAAATTAAACTGCGTTTTGTAAATGTCTTGCCTTTTATACGTCACTCAATAAGTCTTTAGCCTGATCTGAAACTACATTTTTCCTATAACTGTTAACCAAACGTTTTTTTTTTTTTTTCAAAATTATATCTTTAGAAGCGGCACTCCGGAATGGTGCAATAATACGGAATGTGTATTTTTTTTTATCAACGGGTCTTTACCGATTATTTATACGACCGCACTCAGACTCTGAGTAGTCTTATCAATATCGTTCGTTATATCCTAGATACGTAGTTTAACATTTGGCCATCTATAGCTATTAGCTACTTAAAAAATTCACACAAGGTACTTACCTACGAAAAAATTGAGTAAAAGTGTAAAGAAATAAAATATTCATTTATATGTGATAATTTATTTTGAATATTCAATTTACTTCCGTAATCAAAACTGCCTTTCATCACTCATCACTCGAATTATTAAATGACAAAAACAAATCATGTTCACGGCAGTAAAATGATAGTGTATACGTTAACGGTTAAAACATAATAAAGTAGGTAATCAGAAATTATGATATGGGTTATTAAATTGAGATTTTTTTACGGCGTATTTACAATAATATTGTAATTATAATTTTTATTAAATAAAGGTAGAGTAGGTATATCTGGGTACAATAATAATTAATTGTTCTGTAGGGACGTTAAAATTTATGACATTGTAAATTACTCGCATATTTTAAGTCACAAACGAATATATATTATATGGAAAAAAACATTTTATACCTTTAAATAAGCAATTTAATTCCAATATAGGTATCTCGTTAGTGCTTACAACGAAAAAATATCGATTCGAGGATAATAAAATGATAATAAATTATAATGTTACTATAATTAAGCAAGGAAACTTACTTCAATGATGACATTGACTAAATGTAATTAAAGTTAAGCTATCCCGTTAAGCAAACAGGTGAGTGGAGGGAACCACTTCAAAATTATGAGTTCACTCATTCGTTAAGATACGACGTCGATAGGCTGCGGATGCCTTAGACATTACGGCGCAAAACTTTAGCTAGTGCCATTAGGAGAATACCTACTTACAGAATTTTAGTGTTAAAATTCTTTCAGTTACACAATCTAGTACCTATCTACAAATAAACGTTTTCCGCTATCTTCATGTTTATTTGATTTAAAATTATTTCATATTAGCTGTTTCCCGAGACCCGCATAAATTTCGGGATTCCCAAGGGAATCCCGGGACGAAAATACTTTGCTAACTCACGTCTACTCCTTATAAACTACTTCTTGTCAAACTTCAGCATCATAAGTCAAGTAGTTTTCTAAGTTTGTTAGCTTGCAGTGAGTTAACATATTGACATACTATCCGAATTTCTGAGTTTTCCCGTGGATCTTACAAAAAAGTACTTCATGCAATCTTGGTTCTGCCAGTTTGAACACAACAAAGAAAATCAACCGAATCGTTTCAGCCGTTCTCAAACGATACTTAATACCATGTGGCAATGGTACCATGTGTGTGTTGGTTTACCCATTTAATAAACTTATGAGGCATGGTCAGTTTATCATAATTTAATTAAAAGTCATATCAAAATCAAGCAGTGCATCTGAATTAATACTCTAGTCACTTACTTACAAACTTAAAATTTAATGTTAGCTCGTTTCAAATTTACTATATTACCGGAATAGTGGGCCCGTTCTATTGAATTGTTAGACTACTTCCAAAAAAACGTATCGTAGAGAAGTATTATTTGAATTAAATTATTTAGAATTTGATACCTATTTATGAGATCTATACCTCAGTTTCTATTGTACCCTCAGTTACCGCTCGTCGTTAAACTGTAGGATCTCAAAGAGTTTTAAATGCAAGTAAAACAGCTTACTCTTTAAAATTGGATAAAAGTTCTCAACGAAATTTAGACGTTTGTAACTAGCACTTTTAATAATTACACAGTAGTCTTTAGTGTATTCCAATTGAGTTAAATTGTTCGGAGTCGACGTTAAATTAAGTTTTCATGACGCTCTATGTCATCAATACAGTACATCATTTCATTAATCTAACCTTTTCGTAACTTACCGCTTGCAGTGAATACGAGTAGAGTACCTACTATTTTAAGGAAGTAGTATGAAATAGCATTGCTCTAGATATTGTTAATCTACGGGTATTACTCCGTATCTCTTGCTCTAATAAATTCTCTCAATTTAGCCAGATTTTGTGGTCAGAGTGGGTGCTCACCTGTGTCTGCTTATCTCACGATCTGCATAGTTGCTCGTGATCGATACTATAAGCCAGTCGTTTCGGAGCCATACTACTAAATAGCACACTCGCTCGGCTCTGAAATGGTTGCGTTCTGATTCATATCAAAATAGACGTATTTCTAGGTTGTTTTTATTAATTACAACAGATTTTGTTATCAAATACCTATTTATTTTAGGAATACAGGAACGAAAACACTCAAAGACTTTTACAATTTTCAAATAGGTATATTTAACTGTACCTGCAATCACAAAAAAAAAACCTGCTTTTAAACGTCTTTTAATAACCTAAACCGCAGGTCTATCGACACTACTGAAACTAGACACATACAATTTGGTCAGTAATTTTCTTATGTGACATGAAGACTCACTAACAAAGGATTTTTTAAAACGTGTAAAAATGGCGATGAAAGATTTTATGGAAATCAATAAACAAAAATAATACTAACCACTAGTCTTGAATTTTTAAGTTTATCTTGAAATCATGAAAAACGGTACCTATTTAAACTAGTCTTTTTGTAGACCGCCACACACTCAACGTTATGACAAACTTAGTAGTTGACGAACTACCAATAATAATGACACAGTTAGACGAACTAAATACACTAGGACGTATGCGATATACCCAGTTATGTTACTATGAATAATAATGATGGGTGACAGTACGAGCTGAAGCTAGCCGCGTCGGACAACTTGAAGGAGAACTACACGACGGTGGTGATCCATGTGAAGGACGTGAATGATAACCCCCCAGTCTTCGAGAGACCCACGTACCGAACCCAGATCACCGAGGAGGATGACCGCAACTTGCCTAAGCGTGTGCTACAGGTTCAACTCGAGACAAAGCGACCGCATTCGATTGTTTATTCTGACTGTATCTATTCTCTTTTGCTAAAAGTTCGGACAACAATCGAATGGGGTTTTCCTTTTAACTCGACGCCAGTTTTTGAATCACTGTTATTATTAGTGTTTTGTTTGTTTTCGTTTTTGCATGGCATGGCCTTTGTCATTTATTTGATACTTGTATATGTCTTGAAGTAGGGTGTTGTTCGTAGACTTTTGTTTGCAGCTAGTATTCGTATTGTTTTGTGTTCAATTCATTTTGTATAACACTCATATTTTTAAGAAAAGTTCATCGTGTAGACTATGGTTTTATTAATTCGATATTGTTTCTTCACGAAAACCTTTAACCTATTCACTTAGTGTTTTTATAAATATGTCAGTACCAGTCAGTACTTACATACTTACCTATTCTTAACGACAGCTGAACGTTTCCGCTAGAGCAGATCCTCGGGTCTTGATTTATTAGAAACTATTCATATTCAGTGAATCGGGTAATAATATCGTCCGCTGTCCTCTGCAAGTGTAGATTTTATTTGAAAGTGTTTATTTATGCATTAATAATTATACCTATTAGTTTTTTTTTTTTTACTGACACTGACAAATTCTTCGTGGAAGTAAAATTTTAATTCGTTAGAGTATGAAAGTTCTTAAAACCTCTTTCAACATATTTTGTTGAGAAATCTCGCCAAAGTATCAAAATTTGTCATGCTTTATGTTTCGCCTGCGAAGGTATAGTTATTTATATTTCGTGATAAATTAATGCTATGTACAAATAAGTTATTAAATAAAGCTGTTTAGGTTCTTGAAAATCTAGTCAATATTAATTGAGAGACATTAGATAATCTTAAAATTTGCAAAAGCAAAAAAATGTTACTCTACGTTTTGCTCTGGGACTTTTTTTATTTACCCACCTTTAAGTGTGGCAACAATTTTTTTTGTTATTATTGTAAATTTGTAATTCAAGTTTGTAAGTCTTTCATAATATTTCTGATGATTTAGTGATGAGCTAAAATAAGTTTTAATGAAATACGTATTCCGAGATGCAAATATGTATTTTAAAATTATAATTTAAATGAGAGAACAGAGTTGTTTTGTAATATATGACATACAATCTGAGTGGATTGTCTCATAACTCCATTTTACATTTAGATGTTATCCAAACGTACTACATAATCTACATATTAAATTGTTATTAAGGGGGATTACTTCCATAATTTTATTCGAATTTCGACAGTCATTTTCTCATACTACGAGTGCTGTTTCAATATTATAATTTTTCGTGAGATCGGAAAATATGTGTACTAAGTTTTTGTTAATATAGAATCTTCTTCTTCTTCTTCAGCCTGTGTCCGTCCACTGCTGGATATAGAATAATAAACGTAAATCAGACGTAGAGAGTGAGAAAAGTACTATTGAAATTAGTATGAAAAGTAATGGTAACTATTCCCCTAAGTGATAATTTTATTATGAGTAAGAGCTGGATGGCGGGTGGATATAAATAAATTAACTTTAGAAATGTATAGGCCATTTATACAGGAATGCCTATTTTTCACGTTGTCATAATGCTCCAATATATAAAATCTCCACGGCATTCATCCACGACAAAAAATCACATCTCCATTTTAAATAAATTGTATTCGCCATATCCCACCGAAATGTGTAATGTTGCATACATACCTACATTTCATAACACCTATCTAACGGTGCGTCTTTAAATTGAAGACATTTAATAAGATATTTTAAAATTAACAGCGGAACTTCTGTCTGTTTATGTACCTATGTTTTACGGGAATTACGCAAAACCTAAATAAACGAAGTCGAACTAGATTTTCGCATTTATCTTGCTTAAAACTTCTTTGTTTCGTCGCTAACAGTGCATGGAACGAGGAGACATTAAAATATTTTGAAATTCAAAGTACATAATATCAGCGTGACAGTGCGTCTGCGCAATTTTGATCATCGTATTGTGACCGAGGCTGCGGATAGCAGCTAATGGAAATGACTTTATAAAGTTTATTTACGGCCGTACTCCGAGTCGTTTTAATGATTACTAAATTTTAAGTAAAGATTTTTAAAGCAAAATTGCCGCAATCAGAGACGTTCATTAAATTAATGTTAATTGGCATTCGACTAATTAAGTTAAAAATTGACAAACGCCAACTATAATTAATTTAATGAACGTCTCTAATTGCGGCAATTTTGTTTTAAAAATCTTTACTTAAAATTAAGTAATTATTATTAAATCGACTCTGAGTGCGGCCGTTAGTGTAATAAAGAGACAAATGTATATGATACTGAATTTATAAATTATAAAGTAGAAGAGGTCGGAAAAATGTTTCACTTTTCGCTGAATTAATTACATATGTTCATGGTGAAATGAAAATCAAATGTATTTATGTACCTACCTACA
This sequence comes from Zygaena filipendulae, assembly GCA_907165275.2. NCBI lineage: Eukaryota > Metazoa > Arthropoda > Insecta > Lepidoptera > Zygaenidae > Zygaena > Zygaena filipendulae. The sequence goes on from OU015649.1 coordinate 9,125,923, forward strand.
TATCTACTACCTACAACACAAAATATCTACCTACCTACTCGTAAATAAATTGTGAAAAGGCGTGTTGAGGTAAACAACGAAAGTGCACAGTGGAACTTTATGTATATGGACAAACAGATGCAACTTATTATTGAATTTGTGCAAGCGCTCAACTATCAAACATAAATAGACCCTTATGTTATGCATCCAAGCACCCAGTTAATTTGTGCGTCTAGCTAGTTAGGGCTACTTACATTGCTTCTACTGGAGGTATAAATTAATATCATTATAAAACAAAGTCCTCCGCCGCGTCTGTCTCTCTGTCTGTCTATCTGTTCACGATAAACTCAAAAACTACTGAACGAATTTTCATGCGGTTTTCATCAATAAGTGATTCATGAGGAGGGTTTAGGTACGTAATTCGTCAGTGTTTTGTGTAAATCCTTACATATTTGAAGTCCTCCACCGCGTGTGACGTGAGAGTAATTCCCGCGGTAACTCCGAAACCGCTGATGAAATATACTATAGATATGAATTGACATTGACAACAGTATTGTTAGTGTGAGTAAGTTCCGAAATATCGATCATATCCACAAAACTGAAGTCTATCCAATAAATTTGTGCCCAAAAATGTACCTTTAAAATTAATTGTTTATTTTATTAGAACATGGTTTGAAAGCCTGTCACATCTGACCACACGATAGGGTATATATAAATATAGTGTCGTACTGAAAAATGAAAAATATAAAAATAATTCAGGGTCAAGGGTCAAAATTACTTAACATCGAATCCAGTATAACTCTATTAACCTAAATACAGTCCCAACGAGTCATTATTAATTCAGTCATGTAGGCTAACCTAACCACTAACCAGGTTGTAGCGAGTACCTACTTGCCACCCGGTGAACTATCACAAGGCATCATAAATTTTTACATTTCGTATCTTACGCCAGTCCACGTAATCTTTCGAGTCTTCTTAAGGTAATCGCGTCGGCGCAAGACACCTGAATTTGGTAATCCTACTCTATCTGCCAATGCAGACAGGAACTGGGTGTAGTTTTTATGAATCGCGCTGATTGTCGGGGGCGCATCTCTTCCCGTCGGTAGCGCTCCCTGTACTATTTCATGAGCATGTTAGTGGTAAAGATTGCGTGTGCGCAGTATGACCTCACCCTGGTGGCTTCCGATGGACGCAACGAGAACTCCACACATGTCGTCGTGAAGGTGTTAGACGTCAACGACCTTCCGCCACGATTCGACTGCAGCTCGTACGTCACGCAGGCTCTAGAGGAAACTGGACCGTACCCTCACTCCCTTATCCAGGTTTAATTTTTTGTTTTTATATTTTGTTCCTTTTTTTATTACCTATATTTTGTTTTACAGAAACCTAGTACCTACTTTCAATATCAGAAGTTGTAAATAATTAATCGACTTGATAACTTAAAATGAGCATTTTCTCTCCCTAATAAAGAGGTTTAACTTTAATCTTATTGACTTAGAAAGGCGAATTTATGTAAGTATCTTCCCGAAGATTGTTCAGCTCTAAGCATTTTCAATTAACCTTGTGTTTTGTAATTAGTTTGATATTTTGGCGTTTATATTTACTTACCCTATTTCATTATCTTCACAAACAATGTTTTGTAAACCTTGTTTATAAAGAATAAATACTATGTTAATTTTAAAAGATTGCTTGTGTAATTTATTGTCTTCATAAAAGTAAAGTTTAGAAAACATTTAGTGTATTAGCATGTTTAGTGATCATTGTTGTTGTTTTTTAAAAGCACTTAACCATTTTAAGTGCCTTATTTTTGCTGGTATTTATGCTATTTTAAGAATATTTCATTTCTTTCAGTGTATAGTGAACAAGTTTATTATTGAGTTTTATTAATCTCAGTACTTACTCCTATCTGTTATTGGTCGTTCTTACCCAATAATTAAATCTAAAAACTAGATGCATGTAATTTGATAAACCATAAAGTTCTCGACACGCTTTCAGTTATGTGGTTTCGGAAAACTTCAACTAACATCCCAAACTAAAACTGTTACGATATATACGATATAAAACAAGCTCCGTTGCCAATATTCTTGGTTCAGTCAATTATTGACTAACCATAGGTAGACATTTTTTGTCCCATAAAGTAGGAGGTTAGTAATAAACTCCGCCAGTATAAAAATTAAGCTCTCCTTGTCGTTTTTTACCCGATCAATATGGACCAGTAATCTTTTTTATGAAGACGGCAAAGCCCTCGGTGTCCTTACTTATAGTGACAAGCTCTTTTTTATAATTGGAGTGAGATTCGCAAATGATCTGAGTAATTACGCAAACGTCGACCCTCTTCATGCTCCTGCCTCCCGACTGTCCTCCGTAATTGGAGAGTCCCGTCGCTAAGTACTCCATATCATTGAGTACTCGGACCATTGTCCCGTTATTCGTCATTGCCCGACATTAAAACACAAATTTATGTGTTCTTTCATTTCTCTTCTCCGCCTATGTAGGTAAGTTGTAGCCTGTAGCCCTAAAATAGGAAATCCTTAATTCTACACTATAAAAAGAAGAATTTGACATTATTGTATGAAGATGCTGAGTGAAGAGGTTTTCAGTAAGACTAACTTTATACGTACAGCAACAATTAATGTTGTGTTTATGTCAAAACTATGAAACTTTACCGTTATCTATATATAAAATATATCTATCTAATGAAATTTTATATATATTTTGAAAACTCTATGTATTGCTTGATTATACAATAAGTATAGATATATTTTACGAATGATACGATTGCTGTCACCGATCCCTTCAAAAGTCATTTAATAGCGTCTTCTAACTTTTACTGCTTTTGCTTGTGAGAATATTTAAAAAGGGAGAAAGTTTATAAGCTTCCGCTACCACACTGTGTTTATTATTTGGCATGCTGAGCAGAGCAGGCGCAAACATCTGGTGTGTTGGCAGGTTCATAACTTTCCGAAAGTTCCGCGGTCTCTAATCGACTAAGACACTATAGCATTTACAGTATATGCAAAATGAACTAGCTGTGGCTGTGTGCAATGATATGGACATATTTTACTGTAGGTAGTAAATACTATTTAATTATTACTTTTAATATAGTAGATAACTTCACGCATGTTTTTATAGCTTTGCATGTATTTTTATTAGAATATGTAGTTATACATATAAAAGGTATGTAATATTTGAGCAATAACTATAAATAAATAGGTAAGTATACAAAAAATATCGTTAAATTACGATAAAAATCAATAAAATAGTCATGTTTGTTACGTTTATTAAGATCCACAAATAAAGAATATTTTCTTTGAATGTTACGAACAAATCCTTAGTAGGTAAATAAACATAAACAGAATTAGTCGGAAAGGGAAGAAGAATCCATGCCAAGAGCATTTTATAGTAGGTATCACTAATGCAAATATGTATGTTTTGTTTTTCAATCGACAAGTGAAACTTTTTAAATCTCTATTAATTAATATTATAAAGAGGTAAAGTTTTTGAGTTTGTGAATTGTGAGTTTGTGACGTTGTAGGGGGTAATCTCTGGACCTACTGAATCGATTTTGAAAATTCTTTCAGTTATTGGAAGCTACGGTAGTCCTGGGTGACATAGTGTACCTACTTTATATCCCGAAATTACCGCTGGTGAAACTGCGGGGGATAGTTAGTGTATCTGTATGTATAGGTATAACTTAACAAAAACTTTTTAAATAATTATTTACTATTAAGTATTAAATTAAAACTATTCATAATAAAATTATTTATATTTACTTGTCTCCTGTGGTTTCACCCGCGGTAATTTAGGAGTTCCCGTGGGAATTTCAGTATAAAAAGTACGTTACCCTATATCACTCAGGACTATCATAGTTTCCTATAAGTGAAAGAATTTTCAAAATTGGTTCAGCAGATCCAGAGATTACCCCCTACAACGTCACAAATTTACAATTCATAAACTTTACCTCCTTATAATATGAGTAGTAAAGATTAGTAAGTTTTCGTTAGACCTATTAAATAGTTGTCCGATTCGATTCACGGTTGCTCTTAGGAATATTTGTTGTTTTTGTCTAAAAGTTTCACTTTTTCCACTTAAATAGGTACACCGACACACCCATTTTCTTTCTCATAATTTTTCCTAAAACCTTTTTTCTTAATCTTTAAAAAATTATGTCATAGAAACTTGTATTCGTTTGGGAATAATTTAGGCAAACTTTATTTGTTACCAAGGATACTTTGATACTCTTTCGGTTTGGTACCCCTTTTCGACTAATCCGTATATGCTATTTAATGTATGACTCAGTAACAAACACAATAACTAAAGTTACTTCTTCCGATTCCGAATAAAAACAACAACATTATTTTGTATTGTATCTCTCACAATATAATATAGTATAAGTGAATAATATTATTGAAAGTTGGAATGTAAATGATTCTCATCTACTCGATTTTCTACAGGTTACGGCTACTGATGGTGATAAGGACAGACAGCAAAACATTGTTTATTTCCTCACGGGACAGGGTATCGATCCAGACAATCCTGCTAATAGCAAATTTGACATTAACCGCACCACAGGAGAGATATTTGTCCTGAAAGTAAGTAATTTGTTTTAAAGTTTGTGATTTCTTAGATCCTTATCCTTAAGCAGAAGATTTTTATTAAAACAGTATACTTATGAAATCAAAAGTCACGATAGGCAGCATTTGTGACCCGGTTCGTGCTCTGAATGCTAAATACGATCACACTTTTACTGCCCTCCACAACTTCCGAATAAACTGAATAATGATATTTCTTTTACAGGAATTCTGAATTTTGCATCATAAACTGCTTCAATATGTTATTCCTTATTATAATTTTGTTTGTTAAAAATATTTTTTTTTTACTTATTTTTTTTACAGACTTTGGATCGTGATCAACCTAATGGAAGGCCGCAATGGAGATTCACTGTTTTTGCACAAGACGAAGGAGGCGAAGGTCTAGTTGGTTACGCAGACGTTCAAGTAAATCTCAAGGATATTAATGATAATGCGCCTATATTTCCTCAAGGAGTATATTTTGGTAATGTCACGGAAAATGGCACAGCTGGTATGGTCGTTATGACGATGACTGCAATAGATTATGATGACCCTTCTGAGAGCAATAATGCAAAGCTTTGGTATTCTATTGAGAAAAATGTTATAGAGGAAGAAACAGGATCTCCCATCTTCGAAATTGAACCGGAAACTGGTGTAATCAAAACTGCAGTATGTTGTTTAGATCGCGAACGAACACCGGATTATTCTATACAGATAGTCGCTTCTGACGGAGGGGGGTTAAAGGGCACAGGAACAGCATCTATAAGAGTTAAAGACATAAATGACATGCCTCCTCAATTTACTAAAGATGAATGGTTTACGGAAGTAGATGAAACCGATGGTACAAACTTACCAGAAATGCCAATTCTTACTGTCACAGTTCATGATGAAGACGAAACAAATAAGTTCCAGTATAAAGTAATTGAAAACAGTGGTTATGGAGCCGACAAATTTACGATGGTTAGAAATAATGACGGCACAGGTTCCTTAAAGATAGTACAACCATTAGACTATGAGGACCAATTACAGAGTAATGGTTTTAGGTTTAGGATACAAGTAAATGATAAAGGTGAAGATAATGACAACGATAAGTACCATGTAGCTTATTCGTGGGTTGTAGTTAAACTTAGGGATATAAACGACAATAAACCCCAGTTTGAAAGAGCTAATATTGAGGTATCTGTCTATGAAAACGCAGAAGTAGGTAAAAGTTTAGAAACATTTAAGGCTACTGATCCCGATCAGGGTGGTAAAAGCAAAGTCTCATATGCTATTGATAGATCTTCAGATAGAAAAAGGCAGTTTTCTATTAATCAGGAAGGTACTGTTAGCATACAAAGATCACTGGACAGAGAAGATACTCCCAGACATCAAGTCAAGATTTTGGCTATAGATGATGGAATGCCGCCTAGGACGGCAACAGCTACACTCACGGTTATTGTTCAAGATATAAATGATAATGCACCAACATTTTTAAAAGATTACAGACCTGTTCTTACAGAGCATATCTCACCTAAAAAGGTAGCTGAAATTTTAGCTACAGATGATGACGATAGATCTAAAAGTAATGGCCCACCATTCCAGTTCAGATTAGACCCAGGTGCAGATGATATTATCAGAGCCTCGTTTAAAGTTGAGCAAGATCAAAAAGGTGCAAACGGTGATGGTATGGCTATTGTATCTTCTTTGCGATCTTTTGATAGAGAGCAGCAAAAAGAATACCTTATTCCTATTATAATAAAAGATCATGGTAATCCTGCTATGACAGGAACAAGCACTTTAACTGTAGTAATAGGTGACGTAAACGACAATAAAATGCAACCAGGCTCTAAAGAAATTCTGGTGTATAATTACCAGGGACAAGCACCAGACACTGAAATTGGAAGAGTTTATGTTTATGATCTTGATGATTGGGATTTACCGGACAAAAAATTCTTCTGGGAAAGCACAGAACACCCTAACTTTACGCTCAATGAAGAAACTGGTATGATACAAATGAAACACAAAACAAGAGAAGGTAGGTATCACTTAAAATTCAAAGTGTATGATAGAAAACATACGCAAACTGATGTTCCGGCTAATGTGACTGTATATGTTAAAGAAATATCTCATGAGGCTATTATAAATTCTGGTTCATTGAGAATATCTGGGATATCAGACGAAGACTTTGTCAGAGTATGGAATTATAAAACTTTGAGTGTGTCCCGAAGTAAGTTAGATATATTTAAAGACAAACTGGCTGATTTACTTAATACAGAGCGTGAAAATATTGATGTATTTAGTGTCCAATTGAGAAAGAAACATCCTCCGATAACTGATATAAGATTTTCAGCACATGGAGCTCATTATTATAAACCAATACGACTTAACGGCATTGTTCTAATGCATAGAGAAGAAATAGAAAGAGCAGTGGGGATCAATATTACTATGGTCGGTATTGATGAATGTCTCTACGAAAATCAAATGTGTGAAGGCTCTTGTACCAATGTCTTGGATATAAGTAATTTACCTTATATGGTCAATGCTAATAAAACTGCCCTGGTTGGAGTAAGGGTAGATGTAATTGCCGAATGTACATGTGGTGCCCGAAACTTCACTCAAGCTGAGACGTGTCGTAATTCGCCCTGTTATAATGGTGGTAGATGTATTGAAGGAAAGTATGGATTAACATGTTCGTGTCCACCTGGTTATACTGGACCAAGATGTCAACAAACATCAAGAAGCTTTAGGGGTACTGGTTGGGCATGGTATCCTTCTTTGGAAATGTGTGATAGCTCCCATCTGAGTTTTGAATTTATAACACGGAAATCTGAAGGTGTACTTTTATACAACGGACCTATAGTCCCACCCGAGCCCGAAGAAATAATGGTATCAGATTTTATATCAGTGGAGTTAGAAAGAGGAAATCCAAGATTACTAATTGATTTTGGCTCTGGCACATTAGAACTCAGAGTAAAAACTAAAAAATCATTAGACGATGGCGAATGGCATAGAATAGACATATTTTGGGATACGGAAAAAGTAAGAATGATAGTAGATTATTGCAAATCTGCTGATATTCAAGAGATGGAAGACGGTACCCCTCCAGAATTTGATGACTCTTCATGTCAAGCAACAGGCACAATTCCTCCGTTTAATGAATACTTAAATGTAAATGCTCCATTACAAATTGGTGGCCTCTACATAGAGCACTTTGATCCTACACATTATCATTGGCAATACATGCCGATCGGAAAAGGATTTGATGGATGCATAAGAAATCTCATTCATAATAGCAAATTGTACGACTTGGCTCACCCAGGCCTATCTAGAAATTCTGTAGCTGGCTGTCCTCAAACAGATGAGATATGCAATCAAGCAGACACGACGTCAAGATGTTGGGAACACGGAACTTGTGTTGGTAGCTTTTCAGAGGCTAGGTGCCAGTGCCAACCAGGATGGACAGGACCTTCATGTAATTTACCAACAACACCCACTAGCTTTAGACCTCAAAGCTACGTTAAATTTGCTCTAAGTTTTGAACCAGATCGGTTTAGTACTCAAATCCAATTAAGGTTTAGAACTCGTGAACCTCACGGAGAACTTTTCAGAGTCAGTGATCAGCACAACAGAGAATATGGCATACTAGAAGTAAAAGATGCCAGATTACACTTCCGATATAATCTTAACTCATTGCGTACCGAAGAGCGTGATGTGTGGCTTAATTCAGTGGCCGTCGACGACGGTCAGTGGCATATAGCACGTGTCAGCAGATATGGAAGTGCGGCTACACTCGAGATAGACGGTGGTGAAGGAAGGAGATACAACGAAACATTTACTTTCGAAGGTCACCAGTGGTTATTAGTTGATAAACAAGAAGGAGTATATGCTGGTGGAAAAGCCGAATACACAGGTGTTCGAACATTCGAAGTCTATGCCGACTTTCAAAAAGGTTGTTTGGATGACATTAGATTGGAGGGCAAACACTTGCCCTTACCTCCAGCGATGAATGGCACACAATGGGGACAGGCGACAATGGCTAGGAATTTAGATCGCAATTGCCCTTCAAACAGTCCGTGCATTAATGTCCATTGTAATGCGCCTTTCGTTTGCGTCGACCTTTGGAATGAATACGAGTGCACGTAAGTTTTATCTCTTTATCTCTTATCTATACATAAAAATGCTTTGTCCTGAATGACTGATGGATCAACACAGAGCCTAAACCGCTGATCGTAGAGACCTGAAACTTGGAGGGTGTGTTCTTTGTTTGACGTAGGCATCCGATAAGAAAGGATTTTTGAAAATTCAACCCCTAAGGAGATGAAAAATTGCAAAGTTTGTATGGAACAATTTCGCGGGAAATTCGAAATTATCGCGGGTGAAACCGCGCGGGACAGGTAGATAATATAAAAAATGAATTGCTGTTCGTTTGTCTCGCTAAAACTCGAGAATGGCTCGGTCGATGTGAATAACTCTTTTTTTGTTGGGTTCGTAATAATTATCGGGAGAAGGTTTGTATTAAAGAAAATTGGGAGTTGCAGGAGTTTCGAAACTCAAGCGGCGAAACCGCGGGCACAGCTTCATAAAATGCTTAACTGTAGGAATAAAAAATATTCGTATTCCTTTCATCACCGTCGAGCTAGATAGTTCATATAAAAATACCTAATATCAATAGTATTTTTTAAATCACTCTAGAAAAATTATTATTATCTTGCGCGCACTGAGTTGAGAATAATGTTTACTGATATTTAAATAAAATTTTCGTATTCTATTTATTATTAACATTTTTAACGTACCTACCTACGCTATTTTATTTCGCTTGTATTAAAATAAGTATAATATAAATTTTATTACAATACGTACCTACACTATATACTTTTTATAATCTATTTTAAATATTCTAATATCACAATATTTTTCTATTATGTAATGCTTTTAGTATAAATTTTTATGCTAACATAACAAATACTGTCTAGTTGCGGTGAGGGTTTGGTATTATCGCCGGACGGCAAAGGTTGCGTTGACAAGAACGAATGTCTATACTTCCCGTGCCGCAACGGGGGCTCGTGCGAGAACCGTGAGCCGGGATACCGCTGCCACTGTCCCGAAGGTTTCTGGGGAGAGAACTGCGAACTGGTGCAGGAGGGCCGCACGCTCAAGCTCAGCATGGGCGCGCTCGCGGCTATCCTCGTCTGCCTCCTCATTATCATGAGTGAGCACTTAGCCTAACAACACTCCTGCTGTCATTCATCGCAACGCACATTACTCATACTAGCACTCTCTGTCCATTATCACCATATAGTTTATTTATTATGTAGATTTAGGTACTATTCGTGTTTATTTATAGCTGTTGTGTTAGATCGTATTATTATAATATGAATATAGTTAGTGCATGACGAATAGGGTCCGGGGCTCAGTGCGCGCGGAGTTGTTCGCGACAGGGAGGTATAGCGCGTAATGTGTAGGTGTCCGAGTGGCTCGACCCGTGGCGGCGGCACGTGTGTCAACGTGGACGAGTGTTTGCGGAACCCGTGCCGCAACGGGGGCACGTGTGTGGACCGCGAGCCGGCGCGCCGCTACGACTGCGTATGCGCCTTCGGCTACGCCGGTCACGATTGCGAGCTGGAACTACTCGCCTCCGGAATCATCACGCCCTCAAGGGATTTCGTAATAGCTATCATTGTCTGTTTGTTTTTGCTTTTAGGTGAGCACTTTTGATCATATTTTTTTTGTTTGCATGTTCATAATATGGTATTTCATTTCATTTCACATAACATTGTAATGACTATAGCGTAGGGATAAACAATACTCATCAGTCTTCTGTCATCATTCACGTTTTGTATTTAAATTGGGTAATATATGCAATTCATTAACATATTTTGACCTATTATTATAGAAGGTAATAAATGCGAAACGTCGTTACATAAGTAATTTCATTTATATCCTTAAAAATTTCCATAACTATGCATACCTACATGAATTCATGACTCCACATTATATAGAATTCAGATTCTATCTTGTTTTATAATCTATCAACTATGATTCCTCCCATGTTCGATTCATTATTACTTATTACACATCTAATAACGGATGTTGGTTGTATTGAGCCCGAAAACATCTAACAAAGCTTCAAACTTGTTTTATTTACTCACGAGTAGGTAAATACAACGCGAGGCTTTATTTATAATGTTTAATCGATTAACTTCAAACAATACACGTAGAGGTAGCAACTCTCCTGAACGAGCAATTATACATAAAACCGGTTTGTTTGCTTTCGGAATCCTTAGAGGAATAGCTGTTTTGATGTATACGTATTTACGTATTATTTACAAACAATTTCATTATTACACTAGATCTGAAGTATCGATTTTGTTTCTGCCAGTTCTGGTGCTCGTGTTCGTGGTATACAACCGCCGCCGTGAAGCGCATATAAAGTACCCGGGACCAGACGATGACGTGCGTGAAAATATCATTAACTACGACGATGAGGGCGGCGGCGAAGATGACATGACTGCTTTCGACATCACACCACTGCAAATACCCATCGGTGGGCCGCTACCCGATCACGCGCCCGCTAAGTTGCCATGTGAGTTTTATTGATTTCTCTAAATGATATTGTTAATTTATTTTCATACGTGAAATGTAACAAATACTCAACCGAAGTTTTAATTTAACGTAGTTTTTAACTACTTGGAATGTTGTTGGATCACTTTTAGTTTGACCTAAAAACAGCTTCGTGAAACTTTCAAATGACTTGATCCATTAAATCCTGAAATCAATTTTTTTGTTAAAGCTAAGCCGAAAATAACAGAATTTTGTATTTAATTTACGCTAAACGTTTTTAATTAATACCTACGTATATCTCGTATATTATACGTCTGTCATAAAATTATTCTCCCTAAATATGAAAAAGTAATATAAGGGAAGTGCAATAAAAACGAGTGGTCACAACTTTGAGGTGTTGCTGGGCTGACCGCTTTCATGGCAGCCAGTTTATTGGGTTAATTTTTGTGATATACGTATGTAGGTACAATGTTGTTTTTGTTTCTGTATAAATTTTGTTATTAGATACAATTTCTTATCCAGCAATATCATTATTTAACGAAAGAACGCATTGCTTTCCCAAAACAAAGCTTTACTGCCTTATACTTTTGCCAAAAGCAACTAGAGCGTTATTTAGAAAGTAGTTTCGTGCCGTCTCAGAAGTGTCATTCCACTATTTCTGAAGACATTCTAGTGTGAGAAGAAAGATAATAATAATAAATTATTATCTTTATTGTAATTGCCAAAGTTACAAATCCATGTCACCCTAGCTTTTAAACTAACGCTAGCTGTAGTTTAAAAGCCAGAGATGATGGACTGAAATTCTTTATAAAATTTGGCGATAGGCTCACTACTTGACGAGTTGAACATTTTGTAATTAATAATTATTAATTATGTGTGTTAAAAGTGGTGCCTTAAATATAAGGTACCTACCTAGTAAACCTCTTATCTTACCTGGATTCCCTCTCATCGAGATTAGTACATAAATTCGTAAGGTATTAGGTAGGTAGGTATACCATAATATATACGTATACACATATTATTATCATATTTCCTAATAGGTATTATTAGGTAGGTATATAATTTTACGTTCAGATAAAATTATACTTTTTCTTCAAGGTTAGAACTTGGTGTTGACTGTGTCTTATTTGTTGAATAGATCCGTTAATGGGTGTCGGTCTCGGCGTTGGCCCCATGGGGGTGCCGCCGGGGGTCGGCGTTGGCGTGGGGGTGCCGTTGCCGGGGGAGACGAACGTAGGCATGTTCATCGAGGAGCACAAGCGGCGGGCCGATAGCGACCCCAACGCGCCGCCCTTCGACGACCTGCGTAACTACGCCTACGAGGGCGGCGGCAGCACCGCGGGCTCGCTCTCCTCGCTTGCATCCGGTGAGTCACTGTCTTTACCGTGTCGAACATCGATCACTATACTCCAGATGGGCAGTCAACCTGGTGCTTGGGTTTAAACCCGATGTAAACCTGGGCGTTTACGGGCTGTTATCGGGTTTAAACTCAAGCAGCGGGTTGTTTGCCTATCTATATCAGTCATACATTCACTTTGGCTGTAGTTAAAATTTATTTTAGTTACGATTGACACTTTTTATGAAGCAAGATAAACTTTTAGACGTTCATTTCAAAATTAGCAGAATTGTTTCTGCAAATTTCCATAGAGTTAGTTATATTACATTTATCATACGCATTGTTGACGAAGGATACCCATTGGTTTTATTGCAAAGCTTTTTAAGCTTTTTTCACATCGTATTCCTGCTTATTTTGTTTCCAATGTAGCATTTTTTATAATAGTTACCCAGGCGAGTTTCGTGGAAAGAAGGTTCTTATTTAGATACTTTTCATTTACCGTATGCTTCAGTTAATCAATACTTTAAGTAGGTACCTACTTGTATCCAACTTAGTGGGAACCAATAACAAACCGGAGCTGCCTACGTCGTCTTTTTATAATATTGAAGATCAATTTGCCAGGTACCGACGACGAGACACACGAGTACGACTACTTGGGCGCGTGGGGACCCCGCTTCGACAAGCTCGCCGACATGTACGGCCCCGAGCTGGACGAGCAACTGTAGGTGACCAACTGACCAGCCTCTCCCCTCGACACGAGCCCCGCGCCACACTCGACTCGCCGTGCAAACTTAGTCAATTGACTCCCACCGTGACTGACCCGTGGCAGGAGCCACACTCGTCAACAACAAACCCGTGGAGTTTATTTTGTAAATAACGAAGTGAGGTCACTTTTAGAACCACCTCTCTTCTTAACTAGCTCTTATTAATTTTATACACCACTATATTTTAGTAGACTTGTAATGATAAATGATTAACTTAGCAATCTTAATTAAGAATATCTCATACTTACTACTTATTATAATTGCCTCATTTTTATATGAAAATCTAAACGTGTATCTTCACCAAATATTTGATATTATAAGTTTTAATCGTATTAGCCATAATATTATGAGTCAGTATTTTATTCGAGGTTATTTTGTAAGGAACGATTGCTACCCGAGGGCCAAGCGTGAAACTGAGCCGTGGGTGTTTGTAGATAGTAGTATGCTATAAATGTGAATAATTTATACGAGTAATGTTAAGTACACTGTAGCTTTACGTGATATCAAATACCTAACATTTTGGGGCCCTCCGGCATAGGATCGTTGGAATGTAAAGCATACGTTATTTATATCTTTATAATGATAAACTAGATAATTTGGTCCGGACGGACGTTGAGTCGATGCTCATTTATAAAAATGGGGCTGTAAATAAAGTATAGCAACAACCTAATCCCCATAATGATACTATCTTAGCTGAATGTTCGAATGATATTAAAGATGATATTGTTTAAGCAAAATGTACAGTAAACTGGTGTTCCTCTCCTGACGTCTCCTGTAGAGTTAGATTTATTAGTGAATTAATTAAGACAAGTGTATTGTAAACATGAAAGCAAATCGCTGTGTTTGTAAGATACTTATTTTCGTTTCGTGATTGAGCCATCGTGAAACTCTTCAGTGTGTGAGAGCATGATAGTGCATGTGTGGTGTGAGAGAGCTGGGTGTGCAAACGGAAGACTTGGCGCCGCCAGTCATTCAGAACTATGCTGATATGAATGGGATTGTGCCAATTTATAGCATTACGATTGTATGGATCTGAAGACGGTAGAGTTAAGTGTTTGCACTTTATTTATTCGTACCCTATATTTATATAGACATTAATTTAGTCGCACCTAGGAAAATATCAATAAATTATTAAGAGTGTTGTGCTAGAATAAATTATACGACCGATTATGATGTGAGATAGTTAAAAGACGCTGAGTCACTAAATTATAAATTAAATTTTAAGAATTTATCTAGAATAATTCAATAATAAAATTAAAAGTTTCCATTAACTGTCTCATGTCGGCATCGACTTACGATCAGTGTAAAAATTTTAGTATAAACTGAATTGCGTTAAAATGACTGATTTTTTATGTGTTTGAATGCCTAAGATTTTGTAGTATCGGTTACTTAATTATAGACTTCGAACTTTGTACTGTAAGGAGATCACCCCTTAGTTTGCACTCAAATCAAATATTACCTACTCAAGTACATTAATATTAAAGCAATTCTCGTTAATTACTATTCGTGTAAGTAGACATTAATAACTAGTTAGTCCGGGAACGAAACATGGTTTTTTTAAATAGTTTTTATTATAAATCTTACACTGCCAGCAAACATACATATTCAAAGGAACGAAATGAGTTAGTCCGATATTCATATTTCGGTCTTATACAAAACGTTTTAATTGTAAGTGTTCGCATTTTTCATTTTAATAATAATAATTTTTTTTTTATGCATTTTCGCTAAGTAAGTACATAATTGCATTCTTCATTTATTGCACACAGTAAGCTCTGCGATGTCTCTTTTTGCGTGTAGGTACCTTCGTTCTGGATTGTAAAATGGGCACTTGTGCGTGCATGTTTCACAGCAAAAAACGAATTGCAATCGCAATTTATGCATCGTGATTAACGCGACGCCAGCTGTTAGGAGGTTCGCGCGCCTCCCGGGCCGGCGCTATCGCGTCCTCCAAACGGGACGTAGGTATAAATTTCACTTTGTTTTCACAATTAGGTTGTTTCCTCACGTAACTACTGCTATGCACGTAAACTGTAAACATAGACAGCAGAGCACACAATCCCAGTACAAAATGCGAAAGGTGCAATAAGTATCTATATAACACCGCCCCGTCGCGTCGCAGTCGGCCGGCGCGGCGCACGTAATTTTATTTTAGACATTTAATTGTATTACATACCTAGTTATGTTCTGTTTCAACTGTGATTATTTAGTTGTACAAGTCTGATGATTACATAAAAAGGAATAAAAACATTGAAAATAGGTATGCCTGTTTTATTTCGCTTATCTTAATTCGAATTAGGTAGGTACCTAAATTTAGAAAAAAAAGAATCAAAGTTAAAACTTTATAAAGAGAAAATAAACTATTTGTTTCATAGCGAATGTAAGATAACTGTAAAATTAATTTGCTTTATCAGCAGATGTCTTTTTATTAGCATATTATTTTAACACGGTCTAAAACCCACAAACGACACCAAAATATATATATACCTAGATATCATTTTTTAAGGTTGGTGAAGTAGTTTGTAATTTATAGATTCATTTCCAAGGTTTTATAAAAAAAAGGTAGATAGTGCTCGTGAAGATACTCATAGCGAATATAGGTATAAGTCGTTTATGCAAATTATATCTACTCTATTTCAGAGCTACTGAGGCTGCATGCTGCATAGTAAGTACTGAGATATATTTCATTTTTATATCAAGCTTACAAAAGAGGGCAAAAAGGAATACGCTCAGTTTTTTACACTTAACAGGGAAACGCGGCTGCAACCAGCTGCTGACAAACGACAAACCAGTTTGCTGTAGGTACTTACTAGATTTTAAAACGAATTTCTTGTACCTCCTATAGCAGTGGTTCCTAAACTTTTCAATATTTTGCCCCTGTGACCTATTAGGAAAACCGATTTTATCCCGACCTTAAAATGTTATCAATATAGTAAATATTGGATATCAATCTTAAAAATTTAAGTACCTAGGTATTTTATATATTTAGCAAAAATAATTAGTGTGATGGTTGGTATTGCTCAGGTTTTATATTATAAGGTTCTTTGTTACCACTAGAAAGCTGATTTACCCCCGAGGGGGTAATTACCCCCAGGTTCGGAACCACTGTGCTATAGCTTTTCACTACCTAACCCTGAAACTTTCTATGTAAATATGCAATAAGTTAATGCATTGGGTAATAGGTACATATAAAGTTTCAGATTGTAAATTATAGCTTTTCCCCGTTGCCTCCCCTTGCCCATGTTAATGTTGATTTTGACAATAAATTATCTGTCCCCCAGGAACAGTAGTTTTTCTGGATTTACACTATTAAAAAATGGTAAAGATTGATTAAAGATTAAAAAAAAACATCAATCAACTCTGTCGTCTAAAGTACCTACTAACAATCGCAAAGCCTGCGAATTCCTAAAATGGATTTACTTCCCAGCCCTCCTAAACTCATTTGGCAGTTCAAACTGCAAGACTATGGTCTATGAGTACCTATATGCGGTACCTAGGTATACTGTTACCGATGCAGCCACAAACAAATTGCCGTATACCCACATCAATACGTATACAAATACTAATATGGTATTAAGTCACCCATTAGAGCTCTAGGTAACATTCTATATACACAAGTAAATAGATGTTTTAGGTAGGTCTTGTGAGCATAATGAAAGTAGAGTTACATGAGTAGCGTACACTCAATAGATGCATAAAAGCACCCTGCATTTCGCTTAATGAAAGTTGTAACTTAAATAGCGATTCGACATCTGAAGAATGCATCGTTCTTCTTTTTTTTAATCTTGATTTAACAAACGGATACTTTTATTAAAATCTATTTGTATATAAACAGTAGTAGGTAGATCATTCAATTTTATAGAGTTACATTAAATACAGCACTTAACAATTTACTTTTGATCTAAAAAAATAAAATGTGGTTTCAACAACAACATTATTAAACTTTCCTCTTAGGACATTTCCAAAGATTTCTGTTTCTTGTTTGCCAGGAATGGTGACAAACTAATATTGTTGCAAAGAAGTTATTTGGTTGAATAAATAATGTTAGGCTGTTTTTTACTCAACCACGCATAAATGTTGAACGGACGGCTGGAAACCAAAAAGTTCATGCAATGACCCGAAAAAATTGTCTTGATCTATCTTCATCTCATGCTGGCTGATATCCCCTTTTGTACCTTCAGGATTAAACTATCAAAAAAATATGTTTCTTTATTTGAAAACAGAGGTCTATAGCTCTATAATTATGATAAAATCAAAACTGGCAGTATTTCGAATGATGTAAATTGACCTAGAGAGTACATGATATAGGTACCTTATAAAATTGATAATTTAACAATAAATAAAAAAGTGTAGAAATGTTCTTAAAACTTTGCTAAACTACCTATGTCCGTACCGTAGATATGTGAAAAATATCCACGGGGTTTGTAGTTAAATACTAAGTAGGTACCTCCCGCCGCTCTACATTTGCAGACATAAAATTCTTAGTATGAAAATTACCTACTTCCAACTTTCGAAAACTTTATAGGTCACCGATTTCATTGTTATAGGTACTATACAGTGTACACGCAGGTGAGAACAAACGAATGATTAAAAATATAAATTTGCATTCTGAAAAACAGTTCATACTGTATTGAAATTGTGACCATAATGTATACAGGACATGTATGTATGTATGTGATACAGGACCTATGTAAGTATAATGTTGAATTTTTTTTACAAATGTAGAAATATGTATTACTTTAGAAAGTACACATATTTTAATGTATTAAGAACGAATGCTATAACATGAATGAAAACAGTAAAAAGTAAAAACGGATTAACACTCTCGGGTTCCGCTTAGGAGATATAGTCTTAGGGCGCGGGCGGCGTCATTTCAAACTTCACGGTTTATCTTAGGACTTATTATTATTTTCTATAGTGTTGGTCGTGGACCTACTAATTACAGGCACCTGCTCTTTTATTTTAGGTATAGATTGGTACGTTAAAATAGTATAAAGAGAAACGTTAGTCGTTATTCAAATTTGTACCTATTAAGTACTTATGCACCTCATATATAGTTACCCGCCTCATAGTGCTGCCTAACCTACTTTCAAATACAGGAATGCATCAACTTCAACTAAAACTACTTCGTATTTCTACGTATTCGTATGGTGCAGATGTATAGGTCCCACATGGATAAGATTTATGTTATACGATGCGTCGTAGATAAATATAAAAATCCAATACATAACACTTAGATTAAACTTAGTCTGGAGCAACATATAGGTACCTAGGTCCTATAGGCTTTGTTTCATCGAAATCGGACGTCGTCGGGCAAAAATGAAAAAGTTATCGTCATTTAAAGGCGTCAATGCAATACAATGTTCGAAAGCTTAGACGTGGTGGTAGACTGTAGCAGTTATGTTTTCTTTTGATTGATTTTTGCAAATGACCGTTTGGAGACTGCTCGGCGAATAAGTATAGGTAGGTAGGTATGTCAACTCAAAAATTACCTAACTGATTTTAAAAATTCTTTTACATCCCGAGTAGCATACGGTGATTTTTATCTCGGAATTCCCTAGGGAACTCCGAAAGTAACGCGAGTGAAACCGAAATCGACTATTTTAATATATTATAGAATAGCTACTTATAAAGTACTTACCTACTATTTATATGTAGGTACCTACCTACTGAAAAATCTGTATAAGCCACACTAAAAATAATTCGTTTACAATAATGAAATAAATCTGCGCTCGGTTCGTCTAAAACCTAAATGAAGGTCGTCAATTTGGCCTAATGAACGTGAATTAAACTCTCAAACATTCTCATGTATAAGTGCTTAAACTAAGAAGTTTGAATTGCTTCGCTACGAGCTACATTTATTTTGAGAGCCTTCGTTGTTGTTATGTTACTTTGTTATTCTTCGACAAACACACAAAATTGGCGCTCAGACGTCGAGTTGCGGAAACCAGCCCGCCAACAAAAACAAATATGTACAAATATTCCTCGGCATAAAAGTATAAAATATGTATAATAGTGTTCCAATGATTTTAACAAAGCGAGTCATTGAAACCATACCTACAGTGACAGCTGCTGATGCTAACAACGTTTAAATCTACATACCTACCTACCTATACTAATATGAATTATGATAGTTGAAGTACAAGTAGAAGTACAAACAGCGAGTCAAGGCAGAGCAATGTCGAGAAGGAAGTGGCGGGAAGTTTCCAACTAAATCATACTTAAGTAGTTGGTACAAACATTGTGTGAATCGAAGAGGAGCAACTGGAGATCGCCACAACACCTCAAAAGTTTACGTTTACATTACAATTTATCGATGCACCTACAGCTACATAGAGCCGATTCGACAGTGTTCTACAGACCAAAACAATTATTATTTTTATAGCTGCTTTATAGGTAGGCTACATGCTATTAGTGGCAAAACACTCAGCAAATCTCTAGAACACAGAATATGACATTATTATTATTATTGTATCAGTTTTACTTGATAGGTACAGAACAAAACTTTACAAGTTTGCTTGTATTTTCTGTATTAATTCTAGTAATACATGGTTGTATCGCATTATTATCAGATGAACAACTTCCTACAATTACCTACCCATACAGACCTACAATTATTTTGTTCATATTCTGGTTGCAACACTAATTAAGTACCTACCTACCTATCTATGCGTCTAGATAAAGCAAGCATTAGTTATATTAAAAAGAAATTATTATAAATAAATAGGTACCTACTATAATACTATGATTTCATGCCCTGTCTAGTAAGATGGGAAAATATAATTATCACTTTCCCAGCAGTTGCATGCACCCTTGTTTTAATTAAAACGTTTTTAATTTATATGCAACATGGCCGCACCATACATAGTTACATTAGTTCCAGATTGGAGTCAACGCTAACGTCGGCTATTTCAAGTAGGTATAATTAAAATTCAGTTTAAAACTAGTAATAGGATATTAACTTTTGATCAGTTGTTAGATTTGTTTCACTGGTTCCTTCACCGGGTAACACCAAAAAAAAGAGTCAAGGAGTAGTTTAGAAAACAATAGAGTAGTTACCTACGTCCTATCTACCACTTTTGATACGAGTGATGGTAACTATGTAGCTACCTATATAAATATAGTTATGGTAGAGATTTTTAAATGGTAGTAACTTATTGATTGATCTATAGGTATTCAAGTTTTGCTGAATTTTCTTTTCTAGAAATATGAAAAGCAAATTAAATATGATAAATAGGTACCTATGTATTTTTGTAATTAAAATTATTCAGTGTTTCCTTTACAGTTTTTGACAGTTTCTTAATGGCAATTTAACGACAGTTCGGCCACCAACAAATTAAAGACAAATCTTCAAATCTAAAAAGCAAACGGATCTTTGCTACTTAGCCACTGCTTGGCAAGGGTCACAAAACTCGTAAACTGCAAGTCTAAGGTCATAGATACAGTTAAAGGACTTACTTATTTGGCGAAACTATAGTGCGATCGGCTGAAAAAAACATAATATTTTTCATCAAAAGAAAGCTCTAGGAAAAAGTAGTTGAAGTCCGCTTTCACCCGATAAAGTTTCGGGATCATTTTGGAAACTCGTACCTACTTAGTGTGTAATGTGTATTCTGAAACATCCGTAGGTACCTATTGTATAACTATAATGTCTCAATGAATCAAATATCATGATAAGCTAAATCTACATACCGCATGAAGATCTATTGAGTAATTTTAGAGATTACCGTGAAAACAGACAAATAAACAAAGATGGAAATAATGGTTTTCTTGTGTTCTGTTAGGTACTGTTAGGGATGTTGACAACTTTTGAAAATCAAAATTCTAATTAGTCCGTCATTTAGAAAATCAAAAATCATTAGACACGTATTTTTTATTTTTCAAATAAATTAAAATACACAGAGATAAAATGCATTAAAGTTTAGGGTAGGGGCTCGTGACGTCACTTACCGCTACAAGCCGCCATACAAACTACACTAGTTAGTGACGTCACGCGAAATTTCAACTCAATGTATCGCCGTTATTTTTTGATTACGTAAAAAAAGAAAAAAAACGTGTCCTATTTTTTTTATTAATCTACAAGACGGACTAATAAAAAAAATTAGTCAAATAGCCTAATGACAGTCAAAACGGTCACAATTTAACCGATGTTTGATGATAATTCGTTGACCAAATAAAATATTGGTTTCTAAACTGATCTCAAACTCAATTTTGTGACTCTACCAGTGTATGTGAGAGTGCTATCTATAAGTAATTTTTTCCTAATATGTACCTACCTCCTTAATTTATTCAGAACCTGCGCTAAAGTTAATTTATCCGCAAGTAAGGTGATCGATTACTCTGATAGTTTTAAATAATTGTTTTCATTACCTTAAATTTATTATTCATTGATGAAATATTTAATTCCGATTTCTATACCTACTGTCGTTTTTTTCTGCCCATATTATTGGTGGTGACACCAATAGCCACAGCTGAAAATCGAAGCGTTCAGTACTACGCAATCCAGTTCATGCAAATGGTAGGTACCTACTTGTGCGATCTTGCCATCAAGTTGAGTAAAAAATAATACTTATTCACTCATGTCTATCTTCGTAGTTTTCGATTTGTGTGACCTTTCGGCTTAAGCGAAGGGCACACTTCAGCTGTAAACCTATACCTACTCTTTTATGACGAAGAAGTTGTTATTAGTGTTACTGCACTAAACGAACTTACTTGTATCTCGATTACTGAAAATTTATACAACGTGTTAATGAATTAACTGAAAACCTGATACACCCCATTTAAAAAAATAAACAATAATATGATTAAAATATATTTTATGTCGAAAAAATATATACTTTAAAAGTTATTTAACATTAGTTTGGAGGTCACCTATCTATGAAATTCCAAGCGCTTCGCTCGCGCCTACCGGTTCAAATTTTTTTGCTGCGGGCGGCGCGCGGCGGCGTGCGCGACAAATATTGTATTATAAATAATTTAGACATGGGCTAGTAAAAATGAAAAAATTTAACCTGTATTAAAACATAGTGCGATCGATTCGCTAGTCGATTCTGAGCAAACTACTTTCTACTTTTCAGTTAATTCATTAACACGTTGTATAATTGTTTTGGCGATTCCTTTTGACAATAACACTACCCCGGTGTTTGATCGCGGCTCGTTAACTTTCGCAGAGAGCCTGTGTAGTGCTCTGTACAATATATTATACTATAAGTAGTGTTGGGAGATTCGGCTTGGAAAGCGGGAACACTACGGGCAGCGCCATGACAGCGGTCGGCGCGTGAGACGGAATTACGGAAGTAGTCGCTGTGTGCATGTGCATGTGCAAGTCATTCCGTCGCATCGTCGTTCATCGATTAGTGTCGTTATATTGAAAGTTTATCATTTTTATCTGTTCTTATAATTTATTTAGAAATTGTAGAAGTCTTACCTAAAAGTAGTATATGTATATTTGGTTAGGCTGAGAAAGGAGGGCGGGGCTGCAGGTGAGCCTTGATGCCTTGAGCCTTTAAAACTATAGCCGGGTTGAAAGTCCCGGGGAGTATTCCGTTCCTCGCCCTGTTGAAAATTGTCCCGAGATTTGTCTATTGTGAGATATAAATGACATATTATACCTACCTAAGCTTTTACATTAATGTGTTTTCCTAAGCGGTAACAGCGAATAAGTATTATAAAAGTGATTTCTTTATTTTCTTTCTTACTTTCAGTGTCCAAGGCTACTTTTGTTCATTGTCTTATCTTACAGCACTGAACAATGCCATTGGGTTCATTTTTATAAGGATCATAATATGACCTATTTCTATTGCAGGGGTCGCGAAATGGCGGACCGCGGCCCGCATCCGCACCGCCGACCCATTTTGTGCGGACCGCGAAAACACACACACAGATGAACTTCATTAAGAATAAATTTCGATCTTGACTAACAAAAAATATCATTTTTCTCATTGATACGTAAAAAAATATCTTTGTTATTTACATAAATACATTTGTTTAATAAATATTTTCTTCAATAAAATGTTGTGCGGACCGCGATGGTCATTTTATTTCTTAAAACGGACCGCGAGCGACCCCGGATCTAATGTAAGTATACCGCAATAAGTGTGACACAAATTGCACACTGCACTGCAACTGCAATAGCCATGTACCTAAACAGATTTCTTACTTCTTTTCCATAAATGAAATGTATATTTAACAAATAGAATAGAATATTACGCGGCCTACCTAGTACCTACCTATAGCTACTTCGCTCAAAATGTCGAAGTTTTTCTGAAAACTGTGAACAAATATTATTCTTTTAGAACGTGCCCTGTAAGTTGGAAGAGAGTTTGATTTAAACGAAAAGTTCGGTGCTGTCCAACTAAAAAGTAAAGAATACGTGCTGTTGAGAGGATCTTGTGAATGCTCGGCACATGAACACTTTACGAATAAATTCGTTTTTTGAAAGACTTAGGTAAAATGACAGCCGGTGAGAAGAAGATAGGGTAGAAGGTATTATAAAAATGTAAAAGATAAGCAGAGGTCGTTATTAAAGTTAAGTGATTCAATGTGACTCCCGCATTGGTCAGCGGTATCATGCTAGAAATTAAAATTAGCAAGTAAAATTAGCATCCTAGTAATTAGAAGTAGCGCGTATTTAGGTGCTAATATTATTTACTTAATGCCTAAATAGATTTGTTTAAGAAAATGGGGTCCTTTCCAATTTTCCCTCTCTAGAATGTTCCTAGAGTAGTGATAATAAGGAAATTTTACATTGATATTGTTAAAATGGGCATGTTGACTAATTTTTATTTTTTAGTCCGTCTTGTAGATTATTAAAAAATATTGGACACGTATTTTTTCTTTTTTTACGTAATCAAAAAATAACGGCGATATATTGAGTTGAAATTTCGCGTGACGTCACTATTCTGACAGTTTGTATGGCTGTTTTGCGGTTAGTGACGTCACGACCTCCTCATCCTAAACTTTAATGCGCTTTATCTCTGTATATTTTAATTTATTTAAAAAAGCAAAAAATACGTGTCTATTGTTTTTTTATTTTCTAACTGACGGACTAATTAGAATTTTGATTTTCAATAGTAGTCAACATCCCTATTATCCTATTTGTCGCCGGCGACGGAGTATGCCTAAAGAACACAGCTACTATACTACCTACCTACAGCTAATATAGGAAATAGCAAAAGAACTGTTTTAAGATGCTTTGTAGAGCTTGTCAAAAACATGGTAAACAGAATTATTTTAATTACAGCGTTCCTATTTTAAAATAACATTGATTTGAATTCAACGAAAACATTTTTTTTTATATTGGGCGGTATAGTCTCGCTGAACCAGGTGTCCAGCCAGTGAGGAGCGTTACAATTTCCGTTTGTACTTACTTTCCGGAAAAAAGGATACGTCACGAAACGTTTTACATTGTCTGGGTTAGGTCCCATACGTTTGCTTTAAAAAAACATTTTTTACTCTCAGCTGTCTATGGTCATTGCGCTGGGTCAGTGATAATTTTTTTATCTTTACTTAAAAAATTTATAGATTTTAGAAAATAAGACCAAATACCTGTTGAAATATTTTGTCGAAAAATGCGCGTTTTGAAATAGTACTTATTTATTTACTTTATAGTCCTCGCGGGTTGGTACTAAGTAGGTAGGTAGTAAGTAGGTAAATTTTTAGTCTACCTATGCTGTGCTGATACATAATTTTTTTTAGATACGAATGTAGGTATACAGTGGGCTTGTCAACTAAATTTTAGTTTTTAATCCGTCTTGTAGATTAATAAAAAATTTTGGACACGTATTTTTTATTTTTTTGCGTAATTAAAAAATAACGGAGACACTTTAAGTCGAAATGTCGCGTGACGTCACGCCGTGCTACAGTTTAGAGCACGTTGTGACGTCACGCGAATTTCGTGTCCACTGTCCAATATTTTTTATTTATCTACAAGAAAGACTAAACAGAATTTTGATTTGCATATCAAGAAAACAAGCCTATTGTAATTAGGTAGGTATATATAATTTTATTATATTACAGATACACCAATTCACTATCCTGATATAGCGGCGAAACAGGCTAGGCGAAATAGGAAGGTAGTAGGTAACTAGACGCTCACTACTAGAACAAAAGCTTCTAATAACAAAGGATGTCATGATAGCAGTAGGTAGGTACGTGTATTAATGCAAAGGCTGATTGCAAAGATGAAAGTTTTTCAATGCTTGTTTTAATCAACGTTTTAAATCAAAACTGCTTACCGCCGCACTCAGAGTCGACTTTAATGATTACTTGTTAAGTACAGATTTTTAAATCAAAACTGCCGCAATCAGACAAGTTTAATAAATTAATGTTAATTGGCATTTAACTAATTAAGTTACTTATCATTAAATGTCAATTAATATTAATTTACCGAACGTCTCTGATTGCGGAAATTTTGTTTTAAAAGTCTATACTTAACAAAGTAATCATTAAAGTCGACTTTGAGTGCGGCCGTTAGAGAAGCAGTACCTACCTACTATGTCTATGACAGATATATTAAACAAAATACCTTTGATTGGTCTTAATTGTTTATTGTGAGACAACATAATTTACCTACGTATTTTTATGGATTTTGGGATACACAAACAATTAGGCAGTTTCAAGATTTTGGTTGTTTATTTCTCAGGAAGCAAAATGATTCACAGCATTGGTGGGATACACAGGTGTTACAACACTGGGTTGAAACATTCATTCCCTCGAAACGTCGATCTTTATTGCTATTAGTAGGTAGACAAAGCAACAGCTTAATAGGTTTATACGTACTTAAGTACCCAGATATAAAAAAGTGGGAAAACAACTTCGTAATTAACTAGGATATTACGACAATTTAGTAAAGCGAGTTCATTTATTTTTATTTATTTTTTTCTTTATATTTAATAACTCTACACACCTTACTAAATCACAATTTCTAAGTTATGTTTAAAAATTATTTATCACATTTACAATATTCTGTACAATGTCAAAAAATATTTTCGTACGTCTACAAATACAAAATTAAAACTGCTTATTAAACACTGCAATTAACATAATTGTAACTCTCTCTTGCAACTTCCGCTGCGTTTATAAGTTTTATAATAAACTTGGTGCACTAGTAGGTACAGTACAGCCTCAGGTGATCCTAACAACATGCAGCCAAACACATCGTGCCTAGTATTAAGTAATATATAGGTACTAATATTAGAAGTTAGTTAGCGAAATGTGAGTTTGTGACGTTGTAGGGGGTAATCTATGGATTTACTGAACCGATTTTGAAAATTCTTTCACTTATAGGAAGTTACGATAGTAACTTAGGGTACTTTATAAAAAGTTCAAGTTAAAAAATTTCAGGATAACCTGAAATTCCCACGGGGACTATGAAATTCCGCGGGTGAAACCACGGGGGACAATAGATTATGCACCGAGGGAGTAAAGCAGTGTCTTACGTCACGGGAGGCATATTGAAACCTGAGCTTAAGGAGGAACTCTACTCTAAAATTAATCCCCGAGCTTACCGAGGGGAATTAAAAATTTTACTCCTGAGCGAAGCGAGGGAGTTATGTAGAGTCCTGAGTGAAACGATTGATTTAAGCTGCCCGTGACGAAGACAGGTTTTATCCTCGAGGTGCATGCTCTACTTTTCATACCTACTGCGAGACAAACCCTCTTTAAACGGGCATTGTAAAGAGGGTTTATTCGAAAATCTAACTGGCCACCACAGGCAGATCACATAAAAAGAATAAAATACTAAGAGTTTTTAACCGACTTCCAAAAAGGAGGAGGTTCTATGTTCGATTGTATGTATGTTTTTTTTTTTTTTTTTTTTTTTTTTTTTTTTTTATGTATGTTCACCGATTACTCGAAGACGGCTGGACCGATTTCAAAAATTCTTTTTTTGTTTGAAAGGGTATACTCCCAATTAGGTCCCATTGCCACCAAGTTGGGATCTGATGATGGGATCTTGGAGAAATCGAGGGAACTCTTCAAAAATTATAGGCACACCTATAGCGATTTGGGTATTTTTTATAGTAAATCGTTCATTTGCTTTCGAAAAGCTAAATTTGAAGAAGTGGAACTGATGATGAAGACCACAGATGGTCATCGGAACTACTCAAAAATAATACGTATTTCAGGGGTTCTAGTTAGAGCGATTTGGAAAATTGTTTTTTTGTTTGAAAGGGGATACTTTCGCATTGGTCACATTGTCACCAAGTCAGGATCTGATGGTGGAATCTTGGAGAAATCGAGGGAACTCTTCAAAATTTATAGGCACACCTATGGCGATTTGGGTATTTTTTATAGTAAATCGTTTATTTGCTTTTGGAAAGTAAAATTTGAAGAAGTGGAACTGATGAT
Organism: Zygaena filipendulae; assembly: GCA_907165275.2. Taxonomy (NCBI): domain Eukaryota; kingdom Metazoa; phylum Arthropoda; class Insecta; order Lepidoptera; family Zygaenidae; genus Zygaena; species Zygaena filipendulae. The sequence goes on from OU015649.1 coordinate 9,153,462, forward strand.
GAAGACCGCAGATGGTCATCGGAACTACTAAATAATAGGTATTTCACAGATTCCGATTCGTTAACTTAAATGTGGTTTCTAAACAATTTATGTTCGTCACAATGTATATGGTGAAGTGGAACTGATGGTGGTGTACCAGCAGAACTCCTCAAAAATTAACGTCCCTGCATCAGGAAAAGCAATATTTTGTAAAAGGTTATGAGCAGTTGACAGTAGGCTATTGTAACTTAGATAAATTACAAACCGACTCACTAAAAAGCAAGAAATAAACAAATTTTTAACAAAAAAATTAAAACCGACTTCCAAAAACACAAATCTAAAAAAGCTAAAATAAAAAGCTAAAAATAACAAAATACCGATTTAATCCAAAAGACGAAAACACACGTAATATTATTATTGGTTTGTGCTACCACTGATCGGTATGAAGTCGGTGGCAAGCCAAATATGGAGGGGGTAGATGGGCTGAGTCGACTCCTGCCACCAGCTCTTCGTGAGCAAAACAACTCAAGTGAGCAGACACCAGCGGGCTTGTCACCGAATTCAAACCGATCAGTGGTAGCACAAACCAATAATAATATTACGTGTGTTTTCGTCTTTTGGATTAAATCGGTATTTTGTTATTTTTAGCTTTTTATTTTAGCTTTTTTAGATTTGTGTTTTTGGAAGTCGGTTTTAATTTTTTTGTTAAAAATTTGTTTTCCTACAAATAAACGTTCCAAACTCAAATCACTCCCTTGGGAGTTTCATACAACATTACCTCCCTGCTCTTCGGTTGGGATGTAATGCTTTGCTTTACGATGAGATTGTGTGATAATATGTAATTGAACACTGTCGAGTGGTATGAAAAATTGTTTACATACCACCTCCTCGACAATGTCCAATTACATATTATCACGCAATCTTGACGTAAGTCAAGGCATTGCATCCCAAGGGAGGAGCGAAGCGAGGGAGTTATGTAGAGTCCTGAGTGAAGCGAGGGGCTTAAGCTGCCCGTGACGAAGACAGGCTTTATCCTCGAGGTGCTTACTCTTCATACCAACCGCGAGACAAACCCTCTTTAAACAGGCATTGTAACTCTTTTGTAAAAATCTAACTGGCCACCACAGGCAGATCACATAAAAAGAATAAAATTCTAAGAGTTTTCCTACATATTAACGTTCCAAACTCAAATCTCTTTACTCCCTTGGGAATTTCATACAACATTACCTCCCTGCCCTTAGGTTGGGATGTAATGCCTTGCTTTACGTTGATATTTCGTGATAATATGTAATTGGACATTGTTGAGTGGTATGTAAAATTGTTTACATGCCACCTGCTCGACAGTGTCCAAATACATATTATCACGCAATCTCAACGTAAACCAAGGCATTGCATCCCAAGGGAGTTGTATGAAACTTCCAAGGGATTAACGTGATTTGAATTTGGAACGTTAAAATTTGCAGGAAAACTCTTGACATTTCTTTTTATGTGATCTGTCAGTAATATTATTACTTTTAATTTATTGTACTTTTAACTAAATGGTTTTTTAATGTACATAACTAATTAACCCCGAGTTTTTGTTGTCTCGCAGTAGGTATGAAAAGTAGAGAATTCATCTCGAGGATAAAGCCTGTCTTCGTCTTAGGCGGCTTGAGCCCCTTGCTTCACTCAGAACTCTACATAACCTTAAATTAACTCTAGGAGTCCTTGTTACGCTAATACGTTCTGGGTCTAATATGCCGCCCGTGATGTAAGACACTGCTTTCCTTCCTCCTCCCTCCCTCGGTGAATAATCTACTATTATTATGTATGTATTATGTATTATGTATGTACTTTTTCTGGAATTTTCTGAATACATAATAATAATAATAATTAAAACGTACGTTTTGAACAATTTTACTATATATTTAAGTAATTTATAAGCACTCGGCTTGAATTTAAAGTAAATAAATGGAAAATTACTTTACGCTATTACTCTAAGTATAGTTAGAATAGAAAATATAAAAATTACTACTTTAGATGAAATTTTTGCAATGATCACTTTTGAATGAAATTAATATAGTTCTTTATACGTATTACTGTCATAGGTTGGTGTTTTCACAAGATAACGCCAACCTATGACACTAGACTTAAGACTTAGGTAGGTACTCTTAGAGGTCACGATTTTTAATATCGAAATTAATGAAAATGCAGTGTTAAATAATGCAGATGGAGAATAAATCACACAGCGGCACTATAGGTATCCGGTAGAATAAATATATTGCCACTGTGTGATTTATGAAAAAAATAATTTACATATTTTGTATTTATATTTTTATATAAAATTTACATAAAAAAAGAAATATTATAAATTAAAAATTATTATAAACACACGTGGACGTACAACCTCATGGAGTATCAATTAATGCTCATCCTCGAAACTGTTCAGTTTTAGTTTCGTACAATCCCCCATAAAACGCAACACACAACAAGGATTTTCACAAAACTTATGGAACAATACTATTTCCTATCTAAACTTTGTCTGTAGTATTAGGTATCGTTGTTATTGGTTTGTCACCATTGTCACCAATTGTCACATTTTTTGAAGTGAATTTTTTCTGGTGCAATGTTGCCCTTTTTTCCCTTTGTTCCATTAAATTAAAAACGCAAATAACTAGGTTTCTTAAAAGATTTCAAAAGCCTAATTTAAATTTTAATATCAATCTGATTGAATAATAATATAATAATAACTTTTCTTAAACACAAAGCACATTATTCTTATGTGGTCTGACAATGACAAAATAGGCTTGTTTCCGGTGTATGAAAACCAAAATTCTATTTAGTCTGTCTTGTAGATTAATAAAAAATAATAAATGCGTATTTTTTGCTTTTTAAAATTATTGGAAAAATACTAAGATAAAACGCATTAAAGTTTAGGAGTGGGGGCTCTTGACGTCATAACGTGCTATAAACTGTAGCACGGCGTGGCGTCACACGACATTCCAACTTAATGTAACTTCGTTATTTTTTGATTAGGTGCGTAAAAAATAAAAAAAATATGTGTCCAGTATTTTTTATTAATCTACAAGACAGACTAAAAATTTAAATTTTATAGACAAGCCCGACCCAGTTCATTGCGATTTATAAATAACTCGTACATAATATTAACTCACAAATTACTACCACGATTACAACTTGGGAACTAGTCATTATATATTACACTCAGGGACATATTCAGAGGAACGCAAACTAAAGGACCAAGTAGCATATAAACAGGTTTCATCGTGTTTTTTAGTTTTAGTTTAAACATTATTATTTATGAAAAACTTCGACTAATAGAGAAAAAAAATATACTAAAGAGGATCGTCACGTTGATAGATTTTTCGACTTTTCAACTTTTAAAGTATTATACCTTATCAATCAAATACCTAGATACTACAATTTCTTTCGAACTCGCGAATATCAAAACAATGATAAAAAAATATCATTCTTTTCCAAAATTAATTGTTTTTATAATATCCAAAAAACTTGTGTGAAAATACCGTATGGGAACTAACCGTCACGATTCCCTTTCGAGTTTCTTCTTAGATAATATCTTCTATAATATTATAATATAACAAACATTTAATATTTTTAACAGTTTTTAAGTTCCTCTAAACTTGTTCGTGAATGTATTTTATGGTAAGTAACCTACTATTAAAATATTCCCCATTGAACCAAAAGAGAGGTTCTCAGCAATAATGTTATAAATTTCTGTTGGTATGCTATCGTGTACATAAAATAATATATTAGTTATACACCACAGTAATAATTTTTATAACTCAGGCACATATTAATCTGAAACCCACTTTTTGCTTAACTTATAAAACACGAAAAAAAAAACTAATAGATACGTAAATTAATATTATTTTTTTGTTTTTTCGAATGCACACGTACGAATCTTTCAAAATGTATGTCTTATTGTTAGATGTCGAATAAAATACAAGTATAGGTAGGTAAATTAACAGGAGGCATTAATTGAAACATTAATTGAATATCTACATTTGAATCTGAGACCACAATATGTAAAGCAGCATCAGTATCTAATTTAAAAGGGCCGGTAGCACTTACTAGGTCTAACAATCAATCAAGTGACCCCATCGATGACACAGAGGAATCCCAAAGTACCCACCCATGCGTGTGGAACAACCGATTTGTTATGAAATAAAAATATTTTTATCAAATAATAACGCAAGTCTTCTCATATTTTATAATCTATAGCTCTCATATTTTGAACTTTAAAAAGTAACGGGAGATTAATTATAAATTGGAAAAATTGTGATTTGTGACAGTGATAATATAGACAAAAGAGAAACAATCAGGACGAAACGAACTCTATCAGGGACGCTCGTATTACCTACTTTGTAATTTACAAAATATATACTCGATCTCTCGATCACTAATATCTAAAAATTTAATTATTTACATGTTACGAGCACATTTTATGTGGCATGTCAAACTCTCCCAAAGAGCTCTTAAATTTTATTATTATTATTTTAAATTATATACAATGACTATAAATTATAAACACTAATTTTATAGAGCATTTATATTTTATGAGCTTGATCAAAATAATCCCTTGTTCAAATCAAAAACATACAAAACTGTTGATTTCATATTATTATCATCGTCTATCTATACTTAGGTCTTTATAATATTGATTTAATACGCCCATTAACGTCCAGATGAGTTACCTTTTTGAACATTGAAAGAATTGAAATAAGTTTTGAAAGTTTTACTTTTTGTTGTTTTTAAATTTTATTGAATGCTAGGATTAGAAATCAGTCTTGGTTAGAAAAAATAACTCAAGCCTTGCTCGCTACGAAACTTTACCCACGACATAGTGACATTTTGCGTCGCGAAGTCGTAAAGAATAAATTTTCACATTTTATCTTGTATTTATCTTGATAAAAATAACACATACGTGGTCGTAAATATTTTACAATAATCATAACTCATATTAGGACTAATATTATTTAAAGAAAAAGAAACACTTTTGTGAAAAATCATTTGGAAAATTAAGAAATTCAGGGAATTCCATACATGATTGTTCCCAATTTGAAAAAGAGGTTTAGCATAAATATCGTCATAGACACAAGCTGCGACGACTACAGAATGTTACTCAAAACTTGTTGACGTACCAACGATCTATATTTAACAGCAGCAGACACATAATACGCATTGATTAAACGGGTTGGTAGGTAATGAGTGAATGGCAAAAATCATAACTACTGTCAGTTACTTTTAGAAACATGTGTTCAAACAGTATCTAGGCGTTTCCTTAGCAGTTAATAGAGTGGGAAAAGGTAGTAATTTCCACGACAGTGTTTCCTGTTTTCATTTCTGTTTTTGTTCTACTATTTTATTAGATACCATTTCTATTGAAAATTTCGTTAATGTCAATTTTACGCGGCCCGACTGAGCGTCGAGTCTCGCGAAGAAATTTCTCTCGCTCGCTCGTGCGCGTGTTTTATTTTTTTTAAACTGGAATTAATATCTTACGTCTAACCGCCGCACTCAGAGTCGACTTTAATGATTACTTAGTTAAGTATAGATTTTTAAAACAAAACTGCCGCAATCAGACTAGTTTAATAAATTAATGTTAATTGGCATTTAACTAATTAAGTTTCATCTCATTAAATGCGAAATAACATTAATTTACTGAACGTCTCTGATTGCGGCAGTTTTGTTTTAAAAATCTATACTTAACTAAGTAATCATTAAAGTCGACTCTGAGTGCGGCGGTAAGCGCTTATACATTTTGTAGACGTAACTGAAAGGCAAGATTATTTGGAAATAATAATCATTATATAATTCTAAACTTATAAATATGAAGAAAAAACTATACGTATTCAAGCTTGTACTAATCGACGTGTACTATTTGATTTATTTCAAACAACATTTTTACTTAATTCACTGGAGTTGCAATTAAAATAATTATCCTTGTTAGAAGACGGATCAAAAAAAAAAATGTGTCCGCCAAATAACTAAACAAATAAATTAGGAAATTGGTAATGGCATCTTCAAAGTTAAATTGGATATAGTAACATATTTGTCACAAGCCACCATCGCAGTAGATAAAATTTAACCATTAACAAAAGTAGACAAACAATTTTATGGACCTGAGAGTTTTGTAATAATTATGGAATAGCTGAACGAATAGCTGTTGTTAATCGATGTAAGATAGAAATTGAAATCAGTAATTAATTACCTATATGGCACATTAAACCAAATCTCTCAAGGCTTAGCCTAACTTGTTTTTAAAATAGTCAGTTTATTTTTGTAGAAATATGTCTAAAACTATGCAAACAAATACATATCAACATAGATAATAACTATCAATAAATTCAATTACCTACTTGTAAACACAATTCATTGTAATCTGTTGGACTTTTAAATGAAACGGAAAAAGATTCCTTATCAATATAATTTACAACTAAAACCTGCTGCTGTCATTTTGTACATATTTCTATATATTTTATGGAATTCCCTTTAAATTCCAAACCACACAGCTGCACTTTATAACCTTAATTACAACATGCAATTGCACTTTCAATTCAAACATGAGAAATGGATAGAATCAGATGACGTATACATGTTTGTAAATACATACATTTAGGGTGACTGGTAATTACTAAGGACAACTTAAACACACAAATTATACCTACGATAGCAAATAATGTTAAACGTTAACAAATGTAAAGTAATGTAAAATACTTTGTGGTGCCCGTGCTGGGTATGCAGTTGTAACATATCAGGACATCTATTGTACTGGTTACTAAATGTTGCAATGAATGAATCAAATAACGTTTCCAAAGATTACCTACTCAAATTTTTCTTTGGAAAAATTGTTTTTACCATGTTTTTAAGTTTCCTTCCTACTTCCTAATTTCCAGGGACCCTATATAAACGCAATATACACGTATCTAATAATATCACAATTTAATCAAGCATACAGCACTTTCAGTTATGGTTCCCGGCCATTTTGTGACGTCATACTATGTCTACAGCATATACATTTTAGCTCACTAAGTACATTTAGTTCCCTTACATGTCAAGACATGTAGACACCCAAAAATACTTCCCATCGAGAAGAGCTATGAAAGACTTAAATAGATGCACTAAATGCAATTTATAAATAATATTGAGTCTATATAAATTTTACAAAAGGTACATTACTGTTCGGGGCTCATCTCTCGTTTACGTCAACAAACTGAAAGTGCAATTTCATTCTTAATCAATAAATTAAAACAATAATTATTATAACTATAAAGTCTGAATTGACCGTCTCGTTAAGTAGCGACGCGTCTATATTATCGGCATCAAACGTCTACAGTAACAATGTTTCGATCCGAGACCGCAGTAGGCCGACGGTGGCGCGCGTCTCGCCTCGTTGCAACTACGGCAATTCGTATGGAGCGTGTCTCACCTGCGGGGCGGCGGGTGAGGCTGAGGGCGCGGGCGGGGCGGGGCGGGGCGGCGCGCCTACTTGTCGGGCGGGTCGGGCGGCGCGCCGAAGTCCAGCTGGTAGCCGCCCGCGCGCGTCATCTCCTCCATGCTCGGTTCCTTGCACTCGTGGCCGGCGTGGCCCACGCCGCCGCAGTTCCAGCACGATAGTTTCGGCGGCGCGTACAGCACCGGCACGAAGCTGCCGTACGGCGCCGGCGCAGGGTAAGGGGGCGGCTCGCCGTTGGCGAAGGGCGGCGGCGGCGGACGGTAGGGCGGCGTCGGGTACGCGTACGGCCTCGCGTAGGAGAGATACGGCACGGGCGGCGGCGCGGGCGGCGCGGCGGGCGCGGGCGGCGCGGGGGCCGCGGCGCGGCGCGGGGCGGGCGTGCCGGGCGGGGAGGAGGCCGCCGACGAGCCGCTCTCCGAGGACGAGCGCGCCGGCGGCGGGCCGAACGTGCCGGCTCGTCTCCTCACGCCGTTCAGTTTCTCCAGCGACCTGTACTGTTGCGCGGCGTTGATCTCGCGCAGCCTTTCGTCGAAGTTATGCCGCAACTGGAAATTATCACGGTGCCACTGAATCTTCATTAGAATGCACTTTTTACATAGGATATTAATTAGAATGTGAGGTCCATTATTATTATTATTAATTTTGAAATTGCTTACGCAATAGAAGCCTTGGAAAACTTGTCATGTGTGCAAATGTCAAATGATAATTATTAATTATTATCTTATTAAGTATAATGATAATTTTCGAAAATTGATTTTTTGGTTGTTTTTTGTTACGATTTAACTCAAAAAATCGGTCTGATTTAAAAAATTCTTTCACCATTAGAATGCAACATTATCCCTGAGTAATATAGGCTATATTGTATCCCAGAATTGCCGCGGGAACTCCGAAATTACCACGGGAAAACCGCGAGGAACGCTAGTGTATTAATAATTACCTCATTGACTGTTAACGCTTCAAAGGTGGCTGTAAGTTGCGGCAGCTGCGGATGTTCAGGCACGTGGTGCGCGGGGTGTGCGGGGTGCCCAGGGTGCGCGGGGTGCGGCGGCCCGGGCGAGCCGCGGTCGCGCGAGTGCCGGCGGCGTGCTCGCGGCGACGCGGCGCGGCTGTCCACTGGCGAGGACGCCAGAGGGGAACCCGTACCGCCGCCGCCACTGGCCGGGGGGGCGGGGTAGTTCAGCACCTACGCAACAGCATGCCATCATAAAATAACATAATAACTAGTGATAAGTCGAATGTGGTTCGAACCGAAAACGAACATCGGTCAAAACAAAAAAAGTTTCGGCCGAATTTCGGTTTTTCTCAACCAGCCCTATTGAAAGTGAATAAGCGAATAGCGAATCTTGCTTTTGCGCACACTTGAATTACTGGTGTGTAGTTAAAGCGTGTACACCATGTCAAAAGAAGCAGCCAAAATTTTACACATACCTACAGATTAGATTTGTAGTTCAAGTTTTCTGAAGACTGATTTTATATTGATTGGTATTTTATGAAGTGATTTTATAAATACACTTCATCAATAAACAAGTAACAAAACAGTGAATAAATGTCCAATAATTTTACTTTACTGGAATAAGTAGTTTGATTATTTTTGTCAAAACAGTTGTTTTAGTATTATTTTACCTAATGTCAGCATTTGAACCAAATTTTGGTTCAACCCACTGAAGTTCTGTTAAATCAAATGTGAAACGAATTTCGGGCCCATCTCTAATATTAACAGATCTTGCAGTTACTGTTCAAAAAATTAAATAAATCACGTCATTTATGTTTACAACTTTCATACCTCTAGGGGCTGATTGAGAGGCGACACGATGATATTAGCCGGCCAAGGATGCTGGCCCATATAATCAATGCTATACTGAGGTATGGGCAAGCCGGGTGGAGGGTGTGTCACCTCTCCCAACATAGGAACTACACCACCCGGACCACTCAGTATTGGCGGTGAACTGAGCTCTGACACACTCTCACCTGTAGTAGGAGGCTGTAATGATATTTATAATACCCGTCAGACTTACGATTGTATTTAGAAATTTTTGAACCTCAGATTTATCCAACATTATTTGTTTTGTGCCTCAAGCACTGTGTGTAGTATGGTAACTGTCATAAAGCTATCATTGGGTTCTACCTATTAATATGAAGAAAATGATCATATTTATTAAAATTATACTTTTTATGACAAAAAGTGCATTATAAAACAAAAAAAACATGTACATTTTTGTAAAGCTTTGTGATTCTATAGTTATAGACATGCAGCAGTGACTTGAGGCACCAGTTCAAACTGAGGTTTAAACTGCCATGACAGGTTTCTTATTGTTTCATTAACCAACTTTAAAGAGGAGGATGTTATCATTTCGGATATTTATATATATTTTTTTACGTAGGTATGTTCAGGCAATAACTCTGTCATATACAACAAAAATAGACAATAATATGATTATAATACATTTTATGTCGAAAAAATTTATACTTTAAAAGTTATTCAACATTAATTGGGAGGTGACCTATCTACGAAAGATAGGTCATTTGCTGCGGGTGGCGTACGCGCCAAATATTGTATTATAAATAATTTAGACATGGGCTAGTTAAAATGAAAAAATATAACCTATATTAAAACATAGTATGATCAATTCGCTAGTTGATTCTGAGCAAACTACTTTCTAGTTTTCAGTTAATTCTTTACCACGTTGTATATAGACGATTTGCAAATTTTTTTTTTTGTTCGAAAGGGGTTCATTCCAAAATGGTCCCATTTAATTTTCATATGGATCTGATGATGAGTTTCGGCAACACAACTTTAAATTTCACTTTGTATGTACTCATACATAATATATAATTATATCTATAAATTGTATTTGGACAAAATCATAACAGCACATTTTTACATAGAATATATGCTGAATGCACAAAAGAGCAATAATTGGGTTAAACTATTCCAGGAAATATTTTATTTTCAGTATAGGGTTGCACATATAAATAAATAAATAATAAATTAATTAAAAAAAAATATATAATTTTTTTTCTGTCTGTCTGTTCGTGATAATCTCAGAATCTACTGAACGGGTTGCCATGTGGTTTTCAGAGATAGATTAAGATTAATGGAGCTACATTTAGGCTTTGTTTCATTTAAATTGGAAATGTCGGAATGTCGGAAAAAAGTTGTTATATAAAAATGTTTCACGCGGGTAAAACCGCAGGGCACAGCTAGTACATTATTAAATACTATTTATTACATACATTTATTTTGTATAATAGAGCTCAAATTTAAAGCAGAACTAAATAATTATAACACAAACATCAACTTCATCAGCAATCTAACCCAGGACTTCTTGGGCATAAAGCAGCATAGTGATTATTTACATTAATTCAATAATCACTTTTTTTATACTTTATTACTAACTGTCCCCTGCGATTTCATCCATGGTAATTTTGGAGTTCCCGTGGGAATTCCGGGAAAAAAGTGCTGTAGTTTACGGTGATAAGCAGTTCCCCGCATTAATTCGGGAGTTTCCGCGGGAATTCCGGGATAAAAACTATCCTATCTTTTAAGTTGGACCATATTATAAATGGTTACAAAATTTTATCAAAATCCGTTCAGTAGTTTTGGAGTCCATCGCGGACAAACAATGTGATACGTGATTTATATATATTAGATAATAGTACAAAGAACAATGCAAACACTAACCTGCACCCCAGGTGTTTTGACATACATGATACCAGGTGGTGGACCCAAGCTAGTCATATTAGGTGGTGGCACAGACAAGTTTGGTGTGATACTAGACTGAGCATGACATCCACTCACGGGCAGCACATTCATATGTTCCGCTTGCTCCTGATAGTGCAACCGTTGGTCCTCTAATTTTAATTTATCTAATATTTCACCGAAATGTGACTTTTGATCAAACGTAAACGCTGGATGATGTAATGCCATGGTGTATAAAAGTAAAATTTCCTCTAAAAGATCCCCATATAAACCTTTTAGGAGGCCACTTTGCTCCAAGCTGACCATGGCATTGTACAGTGTGGTGGCACATGCAAAATTACACGATCGCAACAACGACACATATAGAGCCATCTTCCGTCGCGTGCGAGGGTCTGTGTTGGCTCCACCGATGTCTGCAGCCAGGTCTGTTGGGTTGTTGGCTCTCAATTCGGCACCACGCAACTCCTGAAAGTCACGCTTCCCAAGCTCTTCTAGGTAGGTGCCTATGAAACGAAGTTCGAATGGCAAGCACATATTTAATAATGTACACATTGCATCTATGCGTTTATAGCTTTCCAATTCTTTAAACCATGATACCACGTCCTCTTTGCAAACCATTTCCAGAACACATTGAAATTTTATGTGTAAAGTCAACCGGTCTCCTGCAGCCAAGACGTCTCCGTTTTTTTTAAATTACTAACTATCACAATTATTGTGATATAAAGATGGTTGTAATCCAAGAAAATTCAATTGTAACATTAGTAATTATACGATTAATCTTTTTCTCAAGCACAGTAGGTAGATAGGTACCTATTGGTTAGGCAACTGACAGACCACAGAGTACAGACGAATAAGAGAACATGACAGCTAGAGCAGAGCAGAGTTGCAAGTTGCCACAGAAGAATAAGCTTATTTATTGACGAGAACCGGTGTATTCAACGTAGTATGGACGTTGGCAAGCTTAGTTATTCTTCTGAGCCAGTTGCCCGTCGTCAAAGACATACCTAAGTCTAGTTAGTTTATGGTCGGCAAATGAAACAGTTTTCTTTTTTAACAAAATTATTGTTTGGTCTGCACTCTGCAGTCTGCACGGCTTCGGTGGCTTAATTTTATGTACCTTCTACAGTTCCAAGTCCAAGCATCTAATGATAATGAATTTCACAGAAGAGTGCAGACAGTACCTAGCCGAATATTAGCTAAAGTTTTTCATTTATTTTATGAGTCCAGAAAAACTCTGAACTCTGGAAAAAAATTCAGTAAGGGCTCGTTCAGACACGATGAGAATCGCGCGATCATAAGCTCTAAATTCCAATTCCTAATTTCACTGAGTAAAATCATATATTTTTTTTTTAAATTTACGGCCGTGAATACATATAATCATACATAGATATATTATATTTTCATCATACATACATCATATTATATCATTATTATATCTATCTATATATGTGTGTGTGTGTGTGTGTGTGTGTGTGTGTGTGTGTGTGTGTGTGTGTGTGTATTTAGTATATTATTTATTTATTTATTTGTGTATTCAGGAAGACAAAAGGTTTTATCTCTATTACTTATACATTATGAAAACAATGACAATATTACATTAACCAACGAAGTCTCCACACATATTTTGTATGTATCTGCTTTTATTTAATTTATTTACTGTATACATGGTAATATTATTTATATTAACTTTATACGTTACTTTATACGTTTTTATCACGTCTTACAATTATGATATCAGTACAACTTTATCTGCACCTATCCTATTCAAATAGGTACAAATATTTATATTTGAGGAATTTCCCTGGATAGTGGGAAGTGTTGCTAGTATTTTAAAAATATACAAATAAATTTCAGATATAACTCGATTAAATAAGTAAATTTTTAAATGGGGAACTTGTATAATTTTTTTTTCAGTCTATTTATACTTAAGCAAAACAAAAAATGCATAAGGTAATTAAATAGAGCATTTAAAAGTTACATTACCGCTAAAACGCAGAATTATAAAATTAGTTAGATATTATTCACCTTAAGTGTAGAAGCAAGGAGAACCATCTCTGTGTACGGAAAGTTTAGATTTCGAGATTCGAAAAGCATCAAATAGTGGTGGCACTACGGTAGCAAAAAATGAATTTTAAAGACAGCGACAAAAGTTATTATACTCAGTAGCTGCTTCTTACTACTAAATTCATTTCGAGTTATTGAGTTGTAATTTGCTTGCACCTGAATACTTTTTTGGCTCGTTTTCAGTATATGATGGTTCTCCTCAACTCTACCATCCATATTGTTAACTAGCTGTGCCCCACCGATTCACCCGCGTAAAATTCGGAATTCCCGCAGGAACTATTTTTTTCTAAAATAAAAGTAGTTTAAGTTACTCCTTATAGCATCTGCCAGTGAAAGTCCCGTTAAAATCAGTCCAGCCTTTTCAGAGATTAGCCGACAGACAGATAAAGATTTTTTTTAACCCTAACTATTTACGTATCATAATCTATAGGCAGGATAATTAAATAAAGGTCCACTCTATATTCAATATACTTCGTTATTATTATAATTTATATTGACTTATAGTACACTACAGTCTACACCTAGTCACCTTGTTTACACCTTATAATTATTACAATTGATACGAGCTTTATTACACCCTATTCAGCTGTGCTATTTAGATCGTACGGATTATAAGAAACCAGGACTGTATTTACTGAACGGGAAGCAACTGGCGCTTAGTTACGCCTGGTTTACTTTCCAGATCCTAACCGTTTGTGGCAGTTCTAGCTAAAAATAAAAAAAATTATTATAACTATAAAAAAATTTACCTCATCTTTCTTGTGAAAAGATCTTTTGTTCTATTAAAATGTCTTAGATGAAATGGCATCTTTAATACAATCCCCGGCTTTATTTTATTCCGATAAGTAAAAGCGATCTAAAATCGATTCACTAAGGTCGATTACTTAGAAAATTTTACTTAGCCACATCACTACTTTCGGTTCATTCTCCGTCTACGTTACTCGGCATATTTTTGACATTTGTTGTTGGCCTGTCAATTTCAAATCTAGAAATTGTGGAAATTGGAAAATTATAACTTTACTTTTGATCTTACTGAACTGAAAAGAAAAACAAGTTATCCATTATTCCTCTATAATGGCACCCGTAGAACAAGATGTTGAAATGAAAGAGGTAGAAAGTCCTGATGCGGAAACAACTGAAGTCAAGAAAGATGGTGATGTTGTTACTGTTCCGGATTTGAGGGAACATACGAGACAAATCGACAAAGCGGTGATATCTAAGGAGCCAAGATTTGCAATGCGAGTTCTGAGGTCACTTCCGAGCACCAGGAGGAAGTTGAACGGTAATGTTTTGCGAGCAATCATTAACCAATTATATCCTGCCAATGCAGACAAAGAAGCCTTACTCGCATTTGTTGAAAGCCCTTTGCCTGGTGCTGTTGAAATTGAGACTCCTCGCTCTAGAAGTGCCCCTAAAGTTCCTGTGCCTGAGGTAGATGTTTACATACATCTGTTAGTGCTGCTTCGCTTACTGGACACCAATAAGCTTGAAGAAGCTACTGTATGTTCCCAACTACTCATGAATAAAGTTACTGCACAGAATAGAAGAACACTTGATTTGATTGCAGCAAAATGTTATTTTTATCATTCACGTGTATTTGAGCTGACCAACAAGCTGGAACTTATTCGAGGCTTGCTGCATGCTCGCTTACGTACTTCTACACTACGAAATGATTATGAAGGGCAAGCTGTTCTTATCAATTGTTTGCTACGTAATTATTTACATTACTCTTTGTATGATCAAGCTGACAAACTGGTGAGCAAATCTGTTTTTCCTGAAAATGCCAGTAACAATGAGTGGGCAAGATTTTTGTACTACCTTGGGAGAATAAAGGCTGCCCGACTTGAGTACAGTGATGCCCACAAACATTTGGTTCAATCTCTCAGGAAGGCACCACAGACAGCTGCAGTTGGTTTTCGTCAAACGGTTCAAAAATTGGCCATTGTTGTGGAGCTACTGTTAGGTGATATTCCAGAGCGTGCTATTTTCCGTCAAGCTCCACTTAGAAAAGCTTTGGCCCCATATTTTCAACTTACTCAAGCTGTAAGACTTGGCAATTTACAAAGATTCGGAGAAGTGTTGGAAAATTTTGGTCCTCAATTCCGCTCTGATCATACTTTTACATTGATCCTTCGTTTAAGGCAAAATGTTATTAAGACTGCCATTCGTTCTATTGGCTTATCATACTCAAGAATTTCTCCTAAAGATATTGCAAGGAAATTGGGATTAGATTCTGCTGAAGATGCTGAGTTTATAGTGGCAAAGGCAATCAGAGATGGAGTAATTGAGGCTACACTTGATCCTGAACGAGGTTACATGAGCAATAAAGAAAGCTCTGATCTTTATTGTACTAGAGAGCCACAACTTGCTTTTCATCAGCGTATATCCTTCTGCTTGGATTTGCACAATCAGAGTGTGAAGGCAATGAGATATCCTCCTAAATCATACGGTAAGGAACTGGAAAGCGCAGAAGAGCGCCGTGAGAGAGAACAGCAGGATTTAGAACTAGCCAAGGAAATGGCTGAAGAAGATGATGACGGTTTCCCCTAAATATGCCTATTTTATTTAGAATATATGATGTATGAGTTGTCACTTAATAATTTGATCTACTACATTGTATGACACATATTAATCTGTTTTTGAAATAAATATGTATCTATACTTACTTTATTATTAGTTTCTTTCAAATTCAAATATACGTACTTTATTGCACACACACACTTCTTTATCACTTAACTAGACCACTTCTATCACAATAACGAGAAGTTTCATGTCATCTGTTCATAAAAATTATTTATTTTTATTTCAGGTGCCTGTATCCAGTTATCCTTTATTAGCTGGACCCGCGGCTTCACCCGCCATAATTTCGGAGTACCCTATGTCCTCTGTACCCCTGACAACGTGCATGCTAAATTTCATCCAAATCCGTTTAGCCGTTTTTGCGTGATTGAGTAACAAACATCCACACTTTCACATCTATCTATCTATCTATCTAATATATAAAAATCACGTGTCACATTGTTAGTCCGCGATGGACTCAACTACTGAACGGATTTTGATAATATTTTGTAACCATTTATAATATGGTCCAACTTAAAAGATTTTTCCCGACAGTTTTTATCCCGGAATTCCCGCGGGAACTCCGGAATTAGTGCGGGGAACAGCTAATCACCGTAAACTACTGTCAGGGGTACAAAGAAGGACCTAGAGTACTTTTTTCCCGGAATTCCCGCTGGAACTCCGAAATTACCGCGGATAAAATCGCGGGGGACAGCTAGTACTATAATAAAAGAGTAGAACCCGCGATTCTGTACATTTAATATTTTTAACAAAAACTGACGATAAACGGAGAATAACCAACCACAAAAAAAGGGTTTTTAAAAGCTTTTCTGTCTGTCTGTTCGCGATATTCTCCGAATCTACAGAACGGATTATCATGCTGTTTTCACAGGTAGATTAAACTTAGCCTGAAGCTACATAATAGCGTTTGTTTCATTGAAATCGGATGTCGGGAAAAAAAGTTGTTGTAAGTACCTACTTATGTATTTATAGCATTACTTATAGGTACCTTATATTATCATTGCCTACTTATATCTAAAGTGGATGGCGAAATCTACAGCCGATTCCACAAACGCCGTGATTTTTAAAACTATTTGTCAGTGATTAAGCTCAGAAGAATACTTTAGTTATTCTTCTGAGTAATTAAGTATCTCTTTGGTCTATTTGTCAATAGTTATCTCCTTGGCGACCAATTGTTTACAAGAGTATTACCAAATTATTATCTACCTTTTCAGAAGGTTGATTCGAGGATATTTATTAAAATTGTTCCTCTGTTATTGTGTTATTTGGTGTGATCATACTCTTTGTTTTCTATAACGAAGTGATAGGTCTCAGTTTCCTATTACCTCTATCTACGAATAAAATCATTGCAACAAAAACACGCGCGTGAAGTGAACGAAAGTTAGCTCAAAGAAGTTATTTAATTTACGGATCCCTAGGTATATCTACTCTTCCTACCTACCTACCTATTTGAGAATGGAAGCCTTCACTGCTGCTAATATGGAAAAGCTAAAGGAATTATTGAAACCACCAGAGCAAGAAGTATTGCAAGGAGAAGATTTGCCTTCAACTGGTTAGAAACTTTTTATTGCTCACTTAACGTTTCACCCGTGTGCTTTCGGAATTCCCTTTGGAGACTTCTAACATAGATAAGTTATTATCATCTATTACCATGCTATGTGAGCCTAGATTCTAAGTAAAGTCGGTCAGAAGTTACACGATCACAAATAAACACTGCACTAAATTAATTCCAATCGACCGTGATTGCTACACCTGTGATATCCATCCAGATTCCTTCAAGTGCTTTAAATTTCTTTTATGTATGTCTCAGAATATAAAATAACTTCATCAAGAGCTAAAGAAATCTCAAGAAATGATACCGAAAAAGCTCCAAAAACAATCGAAGAGTTCGAGGAGCAAGAGGCCAAAGATGTTGAAGAGTTGAGTCATGCAGGGGCAGGTCTCGGCGACCGCAAGACACCTCAGTACACGATGAATTATCAACAATCTGTGACTGCCGAAGATGTTTTTTTGCAGGTAGAGTCCCTAAAAACCTTTAGAATAGGTACCTATCTATTGTTTAACTGCTTGTAGAATCCATTCAGTAAATTCCATTTAAATTAAAGTATAGAAAGTATCATGATACCTATACATTATTTTGAGTATTTTTTGTACAAATCACATACAATTGATTATTATATTAATGATATTTTTATGTGAAATTATTAGGTTATTGATTTAAATATGATAAACTGCATAGGTGTTTGAGACGTAGGTACCTACCTAATACCATAATATGTAGGTAAGTACCTACGTAACTGAACCAGATGCTCTGTAGTGCATCTGACGCATTGTACCCAACACACGTAGGTAATTGGTCCATGCACGTACCTAAACTTTCATGCTCACTGCACGCTTTTTCTGTAAAAAAATTAAAACTATGTAGGTACCAATATAACGAAATATTTTTGTTGAAAAAAAATGATTAACTGAAAACAGAAAAATATTTACAAGAGTACTTTAGTTTACTATATAGCCTAACCCATCTGAGGGAAGAGGAATACTTCTCTTACTTTTATGGGGCAGAATTTTTGGGATAGAACCTAGCCTTAGTTGAAAAGAATTTTTCTGATGATTTTGGTGGTTCAGTATCAGTAATAGAACACATTCCCATTATTTGTTCAAAACTTTTTTATATTTTTTTATCCGGCTTTACATTAGCAAAATATGGACACTATTCGTAATAATTAATATCAATGGTCGCGCGCGCCGTGCGGCGTACGTGGGGGTGTTGCAGCGGGGGTGAACGACCCAGATCAGCTGTCGGTACATTGTAACCCACATAAATACCTAGCCGAACGAGCGCTTCGCGCGCAGTGGTGGCGGCGGCGAATAGAGTAACCAATAAATCAATTGCAAAGTATACATCTTTCGTTCACGATAACTTTACTTTTTTGTACTAAGACTAATTAAAATAAAAAAGGTGTTTATTAAAACTCCTTTAAGTTTAATTTGTAAAAGTTTGCGCACTGAATAAAAAATATTCCTGTATGACATCTAATAGGTAGACCGGTACTCTCATCACGAACAATAAAATAGGAAAATAGGAAATTCCCTTTAAGAATCCTAATTCCTAACACGTTGTGTTGCTTGGTTTAGATTGGTCCGAAAACGCCATCGTCGGCCAGCTGCGAGAATCTTATAGTAAGAATCAAGTTGCCCGGTGACAAGAGAGAAAACGTTGAGTTGTCAGTAGACAGTAAAACGGTGACGGTCAACTCCTGTCAACATTACCTGAAACTGCCTCTACCGCACGGCATCGACCCGGATTGTTCCAAAGCGAACTGGGAACCCACCGAAGAAACATTAGTGCTGACACTGAAGTTGAGACGGGAGTTTGATTTTATAAATTTTTAATTACCTTTCTCTGTAACAGCTGCTCAAAGAGTATAGGTATAACCACCAGCTGCTCGTAGAATACTAGTCGTTCAACGTGTTTCATGTAAACTTCCCAGTTTTCTACTTTCACATTCAAGGTCGTAAGGAGGGGTAAGATTAAGCACTTATCATCTTTTCAATACCTACCATAAACCATAAATTAATATGCATACTAGAATAACAGTAAATGCAAGCACAGAAAGAAAGAGTAGGTAGGTAAACTCACTTCCATGCGCCAAACACCCTATAATATTATAACAATACATGTCCTTAGTATTTGCGTATATTAACTATGCGGTCATATTGTATTAGCCACAGTTAATGATTATAATTTTATTTTGTTTTTATTTTATTTATTTATAGGAATAGTACCTACCTACACATTTCTTAATTATTTCTTAGTACATTTTTATACATTATGAAGGCCAATTACGACTATCCAATAAATTAGATAGGTACCCCTGAAAATTAACGTGAATCCAAACTTTCATAATGATCGGTGGAGTAGTTAAGACGTGAAAGCATCACAAACAAACAAACAAATACGCGTCGCGACTCGCGTCACGTTTATAATATGTAGCTGTCGTGGGCAGAAGAGTTGTGGTGGGTGCTTGATCGCGCATCGGAAATCGGTAAGTAGGTACTACATTTTATTTTGACTTCGCGCAGGCACGCTCTTAACCCAATCTAACATAGCACTTGGGATGCTCGTAAATATACAAAACAGCGATATTTTCTATTTTTAGCGTTATACAAAATACCGGCCGGTTGTACCTACATAATTTATAACTAACAATGTGCCAGTAACGAAGCTTTTAAATGACTTGATCGTGAAAACAGGTAAATTATGAAGTTCGTGTAGGTATAACAAAAATCCTAGTATCTACATAAATGAAATTGTACCTGTAAAATAATAAAATTCATATTGTTTAACATTTTAGGAATGTGTGTAGGAAGTAAATATTTATTAACTTAGGTACACCTTACATTATGATTCTCACATTAGTTTGGCATTAACGCTTAGATAACCCTGGGAAGTTTTATTGTTATGTTAGGATAAGTTACCAGTGGCGGCTGTTATCTCAGGAAATAAAATAAATATTATGCGTAAATATAGGTACTTTTATTTTATACGTCCTAGCTTCTCCCACCGCGGTTTTACCTGCGACAATGTCGGAATTCTGTTTGCATGGTCGATAAATGAAAAGTCTAAAGGGTCTAGGACCATGGAATTTTCCACAAATATTCCTTAAGTGACGCAGGTGTGCACTAAGAAAGGATTTCTGAAAATTCTACCCCTAAGGGGGTGAAAAAGGGTTGCAAAGTTTGTATGAAATAAATGAAATCGCTGGGTCTAGAAATTAGAATCATGGAATTTTGTACAAATATTCCGTACCTAAGTGACGCAGGTGTGCACTAAGAAAGGATATCTGAAAATTCTACCCTTAAGGGGGTGAAAAGGGGTTGCAAAGTTTGTATGGAACAACTGAAACCGCTGGGTCTTGAACCATGGAATTTTGCACAAATGTTCCTTGAGTGACTTCACTAAGAAAGAATTTTTGAAAATTCAACCCCTAAGGGGGTGAAAAGGAGTTGTAAAGTTTGTATGGAACAACGTGTTTTCATGGAAGAAATTTTAGGTCAAGAATTTTTTCTAAAATTTCCTTGACTTCTGATTTCGACTACCACGCGGATGAAGTCGCGGACAAAAGCTGAATCCCTATTTCCCTTGGTCACGCTCATGCTATAACTTGAGAACGAATTTACCGATTTTATTCATCTTTTTCTTTAAAGTTTTATAATACCTACTTTATAGAAGAAGGTTCTTATAGAAAAAAGAATCTTAGAACATTGGGCAGAAAATTAGAAAATTTGAGAAAATGCGGAAACTCTGAAACTCCCGCAGGGCACAGCTATACATAGGTAGTTAAGTATAAATGTAGTAGATACATAGTTTAGTCATATAGCGTAGGTATACATGGCTGCTTGGCGCATTGTTTTTATTTTGAGTATGTGCCTACCTAAGAACGTGTTACTAATGAGCAGTAATGTGTAAATTAATTACAATTTACAAGCTAGTTTGTGCTCGTGTCTTCACCCATGTGAATTTTGGGATTTCCTCAGAAATTCTTTGTTGACCCGGGGCAAAAGCTACCTACATTTATCTAAATCCGTCCAGTTGTTTCCGCTTGTTATGTGCACATACAAAGAAACAGACAGAAATTCGTTAAATTGATTATTTTGATCATAATTTAAAAAAATATTTAGTCTAGTAGGTACTATGACAAGTATCCATAATACCTAATTGAAGTTTTTTTGAAAAATGATTGACAAAAGACTGGCAAATAACGAAGAAAAAAATTATTGTAGATACCTATACTTAGATATAATAATAATAATTCACTTCACAACACACAGATCTACTTGATTCCACATTAAACTACAAGCTTGTGTGGTGGAAACCAAGAAATATACAGAGATAAAGCTCATTAAAGTTTAGGGTGGGGGCTCGTGACGTCACTAACCGCTATAAGCCCCTATACAAACTGCACAAGACAGTGACGTCACGCGAAATTTCAACTCAATGTATCGCCGTTATTTTTTGATTACGTAAAAAAGAATTAATTACTTGTCCATTATTTTTTATTAATCTACAAGACGGAGAAAAAAAAATAGTCAACTGCCCATTCGTGATCATAGTTTCAGACGTATATAACTATTTATTAGTAAGATCTAGATTGTTTTTTTTTTATGTCTCGAATTCCAGATGGAATTTCGAAAAAATCGAAACATGAGTTAGATACCTTAGTTAGACCCTTAGCTATACAACAAAAAAACCGCATTCAATTTGGTGCAGCAGTTTTTGCGTAGTAAGAATACAAACATACAGACAGACAGACAAAAATTCTAAAAACGGTATTTTGGCTTCTATATCACTCATAGAGTCGCCTAAATTTATTTTTTCTTATTTATCTCCCATGTACAGACATCGACCTGTTACAATTTTATTATATGTATGTATAGATTAAAATAATAAAGAATATACTCACCCACCATTTATTACGTACCTACGTACTTAGTAGGTATTCAGATATTCTCAAAAGATTTTCATCAAGTACGTTTTGGTAAATCTTGTTTGAATATCTTGTACTTGTGCTTTAATTACTAATTTTAACGTTGAAAGGTCAATAATAATAGCCTGCAGTCGTTACTCTCAGTTTTTTTTGTTTTTAATTATTTTACAAAGAATAATAATATTTTATAATATTAAAACCTAATATGATAATATCATATTACGTATGTACCTATAACTGAAGCTCAAAGATGCGAATATTCACCTGTATGCAGTTGGCAGAAGTACGAATCTTACATTTATCTATTTGTAATCCTACTTCCCTAAATACCTACCTACCTACTATTATAAATGCGAAAGTGAGTTTGTTTGTTTGCTAGTTACGCTTTCACGTCCTAGCGGCTCGACTGATCCTCATAAAATTTTGCATACACGTTGCCAAGGGTACAAAAAACGACACAGGGTACTTTTTATCTCGGAATTCCCCTGGGAAGTTAAATTTTGAATACTACACATTGTCAGGGGCACAGAAAAGGAAATAGGGCACTCTTATCGCGGAATTCCCGTGGGATCTCCGAAATTAACATGAGTGAAACCGCGGGGCACAGCTAGTGATATTATAAATTCGATTGAGACTTTGTGTAACTGCTTTCACGCCTTAACTACTCATCCGATCATCATGAAATTTTGCATTCACGTCGTCAAATGACATAGGATACATTTTATCTTGGGATCCCCGCGGGAACTCCAAAATAAACGTAGGTGAAATCACGGGGCGCAGTTAGTAATATTATAAATGCGAATGTGACTGTTTGTTAAGCTTTCACGCCTTAACTATTCAACCGATTACTATGAAATTTTACCTAAGGTACCGGAAAGGACATAAGATATTTTCATTGCGAAGTTCCCGCGGTATCTCCGAAATTAACGCGGGTGACACCGCGGGCAACAGCTAGTGTTGAAATTATATAATTTAAGTACCTACACTCTACAGCGCTACAGCACTTCAGGCAGTTTAACAATCAGGATAAAACATAGTGGTCAAAGCTAGTTGAAAGCATAGTTAGGTTAGGTACTTAGTAGGTAGGTAGGTATAAAGACGTATGTACTCGTACGTGTGTCATATTCTAGAGTCGGACTCTCCATCCGAGTGCGGTCAATCACTAGCTTAATATGAGTCTGACGTTCGCATAAGAACAACGAATCGCCATTGTGTTTGAAAGTGTTGTGACTTATTTAAAAACCATGCATTTTTTATAAATAAATATTATTTTAATACTATATACAAATCGATCAAGTCTCAGATTATAATAATTGAAAATAGATTTTTATACCTACTATCATAAGAAAAAATATATGATTTAAATCATTGATTTTGAATAGGTAAGTTATTGAAATTAATAATTATGGTAAGAAGTGTACCTACCTACTTGATTAAATTTTTCAACAAGATTTTGATACGTTACTAATTAGGTACTTACCTACCTACTTTAAGTCTGTAGAAAAATGGCGAAATGGAACTAATGAAACATTTTCTTTTTCATTAACAATATGGGGATTGTGCGGAAGTTCATTTTCTTTGTAAACCTTTTGTCTCTATAAATAAGCTGGAACGGTGATTTACTATTTCACTAATTTTTAAATACGCATTTATGTATAGAACTACAATTTTGATATTTACCTACCTATGTAAGTAGTGGTAGGTACCTACTGTTATATTATATCTAAAGTTTCTAGTGACTTTTTGCGTAATAAATTATGGCGTTTTCAGTAGTTATTGTAGTTGTACCTACTATCCATTTTGAATAGGTAGAAAAAAATTGGTATTACGTCTAAATCTTTATTCTAAGGAAAAAGACTTCTAATTGTGTTTCGGAAAGAAATCCTAAATTCGCACGAGTTAACTAAGTATACCTAGGTACTTACCTACTAGCTGTTCACCACGGTTTCACCCGCATTAATTTCGGAGATCCTAAAAGTCCAGTTCCACCATGAAAGTACCCTATATTCTTTTCTGTACCTACCCTCGACAACGTGCTGTAGTATAGATATGCAAAATTTAATGAAGTTTCACCCGCGGTAATTTCGGAGATCCCGTGGGAATTCCGGAATAAAAAGTACCCTAGGTCCTTTTCTGTACCTCTGACAACGTGTACGCCAAATTGCATGATGATGGGTTTATTAGTTAAGCCGTAAAAGCGTTACAAACACACTTATATAAAATAGTATCTAAGGATAAATTCATACTAACTGCCGTACGTAGTTTATTGCTGGTTACGGCTCATTATTCTCACATAATTAAAGTTGGGTTACCACTAATATTATATATATTATAATTTTAAACTGACAGCGTGCTGCTGTAGAGTTTGTTGCGCAGCTTCTTCTCTTCAGCCATAGCACTAGGAAGCTGTGATGGGTGGATATTTTATGGATGCTGTCTACTGTAAACTGTAATTTTATTGACGTCAAAAAGAGCCACATTATGGGCCTAATTTGAATAAATGATTTGACTATTGACTACTATAAACTTATAAAGTATATCGCAGGACGCTTTGTGTAGGTAACTAGTGGTCAATTGGCTTTCGCTAAATAAATGATTGAGTATATGTAGGTATATTAACTATACGGGGAAGTTGACACATTAATTTAGTGGCATGAGTCAGCCGGAAGGTAAATTAAAGGAAAAGTAAATTCTTATACCTGTGTCACAGCTTGTAGTTTAATATTATGACAAACCCATCGCTCTATGTAGGTAGTAGGTACTCATAATATTATGTAAGTAGATAGTCATAATCACGTAGTGATTACCTTCTCTCTGGTCATAATACCTATAATAGCTTTTGACAGCATATTTGGATGCTATGGCTATTGATGTAAAAAAAAATTACGTTGCTGTACCTTCTTCTTCTTCTTCAATTATGGCAATATATCACGATTTATCGCATTTAATTCTGCAAATATACGATTTTTTAGCAATTAAAGTAAAATAGGCGTAACACCAATGACCGTGTTAGATTGTTCCCCAAGATAAAACCCTTTAGGTCGAGTATGACCCCTTTCCTAAAATGTCCACTTTCCTAAAACGTCCACTTTCCTAAAATGTCCACTTTGTTTCTCCAAAACGACTACTTTCCTAAAATGTCCACTTTCGTAAAATGACTAGTATCTACCTACTTCGTTTTCTTGAAATGACAACTTTCCTAAAATGTCCACTTTCGTAAAATGACTAGTATCTACCTACTTCGTTTTCTTGAAATGACGACTTTCCTAAAATGTCCACTTTCCTAGAATGTCCACTTGCCTGTATGATGCAGTGAGTTAAAAAAAAACTTTATTAAGTACAGTAAAAACAAAAAATTATAATCTCACCCATTGATATAGGGTAAAACCCGGATAGTTGCCACACTTTTTGAAATCATTTTATATCTCCCAGTACAAAAATCAAAATATTTTATTTTTTAAACTGGCAAAGTACTTTGGTTCTTTATCTACAAATTTATTAAATGTAAAAGACATTATCTTTGAAAGTTCCCGCGGGAAACTAGGCATCTATCCCGAAAAATCTTTGATCGCACCTTGCGTTCCCGTGCAATCGCACAGAGACATGAGACGCGGTCCACTTAATAGTAGTTGGAAAGTCTTTTGATAGATAAATAAAATAGCACGCGATTCAACTGCGAAACTAGAGTAATTACGATCGGGGCAACTATACCCCCAGGGCAACTATCCTGGTTTTACCCTAGGTATTTCTATGATCTCAGCGCACTGATTAAGAAGCGATTTCTCAAATTATCCTTCATTAGGGGGCAGGGGACAGCTGCGGTTTCACCCGCGGTGATTTCGGAGTTCCTGCGGGAATTCCAGTATAAACTATACGTAAACCTTTTTTTAACCACTCTATCTATCACTAAAAACCGCATCAAAATCCGTTGCGTATTTTAAAAGATCTAAGCGGATACAGACGGCGGCAAACGACTTTGTTTATACAATGTAAAGAAGATAATATCAGCAGGGCAATTATGTAACTTTTGTTGCTATCATATTTTAGTTTCAATCAGAAAAATAGCGGTTTAGTGATTGATTAATCATGTTTAGACAGCTTCAACTTTTGAAGTACCTATGTTTATTTTGGTTGATTATCACCTATTATTATCACTAAGAAACGTTGTCATTGGCAAATTATAATTATAGACGTCATTGTTAAAGAAGAAGAAGAAGATATTGTAGGTGTCAAAACGTGCATATTGTAATCGCAAAACCGTCATGTTTTTGATTGCAACCGAAAAATGATAAAAACTACCTAGGTCTATCACATGCAACAATTTTTGACATGTAATAAGAATAAGGGCATTTCGATCAAACTAATTTTATAAAAACTCGACTTGTTAATAAGTCATAGACCACATAACATTTATTCTGAATCTTGCAGTTTGTTATGTTCTTGTGAGTAAAAAATATACTTAATAACTAGTACCTAAATAAAAAAATAAAAAAATATCGCTCGCAAAGTGGTAAAGTTATAATTATGTTTTGAAATGCCTTCTTTAATAGGTAGGTATTATTTTAATTATTATATTTTAACGTAAAAAGAACTTTGTACAAATCGCACATGTGAGAGCAATAAAATGGATTTATTGTATGAAATTTATATGGTCCGGGATATTTAGTGTAGGTATAATAGGTATATAACGAGTTGGTAAGTTTGTCTGAAATTCGTTTGGTCTGTATAGCCTCAAAACATTTAGAAGGCGCGATCACGTAGGTA
Source organism: Zygaena filipendulae (assembly GCA_907165275.2). Lineage (NCBI taxonomy): Eukaryota > Metazoa > Arthropoda > Insecta > Lepidoptera > Zygaenidae > Zygaena > Zygaena filipendulae. The sequence goes on from OU015649.1 coordinate 9,180,514, forward strand.
TAGGCATTTCATGGTCATATTCATAAAACTGTTAAATAATTTAGTATCATACGCTCTAACCTACTATGAAACAAATTGTGAAGATATTAAATGTTTGTTATTTAATCACGCATAAAAACTGAACAGATTTGGATAAAATTATCCGCACAGATAGAATTAGTTCTCGACTAACATAATTATATGATACCTACTCTTATCCCGAAAGAAAGACTCCGAAAGATTCCAAAAATTCGCGAGGTTTTTTGGTTTCACCTGTGTTAATTTCGGTGTTCCCGCGGCAATTCCGGAACAAAAAGTACCCTATGTCCTCCTCTGCATCCCCGACAACGTGTAGTATGCAAAAGGAGATTGAACCGTAATATTACATGAGCTCCGTCCCAAACCTTTTCGTGGATGCTGATGAATAGCTGTACCTACCTTGTGGTTTCCCCGCGGGATTTCTCGATTACAATATAGCCTATGTTACTGAGGGATAATGTAGCTTTCGAATGGTAAAATAATTTTTGAATTGGGTCCAGTAGTTTTTAAGTTAAATCGTAACAAACAAAAAACTATTCTTTCCTCTTTATTATATTAGTATAGATATACTTAATAACTGTTTCTCATGGTTTCAACCGCGTAGGTTTCGGAGTTCCCGCGGACATAAGATAAAAAGTACTCTATGTACTTTTCTGTACCCCCGATGACAATGTGTGGTAACTACACAACATTTTATGATGATCGGTTAAGAAATTAAAGCGTAACTGCGAACATACGTACAATAAAATCACATTCGCATTTTACCTAATATTGATTTAGGATTAGAATATTAGGAAGAGATTGTTACTATAGTTATTGGTTCATGTACCTATTACCTACCAAGTAGATTTATCATAAACCACTAGTTCTCCGTTTGTTTATAAATATATAATCTATATTATGTTAAAAATAACAGGAAATTATAAACACTCATAATAGTGCTCTAAACAAAATTTTCATTTTATACTGTTAAATTGTGGTATCGGATGGATTTGCTTCGAAGTGCCCACGTTACACACATTAGCTACGCACGAATTCTAGTTTTTATTAAACCAATTTAAGTAGGTACCTATTCGTTATAACTTAAAAGTTATCATCTCTGTAGATATTTATGCGGTAAATTTTTTTTTAATTTCCATAAGTACCTACTTGAAACAATTTTTAAAAGTAGTTATTTTACACTTATTCCATGTCAATTAATGAAAAAAAGGAAAGATCGCGTTTGACCAATCAAGGAAGAAACGTAGCATCAACGTAATTTTTGTAGTAATTTTTTGCCAGATTAACCATACTTGTCTCCTTGAACCTTTTTTAGTCAAGTACGTAAATTCGTAAGTTCGACTCGAAATATGTATATGACGTAGGTACCTAACAATGACTGACACTTTATTTTGGTACGTAATGGCGAAGGGTTCTTCAGGCTTTGAAATCAAACGATTTAGGTACCTAGTTGAAATTGTTAAGATTTTATTTTTATTTATATTAATATTATAAAGAGCAAAAGTTTTTGAGTTTGTGACGTTGTAGGGGGTAATCTCTGGATCTACAGAAGCTACAGTGACCCTGAGTGTCATAGGGTACTTTTTATTCCGGAATTCCCGCGGGAACTTCGAATTTCCCGCGGGTAAAATCACAGGGGAACAGCTATCTCTGGATCCACTGAACCGATTATAAAAGTTCTTTCACTTATAGGAATTAAGCTACAGTGATCCTGAGTGACGTAAGCTACTTTTTATCCCGGAATTCCCGCGGGAACTCCGGAGATTGTTAGTTTGTGAGGTTGTAGGTGTAATCTCTGGATCTACTGAACCTATTTAAAAAAAAATTCACTTATAAGAAGCTACAGTGATCCTGAGTTACATAGGGTACTTTATATCCCGGAATTCCCGCGGGAACTCTGGAGTTTTTGAGGTTGTTATCTATGGAACTACTTATTATAGATAGAAAGCTAAAGTGATCCTGAGTGACATAGGGTACTTTTTATCCAGGAATTCCCGCGGGCGAAACCGCGAGGGTCAGCTAGTAATATTATAAAGCTGAAGAGTTAGTTTGGTTTTAACCGCTACGTTTACGCACTAATGTGAGCAACTATACTAGTTTGAATTGAAAAAATATTTTTGTGTTTGATAGTCCATTTATCGAGGAAGGAGGATAATTATAATAACATCACGCTACGACCAATAAAGCGGTGTAACGGAAGATCAGTAAAATTTGCAAAAACGAGAAAAAATATTCCTTTTGAGAGCTTCCGTTGCATACTCTGCGTAAATGGTTAAAGTTACGAAAAATAATGAATTAGTATGAAGGAATTGTTCCCTTTTAAAAAATGATTCAGGCCCAAGATTATATTTATTTATTTATTTATTTATTTATTTATTTATTTAAAAGTTACACCAACATAGTGAACACTAACACTTACAGTAAAAAATTTTTAACAAAAAAAATTAAAACCGACTTCCAAAAACACAAAACTAAAAAACTAAAAATAAAAAGCTAAAAATAACAAAATACCGATTGAATCCAAAAGACAAAAACACACGTATTTTTGGAAGTCGGTTTTAATTTTTTTTGTTAAAAATTTGTTTATTTCTTGCTTTTTAGCGAGTCGGTTTGTAATTTATCTAAGTTACAATAGCCTAATGTCAACTACTCATAACCTTTTACAAAATATTGCTTTTCCCGACGCAGGGACGTTAATTGTTGAGGAGTTCTCCTAGTACATCACCATCAGTTCCACTTCACCATATACATTGTGACGGGCATAAATTGTTTAGAAACCATATTAAAGTTATCGATTCGGAATTCGTGAAATACCCATTATTGAGTAGTTCCGATGACCATCTGTGGTCTTCATCATCAGTTCCTCTTCTTCAAATTTTGCTTTCCGAAAGCAAAGAAACGTTTTACTATAAAAAATACAAAAATCGCTATAAGTGTTCTCATAATTTTTGAAGAGTTCCCTCGATTACTCCAAGATCCCATCATCAGATCTCGACTTGGTGACAATGGAATCAATTTGAGAGTATCCCCTTTCAAACAAAAAAACAATTTTTGAAATCGCTTCAATCGGAACCCGTGAAATACGTATTATTTTTGAGTTGTTCCGATGACCACTTGTGGTCTTCATCATCAGTTCCACTTCTTCAAATTTTGTTTTCCGAAAGCAAATGAACGATTTACTATCAAAAATACCCAAATCGCTATAGGTGTGCCTATAATTTTTGAAGAGTTCCCTCGATTTCTCCAAGATCCCATCATCAGATCCCGATTTGGTGGCAATGGGACCTAATTGGGAGTATACCCTTTCAAACAAAAAAAGAATTTTTAAAATCGGTCCAACCGTCTTCGAGTAATCGGTGAACATACATAAAAAAAAAAAAAAAAAAAAAAAAAAAAAACATACATACAATCGAACATAGAACCTCCTCCTTTTTGGAAGTCGGTTAAAAAACAAATTAGCATCAAATAATAGGATAAGTATCACTATACTGACAGGTGCAAACTGCATGCAATTTCCAAATAAAATTTATACTATTTGAACATAAAATTTAGAGAAACAAAAAAGATAAAATAAAATAATGAATGAAAGCTTGGTTCAAATGAAAACACAAAACTAAATAAGAAGGGTCCGCAAGGAGCACATTTACAGAGTGTGCAACAGAGCCCGTTTAAAACTATGCACGTGATTCGAGAACACATCTATAATTATATTATACTGAGGCATGTCCGAAAAATGGCTGAGATCTCCGTTGCGATCATTTATAATAGCGGTCTTGTTGTGTAAGGCGTTGTATGTTCTGAAAAGTCTATTTAAAGGAGAGTGTAGGCCCAAGTTAGTGCGTGCAGATCTTTCGTAAAAAGGGGTGTATCTCAAGGATCTAGGTAAACTCCTGGGAACAACTACGTTTATTTTTGACAAAAGATATGAAGCATCAGTATCACCGCTGACTAGTCCACGAAGAAACATTCCGTCCAAAAGCTTTCTGCGAGTCTGAAGAGAGGGAAGATGAAAATGATCAAGTCGATCATTGTAACTAGGCAGTTTTTTTGGCAAATTACATCCGTAAGACAAGTGCCATAGAAATCGTTTCTGGACACCTTCTATACGTTTATTATAAACGTCGTAGTACGGGTTCCACACAACGCTGCAATACTCCAAGCCACTCCGAACTAGCGCTGAGTAGATTGCAATTTTAGTACTGGGTTTTTTAAAATCTCTGCTATTGCGTAAAACAAATCCCAATGTTCTAAATCCTTTTTTGACAATGTAGTCAATATGGAGATGAAATCTCAACTTTGTGTCAAGAATGACACCCAAATCGCGAATGTGATCTACCTCGGCAAGTGGTACGCAATTTATACTGTATGAAATGGGAGTTGAATTCTTTTTCCTAGTGAAGTGTACAACAAAGCATTTATTAATATTAAGATTCATACCATTGATACTACACCACGAAACCAAACTATTGAGATCATTCTGTAGTAGCTCACCCTCTACAGATGAGTTTGTCGGCCTGAAAAACTTTAAATCATCAGCGAACATATAGAATTTTGAGTTTTGGAAACATTTACCTATATCATTAATAAAGATATTAAACAGCAAAGGGCCCAGATGAGAACCCTGTGGGACTCCAGAAAATGCCGTAAATGGTCTGGACTTGTGACCACCAACGACAACCACAGACCTCCTTTCAGAAAGATAAGATTTGCACCAACATAACAACACACCTTCTATTCCGGCCATAGCAAGTTTTTTCAACATTACAGCATGGTTAACAGTGTCAAAGGCCTTGCTGAAGTCGGTATAAATTACGTCCAATGATTGTCCGCAGTCCATTCCCTCAGCAAGATCCCCGACAAAGGATATCAAATTAGTTGCCGTGGATCTTGCCTTAACAAATCCATGCTGCTCCACCGCTATTAGATGCTTAAAGTGCCATGCCATAATTGGATAAAGCACAATTTCCAAAACTTTAGCAAAGACAGTTAAGATTATACAATCGAACGAGTCAATACTTAAATTTGTACCCCAAATAACAGTTATCAATGTAAGAGAATTGTCACTGATTGGCTGCAGTTAGATATTAAATTATCTACGGTAAAACAGAAAACCTATCGCAAGTGCTGGTATAACGTCTAGTTTTTTCTTCTTCTTTAAAACTTCTTCAAAATGCGTTTTCTTAGTGAAACTAAATTTTGATTTTTTTACTCAATTACGTACCTATTGGTTAAGGGCCTGGTGACCTATAACACGGGCTCTCTGCGAACCTATAGTTTAGGCACCAGACTCACAATTAAGATTAGGTATATCGTTGTTCTAAGCCTTACTATGTAGGTAGGTACCTACTTATAGGTATTTCTGTTTTTTTGCAATAAATCACTACAACCTTTTTTATAGTAATCAAATGCTAGGCGTACCTATGGTAATCAAATCATCATAGCGGCATGTAACTAAAACACCTTCCTAATGTAATGTAGGTACTAATACGTTATAATCTTAAGTACTAGGTACCTCACCTCTTAAAGTAATGGAATATATTTTAGTAGTTTCTCCTCAAATAAACACGGGTGGAACCGTAGGGCACTTCTAGTAGGTACACAGCATGGTATTGCGTATTTATAAGCTATATAATAAGGGCTAATAAATATAATGCTTTTTTTTTCTTCAGAATGTTGACCCGCATTGCGTTGTGGTGTTTTGTGATCGTCATCTTTGATGCTGTTATTCTGCTCTCATGTTCACGATCATGGGGTGAAAAACGTAAGCTGAAAACGAACATTTACCTACTGCGATGGTTTCTTTTATTTTTCTTCATCTCATTATGTTGTTCACAGAAGTTTTCCCGGCTTCCCGCATCCCCGATTCAGCGCTGAGCACTAGACGGCAGATCGTGCGAAGGAAAATAGTACTTTACCATAATTTCTTCCGCACTAAAGTAAAGCCGACAGCGTCTAATATGTTATTAATGGTAAGGTATTCCATAATTACTTTATGTTAACTTCTCTTTATTTGTTTAGCTAAAATTAATTTTGTGTTATACCTATGGCATAATAATAATAGTTATATTGTGGCTATACTATAGGTCAGTGTAGGTACTAAATTGTACTTTTTAGTCCGTAGATTAATTGAAAATATTGAACATGTATTTTTTTCTCAAAAAATAACTGCAATACCTACAATCTACATTAAGTAGAAATTTCGTGTAACGTCCCGCCTTTAAACGACGTAAGATATAACATCATTTACCTGAGTATTTTTCGTTAATTTGTAAAAGCAAAATATACGTGTCTATATATTTTTTTTTTATATCTAACTGACAGAAACTAAAATGTTTATTTTCGATCACATGCCTTTGACACAATATGTTGATATTACTTGCAGTCTTGGCACGCGGGCGCGGCGCGGCAGGCGCAGCGCTACGCGGAGCAATGCAGGTTCCTTGTGCACAACGACCCCGACGAGAACGCCGTGCCGCCGCTCGGCGCGTGTGGACAAAATCTGTTTGTCTCTTCGCAAAAGACACCTTGGTAAATAGATGATTCTAAACAATGTAGGTACGAAAAGCAAGTACTAGGCCGAAAGGGTCCGGCCCGGTAGAGCTCCAAATTATCATAATAATATACAAGTTCATGAAAATTTTCATTACCTAGCTAGTTACAGTTTTCTAAAAACATTTTCAACATCGCAATGAACCATTTCACTTAAACTAAATCTAACAATGTTGATAAGTAGTTATTACACAAAGTAGGTACCTAGTGCTATGTATGTACTCTGCAGGTGAGATATTAATGAATAAATATTATTAACAAAATTAAAAATATTATTTGGAAACTATCACCGAGCGTCACCTGCTGCCAAATTATTTATATTCTATTTTATAGCTTCTTCTGAAACTGATAACCATTATAATATAAAAATACGACATAATAAAATATAATAGTTTTTATATAACACCTATTTAATTAATATATCATAATTATGCTTAATCATAAAGAAAAATAATTCAAAAATAGGAAATATTGAGATTTAAACATAAAACGCATTAACGGCACGACTAGAACAAAATGCTCTCCAATCTCTCCAATCGTCATTAAATAATTAATATATTTTTTGGAAATATATTATACATAAGTAGATATCTACTAAACGCCCAGGTTCAGGGTAGACAAAACGTACGTACTAATTTGTAATCACAAATAACGTTCATCAAAATATGAATGTTTACCGTGATGCATGAATCGAACCCGCGGCACTTGGCGTAACAGTCAGGCCCCTATTTACTCTGAACTATGATCAACAACATTCCTTGCCCATAACGCGCGTCCCAAAAACGCATTTCCAAACGTTCAAGATGCCAAAATATTAGAAATTATTATTCTTTATGCCATAAGAAACGTTGCAAATGTATTTTTTTGGAGTAAAACTTTTTTGATTACGAGGTAAAGACAGTTTTTTCGGCATCTTATATTAACGTGGCGTGTTATGGTCATAGTGCATAAGGGCCCAGGTCTGCAAACAGCAAACCACTAACAACAACAACGGAGCTATTAAATAAACTCATAATATGTAAAATTTTCTTAAAATTAAATACACCTTTAATTTGTATTTTTAAATACGCTGTCATATCACTAGCATACCTATCATTAAGTGAGATTCGAGTCATTTCAAACAGCAATCGAAGTTAGTGTTTTTTTTTTTTTTTTGTACACAATAAGGCGTTGAAACTGCTAGAATCGGTAAGTACCTTACATTATATAATAGTTTTGACTATTATATACGTGTTCTCGGCTTTTGTTAGTAGCCCTTTCTGACTATAAATGTATGTACAATATACATATACCTACCTTAAACTAAGGTACCTGGGTCGAATATGGCCACCTTAAGGTTTGATAACAATTTTCTCATACTACCTTCGGCATATGTCTACTAAACCCTGTATCGTTTGAAGTAGAATCTATCTAACTAGCATGCTTACGTGATAAATAGGAAAAATTTGCAATTGAATTTGAGATTTCGTAATTTTTTTTTAAAATGGGAAATTGGCCATATTTCCGATAGTGTATGTAAATATGCCCATACTCTGGCCATATTAACAGTATGTAATAAAAAAATTTATTATTTTGATGTTCGGACTTATTACTAAATTAAATAAAAGAACTAAACGTATTAGAAAGCTATATTATGTAACCAAAAATAAAATCAACTTATAAAAAATAACAAAATGCAGAAAACCTCTTTCTTATTAATTATATTAAATATAGTGGCACATTGAGATCAATTGGGTAACTTAAATTAAATAAAAAAAATAAAAATCAGTCACATTTCACGCAAACGAAGTTCTCTTTGTCTTCTTTTGTAAGTCCAACACATTCCTCGTGAACATATGTGGCACATTTACAACAGAGCCGCATATTGGCAACTCGGTCTTCATTGCAAACAAAACAATACCAAGATGATTACCACTCTTTACAGCCAATATAGCTAACTTCATATTAGTCTCGCTCCAATTTCCTCGCAAACCCTTGCAAATATAACGCGGCGCCATGATCTAAAACAAAAACAATGTATTTAGTTGTACAAATTTTCATAGAGAAAATATGGCCACTCAATGGCCATATTTGCCGCATAGGTTGGTTAATTTTCAATTGAACCTAACCTCGAAATGCTATAGAAAACCAATTAAATATGCAGTAACACATCAACTAGAGATACCAAAGATTAATATACTACGAATACAAAATAGAAATTACTATTAAATAACTATTTAAATCAAAACTTACTGAATGAAATTTTATAGCGCAACGTGTCCATTCCTGTCTCGCGACCGTGCCGGACTGGCGAGAGGCACACGGCGGGATGCGGGTGTTCCGTCCTTACCGCACGCTTAGACTTTCTCGCTCACGCATACGTTGTATGTAGGTGTGCAATAGTTTGGAAGATAATAGATAGTGGCCATATTAATCGGCTGGCCATATTCAACCCAGGTACCTTACCTTAAATTATAAACGACTGGATGGAATAGCGTGACGATCCTATAAATAGCTAGTTTCGATTCTTGTGTGAACTAAAACCGTGTTATGAATCTGAGAATACTGATCAAGGCTAGTATGACAATAAATGTATATAATAAGCGAATGATGTTATTAAAAATACTCACGACTTACTTAATGTTATTAATGAATGAAGAAGTATGCATAACATGTTCATTAAATTCAACAATTCAGTAGTAATAAGTATACCTAAATAAAAAAATGCTCCGACATTATTTGCGCTACTTATTGGTGCTAGCTTTTACTATATAGATACAACGTAAAACACAAGGGTTGATGGACAAGTAATACAATTGTTATGAGTATTTTTTTTATAATACTAGCCGATCTTAGTCTAAGAAAGAAGATTTTATGATATTCAATAACTGTTAAACTGTAAAGTATTATTATTTATACGAAAAGTTACGAATTTAAAATAAACCTAGTAACCATCTGTAAAAGTTTGAATGTGGTTGGATGTAATTAAATGTTCAAGCATGCATAAAGTAGTAGTAGATTATGCACCGAGGGAGTAAAGCAGTGTCTTACGTCACGGGCCGCATATTGAACCCTGAGCGTATAAGGAGGGACTCTAAAGTTAATCAATTTTTTTTTAATTCTAGACTCTAGAATAAAGTTAGTTTGTGAATTGTGAGTTTGTGACGTTATAGGGAGTAATCTGTGGATCTACTGAACCGATTTTGAAAATTCTTTCACATATAGTTACGATAGTGACTTAGGGTACTTTTTATCCCGAAATTCCCACGGGAATTCTGAAATTGCCGCGGGTACGGGTTAAATTACACGTCTTACGTCACAGGCGGCATATATTGAACCCTGAGCGTAAGGAGGGACTCTACTCTAGAGTTAATCCCCGAGCATAGCAAGGGCAATTAAAGATTTAGCTCCTGAGCGAAGCTAGAGAGTTATATAGAGTCCTGAGTGAAGCGAGGGGTTTAAGCTGCCTGTGACGAAGACAGGCTTTATCCTCAAGGTGCATACGCTATTTTTATACCTACTGCGAGATATAAACCCTCTTTTAACGGGCACTGTAAAGAGGGTTTATTAGAAAATCTAACTGGCCACCACAGGCTGATCACATAAAAAGAAAAAAAAATGTGTGGTGTCGTGGGACACCAGACCAGGCTGTCGCAACTTCCATACTTCAGAAAAAATGTATGGATTGTGTCCAAGTTGAAATGGTGGCATTCGGTCTTCTCGCTCTATAGACTATGGCAATATCAGTCAGTACTCAGTCGCTGTCTTAGCGGTAAAAATTTTGGCGCCTGGTTCAATTGAAAGAAAAATTAATTGTTATTGTGTTATTATTTGTTAATTTAATAGTATTTCAGTGTTTTTTTTAGTTCAGTACGTTTGTTTTGTCTTGTAAGTGAACCATCGAATAAGATGTCTTATAAAACGTGTGAATTTGCGGAGTAAAATCGAAGAATGAAAATGGTGTAAAAAGGACTTTTCTTTCAAGATTTCCTCTTGATCCAGTCCGGTACGTAAATTTTATTCAATTTATAGTTGTTTTTATTCTTATTCAGTGCTTAAAATAACATAAATAGTGTTTTGTAAATTTATTATGTGATTTGAAAGAATATGTAAATAGTGCGGCAAATACATATACAGATTTTTTTATAGATATCGATAAATCCATTATTTTTGTTTTAGGTGCAAGAGTTGGGTTAAGACTAAAAAGAATTGGCCTATTTACCAATCGAACAACTCCATCAAATAAAATAGAGCAGTTGAATGCAGATCAAAATAAAATAGCACAATTGAGTAAGAAAAAATAAGTCAAAGTCAATAAGTAAGTCTTTTTTATTCGTGCTGTTTTTACCGGGTGACCGTGTGATTATTCTTATAATAGTTTTAAACTATGGGCAAAGTTGTATGTTTAAGTGTTCTCCCTGAGTTGGACACTTGATTTTTTGCAAGAATCAGTTGCTTACTCAGGAGTCAGGGTACATAAAATTGCAGCTAGCCGATACTGGTAATGAACCTAACGATTTGTTTATGCTACATTGTCATTCGATTTTATTTTCTTGAATTTAGAATTTTTTAATTTATTCCAGTAATCGAGTGACCGATTGACAAAAAGAAACCTTGGAAAACACTCACGCGCAAGAAGAAAAACCGTGACCCGTATTAGTCAAGTAGTCAACTTGACCATGTTCCACAAGACGGTGTTTCAATAAATACAAAAAAATACCTTTTTCAAATAAATGTTGTGTCTCATTCCCAACCAGCTACTTTCTTTATTTGAGGCAGCTGAAAAAGGCACCAATGATGGCTTACATGAAGTTCAATATTAAATATACTTAACCGACAGCAATTAAGCCATCACTGGTGCTTTTTTCTGTAGCTATAAAATAATAAAAAAACTATGAAGAACCGTAGTACTGATTTTTTATCGATATCGATATGACGACCATTCGCTATAAGCAGAACAGCACTATTTGTATGGGAATCGGCCATGATTGCTAGGGCAAAAATTTTGACAATTCGCGTCATTCCATTTCACAGTATGGGAGTCCCATATCTTAAAACGTAGTGATTATATGATCTTTGCACCAGACAGGAACGAACTTCCTTATTATAAACATATTAATTTCAAGTTCTATTCGAGATATAAAGAAAATAATAATTCGGGAATAAAAATTTTATTAGGTACGATTTTTTTTGCGATGAAAATCAAAAGAGAAATAAAACTGACATTCGTCACTGCTAAAATCAGTGCGTAATCTACTATTTTAATGTGTATTAAATTTACCTAAAATCTACTTTAATTAATTTTATAAAGCATAAGCATCAAAACAATTAAATCACAAAAAAGTCACATAAGATACGAATCGTTGAAGTGACACTTCAAGGTTTGCGCTGATTTTTTACTTCCAAATTGTACGTATCTTAAAACTATAATGATAAATGAGCGTAACGCTCTTTCCGCTGTACCTACCTACTCTACTTGGGTCGTTACCAAATAATATAATTTGTTTTTAAACATAATCGCATCACTTCCTCGTGATGCTTTTGTTTTCTGAAATAGATACAGTCACGAATACAAGATGATTTATCGTATGGTTTCGTTGTCTGATCTCCTACTAAGAATTATATAGCCTTTGATATACAAACGTATATCAATGAATTTAACTATATGTACCTACCGGAAGATCGTGTATATTTGGGATGGACAAGATAAATTAATAACCCACGATATTTACGATAATTATTGGATTTTATTGTATTAGCGGAAATCTTATTCATCATTTTGGGCAGTCCATAATTATTATAATCATGGACTATTCGAAAACTGTACGAAATACGCCAATCATTAATATTTTTTTAATTTTTTAAGACTTTTATTGATACTATAGATATTTTATTAATGACTAGTTATAGTAGAATATCTGTCCATCATTTTGTCACGGTATATGTACTTGTCGGTAGTGTTCTATAGATAAAAACTAACAATATCAATGTACGGCATAAGTATAGCCGTATAGGTATATAGTTATTCTGAACTTAATTGTTCATCACTCATTATAATATTATCTATGGTATTATAGGCATCACCGTAGGCACACCTAGACAACTTGATTGCGATAAAGCTGTTAAGCTTTAATCATATAATTGAACTCATTGCCATGTAAAGTAATTATTTTACCGAGTGCCGGAAGACACATTGACATTCGGCAAATAACACGGGAGCTGACCGGATTGGTCAACGCGCGGCTAAGATCTTGGGTCCGCAATGGACCTGATTAGTGATTAGACACAATAAATAGTCCAATAATCCAATCTATGCATCTATATCTATACATATAAATAAAATTAAAGTGTCTGTTTGTAATTCCAAATTAACAGCTAAATAACAACTATACAGGATGTATAAGGTTAAGGGCGTGGGTATGCTCTGGGCGTATGTAAGGAGGGTGTTCAGTATAGGATTCTCGTCTCTAATAATATCTATATATCTATTAAAAAACATAACGATGGTTTCTGATGTGATTATCCATAAAAAATCGATTATATTCAACACCCCATTTCTTCGTATTGTCGCTGATGCATCGAGAAATCTAGAGTTTGTTTGGTTGCTTGAACGCGCAATCTCAGGAACTAGTGGTCCGATTTAAAATATTCTTTCAGTTTTAGATAGCCCATTTATCTAGGAAGGCTATAGGTTATTTATCGTTACGCTAAGACCAATAGGAGCGGAGCAGCAAAAATAATAATGCTTAAACGCTAAAAAATATTACGCTGCGTTAACAGTTAGCTGTGGAATATATTTTAGTTGGTTTTTTTATCAAATAAATACGGGTGAAACCGCGGGGCACAGCTATCTATTTATATAAGTAAAAATTATTTGCCGAAATGTAATGTGATCGCATAAGTGCCAAACGAATGTCCAAATTGGATAATTCTTTTTTTTCCACCAATTTCTTTGTGTTCGTTATTGTAAGGACAAGGTTTGTATAAAATAAGTTAAGAAGTTTGGAGTTTCTGCGGGAATCCCGAAACTCACGCGGGTGAATCTCCGAAACGATTGGACCGATTTAGACGGGACTTTCCCAGCTAATTAGCTGAGGTTATAAGAAGTCAATTTACTTTGGAATTCCTGTGGAAATTCTGAAACTCACGCGGTTGAAACCGCGGGACACAGCTAGTCATAATTGTAAAGGTCATTCACTAGCGTAAACCTACGTTTTTATTAAGCCTTTCTCTATGGTTTATCAGTTTTCGTTTTATATATTTTTTAACCGACTTCCAAAAAGGAGGAGGTTCTATGTTCGATTGTATGTATGTTTTTTTTTTTTTTTTTTTTATGTATGTTCACCGATTACTCGTAGACGGTTGGACCGATTTGAAAAATTCTTTTTTTGTTTGAAAGGGTATACTCCCAATTAGGTCCCATTGCCACCAAGTCGGGATCTGATGATGGGATCTTGGAGAAATCGAGGGAACTCTTCAAAAATTATAGGCACACCTATAGCGATTTGGGTATTTTTGATAGTAAATCGTTCATTTGCTTTTGGAAAGAAAAATTTGAAGAAGTGGAACTGATGATGAAGACCACAGGTGGTCATCGCAACAACTCAAAAATAATATGTATTTCACGGGTTCCGATTGAAGCGATTTCGAAAATTGTTTTTTTGTTTGAAAGGGGATACTCCCAAATTGATTTCATTGTCACCAAGTCGAGATCTGATGATGGGATCTTGGAGTAATCGAGGGAACTTTTCAAAAATTATGAGAAAACTTATAGCGATTTTTGTATTTTTTATAGTAAAACGTTTCTTTGCTTTCGGAAAGCAAAATTTGAAGAAGAGGAACTGATAATGAAGACCACAGATGGTCATCGGAACTACTCAATAATGGGTATTTCACGGGTTCCGAATCGTTAACTTTAATATGGTTTCTAAACAATTTATGCCCGTCACAATGTATATGGTGAAGTGGAACTGATGATGATGTACTAGGAGAACTCCTCAACAATTAACGTCCCTGCGTCGGGAAAAGCAGTAAAAGGTGATGAGCAGTTGACATTAGGCTATTGTAACTTAGATAAATTACGAACTAAGTCACTTAAAAGCGAGAAATAAACAAAATTTTAACAAAAAAATTAAAACCGACTTCCAAAAACACAAAACTAAAAAACTAAAAATAAAACGCTAAAAATAACAAAATACCGATTTAATCCAAAAGACAAAAACACACGTAATATTATTATTGGTTTGTGCTACCACTGATCGGTATGAAGTCGGTGACAAGCCAAATATGGAGGGGGAAGATGGGCTAAGTCGACTCCCGCCACCAGCTCTTCGTGAGCAGAACAACCCAAGTGGGCAGACACCAGCGGGCTTGTCACCGAATTCAAACCGATCAGTGGTAGCACAAACCAATAATAATATTACGTGTGTTTTTTTCTTTTGGATTAAATCGGTATTTTGTTATTTTTAGCGTTTTATTTTTAGTTTTTTAGTTTTGTGTTTTTGGAAGTCGGTTTTAATTTTTTTGTTAAAATTTTGTTTTATTAGCTATACTTGTGACCATGGATTAATTAATTATCGAAGGCTTGAATATGTCCTTCGTTTAAAATTACAATTATGCAGGTTTAATTATTTTACTAATATAATTTTGTAATAATGTGTATCAAAAACGTATCTACCCACTCAGGTTCTTCGCCCTGAAGACGTGGTTTCTGGAGTACCGCAACTTCACGTACGGTGCTCCAATAAAAGATTTGAAAGCGGTCGGTCACTACACGCAGATGGTCTGGGCCACTAGTCACAAACTTGGATGTGGCGTCGCCCAATGCCGCGGTGGGCCATGGGGCCACTTCTACAACTATGTCTGCCATTACTGTCCAGCGTAAGTTATAGATCTAAACAGATCTTTATTCTGTCCATCAGGTTTGATACAATCCATATATATACCTACATTATTTTCTGAAGACGAAATCGATCTACTCTACATCTTATTTTTAACCGACTTCAAAAAACGAGGAAGTTCTATGTTTTCCACGCTAGATTTTGACCATGCATGTTAGTTCCATTTCTCATATTCAACTTTTTTATTAAGTTTTTGAGTTTCGAATTTTAGAATATTACAACATTTCTGTCATTTTGAAAGGTCATTATTTCTCATTAGCTGTTCCCCGCGGTTTTACCTGCGTTTATTTCGGAGATCCCGCGGGAATTCCGGAATAAAAAGTACCTATGTCCTTCTCTGTAACCCTGACAAGGCGTATGCAAAATTTCATGATGATCGGTTGAGCCGTAAGGCTTGAAAGCGTGACAGACAGACAGTTACTATCGCATTTATAATTAGTGGGGATTAATGCCTTATACAGAATCATACAGCAAAGTTTGAATTCCAGACACTTACTTATTTGTGAATGTTGACAATGTATGTAATGACTTTATTTTCTTTCAGTGGTAACTACGATACAATAGTACAGTTTCCCTACAAAGTCGGCCCGCCGTGTGGCGACTGTCCCGGTCACTGTGCATCGGGCTCCCTGTGCAACAACTCCTGCCCCACGAAGGACTACTTCTCAAACTGCAAAGAACTCACACAGTACAGTCACAATGTATGTAAACAGGGACTGTGCAACGCGACCTGCGAGTGTGGCACTGAACGGATCCACGGAAACTACCCTTGGCATTAAAGGATTTTGTGTTATTTAGATATTTTGTTTAGGTACTCTAAGTTTTTATATAAGGGAATTACTGGTTAAGAATATAAACAATTTTCGTAATTCTATAGAAATAGAAATTAAACATTTGTTACAATTTTAAACCATTAATTATTTATTATTATTATTACCTATTTATTACTCATGAATAAAAAAATTCCCTTGTTTTAAATCTATAGGTGCCTAATATGATTATTTGAAGCGTAAAAGTTTATAAAAATACATACTAATTAATGTGTTTACACTTAAATTGCGTCGTTACTGCTTACGTTTTTTTATTAATTTGTACGAGTAGATATTTACCTAATTAAGTAGGTATTAAGTTCTTAACAGAAAAAATGTTTATCAATTAATATTAAAATGCATTTTTTTTATATAAACAGGGAACATTTTTGTTGTAAGACTTCAAACCATTGGTGAATAGTTTTTTCTCGCGGTTTACTCACGTTAGTTCTGGAATTCTTTCGGAACTCTTTGTAGGTAGGTAGATAACCTAAAAATTAAAATCCTAAATGACCAAATTTTATCAAATTCCGCTTAGATTATTCAACTGTCGAGACACAAACATTCAAATTAAAATGACATCAAATTTTGTAGATCGCTACGTTTGCCTATTCCATTTCTGTCTGTCTATAGGTATGTTTCTACTGATGCTACTGATATGCCTGTATATACTGACTAGCTGTTTCCCGCTGTTTCAACTGCGGTAATTTCTGAGTTCCCGCGGGAATTCCGGAAACGTAGTGATTATAATATTATCTTTGATATTCTTCTCTAGGTTTCTCTAGGTCCTCTAAGTTTTATTGATAAAGTTAAGAAGTCTAAAAACAAATTAAGGTTTGATCTACGACCACATATCGACGGAAACCATTGACAAGGTCTGCACAATGAACCTTACTTACCTACAGGTACATGTTGACAAAGACTTCATAGATACATGTTGGCTAGTAAATTACTATAGTCTTTTCTCGTGAGTCGTGAATGATGTAGAAAGGCTTATTAACATAATTTCTAAGCAAATATTGATAAGAACAAAAATTAAAGACCATCTTTGGACACCTTTTATGAAAAAAAAATCATCCAAAACGGTTTTTCGAAGTTTCGAGACATTCGTTTCGAATCGAGAACCTCCTTGTTACTTGAAGTCGCAAACAATACCTCTATAGAAGTATTATATTATAAAAAGGTAAAGTTTGTGAGTTTGTGATATTGTAGGGGGTAATCTCTGGATCTACTGAACCGATTTGGAAAATTCTTTCACTTATAGGAAGCTACGGTAGTCCTAGGGCACTTTTTATCACGAAATTTCCACGGGAACTCCGAAATTACCGCGGGTGAAACCGCGGAGTAGATAAATCATAAAACTTATCAGGGATAGGCCGAAATCTCAGAATAGTATACTAACCTCTCAATAAAGATATTCTAAAGCAACAGAGTGATTAAATTAGTAAAAATAAAAAAAAAACAAAAAAAAACTGTCTTCGAACATCTCACAGTTGAGTCAAACATTTAAATGTGATACATCTACCCACTTCAATGGGACTATGTGGCGTTATATCAGTATGATGTGACAGAGAATTTGCAGCAGCGAATTTTTATTGTACCTTTTATTGGTCCAAAGCTGATTAGTGGATTAATCATGCTCAAATACTTGTGCTATTTCCTTACTATATTTTCTTTCACCGTAAAACCTGTGGTAATCGTATCGCTCAATACAAAGATCAGCGAAAACAACAAAAATTTTTGAACCCGCGCTTAAGTAAGATGTGAGAATTTTGCGTTCGCCAACCTACCATGGCTTATATACACACTATGAATAAACACGTCTATTATAATATAGACGACTTAGTTTGTCCGTCGGGGAGCAGCAGGTGAGTCAGAGTTGAACAGGTGGGGTGCTCGGCTGTGCGGAACCAACTTTGTCTGGCGCGGCCGGGTCAGGACATCGAAAAGTTTTTTTGTGTCGTAGATGCTAATATTAATATGTACCATACTATAAATATGTCAATTTGGTTTTGGTATGTATATCGTAAGATAAACTATTCATGAGGATTCTTTATGCAAGTTAAATTACGTGCATCGGAATTTGATATAATTTGGGTCTAGGTCGAATACATACACATACATATGGTATCCGCTAATGCTTATAGCAATAAAAATTACCATGCGTGTGCTTGAGTTCCCGGATGGTGTTTTATCATGTTTCCCACCCCCACCACGTCTCCGACCCAATTGTAATGCAACGGCGCGCCCGTCGTCCGGCGCGCGGGCATTACGGCACCGTCCTCCACGCCTTGCGTCCACCTGCGCTGGCGAGCGTCATGGTCTGTGACGACGGTCTGCACGCATCGACACCCTATGCACGCCGCAAGTCCTTACGCCGCCTCGCATCAACTCGAGGTTTCAAACCACGCACAACTAACGGCTGGATAAGGGTCTTCGAAGGTCTCCAACCGTTCACTGTCGATGCGCCCAGTAAGCTCGTCAAGGTCACACATAGTACAACAGTGGAAGATGTAAACAAGAAACTTGGACTCAACGAAGAATTAACATTGTGGCTGCAAATCGGAGGTGAAAAATCACGACGGTTGGAATCCGAAGAGTTTCCATTCCAGATACAAGAAAATATTTTGGAAAATTTGGGGTGGAAATCAGAAGCACGGAGGCTGAGATTTGCTGTGGATCCCGAATTGAAGTATTCACTGAGGTGGTGTGTGGGACCGGCCGTGAGGGCCTGCGGAGTGTTGCGTTCTGGCACCATCCATGTGCTCAAAGGACATGTATTTCCACAATGGAAAGCTCGACCAGCTCACATTACTGGATCCCGACTACATATCTATGGTGTGTTTCGACATAATATTCCTGCAGAGAGCTGTAAAATTTGTTCTTGACTAACAGTTGCTAAAATTTTCAGGTACATCGTGGGAAACTATAGAGATAAGTGGTGGTGAAATTGAGTTTTGTCCACCTAAAGCTCAAAAAATGGTGTTATGTGTGAAGCCTCGTTGGCATAGCAACAAATTAAATGGGGAAATCGGTGTAAATCATATGTTCCTCGGATTCAATACAGTATGGGAGAGAAATCTGTGGTTCAGTTGGTTGAAAGAGGTGAGTGAAAACTGGAATATGACAAGTTTTTCATATTAATAATGAAATACGCATAAATATTGTAAAGAAAGAAAGAAATACGAATAATAATAATAAAAAACTTTCTTTTCAATCAAGGAATGCTTCTGATTTTCTATGTTAGAGCGGCCTTATCAACTAAATTGTTGAAGTGTTTTTATTCTATCATTTTAGCAACTATTCTTCTACATCTTCTATACCTAAGTAAATAATCGATGATTCGATTCCGGTACACTTCTCCAACTAACGAACCGCCAGAGACATCAGCGGCAAATCGTTAGAAATCTCGTGAATCAAGCTTATCTAACATTGACATTTCAATAGGCATATACTTATAAATTTTATATACAGGGCGATTCGTGAAAAGCTGCGTCTTTTGCTTTCAGTCTGTCGTGATTATTAGGATGTTGAATATAGACATCAGGTACATATGTTCTAGATTAACACTTATACTTTTCCGGAATTACCGAGGGAATCATGAAATTCGTGTGGGCGTTGCTGCGAGGTTAACAACTATTATGAGATAAATATTTTATGTTGCTTGCTTTCTTTAGGTATACATAATATGTATGATAAAAAGTGTGAACTTACGAGTACGGCGTAGATAAATTAAATAGCTATGAGATTTATACTTTTTTATATAAAAAAGTGCATTAATTAGAAATTGTGCGCATCACCCTGCGTTTCACGGTCGAGATGTACAAAGTACCCCGGCACTTACAACTTGCGTGCACAATCGGTGACAGTGGAGCAAAGAGACACTGTCTCGTCAGTTGCGCAAGTAAAAAGTCATTCGGAAACATCTCAAAAATCATATTGTTCTCTGAAAATCTAAGAGTTGATATCGCGCAATGAAACAAGTGACTAATAATAATATAATTAAATATGTGTGTCTGTGTGTGTGTCATGTATGTGTAAAAGATCACGTGGTAATGCGAGTACTATTTTTATTAATGTAGTGCTGATCTAAGTGAAACTGATTTTTTTTAAAAGTGCTGTCTCTACATATTCTACAATTAAGCCGCAGTCTCTATCAATTCTACTCAAAAACTTTAAAACGTTTTAATGACATTTGTGCGAGACGTGATCGTGATTTGAATAATCAAGTACAATTTAGTAGCCATCGGGAATGACAATGCCCATAGTTCGTCGGCCTCAGCGCAGCTACGAACCGAGACAAGAATATGAACACAATCGTCTCCTGCCATAAATCGATTTTAGAATAAAAGAACAAATTATATTCAATTTTGCAAAATTCTTGGAAAATTTTATGCAGTGTTGTAATCACAATGAAGTCAGAGGAAAAAGATACTAATATAGACAGTTTAGACGTGTCTGTTCATCACGCTGAAGAAGATGTATTTTTAGATAGCTTAGATATTAACACGCTAAGAGAAAAATGTGAGATCCAGGTACAGTGTATAAAGAATTACTAAACTTCTACCTAATATATTAGAAACTTATCCCATACATAAAATACAAAATACATGAAATTAAATACCATAGGCATTTTTTCTACAGGTGTCCCAAGCATACGTTTTTTTTGAGCAGAGTTTCATTATCATCTCGTAGGGCGTCGTTCTAATATAGTGTGGATCAGTTACACTGTATAGAGAATTTAAGTTTATCACTTTCCATACTATTCATTTGTTTACCTATATTATATGTTGTAATATTGTTGGCAATATTGTTGGCAATATTAGACGACCCGATTGGCATAGTAGGGGACCATGCCTGCCCGCTAATCAAGAAGTTCCGAGGTCGATTCCCGATGGGGGTGCACTTTGTGAACACAGGGTTCCACTTTCCAGTCTGGGTTTGTTTATCTATCTATAGTATAATAAATTTTATTTATAAGATACAAAATTTAGTATAATATATCACGTTTGCTTAGTTTCCACGACACAAACTAATAATAGCTTATTGCCAATAATAGCTATCTGTGTGTTGTAAAGTGGATTATTATTATTATTTAGTATTCCATACTCTAACTTAGTCACGTAGTTTTTTGATCCTAGCCTAGAGTCTAGCCTAGAGTACCTAATATAATACCTATTAAAAGATAGGGATATCTGCACAACATAAAAAAATAGTTGTAAAAGGTTATTTTTTTGTTGAAATGTATGTACCTTACTTTTTATAATACGTAACCCTAACGTATCTAAAGGGAGGGTGGAAACGTTTAACTGTGTCCAGACGATTATTTTGTCAATTTCAAAAATACTGCATAACTTTCAAATATTACGGAATCTGTATCGCTTAGTGCATAAAATGAATAAAATAATTATATTTGAAAAATCGCCATAATATGTTCAGAAGTTGTTTTTCGACTCTCATACATTAACTATAGCACGGTTTAGATGTTATTTTAATAAAAAGAGAGTGAAAGATACACACAATGAACCAAACATCATTCGATGTGCACATGAAATGCTACAATTATCTTGCATTACCTACATTAAAACTAGCATTAACTGTAATTGTTAATTACATATAGGTAGGTACTAGGTACTTATTATACGTTAGTAAATGCCTGAGCTGCAAAGTACGCCTATTCCAAATCACTTTAAATTTTTGCAATATCCTTGAAATTTGCGCAAAAAACGTCTTGACACACTTAACATTTGTACCCTGTATATATGAATAAATCCAGTAGTATTTCTATTTTTTAAGTTTTCCAGGCTAAACCGCAGAACCGATTTTAATGAAATTCCATAATTATTAGACAAATGCTACTTTTTAGTCCCTGACTGTATTATAACGGTTTAAAAGAGCACTCGTATACTTTTTTCTTTCCGGTGAAAAATTTTGTACCTCATTAACAAAAAAATAAACAATGAGTTTAACAACAGCTTGATGTTAGTTAATGATCGTTTCAAAATAAACTTACGCTATATCTGATATCTTAACAACCTTATTGTTTGTTTAATATGAAAAAATACACCTTGTAGTCAGTTTTATACATTACGTATTTAAGCTTACTTAAAATTTACTATGTGTTTAGTTTGAATTTGACCGAGGCGAAAACATCTAGTGTTCCATAACCATAGAAAAATATTAGTTTTTGCCTTCTGTCCATTTGACACTCTGGTCATATATTTTATACGTACCTATGTGTAGCTTTCCCTTCACGTTTTTACCCGCGTCCATACAAATTTTAAACCCCCTCTTCTGTACGAGGTTATTTTACCCTAAACCTGTCTCAGTGAGTCTTTACGTCGCTACTGTTCAAATTTCATGTTTCTATCTTCAGTAGGTAGTTCCGACTGTAAGTCACTGAGGAGTTTTCTTTACATTATAACAGATTTTTCGTGATTTGGTCATCTCTACCATTTAAAAGTTGTTGTTGTTAACCTTACAGAGCACCCAAAGCACGCAGCCGCCGAACGTTTTGGATCTCAGCGGCAGCGGACCCGCGGGCCTAGACGCTGCGCTTGCGCAGCATGCTACAGGCGCGTTCACAGTGCGCATGCTGCGTCTGTGTGACAACACCCTATCCTCCCTGCCGCCACAAGTGTGGACGTTAGAGTCCCTCACGCATCTCGACATCAGCGATAATAGAATCACTCGATTACCTGACGCAATATGCCAGCTCACCCAGTAAGTGCTTTTTTTAATATATTGCCATCGTCATCATAGTCATAACTCAGGCCTGTTAGGTAATTCTTAATTTTTGACTGAATGGCTAACTGTATTGTATACTTATGCAGTATGACAGGTAATAAGCCTGTTACCGAATTACAGGGAGTGAAAATAATTCCTGCAGAAGTACTTAATTGGTGTACATAATAGTACATAAATTTTGTTACTCCTCACTCCTGATAGGTACATATTATCCGCTTACCTTCTTTTAGTAAGCTAGGGATGATAGTGTATTTTGTTATTAGTGTGATCTATAGTGTGTCTACAATAAGTCAATAATGTAACGCGTGATACCTATGGCATGGTAATAATCTATACATATACGAGAAACAGGTCGATGTCTGTATCTACATGGGAGATGAACAAGAAAAAATAAATTTAAACAGGCCGATGTCTGTACATGGGAGATGAACAAGAAAAAATAAATTTAGGCGACTCTATGAAATGATGATGATGATATACATAGAAGCCAAAAATACCGTTTTTAGAATTTTTGTCTGTCTGTCTGTCTGTGTGTTTGTATTGGTGCTACGTAAAAACCGCAGCACCAAATTGAATGCGGTTTTTTTGTTGTATTGCTAAGGGTCTAACTTAGATACTCATGTTTCGATTTTTTCGAAATTCCATCTGGAACTCGAGATATAAAAAAAAATGCTGGTCATCCTACTAATATTATAAATGTGATAGTGTGGATGTTTGTTACTCAATCACGCAAAAACGGCTGAACGGATTTGGATGAAATTTAGCATGCACGTTGTCAGGGGTACAGAGAAGGACATCGGGTACTTTTTATCCCGTAATTCCTGCGGGAACTCCGAAATAACCGCGGGTGAAACCGCGGGCACAGCTAGTGTAATAATAATAAGGTATGTTAACGCATCATTCTCTCCAATTACAAATTTACATGTCTAAATTAAAGCACTTTTATCTAATTTTCATATTATCTACGTAGTGATTACGTTACATGACTAAAAGTTTTTTTGTTTAATTTGATTTACTTTCCTTCATGAAACATTATACAAAATATAAATAAAAGATTGGACTTATCAGTGTCGCATCTGACCTGACTTTATATTGTTGTTACAATTTTATGTAATAACAAGCAAGGCCAATAGCATTCCAGACCATTTTGAATCCAGACAGATAGTCACATCGATATAAACATGGATGCTTCTTTTGCCAGCGAGATAGATGAAGCCACTTGTAAGCAGTTTTTTTTTTTATTCATATTGATCTATAAAGGGAACTAGGACGCAAATAAAGAATTCACGATGCAAGCATAATCAACTCATATTGCCCTACGTGGCCATTACGATCTCCAGTCAGTGTGGTAACGCTTGGGCGCCGGGCGGCGGAGCGTAGCGACAGCCGACACATCACTACATCTCTTGGCTAAGACTCGGCCTTCGCTCCACACATTCAATATCATTCGTTACCTTACAATATTATTATTATCATGGACCAATTTTGGTCCATGTTATTATGTTCTATTTTGGAAAGATATGATCAAGTACCTGACCCTTTAGTTTCGTTATTACATCAGACGTCCACTACTGGACAAAATCTTTTCAATTTCTGGATTTCATTGCCTTTTGATTAAAATTAAAAATAAAATAGATTTTAAAATTATCTATTATATAGTTATCTACTATATCTATAGAAATCTCGTGTCACAGTGTTTGTTATCGAACTCCTCCGAAACGCCTTGACAGATTTTAATGAATTTTTTTGTGTATGTTTGGTAGGTCTGAGAATAGGTTGTTAGCTATTTTTTATTTTTATTTTTTGGACTAAACTTTACTTTGAAGTTCCTGCGGGAATTCCGAAACTCACGCGGGTGAAACCGCAAGGCACAGCTAGTTATTACACAATATACCTATAGTGTTATGGTTATCCCTAAATATTATATTTAATTACCTCTATTGTTAATCTGTCAACATTAAATCGTCAAGTATCCATTAAAATAATACAAAACCTACTGATCAAATACATAGATATTAGGTATGTAAATTAAAATTTATCTTCAACTAGTTGTACCTCGCGGTTTGTCCGCGGTAATTTCAAAGTTCCCGCGGGAATTCTAGGATAAACTATACGTATAAACCGTCCTCTTGAAGCACTCTATCTATTAGTGTAAACCGCATTCAGTAGTTTTGAATTTATCGCGAACAGACTGACAGACAGACAGACGCGGTGGAGGGCTTTATTATTTATAGATCTACTAGCTGTCCCCCGCGATTTCATCCGCGGTAATTTCGGAGTTCCCGTGGGAATTCAGGGAAAAAGTACTCTACGTCCTTCTTTGTACCCCTGAGTTCTGGAGTTCCCGCAGAAATTCCGGGATAAAAACTATCCTATCTTTTAAGTTGGGCCATTTTATGAATGGTTACAAAATTTTATCAAAATCCGTTCTGTAGTTTCGGAGTCCATCGCGGACAAACAACGTGACACGTGATTTATATATATTAGATGTAGTGAAATTAGAGTACTGGCAGTAATAAAAAAATAAAAAGAATACTTATTTGAATATTATATCAATGAGTTGCCATCGTTATTTCGAAAGTATTTACCACTGTTAATAGACTGTGTGTTTCCGTTGTGTGCTAATTTTTTTAAGTGAGTGCCTTCGTGGGTACTCGCCGACGACGCCGCGCCGGCTCGCGCGAGGCTATCTACATCTGTGCGCTGAAGCGCGCCACTGTACGTTCACTTCTAGAAAACATAGCAAATCCCCCACATTGTTCACATACACTTTACTATAACTAGTTATAGTATGATAAACTACATAGATTCGCTTATTAATTCTTATGTCATGGAATAACTTTTACTATTAATTATATTATTTATAAATTGATAGTATCTATCTTTAACAAGCTATCCTCTTGGCGGTTTCACTTGCATGAATTCTAGGTGTTCCCGCAGAAAGTTTTAGGGAGAGAATTTTTAAAATTTATTCAGTAGTTTTAGAGATTATCTCCCACATCCAAACTTACGAACTTTACCTTAGTAAAATATTTGTGTAGCTTAGAATCGGATCGAATTCATGATCTATTGTAATAAAAATCTATAGTTATATAATACATAAACGAGAATATTATTCTATACTGTATAGGTATTTTAAAATTATGATTTTTGTAAGGATTTTATTGTTACAAATGTAGCCTTCAAAATAAATTAGTTTATACTTATCGAAAAGAATATGATTATGTAAAATAATCTAGGTAAGGTTTGACATGAACAAAAATAAACCTTGGAAGTCAAAAATAAAAAAATATTGCAAACACTTAGGTACAAGGAGTTAAGGAGTTTTTTTCATCTTTGCTGCAGCCATTTAATAATGTTACATCAGTTTGACAATAAAGATTAGACAATGTTACTTTAAGCTTAGGTTCTAAAGAATGGCTATGAAGCTCAGTTCTCATAATATGCACTTATCAGCATCAATTGATCTTATCTCTTTCGAGACCGCAGTGTGACATTGTGCCACATAACATAGCGGTAACCCAAGGCCAAGTACTTTTGAGTTTTACTTAAAAATACTTGGCGTTGAAGCCTCAAGGTAGGTGTTACATATATGTCTTCCAAAGTATAACACGAATTCGATTTGAAAGTTGGAATATAAGTACCAGTAAAAATATAGGTTTGATTTTTGACTTTTGACTCTACACCGTAGAACTCAATCATTGAGGTACTTAACTATATTTAAATATTTTTTTAGTGTTAATATCTTAATAGAAGAACAACTACATATCATATTAGCACCCAGCCGATACTACTGAAGATGAAAATGGATGTGAATGTTTGTATGGAACTACACTCAGTGTGTTGTAGAGAGTCATGCAGGGAAATTGGTATTTTAGTAGTTTATGAGAGTTTATTGATTTTCGTAGAGATCTGTTTGCACGCATCTCAGATATACACATCTTGCATTTTGCGTACATTGCAGGGTACGTCGTAAGTAGTTAACCTCTATTGAAAGGGAAACTTTAATGGTATATAAAATAGATTAGTAATTGGTACCATATGATTGCTTAGGTATAGAGATTAGTCAGGAGATAAAGAGAACAATAATGTGTATGTAACATCGTCTGCGAAGGCATTGCTAAAGGCAATGTGGTCAGTGGGGCGGCGCAGGCGCTTGCTAGCCTCGGTCATTTAACGCGCACAGTCATATAACACTGCCGTACCTGTAAATATATTGTCTCTAATTAAGTTTTTGTAACAGCGTAAAGAAAATCTTAAAGAAATTGCTATATTCGTTTTTAAGTGTATATTTCAGTGAAATTAAAATATATTGAATTTTGTCTTGTTAAACTTACATTAATTATTATTAGAAAAATTTACGATAATGCTATATTAGAAGTGATTGAAGTGTGTTAAAGTGCACCTATCATGTTCTTGAAAAAACTCTTTGTGGTTCTCTCCAGGATGTTCTGGCGGCCAACCTAACTGAGTTTGAATTAAAGGTATTTCTTTTGTCAACACGTCATCAACGCATAATAAATAATAATCAACACAAATCTTTGGTGATTTTTATTAATTTATTTATTTAAAGTCTCACGTGCAACTTCCGTTACAAATAGGTAGGTACACGTATATTTTATTTTTACATAGAGTCAAGTTATTATTTTTAAGAATAAGTAAAACAATTAATAAGTTTGATTAAAATTTAATAGCTTTTTATATGTATAACTGAATGCTTAAATGTCAACTGAAAGATCAGCCCTCAGTAAAAAGGAGAGAGTGAGATCGCGTTAATAGGTAAGAGACACGCTCGAAGACCTTCAATAATATGATCAAGTTAGATAATTGTTTATAGAACTAAGAATATAGTCAGAAATCACAGATTATTTATTAGCGAGTATTACTTACTCGTATTACTTCTGCAGATTATTACTTCTGCAGTTCAGTGTACGTACAATTGCAATGTCTTGATTGACCTAGTGGAAATCTCAATCCTAGCTGAGATTTGGTTAGTGGGTCTGTGTGCAGAGTTATTGTAATTAATGTTAATATAATACAATTAAAATGAATCACTTGTCGTAAAAATGCCGGCACGTACCTATTCTGTGCACAAGTTTATACCTCTAATAGTATTTACCTTGACGTAACCGATGTTCATACATTTTAGAATTAGGTAAGTTTGTTATGAACTTGATAGTTGATTTATTGCGTACACATAACCTACCAACTTAACGGATTTTAAATTCGCTAATTCTTTTTTGTTGTGTTTGTTATTGTAAGGAGAAGAAGGATATGAAAGAAGTTTAGAGTGCTTGCGGGAATTCCGCCACTCACGCGGGAATCTCCGAAACGGTTGGACCGATTTCGACGAGACTTTCACTGCTAATTAGCTGATATTATAAGGAGTAAATTAGGCTACTTTGGAGTTCTGGCGGGAATTCTGAAACTCACGCGGGCGAAACTGCGAGGAACAGCTATTATTTACAAACAGTATAAGTTGTTAAGATTTACTTGTATGGTACCTATAGGACAGGAGAAATAAGTACTAAACCTCTAATCATTATAACAATAACAACTATTGTTTTTTCTTTTCAATTATTGCCTCAACATTCTTTTTATTAATTTTCAGGTTAGAAGAGCTTCAAGTGAGCAACAACGAGCTGACATCTTTGAATCACATCCTACGATTACCACGACTTCGGAACCTTGTTGCCAGTCGGAATCTTATCTCCAGTTTTGGTGTAAGTTTTTTTTTCTGTTGAATCGCATGTGAGCGTCTTTAATATCTGTCAAATAAAACTTTAAACTTCCAAAATAAAAACTTCTCAAAATTCAAAATTAAAAAGCTGTTTATTACTTAGGATTGGTTGTTATAATCAATTGTAATCGTCAGCAGCTTCTTAGAACTATAAATTACCATCAGTTCAGAATACGTCCTCTCCTGAGAAGATCTGACAAGATAGATACTCTCGTTTTATGTTACAAAAATATAAACCTATAGGTACCTACTGGATGCTATTTGAAATTTGAATTTATACTGTGAAAGTTTGGATATTTTGATATTTGTGACTGGATTTGGATGAAATTTGGTATCGATGGATTATATTTCGGGGCAGTATACAAGATAGATATTTAATGCGAAACTGATGCGGATGACGTCGCAAGTAATATAGCTTGTCTTGTACTAAATTGTAATATAATGTTTTTTTTTTTATTTTAGAACGAACCGATGGATTTGAAAACAGAAGAAGATAATAAGACAGAGTATCGTGCGCCATTGACTAGTGTTGATCTACGCCACAACAAACTAAAAGGAAGCATCGTGCTTGGTAACTATGAGGTAAATATTAGTTTCATTATATTCGAAACGCAATTGGTTCTAGATTGGTAGGTACCTATCCTAGTCCTACCGCCTGTGGATTTAAGAATACGTATATCAAGACTAGAAATCAGAATTCTGCGTTTGCCGTACAAAGACAGCTCCTTCAAGAATCGGACTCAGGAATCCAGTCGTAAAATACATCTAGAATGATAATGGTAGTAACCAATAGCAGTTATTGTTGAAATTGAATAGCAAAGGCTATTGAATAAACTGTCTAGTACTGATACTGATACTTAAAAAAATGATAAGACATTATCATCATCATCATCACACTTTACAATAACGCAGCAGAAAGGCTTACCAACTCAGCATGTTACGTTCATACTTCGTACGTTGGGAAGGAGGCTATTGACCTCCGGCTAGCTCTAATCTATACTGATATTATAAAGAGGAAAGTTTTGATTTTTTGTTTGTTTGTTACGATTTAACTCAAAAACTACTGGACCGATTTCAAAAAATCTTTCCCCATTAGAATGCATTACATTATCCCTGAGTAACCTAGGCTATATTAATTTTAAACTGCGCGGAACACCTATTCTTAAAAGAAATCATCCACATAAAGTTTTGGGATAGAGCTCGTATTATATTACGGCGCAATCTCCTTTTGTATACTACACGTCTTCAGGGGTAGAGAGAAGGATATAGGGTACTTTTTGTTTCGAAATTCCCGCGGGAACTCCAAATTTCCCGCGGGTAAAACCACGGGGAACACCTATCTCTATGGACCTATTTATGGACTCTTTGAGCCATGGCTATTGTTGATAGTACCTTGTAGCCTTTAAATGGGCATGCTGATATGTAATGCTTATTATGTGGCCTCGTCTTTTGTTTGATGTATCTCCTGCAATTTCCAGCACTTAGTATGCTTGGATGTGTCATACAATGCGGTGGAAGTGCTGGTGGTGTCGGCGCTGCGTGGACTTCGCGAGTTGTACGCCGCGCACAACGCATTGCAACATTTAGCGCTCCATGGGTCCTCGCTACGTACACTGAAAGCGCCTCACAATCGTAAGTTGCCAATCGAATATCAATAGAAAACTTTCAAGTATATTTATAGGCAGATATTTCGGGTACACATTATATTTCACGAAGTCCGCTCACCGCGTCGTACATAATGATGATGTACAATGTATATATTATGTGGATAATCACGTTTGTGTGCATAAACATATAGAAAGCATTTAGCAACAAGTGCTTTTAAAATCATACATACATATTATTTTCATTGTAGATGCGTCTCAAAAGTCATGGTCATGATTAATAGAACGCCAGCTGCAGCACTTTATAGAAATAAACCGGCAGTGAAGATAAATTAGCGATAATCCTTAATACCTTGTTACTACCTATCTAAATGTGCAGGAACTGAGTTTGTTTGTTTGTTACACTTTCACGCCCTAACGGTTTCACCGATCATCATGCAATTTAGCATTAGGTACATGTTGTTAAGGGTACAGAAAAGGACTTACGGAACTCCCGCGGACTCTCCGAAATTACCCGGTTATAACTTAATTTTTTGCATACTGCACGTTGTCAGGGGTACAGTAAAGGCATTAGGCAATAGGGTACTTTATATGCCGGAATTCTCGCGGGATCTCCAAAATTAACACGGGTGAACCCCGGGGAAAGCTAGTATAATTTAAAAACTAAAATAAAAAAAAAACTAAGATACTAAGTATACCAACTTATAAATTTAGAAAACGAAGTACATTATATAAACGTTGTAGTTTCCTGCTCATAAAATTATAATACAATTTATCTTTGTTTCAGAGATAGAGACGCTGACAACTATAGTGCCACCAATCAATTTAATAGAGATCGATGTGTCACATAATAAATTGGCTTCGTTGCCACAATGGCTCAGCGGCTGTTCGGATCTCACCACACTTCACGCTAGTAACAACCAACTCACCTCGTTACCGGAACATTTGTTTTGCAGTGAACTCTCGAGCCTCAGCAAACTGCATTTGGCGCACAATAAAATATCCAATATTCCTTCAATGCCCAGATTAAGAGCTCCTTTAAAAGAGTTAATACTACATGATAATTGCATACAGTCACTTCCGGAAAACTTTTTTAGCGTTTGCGATAGATTACATATATTAAATTTGTCTAACAACAGATTAACTCGCCTTCCACCTGCCCGGGGACCGTCGTCCCACTGCCTCGAACGGCTTTATTTAACTGCAAATTGTTTAACTGATGATGTAACGGATGTGATCATTGCTTTTCGGGGGCTAAAAGTTTTACATATGGCATATAATTGCTTAACAACTCTACCAGATACATGTGTAAATTTTTGGCCAGACATCGAAGAGTTAGTTCTATCAGGAAACTGTATCTCAAAACTACCAGAAAATTTGCCACAGTTAAATAATATAAAAGTATTGCGAGCTCATTCAAATCGGCTACGTTCTGTTCCAATGTTTGCTTGTAGTGCATCAGTGAAAATTTTAGACTTTGCACACAATGAACTTAATACTGTGGATCTTAGACTTCTTGCCCCAAAGCAATTAAAATTTCTCGATATATCATGCAACCAAAAACTGCAAGTGGATCCTTCACAATTTAATGCATATCGTTGTCAACGACCTTTAAGCTTGGTGGATGTCACAGGACGGAACGCTTTACCTTGGTCCCCGAAAAGTGGTTATCATGAAGAATTGAACGGATCGACCCCATGGAGCATAGGATTTTCTGAATGTCCTAATAAGTTTTTACAACTTAGTTGTTCACAAATACGCCTTCCGTCGTTTTGTAATAAAGAAGGATTTTTCGCTATAATTGATGGAGAAACGGACACTGAAGTACCCAAAGTTTTACAAACTGCTTTACCTGGTCTTCTTTTAGAAGAAAAATCAATAAAAGAAACCGCTGGTGAATACATGAAATACGTTGTACTATCCGCCCATAGAGAATTAAAAGAAAAGGGTCAAAAGAATGGTGCTTGCTTAATAATGTGTCATTTATCACCTATAAATAACACTGAGAATGGATTTGGTCCTTCTCCCAAAAGGTACAATATGAGACTTGCTAATGTAGGAAGCACTAGAGCAGTCCTTAGCAGGCGAAATGGATCTTTAAGTTTAGGCTTACAAAATACTAAACGATTAGGATTTTCAAGTCGTTATCCTAATACAGTACCGGACCCAGATGTTATTCAAACTATTATAAAAGAAGAAGACGAATTTTTAATTTTAGGAAATGGCAATTTTTGGGATTCAGTGAGTATAGATACTGCAGTTTCCGAAGTAAGAGCAGAACGGAATCCTGTACTTGCGGCAAAAAGACTTCAAGATTTGGCACAAAGCTACGGTGTCGAGGAATGTATGTCAGTATTAGTTATTCGTTTTGATGCTGTTAGGTCTGATGTTGACGTATTGATGCGAGAACTCCGTCAGACTATCAATAGTAATAAATCATCCTGCAGATTTGACTGTTGTTGTTCACGGATAGAGCCATGTTGTCATTCAGTTACACCGCCAAAGCCGTGTAGCGATCGATCATCACCGAGTGGGCAAAGTGATCGACCACCTAGCGAATTCATCAGTCCGCATCATTATGCAAGCGTGCGATCTCAAAACACTAGAGCTTCAGAAAGAAGAAGTTGTCGAGGAGGTGTCGCTCGAGCAATAAGAGTCAAAGTTGAAGAAGAAAAGGATGAAGATCAAAGAAATGATGACATACCATCATCTGAGGAGCAGTTCAAATGCTGGGAATACATGTTAGAACAAAATACGCAGATGATATTTGATAAGGAGTTGGATAATTTGTCTAAAGGAATAAAATCAAATGCAAGTAGTTTAAGGAATATAAAAGGTCTCTCAGGTAGTAGTCCGCAACTTCATTTAGCTGGCAATGGCCCAGTTAAAACGCCCAAAGGTGTTCCATTTCTGTCAAAGCATTTTGGAAGCGCAAGGACTTTTGGTAGTTCTTTAAAACAAGATTTTCGTTTTGGATCAGGAAGGCTACCAAATGGTGGACCGAATGCAGCATACTTTGGTTCTCTGCAAAGGCTTATGCCATATCATCTCGAATACGACTTTGCTGCCATACAAGAGAAAGCAGCGGCGTCCCAGGACTCCTTGGATATAGATGGTCGTATGCAACAGTATTGGGGAGTCGCTACAACGGAATTATAAAAAAAACAATTCATATAATTATCATAATCTAAAAAACTTGAATTAAATGTTAAAAATGTAAATAAAACTTTCACGTATCTTGACATACTTTGTATTGTATAGTTTATTATATTTATCTGTCGACTAGATTGTATTTGCACAACGTATTAATATAACTATGAACTTATTTAATTATTTAAAAACTGCCACGTCTAGTTAAGCACTTACCTACTATATTTTTATGTACATTAAACACAGTCCCTAAAAAAATATTAAGATTTTCAATAGAATTAATCGTTCATAAAGTGATAAATTAAACATTGAGTGGATGTAATTGGGAGCTAATTCGTTTTATTGCAATGTAACTGAATTTTATCAAAAAAAGAATAATACAGTCGAATTGAGACCCTCCTCCTTTTTCTAAGTCGGTTAAAAATTACTGTAACGCTGTTTGAAACATCGAATGTAATAGCGACTCAGATAGGTCTCTCACTGCGACTCCGATATAATATGTATCAATAGAGATCTAATTACATAGGTAATTTCTTAAAATTATTTTTACATTCAATATTTACACCATTCATATTTTACATCTTTATTTACTTATTTTCAATTTGTGCATAACGCGTGCATCACTCTTTTAAAAACCTAGATATTATCATAACAAAACTAAAATTTTTGATTTGAATTTCGCGTTTTTACTTAAGATACATTAACACGTGAAAACGCTATACACGATATTAAATTTATTTATAACATTTTATCCGAGGCTCGATTGTTTTCGCAAAAAACGATAACTTAGAAAATCATAATTTATTGAAATTATACAGAATGTTGAGATTAGTGAGATCTGGTTCTACCACCATTTCTATAACAGTTTAATTATGAAATTCTGATATAACTAATGTAAGATTGTTAGAGAATGGTGGAATGGGGCCAGGAGATGACTAATCTCTTTTTGTCATGATACCTATATTTTGTTATGTTGGTAACAAGATTCATATACCTATGTACATATCTTAACCCACACCTGTTAAACACAGGTGTTATGTTTATAAAATATATACCCCAACCATCAAACTAGGTACCTACCTGACGGTTTCTTACATTTAATAAGTACAGTTTCGTATGGAGATTCAAATTGACATAAACATGGACAAAATTTACATTTCACGTTTGACCACCAGTTCTAGCGGTTGTGCCACGAGGTTTTGAATCGGATATGGCGCGGGTAGCGTCGGCTGCACGTGCGCCGGTGGTGGCCGCCGCTAGGGGAATCCCCGCGGGGAATAGTGGTGGGGTTCTCCGAGCCACGAGTCGGGAGATGGAGGGAAATCAGGGTAACCTCCCGCAGCTGGCGACGAGGAGCTGCTGAGGTCTGAAGCGCCACCAGTGCCCACAATGCCCGTGCCGCTTATTGCTTGACCTGAAAGATTTCAACATGTTTATTATTAGCTGTTCCCCGCGGTTTCACCTGCGTAAATTTCGAAGTTTGCGGAAATATCGGGATGAATGGGAAAATATTGCGTCTTAAAATCTACCGAATCAAGTTGTTACTTTACTCCCACTTCATAAACTTCCATATCATATTTTTCATGTTATATGACCTTCCCTGGAATACCATGCATGGGGTGGTAATCAACTCATCATACGTTTTAATGTCAACGATTTCACTCACCAATATTAGTATACACAAGATGGTCAGGTGGGTAGTGGTAGTGCGAGTGCGGTGGTGAGTGGCCCCGAAGGTAGGGCGGCGTGGCGGAGTACCTCGTGCCCCCTGCCGCACCGTTACCTCCCCCGCCCGCCGGCGAGCCTTCATCGCCGCCGAGAGCCACTGTACTGTAGCTGTCGTTGCTCAACTCTGAGTTATAACAAAATAGAAGTGTCGTCAGATTATGTCTATCAAGCTGTCGAAATTCAATAACCCAAGCCTGATAATGGAGTCGAAAGGGTCTGTTTTAACCAAGAAATATGGTATTATACCTTAACGTTTTTTTTATTTGGACTCAGACTAGCCATTTTATTCTTCCTGTACACGTAGCAAATAATAACAAAAAGGTAGATGATGCACATAGTTTTTAGATGTTATAGACGAAATATTTGAGTTATTCAAATTCTTTTAAATACACACTCTCGCCCCCGATTCAGTAATGCTATAAAAAACTAAGGAACGTATCGTCGTGTCATATAGGGATAGTATTATATTATCTGTGTATATACCTAGGGTAACAAAACATTGGAATTTTGATTGGACGATTTTACATGACGATACGTTCCTTATTAGTACTAAAAGTCGTATTGTATTATGTAAATTACGCGGGACTTGAACGCGATGTTCAAGCCCCGCGTAATTTACATAATATAATGTGCTCAAAACGCGAAAATCTAAAAACTTAAAAGTCGTATTGGTTTTAAAGAAAAAACACCAACTCACCATGGTGGCTGAATGAGTCAAGGTCTATTTTCAGCTCATCCTTGTCGAGCAGCCGCTCGTGTCGCGGCGAGCCGCCCCCGCCGCCCTTCATGGATCTAAAGTACTGCGACCACCGCGTTCGACCAGCGTCTTTCTTCAACCGTTTTTCCTTTGCACGCCTGGTTAAATTTATTTATTTATTTATTTCCATCAAAGAAAAATAACATTTTAGGGAGATCTGAATTATGAATGATGATCTTAAAATGAGTAAGTATCTCGATGGTTGAACGGATTTGGATGAAATTTGGCATGCACGTGGTCAGGGGTACAGAAAAGGACATAGGGTACTTTTCATCCCGGAATTCCCGCGGGAACTCCGAAATTACCGCGGGTGAAACCGCGGGGCACAGCTAGTACCTAATATAATATGTCGAGTAAATTAGACTATATTGCACAATACAAAATTTTATTGCACACATAATTAAAAAAACCGCACCTGGCTGGATGTTTAGATGTGATTCCTTTATACTTGTAACATCATTGGTTATTATATTATATTAGTATATTGTACTGACTGTGCCCCGCGGTTTCACCCGCGGTAATTTCGGAGTTCCCGGATTAAAAGTACCCTATGTCCTTCTCTGTACCCCTGTCCTTCTCTGTACATGCATGCCAAATTTCATCCAAATCCGTTCAGTCGTTTTTGCGAGATTGAGTAACAAATATCCAAACATCCACACTTTCACATTTATAATATTAGTAGGATGTTATTAGTTTTAAACCAGGTGGTGGTGTGATATAATCTCAAATCATCCATCATTGGATATTTAATACGTGTATTAAATATCCGACAATAAGCTATTAGATACTATAAAATTAAACGTTACGCATACGAGTACCTAACTGTAACTGTCAATTATTATTATTTACGCGACTACAATTGGTTGAGCTGAAACTAAATCAACAACATATTATGTTGATGATGAACATCGCACATCAGAAACTTCATTTGTAATTCAGACACCTCATATTCATAACAAATAGGTACCTACAGCGTATATTTAAATAAATAAAACTCCCTTTTCATGCATATTTCGCGTGTGTCGTTATTAACGTAGCAGCGGGGAGCCGGCGCGGGCTTTCAACAAAGAGCTTGATTAATTAAAGTGCCTCCGCCCATCAGTCCGTCGGGAGTTGTTACCTACTACAATACCTATATACATACATATAGACCGCACGAAGGCGCGACGGGTGGCGTATGCTACAGATGTGGTAACATAGAATAAAATTACGAGTACTTGAACTATGTAACCATCCTCAGATCGTACAGAAAAGGTATAAATGAATGACAGCACCATTGGTTGGCGAATGTGACTAGGATCCCTGCTCTAGAGTAGGTAACCATAGAATATGGTATTACCTATAGCTGTTCCGCGCGGTTTCACCCGCGGTTATTTTAGAGTTCCTGCGGGAATTCCAGGTTACAATATAGCAATTACTCAGGGATTATATTATCTGTGCTCAGGGCTAATGCAGCCTTCTAATAGTGAAATAATTTATGAAATCGGATCAGTAGTTTTTGAATTTAATCGCAACAAACAAAAATACAAATCTTTCCTCTTTATAGATAATATTAGTATAGATACTAGTATAGTATTATATTATAGATGAACATTTGCCACATTTGAACATTTCATAACACCTAGGTATGTATTTACCCTGAGTCTGACTTAATAAGTATGTACTAGGTATTAATGAATGTATAGGTAGGTAATACTAAGTATTATATCAGTTAGCTGTATAAACGCAGCAAACGTATTTTTGTTTTGCTATCTGCTTCGATAATACACGATTTCCTTCGATATTTTTCGGGGTATTTACAAAAATGCAACAAAAAAGGCAAAATATTTGCCGATTTTGCTGATTTTCAAGGCCGCCTCCCATAGACTTTCTTTTAATTACTCGAAAAGTTTCTACGTAAACTCAGTAGGTAAGTAAATAAACATTTAATAATAATATCCCACAGATTATTAAATGGTCAAAAAATAAAAAAACACAACTGAGATGTGTATATAATCCTTAAATGCGAATGAAAGTTTATTTGTTTGTTTGTTTGTTACGCTTTCACGGCTTAAAAACCCAACGAGTCATCATTTTGCATACACGTTTTTAGGGGTACAGAAGACATACGGTAATGTAGTCCCGGAATTCCCGTGGGAACCCCGAAATTACCGCGGGTGGAACCCCGGGGAACAGCTAGTACAGGCTATAAAAGCAAATTTTCCATAGTTAGGTAGTGTCATGTGGCATAGAAGTCTAGCATTGTGATAACGTTTACAGCCGGTTTACGAGGCGAGGCCGAGGTGCAGGGCGTGACCGCTGCCGTGACTGTGACGTGCACAAACCGTGCGCCCTGCTCTAAACATCGCTCCAGCGCTGCGCCTGTAGTTGGCCAATAAACTTAACGTACAGGATGTAGGAACTTAAAATTTAGAAATCTACATTTTACATAATTGTTTGTGGAATTGACAAACTTCAGAATGAAAGTGACGCGTCGTAGGTAATGAATAATAATTTATTGATGAGGATGCATTGAAATGACAGATTGAACGATGATAGTATACAATGAGAGCGAAGCATGTGTGTAAACAATAATTTTGTAAAAAAATTTAAGACGGATAAATTAAAAATATACATCCGGGTTGCTTGTGTTTCAAATTATAAATCTTACATCTTTATTTGTGCGAATGCAACTCCATAAAACCAATCCGCCGCAAATATACTTTAATATAAGTACCTACGTACCAACCTACCTATCTACTGCATCAATTTTACATTAAGTACAAAATATGAAAAACAAATAAAATTTCCTTTTATCTTGAAGCTCCTTAGCATTGGAAAATGTACTAATTACCTTATTTCTTCTTACAACAAATTCCGTAGGTGTGTCCACTTTGTTTTTTTAAACCAAACAACGAGTTTTTACTATTGTTGATAGAATTTATTTTGGAGAGCTAATAGGAATTCACGAGGTAATTTTGAAATTTATTAACAGATAATCAAAATTAATCTTTTTTCTCGGTTCCCACAAGGAACAGGCTTCGGACAATGTAATTTCGGGCGGTGCGCAAAATTTTTATGTCATCTTATAATGCTCGTTGTAGAAACCTCCCGTATAAATTAAACATTTGTGATTCTAGCCGTGTTTGGAAAGAGTCATAGCAACATCTAAGCCAAAATATGAAGTTAAGCCAAAG
Source organism: Zygaena filipendulae (assembly GCA_907165275.2). NCBI lineage: Eukaryota > Metazoa > Arthropoda > Insecta > Lepidoptera > Zygaenidae > Zygaena > Zygaena filipendulae. The sequence continues at coordinate 9,219,671 of OU015649.1, forward strand.
TATGAGCGGAAGCACACTGGTTTCCTTTACAAATATTATAAAATCAAGTATACCAATAATGCTTTTAGTAATTTCGCAATTGGTTTAAGTAGGGTATACAATCCTTATCTTTACTAATATTATAAATTCGAAAGTAAGTTTGTTTGTTTGTTACGCTTTCACGCCTTAGCGGCTCAACCGATCATCATGAAATTTTGCATAAACATTTTCAGGGGTATAGAAAAGGACATAGAGTACTTTAGATCCCGGAATTTCCGTCGGAACTCCGAAACTAATGCGGGTGAAACCAGGCCACCAGGCTAGATAATATAAAAGTAAAATAAAAGGTAACTAATTTGAAATTTAAGTAAATTGCTAGTTTGTTTTTTGTATGTTTGTGGGTCGCTCGATCGTTCATGCCGGAAAAGCTGAACTTGTTTCATTGAAAGTGCACCTAAAAGTGCAAGAGTTTATTACATACATGAAAATTAAAATTGTAGAGGGAATATTTGAAATTTATACGAGTGAAACTTTGGTTTATATCTAATAATAATATAAATTTTCTCAGCTTTTCTCTAACAAGACTCTCATAATCACTGTTTACGTCTTGTTAAGTCACTGACCATATCAAAATCACTCGTGTTAACTTGCCTCGTTTCCTTGCATTAAATATGTATGCAAAATCGATTAGGAATATTTAAACGTTTGCTTTATCCATTTTTTATGGTCCGCCTCCAAACAATAACTGATTCTTTTTACACTGTGTAACTAATTTCAGTTTTACTTCGTTTTAAAAACAATGGTCGCAAGTGCACGAAGGAATTAAAAAATTACGTTTTATGAATTTATTATCTATCCGTGCTTTTTCGCAAAATCATCTTACTTAATATGCCTTAAAATCCCGTGAAGGGGTACAATGATCCGTTCCTTCTCGAATTTAAGATCAGATCCAATATTATAAAATATAGAGCAAAGAGAGCAATAGAGGTTTATTAGGTACCTGACGAAGGTATAGTTTTTCATTTCAAATTTACTCTCTGCGGTCCTTGATGTAAAATTTTAGGATATTATCAATGTCTGCTGTTTTTTCCTTGCCATACTTGAGGAATTTAAATAATTTGAATTTGAATAAAAATAGTAAAATTTACTCCGGAAATATAGAATAGAATAGAAAAAAGTTTATTTGAGATCATAAAAATAAAATAGGTACAAGCGTGAGTATTAAATTAGTATACTTGATACCAAAATGGCTGCCACTCAGCATTATGCCGTGGCACTAAGTTCCACGACGCTGATTTTCAGTGGCGACCGTAGAAGGGAGATGGCCCACATGACATTATCAATAGGACCATCCACAATCTGCATTTCTTAAGGTCTTAAGTTTCAAAAATAATTTAAAAAGTAAAAATAGAGTAAGTAATAATAAAAAGTAAAAAAAAGAAAAAAAATACAACACGTTAAAAGCTAAGGAAATAGGGATGTTGACTACTATTGAAAATCAAAATTTTAATTAGTCCGTCAGTTAGAAAATAAAAAAACAATAGACACGTATTTTTTGCTTTTCAAATAAATTAAAATATACAGAGATAAAGCGCATTAAAGTTTAGGATGAGGAGGTCGTGACGTCACTAACCGCAAAACCGCCATACAAACTGTCAGAATAGTGACGTCACGCGAAATTTCAACTTAATATATCGCCGTTATTTTTTGATTACGTAAAAAAAGAAAAAATATGTGTCCAATATTTTTAATAATCTACAAGACGGACTAAAAAATAAAAATTAGTCAACATGCCCATTATCATAATGTACATATGTTGTGGGGTATGCCATGGGTATGCCTATAACAAGACTAAAAATAAAATCAGAAACAAATCAGACAGAAACGCTTACCTATTCTGAAACCAAACTTGCACTACCCGCATGTCAAGGCCGGTGTCTTGCGCTAGCTGCTCGCGCACGTGTCTCGCTGGCTTCGGACTGCTGCTATAAGCGTTCTTTAGGGTTTCCAGCTGCTTGGCCGTGATCGTGGTGCGAGGCCGTTTGCTCGCCGCGTCTCCGTCTAACGACCCTTCACCACCTTTCAATGTACAATAATAAAACCGTTATTACTTATTTATTTGCTTAAAACATAGGCGTTATTCTTATCTTCGGAAGGTTAATTTATTTAGTTAACGAATAAACCGCGGGATATAGATAAAAACTACAATTAATTTCATCTTAGAAACTATATTTTTAAGGAGGTCGTTCTAAATAATCGTAATGAGTTTCTAACTATGATTAAAACTTGCTAAATTATATTTTACGGCAGATACGGGTGATAATCTAGTAAAATACTTTTGTATAATATACCTATATATATACATTTTATCATATATTACAAACACAAAAATCTGGTTTACTGAGGTATCTTATAAAGTTATAACTAAGTAAACTAATTGTTAGTAAAATCTGTTAAAACTTCACCTGAAGACTTAAACGTGAAAACTAAAAAGATTTCCAGTTAAAAAGAAAATTCAACTGAGTATCATTAATTCCTAGAAAATTATAGAAGGGTGATAACTACTGTATAGGTAATGTTGTAGTGTAGCAAAGACATGTACCTATATTACCTTTAGCCCTGGCAGCCTCGTAGTCGGGCTTACACACGAGCTTTCCGTCCTCCATGAGATAGAACTCATCGCCGGTGTTGAGAGTGCGCGCGCACGCTACGCACGCGAAACACCGCAAGTGGTAGACGTGCGATTGGGCGCGGCGCACCACCTGCGTGGGCGGGATGCCCTGCCCGCAGCCAGCGCACTTGGTGCCGAACCGCCTGGGACAACAGCCACAACCAGACGAACATTATCAACGTGATTGACGCCGGATCCGCTATTATAATATTACTAGGTCTTTGCGTCTTTGCGGTTTCCCCGGAGTTCCCGCGGGAATAGTTCTCTATGTCCTTCTCTGTACCCCTGACAAGATGTAAGCAAGATTTCATGATGATCGGTTGATCCATTAACGCATGAAAGCGTAACAAACAAACAAATAAATACACAAGGTAAAGATTGTATTATTGGAACGAAGTTCTTATTAAACACGGCTTGCGGTAGGAGTTGACTGGTAGAAATCATCAGGCGTCATGTAAGGAAAAAGCGATATCCTGCAGGAACTCCAAAATTAACGCGAGGAAAACCACGGGGAACATCTAGTAAAGTATAAAGTTACTCGTAATTTATCCATCGTATTCGTCATATCCATCATTGAGATCATAATCAGCATTTCTTTGTATGCAAATATATTTTATCTGCCTCCTCAGCCACGTGGTGACGAAAACCGTTGCGTGACCACGTGACATGACGATACGTTCCTTACTTTTCTATAGTGATAACAATTAGCGATTGTCAACTTGGCTAATGGGACTGGTCAGCTTGTAGGTGGTCGATGAGGCTTACTTGAAGAAGTCATCGGTGCAATAGAGCTGGTTGTCCCGGGCGAAGCACTTGCCGGACAGCATGGCCCGGCATTCCACGCAGCGCAGGCAGCCCGCGTGCCACGTGCGGTCCAGGACCTTCCACACGTACCGGTCCACTATCATCTCGTGACAACCGCCACATTTTGGTATACTGGCTGCACAAATAATAGAATCTATTTTTAAAAACATTAGCACGGTGCTCTATGTCAAATAAGGGCAAGGGCCTTTTTGTCATGTAGGTATTTCACTTATAACAATATTGTAAAATGATGTGGTGCAATGAAGTTTAATGTATACTTTATCATATTAAGCGCAATATACACACTAAATGCACTCAGCTCCTTTAGCTGAGAACGTTTAGCTTCGCTCATGTAGCTATCAAGAATTTTCATACTTCAGTTCACACTAGTAATACCTACTACTACGTCAACTCTATCCTCTGAATTTCGTTCTGGGTATGGCCTACGCTTTAGACGTTCTTTCTTTTTGAGTAAATTCAAAAAATTCAAAGTTCGAAAGCTGTTTGTTACTTAGGATTGGTTTTTACAATCACTTATAATCTTCAGCAGGTTCTTAGAACTATAATTTACCGTCAGTTCGGAATACGTCCTCTACTGAGAAGAAAGTAATTATGAACAAGACTTATTTAGTCTTCTTTTTTAAGGTAAACTTGCGAAGTTTTACTCAAATGATCTTCACTGATATTCGCTGATAAATGGTGTACCTAAGCATAAACGAAGGACATAGATACTAAAAGAAACTATTGAGTTTTCGATTCTCGATTCAAATAATATCTATGATTCTTCTTCTTCTTCTTGGTCGGTGTCACTCTTGACAGAGCGGTCGTGGTCATCATTTTAGGTGTTGGTGGCAAGCTTCACAACACGCCGCCACTCCTCCCTAATGGCCGCCTTCCTCGTGCATTCGTGTACTGATGATGAGCCGTTTACTGCCGCTTTTATTTGGTCAGTCCACCTCATAGGCGATCTTCCTCGTGGCCTGGTACCCTCAACCCTTCCTTGGACCACAAGTCGCTCAATAGCCACCTCTCCTCGGCGGCAAACGTGACCAAAAAAGGAGAGGATACGATATCTATGATACTAAACGTGAATTGTGTACTTAATTTTATCCAATAATAATAATTAATACATTATTAATGAAAACTGAGCGCGCATGAAACGAACACGCCGACGGATCATATCCAAATATTCAACGACCCCTTCATGTACATAGAAGTCCCGCGTAAGCCCGGGTCTTTTTTTAAACGCTTTTTATTATTTCTAAGTTTTCTCTGTGATTCATTCAAGAGCTTGTGGGAGTATATGTCCTTCGCTTTAAATTAGGTAGGTACATAGAGTAGAGTATTGAAGATAGAACCACCTCCTTTTTTGAAGTCAGTTAAAATCCAGAGAGTGTAAACGAGAGGCAAATGAATATTCTAAGAATTATATTATGTAGCCGTAGGCACGTTGCCGGGATATGAAAATCAAAATTTTATTTAGTCCGTCAGTTAGATGATACAAAAAAATATGATAATAATAATAGTTCTTTCACAAATGTACCTACATAGTCAATTTTTGCCTATATTAGAAGCCTACCATCCCTCTGAAAGTCAGGTATTCCGTTTTGTATTATATAAGGAAATAATTGCATGCATATAGTACATTTTCAACTAGGTACCTACATATTTAGGCGCATTCTAGCAATTAGACTACCTATGTTATACTGAACGACACTATCACATAACAGCCGGTCATTATTTTTTATACAGATATAGCTGTCCCCCGCGATTTCATCCGCGGTAATTTCGGAGTTCCTGCGCAGGTTGCGGGAAAAAAGTACTCTATGTCCTTCTTTTTACCCTGAGAGTAGTTAACGGTGATAAGCTGTTCCCCGCATTAGTGCCGGAGTCCCGCGGGCATTCCGGGACAAAAACTATCCTATCTTTAAAGTTGGACCATATTATAATTGATTACAAAATTTTATCAAAATCCGTTCAGTAGTTTCGGAGTCCATCGCGGACAAACAATGTGACACATGATTTATATATATTAAGATGTAAAATAAACATAAACCTTACTAGATAGATATACGTTATATGATTAAAATACTTTTATGTACTAACTGATAACGAATAATCAAATAACTACCTAATAAAGGTATTTAAATGTTGTTGCCAAATATGATGAAATTATACTTCAAAATGCTCGTACTTCATAAAAATCCCCTGAAGGAGTGCAGCTGACCGATAAAAAATACAAATAACATGTAAGGTAGGTACCTAAAAATATTCTAGATAAGTATACACTGCAACAAACGCTAACTTCTTAGAAATTAATTTTTAAGTGGGTCATCTGCAATCTATGTACTTACTCGTAAGTACAATTAACTATGTACCTATTATATTAAAAAAAATTGATTTTTAAGTGCTAGTTTACAACACAATGAATCCAAAATACGATACCTTGCCTGATACCTACCAAATGACAAAATCAAATATTACTGTTTCACCCGCGTGAGTTTTGGAATTTTCGCAGGAACTCTGATAAAAGTAGCTTAAGTTACTCCTTATACCTAACATCGCTATATGGTAGTGAAAGTCCTGTTAAAATCGGTCTAATCGTTTCTGAGATAACCATTTACTAACAAACAGACAACAAAAATTTTAAGAATTGTTTTTTTGTCATAAGAAACGTATCTATATAAATATATGTACTTTTAAATGCATTTAGTAAAAACTGTATGAACAAGGGCCCAGTTGGACGTTATCCAGATTTATCGACGCGCAAATGTTCGGTTGAATTTAGCCTTATCACGCATATCTTTACGCCGTATTTTTAAAATAAATTTTAATTATATCCATATAAGATCCAGATAAGATTTTCGCAGCCATATACTACAGTCATCAGACTGTTAGTTCTGCTGAATACATAAATTATGTGAAAAAGGTACGGGAGTTCTTGGCAACTAAGCTACTGGAATTTGCTAGTTACAATCGTAACATATGGTTTCAGCAAGGTGGAGCCATATGTCACACATCCAACGAAACCCTGCCGGTGGTTAAAGAAAATCGGAAAAGCTGATTTCCAGAAGAGGCGACATTGCCATCCGGAGTACAGATTCAACCTCATCAGACTTCTTTTTGGGGGTTATATTTAAAGAGTCGAGTAAACCAATCCATAAACCAAATAATAAAAAATCAAAGAAGAAATTTCTGCTATCTCGAGGTCATATTCTGGAGGTGATCTCGAGTATACGAAAATTTTGGTACCTAGGTACTCGCTTAGAAGAGTGCAAAACTCGGGACGGTGGTCATCTAAATGATGTTCTGGATTTTTTTATATTTAGTTTCTATTTTTCTTATTATAAAACCTCGTCCTCCACCGCGTCTGTCTATATGTCTGTTCACGATAAACTCAAAAACTACTGAACGGATAGGATTGATGGGAATTTTAAATTTATTATATTTATATTTCATATATTATAATATATAAAGCTGGATTACCACTCACTCATTGACATAATTGTTCTCCCAGAAGGAGCATCTCTAGGTTGATATAATGTATGGAACATGTAGAGGGGATGTTTCGGTGATTATGGGAAAACCTCGACATCTTCGATTCCTGCTTCTCATCAGGTAGTGAGTCGACTGCCCGCCGAAACTATCCATCGAAAGTGAAAACGTTTCCAACTAAATTTCATCCACACCTTGGGCAAATTTCAATAGTGTAACTTTTTTTTCAAAATGGCGGAAAAAAACATGGCCGCCGAACAAAATTCAAACTCGATTATCTCCGAAACTAAAAGAGTCAGGTAGGGGGTGCTCAAACAAATGTCATAGAGGTCGATGGGGGGCAACCGCCTGGCGTGGTAAAAATCCAAAATGGCGGATTCAAAATGGCGGCCGAAAAAAAAGTTGATCCGATCCGGGTGAGGTTTGGCATCCGGGGGTTTTTGGGGTCGCTGATGCCGAATATCGAATCAGTTTTTCGATTGCGTCATTTTTCAAGATGGCCGCCGAACATTAGTTGTTTGTATGGGGAAATTGTTTCGGCCCTGGCTCGGAAACGCGAGCTGCTCGCAGCTCGCGCACAGGGCGAATCTAGTTATAATATATAAAGCTGGATTACCACTCACTCATTGACATAATTGTTCTCCCAGAAGGAGCATCTCTAGGTTAATATAATATATGGAACATGTAGAGGGGACGTTTCGGTGATTATGGGAAAACCTCGACATCTTCGATTCCTGCTTCTCATCAGGTAGTGAGTCGACTGCCCGCCGAAACTATCCATCGAAAGTGAAAACGTTTCTTACTAAATTTCATCCACACCTTGGGCAAATTTCAATAGTGTAACTTTTTTTTCAAAATGGCGGAAAAAAACATGGCCGCCGAACAAAATTCAAACTCGATTATCTCCGAAACTAAAAGAGTCAGGTAGGGGGTGCTCAAACAAATGTCATAGAGGTCAATGGGGGGCAACCGCCTGGCGTAGTAAAAATCCAAAATGGCGGATTCAAAATGGCGGCCGAAAAAAAAGTCGATCCGATCCGGGTGAGGTTCGGCATCCGGGGGTTTTTGGGGTCGCTGATGCCGAATATCGAATCAGTTTTTCGATTGCGTCATTTTTCAAGATGGCCGCCGAACATTAGTTGTTTGTATGGGGAATTGTTTCGGCCCTGGCTCGGAAACTATCGGCCGTGGGTATTGAAAAAAAATTTGTTCAGTTGGTGGTGCACTATCTTCTTCTATCGGGATATAAATAATTCCAAGATGGCGGACAGATTCGAAATGGCTGGCGAAAAAAAGTTAAGCATAATTGTTCTCCCAGAAGGAGCATCTCTAGGTCGATATAATGTATTTAAGATGGGGAAAGGAGGTTTCTGTGATTGTGGGAAAACCTTGACATCTTCGATTCCTGCTCCTCATCAGGTAGTGAGTTGACTGCCCGCCGAAACTATTCATCAAAAGTAAAACTGTTACTTACAAAGTTTGATCCACACCTTGGGCAAATTTCAATAGTGAAACTTTTTTTTCAAAATGGCGGAAAAAATCATGGCCGCCGAACAAAATTCAAACTCGATTATCTCCGAAACTTAAAGAGTCAGGTGGGGGGTGCTCGAACAAATAGAGGTCAATGGGGGACAACCGGGCACAGGGCGACCAAGCCTCGCGAGCTGCTCGCAGCTCGCGCACAGGGCGAATCTAGTTATAATATATAAAGCTGGATAAAGCTGGATTACCACTCACTCATTGACATAATTGTTCTCCCAGAAGGAGCATCTCTAGGTTGATATAATGTATGGAACATGTAGAGGGGACGTTTCGGTGATTATGGGAAAACCTCGACATCTTCGATTCCTGCTTCTCATCAGGTAGTGAGTCGACTGCCCGCCGAAACTATCCATCGAAAGTGAAAACGTTTCTAACTAAATTTTATCCACACCTTGGGCAAATTTCAATAGTGTAACTTTTTTTCAAAATGGCGGAAAAAAACATGGCCGCCGAACAAAATTCAAACTCGATTATCTCCGAAACTAAAAGAGTCAGGTAGGGGGTGCTCAAACAAATGTCATAGAGGTCAATGGGGGGCAACCGCCTGGCGTGGTAAAAATCAAAAATGGCGGATTCAAAATGGCGGCCGAAAAAAAAGTTGATCCGATCCGGGTGAGGTTCGGCATCCGGGGGTTTTTGGGGTCGCTGATGCCGAATATCGAATCAGTTTTTCGATTGCGTCGTTTTTCAAGATGGCCGCCGAACATTAGTTGTTTGTATGGGGAAATTGTTTCGGCCGTGGCTCGGAAACGCGAGCTGCTCGCAGCTCGCGCACAGGGCGAATCTAGTCTAATATATATAAATCACGTGTCACGTTATTTGTCCGCGATGGACTCCGAAACTACTCAACGGATTTTGATAAAATTTTGTAATCAATTATAATATGGTCCAACTTAAAAGATAGGATAGTTTTTATCCCGGAATTCCCTCGGGAACTGAAGGACATAGAGTAATTTTTTCCCGAAACCTCCGCGGGAACTCCGAAATTACCGCGGATGAAATCGCGGGGGACAGCTAGTCTAATATATATAAATCACGTGTCACGTTGTTTGTCCGCGAAGGACTCCGAAACTACTGAACGGATTTTAATAAAATTTTGCAACCATTTATAATATGGTCCAACTTAAAAGATAGGATAGATTTTATCCCGGAATTCCCTCGGGAACTGAAGGACATAGAGTACTTTTTTCCCGCAACCTCCGCGGGAACTCCAAAATTACCGCGGATGAAATCGCGGGGAACAGCTAGTCTAATATATATAAATCACGTGTCACGTTGTTTGTCCGCGATGAACTCCGAAACTACTGAACGGATTTTGATAAAATTTTGCAACCGTTTATAATATGGTTCAACTTAAAAGATAGGATAGTTTTTATCCCGGAATTCCCGCGGGAACTACGGAATTAATGCGGGGAACAGCTAATCAGCGTAAACTACTGTCAGGGGTACAGAATAATACATAAGGTAGGTACTTTTATTCCGGAATTCCCGCAGGAACTCCGAAATTAACGTGGGTGAAACCGCGGGGAACAGTTAAATAAAATGAAAAAAAAAATCAATAAATTAGATGATAAAATAAATGTAGCCGTAATCTCTTCCAAAATTATAAAACATCTGTCCCTTTCCATAAAACATGTTTTTTCAAAAAATCTTTCACTGTTGAAAGTATTCGCCTATATGGTTCCATCCTCGAGTCGCTAGACAGAAAGAGTCATTGGGCTCTTTTAAAGCTGCACTTCGAAGGCGATATTTCATTCTATAAGTAGTTATCCACAGTAATTATTATTATTAGGTGTAATGTATGTAGTGTAAAATATAGTTTACATTTTTTTTTCTTTATTGTGTATCAAAGTTGTATTACATTTAAGAAATCTATATGTACCTATTGGTGTTATATTATCCTTATACCTATACGGTCTTATTAATAAAAATCGCTTACTCCAAAGTAAATCCACCGTTACGCTTGGATTTGTTACTCCGAGAGTAACAAAGTATTAACTTTGTAATAAGAACGTTATTAATAAACATCGAGTAACCTTCGCGTAACACTACATTCCTTACACCGGGATTAACACGAATGTTATGGCAACCCACATAATTTAAAAGTAAAAAGAGTGAGCAATCGAATGAACTGAATGACAGATGACATTAAACGTCAACAGCAGACTGTCAAACTCGTTGAAAACTGACAGACAAGTCGTTGGTGTGTTTCGTTTGTTGATTTGAAATATTTGATTTTGTATTCTTCGTTGTGATTTTCGGCGAAAATATAAGTGTGAGTGTGAGAGAATTTATTCAAATTATCCTTATTACACATCGTTATATTCTTGGAAGGACTGTACAATAAGCACCCTCGATTTTTAATAGTTACAATTTTTTTTTTGATAGAATAGTGTGTTTATAGTGTATTTCTCAAATCCGCAAATTACGGAAATTCATAATTTTCGAGAAAAAAAAATAAAAACCTCACTCAATTTACGATAATATTTTGACTTTGGCGCTTCGCCGGCCGCTACCGCGGCACGCTCGCTACGCTCGCTCGGCTCGCGCGACTTCGTCAACAGTGCAAACCTAACCTAACCAACTCAAGTTTAACAAATTTTCATTTTCATTAGCAAATTATAATAATCAAAGATAATAAATAATATAATCACTTTATCCGAATGTAAAACGAAACAATTCTTACAAAGTCAATGGCAAATGGTTGACACATCGCGGAGTTTTGTATGAAATTGTGAAACTTTAGTATTTTTTTTCTCGAAAACGATGAGTTTCCGTAATTAGGGATTTTATGTGAAGTTATATTAAGCAAAGTCCCACACACATAAAAAATATGAAGCTCTAAATCGCGGGTGCTTATTGTACAGTTGAGCCATATTCTTAGTTAAAATGAACCAAAAACGCAATTGCTCTATTAACTGGGATGAAGAAGAAAAGGTAAATTACGTTGATGGTTATTGCATGGTCTTTTTTTATTGCTCCTGTGTGGTTGTTATTTCTAATGTATTTAATTATTTCAGCAATTATTTCGCTCTGTGCTCAAGGAATATGCGCAAATTATAGAAAATAAATCCATAGATACAAATACTAATAAAATAAAAACTAACGCATGGGAGGAAGTTCACAAAAAGTAAGTATAAATTTTCTCTGTGTTATATTATACTTTGGAATACCTGTAATTCCATACGTTTGGACTTATAAATGCCCTGTGTAGGAGGAGACCCATGCCACACCTTCACACGATGTTTATTTATCCCTAATTCATAATAATATCTAGTTTTTTGCATTGAGATAGTTGAAGTGCTAGGAAGCGACATAAATTTTATTCTTTCACTTATGGAAATAACAAAAACCATGCAGGCCGAGTCAAGGCTCGTTAACTAAATTTCTGATTAAGTTTAAATTCAAAGTAGGTACAGATCTATTAATATTGATCTTCTGTTGTAGGTTTAATCAATTAAATAGCCGACCGCGGGATCTGAATCAATTAAAAATTCAATGGAAAACTATGAAAATAAATGCCCGGAAGACATTTATTTATTTATTCAAATTACAAGCGGTTTACAGAATCTTCCAAAGCACCAGCGAGTACATACTTTCACAGTTTAAAATATAAAGTTGTCATGGTACATTAAATAATTAATTAATATTAAGTCAAATTAATCCGATTATCATGGTCAAATAATTAAAATTAAGTCAAATTAACAAACTCACATAAGTACTAATAAGCAACGGTCATAAAAAACCCAGTTTTATACAGTACCTTTAAAAAGGAAGTCAACAAAACAGGTGGTGGGGCAAGACCAGCAACTCCTAATGAGGCAATCATTGAAGTAAAAGATTTATTAAATCCTGCCGAGCTGTTAATCGATCATAATATATATGATTCAGATGGAATTATGATTGGAGAATTTGAACCAACCATTATTGTAAGCGAGACATTATGTCCCATTAAATGGATCTTTGTTGTCCGAAATAAATATTATATTATTATTATTATTAAAACTACAGTTTACTTCTTTAAACTGTCAGGCAATAATAATGAACATTTATCAACGATAGATAACCCAAACATTTTTATTAGACATTTTATGTGAAATCTTCAGTTTTTTGACACAATATTTTACAGATCTCTCAAGAAACTGCAACTGTAGCCACTCCAATGGAAAAAAAAGTTGATTCAATTCCAGTAAAGGTAAATAATATACTAGATATAAAGATTTAGTGTGTGCTATGTATAATAAAATATTATCTACTTTTATTAACTTTTTATGACCTTTATTACTTTTATTACAGACCTCTGAAGATGAAAATATAACAGTGGAAACACCAATGAAAAAAAGTATGGGTACAAAATCGGCAAAGAAGGTAGCTTTTCAAAATATGTATTTGTTTGTGCTAAAGGTATTTTAAAGATTTTATCCACACCCATGCTTTAAATCCTCTATAGAAAGGTTCTGAAACAGTTAGCTTACTGCCAACCCCTCATTAGTACAGTTGCATAAATTATTATTATTATTATTTATTTATCATAATGGTTTATACAAATGGTTAGTACAAATAAATAATTATTAACAGATTGTAGTTGTGTATTTGAATATTTTAAGTCTCTGCTTTAACATTGTTATAATATTATGAACCTATTTTTTTATTTTTGCAGGTCGCCAAACGAAAAATAATGACCAATAGTATTGTGGATAGCAGTATGAAGCCGAGAAAGGTAAACTCCTGCTTATTTAATTTATTTAAAAATAAACAGGTACATGGTGTAAATCCCGATATAGTTTATTCTAATAACATAAAGCTATTTATTTGTTATATACAGGACCACGAGGACTATGTGAACAGCATGCTAAGCCATAGCAGAATGTTAAAGGATGAGGAGCATATGAGAAGAATGGAAATAGCTGAAGAAGAACATAAAATCAAAATGGAAATACATCGAGAAAAATTAAAGTCTGCAATATTAGAAAGGGAAGTTTTGGAATTGAAAAAGGCCCGTGAAGCTCTATAAAACAAAAATCTCACTTCATGCAATTCTTAGTTGTATACATTGTTAATTTGCCTATTTTTATATAAAAGTTTTAAGATTCCAAAATAAAACAAGACTGAAGATTAAAAACTTTTATTTACACAAAGGGACTGCAAATACAAATATACAGCAGATGCAAATATTATTATTAAAATCAATTAACTTTTTTAAAAATTTTCATTAATAAAGGCTGTCCGCACAGAATTTCCTCTAAGGGAGTTGTTAATTGCTTGAGTAACTGGGACAATGTCATTATCTTCTACAAATCCTTCAAGATCTTGCCTGTGCATTGCAATATTGTGCAGTACTGCCAATGCAACAATATATAGTTTAGTATTTTCTAATTTTGTTGAAAATCCTCTTAGTAAACATTGAAACCTTTGCTTCCATACTCCAAAGCATCTTTCCACTACATTACGGGTCCTTATGTGTGCCTGGTTATACATTTCTTCCTTTTCTGTAGTGGGACGAAGGATGGGAGTAAATAAATAAGGAGTACAAGCGTATCCCGAGTCTCCTAAAAGCCTGCCTTTAAATTCAGATTGCTCAAATCTTTGCTTTAAGCGACACTCATTAAATATTCTTGAGTCATGTGTACTGCCTCGCCAGTGAGCAACTATATCCATTATCTCTAAATTAGCATTTGAGACAACCTGAAACAATATACATATGCCATATAAGTAACAGATTAGTGATAATTACATCTAATAATTTCTTTTTTACAAAAGTAGGTGACTTAGGTTAGGTACTAAAAACTCACTTGTACATTTATTGAACTGTATCCTTTTCTGTTTATGTAGTATTGTCCAACATCTCCACCGACTTTTGGAATCCGAATATGTGTGCAATCGATAGCTCCTATTACTTGTCGGAACCCACACAATGAATAAAAACCAGCAATCATATTATTCTGTTCTGGATCGGTTTGTGGCATTTTAATCCACTGAGCTCTTTGAGCAACTATAGCCAAGGCAACTTGTTTGCATACAAGTGATATTGTTGGCTGACTCATTCCACTAATATCTCCTGCATCGTCTTGAAACTGTTGACATAAAAACATAGGATTACAAATTAATTACATACATACCTACATACAGGTCAAAATCATACCCTCTGTTTTGGCTTCGCCGTAGTCGGGTAAAAACAAGTAAACAGAGACTGTATTGTGAAAATATGTAGGTTAATTAAAATACGCCCCTGGATTATTATGATGCAATAGATGATAGTTTATTTACCTCTTCACGGGCCCATGTTCTTATTGCTGCCAAAACTTTCAGATAGGGTGGTATAAAGCCACCTCTTGCATCACCAGCTAGATAATTTTTCACCATATCTATTATAAAAACTGCAGTAGATCGAGAAAATCTGTATTTTGATTTAAACTCATTTTCTTGAAGTTCCTCCAGTGGATTCTTACGCGTTTTGTAAAACTTTACACGCCTCATTATTGGCATCAGGTTCTCCACCTCATTTATTTCATCTAAATCACTTAAATCATTAATAAAATAATCTCTTTCCATTTCCATTTTCTTTGAACAATAACAAAAATATTCACACGCAGACGCACCCAGAGGTTATAATCACTCGAAACAAACATCAAAATAGACAGCTACTCCACGCTTACTCAGTCGTTAAACTATGTGGCACCTAGGATTAACTTTAATTCCAAGAGTAAAGTCGGATTAGTTTACTCCCTGCTTACTCCGCATTTATTAATGCTGAAGTGAATTACTTTCAACTTACAACTTGGAGTAAAGTTATTCTTGCTTTAATCTTCGTTTATTAATAAGACTGATATGTATTACATTGTGCACCCACCACCCGCTTCTTGTTTCTATCTACAGCTCTGTATCACCTTAAGCCTTGAAAAGATTGCCTCTAGCAATAAAGCCACCTTTTGCTCTGTCTTGTCTTTTGTATAATGTGTTAACCCACACTGGAGAAATTTTGAGTAAATCGTGTTTTAACATTATAGCGCCATTTTATGTCAACATTTTTTTATGTTCAACATTTTGTTTCATATTTAAACAATGTAATAAGGTAAACACATAATTAAAAAACGTTCCTCAACTCTCAATAAATCGTTCTATATCAATAAATTAATTTTGTGGGTTAACATGTTATTGCTTATCTGCGTCCAGTTATACTATCTCTTTTGGGGCAATAAAGTATATTTAAATATGAATTTGAAAACATTTTCAAATTTAAAATCTTTGCTTATAAAAAATTTTAAGGTTGAAATTAAGATGTGCCTCAAAATGGACATCTTCTTTTCGCTCTTTATTCTCTACCAGAGTTACGTTAACATTATATTATAATGTTATAGATTTTATTACGTTCTTTCCTTGCTGCATTTGCATGAACTAGGTATATTCAATTAGTTGGAGCTAACATAGATTGTTCCAGATTACCTACCGATTTGTGCATTTACTATTAACAACACTGATAGGATAGTAATAGAATTTTGTATAGTCTTTATCAAAATCAGTTCCAAAGGTATACAGAACAATGAGCCTAAATTAGATACTTCGAGTTAGGTATTTTATATTGAACTGGTGGGATAAATCAGTGTTAGATATACTGGATAATTGATTCAAATGATCGGTACAGGTAAAATGAAGTTTAAAAGTCTCTCTACAATATTTATTCAGGGTAGGTACCAACCAGTACCAATTTTATTAGTTGCGTTTCTATCAAGTGATACTCCTCCTCGTTAACTCCTCCATTTAAAACACGTGGCCCTGAAAAACCAAGTACTTGCTAACGTACATAAAATGGCTGCTACATGCCCAGCGGCTGCAGCAGCAGGCGCGATGAATCGTCACGACTTCACGATTGTATATACTGTGTGTGTGTATGGTGCTATTTCAATTTCAGACGTTTTCCTCTCACTAGAAAAATCTGTCTGTAGAGACAGGCCTTGTAATATATAACGAACTGGCAACAGCAAAAAAGCTATGAATTATTTGATTTCATCTCAGTTTCCAAATTACAACATCAATTTATAAACCAAAGATAAATACAGTTATTATAAACTACAGACGTAGATATATTAGAAATGAAAATTAAAGTCAAATGTCATAATTTTGATTGAAAAGATTGAATGAATTTTATGTTAAGAAGTATATGACACATCACACAACGCTCTGTTTCTACCGAGAATAAAATAAGCGTGTAAATTATTTTTTTGTATATTATTCAGGCAAACGTGTATATCTTGGATATTTTGTGTGTCAAATATCAATGGGGCACTAGTGCACAAAATAATCTTTTTAGGGTTCCATGCCCAAAGGGTAAAACGGGACTTTATTACTAAGACTTCTGTCCGGCCGTCCGTCCGTCCATCCGTCCGTCTCTACGTCTGTCACCAGGCTGTATCTCATGAACCGTGATAGTTAGACAGGTGAAATTTTCAAAGTTGATGTATTTTTGTTGCCGCTATAACAGCAAAAACTACTAAAAACAGAATAAAATAAGTATTTAAGGGGGCTCCCATACAACAGACATGATTTTTTTGCCGTTTTTATAGTTAATGGTACGGAACCCTTCGTGCGTGAGTCCGACTCGCACTTGGCCATTTTTTAACTTTTTAATAACAGTTCTTTTTAGTGTGTAATTGATCTTAGAAAAAGACGCGTTGCATGCTCACTCAGATACCTATTATAGGTAATATATGTTATCACTTTCAGGGCAAGTGAAAGATTCTTTAACGTCACAAGAGATTCACTGTTTGTTTGCATGTACCTATATTTACCACTATAAGTATTTTTTTGTTATCGCTCATTTGGTCAATGACAGCTTTTGCATATCTAAAACCTAATACTTAGGCAGTAAAATTAAAATATTAAACAACTCCACTTTAACCGCCTGTTAAAGAGTAGGTACATCGGCTTTTCACAACACTTACTTACACCTCAATAATAATTGTATTCGGCAATAGATAATTAAATAATTCATTTAAACCCCAATTTTAAATTAATACTTGAACAGAACACGTCACATACACAAACTCTGCGACAGACAAAGGCATTTCACATACACACTGTTTATGCTATTACGTACATAGAAACACTTCGGGCAAGTGTTCGAGTTGTATTGGTGGCACGCGCATGTCGTCGAGGCCTGGATCCTCCGCGCCCGGATACATCATGGTACCCAACATGATCCACGGCTGGCGTGTGCCACTGCGTCCGGCGCACTGCCGCCACCCCGCTACGCAACCCCAACCCTCTTATCACTGCCTCTACGCCATTGGTCGACCGCTCTTCCACGATAACAACCACCACGCCCAGCGACCAATCTGAACGGAGACCGAACCCACCCACGATCGATCGCAATGCTCGGTGAATTTTCGCAACATTCCCATCCAAGCGATATCGAACGCTTTACATCTTCTTTCAAGTGTTTCGCAGACAGGTTAGAGCTGTAATGGCGCCGCTTTATTGTTAGAGGCTCACAATTCTTATTCTACAGTTTCTATTAAAGAAAGAAACGCTTTAAAGAATTACATACCTATTACATTTTGTAACACAGTATTAGAACTTTTTGTTTGTGTACATTGACATTCACAATGCAAAAAATGTAAAGCGTCGTTGCTCGTAGCGTTTCGTAGCATTTTCGTAGCACCAGAGATTATGGTTATTGTCTTAATCAAAGCTCTCAGTGGTTGCAGTCTAATGCGAAGCCAGTGATCATTAAAGATATCTAATATAAGAAAAAATATATTCTTACTACTTATCTACATATTGCTATAACTCCTTATTTAGGTAACTTGTTTACTTACGTAAGATCAATTATTTGCAATCATAAATAGTCAATGTGCTGTGTTGCATAACTTTCGACAAATATTGAAGATAAAACATACTTTATAAGTGTCTTCGTAAATAAATTTTGCTTTATTAGAATTGTATTTGGTAAAAAGTACAACATACATTCTGCCACTATATAAGTAGTTGGTACATTCCGGTCTACGCCTGGATCAGGCGTGAATGTCGGGGTGCGTTGTGCGCAGGTAAAGCTACTTACCTACGATAAATTATACAAGTGAACGCGAGGGCAGCGGCGTGTGCACTTTACGAGCTCGTAAATCACAGCACTAGTCGCCCGGTCTCCCGACCCTCGGGACCCAGGGCCGCAAGTCCGTTGCCAAGGAGGAGATTTTATCAGAAAGTTTTCAGGTGAAAAGAATCATCATTACAGAATGATTGAGCACCTCAAATTGTAACATAAAAAAACGGAATCATGCAAAAAAATCTTAATCTACCTAGACGCAAATGATTGTGTATGTGAAACTTCGATCGACAAGTGAAAGCATGATCCGATAAATCTTATAATTCATCCGTTTAAGTTTTCTGTCTCCATTTTGATAGAACAACTTCCTGAATGAGGTTTTTATGATTAGTTTTTTGAGCGTATGGTAAGTACAGGTAGGTATATAATAATTTTATCTTTTGTATTGCTGAACTGACAAATAAAATAAATAGATCAGGTATTTATTAGGAAAATATCTACTTAAGCTTACCAAGTAGAACGTCTAGTAGAGATTAATAATGAATCAAAATCATTGACGCTTAAAATAATGAAGACATTACATATACAAACAAACAGACCCGCAGTTTCTACACTCTACAGTCTTCTTTTAAAATTTTGCCCGAAGTTTAATCACGTGAATATCGGTATTCCCGCGGGACTTTTTGTTCAACTATTAAAAATAGTTTTAGATTCGATTTAATAGTTTAAGAGATAATTGTAGTATAGAGATTTAGGATAGATTATCAGATATTCGATAGATTACCATAAAATCCTGACAGGTAGACTTTAAATCGTTTTGTGCACTTATTGTAAAATCTACTATTAATCAAAACAATGATGGACTATAATAATAGGTAAGTAGGTATAAAAAAAGTCTTGAAGCCTGAAAAAAACATACCATTGAACTCTACGACAACACACTAAGCAGATATACCTACTATATCTACCTATACCTACTACTTATATAATTAAAATATTTTAAAATACATACAATAGCTTTTGTAATTTTTGACTGTATGACTTATCTTCTACAAATCAATATTGTATTTTTGAGTTGAGGAGTTGATTATTACGGTCTACCAAATTAACTGTGCTAAAAAAATATTCCTCCAAGAGTATTTTTCCATCCCAACTTTCGCTGTGTAGGCTCGTATTATTTCATAAATTGCAGGAGGGTTGCTACACGGTCGCGTGTCTTCTCCCTGGGGCATCGGCGCGTGCGCTGGCATCGCAGTAATTGAGGGTTGCTCGCTCACTCGCTCGTGGGCGATTCAAAGTGCTTTCGTACCTATCGGCCAAATCTGCTGGTCGGATGCGACAGGCGCGTATTTGATCGGAAACAATTAGGAATCACTACAATAAGGAAACCATAGAGCATATGTATACTTATACCTATTGTTCGCGCGTTTTGCTACGTAGGTGGGTGACTACCTATTTATGACGGACATATAATAAATATTTATTTCTGCGAGATTGAATTTTTAATTTTCAACCCATTTTAAAAACGGGAATAGTTTCTTACCGAATGCATACCTACAGATATTCTTCAATAATATCTAGTTTCCAGACTATTAAATACCGGTAGATAAAAGGTATATGTGTATTTGTTGCGTTGTTTAATAACGTTCTAGTTCTTTATCTACTATCTTTAAACGATTAATTCTTGTGAATAATAAATATAATTTGTGAAAATGTATGAACCATGCTAGTGGTCGTTAAGAAAAAAATATTCGTTGTAGGTACGTACATACACGAATTTTGGGTATTTGGGTGCATGATTATGTTTAAGGCATTACGACATATTTTGCTGATGCGGTTGAAAAAGATATCTATAGTTGCATAGTTCACGTATAAAAGGTCAAATGTTCAACGTCATACGCAACTAAGTAATTCAATACTCACAAAGATTGTCTAAATTTAGAATATAAATTAACAATATTTAACTAGGGTTATCAAAGTGATGTCAAGCAAAGATTTTAGTAACAATCACAGATCGTAGTAACAATAAATACTTAACAATAAATAATTACCAGATTCTAATCTGGTGACTTATTTAACATGCCTACCGATATTTAAAACACAGATGCGAGATACAAAATTGGTATCTATTTTCATCTTATATCTGAAATAATTTTTTTCATTTTGTATTTTATATTTAGATACTTCTTTAATATCTTAGTAGGTACCTATTTTGTAAAATACTAAGTTTGCCAAAATACTTTTACCAATTAATTATTACCTATGCAGTGTCGCACCCGTTCTGTTAGGGTGAGTATCTACAGATCACAGAACAGAAAATAACTGATAGAAAGGACATCAACTTAGTTAGTTAATAGTTTAGTATGAAAACAGGTGAAAACCAGTGTCGCCAAGTTCCACCCTTGACTCTTATTCCCTTTTGAAGGATGATAATAATAATGAGATCTTATAGAAGAAAAATTTGTGATAGAGTTTTATCTTCTACAAGCTGCCCCGCGCGGTTTCACCCGCGACAATTTCGGAGTTCCCGCGGGAATTTCGGATTGCAATATTGTGATCCGGTGTTACTCAGGAATAATAGGCTTTTTAATGGTGAAGGAATTTTTGAAATCGGTCCAGTAGTTTTTGAGTTAAATCGTAACAAACAAACAAAATCTCTTATGCAAATAAATGATAATTATTATTATTATTAAAAAAAATCAAATCTTTCCTCTTTATATTTTATAGCTGACCCACGCGGGTTCACCCGCGGTTATTTCGGAATTACCATTCGAATTCCGGGATAAAAAGTAGTCCATGTCACTCAGGATTAACTTAGCTTCCTATAAGTGAAAGAATTTTTAAAATCGGTTCAGTAGATCTAGAGATTACCCCCTACAATCTCACAAACTCACGAACCCACAAACTCTGGAGTTCCCGCGGGAATTCCGGAATAAAAAGTACCCTATGTCACTCAGGATCACTGCAGCTTCCTATAAGTGTAAGAAATTTCAAAATCGGTTCAGTAGATTCAGAGATAGCTGTTCCCCCTTGGTTTTACTTGCGGGAAATTCGGAGTTCCCGCAGGAATTCCGGAAAAAAAAGTACCTTATGTCCTTCTCTGTACCCCTCACAACGTGTAGTATACAAAAGGAGATTGTGCCGTAATATAATATGAGCTCCGTTCCAAAACTTTATGTGGATGATTTCTTTTAAGAATAGCTGTTCCGCGCAGTTTTACCCGCGGTAATTTCGGAGTTCCCGCGGGAATTCCGGATATCAATATAGCCTATGTTACTCAAGGATAATGTAGCAATTTTCATTTTTGAAATCGGTCCAGTAGTTTTTGAGTAAAATCGTAACAAACAAAAAATGAAATCTTTCCTCTTTATAATATTATTATTATAGTATAAGGTTAGTATACCTAGATATAATAAAAATCGCATAACTTCCAAACGACTCCACCAAATTGGATAATTGTTTTTTTTTTGTGTTTGTTATTGTCAGGACAAGGTTTATATAAAAGAAGTTTTGAGTTCCTGCAGGAATTCCGAAACTCACGCGGGTGAATCTCCGAAACGGTTGGACCGACATTGATGGGACTTTCACTGCTAATTAGCTGATATTATAAGGAATACATTAGGCTAACTTGGAGGTTCTACGGGAATTGCGCAACTCACGCGTGTAAAACCGCGGGGCACAGCTAGTTTAATTATAAAGGTATTTAGAAAATACGTATTTTAAATCCAGTATTTTTTAATACGATTTCCTAAAGTAAATATCTTCTACCTGATACGTAGGTAGTTATGTCAAATTTTAATGCTTTACTTAAAAGTATCTTGTAACCTGTATCTATACCATTTTCATGAGATATCATGTTACATGTCTTTACCTGCTACAATTACCTAAAACGATATCTCAAATGTCACGAATACTAAAAATCACATTTGATAGGTACCAAACGTAAAAACCATTCTTTTTTTCTTAACTATAAAGTCAAATAAGAACTTACTACTTTTTGTAGTCAGCTACAATTTACAAATATACACATTATGTTCTCCGATGTTCTTACTCATCACAAATATTTATATATCTACCTGTATCAGAAATCAGTATATACATAATAGATCATATATATACCTACATATCTCTTGGATATATTATATTTATCGATACCCATATCGAAAGGGAATTACCTACCTTTACGTAAATATTTTTCAAACAATGCCGATATTATCATAAAATTAAATTTTGATAAAAGATAAGGTTTGGCAATGCCTTATAGTGTGTCTTAATCGGTCATAATAAGGATCGATTTTTACAAGGTACGTAGATATCTAATTCTTTAAAATATAGAGACACGCCATTTGGCAATGTTATTCCCCGAAAAAAAAAACCCTTATCTTTTATCGTTTGAAATGTTCTTTCCCGTTATCACAAAAAACTAGTTTTAACTAGTGCTAATTTGAGATCGCTGCAGCTGCGATTGACAGGAAGAAAGTAGTTAAAACCGGTTTCCACCAAAGTATCCACCAAAATAATTATTTACATTTTATAGATAATGTAAATATACGTTCTATAAATAATTATTTGATAAATGTCATGGATAAAAATCCTGTTCGTTGACGTCTTCATCTATTATTTATACTGATAATATATATATATATATATATATATATATATATATATATATATATATATATAAATATATATATATATATATATATATATATATATATATATATATATATATATATATATATATATATTATCATTTTATATTTATTATATTTATATTTTATATTTTTCAAGATTTCATAATTATTTACTAAGTGGTAGATATTTTGCTTTTTATTATATCACATAAGTAGGTAAAAATCCCATACAAGAGCGCTTTCAATTTTTCCTAGTTTTTTAAATTTACGTGTATAAAAATAACAATTTTATAAATTAATCCATATTGTTCCAACTGTTCTCAAGTGATGCGCTTGCCAACGAACAGCATTTAATTTTTATTTATATGGATATTTTAATGTATATATCTTATCTAATATACAGCCTGTTACCGAAAGGTGTGGTCATAATAAACGATAGTGTAATGTTAATGGTAAAGAATGATTGAACCATGGTGGCAGTGCTGATACGAAGAAATAAAATACGATAAAATTTTATCGACTTAGCTTTTTTTACTTGCCTCTACACATCACTAGCAATCAATTGAATCGGTCAGATAACAAGTCAATGACCCCTGCTCAAGCGCACCACCGCAGAGCTCGACCTTTGCGGCCTTGGTATCTTGCACACGCCGATTGTACAATGAATGATATATCTATCTCGTTCTGGCTCACGCGGCCATTATGAAATAGGCGCGGCCTATTTCCTGAAAGGCCGCAACCCACCGCGCATCGTTCTAAAAGTTACTAGGAGAGTAGAAGGAATAAAATAAATAATTTCTGCATTCTTTTCTTTTAGTTTTCTGTCTGTTTTTAACCTCTGCATTCTGCTAAAAAAAACCGGTCAAGTGCGAGTCTCCTCGCTTAAATAGCAAAGAAACAGCGTGCACAAAATAAAAAAACTACTAGGTCATTAGAAGTTACGAGGTAGTAAAGAAATGTAAACAAAAACAAATAGGTAGCCTAGGGAACGACGGTGGCGCGGCGGTACGGGGCGGGCGGTGAAAATGGAAAAAAACCGGCCAAGTGCGAGTCTACTCGCCTAAATAGCAAAGAAACAGCGTGCACAAAATAAAAAAACTACTAGGACATTAGAAGTTACGAGGTAGTAAAGAAATGTAAACAAAAACAAATAGGTAGCCTAGGGAACGACGGTGGCGCGGCGGTACGGGGCGGGCGGTGAAAATGGAAAAAAACCGGCCAAGTGCGAGTCTACTCGCCTAAATAGCAAAGAAACAGCGTGCACAAAATAAAAAAAACTACTAGGACATTAGAAGTTACGAGGTAGTAAAGAAATGTAAACAAAAAGAAATAGGTAGCCTAGGGAACGACGGTGGCGCCGCGCGGCGGTACGGGGCGAGCGGTGAAAATGGAAAAAACCGGCCAAGTGCGAGTCTAGCGCATTGAGGGTTCCGTACAATTTTGTGGATATGTAAATAGTTCGTGGTAAAGAAGAAGAGGTACAAACTTCACTTTGTCATCGGAAAAATTTTGTCCTCTCACCCATCAATAGGTCGCGGTCAGACTAACTGCAAATAAATTTCAGAAAAAATAATAATTACGTAACTACTTTACGGGTTTTGGAGTTTACCCTTTACTTGTGCTGTATCTAAAATATTGCTTCTTGCATGATTGTAGGTCAACGGGAAGTACCCCATAGGTTTTGATGCACTTGTGGTTGTGAAAATAAACGGAAAAAACAAAAACCGTTTGTACACGCCTGTGAAGTTGGCCCCCCAATGTCAAATAAAAAAAAAACAGTGAGTTCTAGTCGCCTCGCACGTAGTTCTGGATTTACTTATTATCTTTTTGGAAATAGTTCTGTTGTTTACATTGGTCAAAAATAGTTCTGAAATAGTGAGGGACCCTATTTACGGAGCGATGGTAGTGAAAAAACTACCGGAACCTAAATAGTACCGGAGCTGACAATGCTAAAACGCTTATCACACTTTACAATTTGTCAGACAAATCTAAGAAATCGGAAAGTGTAATCGAAGTTGAATTCGAACGAACAGTTGGTTCCGATTTAGGATCAGTGAGTGAGAGAGAGAGCAAGTGATCACATAATGTACCCTAGAGTACAATTTAGTGTGTGATCACTCGCTATCTTTCTCACTAACTGATCCTAAATTGTATCCGATTTAGATTCTCTAAATTGGAAGTAGTGTAATAAGCCCATTAATGGGGATTTACACGAGCGTCATTGGGACCTATTGAGTTGTGAAGATTAGGAGAAACGAAATAAGGTTAAAATATGATGTTTTTCTTTCATTTCTACAGAGTTTCAAAAATGTAAAACACAGTCACATGGAAATATTCGAGGACGTCAGATATTGATAGTGTGCTCCACGGTATCTCTGATGATGGAGGTTACATTGTAGGGGTCACTGTATGGAAGGGTCAAAATTGGAGAAAAGAAAATTAGTAGAGCGCGTCAGATTTCAGAGGGGATGTTAAGTGAACCCAAAAAAGGTCCCATTAAAAAAACTGAGGATTCGCACTTAACGCAAACGCGTGGCGGCTTTTGGAAAAAATAAAAAAAATAAAGTTCTTTTAAAATACTCGAGCGCGTCAGATTTTTATGCAGACGGTTCAGCTTGATGTACTAGTCGTTCTGACCAATAATAATCTGAAGATTATTTGGAGAATTAGTTTTAATCTGATGGCTTAAAAAAAAATGTGATTTTTTTTAGATTACTGAATGTGATAGCATGAAAAAATATTTTATAAAACATTCTATTTTTGATTTTTTCGGCTTGTGGGAATTGGCAGATTTTTTTCCATCCTTGAATTATTTACTTAAAAAAAAAATCAACTACGCTCGAGAATATCAAGGTGGTGTTGTTTTTTTGCAGTTTTGTGATCCTTTTACTCCCTTACGTGATATTCAAATCATCAGATTATTCATATGCACACTTTATTTTAATCTCACACGCCCGAATTTTAAGCTTTATCTATCGATTTTTTATCTATTCTGATCGGTTATCCTAGATGCGCAACTCTGTGTAGAGATGCAAGGTATCTCCCTTATGTTAATCTGACGCGCTTTAGTAAATCCACCAATCCCTTCTTGGGCTCCCGTGCTATAATACTTCAAATATTCATTTCTTAGGTATTTAGTAGATCAGTCGCCACTCGCCAGTCGCTCACTGTTTGTTCAGGAGTAAAGTTCGGTATTTCGAATTGTTATTAAATTACAAATATCTTTAAGCAACAGTAAACACTACGAAATAAAACTGTGTCAGTGCAGCTGGAGTTAGCCCGTGTGAGGTTCGGAAGTTGTTCTGGGATAGATTTGTTGAAAGTAAATCAGTGGGTGAATTTCGGTGGCTGACCTTAGCCGTGACTGCTGTCTGAACTGTATCCTTAACTTTGCCCGGGTGCATGGGACTCGCATTTGGAGGTGTCAAATACTGAAGCACTTCAAAGAGAACCCAAGAACCACCTGCAGAACGTAGTGCTGCAGGAAATCTCGGCGGGGTAATTCGTGTAAAAGTTTGGTGTGTACTGTGGGACGATCGTCGACAATGCAACGGTACCACTTCCATCGTACCTACCCGCTGACTTAGTTTCTCATGTGTTCTACCAGTGTTACCAAAACATCGACATACGAGTATGAGTGCCGGATGCGAGAAATAATGCTGGATTGAATACGAGCCGTGATCGTGAATCATGATTCTGATGCATGATTCCAGTGATAACACGTGTGACGTGCCACGTGTGCACTACCTACCTACTTCGTCATTGAAAGAAAAAAAATTTAAAGCCAGTTCTTTGAAGTGAGCCGCCCGCGCGGTGGCGCTCGTCACTTTCTTTGATAACGCCGCCTGCTATTGTGCGAGCCGTCAGCCGCGCTGCGCGGTTACAGTCGGCATTTCCTTTGATAACGCCGCCTGCTACTGTGTAGTACTACGTTGCGCCGTTCTTACTAGGAAATAAGAAACGAGATGGAGGCAAATAATGTTTGAAAACACGAGTAAACAACTGTTATGTTATGAATTGTTGTGATTACAAGCGATCATTCAAATTTGCGTGTTCTTCAAGACGATAATAATCAAAAGCCAACATCCTCGAGTGTTATTGTGTGACCAGAACCAGCGATATTACTCTTAACTTAGCATCGACAGTGTTGTGTGATTCAAATAATATGAACCCAACATTGCCACAAAATTTTAATAGTGTAGTGTATTTTAAAGTATTATTTGGCAAGTGAAGTGGAAGATTTCGTCTCAAATTCCAATATTGACGACAAGTTTAATTACGTTACGTATCACCTACACCACGTGACGTTGTTGAAAACAATTCGCAACTCGCAAGTCGCAATGAAACATGCCCTTTGAAGTTTGCCGCCGCGCTGCGTCGGCCCGCTATGCCGGCCACCT
Source organism: Zygaena filipendulae (assembly GCA_907165275.2). Classification (NCBI taxonomy): domain Eukaryota; kingdom Metazoa; phylum Arthropoda; class Insecta; order Lepidoptera; family Zygaenidae; genus Zygaena; species Zygaena filipendulae. Next base: position 9,247,238 of record OU015649.1, read on the forward strand.
AACTTCGGCGTACGCGCCTACCAGGCTCTCATGGCAAATCGGGGGGTAAGTCGTAAGTTCATGAAAACCGGGTCAGCGAACTCGTTATCTTTGAGCGGTTCATGACCTCACTAGTGATGTGACATTGTTTGTGTCGATATCAAAAATATGTTTTTTTATGAGTGTGAATTTGTGAAGTTGGATTTTTGCGTTAAGTACTAGTGGCTTATTGTTCTATACCATTAACACTGCACGATCCTTTAATTTGACTACACCATTCTGTAACAGGCTGTATATAAATCACGTGTCACGTTGTTTGTCCGCGATGGACTCCGAAACTACTGAATAGATTTTGATGAAATTTGGTCACTATGTTGTATTTGACCCAACTTAAAAGATAGGATAGTTTTTATCCCGGAATTCCCGCGGGAACTCCGGAATTATTTCGGGAATAGCTAATCACCGTAAACTACAGCACTTTTTTTCCGGAATTCCCGCGGGAACTCCGAAATTACCGCGGATGAAATCGCGGGGGACAGCTAGTCTAATATATATAAATCACGTGTCACGTTGTTTGTCCGCGATGGACTCCGAAACTACTGAACGGATTTTGATAAAATTTTGCAACCGTTTATAATATGGTCCAACTTAAAAGATAGGATAGTTTTTATCCCGGAATTCCCTCGGGAACTGAAGGACATAGAGTACTTTTTTCCCGCAACCTCCGCGGGAACTCAAAAATTACCGCGGATGAAATCGCGGGGAACAGCTAGTCTAATATATATAAATCACGTGTCACGTTGTTTGTCCGCGATGGACTCCGAAACTACTGAACGGATTTTGATAAAATTTTGCAACCGTTTATAATATGGTTCAACTTAAAAGATAGGATAGTTTTTATCCCGGAATTCCCGCGGGAACTACGGAATTAATGCGGGGAACAGCTAATCAGCGTAAACTACTGTCAGGGGTACAAAGAAAGACGTAGAGTACTTTTTTCCCGGAATTCCCGCGGGAACTCCTAAATTACCGTGGATGAAATCGCGGGGAACAGCTAGTATTATATATAGATGAGTGAAAATCTTATATTTTGCCCCTGGCTCTGCTTGTATGTGTGGTGTTCGCATTATTTCTAGCGCCATTGTCGTAACCATAGAGGTATCTTGTGTAACACTACTTTTGCTTTGAATTTTTATTGTAATTCTTTGTTTGAAAATCGATTTTACTGAAAAATAATTGTGAAAATTGTGACGCTTTAGAATTTTTGTATCGAGTAGATATTGCTAGCCCCTTAATCAGAAGAAATGTTTTTCACAAACCACTCGAAAAAACCTACCCTACCTACTAATCGAATAAGTAGCTGCTCCGTATTAACTCGTTTAATAAAATGTTCGAAGTGGAATTTTTAAGGTGAACAAGTGATTAAAATCTTAAATGTAGCTGAATACATCAGTGATAGTGTTTGTGGCCATGTGACCCCACGAAAAGTCGAATAAAATATCTTTACGAGATACATTCATTCAGCTTGACACACGTGATACTTTGCGTGATCGGTCGAATTAATCACAAACTGTGTGTTTGTGATACCAATTTTCTGGGCTGTTGGGATTTTATTCTTAGTCAAGATTGCTAAAAAGCAGTAAATAAAAAGGATAAAAATCCTACAAGCAGGATTGGACATTGGACTGCACGAAATAGTGGATGTTAATTTTTGTTAATCAACCTCAAGCAACATCTAGCGACGATCTGCGAAGTTGTTATCGATTGTAAGATGATCATTCTGTAAATTGCTACCTGGTACTACAAAGCGCTCATAGATGGCGCTGTGATACATGCTACTCGTTGGCGCGACAGTTTGGAGGGATGGCGTACTAACTGTCTTCATTTTTGCGGCTGTCATGTAGCGAACGCAGTGGCGTAACGGATAAGGCTCCGGTTCAACATTCATCTAATTAGGGTTCGAACCTACGGAAAGCATTTACAATAGGGGTTTTTTTTTTTTTGTTTGTTTTAGTTATTTTTTAAGGTTGACATATTGGTATTTTATGTATTAATTCGTCGATGGTTTATACCAATCTATTGTAATAGATGTATATTTTGTTGGAGTTATATTGATTTGTTAATCAAATATCACGAATTTATGTTCTTATATTGTACCTAATTTTGAGGTTTTAAATTTTGATTAATTGATTTAATTGATTGATAATAGTTAATTTTAAGGAAGAATTTATTTAAAAATTTAATGAGTAATTAATTAATTTGATTTGTCTTGTGTTGTATAACTTGTTTGATTGATTCAAACTCAAAAATGAGCAACCTCTCTACTTTGTCGACATGCCCTCACTGCCCTGGCTCGTCCCGTACATTTACCTCACACGGACTGAAAGTACATATTGGGCGGATGCATAAAAGTGCGCAACATTCGCCCTCCGCTACCTTAACACATGTGTCTGCGGATGACGCGAGGCAGCGAACGCATGGGTCAGGGACTAACAATAACGGGGTTCATCTGGCTGATTTGGCCACTCTAAAGCATTCGATTCGGGTGCTGCGTCATATCCCTAAAGGGGCGAGGAACCTTGCCGCCTGTAAGTTGAGTGATATAATTAATAAATGTATTAGTAATAATGGAGCCGAGGAGTGGTGCGCTCTGCTCACTTTTGCTTACTCGGCCCTGAGGGCTCCGGATAAAGCCGGTCCTGGTAATCTCACTGCTAAGGTGAAAAGCAACTTAGAGTTAGCCTGCGGGCCTTTGGAACCCGAAACCGAGCTTTCTACAAGACAACCTACAGTACTGAGAACCATCGAGTCCAAAGTTTTTGAGGGAGATTTGAGGGGAGCGGTCAGAGTTCTCATGTCGGACGATACTGTAGCACCATCAAATTCTGAAACGCTGGCCACGCTGCAGTCGAAGCATCCTTCGCCGTCTCGACCGCTTTCGATTCCGAGCGGCCCGGACAGATCCGTTCCGGCGTGTCAGTTCGGGGTGGAAGACATTGCACAAGCGCTCGGCTCATTTTATAGCAGTTCTGCCGCGGGCTTAGATGGTATCCGCCCTGGGCATTTAAGGGAGCTTACGTCTGGGTCGGCCGGCGATAGCGGAGTTCGGTTGCTTGAGAGCCTGACCAGACTATGCAACTTTTTGCTTCGCGGCGAATTGAACCCTGAAGTGTGTCCATATTTATACGGTGCGTCCCTGTGTGCGCTGACCAAAAAGAGTGGAGGCTTAAGACCTATCGCGGTCGGATCCACTTTTCGTCGTCTGACAGCCAAATTGGGATGTCGTGCAGTCAAGGAGGTAATGGCCGCCTATCTACAGCCCCACCAATTAGGATTCGGTACAAGATTGGGTTGTGAGGCGGCAATTCATGCGACGCGGGCATTTTCAGTCAGCTCTCAGAATGCCGGCTGTGTCATCGTTAAGTTGGATTTAAAAAATGCCTTCAACACAGTGGAGCGAGATGCCATATTGCAGGCGGTTATGAAGAACGCGCCTTCCCTATACCCCTTCCTCTTTCAAGTCTACTCCTCTCCTTCCAATCTTTTCTATAAGCAAACCCTCATCCTGTCTCAGGTCGGGGCGCAGCAGGGAGATCCTCTGGGTCCTCTAGCCTTTAGTCTTGCAATTCAGGAAGCAATTTCAAATTTGAAATCACCTCTGAACGTCTGGTATCTGGACGACGGAACCCTTGGGGGAGAGCCTGAAATAGTAGAGCAAGATTTACGAACGCTAATTCCTCGTTTCAGAGAACTGGGGCTGGAGGTCAATTCGAAAAAATGCGAGTTTTTCCCCTGTAGCGCGGAATCCAGAGATTATTTTCCCTCTTTCTGTTCTCTGCTTCCTGGCCTCAGGGAATTATCAATTCAGTCATTTAACCTCTTGGGATCTCCTATTTTTCCGGATGCTGTCCCTGAGGCATTTGAACTTAGGAGGCAACTTCTCGTAACCGCTCAAGAAAGGCTTAAGAATCTTTCTGCCCACGTCGCGCTGATCCTGCTGCGGGTGTGTTTCGCGGTGCCCAAAATCACATATTTCTTGCGCACCGTACCGACCTGGTTATTCCCCGTTCACATTGACTCCTTTGACGCCACGTTGAGAGAGACGGTTGAAAGTCTATTAAATGTCTCTCTCGGGGGTGATCAGTGGAGTCTTGCTTCGCTCCCTATTCGAGATGGGGGTCTAGGCGTGCGAAGAGTGCGGGATGTGAGCCTGCCGGCCTTTTTGGCTTCGTCGTGTGGGGTCGTAGACCTTGTTACTAATATTTTATCTGTTGATGGTGACAAGGCGAGCGTGCCTTACGCGTCGGATGCCTTGGTGGCTTGGTCGGCACTCAACCCCAGTGCGGGTTCGCCTGAAAACCCGGATCGTCAGAGGTCTTGGGACGAGGTAGGGGTTAAGAGAGTATTGGAGTCGTTGCTAGAGGGCGTCGTGGGGGCGGATCGCGCTAGACTCATGGCGGTGTCGAGGCCAGAGTCCGGGGCGTGGCTGCAGGCACTCCCCTCCCCACATATGGGAACACTGCTCGACGACGTCTCGATGCGGGTGGCAGTGGCTCTCCGCCTGGGCTGCGATGTTTGCGAACCCCATACATGCATCTGCGGCGCCATGGTGGGGAGCAGCGGTCACCACGCGTTAAGTTGTCGTCGCAGCGCGGGGAGATTCTCGCGTCACCATGCTCTCAATGATATTGTTAGAAGGGCTCTCACGTCGGCGGACGTCCCGTGCGCTCTGGAACCCTCGGGCCTCAGTCGATCGGACGGCAAGAGGCCTGATGGTATGACCTTGGTGCCCTGGCAGAATGGAAAGTGCCTACTATGGGACGCTACGTGCGTCTGCACTTTCGCCGAGTCGCACCTCGGTCGTACTGCAAGAGCGCCCGGGGCGGCCGCCGAGGTTGCAGCCCTTCGTAAGCGCGAGAAATACTCCGCACTGGTAAACTACGCGTTTGTGCCCCTAGCGGTTGAGACGACTGGTTGCTGGGGCAGTGAGGCTAAAGCGTTTTTCAGGGAATTGGGGCGCAGATTACGGGAGAGGGGACATGATTCCCGCTCCGAAGCATTCCTGGTGCAGAGGCTGTCACTGGCAATTCAGCGCGGCAACGCGGCCAGCGTTATGGGCACCTTTGCTCCAGGAATGAAACGGGGCGGCTTATTTGACGAAAGGTTAGATTAAGACCTGAATGACAAGTTGTATTATTATAATACAGAAGTAAAATAAATTTATTGATTCGTATTACAACCACTCAAATGATAAACAATAATGCTATTTTAATACGACCCGAAAATATGATTAGCATCGTAAGTAAGTACCTAATTTATCATCGCCTCTATACCTAATACGTATTATGTACTTTTATGTAGATACTGTTTATAGCTAAATAGGATAGGCATATTATTTTACTATAAAATAAATACATATAAAATAGTATCTAGATAAGTACATAATATCATACATATATGTATTATGTAGGTATTTGGTTGATTGTTCAATAAGTTTTGTCGTGAAGTACGTCCAAAAAGGGCATCAACACCAGAGAAAATGAGAGCGAATATGATTATGAAAGATCGACGGTAACCGAGAGAGATTTGGTACGAGCTCTATAGGTATCTCATTAGACAATGTGAGCAATATTTTGGCTGAAGTTTCGGATTACAGAAAATTGTGTGCATAATGGGTGCCGCATTCGCTAAAAATGGAACGAAAACACACTCGTATACGATGTTTCTGAACAACCAGTGTAGGTATTTCTACAGTTTTTCGGATTTTCACTACAGGGACGAAATCCATAAGTTAGAAGATCACTGGTACAAGTATATTGAAGTTCAAGGAGATTATAAAGTTACTATGAAAACACCATTTGTTCTCATAATATTGTCATATATATAACTATATACCTTTTTTTGTTAAATCACGTTTGTATAAAATAATTGTAATTGTGTTGTCTCTGTGTCCAAATAAATGCCTTTTCTTTCTTTTCTTTCTTTCTTTCTTACTAATATTATAAATGTGAAAGTGAGTTTGTTGTTTGGTTTGTTACGCTTTCACGCCTTAAAGGCTGAACCGATCATCATGAAATTTTGAATGCACGTTGTCGGGTATACAGAAAAGGGCATAGGGTACTTTTTAAACGTGAATTCCCGAGGGAACTCCGAAATTACCGCGGGTAAAACCACGGGAAACAGTTAGTTAAGTAATAAAATGTATTTCAAACGACAAAATCGTGTTTTTCTTAGCGGGCTCACTGAAGAACCAAGTATGTAGGTATGTAGGTAGGTACACATGTTTTTTTCTGAAATAATAATGTCTATGTCTATGTTGTAATACATATGTAGATACATATTACGTACCTACTAGTAAAGTAGCTTAATCCTATTTGTACAATCACGTAAAAACTAAATTCCAGGTATGATATCCAAGCAAGCATCTACCTGGAATTTTGTGTTTATATATTGACTGTGATAAGAAAATATTGATAACGTGATATAAGTATGAATAAAGGTATACTGATGCAAAAGTTGGTATTAAGCAAATTAGTACGTAGCTACTTAGTCCATGATATTAACAACAGGAGGTTTTTATATACCCAATTCCCACGATTTGTAGTTAACCTAATTTTAAAAAGTAGGTAGGTATACTAATTTGCTTAACATTATATAAAAACTTATTAACTGAACCTAAGATATTAACAAGAAACACATATAGTTACCTAAAATTGGGTATTCTCCAAGGTTTGAATATCAAAATTCTAATTAGTCCGTCAGTTAGAAAATAAAAAAATAATATACACGTATTTTTTGCTTTTTCAATTTAATGAAAATGAACATAGATAAAGCGCATTAAAGTTTAGGGTGGGGGGCTCGTGACGTCAATATTCATTATAAGCGCCATACAAACCGCATTGAATTGTGACGTCACGCGAAATTTTAACTCAATGTATCTCTGTTATTTTTTGAGTACGTAAAAAAAGAAAAAATACGTGTCCAATATTTTTTACTAATCTACACGACGGACAAAAAAAAATTTTTTTGTCAAGTAGCCAAATTTATTCATACAAGTTTTCTGTTTACATATATTTTAAATTGGTACCAAATTAGTTTTTATGAATCTAACTTCAAAACTGACAGTTCTCCCATAGAATTTTCCCTCCTCTTTGTAACCTCCTCTGCGTATTAGGTATACCCCACGAAAAGTAATTAAATTACCAAAACCCTTTCTTAGTATACGAGACCTATAAAGAAGCCTTCGACTAGGTGTTGATGAATCAGTGAGGGGGTTTTATTTGAATCAATTCAGGATTTAAATTCAAAATTAAGAAAATTTTGATCCATTCATGATAATTCTCTTTTATGTTACTAGTTACTATACATTTTATTAGTTTAAACACGAACTGAGCACTTACGAATACACGCGAAATTTGTGTCCCATCATGATTATTGTTTTTCGATGGGAGTGCTAACGGTATTGTAGAGGCGCGTGCCAGCGAGCGCGCCGAGCGTGCGCTGCGGACAGTCGCGCCGCGCTGGTGTCGGGTTACTATGGGAAACTGAACTGCTATGGAGTGCCGCCATTACTGACATTTATTATACACTAGCTGGTCCCCGAGGTTTCACCCGCGTAGATTTCCGAGATTCCGCGGGTATTCCGAGATAAAAGTACTCCCTTATATTTTTTTCTGCACACTACACGTTGTAATTGTAGACTTGACAACGTGTAGTGTGCAAATTTAATGTGGTTTCACCCTGAGGAAAAAGCAAAAAATTATTAAATATTTTTGCTAAAAACTTAGTAGACAATAAATACTATTGTACTATATGATTACATATTTGAAATTATTATTACTTATTATTTGAAACTAGCCGTGCCCCGTGCCCCGCCGCCCGCGTGAGTTTTGGAATTCCCGCAGAAACTGTTTTTTTCTAAAATAAAAGGAGTCTAAGTTTATGTCTACTCCTTATAACATCAGCTATCTGTCAGTGAAAGTCCCGTTAAAACCGATCCAGCCGTTTCAGAGATAAGCTGGAACAAACAGACAGACAGACAGGCCGACAAAAAAAAAATGTAATTCCATTATGCATTTAGTGAAAAGCTGTTAATTTGAAATTACAAACAGACAGTTCAATTTTATTTATATGTATAGAGTATAACTAGATGTATGGATAATAAGCTAAAAACTAAAAGATACAAAACAACGACACCGACTATGCATAAGCTGAAGGAATTTTTGCGCAAATGAAATTAAAAATAGTACTATACATTCTCTTGCGTGTTCCACTATAGCTATATAGAAAACGTTCGTCTCTAGTTAATGTAAAGCAAAAGCTAGATCATAAAATGTAACAAGTAAACAACATTAGCATGAATAATTGAAGAAGGCCACCGGCGCTCCCGGTCCCGCCCGCTTTAGAACGACGATTTAATTCGATAACGTCTGCATTATCTGATTATAACGGAACCGAAAAATTATATCATCCAGTAATTAGATTAAAATGCAATTCAGAGATGCGCCACAGGCGGCGGGCACTGGCGACCGAAATATTTTTATGGCACTCCAGATCAGATAGGGGCCAGGGTTGATTAAAAACAGAATCTAGTGACATCCTACAGTTTTTTTTTTTCCTACTGCATCTACATAATAGAGTATTGCACAAACATGAATGTGAAAATGTTTTTATTTACTAACAAATCTGTAAAACATTGCAATAAAATCTAACAAAGGCGCTGTTGTAAAATCCACAGGCGCTTCATTATATATGAACGTCAATTGCATTTTAGATCTTACATATTTTGTATTTGGAATCATATATGTATAGGTATATGAAAACCCTTGCTATGGAATATTTTTAAATTCTAAATTAAAATGCATTTGCGCTTTTTCCCCCGCAGGAAGTTTAGATTTTTACCTTATACAAATTTCTTTCTTTTTATGTCATTCTTGTGTGCATTAATTATTAAAAATAAACAAATTAATACAATAAAGTGAAGATATCTACAACCTTCTACCTTATATGATTGTATGTAAGAGGAACTTAATCTTCTAATATGTCAAAATGTCGTGTCACAGTGTTTGTTATCGAACTCCTGCGAAACGCCTTGAGTGATTTTATGAAATTTTTTGTAGTTATATATATTCGATAGGTCTGAGACTATTTTTAGTCGTAAGCTATTTTTTATACCCCTAAGTGGTGAGGGTATCCCTATCCGGAGTTTGTTTTTTTATTTTTTGGACAAAACTTTACTTTGGAGATCTTGTGGGAATTCCGAAACTCACGCGGGTAAATTGGATTCCTGACTGATTAATAGTTTGATCCGGAAATAGGAGACTCATCGCATCTCAATGTCTTCCCATAAAATGTATTTCGATGTTATGATGAAACCGCGAGAAATGGCTGGGTTTTTATAAAAAACTTACAATTCGTTAAAATTCTATTATTTTCGGGTAAAGCATTATATTTTTTTATATTATTTATACTTATAATATTTTATATTATGTTAGGGTAATGAGTATACCTACCCATAGTAGACTATAAAATCTGGACTAATAAAACAAACGAAGCGGACTGTCGTACGCCCCTTCAAAATGCAAGTCACCCCACTTATTAAAATTAATAAGTGGGCCCTCGTCTGTATTAATGATCGCGCTGTGTCAATAATGTTATAATATATTTGGCAAACACCGTTAACCAGAGTACACCAAACGTTAAAACCAGCCGGAGGTGGAATTTGTTGAACGTTGGTGTGTTATCATGACTATACTTACAGTGTGGGCTTTTATGCGGTAGGCAGATATCTAAATAACTAATCTTATCTCATCTCAATCTAATATATATAAATCATGTGTCACGTTGTTTGTCCGCGATGGACTCCGAAACTACTGAACGGATTCTGATAAAATTTTGTAACCATTTATAATATGGTCCAACTTGAAAGATAGGATAGTTTTTATCCCGGAATTACCGCGGGAACTGAAGGGCATAGAGTACTTTTTTTCCCGCAACCTCCGCGGGAACTCCGAAATTACCACGGATGAAATCGCGGGGGACAGCTAGTCTTAATATATATAAATCACGTGTCACGTTGTTTGTCCGCGATGGACTCCGAAACTACTGAACGGATTTTGATAAAATTTTGTAACCATTCATAAAATGGTCCAACTTAAAAGATAGGATAGATTTTATCCCGGAATTCCCGCGGGAACTCCGGAATTAATGCGGGGAACTGCTTATCACCGTAAACTACTGTAAGGGGTACAAAGAAGGACACAGGAACTCCGAAATTACCGCGGATGAAATCGCGGGGAACAGCTAGTATAATATAATATCTGATAATAATATTTGCAACAAAAAAACATCGATGTAAAAGAAGGGTATAGTTTCAATAGCTTTTGGTGGGGTTTTTTTGTTCGCGCAGTACGTTTTTCTTAATCCTACTAACTTAGTCATGCTAGTATAGTATTATATTATCTGTGGTCATGCATAAACGACTGAACCGATTTCAGTGGAATTTGGCACATATGTAGAATTTTGTTCTGGATTGACATAGCATAGTTGCGTTCAAAATATCTATAAGTACAGTAAGCTTATAAAATACTTATTGAATTTGAATTTGAAATTAATTAAGAGTACCATATACCTAATTACCTACATAATAAGTTCAAAGTAAAAGAAAATTCAAAAAGGTCATGAGAAATAGGATTGAAAAGAGTATTTGACACTTAAATCATCTATATATATACCACCGGATATAAATCTTCACTTGATTTTCAAGTACTTCGACTCTTTGATCTAGTTGTTTGCCCACTTCTACTACTTAGTCCCTCCGTGAGGGTAACGAGGAGAGGGGCATTCTGTTTGCCGAATAAATATTATCAATAAGCGTGCTCGCATTTATTTGTCTAAAATAATAATTTATTATGTCTGGCTCGCCAAGCGAGAGTTTGCGGTACCTATATGTGCATATAAACAGAAAGTGTAATACGCATTCATGGCAAGGCGACTAGCTAGTCGTTACTTAACGCTGGGAATCGGGTTTCGAGTTAAAACCCGGTCGTCATTATTGTTTTGGTGTGAACGCATTTTCGACGGTTAATGAGGTAGGTACATTAAAAGAAGAAAGTGCTGAGCGTGACGCAAGCCGGGCATGTTCTCGATCCTTGACTCGGCTGCGCGCGAGTCGCGGATCCGGTAGCTGAAATTGAATATCGAAAGCATGCCACTTACTCCGCTCTGCCTTTAGTTATGCTTCTTTACGACGTTTTATATGTACGTATGTGGTAGGCACCAATACATATGAACATAAATATAATTTTTATGCAAGTAGTTTTACTATTTATTATATATTCATTTCAATTATATTCGTAATCAGCTAGGAAAAAAGTTATTCTTATGTGTTTTAATTGAAACTTTTTTGGCCCTCGGGGAATCCATGGTTGTCACTAATAAAATGCTTACCTACTTAGAAATTTTCCATTAGGCGTTTGGGGTCGAATGGTTAGCCGCGCATTGTGCGAACTTACGTACACAGTAGGTGCACGCTAATACACATCGATACACGTGGTTGTTTATTTTTATATATTTTTTCATTTTCTTAACTCTCCGATTACTTTGTTTTAATGTTTATTTGACAGAATTCTATTTGTAGGTCCATATAGAGGTCAAACTAGACTAGCGCTTCCGCCACTTACAGTATACGTATAAGTAGATACCACAAATGAAATCCTAATATTTAATTTACAAACTGTTACAGAATTATCATAAAAATATGTATCATCTGCATAATTTGTATGTTCAATAGAGTATTTCATTATATTAAATCTTTATTTAGATGAAATATCTTGGATGCTAATATCTGTCAAAACCTTATTGAAAAAAAAAAACCACAAAAACGTCTACAATCTTTTATTAATTGTGATTTGTGACATTATTCAGGATTGTTATGAGAATAATGGCAAAAACCTTGTAATTTATAGGTATTCATACAAGACTGATGTTGCATTGACTCAGGGTCACTCATGGTCTACTACCTCTATTATCCTGTATCTATTGTTAAAAACTTGTACACTTCGCGACACATACAAACATAGTTACACGCAACATACAAATATGACATTCAAGATTATGAAGGTCACATAGGTTATATCTTAAACCTTTGTTTAGTTGTTCCATGACAATGACCTATACTACATTTATAGGTACACGTCTTATCTACCATTGGTAATTATTATATATAATTAAAGTATTCATCATGCCCTTGTAACCGTTAGGTGCTATGGTGACTCGGCGACTGGACTCATTGCCTTGGCGTGATCTATGACCATTCAGTTTCAGATCGTGACATATGTTCAGGCAGTGATCATAATATGAAAAGTATCCATAGTAAGGTATGATCAGGTATGGTATATTGTAAAATCTACTCTAAGATAACCGATTCTAAAAAATCTTTCACTGATAAGAGGCTGCAGTATTCTTGAGTGACATAATTATATAATGATACTTTTATAGCAGGCTTATTTATCAAAAAAATTATAATGCAATAACAGTGGGTACTAGGTATGCCACTAAAACCTCGTAGGTACATGATTGTTTTTTATATACGTATATCATTCCATTATTTACCTCAACAAGAATCATCTATATTAATTTGTTACCAGATCTGCATTCAATTACAAATTCTACCAACTTAAAAAGCTAATTACTTAACAGACATCTAAAAGTTTAAGAAATAGACGACTCACCTGAATATTTAGACAAAAATTACGATGGGATGACTACTTCCCTAAACAGTTTTAATAAATCAGTACTACTTATTATGGTCAGCTGTTGTAGGGAGATGTATCGCGTGGCCCGGCGTGTGTTGTGCGGTGGCGAAGCCCCTGCGGCGGCGGCCGAGCCGGACAGGGCTTCGCGTGACGTCAGCGCATCTGCCCGCCAGATGGCGCCGCGCCCCCGACGCGATTCATAGAGATAATATCGCGCACCAAACACGCCAAACTTTGTGAGCATTTTGTAACCAATTATTATGCTATAGTATTTTATGGATGGTTAGAAATTTTTCAGGTACACTATTTTTTTTTGGTTCATATAATAGGTATAGGTACTAGCTGTTCACACGCATTAATCTTGGAGTTTCCGCGGGAATTCCGGGGTAAAGAGTAGGTATCCTATGTCCTTTTCAGTAATCTTGACAACATGTGTGCAAAATTTCATGATGGTAATGGTGGGAGTAGTTAAGGCGTGAAAGCGTAACAAACAAAAAGAGAGGGGGGCGTGGAACACTCGGTTAGAACTCAGTTCTGCGCCTCGTAGTTTCCGAGAATTTGACTTTTATCAAATTTTGCATCCTACTAACGAAGAATATTAAAGAATTGGTTTTCTACTAGCACATTCTTTATTTTGGTGACTAAGGTGACTTTAGGCCTTGTATAGTTAGGGCGAGTAGAGTTAGAATCTTGGCTCTACATGAGATTTGATAACTTTTTGACAGTGCGAGTCGTAACTCGTCTTGGCAACATTTTACATGAAAATGTTTTTGGTGGAATTTCATTTCTTTTGTAACTCAAAATTGCGGAAGACTCAGACAAACTTCCATCCCCTAGTTAAAGGGGTTGGGATAAAAGTTCCAAGTATTATAATTTTTTTACTGTTTGTGTACTAACACTAGCTTAAATACCAAATTTCAACTTTCTAGTACATAAGAAAATATCCCAAGAAGTTTGAAGATCATCAATGAGTCAGCGACAAAATCAGGGTTTTTTAGATAATATCAATAAAATCTAAAGTTGTCTCATACTAAAAGTTACTACTCTTTGTAGTGGACTACAAGTTAACATAGGTCTCATCATAGTCCTTGTCCTTTCGAATTTACATCAAAAAACGACGAATCACTTCGAGAAAAGGTAGGGTTGTGCCCTTGCGCTTCGCTTGGCTCGTCTTGGCGGGGGTACTACTGTGCCCCCAGATTCACATTCGCATTTATAATATATAGCAAGGAAGTTAGGATTAGAACATCAACAGTATAATAATGTATATACTAAGTAGCAGAATTGGATTAATGTGCGCGTACTCGATAAAAATGCAGTTAATTAGAAGCGTGGATTGCACATCGCGTGTTTTGTGTGCCCAACATAGTACAAGGCAGGCACTACGCAACGCGGCGTGGCGATTGGCGCGAGTAACACGCTCCCTATTGTTTTTATTATCGACTAAGGGGTAATTACTAGACATCATCCTATAAGTGATTTGATTGTTATTACAAGGTTATTACAACATATGCTGTTCAGGAACTGCCATTATTTTATTATACTTATTAACATTTTCCATTAAAAACTGTTGACCATTTGATCAGTTTATTATCATTTTCGCAAGAAACGATAAATCATAAATCGTTTAAAGAATATTTATATTACTGTATCATAAAGAATCAGTATAAGTGGATAGGCATTCAAAAATTATATAAAGGTGGGCAATATATGTTATTTTATGTGCGTAATTATTTATTAAACCATAATATAATATAAGTGATTTATACGTATCTATCTAGTTCTTCATAAATACTAAAAAGCCAAGTGACTTTTCTTATCTGACTGTTTATCCGAATGCAGTTCCCACTATTTTTTACATAATTTATCTTCCTGTAGGTTCATAAGTATTATAGAGTTCCTGAGGTAATCCGGTAATCCACGCGGTTATGGGTAACCGCCGGGAACAGCCGTTGTCTGTATTGTGTTATGGATCAAATGACAAGATATTTGGTGACACGAATGCACAGCGCTACGTTATGACGAATCTTCGGTCCATTCTTTAGTTTCTTTAGATTTTTGCTACCCATATCATGAAATTATACTTAATAGAAATTTGAAACAAAACAGGATATGAAATGAAGAGTCGACGATGATCGAGGAAAAAATGTTTTATAGGTAGTAACCTATAACACATATTTTTCCACCTTTTTGAGGGGCATCCATCAGCGTGTCCAATTGACTATTGATTTAATATTTTAATCCTCGTCCCACAACATGTAGCTAACTGGAGAAAGTATCACTAGTATGAATAAACTGTAGGATGGCGATTAATTTCTTCGATCAAGACCGATCGTTACTTACGTGTCGATCAAGTGCGCATTACTTTACCAAATTGCCATGGTCGTTTGGCCATATCGATCAGCTGATCGAGTAGATGAAGAAGCACCTTTACAGACAAACTGAATTTAAGGAATTATGATGAATTTAGGTATAAATTCTCGTTAGTCATCTAATTACTATAAAAATAACTAGTAAGTAGAACCGTCACGTCGCGTAGCGTCGGGCGCAGTGCATCGATCGTTCGACTTCCATTACTTAATTGGAAAAACTATAGAGTCGTTTCATTATTTTTTGACAAAACAAAAAAAAATGTGTTTTGAATAATGTATGATTCAAGTATCATAATATATATAATACAATTTGGAACACAAAATTTCTCAATTGTTAAAGATTTAGCGAAACAATTACGTGTTTGTTTTGTTTGCAAGACTTCATCTTAGTACGCAGATTATTTAAATTTTGATGTTTTTTCTCTAAACAAACACGCCAAGTTCCAGTCAACTGACATACCTAGCATTTGAACTATTTTTATCATTATAGTTTCCTGATAATTTCGCTCCCGTTTATGATAATGATATGATATTTAAAATTATTATTATTTTGTTTGGAGTATTATTTATCATAATGTGTCGCTACTTTCGAAGTTTTAAACCTACTAATAATAAGGTAATAATATATGGGTTCAAAAACAAAATTTTAACAAAAAAATTAAAACCGACTTCCAAAAACACAAAACTAAAAAGCTAAAAATAACAAAATACCGATTTAATCCAAAAGACAAAATACACGTAATATTATTATTGGTTTGTGCTACCACTGATCGGTTTGAATTCGGTGACAAGCCCGCTGGTGTTTGCCCACTTGGGTTGTTCTTCTCACTCGCACTTAGCCCATTTACCCCCTCCATATTTGGCTTGTCACCGATTTCATACTAATCAGTGCTATAAGTGCACCTATAATTTTTGAAGAGTTCCCTCGATTACTCCAAGATCCCATCATCAGATCTCGATTTGGTGACAAGGGAATCAATTTGGAAGTATCCTCTTTCAAACAAAAAAACAATTTTTGAAATCGCTCCAATCGGAATCCGTGAAATACGTATTATTGTTGAGTAGTTCCGATGACCATCTGTGGTCTTCATCATCAGTTCCACTTCTTCAAATTTTGCTTTTCAAAAGCAAATGAACGATTTACTATAAAAAATACCCAAACCGCTATAGGTGTGCCCATAATTTTTGAAGAGTTCCCTCGATTTCTCCAAGATCCCATCATCAGATCTTGACTTGGTGGTAATGGGACCTAATTGGGAGTATACTCTTTCAAGCCAAAAAAAAAATCCAAATTGGTCCAACTGTCTTCGAGTAATCTGGGAACATACATTAAAAAAAAAAACTTACATACAATCGAACATAGAACGTCCTCCCTTTTGGAAGTCGGTTAAAAAGTACAAATTTCACTAAAAAACCAGTCATCTATAATATTATGAAGCACTGGGGTAGAGCCTCAAAATTTTGCAGGTTGATAGCTTTTTAATTCCAAATCACTTTTTACTAAACTGCAGATTTATTGTAAACAACTTTTTTATTGGTTGGTATCAGTAGGTAATTACTATTTTATAATTTTTATCATATTGTATCTACTTAACAAAGAATTTATTAATTTCTATATAATTAAAATTTACCTACATAATATGAAAATATATTTTATAAAGTTTATTACGGACATTGCACAACATACTTTCACCATGCTAACGTACTACCTACAACTACTGTAGATATATAAGATAACTAACCGTTTTCGCGTGCAAAAAATAATGGTATGAGGATAAAAATAAGAACAATGAACTTTCGCCCGAGAACAGAGTCAGGTTGATTTAGCGCAGTTTATTGCGGAATCAAAGTCTAGGAGTCGAGCTGCGGTTGTAGTAAATTCAATTTGGTAAACAATACGTTACCCGCGGTGCGACTCGAATACACCTACGAATAATATACTGCGTTCGCAACACGCAACCAACAACCGCACCTGCTCACGTCTTAATTTATGGTTCCACCGAATTTCAGGTAGTTATAGTTATTAGTTTTTATGTGAGTACCATTTCAGTAGTTATATGATCGAATTTCAGGTAGGTATTATTGTAGGTGAAAAAGGATTTATATCTAACTATGAAGAGCTATTAGTTTCATTATGATTTGCATTATATGCGTAGGATATGGAAGTGTAACACTAGTTTGTAGAGAATGAATTATTAATATTAAAATTATACATTTATTACAAAGTTACTTTATAGACTACTAAAACAGACGAATGGACCTTTAGTCCATTGTTTTACTTAATAAAAGCTAAAAAAAATTTATCCCGTCACCGCCCCTGTTCATACAAGGGCGTGTGCCAGTAACTTTTTAGCCACGAGAAAAAACAATAAAGCAATCTCTCACAAGTATCGTTTTCGTCCGACGATAGATGAGCGAGTAGCAAGCACCCCGATATAATTGAATCGCTGGGGTCAAATCGACCCCGCGGCTAACATTAGCCGCACATTTGATTCGTATACAATCTTCAGGCTGGTACCGTTTTATGGGGAGCATTTCAAATATTGTAAAGTACCTACTTACGATTAAAATAATATTTAAATTCTTATTAACTATTTAAGTTCTGATAATCTTTGTACTTGTCTGTTATAACTATAAGTACATTTTTAATGCGAGTTTTTAAAAAAAAAATCAATTTTCAGAATTTCTGCCTGTCTATTTGTTGTTTTACCCATTTTTGATCTGATTTGCAAATGCTTGTTTCATTGTAATTGGTTCAAGAGAAGAAGAGTTATGATGATTGGTATTATTTCATACTGTAAAGTATATGTGAGTGTCATCAGCGCTCATTAAACATCACGTGGACGAAGATACGGGCAAAAACTTTAGGTCATCAGTAGGTGTTTTTGAACTTTTAAGTTAGATTGACGCTATCGTTGGCGAACCTGAGTGCTACAGGTATGCCTGGTGATACGGGTTCAATCCCTGTTTGTGTTTACCCTGAGTTTGAGGTGTTTAGCGTTTATTATTATTATGTAGTTATTTACAAAAAATATAATATCAGTTGCTTGGTAGGTACTAGCTCTACTTACTGTTAGTTTGAGATCGGTTCACAGTGGCACTGTGGCATAATGTCCAAAAATTATTACTATACCTACCTAAATTATTACTGTTTATTTCATTGATTTCCTTAAATTTAATTTCTATTATTACTAAATATTATTAGATAGAAGAAACAGTTAATGTCATTTTAGAACATAAAATATATACCTAAATAAATATCATCTCGTAAACAGCGATCACATTTCTCAGCGGGTCCACGCAGTTAGTATTTATCCTCTGCGCGGGAGGGGGTTATTACCGAACTCCATTACACTTTTTGTGCCGAGTGTTTTGGTTGTCTAACAAGGGTGAAAATGACCCTACAAAACAAATGACACACTCGACTCGTCTCCAATGTTTTTTACTGTGTGCCGAAGTTGGTTTTATTTATTCCGCGAAATGGAATAAGTTTTGTTTGGATAGCAATTTTAAATCATCAAATTAAAACCATCTTCTAATTATGTACCTGCCTAGTACCTACTTATTTATAACATTTTATCTACGATTTTTAGAGGGTGGTTCAGAACCATTGCTTATGGTATAGAGCTCTTATTTATTGAAACAAGTTATACATCTGTTCTATCCAGACACAGTAGGAGAATATAATATTTTGAACATAATATTATTTCATCACTTTAAAAAGCAAAATTTTATTCACCTATTTCAATAGATTCTATTTCAATAATTTTATTTATAACCTCCTCCTTTTTGGAAGTCGGTTAAAAAAGATAGTTTCACTGGCCGAGTCTACCCCGTGGTTTACTGTGGCTCGAGTATATTTACTTTGTAAGAAACTAATGAAACGAAGTGAAAACCCAAGTGGGGTTCAACGACCTGCCAATGATCTCCACCTTCACGATTAAGTCGGAGAGAATAATTTAATGAGCCTTTGTATAAACAAGCTCTATCCACTTACAAGTGAATATTTTACTCTCCGAGTAGCTTTATTACACTTTCTAGTCCTTTTCTGCACGTTTAAAAAATTGCAAGCGTGTCTAATCCACAATTTAAGGTTTTAAATCTTAAGTGCTCAGTACAGTCATGTAGGCCATTTGACTAAGTGATCGCATAACATTTATATGCCCCAATACATTTGAATGCGCCATAGAGAATCGTCATCAATCTTGAAGGGGTGCGGAGCGTGGAGCGGTAATGCACGCCACATATGGCGTCACCAGCTCGGGTATAGTGCTGTTGTCGTTCCGCGCCGATGCCTCCGAATGGTCCCGCGGCCCAGCGCGGCACAAGTGACCCGCGCCGCCCTTACCAGCGCACGTCGAGCCGCACCCAAATCGCGATCGGATCGCACTACAATTAGTGCCTTCAAGTACCTTTTATGAAATTGTACTCTTTTTGAAATGAAAATACATGACAATATTTTTATTATATACCTATGCCTAAAAGCCATGCGGGCAGTACTTTTAAGTTAACGGAAAAAAACGATAAAAAGTTCACCTTTATTTGAATTTGTACTAAGAATTTGGATGATGTGGCTAAAGACGTAAGAAACGTCGATGGCATTTTTTAAATTCACTTTTACTTTCGACCATGGCTTGTTTCTCCGACTGTCTACCTCGAGTCTATAGTTACTTTGTAAGGTATAAAGATCGTTTATGACACAGGGTCGCACGAGGAGGGATTGGACGCGGGGAGTGCTAAGTGCCGGGAGGCCACATGTCGCTCTCGTCTCGCTAATCTGCAGGATTTGCCATTCGATGTCCCTCGCAGCTTTGTGTCCCGCTCTGTTCCCAACTACAAAATACATCTATTTCGTGCGACTCATTGAATATTATTGCTCTATGGGGATTTTGAAAATATGGAGCCGTTTAGCAAAAGCCGTACATTGTATCCATCGTGTGGAATTATTCATATACGGCCCGTTGCATTTATCACTTAATGGTATTAGCTATTAGACGATTTAATCGCTCGATTTGCAAGTCTAAAAGGTAATTTAAATTCATGATTAAGTTACTATGAAGACCCGAAAAAAGATTTCAGCGTTTTGAAATAAAATCTAAGTAATTTGGTACCTATTACCAAATTGAAATACTAAGAGTATATAACCACTAGGTACCTTTTATTGAAACATACGCAAATAACAATAAATAAATTCTAGGTTATTTATGAATTGATACTTCTTTAGACATGTTTCAAGTCAATTTTAGGCATTAGGTATAATCAGAGAAAAGTTAATCACTACGTGGGTATAATACTTATTACATCACTAGCTGGTGCCCGGTTTCACCTGCGTGAATTTTCGACCTTGCAATGACAGTAATGACGTTAGATTTTCTTACTCTTTTAAAACGTAGTGGTTACATACTCTTTAGTCTCAAAGAAAAAATAATCACATCATCTGTCTCTCCAAGCTTTAAAAAAATGTTTAAAACTGTCACTTCGCGGAAAATCAATTTCAAAAGAAAAAAATGCGTATCTCTATAAAGGTTTTATCATGTTCGTTTGGCAACATTATATCGAAGGTTTCGACGATTGCATTGCGCTGAAGGCTTTAACTGATGATAACTTTTTTCCCCTATGTCCTATTTCGATGAAACAAAGCCTATATGTTGCTCCAGACTTAGCTTAATCTAGTCCTGAAAACTGCATGACGACCCGTTCAGTAGATGCGGAGATTATCGCGAACAGACAGACAGACAGACAGAAAAGAATTTTTCATTACTCATGCTCGGAAAGTAGGTCTGAAGTTGCCTGAGAAGCGGGTTGAAAGTAGCTCTTTTCAGCCCTAGGGAGAATCGCTTTCAACTGACAACTGTCAAATTATTAAAAAAAAAACTAGGTCTATTTTCACATTTCTATTGAACCATGTTCCAACTTTCTATACAGCCAGCGCCATGTAAAATTGAAATAACGTAAAGTTTAAGTAGGTATTAATTAAAATAAAAATCACTCATTTTTTCTTAAGCTAATTAATTAATTAAAATATAAATAATATTATTTTATTTTCTTTAATTAATACTTAATAATTAAAGAAAATATTTTTTTAGATGACTTTATTATAATTTAGGTCGCCACAATGTAAATAAAAAATACTGCCTGAATAGCTAGCCGGTCAAAGAAAAAGAAATAGGTGGGAAAGCGTCAAGCGACTATCCAATCTTCACTCATTTTTTCTTTAGCTAATTCCTATTTTTATTTTGACTTTCCTTGCATTCGTAATGAAAAGCACAGTGTTACCCTCGGGAGAAAGTAACTTATTTAGTGCCTCGAACTATTGGCGCCCTCGCTACGCTCGGGCGCCAAACCCCGTCTCGGCACTAAATGAGTTACTTTCACCCCTTGGATAACAATGTACTATTAAAAACTTTTTTTTGGGCATGGTTACTCTTCTTTTATCATCCCTCTCAATTTTAGGTAAAAATATTCAATGTACAGAATCGCGGATTCTACTCTTTTATTATAGTATAGAGTGACAATGTACATGTAGCGACGTACTTCCAACACGCAAATTCGACAGCAATGGTGATTGTATCATACTAATTAAGTTATAACTCAGACGTTTTCTAAGTTTTGTTATATATAGGATAAATTCGGGTCAAATTGAAAAACCTTTACAAATCTTTGTAGACCTACATCAGGCATTCGGTTGATTAGTCATATTGATAATTTCTTTTAGACCATTTGCTATACGTATGTAACTAGATACCTATACTTAAATATTACGTATTTAAAACGTATTTATTATATTCTCTTTGGCAACGATAAGACAGACTATCTGATCGAAAAGGACCTCAGAAGAATAACTAGCATATTCTTCTGAGGGAAGGACTAACTGCAGGCAATAAGTAGAGCTTTTGTTTCATTCAAAATTCCATTCGAAATTGAAAAACAGGTTACTTTTGATGCCAACCCTAATAATACACGCATAAAAATAAATCTTAAAAAAAAATTTAAAGTAGTATTCAAAGCTAAAGATAAAAAAAAGCAATTTTCAAGTTAGTTCAATAAATTAATACGGTGGATTTCTACAAAATTACACAAAATTCCTTGGTTTCTATTTAGACAGATTAAATGAAATCAGTAAGTCAGCGTATAGAATAATGATCACACGGTGCTGTCAGCGCGTGGCCATACGGTGTACTATGCACATGGCGAATTCCATTCAAAGCAAACATTACTTTTCCAACTCACTTCCGCTTGCTGCACTGTATTACATTTGCGATAGAGTTTGTTATGGCAGCGATTCAAAAGTCGAAGCACTTGTATATTGGTATTATCGAGTGCATTATGGGGCCTCCGACTTGTCATTGCTTCCCCACAACCCTAAAATCATTCTATTCTGCGAGCCGAACGAGCGGACAGGTTAACTTTTGTTGTTCTACAAAGCAATGCATTACGTTCGATTGTTGGAACAAATGTTGAGCATTACAATGCATTTATTTGGTATTTATAGGCCGATTAATGAACTGTACCTATATTTGTTTTAATATTGCTTTAAAAATTCTACTGAAATAATTCTATCAGTAGTATCTAGTTACTTGTATACCTTGGTACCTAGTACAAAACCAAGTCGCTATTGGTCACTTTTATTAGTTGGGTATAATTTATTTTATAAAACTTCTTAGGGGACGTTAGTTATATATTTTTTCGAGCGCATTAATACGCAGGGAATAGTAAGTAATATTATGATATAAAAGTTTATGAATAGGTATATGTTTGGATCATTAACGGCTGAATTTATTTGGATGAAATTTGATAAACAGAATTTACTCTTTATACAGGTACCTACAAAGAGTTGCCAAAGGAAGCCCGAAATTCGCAAGAGTAGTTATATTTTTTTTAAAGGACGATATTATTATGCAGGTAGGTATAACCTACATAATATTTTGACTGAAATAATTAGTTTCAGCATTCGTTATTATATAAATATGAAAATCGCTTGCAAATGGAATGTTTTTTTAAAAAACTCAGTAGGTAAGAAAATAGATGCCTTCTTAAATAAGCTTTGAGGCATTGCCCTCGAGGTTGTTCTAGCGAATTTTCAGGGCGCGGGACGATCGCGCAGGTTTACGGGGGGGCAAGGGAGGTGCTGTTGTGCCTGGGGACGCGTGTACTCTTCTTGATTACAGCACACCCTCTCCAACCCACCCGCCCCGGTCCCCCTACGCTTTCAACCCCGCCCTGCAACGCTGTATCAACATACCTACACAATTCTATGTGAAAATGTATTCAAAACGTACAAGCTATATTGACTAATATTTATTTGAATTTTTGAAGTGAAACTTCTTTCAACACGATGCGATTGTTTTAATCTCGCATTTGAGGGTACGTTTTTGAACAAATCTATTCTGACGGACGCAAAGAAGACGAAACATTTGGAACTTGACCAGAGAGAGATGCTTTATAACTGACACAAAGACATTAAGGCTAGTATTAATAAACGCCTCCTAAATAGGTAGATACTCATAATATTATTGAATAAAACGCTATTAAAGAACCGATTACCTTCGAAGATATTAGCTGTGTAGCTCACTGCGCTGATACAAGATAAAGACGAAGTATGACTTGAGAGCGATATAGGCCTAGGTAATAATTTTCGTATGCTTACAGCAAGCAGTTTTAATCGTATTATAAACGTGCGGCAAGTACTGGCTGCGGGAGTCGCTTCACTTCTATCATGTATCTATCTATACAACATGTTAATGAATTGCCAAAAAACCTGATACACCCCATTTAAAAAACTAAACAATAATATGATTAAAATATGTATATATTATGTCGAAAAATATCCGCGAAACATCAAGAGCTACGCCCGCGCTTTCGTGCATCAATGATCAAATCGATTTTTTTGCTGCAGGCGGCGTACGCGTCAAATATTGTATTTTAAATAATTTAGACATGGGCTAGTAAAAATTAAAAAATATAACCTACTTATATTAAAACATGATGCGATCGATTCGGAAGTCGATTCTGAACAAACTACTTTCTAGTTTTCAGTCAATTTATTAAAACCTTGTATACTTTAAACGTGGCACGCGCCTATTTGTGGATAACATAATTAAGAAACTTTTGAGGTAGTGTGATATTGTATTGCTTTTCTATTAGGTGCTAGGAGAAGCTGGTTGCGGCAGGTGGCAAGGCGGGCGATGCGCGTCCCACCGCTGAGATTGTGCGCATCAAACATGCAAGGACCTTCACCCTGTACGCTCGTAAAAATACATATTCAAGTAGTAGGGGCCTCGCTTTTAATACAACGCTGTAATGAGCATCGAGGTCGGCAGTCTCCTTAATTTAGACACTCTTTAATGTCGTATTTAGGTAGCTACTTAATTCTTAGGTGCATAATAATTTTCACCAAATTATTGTAGGTACAACAGAACTTTGGTATTCCCTCAGTTTACTTCATTTCAAGTTTCATACAAAAATGAATCCGTAAGCTTTAGACAACGTGTTAATAAATTAACTGAAACTAGAAAGTAGTTTGTTCAGAATCGACTTCCGAATCAATTGCACCATGTTTTAATATAGGTTAGGTATATTTTTTTCATTTTTACTAGCCCATGTCTAAATTATTTATAATAAAATAATTGTTTTAATAATTATTGTTATTGTTTAAATTGATATTATTGCTCTCGCACCGCAAAAGTAGAAACCGAATATATTAGTAAATAGTAATACCTATGTATTACGTAATAGTGGAGACTTCGTTGATTAATGTAATATCATTGTTTTCATAATGTATAAGTAGGTAATACAGATAGGCCTTTTATCTTCCCGAATACACAAATAAATAAATAAAAATATTTGGCGCGTACGCCGCCCGTAGCAAAAAAATCGAATCGGTCATTGACACTTAGGCGCAGATGTAGCACTTGAAATTTCGTGAGTCACCTCCAAACTTTTAGACTATTAAGTTTTCCGACATAATTTATATTTTAATCATATTATAGTAAATTTTTTTAAATGGGGTGTATCAGGTTTTTTGTTAATTCATTAACACGTTGTATATAAAAATGAATTACAATTTCCCTTGGTCACGGCATCTTGCGTAATCGGCTGGACCAATTTCGCTAATTATTTTATTTGTTGTGTTTGTTATTGTAAGGAGGAGAAGATTAAATTAAATTTGGAATTCCTGCGGGAATTCCGAATCTCCGAAACGGTTGAACCTATTCTGACGGGACTTTCACTGCTAATTAGGTAGCTGATTTCATATAAGGAGTAAACTAGCCTACTTTAGAGTACCTGCGGGAATTCAGAAACTAGCGCGGGTGAAACCGTGGGGAACAGCTAGTATAGAATATAAGAAAGAATCTTTGCGCTATCACGATTAGCTTGCCAAAGGGAGGGGAAAAGTATCATTCAATCATTCACCGACGATGTCCTTAAATTGAGCGTACTTTTATTATATTTTACACTTTTATTATTTTTATAAATCTAAAAATACTAAGCCTTAATATATTTCATCAAATAAGCATTGTCATTAAGCATGATGTTCTTAGCAACACAAAAAAGAATATTACCAACATAGTTAATAAAAATTATTTATTTAACTCCAAAAAATATTTGATAAATTTTTGACTTCTGTTTCGAGCGAGGATCATGCTTACTGCTCAGCCCACACTTGTCAATACGAGGCATGAGCGAACAGTCGACGCGGCGGCGTTTCACTGATTGATTAAAACTCTAACAAAGGATAAAGCTGATCACTGAATACGAGCTTTGTTCAAAGAAGCCCTTTATGTTCGTGCAATCAAAAGACTCGCTCTACATCATCCTCAAAAATTGTAGGCTTTCATAATTTTTGTAAAGAAAATACGTCTCATATAAATATCATATATTTTTTGTATACGTAATATCTAATTTGTGAAATAAGAAGATAAAATATAACCATAGAAAAAAAATACTTTTCTAAAGAAGTAACTTTCTTATTTTGTAAATTTTTAGAAGCTTAAATAATCTAATCTCTACATGAACCTACCTATTTACGTGAATACTTCTACCACAGAGAATAGAAAATAATAGATATACCTCTGCTTTTACTAATTCGAGTAATTATTGAAAAAATGTTTGTCTCCTCATATTCACGGCTGACTGCTGAACCCATCTTGATGAAATACAATACCTACCTAGTATATGGAAATAGCATAATATAGATATGAAATTGGTAAGACATGGGCTGCTTTAGAGTTCCCGAGGAATTCCTGAAAGTGACGAGGGCAGTAGGCTTGTTTCTTTGTTTCGTGATTGTTCAATTAGTAGTCTTTCAATTTTATCCTACTAATATTATAAATGTGAAAGTGTGGATGTTTGGATGTTTGGAATTTTGGATGTTTGTTACTCAATCACGCAAAAACGGCTGAACGGATTTGGATGAAATTTGGCATGCACGTTGTCAGGAGTACAGTGAAGGACAAAGGGTACTTTTTATCCCGGAATTCCCGCGGGAACTCCGAAATTACCGCAGGTGAAACCGCGGGGCACAGCTAGTCTTGAATAAATGTACTTAAACAGATTTTTTTTATTCCAATACATATTTTACAACTATCGACCAAAATAAATGATCTCAAACGAGGAACCGATTAGAATTCCCCGGCGTAATTACAAAATTAAATGGTCAGGGTGTAGCGATACGGGAGCCCATAATATCAATCAGGTGAGCCAAGGTACGGCTTATATGGAGGGGTCATGCAAGCCGACAGATGTCACCCCCTGCTGCGGAGCGGATGATGACTTTACGAGCCGACTCCTTTCTATAAGCCCCATATCGTTGATACTATCTTTATTATTGCTATCTTTTCTATTGTTCCACAGTACACACTATGCAGAATTTCAAAATGATACAATCATAGATTACAATTATATAAGTATAAATAGAGAAGATAACTTAGTAGTTACTTTTTCCGATACTTCCAAAAATTTTTATATATTTCGACCAATTTACACAAATCCTTGACAAATTTTATATACTTAATTTAAAACTTCCTCATGAATCACTCTATATCTATTAGTGAAAACAACATGAAAATCCGTTCCGTAAGAGTTGAGTTGAGTTTTGAGTTTATCGCGAACAGACAGACGACAGAGAACTTTGCAGTTTTATAATATGTAGGGATTATTAATATTTATTTTTATTATTTTTGTTATGTAAATTGAGAATGAGAAGCCAGAAAGTAACCAAATTAATAAATTAAAACTCCCCGATAAAAGTCACCTATGGGAAAATATTATGTTAGCATTTGAATTAGTGGAAAAGCAGATATCCCTTTTTAAATGTTTTATCATGGCATTAAGACCGGAAGTTGGCACGTGTTGTCGTGTGCGCACCATACGCGGCGCCAATCGCTTCCTTCCGGTGGGATCGTTGTGGTTTATTTTATTATTTTAATTTTATAGTTTGCTTTGGACTACCTTCTATGGTCTTTGCAACCCCTGTCGTCTACATATATGTGTACAACATAAGTACACGTTCTTTATTTGTCAGTGCTCCTAATGTTCCGGATAAGTTCTTTAAACTTCTCTATCTAATGGGCGGGCGGGCCATATTATGTTCTCGTAAGGGCCAAGACGGCTCTTTCCGAGAGTTTTCATAACATGCGCTCTATGAAGTTATTTTATCATTGCTAGATATTTCTCGCTGTATTTGCATATTTATAGTTGCTTGTTCTTGTGACTTCATCCGTGTAAATAGGCATGCACTGCAATGTATATTAACAATAATCGTATATAGATTTATTATTCTGTCCAATATTCTGCCCCTTTGATGCTACCAGTGTTGAATTGTGAAAACTAATAATATTATCTATATTATATTCTTAAAATTATTTTTTCTAGTTGCAACAGTTTTTAGTTAGTCTTGAGTCTGTATTTCCACTGGTATAGGTACAAGTGCTATATAAATTTTAAGGTATATACACACAGTAAATATAATAAGAATCTAAGTCTTGCTACTTTGCTGAGTGCGACGTTATTAGGTAGGTACCTACTCGGTGTCCCTCTGATAACATGTAGATGACAGCCCCGTAACCTCTTGTCTATAGTAAACTAAAAGCGCTCGTCGACGCTACTTTTTGAAGAGCACTTAACGTAATAACATGATGCCCCACGACTTTGACGTGTAAAGTAAAAGCACATACAAAACCGTTGCGGTAATATTTCGAAGCGGACCGCCCGCCACCGCACCGCCCCGTCGCGTGGCCAATCCTTCAGCTAAACCCTGCCGCGTGCCGACTCTCCAGTAATTGTAGCTTACGATATGAACAACGTTCGTACAACGGCATTATAATATTTATGACAATACATACCTAAGTAATTACTAACTCATATACACGTCTATTACGTAATACATGTAGCTACATATTTATAGCAACAGTAAGATTATATATTTCGTCGTTTTATTAATACAGTTTAAATTGACTTTAAATCTATACTATAATAAAAGAGTAGAACTCGCGATTCTGTACATTGAATATTTTTACCTAAAATTGAGAGGGGTGATAAAAGAAGAGTATTAACCAAGCCCAAAAAAACAGTTTTTAAAATTCTTTTCTGTCTGTCTGTCTGTCTGTTCGTGATAATCTCCGCATCTACTAAACCGATTGTCATGCGGTTTTTACAGGTAGATTAAGCTGAGCTGGAGTTGGAAAAAAAAGTTGTTGTATAAAAACCTTTCACGCGGGTGAAACCGCGGGCACAGCTAGTACTGAAATAAATTAATCGATTACAAAACTTTTGCGTAGGAAAAAAGTAGGTACTTTCCTGTTACCGTTTTCTTTTCAGTGAATATAAGAAAACTAGCTGTGCCCCGCAGTTCCATCCGAGTTTCGGAATTCCCGCAGGAAATGCAAAGTAGCCTAATTGACTCCTTATAATATCAGCTAATTAGCAGTGAA
This sequence comes from Zygaena filipendulae, assembly GCA_907165275.2. NCBI lineage: Eukaryota > Metazoa > Arthropoda > Insecta > Lepidoptera > Zygaenidae > Zygaena > Zygaena filipendulae. Next base: position 9,276,275 of record OU015649.1, read on the forward strand.
AATCCCGTCAACATTGGTCCAACTATTTCGGAGATTCACCCGCGTGAGTTTCGGAATTCCCGCAGGACCTCTATATATCAGGAACCTTTGCAGACGCAGCAGAACAATCCGCCAAAGATTCATCACAATCCGACCAATGGTTTATAAATGCATAGAGGACAAACATACCTACAAACATTAATTTTTATTTATAAAGAAGATAAATCTGTCAGACTAAATATTTCGGCGTTGAGTATTGATATTTCATAAATAATGTTTGTGAAATATCATAAATCTTGTATAGTGTTGTGATAATTAAGAGGAAGTTGTTGGGTATTATACGTGCTATGAACGTTTTTGAGAATTTAAGATGAGCTAAAAAAGCATATTTTAGCTCACCATTCTGCCCCGCAGATCTCGCAGAAGTATTTGCTATAGGCTAAGTTAGAGTTGTACTGAACCGCCTTTCATCTATAACAAAGTCAACGTAGACTCGCGAAGCATAGCAGGCAGCAGGTTTCCGCGTGCACCATTTGTTTTTGGGTGGTTAGCAGTACAAACGTAACCTTACGTAGAATTTCGGGGGTGCTTTGCACCTTATTTAAGGAATGTACAAGTACGCAGCAAAGATAGTGTAATTTTTTTTATTTTCTTTACACTTTTATCGGCTTTGTTGGTGATGACGAGTTCACGCAGCGACCATCGTGTGATCGCTAAGTCCACGCTTTCATTATACCGTGACATTTACAACGGTACAGACACTCGGTTATTTTAATTTCCTTAGTACATTCAATTAAACTTAGTAATTATATAATACAAAAAATGTAGGTACTACTTAAATATTAAATTGCGTTAAAACTTTTACTTTCTTATATGTAGACCTCAATGCAGACATTATTTATTAGTACCTACACAAAACCTAAAAATGCAAGATGAATAGATTCCATAGTTTAGGAAATATTTTTCTATATTTACCTACCTATAAAATTTCATTGAAACAAAGAACATGATATAGGCACAACTAGCATTATTAAGAGTAACTTTCTAAAAGTACCTCTTTACATACCTTCGAGTGACCTGTTCCTAGCCAGCAAGGCGAGCAGCACATCAGGTGGTGGTGGATCAAGCGGATGCATAATATCCAGTGCAGCGTCCATTGCAACTTCGCTTGTTTCGCAATCCGAAACCATTTCTCTGTATCCAACTTCCATTGACTAGTCAACAGTTTAACACTACATCCGAATGACACATTGCGAATATAAAAATTTTAACGTCTCAGCATTTCATATCGCACTCAAGCACTTGTGCCTACATAATGTTTGAAAGATGCCGCGGTATTGTTTGCTGGGGCGCGGATGCACAGGACGTCGCATCGCGTTGCGGCGCGGATAGAAGCCGTGCCACGTGGCGGCGCCGCCCTAGCCCGCCCCGCGCCACCGCACTTTCGCTATGCGCCGCCCTCCTGCCTCCCATTGAGAAGTCATTTTTTGCCCCCTGAATCTGATAAACCCTTGGGCTTGCGGGTGGCTGGTACGGTGCGCGGGGCTCCCCCGCCCCGAACTAATTTTCCGGAGTCGTACGACACACCCCTAGTGCTTATACCCATCTACAATATTATTCGAAATTACTTCAGCATGTTATCCCGGTCGTGGCGTTCCGTTTCTACTCTTCCATTCCGTTATAGGCGTGAAAAGGCATAACATATGTATAAATATGTAAAATAAATATACTTATAATATTAAATAAAAATAACTATATTATCAAATGTAATTAATAAGGTGATTTTATAATTTTTTGATCTAGAGTACAAAGGTACCTATTCCAAATACCTATCCATAAAAAAGTCCTTATTAGTAACTGGAATCGAACGATTAATCTACAAGATGGACTAAATAGAATTCTGATTTTCATACCCCAGAAACAAGCATGACACAACTTCGAGTATAAATAGCGTGATAAGAATATACCTAGATGAATACACGAATGTCTACCATGTATTATAGTATTTGCACAGTGTATCTACCGAAAAAAATATTCTTAGTAACATAATGAGTACTTTTTAAAGTAGGTTATATAATGACAACATTTATTTCGAACATTAAACATTACAAACATACACTTCAATGTAATGTTATATAATATAAAACTAAACTTAACCTAACCTAAAATAAATCTAAAATATATTATTAAAAGGAGTTCCTTTAGGCAAGGTTCCGAAGATACTGGCAGCGTTCAGCGGTTATATAATTGTTATCTCATGTCATTCTGATTAATCAAAGAGCTATCATTTGTGATTATTTGACAATTAATGTCAGCTTGTCAGATTAATGCAATTCTCAGAGAGAAGGTAAATTCTTATTGATTTGTAGATACGTATAGTACATTAAAATTTTAATAAAACGCCTAAAAACTTTTCTTAATATGTTTTAAAAGCGTTATGCCATGATGGATTGCAATCTTTACAATCCGGATAACGTTTTTGGTAGATTCAAGGTTGTAGAGTTTCCAACGTCTTTTGTAGGCCTATGGACCACTTTAGAGTTGGATGTAGAAGAAAATTTAAATACATCAGCTTACCTCAAAACAATGCGTGATAGCCGCTTGATGGTAATTTGACTATATCAGTAATGCTTTTAACAAGATTACTAAAATATAATGTTTATTTAGTAATCTAAGGTCGCTCACCTATGAGATTTTTCAGAAATTTGAAGACGCCCGTGAAATATCTGCATCTCATCGCGCCTTCACCATAATCCAAAAAAATGAACACGTTATTGAAATAACATTCAAACCTAATAATGAATGTATTTCTAGAGCAAAACTAATGAAATGTTTTGATACCAGATTTGTGTTCGATTTACGGCTGATAAAAGTCGATGGCATACCCTGCTGCAACAGTGAAGGCCACGCAGAGACCGGCCGTTACTATATAAGTGGTCAATTTGAGTACTGTAACATAAAACATAGCCCTAAAGTAATAAAATATGGTGAAGTGATTATGAACACCCAAGTGAAGAAGTATGTCCGAATAAGTAATGACTCAGAGCATGTCTCAGCAAAAATAAGATACATTAGGTTAACCGGTTTTGATGTAACTCCTGAAAAGTTTACATTGCATCCACACACATCGAAAAGATTAACTGTAGCGGTGAAGCCTACGTGTCTAAAGGTTGGAAATACACTTGTGTTCAAAATAAGAAACTTTCATGATGTAACTGATGAGAGGCCGTTTGAAGACGAAAACGCTAACGATAATTTTTTAACTTACACCATCACCACGGAGTCAAATGTTATTTATCATAAAAATCCGAAAAAAATATTTGTAGAATCATTACATAAAATTGAAGAGAAAAACCCAAACTATACTTACATTGACGAAGAGTTAGAGGTGCGCTTAAAAAGAAATAAAACAGCACGCAAGTTTCTAGAAATTTCCAAATCCTCTTACGCCAAAAAACCGGTGATAGAACGATTTACTACTGGTAAAGATCAATGTTACCTTGATAACTCATATATACCGAAGAAAAACTTTTGCCAAAATATTAAAAAGAAAATGACTACATTTGATCTTTTAGACGTTATTTTTACACCTTTTTTGACAAATTTTGGTAGAGTCGGCTTAAACACTTACTGCGATAATGAAATTACAATAAAAAATAATACAACAACTGATATTACGATTAAATTGCTTAGAGACGAATGCATTCTCTATACTAATGATAAAATTGCTGAAATTACAATAAAATTAAAATCTATGACGGAGACCAAAATAACAATATTCTGTTTAGGATTCGTCGAAGGGAATTATAAAGGTACGTTTGAATATTCGATTAACAATAAATATCGTCGAAAATATCCATACAGTCTTCAAGTAGGCAATCCTACATTGATGATAATGGACAAAAATTTGAAGTTCGGTATGGTTACAACAGAAGGTTTCATTACGTCTGTACCAGTAAGGATATACAATTACTTTAATTTAGAAGTCGATTTTAGATGGGATGAACTTACTGCAGAAATACCTTTTGATATTATTCCTTTATGTGGTACAGTTCCAAAACATGCATGTAAGATATGTGATGTAATATATGCTGCAAAACCAACTAAATCCAAAGTACATGAAGTCGAATTTGTATCACAAAGCAAAACTACAAAAATTATTCCGGTTGAACTAAGTATGGTTACACGTAAACTTTCAATAAAATTTTTACAACAAGCAGTGCTCTTCAAAGATATTCCTCTTAATTTGGAAACTGTTGAAAAAGTTAAGTTTGAAAACTCGTCACGTGAAATATGTACTTTTCATGTTTTGGAACCTCTTCTACCTGGTATACAAATAGAACCGATGAGTGGAACGATTCGACCAAAAACCGTCATTACATTCAAAATCATTGTGAAAATACCATGCATATTAGAATTTGCTTTCGATGTATTCGTAAAGATTAATAATAAAGAAAACGTAATATTGCCAATAAGTGGAAACGTTGTCGAACCAAAACTATTAATACATCCTAAAGTTATTTATATGGCACGTGTGCCTTGTAATATGATCACTTATGTTCCTGTAACATTTCAAAATACGATTGCTTTAAAATCAGTTGTCGAAATCCTAGATACGGGTGATGAAAATATTTTTGATGTTTATATTGCTCAAGGAAATGAAAAACAAAAAGTTTTTCAATTTGTAATAGAAGGAGGACAGACTAAAACAGTTTTCATAAAAGTGTGTGATATATTTAGAAGAGAATATGACATGTTTATACCATTTAAAATAAATGAGCTATTAGGCCCGCCAAACCAAAATACTTTATCTACGGAACTACAATATTACATTGGTGAATACGAACAGTAAGTTTGTTTTATATAAGTCAACCATATGTAGTAGTCAGTAATAGCTTATTAAAAACTTTTGTCATTTTCAGATCTTATGAAAATAACTATAAAGTCAAATTGAAATCGTTAAATAGGGACATAAGCTTTTGTCGTATCGTAGGCGTCATAACCGTGCCTTGGATAGAGTTCTCACTTGACAAATTTGAAGTTGATTACATTCACAATGATAAAAATACATTAGAGTTTACGATGTGTAATGTATCTAAATATTATCTTCATATCACTATCCAGACATCAAAACTAGCACCAAATTTTACTCTTGATATACATACTGAAGGAAATCAATCAATTATAACTGAGGCTAATATCAAGTTTGAATTGGATATAAAATCGAAAGTTATTTTAACGCTAAAGTTTCATCCGAAAGGACACGGTAGATTTGTGTCAACGGCTCTACTATATTTAGATAAGCATTTGACGATACCTTATTTTAATTTAACTTTCATAGGCAAAAGACAAACACCGTTAATGACCCCTAGTGTATACAGAATTATATTTCCTCCAACACATGTAGGACGAGAAATTTGTCGTTTAATCACTGTTAAAATGGAAGGGCAATCTGAGCAAGACTTATTCTCTTGTGTTTCAAAAGAGGAACCAAATTTAATTGTGAAAATTATGGAAGCTAAGATATTAGAAGAACTAGAAGAATTCTACACCATACTAACAGTAAAAATAAGTGTTTGCTGTCAAGTTACTTATGCACGAAATATAACATTGAACTTTAATCATGAAAATGGTGCTGGATGTGATATTGAAGTTAGTTTTTGTTTCACATATTGTCCTTTAACATTACATACAGAAACATTTGTAAAAGCAGAAGAAAACCCATACCCTTATTTTCCATTAAACACACAATGCGAGCTTTATGAATATTTAGAATATTGTTCGAAATTCCTCGAAAAGTGGATGTTTCAACAAGGCTTCCGCAGAGACTTGTATCCTTCAATTCCCGATACGTTCCATGCAATTTCATCTGCGATATCGTCCGTGCCAAGTAACATAAAATCCAAAGGAATTAACGTGTCCTACTTAAACTTTGTTAGAAGAATCGCGGGACCTTTAATGAAACATATACGCAAAATATCGTGAGTATTAAGGCTAAGTTTTTTTTTATTTCCCGTACTATTAATAATTAAAGCTATTTTCACCACCTTATTATCACTGTTTTTCTTATTCCAGAGTAACGGGCGTTGACGAATCATTTAAGTGTGTCAAAGAAATTCATGATACTTACCGTGAAATCATATATTTGTTAAGAACTCGCGGAGCACATTTATGGATTTTACAAGCGAGATTTCTTTTAAGTTACGATCAATTCGTAATTTATTCTGAAAATGTTACTCCAAAATGCAATGCTGATATTATATTGACCCAGGAACTTTTAACTGATACTGAGTTATTTAATAGACTAAATAAACAAAGTTGGATCGACTTCATTTTGCAAAGTTACAAAGTATTTGTGATGGACAGTTGTTTTTTTGAATGTGTTTGTGTAAGTTCCCAACCTAGGGATATCGTGAAGGTTCTAGTTGACTGGTATAATGAACAAATTATAAGTCAACATCAGAATTTGCGAGGTAACGCAACACCAATAAAAGTCATCTCAAATTTAACGAAAGATCTGTCGGACGGCATTGCTTTAGTATCAACTATTTTAAATTACTGCCCATTTCTGAAAGAACATTTTGCATTATTTTGCGAAGTAAATGATGAATCCAGAGACGGTAATATTATTCATAATGCATGTTTAATTATTGAGGCAATGAACTATCTCAAACTTTATTTTCCTCTAACGAGTGTTGATTTATTGAATCCAAATTTCTTGCAAATGTTATTTTTATCAATTCACCTCTATGTGACACTGCCTATGTTCAAACCAAAAGATATTATCAGTTTCAATCCACCTCTATTACGGAGTTCTACTCGTCAAGTAGCTATAAGCCCGTCAAGTCAGGAATCACTCATGTTTAATTACATTGTTCTAAACAATATAAGAAACAATTTTATTGTTGAAAAAGCAGCCTCGGGTGATAATGGAAAAAAAATATTTTTGAGTGTAAAATTCATAGCCAACTTTGTTCAAGACGAAAACTCTATACTCCTTGTCCACGGATATAACAAAACAAGAATTTTTGACACGTATATCTTATTTACCCTCCACGCCAGCATTGGGGCATTAAATCCTTTTAGGAAATGTAAAGTTACGGGACCTTTATATAGACCAAATAAAGTAGACGTGTTGGTCTCATCACCTTTTCAAACAAGTGCTATTTTTCAAGTATATCTGACAGATATCGAGCCCTCGATTCCTGTTATTTTTGAGGAAGAATCTAAATCTAAATTTTATTTAAGACGTCTCAACCTTACTGATAAAGAAATTAATTTGACTGGGTTGCCCAAAGAAACTGGACAAGAAGTCATTGAACACAAGCTATTCATGCAAATGATTTGTCTTAGCACTCAAATAGGAAACTCGTGGGTCTGGTTCAGGAGTGAAATAGGGGAGTTTTTTATAAGAATTACAACGCAACCACGCTGGGATTTGCCTGTCGATACTTTACAGGTTAAAGTTCGCACTTGGCCAATGGACCCTTGTAGCTGTGGAGAGTCTTGCGAATGCTACAGAACCACTGTGCTGCTTATACCGCACCGCAACGAGTTGATGGTCAAATCACTTCGGTATGCTCTAGTGGAAAATGCAACTGAGGTCATGATGCAAGTTTTTGATCAATTGATTGGTGAGTACTTTCTTACTTTAAATTTTTTCTGTGACTTAAATATTTTTATTTTATTTTTATTTGACGTTCGGTGAATCATCATCGTAATCGTAACCACTTTGTCCATCAACATTGATGAACGTGGCCGCCTAAATAGAGCCTGTTCCTTAGAATGTGCATCGCCTGCTGCGTAGGTACCTACTGCCTACTATATTTACCTTTACCTTTACCTTTACCTTTTCACAGAATCAACGACAGGCAAAATAATTTTGGGTATGTTGCTATCAGAAGGTGGTACCAATATGTCGGATGTGCATCACATGTTGCGCAGTGAAACGAGTTTCCGTATAAGTTCCCGCTCTCTACTCCCGCGGGTAGACCGTGTCACGCTGGCGCATCACACCGCTGCACTCCTCCCATTGGCTGTCACTTTACCACCCTTGGATACGATGGAAAAACACTCGATCGTATTCACTTCCGATTGCGGCATGGACATACGCACATACAGAATCGTTTTCATAAAAGCATCGGAAAACGATGAGCTCTCTAATTCACTTACGTAAAAAATGTTATAAGAGGACCTATTTTCATACAATTAATTTGAAAACTCCTCTCATCGTCAATACAGGATTTATTTTTACTTAATTGATTTAAATAATTTTGAATTTGAGATATACATATGTTACTTAATATAATATTATGCTTTTTAAACACTTTTTTGTTGACTGTACTTGTTTGCTACGGTCCCGGAGCCGCAGCCGGCCCGTGGTTGTTATTTTTTTAGAATAAATATTAGTATAATTCATTATTATTGATATTATAAATGGATTTTTGATTATTCAAATAAATTAGCTCTAGTTTTTGTTGATATCTAAAAAACCCTGATTTCGTCACTGACTCGCTGATGATCATCAAAATTCTTAGGGTATCTCCTAACGTCTTAGATAGCTAAAATTTGGTATGTAAGCTAGTATTAGTACACAAAACACAAACAACAAAAAAATTATAAAATTTAAATTTTAAAATTATAACTTTTATCCCCAACCCCTTAAACTAGGGGATGGAAGTTTGTATGAAACTTCCGAAATTTTGACTTACAAAAAGAAATGAAATCCCACCAAAAACATTTTCATGTAAGGTAAGACGAGACCATATTTATGACTCACACTGTCAAAAAGTTATCAAATCTCATGTAGAGCCAAGCTTCTAACTCTACACGCCCTAACTTTACAAAGCCTAACTTCACAAAAGGGCAAGCAACTTACCCAACATAGTCAAGTCAGTTTGGTATTCTAAACACCTCGTCCATCAGGACGACCAACTCAATTGTGTATTTACCCACACAATATTTTGATCAAAACATTATTTTATTTATCGGTTAGATTTTTGCTTATTTCTGTTTTTTTTTTTTTTTTATTAAAGTAGGTACCTATAGGTAGTTTACTTTATTTGTATTTCAAGGGAATGCCGCTGGCGCCTAAAACACAGTTTCAACTAGTTTGGGCGCTAATGGTTAAAGTAAATAAACTTACTATAATAATTATTAAAGGTAGTAGAAAGATAGATATTTCAAACAGGGGTAAATTTTGTTAAATAATCGTATTAAATCGGCGACAACCGGAAGTGAACGATTCCCATGACGAAGTGGATTGCAATTGCCGGAACGCATCGGAAGTGAATATTGGGAACGGTGGTCGGTAACGATTGCCGCGATGCAGTGCCGGTACCGCCTTCGGTAGCGTCGCCTTGACTGCCTTTTCCGAGCCACTCAGCCGTGTGATTCGTGTCACCCTTTCTGGCAGAGCCACCGTTGCCACCAATACGGATGAGTAGTTTGGTTCCGGATTACGTATAGAAAATTGATCGCCAAATATTATAATAATTTGTCTGTATAGTTATAAAACAAAATAAAACTCTTTTACACCATATCGTATCTCAAAAGCAGTGAGATCTATTCGCTTGCAGAATTTGTTGTTAATTCAGCGCATGCAGATTCATGGAATTGAAAGTGTGGTGGAACCACATGACTTCACATGTCTATACCTACGTCTTTTGGCGAGAAATTTGTATGGTAGGTACTTTATACGCTTCAATTTCGAATGAAATTTTTAATAACAATAACGCTCTATGTATAATATATCTACGTATGCCTATGGTCTTGCCTAAAAATAAGGATATTTGGATATTTTTTCAATTTATCTCAAGACAAAGTTAAAAACCCAGTCATTTTTCCTAGGAAAGTTGTGTAAGACACTCTGTCTATTGTGTAACAAGTGTTTAGCTGCTGTAGCTCTAGCTATATAGCTAGGTATATACCTAGCTGTCATCGTTACATCTTTGTAGGCGAAGACATATGTACTTAAATAAAAAACTATGCAATAAAATTAACTAACTGACTCATGTACCTACTTATCTACAGTTTAATTAACTAGGAAACGTTCAGATTTAAACCTTGAAATTAGGTACACTGGACTTATCCAATTTCCTATGAATATCCACTTCACAACACACAACACACAGATCTACTTGATCCCACACTAAGCTATAAGCTTGTGTCGTAGAAACCAAGAAAGCGTGGTTTAAACTACATATTAACTACATATATATTATAATATATATATATATTATTAAACCACGATTTCTTGGTTATATACACGCCCAGACTGGAAAATGGAACCCTGTGTTCATCACGCAAAGTCTACCCCCACCGGGAACCGAACCCGGAACCCCTTGATTAACGGGCAGGCATGGTGACCTACTGCGCCAATCGGGTCGTCATGAGGTATAAGTTGTACGAGTGAAGCGTTATACCTAGTTACCAATTAATTATGTTGAAATATTGTTAAATTATTATGCTAGTTCTAATTTTATAGATATTCTAGCTGTGCCTCGTGGTTTCCTTCGAAAATTTCGGAATTCTCGCAGGAACTCTGATAAAAGTAGCCTAAGCATATAGAATTATTCATATAGAATTATGTATTATTTATTGTTTTTAGTATACAATTATTTTACGTATAAGTATCTGTATGTTATAGTTTACGTAGTTTCTGTTCTTTCTCGTATCTGTATATCAGTATTTATATATTTTTGTTATTATTGAAATGTATTATGTAGTTATTAATGCCGCACTATCTACCTTTCTTTTTACATCTCTCTTTACCGGAGGAGGCTGCCTATAAAAAAATTGCTATCAGCAATATAGGTCGCCTCATTGTACATATCCATGTGTTTCTGTGTTTTTGTAAATTTTGTGTCTTCTACTGTGTGTGCAATAAAGTATATTTGATTTGATTGATTTGATTTGATTTGAGATTAGCCGGAACAAATGAGACTGACAGATAAAAAAATTAAGAAGTGTATACTTTTACATCATGTTTTTTAGCAAAAAGCTGTTAGTAGGTACCTATGTTTTCACTATAACAACAGACACTTGCATTCTATTTATATGTGAATAGATGAAAACATTATTTTTACTTTATGAATTATAGAAAGTAATGATATGTTGCTGAGGTGAAAACTTCTCGTTTTAAGAAAAGCGTGCCTTAGGTCACTCACGAAGCGTGCTGCGCTAACTACTAAGTACCTAATTTTTGTTACCCAAAGTTTCATTTTTACCATGTCGTCTTTGCATTTTTTTACGGAGTTCAAAAAAGGAAGATTCTTTGTTTTCTTCATGTAGATTTTGCATATTCACAAAAATATTTAATACGTAGCTGTATCTATCATTTTTTCGTTGACAATTTTTCTCAAAAAGATTAGATACCTACTCATCATATTTCGTTTGCTCTTATTCACCGTTTAATGATAAAATTCTAAAATGTTATTGTCTCTCCAGTTGCAGTTAACATAAAATAATAACAACTGCAGCAACTGGACCAACACTCAAGGCACTGTAGAAAGCTGACGTACCACTATAAATCCACTTCCCGCCAGTTCTTTGCACCATTGTTTCTTAGATCGTCTTCCAAGACTCAAGTGTTCAACCTACTTGTTTAAATTATTTGCGTATAAATTACTCTAATCATATTGGATTTAACTATCTCGTTTCAGTAAAAATAAATTACAAAAACAATTAAAAAAAAAATAGTGTTAGTGCAAAATGGACACCCAACAGTTCCGTGAATTTGGGAAAGCAGCTATAGACTTGCTGGCTGATTACATGGATAATATAAGAAACAGGTAATTAAAAATTATTGATTGTTGAAAATACACCAACTACAAATTCTAATATAAATTTGGTTTACTAACTCTATAGAGAATGATAGGTAGGACCTATACAGAGCGTACAGAGAGATGTATTTGTGAGTTTGTGATGTTGTAGGGAGTAATCTCTGGATCTACTGAACCGATTTTGAAAAAAAAATCACTTGGGTATTGGAAGCTACGGTAGTCCTGAGTGACATAGGGTACTTTTATCCAGAATTACCGAAGTTACCGCGGGTGAAACCGCGGGGGATAGCTAGATAATATATTATCTAGTCTAGACTATATTGGTAAAGTTTGTAAATTTTGAGTTTGTGAAGTTGTAGGGGGTAATCTCTGGATCTGCTGAACCAATTTTGAAAATTCTTTTACTTATAGGAAGCTAGAGTGACATAGGGTACTTTTTATCCCGCAATTCCCACGGGAACTCCGAAGTCACCGCGGGTGAAACCCCGTGGGATAGCTAGTTTATTATAATTTTAGACAAAACGTCTTTCGGTTCAGCTCTCTTTATTCACTGTCAGTTAATCGTCAACAAATCTAAGAAAATCTATTATAATAATGTAATACCTAGGTACGTATGTTCAATTTTATACCTCTTCTAGGTATTTATTTATTCTAGTGTTATTACGTATATAAGGCATAACACGTAAGATACCTATAGAGGTTTCCTACTAGCTGTTAAATCCTATACCTAGTAGATTAAACTTTATTGTTCTAAACCCGCTTTTTATGATCCGATTGTAATGAAACCAAAGCGCAGGTATAAGGCAACGGTGAAATTTTTCAATTCCGTCTGAGAATTCCGGGATAAAAGTACCTACCTACCTACTCTGTAACTCAGGAACACTGTAGCTTCATATTGGTGATTTTTTTTTAATATCGGTCAATTGGGGAATAAACACAAATGAGTTAGTAATTTATTAATTACATACAAACGTACAAAAAATATTGTTTATCATTAATAATATTAGTATAGATATATTATACATATACCAGCTGTTCCCGTTACTTCTTCCGCGTCAATTTTGGCATTCCCTCGGAATCTCCTAACATGATAACTATCTATGAAATGAACCATTATCTCGACAGTTAGGCAGGCGCACAGTATTGAGAACAAAGACATTATGAGAGAATTATAAGAGATAGTCTTTTAATATCTTTGATTGTGAATTATGAACTCAAACGGTCGGGTTGTTCAGAAGTTCACAGACACTCACACTAATAGAGACTATAATAACTCAACCACAGCACACCGTCACTTATCGGGTTCAGCTTTGTAGTTTTCGTTTTTTGATAATATACCAACATAATGTATATAAATATTAGAGGTTACTCCAATGTACCTACCGACAACCAAATTTACAGCTGTAGGTACCGGGTAACCGCTTCATCCGGTACAGGCCACACGGTCAATCGCCGAATTTCAAAACCATGCAGTCTTTTGCATAACATCATCAATAATCATCAACAAAATCTTTCACGAAGCTTCGTTCTTTATTTCCTCTACCTAATTATTTAATTATAATTTTTGACTAAAAGCTGTAATTAGATACATTGGTGTATTGAATTTGTATCTTTCGTACGCTGTTGGTTTTACCAATAAATTAGTAGGTATAGGTAGGTACATAATTCTAAAGCGACACCATATTATAATATTAATTTGTAGGTATCTACTAATTAATTAATTAGTTATCTAAGTGCGAATTCTTTAAAATCTCCTACTTAATTGAAAAAACTCATCATAGAAAATAATCATAGTCACGAGATTATCTAGTTAGTTAGCTATACACAAAGGAAAAAATTCTAGTTTAAGGTAATAAAGTAGGTATCTTATACCTACCTAGTAACAACAGTTAGCATGATACTTATAATTTATGCACTTCTGTTCGAAATCTATAGGGTAAAACCCGGATAGTTGCCACACTTTTCGAAATAGTTTTATATCTCCCGGTACATAAATCAAAATATTTTATTTTTTAAACTGGCAAGTACTTTGGTTCTTTATCTACAAATTTATTAAATGTAAAAGACATTATCTTTGAAATTTCCAGAGTATTAGCGATTTCTACGGACCTCTACTTTTTGTGACATCTATCCCATATATGGGATAGTTGACTAGTCCATATAAATTACATTTAGGATAGACGCCCCGTCGGGAAACAAGGCATCTATCCCGAAAAATCTTTGATCTCACCTTGCGTTCCCGTGCAATCGCACAGAGACATGAGATGCGGTCCACTTAATAGTAGTTGGAAAGTCTTTTGATAGATAAATAAAATAGCACGCGATTCATCTGCGAAACTAGAGTAATTACGATCGGGGCAACTATACCCCCAGGGCAACTATCCTGGTTTTACCCTACTAATTCCCGCGGTTTCATCCGCGTTAGTTTCGGAAATCCCGCGGGTATTCCGAGATAAAAGTACCTACTTACTACCCTATATTTTTTTCTGTACCTACAACGTGTAAGCAAAATTTCGTGGCGATCGGTTGCTCAACCATGGCATGGTAGCCATGAAAGCGTAACAAACAAACAAACTCACTTTCGCATTTACTTATAATATTAATAAGGAAGTAAGGATAAGGATTATAGATAGAGGTAAAGTTTGAGTTTGTGAGTTTAGTAGAGTAGGGGGTAATTTCTGGATTTACTGAACCAATTTTGATTTTTTTTACCAATAGAAAGCCACGTTATTTGTGAGTGTCATAGGCTATATTATATTGTAACCCGGAATTCCCACGAGAACTCCGAAATTACCGCGAGTGGAACCGCGGGGAACAGCTAATCTATTCTAAATTTGTGAGTTTGTGAGGTTGAAGGGGGTAACTAATATCTGGATCTATACTAAACTGATTTTGAGAATGCTTTTACCAATAGAATGCCATGTTATTAGTGAATGTCATGGGTTATATCCTAGTACTCCGAAATTCCCGGGGAATTCCGAAATTACCGCGGGTGAAACGGCAGGGAACAGTTAGTATTAGATTAAGAGAAAAATATATTTATTGAAAACTGTAGTTCGTATCGCAAGGAACAAAATCACATTTTTTTCTCATCGAAGCGCTATTTGTTTCAAATCGCGACGCACAGACGCTGTATGTATCTAATATTAATTGTGGTCGAATGAGGCAAGCAGTTTGTTTAAGTTAGAGTTTCTCTAAAAAGAAGATAAGTTTCAATTTGAAATTATTTTTAAGTTTAATTTCTTTTATAATATAAATCTATTTTTGCTTCTCATCGAATATTGTACGTATGTATGTAGAGAGAATATTGCGTAAGTTCATTACAGCGCATTTAGCTACCTAAGTTTTTGATGACCATAAAAAAAAAGTTTATCTATGTTTATGCATTTAACAAAAAAGACCGAGCAGATCATCGATCTCATATAAAAATACCTAATATTATATCTCATCTTTTTATATGAGATCGATGGAGCAGATTCACATAAACGACTTCATTCGAAGTGAACTAAACCGATGTGACTATAACTATCGAATAAAATAAATTGTTTATTACAGAGACGTGCTGCCTTCCGTCGAACCAGGATATTTGATCAAGGAACTACCAGAAAATGCGCCAGAAGAGCCTGAAGATTGGAAAAACGTGCTTGAAGATTTCAACAATACGATAATGCCAGGCGTTAGTACAATAATGTTTAATATTATCTACGTAGGTACCTACTTATATAACGTGAAAATTGTAGAGATAACTTTATTATTTCCTACCAATTTGAAGAAATGTAGAGGAATACCGCAGTCATCCATTGCTAGCCAAAGTTTTGCTTGATCTTAGGCCTTTGTGTTATTGTACTTACCTATACCTATTGAAGTAAATTATTTTTTTTCGTGGACTTTATACCTACTGAATTTTGCCAGTTTAAAGTATAATAAGTATCTTAATGTATATTTTAGCATCGTTATAGGTTTAAACTTGCAAACCATGGTGCAAAATCGTTCTCGGAGCACAAGGAGGACATCAAAGAAATCAGGTCGCAACATCATTTAAACGTATCTTCATATCCGATAGGTACAGTACCTGCCTTAACACAGCAAAATCCATTTCTAACATTTTTTAGCTAAAATAATAATTGACAGAATGGATGGCAGCAGCGGCGACAGTTCTCGCCAAAAAATCCTGTATTGAAGTTATATTTTTTTGTTTTCAGGTAACGCACTGGCATTCGCCTCGGTTCCACGCGTTCTATCCCACAGCATCATCTTGGCCGAGCATTGTTGGAAATATGCTTAGCGACGGCCTAGGAGTCATAGGATTCTCTTGGGTTAGTAGGTATCGTTATGTATTGTACCTACCTTTTACTATTCTATTATGGGGTCATCAGATGCTGCTGAAGTCCCTGTAACGTACAGTGCTGTCGTATACTCGGTATACTTACCGACTTTTATCGCAACTGAAACATGGTCAACGAGACGGGTCTTTGATTTTAAGCTATGTAGCCGAATCACAAATACCTAATTTCATGCATCCACCGCCACTTACGATATCTTTAAGAGATTAACATAATAGGTATGGGTCTGTTTCCGTCGCGCACCGTTCCGTTTGGTCGAGTTCCGTTACCAAGTCACCTCAAATTCATTTTCACTAGGTCCTTTTTTGGATTTTCTTGAAAAATGTTGAACAGAACCACTTTTAATTTATAAGTGATCGCCTATAAGTCCTGCGACTGATCATTTCGGTTCAAAGGGTCGATCAACCGCCGTATGCGCTTGTCAAACAGCAAAAGTTGAAACCTCCACTCTACTTTGGCATTTGCGATTTAAATCACCTACGGCTCAGTAGATCGATTTGTTGTTTACATGCGGCGGAAGTCGGCTTGTGTAAACCCCGCATAAGACATGATTGGTTGAGTTGATTGATATTTTTCCAGATAATGGTAGAGAATGCCGCAAGGCAT
Organism: Zygaena filipendulae; assembly: GCA_907165275.2. Lineage (NCBI taxonomy): Eukaryota > Metazoa > Arthropoda > Insecta > Lepidoptera > Zygaenidae > Zygaena > Zygaena filipendulae. Next base: position 9,292,986 of record OU015649.1, read on the forward strand.
TAAGTTCGCCATTTGTACACACTGTGCAATAAAGAATAAATAAATAAATAAGTAAATAAATAAATAATTTTTTGTCTGATTAACTAATAAATTAAACGCAACCTTACCTAGGTCATAAGCTGGACATTGCAAATTATAAAAACGCAATAATTACCTACTTATAATAAAAGCATCAATTAGTAATGCAAACTGACTGCAAAATAAGCTACCTATACGCTGATCGCACGGACTGAACGTTAGCGGAAAAATAGATAGGTACCTAACTAGCTACTTAATGCCCATTGTTTGTCTAATAACTAATAGGTATCTATCTAATTGCGATTGCATTGGAATCTACCTAATGGATGTACTTAATTTTGTTTATATGCATTTCAAATTATATTATATTAGTTATGCCACTTTTTCACATTAGGTTTCATCCGCGTGAGTTTTGGGATCAAGGACCTTTGCGGACGCAAGCAGAACAATCCGCCAAAGTTTCACCACAATCGGACCAATGGTTTCGAAACGCATAGAAGACAGACATACAAACATTCATTTTTTATTTATAAAAAAGATTAACTTTCTTAGAATTATTTTAAAGAACTTCTAAATCTAACAGATGTCAAGCCCTGCATGCACAGAACTTGAGGTTGTCACGATGAACTGGCTTGGAAAGCTACTCGGACTTCCTGCCGAATTTCTTAACAGCTCAGAGGGTCCAGGAGGAGGAGTTATTCAGGTATTCCTTAATCTTGAATATATACGCGAAACTTAAGGCCAGCAGGGCAATTATGTAACTTTTGTTGCTATCATATTTCAGTTTCAATCAGAAAATAGCAGTTAATCATGTTTGGACAGCTACAACTTTTGAAATACTTTGATTTTGGTTCATTGCCAGAAATTGTAGGTGTCAAAATCAGCATAATATTCTGATTGCAGCCGAAAAATTATGAGAGCAAAAGTTACATAATAGCCCCTCAGGCCTCACCTCTTTTGAATATATTGTAAAATTCATTAAAAATTACATTCTATATAGAAAGAGTATGACGAATAGGTACACTCGTAACCTCGATGTCAAACGCTATAAAACACGTTATGTTTCATTTTGCTTTATCTTAAGAGAAAAAAAACAAAGTAAGTTAAAAAAATATAAATCATGTCATTTCAACTGCCAATTTTTCAGTTGCCCTCAAAATGAGATAACTACCGTCGCGCACATATAGGTACATATATATTTTTCTTTGTTCTAATATGAACGTAGTGAGGTAGCCGGTAACGTATCATTTGTAGGTAATTTAAATCGATACGCATCGGGCTGATAGTTTTAGGAATAAACTGCCTTTACTTAAATGTCAATGTTTTCCAGGGATCTGCAAGTGAAGCTACATTGGTAGGACTTCTGGTTGCGAAAGATAAAACCGTACGAAAATTATTGAAGACAAATCCAAGTCTTGACGAAGGTGTAATTAAATCTAAGCTCGTTGCGTATACTTCAGATCAATGCAACTCGTCCGTAGAAAAAGCTGGATTGTTAGGCTCGATGAAAATGAGGTTACTAAAATCAGACGCTGACGGGCGTCTCCGTGGGGAAACACTAAAGAAAGCATTTGAAGAAGATTTGGCTCAAGGTCTAATACCATGTTACGTAATTGCAAATCTCGGAACAACTGGAACTTGCGCATTTGATCCCTTACATGAACTTGGACCTGTGTGTAATGAAATGGATGTGTGGTTGCATGTAGATGCTGCATACGCTGGAGCTGCATTTATTTGCCCCGAATACAGAGTGATGATGAAAGGTGTAGAGTTTGCAGACTCTTTTGATTTTAATCCGCATAAGTGGATGCTTGTGAACTTTGATTGTTCGGCAATGTGGCTTAAAAACGGACATGATATCGTCAATGCGTTCGACGTCCAGAGAATTTATCTACAAGACGTTAAGACTAATACGAAAATCCCCGATTATAGACACTGGCAAATGCCTCTCGGCCGTAGGTTCCGAGCTCTCAAATTGTGGACTGTTTTAAAAATATATGGCGCTGAAGGAATAAGAAGTTTCATTAGAGGACACATAGGTCTCGCTCAGTATTTTGCTAAGCTTATGCGAGACGATGATAGATTTTTGGTTGAACCAGAACCTTCAATGGGCGTAGTATGTTTTAGATTAAAGGATGGAGACAATGCTACGCGTACGGTTTTAGATAACTTGACTAAAAAGAAAGAAATTTACATGGTTGCGGCAAACTATAGAGGCAGATATATTATCCGATTTGTAGTTTGCTCAAGAATAACGACGAAAGGTGACATCGAGTTCAGTTGGAATAAAATAAAAGAAGAAGCTAATCTTATTTGTTCGGTTAAGAAACAGACAAAGCAGCAAATACGGCCCATTGCCTAAAATAAAAATAAATTTGTATCAACTTACATGTTAGATAGAAACTGAAAGGTCATTCCCAGGCACAGAGGAAAAATATTCCCATCCGAACCTGTTACTTGTGGCCAGTGCGACGTTTTATATCAATATCCGTATAAATTCCCCATTCACCCGTTGGGACATTCGAGGCGGGGACAAGTGGGAATGAACCTGATAAATAGCAGAGATAAAAACAAACAATCAGCCGTTTGCCTTTATGATTAACAGCATTTCACTGAATGCATGTGAAATGCATATGTGCGGTAGGTACTAACATTTTTTTTGTTTGTCTGTTTGTTCAGGCTAATCTCTGAAATGGCTAAATCAATTTTAACGGGACTTTCACTGGAAGATAGCTGATGTTGTAAAGAGTAACTTAGGATACACTTTTATTATAGAAAAAAAAGTTCCTGCGGGAATTCCGAAACCCACGTGGGTAAAACCGCAGGGCCCAGCTAGTTTATATTAAGTATCGTAGTTTAGTATTTAACTATGTTATATAGTTAATATTTATAGATAAATAAAGAAACTAACACTCTGTTTTTAGACTTTCTATTACATTCCTACCTTATTCCTATACAATAAGTGTAGACTATAGAGCAAGATACCGAGGAGATAGGTACGTGGAGGTCTTCGGGGGAAGCCCCTGAGAAGGATGCCCACAGATGTTTGCTACGTGATGATGGTGACTACTGTACCAAACAGGCATATTTTTAACAGCATTAGCCCGCATCGAACAATAAGTAAACGGGTGCGTGTACACTGTACACGCGGAAGTAAAACTCTTAAAAAAACCTATGATAGATAATTAATTAGGTATTATATTTAAAAGTTTTATAAATAAACACATTCATATTCACACTTATTGAATTAATGTAGGTATACCTACTAGCTAATGAATAGGTAGAGTCTACTGACAGAAATATCAAATATACCTACAAACACTTGTCAGTCTTTGTATAATATTACTATAGTCAAAGATTGTTTTTGACTCATAACATGTCAAAACGTGCATATTGTAATCACAAAACCGCCATGATTTTGATTGCAATGGGAAAATGATAGAAATAAAAGTTACATACCTACCTAGTAGTATAGCCCCTCAGCGAAACTCGCAACTAAATCAAACCAGGCTCGCAACTAAATCAAATGTTAAATTATTAGCATTAGTAAGGATACCTAGTAAATAAAACAACCTGATTTTAACAAAACTATTCCTTTGTGTCTGTATTACCAATTATAATAAAAACTCTTTGATATAATTTGTATCAAATTCTATAATAATCAAAGCCAGTATAGATAAGCAATAGGAATCTCAAAACATGTTACGCACAAGGTAATCAAATCCCTGAAGCTAAAGTTAAGCTTGAACAGTATATTTTATGAGAACAGTACATACACTAATCACAATTATTATTACAAGCATTAAATAGAGCCAAAACTGTCTACCAATACTTAACTTTCGATGTTATGATGTCTTCCATCTAGGAAATCACCAGCACCACTGACCCGATCCTTTGTTGCTGCCATTATGTAAACATGTTCTCCCGCGCGTTTTTCCCGCTATCTCAAATAACATTTTATTTACTCTACAGTCTATGAATTCACAATGTTGCCAGTTATTAAATATGAATTGGCCATGGAAATACAATTTAAATCACTTTAATAAACATTGGTATAATTATTTAAATTAAGAATCACAATACATAGCATAAGAATCATAATAATATTAATCAATTTTAATATATTAGTACAGAATACCTAAATCACTATTCACACTCGCCCATCCTGACATCTTTGCGACCCTGCAAAGTAAAAAGGTTTTGTAAAAATAATTTCACTTTATCTAAATGTAACACAAATTCAAACCATGATTCTTTTTTTATCCAATCCATGTTACTAAGTTCCACCAACTTCCACTTAACTTCTATCCATTATCCATAATAAGATTTTATTTTATTCCTTAATAACCAATAATATTAATAATAATGTTTAGCATTGAACCATTTATCAAATATTTTATCTGCGGACTCGCTTAGACGATTACGTAATTTTCTTCCAAGTTCCAACTGCTACTAAAGTTGCGTTAGCACAATCACTCCTTTTACCAATGATCGACTATGCCGATACCTGCTTTACTGACATTAGCGAGGAGCAGCTAAATAAACTTGAGCGCCTCCAGAATCTATGTATCCGGTTCATATTTGGTCTACGCAAATATGACCATGTCTCCGAATTTCGTACCAAGCTCAAGTGGCTTCCGATTTGCCTTCGCCGGAATGCGCATGTCCTCTTCCTTCTATATAGCATACTGCTCAATCCACCTTCCCCCAACTACCTAAAAGACCTCTTCGTATTTCAATCTTCTTCCCATAACCTGCCTGTTCGATCATCCCAGAACTTACTTCTTATGATTCCTGCCCCTAGAACCAACTTTTATGATTATTCCTTCTCTGTACAAGCAGTCCGCTTGTGGAATCCGCTACCTTTCAGATGCAGACTGGCCAACAGATACCTTCGCTTAATGAAAAAGAGACAAGTACTTGGGCTTCAATCAATCTAAACAATAACAGATCGACAACTAAAAATGCAAGAGTGGACTCAAAAGGGTATGCATAGACAACACCGGCAAAATTTGTGCAAGTCTAACGTCGATAAAGAAGCATCCAATGCCTGGCTTACTTGGGGCGAACTGTTTCCCGAAACAGAAGGATTTATGCTTGCCATTCAAGACCAAGTCATCGAAACACGAAACTACCAAAAGCATATACTAAAAGTCCATAATATATCAAATGACAGCTGCAGAAAATGTAACGGTGCCCCGGAAACGATACAGCATCTCATAAGTGTCTGCAAGTCAATAGTACAAAAAGATTATAAACACCGCTACGACCAGGTTGCTAAGATTATTCATCAGAAACTTGCAAGCAAATCTAAACTGAGGACGAATGAACCAATTTCTTATTAAAAATACATACCTGACAGTGCTCTAGGGAATTCAACCCACAGGCTGTAGAGCACAATATCTGAAAGCTTACAAAATATACTGACCTCAAAACGAAATAGCAAAAAATGTGGAAATTACAGAATATTACCTTCATCCCTGTTGTACTACCACCATCTGAAATCCCTTGTCAACTGCACCAACCCTTCGCTACCCTCCAATTACCTAGGTACACTTACATTATTATGCAGAAGGCGGTAATACTAAATACATGTCGAATCGTCCGCAAACTCCTCCAAACTGATGACCACACAACTCTTAATACTTCCACTTAAACTAACCTCCACTTGGCTTTGGCCCGTGGTTGCCAATTAATACCAGTCTAGCTGAGAAGAATTCAAAAATCCAAATTCCCATAATAATAATAATCCACTTCACAACACACAGATAAGCGTCTTGACCCCACACTAAGCTATAAGCTTGTGTCATGGCAACCAAGCAAACTTGGTATACCTATAGGTACTTACTACATATTATTACATATGTCCATATTACACTATAGATATAGTATATTATATATTCACGCCCAGACTGGAAAATATAATAATATAACAAAATAAAATATAAAAATACAATAATCTATACATACATAATAATACATAAAATTTATGTGTCTGTTTGTAACTCAAAATTAACAGCTTTTTAATAAATGCATAAATAATATGAAAATAAGTATAATTATAATATGGCACCTACTTATATGTCTGTCTGTTCCGGGTAATCTCTAAAACGGCTGGATCGATTTTAACTGGACTTTCACTGGCAAATCGTCAAAGTCAAATCATTTATTCAAATTTGGTCCATAATATGACTCTTTGACGTCAACATAATTACAGTTATTATGACAACACCCATAAAACATCCACCCTTCACAGCTTCCTAGCTGATGTTATAAAGAGTAACTTGGCTACATTTATTTCCAAAAATTAGTTCCTGTGGGAACTCCGAAATCCACGCGAGCAAAATCGCGGGGCACAGCTAGTAATCAATAAATAAATATATATATAAATAAATAAATTTATTTCACACTCTTTATCTCCATTATTTTCAACCATAATTTATAACCATTCATTATTATTCCATTATTTATAACCATTTTATTTTCAACCATAATTTATAACCATTCATTATTATTCCATTATTTATAACCATTTTATTTTCAACCATAATTTATAACCATTCATTATTATTCCATTATTTATAACCATTTTATTTTCAACCATTTTTTTTTTATCCAATTTATCCAATTATTCAAGTAATTCCATTTTTACCAATATTTTATTCATTTAGTCCAATTTATTCATTAATACCAGAGATCCATTTAATTATTCCATTTATTACTTTTATACCATTCATCACTTAGATAATCAACCACTTTTAACCATTACTTTAGTATAGGTACATCAGGTACATGACCATATATTCCAGTATTTAATTTTTGTACCTAATCCATTAGTAATTAAATCCAATAATCAAAATCGCTTTAACTAGTTAACCAGCTAGTTATTCCTTACACAATTGGTAGAGTAAATTCTTTTTCCCTCAAGTACCTAAAGTACCTAGATTAAATTGACATTGAAAGAACTTTATTTGACACAACACATAGGTACATTAATTTTTAAAAAAAGTATGAATAAGGGACTGCTTCCCAACCGCCAAACGATCAGAAACGTACCGGGAGATCGCAAGCGCACCAAACCCAAAATTAACTATAAATTCTTCTATGCTATCCACCTGACTCGTCTGTCGAGATTGTATCGGTCTCAGAGTCTATTTAGAACAATTGTATGTAATCTGACTATGCTTTGACACCTTATGGACAAGTTCTAGTTGAAGAAAAGAAAGAAGTCTATCCATTACAAACAACCAAGGAAACAAACAAAAATGGATCTTATGCCCTTATTGGCGCCTATCAGATAATATACGGAGGTAAAGTTATATAAGTTTGCAAACTTTGTAAGTTTGGATGTAGTGGGTAGTCTCTGGTACTACTGAACAGATTCTTAAAATTCCTTTATAAAAGATACTGACACAGCACAGGAGTGACACGTACTTTCCATTTTCAAACAAAGAATTCCTGCCGAAATATCAAAATTCACGCTGGGAAATTAGCGGGGAAACAGATATTTTAATAGGTTAGGTATGGATAAAAGTGAAATAGGCAATAAGGTAGGTACATTTTATCCGGATGTAAAGGAATTTCGCGGGTTGAATCGCGGGGGATAGTAGGCACCTAGCAGTAAAATATTACTTATCGTTGAAGGTAAATTATGATAATACTCTAAAACTGATTTTGTTCTCTATACGTATCTATTTAAGTATTATTAATGAATGTTGGCATATAATCAAAAAAGAAAACTGACTATTGTTTTAAACAAGATTCGAATTGAAAACTAACTTAGAGACCACACTTGAATCGCAACCTTTTAATGTGTTATACAAATGCATATTACGTTTAATTAAATTGTTTAAATTACAGGAGGATTACAGAATAATTTCACAGAAAGTACCTTTACCTATCTATTTTCTTCAAAGCTCAATGGTTAAATAGAGTTACTACTGCATTAATTAACATCAAGTTAAATATTGTGTAATTCCACTACAAATTATTAAGAAAGACTTACCGCTACCACAATAACCACGAGTATACTCCGCTACTAAGCGCACTAAAGAAGAAATGCTATAATTGAATACCCGCGCATAATCACACATTTTTAGACTTATAAGCATTGATATATTCCTATAAGAAAAAAATCTCCAGGACTTCAAACCCATTTACTACGAATTCTATCGACACCTGACCTTCATAATTTTATTGGACTACCTCCAAAACCTTTCACAAAAATATCTGATAGAAGCAATAAGACAAGTTTTAGCGAGCAATCTCGAGTATCTAAATTAACCCGTGTAATCGATATTGTCAGGGAATGCCTCTAAAATCTTTTGTTTCTATTTATGCCATGTAAATTCATAAGAACGCAAAGTCTTGTGCCACAACTTAGCCAATCCAGTCAAACGGGACTGCACATAATAACTTTTCCATCATCGTTCCAACCATGTATTGCCCTTAGATGTTCGATTTTATCAAGATTTTATTAAGCCATTGTAATACCGGCAATTCCGATTTCTCAAAATCGAATTCGGGAAAAATACGGGTTTAACCAAGACGTTACTATAATATGGAGCGATCCTACCAGTATCATCCAGTTGTGAAGATTCTTTATTTCTCACGGCCCGTGGAGAAGGCGTATCTCTAGGCCGCCATGGCGCCCAGGATCTGGAAGTGATCCATGAACGTCGTTTCGTTTAACAGGACTCCGAGAATGCTTTGGCTGCTTGAATCCTTAATAATCCCACTTCTGAAATGTTAAATTATTAGCATTAGTAAGGATACCTAGTAAATAAAACAACCTGATTTTAACAAAACTATTCCTTTGTGTCTGTATTACCAATTATAATAAAAACTCTTTGATATAATTTGTATCAAATTCTATAATAATCAAAGCCAGTATAGATAAGCAATAGGAATCTCAAAACATGTTACGCACAAGGTAATCAAATCCCTGAAGCTAAAGTTAAGCTTGAACAGTATATTTTATGAGAACAGTACATACACTAATCACAATTATTATTACAAGCATTAAATAGAGCCAAAACTGTCTACCAATACTTAACTTTCGATGTTATGATGTCTTCCATCTAGGAAATCACCAGCACCACTGACCCGATCCTTTGTTGCTGCCATTATGTAAACATGTTCTCCCGCGCGTTTTTCCCGCTATCTCAAATAACATTTTATTTACTCTACAGTCTATGAATTCACAATGTTGCCAGTTATTAAATATGAATTGGCCATGGAAATACAATTTAAATCACTTTAATAAACATTGGTATAATTATTTAAATTAAGAATCACAATACATAGCATAAGAATCATAATAATATTAATCAATTTTAATATATTAGTACAGAATACCTAAATCACTATTCACACAAACCAAGTTTGACTTTGACATTTTCTTAATTATTGCACGTTTTTTAAAAGTGCGTTTTTCTCGCTTTTCTGTTGGTCAACTTAAGTTATTTTTTATGTAGGTGTACATATATATTATTGCTATAACCAAAATAGTAATAACTCAAATCACACATTCAACTAAATCACAAGTAGCATGAAGTTAAATTCCAAAAGAAATCACTGGGTATTCGGTATTTTAATTCATTTGCGTAGTAGGTAGGTATAGTGCTTAGATATATAACTAAAGCTAAGTCGTCCTATACCGACCTACCTAAGGCTAATTGTATTAAGTTTATTAATTCAGAAAAGAGTCGCACTGAGGCAAAGGATGGTTGCTAAACACTAAATCAAACAGCATCCTAATTAGGATATCTGAACTTAGATGCTGAATGTGGTTTGATTGCTTAGATACAGTCTTTTTTATAACAAGACACTAAAGGCCATAGAGCACGTATTTAGGCATCGATGTAGAAAAAAAGAAACAGATTAAAAAAGAAACAACAATTTGATGTAGATTTTATTATAAATATGAAATTTAAAATCTATTTGTATTTGACTATTAGGTAATTACAGGTTGGTACCTACTTAACGTTAAATGCAGCTACAAGTATAATCGACACATACTCCGTATGAGTAGCCCTTGGGAACGCAATGATCTTGGCAGATCGCTGTCTCTGTGGCCTCAGCAAACACGCAACTTACTCGTATAGGAGACTTTGCGTTGGATTTTTCATCTTAAAAATAAATAAAAATTAATTCATCATCACAAGTACCTGTATGAATATAATGTAGGTACACTTGGTTACAACAATTATGAGTAGGTAGTTAAGTAACTTGGTTTACACTCGTCAAGCGCTCTTCCACTTTCTAAGTGTTATTTAACTTTACCTACTTCCCGATCATAATTCTGAGATGGTGATTGGTGTTAGATCCCCTAAACACAGTAGGTAGGTACCTACATTATAAAAATAAATCTTTGTCATAACTTGTTCTAGACGTAGAAAGTCTAGGTTGGGTCTGTTTTGGTAGGCAGGTAAGAACATTCAGTGCAACACTGTGGTTTTTATTCCATAAGAAAATGCACAAATTGCTACTTTCACTATGAAACCCACTCCTTATCACTCATATACGCGCTTCAAAAAGGTAGGTACCTAGTACGGTTTAATTTTTAAACAATTTTTTTTGTATTAGGTAAGGTAAATTTTATTAATTTAGTTAGGTAGGTACATACCTGTCTGGGTTATAGTCGTCGGCGCGACCTTTGGCAAGGATAGCACTGCATCATTCCTATCTATAATAACCTCCTCACTTCTTTCTATAGTGCCGTCTCTTGGAAATGCTACTGTATTTTGTACGTAATAAGCAGTAAATATTACTAGTAAAATAAGCACGGATACATTTTTTACTGCCATTGTTTCGATAGGTAGATGTGACGATGTTGTGATACTGAGCACTAACGTGGAGTAAGCACGTTTGTGTGAACATAAATACGGATTACGTGTGCGGGGTCAAAAGCGACTGACTTCGTTTTTATAGTGTCTATCGCAGTGACTAATATATTCGCGGTAAAATGATTCAGTAGGCAACACAAACACAACAATTGTTTACGAACCTACGTAATTAAGTGCATACCGACTGATGCAATTTAAACGAGAAAAGTAAAATATACCTAGTAACTATACCTATAACAAATTTTTCACTCTTTTAAAAAGATGAACGTTAATTTATTCTGTTTCCCTGAGAATGAGTAGGTCTGTACGCAGAGAGAAGGTAATCACTACGTGTCTGTACGGTCTGTACCTACCTATGTTAGTGCGCTAATCACGTAGGTACCTATTGGTTATATTCTTTTTGGTGCTAAAAACGTCACATTATGATGTAGGCACGTAGTGATTACCTTCTCTCTGGATGTAGGTATATTTTTTAACTGGTGTTATAGAGTAAAAACTCGTTTTTATCTAAAACGCGTTTTCCCTAGGGTTTGTCCACGAAGAAATTTTTATAATTTGATATTAAGAATGCAGGCCATATTACGTAAGGTTCGCTCTGTATCAATAGCACCAACTACTGAGTAGTCCAATGGTAGTAACAAATGATACAACCTTGTAGTACTAAGTACCTACTACAAAAATTACAAGCAAAATAGGTTCCTACGTTCTTGGACCTTGTAAGAATGCACAGAAATAGAAGCGTAGCGGGATTTTGTCGACTTACTTTTTCTAGTAAAACGGGTTCTAACTAAACGCATGTACCTAACACATAAAAATTAATAATAATAAATGCTTCCATATTATCACACAGCTGATATAGTACTTATATAAATACAGTCGGCATTAGAGCTTAGCAATTCAGTTGTACACAATACACTTAGTGCTACAAGTGACTAATTTATTCTAATATTATAAAGAGCAAAAGTTTGTGAGTTTGTGACATTGTAGGGATCTCTGGAACTACTGAACCGATTTTGAAAATTCTTTCACTTATAGGAAGCTACAGTGGTCCTGAGTGTCATAGGGTACTTTATATTTCGGAATTCCCTCGGGAGCTCTGAATTTCCCGCGGGTAAAACCACGGGGGAACAGCTATCTCTGAATTTACCGAACCGATTTTGAAAATTCTTTCACTTATAGGAAGCTACAGTGATTCTGAGTGGCATAGGATTTTTATCCCGGAATTCCCTCGGGAACTCCGGAGCTTATGAGTTTGTGAGGTTGTAGGGGGTAATCTTTGGATCTACTGTATCGATTTTAAACATTATTTCACAGAAAGCTACAGTGATCCAGAGTGACGTATAAGGTACTTTTAATCCCGGAATTCCCACGGGAACTCCGGAGATTGTGAGGTTGTCTATGGACCTACTTATTATAGATAGGAAGCTAAAGTGATCCTGAGTGACATAGGATACTTTTTATGCCGGAATTCCTGCGGGAACTCCGAAATTACCGCGGGTGAAATCGCGGGGGTCAGCTAGTCATAAATAATTGAGGCAATTGAGCACATAGGTACATTGCCAAATATTTCGTAACAAACTAAAAGTCGTTGGTAATAAATCGTTATTTACTCGACTGTCAATGGTATCTATGCTAAGATATAATATTTGACAAATAATAATAATAACAATAATACACTTCACAACACAGATCTACTTGATCCCACACTAAGCTATAAGCTTGTGTCGTGGAAACCAAGCAAACGTGGTATAAACTACACATTATTACATATATATTATACTATAGATATACAACGTGTTAATGAATTAACTGATAACCTGATACACCCCATTTAAAAAAATACACAATAATATTAAAATATATTTTATGTCGAAAAAATTTATGCTTTAAAAGTTATTCAACATTAGTTTGGAGGTAACCTATCTACGAAATTCCAAGCGCTACGCCCGCGCCCCGGTACAATTTTTTTTGCAGCGGCCGGCGTACGCGCCATATATTGTATTATAATAATTTAGACATGGGCTAATAAAAATGAAAAAATATAACCTATATTAAAACATAGTGCGATCGATTCGCTAGTTGATTCTGAGCAAACTACTTTCTAGTTTTTAGTTAATTCATTAACACGTTGTATATCTATCCTACTCCTACTAATATTATAAATGTGAAAGTGTGGATGTTTGGATTTTTAGATGTTTGGATGTTTGTTACTCAATCACGCAAAAACGGCTGAACGGATTTGGATGAAATTTGGTATGCACGTTGTCAGGGGTACAGAGAAGGACCTTCAAAATTATCGGGGGTGAAACCGCGGGGCGTAGCTAGTAGTATAATATATATTATGTAATATACACACCCAGATTGGAAAATGGAACCCTGTGTTCATCACACAAAGTCCACCCCCACCGGGAATCGAACCCGGAACCTCTTGATTAGCGGGCAGGCATGGTGACCATTGCGCCAATCGGCCAATCGCCAAATATTTAGATGATGCATAGGTACGATGCCGATCAATATTATTATAAGTAAGTACTTAAGTAGGTATATTTATGTCAAAGCTAATAACAATTTTAATATTGTTGGGAAGATATTATTGATTTTTTGGTTGTATACTTAACTATTTTAATACAATATGGCGTACTGCTGTAAAATTGCTGTTGAATGTAACTATACTTTACATACGCATCAAAAAGTGCTCGGCATAATATGCAAAAATAGGGGTTAATACGGGTTGTAATAAGAATACTAAAAGTTTAAATTTAATTTTAATTTTTTATTATTAGTTGAAGTCTGAAGTAGCCGGACAATGGGCTGTTCAACCAGATTTTAGTTTTTTAGCTTTAGTGCTAGTCTATAGCACGTTGTGACGTCACGCGACATGACTGTATCTCCGTTATTTTTTAAAACGTAAAAAATGAAAAAATACCTACGTGTCCAATATTTTTTAATCTACAAGACGGACTAAATAGAATTTTGATTTTCACAGTCCGGAAACAAGCTTATTAAGTCATCATCGGCATATAGACGAATATAGAAAACACATATTTTCTGAAAACTTTTACGTATTTTTAGTTATAGAAATTTTAGCAGTAACAACAAATAATTATTCTTAAAACATTAAATAGAAAAAAACTTTATGGTCATTTTGGGCCGGCCCTCCGTTCAGGCGCATTTCGTCCAATTCGCAAATGGTCCAATCCTCCAATTCGCAAATCGTCCAATTCGCAAATGGTCCAATTCGCAAATGGTCCAATTCGCAAATGGTCCAATTCTCAAATGGTCCAATTCGCAAATGGTCCAATTCGCAATTGGTCCAGTTCGAAATTGGACTTGGTCCAATTTGTAATTGGTCAGATAAGTTTCGTTATTTTTATTATTAAGAAGATTACTTATCAATTGTTTGGTGACCAAAATAAATTAAAAAAAAAAAAATAATAAAGATAAATAAAAAGATTTTATTTCAGACTAGCTGTTCCCCGTGGTTTCAGCGGCGTTAATTTCGGAGATTTCGTGGGAATTATGGGATAAAAGTACCCTTTATCCTTTTCTGTACCCCTGAAATATACAATACATAATATAATATATAATACCCCTGTACAAGCCAAATATGGAGGGGGTAGATGGGCTAAGTCGACTCTTGCCACCAGCTCTTCGTGAGCAGAACAACCCAAGTAGGCAGACACCAGCGGGTTTTTAGTTTTGTGTTTTTGGAAGTCGGTTTTAATATTTTTTTGTTAAAATTTTGTTTATTTCTCGCTTTTAAGTGACTTAGTTGGTAACTTCTCCAAATTACCTCTAGTATTATAATTAAATATTGTATTAAATATAAACATAAGTATATAACTTTATTATGCTCTTAATAATATTTTTATACGCAGTTTTAATTAAAATTAATAATTAACCAAATAATAAAATTGATTAAAATATTTCCTGATAATAAAAATAACTAAACTTATTTAACCAATTACAAGTTGGACCAACTGCGAATTGGACCATTTGCGAATTGGACCATTTGAGAATTGGACCATTTGCGAATTGGACCATTTGCTAATTGGACGGTTTGCGAATTGGACATTTTAAACCCTCTGGACCATTTGCGAATTGGACCATTTGCGCCTAAACGCGGCCCTCTTCTTGTTAACACTGTCCACAGTCCAACATAGGTAAAAGTTATGTCATAATATGAAAGCTCTTGAGCAATGACAATTTAATTTATGGCTGCTAACGGCCGCACTCAGACTCGTTTTAATGATTACTTAATTTGAAGTAAAGATTTACAAAACAAAACTGCCGCAACTTAATTAGTTAAATGCCAATTCACATTAATTTAACGAACGTCTCTGAGTGCGGAAGTTTTTGTTTTAAAATCTTTACTTAGAATCAAGAAAACAATAAAACGGCCCTGAGTGCGGCCGTAAGTCTATTAAATAGGCATTTAAAATTTGGGTTATGTTCGGAAAAACATGTGAAAAACTGGGTAAAAAAAGTAAAACATGTTTTTCCGCGAAAATAATTCGCCTCCACTAAAAGTAGGTTTTTGCCCTTTAATCAAATAAGTCTTCGTAAGTCAACAGCGTCCGTTTGGAGTCTTTGGGCGGTGGCGCATTGCGCGGCGCCTGCGCTGGCGTCCAAGCGCCCGGCGCGGGCGGCTTGCGCGCCGGCGTCGCCCGCCAGCTCGCTTCGCAGCCTTCCAGTAAGGTTTGCGCGTGTGTCGCCATCTCATGGGTCTCGAAAGTCAAATACACTCTGAAAAAATTATAACAATGTTTGGAAAATAATGCTACTATAAACGGGCAATAAAGGTAGCCTTTACGGCCTTTTGTCATGTTTAAGCCCGAAAACAGCAGGTTTTTATCGGGTCCCAAGAAGCGGGTTGATTGGTCATCTATAAATGCTACCAATTTTTGATTTTTTTTAAAGCAGTAAAAATAACATATTTGTGTTCTAAGTCTCCATATCTTTAGCACTACTTAGTGACAAACTTTCACATTTAAAATCGCAGAAAAATTATGTAAACTTACTTCTCATTGTTTTCTGACTCCTGTGTATACGTGAATGGTTCATATGTGGCCAGATGACGTCTTACAACCTCTTCAGTGATTTGAGCTCCAGTTACCAGCAAAGTGCAACTTCGATTTCCACTTGCATTTGATGTTTCTGCACTTGCTGGGTTACGGGCAGCTTTCTCTTCTCTACAAATAAAATTAATAACATTTAATGCCAGCACTGTTGGTTTAGGCTAAAGCCACACTAGAAAGACCTTCGCTTATTGCTAATAACCAATAAACTCGCTGATTGACTAATCTTAATGATGCCGGCCGAC
This sequence comes from Zygaena filipendulae, assembly GCA_907165275.2. Lineage (NCBI taxonomy): Eukaryota > Metazoa > Arthropoda > Insecta > Lepidoptera > Zygaenidae > Zygaena > Zygaena filipendulae. Next base: position 9,309,174 of record OU015649.1, read on the forward strand.
AAGACGGTCCAAGTAAGCACTCTGAACAAAGGGACTTGAAAGAAAAGTGGTAAAAGAACACTTTTCATTCAAGAGTTTGGTTTGTAAAAAGTTTCATGAAATAATATAAAAGATAATAATATATTAGAAGCTTTAATATCTATCAATTGGCATTTAACTAATTAAGTTAAATTTAGTTATATTCCAATTAACATTAATCTAATGAACGACTCTAACCGCCGCACTCAGAGTCGACTTTAATGATTACTTAGTTAAGTATAGATTTTTAAAACAAAACTGCCGAAATCAGAGACGTTCAGTAAATTAATGTTAATTTGCATTTAATGAGATGTAACTTAATTAGTTAAATGCCAATTAACATTAATTTATTAAACGTGTCTGATTGCAGCAGTTTTGTTTTAAAAATCTATACTTAACTAAGTAATCATTAAAGTCGACTCTGAGTGCGGCGGTAAGTATCTCAGTTTTAAAAAATAAAAATTTTATTAATTCATTGGACCAACTAAGATCATTTTGTTAGTAACATGATTGCTTAATCTATTGTTAAAATCTTTAATTTTTTTTAAGTAAAGTTTGTTTTAAAATAAAGTAATCATTAAAACGACTCTGAGGGCGGCTGAAAGTCTATTATGTGAGGCTATTAACATTGAATTGGTATTTACCTATTAAGGTAAATTTAGTTGAATGCCAATTAAATTAGTTGTCTGATACTCACAGTACAACCTATGCTGAGTTTGGGACCAGGTGGCTATTTACTATGATTATGAAATAGCTGTTGCATACAATTTTAGTATTCACAGTACAGCTGTGGGCTTATTTAGGATGTGCATATTAGGATGTGTGATTTTAGTCACAAATTCTAACAAATGCTGCTGAATACCCCATACAGTAACAATATATGTACATAGCTTAAGCAATATAGGTATGTGTGTGTATGTTATGTAAATGGAATAAGTAATCTTACTTTTCACGTGCTGTCACAAACGAGTCATAAAGATATTTAACACGTGGTGTAGTTTTCTCTTCTGGTGGTGGAGGCTCCTGTGACGCACTAAAGGGCTGATATGAGGCAACACCACCCACTGCACCTGCAGAGCCACTTAGTTTTCTTTCTCTACCTGTAAAAATAAAATAGATTTATTTTTAAAGAGGGTGTTTTCAACACAGCGCTTGACTTTTCCAAGGAAAAACTAGAGCAGAGATAACACATGTGTAAATACTCAATGGGTTTGAGAAAAGATTAATAATTGCATCAATGCTTGATAGGCAGTACTTATTAGGGGACGTCCATTAAACACGTGATTTAGCAACTTTTACCCCCCCCCCCCCCCCCCCCCCCCCGGGATATGTGGTGAGGTTTTAGACTTCCTCCGTATCTAAAATCACGTGTATTTTTTTAGTACAAAGAATATTTCAATTTTCAGAATATTATCTTTGAATACAGGCATAATCTCATTAAATTTTGGAAATCATTGCCTGGCAATGGTGAGTCAAGGCCACGCACCTCTGTTTGGTATAGAAATCCTTTGCTCAATGAAAAATAAATACAGATGATATCTCATTATATCCTCCTTTGTGACATTAAATAAAATCTCCTGCACACAGGTGAATCAAATGAAAAATTGATGGAATTTTTTGGGAATGATATAGCAGACAAGAGAACATTATTCTCCAGTACTGGAGAATATTGGAATTTAGAGTTTAGGGGAGGGATTATTACTGCTATGTTTGGTCTGTTTAAATTTATTACTTTACCTAATAATAAATATATGTATGTCTATATTATAAATTGGATATGGAAGAAAGTGGAGTACATTATCTTTTATTCCCTGCACTTATTCTCCTGATGAATGAACAGTGAAAGAATTATAACTTTAATATTGAAAACGAACAGTTTGTGCTAGTGTTACTGGCCCATAGGCATGTGTAGGATTGGATACCTGACCCAAGTTCAGAGGTGACCAGACCTTAATTAGTGCTGTAGCGACAGGAGCGCTGCATTAGCGACGGCGTGGCAGCTACTTGATTACGAGTGCCAAACTTGAAGAGCCATTGGCTACACTACGCAGGGAATAAACAAATAAATTTACAAACTTTAACCTTTGTTTGCACACCACCTATTTATTTATAACACCAACATTTGAGACATCTATACCTACATCCCTGGGCATTATTAAAATACGAACCTGCTCTCGGTCGCTTAAAAGTAGCGTTTTGTGGCTGTGGCGCAGGACTTTTGATAGCTTGAATAGCCCCACTCTTAATCAACTTGCGAGCTATTTCACGAGCATCGCGAGCTTCTGTCGGTCGTTTGGGTAATACTGGTTTTTCTGGTTCCTGTTTAGGTGCCTTTAGAGCTTGCAAAGCTTTTTTCTTTTTCTTTAATTTTTGATACTTCGCTTGTAACATCAGTTCCTCCTCAGTCAAATTAGAAGGAAAATGCAAATAAACCATGGCAAATTTCTAATTGTGAAGGTAACGGCAAATGCCAAAGAGAATATATCCACTAGGTACGTTGGATTGGAAATGGGAAATTCATTACCTACCTAATACTGAAGAAGATACCCTAATTCAATTCAATTCAATTTCTTTATTTCTTAATTGTATTTATGGCGATGCGTACCCTAATTGATAATTCATCTAAAATTGAGATTTGAGACACAGATAACATTTGAGAAACAAAACAAATTTATCAAACAAGGAGTCGTCAAGTGTCAAAAATCAACTGTCATTTGTCAAGTGTCAAGTCTTTGAGTAAGGGCTGTAATAAAATCTCGATATAGGTATCGAAATATCGATATTATTATTTAGAAATTATCGTAGACGGAGAATAGAATGGACAAGGTATTCGCGTATAGGGTAAGAGAAAGTGATATTCTTACCACAGATAACTATATATATTCTTACTATGCACACATGTTAACTACCAGTATTGCTACTAAATAAATTATTTCCAATTTCCAGGGAGTTTTAGCTTGGTTGGTGATCTATCTATGATCTATGAAAAGCTATGGGAAGTAAAATGTAGTTTTATAGGATGCCAAGCCTATCATAGACTAAAGAGTGTAAAGCTAGTGATGTGACTATGCATAAAATAAATACCGATATCGACTTCTTAGTTTATGGGCTATTACGTAACTTTTGTTTCTATCATTTTTCAGTTGCAATCAAAAACATGGCGGTTTTGCGATTAAAAAATGTACTTTTTGACATCTACAATATCTAGCAATCAACCAAAATAAACATACTTCAAAAGTTGAAGCTGCCTAAACATGATTAATTGATCACAAAATCGCTATTTTTCTGATTGAAACTGAAATATGATAGCAACAAAAGTTACATAATAGCCCTGCAGTATCAGTTAAAATCTTCATCATATGTAAGCATATTGATTCAATCGTATGTAAGCTTGCTCTTAGCAATATAGGTCACCTAAATTGTACGTACCTACTATGTAACTATGTCTTTGTAATATGTGTTTTCTTACTGTGTGCGTGCAATAAAGTATATTTGATTTGATTTAATTTGTAAGCATATTTTTGATAAATTGCTTTATGAGAAATTATGTTTTCAAACATAGTGCGCTATTTAGCTGCACGTAACGCCTTAAATATTGTACAAAGAAATAGGAATAAATATCTGGCAATAAATCAAAATATGCTAAGGTGAAATAAAGAACTCACTTCTGTCTGATCAACTCATTTATTTATAAATACAGGATAAATTATTCACAAAATGATATACATTGTGACGAGCATAAATTCTTTAGAAACCATATTAAAGTTAACCCGTGAAATACCTATTATTGAGTACTTCCGATAACCATCAAAAGTCAAAAAGTCAATATCATTTATTCAGATTTGGCCCATAAACTGGCTCATTTTAACGTCATTAAAGTTTCATTTATTATGACAGCATCCATAAAATATCCACCCTTCACAGCTTCCTAGTGCTATGACTGAAGATAAGAAGCTGCGCAACAAACTCTCCAGTAGCACGTTGTCTGTTTAAAGTTTTAATATAATATTAGTAATAACTCAATTTGCAATTAATTATGTGAGAACAATAAGCTGGAACCCGCAATAGACACATACTTACTAATCCGGTACAGACTACAGATACATTAGGAGTTAAACTAGGTGTGCGTTCCGTGGATTTGGGTGCAGTTGTTCGGTTAAAATTTCACTCGTTTGAGTTGCAACCAAGCCACAGAACGATCGAGTTGTTTTTATAACCTCAAAATATTTGAAATTTCAGGCGCCATTTGTTTTCTCTCAACTCATATTGCAAATAAGACTGTTTTACATCCAATTATAAACTTTTTGTGACTACGACACCTCCCCTTTGTTCGTAAGAACTCCGATTAATTTCTTTTTCAACGAATCCGGTTTTTGGCGCAAACTTTGACACTTCTTAAACAATACATAGCTGTCAGAGTGAAAATAAACCTGCTTCGGAGATGGTTGTTTGGTTGCTGCACTCTGAGCCACGGAACGGGTGAAACTACGCTCTGACAGTTGTCAGAGTAAAACTTCACCAAGCCACCGAACGGGTTCAGAGCGCGCTCGAGCGCGTTCGTGTGCATTCGTGCGAAGCCACGGAACGCACACTAGGATTGTCTATAATAGTAGACAAGACATGACCAGTACCAACTGACAGTACCCGTTCACGAGTATGACGTGCTCGTAAGCCCCCCCACTCAATCATACTAGAGGGAACCGAGCTACCCGACTCACACGCCACCACCAGCAGTATATTTGAGTGAGCATGACATATCAAGCCACTATATTTTTATCAATGAAATTTATTCATTAATCACTTAAGGCCAGTAACAGCAAACAGCACGCACACAACTTTAATCCAATTATTTTTACAACTGTAATCTAGTCTAACCTTGCAAAGAGCAATTCATTACCAAAGGTTTGTATCATTTAAGTAATCCTTTACACTATAATAGGCATTATCGCACATAGTGTGTTTAATAAAAAATTATTTAGAAAAATAATGTAATAATTTAGATGACGCTAGTTCTATCGATAGTTTATTTTTGGAAGCACTATTGTATGCGCCCTTAAGTATTATACGAAAAATGCGATGAACAAAGATAATGACAAAAACCCGAGACTTTATGTAGCTTTTCAATTTAGCATCTTAAGAGCGTTTTCACACTATCCGATCCGATATCGGTGTCGGACGCCGACACGATATCGGGGCAAGCAAAATGTATGAAATATGTACCTGTCTTTCATATTGTCCGGCCCGATATCAGATATCGGAGCCGACACCGATACGCTGGCGGCACCATCGGACGCCCGGGAGCCGTCGGACGATAATGTTTGTATGTGTGCTGTACGTGTATCTAAATTGTCTCTGTATAGAGTATAAAATGCTCCCTCTGAATATCTAGCTTCCACAATGGGATGTACCCAATACTGTCTGTGGACAGATCTTTTTTTGCGTCTCAAATATAATAGATACAGCAAATAAAGTTTTCTATTATAGTCTGCCATGATGACCTGCCCGCACTAAGCTATGGAGCAAATGGCCGTATCGGAACGATTTTGTCGGAAATATGTGAAAATAGCACATGGTGTCGGCTATCGGATGTCGGCTATCGTCGTCCGACACCGATATCAGATCGGATAATGTGAAAACGCTCTTAAGGTAGCAAAGGCAGAGAGTAGGTAATCACTACGTTTAGCAAAGGTAATCAAATTGACGTTTGCTTGGCTTCATTTTGCATTTTGAGCAACCTATATCTGTCTCTTTCTAATGCTGTTATTAGTGTATAAGAAAACAGAGACGACTATATTAGTTAAATATAGGTTCCTTCTATGTTTCTATAATAGTCTGCCATGATGACCTGCCCGCACTAAGCTATGGAGCAAATGGCCGTATCGGAACGATTTTGTCGGAAATATGTGAAAATAGCACATGGTGTCGGCTATCGGATGTCGGCTATCGTCGTCCGACACCGATATCGGATCGGATAATGTGAAAACGCTCTTAAGGTAGCAAAGGCAGAGAGAAGGTAATCACTACGTTTAGCAAAGGCTTGGCTTCATTTTGCATTTTGAGCGTAGACGGAGAATAGAATGGACAGGCTATTCGCGTATAGGGTAAGAGAAAGTGATATTCTTCCTATGCACACATGTAAACTACCAGTATTACCACTAAATAAATTATTTCCAATTTCCAGGGAGTTCTAGCTTGTTTGGTGATGAAAAAGCTATGGGAAGTAAAATGTAGTTTTATAGAGTAGATAGGTTATCATCGATTCGTGAAGGTGTCAAGGGGATTTATAATTTAAGCGGAGCAAGTGAAAAGAAAACTATGTAGGTGCAAATAACGTTTTATTGGAACTTAAGTTCCTTAGGGCACGGTACGGATGAGGCAAACCAGCTTAATATTTCTCGTCATGACATCATAAAAGTTGCGCGCTTGGTTTATGGTTTTTGAAACGATTATTATTGCTTGCTTATTGGTTCGCACCAGCTGCTCTCATTGTCAGTAAGGTTAGTTTTTCAACAGAAACTGCTTGCAACGAATCCTTGAATAGCCATTTGGTTTCCAATTTACACGACCAGTGCTTGCTATCCAGTTAATAAGATTAACCGATTTAAAAGGACATCTGAAAAAGAAAAAAAAATATAGAATACAAACTGTATTAACATGAAAAATTAAAAAATAATATGACGTGGACAATGTAGTCATCAGGCCCAATATTCTAAAATTTCCAAATCAAATTGGATATAAAATTGTTTATTTCATACACTACTCATACAGTCAAGAGCATGCAAGCTTTTCAGCTTAGACTCACTTTGCACCAGTCTTACACACGAAGGGTACAGTACACGTTATTCTCTTGACGGTCAAATAGGGTACTTGCGTGAATTTTTTTTTCAGTCTATTTTAAAGATATATGGCCTACTTAAACAAAACAAGAAAAAGAAAAAAAATATATGCATAAATTAATTAAATAGAGCGTTTCGAAGTTCCTACTTTAGACCTTACCGCCGAAACGCGGAATGACGTCACTTGTTCAAAATTACGCCTTATTAATCTGTGATAGAAATGTGACTGTCGTATTGGCAGCGTCATGTTACACTGACAGACAGATAACTTCAATATCCAAAAGCGAAATTAAAGTTGAACTGTGTCGATTTACTTCCAAAAGTTCCAGTAAAGAATCGAAATGCATCTAACCGATGCATTTTAAAGTAAAAAACTTCAAAAAATGGAAAATATGCGTTGACTGTATGCACTTTGTTTCTTTTGCCTTCTCTGAAAGAGGTAAATGTTTCCTAAAAAAATAAAAGTGACGTCATGTGTCAAGCTTGGCTGTGATTGGTGTTTCGTTGCAACGTTCCATTTCACAAAATTAAAAGTTGAATATTTTGGAAACTATTGAAATTTTTTTAGTAAATCTTTCACGATAACGCTTATCTAAGGCTCTATTTTTGAAATATTGACACAATTTCTTATTATAAATTTCATGTAAGTAGCCTATTGAACTTATTCAATTCGACACCGAAGTTTTAAAATACAGCGCCTGAGAGATAGTTGACTAGAATCTTTCAGTATTTTGTCCCAGGTTGATAAGAAAAAGAAATGATGGAAACGATTGGCACTTGGCACGATACTTGGTCGAAATAATTTTGTTACACCTCATAGGTACCTACTAATATTATGAAAAATTGGGAAATTAATCTGGGTAAGCTAGCAACCTTTGTTGTAGTATAACCCGACTTAATACGGAAAGCATGATAACGACTCTAGTTAATTTGTGGTAACGACATAGTCGCCATTATGGAATAAGGACTACGTAATTTGGCAAGATTATACATTAAAATAAGAAAGCAAATTAATGTTGATTTTTTTGTTATATTTATACGATTTATACCACAAAGCTGTTATTATGAACATATTTGCTATTTCGCACAAATAAAACGCATTTACATGAAAGTAAATCATTACATACCGATGAAATGTTACATTCTCCGTTTTCCTAGCATTACGGCTCTTACAGCCTAAAATACAACATAACACTATGTCCACAACAAAAATAAACACTTTAAACACGCCTTGAAAGTCTATTTAGCTTTCAATAATTGAAAAAAACAACGTTTTTTATCCAAATAAACAAAGAACAATGGAGATGTCTGCCTACAATTAATTGTAGGCAGACAAAAATAAACGATACGCAAGAAAGAGACCAAAAACAATTGTTTCGTCCAGCTCGCACCTACGTATTTACCATTCGCACTTTCTCACTCTGGTAATTATTATTATTTTAGCAGCTCGTCCATTCTATTCTCCGTCCACGATTTTGAGCAACCTATATCTGTCTCTTTCTAATGCTGTTATTAGTGTATAAGAAAACAGAGACGACTATATTAGTTAAATATAGGTTCCTTCTATGAGTTATTCTTCTGAGGTTATTTTTCTGAGATTTTGACGGTCTACTTGTCTTGTTAATTTTTGGTTCTCTTAATCGTTTCGTCTGTAGATACTCTGTGGTTGTAAGTCTAGTTAATTTGTGGTTGTTCTCTTATTCGTCTGTGGTTGTAACAAAACGTAGCTACTCTGACGTGTTAACCGAAACGTCATAATCTGTCAAGTGCGTGTGGCGCCATTTTGTCGAATCACTACCTACGTACCTTGCTGCATATAATCTAAGATTTATTTGTATTTTTCTATGAAACCTTTATTAAATGGTTACTGTTTTGAAATTTAAAAAATATTTCCTAACTGGCAATGTATTTTTATCCAATTTGAATAAAAATTAAACCAACAAATTGTAGAAGACAAAAAAGTTGTTATTTTTTAAGTACTTTTTAATTCAAAAGTCGTTAGGATTCAAATAAAATAGAAGATATATTATATTACAAATTCATTTATTTACCATTTACAATTGTTAATTTACACGATCCAATATAATTTAATATATTTTATCTTGTACGAACGTGTTGTAATGACGACCAAACTTTTCACGTTTCAAGCTCGCTGAACAAAAATCTGTCACAATTTCAATCTCATCGACCATTCTGTAATAGCTATTTATTCATCGCAACTGGTTAAACTAAGGTATTTTCATTAATTTAAGGAGTCATAATAATCAGTAAAAGTCAATTTAAGTCTATGAAATGAATAGTTTTAAAGTAATAGACATAACAAAAAAACCCTCTAATTTCAACAAAAAAGGTAGTGTTCCACAGAAATAGTCATAAGTTTAAAACTAGTCTACAGATTTAAAATGCAAATGCCACAATAGAAACTACAATAAATTACCTTTTAATTATAATCAAGACCATTGGTTTATGTTTTTATTAATAAAATATCACGACATGAATATCTTTACATTTTCCATCAAATTTTCCCAAATTTTCCATACAAAATTGAAACAGTGTTAGCCAAGTATGGATGCGGCATTTGGCTATTTCATAGTAATACATTTTAGAACACAAATTTGTAATACAAAATTTACATACTTTATTCAGTTTTTTGGTTTCAATTTGGGAATTTATATCCTGTTTTTTTTTTACATTTTCAAAGAAAAAAATAATTTTATTGATGTTTATTACTTGGTTTAATTAACTGAGTCACAATTAATTGCGTCACCGAAAATAAAAAAAAAGTTTATTTGCATGTGTTTATTTACATTATTCCCTCTATGAATTTATTTAACATTTTTAAAGGTTTAAATTGATTACAGAAAACCAAAATGTTTTTTCTGTATGAATAAAATTCCATTCTCAACACAAAGTGTAAAAAAGGCAGCCTCTAGCTCCGGTAACGAGGGTGACAACTTCCTTTTTTTGTGTCGAAGAACATTCTGTCCACCCGCGGTATAAACGCCGGGAAGATGTTTTCCTCCTCGTCACCCGCCTTTTCGTCCTCCTCGTCACTGTCATATTCGCTCCCTATAACAAAGTGAAATATATGAGAAAAAAAGCGTCGTGGTTTGATCTAAATAAAATTTCCCAGCATAGAATTAAATATCTACCGTAGTTAAGAGCCGTTTCCTACAAAATGTTTTTCTAAAATAAAAGTATTTACTCCTCATAACATCAGCTATATGCCATTGAAAGTTCCATCAAAATCGGTTCAGCCGTTTCAGAGATTAGCCGGGACAACCACAGACAGACAGAGAAATTTAAAAAAATGGATTTTATGTATATACTTTCATAATATGCATTTAATGAAAAGCTGTTACTTTGGAATTACAAACATAAACTTCGATTTTATCTATAAGTGCATGTGTATAGATATATAAATTAATATACATACACTGTTGAAACTTCTGGCTACTCTTCGTTGAGTCCCCGGATCCGGCCACCACCACGGGAAAGCACTCCCCGTGCCCTGCGCGACCCACCTCTATTTTTTTTCTCTTCGCTTCTCTTCTTCACTTTTCGGGTAGTAAGCAAATCCAAAAACCAAACATGCATTAACAAAAACAGGAGAAGGTTAGATAAAATATTGAAAAAAAAACCAACAAAACGAAATAAAAAATCAAAATTAGGCAAAGGTTAGGTACCTAGGGGATCACGAGAACATTTATCATTAAAGGTTATCATTAAAAAATTTATAAAATTTAGAACAAAAAAAAAATTAAATTAGTATTTCCATAATCATTAAAATTTCTTTCAATTAACTTACAATTCAAAATATTTAAATATTTGACCCAAAATATTTTTGATAAAGCGATTCTGTAAAATAGTCCGATGCCGCATCCATACTTGTCTTACCGCGTCCTAAAACTACTGCTTACGTCATGCTAATGACATCTATCAGCGGCAAAATCGGGCATGATTTGATATAAATTACAAAATTTACTTTTTGGTTAAATTTACACACATAAACCAGATTAAAAACGATAGTTTATGATATTGTCCACACAATTTGATGTTAATTCAACAATGCATTATGAAAAATTCACAAGAATTAATTACAACAAAGCTACGATACAGACATGATATTGTCACCATTTAGATACTTCGACAAATTCAACGTAAATTAAATCACAAATTAAACGTAAATACACCCAAAAACTTTATAAAAATAGGAAGATAATATATTTAACTTACGTTTTCACGTCATTATTATCACTATACAGTGGTATTTTAGTTTTTTTCACACAATACTTTGGCGCGCTCCGCAGGTACCAACCAAAATGGTGGCCATAAACTCAAACAAATTGCTGTACTATTTGTAAGGCGGGAATACTTTAAAATTTCGTATAAAAGTTGTCAACTTGAATTTCCTCTAATTGTAGATGTGTTCACGAACAATGTTTTTAATAAGTTGGAAGAATGAAAGAGCTACCATTATTTCACTTCAGGCAAAAATAAACAAATGGTATTTTTTGGCCAGATCTGGCCACCACACGCCCTGAGGGTGTTTGTCAAATGGCCAGACCTGGCCACGACACGCCTCAGGGGGTAGTGATTACCTTCTCTCTGGTTGTAACCAAAAAAAGTTAGCTGTTCAGCTTCAGCTGTTCTGTCGCAAAATTGGAAAATCACAATAAAATTGGCAAAAATAATATTACTGTAATTATGTTTCGCTTATCTAAAAACATAGCATCTTTAACAAAGAAAATTATAAAAAATACGTCAAATCATAATAGTAGTATTTTAATTATTGTGCAAGGACAAAAATGGTTTTCGAGCAAAGGTAAACAACTACAAGAATCTTATAATTAAATAGGTACATATTAATATGCAAATAGATGAATAAAACGCTAAAAATTTGGAATACGAAAAATAGGTCCCCTGAGATATATCAGTTAAGATTTATTTAATGCAATTTATATTTCTTCTGGCAGGAAATAATTGTAAGCTATCCTTATAAATAAATTAATAATATAGAGATAATATTTAGAAATTAAATAGTGCTGCACAAAGCTAAAACTAATAAAGCTTAATGGGATTTTGAAGATTATAGGATTTTTTATTCCAAAGAGGGTGAAGTTGAAAACAAATCACTTTTCCTATTAGGGGTTAAGAGTAAGTTCATAACTTTCGTTCATAGCTGTAAATGTTAAATAGATTATGACGATCCGATTGGCACAGAGGTGCCTACCAGCTAATCAAGGGGTTCCGGGTTCGATTCCTGGTGGGGTGGACTTTGTGTGATGAACACAGGGTTCCATGTTCCAGTCTGGGTGTGTTTATCTATGTGTAGTATAATACATAAGTAATTCTATGTAGTATATACCACATTTGCTTGGTTTCCACAAAACAAGCTAATAATAGCTTACTGTGGGATCAAGAAGATTGGTGTGTTGTGATGTGGATTATTATTATTGTTATTATATTATTATTTATTATATTATAGTATGTTATTTTTGAGCCTGCAAGCTGGCAGATTTGAGATTTTCTTTTATAACATTTTTACAATTACAGCACACTAATAAGTGCCCAGCTCTATGTGATATCTACAGATTTTTAACATATAAAATTTCTGATTAGCTAGGCCCAAGCCAATGCAGCTCATATAAATTTATTTTATTTTAGCTGACCATAATTATTCTGTAAAGCATGAAGTTGTTGGTCGACCCCTCTATTTGGATGCACAGGCTACAACTCCAGTGGTAACTAAGTACCTATATATTATGTAGTTAAAACTAGCTTTATTTTTAATGTAGTTTATAGTGTGATTGAATTGGTCTTATTATTAGGACCAATTTGTCATTACTTATGTTATTAACCTTAATGTCATTAGTCTATCAGAAAAACAACTTTTTACTGTACCAACATCTGACCTTTTTATCAATGGAAAAATAATAATCTTTCAACAAAACATTATTTCGATGATAACTCATTGGTATTTATTTTGATGCTTTAAATCAATACTGCAACATGCAAGCATGAAGATATAATACAGTATATTTTCCATAAGGTGTCAAACTGGTGCAGGGTAATAGGGAACCTCCATACCTATTGATTGAGTTTTATGTATTTTTGTGATTATGAGGTTTTTTGGCAAAGTGACATTAAAGAGACTTATTGTAATACTAGTTCTGCCCCGCGGTTTCACCCGCGTTAATTTCAGAGTTCCCGCGGGAATTCCGGGATAAAAAGTACCCTATGTGTTAATCTGATGTATAAGCTATATTATTGTAAAGTTTCATTTAAATCCATCCAGTAGTTTTTGCATGAAAGAGTAACAAACATCCATCCATCCATCCATACATTCTTACAAACTTTCATGTTTATAATATGAATAGGATTTTTATGAGTGGGTTTTGTACCCCACCTATATACATATATACCAATATTATAAAGAGGTAAAGTTTGTGAATTGCAAGTGTGTGACTTTGTAGGGAGTAATATCTGGATTCTTTCACCTATAAGAAGCTACGGTAATCCTGGGTGTCATAGGGTACTTACTACTACTACTAGCGTGGTTACTTTTTATCCCGAAATTCCCACGGGGACTCTGAAATTACCACAGGTGAAACCGTGGGGGACAGCTAGTAATTAATATAGTTCTTTATACTTATATATAGGTGTGTATATCTATTTCAGTAATATTTCCATATTCTTCATAACTATATATTTGTCAGGATCCCAGAGTCTTGGATGCAATGCTGCCATACCTTGTCAGTTACCATGGCAATCCTCACTCGCGTACACATACTTATGGATGGGAAAGTGAGGCAGCTGTGGAGAAAGCCAGGGAACAGGTTGCCAACTTGATTGGTGCTGATCCCAAGGAAATTATATTCACATCAGGAGCAACTGAATCCAATAATATATCAGTAAAGGGTGTTGCACGTTTCTATGCATCAAGAAAGAAGCATGTCATAACTACACAAATTGTAATTTTTTATGAATTCAGAATATTTTATTATTTTTCTAAAATTGATTCCATTACAATGACTTTTTTTGGTGTTTTTAAGGAACATAAATGTGTGTTAGATTCTTGCCGAGCTCTGGAAGGAGAAGGATTCAAAATCACCTACTTGCCAGTTGGTTCCAATGGTATTATTGATTTACAAGATCTAGAAAAAGCACTTACACCTGAAACAAGTTTGGTTTCTATAATGACTGTGAACAATGAAATAGGTAAAGTCAAAGAATATAGAAGTAGCTTTCAAAAAGTAGTTTGTGTTAAAACAGTTATTAAATATTAATGTGGTAATTTCAGGTGTAAAACAACCTATTGCTGAAATAGGAGACATTTGCAAAAGCAAGAAAGTGTTTTTCCATACAGATGCCGCTCAGGCGGTAGGTAAAATGCCTTTAGACGTTAATAAAATGAACATCGATTTGATGTCAATATCTGGTCACAAACTGTATGGGCCGAAGGGTATAGGCGCATTGTATATCAGACGCAGGCCAAGGGTCCGAGTGGAACCTATACAGAGTGGAGGAGGGCAAGAGAGAGGCATGCGGAGTGGGACAGTACCTACACCTTTAGTTGTTGGATTAGGTATGATTTTTTAATTGGGTACTATCTGTGGTATGAAAATCATTATTTTAATTAGTCCGTCATCAGTTATACAATATAAAAATAATAAACTGTTCCCTCTGTGGTTTCACCTTTTCTACTGAAATACTCTAAACTCTAAAGGTACTTCTGTACAAACTTTCACCTTCACTTTCATTTTCTTTCTTAGGGGTTGAATTTCCGAAAATCCTTTCTTAGTGGTTGCCTACTTTGAAAAAATTGTTTCCTTCAGTAGTTTCGACTGGACGTTGATGAGTGAGGTGAGATCAATGATGAAAAAGATAAATGGACAATTGCCTTGTATTCTATCTCCTAGGAGCCGCTTGCGAGTTAGCTGGACGTGAAATGGCATACGATCATGCGTGGATGGAGAAGCTGTCTCAACGATTCTTAGACAAAATATATTCAAAATTAACACATGTCATAAGAAATGGTGATCCAGTAGAAACATATTCAGGATGCGTTAACTTATCATTTGCGTATGTAGAAGGTAAATACATTGTATTTTCTCTAATGTAGCGGGTTTGATTCTCAATTCAGGAGGCAAATTTTCACTTACAACTTAGAACTTTTCACTTTCTTTACATTAAAATGAAGTTTTCTTTCATTAAAATTTACTATTTATGATTTTCTCTCTTCTCTTCTTGTAATTGTTCAATTGTAGACTCCAAACAATTGTAAATCAAAACTAAGTTGACAGTAATGTTTAGAAACTATAGTTGTAGCCCTGTTTTCGTGATTCCTTGAGAAACTCCGATCTATCGTAATAAAAACGGAAATCGGACTCTGCCTACGTGTTCCAAGTTTCATTTTAATCCGTTCTGTAGGCTGTAACTATAGTAGAGCGTTTGCGATTTTAATTTAATCGATAGTCAAAATCATTAAATTCAAGTTAATTTATCATTAAATTCAAGTTAATTTGTTCTTTCAAGAATGAAATAAGTGGTCCATCCATAATTAGAACAGCATATAATGCTACGTTCAAACGCGCGCCGTGCAGCCCGGCGGGCTGCCTGGCGGGCTGCGCGGCATGCAGCCCGTCCCGGGCCGGCGGACATTCAAGCTGTTTACACGCACGCCGTCGTGTCAGTCAGTGCCAGAATGGCGAGCAGCGAGGATCTCGGTGTTGTTGCTGCCATATCCTTTGGCTTAACTTATTTTTATTGGAAAAAGAAACAAAATTATGAACGACGGAGAAAAAGAAAAAGACTGCAAAGAATGAATGAATGAATGAATGAATGAAGATCCACTCGTCGCGAAAGCGCGGGACAGACTGACTGCCCGCGCGCGTGTAAACAGTCACCGGGCGCCCGCACATTCATCCTTTGAACTTTGCCAAAAAACCGACACTTGCCCGATTCGCGGCATTCACGTTCACAGGCGCGTTCACGGGCTCGGGCGTACCGTTTACACGCTCGTGAATGTGAATGTGCACGTTGAATGTAGAGTTGAACGCACGCGTGTGAACGTAGCATTACATTGATCAAAGATAGAGGTTCGTTTAGATATTATTTTTAAAATTGATTTCACTATACGTAGTTTTATGGCGATTCAATATTGTACGATTTTTTTTCCACAGGCGAGTCTTTGTTAATGGCCCTGAAAGATGTAGCCTTGTCCAGCGGTTCTGCTTGCACTTCAGCGTCGCTTGAACCCTCATATGTATTAAGAGCCATTGGCACAGATGAAGATTTGGCGCATAGTTCTATCAGGTAAATTGTATAGAAATGATCCACTGACTGACTTGAGGGAAAATAACTTCCCAAATCCCAAAAAAGAGGAGATTCTCAATTCGACGCGTTTTTTTTTCTGGTATAATTAAAATATCATTAGCGACTAGCTCTGGTTTGCAAGGGTACCTACAATCATCTTGAATACTTTATTTCGTATTCCATAATAGGGGAACACGGGGGAATCAGAGCCA
This sequence comes from Zygaena filipendulae, assembly GCA_907165275.2. Taxonomy (NCBI): domain Eukaryota; kingdom Metazoa; phylum Arthropoda; class Insecta; order Lepidoptera; family Zygaenidae; genus Zygaena; species Zygaena filipendulae. Next base: position 9,325,558 of record OU015649.1, read on the forward strand.
CGGGGTAATGAGAACTACTTTAGTTTACTTGTATCTGAACGAGTTAGATTCTGTTTTGTTGTCACGTAACAAAGAAGGTCGCAAGAGGAGTACGTGTGACTCACGGCATCGTTGCTAGTTGACTTTTGGTGTGCAAACGGACCACAAATCGGTTTTCCTGCCAATTGATCTAATTTTTTACGATCTTTCAGGATAAATTGTGAGTATTAAAAATATTATATTGTAAGTATTGCCTGTTTTAACTTGTAGATTTATCATTATAAAATAAGATAAAAAGATCAATTTATGTAAATAATTAATTGTATTTTGTGAATTATATGAAAACTTAAAAATGATCATTTGGGGTAATTGGAGTCAAATTACAGAGAAGTGTCAATGGAGTTTAGATGTACTACATCGTGCTATCAAGAGAGTTCTCTGCATAACCTATCTCAAGAAATTACCAGAATATCTGCAATGACAATAGTAGTGACTACGTTGATGAAGATTCCAATGTGTATGATTTGTTGTGAATCTGGAAAATCGAACGAAATGTGGTTCAGATGCAGGTTGTGTGGTGAATGGGATCACGCTAAAAGTTCAGAAAGTGATTCGGCTGAAGATTATGTTTACGATTTTTGTATTAGACAGTAATTAAATGTTTTTAATAAATCTAATCTAATCTATGAGAATAATCTTAAGTTATAATCATAAATATCAGTACATAATATATGTATAAATATATAATTTTTGTTACATATTTTTACTCTGGTTACCATTGCCCCGGTGGATCTAATTACCCCTTTCTCTGGTTCTAATTACCCCGTACTCTTGGGTAATAGGAGCCAATGTTACTTTTATCAAAAATGAGTATAAATGTCTTTGTATGGTTTATTTTTTAATTTATGTGTAGATAAGATAAACCTGATTAGTTTCGCTGTAAAAAAAACCAAAAACTATATTAAAAAGTGATGTCTGTCCAAAGTTATAGGAGTTTTTCCTTAAGTGGCGCCAATTCCCCCGTGTTCCCCTAAAGGTTTTGCCAGCATAAGTCAGATACGCGCCCGAAAACATATCAGTTTTATTAACAATTAACTGTCCCCCGCAGTTTGATCCACGTGAATTTCCCTCGACAACTCCTAAAGTACCCTATTACACTCGAGGATATTGTAGCTTTCTATCAATGAAAGAATTTTTGGGAATCGGTACAGTAGGTATAGTTCCAAAAAATAAAACTTACAAACTTTATTAAAATCACATAAATTTACAATTATCCCACTACATATTATTTTTATGTGAGATGGATGGACAATTGAGTGGACAAGTGAGTTTCGACAATTTTATTGTTCTAGATTCGGCTTAGGCAGATTCACGACAATAGAAGAAGTCGATTATACGGCGGAGAGAACTATAAAACATGTTGAACGCCTCAGAGAGATGAGCCCGCTGTGGGAGATGGTGCAAGAGGGCATAGACATCAAGAATATTCAGTGGTCACAACACTAACGGTCCTATTAATAAACCACTCACAAGATACGCTCTCGAGTCTTAGTTTGTCGTATTCATTTTCCAGCGCAATGAGCGACAATATTTTTAGAGGTTTAACGGCTCTTGAGTAGTTAATAGCTATTAATACGGGCATAAGTTAGTAGCGGCAACTCTCAAAACGCCTAGACGTGCATATAGTATATTAACCTCGTGTAGGTTTATATATGCTCGCACTTGATATAAGCTTTCAAATAAAAAAAGATTCAGCCAAATAAACGACACTTGACGGCTCTGAATAACGGGTGCCGTGAAATGGCTTGTTGCGCCTTATAACAAAATTTCGAATTAGTGAAAAACTAAATTTAATCTAGATAAATCCGATTTAAATCTCAAACTTCTAAAACTTCTAGTGGGTTAGGTTAAAACTTCTCTAAATCGAGATTTAATTATTGATGCAAGCAATGCAAATATATAATGCTTCAATTATTATTTAATCATTTAATATAGGTGTACGTACACGGAAAATATTATTTAAGCAATAGGTTGGTTGAGTAAAACCTACTGAGTAAAAAGTGAGCCCTTTAAATCCTGTTTTCGATGTAACTCAGCGTGCCGTATAGCATTCGTGGCGAAGTATATAAATTATATAATATTCAATCAATTATATAGATAGCTTTAAGCAAGAATTGACTGTTCTGTTGTAAATTTTGTTCGTTCATATTATATTTAACTTAAGGATTGATATTATGTATTTGATAAAGATTTAGTGAATGATAGAATTTGAATATTACAGCACATCATTATAAAACGTGTTGTTAGTTGTTACCAATAATATTATAGAGGTGCCCCGCGGTTTCACCCGCGTGAGTTTTGGGATCAGGAACCTTTGCGGACACAGGCAGAACCACCCGCCAAATTTTCATCACAATCGGACCAATGATTTCGAAACGCATAGAGGACAGAAATCCAAACTTTCATTTTATTTATTATATAAGTAATAAGTAATTGATTGTTATCGTTTATATCTCAGAACAGCTTTACTTATTGTTCTGAGGTTTCAATACTATTCAAAGGAGATGAGTCATCACTACGGCGCGGTGACGTAAACACGATGTCGGAGTACAGTCGGCGTCGCGTCGTCACTCAACAGCTAGTGAACTACCTATCAAATCAGGAAGTATCATTCATTCTTGCAAACACTAAAGTATTAACTTGTTATATTCGGAATTTTTATTACTTATCACCTGTTAAAATAATTTATCCATTTAGATGTACCTACATAGAATTATGCTGCCACGATTACATTTCCACCTACCATAGTGACTAACAATAAAATACTTCAATTCAATACGAATTAGTTGAATTTTTTATAGCATAATTTACACCCGACCATGCTTCGCTGTGACTTAGTCTGAGTCAAGAGTTCAAAAAACGTCAAAATTGACTCTTAAAACGTTATTTCAGCATGTCTGCCGTTGACATGCGGGCAGACAACATAGTCTCGATCTCTGTGTCTCATTATTCACCTTAAAATCACTACAGATATTATTATGACTTGAAACTATGATAGATATTATAATTCGAAGCCTTGAAATCGGCGTAAAACCGCGAGCAAATCAAAAACAGTATGACAGTTGAAATATAACAAATATTATTTGCATATTTTAGTAGAAACAATAGACTTATATTAATAAGCACCATAACAAAGAAGCTGGTTTAAAATCGTGTTAATATAAATGAGATTCAATTAATGTTTCCTACCAGTGCAGAGGTGGAGACACGACATGGCCACCTATACCGGCCCTTATTCACTATGACCATAACATGCCGCACTAAGATAAGACGCCGCAAAAACTGTCTTTCCCACGTAATTAAAGAAGTTTTACTGCAAAAAAAAATACATTTACAACGTTGCTTATGGCATAAGTATAATAACTTCTTATATCTTGGCATCTAGAACGTTTGGAAATGCGTTTTTGGGATGCACGTTATGGGTAAGGAATATTGTTGGTCATAGTGAATAATGCAAGCGCGGATCTATCCTCTGAGGACTAAATTACGGACTTAATCAGAACTTATAAAATCTCTGACCCAGTAAATTCTACAAAATTCGTGTTGCAAGCAAAAGTGCCCCCCCCCCCAATCAAATCTAAGATCCGCGCCTGCATGAATGTTTCGATAACTTCAAAAAAATTCATCTTTTGGTACAGTAGGCAAAATTATAATTAGTCAACAAATCATTTTGGCATTAAAGCTAACATTAGCGGTGTCAAACAATATACTAAGCCTATGACACAAGTTTCTTTATAAAACTTTAGTAATACTTTCCTTTTTTTACAAATTGTATTGTAATAAAAATTATTATAGAGAACAAAAATGCACACAGTTGTATATTTTAAGGCCATGAGGATAAGAGAGATTTTTTTAAAGAAACATGATGATACTGATCTGATTCACTAGCTTCATCTCTATTCAAAAGTAAAAACATTGTTATGTGTTTTTATTATTATACATTTCAAATAAATAGTAATTACCAAACTTGCATCTCGGCAGTGAGCACAGCCCATTTACATTAGACTATTTATTATTTTTGTAATTCCACATATTAGTTGCATATGAAATATTAAGCAGTCTTCTAAATATTGAATATCAAATTAGAATCAACAACTACATGATGGTTCTCCAACTGGCTCTGGATTTGATATCTTGAAACTGTCATGGTCCAAAGTTTGCAGCTCTATTCTAGATCGATTAGATTCTACAAGTTGTGTAGCTATATCACTGAACATGTCTTCAATACCTTTGCCAGTCTTACACGAAGTTTTATATGTTGTACTGATGAGGTTATGACACTGCTCACTGTAAAAGTAAAATTTTATTAGTGGCCTATCTATGTGAATGTTCCGTTACTGTAACTAAGCATTCATGATGACTTCGCCTACATTGTGTACACACTATGATAGGCATGTCGCAATTTGAAATGTGCCACCCTGGACATTAAACAAAATTGTCCCAGTTTGAAAACCACAATTTGTCAGTAGGGACCAACTTGATAAATAGGCATGTATTTTCATAGTATGGCAGTCAGTTGCGTGCCAACATCGCAACATCTTTGTTTTATTTATATGTATACTTACAAAAAAATACTTCTTGCAAAAAAATATTTTGAATATGTATGGGTTGTTTTTAAGTAGGTACATAATTCAATATTACTCATGATATATTTTTGATCTCTTTCTATAGTACTACTGCTTCAATTTTCGAAGTCCCCATATGACAGCCCTACGTTAGAGTTACATTTTAAGTATAAAAGATGTTAATCAATCTTAAAAAAACAATTACCAAAATGTTTCAATATCAGCATCAGTTACTTGGGGAGACAGTCCTTCTAAATCAGCTTTATTTCCACACAAGAATATCTTGGCATTTTCAGCATATGTAACAATATCCAATAAATGCTGGCTAAGTATATGAAATGATGATGGATTGTCTAATGAGAAAACCAATATAGCTGCTTCAGCAAATTTATAATAGCTTGATGTGACAGATGCAATTCTCTCCATACCTCCAGTATCCCAAAGCTGTAACTAAAATAGACAGTTAATAGCGTTTATTAATCACGTTTTAAGGTTTAAAATACACAATATTTATTATTCACATAAACTGTCAGATTATCGACACAACAACAAAAGATTATTCAAAATAGATAGGTGTCAAAACGGTGGAGCCATAAAACCACAAATTGGATTGGAAGAAAATAGATAGGTAAGTTGCAGTTTATTATGGGTAAGGAATCTAATTTCCACAAATTGTAAAACAACGGGGACAGCTGCATATGTAAGAATATCCAATTAGTTTTCTATCTACACCCAAATAGGTTTACAGCGTAAAAATTTAAACATGAAAAACCTTAATATCTTTTTCTCCAACTTGATAAATCTTCTCGAAATGATCTAAGCCTAACGTTGATCTTCGGTCAGAGTTAGGTAAAAAAGTATTATTGATAAATCTTCGAAATAGAGAGCTTTTTCCAACACCATATTCACCACACAAAATCACTTTCAACACAGGAGTTTTAACAATAGCCATTATGTGAAATTAGCAAATTAAACCTCTCAGCATCAAGTACGTATTCAAATCTTAAAATAAAGATTATTTTATCAAACAATTCATGGTAACTAACAAATTAATTTTAACGCAACGATTTAGGAATTATAACGAAGCTGCCCGACAGACAGATGCTGGTTTGTAGTTTTTGAAATATTTCGTTTCCAGGTTTTTTGTAATGCTACTGCTCCACCTGCGTGTTAACGCGTAAATTAGTGCGCTAATTTAGGCATTACGTAGATGTGGCCAACATTTTAACAGGTTGACTTCCTAACATTACCATCAACGATAACGTTAGACATTAACATCAACTAGTATATTTACTCTGAGACATCAACGTTAACGTTAACGCAGGTGGAGCAGTAGCATAATAGTGATGCGTTCAGTCAGTATACGATATTCTACTGACTGACTGTTGTGTTACGATATTCGGCGATACATGATTATCGCATTCGTATTCGTTTCATAACTAGTCTTAAGTTAAGATTTCAAAAAATGTAATACATAAGCATAGTTTTTTTTTTATTGAATCCCTATGACGACATACACTACACACTATGGATAGTTTTCGCCTGATGGACTGACAACATAAATCTTGACGTAGGCTTGATCAAACAAAACACATTTACATGAACAGAGAGAAGGTAATCACTACGTTTTAAGAGACGGGACTTCCTTACTTGGTTTTGGAATCCATTTAGCAGACCCAGCAATACCAACACAGCGAAAATTTAAATGTCAAAATACTTCATAACTCATGGGTACCAACAATACGGATGGCCACATGTAGTTCCTGATTAAATCGATATCGATAAATTATCATTAGGGCATCGTGGGCTTCATACCAGGTGAATTAAATCTACAACGGGGGAAAACATTTGTCGTAAAATTGAAACAATAAATTATTATTTTTATTTATTTATTATTATTTCAATATTTTAGTTTGTCATGATGATGATATTATTAGATAGATAGATATTTATTTTCTCTTTAAAAATTACATTTACATTTTATGTCAAAATTAAATAACCTATTTGGGAAAGTAAATGATTTACTTCGCAGTGCCTCCTTGTTGAGCCTTGTTTAAATTATCGGTAGAAATATCCTCCGAAAGTGAAAAACGTTCCTCGAAAAACGAATTCGTTCCTCATCAATAAACTGTAACAAAAATGACTAGTGACATGATGTTAAATTATTATGTAGCAAGGCAGTATAGGTATCTTTAATTTCTTTTAAATAGTTTATTTTTCAAATTTAGGTATGTGTCATATATTTTTTTTTAATTTTCATATTCATCAAGGTACCTATAAGTATGGTTAAATCTTGATTAACGAAAGTGTAACTTCACTCAAATATTAATAGATAAGATAGATGTTACATAAACAACTTACCATTTCTTTAGACGACTTTTCTTTGTATTAAAGTCTTTGGACTGGAAATGATCTCCACAGACATATTTTATATCGTGAAGTTCCCATCGTGGAATGTAAGCTAAGTCATCATTTCCAATATTTTTTACCCATTGTCGACATCTGAAATTAAAATATCTATCAATCATGCACTTAGAAACAAGATAGAGTATAATATACACACATCAAAAGTGTCTAGGGATCAAGTACATTTTTTCAAGATTTTTAGCATGCCAAATCGCTGCGAATCTGTGATTCGTATCAATGGAAGGAACACAGAGTATTAATTTGTTTAGTCATTACAATATAAGTTTCAAAATCCCCTGTTTTTGCCTTTTTTTTGCTATTTTATTGTCGACTTGGAATTGGTTCAATTTCTCACAACTTACAAAAAATGAAATTTTTCTTAATTTATTTAAAATGTGGGGATGAGTTGTTATTTTAGGTATGGGAAATAAGGTAGGCGGCCAGTCCAGAAGATTAAATTAGATTTAAATTAATTGAGTTACGTTTTATAGCAAAAAATGTTCTTGATCCCTAGACACTTTTGATGTGTGTAGTTCATTATACAGAAGACGAGGTTCACTTTATTACAATACGATCATAATACTTAATGAAAACTGCAGTAAGTAATGAAAAAAGTATACGCATCAGCAGCTATACAAAAATATTCAAAAATATTCACTATAACAGCATCATTCATTAAAGTTTATCGACTCACTTTATCAATAGTGAAGATTTACATCACTATAGTTTACAAACATGCAAATATTTTTTCTCATTTCAAAAAGATAGTGTATTATTTTAGTCTTGCTGATTGCTGAAGAGAACCAAATACTTTATTACTTTACTCAAGCTGTACTTACCGGTCTTCATCTATAGGAAATTTCGTGATAAATTTCCTTTTATTTAAATTTTGTCGACTCTATCTTTTTCTACAAATTACATACGTACTACACCGTCTAATAGTACGGACCGCCAAGAGGGGATTTGTGTATTAGCTAAAGCGCGTCAGATGAACATAAGGGGGGTACCTTGCACCATGTTGAGTACCTCCACCAAATATAGGCCCTCTACACTGGTGGGTGCGTCTAGAATAACCGATCAGATTAGTAAAAAAAAATTGATAACTCGAAATACTCGAGCGCGTCAGATTAAGATATGGTGGGTTAATTACATAGTGAGAAGTATGTATATGAATAATCTGACCATTTGAACGTGAAGTAAGGGAGTTAGAGGATCACAAACTTGCAAAAAAAAAACGCAACTTCGACATTCTCGAGCGCAGTTGATTTATTTTTTATTTTAAAGTAAATAACTCAAGGATAGCGGGAAAAATATAATCTGCCGATTTTCATAAGCCGAAGAAACAAAAATCGTCTTCGAATCGAACGAGCAGCTGCAGTGAAACATGTACCTATTCATATCTCTGTCTTTCTTTCTCTTTTGCTTTTACTCTATCTCTCTCTCGCACCGTCCTCACACTACTTTCCGTCGCCATAATGTCATCACAGTATATCACGGCGCTAAACGTGTCAAATTATAACTTTTTTTGGTCGGTTAAAATACATATTAAAATAAGTTAAGGTAAGTATTACATCAAACTATAGGTTCACCTATAACCTTTTACTTTAATGTAATTATATATATTTTATAATAAAGCTCATCACAAAACAACGCGTTCATGTTATTATATGTAAAACGCTCTGGCTTGTTTGTGCTTTAAAGTTAGTTTTGTGAATAATATTTTGTGAGCTTTTACATATTTCATAGAAATATAAAGTGTGTTTTTGTGAACAAGAAATAGCTCATAAAGTTATTAAACTTACACGTCAGAAAGAAAAAAAAATCTTAAAAATAAATCATAATTTTTGTTTCTAGCAGTCAGATTAATAATACCCCTCAAAATTATTGTCAGATTTTAAGCCAACATAACTTGGAGTGCAAGCTGAACCTTCTGTAAAATAATCTGACACGCTCGAGTATTTCAAAATTGAGATTTTTTTTGCATTTTCAAAAATTCGCTACTACCTTGCGTCACCTCCAAATTGGCAGATTTTCGAAGGGGTGCATTTTTAGGGCTCACTTAACATCCCCTTTGAATATCTGACGCGCTCGAGTAAATGTTTTTTTTTTTCATTTTCTCCACTTCCGGATGGCCACCCCCACCACGCAAATCGGCAGATGAATATATTTTCGATATCAGAGACACCTTGGAGTATCTAAACTACAATATCTGACGCGCTCGAGTATTTCCATTTTAATATTTTTTTTTTACATTTTTGAAAGCCTGTAGAAGCTAAACCCACCGGTGAATGAAAAAATATCATATGACTTTATTTTGTTTATATCTCCTAATCTTCAAAACCCAATAGGTCCCAACGACGCTCGAGTCGCTCCCGAATTAGCATCGGTATCTCCCGTACTATAATCGATGCTATTTCACTACACAATCACAAGAAAATAGTTTTTAATAGTCACACTGCACTTTTCAAAGCGTAAATCACAAAAAAAATTTAAAAATCTCACAATTATTTTCCCAGATAACAACAATGCGTCGCCATCACAAACAGATGACAATTGTAAGAGAAAGATTCAGAGACAAAAGACTGAAATAGCATGTGAGGCCATCTTTGATGCCATGAAATGAGTGCTAAACACGAACAAAATTTAATTTGTTCCTAGTTGCATTAGGGTTAGACTGTACATGAAAGTAAATCATTACATACCGATGGAATGTTACATTCTCCGTTTTCCTTTCATTACGGCTCTTACAGCCTAAAATACAACATAACACTATGTCCACAACAAAAACGAACACTTCAAACACGATATGAAAGTCTATTTAGCTTTCAATAATTGAATAAAACAATGTTTTTTATCAAAATAATTTTCCGCACTATTCTTTCAAATCACATAATAAATTTTCAAAACAGTATTTTTGTTATTAATTTAAGCACTGAATAAGAATAAAAACAACTTTAAATTGAATAAAATTTACGTACCGGACTGGATCAAGAGGAAATCTTGAAACGAAAGTCCTTTTTACACCATTTTCATTCTTCAATTTTACTCCGCAAATTCACACGTTTTATAAGACATCTTATTCGATGGTTTACTTACAAGACAAAACAAACGTACTGAACTAAAAAAAAAACACTTAAATACTATTAAATTAACAAATAATAACACAAAATCAATTAATTTTTCTTTCAATTGAACCAGGCGCCAAAATTTTTACCGCTAACTGACTGACATTGCCAGAGACTGCAGAGATTGCGAGAAGACCGAATGCCACCATTTCAACGTGGACACAATCCATACATTTTTTCTGAAGTATGAAGTTGCGACAGCCTGCACCACGTAGTGAATAGTGATTACCATCCTGTATGTTTATTTATAAGTCTAGTTAATTTGTGGTTTATTTTACTCTTTGGTGATTACCTTCTCTCTGTTCGACACTATTCGTCCGTACCTTTTTAAAATAATTCCGCTGCTTTACTCAAAAAATATGTAAACATTTATGAATGAGAATCTTTTAGACTGATAGCAATGGATTTACAAACATCGCATTTAGCTGCGGCGTTAATGTCCGGCATGAGCACAACATACAATAACAGCGTTGTAATACCTGAACCAACAGTCAGTTCTGCCCATGAAGACAAAAGTACTAAATCCAATGAAACGCAGAAGGAACCCTCGGAGGAAGATAAAGAAGATCTGGGAAGTGGAGAGGAATTCACCGATGAGGTGAACATAAATATCATTTTGCAATACCTACCTTTGTTACTGCTGCTAGGTTGAGCAGGTCAAAGGTGTGGCACCTAAATTCGAAACTGAATTTGAATTAAGATCTATTATTACATGACAAACAATCTTAGAAGATGTATTACTCATTAAATTTCATATTTCTTATTTTGAACTATGGTTATTTTTCAAAAGTAGTGTTTGTCCCTACTTTGTTTTATGAAAACTATTTCTTATAGGAATCTGAAGCCCAGGCTGGAAGTAAATCAACACCTGGCAGAGGGGTAACTTTACAAATGTTATTGGAAGATAAAATGTTGGAACCAGGCACAGCTGCTATGACTATTGAATATTTGGTATATATTTTAATGTAATAAAAGTTATTGTATCCGTACCTTAAGGCCACCCGGAGTAGATAAGGATTGCCAGGTCTAAATATACAACAATCAGACTCGGGGTTTAATTTGGCAGGATATTTCCCCTCAAAGCTGTGTACCTTTTTTAATAGCTTTTTTAAGTCATACATATGTCCTAAAAGCCAGACAATATTTCATATTAAAAAAGCAATTACATATTTAATTTTTTTGTACAATAAAGTTTTGTTACAAGAATACTAAGCTGTTCTCTGGGGTTTCAGTTAAGTTAATTTTGGAGGCTCGTGACATCATAGCATTTTTTGACCGTTATTTTTGGACTACTTAAAAAAAAACTTACATGTCCAATATTTATTATTATTTTAAATGACTGACTAATAATTAGTTAATGTCAACTATCTACTGTGTTTTAGGGGCAAAAATTTGTTGGAGATTTATTGGCAGATGGTAAAATTAAATCACATGAAACAGAAACTATATTTTGCTCACCATCAGCATGGGCTATCCACTGCAAACGAATTATAAACCCTGATAAACGATCTGGTTGTGGCTGGGCATCTGTTAAATACAAAGGCAAGAAATTAGATACAATAAAAGCTACATACCTACGGAAAAAACAAATACAAAGAGAAAATATGCAGACAGATGGTAAGTTTTATTGTTAAAAACTATTTTTTGGTGAGATATTGTAATTTTATTATAAACATTAAACAGTGATAATAATGTAGAATGCCTAATAGGGTAGTTTCCGGGGTATGAAAATCAAAATTCTATTTAGACGTCAGTTAGATTAATAAAACTGTATTTTTTTCTTTTTCAAATTATTGAAAACTAGTTGTGCCCCGCGTTGCGTTTATAATATTAGTAGGATTTAAAATAGTATTTAGGAGTAGGGGCCCTTGATGTCATAGTGTGATATAAACTGTACCACGGCATGACATCCCGCGACATTTCAACTTAAAAGGTTTTTTAATATTTTTTTCATTACATAAAATATAAAAAAATACATGGCCAATATTTGGACATAGATAAGCAATAGTGTGTTAACCCACATTGGAGAAATTCTGAATAAATCGTGTTTTAAAATCATATCGTCATTTTGTTTCAGCATTTTTTTATGTTTAAATGTTTTTGGTATTTAAACAATGTAATAAGGTAAACACATAATTAAAAAACGCTCTATAACTGTCAAGAAAGCGTTTTGAATTGATAACTTAATATTGTGGGTTATCATGTTATTGCTTATCTGCGTCCATTTATATCTACAAGACGGACTAAAAACTAAAATTTTGTTGACAAGCCCATTGCGATTTTTTTTTACAGAAGAGACAGAAATGGAAGTTGAAAGCCCACCAGAACCACCACCACATAGGGTTGTGATGAAGCATAACACAGTGCCAAATAGAATGATGCAACAGTAAGATATTAATATATAAGATAAAATCTTCATTTTAGAAAAAAATTAACTTTTAACATTTATAATACACCCTACAACTATTTAGACTGTATATTTTTATACTTCCATATAAAACGGCGTCCGCCCAGTCCTATCTATATACATAAAATGCTTTGTCCTGAATGACTGATGGATCAACGCACAGCCTAAACTGCCTAAACCGCTGATTGTAGAGACCTGAAACTTGGAGGGTGTGTTCTTTGCATGACGTAGGCATCCGATAAGAAAAGATTTTTGAATATTCAACCCCTTAGAAGATGAAAAGGGGTTGCAAAGTTTGTATAGAACAATTCCGTGCGAACTTCTAAATTATCGCGGGTGAAATCGCACGGTACAGCTAGTCAGTAATAAAAATAGAAATAAGCAGCAGAATCGAAAATTGGGGTATGCAGGTTTCAAACGAAGCAGCAGCGACCTTAGAGATGACAGTTATGAGTTTCGGTGGAAGAGTGCCTTGATTTGAAACCTAGTAAAATACACGACGGAAACCTAAAAGCGATAAGCAAATGAATGATATTATTATTTAGACTTTATAATATGCTACTTATTTAGGCACCAGCAAAGATTAGAATAAAATTAGCATTACAAGAGATGTGTTACGCAGTGCGGGCGCGAAAGGTAAAGCACTGCTCGTACGTCTTTCGAATCGGCCCCCCTAGCCAAGTTGACAATCTTCAGTCGTTAACGCATAGAAAACAGAAACGAATCGTCATGTCACGTGATCACGTAAAATCTTCCAATCAAAAGTCTAGTTTAACGTGACCACGTGACAACGACTTCGTTCTTTAATTTTCTATGTGGTGCGGTCCAAGTCTCCCAAGTACTAAGTAGTATCATCAAATTAAGCCGAATATGGGCAATCAGGGGAAATAATTCGTGTAGTTTTGTAAATTGTATAAAGTTTTGTTGCAAGTATTTCGTGGACTTCTAGGGTAAAAATCAATATTGTTTCACCCAATAAAGTATTTTTTAAGTCAAAATAAGCATGAATTATATTTTTCATCATTTTAAATGTCCTAGTTAGAGACTATAGTTATGGTGTGTTTGAGTAAGTAAAATGCAAAGATTTGCTTTTTGTAAATATCTGGCCCATGTAGTAAAGGAGCACTTTCTTAGCATATGTATTTAGATGAATATTACTAGGTTTTGGAGAACTTAAGGATAAAATAACCAAATGTTGTTTTCAGTGATTCAAATATGCTCATAGAAGCAGTATCATTTACATCACTTGGTAAAGTTCAACCATTTATGGTATCTATCAGCTCAAATGCGTCACTTGTTCTTGACATACATTGTCATATGAAGAAGGAAGAAGTTTACGGATATTTAGCTGGCACTTGGGATTTAAACAGTCACAGTAAGTTGACAATTTTTATGTTATGACGTCACCGCGATGGTTTAAAAGTGATTAAGAGCTGATGTTATAGAGGTATAAAATTATTTATTTTTACTTTTTTTTATAATTACGATAAAGTTTTTATAAGATACTAGCTGTTCCCCGCGGTTTCATCCGCGTTAATTACGAAGATCCTGCGGGAATACCGGAATAAATGTACCCTGTGTTTTTTCTTTACCCTTGACAACGTGTACCTATACAAAATTTCATGTTGATCGGTTGAGCCGTTAAGGCGTGAAAGCGTAGAGCTTATCTAAGCTAAAATGACGCGCCCCTCCATCGGGCATACGCACACGCACAACCATTAAAATATTGATACGACATAACGACACATAAAAATCTGGTCTTGCCATTCGTCCTCAGTTGCCGCATAGTGTTGCCGCACTCACACTATTAAAGAGATATTATCAATACAAGATATCATTAAGTTCGCCATTTGTACTTACTGTGCAATAAAGAATAAATAAATAAATATCGCACATTTAAAATGGCTTATTGAGTAGTGTCATTTTAGTTTAGACAAGCTCTGACAAAAACAAATTCACTTTATTTATAATAGCGGTTTATCTGAACTAAAATTATAAAAAGGTAAAGTTTTAGAGTTTGTGAATTGTGAGTTTGTGACGTTGTAGAGGGTAATATCTGGATCTACTGAACCGATTTTGAAATTTTTTTTACCAATAGAATGCTACAATGTTCCTGAGTGTCATAAATGGTACTTCTTATCTCGGAATTCCAAATCAAAAAATCAAATATACTTTATTGCACACACAGAACTCTGAAATTACCGCGAGTGAAACCGCGGGGGAACAGCTAGTCTATGATATAAATGTTTACAAATTTCTTTAAAAAGTTACTACTTTGAATAATTGTGGTTTAATGACCTCTTTTACAGATGTAATCATCACTCACGTATTTCCCTGCCTCATAAGTAAAAAAGACCCCAGGCCAAGGGTGTTGGTAGAATTGGAAATTCAGATGGAAATAGAAAAGCTTGGTCTGACTCTTATGGGATGGTATCACTCTCATGCCACCAATCCGGCTATGCCAAGCTTGAGGGATTGTGATAACCAACTAGAGTATCAAATTAAGATGAGAGGACCTTCCGAAATATCTTACATTCCATGTGTTGGTGTTATTTGCTGTAAGTATCACTGTTACAGCATTAGCTATTTCCCTCGGATTTGCCGATTTTTCAGGAACCACATTTTGTTAGAAATTGAATGCCCCCATGTCGTATTCCATGATCTTCTACACTTCCTGGAAATTCAACTATCACAGAACTAAGTGATAACAAACAAACAAATGAACTTAGGCGCTTATAATATTAAATAATGAACTTTTTCAGTGTTAAAACTATGTTAAAACTTAATATTTATAAGTTTTAAAAGTTTATTAATAAAAATATTGTTAAATTTTTAGCACCATACAATCCGGAGTGTCCGGGTTTAGAGTCATCAATGACCTGTTTCTGGGTAATGCCTCCTCCAGAGCAAAGACCGACTGAATACCCTCGCCCGTTGCTCCTTCAATACAATATAATGCACGACAGCCACTTGTCAGCACATGCCATACAGCAAATAAAGAAATGCATAAAGTACTACTTCACTTATCCGGACGACGCAACTATAAATTTCAAAGATGACTTCAAACCTGAAATTACATACTTGGAGAAATTGAAGTGTACATTAACAGCAAAATTCCCACGAGAGCAAAGTGATGGGTTGCTGTGGCATTTTATAAGGGATGAACTGGGTTGTTCCTCTGAACACGATGACAAATTAGATTTGGATGCACTGTTGGCCGTACCACAGCCCATTCCTGTTTCTAAATCTAACCAGAGTACCTCTATACCGAACTTCCCGTCAGTGAGTACTTTGCAACAAATGGTCAGCAGGCCGCCCGGTGTGCCGCCGATAAATGTGTCATCGGGTATGGGGTCAAGTTCTCCACACAAATTCGAAACACCTCCATTGAATATACCTGTGCTACCATCGTCATCGAAATCATCAAAGTCGTCAACACAGTCCTTGACTTCAAGCTATCCGACTGGATTGGATATGTTGACAAGTATGGCATTAGGGCTGGGTACGGGGAATATGCCGATGCCTTTAGGTGCGACTGGACTGGAGAGTTTAGCTGCAGCTAACAGTATGTTAACTGGTCTCGGGCCCGGGATTTCTTCAAGCTTGACAGCAAGTTTGACTGGCGCTAAGCTTCCCGACCCGCCGTCTTACGCCGCTTCGTTACAAAATCTTACCAATAGCATTGGCTACGACAAAACATCGACCAGTACATCAACGAGTACCAGCTCTTCGACGCCGATACCAGCCAGTATAGCTTCTAATCTGATGATGAGTTCGGCGGATATCGCTAACGCTTTATTCTCGGCAAGTAAATATTCGAGTGCTGGTATATTAGGTATCCCGGATCCTATGTCGAAATCCACGTTAGCTGCCAATAACATGTTTTTGTCACCTTCTTTGTTGAAAATGCAAGAGTCTCTAATGAAGCCTTTATCAAGCAGCAGTCCGATTTCTTCGAAAGCGGGCTTAGATCCGACTTCGCTAATGAAGTCACCCCATGATTTGATGAAACCAAGCAAAGATTATCTTCCACCGGATTTTGGCAGTATTGGAAAAGGGAAAATAGACAGCCATGATTCCGTAAAACATACAGAAACGAGTGTATCCTCCAAAATGGATACAACCAAAATGGATACTTTGGACAATCAAGCAACTAACTATAGTATGCAACCTCGTATTGGTGGCGAATCTTTTCTCACCCAAATGTTAGAATTGACTAAAAAGACAACTATGGCGGACTACATGGCTGATTACAATCAGCCTTTGAAGTTGTCTAAATCGGAAGAGTTGGCGGTTCCAATGCCGGCGTCCAGCCATTCGTATTCCAATACGGCAAGTATCGTCGACACTATAGCACAAGTGGCAATGGGCAACTTCTCAAAACACGACGAACCCATCGACTATGGCAAAGAACAAGATTACAGTACTAATAAAAATGTGCCGAGTGAATCTGAAGGGACTTCTTTGAATTAACTGGTTTAATTTGACTCTATACTACTATTGTAGGTACTAGGAAAACTTTTTGAATTGGGCATGTTGACTAATTTTTATTTTTTAGTCCGTCTTGTAGATTATTAAAAAATATTGGACACGTATTTTTTCTTTTTTTACGCAATCAAAAAATAACGGCGATATATTGAGTTGAAATTTCGCGTGACGTCACTATTCGGACAGTTTGTATGGCGGTTTTAGCGGTTAGTGACGCACGACCTCTTCACCCTAAATTTTAGTGCGCTTTATCTCTGTATATTTTAATTTATTTGAAAAAGCAAAAAATACGTGTACCTATATTGTTTTTTTATTTTATAACTGACGGACTAATTAGAATTTTGATTTTCAATAGTAGTCAACATCCCTATTGAATTGAAAGAACTTTATTTATTTTTTAGATTAATGTGTGGTAGAAGCGTAATTTTTAAAGTCAGTATTTAAACTAGCTGAATAGACTGAATAAAACGTCTATATAGACATAAGTTTGCAGATCACGTCCGTAAATAATTTGTTATTACGGGTATATTCCGTTATTACTGACAAGTGACAGCACTGGTCCAGCGCTCGCAGTAAAGAGAAATTAGTTCCG
The DNA here is from genome assembly GCA_907165275.2 of Zygaena filipendulae. Taxonomy (NCBI): domain Eukaryota; kingdom Metazoa; phylum Arthropoda; class Insecta; order Lepidoptera; family Zygaenidae; genus Zygaena; species Zygaena filipendulae. The sequence continues at coordinate 9,343,180 of OU015649.1, forward strand.
TTAAAGTGGACAGTGTATCCTAGGATAAGCAGTATGACGTGACTTCACAGTTGTCGCCATTTTGTACTGTGAGCACTGGCCTTTTCGAGGTAAGGTACTCTCAGTGGTTTGATCAAGTGATCAACCGCGGACTAATGTGATTAGTCAACCGCAGTATGTCGGTCGTCAATGAGTGGTCGATAGCGTGACATGACAATGACATGGATGACAGTAACGAGTATAGCTAACTGTAAGGCAACGGCTTCGCAGTATACTAAATTGACGTCATGGCGACCTTACACTAGTGCTATCCGTAATAACGGAACATACCCTATATTTCACAAGAGTTAAGTTTAGCATCTAAACCCGCATCTTATAAACTTTTAGACGGGCAATCAACCCGGTGCTTGAGATTACACACGATAAAAGACCGTTGAAGGCTGACTTTTAACGGGTTTAAACCCAAGCATCGGGTTGCTTGCCAATCTATAATATACTTGATTTTTTTTCACCCAATATGGGTAATTAGTCTTGGCAAAAAATAATACGACTATCCTGCATCTGGTAGTATTAGTATTGATTACATTTTTGTATTTTAATATTAATAAGATTTTAAATTTATTTAAGTATTAACTGTGATCACCTGCGTGAAGTCCGGTAGTCTCTAGGGATCTCCTCCTCAATCGTTTAAGACTTAAGTCGTTTAGAAGTCACACGATCACAAACAGTCGCGCCAGAAAAGATTAATAACTGGACCAAAGTGATCAGATTTTGTTAATTTAGTTTTTCACTCTAAACTATCTTATAATAATTCATAAATAGTGAATAGCGAATGCCGCGGTTGCTCTCGCTTGTGTTTCGGGACTCTCTCATTAATTCTGTTATTCCGACATAAAGGGTAGGTATCCTAAATGTTAACTCAGAGCCAAAGCCAAATGCCAAGCTTAGTTCAACTCGCTCCAGTAGTGCTTACCTTATCGCGTTCAAACAAACTCTCAAATTCTGTTGATTATTTACTTTTAATCCTCTCGGCCTCGCTATTTTAATTTTAATGTATCCAATATACAGATTCACCAAATTTTATTATAATACTAGCTGTAGGTACCCCGCGATTTCGCCCGCGGTAATTTCGGAGTTCTCGTGAGAATTCCGGGATAATAAGCACCATAATATGTCCTTTGTACCCTTGACAACTTGTATGCTAAATTTAATGGTGATCGGTCCAGCCGTTCGCGTGTGACTCCGACGAACGGGGAATTCAGTTTTATTGTATTATTTAGATGGTTGTATCTCAGACGAAATAAAAAGTCATTTCAAAGAAAATGGTATTTGTAATTATTGTGCAGTTGAGTACAGTACTTAATTTATTATTTGAAGTAAAGCATTTGTAGTAACAACAACTTGTGTAATGATTTTATGAATTCCCTATTAAGTTCATATAATTCTTTTGTCGGTTTAATTAATCTAAAAATGCATTTCTTATAAATTAAAAATCAACGTATTGTACGGCTCTAAAAGCTCGTTAAATAGTGTTGTGATGCTTTTAAATGTGCGACCATAGGTCAAACAACTTGTTCGGAGCAGGCACTGTTCTTCTTTTTTTTTCGGTCTACCTAGTACCTACCTACTTTTGTTTTTCTGAGCACTGTTATTGTTCAGACTACTTCAGTACTACAGTACATAGAAATACTAGCATGTCTTTGCTTCAGTAGCATATAGCAAGCGCTGACAACCTGGAAAAACTGTCATTTGTAAAGTAATATTGAGTATCACAAAAAAATCATTCTGACTTGTCCAGTATCAGGCAGGCCTAGGTGGTAGGCCTACCCCAGTAGGCGGTCTGCAGTAGGTAGATGAAGTGGTTTGCTGCGTTTCGTCGAGCCATGATGCAAGATAAGGAAATCTGCTTGAATTTTGGGCTGCCCCAGTCTAATGGATGCCCAGCAATAATCAAAAGCGATCCTGGTAAGCATTTTTAAAACCAACTTTGATTGATGTACCTAAGGCGGTTAGACAAAAATTAAAATTTACCTTTTACTGCATCCTTACTTATATCATAAAATCACGGTAATTAAATGACACTTATCATCGATATGCTTAATCATTCCATGATAAATGATAAAACTGATATTGTTATAGATTTCAAGGGAAAAAACACGTACATGCATTTCTTGAAAGTGTTTTGACTAAAGAAAGATTTGTGATTAAATTAAAACAAATAATTAGTTAACTGTTGCAATAAATGATAAGGAGTAGTGTTATACCTACGTGTATAATTTTTTTTAGCTTTAATACAGGTAAGCCTTTTTTCATATCTATTAATAACCAAATATTGTGTTTATTACTGCTTATGCTTAGGTTAACTTATATAGTTGTCTGCGATTTCACACGCTCTAATTTTGGGATCCCTTGGGTATGTACCTGTATCTACCTACCAGGATAAAAAGCAGTTTTGTTTTATCGATTTCAGTATTTTCAGTATTAGGCGCGTTTAGACAACCAACAGTTTTAAAATGTACCTATGCTTCTTTAGGTCTTACATGCATTTAGCTACTTTCAAGTACCTAGGTAAAACAAATTTATAACTATCGTTTTATGGTGCTATTATTTGCCATTGCCAAATCATTATCGCATCTCCTGTCTAACATCAATGCTCGGGAAGGAATCAACTCAAACGTAATAATTATTATACCTACTATTTTCATGTGCATTCACACATAACCACATAACCGCACATACCTACATTAGTGAAAAGCTGTTTGGAATCACAGACACTTCAATTTTATTTAAATGTATATATATAGATTATATATACCTACAGCACCGTAACAACACAATAAAAACCCATTGCTTATTTTCTTTATCAATCTTATAATTAACAATATTTATTTAAAGTTTGCCAGGTAATCATTTAGGTAGAGCGTTGATCTGAAGCAGCAGGGTGATTTTAACTTTACACCGATTTTCGTTCATCAAAATTTCGACCTTATTTAGAGTATGTAAGGTCGAAATTTAAATGAACAAAAATTTGATGTAGTATATTTACTCTGAGGTAATACTAAAATAATGCTGCTATATACCAATGATACTCACCCAATTTATAAAACTCTGCATACCTACATAAAAAAATAAATAAATAAATAATCAATTAATAATTATTATAAATAAATATTTATTTATTTATATTATTATTTATTTATTTTATTTACATAAAAAGATGTTTTTAAAATCCACAATAGTAATATTATGTTGAGATCCTTAGCTACCAACCTACGCTTGTTTTCCAGTGCCATATAGCTATATGCATTGCTGATGACAACAAGATGGCTAGTGGCACGCCTGGCGTGATAAGTTATGGGGATGAGAAAGACCAGTCTGATTCCGAGTATACACCTTTGTACGACAATGATGAGATTGAGTAAGTTTATCTTACTACCATGTAAAGTGTAATTGTGATCAACTAGGTATGCTAAGGTTTAGAACTTCAGACATCCTCCATAAAGTTGTGTAGTGTGTACAGCATGTAACAGAAAGTTGTGGTCGTTCCTGAAGATCACTGATGGAACTGCTACAAGATAGTCGTGTTTGGACTCTTTTGTTTTGTTCTCATGCGTTGAAAAAATTGTTTGAGAAAAACTTTGCATTTATTTGACACTGGTTTGACATTTAGTCCAAAAATCCCACAAATAATTTTTATCCAATTTAAGTACCTACACCCTAAACATTATTTCATCCAGACACAAAGAGTTTCCGATGCGGAAAAAACCGAGGGGGAAACGGCTAGTATGTACGAATACCTAATTAACCTAGTTAATAATAAAAAAAGTTGTTTAGAGCCATAAAAAAAAACATGAAACTGAGTACCTAGTTAATTAGGTAGGTATATAGGTAAAAGGAAGTGATTCAGCATAAGTTGCTCATGACCGTGCAGCGTTGATTTTCAATCACTCCTCTCTAGAGTAGAGAGGGCTCATGCTGTTCAACAAAAGAACAGACTATGAAAAGACAAATATTAGCTAATTATAGTAATTAAAAAAACAGTTAAACAAAGCAATAGACAAAATAATATAGTTTAAATAACTGTGTATGTGTGTGTGTGTTTGTTTGTAGGCGCGCGCGTGTGTGTGTGTGTGTGTGTGTGTGTGTGTGTGTGTGTGTGTGTGTGTGTGTGTGTGTGTGTGTGTGTGTGTGTGTGTGTGTGTGCATGTCCAATGTTCAAGAGTTTTTAAATAACAGTAGATTTTTATAAATTTCCATTTTTTTCTAGTGAAAGAACTGCCCAGGAAACGAAAGGATGGAATTTGTTTCGGGAGATACCCGTCAAGAAGGAGAGCGGGTCGATGGCGTCTACCGCGTGCGTCGACATCACGGTGAAAGCGCTCAAGCTGGTCGCGTACGTGGTGGTGTTCTGCGCGGTGCTCGGCGCCGCCGTCGTGGCGAAGGGGGCGCTGCTGTTTATCACGTCACAGCTCAAGAAAGACCGCCCAACAAGCCACTGTAACAGACCTTTAGGTAAACTGAGAAAAACTTAGTTTTGTAACTCTTCGTTATGTTCCCCGGCTTATGGTGTGCTGGCTAGTTTTTTTTTATTGCATATTTGTTTGTTTATGCTTAGTTACCTAAAAGTATTAGAAAAAAGAATGGAATGGTCTTATTTTTATGAAAATACTTAGTAAAAACAAATCACTTAACTATAGATAATATTTATTTAGGTATATTACTTATAATAATTTAATCCGTGTAGGCAAGAAACGTACCCCACACAAACTTGAAGCTTGTCTGTTAGCAAATTTTCCCTTATTTTCCCTTACTCTCTATTTCTATCCTAATGAATTCATAAAGTGGTATGAACGCAAAATAACTAATTTCTTTATAAAATAGAGTTAGGAATTGACTTTTCCCATGTACCTACCTATATCCCTTAGAGTTAACTTTGCGAGAAAATACTAAATTCGGATTTCATAAATAATTCAGATGATAAAAAATAAAAATAATTTTACTTTTTGAGATTCCTTTGAATAGTGGTATCTTTATTTAAACCGTATGCATAATTATTTCAGCGCTAGATCGACAGTTCGTAGCAGTGTTATCTCTAGAAGATAGAGTGGCGTGGCTATGGGCAGCACTCATCGTATTTGGAATTCCAGAGATCGGTATTTTCTTAAGGTCATTGAGAATATGTTTCTTTAGAACTGCAAAAAAGCCGACTAAAGGGCAGTTTTTATTGGTAAGAATAATTATATATTGCAACAAAAACTTTTTTCACATATAAGAAAAACATTACGAAAATCCTAAAAAAAAATATACTGTTAGACGACTTTACAACCTCCTCTTTTTCGAAGTCAGTCAAAAATTATAATTTATGCTTGGACTGCGCTACCTAGCCCCAAGTTAACCAGAGTTTGTACTATGTGTACCACAACCGCTTGGTTGTACCTAATACTTATAGGTACCTATATTTTTTTGTAAACACAAATATTTGTCAGGTTTACGTTTAATACGGAGAACGAATCCATGCCTAACCACTAGTGACTAGACCAACGATAATGCCATCATCAATGTCATTATCCTCTCCAAATACATACATTGATGACTGAAGATAGAGATAATAGATGGGAATGAAATAAAAAAAAACATTTTTGTCTTTACAGGCTTTTATAATTGAGACATTGCACGTAATCGGGCTGGCGATGCTATTGCTGATAATACTACCGGAGTTGGACGTGGTCAAAGGAGCAATGTTGATGAACGCCGTATGCATAGTTCCCGGTGTACTCAATGCGATAACAAGGGACCGGTACGATCAGAGATACGTTGTGAAAATTCTGTTGGATGTGGTCGCTGTCTCGGCTCAGGCAACGGCGTTTGTCGTTTGGCCACTGTTAAATGAACAGTCGCCGATACTATGGGCGATACCCGTAGCTTGTATGTTCATTTCCATAGGCTGGTGGGAGAATTTTGTCAACAGTTATAAACACTCGCCATGTATGTATTGTATCTTTATCCCCATTTGTGTTTTCTAATCTATGATGCGGTTTACTGTTTCTTTCGGAAAGTTTTTATGTATAGTAGAAGTTCCGAATAGAATTTCGAAATTCACGCAAGGAACAAATAGTTTATTATAATCTGTATACGTTTAACAACATAATTATACCGATTGACTGATTCATTATTAACGTCCAGGGCCCTTATTCACTATGACCATAACATGTCGCGTTATAATAATGCGCCATTTGCCCAAGTTTTCCGCAATGTAAAGAACTAAGAAAGGATGTTCAAAAATGCAATCCCTAAAAGAATTAAAAATTTGAAATTTGTTTGGAAATGCCGTTAGTTTTGTCAAGTAGGAATGGAAATCGGTATTTTTCAAATTCAAATATACTTTAAGTCCCAAAAAAGACAGTAAAACTAAGACAGAGTTTTGGTCTTCTTTTCAGATAAAAGAAGCATTTTATTTTATAAGGGTGAAATGTGTATTAACTAAATAATAAAACTGTTTAGTTTGAAATAAACTGACAACTTCTGTTAGCTCCTCTGTAATTTTTTCTAATATTTTTAAGAAAATCTTTGAATAATACCTACGTATGATTGCACGTTGTATTTCAGTTTTTGTAGCATTTTTATGTAAACTTCGCGATCAACTTAAAACGACACGCTATTTCACCAGCTTATATCTCTCAATATGGAGGATTCTAGTGTTCACAGCGTGCATAATGATCTCTCTACATATACAAGGAGATGACCCATTTGCATTCTTCACGTCTATCCATGAAGCGTTTAGTGATCGCATCTACACTGCTCGTGAGGTAAATAATATTTTCGAACTTAATTCGAAGTGTATTACAATTGATTAAAGAATTGTAATATTTTTCGTGCTGCAGTGTAAGGGTGTTTTTACACTGCGTCAGTTCCGAATTCGAGAAAACATGGCCTAAAGTAGCAGTATATGGATGAGCAATACATGCACTTTCTCGGACGCAGTGCGTAAGCGACACTCTAACCGCTCTGAGTTTCCTAGATATGCATATTTTCGAATTTGAGTCGGACGCGAGTGCAAAAGCGCCCTAATTCCTAAATGTGTAATGTTAGTAGGTATTCAGTGTTTCTTTGAGGTCGACTTCAAAGAGCTTCCGTCGTTCCACCTGCTGCTTTTCATTATAACTAGCTGTCCCCCGCGGTTTCACCCGCGGTAATTGTGTAAATAGATGAAAAGTGTGTCACTCAGGAGTACCGTAGTTTCCTATAAGTGAAAGAATTTTCAAAATCGGTTCAGTAGACCCAGAGATTTCCCCTTACGGCGTCACAAACTCACAATACACAAGCTTTACCTCTTTATAATATTATTAGTGTACTAGAAGTATATAGATGAACACTAATATCTATAGCGGTATACTCACGGTTAAATCGTTAGGCACGGCACGAACCTTTAATCTTCAGGAATAAGTGAATAAGCCGCTATAGATGTTAGTGTTAATCAATATCTACAACTTTGAAAACAGATTGGATAAGTATTTAAAACAAAAGATAAGCGAATAACGCGTCAAGTCGAGAACCTCCTCCGTTTTTGAAGTCTGTTAAAACAATGGACCCAGACTTCTGTTACTTTAACTGCTTGCCGGAATTCTAAATAGATAAAATTAATAATAATACGTCCCATTTAATTTAAATTCAAATATAACAATATTCTATTACTCTACGAATTCATGCAGATCCAAGTAGTGTTAGAGGACGCGTACAACAACGTGATAGAATACGAAGTGAGCGGCACCACGTTCCCTCTGCCCGTAACTTGGACGTCGCCGCTGTGGGTGGCGCTGATCCAAGTGGCCGCGGCGTGGGTCTGCTTCGGTGCTGGCAAATTCGCCTGCAAGATACTCATACAAAGCTTCAGTTTCTCGTTCGCGCTCAACCTAGTGGGTCCCGTCACTATCAACCTACTTATCCTCTTCTGTGGGTTAAGAAACGCTGACACGTGCTATTTTCATTACGTGATTCCGGATTATTTGTTCTTCAATATACCGCCAGGTATGAAATAATATGGTATATGAATAAAATAAGTGGTTACTACTTGTTAACTATCTATATTGATGGTCGGAGCGAAAGCAGTGTATCTTAATAGACACAGCAAATTTTACTAATTTTACTTTATGGAAACCTTTGTTATTTAAAAAAAGTGAAATTGCATCCACAGATCATTGATTAATCACCTGCTTGAGCCGGGAATCGAATCCTTGAAATATTAAAATAAATGTATCCCGTATTTTTATGTTACTGATCAATCATGCCTTTTTTCGGTTCAAGAGCAATCATCCTATTATAATACACCTTTTTATTTTTCTAGTACACTTTCTAAAAGACTACATCGGCGGTGAAATGACCTGGGTGTGGCTTCTGTGGTTGGCCTCACAATCCTGGATCACAGTTCACACTTGGCAGCCCAAGTGCGAGCGGCTCGCCGCTTCCGAGAAGTTGTTTGCGAAGCCCTGGTACTGCGGCTCGCTCATCGATCAATCGTTGCTTTTGAACAGGACCAAAGACGATGACGTCGATATACATATCGAAGTACCTATATAAATAATGTTATACCTATTCGTATTGACAAAAAGTTGGCAAAAGGTATAACTGTATGGGTAATATTTTTTTTTTTTACTTTCACAGGATCTCAAGGATTTGCAAGGTGAAGACTTGTCCGTAGCTAGTTTTGATAGCTCAATCAAAGATATTCGGCCGTCCGATAGTATTACAAGGTAGGTGTTAAAAACGGATAGACTCCCTCGCAGATCACAAGTAAAAAATATGGATTTCACAGCAAATTCATGACCATTAATGAATGTAGACGTAACTATTTTGTTGATATTATCAGTATGAAGACGAAAAGTTATTTTTTAAATTTTTATAATATCTGTTCGTCTGTGTGCGTATCCAACGGACACCACAGGATCAATTCAAATGTTCGGTAGGTATTATTAATTTTTATTGAAGTACAAATAAGAGCTTGCAAAATTACCTACGTGGATATAATCGTTTAAAACAGAAGAAGAAGCTGTATCGCAAAAGTTGATCACAGCTTCGGCCGAAGGACACAAAACATGGCGTAAATATTGAAATAGTTTCTGTTCTCTTCCTTTCTTATTCGCGGAACGTTTTATCTAGGCGAAGGATGAGTTGATGAAGCGAATGTTTTATTATCTTAATGTTACTAAAAGGATCTACATTTGTGCGACCATGTGGCACGAGACAAAAGACGAGATCATGGAGTTCTTAAAGTCTATATTTCGCCTCGACGAGGACCAGAGCGCCAGGCGTTCGGCCCAGAAGTATCTGGGTATTGTAGACCCCGATTACTACGAACTCGAAAGTGAGTTGTCGCCATTATAACTATCATATTTTTTTTTCTAGAAATCGCGCTAGAATTTTTCCTTTTGAAGTGAAAATTTATTTTGGGCTCTATGATTGTAAAATTAAGATTGTAGAATTTAAGTAATAATTAAGTAGTAATTTGACGACCCGATTGGCGCAGTAGGTCACCATGCCTGCCCGCTAATCAAGAGGTTCCGGGTTCGATTCCCGGGGGGGTGCACTTTGTGTGATGAACACAGAGTTCCACTTTCCAGTCTGGGTGTGTATATATATCTATAGCATAATATGTAATTCTATGTAGTATATACCACGTTTGCTTGGTTTCCACGACAAGCTAATAATAGCTTAGTGTGGGATCAAGTAGATCTGTGACCTGTGTGTTGTGTGAAGTGGATTATTATTATTATTATTATTTAAGTGTGACGTTGAAACGCGCTGGACAAAAAAAGATGGAAAATAGATACTTAAGCTGAGAGTAAAGCATACATACAATCGAATACATAACCTCCTCCTTTTTGGAAGTCGGTTAAAAAGAGAGAATGATATGCTATAGGTATACAATAAGATTCACTTCTCTCATGTAGGTACACTGACGTACCTACGCGCTCTTTTAAATTCAAAATGGTAAAATTGAAAGTCTCTTATTTCAGCCCACATATTCATGGATGATGCGTTCGAAATATCGGACCACAGTTCCGAGGACTCACAAGTGAACCGTTTCGTTAAGTGTCTCGTGGACACAATAGACGAAGCGGCTTCAGAAGTGCATTTCACCAATGTGAGACTGAGGCCGCCCATGAAATATCCGACGCCCTACGGAGGCCGGCTCGTGTGGACGCTACCGGGCAAGACCAAAATGATATGTCATTTGAAAGATAAGTCAAAAATCCGACAAAAAAAGCGATGGTCACAGGTAACATAGATATTGTCCGTATTAAAACGCCCGCCATATTATAAAGCAACATCTATTTTGGTACACTTATTTTTGCTTATTCATAATCACTTTTGCAACAAAATGTAGAAAACTACTTTGATCTAATCAAATCTACATAAGACCACCCTCGAGGTAAACGCTTTTAAGCAAAAAAATAATCATAAAAAAAAAATCAGCTCACAACTAACAGTAGGTATATCACGGAACTGTGAGTGTCCTCTTTTTGAGTTGGATAAAAAGTCCGAAAGAACCGAAAGGTCGTAATATGTTGAATTCTACTGGCCTGTTATGGCACCAAATAAAATCTTCAGGTAAAATACGACTATCAGCAAATTGCAACCTTCTCAAAAACCTGATTTACGTGCACGATTGAAGCTATAATTTTTGTCTTCACTTTAATTAAAGTTATAAATCATGAACCTCGCATTTGCTACTACACACACACACACACACACACACACTACACAGTACTAAGGTTTTCTTTTCAATTGCACCAGGTTATGTACATGTACTATTTCTTGGGACACCGTCTCATGGATTTGCCTATATCTGTGGATCGCAAAGAGGTTATAGCTGAAAACACATACTTACTCGCCCTGGACGGTGACATTGACTTCAAACCGGTGGCGGTTACTCTGCTTATCGACCTCATGAAGAAGAACAAGAATCTTGGAGCTGCCTGCGGTCGTATACACCCTGTAGGAAATGGTAAGCTGCAAAATAGTAACGTAAACGAAAATCAACTTTACGCTGTTGTGGTTATGATGTCAATTGCAATGTCTGTGACTTTGAAGGTTTCATGGCGTGGTACCAGATGTTCGAGTACGCTATCGGACATTGGCTGCAAAAGGCGACGGAACACATGATCGGTTGCGTACTCTGCAGCCCCGGGTGCTTCTCGCTGTTCAGAGGGAAGGCGCTCATGGACGACAATGTGATGAAGAAATACACGTTGACGCCACACGAAGCCAGGCATTTTGTGCAATGCGATCAAGGTAAAATATAACGATCTTTAACGCCCTCTTGGTATGTTGGGAGCCCTTGGGAGCGAGCGTCTATTACTTTGAACATCGTCGCTCGGCACAGGCGAGGACCGGTGGCTGTGCACGTTGCTGCTGCAGCGCGGCTACCGCGTGGAGTACTCCGCCGCGTCCGACGCGTACACGCACTGCCCGGAGAGTTTCGACGAGTTCTTCAACCAGCGCCGCCGCTGGGTGCCCTCCACCATGGCCAACATATTCGACCTGCTCGCCGACGCCAAGCACACGGTCAAAGTCAACGACAACATATCCACGCTGTATATTTCTTATCAGGTCGGTATCATAAAATTATTTGGAGCTGCTTTAAGCTTAACTTATTCAGTAAACTGTTTGCGATGAATAAATATTATGTATATTTTAAGACTATGAGAAATACTATTGTTATTTCAGAACTCTTTGGTTTGGATTTTGCTAGTTATATTACGTAAGATCTCCTGTAAGATTTTCTTTTAAACATTTTCAAACGTCAGTATTAAAAATACTTTCAACAGTTTGCAGTTTGTTGTTGAATCTTAATTCTTATGCTACTGCTCCACCTGCGTTAACGTTAACGTTGATGTTAATGGCCAACTACGCGTTAATTAAGGCATTAAAATACATTTAGTTACATTTAGTTTGCAACGTGCCGTTATGCGTTAATTTCTATGAAATAATAATAATAATAATATAATAATAATATAAAACATTTATTTCCAATCACAATGACTAAAACCACTTACACAGAAATAACGAGTTGACACAAAATGGAGGTCGAAGCTTCAAACAGCTGTTTTTTTGCAGTGGAGGTAGAAGCAGCTGTAATTTTAGACTGTTCCATTGTCCTATTTTTATTGTTCCCGCCAAAACAAAGCAAATATGGTCTTGCTCCGCGCCTGCGCCACGCAGAATGAGAAGGCGCTAATGTAGCCAACACAGCTTAGTGCGCTAAATAACGCGCTAAAACCCTTTGATGTGTCCAAAAAACCGACACCCGAGCTATCGCTTAACGTTTAACGTTATTAGTAATGCCGTTAGTAAGTTAAAATGTTGGCCACATCTACGTAATGCCTAAATTAGTGCACTAATTTAAGCGTTAACACGCAGGTGTAGCAGTAGCATTAACGCAATAGAAATACAGTTCAACAACTATTTTATATGTGTAAGAGGTCTTTGATAAAATTCTGACTATACTGGAGACTCGCCTATAGTTACAAGTTTACTATAAATATAGGTAGCACTAAGATAGTATGAATCGTCTAATTGACTTTTTAAATTGTAATTGCAGATGATGTTAATGCTGGGTACAGTACTCGGTCCCGGCACAATTTTCCTCATGTTGATTGGCGCTCTGAACGCCATCACGGGGATGAGCAATTACAACGCGCTCATAATTAACTTAGTACCGGTGGCGCTGTTCCTTGTGGTGTGCATGACTTGCAAGTCTCCGATACAGGTGCGTACAGGACGACCACGAAAATAACGCTGTGGCATAAAAAATATTTCGCAGCTGACATAAACAAATTAGTCTCCAATATTGCTCGAAAGCAACAGTAATAATTACGAAATCTAAAAATTTTTAAGCCAGTATATAAGTAGGTATATTTGGTTATTAGTAGGTAGGTAAGTACCTAAAAAATTGATCTGGTGGTCCAACATAGAAAGAGACCTCAAGCCCAATCCAAGCCATATAACGGGATCAGGGACGGAAGAAGATATGTTATTTATATAAGTAACTAGCTGATGTCAGCGGTTTCACCCGCGTTAATTGGAGTTCCTGCGGGAATTCCGGGACTAAAAGTACCCTACGTATTTCTCTGTACCCCTGACAACGTATGCATATACAAAATTTCATGATAATCGGTCGAGCCGTTAAGACGTGAAACGTAACAAACAAACAAATAATAAACTCGCTTTCGCATTTATAATAATCGTAAGGATAACTCTTTTCCATAAAATATACATATAGCGTGTGGTAATCATTCGTATTTTTCTTACAGTTAAGAGTGGCCCATATAATAACGTGCGCCTACGCAATGCTGATGTTGATCGTCATAGTCGGCATCGCGCTGCAAATCGTGCAGGACGGGTGGCTGGCGCCCTCGAGCATGTTCACGATCGTCACCTTCGCCATCTTCTTCACGACCGCGGCGCTGCACCCGCAGGAGATCGTGTGCCTGCTGTACCTGGCGGTGTACTACATCACCATACCGAGCATGTACTTGCTGTTGATCATTTACTCGCTGTGCAACCTGAACAACATCTCGTGGGGCACGCGCGAGGTGGCTCAGAAGAAAACTGCCAAGGTAATTCTTGGCTATACTATAATTTTTTGTTTGTTTGTTATGATTTAACTCAAAAACTACTGCACCGATCTCAAAAATTCTTTTACCACTGACATTATCCTTATCCCTAGACATTATCCCTAATTAGCCTATATTGTATTTTGGAATTCGCGCGGGGCTCCAAAATTACCGTGGATGAAACTGCGAGGAACAGCTAGAATATGTAGTGTATAGTTCGTTTGAGAAAATATGACAGAAGAGGTATACCAATTAAATAGAGAAGGTTTTCAGAGTGTCAAACATTTACAGAAAAAGGGGTTCCAGGGGGGCTAAGATGCGCAACACGATAAAATTTTATCGAGCCATTTTATCGATTCTCGTCGACAAAGCCATACAATATGTCGACGAGAATCGATAAAATGGTTCGATAAAATTTTATCGTGTTGCGCATCTTAGCCCGGCAGGAGACCTGTGTAATGTGCATGTAGTCTTGGCGAAGTTTTTTTTTTAATAATACCTACTTCAGTGCTAAAATTCCTGAAATTAACGAAATGAAACTGCAGTCTAGTGACGTCTCTCGTTGTTACAACTTTTTTCAGCAAATAGAGATGGAGAAGAAAGAAGTGGAAGAAGCCAAGAAGCAGATGGAAACAAAGAGTTTGCGCAAGTGGTTCGGTAGTTCCGAGGAGACGAGTGGCTCGCTCGAGATCGCCGTCTCGGGGCTCTTCAAGTGCATGTGTTGTACCAACCCTAAGGACCACAAAGAAGACTTACATCTGTTGCAAATCGCTACATCTATTGAGAAAATCGAGAAAAAGTTGGAAGCCATGTAAGTCGACTGGTGTTAGTATGTTCATTTCACTGCTCAATTACGGGATTCTCACTTCTCCCAACATAGCTATAAATATTGTATCAGTATCACCTCACTCGGTCAAGTCGTTTAGGAGTTATGCGATCATTAATAAACGCACCACCTATAATAAGTACCTGTTCTTCCGTAAAAGTTATTTAAGTTCCACCATACAGCTAGTTGGTGATAAAAACAGCTTGTACCTATTTGAACCCAAAAAGTGTTAACATATCGATGCCTACGAGCCAAAATGGGATAAGTGAATTTTTTTTGCTCAATAAACTGCTAATCCTAACTATATAATAATAATAATAATAAGTTTATTTAACCACAAAACATTTTTACAAAATACAACTTGAACAAATACAAACTTCAATATTGTAAACTATTTATGGGAGACTGGAGGTTAAACTAGGCAATGCCTGTATCTCAACCCTCCAGGTCTCCGTGCCTTAGCCTAGTACGTATTTAATGTAGTGCGTATGTAATAGTGCTGATGAGTGTGTACGTTGCTATGTGTGTTTGTGTAAATGTGAAACTGTGTACATTTTCGAGAACTTAGTTAGCATAGTACATTTGTAAGAGGTCTTCTGGTTCATTGTAGCTTAGGGTGGTAAACATGTCCCATCATAACTATGAAGTTACAAAAAAATTATGTAAGTATCAGTAATAGCTGTTCCCCGCGGGTTTACTCACGGCAAATTTGGAGTTCCCCCGGGATTCAGGGATTAATGTTAGTGTAACAGTGGCGAAGGTACCATACAAGCCGATTCCCACCGGCTTCCCTTCAGAAGTTGGGAACACAACCACTCTCTCTACCGTAATTTAGAAATGACACAATCAGTAATTTTTTGTACCTAGTAAGTATTTCAGTAGAATTTACTGAAATACTACAAAAATTACTGAGTAGAAAACATTACAAAACGCCTAAACTATCAACAAAATTTGCTCTTCAACAACAAATTGTTATAAAATAAGCCGCTGGCGCGATCGGCTTTTTGGCAGTTAAACTTCCATACAAAATAATGCCGTGACGTCACATCAAGGTCGCAGGCAGCCGGCTAAAATAGCTACTTTGGTAAGCCGCTACAAATCGAGTTACTCTCTCCATTTCACTCACGCGCACGCATTTTCTATTACTGTCTCAACGAATATCCTTATTGGTCCTAGAAATTCGAAACGAAGCGGACATTCTGAGATGACTGTTGACAGACAACTTGAGTTTATGACGAAATAATTGAAAATTTGAATTTGATAGTTAGTGTCACGTATTAGAATTTATTTCTTGGTATTAAATTAAATAGTGATTAGTGTTAAAGTTGGACTTTTTTTGTTGTGTGTAGTGATAGTGAAAGCAGTTACGCAGACGTACGTTGAAATTAGGTACCTATTTGCGGTAAGTAGATAGTTTAATAAGTTGAAATTACGTATTTATAGTAGGTACCAAATAAATTTCCGGCTTGCCTCTCTCAATATTTCACCCTTCGCCACTGGTGTAACTATTTCTTTTTCTGTATAGGTACCCGATAAAGTGTATATCTTATTTGTTTGTGTAAAGTGTAAGCAAACAAACAAACAAATTAACTTTCGCTTTTATAAAATTAAGGATTTATGTATTTAAATCAGTAGGGGGAGCACGAATTTTTTCGCTCTCATCTGTCGATATCGTCGTAATGTCAAAGCGTTTTTTTGTATGGAAAATGAACGACACTGGAAAGATGGCGCTGTTCATTTTCCATACAAAAAAAAAAACGCTCGATATCGAAAGGACGAGAGCGAAAAAATTCGTGCTCCGAGTACAGGTGTTTCTGTGTGATAATGTCTAGTGGAAAGTATCTTTCTAAGTTTAATAATTTTTTTTTGTACACCTTTCTGAGGGCAATAAACAATTTTATTATTATTATTATCTAGACTTGTCAGTTGCCTGTTGTTATTGTTTTCTGTTTGTTGCTCGCCAGGGGCGCGCCGACGGAAGCGCCCGATACCAGTGCGCCGCGGCGGCGCTCCTCTTTCGGACTGCGCGCCGACCGACTCTCCATCGTGCAAGAGTACGACGAAAGTGATGAAGAATCGGACAACACGCCTCGGGTGTGTAGCAACACTGGCAACTGCAATAGTTTACCTAGTATATCCTCACATATTACAGAACAAAGTCCTCCGCCGCATCTCTCTGTCTGTCTGTTCGCGATAAACTCAAAAACTACTGAACGGATTTTCATTCGCTTTTCAACAATAGAGTAATTCAAAAGGAAAGTTTATATGTATGGTTTATCCTAAAATTCTCGAGATTTTTTTTGTTATAGGAAGACAGAGACGATCTTATAAATCCATACTGGATAGAAGATCCAAACCTTCAGAAGGGTGAGGTGGACTTCTTGTCGACAGCCGAGACGCAGTTTTGGAAAGATTTGATCGACGTGTACCTTCGACCCATCGATGAAAACAAAGAGGAACAGGTGACAGCTCATAATGATTTTTACATATGATTCAATAAAATTTGGTCGTCTTACGTCAGCCAAACCAAACCAAAGAGAATGGAATCAAGCCCAGTAGAGGAAATGCTAGCTGCGTTTATTTCGTACAAACTGATAATAACGTATGTTTTCGTGTTCTCATTGTGTAATAGATTAGACCAAATGTTTTTAGCATGCGATCTATATCTACCACTGTCAGATTCATATAATTAACGTATATATGAAATTAGTTGCTAGTTATTAGTGTATAAGAATTAGAAACCTAAAATTAGCTGTTCTAAAAAAATACGCATGATAATGATGATGATATGATGATATGATGGTATTATATCTGTGATGTTGGTACCACCTGGTAGAGATCGCTTTATGACCCTAGTGATAAGGGTTATAGGCCCTTTGGAGCTACTTAAAATTTTTTCAGTTTCTTATTAGTTTTTAATCGTTTATACTGATTAAACTATTTTGCTCAATAAAATGTTTTCATTCATTCATTAATATTCCTGAGAAAAAATGAATTTGAATTGGAATTCAAGCTCATTCTTTTTGATATAATTATGTAGAAGCGCATTGAAACCGAGCTGAAGAATTTGCGCGACAAGATGGTGTTCGCGTTCGTGATGGTGAACGCGCTGTTCGTGCTGCTCGTGTTCCTGCTGCAGCTCAACCAGGACCAGCTGCACTTCATGTGGCCGTTCGGGCAGACCGTCACCATCGAATACGACGACGAGGCCAATATTGTAAGTGATAATTTTAATATAATTTTCTTGTTATTTTTTTTTTAATTATACCTATTTATGTACTAGCTGTGCCCCGCGGTTTCACCCGCGTGAGTTTCGGAATTTCCGCTGGTACTTTTTTTTCTAAAATAAAAGTATCCTAAGTTACTTCTTATAATATCAGCTATCTGCCAGTAAAAGTTCCATCAAAATCAGTCCAGCCGTTTCAGAGATTAACCGAAACAAACAGACAGACAGACAGAAAAAATTTAATTTTTTTTTTGTAAGAACCGTATAATATACGTTCATATGCATTTAGAAGAAAGTTGTTAATTTGGAATTACAAAGAGACACTTCAATTTTATTTAAATGTATGTATAGATATGTCGTGACCACATCCAAGAATTGGCCAATTCGTTATGTGGCCGAACATTTCATCAAATAGTCAGCCACACCAGAACTGATTACTAGTAGTGTCTATACTTACAAGTAGTACTTTTTGACTTTAGGCAAGGCGTAGAGCACCTCTCAATTCTTGGTTAGGTTAGGTTTGTTCTGGTGACAAATCGCGCGAGCCGAGCGAGCGTAGCGAGCGTGCCACGGTATGGCTCGAGATGTGCCAAAGACAAAATATGGTGATATTTGATAGTTCATTGGTGTAGCCAACCATTTTATCAAATGCCACCATGGCTGGCTACATCTTGAATTGGCCAATTATTATTATTAGATGTGGCCACGACATAAAATATATTGATTGAAAGATCAGCCAATTCCAAACCATTCCCTTTTGCGGGTCTATTGGAAAAAAATCCACTCATGGAACAAGCATAACCCTTGAACCTTGTACATGATTTTTTTATACCGATTCCTTTATAAGTCCTCGTTTATGGAACGTTCCAAATTCAAATCACTTTAATCCCTTGGGAGTTTCATACAACATTACCTCCCTTGCTTGGGATGCAATGCCTTGCTTTACGTCGAGATTGCATGATAAATGTAGTTGGACATTGTCAAGCAGGTGGTATGAAAATTAATGTATGTATTTTTTTTTTTAGGTTTACATAAACTCCGACTATTTGATGCTGGAGCCCATCGGCTCGCTGTTCCTCGTGTTCTTCGGATCGGTGATGATTATCCAATACGTGGCTATGGTGCTGCACCGTTTCGGCACCTTAACGCACTTGCTGGCCACCGTCAAACTCAACTGGTACTGCACTAAGAATGTGAGTAATCAAATTTTTATATGGTTAACTTTCGAAACCTTCCCGGCAACTCTTTGATGTACCGTTATTGTAATCCTTCCAGTAGTTTCAGATATACTGATAAAATAGTTAAAATAAATATAATGACTTTCATCGTGATAATAACGGCCAATATAGATAGCCTGATACAAGTAGATATAAATATAAATAAGTATATAATAAATATAAATAAGTATATAAATATACGAACTATAGTTACTGTTTTCACTCATATTTTAGTATTCAAATGAAGTTTTCGAATCTAAAAACTCGATGCTAAAACCTTTTTTACAAGCTCCCAATTCCGTTAGTCTCGAACCAAACAAAAGTTTGACTGTAAGTTTTTTAAGTGAAATCTTAAGTGAAATCTTGCAAGAATAATTTGATATATCTACAGATACACGTGTAGTTTTGACTACACAACCATTATGTTATTTAGTCGGGAGTTTGACTTTTCTTTTAGCATCCAAAAGTTTAATAGTAAAAATAGCTTGCACACCAAACACCCTACGATTCGCCACCATATTATGTTAATTTACTTTGGTTGATCTGGTGAAATTTAACTTTTTGTCGCCAAACTGACAATTTTTGTGCGCAGCCTGAAGAGATGAGCCAGCAAGCGTTACTGGAGACGAGAGCTATAATACTGGCTAAGGACATGCAAAGGTTGGAGGGCAACGACCTGGACAAGCAGGGCATCGACGACAGCAACGTGTCGCGCCGCAAGACCGTACACAACCTGCAGCGCGCCCGGGACACTAAGGTCAACATCCCAAGCTTGGACGCCAACTTCAAGAGGAGACTCACTATTGTACAGAACACTGATTCTGGTGAGTCTGATTTGTCATCAAACTTCTTGTGCATTGTCTGGTATTAAAAGACTTCAGAAAAAAAAGAAAGTTCATGTTTTCTTATTAATTGGATGGTTGTGCACAAAGAAAGTTGAATTATTTTACGTCTAATATGCAGCTCGCGCGAGTTTGGAACCCAGTGATTGTAATGAATTGTTAATTTTTGCTCACAACAATAAAGATTATTATTTCTCTAGCATAATCATAGAAATATTTGTATACGCTTTTTTTATTCTTTTAGTATCTTTAATTATGAGATAGTTTATCTTATAAAAAGGGCAAGCAGATGTTGCCTCGGCATTTCGACTCTTATCTTTTGTACCATACTCGGATGAGTATGCTTTTTTTAAAAACGGTGGTGGAGAGTTATGTCATATGTGCCTGAAGGAGTTTAAGAGTGTAAAATGGATATACTTGTATGTACGTGTTTTTTTGTGTACACACTAAACACACAGACTTAGAGTCTTACGTCAGTCTATTCTTCACATAAATGTTTACCTTGATTATTATCGAACCTGCGACACCTGGCGTAGCAGTCATCGTGCTGGACAGCACGCAAATATCTCGGCAATCCCAATCGTTTACAAGTAAATGGTTTTGGCTATAGGCTAGTCGATAAAATTTTAGTTTTTGGTCCGTCATGTAGGTTTACGTAATCAAAAAATAACGACGATACATTGAGTAGAAAAGTCGCGTGACATCACGATCCCGTATAGTTTAGGCGGGGTTATGACGTCACGAGCCCACACTCCTAAACATTAATGCGCTTTATCTAAGTATATATTCGTTGAATAATTTGGAAAAAGTAAAATATATGTTTCTATTTTTTTAACGGACTAAATAGAATTTTGATTTCCATACCCTGACAACATGCCTATTTTACGGTGAATATAAATATGATGGACTCCGTTCTCGCGTGTACCACGTTTCGGGGGAATGATTCGCAGAGAAACTGGCTGACTTCCCGTGGCTGGGCCGCAACATGTCGGAGCGGCGCGCCACGCTGCGCGCCATCAACACGCGCCGCGAGTCGCTGCGCCGCCGCTCGCAGCTGCAGCCCGGCGCCGGCCGGGACTCCGCCGCCGGCGACGGCGTCGGCTACCCCTACGACCATCCGCGACCCACTATTGTAAGGGGGCCCTTGGCCGGCGCCGACTGACGTCGCGGCACGGCATGCCGCCTCACGCCGTGGCGGCGCGTGCCGCAAGACGCGTGCGCTTCCTCCCTTGCCCCCGCGCCCCGCTCACGCTGCGCGCCATTCGCCGAAGACACCGCCGCACCCATTTCAAAACTTATTTCAATTAGTTTAGCTGTCATATTCACCTATACATACATATACCTAAATAAAATTGAAGTGTCTGTTTGTAATTCCAAATTAACAGCTTTTAACTGAATGGATATGAAAGAATATACGGTACTTACATAAAAAAACAATTTTTAAATTTTTTGTCTGTCTGTCTGTCTGTTTGTTTCGACTAATCTCTGAAACGGCTGGACCGATTTTAACTGGGACTAGCTGATGATTTAAGATGTAACTTAGGCTACTTTCATTTTAGAAAAATATGCGGGAATTTCGAAACACACGCGGGTGTAACCGCGGGGCAAAGCTAGTTTATAATAATAACGATGTACTATTTCTCTCCGCCAGGAGATCCCCGGGCGCCCGTCGACCGGCGCGTACTTGAACCAGGGCTACGAGCCCGCGTTGGACGACGAGGACACTCCTCTGCCGCGCCGCAGCACTGTCCGCTTCAGGGACACGTACGCGTGATCACAATTTCACCACTCAGTGTATTGGTTTCTTCACCAGTCTGTGATTGACAATATCCTTGTATGACTTTATTATACTCGATTAACTGCTACAATAAACGTATTTTCTCAAGTGGTTTGTTTTATTAACTCTTTGGAGATTTCAGACGTCGTATTTATTTGCTTGTATCATAAAAACTATCGTAGCTCTCAGTTAGCCTTTTTTTAGAAACATGTGTTGTGTTTAGTCTAGTGACTTTTGTTGCTATGTTGTTCTGTTGTTATGTTATGGGGGGGGTTACAAAACCTTTCAAGTTTTCAGAGACCCACCGGTGTGGTCTGGGCGTTGTTAAATGAGACGCAGTTAGTCAGGATATGTATTTTTATAAGTACCAAAATATGAAGCCATTTCTTCAGCGCATTAGCTTAGATCGAGAACGACGACAAAGGTCGACGCAATCAACTTAGGTCGCGAACCGTTCTCTCTTCAAGGAACAAGATTATGATGAAGGAAAATTGTCTCATGAGGTATGTTTTTGTAATGGCTTCTGTATGGTTGTGCTATTCGAAGTGAATGGTCCGTGAGCCGCGGACGGTGGCGTGGGCGCCGCTCGGCAGTGAGCGTGCGGCCACCTCGCAGCGCACACGCGGCGCGAACCATGCGCATAAATGCAGTTTCGCGAGTGCTTTCTGACACTTATAAAAACATTGTGAAGTGATACACATTAAGGATTTATTGTACACGACTCGATACGGTAAGCCCCAAAATACCAATATTATGAATACAAGTCAACAAATTCTTTATCTTAGGAGTAGAACGATGTTAATATCGTGTTCAGCTCGCTCAACAGTCGACCTTTCTAAGTTCCCTTACTTATATACAATCAGCTGCGAAAGCATGCAACAATACGAAAGGGATGACAAGTATACTTACTCTTTGCATAACATGTTATAATGTGTATTACTATGTCAAATTTGGTGCTTTAATATTAGTTAATGTTAAGAGTAACTAGAGAGTTGTAGAGCTTACAAGTCATTGCGTCGAGATTAGTTTCACTTTCGAACGTTTCGAAATCGTATCGTTAAGAACCAATACTTTGCATTAGTTGTTGAAATATGAAATCAGAACTATAACGCTAGTTTTGGTGGTGCTGTATAGAATATAGGTCATCCTATATCCATAATCCATTGAAGTATAATAATATTATACAAATTACTTGTACCGAGGATCAGCTGTTGCCATGAAAATAAATCTTAGATGATTGAATCAAAGATTTCAAGTGTGCACAAAAGTGAAACTTAATTGCTTCACGTAGGGTCTAAATTGGACCGAACACTTGTGGAATTTTGCCAAAAAATGTAAGTTGGCAGCCCTACTACGCCTGAGGCTAGTCAGACCTCGCGTATATCCGGTTCCAACAGAGGGTCGTTCTCACTTTGAGCGAGAATTATTTAGTTATTTCCTCAACTCTTGGTAATTAATGGTCATTAGGTAACTAAAATTATTTGAAGTCGAAAAGTTGCGAAGCCGCCATTCACAGTAGTTATGTCTCCACTAGACCAGATTGCGTTAATAACATTGATAACAGATTTTGTCGTCTCTTTGTCAATCTTT
This sequence comes from Zygaena filipendulae, assembly GCA_907165275.2. NCBI lineage: Eukaryota > Metazoa > Arthropoda > Insecta > Lepidoptera > Zygaenidae > Zygaena > Zygaena filipendulae. The sequence continues at coordinate 9,366,250 of OU015649.1, forward strand.
TGTATCAATGGATCAAATGGATATTTGATCGCATACCTCGTTATTGATAAGTACATTAAATAGATAATTCTAAATTATAATTATGCCTTAATGAATATATTGGATAATAACGTATTAACAGATAATACTCAAAGTGGTATAAATAGTTACTGATCCCTTGCATCTAGTCGTAGTCACAGACAAGCCTTCTATTCAGTGGTGTTCCTGTTACAAGTTGCTCTAGCTTTTAATCTGAGTGAATTTCGGTGATAGTGAAAACACATTTGTAAATTTGGTTATGAAAACCTAAAAACTTGCTATCTTTAATCCTACTCATAGGTAAGTCGATATCCACACGCAGTATTTACTGATTATGTTATTAATAGAAATTGTAAACATTAATAGAAACATTTACCCTATGGCGCAAAAGCTTATTTTGCATAGATCTATATTTTACTATCTACATCTTTGCAAAATACTTATGTCCGCGACCTTATTCCGATTTATATTAATTTATTTCATTTCCGGTCGTATTTATGTTATATAAAAATGAAAAATATGTGTCAGTCAAAAGAAGCCTAATTTCAAGTACATATGTATAGTATATAATATTTAATAAATTGGAAGTTATTAAGGATCACATGTAAATAGCCAAACTTAATCAGTTTCGTACGAGACAAGAATAGTTGCCCAGTAATAGAAACCATTGTCCTTGAAACGTTAAACTACGTTTCTCTTATGACCTTTACTTTTCTTGCTGCTATATGGACTAAAGATAGATCTACAAAAAACATAGGAAATCTAATATTTAGATAAATAAGTAGTCTTTTGGCAAATATTTTTTTAACATTTTGCGTATCAAAATAAATTTAGAGCCTTAAAACGCTAATATTGAGAGTCACCCACCTCTCGAGATAGATTTCGTTACTCTCATCTGGCAGAAAAAAGAAGAAGACAAAGACTTGAGATGTTATAAATAAGGGAATAATTTCTTATCTGACACAATATCATCTGTTAAGATAGTAAAAAGCGTGATGAAATAAAGAAACGCAACGTAAATATAACAGTTTATAGTTGTATAGAAATCACGAATAAAGTGAGTAAGCAAGTAGGTCTCCACTCTCTAACGCCAAAGCTTGAATAGAAAGAAAGAAAAAGTAACATTACCGAGTTTATTAGTTAACTAGCTGACCCCCGCGGTTTCACCCGCGGTAATTTCGGAGTTTCCGCAGGAATTCTGGCTTAAAAGTACCCTATTGTCACTCAGGATCACTTTAGCTTCCTATCTATAATAAGTAGATCCATAGACAACCTCAAAAACTCCGGAGTTCCCACGGGAATTCCGGTATATAAAGTACCCTATGTCACTCATGATCACTAGCTTCTTATAAGTGAAAGAATTTTTTAAATCAGTTCAGTAGATCCAGATGTTACCCCCTACAATCTCACAAACACACGAACTCACAAACTCCAGAGTTCCCGCGGGAATCCCGGTATAAAAAGTACCTTATGTCACTCAAGATCACTGTAGCTTACTATAAGTGAAAGAATTTCGGACTTCTGTTTTATGTTCGTTAAGTCTGTAATCTGTTTTGTGTTCTAAATAAACAAAGAAATAAATAAATTTTCAAAATTGGTTCAGTAGATCCAGAGATAGCTGTCCCCCGCGGGAAATTCGGAGTTCCCGAAGGAATTCCGAAATAAAAAGTACCCTATGACACTCAAGACCACTGTAGCTTCCTATAAGTGAAAGAATTTAATTTACAAAATCGATTCAGTATATGCAGAGATTACCCCTTACAGAGTCACAAACTCACAAACTTTTGCTCTTTATAATATTAGTATAGATATAATTCGCGCCGCGTTGTTAAAAGATAATTCTTACCAAATTAAAATTAAAATGCGTGTGTGAACTATTTATGTGCGCACGTAAGAAATAACCAATGAAATACGTATACTTAAACTTCAGGTCAAACTTTGCAGGAATGTTTCACTCGTTGTCGATTTACATTGCAATTTTATTCATTCATTCTATATTTTCATATCAATCTTTTAAAAATCTACTCTCAAAATTTTATCTTTTCGGGTCAAAAGAAGTTTAAGTAAAAAATCTATACGTCATCAACTTGTCGTAACACTTATGTGGACATTTCTCAGTCGTACTTACAGGTTTTACGGAGATGATGACGTCATCGTATAACCTCTATAGTTGCAATGGGCTTTTAATATACCTATTCTAAATACAAATTAACGTTAATATCGATAACGTTAAAAGTCATTTACATAGGTTAGAGAGTAATAAGATTACATAATCAAATTAGCGAGTACTGGTTAATGACGTTTTGCTATCTAATGATGTAATGTAACAAAGCGAATAGGTACATCCGTAATGTGAACCAGTTTTATCTATACGTAATGAGCGATTAACTACCATGTATCCATCAACGTAGTACTTACAATTCCTTAATGTTGATAGTGAATTAAATTAATTTTGTGGGTCAGGCTAAAACTCTATAGCATATTTTAGTGAATACTAAACGTGGCGTGACGTGAAAGGTTGTCTGGCTATTGCATTACTACAGTTTATTCTCATAAAGAAGTGGAAGTGATATTGTTTAGCGTTTTCACTATACCTCTTCATCACCGTAAGTAAATAAGATATAAAAAAATAAATAAATGAAATAATATTTTAACTAACCAATTGCGTTAACAGTCTACGGTTAAATCACAATCACTGCATAGTTATCACGCCTGCTACAAGCGGTTAGCGCTCTACAAAAGATTTCAACGCGCTCGCACGCGACATGTCAGCTTAATACTAATTGTCTTTATAATTGTAAAACATAGGTTATAGTGGAGTAAAATATTTTTTTAAATAATCTAATGTAGAAATAATTAAAAGTTTAAGAAGAGTAATATCTGAAGTGAATAAGAATAACAAAAATCCAAAAAATAACTATAAACCTAAAAATATAATATACATACTATAAGTATACATTTCAAAGGAATATCAAAAAACGGATTCATAATACGGTTTCAAGTGAATTAAGACTCTTTTATAGGAGAACGTGATAATTTTTATTTTATTTTATGTTATGCGAAATAAATTGCGATAGTGACGCTAATTTTCTAGGTTAATATTTTGCGTGTCTGGATTTTGGTTTATCGCTATTTCGTTAACACACAGAGGTATAGAGCATATAATATCGCAACTTCTGGTTCGCAGTAGGTACATAATAATGCAATAAAAATTCCGATGAAACTGTAATTATTGCACAAAAACATGCAGTCCTTATACTCTACCTAGTATATTTGACTCTATTTTATTTTTGTCGTTTGAAGTTGTGAAAGTACTTGTTATATACTTAAATGTATAATAATAGTTAGCTATTAAATCATATCAGTTAAAGCTAGAGGTGTCTAACGCTAAGGACACGTGACTCGAGGTCGCCGCCCGCTCCGGGGCGCTATCCGACGCGTTGGTACAGTTTGCATCCACTGTAGATAGTATTAGGTACAGACGCACTAATAAATTTTCCATATACGATTACGTACATAAAAAAAAAACAATTTTGATTGCATACTTACTTAAATGTTCGAGTACAATTTTAAATTTGGCGCCGACTTCGAGTGATAGACGTAAGTTAAGGATTAAAGGATTATTTTAATAAAAACATTTGCGAATGCCCTTTTTAGTTTATCCGTAAGGAATTAAGAACGTCCTTCTTCGAAATCGCTTAAAAAGTACATATTTATCCATAACCGATTTTATGCGGTGACCAGCACACGTCGCAAGCTGACCACGCTCCAGTGCATTTCTAGTACAACCTTGGTATCATTAGCATATCGATTAAATACTTGTACCTATTTAGTTTTTAGTTTCTCTTATTTTTATATTACGCAAAGATTCAGAACTTTTGGTTCATTAAACCCCTCGTCAGATTACACGTTTATGTGATGAACATTTATGTTTACTCTGAGTTTAGATGTATACGTATATATTAAAAAAGAGTGTATCTACAAAGTGTAAGGTTGATGATTAAGTGTAAGGTTAAGGATGTATTGAATGACTAGTCTATTTCATTTTCAAGCTACAAAAAAAAACATTAAATCAATTTTTTACGTTAAAAAAATCCATGCAAATTGAACGCGCAAGTTGCCGACTTGACGACGCGCCGACGATCATACCCTTAAGGACATTCAATGCTCCTTTCTTATGTGTTGTCGCTGACGCGCCGACAAAAAAATTGTTAAGGTCATTCACCCGTTAAAACCACTTTTTAAATTTTTTCTTTGTGTTTTTGTTTTTAAATGTCAGCATGAATCATCAAGTGCGTGGGACACTCAGAAAGTTTTGAGAAACTAAAAAAACAATCTTTATGAAAAAACAAAGTTCTCTATACAAAGTTTCACGCGTCTGAACAAATTTACAAAACATTTTTTTCAGTTTTCCGCAGACACCTCTTCCACGGCCTTCTCAAACGCTGCTAGCGCGACTTCCGGCGCTGGAAACTATATCCCTTTGGGTTGATTTTTAATTTTAGGGAATAAAAATAAGTCACACGGAGCCAAATCAGGACTGTACGGAGAGTATCCCAAGAATGACCGGTGTGGAGTCCAGGAAGTCCCTCGTTTTGATCGCAGAGTGCGCGGGCGCGTTGTCGTGGTGAAGAAGGACCCCCCTGAGTCCGGTTTTCGGTCGCTTGTTGCTCATTGCAGAAAAAACTTCTGGCAGGCATTTTGTGCTGTACCATTCGGCGTTGATGCTGCTTTGGTCTCGAAGTGGAATTGAAATTAGGTACCTCGTTAAAGTGAAGAAACTAGCGATCAAAATTTTCCCAGCGCTCCTCGATCGCTTTACTTTCGTAAGCGTTGGTTCATTTTGAAACAGCCAAATTGTCGACTGACGCTTTGTTTCTGGATCGTATTGATAAATTCAAGGATTCGTCACCTGTCACAATGTCGTAAACGCGCCGTGACGAACGTGCATCAAATTTTTGTATCATATCACGGCACCAATCTACACGAGCCCGCTTCTGAGCTTCGGTAAGGCTTTGCGGCATCCAGCGGGAAACTATCCTCCTTACGCGAAGGTGCTCGTGCAAAATCTTGTGAACACTTTCTGAACCAATCTGCAGAGTATGCTGAATCTCTTCGTACGTAATTCGTCTGTTTTCTTGAATTAAATTTTTTACTGCCAGCACACTTTCTTCGTTGACAGCCGTCGCAGGACGACCACTCCTCCCCCAAAGTAAGACAATCGCGTTTGAACTCGCTATACCAGCGGTAGATGGTTGCTTTTGAAGGTCCTTCATCCATAAAAGCAATTCGAAGTCGATCAAACGACTCATCAGGTTTTAAGCCACATTTGAAATCGTAAAAAATCATGACACGAAAATGTTCTCGACGCAGATCGATTTTTGAATGAGACAAGAAAATTCGAATTGGCTCTCAAAAAAATGCGGAGGGAAATTTGAAAATCGAACAGTGGTATTTTACTTTTAAATAATCAAAGTTTTCAAAATAATTACAAGTGGCCAGTGTCATAAACATAAAAACTTTTTTTCACAAAACTTTCTGAGTTGACTGGTGACCTCAATAAATCCCTAATTGAACCTTACATCCTGTGTAAGTACCTGTTATGTCAGCTGGCTATTTGGTACCCATAGCATATTAGCATTACTTGTTTTGTGACTAGATGACACTGTGTAATAATGCCCAATTATTATCTGCCTAAATATATATAGTTGTTTTTATCTTATAAAATAATCTGGAGTCTGATTCAAAGTAAAATTGTTTTCCATAACGTGCGTAAACCAATCTCAAACGCTCTTCGTATTACACATCAGTTGTGTCTGGTTGTTTTGGGCCCTGTGTATGACTATTACTGTCATAGTTCGTAGGCACGTGTTAATTTGAAAAACTTGTGTATTTGAAAATAATCATGTATTAAATTTTCATTTATCTATTGTGGGTCAAATTCGAGAGTTTTTAACGATCGATCTTGAACTTTAATGCGACATTTAAATTCTGTGTTACGATCAAAATAGCATTCTTAAGGCATCCGAAATGCAAATTTCATCGAATCGAACGTTTGCCGAGTGAATATGTCGCAGTTATTAAAAGGAAAAGCTTTTACTAAACATACAATTAACACTTTTCACTCAATGCGCGGGCGATAAAATATAATGCTCAAAATTTAAATCATGCATACTATCATGAGATAGGTACTCTGTGTAAAGTATCTACTTACTAGAATAATGTGAATATTTTAAAATAAAATATTAAGGACGAAGCACACACAATAATATAAAAACCGGTTTAAGTATAAGTACATCATTTAGGATAATATTATAACTAAGAAACTTTGTTGAAAATAAGTACTAGGACAAAATGTTTTGAAATTACTCTTATTATTACAATTTGAAAATCTCGCTATTTAATCCCACTTGATTAACAATAAATGATTAGTATTAGAATAAATTTATATTTACCCATGAATGGAATGTAGGTAGGTAGTGTTAAAGTATCGCTGCCCAGTGCAGTGGTGAGGTGGAGGTGAGAGGTGGGGCAGTTGGGAGGGAGGGGCATCAGCTGGCGGCCGCCAGGAGTGAAAGTAAGCTACGGTCAAGCAACTAAGAGACCCTCATCGACCACTATAAGTCCACCTCAATAATATCTACGTTTACAACACTTATCTAGTTAAATAACACTCAGTTAAAGAACATAAAATAACCTTAAAATGGATACGTTAACCAACATTAGAGAAAGAGCAAATCGTGTTTTAAAATTATTTTGTGTCACCACTTTTTATGTCCAACATTTTGTAGGTATTTAAACAAGGTAATAAGGTAAACACATAATTTAAAAAAAACATTATGTAACTCTCAATAAAGCGTTTTGTATCAATAACTTAATTTTGTGGGTTAATATGTTATTGCTTATCGGCATTTAAATGGTGTTTAAAAATGTATCCAAAAGAGTTATAGCTTCTTACGTAGTGGTAAAGCAGCTGAAAAAAATTCAAGACATAAAGGATTTCTATAAATTATATTCGCCTAAGGTTTTTTTTTATTATAATGCAATGCTTCGTATTCGTTCTATCTTAACTTGTAACGTAATCTCAGATGAACTAGCATTAAAAAAACATTCAATAGGTTAGGCGACTCTTGATGGAATGGTGAAAGTATATCTACTTAGTGATTTGATGTAAAAATGCGTTATGGACTATGGTGTTCGTTATCGTAAAAAGTCTTTATTGGGAGACAATAAGCAAATTGGAAGCTCATAATAAAATTATATAAACACAATGTTTTTAATTTAGATAGTTGTATTTATATAGCTGAAAAACATACAAAATTAAGCTTTATACTTCCTGTGGAAGTATTGTTAAACTTTATTTTTGTAGAATATAGAGAAAGAGCCCTGGACAAAGCTCTAGCGAGCAGCAGGCGGTCGCAAAGCAAGTCGCTGACCTTGCAATCGCCTGCTCACTAGTCGTTTTATATCACATGCTCTCTAAGAAAGAATTAAAGGAATATTGTTTACATAAAAAGGTAAAAATTTCATTAATTAATTATAAACGTAATCAACTTCGGCTGGAAAAATTATACACTAAGATGCAGAATATTAAAATTATTTGCTAAAGTAAATTAAATATTCGTTGGCTAGGTCATCAAATTAGGAAATAAAGTACCTATAAACAAAAAGAAGTTAAAAATATAAGTTAACTAAGGGCGACCTTATTGCTATAATAAAGGGTGCTATATCTTATCTTTTTATAATACAAGCAGTAAGTATTTATTGAAGGAATGCAAGCACGTACTGTATAAACCATAGTGGTTAGATGTGTAGGTATACGGTTTATTGTACAATTGCTGGGGATGAATGACCGGCGAGGTTGTAGTCTTCAGGACTCACTGGTGAGGAATGCGCAAAATATGTTGGAGTTCAACTATGGTAAATTATTCGCATACTTTTAAGCGGTAGGTACGGATTTATAAAGCGAAAATAATAGAGGTCAAATCAACGACAATGCACCGATTTATTTGATACTATGAAAACGCATAGTAGAAAAAAATTGTAGGATTAATAAAAAAATCTAGAATCTTACTTAAAAGAACTGCATGAACTTTTTGTTTGCTGACTTTTTGACTTTTTATCTACATCGTAATTAACAAAGTTGTACGAGTATTGCAAAATAAACTAAATACATAACATCATTTCACTTTTAAAAAAGTGTAATAGGTTACAACAATATAGTATATACATACTATTGCTGCTAGAATAACTTTCTATTTCTGTTCTTAATCGTTATGAGTAAAAACTTTATCAATGTGCTCGCTCTATCGTGCTTTGTTCGTTGAAGTCTTTTATATTAGTTTCAGTGCGATTACAAAAATATATTTGATTGAGATTTTCAATTGTTCTAATTACTGTATCTTATTTACGCTACCATTTAAAATAATAAGTAGAGATTAGGATTAACGCAGCAATTATACACAAATTTTGACTCGGACATTTGCACTGATCATTTAAAATTGACGGAAATCTATTCGAAATAAAGGCTTATGTTTAATTTTAGAGTGATCGAGAATGGCAACGTCGGGTGTGAAGAAGCGCGAAGAGACGAGCGACAACTCTGACGACGAACTCACTCCACTCAACAATGATACTTACGGCGGCAGGTCAGTAACTTATAAATCATCATAAAACCCTTATAAATCATCCCACGACTCAACAAATATACACCCTTGTAGTTGTCGTTGTTTGGCTTTCGGGAGGTAGAGGCAACACAAGTACTACTCCCCCTGATAGCATTAATCTCGATTCCCCAAGCCGTCTTTTTCTTTTGTGAGAATCACGATTCATAACAGAGGAACGAGAGCCTGAAATCCAAACACGAAATAAAAGAAGAGCATCTTTTGTTTTTGTAGGAATAAAATAACCACGACTAATGTCCACAGTTTTGGTGCGAGCAGTTCGCAAATACCTTGGAGTATTGTTATCTATTATTAGTTAGAAGTTAAAAGTGTTAGAACACTTAAATCCACATGCGCGTTACATAAAATAATAACTTTGCTTGTACTTACTACATCATGAATAAATTTTAAGTCGCAAAACGGTCAGAGAATTAAAATTAGGGTTGTTTGAATTTGAACAAGTAAAAAAAGGTAAGAATATATTTTCTGCAGTACAATACGTTCAATAATGATTTTTTCTTCGTTCGCCCTGAAGTTTTGTCCCACATTCCAAAAAAAATCTTAGTTTGTCTCGTATCACTATTGAAGCTGTGCTTCGTCCCAAATTACTTTAAAAGTATAGTCAACAAACAAAGTACCTAGTTATTTGAAATTTTTGAAAAGGATAAATCAATAATAAAACAATTATAAACATTTATCTATAAATCATCCTTATTGTCTAGTTTGTGACAAAACTAACTGATAATTTCAACCTTTGACCTTGAGTTTGCTTTTAAAATATCAGGTCGATGAGAATTTTTCAATTTCATTTGTATATCCAAAAACAAAAAAGACTTAAGCTTCTTTTAATTGGATGGATTAATTGTTATATTTCCCCTTTTATAATTTGTTATGTTATATTGTTAGATTTATAACACCTATTCACAGCTCTTGATGAAAAATATTTTTGTGGGACATAGCACTTTTTCTCTGAGGCACTCTCGCAAGCCTTCTCTGCAGGCAGCAGAGATGACTGCTTCGGGGCAGAGCCCCCTGCAGTTGTCAGTCCGACGCTGTCCACCAATACGGGCAGGAACTGGGAGGCGGTCTGCCTTGCGCAGGTTGAAAACGAAACCCTCTCGAGATTTCACTAGTAGTACAGGGAACTCTTACTTCAACTGTTTTTCAGTATCAAATATTTGTATAGGTATCGTGAAAACATTTTGATATTACTTTACTCAATAATTTCAGCTGAAATTCAGACGTTAGGTTTTGTCTGCTGATTAAAAGCTAAGTAAGTATGACTATAGAAAAGAAAGAGAAAGGCATAAAAACCATTCTATTTAACAGCGCAACTAGAAAACGACCCTGAATAGTCTCAGTCGTAGATAAATAATAATAGACATATGAATTTTACGTATGCCACGTATTTTGCTCGTAGAGTTAATAACGTAGTGGGAGTAAGTCATCGTAATCACTTATAATGCTGATACACGTCATAAGGCTTTGTAGATATACCGATATTGTTTTTATTTCCTTTTTATTACGGATTACATAATAATAATAATATATCTATATACCAAGTCTTCTTTCTAGATTCACTAGTTTTGGTTTTGTGCTGAAAATATTTACTAGCTAGGTACCTAGTTAAGTATCACATTTCAAGTAGCATTCATGTTGTTTTTCGATCACTCTTGTGCGATCAGCATAAGGCACGCGAAATATTAAGATGCAATGCAATTACGGATATAATATATTGACAGATATCGTTATTGATGACAAACAGCACATATCAATGTGATTATTTCACACTCAAGATCGCAGCCGTAGACATGTTACTTTTGTAAGAAATAGCAGAGCACCGTCATCGTTGTCGGTACCGTCAGTGTTGTGTAATGCAAACTAACGATAGTATAGATGAGACACACGTTAGTTCCGCTCGTCACAACGTTGGTACGTTCTAAATTCACGTCCACTCTCACTCACGAATCTCACGATTGTATTATAATAATAAATACTTAAAATCGCAATTATTGTATAAATCTCAATTTTTTTCCCGTTCATTTAAATCTATCATCATGTCCAGTCATGGACTATTTTCCACACTAACATTGTTTGCCATATCAAATCGGTTTTTACCAAATAATTTCTCTGAAAAAAGAAATAAACTGTATCTATGTATACAAATCAGACATCAGAAATGTTGTCATTTGTGGCCATTATAATTGTTAGTTCTTGTGCTTAAATTAAAAAAGGGGTTAACATATTACATTGGTAACGTAAAACAGTCGTCAATTTATAGAATTACACGCACATGACACACAACGCTAAGCCGGCGGCACGCCGCGCCCGCGCCGGTGCCCGGAACCCACTCAAATGCCAAGGTTGTCAACTAGCTTTGATGACGACGACACAACTTTCAATCGCACGACGAGTCGGGGCTGCGCTGTTTTATTGCGACCGACTTCGGTATATTCCATATGTCCATCGTCACCTCACATAATTTTTATTACTTACTAGCTGTGCCCCGCGGTTTCACCCGCGGTAATTTCAAAGTTTCCGCGGGAATTCCGGGATAAAAAGTACCTTATGTCCTTCTCTGTACCTCTGACAACGTGCTTCATCCAAATCCGTTCAGCCATTTTTGGGTGATTGAACAAACATACAAACATCTAAACATCCACACTTTCATATTTATAATATTAGTAGGATCAGAGGTACCGGTACCTACTTTGATGGATGATTATTTGTAAAAAAAACAAGGAACTTTGTAAGCGAAACAAATCTTAAAAAAACGGATTACAAATACATACGTGTCAGTATTAAAAATTTTTAAAAATAATTTTAATCCGAAACTCTATAATTTCTGGTAGTTTGTTCGGTTAGGTTTTGTGTGAACGACACTCGATACAGATATAAATTAAGCAGTCTATTTCAGAAACTCTTTAAAAAGACTAACTATCCTACTTACTATAACAGTCGTTCAACCACATCGAAAACTTGCCTCCTTCTATAAGAGTTGAGTTTAGACATTTACTACGGGTCGAGCAGGGACAAGCGCGAACGGAATATTAAAATATAGCAACGGTCCCGAAACGGTACGAGAGTGCATTATATAGACACTGGTTGGATACTGTACTCTTACAATATTTTTATTAACACACTTCGTAAGCCTGCTAAGTCGGTAACAAAGATGTAATATTTATTCATCAACTTTGGTTTGCAATAGCGTGTCGCAAATCGCAAAAAGGTTATTATTACATTCATAACACGTAAAATAGGACCACATTTTTAATAATAAACAATTATACTAAAATGGACATCGTAGGTGCAAAAGATTTCCGTCAAAAGCAATATTAGGTACGTACTTAGAGCGTTGACCTACCGATACCTAGAAAGCCTCGAAATAGCTACAAAAAGTTGTTTTAGTTATTGTTGTTCCAGTTATTGTAGTAAATTTTCAGTGATATCACAACTTTTTCAGAATTTATTGATTATGTTCAATAGCCGTGAAATCGACCTTGTAACATGCGACAAAATAACAGACATACACTCAATATCATGGCTAACAATAATTACTAAAATTAACTTTTTTAAAATTGATTATAACTTATTTCGAAAACAGGTAAATAATAATGGATGAAATGAAACTAGGCATAAAATAATATACATTTAAAGGTGGCTTATGTCTTGACTTGACATTTAGGATAGATACTAACTTCTTACCCGGCACAAAGAAGTTCTCGAGGGAGTGTGGGAGTGTGGACTAGCGAGTTAAAGGGCTATTCACGAAATTATGTCGATTTAGTACAAAAAAAAATCACTAAATCTGGACCAGATAGGTATATCCCTGTGGTTGAGTTGTTAATAATCTTTAGTGGTGCGTATTTTTGTGATCGTGTAACTTCTGAATGACTTGCTTGACCGGTCGAGGTCATATGAATATATAACTTTTTGTGTCGACTCTTTGGTTCGTAGCTATGTTAGAAACACCCTAGAGAATTTCGATATTCACGCGAATGAAGACAGCACAGCTAGTAACATTTTGGTTCGAAGGAAAATAAATGTAGGTACCCACGTACATACCTACATCCTTACTAATATTACTAGTATAGTATTATATTAGCTGTGCTAATACTATTAATGCGAAAGTGAGTTTGTTTGTTTGTTACGCTTTCACGCCTTAACGGCTCAACCGATCATCATGAAATTTTGGGTGCACCTTATCAGGGGTACAGAAAAGGACATAGGGTACTTTTTAGCCCCAGAATTCCAGCGGAAGCTTCGAAATTACTGCGGGTAAAACCGCGGGGAACAGCTAGTTTTTCAAATAAATATGAGTCAGGTTCGGAATTTGTTTAGTGACGTGATATAGGATCAGTTTTTATCGTTGCTATATTCGCCTTCCGAATAATACAGCAAAGAAATAATATTTTGTATCGGCTTGACAGTAAATTAAAGTTTCCCGTTAATAGTATAGACTAATAATCTAGACTATAGACTAGTAATGGTTAAACGGTAACTTACGTTACTGTCTTGTTTTGGGCCAGTACCATTTAGTTTTTTAGTCGGTATAGGGTGATTGAAACAGTTTTACATATTTTTCAGTATACTTGTCTAAATCGATACGAGTGCAATAAAAAACGATCATGCATGAATGAAGTTAATAAAATTAACCTAGGTCCTACAAGACTATTTAGTTTCCCGTTAATAGTAATAAAAGCCAAGAATCTTAAAAAACATTTCGTAAGTTTTCGTGAGTTAAAGCAACATCAATCTATTGTTTGAAAACATACTTGCCTAAGGGGAGGGAGAAACGTCTATAGCGTGGCGCGGTCCGACACAGCCGTCACACATTGCTAATAAATACCTAGACACTGGCTGCATCGTGCTCAGAGAAGGTCGTGGCTTTTGATTATATTACACGATTTTGGCACAGATTGTGACCTCGAATGGAACATGTTGGAACAGTCATAATTCCTTTATGTTATAGGTATTTATTTATAGACAGATTCTTGTGTGTCCCTTTGTTTGTATGTTTGTATATTTTAGAATCTCCTTCGCTGTACACATGCAGAATTTTGTACCTATTGAAGGTAAAAAAACTCACATAATTGTGTTTCTCTACCAAAAACATGGGGAAATTATTTACAGTACCTACTTCCGTAGATAGGAAAAATAATAATGGAAACTATTATGATAACTTTCATTAATTAAAACATTACAGTAGTCCGTACTCACAAGTAGCGAGCCGGCGATTAAACTTACGTGTACGTAATTTCACATGACCGGTGCAGCGGAACGAAAAAATCGCCGCACAGTGGTCGAAGTATTCGTTAGAGAAAAACCATTGACACCAGCGCACTTTCAGACACCGCGCTAGCGGAGCCGAGGGCTATATTTAGTACAAAAAAATAGAATAAAGTATGTCTTATGAAGTGGTTACGATTATGATATAGGATGCATACAAGGAATCCAAAATCAACTCATTCAAACTAATCAACTACCTACATAATATGTATATCTGATTATAGGTAGCTAATATTTTCTTAGTGAAAAAAGCATGCAGGCTTAATACGTAGGTATATATACACGTAATATTATGTTATCAATTGTAAAAGCAAAAAATTCAAATGCCTATTAAGTTCGAAAAGCGGGTTCGAAATTATCTTTTAAAAAATCTGTTCTTATAAAATTATATTTTGTCTAATCGGCGAGAATTGTGCACCAATGTGCGCCGTGCTGTAGAGACGCCTCCCCCAGTAGTTGCTGCTACGATCACTCCGTTCGCTGTCCTCGATCAAACATAACGATGACTTATTGAATAACATTTGGACAAGCAGGACACTCAGTCAGACTCGTGAACTTTCTAATTCTATAGATTTTATAACAATGCCCTGATAATTTCTCCAGTGATAAACGGACGTGTGTGTGTTTATTTTGACGATGGACTTAGTGTTTTATGATTTAAAATGAGTGTACACGAACATAAAAGTTACTATGATCGGGAAGAACTCGAGGAAGATATCTATGGGCCTATGAATAACAATAACAACTCGATTTACAGCAATGGCACGTTGCATTACTGTAGTATTTACAGGTATTTCAATTTGAATTATTACAATTAAGTAATTAATTCGTCCAAATTAAATTGAGCACTTTGCAAACACGCGACTTATTTATTTCAGAAAAATCTACGCGCGGAAAAATCATAGCATTTGCACTTTTTAATTAGATTAACTTTTAACAGTGCAATACGAAAAAATCATATTAGAAATCTTTCACAATACATATCGCACTTAACGCATTTGGAAAATTGTTATACATGAACGGGTTGGAAAATAAATGAAAGAAACTAGCTTAATTAAACAACTATTTGCGAGATAAGAAAACCTAGACACTAGATCAAAAGATTTAACCGTCTAAAGTATTTTCCGTACGACTGTTTCTTTTTGCCTTATACTCTTCCCTAAAAGGTTTTTAAAACATAGACTGCAATTATCGCCCTTTAGGGTTATTTTACGAATCAGATTGAAAACTAGCCTTAGGCACAGTTTGTTTCGAAACCGTGGTGGGCAACAACTACGACAATAGTAGCAACTAAATCGTAATTAGGTTACGGCGTTACCGGCTATGTCGCCTTACGTAAGCCCCTGTGTTGTTGCTACAAAGTGCACAGTGCGAGCAACTATTCCAACGGAGTGTTGCAAATATAATATTAGTATTTATGGTCTAAGGAGCAGACTTTTCACAGACTTTTACGTCTGCGGAACAATACCTATATAAAGCCCTTTTATTTTATGGAACGCTACACCAATTGATAGAGAAATTAATAACTAATTATTTATTTCAATTCTGCTTTAGTAATCTGAATGCTTGTTGTTACTCAATCACAATTTAACGGCTGATCGGGTTAGCACATAGATAGTGAACCCATATTACTGATGATTAAAACACAGGATTATCCCGGTAAAAAGGGTTTTAGAATTATTATTTTTCACTGTGAAATTATTTAATACATAAATAATACAATTTATTTAACGACAAATGTAGCTAGTTTGCCCCGATAATGTTAAGAAATGTTGCATTCTCCATGTTCATTCAATAAAATTATAGGCATAAGTTCCTAACTTCCAATTAGACATTTTGTTAAAGTTTATGATTATTTCTATGGATTTTCGTTGTAGTAGGGTTTTTTTAATACAAAAAGTGTTTTCTCTTTCTTTCAGTCAAAGGACAGTTCAGGAAACGAAAGGATGGGACGTGTTCCGAGAGTTCCCGCCAAAGCAGGACGGTGGATCCATGGCAAATCAGGAGTGCCTGGATTTTTCTGTGCGTTTGCTCAGGCTACTTGCTTTCCTCCTCACGTTCGCGATGGTGCTGTGCGCCGGAGTGGTGGCCAAGGGGAGCGTCCTTTTTATGACGTCACAAATACAAAAAGACCGAGTAGTCGTTTATTGCAATACAAAAATAAGTAAGTTTAAAAAAAAATCATTAACCTACTCGTACATCCGATAACTACATAGTATAAAACTTCTCCGCCGCGTCTGTTTGTCTGTTCGCGATAAACTCAAAAACTACTAAACGGATTTTCATGCGGTTTACAACATATAAGTATACCTACCAAATTTCATGATGATCGGTTGAACAGTTAAGGCGTGAAAGCGTTACAAACAAACAATTTCAATTTCGCATTTATAACAGTAAAGATATCCTAAATATCCCGACGGAATCCTGAAATTCATATGGGTAGAACCGTAAGGCACAGCTAGTAAGCAAAAAATTATTTTATTGAACGAGTTTTTTTTTCTTCGTTTTTGTTAGCTTATAAAATGTGCTATTACAATTTCAGGTATAGATCGACGTGAAATAGTAATTCTGCCAGACGAAGAACGAGTGGCGTGGATGTGGGCCCTGCTTGCAGCCTTCGCCATCCCAGAAATAGGAACTCTCATTAGATCCGTGAGAATATGTTTCTTCAAATCATGTCGAAAGCCCAAGAAGTCACAATTTATGGTGGTATGTACCCATTCATAATAATTAATATAATAAACCGTGTCTTATTCACACCTATATTGGCTGCAGTGACTTACTACTCTATTTCCTTTGCTCTTGAAGATTGAACATATTTTCGAATTTTTTTATCTAAGCTCTTCAAGTTAGCATTTTTATTTTTATTATTATATTATCTTATTAATGTTTTAAACTTTTATTGATTCCAGGTCTTCATAGCAGAGTCCTTGCATACAGTGGGTGTTGCGATTCTATTCTTCAAAATCCTACCTGAAATAGATGTAATAAAGGGAGCTATGATAACCAACTGTCTATGCATCATACCCGCTATACTCAGTCTCCTCACACGCAACTCGAGAGATTCGAAGCGTTTTATGAAAGTTATCGTTGATATGTTAGCGATAGTCGCACAGCTGACTGGCTTCATTGTGTGGCCATTATTAGAGAACAAACCTACTTTGTGGCTGATTCCAATTTCAGCTATCTGCATATCGTTGAGATGGTGGGAAAATTACGTAAACCGGCACAGTCCAATTGGTAAGTGGCAACATTAAAAATGTAATCGGCTAGGTACGTATGTCTTCTTTTTAAACTTTCTATTTAAAAACTTAATTAAAAACTTATGTATTTTCCTTTACAGGTGTTATAAAGAGTTTGGGTAGGCTAAAGGAGGATTTGAGCTTGTCACGCTATTTCACTTACAGCTTCATATCAGTTTGGAAAATTATATTATTCCTCTTGTGTATTCTGCTCAGTCTGATTATTGAAGACGACGATCCCGTTATGTTTTTCCACCTTTTCAAAACTGCATTTGGACCTCACAATATAACAATATTCGAAGTAAGTCTTGTAATAAATGCTTTCATATTGAGGACTATCGTTTCGTATAGCGTTATTAATTTTACCATATTTACTTTCAGATCAAAAATCAAACGACTGACACAGTGATTCCTGATATAGCCAATATCGCACTCACTGGTGAATACGAAAAAATAGCAGCGTCATACATGACTCCGTTTTACGTTTTACTTATACAATTGTTTGCAGCATATATCTGTTATATATTTGGCAAATTTGCTTGCAAAATTCTTATCCAAGGCTTCAGTTATGCTTTCCCTATAAACCTAGTGATCCCGACCGTAGTTACTTTATTGATAGCTGCTTGTGGATCAAGACACGATAATCCTTGTATTTTTCATGGAACCGTGCCAGATTATCTTTTCTTCGAAAGTCCACATGGTACGTACCTATGCATGTTTATGCAGGATTTTTTAAAGTAAACAATTTAAAATTCTAGTTAATTACTGGCTACTTTTTTTACAGTGTACACACTTAGCGATTTAATTACACGGCAAATGGCTTGGGTGTGGCTATTATGGCTTTTATCCCAAACATGGATTACAATACACATTTGGACGCCAAAAGCAGAACGTTTGGCTTCGACGGAAAAGTTGTTTGTATTACCAGTGTATAACGGACTACTTATCGATCAAAGTATGGCATTTAACCGAAAGAGAGACGATCAGAGAGATGTTAAGACTGAGGTAACAAATAAAAACTTTAATTGTAATTATGTATAAGTAATTTTTAAACCTTTTATGATTATTGGTGTAATCATTCAAATGGTTTATGTTTCTTAAGGACTTAGCGGAGATAGAAAAAGAGAAAGGCGATGAATATTACGAAACTATTTCGGTTCATACGGACAATTCATCACCGAAAACCGTCAAATCATCCGACCAAATAACAAGAGTATACGCTTGCTGTACTATGTGGCACGAAACAAAAGATGAAATGATGGAGTTTTTAAAATCTATTCTCCGGTTGGACGAGGATCAGTGTGCCCGACGCGTGGCCCAGAAATATCTGCGAGTTGTTGATCCCGATTACTACGAGTTCGAAAGTACCTAACATATTTGAATTATTTTTATAAGTAACATATCATTCACATCAAACAATGAATAAAACTAATAATATTGTTTGTAATAATTTTAGCTCATATATTTTTGGACGATGCGTTTGAAATATCGGACCATAGTGACGACGATTCACAAGTCAACAGATTTGTGAAAATGCTTGTGGACACCATTGATGAAGCTGCTTCGGAAGTACATCAAACTGTTATTCGTGTTCGACCACCAAAGAAATACCCTGCACCTTATGGAGGAAGACTGACGTGGATTTTGCCAGGAAAAACAAAAATGATATGCCATTTGAAAGATAAACTAAAGATCCGTCATAAGAAGCGTTGGTCGCAGGTAAACCAATAAATATAATTATGTATATGTAAAATCTTTTTCCAATTTTAAGCCATAAATGCTTACTTGTTAAATTTTATAAATGACAGGTTATGTACATGTACTATCTTTTGGGACATCGTCTAATGGAGCTGCCTATATCCGTGGACCGTAAAGAAGTTATGGCTGAGAATACATACTTGCTAACACTAGATGGAGACATTGATTTCCAACCACATGCCGTGCGTCTGTTGATCGATTTGATGAAAAAGAACAAAAACTTGGGAGCTGCTTGTGGTCGCATCCATCCAGTCGGTTCTGGTTAGTATTAATATACAAAGCCTGCATAACTTTTTCCTGCTTATATTTTAGATAGGTATTTCATAAAACTGTTAAGTAATCTTTTTTTAATGTCTTTAGGGGACAAATTAAAGAAAAAGTTGCTCTTTTATTGCGTACCACCTAATCATCAAATTTAATATTTCTAAGTTTCATAATTTCGGCACTGAGTCAATATGCCAGTCAATAAATTCAAAAAGTTTATGTGCCGTGCAAAAGTTTATAGCACGTTGTGACGTCACGCGACATTTCTATTTTATGTATCTCTGTTATTTTTTGATAACGTAAACTATTAAATACGTGTCCAATATTTTTTTACTAGCTGAGCCCCGCGGTTTCATCCGCGGTAATTTTGAAGTTCCCGCGGGAATCCCGGGATAAAAAGTACCTTATGTCCTTCTCTGTACCCCTGACGACGTGCATGCCAAATTTCATCCAAATCCGTTCAGCCGTTTTTGCGTGATTGAGTAACAAACATCCAAACATCTAAACATCTAAACATCCAAACATCCACACTTTCACATTTATAATATTAGTAGGATTAATCTACAAGACGGACTAAATTCATTTTCATACCCCAGAAACAAGCCTAGTTCCATACAAACTTTGCCCACCCCATCACACCCCCTGGTAGGATTACGGAAAATCCTTTCTTATCGGATGCCTATGTACGTCATACAAAGAACACACCCTCCAAGATTCAGGTCTCTATGATCAGCGGTTTAGGTGGTGCGTTGATCCGTCAGTCAGTCAAAGCATTTTATACATAACTAGCTGTCCCGCGCGGTTTCACCCGCGATAATTTCGAAGATCCCGCAGAATTATTCCATACAAACTTTGCAACCCCTTTTCATCCCCTTAGGGGTTGAATTTTCAAAACTCCTTTCTTATAAGATGCCTACGTCATACAAGGAACAACGTCTGTCAAGCTAGAAAGGTCAAGTCGGCAGAATCGATTGATTTTTAGGTCAAAATTTAGTGCTCAATTAGTGCTAATTTAGTGCTGAAAAAAAAAATTTGGTGCTGTGATAGGTGGAACAAAAATGAGAACACTGCTAACTTTTTATTAAGCTAGCAGTGTAACGTTCGTGACCGCGTTACAATACAGTTGCAGCGGAATTCGCATGGGCTAATAATTTAGTGCTCAATTAGTGTTGCCATTGTAGCGAAAAATTTTTGAAAAATAATCGTTTTTGAATTTTTTTTCAAATAAAATACTGTACTAGCGACACCAGCCGGTCTAAGAGCTCAAAAACGGGAACTGATGAAATTGAAACACGTCACCATTTAGCGCTCAATTAGTGCTGCCAGTATAATAAAGAATTTTTGAAAAATAACCGTTTTTGAGCTCTTAGACCGGCTGGTGTCGCTAGTACAGTATTTTATTTGAAAAAAAATTCAAAAACGATTATTTTTCAAAAATTTTTCGCTACAATGGCAGCACTAATTGAGCACTAAATTATTAGCTTATGCGGATTCCGTTGCAACTGTATCATAACGCGGTCACGAAAGGTACACTGCTAGCTAAATCTGCTAGCTTAATTAAGTAAAAGTTATTGAAAAAAATTAAAAAAAAAGGTTATTTTTCAAAAATTCTTTATTATACTGGCAGCACTAATTGAGCGCTAAATGGTGACGTGTTTCAATTTCAACAGTTCCCGTTTTTGAGCTCTTAGACCGGCTGGTGTCGCTAGTACAGTATTTTATTTGAAAAAAAAATTCAAAAACGATTATTTTTCAAAAATTTTTCGCTACAATGGCAGCACTAATTGAGCACTAAATTATTAGCTTATGCGGATTCCGTTGCAACTGTATTATAACGCGGTCACGAAAGGTACACTGCTAGCTAAATCTGCTAGCTTAATTAAGTAAAAGTTATTGAAAAAAATTAAAAAAAAAGGTTATTTTTCAAAAATTCTTTATTATACTGGCAGCACTAATTGAGCGCTAAATGGTGACGTGTTTCAATTTCATCAGTTCCCGTTTTTGAGCTCTTAGACCGGCCGGTGTCGCTAGTACAGTATTTTTTTTGGAAAAAAATTCAAAAACGATTATTTTTCAAAAAATTTTCGCTACAATGGCAGCACTAATTGAGCACTAAATTATTAGCTCATGCGGATTCCGCTGCAACTGTATCATAACGCGGTCACGAAAGGTACACTGCTAGCTAAATCTGCTAGCTTAATTAAGTAAAAGTTATTAAAAAAAAATTAAAAAAAAGGTTATTTTTCAAAAATTCTTTATTATACTGGCAGCACTAATTGAGCGCTAAATGGTGACGTGTTTCAATTTCATCAGTTCCCGTTTTTGAGCTCTTAGACCGGCTGGTGTCGCTAGTACAGTATTTTATTTGAAAAAAAATTCAAAAACGATTATTTTTCAAAAATTTTTCGCTACAATGGCAGCACTAATTGAGCACTAAATTATTAGCTTATGCGGATTCCGTTGCAACTGTATCATAACGCGGTCACGAAAGGTACACTGCTAGCTAAATCTGCTAGCTTAATTAAGTAAAAGTTATTGAAAAAAATTAAAAAAAAGGTTATTTTTCAAAAATTCTTTATTATACTGGCAGCACTAATTGAGCGCTAAATGGTGACGTGTTTCAATTTCATCAGTTCCCGTTTTTGAGCTCTTAGACCGGCCGGTGTAGCTAGTACAGTATTTTATTTGAAAAAAAAAATTCAAAAACGATTATTTTTCAAAAATTTTTCGCTACAATGGCAGCACTAATTGAGCACTAAATTATTAGTTCATGCGGATTCCGCTGCAACTGTATCATAACGCGGTCACGAAAGGTACACTGCTAGCTAAATCTGCTAGCTTAATTAAGTAAAAGTTATTGAAAAAAATAAAAAAAAACGGTTATTTTTCAAAAATTCTTTATTACCTATACTGGCAGCACTAATTGAGCGCTAAATGGTGACGTGTTTCAATTTCATCAGTTCCCGTTTTTGAGCTCTTAGACCGGCCGGTGTCGCTAGTACAGTATTTTATTTGAAAAAAAATTCAAAAACGATTATTTTTCAAAAAAATTTCGCTACAATGGCAGCACTAATTGAGCACTAAATTATTAGCTCATGCGGATTCCGCTGCAACTGTATCATAACGCGGTCACGAAAGGTACACTGCTAGCTAAATCTGCTAGCTTAATTAAGTAAAAGTTATTAAAAAAAAATTTAAAAAAAGGTTAATTTTCAAAAATTCTTTATTATACTGGCAGCACTAATTGAGCGCTAAATGGTGACGTGTTTCAATTTCATCAGTTCCCGTTTTTGAGCTCTTAGACCGGCCGGTGTCGCTAGTACAGTATTTTATTTGAAAAAAAATTCAAAAACGATTATTTTTCAAAAAAATTTCGCTACAATGGCAGCACTAATTGAGCACTAAATTATTAGCCCATGCGAATTCCGCTGCAACTGCATTGTAACGCGGTCACGAACGGTACACTGCTAGCTTAATAAAAAGTTAGCAGTGTTCTCATTTTTGATCCACCTATCACAGCACCAAACTTTTTTTTTCAGCACTAAATTAGCACTAATTGAGCACTAAATTTTGACCTAAAAATCAATTGATTCTGCCGACTTGACCTTTCTAGCTTGACAGAAGTCAAGGAACATAGGTACCCTCCAAGTTTCAGGTCTCTACGATCAGCGGTTTAGGCTGTGCGTTGATCCATCCGTCATTTAGGACAATGAAGAAGAAGAAGAAGAAAATACATTTATTTAATGCATTTTATATGTATAGAATAGATAATTAGGTATATATAGATTATAAAGAGGTAAAGTTTGTGAGTTTGTGAAGTTGTATGGGGTAACCTGTAGATCCACTAAACAGTTTTTGAAAATTCTTTTATCAAGAGAATGCTAGTGTTCTTGAGTATCATAGGGTAGTTCTTATCCCGGAATTTCCACGGGAACTCCGAAGTTACCGCGGGAGAAACCAAGGGGGAACAGCTAGTGTTAGATAAGGGTAATTAATGAGTTGTTTTTTTTGTCAGGTCCTATGGTATGGTACCAGATGTTTGAGTACGCTATCGGACATTGGCTGCAAAAGGCGACGGAACACATGATCGGTTGCGTACTCTGCAGTCCGGGGTGCTTCTCGATGTTCAGAGGGAAGGCGCTCATGGACGACAATGTTATGAAGAAATACACTTTGCGATCGCAAGAGGCTAAACATTTCGTGCAGTACGATCAAGGTAATTTCCGCTTTAATTACGAGTAGGCATTAAAAAACCAAATTATCAATATAAATAATCGCGAAATTATAATTAAATTTTTGCAGGCGAAGATCGTTGGTTATGCACACTATTGCTACAACGTGGATATCGTGTAGAGTATTCAGCTGCTTCCGATGCGTACACGCACTGCCCCGAAGGTTTTAGTGAATTCTACAATCAACGTCGTCGATGGGTGCCCTCAACTATCGCCAACATTATGGATCTACTAGCCGACTACAAACACACGATTAGCATTAACGACAACATTTCGACACCTTATATCGCTTATCAGGTATGAAAGAGCCGTTTTTTTATTATTATTTTTTTATTTAAGATTAGGTACTAGTCCACTTTCTACCTCCAAGGTAGTTCAATAAACATTTTTGGTTAAGATCTGATGAGAAGTTCGTTTTTCCTTCTTTTGATAAAGTATCTAATAATGTTTGATTCCTAAAGTATTTGTCAATAATCTCTTATGTTGCAGATAATGTTGATGGGTGGCACGATCCTTGGCCCTGGTACCATATTCCTTATGTTGGTGGGTGCTTTTGTGGCAGCTTTCAGAATTGACAATTGGACTTCATTCGAATATAATTTATATCCCATTTTGCTATTTATGT
Source organism: Zygaena filipendulae (assembly GCA_907165275.2). Taxonomy (NCBI): domain Eukaryota; kingdom Metazoa; phylum Arthropoda; class Insecta; order Lepidoptera; family Zygaenidae; genus Zygaena; species Zygaena filipendulae. The sequence continues at coordinate 9,390,341 of OU015649.1, forward strand.
TCGTATGTTTCACAATGAAATCGGACATCCAGGTAAGATTCCATCTTAGTACTAATATTATAAAGAGGTTAAAGTTTGTGAGTTTGTATGGGGTAATCTCTTCATCTACTGAACCGATTTTGAAAATTCTTTTACCAATAGAATCCCACGTTTTTTTGAGTTTAATAGGCTATATTGTTGCCCTGAATTCCCGCGGGAACTCCGAAATTACCGCCAGTGAAACCGCGGGGAACAGCTAGATTATTATACAGTTTTATTACTTAAATAAGAATTTATGTAATGAACATTAGTCTTATATCCTTTAAATATTTAATTTCTTTTATTTCAGTTACTTGTGGCACAAATATTATCAACAGCATATGCAATGATAATGATGGCGGTGATAGTCGGTACTGCGCTTCAGTTGGGGGAGGACGGCTTGGGCTCACCATCAGCCATCTTTTTAATATTAATCACGGGCACAACCACTATAGCAGCTGTTTTGCATCCTCAAGAATTCTTTTGTCTTTTCCCTGGGCTTATTTATCTATTATCCATACCTTCTATGTACTTACTTTTGATTTTATACTCTATTATAAATCTTAACGTCATATCTTGGGGAACACGAGAAATACAGGCCAAGAAAACTAAAAAGGTGAATAACAATAACATAGCTTATAATTACATATTTAGTATTTAAAAAACTAGTTTCGAACGCGTTATTTTCTTAAATTTTAAGTCAAAACTTCTGAGGCAGTGAAAAATATTTAGACATGTATTGATTTCGTGAGTTTTCAATTGCCTAAGTGATTCGTTTGGTTGATAACAGGTGGTGAAATTCTACTTTGACACACTCAATTTTTTTCACTAAAATGCTAATATAATAATTATTTTAGGAAATCGAAAGAGAAAAGAAAGAGGCCGAAGAAGCCCAGAAGCGGGCAAAACAAAAAACTTTGCTGGGATTCTTGACCGGGGCGAATAAAGAGGAAGAAGAAGGTTCTATAGAATTTTCTTTCGCTGGCTTATTTAAATGTATGTGGTGCACACATCCAAAGGGGAATGAAGAAAAAGTACAACTATTACATATAGCAACTACACTCGATAAGTTGGAAAAGAAACTGGAATCCGTAGAAAGGTAAGTCAGAAATCAAAAGATTTCAAAAAGACCACAATTAATAATAATAAATAATAGACTAAATACTTATTCTCATATTTTGCTGTCGGAAATTTTTGATCATCGATCTTTCTAGGGCGATCGATCCCCATAGTCATAGCAGAAGTCGCAGGCTATCAGTAGGTCACCGAGGGAGCACCAATGGAGACAACCAGTTAAATCCTCTCGCAGAGGAAAATGGTGAAGGACATGGGTCCGATTCTGAAACAGATACGCTTTCCACCGAGCCAAGAGTAAGTAATTAAGTGCATTAATACCAAATCCAATTTTGGGACTTATTCTATCATTTTTTTAACCAAAAATTTGTAAAGTATCTTACATACTCATCGAAATTTCAATTTCTACTACAGGAGAGACGCGATGATCTCATAAACCCATATTGGATTGAGAGTCCTGATTTAAAGAAAGGAGAGGTAGACTTTTTAGGACAACCTGAAATACAATTTTGGAAGGATATTATTGATAAGTATTTACATCCTATCGACGCAGACAAGGAACAACAGGTAAGATTTATTCATATGTTTGTATATCTTGTGAAATATTGAACTATAGTTAAAATATTTCTGGCTCTGAAGTAGGTAGGTAGGTACATTAAAAAAATTAAGAGCTTGAGTCTTGATTGAAAATAATACCTAAACAGTCAGAAGAATGCTAATTATAATACTAGCTAGCTGCTCCCGCAGCTTTGATTTCGTAAATTTCGAGATTCCCTCAGAAACTCTAGGATAGATGGTAGCCTATGTGTTATTCCAGGATATGAGCTATCACCATTTCAAATCCATGCAGCCGTCGATACAGCTGGATGGATCTGAAAGAGTTATAAATTCGCACACGCCTACACAAACCTTTACTTTCCTTTGTATTTATGATAATTATAATAAACTAGCTATGCACCGCGGTTTCACCCGTGGGAGTTTCGGAATTCCCTCAGGAACTCTAAAGTAGCCTAATTTACTCTTTATAACATCAGCTAATGGATAGCGAAAGTCCCGTCAAAATCAGTCTAACCGTTTCGGAGATTCACCCGCGTGAACCCCAAACTTATTGTATACAAACCTTGTCCTGACAATAACGAACAGAAAAAAAAGAATAATCCAATCTGGTGTAGCAGTTTAAAAGTTATGCGCTTACATACATTTCGGCGATTCCATTTTATCTGTATAGATGTACGTGTACCTGCATTAATCCATTTGACTCAAAAGATCGATCAAACACTAAAAAAAACCTTAAATAAACTACACTCTTCAGATTTAAAGTCATATACGAAAACTTCTGATCATTTGTAAGATAGTAGCATGTAGCCACCTAATATTGTTATTTTTATGTTTAATGAGTATATTTTTACAGATATCATCATATCGGTTACACACACATATATATATGTGTTATATGTTTTACTTCTGATACTAATATTTCTTCACACTTATTATTTTAGGCACGTATTACTAAAGAGCTGAAAGAACTGCGAGATTCCTGTGTTTTTTCCTTCTTTATGTGCAATGCCCTCTTTGTACTCATAGTATTCTTGTTGCAACTGAATAAAGACAATCTCCACATAAAGTGGCCCTTTGGAATTAAAACTAACATAACATTTAACGAAGACACACAACAGGTAACGTGAACAACCAGTGTTCGGCGATCAACCTTCAACGATGACTTGGGACCGGCAAGATCAACTTTCTCTTACCTACATACACTAACTAGCCCTGACGTCTCAGGACCCCAGTCACCCTTGAAAGTTGATACAAGCTTATTTAAAAGTTTTTGTTTTGTGTAATTTTGCAGGCTCGCATTGCTGCTGATTTGATAGAGCTTCGTAATAAATCAGTTTTTGCATTCGTTATGTTCAATGCTTTATTCATTTTGATAGTATTTTTGTTACAACTGAACAAAGATCAACTCCACGTGGATTGGCCTTTCGGGATAAAGACAAATATTACGCACAATCCGGAAACAGGCGAGGTATAGCCAAATATTACCAATGATAATGTGACTGTCACAAGTTTTAACGACTTCTTCTAACCGGTCTACCTTGGTATGGTATGGCACACCAGCATGGAGCCCTGACGACACAGAGGATCAAGCAACTTTGGCCTCACACTTAACACCTACCTACATGCACAGCGATGTTGAACTCCTGACCCTACTTTTTCCCTCGAAAAAAAAATAGAATAGGAACGAATACCATCTCCAGTCTTATTTATCTATAGTTCAACTTCACTAGTTGGCGCAGTGATCGGATAGAGGTTTTTCAATACTTATCAACGTTAGTGTGTCGAAAAGAGAATCTTACATTCACCACTTATAGCAGTGATTAGAATATTATTGTTGATTTTATTAGCTGTTCTCCGCGGTTTCACCCAGGCTCACCTTACTCTTCAAATAACTCTTCCGGAATAAATTATGTAGGTCAATGAAAGTGCGAACCGCATTAAACTCCGTTGTATTCAGAAATGAGCGGACACAGACAGAAAGACGCGGATAGCGACATTTTACACTATTTAGACATATGATTTATTTGCGTCAAACATTAAGATATATTTTTAACAAGAAACCGCTTACAATCTTTCTTGAATTTGAGCGTCTGAGAGCTCAGAAAACGAATACCTACATTATTCCCACTGAAGTTTCAATAACTTATCACTGTTTAACTTTTGTTGATGGCCTTATTTAGATTACCTTAGTACGTAGTGTTGGTATTATCTCTCAGCCACATTGACGTTATATTGTACATACACAACTTTATCATAATTATGGAATCCTGTGAATAATTCTACTCCCCACTGTATACATAACTAAAGTACTTACCTCAAAAACAGTTCCTTTACACAGATTGCACAAGATCTTTTATAATACCTCTCAAAGTTAATTTTTCTTTACTAGTTAAGGTGGCGGAATCTTCTGTATACTAGTAACAAAGGTCTCGTTGGTTTTATGTATTGTGTATAATTTATAGGTACTTATTATGTGATAAAGGGGTGATTTGCTTAACAAAACGACTAAATATACGTGTTCAAATATAAAATATTTACGGTACCTTAGCGTAAGCAATAATATCTTTTTAGTCTAGTTGGTGTTATATTTTACTATAAGATGTCATTGGTCAAGTCATTTTGTAATACCAACCAACATGTGATCTAATAGCATCGTTTCTATCAAATAGAAGTAGAATATAAACAGAATGAGCGCTAAAACAATACAAAATACCTAGTGAGAGGTCTTAAAAGCCTAATCGACACGGCTGAAATTATAATTGTCTGTAACAAAAATAATTCAAATTGCATTCATTTCACATTTATGGCTGTCGTGGGTTGTGCGCTTAAGTTTTTGTTTTGATTCAATATCATCATTCGACTGTTTTACTACATGAGTATTTGTAATTTTCAGACGACAATAACGAAAGAGTATTTGCAACTGGAACCAATCGGTTTAGTGTTCGTGTTCTTCTTTGCGTTGATTCTGGTGATACAGTTCACTGCTATGCTGTTCCATAGATTTGGGACTTTGTCACATATATTGGCATCTACAGAACTGCGATGGTTCTCAAAGAAGGTAAATATCTTTGGTTTAAAATACGTGTATTTACACTATTTACTTTTTACACTATTTAGTTTATGGTGAATATTATACGCAAAAAAAATTCAATTCCAGACCGAAGATTTGTCTCAAGATGCCCTGTTGGACAAGAATGCTATAGCAATAGTGAAGGACTTGCAAAAACTGAATGGTTTAGATGACGATTATGACAATGATTCGGGATCAGGTCCACATAACGTGGGTAGACGAAAGACCATTCACAACCTAGAGAAGGCAAGACAGAAAAAGAGGAACATCGGTACTCTTGATGTTGCTTTCAAGAAACGGTTTTTCAATATGAATGCTAATGAGGGACCAGGTATATGATTAATTTTCGATATTTATTATTAAAAATAATTAAATAAAAAAAACAAGCGCAAGATTTTTAAATATGAATGTTTTTACTGTTCATAGGAACTCCAGTGCTGAATCGAAAAATGACGCTACGACGGGAAACCTTGAAAGCCTTAGAAACAAGAAGAAATTCCGTGATGGCGGAAAGAAGGAAATCTCAAATGCAGACACTGGGAGCTAATAATGAATACGGTGTCACAGGAATAGTACGTAAATTTTTGAAGTACCCACACTAATAAGTGTTAAACTGCAAGTGACTTGTAAAAAAATTATTGATTTCTGAAATTTGAAAACCACTGATAAAATACATTAAAAATGTCAAAATTTTCGTTCAGTGCTTTTCAGTGTTGACAGAACACTGTAGATTTTTTTTTCCATAGATAGGTATATTCTTTAAACATTTAAGTTATCTACATACATTTTATTATTATATTACCACCTAATCAATAGTAATGGCTCAGCGATTTTAAATACAGTCATCTGTTTTATTAATTTTTTCTTTACTTACTTAAGGTTAATTCTTTTTTACAGCTCAATAACAACTTAGGGGTGGTTCCACGCCACCGGCCATCAAGTGCTAATATATCTGTGAAGGATGTATTCGCAGAGCCTAACGGTGGGCAGATCAATAGAGCATATGAGGCGTCGCTCGGTGACAACGATGACACAAACTCCATAAGACTCCAACCAAGACAGAACCAGGTCACATTCCAAGGACGATATCAATGAAAACAGGAGGCATCAAACTTAAAATGAACTATTTAAATTAATACTAACCTTTAAAACAAATGTAGATACTCATTTTATAGACTTAATAATGTGGTTGAATGATTGTAATTTTGTTGTGAATGTTACTATTCTATTCTATGTACATTAAATTAAAATATATATGTGATATGTTTGATGAAGGTAATCATCACTGCATCAGATATTTAGTATTATAAGAACTAGCTTTGTAACAACAGTGGCGGATTTCACAATATTGTACTATTACAAGGGATTTGTTACTAAAAATGATCTTTGTTATTGTCACTTCAAGATGAATATGAAAGCTGCTATTGGCTAAGTATTTGCGAAAAGTTTTCAATTAGTAGCAATTTTCTTCTACTTATAGAACCATTATACTATATTACACTGCCACTAGGTAAAAGATATTTTGTAGATATACCTAAAGAGAATTTTTAATTTTAAGAATAATAAAATCTAAGTCAATAATTTCTTGTTTAAATTAATCATTCTATACTTAGATACATTTAAAAATAATTTATACTATAATAAAAGAGTAGAATCCGCGATTTTGTACATTGAATATTTTTAAGAAAAATTGACAGGGGGCGATAAAAGAAGATTCACCAACCACAAAACAAGAGTTTTTAAAATTATTCTGTCTGTCTGTTTGCGATAATCTCTGAATCTACTGAACGGATTGTCATGCGGTTTTCACAGGTAGATTAAGCTTAGCCTGGAGCTACATATAGGCTTTGTTTCATTGAAATCAGATGTCGGGAAAAAAGTTGTTGTATAAAAACCTTTCGCGCGGGTGAAACCGCAGAGCACACCTAGTAAGTAATATTGCTGTTTCTGGATACTTATTTAGTGTTTTTTTCTATCAATCTCTTTTGAAAAAAAAAATTGCATTTGTAGCAAAAACATAAAATTAAAAAATATATAAAATTTTAAAGAAAGCTATATAGTTTCAAACTTGCGTATTTAATATTTTTTACTGTATCATGTTTTAAAAGTAGTTAATATAAACAATATACAAAAGACTTACTTAATTCTCTAAGAAAGACACAAATTCAGTTAGCTTGTATAATTGATCTTCACTGGATGTATGCAGTGGTGCTGGGATCACTGGTGGTGTAGGACTGACAGTGATGCCATCCTCGTTAATGGTCCATTTGCGCTCCTGGCAAGCAAGTAAAACATCCTGCCTACTCAGACCGGTCATAGACACTGCTGTATCAATTGATATAGAGCTATATGACCGTCCCATTAAATTAAAGGCTCTTTCACGAACTTTTACTGTAAAAAAAAAAAAAACATTTATTTAAAAGTTACAAAAGGTAAGATGTATTCTGCTGTTGTTTATATTAAGCTGCTGTAGTTTTAAGTAGTGTTCTTGACTCTTGTGTAAGTCACACAGAATGAAATGTAATGCAAATAACTATATCTATACAGATCACTCCAAAATCCGAATGCTAAGCAAGGTTTCTATGAAGCCAGTGTCATAGGCAGACGCGTGAGGACGCGTCTAGACGCATTGCGTCAGTTGCAGGTACTTATCCATAGGGATAATCCAGGAATGAAATGAATTGATTGGCCTCATCTAAACAATACAGGCCAGGCCAGCGCGACTTGTCTGAGGACTGGCGCTAGTGTTACTGGCTTTGTCTAAACCATGCTAAAACCTATTACTAGGCCACACCTACATTATGATTTATAATTACCTTCGAGTGCCTTAATAATAGATGCTACTGGTTCAGTCCAACTATAAGCAGCTATAGCTTGATACATTCCAGAAAGATCCTTCTTCCACAACTTTTGGCCCACAGCCCACACTGCAACTATTTCGGGATTACTACTTGTAATATTTTGTGGTATTCTTTTCCACAAAAATTTTGCATTGCATCTGAAATAAGTAGTAGTAACTTGTCAATAGTTATATTTATTACAAACAGTAGAGCTTGATATTAACAATTTATTGAACACAATAAAGCTTGACAGAGTTAACAAATATTTATGAACTTACAAATCATTCTGGTAAAGATAAAGAGCCAGCAGTTGTGCATATGTTGAAGGTGAAGCTACGCCATTTGGGGACTATAGGAATAAAAGTAAGCATTAAAATAAGAATTATGAACAATAATAATATGAATTTCGACTATGAACTATATTAAAAAATGTAAAAGGCGGTAAATAAACTAGAGTTTCCGGTTAAAACATTGATAAGTAAATTTTGATGGTGTTGAAAAGTAAAATAATAAAAAGATGCAAGCATTATTACCTCTAACTCTTGTTTTTCAAGTTCCTCACACAGCTTATCAAAATTAGTGATCATTTTAATAACTAAAAGATAAATTTAATTCCGAAAAGTAATTTTATTATTTTTATTTTACTTTTGGGCTATTTTTATTTCTGTTTATTTATTTATTTACTTTTTTTTTATTTATCCCAATGGGGAAGGCAAAGGAAGCTAAGTTTACACAGCCAATTCAGTAGTATTTTTCTTCTTCTGATGTTATTTACATCGAAATGCATTGGTGATTGGTAAGATGCATTCCGATGCTTTACAGGAACTTTTGGCAGCGACTCTTCACAGTTGAACCTTAGAACGCTTTGTAGGAAGTTGTATAGTAAAACGACACCCGAGTTATTGCCTAATGTCTAACGCCATTAACAATGACGTTAAGAAATTAGCGCACTAAATGTTGGTTACATCTGTGCATGGAATCAATTATCGCGATAATTAACGCGTTAAGACGCAGGTGGAGCAGTAGCAGAGTAAAATTTCATCAAGCCACGGAACGCTCACTCACGGAACACACTCGGGAGCGCTCTGGCGCACTCGAGTGAAGCCACGAAACGCACACCAGGTGTTTTTTTTTGTTATGGCGTCGCGCGGTTTGCGCATTTTGCCAGTTTCAAGGTAGGGAAACGATGAAAAACATGAAAAGAATGCGGATTCGGAATTTTAGGAGACTAGGTTATTGGTTTACATAGGTAGTCCCGGGTTATGGGCAAGGAATGTTCTTTCTTTCTTCTTTTTTATGGACTTTCGCATATAATGCATTTAGGCAGTTTCAAGTATTAGATCAATATATTTTCTATTGAAATGCTGCGTTATATGCAACACTTGCAAGAACTTTTTCGAAGCTCTCGGGGGAAACCGAAGAAATCAGCTCGAAATGTCATAGTTTAACTTCTATAGCACATAAAAATTACTGTCCAAATAGCACCTTATAACGCAACAAAATCTCTTTTTAATCATTTTTTATCGACATGAAAATAAATGACCGCCATTTTTGATTCCCAGTAAAACTCCGCAAAGAATGTATACATATAGATATACCTAAATAAAATGTAGTAGATGAACGTTGTACTATACTACTTACTTGAGACATCTTTAGACTAATCGTAAATACCAATAATAGGATCGGCTCCATGCGCACGCGGTCTCAGCACTGTACTTACACCCCACACTCGTCCGTCGTTCGGTAACGTACTAACTAAAACGTAGTGATTACCTACCTTCTCTCTGGTACTAACTCTGTGCGTCACACACATCTACATTTGAGCCCATGCGGGGGAGACGACAAGTACGTGCTTATCTCTTTCTCGCATCTTTTCACTAAATGTATATGAAAGTATATACGGTACTTACATAAAAAAAACAATTTTTTGTCTGTCTGTCTTTTGGTTCCGGCTAATCTCTAAAATAGCTGGACTGATTTTAATGGGACTTTCAATGGCAAATAGCTGATTATTTATGGAGTAGGGGAAGGTGGGGCATGATGGGGTAGCTAAGGGAAATAACAAAAATACAGCATAATCACTGTGTTTATTATTCTTATTAATTTATAACACGTTAGGTCATTAATCTAACTATGATTTGGTACAGTCTTTGAAGTATCAACTTATCACATTTTTTAATAATTAATCATTAATAAGAACATTATGAAAAACCATCTTGCCCCATACTATGGGGTATGATGGGGTAGTGAAATTGGGGTAAAATGGGGAAGGCTAATCATACTCATAAAACAAACAAATGTGTATTTCCTCCAGATCTTCATTGTCCACACCTTTTGTCTTTCCATTTTTAACTTCCAATTGATATGGTAGACGTTCCAGTTCATTAGTTATTAGTCCAAAAATATGGTTTTCCATATATTTCAGATATTCTTCTATTTCGTCTTCTTCATTTGGTGTAAATGTAGTTTTTTTCGAGATTAAAAGGTAAACTAATAGTAACTTCACCACCTTCCTTCAGTTTCTTATCATATTGCTCTAAAGTAGTCTGAGCCACATTATATGCAGAAGTAATTTTTTTGTATCCCATCTCTTTGCTTAAAACTTTAGCTATAGCTGTTTTAATAGCATCTTTCGACCACTCTCCTCTTTTGGTTTTTTTCTTTTAAGTACGTACCATGATTTAACCCAAAAGAAAATTAACCAATGTTATTTATTTTGAAATTTAAATGAACCCAGACCCACAACCCCATTTTGCCCCAATGCCCTATCATGCCCCACACCAAATACCCCATCTTGCCTCAAAAGGTAAATTTGAACAAAAATAAATTTTACTAATAAAATGTTTAACGGATTCATACAAACAACATACCATATCAAAATAAACAATACTAGTAAACAAAGATCAAAAAGACATAAATGTGGTGATCATAATCACCTTAAAATAATGACGTTTGACCTTACACAAAATTGGATCGTCAAAACGTTAAAACAGTTTTCCGTTTGTAAACAAAAAACGCCTGCACTCCCACTCACAATTTCTCTCGCACTGACCGTTGGTCGAATGAGGCTTCCCATTGCCTTAATGCTTTCTATCCAGAAACGTCTGGTTTCTTGTATATGTGCAGTACCCCGTCTTACCTCGCGACCCCGTCATGCCCCCCCTTCCCCTAACTTAAGCTACTTTTATATTTTAGAAAAAAAATGTTCTTGCGGGAATTACGAAACTCACGCGAGTGAAACCGCGGGGCACAGCTAGTAGTGAAAAAGGGCACTGGTGTCAAAAAACTTCTGCTCAGTCACTTTGACAAGGCAAATTCATTTTGACAAGGTAACTAAGTAGGTGTACCTACTTACCTATTGTTGCGTTGTCACTAGTCACTATAGATAGATACACCAACGTAGTGATTACCTTCTCTCTGGATACACCCATAAGTTGACGGACTGACACACTGAATCATTCATCATGCAAATTTTCTCGATATATATAATCGATATATTATAATCTAGCCTATCTATAGGTATATAAAAAAATGAATCCCTATCTCCCTTGGTCACGCCATCACGCGTTAACGGCTGGACCATTTCGCTAATTCTTTTTTGTTGTGTTTGTTACTGTAAGGAGAAGGAGAATATGAAAGAAGTTTGGGAGTTCCTGCGGGAAATTCGAAACTCACGCGGGTGAAACCGCGGGGCGCAGCCAGTCCAATAGATATACGATGGGTTATGGGGCGATCCTTTACCAACCTAGTGCCTACTGCCTATCATTGCCTGAAAATTTGTTCGTTATCTTTAACCTAGTCATATGAGTCATAACAGCATGTAAGATAGACAAGAGGGCAGTTTTATAACTTTTTGTCCCATTATTTACTACCTAGGTACTAAATTTTTTGATAATCTTCCTAAATGCTATCAAATCGTGGTTCACTCGAAAGTCGCAATTAGGGCATACGGAACCTGTTGCGGTTCCAGATTTTTGATATCCGGTTCTGGGAACACCCAGAACGTACCGGTTCGGAACTCGTAACCCGGTTCCACCCGGTTCTGACTGAAAAAACGGTAAGTTATAATAATGATTATAATATAAATCACAGAGAAACTATGCCCTTCAAAGATTTCTTACAAATTTTCCCTATATCTTATTTCGATAGGTGTAGCCGATAAGAAAGACAAAAATAAATAATTACTTAGTTAAAAAAACTTTTTTTTTTGTCAGAGTTCCGTTTGCTCCCAAAGAGTTCTGCACCAGGCCAGCGACACTCCCTTGAAGCAAAAGTTACTATGGATTTTTTTTTGTAATCTTTATTGAGAGGGGTTTCTTCATAATAGGGATGTTGACTACTATTGAAAAACAAAATTCTAATTAGTCCGTCAGTTAGAAAATAAAAAAAAACAATAGACACGTATTTTTTGCTTTTTCAAATAAATTAAAATATACAGAGATAAAGCGCATTAAAATTTAGGGTGAGAGGGTCGTGACGTCACTAACCGCTAAAACCGCCATACAAACTGTCAGAATAGTGACGTCACGCGAAATTTCAACTCAATATATCGCCGTTATTTTTTGATTACGTAAAAAAAGAAAAAATACGTGTCCAATATTTTTTAATAATCTACAAGACGGACTAAAAAATAAAAATTAGTCAACATGCCCATTGAAGATGTCACCCCTACTATGGATTTATGCGCGAACTTTTTTAGCAACTTTGGAATACTTAACCAAATTTCTATGACCGCATCATACATTACCTCAGAACAATAACACTAGCAATTCTTCTGAGTATATTACATTGGTAAGATTGACACCAAATGCTTTCATAGATCGGTTCAGCGATTTGTATGGAAGTGCCTACTCTTAAAACGTAGTGATTATTTGCTCAGTGTTCACACACACATCTCGATGATGTTTTTCGATTTGATTACTAGTTTTCTTGGTAAAAGGTCGCAAAAAATTTAAATTGGGAAGTTGGTCCTTCATTATTTCATTACCATTTTTTCTACTTATGCTATATACGTTTTCTACGGTATAGGTACGTCTACGTAAGCAACAGAACTATTTCCAAAAATCATATAGATCTTTTAAGAACTATGTACAGTCAACAGCTAAAGTACTTAGATGATCAAAATCAGAAATGCAGTACTAATGAACGGAGTTCGCGTCAGAACTGTGTGGCGTCGAAGTAATTCAAAAGTATGTGATTATAAATTATATTAAACATTTACTACTAGTACAGCTACCATATATTCGTGATCACTTTTGACTCCAAAAGTTAAAACTCAATTCGCATCAGAACTAAGAAGTTAAAAAAAAATTCATACCTAATGAACAGTTAAAATCCAAAATTAAATGATGAAACTGAGGCCACGTAATCATGAGGCAAATAATTCATCCATACTTATTTTATAATTATCCCAGTAATTTAATTTGTTATGTTTTACGGAAAAACAGCACGGGGCACGAAGCAGAGGACAAAAATAAAAAAATATTGCTATTAATTCATACATTCAATTAAAGAAATATAATTTTCTTACGTTTTTAACGGAAATCTGCTTTTTAAACCTTGGTCTCAGTTTCATCACTTAATTTTTGATTAGGTACCTACAACTGTTTCCAAGTTAAAATTTTTTTTTTCACTTAGTTCTGATGCGAATTGAGTTTATGACTTTTGGAGTCAAAACTGATCACGAATATATGGCAGCTACTAGTAGTAAATGTTTGGTATAATTTACAATCACATACTTTTGAATCACTTCGACGCCACACAGCTGACGCGAACTCCGTTCATTACTATTGAATTTCTGATTTTGATCATCTACTTTAGCTGTTGACGTACTACTTATGCTATTTTGTGTTTAACTTGAGCATAAAAATCTTTTTTTAATTTCTAGTTAGTTTTCTGAAAATTCAATTTATTACTAAACTTTTAGGGGTAGGACTGTACATTACTTAACGGCGAATTAACGGTTAAGGAGGTAGTAACGAGGGTAGGGGGGGGGGGGGGGGGTGATGAGGGGGAGGGGTACTACTACCCCCCCCCTGTGAAGGAAAAGTGGCGGAACCCCCCCTTTTTTGAGATGTCATGTTTTTTGTGATTTCTAACCTAAAACTCTAATTTTTTTTTCTTGACATCAATTTTTGGGGGGAAAAATGTGGAGGAAATTAGTATGGAGGTAAAACCAATTACCCACACATCCCCCACCAATACTGTGAAGTGAAATTTGCTCCCCCCCATTTTTTTACCGAACTAGTATCAATGGGCCAACGCATTGCTGGGTTGGGTCAACATTCTAACCTAACCTAACCTAGTCTACCTTTCAGCAGTTTCTATTCTTTATTGCAGGGGGCTGAAGAAGCCTGAAAAGGAGCTCGCAACAAGGGGCACATTAGAGTCCAACACTTGCACTACCCTCGATTCTTCAGACGATGGCATAGCAGAACTCGAAACCTAGCGCTTCGGAGTACGTAAACGCTCTCAACTGCTAGGGACACAAACGATGACTGCAAATCGGCGAAAAAAAAAAAACAAGCTAATTATTATATTGTAAATTATTATTTTATAAATGTGCATAAAAAAGATTTGAATTGAAAACAGTAAAAATATGTACCTACATATTTTTACTGTTTTCATGATTATTATGAAAAACACAATTTTAGTAGCTTTAATGAAAATTAATCGAAACGTTTCATGGTGAGAATTTTGTTTAGTCTAAGGGAGAAATAAAAAAAAAAATAGTGCTAATATTTTGTAAATTTCAATATTTTTTTTTTCTCGAAAACTATGCGTTTCCGCAGGATAAAACTTATAGTGTAGACTTCTTATAATGTAGCCTTCATGTAAAAAAAAAATCAACCGCCAACTCGCCGTTAAGTAATGTATAACCTAGCCCTTTTAGGTGCTTCCTAAAGAGTTCCACAAATCTTCCCTATACCTTATTTCGATACACCTTATAAAAAAAAATATTCGTAAATCTTTTTGAGAGCTCTGTTTGCCTCCCAAGAGTTGTTTACATTAGCTCTACAACTAAGCTCATACATTTGTATAACACTCTACTCGCGACCCGACTCCGCTTGATTTGAATGCTATCAATGCAAAATTAAGGAAATTCTGTTTTTTTACAGAATCGGGTGGAACCAGGTGGAACCGGATATTTCGGAACTGGGTAGAACTGGGTGCCTGCCCTAGTCAAAACCAAAGAGGCGTTCTATTGGTTTCGCACACAGGCGCTGACCGTGATATCTAGGCACGACACTGGATGGTACATACACACTTAAGATTTTATATAATTATAAAATTACTAGCTGTCCCCCGCGTTTTCATCCGCGGTAATTTCGGAGTTCCCGCGGGAATTCCGGGAAAAAGTACTCTACGTCCTTCTTTGTACCCCTGACAGTAGTTGTTAGCTGTTAGCTGTTCCCGTGGGAATTCCGGGATAAATACTATCCTATCTTTTAAGTTGGACCATATTATAAATGGTTACAAAATTTTATCAAAATCCGTTCAGTAGTTTCGGAGTTCATCGCGGACAAACAACGTGACACGTGATTTATATATATTAAAGATAAGATAAGATTGTATTTGGTAAACAACTGTTCAACCTATGAAAAATTTCAATAAAAATACCAAATAACGACCACGATTATAACGCATCAAGACTTAATAGTCTCTAATTGATACAATTAGCTCGGGCTAATTGCACGTAAGATTGAAATAATGAGCGTAAATTGAGGCAACTTTACACTTCAGATTTATTATTGTCCCGCCTTCGGCCGCGAGATTTCTTCGAAAGAGAAATCGAACCCCGGACCAGTCAGACATAATATTACGGGCAACATATATGTAACTTACAATGAATATAATATTTGCAAAAAATAATATGATGGCTTACTTTATTTTTCAATGGGTCGTGAACAGTAACCATTAATCAAAGAAAAGTTCACCTTGCACCTCAATATTATTAACATGTGGGTAAAACAAATAATTATGAGTTTTATAGCCTGTAGGCAACAGTGTTTCTTTAACGGGACACTACGGAGAAGTTTGGGACTAAATATAGGAAATTCAGGGTCATACATATATTTATATACGTATAAGAATAAGTATAACCCTTTAATTCGTATTTATAAAAGACTTTGAGAGTTTTTTTTTTTTGAGAAAACAACTTTGGCGCCCTGGTGGTCATTGTTTTGACAAAAAGATGTAGAGGTAAGTAATTGGTATTTTTTAGACAGTTTCCCTTTGTGTTTTTACATAGCAAAAACTGTGTCTTGCGAATTTACCCGCATTAATTTCGGAGTTCTCACGGGATTCCGGGATAAAAGTACCCTAATATGTTCTTCTCTAACAAATTGCATTAAAATTTTCACGATGATCGATCGAGTACCTAGTAAAGTCGTGATAGCTTAACAAACAAACAAATCAATAAACTTACATTCGCATTTATAATATTGAGGATCAGAGTATATATATTACATATATATATATATTTATATAATATGTACATTTCTACACTGTAAATAAATAAATAATTTAATTGGCTGTGCCCCGCGGTTTCACCCGCGTGTGTTTCAGAATTCCCGCAGGAACTCCAAAGTAAAGTTTTGTCCAAAAAATAAAAAATTCCGGAGAGGGCTGCTGAAGAACCACTTCCTTTGTCTAATATGGAGTTGAGTTTACAAACTCCTTTGTCTAATACGGAGTTGAGTTTGTAAATGTTGGTTCAGTTCCGATGAAAATGCATTTTTCATGATAAACATGAACTGAATCGACATTAAAGATTAGCGAATCGAATTGAAATTTTGAGTAAGAATTCATGACATGGTTGCTGAACTCAAGGTTGGGTTTTTGGACTAAGGAACTGCTCAATTGCTAACACCACAGCCTCGAAATATTATAGTATAAACATTTCTATACATTTCATTCTTCACTTCTTTTCTTATACCTAGTTAAATACCCACTGAAATAATTATAATATATTTCCCTGTTTTCTTAGTAAGTTCGAACAGGTACCTACTTATTAATCATGTCTTCTACAATATGTTGAAATTGCCAAGATAATATGTTGAATTTATTATGATATGGGAGGAATTAACGCGTACCTAATGTGCCAACACGTAGATACATTGTAACTTACCTGTTTAAGTTCGAGACCGTATATATTTTTTAAGCCGTTTTTTAAACCGTTTTTTAAACCGTGTAAACTAGTTGAACCCACCCAAAATATATAGACTAGTATTTTTCCCTTTAGAAATTATTTTTTACGATAATGTTTATGTACAGAAAAAAGCGAACATGGTGAATATATTATATAATGTGTATGAAATAAATAGAAAGCATAGGTGAAAATTTTGAGCATAAAACTGTCTATATTAATTATTATTTATTTAGGTATGACTAGTTAATCTTTCTCGTGGATCTCTCGCGTGAAAATTTATGCGAATGGGTAAAAAGTAGGTACTCTATGACCTATATGTGTTATTATTGTATCTGTGTGCGAAAGTTTATTTGAAGGAAGAAAAAAAGAAAGAAAACTACATTTATTCCAGCACAACACACAAAAAAACAAACAAACATTGAACATGTCTAGCCTAATCTAAACCCATAGTTATCTTGCATTCTCTGCCGGAAGAGACACCAACTCAGCGTTACTTAATTTCGTTATATCGTGTATGTATGATTAAATAACAAGTAGATAGGTATCCAAATCCATCCAGGCAGACAAACTTTCACATAAGTACCTTATGTCCTTCACTGTGCCCATGGCAACGTGTATGCAAAATTTCATGATGATCGGTTGAGCCGTTAAGCCGTGAAAGTGTTACAAACTCACTTTCACTTTTATAATGGTAATATAAGGATTATATTAGGATGTTTTATTAGGAGCTTGCCTACAGTAGAAACTCAAACAAAATGTAGAGCAAAGGAAACTGTAAACGAACCTATCTATCTAATTTATTTAGACGAATATTAAGCAGCCATAATTAAAAACCGTAAGAGATCATTAACGAAGTTATAATTCCAATTAGTGACAAAAATCATAATGATGAACCCATTATGATATCAAGCAATCAATAGGTATTAATGACGATTAATGCTGTGTGCAAAGGAAACGCGTGTTTTTCATCATCAAAGTGACGCAACGGTGGGCCCCGCGGCCCCGGCGTGTAGTGCTCAGACCGCGGGTGCGTGCTGACGTTGTATTATCGACGAACATTTAATAAACAGGCGGTTTTATGATGGATCGGCTCTACTAAGCGTGCCAAGGAGCAGGCCATTACCACCTGACAGCTTGTGAGCGATCGCCGACGTGGCTTCCTACACCATACTCTACATAGTGACAAAACAATGGCTCAAGCTATCTTTAATCACCACAAAATGAATTCTAATTGGATCCGCGAAACGTAATTGATTTTTTCTATGGGTCGTAAGTAGTTATCTATCTATAAATCAAATCCAAGCTTAGGTACGATAAATAGATACTTGGGAGTGATTCGTAGAAAGTTCTATATCACTTAACTATTATAATTTTAGAAATATTTGAAGTCATGCCATGTATAAAACATAACGAGTAAAATAATAAGATTGTAGGTACGAGTAGAGACTGTTATAATTATAGTATAATAATATCTTTTTATTCCTATCACTGTAGTACCTGTGTTATTGACATAAACAAATACTAGGTACTTACCTACATTACCTATAGTGATTTAAATAGCGTTTGTAATTAAGTAGGGAAGATAATTACCGCACGTATCAATAGTTCAATACAAATCATGTTTAATTTATTTATCAATAAGTAAATGTGTAAATCACACTGATTTTAAATAAAACTTTCTGTTTACACTGAATTAAAAATTGTAGTTATACTATAGAAAAGGTGTAGTTTTCAACAATTTTTCACATATATTATACAATTATACCTATTAATACAAAACAACATGAAACAGATGGACAACGAGTGTTCGAAAAGTAGAGTGACCTGTCACACGTTCATATAAAATCCATTTATTTATTTATTTAAGTTTGTAAATACAGCTATACGTCTATCTATACATTTATACATAGGTACATACATTTAAATAAAATTTAAGTTTCTGTTTTTAATTCCACATTAACAGCTTTTCACTAAATGCATATGAAAGTATAGGGATACAGTACTCATATTTTTACATTTTCGTCTGTATTTCTGTTTCTGTTTGTTTAAGGAGTAACTTGAGCTACTTTTATTTTAGAATAAAATATGTAGTCGAATCGTACTAATGCTATAAACTTTTATAATAATATCTAAGTAATATCTATATATTTATTACTCTGAGGTAATATGATAAAAAGTACTTTGAGCGCAAAGTGTTTTTTAGGACGCAGATATGAGATCAGTGACTTATTCAAAGCGTCTATTAGATTCTTACTAGAATTATAGTCCTATAAATCAAAGTTTATAAGAAAATTTTGCTGCTTGAGTTCCTACGGGAATTCCGAAACTCACGCGGGTGAAATCGCGGAACACAGCTAGTTTTAAATTAAAATTCACGTAATAAAAGGTTCATGAAAGGATCGCAATAAAAGTAGGTACTTACTGAATGTTACAGTGAAAGATTAAAATATTAGAATTTTGCTCAGTTCCACGTAAATTGCAAAGGTTTACAATAGTACCTAAATGTGAGAGATGATTCGGTGGAATATATATGTCTAAAACGTAGCAATTTCTAAAGATATGAGAGCCACGTGAGTTTCGACACGTAGTATGATTTATATGACACGACGCGACAGAGAGCTTGTTTGTAAGCAATATTTATGTTGTGTTGTTAGAGTCTGTGTGTCATTAATAAAAAAGGTAGGTATACATATGGATAGCTCCTAAAAGCGTTTTCCTGTCACTATAATGGTTAAGGTACCTGCCCTTATACTGTCCCGTCTCAAAAATTTATCCTGTATAGAGGTATATTAAATCTGTTGTGGGTGAATTTATACAGCCTATAATTAAGGTGTAGCAATGGTTTTAGGTTCAATGGTTCAACTGACGCTTTGATACTCATTGGTGATAATATTTTCTTAATTTCGGTATATTTTTTAATATTTTAATATTGATATTTTAAAGATAAAAGACTAGGTGCTATAATTTTGGTAAGTACCTATATTGCGCAAGATTTTAATATTCCTTCAACACACCATATTATTTAAGTAGGTCTATGTTGATTGCACTATACGTTTTTATCATAACGACGTTGTTATTGCGTATATTTCTTAAAATCTTATCATTTAATACAGATGAGTGTTTTAAAATATAAGAAAATGAATAAAAGTACCAGAATTATATATAAAATAATGTTATATTATGTACATTTGACACAGATAATATTTTATTGCCAAACATAAAATCGTTGCAAGCGCTGCACCAAACTCGGCGTGAAATGGCCAGTTAGTGAGTAATATCATGTTATTTGGAAGCGACGGCCGACGAGGGCGAGTGGCGAGGGCGCAGGCGCAGGCGCAGGCGCAGGCGGTCGTGACGCCGTCTCTGGCGCGCGGACAACAGTCACGAGTCGCTCTGCTGACCCCACCGGCACCGGCGCGGCGCTCGCGCTGCCTTCTCAACACTAAAACAGCCAACACTGTCCCTACAATTACAACACTTGATTATCTAACTTGGAGGTTAATTTATTAAAATTTGTCCTTTCTGATGTATTTTATATTTTAACCTGATCTCAGAGAAACTGAAACAATTCTAGCTATTCCAGCCTATCCGAAATACAAGTACATATCGCTCCTAAAAGCATGGACTAGTGATAAAACCTATTTTTCTTTTTCTATCACTCGTATCATATAAATATATTATGTCAAAAGTTATTTATTTATTGTTTATTTTTTCATTGTTTATGGTGGTGTTCATAAAGAGTTTATTATTGTTATTAATTTATTTACATATATCTTAAATTTAGGCTTTTTACAATGTAATAAACATTATAAAAAACCTAAACCTAGCGTGCCACCGACAGCGAAGCAGAGCTCAAGCTTATTATTATTATTAACTAATTGTACATAAACATTATCATATAGTGAGAAAAATTACTACACATAAATAATATGAGACGTATACTATATTTACTGTATAGTCTAAATAAAATAGTAAATAACCAAAAGACGTTGGTTGTCAAGGACACTTTGACATATTTTCAGTTCAGTATCCCCTTTCTGACTAGGTAACTACTCATGTATATGGAATGTTCCAATCAGAAATCTTAATTTCAACATATCATTGTTTGATATAGACGTAATGACCAGCAAGCTAGTTAATCTAAATTGAATGTGATAAAAACTTCGACGTATTGATTTATTTTCTTGAAGTTGTTCTACTTCACTCTATAATATCTATTATGTAGAGCAGTTTTGTTTTATTATTTAATGTAGGTACACTTAAACTACTTTTAATCAGAAAAAATCTAAACGATTTCAAAAGCGAAGTTGTTCAACTACCTACAGTAGTACAATATGAAATATGAAAAACAACAATTTAAAAATTAGATTACCTACAGAGCGTCACCTTATTAAAATAATTGCATAAATTTTGTTAACACAAAGTCACAAATGCACAACATTTCCAAAAGTCTGTAGGTTGTGTTAAAGTTTTGTAATATTTTTTTGTCTTTCTCTAGATAGGTATTGATAAAATATGTATGCACCTCACAGTCTCATTAAGCCCAACAATTAAGTATTATTGGTAAAGATTTTGTTGAGAAGATCTAATGAGCAATGGTCCACATTTAAAATTAAAGGAACACATTATTCTATTAAAGCTACTCTTAACATGATAATCTTTTAACTGGATTTACTCAATTTGCTCAATTATGTATTTATAACCCTCCTGAATAAGATAAGCAAACTCGTACCTCGTTTACAATGAAAAGAAACTGCCAGTAAAAATGTATTGGCGAAAATTTAGTGCAAGGTGAACAATGATCACAAATTCCAAAGCAGACTTGAGATCGCGAGAGATTTGTTATTGGCGAATCTTATAAGTAAAGCTTTTAAGCTGTTGTGTTGCTTGGGAGCTTCTTAATGTATTTTTGCAAGCGGGCTGAGTGCGACACTGTTACGCAAGGAGGCATGCAACTGGTCCAACCGGCCTCGGAACTGGGCCAGAGCCATCTCCGTGCTAAGATATTGCCCTGTCGTTAATAGATATTGAAAACATTTCAACCCACCGCCACCTGCCCGCTGTCAACGATGCCGACTCGATTACGTAGTTTAAAAAATACATATATTTGGTTGATTAGATTACCCATTTTATACCTAAATATAGGAGCTTTTTCAAAAACTCAACGATTAAGTTTCGAGTGAGCCATTAATGTTATTTAAACAAGACGTTATGGAATAGCATTAACCTACATAATATTTGGTATAAAATAAAGAGTTACGTCGGAAGTTTGTTGTTTTACCATACGACCTTCCACAGAGAGTCCTATTAAGATTCAACTATGACAAGTTGCTTTTAAAAGGGTCAGTAAAGCATCGAAATAGGGGTCACCAAAAAATTAAAAAAAAAAAACAAATTATACCTACATCAGCTGTAAACTATTAGATGATGTAGATTGTAAAAGTTAAATGTAAAGTATAGAAACCGCACGAGGATGTGGTCGACTATCAGTTTAAGTGCATAATATCTATCTAGAATGGAAGATCCCAAATAAGTGCAGAGAGTAAGCGATTATAATAATATTCATATTAAGAGCGCTTAACAACTGTCAAGTGAAAACTTGAAAAGAATCAGTTTTATTTGCTACTTAAATCGATGTTCCACAAAACCTATCTACATACTAACATTTTTCTAATTTCTATCTAGAAAGTTATATCAAAGCTGAAGATGTGCATGTTAAATAAAACTTTTAGTTGCATGTAGGTACCTAGGTTTGTTATATGTTAGATTTTTCGACATACTTTGCAAAAAAAAAACAATATTTAAAAAAAACTTATTAAAATTAAAATACAACAAAATATCTGCAGACCTCCGCTTTATTTCGACCATTTTCATTTTTCACCTCTTTCAATCTCGTCCACATTCATACCTAAGTCCTTCTGAACATGACAGTAGTCAGTATCAGGCTTTGCTTCAGCTGATCCTGGAAACAAAGTGTGTGCGTATCTTGCACAATGTATATCTATCACAAACGCTGACATTTCATTCCTTAATATAATGAAATCGTGAAACGGGATTTGTTTACATCTCATTGATTGAAGTTGTTATAGACCGCAGTGCGCCGGCGCGGCGCGGTGAGCCAAGTGCGACCCGTGCGCGTGCGTTCCTCATAATACGCCCGATATTGATTTGCTTCGTGTTACGAAACAATATTCGATTATAATGTTTACTGATTTATTTATGGCTACAGCTATATTGAGGTTTAATACTGACAGTAGTTGCCCACTGTCTGCACAATGCGTTGCATCATTTTGAGAAGATTCAATTTCATTTTAACGATTATAGAACAATCATAGAATAATAGATACTTATTTACCTAGGTACCTATTTATTTGTGTTTCCTTTCCATTATAGTTTTTGTAATGTTCCAATATTTCTAGTGTTATGTCAGGCAACAATTTCTGACTATATCTAACTAATCTTAACCTCTTCAGATGTTGCAGTCCAATAAATTTAAAACACACACATATTACATATCAACATATCAATAATTTAACAATATAATAGGATGAATTAACGTCTCACTAAAAATGTATTTCAAACGTAAAATAAAATGGAATAAATCCTATCGAAATATTGATGAGACGAACGAAACTTTTAACTATGATTGTTTATATAAACAAAGGATTTTTTTGTTCAAACTATACATAATATAAAACTACAATATACTATAGGTACACCTTACATATATCCCGTTCTATAGGTACCTACTGAAGGAAGGTTCCCAACGTACCTATGACCTGATAAATCTAATTTATTGGTGGCTCGTGCAATCATGCGCATGTTACCAGTAAACACAAAGTTTATCTCGGTAAATAACTAGACAGCGGGGAGATTCATTAGGCGTCGATCCGTGTCGAGCCCTGCCGTAATCGAAGCAATTGTTCTCTCGGGGAAATTCAATTATTAGCTCTTATAAAAGCTGCAAAATCGAAATATCGGCCATTGAGCAATCGACAACGTCGTTAAGAGCTAGAAATAATTGTTAGCGATTTATCTTTACACTGCTGCCTGTAATTAAAAGCTTAATAATTGAAGGTCCGCGATTGTGCTGGTGTGCAGTGTGACCAATAAATTGTTTGTCGAGTGGTCATATGACCCGAGGTTTTATTCCAAATGCAAGTCGTATTTGGAACGAAACAAAATAAAAATTACGATTTTTCTGACAAGCTTTCTTGCAAATCTTTATTTATAGAATTATTGTACATTTTCCTGTTTAAGGCTATAAGTAGGAGAAATTAAGTTTAAGGAACAAACATGAGACGCGTCGTACGTACAGAATAGAGCCTAGACCTACTTTACAGGCAGACCGCTTCACGCCGCAAAGCCTTCGCTGGGCCGTATCGCCCCATAGCGGAGCTATATTATACCGTAGTCGTGTTCGTGCTTGTTGTAATTTTGTTCGGAATGGTTCACCGGTGGTTCACCGAGGGTAGTTCGCTCTCACGCTTCCAATGACTAGTGTAATGGTTTTATGCGACGTGTTGTTAAATTAGCTATTTTGACGTCGGCATCAAAAGCTATTAGGTTTAATGATTTATTTATTGTTGAGTCAGTATTTACGAGTAAGTAAGTTGTAAAAGTCAATGTTCATTTATATGTAGATACCTACTTAATTAAAAAATAACTTCAATGAAATAATAAATAAAAATAATCCTTTTTACACGCATCAATAAAAAATATCGAATTGGTAAAAAAAATAATAAAAATTTGGTATGTAAGTCTAAAACGGTCTCTTGGATTTTGAAAATGATTCATAGTTCAATGATGACGGTTCCTTCAGGTAGGTAATATACCTATTATAATGTTAATTTTACATTTATAAGTTTTAAAACTAATTTCAAAGAGAATTTGACTAAATAGTGTTTTAAAATTATAGCGCCATTTTTTGTAAACATTTTTTATATTCAATATTTAGTTACATACTTAAACAATGTAATTATAAAGTTGGAATTTTTAAACTGAATAATTGAATAAAAAACAAAAAAAAAACAAATCAGGTCAATCTTATAATATAGACTAGCCAGTAGTAGTTAGTTATATTGAGAATACATTTGTATAAGATTGACTTATCTGAATCTTATCTGATTTGAGTATTTAAAATCTTCCTCTTGAATTAGGTACTCTATCTATTGGTGAAAACCGCATAAAAATCCGTTCAGTAGTTTTAGAGTTTATCGCAAACACACAGACAGACAAAGGCGGCGGACTTCGTTTTATAATAAATATGTAGTGATACGTGAGAGAATTAAAAAGTTGTTAAGTTCGTACTTATTGAAATTTTATTTTACCTTTATGTATACGAACTTCGTAAATTGTGTTACAGTTTGATTTATATGAAAACCAAAATTAGTTCTACTTATCTAGTTCGGTTTCCTTTATCTACGAGGATATACCTACTTAAGTATCAGTTTAACGATAGAAAGAACGCAATGTGACATTTTGTTTATATACCTAGCGTTTGAAAAATCATTTAGACTAATTATATTTATCACTTCTTTGAACTAATTCGATACTTAACATACAATTACGTACATAAATCGCTTCCATAATATTTATTATTTGTTCAATAGTCAAACATCACTTAGACTCTCCAATAGAGCCCCGCGCGCGTGGAATACAAAAGAGGTCGGAAATAGGCATTAGCTTCATTGTAAACGGCGGTATTATGGAAAACGAGATGCTAACTGTAGATTTATGTGTTACATATTACGTTAAACGGTGCACCTTATAAATAAATTTCAATTGTGTGTTGTCATTAAATATACTGAGCAATAAATCAAAGGTTATCGGAACTTGTCGTTGTAACGGCTACATCGCCGACGGTGCATGGAAATAATTTAACGATATCGATAGAGGGTGTCCGAACATGGCTGTACCGCGCGCTGCAAATCTTTAGTGTTTTGTCTTCGCACGTACCTAACTAGCCGTTTGGCTAGATATACTCAAGATAATTTGAACAACTTTATCTTACTTTATGTTTAAACCATGCCCTTAAATATTTGAACACGCCGATTCACCTCATAGGCAAACAAGATGTTGCAGAAGATTTGGGTGATATTTGAATTTCGATAATAATTTTATTACGATGTGTGGATTTTGCATCTCTTTCCATTGCTTTGACAAATCACGACTTTGCAATTCTAATGCAGCAAATTTAATGTATGGGCGGCAGTTTGCATTCTATCCGCGACCCGGCCGGGGCACCTCTTACCTAATAATGCACACTCATTCGAGCTTTTTAACCTTTAATCCGTGGTTAGATTCAGCATTAGGGTTGTGTAGGTATCTGGCGCTCTAATATTTATAACAACTAACATTAGGCACTTATAAGTAGGTGTGCTAAGATAAATAACTAGTGAACTAACCCTGAGTAATGTAGGAACAAAAAAATTAACCGGTTATTTAGCAAAAGGTTATTAAGTGTGTAGTCACGAGTGATTCAGGTCTCAATAAGGAGATAGGGTATCTATACTTTTCCTGGGGGAATATGTAAAACGCGAATCAATTGACCGCGGCGGGAGGAACTCCTACATGTTACTTACGTACAAATAAAGATACGAATTTATTTACCAATGTCCCGAAATTGAAATTTTATGAGGCTTTTATTTATAATTTACCTATCTACGCCAGCACTAAAAAAGTTTTCCTGAGAAAGCTTTGCATTCAAGTAACGTTAATTTTGTTACCTAAGTAAACCCATGACACGAAAGTGTAACAGTTCAGTATTATTAGTGTAAATACTATGGTCATCGGTGAAGTCAATGTTAATATGTATAATTATTTAATTTGTATTGTATTTATGTACACTTTAATGTATCAAGAGTCGCTATTTATTAAAAAGTCTTTGCGGATCGAAGCTTCTGATCAAACTTAGATATCATTCATTTATAAATTTACCTATTACCTACTGTTACACCTAATAACACTTATTAACACATAAATTGTTACACTTTGTTTTTTTTTTTTTATTTTTGTTACATTAATGTTTTGGATATATAGGTAGGTATACTAGCTGTCCACCGCGGTTTCACCCACGGTAGTTTCGGAGGTGGTGAAAACCGCATGTAAATCCATTCAGCAGTTTTTGAGTTCATCGCGAAGTGCGAACAGACAGCGAAAGCGACTTCATTTTATACTATGTAAAGATATAGGTCTTTAGAAAAAGAGGGAAAAACAATGTTAAAAACTAATACTTATTACGGATACTGCTTGAACCCTTGCACGATTGTTAGGCATCAGTTGAGTTCATACAAGTCTATATACGATGTAAAATCCATTTTACCGCTTAAGTGTGTCAGTGCGCATCGTCGTGTGTAATGGCCGGTATACACTTCCATAAGTAGGTAGGTAAGTAAGTTTTACTTACCATCTTACTTACTACTTACTTACTTAATACTTACCTACCTACTATCGAAAAGTATGTAGTAAGTAACGTCCAAACGGTGAGCATAAGTAACTAAGTAAGTAAGTTCAACAATATATCCGTTATTGGCAGTAGGTTTAATTAATAAATATGTACATAGTATTAAGTGCTGTGGATTAAGTTAAATAAATATACATTTTTTCACCCTCTTGCCGGCCGCAATCCACACCGCGACAAGTAGAAAGTAATTAGTTGGCGGGGAGCGGAAGACGAAGCGGGCGTACGTGCTACTGTTCTGTAGGTACAATAATTAATAGAACTGGGCCTTTATTCACTATGACCGTAACGCGTCGTGTCTTGATAAGGCGCCACTTGAACTGCATTTCTCTCCTGCTGGTCATAGAGAATAAGGTCCCTGTTTTCTATCCTGCGGCAAGTTGCTACTTAATGCCTTACTTACTTTCCGCCCGGCGTTCACACGTGGTTTTTACTTACTTACTTATACCTACTTAAGGAAGTGTAAATCGGCCACAACTCGCTCAAGATGACTGAATTGAAAGTATCAAATCTGATTCTAATTTCTACTCCGAGTGTCAAATATTTATAATGTCTGCAGGAAGAGGAAGTATTTGAAGCTCAACTCAAGGTTGTCTGCTTGGTAATTATAACTTATAAGCAGGTAATATTATATAGGTATAATAAGTGTACCTACTTACGAAATATCTCGGAAACTTTACGACACCTGGGACTTGTTTTTGTAATTGAGCCTTATGAAGCTGTTGCAAATTAACTTGATGAATATTTATGAACGTCACAATATTTTTCGTATACCTACATACCTACATTCACTTAATCCTTACTAAATTGAAAATATACCTAGGTAAATACAGGTAGGCTATATTTGTTAATAAGTTAGGTAAGTCACAGTGCAACGGATTGATGTGATTTTTTGCACCGAAAAAAGTAGGTAAATAAATAGTTTCTAGTTTATTTGATTGTGATTTTCAAACCAAATTTTAATTTTTAACAACAAGAATAACGTGCTATAACACTGTAGTACCTACGCCGTGACGTCACGCGACATTTCGAAATAAGTACGTGTCCAATTTTTTTTATTAATCTATAAGACGGACTAAACAGAATTTTGATTTTCATATCCCGGAAACAAGCCTAAATATAAATATTAAATATTGATCTATTTATCTATTGTAATTCCCATTTACATTTTGGAGTTCCCGTGGGAATTCTGGGATGAAATGTAAAATACCCTGACAACGTGTACCTATGCAAAATTTCACAGTGATCGTGAAAGCGCGTAATAAACAAACAACAACAACTTTCTCATTTATAACAACAAATAAGGATAGACACTAGAAATTGTTCCTAGTTTGCATTTTAATAATAATCTAATAACAATATTATATTTCGTAACGATCTCGTTCGTTAACTGTTCACTCTATGGTGCAAACCTCGAGGCGTGTTTCTGTTGTGGGGTAGGTACTTGCGATAGGGTTGCGTAACATTGTACCCATTATGAAAGATAAGGCGAGAAGGTTCTCGAAGGGTGAGAGGGCGGTGGGGCGGGGCGCCGCGGGCGGGCGGCAGGTGAAAGGGCTGGGCGGGGCAGCGTGTGCAGCGCCGCCCACCGCTCATTTCACCACCGCAGCCGCGCCGCCGCCGCCGCCATCGGTGACGCGGCGCGACGCTCCTCGTGCGCCCTACTTCCCCACGACAGGTAACTACGATATACTAATCGATTGTGTGCCAACTTACCAAACAATACCATACCGATTGTGAAACGGCTCCTCTCAGTTCAACAACATCCCCGTGACTAGGCTTGGTAAGCATTAATGTTCAGACAAATTAGCATAAACGTGTACAGAGCGAATTATTATAATTGCCTAGATTACGATGCATTGAATATTGTATGACTTTTAATTTATTTAGACATACCCATAAACTGATCGACAGACTTCAAATACAACTGAAAGCTGATATATTTTTAACGTACCTATACCTACCTACCTACTTAGTTCTACTTTATTATTGTCTTAATATTTAATACCTGTCAAGTGTTTAGAATTAGAAATAATACTCACTTTTTGAGGCCGACTGTACCTGTTAAATAATAATTAATCATTATATTCCCACGACATCTTAAATTGGGGTCGATATGAAATAGGTATATAAAAAACAAAACTAAAAAGCTAAAAATAACAAAATACCGAGACAAAACTACACGTAATATTATTATTGGTTTGTGCTACCATTAATCGGTTTGAATTCGGTGACAAGCCCGCTTGTGTCTGCCCACTTGGGTTGATGAGGTCGTGGCGGGAGTGGACTTAGCAAACCTAAACATCTACTCCATATTTGGTTTGTCACCGACTTCGAACCGATCAATGGTAGCACAAACCAATAATAATATTACGTGTAGTTTTGTCTCGGTATTTTGTTATTTTTAGCTTTTTAGTTTTGTTTTTTTGGAAGTCGGTTTTTTTTTTAATTAAAATTTTGTTTATTTCTCACTTTTTAGTGGGTTGGTTTGTAATTTATCTAAGTTACAATAGCCTAATGTCAACTACTCATCACCTATTACAATATATTGCTTTTCTCGATGCAGGGACGTTAATTGTTGAGGAGTTCTCCTGGTACATCACCGTCAGTTGCACTTCACCATATACATTGTGACGAGCATAAATTGTTTGGAAACCACATTCAAGTTAACGAATCGGAACCTGTGAAATACCTATAATTGAGTAGTTCCGTTGACCATCTGTGGTCTTCATCATCAGTTCCACTTCTTCAAATTTTGCTTTCCGAAAGCAAATAAACGATTTACTATGAAAAATACCCAAATCGCCATAGGTGTGCCTATAATTTTTGAAGAGTTCCCTCGATTTCTCCAAGATCCCATCATCAGATCCTGATTTAATGACAATGGGACCCAATGGGAAGCACCAGCTTTCAAATAAAAAAAGAATCATCAAAATCAGTTCACCAGTCGAAAGTTATGAGGTAACAAACATAAAAAAACATACGCGTCGAATTGAGAACCTCCTCCTTTTTGGGAAGTCGGTTAAAAATATCCCAAAATGAGCACTTACCTACTTATTATTACCTACTTATTCTTACTCTTAAAGTAGGTAGGTACAGTAACTATAGCGCATTATTCACCAATAATATCTAATATGCTTAATAGTAAAAGAAAAATTAAGATTTGGATAAATGCAAAAAAATTACCTTACGTGAACTCGTTTGCAATTTCTAATATGGTCAACTATCGGGTCAGTAAATAGGTAGATACGGCTGGCAGATCATACTTGATTCCATAGTCGACTGCTAAACGCGCGCCGCCGTTGTTCGCCGAGGTAGGTAATTGCGTTGAAAGGGTTCAATTTGAGACGCGTTTGGGTCTAAATAAGACGTCGTTGCACGGATCGCATTACGGAGAGCCCATATTACTCTCATTGAAGCCTCGGGCCAGCATTATCTGCTCGCCGAGGGCGGCCGCTCGCACTAGCACGTGGGAGCGGCTAGCTGTGTCGACCTAAATACTACTCAACCACACTTGTTTGCGTAATATAAAATTAGTTTCAGTGTCTACCTATGTACCTACCTGTAATAATAAGTCTCAAGCATACTGTACAGTACCTATATATGTTTTTTACTAATATAAAGGGTGATTTATCTACTGGGCCCTAAAGATAGATCTACTTGTGGTAAGAAGGAAAATATGGAAAAAAATTGTTTTCCTACTTGCGTTACTTGCGATGAATATCAATGGGTTTGTTAAAACATAGCTATCTCCTAGAAAATGTACAAACTTTTTGCACATGAAATTCGAATATTTAATTGCAAGCTTCAGTCGGCTAAAGTGTTAAATCTGTTATGGTAATTCTTTACTAGCCAAGAAATGTTTTAATCTTGAGTAAGGGGCGTCTCCGAGCACGAACTATGCGCCATCCATCGCGTCACCACCGCTATTCGTAAGCGAACTACACGCAATACCCCGGCCGTTCCGCGGGCGTGTGCCACAAAGTGTTGTGCCCATATTTTCACGGCGGTGTCACAGAATCCGAGAGGTCGGCGAACTGGAACCCCATTGTTTTGCGTTGCGTCAACGAATCGTCTGCCTCGAGCGAGATAGGATGAATCCAGTTTATATAGTAGGTACCTTTAGGTATAGGTACCTACGTGTGTCTATTGTTACAATATTAGTTACTATGGCATATTTATCACGTATCCGTAATTACCAGTATTCTACTACCAGTTATCTAAAAGATAGGAACCGAAAATATAAAACAAAAATACCTAGCTAACTATATAATTTAATTATTAACATGACTCATTCATAAGGTTATGGTTTCGTTTGCATGTATTTCGTTAATTACTCCAAAAATTAATGTGGTAGTATATTAGGAATATCTAGATATCTGTATATCGTGATAGTATTTATCGAAACACAATTTCAAATAGTTTAAGCGCTAGGATATTTATAAATTGTAAATAACTTATTTAAAATTGGTCATAAATGAGATAGAAATCGTTCGTAATGCAAGATTAATTTCAAACCAGTTTGAATAATAAAATATTGTACCTTTGTTTTAGAAGGCTCATAATTCTTATGGGAAATTCTAAGAAGAAACTCGCGCGACAATCACCCCTGGAAGAAACAAAACCGTTGTTTATCTGCGCTCGTCTTAAATGGATATAATGTTTAGAAGGGCGACGCACCGCATCGCTAGTGAGCACGAATTGTCAATAAGAGCAAAGATCAACGTGGTTCAGGACTCCAGAGGAATGCTAGGGCGCAGAGGTGCGGGGTATCTGAGCGTTGCAAAAGGTGCTATAAGCACAAATGCCGCTCAAAATCACTATTGCGGTAATGCTGTAGGTATGAGCTAGGAAATAAGTACTCGCTCATTTGAAGACGATTATCAGAAATCGATGACACGAAATCTTGGTAAAAGTTTGATGTTGCATACTCCAGGGTGCAGAGCAAGGCAGGGGCACTATATAAAATTGAAAAAAAAATAGTATAGGTATCATATCACATTGAATATTAACTACCAATCATTTGGTAAAACCACACAAGAGTTTTTAAATCACATTATTTTACTTCTTTATCACATACTTTGCACCTATCATTATAAACAAAATGTAACATATAAATATACTAAATAGATATATCTATGGGTTTAAATGATGCGTTTACTAGCTAGTAAGTTGGCGAAAGTTATGGTGAAATACTACAAACTGTGACCCGAGGGTCAGGCGCACACATTCTGACACATGTCAATTAAGGAGCTCTCTGCCGCCGGGCGTGGATTGAGTGGTTGGACATGTTTGTGGAAAATGTTCGTCAACCCGACTGATTCATTACATCATTGGAATGCCCCATTTAAACCTGACTACTGCAGGGTAAATAATTTAGTAACTGTTCTGGAATAGAAGGAATATCAACGTAAAACTCTAGCTGTAGTGTTACTCAACATAAAATAAATTGACGTACGACGACGGGTAATTCTTGGGTAAAAGTAAAAATGTGCGTTCGTGGAACACTCGGTTGGAATGAAGGTCTTTTCCCAGTATATTATTGATTAACAAATATTTTACAGTTAAATTAATTAACGATGATAAATTAAAACCGTTTTGTTTTTAACAAGATCTATGAAGATATTTATGTAAGTGCACTAGATTACAATTTCATAGCTGACAAAAACACAAAATAAAATCAAAGTTGCTTTAACTGTGTGATTAATCTGAAATAGTCATATGCACTGACAAGGGCTATATACCTAGTGTTACTTAAACAAATGGCAAGCGATTAATTTTTTTAGGACATACAAAATATACTATACAAAGATAATAATATCAATGTGGATTCGTTATCATCCAAGTAGGTACGATTGTTGTTAGCAATTTACCGGTACACAGATTGATCAACTGCTATTATTGGGAGAGGTCGGACGTGTACAAACATCGATTTCTAGGCGCTAATCTGACGCTTCGTCACTGCAGAGGTGAGAGCAAGCTGCGGGCGTCTCACCTCACGTAGTGACGCAAACGCAACATGTAATCGCAAATAAATATGATAATATACACACCGAAAAATACAAAGCACTAAAATAAACACAAGCCTCTACAATAGTATCGGTGAAAAACAAACAAGAAACAGCTATGTTGCTTAATATAAACAAGTTTTTGTTAATATCTAATAGTTTAATAGGTATGTACATGACATCAGAGATTAATCTTTGATGATGCGATCAATATGCATAAAAAACATATGAAAACAGTATTGCACAATTTATCGGAAGTCAACATGTGTAACCTTATTCTTCAAAAAATATCATGGACATACAAATAAAATTGATTTGTGACTAGGGCTATTATTAAAGATATGATATACTCCAATTATTTTTTAAATGAGTCTGGCGATCAATGCCAAAAATCTTCGCATATTATTAAGAAAATATTCTACGACCTTAATGGCAGTTGAAGTGCTAAATTATATGTATATAGATCAATGAGTAAAATACTAGATTGCATTGATGCAAATCGTTCACCGTCGATTCGTTGTAATCTGTTTATAAATTAAGTTCGTATGTCAAGTTTTTGATTGAAATCTGTAATTTATAACAATTTGATTAGCAAAGTTTTAATAGAACTTGCAATCAGTTTATTACTATTTTTTTATTTTTAGGTAAATAATGATTAGGTGTAGCCCCGTATGATTGGGCGTGCGCCCTGGCAGATGTACCTACAAGATTCAATAGATAAAATCTTTCGTTTAATAATTGACCTCGTGGATTTTTTCCTCTGTATTGAAGTAGGTAGATAATCATTGACAAGACCCGAAGCAATCGCGATTATCAAAATGTAATTTATAACTAAACATAACAGTGGTTGTGACCACAGAACAGAAAATAACATAGAAGGGACATCAACTTAGTTTAGTATGAAAACAGATGAAAACCTGTGTCGCCGGGTGATTTTCGCACACAAAACTATTCATCACGCACTAAAACATTCATTTACGTAAATAAATGTATTAAACGCTTCATGGTTATGTTTTTACTTAGTCACTGTTTTCAAAATTCACAGTTTTGTGAATATTGTGGTAAATATATTTGGGATAGCAGCAAAAGAAGTTTTGGGCAAGTTAGAGCATTTGCTCTTACTTCCTTTGCAACGATGGCGCGCTTGCCCCGCCTACATGTCCCCTCTAGTTTATTTATTTGCTCTGTGGTTGTGACCGATACTTTTTGTTAAACTAGCTGTGGCCCACAGTTTTATTCGTGTTAGTTTCGGTGTTCCTGAAGAACTCCTAACTTTCTTTAGTACAAACTTCCTGTCTGTCTTGTCCTGGCAATTACGAACACGATAAAAATAAATTAAAATTAATCGAGCCATTTAAGATTTTTTGCGAGCGTCATAATACGAAGAAATCCGGTATGTCACCTATAATATCAACTCTAAACCTTAATAGATTTAGGTACTCTGATATTAAGATGATGAAAAAAATAAACTACATATAATATATACTTAGGTATAGGTAACTGTAAAAGGCAAGTCAACTTACTAAAATATTATTTCCTTAATATTTATTGATAGTTCATTAAATAGTGGGAGCGGAAGATGTAAAATAGATCATTAGATTAAGTGTGTTTATTAATTGCGATGTCGGTCGTGTTTGTGTTTCTGTGTTTTGTCCAATCGGACCCGTCGTCGCGCGTCGTCGGCGCTGAATGTTTATTACCAGCAAGTGCAAAGGTTTCGAACAGGGCTCAAAATTCAATTAGGTTTTACTGGTTTCATACTAAAACACGTATATTTATTCATCGTTTTCGCAACAGAAATAAGTGATTACACACAAATATTTACAAAACTTATTTTAAAGCATAATTTTCTAATTGAAATTGAATAGTAGGTAAGTAACCTCCACACTCAAAGGCATACCTATATCATAATATGGAATTACTGTGTGTAATAAGTAATCCTCGATTCAACAGCAAGATTGGTAAAGGTAGGTACTACATCAAAAATATTTTCTCAGTAAGTCTATATGATAACATAAGATTTACTTACATAATTATGGTATAATAATATCTTTTTATTACTATCACTGCAGTACCTCAGTGTTATTGACATAAGGTTCTACTTACCTACATTACCTGTAGTGATTTAAATAGCGTTTAAAATTAAGTAGGGAAGATAATTACCGCACGTAGCAATAGTTCAATACAAATCATATTTAATTTATTTACCAATACCTAAGTAAATGAGGGAAAAAAGTGGTGACCCCCTGTCTATGGCGTTCTAGGTGCAGAGGTTGTCTGTAGCACGGTGTAGTCAGTCGGTAATGCAGTCGTCAAAGTCACCTTTTCACCGGATGGTTATCTCGTTCCCTAAGTACATAAATGATTAAGTACATACCCACTTGTCTTGTTTCGAAAAAACATGTATATTTTATATTTTGTAAATTACGCGGGACTTGAATGCGATGTGAACTTTAATAACATGTATATTTGGACATAGATAAGCAATAGTGTGTTAACCCACACTGGAGAAATTTTGAGTAAATCGTGTTTTAAAATTATAGCGCCATTTTCTGTCAACATTTTTTATGTTCAATATTTAGTTACATACTTAAACAATGTAATAAGGTAAACACATAATTAAAAAACGTTCCCTAACTCTCAATAAGTCGTTCTGAATAGGTAACTTAATTTTGTGGGTTAACATGTTATTGCTTATCTGCGTCCATTTGTTTTGTAATTAGATTATTGTCTCAGGACAGATTGCTAAGTTACAGGATATATGTATATTAGGGAGAAAATAGTTTGTACCTATTTAGATAAAAGAGGTAGATTTTGTTTTTAAAAAAACCAAATACCTATGGTATACACCTTTTGATTTTGGAAGAAACTATTCCGTACAAACGCCTATAACTTAGGTACTCATCGAACTGTTGTTTGAACAGAACCGCGTCGGCACGTTCGCTCATTGCGCGTGATTGTGGCCAATTATTTTCTGTTTATCTCTAATTACGCATGCGCTGCCAACGTCTTCGGCTTATCACAGATCTGCCCTTCGGCCCAAGATTTGATCGCTTTTGCTAATCTAGCTCTCAATCCGTTTTAGGTACAAGCACCATCATTGGCTTAGGTAGATCAGGTCAAAATGTTATTCAGAAAACAGACTATGATTGTAGCCGTCTCCTTTCTATTTTATTTAGTTTGGAATTGTACACTGCACAAAATAATTACGAAGTAACGTGACTGCTCAGGTTTCATCATGCATTTTCACTTTTTGTTGAATGGTTAGATTATCGAAAAGGCTGAAACGCCTGTTTCTTTATTTTATAAAAGAAGAGCGTCATACATAATCAATGGTCCATGGCTCTCACTTCGAATCTAACGCTACTTCCATAAAAACTTTCACTACCTGTAGATACGTTTCACCACCTTATAGGAGTTGAGTTTCCAATAGTCAACCCTTCAGTGCTTCTTTTTAGGACCTGTGGGGTCTAGGCTGTGCGCTGATAAGCCAGTCGGTCAGTTAGATATGTAACTCATTTCTTCACACCAATCTAAGGGGTTACAAATAACAATTAGTGACTAGGGCAAAGTACCTAAGTATCTCCAGTGAAATAATAAGAAGAATAAAACAAGATACAATACTTTCCAGTCTTTCTAATACGTAACGCATTTTGATGTTGGCATCACGGTACACATTTATGTGATTACCATTTGTGTTTACTTTAGGTACTTGGTGTTTAGCATGTACAAGTGAGGCTACTGGAACCCACCGTTAGGTGTTTGGCGACAGATTTTCAATTTGAAGGTGGTATAGCTAGCCAGTCGGACACTGGAAATTGCCCTACTACCATGCTATAGTTTTCTCTCATTGTTTTCCTTCACCGACAAATCAAGCTCATTATTAGGGTTAAACACACCAGCCACTGAGCTATCATCGCTATTATTATGTATATCGCTGATATTATCTTTAATAAATAATTTTTTAATCAAATTTTTTATATTTCTATTATTATAATATTTTAAAGAATTCATACTTCATAACACACGATGTATGAATATTATTTATTTAGCCGTGTTGACAGCACATGGAGTGAATACGAGGCGACATCAAGCGGACGTTCGTGCGTGTAACACTAGCAGAAGCACTCGGATGGCAAGTATTAATTTATCAGTAAGTCGTGCGAATGGCATGACGTGCCAGTTTTTTGGTGCACATTCACGACTGTAAAATTGGGGTGCATTAACACAACAAGGTCAGTGGCCATCGTGTCCTGTAGGTATATTCGTCGGGTATAGGTATGTCGGGCCTCCGATTGTGGTTAACTGTTTCCGTATTTTAATACTCTAACAATAGGCACTATAGCCTCTGACTCATCGAAAGAATTCACTGACTTGTTTTTACTTTAAGAGGAAACGAAACTGCATTTGTTTCATACAAAGTTATACAAACGTATTCCCCTGTTTTCGTTAATGATCTTAGAGCAATTTTTTTACTACACAATCCATATTTATTATTGCCTTGCATCATGCATGGCCCTAAATAGATTTAACATGATGATGGATGTTTTGTTTTTAATAGACTTGTCAAAACCTATCACTTCAAATGTTTTCTAGCAAACGTTTCCTCTCAATTACTATTTTTCAGTAAATATTTTCTGTGTAAGCTCGTAAATTATTTCTCAGCTCCGTGAGAAAAGATATGGTTCCGACATCGAGTATTATTATAATATGAATGCTCGAATGTACATAGCACTCTATCATCCTAAGTACCTCCTATCCATCTATCTTTACCTACCTACTTAAGTAATGCTTGAATTATTATTTAAAAATGTTGTTATTCCTTAATATTCTTTCGTTGAAAATTTGCTGCGTATAAATGATTCATATTTAGACATATTATTAACTATATCGAATAGATCTCATGTGACAGCAGACGGGAATTATAGACATTAAAAATAAAATAAATAGTCAAATTCAAAACGGTAGATAATCACTCTCCGTTAAGTACTCTCCTCACTCAAATCTAGTAGGTTGACTTGTGACAAAAACAATACCTCCAATAATATTTAACATACCTAATATTTACCATACGTAGAAAATCGGAAATTCACAATAAACGATCACTTTCTACGATTTTTAATTGTTTTTGAAAACATTTCCCATCGATTTAGGAACGAGTTTATTATCATCATAATAATATAAACGGAAATTCTCATCGTTGTTCAACTTTCACTATCTAAACCGAGGAGACATATTATGACTTCCATGAGTTCACTAATAAAGCACTTACGCTAGGGAATAATAAAAGTGTTTGTCTTAAACAGGTCAACAAAATAGGTAGGTACTTAGGTGTGTTTGAGATAATAATATCATAGCTTTTAGAAACTCACTCACTGGTTGGATGAGATTAGTGAGCTCAATTACTCAGTTCTCACGGCGAGACGGCTGCTACTGTGGCCGCTGTGAAGCGCCGTGATCGACAGAAACAGTAGCACTCTACACATACTCTACACGCCACTGTCACTCAAAGAGGTATAGTAGGTAGGTATATTATTTGCAGCTTGCAAAAAACGATTTAGTTTTCTGACAGTTCAATTAAAGTACTTTTTTGTAACTTCAAAAGGTGTTCATTCTAATTTATGTGAATCTTTTCACCCTTTTCATTTTAGAAGTTGAATAACCAAAAAAATCTTAAATAGTTACTACGTGTTTCTTTGTGGAGTAGAAGAGCCTAATTAAGTTGATTTATTTATTTATTTATTCTTGATTCTAAGATTAGATTAGATTTGGCAAAGACTCTTATAGACTAACGGTATATACTTGCATATAAACTTTTTACCTCTCAGGGGATGACTTTCAGAAACCCTTTGTTAGTGCTTTCGCATAATAATAGGTATTCGTAAAACGAAGAATTATGAAAAATTTCAAATTTCTAGACCCAGCCGTTTGTGCTGTATATTGACGAATCGTTCACTCAGTCAGGCATGTAATTTAATATGCATAAATATGTTTATGCATATAATTATATCCCTGTACAGTGTACATCATCTTTATGATTTCTCTTCATCACTTTTTAATTGTATGACCACTAAAATTATTACTTTTGATATCTACATAGGTATTTATTGTAATACAAATCAATCATAGCGCTGAGATTTCACTTAGGTAGGTATTCAATTATGTGTTATCAAACAATAAGCCCTGCACGGACCTCGACACTGTTTGAGTCTGACAGTGTAGTGTACACTAATTTTGTTACAGAATACAGCCAGCATCGAAAATATACATATGTTAATACTTTTGTCAGTCGTTGAACTTCGTTACTATTGCAATAAGATTCAGCGACTACTAAAAGCTATTACCTACATAGGTAATATATCTGATGCTGACTCTACACAGTAGTCAGTACGTGTGTCTACTACTGTTTACTGCTGCCTCCGAGTCCCACGATATGTAGATAAGATCGCGTCTGGCTGATGCGTAGGACAATGTGTAATAGATCAGCCAAAGACGCTCTAAATATGAAACGGTTTGTCTCGAATAATAGCTCATTTATTGAGATAAGCGTCACCGTTAACTTTTAACTCGTTAAGGAGATACGAAGAGAGTTTCGATCGGCCTGGGAAAATTTTACGCGGTCATTGATCACCATTAGCGATTTCATGAACGATAAATAAATAAGTTGATAAATACCTACCTTTAGGTATCTAGGTAACTAATTTTTATACCTATACAGTAGGTACCAAAAGTCCAAGATACTCAATCATGGACACAAAAACGTCCTCAAAAGCATAAAATTGAAATCTGTGAAAAATAATTTTCTTTTTCTAAATCTTAACTTCAGTCAATTTTTGACGATTGATTTCGATGGTACTTTTTGAAATGATAATTGTATGAAACTGTAAATCTGGGTAAAACTTAAACAATCTATATCAATGACAAAACCTAATACCTATCTAAGTTTAAGATGCTGGTAATGTGCGCTACCTATATTCGAACAACATTAGTTTTTATGATGATATTGACAAATGCACGTTTTATTAATATGAAATATTATTATTGTCTGGAATTTGACTTACATTGACATTTTTATATTTAAATTTCATTTAAACGGGTGCCTACGTCAAATTCAATTTAATAATGGATAATTAACATTTACAAACATAAATTGTATATTTTAGCTATCGATACAAGCAAATGACAGAATCCGGTTACTGGACAGGCACTAAAGTTTCATATAAGTACCTAAATAACTTAATCTATAGGCGT
This sequence comes from Zygaena filipendulae, assembly GCA_907165275.2. Classification (NCBI taxonomy): domain Eukaryota; kingdom Metazoa; phylum Arthropoda; class Insecta; order Lepidoptera; family Zygaenidae; genus Zygaena; species Zygaena filipendulae. The sequence continues at coordinate 9,430,773 of OU015649.1, forward strand.
CTGCCTACGAAATCCTTTCTACTTTACAGTTTCGTTATGGGTATATTCTGCAGAGTCGGCGAAGTGTAAAAAATTATAAGTACCTACCTTAAGTAAGTACGTTTGACATTAATCATGCATTCATTTGAGGTTTTATTAAAACGTATTAAATATCAAAATTAGTTTTTAGTTTAAAGTTTTATTATTTCTAGGTATTTTCAATCAAAAAATACATTAATCTTTTGACGCAATTTTTACTATCCGATTTAAATTCACAGAAAACTTATTATATATGTATCTGTAACAAGATTGGTTTGAAATTTTAATAAATTATTTTAAAGTTATATGTATGAATGAATTCATTAAAATTTTACAAATTAATTTTACAAAATAATATTTTTTTGCAGATTTTATTAGCATTATTGTATGAAGTTCCGATATGTCTGCTTATCTTTGGTCATCAAATGAGTGTAAGACCTGAGACACAAGTTGCAGCCGGGTCGCGGTGATGATGCAAAACGTACTTTCATAACAATCCAGTGATTGATTACATAAATTTGAATACTGCTGCAGTTAAAACCAAATTAAATTCATCCGCGGCATGGGATAAAAGAGTTTGTAAGAGTTCGATAAATTACCGGAACACAGAATAATATTGCGCAGTGGCCAGTCTTGTACACCCACCCTATAGATACTCAAATGCTTATAATATAGGTATCTACGTATTATGTGAATATGATGAGGCGTTGTGTCATATACCTTCTACACTAAGCTGTCATTATTCATGCTATCGTATTTACACGATCATTTCATTTATATAAGATTAAAGTTGACGAGCAAAAAGTATTCACTTTCAAATAATACGCATAACGACGTTAACAGTTTTCGGAATAGACAAGTAAAGTTAACTAATGATTTAAGGATATGATTTATGACTGTCCGCGTCTTAGTTATTTAAAGAAAGTAACATAGGTATACTTATAAGTAGAAGAAAAAAAAATTACGTATCCATGTCTATACATATATTTAAATGCTCTTGCGAATTATCTGTAAACTTTTTGTTGATTCGAGCTAAATATGTAGTTAGATAAAAAGACAAAAAATGTATAAAAATAAGTTTTTTTATCTAAATCGCGATAATAATGTTCAACATGATTTTAATTAGAGTCAGTTAAAATTTGTTCTATTAGAAATATAGACACCACTCTTTTAGGTACCTACAGACTACAGTTTTATTGTTTTGTATCTAATAGGCATTATGTTTATATGGATATATAGATGTTGATAATTTGACAGGACATCACAAATTAACCGAAAGCAGTGAAGCACATCGCGTGGTCACAAGTGCCCCATGCATTTATGTTCGTTGCATTATCGTAATTAATTCCACATAAAACCACCGAAACAAATTATTTTATTGCTCATTAAAACACGTGCGCCCAAGTGAAGCTTGAGTTTCGGTTTACCGCAGCGACTGTTCCGTTCGCAATTATCGCTATTGATTCTGCGGTCACATTGTTATGTGGATGTGGGTAATATGAACACATGCGACTAAACTAGGTAACAACCGGGTAATGAAAGCAGGTGTATGGAAAAGAAGTGAATTTTGTTCCACCATAGCTGGTCCCCCCGCTGTTTTACGCATGTCAATTTCGGAATTCCTGCAGGAATCACAATGAAAGTATTTTATCTCCTATTCCAAAAAACTTATTTACTCGAAGCTTTACATCATGTAACTGTAACTATGTAACTATATACCTATCATGTAACATGAATTAGAGATACTGGCGTAGGTTTCCTATCAGTGAAAGAATTTTTACTGCTAAGTAGTTATGGTCAGTCTGGTCAGTATTTGAACTCTATTACTATTGCAATAATGTTCAATGACTGTCAAAAGTGTACACATATTTCTGCAGCTGACCGCGCGTACATCAAAACTTACAAACTTTATCTCTTTATAGTAAAGTGTACCTAGATGTAGATAATTCCAGAACGTTAACGTGCTTTTTCTGTTAGCTATAACATCGAAAATAACCTAATGCCTGTCTCCAGAAATGAATATTTAGAGAATAAAACCCTAGGTAGCTAGTTAAATCTTAATGGATTTGATAGTAAAACTAAATAGACCAATACAAAGTTGATAAGAAAATAGAAATATTTCAGATAGATTATGCTGGGTAGACGAATTTAGTCACGGATTTCGCAAACTGAAGCTCAATTAAACCATGTTAATCTTTAGCAGTGACTAATGAATTAGACTCGGCAATATGCCTACTTTTTTGATAGCCAAATCTAAACAATGTGACGTAAAAAAAAAATATATGAGCAACTGTTTAAAAGCAGAAATAAAAGTTTTTAAGTACCTAAATATCAATTAATAATAAAACATTATTTTAAAAACAACTGAGGCACAAATAAAAAAACTATTCGTAATTACAAAATATGAATTTATATTTAATGGCTTTTAAGTTAATTTTAGTGTGTCTACCTATTTTATATAAGTACCTATATCTAAAGTTTTCGACAAGATCTTTTTGGTTCTCTGGATGCGAAATAATTCATTAAATACACTCGAGAGCAATGAATCCGGGTCACTTAAAGAATGTTAAAAATCTCGGAAACTAAAAATGATAGGTTAATGCAATAAATTGTATTTAATAGACAATGTAATACTCCTTAAATGAAAGTAAAAAAAATATGAGTCACCATACATTTTATTAACGCAAAATTACATAAAGAAAAAAACTGCTGATCTCTCCTTAAAACAAAAATAGGAAACATGAAATTTTTGAACTTTATTACGATTTTCTTGAATTTTAATACTTCGTATTGCCTCCTCGTGCTTCCATTACTGCGTTTACGCGGTTTGGCATGCTGTACACCAAGTTCCTTATACGATTTTGGGGAATATTCTCCCATTCCTCTGTGAGAGCAATTTTGAGCTCACGAAGCGTGATTGGGGGAGGGTTTCGTTGTTTTACGCATCTGCCTAGCTCGTCCCAAGCATGCTCGATCGGGTTGATATCCGGGCTGCGCGCTGGCCACTCCATACGAGTAATGTTCATCTCTTGAAGGTAGTCATTCACAATCCTACCTGTATGAGGTCGGGCATTGTCATGCATAAATATAGCATCCTCACCTAAATTGACCATAAATGGACCAACGTGATCATTGAGGATTTCTTCCACATATCTTACGCTAGTTAAAGAGCCGTTTTCTATGATCACCAGCTCTGTGCGACTTTCAGAAGAAATTCCGGCCCACACAAGTACAGACCCACCACCGTAGGCTACTTTTTCTTCGATGCATGCTTGCTTGAATCTTTCCCCTGGTCTTCGATACACTCTGTGTCTTCCATCGTGCTTGTAGAGCATAAATTTTGATTCGTCGGAGAACATAACTTTTGACCAATCTTCAATACTCCAATTTACGTGGCTCTGGGCATATCTTAGTCTTGAAATACGATGCGCACGCTCCAGTTTAGGGCCGTTTGCAGGTCTAAGGGGTTTTAAGTTAGATTCAGCAAGCCGACGTCTTACTGTCCATGCACTTGGGTTACTTCCTCCGAGGCGTCGAAACTGAGTTGTGAGTTCAGTTCCTGTGAGAAAGCGATTTCGAAGCATGGTGTTCACCAAGTATCGGTCTTCTCGTGCTGTGGTACACCTGGTTCTGCCCGTTCCTGGTCTGCGTAGGTTAGAACCAGTTTCTTCGTAACGTCGGAGAACTCTTTGTACTGTTGACAGCGACACACCGACAGTCCTGGCTGTATCGCGCTGACTCCGGCCGGTTTCCAGCATTGTAAGTATTCTGGTGCATTCTTCAGGCGTAAGCGACATAATTTCAGCTTGAATAATGAATATAGAGCACTATCAACATGGTTTATGTACCCACATAAATGACAGATTACAAACAAAAGCAAAACCAAATGCTGTAATTTCGTAGTTCCATCTTCGAAAGTGGCCCTTTTTCAAGTTTGATTTTTTTATGATATAACTTTACAATAACTATGAAGTTTTAATACCTTCATTTAAGGAGTATTACATTGTCTATTAAATACGATTTATTGCATTAACCTAGCATTTTTAGTTTCCGAGATTTTTAGGATTCTTTAAGTGACCCGGATTCATTGCTCTCGAGTGTATCAATTATCATGGGTACAGTAAACCTTAAGTATTGTGTTTGCGTTGTTGGCACCTCAAAACTCATTACACTATCATTTCTTAGTCTTACACAATATTATTACTAGCTACATGATGGGTTTGCGTTCGGTGTCTCTCTAATAACTAATAACGCAATAATGTCGTTATGAGACTACACATCTTGACGGTTTTACGATACTTAAGATTGGCGTGCTCATTAGCATCGGCATGAATAGCACTGGAACACTATCAACATACAGGATGTAATAGAAAGGTGTGTGTAGTCGTATATTTTTGTTTGAATCCCATAGTGCACCGTAACCCATGACTTGACTGATGGAAAGCCGATATGGACTAAGATGGGACACGTCTACTTCGACAAAAGATTTAAAGAAACCGTGATATATTATATAGGTATCAATAATTTTAAATTAGTGACGGCGTTGGTACGAATTTTAGTTATTTTTGTACGGCGTTTATTTATTTGTGACCGTAGTTTTTTTTTTTGTTATAATAATTTGAATATTATTCCTTAAATACCAGAATCAAATTATTGCAAGTATAATGCCGAGCACACATTCTTCAAAATAATCACATAATATGAAATGTTACACGCTGTATCCGTAATATCTCCTCTCAGATGTTTAATATAAGTCTGCGACTCCTTACAATACCATACCTTATAATGACTCAACTTGTGATCTCGGTTTGCTGTTTTGCCAGTCGTAATTTAAGCGTCTTTCAATTGTTTACCATCCATAATTACTCTTTCATGCGATTAGAGCGCACTATGCAAGGTATGTAGAAATTTTATTACTCGCACATAAAATGGGTGGCCTATTCAAACTAAATTATCAGTAAAGTTTAATATTAACGAAGAAGATAATATACTGACGTACATTGCAAATAATTGATTAACTTTGATGTGCCTTATATTTTACGACTAATTTCAGGATAGACACTTGACCCGCGTGATTGATTCGCGGTAAAATAAATTTATTTCTAATTATTTGAATAATAACTCAGGTATAACGCAAATTTACAGTTGTGTAACCTGAATTTTAACGGTTTCTTTTAAAATCTATAAAAACAATTGCATCAGCAAATCTTATCTGTCCAACTTTGTCGTGCTATAAAATACCTATAAGTACGAGTACCTAGTAAATAGTTAATGAGGAAGACAGTTCAGTAAAATAGAGACTAAATAAGCGTTGAAAGCTTAACATTTGCAACGACAAGCGGATTGTTATGATGTATTCGAATCAGTAGTGTACAGCAAGTGCACCGTAATAAATAATATTGTGGCTAACGAATGGTGAAATGTGTAGTATCAAAAGGAGGGCGGAGCGAGCACGCTCGCGCAGCCGCTGCAAGATTGATGTCGAGCGACTCCGCGTGAACAATACATCTTTGAAACTTTGCTGTAACAATGAAAAACAAAATTAGGACGATTATTTATCGTCTAAATCTGAACCGTATATGACTATAATTATGCAGAATTTCCTATATTCGCCTTTACCATTACGAAAATAAGATGTTTGTATTTAGTTATGTAAGCGTATAAAAGTTACATACCATACCACCTTGATGCGAATAAATATTGCGCCCGTTGCCAACATTAGCCCGTCATTTCCTTAGACTTCATGTCTGTCACTTCCGTTGACTGCTCTCAACGTACCTACCAAAAGAAGTTTAACTTCAAAACTATATTAAATTAATCCTTGTACAATTTTTAGTTTGCCTAACATGCGAATTATAAAATATCAATTTATATCTATGTATATAAATTTCATCAAGTATTTTTTGTATACCTACTATAAATTTAAAATAATTTAAATAAGGATTCGAAATCGTAAAAATATCAACATAATTCTGTTGCTCGTAGGAAATAATCATGAAATATGATTAATCATAGTTTTTAACAGTATAATCATTTGCAAACATTTATCTTATGTACATGTGTGTGTATGTCATCAAAGCGTGTCGAAATAATTTGGGTTTGGCTGCTTTGCGTAAGTACTCATGCCGAACAGGGACCGTATTTTCGAATTACTTTCGCACACGGAAACGCGAATTCGCATGCGAATGCTCATACATTCACATTCGAATCTTGCAATTCCGTATGCGAAAAGCAATTCAAACGATTCAAAAATAAGGTCCCAGGTACCTTTACATCTTAGCGACGTAAGCGAATTCTGCGAGCTATTCTTAATGTATTTGATGTTTCAGGATTAAACAGTTATTTGCAAAGCTACGAAATCGTAACCCATATCAAAGGATTCTTTATCGGTAACATAAGTTTTCAAGTTACTAAGAACTGCAACTAAGTAAGTAGGTATTTACCTACAGATGAGCTGGAAATATCGTAAAACACGTTTGGAATAGCCGAATAGTGTTCTTGTTCTATGAAAGAAATGATTTACAAGAATAATTTACTCTATACATACTAAGAAATGTATAGAGTAAATTATTCTTGATTCAAAGAAGCGTGAGAGCAACGCCTCGCAATAGTTTGATTCGTCTAAATTCTAAAGTATTGAGAAACGGCAAGCTTGCGGGCTTTAGTACCCTGTGGACCGTTGTAAATAATAGTGAGTTTACTATTTGTTCTAATGCGCGATCAGTGTGGGTACTTAGTACTTACGAATAATTTTAAATTTTAATTGAGCCATAAATTAGTAGTTAGTACCTATAGTCATGCAAATTGTAAACTATACAATATTGTGAATAAAGCTTGCACTATAGCTGTTCCTACTGTAGCGGATTTCGAGATTTCCTTGGGAATTTCTTTTTAAAAGTACTACAAATGACAATAAAAACTGTATTAAAATCCGTTGAGTAGTTTATGAGAATTAAACGGATAGCGACAAAATAAAGAAAAAAAAATTTTGAAACTTACCATTCCATACCATCTATAGGTTACTAAATTCGGGTTTTATCACTTTTTAACCGACTTTCAAAAAGGAGGAGGTTCTGTGTTCGGCTGTATGTATTTTTATTTTTATTTTTTTATAAGATGAAATAAAATTACCTATGAATATTTGTATGCAATATTGTCTTTAAAATAATCTTCTTATTGTTAGATCTTCTAAAGTAAACTTTTATGATTCATTTTCGTATCCGTAGTGGCTTACTCAAGGTTAGTCGTCGAACGGTGAATATTTGGAATCCTTCGAAAGACCTGCATACAGGGTTGTTTAGGTAGGTAAGGTCTCTATGTCTATGAAACTTTATTATCAATTATAAAATCAGTATTTAAATATTTATTACGTTTATACCAAATAATTAACTATAGTGTAAAATTGCATAACAGAATTAAATAAGCTCTCATTTATGTTATTGTTCCTAATGGCTGCCTTAAGATGTTGCGGGGAAACGTGTCGATTTGCCTTGCCAAATCCGGATTAATGATTTAAATTGAACAGCCGGCTTCTGCATGCCCAGTATTTGCACCACCAGCCTATACGCAAGTATGGCAAATAAAAACGTCTCGTATCTAGTCATAATACATTTATTAGTACAATCAAGCTTATTAAATTATATATGGGTGTTTGCGAATTTAAAAAGTACCTTTAATAGTTTCAACCACTTTTATTTAATATAACTTATAAGATTGCAACTAAAGCATTCAATCAATAAATGCATTTCTTAATACCTAATAGTTGATTTGCTATTAGATATTCACAAGATATTTAACAGATACTAAAAGATAACCAAATTTAGGCAATCAACTTTATTATCGACCATTCGTATTCTAATTATGCGTTGAATGTAAATATTTTATATAATTAAGAGTGCTCTACATATTGCGTAGGTAGTAGAAAATAATAGGTACCTATAGTTACGTTTAAATTTCTCAAAAAAAAAAAAAACAGAACTTTCGTGAATTTGTAAATTTGAAAGATAATGCAAAATTTATGATGCGATGCAGCTACTTTTTAAGACACGTTCGATTGTATAACGTGGGTCATATATTTCCACAGATAAAAATTTAATTATTAATTAAACTTAAAACGTGAAAATGCTTATATTATTATCGACACAACTGGACAATTAATTCTCTACGCTTAATACAAAACATTTTTTAAAAGACCCTCTCCCGTTAAAATATTAAATACCTGGAGAGGACGATGGGTTCTTATGACCTCTAACTAGCTCTTGTAGTTTTAAACTCTTTCTTGTGGTAGTGTCAAAGTGACACATGAAATTATTCTTAGATAAATATAGGCCAACAATCAAATACACACATCAAAAGTGTCTAGGGATCAAGAACATTTTTTGCTATAAAACAAAACTCAATTAATTTAAATCTAATTTAATCTTCTGGACTGGCCGCCTACCTTATTTCCCATATCTAAAATAACAACTCATCCCCAAATTTTAAATAAATTAAGAAAAATTTAATTTTTGTAAGTTGTGAGAAATTGAACCAATTCCAAGTCGACAATAAAATAGCAAAAAAAGGCAAAAACAGGGGATTTTGAAACTTATATTGTAATGACTTAAACAAATTAATACTCTGTGTTCCTTCCATTGATACGAATCACAGATTCGCAGCGATTTGGCATGCTAAAAATCTTGAAAAAATGTACTTGATCCCTAGACACTTTTGATGTGTGTAGATGTTGTCTATTTAAATCGAGAAATAAGAGTTGCATTTTATTTACTTATACGTAATTACCTGTTATTATTTCGAAAATAATATGGTTGAAATATAAAAAAGAATAAATGAAAGTTTTTCTTTTATAACAACTAACAAGCTTAATCATGTGTAACGAGAGGTTCTAATGAGAACAATACAAACGAGATCAAACTCGACTATGTCTTTGTATTTTCCATTAGGGAGTTCCAGTGACAATCTGCATAGGGGACTCTTAAGACCCTTGTCATCATATCACTAGTAAGGTAATAGAAAAATATTCATAGGATTAAACAAAATAGCACAAATTCGACTGTCCTTAGGTACCATTTGCTATCAGGAACTTTCAGTCCTTACAGCCGCCCAGCAGCCGGTTGTATCATCAGATCAGCTCAATAATACCACAATATTACCTACATTTTCACCATTTGCACCGTACACCATTTGAAAATTTTGATGAAATGTACGGACAACTTACATACCTACTATCATTGCAAGTTGTAAAAACAAAAACTGTAGGTGCCTACCAAGTTTGAGATGCGTTGTTACGTAACGCTCGGAATAGAGTTCCAGTTGTTGTGTCGATTCGTTCTTGTAATATCGATGTAATTTATTTAATGTTAGAAATAGACCTCTCGCAACACCGCAAAGAATATTGGCTTTCACAACGGAACCCAGTAAATTTATGTTTTGCGAGATTTAACACAACAATGTGATCACGAACGAATCACGACAGCAAATTTCTTGACGTACCTTTTTTAAAGGGTACCTATAGATATATAAGTTTTAAAGGGCAGAACTGTTGAATTTGATAAGCAGTTGAGTTAAAATTATTAACCTTTTTTTTTAATTAAATAAAGATGCAACGCAGCTACTGTATCTATGCAAAAAAGGGATGTAACGAATCTCATCAAGAAAGATTCGAAATTTCCGTCAATCATTCATCATAACTAAACATATTTTATCTATCTCATCGTCGACCTTGTCGTTTTGTTCTTTAACTGTAATGTCTATTAATAGTCTACTTTATATCAAAATGGGATCCTATTGCGATATAAAATATAAATAGACTAGCTGTGCCTTGCAGTTTCACCCGCGTGAGTTTCGGACTCTCCGCAGGAACTTCGAACTTCTCACCGTTTAAACCTTCCCTGAACTTCCACAAATCTTTCAAAATCAAAATTAGTCAAATCAGTCCAGCCATTCTCGAGTTTTAGCGAGACAAAAAAACAGCAATCCATTTTTATATATTTAAGACTAGCTGTTCCCCGCGGTTTCACCCGCGAAATTTCGGAGTTCCTGCGAGACTTTCAGGATAAAAACTACCCTATGTCCTTCTCTATACCTCTGATAACATGTGTACAAAATTTCATGATGATCGGTTGAGCCGTTAAGGCGTGAAAGCGTAACAGACAGACAGATAGACAGAGTTACTTTCGCATTTATAATATTAGTAGGGATAGTTTCAAAGTTTATTGAGTAGGTAACTTTAACTTAAATGCTAGATAAGTAATTATGATCGAACTTACTATAATACATTTGAACCCCTAAACCTGTTTAGGTAAGTAGGTACCCAATTGTGACGATTTGTATAAAAATCTCTTGGACTTTCCCTACCTATATATGCACGACAAAGGAATACTATTTATAGGTAGGTACGGTAGCCATCAGTTTTCGCTCACGCAAAAGAGGCAACTTCATATACTCTGGATTAACACATAGGATACTTTATGTCGCGAAATTCCCGAGGAAATCCCGAAGTTCACGCGGATATAGTTGAAGGGGAACAGATAGTAGTAAATATAACAAACTTATTTAGCAAACCATTCGCATGTGTCGCTAACTAGTAGGTACCTACCTAGTAGTCGAAGCTTATTAGCGTTCCGTTACTAGGAATTATGAATACCTACCTATCTACTTGTTGCAGCCTTACACCTGCACTTGAAACGGTTGTTTGTAATTACACAATTTTTTTCATTATTTATATACGTATTATTACTGCTCACAATTTTTTTCTTATAATTCAAATGGCTGCCTTTTTTACGCACTCAATTAGTTGTAGTACCTGTAGTGTAAGGTATATTAAACATAAAGGTGACGCAAATGCAAGTGATGAATCATTATAGACAGAGTTAAAAATTGTAAATAAATTAGTCTTTTTTACGGTTCCGTAGCCGTAACCGTCTGTCCGTATGTCCGTTCACACGTTCCAACAACAAACACGTTCGTTTTAGTCTTAATATCAATACAGTCCAAGCAGCTCAGAATTTGTCTACATTTGTCGCGTAACCGAAAAGTTTGTTGTCTTTTTTGTTTTTCTTTTTGCTTTACCGTGCTTTTATCGTCAAATTACGATATTATAAACATCTATGGCGAAACCTAGAAAGCAACTGGAATCATTAAACATGTAACTGAAGCACCTAATGTTTCCAAACGTTTCATAATGTAGATGTTAGATTTAAATAATGCCTAATATAGTGTCCCACTTGCACAATGTCACCGAATTGAAAGTGGCCAATTAAGATAGTCATCTATAATAGCATCGTTATCGCGTATTCAGAAGCTAAACTGGTACTTTAATGCAAGCAAGATGCTGTCGGGTAGCAATAAATAAATAATTGATGACAGTCTAGGCGTTACAATTAGTATGTCGCAAGTAGGTAATTGGTAGAGTCGCGTCGCGTCGGGTGGGTTGCGGTGTGGCGCGGCTTGCCTCCGCACTCAGAGTCGATTTTAATGATTACTTAGTTAAGTATAAATTTTTAAAACAAAACTGCCGCAATCAGACAAGTTTAATAAATTAATGTTAATTGGCATTTAACTAATTAAGTTACATCTCATTAAATGCCAATTAACATTAATTTACTGAACGTCTCTGATTGCGGCAATTTTGTTTTAAAAATCTATACTTAACTAAGTCGACTCTGACCGCCGCACTCAGAGTCGACTTTAATGATTACTTAGTTAAGTATAGCTTTTTAAAACCAAACTGCCGCAATCAGACAAGTTTAATAAATTAATGTTAATTGGCATTTAACTAATTAAGTTACATCTCATTAAATGCCAATTAACATTAATTTACTGAACGTCTCTGATTGCGGCAGTTTTGTTTTGAAAATCTATACTTAACTAAGTAATCATTAAAGTCGACTCTGAGTGCGGCGGTGAGTGCGGCGGGCGCTAGCCTTGCGTTCAGACCGCGCCGTCAGCTCGCGTGCTTTCCTCGTATTAGGTATAACGGTCTCAGCAGCTGATCCTCGCCATAGCATTTTAATTAAACTTCATAACGCTGCACAAACTATTTCAGATATTTATAGCGTTCTCATTAATTATGTACGCCGAGTATTCAGTTGGAAAATTAAAAATACAGTAAAAAATATTTTTGTGCACAGCAAAAACGAAGTCAGCAAAAATTAAAGTTAAGAAAATTATACAAACTTTGTTTAGTGGTTATACATTAGTGGTTATATTTATGATAATTATACCTTGTTATCCTAATAGGTATTATGCATGCGAAAGTAAGTTTGTTTATTTGTTTGTTTGTTTACGCTTTTACGCCTTAACTACTTAACCAGTCATCATGAACTTTTAGATTTATACAGAAAAGGACATAGGATACTTTATTTCTTCCAAATTAACGCGGCCCGGGTAAAACTACGTGGAACAGCTTGTATCTATATTTAAATTTCTGTAATTAAAAACTAGGTATAATTGAATTTATTACTTAGATATTAACACTTGTGCCAATGTAATTCGTGCCAAATTTATTTTCACATAACTCTACACCAAATGAAATCGATGTATAATATACTTGTTCTTCCCCGCGGTTTCACCCGCGTTAATTTCGGAGTTCCCGTGGCGATTCCGGAACAAAACGTACCGTAATATGTCCTCCTCTGTATACCCCTGACAACGCGCAGTATGCAAAAGGAGATTAAGCCCTAATATATACGATAATAATATAAGTTCTCTCCCAAACTTCTTTCTTTCTTTTTTCTGTGTGTTGTGAAGTGGATATTATTATTATTATTAAAAGTTATCATATATATAATAACTGTATCTTGCGGTTTCACCCGAGGTAATTTCGCCTTTCTAATGGTAAAATAATTTTTGAAATCTATTCAGTAGTTTTTGAGTTAAATCGTAACAAACAAACAAACAAAAAACCAAATCAGTCCTCTTTATATATATATGTAGACTTAACATAGTTCTAGGTATTCTATCGATTTCTTATCGCGCGCGATATAATATTATATACGACTAGAATCACTAATTGTGACAACTCTAATCTCTGTTGAAGTCTGTAATTCGACATACGATACGACAATGATTTGTTACAATGCATGTTAATTTGTATTACGAGTCGGCAAGAGTGGATAAAGTGGTGCACAAAAAGTCAGGGTGACTCCGAGTCGCGCACGACACTCGACTCATTAGTACGCTAAACCGATATCGGCAACTATAATATTCAATCATTGTCAATATAAACAATAGAATTCCATTCATTAGAACTAAAAACAAATATACAGTTTGAAATCAAAAGTATCAATAAACCGCTTCAGAGGGGTTCATGTACAGCCATTTTGAGAACTAGCTGTGCTCTCGACTTTGCCTGCGTTGTTTTAGATTTTCCTAAAGAAATGAAATATTTTTTAATTATGCTTCTTTAAGTCTATTTGAAAGTAGCCTTTATGTTAGATATAATGAAGCCTGAAGACCTTCACGTATAAACATGACTTACAGGACTGTAAACATTCGAATTTAACGACGGAAAAACCCAGAAATAATAATAGTAAATAAAATTAAAGTCGCATTTTTAATTTATATTCACATTGATTTGTTTTTACGTTAGTATATAGATATTAAGAGAAATTTTAACATAATTTCATAATTAAAATAGAATTTGATTTCTGTAGTTTTAAAGAATGAAAAAGAAATTTTAAAAAACTCATAAGTTTACCCTAGGTGTAAACATCATTTCTATATTAAAAATTGTTCAAATGTTATAGGAAACGCGATGAAAATGGGGATGTATATCCAAGAAAAAGTTGATGTTTAGAAAATAGACGTAAAGGGTATAGCGCCGTTCAACTAAACGCAGTTGCGGCTAATTAGACGCGAGAGCGCACCGCCACCGCTTAATGAATGGTATCGCACACGTTCATCGGCTCCAGGTCGCCTGCCGCGTGTTCATGCTGTACTTGCACACAAATCTAATGGATAAGTAGTTAACGTAATCTTAAAGCTAGATTATTGGCAGCTAGTTACTAAATACAGCGGCTGTCAAGTATTCCTAAATTACTAGCTGAGAGAGAGCTCAAAGTTTTTAGAGTTATCTAAAGTTTTGCGCGTATAGATACAACTTACCTGCATTAAAACTGAAAATAGGTGAGCAATAAAATCGATTGCATTGGTTTTTAAAGCATGATATAATTTTTTTCTTTGAATTTGAACACAAATTTGCAGGCTACCGTCTACCGTTTACCGTCTTTCCGCCTATCTGTTCTGTGGTAATCGGCGCCATGCCTTCGATGGCCATAAATTTGGCAAATTTTACGGGGATATGGATTCAGTGTTTGTACCAAACATTTTTTTTAACGATAGGTACTTGCAGCATAAATACACCTGCTTAGGACGTATCTGCATAATGTGTCAGGCTAATACTTATATACGTATTGCTTAAATTTCATGCTTCTTATAATCAGGTGAAACAGAAAGTAAACTTGCATTACAGAGTGGTTACAAAAGTGATGGCACCGTAGATATCAGCAACTAAGAATAAAATAAACGACATTATAGCGCAGTGCAGAAAGCAGTGAAGTTACCTAATCAGGAAAATAGTGACGCAGGTAGTAAGGTAGTGAGATTGACTGGCCCATTCTCGGGTTGCAGAAAAGCGAGGCTAATGCTTATTCATAGTGTTTGCTTCAGTCAGTAATGTTGATTACAGTCATCTGTACGATCAACGTGAATGCACTTACACTGTGCAGGTTCCAGCGCGCGCGCTGATGTACTTATATGCACGCACAAAGCAAATTGCAAATTGCGAAATAAGGTGAATATTTTACGAGGATAACAGTCATAACACAAGTAGGTAATGGGAATAGATAAATAATCTATCTAATTAAAATTTATGCACAAAATAATTCAATTCCTAATTCTAAGTTTCAACAACAGAAACTTAATTTATTTTATTTGTCTCTTTGGATAAATAATGAATTATTTTGTTGAACTCGTCGACCGCCAACTTATTTAAAGTAAAAGATTCGTCTCCTTTTTGTTAAACTTGAATATGTACGCTTACTTTATCATATTAAAACGTTTTTACAACTAGCCATTAATTCAAAAAAGGAAATACGTAATGTTGTAGCTTAGTTACTCGGGGATACATAATGTAGCATTCTAATGGTGAAAGAACATTTGAAATCGGTCCAGTAGTTTTTAAGTCGAATCATGACAAACAAACAGAAAGTAAAATCTCTCCTCTTTATATTAGTAGTAATTAGTAGGTATAGATTAGTATAGATTGGGAGGTAAAGGTAAAGGATAATATAATTTGCGACTCATGTTTTAAATATACTATAGCTAGTATGTTAGGTACTCGTGGTTTAACCTATTATTATTTACCATTATTACTTGTAATTGAACTTACAAAGATTCCTTCTACATTACAACAGGAATTGGAGAGCATTATGCAAATTCCTATCCCCAGAGTTTTCCCTTTCCCATATTTAACAAATAATACCTATATCTTCATACCTGATTAGGTATGATCAATAGCATGATGATCAGTGCGTCTGTTGTTGTTTGTGTAACTTCTCAACGATTTAATCTATTGAGGTCGAACTCACACAATATTTGTTTAGTCAAGACGATGATTCATAGCTATATTTAGGCTTTTTGTGGCAATACCAAAATTAACGCAAATGAAATCTTGAGGATCTAGTAAGTATATTATGTTGGTAAATTTTAATGTGAAATAAAAAAAGTAAATAATAAATTTATGCTTGTCGTAAAACATCATCACCGAAGTACATTGTGTGTGATTATGTGTGTTACAAGTGCATGTGCAGTGCGAGCATGAGCCGACTCATTTGTACGCGATGCCATTACACTAACCGGCTTCCGAACTATATTTACAATAAACTCCTTTTCTTTCTTTCTTTATATGTATCTAACCGCGTTCAATTATGATGTTTTATAGATAACTCAGCGTCACCTTACTGCTTTATTTAAGGCACCTACATCACTCAAAGTAGCGCCACCGGTTAAAAAAAAAATTCTCTTCTCAGACATTTTAAATGAAATCGAGAAGATGATGTCTAAATTGGGGTAAATACTAGATTTTATATCCAAAATTTAAACAAAAAGTTCCAATACCGTCCTTTTTTGGTGGTTTTCAAATAACCATTTTATAAGTAAATATTGTTACTTTAAAATGTAAGAATATCATATTCGTGTATTGCTTCAATAATCTATCCACTGATCTCTTGAATGAGATATCCTGGAAGAGAGGTATGAATTTTTAACGAGTAGTAATAGTAAGTATAATATAATGATAACGAATGCATTAATCTGACGTTTTTATAAAAGTTGTCATGCTTAAATACCGAGTTGCCCTATAGCGTAACGATAACTTAGGTCTTGAGTAAAGACTGTTTGTGACTTTTATTATGAAAGCTGTCATGTTTTATAGCATGTGGGGCTAGTATTATGACAATATAGAACTTTAGTAAAACTCTTTCTGACGTTTTCTTATAAAAGATGCTCAATTGCCTTGCAAGCTCGAAATCAATGTGACGCACTTTAACGAGCCTTCTAGTTTTTTAAGAAGAAAAAAGTTACGCACTTAGACAATCCTTCCCCCCCCCCCCCCCTTTCGACTAGCTGCAGGTAGGTATATATAGTTATAGTAGTAGTTATAGTAGTTATATGAAGAAAAAAGAATTAAGATATCTTATTTCGTATCAGTTTAAAAGATTGCAAAACAAAAGTTCAGAGAAATTAAAAAGCCTCCGCGCGATTGCGTTCGTGTCGCTTCGACACGCTTTTGGGAAAAAACATGTGTGTCCATCAACGTCGGTGCACTTACTTATCGCGCAATTTGTCACGATATTTAACCAAAACACTTCGAGCAAACGTCGCTGTCGAGAATAAAAAATCCTTTACGTATGCAAATATCGTCCAATTTTTTTTATAACAAATCATATTAATGGATAGAGTATGAAGTAGAGTAACCACGATCTCTTAAAGAAAAATACATGAAAAATTTGTTATCCGCGCTTATAATAGGTATATTATTTAAGTGTAACGATTTCTTGTTGTCAACATGATGGAGCCATAAAACCACAAATGGGTGAATGTCCAAATATGTAGCTATACTTACTATGAATAGTCAACTGCAAAGTACTTACCTACCTATACGAGTCGTCTAATACTTACCTTGTCAAGTCATAAATAAGTTTGAACCAATTTGCATAACTGTAGGAAATAATTCCATAAGAATTCGGCAAAAAAAATTAATCACATGTGCAAGTTTGTTTTTTCCTAAGTAGGTATAGGTAATATAATTTACTAGCTGTTCTCCGCGGTTTCACCAGCGGTAATTTTGGAGTTCCCGCTGGAATTCCGGGATAAAAAGTACACTATGTCATTCTCTGTACAACATGTCACCGAATTCAAACCGGTCAGTGGTAGCACAAACCAATAATGATATTACGCGTGTGTTTGTCTTTTGGATTAAATCGGTATTTTGTTATTTTTAGCGTTTTAGTTTTGTGTTTTTGGAAGTCGGTTTTAATTTTTTTGTTAAAATTTTGTTTGTAACCCTGACAACGTGTGTACAAAATTTTGTGGTGGCCGGTTGAGCCGTTATGATGTGAAAGCGTAATAGACAGACAGACAGAGTTACTTTCGCATTTATAATATTAGTAGGGATATGATACAAATGGCAAGAATAAAAATTTTAACCTTATACAGTACCACTTGGTTTCAAACTAAACAGAGATAGTTCTATTCTTTCAGAAAATTAATATAATAGGTATACATAAATACATAAACTTATTTTTGTATTTATACATACTTAAGATTATATTCTTAACCCTGGGTGTTCACGTTAAATATTTATATTATTATGTATATTCGTCACATAAACTCTGACACAAGAATGCGACACCTGGCGGCAGGTTCTATAACCACTGTCTGACAGTACTGACACTGTTGCTGTTTACAGCTACAAACCATATTTCTTTATAAATAGTGCGCCTACTTACCCAAGACGCCTGTTGTCACATTGAAAAAAGAATAAATTATTAAGTTAGGTACCTACCTACATATAAATACTGTCGATCTTCTGCACATGTACAAGCGCGCTTAATTAATCCGACGAGACCTCACGATTCTGGCTACTTAAAAGGCTTTAAGCCGCGTCATTTGTTTGTTCATAATGGACTGATAACGGACACAATTGCCGCTTTTTGCCTTCAATCCCTGCAGCGCTCACGTTGCGGATGAAACGAAATATTATCGTCATGGTCAACGAAAGCTCTCTGTAGAGCCATAGGTTTAGTTATCCTAATTTAATTCAATGCTTACTATTATGAATGCGAATCTGAGTTTATTTATATGTTCGTTTGTTACGCATACGTCATCATGAAATTTTGCATAGGTACTACATAATGTCAGAGGTACGGAAAAGGATAAAGGGTACTTCATCCCGGAATTTCCGCTGGAACTCCGAAATAAGTGCGGCTGAAACCACTGGGAACTACTGTTAAATCTTATCTAATATATATAAATCACGTGTCACGTTGTTTGTCCGCGATGGACTCCGAAACTACTGAACGGATTTCGATAAAATTTAGATAGGATAGTTTTTATCCCGGAATTCCCGCGGGAACTTCAAAATTACCGCGGATGAAATCGCGGGGGACAGCTAGTAGGATATAAATTAAGTCGAGAACGTGCCTCCTATAGATTACTGGGCCCTGATTTACTAAGATCATCGCTTTTCAGCCTTTTGCCTAAGATCAAAGTGTACTATGACCCACAACAATACTTGCCCTTAACGCTATCCCAAACACTTTAAATATGCAAAGAATCTCAAATTAGTATTCTGTAATTGTATGCCTAAGTTACGTTGTGTACTTTTTGAAGGGAAACTTTTGTAGTGCACTATTGTAAATCTATACTTATAATAAAACTGTAGAGAGTTCAATTCTGTACATTGAATATATATTCAAAATTAATATTCGAGGATGAAAGGTGATCGATACTGATGCTAAAAATACAATCAGTACATTTTTTTTCTGTCTGTCTGTCTGTCCGTCTGTCTGTATGTGCACGCATGGGTCAAAAACTACTGAAGGGATTTTAACCAAACTTGGTACGATTGTAGTCCATACTCCTGGGCAGGTTATAGTCTATATAACATAATGCTTAGACACATAGGAGCTGAGCAGTGACGATAAATTTGAAGCAAGTCGGATGAAAATGCGCTTTCGAGCTCTTATCCTCGCATACGTCACGCAAAAACAGCTGAACGGATTTGGATGAAATTTGGCATGCACGTTGTCAAGGGTACAGAGAAGGACATAGGCTACTTTTTATCCTGGAATTCCCGCGGGAACTCCGAAATTGCCACGGGTGAAAGCGCGGGGCACAGCTAGTTAAAAATAAATTACCGCAAAACATTACTAAGCATTTACAAGGAAAAGGAAAAGTAGTATCTAGCGTCTATTTTGGTGGATAATGTATGTATAATATAATCTTACGTCCTTGTCAAAAAGAATATTATTACTTACAGATAAGTATTTTAACATAAAAACAAACGAATATACAAATAAAGACTAGTTATTTAAACGACTTTTTTTAAAAGAAAAATTAAATGAGCCTTAAAAATTTTATACCTAAAAGCAAGACAATTCCAACACAAAAGATTTATTAACATTGCGTTAATTTAAACAAGGCAACACAATTCCTGTTGACAATCAACATATTAAACGTGGAAAGAATTTAAAACTACTTAAGGGCGCGATTGTGACATCCATTTAATCTGAAACGAAATTATAATAATTTCACTTAATTACGGCATTTATTCTGCAGCGAGGTCGCGCAGGCGCTCTATCTTAAGTTACTTGTTACCCGTATCGTATGACGCCTTGTAGTGCCTACCTATCCACTTCAATGTTTATTCATTTACATGGAAATTACAAACTATTTCCGCAAATTTAAATCTTTAATTACATATATACCTGCTTCACCACCTCTGTTAACAACCTTTTAAATTATCTCTCAAAACTCAATATTATTATAATAATTTTTCATATATCACATTTTGTAAACAATTAAATACAAGTTACCTTATTTTGGTTAAAGTAAATGCTTTTTCATTTTATTTTTCACGCCTTCTACAGTGTACCTACCAAAAAAAACCAAAACATTGGTCAAATCTTGTTCTACTATATGCATTTATTTTTATTGATCATCTGGTATTGCATGGTTTTACGTGTAAATTTCAGGATTCCCACTCTTCGTGATGGGGTAAAAGAAATGAGGTATAAAAGAATAGGGATAAAAATAAGGATGGCTGAAGGAAACACAAAGATACAAACATTCAACTATTCAAACTTTACCATTTTTACTACTCGTATAAACTACTTGATATGCTTACAACTTTGTTCGTAGTCTTGGATTTTCCACATTCCTTCATTTTCTAAAGTAACCTAAAAGTAGTTATGTTGATCATAAAGCCACTATCGATAATAATAGTTGGGAAACTCAAGACTTAAAGTAGGTATTTGTCCTTTCTAAGTTTAATCATTTCGGACAGACAAATAATTATTATTTTTTATGTTTGAACTGGCTCGTATTTAACTAGTAACAGAAAAAAAACATCAAGACCGCAAAGCAATAAAAATTATCAATTTTACCCATACTATTTTGATGTAGGTGATTAGTACGACCGTATTTAGGTATGTAAACATAAACAGTTTTGTTGTATGTATACAACAAAACTGTTTATGTTTAGACATTAAGATTTAATGAAATATAATGGCGGAAGCCTATTAAAACGATTACCTACAGGTTATTTAATGTTGTCATGTAAGTGATCAAGTTTTTGTGCAAATGTGATAAATAAATACCTATATACTATATTGATTTTACATACAATTCCAAAATAACCAGGTTATCATACCAATGGGCCCAAAAGTCATGCAGGGCAACAAAGTGCTTCATCTAATCATCCGTTTGCTGAGTTAAGAACAAGGCTCCTTAGATGATCCCTGCAGTTTTCAGTAGAGGCGAATCTCAGACATGAGGAGACGACTTAGAAGAAGACCCATAAAACTAGGTGTTTTCTCGCGGTTCCATCCGCACGAATATTGGGAACTTTTTTCCAGGGTAAAAGTATCCTTTTTTGTACTTGTTACTTAAATATACTACATATTAGCTTTAGTTCTATAATTACCCCTCACAAACAAACAAAACAAACTTATTATAAACTTATTATCATATAGCTTATTCTCTTAGTCGATTTTTTTCCTAGAGCGAACAGTTTTAACCTTGGTGAAATATAGATACTGCATCTCTATCTCTACCATACTATAACGTCATTTTCTCCGCGCTTTTACCAGCACCAGCTTTATACTTGTTTAATACTTGTTTATAATCGTGTAAA
The DNA here is from genome assembly GCA_907165275.2 of Zygaena filipendulae. NCBI lineage: Eukaryota > Metazoa > Arthropoda > Insecta > Lepidoptera > Zygaenidae > Zygaena > Zygaena filipendulae. The sequence continues at coordinate 9,452,209 of OU015649.1, forward strand.
TCTTTAATAATAATAATAATAAACCATTTATTGCCAAAACAAAAACTGTGTAGGTGCATACATAAACAAAACTTTATACTTGTTTATAAAATATCCTGTGTTCTAATTGCAGAACATATTCTATATTATGTGCTTAATCTCATGTGTGATTGCTGCATAACAAATATCTTCACAGATTTTCATATTTAAAACACTACCCTTGTGTTTGTTTGTTTGACATGTTTACTTTTATACAAATTTCTTTCTTTTTATGTTGTCTTTGTGTGCATTAATTTTTAAATAAATAAATAGAAATGATTTTATTATAAGTACTTTAAAGTGACTGTCAATACTGAGTAATATTTTGTTTTAAGCCAGGGATAAAATACACTTCATATTATACCAATGCACACTGTTATTATACGAGTATATATCCAGACACCATTCATTACCAAAGCAATCTCTTCGGTAAAGCTATCGAGATTAAATCAGGCAGTGTATCGATGTTCTTATTAATTCATTTTTCATACTTCACATAGATAGTCATCGGCGTAATCCGGAGTCACTCAACATCTATTCCCACGTTCCAAATACGTTACATAGCCCTATACTTACAAGCTATACTGTATTCCTATATCTTTGTTGGAATAAAAGTAGGCGACTATTCCACAAAAAAATCATCTAGACTATGTGGACGCCGATAAGCAATAACATATTAACCCACAAAAATTAGTTATTGATACAGAACGCTTTATTGAGAGTTATATACACCGTTTTTTAATTATTTGTTTACCTTATTACATTGTTTCAATACCAAAAAAATGTTGAACGTAAAAGATGTTGACACAAAATGGCGCTATAATTTTAATACACGATTAGCTCAAAATTTCTCCAATATGAGTTAACACACTATTGCTTATTTATCTATGTCCATGTAAGATTAAACGAGGGACATAAAACATTCCAATAATGCTTATTATTTTTATGTACATAAGAACATAAATGAGTGAATGTGGAATCATCAAGTACGTTTACCACTATGAAACAAACAACAATAGTCGGTACCTAATTACTTGAAATAAGTGCAATTAAGAATTCAATATTCCTGAGTAATTTGGCGTGATTAAATATTTTATCGTTACTTAATACAAACGATGACAACTTTTTATACCTGTACGTGTACCTACTATAATTTTTTTACCTCATGCATCATTTATCAAGCGCGATTGGGACAAGCAATCGTTTCACAAGAAGGAAAAAAAATCCCGTCCGAATAATTTAATGTTCGCAAGCCAGTTCTACATATTTATTTCCTAGTTACTCGTAACTTTTGCATATTTGTGCTGTTTATAAGATGCCGTGAATCAGGTTATTTGTTAAAATAAAAATTATGGTTTGCTTTACAACTACCAGTAGAAATTAATGTAATTTAAACATTTCCTACTCTAACTAAACAATGATTTAAGGAACATTAATAAATAATCCTACTAATATTATGAATGTGAAAATGTGGATGTTTGGATGTTTGTTACTCAATCACGCAAAAACGGCTGAACTTGGATGAAATTTGGCGTGCACGTTGTCAGGGGTACAGAAAAGGACATAGGGTACTTTTTATCCCAGAATTCCTGCGGGAACTCCGAAATTACCGCGGGTGAAACCGCGGGGCACAGCTAGTAAATAATCAATCAAATAATACAAGTAAGACAAAGAAAGAGAGAAATGGCATTGTTAAGTCCGCGATGGCGCGGAGCTAAGAATATAATCTGAAGTGCGTCAGTTACCTTTGATGGTGGTGGTATCCGCTTCGTGGGGCCCCAGTCTTCTTGCTTGACACCACTAATTTGGATTCACTGAGCACTTTTATATAATCTATCGTCTACTATTTTATACTAATACCCCGAAAATACACTGAATTGCTTCTAACCCTTAGTAACCGAATTAATAGTAATAAAACTAGGGAGCCGACCGATCTCCACCTAGCTATCCGATTCGAGTCTCAATTTGTTCTACCTACCCGACACAAAATCTATAAAAGCCACTATGCAATTATCATTAGGTTTTTATTATCTACCCTCCTTTATGTATTCTAAACAATCCCCCCGCCCAAGCAGTTCTCAACTGCTTTAAGCACAAAAAAAAGAACTAAAATCTATCATGCAATTGAAGGTAACCTTAATGAACTATATGAACGAATAATCATTAATTAAACTTAATCTAGCGGTAGACGGGAGAGTTTCGATACTGCACGCTGCAAAACCGATCCCTGAGCAACCCTAACATCCGCTAGTCTGACCACTCCATCAGAGCCCGGATATAACTTTACAATGCGTCCTCTACGCCATTGCAAAGGCGGAAGATTCTCCTCCTTTAGTAACACTAGATCACCTACGCAAGGTGGAATAGTTTGATCTGTCCATTTCAGACGTTGTTGTAGAGTATGAAGGTATTCTAGATGCCACCTATGCCAAAACCTCTGTGAAACTTGCTGCAAGAGCTGAAACCGAGTTAATCTGGAAAGTTTGACGTCCAGGAATGAAAATTCAGGAATCGCGTTAAGAGGCTGCCCAATAAGAAAATGACCCGGGGTGAGAACCTCTAAATCATTTGGATCCGATGATACCGGACAAAGAGGCCTAGAGTTCAGGACGGCTTCGATCTTACAGAAAATGGTACTCAGTTCCTCGAACGTAAGCGTTGTTTCCCCTATAACGCGTTTTAAATGTGTTTTTGCGGATTTGACAGCCGCTTCAAATAAACCTCCCCAAGATGGACATCCAGGTGGATCAAATATCCACGTTATACCACGTTTTGCTAGGTTTTGACCTATTGAAGTTTGATTTTGCTCTAAGAAATTAAAGACATCCCGTAAGTAATTATTACCTCCCTTAAAATTAGTACCACAGTCGGACCGAATAACTGATGGCAAACCTCTCCGAGATACAAGTCGAGTGAGAGCCGCTATAAATGCTTCAGTCGATAAGTCAGATACGACCTCCAAATGAACGGATTTTGTGGCCAGACAAACGAATACACATAAGTAAACTTTAGTAATTTTAGGATTCCGCAATTTATGTGGCCGTATAAGAAATGGTCCCGCAAAATCAGTTCCTACTCCTTGAAATGGACGAGAAGCTAAAACCCGATCTCGAGGCAAATCGCCCATTATTGGTTGAACCGTAGACCCCGTTAACTTATAGCATGGTATGCATTTAAAAATTATACTTCTTATTACCCGTCTTGCCGAGATAACCCAATAATCTCTCTGCAGTATCGCTACGAGAGAATTTAGTCCAGCATGCATATTTTTTACATGCAAGTCCGATATCAAAAGTTGTACAAACCGACCTGATTTGGGAAGCAACAATGGATGCCGAGCATCGTAGCTTAAGTCCGAGTTTCGAAGCCGGCCTCCGACCCGAAGAAAGCCATCCGAATCAATGAAAGGGTTCAAACGTTTAAGATATCCCTTTAACTGTATTTTTTCTCGTAAGGCAGTCATCTCCGAATTAAAATTTTCCTTCTGAACTAAATATATCCATAGATGCATAGCTTCTCGTCGTTCCGATACCGGAATAAAATTATCTTTCCGTTTAATACCACCTTTCCTACAGTTTGTTATAAACCGTTTTATCCAAGCCGTGACCGAAATTAATTTATCTAATGAGCTGTACCGCTCCAATAGAAAGTTGAAGTCTAGTTCCGGTTCTGCCGGAACTGCTACCAAACATTTTAAGCCTGGCATTTCCGAAGGAAGTTCAACGGTATTCGCAGGCCAAAACAATTCGGATTGTCGCAACCAATCCGGTTGCCACCATAGGCTATTATTGATTAGCGCAGATGCGCTACATCCCCGAGATGCACAATCGGCAGGATTCAGTGTCCCCGAGACATGTCGCCACGTAATTGGAACCGTAGAAATTTGAATAAGAGAAATCCTATTAGCCTCGAATACTTGAAGAGTATGAGGTGGAGTATTAATCCAAGCCAAAACTATGGAACTATCGGTCCAACCAAACACATGCTTTACATGAACGGTTCTTTGCAAACAAAGACAAACGTGATGTATAAGCTTTTGTAGAAGCACGGCTCCACATAATTCCAATTTTGGAATAGTGAGTCGTGTTCTGAGGGGGGCAACTTTACTTTTAGCCATAACCAAATTAACCACGACTAAACCATCCTTAGATACGCTACGGAGGTATACGACAGCCGAATATCCTGCTTCCGAGGCATCGCTAAATCCGTGAACCGTCAAACCCTGCACATCATCAGTAAAGAACCATCGTGGAATCTCGACCTTATCAATATTTTTTAGGTCCTGTTTAAATGTTAACCACGGCCTTCTTAAGTAGTCCGGTAATGGTTCATCCCAGGTAAATTTCTCAACCCACAAGCGTTGAAGCAGGCACTTAGCCCACAATATTACTGGACAAATCCAACCGCTAGGATCGTACATACGAGCAACCGTAGAAAGTATGGTGCGCTTCGTTACCGTGTCTTCTAAAGTCGTCGAATTTGTATAGGAAAATACATCCTTTATGGGATTATATTGTACTCCTAAAACGGCAACAAAATGATCACCTTCAGATGCATCGAACAAGTGAGGCATCTGTTGATGATCTTCCGGTAAATCCCTCAATAAAATAGGATCATTTGATATCCATTTCCGTAATTCATACCCCGCTGACTTCATGACTTCAATTAACTCTTGTTGAAGTTCAAGAGCCTCTGACTGAGTGTCCATTCCTGAAAGAATATCGTCGACATACACATCGTTTTCCAAAACCCTAGCCACCCGAGGAAAGCGATCCCGCTCCTGCCGAGCAAGTTCTAATAATGTGCGAATCGCTACGAAGGGGCTAGATTTTAAGCCATACGTATTGGTGTTCAACTCATACGTGAGTAACGACTCATCTGGTGACTCTCTCCAAAATATCAACTGATACCTACGATCTTCCTTATCAATCAAAGTCTGCCGAAACATCATTTTTATATCGGTAACAAACACAATCTTATGTCTCCGAAAATTTATTAATATTTCAGTAATATCCTTATGTAGCTTAGGTCCAGCCATAAGGCATTCGTTTAACGAAACCCCATTAGACGTAGCACAGCTACCATCGAATACGACCCTTAATTTTGAATTTGCATCTTTCATAACCGCATGATGAGGAATAACGTAATATTCAAGCCCCGATCCGAAATCAAAATCCGATACCGACATATGGCCGTAGCCTTTATACTCCCGCATAAACTGTATATACTTTTCTTTGAGTACTGCATTTTTAGAAAGCCTACGCTCCAAGGAAATAAATCTACGATAAGCTATTTCTTTAGAATGACCTAACTCTGGTCGCGTTGGTAAAAAAGGCAATTTTGTCCTAAATCTCCCGTCGTCCATCCGAACCGTATTTTTTTTATAAAAAGTCTCACACACGTCATCGAGTGGAGCCGAAAACATAGTTGGAGGTAATTCCTCTAACTCCCAAAACCGCTGTAGAGAATCCATAATAGAAATCGCTACAACGCCCGATTCATTTACAATACATGTAGGATAACCGCTATCGTTTTTAATACAACCCAACAATACATATCCGAAAATAGATGCATAAGCTGTCAACCCCGTAGGAGTCAACGGAATTTTACTTCCACCTATCAGCAACCCGAATACGTCCGAACCTAATAGAACATCTACCGGTTTGGATAAATAAAACTCCGAATCCGCCAACGATAAACCCGATGTGATTTCCGTCACCGATACTGGTAAATCACACGTTGGTTGTCGACCGATAAGTTTATTCATACAGATCACCGGAATCGTAATTCTAGGATGATCTCCGCTAATAGGAGAAAATGTTATGAAAGACCGACCGACTGTTTCCGAAACTATTATTCCACCGATACCATGCATTGGTTGCCGAAAAGAAAATAAATCTAAACCCAACCTGCCCGCTAACTCCGAAGTAATAATCGACCCTTGAGACCCAGCATCTAGCAGGGCGCGAACTACCAATCCATTATGTGAATGTTTACCGAAAACCCTAATTGATGCAGTGGGTAACAGCACTACTGTAGTGGGGCAGGTGGGAACCGAATCCTATTGTCTATTGTTACGCGACATCCTCCGTTGAGGATTACCGTTGTCACGATCCGAAATATCCCAGTTTTGGCCATGAACGTATGGACTCTGATCCGAGCGTTGTGGTTCTTCATGGCGGGCAACATTTTGTTCCTGTGCTCGTCCATTATTACCGTTGACCCGAGAAGGAGAATGGCGTGGTGACGAACGAGGAGATCTCGCCTTGATCCACTGGTTGTTCCGATTATTACCCCCGCCCGTGCGAGGAGGTTGAGAGCGAGGCTCGTTACCAGAGAAGTAAGCTCGTTGGAATGTTCCAGGCCGATTAAAACATAAAGAAGGATGGTGCTTCCTACTACCACAACCGCAGTTGGGAATACGTTGGCAATTAGTGTACCTGTGAGCACCTAAACAATAGTAACACAAATTATGCTGAGTAACAAACTCCTTCCGTTTGTATGGAGACAGGGCTTTATAATCCGCACATGCGTTTAAAAGGGAATGCGAAGTGTCACCACAATACGGGCAGGATGAAGTTACAACTGTCGCAACATAGTTGGCGGGCCTACGTCCCCTATGAGGGCCCATTACATTATCATTATGATGACTGATATTTATTACAGACTTGGCTGTTTCCATGAGTCTACATTCCGATTCCAAAAAATCCTTAAAATCCGCAAAAGCCGGTATGCAATCCGGTTCATTACCCCACTTATCTTCAAAACGCGACTTGAGCGTGGTCGGAAGTTTAGCTAAGCAGATGTGCAACAGTAAAAAGGACCACTCATTAACCGGAAATCCGAGACGCTCTAAAGAATTCACCGACATTACTAATGGATTTAAAAATTGTGATCTAAGGCCATTGAGCCTTGTCATGGTAGGAAGGTTTAAGATTTGATCGACGTGTACGTCTGCCAAGCGCCGAGTATTTTGATATCGTTTTATTAAAAGATCTCTTGCGATCTTGTACCCGTCGTCCGTAATTTTAATATGCTGCACGAGACCGCGTGCTTCCCCAGACAGACATGACATTAGATAAGCTAATTTCTGTGCCGCCGATAAATCCGATCGCGAGTCTACCAGACTATCAAATAAATTATTAAACCCAACCCACTGATCCATTTGTCCATTGAAAGACGGGAGGCGAAGAGTCGGCAAACGTGATACTAAAGTATCAGAAGCAGCCCGAGTAACGTCTGCTTTACTGTCTCCGGATGCATCCGAACTAGGACCGGGTTGAGCAAACTTAACGATCATTAATTTATCAAATGCTTCCAGAGCACGAATATAATCTGCGCGAGCCGAGGTTAACATTTGATCATCCGTTTCCGGGTCCGAGAGCTCGATAATACGCTGATACGCGTCTTCTAACCGGTTTAACTCTGCATTAGCAGTCAACAATCGTATTTGTATTCTATTTGAATGTTCCGGTCGATCGACTAAGTCAGCGCTGTCCAACAACCATTGCAGCTTCATTCTAAATAAGGAACAATTAGCTCGTAACGACATGTTGATTGTTTACCAAAAAAAAAATTAAAATTAAAAAATAAAGAACTTCGTTCCAATTGAGTGTAAATAAACAACCAAAATAAATGCTATTTGAATTATTAATAGCAGTCTCAGTTCAACCAATACAATATCCGAATAAAAAAAAATATAGTAAATAACCACCCTGTATACGCATTAACTTAAAATATTTATCCGTATTTTATTTTCTCAAAAGTCCCAATCAGTATCGAAAAACTGCCAAATATCGAAGAATTTTCCGAATGGCAACACTATAGTATGCGTCACCTTCAAATGACAATCATAACGTCACCTTCAAATTGACATGACAGAATTTTCAATTGACTTTGACACAATTGAAATTGACAATTATTTGATAATGACAAATCCGTAATGACGTCACTCTAATACTCGAACACGTTAGGTACAATTTTTTTTATAACTAACCTCTATTTTTAACCTATACAAAATTTCGATAATCACTTTAAAATAATTTTATGTTTTACTAAAATATAAACCCCGACTAACTACAACTACGCTCTGCTACCAGAAATGTTAAGTCCGCGATGGCGCGGAGCTAAGAATATAATCTGAAGTGCGTCAGTTACCTTTGATGGTGGTGGTATCCGCTTCGTGGGGCCCCAGTCTTCTTGCTTGACACCACTAATTTGGATTCACTGAGCACTTTTATATAATCTATCGTCTACTATTTTATACTAATACCCCGAAAATACACTGAATTGCTTCTAACCCTTAGTAACCGAATTAATAGTAATAAAACTAGGGAGCCGACCGATCTCCACCTAGCTATCCGATTCGAGTCTCAATTTGTTCTACCTACCCGACACAAAATCTATAAAAGCCACTATGCAATTATCATTAGGTTTTTATTATCTACCCTCCTTTATGTATTCTAAACAGGCATGGAGATAGAGACACAAAACAATGAGTGTATAGTTAAAATCACTACCCCATAATTGATCAAAAATATTTTTAAACAATAGAAAGACATCACAGGAATGCCTGTGCGGTGCAGATCTATGACCAAATCGGTCACTGTCTCAGCATTGGCGATCGTTAATTTGGATAATATGAGTTACTAACCAGTGCATTAATCAACTATAGGTTTATTACAAATATGCTGATATTTTAAACACGGTATGAAAATTTGTTTTCAGGAAAATTTTGAATTACTGTGTATAATTCCTATGAATAACAAGGTAAAATCATATAGCAGTAGGTAAATATCAATAGAATGTTATGTTATTCGATGCGCCAGTTACATTTGAATAATGGAGTATGGAAAAGATGTAACGTATCAAGGCCAACTCGCTCGACAAGAGTTGAGAGCACGGCTTCACAGTTACCACTGAATCCTTGACCGATCCCGAAGAGGCTACTCTAACAAAACTTTGTTCAATCCTGTCGCCGTAAATAGATAAATAGGTATTTAAAATGCCGTTCTCCGTGGGAACCGTGACAAGCGCCCGAACCGCGATAACCCTGCGCCTGCGCCACTCGCCCGAGCCGCAACGCGACTTTATTCTGAACGCAATTCGTACGATACGAAATTAGTGTGATCTGACAAACAAAATTTTAACAAATATTACCTTGTATAGATATAAATATTATATCGCCATTTGTCATTTGTTTTTTTGTTATTTGTATTATAACTCGCTGTTCCTCCCACTGTTTCGCCAACGTCAATTTTGGAATCCCTCGAAGACTCTTTGTTTCTGAATAAAAGTTATATATATATGTCCTATTCTAAGACCTATATTAATCGTTACCATGTACCAATAGGTAGCTGACTGCTGATAACTGGAACTCTTTGTTCCCGGACAAATCGTATCTTACAGAAGGATAAAGCTTAAACTTTCACGAATTGTTATAGATTGCAAAAACAGTCACAGTAAGAAACACGTCTAGAATATCGCCTCTGCGCGCTATAGCATCTATTTGTTAGTAACATAACATCACATTTGTAAAATGAATCAAACAATGAGTCTCAATGTTGCAATCAATTTTAGATACCTACTTAATTCCTATAACTACTACTATGTAGCCTTTTATCAATATTAAATATTATGTATTTATGTATCCTATCCTATTTGTATACTTATGTAGGAAACAATTTTTTTAATTGAATCAAATTATACAACATTGGTTGGGAGGCAAACCCTCAATATTTTTTTCATTACTCATACTCGGAAAGTAGGTCTGAAGTTGCCTGAGAAGCGGGTTGAAAGTAACCCTTTTCAGCCCTAGGGAGAATCGCTTTCAACTGACAACTGTCAAATTATTAAAAAAAAACTAGGTCTATTTTCACATTTCTATAGAACCATGTTCCAACTTTCTATACAGCCAGCGCGATGTAAAATTGAAATAACGTAAAGTTTAAGTAGGTATTAATTAAAATAAAATTCACTAATTTTTTCTTTAGCTAATTCCTATTTTTATTTTGACTTTCCTTGCATTCGTAATGAAAAGCACAGTGTTATCCTCGGGAGAAAGACTTATTTAGTCCCTCGATCTATTGGCGCCCTCGCAACGCTCGGGCGCCAAACCCCGTCTCGGGACTAAATAAGTTACTTTCACCCCTAGGATAACAATGTACTATTATTGTACAGCTGTTGTATACGAGTTGTAATTTTTATGTTGTGTCAAATAAAGCTTTTTCAATTTCAATTTCAACACAGAAATGATCTCTATAACTCTAGGTTTAGCGGTTATTAAACAAATTATAAATAACGGATAAACGAAAGTAAGCCCTGTAAACGTTATTCGAAAGACGGGAGTATAGTGCAGCCTTGAGTTCGTAAGTTTAGAGGTGAGGTTGCGCGCCGCGAGATGTCATCTCGAACCCCTGCTGTGGCCCGCGAACAATATTGTCTCCGCTTTAATGCATTGTGAATTTTAAAGTCAATTCGTATTCCCTGTAGTGAGTTATTATTATATTACATTACGAAATATAGACGTGTCTGATCTAGCTGAGTGAAACGTATTGATTTGCAAGTATTATGAATCAGCATTCTAGTTTGAAGTTTCACGTTAGTGTAGGCTATGAAAGATTTGGATATACAGTTCTTACATTATATATGTATTGTCTTAGGTAGGTATATACCTGTTTGACGAACTTGTAGGCACCCGTAGATGTGTATAAGTTGAAACAGGTCTCAGCAATTACTATTTTACGACATAGCAATTGAACGAAAACAGCCATCGACTCCAAATGTAGCTTTGTAGTTATTCTGAAACACAGAGGTTAATCGCAATAGACACGCAACCGTGTGTGGTGAGTTCTGGTACTGGTAAAAATAACCACAAATTTGAATATCAATTCAGAGAATCGCGTATTGTGTGGGTTTTACTTACTCGTATTATCTGTTCCGTAAACGGATTGTGTTTGGAACATAATATTATAATCGATCATCTGCCTTAATCGGTGACTAATTTAAACTTTGTTGGGTAATGTTGACGCATTTACTTATAATCTAATTAAAATTGAAATAATTTTCTTTTACTACCTACTAGAAATTATTCAATTTCATTTACATAAATGATTAAAATATTACATATATTAGTATGCAAAATTTAGAACTTGGAACCATTTCTATAATAACGCAAATCATGCAGATGTTCCATTTCTAATTTAACCCTGCGACCGATTTCAACCTCTGCTGTATTTTATAGGTAGGTAGATTATGATTGCAAAGCTCAACACAGGGAGATGGAATAAAAAGATATGATACTCTATAGTCATAAAAGAATGCACTTTTCTATTGTTATAATATTGTATTATTTGCTCTTTATGACTTCGTAAATGGTCTTTTCAAAATGTTATCTCAGTTTTAGATCAGCAAAAATATAATCATTCAAATGCAAGAGAAATTGCTGGTAGGTTTTTTATCGGTTGTAATTAAATTAATGCATATAGAGAAAAAAATGTAATGATCTCTAGGGTGTCTTACAAAATAATTTATTATCTATACCTACATATTAAAACATTACCATGGACTATTTTGGAAATTAAATTCCCTGAGGGGGTAAAAAAAAGATAAAACGTGAGTGAAAACGAAGGGAACAACTAGCTGTTTGATGTACTTATAAATGATCGTGATAAAAGCATCTAAATATACGCGGCTGCCAAAGACCGTAACTAATATAGTTCGTAGAATCTACAGTTCAAAGTGAACCGGACCTCATGAGTTCAGGTGATACGTAGCGAGCTGACCTCTGCGATCTGCCAACTATATATAGCAAGCACATCTCTCAGTTAAAGAAGAACATTTAATCGTTGTATTAATGTAATTATTTAAAACGTGAAAAGAGAAACATTTAATTACCTTTGCATGAAGGTCAATATAACTAGCTATTCCCCGCGGTTCCATCCACGTGAAATTGGGCACTCCCTCAAGTATACCGCCTACAGTTTTATTATAACTATGTTTAGATAATAATTAATACCTATTAAGTTTATTAACTTAAATAATTGAGATATATTTAGAAATTATAATATAGGTATAGAAGATAAGCTTACTTTTTGTTTGTATAACTTTTGTATTTCCTGTTTTGATAGATAAACGCGGAGGCAGGTAGCGTCATAGTTTGATTATTGAAATTACATAATTTTAAAGAGGTAATTTTTGTAAGCGAGCGTAACAGATATTAATTACCTAATCGGTGATCATAATTTCCATAACACACTAGGAAAAACAAGTTTGGCCATTTAAAACTACATTGTAAAAAATCTTATAAATCTTTATTATTGTCCAATTGGCTAAGCTTCCTGTATCGACCAGTTTCTTTGGGATCGGCGCTGCGGTACTTCCAAATACGTGTTCTGATATTCTTTTTCGCCGCCAATAAAAATAGAGCAAAAACACGTCGCACGTCGTGAAGCACTTTTTTGCACTCGACGACCTTGCATTTGAGTGGCTTACCGATTGTGAAACAGTTACTTATACAGAAACGGAGAATTTGAGGCTGCAGGCTTTATTAAAAACATCTCTCTGGCGAACCCGCTTCGATTCGCACACAGACAAACAAGGTAGGTTGGTACCAATCCATCAAAAGCTAACAACTACCTAATTTTATAATTCACTTTTACTTTTGTTCAATAACTCCCTCATTAAATATGTATGAGATGGCCATAGTTAATAATATTAGTCATCTGTTATCGGCTGTTGGGTATTTGGTGTATTTATTATTTCGTTCATCATCTGACAGCCGACATCTAACAGGAAAACTGACAATCGAATAAGTACGTTACTGATGTCGCATTGATTATTTGTCTTGTTAAGAAATCGTAGGCATCGTGTACCATATTCTTTTCATTATAACACAGACATGTTCTTCGTTCATCGGATCTGAAAATATAATGTGTATATTAATTTTAATTGATTTAATAACTACTTTATTCTGAACTAACTGTATTCGTATCTCACTTGGGAACAGTTTGTTTTGGGAAGAAATGTAGGTACCCTAAGTAGGTATATTTTATTCCAATACCTGAATTACTCCTATAAAATTAAAATGATATGTGTTGTTCGTCTGAGTTTCACCCGGGAGAGTTATGGGACTATCTCTGGAAGTTTTTGTGATAGATGAGTAAGTTAATAGTATTTTAATACCGCAAAATTGCATCCAAACGATCTACTTATTTATTTGTGTTTTGCTACTCATGAGATATTATTTAAACTACTTATACAAAAAAGATCTACAATAACAGTTCTCTCGTTCTCTTTACCTACTTCTTCATAGTCTTTCAATAAAAAGCTTTGCTTTGAATAAACAATTCATGATTTCTGTATTGTGTCAAAAGTTTATCATATATCAAACTCTCTCTTTCATTTCGTAAATTCAAAACTAAACATAATAATGTTCGAAAACGAACAGCTTATTTCAACTATTGTCGGTGCAGGTTACGGAAGTGTACTAAGGTAGTTACACACTAATTCTAAAAAAATATATTTTATTGCTCAATATTTATGTAGCTTAATATTAATATTTTAGCATAAGTTGATATAAACGCAGTATAACTATTTAGTAGGTACGCTCACTTATCTAAAAGATAATGATATAATCTTTACGTAAGAAATAATAACAACAGAGCAATAATAAAGCTAAGATTTTCTATGATAGATATCTAATAAATATTCAAAGATAAAAATTTGTTTGTTTGTATGTCTATATAATTTGAGGAGTAACAGTGGATACCAGTTGCTTTTATCGATCCAAAGTGTTCCAGAGGGATTTCCGAAAAAGAGCGGACGAAACCGCAGGGGGAATGGCACGTAACAAATTTCAAAATCATAAATGATAGCTGACCCGCGCAGTTTCACCCGCGGTAATTTCGGAGTTCCCGCGGGAATTCCAGGAATAAATATAGTTATAAACCTTTCTCGTGAATCACTCTTTCTATTGGTGAAAACCGCATCAAAATCCGTTGCGTAGTTTTAAATATTTAAGCATACATAGGGATATAGGGACAGAGAAAGCGAATTTATTTTATACTATGTGATAAGTGTGTAAGTCCTTTATGAGAATTGTGGTCCATAGCGTGTGTGAAATAGTGTGAGGTATGGGCGCCAACGTCCGACGCGCGATTGTCTCGGTCGACGCGGTGGTCCACGCGCGGCGCGGGACGCGCACGCCACTATGGGCCGCTAGAAAGTCGCTTTTATCAATTCAATTGTTTGCCACGCCCGCGCCTGCGCCCGCGCCGCGACTCGACGTAAATGGAACTGCCTATCTCATTGTAACAATAATTCAAATCAATTCATGTTACCGTTTGTATGTATGTGAGCACAAGTTTTAGCAATAAAGAATCAAGACAGCTTTTCTGTCTACGAATCCAGTTATTTACAGACCCCATTACCATTACCTATTACTTATAGGTTCAAATTTTTAAAGGAATTTAAACAAAATTTCGGTTTCGTTTTCTTTGTTTTTTCCTACTAGATAATGAATTGTAATGGTTGTATGTACTATAAAACGTGTTAATGAATTAACTGAAAACTAGAAATTGCTCAGGATCAACTTCTGAATCGATCGCACCATGTTTTAATATAGGTTATATTTTTTATTTTTTTCAAACGCAATGTCTATGATTTATAATATACAATATTTGAAACACACGCCGCCACCCGAAGCAAAAAAAATCGAATCGGTCACTGTCCGGTGGGTGCGGGCGTAGCGCTTGAAAGTTCGTAGATAGGTCACCTCCAAACTAATGTTGAATAACTTTTAAACTATTATTTTTTTCGACAATATTTATATTTTTATCATATTATTGTTTATTTTATTAAATGGGGTGTATCAGGTTTTTGGTTAATTCATTAACACGTTGTATATCCAGCAAGCAAGTCGTGGTATTTTTATTCGTTACTTTTTAAAGTAACGATTACAAATAACACGGCTTTAGCCCTTGCCGAATTTTCAGTAGATACAGTACTTTATCAACGGAACATTTACAATTTTCACGATTCTGGCTTCCGTTGTTTTAACTCTACGTTAATTTATGTATCTTCAGTCTCCATGGGTCAATTCATTTTTTGTTAATATTATGCAACTATGTACCTATATTTATAATAAAATGATAATTATAATTTTTACAATGTTGATAAATAATAAAGTAGTAAAATATATACTTAAAAAAAATCAATTGAGTTCAATTTATGTTTAAATTCAATAGACAACTATTAAATAGTAAGTATCTACTATGGTTACTTAGGGCATGACGACTTATCTCAGGAATTCAAGTAGAAAATGAAGATAAAAAATATTTTTAATAAGGCTTATAGAGAACAATGCAAGCCACATCCTCCCGTCATCGACAGCTGAAGGTCCCGCGCCTGATGTACGTCGCACGAGGTGAAACGAGGGTACACGAGGTCACAGAGTCAATACGAAAATGTAACTGTTCTATTGCAACACAATACCTATCACACTTGCGTCGACGACCTTTCAATTCTTTTTGACTATAAATATGTGCAAAAAAATTAATAAATTACTCAACAAAACAAATAACTTTATCTTATATCCTTACTTATATCTTAATAAAAAAAACTAGAAGAAGCCCACTACTATAATTTGGCATTTAAAAGCGTCGCGGCTTGGTATAGGAAAATCCCTATTATTTTCACGACTCGTTGATGTCTTTTATTCGATATAAATGTTAGCGTGAGTTTTTAAGATAACAGCTACCTATTTAATGTTGATTGATATTGCATTATCAGTTTATGCTTATTTGCAATAAATAATATTATATTATAATATTCTATATACAAATAATTTAAAATAAGAGCCGTTTAAATAAATAACGGAAACCAGTTTTCTTAGTTACTACAGGTTACTGTCAAGTGTAAATAGGAGGTCGTTCTTTGTCCGGGCACACATTATATAGTCCTGCGACTCAATTCTACTCACATGAAACATAACCCCACTGCACTCCCGCTCCGATAAGGCTCTCCCCACATACATCGATACTCGCATACCCGCATTCAGCCGACCCACTGTCTCAACGAGGGTTGTGTGGGGAGACCGTTATCAAAGGAGGAGCGAAGCAGGACTGCGTCATTAGTAGAATTGTTGACCTAGCCTAGTAGGAGCGCGTGCGGCTGCCTAGCTGCGTCGCATTCATGCATAGTAAATAATTACAGTGATCAGAGACAGGTGGTGGCGCACGCGCGCGCATAGAAATAGACAGGCACATGGCAGTAATTATTTAGCACCGTTATCCCTAATGGGCCGCTTTGCAAAAGCTGTAAAGTAAATATAAGCGTCCTGCGGTTCCTGCCGGGTGCACGCGTCGGACTGCAGTTGCGCATGCGATCGCGTCGCATGCCCAGTGCATGCTTTAGCGCAAGCATTTAAGGTCCAACGATGTGTAGTTGGTGATCTTTCTTATCTCTGATATTAAAAACTGTACATTAAGACTTACTTGGTTAATTTAATAATAATGTTTTACCGTTATACATAACTTATTATAGCAAAATCTTTAAAAAAATGGTGAAAATACACAGCCTTAATTTTAGAGCAAATACGAATATTACGAATATTCTATGTATTGTTTCTAGTTATATGTTTTTTCATCAATTATAGTCTTAAACGTAATGTAATGAGTTAGTTGGTCACTGATAAAGCTTCATTGTTTTATACTAGCTATGCCCCGGGGTTTCACGCGCGTGAGTATCAATACTCCCACAGGAACTCCAAAGTAGCCTTATTTACTCCTTATAACATCAGCTAATTAGCAGTGAAAGTCTCGTCAAAATCGATCCAACCGTTTCGGAGATTCACCCGCGTGAGTTTTGGAATTCTCACAGGAACTTCCAACTTCTCCAAACGTTTCATATGTTCAAATACGCATCGAACAAATATCGCCAGACAGATTGAGTTTAACTTGTGGGTGGGTATCGTTAAGACGACAGATTAGACTGTAAAGAAAAACTAATAAATTGGATCTTTTCGTACAGCATGCAGCGTATGTACCAAGCTGCCTCACTTTGTGGTTACATAGTAGGACCCAGTTTGTCGGTTCGCCCGTTCGCGTCCTGACTTTCCGAAGCCAGCCGGCATCTTAGCAGCCATGGGTTAGAGGTTAAGCGATACTTTATTTTGAATAATTTATATGTCGGGGAGCGATAGACGCTTGCCCTCCGGCTTGTACTATTTATGGTAATGTGGAATATCTCGCATTGCAAATGCGCTCAATGTGTCGCCACCAGAGGGAGTCGCTAGGATAAGCACCAAAAGGAATGTTTCTGTATGTTCAACAACATAAATATTATACTGCTCCTACGTCTATTTTCTTGTAACTTCACAGTGTCAACAATAAAGTAATAACATGTATATTGTTTCTTCAAAATAATGACTAAGAATAACATTGACCACTTTACTGCAATGAAAATATTTATATGCAAGTACCTACTAGCATTTTAGTATACCTAGCTGCACAATTTTTTCCTCTCTTAATTACACGGAATAAGAATAACGATTTCGATTATAATAATTAATATTAGTGTCCTTTGCCTACTTGATTTTTTTATTACCAAAAACAATAAATCTGTTACGTAAATGTAAGTACGTAGAAAGTATTATTTTTAAATATTTGAAATAAGAACAAGTGCTGCAAATTCCTGATTTAATTAAATATAGAACAAGCAACGGCGCGACAGATCGTACGTGTGCACTCAATACTAAATACAAAATCACTCTTGGGAAACGGTCATTAATCAAAATTAATGGAGTTATTATCGCACTCGGACTTTCAAAAAGAATTTATTGTCGACATAAATCAGTCGTAAAGGGCCGTAACGAAGCAGCGAGTGAACTTTCTAGGACCACGCGACCCGGCGCGACTCGATCGGGAGCGAGCTGCAATTATAGAGGTTGATATAAGTACTAGGTATAGGGAATCGGCGTACAAGTTTATAATACATATCTAATGCAGTACCTATACCTGTAGAAATATTTAAACAAAACGGGTCCATCTTTTTATAAACATATTTCAACTTTACGTATAGTCACGAGTTCTAATGTATAGTCACTGGTGACTGGATCGAGCATCCTATTAGTTACTAGCCACACGTTTAACCCTTTGGACTAAAAATAGTGGAAACTTAGAGCTTTTATTACATTGCGTTACTTCGCAATGTATTATAAGTTTTAAGTAGTCATAACATTTTTCCCTATTATGCTAAAAGAAGTTTATAAAAATACACCTAGGACCTCAGACGAAATAAAAAGTCAAGACGGAGCGCTGTGAACAAAAAAGTGAAGCCTACGTAAAACTACGCCTCGGCGTGTACATGCACAGTTACACGCACACACATATAACGAAACTACGCCTTTCCTTGTCAGTCAAGCTATTCCGGCGCGCGGAATGTCACGCTGTGATAATTCCTAATTTTTAAAGAAAAAATACCGAATTGTGTAGTGAAAGGGTGTAAAAACCAATCTTCGAAAAATAAAAAGCAAGATAGAACCAAATTTTTAATAAAGTATAAATTTTATTAATTTATGACAACTTGGAACATAAAACCTCTACAACTTCCACAAGTGTTGCTATTAGTGAGCGTCACAATAGTCCCCGTTTATTGGGTAAGTTAATGTGACGTGGAACGTAATGTAACACGCTCATTTACCTATTTCAATTTTAACTTTTAATTTCCATAAAACTAATGTAAGTGTAAATGGGCGTTAATTTTTATTTTCCATGTTTTATCATAAGTTTAAAACCTATATTTTTAAGGTTCTCGAATATACAACCCAAGTATACAACTTAAAAAAATACTGACTTATCTATTTACTTATCCATTCATCCTTCTAGAACTTAGACAATTTTGGGTAATAAGTTTTCATAGCACGGCAACACTCACTAAATGCCCACATGTTTACGAAACCGGCCTCACTTTTTTGTTGACAGCGCTCCGTCTTGAGTTTTTATTTCGTCAGAACCTAGGACTTTAAAACGTGAATGTTAAAGATTTTGTCTTATATTTTTCAATTACCTTATGACCTCAAAAGAGATTGGTAAAACTTAAAATAACAGTATTGAAACCAAATATTGCGAGCCCAAAGAGTATAATTTCGTTAATAATTCTAAAACAGCTGCCCCCTCCCCCTCCCCCCTCATGATCATCGTTTATTATACAAACGAGAATAGCGAGAACTGGATGTTTCGTAATTATTACCGTTGTGATTTATGGGCGTATCAAGATAACGCTCGGATAAGCAAACTGAGCTGGCACTGAGAGTGAATTTGTACAGAATAGCGAACAATATGACGTGATATTTTTAATAGATAATGATGTTGATGGACGACAGCATCGCTGCGGCGCGGCGCGGCGAGGCGCGGGCCCGCCTCGTGGGAAACAATCATATTTTGGCTCCATCACTGTTTTAGTGTTTTGCAATTTCTTAGTACTTTTTTACTAAAATAAAAACAAATAAAAATAACTTTCTCTTAATCATCATATAACTATAGTTGTCAGTTCAAAAGAGTTCGATTAATAAAATGTTACTGTAAATTAATTTTGATTTTTTTGTTTTTCCGCTTTTGTGTTTGTCGACTTTTTCAGGAAATACTCGCATTACTTATTTATGCTATTGAAAGTTTTATACTAATTAACTTTCATTACTTATTTTCATTAGTAGGTAACTACTAATGAATGAATTAAATTATAATAAACATATTTTTGTACGAGACTAAAATTTGACTGCCATGTACTTTTTCTGTGATTAAATAATAAAGTCATTGCAACTTAGTTCTAAGATCCTGCTGACGATTAAGTGATTGTACCGATCGCTACCTACTTTCATACTTTCTTAGGTTGACATAATTTAAAACCTTATTTTAAGTTTAAAGCCAATTAAGCTCCAGGTATTTTGAAACAGAGTGGTTTGGATAACCACACAAACACAACTCGCATTTAAGCGAGGTGAGGTAGGGGGCGTGTCGATGATGTATTGACGTGTCCCACAGCTCCGGTGACCCGCGCCTCGTTCGCGGATAGCCAATTTACTGAAAGCTCGCGCGGGCCGCGGGTCGAGACACTTTCTACAACCTGCGACACTACGTTTTCATTATCGATGGCTTTTATAATTCAGCTGACATTTCTGTTCCGCACAATTGCGTCTCAAAGGAACATTAATTAAAAATTGATTGTTTTTTCCTCTCAGATTTTTAATATTTTAATGAGTGTCATGCATGTCATATTTCATTTCCGCTGGATTGTTAAGCCTTGGTTTGATTAAAAAAAACCAGGTTGTATACATCTATGTAACTGTTGATCTGTAGGTTTGAACGCGTTTTATATGAAACTATCGGACTGAATCCAAAGAAACTTAAAACTTAAGTACCTACCTACATAGCTTATGTTCAGTATCAATCTTAGGATTCGTTTTATCCCAGCATGTCAGACAGTTTAACTTACGCGCGTACCTACATACATACTTATAATATATACGCATCTTTACGTATAGCTTGTTTTTTACTCGTAAACTTTTATATGAATAATAATATTCGTACCTATATTATATAAACTGTTATTGGCACATATTTACTGCATTTTTTTTCTACTTTCCCCCTCAGACGAAAGTTCTTATTTCGTCTGAACTTTCCCTAAAAAAGTAGCTCTTCTATGTAGTTGTTTATATTTAAGATTTGCTATTTGCGCCGATTTCACCGGCGTGAATTTCATTCCCGTGGGATACCTTTGTTCGGGTATTTAAAGGAGGATGCAATATTCTGGGCTGTCAGCGGCCGCCGGCCATGAATGAAATTAGTTTTAAATGAAAGTACTGTTACACTTTACTACAATGTATTCCATTTAGAAAAAAAAACTATGAATTTATAATGTAAGTGATATAATTCAATATACAATATAATACATATCAATATCACCGTATAGGAAAATTATTTGTGTGTGTTTTGCATTATCCTGTCACCAAAACGTCTCTTACCATCTCTCTCACCTAATAACATCAACACAAAAGCGGCCTGCTCTGGCGCATAACTTTGTTTAGGTAGGTACTTACCTAACCATAGCTTAGCTTTCGTTTTTTACCTTTGTTTTGTTTGGATGGACGTGGACGTACCTAATAAGTCCAAGGTAAAAAAAATATTTGCTTGATGAAACTGCACTCAAAAACTATAAAAGTCATAGCTAAAAGTTTTTATATTTATATTTACATAAGTACCTATAATTAAAATGCAAAAAAAATTAATTATACGAGTGTCTACTAAGTACGTGCATATCACTTAGTACAAAACGGGATATGAAAAAAACATTAAATCAGGATTGTCACTATAGTAGCCAAATAAATTAATTTAAGTTTTTTAAATCGCTCTTCTAATTCTGGCAGTCTCAAGGTTAAATATTTATCTGAGTTACCTATATCTTTTAGATTTTACATGGATATACCTACCTACCTATACCATACCTGTGTCTAATCTACAAGCATGCGTCTGCGATTCTATTGCTAGGTATTATGACATTTGTATTGCCTTATAAATATTTATAAACTTTATTTATTATTGTACCTACCATTCATTTTAAAACTCTCCGAGTCTCGATTGATTTATCTTATTATTAAAATAAAATGGCTATTGTATTTTCACCAACGAGTAATTGCACACCGATATCTGGACCACGACTTTGCATTTTATTCGACTGTGTTTCAAGTGAGTAATCAATTTCTACTCTTAAGGTAAGTGGTTGACAATTTCCGTATTTTTTATATATTTATTAAGAGGAAAGGCGGAGTGCATTTATTCTATTAAAAACCTTCCAAAAGTTCTCTCCTTGGATAACGATATCTGTTAAAAACAAAAATAGATAATTCCTCTTTCCATTCAGCCCACCTTTCCTCGTAGGTAAATTGTTGTATTCTGCCTATTTTTATTATACTTTATTAAAAAGGTACAACCAATTAAATTGAAAACCATTCAAGGTATGTAATCGGATAATATAGATATACGTATTTTGATAGCATTTGAATTTCAAATTCGTAGTGTGTCTTTAACGATCCATATTAATAAAAAATGCTATTGAGAACGTAGATACTAGATATAGTAACAAACAGTAGTCACAATATTGTAGGTATAACTAAAAAGTAATAAAATAGGAACTACTAGTAATAAATGCGCCACCAGCACCGTCAACTACATGTTGCTATGTATATATACGTAATATATTGTATAGTTTTTATAAGTAGGTACTTACTTCACGTTTGGGGCATCCTTACTTATATTATAAATGCGAAAGTGGGTTTGTTTGTTTGTTTGTTACGCTTTCACGTCATAACGGCTCAACCGATCATCGTGAATTTTTGCAAGCGCACGATGTCAGGGGTACAGAAAAGGTAGATATAGGGTACTTTTTATCCCAGAATTCCCCCGGGAACTCCGACATTACCGCGGGTGAAACCGCGTGAAACAGCTAGTTAAGTAAATAAAATAATATGTGGCACGTCGTTTCACGCTAGTGCAACGAGCGGTTGAAGCGAACAGACGCAAAGGCGTTAACACGCAGTGCCGTTCGCGGACAAAGCCGACCTCGCATAATATCGCTCTCGGTTTCTTTATTTGGCATAATGCACCTACACCTTATTAAATGGATTATTATGTTATCGTATTAAAAGCAAACGAGCACACTCTAACAAAGGTGCCCAGTAAAGTTTGAAAGTAGATAAGATTGATTACAAATTGTAGAAATAAAGAAATTTTGATGATGTTAATTATGTTATGTTGAGTATTTATATATTAGAATACCGCCTTCCTACTAGATTATTATTTTCCCTATGTACCCCCATAGTTGTCTGGAAGAGATCGCTCTAAGCGATAAGACCGCCGATTGTGACACTCTGTAGTAAAATTGTTTTTTTTTTATTGTTCATTTGAAGTGTTGTTCAATAAAAAGTTTATTATTATTATTATAACAGTACGGCGCGTAGCTATGCGTAAAATAGTAATCAAAAAACTA
The DNA here is from genome assembly GCA_907165275.2 of Zygaena filipendulae. Classification (NCBI taxonomy): domain Eukaryota; kingdom Metazoa; phylum Arthropoda; class Insecta; order Lepidoptera; family Zygaenidae; genus Zygaena; species Zygaena filipendulae. The sequence goes on from OU015649.1 coordinate 9,475,267, forward strand.
TGACATAACATTACTTAACTGATATGCAGTTTTAAGTATTTTTTTAATAGTAAGCACAGTAGTCAATTAATTTTTACATACGTTAATTGAAAAAACTTCCCGTGATTTCATAATAAATCATTATTTATTATAACGTAGGTATAATATTTTTAAATGATTATTATTTATTGATAATAATTATTCAAAAATTCACTTAATTTGTTTTACCTGTAAACTTAAATAAGCTTCATTACATCATAACTAATGAATGTTTATGGATGAAATAACGACTCTCGCAGAAAATTATTATAACATGATTATGGTTGTTGATAAAATAAACGACTATACGCTTCCCCGAACAGAGAAAGCACTCAAAATAGGAATAAATCATCGCTAAGGCTGTACGTATAGGTACACGTGCGATAAGTTCAACAATGAAATAATACCATGTTGGTTTCAAGAGTTTTGCATGTAACGACAAGGCGACGGGAGACAAGTTCACAGTCGAAAAAGAGCAAAGACTACTTTTAACCAACGACAACCACAGAATGTGGGTAGAGATTGTTCTAGCCACATTCCTATTCCTTTCCTAACACACTAAGTTATTAAGTATATCCATCATCCACCTTTTTTAAAATCGACAATGTATGGGTATAGTATATTTTTAGCATTACAACAATTTAGTAAGAAAAAAGCAGGTCTACTTCATATTTTGTTTTTTTATGAGATACCTAATTAAAAAGTAAGCAATGAATAAATAAATAAATAAAAATAAATAAAAAGTTACAGTTAATGGCAAAAAACAGGTAGGTACCTATTGCATGAACGAACGGTCAAGGTAATCACTAAAATTTCATGGAAGTATTCATCCTTTCTAGTACCCTGCTGGAAATCTACCACCTTCAAATTAAAAATCTGTGGCCATGCACCTAATAAAGTGTTCCGGCAGCCTCACTTGAATGCCAATTCCAGGCTAGGTGTGTTTATAATCTGACCACACCGTCACTTAACATCAAGTGAGCTGCGGTCAAACGCTTTATATCTTTGGAGGCGAGGTTCTGCCTCCGGTGAATTATAATATTTATATTTTGTCAATTTATATGGACGTGTGTATGTGCCTGGGTTCTTTGCATACCTGTCTTATTATTCACCACGCACACTGTTTATTTCACACTTTTTATTCAATGGAATCAATGAGCAATAAAATTACACCTTTGTTCGAATCAGCCATCTTTTATTCACGTTTCATAGTTATGCTACCTATCAATTACAAGTCTACTCATCGTTCACCAATTAACAACTTTCTTTTTTTTTTTTTATCATAGATTCACGTAGTCTGTCAAAAAATCACAACAGATTAAAAATCATTCATAATCTTCAACATCCTCCACACCCGAAAAGAAACACCCAATCAAGTAATCTACAAGTATTACTTTATGGAAAACATTAATAATACAGGAATAAAGTACTTAGACAACTAATCCAGTCTCAACATGTTAGAATCAATTGATATACATAAATTGTAAACACATGTCTGTAAAGTTAAAACTTATCCCTTAGAGGTTCACCAATTATATATACATAATGAACAATTTTTTTTAAATGTCATATTTTTAGGTACCTACCTAATTAAGTCAATACAAAAAAAATATCTAACTCTTACTATTGATTATTTTGAACAAAATCTTATGTCAAAAAAAGGAACCAAAAAACTGCACTAGCAATCAGAAAAATATACAATATAAATCCTAGTATCAGCCGTTAGGTGTACAAAATGTGTGTGTTAAGTGTTTGAAAAAACAGCGCAACCCAAGCAACGACCCCTATTCAAATTAGATACCTACTGGGCAATTTAGTAACCCTTCCTGAACGGGTAGTCTGGGCGGTCCTCGTGTGATCTGAATCAGCTGAACTGACACCCGGGACAGGATCGACGTCGGCAGCGGCGGGCCGCTGCAAACTCTCAGCGGGAACCGCAGGGGTGATCATTGGCTGAGGCAACACAGTTTTAGGGTCGGCGAGCTCCAGTTTGTACAATCGCTGAAAGGGACGTACCTTGTATCCGGTTGATGTCCGCACCTTGGCTGTTCTGGCAATTTCGTCACGACCTGTGAACACCTCCTCCACTATACCCAGTGGCCATCTCACTCTTTTTTCCTCTGACTCCACCAATACCACATCTCCTTTGTTCAGATCATCCCTTTTCTCTTTTCCTCTTTGAACCAGCGTAGTCAGGTATTCTGTTTTGAAACGTTCTCTAAAATCTTCTCTCAATTTTTGTAAGTAGCGTAATCTTATATTTAGACTTTTTGAGTCAACTCTGTCGATATCAGAGACATCTGTCTGTGAGATAGGCTGTAGGAAACAAGATGGCGTCAGCGGCTCCAAAGAGTGTATTCGGCTATCCTCAACATAGGTTAGGGGGCGCGCGTTCATGACGGCTTCACAGTCACACAGCACGGTCTCCAGTTCTTCATAAGTGACCGATGACTTACCTAGAACTCGCTTCAAGAGATCTTTAAGAATTTTAATCAATCGCTCCCAGAATCCACCCCACCATGCAGCAGTAGGCGCGTTGAGTTTCCATTTAATGCGATGTATTGTAGATAGTCGTTGGATTTCATTCCAGTCTAATTCAGATAATGCGTTTTTTGAACCGACAAAGTTAGTGCCATTATCGCTTATCATAATGTTAACTCTTCCTCGGCGCGCAATAAAGCGACGTAAAGTCATGAGGAACGCTTCGGTCGACAGAGATCTAGTCAATTCGAGATGAACGGCCCGATAGACAGCGCAGGTATATAGCACTATCCAACATTTTTCTCCTCCGCGCAAATATAGCGGACCGGCTAAGTCGACGCCTGTAATTTCGAATGGGGCAGAATACTGCGTTCGTTCAGGCGGGAGTGGAGCAGCAGGTGCTTGTAAAGGTTTGGCCCGATGGCGTCTGCATACGCCGCAATTGCTAATGACTGATTTTACCATCTGTCGCGCGCCTATGATCCAGTAGCGCGCGCGCAGATCCGCCATGACGGTGGCGACACCCGCATGCTGCAGCTGCTGGTGTCGCTGCAGCGCTAGGCGTCGTGTGATGCAGCTCGTCGCCGGGAGCACCGCTGGAAACTTCGTGCACTCTGGAATGTCGGTGGTGAGTAACAGTTTAGTTTTAATTTTTATCAGACCATCATCTTCATGACAAATATAGGTAAGTCCTTGTATTTTCTTTTCTATATATTCTCTATTTTCGATCTGAATTAATCTTATTACCCTTTTTTCAGCTTGTTCGAATTCGTCATAGCTTAGTTCACCTTGGATTTTAGTTATATTTCGTATGTTATATACAAATCGAAGCATCCATGCGACGGTTCGAATAATTTTGCTGTATTTTGAAAAATATAAAAGTCTCTTTGACATACTCTCTGTACTTAGGTTGGTATTACAAACAGCCGTCTTCTTCAGTTCGCGATGTGCCTCTGTTTCATCGACGACGGTCGACCTTGGCCATTCCTCGGGTCTCGAGTACAGCCATGTAGGTCCCTCCAACCAGCAAGAAGACAGCAACTGAGCAGCATCGCAGCCACGAGACGCCAAGTCAGCCCAGTTAGATGTGCCTGAAATGTGAGACCAAATATTTATATCAGTGTTTAGTCTGATCTCTTTTACACGGTTTCCAATGTAAGTATTCCAAGGCAGCTCCTTTTTGATCCAGCACAAAGCCACAGCTGAATCAGTCCAGCAATACTCTTTACAATTTGCTTTTAGGTCGCCGCGTGCTTCTACTAGTAACCTGGATCCGATTAATGCCGCTAGTAGTTCCAAACGGGGAATGGTAAGTTTCTCAGGGGGCGCCACTCGCGACCTGGCTGAAACAAGCCTTACAGAAATATTGTCGTTATTTTCAGCTCTTAAATAAACACATGCTGCATAACCATTCTGACTCGCATCACAAAACATGTGCAGCTGCAGCATGCTCCTGTTAAAGTTGTGTATCGTGAGTCGTCGGGGTATCTTGCAATAATTTAAGTTATGTACAGTACCATACCAATCAATGAATTTTTTTCTCAGATCCCCCGGCAGCTCCGCATCCCAGTCCAATTTCCGGCGCCATGCTTCTTGCAGGATCAGGCGAGGTACCAACGTCACGGCTGTGACGAATCCTATAGGGTCATATATTCTTTGAGTTAGCGAAAGTAAATTCCTTTTTGTTATCTTTCCCAACTCACAAACTGGCGGCAGATCTTCAATATTGCAGCTCAGTGTGTCGTCAGCAATGTGCCATCTAAGACCCAGGACTGATACTATCCTATCCCCATCGCCCCCAGCATCAGGGCCTGTCGCCCACTGCCTAAGGTCGAATTTTGCCTGACTCATTATTTCTCTGGATTCTAACTCAAATTTTTTAACATTTTCTACTGTGTCCAGACTCGTCAAGAGATTATCGACGTAAAATGAGTCCGTCAAAATGTCGGCGGTGCTTTTCAGATCCCCGGTCACCTGTCTTAAGTGATGTTGAATGGTGGCTGATAGCAGAAACGGGCTCGATGTCAAGCCAAACACCACCCTACAGTGCCGGTAAGCAACTAGAGAGTTTTCTCCATCCCACCATAAAAATCTCAACATGTCTCTATTCTGAGGTGCAACTGCGACCTGTAGAAAAGCTTTCGCTATATCAGCGGTTACCCCAATGGCCCCTTTCCTAAATCCATTCAACAGTTTTGGAATTTTGTCTATTAAATTTACTCCTTTATCCAAACATGAGTTTAACGACCTGCCCTGCCTGTCCTTAGCTGATGCATCAAAAACAGGTCGAATCCTTGTAGTGGCACTTTTCTCTTTTATAACAGGTCGGTGTGGTAGGTAATGTGAATTTTTTAGCTCCTTTTGGGAATCTGGTACAATCTCTATAATGCCCAGATCGCACCATTCGCTTATAACATTATTGTAGTCCTCATACAAACCATTAGCCTTTAATTTCTTTGTTACCGATTGTAAACGCTTTAATGCCAAATCATAGTTATTAAATAATTCATCATGACCTACCTTCCAAGGAAGCGAAACTTCATACCGACCATCTCTGTTAATCCACACGCTGTCTTCAAACGTGTTCAGCACTTCCTGTTCGTTTTGTGCCTTGGTTTTAATTTCAGTTGGATCACGGATACCTAAAGTTTCTAGGGACCAGAAATTAGACAGGTCTGATGAACAAAACATTGCCACTTGAGTAGCGGGCACCTGTGTGCACAACATGTTTGATACTTTTCCCTGAAGAGTCCATCCCAGCTTAGTTTTTATAGCAATCAATGAATCATGCAACTTGATCATATCACCTGTGAAAACCAATCCCGAAAAATCCGCACCTATAAGTAAACCCACATCATCAGAAGTTCGGCCGTTGTCTGAAAGTGTGATTTTGTGTCTGGTGAGAATGTGCGCCAAGTCTGTGAGTGGATATGTTGGTATATTACGGCATATACATGTCTGTCCTAAGGCTGATAATTTGACAGTAAATTTCCTATCTAAACTAGAAACATTGAAATCATACACATTATATTGTTTTGAAGTTATTTCTAAACCACCAAACAGAGTGTGGGACAAAATTTCATTACCAGTAGGAGCGATGTCAAGCCTGCGCGCAATGTCCTCGCGAATGTAGGATCGCTGTGCTCCACTATCAAACATGGCGCGAATCGTCACCTGCTTCTGCCCGTTGCTGATGATCACTGATGCTGTCTGCAGCAGTGTCGCCGCCGACCTCGCCTCTGTACCTGTGGATGATAAGGTGGTGGTGGTGCTGGAGTCTTCTTCCCTTGTAGCCTCAGGAGTATTCACTTTAAGAGCTTTGCTCTGAAATCTGGGATGATTGGTCGAACTCGCAGGACATTCCTTGCTTCCCTGGGGTTTGGGTCCTGTGCACAAAACAATAGCATGTCGTTGACCACATATTATGCATTTCACAAATGCTTTGCAATATCTGGGATGGTGGCCTCTTTTCAAACATATGCCACAAGCTTTCTTTTCTTTAAGCATTGTTCTCCGTTGCTCAATACTCATTTTTTGCAGTTTATAGCACTCAAGACTATTATGTGTATCCTTGTCACACCATAAACACTTCGTTTGTTTAGGCCCATTATTATTAACCAGTAAGCATCCCGCAGTTGGCTCCATTTTTATGTTATCCACCTCTTCAAAGGTCTTTTTAGCCAATTTTATTCTTTGTTCTGATTCGACTTCTGTTCTCAAGAATGTTAAAAGATCAGATAGTTCATTGGTGAGATTACCATTTTTGTTTTTCGTTCTCTCCCATATCTGCAATAATTCCTGAGGAAGGGCAGATTCAACCATCGGTAACAGGAAGGCTGCAAACTTGTCTTTTGCTACGCCTAGTATCTCCAGGGCTCTTAATTGTGCGCTCAATTTATCATACAGATTAACAATATTACTTATGTCACTTTTATTGATCATACCTAACATTTCACGGACATAAACCTGTATAAGTAATTCTTCCCGTGCATATCTGGCCTTTAATTGACTAAGACAATCTTCATAAGCTGCTGGGGTGAAACTCTCTACTAAATTTCTTGGCTCTGACCCCATTTTCATTGCTTGCAGCAGATATTGGTATTTGTCCTGGGAATCAATCTGAACATCATCATTAATCTTTTTAAATTGACCCCAAAAGGGTAACCAATTCTTGAGGTCCCCATCAAAGATTGTAAATTGTAAAGTAGGTAGTTTAAAATTACGTTTTTCTCGAACTTTCTCCTTGGTAATTTTCTTACTATTATATTTTGATTCCAGTGTGAGCCATCGTGATTTATATTCTAATGCGTTCTCAATTTCTTTTTCGATATTCGTTTCACTAGCGTCGCGTTGACTTTTCCGTAATTCTCTCTCTAATTCAAGCAACTGATGGTGCAATTCTTGCACCTTGAAGAATTGAGTTGTAATATTTAACGGAATATCACTCTCTTTGCAAGCGTCCAGCAAAATTTCTAGCAAGTTGGCATTTTTTGTGAATAGCCCACGTGTTATCTTTCGTTCCCGATCGATTGCTTTGTTGGAACCAATTTTTTCCTCGGTCGCCATATTTGGAGGCGAGGTTCTGCCTCCGGTGAATTATAATATTTATATTTTGTCAATTTATATGGACGTGTGTATGTGCCTGGGTTCTTTGCATACCTGTCTTATTATTCACCACGCACACTGTTTATTTCACACTTTTTATTCAATGGAATCAATGAGCAATAAAATTACACCTTTGTTCGAATCAGCCATCTTTTATTCACGTTTCATAGTTATGCTACCTATCAATTACAAGTCTACTCATCGTTCACCAATTAACAACTTTCTTTTTTTTTTTTTATCATAGATTCACGTAGTCTGTCAAAAAATCACAACAGATTAAAAATCATTCATAATCTTCAACAATATCCTACAATAAAAAAGCGCATATAATTTTTCACAACTATTCCATTCTATCAAAATTCGCGGTCCAAATTGAACTTTATTTATCAATAGAAAAAACCGAAATGGTAGCAATAATCACAGTAAAATTTGCAAAATGATATCTTGCGGCGAATTTGTGACAAAGCTCGCTGATGCTACACGAACGCGATATTCACGACGAATCAATATGTGTTTGCAAAGAAATGACCGATAAATTTGTGCTGTCAATAAAGATATCGATCAAAATTATAGGGTTCCGATGATTTAACAAATATGAATGGCTCGCCAGCACGGAGCGCACGGGGTGGCCGAGCGATGGCACTTCCGCGAAGCAGTTGTGTTAAAACTCTTTATCCATCATTGAACTCGTCCTTCAAACTCAACCCAATTATTACAAGAATTGAGTTGTTCGTTTGTATTATTCAATTAAAATCAAGAATACTATATTTGTAAAACTGTTTAATGAAGATATCGCTAAAAACAGCAAGAGACGGTATATAATGTGTTTAAAAATCTCAAGTGATGGACTCGAATCAAGTTCGTTGTTGGAGTTGTGATATGAATCTGTGTAAAACATAAAATTACTTCAAATTATATTATATTAATACAAAGAGAATTATAAATTAAATATTTTTCTACTTTTTAACTTGTATACCATGATCTGCTGGCTCTCAAACGTTTTTTTTTGAACCCAAAATCGATGTGGGGGAGTTGTGCACCTAACTCGTAACTCGTAAAGTTCTGGCCTCCATGTTTAATATTTTTGTCATTTTTATCATTATCTGCTGGTTCCCGAATGTGAGTTCTGAATTCGGATCAAGTCATATGTTGGAGTTCTGATCTATGACAAACTTAATAAGCTTTCAAGTTATAATTGAAATAATTAAAATCATATTTTTTTACTTTTCAACTATTTTACCATCCGTTGACCTTTCTTATAGCTTAAGACTGCTAGAACTATCAGGAACTGTAGAACACTGCAGCTTTATGACAACAGAAATCACATTATTTTTTTATCTACTGGACAAAGATCTGCTTAGTTTATTTATATTATAAACTTTCAGTGCAACCTTATCTTAAATTATACAATTATTATTGGTTATAAGAAACAAAACCATTATAAATGAAAGTTATGAAGTTTTTAAATATTTAAATAGGAAAGTTAGAATTGCGTTGAGCGAGAGTTTACAATGGATTTAAACATACAAAAAAATGATAGACAAGCAAGAGTGTGCGCACAATGGATGGCACGGCACCGGCCACCCCAGCCGCGTGCGTTACTCTCGATAAAAAGTTGACACGAGTCTCATTAACGCCTTGCGCAAGCTCGAAAGTGGCCCTTGAGGCACTCGTTGCCAGAGACAAGCAACGCAAATTACTTTGGCACCGTTTGACGGCGGGAAATTTCATTACCACGAGCACATATCATTATTATCTTGCCGCCAATCTACATATTTTACCCGGTAATAAATGCGCGGGTTTCACTTTCGGACACTGGTTTTCCAATATGACCCAACTTTATAAATTTGCTACGGCGCAACTCTCACGAAGGGCGCGCTATAGTTTTAAGTGAATTTCTTTTTGACCTCATGCCTCAACATGCACGCAGTTCCAAGGTGTTGTCCGCAATTACTTGTACAATGATAATATGTAATTTCGAAGAAAAAATGGCATACTATAAACTGACATTTGCGGGAGTTGGTATACATAAATTTAATTTTAATTACAAAGTGTTAAACTGTTTGTATACAATACAATAAATCTACTTTATTGCACCAAAGATTTTTACAGTAGGTATTTATGGAAATTACATATATAGCATAAAGGCGGCCTTATTGCTAGAAGCAAATTTTTCAAGGCAACCTTGACGTGATAAAACGTTGTACACATCAAAAGTGTCTAGGGATCAAGAACATTTTTTGCTATAAAACGAAACTCAATTAATTTAAATCTAATTTAATCTTCTGGACTGGCCGCCTACCTTATTTTCCATATCTAAATTAACAACTCATCCCCACATTTTAAATAAATTAAGAAAAATTTAATTTTTTGTAAGATGTGAGAAATTGAACCAATTCCAAGTCGACAATAAAATGGCAAAAAAGGCAAAAACAGGGGATTTTGAAACTTTTATTGTAATGACTAAACAAATTAATACTCTGTGTTCCTTTCATTGATACAAATCACAGATCCGCAGCGATTTGGCATGCTTAAAATCAGTTCATCAAAATCTCTTTGAGGAATGGCTACCCACGTTCTTTGTAACAAGTCAAAAAGTTGTTGTGGGGTATTTACGGCGTCCATACTCGGCAGAGCTCTTCTTTGGAGTATGCTCCCATGCGTGCTCAATAGGATTTAAGTCTGGTGATTGAGCAGGCCACGGCACAACGTTGATATCAGCATTGGCAAGAGTGCGTGTTACGACTCCAGCAGTGTGTGGACGTGCATTGTCGTGCATGAGTTGAAACGAATCACCCAACTGGCTTCGCAAAGGGATAATTACGTCTGAAATAATCCTCGTCACATAAATCTGAGCATTAAGGTTGCCCCTGATCCAAATGAGATGACAGAATTTCAATCGTTCTTGACGTTCAGGGCTTCTTCAAACTAATGTACGTCTTGTATTCGACCTCATACCGAAACGAGATTTATCGGAAAAGCAAAAACCACACCAGTCTTCTTCTTCCCAATTACTGTGTTCGCGAGCCCAAAAAAGTAGTTACCAACACAAATTGTATCTATGGTGGCATGGTGTACCTATGTGCCTATATGAATTAAATAATTATGCACCCGTGCAAAGTCGGGGCGAGTCGCTGTATCGGTCGTATATTCGCATGTTCGTTTATTGGTAAATCTTGAAACTTTCCTGTAAAACCATGTCAAAAATTATTATAATTAGGTGCATAAGTTGTAAATGTTAAACCTAAGATTTGCTCTATATACTAAATGTTTCTAGGTAAAGGTCACTAAGTTTTTCTTTTACACACAGTTATATGATAAAACAAATATAAAATCTATAAAAACGTGCCATGAATAAAACAGGAAAACATTTTTCGGTTTATAAAAAGACATGGCCATAATTTTGATCTAACTATTTTTATGGCCCGAAACTTTTTAGGTTGAGACTTGACTTTTTTCTCATTTTCGTACGAGTATAGCAATAAAAGAGCTCGTATAGGGATGTGTAGGTGTTCAGTTTTCAGTAACCACATACAAGCGCCTCATAACTCATTAGGTGCGTCAAGTGATGGACATATTATGCAACTCTATAGTTAGTTTATCTACATGGCATTGTTACTCTTAGTCATGATTTTCCATTTATATTTATAATATTAACAGTATTTATATAGATAGCAAATATAGCACAAATCCTTCACATGTTATATACTAAATGCCATAAAAATCAGCAATAATAAATCAGCAAACCAATATGCAGCTGTGGTGGAAACAAACATATATGCACACGCAAATTTTTGCATTTTTAAAATTGTATAAGCTTGAAATTATTTTCCAATTCGGTTGCCTAATCGAACTCGTTAAGCTCTTGAGTGGCCAGACAGGGTAATGACAGCAATACGCCCATTGTAATCACTGGCGCGTGATTCGCGCCTACCCTGCGCCGGTCGCGGTCCGTGTCGCGCTTAAAATCATTCTGAATTAATATTTTCAGAAATTATCAAACTCCTCACACGTTTCTCTCGTCGCGTCGCCCGCTGAGAGTATCATTATGTTAAGTGAAGCCTGTGATTACTGTCACGGGCCAGTGAGCAAAGTATGTAGAGCAAAGGACAGTTATATTTATTATGTATATTAATGAGTAAGTGTCTACTTATTGATAAAATGCACATGAAATTGATGAACAGAACCAATAATTAAAATTGATAATATTTAAAGATCTCTGTATTGATACTTAAAAGATAAATATACCTAATGGAGGTCTTAACTAGAGTAGGTACCAAACACATCTATTATTTCTGCCCCTCTAGCCAAATTGACATTCTACAATCGTTAACGCATAAAAAACTAGGTAAGTGACGAATGGTCAAGTCACTTGGTCACGTAAAATTATTCAATCAAAACTATAGTTTTGATTGATCACGTGACCTAACAATTCCGTTCCTTATTTTTCTATGCGTTATAACGGTGCGTACGAACTATGTAACATGTTAGATAACTTGTTTATATAACACGTCCACATTATGTAACCTTGTTATTCAACATTGCAACATAAAACAATACTGTACAAGTGTACACATTAGAATTACAACGCAATATAACAATGTTATATAACCATTACCGTTTCTTGTTCTTCAGTCCATATGCTATACACAGTGTCGTCGCTGAGAGGACGTTTTACTCGCTACGGCAGTGACTGTTGTACTTTTAAATAACAAAAGAAAATCAAAAAACTAACCTAACTAACATGTTATTATATCATTTTAGTGTCCACATTACCTGAAACATGTTATATAACAATATATGTTATATTATGCAATATGCTGAGCTGGGCACCCTCAGCATATTGCATATGGCTTAAATAATTTTAAAATTAGAATTTTTTTGTTATTATTGTTGTTTTACTGTTTTATTTAAGTAATTTATTTTATTATACGCCTACCTACCGAGAGAGTGAAGACAAGGGTGTACTTCGGACAATAGCCATAAAAGATAGATATATCTATCAAACATTGAGTAAACATATAGATATAATAGTGCTGTGTTATAAACGTAAAGAATCACGTTTATAATGATCACTTTCTTAAAATTACCATTTTCCTAAAACGCCTTCTTTCTTAACGGACCATTTTCTTAAAACGCCCACTTTCCTAAAATGACAACTTGACCTAACCTATTGCACACGATAAAAGCTTAATATACATATTTGATTGACATTTTGTAGTAATGTGATTTTGCAGACGTTAAGTGTTTTCATTGAATCTGGCGACTTTATTCAAATAGATAGATCATTTCCATTAAATGTTTCCTAATTTGTTTTCAGTGTGACTGACATGACTACCAATGTTCGCGGCGTCAACTCATTTTCGTTCTGGACTATCAGACAGGCGATGTAGCTGTCATCGTGGCCTTGCCGCGTGAACAATTTCGAGATGCCGACAGTTATTATTCCACGTCACCGAAAAATTTAAACTATGATACGATAAACTCGAAGTGTAATGTGATAAAAACACCGCCGTCAAGTCGAGGCAGGCTGAGCAGGATGCGACGTCGTCGTCGCAATGATATTACCGTAGGTATCATTTGTAGATATGCGTCTTTGCCACTTGGAATCTTTGCAACTGATAGCCTATTATGTAACTTTTGTTGCTATCATATTTCAGTTTCAATCGGAAAAATTGTGATTTTGTGATTGATTAATCATGTTTAGACAGCTTCAACTATTGAAGTATGTTTATTTTGGTTGATTGCTACATATTGTAGGTGTCGAAACGTGCATATTGTCATCGCAAAACCAACATGTTTTTGATTGCAACCAAAAAATGATAGATGTAAAAGATACGTAATAGGGCCCCTGAGCTTAGTTTTGCGTATCTTTAATGGAATTTGCTGCGGGTTTTAATTACATGCTAACTTTTTTGCGCCTAGATTTAAAACCTAAAGATTCTTATTGACTCGGCTCATTTTTTTGTAGATACCCACCTACCGTTTTTGACTTTGCATCAGTATTGAATAAATAGCTATCTAGCTCTTTTAATTTTAATATCATTGTTTTAACATATTCTCGATGGCCAACGTGGCTAGGGTATCCAAAATTAATTAATGTATTTGTGTGTCCAGCAAAGTATGGGAAGGCAAGAAATGCAATCAGACATCAGATTTAACAATAGTTTTTATAATAGCTGGTTCCCCACCCCCCTCACTTGAGTTTGGAATTCCTTCACTTGAGTTTGGAAAAATATCTAACTGAATTGCAACCGCGTTTTCAGCTGCATGAACTCAGATATTTTCGCGGGAGCTCTTTGTTGTGAAATAAAAAGTATCCTATGTCACTTAAGCAGGTACACTGTAGGTAGTTTCCTGTCAGTAAAAAACTCTGTTAGTGTAAATGTTTTATTCAAGCGTATATTAGTACATATTATGTATAATGCTTAACAAGTATTGAAACAATTAAAATATAATCAAAAAATAATACAGTAATAACTTTATATCTAACAATCCCCGAAAGTCTAGTTTAATAGTATGAAACGTGTCAAACACTTCTTGCGGAACGCATCTTTCAAGCTTCTAATGTAAAAGGGACCTCCTGACTCTCGCGAACGGTCGGCAACCCTAAATATAGAGTATGATTCGTCGGTGAACCCGTAGGGTACTATACATGTACGACATTTGTGTAATCGAGAGTTGCGAATCGGTTGCGCTTTATTTTTTACCAGAAAATCGCGTGTCGAACTTTAATTACCTACCATAAGGTGTCAATTCGAAAACAGTGGTAGGTAAGTACACCGTACAGAGAAAAATACTTATTTTAACAAACATTCCATGTTTTACACTTAACTCTCATTATTGCGAGTTTTCAACATTGTAAGACTCGAATCGTAATATATTTTATGTGGTAATGTTTTTGAAGTTTTTAATAATGTTAATTAAATTAAATAGCTGAACGTGCAGGCTATTGTATTTAAATTTAAATTGTACATGCTCATTAAATCATTTTTATATCATTAGTTCGAGTGTGAGACAAGTTGACAACGCGGGAATCAAACGGTGGACGTTATCAGTAGTATCTGTAGACGGCTACCACGTTTCTCACCTCGAGCTAGCACCTCCGCTGCTCCGTGTTGGCCTACCTCGACGCGACGTCGTATCGCCCACAATCACGCCCGTTGCTCTACTACCCGATCTTTTCAGATTAAATCAAATGTCTATCGCGGCCGTGTTGGCTCGAAGAACTTTTGTTCTTCCGTGTCAATATTTTTGCGTTTTAAATTTTCCGAGAAACATACTCTTATTAGAACTTTTAATCTCATATTTTTTCTTTTTTTATGTAAGTAGTAAAAATATATGTAGATAGCGTAAGAAAAATACTGATAAATGACAGAGAAAATCTTAAAAAAAATGCGGTCATTCACAGCTTTTACATAATTATTGTGCCCGTGCATGCATCTGACAGTAGTAGGTATACAAAGGAATCAAATAATGAATTATGAATATTGTATATTTTATAGCATACCTATTTTCATTAAAAAAGTTCATCGATTACTAAATACCCTGATAACCTTACACCTTACCAAATAGATGAAACTTTTAAAATGTTAACTTTCTGATAAATATTTTACAGGCGTCAATATACTCAGTAGGCTAGATAGATATTTATCAGAAAGATACCGATATTGTTTATAATAAAGCAACAATAACACATTATCTTTATCATTATTTTAGTAAGTTAGATCCTCCAACAATTCTCTGATATCTGAGGGGCTATTATGTAACTTTTGTTTTTATAATTTTTCGGTTGCTATCAGAAAAATTGTGGTTTTGCGATTACAATGTGCACGTTTTGACACCTACAATTTCTAGCAATCAACCAAAATCAACATACTTCAAAAGTTATAGCTGTCTAAACAAGATTATTTAATCACAACACCGCTATTTTTCTAATTGAAACTGAAATATTATGATTGCAACAGAAATTACATAATAGCCCTACTGGAATCTATTCGTAAATTATTTTAATAAATTTCGAGAAGTCATAATAGTTTATGCTCAAGAAATTATTAAGTTCTTTATTCAGTACCCACCTATTGTGTCGGTGGTAGATACCTACTTAAGTGGTTAACTGTTAAGTTTGTATTGGTTAGGTATAGGTACTCAAGTTAATTGAATATATTTACCATTTCCAAAACGGTTCTCAACGGGTTTAAGACGTTGCATGGTACCTAAGTATTATCTGGGAATATGACATTTAATTGGCGGTGCCTAGTATCTAGGTCGATCACTCGAGCGGTAACATCTAGACATTAGATTCTAGAATCTAGATTGACTAAGCCATTTTATTAGTCTAATCCTAATTCAATATCAAATTTTATATGCACGTAGCTATAATTTTGTAGTAGCTCGCTTTGATCTAATTGGCTCATATTTGACAAGGCAAAATAAAATTCGCAGACAGACACTTTCACTCAGCTAATTCTTTATAATGTAACCTCTACCTTATCGAACAGGCTGATAACATAATGTCAACATATCTTGTTTTATACGCCGCAGACAATTTGTGTAATCCGTCTGTTTCCAAACGTCTGCAACATGCAGTTTACAAGTTTTGTGTATAATCCGGGCAGCGAACATTAGGTAGGTAGTATGTACTCAGTTCTACGGTACAATTTATTTTCTAAATAGCTGCGCCCCACGGTTTCACCCGCGTGAGTTTCGGATTTACTTCTTAAACCTTCCCTAAACTTCCACAAATATTTCAAGATCAAAATTAACCAAACCGGTCCAGCAACTCGAGTCTTGCGAGACAAACGTACAGAATTTCATTTTTATATTTGTGTGTGTCTCAGTGTTTTATATGTGTGTATTTCAGATTTTTCCCATCATTTTTAATAGTAACTTAGATATTAATTGCAAAAAGTTGAAATGCTCGTTAATATAAAACTAATGGTGTTTGTAAATTTACGTACTATTAAAAACACTGCGTGCGACAAATATAACGTTTTATTACACTAACGTATTAGTTTTTATTTTTAAACACTTTCACATAGATCTCGCATCAAATACATATTTACTAAGAATAGTATTATAATATTACATATATTTGCATAACTAAGTGAAGATAATACTGGTAATAAACGATGCTGCTTTTCTTTGCTTATTATGTACATACCTACACACCTATACTTGCTCAGATATTTTTTTGATCTATTGTAACTAGTAGAATCATCTTAAAGGTCATAATATAGTTCCGTAACGATTAATTGCAGGACTTGTGTATCCGTGATGTGTATATATTTTAAGTTCTTCACATAACGCTTCTAGGAAAAATATCGGGCACTTGCATAACAGGCTTATAAGAGCACATTATTAAATTAGGAATAAACTTTAGTTCAATACTTTTAAGTCCGGTTTCTACCAAAGAGGATTGTTCTTCTCTTCTCCTTATTTCTCCGACGACTGACTATCTCCGTTTTAGCGTAGATACACCAGACCTAGGGCTCCTTTTTACAACTAAGTACCTATAAAGACTGTCGACGTGTCTATAAAATTGACAATTTTTCAAAATTATCATAACAAACATAAGTTCAAAACAAATTATCAAAAATACTTTGTTTTCATAAAACATTCACAGTATAGCTCATTTGGGAAACTACGTCATATCTTTTCGTCGCCACTACCGCAATGTCTGAAGAGTAGAGTGTTCAATCAATGCGTCCTACCCGTCATGACATATGGAGCCGAGACGTGGAACATGACGGTCGGGCTGGCCCACCGACTGCACGTCGCTCAGCGAGCTATGGAAAGATCTATGCTCGGTATTTCGCTGCGGGATAGAATCCGTAACGAAATCATCCGGCAGAGGACCAAAAATGTAGACATCATCCAGAAGTGTAGCAAGCTGCAGTGGCAGTGGGTTAGTCACATCTGTCGCAGAACCGATAAGCGTTGGAGTAGACGGGTTCTGGAATGGAAAGCACGTCTCGGTAAGCGTAGTGGTGGACGCCCCCCAGCCAGATGGAGCGATGACCTGAGGAAGGTTGTCGGGTTCGTAGTAGTGGATGGATTTCCTCATCCATCCACTACGGCCACTTCGCTGGTAGTGGCTGGATGAGGAAAGCGGGAGATCGTGTACTGTGGCGTGCCCTTGGGGAGGCCTAAGTCCAGCAGTGGACTGCAATAGGCTGATTGATTGATTGATTAACAGTACACAGATCAATAATTATAGATATTACTAGCTGTGCCCCGCGGTTTCACCCGCGTGTGTTTCTGAATTCCCGCATGAACTTCAAACTTCTTCTGTTATTCTTCTCCTTACAATAACAAACACAACGAAAAAAGAATTAGCTAAATTGGTCCAGCCATTCACGCATGATGCTGTAACCAAGGCAAATAGGGATGACGCGATTCTTTATCTTTAAATTGGCATGACTTTTTTATTTATGAATCGATTGACATGAAACAAATGTTAAGTTAAGCATACCACAATAATTAATGAAAACTTCATCTAAATCGGATAAGCCATTTCTGAGATTAACGTGTACCAACGCACAGACAAACAGACAAAAATTCTAACAATTATTGTATGGAGTGCTATTGCGTAGATAAAATTCCCAATAATATTTTTACTCATATATCTTCTAGGTACCTACAGACAGCGATCCGTTACATTTTTATTATATTTATAGATGTAGAGAGTTATGGAGCATACCTACACGCTTTCAATTTTTCAAGGTCGCCTGCGTAACATACCTGACTAGATGTTCGCAATCATAAAATTATGTAAAATTCAAATTGCTAACACAAAAGCAGATTGTATCAATACCTACATATTATCATTTATATCCATTTGCAGTTGAATGAAAATAATTAATTGTCTAATAATATGTATAATTTTATTTCAATATTACTTAGATTAAGATTAGATATACATAGATTAGATTATCGATTTTGTACATAGAATTAATGATTTTGAAAGCATTGGCATCCTTTTAACTATTAACTCTGCTCGTTACAAAACTTTTGGTCAAATCTTATCATCTATTATTCTGGGGGCACGGCAGTGCCCCCGCCAAGACGAGTCAAGCGAAGCGGAGGCACTACCTATTTTTCTCGAAGGGCTTCGTCGTTTTTTTGAACCCATTAACTTGGGTTTGGATTATACCAGATAAACAAAATTCTCGGGATATGTTGTTAACAGTAGACTTATTAAACATATAAAGTTTTAATAGCATAGCTCTTATACTTTAAATTTTATTGATGTCTATTAAACCCTGATTTCGTCACTGACTCACTGATGATCATCAAAATTCTTAGGCTATTTTCTAATGTCCTAAAAAGCTGTAATTTGGTACATAAGCTAGTATTAGTACACAAACAACAAAAAAATTATAAAACTTGTAGATTTCATCCCCAAACCCCGTAAACTAGGGGATGGAAGTTTGTATGAGAATTCCGCAATTTTGACTTACAAAAAGAAATGAAATCCCACCAAAAACATTTTCATGTAAAATGAGGCCAAGACGAGACCATATGACGGGCACTGTCAAAAAGTTATCAGTTCTCATGTAGAGCCAAGCTTATAACTCTACACACCCTAACTCTACAAGGCCTTACTTCTCAAACTCTAAACCTTAGTCAGAATATGTGGCTAAAATCTTTGTACTTTTTATCTACAATTTTAAACCTAAGCTTGACGTTTTTCAAAAACATAAGAACAATATATTAGATATTAAAATATTAATGGTAACCAGGTTTCTATTTAAGGCAATAGATTTGTATTATGCCCCTCTATAAAATGTCTTTAAAGCAATATAAATACCTATAAAGAATAAAGATTTTTAAGGAAAATGAGAGTGTTCGAAGTCGAACTCGTATAACTGGAATGATACACAATAATTTTAATAGAACATCGTTTTGTACGAGAATAATTCAGCAGACGCTCGTAGTATCGTGATCAATTCTGCCGACGGCCTTCTACTCGGATCGTACATAATTACGTATTATATTTGGAAGCAGATAAGCAATAACACGTTAACTCACAAAATAAAGTTATTGATACAGAACGATTTATTGAGAGTTAGAGAACGTTTTTTTTTAATTATGTGTTTACCTTAATAAATTGTTCAAATATGTAACAAAATGTTGAACATAAAAATGTTGACACATAGTGGCGCTATAATATTAAAACACGATTTACTCAAAATTTCTCCAGTGTGGGTTAACACATTATTGCTTATAAATGTCCATTTATACTAACTGTTTCCCGAGGTTTCACCCGCGTTAATTTCGGAGATAAATTACCCTATATCCTTTTCTGTATCTACCCCTGACAATGGTAGTAAGCAAAGTTTAATTCAGTTTCACCCCCGTTAACTTGAGTTCCCGCGGGAATTTCAGGTTCTTCTCCCCTGACAACGTGCATACAACATTATATTAAGATTGTTTGAGCCGATAAGGCGTGAAAGCGTAACAAACAAACAAACCCACTTTGTATTTATAAATAGGTAGATAGTAATGAATAAAATTGTCATGGAAAAGCATTCTCCTTCTTTTAAATTGGCAATAAGGTTTCTTATGGCCCATTGTTTTATGTAGGGAATCGTTGGATTTTAAACATAGTAAAATTCTTCCATAAAATGATAATATATACCTCTCAAAAGCGGTATGGCAGTAAAAAATCCAAACTAAATTTTTATTACAACAAGGTTCATTTCACTAGGTACTCGTATCATCATCCACTGTGTTGATTAATGGCGGTTCCCTCATTTTAAAACTTATAAAAATTTGAACGTATTTCACATTATGTATAAAATAATTACATTTATAAAATTTTATCAACGTCTCGCTTGGCTTTTATTTTTATAAGTAAATCATTTCTTAAACTCTAAACTTACATTAATCGATCGCTATTTGGAAATTTACGGTACCTACGCTCGCACGCCAAAATGGACTAAAATCCACAAATCAGCCTGCATTCGGAAATTGCTATCTAGCATTATTTCGACGCCATTAATTACGATTGAATAATAAAGTATCTTAATATCATAAAATATTATCCGAGGACACCGTATCTCCAAAACATTCTCGCAGGTACTTATACGATATTAGGCATAATGTGCCGATACCGATGCATTGTTACGGTGCGTGGGCCGTTCTCTATTGTGCTCCGATTTTTGAACGCTCTTGAGATTCAAATTAGATAGGTACCTATTATACCTGCGGATGTTGTTTCGATACAGTTTTGAAATTACAATCATTTGTAATGCGATTTCAAATTCCATGGATTGCGAAATACCGAAATCAATATCGCTTGCATGCAACCGCCTTAGTGTATAGTAACTAAAATATAGGTATGATATCCGAGAAATTTACTTAAAATAAACAGCGGGAGGTGGGGGGGGGATCCAACAAAAGCAAAGGTTCTTACTTTTTGTGGTTATATAAAATTCAATTAATATATTATCATGGGTTTTATTTTCACTATCAATACTCAACGCAAATATACACATTAATACAATAACCTATTTAACGGAACCTCATTATCGTCTAAAGAAAACTGACTGACATGCGCGTTATCAATTGAATGTTTGTTACGTGTAAGAAATTGTTCACAGACTTAAAAAACTTATTAGAAAGTCAAATATTGGACAATTATTTCTATGTGCACACGCAAATTACGTGGTGATCTTATGCCGTCCGAAGAGGTGTCAATCTGTGTTGGGAACCGCCTGCGGGCGTAGCATCGCGGCCGCAACCAGCTCGTTACAAAGAGACTCGTCACTACAATAATGGATATAACGACATTTTGCCACGCTTAACGAGTAATTCAACCAATTACTTTAGCTGTATAATAAAAAACTATATTAGTTACCATGTTTAGATTTTTAGTGTCCCCATTTGCTAGGCCACAAATAACCCTAAACCTAATCGTGTGTGGCCGATAAGACCACGCGAGGCCAGTGCGTACCTATTGGTAGAGTTCACACAATATGCTCTGAATGTAAACCGAGAACTATTCTTACGCGCGATCAAACCAAATGGGATTAAAATTTTGTTATTTTTGACACATGCATGAAGTTTATGCCAAAATATTAGTACGTGTCAATGACCAATTCAAATATTTCGCTACGAGCGGCTTACGCGGCAACCTATATTAAAATATGGTGCGATCGATTCGGAAGTCGATTCTGAGAAAACTGCTTTCTAGTTTTCAGTTAATTCATTAACACGTTGTATAAGTGTACAGTGAAAAAAGGTTTACGATATATGTAATTAATGAGCGATGCTTACAATAAGAATAAACTAATTTTATTTCAGTAGATATATATACTATGTATGAAATGGATATATACCTAGTAGATATATAACTTATTCAATATCAATATAACTTACATAAAAAACAGTTATTTAAATTTTTCTCTGTCTGTCTGTCTGTTTGTTCCGGCTGATCTCTGAAACGGCTGGACCGATTTTAACGGGACTTTTACCGGCAGATCACTGATTTTATAAAGAGTAACTTAGGCTATTTTTATTTTAGAAAAAAATTGTTCCCGCGGGACATCCGAAAGTCACGTGGGTGAAATCGCGAGGCACAGCTAGTAGTTATTATGATCGGTAGGTACTAGCCGCGTTTCCCGCGTTTGCGATGAAATGGAATTTACGTAAGATTTTCTTAATATGAAACCTAAAAAAACCTTCCTTTAAGGTACTGTATAAGGTATAGATACCTTAGGTATATTTATTTACTAAATTTAACATTTCTAAGCTTCAGCGACCTACCCAATACTGTTTCAGATTTCCCGTACGTTAAAAAAGGCATCATGTTTACAAGCTACAGTTTTCAGGGATTCCTTCCTCGTGAATTTCAGAATTCTCTCGTAAACTAATCAGACTAAAAAGTTTTCTGTAGATATCGTATGTTGATCTAGAGCGTAAGCTAGTAAGTTTCATTTGAATCCAAACAGCAGATTTTTCGTTACCCAACCCTTGTTAGTTGTTGTGGTGCTTATACATCGAAAATCGGTACAATATTCTATTGAGGTAAACGTTTTGTCGTGTTGCTCGCAAATATAAAACAAAACGTGAGTTTTAGAATATGACCCTTTAAATTAACGAATAGAAAATTTGTCTGATTGACAAAGCCGTTTGAAAATGGACGAATTAGATACTTCCTATGTTTAATTAAGCTTTTATTCAGGTTTTATGGAAGAA
This sequence comes from Zygaena filipendulae, assembly GCA_907165275.2. Classification (NCBI taxonomy): domain Eukaryota; kingdom Metazoa; phylum Arthropoda; class Insecta; order Lepidoptera; family Zygaenidae; genus Zygaena; species Zygaena filipendulae. The sequence continues at coordinate 9,497,575 of OU015649.1, forward strand.
AATTCCAAATTTTTATATAAAATCAGGTGAGTGGACTAAGAAACTTTAGACTGTCGGTTACATAAGAGGATCATTTTATTTACAATACAGTGCAAATAATATTATGAATTATTGCATCTTTAACTGTACAATAATTACTCGCATCAATCTTCATTAACACTGGGGCGTCTTGCGAGTTATTTTACACATTAAGACGTACATACATACATACATACGCACGTGAAAGTTGCAACATCGTTGACCATCGTAAAGCCTCAAGCGGGCAGAGCTTGCGAGCCAACATAAATAGTACATGACGTGTGGAATCTATTGTAATTAATGTGCATGTACGCTAACGATAACAATTACGTTAACATGTGAACCGCCGTTAACAAACAGTGATGGTTATGTTTAACTTGAATATTATACATATATTAATAAATTATATAACAATATTAAGTGGAAATAATATACTTACAATTTATCAGCACAAATACTTGTGTAGGAATCAATAAATACCGAGTTGAGTTTGTATATTTTTTCTACATACTAACCTATTTTCCGTTCTAGAAAGGTATGCGTATTTGACCTATAGGTAATAATAATAACAATTCGTGAATATTACTACACAGCACTCCATCTAGTTCCAAATAAAGTTAAGCTTATACCTACTAGTTTCATAAGCGTATAGCAAAAGTATCAGATAACTGTTAAAATACTAATATGCTTCTTATAAATACTTATTAAATACCTACTTATACCTAAGTCATTCTCATTTATAATACAGAATCAGGGGATCAAACCCGTGACACCTGGCACAGCAGTCAGATTCGCGAACTACTAGTCCAACCGTGCTGCAAAGATGTCCGCCTAAAAGCTTTAAATCCTATTTGCATGATGAAGAAGTAGAGTAGTAGTATCTTTACCATAATATTTTGATAGAGTTGTTATAGGAGTACCAGTTGTTATCATTTAAATAATCAAATTTAAATGTAATAGTAGGTGTTTATTTTTAAACCTAAAGTACGTACCTACTCTCTCAATAGTATGAAAATTATAATTTATCGTCAACGACATGTCAATGTAGAGTCGCTTAACGTGAGATTGGAACACTCTGTTACGCTGTTTACGATGAACCACGTCAAACAATGAGTTCCTATGCAGGCGAACGCATATCAATCTTGCAGCTTGTTGACGCATCAACTAGAAATCTTGGCCATATTATGTACTAGCTGAACCTCGCAATTTCCCCCGCGGTAATTCCGGAGTTACCGCTGGAATTCTGGGATAAAAAAATGCCCTTCTCTGTACCCTTGACAACGTGCATACAAAATTTCATGATGGTCGGTTGAGCCGTTAAGGCGTAAAAGCGTAACAACAAACAAACAAACTTACTTTCGCATTTATAATATTAGTAAGGATTAGAAAATTTAATATTATGATTTTTATAAAATATCTAAATGTTTTTTTTATTTTATTTTTTTTATTTATTTGTTCTTACATGGTCGCTTAAAAACTAGTGGCAGGAGCTCCCAGTAAGCTTGCGCCCGTGTTGGGAGTGCATGAAGTGATGAGTGTTGGAAAGGCAGTCTTTAAAAGAAGTGTTTATGTATCACATGAAAATCTGACTGTTATAGTTAATAATGTTACAGTGGTTATAGAGTTGCTTATAGAGTTACCTACCTACTGGTTAAAAAATGTAGAGATATGAAAATTTAATTTTTCTATGGAGAAATTAACTAAACGCGGATAAAACCGCAGAAAAACGACTTTTCCGATTAATATTAAAACCATATAATTATTGATAAAAATTTGTGAAATCCCGTACATAACGCCCTGTGGCGTGTCGGTGCGATGCAGTGTCTCGGCGCGGCCCGTGCCGGCGCGGGCGCCTTTCACCGCGGGTCGCAGGTCAGGGCGCGCTCAGGTGCTCCGCCCTCGGCCGCGGAGCTCCCCGCGCCGCGCCGCGCCCCGCACCGACCCGCTGAACCCTCCGTGCGCTAACGGCCCGCCACCATTGCCCTATTCAGCTGTCTTCTCGCAGACAACACCACCGCCGCTATACGAACAACAACACTTATGAATTATTCCACAGCATTGCACTGTTTAGAAACAATTGCAAACAGAACCGTATTATAATATTATACAGTTGATACAATATTATAAGCCTCACAATGCGCTTTGTATTCTTGTTTTATTACCTTCGCAGTTCGCTGTGCAAATGAGTTTTGTTATTAATATTGTTTACCTACTTTCATACTATTTACAAGTGTTTCTAGTTCTTCTCGAACGCTTAAACGTAACAAAAAATGACATCGTTTTGTAACGTTGTCATAATTTCCTGTTACTAAAGATAATGTGCGATTCAATTTGTGTTGAGTGATTAGTAGTGTACACTTTATAGACGCGGTGGCGAACGAGACGCATCGTTAGGTGTAATGCGGCCGTAGCGGCGGAAGCTGCGAATAGCGAGCTTTCGGTGGTTCCCACGGCGGCCCCCTCCCGCCGCGGCGAGCGGTTACACAATGAGAGGTGAACGCGGATCTAAGCAATCGCTTAACCTCGCCCACTGCGACTCGCCGAGCCATACCGCAACAACACACGTCTTAGATGCACACCGATAGTGAAACATCAGGAAAACTCTCCGCCAGACGCGAGAAATTAAACGCTAAATAACGTTAAATCAATTTGTTGAGGTCCAGCTTTTTTAGCAATCATTTACCAAATATATTAAAATCTACATCTTAGTACAGTTCTTCTTAAATATCATAAAATTCAAGTAAAGTATACATCAAAATGACAAGTTGATAAAGAAAAAGAAAGAAACATTTACTTAACGAGAAAAAAGTAAAATTCTAGTTTAGTGCATGCTATACAAATCAGTAATTAATTGTCTATGAATTCTCATTTTATAACACCTACTTATGGGATACTTTGTTTATATTTAAACGCAGAGAGGTCACAGTTCAGATGATTATACAAAGAGACATTATAAAAGAAACATGAAAAGCTTTTGAAATAAAAGAACAAAGAGCAGAGAGTTATAATATCAGGAGCAGTTCGAGTGACGGTCGCCGTGATTGGCACTTTCATCCGAGAGTTTGACGGGTCACGACCTTTCATTTTAGTGTCCAGCGCCTGCGCCTGCGCCGACCGAGCACGCAACACACGTGATTATGTTCGACACGCTTAATTATGCTGTCACATCGTCACTTGATGGGTAGATAATAGTGAAAGCGAACCATACTCGTATAATAATAGGGAAACAAAATAGGTATCATATTATCTATATCTTCTAACGTTATGCAGCAAAGATATATACGATTACGAGTAGTTAATGGATACAGAATATGATTACATGAAATTAAGTTTTCTCAACAAATGAAATTTAAATCATTCGCCTTAACTATTTTTTTTTAAACCAATAGATACAAATACACATTTCACAAATTTCCAGTGCAAAAAAAACATTTTATTTTAAATATGGAAATTGAAATATGGCATTAGATGTTTTCTTTAAAATAAAAAATATATTTATCTTATTAAAACAAGCACTGCATGAAGTAACCTTAAGTTAATGATTTTAATTCTGTTTTTTTTTTATCGAAATGTACAATTCCTACTAAACCTATGTTTTTATTAAAACTAGGTGCTTATGCACATACCTACATCCTTACCGATATATAGGTACAGGGTTGCCAAGTTTTAAAGCTTTCGGATTTGTCTCGGGAAGTCTTAACGTAAAAAAGAACCCAAGACAAAAGCTACCTGTAGATGCTTGAAAGACTTGTCTTTCGTCTTGATATTGAACGTCAGAGATAAAAGCCGCAAAATATGCAGCAAATAATTTTGATCATGTTTTTGGCAGGTTATTCAAATTTTATGTTGCAATACGAAGTATTTATCTTATCATACAGATTACAGACCTATAAATTAAGTAATCACCGACAACTAGCAACTTAATTTACATAACATCATAACACATATAAAATACTACCTACCTATACTTGCCTACCAAATAAAGCGAACGATAGGCAGGTACATACCTCGAGTTATTATTAGAACAAATTTTAAATATATTGAACTACATAGTAACGAAATTGCATTAAATCTTGTACTAATCAAAGACCTTGTCTGCATATTTTGATACTAATATTATTCTTAATCTTGAGTCAATTAATACATGCCCGCGATAGTTATTTACTTATGTATGTAAATGTAGTCTCCGATACACCGCGTGTGGACGGCGCGAATATGCTCCAAGAGCATTAATTATATATTTAAGAACAGTTGTGTTTCAGTGCGCACAAGTAATTTCCATTTCGGTTCCGGCTACAGAATGGTCCGGTCCGCCTTGAGCGGCTTCGACGAGAGCCGGACGCGCCCAGACCGCACACTTTTAGATCCACGCATGTGTACCTACACAAACTTTAAATACCTAGACATATATAAGTAGGTACCTATCTATACATATTATTAAAATAACATTATATCTAGAAGCGAGAACAAACAAAAAAACGTGTGCGATTAAGGGACCTCCCTCAGGAAAAAATTTCTCCTTGTTATGTATTATGTAGTGAATATTAAGTATAAATATTAAATAACATTAAACTTATGTAAACAGTAAGTACATTGTATCGAAATTTATAATTTTAATATCTGGGCAAACGAGCTTAGCTCGTAGCGCCATCCGTTGTTAAGTAGAAAAGCAGTACCTACCAAAAACTCATTTTTCTTTGCCTGAAAACACGGTACAATGACGTTTTCAAAAAATGAAACCTAGAAATCGGTCCAGTAGTTTTTAAGATAAATCATAACAAACAAACCAATCAACATAAGATCAAATCTTTCCCCCTAACGAGTATCTCTAGGTATATTTAGATATATAAGTATATAAAAAATTAATCCCTATTTCCCTTGGTCACGGCATCACGCGTGAACCAATTTTGCTAATTCTTTTTTTGTTGTTTTTTATTGTATGGAGAAGAAGAATAAAAGAAGTTTGGAGTTCTTGGAGAATTCCGAAACTCACGCGGGTGAATCTCCGAAACGGTTGGACCAATTTTGACGGGCACACCTAGGTACCTTATGTTTAGACAACTATCACAAAAAAGTTACATTGAGGTACTTATTTGTCATTTATATATGACATAATAATCATTTTTACCTAAACATAAAATATTTGTAGATATTTTAAAAATAAAAAATAAAAAAATTTTATTCTGTCTCGCTTACACACATGGACAAAAAAACTTTAAATATTAGAATATCGAAATCAGTCAAAAAAATACAACTTACCTACTTCTTAACTTTATTTACAGCAACAATGTTATTATTTTATGTGATGTTTACGACATTGTGTAACATTACGAACATCGAGTCATGTAGTTCGACAACATATTTAAATAAAGTAAAAATATCTACGCTAATGCAACTACGGTTGAAGTGTGATTTCCATTAGCTACAAAGTAATAATTTTTATTGGTTCTATGAAATTGGTTCTGTACACAAAATGGGAAACCTACATATGACTAAAATAATTTCTTATTTACCTATACTTTACATTTCAAGAAGAACTTACCAACTATAAAGGGTTACATACAAAGGTTATAAGTGTGAAACGATAAATAAAAAAACATCAATAATGGTAAATACCTACCATTATTATGACCTCAAAAAATTAATTTTATTTAGGTACAACCAATAGGTCGGTGTATCTTGTTACATACCCTACATATAATTATGTGTTTCAAAATGAAAAAAAAACACTATTATATTAAATTTAATTTCTTTGATGTGGTAGCCACGTGGTGCTTACGTTGTTTGTTATGGGTACCTACTTTAAAGAATGCTTGTGATCAAAAGATTTTTATTGGAATAATATGCAAGTCCTAACTAATGTTATAAAATTAAATGCAAATGTGAGTATGTTTGTTTGGTTGTTAATACGCTTTCACACTTTTATCTACACAGGGGTAGGTATACAAAGGACATGGCACTTTTTTACCCGTAATTCCCGCGGGGACTTCGAAATTAAGGCGGGTGAAACCGCGGGGAACATCTAGTAATTATTTCATTTCAGATTACATTTAAACTAGGTACCAAATTATTACTCCAATTATTAGTGCCTACTCAAATTAATGGTACCGTTTCCCATACGATTACCCACCACAGCTGTAGGTACATTCCTATGCAGATAATATGAAAACTTCCTGAAACAAAAAAAAAACAAGCAGACAAATTTCAAAAGATGTGTTATTCAAAAGCCCGTTGTTAGTGACCTGTTATTATATCATCGCTAGAGAGATTTCACTTTGTTGTTAAACAAAATTACATAACATAACAATGTATTCACAATCATCCGATGACTTTACTTCCTAATACATTTTGAAATCACATGTCTCAAAGAGTTTATTGCATATCCATCCACTGTCGGTCAATTTATTATTATTTTTTAATTGAATAGGTATATGTTTGAAGTTAGAGATATTTTTAATACTTACTCTATAATAGCATTGACAAATAAATGACAAAGATAAATTGCCGGTTACAATGATTTGTTGCGATGTTTGCGAAGCGACATGTCGCCTGACGCATAAACAATAATAGGGAGTAGGTATACTTTCATATTACGATCAACGAATTACCTATTTATCGTTTCGATATTATATGCAGGTATGAGTTACACGATGAAAGACTCGTTGTAACAATTACTGTTTTGTTATAATCTATTTAATTATATTTAAGTTAGCTATTTATTTCAATTTAACTGCAAGCCTGTGCCCGTTTCAGGATTACTTTGGGTTGGTACTCGTAGTTCCGGGACAAAACGTATTCCTTATTATTCTGAGATACAATTGAAATGCGAATAACTTTTCCCGACATCTCGACATCAAACTTTCCAAAATCTTCCGGATAATTCTTCTTGTATGAAGTCCATTGGTGGTGACAAACCTTCTTTCACCCCTATCTCCTAACTAAAACAATCCCCGTAGTCCCAAATCAAAAACCTGTTCATGCAATTATTGAGGAGTTTTAGAGGCACTCACGGACAGACCACACTGACTTTTATATTTATTAGATAGATTATAATAAAAAAGGTGTTTTATTTTAAACAAATTGCAATAAAAAAACGTTCATCAGTAATAACCACGTTAAATACACAAAAGCTTAAACTAGGTGCAATACACAACCAATGTTCGCTAATAGGCGTATTTAACGGCCGTGTCACGGGGTCATCGACTGACTTCCAATCGAATATGACGTCACCGCTGCCAGACACATCAGAATTACAAAATGTTTGTGCTCTCACTGATGTAACTCGACAATTTCAAGAGCCTATTCAGAGTTGCAAATTTCAGTTAAAAATAATCTCGAAATTCATTTAATCCCTCTCTAATGTGATTTGGTTACGATAGTACTTGGGTCAAGTAATAGGATCTACAGGATTATTAGCATATTAACTAGATTTGATTTTGAATGTGTTAATACCTACACTGCAGATTGATTGATTAATTAATGCCGCATTATTATAAATTAAGTAAAATTTTATTATAAATTAATTAATACAAACTTTAAAAGGAAATTTTTATACCTTCCATAAACAGTTTACATATTTAAATTATCTTTCACCCGTGGCTCGGCTAATGTATCTGTCATCGTTATAATATTTGTTTCAGAACGGTTCGACCATTCACGAGTATATTATATACTAGCTGTGCCCCGCGGTTTTGAAATTCCCGCCGGAACTATAAAGTAGCCTAATTTACTCCTTATAACATCAGCTAATTTAGTAATTTAGCAGTGAAAGTCCCGTCAAAATAGGTCCAATCGTTTCGGAGATTCACCCGCATGAGTATTGGAATTCCCGCAGGAACTCCAAACTTCTTTTATTCTTCCTCTCCTTACAATAACAAACACAACAACCACGCGTGGCCGTTCACGCATGGTGCCGTGACCAAGGGATTGATTTTTATATATTGTATATAGGTACAGATTTAACATGCGATTTCTTTAGTTCTTACCTGCAAGAATTTGTATGAGTATTATAATGAGCTGACATGATTCCAGCAATTCAGGGCCCCATCACAAACCACTATCAACTCTTTAGCAGCATAGCAAAAGTAATTCCCCGAATGAGTGCTGGTTTCCCGAAGGGGTGAATTTATTGGTCGTCCCGGGCTCCGAGATGATTTAACCTAAGCTTTTTTCGAGACTGCGTCGTCTATGAGAACAATACAGTATGTGACTGTTTAAAAAAAAAAGCTTCACTGGGTAGTTACCTACTTGGAAAGGTATTTCGCAATCGGTTTGAGAAATGCCTGCAAACAAAAGGTCTGTGATTAAAATGTTGTATTTAAAAATAAAATTTTACTTTTAGCCTTATATTAATAATACCGTTAAATATGAAATTGATTGTTTTATTTTCAACTAAAATAGTTGGGTCGTTTTTACATTTTGATAAAGATAAGTGCCGATTTACACTCTCAATCTAGGTGATTAAAAGATACCTAATACACGAGTAATTCATTGTTCCCGTAATTAGATATTATTGTGAATAATAGCAGTTCCCCTCGATCCCACCCGCGTGAATTTTTGGTTTCCTCGGGATTGGTTTATATACTCAATTTTTTGGGTCAAAAACAAGCTTATATTCAATCCAGAATATAATTTTTTATAAAATCTAAACAGCTGTTCCGAACAGAAAGACAGACCAAAATTAAAAAAAAAATATTTTTATCTACCTACTTATATGTATTTTAATTACAGATTATGGGAAAATTCAAATATCTTACCCTATCAAATACACGTCTCGGTATTACAGATTGATTTTGTTTACATGAATAAATATTCACATAGGCACCGCATTACCGCAATTATTATTGGATATGCAAAATAAACTATAAATTATTTCGGAAACATACTATACCTACGTAACGCCACGGTACGTTACACGCATTAAGTTGGTCAACATTATTTATTAGGTACGAGTAGGTCTGTGTTTTGCAAATATCTATCGTCACATCGCGAAAATAATAAAGGCCGTTAATAAAATCTCAGAATACCTACACTCGTGTAGCCTTAAGGCGCTTGCATTGCAGTGAACATAATGACAGAACTTAAAAAGTAATCAATCCATTTTCTCTTTAGCAACATTTACAAATTGTTTCTTCAATGACTCGTAAAAACTCCACTCTCACTCAACTAAATACATTGGTGGGTGTTGTGAAAGAATATTTAACATCGCCTAGCCGCAGTGGAGTCGTCCGTAGTGCGCGTCATCATCCAAACATTATCTTGTCGCCTTCACCTACTTGGTCTAGTATCCAAATATAATAGGTATTGTATTTTAAATGGAATGTGCACTATAATATACCTACCTGCATACGTGCTGTATTTTTCCTGAATCTTCTCTAAGGATATCCATGTCTAAGTCTAATGTCTACCCTACCGTACAGGTGGAGACAAGTCTCTTGATATTTGGAAAGTAGGAATCTTAAAAAATAATAATAATATAATATTATGTGATTTAATTTAAAGCTTCCTCACTGACTAAAGACCCGATTCATCATCACCAAGTCAAAACAACTGAATCCAGAAACATATGAACAGTATACTTTCTTTTTGCAATGTAACGACACTTAGGATTTTTTTTATTCAAGTTTTAGAGATGTGGGAATCAGTACATGGGTTTTTCTTTTAAATTAGGATTAATCGACAAGGACCAGCTATAGTCTCTACTTTCCTTCTTCTTTGGGATTATGACAACAATCTTTCTGAATCTGTTCATATTCTGTCCCAACAAATATTTGCTCTTTGTCCACTGTTTTCTCTTACTGACATTGGCTTGAATAGTGCGCCTACCTATCCAAGGCGTTTGTTGTCATCTATCTATCTATACTATAATAAAAGAATAGAATCCGCGATTCTGTACATTGAATATTTTTACCTAAAATTGAGAGGGGTGATAAAAGAAGAGTAACCAAGCCCAAAAAAAGTTTTAAAAATTCTTTTCTGTCTGTCTATCTGTTCGCGATAATCTCCGCATCTACTGAACGGGTTGTCATGCAGTTTTCAGTAGTAGATTAAGCTAAATCTAGAGCAACATATAGGCTTTGTTTCATCGAAAAAGGACATAGGGGAAAAAAGTTATCATCAGTTAAAGATTTCAGCGCAATGCAATGGTCGAAAACTTCGATATAATGTTGCATAACGAACATGATAAAACCTTTTTACAGATATGCATTTTTTCTTTTGAATTGATTTTTCGCGAAATGACAGTTTTAAAGCTTGGAGAGACAGATGATGTGATTATATTTTCTTTGAGACTAAAGAGTAACCACTACGTTTTAAAAGAGTGAGAAAATCTAACGTCATTACTGTCATTGCTAAAGTCGAAAATTCACGCGGGTGAAACCGCGGGCACCAGCTAGTATTGAATAAAGACGACGAAGAAGCTTAAAACGTAGTGATTACCTTCTCTCTGGCTACAGTCTCTAAATAGGTAGGTATATCAAATGCAAACCTCTCCTCCTCCTAAATGTTCGTAATCCATTTTACGTTAATTGCTAGTCATACTATTATAATGAAACTTAACGAATCCACTACTTGAATTGAATAACATTAGTCAAGATAACATGAAAGTCAAGATTGAATCCGTTCGTTTTATCTTGTCCATCAATGAAGTAAATTAACAACACTTTTGACCTGGATTGTACCTATAAGCTAGACGTGTCTATCTGTACATGTAAATTATAAAATGTTTTTTTTCGTATATATTATAATTATTAAAATAATCCGGAATCGTAGCGCAAATGATGTCCACTAAACGACCTCCAGATGAGAAACGGCAGAGCTCTGAGTGACCATTCTCTTTGGCGAAGACTGTAATAGAGTTATGTTTTATGTGTCTTCTGTATCTTTATCTACGCATAAATAAAATTGAAGTGTCTGTTTGTAATTCCAAATTAAAAGCTTTTCTCTAAATGCATATATATGAAAGTAACCTATACCGTTCTTACATTAAAAAAAAATTTTTTTTTCTCTGTCTGTCTGTCCTTGTCTGTTTGTTCCGGCTAATATCTGAAATGACTGGACCGATTTTAACGGAACTTTCACTGGCAAATAGCTGATGTTATAAGGAGTAACTTAGGCTACTTCTATTATAGAAAAAAAAGTTCCTGTGGGAATTCCGAACCTCGCGCGGTTAAAACCGCGGGGCACAGCTAGTGTTAAATAATATTTAATAACACAATACACGTATAATACAACTGATCTAAGTGGTTTATGTTATTTTCTATAACATACATAGTTCCATTTTGCCCATTTATTTTCGTAATTAATGGGGATGTGGACTACTTTTGAAAATTATAATTAGTCCGTCAGTTAGAAAATAAAAAACAATAGACACGTATTTTTTGCTTTTTCAAATAAATTAAAATATACAGAGATAAAGTTTAGGGTGAGGGGGTCGTGACGTCACTAACCGCTAAAACCGCCATACAAACTGTCAGAATAGTGACATCACGTGAAATTTCAACTCAATGTATCGCCGTTATTTTTTGTTTACGTAAAAAAAGAAAAATACGTGTCCAATATTTTTTAATAATCTACAACATGGACTAAAAAATAAAAATTAGTCAACATGCCTGCAACCATAATTATTATTGATACCTAATTGAAAATAAACAAAGTCTTCACACTTAAATTACCCGTCAAAACTTCATGTTACTAGTAGATATTGTGTATGTAAATTCAAAATTATGTATATTTTATATACTAACAATATGTATTTATACATCTATCTATACATACATTTTATAAATAAATTGAAGTGTATATTTGTATTTTTTTTTCAGAGAGGTTTTTACTAAATGCATATGAAAGTAGGTATATACGAAACTTATAACAAAAATCACATTTTTTTAATTTTTGTCTCTCTTTCTGTGTGTGTGTAAGTTAACGGAACTTTCAATTGATTATCTTAAAATTCATTTGTTTTTAATTATAAAATTGATGAGGGTGAAACCGCGGGAGAACACTTTGCTTAAATGAGAAAATAAAAAATAAAACGTTTTAGCTTTAGAAACCCCTTTAATAAAAATATAAAATAACTCTATAATGATTAATATGCGATTGTCAGTCAATAACATCGACGCTTCGTTATCTAGCGGCGCGCGGCGCTGCGTGTGTAGGTTGAATTGTCTCACCATCGTGCAACAAGCTTCCATATTTACATGGTGACATGCTTAGTGACTTACCGGTCGCACACGAGTGGGCTGTGGCTCGTTTTCATATGTTAATTTGACTACAAGATCAATAGTTACTTAAAAAGTAACGCCTGTGATATAAAAAAAGTAGAGCAAGATCTATGCGCCTAGAGAAGGTTGTCCATGTCGAATAACACCTGTGTTCACTGAAATTTGGTGAAAGGACAAACAGTCAGACGAACAGGATTGTCATCTGCATGACTGCAGACGACAATCTCAAGCAAGGCCAGCCCATTCTTAAAGGAAAGAAGAAAACTGGGCAAAGCAACGGCTCAAGCCTTCGAATTCAAATTCTCCCGTGTGCTATAGAAAAGTTTGTTACGATTATATAAATGATTAGTTCTCGAATATTTGGACGATATGGAATTAATTTAGCCTTTGGACTAATACGTCTCTCTTTTATTCAGTGATTGAAATAAATTATTGAATAAAAATTCAAACTCAATTATCGTTCGATCTATCGAACAATTTATAAGGACAATAGGTAGGTACATAAAATTAATGATCCTCCTTAAAAGTTAAGTATACTCTGACGCGTGAGTACATTAACCAATTCTTGTATTATATTAATAACCATACATAGGTACACATTAGAATCACCTTCGATGTAAAATTAAACAGAATAGGTAAGATAACAGTGAATGGTAAGTGCAAGAAAAATAAAGCAGAGCAACCTTGGGGCGAAAACAATGTTCCGGGTTCAATCATCCAGCAAACCGGTTGTTGCTTCTTACTGAATCCCATTCAGCCAACTTTTGATACGCTTCATACACAGGAGAAGCAAAATGGTAATGGAAAATTTACTTATCGAATTAGTTGCCAATAATGTTGTTTAAAACCAGAATATTTTGCCTTCAAAATCTTTCGATCGCAATGATATATCAGTATATTGGAGACAGCGTCGAAATCCACCCAAAACACATTACCATAATAATAATACATTAGGTGATGTAATCGAGAATAAATTCAATGAAACGGTGACTAGTTCGGTTAGCAGTGGTCTAAAAACAAGAAAAATTGTACTTATAGTTAAAAAAAATTCATTCGTAATTCAGCAATTAAAATTGTATTTTAAATCATGACAGTAGATACCATTTGTCTTCTGATAAGAGAACCAGACTACACCAGGTGCTAGGGATTCGATCCTCGTACATATCAGAGTAAAAGTAGTGATGAAATTTTTTTTATATTCGTTATTATATATAGGTATTAAAAGTATCTATCAGTTGTCTGGCAAGGGGTACCCAAAATATAAGCTTTGCTTAGTATCTACCTATACCATACCGTTTGAAACCGATGACACTTCACGCTGTCACTATTCATTTATCTATATCTATACTAATATTATAAAGAGCTAAATAAAAAATAGACCTTTAAAAAATGATTTTTGTTTTAAATAAGCTTTATTGTGTAAATTAAAGTAGATCCTTTTTAAAGTAAAAAACGAGCTCCATCACTACTCTCACTATTATACTATACTCATAATATACTCACGACAGCGAAACAAACTAACCCCTAATTCGACTGTTCTAACATTTGCCATGAGTTCCGTCTCCGTCCCTACATCCTGGCTCCATCGTCAGATGAGAGCTTGATAGTAAAAAAATGATAGTTGATAGTTAAAAAATGGTTCGCAAATTTTGGATCGGACAAAAGAGGAACATTTCAAGTTAAATCAAAACTTGTAAATATTGCCGGAATGAAGGAGTAGAGCCTGTTTGAACACATCACAAAACAAATCAAAGGAGTCTGAAGGACCAGTAATATGATTAAATATCAAAATTTTATTGGTTCAGTTACTTTATTATCTACTAGTTAGTTTAATAACATTATCATTTTATATAATACGCATTAGTTGCCTGTCATATACAAAGTAGGTAGGTATTTGTGATATAATTTAGTGTGGGTACATTTTTGCTTTATTGTTTTAATAAAGTGAATTATGTGGGTAGTTTAAGATGGTGACATGACCTACTCACTTGTTAATTAGCTACCTAGCAAAATACATCTCTTATAATGACTCCTGAGTTTTAATTACTATTTCATACATATTAGTGGCGACGTTTGGTGAAAAGTGAACAAAATGGATAAAAAAGCAGTGAGATTTGATGTTTTCAACCCACAAACAGACAATTGGGATAATTACATAGATCGTTTAAATTTCTGTTTCGAGGCGAATGGAGTCGTATTAGATTCAGATAAACGAGCAAATTTTTTTACAATATGTGGTTCGCGAGTGTATGAGACATTAATTGCGTTGATTACACCGAAAAAGGCGACGGCAGTGACTTTTAGTGAGACTGTAACAATTCTAACCAAACATTTCAGTCCGAAACCGAATGAAATATCAGTGTCGTTTAAATTTTACAAACGTGACCAGAAACGCGGTGAAACAGCGGCGGACTACATAGCTAATCTCCGAAAACTTAGTGCGGAATGTAATTTTACAGATTTAGAGCGAATGTTACGTGACAGACTTGTGTGTGGTATGTCCGATGAGAGGCTGCAGTACGATCTGCTTAAACTGGACAATCTGCGGTATCAAGACGTGGTGGACGCTATGTTATCGTCTGAAAGCGCGGGTCGAGATGTGCGGATGATACATAACGCCGCCACCGGCACCGCCCTGGGCGCTACGCTGGTCGCAGGCCAGCAGCCGCCCACCGGCGACGCCGTTTCGGAACCGATGGACATTAACGCCGTGCAATCGAAGACGAACGTTCGTCTGTGTTATCGCTGCGGTGACCGTCACAGTAGAGAGTGTCGATTTGTCAACGCCGTGTGTCGCTACTGCAAGAAAAAAGGACACCTAGAAAAAATTTGTATCAGTAAAAAGAATAACGCAAATCGATTTGTGAACTTCACGGAGGCACCGGGCGATTGCTTGAACGGCATGTACACTACAGTCTGGAGAGCGCGCAGCGCGTGCCACCGTACGAAGTGGAGGTGTTAGCGGGGGGCGCTCTCCTCCGCATGCAAGTAGACACGGGCGCCAGCTTCTCCATCGTCAACGAGGGCACATGGTGCGCCCTCCGCGCCCAGGCGCCGCGCGCCGCGCTGCAGCCCGCTGCGCTCGCACTGCGCACCTGGACTGGCGCGCCCGTGCCGCTCCTCGGGCAGACCACGCTGCCTGTGCAATACCGGAACGCGGCGCAGAATTTGCGTCTCATCGTAGCTAAGGGCAATAACGGACCTAACCTGCTGGGTCGTGACTGGCTCGCCCCACTCGATATCGCGTTGAACATAAATTTCGTTTCGTCCGACGAGCGTTTACAAATGGACGCAATTATATCGAAGCATAAGGAGGTTTTCAGGGACGGTCTCGGTACCTACCGAGGGCGGCCTGTAAAGATACATATCAAGCCGGGAGCTACACCGAAGTATCTTAAAGCTCGTCCGGTACCATATGCGTTAAAAGATAGAGTCGAAAAAGAGATAGACAGACTAACGAGCGAAGGAGTATTACGCCCCACATCCTTCTCCGAGTGGGCTACACCTGTCGTGCCGATCGTTAAAAAGTCAGGAGAAATACGGTTGTGTGGTGACTACCGGAGCACCGTCAACGAGGCGACCGAGTCAGATACCTATCCGATGCCTACAGCGAGTGAAGTGTTCGCTACCGTCGCAGGAGGAAAGTTTTTACTACGCTGGACCTGGATAGAGCTTATACGCAGGTGGTCGTAGATGACGACACAGCAAAGCTACTTACCTTAAACACCTGCAAAGGGTTATATACAGTACATCGATTAGCTTTTGGGGTGAAGGCGTGCCCTGGAATTTTTCAACGACTAATGACTTCTCTATTGGCAGGCATCCCAGGAGTCGCAGTCCTGATCGACGACATCATTGTGTGTGGATGCACCATGTTACAGATGCAAGAGAGGCTTGATGTCGTACTGGAACGGGTGGAGAAAGCAGGTCTTCGACTCAATAAAAACAAGTGCAAATTTTCAAAGCAGAGAGTCGAATTCCTAGGTTTCGTCATTGACTCCGAAGGCATTCACCCCGCACCCAGCAAAGTGGAATCGATAGCAAATACCCCGGAGCCCAAGAATAAACAAGAACTACAAGCGTTTCTTGGCTTGTATAATTTTTATGAGCGGTTCATACCACACAAGGCGACGTTACTAGAGCCGCTACACCGGCTATTAGACACATCACAGACATGGAAGTGGACGGAACGCGAACAAAAAGCTTTTGACGTAGCGAAATCCCTTCTAACATTTGACTTAACTTTAGTTCACTACGATGTTAACAAAACATTAATACTGACGTGCGACAGCTCTGAGTATGGAGTTGGAGCAGTACTGGCGCATGAGATGGACGGCGGCCAGGAACGTCCGATAGCCATGGCATCTAGGACTCTGCACTCTCATGAACGGCGGTATTCACAGCTGGACAAGGAGGCCGCGTCGATCATGTTTGGTATTACAAAGTTCCATAATTACCTCATGGGAAGACGTTTTCGTATCGTGACGGACCACAAGCCACTGCTCGGTATATTTGATCCAAAAAAACCGATGCCGAGTATGCTCTCACCTCGTTTAACACGAATCGCTCTAGCACTGACATCTCACGATTACGAGATTGTCTACAAGCCAGGCTCTCAAATTGGTAGTGCAGATAGTTTAAGTCGTTGGCCACAGCCGGTACCAGAGCAACCGGAACAGCAGCTGTACGAGGTTTTGTTAATGTCTGAAGCTCCTGAAGACTTTCCGTATGATGTACGACACATCGCTGCAGAAACAAAACGTGACAGGACCTTATTACGAGTCATGAACTACATTCAACGGGGATGGCCTGATAGAGTAACGGATATAGACCTACGTCCATACTGGCTTCATCGTTCAGAGTTATCTGTTCAGGACGACTGCATATTGCTGGGTTGTCGTGTAGTAGTACCACTCCCACTCCGACAGTTAATTTTGAGAACGTTACACAAGACACATACAGGTATCGTTCAAACTAAGGCGCTAGCCAGAAGCTACGTTTGGTGGCCACACCTTAACGAAGATATAGAGTCATTGGTAAGTGGTTGCATGAGGTGTCTTGAAACGCGGCACATGCCTGCAAAGACTAGTCATGAGTGAATTACACCTACTAGACCATGGTCAAGAATACACATTGACTTTGCCGGGCCGTATCGTAATAAGTATTTTTTAATAATTGTTGATTCATTTTCCCGTTGGCCAGAATTATTCATGGTAAATTCAACCACTTCAGCCACAGTAATTCGTCTTCTTAGAATGACATTTGCTACACATGGCTTGTGTGAAGTATTGGTGTCCGACAATGGCACTAATTTTGTATCGAACGAAATGGAGCAGTTTCTAAGAGCGAACAATATTCGTCATGTGACTACGGCACCTTATCACCCAGCTACTAATGGGTTAGCCGAACGTATGGTTCAAACTATTAAAGATAAACTGAAGAAAATGGAAGACGTGTCATGGGACGTGAAGATTCCAAACTTGCTATTAGGTCTCCGTGTCACACCATGCACTGCAACTAATAAAAGTCCATCAGAACTACTGATGAAGCGACGTCTGCGTACTGTGCTAGATACTATACATCCCGACAACCTACAGCAAAAAAGAATGGAAGCGCAAATTACCCATAATACTCAGATCAAAGCTAGAGAATCGAATGTGGGCCAAAAAGTAATGTTCCGGAATTACAGCAATATTGGGCCAAAATGGTTATCAGGCAAAGTTTGTGGTAAGAACGGCCCATCTAGTTACGAAATTGAAGCTGATGATGGTGTGAGAGTCAACAGACACATTGACCAGTTAATTAAAAAGAAGGAGAAATCACAGTCGGAGGAGGAAGAGAGAGTGATTACAGATCAAGATGAAGAAATGGTGGAGCTTGCAAGCTCAGATAAAACAGCAAACCCCGAGAGTAGTCAAGAATCTGAGATGATTATTGAGATTCCAGATTCAGACAAATGGAAAGACATGTTGGGAATTCCACCATCATCGGAGGGGTCTGAAGTGGTTCCTTCAGCTGCTGGCAAAATAAAAAATAAGCTCAACCTGTACCCTAAAACGCCTTATCAAAGAGCAAGTTCTTCAAAAGATAATTTGTATTTACTTTAAGTTATTGTTTTTCTTTCATTTAATTTGTACTTTGGAATCAAGGATAATCTGGCTAGACAGTTTTGTTTATTTTAGGAAATGTTAATTTATCTTATTTTGTTAATTATTATTATTAGTGTTCTACTTGGGGGTAAGGTATGTCATATACAAAGTAGGTAGGTATTTGTGATATAATTTAGTGTGGGTACATTTTTGCTTTATTGTTTTAATAAAGTGAATTATGTGGGTAGTTTAAGATGGTGACATGACCTACTCACTTGTTAATTAGCTACCTAGCTAAATACATCTCTTATAATGACTCCTGAGTTTTAATTACTATTTCATACATATTATTGCCCCTCTGTCCCTCGCGATTTCACTCGCGTTAATTAGGAATTCCCTCGGAAGATCTCCAATCCAAATAACATCCAAATCCATCCAGCCGCAAGTACACACACAAACACGCTCAGACGCACACAGGGTATTCTCAATGAAATAATATTAGTGGGAGTGTTGATATTCGTGACTTTTTTCTAAAAATGCATTTATTTTATGGAGTGTACCTACCACTCGGCCACAAAATTATTTTTACCTGGGGCGCGGTACATGATTGTATTTAATCCCTACTGCGCTCGGGATGCTCTAGAATCCTTCGCTCGGTTCTGCATAACGTCATCACAGTAAAAATAATATTTTGTTCCTTTATACAATCTGATGTTCATCATATTTTTTTTTTATCCAAATTTTAAATTTCTATAAACATTAAAAATAATAAAACAAACAAGCACGCTTAATATTTTATTAAGTTTTCAGCAATGTTAGTAATGATTTAAATATGATTAAGGCAATCTTGTGGTATAACATTTTATGCAATTATTATTGATTAATTTAATTATATTATATGGTATCAAGGATTTAATTTACAATATTAATACAAGCAAAGTGTTTTGAGATCAATACCTATACATGAGTTTGGCGGCATTGTCACCTATCACATTTTCTTTGGAATTTACTCTATTTTTTTACACAATTTTTAAGCAACGAAGATTGAATCCATCAGTCAATGATGGGGACAGAATCATCAATAGCTTTTGCGACGCTGTTATCCATTGGAATATCTACTGCGTCCGATCCATTAACTTTAAGATGATCACTGTGACTCAGATTTTGTTCTGATTCAGCGATTTCTTCAGATTCTTGTATAGCAAGTGATTCCAATTTTGGTACCTCAATTGCTATTACTTCGTTGTCATTTTCTTTTGAAGATTCTGGCACTTTGTTTTCTTGGAGAGGTCTAAATATTTCTTGAAGTGACGACACCTTTTTTTCTGAAGGAATTATTCTATTTAAATATACTAGAATATCTGATAATGATACAATTCCTATAAGTGTTTCTTCATTATTAACTAACAATAATCGATGACTTTCGGTTCTTACTATAACTTCTAAGGCCTCATATAAAGTAATACTTGAACGACATTTTTGCATTTTTTCTTCCCAGTCTTTCTTTTTATTTCTTACATCCCCTATCGTCAATGACAAATTACAATACAATTTTTCACTTACTAAATTTAGTACTTCATATTTAGCATAAACATCTATTAGTTTTCCGTTTTCATCTAATACTGGCAAAGCTGAAATATTTTTCTCTAATAAAAGCCCAAATGCTGTTCTAATACTGGTATCTTCGTTAACTGACACGATTTCTTCATAATTACCTATTTTTAATTCATCTAATGTTTTATGAAAAAATGTGAGTTCTGGAAATTCATTTAAATACACAAACAAAAATCTGAGAATTCTTTTATGAGACAATATGTACAATACATCTCCAGATAGCGGATCAATCATTAAAAGACGATGAATACGATGCTTACAGAGTAAGTTTATAGCCTCATGTAAAGATTGATCGGGCCCAACACTACACAAAGGCTTACGAGTGGGACGTAATATTTTTTTCCAATTATGAAGGGTATGTTTTTCTAAGTCATCCATTGAAATCTTTTCTGCATCAAAATGAAGAAGAATCCTTATAAAATCTGTAACTGTTATCATTCCTACAAGTTGTTTCTTATTTGCATCCCAAAGTGGAGCAGATCGAATTCCATGGGATATCAAAGTTGGAAAAGTTTTTCTCACCAAAAATTGAGTATCAAAAATAATTACTTTTGCTGATTTCGGCAACATTTCGTAGCATTTATGATATTTAAAAAAATTCAATAGAAGTCTGGTCTTATCTCTCCCTCCCAATGAAATCTGCACTATGGATAAATAGGGATCATATTTAGGTAGACCTCTTACTTCTCTAAACAGTTGCTTAGCTTGTGTAGGATCTAAGGAAGCGTAGGAATTTTTATGATAAGTGGGAGAAGTCGTTCCAATTGAAGAGCGACGTACTGGTTTTGAATTTTTCTTTTTTGCAGTGTCTGTAGTAGACTGATTAGATTCTGTGTGTGGTTTATTTTTGAAGAAAATATCCATGACTCTAGTAATAGGACTATATTTTCGTGACGACGCTCCAGTTACCGTATGATAATACTTCTTATGAGAATCTTTTAACTCTTCGTCATTTTTCTGATCTTCTTGTTCCTCTTTTTGTATTTCTGGTGCTTCTGCATGTTTAGATGTTCCTCCTATGGCTGCTTTAACGTTTTGTATTAGCGACTGGTGTTTTTTAGAATCACTTTTCCTTCTAATCCGAAAAATATCAAAAATAGAACTACGCGGACTAGATGAAGTTCCGTGGAACGTTTCATATTCTTTGTTAACGGGTTGTCTCTCAGCACTCGAAGACCGCAAAGCGTTACTAGGTTTTTCTTTAAATATTGAGCGAACATGCGGCCTTCGGGACTCTACTCCTTTTGTTCCGAAATGCACTGTATGTATATTATCATCTGCTAAACTGGTAGAGGGAATTTCCTTATCATCAGACGTAGATAATTTAGTGACAACAAATTTTTTCTTCTCGCCTACAACAGTTTGAATTTCTTTTTGCCCTTCTGATGAAGACTTCTTCTTTTTGTGTTTAGGTTTAGTTTTTCCTTGTTTATTTTCTGATATATCCCCTTCATTTTCCAATATTGGATCCATTGTCACTTTTAATTCACTAATTATTTTTTGTTTTTCATATTAAACCATGATACCCGGGGAGATTTGATATAACCTGAAAAAAATGAAAAAAGTTATTATTGCAAAGATTTGATGGCAAAAGTTCTCCTGGGAACTTAAAGAAACATATTTTTATTGTTTTTGTCACCCTTGTGAAAATTTAGATGGTTTAATTAGTAATTTTAGGGCTATTGTATTGTAGAACTTAAAAGTGCTGTGGCAGACAAGACACACATGCTTAAAAATCCTTATAGTAACAAAAATTTTTTAACTACAACAAGTAAATAGTCAACGAATTTCAATCAATATACCTACAATTACATCAAGTTAGGACCAAGATGCCAAGCAACATAATGGAGCAATTGCACCCACGGTAGTGATATCTGCTCTCTGATTGCACCTATGACAGCATATCCATAGAAGGTACAACAAAATGTATTATTTTATCCAGCTATTATAACATTTAGGTATAATAGCATTAATTTTTGTAAAACTGTTATCTAAGTAACTTAACAACTACTACTTACCTATATTAATGACACAAGTACGAAAGTAATCATATCCTAATCACATAGTACAGATATTTAAGAAATTTAATAATAACATAATAGAGTTAAAATGACGTTACCGTCAAGAATGATGTAATTATAATGCCTGGTTGAGCTAAATATCCGACACCATGTTATCTAATCATGCTTTCAAGCGGCCGACGAAATGCTGCGTAGCTACCATTATATTTTGACACCATTTCCCTAATCGATAATGCGGAAGGACGATATAAAATATATGCACTTACAGTTGCACCATAATAATAACAAGTGTACCTGATCGCGATGGAGGTAACATCTTCGAAAACTACATGTCACTGTTGGTTGTTACTAGAGTTTTTAAAATTAAATCTGCTGTTATTTTCACGAGGGTTGCACAATATTGACGGTGCCGATGTGGGACGCCATATTGTCTAATGGCGCAGGGGTGGGTGATGTCGGCAAAGTGCAACACGACATCTGCCGTCAGGCGAAGGAAAACAGACGTTTTGGCACACAATGTGGGGAATAATGATTTGAGAACGAAGTTGGGCTCACAATCGTGAGATGTCACGATATATTGAATAGGTAAGGAAATATTTTTTTGTCAAACAAAAAAATTCCTAGTTGTATGTACCTATGTATAAAAATAAAAATATCTATGTAGATCTATCTAAATAAAAGCAAACCCTGACTCACTGACAAATTATGAAATCTCGAAAACTACAATTAATTAAAATTGACCTAGGTATGAATCTGAAATTTGTCAGGTGGATAGTTTACAGGTAGGAGAGGTCAACTAAGAATTGATTTGACTAGAGTTGCTACATTTTTAGGGTTCCATACACGAAGGGTTCAAACAGAGCCCTATTACTGTCACTCCGTAAACGGTAGAAGCTACAATCTTCAAATTTGTACAGTATTTTATTGATGATCCAAAGCTATGAAAATAGAAAAAAAAAATTTAAGGATTTTTAAGGGGAATTTTTTTAAGGATAGTACAGCTAAAGGGGGGCGCAAAGATTTTTGTTTATTCTACCGAATGAATTGGGATATCGTTGATTGAGTAGATAAAAGCTGTATTTATCTATCGGAAAACAAAAGTATGAGAAGCCTTTGTACCGAAGTATTTTCCAACTTCCTGATACCTAACTATGAACTTAAAACTTAGTGATAATATTTAATATTACGTATATTTTACCAATAAATACCAATATAATGATAAGTCGATGTTTGTCTTTGAAATTCTTTAATTTTCTTCTCTTGTATATTGTGACTTGTATATAACACTTTCAAATTAAAGTCAGTCAAGCAAATGCTTGCAACAAATGTAAAAAAAACAAGGATGAGCTTATATAAAATAAAAGAATAAGTAAAATAAAATTTTAGGTAACTAGCTGTGCCCCGCGGTTTCACCCGCGTGAGTTTCGGAATTCCCGCAGGAACTCCCTTTAGGGGGATGAAAAATAGATAGTAGCCGATTCTCGGGCTTACTGAATATGCATAAAAAATTTCATGAGAATCGGTCCAGCCGTTTCGGAGGAGTATGGGAACGAACATTGTGACACGAGAATTTTATATATTAGATTTAGTTTCCTCTTAGGCACATTGTAGCTGTTAAGTTATCGGTTAGATCGGTTAGAGTTCAAAATTCAGATTCTGGAGAAGGGGAGTCGGGGGGATTTGGAATTGGTAGGTAGGCACTTGGTAGGTACTGGTAGGTAGGTTGGTAGGTACTTAGATACTTACGCAAAATAAATATCACACGATAAGATTAACATTTTATAGATTTTACAAGTATGTACATTGAATTAATCAAATCGATAAGCAATTAATGACGTCATAACCGATCTGGACCTGACAACATTCTAATCATAGAATGCTTCACCTGCAAAAGTCTTATTATAGACACAGCTAACAACGCGCATGCTTCAAAAACAGTGACGTGGACTTACGTCATAAATCTGTGACTTCATTAAGAAAGAGACGACCAAACCATGACGTATCGAGGAGGGAAGAGGGACGTGGGCTATCGACTACGGTCGATACACTTGGGGTAATAATATTCTTCCAGTTCAGTGACGTTCGTCTAATATCGGTACAATATCGGCTTAAATTGACACATGCAGAAACACTACCTACTTCTAATATAATCCAATGGTATTAGTATTCATCTAATATTACCTATAACATACCTATTTTTGTGTTATGATTAAAGATGAGATTGATAGACATAAGATATATAGTATTCATGTTTTGCATCATTTAAAACGTTATGGGTCTTAGGCTCACGTGATAAACCCGCTTGCATCGATTGCTCTATTGAATTCACAGGTCACCTATTTCATTCATTAAAATGTTTAGGAAACGTGACAGTTGTATGTATGTTTTTTTTTTTATTTATGTTCAACGATTACTCGAAGACCGTTGGACCGATTTCGAAAATTCTTTTTTTATTTGAAAGAGCGAAAATTCTTTTTTTTTCCTTAAATTTAGGGCCAAATTAGGTCCCATTGCCACCAAGTCGGGATCTGATGATGGGATCTTGGAGAAATCGAGGGAACCCTTCAAAAATTATAGGCACACCTATAGCGATTTGGATATTTTTTTATAGTGAATCGTTCATTTGCTTTTGAAAAGCAAAATTTAAAGAAGTGAAACTGATGATAAAGACCACAGATGGCCATCGGAACTACTCAACAATAATACGTATTTCACAAGCCAAATTTGGAGTGGGTAGATTGGTTAAATCCACTCCCGCCACGAGCTTGTCGTAAGCTGGACACCCAAGTGGGCTGCAGACACCAGCGGGTTTGGCACCGAATTCAAATTGAAAAGTGGTAGCACAAACCAATAATAGTATTACGTATATTTTTGTCTATTGGATTAAATCGATATTTCGTTATTTTTAGCTTTTTAGTTTTGTGTTTTTGGAAGTCGGTTTTAATTTCCGTAAACTCTTTACACATATTTTACTCGCTTGATTTTATCAATTTCAAAATAAAAACTTGTTCTGCTGCCGGTTTTATAGTATTTGGCTATATTGAAAAAAATTGGATAACTGATACATAAGCTGCGCAATCTGATGATACACATTAGTATGTATTATGAAATAAAGAATATTTTGATACTAATTCGATCCTTTTGAAGATGGCGATAGACATAACATAATCACGAGAGTTTAAATTTTATAGCGGAAACTGGACATTCTAATCTTAATGAGATTGCACAATCTTTATCGGAATATATTCAACTTTTTAACGAAATATAAGTGAGTACATTCCTATTAAAGCTAACGTATTGCAGGTGCTGCTTCTCCAACTAAATTGGCGTTCTTCAAACTGTTATTGTCAGGTGCACGTGACTATACATGTATACAGAATACATGTATACCTACCTATATAGATTTAGAGGTTCGTAATAATTTTACCTTTACTGAATAAAAAAATGGTTTCCGGATTTTCTTGTTAGAAAGTTACTACATAGTTTAGACAGGTCCATTTGTAGTTTAATCAAAATAAAACAAACGGATACAATTTCGCTTGATATTAACGATCAAGTAGGTATCGATGATGAACATCTTCTAATGTTCGGTCAACATTTCATAAAGAAAACGCTCATACTAATATTCAAAAGGTGATACCTAGGTATTATCAATAACATTTCGTAGGTACGTTGCACGCGATTAACATAATCAGCGAAGTTCAAACACTACAAATTCGTGATCCACTATTTATACTTAAGTAGGTAATTAAACAAGTAGTAGTACCGCGTTGAACAAGAAATTGCGTTTTTCTAATAATTTACAAAACAAATATTAAAACGCAACAGATACACTATTGAGCTGAATCTTATTGTATATTAGATAAATAGGTACATAAATATGTGTTTTAATATAACATTTATTGATGCCCAAGCCCATAGATTACATCTAGGTATAACGTAGGTACAATGTACCATATTATTTTGTTTACGTCTGGCGGACAACAACAGCTGTTATCTAACTGCAGGGCTATCTGTCTAAATGCAGTGCGTGCACGCAAGTCATACCTACCTACAGCTACGAAATTAAATGGTCCCTTAACCTTCCTACCTGTTTCTTTTATATCTACACAACTATTAATATTGGCATAATATGATGTATCTACATAAGTGTTTTAAAGATAAAGTTAATATCTGATGACTCTAACTATTAGGCTCTTTTTTGGATTTGTATGTTAATAATATGCTGACTTCATTATCAATTTTAGTCGTTTATTCGTGAAAAACAAAACTGTACGATTTGTTTATTAACTATTATAAAAATAGGTAACATTAAAACTATCAAAAACAATGTTTAAGCAATAACTGGATTCGCTTTGCCTATATAACTACTCACTATTTGTCATTACGACTACCAATATTCAAACATAACCTCAAAATGTTTCCGCTTGTACAAATCGTGTACAATTGTAGATACCTATTGAATGTTATGACAGTACCTAGTTACTAATTACTTACCATTGCATTTTCGCCGTTTTGCACTCGTTACTTGTTGGAAATTTTCAGAAACACACTTTTTAAATTGTCATTGCAAATCAAAAGAGAATTTTAACAATTTAGTAAGTAGACTGCAGCTGATATTCTTAACCAGAGACTTCACTGCATATGCGCTTGTTATATAATGAGCACTAGGGCAATAATTGATGAATCCACTGTTTTGTCAGTGGAGACCGCCATGCCCAATTAGTATAATTTATAATAGCGCACTGTGTAGACTGTAGTGTTCTAAGTTTCAACGTTGACGGCAAAACAAGCGAGGCGCGTTCGTATGGAATTCTCTCGCGGACCGTTGCCGCTGCGTTCGCACTCGTGAGCACACCGATAAAATATATGCGAGAGCACACACACTTGTTTACTCACACGCTCACATACTTACTGTTCTTCGAACACACAATATGTATAATATTATACTTCAAATACCGATGACGTGATCGCGATCGTCAACTGAGTAAGTATACTGTACAAAAAAATTGTTTGATATGTTGATAGTAATATGTACCTATTTGATGTTCCTAAAGGTATATATTATATTAGTATATCATTATTAGAGGCATATAACAAAAAAAAGAATTAAAATATAATACTTTTACCAAATAAGAGGTTTTAGAAAACTAAAAAAAAAAAATTCTTTCCAAATTTATTTTATTAGTAGTAGCTATTATAATACCTACTACCTTATGATTGGTCAGACTCTCAGACGAAATAAATCAGACATGTCAATCAATCTTTAGACTATGATAATTAAGGTCTTACACCGTTCGCCACTATAGGATTATTATATAGTTAGTTATATAGTTTTACTAATTAATACCTTCTCGTACTTGTTGCAATCTAATAAACTTTTGGGTGCCTACTTTAATTTAAAACTTATAATTATAACTAAATTGAAGTTAATTTTTAACCATTTTTAACCATTGAAGTTAATTTTTATCAACACACAAATTAGTTACAGATACAACGCCTTTATTGCCGCCAGAATAACAGACTATTTCTTATGTGCTGATCCATTGCAAGCATACGTACTTTGGAGGCTTAGGAAAAGGAGAACTGTCTCTGTGGTTGAAAAAGTGTCCGTCAAAATGCGTTAAATTTGGCAAAAAGCAATGTCTTATCTTCTATATAAATAAAAATGAATGTAATGTCTGTCCTCTATGCGTTTTGAAACCATTGGTCCGATTGTGATGAAACTTTGGCGGGTTGTTCTGCCTGCGTTCGCAAGGGTTCCTGACCCCAAACTCACGCGGGTGAAACCGCAGGCACAGCCAGTAGTAAATAAGAATCATATGTAAGTAAAGAGAAAATATCGAAAACCGTTTTGTAGTTACATCACAAAAAAATAAAAAAATAAAATTCTAAATTTTCGAGATCAAAATCCCATGATGGATAAAATTATTTACTTACCAGTTGCTACGGAACTAGGGTTGCTACCCGTACTACATTACATGTAGTGTATAATATAGTATAGAAAAATAATATATGGAATACGAAAAATACCATATTTTTATCCCAATTCAACTGTCGCGCTTTTCTATATAACATGTGGTAAAATAAACTGCAAATATTTACAGGGCTGAAAGTATACGTTATAACAAACAGGATAATTAAGTGAAAAAATAATATTAGTAGTTTTACAAAATATGAGGAACATAAATTCATCGAAAAATCATTACAATTACATTCACAAGGTACACTATACACGTAGCTCACGTATACAAGGCACGCACCACACACATAGCGAGCGATGGATTTATTTATTTATTTTGATGGATCAGCTGTTCAGCTCGATTGAGTTCATTGACCTTAAGATACCGGCGCGCGACGACGTGTGTGTAAAGCGATTGAGCGGCGAGCGCTTTCACAGGTTGTTTTCTTTAGGCTTGATTTATTTTGTTTGGAAAAAAACATTATAAATATTTTTTCTTTTTTATTTTATGAACATTTTTATACCGGTGTATACTTTCAGCTCTGTAAATATTTGCCGCTAATTTTACAACATGTTATATTAACTGTGACTGGTCTGGAGCCTGGAATGCACCCGCAGCACAGCACGGGGAATTTCAGAACAAAACGCATACCTACGCGGCTACAAAAGGTCAACTGTCAAACTAGCAATAATTTATAGATGCCCGATATTTAATAATTAAAAATAAATTTGTACTATTTTTTTCCGTGTATTTCCCAAAAGTACTATATTTTTGCATCTTTTTTCGGAAAAATTATACTCTAACTATTCTATATTTTATTCAAAAAAAGGTGGCAACCCTATACGGAACCCTCGAACTTAGTCATTTTTTTCGACTACTT
This sequence comes from Zygaena filipendulae, assembly GCA_907165275.2. Taxonomy (NCBI): domain Eukaryota; kingdom Metazoa; phylum Arthropoda; class Insecta; order Lepidoptera; family Zygaenidae; genus Zygaena; species Zygaena filipendulae. The sequence goes on from OU015649.1 coordinate 9,526,381, forward strand.
CGACTCGCTCTTTACTTTATTGTTTGTAGGTAGTACAATAATATGTAACATTGATGTAAAAAAAATTTACGTTGTACCTACCTTACAAAAAGTATTGACAATTTGACATAGATAAAAAAAAAACGTGAGTGTAGTGGAACACTTTCAAGGTTTTTCCATATTAAATTGAGTCCGTTATGTCCGTTATGCGTTAAAAGTGGCAAGAATACAAAAAAAAATTTAAAAAAAATTACAGTAATTGCTTTTTTTTTCCGTAGAGCAGCAAAAATGAACTTTTATTCCTATCCGTACCGTGCGATAAAGAACTTCGTTCTAAAATGAAAAATAAAACCTTCTGAAAAAACTTTTTGATGGAATAAGTAAAATTCGTACTTTTGCATACGACACAACGCTGATATTTAAAGACGTACCAATAGGTATCAACTATCATGTAATATTCCAATTCTGCATGATATTTTGTACGGACTTTTCTCCGACTGCGTATCTTGGGTATTTAGTATAATGGTTTGTAATAAAAAAAGTGCGTGTTATAGGTATGTCAATAGTCACCTTTGACAGATGGACAAGAAAAGTCTTTTGTCGGCTAGTAGTCGATGCGACGGCATCGATTAAGAGTAAAATTAGAATAACTGGACGTTTGCCCGTTCTGCGAGCAGCAAATAGTACTGGGGCATGCGACCAATCGTAACAGTCACAAATACATGTAGGGTGGCAGCTAGGAACTCATAGAGAAAGACACAAGCTTTCATTCAACAAAATTTATTCAAAAATATTTTAAAAATTATATTGCAACATATTATTACATTTAGACTAACACCATATAATTATTATCTACTGTTAATTTTGTCATAACAGTGGCGAGCAAAAGAATCGGGTGGGCCAATTTCCAAATTACTCATAATTATACAGTTATAGGTACTTGATCAATTTTAGTTTAATGTTTCCAATTCTTCCTTCTAAATCACCCTAGACTGAACCATAGCAAAATGTACCTTACCTTACCTTAAGATTAAAGCTCCTAAAGAATATTATGCAATAACTTAAATGTGAAGGATGACTCGTTTTATTGCTCACATGTTTATTACACATCAGAGCTTTTAGCAAACTTACTTATATACCGTCTACGTACCTATTACCTACAAAATTTATTAAACTTTTACACAAATTACTTGAGTGATTTTTTTTCAAATTCCAACAAAGTTACCCAAACTTGGTAAGGTTTCATAAAATTAAATTGATCATTGAATATTTTTATTACTTATGTCGTATTTATATTCATTCTCATTTTATTTCTTAATTGAAATTGCCATAAGGCTAATATATAATAATATCGGCTTTTAAGGAATTATATTCATTGCCTACTCCAAAGACATTCTATATACTTAAAACATCATTGGCCTACTCAAATCTTTTGAAATGGTCGCAGAGAGAACTGTAACATTTCGTCACATAAAGAAAAAATTTAAAACGTATTTTCATTCTCCATTCTCAAAGCATTAAGTAGTGACTATTATCCTTAGTTAAAGATCGAATCCTGCGATATTTTCACCATGTATCCCGAACATAGTTGACAAGAACTCCATGGAGCATATCGTAGAGCAGGGAGCGGTGGAAGGTACCAGTCAACAATGCGATGGACCGACTAAGTTGAGGCCGCTGTGGGCAGGCCGCTACACGAATGCACAAGAACAGCATCTGACCGGGAAGAGTGGCCAGGCATCGCGAGGCAAGTAACATCTGCCCACAATCAGACAACTTTATGAGGACCATGACTGCTGTCCCAAGAGTATTATACCGATGAAGAAAAGTATTTTCAACTTATCTTAATTATAATACACCTACCTACTTGATTCGAAAAGCTATTTTTGTATGTACCTATCACTAAATAAAACAAGCAATCCCAGAGCTTATTCTTGTAATAAGTAAACTTTTTATAGGTACCTACATACACTTAGGTACCTAATATTTCGACCTAACGAGTAACTCATAAACCTATATCGAATTTTCAAAGAAGTTTCTCTTAAAAAATTACATGCTACAATGATGCAAGAGATACGGTAGAGCCACCCTATATGAGTCCGTGTGTGACGAGGACTTTGTCAATGCGGAAACGTCGGCCGGTCTGCGCCGAATGGGAGCACGGGATGCGTCGCGACTCAAGTCGCGATGAACTCCGGCGCACACGCCGCGCCGCGCCATGCAGCGCTGCGTAACCGCGTCACCGCCACGTTTGTCTGCTTAGCTTCGAGTGCCAAGACGACGCGAGATAGAAACTACACATTTTCATCATAACATCTAGTACTGCTACAGACTTTTCTAACATCCGAACATAGTAGCTGCATTTTTGCCATTGATAAAAAAAACTATTTGACGAATTTCATTGACGAACGAAAAATTAAACAAAGAACTGTCTGATTTTTTCGTAATTCAAATCCTAAAGGATGAAAAATGATTTTAAAGTTGATGTGAACGGTAACTGCTAATTCCTAGCTATCATCACATAATTATGATGTTTGCGTTATAACTTCATAACTTGTAACTTTCAATTCGCTTACCTACGCTTGAGTTAGAAGTTAGGACCTCATTGAACTTATTTATATATCACAATATGAACAAGTGGTTCTACTTTTTATACAACTTGCAGACTGTGTAACTTTATTAATAAAATATAAATACGTAACCATGGGAATAACTAGTTATTTAACTATCAAGAAAATGTATTACGCTTGTCTGGGCGCTTATTTAGGTAAAGGAGCAAATGCTTGTTTTTTTAAATAGGTGACTGGCATAAATTACAATTGTTTTTACTTTTCGTCATGATAAAAATTACTTCAATATCCTACCGAAAATAGCCTGATAGGACAAGGGTGTACACGATAAAATTATATTTAAGTTTTCCCTCGTTTCTATTAGGCTAAGAAGCCTTAAAAAGATATTTTGTACAAAATATCTAATTTTAACCCACAAACTGTGCGGAAAGTCGCTAAACCGGAACATAGGTTAGCTACATACATGGCAAGGTTTATTCTGTATCCAAACAGTAATTTCGCTTAATGTGCCTGACAAACGACAAACGACAAACAGACCAAAATTCAAAAAATGCTCGCAATGCACGCATTTCATTTATTATGGTTCCTTCTAATTCATTTTTTTTTTCGCTATAGGTACAAACACTAGTTACATTTAGAATACGTAACAATACGTCACTACTTCACAGAGAAATATTACTTAACTTTTGAGGGCAATCTCACTCTAATTTACGTAAAAACTCGAAGGTACTGGAAGGTACGTATAGTAAACGAGCAAAGTTTGCGTAATAGTTTCATATTCATTATCTTTCTCCATCCCTGCCCAATATTCTCGTTATTAGGGGTCGGATCTTCTAACATTACTGCGGTAGGAACCAGAGTTTTTAATCCACGGCACCGTTGGTTTAGTTATTAACGAACCTAACTGCTACGCAAGGTGTTGCCGGTTCAACCACGCACCAAGGTTATACATAAATCATGTTTAACATTTTATGCTTACCATAAATCTCGACGTTTAGTGTGTGTCAAAAAATGCATTTACAAAAAAGTTCTTCTTATATAATTATTATATACTAGTTGTGCCCCGCGGTTTCACCCGCGGTAATTTCAGAGTTTCCACGGAAATTCCGAGATAAAAAGTATCCTATGTCCTTCTCTGTACCCATGACAACGTGCATGCCAGATATCATCCAAATCCGTTCAGCCGTTTTTGCGTGATTGAGTAACAAACATCCAAACATCCACACTTTCACAATTATAATATTAGTTGGATGACGTACGGCTTCCACCCCTACTTCTTCGTGGTCTATACGGCCTATGGCCCTTGCGTCGTAGTATGAAACTTACTACCGACTGCAATGCAAATAAGTATGGTAGCAAGTATCTAAGAAGGATTTAAACAAAAGCAAATGAAGTAATTTAATATATCTATTTGACAAGTTTACGTTTCCTTTTCAAAATAAAATCTACATGACGAAACGAAAAACTAAAATGCAGATATTGCTTACGGAACAGTTTGTGATAGAATGCGTTACAAAAGCTCCGCTCCGTACTAGCGATGCCGTTATCGCAGGCACGAGCAGCCGGGCGGGCGGGCGGACGGCGGCGAGGCAACACCGCGGCGGGCGGCGGGCGACGGGCGGCCCGTGGGAGGTACCGTTAATGACGACACAACCGTGACGTCGCCGTCGTGACGTCAGGCGCCGCGATATAGTCACCCGGCTCTGTGGCGGCGGCCTCAGTAACGCACCATCCGTTCTCCAGCGCGTACTGTGTATACCTCCGCGCGCCCCTTCGCGAATCTCGTCGTAGTCGGCTGACTGAGTGAATGCGCGTACAGTGAGTGGTGTGTGTATGGCCGCATGAGGATCCTGCTAAGCGAACTGGGACTGTCAGGCGTGTGCCTCGGTCTGACCCTGGAGCCACGCGCCGCCCCCCTGGAACCTGAAAAGCCTGCGCCAGGTCAGCGCTCGCACCACGATACGCGTCCCGCTACTTCTGTGTTTATTTTCGCTTTCGTTGTGTAGAACCTTTGGGTAAACTCTGTGTGGAACTGTCGTGACGATGGCTATCGGCTAGAATGCGAGGCGCGTTGCTGACGCCCTCCAGCCATATCTACGGCATTAGACAGTTTTTTAACAAACGTACGTACTTTCATTTTTGTTTATTTTTATTTTACCTTTTATAATTATGTTTTACATTATTTTTCACACCACATGCTCGACAATGCCGAATTATATGTCATGTAAACCTTACCGAAAGCAAGACATTATATCTCTAGGCTTTAGCCGGGTTATAATGTTCTATTGAATTTCATTATAACCCGCTGGTCAATAATGTGATTTTCACTTTCATAATTCTTATTGCTATGTCCATAACGTCTCATTTCGCTAAACAGAATGTGTTCTCAGCGGGCGCGGCCAACTCGATTTTCGAAGACCGAAGCCGTGGCCCACTAGATTCGCAGTGAGACGAACTTCATTTGTTTGTCAAATCGAGTAGGCCACGCCAGCTGAAAGAAGTGGCTATATAGGATCTACTAAGCCTGGTTTTTTATTGTCTCGCATTATGTGAGAAAAGTAGAGTATACACCACAGGGATAAAACTGTTTTTTTCTTGGGCGCTTGAATCCCTCACTGCACTCAGGACTCAATCTTAATTCCCTCCCTTTGGTCGGGAATTAACTTATAACACCCTCACTGCGCTCGGGAGTTAAATTTGGAGTCCTTCGTTATGTTCAGGATTCAATGTAGCGCCCGTGACATAAAACAGTGCTTTATCCCCTTGGTGTATAATCTACTATTAAGTGCCTTAACTGTGTTTTATTTCGTTATGTCAAAATATTATTATATTTTGTTTCAAACCCTCTCACAAACTCTCTTATTTATCAAACTTATAACTTATGAAAGCAAATACACAATACATAGGCATGCGTATAAATTAACAGTTTAAATACGAATAAATCGGACGAATAATAAATAAATAATGAAGTGTCAACTGACCAGAATCACTAATTATTATTATCTAATTTCAACTTTCAGTGGAATATTAATTTTGTAAAAGCTATTAGGTATAAAGTAAAGTGTAAAAACTTTATAAAAACAATTTAGATGTTACTACTACCTAACTATTATTATTAACTACGTAGGTAAAATTTTATAATGCCAGTATAGGTAGATACGTAAGTAAAATTATCAACCATAAAAAAGTTCCCTGGATCTCTACATTTTTGAAACCCGTGAAAAATACACAGATATAAAAGAGAAGTTTTGCCGTAATAATCGTTCAGCTGTCTTATAATTAAATGAAAAAAAAAATTAACCTATAACCAACTTATACGTAACTTAATTCAACTTAAAGAAGAAAAACAAATTGACCACTTTCACTTAAAAAGCTTTAAAATATTTTTTTATAGGTACGAATCAAGAATGGTCATAAATGATAAAGAGCAAACATTGCTATAAAATGGTAAATAAAATGATTGCAATAAAGTAGTCCATTGTTTTTTTTTTTTTTTTCGTTTTTTTTTTTCAAAAACGTACGATAATCATTATTTAGCTCGTTGCGAACTTCAGTCAACATATTATAATTTTTTTAAATCAACTTAGTAATATTGCTCAAATACCAGGTATCCTTCATTGTAGAATCTACTGCATTAGGCGGTATTTTATTCCTACTGAGCTAAAAAAGAATATCCAAAAATGTCCAAATTAGTACATATCTACTATTGTATATATTATAAACCTTATGCATACCTATATAATAAATACCTATAAATTTAAAATAATTCTTAATATTAAAACTTTAAGTTTTAAAGATCACGCAAGTCAAGTATAGGATTGGCAAATACCTACATATTATGTACCTATGTATTAGCAACGACAAGACCGGTCGCACTCCACAGACGATTCACGATACAACTGCCTGAGTCTGATCCGCATAAATTAAAAACACGTATTATTATAAAATCGATTATTGTCTATTTTATCACTATATTTCGGTAAATTTACATAAAATTACATAACTATGGGTAAGATTACCTACTTACATTTTTGCCTTTTGCCTATTAAGTTTTGAAGTAGGGTTACCACCTTGTTTTTGGAAAAAATATAGTATTTTGCTGAAAAAAGATGCAAAAATAATAAATATAGTACTTTTGGGAAATACAGGGAAAAATAGTACATATTATCAATACGATAGAATTATTTCTAGTTTGACAGTTAATGTTTTGTTTCTGCGTTTCGTTTTGAAATTCCCCGTACCTACTGCGCTGCTTGTACGTTCCAGACCAGTCACAGTTAAATATAAAAATCGCGACAGTTGAATTAGGATAAAAATATAGTATATTTTGTACTATATTATTTTTCTATAATATATAGTAAAATTGACTGAAATATACGTACGTACGATACTATTTAATATAGTACGGGTGGCAACCCTGTTTGGAAGGTACCTACAAGCAGCTACACAAATACAAAAGCCACCTAAGTTGATCAGAAAGTCGGACAAGTCAAATAATAATTTGTTTGATTTTGTTTATCACGGGTCGCGTTAGGTAACGAGCAGTAGCGTGCATCGGGCGTCTATAATGTGGGATGTTTATGAGTATGTGGCGATCGTCTCTCGGAGCCGATGGCCTCAGCCGAACCAACAGCCACTTGCCCAATCGCTTCGGTTGTCGCAACGTGCACAAGTGAAGTTGCACCTGCTGAGATGTGAACCTTTGTAATACGACGACCTAACATGCGTGATCTCTACTTATCTGCTATTCTTATATGCTTACATCTAAATTGAATACCTACGTCCATGCGGTTTTAAGAATTACCTGATCGCAAATACATTAATATCTTTTATAAAGTATATTTTTAATTAAATGATAGTGAACACTAAAACAAAAATATGCACACAATTATTTATCGATCATATTGCTTCAGGAAGCAAGGCATCCAAGAAGAAACAGACGATATCACGGTAGTGGAACTGTTTAAGCACTGGTGGTACAATTTAAGTACAATATTATTCAAGTACTTCAGAGATTAGATGTATCAAACTGTAATTGTAAATTATAATAATACTACTCTACAATCATAATGTATTAAATTATAGAGTACATAGTAGTTTTGTAATTTTGGACAGTGCATTAAAGAAAGCCATTAAAATAAAAAAGACTTCATTCTAAAAAGGCGCAGCAATAATATAAATTTATCATTATATAATAATATATTTGGAAAAATTTTAAAAATTGAAAACATTTACGTTGTTTTTTTTCACAGCGTAAAACATGTACAAGTATTTATTAAAAGTTTTTGGAATACCGCTGAATCTTACGCAAAGTCATGTTAAAAATAATATACCTAAGAGATGTTTAAACAGACAAACACTTTCACTTTTACTTAATATCTCCTGCTTGCCTAAATATTATACCTAATGTTTGTCAAACTACTTTGCATAATGGAAGACATACTGGTCCTATTAAAACAAAAAATACGACGTTTTGAAACATATTTGGACATAGAATGCGAATTCACGTTTGAATAGCAAAAAATAATGGATAAAACACTTCCGTAACCGGGTACTAGCCGAGCGATACACACGACACACGGGCTAAGATCACACTCTTGATAAAATCTATCAATTTATTAATTTAAATTTTATTTTAGTCGTTGCCGTCATCCAATTTACTGAATACCTATACCGATATCTAGTAAAATTATTGTTTACGTTTCCTTATAGCGGCAACATGCTTTGTAATAAACTTATACAATAAAAGGAGATATCTTGCGACAGCTGGTGTGACGTCACCGGCAACGTTTGCTACCCGCGTCATTGAGAGGAGCGGTCCGCCATCCTGACAAAAGCTATAACTCTACATACATAGTTCCAATACACAGATATACACCCTTCGTACACGGGGCCAATGGGCCTTACTCAGGTGACCTTGCTGTCTGCTGCTTTCCGATACCAATACCGCTTTTAATATAGGTATATAGAAGAGTACCGCTTTTAATACTCAGACAAGCAATATAATATTATACTATACATACATAATAATAAATTACATTATATTATGTACCACTACTTATCGACCTACTAAGAGAAATTTTCCTATTTAAACAAAGAGATCGGCTAGTAAATTAAAATGAGCAATAAATAAGTTAATTATAGGTAACCTTTTTTATATCTATAAATCAACATTTAATATGTATTAAAATGAAAAAAGTTTTGTGCATTGAACCAACATAATATAGAGATGAGAAAAGTTCATTATAATAATAATATAAAATCAGACTAAAAGACTAAATCACCCCTTTTAAAATTGCTTCCAAGTAACCTTAGTGACAATAAAGAATATGTCATGATTTCTAGTTAGAGTCTACATAGGTAATATCGCAAACCAAGATTTTATTTTTAGCCATTCATTTCTGTTTAAAGGCATGATAACGTCACGAATACTAAAAATAAAGTGGTGTAGGTACCCGGCAGCGTGGTGGTGTGATGGTGTGGTTGTGGGTGGCAGGGTAGTGGTGGGAGACTGCACTGCCCGTGACGTCACACCGTGTTACGTCACGCATCGACTCGCGCCGCGTTTCAAGGCCGCCTAGCAACTACATCCGGCTAACACTTTTATCGAATATTTTCACCTGTTTTACGATATTATAGTTTAAACCAAAGGAAAAACTCTTCGTTGTGTACTAACTCCGACAACTTCTAGGTACTCTTCCCAGTTAGTAAATCTTTGATAAAATTAATAAATTATTAGTTACGCACACGATCACTCGTATTTACTGATTATAAAAGCCAATTACTAAATATTAGTCAAACCGAGTTAAGTCAAAAATAATTCTCAAGCATAATACCAAAATGTTACTGAGATCTACTAACGATATAAGATAAAGTTCAGGCAACTTTATATTAAATACGAGCTATGGAAACGCCTTTCCTGAGTGACGAGTTACTCTTTTCCGTCGGCATTCTTACGCCGCGATGTAACAAACATAGTTAGAATTAATTTAATTCGTCGCAAATCTATTCAGCTATAGTAATCTATTATTACATATTATATTATTATGTATATTTATTTATTAAGTTAGAAGGTTAATACACGAGTACAATAAATAACAATACGGCTTTAGGTCTTAAGCTATGTACGTGTACAACTAATTATAGGTAAACACAACGTGCTCAAAATGATGCAAATTAATCCCTATTGTATAAAAATGAATCCGTTTTTCTCTTGGTCACGGCATAACGCGTGAACGGCTGGATCAATTTCGCTTACTTTTTTTTGTTGTTTGTTCCTTAGAGGAAAAGGTTCTTATGAAAGAAGTTTGGTATTTCTGCGGGTATTCCGATACTCACGCGGGAGAATCTCCGCAACGATTGGACCGATTTTGACGGAACTTTCACTGCTAAAATTAGCTGATGTTACGGAAGTAAATTAGGCTACTTTGGAGTACCTGCGGGAATTCCGAAACTCACGCGGGTAGAACCGCGGGGCACAGCTAGTAAAAGATAATAAAATATGTGATACACAAATTGAACAAGGTAACAGAGGGGTAGCAAGGTAGCGGGTGGTGCTACGTCAAGAGCGATGACGGTAGCCCGCACCCCCCCCCCCCCCCCTTCCCCACCCCTCTTGCACGCACCCTCCACCTACGCGCCCGCAGCGCTCTAACGGGTGTAGCGCGGGTGACGTTCGGCTTACAGCTGAGAAATACGTCATACTATAGTTATGTAATCCTTTCTACGGTTCCCGATGAAAGAAAACCCAATATTATTTGATCACAAATTCAACCGTTTGAGCGTCTAGTAACGCTGGAAGTAAAATTTTGTAGGTGTACTTACTGTTAGAACTCGACGTTGGAATAGTAACACTTTAGACCACTGATAACAACTAGGTAGGTAGGTACCTTTACGGATTTGGAAGCTAAATGACCATGGGTGCACATCGACTGCACTACTCAAATACGGTAAGACTATAATACTGACATCTAGCTGGGGCCCTGGTGGTTTTACCCTTGTGAAATTCGAGATTTCCGTTGAAAACTCTTTAATGTACCTATAACCTACCTACTGATCATTATCATCATCATGTCAGCCGAAAGACATCCATTGCCGGACATACATACCTTTAACGGCTAGACCGATCATCATGAAATTTTGCATACAAGTTGTCAGGAATACAGAAAAGGACATAGAGTACTTTTTATCCCAAAATTCCAGCGGGAACTACAAAATTACCGTGGGTAAAACTGCATTAAATTTTGCATACTACACGTTATCAGGAGTACAGAAAAGAAGGGTATTAACGCGGGTGAAACCACGGGGAACAGCTAGTGTGATAATAAATGTGTGTCGAGTTATTAATAATTCTAGGAACGCGCATTTTATCACATTGACCGGAACTTACATACAATTCTATATTAAATCCTTATTTCCCTAGGTCACGGCATCTGAACTGCTTGACCAATTTCGCTAATTCTTTTTTTGTTGTGTTTGTTATTGTAGTGAGAAGAAGAAGTCATACGGGTGAAATCGCGGGGCACAGCTTAGTAATAAATAAATATCGAAAATGTTGAGTAACAATATTTTTTTATTATTTTTTTATAAAACGTTACACGGTGCATATGCTTATTGCTTAGGTCTCCATAAATTTAAATAAAATAATAATGGTAGAGTAGTAGAGAACATGAATAAAACTAATAAAACCTTAAAGAATTAGCTATAAGTAGATAATGATTTGCAATGTGCTCTTTACAGTAGGTTAAAAAAGATGTAAATTTACTTGGGATAATTGCCTTTAATTGATTTAACGGTAACATTACCATAGGTAGTCCTCAGTAAACCTGCTTTTGTTTATATTAACATACTAACTACACTAAAACTGCATAATAGTGGAATAACGACCGCATTATATTTTATACAATCCATGTAAAATATACAAATGGCGAAATCACTTCTTTTTAATGTAGAGCCAACAATCTTAACTACGTGATCAAATAGTATTACCTACTAATATCAGCTACCGAGGTTCATTTAATATTTAAATAAATTATATTTAAATAAATCCATTTAAATAAATCCAACAGTATTATTTATAGGTACAGTATTATAATATTATCTGTGCCTATACTTACTTAACTAAAAAGGTTTGCGTGTCAGTGTGTACTCTGTATACACACAAAAGGTACAACTTTCATAATAATACTAGCTGTCCCGCGTGGTTTCACCCGCGATAATTTCGGAGTTCCCGCGGTATTGTTCCATACAAACTTCGCAACCCCCTTAGGGGTTGAATTTTCAAAAATCCGTTTCAGGTCTCTATACGATCAGCGGTTTAGGCTGTGCGTAGATCCGTCACTCAGTCATGCAGAACAAAGCCTTTTATATGTAGGTATAGGTACCTAATACCAAGATAATATCAACTTTGCGGATCATCGTAAATTCTAACAAAAAGCCCTAAGAAAAATTGTGGTTGAAACGCGGTCCATATCTCACTATTACGGCTGCACTGGAGTCGTTTTAATGATTACTTAATTTTAAGTAGAGATTTCAAAACCTTTACTTAATATTAAGTTAATGTAAAAAAATAAATAATTTTGTTGAGAGGCAGGTTGATTTTTTGTTCTCTTTGATTTTTTTACTGTGAATGGAAACTAAACGAACTGGTCAAGTTTGTCACTCTGCGAAATCAAAAACTCCCGGCAAATCATTAATAGTAAATATTATTTGATTTACAAAGTTATGAGTCAAATTATGAGACGATTTAAAACAAATAGGCACGTCATTAATTCAGTTGGTTAAGGTTTGCATACCAGGGTAGATATTTTTTCCCCAAACCCTCTCCTCTTACGTACTAACTGTGATGTAGATACTGTTATTTTTTATACATATTGTAGAAAACACGTGAGCACAGTGACGTAACCAGCAATCAATAGAATCAACTTGACTACATCTGAGTCTACAAATTTATAAGTAGATATAGCAGGTACCTACATCAGACTTAACAAATCGTGAAAACTGAAGTCAGTCTAACAGAAGCGCCATCTACCTAGAACCCAGTTGGAATCGTTCCCTTCGTAACCAGTGAGGGGTGCGCATGAAGGGCTGTTTTTAACTGTAGAATCAAAGTTGATTCAATCCTAACAGATGTCGCATACATCAACTACGCAAATAATTAGAAACGCTCAATCTCAGACGAAATAAAAAGTCTATTTCGTCTGAGCGCTCAATATGCAACTTTGTAGCTGATTTGATTTCTTAGAAACCTCACAATGGCATCAGAATAGAATGGATGAAGAGCTACAAAAAATAAATCTTTGAACTATTGCAGCTGTTTATATGGGTTTATAATAAAAAGAAGATAATTGGAAAGAAAGAACGATAAAGAAAGAACAAAAAACATAAGGTTGCTACAACAAGAAAACACAACATATAAAATAAAATGTTAAAATAAACCTATAGATCATACCGTATCGGGAAAGATATTCCATTTTTCAAAGCCTTCATGAAATATCGCATTCAAACTATTCTTTGTTGAAAGTGTTTTTTAAGTTCTATAAAACCTTGAACTCTCGGAATTAACCTTTCCGTGGTTGTCAAGAATAAGGGAGAAGACACTGTTTACGACGTAGATCCTAAGTAATTATAAAATACATTATCTATCTATAACTATACTAATATTATGAAGCGCGAGCTAAAGTTTATGACGTTATAGGGGGTAATATCTGGATCTAGTGAACCAATTTGGAAAATTCTTTCACTAATAGGAAGCTACGGTAGTCCCAATTGACATAAGGTAAGTAGATACTTTTATCCTGACAGATAGTAGGTATAAAATAAATTCAAACGTCCATCATGATTTTTCGCATACATTCATGTGCAAAGAGTTTTTCATCCCTCGGTTACTTGCATTGCATTGCCCAATGAGGTCTCTCATTTCATATCTGGGGACATGATAGTGCCCCCGCCAAGACAAGCCAAGCGTAGCGTACTACCTACCTTTTCTCGAAGCGCTTCGTCGTTTTTTTGTATCTTTATAACTTGGGTTTGAATTATACCAGATCAACAAAAGTCTCGGGATAAATTGTCAATAGCGGACTTATTAAATGCGGACTTATTTAATGTTATATAAGTCCTATAATTGCAATTAGTCAGTAATAAAGTAATTATAGTACCTAATTGTGTGTCTGATGGCCACTTTGTGTGGTTATGGTTTTAATTGCAAATAATAATATGGTGCTTTTAATTTGAATAGTAGGTACCTATCTGTTCTTAAAACTCTTGGCGGATACTGAAGGAATCAGTTCAGGAGATAAAGTTTGTAATGCATACGTAAAACTGACCAAATGCATATCGGACCACGTACACGCTTGAGTTCGTTCATTAATCTAATGTTAATTGACATTTAACTTAATTTAACTTAATTATTAGCCATCAACATTAAATTAATGAACGTCTCTGAAAAGAAAAATCTTATCTTAAAATTAAGTAATCAATCATTAAAACAACTCTGAGTGCAGCCGCTAGGCAATTAGCTTCACTTTTGATTATTACTTGTTTTTTTTTTTTTTTTTTTCGAATGTGTAAAAAGTAATAACTTACTTAGGTGACCCTCTTAATTAATTTTTTTTATCACACTCTCTCACACTCTCACACTTTTATCATTTACGCTAAAAAATCAAGAATGTGTTTGTACCTACTAGTAGAAAACAACGGGCGCAAAATCTGATAGCAATAAAATTTTCGAAATAGGTATCTCGGAAACTACGGTCTACGAGGCGCAGAATCTGAGTTCTAACCGAGTGTTCCACGACACTCACGCATCTTTTTTATTTTGTTGTTTTGTTTTTGTAAGGAGAAGGTTCATAAATAAAAGAAGTTTGGAAATTTGAAATTTGAAACTTGGGAATTTGAAACTCACGCGGATGAGTCTACGAAACGGTTGTATCGATTTTGACGGGACTTTCACTGCTAATTAACTGATGATATAAGAAGTAAATTAGGCTACTTTAAAGTACCTGTGGGAATTCCGAAACTCACGCGGGTGAAACCGCGGGGCACAGCAAGTAATATTATATTATTATTTGAGGCATGTTTATCTCGTCTTTTTGTTGAGAAATAGCGAGTGAATGTTAAAATCTTATTTACTAAGGTATAAAATCGTAGAATTTTTATTAAGGCTTTCTGCGTTGCAATCGTTGCAGTTCGCTATCAAAAAATAAATAATACAAGGACAACATTAAAAACTAAAGACATCATTTTTATCGTATAATACTTATAGGTACGTTTAGGTACTTTCATAACTACATTAGGTAGGTATATGTACTCGTATGTTGACTATAGGTATACTTGACTTGACTTTGCACACATGTTTTTAATTGATATCAAAATTAATAGGTTCTCAATTTTTCTGAATTTTTTATATAGATACACGAATTAACTGCGTCATTTGTTAATAGATTTTTTAAATTTCTTTTGACACGGGCCATGGCCTCCCGTGCTGCAATAGTACATTTTGATTTACCTAAGTGTGGAAAGTAAGTACCTATGTCAATCCTATACACGAGGCACGCCTAGATGTTGACCCGAACCAAACGGTGAGGTTTAACTTAGTGGAGCCAAATAGAAGGATTGACAGCAATGTACGTGCATCAAAGCTTTTTTTAATATATTCGCAAAAAATTATACCTGACTAGTTGTGCCCCGCGGTTTCACCCGCATTAATTTCAGAGTTCCCACGGGAATTCTGGGATAAAAAGTACCCTATGTGTTATTTAAATCCATCCAGTAGTTTTGGCGTGAAAGAGTAACAAACATCCATCCATCCATCCATCCATCCATCCATACATACCTACAAACTAGTAGGATTAGATAAAACCACTACCTACCATATTAAAAACAACAAAACATACTAATCAAAGTATCGATATCTATGCCATTTCAAATGCAGGGGCATACGATCAAATACATATGTTACTGAGAAATGTAAAAAAACTATGCACTCAAGCGTATACGTGGTCCGATATGCATTTGGTCAGTTTTTACGTATGCATTACAAACTTTATCTCATGAACTGATTCCTTCAGTATCCGCCAAGAGCTTTAAGCACAGATAGGTACCTACTATTAAAATTAAAAGCACCATATTATTATTTGCAATTAAAACCATAACCACACAACGTGGCCATCAGACACACAATTAGGTACTATAATTACTTTATTACTGACTAATTGCAATTACCTATAGGACTTATATAACATGTTCATAATAAAGGGAAGAAAAGAGTGATCGAGCACATTAAATACAAGGATCTTTAATAATAGTCAATAGTCAAATCATTTATTCAAATTAGGCCCATAATGTGGCTCTTTTTGACTTCAATAAAATTACAGTTTACAGTTGACAGCACCCATAAAATATCCACCCTTCACAGCTTCCTAGTGCTATGGCTGAAGAGAAGAAGCTGCACAACAAACTCTACAGCAGCACGCTTTCAGTTTAAAATTATAATATAGTACATAATATTAGTGGTAACCCACCTTAAATTATGTGAGAATAATGAGCCGTAACCAGCAATAAACTACGTAAGGCAGGTAAAGGATTTTTTTGCATTAGGATTTAGGATTAAGCATATATACCTAATAGTAGACCAGACATGATCAGTACCAACTGACGGCACCCGTTCACGAGTATGACGTGCTCGTAAGCCCCGCCCCGCTCAACCATATTAGAAGGAACCGAGCGACCAGACTCACACGCCACCGCCAGCGGGACATTTGAGTGAGCATGACATAATCTAGTCACTATCGTGTCAATGAAATTGATTCTTAATGGCTACGTTGTTCGCATACATCACATCTAATAAAAATACAAGATAAACAATAAAAAATAGAAAAGAGCAATTCATCACCAAACGTTTGAGTCATTCAAATAATCCTTTACGCTATAATAGGCTTTATCGCACAAAATGCGTTTAATTAAGCTTTTAAATTTATTAATTGACAAAATAATTACATCATTTGGTAGTTTGTTGTAAAAGCGTATACATTGTCCTTTAAATGAATTAGAAATTTTATGGAGCCTAGTAGTAGGCACAGCGAGTTTGTCTTTATTTCTTAAGTTTAGATTATGCAAATCACTGTTTTTCTTAAAGTTACCTAAGTTTTTTTGAACATACAATAAATTCTCGTATGTGTACTGAGAGTATACAGTCATTATTTTATACTCGCTGAATTTAGTTCTTAATGACTCCCGAGGGCCCAACTTATAGATAGCCCGAACAGCTCGTTTTTGCAACACGAATATAGACTCGATACCCGTACTCCGTAGCACTACCCCACAGCAGTATACCGTATGAAATAATGCTGTGGAAATAACTAATATAAACTAAACGCGCAGTATCAATATCAGTTAATTGACGAATTTTCTTAACAGCAAAAGCAGCTGAGCTTAGTCTGCCCGATAACTTTCCTATATGTGGGCCCCATTGTAATTTTGCGTCTAGTGTTATACCCAAAAAGACACTTTCATCGACCAGTTCCAAATCATCATTGTTAATTTTTACACTGGTTTTAACTTGTTTGACATTTTTTGTGACAAATCTTACGCATTTAGTTTTACTGCGGTTTAGTAAGAGATTATTGGCATTAAACCAGTGTACTATTTTAGAGAGAGCATTGTTCACATCGTCTACAGCCGATTGCTGTCTATTAACCTTAAATACTAAAGATGTGTCATCTGCAAACAATACTATCTCATGGTTCTCCCTCACCAAATAAGGCAAGTCTTTTACATAGACAAGGAACAGGAATGGTCCTAATATAGATCCTTGCGGCACCACCATCACTACGATAGATCCATTTGATTGTTTTCCGTTGACATCAACCCTTTGGATCCTATCACTTAAATAGGAAGTAAGAAGATCCAAAGCCATGCCTCTTATTTCATAGTAGTGTAGTTTCCTGACCAACGTTGTATGCAAAACATAATCAAATGCCTTGGATAAATCACAAAACACTCCATAAGCGTGACGTGACTCCTCCCAGGCCTCAAAAATATTTTCAATCAGTTTAATTCCTGCATCAGTTGTAGAGCGACCACGAGTAAAACCGAACTGTTTGTGATGCAGTAAGTCGTTTTTATAAAAATACTAGCTGTCCCCCGCGATTTCATCCGCGATAATTTCGGAGTTCCAGCGGGAATTGCGGGAAAAAAGTACTCTACTCTACCCCTACTAGTTTAAGGTGATTAGCTGTTCCCCGCATTAGTACCGGAGTTCCCACGGGAATTCGGGGATAAAAACTATCCTATCTTTTAAGTTGGACCGTATTAAAATATAATATATAAATTGTTACAAAATTTTATCAAAATCCGTTCAGTAGTTTCGGAGTCCATCGCGGACAAACAACGTAACACTTGATTTATATATATTAAGATAAGTTGGTCTAGCATAACCTTTTCAAATATTTTACTAAATGTAGTAATAATTAATCTAATGAGAGTTGGTTCACAATATGGCGTACGTACACTGGGCTAAGCTGTTAAAATTTAGGGTGTTTAGATAAGTATTAGCACAGATAATATAATACTATGTATTAGGTAGGTACACCAAGATAAGTAGATCTACTATATGTAATGTAACAACTTTTGACACAAAAAGTACGGCTATTTACCTACTTGTAAACTTATTTCTGAATTTACAAAATCCTTAGTAGGTATAAAAATTTAGAGAGATTAGTCACCAACATCATCTTTTAAATATTTTTTTCTCAGAATTTGTAACCTATTGTGTTAGTATAGGAATATTATTTTCTTTATTATTATAAACAATGAGTTTTTTACCAAAACCGTTTTGTTTACGGCTTAATAAGACTAAAATTAATGGTTCTTAACATAATAGAAATTGCAAATGCCACTGATTTCATAACCTCCCGAGGGATCCATCGCCTTTTTGCCCTAAAAATTTTGGTTCACCTACGCCAATAAAATTTTCTACTTCAGTGGAATAAAATAAGGGTTAAGATAGCACAGCACTCTATCTTACTTAGGACACTATGCTAATATACATAGCTGAGGTGTATGTATAAATTTCAATTTTCGGGGCGTGGCGAATCAAGCACCGTGACACGATGTGTTCAAAACGCCAATATTTAGTTGGTGAAACTGCAGTATAAATTAGGAGGCCTTTCTTTTTCGTCGTCACTTTGAATTGTTGAAGGGTAGCAACCACCTGCTTTATACATACGAATGCAGTGCTGGCAAGAGTAAATTTATCGATTACTCAATTACGACTGCTTGTGTTGAAAGAAGAATCAAAGTATGTTCGTTGAGGGTAAATATAAATGATGCATGGCTTCAATAGCGTGATAGTTCAAAGGACGCCACCATCGAATTCACGTACACTTGTTTTCTATTGTATTCCAAACTAAGTCGTCTTGGCGG
Organism: Zygaena filipendulae; assembly: GCA_907165275.2. Taxonomy (NCBI): domain Eukaryota; kingdom Metazoa; phylum Arthropoda; class Insecta; order Lepidoptera; family Zygaenidae; genus Zygaena; species Zygaena filipendulae. The sequence goes on from OU015649.1 coordinate 9,545,352, forward strand.
TCGTCACGCTTTAGAAATAGTGTATCAGAGCTATCGCTTGATGTAATTTTTTTGGTTTTTTTTTTTTATTTAAAATGTTAATTTTATCTTATGATATTATAAGATAGCTAAGTTCTTTTTTATAAAACCTTATTTGTATTGTTGCAGGGCCGAGCGCATCTGAGCCGCGCTCGCCAAGCGCTTTACCGGCCTCCTCCTCCAGCATGCTACTGCTGCAAACACACGTAAGTACTTACTCACTTTGTATTAAATATTTAAATTTGGTACAACGAAGTTGTTAAAAACATGTTTAAAATTATTAAAAAAAATAAGTTCAATAAAATAATGACCTGATTAATTATAATAACTTAATCCAAATTAATGCGATATATATTTATCGATTTTTATTATTAAGAATCTTAATCATTTATTAAATCTGCATCGACAAAAGAAGCAGATGTGAACACCCATAAGACGCCACAAATAGAGCAACCGCGTGCCATTGGTGCGTCGCTGGCGGCCTCCCTTGTCAACAGTCCACCGCCTACCGCGTTGTGTCCGCCTCCGTTATTGATTGTTTTTTTTTTGCTTTCAGAGCAACTACGGATCGTCCTTCAGTGATCTTTTGTCGCCACAATATCAAGACGACTCTTCCGAAATCCTCGAAGAGAACTTAGATCCATTTCCAGACGTCGAGTTTCATGCTCCGATACTACCGGACGCAAAGTCACAACGTACCACACCAGTGAGTGAGGCATCCTCCCCGATCCCAGGCCCATCGTTGCCTAGCTTTGAAGAAACTTATTCAGTTCGGTATCCCAAACAAGAAATGGCTGAATTTGGTATAAAAATGGACGAAGATTGTTACAACGTCAGTGCATACTCTCACCAAGGTCATGCATCAACTCAACTGTTGTATCAATATCATCAACCTGCGATTCCTTATGTACCATCTACGTACTATGCTTCTGCTCAACAATGTAGTCCGACATTCGACGCCGGGGGTGTGACTCCCAACCAAGACTCTTTTTCTTTGCCATCCTTTACGAGCTCAGTTGATATGCATGTAGCAACCGATCAAGGCGCCAGACAACGAAGAGCATCATTACCAGTACAAAGATCGGAATCCAGCAGTTCGAATGACAGTCCCAAGGTCCACGGTGCTAGAGTTCACTGTATGCAACAATCAGCGCCTAGCTCTGCATCCAGCTCCCCGATTGGAGTACCTCCGGACGGAGCTGGTTCTCGTGTTACTCCACCGTCACCAAGTCAGCTATGTGCTGTATGCGGAGACACTGCTGCCTGTCAACATTATGGAGTACGGACGTGTGAAGGATGCAAGGGTTTTTTCAAGAGAACCGTTCAAAAGGGATCAAAATACGTATGTCTTGCGGAAAAATCATGTCCTGTCGACAAAAGAAGAAGAAACAGGTGTCAATTTTGTCGTTTTCAAAAATGTCTCGTTGTTGGAATGGTTAAAGAAGTCGTAAGAACCGACTCTTTAAAAGGAAGACGAGGCAGGTTACCGTCTAAACCAAAATGTCCACAGGAATCACCGCCGAGTCCACCGATTTCACTTATTACCGCTCTAGTAAGGGCGCATGTTGATACATCACCGGATTTCGCAAATCTTGATTACTCACAATATAGAGAACCAAATCCTATGGAAATACCAATGTCGGATTCTGAAGTTATCCAACAATTTTATTCTTTGTTAACGACATCAATTGATATGATAAAAATTTTCGCGGACAAAGTTCCGGGATACGGTGATCTCTGCCAGGAGGACCGTGAGCAACTGTTTGCAGCGGCACGGCTCGAGTTGTTCGTGTTACGACTGGCTTACCGATCACGTCCCGAGGATACTAAGCTTACCTTCTGCAACGGACTCGTCCTCGACAAACGCCAGTGTCAACGCTCGTTCGGAGACTGGCTTCACGCGGTGCTCGACTTCAGCAATACCTTGCATTCGATGGAGATTGATATTTCTACATTCGCATGTCTATGTGCACTTACATTGATAACAGGTATGTCAGAATTACAACCTACTAAGATTGTTTAACATACAATATTATAATCTAACAACCAATACCTTCCTAATACACCACGAATAGGGATAAAGATCAAAACATGTTTATGGTCTTTCAGGATGTCTGAATAAAAACGCGAAGACAATATAAAAGAGATCGCGTGCAGCAATTCAGAATATTTTTATGATAGCACAATGTGGGGAACATATCAATTACAAAGAAAACACACCTTAAACATAATTTAGGTGTGTTTTCTTCGACTACACTGTCACTTTGTGTGAACTGTCGTTAAATACCTAAGTTTAAACGTATTTTTCTCTCACTAGACAAGTATCGAAATATTTGTCGTGTTTGCGTCAGTAAAATTTTACTCGACTAACAGCGCTATTGAACTTTAAAATTTTACTTTTATTGCTCCCAAAGAAATTTCATTTCAAGTAGATATAATATTTTTAACATTGTGTACAGAACGTCACGGTCTAAAGGAGCCTCGCCGAGTGGAGCAGCTACAGATGAAGATCATCGGCTGCCTGCGCGCACACATGCCGGGCGGCGGCGCTGGCGGCGCTCCGCACTTCAGCCGTGTGCTGGGCGCGCTGCCGGAACTGCGGTCGCTATCCGTGCAGGGGCTACAACGCATATTTTATCTTAAATTAGAAGATCTAGTGCCAGCACCACCACTCATCGAGAACATGTTTCGCACCAGCCTACCTTTCTAGGCAAGTCCAGCTCGTAGGTATATATATGATTCCCGAGGACCACTCCCGCCTTCAAAATGCATTCTCCTTCTATCGTTAGAGCCGACTCCTTTATTTTTATAAGTGTTTAGATTATTATATAAAATATTTTTCTAGATTGTAGTTATTAGGAATACTAAATGGCTCGATCTCCCACGGAATCATTTCGTGCTCTTATAGGTTTTATTGCCTATTTTTATTTTTATTTAAGCCAAGAACAAGATCATAATCGCTTAAGTACCTAATGTTAAGATTAATTTATTATAACTGTTGGGTGTGATTTCATTTAATCATTAAGTAATTTTAAATATACTTAGTATTTTGCATTTGAGTTACCCCTCGTGATCAGTGGCATCTCGTCGTACAAATATTCCTATAATCTTTCTTGCGTATTATCTAATTTAAGTAAGTTATGAAAAATCTAGTCACAAGACTTAGAAATGTTATTTTCCTTTATATTAAGCTCGTGACAAGCGAGAATTTTTTAAAGTAAATGTATTATAAAAGTTATTTTAATTATTAAGGCAAAGTGGATGTTTTTTGTTGTTCTATTCTAAATCGATTGGAATGTTCGTTTAAATTATGCTCGTGTAACGCGCGTTGATGTCTACGAGTCATAACTACAAAAAATATAGAGTCTATTGTGAGTCGATAGCCAATATTGTCGCACCGGCGGCATATTGTTAAAAGTTACCTTTTAGATTTAACTTATTTTATAACCTTAGATGCTAGTACGTAAAGTATTTTTTTCAATAAAAACCTTGTACATACATTATAAGGCCAGAGAAACGTTCAACATCTCTTCTTAGTACCTTTCTTAATCCTAAGCTCCAACGTGTCTTATAGAATACTCATGGCTACGTATAGCATTTTTTTTCACGTGTTAGGATTTATCTTGAATTAGATTTTTTTTAAAAACATATCACCGTTTTATATCCTTGTTCATATGTCTATTAAATAAAAGATAATATAATAATACTCAATACTCATTTGATTAATTAAAAGAAAATACTTTCTATTTTATGTTCTTTTAATTTAAAATATATCAAAGACGAGAGTCTTTGATTTATTATAAATTGAATCAAATCATTAAAAAAATTTAATGGTATGGGAAAACAATTCAATTTTTTTTAATGATTCGATTGATTGAACTGAAAGTAAACAACGACATTTCAATATACGTATATTTTATATTTTGTGATTATTTAATGTGACACCTTGAAGTAGTTTATGGAAAACAATAGCTTGTTGAATAAATAAAATATTTTTAAACTATTATTATAAACAGAAAAAAATAAAATTCACACAATATGCTACCTTAAATCCTAGGTCTACTACATTTCCAACATGTACCTATACTAGGTAGGTACTAACTACCTAATTTCCTGGAAATATTTTGCAGTTCCCTGAAGAATAGTCGAAATTATAATTTTATGACTGCAGTATCTAGGTATGTACGTATATGTAGGATTAATACAGTGTTATGTGTTAAACTGTAAACTGATACTTACACTTTCGTACTTTGCATGTATTACGTACTTATCTGCACTCAAATGAGTTTGACTTATGAGTAGAAATGTACCTAAGCGGTGCTAAAATAGGTTCTAAAAAAATTTTATAAGCGTTTTTGTAATTCAATATCCTCACCATTAATTATTTTTATAAAAAAAAACTTAGATAGACCAAGTTTGAAAAAAATATTATGAGACTCGTTAAAGTAAAAAGCAAATTGCATATTAATTATTGTTTTTATTTTATTTAATGTATTATCTAATTACTTAAACTACGACTGTACTGATATGTACTGAGTATCATATTAAATTACCTAAAAGTTTTCAATATTTCCATCTTACTTTCAGCATTCTAAATTGTTATCCATTGTTAAAATACTGATTGTATTGCTCGCTTTTTATATCATATAAAATATAAATAGTTGGCGCGTTCCTATTTTTTTTTACCTACGAATCACTTGGTTGTGCTATACGAAATGTTACCAAGTACCTAGACAACATAATTAACAGGTAAGTACTAGGTAGGTACTTATTTTCTGACATTCTTTTCTATTTGTATTGATATGAAAGTCACTGTTATAATAATTATTTCATTCTTTACATTGTACTAAGCACTAGTGAAAATAAATTTTATGATAAATAACAATAAATAAAATATCTTTAAATAACTGTTAATACGTTAAGTTACGAAACACTTGTGAATCTTACCCCTGTTAGATGAAACGGTGTATAATAGGTTTATACCGGGACATATTGGACACGCACTACATATCTACAATAGTAAATATAATCAAAACAAGGAATAAAAGAATAAGTATAAAAACTCATAAGATGTGACTTGCTTGACTGCTTTATACAATATACATAATACCTTTACCTACATTACGTAAATATCTACCTATAATTGGTTCATAATTGCTTTATTAGCAGGTAATAGTTAATATTTTTTTTACATAATAATCCTATCTCACTTTAAATTTTACACCGAATCAACACTGACTACATATTTTGTGTGCTTTGGTACTTTTGAACTAGTTAAACCGTATCATTACCTCCTTTCTTTGTAAATATACGTCCAAAATGATACTGACGCAAAGTGCGTCAACTGAATTTATATTTAGTATACCTATTTCTTATGCTAACCTAACTACAACTTTAGGTAAACTAGAAACACCATAGGTATCCAGTAGGTATCTACGTGTAACTCCTCATTTTAATAAAGAATAGGTAGTTATACCACTATAGCACCACTAAGGCACTCATGAGAACAAAACAAACGAGCCCAAACACTTTGCAGTTTCCATTGAGAATTTCCTTCCGGTCCCATCTTCAAACCCTCATCATCAATATGTATTGAAAATTAGGTACCTACTCATGGCATCAAAAAATTAAAAAACTAGCTGAAATTCGACTGACACACCATTTGCCATCAGAAAATTTCAGTCTCTACTCTCTACATCCTGTGAACATCGTCAGATCCTCGATGTTACCATAATATTGTACTGTCATTAAATTTACGTAAATATGTCAAACATCTCAACCGGATCAGATCACTTGTAAGTGGTTGAAAAATTGTTTGCAAGATTTCATGAAATCTATACTTACGGACAACTGACATTCGAACATCGCAAGTTAATAATCCTTATTATTTATTCTAAATGTCTTAACGGCTGCACCGATCATCATGAAATTTTGCATACGCGTTTTCAAGGGTACAGAAAAGGACATAGGGCACTTTTTATCCTGGAATCCCGCGGTAACTCTGAAATTAACGTAGGTGAAACTGCATTAAGTTATGCGTACTACAAATTGTCAAGGGTAGGTAGAGAAAAGGAAATAGGGTACTCTTATCCCGGAATTCCCGCGGAATACCCTAATTTAACGCGAGCGAAACCGCAGGGAACAGTTATCCATTATAAATCCTCATGAGAATTTATTTGTTTGTTACGCTTGCACCCTCTAACTGAAACCGCGCCGAAATGCTAGTAGAGCTTATATAAACTAAAATGACGCGCACGACTACTTTAATAGCAGTTTTAGATGTGCGGGATCATGTATCAGATAATATCTATTTAATAGTGTGAGTGCGGCGACAGTATTGCACACTTGTGATGAATATAGTGTGCGTGTGCGTATACCCGATGGAGGGGCGCGTCATTTTAGCTTAGATGATCTCTACCATAATATATAAAGCTTGTAAGAAGAAAAATGTCAGACCGACGAAGAGACATTATTATGATAATAATTTGTTACCCAGCTGAAATAAATTCAATGTGAAACTAGCCAGTTGTAAGCTCTTTTGAATAAACAGGATTGCCTATATCTCATTGCTATATCTACAGAACTTGGCACCGATTAGTACTTTATTTTTTTACATCTTAATACTTTTGTAGGTGAAACAGGACCTGCAGGCATGCGAATATTCTCTATATTGAACTCAGCTCCTACTTAAGTAAGTATAAGTAGGTACACATTTGTTTTTGATTACCTATTAATTTACATTTCAGATAAGTGGGTCATTAATTGGTCAATACTGGCTAGATTACAGTCCGAGCTGAAGGGTGCAATGGATGTCAGATTTTAATAAGTACCAACCCACACACGATTCTTACATTGTTAAAAAAAAACTAAACTATAAAAAACTTGAAAAAACCAGTGGGTTAGTAATATGTAGTTATACTGCACTAGACAATAGGTACCTACTTATATTATAAAGAGGAAAGGTTTGTATTTTTGTTCGTTTGTTTTTTACGATTTTACTCAAAAACTACTAAACCGATTTTAAAAATTGTTTCACCATTATAATTCTATACAATTCCTAATTAACATAGGCTAAATTGTAACCCGGAATTCCCGCGGACACTCCGGAATTACCGCGGGTGAAACCGTGGGGGACAGCTAGTGTAATATAGGTATAACTTGTTAAAACTAAAATGACGCGCCCCTCCATCGGGTATACGCACACGTACAACCGTTAAAATATCGATACGACACGGTCTGTCTATTCATCACAAGTGCGCAATACTGTCGCTGCACTCACTGCACTATTAAAGAGGTTATTACCCATACATGATATCGCACATCTAAAACTGCTAATTGTAGTGGGGCACGTTATTTTAGTTTAGACAATCTATACATAGAATAGGGAGCACGCTTGTTTAATAAGCTGCATTATGAACATAACTGCATTATAAATGTATTTTTTTTATTTTCTGACAAAATAATTTATTTTATTACTAGGTACCCAATAGAAAAAGTTCCGTTGGTTACGTGGTTTGCATTATGCATACAAGACACAAGTAATACAAGTATACCTAATAGAGTGCGCCAACGGCCAAATCCTATATCAAAAAGTAAAAACCCCAGCACTCATTGGTCTGCGATGTCAGCCCGAGAAAAAATTATTTATCAGATCATAATATACCTACGATCAAATCATTGCCTACGATACAAGCTCTCGTTTATATACATCGAAAAAAATCGAGGTATTTTTTGATATAATATCTAATTATTATCAATTTTACATCGATGTCGCCGTGATACCTACATCATTTATCGAAAACAACATCGATAGGTACCTATGTACCAATATTATTTTTTGTAAATTTAGTATTTACATCTCTATCTCTCTAGTTTGTAAACCGTACGATAATAATTATCGTACACATACGATAATTTGCTGCGTACGTAAAATAGCATATTTTTTATCGTAAATTATACATTATCAATATTAATTTTGATCACAAATTAATAATTAACTATCGATATTATAAGTATTTCGATAAATCGATATTTTATCAACAGCCCTAGTGTTGTCAAATGCCAACTGCCAAGTAAAAAACAACAACATTCAAGTTTTACAAGTACCAACCAGCATTCAACTGTGTCTTAAATAAGTAATATTTATTTCTAATCTTTTATAATGCCTAGTATTTCATTGGAAATAAAGTAATTCTTGTAACTCTAATTGTAACTAATTTTAGAAAGTTGCTTAACTGCTTGAAAATTACCACAAATAACAATTCAAAATGACTCAATCTCCGTCGCCTGATTTGTCGCCTGATATTTCTGACATGAAAGAAGTTCTGGATAAAAATCTGGAAGACTATGAAATACAAGAAGTTCTACGCAAAGGAACAGACCTAAGGGAGTACGCTTTACAAATTGATAAAGGCATCAAAGAAGCTGAAAGGAATTCAGTCGCAGATTACATAAAGGAGAGTGATAACATCAGCTCCCTTCACAACCAGATCGAAGAGTGCGACGGTATTCTTGAACGAATGGAGAGTATGCTAATGGTGTTTCAGGTTGGTAAGAAGCCTATCTAAATTTAGGTACAGCTTTAAATTCACTCTTGTGAGAGAGGGCTAGGATCTTTTTCTAAAACACGCTTTCAATTAATCAAACCTTCCTAAAACCAGAGACGAATAGTTTTCCAATAGAAACTCGCTTCTCATGCCCCTATTAAATTTGGGAATATATTTTTTTTTTAATCCTTTCCATACTTTGAAAACAATCCGTGATACTTGTAGAAAAGTAACAGATCTAACAAATCATAAAATTTACAGGGCAGTAATTTCAAATAATCATATTAGTTTTTTCAACATAACATTTTTACACTAAATATGTAATTATGAAACTTGACATACAAGTGAAAAATAGAGTAGTTTTTAAACGGAATAAAAATATTAAATAATTATTACACAATTTTCTAGAAAAATCAAATGCTTTATTTTCTTCTCAAAACCGTCATTATTCTACATCTACAATCATAACAAAGCATGTTTTGAAAATTGGATTGACACAACACACTCTCACTCAGAAATTCATTTCTCCTCTCTTACAGAATGATTTGGGAAGTATTAGTAATGAAATTATCAGTCTCCAAAAACGTTCAGTAAATATGTCAGTACAATTATCCAATAGGCAAGTTCTTAAAGGGCCTCTATCATCATTTATTGAGGATATGGCTGTTTCAGAAACATTAATTTTGTAAGTTTATATACGATTTTAAACCTTTTTAACTCAAAAGTTTTGTGCGTACTATTTATATACATGTATCAACTTATCAAACAAGTTCTTCTTCATTTTCAGTGCAATCACTAACGTTCCTGTGACAGATAAAGAATTCATGGTACAATTGGCAATTTTAAACCAAAAATTAAATTTTGTGAAAGAGCAAGATTTTAAAGAAACAAAAGCTTGTCACGATGTCAAAGATGTTTTGGAGAAACTAAAAATAAAATCTGTTTCAAAAATAAGAACCTATATTTTGGAACAAATCTATAAATTTCGCAAACCAATGGCAAATTATCAGATACCTCAAAATGCAATGCTGAAATATAAATTTTTCTTTGAATTCATATTAGCCAATGAAAGAAATGTTGCTCAAGAAATATGTAATGAATACATTGATACACTAAGCAAAGTTTATTACTCATATTTCAAATCCTATGCATCAAGATTAGACAAACTAAAATATGAAGAGGCCCCCACTAAAGATGACCTAATGGGAATAGAAGATGGCTCAAAAGGAGGATTCTTTCAAAAATCTAATTTAAAAAATAAAAGTACAATATTTACTATTGGAAACCGTGGTGATGTTCTAGCACAAGAACTTGAAGCTCCAATAATAGTACCTCATGTACAACAAAAGACTAAGGTACATCTATACATATAAAATGCTTTGTCCTGAATGACTGACTGACGGATCAACAAACAGACTAAATCGCTGATTGTAGAGACCTGAAACTTAGCGGATGTGTTCTTTGTAAGACGTAGGCATCTGATAAGAAAGGATTTTTGAAAATTCAACACCTAAAAGCCTGTCCAGATGACGCGTTTTACGCGCGAGTCTAGAACCAAGCAAGCGTTTTACGCGCGGGAGCATCTGGACGGGATCTATGTGGCTCTAGTATCTCGGGAACAACGCGCGTTCTCGACTCGCGCGTAAAACGTCTCATCTGGACAGGCTCTGTATGGTTAATTCCGCGGGTACTTCGAAATTAGCGCGGGTAAAACCGCATGGGCCGGCTAGTACTATTATAAAAATTTAAAAACTTGATCCTCAAGTAGGTACTAAAACAAGTACCTACTAACAAACTAAAAAAATCAAATCTTTCCTCTTTATTATAATATTATAGATTTGTGTTTTCCTGGACTTTGTCCTGCCGGGCTAAGATGCGCAACACGATAAAATTTTATCGAGCCAATTTATCGATTCTCGTCGACATATTGTATGGCTTTGTCGACGAGAATCGATAAAATGGCTCGATAAAATAAGATGCGCGCCACGATATGTTTATCGAACGAAAGATAAAATTGTCGACACGACAAATATTTGTGGGCGTCCAAGCAAAAAAGTGCAGTAGTGGGGTATTGAGTTAAGACTAGATTCCGTTAAACATTTTTTACCACTGGTAGACAAAACGATATAATATGTCGACGAGAATCGATAAAATGGCTCGATAAAATTTTATCGCGCTGCGCATCCTAGCTCGGCTGGACGAAAACGATAACACCTGTCTGATAATAATTCTGACTGCTTCTGGCCCATACTGAGCTTAAAGACTTTTTTAATACAGTTGCTCAAAAAGTGGCGTATTGCAGGGACGTTTAGCGTTCGGGATGTGGGCTATTACATACTCGAGCTTTTTGTTTACCTTTCCCGAACTCGTGCGTTCTCTTTGCCAACTGTCAAAATGGCGACACGACTTTGACACACTTTTTGCATTGCGAAACGTAGGTTTCGCATTACTAATACGACTAGCGCCATCTCTTGATCACAGTTGGAACTTAGTTGAGTTTGTTGTGTTTTTGATATTTTATTAAATTGCTTAATTTTTTCGTAAGTGTATTAAAAATAGTTGTTCAGTACACGTGCGGAACCGTCATTGCAACTAGTTCCGACTGTCAATCCTCACCTTCGGCTGCGCCTCGGCTCGGGTAGACATTTGTCGGAACTCTTTGCAATGACAGGCTTTCCGCACTTATAATGAAATATACTATTTTTGTATCATTCTGCTGTTGTCTTGTGTTTAAAATAAAAACCTTTCTTTTTTTGTACTTACCTTATTTCTGCCTCGATATATTGATGAAAATATTTATCAAGTAATAACTTCCATTTTCAGTACTCTTATGAAGCATTATTTAGAAGCCTGCAATATGCACTAGTTGATAATGGCTGCAGAGAATATTTGTTTACAACTGAATTTTTTCATGTCAAGGGGAGCCATGCTCAAGAACTATTTGATAGAATTCTTGGAAAAACCCTGTCATTGCTTGTGGTAACTAGTTATATATTATATACAACGTGTTAATGAATTAACTAAAAACCTGATACACCCCATTTAAAAAAATAAACAATAATATGATAAAAATATATTTTATGTCGAAAAAAATTATACTTTAAAAGTTATTCAACATTAATTTGGAGGTGACCTATCTACGAAATTCCAAGCACTACGCCCGCGTCTACCGGTTCGAATTTTTTTGCTGCGGGCGGCGTACGCTTCAAATATTGTATTATAAATAATTTAGACATGGGCTAGTAAAAATGAAAAAATATAACCTATATTAAAACCTATTAAAACATAGTGCGATCGATTCGCTAGTTGATTCTGAGCAAACTACTTTCTAGTTTTCAGTTAATTCATTAACACGTTGTAAATCGCTGCTTTGTATGAATAATCACAATCCAAAAAAAGCTAATTTTACATTAAAGTTGTGTAGTAGTTTTACAGTATGCTTTTTGTAATTTTTTAAATATTGAAGATTACAAGCAAACAATGTGTACATCAAAAGGGCAGTCATTAACGTCTTTCTGATGGGCGATGGGCACTTCTTTTAAAACCGTGATTCCAAAATTTTGGATTGTGTGGTTATTCACGCAAATCGCTGCTATTCATGCAATGGCAATAAAAATAATAAAGCAGTAAATTGGAACAATTTTTCAGAAATTAACAAACTAATAATTTATTTTTATTACAGAAAAATGTGGAAAATTATGTGGCTGAATGCTATGATTGTTTAGCACTATTCCTGTGCATTCAGCTTATAAATAGATATAGATGGATGTGTCACAAGAGAGCAGTGGGTGCTTTGGACAGGTGAATAACAAACCTACAGCCACATTTCATTTCATTTATTTATTTGCTTAACATGGTTATAATATATATGTGTACAGTGTTGTAAGACCACAATAATTAAAAGGTATAAACAAAACACGTTATAATATTATTTGCATGTTTTAGCTACTGGGACTCGTTACACAGTGCACTGTGGCCAAGATTAGAGTATGTGCTGAAGTTAAACATTCAAAGTGTAAGAGAATGTGATCCCGCCAAACTGTCCAATAAAGAATTAGGGCCACATTATGTAAGTTTCACCTATTCTTCTTATACAGGTAACCCGAAATTACCACTTATTAACAAAATTAGTAGATGCAAATATTAACAGCTTCATGGAGGATTCTTTCTCCTCTGCCCTAACAGCCCTACATATCTATGCTAAGTTTGATATGGTATTTATGACAGATGTGACATACTTGCCATTAACAAAAAAATATTAGTAAAATTTCAACACTTGCAAAACTTCATAAAACTTATAATATTAATTGATTACAGATAACCCGTAGATATGCAGAATTCTCAGCTGCAATGTTAAGTTTAAGCGAACAATTTCCCTCTGAGGAGCTCAGTAACCTCTTATTAGCTTTACAAGATGAGGTGCATTGCTTTTTACTGAAAATGGCAGCGGAATTTCCTCAGAGAATCCAACAATTGATATTCTTGATAAACAACTATGACATGGTTCTAAGCATACTAATGGAGAGAACACGTGATAACACGAAAGAAGCGGAAAGCTTCAGGGATCAGTTACAGGCAAGGAGTGCAGAATATGTGGAAGAGATATTGAGCCCTCATTTTGGAGGATTGATGCAGTTTGTTAAAGAGGGTGAACAGATAGTAGAAAGTGACAAAAAAGCTCAATTAGCAAACTTAGAGCGAAAGAGTCTGTCTTTAGTAGCTTCATTCACTGCTGGATGGAAGCAAAGCCTTGAGGAAATCCATAGAGAAGTGCTCGTATCATTCCCTAACTTAGTCACTGGTTCAGGGTTGCTGCAGATGGCTCTTACAAATTTTGTCCAGTATTATCACAAGTTTGTTAAGTTACTGACTCCAAATGCTCGAACCCAACTCGTAAATATTCATGTTATTATGGTAGAAATAAAAAAATATAAGACCAATTATTAGGGAATGTATTTAAAAATATTTATATTTAGATTAAAAATTGAATTACATATATACTAGCTGTCCGCCGCGATTTCATCCGCGGTAATTTCGGAGTTCCCGCGGGAATTCCGGGATAAAAACTATCCTATCTCTTAAGTTGGACCAAATGGACATAGATAAGCAATAGTGTGTTAACCCACACTGGAGAAATTTTGAGTAAATTAAAGTTTTAAAATTATAGCGCCAATTCGTGTAAACATTTTTTATGCGCAATATTTAGTTACATATTTAACAATGTAATAAGGTAAACTCAAAATTAAAAAACGTTCTCTGCCTCTCAATAAATCGTTCTGAATCAATAACTTCATTTTGTGGGTTAACATGTTATTGCTTATCTGCGTCCAAATACAACATAGTGACCAAATTTCATCATGATCGATTCAGTAGTTTCGGAGTCCATCGCGGACAAACATCGTGACACGTGATTTATATAATATTAAGATTTATTAACGTCCAACGGCTGCACTCAAGAGTCGTTTTAATGTTTGAATGATTTTAAGTAAAGATTTAAAAAAAAAAAATGCCGCACTGACGTTAATTTAACCATTAAAACGACTGAGTACGGCCGCGGCCGCAAGACTATATTCTTATTTTAGCAGCAATGATATAGTTTTTTATGTTTCACTCAAAATTCATATTCTATGGAAATGTAATTCGAAAAGTGGTGTAGGAACCAATTTTCATTGATTGTGATTGAATAAACGCTAATTCGTACTTGAACCTATGACATAAACTGTTTTTAAAAAAACATCGAGAAGTACCTACCTATACTACTTTTTTAGGGATTCAGCGAGATGGAACCCCACACATCCAACGAGTCCTTGCCGGTGGCTGAACAAATGAAAATGTCGCCTCTCCTAGAATCAAAAAAGCTAATTTCCAGGGAAGGCGACATCCCATTGGTCACCCAGGACTCTAGATTTATCCCCAGCAGACTTCTTTCTGTCCAAAAACCAAAGACACTAGAAGGAATATTTATGTTGCGATCTCGAGGTCTCTTTACCGACGACTCTTCGAGAATTTTGGCAAGCAGGTAAGGTAGGTAGGTCTACTCGCTTAGAAGAGTGCAAAAACCTGGACAGTGGTCGTTGACATGATGTTATTTTCAAAATGTTGAAAAACAATATTTACGTTTTTTTAAATGTTAACAAATTCACCTCGTAATACGATACGAGTAGGTAAATTTTCTCTCGCGGAGAAGACAGAGTAGCGGTTGTTTTAAATAACTTATTTGATGTTAAATATTTAAATAATACGTAACCCTTTATCCTGATTGGACAAAAAGTTGGGCCTATACAAACTAAACGAGGAACCTCACAGGATTACATGGTATAGTACCAATTATAAAACATATAGACACATCCATAAACTAATGTATTTTACAAATATTATATTTACAATTGTTTTAACATCACAGCTGTTACATTTATTTACATCCTCATAAAATGAATTTTCATGTACGAGGTTAAGACGTTCATGTCTATAAACCAGACAATGACATTTTTGACAAAATTATTCGCCAAGATTTGAATGGCTTTTCTCTTATATATCCCCGTATCAACTCTTCGAGTTCCGGAGATATCCTTTGCGGACTCCAAGACAGTAGTGTTTGTATTACTTTATTTTGATTGTGTTTGCTCAAGTAGAGTAAACTTGTTATAATAGCTTCTTGTATGGATTCCGAAGCTGGAAAAGAATACAAAAATTAACCAGGGTCCTGGCTAGTTTTAGAACTTAACAGAGAGAAACTAAAACAGGTTTTTGTCAAATTAGCAAAAAATGCCAAATAATTGATTACTATACTTACGACTCTGGTTAAATGTATCCATCAACTGGTTCATAACAACCTCGCAGTGCACTTTCATGAAATTGGGAAAAGGCTTTAATAAAGGACCCAGAATCGATATACAGAAGTGTTTCATCCTCTCTACCACGTCTTCTCTTTCAATTAAAGGGTGCAGTAGATTCTTAACAATATTTTTAAAACACCACTCTGGACCTCTGCGCTTCGAAATTATTATAAAAGCCATCCGCAACATTTTTCTTTGTAAAGGATTGTCTGTAACGAATTTCAATAGTAATGAAAAATTATTAGCAATAAGTTTAAATAGTCCTATAAATAATTAACATCAGCAATAATTTATTTATTTATTTATTTATTTAAACTTTATGCACATCATGGTACAAAAGGTAATTGTGAATATTGATTTTTTTTTTATCTATGTGACTAGCTTCAGAACGGCTGAACCATCATAACTTTAAGTCCAGGACATAATACAGGGTATTTTTTATTACGGAGTTCCCAAGGGAATCCCAAAATTCACACGAGTAAAACTACATAAAACGGCAAGTAAAACTACATAAAACAGCAAGTTAAGAATAAAAAAGATCTTACACACCTCTCATCTCTAAAATTGAACTCTTCAAAGTGTCGAGAATTCGTTTTTCAGTCCATCCCGATATTTTAAATGAGTACTTCTTTTCCAATATGTTTCGAATTTCCTGTACCCTGTTGAACCTATCTTCACATTTGTAGAAATGCAAAAGATAAACTAAACATACGACCAACGGGCATTTAGCTGAAACAAAAATAAATCAAAGTTCATGAATTCACCCCCAAAAAAAACTCAATAACAAAACTTTGTTTTAAAGTACATCAACTTCTCACCAATTCCCATATGTGCTAATGGTAAAACGTGCATCCACACTTCTAAACACTGTTTTATGAGCGGCATCGACTTGAATTGTAGACAATACATTGCGTCTAACATGAAAAGCCTCAAACGACTCTTAGCTCGGACATATCTACACACAACGGCATAGAAATGAGACATACTTTCAATCGTATCGAAATCGGGAGCTTGATTAATTCTGAACAAACTGTATTCGACATTGACCAATATCATATTGACAATATCGGTATCGGGCCAGAACAATTTCAGTTGCGTTATCACATATAGCAGCACTTGCTCAGATTTGGTCATGGGTGGTGCAGGCGCTGAAAACTCTCTGCTCAATAATTCTATTTTCCTCTCAGGATCCTTCAAGTACTTCATAAGACCTAGTATAAATTTTCTTTTATCCATGATTTTTATATCCTCTACCAGTTTGTCCATAGCAACTTTAGCATCTGCTGGCGATAATTCTCTTATTTGTTTAATGCTCTCTTCGATAAGATTAGATGTATTATTTACAACCGAATCTGTAAATAAATTATTATTACAATTATTTAACTAAAATGAAAAATTGAAAAACAATAATCATTATAGAACAACTTTTTAATGTAATATGTGCGTAAACAAATACCTGGAATTTTTTTTGCAGCACATTTAACAGTTTTTCTAACATGTTTTTGTAACATTGTGCAAAATATATTTTCTTCAATTATGCGTTTGGTCGCGTTTTCTTTTAAATCGGCTGTAACTGTCTCTTTTGATGAATCCTTATGAATTTGCAAATTATTATTATCATTTTCCGAGAACATATCCAAATCACTGTAGTTGATAACTCTGTTATTAACATCTTTAACACTCACCTCCTCTTTAAATACAGTTTTCTTTTCTGCTACTATTTGAATCTCAATATTTGTTACCATTTCGCTACTTCTGTCGTTAATTGACATTGAGTTATTTGTTTTTGTATCCATTTTCGTTTCGTTCTCATTAAGACTGTGACGGGAAACAGAACTTCGCAAAATTCTTTTACATGGTATCTCGGTGATGTCTAGAGAAGCATGCCTACGTCGCTTTCTGTTTGCTTGGCACGATGGAGAAGAAAATTGTTCTTCTCTTGTATCTGAAGAGTTTGACTGTATTTTTGTTTCCTGAACTGTAGGACTTCTTATTGGAACTACTTCTTCATGTGTGTCGTTTTGTACGACACATTTTCTACGACTTCTAGTTATTATACGTTTATTAGATGAATCTAGGGACAATGATTCACTCACTTCCTCTTGAGTACTTTCACTTGATAACTCTGGCTTAGCTACATCCTCTACAACGGTTTTAGTGTTATCACAGACTTTTGTCAATTTCCTCCGGAAATTTTGACGTGGGACATCTTCATACTTGTTTTTCAATTTTAAAGCGTTCATAACTTTTATAGCTTTTTCATAAACATCCTTATCATTTAATGTAGCTGCAGAGTCACCCTCCGTTAGTAAAGACGTTTTAATGTGAGTCACTAGCTTAGGTGGTTCCCTACGTTTAGGTTTCTTTTGTGGCGATTCAACTGTCTTAATCTTTCTTTTCGGCAAAAGTTTTCTTTTTATCTTTTCTAATTTTGTTAATTTTTTATATTTTACTGGTCTTGTGACCCTGTCCTTATTTTGTAATTCCTCATTCTCATCTATAATCAACTGGTTGTTTTTATCAATAATCATCTTATCGTTTTGATCAGTACACATGACCTTACTTTGTAGAATTTTATAATCTTTGTCTAAGGAAGTTTTGTTATTTTTATCGACAGCAGATTTATTTTCATCTATGCCTATGTGTGTATGTGTATCATATTCACTAACAGTATTACATATATTAATAAGGTCGGGCTCAGTCTCTACATCAGATTCATCAACTTTATCAAACTCATTTACTATATTATCTAGTGTATTGTCATTGCTTACCGTTTCTGAACCAGCGTGGGGGCTGTTATGGTTTGGAGAACTATGTGTATCCTCAATTATTTTACGCGAAGCTATTGGAGAAGAAAGATTTTTTAGTTCCTTCTCCACATAATTACTATTTTCATGACTTTCTTCATTGCTCAACACATGACTTTTTGTTTGAATAAGCTCTTCATTGCTCAACTGACTTATATCCACTGGATCAGTAATAGCATCATTAACAGATATTACCCGCTGCGAAGTCAGTATTTTTTTTATATTCATTATTTCTTTTGTGAGTTCATGAATGCTTGATTGCAAAAATTTATTCTCCTCTCTTATTTTCACAGCATCCTTACATACATAGCCCTCTGAATCTTTTGCTTCTTCATGACAATATGTTTTACTACTTATAATTTCTACATTTTTACTAGGGTTGGCTAAGGACTGTTCTATCTCCGACATATTTAATACTCCATCAAGTATTTGAGCATCCCGACAAATACTGCTATACTGCAATTCTTGAATGGCATTTTCTTTGTTGAGATTTTCATTAACATTTTTAGTCTGCTTTAATTCCTCTATACATATTTTCTGGCTTAGAACGGGCATATTTTCTATAATAGGTGATAATGTAGGTGTTGTAGGCATAGGCGATATCAATTTAAGATTCAATCTCATAGAATTTAAGATCATTCGTACTTCTGAATCAGAATCAGTATCTTCACTTAGTAATTCGACGCTATTGTTTTTTTCTAAATATGCTTTTTCTTGATTAATATTTTGACTGTTTTCTTTTCTGTTACAATTTGTTGCTACATCTTTAAATATTTTTGCTTTAATAGGGCTTGTTCCTATCCCTTTATTGATCACTGTTTTAAAAATGTTATGATTACTATCACAACTAGTCGAAACATCTTTGGTTTTTATAGATTTAACAGGATTTGTAACAGTACCTTTATCAACAACTGTTTTTTGGGCATCGTGACTATTAGTACAACTAGTTGAAACATCTTTAAATATCTTTGATTTAATGGGACTTGTCACAGTCCATTTATCAACGACTGTTTTTTTTCGACTGTCATTACAATTACAACTAGTTGAAACATCATCGGTCTTTTCAAATTTACTAGAATTTGTTATTTCATCTCTCATTGAAATATGAGATACACAATTTTCAAATATTATAGGACTAGTTGCTACGTGACATCGCATCTCAACAGTTATGGGACTTGTAGCAGTTGAGAAGGTATTTTTCACAATTTTCATGTTTCTCTCAAATTCTGCACCAAGAGGAACATCAGCTATGAAATCTGGGCTACGCAAACATTTTTCACTGTCGGAAAATTCTAGTGACGAACCACAGCCAGTGTCTACACTAACAAATTCATTACTGTCTGAATCGCGATCAATATCATCTGCAAATAAAGTCCCAACTTCCGCTGAAAAACAAAAGATATTACTGTTTATTGTACTATAGTGTTGCTATTCCACCGTGAAGAGCGAGAGAACATTAAAAAAACGGGTTTCCCATGAACTGACGAACTTGACAGTTTTTATTATATATGTTGCGGTCAATGCGGGGACTATTAATAATCGCCGGTAATCTATATAATATACTAATATACCTATAGTAATCTTATCTTAATATATACAATAAATCATGTGTCACGTTGTTTGTCCGCGATGGACTCCTAAACTACTGAACGGATTTTGATACAATTTTGTAACCATTTATAATATGGTAAAGATGATAAAGATAGGATAGTTTTTATCCCGGAATTCCCGCAGGAACTCCAGCACTAATGTACAAAGAAGGACATAGAGTACTTTTTTCCCGCAAACTCCGCAACTCCGAAATTACCGCGGATGAAATCGCGGGAGACAGCTAGTATGTATATATATATGCTAATATTTTAAACAGGTTATAAAGAGGAAAGATATGTATGTAACAAATTAACTCAAAAACTACTGGACCAATTTTCAAAATTCTTTCAAGATTAGAATGCTTCATTACCCTTAGTAACATAAGCTACATTGTAACCCGGAATTCCTGCGGAAACTCCGAAATTACTGCGGGTGAAACCGCGGGGAACAGCTTTTATTAATAAATACCAACAAGTTATTGAAAATGATAGCATTAATTCTATAAACAGAGACTATATAAATGAGATATAAGTGTATATTTGGCTCTTTTGGATGACAAGGTTGTCGGCCAATGGTATAGGCGATCGCCTAACATTCAATTTGGAAAATATGTCTATCCGCCGCACCCAGAGTCGACTTTAATGATTACTTAGTTAAGTATAGATTTTTAAAACAAAACTGCCGCAATCAGACAAGTTTAATAAATTAATGTTAAGAGAATCGTTTCCATCCGAGACGCGTCGCGAGTAGGTATTTGCAAAAAGTCTATCTGTTTCATGCCGCTCTGCTACCGTGCGATGCGTGCGATAGAGAGACTTGCAGGACCTAGAGGCGAGTGCCTAATTTTTCCTTCTGAAATATTGTTTCGGGCCAAACCTTTTCTACCCCCCTAAACCTTCACTAAATGAGACAATTTTGGTGTCATTCGATTCAGTACACCTTAATCTAGGGCTGTACGTTTTTCTAATTTAGTAATTCAGTTTAGTTTAACTTTAATAAATTAAAAAACTCGAGGAAGATTTTTTGTAAAAAATATGGATATTGAGATGCTAATAACTATTGTTATAAGCAATATTTCTTTAAAATCAAAACGTACAGCCCTAGTTATCCAATACATCAATAACATGTAAAAAAATCATCAAAATTGGTCTATGTTTAAGGGGAGATAAACGGTTTGGCTTTTTGTATGAAAATTTGCACGCACACGATCGTCTTAATTGGCATTTAAGTAATTAAGTTACATCTCATTAAATGCCAATAAACATTAATTTACTGAACGTCTCTGATTGCGGCAGTTTTGTTTTAAAAATCTATACTTAACTAAGTAATCATTAAAGTCGACTCTGAGTGCGGCCGTATGTGTCAAATGTGAATTTCAACTGTTGTATGCAGAAAATCAAATTTTGCCAACTATCACCTAAATAAACAAATATGTATATGATAATCAAATAATAAATGTTTAGTACCTTCTTTTGAGACTTTATAATCAGCACTTTTAGTACTTTTGACATCAGTACTAAAATCATCATTCTGAAAAATAAAATTTCAAACCTATTAATATAAAAAGCGAAAGTTTACTCACTGACTCGAAATTTATTTGACCCATAAAGCTGGAATTAAGCAGGTAGATAGTTTATAGGTAGCGGACTTGAACTTAATACGGATTTCACGGAGTTCCCTCAGGAACTCCAAAATTAATGCGGGTAAAACCGCTGGAAACAGCTAGTTATTAATATAAATACCATTTTTAAACTAAGTTACAATCTATCTATACGTATAAAATGGTTTGTCCTGAATGATTGATGGATCAACGCACAGCCTAAACCGCTGATCGTAGAGACCGGAAACACGGAGGGTGTGTTCTTTGTATGACCTAGGCATCCGATAAGAAAGGATTTTTGAAAAATCAACCCCTAAGGGTATGAAGAGGGGTTACAAAGTTTGTATGGAACAATTCCGCGGGAACATCGAAATTATTGCGGGTGAAACCGCGCGGGGCAGCTAGTAATGAAATAAAGATACTCTTACTTTTTCAATGATATCTTCTTCATCTTGTTTATATAATGGTGAAAATATGTTGTCATCAATAAATGATTCATTATCACTGTTCTCCTCTTCATTGCCACTTTCCGAGCTTAGTTTATCGTACTTTTGTAGCAAATCCTTATGGTATTTATTCAATTTTTCTATTAAAAAAATAAATTTATACTTTAAAGATGATCATGTAAAGTTGTAAATAATCAAATTGAAAGCCTAACATAAAAAAATAACTTACTTTTTCCTAGTAACACATCCCTTACTATGCAAATATGCTTTAACAATACATTATTTTCACTTTGCAATAATGTGACCTTTTTTTCATGATCTCTCGTGTTTTCTTTTTCCAGTTGATTTTCTATTTTCAATGCTTCAATAAGAGTTTCATGATTTTTTACGAGTGACTGAAAAGAATCAGGGATCATAGTTATCAGGCCTTTGATTTTAACTATAAATTACAAATGTAAATGATGGAAAAGAAAAGAAGTTAAGTACCCTAAATATGTAGAATTTTAGTTAAAGGAAATTTTATTTGAAAACACTATTATACATACAAAGATTTAATAAAAATACAATTTGCAATCCTAATTAGATGTGGAACATTAAATCTTCAAACGGTTTTGAATTGGATATTTTCCAGGTTATGAAAATAAAAATTCTAATTAGTCCGTCGGCAGTTTAAACCCTACTGGGTTTCTATGTCTGATCTTGTGAAAAACTATGTATATACTTTTCTGTGAATAAATAAATAAATAAAAAAAAAGTAAGAAAATAAAAAAATAATAGACACGTATTTTTGCTTTTTCAAATTAATGAAAATAAACATAGATAAAGCGCATTAAAGTTTATGGTGGGGGACTTGTGACGTCATTTTTCGTTATAAGCTCCGTACAAACTGCACCGGGTTGTGACGTCACACGAAATTTCAACGTATCCAATATTTTTTATTAATCTACATGACGGACTAAAAAAAAATTTTATCAAGTAGTCAATTGAATAAGCTTATTACAATATTTTTCTGGACTAATAATTTTATGTCAAGCTTCATTATCTTTTTTTAATTTAGATAAATACTTTATAAAAAAAATAGTATCATAGAAGTGTTGGATTTCCAGCTCAAGCAGCAGGCATTTTGAAAATAAATAAGTAAAAAGTAGTCCTTTCAGTAAAATTTTGCTGTCTTCAATATTTAGGATACCTAGTTTATTGTTATGGACAGCTTGTCCATATTTAATTATTGGGAATACCTGTAACTGGTTGACATGTGACTGTAAAGCACCATAGCGACTCTCTTCCAAACAATATTTGTTTTCAAGTTCTGAGTTAGCACTCTTTAACGATACAGTTTCCTGAAAGATAGTTAAATATTAAGAAACATTTAATAACTTATGAACTTAAGTAAGCTTAAAACTCAAACAGTGGTATTTTGCCCTTATCAATTAATATCAAATTTAAATGCTGCAGAATTATTGAAAATTAGTACCCCAATTTTAGGGACTGTACCCGTTTAAGGAGGGAAGGAGGGTTTTTGAAGATGACAAAATATGAGCTAAATTTTTTTTCTTCTTTCCGTAGGCAATAAATTATTTATAATCATATTTATGAATTGCTACATAAAAACTAGAAGGGGAGGGGTGGTCACCGAGGGGGGGGGGGGGGGTAAAAATTACTGGGTCACATAGTGTGGGTACGTTCCCTTATTTCTTTATTCCTCTGTTTTTTATTAAAGAGATATCTTAAAAAATACAACTTTTTTTACAGCAGGTGGCGCTAAATGTAGGACCTTTAGTAAACCTACACACAGACCAAAATTCCATGCATTACATAATATACTATCTCTGTACTATCTCGTCAAGGTTGCCTTGAAAAAATTGCTTCTAGCAATAAGGCCGCCTATTTGCCTGAAATTAATTTATATTATATTTAATGTTGTGAAACTCCTTTGGTGCAATAAAGTATATTGTATTGTATTGTATTGTATTGTATTGTAGGAGTGAATTTTCTGTTACAATTTTGAACAAGAAATTGTTAAATCCAATGTTTTTGGCTTTAGTTGTGCTTCAGTTGCTTTGCTTACATATATGTCAAATTTGTCTGTTTTGCTTTGTTTATATTGATATAGAACAGTTTTCATTACTATATATATTTTAAATCGTTATGCCCGCTCCACATTCACGCAAGAATCTTGCGAGAACGCGAGAAAACCATGAGAACGTGAATGTGGAGCCAATGTTCTTTGCCGTTTCTGGTGGTTTTCTCACGTTCTCGCAAGATACTGGCGCGAATGTGGAGCGGGCTTTATATTACTAGCTGTTGCCTGTGATTTTGCTAGTGTGCTGTTTGATAGTGACAACACTCACACTTTTACTAAAATATTATTAATTTATTTAAAATTGTCACCACTCTTCTTTTGTGAGTTATTGTGTCCACACTGAGAAAGGTTTTGAAAAAAAAACCATGCATTCTGGGCAGTGATCATGAAAGACATGTCACGGAGACAAGGACAGGATGGGAATATGGCACTTACGGAAAAATATCGTCGCCAACAATGTTCAGCGTGTCCCGCCCCGCGCGTGCCCCTACCAGTCCCATCCGTGTTTCCCCTACATCTACATATGGACATGCACAGTCACTCAGTTCGTTCGGCAAAGAGAAATAGTGACGCCTAGATGATGCAAGTGTCAAAAATGGACAACGAAAAAACTCATACATATGCATTTACACCACGTTCCCATTTTGAACGAGGCAGTCAGGTTCCATCCCATTCACATGCATGGCAAGCATTACGTATGTATGTATTTAACTTACTCTCTCCAGCTCTGCACATTTGTCAAGTGTGTTTCGGTAATCAATGCACACTTGTTTGCACTCTTCTTTAGAAATAAGAAGATTTTTCTCAGTTTGTTCCAAGGTTTGTTTAGTTGCATAATACTTTTTAATGAGAGAACTGTAAAAATAAATAATATTAACTAACTAGTACTTTAACCCTCGTATTTTCTGTGTTTTTATATTATGTTACTACATAATACATATAGATAATATTCATATACTCACTCAGTAGCAATGGTTTTTTTTTTAGCAATTGTAATTGCTTTACGTTGCTTATCCAACTTATTTGGAACTTGTGGGGCCTGAAACTTAAAATAAATTAATTGGTACTTTGAAGTAGTCAACATAGTAAACTCAACATAGTTAAGACAGAAACCATATTCTTATCAACTATGGTGACTTAGTGAGATATATATCAGGTTTTCACATTTAGTACCCCAATATGCTGAGCTAATCATACTAGCTGCACCCAGAGATATCAGTTCCATATAATAAAAAAATTTGCATACCTCCACATCGTCAAGGATACAACAAAGGATATTTACTTGCTATTATATAATTTCAGCAGTTCAGTTTATGGGTAGGAGAATCAAATCAAATCAAATCAAATATGCTTTATTGCCCCAGAAGAGAAAATAAAAACTAAGACACATAAAAAGTAAATACAGAGCAAAAGGCGGCCTTATTGCTAGAGGCAATCTTTTCAAGGCAACCTTAAGGTGATAGAGAGCTGTAAATAGATACTAGAAGCGGGTGCTGAGTGCACAACGTAATACCTAGCTATATACTATATAAGGATAATACAACGCTAATACTTAGATATCCTAAATATAATACAACTTTATACACATACATACATATGCCATACATACATACACGTAGCAATAGGTGATATAATACACATATAAAAATAAAAATAAAATGATATTTTACACTACATACATTAATCATAATTTCTGTAGATAGCCACTTAGAGTTAAATAGTGCCTTTGAAGTGCAGCTTTAAAAGAGCCCAATGACTCTTTCTGTCTGAGCGAGTCGGGGAGGGAGTTCCACAGGCGTATACTTTCGACAGTAAAGGATTTTTCGAAAAACCGTGATTTATGGAAAGGGACAGCAATCAGTTTAAAAGTAGAGGAACGAGGAGCACGGCCACTACAGTCGGAGCAGAACTTAAATTGTTCTTTAAGGTAGGTAGGGGCCATGGGATCATGTAGTACCTTATATACTGTATGCAGGATATGCACATTGCGCCTCAATCGGATCGGGAGCCAGCCAAGCCTAACCCTGTATTCAGAAACATGGTCAAACTTACGCAATCCATATATGAAGCGGATACACACATTCTGCAACCGTTCGAGTTTGTCCAGCTGTTCGACAGTGATGTTGGTGTAACAGACGTCGGCATAATCAAGGATGGGCAAAAGTAAGGATTGGGCAATGGTAATTTTGGTAGAGATGGGAAGAAAGTTGCGTAGCCGCCTTAAATAGCTCAATGAGGCAAACAGTTTCCTGCTTACTTCACCGATTTGGCGGGACCACGAGAAGGTGCGATCAAAATATACGCCAAGATTTTTAACGAACTCGCAATAAGGTATAGGAACACCCTGAAAAGTAATAGGAAGAATAGAAGAACGATCAATAGCTGCAATTTGGCGGGGGCTACCTATGATGATTGCTTGGGACTTTTTTGGATTCACTGTAAGACCATGAGCCGCCGACCACGATGCAATCTTATGCAAATCCTCATTCATTGTATCTACAGCGTGTGCGATGTTGTTGATCGTCTCCTGCATATACAGCTGAAGATCATCCGCATAAAGATGAAATTTGGAAGAGAGAGTGGAAGTAATGGGATTGATGAAGATGGAGAACAACAGGGGAGAGAGGACTCCGCCTTGAGGGACGCCAGCAGTAGTACTACACAGGTTGGAACATTTATCGTCAATTTTGACCCGCTGCTGGCGCCCATCCAGGTAGCTACGGAACCAAAGTAAGGCGGGAGAGGATACATTGAGGGTTCCCATTAAGGATAGCAGGACGTCAAAGTCAACTGTGTTGAATGCGTTGCTGAAGTCAAGAAGAGTAAGTACAGTTACCTTCTGCTCTTCCATCCCCAGGCGAATGTCATCAGTAACTTTTATAAGGGCAGTAGCAGTACTATACCCAGGGCGGAATCCGGACTGGAACTCATTCATAAGGTTATTCTGAGAAAGAAACGTAGAGAGTTGATAGTGAACAAGGCGCTCAAGAACTTTGGACAGGAAGGGAAGAATAGAGATCGGTCGATAGTGTGAAAATGAAGATGGATCCTTGATCTTAGGTATAGGGATCACGGTGGCCTGCTTCCAGGCATCAGGAAAACAGGAAGAAGCTAGAGAAAGATTAACAATATGAGCGATAACAGGGAGCAGGATGTCAAGAAGCAGGATGATCATAGTCCTACCAATGTTGTCACTACCAACAGCATTAGAACAAATAGATTCAATATTCCTCTTAACATCATATTCCGATACAGGAGAGAAAGAAAAAGAATCATGTGAACAAGGTGGAGAGTTTGAATAGTGAGAGATGGTACTCGCTTTGGTGGCAGCGTCGAAGTCACAACTATTGCAAAAGTGACGATTTAATGCTTCGACATCCACATTTAGCGCACATGTATCCTGTTTTTGTTTCCCGATGCCAACAGTGCTTAAGAATTTCCAGGTGGCAGAGGCGTCGCAAGGGTTGATAGAAGAATGGATATGGCGGCGCCGTGCATCCCTACAGGCTGTATTGCACCGGTTCCTAGCTTTATGATACCTTAATTCGTTGATCTTTGTGCTGCTAATTTTGTATTTGTTCTTGGCCGAATCCTTCTTGGTTTTGAGGTCACGAATTTCAGGTGTTAGCCAAGGGGCAGGTACGTGTTTTATACGCACCGCTCGAACAGGGGCATGTTTGTCGTATAATTCAATGAGCAAGGAATTAAATATAGCGATAGCACTGTTAACATTTTCAGCGTTAAGCACAGCAGACCACGCCGATTTCACCGCATCATTTCTGAGCCCGTCAGCATCCACATCCTTAAAGTTACGGCGCAGCACTATTTTCGGTTTTGCTTTGGGAGGGCGGATTTTGTATGAGAGATGGATAAGGTCGTGGTATGAAAAGGCATCGGCATCTAGCTGGCCATACGAAGTCACATGATCAATTGACGACACAATACGTAGGTCAAGAAGGGATGGCTCACATCCGGGAGAGTGATGGGTAGGACCAGATGGAAGAAGGTGCAAGTCGGCTGCACGTACAAGGGAACATAGTTTGCGAGAGCGGAAATTATTTTTTAAAAGACAAGTGTTGAAATCGCCTAGAAGTATAAAGTGAGAATGAGTGGGAACAAAATTTTCAAGGAGGGATTCAAGAGACGCGAAATAATCAATGTTGAGATTAGGGGAGTAATAGACACCAAGCAGAACCTTAACGTGGGATAGCGTAACTTCTAGGAACAGGTGTTCAGCAGAGCCGGAATATTCCGAAGGAGATTTACTCACAATACAAAAAGGTATATGACTCCGGAGATAAATAGCTACACCTCCCCCACCCTTCCCAAGTCTGTCATTGCGAATCAGATGAAAACCAGGCAATTGGTAGAAGGAAGATGCTAAGGAAGGCTTGAGAAAGGTTTCAGAAATACAAATAGCATGGATGTTTTTGTGTTCAAAAGAAGCGAGGAGATCCGAATAATGAGCCGGGATACTTTGGGCATTGATGTGTATCACGTTGAAGTTCTTATCTGAATTAGAAAAACACGAGGAAACACGCTCAGACAGATGTGCGTATGCACTATTAAAGCTTTCTTCGGCATTAGCACTCGAATCCGATTCTTTGGAGGAACAAGAATAGAAGTGTTCACTATTATCACTATCACTCTCCAGCATATTACAAATATTAAAGGTTGTGTACAAATTATGTAAATATGTAATCAATATGTAAAAATGTAGATTTATACTATATAGCAATAATAAACACAATGAATACTATTAAAGTTTTATAATAAGATAAACAACTTCTTGAGAAAAAGAGAAAACAATATACCTATACAATAATAAAACAGAACTAAGAATGAAAATTAAGTTTTTACAGCCAACCATCACCCGCCAGCAACCAAAACAGGAGACTGCACTACATAGAACAATATTCACACTACACTATACTTATCAGAAAAATTTAAAGAAAAATCAAAAATCAAAAAATAAAAAAGACAGAAGCTAAAACATCACAATAAAGTCTCTCAACCACGTAATAAGAAACGTGTTTAGAAATATAAAGTTGAAAGAAAAGAAGCAATAATAATAAAAATGCCCTACATGACAATTGACGTCAGATTAAATTCTATCTATGTGCTGCTGAGGCTGCGTTCTGCGTTCGTGCGTGCGAGCTTAATTTGAGTAGGACCGTCGCGTCGACCCTACAGAGCTTAAGTAGGTACACTTTTAATCATATTTGCGAACGCATCTCTGAACGCCTTCAGAACGCAGCGGCCACGACTGTCAGTTGACACTTGACAGTTGACAGTCAACACTTCAACAGTGACTTTGTGAGTGACATTTGAGGAGAAGTCAGCTAAGATTGGATTTCAAGATTAGAGTTCCGAAATTAATGCAAGTATAACCACAGGGAACAGCAAGTACTAGTACATCCTTAGTATTATAAATTCGAAGGTGAGTTTGTTTGTTTATCTATTTGTTCAACTCATCATTATGAAATTTAGTATGTCTGTTGTCAGGGGTACAGAGAAGGATATAGAATACTTTTTATCCAGGTTTTCCCACAAGAACTCCGAAATAAACGCAGGTGAAACCGCGGGGACAGCTAGTACTACTATAATAAACAAAGAGGGTAGTTAAATAAAACAATTCACAGGGTGAATAGGTAACAGACATTTTATAATTTCATGTCATTTATAACTCCAACTGTTGAAACAACTGCTGATATACTAAATCATTTTGTTTCATAAATATTACTTCCGTATGATGTTATCATAAATAGAGCCAAGCATAATGCACATGATTTTGTAATTGATCCAGAGATACCACCATAATTGTTTATACATAAAAATTTAAGCTTTTTTTGAAATATGTAAATAATGAAGATACTACCTACTTCTTTTTCAGAGAGTTGAAGTGGGTATTGCAGTATTTAATTCTATACATTATTTAAACTTTTAACAAGCATAACCTATACTTACCGATGTATCAGACTTTTGGTGAAAAAAGTTTAATTCAAAATCTAAAACACTTTCGTCATAGAAGGTATCCATTATCACTTAATTACGAGTTTTTCGTTCACATATCACCATTATTTAACATTTTTCTAATCCTTTACCCAAAAAACATTAACACCGGCGGGCAAACGAGTCCAGTCTGCTTTTTTAATTATTATTTTTTAATTTACTCCTTTTGGGGAAGGCAAAGGAATCTAGGTCCACACAGCAAATTCCGTGGCTGTAAATTGTAATCCCTCAGAAGAATAACTTTATTCTTGTTGAGTTGACGCGGACGCGGGAAAGCAGTTAACGGATATCATCCGCGGATGTGATCAAAAATTAACTAGACATATGATGTGATCCGTCGCATGTCTATTTAATAGGGTACTTGCATGAGATTTATTATAAGAAATTGTGTCAATATTTCAAAAGTAAAGCCTTAGAAAAGCGTTATTGTGAAAGATTTACCAAAAAAAAAATTCAATAGTTTCCAAAATATTCAACTTTTAATTTTGTGAAACGGAACGTTGCAATGAAACACCAATCACAGCCAAGCTTGACACATGACGTCACTTTTATTTTTTTAGGAAACATTTACCTCTTTCAGAGAAGGCAAAAGAAACTAAGTGCATACAGTCAACACATATTTTCAATTTTCCGAAAAAAAAATCCATTTTTTATTTATTTCATTTTTTACTTTAAAATGCATCGGTAATATTCATTTCGGTTCTTTACTGGAACTTTTGGAAGTAAATTTCGCTTTTGGATATTGAAGTTATCTGTCTGTCAGTGTCACATGACGCTGTCAATACGACAGTGACATTTCTATCACAGATTAATAAGGCGTAATTTTGAACTAGTGTCGACATATCGCATACAAAACGGTAGGTACCGGATAATCAAATCAATTCTATGCCGTGACTTTTCAAACTGTGACATTGGCAGAATCATCGTCAAAACGGTGGAGCCATTAAAAACAACAAATTGGATTGGATTGGACGTCATTCCGCGTTTCGGTGGTAAGGTCTAAAATAGGAGCTTTGAAACGCTCTATTTAATTAATTTATGCTTTTTTTTTCTTTTTCTTGCTTTTTTAAGTAGGCCATATATCTTTAAAATAGACTGAAAAAAAAATTCATGCATGTACCCTATTTGTGCAACCGTTTCGGCGTGTGAGTTTCGGAATTACCGCAGGAACTCAAAAGTAGCTTAATTTACTCCTTATAGCATCAGCTAATTAGCAGTAAAAGTCCCGTCAAAATTTGTGCAACAGTTTCGGAATTACTCCTTATAGAATCAGAAGAAAGAATTTTTAAATCAGTCCCGTAGTTTTTTAGTAAAATCGTAACAAACAAAAAATCAAATCTTTCCTCTATATGATATTAGTAGGAAGTTCCCTAAATTGGATACAATTTAGAATCAGTGAGTGAGAGAGAGAAAGAGAGAGAAGAGTTATTTTGAAATTGCGGCAAAATTCCTGGCCCTATTCAAAAATAATAAGAATTAGTTTAATGTGTGTGAATTAGTTTTTCAAACATCGATATATCGTTCATAAACATCGACGTTTTAACATTGATATCGAAACCTAAAACATCGATGTAACATCGTTCTTCATAAACGAACGAACGAACGAACAAACAATATATCTCTGTTGCAGCAGAAGCAGTTGCTTCGCCCGCCCACATTTACGCACAGTTCCCAACTTAAGGGTTTTTAGTGGGTAAATTAATGCGGTGGGATTTTTATAGGGTCTTATTTTTAGGGGTATTTCTAGGGGTTTTTTGCTTCTTATATTTTTTCTAATTTTTATTTCTTATTGTTTTTTATTAGGTACTAATTATTATCAATTTAATATTAGAGTCCGAATTTCCGCCACAATTTTAAAATAACAATTAAATTTTGTCGAATTTTTCGGTAGCTAGTGAGCGGTTATTCTCTAGAGCTGGAGCTACAATCACCCAGGGGAGAAACCGCTTACTGGGCACCAGTTTGTCAAAATTATTAATTCTGTTAATTAAAAAAATTAATACTTATGTATTAATTTTTTAACACAGAATAAAAAAATACTGTTAAAAAAGATTATTCATTATAAATATTTTTTTAAAATAGATGAAGTAGTCTCATTTCTGCTAAAAAAAAACATCGTATATCGTTCATAAACTTCGATATTTCTAACATCGATATTTCACTTTTCAGAATATCGATGTTCTAACATCGATGTTTTTTATGAGCGATGTTGCATCCCTAAATTCCCACAGAGCGTCCTATCCTATCTTTCTTTCCTATCCTATCTTCTGAGAGTATCTCTAACTAAATAGTTTGTGCTGCTGAGGACCGAACTGCTGGAGTCACGTCGTAATGCTAGTTTCAAGGCTTGTGTGGTGCGAGTCCAGACAAGCAAATTGGGTACTTGCATGAATTTTTTTTTTCAGTCTATTTTAAAGATATATGGCCTACTTAAACAAAGCAAGAA
Source organism: Zygaena filipendulae (assembly GCA_907165275.2). Taxonomy (NCBI): domain Eukaryota; kingdom Metazoa; phylum Arthropoda; class Insecta; order Lepidoptera; family Zygaenidae; genus Zygaena; species Zygaena filipendulae. Next base: position 9,577,736 of record OU015649.1, read on the forward strand.
AAAGAAGAAAAAAAAATATGCATAAATTAATGAAATAGAGCGTTTCAAAGTTCCTACTTTAGACCTTACCGCCGAAACGCGGAATGACGTCACTTGTTCAAAGTTACGCCTTATTAATCTGTGATAGAAATGTCAATATCGTATTGACAGAGTCATGTGACACTGACAGACAGATAACTTCAATATCCAAAAGCGAAATTAAGGTTGAACTGTGTCGATTTACTTCCAAAAGTTCCAGTAAAGAATCGAAATGCATGTTACCGATGCATTTTAAAGTAAAAAAACTTCAGAAAACGAAAAATATGCGTTGGCTGTATGCACTTAGTTTCTTTTGCCTTCTCTGAAAGAGGTAAATGTTTCCTAAAAAAATAAAAGTGACGTCATGTGTTAAGCTTGGCTGTGATTGGTGTTTCGTTGCAACGTTCCGTTTCACAAAATTAAAAGTAGAATATTTAGGAAACTATTGAAATTTTTTTAGTAAATCTTTCACGATAACACTTTTCTAAGGCTCTATTTTTGAAATATTGACACAATTTCTTATTATAAATTTCATGCAAGTACTTTATTGGACACCTTTATGAAGGAAGACTTTTGGCCGAAAGGTGTGGTCTACGAGCGATTCCGGGGCAAAATACCTACAGCCACCACCAGAGCGATACAGTGTCAAAAATATAAATATAATAGAATGTTTTTTATATTTGTATATTATATGTACGTTAATTTGTAAGGCATTTATCTTTGGGCCCATGTTGCCTCATAACAAAACAATAAATAAATAAATAAAAATAAATAAATAAATTAAGGTTCAACTGCGAAGCTTTGCTGCCAAAAGTTCCGGTATAGCATCGAAAAGCATCTCACTAATGCATTTCGATGTAAATAACTTCAGAAGAAAAATACAACTGAATTGGCTGTATGGACTACTTCCTTTGCCTTCCCCATTGGGGTAAATTAAAAAAAAAAGTCGTTTACCGCCTACAAAAATCAAAAATGTCAGCATTGTTTATTTTAGTTTTAAATTTTAATGATTTCATTCTTTTTGTTTGCTAACACAATTTTTTGCACTTGAAAAACTAGTGCTGACTGCTGTGTGAACTACTTCAAGGTCAATTGACATCGGTTTTTCAAAGCGACGGTACGTATGCTTATTGCTTAAATTTTGTGTTCTTTTAGTTTGTGTTATCGTACATTTTTCAGCTCATCAAAGACCCGTGTTCTTTATAAACGTAGGTACCTACGCTACCTAGTCAAAGTAGTATTTGTCTATTACCAATATCAGTAACCAGCAAACGGTAAACGCGTTGCCGGCACTATTGTTCCTCTCCTGTCTCTTGTTACATAGCACTGCTAGCAGATCTTGATGTCTAAAATGCTCACTGAGTTCATCACATTAAAATTCTTCAATTCTAAAGTGCACTTATTATTGTTTCAGATGGATTACGATAAAAGTTATCTTAGACCTACTACTCTGTATGACCGTGTAAAAAAACTATTGGTGTCATATGAATGGAGTGATTGTAGTTTCTTAGTCAGTGAAAAAATTTTTAAAGCTCACAGATTGATACTAAGCACCAGTAGCCCCGTTTTCCAAGCAATGTTCTATGGACCATTATCTACTAACCATGACATAACTATTACTGACATAGAACCTGAGATTTTTCAACTTTTGCTTACTTACATTTACACTGATCACATTGAAATATTATCTGTAGAGCAAGCTTTTGAACTACTATATGCTTCAAGAAAATATATGTTGGATAATCTCTCAGACATGTGTATTACTTTCATTCGAGCAAACTTATGCTTTGATAATGTTATAACTATCTTGAATTATCTGGATTACATGCAAGACCCGCAGATAAAATCAGATGCTGTAAATTACTTCTGTGAACATGCGAGGTATTTATTTAGAGAAATCAAAGATCCAATATCACACCAATCTATGAAAACCATACTTGAGAGCAATAACATTAATATATCAGAAAAAGATCTCATAAAACATGTTTTTGAGTGGACAAGACAGTATTGTGAACAAAACGATATCCTAGTTAATTTTGAAAACAGACGTAATGTATTGCTAAAAGATAATTTACTGAAGTTATTAAGATTCTATACGTTAACTATGGATGATTTAAATGAGATAAGCAAAGACAAATCCAATCTACTGCTTCCTATTGAGTTAGAAAATATTGAAGATACTATAAAACAAACACAAATTAATGATCAGAACACAAATAACTTGACTGATCTGAAATTGTCGCCAAGATCTTCTTTTCTACTGAGATGGTTCAATAATATATGTCATAGAAGAATGTTGAGACCTGCACCTCCCATTATAATAAATTGTAACAGTATAGTACAGTGTAGAATTAAAGGAAGCAAATCTATATTTATCAATTCCCTCACTAGCCCAACCAGATTAGCACCTGTTTTTGATTTTCAATCTAATGTACCAAAAACATATTTAGAGCAGTTTGTAGTGACAGTATTATCTGAAACTGATAATTGTGTGGTGAACTCAACTGATTATTACTCAAGTTTAGTTAAATATGATTCGTATATAGATATAGAACTGTCTGAACCATGCTTTATTAGAAAAGATGAATGGTACAAAATTATTATTACATGGCCTCAGAATAGATCTAATTTGTATACTTATGTTGTGGGTTGTAGAGATAGTATTGTTAATAATCAAACTATAACATTAGAATTTGAAGATTTAACATTGTCTGCAGGCTCAGTAGATGTTATCGGAAGTTTCCTGTCAGGAATTAAATTTTGTTTATAATTAGGTGTATATATCTGAAATAGATTTTAAGCTTTGGAGATCAGTTTAACATTTATGTTTATTATATTAATATCTATATTAAGTTAAAGAATGCATAAAACAATTGTATATTGTAATAATAAATGATTATTTCTTGCTTTATATTTAAATATTAAAAAAAAAATTGTGTTTGTTTTAAGAGTAACCAAAAATTTACCACTAATGTCAAATAAGTATTCTGTGATAATGTATGAGCCAGAAGAGAGATGATATACAGGGACTGCAAGGATAGCCTGTAGGAAGTGCTAACTCAATACTCTGAGCTCTTGACGAGAAATATTTTGTTTATACTGCAATTTCAAACCACAACAAAATTTGGAAAAAAAACGTCCAATTGTTTGGACTAGTTTAAGAGCTTGGAATATTTGTCCAAACCGTTACATCATTGGACGACATGGTGAGTAGGAGACAGGCCCCCTTTTGATTTATACGCAGGTATTTACCAAAAACCGTGTTTATGTTTATATGGAAATATGAGTCCCAAATACCGATTTTCATGAACTCCAAAACTTACTGTTCCTTCATACACACCATGGACCAATTAAACTAAATTGGTCCATGGTCCATGATACACACTTTCACCCTCTTTTATGGTTGAATTTCCAGAAATCCTTAGTTATAAAAGGAAATGCCTATATTTGGTCAAATACCATGTTAGTAGTTTTTTTAGCTTTGGCTGGCCATGTCAATGAGGAAAATTGTATATTACTACCTACATACTTTAGTAAATAATAAAGTTGATTGTTTTTGTAAACATACTATTTATTAACTGACAACAACAAGTAATAAAACATAAATAACAAAAGAAATACTTATTAGAATACACCTATATTTCTCCAAAAACACTAACGTGGTGGGCCCTCGAACTTTTTAGTGAGTAATATAATTCGTTCTGCTTCTCGTATGCCGCTGAGGCGTGCACCGTGCACCGTTGCAAAATATCCGGGCACAGTTGCTTCGCCGGCAAACAGGAGGATAGGTGGCTGTGGCTCGCATGGACCTGGAATAGGCGTCCCAAGCTCGCACTGGTGACTGACGGTTGAACAGCAGCTCATATAGGAGTACGCTCCACAAAAATGTGGATCAGAGGCCCATCGAGAGCGCAACATCATTTGCGGATAAGGTAAACATGGATTGCCTGTAAACCTACGTAATAGCTGCGTCAGCCCTTCCGCCACATCATTGTCAGCCATAGATTCCATTACGACGGCTTCTTGTCCCGAAATCCAGGCACACAATACGTGTTTGCTGCCCGGCATTTCGTCGATAGAACACACGCCTCGTGTCCAATCACATCTGCATTGAAGCTCTTCAGCTGACCACGCCAGTTTCAGATTGCCTTCGTAACATACCCAAAAGGGTTCAGCGTATTCCAAAAATACTTTATCGCTTAGCCCGAAACCTAAACTGCATATCGCATCTAACTTGCACATGGGAAGAGGTGGAGCAAACAATTTGTCGGCCTGGCATTTAAGGCAGCCGAGTGACAACGTTAGAATCACATAATCAGCGTTCAACTCTTCACCATCGCAACATTTCACCAGGCTACGACCTGCTCCAGTTTGTCCTTGACCCCAACGAATGACATTAACTGGTTTGTTGTATCGGATGCAGTTATCTGGAAGTCCTCGAAGTAATGGTGCCATTACACCTACGTATCCCAAAGGAACTCGGACATTTCCCCCAGGAAGTTCTATGTAACTACCATATTGATCCGCACTTACGAGTGACAAATCATCGCCACATCTGTTTCTCAAAATATTGGTCAAGCCAAACATCACTCGAGCGGCATCATATCTCTGATCTTCTGGAAAGTTATGCAATTCTTGCTGGATGCGTAATCCTATGAAATTGAGCAATGTCCCGTGTTGCCTATCGCCACCTAGTCTAAATAGATTGGCAGCCTGTTGTTCTATCTGTCGAAATGTGTGATATGCTGTAATTGTCACTGGCAAATCAACTGCGCGGCCTTCACTTGTGCAAAACAATCCGCGAGATTGATCTAGACGTGGCAGTGGCGTTTGGAGAAGTCTGTCCTGAGATGCCAAAGTATACACTGAATTAGGTAAACAGGCGCCGTATATCCATTCCGCTCCCATTTCGATGACTGCATCCCCAAGCCAGCATGAGTGTATTCGTCCACCAGGTCTAAAATATACAGTAACGACCACTATGAATATAGAAACAAACAATAGTTTAGGCTAAGGTCCATGAGGTCTCAGTCTAGAATTAACAACATTGAAGGGTGGCAAAATTGAAAAGTTTGAACCCAAACTATTTTTCTCGGTCACATTAAAGTCGTAACAATATGGTAAATTGAGTTTTTCATCAATTGTGCGATTGACCTACTACATAGCAGTGCCCGCAGTTTCACCCGCGTTAATTTCGAAGTTCCCGTGTGAGTTCCGGATTAAAAGTACCTATACTCTATGTACTTTTGTATAGGTACCCCAGACAACATATTGTATGCAAAATTTCATTTGGGCGGAAAAACGTAACAAATTTGCATTTATAAGTATTATTAAGGATACGAATAACATCGAGAGTATTTACCTTTCTTTGGCTTCCAATACTACAAAATTACGAATTCCGCATTGTGTGAGCCGATGTGCGGCTGAGAGACCTGCCATGCCAGCACCCACGATGATGACGCGCGGCTCTTGACAACTTGGATTGATGCTGCAGGAGTCCAGTATACATTGCTCATTGCTGCTGGCGCTTACTGCGCTACTGAGGGTTCGATATATACTGGCACTAAATCGAAGAAATTTTTGCACACCTTTTGTGCCGAGCCATCTTAATGTAATCTGGGAATTTTCTTGCAAAAGTAACTTCATTTGCGTATATTTCATACTTAAAATGTTTAATACATCTCGAAAATCAAATTATACTATAATACCTACTCATAATTTTGAAAACTTATAAAATTATATACGACAGTTTCCTATACCTACCATAGAGTAAAAGTGAAGGTTTGCATTCTAAGATTTACTTCTTTTTTATGTAGGTACCTACCTAATGGCATTTAAAATTTTCTACTTTCTAGAGATGGAGGATAGGATACCTAAATCATGCAATGAAAACTAAAATGGTATTCTTTTATAACTTTAATGCTTTTAATTAAATATACAATAATTATTACCATTTTGCTAACACTTAGGTATAAACAATCACGAATACTAAGTATATTATGGATGTATTGACCAAATGAAAATATTGACCAAGAATGTACTATTTCCATAGTACTTGTTCAATATTTCCATTTGGTTTTTATTACATAGGTATCTACCGCTTAAAGATTTCGCCATGCATAGAAGGATTTATTCTTAAGCTTAAACGTTAATAAAATATCACAAAAATATTATAAGTATTCATTTTATGTCTACGTAGCTAGTTACAACGTACCTACAACCTTCGTATCTAGGCTATAAGTCGGCACATCACAAAATACCTAGTACCTAACATCAAAGATAATATAATATACCTCTACTCACTTTGGAATACGGAACACAATTTAATAAATATTTAGTGCGTTTGGTCCCAAAAGCGTCCACAGGCTGGGAAAGTTATGGTTTCAGTATTTTAAAAGGTTTTGTGGTTAATTTGAACGTTTGTCGTTATGTACATTCGAACCACATAATATTATACCTTTTAACTAAACATGACCTTACTAAATTTATCGATAACAACAGCTAGTTAGGTATTATTTTTATCTATTGTTAATAAATATCTTTATTATTGTCTATAATGATATATAAGTAGTTATAGGTAAACAATAAACATTAATATATATATTAACCAGTATATACCTATTCATAATTTTAAAACTGCTTTAAAAATATTTATTATTGGACCACATGGTTAAAAGTAACCTACCACATAGTACCTAGATACTATATGTCATAGATACCTAAGTATTCAAGTTTTCATTATTATGTAGTTTAAAATTACGTTAATTTTATTGCCTTTTTACATAGTTAAGTCGCGTAAGGCAATTATAGATAAATGTAGATAGATATTTATTTTTACTATCAATGAATCAAATTAAATATTCGTTATTGTCACCAGAAACAAAATAAAGTATATCAAGCAACCAACCTACTAAATAGGTACCTAAACCCAATCGATTAATGAGTGGGTACCTACCTATTTACTTTTCTGAATAGTTTTTTAAGACTTCTTCTGCTGAATCTTTGACTTCCTTCCAAGAAATATGAATGTCGCTTTCTTCGGTAAAACGCGAACAAATCGCAAGTCGTAGAAAATAAACATCGTCAATTTTTGAGGGTACCAGATGTATTTTCCCCCGACCATTGATGCGTCTTAACACTGCCTCGTTTAGGTCGTTACTTTCTTTCAAGCGGAAACACACGAGTCCCATCGTTACTTCTTCGAATAACTCAAATCTATCGTCAGAAGTGCAAAGTTGCTCAAAGAGATGCGCCAACGCAATGTGTTTCCTTATATGTTTCTGGAGATTCTCAATACCGTACAACCGCAAGACGAACCAAAGCTTAAGAGATCGAAAGCGACGTCCCAAAGGAATCTGCCAGTGACGATAATCTGGTGCTGAGCCTTGTTGGTCGTGCTTCAAATATAACGGATCTACGTTGAAGGCGTCAACAATCCAACGTGGTTGTTTAAGCCACATGGCTGAACAGTCAAACGTTACCAATAACCACTTGTGGGGATTAAAGTTAAAAGAGTCTGCTTTCTCGACACCTTTCATAAGGTAACGGTATTCGGGGCAGATAAATGCGGAGCCAGCGTAGGCTGCGTCTACGTGGAGCCACACCCCGCGAGATTGGCACACTTCGCCTATTTCATCCAACGCGTCGAAGGTGCAAGATGATGTAGTTCCCAATGTAGCCACAACCTGGTAAATACGTAGAAATTGTTTTTTTATTATTCCTATTCTAATTTTGGCTTGGTGAAAACCAGATAGATAATATTCAATCCAATCACGCATTTTAATTTACTAATACTTACATAGAACGGTATAAAACCATTTCGTATGTCCTCGTCGATGGCATCCCGTAAGGTATCGCCTCGGAGGCGTCTTTTGCCGTCTGGACGCAATGTTCGGAGCGTTACACCACCCAAGAGCCCTGCACGCTCTACCGACGAATGAGCTTGCTCTGTAAAAATAAACCTTCGTTACTTCGGTATAGTGCAGTAAAAAACTCTCCAAAACGTCTTCAAAATATAAGCGAGGTTTAATAATTTTTAACCAACTTCAAAAAAGGATGTTCTCTTTTCCCTAGTATGTACCTACCTACCTATGTAGGTAAGAACGTATGCAATTATAATTTTAGAAATTACATAATTATCGTAATAATTATGGTTTACTAAGTAGGATATTTACCTACGTAGGTATATTTATTATTATTACAAAAAAAGGTTCACACTACGAGTAGGTAGGTACCTTTAAAAATTAACGCAAAAATTATACAAGTTTAGTTTTTCAGGGTTGCTGTTTGCTACTTACTGTTGCAATACCCCACAAGCTTCGACTGTATTTCCATGTCGGTCCATTCGGGATGTCGCTCTTTGACGCGTTGTATCATCCGGGCTTTGGCGCCCAGGAGCGCCACCAGCGTGGCCTCGCTGGCTGTGCCCTGGATTACTCCCCCGGCGTCTCCACCAGAGCGGGCCAGGAAGCAATCGGGCAGACCGAGCATTTGGCCCAACCAGTCCAGCATCACCACTTCCAGCTCTGTACACGCAGGACTAGCAACCTGGAACACGGAGACAGAGAGAATTTATAGAAAATTTATTTAGATATTGTTGTGAAAACGATATACTGGATCTTACAGACTAAGACTAAGTTCCATCCGAAAAGTTTTTGACCCATAAAAGTACCTACTGAGATCAAAAATATGGCCAAGTGCTTTGCCCAGTTAAACAAAGGTGTTAAATATTAGATATTTTAGGCTAGGCTAAAACACAGTCAGTGAATTATAAGATTTTGTCTCTCGGTTTGTTTAGCTGGGCCAAGATGCTGCTCCTCGAGAGAGAATCGTGATTATTTCAAACAAGGAGCAAAAATGGTGCAACTTTACCTACCCTTTTAGCAATTTTGTGTAGTACCTACCTACCTACCTATACTGACAAAAATTACTCACAATCAGCATAACTAATAGTAGGTATAAACGCGAATGTGAATTTGTTTGTTTGTTACGCTTTCACAGCTTAACTACTCAGGCGATTATTATGAAATTTCGCGTAATATACCTACTTACGTTTTCAGAGGTACCTACAGAGAACAGACACTTCACTCAAGCACGCACTTTATTAAGAATCTGAAAAATCTAATGTAGGTAGGTATTAATAGCTTTCTATTTTTCAAAGCCTCAGTAGCTAATAATTTACTTGGGGAACCCCTCTCCCCTCCCCCAAATTAAGGGCTAGGCACGCGCCTGAGTAGGTTTATAATTATAATGTCAAAATTGATTGACAAAACGTAATACCTACAGCGGGCGGGAAAAATGTAGAGGTACCTACACGTATTTTACTCACAATCTGTAAGGGTATTTTCCGGGGTAGGTATGAAAATGAAAATTCTAATTAGTCCGTCAGTTATAAAATAACATGTATTTTTTGCTTTTTCAAATTAATGAAAATAAACATAGATAAATCGCAATAAAGTTTAGGGTGAGGGGGTCGTGACGTCACGACCCCGAACTGTCCGAATAGTGACGTCACGCGAAATTTCAACTCAATGTATCGCCGTTATATTTAGATAGTAAAAGAACAAAAAAATACGTATCCAATATTTTTTGATGATCTACAAGACGGACTAAAAAAAAGTTAGCCAAGTAGCCAATGTACGATTCCCATTTTATTATCACATTATTGTGGCATTTACCTACCCAAGTGAATCCAATGCAAGCGATAGCGTCGCTGAGCATGTCCGCGACGATGGCTGGGTAGGAGTTGGCGGTGGGGAAGTACGCGTGGAAGCGAGGCGAGTGCCAGTGGGTGACCCCCGACATGACGACCCGTTCGATGTCCGCCATCACTGCGGTCCACGGCTCCGGCTGCTGTGGCGCCTGCTCAGGCAGTAACGGCCGCAGGTAGCCCGGCTTCACAGCTGGCACCACCGGCCTGGTAATTGGAAACACTTTGTAGGTAAATCCAATTGCAATACATAAATATAATCCATGTACACCTATAGAAGGTATAGATAATCCCCCACTGTGTTTACGGAGGAATTCCGGGTAAAAAAATTAGTAAATTTTAATCAGATATCTACGTAGTTTTTGAGTTTAAATCGATTACAAACAAACCTACAAAAAATCAAGTCTTTTCTCTTTAATACCTATTAGTACATACAGACAAAAGCGTGTATATAAATATGTAAATCTATCTACGTATAAAGGTATTTAGATTCATACGCGAACATAACAGGATTTAGGTAGGTACCTAGGTACACTATTAAGTATTAACGTCACGGAAATTCTTGACGTAGGTATATACGGAGAATAAATGGTTAAATAAACAAAAATATAGGTAGGTAGGTACCAGCAAACTTAAAATGTAAAGTAGCCTCCTTTACTAGGTATTATAATATACAGAATGTCTTTGGTAAGTAGGTAATCAAAGCCATCTATTTATTCTCATTAGGTAGGTACATACCTACCTAGTTAGTTACTTATCTAGTGTCTACGTATTAACATGGACCAATAAATTTAATTGGTCCATATGGTATTAATTATGATTAGATATTATTTTACATTACCTGTCCCTTATATTTTCCAAATATTCCGTTATGTAATCGGTCATCGCTTTAGCGAAATCCTTGAAATCTTTAGCTTCCATCGTGTCTGGAAAAAAGTAAGTACAGATACGATTACGTATAATGTATTCTTACCCACGTTACCCATACGCTACGCTACGCACATTAGCAAAATAAACAGAAAGGTGGACCAGCCTACATAGGTACCTAGTTTTTTTTTTTTTCATAAAGACTATTTGACACAAATTTAGAATTTAGAATATTGTATTATGTAGGTTCTAATAATTTACTGAAGATGATTTAAATCTTAAAGACTGATTAAGAGTGTAACACTGTTTTTTTATATTTATAAACAGTAGTTAACACTAGGTATTTTATGATAGAAACTAAAACGAGGCAATGAAAGAGACAGTTCACAAATTTTTATAACAATAATATGCACAATATTTTATCACTATACATACTGTATTGTTATTATTATAAAACGAAATCTTCTGTCGCGTCTTTCTGTCTGTTCGTGATAAACTCAAACACTACTGAACCACTGAACGGATTTTCATGCGGATTTCACCAATAGATAGTGACTTCAGAGGAAGGTATTCCCGCGGGTGAAACCAGCGGGAACAACTAGTAAGAAATATTCTAATATTATATATCTTATAAAATATTTTGTGTGTATAATATAACAGTAGATTATGCACCGAGGGAGTAAAGCAGTGCCTTATATCACCTGGGCGACATATTGGATCTAGAGCCTAGCGAAGGGATTTAATAATTTAATTCCTGAGCGAAGCGAGAGTGTAATGTAGAGCTAGAGTCCTGAGGGAAGCGAGGGGTTTAAGCCGCCCGTGACGAAGACATGCTTTATCCTCGAGATGAATACTCTACTTTTCATACCTACTGCGATACAATATAAACTCAGGGCAACCTCAAAAGCATTAATTATTTAGTTAAAAGTAAAGAGGGTTTATTCGAAAATCGAACTGGCTACCACTGCAGGCAGATCATAAACGATCTAAAAAAAAAACATAAGATAAAAAGAAAAAAATGCCAAGAGTACTACAAATTTTAACGTTCCAAACTCAAACCATTTTACTCCCTTGGGAGTTCCATACAACATTGGTATTGCTTTACGTCGAGATCGCGTGATATGTAATTCGACCTCAATAGAGCAGGTGGTATTAAAACTATATTATAGTTTTAAACTTTATTTTAGTCAAACCAAAGCTTTTCAATTACTTAAGTAAAACTCAACAATAAATGATAATCTCTAAACCCTAATCACGATCACATAAAGTCTAATATCTGTGTATCTATTAAAATAATATAATTATAGTTATCTAAAACGATTATGTAGGTATGGATGCAAAAGCAGCTTGTATACTAACAAACAAAGATACATCACTAGATTAAGAAGGCAAAAATTGAGTTGCAAAATTTCACGAACATAGTTACATATACATACATACATTGCAAGTTAAATAGGTAAAAGCTTTAAACATAATATAGAAGTCACGTTTAATAAACAACGATGCGAAAACAAGACATCTATGTAAGCAGTGTCTATAGGTACAAACCGAAGTTTAATTTTAAATCCTGATCCATTCTTTATTGGCAATAGGCGATACCTATAAAAATATAAAGTCATTAGGTATGTATTTATTTAATAATAAAAAAATTTTTTTAGAGATTAGTAGCGCATCTCCCACACGATTACAAGTTCACATTCCATAGCGCGATGACGCGATCAATAAGGCCTATTAAACGGATTTTTGAAGCGCGTAGAGTTTAAAATAGCAGACAATGGAAGTGCGTGCGCACAGCCATATAGGTATACCCGGTGCTTAGGATTAAACCCGATAAAAGCCTGCGGATTTCGGGTTTAAAGCCAAGCACCAGGTTGACTGCCCATCTATAATAAAATTATAATTAACTGATCCCCATGGTTTCAACCGCGTTGATTGTGAAGTTCCCGCGGGAGTTTCAGGATGAAAAGTACAATATACCGTTTTCCTCTGAGCCTCTGTCAACGTGTATCCGCTATTCCATGATGATCAATTGAGATAGTTAAGGCGTGAAAGCGTATTAACAAACAAAGTGACACTCGCATTTATAATATTAGAGGATACTACACTATTTTACTAGTAGCACAGTACAACAGCGCTAGTTAGTAAAACAGTTACTAATCATCATTATGAATATGGCGATGAGCATAGGTAGCATCCGGTGCCAGCAAATCATCTAGTTTTTTATTTACGCCAAAGAATCACAAATTCTACATACCGTAAAATAATACAAACATGCTGTTTTATCACATTAGTCAAGTTTTAAAACAATGAGCTAATATCGTAGGTACCTACTGCATGGAAATCCTGCCGCAGCATAGCACCGGTCACCGGCGCGGCACGTTATACATTTTCAATGCCAAGAGAACGTCGCGTCGCGTCGTGAGGGTTTTTACGCAACTCTCTCAACTCTGGGCAACTGGTGCGAGGTTGCGCAAAGACCTCGCTACTAGTGGGGTATCGCACGTGGGTTATTAAGAACAAAAGATTTTTTTTTAATTATTTCTCACTTTATTCAGTTAGTTTAGTGTATAGCGACAGTGTATTTAGTGCTGTGAGTACTATATCCAAAGAACACAAGAACAAAGTGTCTTCCCCTTAATAGGGTACTTGCATGATTTTTTTTTTAGATTTTTCTAAAGATATATGGCCTACTTAAACAAAGCAAGAAAAAGTAAAAAAAATATATGCATAAATTAATTAAATAGAGCGTTTCAAAGTTCCTACTTTAGAGTTTACCGCCGAAACGCGGCATGACGTCACTACTTAAAAATTACGCCTTATTAATCTGTGATAGAAATGTCACTGTCGTATTGACAGGGTCATGTGACACTGACAGACAGATAACTTCAATATCCAAAAGCGAAATTAAGGTTGAACTGTGTCGAGTTACTTCCAAAAGTTCCAGTAAAGAATCGAAATGCATCTTACCGATGCATTTTAAAGTAAACAACTTCAGAAAATGGAAAATATGCATTAATTGTATGCACTTAGTTTCTTTTGCCTTCTCTGAAAGAGGTAAATGTTTCCAAAAAAAAATAAAAGTGACGTCATGTGTCAAGCGTGGCTGTGATTGGTGTTTCGTTGCAACGTTCCATTTCACAAAATTAAAAGTTGAATATTTTGGAAACTAGAATTTTTTTTAATAAATCTTTCACAATAACGCTTTTCTAAGGCTCTATTTTTGAAATATTGACACAATTTCTTATAATAAATTTCATGCAAGTACCCTATAGAGACAATAAGAAAAGTGTTATTGGACAAATTTTTAGCATAGTATTGTTTAGGTCAAATTTAAAATACTTATTAGTCATTACTAGATTGGCTAGATTGTATTTTAATGATTTACCTCCTCGGGTATATCATTCAGAAAAAAAAAACTTTATTGATCCATTGCGAATGGCGATTCATTAGGAACCATATGTGTAGGTACCTAATGTATTATACAATGTGTATAGAGATACTACGTTTTTGTTTTTACTGGATGAACCGAACATTTAGTGAAAGTAGGGTAATCACAAAAACCTAAGGAAAAACATAAATAAAGCATCGGAATTGAGATACAAAGTTTTTTTTATTGCTTTATAATCAAGTTTAATTACTCTTAGAGTTAAATAATTAACTAATCGTTTATATTTTTTTATAAAATGTAGGTAATATTATGATAAAAAATCAAAACCCTTAGCGTTCGGATTTATCCGACATCAATCGGTAATTACGAAGTAACATTTTAATTACGACAGTGATCACATTTATAATCACCGATGTTTCCTGTCCATTTTCTATTAGGCCATTTTTTACATACGTAGTAGTTTTCACAATTTTTTAGAATTCTTCCAATTTGTTTATGGGTTTTCTAAAATTACGTTTCAATCTTTATTCCAATTTTTTTTTAGTATTTTTCAGATTTTCTTTTGGTTTCTTCTTCTTCTATCTTTCTGATGAAATTACGAGGCATCTAAAATGGGTAATAGTTAAAATTAAATGAACAGGGTAACTAACGAAAGAGGCATAATGCTGAGCGTTCAAGATTACCCGACATGGCCTGTTTCGTATTCGCCATTGCCCCGCGATCGAAACAATTAAAATGACAAAGATCTTATAGATTATACTTATTACTTTTACCGTTAGCGTAAGCGGCTAGTCCACATCTCAGACGAAATAAAAAGTATTTCGTCTGAGGTCCACATATTCTGACTAAGGTGCAGAGTTTGAGAAGTTAGGCCTTGTATAGTTAGGGTGTGTATAGAGTTACCTATTATAGCTTGGCTCTACATGAGATCTGACAACTTTTTGTCGGTGCCCGTCATATGAACTCGTCTTGACATCATCATGTTTTTGGTGGGATTTCTTGTTGTAAGTCGAAATTGCGGAATTCTTATACAAATTTCCATCCCCTAGTTTAAGGGGTTGGGGGATAAGAGTTACAAGTTTTATAATTTTTTCGTTGTTTGTGTACAAATACTAGCTTACATATCAAATTTCAGCTTTCTAGGACATTAGGAAACACCCTAAGAATTTTGATGATCATCAGTGAGTCAGTGACGAAATCAGGGTTTTTTAGATATCAATAAAATCTAAAGTATAAGAGCTATGCGATTAAAATCGCTGAAATCGGGATTTACCCCGCGTTCGTTGTTCACATTCCTCTAAAAGCTACGCACATTTCGATTTTTTCAAAAACTTAAATTAAGGACGTAAGTTTATTTATAATTGTTTCCTCTATTATACCCGTGTTAATTTCGGAGAATTCTATCCTACGGAATCTCAGAATTTAACGCCCTAAAAGTACCCTCCTACTCCTTTTCTGTAATTTTTTACAAAATTTAAGCATAACAAACAAAAAAATTCTCTTGCGCATTTATAATAAGGATATTGGGATGATGCAGTTTTTTTACCTTTGTATAATTTTTTTGGCGGGCGCAAAAATGTAGGTATAGATACAATGAACCCGAGACCAAATAAAAATTAATTAAATTATCTAAGATAAGTAGGTAACGACTTATTTTCAGGCAGCATGAGTAGATTGTTATTTATGATGAAGTAACAATGTCATTCGGTAAAGTAACTACAGGGTTACGAAGGTACCTTGACCGATTCTAAATAGTAATTTTATGACAGCAGTCATTCACTAGTCAGTCCACAGAGAAAATAAATTAACTAGAGATGACATGTAGGCACGCCAGGTTGCAAAGGAAGTTAGGGTTAAAACTCTGCCTATGGTGGCCAGTTCGATTTTAGAATAAACCCTCTTTACTTTTAACTTAATAAATGTTTTTTTAAGTAGCCCTGAGTTTTTATGGTATCGCAGTAGGTATGAAAAGTAAAGTATTCACCTCGAGGATAAAGCCTGTCTTCGTCTTGGGCGGCTTGAAACCCTCGGTTCACTCAGGACTCTACATAACTTCCTCGGTTCGCTCGGGAGTTAAATTCGCTAGATACGCACGGAGGTTAACTCTAGAGTCCTTCGTTACGCTCAGGGTCCAATATGCCGCTCGTGACGTAAGATACAGCTTTACCCCCTCTATGCATAATCTATTATGCCACTTGGTCAGCAAAAATACATCTAATTTTTGCTAAACTGAAAAAGACAATTTGTTTTTGGCGCATCTAACCAAAAGTATTTAATGCACATTTAAGACAACAAACTTCTGTAAAATAATTTGAACAAAATTAAATGTTTTGGTTAGATGTTACTTCCCGATACAAAATAAGTGAATGTAACTCAGTACCTGCACGTGACAGACAATAAAACCCCCATACAACAGAATTAAACTTTATAACTCAAATTGACAATTTGATAAGTACCTATTAATACTTAATTTATTAATTATATCTATTAAAAACCCCTCTATGGTGCTTAGAACTACTAAATTTATTTGCAATATAGATAAATAGGAATAGTAAAAAAAAAGAATTAATTTGAAAAAATAGTAAATCGTGTTAGGGCCAAGGCGAGATAAATCAATAGTGCACGCGATTTTATTCTAGAAAATATTATGTACCTAGGTAGATACAGTGGTTCTATTAATCAGAAAGGTGATTATTTATTAGTATGATAATTTAATTACAGATCATTCCCAACAGTGATCAAAAACTTAGTCAGCCGGTTAGATACGCTGCTTCTTTTAATTTAATAGGTACTACCTGTGACTGCGGTTTCACCCGCGTGAGTAGGTATCGGAATTCCCGCGAGAACTCGAAAGTAGTCTAATTTACTTTCTATATTGCCCAAGAAACATTTTGGAAAAATTTTGGCCCAAAGCAGGCTCTAAAATCTGCCGTTCTAACCTACAGCCAGCCTACAGCAACTGGTAAATCCGTCACTAGTACCTAATTTGTTTCCACGTAAACGTCACGTCGTAAACTATCAAACCTGTTTCAACCCTTTACCTATAGTCCTTAAATTTCCAATCACCCTTTTTAGTAGAGTATTATGTATTTGCTTAAATTATAAAAGGAAATCTTTTTCCAATTTCCTAGTTTCTATAGAGCCAGCGGCCTGGTCTAGTTGCGTGTTAATGAAACGACCTGTCCGACTTTAAATATTAACTAACTTTGCCGAGCGGAATTCCGGGATAAACAATTCCCTGTATCGTTTTCTGTACCTAAACGTGTAGATATGCCATGATGATTGGTAAGGTGTGAAAGTGTAACCATATTTAAGCTTAAACTAAAAACAATTACAATAGTCACTTATATTTAAGAAACACTTATGTCACTATAAGAAAACACAAAACTAAAAAGCTAAAAATAACAAAATACCGATTTAATCCAGATTCAGACAAAAATACACGTAATACTATTATTGGTTTGTGCTAGGTACCACTTTTCGATTTGAATTCGGTGCCAAGCCCGCTTGCGTCTGCCCACTTGGGCTGTTCAGCTCACGACGAGCTCGTGGCGGGAGTGGACTTCGCCAATCTACCTACTCCATATCTGGCTTGTCACCGACTTAAAATCGAAAAGTGGTACCTAGCACAAACCAATAATAGTATTACGTGTATTTTTGTCTGAATCTAGATTAAATCGGCATTTTGTTTTTTTTAGCTTTTTAGTTTTGTGTTTTTGGAAGTCGGTTTTAATTTTTTTGTTAAAATTTTGATTATTTCTCGCTTTTAAGTGAGTTACTTCGTTATTTATCTAAGTTACAATAGCCTAATGTCAACTTTTCATCACCTTTTACAAAATATTGCTTTTCCAGATGCAGGGAAGTTAATTGTTGAGGAGTTCTCCTGGTACATCACCATCAGTTTCACTTCGTCATATACATTGTGAGTGACGAGCATAAATTACTCGTGAATTCGTGAAATACCTATTATAGAGTAGTTCCAATGACCATCTGTGGTCTTCATCATCAGTTTCACTTCTTCAAATTTTGTTTTCGGAAAGCAAATAAATTATATACTACAAAAAATACAAAAATCGCTATAGGTATGCCCATAATTTTTGAAGAGTTCCTCCAAGATCCCATGATCAGATCTCGACTTGGTGGCAATGGGACCTAATTGGGACTAAACCCTTTCAAACAAAAAAAAAATCGAAATCGGCCCAACCGTCTTCGAGTAATCGGTGAACATACATAAAAAAAAAAACAATCGAATGCATAACCTCCTCCTTTTGGAAGTCGGTTAAAAATATCTAAATTTTCAACATGCAGTTTTCAGTCCTAATGCCTAATGTAGGTGTGTCCCATGTCCCAGGTAGTATAATAAGAACTAATTTGAGTTTTTAGCAACTAAATTGATGTTATTATGTAGGCACGGATATATATTGCGCAAGAACAAGTTTAATGCTTGTGTCGGGTATTCCCTTGCCGCAGTTTATCGAATCTTGTGTCGGGAAATCCGCATTAACGGTTCATAAACATCATTCTTTGTAAATTATTGACTGACGTCAAATTTTTAATGTGATTTACTTACTTATGACTCAACATCGATCGTTGTAATAATGTCTTCAACGCATACTTATCAATGTTTCTCCGTAAAAATAAAGTCATAAAAATATGTTGTGACGTTTAGACAGCTCTATAGAGAGTATTTTATTTATTTAGCTAATAGATAGGTAGGTATAGCAGAATGCTACAGTAGGTACTGTCTTTGTGCACAAACGATACAGTCTAGTATTATAATATTATCTGTGATACAGCGAATGTCATTTGGTAAATGAGGAGAATAAGATTCTGTCAGTTATTTTTTAAATTGGATCACCACCAACCTAGACATCTAATTCCAATAGAAAATGGAAAGATAGCTCACCACAGTTGTAAAATAAAAACAATTTCATTTCATTGGCATTACGATTGTATTTTTATGGTCGTGACCACAAGTTGTTACTGATAGCTTTATGTAGTATTTGAAAGTAAACAAACGGCCCCCAAACCCAGTCGCCTGCTTTCTAGATCCACAGAGTATTTTTTTTTTTATTCAAGGTTACTTATTAAACAACTCTACAACCTAGGTTAAATTTATAATTAGTTTTATAGGACTTTAGTACCAATAGTGTTAACAAATAATAATTCGCCAGTGTGAGATCAGTATAGGACAAATATTTTTGATCAATTGTATTTTTAAACACGTTTTTACTAACTTGTAACTAACAAGTGGAGTAATTGTTATCTTGCAAGTCAATTTTAACTTAGGTACTTTCAGTTGTCATATCCAAATGAATCTTTGTAATGGGCATGTTGACTAAGTTTTTTTTAATCCGTCTTATAGATTAATAAATAATATTGGACACGTATTTTTTATTTTTTTACGTAATCAAAATATAACGGCGATACATTGAGTTGAAATTTCGCGTGACGTCACTATTCGGACAGTTTGTATGGCGGTTTTAGCGGTTAGTGACGTCACGACCCCCTCACCCTAAACTTTATTGCGATTTATCTCTGTATATTTTAATTTATTTGAAAAAGCAAAAATTACGTGTCTATTGTTCTTTAGTTTCCAACTAACAAAGTAGTCAACATCTCCATTGTATAATGTATGTAGTTCCGATGACAAAACTGTAATTTGGTATCTTGAAACTGATCTGATGATGGAGCCAGGAAGTAGGATAGTGAAACTCTACAATGACTAATAGTAGGTAGACCCTCTAGTTTGGGCTCATATTATGATTTGCTCGTAATTTTCTGAAAGGTTTGTGTTATGCTCTATGATATTTGTTGAGTGCTTAGCAGTCTACCTTCATATACCTAGTGTGCACTATAGATGTCCAGTGTCCATCATATACCTAGAGAAGTCAAGATGATTTCATCTATTTTCTAAGAAAAACAAATAATCATGATCGTGATGACCGGAGATTAGAAGATGATCTATCAGTGAACGACCGAAGAGATAATAGAAAAAAACTTTCACAATTTAAAAAAAAAAAAATGTGCCACGACGTCGACAGTCACACAATGTACCAGCCCATTGCAAATTAAAAACACCTTATAGCTTTACAGCTATAAATCAAACCAATTTCGCTGTTCCGATTGTGTTAACTATAGGTACCTACTTAGCTGTTAAGAAATGCTGCCGCATCCACTAACGGCCGCACTCAGAGTCGACTTTAATGATTACTTAGTTAAGTATAGATTATAAAACAAAACTGCCGCAATCAGAAACGTTCAGTAAATTAATTTTAATTGGCATTTAATGAGATGTAACTTAATTAGTTAAATGCCAATTAACATTAATTTATTAAACTTGTCTGATTGCGGCAGTTTTGTTTTAAAAATCTATACTTAACTAAGTAATCATTAAAGTCGACTCTGAGTACGGCGGTAAGTCAATTTATACTATAGGTACATTAATATCTATGCACTTTTTTGGGATGTTTACCGCTTACTAGATAATAATATAAATATGCATCTACCTATACTATGTAGTTATACTAGTATATAGAATTATATTATCTGTGCTGTAGGCAGTTATCAAATAGAGATATTCAATCATTCAAAATTCAATAATATGACGACGTCACTACGGAAACTCAAGGCCTGTAATGTTGATCTTGCGCATTGATCGCTATTTTGAAATCCTTACTAATATCACAGATAATATAAAACTATAATATTATAAATGTGAAAGTGAACTTGTTTGTTTGTTATGCTTTCACCTCTCAACGGCTCAACCAATCATCATGATATTTTGCATGCATTGCTGTCAGGGGTACAGAGAAGGATATAGGTTACTTTTTAGTCCGAAAGTCCCACGGGAGCTCCGAAATTACCGCGGGTAAAACCGGGGGGACACCTAGTCTATACCAGTATTATAAAGAGCTAAAGTTTGTTAGTTTGTGACGTTGAAGGGGGTAAACTCTGGATCTACTGAACCGATTTTGAAAATTCTTTCATTTAAAGAAAGCTATCGTAGTCCTGAGTGACATAGGGTACTTTTTATCCCGAAATTCCCACCATAACTCCAAAATTATCGCGGGTGAAACCGCGGGGGACAGCTAGTTTTTAATAAAATAATCTTTATTCCTTTGAACGAACGATTCAATCTGTTATTTTAATATCTGTTTCGCCGTTGTGTTTTAGGCATAACCAAAAACATCCAACCATCTAAATGTTTGCTACCGATTGAACAATTAACTTTAGCGACAAAACATCAGTTATGTACGTACCTACAGTGAGCCCAATTGTGCTATTTCATAAGTGTCTTACTAGACTAGCTGTACCCTGCGATTTCTCCCGCGTACGTTTTGGGATTCTCGCAGGATTTTTTTTCTAAAATAATAGTAGCCTAAGTTACTTCTATGATACATGAGCTATCTGCCAGTGAAAATCTCGTTAAAATCGGTTTAGCAATTTCAGAGATTAGCCGGAACAGACAGACAGACCGACAAAAAATTAAAAATATAGATTTTTTTTGTGTAAGTACCGTATGGTAGTTTCATATGAATTTAGTATGTATAGAATATAAAGATAGATGTAGGTAATTAGGTATAGATAGATGTACCTTTGATAGAATTTAAACGAGCGTCAGGACCAAAACAAAACTAAAAACAAATATGTAACATTTGTAAGTTTTATTTTCGTGATATCGTTCTGAAATAGCGTGACAGCGTGGCCTCTTGACAATCTCAAAAGATCCTTCGGAGCAATATTGTACCTATATTGAGTTGAGGTTAATGAATTAGGCTGATTTATTTCATCGTAACAACGGTCACTAGTGTCGATCGGGATGTCAAATCTTAAACGGTTACGAGAACACGATCTTTATCATATTTAATATGACTACACCTTTCTTTAACATCCTGTATTGTTATGCTTCCATAACATAAGTTCGTCATTTGTACATACTGTGCAATAAAGAATAAATAATAAATAAAATGAATAAATGAATTCTTAAAAACTTGAAATTACTTTAATTTAACTTAGATCTTTTGTGGAATAATAGGTACCTAATGTCATCTAGTTTTGTTAGTTCGGTAATTTCCGTTTAGATCGACAAACGGTTATTGGAAATTATAAGTTATTACAATATTGTGTAGATTGAGTCAATAATACTATGACTCGGTATCACTTCTCTATTGAATAATACTTACTCAATTACCAATGTAATTTAGGTAGGTAGGTACTCTGATGATTTCTGATCGATGTTCTTTGCATGATCAAATTGCTCAGTATCTAGGTAGGTATTCGTCTATTTATTTCAAACAGCGCTTAGGTATATTATAATATCAAATGAGTTTGAAGACAAACATCTAAATAAAAGAAATAAAAAAGGTAGGTACCTACCTACTAGTTAGGTATAAAGGTTTAACAAAAACTTAATAACTGACTTAGCATGAATAATACCTAATTAAGAATAATATAGCATTAATATTTAATTTGTCTCAAATAGCCTCCATTCAAAATTACAATATCTTTATTATGTATATTATATTTATTATTTATGCAGGATAAGAATTTTTTTCGTGTTATTTGTACTATTAACTTTATCGGAGACCGGAGTTGTATAATCACAAATACTAGAGATAAAATGTATTCACTTACCGGTTTGCAAATAGAAACTTTGAGTAAAAAACTTTATTTAAATTAAATAATAAACTCATAAACTCTCTGTTACTACAGACGGCACCCAAGTATTTTAAATCAAATAATCGAATGTAGCCGTGGGTTACTTTTATTGACGCAACGAATGCGAAACGAAGACGTTAAAATCACACCAGCGACTCTCTCGTACTAAGCGCAATCACTAGTTTCACAAGCTTTATATGCCGAGCAAGAAAACAGAGTTACTAAAATATACCTTACTAGGGTTGCCAATCCTAGTAGGGAATAAGACTAGTCCCTACCTACTTCCCTACTAATAATATTATAAATGCGAAAGTGTAACTCTGTCTGTCTGTTACGCTTTAATGCCTTAACGGCTCAACCGATCATCATGAAATTTTGTACATACGTTGTCAGAGGTACACAGAGAGACATAGGGTCTTTTATCCCGGAATTCCTGCGGGAACTCCGAAATTAATGCGGGTAAAATCTTATCAGGGTTACAGAAAAGGACATAATTATTATTATAGTACTTGGTATCCTAGAATTCCTGCGGGATCTCCCGAAATTTCCCCGTGAAACCGAGGGAAACAGCTAGTATATTATATATTCATTCCTCATTCATTCATATCAGCCAAAAGACGACTGCTGGACATAGGCGAGGCAAGGATTTAAGCGAAAATACTTTATTTAGAAATATGTAACTAGCAAATATTGTTGATTTTTCAAGCAATAAAGCTTTACTTAAACATAACAATTTATTAGGTACCTAGGTAGGTAATTAAGTAGAGGCAGAGAATAAGACAGCAAAATTTTTTGCAAAATAGAAATGGTGATTACTAAAAAAAAAATTATTTATTTATTTAAAGAACTTTATTGCACATTTATATACAAAAGGCGGACTTAATACTTATTCATATTATATTATTATTAATTATCTAACTATTATTTATATTTGGGGGTCTCCATTAATTACATTAGGTGATTTTGTAGATTTTTGATCCTTATCCTCTCCCCCTGGTGAGATTTCGTGAGATTTTGTTGGACCCCCTCTCCTTTATTTATTTATTTATTTATTCTTCTTGCACAAAATAGTACAAATGGCGAACTTAATGCCTTACGGCATTCCCTTACAGTTAACCATTGGGTTGACAAAGAGATAAAAGGGACGGGGTGTGCAACCTACGGAAAAAACGAAAAGAAAATAAAAATAATAGTATTAAAAACTAAAAAATGTTATAAGCTAAGACATAAATAAGGACTGAACATAGAGATAATTAATATATAAATATTACACAACATAAAATACGTACTTAAATATTTAGGTATAATATAAATATACATAAATATATATAAGTAAATATACACACACACACACACACACCCCAAAAGGACATACAGAAACATTTAATAATAGGGATATCTAACTTAATACATAATAGCGACTGCAAGTTTTAAATGGCCACTCCTGGCAAGCCACCGGACTCTAGGAAATAATTTCGCACTCTATATTTAAATATGAATTTGTTAGAGCATCCTTTCCCTAATATCACGTGAGATTTCCACAATGCGAGAGAGTATACCTACCTATTTTATATGTTTACTTAAGAAACCTTCGATCAGGTATTGTTGATCGAAGGGAGAAACATTTCTTTTTTTTAAATGCCTAGGCTCCCCCACGTGAGATTGGGTGAGGTGACTTGAACCCCCCCCCCCCCCCCCCCTTGTAATAAAGTCGAAATGACTGTTGAAAATTGTAATCCTACTATATCCTTATAAACGCGAAAGTTTGTAAGAATGTATGGATGGATGGATGAATGGATGTTTGTTACTCTTTCACGCAAAAACTACTGAATGGATTTAAATGAAACTTTACAATAATATAGCTTATATACATCAGATTAACACATAGGGTACTTTTTATCCCGAAATTCCCGCGGGAACTCTGAAACGGATGGAACCGCGGGGCACAACTAGTGTAAGATCAACTTTCTTATAAGCTTGTAGAGACAAGTTATAGGACCAGTTTTAAAAATAGGTACTATAGGATTTTATTAAAATTTGCAACCCTGCCTGCATATAGTACATAACACTCCATTAGAAGATTGGCCACAAGCTGCCGCGCATGAGCCGTCGACACTGAAGTTATAGTAGGTAGGTGTTATTATAATATTATCTATACTAGCTGTTCCCCGCGGTTTCGTT
This sequence comes from Zygaena filipendulae, assembly GCA_907165275.2. Classification (NCBI taxonomy): domain Eukaryota; kingdom Metazoa; phylum Arthropoda; class Insecta; order Lepidoptera; family Zygaenidae; genus Zygaena; species Zygaena filipendulae. The sequence continues at coordinate 9,602,560 of OU015649.1, forward strand.
ATATTTCAACCAATATACACAAAACCTTGACAAATTGTATATACAAACCTTACTCATGAATCACTCCTATTCGTGAAAACAGCATGAAAATCTGTTCTGTAGATAGACAGACAGACACGGCGGAGGACTTTGTTTCTTATACCACCTGGCTCTCGCCTGGGGGGATTCCCGCAAGAACTCCGAAATTAACGAGGGAGGGTGAAACCGCAAGTACCTAACAGCTAATAAATTTCTTCAATCTATACCTACTAATATTATAAAGAGGTAAAGTTTGTGAGTTCGTGAGGTTGTAAAGGATAATCTCTGGATCTACTGAACTGTTTTTGAAAATTCTTTTACCAATAGAATGCTACAGTGTTCCTGAGTGTCATAATAGGGTACCTGATTCTTAACCTGGAATTGCCGCGGGAACTCCGAAACTACTGCTTCCGCAGTAATTTCGGACTCGGAGCTCGGGAATTACAGCAAGTGTATAAATAAAATATGTAGGTACGAATGGGTAGGTACTTATTACTTAGATGGTTTTTAAAAAACACTGTGAGAGTGAGTTTTGAAACCAATTACTTATTATACCTACTCAAGTACTCATATATTATATGATATTTTTAGCTTTAGGCCATTGATTAAAAAAATATATCAGTGGTTTAGACTATACTTATTTTAAGTAGGTAGGTATCTATTTTAAATTTAGTTTTGACAAAATCACGTTCAAGCTGTACCTACACTTATACTGCTAAGGAGGACAACTTGCAGCAGTACCTAGTAGTGTACCTAAGTAGTTTTAAATTTAATCAAGTTCAATAGTTGTGCTCAAATTTAAAAATGGGTATTGACTAGAGTTTACATAATATTATTACATTTATTACATATAACTTTACACAGTGGAATAAGCATAGTTAGGTTTGCCTAAAAAGGTTCATCAAAATTTATTCTAATTTAGCTAAATCAAAAAACTGTTGGTGCAAATCGTCCTACTTGGGTACAACTCCTGCTTATATTATTTGAATATTTTTTTCACTAAGCAGTGGCGTATTTGATGGCGCCGCGCCCTAGCTGGGACCGTGCTATACGTAGACCTACCTATACTGTAGGTAGATATATTATTAGATAGGTGTTTGTTTATATTTTTTGTTTATTGAAATATCTAACAGTTCGAGTAACTGGTAGGTACGACTATAGCTGGAATGAACCGTTTAATAGTGAGAGAAAAATAACTAATAAAAACACAAAACCAAAAAGCTAAAAATAAAAAGCTATAAATAACAAAATGCCGATTTAATCCAAAAGACAAAAACACACGTAATATTATTATTGGTTTGTGCTACCACTGATCGGTTCGAATTCGGTGACAAGCCCGCTGGTGTCTGCCCAGTGCCCACTTGGGTTGTTCTGCTTACGAAGAGCTGGTGGCGGGAGTCGACTGAGCCCATCTGCCCCCTCCATATTTGGCTTGTCACCGACTTCATACCGATCTTCATAACGAGAGTATTCAATTAAGTAGGTAGGTACCTACTATAATTATTTTGAATTTTATGAAACCGAGATAAATGTTGTAGTTTCGGTTCAGGGTTTTAAATTTTGCCACCTAGACCTAGGCCTCATGGGCCTTAGCGTAAATCCGCCACTGAGTTTAAGTTACCGATATTTCAGCGTTATCTCCGAGTAGAATTTGAATGAACACTCGACTCTATCTACCACTTTTCACTTCTTAAATTTGAAACATCATTTCGCTATTACATAATATTACAGAACTTGTAAATTCCGTAGTTCGGTAGGTATAGCTACACTAATAATTTGCAACTAAATCAAAATAGAAATGTGTAGTTGACTATATTGTGTTTAGACATCATAACTAAACTTATACAAGATGCTATGCGATGCGATGTTAACTTCTCATGTAATGGTCTCGAAATGAAGGAGAGTCGGATGGTGTGAGGGACGTTTTCCTCCCACCTCCCTAGGCTTCGAGTAATTGAATCAATTCACTTGAGAAAATCCGACTAAAGAGGGCCGTATAAAAGGTCCCTAAAGAAATATATCTTTCACTTTAGCGCTTCGATAAAAGATATCGAGAGATACCCATAGGTGTACTTTTGAAGTACCTAAGCTTTTAGACTCTTAAATAAAATAAAAAATTATGCAGCTATGCCCCGCGGTTTCATCCGCGTCAACTCGCAGCAACACGGATAAAAGTAGTCAAAGTTACTGCTTATAACCGCGGGCCGCGCTATGAACCATTACAAACGTTAACTTTAGGCGGTAGAAACATATCACTACATATGTATACGTAGTTTAAAACAAAGTCGCTGCCTGGTGTCTTATGTTTAGATCTTTAAAACTACGCAACGGATTTTCATGCGGTTTTCACCAATATATAGAGTGATTCATGAGGAAGGATAATATCTATATTTTATCCTGGTAAACCCGCGGGATCTCAGAAATTACCGCGGGTGAAACCGCGGGGCACAGGTAGTGTATAATAGTACTTAGTATCTACTTACCTTAGTTAAAGGGAAGTTTAGTACCTATTAAACCTTATTTAATATGAAAAACGAAAATTTTATGTTAAACTCTTTAGACAGTGCCTGCCCGACCACCCATTGTTATATTTTTCCTGTCACATAATTACGGTTGTCTGGATCTGGAAGAGATCTCAACTATGCGCCGAGACCGCCATTTGTGTTTCCTCTTAATAATATGATTGAGATTCAGATTTTTATTGATAATATTAATTATAAGTCAAATTTGAATTAAATAAATAAAATATGATTAAAATAATGGCAGTAAACAAAATTTAAACTAAACAAGTTCACAGGTCAAAATCAATATTAAATCAATATATATATAAATTAAAATAAAATAAATTACATTGGGCCATTATCTACACTCTTGTAAGCAACAAATTCCTTAGGTATAACTGTGTGTGTATATTATGAGTGTTGTAAAATTGCTTATAAAGGTGCAGTATGGGTGCAGTAAAGAGTCAGTAGGTACCTACTGATAAATAAAATTGAAATGGCTGTTTTTAATTCAAAATTAACAGCTTTTCACTAAATGCATACCTATGAAAGTATGTATATTATATAGGTACGTAAGTATATACGGTACTTACATAATTTTTTTTTGTTGTCTCTCTGTCTATCAGTCTGATGTTATTACGATGAAATAAACCACCCTAAGCTTATCTTTATTAACCTCTACATATAGCGATACATTGCTCCGAAGGATCTCGAGATTGTCAAGAGGCCGATCACGCTATTTCGGAACGATATCACTGAAAATAAAACTTACAAATGTCACATATTTGTTTTTAGTTTTGTTTTGGTCCTGACGCTTAGACGCTGTCCTTAGACAAAATTTAAACAATTTAAAAAATTTAAACAATTTTGTCTAAGGTCATACATTTCTACATCTTATATTATCAGCTATACATCTAAGTAACTTAAGCTACTTTTATTTAAAAACAAATGTTGCTGAGGGAATTCCAAAACTCACGCGGGTGTTTTTCCGAAACGTTTGGACCAATTTTGACGGGACTTTCACTGCTATTTGCTGATGTTATGAGGAGTAAATTACACTATTTTGCGTGAATTCTGAAACTCCCGCGGGTGAAACCGCGGAGCACAGCTGGTAAATCTATAATAGAGTAGAAGCCGCGATTCTGTACATTGAATATTTTTACCTAAAATTGAGAGGGGTGATAAAAGAAGAGTAACCAATCCAACAAAAAAAAGTTTTTAAAATTCTTTTCTGTCTGTCTGTCTGTTCGCGATAATCTCCGTATCTACTTATCATGCAGTTTTCAGTAGGTAATAGATTAAACTAAGTCTGGAGCAATATATCTATAGGCTTTGTTTCATCGAAATAGGACATATGGGAAAAAAGTTATCATCAGGTTAAGACTTCAGCGCAATGCAATGGTCGAAAGCTTGTTGCATAACGAAAATGATAAAACCTTTTTAGAGTTATGCATTTTTTTTCTTTTGAATTGATTTTTCGCGAAGTGACATGCAGTTTTAAGCTCGTTTTAAGGCTTGGAAAGACAGATGATGTGATTGTTTAAAAGTTGCCATTTAATAAAAAAGAAGAAGAAGATGTGATTATATTTTCTTTGAGACTAAAGAGTATATTATAACCACTACGTTTTAGAAGAGTGAGAAAATATAACGTCATTACTGTCATTGCAAGGGTCGAAAATTCACGCGGGTGAAACTGCTGGCACCAGCTAGTTAATAAATAAATGCCAATTCTTAAATTTTTTATCCGTCTGTCTATTTGTTCCAGCACTTCCAATTAATCTCCAAAACGGTTGTAGATACCTCCCAATTTTGCCGGAACTTTCACTGGATGATAGCTGATGTTATAAGGAGTACCTAACTAGCATCGGAGTTAATGCGGAAATTTCGAAACTCACGCGGGTGAAACCGTGAGACACTGCTAGTACCTACTATTGAATGAAATAAAATATAAAGTCACTGTCTGCAAATATGTTATAATACATATATAACTACCTATTGTGTGTGTTATTTGAGAGACAAAGCTCTACGCCAAAGCTCTGCATCAAAAGCTTTAGATGCGTAATTGCCCGCGTCCGCGTTGACACGAGCGCGCACTCTGCTTTTGACTTCACAAGAGCCCCCTCGAGAGGTCGCGGGACTGAGAAGGTAGTCCGCTCCGTTGCCATAGTCACCGGCGGGCGGGGTGGCCGAGGGTGGTAAACGGTGGTGGGCGGTGGCAAAGCAAAGGTTGCAACAAGTGGAGCATTACGCATCCACTACGTAAATAATAATAATACTTGGACATTATCACCAGCGTCACCTAGTACCTAGTGAGTAGTGCCAAACTGAACAGAGCTTGAAGGTACCAGACAAAGAATACCTGACAATTGAGATATTACTAATGTAACAATTTGTTTTTTGTTAATACATACTCGTGATATCTACGTTTTATTATGAAACAGAGTAGATATTATCTACCTAATGATCACATAAAATATGTTTTGATGGATCGAACCCGCGACACGGCGTAGCAGTCAGTTACTACTAGCACAGATAATATAATACTATACTAGCTACTAGGTACTATAGATACAGTTTCACCGGCGCCACAGTGCTGTGAAATCATTGCCTCATCACTACATAGTTTTTAATAGGGATGGGATGATGAAAGTGTTTTTGTTTTTTTAAATAAATTAAAATATACAGAGATAAAGGGCATTAAAGTTTAGGTGAGGAGGTCGTGACGTCACTAACCACAAAACCGCCATACAAACTGTCAGAATAGTGACGTCACGCGAAATTTCAACTCAATATATCGCCGTTATTTTTTGATTACGTAAAAAAAGAAAAAAATACGTGTCCAATATTTTTTAATAATCTACAAGACGGACTAAAAAATAAAAATTAGTCAACATGCCCATTATTAGTTATTTTTGTTATCTGGTTATTTCTCTTTTTTGGTTCGATTAATATAATATTTGTTATGTAAGAGCGAGGTCTCCTGATACAGGTATTTTTCTACTTAAAAGGAGACCTCAACCTTGTACTATTTAGATGTAAGAAAGAAAGAAAATAAATATTTATTATTATTATTCTAGTTTAAAACAAAGTCGCTTCCCACTGTCTGTCTGTCCCTATGTTTGCTTAGATCTTTAAAACTAGGTACGCAACGGATTTTAATGCGGTTTTTTTAAATAGGTAGATAGGTAGAGAGTGATTCAAGAGGAAGGTTTATACGTATAGTTTATCCTGGAATTCCTGCGGGAACTCCGAAATTACCGCGGGCGAAACAGCGGGGGACAGCTATGTTCGATATAGATAGGTACAGGATGGAAATTTGAGACGGGTCAGTAACGGCAGCTATCTTAAAGGTTAAAGCTACGCGATTATGGTTTTAGGAGACCATCCCTTATTTTTTTAGTTATTGCTATCGGCATTTACAGATTTTGAAAAAAATATACCTACAGTCAGCGAGAAATCGGCGATTTTCCAAAATAATTTTTATTAGCTTAACCAATCCTGTCTCCGATCCATTATTATACAAAATTAAATCATGAGGTTACAATTTCATTAAAAAAGAATTGCAAGAAATTTAATTGTAGAAGTCGGTATAGAGGCGGCAAAATTTGAATAGCCTACTGGCGGCAAATGTTTAAAATTAAATCCGCCATTGAGCCCCATAGAGCCTTTTGATCCTTGTCGGATACAGGATTGATTAAGCCATGGACCAATTAAACAAGTTTTATTGGTCCATGATTAAGCTAATAAAAATTAGAGTAAGAGAGTAAGTAGCCGCCCTTACTGACCCGTCTCAAATTTCCACCCTGTATAACATGTGGTGAAAATAACTGCAAATATTTACAGGCCTGAAATTATACGTTATAAAAAAAACAAGATAAGCGAAAAAATAATATCCCATCAAAAACATAAATGTGAAAGTGGAAGTATTCTTCTGAGGTGGAAGTCAAGTTCAGTAATTAAGCTTAAGCTTAGTTGTCGACTTCACCGACAAAACAATTGATATGCGCGGGCGTAGCGCTTGGAATTTCGTAGATAGGTCACCTCCAAACTAATCTTAAATAACTTTTAAAGTATAAATTTTTTCGGCTTAAATATATTTTAATCATATTATTGTTTATTTTTTTAAATGGGGTGTATCAGGTTTTCAGTTAATTCATTAACACGTTGTATATCTATAGTATAATGTATATACCACGTTTGCTTGGTTTCCACGACACAAGCTTATAGCTTAGTGCGGGAGCAAGTAGATCTGTGTGTTGTGAAGTGGATTATTATTTATTATTATTAATTGAAAACCTCCCGATGAACGCCCCATTTCATCTCATTTCACTGTTTCCACACACTGTTCATCACTAATGGATCACTATTATGCAAAATCCACCACATTCACTCAATATAACGATAAACTAATTTGCAAAACAAAGAAATAAACTGACGTCCGTCAACTCCATTACTGTTAAAAATCCCGCCAAAAGCTCCGTCATAATGACGTTGACAGTTACATCTCTATCACAGATTAATAACGAGAGTAATAGCACAGATAATATAATACTATGCGTCGAAAAGCAGCGTCAAGCGTCAACGGTCAACGTGGCTGCCTGCAATCCTCGAGATACGGTCCTAAGGTCGTTCCCCGTATAGTTATTTAGGAAGGACTGTACATTAAGCACCCTCGATTGTTAATAGTTACAATTTTTTTTTGGATAGAATAGTGTGTTTATAGTGTATTTCTCAAATCCGCAAATTACGGAAATTCATAATTTTCGAGAAAAAAAAATAATAAAAACCTTACTCAATTTACGATAGTATTTTGACTTTGGCGCTTCGACGGCCGCTACCGCGGCACGCTCGCTGCGCTCGCTCGGCTCGCGCGATTTGGTCAACAGTGCAATCCTAACCTAACCCTCAAGTTTAACAAATTTTCATTTTCATTAGCAAATTATAATAATCAAAGATAATAAGTAATATAATCACTTTGTCCGAATGTAAAAAGAAACACAATTCTTACAAACTACAAAGTCAATGGCAAATGGTTGACACATCGCGGAGTTTTGTATGAAATTGTGAAAACTTTGGTATTTTTTTTCTCGAAAACGATGAGTTTCCGTAATTAGGGATTTTATGTGAAGTTATATTAAGCAAAGTCCCACACACATAAAAAATATGAAGCTCTAAATCGCGGGTGCTTATTGTACAGTTGAGCCGTTATTTATTCTTTGCAAACTCGATTTCGAGATTTTTTCGAGGGAGACGAGAATTGAGTCCCTGCACGGATGATCGAAAGCTGATTTCTTAACCTGTGGCAATGAAAATATTTAACTCAGCTGAATCATAAAGCAAATAAATAAAGAAGTCGTTGCGTTAACTCGTCTCGCTCGCTCTAAATAAATAAATAACTTTATAGTACGGACCGCCAAGAGGGGATTTGTGGATTAGCTAAAGCGCGTCAGATGAACATAAGGGGGGTACCTTGCACCATGTTGAGTACCTCCACCAAATATAGGCCCTCTACACTGGTGGGTGCGTCTAGAATAACCGATCAGATTAGTAAAAAAAAATCGATAACTCGAAATACTCGAGCGCGTCAGATTAAGATATGGTGGGTTAATTACATAGTGAGAAGTATGTATATGAATAATCTGACCATTTGAACGTGACGTAAGGGAGTTAGAGGATTACAAACTTGCAAAAAAAAAACGCAACTTCGACATTCTCGAGCGCAGTTGATTTATTTTTTATTTTAAAGTAAATAACTCAAGGATAGCGGGAAAAATATAATCTGCCGATTTTCATAAGCCGAAGAAACAAAAATCGTCTTCGAATCGAACGAGCAGCTGCAGTGAAACATGCACCTATTCATATCTCTGTCTTTCTTTCCCTTTTACTTTTTCTCTATCTCTCACTCTCTCGCACCGTCCTCACACTACTTTCCGTCGCCATAATGTCATCACAGTATATCACGGCGCTAAACGTGTCAAATTATAACTTTTTTTGGTCGGTTAAAATACATATTAAAATAAGTTAAGATAAGTATTACATCAAACTATAGGTTCACCTATAACCTTTCACTTTAATGTAATTATATATATATTATAATTATAATAAAGCTCATCACAAAACAACGCGTTCATGTTATTATATGTAAAACGCTCTGGCTTGTTTGTGCTTTAAAGTTAGTTTTCTGAATAATATTTTGTGAGCTTTTACATATTTCATAGAAATATAAAGTGTGTTTTTTGTGAACAAGAAATAGCTCATAAAGTTATTAAACTTACGTCAGAAATAAAAAAAAAATCATAATTTTTGTTTCTAGCAGTCAGATTAATAATATCCCTCAAATTTATTGTCAGATTTTAAGCCAACATAACTTGGACTGCAAGCTGAACCTTCTGTAAAATAATCTGACACGCTCGAGTGTTTCAAAATTGAGATTTTTTTTTGCATTTTCAAAAATTCGCTACTACCTTGCGTCACCTCCAAATCGGCAGATTTTCAAAGGGGAGCATTTTAAGGGTTCACTTAACATCCCCTTTGAATATCTGACGCGCTCGAGTAAATTTTTTTTTTTTCATTTTGTCCCCCTCCGGATGGCCACCCCCACCACGCAAATCGGCAGATGAATATATTTTCGATATCAGAGACACCTTGGAGTATCTAAACTACAATATCTGACGCGCTCGAGTATTTCCATTTTAATATTTTTTTTTACATTTTTGAAAGCCTGTAGAAGCTAAACCCACCGGTGAATGAAAAAATATCATATGACCTTATTTTGTTTATATCTCCTAATCTTCAAAACCCAATAGGTCCCAACGACGCTCGAGTCACTCCCGAATTAGCATCGGTATCTCCCGTACTATTAGGGACTTGATAGAAGTTTAGCAACTTTTTGTGCAAAATTTTTAAATTTTGAGTTGACAACACAGTTTCCCCGGACCCCTCGTTTTCTATCTTCCTTACCCCCTCTCCCCTCACTCGCCGTGCTAGAAAGTTTTAGGTTCAAAGTCTGAGTTCACAAATATTTATATTAATTTAATAAAGTACTGGTTTTTTCACGGTTTTGAATCAAATTATTTAGCCATGGCTAATAGTAAGCTATTAAGTGCTCTTAAAATCTTAAAAAACCGAAAAGATTTATTGTATTTAACTGGTAAGTGGTATGACCAATGCTATGCATACCTTCTAATAAAACTACTTGGAGATTCTGGAAATACACTAAACTTTACGTGCAATAGTAGTTTATCATTCCTGGTTTAAAAATAATGTATGCAACATAAACTTCCAGGTACGCACAGCAGAACCTATGCTGCAGCTGCTTCTAGCCATGTACACACTAAATGTAAAATAGTTAACGGTGTTTATGTTGTGACTTTGGACTCTCCTAATGTCAAGGTATATTTCAGCAATTGTTAAACAACTATTTTAAACATATAAACCTAAATTTGAACAATTAATGTGCCACAGAATTCCTTTGGCTACAAAAAAGTAGAACATAAATGAGAAATTAGTTTCCTTCTACTAATCTTTTCAGCATAACAGGAGGTCACCTTATCAGTCTCACTCACATTTTTAGAGAAATTCCCCATAATAGGCATGTATCCTAGTTTACAGCAGGGTACCCTACATAAAAGGAATGCAAATCTTCAATTGGTTGAATAATATTAATTAGTATTTTTTATTGTAATCCGCTATTGATCAAATATATTATATAATATATTACTATATAGGTATATATTGTAATTATAAGTATGTCACATTTTTCTAATTTGCATAAGTGGTATAACTTGAGTATTCACTTAATAAATTAGACCTTAATAATTTAATTTTACTGTCATATCATTAATTATTATAACAAAATAATTATTACAGGTGAACTCTTTAAACACTGCTGTTATGGATGAAGTCAAAAATATTTTAAATGAAGTTGAAACCAATCCAGCAATTGAGGCTGCAGTTCTTATATCTGGCAAGCCTGGCTGCTTTATTGCTGGAGCAGATATAGGGATGATTGAAAGCTGTAAAACCAAGGAAGAAGTAATCAGTTTATGTAAAAATGGTAAAAAAAAACCACACAACAACTATTTTTAACATTTTGAGTTCTCTAAAATAATTAAACAATAGCGCTAGCCCGCGGAAACAGACCTTCAATTGCCCCTAATTAGGGGCTTCGCTTTGAACTGTTAACAGATACCTATCGCTTTCTATTCCATAATTTCCATATTATCTTTCACATTTACATGTAATACATTATAATAAAATATAATTTATGTAATATATATTACACCTATAAGTCAAAGTGGAGTAATATTTGAATGCAGCATAGTATGAAAGTACATCATTCTTAATTAAATATCATTATGTTGAAGTTTTGTGTCAGTGTCAGGATTTCCTTAATTAAATTACCTACATAATATGCATAATATGTTCAGGAACCAATTTCTATCTGTGTGTTCATCACTATGACTTCCATTCTAAAACAACCAACTTCTTGACAATACTTGTACAGCCTTGTGATTAGTGAAGTTTTATCTTTTAATATTACGATTTGCATAGGTCATGAGATATTCAGAAGAATGGAAACATCCCGCAAACCGTACATTGCAGTCATACAAGGTAGCTGCCTTGGAGGCGGTCTAGAAACTGCTTTAGCTTGCCGTTATAGAATTGCAGTGAAAGATGGGAAAACTGCTTTTGGTTTACCTGAAGTAATGTTAGGATTATTGCCGGGAGGTGGTGGTACTCAAAGGTTTGTATATTATACAAGATTAAAATATGATTATTAGTACCTATTCATGAATTTTTAACTAAATTGTCATTAGGATTCGAATCACAATCAATAAAACAAATAAAAGATAAAATCAAGCTTGTTTAAAAGTAAACTAACTTTTCACTATTATAAATGTGAAAGTGAGTTTGTTTGTTACACTTTAACAGCTTAACCGATTGGTTAAGCTGTTAAAGTGTAACATATCATGAAATACGCATTGTCAGGGGTAAAGAAAAGGGCATAGGTATTCTTATTCTGGAATTCCTGCGGAAACTTCGAAATTGACGCGGGTGAAACCGCCGGGAACAGTTACTAATATTAATAAATATTGATGTTTATGGTTCTTCATCTTTTTTCATATGGCAACAGGAGCCTTGGATAAATAGGTGACACTATTCATGAGAGTGACAGAAAACAGTGGACAGTTATAAAAAAATATTTTAGTTTATTATGCCAGAAAATAATCAGTAAACTTGTTTTGCATCATAATAATTGTTTTGCACATAAGGGACAAACAATGTGATACAAATAATTATAAAATATGGTTAACACAAAAAAATTTAAAGTGAATAAAATTAGAATTCAATGTTATTATGCTCTATAATATGTTTATAGTTGCAAAGTATTTGTTGAAATTTTGAAAGGACATTTACCTAAGAGTATACACACTGTATCCCAAAGCTTGCATGAGAATGGTTTTTTTAAATCAAATATTAGCATTAGGGTTTACGGAACCGGTCCTTTTTTTAAGAACTGGGATTTCCGGTACTAGCCTCCAACGGAACTGGGAAATCCCGGTTTTTTTCGGTACTTTCGGTACTACCTAGTTTTAATTACTAGTGGGGCAGGAATTGATGAATTACTTAGATAATAATGAATTTATTCCCAGTAGTCAGCACCCCTACATCTCCAGTGGTATAAAAATAGTATTTTTTTAGAAAAATATCCCAGTTGTCACAGTTGCAGATCAGAACAACATATTAAAATTTACGAATCACGGGAAGAAATAATGACTAGTGGAAAATAATTTTAATTTTCTTGCACCCTGTTGCTATCATAATGACCTAGACCTCATCAGAATATGATCCAACTCATGGCATCCGGATAAATTCGGTCGAATAAATCACAGGCTATGGATATGGGCCTGATAAAATAATAAAACCTGATACACCCCATTTAAAAAAATAAACAATAATATGATTAAAATATATTTTGTGTCGAAAAAATGTATACTTTAAAAGTTATTCAACATTAGTTTGGAGGTGACCTATCTACGAAATTCCAAGCGCTACGCCCGCGCCCACCGGTCCGATTTTTTTTGCTGCGGGCGGCGTACGCGCCAAATCTTGTATTATAAATAATTTAGACATGAGCTATTAAAAATGAAAAAATATGACCTATATTAAAACATAGTGCGATCGATTCGCTAGTTGATTCTGAGCAAACTACTTTCTAGTTTTCAGTTAATTCATTAACACGTTGTATAATAATAGTGTTATATTGCAATTATGTGAGAATAAAGAGCCGTGACTAACGACAAACTAAGGAACAACAGAGTCATTAGGAGTTAAAAAGATTATCTAATAATAATAGACAATATATGATGACAAGTACTGGCTGACAGAGAATTGGAGAGTCCTATTCGGATTGTTTTTGTACAAAAAATTCACTGCACAGCCCAACATCTCCTTCATCATCATCATCATCATCATCATAATATCAGCCAAAAGATATCATCATAATATCGCCATAATAGGGATGTGGATTATTTTTTGGTTACGTAAAAAAAGAAAAAATACGTGTCCAATATTTTCTACAAGACGGACTAATAAATAAAAATTAGTCCACATGCCCATTACCAGTCTGCTTCCCCCATCCAAAAGCGACCCGCTACCTTCACCAAGTCATCGGTTCACCTCGACATCCCCTTTCTACATGCGAAACCTTTTTAAAATGTATTTCTTTGTTTCTGCAATTGTGGTGGTAAATAAGTATCAAACCCACCTATCTGTCCTTTGCCATTGCAATAGATCCTCTTATCGAGTAGTTGCCATGTGGTTTTTTCTGCCACATGAAATTAATTCCTGTAGGACTATCTCTTTATCGAATCGAGAAATACTATATTAATTATGACAGCGCTAGTGTCGTTATTCGTATTTATTAGTAAGTTTAACTTACTTAACTCTTTATTTAACATGAAATAAATAAGTAATCTACTTGTGACAACTGGGACATTTTTATCACAATTTCCATTTGTCTACCGCTCTAGGTTAGAGATATCGGTAGCAGGGACAACTAAATTTTTTTTTTGGGAGTTGACAGCTCAAAATCAACCCTAAACCGACCCCTTTTCCTCAAACACATTCGTCAATTAGTTTTTAATGAACTCCAAAAAGTATCGGTAACCTTAAAACGTAATAAAAACGAAATGTTATACCGTCAAAATTAATTCCCGAAAGTACCGAAAGAACCGGGAATCAATTTTGAATTCCCGGTTCTCAAGTTAGGTCAAAAGAACCGGGAAATCCCGGTATTTTCGGGATCGGGATTTCCCGGTTCTGAACCCTAATTAGAATGGCAACCTAGCTCAAATTGTGAGTCAGTCTAATATCAGATCAGACAAGCCACAGCAAAGCGTGTCTGGATTTAGCTAGTTATATAATAATAACAATATATAATAATAACAATTATTATTTCATTTTACATGTCCATAGTCCAGACATGTATCCAAAATTATGTAGGTATGCCTAATCAGAGGGATGTAATCTTTCTTATAATTTATCTTATATTGCCAATAATTATTATTCTAGATTCTGTTTTTTTTTTTTATTATTCTAGATTACCTGCTCTCACATCAATTCCGACGACGTTGGACATGGCTCTCACTGGAAAAAATGTTAAAGCTGATAAAGCTAAAAAACTGGGCATTGTAGATTTATTAGTTGCACCTCTGGGGCCTGGTAATTAACTAACTACCTATCATATAATTTGTTACAGTTTAAACAATATTGCACACCATATTTAGCTTAACTGCTAGGTTTAATTCAAAACTTTTACCAAAATATTCACTGAATTTACAGGCTTGGATAAAGCCGAGGTCAATACAGTAAAGTATTTGGAACAAGTGGCTGTGCAAATAGCAAAAGATATTGCATCTGGATCATTGAAAGTGGATAGGTCAAAAAAAGGTCTGATAAATAAAGTCACTGCTACTGTTATGCAATGGGAATTTGTCAAAAATATTGTATTCAATAAAGCAAAGGAACAAGTCATGAAAGCGTCTCGGGGCTTGTATCCAGCTCCATTGAAGGTGAAAATCACTCTTAATTATCTATGAAACTATGCATCGAATTACAGCAGTTTCCTTTCAGTGTATTAAGTAACAAATATAAGAATTTTGATTAATTCATCAAACAACCATTTCTATATTATAATTTCGTATTAATTTCAGATTTTAGAAGTGATCAGAGTGGGTGTGGACAAGGGTCCGACGGCGGGCTACGAAGCTGAAGCTCAAGGCTTCGGGGAATTGGCGATGACCCCGCAAAGCAGAGGTCTTATTGGACTGTTCAGAGGCCAAACCGAATGCAAGAAAAACAGATTTGGAAAATCTGAAGTAGATGTTAAAACTGTAAGAACAATTCTTTACCTTGTAAAATGTAAATAAATGAAAATGACCGAAGATAGTATAAAACTTAAATCTTTAAAAAAATCATTTAGATTGGTGTTTTGGGTGCTGGTTTGATGGGCGCTGGAATAGTCCAGGTATCAATTGACAAGGGTTACAGTGTCGTTTTGAAGGATGCAACAAACGCCGGCCTCTACAGAGGAGTGGGACAAATACAGACTGGTCTTGTAAATGCTGTTAAACGAAAGAGAATGTCATCGTAAGTTTAAGTTTCTTTGGCCACAGGGATACTGCGCCACTAATAAAATCCGTACCTTCTTACTAATATTATAAATGTAAAAGTGAGTTTGTTTGTACGATTACGCTTTCACGCCTTAACGGCTCAACCGATAATCGAGAAACTTTGCATGCATGTTGTCAGGGGTACCCCTGAGAAGGACATAGGGTGCTTTTTATCCCAGAATTTCCATGGAAAGTGAAATTACCGCGGGTGAAACCGCGGGCAACAGCTAGTACGTATATAAAGTTTTTCGTATTATTAAACAAAGTTGATGTGGTATAACAGTGTCGCCGCGCGCCGGTTCAAATCTCAGGTTCTACTTTTTTCTTATAAGTTTCACTCCTTGCACATGTACACGGTACACCCTGTAACAGGCACCCGTTTTTATTTCTTCTTCTTGCCTATATGGGGAGATTCTAAGATTTCTGGAGTATAGAGAAAAACGCTGAAAGAACAATGGAATTTATCATAGAGAAAATATAAACATTTTACACTCAAAATTATTTCAATATTTTTTTTATTTTGCAATTTGCAGCTTGCAAAAAGACAAATACATGTCAAATCTGCTGCCGACTTTAGATTACGGCCAATTTAAAAACGTCGATTGCGTCATAGAAGCCGTATTTGAGGATATAAACATCAAACACAAAGTTATCAAAGAGCTTGAAGCAATTGTGCCAAAGCATTGTATCATCGCCACAAACACTAGTGCTATACCTATCACGAAAATAGCAGCTGGAAGCAGCAGACCTGACAAAGTAATCGGTGAGTGGTAACTGACGACACTATGTTTATTATATCCTTAATAGCTGTGCCTCGCGGTTTCACCCGCGTTAGTTTCGGAGTAGGGTACGTATTAGATTGTTTTTTTGAAAACTGTTTTTCACTTCTCATACTCGGAAAGTGCTTGTTTGTGTAGGATATAGGCTGCACAAAATGAATTTTGTGCACAAGGGCATTAATGTATCTACTCATAAATGTATCTACCTAAGGCAAAGAAAATTAGCCATATACAGCCAAACACAATAAGAAGTCCATGGATAGAATTTGTGGTAGCCATAGACACCTAGACTTTAGAGCGATAGTTTCAGTCAAAATAATATTGTTCGAAATTCAAGCGCAAAACAAATGCACCACTGCATTTTAAGAGTCGGCACTTTCTGTTCTTAACTCGAAAGTACTAGGGTAGCAGTAGTTAGTAGGAGGTTAATATGCCGGGAAAAACCATTTCCTTCAGTATTCAAAACTGTACTAATTTACTTTGAATTTTAATTAGTGAAATGTTATGTTATACCTACTACTTTTTTATTTCCTCGCAATCGAAGTGAAAAGCAGAGTTTATAACTCGTCCACAAAACCATTATTATCCTCAACATTACTATCAGCCTTCGCCTTCGGCTCGGGCTGCTAAAAGTCTCGGATAATAATGGTTGTTTTGTGCACTTGTTGTAAAATCTACTATTAAATTAATCCTGAGATCGTAAAGAACCAGTGGAAATTTTATTTAAATTTTAAGAAACCGACTAATATCTTAAAAACTATTTTTTATTTATGATTTAGAGTTTTCGCGTTGGAGCTCTAGCCGCCATGCTTTCTGCTCGTCACATCACTGCGTTAGTAAACAATACAACAACGAAAGACAGTATATTTTCCGATATACACTGCGAGCACTGTTCAGTGCTCTTACTAAAGTAGAAATTCGTTCCGTCATACGGCATATCTTACAGAGCTCGCAGTGCCCATCGGAACATATCCTAAAGGTTTACTAACGCAGTGACGTCACGTTATAGCGAATGGCGTTTTAAACATTTGAAAAACAGACTAAAAGAAGCTTAAAACTGAATATTACTCTTATGAATAAAAATTGACGTTTCTCGTTTACTTTTTTCAAAGTCCATCTTTTAAACTTTTCTTACATGGTGTAAAATATCCTATTCCCGCAGGAACTCCAAAGTAGCCTAATTTACTTCTCATAACATAACATCAGCTAATTACCCTTTGAACCTTTTGAACACAATAAAATACAAATACCTAGTGCACAATGTCATAACCTAAAAAAGAAGAAAAATATTCTTTTATTTAAACATTTCATTGGTTCGATTTCCGGCTCTAGAAGGTGATTTATCAATAATATATTAATGTAGGTTAATAGTTTTATCTTTAAAATCGACGACAGGATAGAACAATTTCTCTCTTATATAGTACTAGCTGAGCTCCGCGGTTTCACCCGCGTGAGTTTGGAATTCCCACAGGAAGTCCAAAGTAGCCTAATTTAAGCTCCTTAAAACATTAACTAATTAGCAGTAAAAGTGCCGTCAAAATTATTGATTCAACCGGTTGGAAGATTCACCCGCGTGAATTTCGTAATTTCCGCAGTAAATCCAAACTTCTCTTGTACAAGGCTTGTGCTAACCATAACAAACACACAAAAAAGAATTATCACATTTTGGTGCAGTCGTTTGGAAGTTATGCGATCACATTTCGGCGATTCATTTTTATTTGTATTGATTATAGTTCTTTCAATATTACACTCCGAATACACGTCCAAATAACCATGTGTTCATCACAAACCCGAGCACCTTTTGATTTGTGAAGCGACGTGGTGACCAATTCACTAACTTCATCGTTATCACACATTCGCCCCTGTTACTACTGGACATTTTCAAAAGAACGGATTGTCAAAACTTTTTTGTCTCTAATAACAGGGGAATAATGGAGGGCGCGCCTCTAGTTGAATAGGTCTGTACTTGTATTTACACTTCGTAGGTATGCATTATTTCTCACCGGTGGACAAGATGCAGTTGTTGGAGATCATCCGCCACCCCGGCACCAGCGACGACACGGCGGCCGCCGCGGTCGCGGTGGGCCTGCGCCAGGGCAAGGTGGTCATCACCGTCGGCGACGGGCCCGGCTTCTACACCACGCGCATCCTCTCCACAATGCTCAGTGAAGCTATTAGGTAACACATTTTAAAACAAAAAATAACGACGATACATTGAGTTGAAATTCCGAGTGGCGTCACACCTAGGTACTTTTTATACTCAGTGTTTACTTTAATGCGTTTTACTTAAGTATTTTTTAAAAAATACGTGGCTATAATTTTTTTTTTTACTATCTAACTGACGGACTAAATAGAATTTTGTTTTTTTTTTTATCTTGTCATCATATCATAATATGTATATAGCCTGGAAGATATCGCTTTATAGTGATAAGGCCGCCCTTTGGAGCCACTTAAAATTTTCTGTATTTATTAGTTTTTAGTTATTTATTTCTACTGATTTTGGTGCTCAAATTGTTTTTCATTCATTCATTCATTCAAATATAAAGTGACTGTCAATTCAATTGGCTCTGCCGAAATTGGTTATTTTTGCATCCATGTACCGTGTAACATCTCGTGTATTTTTTTAACCTTCAGGCTTCTACAGGAAGGTGTAGACCCTAAACAGCTGGACAGCATGACGAAACAGTTCGGTTTCCCAGTTGGAGCAGCTACTTTAGCTGATGAAGTCGGCATTGACGTCGGTGCCCACATCGCTGTAGATCTCGCAAAGGTTATTTCATTATATTGGTTTTATTAGATACTAGCTTCTCCCCGCGACTTTGAGCGCGTGTATTTCAGGTCTGTTTCTGAAACTTTCCGGGTTACCATTATCTATGTGGCTTTCATTCAAATCCATTCACCCATGTGTGATTGATTAACAAACATCCAAACACAAACTTTAATTATAATATCATATACCTAGCATTTTTATTTACCTGCTACAAGTTATTGACCAGCCGGGCTAAGATGCACAACACGATAAAATTTTATCGTGCCATTTTATCTATTCTCGTCGACATATTGTATGGCTTTGTCGACGAGAATCGATAAAATGGCTCGATAAAATTTTATCGTGTTGCGCATCTTAGCCCCCCATGACAGCTTTTTCACTATTCTTTCGTGACGTTTCCTGTTGACCTTTACACTAAAAATAATTTGTTGTGTTTATTTCAGGCATTTGGTGATCGAATTAGCGGTGGTAATTTAAACATAATGCAAGATTTAGTAAAAGCGGGTTTCATGGGACGCAAATCGGGAAAAGGGTTTTATGTATACGAAAAAGGCTCTAAAAATAGAGATGTGAACCAGGAAGCTGTGCAGCTGCTGAAGGAAAAATATTCATTAGAACCTCGCGGCGCAAACACGGTCGAGGACCAGCAGTTGCGAATGGTTTCCAGGTGCACTTCATATTATTACTGTTCTATTTTAATTAACTGTTTTCCGCGGAAACTGCGAGAATTAAGGTAATAAGGAAAACTGCGTGAATTTTGAATCCTCCAACCTCAGTCACATTATTTCGAAATAACACAAAGCACAAACGGACGCATTATTAAATATTTGCACAAAAAATATCCCGAATAGTTAACCCACAAAATCAAGTTATTGATGCAGAATGCTTTATTGGGAGTTTAAAAGTTTCATTTGGGTCTTTGTATCAGAATGCGCGTTCATCCAAACCAACATAAACTGTCAATTTTTTTACACTCAAAATGGATTGTATTGGTTGTCCTTTTAACACCCCGCATAATTTTTTAAATTTACAATGTACAGACACGCTAAGTCTACAGTTTTTTTTAAATATGAAATTGAAAAATTAAAATTTATTTAATATCACGGTTATCAGGCATATAATTTGTGCGTGCGTCGCACAAAGCGTTTTTCATTCTACTTCTTCTAATAATATAATATAATTTGTAATATAATATCGATTTTAAACGTCTACTTCCAGATTTGTAAACGAGGCGGTGTTATCATTGGAAGAGAAAATCTTGCACAGCCCACTCGAAGGTGATGTGGGTGCTGTCTTTGGGCTTGGATTCCCACCGTTCACGGGCGGACCATTCAGGTAGATTACTGACTTACAACTACCTACTGTTGCTGTTTTTTATTTGATCTCTTCACTAAGAACTTTTTATTTTAGATGGGTAGACCAATTTGGTGCCGAAAAATTAGTTAAGAAAATGGAAGAATTTCATGGCCTATATGGATCTCCTTTCAAACCCGCCCAAACTCTCGTAGATATGGCCAAAGACAACAGTAAGAAGTTCTACAAAAATTAATGCAGTTTTAATATTTTAATAGGTGTTTAAAATACACTTAATTTATACGTAATGTTGAGATTTTGTATAAGCTTTTTAAAGTTGTAAAGAAATCGTCGAAACTCTACCTATACCTAACCTTCTTATGTTATCAAAAACAAATCACTATTTATAATTTAATCGTTATGTATGTAGAGTTTAGGTAGGTACTGTTTAGTTATAAGTGAATACACTATTTGGAAACGTTTTTTAATCGTTGTATGGATGAAGATATTAATATAATATTAATATTTAATAAAACTATTTTATTTATAGTAAGATTTTTTTTTTTGCTTAATGTAAGACATCTATTTAAAATAGTTATTTAATTTAAATTATTATTTAAAATAGAGCACTCAGTAGCTTGAATTAAAGACATCAACGAGAATTTAAAGAAGACATTTACCTAATACTCATAAACCTCTCATGTTGTCGATTGAGTTGTATTTAATAAATTCTCAGAAACTATACAACAACAACAACTAAAATTATGCCAAGTTATTCGGTAATCCTATTAATATTATAAATGTGAAAGTGTGGATGTTTGGATGTTTGTTACTGAATCACGCAAAAACGGCTGAACGGATTTGGATATTTGGCGTGCAAGTTGTCAGGGGTACAGAAAAGGGCATAGGGTACTTTTTATCCCAGAATTCCCGCCGGGAACTCCGAAATTTTCGCGGTTGAAACCGCGGGGCACAGCTAGTGGTTAAATAAATAGGAATAAAATAAATTGACATCATTACAACTTTTAATAATTTCTCTACTGAGGGTCGTACCACATAATCTATACGTTTAGGCGCAAATGGTCCTGTTGACTACTATTGAAAATCAAAATTATAATTAGTCCGTCAGTTAGAAAATAAAAAAACAATAGACACATATTTTTTGCTTTCTTAAATAAATTAAAATATACAGAGATAAAGGGCATTAAAGTTTAGGATGAGGAGGTCGTGACGTCACTAACCGCAAAACAGCCATACAAACTGTCAGAATAGTGACGTCACGCGAAATTTCAACTCAATATATCGCCGTTATTTTTTGATTACGTAAAAAAAGAAAAAATACGTGTCCAATATTTTTTAATAATCTACAAGACAGACTAAAAAATAAAAATTTGTCAACATGCCCATTCGCAACTAATATTATAAAGAGCAAAAGTTTGTGAGTTTGTGTCGTTTTAAGGGGTAATCTCTGGATCTACTGAACCGATTTTGAAAATTCTTTCACTTATAGGAAGCTATAGTGATCCTGTATGTCCTAGGGTACTTTTATCCCGAAATTCCCGCGGGAACTCCGCGGGTGAAACCGCGGGGTCAGCTAGTTATAAATAAAATTGAAGTGTCTAGTATAAGCATATATCTTATCTTAATATATATAAATCACGTGTCACGTTGTTTGTCCGCGATGGACTGCGAAACTACCAAACGGATTTTGATAAAATTTTTTAACTATTTATAATTTGGTCCAACTTAAAGGATAGGATAGTTTTTATCCCGGAATTCCCGCGGGAACTCCGGTACTAATGCGGGGAACAGCGAATCACCGGAAACTACTGTCGGGGTACAAAGAAGGACATAGAGTACTTTTTTCCCGCAACCTCCGTGGGAACTTACCGCGGATGAAATCGCGGGGGACAGCTAGTCTAATATATATAAATCACGAGTCACGTTGTTTGTCCGCGATGGACTCCGAACTACTGAACTACTGAAAATTTTGAAAATTTTATCAAAATCCGAAAATACTGAACGGATTTTGATAAAATTTTGTAAACATTCATAAAATGGTCCAACTTAAAAGATAGGATAGTTTTTATCCCGGAATTCCCGCGGGAACTCCAGAACTCAGGGGTACAAAGAAGGACGTACAGTACTTTTTCCCGGAATTCCCGCGGGAACTCTGAAATTACCGCGGATGAAATCGCGGGGGACAGCTAGTCTCATATATCTCTGCTAGTATAATGATTAAGTGGGTGGCATTCCGGGTACTAGTATAATATTATACTAGCTGTGCCCTGCGGTTTCACCCACGTGAGTTTCGGAAATCCCGTAGGAACTCCAAAGTAGCCTAATTTAATTCATAATAACATCGCTGAGCCGTTCCGCAAGGACTAAGGAGCCGACCACGCGCGTCTGCGCCGGGCGGCATGGTATCCCGCAGAGCTAACTGGGGCCACTGCTCTTCCCCGTCATGACTGCTAGCTGATGATTATTTTGCTGCGATGTTATTTTAAAACTGCGATAAGTATCTCATAAGATACTCGTTGAAATCGAATGATGTAAAGGGCAATTTTGTTTTAAATTAAATACTTGTGATGGATAACATATTTATTTGGTTAAGGATTAATATCATGTTTATAAAAACACCTTAGCAAATAATGTATTATTTTAAAACAATGGTTAGCATAAAAAAAGGTTATCTATAGTAGGTAAGCCAACCTAAAAAGAAGCGGACTTTTATGAGAACTTTTAAAGGGGAACGTTTCTGTCCTACATGATTTTGCGAAACTTTCACAGAAGAATAAGAAACTTTAAAGCTCCAAATTGACGGTCAGTTTGGATGTGTAATTTTATATATAAATACAAACTTTTTAAAAGCCTCAATCGACTAAAATACAAAATTATCCTCATCATTAAATCCTAACTTGATTATAAATAGGCCGTTTATTCCAGGGTTTCTGCGAAGTATACTCTTTCCAATAAAAAAAGAATTTCCAAATCGATTTACAAATAACGGAAAAAAAACAGAGATATTATTATGACATTGTACATAAAAATCGATTTTTAACCCTTTAACCTCAGACGATTCAAATTTACCCCTAGCGCCACACGCTTTAGATATGATTTTTCCTAGTGTCGGGAATGCTTAATATCAATAAATAATTAAATCTTAATTTTAAAAGTCAGTGCAGTGTTTTGTTCGTGTATACCGCTAATCGAGAATATTCTGAAATGTCTGAGAATTATCTGGATTCTGGAATACTCCAAAACGTTATAAAACCGTCTTGAAGATTCTGGAAAGTTCTATCTGTAGTTCAAGAAATAAGGAGATAAGACAGTTTGTAAAAAATATTTTTTTATTAAGGTACTAGCTGTTCGCTGTGTTTTCACCCGCGTTAATTTCGGAGATCCCGCGGGAATTCTGGGATAAAAATACCCAAAATTGTTTTCTCTAACCCTTATAAAGTATAGTTTTGAAAATTCAATGCAAATTCACCCGCGTCAATTTCGGACTTCCCATGGGAATTCCGGGATAAAAATCGGATTGAACGATTATAAAAAAAAATCGTTTTTTAATCGATTATTTTTCACATCCCTAGCCACATCTACGCAGAGACATGAGACATGACACCACAACAGTATGTTCCCTTATTCGTCTGTGCATGACACTTACAACATGTCTCTGCTGCATCTACGTAATGCGTTAAAACACGCAGCGCAAGTCTAGTTAATTTGTGGTGTAGCAGCTTGAGTATTTTGAGTGCTTTGAGTACTACTCAGTACTCAGTAGCATTAGAAATTTAGAAGTTAAAACGTAGTGATTATTATTTATTTTGCTCTAGCCATGGGCTAAACGTGTCCGACCAAGGATTGGATATGTCACGTATCCTTCCAGTAAAAGATATGTATCCTGATAGCATATCCATATCCGCATCTCACCAATGCATTTCGATGTAAATAACTTCAGAAGAAAAATACTACTGACTTGGCTGTATGGACTTAGCTTCCTTTGCCTTCCCCATTGGGGTAAAAAAAAATATACAGGCTGCATGGACCTAGAATCCCTTGCCTTTCCCGAAAGGGGAGAATTATATATAAAAAAAAAATCTGTTTCTTCATCACCAGATTCAAAATAAATCTACGTTGTAAGGCGGGATCCATAAACATCTCCATAAACGAAAGGGTGCGTTCAGAGAGAAGGTAATCACTACGTTTTATGCGTTTACTGCGTATATTTTTAAAGCGCTTTTTTACTGCTTAAAAGACCTCGTCTGAAAGCGCGGGAAACGTTAAAACTTCGCGGACGTGTTTTCTGAGCTCTTTTTATTTTTACCAATTTTCTCCCATAAATAGAGATCAGTTGATTGGTTTGTTCTTCCTTATCTTGTATTTATAGTGTACTTATTATTTATTTGTGCCCCAGCATCTCTGGTGAGTCAAATTTTGCTAATTTCTTCGCATGAAAGATGTCCCGGAGCCGGGGGGTTCTGTCCCCCCGGCTTCTAATTTTATTACAATTGGCTCAAACAATGAATCTGGCATGGAAACAGACGGATCGGTCGCAAGTCGATCTCTGAAACGCAGTCGATTACATATCTGCAAACATTGCAATAAAAAAAGACGCCGACATCACACAGCAGACCCACCAAAACCCTCTGATTGTAATTGTAATGAATCGACATCGGATCAGTCTGAACCAAATCGCAAAATTGCCTCTCCAGCTCTTTTTAAAAATGTGCTTGTGCAAGATCCGCCTGTACCCACTTCCACACCTACTGCACCTTCTGTACCCATAGGTAGGACCTTATATGAAAAGACGGATGCTGCTCCTTACGTAGTACATGTCCAAAGACATCAGGATTCTCCAAACGATGCAACTACTATGCACCCTATGGCTTTTGGTAAATTCCTGAAAAATAATTCATTTAGTAATATAATAAATGGAAGTGTGAAAAAAATTGGCCGTAATAAAATGTCTGTATCATTTTCTAAATATCAAGATGCCAATACCTTCATTAGTCATGATAGTTTAACAAAAAATAACCTAAAGGCATTCATACCTACCTTTAATATTACACGAATGGGTTTAGTCCGTGGAGTCCCAGCCGAGTGGTCTCCTGATGAAGTGAAAGATAATATATCTGTCCCAATAGGGTGTGGTGAAATTATCAAGGTAAGGAGATTGAATTTCAAAACTTATATTGATGGTACCCCAACTTGGAAACCATCTCAAACTATTGTGCTCACCTTTGATGGACAAGTTTTGCCGAAACGCATTTTTATGTGTTACAATTCACTCACTGTAGATATGTACATATACCCCACTATACAATGTTTTAACTGCTGCCGCTTTGGGCATACCAAGGCACAATGTAGATCAAAACCACGTTGTTTCAAGTGCGCCCAAGACCATATAGGTGAGTCTTGTAACATCTCTGAAGAAGAGGCATCCTGCTGTTCATGTGGTGGTAGTCATTTTGCAAGTAACAAAACATGCCCTGAGTTTGCGAGACAATCGCAAATAAAACTATATATGGCACAGAATTGTGTTTCTTACATGGAAGCTTTAAAATTGCACCCACCTATTTCAAAATCTTTTGCTGAAGTATTGGCTAACCCTACCATGAAACTATCTATGAATGAAACCCCTTATAATAACTTTTCACCTAGTAGTAGTAGTAATCCCTCAATATCTTACAAGAAAACTATATATACAAAACCTCGTCCTCGCCCTATCCCATCCAAGGGATTTGACAAAGTAGCTCACCAAGCTCTTGTGCAAGAATACGCAATTCCCACTCCTAATAATGGCTGTGGGTTTAGTAACCGTGTAGACTCAACCTTACCTGCTGCTGATACTCAATTGCCTAATGATTTTGTCACAGCTCTATTTAATCTGTTCTCCCAATTCAACCTTCTCCCACCGTCCAACGCTGCTCACCCTGTACTTAATAACATTCAATTCTCTCAAAATGGACAGACAAACCGACCAAATAATCCAGTGGAATTGTCATAGTGCTCTACATAAAAAACATGAAATAATTTATCTATTGAATGAATATGAACCGTCTGTTCTTGTTTTATCAGAAACATGGCTTAAACCCCAATGGAACTTTAAAATATCTGGTTACAACACCATAAGAAGAGACAGAAATGATGGGTATGGCGGAGTAGCCATTCTAATCAAAAATAATGTCAAATACGACATCATCTCTTTACCATCTTATAACCCTCTAATATCAATTATAGCTGTACATGTACATAATCTTAACTTAGTATCTATCTATATTCCTTCTCAATCATCTACACTTATGAATGAAATAAATAATCTGTTTTCCACTCTCCCTAGACCCTTTTTAGTACTAGGAGATTTCAACTGCCACCACCAAGCTTGGGGCAGTACTGTCTCTGATAACTATGGAGAAAGCCTATTAGATATCGTTAATTTACATAACTTATGTATTTTGAACACAGGTTCTCCCACTCGCCTCACAGCCCCTGGACGTAATTTAAGTGCTGTTGATCTGTCAATATGTACTCCAAATTTGGCCTCTCAGGTATCTTGGTACACCCACTCATCTACACTTGGGAGTGATCACTTTCCTATAGTTATTACACTCCCCTTTAAAAAACAAACAAGCCAAAAAAAAAATTTGTCCACAAGGAAATATAGACTTCCTGATAAATGTTCTAAAGACTGGATTAAGTATAAAACTAGTGTTGAAACCAAGTTGACTTCCCTTCCTGCTGTGACACCTGAGACGGTAAATGAATGTGCAGAAACTTTGGCTTATATTTTAAATGAAGCAGCAGGAGAAGTATTCCCTATCAAATCTAATTCAAGTACCAAAATACCGTCACCACCATGGTGGGACAATGATTGTACTGTTGCTATCAGGAAAAGAACAGTGGCAGAAAAGATATACAATAGTGACATGTCTGAAGCCAACTACGATGCTTTGGCGAGAATCATTGCAGAAACTAAAAAGTTATTCAAACAGAAAAAGTTTGAGGGCTGGAGGAAATTTTGTAGTTCTATTTCACCTGACACCCCCCCTACACTAGTTTGGCGTAATATTAAAAGATTTAAATCTGCTTCTAATCCAAATTCCATATGGAACATTCCTCCTAGTGTAGCCAATAATTTCATGGACAAACTATCTCCTCCATGGGTAGCACCAGCCAATAACACAGATACCTTGCCCGATAACCTCTCAGACTTAAACTGTCCCTTTTCGCTTCACGAACTAAAAGCTGCAATACATGGCACTAAAGATTCTGCACCAGGTGCAGACGGTATTCCATATTCCTTCTTTTCTAGTAATACTGATGAAATTCTTATCTATTATCTAAATCTTATCAACACCATCATGATGACAGGCGTCATTCCTTTGTCATGGAAATGTCAAATAGTGTTGCCTGTTCTCAAACCTAACAAACCTCCAAATGATGCTAGTTCTTATCGTCCAATAGTTTTATCGTCTGTTTTAATAAAAATAGCTGAAATACTACTCAAAAACCGCCTCGAATGGTACTTAGAGAATAATAATTTGCTATCCAATACTCAGTACGGTTTTAGAAAGGGCAAAGGTACAATGGATAGTTTAGGTATTTTAACCACTGACATACGCTTAGCCTTCACATACAATGAATCAGTAGTAGCAGCCTTTTTAGATATTAATGCTGCGTACGATAATGTTCTCTTATCAGTTCTAAAAACTAAACTAGAATCGCTATCAGTCCCACCTATGATAATACATTCTATAATGAATATTTTGGAAGAACGACATCTAACACTAAATTGCAATGACCTCCAACTTAAAAGGACTGTAAGGAGAGGCCTACCACAAGGGTCTGTTCTTAGTCCCTTGTTATACAGTGTTTATACACATGATTTAGACCGATGTTTCAATAACAGTATTAAAATATTACAATATGCTGATGATCTGGTAATTTATTGTACAAACCAGTCGATCGAGATAGCTGCGTTACATATCTCATCTGCTTTGAACAGCTTAAACTCATGGATGAATGCTAACGGATTAGAGTTGTCAGCCTCTAAAAGTAGTGTCGTTATTTTTTCAAGAACGAGAAATCCCCCTACTGTGCAAGTTCATTACAATAACACACTTATTCCCGTTAAACCTAACATTAAATTTTTAGGTGTTGTTCTAGATCCAAAACTCACTGGTCGTGATCATTGTGACTATGTAGTTGGCAAGACTGAGAGACTCCTGAATCTACTTCGATGCCTCGCCGGAGTTTGGTGGGGGGCACATCCTCAATCCCTTAGATTAGTATACAATGCATTAATCCGTAGTGTATTAGACTACGGAACTTTTCTTTTGGAACCTGCTAACTCAGCTTCTCTTAAAAAATTGGACGCTATACAGAACAAGGCACTTAGAATAATAACTGGAGCTATGAAGTCAAGTCCCATTAACGCGTTACAAATTGAAAGCTGTGAACCCCCATTAAACATTAGGCGACAATTTCTCGCTGATCGATTTTTGTTCCGATCGCTCCAATTCTCCGATCATCCCCTTTTCCGCTCACTTCAATCGCTTAATGGAAAAATAAAAACAGCCAAATACTGGAAACACAAAGCTTCCCCTTGCTTAGTAGTCAGTTATCAAAAATATCTTAGCTTATTA
Organism: Zygaena filipendulae; assembly: GCA_907165275.2. Lineage (NCBI taxonomy): Eukaryota > Metazoa > Arthropoda > Insecta > Lepidoptera > Zygaenidae > Zygaena > Zygaena filipendulae. The sequence goes on from OU015649.1 coordinate 9,631,246, forward strand.
TCTCCAACTCACCGATCTATGCGCCTACCTCTCTTTGATATCGATTATAATGCCTTACATATTTCTCCACATATTAGATATGATCTGATTCAAAAAGATAACAATAGTCCTAACTTAGCGTTTACATCCATTTTAGATTTAGAATATAGTGATTACCACCACATATACAGTGACGCTTCAAAATTATCGTCTTCCGAATGTACTGGAGTTGGAGTATATCACACCCAATCGTCTATTGTTCAGAAAATCAAACTTCCTCCAGAATCGTCTGTTTTCACAGGAGAATGCCTTGGTCTTCTTAAAGCGGTAGAATATGTCCTTCTCATGAAATTAAAAAAGACTATAATTATTTCTGATTCTATGAGTGCTCTTCAAGCCATTAACAAAAATCCTTTTCGCACCCGAACTCATCTCCCCATCATTTATGACTTGAGAAATCGTCTTAATACATGTACAAATATGGGTTATGTAGTAGAATTTGCCTGGGTACCAAGTCATATCGGAATCCAAGGTAATGAAAAATGCGATCAGTTAGCTAAGGAAGCTGTATATTGTGGAGATATGGTTCCATATAAAAATTACAGTCATGATCTGCTGTCTTTGCCCATGGTCGACATGCGTAAGGAGTGGCATAATTCTTGGATTAACAACCGTGAACTAAAAGGTAGATATTACTCTTTATTGCAGCCGTCTATACCAGCAAAGCCTTGGTTCCGCAAGGCCAAGTTTGGTAAGACGGCTACTAGTATCTTAATACGCATGAGACTTGGTCACGTCTGTACACCGGCCCACCTGGCCAAACTTGGTATCGTTACTGATGAATATTGTGAGTGTGCGATGGACATAGGCGATCTAAACCACATTTTCTTTTCATGCCCACTTTACGACCGGTCCGTTTTCCTAACTGATCTCCTTTCCCTCGATGTTCCTTTTCCTACATCTATTATCTCCCTGCTCTCTTCAAATGATTTATTAATATTTAAATGTATCGTATCTTTCCTGATTTCCAACGACATTAAGATATAATCTATCTGTATATATAATAATATTTATGATTACCTGTGTAAACCAAATAACCTACAGTCTCCTGATCCTATCCAAAATTCCGAATCCGCATCCTTTTCATGTTTATCATCGTTTCCCTACCTTGAAACTGGCAAAATGCGCAAACCGCGCGATGCCATAACAAAAAAAAAAAAAAAAAAAAAAAAAGACCTCGTCTTGAGCATGGGTGCGTTTACTGCGTATATTTTTAAAGCGCTTTTTTACTGCTTAAAAGACCTCGTCTTGAGTACGTGCTCCGTCTCATATAATCCGTAGAAACTAGAAACGAATACCTACCAAGTACCAATCTCTCGTAAGTCGTGGGTGGTCGTGGCCACTCATGGTGACTCGTGACTTGTACCTATTCTAACTCCTTCCGCTGGAGTCGGTTCGGTTCGCTTCGGTACCTACTCGATTCGGGAGTCGGTCGGCGTCGGACTCGGAGTTGGTTGGATATGGGATATGTCGCGGCGTTATCATTCCAACTCCTTTCGCTCGGCTCCGATCGGCGCTCGGTTCGGTTAGATTCGGTTGGTCTCGGAGTGGTCGGAGTTGGTTGGATATGGGATATGTTTAATATTTGACAAGTGAAGGAGTTTTATTTTTAAATCATTTACACATGAATTTAACATGTTATATACCTGTGGTAATTCATTAAAAAAATCAAGTAGGTCTTGATTCCTTTATTAAATAGAATGTCTTTGATTATTGATTATTAATTAATGTTTATGAAAAGGAAAACGACAGTTATTACCCTAAAAGTGTAATACAACTCCATAATAAAAACTAATACGAAAGTGTGTTCAGCTTTCTCATCAGAAATAGACGTGTGGTTAGTGATAAAAAGTTTGTAATGTGGTTTTTGATATTTTCATCCTGGTAAGTTTTGAGGGAACCTCAATTTAGCCCAAGCCAATGAAATGAAAGTTATCCATTGCATTCAAAATGCCATGCAATTTCAGGGACTCAAGTGCTTAAGAAATTCTTATTTACTTGTTTAGCATTTCAGCTGCAAGTCTTTCACTTATTATTTTTATACAACCTCACATTTATGATTTGTTTCAGGACTCTTGAACCATCAAAATGTTAATATTAGTGAGTTCAATACAAAATAGACATATAAAACGTGTCATTGAACATTGTATATATCTAGCAATAGTATTGTTTCTCATACCTGGTTTTTTTTATTTTGAACTTTGCATTGTGCTGCCTGCAGTAGATAAAGAATGGACACATCACATGATACACATGAGTTGTGCAACATTTTTATTGATGAATATTGTTGGAAATATGATCTACGGAATGTTTACAAACACAAGCATCAAGGGAAAATTATTTGCTCCTGATAGAAAAGAAAATTGGTCATTGTGTACTGTGTGTGAATGCTATCGTCCCCCACGCGCCTGGCACTGCAACATATGCAATATTTGCATATTGAAAAGAGACCACCACTGTTCATTTTTTGCATGCTGTGTTGGCTATTACAACCAAAGATATTTTATATTATTTACTTATTATGTTTTTATAGCAATGCTCTATGCATTTTATTATAATGTCAAATTCTTAGCACTATTTTTAACATGGAATCATGGCCTAGTTCTTGTAAAATTTGTCTTTCCTCTTGCTAGTGTTGTGATGGATTTTGAAAGTGAAACTCTTTATGTATTTCTTGTTGTTATAAATGTTATAGTTGCATTATTTACTGGTTTTCTATTCTTTTATCATTTCAACAATATTTTAAAAGGTAGAGTAACACCTGAGGCAAAAGACACAAGTAATGGTTTCTATGACAGAGGATGGAAATGGAACATTGTAGAAGTGTTTGGTTCCAGGTGGTATTTGACTTGGATTTCACCATTCATCCACAGCCCACTTCCAGGGAATGGTATCATATGGTTTGCTGATGATAAATACAAATAGTAAGTTTTATTTATGACTGAATTTACTTTTCAAATTATTATTGATTAATATTGAGATAGTATTATATGATATAATATTATTGATATTGTAAACTAACATGTAAGAAAAAGGAATGTTGTGTCACATAATATTATAGTTACTAAATGTTCTCAAATTTACATTAATTTTAATTTTAAAAAAATCAGATTTATTTTTTGCAATGCTTTTATAAAGAGTAGAATGCACAATGACTGGTGTTATATAAATTTTATTATTATAATAAATTTTAATGCATTCACAATGAGTACTACATATCTATTTGTAATTGTTATAGCAAGTTTTATCATTTTTGTCTCTTCCACATAATAATAATGTTAGCAAGTTTTTGAGATCATTAGAGCTGTATATCAATTGCATTTATTATTCTTCTGATTAAAACATTAACAATAAAATTAGTCAATTATTTTTTTACAAAAAATATAATTAGCTTGCAGGTTAAGTCCTATTCCTGGTTGTTAGATCTATTTCCTGATTGTACACTTCCCTGAACATTAGTTCTATATCTATATTACCAAGAAAAGATAATGTTTTGCATTTGCAAAGTGGACATTCAAGGAAATAGATGTTTAGGGAAGTGGACATTCAGGGAATGGATGTTCAGAGAAACATCTAACGACCTGACTGGACATTCCGGGAATAGGACCCAACACACCTAAGGGATTTTTATCATATAAATTGTTCTAATTATACTGGATCAGGTTCAGTTCAATCATACATTTTGTCCTTACTCTAAGGAAAATGCAAAATGTCCTTTTTACAAAATTTATATTGCATTATAATCGTAAGTCATAATTATGTCATAATTTTTTACATCTAAAAATACTATTTTATTTACATTTAACATAGTTAACATAAATTTTATATCATAATTTACATTACCTATTGTCTATCAGGAATGTTTGTGTTAGGCAATATTTGCGATATATATCTACTGCGTATCCTGTTGGAATGCTCCTGCGCGAGATCTCTTGTCTGCGAGTGCATTGACTCAGACAGCACCCTAGAGTCAACCTCCTCTTGGTCTGTATGTGGATCCTCATTGTCCAACAAGTTAGCAGTTTCGTCAGCGTTGTCACTGTTTTCTACCCTGCATAAAACAATCATAAAAAGGTTAGGGCCCTGATCGCTATGATTAACGACATTCCCAAACACAGCACAGGGATGTTGATGACTTTTGAAAATCAAAATTCTATTAAGTCCGGTTTGTAGATTAATAAAAAATATTGGACACGTAATTTTTGCTTTATCCAATTAATGAATATATAGGACATATCTACAAACCGGACTAAAAAAAAAAATTTAGTCAACTAGCCTATCCCAAAAGTGGCAAACTTAAGTATTCCCTCAAATGGCATATGATATCGCACTTTATTTTAAAGTGACCTTACTCAAAATTCCTGTAATTGCTATTGATATAAATTGATTTAAAAACACTAAAACCATGTGCCGAATAAAATTTTATCAAAAACAAATTAAACACAAAAATGCACTTACACTAAAAAAAGTCAAAAATAACAAATAGGTCCCCACGAGCAGGCTTGGCATCGACTTCAAACCGATCGGTATTTTGTTATTTTTAACTTTTAGTGTAAGTGCATTTTTGTGTTTTGAAATTGGTTTTAATTTTTTTGTTAAGTAAAATTTTATTTATTTTTCGCTTTTAAGTGGGTTGTTTTATAATTTATAAAGTAACAATTTATCTAATCGAATCGCAAACCGTAAATTACTATACATTGGAAGAGTTCCCTCGATTTCTCCAAGATCCCATCATCAGACCCTAACTTTATGACCATAGGACCACCTCGAGAGTATACCCTTTCAAACAAAAAAAGAATTTTTCAAATCGGTCTAGCTGTTTCCGAGTAATCATGTAACAATCAGAAAAAAATCAGTCAATTTGAGAACTTTTTTTAAAATCTGTTAAGAGTTAAGGGACAACATCAACATCGGTCACTTTCATTCCTCATTTTTATGAAAACTAATTAATCATGCACTAAAGTTAATTATTACGTGCACGCGTATTGTAAAATCTCTATTAAAAGTCAGAGGGCTCGACCAGTATGTTGAGTATGTTCGTTTTCAATTGAGACCTTTATATTGATCCCATAATAGCTAGCGCGATACTTGTTCATGGGGGTGGGATTTTGTCCCGATTGAACAATACTGCACTGCATAGAGAAAAAATGAAAAAAAAGCAATAAAATATTAAACTTACGTTTTTACGAGTGAATCTCGTATGTGAGGTGGCAAGTTTAGCACACCGTTGTTTGCAGAGTCTATTATGTAAATTAAGACTGCAGCTATCAAGGATACTGGAAATAAAAATAAAATATTGTAAATTTAACTTTAAGTAATTTTCAGAAAGGGATAATACTACTTGTGCCCTCGATTTCGCCCGCGTGAGTTTCGGAATGCCCGCAGGAACTCTATATTATCAGGATGAAAGTACCTCTGTCCTATTCCAAAACCTAATTTAATCGGAACTTTATTATACCAAATAGCTGCTTCCCTCGCGACTTCACTCGCATGAATTTCGACATTCCTGCTGTAATCTCGAGATAAAAAGTATCCTCACTCTGACCAATTAAAAATTCGACCAATTAAAATTTTTATCACTGCATATTATAAACCACAGGCCATAGCTACAGTCTGTTCTCGATAAACTTAAAAACTACGGAACCGATTTTTCATGCGGTTTTCACCAATAGATAAAGTGATTCATTAGGATTAATGATTACTTCATTTTAAGTAAAGATTTTAAACCTAAAACTGCCGCACTCAGATACTTTCATTAAATTAATGTTAATTGGCAAATGAACGTCTCTGTGCGGCATTCTGTTTTTAAAATCTTTACTTAAAAATAAGTAATTATTAAAACGACTGACTGCAGCCGATAAAGTAATTTTTATCGCGGAATTCCCGTATATGTACATAAGATTTCAATTAAAATGCAGTCTTACCAAAGAGACAACCCATGAAAAACATCTCCAACATTAAGTAACCATATTTGTCAACAATTACTCCAGCCAGAATAAGAACTGTTGCCAGTCCCAAGTTTTGGACTGCCTGACAGCTAGAAATTGTAATACATAGAGTAATTAGTTTAATTTTTGAAGAATAAAAAAACTGCATCATTCGAATGAGCGCAAGAAGTTCCGGATTTGGCAATCTATGCTCAACATAAAATTATAATTATAACTAGCGCCTTGTTAAATATTGTCATTTTCTGGGCGATGAAATAGTTCAAACTGATAGGTACTTATGGTTTGTTGCCCGTGGTCTTATCTATAGTTTTACAGAGTACAGAAAGATTGTATTCTATTACATCGTGTTCTCGTATGTTGGCGAAATATCTTCGGGTGATCCAGTAGCAGAAATATGTAAACAAACATTTACCAAACATTGATTGACTTGATATAGTTGGAAGGGAAATGGGAATTTCTTGTATTAAACCAATGTTCTCATTATCTCCAAGAAGATTAGCAATTCTAATGAAAATATGCTGTGGTTCATTTGTTGGATTTAAAATAAGAAAGTAAATTCTTACATTCCATATGCTGTGCCGAGTTGGTTCTTTGGGACAATCAAAGCAACTAAAGGCCACAAGCCACTAGCTAGCAGAGAGTATGAAATTCCCATTAAGATCTAAAAAAATCAATTATTTAAATTATAAATGTTTTTATAGTACAATTTAAAAAATAGATATTCAGATCGGTCGACTTACCACTCCGAAATAAGGATTTATAAATGTGAATGCCAAAATGAAATGCGAGGCTAGTGTAGTCCCAATACTTATAATAACCCACAGGACATTCCTTCCAGTTTTGTCTATGAGTATACCAAAGAATGGACTTAAAGCTGCAGATAGAAGGTATATCATCGAATTTGCAGTATTAGCGTGTTCAGGTTCGAAATCAAATTTGCGCTCATAAAATAATCTGTAATAAAAAAGTAGAAAAAGGTAAAATATATTAGTGAGCAATTCTGATACAGCTTGTCTAAGCTAAAATGACGCACCCCTCCATCGGGCATAGGTACGCACACGCACAACCGTTAAGCTCGCACTACACTACTCGCGAAGTTACTTCGAGGAAGTACTCTTCGAAGTTGACCGAAGTTCGAAGTACGTGACTACACACTTCGTGTTAGAACTTCGAGACGCTTCGAGTCCTTTGACTCGGGCGCAAAGACCGACAACGTCTGGAAGGCATCCGAGGCGAGCCGAGGTTGCACGAAGCGAACCGAAGTGCCCTTCTACACTATCGTATTCGCTCAACTTCACGAGTAGTGTAGTGCAGAAATATCGATACGACACATATAAATCTAGTCTTGCCCTCAGAAGAATTCTTCTGAGGTCTTGCCAGTCGTCCTCAGTTGCCGCATAGTGTCGCCGCACTCACACTATTAAAATAATGATTATTTACCAATACATGATCTCGCACATCTAAAACTGCTAATTAAGTAGTGGGGCGCGTCATTTTAGTTTAGACAAGATCTAGATAGTTTTTTTTTCTTATAGTACGGACCGCCAAGAGGGGATTTGTGGATTAGCTAAAGCGCGTCAGATGAACATAAGGGGGGTACCTTGCACCATGTTGAGTACCTCCACCAAATATAGGCCCTCTACACTGGTGGGTGCGTCTAGAATAACCGATCAGATTAGTAAAAAAAAATCGATAACTCGAAATACTCGAGCGCGTCAGATTAAGATATGGTGGGTTAATTACATAGTGAGAAGTATGTATATGAATAATCTGACCATTTGAACGTGACGTAAGGGAGTTAGAGGATCACAAACTTGCAAAAAAAAAACGCAACTTCGACATTCTCGAGCGCAGTTGATTTATTTTTTATTTTAAAGTAAATAACTCAAGGATAGCGGGAAAAATATAATCTGCCGATTTTCATAAGCCGAAGAAACAAAAATCGTCTTCGAATCGAACGAGCAGCTGCAGTGAAACATCTACCTATTCATATCTCTGTCTTTCTTTCCCTTTTACTTTTGCTCTATCTCTCACTCTCTCGCACCGTCCTCACACTACTTTCCGTCGCCATAACGTCATCACAGTATACCACGGCGCTAAACGGGTCAAATTATAACTTTTTTTGGTCGGTTAAAATACATATTAAAATAAGTTAAGGTAAGTATTACATCAAACTATAGGTTCACCTATAACCTTTCACTTTAATGTAATTATATATATATTATATAATAAAGCTCATCACAAAACAACGCGTTCATGTTATTATATGAAAAACGCTCTGGCTTGTTTGTGCTTTAAAGTTAATTTTGTGAATAATATTTTGTGAGCTTTTACATATTTCATAGAAATATAAAGTGTGTTTTTTGTGAACAAGAAATAGCTCATAAAGTTATTAAACTTACGTCAGAAAGAAAAAAAATCTTAAAAATAAATCATAATTTTTGTTTCTAGCAGTCAGATTAATAATACCCCTCAAAATTATTGTCAGATTTTAAGCCAACATAACTTGGAGTGCAAGCTGAACCTTCTGTAAAATAATCTGACACGCTCGAGTATTTCAAAATTGAGATTTTTTTTTGCATTTTTAAAAATTCGCTACTACCTTGCGTCACCTCCAAATTGGCAGATTTTCGAAGGGGAGCATTTTTAGGGCTCACTTAACATCCCCTTTGAATATCTGACGCGCTCGAGTAAATGTTTTTTTTTTTCATTTTCTCCCCTTCCGGATGGCCACCCCCACCACGCAAATGGGCAGATGAATATATTTTCGATATCAGAGACACCTTGGAGTATCTAAACTACAATATCTGACGCGCTCGAGTATTTCCATTTTACTATTTTTTTTTACATTTTTGAAAGCCTGTAGAAGCTAAACCCACCGGTGAATGAAAAAATATCATATAACCTTATTTTGTTTATATCTCCTAATCTTCAAAACCCAATAGGTCCCAACGACGCTCGAGTGTCTCCCGAATTAGCATCGGTATCTCCCGTACTATTAGAAATGGCTCTAAAAATTCAGATGAAATTTCATATTGGGGTGAGTACTGAGTAGTAATTTTCCAATCTAGATCTAGACAGGTGTTAGCTACACAACAACAGATGGCACTTTAACCCTTTCACTGCCATCCCTGGAATATCACGATCTACGAAAGACGTGCTCCTGGGGCCAGAAACGTATTATTATCATGTTACTAACGAACCACTGCACTGACTTTTATATTTGTTAGATTAAATGATGGATAGGTATTAAGCATTCCCAACACTAAGAGAAATCATTCCTAAAGCATGTGGTCTGGAGGTAATGGCCTTGTTTTGGTAGCCTTTACTTACTAAGCTACCAAAATGAGGCAGTGAAAAGGTTAAGCAACTAATTCCATGAGAATTTATCGCACCAAGCCAAGTTTGATCACCAAGTAATTTACAATTGATACACTAACGTTAATATAATTAATACAATACCATAGGGTTGTTAAGTCAGAAGACATGTATGTACCTATTATAAACTACTATGAGATTTACCAGGGAATAATTTGAGTAAAATCTATGAAAAAACTCACTTCCCCAAGGCAACAAATGGAAATATAGCCAGATAGTATGCCACACATATGACAGAAACCAGCCAGAAAACAGATTTGAAGTATCTTATTTCACTTAGACGGAAAGGTTCATTGTTATCTTGACCTTCTTCCCTGTTTAGCATTTTTTCGGCTCTGTAGTCCATCCAGCCCAGTATCAGACCACAAATTAAAGAAAACAGACAAGTGAGAGCAGCTGAAAAAAGTATCACATTGTTTAAAAAAAAACATTAGTAGGTAATGATAATAATATTTGTGTTAATAATATATGTTCATCTAAATTCAGTCGGTATACAAAACTTTATGTTGATACTAGCTTTTGACTGTGGCTCACGTGGTGTTTTTGAGAGTGCGTTGGCGCCACTTGTAACTGCCCATATTATAAATTTTGACCATTAACTCAATTGAAACGAAACATCAATTCGAAACGACTGCAATGAAACATTGCCTTGTAGTAGGTAGGTACTCATTCTGTTTCTGCATAATGCATGTGGCAACAAATAAATAGAAATACTATAAAAATCCATTTAAAAAAAAAACATTGTTTTGGATCCGGTTTGTAATACACCCCTACATTTCTTATCATCTATCTTTATTTACATTTTTGTATAATACTAGGTATGCCCTGTAGTTTCATAATTCAGAGTTTCGGAATTTCCGTGGAACTGCGATATAAGAAGCTTAAGGTTTTCCTTATAAAATCAGCTATTTCTCCCAGTGAAAGTTCCATCAAAATCGATCCAACCGTTTTAGAGATTAGCCAAAACAAACTGACATACGAAAATTTTAAAGATTATATTTGGTTGTTTTTCATAAATATCATAGGTAGTTATATACCTACTTTCACATGCATTTAGTAAAAAGCTGTTATTTTCACATTACAGACGGACACTTCAATTTATCCATCTGAGGATTGTATAGAAGACCTAAGCATTCTATAAAATGTCAAAAACATTCAGATTTCAGACAATGTTTAATATAAAATATTGTGTACTCCATAATTTTAGCTGGCAAAGTGTACATAATCCCATGTATACTAGATTTAAATTTTTTTTGGTGTTGATCTTTGTTTGGTTGTTGTAATGTTTAAACATTTTTATCTAGTCACATTTAGGTAACTTCTATTAGGATATCTTACCAATTTCGGTCAAATATTTATTTTATTGATTTAATATCAGTATGTGCCCCCATGTGTTAAGTAGGTACTCTGATGTGGTGTTAATTTTAAATATCATACCTAGGAACAATGTGACCCCAAGACGTTCGTATCCATGATAATACTGAGCTACCAATTTGTATATAGGTTCCATGACCCAGAAGTTGACAGTGCTACCAAACCTTGAAAAAGATAACTGTAATCCAAACACCATGTTCAGCTCTTTGCCTTTAAACCATAACACTACATAGTTGTTAACTGCAACTTGCAGTGATTCTCCTCCAATTCTGTAAAAGATTAATAATTCTTGTTATTGACATAAAAAAATTACTAGCTCTAAATAACTAGACCAATTTTACTGATAAAAAGCTGACAGACACTAAGAACTTAAAAATTACCATTCAAACAGAAAGTCATAAGTATATAAGATAAAAATATATTTATATATAATTATATACACACCGGCAGAATTAGCGGAACATAAAAAGGCAGAGTATAGAAATAATTACGTATATATATTAAAACAAATAATAATTAGACGTGAAGTAATAAATTAATATACATCTTTTAACACTTTAAAAGTTTGTAATAAAATTATTAAATTTTATTTAAAATAATAATAAAAAAAACACTTTTTCTCTAATTTGTGGGCACACAAATAATGTTGTAAATTAAAGATTACTGTGATTTTAACACTAAATAAATGAACGATTAATAACGTGTGTTTCCCCTTCGTGATTTAACTTTTATTTGCAACATTGTCTGTGTTCTCACAAACTACAGTTTTTTTTTATTTTTTTTTATTTTGATAATTTTTAATAAAATTTAACTAAAAACTTCTTAAAGTCGATGTTAAAAGATGTATATTAGTTTATTACTTCATGCCTGATAATAATTTGTTTTAATATATATACGTAATTATTTCTATACTCTGCCTTTTTATGTTCCGCTAATTCTGCCGGTGTGTATAAAATGTATTGGAGGTATATTACCCAAATATGAATCTTCCAAGTACCATCACCCAGTATGCATTGATGTATGCTCCCAAAGCAAACACGACAGCTCCAACAAATACAATACTCATGTAGATTATTGTCCCCAATCTTACACCAAAACATCTGGAATATCATTCTCAAAGTTAATGAACTTTAAGCTTACTAATAAGTTATGAGATCTAACTAACAATGTTGATTCATATTATACCTATATAGGTTACCTACTGGCCAATCGTGATTACAGGCTGAACTAGTTTTGCCTAGGCCATATTTTTTTGAAAATGGAGTATCCTTTGTGTTAAAGGGGTAAATTAGATAAGTTGTTATCAAAATTTGAAACTACAAGGAATTGTGTAATCCTACTAATATTATAAATGTGAAAGTGTGGATGTTTGTTTTATGTTGAGTATTATAATATGTGTGTTATGCTGTGCCCTGCGGTTTCACCCGTGGTAATTTCAGAGTTCCCGCGGGATAAACATTACCCTATGTCTTTCTCAGTACCCCTGACAATGTGACAAATTTAATCCAAATCCGTTCAGCCGTTTTTGTGTGATTGAGTAACAAACTTTCACATTTATAATATTAGTAGGATTATACTCCTCTGAGCAGTTTTTGCTGTTCTTAATCATTTCAGATTTTTGACAATACATTCCCATTTAAAATTTCAACTCATATGTTAGAAGTAATATGACCTAAAACAAGTAATGAGTAATTAGTATTTTTTTATTTAAGTAATTTAGGTATTTATTGATGCCAGTGAAGTATAGGTAACTTGATATGGCTAAGATGCGCAAGACGACAAAATTTTATCGAGCCATTTTATCGATTCTCGTCGACATATTGTATGGCTTTGTCGACGAGAATTGATAAAATGGCTCGATAAAATTTTGTCGTCTTGCGCATCTTAGCCCCCATGAACACCAATTATGGCTTGTTGATTACAAACCACAATGTATCCTTGCCCAAGTATGACTCATGATAAGAAGTTATGCTAACAAGATAATAATATACAAACAATCAACATAATATTATTAATTATTATTAATTTGTTAATTACATACCTATCAATGAGATAACCACCAATGAAACATAATATTATATTTGGCCAAGAGTAAATAGAGTAAAGTAGAGCAAACTGTGATGTTTTTAGCTGCAAATCTTTTGTAAAATTATCTATTAGTGCTCCTGGACTGTCATAGCAAAAATATGAACCTGGAATAGAATTGTTAGTTTAGTACCCAAATACTAGATAAATTAAATATCAGAGTGGACTTTTGGAATATTTTATAAACAGCACTAAATTTGATCAAAAAATAGTTTACCAAAACAAAGAAAGCACATCAGCATTAATGCAAGGAAACGATGCACCCGATTTTCAGGATGGCACCACGATGTTGAAGGCATTTGGACAATTCTGCCACTACCACCTGCTTCAGGATTGTCCATTTTCTGGAAATAATTCAAACAAAGATATAAAGCTGAAACTGTTGATAGTAGACTGTTTAACACCAATAATAATTTATCATTAATAAATTCTTATTACAAAGTTATATTAGCATGATACTCACAAAACAGTGGGATGTAAAAAGTTATGATTAAGTGTCTGGATGAAAACTGGGATCTCAAAATGTTCAAACTTTTATAGCTACAAAACCACACGCACGTCAAATTGTATCATTGTGTCACCTAGAACGCCCACTAGTTTTTAAAGTCTGTTAAAAATAAGCAGACATGGTGTAAACTCTAAATTAAATTGTTTTTGCTAAATAGTCTAAAATTCAAAATTAGGCACCTACTACTAAATCTAATACCTACTAGGTAGGTACCACCAGAGAGAAGGTAATCACTACGTAGTACGTGGGTACCACAAGTACCTATTTAGAATTTTTTCAGTGTACAACACAAAATACACATAAACAAAGTAAATCAGGGGCGCGTTCAGTGGACACAAATTAACAGCTCGAGCGCGCTCTGTACCCGTTCTGTGGATGACAGCACTCTGAAGCGTCATTTACACTCGCGTACGAGCAACGAGGCGAACCACGCGGCGAGCCCCGAGCGACTGTTTACATTCGCGCTTCGTCGCTCGCCGCGTGGTTCGCCTCGCCGCTCGTGCCGCTCGCGTCCCCCGGAGCGGCTTTTTTGTCACGAGTCAAAGGGACGAAAAAGGAGCAAGAGGCGCGGGGCGAGGGACGAGGCGCGAGTGTGAACAGACGCTAGGGGCTCGCCGCGTTCCTCGCCTCGTCACTTGCACCGCTCGCTTCCGGAGCGGTTTTTTGGTCACGAGTCAAAGGACCTCGCGTCAAAGCGAGCGTGGTGTTTACACTCGCGTTCTCGCTTCAGTCGGGTTTCAACTTTGGGCCGCGATGGTTGTGTGCTTTTAAACTGCATAATTGGATTGGTTGTAACTTGCAACAAGAAACGTTTTGGTTTCTAGAATTATTTTAAAAGAAACCGATAATTTGGGATCCCAAACATAGATTCCACAAAAATAACCAAAAAGTAAACGTTATATGGACTAGATTTTATTAAAAAACTAGCTGTGCCCCGCGGTTTCACCCGCGTGAAAAGTTTTTATGTAACAACTTTTTTTTCTTGACATCCGATTTGAATGAAACAAAGCCTATATGTAGATCCAGGCTAAGCTTAATCTACCTGCGAAAACCGCATGACAATCCGTTCAGTAGATTCAGAGATTATCGCGAACTGAGAGACAGACAGACAGAAAAGATTTTTTAAAACCCCTTTTTTTATAGTTGGTTACTCTTCGTTTATCGTCCCCTGTCAATTTTTGTTAAAAATATTCAATGTACAGAATCGCGGATTCTACTCTTTTATTATATTAGTACTAGCTGTGCCCCGCGGTTTCACCCGCGCGAAAAGTTTCTATACAACAACTTCTTTTTATACAACAACTTCTTGTCCCGACATCCGATTTCAATGAAACAAAGCCTATGTAACTCCAGGTTAAGCTTAATCCTAAACCGCATGACAATCCGTTCAGTAGATTCGGAGATTATCGTGAACAGACAGAAAGACAGAAAAGATTTTTAAAAACCCTTTTTTTGTGCTTGGTTACTCTTCCCCCTCCCCGTCCGTCCGCTCCGTTCCGTCCCCTGTCAGTTTTTGTTAAAAATATTCAATGTACAGAATCGCGGATTCTTTCTATCTTTTATAGATAGATAGATAGATATGTAGACCTCCAACCGCACTAAACAATAAACCTTTCGACAGCATCTCCTGCGCAAAAAACAGTCGATGACACCCGGCGCAGAAGAAGATGATATTGACAATTTTATTTATTTTATTTTTTTAAATTATTTATTTAAAGTTTAATTATTTATTTAATTTATTTATTTTACTAGCTATTATATTCTAGCGTTTCCCCGCGGTGTCATCCGCGTTAATTTCAAAGATCCTGCGGGAATTCCGGGATAAAAAGTACCCTATCTGTTATTCTGAATTGCTTCTACTTGAAGCAAGATCAAAATATTAGCCTATACATGCATTTAATTTTCGACGTTTACAAAATAATGGTTAACGACATCTCTTGATTATTTCAGGAATAAATGAAATTTTAACCGTCGAGAACCTGTATCACGCACATACAGGCACAGGACAGTTCAAATTTCAAAAAACTTTTGTTAGCAATACATAGATGGCGCAATATTAATACAATAATTATTAGCCGAGCTTGGTAAAAAATCCTATAGAGCAGATAGCAGACAGTAGATATATAATATGATAATAGGAATCTATAGCTATTATTATTATTTTTTGATATTTTTATAGCTGTTTTATTGTAAAGTTTCAAATATTGTTTCAAATATTGTAAAGTTGAAATCCATTCAGTAGTTTTTGCGTGAAAACGTAACAAACATCCATACAATCCATACAAACTTTATAATATAAAGATTTTTAGAATAATAAGTAAGGATTTCATTTATTAAAATTAATCGAGTAGTAGTAAAAGCTCAGTAAGCAAAGTCGTCTTGTTGCCGCTAACACTTCGACATCCTCCCTTGTTGCTAGCTCAAAGCCAACTGAACTGAACGCACTGCAGGGCGCAGCCCGCAGCTCTTTTGTCTCTTTTCCATCGATCGTGCGGTCGCGGTCGCACGCACGAGCGACGGGACGAGGCAGCGTTTACACTCGCACCTCGTACCCCACCACGAAACGAAGCACAAGACGAGGAACGAGGTGCGAGTGTAAACGCCGATAAAACAGCGTTTACACTCGCGCCTCGTACCTGGCCACAAGACGAACCACGAGGCGAGGAACGAGGCGCGAGTGTAAATCCCGTATGACAAATAACATCTCACTCTGGCAAATTTACTCTGACAGCTGTCAGAGCGTAGTTTCACCCGTTCCGTGGCTCAGAGTGCAGCAACCAAACGACCATCTCCGAAGCAAGTTAATTTTCACTCTGACAGCTATGTATTGTTTGAGAAGTGTCAAAGTTTGCGCCAAAAACCGGATTCGTCGAAAAAGAAATCAATCAGAGTTCTTACGAACAAAGGGGAGGTGTCGCAGTCACAATAAGTTTATAATTGGATGAAAACCGTCTTATTCGCAATGTGAGTTGAGAGAAAACCCATCTACGGAGAAAACAAATGGCGCCTGAAATTTCAAATATTTTGAGGTTATAAAAACAACTCGATCGTTCTGTGGCTTGGTTGCAACTCAAACGAGTGAAATTTTAACCGAACAACTGCGTCCAAACCCACGGAACGCACACCAGCTAGGTAGTAGCACTAATGCTACCGTAGTGATTACCTTCTCTCTGAATGCTACTGTTATTGTTCTGAGGTCCTAATAAAAAATTTTTTTTTACTAAATTGTACCTCAATGGGGAAGGCAAAGGAACTTATAAAAAAAAACAACAAAAGCCCACAAACATTTTCACATATTATTATAATGCATTTAGCCAGTTTCAAGTAAATTAATTAGATCATTGTATTTTCTATTGAAAGGCTTAGTTGTATGGTTTGAAATTGCAAGCCACGCCTACTGTGGCTTGCAAGAACTTACTCGGAGCTCTTGGAGGAAACCGAAGAAATCAGCTCGAAATGTCATTTAACTTCTCGAGCACATAAAAAACCGTCACTGTGAAAATTATTGTTCAATTCAGCAACTTATAACACAACAAAATTCATTTTTTAACCATTTTTTATCGACGCGCGACGTGAAAATAAATGACCGAACCGCCAAATACTCCCCCATCTTCTTCTGCGATGTCTATCTCCTTGTAATACTTTGTCATTGATAATCCTACTAATATTATAAATGTGAAAGTGTGGATGTTTAGATGTTTGGATGTTTGGATGTTTGTTACTCAATCACGCAAAAACGGCTGAACGGAATTGGATGAAATTTGGCATGCACGCTGTCAGGGGTACGGAGAAGGACATAGGGTATTTTTTATCCCGGAATTCCCGCGGGAACTCCGAAATTATCGCGGGTGAAACCGCGGGGCACAGCAAGTTATTAATAATTAAGATTACCCCTAACCTAAACGCAGGCGATCGCGTAATGTATAAACAAAATTTTAACAAAAAAATTCAAACGGACTTCCAAAAACACCAAACTAAAAAGATAAAAATTTTAACAAAAAAATTAAAACCGACTTCCAAAAACACAAAACTAAAAAGCTTAAAATAACAAAATACCGATTTATCCAAAAGACAAAAACACACGTAATATTATTATTGGTTTGTGCTACCACTGATCGGTTTGAATTCGGTGACAAGCCCGCTGGTGTCTGCCCACTTGGGTTGTTCTGCTCACGAACAGCTGGTGGCGGGATTCGACTTAGCCCATCTACCCCCTCCATATTTGGCTTGTCACCGACTTCATACCGATCAGTGGTAGCACAAACCAATAATAATATTACGTGTGTTTTTGTCTTTTGGATAAATCGGTATTTTGTTATTTTAAGCTTTTTAGTTTTGTGTTTTTGGAAGTCGGTTTTAATGTTTTTTTAAAATATTGTTTATTTTTCGCTTTTAAGTGATTTAGTTCGTAATTTCTCTAAGTTACAATAGCCTTATATCAACTGCTCATCACCTTTTACAAAATATTACTTTTCCCGACGCAGGGACGTTAATTGTTGAGGAGTTCTCCTAGTGCATCGCCATCAGTTCCACTTCACCATATACATTGTGACGGGCATAAATTGTTTAGAAACCATATTAAAGTTAACGATTCAGAAGCCGTGAAATACCTATTTTTGAGTAGTTCCGATGACCATCGATGGTCTTTATCATCAGTTCCACTTCTTAAAATCTTGCTTTCCGAAAGCAAATAAACGATTTACTATCTAAAATACAAAAATCGCTATAGGTGTGCCTATAATTTTTGAAGAGTTCCCTCGATTTCTCCAAGATCCCATCATCAGATCCTGACTTGGTGGCAATGGGACCTAATTGGGAGTATACCCTTTCAAACAAAAAAAGAATTTTCTAAATCGATCCAACCGTCTTCGAGTAATCGGTGAACATACATAAAAAAAAAACATACAAACAATCGAACATAGAACCTCCTCCTTTTTGGAAGTCGGTTAAAAAGCATTGTAATGGGTATGTATTCGTAGAAACAACGGTACAATAAAAGTGGCGTACTCGCTCGCAGCGCTCCAGCCCACTTGCCCAGTACCGGAGCGGCGCGCGGCGAGTGTGTAATGCGCAAGGCGGGTGAAGCGCGGAGGGCGGGCGGTTGCCGAGGGTTTGATCGGGCGCGCAGTGCAGCTCCTCGCGCGACCGGAGCGGTGTTCACTCGGCGGCGCGCCGCGGCGCGACATGCCCAGCTGATGTTTATTTATACCGCGAGCTCGGTGGAGGGCGCGCGCGGGAGGCCCTCCCCTCCGCGGCACCACGGTTCCGCGTGATGCAGCCGAGCGAGCCAGCCGACGCCGCGCACGCCGCTAGCGGAAACCCCCCGCAGCGTGGCCTCAATGGTGGTCGCTTCGACTTTGACGATGGTGGTACATATTGTGGCGGCTGGGAAGATGGCAAGGCCCACGGTCACGGTGTGTGTACGGGACCCAAGGGACGAGGAGCCTACGCAGGCTCTTGGAACTATGGATTTGAAGTGTCCGGTGTCTACACCTGGCCCAGGTGAGATAGTTTCTTCGCCTGGGCCTCGACACATGCCCGAGTGCGAATCCGCGGTCGAACCCGATCCAAAAATAGGCTGCTATTAATAATTGAGTTCGGTGTTTCGCTAGAAAACGCGTGTAACGGCGGTGAAAGTGCCTCATGGCCCAATCTCGATGAAAATTTCACACTGGAAGCTATCGATCTTACTGATAGCGATATGTGATAACACGTTATCACTGGCAACGTTATGTCCGTCAATTGAGCTGTCATTGATGTCGTAGACACATTATATTGTTTTTAATATTTCAATATAGATTGTTAGATTGAAAATAATTGAAACAATTAGGTACTTGTGGTTGCTGCCACCGAGACCTTGATCAGTCGAAACAAATTTGCCTCTAACCACTACCTACCTACCTACATCATATAAACACCATTGGTTAAAAAACTCCTTTGTACAATATATTCTTTAAAAAGTTAAGAATACCTATACAAATAAAATATGCTCAAAATGATAGATGATTGATTTACCAAAAATGTGCACGCAGTTTTTTTATTATCAATGCACTATAGTTTAAATTAATTTATATATTTTTTTTTCATATTATAGGTAGGTACCTTCCTACCTACTAACTAACATAATGAAAGGTTTAATATATTACTAGCTGTTCCCCGCGGTTTCACCCGCGGTAATTTCGGAGATCCCGCGAAAATTCTGGAACAAAAAGTGCCCTATATCCTTCCCTGACCCCCTGACAACGTGTATGCAAAATTTCATAATGATCCGTTGAGCCGTTGAGGCATGAAAGCGTAACAAACAAACAAATAAACAAACAAACAAACTCACTTTCGTGCTTACACTTGTAGATAAACATTTGCCTAAATATCTATATAGAAACCAAACTTGCTGGATGTCACTGGATGTTTGATAAAAGAACCCTGAGCCCCTGAACTTTGTGATTTACGCATACCTTGACAACAGATATAGTCGCCTAGTTACCTTTATAAGCTACATAATATTATATTCACTTCCTAAATAAGTACCACCATCAATATGAAATCTCTTAGAAATCAGCAGGCGGCTTTGTACCGCCACTGCAACTGGTGTAAGGTATACAGGTTTATGATGATCGGGTTATTATGAAATTTTGACAGCCCTCATAATACTTATGACTTTCTCATCTACAGTCAAACTGACTTATTGAGTGATCTATACATAATATTATGTTTTGCTAGTTTATAGGGCCTTCTGACATTTTGAGCGCGAGGGGCTTATTATAAACTTCCACCACGCATCGAACTTGCGAATTTTGTTATACGAGTCTTTATTCAAACTCAACATTCTCGTTAAATATCTATTATACTAGCTGTGCCCCGCGGTTTCCCCCCTACCCTCCCCCGTGAGTTTCGGATTTCCCGCAGGGACTCCCATTTTTTCTTTAATAAAAATCTTCTCCTGATAATTACGAACCCAACAAAAAAAGAATTATCCACATCGGTTGAGCGGGGCCATTCTCGAGTTTTAACGAGGCAAACCAACAGCATTTAATTTTTATATACCTGTTAGCCGTGCCCCGCGGTTTCACCCGTGTGAGTTTCGGAATTCCCGCAGGAACTCCAAAGTAGTCTAAATTACTCCTTATAACACCAGCTAATTTATTAAGTTTTTTTCTATAGAGATTAGAGACAGGTATTTGACGTTATTTCAGTACTTAATATAGATGTTCATCGTATTATTTGTTTATCTGAATAAAATATGTTATTTAATCCTCTCCATGCCTAAGTATAACGATCATTATCTAAGGGCACGGTAGTGCCCCCGCCAAGACGAGCTAAGCGAAGCGGGAGCACTACCTACCTAGCTTTTCTCGAAGCGCTTCGGCCTTTTTTTGAACCCTTATAACTTGGGTTTGGATTATAGTAGATAAACGAAATTCTCGGGATATGTTGTCAATAGCGGACTTATTAAACATATAAAGTTTTAATTATGATAATAATAATTATTATTTATTTATTTATAACCAACTTGGATCATTTTGTTAGTAACATGATTGCTTAACCTATTGTTAGTAAATTACATATTTATATTTATACATTTAAAAGATTATTTTATACATTTACATACTATACTCCCCCCCAAAAACATTACAATATACAAATAACTCTGCCAGCCCATCATCATAATTGCATAGCTCTTATAGTTTAGATTTTATTGATACCTAAAAAACCATGATTTCGTCACTGACTCACTGATGATCATCAAAATTTGTAGGGTATTTCCTAATGTCCTAGAAAGTTGAAATTTGGTACGTAAGCTAGTATTAGTACACAAACAATAAAAAAATTATAATACTTGTAACTTTTATCCCCCAACCCCTTGAAAAAGGGGATGGAAGTTTGTATGAGAATTCTACAATTTTGACTTACAAAAGAAAAGAAATCGCACCAAAAACATTTTTATGTAAAATGATGAAAAGAGAAGTCCATATTATGACGGGCACTGTCAAAAGTTATCAGATCTCATGTAGAGCCAAGCTTATAACTCCACACACCCTAACTCTACAAGGCCTAACTTCTCAAACTCTACACCTTAGTCAGAATATTATGTGGCTTGGCCGTTTCGTTACTGCAAGAACCTTTGTATAACAGAAAAGTAATTAACACTGGATAAATTTTTCACCTTACGCTCATGTGAATGGAGCGAAATGGCCAAGCTACATTCTGACTAAGGTGTAGAGTTTGAGAAGTTAGGCCTTGTAGAGATAGGGTGTGTAGAGTTATAAGCTTGGCTCTACATGAGATCTGATAACTTTTTGACAGTGGACTCGTCTTTGCATCATTTTACATGAAAATGTTTTTGGCGGGATTTTAATTACTTACCCCAAATTCGTATGTAACTTTTAGTTGTTACTTTAGCTGCAAATTAAGATGGTTCGCGAAGTTGTGAAGTATTTATTTACTTCGAATAAAAGAGAAAGAAATTAAGCGTAAATAAATCGCGTATTTATGACTACCTACCTAATAGTTTTTACAATAGGTGCTCTCGGCTCTGGCTTTACAGTTTTAGTACAGTAGGTACGGAAAAAAAACCGAAGACCGTTTAGTAATTATATCACTCACAGCAGTTAGTAGGTATGAAGAAAATAGGATTAAGTACGTATTTGTTCCGATAAGTTTGAACCCTGATTCCTTAAGCGCTCTCCACATTCGCGCGCGGTTCGCGCGCGAAGCCGCGAAACACCCGCGAACCATGAGTGTGGAACCGATTCGCGGCTTCGCGCCGCGTTCGCGCCTCGTTCCCCGAAAATTGTCGGTTTTTTGCCCCGCGACAAAGGGCTCGCAAGCCGCGAACATGCCGCGAAAGCGCCTAGGCTCCACACTCGCATGCGGCTCAGTCGTGTCGAGTCGAGTACGGCGAGCGGTTGTGCCAATGATATTCTGTCTAGGTGTTAGTCGTGTGTAATTTATGCTTTGAAAATGGCGACAAATTGTAACCAACTAGAACTAGCATTTTTAGAATGCTTTCAAGCTGAAATCTTAACCCATGTTGTGGAATACCAAATTAAAGGATTATGAAAATAAAATTTAAAATTGCGATGTATGGATGCCAATAAATAGCATTATGCGAATACCGGTGGATGAATTAAAAAGAAATAAAGATTCCTTGATGTATAGTTATAGGGGTTATAGGATGAAGGTCAATAAATCTATAAAATCGGGAGCATATATCAGCCCATTTGGTTTGCCTAGGACATAATGGATTCTTTTTTAGGGCATACATTTTCTCCACTTCTTTTTATTACTTTCTAATGTTTAATATAAGCGTAACTGTAATACGCAAAGTATCCCGCAGCAGCAACTTCGACGTCCATCTTTGTTGAGTGCGCGAACTATACTGCGGATCAAAGATCATATAATCACTACGTTTTAAGATATGGGACTCCCATACTGTGAAATGGAATGACGCGAATTGTCAAAATTTTTGCCCTAGCAATCATGGCCGATTCCCACACAAATAGTGCTGTTCTGCTTATAGCGAATGGTCGTCATATCGATATCGATAAAAAATCAGGACTACTACGGTTCTTCATAGATTTTTTATTATTTTATAGCTACAGAAAAAAGCACCAGTGATGGCTTAATTGCTGTCGGTTAAGTATATTTAATATTGAACTTAATGTAAGCCATCATTGGTGCCTTTTTCAGCTGCCTCAAATAAAGAAAGTAGCTGGTTGGGAGTGAGACACAACATTTATTTGAAAAAGGTATTTTTTTGTATTTATTGAAACACCGTCTTGTGGAACATGGTCAAGTTGTCTACTTGACTAATATGGGTCACGGTTTTTCTTCCTGCGCGTGGGTGTTTTCCAAGGTTTCTTTTTGTCAACCGGTCACTCGATTGCTGGAATAAATTAAAAAATTCTAAATTCAAGAAAATAAAATCGAATGACAATGTAGCATAAACAAATCGCTAGATTCATTACCAGTATCGGCTAGCTGCAATTTTATGTACCCTAACTCCTGAGTAAGCAACTGATTCTTGCAAAAAATCAAGTGTCCAGCTCAGGGAGAACACTTAAACATACAACTTTGCTCATAGTTTAAAACTATTATAAGAATAATCACACGGTCACCCGGTAAAAACAGAACGAATAAAAAAGACTTACTTATTGACTTTGACTTATTTTTTCTTACTCAATTGTGCAATTTTATTTTGATCTGCATTCAACTGCTCTATTTTATTTGATGGATTTGTTCGATTGGTAAATAGGCCAATTCTTTTTAGTCTTAACCCAACTCTTGCACCTAAAACAAAAATAATGGATTTATCGATATCTATAAAAAAAATCTGTATATGTATTTTCCGCACTATTTACCTATTCTTTCAAATCACATAATAAATTTACAAAACACTATTTTTGTTATTTTAAGCACTGAATAAGAATAAAAACAACTATAAATTGAATAAAATTTACGTACCGGACTGGATCAAGAGGAAATCTTGAAAGAAAAGTCCTTTTTACACCATTTTCCTTCTTCGATTTTACTCCGCAAATTCACACGTTTTATAAAACATCTTATTCGATGGTTCACTTACAAGACAAAACAAACGTACTAAACTAAAAAAAACACTGAAATACTATTAAATTAACAAATAATAACACAATAACAATTAATTTTTCTTTCAATTGAACCAGGCGCCAAAATTTTTACCGCTAAGACTGAGTACTGACTGACATTGCCATAGTCTATAGAGCGAGAAGACCGAATGCCACCATTTCAACTTGGACACAATCCATACATTTTTTCTGAAGTATGGAAGTTGCGACAGCCTGCTGCGGATCTGGCGCGAATGTCGATGAATGTGGAACCTTGGGAGTTCTTGCGTGGTTCGCGCCGCGAATCACGCGTGATTCGCGGCGCGAATCGCGCGCGAATGTGGAGCGCGCTTTAGAGGAGAATTTAGGAAATATTTTGCTTCCCGTGGTCTCTCTAATTATTACCGACCGTCTAATATTCAATTTTATAACCAAAATGTTAACAGAATGTTGTGTTGGCGGCCGAAAGGGTATATAGACATTTCATCCTAAAGAAAACGCTCGTTATTTTTTATGTGGTTGGCGGGCGCTTTGAGATTAATGCGGCTCTTTCAGAATGTTTTGCTTTGTATGTATAGTAGTGCCAGGCCTTCCGGTTATCTGACCCAGCTTGCTTATGCCACAGCGATCCACTCTTCAAAGGTCATTGCTCTATCGTACTAGCAGCGGCCGGGGGATGAATCGGATCTGAACTCGAAATCCATGTAGGTATATAAGCTAACGTACATTTTTTTTGGTTGAAAACTACCTCCACCGATGATATTAGATATAAGTATATTAACTGGTAATATGCCATAGCCAATAGCCATAATTATAATTTTTCATTAGCAAATCATCTTCATATATTTTAACCTACTTCAAAAAAAAGGAAATTTCACCTGTAAGTATACGTATGATTTATCAAATTGATATAATTCAAATACCTACAAGATTAACTTTTCTAGTTACCTTACCTGACGTTAATTTCTATTATAATTAGCTGTGCCCCGTGGTTTCTCCCGCGGTAATTTCGGAGTTGCCGCAGGAATTCCGAGATAAAAGTACCCTATGTCCTTCTCTGTACCCCTGACAACGTGCATGCCAAATTTCATCCAAATCCGTTCAGCCGTTTTTGCGTGATTGAGTAACAAAAATCCAAACATCCACACTTTCACATTTATAATATCAGTTGGAAGTAGGATGACCAACATTTTTATTTTAATATCTCGAGTTCCAGATGGAATTTCGAAAAAATCGAACATGAGTATCTAAGTTAGACCCTTAGCAATACAACAAAAAAAACCGTATTCAATCTGGTGCAGCAGTTTTTGCGCAGCACGAATACAACTGACAGACAGACAAAAATTCTAAAAACGGTATTTTTGGCTTCTTTGACACTCATAGAGTCGCCTAAATTTATTTTTTCTTATTTATCTCCCATGTACAGACATCGACCGGTTACAATTTTATTATACATATGTATAGATTAATTATAGGTGTCGAAGGGGCAAACAGAGGTCACAAACGCCGTAATAATACACACATCAAAAGTGTCTAGGGATCAAGCATTTTTATGCGGATTTCTTGAGATTGAGATGTGGCTTTGTAATAAATTTATGATTTTATAAATTTATATGGATCCTTTTTGGTGCATTACATAATTTGAATCAGGAACTGTCAATCAAATTCGAGTAAAAGATGAAAATCAGCTGTTAATATTTTCCCTATAAAAACATACAACGCATTGAAGACATTATTAGTGCTACTGTTTCCCTACTACTGATTAAAACCAACGTTATTATGGAGCGGCGACGTCATTTAAGCAGGGAAGAAATGCTCAGAGCCGTGGGAATGATAGAAGCTGGTTCCCGGCAACGTACTGTGGCTTTAGCTCTGAATACAAGTCAGAGTGTTATCAGTCGACTTTGGACACGTTACCGAAGCACTGGTACCGTGGCTGAGCGCCATGGAGGACGGTATCGCTGCACCACACGGAGACAAGACCGATACATTCAAATATTAACTCGAAGAGCTCCAACAATAACCGCCATGATGTTAGCCGTGAGGCTTCATCACTCTTCAGGGAACTTAATTAGCGACCAAACAGTCAGAAACCGCTTGCATGAAGTGAACCTTCATTCCCGAAGACCGCTACGGGTACCACCTATAGCAATGCACAATCGTAGGATTCGATATCAATGGGCTCTTGAACACAGAAATTGGGCAGAAGAACAATGGCGTTTCGTGTGCTTTTCTGATGAGTCTCGTTTTGGTATGAGACCGAATACAAGACGTATACGACACTGGAGAACCCCTGGACGCCAACAGCGATTAAAATCCTGCCAGAAAGTCCATCCTTATAGTGGTGGAACCATCATGGTATGGGCGGGTATTTGGATCGGCGGAAGAACTGAGTTGATTTGGATCAGAGGCAACCTCAACGCTCAAATTTATGCTGAGACGATTGTATCAGACGTCATCGTTCCTCTACAAGTGCAAATCGGTCCCTTATTTCAGTTAATGCATGATAATGCACGACCGCACACCGCAAGAGTTGTAAGACAGACTCTCGCCGCAGCTAACATCAATGTCCTGCCCTGGCCTGCTCAGTCGCCAGACTTGAACCCGATTGAGCATGCATGGGATATGCTACAGAGAAGAGCTCTGCCGAATATGGAGGGTATCCAGTCACAAGAAGACCTTTTTTTGTTGTTGCAACGAACATGGGCGACCATTCCACAGCGTGATTTGGATAAACTCATTTTGAGTATGCCAAACCGATGTTCTTGTGTTGTTAGTGTTCGCGGTAGAAACACGGATTATTAATTGTTTAAGTTACCCAATAAAATTTTAAAGAAAACTGTTATTTCAGTCTTTTTTTCGAACTTTAATGTTAGTGGTTCAAATGTCAAAAATCCCTTTATTAGGAAAATGGCAAATTTCTTTATTAATGCAAAGGTGACTTGGTTTATCGTTACTGTGACAAACGAAAACACTTTATTTGATGAATCCTTAAAGAAAATTTTAATTAATATCAATCAGGAGAAAAGTTATTGCAAAAATATATGTTGATCCCTAGACACTTTTGATGTGTGTATTTGTATTAGCTACAATGTTTGTTTCTATGTATCTATTTCGCCTGTTCTTAGAGCCATCGCAAGAATGCCAGCTTACATGTAGGTCAATAACTCTAAGGAGGTAAAAATGTACTTACCAGTACTTACTCATTTTACCGTCATGGAATAAATAATAAATTACCTATGTTTTTCTTTTTATTTACTTTAACGAATACAAACAACATGAAAATTCAAATCCTAGCCAATATAAATACGAATGTGTGTTTGTTTGTTTGTTACAACTTCTCGCCTTAACAACTCAACCGATTCATGGAATTATTCGTAGACGTTGTCAGGGGTACCTATACTACCTATACAGAAAGGACATAAGGTACTTTTTATCCCGGAATTCCCACGAGAAATCCGAAATTAGCAGCTAGTAGGTATAACATAAATAAAAATGCATATACACGTCCTCATATTGGTATCGAACACTATTTAAGCACTAGCAATTTTAAGTCACTCTTCAGCCTTCATAATCATCATCTATAATATCATTATCCATTGATATGGGAAAGTAACTGTGTTACCTTTTCTCGCCTGAATAGTGAACGGGTCACATAGGTGGGCGAGTTCCTTTACCTTAGGTACTTACTGCCTATATAACTTTATGGTAATAGTAAAAATCTGAACCATGATTTAATCACAGAGCAAGGAATGTTATGCAATCCTATTGTAAGTATGGGGGTATTATTTAGTTGCGTATTATGTTGATCCCCGATTGATTTTCGGCCCAAGGTCATTTCTCTTTACAGCTACAGTCTGTTGGTTTAACTTTTAATATATTCAGTTACGCGCTACCGCAGAATGTGTAACTGGCGCGTTATAAATAGAGGTTAGAGTCGAGTTGTTCCGACGTTCTCCTGTCCCGAACAGACCAATCCATTATATTACCACAACTAATAAAAACTGAAAGGAATTCGGCATTACCGCTTTATTCATGTGTTATTCTTCCAACCTCCTTTTGAAGCAGGTATTCTCATTCACGTTTAAGTAGGTATTACCTACTGTGATATCATAAGTATTTATGCTTTCAGCAAGGTCATGCTAAACGCATTGTATTGTTATTTGTGTATTGTTAAACGCAAACACATCATTGGATTTCAACGTATAGAGTCAATTAAAAATCTGGTAATAGAAACTTCGAGTTTTTGGACATAAAACTTGTATAATAATATAATAATAGTACGCGCCGCAGTAATAATAGTAGGTACATTGTTATCCTAGGGGTGAAAGTAACTTATTTACTAAATAAGTCTTTCTCCCGAGGAAAACACTGTGCTTTTCATTACGAATGCAAGGAAAGTCAAAATAAAAATAGGAATTAGCTAAAGAAAAAATGAGTGAAGATCGGATAGTCGCTTGATACTTTCCCACCTATTTCTTTTTCTTTGGCCGGCTAGCTATTCAGCCAGTATTTTTTATTTACATTGTGGCGACCTAAAAAAAATATTATCTTTAATTATTAAGTATTAATTAAAGAAAATAAAAAAATATAAATAGGAATTAGCTTAAGAAAAAGTGAGTGAATTTTATTTTAATTAATACCTACTTAAACTTTACGTTATTTCAATTTTACATCGCGCTGGCTGTATAGAAAGTTGAAACATGGTTCAATAGAAATGTGAAAATAGACCTAGTTTTTTTTTATAATTTGACAGTTGTCAGTTGAAAGCGATTCTCCCTAGGGCTGAAAAGAGCTACTTTCAACCCGCTTCTCAGGCAACTTCAGACCTACTTTCCGAGCATGAGTAATGAAAAAAACTTTGAATGACGTAAGAGTGACAGAAACGTGGAATCAGTTTCCGCGCAATGTAATCTCTCTTTAGTTTTTTCTTGATATCCTACTTGTATCGTAAAGTTGAAAAACTTGTAACGGGTTGTGGCAGAATTCAATGTTTCGAAAATTGTAAAAAAAAAGTACACCTGTAATTCAAAGCAACTTTATTTTAATTTAATAAAAAAATTAATGCGAAATTCATTTTTTTAAAACCACGTTCTCCAAATGTCGGCCATTGAGTCACACACTCTTCGAGTCTAGCAGGCATATTTTCAAACATGCGTTTACAGAGCGACAGGGGAATCCTGCTAACTTCGGCCCGAATATTTTCTTTAAGTTATGTCACATTGCTCGGATTGGTCTTATAAACAACTGATTTTAAATACCCCCTTAAAAAAGTCACATGCATGGGCTCAAATCAGGTGACCTAGGTGGCCATGCTATGGTACCGATACGGGATATGTTTTTTTCCCGAAATAACTGCCCCACTGCATTCATGGACACATTAGCAGTATGAGCTGTGGCGCCGTCCTGCTGGAACCATGTGTTTCGGTTAAAGGATGAACTGTTCTGGAGTTCTAGTCTAAAAAAGTCATTTAATATTCAATTTATTTTATTATTATTTAATCATCATTGTATGGCTTATTTTGCCTGAAATAAATGAATTATTATTATTAATATCTGGGCATATCTTTCCGAATTCACGGTTACAGTTTGACGAGGTTGATTTACAAAGAAATAAGGCCCTATGATTGCCGATGCAGACATGGCATACTTACCAAACTGTCTGTTTAGGGTTATGCAAAGGCTCTTGATGCATTCGTCTTGGGTTGTGGACAGTAACAGAAAATATGTTTATTAATATATCCTCCGATGTGAAAGTAAGCTTCGTCACTGAAGAATATGTTGCCCATCCGAGTAGCAGTAGAAAATCTCGACAACATCACCTCAGCGTAAGTTTTTCTTAATGCAAAGTCAGAATCGTGCAAATCTTGAACAATTTGAATTTTGTATGGATGGAACTAAGCTTTTTTCGCAAAAAAAAAAGTAAAGTTGATTTTTTTATTCCCAATATCGATGAACGTGCACGCAATGATAAACGAGGATTTTCAACAACAGAAGCCATAACACGCTGGACATTTTAATTCGAGGCTATTCCTGGCCTGGGTTTATTTACTGTTGATCCTGGAGCTCTGTACCTTGCTACCCATGATTGGATGAGGTTTATCACGTAATTGGCGAATACCGTAACGATTATAAATCGACGGCGTGCTACCGACAGCGAAAATCCACGATTATTCCCGCGATAACTCCGAAATTACCGCGGGTGAAACCGCGGGGCACAACGGTTTCGCGGTTTTCGCGGTACTTTATATGATAGTAAATTGAGTTTGTTTCGTTGAAAGGGTATAATTACACTATTTACCGAAAACTAATAACAAAAATAAAAATAAAAATAAAACTAATAATAAAAATAGGTAACTAATTGACTAAGTTTTTTCTAATCTCTTGTATACTTACTCCTCTTGTAAATAGACAGTAGAAGATAACTATGTCATTATGCAATTTGTCTGTTTACAAAAGGCGCCGTAAGCCAGACAATTTGTATAATTCATCAGTTTACTAACGCCATAACGCTCACTGTTTTGTATTAGAGAGCGAGCACTCTGCCACGACATGGTACGTAGGTACGTTAAGTTTGGCCAGTGGCCGTGACTAGTAGCGAAGAGTGAGGGGTAGGGACAGAACAAGTAGGGGTGGCAAGGAGCGGTCGAGCTGTTTAATACTATAACTGCAGCATTAGGCCATGGTCATTAGATTGAATAACTTTACCTATAGTACTGTCATTGGGATTACATTGGACACCTATACATAATTTTATATATTACTAGCTGTCCCCGCGATTTCATCCGCGGTAATTTCGGAGTTCCCGCGGAGGTTGCAGTAAAAAAGTAGGTACTCTATGTCCTTCTTTGTACCCCGACAGTAGTTTACGGTGATTAGCTGTTCCCCGCATTAGTTCCGGAGTTCCCGCGGGAATTCCGGGATAAAAAATATCCTATCTTTTAAGTTGGACCATATTATAAAAGGTTACAAAACTTTATCAAAATCCGTTCAGTAGTTTCGGAGTCCATCGCGGACAAACAACGTGACACGTGATTTATAATATATCAAGATATACTTTTTTTTTTGTTAAATCATGTTTGTATAAAATAATTGTAATTGTGTTGTCTCTGTGTCCAAATAAATGCCTTTTCTTTCTTTCATTCTTTCTAATTTGAAGGCAACTGAACAGTGGGAGGTTGTTCGTCTATGGAATATTTCTTTCTTAGAAGCATTTTTTACATAGGTATATTGATAGTTTGATCAACAGTGGTGCTGGTTGCACATAGAATTATAATTATTTTATAAGCTAGATTAAGTAATATTTTGTGTGCTGACCCAAATAAAAAAAAAAAAAAAAACAGTCGTCCAAATATAAGAATTTCTGTCTCTTTCAATTAAAATTTAAATATCATAATATATCATTACAAAACATGCGAATGTTTAGAAAATATTATGAGCATTCGCATGCGAATCTTGCGATTCCGTGTGAGAAAATAATTCGAATGATCCAAAAATCCGAAACCTGTACAAGAAAATTAAGGTAGAGTCGATCGATTACTTAGCTAAATGCGCGTAACATAGCTTACGGGAGTTTTCATTGACACAGTAGGTACCACTAATGTCTAACCCACTTTTTTTTTACAAGCAATAAAAAAAACAACATCGAATTGAGAACCTCCTCCTTTTTTGGAAGTCAGTTACACAAACAAAATAGCGGTTTAGTCTAAGAAATAATAGCTAGGAAATATATCAACGGCTAGACCTATAAATTTCTGTTTTATTGTGCAGTGGCAGATCATACGAGGGCCAGTGGCAGAACGGCAAACGTCACGGACTCGGCGTGGAGACCCAGCACCGGTGGATCTACCGCGGCGAGTGGGCGCAGGGCTTCAAGGGACGCTACGGCGTGCGCCAAAGCACCACCAGCAACGCCAAGTACGAAGGCACGTGGGCCAGCGGACTCCAAGACGGATACGGCTCCGAGACTTACGCCGATGGCGGTTAGTATTATATCGTACAAGTAAAAGATATTAAATTTAAAAGTTTGTGTATAAGTAGATATGAATTTTTTTTTATTAGTTAAAGAAGCGCTTCTGACTGACTTATCAACCAGCATAGCTTTACGTTCGTCAGTTTTGACTTTTCAAGGTAGAAACATGAAAATCTGTATTTATTTGAGCTCTTCTTTTCAAATAAAGACACACGTATTTTAGGTTGTTGGTAATGCTGGTCAGCTATATTAGGCATAAATGGACGCAGATAAGCACTAACATGTTAACCCACAAACTTAAGTTACCTATTCAGAATGATTTATTGAGAGTTAGGGAACGTTTTTTAATTATGTGTTTACCTTATTACATTGTTAAAGTATGTAACTAAATATTGAACATAAAAAATGTTGACAGAAAATGGCGCTATAATTTTAAAACACAATTTACTCAAAATTACTCCAGTGTGGGTTAACACACTATTGCTTATTTATGTCCAAATATGGCTGAGCTGATTCGGATGAAATTTGACACACTTTCTGAATTAACACATAGAATATAGAATACTTGTTCAGGTACAAGCTGAACAGCTCGTTCTGTTTAAATAATATCTAACAACACAACACACAGATTATATAATACTGGTATTACTTATTCTTAATTTTGGCGACCCGATTGGCACAGTAGCACACCATGCCTGCCCGCTAATCAAGAGGTTCCGGGTTCGATTCCCGGTGGGGTTGCACTGATGATCACTTCCAGTCTGGGTGTGTTTATATATCTATCGTATTATATATGTAATTCTATGTGGAATATACCACGTTTGCTTGGTTTCCACGACACAAGCTAATACCTAATAGCTTACTGTGGAATCAAATAAAACTCTTCAAAATGAGCCTGGACAGACCAAAAGTTATTTATATTTTAATAGAAGGCAATTATATCGATACTAGCTGCTCCCCGCGGTTTCACCCACGGCAATTTCGGAGTTCCCTCGGGAATTCCAGGATATACCATAAAACCTTCCTCTTGAATCAGTCTTGAATCTATTTCTCTTGAATCTATTAAAAAAACCGCATCAAAATCAGTTGTATAGTTTTTAAGATCTAAGCATACATAGGGACAGACAGACAGAGGGAAGCGACTTTGTTTTATATTATGTAGTGATTACAGACAGACAATTCGTTTTTATATAAATGTATATGGTGATAATTAGTGAATTTTTACAGTAAATCTTAGATTTTACGTTAGAAACTCAGTGATGTTGAAAATAGACATGTCTTAAGTCGAAGGTGAATTATTGTAGGATTAGCCGTATTGTAGCACCAATTAGAAATAGAGCTCGACATGCTATAGGCAAGCTTAAGTTAGTACTGCTGATCGGTACAGTCAAGTAGGTACAATGGTCCCAATAAATTATGAATCTGATTAAATAATTGCGGTTAAAATAAGTACCTAATGCTTGCACAACCAATATATAATATACCTATAATATACCTACTAATAGTATTAGCAAACTTATTGTATTGTTTTCTTACCTTTGGTCGAAATAAATTATTTACTAGCTGCGCCCCGCGGTTTCACCCGCGGCAATTTCGGAGTTCCTGCGGGAATTTCGGGATAAAAAGTACCCTATGTCCTTCTAACGTGTAGGTATGCAAAATTTGATGGTTTTCGGTTGAGCCTTTAAAGCGTAACAGACAGACAGAGTTACTTTCGCATTTTTCATATTAGGAGGGATTATTATGTAACTTTTACTAATTATTATTGGTAAAATCTAGCTTAAACCTAACTCTGATGGTAAAGCCCGGAAAATAGTCTCATTTTCTACAAAACTTCATGTTGACGACTTAATATTATGCTGGTAGATTTACAAGTAAAACGTAGGACTTTTAGGTACTTTTACAGTAAAGTAATATATATACTATTCTATTAGTTATGGGTATAAGAAGTAAAAAATATAATGCAACATAATGAGGACGCCTGGTTGGCTGTCCATTCTGAGTTCTGACATGAATAAATAGGTAGGTGCCAAGCGTGACGCAACCCCCTGAGAAAGTGACGCATTAACTACATATTTGCTGACTATGAAGGTGTAGGTAATGGTGTGTACTTTGTGTTACAAAAATACAACGAAATGACAAAAACAATCAATGATAACTATATTTTTTGGCACCATGCAAAACCTTTTCGATAGGTAACTGTGTCTTTACAAATTGACGAAAAAATACACATTTTATATTCAACTAGTATAGTAGTAGTATATTTACTCTGAGGTAGTATTATATTATTTATCTGTGTATTCAACAATTCGACTCAGACGACCATGTTTGTGGGCAGCCCCGAGTCTAAAGGCGGC
The DNA here is from genome assembly GCA_907165275.2 of Zygaena filipendulae. Taxonomy (NCBI): domain Eukaryota; kingdom Metazoa; phylum Arthropoda; class Insecta; order Lepidoptera; family Zygaenidae; genus Zygaena; species Zygaena filipendulae. The sequence goes on from OU015649.1 coordinate 9,665,490, forward strand.
AGTTTCAGGGGGGGTAAATTACCGTCAGTTCGGAATACGGCCTCTTGTACTGAGAAGAACTGACAAGAAACTCAGCAGGGCTGTCTTTTAATAATCGTACTTATAAACTAGGAGAACAAAAAATAGTAATTGGATAGAGTAATTCACATAATATCACGTCAAACATCGCAGATACCTAAATACTACATAGGTATACGTGTCAACGCAAGCCAATAAATAATACTAGTTTTTAGCCCACCTCCAAAGTCGATGCAATCAAAATTTCAAGACTATCGATATTTTTCATCAATTCTCACATGATGTTTTAATTTTGAAATGAAAAGTTTTAACTTTTAAAATTTTTGCTTTACTAGCTTTATGTAGCGGGTTCACATATTGAGTAAAATTTGGAAGTGAGAGACTATGAACAAAACATTGTTCACAAAACCTCAGAATTTATTGTGACTTTTATAGTAGGTAGGTACCTTACCAAGATTAAGAGTTTAATTTTACCAAACAGAATGTTTCCACTTGAATCCCAACGTATGGAGCCAATTTTCTATTGCAGTATGAGAGCAGTGAAGTTGCTCTGCCAAACAGCGCGAACTTAACCTGGGATCCATTTCTGTAAGCCTTTTTAATTTCTCAACATTTAGGTACTGCAGGCGGTCGTCTTGGATGCAAATCCTCAGAAATATCGAAATCTCCATCCTTGAATCTCCTGAGCCAGTGTTTGGCAGTATCATAAGAGAGCACACCCTCACCCACTGTTGCACATAATATATTGGAAGTTGCTTCGGTCGCTTATCGCTCCAGACGATATTTATGAAGTGAGAGCAGTCGAAGTTCCCTACGAGAAATGTCCATAATTATTTTTTAGCCGTACGTGACCAGATTTAAGATAAACACAAACGTTTAAAGTATAATTGGCATGTGTAAGATATCGTGATACAAATTTCTAAAATACGATGATGATTAGTTGCGACTTGCGAGTCTTTTTAAATGGGAATTTAGGTTATGATTAGTCACGGAAAGGTTCTTTGTCAATATTACCTACACGATAAATCTTAGGTGCATATTATTATTATTGGACATTTTATATAGGTATCGTGCCAAATGATAATATTGTTACAAACCAATTAGGATTTATTTAACCTTGAAGCTGAAATGAATAAAGCTAGCGTTACGTACAGGGAGTGAGCGAAGCGAGCATTTGCAATATCATTGGGTATTAGGTATTATATGTTTATCCAGCCTACATTTGACTTGGCCTTAGGTTTCGCGTTTTTTTTTTACTTGCAAAACTCAAAAGACTGGTCTAGTCTGGTTATCAGAAAACTGAATTTGGCATACAGATCTTTTATTACCTAGATTAACACATAACATACTTTCTATCCGGAATTCACGCTGAAACTCACAATTATCGCAGGTGAAACGACGGGGACCAATTAGTTCCTAAAATGAGAAAAATATCCATTCTATAAGTTCATGAAAACAAACAAACACCTCAAAATTACTTCTAGATAAATATGTAGGTACTTTAATCATTATAAAAGATTAAAAATCAGACAGTGGATAATATATTTTTCGGCGTTATAAATGAGTAATAGGTCTACGCAATGAATCAGCGTTCGTCTTCGTGCCATTCTCAAGGTTTAAATTCTCCTGAATTAAATACTAATAAAAGTAAGCTATACCTAATATTGTATCATATTATCTGTGACTATACCAAAGAAACGTCATAAACTTTATTTGGGAAGTTAAGTCAGAGCGGATATTTTCTCGTTAGTTGCATTGAGTAATACGCATAAATAGTCACGCTTTTCGACTCGCTTGTGAATTCTACGAGCCAATGTAAATAGTTTATTAATCATTTGTAAAAGATTTCTTGGTTGTTTATATTTAACAATTATTAATTATACTAGCTGTGCCCCGCGGTTTCACCCGCGGTAATTTCGGAGTTCCCGCGGGAATTCCGGGATAAAAAGTACCCTATGTGCTTCTCTGTAGGTAGGAGAAGGCCACAGGGTACTTTTTATCCCGGAATTCCCGCGGGATCACAAAAATCCAAACATCCACACTTTCCCATTTATAATATTAGTAAGATTAATAATAAGATTAGATAGCCCTACATCACATTGTGTATTTCACGTTTTTACCAAAGATAACATAAACACAAGTACTTTTTATTTATTACAATTTATATAATGTGACTTGTCTATGCCGATATCTATTGAATGATAATATTTAATTCATTCAAATCTCAATCGTTTGCTCAATTGCCTAATCTGAAATATTTTTAATATATGTTGGTAAATTTAAAAAATATTGATAAACTCATCGAAATTAATTTTGATAAGTTCATTATTAATTTGGATGAAAAATTAATAGTGAATTTTGATGAGTGTATAGTTTTGAATGAGGTGGCCCTACAGCGGTAAGCCCGCGCGCCGCTCGCCTCCCGCCGCAGCTGCTCTGCGGCCCTCGCCGGATATATTTAGCACAGGCACGCCCGCCTTGCTGCGTCGACCCACAATCATGTCAACCACTCATGTTACCATTCAAATTTTTTACCCTTTTAGTACTACCCATTCATAATGCTTTATCGCTATCGCCGTATTTTGCCAGGCTGAAAAGTCTGCAAAATTCAATTGCAAGACGGAAAACGGTGGACATACTTTGTTTTCAAATTAGACAATAGACAATTATATTATAAAACCACGTCTGTAATGTACAGGATAGAAAATTATAATACTATAGATTCTGTCTATAGATATATGGTACCTAATAAATAGGGGAAGGTTTATTTATACAATACCTAGTAAGTAGTACTTAACTTATAAATAAAATCAAAGTGGTCTTTAAAATCCAGATACTTATCTGCTATTGAGCTTAGAGAGTTACTTGCATCACAGATAATATAATAGATACTATGCCTGCAAGCTATTAAAACATAAATAATAATAAATAGCCATTCACAACTGTCTGTCCAGGCTAATTTCGAATGTAATAATCTTTATATTTTTCATTCATGAATTTTGTCACAGGTTACTTTCATTCCTGAGTTCAGGAGGGTATGCCAAAATTCACGTAGGTGAAACAGCGTGGTACACCTACATCCTAATAGAGATAACTTTTACAATTTATAACTTACAAACTACTAACAATAACTACACCATCATACAATTACAACTATAACATAATACTTACATACTATTTACAAGTAGGTAAGTTTCTTTTCGTCACGCTCGACGGAAATATCGTTCATTTAAGTAATAAAAAACTAACACGAGGTAGGTAAAGGTAGGTCACTCTACCTGTACATACGTTTAAAGCTACTAAAGTTGTTTTGTTTAATAACAGGGACGTACCAAGGACAATGGATGGAGGGCGTGCGGCGCGGTTACGGTGTGCGAACGTCAGCACCTTTCGGGCTCGCGTCGCACTACCGCGGCGGTGTGCGGGACCGCCGCGGCTCCAACTCCTCGCTGGCGGAGGCGGCCGGTACCCCGGACCCGCTGGAGCGGCGCACCACGCGCCTCGACGAGGCCTACGGGGGGTTCGTCCTCAAAGAAAACTCCAAGGAACCTCCGGCGAGGCGAGGATCTCTCGTTGAAAAAACCAAAAGGGGACTATTTAATGTGAGTTCCTGAGATTTTTTCCACATACAATTACATTACATATTTTTAGTATTTTGAAATACTTAAATCTAAAAAATCTGTAATTTATTAGATACTTAATTTAACTTACTTAATTGTTATTAATTGTGAGTATTTAGATGTGTTTAATGTTTCTCTTTTTATTTTATTTGCAAGCCGGTAACACATACCGCTTACTTAGAAGAAGTAGTTGTAAGAAAAGTAAGTATTTTATTGTTGCAAAGACCCAAATAAGTTATATTAGAAAATTTGCCACCATGCAGGCTTTTTATTTAATACCTATCTTATACATGCGCGTGCACAGTAATAATTTACTTGGTGACCCCTCCTAAAACTAAGGGCTGAGCACGCGCCTGATCTGATACCTATACTGCCAGGGCAATTTAAAAACTTTTTCATACTTTTTAAAACATAGAATAGTTGGATAATGGATTATATGTAGGTACCAAATCAAAGAGTATTTTTTTCTAGAACAAATAACCTAAAGTAGAATAGGTGCACGTTAAAGCTCCATCCGACGCAAAAGCGTATTTGTGCCGAAGTGACTTATCAATCAGGTACCTACTTATTTAGCAATTAGGTCCATTTTATGGCGATAAAAACGTTTAATTTTTTCGAGAATGGCGGAGCTCATAATTCATTCCTGTCAAATGGGTAGTGATTCCTAAGTCGATTCCTAAGAATACCTATAGTATTGCCACCATTTTAGATTTATTTAATCAGAAATTAAATTAGCTTATTTTGCGATTTAATGCCATCGCTAACCACGAAGCTCGTTCGGTCGGTCGGTCGGTTCTTTCGACACGGTACGGTCACGTAGAAAACAATACATGAATGTATGACTATGATGTTTGGTTTATCGAAAATTATCCAATTTAATCAAAGTTTCACTTCTTACGCGAATGTAATATTACGGTGAATGGCATAAGTGCGTAAATTTTAATAAGAATGAAATTTTAAAACAGAAATCAAATTAAAAACAGAAGCAGTAGGTAAAATGAAAACCTTTGCGTCTCAATAGCAAAGTTAATGTGATAAATAATAACTTTTACACTATACCTCGTTGGCCGTAATATACCAAATATACGTTTTATACACAATATATGTATTATGAAATGACGTGCACCAGTTTTTTTTAAAGAGCATAAAATTTTTGGCACAAATGTAAGTATCTACACCACGCACATTATGGCATCCCTGCCAGAAAATATGGCACGCAATTGATTCGAACGCTTCATGTTTTCAGAGGCTTCGCAAGCAACAAAGCGCTGGCGACCTGGACAAGAAGGGCACGGCAGCCTCGTGCCGCTCCGGGGGCTCGGGGGGCTCCGCTTCCTCGTGGGTGTCCTCGGTCGAGAGTTCGCACTCGGCTATGACACACGGCTCGGCCCACACTGAATCTAATACGAGTTTCATCGTTGAGGTGGGTTATAACTAGCTTTTCTAATAGACCTTTAAACTACACACACTGCACCGGCACAATTAGCGGAACATAAAAAAGGCAGAGTGTAGAAATAATAAAGTATATACCTATTAAAACAAATAATAATAAGACATGAAGTAACAAACTGATATAAATCCTTTAACACTTTAATAAGTTTATAATTAAATTGTATTAAAAATAGATAATAATAAAGAATAAAAAACACTTTTTTTCTCTATAGAGAAAAAAAGTGTTTTTTTTTTATTTTAATTATTTTTTATAAAATTTAATCAAAAACTTCCTAAAGTCGATGTTAAAAGATCGATGTTTGTTACTTCATGTCTGAATATTATTTGTTTTAATATACACGTTATTATTTCTAAACCCTGCCTTTTTTATGTTCCGCTAATTGTGCCGGTGTGTATCCGTATTATATTGACCGATGGATAGAGAGTTTACTTGTGTACATTTCAACATAAACAACTACTACCATTGAAACCGAATCTACTGATAATGTGATTTGCATCGTAATCTGTTCACGAAAAGAGGATATCCCAAAAAAAAACATTTTCATGTAAAATGATGCCAAGACGAGACCATATGACTAGCGCTTTCAAAAAGTTATCAGATCTTATGTAGAGCCAAGCTTCTAACTCTACACGGCACACGCCTTAACTCTACAAGGCCTAACTTCACAAACTCTACACCTTAGTCAAAATATGTGGCTTGGCCATTTCGCTACTTTCACATGGGCGAAGGTGAAAAATTTATCTATTGTTCATTACTTTTCTGTTATATACCTAATAGTTATTTGTAGTAACGAAACGGCCAAGCCACATAATGTTTTGACTAAGGTGTAGAGTTTGTAAAGTTAGACCTTGTAGAGTTACGGCGTGTGGAGTTAGAAACTTCGCTCTACATAAGATCTGGAAGCAATATTACTGCAATCACTCCTTGTCATTTTAAATTGAAACTGACTTACGTAATCGCTATTTTATAAAAAAAAGGTTTATCGATAGAAGTTTAAATGTCAAAAGCTGTTTCTGTTTCAATCAACATTACTCAGAGATTTTAGCTGTCAAAACTTGTTACGTAATCGCAAAACTGTCATGTTTCCTGTTTCTCACGAAAATTGATAGAAACCAAAGTTACATAATCACCCCACTGGTAACTTTTTGAAAGTGCTAGTCATATGGTCTCGTCTTGGCACCATTTTACATGAATATGTTTTTGTTGGGATTTAATTTCTTTTTGTAAGTTTGTAAGTCAAAATTGCGGAAGTCTCATACAAACTTCCATCGCCTAATTTAAGGGGTTGGGGGATAAAAGTTACAAGTTTTATAATTTCTTTGTTTGTGTACTAATACTAGCTTATATACCAAATTACAGCTTTCTAGGACATTAAGAAATACTTACCCTAAGAACTTTGATGATCATCAGTGAGTCAGTGACGAAAGCGAGGTTTTTTAGATATCAATAAAATCTAAAGTGTGAGAGCTATGCAATTAAAACTTTATATATTTATAATTCTGCTACTGACAACATAACCCGTGAATTTTTTTATCTGATATAATCCAAACCCAAGTTATAAGGGTTAAAAAAAAACGACGAAGCGTTTCGAGAAAAGAGAGGTAGTGCTTCCGCTTCGCTTGACTCGTCTTGGCGGGGGCACTACCGTGCTCCCAGATGCTAGTACCTATGTAATAAATATTAAAACACCTAAACATCTACTTTGGTAGAACCTATAGTAACAATTAATTATTTTATATAATATTATTATAATATTACGAGACCAAAGGATTTTAGAATGGGTGACATTTTTAAAGAACTGTATCCGTTGGTGCTATTCTAATTGTAAGTTTTAATAATATCTTTTGCTAACGACAACTTAAGAAACTCTTACGAAATAAGGTCAGAGATCCCTTTTTTTACTTTTTTCGAACTTACTAGTACTTTTTTATTTAAATACCATATAGTGAATAATGAATATGGATAAAACGAGGGAGTAATGCAAGAACAGGTACAGACTGTACCTTTCCGTTTACGCAATAGGTACTTAACTCACACCTTTCGATTATAGGAGTAGGTACATAATAAAGACTGTACGGTGGGTATGATCAGAACTTCGTTAAGATAGATTGACGATCTAGTGACGATCGTAGCTTTACCTGGACGAGGGTAGTGTAAGACCACTTGTAATGAATAGGTACCCTTGAAGGAGAGAAGGAGAAACACTACATAAAGCAGATACTGAAACAATATGATTTACCTGATCTTTTTAGAATATTTTTACATGTCCATGTCCTTTCCAGGACGAACGACTGGATCCTAGTGTAACAGAGACATATACGGGTGAATGGAAAAATGATAAACGCAGTGGTTTCGGTGTTAGTGAGCGCAGTGACGGGCTTCGGTACGAAGGCGAATGGTTTGCGAACAGAAAATACGGTTACGGTGTGACCACGTTCCGGGACGGCACGCGGGAGGAAGGCAAATACAAGAACAATGTGCTAATCACGAGTCAAAAACGCAAACACATGTTCCTCATGCGCTCGGCCAAATTCCGAGAACGTGTTGATTCAGCAGTGAACGCAGCGCAACGTGCATCCAAAATAGCTTTACAAAAGGCCGACATCGCGATCTCGAGGTTTGTATTGCTTCTTAAACCAATCTATTATTACATAAAATCATAGCATCCTATTACCTACATTTAAAATCTAATTCGATTCGTTAAAAGTATGTGATTTCATAATATTCTGAATGTTTTTCAATTATTATTAATTAGCGAATAGCCCCGGAATCGCTTCGAGTTCGGTACAATATTCTTAGCTAGCTACCTACTCGTATATGTAACGTGTGGTAAAATTTGCTGCAAATATTTACAGGGCTGAAAGTATACGTTATGACAAATAGAATACCAGGAAGCAAAAAAATATTACATTAATTATTAAATAAATAAATAATTAAATTACAAGTTCGATAGTTTTTCAGAATATGAGGAAAATAAATTCATTGAAAAATCACTATAATTACATTCACAAGGTACACAATACACGTAGCTCACTTATACGTATACAAGGCATGCGCCACGCACACAGCGAGCGATAGATTAGCTGTTCAGCTCGATCGAGGTCATTGAACTTAAACGGCAAAGCGCGCCGGTGTATGTAAAGCGATTGAGCGGTGAGCACCTTCACTGGTTTTCTTGTTTTTTTTTTTTCTTTTTTTTTATGAACATATTAATAACGGTGTATACTTTCAACCATGCAAATATTTGCAGCAAATTTTACCAAATGTTATGTATTATTTCGATGCATCTTGGGTCTAATGCGAAAGCATTTAAGCGCCCAAAAATTGGTTTTTCAATGTTTACTATATGATCTTAAAATGTAGTAGTACGAGTAGTAAACTTTTTTTATGATAGTGAAAATCGAATCAAAATCCGATAAGTAGGTAGTTTTAAAAAACTAAGCAGACACACAGACAGACGAGGATAGCAACTTTGTTTTACATGTAGGTATTATACCTACATTGTATTGTATCTGTGCCCTATCTGTGCCCCGCGGTTTCAACCGCGTGAGTTTCGGAATTCCCGCAAGAACTCCAAATTAGCCTATTTCACTCCTTATAAGATCAACTAATTAACAGTGAAAGTTCCGCCAAAATCGATCCAACCGTTTTGGAGATTCACCCGCGTGAATTTCGGAACTCCTGCAGGAACTCCAAACTTATTTTATTCTTCTTCTCCTCACAATAACAAACACAACAAAAAATAATTAGGGAAATTGCTCCAGCCGATGACGCGTGATGCCGTGACCAAGGGAAATAGGGATTCATTTATATATATGTAGATTATAGGTATATGAAGGAGATTTTGAATATGGGTGTTTTGTACCGACGACGTACGTGTTTTTGCCTTATTGTCCTCTGGTTTGGGACTATATATAGTTTGAAAAACTGTTTTCCACGGGGTTTCACCTATGTTCCACTCTTTTTCCCCTCGATTGAATTTTTAAAAACTCCAAAATACATGTGCCGTCACTAGGAAAACCCAAATACCAATTCCATTACTATAATATAATTACTCTAACTTCAAAATTACATTTCAGCTACTTTACTTAGTTTCTTAGTTTTGAAACAACAATCTTATCGCAAATGTTCTTTTTTCAGAACCGCTGTAGCCCGGAGTAAAGCAGAACAAGCCGATGAATCAGCGGACCAAGCAAAAGAAGACTGTGATATAGCACAATTGACTGCAAAGCAATTCGCTCCTGACTTTAAGCATCCTGGATTTGACCGAATAGGATTAAGAGAAAAATATAGACAAAAAACATATGAAACGCAACAGGCTATGACACCTGTTTCACAAGAATCTGAAAAGATCTTGGATGGAAAGAGCATTCCAAATCATGTCCCTCCGACACATACACAACTGCCTCAAAATAATAAAATTCCTAATGCCGTACCCCCCAGGCGGCCGTCAACTCAGTACCCTAAAGTACCACCAGTAGACCCAAGACTCACTAATAATATCAGTTATATGGCTGACGACAGAAAAACTGGACCATCATATGACTCATATAATAATAGTCAAGACAACTGGGGTACGTCACATTCTCAATCATATGTTCCGGATAATCAAAAATCCTATATGGCTAATGAACTTGGGACTTACAGTCAAATTCCGAGTGGACATCAACCGCCTCCTACTCCTTCGAATCGAATGAACAGACAGGATGCATTGCAGCACCAGCAAAGTATTGACCAAGGTAACCATCAGCAATATTATAACCAAAACCGAAGAGAATCCACCACTATGAGGCCTACACCAGCACCACAAAGACCTACGCAGCAAGAGTGGGTGTCATCACAGGGAGGTATTCGAAGGCAAAGTGTTCTAAGTCAGCCCAGACTAGATTTACAAGAAAATGCTTATGTCGATAACAATCTTTACGGACGAAATGACCACCGCGCTGGCACCGTGCACTCAGAAACACATCTGAACCAAAACATGCCATCAGACCCACAAAACTATAGACAAACTGTGGATCCCCAGGGTTACAAGCAGCCGACCGATCAACAAGCATATCGACAGAATCCCGATCCACAACAAATGTATCGTCAAGGCACGAATGATCAACAAGGGCAATATAGGCCACCCTCTGGAACAACAGAAGACATAGCTAACAATTCTCGCCCGCCAGGATCTCGGCCATCGATAGATTATTTCGATCACTATAAAAGGCCGCCGAGTCGAGATTCCAGTGTAGATCGATATGGAAGACGATCGCGTCAGCCGTCAGTGGAGGCTGCTCCAGTGAGCGGCAACTCGCGGAGCGGATCAGTGGCCCCGCAACCGATGGCATCGTCGCGCCCAACCTCTCGGGCGGCTACTCCTGCAGGAAACGGCCACCTGGCGAGCGGCCGCGGATCGATAGCGCGTGCTGGCTCGCGAGAGCCGGCGCCGTTCGAAGATTCTCTCATAAGAAAACGAACGCTAGGACAAGAAATTACCCCATCTCCATATCAGCCAAAGCGAACAGAGAGCCTATATGTAGCACCCAACCCCACACCACCACCGCCAGCGCCGATGGGAGGCGGAGGGCGAAAGGTATGTTCAAGATATTTTATTCTATTTAGAATTTTCGCCAAAAAGTAATGTAAGAAATGTAGCAAGTAGAGGTTGATATCCCCCACCGTTAACATGCATGCATGATATGTCGTGGCGACATCTAAGAATTGGCCAATGGGCATGTTGACTAATTTTTATTTTTTAGTCCGTCTTGTAGATTATTAAAAAATATTAGACACGTATTTTTTCTTTTTTTACGTAATCAAAAAATAACGGCGATATATTGAGTTGAAATTTCGCGTGACGTCACTATTCTGACAGTTTGTATGGCGGTTTTGTGGTTAGTGACGTCACGACCTCCTCATCCTAAACTTTAATGCGCTTTATCTCTGTATATTTTAATTTATTTAAAAAAGCAAAAAAATACGTGTCTATTGTTTTTTTATTTTCTAACTGACGGATTAATTAGAATTTTGATTTTAAATAGAAGTCAACATCCCTATTCATTATGTAGCAAGCCATTTCATGAAATGATGACATTTCATGGACACTTTGATCCTTTGGCTTGAAATATTTTATTCTCCTACATTTAAATTCACATTTACATTTAAATTACATTTGCATTACAATTACATTTACATTTAAATTAATTAAATTTAAATTCGTTCATCTTCCAATAGCATTTTGATCCGTATATCATTGAGTAAAACTTAGTATTAATAAACCAGGACTAAGGAAAGAGTAAGCTACTCAGTTAATCTCAGATTATCTAGTCTGGGTTTAATTTCGATTAAAGATTGGCCTACGTGATTTTTATTAGTAAGAATGTACTCTACTCGGAATCTGCGAGACGCAAAAACTAAAGTTCCCACCGAGTGTTTCACGACACTTTTTTAAGTTGTGTTGGTGAATAATAATTGGACGCAGATAAGCAATAACATGTTAACCCTCTAAATTAAGTTATTGATTCAGAACGATTTATTGAGAGTTAGAAAACGTTTTTTAATTAAGTGTTTACCTTATTACATTGTTTAAATATGTAACTAAATATTAAATAGAAAAAATGTTGACACAAAATGGCGTTATAATTTTAAAACACAATTTACTCAAAAATTTTCCAGTGTGGGTTAACACACTATTGCTTATCTATGTCCAATTATTGATTAGGTGGTGTATACCACCCCGTAAAATTTTTTATGTTGTGTCACTGAATAATAGTTTATTTTATTGTTATTTATTTTTTATTTTACTTATTTATTTTATAACTAGCTGTGCCCCGCGGTTTCACCTGCATGAAAGGTTTTTATACAACAACTTTTTTTTCCTGACATTCGATTTCAATGAAACAAAGCCTATATGTAGCTCCAGGCTAAGCTTAATCTATCTGTCAAAACTGCATGACAATCGGTTCAGTAGATGCGGAGATTATCGCGAACAGACAGACAGACAGGAAAGAATTTTAAAAACTTTTTTTTGGCTTGGTTACTCTTCTTTTATCACCTCTCTCAATTTTAGGTAAAAATATTCAATGTACAGAATCGCGGATTCTACTCTTTTATTATAGTAATAGATAGATGTTGATCGAACGGTAGAATACTACAGGACAAAATAAAACAAAAATCAAATCTATATCAGACATGTGGTAAATATAGCTGCAATTATTTACAGGGTTGAAGGTATACACCGTTATAAACATGTTCATAAAAGAAAAAAGATAATAAAAAAAAACTAACAAAAAACAAAATAAATCAATCAAAGAGAAAGCCTGTAAAGGCGCTCGCCGCTCAATCGCGTTACACACACATAGCCGCGCGCTGGTATCTTCAGGTCAATGACCTCGGTCGCGCTGACCAGCTGATGCAACGCTCGCTGAGTGCGTGGCGCGTGCCTTGCATACGTTAATACGTACCCTACACTACGAGCGAGCTACGTGTATTGTCTACCTTGTGAATGCAATTGTAATGTATTTTCATTGAATTTATTTTTCTCATATTCAGAAAAACTACCGAATATAATAGTATTTTTTCGCTTATCCTGTTTGTTATAGTTATAACGTATACTTTGAACCCTGTAAATATTTGCAGCTAATTTTACCATATGTTACATAAATAAAAATGAATCGCCGACATGTAATGCGATCGCATAACTTCCAAACGAGGCTGCACCAAACTGGATGACTCTTTTTTTTGGTGTTCTTTTTTGTCAGGACAAGGTTTGTGTAAAAGAAGTTTGGAGTTCCTGCAAGAATTCCGAAACTCACGCGGGTGAATCTCCGAAACGGTTGGACCGATTTTGACGAAACTTTCACTGCTAAATAAAAAGCTTATAACTTATAAGGGGTTAATTAGGTTGGAGTTCGCTGCGGGAATTCTGAAACTCTCGCGGAAACCGCAGGGCACAGCCAGTATATTATATTTGACGGTTTTGTTTTGGTAAATTTTTTCCGGAATAGCGCAACTTGTCAAGGCAAAGTTACCGTTTTCGTAATATAGTTTTGAATCCTACAAGTAAATTTAATTTAAATATAAGCATAGTAAATGATATAATATAGCGTAGGTAGTATATTTTATCGACTTTAAAGCATTCTATAATTAACTAGCTGTCCCGCGCGGTTTCACCCACGATAATTTCGAAGTTCCCGCGGAATTGTTCCACACAAACTTGGCAACCCCTTTTCATCCCCTTAGGGGATGAATTTTCCAAAATCCTTTCTTATCAGATGCCTACGTCATACAAAGAACGCACCCTCCAAGTTTCAGGTCACTACGATCAGCGGTTGTGCGTTGATCCATCAGTCATTCAGGACAAAGCCTTTTTCATATATAGATTAAGATTATACTAGCTGTTCTCCACGGTTTCACTCACGTTAATTTCTGAGATACTGCGGAAATTCCTGGCTTAAAAGTACACTATATCCTTCTCTGTGCCCTGACAATGTCCATGCAAAATTTCATGATGATCTGTTGAGTAGCTAAGGTGGGAGCGTAAATTATTATCCTTATATTTCAACCAATCTACGCAAAACCTTGACAAATTATTGTATACCTAAACCTTCCTCATGAATCACTATTTACAAATCCGTTCAGAAGTTTTTGAGTTCATCGCGTGCAGACAGACAGACAGACAGACGCGACGGAGGACTTTGTTTTATAATATGTAGTGAGATGGTGTTTCAAAATAAAAACGTTTTCGAGACACCGTAAGTACCCACCTAATTAAAAATTAGGGACTGATCGTAACAGATTTTTCAGCTGAAACCGAACTTTCAGTCATGGTCTTAGTTTCGACCAAAAACGAAACCGAAACTTACTTAAACATACTAAAAATTTTGTATTTGTATACTGAAATCTAGTTTATTTTTCACACATACCTCCGTATATACTATATATACAGAAAAAGGGTAGGTAGTAGAAAAAATAAAAATCATAATTATGATAAACATGTAAAAAAATTTACTATTGGAAATAAAATTAATATTTACTATTTAAACATTAATAATTAGATAGGTGGTTCTATTTTCTTTGGTGGCGATCTCAACTGAGCCGGCGGCACGGCGGGCGTCAATGATTTTGTCGCGATGCGCGAAATTAGCTCAACGAACCGAATTTAATTTAAAAACTGTAATTAAAATAAATAATAATAATAATTTATATTTAAAATAAAGTTTTTATTTAAAGTTAAATATTTTGGTAATTTACTTGCTTTTGAGAGCATAATATATAATTTAAAAAACACGTTTTGATAAATTGAGTCTAGTGCCAACTAGTGCATAATATAGCTGCTACGCTATAACATTTCTACAATAACTTTCAATTACAACAACTACAATCAATACAATAACTTTTTCTTTTTGGCTAGTGGCTACGCAATACCTACGCATTTTTGAGACTATATAATATACGTAGCAATGTGTAGCACATCTCAGACATCTACGCAGCGCAGCGTAGAGCTACTACGTAGATCTTGTGAATCATAAAGTATCTAATCTCTAATCTCTATTTAGGTATCAAAAAACATTCAAAGACCATGAACGTCACATAGGGAATACTAAAGTGTCTGTTACTTTAACACTCGCGATCTTGTCTAAATCTATAACCCAAATTTGGTACAAAAATATAGACATAGGTACTTAATTACAAACTAAAACAATACTCAAAAATTTTATAAGTTAAGCGCATCTTAATAATACATTTCAATTAAAAATGTAGTATAAATGTTGTACTTTATAGAAGTGACAATTTTATAGAAGTAACAATTGCGAGTCTCTATATTGGTTGTTGTTAATTTCAAACGAAGGGTGCCAACCCTTGTCACACCCTATAAGCTGATTGTAGCATAAAATTTAGAATCACATAAATACAGAAAAAAATTTAAGGAAGTAGATAAATCTGTCAAAAATTAACATACGTTACGTATAGTTAGGTGATGTATATAATTTGCATTTGTAGATGATGAGATATTCTGCAATGTGTATTTAGATCTATGTAGGTAGGTGGATGCGTGCAAGTAGGCGGCAGGCGCGGGAGCTCCGGTCGCGACTCAGCCCGTTCTATTTCTATATTGAGAGACAGTCGCTTGCTGCCAGTTTCCGCGCAACACGTTTTTGCGAGACACCTATGTATATTTATAACAAAGAATATTTCTTGTACAATACAAAGAAGTATTTCAAAAACTGTCTTCATTAAAACTTAAATAAGTGTTGTAGAAATCAGTGAAATGATACACTATATTGTACTAATAGTGCAATTTATGGTTTATAAGTGACCTTGAAACACAAAATAATGAAGTTTGATTAAAAACAAATTAAATAGATTAGCATAACGTTTCATCGTACAAAATAGGTTAACAATGTGGTACCAAGGGGATGACGATGAAGATGAGGACCTTATGTGTTCGCCGGCGATACTCGCTAGGCGGGCTTCGGAGAGCTGGATAAACGTGCCTCCTGTGGAGGTATATTATACGTTTCAATTACAAATTTTAACATCTCTAGAAATCATCTAAAGCTCCGATTTCATCGTGTGTCATCAGATGTTAAGCACGCCACAGACGCTGCAGCGCAAAAAGTCGCTACCGGACGTGGCGACAATGCCCCGCTTGCCGGACGGCGGAGGCATGTCCCGAGAAGAAGTGTCAGCTCTGGGCTCAGCGCGGCGAGAGGAGGTCCGACGCATACACGATGAATCTGAGAAACTAAGGGCTAATCCTCTGCTCTACTTGGTCAGTCCGCAAGTCAAGGTGAGGCACACTCGTAATTATTTTTTATTTATTCAAATCCGATTACTTTGCATGCGGTGACTAATGTACACCTGTGATGTGATCGCAGGACTGGTTCTCCCGGCAGCAGCTGGTGATTCTCGTGCTCTTCATAAACATCTCTCTGGGCATCATGTTCTTCAAGCTGCTCACGTAGCCTAGGCCTGCGGCGCAACCGCGCCCGCCTTATCTACGTTGAATTTTACATTTACATTTTTTGTAAATAGATAATAGTACTTAATCGTCTTTTTCAAAATAGCCAAAATTTTAATAATTTTATTTTAATTTTTTTCAATAGGTATCTTTACGAATGTTTTTACCTGGTCCTTATTTTGATATAAAAAATCCAAATAAATACCTATATTTAGTTATGTATTTTACTTAAGACAATATGACTTCAGTTTGCTTGTGTACCTGCCTTCTATTATACTTGACGCCGAGTAGACATAATAAGTATGCAATATTGACAAGGATTATAGATAAGTGCTACAAGGAGCTATGCTCCTACTCCACCAACCTCGACATGATAATATAACGATTATTTTGTGAAAGTGATCTAATAAAGTGTCCAGTTAGTGGGAAATTCAAGTGTACGATCCACGAAATAAATTTGCATAAGTATTCCAGGTTTTATTTACCAACGCGTCTATACTTCATTGTAGAGTTACCCACGTACAATTTTTTACTGATTTTAGAAGCGTTTTATATTATATTATATCTATATAATTTATAAACCATTTTTATAAATCGTATAGATACAACTTACCAAAGAGGAACAAAACCATATTTTAAAAATTGTACGTCGTTAATTAAAATACGTTTCGTAAATAGATTTAACTAAGTATTAAGAAGCAGAAACCTGCGACTTTATAAAAATTACCATTTTTCTACAGTAAGTTATTTTCAAGTCTTAATTGTTATTTTAAACTTCACAAACAATATAAAATTACAAAATAATGTATAAGGACGTAGATTTGTTTTTGGTCCTACCCAATGACGTAAGGGAAACGCTCTTAAACTTCAAATTTATTATTTAGTAGGTACCTAACTTAATTGGCTTCAACAGCTGTAGTAATGTGGTGCTTTTCCTTACAATGTGCCCTTTATGTAAGTAAGATGATAATTAAAATTATACTATTTATATTTAATGACTAAGTTATCATAAAATATTTATTAAATGTTGTATCCACGGTTTGAACTTTACGTACCTACCTACTATGTCATAGCAGATATGAAATGTACCAATTTCGTAAGCAAACGTGATTTAAAAGCACAATTTTTTAATAGAAAATATTGCAGAATATTATGTATTTGAATGTGTAAATAATTAAATATTTAAATTGTTTACATAATGTTAAAATTTATTTAAATAGATAGAATAATACGTTTATGTCCTTATAGTAGGTAAGTATTCTTTGCGAATGTGTATACCTATCTTTGTACGATTTTAAATAATAGTTTGATATTTGAATGTTATTGAGGCTAATGTCATTATTAGCTCTAGTTTCCAAATATTTGATACTTATCTATGATAAAATATTTTATCGTCATCGTAAGTTGCTGTCATGCGGGGCAAGTCCGACCATCCCATAATTAATTTTTCACTTTTGTCGTTGGGTATTACGTGATAATTTACCTTTGATTAACTACTCAAACTACATCATACACACACACCACACACACATCTTAAATTGTGTATTATAAACTCTTGCATAAGCTGTGTTTAATGATGCGTTATTCTTTCTGCTCATTGGAAGTGTTTAATAAATTAAGATAGGTAGGACTTGCCCACGGCCGGACTTGCACCATCTTCCTTACTTAAATCTTGAAGTTCTTTCACAAACACGGTAAAGAAAAGGAAATAAGAAGACATACCTACCTAATGAATTTTTGCTATATTTTCTTTTCTGAACTATTGAAAATATTTTACCATTGATAGCTAGTAGATACCTATTAGGTAAATAACTTCGAGATTTTTAAAAGTACCTAATGAAACATTCGAAATCGTTTTTATATAGTGAATCCCTATATACATATAGATAAAATTATAAAGTCAATTCTTCTAACTGAAATTTTGTATAGGTAATAAACATTGTATTTATATAGAGTGCGCACTGCGCATGGGAAGCGTGCGATTGAGACTGTTCTAAGTACATAAACAACGAAAGTTGTAGGGAAAGTAAATGTTATAAGTTGTATGAAAAATTATAAGACAGTTTTCACATTTTCATTATTGTATTTAAAAGTTGTTATTTTTAAGAAATTTTAATATCTAGGTACTTGTATCAGTTTTATTTACGTTTCACAAATAAAATATTTTATAAAAATACAACGATTCTTACTCTTAACGTTATACCTACCTATCTACTTGAGGTGAGGGTCAAAATTCAATAAATAATCTACGATCGTCGCAAGGAGAGTAGCTAAGTTCTTATGGGAAAAATTCGAAAGCCGGAAATGACAAAAAAACTGCCATGGTCCGTTCATACCGACAAACCTACAGAGTTTGTCTTTAAAAATAACAAAATACTGATTTAATCCAAAAGACAAAAATACTCGTAATATTATTATTAGTTTGTGCTATCGCCTACCGCCTACCACTAATCGGTTTGAATTCGGTGGCAAGCCCGCTTGTGTCTGCCCACTTGGGTTGTTCTGCTCACGACGACAAGCTCGTAGCGGGAATGGCCGTATAGTCTATGTACCTACCCACTCTCTATTTGGCTTGTCACCGACTTCAAATCGATCAGTATTACGAGTATTACGAGTAGTATTATCAGTATCGATATTACGAGTACTTTTGTCTTTTGGATTAATTAAATCGGTATTTTGTTATTTTTAACTTTTTAGTAAGTATACGGTATACCTAGTGGCTAAAAAAAATTCCAGATCGGTCCAATCTGAACCTGTGAAATTCGTATCTAATCATCTATTATTGAGTTGTTCCGATGACCATCCGTGGTCTTCATCATTAGTTCCACTTCTTCAAAGTTTGCTTCCACTCGAAAGTTCTGAAGTAGGTAATAAACATAAAAAAGTCGAGCTGAGAACCTCCTCCTTTTTGGGAAATCGGTTATAAAGTAAACCGATGGGTTACACTCGCCTCACTTCTGGTAGAACTGGGCAGAACAATGGATAGAACTGGATGAAACAGACCGAATATTTTAATATCTTTTCCGTAAGCACTGCAATCAATGATATTTAATACATAGAATGTCATTGACTACAATCATAGAAATCTGTGGTGCAAACTCTTGTCTATAGTAATCTACTATAGTAACATACTAGGATAACGCTTCAGCCTTCCTTTTCTTAAAGTCAATAAAAAAAAACATCAATAGGAACTGTACCTACCGCTAACAGTTAAACACGTAATTGAACTGTATCTTTATTAAACGCCCATATTGTAATGTACTTCATATTCGTAAGTATAGAGTATAGGTACCCAGATTAATTAGATTAAGCCACATGTCCTCATACGGCTTCTGCCATAGTAAGTAGCATGAACCATGTACCGGAACAGAGTACAAGTGGACGCACGTTTTTCGCTCCGTGTCCTCATTTATAACACGGATAGTGCGTGAACTACGGAACGGAAAAGTATCAGGAAGACATGGTGGAAACCACCAAACAAACATCTGAGCCAAGTGATCAACGACATTTACCGGTACCTTTAGAAATGTATTTCTCAGGTTTTTACGTTAAAATCCATTTTATCTTTATATCTACGCTTAAGTAATTCGATCTATAGTATTTACACAGACTGACTGACTGCTTCATTAAACCACAGGCCCAACCTGCCAAATGGATTGAAATATTTCAAGACTCGCTGTTTCAATCGCCTAAACTAATCCACTTCCAAATAAATAATTTTAAGGAGAAGGAAACAAACGATGATGCCATCGATTTGGACGACTTGCTGCCTAAAATTGGCGAATTTGGCCTGTATCAGAAATTATTGTTATGGCTTGTGTGCCTGCCGGCCTGCCTGCCGTGCGGTTTCTGCGCCTTCAACCAGTTGTTCATGACGGATGTTCCCGCCTACTGGTGTAAAGTACCGGACTTATTGCACATGAATCTAACACAACAGGATCGTAAAATGCTTGCGATTCCACACAGTGTAAGTTAAAAACATGAACTAACAGTGAGTCGTGATCCTACATACTATTTTCGTGATTTTGTGTAATGTAAATAACTTTAATAATTATCATAAGTATGTAATAGGTAATTATTCAGTTCCTTCCTACACTCTAGAGTTAGTATATATAGGTAGGTATGTCTACAAATACAAGGGTCACACTGAAAGTTTTTAGAATGAGCCGGTTAGAGATTGCGCCTGTAAAAAAAAAGTTGTTGCAATAAACAACTCGGGAGTCTAAAGGTGCAAAGCTTTCGTCTGTCACTTATTTTTACAAATTGAAAAGTGCGTGTCGCGACGGGCGAGTTGAGCAAGTCAACATGAGGTCAATGAGTGAAAATTTTTGTTCTATGAATTACTATGATTTTCGTTGTGGTGTTAGTCAACAACAAAGATATCAAAAGATATGATAGATTTCGAGTGGTATTTAGTATTGAAGCCCCATCCCTAACAACTATTAATAACTATTTTAATGAGTTTAAGCGGGGTCGTGGCAATCTTAGTAACAATCCAAGAGCTTCACCGGCGACAGTAGAAGATAATGTCAGTGTGGGACGTGGGTCAAAGATAATCGAAGTTGATAAACGAACCAGCTATCAACAGATTGGTATAAAAACTGTAGAAGAGTCCCCCAATAAGAGTGGACTCGTTGCTTTTCCCAGTGGTGCCATTGACGGTACAGTGGTGGTATTGACGTATACAAGCAAATGGAGAGTAGATACTTCAAAAACACTAAAGATGTTATCAGCTTTGTATATTGAGTTGTTTTTATATTCTAAAAACTTTCAGTTTGCCCCATGTGTTCTAAGTTTTGCTACGTTTTACCTATTTCTTATAATTTGGTCAACTACTAGATACATAAGTATGATTGTAGGCACCCTTAAGACCAATAACTTTAAAAAAAGCAACAGTTTTTTTTAGAAAACGTGACTTGAGCCGGCCGTCGTCAAGCGGCTACTTACCGCATGTTTACTAGAACTACAATAGGTATTAGGTATACCTAAGATTTTTTGTAATCATACAATTCGCAAATATTTTAGCAAAATGACAATACCACTTACGAAAAATGTTTACGATACAATGTAAATTGGTCGGCATTAATACGAGACGGCCTACCATTAGAAGCCAACAGAAGCTGGACAACAGAAGCTTGTTCTGATGGCTACGAGTACGATACGTCGGAAGTTTTATCTTCTGTTGTGATCGACGTAAGTTCATGACTTAGCTTATAGCTACTACCTGTATACCTTATTGATATAGGTATTCTTTTTTTGTGTAGTAGGTACATAATATACGATAATACTCTTAAGTAGATTAAAGACGGGAAGTGCATCATGTACCACCCATACGTTTTAATTTTTAGTTATTTTTAACTGCTTATGTTAACAACTTTTTTTTTTCAGTTTGATCTTGTTTGTACTTACGACATCTACCCAACGCTAGGTTTGGTAGCTTTAAATGTTGGAGGACCAATAGGAGTATACAGTTTCGGACTTTTGAACGATCGCATAGGGCGTAAAAAGTCATTCTTTGCTTGCCTCACAACATTGCTGGTGGGTAGTATAATGACAGCATATGCCCATCAATACTGGTTCTGGTTGTTAGCCAGGGGCATAGTTGGTTTAACTATTCCTGCTGTATACCAGATTCCGTTTATCATTTGTGAGTATGTAAATGTATCCTTAAAAACAGTTTCTTATCACCATTTTTGAGTTAAATAATCAATTAATTGAAACCTTTTCCAGCCCTTGAATTAGCAGGACCTAATTTCAGATCGTTTGTGACGGTAATGACATGCATATTTTACACTTTGGGCCTGATATTACTTTCTATAGTCACTTATTTTTTAAGAGACTGGAGATCTCTCGCCTTAGCCACGTCGGTTCCGTTTTTCTTCTATTATTTGTACTGGTTCGTATTGCCAGAGTCTCCACGTTGGTTACTAATGAAAGAACGGCTTGAAGAAGCCAACAAAATTCTGAAAACAATTGCCAGAATTAATGGAAAACAATTACCCGAAGAATTTACAATGAAACTTCAAAAACAGGTATTGAGGCAAAAAGAAAGAGGAGCTAAAGAGGCAAAATCAGCTAGCGTTTTTGCGCTATGTCGTACACCCAATATGCGACTTAAAACCTGCCTCATAACTCTGAACTGGTGTGCTTCGGAAATGGTTTATGTAGGGCTAAGTTACTATGGTCCAGCAATCGGAAATAATCAATACATAAGCTTTTTCTTATCATCGGCTGTAGAAATACCAAGTTATTTAGTTTGTTGGATACTTATGGATCGGGTTGGCAGGCGATGGCCGCTATGTCTCTCCATGGTCATAAGTGGAATTTTTTGTATCGTCACAGTGTTACTACCCGATGGTATGATATAATTACGTGTAGCGTTAATTTATGTAAGAGATAAGGCACAATGGGCGACTATATTAATATCATTATAGTAATAAATATATTTCTATTAAGTATAAAACAGTCAATCATAAAATCCAGCAAATCTTTAAAACTATTTTGCTCACTATATACATACCTATTATATTCCACCATTATTTTAATTACCAACACGATCTACCTTGAACTCAAGGAGTATCTAGTCGCCTGCATGTAGCTTTGTTTCTTATTCCTAATAAAATTCCAGGAAAATTCCTAATAAACCCTTTTTTTAGATGCTGAAACCGAAACTCTTATATTATACCTTATATCTAAATGCTTTATATCGGCTTCCTTTCTAATAATTTATCCGTATGCTGGAGAGTTATATCCCACGGAACTGCGGGGCATCGGCATTGGCACATCGGCATACATAGGTGGCTTGGGCTTGATTATAATACCTTTTGTAAACTACCTGGTAAGATCATCACAATCATGTTTAAAATTTTTGAATAAAGGTTAACTAGTTAGTAGATCTTTGAATTTGTGAGAAGAGAGTAGATTTTCTACCTAATCGTAGGCGAAGATGGTTTAAGCTGGTTTTGGGACCAACCACATTTAGCTCTGTTCAGCTGTTGTCCATAGAAAACAACTATTTTGTTTGGAGATACGTACGCATGTACCTATCTATTCAGCTTTCCGCATGTATTTAGTTAGGGCTATTATGTAACTTTGTTGCTATCATATTTCAGTTTCAATAAGAAAAATAGCGATTTTGTGATTAATTAATCATGTTTAAATAGCCTTAACTTTTGAAGTATATTAATTTTGGTCAATTGCTAGATATTGTAGATGTCAAAACGTGCATATTGTAATCGCAAAACCACTATGTTTTTGAGTGCAACCGAAAAATGATAGAAATAAAAGTTACTTAATAGCCCCTCAGGTATAAAATGAGGACAAATGTGTTTTTATCATGCGAGTGCTATAGATAGAGTTCAACGCTGTTCCGCCGCAA
The DNA here is from genome assembly GCA_907165275.2 of Zygaena filipendulae. NCBI lineage: Eukaryota > Metazoa > Arthropoda > Insecta > Lepidoptera > Zygaenidae > Zygaena > Zygaena filipendulae. Next base: position 9,688,910 of record OU015649.1, read on the forward strand.
TCCGCTACGTTCCACCACGTTCTGTGCGACTGTGCCACATTCAACGCTGTTCCGTTGCGTTCGGCACCGAACGCTGTAAACGGTTCCTGTACAGTTTCTGGATAGATTTGATAGATCTTACAAGCTGTGCGCGGCTGATAGAAGCAGAACTGTATAGCTGTGACCAAAATCGTTCAGCGAAACGCGAATGGAGCTGAATAAAATATGTAGTTAGTCCCTTAAGCATAACATTACCACACATGGTTAGCATAGGTACCTACGCTTAATGCTTCATGCACCAAGGATCAATACAATGTTTAGTTTAACTTCTCTAAAATTTGAAAGTTTTGCCTTGATTCTTTGTCGAATCCAATTTACAGTACGACACTTGAATACATTCGTTAGGTAGGTATCTACTTAAATTTTATTTTGTGCAGGGATCTAGCAATCTAGTACTTCCATTAGTTGTAATGGGTGCAGTGTCAGTAGTAGGGGGATTAACTGCACTACGTTTGCCGGAAACACTTCATTGTCCGTTACCACAAACTGCAGAAGAAGGAGAACAATTTGGAAAAGATTGGAGTTATGAGGATTGCTTTACGTGTGGTGGACAAAGGTGAAAAATGTTTTCCAGCGTTTTTTTTTATTAGCACGTACATACTTAAGTTTTTGTTAGATCTTACACGCAAGCAGTAGGTAAGTAAGATTTATGAACCTACCAACTAAAATAGCAAAACTTATTGGCCCATCCCTACTAATATTATAAATGCTAAAAGTTACTGTCAATTCAGATACTCTCAATATGAGGCACTTAAATTTTATTAATGGACTTTTTTATCCATCCTGTTTATTCTAAAAATTTCATGGTGCCACCAAATTCCCCCTCCCCCCCGCGCCTCAACTAAATCCTGGATCCGCGCCTGACTTTGGGGGTTCCTGCGGGATTTCCGACACTCACACGGGTGAAACCGCGGGGCACAGCTAGATTCTAATAAAACATTTCGATTATAATAAAATATTATAATAGAAAAAAAGCACTATAATATATATACTGTCAAGATGGTACTTAACATTTTGCCTTAAAACCGGCAACTTTTATTGTACCTAAGTATTTGTCAATAGGCTCATACTGTATTGAACAAAGTTTTAATGTTTTTTAGTGTAGGCCTGTAGAAAAACAGTTATTGTTCGTACAGACATAACTCATCATCATCATCAGTACTCATCCGCTCATATTCAGCTAGTGACGATCATGCATGTACCATGTTTCTTACTTTGCAGAAGGATTACCGCTGCAGAATCATATCAAGACTTAGATCAATTAGAACTACAACAAGCACCAATAACAGAACTTGAGGATGATGTACCTGAAATAACGTCTGTACGGCGTAACTCGATGCGCAAACTAGTACGCCAAGCCAGTGTAGTGGAAACACAAAGGGATAAGGAAGGAAACTTAAAAATGACTTATTGGTTTTAGTCGTAAGAAAGATGTTTGAGTTGATGTTGATAAAGATAGGTAAACGGCAGTGGCCAACAACAACCAACACCATTTAGAAACTGATTTTCGATCCCTAATAATGAAACGAACGGTCATTAAATAACATAATAATAATTATAATATTAAATAATTATATAACTATCTTGTGGCAATTTCATCATTTAGGGACTGTGGCACCCCGAGGTTATGTATCAATAAGTACAGTGGTATCTTGGCGCATGCTCCACAGCCCTGACACCACTAGTCCAAAAAAAGACTCCTCCTCGAGGGGTCAATGTTCTCCTCAGAATGATGACAATGCGTCGGAAGTCGGAACACTCGACGCATCGCCATCCTTTCTTGGGGACCCCGTGTGAGTGGGCGTCGGACAGCTCCATGCCTGACGTTCAAGACCCCCTGCGAAGGTTCAGGTCTGTGACCCCGCCACGCACCACAAGAAGAGGACAGCGATTTGGGACATCATCACTCTCCCTCCCCCGCAGTACCTCCACGCCGCCATTCACCGGTGGCGGCCCCGTCGAGGTTTTGAAGGCCACTCCCCTCCGCAGCCTCCATCTCTCAGCCACGATGCTCCCCAGGAGGCCCGCGACCCGCCTCAGTCGCGTCGCCGTCCCGACGGGCGACGACAGCACTAGTGACGTTACCTACTTGGGCCGCCTCATCATGCGCGGGTTTCACAGTGCAGTGGTATCTACTTCTACCCCAGCGCACTTCAAATCGCTAAGCGAGTGGAACTGATGGCAATAGCCAGTATCCTCCTCCTGTAGCTCCTGTAGAATATTTAGTACTAGCTGGTCTCCCACGGTTTCACCTCCGTCAATTTCGAAGTTTAAAGGATCTCTTTATACCAAGGCTAGCTGACCCCCGCGGTTTCACTCGCGGTAATTTTGGAGTACTCGCGGGAATTCCGGGATAAAAAGTACCCTATGTCACTCAGGATCACTTTGGATTCCTACAAGTAAAAGAATTTTCAAAATCGGTTCAGTAGATCCAGAGATTATAACCTCACAAACTCCGGTACTTTTTATCCCGGATTCCCGCGGGAATCACGGGATAAAAAGTACCCTATGTCACTCAGGATAACTGCAGCTTTTTTAATATGAAAGAATTTTTAAAATCAGTTCAGTAGATGTAGATCCAGAAATTACCGCCTGCAAACTCACAAACTCACGAATTCACTTAATCCGGAGTTCCCGCGGGAATTCTGGAGTAAAAGTACCCTATATCACTCTGGATCACTGTTGCTCCCTATAGTGAAAGAATTTTCAAAATTGGTTCAGTAAATCCAGAGATTATAACCTTACAAACTCCGGAATTCCCGCGGGAATTCAGGGATAAAAAGTACCCAATGTCACACAAGATCACTACAGCTTATTAAAAGTGAAATAATTTTCAAAATCGGTTCCGTAGATCCAGAGATTACCCCCTGCAACCTCATAAACTCCCGCGGGAATTCCGGGATAAAACAGTAGATTGTATCACAAGGTATTAAAAATTGTATTTTTAGGGCGAGGGCGTTATTTTGAATCCAGACCGGGGTGAAGGATTCTAGAGTAGATTGAGTAGATAGAGTAGATAGAAAGATAGAGATAGAGGTATATAGAATCCTGAACGGAGAGAGGGATTCAAAGGAAATCGCCAGAGGAAAAAATAATTTTTCATTACTCATACTCGGAAAGTAGGTCTGAAGTTGCCTGAGAAGCGGGTTGAAAGTAACCCTTTTCAGCCCTAGGGAGAATCGCTTTCAACTGACAACTGTCAAATTATTAAAAAAAAACTAGGTCTATTTTCACATTTCTATTGAACCATGTTTCAACTTTCTATACAGCCAGCGCGATGTAAAATTGAAATAACGTAAAGTTTAGTAGGTATTAATTAAAATAAAATTCACTCACTTTTTCTTAAGCTAATTCCTATTTATATTTTTTTATTTTCTTTAATTAATACTTAATAATTAAAGATAATATTTTTTTTAGGTCGCCACAATGTAAATAAAAAATACTGGCTGAATAGCTAGCTGGCCAAAGAAAAAGAAATAGGTGGGAAAGTGTCAAGCGACTATCCGATCTTCACTCATTTTTTCTTTAGCTAATTCCTATTTTTATTTTGATTTTCCTTGCATTCGTAATGAAAAGCACAGTGTTATCCTCGGGAGAAAGACTTATTTAGTCCCTCGATCTATAGGCGCCCTCGCTACGCTCGGGCGCCAAACCCCGTCTCGGGACTAAATAAGTTACTTTCACCCCTAGGATAACAATGTACTATTAATGCCAAGTGGTACACTCTACTTTTCATCCCCCTCTATGAGAAAATGAAACAAGAAATCGCTGTAATATTTTTTTTTAGTTTGAGGCGCAAGTCTCGCCGGCCAGTACTTTATTCATACAATTTGTGCAGTATTTGACGTTCCACCTCCTTGGTCGTCTCTGGCGATAGACATTACAAGTTTCATATTCCAAATTCACAACTCATTATTACCCGCTGTTTAGCGGGTTAAAATGAATTTCAGTACAACTTTTAGTCAATAGAAGGGAACCTAAACTTACTACTTTAGGTGCACTTATCTATATGCGAATAAAACGTCAGTTTTTTATGCTACTGTGCTAAAGAATTTTTTAAATCTGCTCAGTAGATCCAGAGATTATTCACTACAATCTGACAAACTCACGAACTCACAAACTCCGGAGTTCCCGAGGGAATTCCGGGATAATAAGTACGTATATCACTCTGGATCACTGTAGCTCCCTATAAGTGAAAGAATTTTCAAAATCGGTTCGGTAGATCTAGAGATAGTTGTTCCCCCGTGATTTTACCCGCAGGAAATTCGGAGTTCCCGCGGGAATTCCGGAATAAAAAGTACCCTATGATACTCAGGATCACTGCAGCTTCCTATATGTGAAACAATTTTCAAAATCGGTTCAGTAGATCCAGAGATTACCCCCTACAACGTCACAAACTCACAAACCTACAACTCACAAACTTTTGCTCTTTATAATATTAGTATAGATATAGATGAAATTAGGCAAGTACCTACCTACCTACTCTGCAATCTGCATCTCCTATTCTAAGATCTAAATTACTATACATCAATTAATAGGTGATCCCCTTTTTATTTCGTCTGAGGTAATCCCATGAATTTTTGTATTCCCGCAGGAATTCGATTTCTTTCAGTGAAAGAATTTTTATAAATGGTTCAGTAGTTTTTGAGTTAATCTATACTAAAATCTATACCTACTTAATATTTAATCAAAAGCGATTGGGTAACGATTTTCTTAGTTTTAAGTTCTCTGCTAAGCTTTTTTGATGGTTGTGAGTAACGTCCGTTATGCGTAAAAAATGGTAAAACAACAAAAAAAACAGTTGCGCAATTGAGTAGTCGCACGTTTTGGTGGCCTTAATAAGTTATTTATATATTTATATATATATATATATATATATTCTGTGTAATGCCACTAAACTATCCCCTAGCCAAAAGGTCGACTGGTAGAGAATGCCTTAGGCATTAAGTCCGCCTTTTGTATATAAATATGCAATAAAGTTCTTTAAATAAATATATAAATAAATATGCGTTTAACAAAAAATAAAAATATATATAAATATATATTATTATATAATATATTATTTTATTATAATATAATATTTAGGAGTTTGAAAAAAATTTAAACTTTATTTTCTAAATTAAGCGATTATTTTTTTCTCTTAATCGATTTTTAATAAGTACGATAATAAGCTCGCTTCGTCGCCATGAGGTTGCCAACTCAGATTAACTAGACATATGTCTGTTGCCAACACTGAGCTTGCCGAGCTCAACTATGTATGGACATATATAAGCAATAGTGTGTTAACCCACACTGGAGAAATTTTGAGTAAATCGTGTTTTAAAATTACAGCGCCATTTTGTGTCAACGTTTTTTTATGTTCAACATATTGTTACATATTTAATTTAAGCAATGTAATAAGGTATACACATAATTAAAAAACGTTTTCTAGCTCACAATAAATTGTTCTGTATCAATAACTTAATTTTGTGGGTTAACATGTTATTGCTTATCTGCGTCCGTATGTTTATTTTACTCTTTGGCTCAACTCTAGAAGTCTAGACAGACGTCGTGCAGCTGCAGACGAAGGTAACAGTAGCAAAACCTCAACTCAAGAGTGATGTTAACCGATGACAGTTTTCAGCACCGGTTTAAACCGATTATTTTCAGGAAAAAACCGATTTTTTTTAGGTATTTGTAGGTTTTTTCCCTTTCTTTAAAAAAAAAGAATAAAACATTGAATTATATTCATTTACACTATGTTATTAAAATCAACGAAAAAAACTACTCGCTTATTAAGTTATAATTTTGATTAAGAAAACAGATCTGATCGACAGCATCCGCTTGCAACCTGCTTCTCCGTGAAGACAGCACATAGCCTGACTTTGAAAACATCCAGACATTGACGTACTACAATGTTACATAAAAACAATCGAAACAAAACATCTTTCTCTCCAAGGAGCGGTATAGTAGAGCATGCTGCGAGCAGATGTTACTATCGATGGATAGTAAACCCTTTGTCTCATTTTACCTTTTCTACAGAATACAGAGTTTACAAAATAAAACTAATAACCCAATGAATGAAAACAACGAGAAGATACTTAGATAATAGCCAAATGTTTTTACATTACAATGTTTTAATTATCATAGAAAAATACTAAATGTTAACAAAAGAATCGAACGTTCCCAGGTCCCACAACAATATAGACGCGGCTGGTAATTGGTATGACTTCGATTTTGGGATACATACGGAATAATAATTCCGAAAGTAATCGGTTTTAACAAATAAAAACCGGTGTTTATCGGTTTTCATAAAACCCGGTTGATTTAAGGTTTTTCTAAAACCGGTTTACATCACTTGGCAGGACGTAGTATCTCTAAGTAGTTTGTGGTGCAGACGTCAGACTCTTCACTCTAGATAATTTTTGGCTTAGTTTTAGAATTTTTATTAAACAATGACGTGTTTTCCTAAGTCTCTTTTATTGTATCTAGTTTTTGCTAGTTTAGCTTTATTAGTTTTAGGACATTCACATTCCCATTCCCATCATGAAGAAAGTGAACCACCAGCATTTAAATATTCCAAAGCAGCGAATGAACAACCTAAAAAAGAAAAAGTGAAGACAAATGAAACCGAATACGATTTGTATGTAAAAGCTTTAAGCGCTACGTTACTTATAAGTATAGCACCATTTTTATTACTTTTCTTCATTCCTATTGATGGATCTATTGAAAAACAACCTTTACTCAAGATACTTCTTTCGTTTGCGTCTGGCGGTCTTCTCGGCGATGCATTTCTCCATTTGATACCTCACGCTCTCATGGCTAGTGAAGAAGGTGAAGGGCATAGCCACAGCCATTCCCACAGTGGTGCTGACCATCATCCACACAACACTACAGTAGGCCTTGGTGTTCTTGGAGGCATAATCACTTTTCTGGTGGTAGAGAAATTTATGAGACTGTTTAACAATGGCAATGGACACTCACATGGAGAAAAGAAGAAATCTGATGATAAAAATAAGAAAAAAAACAAAGAACTTAAAAAAGAAATCAAAGTGGCTGGCTATCTGAATCTTGCTGCTGACTTTATGCATAACTTCACTGATGGCTTAGCTATTGGAGCATCATTTATAGCTGGCCAAAACATTGGATACATAACAACCATAACTATCTTACTACATGAGATACCTCATGAGATTGGTGATTTTGCTATACTTGTACAATCGGGATGTTCACGTGGAAAGGCTATGATGTTGCAGTTACTCACTGCTTTTGGTGCCATATCCGGAACTGTCATATCTATTTACCTCAGGGGTTCTGGAGAAGGATTAGTGTCTTCACTTATCTTACCTTTCACTGCAGGCGGCTTTATATACATAGCAACTGTCTCAGTGATACCTGAACTTTTAGAAAGTACTCATAGTAAAATGTCCCAATCTGCTAAAGAAATAGGGGCACTGATGTGTGGAGTTTACATGATGGTACTTATTGCAGAGTATGAATGATCAAAATATCAATCAACTTTTTTAAAAGTAAATCATCACAACTTTGTGTGTCCATAGAAAACTCAAAGTTACATATTAATAAGTTTGACGCAAAAGTCACAGCAATGAAAATCACTGGTAATGTGATAAATCTCTATAAGTGAATGACATTTTGAAATAAAAATATCTTTATCTGATTCTGAAATGTTTTATTACACAAAGAACTTTATTTCGTCCGTGTGACTTCCTTGTTCTCCAACCTCAAAAAATGAGTCAAATTAATGAATCTATTGAAATTCAGCACTCACTAACATTGAACCTCCAAATTAATTAACCTCAAAATTGCGGTAATTTCGGAGTTCTCGCGGGGATTCCGGGATACAATATTGCCCATGACACAAATGACGTGCCTTTCCATTGGTAAAAAATTTTCAAAATCGGTTCCAGAGATTACCTACCCCCTAGGCTAGTTTTTCACTCGAGTTTCTAGACTATTAGGAAAAATAATAGCATTCTAAACCAGTTCATCTTTCATGTAACCTTACAGTTAGAACAATAACTAAAGCAATGTAACTGACGAAACTTAACCAATTTTCTAATGTGCCTCGTCAGTGTCACCGCAATTACACTGATTCCTTCCAAAAAGATCCTACACTTTAAAATTACACTGTCAGGTGTAAAAGTTACACTACCGCCGCACTCAGAGTCGTTCATTAAAATAACGTTAATCGGCCCATAACTAATGCTACTTAAAACCTCTAGTGACAATTAAATCGCCGTAGCTCCCAGAGACAAAAATTTAATGTTGATTAGTAGATTGACAACTATTATGTAAGCATAGGGCGGTACACCCTATCGAAATGCGTATCGATAAAGTGCGACATTGCCACATGCATAAACTCATGGAAATGATACTTTTGTTTTTGTAGTTTTTATGAGGTGAAGTTATTATTTTTCTTTAGAAATAATTAATTGCGTTAATTTACTATTACTTTAATCGGAAATAATAATTGATTTCAATAAAATTAAATCGTGAATGCCATGACTTTTGTGATATGACAACATTGAACGCCGCCATTTTCATTTTTCAATTACCTACGTCAAATCAGTCCGCGAAATTTTTCAAATTGGAATAGCCGCCACTATTAAAGGTCTGTCCACATTCGCGCGCGAACCGCGCGCCAAGCCGCGAAACACCCGCGAACCATGATTCTACACTTATAGTTCGCGGGTGTTTCGCGGCTTCGCGCGCGAACTACGCGCGAATGTGGAGAGCGCTTGAAGTAGAAGAAGGAGAATTCGTCTTTAGTTATATAATAATAATTTGAAATTATTGTATAAAAAATGGTGAGTATTAAGTAATTATTATTGGTTTCATATTGTTAAAAGATAAAAATATGTTAGGCATGTATTTATATGGTTTTCTTTATATTTCAGGAGCAAAATAAAACACAAAGCAAATGAGTTGCAAACTTTACCCCGGACGAAAAATTTTTATTTGCACATTAATTAAACATCGATAATTGAATAAAAACTGATCGACGGAAAGTCAGTTATAAAGAAAAAATGGCCTGGATTTCAGTCACTGACGAGTTCAATAGTAATGCACTTGTATACAAGGTATTGTATTACTTGTATATACTTGTATTCTAGTTATTGCTTGTATACACTTTTTGTTAATATAACTAGAACTAATTATATTTTTTTTACTTGCAGCGTGATGTAACTACATTAAAAAGAGCATGGGATAACCTTAAGGCTATGGCCCGTAAAAGCAAGGCTATCTTTTAAAAACTAGAGGTGGACCATCAAATCCACCACCTCAACCGAAGCATAATAAGCATAATAGAAAAGGTAACATTCAATAACAACTCAACAGGGCTGGGCAAAATACCAAGTTGTAATTGAAATCCTTTTATTATAAATGTGAAACTTAGTTTGTTTATTTGTTACGTTTTCACACCTTAATGGCTTAACCGATCAACATGAAATTTTGCATACACATTTTCACCGGTACAGAGAAAAACATAGGGTACTTTTTATCTGGGAATTCCTGTGGGATCTTTGAGATTTCCACAGGTGAATCTCTGAAACGGTTGAACCTATTTGAACGGGACTTTCTCTGACAATTAAATGATGTTATAAGGTGTAAATTATGCTACTTTGGAGTTCTTGCGGAAATTCAGAAACTCAAACGGGTGGAATCGCAGGGCACAGCTAATGTGTGTTCTATTCTAAAATATGTAGTTCTAATGAGTGTATTTTTTTAGTTGGAGACATTAAAACAAGCTGCTGAGAGAGCTGCTGAGTTTGAGGAAGAAAAAAATTAAGCTATTGTAGATGGCAAAACTAGAGCTAGCTGAATTAAAAAAAAACTAGAATTACAATAATAAAATTATTTATTTTAAATGAACTAGTTTTATTTTATTTATTTAAAATTCAGGCAGGTAGTTGAAGCAGCTGATAGGTGCCTGTATCCAGTTATACATTACTATTTTTCTATATTTTGTTTCTAATATTTGTCCAGTCTGTTTTCAAATAATAATTGTAAGGTGCCAAGACTTCTTTCGGTAGCCCATTCCAAGGTGCAACCACTCTGTAAGTAAAAATTGTTATTACACCTTAAAAAAACAAATAACAAACAAAATCTGAGTATAACCAATTCTTTTTTTATTATTTTATGGTTTTTAATCTATAAATTTATACATATAAATAAAATTGAAGTGTCTGTTTGTGATTCCAAATTAACAGTTTTTCACTCAATGCATATGAAAGTATAATATAATCCTACTAATATTATAAATGTGAAAGTGTGGATGTTTGGATGTTTAGATGTTTGGATGTTTGTTACTCAATCACGCAAAAACGGCTGAACGGATTTAGATGAAATTTGGCATGCACGTTGTCAGGGTCAGGTACAGAGAAGGACATAGGGTACTTTTTATCCCGGAATTCCCTTCGGTAACTCTGAAATTACCGCGGGTGAAACCGTCTGTCTGTTTGTTCTGTCTAAAACAGCTAGACCGATTTTAACGGGACTTTCAGGCAAATAGCTGATGTTATAACGAAGAATAAAACTATTTTAAAAGAAAATCGTTCCTGCGGGGATTCCGAAACTCATGTGGAGTAAAACCGTGGGGCACAGCTAGTTATTCATAAAAAGTTATCTATACCTAACTAGTTATCTCTAAAAAATCTCTCAACTATGGATTGCCTGAACAAGAACCATTACTATTGGGATTTTCTTATGTATATCATTTATGTTAGGTACCGGATATAATATGATCAGAATCATCACTATTGTCAGTATAAAGCAGGAGTTCATCTAATGGTAATGAGATATTGTGAAATGTAGCACACACACAAATTACAGCCACAACTGTGTCTAATTTGATACTCATACTCACTTGAAGATATGGAAACTTCCTTTTCCAAATACTAAAAACTCTCAACAGTATTTTTCGTTTTGATTACTGATATGGCTTTTATTGTACTTTTCTTGACTGTTTGAATTAGGACAAGAATGGTGTTAAATGCACATCATTTACCTACTACATAATCACTCACCAAGCAGTATACCTTGCAATACACCTGACAGCTATTTTAGTGCACTACTATAATGAATAAAACTATCATGAGTTCCGCTAGGCCATCGAGCTACAACTTTAAAACATCCAAATTCGGGCCTGTTACTGCCTGAACATTAAAAGAAAACAATCCTCTTCTATGATATTCCACCAGGACTTCTTATTTTAATATGTGTAGCACATGACACCTGGAAGTCCAGCAATTCGTAAACTCAATAAAATCTTCTAGGTCAGACATGCTTTGCTAATTACTGTGACGTGATCGACGCCCTAAAAGTTTAAAAAATCCAACTTTGGTTTTGAAATTTTAACAACAAAAACAAACATAACCTTACTTTTAAATGTCAAAAATCTCCAATTAAGTCTTAAGTAAGGGTCAGCCGCCACTTAAAGTTAATCCTCATTAAACGTGATTAATGGAGGATTAACTGTCTCTGAGAGTGAATTTTTTTTAATCCTTACTTAAAATCCGTTAAGTAACCATTAAATCGACTCTGAGTGCGGCGGTAACCGCCGCACTCAGAGTCGTTCATTAAAATAACGTTAATCGGCCCATAACTAATGCTACTTAAAACCTCTAGTGACAATTAAATCGCCGTAGCTCCCAGAGACAAAAATTTAATGTTGATTAGTAGATTGACAACTATTATGTAAGCATAGGGCGGTACACCCTATCGAAATGCGTATCGATAAAGTGCGACATTGCCACATGCATAAACTCATGGAAATGATACTTTTGTTTTTGTAGTTTTTATGAGGTGAAGTTATTATTTTTCTTTAGAAATAATTAATTGCGTTAATTTACTATTACTTTAATCGGAAATAATAATTGATTTCAATAAAATTAAATCGTGAATGCCATGACTTTTGTGATATGACAACATTGAACGCCGCCATTTTCATTTTTCAATTACCTACGTCAAATCAGTCCGCGAAATTTTTCAAATTGGAATAGCCGCCACTATTAAAGGTCTGTCCACATTCGCGCGCGAACCGCGCGCCAAGCCGCGAAACACCCGCGAACCATGATTCTACACTTATGGTTCGCGGGTGTTTCGCGGCTTCGCGCGCGAACTACGCGCGAATGTGGAGAGCGCTTGAAGTAGAAGAAGGAGAATTCGTCTTTAGTTATATAATAATAATTTGAAATTATTGTATAAAAAATGGTGAGTATTAAGTAATTATTATTGGTTTCATATTGTTAAAAGATAAAAATATGTTAGGCATGTATTTATATGGTTTTCTTTATATTTCAGGAGCAAAATAAAACACAAAGCAAATGAGTTGCAAACTTTACCCCGGACGAAAAATTTTTATTTGCACATTAATTAAACATCGATAATTGAATAAAAACTGATCGACGGAAAGTCAGTTATAAAGAAAAAATGGCCTGGATTTCAGTCACTGACGAGTTCAATAGTAATGCACTTGTATACAAGGTATTGTATTACTTGTATATACTTGTATTCTAGTTATTGCTTGTATACACTTTTTGTTAATATAACTAGAACTAATTATATTTTTTTTACTTGCAGCGTGATGTAACTACATTAAAAAGAGCATGGGATAACCTTAAGGCTATGGCCCGTAAAAGCAAGGCTATCTTTTAAAAACTAGAGGTGGACCATCAAATCCACCACCTCAACCGAAGCATAATAAGCATAATAGAAAAGGTAACATTCAATAACAACTCAACAGGGCTGGGCAAAATACCAAGTTGTAATTGAAATCCTTTTATTATAAATGTGAAACTTAGTTTGTTTATTTGTTACGTTTTCACACCTTAATGGCTTAACCGATCAACATGAAATTTTGCATACACATTTTCACCGGTACAGAGAAAAACATAGGGTACTTTTTATCTGGGAATTCCTGTGGGATCTTTGAGATTTCCACAGGTGAATCTCTGAAACGGTTGAACCTATTTGAACGGGACTTTCTCTGACAATTAAATGATGTTATAAGGTGTAAATTATGCTACTTTGGAGTTCTTGCGGAAATTCAGAAACTCAAACGGGTGGAATCGCAGGGCACAGCTAATGTGTGTTATAATATGTATTCTAAAATATGTAGTTCTAATGAGTGTATTTTTTTAGTTGGAGACATTAAAACAAGCTGCTGAGAGAGCTGCTGAGTTTGAGGAAGAAAAAAATTAAGCTATTGTAGATGGCAAAACTAGAGCTAGCTGAATTAAAAAAAAACTAGAATTACAATAATAAAATTATTTATTTTAAATGAACTAGTTTTATTTTATTTATTTAAAATTCAGGCAGGTAGTTGAAGCAGCTGATAGGTGCCTGTATCCAGTTATACATTACTATTTTTCTATCTTTTGTTTCTAATATTTGTCCAGTCTGTTTTCAAATAATAATTGTAAGGTGCCAAGACTTCTTTCGGTAGCCCATTCCAAGGTGCAACCACTCTGTAAGTAAAAATTGTTATTACACCTTAAAAAAACAAATAACAAACAAAATCTGAGTATAACCAATTCTTTTTTTATTATTTTATGGTGTTTAATCTATAAATTTATACATATAAATAAAATTGAAGTGTCTGTTTGTGATTCCAAATTAACAGTTTTTCACTCAATGCATATGAAAGTATAATATAATCCTACTAATATTATAAATGTGAAAGTGTGGATGTTTGGATGTTTAGATGTTTGGATGTTTGTTACTCAATCACGCAAAAACGGCTGAACGGATTTAGATGAAATTTGGCATGCACGTTGTCAGGGTCAGGTACAGAGAAGGACATAGGGTACTTTTTATCCCGGAATTCCCTTCGGTAACTCTGAAATTACCGCGGGTGAAACCGTCTGTCTGTTTGTTCTGTCTAAAACAGCTAGACCGATTTTAACGGGACTTTCAGGCAAATAGCTGATGTTATAACGAAGAATAAAACTATTTTAAAAGAAAATCGTTCCTGCGGGGATTCCGAAACTCATGTGGAGTAAAACCGTGGGGCACAGCTAGTTATTCATAAAAAGTTATCTATACCTAACTAGTTATCTCTAAAAAATCTCTCAACTATGGATTGCCTGAACAAGAACCATTACTATTGGGATTTTCTTATGTATATCATTTATGTTAGGTACCGGATATAATATGATCAGAATCATCACTATTGTCAGTATAAAGCAGGAGTTCATCTAATGGTAATGAGATATTGTGAAATGTAGCACACACACAAATTACAGCCACAACTGTGTCTAATTTGATACGCATACTCACTTGAAGATATGGAAACTTCCTTTTCCAAATACTAAAAACTCTCAACAGTATTTTTCGTTTTGATTACTGATATGGCTTTTATTGTACTTTTCTTGACTGTTTGAATTAGGACAAGAATGGTGTTAAATGCACATCATTTACCTACTACATAATCACTCACCAAGCAGTATACCTTGCAATACACCTGACAGCTATTTTAGTGCACTACTATAATGAATAAAACTATCATGAGTTCCGCTAGGCCATCGAGCTACAACTTTAAAACATCCAAATTCGGGCCTGTTACTGCCTGAACATTAAAAGAAAACAATCCTCTTCTATGATATTCCACCAGGACTTCTTATTTTAATATGTGTAGCACATGACACCTGGAAGTCCAGCAATTCGTAAACTCAATAAAATCTTCTAGGTCAGACATGCTTTGCTAATTACTGTGACGTGATCGACGCCCTAAAAGTTTAAAAAATCCAACTTTGGTTTTGAAATTTTAACAACAAAAACAAACATAACCTTACTTTTAAATGTCAAAAATCTCCAATTAAGTCTTAAGTAAGGGTCAGCCGCCACTTAAAGTTAATCCTCATTAAACGTGATTAATGGAGGATTAACTGTCTCTGAGAGTGAATTTTTTTTAATCCTTACTTAAAATCCGTTAAGTAACCATTAAATCGACTCTGAGTGCGGCGGTAACCGCCGCACTCAGAGTCGTTCATTAAAATATCGTTAATCGGCCCATAACTAATGCTACTTAAAACCTCTAGTGACAATTAAATCGCCGTAGCTCCCAGAGACAAAAATTTAATGTTGATTAGTAGATTGACAACTATATGTAAGCATAGGGCGGTACACCCTATCGAAATGCGTATCGATAAAGTGCGACATTGCCACATGCATAAACTCATGGAAATGATACTTTTGTTTTTGTAGTTTTTATGAGGTGAAGTTATTATTTTTCTTTAGAAATAATTAATTGCGTTAATTTACTATTACTTTAATCGGAAATAATAATTGATTTCAATAAAATTAAATCGTGAATTCCATGACTTTTGTGATATGACAACATTGAACGCCATTGTCAAAAGAACCGCCATAATCTCAAGAAGTTGAATTGATTAATGAAGTTTCGAATTAGAAAAAACGTCTTTTGGTACATAGCTAACTTGAAATACTTGATTAAAAAAATGGTAAGTATTGAATAATTATTATTGGTTCCTTATTGTTAAAAAATAAAAATATTTGCGAGATGTTTTTATATGATTTTCTTTTTATTTCAGGAACAAATTACAACACGCAAAAGAGTTGCAAATTTCACTCCCGATGAAAAATTATTACTTGCGCAATTAATAAAAAAAACACCGATAGTCGAATCAAAACTGACTGACGGTAAGTCAGTATTCAAGAAAAAAATGGCCTGGATAAGAGTCGCCGAAGAGTTCAATAGCAATGCACATGTACACAAGGTATTTTTTCTAGTCATGTCTATTGTTTGTACACTTTACACTATTAAAACTAGAACTAATTACATTTTTTAAACTTGCAGCGGGATGTAAATACGTTAAAGCGAGCATGGGATAACCTTAAGGCTATGGCCCGTAAAACTAGAGCCACAGAGCGAGGCCATCTTTTAAAAACTGGAGGTGGACCATCACATCCACCACCCCCTCCACACCAGGGAGCTATTATAAATATTATAGAAGAGGTAACATTATTTCTTCTCAACAGGGCTGGGCAAAATATCAAGTTATGAAATACAAAATACATTTCTAGATTTATTTAAAATATGAAATACAAATTACTTTTATAAGATTTGTTTAAAATACAAATTACAGTATTTTAATAACTTTATTATAAATTAAAAGATGACAAAATGAATGTCTTCAAGGTGTCTTAAAGAAATCATTTTGACAAAAAATTAAATTTAAAAAAAGTTGTATCTGACAAACATCCTTTCATCCTCGGTGGTGATTGAATATAACTCACAAGTTTTTATTATTATTCAGGCTGCTCCTTCCATGTTATGTGAAGTAAAACATTCATTT
The DNA here is from genome assembly GCA_907165275.2 of Zygaena filipendulae. Taxonomy (NCBI): domain Eukaryota; kingdom Metazoa; phylum Arthropoda; class Insecta; order Lepidoptera; family Zygaenidae; genus Zygaena; species Zygaena filipendulae. The sequence continues at coordinate 9,705,268 of OU015649.1, forward strand.
GACAGTGATGGAATAGTATTGTCATCAATTATTGAGAATAAGCAGAATGATGAACTAGTTAATTTTATAGACAATGATGATATTGACAAAAACTGCTCATTGAGTATGTATTTGTTTGTAAAATTCAATAGTAACATTTTAATATTTAGCTTATCTGTCACCTAACATTAAATTCTTCTCAAAACTTTTTTAGTCAGTGATATTGCATTAAAAGATAGCCAAAATCAAAATATGCAATCTGGAAGACACTTTTGCTCTGTAGAGGACACAGGTATTCATTTCTTTTAGTTAGCTATTTTTAGTACCTGTGTAAATTCAATAAACCCACATTTATGGTCATCTCCAGTTTTTAAAATATATTGAAATTCACATTAAATTTTTTATATTCTAGTACCTGAAGATGTTATTGATTTATGTATCAATGCCAAAACTAAACAGTTGCATTCTATAGAGCAAACTGAGCAAAGTAAACCTTCAGATTATGTTAGAAAATCTGGAAGCGACTTTTGTTCCGGAGAGAATACAGGTATACTATTATTTATTTATTTTTAGATAATATTTACTAGCTGTGCCTTGTGGTTTCACCCGCGCTAATTTCGAAGTTCCTGCGGGAATTCCGGGATAAAAAGTTCCCTACGTCCTTCTCCTTATCTCTGACAATGTGTATGCAAAATTTCAAGATGATCCGTGGAGCTGATGAGGTGTGAAAGCATAACAAACAAACAAATGAACTCACTTTCGCATTTATAATAGTTAGGATTGAAGTAAAAACTGTGTGTGTGCGCATAAAATACCTATGTTGAAACTCACGTTAAACTTTTTTTTATATTCTAGTACCTGATGATATCATTGAATTATGTACGAATGCCAAAGCTAAACGGTTGCATTCTACTGAGCAAAGAAAACCTTCAGATTATGTTAGAAAATCTGGAAGCGACTTTTGTTCCGGAGAGAATACAGGTATACTATTATTTATTTATTTTTAGATAATATTTACTAGCTGTGCCTTGTGGTTTCACCCGCGCTAATTTCGAAGTTCCTGCGGGAATTCCGGGATAAAAAGTTCCCTACGTCCTTCTCCTTATCTCTGACAATGTGTATGCAAAATTTCAAGATGATCCGTGGAGCTGATGAGGTGTGAAAGCATAACAAACAAACAAATGAACTCACTTTCGCATTTATAATAGTTAGGATTGAAGTAAAAACTGTGTGTGTGCGCATAAAATACCTATGTTGAAACTCACGTTAAACTTTTTTTTATATTCTAGTACCTGATGATATCATTGAATTATGTACGAATGCCAAAGCTAAACGGTTGCATTCTACTGAGCAAAGAAAACCTTCAGATTATGTTAGAAAATCTGGAAGCGACTTTTGTTCCGGAGAGAATACAGGTATACTATTATTTATTTATTTTTAGATAATATTTACTAGCTGTGCCTTGCGGTTTCACCCGCGCCAATTTCGAAGTTCCTGCGGGAATTCCGGGATAAAAAGTTCCCTACGTCCTTCTCCTTATCTCTGACAATGTGTATGCAAAATTTCAAGATGATCCGTGGAGCTGATGAGGTGTGAAAGCATAACAAACAAACAAATGAACTCACTTTCGCATTTATAATAGTTAGGATTGAAGTAAAAACTGTGTGTGTGTGCGCATAAAATACCTATGTTGAAACTCACGTTAAACTTTTTTTTATATTCTAGTACCTGATGATATCATTGAATTATGTACGAATGCCAAAGCTAAACGGTTGTATTCTACTGAGCAAAGAAAACCTTCAGATTATGTTAGAAAATCTGGAAGCGAATTTTGTTCCGGAGAGAACACGGGTACAAACTTTTAGATATTTATTGATGTAACAACTGCATACTTTATGCACATAAAATGTATTGAACCCACATTAAACTTCTTTTTTTATTCTAGTATCTGATGATAACATTGAATTATACACAAATGCCAAAGCTAAAAGGTTGCATTCTATAGAGCAGACTGAGCAAAGAAAACCTTCAGATTATGTTAGAAGGGAAGGAGTTTTAAGAATAAAACATTTTGAAGCAAAAAAGAAAATTGAAATGCAAATATTAAAAGCAAAAGTAGGTAATTCAAATGTGTCGTCTATACATCTTCTAATATATAAAATTCTCGTGTCACAATGTTCGTTCCCATACTCCTCCGAAACGGCTTGACCGATTCTCATGAAATTTTTATGCATATTCATTAAGCCTGAGAATCGGCTACTATCTATTTTTCATCCCGGAATTCCCGCGGGAACTCCGAAACTCACGCGGGTAATACCGCGGGGTACAGCTAGTAATATAATAAAATTGTAACAGGTCGATATCTGAACTCCGAAATTACCGCGGCTGAAACCGTGGGGCACAGCTGGTCCTACTAATATTATAAATGTGAAAGTTTGGATGTTTGTTACTCTATCACGCAAAAACGGCTGAACGGATTTGGATGAAATTTGGCATGCACGTTGTCAGGGGTACCGAGAAGGACATCGGGTACTTTTTACCCCAGAATTCCCGCGGGAACTCCGAAATTAACGCGGGTAACACCGCGGGGAACAGCTAGTTCTAAAATGTGCAGTTCTAATCAGTGTATTTTTTTTAGTTGGAGACACAACTGATTAAAAAACAAGTTGCGGAGAAGGCTGGTGAGATGGAGGAAGAGAAAAATAAAACTCTATTAGAGATGGCAAAACTAGAGTTAGCTGAATTAAAAAAAAGACTCAACTTACAATAATAAAATGATTTATTTTAAATCAACTAGTTTTATTACAAAAATAAATAGTTATACAAAATGCCTATCTAGACACGCAGCAGCGTGTCAAGCCAAGTTCAACCAAAGGAACTGGCTTGCCAGCGCCGAGTGTAATATTACACCAACCACTTGGTGCCACTTTTGACACTTCTATAACTCAAAACCTCTTTAACGTTGACACATTAAAGTACGTGTGTTTAATTATATCCATAAGGACATGTAAAAGACATGCAAAAATAGAGCCTTAGAAAAGCGTTATCGTAAAGGATTTACTAAAAAATTTTCAATAGATCCAAAATATTAAACTTTTTATTTTGTGAAACGGAACGTTGCAACGAAACACCAATCACAGCCAAGCTTGACACATGACGTCACTTTTATTTTTTTAGGAAACATTTACCTCTTTCAGAGAAGTCAAAAGAAACTAAGTGCATACAGTCAACGCATATTTTCCATTTTCTGAAGTTTTTTACTTTAAAATGCACCGGTAAGATGCATTTCGATCCTTTACTGGAACTTTTGGAAGTAAATCGACACAGTTCAACCTTAATTTCGCTTTTGGATATTGAAGTTATCTGTCTGTCAGTGACACATGACCCTGTCAATACGACATTGACATTTCTATTACAGATTAATAAGGCGTAATTTTGAACTAGTGACGTCATTCCGCGTTTCGGCGGTAAGGTCTAAAGTAGGAACTTTGCAACGCTCTATTTAATTAATTCATGCATATATTTTTTTTCTTTTTCTTGCTTTGTTTAAGTAGGCCATATATCTTTAAAATAGACTGAAAAAAAAAAATTCATGCAAGTACCCTATTGTATGTAAGCGTAGGAAAAATCTAAAAATTAAAAAAAAATTAATGGTGTCCCCATACTAGGCGTGACCTAAACGTGTCCGACCAGGGATTCGATATGTCACGTATCCTTCCAGTAAAAGATATGTATCCGGATAGCATATCCATATCATAACTTCAGAAGAAGAAAAATACTACTGACTTGGCTGTATGGACTTAGCTTCCTTTGCCGGACTTAGCTACCTTTGCCTTCCCCATTGGGTTAAAAACAAATAAAAAGGTTCAGGCTGTATGGACCTAGAATCCCTTGCCTTTCCCGATAGGGGAGAATTATATATTACAAAAAAATGTCTGTTTCTTTATCGCCAGATTCAAAATAAATCTGTTGTAAGGCGGGATGTCAATCTTATTTAAACGTAATTATTGTAATATATATTTGACTGTTGCCAAACTAATAATATTTGTATTATCTGTATATTAGTTTGTTGTCATTTATTAGTTTTTAGTCCAATATACCTAAACCTACCTACATTACATTTACATTAATAAATCATGATACGGTTTTTGAACACACAGTAGGTACACACTACAATCACAGTTATTAATTTTAAAATTTAAAAACTATACAGTACACATACTAGCTAAGAAACTCGCAAGCTAGTTGGTGTCTAAATAATTTGTATGGAGTTTACTAGCTCTTCTGTCGCTTTAAAGCTAAATTAGATCCATAAACGAAAGGGTGCGTTTACTGCGTATATTTTTAAAGTGCTTTTTTGCTACTTAAAAGACCTCGTCTTGAGCACGTGCTCCGTCTCACATAATCCGTAGAACTAGAAAGAAATGAATACCTACCAAGTACCAATATCTCATAAGTCGTGGGTGGTCGTGGCCACTCGTGGTGACTCGTGACTTGTACCTATTCCAACTTCTTCCACTAGGAGTCGGTTCGGTTCGCTTCGGTACCTACTCGGTTTGGGAGTCGGTCGGCGTCGGACTCGGAGTTGCCGGAGTTGGTTGCATATGGGATATGTCGCGGCGTTATCATTCCAACTCCTTCCGCTCGGCTCCGATCGGCGCTCGGTTCGGTTGGTCTCGGAGTGGTCGGAGTTGGTTGGATATGGGATATGTTTAATATTTGACAAGTGAAGGAGTTGTAACAACTCCGCTTCCGGATACATATCCAAAGATATATACGGGTCCGGAGTTACCCATGTCTACCCCATACAAAAAACCTGTAATACGCGCTAAACAACCGGCCAACGGTGTGTCGTCGGCGGCGCGCGGCACCACATAATTATTATACACAGAACAGAAGTAAATCTACATAAAAGCGCTCCCAAGCAACACATAAACATAGGCACGGCTTACGTTACTCAAATCTAACCTACTTTAAGATCTCACATTTTTAAATAACAGCAAATGTTATAGGTATCCAATAAAGCAAAGAAATAAAGTTTAATAGTTAATAAAGTTCATAGTGTTATTTTGTTCCTATAAGTAAATATTTCGATTTTGCATAGAACTTGGCACTCATTTAGATCTCCATTCTTTTTGCGGCGAAGCTCACGGCCAAGCATAATTTTTGTATTGAACTTGGCTCTCCTTTTTTACATTTTTTTTTTTTGTGGAATACCCAAATAATACTCTTTTTTTGTTATTTTATGGTTTTGAAATTATTATTTATTATTATTCATAAAAAAATTATACCTATCTACTAATTATCACTAAAAAATCTCTGAACTATGGATTGTCTAAATAAAAACCCATTACTATTGGGATTTTCTTGAATATTTATATCACTTATGCTACTGGAGGTTTGATCAGAATCATCTTCACCATCTTCAGTATAAAGAAGGAGTTCATCTAATGCTAATGATATATTGTATAAGGTAGCACATGCACAAATTACAGCCACAACTGTGCCTAATTTGATATTCATACCCACTTGAAGACATGGAAACTTTCTTTTCCAAATACCAAAAACTCTCTCAACAGTATTTCTTGTTTTGATATGGCTTTTATTGTAATTTTCTTGGCTGTTGGAATTAGGTGATAAGAATGGTGTTAAAAGCACATCACTTACTGCATAACCACTGTCACCAAGCAGTATACCCTGCAATACACCTGAATTTAGGCGCTGTTTTAGTGCACTACTATTGTAAATAAAACTATCATGTGTGCTGCCAGGCCACCGAGCTACAACATCAAAAAATTCCAAATTCGGACCTGTTACGGCCTGAACATTAATAGAAAACCATCCTTTTCTATTTCTATAAACTTCTGATGTTATTCCGCCAGGACTTCTTATTTTAATATGTGTACAGTCTATACATCCGATGACACCAGGAAATTCAGCAATTGCATAAAACTTTTGCTTCACTTTATTGATTTCCCTGTTACTGATAGGGAATTTAACAAATTCTTTCATTTTATTAGCCAATAGGGTGGACACTTTGGCGATAATTCTAGATACTGACTGTTGGCAAATATGCATGACATCACCATCTAGTTTCTGGAATTTTTAAAAGGCAACTAAATACAAAAGAAATAATATGTAGGTAGTTGGCATATTATAGAAATAGTTAACTACTACATTAGAAAAGGCAAATAAATACCTACAAAAGAAATATAATGTAGTTGGCATCCTATTAAAGAAATGGGCAAAAATACCTACCTATACCTACCTATTATACTAGAAATATTAAAAATATGTCGATAATTTTTAAATGCAGTTGTAAATTGTAATAATTCACCTACCTGAAAACTACCAGTAGCAAAGTAACGCAATGTTATCAATAACATTACTTCGGGAGCAAACGGCAATCCTCTTCTGTTTTGATGCGTTAAATCGGGTTCTATCAATGGCAGTATAGCATTTTTTATTGCATTAGGTGTAAATCTGTACCTAGCATAAAATTCACGAACAGAATATTTTGAGAAAGGATCAGAATAGTCACGCAAGTACAACCTCGGTCCTGTTTCTCTGATCCTTCTTACATAATCGGTAAACTCAATGAAATCTTCTAGGTCAGACATGTTATCGTGATCGACGCCCTGAAAGTTTTGAAAATACTACTTTTGTTTTGAAATTTTAATAACAAAAACCTCAAGCCTGAAGACAAAAACAAACATAACCTTACTTTTAAATGTCAAAAATCTCCAATTAAGTCTTAAGTGAGGGTCAGCCGTCACTTAAAGTTAATCATCATTAAACGTGATTAATGGAGGATTAACTGTCTCTGAGAGTGAATTTTTTTTAATCCTTACTTAAAATCCGTTAAGTAACCATTAAATCGACTCTGAGTGCGGCGGTTAATATATAAGAGGCACGCACACATCGACAGAAGGTCCGTGCACCAAACCAATCTTCTTTAAAAAAATAGTTAGTTTAGGCTGTTCATCAAAGGCGTGCGTATGCGCGGGATGTTTAGATAAAAAATAGTGTGCAGCGGCGCGTTCGATGGTAAGTTTTTTATTGTTTTATGTTAATTTTAGGATACATAGCTGTTTTTAGACTTATATTATGAAAAAAGGAATAATATTAATTATGAATTTGCTTATGTTTTTTATATTTAACGAATAAAATAAGGTGGACGCGAATTACTACATCGAATTTACAAAACTTCCACTTTGCGTCCGCAATGGACGCAAACTATACCTACGTGGGATAATAATAAACTAAATTGCGTCCACCATTTTCGTTAAATACAATTGACTTGGTTGTAAAAATAATTTAAAATGTATTGATTAATTATTATTATTGTACATTATTTATTAAGACTACGTGTTAAATTTTTAAATCAAATGAGTAATTTGTTTCATTCTTATTTTTTTTTCTATTTAAGATGAGTTCTTTGTAGACAAGAATAGAAGAAGGAAAAGAGACATACACAGAAGACGATTTAAAGAAAGCATTAAAGGAAATTCGAGAGAAGAATAAATAGATATATATGCAAAGAATATGCTATTCCCAAGACCACAATATTGGACAAAGTCAGTGGGCGCAGACCAGATGGAGTAAAGAAACCAGTACCAGAACCAGCGCTAGGAGTAGATAGTGAATAGTTGAATGGCTTTTTAACTGTTGTTTTTTGTTGGATACTGTTCAGAAAATAATTCCCAGGTCAAAAGTGGTTTAAAAATGTGGAGAGTATTAATAAAGCTAGCGCCCAAATTACAGAAGAGTCAATTAGATTGTGGCTTAGAGAATTAGAGGAATATTTGGATAGTAGGTATACACCAAAAAGATATTTTAAGAATTTTTAATGGGGACGAAAGTGGTTTCGATCTTGCCCAAAGACAGGCAAAGTTTTAGGTCCAAGAGAGTTCAAAAACTTATACCAAATAAAGCCTACTTGGCTTGAAAAAATGAAAAAGAAGACATCGCGACGGTATCAGATACTATGTGTCCACCTTGTATCATGTTTCCATACATTAGACCACCAAGAGCTGTAGTGAATAGTATGCATCAAGAATGGTGCTTAGGCAGATCGGAGTCAGGTTGGATGAGAGCAGATAAATAAATATTCTTTGAATACCAATGAGTTTCACAACTAGGTAGTGGAAAATAACATCAAAAACCCAGTGCTTTTGCTGGTAAATGGGCATAAATCGCTTATCGCATAGTATGTCCTTAATATTAAGTAAGATGAAAAAAACACCTATTTTTTAAAGCTTTTTTTAAAGTGATGTTTTTAATGATAGTAATGTTGTTTTATAATATTTATATTCTTAAATAAAGAAATTTGTTAAAATACAATCTTTCTTTACAAATTCTTAAGAATTGATATTCTTTTTTCCCCTATATTTCTTTTTAAGCTGGTGGACGCTAAATGGTCCATGGGTGGACGCAATTTGGATTTTGTGGACGCAAAGTGGGTAAAATGCCTAATTCTGAAGTTTATCTATTTAAAAAAAAAATACAACATGTTTCGAACAAAACTGAAAGTTAATCTTAAAATAGACTATATAATGAACACATTACATAAATTTTTCATAGAAATTAGTGCTGGGATATTTTTATTATCGCCGTCAAACTTGCCAACTGCACTAAATGGACGCGAACAGGCGAAATGACCCTACGCACGCGCCACGCACCGACAGTCGGTCAACGGCAAGCACTGGAAGTTTTAATGCGTATCGTCAGGACTACGTTTGTCCTGACGATACGCATTACAACTTCCAGTGCTTGCCGTTACCTTAGTGCTTACCTTCTCTCAGGGGGTCTACTCTAATTCAACGAAAAACATAATTTCGTTTAAATTTCGTTCGTTCCTTACCATGGTTCTGTTGGTTTCAAAATTTCGTTGAAATTTCGTTGTAACTTCGTTTACTGACGTTTAAATTCTCTAAGCCTACTCTAATCTAATAAAGTTACGAACGAAAATTAAAGTTTGACAGATGACTGTTCGGAATTTTAACCTAAAATTGACGAAACCAAAAGTGTTACCTTTTCATTTTAGTTGATTTTGATAAAAATTAATCCAAATTTATGGCACACGCCTAAACCCTATGGCAAATAGTTTTTAGTAAAACATCTTGTTTTTAAAATCCTAATATCATAGCAGTTTTAATGTTGATTGAAACATGATAGAACTAGCTATTCCCCGCTGTTTCAATCGCGTTAATTTCGGGAATTCCAGCATTATAGTACCCTATTTGTTATTCTGATGTATACCTAACCTATATTAAAATCCATTCAGTAGTTTTTGCATGAAAGAGTAACATCCATCCCTGCTCAGTGATCCATACACACAAACTATCATATTTATAATATGAGTAAGGATATATCAAATTGAAACAAAAACAGAGTTTTAATAAACTTTTTTATTATAATATTATGTTAACTTTTACTTCTTCTTAGATACACCAACAGTTCTTCCACGTCTGCCAGTAGTCTTAGTGTGCTGACCTCGCACACGGAGACCCCAGTAGTGCCTCATGCCCCTATGGGCACGGATTTTCTTCAACCTCTCCAAATCTTCACGGAGTTTCGAGTCTAAGTTGGAAGAGGTTAGCTGGCTGTATTTACCATCAACAATATCTTTTTGCCTATTCAAGAACCAATCTGGAATCTTGTATTGCCTCGGATTGGACATAATAGTAATTATTTTTTCAACCTGTAAAAGATAAATTATTTTCATTCAATTAATTTCTTATTTTAAAAAAAATAATTGCTGATCATTTATCTTGCTAAAACTCAAGAATGGCTGGACCGATTTGGCAAATTTTGATCTTGAAATATTTGTGGAAGTTTAGGCAAGGTTTAAGAACTAATTCCAAAACTCGAGCGGATGAAACCACAGCACAGCTAGTATAATTATAAAGGTACCATAATGTTGTATGGGTGCGGTCATAATTAATGTAATTTTAAATTCAACACAGCCTATCTATCAAGTATCACAGATATATTATGGTATTATAACATTATAGTAGAGGAGAAAATATGATGGCAAACTACCTATCACCTCAGACAATCTCAGACAATTGCACTGAAGACTGACTGGGTTCTCCAAATACTCCCTAAATATTGGTTAGAATAAAAGAAGGTACCCAGTTTGAGTGGCCTTCTTTCTATTAGTTACCTATTTATAGTTTACTAGCTGTGCCCCGAAGTTTCACCCGCATGAAAGGTTTTTATATGTCAACTTTTTTCCTGACATCCGATTTCAATGAAATAAAGCCTATATGTAGCTCCAGGCTAAGCTTAATCTATCTGTGAAAACCACATGACAATCGGTTCAGTAGATGCGGAGATTATCACAAACAAACAGACAGAAATGAATTTTAAAAACTTTTTTGGGCTTGGTTACTCTGCTTTTATCACCCGTTCTCAATTTTAGGTAAAAATAATGTAAAGAATCAAGCAAACTTACCAAAGAATAAGTAAAGATAGTAGTAAATGGTTTACAAAGACTAAGAAACAATATTTACTGTGAGATTAAATCTACCATAATATAACATAAAACATAACCTCCAAATATATCATCAGGGTTAACATGCATGGTATTTATTTGCAAAATACTTGCAGTTATATTTATCAAAAAATGGAAAACTGATACTTTCAACAGGAATTGGGAAACGAGATGATAGTGTGATGTAGCATGTAAGTTACCAACCTCTTCTTCAGTGCATTCGCCTGCACGTTTATCGAGATCGATATCTGCCTTCTTCAGAACAATGTTGGAGTATCTACGTCCAACGCCCTTGATTGCGGTCATAGCAAACATAACCTTACGTTTTCCATCAATGTTCGTATTCATGATACGAAGAATATGTTGGAACTTCTCTGGTATCACCAACGACTAAAACAGAATGTTCAATTACAATACTTACCTACACCAAGAAATACATTTAGGAACATAAAAAAAAATATAACACAAAACTTTTTCTAACATTATCATAAAACGTGAATTTAACGATTAAAAATATTTAAAACGATGAAATATACCATTTTTACGTCTCGAACACTACTATCTCTCCAGTTTCCACACACGAAAGAACCAAAGATCATATAATCACAAAGAACGAAAGAGACTAGAGACTAGAGAGTAAAGACTACAAAAATTCCAGTTCTCAGAGTTGCCAGTTGCCAAGGTTGCCACTAGGCACCAAAGATCATATAATCACTTGCTAGGCACTAACTAATGTCAGATTATTTTGACCCCAAATAGGGATGAGAAAAAATAATCGATTATGATTTTAATCGATATTTTTCTAATAATCGATTTGTAATCACCAATTTTTCACTAAAAACTATTTTTAATTAATCGAAATCCCTAGTTGTAATATTGATTATATTAAACCAATCATGGACCAATAAAACTAGAGGCTAACAATCGCCATACTATCGAGCGTGATTTCGAAACTAGTTCTAAATAAGAGCACTAGACGGTGCCAAGAGTAACGAAATGGAAAAAATTGAGAAAATCAATCATTGGTGAACCTAACTAAACCATTGTACAATTTTTCATTGAGTAGGATTAATATTATAGTGATACGGCTGATTAGTAACAGATGGCGTAAGTTTCGACAAGTCATTTCATTCTTGTTTTCAATATTATATATTTCTTTTTTCTGTCGGCATCTGTTCGCAATTTGTAGAAATGATAAAAACAAACTTGTTGTCGTTGACTAGTGAACCTAGCGGAAAAAAATTGCAACGTATAAGACAGCTCAGTTTGCTACGACATCTAGATTTAAGACAGTATTTTCGTTTTTTCTCAAATCACTTTCGATAGTATGGCAATTGTCAGTCCTCTAGTTTTATTGGTCCATGAACCAAATAAAAAAAGAGCAGGTTCAGTTTCAAGAAAATCAGTTTTTTTTAAACGAGTATAATAATTACAAATTATTATTTTATTGTTAAAATCGTTCATTTGCTTTCATTTGGTGAAGTGGAGCTGACGGTTAAGATAACAGATGGCCGTCAGAACTACTCAATAATAAGTATTTCATGAGTTGCGATGCGATTATTACTTTCATATGGTTGCTAAGTAATTATGCTCGTTAAGTTTGAACAAAAAATACAAAATGCATTACACTTAAAAGCGAAAATGCACAAAAGACGAATTTACGTCGACTTTTTTTTATAAAATTACCCGTTCGTGTCTGCCAGTTTGCTGTAGCGCATGTTTGTTTTTTAAAAGTAAGTTTTTTTAACCGACTTCCGAAAAGGAGGAGGTTCTATGTTCGATTGTATGTTTTTTTATTTTTTTTTTATGTATGTTCACCGATTACTCGAAGACGGTTGGACCGATTTCAAAAATTCTTTTTTTGTTTGAAAGGGTATACTCCCAATTAGGTTCCATTACCACCAAGTCGGGATCTGATGATGCAATCTTGGAGAAATTGAGGGAACTCTTCAAAAATTATAGGCACACCTATAGCGATTTGGGTATTTTTTATAGTAAATCGTTCATTTGCTTTCAAAAAATAAAATTTGAAGAAGTGGAACTGATGATGAAGACCACAGATGGTCATCGGACCTACTTAACAATAATACGTATTTCAGGGGTTCTAGTTGGAGCAATTTGGAAAATTGTTTTTTTGTTTGAAAGGGGATACTTTCGAATTGGTCACATTGTCACCAAGTCAGGATCTGATGGTGGGATCTTAGAGAAATCGAGGGAACTCTTCAAAATTTACAGGCACACCTATGGCGATTTGGGTATTTTTTATAGTAAATCGTTTATTTGCTTTTGAAAAGTAAAATTTGAAGTAGTGGGACTGATGATGAAGACCGCAGATGGTCATTGGAACTACTAAATAATAGGTATTTCACAGATTCCGATTCGTTAACTTTAATGTGGTTTCTAAACAATTTATGCTTGTCACATGGTGTATGGTGAAGTGGAACTGATGATGATGTACCAGGAGAACTTCTCAAAAATTAACGTCCCTGCATCGGGTAAAGTTATATTTTGTAAAAGGTTATGAGCAGTTGACAGTAGGCTATTGTAACTTAGATAAATTACAAACTGACTCACTAAAAAGCAAGAAATAAACAAATTTTTAACAAAAAAATTAAAACAGACTTCCAAAAACACAAAACTAAAAAGCTAAACATAAAAAGCTAAAAATAACAAAATATCGAATTAATCCAAATGACAAAAACACGCGTAATATTATTATTGGTTTGTGCTACCACTGATCGGTATGAAGTCGGTGACAAGCCAAATATGGAGGGTAGATGGGCTAAGTCGACTCCCGCCACCAGCTCTTCGTGAGCAGAACAACCCAAGTGGGCAGACACCAGCAGGCTTGTCACTGAATTCAAACCGGTCAGTGGTAACACAAACCAATAATAATATTACGCGTGTTTTTGTCATTTGGATTAATTTGATATTTTGTTATTTTTAGCTTTTTAGTTTTATGTTTTTGGAAGTCGGTTTTTTTGTTAAATTTTATTATTATTCTTATTTTAATCTGAATAATTGGTAATTTAATCTCTTGGTTATTATATTATAGAAAAGCATGCGGATTTTCTTTAGCTATTTGTTTCCTCAAATTTATTTAATAAAATAAATAAATAATAAAAATAATTAATCGATTATTTCTTCCAAATTAAATCGATTTTTCCATAATCTATTATTATTAATAACAGAAAAACATTTCATTTTATTTCACTATTTCCACAAACAAGTACGACCTCATTCAGACGCTCGACGGTGGCTCGACGCTCGTTTGCAGCGACCAATCTGGTCACGTAACCCTATTTTGAATTTTCCGCGTCTCAAAAGGTCGTCACGTGATTTGTAGCAACAAAGCTGAAAATGTTCCGCTGTGTCGCTGTCCACTCACGGCTCGGAATTTGGGAAAGGATCGGGCCAGGGATATGAACTTAGCAGTTGTAAACAGAGTGAAGTATTCTGAGTGGAAAAATTTAATAAAAAATGCGCTGTAATAAACCGGAAACTCTTCTTTCCTTTTTTAATTTGGTATCCTACTCCAATAGTTTGTGGCGCTCTTTTTAAAATTCTTCCACATGCTACTATAGCGCCACCTTAATTTGCTCCCTTTCAATGGACACTTTTTAATACACTGAGATGGTCCTCCTTTTACTTCTACCCTCCATAATCGTAACACAGGTTTGACTCTGCGCTGAGATGCGATTCAGCAATATGCGCAACTCGCAAGTGCAATGCCTCCTTGACGCCGTCTGATAATGCCATGTATTCGGCTTCAGCCGTTGACATTGCTGTGGTTCGCTATTTTCTTGATTCCCTGCTAATGATAGCGCCAAACAATTTAAAGCAATATCCTGCATAAGATCTTCTATCTATTTGACAACTTGCCCAATTTGTATCGGCATAGCCAAACAATGGTTTGTTATCTTTTTCGTACTGTATTTCATTCTTAAAGTGAGCTTCTCCGTAGCAATTGTTAAATTGAGATAAGTCGCTTACAGCAAAGTAATGTCGGAGTTGTAACCACTGCTAGGTACATTAGAGCTCCAACCAAGTGCTGGTATGGAAAGTTTTTATCACACCCATCATTTTAAATATGGTTCCATAGGCGTATTTACAGGTTTACACTATTCCATATTGAATCTTTTCAGTAATTTCTCAATGTATTTTTCTTGTGTTAGTTTGATAATTCCATCCTTTTGATTGATTTCTACTCTAATATAATCTCTCGCCTGACCTAGATTTTTCATTTCAAATGTTTAATTTCTTCCAACATAACGTTACATGAATATGCTAAAAGTATATCATCAACATAAAGTCCAAGGATTATTTTTCTTATGCATGACATAAATGCATGGATCAGCCCAAAGGATCAGCCTCTGACTATACGAATCTAAGTTTTTTTAATTCAGTGTCAAGCCTTTTATACCATTAACGTCCTGATTGTTTGAGGCCATAAAGTGCCTTTTTGAGTTCACATACCTGCTCTCCTTTTTAACCGACTTCCAAAAAGGAGGAGGTTCTATGTTCGATTGTATGTTTTATTATTTTTTTTTTTATGTATGTTCACCGATTACTCGAAGACGGTTGGACCGATTTCAAAAATTCTTTTTTTGTTTGAAAGGGTATACTCCCAATTAGGTCCCATTGCCACCAAGTCGGGATCTGATGATGGGATCTTGAAGAAATCGAGGGAACTCTTCAAAAATTATAGGCACAAGCGATTTGGGTATTTTTTATAATAAATCGTTCATTTGCTTTCGAAAAACAAAATTTGAAGAAGTGGAACTGATGATGAAGACCACAGGTGGTCATCGGAACAACTCAAAAATAATACGTATTTCACGGGTTCCGATTGAAGCGATTTCGAAAATTGTTTTTTTGTTTGAAAGGCGATACTCCTAAATTGATTCCATTGTCACCAAGTCAGGATCTGATGGTGGGATCTTGGAGAAATCGAGGGAACTCTTCAAAATTACCATACCTATGGCGATTTGGGTATTTTTTATAGTAAATCGTTTATTTGCTTTTGGAAAGTAAAATTTGAAGAAGTGGAACTGATGATGAAGACCGCAGATGGTCATTGGAACTACTAAATAATAGGTATTTCACAGATTCCGATTCGTTAACTTTAATGTGGTTTCTAAACAATTTATGCTTGTCACATGGTGTATGGTGAAGTGGAACTGATGATGATGTACCAGGAGAACTTCTCAAAAATTAACGTCCCTGCATCGGGTAAACTTATATTTTGTAAAAGGTTATGAGCAGTTGACAGTAGGCTATTGTAACTTAGATAAATTACAAACTGACTCACTAAAAAGCAAGAAATAACAAATTTTTAACAAAAAAATTAAAACCGATTTCCAAAAACACAAATCTAAAAAAGCTAAAAATAACAAAATACCGATTTAATCCAAAAGAGTTTGTGCTACCACTGATCGAGGGTACCACCACCAAATATGGAGGGGGTAGATGGGCTAAGTCGACTCCTGCCACCAGCTCTTCGTGAGCAAATCAACCCAAGTGGGCAGACACCAGCGGGCTTGTCACCGAATTCAAACCGATCAGTGGTAGCATAAACCAATAATAATATTTTATTATTTTGCAAACGTCGAAAATTAAATGCATGTATTTAAGGCTAATATTTTGATCTTGCTTCTAGTAAAAGTAATTCAGAATAACACATAAGGTACATTTTATCCCGGAATTCCCGCAGGATCTTTGAAATTAACGCCGATGACACCGCGGGGAAACGCTAGAATATAAGTTTTTTATATTTGTATATATGTATGTTAGTTTGTAAGGTATTTATCTATGGGCCCATGTTTCCTGATAACAAAACAATAAATAAATAAATAAATAAAAATAAATAATAGCTAGTAAAATAAATAATTTAAATTTAAATAAAAAATTAAAAAAAAAAAAAAATGTTAATATCATCTTCTCCTGCGTCGGGTGTCATCGACTGTTTTTTGCGCAGGAGATGCTGTCGAAAGGTATAATGTTTAGTGCTGTTGGAGGTCTACATATCTATCTATCTACCTATCTATAAAAGAGTAGAATCCGCGATTCTGTACATTGAATATTTTTAACAAAAACTGACAGGGGACGATAAACGAAGAGTAACCAAGCACAAAAAAAGGGTTTTTAAAAATCTTTTCTTTCTGTCTGTCTGTTCACAATAATCTCCGAATCTACTGAATGGATTATCATGCGGTTTTCACAGGTAGATTAAGCTTAACCTGCATCTACATATAGGATTTGTTTCATTCAAATCGGATGTCAGGAAAAAAAGTTGTTACATAAAAACTTTTCACGCGGGTGAAACCGCTGGGCACAGCTAGTTTCTTAATAAAATCTAGTCCATATAACATTTACTTTTTGGTTATTTTTGTGGAATCTATGTTTGGGATCCCAAATTATCGGTTTCTTTTAAAATAATTCTAGAAACCAGAACGTTTCTTGTTGCAAGTTGCAACCAATCCATTTATGCAGTTTAAAAGCACACAACCATCGCGGCCCAAAGTTGAAACCTGAATGAAGCGAGAACGCGAGTGTAAACACCACGCTTGCGTTTGACGCGAGGTCCTTTGACTCGTGAGTCGTGACCAAAAAGCCGCTCCGGACGCGAATGGTGCGAGTGACGAGGCGAGGCACGCGGCGAGCCCCTAGCGTCTGTTCACACTCACGCTTCGTCCCTCGCCCCGCGCCTTTTTCGTCTCTTTGCCTCGTGATAAAAAAGCCGCTCCGGGGAACGCGAGCGGCTCGAGTGACGAGGCGAGCCACGCGGCGAGCGACGAAGTGCGAATGTAAACAGTCGCTCGGGGCTCGCCACGCGCCTCGCCTCGTCACGCGTACGCGAGTGTAAATCCCGTATAACTTGGAACCAAAAATGTGGGGATACCAATAATAACATTGGTACGTGCTTTTTTGTCTTTCAAAGTGAAACGATATTTTTCATATGTAACTTTTTAACCAACTTCCAAAAAGGAGGAGGTTCTCAATTCGACTGTATGTTGTTTTTTTGTATGTTTGTTACGCGATTACTCGAAGACTGCTAGAGATGGTCCCATTGTCATGAAGTCAGGATCTTGTAGCGGGAGTGGGATGGATGATAAATGGCTCCACCACCACCAAAGGGGAAGCTTCCCGCCGAGCGAGGGGAATGCCCAGGGAACCGCGGCCCCCACTGTAGATCGTCGGAGGTCGTATATACGCAGCGAAGTATGAAATCTTCGTTAGCGTGATTCAGAACTTCAATAAAGCCTGTACTCGTCGCTTCGTTGTAAATCCTGACTTGTGGCGTAGGGGTCGCCACAATCTGATGATGGGATTTTGGAGGAATCGAGAGAATTCTTCGAATATTACAGACACAGCTAAATTGACATTTTAAAAACCATGGTTTGGTTGCAAAAATATCACTGAGCAAATAATCACTACTAAAAATATATAAAGTTGAACAAAAAACTTCAAAACACAAAAATGCACTACAGTGAAAAGTTAAAAATAACCTGCGTAATGTGCTACCTACCTAGTTACTGATTGTTTCGAAGTCAGTGCTAAGCCAAATAGGTGATAGGTAGATAGACTAAGTCCACTCCCACCACATTGCAGATACGAGTGAGCTTGGCACAGATTTATTTTTTAGGTAGCATATGTGTAGGTTATTTAAACTTTTTACTGTAGTGCATTTTTATGTTTTGAAGTCGGTTTTAATTTTTTGTTAAAATTTTATTTATTAATGTAGTGCATTTTTGCGTTTATTGTCATTTTTTTTATGTACATAAGAAAAATATTTTTACTAGCTGTGCCCCGTGGTTTCACCTGCGGTAATTTTGGAGTTCCAGCAGGAATTCCGGAATAAAAAGTACCCTATATCCTTCTCTGTATCCCTGACAACGTGCATGCCAAATTTTATCCAAATCCGTTCAGCCGTTTTTGCGTGATTGAGTAACAAACATCCAAACATCCATACTTTCACGTTTATAATATTACTAGCTGTGCCCCGCGGTTTCACCAGCGGTAATTTCAGAGTTCCCGCGAGAATTCGGGCATAATAAGTACCCTATGTCCTACTCTGTACCCCTGACAAAGTGCATGTCAAATTCCATCCAAATCCGCCGTTTAGGCGTGATTGAGTAACAAAAATCCAAACATCCAAACATCCACACATTCAAATTTATAATAGGTATTCGTAGGATTAGTAGGATTAAAATCTTTGAATTTTAACTGATAACGTTCGATTCCTTTCCACCACGCCAAAGAGTAGGCCGGCTTGTTTTTTAAGTTAAGTTTCATTCCAAAATCCAAATTCTTCACTACATAGTATAAAACGAAGTCGCATTGCGCTGTCCATCTACCTCTATGTATGCTTAGATCTTTAAAACTACGCAACGGATTTTTATGCGGTTTTCTCCAATAGATAGACTGATTGATGAGAAAGGTTTATACACGTAGTGATTACCTTCTCTCTGGGTTTATATTTATATTTTATCCTATAATTCCCGCGGGAGCTGAAACCGCGGGAGACAGCTAGTACTAAAGAATGCGAATGTGAGCAGAGAGAAGGTAATCACTATGTCAATGAGAGTGTTTCTTTCTTTTTTCTTTTTTATGGACTTTTGCATAAAATGCATTTTGCCTGTATCAAGTCAAATAAATTAGATCATTCGTTGTACGGTTTGAAATTGCAAGCCAGCTTGCAAGAACTTTCTAGGAGCTCTTGGAGGAAACCGAAAAAATCTGCTTGAAATTTTATACTCATATATCTTCTTGAGAATATAAAAAATCGTCACTGTGAAAATCATTGTCCAATACAGCACCTTATAACACAACAAAATCCATTTTTAACCATTTTTTGTCGACACGAAAATAAATGACTTCTTTGATTGCTGCCAAAAAACTCTCGTGAGGTTAATTGTTTTTATGCTTTCACACCTCAGCGGCTCAACCAATTATCATAAAATTTTCATGGAACTCACTTTCGAATTTTTGATAACAAGGACATTGTTTTATTAACGTTTCTTGAAATTGTTAAAAAACACACAGGTAAATCAATTTATTTTTGTAATAATTATAAACTAACTTTAAAGTAATCGTTACAATCGATATTGCGAATCGATTCTGAGCAAAATTTTCTAGATTAAATGTAGTATACAATATACATACATCACAACACTACTAACTACTTTTAATCGTTTTTGCTGCGTTTTTGCGTTTTTGCCTGTAACGTGTGCGTGTGCCGGGTTTTTCAGATTTCTGGCTCCATTTTTTGTACTTTAGAAATCTAGTTACAATAAGGTCGTCACGATGCACGCAGAAACAACATTAACCCTCATACAAATATTGGAGAAAACTATATCGCCCGGTGAGTGCAATTTTCTTCTCTTGCATGGCGTATGTACCTACCATGTAAATTGTCATTGAGTTCATCGTGGAGGATGTAACGTCCGTTTAGGTTCGTTTTCTCAAAATATGATTGTTTTAATAATTTTTTTCTTATATTTTATTATGATCCAGATGTGATTGTTATTTCCAATTGGAACTCGAAAATAGTCATGTTCAACTGTCATTCCAAGAAGTTTCTAGTAAATTTCGTAGTGTTTTCTAATTGTAATGTTTTATGAAATTTACAGATCGAAATGAATTGGAAGCTGCAGAAAAATACCTTGACCATGCTGCTGTCACTAGTTTGCCAATATTTATCAAAATGTTGTCTGATGTCCTGGTTCAGGGTGGTAACAGCCAGGTAGCCAGAATGGCGGCGGGATTACAGTTAAAGAACCACCTCACTTCTAAAGATCCTACGCTCAAACAACAATACCAACAGAGGTGGCTTGCATTACCTGAGGATATAAGACTTTATGTCAAGAACAATGTAAAAATATTGCTGTTACATATTTTAGTGTGTTTACTCTTTTCTCTCCTAGTATGATTGTTAAAGCACTACATCTTGTTTTTAGATCCTAGCTGCAATAGGAACAGAGAACAGTAGGCCAAGTTCTGCAGCCCAATGTGTAGCTTATGTAGCTGTGGCTGAGCTACCAGTTGGCCAGTGGAATGACTTAATCCCAATTTTAGTTGAAAATGTTGTCAATCTTCAGTCAACAGAATTGAAAAAGGAAGCAACATTAGAAGCTATTGGTGAGTTGTAAAAATATTTAACTGGTTTATAAAGCTCACTTATAAACTTTTTCATATCAAAGGTATTTGCTATGTACTACCTCTTAGCTCTGATTTCTAGAATGCTTATTAGCTGATTTGATCTACATAACTAAAGATGTAATCATCATTTTTATTTTTTGTATGTTTTGGGTCATTGTTGTGTTGAAATATCCAAGTCACTGGCAAATTTTATCATCTGAATAGGGAATCATAGTCTCTTTCAAGATACGTTTAAACTGCCACTGATCCGTCAAACCTTCAATCTATCTCACTGCACCAAGACCAACACCACATCCCGAAACACATCCCCCACACTATGTTTGCACCGCGATGCATAACTGCCTTTTTAATGTATTTGTTTTCAATCCCTTGTTGATTGGACGTGTAACATATCATTTTTCATCAGAATTTACCAAATTGATTTTGGTTTCATCAGAAAACAAAACATCCCAATGTTGAACATTCCAGCTACCATATTTTTTAGCAAAAGCTAAAAGGTTTACCCTATGTTGCCTGGTAAGAAGTGGGACTTTTCTAGCAAGCCTCCCATAGAGTTTTGCTTTCACTAACCGACTGTGTACTAGTCTTGCAGAGACATTTTGAGGGTCGCATGTGTAAAAACTTATTTCCGAATGGCATTTGAACCTTTAAAGGGCTTTCTTAGCCAAACATATCATTAGCCTATCTTTATGATGTGGTCTTTCTTGGTCGAACTTTTCTAGGCACATTATCCAAAGTCCATGTTTCTTTGAATGTGTAATAGCATTAAATACCATCTTTACAGAACACTCTAAAGTCTAAATGATCAGCGATTTTCCGATATGACCATTTTCGATTTTTGTGCAAATTCACTATAATTTTTCTTGTTGCTATATCACAGCTCTTATTTTTACCCATTTTAACTAATAAAAGCACACAACAAAATTGTGGTTTTGGAAAAGCCGGTAAAATGAATAAATTAACCATGAAGATGATTCCAATTATAAATTTCAAATTTAAAATCATAATCTGTTTCTAATTGGTTGTCCAGGCTGCCAGTACTGAGAATATTGAAATTCTTGTTTATAATGCTGTTTTTTTTTTAATAATTGCATTTGCCATCGATTATTTTTTGTTTTTATTTAACAGGTATTAGTACATTGTTATTATAACTTAGTCAATCTCCTATGAATTTCATATAAAATTTATGGCCTTCAAAGTGTCCATCACTATATTATACTATAGATATTTAAACACTTAGACACGAAAACTAGCTGTTCCCTGCAGTTTTGCCCATGTTAATTTCAAATTTCTCTTGAGAATTCCAGAATAAAAGTACCTTATCTTCTCTGTACCCTTGACAATGTATACAGTGCAAAATTTAAAATTGATTGAGTAGGGTGTGAAAGCGTAACAAATACCACATTTACATTTAAAGTATTAGTTGTGATTTCTAATTATTTAGGTACCTATAGTTAAATGTACTACAGAATGTTAAAAAAAATATTTGCATAAAGACTTTAACTAGCTAATTTTTTATATTTTTCTTTGTGTAATTGTGGTTTTAATTACTAAATGTTTAAAATAAATAATTTTCAAATAAAATTAACTGTATTGGTAATGTGACATTTCAGATGTTTGTTAAGAATAAAAAAAAAAATTGATTGGACTTTTTATTATTGATAATTATGTAAAATTTTTCAGGATATATTTGCCAGGACATTGATGCTGAAGTTCTCACAGAACAAAGTAATCCAATACTTACTGCTATCATACATGGTATGAGATCAACTGAACCCAGTAATCATGTCCGTTTGGCTGCCACCCAAGCTCTTCTTAACTCGCTTGAA
The DNA here is from genome assembly GCA_907165275.2 of Zygaena filipendulae. Taxonomy (NCBI): domain Eukaryota; kingdom Metazoa; phylum Arthropoda; class Insecta; order Lepidoptera; family Zygaenidae; genus Zygaena; species Zygaena filipendulae. Next base: position 9,727,735 of record OU015649.1, read on the forward strand.
TTCACCAAAGCTAACTTTGACAAAGAAATTGAGAGAAACTTCATTATGGAAGTAGTGTGTGAAGCAACCCAGTCCTCTGACAGGAGAATCAGTGTTGCTGCTTTGCAGTGCTTAGTAAGTTTATAAACATACTACAAATTTAAATAATAATAATAATAAATTAACTACCTAATTGTATTATGATTTTCAGGTGAAAATTTTGTCTTTGTACTATCAGTACATGGAACCTTACATGGGCCCTGCCTTATTTCCTATAACATTAGAAGCAATGAAATCTGACATTGATGAAATTTCCCTACAAGGTATTGAGTTTTGGTCTAATGTCAGTGATGAGGAAATAGATCTTGCTATTGAAGAAGCAGAGGCAGGAGAAGCAGGTAATTTAAAATGGGTAGTAATTAAACAGGCTTTTTAATAGCATTATTCGCATCTGAAGTTGCCTTCTAAATTACTAAGCCAGCCACACTCAACGCGCGTCTAATAAAGTTATCTTCTATGTAAGCCACTCTAAATATAACTCAGCATGGTGGTTATTTGTGACATGCGTTCAAATAGCAAACTTCTAAAATATTAATATATGGCACCAAAATAATAATTTTATTAGCTTCAAAGGAGATTGACAGGGTATGGACCAAATGCTGCCCAGGAGTAGGACTACCTTGACTGAGTTTCTTGCATTGCTTTATATTGAAAAAATTTTTTTTTTCAAAATCGGTCCCGGAGAAAAAAAATTAACGTCAGTTTTGTTTGTACGTTTTACATAGTATGTATGTTCCCCGATTATTCGAAGACGACTGGACCGATTTGGAAAATTCTTTTTTTGGTTGAAAGGGTATACTTCCGAGGTGGTACCACTGCCATAAGGTCAGGATCTGATGATGGGATATTGGAGAAATGGAGGAAACTTATCAAATATTATAGGCACAGCGACCAATTTTGGGCATTTTTTGGAATATTTCATGCATTTGCTTTCGGAAAGCACCATTTAGTGAAGTGAAACTAATGATGAAGACAACAGATGACCAGCGGAACTACTCAATAATAGGTATTTCACAGGTTGAGATTCGATTACTTTAAGGTGGTTGCTGAGCAGTTTATGCTCATCACAGGGCATGTGGTGAAGTGAAGCTGATAGTGTGTATCAGTAAAACTCATCAAAAATATACATCCCTCCATCGGGAAAAGCATTTATTTATTGTTATTGTAATTAAGTATTTATTTTTACCCAGTAAATAATACCTTTTTTTCCCACGACTCCTAGGATGGAATTAGACGCGCTTTATTTTACTGACTACTACTACTATTAGGAACATATTGTACTATGTCTACATCCTGGGCAGCACTTGGTCCACCTTCCATGCAAGTTTATTGTTTCTCAATAAATCTCAACAAAAACTTTTTTTTTCACGACTCCTGGGATAGAATTAGGCGCCCTTTATTTTACAAAGTACTACTATCCTAAGGAATATAATGTACTATGTCTACATCCTGGGCAGCACTTGGTCCACCTTCCATGCAAGTTTATTGTTTCCCAATAAATCTCAACAAAAACTTTTTTTTTCACGACTCCTGGGATAGAATTAGGCGCCCTTTATTTTACAAAGTACTACTATCCTAAGGAACATAATGTACTATGTCTACACCCTGGGCAGCACTTGGTCCACCTTCCATGCAAGTTTATTGTTTCCCAATAAATCTCAACAAAAACTTTTTTTTTCACGACTCCTGGGATAGAATTAGGCGCCCTTTATTTTACAAAGTACTAATATCCTAAGGAACATAATGTACTATGTCTACATCCTGGGCAGCACTTGGTCTACCTTCCATGCAAGTTTATTGTTTCCCAATAAATCTCAACAAAAGCTTTTTTTTTCACGACTCCTGGGATAGAATTAGGCGCCCTTTATTTTACAAAGTACTACTATCCTAAGGAACATAATGTACTATGTCTACATCCTGGGCAGCACTTGGTCTACCTTCCATGCAAGTTTATTGTTTCCCAATAAATCTCAACAAAAACTCTTTTTTTTTCACGACTCCTGGGATAGAATTAGATGCGCTTTATTTTACAGACTACTACTACCCTAAGGAACATAATGTACTATGACTTTATTCTGGGCAGCACTTGGTCCACTCTTCATACAAAGATTGGCATTGTCCTTTTATAACTCCATATGTTTAAAATGTAACGACAAATAGGCACAAATGGTCAATCATCATCATAGATGTCACCATATTTTGTCTTTGGCGTCGTGGTCACCAACCCAGACCTAACCTAATTGAGGAGCTTGTATTCAAGCTGTAAAACGTAAAATGGTGATGACTTGTAAAACCTGTGACTATGTTAGTAAACTTTGTGGCAAGGTATAAATGAGAAGGACAAATCAAAATAATAGTCGGTCTTTACTTGATGCTTTCCTTAAAATATTTATTTGGCGTTGTAAAAAAGTTTATTAGAGGCTATATCTCATTTTCCCATTGCTTAGTTATAAAATGAGAAGTTGGATGACGTGGCCAAATAAAAATTCTGTGACTGGACTGATAATTTCTCATTTAATATTTTAAATGAGAAATTTAAAAACTGCAAAATTTCTTTTGTGGTGCCTTTATTATGCTTGTCTAAGAAAATGATAACACACCTCATATTTACTGTCATGCTGAAACTATATTGAATAAGAGAGTTGATTGTTAAATTATCCAAAATGTTTACAACAAAAAATGCTTCAGAATAAAAAAAATAATATGTAGTTACAGAGGCGTCTTTACCTATAGTGCAGGGTGTGCGGCGCACACGGGCGCCGGGTCTAAGGGGGCGCCGCGCGCCGAGCGCGAGCGCCCTTGCGACACATCCGAAGATGCGTCGCTCTCAAAGACCCTGCGCCCGCCGTGGCCGACGCCGGGCGCGCGGTAGCAAAGCAAAACTACTCCTTTTCCTACCTACTCTATTTAAATTTACACAATTACTTTTGTTTCAACATGAAAGCAGCCTTAAAACAGATAATAAAAGATTAAATTGGCGTAATGTCGCATCGCTACCAAAGGCGGGTGCCGGCATCGGCACCTGTTTGTTTTGATTCGTTTGACAACACGCCGCGGCCGACAATCATTGCTAACTCGGCTGTATTAGAATGCTATAAAGTTCAAATTAAATTTCCCAGGGACGTGCGGCGGTGTTAGGTAGAGCATGGACTATCGGATCATTTTTGTAATACCGGTATTGTTAGGATATTCATTTTTAAAATATCGGAAAACCGGTATTTCGATATTTTTTCGATATTTTTATGTAAAAGAAAAAAAAACTGGTAAAAAAGCCGACATGGACTTAAAACACTTAAAATAATTGAAAAAAACTGAAAAACAAAATATTGAGTACAAAATAAAACTGATCCAGCTACACAAATTTGCTCTCCGTACTAACTGCTTGATCAGTTATTCATGTTTGTTTGTAAACCAAATATACTCTGCTCTGTTGAGCGTACTCTGGCAGGTCCGTAAAAAATTTAGGAAAGTAACTTTATTATGAAAGATTAGTACAAATAATTTTTTTTATAAATTTTTTTTTGCTATGTACTAAACAATCGTCTCAGTAAAACATAATGTTGGTTTGGCCTATGGTAATCTCTTAAGACTTCGATGTGGACGGCAACTGCAACTGATGAGATTGAGCGGTCAATTGTTGGCAAATCGATCGTAACTAGTATTATCTTTTAAAGACGACCTTATGTTATTGCAAGTGTTGGCAGCGGCAGAAAAAGCTCTTTCCGACTCAACACTGGTGGGTGGTAACTGGTATCGTCAATAAATATCTGTAGAGTGTAGACCTTGTCTAAATAAATGCCTTGATCATTCCCGTTTTCATAAAGTGCCATTTCAATCCTAATTAGTTTAAACTTATCGTTCTCATCATGACCACCGCCACTACCTGCTTCATTTTCCTTCACATTCCTAGGGCTAGGATTCGAAATTTTCTCTCTCAAAGACTTCTTTATGAAATTTATTACTGTTTCTCAAACGGGAGGTGATACATGCTGGTAGGCAGGAGGAAGCAAGGGAAGGGCTGTTTGGCGCCGAGTTGTGAAGGCGTAAGAGGGCGATCCTCGATGGCGTAGTTGAGGAATGGCAGGTGCGGTGGGCCGAGGTGGATAAGGGTCGGGATCTCTTTCGGTTTTTCCCGGACGTGAGCGTGCGGCTGAAGTCGACTTTCGTGGAGCCAGACTACGTTGTCTCGCAGCTGTTAACTGGACACGGCATGTTCAGAGGTAGGTTGCGGGACCTAGCCCTAAATGAGACCGGCCTTTGTTATTGCGGTGTCACCAACGAATACCGGGACCATGTGCTCTGGGATTGTCGGCTGTACGCCCGGGAGCGCCGGGCGTTGCTTGCGCAAGTAGTGAGGGCGGGTCCGGTCTACTTTGCGGACCTGGTAAGCACGGAGGGCAACTTCGCGGCACTGAAGATATTTGCGCGTCGATGGCACAAGATGAGGAAGACGCTGGAGGATCAGCAGGTGTGAGCAGGCGGCGAAGTCACCGTGTCGTGTACGTCAAGCCCCAGAAAGGGGAGAATGGCAACTAGGGACAAGGATCAGAGCAAAAAAAGAATGTGTAGGGTACGGTACGTCCCGGGCGACCGGGGCGTTCTGGCCGCGATTCGGTCCGTATAACCAAGATTGGTTGGTAGGACCCTGGGTTGGAGGTGGGTTGCTCTTTCTCAAAACTATCTGATGATCTTCATCTTGATCATCTTGATCATCATGATCTTCATCGTCACTGACATTAATGCTAGTGTTAGTGCTATCTAAATCAACATTATGTGCAGAAGGGACTTCAAAACGTCGATAGAGCGAACAAATAGCCTCCACCATTTCAAAGTTGGTTAATTTGTAAAAGAATTCCATAGCTACTTCAAAGAAGTAGTTTTCTTCTTCTTCTTCTTCTTCAATTATGGCAATCTATCGCGATTTCTCGCATTTAATTCTGCCAATGTACGCATTTTTAGCAATTAAAGTAATTATGGCGTAACGCCAATGACAGTATTAGTTTGTTCCCCAAGATAAAACACGATTCCCTCTCGAAAACCAGCTTCTTTCTTGGAAAAAAAATGGCTGCTGAACGGTGGAGAAAATATCGAATAAATAACGCGACAGGCATCCACTCGCTACGACCTTCACCGGTTAACAATCGAAGTGGGTAGTTTTCTGGATTGTGTAAATATTGCAAAAGTGTGGTGACAGAAGTCTTTGGGAAATACAACTAACAGATACCTACAATGAAACGTTGCTTGAATGAATTTAATGGAATTTATTGTCTAAACTGACGTTTTGACTTTTGACACTATAATATCGTAAAACCGGTATTACTGGAATTCGGTATCGGTATTTCAATATCGGATTTTTGCTCCGATATTCCGGTTTTCCGATATTATCGAAAACCGGTATCCATGCTCTAGTGTTAGGTAAAATAGAGCAAATCTCTTGAGGGGTGTTTCTACTCATGAAACTGAACAACTTTCCCCAAGGAACCCATATCGAATTCTCAAAAAAAAAACAATTTGGACTTTGTATGGATATTTGGCCAATCAGCTGACCGCTCCCATACAAAGTACAATTTTTTTTTTGAGAATTCGATATACGTTCCCTGGGGAAAGTTGTTTAGTTTCATGAGTAGTATCACCCCTTAAGAGATTTGCTCTATTTTACCTAACACCCTGTATAACTGTTAGTATTCCATTTTGACCCCGCTCGAGGGCGCCAGATTACTGGCTGCACACGGGCGCCACAAGGGCTAGAGACGCCTCTGTGTAGTTAAATTCTTTTTTTTCATTCTGATTTGTAATATTGTTGTAGGTCGTCCACCAGTGAGGACTTCACGGTACTACGCCAGAGGGGCGTTGCAGTATCTCGCGCCTGTGCTCATGCAAAAGCTCACCAAACAAGACGATACTGATGATGAATTAGAGTGGAACCCATCCAAAGCTGCCTCTGTGTGTTTGATGCTCCTCTCAAACTGCTGTGAAGACGAAATTGTACCTCATGTGTTACCTTTCATTAATACAAATATTAAAAATGAAAATTGGCGATACAGGGAAGCTGCATTAATGGCATTCGGTTCCATTCTTGGTGGTCTTGAGGCTAACACACTGAAACCTCTAGTTGAGAAGGCTATGCCTACTTTGATTGAATCCATGTATGATTCCAGCGTAGCTGTTAGAGATACAGCTGCCTGGACCTTTGGCAGAATTTGTGAAATTGTTCCTGAAGCGGCTATTAATGAAACTTATCTTAAACCACTCTTGGAAAGCTTAGTCAATGGCTTGAAGGCAGAGCCAAGAGTTGCAGCCAATGTGTGCTGGGCTTTCACTGGATTAGCTGAGGCTGCATATGAGGCTGCCGAAAGTGGTGATTCTAATCAACCTAATACCTATTGTATGTCAAACTATTTTGATTTCATTATTGAGAGACTCTTAGAAACGACTGATAGGCAGGACGCTGCTCAACACAACTTACGGCCAGCGGCTTATGAAGCCCTGATGGAAATGGTGAAAAATTCGCCAAGTGATTGTTATGTTACTGTTCAGAAAACAACTATGGTTATTCTAGATAGGCTTCAACAGGTTCTACAAATGGAAAATCACATTGCAAGTCAAGCTGACAGATCACAGTTCAATGATTTGCAGAGTCTCCTCTGTGCTACATTGCAGTCTGTTCTTCGTAAAGTCACACCTGAAGATGCGCCGCACATTTCTGACGCCATCATGACTGCTCTGCTGACTATGTTCGCCTGCAACTCTGGCACCGCCGGTGGTGTGCAGGAGGACGCGTTGATGGCAGTCTCCACCCTGGTAGAGGTTCTGGGTGAAGGATTCTTGAAATATATGGATGCTTTCAAAAGATATCTTTATGTTGGTCTCAAGAATCATCAGGAATACCAAGTTTGCATCGCAGCTGTTGGACTTACTGGTGACATTTATCGCGCTCTGAAAAGCAAAGTGAGTAGATAATATTAAGCAGAATATTTAATTTTTTTTTTTATATTTACAGTGGTGAGACTGCAATCAAATATCATTTCAGGCTTTGCCCTACTCTGATGAAATCATGAATCTTTTGGTGGATAACTTGCGCGATCCATCCATCCACCGCTCCGTGAAGCCACAAATCTTGTCAGTGTTTGGTGATATCGCTCTTGGCATCGGTAGTGGTTTTGTCAAGTACTTAGATGTGGTCATGAAAATGTTATTGCAGGTTAGTTCTAAATATGCACTTTACGAGTATTAAGAATGGTCTCAATACCCTTAAAATTTACACACGGGTGTGTTTCTATTACTTGCCTAGCTGGTGTCTGTAGCGAATTTTTATAACTTAAATTAATATTTGCAATAAATTGGGAGGTTTCTTTTTTCTTTGTGGCTATAGAAAATTACAATATAGAAAACAATATTATTTTACCTCTTGCTGCAAGCAAAGTAACAAACTACCTAAACTTAAAAAAAAAAACTGTTGACTTGCAGGCCAGCAATATCCAAGTGGACCGTAATGATTACGACATGCTGGAGTTTTTGGGCGAATTACGTGAGAGTGTACTCGAAGCATACACCGGCATCATTCAAGGATTAAAAGGCAATGCCAATGAGGTAATAAATACATTCTGATACTCCATACTTTCAACCTTGCCCTTTTTATATAATATTTACAGTACCGAGAGTAGATTTTTTACCTAATATTCACAGTACCAGTTATATGTTTTTTTTTACATAATATTTACATTACCAATTCGTTATAATATGTTTTTTTTACATATTTACAGTACCAATTCGTTTTGCTTTTTTTAATATTTACAGTACCAATTCGTTTTGTGTTTTTTTATTTTTTATCAGTTCTCTTTTTTTAACTCTGTAAAAAAGAAAACATACTTAAACGCAATAGAACACTTACAATTTTTGTGTGTTATAAATGATGCAAACCACAGCACAAAGACCTCTTTAGAAGTTTTTTTAGTTATTTATATTTCCATGTGGTGCTCAATAAAGTATTTCATTCGTTCATTCAGTGAATACATAAAAGTTAACTAGTAATAATAATTAAGTAATTAATAATACATACGATCACATGAATCAATTAGTACTAGGTCCCTACTCTCGATCTATATTTGTGTTCAATAAAGTTTTATTGTAATTTAATCTTTTTACAGTAACTTTTAATTTATTTTTCTAGTTATGTAGGTTGCCTGGAAGAAATTGATTTTAAGCAATGAGGTCGCCCTTTGTTGCCTGTATTCCCCACCATGTATATTTATTTTCCTTTTCTGGTTATGATAAAGAATATTTCATTTGATTAAATTTACTATAATCAGCGATGATAGCTCAGTTGAGGGTGCGTTCGGATCAAAGGCCGCAAAGCGTAGGTTCAAACCTTAACAATGAGCTTGAACTGTCGGTGAAGGAAAATATCGTGAGGAAACCATAGCATGGTGGTAGGGCACTTTATAGTGTAGGGTAGCTACCACCTTCAAGTTGAAAATCTGTCGCCGAGCAGTGTGTTCTGGCAGCCCTACATGTAAGCCAGTTCCCATTCCCATACCAGGTCGGCAACGCACCTCCATGCCATGTATGTAGTGTTGCAGATGTCCATGGGCGGTGGTAATCACTTACTTAATGGTGTGCCACCTGCCCATTTGCCCTCTATGACATAAAAAACAAATTTAAAAAAAATATTAAAACCGACTTCCAAAAACACAAAACTAAAAAGCTAAAAATAACAAAATACCGATTTAATCCAACAGACAAAAATACACGTAATATTATTAGTGGTTTGTGCTACCACTTTTCAATTTGAATTCGGTGCCAAGCCCTGCTTACGTCTGCCCACTTGGGTTGTTCAGCTCACGACGAGCTCGTGGCGGGAGTGGACTTAGCCAATCTACCTACTCCAAATTTGGCTTGTCACCGACTTCAAATTGAAAAGTGGTAGCACAAACCAATAATAATATAACGTGTACTTTTGTCTGTTGGATTAAATCGGTATTTTGTTATTTTTAGTTTTGTGTTTTTGGAAGTCGGTTTTAATTTTTTTGTTAAAAATTTGTTTATTTCTTGCTTTTTAGTGAGTCGGTTTGTAATTTATCTAACGTCAATTGCTCATAACCTTTTTCAAAATATTTCTTTTCCCGATGCAGGGACGTTAATTTTTGAGGAGTTCTCCTGGTACATCACCATCAGTTCCACTTCACCATATACATTGTGACAAACATAAATTGTTTAGAAACCACATTAAAGTTAACGAATCGGAATCTGTGAAATACCTATTATTTACTAATTTCTTTGACCATCTGTGGTCTTCATCGTCAGTTCCACTTCTTCAAATTTTACTTTTCGAAAGCAAATAAACGATTTACTATAAAAAATACCCAAATCGCCATAGGTGTGCCTATAAATTTAAGAGTTCCCTCGATTTCCCTTTCAAACAAAAAAACAATTTTCCAAATCGCTCCAAGTGAAACCCGTGAAATACGTATTATTGTTGAGTAGTTCCGATGACCATCTGTGGTCTTCATCATCAGTTCCACTTCTTCAAATCTTGCTTTTCGAAAGCAAATGAACGATTTACTATAAAAAATATCCAAATCACTATCACTATGTGCCTATAATTTTTAAAGAGTTCCCTCGATTTCTCCAAGATCCCATCATCAGATCCCGACTTGCGGAGCTAAGATGCGCAACACGATAAAATTTTATCGAGCCATTTTATCGAATCTCGTCGACATAATATATCGTTTTGTCTACCAGTGGTAAAAAATGTTTAACCGAATCTAGTCTTAACTCAATACCCCACTACTGCACTTTTTTGCTTGGACGCCCACAAATATTTGTCGTGCCGACAATTTTATCTTTCGTTCGATAAACATATCGTGGCGCGCATCCTAGCTAGGTTGGTGGCAATGGGACCTAATTGGGAATAAACTCTTTCAAACTAAAAAAGAATTTTTGAAATCGGTCCAACCGCCTTCGAGTAATCGGTGAACATACAAAACACACATACAATCGAATGCATGACCTCCTCCTTTTTGGAAGTCGGTTAAAAATCAAACTGAACTCGTAAGCTCTTGTTCCTTGAATTATCTAAATTAGTACAATTTTGTGTACCTACTCCTACATTCTGTTGTCTGTGCAAGAGTAGGTAACTATCATTGACATAATTATGCTGTAATCTTGGAACCTAGAATTACTATGTACTTGATGCTGTTGTTGTTGTAAATAAACAAAAATAAAACAAAATAAAATGTCCTCGCGCCAGATGTGTCCCGACGTGTCGAAGGTGGAGCCGCACGTGCCGGCGATCGTGGGCTTCATGACGCAGGTGGCGGGCGAGCCGGAGCGCACGGACGGGCACATGTCGGTGATCTCGGGGCTGACGGGCGACCTGTGCACGGTGTTCGGCGCGCGCGTGCTGCCGCTGCTCGAGACGCGCGTGCTGCTCGACATGCTGGCGGCCGCGCGCCGCTCGCGCACGCCGCGCACCAAGACGCTCGCCAACTGGGCCACCAAGGAGATACGCAAAGTGAAGCAGCAACTCACGCTCACCAGCTGGTCAGTAGTGTGCCCACTCTATTCGATATCCGCCTCAGGGTCCTCGTTTTGTGATCAACATTTGCGAACATAGAACCCGTGTGTTTAGTATTTGTATTGTGTGAATTAGTTTTGTATGAATATTATATCCATGCCATAGCAGTATTGGGTTACAAGATTATCCATACTAATATTATAAATGCGAAAGTGACTCTGTCTGTCTGTTTGTTACGCTTTCACGCCATAACGGCTCAACCGATCATCATGAATTTAGCATACACGTTGTTAGGGATACAAAAAGGACAAAGGATACTTTTATCTCGGAATTCGCGCGGGAACTCCAAACGCGGGTGAAACAGCTAGTTTTTAAATAAATCTTTCACGAGTATGCTTTTCTCAAGCCCTACTTTTGAAATATTGACTTAATTTCTGATTATCATGCTGGGTGAATGCAATAGTGGCACAAAACAAAACTTAAGGTACTTTGAATTAAAACCAGATTTATTTTCGCATTGCGTTTATTTTCGTATTGCTGCACATACGTGGGACACTCAGAAAGTTTTGAGAAACTAAAAAATAACCTCTATGAAAAAAAAAAAATTACTAAATCTTTTCAAAGAACTCTCCACCAGTCTCTATACAAAGTTTCATGCGTTTGAACCAATTTACAAAACATTTTTTCCAGTCCTCCGCAGACACCTGTTCCACGGCCTTCTCAAACGCTGCTAGCGCGACTTCTGGCGATGGAAACTGTATCCCTTTGAGCTGATTTTTAATTTTAGGGAATAAAAAGAAGTCACACGGAGCCAAATCAGGACTGTAAGGAGGGTGTCCCAAGACTCTGACCAGTTTGGAGTCCAGGAAGTCCCTCGTTTTGATCTCAGAGTGCGCGGGCGCGTTCTCGTGGTGAAGGACCCCACGGAGCTCGGTGTTCGGTCATTTGTTGCTCATTGCCGAAAAAACTTCTGGCAGGCATTTTGTACTGTACCATTCGGCGTTGATGCTGCTTTGGTCTCGAAGTGGAATTGAAATTAGGTACCCCGTCAAAGTGAAGAAACTAGCGATCAAAATTTTCCCTGCGCTCCTCGATCGCTTCACTTTCGTAGGCGTTGGTTCATTTTGAAACAGCCAAACTGTCGACTGACGCTTTGTTTCTGGATCGTATTGATAAATCCAGGATTCGTCACCTGTCACAATGTCGTAAACGCGCCGTGACGAGCCTGCACCAAATTTTTGTATCATATCACGGCACCAATCCACACGGGCCTGCTTCTGAGCTTCGGTGAGGCTGTGCGGCACCCAGGGGGAAACTATCCTCCTTACGCGAAGGTGCTCGTGCAAAATCTTGTGGAAACTTCCTGAACCAATCTGCAGAGTATGCTGAATCTTCGTAGGTAATTCGTCTGTTTACTTGAATAAAATTTTTTACTGCCAGCTCACTTTCTTCGATGACAGCCGTCGTAGGACGACCACTCCTTTGTTCATCCCCCAAAGTAAGACGACCGCGTTTGAACTCGCTATACCAGCGGTAGATGGTTACTTTTGAAGGTCCTTCATCCATAAAAGCAATTCGAAGTCGATCAAATGACTCATCAGGTTTTAAGCCACATTTGAAATCGTAAAAAATCATAACAATCGAACAGTGGTATTTTTACTTTTAAATAATCGAAGTTTTCAAAACAATTACAAGTGGCCAGTGTCTTATACATAAAAACTTTTTTTCGCAAAACTTTCTGAGTGACCTGGTACATATATTAATGTGCCACTATTGCATTCAGCCAGCGAAATTTCGTGCAACTTCCCATTTACCATCACCACCATTACGATTAATTTTATTTTTACTGTGTTATTTATTTATTTATTTATGTGTACCAGAGAGGTAGTCAAAATTAAGGACCTCCATTATTTTATTTTCTTTATTTCAACAAGCTGTTACCCGCAGTTCCACCCGCCTTAATTTTGGAATTCCCACGGGAATTCCGGGATAATAAGTTTTTTTTCTGCACCCCCGACAATGTGTATTACTATTATATTAGGAATTAAATTACTAATAATATCTAGGCACGATTATCCTCCTTGCACAATACTATGGAAGCTGTTCTTCTAATTGGTTTCTGAAATAGATTTAATAATTGTAAGTTATAAAAGAGAACATTTTAAGTTACATGGGTATTACTGTAATTAATTATCGTTGTAGCTTCAATTTTTTTTATATATTGTATTGTCTAAACGACGTAAAGTATGTAAAACCCATTAGATAATAAAAAAAAAGAATTTTCCAAATCGGTCCAACCGTCTTCGAGTAATCGGTGAACATACATAAAAAAAAAAACATACAATCGAACATAGAACCTCCTCCTTTTTGGAAGTCGGTTAAAAATGATTAAGATTTAAATACTGTTTGATTTGTCTTAGAAATCGATTTTATCCGGATATTCGATTAATACGAAATACTTCTATGTTCTGTTGCTAAACATTGCCTCTAATTATTGTCTCAACATTTAATTTGAAATTATTGGGAACGAATTCCAATAGGGTACTTGCATGAAATTTATAATAAGAAATTGTGTCAATATTTCAAAAATAGAGCCTTAGAAAAGCGTTATCGTGAAAGATTTACTAAAAAAAATTCAATAGTTTCCGAAATATTCAACTTTTAATTTTGTGAAACGGAACGTTGCAACGAAACACCAATCACAGCCACGCTTAACACATGACGTCACTTTTATTTTTTTTAGGAAAGATTTACCTCTTTCAGAGAAGGCAAAAGAAACTAAGTGCATACAGTCAACGCATATTTTCCATTTTCTGAAATTTTTTACTTTAAAATGCACCAGTAAGATGCATTTCGATTCTTTACTGGAACTTTTGGAAGTAACTCGACACAGTTCAACCTTAATTTCGCTTTTGGACATTGAAGTTATCTGTCTGTCAGTGTCGCATGACCCTGTCAATGCGACAGTGACATTTCTATCACAGATTAATAAGGCGTAATTTTGAACAAGTGACGTCATTCCGCGTTTCGGCGGTAAAATCTAAAGTAGGAACTTTGAAACGCTCTATTTCATTAATTTATGCATATATTTTTTTTCTTTTTCTTGCTTTGTCTAAGTAGGCCATATATCTTTAAAATAGACTGAAAAAAAAATTTCATGCAAGTACCCTATTTCTAGTGAGTTAATGGAAATTGGTCATGAAAGAAGGTTGTAAAATATATAATTCTATATACATATAAAATGCTTTGTCCTGAATGACTGATGGATCAACGCATAGCCTAAACCGCTAATCTTAGAGACATGAAACTTGGAGGGTGTGTTCGTTGTATGACGTAGGCATCCGATAAGAAAGGATTTTTGAAAATTCAACCTCTAAGGGGCTGAAAAGGGGTTGCAAAGTTTGTATGGAACGATTCCGCGGAAACTTCGAAATTATCGCGGGTGTGAAACCACGCGGGACAGCTAGTATCTTATAAAAATAATGAGCATTCCAAGAGAGATCTACAAGTGTAAAAAAATAAGTATGATATAAAATAATATAATTAATTACCTACCTTTGAACTTTGAAAAAATTTATAACTGTACAGATAATACTAATCCTACTAATATATTAATATAAATTTAGAAGTTTGTGAAAGCTAAACAGATTTGGATGAATTTAGGGCACACAGAATATGATCTGATTAATAAATAATAATAATCCCAATTTCACGCGGGCAAAGCTGCGGGTAGAAGTTGGATTTTATTAATATTTTATTGTTTTGTTTCAGATTTGCGAAAGACCGATGCAGTAGTGATTTCATGCAGTTTCACACAACTTACTGCTGGTAATCTCCTGTAACATCTCTAGGCAGATCATATCGTCATTGTTCATAGGTCCTTAGGTGCATATGTTTCTAGGCTTCGCCGATGCAGTTATGTGTAGCGCATGTATTGACAATTTGCGAAACGTGTAGTGTTCGTATAGGCTATACTCACACCGCTATAAGATAATATGCGTAATTCTTATAATTTATTTCCTATTTTATCGTTTGCCTTGTACATAATATTACAAATTGTTATGTAGTCAATACGCTGGACTCGTGTGGCCGCGGGGCGTGATCACTGAACTGAGAACGATGTGCACCTATCGTGACAACTTTTAATTGTTTGATTATGCCAGTCCAAAACTTTCCATGATAATAATCTTAAAAATTATAGCATTTTCCTATTTGGTATTTTATTATAAATACAGACAGTGGCTGTGGTATTAACGTGAAGTTAAAAGAGGTAGTGTGAATGAGGAACTGTATGGAAGGTGAAGAATGTTATTATAGGCATTGCACATTTGCGAGGGATTATGAGTTTTATAGGCGTTTAAATAAAATATCGTTTTGTAAGACGTATGAATGAAAGATTAATGAATGGATTTGTATGCCCGAGGAGATGCGCGAATGGTTTGTAATGTATATTTAGGATTGTGAGTCTTTTAAAGATGGTGTTAATGTATAAGATTCGTCAACTTATTCGAGATTAAAGGACGCCATATTGGTGCTGTCTCTCCTTGTTCATCACAATATTGCAGCGTCGGGCGAGCTGATCTTAGTGATGATATTATTATCTGAAATACTTGCCTATGTACATTGTTTATATTATTTACCTATACTGCAATTAGAATGATTTTCGGTAATTGTGATGAATAATAAGATATGCCTATTGATCTCGAGCTTTTAATATTTTTGTACATACTGAAAGTTCTTTTCCGTTACAATTTAACCTGATGGAATCATTTTTTAGATTGACTTAAGAAACACGGCGTGCACGCTTGGAATACACTTTATAAACTCGCACATAACGTAAGCAAAGAAAATAATTCTGTGGTCAACGAGTTTCAAATTTTTACTGATAAACTATCATACAGGCGGTTATTACTGTAGTTAAGGCGCTGCCTACTTTGAAAATATTGTGCTTTCCTTTAGTTTTCCTTTTTACGTGATTTCGATAAACTTATTCGTGATTTATTTCGCCGCAATAAGGATTTGTTTTCAGCACTAGAATGTCTAAGTTACATTAAAAAAAAACAACGTGTAGTTGCCACGGCTGTATGTAATTGTAAATGTATGGATTTAATAAAATATCATAGTTCAAGTCGTTCTAAAGCTCAGACGAAATAAAAACTCTTTATTTCGTCTGAGTTCTAAAGATGGATTTTCGTTTCAAAATTATTTAAGCAACATTGCCTTTTCGGTTTACTATGAAAATAATAAAAGTTAAAACAAATAAAAAAGTAGGTACGTATTATGATTAGTATGAATATCATTAGTGTATAGGCACCCTCAGTCGGTCAAGATTTATGTAAAAGGGAGATCGATCTTCCGTTAGCGCTCGCCATATTTTGTTAAATGCCTAAGTCGAGTCAAAATGATTATACATGAAGGGTTTTAGATATCGCCTTAACTGCTGTCGGTCGTTTACGAGGTTACAAAGAATCAAACATATATTACGTTAATTGTAATTTTTTTTTACAAATGCCACATTCCATTAATTATAAATTATGTACAAAGAACTCTTGATGTTAACGTCATGTCGTTTGTATAAAGTGTTTCCGTGCGGGTGGATACAAAACTATAAATTTTTTTTTTAGTCACTTATTTTTATTATCTTTGCCAAACGCTCAATTTTTCTATTAATTAAATATTTGAAAGAATAGATTAACTAGTAGTGCCTTCAAGCGTAGCGAAAAATGAATTCAACGACAATTTACCTATGTAAAACTTATTTTCTAAACCGTTCATGAAAGTTATTTTTCCATTGAAGAGTACGTCGATTATTTGGAAAACGTCCACGTAGCACCTTCGACATAAAGCTAAGTTTATTGCCTATGAATTGGCGTTACATAAAATAAAATGGCCCAAAATAAAGTTAACAAATTCCGAAATCGCTTTTTCATGAGACAAAAATATCTATTGATATTCCTGTACAAAGACCAAAATCCTATCGCATATCCATGAGAAATTATAATATTACCATCACCATTTCTGTGACACGTAGCCGCAGGTTCAGATCGGATAGGGTAGCCATTCCTTAGATTTAATGTTAAAGTCATTAAAAGTTCCCTTGTGACTGGGCTGCTTTGGTTATCCAAGCGTTTTTGACTATAAAGAAAATAACATAAATTCGAAGGAATTATTTTTGTTTGGTTAGTTTGATGCTTAGCGTTTTTAACAAAAGTTATAGGGAGTTTTGCCAATTATAAAAATTGCACCCTGATTCATAACACTGTTTCCGCGACTTGGCAATGTTGGTTGGACAGGAGCAGTTCCAGGGCGAGTTTCTCATTTTCGTAAAGGGGCTTCTTTTTATGAAAAATACAGTTTTTTTATTTAAGTTACGAAATGTTGTTATGGCAAACTTCTCTTCGGTTTAATTTATTTTCTTTTCGTAAGCTACTTATTTCAGAGTTTATATGGTAATTTTTTTTATACACAGCATGGTGCATTACGGCCGCCGTCCATCCTTTGCCTTATTCCTTTGTTCAACAATGGACATATTATGAGAAAACGTTCTAACATACCTTATTCGTCTTCTCTAGGGTGGTTTAAATGTCGAAAAAGTTCATTGATAACCAAGAATATTTGCTATCGACACTGTCTTTTTTCTAACTCTTCGAATAAAATATGACTCCATGTACACTAACGCAACATGAAAAACCAGTTATAAGTGAATTACTTAACATTTTAAGTTTTTTAAAGTTATTTTGGGCTTAATTTTTCTTCTTATCTGCAACGGTATAAAACGTAAGACTTGCACTACAAAGTTAAATATGTTCTCGTGAACGCTTCTAATTAGTGAAGGTCCGCCAGTTTAAAGGCAACGTTAATGAACTGTACGAGACAAACATTAATGCCGCTTGTATGAGGTAGGTAAATGTTAATGAGTGTTTGCTAGTCTGATCCGAGCATCACTGATAGGGATGATTGCGTGAAATATGACAGATTACTCTCAAGGCATAAAATTAATTGAATTGTCTTTCATGACAATAAATTATCTGTTAGGTACAATTATGTTGACAAAAAATTTAATAATTTCAGTCTCTTAAACATATTGTCATGTTTACCTTTTTGCAGATACTATAAGTGTGATAGACTGATAGAAGTATGTGTGAGGACTAGTGCCATGCCTTGAAAGGTTCTGAATAGAATCGTGGGCATCAAATCGAGTCAAATGAATACCACCCACTTTTCCTACGCGAATCAAAAATCAACTAAAGTTATTTTGTTACCTTTATATTTTATTTTGACTACACAACGTACTGTATTCTGTAACTCAATGGTAATTAAAATATTTAGAAGTATGCTATGCTTGTTTTCTTATTAAGCTAAGATACTATCAGTCAAATCCAATAACTAATAAGGAATGAACATTTGCGTTGCGACGACGCAACGCGCCGTGTGGACCGGCTCTAACTCATTTACCAAAAAAATTATTACAATCAATTTGGTACTATCCGGGGTATGGAAATCATAATTCTATTTAGTTCGTTAAATTCATTTACATATCACATAATATTTGCAAGAACATGGTAGGTAGGTACATAAAATGGTGCTGTATTCAAATTCAACATAATATTCTGCCGTTGTCGGCGTGCAAATGTCATCTTTGATAAAGAAGTATTTTGAATAATTCAAAATTAATATAACTACCTAAATTAAGTTTTTTTTTAAGTGAAGGTAAATATATTATTCTATTAACATGCTTCATTGTACGGTTTGAAATTGCTGACGTGGAAGGGGAAAGTTCGCACATGTGCGAGTTGTGACTTGTGAGACCAATGCCGAACTCCACATCCACCTAACAAAAAAAAAATATAACAAAACATATTGTTATATTATAACATGTTACAGATAATATGGCCACTGAATGTTACATAAATAAATAATCAAGCATAAAGCATGTACCAGACTGTTGTAAACAAGCCTCTCCGCAAAGTCACCTTGGCGGGAAGTTGGTTTTAACCGCCGTTGGTGTATCCGCCCACACTTGTTGTAAACAAGCCTCCAACTTCAGTGTGCTTTTGTCCCTCGCATCGGAAACATCTATGCAATGGCTCCTTTACTTTCAAAAATTCAAACAGTTGGTGTGGCTTTTGCTCTTTTGAGTGCAATTAAACCACGTAAGCGCAGTTGATTGGTGGCAGTCGCGGGGAGCGCTCGCGCGTTCATCAGATCGCAACTTGGTGGCAATGGGACCTAATTGGGACTAAACCCTTTCAAACAAAAAAAATATTCGAAATTGGTCCAACCGTCTTCGAGTAAAAAAAAAAAAACATACATACTATCGAACATAGAACCTCCTCCTTTTTGGAAGTCGGTTAAAAATAAAACTGACGTCCATTTATTTCAAATGCCGCCAAAAGTCTCCCAAAGATATGTAGTTGTTTTTATCCCTTATGGGGAAGACAAAAGAAGCTAAGTCCACACAGCCAATCCAGTCGTATTTTTCTTCTTCTGAAGTTATTTAAGATGCTCTACTGGAACTTTTGGCAGCAACTCTTCATAGTTGAACCATTTCGGGGGCGATTAATCGATCCAGCTAGGTTTTATTTTTATAAAACGTAGTTTTACCGATGTTTTCAGGCAATGAGAAATACGTGTTTTGTACTTTTCTACTTAACAATAGATGGCGCTACTACGAGCGAAGCTCGGTCGCCCAGATATTTTAAATAAACGGAAGATTCGACTTGAATATCGCGCTACTTTCACTGGCAAATAACTGATATTTTAGGCAATAACTTAAGCCTCTTTTATCGGATTCCGAAACTCACGTGAGTGAAACTGCGGGGCATAGCTAATTGTAATAAAACAAATTTATTTTATACTTAGGTAAATTTAATTTCTAACACCAATTGTTATAGTACGGGATATACAGATGCTAAATGGGGATTCACTCGAGCGTTGTTGGGACCTATTGGGTTTTAAAGATTAGGAGGTACAAACAAAATAAGGTTAATTATAACCTAGAATAAGGTTATAAAATAAGGTTAATTATTATATTATTAAATATGTATAATGTTTTTTCATTACCGGTGGGTTTAGCTTCTACAGGATTTAAATGTAAAAAATACAGTTACATGGAAATACTCGAGCGCGTCAGATTTTGTAGTTTAGATACTCCAACGTGTCCCTGATATCGAAAGTATATTCATCTGCCGATTTGCGTGGTGGGGGTGGCCATCCGGAAGAGAAAATGAAAAAAAAAATTCCAGCGCGTCAGACATTCAAAAGGGATGTTAAGTGAATCCTAAAATTGCTCCCATTCAAAAAACTGACGATTCGGAGGTTACGCAAGGTAGTAGCGAATTTTTGAAAATGCAAAAAAAAAATCCATTTTGAAATAGGTATTCGAGCGTGTCAGATTATTTTACAGAAGGTTCAACTTGAAGTCATGTTGGCTTAAAATCTGACAATAATTTTGAGGGATATTATTAATCTGACTGCTAGAAACAAGATTTATTTTTAAGAATTTTTTTTTTTGTTTCTGACGTAAATTCAATAACTCTGAGCTATTTCTTGTTCACAAAAAAAACACACTTTATATTTCTATGGAATATGTAAAACCTCACAAAATATTATTCACAAAACTAACTTTAAAGCACAAACAAGTCAGAGCGTCTTGCATATAATAACATGAACGCATTGTTGTGATGAGCTGTGAAGTAAAATGGCGTCATGGCAACGACAGCAGCTGAACAGCGTGGGAATGGTGCCAGAGAGTCAGAGATAGACAAAAAGTGAAAGGGAGAGAGAGAGGCGCAGAGCGGAGTAATACACCTAACTACCTTTATCGCTAGAAGTCGGTTAAAAATTAAATTTAAGTGAAAGGTTAGGTTAGTATAGGTTATAGTTCGATGTAATACTTACCTTAAATTATTTTAATATGCATTTTAACCGACTAAAAAAAGTTATCAATTTGACACGTTTAATGCCGTGATATGCTGTGATGACATCATGGCGACGGAAAGTAGTGTGAGGACTGTGCGAAAGAGTGAGAGAAAAAGTAAAAGGGAAAAAAGGCAGTGAGGTACTTGTTTCACTGCAGCTGCTGGTTCTTAACTTTATAGACGATTTTGTTTCTTCGGCTCATGGGAATCAGCAGATTATATTTTTCTTACTATTCTTGAGTTATTTACTTCAAGATAAAAATAAACCAACCGCGCTCGAGAATGTCGAGGTGGCGGCTTTTTTTGAGACTTTGTGAATCTCTAACTCCCTTACGTCACGTTCAAATCATTCATATACACACTTTTCAGCATGTAATTAACCCACCATATCTTAATCTGACGCTCTTGAGTATTTCTAGCTATCAATTTTTTTTTTACTTATCTGATCGGTTATCCTAGACGAACCCCTGTGTAGAGGGCGTATATTTGGTGGAGGTACTCAACCTTATGTTCATCTGACGCGCTTTAGTAAATCCACAAAATCTTGGGATCCGGTACTATTATGTAGCATAAAATTTTAACAATACTTCATCCTTTGGCTTAAGGATACATTGGTCTTTCAAATTAACTAACCATCCAGGTTCAAGCCCATAGAAAATCTGTCTAGGATCTTTTCTTTCAGTGAGCATACAATAATGCTCATCACTTTCCAGTACAGGCAACTCATAACCATATTTTTGAGCCAGTTTTAATCGCTCTTGTGATACTTTTTCCGGATCTGCCAGGTACCCACGTGTAGATGGGCTAGTGTAATATTCAATTATATCCGGTGGAGGAATCATTCTCCTGGGAATAGCCTGTCCAGTCTCAAAGAATCTCTTAGGATTTTGTAACAGGAAAAGACTATGAGGATCATAATAGGCAGTGGTGATGACACCTCCATTCCTCTCAATAGCAGCAATCACTTGTTCACTTGCCCATTGTACCTCAATATTAATTCTAGCTTTAAATATATCAGCACCTTCATCAGTTAAATTAATGCCAAATTGTTTTTTATCAGGTTCTATAAAATAATAACCAGATTTAATAATACTTGCTATATCTATAGGTTTTGTTACATCCACACAATCCTTGTCAATAATCTTTTGTAGCTCAATCAATGAAAAAGGAGGGTATTGTCTTCTGAGGCTGTAAGGAATGGTGAAAGTACCCTATTATGGAAATAAAATCAGTAGATACAAGGGGTTTCAACTGTAATTCAACCCTAATGGATTTAGATAATAACTTTGTACTTACTGATGACCTTTGTAGTAAGGTTCATGGGGCACACGCAAGTAAAATGGATTATTGCCAGTTTCATAGCCAAGTCTCATATAATTCTGCCGCTGACCTGAACCTTTGTTACCAGCGCCATGTGTATCGCCACCATGTTGAGCACGCCCACGCTTTTGCTGATTCCGAAAAACAAATGAACATTAAATAAGCAAAAATACAGGCTAAATTTTATTTTTAAAAGTAGGTATTAAAAAGATTGCATAAAATTTATTTGTAGGTAGGTACAGCTTCTGGATTAACCCCTACATAGTTACACTACTAGCTATAGCTAGTGTTGACTTTTTAAGAAACCTTGCAAAACTTTAAAGACCTTACCTGTATATAGGTAGATTAAAAAGTCGAATGCTTTGCTTTGATAGGTATTTACATTTTTATGAAGAAAACCATCGGTGATAAATTATTCCTCAGATACTTACTGTTATTTTAGATCCAGGATTATCGCGAATATTAGCAAGGGATATTCTGGGTAATGATCTCAAAATAGACAAAGATTTTTCAGTTATTTGACGACTACCCATTTTACAGCCTAGTTTAATATTTATTATTTTTAATTACTAACTAGGTGGTAGGTACCCACAAATTAACTAGACATATGTCTAAATGTCATATGTCTAAAGTAGGTACCTGTTAATTTTTTTTTTTGGTTCTGTGTGCTCAGGAGTTTTTATTTCGTCTGAGTCTGTGTGGTGAAGTTACCACAGAGTACAGTACAGACTACAGAGGCACAGACGAATAAAGCGCTTATTACATTTCCCAACTTCAAGGCACCAAATGCACCAATCTAGGGCCCTAAACCGGAAGCGAGTGATTACACTACACTAAATTGGACTGCCAATTCGGCAGTGTTGTCACTTTTTACCAGATCTGGCGAAATTTAATGTCGTTGGTGATTTGGTGGAAGACTTTTAGAATATTTCAAGTACTTTACAATTTGTCCGACACCAATTTAGGAAATCGGAAGGTTCAATCGAAGTTTAGAACAGTTAAAATCCAATTTAATGAAATCAATCGACTTCTTCCTAAATTAGTTACGATTTAGGGCAGTGTAATCGCGACGGCACCAATCTAGGGTTGGTGTGTGAGAGAGAGAGCGAGTGGTCGATTTAGGGTGCAATTTAGTGTAGTATGATCACTCGCTTTTTCTCTCTCTCACTCACTGACTCTAAATTGTATCAAATTTAGAATAAAGAGTCCATCCAATTTAGAAAAAATAAAGAGGAAAGATTTGATTTTTTGTTTGTTACGATTTTACTAAAAAACTACGGGACTGATTTAAAAATTCTTTCTTCTGATTCTATAAGTAGTAATTCCGAAGCTGTTGCACAAATTTAGACGGGACTTTTACTGCTAATTAGCTGATGCTATAAGGAGTAAATTAAGCTACTTTGGAGTTCCTGCGGGAATTCCGAAACTCACACGCCGAAACGGTTGCACAAATTATGACGGGACTTTCATTGCTAATTAGCTGATGCTATAAGGAGTAAATTATTCTACCACGGGGGACAGCTAGTATCTAATAAGTAGGTAGTCGCGTTCATGTCGATTTATTTTATTAAATCCTCACTAATATTATAAATGCGAAAGTGAGTTTGTTTGTTTGTTTGTTACACTTTCACGACTTAACGGCTCAACCGATCATCAATAAATTTTGCAAGTTTTGCATGCCTGTTTTCACAGGTACGGAGAAGGACATAGGGTACTTTTATCCCGGTATTCCGGTGGGAACTTCGAAATTACAGTGAGTAAAACCGCGGGAACAGCTAGCTTTTTATAAAAGACGTAGATTAAGTCATGTTATTTGCATATACTGCGCGATTCCTCGTAAACGTCCCACGTCCGTCTCGAACGAAGCGCGTGCGCCAAGCCAACTAGTCGCTGTATCGTAACAAATTTGGGGAGAATTATAGTAAATACTAGATTCGCCCTGTGCGCGAGCTGCGAGCAGCTCGCGTTTCCGAGCCAGGGCCGAAACAATTTCCCCATACAAACAACTAATGTTCGGCGGCCATCTTGAAAAATGACGCAATCGAAAAACTGATTCGATATTCGGCATCAGCGACCCCAAAAACCCACGGATGCGGAACCTCACCCGGATCGGATCAACTTTTTTTTCGGCCGCCATTTTGAATCCGCCATTTTGGATTTTTACCACGCCAGGCGGTTGCCCCCCGTTGACTTCTATGACATTTGTTTGAGCACCCCCCATCAGACTCCTATAGTTTCGGAGATAATCGAGTTTGAATTTTGTTCGGCGGCCATGTTTTTTTCCGCCATTTTGAAAAAAAAGTTACACTATTGAAATTTGCCCAAGGTGTGGATGAAATTTAGTTAGAAACGTTTTCACTTTAGATGGATCGTTTCGGCGGGCAGTCGACTTACTACCTGATGAGAAGCAGGAATCGAAGATGTCGAGGTTTTCCCATAATCACCGAAACGTCCCCTCTACATGTTCCATACATTATATCAACCTAGAGATACTCCTTCTGGGAGAACAATTATGTCAATGAGTGAGTGGTAATCGAGCTTTATATATTATAGTAAATAGTAAATATATGGCGAGAAGGTTAGTAAATCAGATACGAGAGAGAGAGCGGGTGATCACACTACATTAAATTGTACCTTATTTCGACCATTCTAGGGTACATTTTAATGTAGTGTGATCACTCGCTCTCTCTCTCACTCACCGACCCTAAATTGGATACGACACGATTACACTGCCCTACATCGTCACCAATCTGGGGAGAAGTAGATTGGGACCCTCCAATCTCACTAAATTGGACCCGTAGTATCTCTAAGTAGTTTGTGATTGGACCCTAACTGCTCTTACATCGATTACACCTTCCAATTTCCTAGATTGGTGTCTGCCAGATTGTAAGGTGTAATAAGCGCTAGTTCTTTATTTTATTTTGGAAATCTCATGATTTCAAAATATATCATGTTTTTTTTATTTCAGTCGCGTTGCTTTGTCTATCAAATCAAGTCACACGAGAGTCACACATTGTCATTGTCATTTAATAAAAAAGAAGAAGAAGAAGAAATTTAATACGCTGAGGAGAGGTAGTGATTTTAACTGTGAGGGTTATAAGATCTTTGAGTATCTCTATTCTCTAAGTAGTTTGTAGATCTTTGGGCGGTGTGAAGTTGGCCCCCCAATGTCAAAAAAAAATAAAAATAAAGTGAGTTCTAGTGGCCCCCCACATAGTTCCGGAGTTCTTTATACTTTTTGGAAATAGTTCTGTTGTTTACATAGACCAAAAATGGTTTTGAAATAATGGGGGGCCAACTTCCCGATTTTCATATTTTACGGCCTTATACCGCGAAAAGTATTAGTCAAATCGAAAAATGTTATAGAGATAATGTGTAGAACTCTTTGGGGGGCCAACGGAACTCTTACAAAAAAATCGATTTTTGAATATTTTATTTTTTTTCAAAATAATTATTTTCATCTGAACCTAGCGTCTTTCCTATCGGTTATATCGAAATAAGTTATAGGAAAAACTTATAGAACTCTTTGAGGGGAACCTAGAAATCTAAGAAAAAAATTCATTTTCCGGAAACTAGATGAAAATTGAGAAAAACTTTTTTTTTATACACAAGTTTTTAAAAAAATGGCATGAGTTCTAGTTGCCCCCCACATAGTTCTGAACATCTATATACATTTTAGAAATAGTTCTGTTGTTTACATAGACCAAAAATGGTTTTGAAATAATTTCCTGATTTTCATATTTTACGGCCTTATACCGCGAAAAGTATTAGTCAAATCGAAAAATGTTATAGAGATAATGTGTAGAACTCTTTGGGGGGCCAACGGAACTCTAACAAAAAAATCGATTTTTGAATATTTTATTTTTTTCCAAAATAACTAATTATTTTCATCTGAACCTAGCGTCTTTCTTATCGGTTATATCGAAATAAGTTAGAAGAAAAACTTGTAGAACTCTTTGAGGAGCACCTAGAAATCTAAGAAAAAAATTCATTTTCCGGAAACTAGATGAAAATTGAGAAAAACTTTTTTTTTATACACAAGTATTTAAAAAAATGGCATGAGTTCTAGTTGCCCCCCACATAGTTCTGAACATCTATATACATTTTGGAAATAGTTCTGTTGTTTACATAGCCCAAAAATGGTTTTGAAATAATTTCCCAATTTTTTTACGGCCTTGTACCGCGAAAAGTATTAGTCAAATCGAAAAATGTTATAAAGATAATGTGTAGAACTCTTTGGGGGGCCAACGGAACTCTAACAAAAAAATCGATTTTTGAATATTTATTTTTTTCCAAAATAACTAATTATTTTCATCTGAACCTAGCGTCTTTCTTATCGGTTATATCGAAATAAGTTATAAGAAAAACTTGTAGAACTCTTTGAGGGGCACCTAGAAATCTAAGAAAAAATTACATTTTCCGGAAACTCGATGAAAATTGAGAAAAACTTTTTTTTTATACACAAGTTTTTAAAAAAATGGCATGAGTTCTAGTTGCCCCCCACATAGTTCTGAACATCTATATATATTTTGGAAATAGTTATGTTGTTTACATAGCCCAAAAATGGTTTTGAAATAATTTCCCAATTTTTTTACGGCCTTGTACCGCGAAAAGTATTAGTCAAATCGAAAAATGTTATAAGGATAATGTGTAGAACTCTTTGGGGGGCCAACGGAACTCTAACAAAAAAATCGATTTTTGAATATTTTATTTTTTTCCAAAATAACTAATTATTTTCATCTGAACCTAGCGTCTTTCTTATCGGTTATATCGAAATAAGTTATAGGAAAAACTTGTAGAACTCTTTGAGGGGCACCTAGAAATCTAAGAAAAAATTTCATTTTCCGGAAACTAGATGAAAATTGAGAAAAACTTATTTTTTATACACAAGTTTTAAAAAAAGTGGCATGAGTTCTAGTTGCCCCCCACATAGTTCTAAACATCTATATACATTTTGGAAATAGTTCTGTTGTTTACATAGCCCAGAAATGGTTTTGAAATAATTTCCCAATTTTTTTACGGCCTTGTACCGCGAAAAGTATTAGTCAAATCGAAAAATGTTATAGGGATAATGTGTAGAACTCTTTGGGGGGCCAACGGAACTCTAACAAAAAAATCGATTTTTGAAATTATAATTTTTCCAAAATAACTAATTATTTTCATCTGAACCTAGCGTCTTTCTTATCGGTTATATCGAAATAAGTTAGAAGAAAAACTTGTAGAACTCTTTGAGGAGCACCTAGAAATCTAAGAAAAAATTTCATTTTCCGGAAACTAGATGAAAATTGAGAAAAACTTTTTTTTTATACACAAGTTTTAAAAAAAATGGCATGAGTTCTAGTTGCCCCCCACATAGTTCTGAACATCTATATACATTTTGGAAATAGTTCTGTTGTTTACATAGACCAAAAATGGTTTTGAAATAATTTCCCGATTTTCATATTTTACGGCCTTATACCGCGAAAAGTATTAGTCAAATCGAAAAATGTTATAGAGATAATGTGTAGAACTATTTGGGGGGCCAACGGAACTCTAACAAAAAAATCGATTTTTGAATATTTTATTTTTTTCCAAAATAACTAATTATTTTCATCTGAACCTAGCGTCTTTCTTATCGGTTATATCGAAATAAGTTAGAAGAAAAACTTGTAGAACTCTTTGAGGAGCACCTAGAAATCTAAGAAAAAAATTCATTTTCCGGAAACTAGATGAAAATTGAGAAAAACTTTTTTTTTATACACAAGTATTTAAAAAAATGGCATGAGTTCTAGTTGCCCCCCACATAGTTCTGAACATCTATATACATTTTGGAAATAGTTCTGTTGTTTACATAGCCCAGAAATGGTTTTGAAATAATTTCCCAATTTTTTTACGGCCTTGTACCGCGAAAAGTATTAGTCAAATCGAAAAATGTTATAGGGATAATGTGTAGAACTCTTTGGGGGGCCAACGGAACTCTAACAAAAAAATCGATTTTTGAATATTTATTTTTTCCAAAATAACTAATTATTTTCATCTGAACCTAGCGTCTTTTTTATCGGTTATATCGAAATAAGTTATAGGAAAAACTTGTAGAACTCTTTGAGGGGCACCTAGAAATCTAAGAAAAAATTTCATTTTCCGGAAACTAGATGAAAATTGAGAAAAACTTTCTTTTTATACACAAGTTTTTAAAAAAATGGCATGAGTTCTAGTTGCCCCCCACATAGTTCTGAACATCTATATACATTTTGGAAATAGTTCTGTTGTTTACATAGACCAAAAATGGTTTTGAAATAATTTCCCAATTTTTTTTACGGCCTTGTACCGCGAAAAGTATTAGTCAAATCGAAAAATGTTATAGGGATAATGTGTAGAACTCTTTCGGGCGCCAACGGAACTCTATCAAAAAAATCGATTTTTGAATATTTATTTTTTTCCAAAATAACTAATTATTTTCATCTGAACCTAGCGTCTTTTTTATCGGTTATATCGAAATAAGTTATAGGAAAAACTTGTAGAACTCTTTGAGGGGAACCTAGAAATCTAAGAAAAAAATTCATTTTCCGGAAACTCGATGAAAATTGAGAAAAACTTTTTTTTTATACACAAGTTTTTAAAAAAATGGCATGAGTTCTAGTTGCCCCCCACATAGTTCTAAACATCTATATACATTTTGGAAATAGTTCTGTTGTTTACATAGCCCAAAAATAGTTTTGAAATAATTTCCCAATTTTTTTACGGCCTTGTACCGCGTAAAGTATTATTCAAATCGAAAAACGTTATAGGGATAATGTGTAGAACTCTTTGGGGGGCCAATGGAACTCTAACAAAAAAATCGATTTTTGAATATTAATTTTTTTCCAAAATAACTAATTATTTTCATCTGAACCTAGCGTCTTTCTTATCGGTTATTTCGAAATAAGTTAGAAGAAAAACTTGTAGAACTCTTTGAGGAGCACCTAGAAATCTAAGAAAAAATTTCATTTTCCGGAAACTAGAATTTCTTTTTACTTTTTAACTGCTCTACCATGATCTGCTGGATTTTGAAACGGAGTTCTGGATTTTTATCCAGGTCCTTATTGAAGATGTTACACTGATCTATGAGAAACAAAGGAGTTCCCGCCTTTACGTGCTAGTGTAACTGTTAAAATATTTTTTTTTTTTACTTTTTAACTGCTCTACCATGATCTGCTGAATTTTGAAACGGAGTTCTGGATTTTAATCCAGGTCCTAATTGAAGATGTTATACTGATCTATGAGAAACAAAGGAGTTCGCGCCTTCACGTGCTAGTGGAACTGTTAAAATATATTTTTTTTTTACTTTCTAACTGCTCTACTATAATCTGCTGGATTTCAGATCGGAGTTTTGGTTTAGTATCCAGTTCTAAATTGAAGATGCCATACTGATCTGTGAGAAACACAGAAGTTCCGTCCTTCACGTGCTAGCGGAACTATCAAAATAATATTATTTTACTTTGTCTCGGCTCTACCATGATCAGATGGGTTTTAAACGGGAGTTCTGGTTTTCAATCCAGTTCTGTATCTAAGTTCTGATACTGGTCTGTGAGATACGAAGGAGTTCCGCCCTTCACGTGCTGGTGGAACTGTTAAAATAATATTTTTTTTACTTTCTAGCTGCTCTACCATGATCTCCTGGATTTTGAACCGGATTTCTGGATTCGTATCCAGTTTTAAATTGAAGATGTCATACTTACCTGTGAGAAACGAAGGATATCCGTCCTTCACGTGCTAGTGGAACTGTTAAAATAATATTTTTTTACTTTTTAACTGCTCTACCAAGATCTGCTGGAGTTCGGAACAGAGTTCTAAATTTATGTCCGGTTCTAAATTGAAGATATCATAGTGATCTGTGAGAAACCAAGGAGTTCCCGCCTTCGCGTGCTAGTGGAACTGTTAAAATAATATTTTTTAACTTTTTCTCAGCTCTACCATGATCAGATGCGTTTTAAACGGGAGTTCTAGTTTTTAATCTAGTTCTGTATCTAAGTTCTGATACTGGTCTGTGAGATACGAAGGAGTTCCGCCCTTCGCGTGCTGGTGGAACTGTTAAAATAATACTTTTTTTCCTTTTTAACTGCTCTACCATGACCGCCAGAGCTCTTGTTTCTTACAGATCAGTAACAGGTCTTCAATTAAAAACTGGATACGAATCCAGCACTCCCGTTTAAAGTCCAGCAGATCATGGTAGAGAAATAATAATTAATATTAATATTGCTTGAACATCATCACATTATCATCCATAGTCCTAAACTAAAAAGAACTTATTCTATGGGTATACATATTGGTTTTAAACTAATGAGGGACCAACTTCCCAATTTAAATTTTTTGCGGTCTTGTACCGACAAAAGTATTAATAAAATCGAAAAATCGAATCTTCGAATCGCTATGTAAACAACAGAACTATTTCCAAAATGTATATAGATGTTCAGAACTATGTAGGGGCAACTAGAACTCATGCCATTTTTTTAAAAACTTGTGTATAAAAAAAAAGTTTTTCTCAATTTTCATCTAGTTTCCGGAAAATTAAATTTTTTCTTAGATTTCTAGGTGCTCCTCAAAGAGTTCTACAAGTTTTTCTTCTAACTTATTTCGATATAACCGATAAGAAAGACGCTAGGTTCAGATGAAAATAATTAGTTATTTTGGAAAAAAATAAAATATTCAAAAATCGATTTTTTTGTTAGAGTTCCGTTGGCCCCCCAAAGAGTTCTACACATTATCCCTATAATATTTTTCGATTTGACTAATACTTTTCGCGGTACAAGGCCGTAAAAAAATTGGGAAATTATTTCAAAACCATTTTTGGGCTATGTAAACAACAGAACTATTTCTAAAATGTATATAAATGTTCAGAACTATGTGGGAGGCAACTAGAACTCATGCCATTTTTTTAAAAACTTGTGTATAAAAAAAACGTTTTTCTCAATTTTCATCGAGTTTCCGGAAAATGTGATTTTTTCTTAAATTTATAGGTGCCCCTCAAAGAGTTCTACAAGTTTTTCTTCTAACTTATTTCGATATAATCGATAAGAAAGACGCTAGGTTCAGATGAAAATAATTAGTTATTTTGGAAAAAAATTAATATTCAAAAATCGATTTTTTTGTTAGAGTTCCGTTGGCCCCCCAAAGAGTTCTACACATTATCCCTATAACATTTTTAGATTTGACTAATACTTTTCGCGGTACAAGGCCGTAAAAAAATTGGGAAATTATTTCAAAACCATTTTTGGTCTATGTAAACAACAGAACTATTTCCAAAATGTATATAGATGTTCAGAACTATATGGGGGGCAACTAGAACTCATGCCATTTTTTAAAAAACTTGTGTATAAAAAGAAAGTTTTTCTCAATTTTCATCGAGTTTCCGGAAAATGTATTTTTTCCTTAAATTTCTAGGTGCCCCTCAAAGAGTTCTACAAGTTTTTCTTCTAACTTATTTCGATATAACCGATAAGAAAGACGCTAGGTTCAGATGAAAATAATTAGTTATTTTGGAAAAAAATAAATATTCAAAAATCGATTTTTTTGTTAGAGTTCCGTTGGCCCCCCAAAGAGTTCTACACATTATCTCTATAACATTTTTCGATTTGACTAATACTTTTCGCGGTATAAGGCCGTAAAATATGAAAATCGGGAAATTATTTCAAAACCATTTTTGGTCTATGTAAACAACAGAACTATTTCTAAAATGTATATAGATGTTCAGAACTATGTGGGGGGCAACTAGAACTCATGCCATTTTTTTAAAAACTTGTGTATAAAAAAAAAGTTTTTCTCAATTTTCATCTAGTTTCCGGAAAATGAATTTTTTTCTTAGATTTCTAGGTTCCCCTCAAAGAGTTCTATAAGTTTTTCCTATAACTTATTTCGATATAACCGATAGGAAAGACGCTAGGTTCAGATGAAAATAATTAATTATTTTGAAAAAAAATAAAATATTCAAAAATCGATTTTTTTGTAAGAGTTCCGTTGGCCCCCCAAAGAGTTCTACACATTATCTCTATAACATTTTTCGATTTGACTAATACTTTTCGCGGTATAAGGCCGTAAAATATGAAAATCGGGAAGTTGGCCCCCCATTATTTCAAAACCATTTTTGGTCTATGTAAACAACAGAACTATTTCCAAAAAGTATAAAGAACTCCGGAACTATGTGGGGGGCCACTAGAACTCACTTTATTTTTTTTTTTTTTTGACATTGGGGGGCCAACTTCACACCGCCAGATCTTTGGTCTCAGCTTCTGGAGTTTAGAGCATTCCTATATTCCTGTATGTTTAAGTAATTGTTTATTTTACTCTTTGGTTTAGAGTTTAGACTTCTGAGAGTTTAGACTAGACTCTGACTAGACTCGTAGACTCAGAACACAAATTAACTAGACGTTTAGACATAAGTCTAATTAATTTGTGACTAGACGTCTGGTTGTTGACGAGTGAAAGCCATGTTTTAACTTGGGGAACAATCTAACATTGTCATTGGCGATTCGCCATAATTGAAGAAGTAGATGAAGTAGATGAAGAGATTGTTAATATTAAGAAACATTGTCATTGGCAAATTATAATTATAGACGCCATTATTAAAGAAGAAAAGAGAACTAGACTTCTTAGAACAAACGCTAGTACCAGAAAACCGTAAGAAATGGAGTTTAATAGTAATCCTACCAGGCTACGGATAAATAAAATTTTTGATAATCACATCGTCGCTGATAATAGTGAAGCTTTAAATACTTTATCAGGGTTATGTTCCTCGAATTCTGCATGTACGAGAAGGGTCCTCCTCAATGAAATCGAAAAAAGAGATATGCTGGTAAATAAGACTATTTTGTTTGAATATCATAAGGTTAAAGAAAAGCTTGGAGTGTTATTGGGCTCCTTAAATTCGCTTGATGTGGCTATCAATGATATGTCCAAAAGGTTAAATGAATCTAAAAACAAAACTCATCATTTGATAACACAAACTACTAAGTTGAAGGAAGAAAGAAATAAAACTGAGAAGAAAACTATTTGGGTCAATGAGTTTGTCAAGAACTTCCAAATTTCTAATCAGCAAAATGAATATCTTTACAATATTTCCACTAGATTACCATTGAAATCAGATTTTTTTGATGTACTATCACTAATTGAAAAATTATATGATAATTGTAAAATCCTTGTTAAATGTTGGTATCAGACATCAGCATTTGATATAATGGAAATAGTGGGTGTCCAACAAGAAGTGGCCATTGAAAAGTTGTATCATTGGACTATTGGAGTATGTCGTGGAATTGATTCTCCAAGCAATGTTCTAGTGCCCAAGGCAATTGCCAAATTTCAAAACAGACAGGTGCTCTTCTCAAATTTATTAGATGAATACTGCACAGCTCGGAAAGTTACAATTGTTCAGTTATTTATAGATGCATTGACTAAAGGTGCTGATAATGGTTCAAAACCTATTGAGTTCTATGCTAACGATGCCAAGCGTTACATGGGAGATATTTTAACATGGGTTTATCAAGTCATACCTGTTGAAAGAGAAAATCTGTTAACGTTATTGAAATTTTGTGATTTTCCAGAAAAAAATCAGCACATAACAGATGCACTAACCACTATTGTTGAAGCTATATGTCCACTGCTGAAAGTAAGGGCTGAACTTATATTAAAGCCTGACAAAGACCCCCTTGTTCTTTGGTCTATAACCAATTTAATAATATACTATAGGGATATTATTGTTACAATAATACCTAAAGGGCATCTAATTGATACTTTTGAAGATCTTCTTAAAAAAAGTGAGGAAGTTTTTCTTATAACTTTAGACAGTAAAATACAAAAAGAATTAAGCTTTGGGGTTAAAGCACCTCCATCAGATTTAAGTCCTTCCATAGTAGTAACAGATTTAGTATGCTTCTTGCGTGATCTACTCGGTGTAATGAACAGTTCAGATAATATAAATGGAGCTGATAGAAAAATAATAACTGCACACATTTTGGACCCTTTATTGCATGCAATCAATGAAACTGCTTGCCACTTGAGCTCAACAGACATGTCAGTTTACTTATTAAATTGTATTTATCATATACAGTGTACTTTATCACTCTATACAATTATGGATGAATATAATGAAAGGCTTCAAGCACAATCTGAAGCCCAAATAGATACATTGACTTCAGAACAAGCAAGCTTTCTCGTTGCCAACTTGAATCTGGGGCCCATTTACACCATATTGCAAGAAAAAATAAGTGGGCCCCTTTCAGCAATACCAGGAATGGACACATTGACATTAAAAGCTTTCTTAAATAAATTTGATTTATTTTTGGTTTCTCCTGATGTATATGTACTGCCTCAGCTAAAAGTACTTTTGAGTCAAACTCATAGATCCATAGTTAAAAAACGTGCTTTTGAAGTGATCTTGGCAATTTATGCACAGTTATATAATGCTGTCCATGATCTTTCTAATGGATATGTTGATCCGCAAATGATAGTTCGTAGAACACCAGAAGAAATCAATAAACTTTTAAGTATCTAATTCATTACTTATTGATCTATTAAATAATAAAAAATTAACATAACTATCACTATAATAATTTAGAGTAATCCCCCCCCCCCCCCCCTGTGGAAAGGATGAAAAGTGTAAGGTAGTTAATCCTAATTACATAAACACGATTGTTTTTGTTTGCTTATCGCTATCAATCCTTGACTTTTTAATTTATCATGATGAAATTTTTTTTCAAGTTGCCAGATCATGAATTGGCCAATATTATCTATACCTACCTATATATAAAATGCTTTGTCCTGCTCCTGAATGACTGACTGACGGATCAACGCACAGACAGCCTAAACCGCTGATCGTAGACCTGAAACTTTGAAGGTGTGTTCTTTATATGACGTAGGGATCCGTTATGAAAGGATTTTCCGAAATTCTACCCATATGGGGGTGAAAAAGGGAGACAAAGTTTGTACAGAACAATTACGCGGGAACACTTAAATTATTATCGCTGGTGAAACCGCGCGGAACAGCTAGTCTATATATAAAAGCAGAAACTGACTGACTGATCGATCAACGCACTACGCACAGCTGAAACCGCTGGGTCTATATCCATGAAATTTTTCACAAATATTCCTCAAGTGACGTAGGTGTGGTGTGCACTAAGAATTAAGAAAGGATTATTTTTGAACATTCAACCCCTAACAGCGTGTTCCCACTGGTCGGACGTCGGATCCGGATTTTAATCGGATGTCGGCGCCTCTGTTCACACTTGTCGGCTGTCGGACACGGTAGAAGCTGGCGCCAACACAACAACTCTACTCTCTAGGGTACTTGCATGATTTTTTTTTCAGTCTATTTTAAAGATATATGGCCTACTTAAACAAAGCAAGAAAAAGAAAAAATATATATGCATAAATTAATTAAATAGAGCGTTTCAAAGTTCCTACTTTAGACTTTACCGCCGAAACGCGGAATGACGTCACTTATTCAAAATTACGCCTTATTAATCTGTGATAGAAATGTCACTATCGTATTGACAGGGTCATGTGACACTGACAGACAGATAACTTCAATATTCAAAAGCGAAATTAAGGTTGAACTGTGTAGATTTACTTCGAAATCGAAATGCATCTTACCGATGCATTTTAAAGTAAAAAACTTCAGAAAATGGAAAATATGCGTTGACTGTATGCACTTAGTTTTTTTTGCCTTCTCTGAAAGAGGTAAATGTTTCCAAAAAAAATAAAAGTGACGTCATGTGTCAAGCTTGGCTGTGATTGGAGTTTCGTTGCAACGTTCCGTTTCAAAAAATTAAAAGTTGAATATTTTGGAAACTATTGAATTTTTTTTAGTAAATCTTTCACGATAACGCTTTTCTAAGGCGCTATTTTTGAAATATTGACACAATTTCTTATTATAAATTTCATGCAAGTACCCTTCGCAGTGACGCGACGCACGCACTGGCGCCGCCGGGCGGAACAAGGGGTAGCGGGGAGAGGATTTTTTTTCCGGGCGTCGAGACTCGAGGGTTCGCAAAACAGTCGACACTTCTTGTCGGCGACGACACAAAATCTGTTTCCGACAAGTGTGAATGGCTTCATATAAAATATTGTTTTGCCACTGGAACATCCGATTAAAATCCCGACTCCCCAGACACCCGACAAGTGGGAACGGGGTGTTGTGATGCTTTTGACCGAATGAACGCAATGAACGAGTAGTATAAACTTTTATAATTTTGTGATGACACACCGACAAATATTAAATGCTGCTCGAAAATAAATATATTATCTAAATTTAATTAATGATTTTCTTTATCCTTTCAACTTAAACTGCCTGTTTAATTTTTTTGTGAAATATTTGTGCCTCAAGAACACTTCAAACAAAATAACGTAATAGGTATCACTTGTCTGGCGCCAGGAGAATGTAGATCGACGGTGAAAGGATTAACGCAACTTCGAAGGAATTGGTAGAAATCGTGACATAAGTAAAACACTGTATGAGCATGACCCTCCACGCGACTGTTTCTCTTACTCTTAATAATAAAAATAAATATGGTTTAAACTCAGACGAAATAAAAAGTTTTATTTCGACTGAGGGTTTAAATTAAGAAATAGGAATTAAATGATATAAAAATTGAAACGTTTTTGCCGCATTCCTGTGTACGAGAACATTAAAACAATATATTTTATCAGTTTAAGTATCACTTTTATTATGAAAGAAAATCAATTCGAGTGAACATTCCAACAAATTAAACTTTACTTAAAAAAGGTATTAGTTTTATAGGTATTAATTTTATCTCTCTCTAAAAAATTGTGAGAGACAGATAGATATTCGACAGATATTCAATGATTTAATCTAGCATTATCGACTTTGTTATAATTTACTAGAAACGCATATTGTATAAAATATTCGAGCTATTCTGGCGAATTCCATGTAAAAATAAACAGCAACTTTTACATAAATACGTCGCGCGCTTGACATTTAAAAGTTGCGACCTTAGATCATAGATGCGTTTTAAGTAGCCTTATGTGATGGCGATGATTAAATGCGTGTGTCAATTTTCCTATAATCCATGTCCATTATTTATTTACTTAACGTTAACACACACGGTATAAACCATTTACAATGGACGCTAACGTATAGAATGACTATTGCAAATAACGGTACAATGATGGATACATACCTACAAAGTATATTATGCAAAAATGTAAATTTATACAAACTGAATGAAATATACTTTCCTTAATTTATGAAACTCTATTTTATATCACATCTTTGCTTATTGTTTTCATTGTAGTTCATTTATACTAATATTATCTATAAATGCGCAAATAACACTGTTACCTTTTCACACATTAACTACTCAAATGATCATCATAAAATTTTGCTGACACATTGTCGGGGGTACAGAAAGAACTAAGAAGTACTTTTTATCCCGGAATCCCGCGGGAACCCTGAAATTAACACTGATGAAACACCGGGGAATAGTTAGTATTAATAAAAATTAAATAAATAAAACGTGATACTAACGGCCGCACTCAGTCGTTTAAATGATTACTTAATTATAAGTAAAGATTTTGAAAACGAAACTGCCACAATCAGATTATATAATTAATGTTAATTGGAATTTAACTAAATTTAACTTGATTAGTCAAATGCCAATTAACATTAATTTAAAGAAAGTCTCTGACTGCGGCAGTTTTGTTTTTGAAATCATTACTTAAAATTAAGTAATTACAATAAAAAGTTCATTACAGATACTAAGTAATTAGTATCTATAATGGTCAGGTTTGTATGGTCCTTCGACTGGAACCCCAATATATTTAGCTTGTTTCTGTGACAATTTAGTGAGCTTAACTCCTAGGTGGTCTAGATGAAGGGCAGCTACTTCCTCGTCCAATTTCTTAGGAAGTGTATGAACTCCAATCGGGTATGCGTTATGCTTAGTCCACAGCTCAATTTGTGCAAGTACTTGATTTGTAAAGGAGTTTGACATCACAAAGGAAGAGTGACCAGTTGCACAGCCTAAATTCACGAGTCGTCCCGAAGCAAGAACTATTATATGGTTACCATTTTCAAGTTCATAACGGTCAACATGTTGTTTGATGTTAACTTTCTTTGCATTCTTCTCTAGCCAAGCAACATCTATTTCGCAATCAAAATGACCAATGTTGCAAACAATTACGTCATCTTTCATCTTCATCAGATGCTCTGGGCGAATGATGTCAATGTTACCCGTTGTTGTAACAAATATTTGTCCTATCTCAGACGCTTCCTCCATTGTTGTGACCTGAAAGCCTTCCATAGCTGCTTGCAAAGCGTTAATCGGGTCAATTTCAGTGACGATAACCCTACCTCCAAATCCTTTGAAAGCTTGCGCGCATCCTTTACCTACATCGCCATAGCCAGCTACTACACACACTTTGCCAGCGATCATTATGTCTGTCGCCCTCTTTATGCCATCAAGGAGAGATTCGCGGCATCCGTATAGGTTGTCAAATTTGCTTTTAGTAACAGAATCATTGACATTGATTGCAGGCACTTTAAGAAGTCCTTCACGGAACATTTTGTATAAATTGTGAACCCCAGTAGTAGTCTCTTCAGATATGCCTTTAACACCTTCTAGGAGGTGTGGGTATTTCTTGTGAACAATATTTGTTAGGTCACCACCATCATCCAAGATCATATTTAAAGGCTGAAATAAAAAAAACATTGATTTGAAACATGTAATGGTCAGACTAGCTGTTGGCGTGGCGTCCGTGTGATAGTATATTATGTAATAATGTAACATGTAATGCGGTGTGGCGATGCGTCGCCATGCGCAAGTGACTGCTTTCGAAGTCACCGATGAAGAGAATTAAGTTATCTCCATTTAATTTTTGTATCAAATTAAAATAGATTTATCTATGTATGTCTATACACTAGCTGCCCCCCGTGGTTCCACCGGAGGTTACTTCGGAGTT
Organism: Zygaena filipendulae; assembly: GCA_907165275.2. Classification (NCBI taxonomy): domain Eukaryota; kingdom Metazoa; phylum Arthropoda; class Insecta; order Lepidoptera; family Zygaenidae; genus Zygaena; species Zygaena filipendulae. The sequence goes on from OU015649.1 coordinate 9,766,456, forward strand.
CCCGCGGAAATTCTAGGATAAACTATAATATAACTTCCTTGAATCACTCGTCTATTAAAAAAAACCGCATCTAAATCCGTTGCGTAGTTGTAAAAATCGGAGGGGCAAACAGACAGCGGGAAACGACTTTGTTTTATACTATGTAGTGATATACATAAAATTGAAGTATCTGTTTGTAATTCCAAATCAACAGTTTTTCAGTACCTAAATGTATATAAAAGTATAAACGGTATTTACATAATTTTTTTTTTTTAATTTTTCTCTGTCTGTTTGTTCCGGCTAATCTGAAACGGCAGGACCGATTTAACGAGACTTTCACTGACAGATAGCTAATGTTGTAAGGAGTATTTTAGGGTACATTTATTTTTCAGAAAAAAAAAATTGTTCCTGCGGGAATTCCGAAACTCATGCGGGTATTAAATAAACAATCTGAATATTATATTTTAAATGTGCTATATTCATTAGGTACCTTTCATAAGCTCATTGTTTATAAAAAAATATTTCCATGTTTCACATCTGCCAGACGTCCCGCGTCGGCTATAATTTTAACTCATTAGACTTTGATAAATGATTAATGATGATTATTATTAAATTACTTGAAAATTACGGCAATATTTTAAAATAACATGATGTACCTTTCCATCAGGAAAAATGAGGGTTTGTTCAATACACCAATTGTATTCCTCTTCGGTCTCTCCCTTCCATGCATAAATAGGAATGCCGACAGCGACCAGCGCCGCGGCAGCTTCGTCTTGGGTGCTGAAAATGTTGCTGCTTGACCACTGTACCTGTCACACAATTTCCAATAAGTAGGTAAGTAGGTACTTTATGGTTCTTGCACCTACCTATTCAATTTTTTTTTTGCTTGTTTCACCGTTTTTATTTTCGTTTAATCATCATTTTACTCATCATTATTTCAATTCGAATTATGGCAATTACCTACTAATTACCAAAGGTCAACGTCAAGGATGGCCCAAATCTCATAAATTAAAAATCCAGAATTGACAGCAATGATATGTGTATCAACGGGATGACTTTATCAGACATTAGAAGGTACCAAAAAGACAACCCTGAAATCCTGAAATCGCACAATAAGACCACTAAGACCGTACATAAGAAGTTTCGATGACTCTGAGTTTTTTTTGGGCCATCCCCTTTATAAGTATAGTGGAAATCGTTTCGTGTCGTAAGTAAAACAACGTGTATTTATTTATTTGTAATTTTTTTTTATTTAAAGGTTAAAAATTAAATCCGTAAGACACTGCAGCATATTATAATTTTTTTACATCAAAGCCCGAAGGTGAAAATGATGAAACCGCAGGAATCAGATAGTAAAATCATATTAAGTAAGCGGCAAGCGCCTATATCACTATCTGACATAAATATTATTATTTTTAAATACAGTGGGCCTTACATCAGCGAACAATAAGTAGATATCAGTGATCACGGGGTGAAAGATGAATAGGTTAGTGTTGACGACATCACGTCATGTATTATTGATGTACCTACACATTAGTTGCGCGAGATTTCTAGATAAGTTATTTAAATATGAAAAGATTGTTGGCATCGGAACCATTGTAATTCGTAGCACGTGATTCTAAATATTACAAATGACTTGGTTGTTTCAAGTGTTAGGTAAATGATCTAAGTGAGATAAACTTAGAGATTAGATTCTTATTCTCTTGTATACTTTAGTATCAGTTTGTGGGCGTTTCGTCTCTTTCTACTATTTTAAAATATATAGCTGCAGTTCCCCGCGGATTCACCCGCGATAATTTCAGAGTTCCCGCAGGAATTCCGGGTTACAATATCATAACCTATATACCTATATTACTAATATAGCATAGCGGGATAATGTCACATTTTTATGGTGAAAGCATTTTTGAAATCGATCCAATAGTTTTTAAGTTAAATCGTAACCAACAAACAAAAAAAAAACAAATCTTTTCCCTTTATAATATTAAGTAGTTAAGATCTATTGAAAGACGACAAAAAACAGTTTTATAGCTTTTTAAAAAATTAAAACAATTAATATATTATATTACTAGCTGATGCCCGCGGTTTCACCCGCGTGAATTTTCGACCCTTGCAATGACAGTAATGACGTTAGATTTTCTCACTCTTTTAAAACGTAGTGTTTATATACTCTTTGGTCTCGAAGAAAATATACTCACATCATGTCTCTCCAAGCCTTAAAACTGTCACTTCGCGAAAAATTCAAAAGAAATAAATGCATAATATCTCTAACAAGGTTTTATCATGTTCGTTAAGCAACATTATATCGAAGCTTTCGACCATTGCATTGCGCTGAGGTCTTTAACGGATGACAAATTTTTTCCCCTATGTCCTATTTCGATAAAACAAAGCTTATATGTTGCTCCAGATTTAGCTTAATCTACTACTGAAAACTGCATGACACCCCGTTCAGTAGATGCGGAGATTATCGCGAACAGACAGACAGATAGACAGAAAATAATTTTATTTTATTTTTTTTTGGCTTGGTTACCTACTCTTCTTTTATCACCCCTCTCAATTTTAGGTAAAAATATTCAATGTACAGAATCGCGGATGTTACTCTTTTATTATAGTATATATTATGCGTTGGAAAAAGGTAGGTAATGCAGGGATAGTGCTTACCTACCGACGCCTTACTACCTAAATAAATATGCATTTTGAGATTGGTTCGGAAACACTTTGTTGTATCTACAAGTACCTATCCTAGAAAATGAATGAATGAATAAATAAATACCTAAATTAAAAGTATCCTGCATGTTGAATTGAAACTAATTAATAATCATTATCCAGGATACTTTAACTTTATTATTCAATAATGTTACTTATACGTACACCACCCGTACAATATTATATAGTATCGTACTATATTTCAGTCAATTGTACTATATATTTTAGAAAAATAATATAGTACAAAAAATACTATATTTTAATCCCTATGTATTAATTGTGACTGATCTGGAACGCACCCGCAGCGCAGCACAAGGAATTTCAGAATGGAACACATACCTACTCGGCAATAAAACGTCAACTATCAAATAATTTGTAGATGAATGCTACCCGATAAATCTAGTTTATTCTATATTATAATTATATTGTTTTGTTTGCACACCCCATCTTCTATATCTCTCTGTCTACCCAATGGTTAACTGGTAGAGAGTGCCGCAAGGCATTAAGTTCGCCATTTGTACATACTGTGCAATAAAGAATACTCCTGGTTATTTCAGAGTTCGCGCGGGGATCCGGGATAAGAAGTACCCTATGTCACTCAGGACTACCGTAACTTCTTATTTCTTTCACTTATAAGGAGTTCTTAGAAGTGAAAGAATTTTTTAAAATCGGTTTAGTAGATCCAGAGATTACCCCCTGCAACGTCACAAACTCAAAAACTTCACCTCTTTAGACTATAGAATAGATTGACTTCACGTCCATTAGAATTAGTACGTAAGTCGAAATTTCAACAAGTAGAAATGATACTGCTACGAGAGGTGGTGGTAGTTTCCCAGGAATCATTCTTCTACTTATAAAAATATTCATATATGTATATGAGAACAAAGAATACAATATGTCTTCTATAGTAGTTCTAGTAGGAATCAAACTGGTAAAAATTACTATAACCTGATACTTTACTCAACAAAACATACAGTTTCAGTGACACTGATATTTAAAAAAGGTAGAACTATCAAACTAAAGTCCCATAAGCTTGATAGTTAGTTAGAAGTGTGGTGACCCCTACGCCACAAGTCACGAACTACAACGAAGCGACGAGTACTAAGTTCTGAATCGCGCTAACGAAGTTTTTACACTGCGCTGCATACATACGACCTCCGACGATCTACAGTCGGAGCCGCGGTTCCGACGGTACCCGGTAGCGGGAGCAGGATGGCTGATATGGCTCGACCGCCACCAAAGGGGGAAGCTTCCCGCCGGACGAGGTGATATGCCCGGGGAACCGTTTTTGCAAAAGCTATTTATAGGGATACAAGGCTAACTTCTTGAATGACTTTTCTGTGCCAGAGGGCATTTATTATAAGAGTGGGTGAAACAAAACAAAAACAGTGACAACATGGCACAATGTTTTGTCCTGGCACTGTAAGTACTGTATAATTATTAATTATACACATTTTACCTATCTCATTGTCTACACCACATTGTTAGCATCTTGGCAAATGAGACGAAGATAGAGCAAAGTGATCTGGACAAAATTACGAATTGTTTAAGGGAATGGCTCATTAATTGAAATGTACCTAACAAGTACACAGGAATCCTAATTCTTATCTAGTCTATAAGATGGATGGTATCAATCTACACACAGTTGAAGTACAAACTTTAGGAGTCTTTGTCAAAGAAAACCTAAAATGGGAAGAACATAAAACCAGATTTAGAATTAATAATAAAAATCTATAAAACATATTATGTCAGGCCAATATTTGAATATGCTTTCCAGATCTGGAACCTTTGTTTTGTAAAGATGTAATATCTATTGGAAAATGCAGGCAGCTTTACTTAAATACCATATACCAAGATAGTTACAGAGACCATCTATGAATATAGACTGGAAGCACTGAAGATGACTACTCTTAAATGAGAGAACATCTTTCGTTCACGATAACTTTACTTTTATGTACTAAGACTTATCAAAATAAAAAAAGGTGTTTTTAATTTGTAAAAGTTAGCGCACTGAATAAGAATTTTTCCTGTATATAATTTTTTTCTTTTTATTAGTTTTTTTTCATTCATCATTCACAATTACCTAACTTCAATTTCAAGGATTATTTTTCTTATTCTTTTTCTTGCTCTCGCTGTGAGATGTGTGGTCCGAGTGTTGTCACACATTGTCTATAATGTATGTATGTAGTTATGTATGTTGTATATTAGTATGTACGTAGTTATGTATGTATATATTAGTATGTATGTATTTATATGAATGTTTATTTGTATGATTATATGTATATGTTTGTGTTCGTGTGTTTATGTATGTGTATTTCTTTTTACCTATATACTTATATATTCCGTTCCGAATTCCGATCATAAAGCCTTACATTGTTACTTTTATTTTTACTTTTAAGTTCTGTATTACTTATTTAAGTTCTGTGTTTCTTGAATTATCATCTAAATTGTTATAGTTTTGTGTACGTACTGCTAAATTCTGTACTTTATATAAGGGTAACTATTATTGGCTCATAGTGTAATCTTGTAATCTAAATCTATTATGTTTTTGTAGCTATTGTTGGCCTGAATAAACGAAAATAAAAATAAAAACAAGCAAACCTTATTAAAATAATGCTTATTATTATCTGTTAGAAAATTTTGCACCTTGAAATAAGCTACCACAAGGAGTCTTAGCAACCAATATTAACAGCTTATGAAAACAGATAGATAAATATAAAAAAAAAAAAAAATGGAAAATAACTATCAGTTATTTCAACTACCTGCCTGAATTACAAATAATAAAAATAAAATAGGACAAAAATATTTGTCTGACAGTTTGTAGGTTATAGTGGCCACCATGTCTTTCTGCTAATCAAGGAGGCGTCAGTTTGGTTTTGTTTTGATGGACTAAAAAGAATGGAAAGTAAATGATACTGACAGGTCACTAACATCAATGTGATGTAGGTATTCAAGTTCCATTCTACAATATTTTTTTAACTAAATTGCAGACCAGAATTTTATTTATTTTACCTAAATTTGCTGACATTAAAGTAATTTTGTCAATTTTCTATTCCTCAGTACACATAATAGTATTGTTTTCTGGATAAAAGGTTAAGTAGTTCAGGTGTGAAAGTGTAACAAGAAAATTATCATTCACATTTATAATATTTGTTGAGATTAGATGGGTCATATATAATATTCTATGTGTCTGCCTTGGGTCTTAAAGTGATCTTACTAATATTATAAATGTGAATGTTTATATACATGGATGTATGGATGTTTGTTACTTTCACACAAAAACTACTGAATGGATTTTAATGAAACTTTACAATAATATAGCTTATACATCAGAATAACACAAAGGGTACTTATTATTCCTGTATTTCCAGGAGATCTCTGAAATTAAAGTGGGTGAAAGTGAAACTGGAGACTACAACTAGTGTGATATAAATTTATCATCTACTCCAAAATGATGAAATTCTATATTTAAGCTAAAACATGCCAAATGAAACACTGCAACCGTAGCTAATAATATTACATGAAATTAGTCAAGCTTCAAACTGTATTACAGATAAAAATATAAGGGCCCTTATTCACTATGACCAACAACAATCCTTGCCTATAACGCGCGTCCCAAAAATTACTAGTTAGCAAAATAATTTTTAATAAGAATTAATTTATCTTTAGCCATTGCTAATTGCTTGTCTAGAACCTAGAACGTTTTAATTCATGTCTACTAAACTTGCATATTTAAGTAGGTATCTACTTAAACTATGCAAATAATGATTTAAATAAAAACAATAAAGTAAAATCTATTTTACGAAACATAGGTAACCTAAAAGTTAAATTTACGATACATACTGCTTTGGGCAGTAAAGATACTTACTTCGGCACCAAGTTCAACGAGGGTCTCAATAAGAACAGCTGTTTGGACAGTCATGTGAAGGCTGCCAGCAATACGAGCTCCTTTCAATATCTTACTAGAAGCATATTTACGACGACAGGCCATGAGACCCGGCATTTCTTTCTCCGCAAGCATAATTTCGTTACGACCCCATTCTGCCAGCTTTTCGTCAGCTAGAAATTATGCGAATAATATAGCTACCTACTTAAATATTTTTAGTTTTTAATAAGAAAATAATTAACAAGCTATAACCTCAAAACTTTGATAAACTACGATAAGTACATTGTATAGGGCTTACCAATTTTAAACGAAGGTTTCATTATTTTATTTCTAATTTAAGTGGCCACAAGTGGTCTGCTGATGAATTTTATAAAATTTGGTAATAATTTTCCAATTTTTGTTCCTTTCTTCCAAAAACCCGCGCGGTCTTGAAGAGAACTTTAAATAAATAGAACCGAGAACGTCTATTGTCTTTGCCTTTGGAGAACAAATCAATAAAATCACTGTATCCGAGATCCGAGGAGAGTCCAATCCACAAATTAAGTAGACTGTAGACTCAGTGTCTCCCACAAATTAATTAGACTTATGTCTAAAGGTGTCTCCTTAGTTATTCTTCTGAGGTGTCTCCGTAGACGGAGAATGAATCCATTCATTCATTCATTCTCCGTCTACGGCTGTCTACGCAGGCCGAAGCTCTTTTCCATCGATCACGCGGTCGCACGAGCCAAGAGACGAGGCAGCGTTTACACTCGCACCTCGTACTTCGCCACGAAACGAAGCACAAGACGAGGAACGAGGCGCAAGTGTAAACACCGATAAACAGCGTTTACACTCGCGCCTCGTACCTGGCCACAAGACGAAGCACGAGGCGAGGTACGAGGCGCGAGTGTAAATCCCGTATCAAAGATTATAAAATCACGTAGACCGTGGACGGAGAATAGAATGGACGAGCTGCTAAAATAATAATAATTACAAGAGTGACAAAGTGCGATTGTTAAATATGTAGGTGCGAGCTGCACGAAACATTTGTTTTTTGTCTCTTTCTTGCATATCGTTTATTTTTGTTTGCCTACATGTGTATTGTAAGCAGACATCTGCGTTGCTCTTTTTTATTTTGATAAAAAACGTTGTTTTTTTCAATTATTGAAAGCTAAATAGACTTTGATATCGTGTTTAAAGTGTTTATTTTTGTTGTGGACATAGTGTATGTTGTATTTTAGGCTGTAAGAGCCGTAATGAAAGGAAAACGGAGAATGTAACATTTCATCGGTATGTAATGATTTACTTTCATGTAAATGTGTTTTGTTTGTGCAAAATAGCAAATATTATGTTCATAATAACAGTTTTGTGGTATAAATATAACAAAAAATCAACATTAATTTGCCTTCTTATTTTAATGTATAATCTTGCCAAATTACGTAGTCCTTATTCCATAATGGCGACTATGTCGTGGCGTTACCAATGTTAAGCGCTTATTACATTTTCTAATTTCAAGGCACCAATCTAGGGCCCTAAATGTGATTACACTACACTAAATTGGACTGCCAATTCGGCAGTGTTGTCACTTTTCACCAGATCTGGCGAAATTTAATGTCGTTGGTGATTTGGTGGAAGATTTTTAGAATATTTCAAGTACTTTACAATTTGTCCGACATCAATTTAGGAAATCGGAAGGTTTAATCGAAGTTTAGAACAGTTAGAATCCAATTTAGTGAAATCAATCGACTTCTCCCTAAATTGGTTACGATCTAGGGCAGTGTAATCGCGTCGGCACCAATCTAGGGTCGGTGTGTGAGAGAGAGAGCGAGTGATCACAATTACTGCGTAACTACAATTACTACGTTTAAATGTACCCTAGAGTGGTCGATTTAGGGTGCAATTTAGTGTAGTATGATCACTCGCCCTTTCTCTCTCTCTCTCACTGACTAAATTGTATCCAATTTAGGGAACTTCCTTCTAATATTATAAAGAGGAAAAAGGACAATGCCAATCTTTGTATGAAGAGTGGACCAAGTGCTGCCCAGAATAAAGTCATAGTACATTATGTTCCTTAGGGTAGTAGTAGTCTATAAAATAAAGCGCATCCAATTCTATCCCAGGAGTCGTGAAAAAAAAAAAGTTTTTGTTGAGATTTATTGGGAAACAATAATCTTGCATGGAAGGTAGACCAAGTGCTGCCCAGGATGTAGACATAGTACATTATGTTCCTTAGGGTAGTAGTAGTTTGTAAAATAAAGGTCGCCTAATTCTATCCCAGGAATCGTGAAAAAAAAAGTTTTTGTTGAGATTTATTGGGAAACAATAAACTTGCATGGAAGATAGACCAAGTGCTGCCCAGGATGTAGACATAGTACATTATGTTCCTTAGGGTAGTAGTAGTTTGTAAAATAAAGGTCGCCTAATTCTATCCCAGGATTCGTGGGAAAAAAAGGTATTATTTATTGGGTAAAAATAAATACTTAATTACAATAACAATAAATAAATGCTTTTCCCGATTTAGGGATGTATATTTTTGAGGAGTTTTACTGATACACACTATCAGCTCCACTTCACCACATGCACTGTGATGAGCATAAACTGCTCAGCAACCACCTTAAAGTAATCGAATCGCAACCTGTGAAATACCTATTATTGAGTAGTTCCGCTGGTCATCTGTTGTCTTCATCATTAGTTTCACTTCACTAAATGGTGCTTTCCGAAAGCAAATGCATGAAATATTCCAAAAAATACCCAAAATTGGTAGGTGTGCCTATAATATTTGATAAGTTTCCTTCATTTCTCCAATATCCCATCATCAGATCCTGACCTTATGACAGTGGTACTACCTCGGAAGTATACCCATTTAACCAAAAAAAGAATTTTCCAAATCGGTCCAGTCGTCTTCGAATAATCGGGGAACATACATACTATGTAAAACGTACAAACAAAACTGACGTTAATTTTTTTTCTCCGGGACCGATTTTGAAAAAAAAAAATTTTTCAATATAAAGCAATGCAAGGAACTCAGTCAAGGTAGTCCTACTCCTGGGCAGCATTTGGTCCATACCCTGTCAATCTCCTTTGATTTTTGTTTTTGTTTGTTACGATTTTACTAAAAAACTACGGGACTGATTTAAAAAATTCTTTCTTCTGATTCTATAAGGAGTAAATTAGGCTTCTTTGGAGTTCCTGCGGGAATTCCGAAACTCAGACGAAGAAACGGTTGCACAAATTATGACGGGACTTTCATTGTTAATTAGCTGATGCTATAAGGAGCAAATTAGGCTACTTTGGAGTTCCTGCGGGAATTCCGAAACTCACACGCCGAAATGGTTGCACAAATTATGACGGGACTTTCATTGCTAATTAGCTGATGCTATAAGGAGTACATTAGGTTACTTAGGAGCTCCTGCGGGAATTCCAATACTCAAGCGGGTGAAACTGGGGGGCACAGCTATAATATTATGAAGAGGTAGAGTTTGTGAGTTTGTGACGTGGTGTTTGTGACGTTGTAGGGATCTACTGAACTGATTTAGAAAATTCCTAAAAGATACTATACGGTAGTCCTGAGTGACATAAGTCCTTTTTTATCCTGAAATTTCCAGGGGAATTCCGAATTTACCTCAGGTGAAATCGCGGGGGACAGCTAGTATCTAATAAGTAGGTAGTCGAGTTCATTCGATTTTTTTTAATTAAATCTTCACTAATATTATAAATGCGAAAGTAAGTTTGTTTGTTTGTTTGTTACGCTTTTACGACTTAACGGCTCAACCAATCATCAATAAATTTTGCAAGTTTTGCATGCCTGTTTTCATAGGTAGAAGGACATAGGGTACTTTTATCCCGATATTCGAAACTTACCGCGGGTAAAACCGCGGGAACAGTTAGTTTCTTTTAAAAGGTTACGTCATGTTATTTTCATACGCTGCGCGCTACCTTGTACACGTCCGTCTCGAACGAAGCGCGTGCGCCAACTAGTCGCTGTATCGTACCGAATTTGGGGAGAATTATAGTAAATATATGGCGAGAAGGTTAGTAAATCAGATACGAGAGAGAGAGCGAGTGATCACACTACATTAAATTGTACCTTATATCGACCACTCTAGGGTACATTTTAATGTAGTGTGATCACTCGCTCTCTCTCTCACTCACCGACCCTAAATTGGATCCGACGCGATTACACTGTCCAACATCGTCACCAATCTGGGGAGAAGTAGATTTGGACTCTCCAATCTCACTAAATTGGTCCCTAACTGCTCTAACATCGATTACACCTTACAATTTCCTAGATTAGTGTCTGCCAGATTGTAATGTGTAATGAGCGCTTTACCATGCTTTCCGTATTATGTCGGGTTATACAACAACAAAGGTTGCTAGCTTATCCAGATTAATTTCCCAATTTTTCATAATATTAGTAGGTTACCTACCTAGTACCTACCTATGAGGTGTAACAAAATGATCTCGACCAAGTTTCAGTCTCGACCAAGTGCCAATCGTTTCCATCATTTGTTTTTCTTTTCAACGTGGGACAAAATACGCTGTATTTTATTTTATTTATATAGGTCCAACTCTGCGCCTAAATTGGGAAAGTCAAAAAGCCACCCTCTGTTAGCCGGTTTCAGAACTAACGCCAATATAACTTTACGAAGAGGTACCTAAAACTTACCGCCTATTTTTAAAATTTAAGGTAATTTCAAAACGTCAGTTTCATGTAAAGAGTCGAAAAAATCTTTTGGAAACCAACCTTATTTTTATAGGCATGATTATTGTTAGACTATATACTATCAATTGGTAGCACTTCGATAGCTTGAATTTGTACAAGGCAGTGACATCTATTATTCATTTATAACATTATGTAGTTACATAATTATACTGCTGTTGCCATCTCTTAGCCGGTTTCATGAAGTAACACGTAACGGTTTCAGAACCTGAAAAAATATTACGGATGTGACATAGTGAGAAAAAAATCGATTAATTGAAAATCGATTATTAAAAATTTAAAAATCGATTATTGAAAATCGAATAACTTAATAATCGATTATTTTTCCACATCCCTAATTACCCGTTTGCCACTTGCCAGTTGCCACTTGCCAGTACTGAGTACTGACCTTTAGACATTTAGACATTTAGACATTTTGCAATGATTTTTATTACAGGAAGGCGAGAGGATAGTTGACCTGTATCGAAGACAATGCGGGATATGGCAGAAGCAGTGCGGTTCTCGACCGACGTGTCAACGATTCGCGGAACAGCTGCTCGCCCGGAATGTTGAGGGCCCTGAGGGGGCCATTATGTAACTTTTGTTTCTATCATTTTTCAGTTGCAATCAAAAACATGGTGATTTTGCGATTAAAATATGCACGTTTTGACACCTACATTACCTATCTAGTAATCATCCAAAATTTTCATACTCCAAAAGTTGAAGCTGCCTAAACATGATTAATTAATCACAAAATCGCAATTTTTCTGATAGAAACTGAAATATGATAGCAACAAAAGTTACATAATCGCCCTGCTGGTGACATTATTAAATTGAGAGTCTAAGCATTTTACATTATAAAAGGATGCTTTCAGGCTGTTTTTTAAACACATTAGTTTCGTAATTCAAGTAATATTAAACTATTTGGATAATTACTCTCAAAAGCTTCATAGATTGACCAAATTAACCAAATAATCATTTCTTAAATAAAAAAAATTATTTAGTTTATACCTACATGCAACTTAAGGTTCGGGTATTAGGGCTAGTTTTCATACAAATTGCCTATCGAGTTTTCTTGCACTACGGCTGTTTTTGTTTATTAGATCAAGATCCTTTGGAAACATTTTTTGGTCGCATTAGAGCAATCAACGTCAACGTACATAACACACCGCTAATCATTTTAGTTGATTGTCTTTTCAATATGGCAACAGAAGCCTTGGGTAGGTAAGCGCACTATGCATGCTGATGTCAGTTAGAGAAAACAGTGGAAAACAATTACAAAGGACAAATTCGTTAGATCAGAAATCAGAATATGATCAGATTCAGATGTATGACCGTGATTAATTTTGTGATGTAACGTGCAAATCATTTTCGCTTCACAGTTTTTATCTGGCGTGTCTTGGTTGAAGTGAAATGACAAACCAATTTTTCTTACTCTATAAAACAAATTATGAATCGCATTTAAACATAAGGTCAGCTTGAAATACACACGAATTTTAAGAGTTGGTGTTTAATGCAACATCATCATAACAACTAGCTATTTATTACTTGTATGTTATTTACTGATTATTATCTTGTTGAATAATTTGAAAACGGTTTGTTTACGAAATTTTGTAATAAAATCAAGCAGATAACTGTTATTTGCCCATTTATGTCTAGAATAATATAATGTACAATTAACAATGATGGCTATTGTTTTCCTTAATAGTATAAAATAAAATAATATTACTGTAAATTTGCAATATGTAAATATAGTACTTAATAAGTAATGTTAAGTAACATTTATATACCTAATTAAAGATGAAGTTTTTGTGATTTTACAAGTTTTATTTGCTCTTATTTATGTTTTTCTCTAAACATAATTAGTTCATTAACATGTTTAGAGAAAAACTTTAATAGATCAATCACACCCCTAAAATAAAATATTTAATCCTAATAAGCTTTAATACTATCGATACGAGTACTGGATCCCATCCCTAGTATCGACAAACTATCGAAATGCACATCACTATTATTTTTCATCTGTGGGTCGACAAAGCCCTGTGATTGGTGGATCTCTACGATTCCTCAAATCACTGTCAGATTCCTATGTCTTTAGACATAAGTCTAGTTAATTTGTGGTACTGACTGTTAGGTATCTTCTGAGGAACCTGCCTATCATTATTTTTTTGATGAATAAAATAGGTTTTAGTAAATTTTCTTTACGTGGATTTACAAAAATGGCAAAAAGTTCTTTTGAATACGTAAAAAATTTTGAATTGGATGATACACTTTTACCAAATTCATGGATTGTAGTTAGACTAGATGGAAAGTGTTTCCATAAGTTTTCAGATGATCACAACTTTGTAAAGCCTAATGATCTAAGAGCTCTTAGATTAATGAATTATGCGGCATATAAGGTGTTCCAAGATTTTAATGAAATTATAATGGCATTTGGACAAAGTGATGAATATTCTTTTGTGTTCCAAAAACATACTAATTTTTACAAACGCCGTGAAGCTAAAATCTTAACAACAGTTATCAGCAAATTTTCTTCTTGTTATGTTTATTTTTGGAATAAATATTTTGAAAATACAAAGCTGCGTTATCCTCCGGCCTTTGATGGTCGAATAGTTGTGTATCCAAGTGACGAAAACTTAATAGATTACATGAAATGGAGACAAGCTGATGTGCATATCAATAACTTGTATAATACTACATTTTGGAATTTGGTACTAAAAAAAAATCTAACTCCTTCAGAGGTAATGTAGAAAAATACAAACATGTATTATTATTTATGAATTAAGAATTGTCATTATTTTTTTTTAGGTTTCTTTGTATCTTATTTGGTGTTTCTGCATTTTAGGCTGAACAGCAACTTTGCGGCACAGTGTCCGCTGAGAAAAATGAAATACTATTTAATGAATTTCATATAAACTATAACAATGAGCCAGAAATATTTAAGAGAGGTACTCTATTGTTAAGAAAGAAGATCAATAATCAAAGTTTAGACAAAAACTCTTCAGTGATTATAGATGGTCATGATGATATGCTCAAAGATAAATTTTGGAAAGAGCATTCCAGTTTATTATCAGTGAAACCATCCAAACAAAATATAACATATGATGGACCTTTCACCGATATTGTTCAAGAACAGTTAACTAATTTTATACAGTAAGATGACAAAAGTGGCTTTTAAAATATATTTTAAATGAGCAAATATACTTAACTAATTTGTAGTTTCTTTAGTTAACCACTAAATAGTATTTTTTTGTTTTAATAAATATATATCTGTACATCTATACATATAAAATGCTTTGTCCTAAATGAATGATGGGTCAACACACAGCCTAAACCGCTGATTATATAGACCTGAAACTTGGAGGGTGTGTTCTTTGTATGACAAAGGCATCCGATAAGAAAGGATTTTTAAAAATTCAACCGCTAAGAGTATGAAAAGGGGTTCCAAAGTTTGTATGGAACAATTAAGCGGGAACTTCAAAATTATCGCAGGTGAAACTGCAGGGGACAGCTAGTCTACACTAATATTAGAAAAAGATAGGTACAGTTCGTAAGTTTGTTGGAACTACAAAGTAATCTGTGGAACTGAACCAAATTTAAAAATTATTTCACCTATAGGAATCTACAGTGTTCCTAAGCACTATTATTCCAGTGTTCCTGCAGGAACTCCTTAATTAGCACAGGTGCATAACTGAGACTAGCTATAGGTATATTATACAATAAAAAAAACTATAAATATGTTTAACATAAATATTTTATTGATCTAACAGAGTTATACAGTTTAAGGAATGATATCCCATTTATGGATTACACAAGGACATGCATATTAAAAGTTCAAGTTGCATGCATCTTAGTAATTAACATTATAAATTTAATTTTTATCAGAGTAAAATATCCAAGTAAATTTTATTACTAGAATTGGTCTACAAGCCAATTATTTAAATTATAACATATATTATTTTACATATTTCATTACATTTATTTAGGTATATCAAGCAAAATTAAAAGTATTAATGTGGCATTTCCTTAATTCTTTTCAACTTTTTAAAATGAGTAAATTCAATTAATTCTTTAAATGTGTACAATCCAATGAAACAATCATACAGAAAATTGTACAATACAATGGAAACAATTAGGAATCAATTGAAAATTGCCTTCCAAGATAATATTTGATTATGTAATGGGTTGGAGCTTCATTGGAGCAGGACTAACGAGAACAATATAAATCATACACCTACAAGAAATATTGAATAAAAATTCACAGATTGATGACAATTTAGAAAATTGGAATGTAATTATCAATTTTAGCACGATGCTTTTGGGCCACACACTCACTTATCCATACAATATTGCGGCATTCCTGTTCTTTCAGCTTTAGGTATGAATAAAACACTCCAAAATGGAATTGTTGCAAAAACGCATTGACATTTAGGCTAACCTGAAAGTAAATAAAAATAAAACTACAATTTAAAATGATTGATGATGAAAAACAATATTGCAGATTGAAGTTTTCTTCCGGAGTTAAAAAAAATCGGCTCTTTATATAGATAAGACTGCTGGTCAGTAGCTGCATTAACATGTGAATGTATTTGCTATTATCATTCAGCAAAAACTAACGTAAGTATCAACAGTACCTCTAGTTTAAAGACTTAGGCCCGTATTCCAGAAAGTGACTCAGATCACGTTTTACTTGAGATTAGTTTTAAGCTCAGATCATAACTCAAGCATACATCTAAAATAGGAGT
Organism: Zygaena filipendulae; assembly: GCA_907165275.2. Classification (NCBI taxonomy): domain Eukaryota; kingdom Metazoa; phylum Arthropoda; class Insecta; order Lepidoptera; family Zygaenidae; genus Zygaena; species Zygaena filipendulae. Next base: position 9,782,447 of record OU015649.1, read on the forward strand.
GGAGGGTCCCTGGGTTCTATGATACAAGTTTGCTTAGTTTAGAACCCAGGTCACCGACTCATTCCTATCCTGCCTCTGAATTATATAGTGTATATGCCCATCATTGTACATTACGGTAGGTATAGGTTACAAATCCTTTACTTAATAAACGCATTTTTCATCTTATTATAGAATGCGTTTTAAGTTCTAATCACTTGAACTAGTCTTGAGTAGGGATTCTGAACTCTGATTAGTTCTAATCAGTTGAAACTAGTCTGGAGTAGAGATTTTAAGTTCTGATTGGTTGAGTGGTCTTGACATGACAGACGTAAACAAAGATCAAATCTTTGCTTGAGTATAGATTAGTACTCAAGCGTCGTTCTAGAATAAGGAAATAACTCCGCTGATTGTTGATTCATGCATCTCATTTCAAGTAAGGTTCTAAAATCAAAACTTTACTTGAAATTAGTTTTAAAACTAGATTCATGACTTGAGTAACCTTTTGGAATACGGGCCTTAGTTTGTCAAATTTTACTTGCTGCTTAATCTCCTCTTATTGCATCAATAACACACAACTGATTGCAAGACTTTTTTACCATAATGTGCAATTTTTTATTTTATTTTGTAAGAACAAAAAAATATTCTTACAATTGCGAATTGACATACATCTAACAGCTACATTCCCAACGAAGTAATTTTTCTCCTTTAAACAAGCAAAATTTTAATCTTACCTCATGCTCAAAGAATTTGTCTTCCAAAGTTTTATCACCAACATTGTTCCCAGCCCCTTCAAAAAGAGCTGAATACTCAGCATAGTACTCAGCTACAGCCTTCACCTGTTCATAATCATCTGCTCTAGCTAAAGCAGCCAATCCATCAGGATTCAGCTTGCCGCAACGTGGGTAAAGCTTTGCACGATCATCTTTTGACAGTTCAGTGCCAAATGAGTTAATTGTGATGATTATAGCACGCCTATCAGCTTCAAACTAAAACATAAGTTTATACACACACACATAATACTTACAACCGATCCTATAAGAATCCTTCATTGTGAAGTAGCTGTACTTATAATTACTAGCTGTTCCCTGTGGTTTCACCTGCGTTAATTTTGGAGATCCCGCGCGAATTCTGGGACAAAGAGTACCTTATGTCCTCTGTATCCCTGACGTGTATGCAAAATTTCATGATGATCCATTGAGCCATTGAGGCGTGAAAGCATAACAAACAAACAAACTTACTTATATATAATAATAGTAAGGATTGTAGATAAATGGTTATTAAAACCTGAAAAGTATAAAACACATGAAGTCTATAAATGGACTTGTCTGTTATGGGATTTCTTCCACCCAAACAGAAACATTAAAGAGTTGAAGTTTATAGGTATCTGCAGCTGTAACATTTATAATCGGTACTATCTATGTATATCTTTAAATATAAATGGACGCAGATAAGCAATAACATGTTAACCCACAAAATTAGGTTATTGATTCAGAACCATTTATTGAGAGTTAGGGAAAGTTTTTTAATTATGTGTTTACCTTATTACATTGCTTAAATATGTAACTAAATATTGAACATAAAAAATGTTGACACAAAATGGCGCTATACTTTTAAAACACGGTTTACTCAAAATTTCTCCAATGTGGGTTAACACACTATTGCTTATCTATGTCCAAATACTAGCTGTGCCCTGCTGTTTCACCCGCGGTAACTTCGGAGTTCCCGCGGGAATTCCAGGATAAAAAGTACCCTATGTCCTTCTGTGTCCCTATGTGCGATCAGTTTGATTTGAATATAGGCGCAGTGAACGAGATGGGAAATATTTTGGCGCGTTCGGGTGTTATCGCAAGTGAGTGGAGACTACTTGGGGTTGTATGAGTGTTATCAGGTGTGTCAGTTTGTAATATCCGGTATCCGGCCGAATAGTGAAAACAATGCCGGATAGGCTGGATACCAGATATTCGTTTCATCTCTACTTTTCATCCTGCAATTTCTGCGGGGACTCCAAAATTAAGAGGGTTAAAAGTGCAGGGACAGTTTGTAAATTATATATTTTTAATAATACAAAATTTACTTACTGCCAGAATTTCACACATAACATCAGCTGTTGTACCACCAATCTGCTTGCAGAAATCAAAGAAGGCTTCCAAATATGCTTTGTACAAGGTGTTCCTGATAATCTCAATGTTCATCTCATCTAAGTCTTGTTCACTGATACAGTCCACAAAGAATGGAGCAAGTGGAGTGTCTACTAGCACAGCATTATACAGCTCAGCTGGTGTAGCAGCCACATGTATGGCTTCCATCTGTTCAAATGAGCCCAGAGGATGGCATTTGGGAATCAGTTCAGAAATGGGCCTCTGATGCAGAGTTCCAGTAATCAATAAAATGATATTGTCAATCATGTAACTGTATGTGATGAAGTCCAAAAATGTAGAGAGAGGCTCCACAGAATGATTCCTTAGGTGTTGAAACTCAATGACAAGCTTTTCACGAAGTTTATCATCAATTGTTGATACAGAGAGTGGGCTGGGCTCGTTTGCCAAAAACGTTCCATAATCAGTACCTTGTAAGTGAAGTTTTAGGTCTGAAAAAATTTTACAATAAGATTGATATAACAATTGTATTTTAGATGAAGTTTTGGAGTGAGACCTATTCAATTGTCTTAATATCAGCATAAAACTCATAATCCAAATTTGTTATAAATCTAATATATTGCAGAAGTTATAGGTATATAGGAAGGTTTCATGAAACGTACGAATTTAGGTTCATTTTCTGTTACAATTAGAACAATGTAACTACATTGTTCCAGTGGCTTTGGGTGAGTTTCGAGAAAATTCACACGGGGAAACTAGGGGGAACGGGTACGATAATATTCAAAGTTACAGGCATAAAAAATGATGTTAATAAATAATAAAATAAGTAAAAAGTAGTAGGTACGCAGTCCTACCTTCTAATGTTTCGCATTGCACCAAGTTCATGTAGTCGGACTGTTTCAAGATTCCACACTTGAAACCTCGACACAAGCCTTCCAAGTAACCTCCATCAATATTAAAAATGCAGCCCTTCATTTTCCTGAAAACTTCTACTCGTGAAACGCACAGGAAATTAACGTAGGTAATTGAACGAACATTGAATTGAAAGTCCAAAAACGAGACGATCGATCATATGATTTCAACATAGACTATAGAACGTAGTGATGATTAAATTAGCGGTGGGCGTTGTACGGACGCACTAGTTACATCGACCGTCGCCGTACGATCTACGAACGGACGGTTCGTCGATCCCCAGGCCACTAGTTGAATTCGAAGACGGGCGACGGCCGCGACGAGCGACGACGGCCGCGATGAGCGACGAGCGCAACGGGCGAAACGTTGATGACGCAAGTCGCGACCGTTACTCAGCCGACTAGTAGAATTCGAAGACGGCTAAACGGAGAAGTTTACGGCGACGGACGAAACATTGTTGACGACGCGCGACGCTTGAATTGATTATTATTAGGAAGACTACATTTAAACTTACAAACATAAACTTTATTACTTTAGCCCTTTGTATTTATTATCCCATTTTATATTAACAGTAATATAATATAGATTATAAAGATAATGTTTGGTAAATAAATTATAATTATAATTTTTATTATATCAAACAATTAATATCGCATAATTAACATCAGTAGGTATTTAACTAATTTCAATCAGTTTACTAATAAAAACATTCAATTTATGTAATTTCATTTAAAATTAACGTGGCGATGATCGATAAGTACCTACCTTAATCTACTGTCTAGTGTCTACTATTAGGGCGACTTCGCGACGAACGAGGCCGGAGTACGCCCTCGATAACTGCCGTCGCGGAGGACGTCTCGTCCTCGCTTGTCGCAAAGTTGCGTGAAACGGCCCCCGTCGCTGCAACGACCAACGACTAGTTGTCGAATTCAACTAGTCGAACGACTAGTCGATGACGACGATCGGACGGTCTCGTTTCGTTGACGACGGCCCACCTCTAGATTAAATTCTCTTTGGACTATGGATGGACTATTGTCAAAACGCAGTCACAGACAGTGACAAACACTAGTCGACCTCGGGTATTGTTTGGTAAAATAAACATAATGCGCTTATTACACTTTGCAATTTCAGAACATCAATTTAGGGCTCTATATCGGATACAATTTAGGGTCCGTGAGTGAGAGAGAGAGAGCGAGTGATCACACTACATTAAAATGTACCCTACAGCAGTCGATTTAGAGTACAATTTAGTGTAGTGTGATTACTCGCACTCTCTCTCTCTCACTCACCGACCCTGATACGGGATTTACACTCGCGAACGCGTGACGATGCGAGCCACGCGGCGAGCCCTGAGCGACGGTTCACATTCGCACTTCGTCGCTCGTGCCGCTCGCGTCCCCCGGAGCGGCTTTTTTGTCACGAGTCAAAGAGACGAAAAAGGCGCGGGGTGAGGGACGAAACGCGAGTGTGAACAGACGCTCTGAGTTCACCACGTGCCTCGCCTCGTCACTCGCACCGCTCGCGTCCGGAGCGGTTTTTTGGTCACGACTCACGAGTCAAAGGACCTCGCGTCAAACGCGAGCATGGTGTTTACACTCGCGTTCTTGCTTCATTCGGGTTTCAACTTTAGGCCGCGATGGTTGTGTGCTTTTAAACTGCATAAATGGATTGATTGCAACTTGCAACAATTAACGTTTTGGTTTCTAGAATAATAATAATAATAATTCACTTCACAACACACAGATCTACTTGATCCCACACTAAGATATAAAGCTTGTGTCGTGGAAACCAAGCAAACGTGGTATATACTACACATAATATTATTAAATATATATTATACTATAGATATATATATATATATATATATATATATATATATACACACCCAGACTGGAAAATGGAACCCTGTGTTCATCACACAACGTCCACCCCCACCAGGAATCGAACCCGGAACCTCTTGATTAGCGGGCAGGCATGGTGACCATTGCGTCAATCGAGTCGTCAATTATTTTAAAAGAAACTTATAATTTGGGATCCCGAACATAGATTCCACAAAAATAACCAAAAATTAATCGTTATATGGACTAGATTTTATTAAGAAACTAGCTGTGCCCCACGGTTTCACCCGCGTGGAAAGTTTTTATGTAACAACTTTTTTTCCTGACATCCGATTTGAATGAAAATAACCCCTATTTGTAGATCCAGGCTAAGCTTAATCTACCTGTAAAAACCGCATGACAATTAGATTCGGAGATTATCGTGAACAGACAGACAGACAAACAGACAGACAGACAGAAAGAAAAAATTTAAAAAACCCTTTTTTTGCTTGGTTACTCTTCGTTTATCATCCCCTGTCAATTTTTGTTAAAAATATTCAATCTACAGAATCGCGGATTCTACTCTTTTATTTTAGTATAGATAGATAGATATGTAGACCTCCAACCGCACTAAACAATAAACCTTTCGACAGCATCTCCTGCGCAAAAAACAGTCGATGACACCCGGCGCAGGAGAAGATGATATTAACAATTATATTTATTTGATTTTTTTTATTATTTATTTAAATTTAAATTATTTATTTAACTTATTTATTTTACTAGCTATTATATTCTAGCGTTTCCCCGCGGTGTCCTCCGCGTTAATTTCAAAGATCCTGCGGGAATTCCGGGATAAAAGTACCCTATGTGTTATTCTGAATTGCTTCTACTTGAAGCAAGATCAAAATATTAGCCTTAAATACATGCATTTAATTTTTATTTTTCGATAAAGTATGGACAACACTAATATCTGTGGCTTTCGTAGATGGAGAATGAATAGATGAGGCGATTTCCTTCTCTTTCGAATAGTAAGCGAGACAGTGTTATGGCTGAGTTCTTAAGAGTGAAAGAGATTTCCAATTATCTTTTGTCCTTATCTAGCGTATAGGTTTTTTTTGTTGGGCAAAGTTATAGTTTGCCCAACAAAGCGAAGCGCTCTTTGTTTATTTTGATAAAAAACATTGTTTTTTTCAATTATTGAAAGCTAAATAGACTTTCATATCGTGTTTAAAGTGTTTGTTTTTGTTGTGGACATAGTGATATGTTGTATTTTAGGCTGTAAGAGCCGTAATGAAAGGAAAACGGAGCATGTAACATTTCATCGGTATGTAATGATTTACTTTCATGTAAATGTGTTTTGTTTGTGCAAAATAGCAAATATATTCATAATAACAGCTTTGTGGTATAAATCGTAGAAATATAACAAAAAAATCAACATTAATTTGCCTTCTTATTTTAATGTATAATCTTGCCAAATTACGTGGTCCTTATTCCATAATGGCGACTATGTCCTTACCACGTCGTTACTATGCCTTCCGTAATATGTCGGGTTATACTACGACAAAGGTTGCTAGCTTACCCAGATTAATTTCCCAATTTTTTATAATATTAGTAGGTACCTATGAGGTGTAACAAAATAGGGTACTTGCATGAAATTTATTATAAGAAATTTTGTCAATATGTCAAAAATAGAGCCTTAGAAAAGCATTATCGTGAAAGATTTACTATAAAAAATTTAAGTTTCTAAAATATTCAACTTTTAATTTTGTGAAACGGAACGTTGCAACGAAACACCAATCACAGCCACGCTTAACAGATTACGTCACTTTTATTTTTTTAGGAAACATTTACCTCTTTCAGAGAAGGCAAAAGAAACTAAGTGCATACAGTCAACGCATATTTTTAATTTTCTGAACTCGACACAGTTAAACCTTAATTTCGCTTTTGGATATTGAAGTTATCTGTCTGTCAGTGTCTCATGACCCGACAGTGACATTTCTATCACAGGTTAATAAGGCGTAATTTTGAACTAGTGACGTCATTCCGCGTTTCGGCGGTAAAGTCAAAAGTAGGAACTTTGAAACGCTCTATTTAATTAACTTATGCGTATATTTTTTTTCTTTTTCTTGCTTTATTTAAGTAGGCCATACATATATCTTTAAAATAGACTGGACATTTTTTTTTATCTCTACCAAGTTTCATGCCAAGTGCCAATCGTTTCCATCATTTGTTTTTTTTTCAACGTGGGATAAAATACTGAAAGAATCTAGTCAACTATGTCTCAGACGCTGTATTTTAAAACTTCAGTATCGAATCGAATAAGTTCAATTTAACCGTCAACAGAATCACGTGTACTGTACCCTTCGCGTGTAAGACTGGCTGAAAATCTTGCATGCTCTTGACTGTATGAGTAGTGTATGAAATAAACAATTTTAAATTCGATTTGGAAATTTTAGAATATTGGGCCTGATAACTACATTGTCCACGTCAAATATTTTTTTAATTTTTCATGTTAATACAGTGTGTATTCTATATTTTTTTTCTTTTTCAGATTTCCTTTTAAATTGGTTACTCTTATTAACTGGATAGCAAGCACTGGTCGTGTAAATTGGAAACCAAATAGCTATTCAAGGATTCGTTTCAAGCATTTCCCAAGCAGTTTCTTTCGAAAAACTAAACTTAATTACAATGAGTGCAGCTGGCGCGAACCAATAGCAAGCAATAATAATAATCGTTTCAAAAACCATAAGCCAAGCGTGCAACTTTTATGATGCCCTGACGAGAAATAAGCTGGTTTGCTCATCCGTACTGTGCGCTAAGTAACTTAAGTTCCAATAAAACGTTATTTGCACCTACATAGTATTCATTTCACTTGCCCCGCTTCACCACATAGTATAAAATAAAGTCGCTTTCTCTGTCCCTATATCCCTATGTATGCTTAAATCTTTAAACTACCCAACGGATTTTGATTCGGTTTTCACCAATAGATAGAGTGATTCATGAGGAAGGTTTGTAACTATATTTTATCCTGGAATTCCCGCGGGAACTCCGAAATTACCATGGGTGAAACCGCGCGGGACAGCTAGTATTTTATAAATCCCCTCGACACCATCAGGGATCGATGATTTATAGTTTATATACAAAACAACCTATCCTATAAAACTACATTTTACTTCCTATAGCTTTTTCATCACCAAACAAGCTAAAACTCCTTGGAAATTGGAAATAAGTTATTTAGTGGCAATACTGGTAGTTTACATGTGTGCCTAGGAAGAATATCACTTTCTCTTACGCTATACGCGAATGCCTCGTCTAGTTCATTCTCCGTCTACGGTGGCTTTAATCTGTGGCTGAGCGACCTGATCTGTGATTGGTGGATCTCTAACGACCTCTCAAAATACTGGTGAAATACTGTCAGATTCCTATCTGTCTTTAGACATATGTCTAGTTAATTTGTGATTATAGTGATTACCTTCTCTCTGGTGATTATAGTAAAATTAAATGGAACTGTCACGATATGCTGCGTATTAATTGTTTCTGTAGAACTTTTTCTAGGAATAGTGAGTATTGATTTGCAGTGATTTTTAATAAACAATTTTGTCTGTTTAAAAAAAGATCTACAATTTGCTCTCTTTTTTTAGGTGCTCCTATAGCATATACAATTCGTAAGCATTCTAGTAAGTCTAATCCAGTCGGCGATGAAAAAGAACCTGTAAAAACAGAATCTAAACGAATGAGTGAATTTCGCAAGAAACTACGTGAAACCACTCCTATTGAAGATCTTGGTGAGCAAAGACATGCAGCGCATAAGGACGATCCTTTGCCACCATGGCCTGATAATACAAATCCTCATACTGGTGAAGTAGGTGGTCCCAGAGGTCCAGAACCTACAAGATATGGAGATTGGGAGAGAAAAGGCAGAGTGTCTGATTTCTAGTATTTTATGAAACTTGAGTTTTTGTACTTAATATACCTACCTATTTATTTTTATGGTCAATAAATTTTAGTTGAGTGAAGAGATTTGGAACTTGAATTAGGCTTTCTATATGATATGTACCTCTAATGGCTGATTTACATTTCCATAAGTAAGTAAAAACTATGTATGGATGCCGGCCGGCAAGGTAGTGATTTTGCTGCTTGCTGCAGGGTAGGAACCAGTTCTATTTTTTGAACAGGACAGTAGTGTGTACACCCGCCCGCTTCATCTTCCGCTCTACGCCAACTTACTAGTTGCTGCTGTGTGAACGGCGGCCGGCAAGTAAGTAAAATAACAAAATACCGATATAATCCAAAAGCCGAAAACGCATGTAATATTATTATTAGTTTGTGCTACCACTGATCGGTTTGAGCAGAACAACCCAAGTGGGCAGACAACAGCGGGGTTGTCACCGAATTCAAACCGATCAGTGGTAGCACAAACTAATAATAATATTTCGTGTGTTTTCGACTTTAGGATTATGTCGGTATTTTGTTATTTTTAGCTTTTTATTTTTAGATTTTTAGTTTTGTGTTTTTGGAAGTCGGTTTTAATTTTTTTGTTAAAATTTTATAGGTACTATACTATAGGTAGCTGTAGGTAGGTATATAAATGAATGGTTAGGTAGGTACTGGTTATTAGATATTAGGATAGTTTCACTTGGTCACTAGGTCCATAGTATCATATACCTAGGTATCTACATACGAGTAGAGAGTCTGAATATATAAAAATAATGGACACATATTTTTTGCTTTTTCAAATTAATGAAAATATACCCAGATAAAGCGCATTAGACTGCATTAATCAGAGAGAAGGTAATTACCAGTAATTACTACGTGCATTAATGACGAGCTACGCATGACGGGCTAAAAATTAAAAAAATTGTCAAATAGCCTATTTCAGTTTGAAAAACCTTTTTGGCGAACGATTAAAAATACATAAGTAGTACTAGGTAGGTAATCACTACGTTTGTACGTCTTATAATTCAATTGGGTTTCGCAGTGGTAGTTTTTTATGTGTGCATTCAAATACATATTAAAATCTTTCACAAAAGTTCTTTGAAATATAGAATAGAATAGAATAGAATAGAATACACTTTATTGTACACCAAAATAATGTTACAGTGTGTTAACAAAAACTTATAACTAAAGGCATACAAAAGGCGGTCTTATCGCTTTACTAGCGATCTCTTCCAGACAACCTTTGGGTGGACAGGACAAATACAGAAAATTTATATGTCTACCTATTGCAATATACCTACCTATTGCAATCTACAGCACCATAAGTTGCATGATCTTTGTTATAATTGACACTGGGCCCAGGGCAATGATTGCAATGAATTTAGAGAATGCAATCTCGGCCGAGATCGCTAAGTCGAGATCTCAAGGGATCAGAAATTCGATCTCGGCGAAATCTCGGCATTTTCGAAACATCGAATGGATTTAGAAAAGTATTGCTTTAATTAGATAACTGAAACATGATTGAAACTGCTTAGTAGTTATGATTGATGCGAGCAAGATATAACACGAGTTATTGAAATAAAGTATTTAATTATTATTTTTTGTATTATGTTATACTAATAATAATATTATGGGTTTAATTTTTTGTTTGTTTGTTAGATTGTTACGATTTAACTCAAAAACTACTGGACCTTTTTCAAAAAACCATTAGAGAGCTACATTATCCCTGAGTAACATAGGCTATATTGTAATTCGAAATTCCCGCGGGAACTCCGAAATAATCGCGGGTAAAACTGCGCGGGACAGCTAGTGTAAAAAAGACGTTCTAAAAAAAACTCTTTTTAATAAAGATAAACTCTTAAACTAGGAGTGATTACGAGTGATCACGCGCGAGTGATCACGCGACGATAACTAAATGATTGAGTGATTTTGGAAAAATACTTCTTAAAAAACAAATAGTGCTTAGAGTGCTGTCGGATAAACGGCATCTTATGTCAGTCGCTATGTAGTCAGCGGCTGAAAAGGCCCTCTCAGCTTCCGCCCAATCTCGTCAATCTCGGCCGAGATCTCGTCATTTTATGCTTCGAGATTGGTCTCGAAAAATGAGGCGAGATCTCGGATATTCGGGATCTCGCGAGATCGAGATTGCATTCCCTAGCAATGATATTTCAAGTAGAATGTCATATTGAAAAAAAGAAGAAGTAGAATGTCATTGACTTAGGGTAAGTAAATTCAATTTAATTTATTGGATTTTAGGTACCCATAAATTAACTATTGAACTTCAACTTTAAGGGAAGGATAGAGTATAAGAACGTCTAAAATGGTGTTTCTACGAAATATAAAGTAAGTAGATAGGTAACTACTAGCATACTACCTACAAATTTATTTCTGGGCTCCAGGCGGTTACTCCAGTGCCACTCGCTATGAAGTCTAAAGCCCGATCCACATTCACTCGAGAATCTTGCGAGAACACGAGAAAACCTCGAGAAACGGCGGAGAACATCGGCTCCACATTCACGTTCTCGCAAGATTCTCGGGTGAATGTGGAGCGGGCTTTATTTAAATATAAGATCTAATTAGTATACTCCACACTTCTGTAGTAGGTATAAAAAGTAGGTACCTAGGTACCCATCATTATTAATAATCGCAGGTAGTTACTAACGAAACGAGTAAGTGATTAATTTAACGCATTAGCTTTGCTGATACATACTAATTGACTCCATAAATGAGATGTAAACATTCTAGGCATTACAGATACCTAAATTACTTCTATGCATGCTATTTTTTAACTTAAGTTTGTACTGCTGACCAGAGAGAAGGTAATCACTTGCTGACTATGATAAATGGTTCATACGGGTAAACATGCTTAGCAAGCTACGTCCACTTTGTTAAAAGTTAAAACTTGAAAGTCGGTTCAGTATTAGGTACCTAGCTATTATTTTCACCGGCTTCGTTGGTGATTATGATTACCTATTTGTTATTACCTATATCGACGCATTTATCACATTGATGTATTTATGTTGATTTAAAAACACGCAAATAAACAAAATCAGTTTCAGTTGTCTAATTTAAAATGATCATAAAAAGAAATACCTATTTATTTATAGAATGCCTGTGATAAGCGTTGGAAAAAAATATATCAGTAATCTCCCCAAAACTGTTAATGTATTGGGGAAATACATAAAAGCTCTTGATGTAAATGTTGATTTCCTGAGGTTTTATGGACCAAACGCTAATGAGGTCAGTTAAATATTCCTGCACAAATAAAAATCATTGTACAATAATATAATCATTAAAATAAACAATATTTCCAGATAACGAAGAGTTTAGATTTGTCCGATAAGACTTGCTTGATTACTGGCGCCAATAGTGGCATTGGTCTCGAAATGACGAAGTGCTTGAGCTCCAGAGACTGTACTATATTGATGGCTTGCCGCAATACATATGCTGCTAACGTTGCAAAAAATGCGTGCGAAAAAAGTCATCGCCTGCAGCTCTACGAAGTGAATCTAGCGTCGCTAAAGTCTGTTAAAGATTGCAGCGATAATATTTTAAAACAGCATGAGTAAGATAACTTATAATTCAGACAATAGGTAAAATTATATCAATATTGTAGGTATTCTTTTCCTAGTCGTTATCACTCTTGGCAGAGTGGTCGTGGTCACGTTAGGTTTTATTACTGGTGAGTGGTGGCACGTCTAACGATCCGCCGCCATTCCTCCCTCAGACCCTCACTACCGCCCGTCTAGAGCACTGGCGTAGGGGACTTTATTTGGTCAGTTCAGCGTAACGGTGCTCTGCCGCGTGCTTTTGTGCCTTCAATTTTGCCTTGAACCACAAGGCGCTCCATAGAGGCATCAGCTCGGTGAGACACGTCTCCAAAGAACATCATAATTCGAGCGAGCGATGGAGGATAGATGCTGCTTTACACCGAGCTCCTGAAGAATGGATTTGTTCGTTCCAAACTCCGTCCATGAACTCTTCAACATTCTCCTAGCTGCAGCACCACATTTCAAGGGCATCTATCCTCTTTTTCTCACTCTCTCTAATGGTCCATGTCTCCGGTGCATACAAACATTTTCGTGTGATTTTCGTGGCCTTGGTGATGTTCCGGTTTCCCCATACTTTATTCAGCCTATCTATGGCTGATCTCGAAATAGCAATGCGTCGTTTAATTTCGTCAATACAACCACCATTCATAGAAATTGAGCGCCCAAGCAGACATACGAGTAGGTACGTTTGTTGTGATATACTTATTTTGTATTAGGTAGATACTTAGATAAGTGTATTATTATTACAAGTAGGTAAGTGCATATATTATTGTATTAGGTAGGTGCGGTATAATACTGTAAGTAAGTAGGAAAAAAAAACTTTCGATTAGATATGGGTAGTTACAATGATTATAAAACAATTGCTCAATGATACCTACATTTACAGAAAAATTGATATCGTTATTTTAAACGCTGGAGTTTTCGGTTTACCGTGGACACTCACCGACGACAACTTGGAAACGACGTTTCAAGTTAACTATCTGAGTCAATATTATTTGCTCATGAACATCGAAAAAATTCTGGCACCCGACGCAAGAGTCGTAATTATTTCATCGGAGTCACACAGGTGCGAATGTTTTTTTAAAGTCGTTAGATTAGACGAATCTACACTAATACTCGTACCTTCTTATCTACTTATAAGAACAGATAATTTTATATGTAAGGTTTATATATTTATACGGTAGGATGTAGGGGGTAACCTCCGAAACTACTCAATCGATTCTAACAAATCTTTCAATGATAGGAAGCTATACTTACGTCAGTAGGTATTCCTAAGTGATACACACTCACTGACACTCAGGAATACCTACTGACGTATAACTTCATCCCGATTTCTTTGGGATTCCCCCCGAAGGAGTTCCAAAATTGACGCAAGTTAGACCGCGAAGCGGACAGCTATTGAGTGATATATGTATATACCTACCTACATGAAGAGCAGATGCAAGATGTAGTCAATTTGTAAAGATATACATGGCCGAAGCGACTAGTGGTGACCGCTCGCGGACGCCGCCTGTTCAAAACATCACGGTTTTTCTAAGTTTTTTTAGGTACCTACCTACCTACTTATCTATTATATTCATTCCTTGCGTGATCACTTCATTTATGATAAGGTACACGCTGATACCCGTTTTTACAAGCTTTTAACTCACAGTGCTCATATGTAGGTAAGTTGGTTTCAAAATTTGCAAACCATTGTTCAACCACTTGCACTTCCGATTGGTATCTGATTATAATAATAATAATTTATTATTTTGTAGATTTATACTGTAAAAAACCTAAATTTAAGATCAATAAATGAATAATAATAATAGTTCACTTCACAACACACAGATCTACTCGATTCTACAGTAAGCTACAGAAAGCTTGTGTCGTGGTCCGTGGAAACCAAGCAAACGTGGTTATATACTACATATAATTACGATAAAGACACACCCAGACTGAAAAGTGGAACTCTGTGTTCATCACACAAAGTCCACCCCCACCGGGAATCAAACTCAGAACCTCTTGATAAGCGGGTAGGCATGGTGACCTACTGCGCCAATCTGGTCATTGAAGTGAAATTTGGCATACCTACACATATCAAGTGTAGGGGTCATTCATCCGCGTAAACCCACGTTTTTAACTTAGTTTTTCCTTTGTGATTAACCCGTGAACTAGCTGTCCCCCGCGGTTTCACCCGCGGTAATTTAGAAGTTCCCGCGGGAAATTTCGGGACAAAAAGTACCCAATGTCACTCAGGATTAGGTACTGTAGCTTCCTATAAGTGAAATAATTTTCAAAATCGGTTCAGTAAATCCAGAAGATTACAACCTCACAAACTCAGAAGATTACAACCTAACAAACTCCGGAGTTTCCGCGGGAATTACGGGATAAAAGTGCTCTATTTCACTCAGGATTACTGCAGTAATATAAAAAGTATCCTATGTCCTCGGTACCCCTGACAACATGCATGCCAAATTTCATCCAAATCCGTTCAGCCGTTTTTGCGTGATTGGGTAACATACATCTAAACATCCACACTTTCACATTTATAATATTAGTAGGATTAAGCTTTAAGTATATCGAGGGTTTCGATATGTCCGTCATTTTACCTTACATCCTGTATAAGTTAGGTGAAAATGCAATTCCATCGAGCTGATCTGATGATGGAGCCGGAATGTAGGCTAGCTTGTTTTTCAAAATTTTCAAAAACTTCTTATTTTTCATTTACCTACTGTCAAGCAGGAACGTAAAGTGGCACATGTATAACGTGTTGTCGCCCACGGAGCACCAGCTGTCTCTGCCCAAAGAACAGTACACGTCCATCAGGGCGTACAACGTGTCGAAGCTGTGCGGCGTGCTCGCTATGCATTACCTCGGCTACCGCTGGCTGCACTCCGGAAAGTCTGTGTTCTGTGCCCACCCGGGCTCTTTCGTCAAAACCCGCCTTTGTCGCAATTGGTGGGTGTACGAAGCAATGTATGCTTGCTTCAATCCATTTACCAAATCTATTGTGAGTATTCACATTATTTATGGATGAACTAGCTATTTGCAACGGCGGTCTCGCACGCGTCATTTTGGGCATTCCCTCGGGATTATTCAAAACGGGATGAAAGTATATAACCTATGTCACTCAGGAATACTGTAGTTTCCTATATCACCATTCCAGTATTTTTGAAACTACCCCTTATATCATAACGTACAAATATATCTCCTTATGATACAAAGAATTTTTTGAAGCAGTTCAGTAGGTAGTTAGTGAGATTATAGGTAGATATCTTAACTTACAAACATGACCACTTAATATCATTAGATCGTTAGTAATTACTAATTAGTATAGATTAGAACCCATTTCAGCCTCTAAATTAACTACAGAAGAAACAGGAATAGAAATAATTTAGAGGATTGACTAAAATCACGGCATATCAAGACAGACAGACAAGATAATAAATTAGTGAATGTGAAAAAAAAACCGCCTAAACAAACATGATTACTACGCTATGTCGAAAAGATTTGTAATAAAAAAAAATATAAATAATTTATGAATAGCAGCATTTATAGCTCAGATGCCCTCGCCAGTCGCCATGGGGCGTGGGTTAAAATCCCAACGACTTATTGGTTTCCTCACGCTGAAAGAAAACATTGTAAGGAAACCATAGCGCGTTGGTAGGGTACGTTCTAGTGTCATGACACTAGAACCCTGGTATCACCTTCAAGTTGAGAATGTGGCCAATGAGTCCAGCAGCCTCACGTGCCTATAGGCTAAATTTCACTTCAGGCATCATAGATGGGCATCAATCTTTGATGCTTGCTTGGGTTTAAATTCGATAAATGTAAACGCCCAGGTTTAAATCGGATGTAAACCCAATCACGGTTGATCAGACTATTTTTGTTAACAGTCTTCATGAAACCGTCACTTGACATTAACCATTAAATAAATTCTGCAGGCTCAAGCGGCCAGCACTCCACTGCATTGTGCCACTTCTTCTGAGCTGCAGGGGCTGTCGGCGTTGTACTTTAAAAACTGCAAGCGGCACTGCGAGAGCGACCTAGCGAAAGATTCGCATTTGTCATTTAGGATAATGGATTTGACCCAAGAAATCCTCAGGGATCGCATCGCTTCTATCGACGTGCTCGCCAAACCCCTACAGTACGAAGAGCCTACTAAAGAAGGCCGGAGTGCCCTGGAGGAACACGTTATTTCCAGTTACACGGCCTGAAATTTGACTTTACTCTTTAATCTTTAGCTAAAAATGTGGTCATTGCGATCATTTTCTTCATGCAAATGAGTTGAGTATAGATAGTATTATATTGTCTGTGATGTGACTAAAGGAAGTTTAAATATTATGAGCTAAAATAACACCTTATTTAGCAAAAAGTTTATAGTAAGTAGTAATACAATTCCCATATTAAACTGATAATGTTGTAGGTATTTGTTAATATCCCTGTTATTATAGCATAACTATTTGATAAGTAAGCCTTTATTTAAACGTATTTTTGGGTTTTAAACAGTTAATTTGCTTATAGGAGCTTTGTAGAAGATTACTGGAGTCTGATCACGGTATTTCGTAACGAATATCTCAAAATAATACCGTAGAATGTAATTTTCTTTTGATCCTCACGATCATTCTTTCGTTCGGTCAAATGTTAACCAACATTTCGCATCGTTATCACCAATGACCAGCGCGATACGAAATAGTGTTTTTGGTTTGGTTTGATTCCGAAATTTTGCGAACTGTGATGAGTTTCCAGATAATTATGACCCCTCGTTGAAATTATACTGTATACGTAGGTACTTAATTCCAGGTAGGTACATAAATAATACTTTTTAATTTAATATGCAAGTGAGTTGTTTTGTTTGGTATTTTACTTATGATTATTAAAATAAAATTTCGATTTCAACAGGTATTTTTTATTTTTCCTTAACATATTAAATACAGAAAAAAACTATACCTAAGTATACCAACTGTTAGTATTACGCTAGTGCAGTTTTTCCGAACCTGGGGGTAATTACCCCCGTGGGGGTAAATCGACTTTCTCGTGGGGGTAACGAAGAACCTAATAAATTAAGACCTGAGCTATACCAACCATCACAAGGACTATTTTTGCTTAATTAATTGTTTAAATATATAAAATGCCTACATTTAAATTTCGGTTTTCCTAATTGGTCACAGGGGTAACAATATTGAAAAGGTTAGGAACCACTGCGCTAGTGCTACACAATCTAATTACATAATGTATCATAACAATCATATTTACTTGTAAGGTATACGCAATCATAGTCTATGTAACTGGTTGAGACAGTATGGGAAAATCCAAAATCGATTCCGAAGTTCAATGCATTACGCATGTGGTCAATCAGTGAATAAAACTTCTTCTTCTTCTACGGCTAAGTAGATACATACGTAGTGGGAACTACCTAATAAATGCATTTGTATATACCGATCATTATGAATCTAGACACGCGGTAGCGTGTCAAGCCAAGTTCAAGCTAACGGAACTGACGAGCAGCACCGTGTGTAATATTACACGAACCATTTGGAACCACTTTAGACCCCCTCAACTCAAAAACTATAATTGTATATACCTATCAAAAATTTTATACTACATACTATAACATGTATGTATAAGTAAGTAAAGTAGGGAATAAACATAAACGATGAAATAGCTATAAAGTTATAAAATTTCTAATAAAAAAGCTACCTAAAATCTAACTGAGATAGATTAATCGTTTTATCTTTCAAAGATCTTCTGTCCCCCTAATTGAATCATAATCGCTATATAACCCAGTTTAACTAAATAATATTTAGATGTAGTTTTAAAAATTGACTTGAATCTAATATTACAATATAAACATAGTTCATTGTCTTTATGTGTGTAAAGTTTAATACTCGATATAATATAAGTATAAATTCACGAAACTATAATTCGAAAAGTCATATCATCTGGTTATGGTACAGAAATAAGACGAGTGACTGTAACCAGATAGATAGTTACCTACATATTTTTTCCTTTTTATTGAACACCATAAAAGAAGCAACAAACAAATTATGCTGAGATATCAAGCCTAGGCTATGATTATTATTATTTATTTATTGTTTCAAACAAATATTATAAGACGCGAGACAGCCAAAATTGAATTTATTAAGGATACAGTAAGTAAGTATTATCGCTTTTAGTGATCTCTGCTCGAATTTAGATGGACTGAAACTGAAGAAGACAAAGTATTAAAGAGTGGATAGTAGCATAGAAGCGATGAAATTGTTTTGGTAAAATTATCATAGATACATTCATTAATCGAAAATCCCGTGCTAACTCTTACAATGTATCGTTAACTAGTTACCGACTTAAAAAAAAAAAACAAATACAAAAGATTAACTCAATGCTTTGTTATAAACAGTAAGCTGCTTCACACTTCGGCATCATAAAATCAACGTGACTCACTCATCAAGCGACTGAGAGGAAAAACATGGCACTGATGGTTCCATTTGAGGGTTTCGATTTTAGAACGGCGGATTGTGTGTTGATCGCACGGAGCTCTGATTCACAATGAAGATATGACTTCGCGCTACCATAAATAGTTATCCCTCGTGCCCAAAGAAGTTTCGCTCATAAAAAAATCATAGAAAACGTGTCTGTATAGATGGGCAATCAACCCGGTGTTTGGGTTTAAACCCGATAAAAGCTTGCCGGTTTCGGACTTGAAACCGAAAAAAGGCCGTAAAAGGCTGGCTTAAACCCAAGCACCGGGTTGATTGCCGATCTATACTCTTATGCTATATCTATGTACATAATATTAATTTGTGATTTTTTGAAATCCAGAGCGTTTGCGATTGTGTTACAGGCAGGATGCGATCGCGCGTCACGGGGTAAGGAATGTCGTTGGTGATAGTGATTCACTACTCTTTAACAATAACCTAAAGCTGGAGCCGAAGCCGCGACCGAGACAGGAGACCGAGACCGGAGACCACGACTCTTCACGACCGAGACGTCAGTATCGGAGTCAGTCGATGGAGTCAAATAAAAATAAAAATGTTAAGGGGGGGGGGGGGGGGCAGCTGCCCGCCTTGCTCTCGCCTCGCTAAGCCCTCGATGCAAACTTTAAATGAAAGACCGTTAAATTAACAATTGAATACCTTTACAGGTGTGTATCTAGTATCTATGTGTAGATATGTCAGAAGAGGCAAGTCAGTACAGCAGGATGCGCTTCTCGACCTGCTTGCGGCAGAAGGGGCACACGGTGATGCGGTCACCGCACATCTGACACATGCCGTGACCGCACAGGAAGATCATGTTCTTTAGCCGGTCCAAGCATATTGGGCACATCGTCTGTGGAATGCAATAAACGGTCACGTTGCAGCAGATTGGAGAGACTGGAGAGTGAACTCTTCTGTCGCTCGAAGTCCCTACTCAACTTATTTGAACCGACAGTTATAAATTTTTAAACGGTTTAAAAAACACGTTAGTGATATTAAAATACAAAATTTTCACAACGGTTGTTGATAAGCTTTTCGGGAACAAGAGGTTGTTGTGTCGAGTTCACTAGCCCAGCACGTCGGGGTGCTTGCGGGTACTAGACAGCGCGTGGTAGTTTGTATCTTGGCATTATTCAAAACTAGCTTCACTCGCGTTTTATCGAAGTTCCCGCGGGAATTCCGGGACAAAAGTACTATATTTCCTTCTCTGTACCCCTGGCAACGTGTAGTATGCCTAATTTAATGATGATCGACTGAGCCGTTATATGTACATATTGTATATTGTAGCCATTATATTGTATAAGGTGTGAAAGCGTAAAACAAACACACAAACTAACTTTCCCATTAATAATAATAATAGTAAGGATGCCGGCCGTTTGTAAACGAAAAAATACCTAAATTTATCTGCGACATATAAATACCTGTTCCTTGATATCCTGCAGCTGCTGTTGTAGTTTTTGAACATCAGCGGGGGGCGCGGGCACGGGTGCGGGCGCGGGCGCGGGCACGGGCGCGGGCACGGCGCGGCTGCCGTTGTTCATGTGGTGCGGCGCGCTCTGCGCCGGCGCTGGCTGGCCCTTGTTCACCTGTATCTGAGCTAGATTGCTGCCCTCCTTCTCCACTGAAAATAATAACATACACATTATAATAACACATAATAACACATTATAATAATAATACCAGCTGTTCTCTGCGGTTTCACCCGCGTTAATTTCAGAGTTCCGGTGGGAATTCCGGGTTAAGAAGTACCCTATTCATATATTGTACAAAAAACCTTTTACGATATAAGTACGCACATTTTATCTGGGGGCACGGTAGTGCCCCCGTCAAGACGAGCCAAGCGAAGCGGGAGCACTACCTATCTTTTCTCAAAGCGCTTCATCGTTTTTTTGAACCTTGGGTTTGGATTATACCAGATAAACGAAATTCTCGGGATATGTTGTCAATAGCAGACTTATCAAACATATAAAGTTTTAATTGCATAGCTCTTATACTTTCGATTTTGTTGATATCTAAAAAACCCTGATTTCGTCACTGACTCACTGATGATCATCCAAATTCTTAGGATATTTCCTGATGTCCTAGAAAGCTGAAATTTGGCATGTAAGCTAGTATTAGTACACAAACAACAAAAAAATTATAAAATTTGTAACTTTTATCCCCCAACCCCTTTGACTAGGGGATGGAAGTTTGTATGAGAATTCCGCAATTTTGATTTAAAAAAGAAATGAAATCCCACCAAAAACATTTTCATGTAAAATGACGCCAAGACGAGTCCATATAACGGGCACTGTCAAAAAGTTATCATGTAGAAATCAATCTCATGTACAACCAAGCTTATAACTCTACAAGGCCTAACTTCTCAAATTCTACACCTTAGTCAGAATATGTGACTTGGCCGTTTCGTTACTGCAAGAACCTTTGTATAACAGAAAAGTAATTAACAGTGGATAAATTTCTCACCGCTTACGCTCATGTGAATGGAGCGAAATGGCCAAGTTACATATTCTGACTAAGGTGTAGAGTTTGAGAAGTTAGGTCTTGTAGAGTTAGGGTGTGTAGAGTTATAAGCTTGGCTCTACATGAGATCTGATAACTTTTTTACAGTGCCCGTCATATGGACTCGTCTTGGCATCATTTTACATGAAAATGTTTTTGGTGGGATATTATTTTAATAAAAACTACGTAATCCATTTGATATAGTTCATGATGATGATGGGTCATAATTTTTTAGGTAAATGACAATAATATGATAATTATATTATTTAACACTACAGGGCAACGTGCACCAATATCAATGATAATAATTAATCGAGCTTAATTTAAATCGAGCTTAGCTTTCTAAAGCACAGTTGAGATTCGAGTTCTATTTTTTGACAACAAAGTTTCGGTGACTGACGTGAACTCTCAAGTTGGTAAATATTATACTTAGAAAAATCGTACACCGTGTGGGTGTGGTAGAATATGGTTATTGCCATTGTACACATTAATACAGTTACAACCTAGTGCTTGACTTCAGAGCTAAAATGACTGTTGACGAAAAATATTGATGAACCAAGTTTATTATTGTTATTATTAGCTGATATTATTTTGCGAAATTATGTAGAAACAGTGGTTAAAAGATTTCACTTACGGTCAATTTTGTGTATATTGTGGGTGGTGGTTAGGTTCACGTTGGGCACGCCGCTCGAGGTGGAGGCGACGGGGGCGACGGGGGCGACGGGGCCGACGGGGGCGAGGGCCGCGGGCGCCGGCGGGGGCGGCGGCGGCGGCGGCGGCGGCGCGGCGGGCGCCGGCGGCGGCGGCTGCAGCGGCGTGCGGCACTCCACGCACTTGCGCATGAGCGGCGCGCAGCCGGCGCACGCGCACACGTCGCCGCACGGCCGGAACACCACCGTGGCGGGCGCCTCCGAGCACACCACGCACTCGCCCACGCGCTGCCGGGACGACACGCACGCGCGACACAACAGACACTTCTTCACCTGCAGCGAACGGGGCGATTGACATATTGTACGTTCATGTACTAGCTTTAGTTTGAAACTTATTGTAACTGTACCATCTAAACAACCACTTTTCAAGCAAATAAAGAATTTATTATTTCCCCGCGGTTTCACCCGCGTTAATTTCAGAAGTTCCGCGGGCATTCCGTGATTAAAAGTACCCCATGTCCTTCTCTGTGGAAAGGTGTAGGTATGCAAAATTTCAAGGTGATCGGTTGAGTAATTAAGGCGTGTAAGCGTAAAAAAGAAACAAACAAATGAACTCACATTCGCATGTATGGATTACCTAAATCTAATATAATAAATCACGTGTCACGTTGTTTGTCCGCGATGGACCCTGAAACTACTGAACGGATTTTAATAAAATTTTGCAACCATTTATGATATGGTCCAACTTAAAAGATAGGATAGTTTTTATCCCGGAATTTCCTCGGGAACTGAAGGACATAGAGTACTTTTTATCCCGGAATTCCCACGGGAACTCCGGAATTACCGCGGATGAAATCGCGGGGGACAGCTAGTAGTAAAGTAAATGTATAGCGCTCACCCTAGCGGCGCACACGTTGCAGCAACAGATATGTCCGCAGGGTAGGAACAGCGTGTCGCGCTTGGCGTCCGAGCACACGAGGCACTCGTCGGCGGCGGGGTCGGGCTGCGCGGGCCGCGCGCGCTCCCCGGCCGCAGGCTCGGCCGCCTCCGCCGCGCCGGACGTGCTCGGCTCGCTCTCGGGCGAGCCGTCCCCGCCCGGCGCGGCGCCGTCTTTGCGGCAGGACGTTAGCGTCTTGCAGAGATTCGGATCCGGGCACAAGTCGAGCGGTGTTTGACCTGGAATTTATGAAAGAAAATACCCTTTAAATTCGCGGAAGAAAATCCATATTATAACATAGGGAATAGGGATTAAATGATTTCTGAATTAGCTGAAGAAAGGCCATTATTTGAAAAATGGATGACAACGCTGATAGTGTCCAATCGTCATTTAAACATATAAAATTAAATTATATAAAAAACTGGATCACGTAGTATGCCCATGTTCCCTTAGTTACCTTTCTTGTTCTTGACGTTGAGGTCAGCGCCGTGCGCGGCGAGGAAGCACGCAATGGAGGCAGACGACTTCTTGTCGTGCGCGTGCGTGAGGCTGGTGAGGACGGTGGAGGCGTCGCGCGCGTCCTGCAGCCGCCGCAGCTGCTGTAGCGTGTGGTGCCGCAGCGCCTCGTGCAGCGGCGTGTCGCCGTCCTGCAACATACAAGGACAGGATCAACTCCGCGGGTACACGCATTGCGAAACCGTAGGTATATAACTCAGACAAAATCCTCTGAGGTATATAATTACACACGCATACTTATAGCAGGTGATCGTGCGAAAACTTGTTTTTAATAACCGACACGAGCTATAACCATATTTTTATGTCGTAGTGAGATGACTGGCGAAACCGCAAGCATACAGCCACATACAACCACTTCGGAGTCATGAGTTCGAGCATTTGCGATTAATCGGCACATGTATTGAAAATATTATTCGGAATTTGAATTTATCCAGTCCATCCATATTTAATAGGATACGTAGGAAGTACTCTTCGTTGGCGTTAATTTTCATACGGTAGCGTTTTGATTAATTATCATAGACAACGTCAACAACGGATACTTTATGTCATTGGTCATACACATCATATTATTGTCTTATTAGCCTTTTAGTGGGGGAGGGGGCGAATCTATAGGCATTTACTACGGGTAAAAAAGAGGAGGAGGGAGGGTAAAAAAAAATGGTCACGTAGTATGTGTACGGTACCCAATTAGTGTTCTTTGTCTGTAGGTAGTTAAATACCTTGTCACATATGTTGAGGTCGGCTCCGCGCGCGACGAGCAGCCGCACGATCTGCGTGTGCTGCCGCTCGACGGCGAGGTGCAGCGCCGTCTGCAGGTTCGCGTTCTGCAGGTCGGGGCGGGCGCCGGCGCGCACCAGCAGCTCCGCCACCTCCGCGTGGTTGTTGAGCGCGGCCAGGTGCAGCGCCGTGTACCCGTCGTCCTTCGCGTCGTCCACTATCCACGGCCGCGGCAACTTGCCCAGCATTATCTTCATCGCACTGCACAATACACGGTACCCGATAACGTTCGATCATTAGCCATTTACACATAGCTACGGAACTAAACGCAGCCGCACGAGCAACTTGTGCAGGTTGTGCTTTGAATATAGTAGGAGTCGTGATCATGTTCAAGAATACTTCTAAAATATAACACCATATTATATGTATCATGAATTTTACAACAGGAAGCGAAAAAAAATTCCAAAGTTTATAATACTGTGTCTTTAATATCAATTAAATTTATCATTAAAACGACTCTGAGTGCGGCCGCAAGTGACTTAGCGATTCGTTACCTAGTTTTTTATGCGATTGTAGAACGTCAGGCTAGGCTGGCTAAGGGAGCAGTATAATCTACGTATGCGCATGGCGCATAAAACTAAATGAGTCGAAGTCAACTCACATAGATTTTACTAATAAAAATACCTCATATTACCCGGTGCACATACATAACAATGTGATACCGTATGAAAATACAGCCAAATATTTGGGCACGACACTTGACACCAAGCTCCGCTGGAGAGCTCACGTCAAAAAGAAACGCGATAAACTAGAACTTCGCTACAGGAAGATGCATTGGCTGCTCGGGAGACACTCAGCGTTATCAGTGCACAACAAACTACTACTGTACAAACATGTCCTAAGACCGTTAATGGCCTTACGGTATCCAGCTGTGGGGCTGTACCAAACAGAGCAACGTGCAAATGATACAACGCTTTCAGAACAAAGTACTCAGAGGTGTTGTCAA
The DNA here is from genome assembly GCA_907165275.2 of Zygaena filipendulae. Lineage (NCBI taxonomy): Eukaryota > Metazoa > Arthropoda > Insecta > Lepidoptera > Zygaenidae > Zygaena > Zygaena filipendulae. The sequence continues at coordinate 9,807,518 of OU015649.1, forward strand.
CGCGCCTTGGTACATAAGAAACGAAGACCTCCATCGGGACCTCGGAGTGGAATCTGTTCGCGATACTATCAAAAAATTATGCCGAAGCTCACGAACACAGACTTCGTTACCTTGTGAACGTCGAGGTCATCCAGCTCCTCGACAATACAAAAATAACACGAAGACTAAAAAGGACAAAACCTTTTGAGTTAGTTTAGTGTATAGTGATAGTGTATTTAGTGCTGTGAGTACTGTATCCAAAGAACACAAGTACAAAGTAATAATAAAGTAGTATTAATAGAGACAAAGTGTTTTTGGACACATTCTTAGCATACTTACTGCCGCACTCAGAGTCGACTTTAATGATTACTTAGTTAAGTATAGATTTTTAAAACAAAACTGCCGCAATCAGACAAGTTTAATAAATTAATATAAATTGTCATTTAACTAATTAAGTTACATCTCATTAAATGCCAATTAACATTAATTTACTGAACGCCTCTGATTGCGGCAGTTTTGTTTTAAAAATCTATACTTAACTAAGTAATCATTAAAGTCGACTCTGAGTGCGGCCGTTAGTCTTATTTAGAAGTTTAGGTCAAATTTAAAATACCTATTAGTCATTACTATAGATTGGCTAGATTGTATTTTAATGATTTACCTCCCTGGGTATATCATTCAGGAAAAAAAAATTAGGTACCGGTGGATGGCAGACGTTGTTTATTGAACTTGCTTTACGTGGCGGTAGTAGGTAGGTAGGTACCTACTGTTAAATCTAACAATGCTCAATGCTCAATTGCTCATATAATAAATAAGTTCATAAACAATTTTATAATCAGTGTAATTAGTATATGGAAAGAATCGTATATATTAAAAAGCAAATAAGTATATTATAATTATGTGCATGTGCATGAAGTTAAAATACCCAAAGAAAATGGTTTATAGAAAACCGTGAGGTGTGTATTCAAGTATTCAAGTATTTATTGCTTGTAGCTTGTAGCATTTATTGTATGAATCGGCTGCGCGCCTCGGTCACTAACCGTATGTAACATGCATGTATGTTTATAACCATTAGACCACAACTACTTTATCTATACTAATATTATAAAGAGCAAAAGTTTGTGAGTTTGTGACGTTGTAGGGGTAATCTCTGGATCTACTGAACCGATTTTGAAAATTCTTTCACGCTAAAAAAAATATATGGTTTTCGAAAACGATCGAACTCAGGTATAACGGCTTTTGAGTACGATTCTCTGTAAAATCAAAGTATTTTTCGTACCTACTTCATTATTTTGAATTTGTACTTCCATGAAATAAATAAGCTACAAAAGTTAAAAGTAAAAAATGGAAAATTTTCGTTCAAGCGAATCTGATTTGAATTTACAACTTAATAATTTACAACCAGGCAATTTGTAGAATAAACACTTTCAATAATAACAATTTTAACAACTAAATGAAATGTAAATGAAAGTACCTATCAACATCAAAAATGATTGTGTTTAAATAGATGAAAAAAAAATCCCGAGATTAAACTTGTACCTATTACTTTTTAGGGTTCCGTACCCAAAGGGAAAAACGGGACCCTATTATTAAGACTTAGCTATCCGTCGGTCTGTACGTCTGTCACCAGGCTGTTGAACCGTAATAGTTAGATAGTTGAAATTTTCACAGATGATGTATTTCTGTTGCGGCTATAACAACAAATACTAAAAAACAGAATAAAATAATTATTTAAGGGGGCTCCCATCCAAGAAACGCGATTTTTTTTTGTCGTTGTAACGTGGTGCTAACGCCCATGGAGGTAGTACGTTCTTTTTTTTCATCTAAATTCAAAATTTATTTTTCTTGAGCGTCGGCGTTATTGTTTTGTTTTTCTTTCGATTTTTTTCACGCTGCGTAAAGCAACTACGCTTTATTTAATTTGTCTTTTAAATAAATTAAATGAATATATTATAATCTTACATATCTGCAAGCTATAATATAGTAATCAAAAATCTACAACTTAAATTACAAAAGGAAGCTGCATTCACTAAACAGGTATTTAATAGTTTTATTTGTACATTATATTTTAATATTTGTAAGCCTTGATCCAGGTCTCATGTAATGTTTTATATCACTCACTGGTCTTTTGTGATGTGGCGTGAGACCTGGATGGATGTCGGCAGGAATTTCATGATGACAAATGATTCCAGCTTCCTTCTTTGGATATCGAAACTACTTTCTTCAACCTATATACAATCTTTACTTGAAAAACTTTGGATCTTCTGCTGTTCCTGTTCCTTCTTCTTCCTGATCTTCGCATCCTGGCCGACGCCACTGCAGCTTCGGACTCTACGTCTACCACGGATCGCGAAGGCCAGTGATTGTTTTGTATATATTTAAACTTACTCTTAGATTCTGTACTGATTATACACTAAATTATAAATTTATGAACCGTGTTTTTCTCACGCCCCTTTTCACCGTTTTATACAATATAATGGTATGGAACCCTTCGTGCGCGAGTCCGACTCGCACTTGTCCGGTTTTTTAATATAATTGTCACCCACACCCATTACACCCCACAAGGCTAAAATCATACAAAAAATGAATTACAACCGACCCCTGCTGCGACTTATTATTAACTTACGTGAATGTTACATTAGTTCTCGAATACTCACTAGGTACTGTCAAGAGATTTCAGTTGCTGAACGTGTTATTTACGCCTGTGTTACACGACTCAATGAGGTGGATGAACTCAAATCAGAAATAGCTTTAGTTTACGGGATCGTGTTTTCTTAATCTACACGGTTTATGCCTCAGTCTGAAAGCTGAAGGAATGCCGTACCGGCACCTGTTTCGTATATCTATATCATGTACCTAGGTGGTTTATCATACTCGTGTACTGACCGATCAAAAGTTACTCCGAAAACGTAGCGACATTAATCATACAGTAACTGGTAACAATGTAAGTGAATCGAGGGCCACGACTATTTAAGTGATACATACATTTCAATGCTACGTTTCGTTTAAACAGTAAAAATGAACAGAGTATGAAGTAATTAAATAAGGTCAAGTGTCGGTGCCGAGCGGCACGGCGCGGGCGGTTGCGGGCACGCAGCGGGCGGCTTGCGGTGCGGGCGCGGGCGTCGTCGTGCCGCGCCGCGTGCGCAAGCAGTTGTCGTCGGCGCGCTGCGCGCATTGCGCTCCCAGCCGTACCTCTTGCGCGGTTTTATTATAATTTCGTAAACGCATTTGCAAACACATATATACATATTATTATCCTCTCATCAGTGAATTTCGAACTTGTAATAGCTAAAGCAAAGTGTAAACAAGAGCTAACACTAATATCGAATGCAGAAAAGTCTAGTTAGTCATATTATAACAATTTAGATATCAATCAATGTGTTGTAACGTTGGTAATTAAAGTGTAGCTGTTATAACATTAAATATAAAAATCATGTTAAACAAAGACTTTCAGATGCTGAGGTGCATTAGTAAACTGTTCTGTTTAAGGTTTTCCTACATTCCACTTAATTTAAACATGATTGTTTGATGACACAATCAATTTTAAATAATGTCTTGTAAGCGATTGAATAAAATTCTGTGACTCAGAACAATAAAAACCAACATTCATACGACTGTTGAAGGGAATGGTCGCCGAAGAAGATTGCCTTAGAGAATGCAATTAAAATAGATTACAATGAAACGTAAACAGAAAATATGCATTCCAATATTTCACCAAACTTTTGCATTCATAGTGAACGTGCAAGTGATTCAACCAGAAGCACCAAACGACATGCGCATCGAATGCCGTGTCATCCCGCCGCCGTGCATAAGCATATGGTAGTCCATGTACCATCATGCATTGTAGATAACTACAGTCAGCGGTCGAATTTAAAGCATGTACTTACTAACGCAAATCAAAATTATCACTTATATATATTGTCTTATCTAACTTTTATTCACGGTTTGTGCTTACCACGTAAGTACTGGCCCAGAGTGTAAAAGATTTGTGAATCTCTATATTTTCAACGTATTTACGACCGACTGTCCGGACTCCGGAGCACTCGGTATTCAGTAGGTACTATTAGAATTGTAAAACAGGCAACTTACGTTTCCTTAGACAGTACCTTGTTGTATCTAAAGCTGTGTTCATACAAATTGATTATGTTTAGTCACAAACATCTCAATAGAGAGGAACGTTGGGCCGTTTGTAAAAGATTGGGAACAGATAAGACCACCAACCATACGAACGCCTTAGGGTTGGGTTTAAAAATTTTAAAACATTAAGTAACTTTTTGTATACAGTAAACTTTTGATTTGCACTAATATCAAATATTTTACTCATAAGTTTAAGCCCAGAGAAAATTGTTCTACCTACACGATACCTACCTACTTCATAACTAGAGTAGTTAACAAGGCACACCAAAAACATTAAGAATGATATCATCTAATATATAAAATTCTCGTGTCACAATGTTCGTTCCCATACTCCTCCGAAACGGCTTGACCGATTCTCATGAAATTTTTTATGCATATTCAGTAAGCCTGAGAATCGGCTACTATCTATTTTTCATCCCCCTAAAGGGAGTTCCTGCGGGAATTCCGAAACTCACTCGGGTGAAACCGCAGGGCGCAGCTAGTAAATAAATAACATTTCCATCCGATCTCATTTAGCGACCCTATTTTCAAAGAGTTTCGTTTAAAAACTTACACCGTTTAATTATGGATAGATTTGCTATGCCTTTCAATAACTAGGGTTCACTAAATGCATATTATGAAAGTATACGATACCTAAGTACTTACATAAAAAAAATCTTTTTTTTGTCTGTTTGTTTGTTCCGGCTCATCTCTGAAACGGCTTTCGGCTTTCACTGGCAGCTTAGGCTACTTTTATTTTAGAAAATAAAAGTAGCCTAAGCTGCTGCTGTAAAATAGTTTCGGCGGGAATTCATGCGGGTGAAACCACGGGGCACAGCTAGTAGAAAAAAAAAGTAATCCATGCTAAAATCTAAAATTAAATCGATAAAATTTTTTTTAACAAAAATATTAAAACCGACTTCCAAAAACACAAAACTGAAAAGCTAAAAATAAAATGCTAAAATTAACAAAATACCGATTTAATCCAAAAGACAAAATATTATTAATACACACTTAATATTATTATTGGTTTGTGCTACCACTGATCGGTTTGAATTCGGTGACAAGCCCGCTGGTGTCTGCCCACTTAGGCTGTTCTGCTCACGGAGAGCTGGTGGCGGAAAACGACTTAGCCCATATGGGTCCCTCCATATTTGGCTTGTCACCGACTTCATACCGATCAGTGGTAGCACAAACCAATAATAATATTAAGTGTGTATTAATAATATTTTGTCTTTTGGATTAAATCGGTATTTTGTTAATTTTAGCATTTTATTTTTAGCTTTTCAGTTTTGTGTTTTTGGAAGTCGGTTTTAATATTTTAGTTAAAATTTTTTGTTTATTTTTCGCTTTTAAGTGACTTAGTTGGTAATTTCTCTAAGTTACAATAGCCTAATGTCAACTGCTCATCACCTTTTACAAAATATTACTTTTCCCGACGCAGGGACGTTAATTGTTGAGGAGTTCTCCTAGTGCATCACCATCAGTTCCACTTCACCATATACACTGTGACGGGCATAAATTGTTTAGAAACCATATTAAAGTTAACGATTCAGAACCCGTGAAATAGCTATTATTGAGTAGTTGCGATGACCATCTGTGGTCTTCATCATCAGTTCCACTTCTTCAAATTTTGCTTTCCGAAAGCAAATAAACGATTTACTATAAAAAATCCAAAAATCGCTATAGGTGTGCCTATAATTTTTGAAGAGTTCCCTCAATTACTCCAAGATCCCATCATCAGATCTCAATTTGGTGACAGTGGAATCGATTTGGGAGTATCCCCTTTCAAACAAAAAAAACAATTTTTGAAATCGCTCCAATCGGAACCCGTGAAATAGGTATTATTGTTAAGTAGTAAAAAAAAAAAAAAACATACATACAATCGAACATAGAACCTCCTCCTTTTTGGAAGTCGGTTAAAAAGTCATAACTATGTATATTTTCTATACTTACTGAGTAAACAAAATAACACATTCTGACTTTAAGAGGTGATATCTACCTATATAGTATATACATATAATATCTCCATAATATATAAAATGCTTTGTCTTGAATGACTGATGGCACAGCCTAAACCGCTGATCGTAGAGACCTGAAACTTGGAGGGTGTGTTCTTTGTATGACGTAGGCATCCGATAATAAATTCAACCCCTGAAAAGGGGTTGCAAAGTTTGTATGGAATAATTCCGCGGGAACTTCGAAATTATCGCAGGTGAAACCGCGCGGGACAGCTAGTCGGTTAACGATATATAGAAATTATAATTATATCACAATTATGTAGGTATTCTAAGTTATAACTACAGAAAGCTGCTTGTCGGTCAGTCTAAATTGCCCTCTTCGGGTAGCTACAAAGAAGAACAGATCCCTCCCGGTGAAGAAGAATTTAATCTGTATTTTCTCTCATAATAATGAAATGATGAATCAAGTCTAGACCTACTATAATGTAAACCTTGTCAAGATTAATTGAAATTACAACTCTACAAGCTTGGTATACTCAGTTAAAATTAAAACGAGATTTATTGATGTCCTTTGCATGCTACAATTCATTTTCCTCATAAAATGTATGGGAAAGGTTTTTTCGATTTGTGACATTTCTAATACCCTAACCTAAGTTACCTTACCCTACCTTTTGATTCTTGTCAGAGACAGGATTGATTAAGCCAATAAAAAATATTTAAAAAAATCGCCGAATGCTCGCTGACTGTATATATATTTTTCAAAATATGTAAATGCTGACAGCAATAACTCAAAGAATAAGGGATGGTTTCCTAAGACCATATTCGCTGACTTCAACCGTTAAAGTAGCTGCCCTTACTGACCCGTCTCAAATTTCCATCGTGTATATGATGCAATTTGTATGAAACTAGCCCTGATACCTAGGTAACTTATTATAGGAATGTATTTTATAGGTGCGTCTTATCATTTAGCAGGTATACTTTAATCCCAGTACAAGGATGAGTAAAAACACAAAATGCAAGTAATATGTAATTTGTAGGCTATTTCAGTAATAATAATTTATGTAGATCTCTCGAGCAATATTAATCTTTTATTTTTAACCGACTTCCAAAAAGGAGGAGGTTCTATGTTCGATTGTATGTATGTTTTTATTTTTTTATTTTTTATGTATGTTCACCGATTACTCGAAGACGGTTGGACCGATTTGAAAAATTCTTTTTTTGTTAAACTTGTATAATGAATCAGCAAGTTTAACTCACGTTTGTTTTTTATTTAAATCCTGATGCAAAAAAGGAGGGTTGGTACAATTCGAGTAGGCATAATATTTAACAATGAAGCAAATGTGTGGGTATTTTGGGCTGTAGTATCATAAAGAGTGAACCACATCCTTTTCTTAGAATACTTGTACCTATCTATTGTATTGTTAACCGACTTCCAAAAAGGAGTAGGTTCTATATTCGATTGTATGTATGTTTTTTTTTTAAGATAGCGATACAACCATAGAGGTAGGATATTATATAATTCTGTTCGGGGTTTGATCCTGTCAACTACTTTCACCATTTAATTTTGTTGGCAATTAATATCTAACTGAAAATAAATCTTGGTCCGTGCGTGGAAGGAATGATGGAGTGTTAGAATAATATCTACGTCTTTCTAATGCTACTGTTCCACCTGCGTGTTAACGCGTAAATTAGTGCGCTAATTTAGGCATTACGTATAAGATGTGGCCAACATTTTAACGGATTCAACGTTAACGTTAGACATTAACATGAACGTTAACGTTAACGCAGGTGGAGCAGTAGCATAATGTTTAATTTAAACGAGTCTATTGATGTAGTTAACCTTTTAACCGCCACGTTTTTGTAGCCTTGATAAGTTAAGGTTTCATAAACATGACCAATACCTTCAGACTACAAGCCCTTGGCAAGATATCTCTTAGTGTTGGGAATCTATCATTTAATGTAACAAATATAAAAGTCAGTGCATTGGTTTGTTAGTAACGTAGATAATTTTACGTGTCTGGCGCCAGGAGCATGTCTTTCGTAGATTGTGATATTGCGGGGATGGTGGTGAAAGGGTTAAAAATTAAAGTTAAATAATGTTGAAAGTATTCAAAACTCATTAACCCCTACAGAATACCAACATAGGAACATAAATAAAAGTAGATAATCATATTCCTTCGGCAGCGCGTTTATTCCCCGTGGATCCAGAATAGTAAATTATGGAAATGTGCGATTGGGGCAGCGGCGGCCACTAGCGGCCAATAGCGGCCAATAACAATGTCGCATTAATATTCAACAGCCGCTCTTTGGAAGTTCACTCGATCTGTGGAGTGTAGACAGCATCGCCGCATTCCTTCATAACAATGTAGAGCAATTATTACGCAATAGATAATGAAATATAATTATTAATAAGACGGTATCAGTAAGTAAAGTATATTTTATTATTTTATTGATATTATCTGACCCAAAAATAAATATAATTTTTAATATACTGTTTTCTCTTGCGTTGTTCACAACTTATGTTTCGATATAGGTGTATCAAAATTTTAGCTGAACGGCGTTCCTAGTGCAGACAATAGATGAGTTGGCTGTCGTCCCAGTTGTTTGTCTGCAAAAGTTTGCCAAAACTCTTTTATAGACTAGTCCGCGGCGAGTTTACGAGTAACCGCGAGGATTATCAAACTCGCTACGTCGCGCGTCGCGTCGTGGCTAGAGTTATGGACAAGGAAACGAATATTTTCCTGTCGTTTCTTAAAGCTTAGTTGTTTTAAAACCTTGATTAGTTTTAATTTATTTTACATCATACGCCAAATAACAATGGCATTGCGTTGAAAGAGAAATGAATTCTCTCTGTATTTTGAGATAAGTTCAGTGAACGCTGAGGCCTGCTAGATCCCGTAATCGGAACTATGTATAGCCTGCCTTCCTTGCGGGAGGTGACAGTGGTGGATAGTGTATGACTAATAATAGCCTCCCCTCCAGCGCGCGGCACCGCGCTCCGACGGGAGCTCGCACATGTGGCGCCCGTCGGCGTCGCACTCTGCGTGCACGTTTATTTTCAAAACGGTCGTCACGCAGGCACGCGGCGCAGTCGCGCTGTTCCTCGCCTCAGGAGCCGTTCGTTGGCCGTGTCTCGGCGCAGTGTGCACTTCAAAATTATCGTGAACTGCAGGCCGGTGCACGTTCGGGAAACCGATCCGGCGAACGCCCGCCGTCGGTTCTATTTCGGGAAAATACAAATTTGGAATGGATGGTACTCGTGAGTCGTGACCGAACTCCGCCGGTTGACTCCATTTTTAGAGCTGGTCTGCGCGTGCGCAACGAACTCGCCGCCAGTGCTAAGCGAGCCTCCATCGCGCGCGTCGCTCACCACCCCTCGTCCGTAAGGACTTAATGAGGTCTAAACGTAGTGAGAAAAAACAACTATTTTATCCAGGAGATGGCAATCGGCGTCATCGTAAATTATACGTTCGAGCCCGGAAATCTGCGGTGGATCAATGCACAAGTGATTAACGCCAGAAGAGTGTGAAGATAGAGCTTAGCGCGAGTTCCGTGCTTCCTTACTTCCCATAGTGCTTATGATCGTATGGAATGTAAAGAAGTATGGAGCTGCGCGGGCGTGCTCGCCAGCGTCAGTTCTGAACACCTATTATTTACTGTGTCACAAATATATCACAAGGGACTAGATTCAGTGTTATTTTATTTGAGTGTGTTTTTTTAAATGTTGTGTCGATTTTAATGTGTGTGAATGTATATAAATTATTTTATAAGCAGGGCAGAATCCAAAGAGGTTTCTATAGCAAGTGGAGTGGCTGGTGAAATGGCGAGACAGGTGGTTGTATTGCTTGGCCCAATTTGTAAAATGTCTTATTAGTAGGTACAAGTTTATTGCATCAACGGACAGTGTAAATAAATTTGGAATTATATTTGTTAAAAAATAGGCAGCCAAGATTGTTCGAATGTCGAGAGTTATAATAAAATAAAATAACATCTGGCGTAGCCTGTAGGTAACCGAACTGACAAATAAACAGGCTAGCATTTGCGGAGTCTGAATCACCGCTTCGCGCTTGAAATTATATTTAGATTTCTGGAAGATGTAACACGAGCTTTCTATTTTAAATTAAAGTTATAGGTAATAATTTAAAGATTTATCAGACACTTCATTATATGTATGTATGTATGTGTATATATGGCTTCTATATCTGTTACACAAATTATTACATTGGGCATAGTTAATATAACGGAATTTACTTATAACTTTTAGATTACTAACTTTGAAGTAAGCGGACTCCTTAATTCAAAACAAGAATAAAATAGCATCGTATGAAATGCAACATACTAGGCATATTACGAAAATCCTAATTATATTTTTCAAAATACCTAATTTTACGCGTAAACAAATTATTCCACAAAATGGTTGAGAATAACGTACGATTTAGTTGTACAGATACCTACTTTGCAGCAGCGTTGTTTCACCGTCGGATGGAGCTTTAATTTACAGCCGATGGCAAAAAAAATCGGAGAAAAGAAACAAAAACTGTGTGTTTAGGGCCACGCCTGCGCCACATCTGGCCGAACACTGCATCTCATTATGCGGATCGGTCGCGGCTGAGTGGACGGCGATACTCGCCCGCCTTGCGCCTTGCCTCCGGGCTCCGACCAACGCGCCGTGACCGAAAACAATGTCTTCTACCAAATGTGCTTACTTACTAATGTTACCCGATGCATTATTATTACAATTCTTTTTATTTACCAAATAAAATTTACGATAAAAAATACGACTTACATAAAGATGCTATTTTATCCAGTGAGTAGATAAAATTTTGGTTAAATTAATAATAATGACAATTAATAATAATATTAATGAGTCCAATTTAGTTTTTCCAACGCTGTCTAAGGATGGATTTTTTTCACTATCGCTCTTATCACTTGATTTATTTTAGTTTCATGCGTAACATCCGTCACCAACTAGTGAGCGTTCAACATACAATTGGCTAACGTGATCTCTACGACACGGCATGGAGTTATATCCAGCATGACAGTTAGATATGGATGAAATAATAAAATTTTAATAAGAAATCTACTAATTAGTGTACTATTCATCTTGAAGAATGTTCTCTAAATAATGTCTAACCTCTAAGAATGTATAAAATAGTGGTTAGGTTCCAATACATAATATGTATCAGCTTGTGTTATATCCGGTTTTCAATAGGAAAGGTAAAAAAAGGGCAGGACGAAACCGAATGTCACTACTATACTATGGAAATACAGGAGATTCTGAACTCTGCTATACCAAACAAACATTATTATGGAAGATATTAAATATAGAAGTAATCCCAGAACAGGTTCTATTTACAATAATACGCACGGCTAGTTTAGACTTTCAAATTGGGCTGAGGGATAGTTGGGAAAGTAAATTTGATAACATTTATGTTTAAATGGATAATTGTAAATGAAAAAGTACTCACAATGCGTCATCAGTGACGACGGTGACGTGTAAAGTTGATCTGATTTGTATGCATTAGCCTCAGAATACGAAAAGATCAGCAGATAATTTCATATCAAAACAAACATTTTCATCGTAAGTGGTTTTTAAAGTAACTTCAGTAAAACATTTTGTTGGTCCCCAAATCTCATCTAAAGATGTTAATAATCAACGGTAAGTGAACTTTATTTCTTCTCTATTGAATAGAAGACATTGTCTAAAGCAAATGCTCTCGAACTACCAGTTTATTCAGAATGTACCGCTCACAAGAACAATTTATTCATGCATCTATGCAGCGTCGACAACGTGTCCAACAAAAGAATTTATTAAACTAGACGAGGGGATAATCAATGCTAGAACGGGACTACTTCAATATTAAGCCCAGCTGGCTGGTTATAGCGTGCACTCAATTAATTTACTTTTATGGAAAAATTAAAATGACGAAACAGGAATATTGCAATTTATTTTATAATATAGGTATAGAATAAACTCCAAGGTATTAAGCATAGTGTGAAATACTTCATATTTACAGATGATGCGCGATATACCACGAGACAAATCTTTGGCAGCGCTCCAGGGGCCACAGCAATGTCTCCAGTCGCCACCGGCCACGGACTAACCGTGACAGAATGTGACGTAGATTAATTAGCTTAAAAATGACTCTAATAATATCTTCCATCTATGTAACTTATAGGTAAATACGAAAAATAAGATTTGTGAAATAATAATAATGTAAAAAAACCAGATGCAAGTCGGGCCACGCACTGTGAAGGGAAGTTGGATAGGGATGCCCTTTACAAAAACGTAGTAACGAAACGAGTTTTGATGAAGGTTTTTTAATATTTTTAATTATTATTGTAATAAGGCTATTTAAGCCTGTTACAAAAATATTTTAACAGAATTATTATATTAAGAAAATGCAAACAGATTGTTCGTTGCTAGCTGTTCCCCCCGCGATTTCACTTACGTTTTACCCGTTTCTCCCTAAAGGTGGAATAATTAAAGCCCTAAAAATAGGTAGTTACTGTTGTATTTTTTTATTTAACAGTCGAAATACCGATGGGCCGTAATGAGTCAATGAGGCAGTTATTTGGGACCAGGTGGCGCTTGTGCACATGGATAATATCCAAGATTTCCCTCGGTTTAACTCACGTGGGTTTTAGGATTCCCTCGGAATGTCTCTGAGAAGTTCCTATCATAAATATATTATAAACCTTCCTTGCATCAACAGAAACCTGAATTGTAAATCGTACTTTTTATTGAGATTAATTTTAATGTTAATATATTGTAGTTGTAGATCAATGATATTATTATAAGTATTACTGGCTGTCCCCCGCGATTTCATCCGCGGTCATTTCGGAGTTCCCGCGGAGGTTGCGGGAAAAAAGTACTCTATGTCCTTCAGTTCCCGAGGGAATTCCGGGATAAAAACTATCCTATCTTTTAAGTTGGACCATTTTATGAATGGTTACAAAATTTTATCAAAATCCGTTCAGTAGTTTCGGAGTCCATCGCGGACAAACAACGTGACACGCGATTTATATATATTAGACTAGCTGTCCCCCGCGATTTCATCCGCGGTAATTTCGAAGTTCCCGCGGAGGTTGCAGGAAAAAAGTACTCTATGTCCTTCAGTTCCCGAGGGAATTCCGGGATAAAAACTATCATATCTTTTAAGTTGGACCATTTTATGAATGGTTACAAAATTTTATCAAAATCCGTTCAGTAGTTTCGGAGTCCATCGCGGACAAACAACGTGACACGTGATTTATATATATTAGACTAGCTGTCCCCCGCGATTTCATCCGCGGTAATTTCGGAGTTCCCGCGGAGGTTGCGGGAAAAAAGTACTCTATGTCCTTCAGTTCCCGAGGGAATTCCGGGATAAAAACTATCCTATCTTTTAAGTTGGACCATATTATGAATGGTTGCAAAATTTTATCAAAATCCGTTCAGTAGTTTCGGAGTCCATAGCGGACAAACAACGTGACACGTGATTTATATATATTAGATAGATAAGAAGATGTAGAGTATTACGCAAGCTCTACTACACCATACTGGTGTCTTACAAGGGACAGACAGATGGCAAATGAATAAAAAAAATAAAAAAAATAAAAATGATTTTATTTGGTTAGATAAAGGTTCTTAAATCTTAACCTATGCCTACCTAGACCTTAATGCACTCTAAATCATGGTGATCAATCATGATGATGGGACTATGCGACACTAGCGTACGAATATATTATAATTTGTAATGTTGATTGTTGTTACTATGCAGAGTTTGTAGAGGCTGCAGGATATGAGTGCTTACGAATAAATCCAAAAGGTGGCGCCGCCTTTAACTTCAAAGTAAACAGACACAAAGCGAGCAGTGTCAAGTTCTCTACAGCATTGTTCTCAAAAAACGCATAGTCAGCGAATATAATAAAAAAATCATCTATACTTATATATATAAAAATGAATCCCTATTTCCCTTGGTCACGGCATGCATCATGGCTGGCTGGATCAATTTCGCGAATTCTTTTTTTGTTGTGTTTGCTATTGTAAGGAAATTCCGAAACTCACGCGGTTACATCGGTAACGGTTGAACTGATTTTGACGGGACTTTTATTGCTAATTAGCTAATGTTATAAGTAGTAGATTAGGATACTTGGGAATTCCTGCGGGAATTCCGAAACTCACGCGGGTGAAACCGCGGGGCATGCAGCTAGTTAGGAATAAAATAAATATTCATAAATAGATTGTTCTCTTAGGTACATAGATATATTAAATGTCTTTAAAGAGTTTTTTTGTGAATAAATGGGAAATGTTTTAATATAGATTCTGTCGACGTGTTTGACCTATTTGGTTTTACAGCTGAGGGCTGCCACTACTATCATAAAGTGGCAGTGTCTTTTTCAACGAGTCTCGGGACTGTGAAATATTGTTAGGAATACCTAATAAGTCCGAACACATTGAGCACGGAGACGACAAGAATTCTTTTTAACGTATTCAAAAAATAAAAGCTTTTAACAAGGAGCGCTTGCAACTCAATAGGTGACAAAAGTAAAACTGTTTGGATCACAAATATGGTTGCACTTAAATTAGAATAGGTAGGTATACCTAATGCTCATTCGTAACGCAGTTATTATAGGTATCTTTTATATAAAAATCAAGTGCGTTCGTAAGTCTCGGAAAAACTGCAAAATTGCTCGACCGATTTGAAAATATATTTTTTTGTTGTGTTCGCATTTGCCTGGACAAGGTTTGCATAAAAGAAAATCATGTATGACCTATGAAAGGGTTAGATATGGAAAATGTCTTTATATAATAATAATACATGAGCGTAAATAGTACATTGTTATCCTAGGGGTGAAAGTAACTTATTTAGTCCCGAGACGGGGTTTGGCGCCCGAGCGTAGCGAGGGCTCCAATAGATCGAGGGACTAAATAAGTCTTTCTCCCGAGGGTAACACTGTGCTTTTCATTACGAATGCAAGGAAAGTCAAAATAAAAATAGGAATTAGCTAAAGAAAAAATGAGTGAAGATCGGATAGTCGCTTGACACTTTCCCACCTATTTCTTTTTCTTTGGCCGGCTAGCTATTCAGCCAGTATTTTTTATTTACATTGTGGCGACCTAAAAAAAATATTATCTTTAATTATTAATTATTAATTAAAGAAAATAAAAAAATATAAATAGGAATTAGCTTAAGAAAAAGTGAGTGAATTTTATTTTAATTAATACCTACTTAAACTTTACGTTATGTCAATTTTACATCGCGCTGGCTGTATAGAAAGTTGAAACATGGTTCAATAGAAATGTGAAAATAGACCTAGATTTTTTTTAATAATTTGACAGTTGTCAGTTGAAAGCGATTCTCCCTAGGGCTGAAAAGGGTTACTTTCAACCCGCTTCTCAGGCAACTTCAGACCTACTTTCCGAGTATGAGTAATGAAAATGTCTTTTTCAAGACCAAGTCTCTGTTCAGCGAATTTTACTTTACGAATAACCGAAATCGGCGAACACAATTCTAAATTTCATTCACGTTCTCTTGCGATGAAACTTTTTCTCTGCAATTTTTCAGCGGAGGGCGAGGAGTGAATCAGGTGGGGCGTTTTGCCAGTCGCCGCACGTAACACCCCTAGGCACCGCGCGCCCGTTCACCGCGCGCGCGCCCGCGCCCGCATCGCCCCGCGCCCGCCCGCCCGCTGAATACAAACTTCATTAGTCGTTTGATAATTAGCCCGTTAAACGCCCCTCACTTACTAAGATCTTCTAATCAATGTATCTACTTTTAATTCCAACTAAATTAAATTTCTGTCAAAGGTTGTTTTAGTCATTTTCATCTTTATGACCAACGTAATAAATATGATTCTTTCTAATAGAATAAAAGTCAGGTCTTCGTGTAATTTATAAATGTGACAATTAAACCGGAACTTTCCCGTAAAGTAAAAAGAAACAAAAGGAGAGCAGGAGAGTTCCGAGAAAGGAAAAACTTGGAAAATGAGGCAACAATAAAACAGGAAATGCTCTTTGTCAACGAGTGGCGGCCGAGCCGAAGCGGACGTGGGGCGAGCTAGCGCTGGGAGCGAATCGAGCCCCAAAAAGGCAACACGGCGGTGGAAAACCTTTGAGCTTTTAATCTGGAATCTAAATTTCTTGCAGTACCTATACCTACCGTCGATTGTCATTAAGGAATACACTACGAATTTTTCAAAATATCTTTGAAAACAGCTATAAAAATTCTTGGAAAATAAAAACTAACGGAGTCAAAAATAAAATCAGTGACGGAATCGCTCATAAATGTCAAAAATAGTAACTTATTCTTTTTCGAACTGCTACAGAACAAGTCGGTGCGGTCGAAATCTTTATTGAGTTTAAAGTGCTTTAATGTGTTGCAAGTATGCATAATGGTACCACACTGATTCGTAGTATACTTGTAATAGTAATACGTGTAGGTACATTATTTCATTAAACATATAAAATTACTCTCTCCATGGTTTCATTCGCGTGAAATTAGAGATTCTCTAGGGAACTAACATTTTTCCGGATAATGCTAAAACTGCCCAAGGCAAGTTCCAGACAATGTACCTGGTGTGTTTATTACACGAATCCCCATTTAAGTGGTTTTTAAATGATTTTGATACATTTTAATTATTAATCAGCTGTGCAATCAGATGCAGTGCCGTTTTTTACGCTCTATATTAGCTTTACTTGCAACGATGTAATAAAATCTTAGAAGTCAATTTTAACCTACTTTGAATAATAATTGACGTATTGAAAAGAAAATGTGTATATCTATAGGTACGTACTTCGGATGACAACGCAATATTATTATGGCATGGAGATGATCTGATGATGGAGCCGGAAGCTGGCTATGGGAACTCTGTAATGAAAAGACTGAAGTTGGAGCTTGTTTGATTGGGGTTGACAAGGAATCTGATCTGTTTTACTTTTAAGAGTGTTTTAAACTATTTCAACTTACACAAACTTTCGCAGGCGCGCGTATATGGGGCGGGTTGCTAACCCTCTCACAAGAAACCAGTCTTCTCGTTTCTAGGACTTCAGCAGCAAAATAGGTGTGCAGAACGTCCCAATTGTCCCATTTTAAAGTTTCTACGGTAAAATTTTTGGGAGAAGTCATGGAATTTTTTCATGGGAGATGTAGAAATATATGCATGTTTTATTTTACTCTAATAAAAATCGTGCGTCTTGTTTTACACAAACACCGCAGTGTTTCATCGCATACCTATTTTTTGTACTTAGTGCCCTGAAAACCTGTGAATTACGTTATGTGTTAAATACATCTTAAGTATGTAAAAGAAAGTCGGGCTATTTAAATATATAACTCAAGAACGGCTGGACCGATTACTGTGATCTTTGATTTGTAGGATTTGTCTCCGCCCTGAGTAGTACAATAAACCAAATAAACCAAATGAAAAATTATCGAACAATAATTTGGGGAGAAAATGTTTGATGATTTGATGATTCGATTTGGCAGATAGATGATACTCTGATAGTATATGAAAAAACTCAGGCTCTTTATACATCAGAGTTCTTGCGGAAATTTCGAAAATCATGCGGGTGAAACTGCGGGGCGGGTACAGCTATTAGGGTAATAATTACAAAGTAACGATTGTGCTTCGTCTCGCTACTTGCTAGATGGCGCTATAACTAATTCTGTATTTTCACAGCCATCCCGATGAGTTTTTTAAGAAGTTTCATTTATAGCATGGGTAATTGCTGCACGCGCAATTTTTTTAGCTACGTCTCTCATTTGATAGCAAATTTTCCGGAAATACTAGAATGGTTCACTAGAATAGCCACCCTCTATACCTAATCCATTTAAATTCAAAGTTTTATCGTATACGGATAATCGGTACCAACGGTATAGGAACGCATAAAAGACTAGAAACATCAGCTACGTTGCTGAGAAATCGAACTTTGTAAAAGAAATAAGCTCAAGGGAAAAAAATGGTCCAGTTCCTAATGAAAGGATAATATCATTGCGAGTAATGACGTTAAAATTATGGCCAAGTTCTTGATAAATTTTTTGTAAAATATTTTACTTAGCGTGTATATTTTCTTTTATGCTTTTTTCATATATTTCGGGGGGATGTTAATATTATTAACATTAGGTACCTATGTCCTTCCCTACAGAACACCAAATTCGAAGCCAGAGGAGAATTTTTGCGAAGTGACATGATGATTGGGTACTTGCATCAATCCGGTTGTCGCGTTGTTACTTTAAATATATTTTTATACAATAGGTCAACAGAGGGCGGTTGGTTGAGATTTTGCGTATTGATTCAATGGCTGAGAACTGTAATCCGGAAAAAAGAGGTGTGGCTGTGTCATGGACACGGCCGCGTGTTGTACTTGAATACGCTGCTGCTGAAGTACTGGCGCCGTCATTGACCCGCTCGGTCGCATTCATGCTTTTACATTCCCGACACTGCTTGACTCGGTCATATGTTGTTTTATTTCATTCGATTGCTCTCGAGAAACCCCTTTCCAACCGTATACGATCTCTGTATTCCAATTTTGATTACTAGGCCATACAGGCCGACATTATATATTTTTTACTTTTTTTTAACACATTATATTCACTGTCACTATCTTACACTAATGTTATTTATTGTCAATAAATAACATTTTAGTTATACGATTATATTAGTAAACATGTCAAGTTACTCTTAAGTTTCAAAGGAGGTAGATATGATTATATAGATAATAGTGCGCGGAAACTAAGGCCTTTCATTGCCCCTAATTAGGGCCTTTGCTTTGAACTGTTAACAGAGACCGATCTCTTTCTATTCCATAATTACCGTATTAGCTTTCTCATTCACATGTATTTATGTCGAAGCGGAACAATATTTGAACACCGCGTAGTATCAAAGTGTTAGGTTCTTAAACTGGGAGGGGTAGATACACCTCCGGGTAGCTCCAATAATAAATAAAGAAATTTTGAAGGAGAGGAATGATTCATTGGATAGTTCGTGGTATAATATCAATTTAGATCAGTAAGCTTGGAAATCTATAATAGGGGTCTGTCAAAATACAAAATAGAAATAGATAATACCTACAATAATAATTTAAAATTTAAATAAAAAAATTACATTAGAATAGAAATACAATAGATACGTTTTTAAAACAAAAAGTATAGCAATGGGGATATCGCAACGAGTGGCATGCCCACGGCCGCCTCGTTACAAAGGTACGTCATCCTTATTACTTAAATATCTTTGATGAAAACACAAAAAGCGATTCAGTAGGACTATTATTGCTAGCTTTAACTTTCGTAGTTTGTTTATCTTAGTTGATTGCTAGATATTGTAGTTGTCAAAACGTGCATATTGTAATCGCAAAACCGCCATGTTTTTTATTGCAACCGAAAAATTATAGAAACATAAGTTACATAATAGCCCCCCAGCGGAGCTAAGATGCGGCACATGACAAAATTTTATCGAGCCCTTTTATCGATTCTCGTCGACAAACTCGTACTTATATCGTTTTGTCTACCAGTGGTAACATGGCAGCAAAAAATGTTTGTATGGCAGAAAACGATATATGATAAAATTGTCGACAATCCCTAACATGCGGCACTTTTTAATGTATTTTTGTCTATTTTGTCGTTGTTTTCTCACATTTTTATCGTCGACGATTGGTGAGCGCGATAAAATGAAAATTCGTTCTTAATTGCGAATAACATGGTATTACTTTATTATAATTCAATCAGAATTCAATATTAGTAATATATATAATATTAATAATACGAAAATATTAGAAATACGAGGAATGAAAGGCGAAAAAAATGCAAAGTAGTAGTATTAAATTAAATTAAAATTCATTTATATCAGGAAAATAACCCATAAAATTTAACAAAAAGTAAATTAAATAAATTAAATTCAGTAAATTAAATTAGATTAAACAAATTAAATTAGATTAAACAAATTAAATTAGATTAAATAAATTAAATTAAATAAATAAATTGCATCAAATAAATAAAATAAATAAATTATATTAAATAAATAAAATAAAATAAATAAATTATATTAAATAAATAAAATTAAATAAATAAATTATATTAAATAAATTAAATTCAAAAAGTAAAATCTTCAAATTGATATTCTTAAAATCTATAAATTTCCAATTATCCCTGAGTAATATTAAACTGATATATAATATCTACTAATATATTATATTAAATTTAATTATTTGAATTTCAATTAACATTAATTTAATGAACGTCTCTGAAAGAGTGCGGTAGATTTGTTTTTAAAATCTTTACTTAAAATCAAGTAATCATTGAAACGACTCTGAGTACGGCCGTTAGAATAGGAAATAGGATTTTCCTCCTGACACGAAGAGTTCCTGCGGGAACCCCGAAATTGATTCGTGTAATATAACAGGGGGACCATCAAAGTAGGTAGTTTATAAATTCTTCCCATTTATCTTATCTGCTAAAGCAATCAAACTTTAGTGTAAATTTTTTGTATATGTATAGGTATTTTTTATTTATTTACCTACTTGCGACTGCCTTATGGCGTCTATCGCAGTTAGAAAAGGATTTTAGAACTTTTCTAAAATTGGTTGGGAACTATTAAATTTCAAGAAATAACCCGCACTGCGAAAATTATTGTTCATAAGCACAACAGAATCTACTTTTAAAATTGTTTTAATCGCCACGAAAATAAATGATAAAACCGCCATCTATGGTTCCTGCCAAAAACTAAATTTTTTGTCATTTCTTGTCACGGTGATAAACGTGGGCGTACAAGCAAAAAGGCTCCTTCTTCCGAGATATAAGACTTTTGTAAAGTTGAGTGAAAAAAATACTTCCGCGATTTTAATTGATTATATTAATAAATGCTCAATTATTTACATTTCATAAAATACCTTAATCTACAATAATATATATGAAAATAAAGCTTATTCCAGAATCACATGCCTAATAAAAAAATATGTGCCAGTTTTTGAATATTTTTTCAATTTTTACTATCAATTGATTATTCTAGATACCGAATCTAGTCTTAACTCAATACCCCACTATTGAACCTTTTTGCTTGGACGCCCACAAATATTTGTCGTATCGACAATTTTATCTTTCGTGTGATAAATATATCGTGGCACGCATCCTAGCGCCACAGGACAAGTTTTCTGGTATACCACTAGCGTGCTCTTTGTGTTCTCGAGAAAATAACAAGTGTGAACAAATAACAATTTTGCACCGCAAGACAATTTTTAACCGACTTCCAAAAAGGAGGAGGTTATGCATTCGATTGTGTGTATGTTTTTTTTTTATGTATGTTCACCGATTACTCAAAGACGGTTGGACCGATTTCGAATTTTTTTTTTGTTTGAAAGGGTTTACTCCCAATTAGGTCCCATTGCCACCGAGTCGGGATCTGATGATGGGATCTTGGAGAAATCGAGGGAACTCTTCAAAAATTATAGGCACACCTATAGCGAATTTGCATTTTTCATAGTAAATCGTTTATTTGCTTTTGGAAAGCGAAATTTGAGGAAGTGAAACTGATGATGAAGACCACAGATGGTCATCGGAACTATTCAATAATAGGTATTTTGACGAGTTCCGATTCGTTAACTTTAATATGGTTCCTAAAAAATTTATGCTCGTCACAACTCACAAGGTATCTATATGGCAAAGTGGAACTGATAGTGATGATAGTGTAGTACAGAACTCCTTAAAAATTAACGTCCCTAAAAGCAATATTTTGTAAAAGGTGATGAGCAGTTGACATTAGGCTATTGTAACTTAGATAAATTACAAATCGTCTCACTTAAAAGCAAGAAATAAACAAATTTTTAACAAAAAAATTAAAACCGATTTCCAAAAAACACAAAACTAAAAAGCTAAAAATAATAAAATACCGATTTAATCCAACAGACAAAAATACACGTAAATCCTACTATTATTGGTTTGTGCTACCACTTTTCGATATGAAATCGGTACAAGCCAAGTATGGAGTAGATAGGTAGATGGGCTAAGTCCACTCCCGCCACGAGCTCGTCGTGAACTGAACATTGAACAACCCAAGTGGGCAGACGTAAGCAGGGCTTGGCACCGAATTCAAATCGAAAAGTGGTAGCACAAACCAATAATAGTAGGTATTACGTGTATTTTTGTCTGTTGGATTAAATCGGTATTTTGTTATTTTTAGCTTTTTAGTTTTGTGTTTTTTGGAAGTCGGTTTTAATTTTTTTGTTATTACGTTAGATTCGGTTTGTTGTTGCTCAATACGAGGGTTTTCAATTTGCAATGAAAGTGGACCTAGTGGGTAGGATGCGGGTGGCGAAGGGGATCTAGAGCAGGGCGAGTATTTCGGTGTAATTAAAACAAACAGGAGACTCACCATCCCTGACTAATTGCATTATATTGAAATGTGATGGATTTCTAATATCTAATATCTTTAAACGAGCAATTCTTGTATATATATTATACTAGCTGTCCCCCGCGATTTCATCCGCGGTAATTTCGGAGTTCCCGCGGAGGTAGCGGGAAAAAAGTACTCTATGTCCTTCAGTTCTTTTTCTACTTAACTACAGATGGCGCTATACACAACGAGCGAAGCTCGGTGATCTAGATATTACTATACTTATTATAAGATAAAAAAGAGGATAAACGTATGCGTGAGTCTGTGTAGTGTACCAATATGTGGAAGAAGTAAACTTATTATTATTGTGTTGTTAGAACAACAAATATACCTTAGAAAAACCGTAACTCGAATCGGCGCTCGTCAGGTTCTCACTAGCAGCATGTCTTTCGCATTCGCTTTAATTAGACAACTACTGCTCAATTGTTAAAAATTACACAGTACCTACCTACGTTTTTATGAGTAAGGCAAGAAAGAGTCAAGAGTAACCATGTTTAAGAAGTTGTATTTAATTCCAAGAACAAAGTTATAAATAAAGAAACTATTGATATTACATTACAAGAACTTCAATATTTAAGCACTTAGGTCCATACGTTTTGCTTGTTGAAGGGCCGTATTAATCATAATAAACTCTACTAAATAAGTAAACAACAATAATAAATACGCTCATTTTCCAGCGCGATGAACGAGACAGACTATCAAAGAATACAGAATATACATATTATAAAGAAGTGACACTCTTCGCTTCCCACCTATTTCATTGCTCCTCATATCACGCAATACCACGCGAAGGATTGACACAAGTCACGTAGAATCTACATGTGACAATTATTCACTGACAGCTGACAGTTACTGTCAGCTCGCTGTCAATCTTCCAATACGCACACACTCACAAGACGTAAACGTACAAGCCGGTCGTCTTTACTTGTGGGAAAGTACTTGAATAAGTTCATTTGTATGGAGTGTCACCCGGGCTGCGGACAATATACATATCTTGAAAGGTGACCAGCTCTCGATTAGTATCAAATAGGGGCCTTAAACTGCTGAATTGTTTTTACAGTTGTAAAGTATATACATAGTAAGTAATTAATTGTTTTGCGGTTTTACCCGCGTGAAATGTTTTTATATAACAACTTTTTTCCCAACATCCGATTTAAATGAAACAATGCCTTTAAGTTGCTCCAGGCTAAGCTTAATCTACCTGTGAAAATCGCATGATAATCCGTTTAGTAGATTCGAAGATTATCGTGAACAGACAGAAAGGCAGAAAAGAATTTTAAAAGATTTTTTGTCGTTGGTTACTCTTCTTTTATCGCCCTCTCTCAATTTTTGACATATGTGTGTTTGGTGTGGTTGTATTAATGTCAGAATCGCAGGTTCTACTCTTTTATAATATAGAAGAAGGCTAGTTGCAGACATTGGCGTATCTAGGGTTATTTTTCAGGGAGGCCCTGACATGTTATGGCCGATGCTAAATTCTGTAGGTGGCACTAACAACACAAGCTTCGTTGAAAAATAAATAATAGTACTCGGGGGGGTAGCGGGTGCAAACTTTTAAATATTAAGTCTATTTTGAAGAGCCTTCTGAAGTTAGTTATCAGTATTATCGAATTTCGAATCAGTAGCCCAACATCCTGCGGTGGGCACTAGACCATCCTGGGGTGGAATAGACTCGTTATCCCGACGTTACTCGTGTGCGTTATTCGAGACGAGTCAAACTTTGAACGTAGAATGAAAGGAATTTATATGGAAAGTTGTGATTTTCTATGAAGGTTAGGTATTTGTATCGTCAAATTAGTTGGTTGGCGCTTAGAACACGAGGGCAGTAAGGGTTATATTGTAACTACTATATTATTTATCCTTTTTTTTCAATTTGTTGCAAAACCTGATTTAAAAGGTGGATTAAATACCTACCACTGCAGTTTTCTCTGTCAGTCAATCTTTGGATATTGCTGAGAGTTTATTTGACAAGCAACACATTGTGAGTCATTTTTTATAAAGAAGAAGAATAGGTTATTTGACTTGAGTTGAAAGATCATTTCTGTAGAGAGGTTTCTTGATTATGGGTAGGTATGCATGTCTCATAAACAATAGATGAACGAACGAAATTGAAAAGAAAACATCTGTATAGTAGAAGACAAATTGGTACTTTACTAGAGATTCAGTAAGCACTCGTTGTAAAGATCTGACAGAAATATGAAAAAAAAAATTTGCGTTGTCAACTGATTGAATAACGCAAACAACCGTACATCTGACCGCATTCAAACATCCATGTGTTGCCTGAATTTGCCACAACGCTGCGCCACTAGCGTTATCCACAAGACGCCTATACAATATACATCACTTGAATAACTGTTAGTTAATTAAGCATTTCCACATGTAAAAAAAAATGTATTCCGGTACTCATAACTACCTAATCAATTTTTGAACGAGTCGTCTTACTACCAAGAAGGATATAATATTCAATATAACCTAGAGGTGTCCAATTTTTAAAGTTTGTGGTATATCAGTAGTTTTTCAACCCACGCGGCAGGTGTGAGGTTGAATGTGTGTCATGAATATTTTAATTAACCTAATGTTAATTTGATTTTTCTTACTTAGGTACCTACTGTGACTAATAAAATTAAAAAACATTTAAAAATGCCTTATTTCTTCCAAAGGTGTGAAAAATAATTTCCCGTAGTACGCCCAGCGATCATATTGTAAACATGACTATCAGTTATTAGCAAATAGAGGTGTCGCCGCCAGGCAGTGAGGAGTAGGCAGCATGTGGCAAGTGTCATGCGCGGGTCGGCGGCTCGCCTGCAGACGCGGCAGACAGTGCGGCTCGCGGCGGCGGCGCTGGAAGGCGCGGGGGGGTGAGCGCGGGCGGGCGGGGGCGGTGCGGCGCCGCGATGCTGCGCGCCTCTCAGTCGAGACGCGAGGCCCGCCCGCCCCGGCCGCAAGCCGCCCGTGGCGTCGCCCGCCCGCCCACACTACGTTTTTTCCCATTTTTTTATCGAATACAATCGTTAAACTATTCCTATAGTCTTTAATTAAATAATATTGATTACAAATAGCCGGTCTAACTAAACTCATTCAATCATTTTTCTTAGCTACGATCGCGTATATAAACGTAAAGTATTTTCGAAGCTTTTGAGATGGACCGGAAGGGGGCGGGGGGGTTGCTCGTTTCGCAGGGTTGCGGGGTGCGGTGCAAAGCCCCTCGTGACGCGGGGTTAGTAGGTTCGCGATGTCGCGTCGTTGTCGGTCGGAATGCATTCGCGGACGCCAAGCAGTGACCTGAGGTGTCGTCGCAGTTATTACTTAGGTCGGTCACCTCTTGCATCAATGCAAAATGTATTAGCGAAAGATTTTACGCGCGATTTTTTTTGCTTTTTCTCTGAAGCATTATATTTTCAGGGATTTTGGGTCAAAATAACTAGATGCAAGGTCAAATTTGAAACGTGTCAACGAACCCTTCGTCTGGTGCTACGTCACTCAGGTCGATGACGTTTAGGTTGATTTGACGTAGACCTTTAATCGGAATTATAAATCAATTTCTATAATCAAATTAACATTAATATTACGAGATATTGTGGTTTTGTGCTCTTCAATTTAGTTTGAAATCAAGAAATTTAAATTAATTTGAGTGTCGATATGAATAACAAAACGGAAGTGTGTAGCTACTCACGACGAGCAGGGACGCCGCCGCGTTAACCCTGCCCGAATTAGTGCAGCGGACGAGACTAAAATAGCGAGGCAGCGTGTACGGTTACATACGACGCGTCAATGTCGGCGCGCCGCATGCCGTCGGGTGCTTCGGAGCCGGCGATGGCTGCCGGCCGGCTCTTGGCGGGTAAGCTTACACTGCGTCTGATTGCAGGCCGACCTGAGCCAGCCCTATATGTGGACGCGGCGCCAGCGCGACCGCGGCCCGCGACCGCCGCCGCCGTCGCGCGACGCCGACGCACCGCACACGCCCCCGCACCTCGCACTATAAGTTATTTCTGAACTCATCTGTTTTAACGTATACACGATAAAATTTACATGTTACTAAATATACAAATCTGAATGTGGCGACGACAAAGTCTTACTTAAAACATCCACATCTTTATATCGAATGCATCAAAATCAAGTAAATGAGATTCTGGTGCGCTAATTTGGTATTATGATCTGGAAAGCGGTATATATATTTGTATATGCTAAATGTTTTTCTATATATTAGTACAATCTGTGACAAAGAAGAAGAAGAAGTTTATGCTGTCCGAACCGGATTAAATGTTTCAAGAATGTATCGAAGACTTCGTGTTTTGCTACAAGGAATACGAAAGTGTTAGCGTTGTTCGCTTTAGCTGGTTGACTTCGGGTCAAATTGTAATTCGAATATCATTTGGTCCCCTTCAACCAGCTGTAGTTGGCATCTGCTTCGCTTTCTAAAAACATTTTCAAGAAACTTACCTATACATATTGCTGGAATTTAAACAAAATCGTTCAAATCGTGCAATTTAAAAGAGCCATGACGAATAACAGTACGAAATATTCGAGTTGTATCGTCTTCTGCATCACTGATACATCACATTACTGGACTGTAATATGAGCATTAACAGTTTTTATCATGGGTTGAAACGTGAATTTAAAACTAACAATGTCTACAAAGGCTCACTCACGGTTACTGTTCAGGAACATGTCAGGTGACATGTTTCGGACTCTTCAGGAGTGAGTGAGTGAGTTACTGACGATTAACTTAAGTAGACGCTGTTGATAAATTTGTGTTAAGCATTTAATATTATAGCAACGCTGAAAACTTTATCTATACCTATTATGAAAAGGTAAAGTTTTATGAGTTTTGTGACGTTGTAGGGGTTCATCTCTGCATCTACTGAAGCGATTTTGAAATTTTTTTCACTTATACGAAGCTGAGTGACATAGGGTACTTTTTATCCGGAAATCCCCTCAGGAATTCTGAAATTACCGCGGGTAAAACCGCGGAGGCCAGCTACTAATCTATAAAAGATTGGAATACAGCACGTAGTAGCCCTCATCATAATACTTTCGCGCAAATTTTTAAGGTGTAACACTTGTTACCTACATATCTAAATAAAATATACTTTCCATATTTGAACAAAAAACTCTATTCCTGTAACAATGGCGAATAAAAGACGGATAAGGGATACTAAATCACTAGTACGCTGTACGAGGAGGCTGACCTCACGCTTTTAAAAGAGTATTGTTCAGAAAGTGTCGCCGTTCAAGCGTGAAAGCTTAGAAACGACAGAAATAGCCGCTTGAGGTCTTTGCTTGAGCACTTTGCACTCGTAAGGGAAAATCCATTGAAGCATGTGCTCAGATATACCAACTGAGGCGAAGTTAAAACTTCAAAAACGAAAATTTAAATGCTTATTGTTTAAATTTTACACCAGTGTTAGATTTAGGCACGTAATTGTAAAATATATTTGCAAATTTAATGCTTTCTCACAAAATGAAATAAAGTAGGTACCTTAGGATAACACGCCACAAAAATTGTCTTTCCCTCGTAATCAAAGAAGTTTAACTCCAAAAATTTCCAAAATAATACATTTACAACGTTTTTTAGGGCATACAGAATAATAATTTCTGATATTTTGGCATCTAGAACGTTTGAGAATGCGTTTTTTGGACGCGCGTTATGGGCAAGACATGTTGTTAGTCATACTGCATAAGGGCCCTGTACTGTGTAAATATTCTGACGACCAAACACTTTTTCGACAAGCAAGGGTCATGCAGATGTCAGTCATGTCTTAATATTTCTTAACACGAGCTTTTAGTTTCTGGCAATCGCGTGAGTTCGCGTCAATTTATATCGATGAGGTAGCTTATGTGGTTTTAGACCACAGTCATTGCATAACCTTGTGATCCTTCACCATCCACCAAGGTCCAACCGATCAATAGGCCAACGGCTTGCGCGTCTTCTTCCAGTGCAGTAACTTTTAAGGCCCCATTATTTTCTAAATATACATAAATACACATTTCTATATACATAAATAGTGTATTCCCAAAACTTTTGAGAGTAATGTTCTCATACAAAAAATATCATAAAATTTCTTGAAGTTTTGTTTAATTTTTTTACAAGTAATTATTTACAGTATGTGATCGGGATGACTAAATGTAATTCAAACGTAATAGCAGTAAGACCATAGTAATAGTAGTGAGACTAGTAGTAAATATCACCATGAATATACACCATCACTAAATAATTAAAAACAAAGTCCTCTGCTGCGTCTGTTTGTCTGGCTGTCGCGATAAACTCAAAAGTACTGAACGTACTGAAAAAGCACTGAATTTCCGTGCGGTTTTCACCAATAGAAAGATTGCTTCATGAGGAAGGTTTAGGTATATAATTTTTCAAGGTTTTGTGGAAATTGGTTGAAATATAAAAATAATTGTTGGAAGAGCGGAAAAACTACATTGTTCCGCTTTCAAGCGTTAACGGTTCAACCGATCACCACGAAATTTTGCAAACACGTTATCAGGAGTACAGAGAAGGACATAGGATACTTTTATTTCGGGATTCCCGCGGGAACTCCAAAATTACCGCGGGTAAAACCGCGTGAAACAGCTAATATTATTGGAAAATTAGAAAGCAGACAAACAGATTATTTGAAATTAGTAGTCAATATTATTTTTTAAAAATTTCAAGCATTAACGAACAATGTACACGAATATAATAATAATGGCCGGAGTTTTGTATCATGTCGAAGATAAATACGCATTGTGGTATGCTCCTTACATTGGAAATCAGTATATTTTGCCTCAGTTTGTCAAGACACAGAGTTGTGGTCACGGTTCAAACTTGATCTAGCAAATATCTACAAAACAGCGGCATTGCTAGACCTTATTTCTATTATACATTATTCCGACCGGATGAAAATTACAAAAATTTTCTGCAACATATCCACGGACAATTCAAAAATGTTTTTAAATGTCCTGTGACAGCAAATCAAGCGCGTGGGTCTTGTTACGGTGACCAATAAAATCTCGTCTCGCCCCTAGAGAACTTGCGCGGCATGATAAGAAAGCCTGTTTTTGGATGATGTGTTATGCAAAAACACGTTAGCGATATGTCCTTTAGGAATATTTCTAGGGAAAATATAGAACCTGGACTATTGAATAAATATAATTTTTAACAGATAGCTTATATCATATATGTTCATAATTTGCTACACTTATCTGCCTTGTCACAATGCACCTTCCTCAAAATATTGTAATTGTTCGTGCTTACGGTGACTAAAGTATAACTACAGTTTAATATTCGTTTTAAACACTATTTGTGTGGTTTGATCCGATCTTTACAGAAATACTCGTACATATATCTTTATATTCAAAATTTAAGGCAATTTCACCCGCGTTAATTTAGGAGTTCCCGCGGGAATTCTGAGATAAAAAGTACCCTGTCCTTTTCTGAACTCCTGACAACGTGTACGTAAAATTTCATCTTGATCGGTGGAGCGGTTAAAGCGTGAATGCGCTGCAAACAAACAAACATACTTCCACATTAATAAAAGTAAGGATTTCAATCAATTTACATAAAAAATTGACTAATTGAAACCTAAACCTTCCTCATAAATCACTCTATCTATTGGCGAAAACCGCATCTAAATCCGTTCAGTAGTTTTTGAGTTTATTGCGAACAGACAGATAGACGAGGCGGAGGACTCTGTTTTATAATATGTAAGAATTAACACATACAGAAAGAAGATCAAGTACCTATCAAGTATTTTATTAAACTAACTTTTAACAGCACTGGGTTGAGCATCCGTCAAATTGGAAATTATATTAATGGTAAAGTATCACGACATACCTAGTATTATATGAAGAAGAAAGAAAGAAGGGGCAAAAAGATTAAAGTAGGTATATTTGTATGATAAAGTTAAATTAAAAAAAATGCTCATCCTTTACTATTCAACATAAAGCATAATAATAATCACTTTGAGATCTGTTATTTATCTTTATACGAAGCAACTATCTACAGCGCATCTTAGCAAAGTAAATATTTGTGAAAGTTTTCTGGTGTTTTAAGCGTAAGGAGCATTGAGTTATATGTCTTGCCCAATTTTTGGCATAGTATTATCATGGTAAAAGTAATCTTGTACCGTTGCGAATAGAGTTGCAAATGGTTGTGGCTACGTAGTATCGATTTTTACTAGCAGAAAGCGAACATTTCAACGGTTCGCACGCGAGGGATCATAACGCGCTTGGTGCTCTGCTCCGATATTAAACAAGATCACCCACGAAACCGCTACCAGGCCTCCGAAACATTAAGTAAAATTATTTTGACCTCCAGTTCGGTTGATGTTAGTTATATGAATAAAAATCTACAAAATATAATTTGGAGTATTAAATTAGCTGAATATATCTGTAAACAAAACATAACTACCCTTTAATAACTTAAGTGCCTAAGAGAGTAGATGATAGCACGTAAAAGATTTCTTTAATTTAGATATGCCTTTCATATTGTAAGACACAATGTTATAAAAATTAAAAGTGTAGTTGAGTAAGATAAATAAAGGAGATAATCTAGTAACAGCGAAGGGCGGCAGTGGCGCAGTGTGTAAGCGTGGTGGCGAGTACACTACAGTGTGGGGCGGGCGGCGCGGCGCGGCGAGGCGGTCGGTGGTGCGGCGTTGGGCGCGGGCGGGAGCGAGCGGGCGCACGGCCGCCCGGGCGACGCGACTTCATGCAATAAATTAAAAGCACCCGCGGGAACCCTTGCATATAAATTAAACAAACAAACGTGTATTTTAAACTATATTTAATATCAGATCTCGAAATTCCTAATTTAATAAAAAAAAAACTTTTGTAATATTAGTCTACAAAGAATGAAGAATATCTACCACTTACAGTGCTTCGATATAGTACAGCCTACAATAAAGACTGCAAGATGATTATCATAAACTTAAGCGATTATAGGTAAGTTCGGTGGTTTTACAAGGGATAATTTTATTTTATCCTCTACATTATGATTGTAAATGCACTATTTTAAATGGACAAGATATTTAATAATTAATATGTCTTCATATTATTTAAAAAAACGTAAGTTCATAATGTTTTTGGAGTTTACTCCTTAATAATCGATTTTGATATATAAACCCCGGGAATGAAAATTTATGGGGAGTAAAATCAAACATTATGCGTTATGGTCTCGCAGACCACGCCTTGTTTTTTCAGTGACTTATAACAAGTTGAATCTTTGTGAGTACTGAGTAGGTCCAGTTCGACCAGACGCCCAAGCTTTTCCTCTGTGAGAATACTCGAAACGGATAGTCAATAAGGTGCGCAGGTGAAAAATATGTCGATTTGGTGGGGTGTCGAAATTGTTTGACTAAAAGTAACATTTTTTATTGAACACTACACAGATTTCTACATAGAGTTGCGGGTCTAGGATAGCCGATCCGAATAGTAAAAAAAAATCGTTAGCTAGAAATAATCAAGTGCGTCAGATTAAGTAAGATATGGGTAATTTCATACATTTATGATTGGGATTTGTGTGAGTTATACAGTAAATAAAAAAAGGAAAACAAATGTTCATAATTTCACCTCGGCAAATTACAAGCGTTTGGAAACAAGTGAAAAGTATAAAATGCTCGATGAATGAATTCACCTGGCGCCTTCCTAAAAATAAGGTTTAGAAAGAAATCAGCTGCCGAGCCATTAACCTAATTCACGGACGCAAAGACAGGGCGGAGGACGCGGGTGGCGCGGCGCGACGGCTCGCGGGCGCGGGCTGCGGCTCAACGCTCGCTTTAATATTGCTTCACCGCCGGTAATACGAGTATGATGGAATAAGGCGTTGCCGGAGAAAACCAGCCAATCAAAGACCTTTTGCGTTTATGAAAATTACAGTAAAAAACCTTGATGACCTCGAATTATCATGAAACATGAAAATATACTAAAGTTTTTGCATATTTATTAAAATCATTCATAATAATCATCATCATGTCAGCAGACGTGACGTTTATTGCTGGACATGGGCCTCCCTTAAAATAATAACTTAAAGATTCTTAAAATAAAATTTACTTTAAAAGGAATCACACTTGGTCTATTATTTGGTGGTAAAACTGTTTGTTAGTTTACCATGTTGCGTGATTTGTTCGAAAAGTTAATTGAGAAGACTCAATTAACCTTTCGGAAGAATCCGCCTCTACATGTCTAATTCTATAGTCGATATTCCAGGTGGTGCTACGTCGTCACTACCCACGAGTTAGTATGCAAGTTGATGAGACGACACACTCTGCACTCCGGCGGGGCTGAACGAAAATTTAATTATCGTTTCATTCCAACATTGCGCTGCTGCAGTTCAACACATTTTCAATTTACGAACAGACTCTAAGGACTGTAGCTAAATTTACATTCATTAATTCGTATTCTCACGCCGCGCCGTCTAATCTCGCGAGGATGCACGTACAGGACCGGAACATTCAATTGTTTCGAGATAATATTATGGTATTTAAATACAATATAAATACACGGCATAATAATAATTTACGTATAGGTTTACAATAATATAGGTACTAGGTAGATAGGTTTATAGGATTATTGTAATATAATTATATTTATAAAAATTGTAACCTACATTGAGGATATACAAATGAAAACATTGCATTGGCGTCATTCTATTTATTTATTTAGTTAGACCAGTAGCACAATATATAATTAAAATAATTTTCCCCTTTTCATGCTCTGAAAGTGCTTGTTTGTGCAGGATATAGGCTGCACAAAATCGAATTTTGTGCACGAGTGCATTGACGTATCTACTCATAAATGTATTTATATTGAGGCAAAGAAAATGAGCCATACAGCCATACAGCAGCAACAAAATAAGAAGTTCATAGATAGAATTTGTTATTTTATAATATTATTTACTTTAATTTATTTGCCTTATGTGTTTTTTAAGACATAAATACCGTTAATATGCCGGGAAAAACAATTTCCTTTAGTGTTCAAAACTGTACTAATTTTACTTTAAATTTTAATTAAAGAAATGTTACGTTATACTATACTGTTTTATTTCCTCTCTATCGAAGTGAAAAGCAGAGTTTATAACTCGTCGACAAAACCATTTTATCCTCAACGTTACTATCAACCCCTTCGTTTTGTGTACCTACTTTTTGTAAAATCTATTATTGTTTATTTATTACAAGCAATACAATAATGGCTGTTTGAAATTGTCTGCATTTACATAAAAACTAAGAGTAGGTAACACTGCCTACAATCAAACCAATTCTTAACAGTTTCTTGCTAATAGTGAAATTTGTTTTTTAACTGGTCAAATGAAGACAAGAAATAATATTAAACATGTTTTTTTTTAAATATTTTTGGCTACAAAAAGAATCCACAGTAAAATATAAAAAAAAAACAAAATTTAACTTTCAGCGAACTTTTTATGAACATTAATTTTGTACATTTCAATGACCTAGATTGTGGTATATATTTTTTTATATCCATAAAACACCAGATAAGTTCGATGAACAGAATTTTTAGATGAGTACCATAAATACTATGAGTTGTGAATATACCTAGCATGTGTCAATTGATCTGCTAATGGCATATGCATGAGGAATGTTCAGAGGTTGAGACCGCGACGGTAGCGGTACACAGACCGGCTCTAATGGAATTCGCTTGTATGTAAACAAGCCACGGAACGCCCTCGCCCTACCTGAACTTACCCAGCCTTTAACTGCCGACAACTGACGCCTGGCGGCCCGCATGTGCGACTCACTCACGTCTCATACAGTATCCACCATTCTATTT
Source organism: Zygaena filipendulae (assembly GCA_907165275.2). Classification (NCBI taxonomy): domain Eukaryota; kingdom Metazoa; phylum Arthropoda; class Insecta; order Lepidoptera; family Zygaenidae; genus Zygaena; species Zygaena filipendulae. The sequence continues at coordinate 9,841,711 of OU015649.1, forward strand.
TCAGCGATCGACGCGATCTACATTACGCCTATTGAAATTCATTATTCAATATTCATATACCTACACCCATTGGCAATTGATAACCACAGAAAAAAGATATCATGTTATGTCCTGTCTGATCCATCAACGCAATCCTGGTTTAGTAATTAAATACTTTATTATAGATTTTATAATATATAAAAGGGTTTTTGAAAATTGGCAAAGGCGTGGCGTGAAACTTTGCATTGAAAGAAATACAGTAAAATCGATATCGATTTGGGCACTTCTTTTAAATAAACAAAAACGTGTTTCAGGGTTTTGGCAATTAAAATCTTACAGTGAAAATGGTAAAACTCAGGGAACTGTAACACATACACGCACATAAATTCTCAATAGAAACTGTATTCACTAAATAAACGGTTAAAAATCTCACTCACACACAGTCAAAGTCGACTTATCTATACTAATATAATATTACAAAGAGGAAAGATTTGATTTTTTGTTTATTTGTTACGATTTAACTCAAAAACTACTGGACCGATTTCAAAAATTCTTCCACTATTAGAAAGCTACATTATTCCTGGGTAACATAAACTATATTTATTTATGTAAATGTCAATGTATGTGCTGCATGAGTATAGGTATTTGGTATGTAGTGATTTTATGTTTAACCGCCGCATTCAGAGTCGACTTTAATGATTACTTAGTTAAGTATAGATTTTTAAAACAAAACTGCCGCAATCAGACATGTTTACAAATTGGCATTTAAATAATTAATTTACATCTCATTAAATGCCAATTGACATTAATTTACCGCACGTCTCTGATTGCGGCAGTTTGTTTTAAAAATCTATACTTAAATAATTAATCATTAAAGTCGACTCGTTTAAGTATCGGCATAGACATTATATATTCATTCACCATATATATATATATATATATGTGTATAAATATATACCTATTATTTAAATATCATAAGTATTCAAAGGTATCATAAGTATTTTTATAAAGTTTAAAATACAGTCATTTTGATAGTTCCGATAATTTCGCAGGCGGAATACTGGGGCTCCACTGAAAACCAGCGCTGTGGCTACTACGGTCGCAGCACATGCTGAGTGGAGTCCCTTTTAGCAAGGCACTGCACCATATTATATTATTGTTATTATTAACCTACTTCCAAAAAGGAGAAGGTTCTATGTTCGATTGTATGTATGTTTTTTTTTACCTTTGTATTGTAAAATGTTTGTTGCGTGGTGTATGTGTTTGTTCTTGCTGAATAAAGTTTATCTTATCTTATCTTATCTTATCTCTATGTCTTTCTTTGCACCCCTGACGGCGATTAGCTGTTCATCGCATAAATTCTGGAGTTCCCGCGGGAACTCCGGGATAAAAACTATCCTATCTTTTGAGTTAGAGCATATTATAAATGATTACAAAATTTTATCAAAATCCGTTCATTAGTTTCGGAGTCCATCGCGGACAAACAACGTGACACGTGATTTATATATATTAGATTATATTGAACGCTTTGCCCAACCACCGTTTCTGTGTATTTTTGTTTGTCCTTTCGCATAATTGGCTGATTGGAAGAGATCGCAACTATGCGATAAGACCGCCATTTGCTTTCTCATTTTCTCTAGGTACTGTTATATTGTTATTTTATGTGCAATAAAGGATTAAATAAATAGATATGCCCATATTATGTAATAAGTACTAGTTGTTCCCCGCGGTATCACCCGCGTTAATTTTAAGAATTCCCGCGATACATATACAAGAATCACTCGTTTAAACGTATTAGATTTAATTAATATATTTTTAATACAATCCTTTATAATAGTAACCATGACGACTCGATGGGTAAACGTATAGCTAAAGTCAAAAAAATTGAAGGTTAACATTGATATATTGAATATCCATTTTTTTTTACATCATTGGTGTTAGAATTAAAAAAATTTTAACAAAAAAATTAAAACCGACTTCCAAAAACACAAAACTGAAAAGCTAAAAATAAAAAACTAAAAATAACAAAATACCGATTTAATCCAAAAGACAAAAACACACGTAATATTATTATTGGTTTGTGCTACCACTGATCGGTTTGGATTCGGTGACAAGCCCGCTGGTGTCTGCCCACTTGGGTTGTTCTGCTCGCGAAGAGCTGGTGGCGGGAGTCGACTTAGCCCATCTTCCCCCTCCATATTTGGCTTGTCACCGACTTCATACCGATCAGTGGTAGCACAAACCAATAATAATATTACGTGTGTTTTTGTCTTTTGGATTAAATCGGTATTTTGTTATTTTTAGTTTTTTATTTTTAGCTTTTCAGTTTTGTGTTTTTGGAAGTCGGTTTTAATTTTTTTGTTAAAATTTTGTTTATTTCTCGCTTTTAAGTGACTTAGTTTGTAATTTCTCTAAGTTACAATAGCCTAATGTCAACTGCTCATCACCTTTTACAAAATATTGCTTTTCCCGACGCAGGGACGTTAATTGTTGAGGAGTTCTCCTAGTACATCACCATCAGTTCCACTTCACCATATACATTGTGACGGGCATAAATTGTTTAGAAACCATATTAAAGTTAACGATTCGGAACCCGTGAAATACCCATTATTGAGTAGTTCCGATGACCATCTGTGGTCTTCATCATCAGTTCCACTTCTTCAAATTTTGCTTTCCGAAAGCAAAGAAACGATTTACTATAAAAAATACAAAAATCGCTATAGGTGTAACCCATAATTTTTGAAGAGTTCCCTCGATTACTCCAAGATCCCATCATCAGATCTCTACTTGGTGACACTGGAATCAATTTAGGAGTATCCCCTTTCAAACAAAATAACAATTTTCGAAATCGCTTCAATCGGAACCCGTGAAATACGTATTATTTTTGAGTTGTTCTGATGACCACCTGTGGTCTTCATCATCAGTTCCACTTCTTCAAATTTTGCTTTCCGAAAGCAAATAAAGGATTTACTATCAAAAATACCCAAATCGCTATAGGTGTGCCTATAATTTTTGAAGAGTTCCCTCGATTTCTCCAAGATCCCATCATCAGATCCCGACTTGATGGCAATGGGACCTAATTGGGAGTATACCCTTTCAAACGTAATCGGTGAACATACATAAAAAAAAAAAAACATACATACAATCGAACATAGAACCTCCTCCTTGTTGGAAGTCGGTTAAAAATACTTTGAATGAGATATGTCGGTTAGTCTTTGAAATATAGAATATTTAAAAAAAAGGAAAACAAACATTATTACTAACTTTGAATATTAAATTATTATTATTAGTGGAGTTCCTTTCCCACTACGAAACCTTACACTGTGTTTGGTCCGACAAGCACTTGGCCGGTTTTTTTTTGCATAGAGTCACCAGACTAAATAATCTACAGTAAAAACCAAAAGCATATAACAAATTAACAATATAACATTGTTTGAGATAATATGTAGTTGGGCCTATACCAGATTGAATAGCTCAGAATTCCTTATACAAGCGTTTTGCTGTAATATCGGAAAAGAGATCAGAAGTTAATCTATCGGCAACATTCCTCGCATTTTGCCGGAAGGCACCACCACGCCGCACCGCGTAGCCTTTGCGCGCCTGGGCTACGAGCGCTACGAGGGCTACGGCCCTCGCACACGCTACTAACCCCCCTGCATATTAGACAAACTGATAGATCTTTTTCTTTACATTATATTATACACTAAAACCACTATATGAACCCACGGTGTTTAACGTACATAGTTTATTAAATTATAATATGATACAATACAAAAGTATTTGATAAAAATCTAAATAAAAGTACGTATGTAAGTACGTACCTATTTATTTCGTGTAATATATTTTGTAAGTAGAAAAATATAGTCGTTTCAGAGATCGGGCCGCGGGCGGAGAGGTGGAGGTTTCCAACCGGGAATAGATTCCTAAGTCACATTTATGGCTAATATATTCATGAAAGTTTCACAAAAATATTTCAGAGCACACCCATGTCTGGCCTTTGAGAGCGAGATAGAAAAATACACGCACGCACATCAAGTCGTGATTGCGATACGCCTGCTTACTGTCAATGATGACAGTGTTTAGGCTACGAAAAACTTTTTTTGTAAGGCAGTTATGAGTTACAAATTTTCACAAAGTATTTAGTTCGACAATCCTACTAACATTACAAATAAAATATGAAAGTTTTTGAAGATTTTTGGATGTGTAATTGTTGTGCCGGGCTAAACTAGACGCCCGCCCTGACGACGACACCACGACGAAATCTATCCTGTAGTTTTTACGTGATGCGCAATCCATCAAACCGACAAACAGACAGACAAATTTCTTCGCAAATATGATCGAATCTGATTCTATTGTTTTTTGTTTCATAAATCCATTGAACCGTTTAGATACATTATTTCACACGAACCTTACCTAAAAGGAAAGTACCCTAAATATTGATGGTATAAAAATTTTACTTAAAAGAAGCATTTTCCTTTTTTTAATCTACATTACAGATTTTTGAAAAGCCGGTATTGGAACCGACTGAAATCCTCAGAAATAACACCCTACACTTTTATGGCACCAATCGATAGGGTCCATCGTAACCATCAAACTCCTACAATAAAAATTCCATTTTACGTATACATAAGTAATAAGGAAAACCATGAAATCCTACTAGCTGTTTTTCGCAGCACCACTAGTCTGAGTTTCAATATTCCTTCGAGAATTCGTGAACATCCAAATTTTTTATTTTTATATCTACAATATTAGCTAATAGCTAATATAATATAATATTAATTAATAGCTATTCCTGCGGTTTCCACGTTAAATTGAGAGTCCCCACGAGAATTCCGTAAAATCATTTCTTAGTTGACGTCTACGTAGCGGAATCTATAGTTTGTATACATATATCTAACTGCTAAACTTCAGCTTCATAGGTCAACTAGCTGTTCTCTGCGTGATTTCAGAGTTTCTGCGGGACTTCCGGGATAAAAAGTACCATGTGACCTTTTCTGTATCCCTGAGAACGTGTATGCAAAATTTCCTGATGATCGGTTGATTCGTTAATGCGTGACAAAGTAACAAATTACTTTTCCGGCATTTGCAACAATTATTATCATTATATTGCAAACAAGTTACACAAAACCTTGACGAATATTATACTTAAATCTTCCTTATGGATCACTCTATTGGTGAAAACCGCATGAAAAACCGTTCAATATTTACCTTTCGTTATTATATTTATATAATTTTAGTAGATATAGTACGAGTACGTAAGAGAACGGCGACACTAGCAAATAAAATTTTTGCAAAACATTTCAGAGGTACATAGTGAACGAAATAAAACAGCAAGTGAATAAAGTGCATGTCACGGACACGCAGCGGGCGGCGCACGCGACGCGCCGCACCGCGCAATTTCCGCTTCGCTATCAGATTCTACATTCGGGCCAACGCTACCGGCTCCACCACCACCACCACAACACTGACCCGCCGCGACCCGTTAGCCGCCACACACCGCCCCGCTTTGATATCAGATACACCGACTCGACGCGACCCGCCACAACGTCATCGCCGCGCCGCACTTCGTAAACTCTATAAGTGAACTAGACCGAATAAGCGCATTATTCTGATAAATAAAACGAAAAACTTTTGCAACACGCCTATTTCCGAACACCAGAAAATATTTTGAATTCAGCAGCATAATAAGATATTATCGGGACACGACAATCGCGCAAGGAGGCAATAAATGCTAATGTCCTACTACGCTAAGCTCGGTGGAGGCTTTACTTATCTGGGAGCGCCCCTTTCTTGGCTAGCTCAAAATGGATTTAATAATTATGGGGCACAGAAGCGGAGTGTGTGGAGCCTCGGTGGAAGAATGGAGTGGGGAGCTGGGGCAGGGTGTGATTAAATCGAAAGCGTTTCGGCATGTCAGAGGAAGTGGGTCAAGCGGCGCCGCCTAAGCTATTTATTGCGTTTTCTTCGAAACTGCAATAGTAAGCCAATACTATTCAGTGGAATGCTTTTAGCTATTTGTGAGGAATAATTTTCGTCGTAGGTATAGACACTAAGTATCTTATTGATTTCTTTTCCAATCAAACAGTTTCGAAAGATATGGATCAAAAAGACAACAATCACAAATGCTGAAATACAAAAGAGCGATATTGAGCCGTGTTCGAAAATAACTTTTGTTTCATAGCTAAGCGCCCGCGTCGTACACGTATATAGTTGCTAGTCGGGTAGTCTTAAAGAGGACGCACTGCCATTACTGCCATAAGTACCTTTAAAGGAACCGAGCTCTCGAGCACGGTGCCTCGCTTTGCACCCTGTGTTGTCGGGCATCGTCGCAACGAGACGACGTGTTATTCGCTGTGCTAATTCGACACTTCATATGATTAAAATTACTCCGATAATATTATTTAACACCACTAACGCCAGCCGAGTATTGGAGAATTTTCCCAAGTGCCAATCTCTACGAAAAAGCGTTCGTTGATTTAATGTATTTGCCATTATTTGCCTACTGTGAATTTCACTCGGAAAGAGAAATATCAGAAAAAAGATTTACTTTTCATGTATTATTCATTCACTTCTTCGATCTAATTTCAATGTATATGTTTATGGAAGACGGTTGATATGTGTCATAAAAACCACACACATAGATTCACGCCTGTTCTTCCAGGTAGTATAATACTAGTCAATTTCGATATGGTTAAAGAATTTTTATAATCAGTTCCGAAGTTCCAGAAATTACCCTTTAAATCAAAAGAAACTTACAAACTTTGCTTCCTTATAATAATAATATTAGTATCAGTATAATATTATGTAGAGGTATAGACAAAATATGTAGTAATTTATTAGTTCCATTATAAAATATTAAGTTTCACTCAATTATGTAACTTGGCATGCGCTATAGAGAGGTAACTCGTGTGTACTTATATTGTGCTCCAGTTCCGGTTATGTTGCTGTACTGCTCTTTGGCAAGATTAGTGCACAATGCACGACGGCCAGTGTATCCGACGATATTGATTTTGGAAAATGGCCAAAAAAGTCGTAGAGCAGACACGCGTCAACTTCCGCACTGCCCCGATCCCTACTTCAACCCTTTTACGAATATCAAATTCTGTTTTGCCACTTTGCAAGTCTACGTTTTCTTAGAAAAAATATGATCCGTTTCGTGAGGTCTTTGCATTATTCACTGTTTACGGCGGTACGGCCCGTTGCCACCGCCACACGCATAAATAAAGCTTGTTCATACATGTGAATGAATTACTATTGCTTTTAATATTATTTTTGATTAACAGAATGCTATCTGCAATTTCACTCATAAATTTTTTTTAGAAGATATTTGAACAACTTGATAACAATTTCGATCAACAAGGATTCCATGGCAGTAAAAAAAATTTGGGGTGTATGAGATGTAAGTAGGGGTCTACAACAGTGAAATCTATTTAGGCATGTCACGTCTAAAGTGTATAATATTATGTATGTATAATTGTATAAGTATATGAGATCCATACCAATATCAAAAATACGTAAGTGACTCTGTCTGTCTGTTACTTATTCAAGTCAAGCTATAGTAAAATTAAGCATACGCACGTTGTCAGAGCCCAGAGGTACAGAGAAGGACATAGGGTACTTACTCTTATTCCGAAATTTCCGCGGAAATTCGAAATTTAACGCGAGTGAAACCGCAGCTAAGCTAGCAGATAAGCTAGTTTTCTTTAAGTCACTATTTGGCATGTGCTGCGAAAACAATTCTTGCACTCGAATTAAAAAAAAATCTTACACTGATAGGAATCTTTGAGACTTACAGAAAATTCCTATCAGTACTTACTTTTTTAGATTCCCCGGGAGCCCCGAAATGCGAATAAAACGCCAGTGACAACGTGGAGGAATAGTTAGTAATATTCTTGGATATAAAGAAAATTATATAATGGTAAGAAGTAATAAAAATTTAACATAATCGAACTAACTAACTCGGGGCCCTTTTCCTGCCAAAGGGTTGTTTCGAGCATTTCTACAAAAAACAGAGCATTTTGCTTGATTACGGACAATAGAAAAGCGAGGCTCTTCCCTAAAGGTGTAATATATAGGCATCGTCTTTTATATTGATAAAATTATTTGTACTAATTTTTTCTATGTTTAAGTCGCCGGATAATCGTAAGAATCGTTAATTTACAAATGGGCATGTGACTAATTTTTTTTAGTCTGTCTTGTAGATTAATAAAAAATATTGGACACCAATTTTTTTATTTTTTTACGTAATCAAAAAATAACGGCGATACATTGAGTTGAAATTTCGCGTGACGTCACTTGACGGACAATTTTTATGGTGGTTTTAGCGGGTGACGTCACGAGTTACGACCCCGTGACCCTAAACTTTAATGCGCTTTATCTCTGTATATTTTAATTTTTTTGAAAAAGCAAAAAATACGTGTCTATTGTTTTTTTTTATTTTCTAACTGACTCAGTAATTAGAATTTGATTTATTTTCAAAAGTAGTCAACATCCCCATTGAAATGACTTGAGCAAAAAGTAACAAGTCATATAGACATTACTATTAGATATTGTATAGATTTAGCAAAGTGGTCACGTATCAAAGACCGTTTCTGCGAACTTATCAGTCTGTCGCAAGAGCTGAGCGTCTACTCTACTTTTCTCTACGAGCGAGTCCGTTTCCGTATATCCAGACATTTTTTTGTGTTAGTTTAGTCTCTTTCGTTTCTTTTCTCATATTCAGCAGTTGCATTTATCGTATTGAAAGAGGGATGAACAAAGTCTGTAACGCCACGTAGATACAGAAAAACTTTTTTCGATCCTTTATTGTTTTTATTTACTAAAACATAAAATATTTCAAACTAGCTGTGCCCCGTGGTTTCACAGGCGTGAGTTTCGGAATTCCCGCAGGATCTCCATCATTTATAAGCACATTCTCCTTATAACAAGAAATACAAAAAAAAAAATTAGCAAAACTAGTCCAGCTGCCGCCGTTACCAAGGGAAATAGGATTTCATTTTTATATACGACTAATAGCTGTGTTCTGCGGTTTCACCCGTGTGAGTTTCGGAATTCCGGCAGGAACTATTAATTTCTAAAATAAAAGTAGCCTAAGTTACTCCTTATAATATCAGCTATCAACCAGTGAAAGTCCCGTTAAAAATGGTCCAGCCGTTTCAGAGATTAGGCGGCAACAAACAGGCAGACCGACAGAGAATTTTTTTAAAAATTTATTTTTTTATACAGAATGTCCCGTAAATCGACGTCAAGCCAGAACCAGGCTAAGTCATAACAGTTGATTATAGATAGTTGATAACAGAAAAATATAAAAATCTTTGCTATTCCTATTTAAAAAAAAAACGGACAGTCATTAAAAACTAACGAAAGCAATAATTTTGAAAACTTCATTGGCAAAAACTAAATTTTAAGCAGTAGTTTTCAGAAACATTATTCAGGATTACACAATGAGAAGAAAATTTAAAGAAAGTTAAGGTTTGTAGCAACAGGAGTTAAAGAACCGTCGCAGGGTGTAAATTTTTATAATTTTTATAAATTTTAAAGATTTTTTTTAAGTTTTTCTATTAAGTTATGACTTTATCACCCGGTTCTGGCTTGATCGCCGATTTACGGGACACCCTGTATGAATACCTACCGTATATACTTTAATACGCATTTAGTGGAAAGCTGTTAATTTGAATTTACAAACAGACACTTCGATATTATTTATATGTATAGATGTTTAGATTATAATATAACTTTTGCAGATGAATGAAGACATCCGGAAATTGAAGACTTTTCCTAAAATTAATTGATGCCATGCAGAGAATTCTCTCCAAGGCGCAGATCACACCATGAAGCGTCAGTTCTCGACGTGACTCCTCCAATTACTTTAATTAAAACAATACGGTACCGGTGCTTCGTTGACTCGCTGCTTCTGTTTCCCTATTTAAATGCGAAAACGAGCTCGAACCTTGCGCTTAGTCATGCTACTGGCGCGTTATACAGACATTGAACGAACCCAGTTTTTTAATTCCGTGGAACAGAAACATGTAAATATTATGTACATAGTAGGTATTATTCAATGAGGTTAATCTTGGTAATATTAGGATTTATTTTTTATGTCATTAGGGGCAAACGGGCAAGTGGTACATCTGATGGTAAGTGGTTACCACTGCCCATGGACATCTGCAACACCAGAAGGCATGCAGGTGCGTTGCCGACCTGGAATGGGGATGGGAACTGGCTTTCAAGTGGGGCTGCCGGAACACACCGTTAGGTGCTTGGCGACAGATTTGCAACTTGAAGTTGTTAGCTAGCCACCCGGGCACTAGAGAGCGTCCTAGATTCGATTTAAGCGATTTTCATAAAAACTGTCTTTATAGTTTATATAAATACTAGCTGTCCCTCGCGGTCTTACCAGTGGTAATTTGGGAGTTCTCGTGGGATAAAAAGTACCCTATGTCAATCAGAAATACCGTAGCTTCCTATAAGTGAAAGAATTTTCAAAATCGGTTCAGTAGATCACCCCCTACAACGTCACAAACTCACAAACTTTAGGTACCTCTTTACTTCTAGATACCTTTATCTTGAAATCTTAATTTGAAAAAGAGAAGTAAGTATTCGAATGAAAAATCCCTACCAATATTATAAATGCGAAAGAGAGTTAGTTTGTTAAGCTTTCACGCCTTAACGGCTCAACCAATCATCATGAAACGGCACGTTCAGGAGTTTTATCCCGGAATTACTGCGGGAATTCCGAAATTATCGGGGGTGAAACCGCGGGGAACTGATTGTTCTATTATATTTCGTAGTCATATTATATGTCTGAATATTTCTAAATAGTAGTAATAAGCAATTTCGCTATTGCATCTGTTTTTCCGGTTAGTTCTTCTAAACTACGAAATGGATTTTGATGAGGCTTTCTTTATACATAATTTACAGAAGTTCTCTTAAAGGTTCATACTTCATAGTTATAAAATTATTTGTAAAATAATTACCCAGTTCGCTGTATTAGAAACTTTCAGTCATCAAGCTCGGTCGCAGTGAATCAAAAATCGATTCAACCTGATTCAGCGACTTTGGAGTTGGTAATTTACTATCGAGTTGGCTGAAGGCGACACCTGTCGGGCGAACTGACGGCTGATAATACGACGCGAGCGCTATTGATGCGCACTGGAGTGTGAGGACGCCGCACCGCGCCGCACCGAATGTCACGCATTTTACTACATTTATACAACCTCATTTAGCATTTGTCTAACTTCTTACGTACCTAACATTATATAAAAGCTAAAGGTCATTGACTCTCCAGAAAATTAAGCTGAGTCATCTAGATAGTTTATAGCTAGGAGAAGTACTTAAACCAATAACGAACGGACTAGCCAATAACGGATTTCGTGGATCCCGCGGGAAATCCCAAATAAACGCTGGTGAAAACGCACGGAACGGCTAATATAATAAATCGTAATTCAAGGCGACTCTGTAAATCGAAGATAAAAAAGTGCCGAGATGATAATATCGCTAGCAAAATCCAAGCAATGATTTTCAGAATTTTTTTCCTCTCCATCTGTTTGTACGCGCATTGCACAAAAACTAAATTTAAAACGAAATTGTAATAATAATCTGTCTTAAAAAAAATTAGACCTGTTTGTTTTTTCCTAAATAAATATTATTATCAATGTATATATCTATGTCTAAAACATAAGCTTTGTTTCATCGCAATCGCAGTGCAATAGTAAAGCGAGTAGCGCGATGATGGCGTTACCGCACCATACAACTATTTAATTAATATTTGTATTTATCCTTAGTATTTCTTATATTTCAGGAAAAAGGAGAATAAAGCGCGGCTTGGTGAAAAAAGAATCCCATCAAAAACATAAATATGAAAGTGGAAGCTAAGTTCAGTATTAAGCATATGCAAACATGCTTTAGCCATCACACTGCTACTTATGTATTTATTAAATGCACTTTTGAAATACTAGCTAACCGCCGCGGTTTCACCCGCGGTAATTTTGGAGGTCCCCTAGGAATTCCGGCATGAAAAGTACCCTATGTCACTCAGATTCACCTAAGCTTCCTATCTATAATAAGTAGACCCATAGATAACAACCTCACAAAGTCCGGAGTTCCCGCGTGAATTCCGGGATAAAAGTACTCTATGTCACTCAGGATCACTGTAGCTTCCTATAGGTAAGTGAAAGAATTTTTAAAATCGGTTCAGTAGATCCAGAGATAGCTATTCCCCCGTGGTTTTACCCGTGGGAAATTCAGAGTTCCCGCGGGGACTCCGGAATAAAAAGTAGGTACTCTATGACACTCAGGATTACTGTAGCTTCCTATAAGTGAAAGAATTTTCAAAATCGGTTCAGTAGATCCAGAGATAGCTGTTCCCCGTGGTTTGACCTGCGGGAAATTCGGAGTTCCCGAAGGAATTTCGAAATAAAATGTACCCTATGACACTCGGGACCACTGTAGCTTCCTATAAGTGAAAGAATTTTCAAAATCGGTTCAGTCGATCCAGAGATTGCCCCCTACAACCTCACAAACTCAAAATATCTCCGGAGTTTCCGGAACCCGGAATTCCGGGATAGAAACAACCTATGTCACATGTAGTATGGAATATTCATCATAGTTAAAAATATCATTTATCAAAAAACTTTTCACGGAGGCAATATAAAGCTTCTAAATCCAAACATCATCTGCGGAGATTACAGTTTTTTGACCTTGTCAGAACGTCGTGTAGCGGCGGTACCGACACACATCTCTAACGAAAGCCAAGTTTGCCAACTTTCTTAAGGACGGTAGAGCAAGTTTGACGTGCACGTGTTTGTATTATAAGCCAAGGATTCAATAGTTAGCAAAATAATTCCGCACACGTAATAGTAATATCGCGAATGCTGAAATAAGTTTGAAATAAAAACCGAAGGATAATGATCAAGCTTTCCCGTATTAATAAAAAAAAGATTAAATAAAATTATATTTCCCGGGAATGACGGCAGGAAATTGGTACGTTTGTTTAATCAAAACGTTTCAGATGAGTCAAGGGCAGAGGACCCTAATGGCTGATTGTATTTGCGGATCACGTGTGCTGGCCACTGCTGACCCGCTTTGTGCACAATATCGTACGATCGCAGCCTAGTTGCAAGTACGTACAGTGATCTATCTGTATCTACATATATATAAAAATGTATCCTTATTTACCTTGGTCACGCCATCACGCGTGAACGGCTGGACCAATTTCGCTAATTCTTTTGTTGTGTTATTGTAAGAAGAAGAAGAATATGAAAGAATTTTGGAGTTCCTGCGGAAATTCCGAAACTCACGCGAGTGGAGGTCCGAATCGATTGGGCCGATTTTTACGGGACTTTCACTTCTAAGTAGCTATACTACTTTGGAGTTCTTGCGGGAATTATGAACCTCCGGGTGAAACCGCGGGGCACAGCTAGTATTGTAGTAATATTGGGGTAAGGTAATTCTATTGATTGTGGATAGCTTGTTGATTTTTTGAAGTGACTCTTCTTCGAGCATGGCAGGGAAAAGTTGTATGACAGCTGCTGTCTCATTCGTATAATAAATACTTAAGTATTCTTGTGATTATATTAAAAACTCTACTTCACTCTATTTATTTATTGTTGTTTTTAGGGATCCGCACTTCAAAAAGAAAAAAGGAATACTTATAGGTTTACTTCGTTGTCCATCGGTCTGTATGTTTTTCTGTCAAGACCCTTTTCCTCAGAAGCGCTAGGAGGTAGCAAGTTGAAATTAATAGCAAAATTCTCAGGTCTACAATCTCTTGGAGCTGTGAAAAATCAACTTCTAAGTCGACGCAATAAAAAAATACCGGTCGTTTATGGCGCATATTTTGACACGCGTAAGTTGTTAAGATTAAAGGGAGCTTACCGTTAATCTAGAATCATAAAAGGCAAGAAGCATTTTCTTGGTTGGTCGGTCTTTTTAAATATATTTTACACTATAACGACTTTTTTTTTTCTATTATTACCTATACGAGTAGATATTATGTACAATATTATCCAAACGAACCCCGTTTGGTTTTACTCAAACTTCCTTTTCTGGTTTTACTCACATAGAATATAAACTTCTAATTAAGCAAATATTTTTTTTGTGAGCCCAAATGCATAGTTTGGATTAAACGTTCTTTATTAACAACATGTCTCATTTAAAAAAATGCCCAACTGTACAAAGTGCGTCTGCCCACAGCTATAGTCAGTTAATAAGTCAGCTTCTAATTTTTATATAAATAAAAATAGAATAAAAACACGTACATAAAACAGTATTACAAAAGTTACGAAGGCCGGGTTCGGCCAGATTTCATAACTTAGGGGCTTGCGGGCCAAGATGACTACCTTTCAATAAGCTCATAAAATTGCCCCAACGCGAGTCGGCCTCACCCAAACCCGCCCGTTCACTGCTAACAATGCGTACGTCAATATTAAATGGGCATGTTTACTAATTTTTTTTTTAGTCCGTCTTGTAGATTATTAAAAAATATTGGACATTTATTTTTTCTTTTTTACGTAATGAAATAATAACGGCGATATATTGAGTTAAAATTTCGCGTGACGTCACTATTCTGACAGTTTGTATGGCGGTCTTAGCGGTTAGTGATGTCACGACCCCCTCACCCTAAACTTTAATGCGCTTTATCTTTGTATATTTTAATTTATTTTAAAAAGCAAAAAATACGTGTCTATTGTTTTTAAATTTTCTAACTGACGGACTAATTAGAATTTTGATTTTCAAAAGTAGTCAACATCCCCATTTTAAGCAAAGTACCGAATTTTTCGAATTCATGACCACGATAAATAATAAATGTTTCTCGTTGAAAACGATAAATTAAGAGTAAGTCTAAATTCAAAATATTAAAAGTAATTCCTTAGTTTGGATTGATTTTTAGACAATCCTAAAATTTTAGTTACCAAAGGTGCATGTAATAATAGGTGCATGTAATAATAATAAAATTATGTATCAATATGTAGATAATGGGATTCATAGCGCGATGCTCGTACGGTATGCATGTTAGATGAGCGCCAACTGCTTGCGGCGCGGCGCACCGACTTGCCGCACAGGTGTCGCATCTCACAGATTTAGTGCTTCTGTATATGGCGAATGTGATTTCATAATGTCGCAGTAAATACGAATTTTTTTACTCTGTTTACCTCTACGATTAAATAAGAAATAATTTAGTATGACAGTACCATTACATAACTTTTTATAGGATTTTCTTCAATTTGAATTCTTATTTGTTTTTTAATCAAATACGTAGCCTTCTTCCAACAACGAATTACACACTGCGTAGACCCGTGCTACGGGCGTAGCACGAGTCTACGTACGAAATGTTGATGGTGAAAATATAGTGAGGCGCTACGGCAACCTTCTCAAAACATATTGATATCCTACGATATGTTGGACAAGTTAGGTTAAACTTAAGCTATTACGTTACTGGGTAAAAATGTTTTAACAGAATTTTTTCAACCGTATACGCGCGATCGAGTGAACAGCGACTGGATTAACACAAGTAGTCACTATACTGCTCTGCAAAGTAAAATATCCCGCGTTCGGTTCCCAGTGGGTGTGGACTTTTTGTGATGAACACAGCTCCGTTTGCTTAGTTCCTACGATACAATCTCCACACACAAAGCCTATACTCGGCATCGAACAACAAAACCCGCCTACAAAAAATATACTTGTGGATTTAGATATGTATATGTTAAATTTTGTTGTTTCTGTAAATGTATTTCTATCTATACATCTATACATATAAATAAAATTGAAGTGTCTGTTTGTAATTCCAAATAAACAGCTTTTCACTAAATGCATATTAAAGTAAATACGGTAGGTACTTAGATAAAAAACCAATTTTTTTTTGTCTGTCTTTCTGTTTGTTTCGGCTAATCTCTGAAACGGCTGTACTGATTTTAACAGGACTTTCCCTGGCAGGTAGCTGATGTCATAAGGAGTAACTTTGGCCACTTCTATTTTAGAAAAAAAAAAAATAGTTCCTGCCCGAACCCCGAAACTCACGCGGGCGGAACTGCGTGGCACAGATAGTTGTATATGTATTATAAATATTCAAACATAGTTAAAACAACTACCATATTTAAACCGTTAGTACAGCAGCTATAGGCATTAAAGCATACTTAAACTTGGTAAACACCTACATATTATCTACTATCTTCTTATCTTATCTTATCTTCTTAATATACACGTTGTTTGTCCGCGATGGACTCAAGTAATGAACGGCTTTTGATAAAATTTTGTAGCTATTTATAATATGTTCCAACTTAAAAGATAGGATGGTTTTTATCCCGGAATTCCCGCAGGAACTCCGGAATTAATTCGGGGAACAGCTTATCACCGTAAACAACTGTCAGGGGTACAAAGAAGGACATAGAGAATTTTTTTACCGGAATACCCGCGGGAACCCCGAAAATACCGCGGATGAAATCGCAGGTGACAACTAGTTTTATATAAAAACCAATAACAATTTACTTGCAGGCGAATAAAGCAGCTAAGTTCAATTTCACAATTGTAGAACCTATTAAAAAAAACCTTTGACGCTAATTCTATTGCGATTCGATGGACAGCAAAAGTCAGCTCCCGTTGGACTCGAAGCAAGTAAAACGTAATTGCGACTTTACTAAGCTGGGCTCCGGACGGTCCGATACAGACGAGAGGGGACCTCTCTGTAACGACCGATATAAAAGCGGCAATAAATTTAACAGGATGAACGCACTACTTACACAGAACGAGCGCGGAGCGGAGGAACGAACTGCGCACCGAGCCGCGCCGCATTGCTCTGCTCAGTGTCCGTTACGGGGCGCGCTACCCTTGCCTCTCGCCCACCATTTAACTCTGCAGTACGGGCTTAGTTATTGTATTTTGAATATGTTAATTATAGTTATAATAACAAAAAATGTGTGTGTCGTGGAACACTTGGTTGCGAGCGCCTGAGAACAATTAAATGAATTTTTTTATGTATATAAACAAATAACAAGAGTTATATTATTAACCAACAACTCAGGGTCCCCGCGGGTGAGGCAAACACCAAGAACACTATCACCAAAAAATTGAGGTTTATTGCAAACCTTGATTATATTATTCACCGATTAGAGTCTATTCTAATCGATGAATATAATTATTAGATTATAGCTAAGTAGTGCCATCTATTTTTCTTTTATGATAACCGAGTGCCACTCAGTCTAGCCTGCGCGAACCAATAAGAAACCAATAACCACTAACTAATAACCAATAATAAATAATTGTTCCAAAAAATGTTAACTAGTAAACGCGATGACCGCGCCGTGAAGGAAAATTCTTTGTACAATTTTCTTCGTCTAGCCACCAAGCCCGTGCGATAAAGAACTTCATTCTAAAAGTAAAGGATAGTGTTAGATGAGTAATTAAGTATACTTACTTACTTAATTTTTTTATTCAAAAAAGAAGGAGGTTTCCAATTGGACCGTAAATAATTTAAACTTCATAAGTCTTATTTTCGTCACAGCGAGTCCTTTCGTTTTTATACGTATTATAGACAGATAAATAGCGGTCTATTTTGAAATACAACAGGGTGCAAAAATATCCGATATTTATTATAAATATCAAAATATCGGATATTTTTGATATATATAAAAAATGTGATATATATCCATTTTGTATGACAGTAATATTATCATTTTATAGTATTTTTATTTACACTGTTTGCATATTATTTATTTTATTAACATAACATTTTAAAATTGGGGAGCGTCCTGTGAGGCTTGAAAGAGGGACAGGGCCCAGGGGTTCGGAAAAAATCGCGAAATATTTCAAAGTGGGGGGGGGGGGGATATAATGAGATATCACTTGCATTTATTTTTCTTTAATCTGTGGTTAAAGGACAATGTTCCTTAAATATATTCAAGTAAAAATGTGTTTTTTTACACCTTTATTATTTTTATGCGAGTCAAAAATAACCTGCAATCTTACCTAATGTCTATCAGCTGTCGCGACATTTTTATCACGATGCTTAATTTTCCAAAATTTAATCAGATATACCTTTATTTATTGATAATATTGTGAAAATTTTAATATACTTTGTACTAAAAAAATACACGTGATTTTGGATAGCTAAAGACATTACGTTATTAATGGACACCCACATGGACACCAAAACCAAAATATTTTATTTATTTATTGTTTATTATGGTTAAAAAATTAGGACAAATCAACTCAAAAATATCAAATCTTCTTATAAATGAGAAATAATCAACTAAAATCATAAAATGGACTCAACGAAGAATTAAAACTTATTATTTGGGATTTTTTTTTTTTTAAATTGGTGAATATTATTTATAGTGATATATATCAAGAAAAAGCATTGGATATATATACGATATATATCAAGATATATATCTATTGATATATATCCTCGCACTCTGAAATACAATGACGGAAAGGAATAATAATAAAAAGTAAGTAGTCACAACACAACCCACAAACAAAGTTCATAAAGCACTAAATAATAAATTCAATTAGCTTTTTTTTCAACAAAGATATATTTATTTACAACAAAAGCCTTTAGTTCTTAAGATAAATTGGTTTAGTAATATTAGTAGAGTACAAAGGATGAAAATCAGAATCCAGCTGCAAACAATACGAAAGGAAAACAAAAGTAGGGTAAAGACACCAATAGAAGAAAATATGTGAAGTCGCTGTATTGGATGTATTATGTATACTTACACGTTTATTGCTATATGAAACGTAGAAGCCTCATAACAATCCCTTTCACTCTCCACAAATTGGAAGTGGCGTGTAAAGAAAACATGGTCATAAATAACAGTGGCAGATCAACTAGATAGATGGCCATTATTCGAGATAACCACAACTATATTCGCAATACATGTGCCGGTTTAGCAGATTAACGTCATAGTAGTGCGTCTGTTTGCAGATATCGACGCAGAGGTATTTCGGCAAGTCACAGCTAGGAAATTTATGGTAGGGTTCAAAGAGATATCTTCTTACAGACTCATTAAAAATAAGATACGAAGAACATAAATCTTACGCAAGCATTGGCAGAACAGTGGGGCGCGGGGACGCAGCGCGGCGCGACCGACCCGAAGCGGCTCTTATCGACATCGAGTACGCCGGCAATAGGCGCTATCCGGTTCCGTCGCCCGCCATCGCATCCATTGTAACTTTGCGGCATTTTACTGTTCGCTACCAGACACCGGTTAAAGTTCATAACATTATATCCGTTTTACCGGTTACATTGTACCTACTGTACTGTACAATATGAATAACTTACCTAATTGTACTTCCACGTCCAATTGTCGACTTGAGCATATATTCGAATGCAATTGGATTTTTTGCCATGAAGTGTTAGATATTATTGTTATATTATAATTTACTAGCTGTCCCCCGCGGTTTCATCAGCGGTAATTTCAGAGTTACCGTGGGAATTCCAGGCTAAAACACGATGATCAGTTGAGCCGTTAAGTCGTGAAAGCGTAACAAAGAAACAAACTCACTTTCACATTAATTGTAATATAGAGGATTGTGACTGTTACGATTGTACTAGTTTACAAAATGGCATAAATATGTCCTAATAATATAACTTTGAACATCTGAGAGCACAGTTAAGCGAGCACACTTTAATAGCATATCGTAAATTTGAATACTTGGAAGTTGCCACTACATTTACGACACTTTTCACTCGGTTAAACTTGATAAAAGAAATGAGACGGCGAAATCTTCCTGAAAACTAATAATGGCAGTTATTTTCCATCCATATTAAAACAATTAAATGCATTTTTATAGTTGTGTATATGCAGTTATTTTTCCATTCATATTAAAAAAGAAATTTAATTAATTTATACTACTAGACTATTTTAATTGTATTTCAATTTTCTATGTTAAAGGGATAAACAAAATTTTAACAAAAAAATTAAAACCGACTTCCAAGAACATAAAACCAAAAAGCTAAAAATAAAAAGCTATAAATAACAAAATACCGATTTAATCCAAAAGACCAAAACACACGTTATATTATTATTGGTTTGTGCTACCACTGATCGGTTCGAATTCGGTGACAAGCCCGCTGGTGTCTGCCCACTTGGGTTGTTCTGCTTAAGAAGAGCTGGTGGCGGGAGTCGACTGAGCCCATCTACCCCCTCCATATTTGGCTTGTCACCGACTTCATACTATTGTTGAATAGTTCCGATGACCATCTATGGTCTTCAACATCAATTCCACTTCTTGAAATTTTGCTTTCTAAAAGCAAATGAACGATTTACTATAAAAATACCCAA
Source organism: Zygaena filipendulae (assembly GCA_907165275.2). Classification (NCBI taxonomy): domain Eukaryota; kingdom Metazoa; phylum Arthropoda; class Insecta; order Lepidoptera; family Zygaenidae; genus Zygaena; species Zygaena filipendulae. Next base: position 9,861,972 of record OU015649.1, read on the forward strand.
ATCGCTATAGGTGTGCCTATAATTTTTGAAGAGTTCCCTCGATTTCTAAAAAATGAATTTTTCAAATTGGTCCAACTGCCTTCGAGTAATCGGTGAACATACATAAAAAAAAAATTCATACAATCGAACCTCCTCCTTTTTGGAAGTCGGTTAAAAATAAAACAAATTACACACATCAAAAATGTCTAGGGATCAAGTGCATTTTAGAGAATTGCCGCCAATTGGGATTATTATAGTAACTTTTCTGGATCCTTTTTGAAATTTTTTATTGAATTTCACCATTTCAATAATGAATTTTATTAAAATTTTGTTTAAACTTTTAAAAATAACTGTCATTAAAAATCCCTATAAAAGCGTGTGATGGCGGTTTTACAAAAACATTAAAATTTCTGCATCGTAACTGAAAAAAATTGCATCGGTATGGAGCGATGACACCAATTGCCTAGAGAATAGATGCTGAGAGCCGTTGGAATGTTGGAAGCTGGCGCCAGGCAACGCACTGTGGCTACTGCTGTTGGGACAAGGCAGAGCGTCATAAGCCGCCTATGGACACGCTATCGCATCACGGGCAGTGTGGCCGAGCGACATGGAGGGCGAACTCGTATCACCACTCGAAGACAGGACCGGTATATCCATAATACAGCGCGAAGAAATCGTACTATGACCGCCATGATGATAACTACGAGGCTCCACAGCGCTTCAGGCTTTCTGATAAGCGATCAAACCATACGTAATCGTTTAAGAGAAGTGGATCTGCGATCCCGAAGGCCTCTGAGAGTTCTACCAATAGCGCCCGGCAATCGTAGAGCCCGTTTACAATGGGCTCGCGAAGACAGTAATTAGGAGGAAGAAGACTAGCGTGGTGTTTGCTTTTCCGAGGAATCTCGTTTCGGTATGAAGCCGGATACAAGATGTACATTAGTTTGGAGAAGCCATGGACGTCAAGAACGATTGAAATTCTGTTAGGAAGTTCATCCATATGGAGGGGGAACAATGATGGTTTTAACGGGTATTTAGATCGGTGGAAGAACCGATCTCATTTGGATCAGGGGCAACCTTAATGCTCGGATTTATGCGACAAGTATTGTATCAGATGTAATCATCCCTTTGCGAAGCCAGTTGGGTGATTCGTTTCAACTTATGCACGACAATGCACGTCCACACACTGTTGGAGTCGTAACACGCACTCTTGCCAATGCTGATATCAACGTCCTGCCGTGGCCTGCTCAATCAACAGACTTAAATCCTACTGAGCACGCATGGGATATACTCCAAAGAAGAGCTTTGCCGAGTATGGACGCCGTAAATACCCCACAACAACTTTTTGACTTCTTACAAAGAACGTGGGTGGCCATTCCTCAAAGTGATTTTGATGAACTGATTTTAAGCATACCAAATCGCTGCGAATGTGTGATTAATGTCAATGGAAAGAACACAGATTATTAATTTGTTAATACATTACAATAAATGTTTCAAAAACCCCTGTTTTTGCCTTCTTTGCAATTTTATTGTCGACTTGGAATTGGTTCAATTTCTCACATCTTACAAAAAATTAATATTTTCTTAATTTATTCAAAATGTGGGGATTAGTTGTTAATTTAGATTTGGGAAATAAGGTAGGCAACAAGCCCAGAAGATTAGATTAGATTTAAATTAATTGGGTTTCTTTTTATAGCAAAAAATGTACTTGATCCCTAGACACTTTTGATGTGTGTATTTTGGTTTTATACGTAATTAAAATGGTTGAAGGTTAACATGCATACAGGAGTGAAACTAACGCCATCATAATATCATAAAAGATATTTCTTTTATAAAATTAATATTCGATAGTGGAATATGTAGAGTTTCACTCCTGTATGCTTAAGAGCGTAAGACTCGTGCGACATCTTCCCCGGGAAGTTAAAGTTTCAGAGATTCAATGAAACGCAACATTTAGATTACTCTACTAGATCTATACATACACACTCTCTCGCAAACGTGAGTTTTTAAGTTAGGAAGTGCAGACTGCAGCTAATGCCAGTTATTGCGCCTTTCTTGAAAAATATAGAAATACGAAGCATTCAAAACGTGAGTTGTATCTTACAGCGGGAATCACTATATGCAACCGATTTTCTCTGGTGATGATATATTACAAAATAACAAAGTCCTGTAATTAACAGTAACACAAGGTATGCCGTGGGTCGGTAGGGAGAGTACCTATTGCTACAGACTATGTATTGATTGAACGACCACCGCGACGGTACAAGTGACAATTGACAATAATTGATGCGACGCCGCAACCGCTGCTGTCCTTACCGACTTTAATTGACTGGTGTTTCAATTAACACGCAGCAATAGTTTAAGGTGATTTAAGGTGTTATCCTTTACACCTCCTTTTTTCATTAGCAAAATCAAAACAAATACGGAAAATAATATAGGCAACCCAGTCACTACAGTAGACTATAAAACGCCTGATAATTTTTGATACAGAGAAAAAGGAAAGAAGTGTTGTAAAAATTATTCAAACAAAATAAAATAGGCGTTTCACTAGGTATTTAGGTTTGCTTTAAAGCTTCTGGAAAAGCTTAATTTGGTTTCTGGTTATAAATGAAAGGCCAGGCAAAAGAAGGCTATGGCAATAACTACATAAGTACTTAACTATTTTGGTAGCAAACCAATTGACAACAAAAGTGACATGCTAATGGTCAAAATGCCGCTCCGGAAATCTAAAGCTCCCAATTTCGATATCCGGTGGACTTTTTGGTGGTGGTGACCAATGAACTGACTCAAATACTTTCCCACGAGTAAAGACGGCCGACTTGTGCGTGTGTGTGTGTATCTTAAAGTTGACATTTATTCTTCTGAGCATTGAGCTGATAGTAAGTACCTGTCAGCTGTCAGTGAATAATTGCAGATTAACACAGTCACATGTAGATTCTGAATGTATCAAACTTTCCTCCGAAATTCCAAGAAACTGTTGCGCGGTATGGAGAGTCATGAAATTGGTGGGAGGCGGAGAGGGTCGTTTCTTTATAAAGGGTCTTTCAATAAGGACGGGTCGATTTTGACATGAAATAAAAAAAGCCGTGTGTGAGATTTTAACGATTTTTTTTTTTTATTTGAAAGAGCTATATATGCCATTATGTGTGGAAAATCACATCGTTTAAATGTCCGCCGCGGCTTCTCACGGTGGCACGAATTCGAGTTGTCCAATGTTCAACAACTCTGCCGCATAGTTCGGGTTGAATTTCAGCGATAGCCTGAGCTATGTTGACTTTAAGGGCATCGGTCGATTGTGGCTTATTGGTATAGACCTGCGACTTAAGAAAACCCCACAAAAAAAAGTCTAAAGGTGATAAGTCGAATTTGGCCACCAAACGTTGGAGAGTCGACTTTGAAGGACCACCTCGTCTGCCGTAAAATGGGCGCAATGCACGTAACGTTTGCACTAACGAACACTCATTTTGGTAATACATTTTTAACATTTGGACGTGTTGCTCAACCGTGTAACTTGCCATGGTGATTTGGCATTACTAACTGAATAAAAAAATATAGGTTAGAAAGACGACGTTAAAACAACATGGCCGCCACAGGCTGCCAACATCGACCCGTCCCTATTGAAAGACCCTTTATTATAATCTCTATTCTTTGGTGGTGACGAACACAGAAGTTCCGCTTTACAGACTGGACGTTTGCATATTATATCTATAGTATGTATAATATAATGTACACATACTATACAGAATGGTTTTGAGTAATAATTACTGCAATCGCCATGGTTTTAAGGAGTAATGCTATGTTTTGCAGGTTAATATTCTTCACAGAACTTTATAACGCGCTTTTGCATTGGCGTATGCATATTTGTATTTGATTAATTGCAGTCGTCGATATCAGCTGTACTCAGATATTCACTTAAATGTCGTTAGCAGTTGACTCTCGTGAATTTACTACGCTGAGGGCAGCCGATAAATGCAAATTTTATGGTATATGACGGATTTAACGGCAGTGAACTTTTTTTACAGATGTTATAAAGTGGCCCTTCAGTTTCCGGATAAGCAAATTCGTTTTTAGATGCGATCGAGTCAAAAACTAGATATGGAATTAAGTTTAAATAAATAATAAGATAATGATGTTTTGAAATTATCGCACTGAGTCACCTCGTGACTAAAATGATTGAAACGTTCATAAATTTTCATAATTATAAAAATCCTGATGCAATCAGATTCACTAACCACTACGCCAATGGTTCATATAAATAAATAGGTCAAGCGATTTTAAGGAAAACTATAGCTTGTGCACAGTTCGGCTACTCTACGGAAATACAAATCAAATGTAATTTTTTTCCGGAACGAGTTTTATTGCATTTTGACATTTTTCACGCATAATGGACGTCGCTACATACAACAATCAAAAAGGATTTTGTCTTAGTGAAATTAAAAAAAAAATTCAAACTATGGAAGATTTGTCTATTCTCTTTACTAATATTAAAAAAAAACATACATACAGCCGAACCTCCTCCTTTTTGGAATTAGGTTAACAAACGGCTAAAGTTTGTGAATTGTGAGCTTAAGGGTTTGAGTTTGTGACGTTGTAGGGGGTAATCTCTGAGTCTACTAAACTAATTTTGATAATTCTTTCATTTATAGAAAGCTACAGTGATCTTGAGTGAAATAGGGTACTTTATATCCCGGAATTCTCGAGGGAACTTTGTGAGGTTGTAATCTCTGGATCTACTGAACCGACTTTGAAAATTCTTTCAGTTATAGGTAGCTACATACCTAGCTACAAGCTACCTTAGTGACATAGGGTACCTACTTTTAACCCGGAATTCCCACGGGATCTCCGAAATTACCACGAGTGAAACCGCGGGGGACAGTTAGTTTTAAATAAAGCTATTTCCGGTTTTTTGCTCCTTCTGTAAAATTGATTCAGCTGCAACATCCATCAAGTCTTCGAAACATTAAATTAAGAAAATCGTTGAACTATGGAGGGTTTGTCTATACTAATATTATAAAGAGGTAAAATTTGTGAGTTTGTGGTGTTGTAGGGGGTTATCTCTGGATCCTCTAAATGTCATAGGCTATATTGTAGTCCGGAATTCCCGCTAGAACTCCGAAATTGCTGCGGGTGAACAGCTATAAGTTATAAAAATAATTCAATTATTATACAAGAAAAAAATCTTTTAGGGTTTCGAAACTCTAGTGATTTTGTCATAATTATTCTCTGGATCTTCTGAACCGATTTTGAAAATTCTTTTACCAATAAAAAGCCACGTTATTTGTGAGTGTCATAGGCTGTTTATTATAACCTAGAATTCCCTAGAAAAACCGCGGGGGACAGTTAGTATAAAATAAAGCGATTTCCTCCTGTTAAATTGATTCAGCTTTTGTTTTACTGTAGGTGAGCCGAGTTTCAACCATTGGAGTTTTTGAGTTTCTTCGAGAACTCTATTTTACTGGAATAAGATATACATCTATATATATACAAAAATGAATTCCTATTTCCCTTGGTCTCGGCATCACGCGCATCTCGAAACGGCTGGACCAATTTCGCTAAATCTATTTTTTTTGTGTTTGTTAATGTAAGAAGAAGGTTTTTTAAAATAAGATAAATCTTTGTATAATAATTACAAGGGAGAGCGTTAATATCTGCAACACAGTTTTAAACTAAAGCAGTCATTAACGTTCTATACCATTTTTTGTACTTACATCTTGCTTTTTATTCCAATAAAAGAATATATTATTATTATTCCTGCGATAATTCCTACAATCACGCGGGTGAATCTCCAAAACAGTTGGACCGATTTTGACGAGACGATTGACGATTTTGACGATTAAAATTCTCAATAGTGCAAAGCGAGCTCTAAAATACTTCCATAGTAAATTTGAATACGAAAATATCACCGTGTAGCTAGCTTATCATGTGTTATAAGTAAAACAACGGCAAATATTGTCCATATGGAACACAAAATAATGTAGAAACCCTAACAATAACATATAGGCTCTTCTATGTTTTAGCTGTTAATAAAGATCGAGGGACCCACAGGCAGCATCTGGAGCACGGGCGAGGGAGATCGGAGCGCGGTCTGCTCGAGTACTGATAAGGCTATTAAAAGTTACGCTCACAGACCACACCGGCTGGATTATACTGATACCACCTACTGATACTAAAGAAAATCGTTTGCGGAAAAACAAGGTGAAGCACAACGAAGAAGAGATTGTAGGTAATAACAGCAGCGCATCTAAAACGTTTATAGCCGCTGTGCCGTAATAACGCTGCCAAAACAAAAGCAGTTCGATATTGTTTGCTGTCAGGCGGTTCACTGATTCAGATTTTATGCAGGTAAAATACTTTTTCCTTTATTTTTATAACGTGAGAGAAGTCTACTAGGTCTACTAACAAATCACAATTTAAACTGTAGTTTCTTTTTTTATATTGTACACATAAATTCTACTAATATTATAAACGCGAAAGTTTGTAAGTATGGATGGATGTTTGTTACTCTTTCACGCAAAAACTACTGGATGGATTTAAATGAAACTTTACAATAATATAGGTTATACATCAGATTAACACATAGGACAACAACACTTAACACTTTTTATCCCGGAATTCCCGTGGGAACTCTGAAATTAACGCGGGTGAAACCGCCGGGCACAACTAGTATGTTAATAAAAATAATTGAGAACTAATATAAATTCAGTTTGAAATTGGATACTAACTGGGCGTATAAAAATCATTACATTATACGAACAATACAGTTTCGGAAGGGAATTTTGTTCCAAGCAATTATACTGAATAGTGCTCACTTCAGCGATGGTAGAAATTCGCGTATAAATCGCGTCACAGACCACAAACAAAAACGTGCATGTGGACCGGCGCCCATTATTTTCGACTGCATAATCGCTTCGTCCGACGCGACGCCCGCATCGTTTCCATCGCTATTTTATTTCCTTCCACCGTAGTTATGTTCCGACTAGGTGTAGCCTTTACAGTACAGGGTTTCCAGGAGAATTAAAACCTTGTTTAATTACGTTTAAGGTTTAGTTCCGATTATTAATGCAACCAGCTGGACCGGCGACATATATCAAAGTTATTTAAACTAGCTTACTACATTTCTGACACAATATGTACTCGCCATAACAAGATTAAAGTTGAATAAGATCTAAAAGGAATACATTTATAAAAAAACTGTTACGAAAAAAAAGAAGTGCTGCAATAAGACCGCCATTTGCATCCTATTTTTTTTTAAATATTGATTTATTTGTTTTTTTATGTGCAATAATGGATTAAATAAATAAAATAAATAATGAGTAATGCATGTAAGTAATGCAACAAACATTAGAAAATTGGCAAAACGAAACTGAGGTTTCTACCTCAAGAGTATAGAATGGAGCAATCAGGGTGTACTGTGACACAGCAATTTGGACGGTACCTACGCCCGCGCCGCGCTGTCTCTACATATTATTTTGATTGCGCTGCGCTGCTTTTGTGTTGATCGTTGTTTGCAGGGCCGCTTCCTTTGCTGATATAATACATACAGCTTGTACAGTTCTCTGCGGATTCGCCGAGTCGATTATGGAATTCCCTCAGGAACTCTTTGTATTCAAATAAATGTAAGCTATGTCATATTGTTTCAAGAGCTAACTTACTCGTAACTGTAAAGTAAACAGGTATTCCGCGTGGATCTAACCACGCAAACAACATATATGTCATAACAAATATCAGTAGTGTTAAAATGTTCCTTATAGAGTATTGCGATTGAAAATGTGAAATAGAATAGACACTGCGATAATTCATGTAAGGTTCATGTGAGTGCGGCAACCTGAAATATATGGAATGATCCACGCACCGGAAATTAAACCGCATACGCTACGAGTGCGCCTCGGATCTGATGTTTGCTATTATTTGACAATCACTCGAGACATTATTAAATTGGTCGGTTACGTTATTAAGGGTTAATAAATAATAATCGTCATTATATATGTAGATGGTTACAAAACTTGAATTAAAATAAATACGTATGTTAATTCACGATCTTATTAAAAACGAGTATCCGTAAACAAACATCATTATAGAGGTACATTTGATCCAAAATTAATTGCATACAAATCAGATTAATAAATTGGAGCGCTTTATTGTCAAGTCTATTTACGAAATAAAATGACAATTATTAGTTAAAATATTGTATTGTGAAATGGCTGTTTGTAGTTTTCATGTGATATTTTCATTACTATTTGCAGTATTGATTGGTTCGCATCAATCGCGACGTGCAAATATTTGGCTCGCGCGCGCTAACCGGCTGCCTCGTGATTTACGCGTGCAGCAACGCTGCGTTATGGAATTACGATTGCTTATTAAAAATTCACTACCTATACGGAACGGAACAATAACAAACTGATCTTTATATATGTCGGCGTGAGGGTAGTTTCGTTAAAAATAACGTTTCCCGCCGACGAATAGTAGTCGTAACCCGTTCTTTCCCTCGCTCCACTCCATTGCCCGACTCGTCTTTGTTAGAACTTGATATAAAACGCGTGTATGCGTAAGCCACGATTCATTGTTACTTTGTGTTCGGTTCAGAGCAGTTATAGTGTCGTATCAATCTAGTGTGGCTATAGTTATTACGTGTGCTGTGTCATCTAATTGTTACCATGAGGTTTGCTTAAGTCGGGAGCACGGGCAGTGGAGGTGAGCGTTCATGCATTGTAAAGGGTTCCCATTAACCTACCCTACCCTACCCTACCCTACACCTGGGTCGCAAGTCTCAGGCACTGCTCCGTGTTCCCTACGGATATCTGGTATGCTGTATAATCTATAACTATGTTGGTGCAATTGCTTATTATAGTTCTTTGTTCCTTCTACATGTGTCGCTCAGCATTAGCCTGCCTGCCTTATCATCATTATCCGTCATACTATATCGACATTCAGTTAGCCGTTTAGCTATCTGATCTATTACTATTGATCTCTTATTTCCCTACAAATACATAAACTCACATCGAAATATGTTACCTTGCAATGATATTTAATATAATTTTAAACTATTTTTATAACCCTACCATCCGATTATGGCTTTTGGCAAAAAAAACCTTGATATACATATGTATATGAAGGTTAAAAGCTATTGCGTCGGTCGTTTGTAAGAGACTAGTATAATATTATATTATCTGTGGTACGAGTATGACAAGGCACAAAAACACTGTGAATATTTGACTATGGTCTAAAGTCTAGATTTTTGTGCACGCTCGTGTGTAATCTTTGTCCATATACGTAAAGTCACCGTATTTATGTATTAAAAATTAAAATTGTATCGTATAAACTTTTGCACATTATTCGACACAAGTTTTTCTTATAGCACCGCATAAAGATGGGGTAAAATATACGAGTGTACATGCGAGTATATGGGATATTAGAATAATAAGTATAATATAGCAGAGGCACACAAGTCACATCTCATTTCTCGTGAGGCGCTCTGGGGCGGGCGGACGAGGGCGGGCGGCGGCGGGTAAATCAGCACACAGCGGGGCGCCTCCTGTGCGCGACGCCACCTCACTACTATGATTTTACTTATCACAAAAATATCTAATCCTTGATTTCTGTCATTGTAAATTATTATCGAAAATAGTCTACTAAGTGCTAATAAGTACATATTGTGAGATGCAAATTATGGCAGATTTCTGCAAAAAAAAACTTTTGTACGAGTGTATTATCAAAAAGTCCCTAAAAGCCACAAGCGGCGGTGGTCGTAATGTTGACTATAATGTATGCTAATGAGGGCCGGGCGGTGCTGGCGGACGTGACGTCACGCGCCGGGGCACAGCCGCTGCTGTCCGCGCGCCTAACGAGCGGGTGTGCATTTATTTTCAATATTATGTAAGTTACTAGTTACTTCAATACCAATGCAAATGTTCATAAAATACGGCTATTTTAGCGTGAACGCTTGCAGGATAAATCGGTAATAAACTTTACCGGCCGCACTCATATAAGAGTTGTTTTAATGACTACTTAATTTTAAGTAAAGATTATTAAAAATCGCATTAATTTAGTTACATACCAATGAACATTAATGAGCGTCTCTGAGTGCGGCAGATTTGTTTTTAAAATCGTTACTTAAAATTAAGTAATCTTTAAAATAACTCTGAGTGCGGCCGTTAATTATTTGTAAAATGTATAGATATAAATAACGAAAATACCTATTATGACATTTAATTTGAAATAAGAGAAAATCTTAAATATATCATAATATATTCGTAACATATAAACAATACTTAAGCTGCGGATACAATATACGTACACACCTAATATCTACTTATATATCAGTTTAAGAAAATGGCGAAACCATTCTCGATAATAAAAACAACGCGGGTGTTACAAAAATAAGAAAAGTTAACAACAGCCGCCCAGCCCAGGAGGCGCCGCCGCGCGCCGCGCGCCGCGCGCCCTGGCGTGGGAGGGCGCCGCGCCGCGCGGATCGTTGCGATTTGAGTGGAGCCGGTGCGGGCCCGGTTTATTATCATTCCGGGAGGATGTTCAGCTACTTTTATTTGTTTTTTTAGCCCTTCATATTTTGATGTTCTCATTAGATGTATCAAGGAGATATAAGAAATAAAAAATCACAAAAATAATAGATTTAAAAAAATTTCATCCTTTTCAATTAACGTTTCTTTCTTGGAAACAAAATAGCTACTGAATGGTGATGGCGAATAGGCATACCAATCGAATAACGCGACACGCGTGCATTCGCTACCACATCCACCAGTCATCAAAGAGTAAGTATATAACCACTCGCATTTTGTTATGTGTGTAAAAATATATGTGTATGTCAGTGTTACGTGACGCTTACTACAAAACGAATTAATCCGGTCATCTCAGACCTCAGTCTCAGACACATACGTATACTACTCGTTCGACACACGTCACATTTTGTTTTTTGTCAGATACGAATCATCCATCAAGTTGTCGTCTGATTTATGACGTCAGTGTATTGGGACGACACGAGCTGAGCCTAGTCGCGATGACGGCGCGATTAAGAGTCGGAGGGTCGTCGGGGAGGAGACCGAGAGACGCGACTGGAAAGCGATTTGAAGCGCTCGTCGCGTTGCCGCTTACTCTAAGTACGATAGCAACTTATAATATTGTTTTCGAAGCTAAATATCCTCTGCAGGTGCGACTTAAGGGTAATTGCATGCTTTGGATGACTAAACCGTGACGGAAACGCCATAGCTCTTCGCATATATACAATACCATAATCCATTTAGGTCCCTACTGTTTCCGCTCAGTTTATTGGCAAAAAATCTACAAAAAAATTTGGTCATCGTACCGTTGCTTAACCCCGATAAATAGGGATGTGGACTACTTTTGAAAATCAAAATTCTAATTAGTCCGTCAGTTAGAAAATAAAAAAATAATAGACACGTATTTTTTGCTTTTTCAAATAAATTAAAATATACAGAGATAAAGCGCATTAAAGTTTAGGATGAGGAGGTCGTGACGTCATTAACCGCAAAACCGCCATACAAACTGTCAGAATAGTGACGTCAAGCGAAATTTCAACTCAATATATCGCCGTTATTATTTGATTACGTAAAAAAAGAAAAAATACGTGTCCAATATTTTTTAATAATCTACAAGACGGACTCAAAAATAAAAATTTGTCCACATGCCCATTGATTTTATTACGACACACAAGACTTTATTACGATTTAATTACAGATATATAATTTTCAGATTTTTCACTGTAATTATAGTATAAGACTTGCCAAATTTCATAGTCCTAGATCAACGGAAAGTACGGATAAATTTTGATTCCCTTGGGAGTGTCGAAATATACGTTTTTTGCGGCCGTATCTTTATGGTTTATATGGTTACCTATATGGTTCGAATTTTGGAAAATTAAATGGCAAAGTAATAATCTAACTTTTTAAGAAAATACCACATGGTGTTTTATTTTTCTTACAAAGATATTGGTTACCTATCTGTTTTTCTTGTTTAATTGATATTCTATTTTACTATTATATTTATATCCAAAGGTCGATGAAAATATCTGAGAAAATATCTACGTATAAGTTCCTCAACGAAGCTCGTGGCAGGAGTTAACTGGAAGAAATCGTCATGTGTCACGCCAAAAAGAAAACTGTATTCCATGACAATCGAGACGTTTGGTTTCGACTTAGTTCGGAAATTATCTTAAAGCTCTGGCCGCCATATTTGTTTACATATGAATTACATTGTCCGATTTCTGCTATTTTGTAATGGAGATTCAAGGAATGGAAACTGCACCACATACAAATTTAGGAAAGTAATTGAATTAGTAAAATTTTATATTTTGATAAGACGAATGAAGGCGCGAACTATATTCCTGACAGGGGTCCTCGTTTTTTAACCGACTTCCCAAAAATGGAGGAGGTTCTCAATTCGACGCGTATGTGGTTTTTTTTTTAATGTTTGTTACCTCATAACTTTCGACTGGGTGAACTGATTTTGATGATTATTTTTTTATTCGAAAGCTGGTGCTTCCCATTGGGTCCCATTGTCATAAAATCAGGACCTGATGATGGGATCTTGGAGAAATCGAGAGAACTCTTCAAAAATTATAGGCACACCTATAGCGATTTAGGTATTTTTTATAGTAAATCGTTCATTTGCTTTCGGAAAGCAATATTTGTAGAAGTGGAACTGATGATGAAGACCACAGATGGTCATTGGAACTACTCAACAATAATACGTATTTCACGGATTCCGATTGGAGCGATTTGGAAAATTGTTTTTTTGTTTGAAAGGGGATAATTCCAAATTGGTCCCATTGTCACCATGTCAGGATCTGATGATGGGATCTTGGAGAAATCGAGGGAACTCTTCAAAATTTACAGGCACACTTATGGCGATTTGGGTGTTTTTATAGTAAATCGTTTATTTGCTTTCGGAAAACAAAATTTGAAGAAGTGGAACTGATGATGAAGACCACAGATGGTCTTCGGAACCACTCAATAATAGGTATTTCTCAGGTTCCAATTCGTTAACTTTAATGTGGTTTCTAAACAATTTATGCTCGTCACAATGTATATGGTGAAGTGGAACTGATGGTGATGTACCAGGAGAACTCAACAATTAACGTCCCTGCATCGAGAAAAGCAATTTATTGTAAAAGGTGATGAGCAGTTGACATTAGGCTATGGTAACTTAGATAAATTACAAACCAGCCCACTTAAAAGCGAGAAATAAACAAAATTTTAATAAAAAAAATTAAAACCGACTTCCAAAACACAAAACTAAAAAGCTAAAAATAACAAAATACCAATTTAATCCAAAAGACAAAAATACACGTAATCTTATTATTGGTTTGTGCTACCATTCATCAGTTTGAAGTCGGTGACAAACCAAATATGGAGTAGATGTTTAGATGGGGCTAAGTCGACTCCCGCCACCAGCTCTTCTTGAGCAGAACAACCCAAGTGGGCAGACACCAGCGGGCTTGTCACCGAATTCAAACCGATCAGTGGTAGCACAAACCATTAATAAGATTACGTGTATTTTTGTCTTTTGGATTAAATCGGTATTTTGTTATTTTTGGCTTTTTAGTTTTGTGTTTTGGATGTCAGTTTTAATTTTTTTGTTAAAATTTTGTTTTTTATTTGACGGGTACAAGCACCTTGACACGTAAAAGCTGATTGAAATGAGCCATGGGCGCAGCATAGCACAGCGCAACGAGTATGTTGCGATACGTATACAGCGACGTACATACCAAGCGAACGGGACAGTGCTCACAGCCGTGCAAGGCATTCACTCGTCACAAGAGTCCTAACGAGAACCGACTGCCAAGGCAGGCTGCTTCGTTTCTGGAGATACACCGCGCACCGACCGGCCCTCCCTACTGCATTTATTCATGTCGTTACCGCTAACGATAATTTTATCGTGTGCTCATTTACCGGCGCCAGGCTCGTGGCCATCAGTCAGCGCGTCCAAATCGACAATTTGTACAATACTAAAAACTTTATTGCGACATAATTGACCCCGTTTTATACCACATTTTATAGTATTGTTTCTTTTACAACTGCACAACAACATTTCATGCTTCTTAGATAAGTATTTGTTGCTTTAAGTTGATACAATTTAAAAATAATGTTACATGTCAGCGATTAAAGAGGTAGTAGTATAGTGTGGATATTTATGTATTTACTTATATGTAGAGACATAACAAAATGTCGGTATGTAAAGAGCTTCGTTTACGCTTCATAGATCATGAACCGATGGCTCTATGGTTTATGATATACGGGTCTCTAATATGTTATACCTGAGTATGATTGTAGTTCAGAACTTATTTACTGGAAGAACAAAAGGTTTCGTCTTGGCAGTTCTGTATCTATTGACCTATTTCCTTTTTACGGTTGCCAATGAAAATCACCGTCGTGGGTCTGGTACCGCGGTATATGCTGAGTAATATCAATTTTGATACCTTGTTTATTTTAAATTAAATAGTTTAATCACACAATTCTTATGGCACGTGAATAATTGAATTCATGTTACCGTCAGATGGATTTCCTTAGAAACTAGTATTGTTTAAGAGTGTCTAAATTTTTAAGTATTTAAACTTCTCTTCTAAAATCATACATATCACACCGAACGCATGTACAGTTTATATTATTTTTGCCGAAATTTAGGCCATTTAAGTGCATTACGTACAATTCGTAAATTGTCCAATCGTCGTCTGTTTTCCCTTTGAAAGGACCCATAAAAATTATCAAAGCATCAATCTAATTGAATAGCGAAGTAACGGCTAAGCACACGACCAGTCACTAGAGGATGAGGGTGCAGGAGTAGTGTGGTAGCGATCGGTAGTCGGAGCAGCTTGGGGCGCGGTGGAAGCGCAGCGTCTGCGCCATAATTGCACAAACTTTCATGTGCTTCGCATACATTTTCATAATTAAAGGGACAGTTCGCACCAACTGGCGAAACGGTTGATCGTTATTTACAGGCAAAGCTATTACCTCAATAACATCGTAGTTTATCCTGTTGTAACTTTTGGTAATAGCCTTAAAGTTTGAGCGGAATTTAACGAGGTTTAACAAATGTCCTGTATCAATTATGGCGGCCATGGGACACATTATTTCAAAACTTAAGGCTTTTTCAAACTTTGTATTTGTAATACCTTAGACATTTTATAATAAATATTAATTATAAATAAATATGCTATTACATAAAAAGAATAAATATAAGATGTAAAAAAACGTCACTAACCGCTATAAGCCGCCATACAAATTGCACCGGTTAGTGACGTCACGCGAGATTTCAACTCAATGTAATCGCCGATATTTTTTGATTTCGTAAAAAAAGAAAAAAATACGTGTCTAATATTTTCTAAGAGACGGACTAAAAAAAATTTGTCAACAGGTCCATTTTGGCATATACATACAGATAATTAAAGGGTAGTAGAGAATAATACAAAAGTCATATGATAAACTGAAAAATGTTGAAAAACATACTCTTGGAAATAATAGTACATTGTTATCCTAGGGGTGAAAGTAACTTATTTAGTCCCGAGACGGGGTTTGGCCTATAGATCGAGGGACTAAATAAGTCTTTCTCCCGAGGGTAACACTGTGCTTTTCATTACGAATGCAAGGAAAGTCAAAATAAAAATAGGAATTAGCTAAAGAAAAAATGAGTGAAGATCGGATAGTCGCTTGACACTTTCCCACCTATTTCTTTTTCTTTGGCCGGCTAGCTATTCAGCCAGTATTTTTTATTTACATTGTGGCGACCTAAAAAAAATATTTTCTTTAATTATTAAGTATTAATTAAAGAAAATAAAAAAATATAAATAGGAATTAGCTTAAGAAAAAAGTGAGTGAATTTTATTTTAATTAACCCTTTCAGACCTGAATTATTTTTTTTCATCCGATGGATTTGGTAAATTCCATGCATCTAAAGTATAGTAAGGAGACTGTAAAAAAAAATAAGGAAAAAATCTAAGCCTTAAACTTTTCGGGAAAAACTAGTTTTTCTTAATGTGCACAAATGCGGACACCCGTCCTTCATAGTAATAAGAATAAGGTTTCTCAAGTTGTTCTGAAATGAAATAATATTTACTTAGGAACATTTTTATTACAAAATTTAAAATGAATTAATGAGTGTGAGTTATGTGTGGAAAGCTAGGAAACAATTCTTGTCTTTGGTTAGACATAGATGTACTTGGCACTTTATGCATTTGACACGGGATTTTCCCTTGCATCCCACCATTTTACACCTAGTCCCAGTTCCATCGTCATGTGCAGGGAAATGCCCAACACCATCACGAGCTATTTCAGCTGCAGGGCGAATCTCTCCTGGCCTTCTTGGTATAATTTGCATCATTGGGCTACTGCTGCTACTTGGTCTACCTCTTTTGGCGATAGAAAATTTATCTTGTAGCACCAAACTGTTAGCCAACCGTTGACGAAAGTGAAGCAAAGTAAGTCGTTGCTTTTTTGGAGTGCCTAATAAGTCGTTATCTATTTGGTATTCTCGATAAGCCTGAACAACTGCCAGATCTGATGCATGAAATATCATACGCAGAGTCCATTTTTTTGATTTTATAAATGTTCTATAATAGCTCATAAGTTGATCTAATAAATCAACGCCACCCATTGCGTGATTATAGCGCTTTACGACCTCAGGTCGCTCAACCTCAATATATCGCTTCTCTTTTTTACACCATCTCTTTACCATATCTTTGTCACCTATACCAACAAAGTTGGAGGCCAGATGGGTAATCTTATTGTCGACCCACTTGACAACGGTTATATCTCCGTCTCTGCTACATACTTCTTGAGAGAAACCCCTAGGCTTTTTATTCGTTTCCTTGTCACTTATAAACGGTGGCTTGACAAATCTGTTAACACGAGCTGTGCATGCGGCCATTATGCCTTTTTGTTTTAGGATTTGTAGTAAATGGTATGATGAAAAATAATTGTCAAAGTAAAGCTCATGACCCTGGCTTTCTCCGATTCTCTTTGCGAGATGTACAACTATCGAGGCACCGTAGCCAATCTTTTTTGCAATATTACTATCGAGTTCTGGAGAGGAGGTCTGGTAAAGAATAAAATCATAGGCCTGGCCATGTTTACCACATAAAAAAAAGATTTTGAGACCCCATGGGCAAGGCTTTCCTTTTATATATTGTTTGGCTACATGTTTTCCAGTGAAAGGAACCATCTGTTCATCAACGCAAAGTTGTTGTTCAAGTGGTAACTCTAAGCATCGATTCCTGACAGCATCATAAATGGGTCTCACTTTGTAAAATACGTCTTTGCAATCAGCTGGTATTTTGGTGTTGTCCACAAGATGTAAATTATTCCGTAATTCAAAAAAGCGGTCCCT
Organism: Zygaena filipendulae; assembly: GCA_907165275.2. NCBI lineage: Eukaryota > Metazoa > Arthropoda > Insecta > Lepidoptera > Zygaenidae > Zygaena > Zygaena filipendulae. The sequence goes on from OU015649.1 coordinate 9,879,306, forward strand.
TGTCATATTAGCTGTGAACAGTGGAATGCTAATGTTTGTCTCCCAGTACATTTTCAAACACGGATAACTAAATACACCAGTGGCTAAATGTAAACCAAATAAAACTTCTAACTCCCCTGTATAAGTAGGTTTGAATTTATGCTTGTTTGACTGAGCGGCATATAAGTTAGTCATTTCTGCCATTACACTAAACAATTGTTTTGGGACATACCTATAATAATAATCTATTGGAGCTTTGATAATCGGATCTACATATATTTGAGGAAGCCAAGCTGATGGTATAGTATTCACCAATTCTCGGTGTCTCCATGCAATCTTCTGTTTTGGTGTGAGGTTTTGTAAAATATCTTCAACTGCAGAAGGTATTTCTGGTTGAGTCTCCGCCATTTCAAAGGAGTTGACTGGATCTTCTAGTTCTTGATCAGCGGTGCCGTCATACAAATCACTAGGTCCTTCTTCGTCATCAGATTCTGGTGGAAATAATTCCCTTTCATTTTGGCTAATTACATCTGCGCCAACTCTAGCAGGTAATGGTGCTGGACGAATTGATTCTTCATTATTATCTTCATCATCAGAAGATAACAACAAGTCAGAAAGATTTCCATCATCTAGTGCTTGTACCGCCTCTGGTGAGAACATGTTGGTGTTTTTTCATCTGAAAATTTAAGTAAATAACATTATAATTAATAGTACACACTTATTTTAGTAACATAAATAGTAAAATAGTAAAAATATAACTAAAACATTTTTTCGCAAAAAACCGTTAACAATGAGAAAAAACTCAGTTGAGTCCTGATGGGAACAATTGAGCACAAAAATAAAAATCTAGATTACCAGTATAAAATGATAACAAAATACACAAACATTACGTAACACATAATCTCAATAATATAAGATATCTGCTCATTATTTTTTCAGACGATTTCTTGCACTAATTTATATTTTTTAGAAATAAAATAAAGAGCTCACCTGCACAGTTCAAATCACGCTCGGGCACTGGTCGCAACTTGTCGATAATTGCTGGAATATGCTAAGAGATGGCGTTAGCATTACTGAATTTGGTAGTTTATTTATGTGAACAAATGAATACAGCCGTTTTCAATCGGAAAGCTTGCGAGTTTGATATTTATTTTTCCATTTCTATCTTATGTCTACAATTGTGCACGCCAGTTTTGAAAGGGTTAATACCTACTTAAACTTTACGTTATTTCAATTTTACATCGCGCTGGCTGTATAGAAAGTTGAAACATGGTTCAATAGAAATGTGAAAATAGACCTAGTTTTTTTTTAATAATTTGACAGTTGTCAGTTGAAAGCGATTCTCCCTAGGGCTGAAAAGGGTTACTTTCAACCCGCTTCTCAGGCAACTTCAGACCTACTTTCCGAGTATGAGTAATGAAAAATTCATTAAATATTATCTATTTATTAAATATGAAATAATAATAATCGTTATTTCTATCAATAATTTCTGGCCGAAACCGAATTAATGCCGAAAGTAGATTTTTAGCCGAAACTAGCCGAAACCGAAATTTCGGTCGGCCACTAACTATTATGGTAATCTCTACTAATATTATAATCTATACTAGTATTATAAAGAGCAAAAGTTTGTGAGTTTTTGAGTTTGTGACGTTGTAAGGGGTAATCTCTGGATCTACTGAACCGATTTTAAAAATTCTTTCACTTATAGGAAGCTGCAGTGACCCTGAGTGTCATAGGGTACTTTTTGTTCCGGAATTCCCGCGGGAACTCCGAATTTCCCGCGGGTAAAACCACGAGGGGTACAACTATCTCTAGATCTGCTGAATCGATTTTGAAAATTCTTTCACTTATAGGGAGCTATAGTGATCCAGAGTGATACAGGGTACTTTTATCCCAGAATTCCCTCGGGAACTCCGGAGTTTGTGAGTTCGTGAGTTTGTAAGGGGTAATCTCTGGATCTACTGAACCGATTTTAAAAATTCTTTCACTTATAGGAAGTTACAGTGATCCTGAGTGTCTTAGGGTACTTTTTATTTCGGAATTCCCGCGGGAACTCCGAACTTCCCGCGGGTAATTGTGCATGCCAAATTTCATCCAAATCCGTTCAGCCGTTTTTTGCGTGATTGAATAAACGTATGCGAGGATAAGAGCTCGAAAGCGTATTTTCATCCGACTTGCTTCAAATTTATCGTCCCTGCTCAGCTCCTATGTGTCACAGGGTTATGTTATATAGCCTATAACCTGCCCAGGAGTATGGACTACAATCGTACCAAGTTTGGTTAAAATCCCTTCAGTAGCTCCAGTAGAATCAAAATCCATGCGTGCACATACAGACAGAGAAAAAATTTACTGATTGGTATCAGTATCGATCACCATTCATCCTCCAATATTAATTTTGAATATACTATATTCAATGTACAGAATTGACCTCTCTACAGTTTTATTATAAGTATAGAAGATTTATTCTTTATTGCACAGTATGTAGAAATGGCGAACTTAATGCCTAGCGGAATATTAGTATAGATGTAGAGTTATAGACGCAGGTACCGCGAGCTATAGGCCGCTACATGTCTACATGCCTATTTACATCTCCATCTCGGGTTCGGACCTTTGCGCCCGTGGCCTAGGACGCCTCCAATTGCCTCAATACCGCTAATGAGTAGCAATCGCGATCTGGCCACGGGCAGCCAGCTTCGCGGCGTTGGCGCGGTCACGCCAAGTTCGGCGCGCACCAGCTATGCTCCCACAACGTTCGGCCGGCGGCCCCTCGTGCAACTTCTAAATTGAATGCGCTCGAGAAAACTTCCACCTTTGAGAAAATTCCAAACGCTCCGACGTGCTCCCGATGTAAACTCGCAATAACCAGATACGTAACCGCAGGAATTGCCAATCTATTTCTATAATATTGTTGTTACCTAACATGAAACGGCAACCAAGTGAGGGCCAACTATTTTATAGGTTGTTTCATTGATAACTTATAGTCAGCAGGTAAGTCATGTATAAACTAGTTTCATACAGAATAGGTATTTTTATGTCTTAAAGACATCATTAGAAAAAGATACATTCGAAAAATTTGGACCGACCCGAATGTGAGAATTTGTTCGTTACGCTGCCCATCCGATCAGGTAAACATCACAAAACAAAAAATATACTTAACATTTATAAACGGCAGAATGAAGTTACATTAAGTATTACAAATGCATTTACCCGGTGACTACGCTACGGTATTACATCCACCAATAGTTTTCGCAATCCATATAGTGATACATAATTCACATCTATCCGGCCACTGAACTCATTGAGCAATCTACTTAGCCTGGCTACAGGAGAATTAATGCCGAGTACAGTCCTACTAAAAGGGGGTACAAGTGGGTAAATGGCAGCTTGTTGATATATCACATTGCCACGGATACAGAGGACATAGGTTCTTTATCCCGCGTTAGTATCGGAATTCCCGCGGGAACTCCGATATTAACGCGGGTGAAACCGCTAGTACCATAATAATTCCAATTACGTCTTCACGTGATAGTGAAAATGTGGAAGCTTGGTTTATACATAGCACTTCAAGATAGGCACTAAACGTTAATATGTAAGTCACAACTCACAGTGATAGGTATTACGGTGGCATTGAAAACATAAAATTACTTAAATTTTACAAAAAATATAATTAGCTCTTGCGCTGCAGTTTGTATTTCACATTGCATAATTAGCAGTCGATTATAAGGTATTTACTCAAATATTAAAAAAAAAACGCGCTTAGAGATAACAAAAGTTTACGATTACGCCCTTGTGATGGTGAGTTCACACCTAATTTTCCTGGAACAAGGTAGCGGTAAGAAATAAAGTTAAAATTAAGACGCGAGTTTATGGGGCGTTACGGGGTAGAGGACGCAAGTAAGTCGGGCGTAGGGGGTAGCGCGGTGGGGCACGGTGGGGGCCGTGCGGGGGGCATTCGAATTCACCGCGCGAGCTACGCCGTAGATAGCGGCAGGCGGAACACGTACTTCACTTCCACTAACTCCAACTATTGACAATATTAATGCACGCTTAGCAGGGCCAAGCGACGTCGTGCAATGCCTACAGAATATTCTAAAACACACATTTTGTAAGATTTTCTAACAAAAGTGTTGCAATTTAAACACATAAATATTGTACCTATTAAAGATGTAATTTTACGGTAGCACTCAGGGTAGTTTTAATGATTATCTAGTTAATTATTATTAAAATTAAGTAATCATTAAAAAGACGCTGAGTACCGCTGTTAAAGACGAAACTTTAAATGTTTTTTACAGTAGTACTGTTATGTTATGTTATAGCAAAAATGTTAAAAACACGTTGAATAGATAAATTGTCTAGCAAGTACAGTATATAGTAAGTAAAGTATTATATAAAGAAGGAGAGCCAAGTTCAATACAAAAATTATGCTTGGCTGTGGGCTTCGCCGCAAAAAGAATGGAAATCTAAATAAGTGCCAAGTTCTATGCAAAAACAAAATATGTATTTATAGGAACAAACAACATTATGAACAAGTTTTAAAGTCTATTTTTTTGCTTTATTGGATACCTATAACAATTGCTGTTATTTAAAAATGTGAGATCTTAAAGTAGGTTAGCTTTGACTTGGCCTACTAGATTTTCTTCTGTTCTGTGCATGTGGTGCCGCGCGGCGGCGACAACACACCGTTGGCCGGTTGTTTAGCGCGTATTACAAGTTTTTTGTATGGGGACACCACTTAATTTTTGACTTTTTTATTTTTAGATTTTTTCCTACGCTTACACACAATTACCGAGCTGGATTCCAAATTTCAACCTTCTAGGTCATCTGGAAGTAGGTTAGATTTAGGTACTATATGTCAGTCAGTCAGTCAGTGCTAAAATTTACGACTTTTTGACCTTCATAATATCTTTATTACCGTTTGAGCTAGCTTTATGAAATTTGGGCTTCTACATGTCATTTTGGATATAATTAAACACACGTAGTTTACGTTAAAGAGGTTTTGAGTTGTAGAAGGGTCAAAAGTAGCACCAAGTGGTTCGTGTAATATTACACTCGACGCTGGTTAGCCAGTTCCTTTGCTTGAACTTGGCTTGACACGCTGCCGCGTGTCTAGACTATCAACATTCGCCCTAACTTTGCAAGGTCTAACTTCACAAACTCTACACCTTAGTCACAATATGTGGCTTTACCATTTCGTTACATTCACATGGGGGTAAGGTGAAAAATTTATCCAATGTTCATTAATTTTCTGTTGTACAACTTGTACAATGTACATACAATAGTTCTTGTAGTAACGAAACGGCCAAGTTACATATTGTAACTATAACTAAGGGGTAGAGTATTTGAAGTTAAGTCTTGTAGAGTTAGGGCGTGTAGAGTTAGGATCTTGGCTCTACATGAGATCTGACAACTTTTCGACAGTGCCAGTTATATGGTCTTGTCTTGGCAATATTTTACATGAAAATGTTTTAGTCGGAATTAACATTTTTTTGTAGGTTGCTTGTGAAACAATATTTTTTTATTATTTATAATAATAACAAGGAGTCCCTTTATCAATTTTCAGACCTACAGCTCAATGTTCAGATCTCTAGCGTGAAAATTGCGGAAGTTTCATACAAACTTCCATCCCCTAGTTTAAGGGGCTGGAGGATAAAAGTTACAAGTTTTATAATTTTTTTGTTATTTGTGTACTAATACATACAAAATTTTAGCTTTTCAGGGCATTAAGAAATACTCTAAGAATTTTGATGAATGATCAGTGAGTCAGTGAAGAAATCAGGTTTTTTAGATATAAATAAATCTACAGTATAAGAGTTATGCAAATAAAAGTTTATATGTTTAAATGTTTTATGTTTATATGTTTTATGTTTATTAAATTATATTATAATAATTAATCCCTAATAGTGTGTAACAAACAGACAGACAGACACGCAAACTTACTTTCGCATTTAGAATATATTAGTCACTGCACCAGTGGCTGATACTTTATTTCATATTATAATAGGCACAGCGCATAGCATTAAAATTACTATTTAAGTAATCTGTGGTTACCGGTGCTGGTTGCAAATAGAGTTATAATTATTTTGTAAGCTAGATTAAGTGATATTTTGTGTGTAACTGTATGGTGACCCAAATAAATGAAAAAAAATAAAATAAAAATAAGTCCGCTTTTTCAGCATATCCCGAGAATTTTGTTTATCTAGTATAATCCAAACCCAAGTTATAAGGGTTCAAAAAAACGACGAAGCGCTTCGAGAAATGGTAGGAAGTGCTTTTGCGCTTCGCTTGGCTGTTCTTGGCGGGGGCACTACCGAGCCCCCAGATACTTAACAGCATCGCTGCGCCGTTTAAGTTTGGTAAAGCAAGAGTTAATGAGTTGAGATTCTTTAGAGAATAATATTCTTATTGTTATTTGATATTTCACTCTAGGAATTTAATCACGAAATCGACTTCTTCTTAGGTACGAAATTGTAGTATTTTAAACTATCCAGAAAAAAATTACATACAGTCTTAACTTGATACGATCAATTTTTTTCATATCACTATCGCGAAAAAGTGTAAGTTTAATATTTAATGTGTCATCGTTAATATAATAAAACTGTATATTTTTAAGATTGTACAAATATAAAAAAAAAAATTGCTGGGGAAATAACACAAAGGGATAAATAAAATACATTTTTTACGAAAAAAATTGTACCTACTGAGGAATTTAAAAAAATGATTCTACTTCTACTCTATTCTTTAGATTTCATCATACCTATCATAAAACTTGACGAAGTCTCAAATTTACAACCAGCGAAAAACGATTACCTATATATACCTTGGTTTGAGTAACCATTTATTTCTTTTTCTGCAGAAATATGAAGAAATAAGTCTATTTAGGCTGAATTTACAGTCTAGTTAGTCCTACAGACTTTCATTTAAGTAACTATTATTACTTATTTTTACAAAGATAACGTGTCCGTATTGTCCAAACTCGATAATATATCCTTGCCCTGAAATCAAGTCATTTACATATTTTAATAAAACAATATCGCAAGTGAATCGCAACTGAGAGCTTGATTTAAGTTCTTACCACGATGAATGTAAATTCACCAGCGCCGCCATCGCAATCCAGATTTCAATTCTGGAATTAATGACAACCGTTGTGGGCCGTGGCTCATCTAATATTTGCGTTACTTCCGGAGAGTTCTCTTAGAAATGGAATAAATTAATGCCAATAAACGAATGGTGCGTTTGTGACTTGTTCAAATTACGTACCTATCTACGGGAAACTCAACCACAAAGTTTATCTCACTTCTGACAAGTTTTTTACTTCGTTGAACATCAAAATACAGCTTTAGCTTTTAATATTCATTAAAATTTGGAGATAATAAAAAAGCTCAACAAATACCTACTTAAAAAAGAAATAAGATATTACCTATTACGAAGAATAAAAGATGGAATATAAAAACCTTAATAGACATAAAGCGCAAAGTATTTTTCAATTTATCAGGAATAAATGCTAGGGTTCAAAGCTCAGACACCCAATTATTGTGCACAAAAGCTGATTAGGGTGTGGGTACACGGGCGGCGCGGCGCGGCGCGACGCGGTGGTGTGGTAAAGCGACGCGCGTTTACGCCGCCAGCGCCCGTACCCTTATTCACTATGACCATAACACACCGCGTTAAGATAAGACAAAACCTATCTTTCCCTCGTAATCAAAGAAGCTTTACTCCAAAAACATACATTTACAACGTTTCTTATGCCATAAAGAATAAATAATTTCTTATATTTTGGCATCTAGAACGTTTCGAAATTGCGTTTTTGGGACGCGCGTTATAGGCAAGGAATGTTGTTGTTCATTGGCCTGTGCTGTCGCATAGCTATACTACGTTATCAGCACGACTTGCAAGGAATTCTCCATCATAATTCATGACAAAAGAATACTAGTAAAACGAACTGTGACGGAACTATTTGTACAGTCACGCGATTCGTATGAAATAATATCTATTTCGTGAATGTTTGTGGATAGAATCACAAACTATTTATCCCAACAAAAGCCGTTTCACTGTGAAAATTGCGCCACGTCCCTAGGCTGTTTAAAAAAAGTGTAGAATTGTACTTTACAAAAAGATATGAAATAAAAAAACCAAGCAACCATTAAGATTTTCAATAATAAAAAAAAGTTGTTGCAAATTTATCAATTTGTAATAGTACATTGTTATCCAAGGGGTGAAAGTAACTCATTTAGTGCCGAGACGGGGTTTGGCGCCCGAGCGTAGCGAGGGCGCCAATAGTTCGAGGCACTAAATAAGTTACTTTCTCCCGAGGGTAACACTGTGCTTTTCATTACGAATGCAAGGAAAGTCAAAATAAAAATAGGAATTAGCTAAAGAAAAAATGAGTGAAGATCGGATAGTCGCTTGACACTTTCCCACCTATTTCTTTTTCTTTGGCCGGCTAGCTATTCAGCCAGTATTTTTTATTTACATTGTGGCGACCTAAAAAATTATTTTCTTTAATTACTTATTAAGTATTAATTAAAGAAAATAAAAAATATAAATAGGAATTAGCTTAAGAAAAAGTGAGTGAATTTTATTTTAATTAATACCTATTTAAACTTTACGTTATTTCAATTTTACATTGCGCTGGCTGTATAGAAAGTTGAAACATGGTTCAATAGAAATGTGAAAATAGACCTAGTTTTTTTTTAATAATTTGACAGTTGTCAGTTGAAAGCGATTCTCCCTAGGGCTGAAAAGGGCTACTTTCAACCCGCTTCTCAGGCAACTTCAGACCTACTTTCCGAGCATGAGTAATGAAAAAATATTTTCCGACACGGTTGGACCAATTTCAACGGGACCTTCCCTGGTATTTAACTTATCTTATAAGGAGTGAAGTAGGCTACCTTGGAGTTCCTGCGGGAATTCTGAAACTCACGCAGGTGAAACCACGGGGCACAGCTAGTTAAACAATTTTTACACTAATGGTTTTTTATGAGCTCAAGAAGATAAAATTATGACATGTCGAACTGACTTATTCGGCATCCTGCAAGAGCTCCAATAAAGTTACTGCACTCTATATTTTTATTGACATGACTTGCAAATTGTTCAAACCGTACAACGATGCTGAATTCTAATTGCTAATAGATATTATAAATTTATCTAATTGATTGGTTTGACTTGAAAGTGGAAACTGTCTAGATCATTGTAGATGCATTATATGCGATAGTCCATAGAAAGGAAAAAAAAATTAAATTAAATCTTTTGTAGATCCCAAAAACGGAGCAGGCGAAATTTTAAAACGTTTAATAGTTACAAGAACAAAATCATTTTTAGTTATGGAAATAACTGATAGACAAACTTATAAATGTCTGTGTAGTGTTGAGCTTATCTGCAGAATAACGAAAAATATAGAGTTGAAAAGTTAAAAAAAAAGGGAGGTTATGTTGACATCAGTTAGGAGAATATACACTCTAGTAGTCTCACGCCTACACGTTGACGCACACAAATGTCGTTGAACGTGTAGGTACATTGGCGCTAAACACTATCGCGTTTTCTGATTCCTTTAGGATAAATTAGATGAGAACGCCCAAGACATAATCCTTACTAATATTATTGAATGCGAAACTGAGTTTGTTGGTTGTTTGTTTGTTTCTTTGTTACGCTTTCACGCCTTAACGGCTGAACCGATCATCATGAAATTTTTCATGCACGTTTCAGGGGTACAGAGAAGGACTAAGGACATAAGGTACTTTTTACCCCGGAATTCCCGCGGGATCTCCGAAATTACCAAGGGTAAAACCGCTGGGAACAGCTAGTAGGAAATAAGTCGTTCGTCAAATTAGATATAACCTTTTCTTTCGTGCCACTCAACAAAAATCACCTTTCTCTCTTCAGCCAATGTACGATGTTGGCACGTATACATGGCGTATACTATGTACCCTTTTTAATTAGTTTTATCTACGACAACCGTGGTATTAAAATAATATATGGTACGAATGGTACGATCATTAATTAAGGTTAATCTTTTAGAGAAATTAGTACAATATAAATGAGTACTATATTTTATTATGTATAAGCGCATATAACAATCGGCAGGATCATACATCAGTCAGACAGAGTCGTCGAGAACGACGTGATTGCAATAAGGCAGTGGCTGTGATCCAAAAGTGTCAAGAGCATCGCCGCATCGTACCTGCTCACGAGTAGTTCAGTCTCCTCGAGTACTCCCGAGCCCCGACACCGAGTGTCTTGGGAAATCACGCTCGTCGCGCCCACTATACTAGCTGGTACAATAAAATATGTTTGATATATACCGTTCCAAGATACATTTCGGTAGAAATAAAGCAATTACCCACATCAAACTTCTCGTGACATACTCGTACTACGAGATTTATCGTGGACATTAAACAATATAGTCAAAATACTAGTGAAAAATACGTTATTTACGAGTAATGATTCAAAGATATCGCGACATAATATTATAAGTACATATATATATGATTGAACGTGTATTGTATAAATAATGTAGAGGTATTAGGTAATCAAACCCCTAACTAATGCACCTTGTACGTGTCGTATTGTAGTCGTCGTTCATTAGCAGTGTAAACCTAAACGCTCTGGTTGAATTATGGCGCCGCCGCGGCCTGTCATACGCTTAAGACGTATGCAAACAAGATTTATGTAATTAATTTAGAAGATAAGAACAGGCACGGGAATACATCGTGTACAGTGTACTAGTCTACACAAAGGACTGCCGCCGACGACGACACGCTCCCTAGCCTGGAGTGTCCGTTTATTCAGTCCATTATTAATTTAGAATATTTTAATAAGATTTATGTATACTTAACTAGCTGCGATGTTGCAAAGCAATATTTTTTGCTGTCAAAATCTTCGTTATCGCAATGGGACGACCGACAAGCGGTAGGTATAGGAGCGCATAAGGAGCAAACAAACAAACAAATTAAAACAAAAAATAGAATACTATACCTACTATGTTCTTCCGGGATGATATCTGTAATTTCGCAATTTTAATAGGTATAGGTTACTTTTGACGAATGAATATAGGTATTTGGCTTGGATTGTTGTAAAACAGACGTAGCGTAATTTACGGAAGGTTTATCGGCTAGATAAAATATTATAAGCATCGGAGTGCGAAAGTTAAGAACCAGTTGGTCCGGGGCGCACGCAAGCGGCTGGTGGGGGCCGGGGCGGGGCGGGAGCGAGCAGCCGACAGCTACGGCCGGAGGATATTTACGTTTATCTTTGGGTAACGGCTTCATCGCAAGCTTTATTACGACATCCACTCACGTAATCCTCCACCACTGTCATAACTCCTCGTTTGCTGGCCCGCTACAATGTAATACACCGCTTTTCCACTAGCGGCACGATACGAGAATATGCGAACGAGCCTCGCACAGTTGCTCTAACTATACGATATTGTCTAAATTACAAGCTCGTTTTTATCCTTTTAATAACAATAATCTGCTAACATTTTAACATTTCATCAATAGATGTATAAGGCACAAGCAGGAACGTCGATAAATATAATTATTTCATATGTTTTACAAATCACGTCTTAATACCGTTTAGATTATATCATTTCGACCGTCAGTTTGAGATCTTTGTGGTCCTTGAAAGTCATAATTTTGCACGAAAAAATATATCACATCTAAATTGCATAAAAATACTCAGTTTAAATTATCTGCAGCGACTGTAAAATCCACAAGCGGCTTAATATGGTAAAAGCGCTATCGTTAGACCGGTTTCAACTACAGAGCAATTTCCTAAAACGACTTGCCAAACCTGAACTGATTTCATTTTTATATTTAAAATTGTCTTTTTTAACCAAGTTTAAAAGAGTCCTTCTACATAAATACGTTAGTCGGAATTGTACGACCCCTTTACCATTATATCCGTAATAGCTTGATCGTTAAACGTAGTTACTAACGTAGATATATATAGATAGGTTAGTAAAATAACCGTGCGAGTACTAAATGGTGCTGCAGAAAGGCCGAAATCGAGCAAGTAGATTGGTGTACGGCAGCTTAGTGCAACCGCCGGAAGTAGGCGTCTAACCGCCGCCGTATAATAGGTTTCAAATTGACCCCTCCACTTCAGCCTCAGTTGTACCCGAGTCAGCATTATCGTTATATTACCAAGAGCTACTGCAAATTCTACGAGACTAGTAAATTATTTACTAAAAACAATAGAATAAATTTTAGTCTGGAGAGTTAGATCAGCTAAATTAATTTTCCTACAAGACTCGTTAACCACTTCGTAGTATCGGAAGTTTCGGAAGTGTTATTTCCTTTTAGGGTAAAAGGCAAGCGTCAAGCTACCGGCGGCGGGACAGGGTATAGGGATAGTCAAATACATAAAAGGGACGAATCGCTCGAAACTGGTGCGGCAGTATTCTAAGCCCTGTTTAGATTAGATCAGGCCTTCGAAATAACAGTGAATGAGGATGTGGATTAACTACGGTCCGGAGCACTCCGCGTGCGCCTAATGGAACACAGTTAGGGGTAATGAGGGGAGCTCGAAAATCGCAGGGACCTTTCTCGAATCGGGATCTACACGTCTAATCGGAAAAATATTTGATATTATTAAAATTTAGTCTCCTGTTGTGTTTTTAATAATTTTGTTTTTTAGAATTCTAGATCAACATTGAAACAGTATCGTTATAATGTTCACATGGTAAAGTATCTCGGCGTCCTTATTGATAACAAACTTAGTTTTGAACCACATTTTGTTTTGCTTTCAGGTAGGATTAGGAAGTTGATTGCCGTCTTTAGAAATATGAGACATGTGGCAGACATTCGAATTCTAAAAACTATTTATTATGCACTCTGTCAATCATTACTAACATATTGCATTGATTTTTGGGGTGGTGCACCTAAGACGACTTTGATGCCGCTTGAGAGAGCTCAGCGTGCCGTTCTTAAGGTCAGTCGTTTTCTCCCATATCGATATCCAACAGTATCTTTATACAGAGAGACTGAAGTTCTAACTCTCAGGCAGCTCTTTGTGCGTGAGGTTGTACTGAGACAGCACAAACTGCTCGATTTTTTAAATCTTGAAGGTAACAGGGTGCGGCGTGGTGGTCTGGTTTTTAAAATCCCTGAGTGTAAATCATTTTTTGCTCATCGATTTTCGTATTTTATTGGAGTGTTATTGTACAACAAATTGAATAAAAATAATGAACTCATTTCTTTAAATTCCTATGAATGTAAAAAATTCTTATATGATTATTTGTCAACTCTTTCTTATGATCAAACAGAGGATCTTCTAAAATGTTAAAGTGGGTTAGTGAATTTTTTATTTTTATTTTTGATAGTGGACTTTGAGATTCTCCAGGAAACTGGGGATTAAAATCCTTTCTTATCTATTCCCTAGAAACTTGATTCCCCCTGCCAATTTTAAGTTTCTTAGGTATTCGAAATTATTTTATTAATCAGTTTTATATCGTAGGTCCCAAAGATGTTTTTTGTTTTACCAAATTTTAGTATCTATCATATAAATTTTAGCTAGACATAACACACACACACTCAAACACACACACACACACACGCACGCGCACACACACACACACACACACTCACACACACGACACTGCATCAAAATAATATGAGAGCCTTAGTAATATTACCTATCTATTTATAGAAAATTCATATTTGTCATTTTTGTTTGTTTTTAAGTTGACATAATATTTAAAAATGCATATATATTATATTTCTCCAAAATGGCTTTATAATATTGTTTGTTATGAGCCAAGACACTGATGTCTATAATACAGGCTTGACCTAGTTTAGGCATCAGAGGTATCTATATGTAGCGTTTGGCATGAACTTGTTGAAATGTAAATCAAAACTGTTTTCTTGATGTATGTTTTTGGAACCAATAAACTTATCATTATTATTATTTATAAATCAAGACGACAACACTTCAGTACCTACACATCTGGAGCTTAGCTAACATCGGCATGGTCTCCGTAACCACAAATAGATTTACGGCTGTACTAGTTTTGCTGCCCCCACTGTATTGGCAATTAGCAATTCATTTTTCAATGTCAGAGAAGAAAATTCATTAAAACTTTGAAATTACTAATAGCCAAACGGACGGAGTAACATTCACTTTTAATTTGTACGTAAACTTTTTTCACAAATTTTAAAGTACCAGTACTGACGGGTTTGGAAGTAAGAAATATTAAAGAAGTGCTAATAACAATAACGGATTGTTTTATAGTCTACGACTTTGATAAACTTGACGTTTGAGTATAGAACAAGCGTTTATATTCGGTTGAAATGTTAAAGGAACTTCAGATTTTTATATAAATGGCAGATGAAGAGAACTAGGTTAGTTATTAAAGAAAATAAATCTGGAGCAAAGATGACATTCCAGTGGCGAACGCGTGGAGTATGGAGGCTGAGTGGTGTGCAGGGTTCGTGTCTCTGAGAATCGTCCGATATTAGTTTACTTTTGCTCTCGAACTTAATATATTAGTAACCCATCTTCCCAAAAGAGAGGTCAGCGATAATTTTTCATCAAAAAGTCTACAAGACACCAAAGTAGGTAGTTTCGATAAAGATTGTCGAAAGGTATGTAACAGGTATGGAAACAACAGTAATTACCGAACACTTAGAATTAATAATAATATTTTCTAACATTAAAAATTTCCCAACACATGTGTGATGTCTCTAGTGTTACTTGAAGTGAGGTCAGTCAACTTTCACAGCACTCTCAAGTCATCAGTCTACTAGCCTACACTCGACTTTTACGAAACAACGATATCTCTAGGGCTAGGGCGTTTACGACGATATATGTAGTATCCATAGGCGTGACATTGTGGTTATTTGTTCACAGAGTGGTTTTGTTAGCCGGTTTTTTTTTTGTTAGATTATTTGAATAATTCTTTCTAACATACTTTTTTTTTCTAATTTTTTTACAATGCTAATTTTTTGTTATTATTAAAGGGACTCTAGATGCACTTGGCAGGAAGTCATCGTGGCATTCGTAGCATAGAAATAAGATTGTTAAGGAAGAGCTATAGGTGATTTTGTTAATCCTTTTATCAGAGTGTAGCACGCGGTGATGTTGAGCGAATGTACATTCGGCGACGAAACTTCATGAATATTATTATCCTTCACGAAATACCTGCGTTCTATAAAGTTCTATGTGCTACTGAACAATGTGATGTAAAAATGTATAAGAGGAACAGATTGATTAACTCTTATTTCAACGTACGAATATCTAAACAAATGAAGCTTGTTCGCTGAGCTCGCTAAAAAATCGTTACTGCAAAATAAATAAGTGATAAGTAAAAATCTGTTTCAAAACAAGCTTGTGTAACGGAAGTTATGAGAAGAAAACAAACGAGCCCAAACACAACTATATTTCCAGTTTGTAGCAATATTTCGACTTCATCTTTAAACCCTCGTCATCATATGTATAGACAGTGCTCACGGCAACAAAACAAACTAGCCCAAATTCGACTGCTTTAACATTTGCTATCAGGAAGTTTCAGTTCCTACTCCGTACATTCTGGCTCCATCATTAGATCACCTCGATGGTACCTTAATATTGTACTCTCACCGAATTTAAATAAATACGCCAAATTTCAACTCAAACGAAGCCAGTAAATAAGTGGTTGAAAAATAGTTTGCTGAAATTACATACGAACATTGCAAGTTAAATTAATCCGTTTGTTCTTTATTTATATAGAAAACAAACGGATGTACAAATAAAGTCTAAATCCCACGTGGCAGAGAGGGTGAAACAGTTACTATTGTTTGTTCATAATTTAGCGTAAATTTAAGGTACTTAATAGCTTTTATGTTGTAGTTCTTTAGCGTGTTTTGAAGCCGACTGTACCAACACGGCTGCCCCCGTACGAGAGAGAGGGTACGCTCGGACGCCACACCTGCTCGGGTAGGTACACTGTACTCTGATGGGTTAACCACCCCCACATAATACCTATTCAACTCTTCACGACTTAAATTTTCTGTAAAAGCAGTATTTTTTTTAATATTACCTTCTCAAATTGTCATAGAGAATAAGGCATAGATACTCTCTGTATCGTCGTGGATAAAAACGCAAATGTAAAATAAATAAGAAAAACACTTTTTTTCCTTCTGGTTAAATAGTTTTGCCTACACGTAAAATTTTATTTTTACCACAAAAGCAAGTTTAAAATTTCTTCTTCGTAAGACTGTACTGTATATCTAAGAGCGTAACATAGATATTTAGGCCGGAGTTCCCGCTGGTATAACTGCAGGGAATTGCTATTTATTTAGTAATACCTACGAGTAACTAGGTCTTGGAATAGATTATACGGCATTCCACAGAATTTCCGCGGGAATTCGAAATCGGCGCGGGTGAATCCACAGAGGAACAGCTAGTGTAGGTACAATATAAATGTTGGAGAAACAAATAAATTTATATAGCCTATAAAATTTATAGGTAAATACTAGTTCCCCCTTAATCACGACGCGATAAGAACGGTACATTAAAAAGGTCTGGCGTGACAACAAATCTAAAGGAAAAATCTCCGCCTCTGAGAGCCCAGCGGTGATAAACGAGAAAAACTTTGGAACTAAATGGAGCATTCGAGACGGCAGGGCTGCTCTGCTCTCGTAGAATAATACTTCTCCCGAAGAAATAACACTTATAGTCCGCGAGGCTTAAAATCAAATGTACTCGTTCTTTCTCCGAGTTTAAGACGAACAGGAAAATGCTTATTTCTATTTATTAAAAAAAATATTTTACGAAGTTTACAGATAACGGAATTAGGTATTGACCGAATAAACAGTTAAAGTAGGTACTTACTTGCATTATGCAGGCATAAGGTGTAAGCATCTGTAGGTACCTACAACAAAGTTTACCTGAAAAGAGGAAGTGTCCGGTTAATCTATATCTATATCTATCTATCTAATATATATAAATCACGTGTCACGTTGTTTGTCCGCGATGGACTCCGAAACTACTGAACGGATTTTGATAAAATTTTGCAACCGTTTATAATATGATCCAACTTAAAAGATAGGATAGTTTTTATCCCGGAATTCCCTCGGGAACTCAAGGACATAGAGTACTTTTTTCCCGCAACCTCCGCGGGAACTCCGAAATTACCGCGGATGAAATCGCGTGGGACAGCTAGTATATATATATATAATCTGAATCTCGGAAACGGCTACAACGATTTTCATGAAATTTAGTATGCAGGGGGTTTTGGGGGCGATTAATCGATCTAGCTAGGTTTCATTTTTAGAAAACGTCGTTTTATCCGTGTTTTCAGGAAATGAAAAATGAGTGTTTGTTCTTCGACTTCACAACAGATGGCGCTATACACAACGAGCGAAGCTCGGTGACCCAGATATTTATAATAATAACAGGAAAACCTAAGGATGAAAATTCGGGGCAGTTGAGAGTTAAGTAGATATAGTAGTTAATTAATTTCGTAACATATGTGAGAAGTCTGTTGGACCGAGCCGAAGGCGAGGGTCAGTTCAGCAGTCGGAACGAGTTGGAATGATACTCCCCCGTACGTGTAATGAACTCGACTGTTTTAAACAGTTACGAAAAAATTAAAATAAAATAATATGAATTCTGACATGTTTCTTAGTAATGTTGTACCTACGTAATATTGTAAATAATTACTAAGGTAATATACTGTGTTATTAGCGTAAGGGTCCGAGCCACTGACAACTGTATGCCATTCATAATGAGAGCAGCCTGCGCGAACAAAATAAGCAACCAATGAATGTTTTTTTTTTAATAATCATTCTAAAAACCATCAATTAACCAATGAGCGCGCACCTATTACGCCGTGACGGAAAATTTCGCCTAGCCCCCATCCGTACCGCATGCTGTAAAGAACTTCGTTCTAATAATACCCAGTGAAAATTTTATCAAAAGGGCGTCTGATACTAGCGCGAGTTCTTCTGCGTACGGCACGGCCAGGCAAAGGAAGTCCGGGTCGTTTAGCCAGTTACAGTTTTGGTTTTTTTAGAACGAAGTTCTTTATCGCATGGTACGGAATAGGCAAAATTTTCTGTCACGGCGTCATAGGTGCGCGTTTATTGGTTAATTAATGGTTTTTGAACGATTATTATAGGTTGCTTATTGGTTCGCGTTAGCTGCTCTCATTATGAGTGGCGTTCAGTTGTCAGTGGCTCGGACTAATTGTAGTTTGTCAACGTACCTACTTCATGTATGAAATACATAAATCGAGTAGAAAAAGTGAGATGAACCGGGGGTCCGAACATCCGACTGTTGGCGTAGTATGGGATGCGTACTGAACTACTGACGCCTTCACCCATTCACTACGCGGACTTTGCATATAAGCTACAAATTATTTAGTTTAAATAATAATTATTATTGTTTAATTATTTAAATCATAACTTTTTGTCTTAAAAACAGGTGATTCTTTTTTTCTTGGAAAGTTGCATAATTATGATAAAACGATATACGTTTAAGAAGAAAGAGTAAAATTCAAAACAAAAACTCTATGGATAATCTTTGCCAGTTTTTTTTTTCTAATTGGTAAAGTTAAAAGCACTAGTGCGTAATCGTCAACGTTCCTCACTCTAAACAGCTACGTAATATAGCACTTTTTGAGTAACTATATTTAAAATACCTTTTCATTACTCATACTCGGAAAGTAGGTCTAAAGTTGCCTGAGAAGCGGGTTGAAAGTAACACTTTTCAGCCCTAGGGAGCGGGTTGAAAGTAACACTTTTCAGCCCTAGGGAGAATCGCTTTCAACTGACAGCTGGATACTGCAGAAACTCAAGTTTTTTTTTATGTCATAGGGGGCAAACTGGCCAGTAGCACACCTAATGGATGATTTATGTAAAATAAAATTCATTAATTTTTTCTTTAGCTAATTCCTATTTTTATTTTGAATTTCCTTGCATTCGTAATGAAAAGCACAGTGTTATCCTCGGGAGAAAGACTTATTTAGTCCCGAGACGGGGTTTGGCGCCCGAGCATAGCGAGGGCGTCAATAGTTACTTTCACCCCTAGGATAACAATGTACTATTTAAGAACATACTTTCAGGAATTTAATGAACTTGAATGGAAACTTTACGCGAACCCGCTTAAGTAAGTATACTCATATGTACATAAACAAGAATAAGGGACGGAGCCACTTTATGCTTCCAACAAAGAGAGAGAGAGCGAGAGAGCTATAAGGGCAGATTACTCAAATTTACATTAATACATGTTTTCCGGGAGCAGGGAGTAATGAACGAGGCAACGTCCGATGCGGCGGCGCGACAGCGCGGCGGTGGCGGCGGTGGCGGCGGTGGCGGCGGTGGCGGCGGTGGCGGCGGCGACGGCGATCGCGAGGCCGTGTGAGTGGGGCGAGGGCCGAGCCGCCGCGCCGCGCCGGGCCATCGGACCAAATCACGCGACCCCTGAGAATACCTACACACCTACCTCGCTACGGCAGGATTATGTTATATGCTGGGTAATTGTCGCGTCGCGTTAGTTCATGGACCAACACGCCGGAATTATTATTACAAAAACTTTCCCAATATGTAACAATAAGTGCGTGTATTTGCTTAAAGCACAGACAATAAATTAGATAAAACGAGTTAGTAAACTACTACTACTAACTACTCGACTTGTGTATTTCATGCATGGACTACATTGACAAACTATATTGGTCCAAGCCACTGACAACTGAACGCCACTCATAATGAGAGCAGCCGGCGCGAACCAATAAGCAACCAATAATAATCGTTCCAAAAATCATTAATTAACCAATAAGCGCGAACCTATGACGCCGTGAGCCCGTGACGGAAAACTTCGCCTAGCCCATCCATACCACGCGATAAAAAACTTCGTTCTAAATACACATTATCATGTTCAAGCATTTTTAGAACGAAACAGCGCCACCTAGTCCAACCAAGCAGCACTTGTACTTGTTACCCATATTACTAATATTATACAATACTTACAGCCGAACTCAGGAAAAGTATAAATTACATCCATCACAAATTGGCGCTGGATTTTCTCTGGAGTGCGCATTTTTATTTCACGTAAAAAATCAATAACGTTTTTTTTAGTTAGTTACCTATATGAGAAGGGAATCAAATACTGAATACTCTCCCTTAATATGTCCTTCGTCTAACCTTACACTCTGTACTGTATATATCAATTATAAGTGGATACCATCGGCGTTACAAGTGTCCGTGATAGTCACGCGCTACCCCGTCGAGTTCACGTCAGCGACCACTGAATGACACTGTAACATGTTCGTCAAGCGACCCACTCATCGAAGGTATATATGGCTTGCTAACGTATCTAATCTACCTGATTAGCTACTTATATTACCAATTTGCAGGAGAATTGATGATCCACGGCGTGGCGTTATACATATAGGAATACTTTTTATCTCCATCTTTTTGGATACAAACGTATACATGGTAGGTATACGTAATATCTTGGAGAAAACAATATAAATTGTATTATATTGTGTACATGCTTTTTGGAACGAAGTTCTTTATCGCGGCTTTCTACGGCTAGGCGCAATTTTCCGTCACGGCGTCATATGTGCGCGCTTATTGGTCAATTAATGATTTTTGAAACGATTATTATTGGTTGCTTATTGGTTCTCGCCGGCTGCTCTCATTATGAGTGGCGTTCACTTGTTAGTGACTCGGACTAACAAGTGAAGTTTGTTAACGTACTTCATGTATGAAACACACAAATCGAGAAGAAAAAGTCAGATGAACCGGGAGTCTGAAAGTCCAATTTTTTTTTTAATTTAGTTGTCACCTCTTAATCATTCTCGAGATACGCTAATAATCAAGAACGTGCTTATAGAAAACAACAGGTCGCAAAATCTGAAAAGTCAAATTTTCGAAAGCTTATCTCGGAAACTACGAGGCGCAGAAACTGAGTTCTAACCGTGGTACTAACCAAGTGTTCCAGACACTCACGCATTTTTTTTCTTTCAGGATCACTTAGTAATAAAATATTGAGATATAGATAATTATGTCACCACCATTCACCAAGTGTCATTTTTTTTTAATAGGCCATACGTACAGAAGGACGGAAATGACGGAGAGTTCCGTTTTTTGTCACTTGGCTATGGAATGCTAAAAACGCATGAAAATACTAACAAAGCATTTTAAGTTTCCATAATAACATGGCTAAAAACTTAAATTAGGCTCTGCACCAAATTTCGTATTCAAATCCGAAAGTTGATACGAAAAGTTTTGGTTATAATAATAGTAGTAAGTAGTAGTCTACATTCGGGTCTGAAAATCATTAAAGTAGGTTAGATGTGATATTCTCCAGATGATTATTACGAGCAACCTTTAGCAAATCCCTGTAAGCGCTACAACTATTAGATTGTATAGCGAACGCAAAAATAAATGGTCCTGTTACGACTGGTATGATTATAGGAAACCACTGGGTGCGCACGTGTTGCTTTCATTACTATTCACGCTTCGTAAAGCGCGGTGGAAAAATCTACTTGATATGAAAACAAATTTCACTCAGAGGGCAATATCATAATGAAGTACACGGCTTCTGGCATGAGGAGTGTGTGCATTCGCAATACGTATCGGGCAAAAGCCCGCCGCTAATCTGTAATGCATTGCACTCTTTACTATTTGAAAATAATAATTATTATGAGTAGTTTTTAAATACATCTGTAATTCTGTACCTAAATCTGATCATTTACCTATAGATTAAGATTTTTCTTAGGTACCTTTCTTAAAGCTGCAATATGTCTAAAAAGCTAAATTCTTGCTCGCAACGTTTGCAACACTTTGAAATATCTTTTTTGGAAAAACGTAGTACATTTTTAGATTTAGTTTTTCTTATGAAATTAGTTAACAGTACATTTGACTGTCCTATAGATTGTAATCAAGAATAGGTTTTTATGTAGTGACTAGAATCCCAAGAGCTGGAAATTTAAAATTGTTTTATTCACCGAAGTGCCACACCAACCTCAGGTTTCACTGTTCTCTTTCTAGGATGTACAATAATAATTTTTTTTTTCCTTATCTTACAGACAGTTGCGGAGAATGAGGTGCCAGCTAGATATTGCTCTGTTCAATCTGCTTCTTTTTAGCACTCTACAATAATAAAATTTGCAATCACATATTACCTTTATTACTATTGTGAATAAAGATATTATTTGCCAGCAAATCAAATTAGGAATTTCAACGAAACAGTCCACGTGGAATTTCGTGATAAGTTGAAACTTTCTCCAGCTTGAAAATTACACCCCAAATTTCGGTGATAAAGAAACTTTGTTCAAATGAGATTAGGTACTTCATTTGTTTCTACAACATTTTCCTATTTCACTTTCTATAAAGCCACCGTAACGAGAGCTTTTAACGATTCACGCTCCAGGCCGAAAACTTCAAAGGAGTGTAATAGGGACGTATAGATAGCTGGGCCAACGAGCATTAACTATATGAGTGCAATATACCAAACGATGTACTTGGCACTTCGTATTTATTGCTTAAAATTTTCAGAAAGACGGTATACACAGATTACAAGTAATTAACCGCGGCTGCGCTTGCGTGGTGATTTGAAGTGTGCTGTCGCACGATTTATTAAAACAGAATTTAACATTTAGATACAAGTATCCTAGAACTGAGCTTCCTATTTTTCTCTTTTTTGTATTTTATATGATAGCTTCTATCGCGATATTAATTCGATAATTCTGCCAATGTCTGGTTGATAAATTGCAAATCAGTTTCTTATTTCTATGGCGATTAATGACCAGTGGAGGTCGTAGGAGTAGACGCCTGTCACGTTATTTATTCGATATTTTCACCACCTTTCAGCAGTCATTTTTCTTTCCAAGAAAGAAGCTGGTTTTCGAGAGAGAATCGTGTTTATCTTGGGGAACAAACTAACACTGTCATTGGCGTTTCGCCATAATGGGGATGTGGACTAGTTTTGAATATCAAAATTCTAATTAGTCCGTCAGTTAGAAAATAAAAAAAAACAATAGACACGTATTTTTTGCTTTTTCAAATAAATTAAAATATACAGAGATAAAGCGCATTAAAGTGTAGGGTGAGTGGGTCGTGACGTCACTAACCGATAAAACCGCCATAAAAACTGTCCGAATAGTGACGTCACGCGAAAGTTCAACTCAATGTACCACTGTTATTTTTTGATTACGTAAAAAAAATAGTCAACATGCCCATTACCTGAATTGCTAAAAATACGTACATTGGCAAAATTAAATGCGATAAATCGCGATAGATTGCCATAATTGAAGAAGTAGAAGAATATTTCTATGGCTTATGTTGTGACTATATTTATTACGCTTTTTTATTTATTTATTTATTTAGTACACAAAACAGTTTACAACCGAAAATAAAATAAAAAATACATTCACAAAGTAAAAATTAAAAGTATACTAATTACTTTTAACTTCTGATAAAGAGAAATAAAGAGTAAATTAACCTAACAATCATTGTTTTGGATCTTGCTAATAATATTAAGAAAAAGGTCTTCATGGCACAATTATTTTTTTCTAAATGTCTAAACTAATATTACAAAGGTGGGAAAGATTTTACTTTTTATTTTTTTGTTACGATGTAACTCAAAAACTATTGAACCGATTTCAAAAATTAGAATTACCATTAGAATGCTACATTATTCCTGAGCAACGAAGGCTATATTGTAACCCGAAATTAATAATAATAATAATCCACTTCACAACACACAGATCTACTTGATCTCAAACTAAGCTATGAGCTTGTGTCGTGGAAATCAAGCAAACGTAATAATTCCCGACGGAACTTAAAAATTACCACAGGGACCAACTAGTGTTTCATAAATGTATTAAAAAAATTATGAAATTACAATACAAGTATGTAAGCCATTGTAATATATGAGAATAAGGAAATATCGTTTCTATCATAAACATATTAAACCTACCAAGTAGGTAGGTACTCGTATATTTAAATATTATTAGGGGCGTACTGTACTGCAGGGAACTGTTGAGAACATATCACTGTAACGAATGGCACAGCGTGACTCCGATTCGCAGCCGCGCCTCGCTACGAGCTGCCCGGGCGGCCGGGGTCGGTCGCTCGGTCCACAAGCGTAATTGGAAAGGCGCTACGTGGCTACAGACTGGCTACGAGCTACGACGGCTGAACGTGCTATCATTAGTGTCACTCACAATTTGTACTACTGATCTCACCACTCCAGATTTAAATGATCATTATGTACGTTTGCAATGCTAAATTAATTTACACGTTCGATCCGTCGAGTCAAGAAAAAATAATGCGATGGCAGGCTATGGTATTAAGCTACGTGATTTATGAGAAAAAAGGTGGAAATAAAATTATTATTATTATATCATTAGCGTCATATTTCAATGTGAGATAACAGTTATCTTTATTAGATAGTAGTTGCTGTCCACGGTTCTACCCAAGCAAATTTTATGACAATCGTGAAATCCTAAAATGGAGTGTTGCTATTTCACTCTACTAATGTGCTGGCCGCTGGGTAATAAATAAATCATTTTCAGATAACCAACAAAGACAAAAATGATCAAATTGGATTCTATTGGTTATCTTTTAATCCCGTTATAATAAAAATAAACCGTATTTACAAAGTGATCCAGCTACTTGCGTCCTATGGAGTATTTTTATTAAGTTTACTCTGTAACTACACAGTAAGTTTAGTTTTATCATATGTGTAGAATGAAGATAATAAGAACGCCTAAGTCAAGTAAGTTAATGATAAATTTAAAAAAAAATGTTTGTCGTAATTAAATGTTGGAGCGGCAGCAGTTTATGAGACGATTAGTGCGCGCGGCGCGCACAAGGCTCGGCCGTTCAATTTGCCGCTTCACTTGACACAATTCGACGCCTGACTCCGGGACAATCGCACTCGAAGCCCCGTCGACCTCCTTATCTCCCGCCGAGGTAATCTTTCCTTCCCTCGGCGGCAATAACTCCAAGTGGGCAGGATTACCTGCGAAGGGGCTTCGTAAAGCAACCACCTCTACAAAGGTTATCGATTTAAACATTGTGTGCAAGGGTTAGACCTATCCTTTTTGCTCTCTATACATATAGGTAATGCATTGTTACTTTAGTCTACACGTCTAAAATGCATTTACCTCGTTATTGATATATTAAAGAAACAAAAGGGTAACCCAGATTTCACGGTTGAAATGTCATTTCAAAACGTGGCATCGAAACCAAAATTTTTTTTAGCTCGTCTTGTAGATTAATAAAAAATATTGGACACGTATTTTTTTTACGTATTAAAAAAATAACGGCGATACATTGAGTTGAAATTTCGCGTGACGTCACTAACCGGTGCAGTTTATATGGCGGCTTATAGCGGTTAGTGACGTCACGAGCCCTCCACCCTAAAGTTTAGGTTAGTAAGTTAAAGTATTCATTTATTTGAAAAAGCAAAAAATACGAGTCTATTGTTTTTTTATTATTTAACTGACGGACTAATTAGAATTTTGATTTTCAAAAGTCGTCAACATCCCTATTGTCACAAATTTGGGTAGAATAAACAGAAATTCATACTTAACCTAAAAAAAGCATTATGAAGAACTATACTAAACAAAAAGAACTACAGAACCTCGAGGATTTCTATTTTTATTGGACGGTTTTGTTGTCACTGATTATCTTAGGTACCTACTAGTTGGTATATTTATTTATTTATTTATTTAAACTTTATGCAAATCATGGTAAAAAAGGCGGACTAAATGCCACAGTGGCACTCTCTGCCAGTCAACCTTCAGGTAGTACAGAGAGCTCACTTGGCGGTGCATTTACGATATATATTTAGATAAAAACTCACACATACCCACATACATGCATACATACAGATACATAATTACACACATATCTACATATATACGAAGCAAACACAAGAAGCACAAATAAACATATAATACTTACACAATAACATAAATAGAAAATTTAAATAGTAAAATAGAATACAAACTATTGCTTGCTGAGGAGATGCCGATACACTCTAAATTTAAAACTAAATTTAGTTTGAGCCAGACGAATGTCAGTGGGTAGCGAGTTCCAGAGCTGAATAGCCTGAAGAGTGAACGAATTGGAGACGAAACTAGTACGGTGAGAAGGTATGCTCAAGAGGAGGTTGGCGGCTGAGCGAAGTGGTCTTTCATGCAGGGAAGATAGAAGTTGGAATCGGTTATCATCGGTTATCAACCGATTATCGGTCGGTATATCAATGCGATTAACTGTTTATTAGAAGAAAATGTAAAAAATATTTTTGCATTTGATATTGGTATCTAGGTATCAGTCCATACCGATATAAAAAATTCTTTGGGCGATGAAATGTGATAATACTATAATCTATTTGAATTTTAGGAGTTCTTCACGGTGCAAATCATAAAATATGGATGATTTACGGGAGTAGGTGCCATTTGCAAATAATTTCACCGTCGTATATCCGCGCACGTAAATTCTACTGCTGTCTGGGCAAGGAAATTGAATCGTTTGAGAACCATGCCAATGCACATTTTACCTAAATATATGTAAGTAATAAGACATAGACATACGTACATTAGCAAATATACGTATTTTCATCTTAGAGCACTTAAAACGTCCATTATTAAAAAAAAAATATTTGTAATCTGTTTTTATCCGATAAGTATAATAAAATACTACATTATACTGTTTATTAATTTATTGATGATGTTTAAAATAGTGAAAATTAATATTTTGATCAAAACAAATCTAAATTATCATCAGATTTTTGTTTAGAAAAGACCACCCTGAATGTAAACCTTTTCTAATAAAAAAAATGCGCGATTGTCGTGGAACACTCGGTTGGAAGAAATTTCTTTTCGCAGTACATTATTAATTATTTATCAAATACAATGAAATTAATTAATTCCGCCTGAGAGCAATTAAATGAAATAGTTAAAGATAAGACGAGTTATTATTAACTAAAAAAATATATATTAGCCATAAAGCCAGTAGGTACTCAGGGTTGCCAAAGGTGAGGCAAACAATAAAATACTAAGTATGTATAATTAAAAATAGAGGTTTATTGCGTATCGTGATTCGGGATTTTAGCCTAAGCTTTATTTGCAAACATCAATTAGATACACTGTACGATAAATTGATAGGCATTCGATAGTTTGATAAAAACTAATAGGTAAGTAAATCTTTAGAGAGTGCCATCTATTTTCCTCTTATGACAACTGAGAGCCACTGAGAGCAGCCGGCGCTTGCCAATATGCAAAACTATATTAACCAATTATAATCATTCCAAAAGTCATCAACCAGTAATCGCGCATCTATGATGCCGTGACGGAACCTGTACTGTAGCCTGTACCGTGCGATAAGGAACATCGTTAAAAAAAAAATGCAACTTAAATAACATTTGGCGTACCTACTATATTTTACTATAAAAAAGTACTTTATTTGTATACCTAGTATGTGTTAAATTTTCCGTGAGCTCTGACATCTTTGATTCATAAGGACTAGGGTCATGATTAATGTATTCGCGTATTGTCTGTATTCAATAACAGACGCACCTGCTGGATTTACGAGCGAAACAAATTCATTGTTATTCAATGCCAATGAATGATGCACTTCTCTCCAGAATACGTAAAGGTGTGCCCCTTTATATTAATACGTAGGTATATCATCACACCACGGTCGAAAAGAAGACTCCGACTAATATTTACACAATTTTCTCTGGAGAAGAAGAACTCCACCTCTGTATGTAGTGTGGACTGTAGAGTGTGGGTAATTGTAGTTGTGGATTGTCGTGGTCGAGTGTTCGGCATGGTCCACGTGGCACAAGATTGCGGAGGCGGTGTTTGCTCTTTGGCGGAGCCCGCAGCGGGCTTCCGGCTCAGCGAGCCGTGCGGCGGCCGCGCGCCCTCTCGGGGCTCGTCTCCGGCCAAATTGAAATATCGTCCGCTACCGCTGCGGCCACTCCGAGCTCCGGCGTCCGCCCGCTCACATCGCACACTCACGAAGTCACCAACTCTCCATTATAGCTAACTATACCTACTACAGTCGCGACATTCATTTATGGATTACGTTTTTATATTAAAGTATTTATTTGGTACCTACGTATAGATTATGTATGTTTATTTAGTGGATATTTTATTATTTTAATGACGGCTTTAATAAACAAAACAGACAAGCCATGTGGTGAGTATAGTGTGTAATATAGTAAATAGAAATTAATATTAATATACAATTGTAAAAAAAATTCTACAGATACATAATATTTCTATTTGGATTAATTTCTATTTGGAGTGTATAATGATTTTTTTTTGTTTTTTATTTGTGTAGGTACCTAATTATAGACTTAACCTATTCTACTAACAATTATTTTTTGATTTTAGAATGTTTCCATTAACACTTCCTTTCGTTTCTGTTAATGCGAAGTCACTTTTTTCATGTGTCTTTTATGTAATTATCATTGAAATCCTTTTCTAAAGTAGTTTGCTTTGTACGGTATCAGAGTTCCGCGTTGAATTCGCAGTTACCTAACCGGCCTGCGACCAACCGTTGCGCTAGTATTTTCCTCTCATTTTCTTTCTTTCAGAGAGTAACGAACTGTGTAATTACATTACAGACTGCGGGAGCGGAGGCCAGGCGGGCGCTGACGACTACGCGTATTACGCTTACTTTCATTCCAATTTCTTACTTTCAACAAACCCGGGTACTTTTACGTGATTCTTATCAGCAGTAGGTAGGCTTACGTGTGCGTAAATGTACCTACCTTTATTCCAACCAAATAATGCGTAATTAAAAATAAAACTTTCCCATTCCCATTCCAGGTTGGCAACGCACTTGCATGCTCTATTATGGTGGTGCAGACGTCCATGTGGTAATCACTTACCATCAGGCGTGGCACCTGCTCGTTTGCCTACTTATGACAAAAAAAGAGCGAGTCAGCCTCGCACAATTAGGATTCCGTAAGTAGGTATATAATAACGATAAGAAGTTGGCAACAAGCCAAATAGAAACTCTGTGGCTATCTTACAGGTGAGGGTCTTATCCTATACTTCCTATAGGATAGCTCTTAAAATCAGATTTTTAGCTTTAGAAACCTATGACAACAAAGAGGGAAACAGTTATTTGGTAAAACATTTTTTTATTTTTCACCAAATACCAAAATTCGCCGTTTAATTATATTTACGGAGGTCCCCTGAACGCACACCTTTTTATCCAAATAGTAAAAACGTACCTACGATTAGCAGAATTTGTGGACTTAACAGGAAATAAGATTTCAAATCACGAAATTAGTTTTAAAACACCTTTTATAATAAAGATACAACAACCACAAAAACATCTTTACTACACATAACAAACAAAATTATGTTGAAGTTTGTGCAAGAGCTCTCGAAGGCATCGTTCACTCGATACAACTCGATACAACATCGAAACGTCTTGAGACAACTTCAAATAACCATTAAATAACAATCTGCTATTAAAATGATTTGTATCAAAGCGTGGGTTTATATGTAGGTATATAAGTACTTCAATATGAAGCACGCATAAAGGGGCATAGTCAAGCACAATATTTTTAGAGATAGGTACGTAACGTACTAAACTATTAGTAGAGGATCCATCCGAATTAGAAACGACCTTCACTGTTGAATGGATGAAAGTATTTTATATCAAACTAGCTTTGCCCCGAGGTTTCACCCGCGTAAGTTTTGGGATCAGGGTCGTTATTCACTATGACCAACATCATTTCTTGCCCATAACGCGCTTCCCAAAAACGCAATCTCAAATGATCCAGGTGCCCAAATATCCTACTAATATTATAAACGCGAAAGTTTGTAAGAATGTATGGATGGATGAATGGATGTTTGTTACTCTTTCACACAAAAACTACTGGATGGATTTAAATTAAACTTTACAATAATATAGCTCATACATCAGATTAATACATAGGGAACTTTTTATCCCGGAGTTACCGCGGGAACTCTGAAATTAACGCGGGTGAAACCGAGGGGCACAGCTAGTTAGAAAATATTATTCTGTATGTCATTAGAAACGTTGTATATGTCTTTTTTGAAGCGAAACTTCTTTGAGAACGAGGGAAAGACAATTTTTGTGGCGCGTTATCTCAACACGCGGTGTTATGGTCATAGTGAATAAGGGCCCAGGAACCTTTGCGGACGCAGGTAGAACAACCCGCCAAAATTATCACAATCGGACCAATGGTTTCGAAACGCATAGAGGAGAGACATACATTCTTATTTATAAAGATTTTGTAGAAATTTAAAAATTACTTTTTATTAAACATTGCACTCGTGAGTTTAACGAATAAATTTAATATCAACCGAAAGTAAAATGCTTATAAAATATCCGTCCATCTGTACGTTAGTCACCAAGCTGTATCTCATGAACCGTGGTCCGTGATAGTTAGACAGTTGAAATTATCACAGATGATGAATTTCTGTTGTCGCTATTACAACAAATACTAAAAAACAGAAGAGGGCCTATACAACAAACGTGATTTTTTTTGCTTGTTTTTGCTCGAACGGCAACAGGTAGACACTTGAAATATTCACATAATATTTAGTTATACATTTACTTTAAAAATAAATAATGAGATTAAAATAAATCAAATATTTAAGGGGGGCTCCCATACAACAGGCTTAATTTTTTTGCCGTTTTTATATGTAGATAATGGTATGGAACCCTTCGTGCGCGAGTCCGATGCGCTTTTGGCCGATTTTTTTCATCGCGGAACTACTGGGTTGGCAGCAAGGTTGGCAGGCATAAACAGTTATGTTTATACTAGTTATTTTCACCCATTTGTTTAATTAATAAATTTTTTATCAAAATAAGCGCTATTTCATTTCAAATTGTCTGCAATAAATCTGGTTTGAATTATGGTTTTGAAAAATTTGAAAAAAAAAATGGGTTCAGTAGATCCAGAGATTACAACCTCACAATCTCCGGAGTTCCCGCGGGAATTCTGGGATAAAAAGTGCCCTATGTCCCTCAGGATCATTGTAGCGCATAAGTGAAATATTTTTTTTAATCAGTTCAGTAGATCCAGCGATCACCCCTAAAACCTCACAAACTCACAATCTCCGGAGTTCCCGCGGGAATTCCGAGATAAAAAGTAACTCACATCACTCAGGATCATTGAAACTTCCTAAAAGTGAAAAAATTGGTTCAGTAAATCCAGAGATACCTGTTCCCCCGTGGTTTACCCGCGGTAAATTCAGAGTTCCCGCGGGAATTCCGTAATAAAAGTACCCTATGATACTCAAGATTACTGTAGCTGTCTAGAAGTGACAGAATTTTCAAAATCGGTTCAGTAGATCTAGAGATAGCTGTTCCCCCGTGGGTTTACCCGCGAGAAATTCAGAGTTCCCGCGGGAATTCCGGAATAAAAAGTACCTTATGACACTCAGGATCACTGTAGATTCCTATAAGTGAAAGAATTTTCAAAATCGGTTCAGTAGATCCGAGAACAGGATAAAGTGTAGTGGTTACATTACCTACATGCCACAATTCAAATCCAATTACAGGCAATTATTCGTAAAATATTGTACATATACTAGGTCCTGTAACGTTGTTACGATTTTTTAGAATTGGTACCTGTGTGAAAAATGATTTTCTAACGGCAAGATCTATTTAACCGCATATTTTTTAGTAAAATATAGCAAATGCACGTTTGGGAAAACTACAATAAATCGCCAAGTAATATAAACGCCCTGTCGACATCAGCAAGGCGAACGAAAAACTGGGGAGCACGAAGAGGTGCGAGCGATGGGGCGGGGGAGGGGCGCAATTTTTCTCTCCGCTGACAACATGATGTAACGCCAATATCGCACGCTGAGCGATTAAGCCGCGCACGCCGATATTTCAGCGTTGCCCCCACTAACTGTCAAAGTGTCGGTAAGAACTCTTTGTAGCTTTTTAGGTGCTTTCATGGTAGGTTGATAAACAATAATTACCCATGTCACTACAAGATGTCTTCGAGCGAACCATTCGCAATGTGAGTTGGTTATGGTATATATTTCAGCAAAACAAAAATTGGTTTGAATATTCTACTATCATGTAGAAGGCCATAAAATGGAAATAAAAACAACTAATCTTGAAGCAAGAAATTTCTCGCCAGCGTTGGCAAGTCGGATCACGCAGACAGGCAATCACTCGATAATAAACGTGGAGCGAGTGAAGTGCGACGCGGCACTACGGACCGCACGTACTGCTGACGGCACGGGGACGGCGCGCGGCGCTGGCTCGGCTGCAACGCCGCGCC
Organism: Zygaena filipendulae; assembly: GCA_907165275.2. NCBI lineage: Eukaryota > Metazoa > Arthropoda > Insecta > Lepidoptera > Zygaenidae > Zygaena > Zygaena filipendulae. The sequence continues at coordinate 9,911,514 of OU015649.1, forward strand.
GCGCCTTACCGCCTGGCAACCCTCGCTCGATAATTCCGTTAATAGTGTACAATGACAACACTTAATTATGATCAGACCCCTCGTAAATTAAGGCAAGACGTATATTTACGTATGATTTTGCATGGAATTTTTATAAGGATAGTTACAACATAGACTAACGTATAGGTATTGTATTATTAATTTATTTATTACAGCGATGACAGCTCAGTGATTGGTGCGTTCGGATCAAACGCCGCAAGGCGTAGGTTCAAACCCAAACAATGAGCTTGAGCTGTCGGTGAAGGAAAACATCGTGAAGAAACCTTTACATGGTGGTAGAGCGCTCTCTAGTGCCCGGCTGGCTAGCTACCTCCTTCAAGTTGTAAATCTTTCGCCAAGCACCTAACGGTGTGTTCCGGCAGCCCCACTTGAAAGCCAGTTCCCATCCCCATTCCAGGTCGGCAATGCACCTGCATGCCTTCTGGTGTTGCAGATGTCTATGGGCGCCGGTAATCACTTAGCGGTGTACCTTTTGCCCGTTTGCCCCCTAAATAAAAATATAAGCAATAAGCATGTCTAAATTGCATAAAAACGTTTTCCTTCAACCACGATAACCAAAAGGGCCGACACTCAGTCGCCGGTTAGTAACGGGAAAAATACTGATGTCATCTTGACCGAGGGTAAAATAACGGTCAGCCGCATCACGTTAACTCTGCATGTAAAGTAAGCAGCTATTGTGATTCCCTTTATAACTAGACTGACCCTCGGATAAAGGAATTACATAAAGGAAAAGAATAGCATTGTCATGGTGATATACTATAATATAAGAAATATTTTTCTTAGGTAGTTGATGAATTTCGGTTTTCTCTAAAAAAACTTTGACATCCCCTTTCACTTCTATGTTATATTTAAAAAAAAAATCTGTCTTAGTAGGAGTACTTTTTAATCAAACCGATGAGAGTAAATAAAGGTTTGTGATCATATTTATAATTTATAATTAGACTAGCTGTCCCCGCGATTTCATCCGCGGTATTTTCGGAGTTCCCGCGGAAATTCCGGGAAAAAAGTGCTGTAGTTTACGGTGATAAGCAGTTCCCCGCATTAATTCCGGAGTTCCCGCGGGAATTCCGGGATAAAAACTATCCTATCTTTTAAGTTGGACCATATTATAAATGGTTGCAAAATTTTATCAAAATCCGTTCAGTATTTTCGGAGTCCATCGCGGACAAACAAAAGATTTTATATTTTTTCTAACGTAACTTTACGCGAAATAATTTTTGTTTGTTAAAGATATGAAAATCACAATGTTTGTAAATCAGAATTCTGCCAAAATTAAAATAAATAGGGACTATGGAATCCTTTTAGTTTGCTCTTTCAAATGACATATTATACGTACGCGTACCTACTTAGTTTGTGAGAAAACCTATTTGACCTATTGTGATCTTTAGAGGAATCCAGTTTTACGAAAAAAAGAGAAATAAGACGAAAAATATTATAATTCAATACATAAAAATATGTGTATGTAGAAAAATATTTAAGAAAATTTGTAAAAACCTTTTTTTGTTAGGTGCGCAATAAAGAGTTATTTATCTATATAACGTGTTAATGAATTACCTGAAAACCTAATACACCCCATTTAAAAAAATAAACAATATTATGATTAAAATATATTTTATGTCGAAAAAATTTATACTTTAAAAGTTACTCAACATTGACAACAACGGTGACAAATTTCAAGCGCTACGCCTACCAGTTCGATTTTTTTTTGCTGCGGGCGGCGTACGCGCCAAATATTGTATTATAAATAATTTAGACATGGACTAACAGAAATAAAAAATATAACCTATATTAAAACATAGTGCTATCGATTCGCTAGTTAATTCATTAACAGGTTGTATATATTTTTATTTTTTATTGTCTTTTAAAACCAAAGAATACATGAAAAATCGAAGTTAGGAGCCCGGCTAGTTATTAATTTTGATTTTCTTTGTAACTTCGAATTGAAATAAACTAAAACCGACTGAAATTAAAACTATACCGTAACTGACATACAATAAAGATTATTATTAGACAAAATGTATCTTGACTAGCTACGAAAACCCTACAGCAGTTGCCATATTATATTCGTTGCGTTTCAACAGAGAAAACTATTGTTTCGAACAAAATGAAAAGCTCGATAAGTTAGAAAAAAAAACACGCCACCAACGACTAAAGGAAAATGAAAACTACCCTTAGATGGAACCCCTATAATTGAATGACTATTGGATGCTCGTAGAAAGCTCTACACAATTCCTCTATAGCCTCAGTAATTAAACGCAACTCAATTGATTGTTGCTATTGCGATCACGTCGCTCAGTTACTATTTTCACGTCTGACGTAATAACGTTAGCAAAAAGTTATGGCGATTGCGTGCCTCGTTACTTGGCTCACTGCTGCCGATAACAACTATAAGCTGGTTTCAATTAAATCCGATATCATGCTGAAAGTCATAAATGAATCCCTATTTCCCTTGGTCACCTGGTTTCTGCGACAATTCCGAAACTCCAGCGGGGATGAAATCGCGGGGCACAGCTAGTGTATGATAATATAGTAAATATGTAATACATATTACAAATTTACTATATTATCACTACATATTACAAAACAAAGTCTTCCGTCGCGTTTGTCTGTCTGTTCGCGATAAACTCAAAAACTACAGAACGGATTTTCATGCGGTTTTCACCAATAGATAAGTGATTTATGAGGAAGAATTAAATATATAATTTGTCAAAGTTTTGTTAAAATTGGTTGAAATAAGTACCTAGTACCTGCGGGTAATAAGGCCTAGCAAAGGGACATGTGTATTAAAATCTAAAATATACAATTTAATAAACATGTTTTAATGTTAATCACTATTTAAATAAATTATCTGCAAAATAAAAATAGAAAATTTTAACCTTTAACATCCTACTAATATTATAAATGTGAAAGTGTGGATGTTTGTTACTCAATCACGCAAAAACGGCTGAACGGATTTGGATGAAATTTGGCATGCACGTTGTCAGGGGTACAGAGAAGGACATATGGTACTTTTCATCCCGGAATTCCCGCGGAAACTCCGAAATTACCGCGGGTGAAACCGCGGGGCACAGCTAGTAAACAGTAAAAAAAATTTAACATTTTGTAAAACCTAACATATGGGCCTTATTTACTGTAGCAGGGTAATAAGGCCTACGGTTTTAATATAACAAAATTATTAGACTATAGTTTTAGTATCTCTGGTATTCGAGATGAATTATCTAAATATTACTACTTTGTTTACATGATTTCATCCCAAATAAAAAAAATTTAATATATTACAATTATTTAAGTATTTTCAAAGCGTAGGCCTAATTAGCTTCTGCTCGTAGGCCTTATTACCCATAATATTTCATTATGATAGGTATTTCACTTATGTTTAAGAAAAATATCAATTTTTCTGTTACCTTTTGTAGAAAATGTACTAAAATAATGGATAATATTTAAACTTGTACATGTTTTTATTATTTTATAGATATTTCTTAGCTAGGCCTTAATATCTGACAGGCCTTATTACCTGCGGGTAGTTGTTGTTCATAAATTTTTTTCCAGTGTCGAAAAATAGTATATTTCATTATAAGTGCGGAAAGCCTGTCATTGCAAAGAGTTCCGACAAATGTCTACCCGAGCCGAGGCGCAGCCGAAGGTGAGGGTTGACAGTCGGAACTAGTTGCAATGACGGTTCCGCACGTGTACTGAACAACTATTTTTAATACAGTTACGAAAAAATTAAGCAATTTAATAAAATATCAAAAACACAACAAACTCAACTAAGTTCCAACTGTGATCAAGAGATGGCGCTAGTCGTATTAGTAATGCAAAACCTACGTTTCGCAATGCAAAAAGTGTGTCAAAGTCGTGTCGCCATTTTTGACAGTTGGCAAAGAGAACGCACGAGTTCGGGAAAGGTAAACAAAAAGCTCGAGTATGTAATAGCCCACATCCCGAACGCTAAACGTCCCTGCAATACGCCACTTTTTGAGCAACTGTATTAAAAAGTATATTACCTACCTTATTACGCTTTCACGCCGTAACTACTCAAACGATCATTATGGAATTTTGCACACACGTTGTCAGAGGTACAGAGAACTTTTTGCCCCGGAATTTTCGCAGGATCTCCGAAATTAAAATGTGTGCTTAAATATGTGCGAAATTAAAAGTGAAATGGCGGGGAACAGCTAGTTAAAAATAAAAATTAAATGGGTGCTAATTAAATTAATGCAGTCTTAATTTTTAATTATTTGTTTGTCCATATGTTGGAACGACGCTCATGCCCAAACTTCCAGAAAGAATTGAAAGAAACCTGGTGTTTGAAAGCTAATACCCGAGTCCAAAGAGTTAGCGAGGGAATCCTGAAATTCTCGTGACTGAAATCGCGGGTATTAATTATTAGCAATTAGGTAATATATTTATGAACGATTTTACTCTGCTCTGATTATTTTGACAATATGTATATTATTATGTTACGAACTAACTATTAAGTTTTTAAGGATTACATTGTTGAAAAACCAATGTACCTACAATTTGAACAAAAAGTACTTAACATGGGATATAATTTTTTTACGCTACGGAATACGTGAAACGTGCATTGAGAAAGAGTGCAATCAATCGGTGAAAGTAGAGCAAAACGAAATCAAATGATCCCAGCCACCATGTCACATGTCGAGTTGTGTAGCTGTCGTATGGATGAACACTGAACACGGACTCATTCATAACAATACGGACTCATCTATAACAATATTCAGGTTGCAAGTATCAGTATGAGTATGGGATATACAACGTGTTAATGAATAAACTGAAAACCTGATATACCCCATTTAAAAAAATAAACAATAATATGATTAAAATATATCTTATGGCCCAAAAATTTTTACTTTAAAAGTTATTCAACATTAGTTTGGAGGTGATCTATCTATGAAATTACAAGCGCTACGCCCGCGCCTACCGGTTCGATTTTTTTGCTGCGGGCGGCGTACACGGCAAATATTGTATTATAAATAATTTAGACATGGACTAATAAAAATGAAAAAATATAACCTATATTAAAACATAGTGCGATCGATCGATCTCAGCAAACTACTTTCTAGTTTTCAGTTAATTCATTAACACGTTGTATAGTAAGTATACTAGCTGCAGTTTCCCACAGTTTCACTTGCGTTAATTTAGGAGTTCCCGCGGGAATTTTGGGATAAAAATTACCCTATATCGTTTTTTGTACCCCGGAAAACTTGTATTCAAAATTTCATGATGATCGGTTTAGTATTTAAGACGTGAAACTGTAACAGAGTTACTTTCGCATTTATAAATTAGTATGGATAAAATAACTCTTTGATCAACTAACACTACGTTTGAATCGGTCACTAGTTAGTGAGCGGTCACCGCTGGAGCACCTGTGGGCTGTGATAGATGACGGTGTCGAGTCCACGTTCGCTGCGAATAGCGAATATTTCATTAAGTGAGCTTTGCCGTGCCATGAATCATGTAGGCTATATTTCGGTGAGTTCCGTTGACGGCTTCATCCCCGTAGCTTAGATCAGAAACAATTGTACAAAACAACGCCGTACGCCACCGGCCGCCATCTGACTAAAGTGTGTGTCGTAAGCGCAAGACGACAGAGGCATTATTTTTGGAACATTTCATATTTGTACGTATGCAGTATAAAATAAGCAACGTCTCAGAGGATAACTAATACTATCTCAAGAAAGTTTGGTGTACCTACATAGGCAAGGCTGTTAGGAGGAGGGCGCGCGGCTCGCGAGCGGGCGGAACACGGTGCCTGGGGGGATGCACGTAGAGAACTCTAACTTACAAATCCGAGCATGCCACTCGTCAGGAGTTTATTACTCCACTCGTATTTGCACAATTCGTGTGGGTGTCGGCGGTTCGGGGCTCGCTAGAGAATAAGAACCACAGAAAATGTTGATACCTAGCAAAAAATATATATATATAGAATATAATAGTTATACTAAACATAATATAGATAGATAACTTTTAAAATTTTCAAATTAAAATACAATAGTATCTAAGTAAACGTAATTATTTCTCTATTTGAAGATTTCAGTCAGAACAATTTAATAGAAAAAAAGGAAAACAAACACTTTTAAGAAAGACGAGGCCAACTCGGGTGATTAAGTGTCTCATTTAAATGCAGTCTCTCGACGCGGACGTCTCAAATGCAAAGGGAGCGTGCCACTCGCGGAAAACGGAAGACGAGTCTCTTCACAAAAGGAAGAAGAGGTATTTAAATTAGCGTAGTCGCTGAAAAAGTGCACTAACAACATTAGTGAGTGGAACAATGGCGGGCGCACCGCGCACAAAGAAACGGAACGTCCCGAGTCCCGGCTAGCCCATCAACGCGGCACGGCGCTTAAATATGTGCGGAGAGCGCTCGCTTGGTACGTTCTCACGTACGTTAGCAGTATGTAGCACATAAGAAGTAGGTACCTACCTAGCTATAAGCGAGACCATTTCACTAATGAAACGCTTCGACATCCAAAAAAGACGTTTATATATTCGACCCAGTTGATATAAACTTGGTCATAAAAATTATAGCTTTCATAACTATCTACAGACAGACAGGTATCATTCGGACCCAATAGCGAAAGTTGTGTAATTAGAAAATTTTCAGGTTAAATTTGTAACACAAAACAAAGTCGGGAAGTCAACAATGTTAATCCGCCCAAACAAATTAGCAACAACATTAATATATCCTCTTTATCCATACAATAAGCAGAATGTATTAGTGTTATTTATCTTAGCTCCAGCGCCAGCAAAGTTTTAATTGCAAGCGCCGATACAATTTGCGTACAAATGAATTTATTCGCTGAATCCGTGGTGCAATCGTGCGCGGGACGCGGGTGGTGTGGTGTTAGCAGCGGGTACCCGGCGGGTGCGGGTGCAGGCGGATTACCCGCGTGTGTGGAGCCGCTAATTGCGGGTAACGACGAGTCGCAACTCGCACCGCGCTCAGCACCGCACCCCCCGCCCCCTGCCCCGCCGACACCCCCTCACATCCAACATACAATCACAACTTATCCCGCCTGTGCACTTTACACCACGACAATACCTACTACTATACACGAATCGATGCAGCGCGCTTTCTAGTTATTATCTAACAAATATATCCATTTATCTAAAAACAACAAAAAAATAGTAGGTCGTACCCCCGGGGTCGTAGCTCGTAGGTACCACAGTTAACGCAAAGGAATAATAGAAATGAAGCATCGGAATGAAACAGTTGCATCCGGGTCAACGAAACTTGCCCAGCAGCCCGTGTCCGGTCTAACAAAAGGTTAATAGCGGCATGTGCGTAAATCAAACGTCACACAATAACAAAACCTCCCTTGGCCACCCGAATCCCACTGTATATTGTCCCTCCCCGCAATCCTCCCTGTTCCTCTACGGCCGCTGCTCATAAATCTGCCATACTAAAATGTGCTCTATTGTCGTTCTGTTGGCTATTGCGTTATTTGACAGCCGTCGACGGTATCGGTCATTAGGCTTTGCAGTGAGGATTCCTATCAATCACCAAAGAGATAAACTCTGCAAATAAAGGTAAATTCTATCATTATTTTCATAACAAGCTGTGCTCGGTTTCAGGACTTATACATATATAACATTTACTTTTCCCATTAATGAACTTGAGGCTATAATTTATGAAATTAATTTTATTTGCGTACCTGGTTTTATTTTATTTTTGAATTAGCTTTGCCCCGCGGTTTCACCAGCGTAAATTTGAGGAAAAATCCTATACTGATGCAAAATATATTCCATACCTACATGAGTTTTGCGTAACTTTAACCGTTCACGTAGCGTACGGAATAATTTTCCCGTTTTTGCAACATTTTTCATTGCTGCTCCGCTCCTATTGGTCGTAGCGTGATGTTATACATAACTTATAACTTTCCTCAATAAATGGGCTATCTAACACTAAAAGAATTTTTCAAATCGGACCAGTAGTTCCTGAGATAGGCGCGTTCAAGCAAACAAACTCTTCAGCTTTTATAATATTAGTATAGACTAGTTGGCGACCACGGGTTCTACTTTTTAGGGTACCGTAGCCAAATGGCAAAAAACGGAACCCTTATGGATTCGTCATGTCTGTCTGTCCTTCCGTATGTCACTTTGCCACTTTTTTCCGAAACTATAAGAACTATACTGTTGAAACTTGGTAAGTAGATGTTGTATTGTTGTCAATCAAACACGAGGATATTGACTTTAGTATATTTATTTAGTGAATCTTAGTATTAAATTAATTACCGACGTTTTTAACAAATAGTTTCGATATCTACCTATATCTTGAGCCCCCGACCTCCATGTGACGTACGTGTCAGTTGTCATTGACAGTTATGTTCCGATACATCATCCCCCTTTTAAACAAAATAAAACAGACCCACTTTTTCTCCCTCTTAACAACATACAAAAGTTTACGTCGAACCACCTAAACACAATATTCTATTTAAACTTAAACACTATTGTGACTAAGCACACTTGAATTACTACAACTATTCCACTAGCCACCAATTCAACCTGTGCGATGTACAGTGAGATTCAAACACTAGTGAAACACAAAGTCTATGCTGGTCTTACATGAAAAGAGGTTCTTGTGTATGTTACACCGTTATTTTTATCTCTTACATTATAGGAACGAAAACCATTATATTTATCTATTGTACCTTCTAACCATATATTTTTATTCACATCTTTTTTGTACCAAACAGTTTGACCTACACTAAATTGCCTTTTAACTCTACAAGTTTTATTGTAATTATTTTCATTTCTTTTCATCACCCTGTTAAATGCTTGACTTACATTTTCATTTAACTTTGGCTGTAAGTATTTGAAATTGGCTATCAACTTGGTTCTTAAGTTTCTATTCAATAGTAACTCGCTTGGTGAGAAATTCGTACCTGATACGGGTGATGATCTGTATTGCAATAATGCTACTCTATAGTCAGTCTTGTCTTCATAACACTTCACTAATAATTTTTTTGCGATTTGTACACCCCGTTCAGACATGCCATTAGATTGCGCGTATCTAGGACTAGTGTAAGTATACTTAAACCCCCATTCTTTGGCAAACAATTTACATTCCCTGGCATCAAATGGAACATGATCTGAAACTATTTCTTTAGGTACCCCTAAAGTACAAAATGTTTCAACTAAAGCGTTGTTTATGGCCTTGGCAGTTTTACTGCTTAAATACTTAATATCAAGCCACTTAGAAAAATAGTCGTAAATTACCAAGTAATTTTTCTTTTTAAATTCTAAGATATCCACCCCTAATTTTAAGAATGGCAAATCTGGAACTTTGTGAGACAACAATGGTTCTTTAATATTATTATTACTAAATGTCTGACAAGGGTAACATTTTCTGACAAATTGTTCAATATGGCTGTCCATATGCGGCCAGTAATATAATCTGCGAGCCAACTGCTTCATTTTAGACATTCCAATGTGACCTTCATGTAATGTTTTAATAAATGCCAACCTTAGCCTTTTAGGCACAATTAATCTATCATTAAAGAACAATAGGTTTTGGTCCCACGTTAATTCATTTCTTAACTTATGATAACAGTGCAAGTTATCTGGAATTTTGCTACCATATGGCCAACCATTCCGAACATATTCAATTACTTTCATTAAATCTTCATCTTTCATGCTCTCTGTTATCAAGGACTGTTTTTGTTCGTCTGTGCACTCTAGGTTATGAGATAATCCAATACAGTGTATAATTTCGTACATATAGGAATCATCCTCATCACTACCTTTCAGGAAAGAGCGTGATAACAAATCAGCAATATACAAAAATTTGCCAGGTAAGTATTTGTACATTATATTATATTTTAATAACTTAAGTTTCATTCTTTGTAGTCTGGGAGACTGAACTGCATGTAAAGGCTTTTTCAGTAAACTCTCTAATGGTTTGTGATCATTAATTATGGTTATTTTATGACCATATATAAAGTAATGGAACTTTTTAGTCGCCCAAACCACACTTAAAAGCTCTTTTTCAATTTGAGAAAAATTTCTTTCTGATGATGTTAAACTTCTTGAAGCAAAACAGACAGGTTTATTATTTTGTAACAGACAACATCCAATACCATTCTGGGAAGCATCACATTGTATGACAATGGGGATACTATTGTCAAAATTCTGCAAAATTGGTGCTTCTGTAACAATCTTCTTAATTTTATTGAAAACCCTTTCATGTACCTCAGTCCATATCCACTCTACATCCTTTTTTAGTAATAACTGAAGAGGTGATGCAATATCAGCCATGTTAGGTATAAATTTTCTCAGATAATTTATCATACCAAGAAAAACTTGTAACTCTTTTTTATTGCTCGGACTTTTAATATTAGAAATGGCCTTAACCCTCTCTGGATCTACTTTTACCCCGTGTTCAGAAAAAATATGACCAAAGTACTTTACTTCACGTAATTTATACTGAAATTTATTTTTATTAAAGCGTACATTATATTCCTGGGCTCGTTCAAAAACTTTATCTAATATTGCATCATGTTCTTGTTCTGTAGAACCACAGATTAATAAATCATCGCAGTACACGATAACACCTGGAATGTTTCCAAAGGCATTTTGACTATATTTTTGGAAAATTTCAGGTGCATTGGATAAACCAAACGGCATTCTTACAAATTTGTAACAACCAAAGGGACTATTAAACGTGCACAAGTCATTAGAGTCCTCCGTTAATTTAATATTATAAAATCCATCTGATAAATCAAGCACAGAGAAATATTTTTTATTAGTTAATTTAGTAACTATTTCATCCATAGTAGGTATTAGATAATGTTCTCTTATTAATACTTTATTGAGATCCTGTGGATCAAGGCAAATTCTTAAAGAACCATCTTTTTTTTCAATAATAACAAGATTGCTTACAAAGCTTTTGGGGTGGTCGACCTTTGCGATGACTTTGTGCTTTACCAGAGCTGTCAATTTGTCTGCTAGTCGCTGCATTAGTGCATTAGGCACTCGGCGAGGAGGTCTAACCACAGGCTCTGCACCAGGTTGAATCCGTAGCTGTAGCGGACTCCTAAATTCACCAATACCCTGAAATAATTTAATGTTTTTCTTAATAAAGGTTTGTTTATTCTTATTCATATTACTGTTGTCTACATTTGTTGAATGTACATCAGAAGTTTGTATTAATTTAAGTTTTAGTAAAGAAGCTAAGCCCAAAATTGGTCTGACTGGTTCATTAGTTATAAAAAACTCAGTATTGTAACATTCATCATTGTTACTGTAAATATTTAATGTGACTGTTCCCAATGGAATAATTTTCCCCCCACCGAAGACCTCAATTAAAGTATTTGTCTCAGATATTTTAATATTACTATCATCATCGACAATTTTCTTGAGATCACTTAAACTGATCACATTTATTTGGGCCCCGGTGTCACATTTGAAGCAAACTATTTTATTCTCTACCTGCAGTCGCCTTGTCCATTCATTCTGATGAAAATCTATGGAATATACTAGTCACAAGTCATGAACATTGTTTTGTCCCTCATCTGTATTAATGTTATGGACCTGTTTGTCTACAAATTGGCATCCCACACTAAAGTGATTAAATTTTTTACATTTATTACATATTTTACCATAAGCCGGGCACTGCCTCGGAGCATGTTCCGTGTTACACTTTTTGCACAGATAGTGATTTTTACTATACCTATCATTATTCAGTTCTCTTTTTTGAAAGAGCATATTTTTATTGATATTATTATTAAAGTACTTAGCTCTATTGTTTACTGAAGCTCCATGGTGAGGCGACTCGTTGGAGACCTGAAGTGCATTGACCTCAGCATCATTGACCCCATGACCCAGCGTCTTGACATGCTCCTGTGATAGCTCTGCTGAGCGACATATGTCTACTGCTTTCTCCAAGGTCAAATCCTTGATTTCCAATAATTTTTGTTGTACCCGTTGCTGTCTGATACCAATGACAATTCTGTCTCTTAGCATTCTGTTCAACAATGTTTCAAAATTGCAGTTCTCTGCTATTTTTCTTATTGCCGTGTAAAAAGCATCGAAGGTTTCCCCTTCTTCTTGCCGTCTTTGGTGAAAATGAAAGCTATTTATAACCTCACTTTGCTTTGGTTTCAGATACTCATCAAATATCCTAATCAATTCATCATATTTTACTGTTTCATTTACCTTCAGGACATTGAAGTATAAATCTTGTGCTTGCTGCCCGATGCAATTTAACATTATTGCCCCTTTTCTTGAGTCGGATAATTTTTCAAAACCGGCTGCCATTAAAAATATTTTGAAACTCTGTTTGAAGCGCTGCCATTGCGGCCAACAATTTTCGATGTCATCTAAATTCAATCCCGTTGGCATCTTATATTCAATCGCGCCTTCATATCCTTTAAAATCTTTATCATCACTCGATGCCATTATTGGTAGGTACACGTGCCGATTGCGTGGATGTGGAACCAAACTCTTACGTGATCCGTCAATCCGCCGTAATCTTCTCACAATAGCGGTTTTACCGGCTGCGCCATGTATTGTTGTCAATCAAACACGAGGATATTGACTTTAGTATATTTATTTAGTGAATCTTAGTATTAAATTAATTACCGACGTTTTTAACAAATAGTTTCGATATCTACCTATATCTTGAGCCCCCGACCTCCATGTGACGTACGTGTCAGTTGTCATTGACAGTTATGTTCCGATACAGATGTATTCTGTGAACCGCATTAAGATTTTCACACAAAAATAGAAAAACAAAAACAAGAAATTTTGGGGGTTCCCCATAGTTAGAACTGAAACTAAAAAGACGTTTTTCTTCAATTAGTGATAGTATAGGATAGGTGATATGAGGTTTCTAATAATTTTTTTTCTAAACTGAATAGTTTGCGCGAGAGACACTTCTAAAGTGGTAAAATGTACTTCCCCGCCTGTAACTTCTAAAATAAGAGAATGATAAAATTAAAAAAATATATGATGTACATTAATTACTATGCAAACTTCCACCGAAAACGAAATCTGTAAGCAGTTTTTTTTTAATACGTCATAAATCGTAAACGCAAAAAATACACTATTATTAAAACATCGATCAAAGTTACAACGAACTACAAGAACTTTTATAGTATGTTACTTGCTGCTACAGAACTCTTCATGGGCGAATCCGACTCGCACTTGGCCGCTTTTTGTTACTTCACTTCTATCTTCTTCACTTCATTTCTATCTTAAAAAGTCACGTCGATCTGCTCCTATATAGTCACTTTAGAAAGTATATGATAGACAAACGAACGCATTTTTTACTTTTATGTGTGTAGCTGTAGGTATTATTAAACTTAATTAATAAATACCTACTAATATTATAAATACGAATGTAATTCAGTGTGTGTGTGTGTTGCTTTTTCACGCCTTTACTACTTAACTGAACATCATGAAATGCATACATGCGTTATCAAAGGACATAGGGTAGGTACTTTTTATCTTGGAATTCCCGCGGGAACTCCAAAATTAACGCTGGTGACACCACCCGAAATTTAGCATCAGTACACGTCAGGTGTACAGGAAAGGCAAAGGCTTATAAACTTTATACCGAAATTCCCGTGGGAACACTAAAATTAACGCGGATAAATAACGGCTAGTCAGAAAAATCTACTCAGAGACATTTGCTTTACATCTATAATTATTATCGTCTTTGCTCGTCGACTTCCTGTACTTGTTTGTTACGATACGGTGCGGTGTAGCGAGTAATCAATCGTGGTTTACTTAGTCAAGATGAAACGTAGGCAATTAATATAAGCAAATAACTATAATGTGGGTAAAGGAAAGAGTAATGTCTGGGCGCGGGTGGCGCAGATTGAAGACACGCCGCCTAATCTTACCTATACGTCTCGAGCCGAAGAACAAACAAGCCGCGAGCTGAGATTGCGCTCGGAATAAATCAATGTTACGACGCGTTAAAATATTTAAGCTCACGATTAATGCTCGCGGAAGAAGCGCGACTCAACGCGGCAAGTCCTGCCTGCAGCTGTACCCGTTAACGGTCATACACCGATTCCACAATTAAGAATTTATCGAGAAAAGCACTCTCCAAACGAGTTTGAAAATCTTAATCACAAAAATAGTAAGAAGCATATTAAAGTATGATGTTAAAGAGAGATATGGAAGTTGTTCCCATTCTCTCGCGTGTTTTACGGGTTTCCCTCGGAAACTTTGTACCGTAATTAAAAGTATTCTGAATGTTAAGTCGAGACTTATGTCCTGATTGATTCAATTATAAACAAATCGAGAAACCACCAAACGGACAATTTTTTCCGATCCAAATTGATACTTTTTTTGAGAAAAAATTTGATTTTAAATATTTCCAATAGACCCCACAGACAGTCTAATTTCATTATAATTATGTATAGATAGAGATTTCTACAAAACTTTTTCCAAGGATTGGTTGCGGTTGGGAAGCGGTCGCTCATTCATACTTCTCTGTTAATTAATGTATGCTGTAATTTTTCATGTGTTGTGTCAAATAAAGTTTTTCAATTCAATTCTTTTCAATTCAATTCAATTCAACACTGAAATATATTTATTTAGTATTCACTCATATATTCAGCAAACTAATTTAATAACGATACAGAAGCAATTTTCATTACCATCCAAACCTCTTTCATCTCAATTTTAATTTCAAAATTTCTATACAGTGTGTTAAATTAAATTTCCTTAGGCAACAGCGCAAAAGGGCTGTAATATTAGGGAATGATAAACCGGAAGCTTATCACATTTCAGTAATGTATAGCGAGATTGCGAGGGAAGTTTTACAAGGTCTCGTTAAAGGGGCTGTGAAGATCACTGCGCAAGATAACTGGTTCTAATCAGCAATGATACATCAGCGCGGCGCCTCGCGCGGGCCCTGACTGTCTGTCTTCACTCGTTACTTCGAGAACCGTCTCAAGCAGACCTTCCTCAGACTCTAATTCCGCTAATACCTCGCGCTCCGACACGCTCCGACTTTCGGAATGTGGTATACGTTTCCCTGAATATCCGTTCCCACTCGAGATGAAGCATGAGTGCTTGACATCTTACGACATCATTTCTGTTTTTGTTACTTCTTTTCGCAAATACGGAGAATACGAATAGAATAAAAAGCCACAAACAATCCCTCGTTTAGAATTAGATCAAAACAATAAAGCAACTTGAGTAATAAATAAATTAACTACGTATACGAGTATTAAAACAACTTCACGACACGCCGCGCCGCCCCCATAGGTATTATACTCCCACGCTCTAATAAATGTAAGTAATTAAATATTGAAATTCGTTTGATTCGTCGCCATGGTGGTGACGATTCTTTCTGTCACTCTAAACAAAATTCTTCGCACAATACTGTCCCTTTAGCCAAGTTAACAATCCATAAAATATATAGTTAAGGCACAGAAAACTAAGGAACGGGAATCGTTATGTCACATGGTTACGCAAAACTGGACTTTTGATTAGACAATTTTACGTAACCACATGCCGTAACGTTTCATTCCTTAGTTTTCTATCCGTTGACGATTGTAGATTGTCAACTTGGCTAAGGGGGCTGATTCATATCAATTTGGATTTTGTTTTCTTTAACTCATTCAATAGAAAAAGGAATTTGATTTTTTTGTTCGAAGTTTTGAACCTATCTACTAATTTGCCAAAAAAATATGTTTAGAGCATGGCGGGCGGAATGATCATCAAAATATTATTGCTTTGAGGACCAGTTGCGCTATTTTGTAAAAGAAACTATCGAAATAAACTCCTAACCAAACTTGAAAATTTTACCAAAAAACGGCATGACGCTAGTTTTTCAAGAGTATGCTTTGATGGTGTATACATAATATATACACATAAAATGCTTTGTCCTGAATGACTGATGGATCAACGCATAGCCTAAACCGCTGATCTTAGAGACCTGAAACTTGGAGGGTGTGTTCTTTGTATACGTAGGCAACCGATAAGAAGGATTTTTTTTTTAATTCAACCCCTAAGGGGATGAAAATGCATGCATGATACCTTTATGTATGCATGCCTACATGCCTTTTACCGAAAAAAAAATCCCGGGAAATCCAGAGTTTGTATGAGAATTAAAAAGTAAAGTTGCTTTCAGAAAAATATCGTTCCGTTAGTGTGATCTTGTAAACACTTTTAATTTTCCAGAAATTAAACAAACACCTATTTAAATATTTTTGAAATCCCCG
Organism: Zygaena filipendulae; assembly: GCA_907165275.2. Lineage (NCBI taxonomy): Eukaryota > Metazoa > Arthropoda > Insecta > Lepidoptera > Zygaenidae > Zygaena > Zygaena filipendulae. Next base: position 9,927,758 of record OU015649.1, read on the forward strand.
AATCCCGGAAGCTATCCATATACACATAATACATCAATTTCTCGGAATCACTCTACCTACCTACTCCTATCTCTGATCATACTATAGTTTATATGACTGTAAATGTGTCACCTCACCCCCGAAGGAGACACGTCTAGAGTTATATTTTAAACTATAGTGTTATTTTCTAAATTGTAATTCCTGACTTATTGAAATAATTTTTTTTTACAAAAATAATACGATACGACTTTTACATTATTCAAATTAAATCAAAAGAAAAACAAAACCGTTGAAAACGAGCGCGATTGGCCGCCGTCGACCACTAACTAATAAAATAAATAAATCATATCAGGTAGTGTGAACTTTTTAGAACGATATTTAACCGACTTCCAAAAAATGAGGAGGATATCAATTCGAGTGTATGTTAATGTTTTTTTCTTATGTTTGTTACGCGATTAGTCGAAGGGAGCTGGACCGATTAAAACATTCTTTTTTGCTTGAAAGGCCGAGGTGGTCCGATTGTCATGAAGCCAGGATCTGATGATGGGATCTTGGAGAAATCAAGGGAACTCTTCAAATATATAGTATTTCATGGTTGGCAATTTGATTACATGAATTGTCACTTTTAAATTATAAACAACCCACTTAAAATCAAAAAATAAACAAAATTTTACCAAAAAAATTAAAACCGACTCCAATACACACAAAAATGCACTGCAGTAAAAAGTGAAAACTAACAAAATACCGATTTAATCCGAAAGACAAAAATGCACGCAATTGGTATGTATGTACCTAACTACCTGGTTTGAGCAAGGCCCGGGCTGACACGAGCGGGCTTGGCACCGACTTCAAACAGATCAGTAGGTCCCATCGACGCTTGAGTAAATCCTCGTTTAGCATCATCGGCTCGCCTACTATTATGTTCGTGCGCAACTTATCTTGCGCACGTTGCTATAGCAACTAGACGTTATTTACAAATGAGCTAGCCAGACATGCGTAGTCGAAACATCGCTATGGCAACAAAAGGTTGTTATCTATACTAATCTATACTAATATTATAAAGAGGAAAGATTTGATTTTTTGTTTGTTTGTTTGTTACGATTTAACTCAAAAACTCCTGGACCGATTTTAAAAATTCTTTCACCATTGGAATGCTACATTATGGCTGAGTAACATAGGCTATATTGTAACTCGGAATTCCCGCTTGATGTTCGAAATAATCTATACATATAAATGAAAATGAATCTCTGAAAATCTAAAATAACTTCTGCGGGAATTCCGAAACGCACGCGGGTGAATCTCCAAAACGGTGGAACCGATTTGGACGGAATTTTCACTGCTAAATAAGCTGTAAATTAGGCTACTTTGGAATTCCTGCGGGAATTCCGAAACTCACGCGGGTGAATCTTCGAAACTGTTGAACCAATTTTGACAGGACTTTCACTGTGAATTAACTGATGTTATAAGGTGTAAATTAGGCTACCGGGAATTCCAAAACTCACGCGGGTAAAACCGCGCGGGACAGCTAGTTTACAATGAGCAGAGATAACAAACATTATGGAGTAAATTGTAGTCGTGCGTCGGAGCTGACACACACTTTTTTCCCTTTAGAATGTGCGACTGGTGTGTGCAGACAAATAGGTTGGTAGTATTTAGGCGGGTTGAAAATTCAGTTAACAATTATATTAGATATAAAATACACCGGCTACACCGTAACAATTCCACGAATGTAGACTGTGATGAGAAAAATCACGAATCCGGAAAATTCAATATGACGCCATCCAATATCGCAGCGCAAGCAGCATATCTGGCTAGGCGATATCATAATATTATTATAACCGACCCATCATAAAACTGACTTATTACCAACAATTAAATAATTCTTACAGAATCATTTAAGATCGGATAAATTGTACAAGTATTCTATAGTTCTATAGTATATAGGTACGTAAGATGGGAAATCAATCATCCATCGAAGTCATCCAATAAATCGAAATTCACTTAGATTTTCCTAAGATCTTAAGAAACGAATCGAACCGGTGTTTATGCTCGTATATATAACGATATACTGACGGAAGTAATAAAACGATTTTACATCTCCAAGGGGAACGGCATTTTTGTCAAATGGGAAAAGTCGCGAGCGATTTCTCATTCCCCGATAAAATCGAGAACGTTTTACGACGATCTTTTTTGATTACCGACGAAACAATTTGAAAATTAAAATAGTTTAGCTTTCTTTTTATCAGTATTTGGCAGAGATAGATAATGTTAAATTGGTCTAAAAAAGACTAATACTGTTAACAATATAATAGTTTTCAGCGTATTTGGTTAGGGTAATCTATGAGAAACAAATAAGTCTTAGGTAAATAGTAAATATCAATTTTTCTCTATCAACTTATTTGCTGCTCAGATTACTTCGATTATTTTCTTTAATAAGTGACTAGGGGTAAAAACTAAAGACAATGTATTACTGTTTAATAGTAAAATATTGTGTGTCTTAAATAAATTACATATTATAGCGCGCAAACTGATACACAGTTTTTGACTTTGCACGAACGTGAGCATCAGCTCAATCTTTGACATCAGTCAAAGACTAAATACGCAATAATCGAGTTTTATCTAGACACGCAGCAGCGTGTCTAGCCATGTTCAAAGAAAAAGGAAATGGGGACGCAGCAACCGTCTTTACAACTCGAAACCTATTTAACCTGCATCTAGATGAAATTTAGCACATTTACCCCTTAGCTTGTCTAGAATCCAAAATTTCATAAATGTAGTTCATACAGTTATTGGATATATTATTATAAAAATATTTGTACCTATACCTACTTATTTAAGACTCAGCAGTCTTAAGTATAAGATATAATAAACAAAATTCTTTTGTCGGCGAAGTCAACAACCGCTTATGCATAAATGCTTAATACTGAACTTGGCTTCCAATTTTACATTTATGTTTTTGATGCGATTATAATAAAACGATATCTAAAGCAATAGATAATAGTAGATTCATATCATAACGGCTCATAACGACTTACATAACGTTACGAATACAGATTTGCATTTTGTTCGTGTATAAGGCTACACTTACATCCTTTTTGTTTGGATTAAATGTTTGGTACTGCATTACACCTGCGATTTCGTTTGTTTTTTTCATTTCACCTCCAAAGGAGTTTAAACCAGAATCTCTTTAATTTTTCGCCTACATTAAAAAAGGAAGACTTGTGCAAGTTTTTCAAGTTTCCAAATTCAGCGTTGCGAAGTTTTAATTTAATTTGCAATTCTAGGTAAGCAGGTGAGCAACGAAGATGGGCCTACATATATGTGTGCGCACGTAGGTAGGTAGATTCAGTTTTGGATAAGAAGAACACTTGAAAAAGAAGTAGGCAATGCTGGGTGGGTAAACGGGGCACAGCATCCTCGGTGACCGCCCTGCGCCGCCGCATAATGAACCGGTCACGTACCCACATTTCGTATTATTTCCCTGGGACGCGTCGCGTGACCTGAATAAATGCGGGCTGTCGGTGCGCGCCCGTTCAAGGCACTATCGCTTCCTCGGACCCTCAGCAAACAAACCGCTTCACGCACGATTCGCCAGCGAAGATTCATTATTCTTATGTTGTCCCCACGATTTCCAATACTGTTTTATTCTTCTTTTTCATATTAAATTATGTATACGTATATAAAATCAAACAACGTCATCAATAAATAAATGTTTATGTATAGTTTTTTCGGAAATACTAGAATAAATATTCCATGTCTCATTCAGTCATCTTTATTTAGTACTAGCTGTTCCCCGCGGTTTTACCCGCGAAACCAACATTGAAATGTGGTCTGTCTAAATTAAAAGAAAGTTGCTTTCCACTTACTGTGCTTACTTTTTACTTCTTTTATTATACTTTCCATACAATTGAAGAAGTTGTTTACTTTGGAGACTCCCTAGTTGATTTAAAATATTTTTTTTATTAGAGAATGTTCATTAAAATATTAACTATACAGTAAAGTATTATATTATCTGTGACTATACCTATCGGTTTTATATTAAGCTTCCCGCGATTTCACCCGCGGTTTTTTTTTAATTTCGGAGTTCCCGAGGGAATTTCGGGATAAAAAGTACCCAATGTCACACAGGACTCCTATAGCTAACTGAGAAAAATTTCAAAATCGGTTTAGTAGAACCCCTACAACATCACAAAAAATTCACAAACTCACAAACTTTAGCTCTTTATAATATTAGTATAGATAACATATTATGTATACAACGTTCATATTTTGATACAATAACTTGATAATAAAATAAGATAAGCCTAATCATCATTATTTCAAAGTGACATAATATAAAAGGTTCGTAGCACGTGCTACGAAATTATGTATTACAGTTCTACGAAAGTAAGAAAATTGCTCTCGGTCTTTCAACCGCTATGCGTGTATGACCAAATGCTCAAAAGAGTTTCAGGGTCGAAAAGGAATATACCTATCTATATATACATAATTATGTAGTATGATTGTGTCATTCCATAGTATCACTCACAAGAATCAAAATCTAGTAGAAGTAATCCTACTTCCTACTAATATTATAAATGTGCAAGTGTGGATGTTTGTTACTCAATCACGCAAAAACGGCTGAACAGATTTGATGAAATTTGGCATGTACGTTGTCAGGGGTACAGAGAAGGACATAGAGTACTTTTTATTCCGGAATTCCCGTGGGAACTCCGAAATTACCGCGGGTGAAACCGCGGGGCACAGCTAGTATTAAATTATTTTCTTACATGTCCAACATAATGCTTATTGAATCCGTTCAATTAGGTATTCTCCAGGGTATGAAAATCAAAATTCTAATTAGTACCTACGTCAGTTAGAAAATAAAAAAATAATAGACACGTATTTTTTGCTTTTACAAATTAATGAAAATAAACATAGATAAAGCGCATTAAAGTTTAGGGTGGCGGACTCGTGACGTCAATATTCAGTATAAGCCCCATACAAACGGCACTGGGTTGTGACGTCACGCGAAATTTCAACTCAATGTATCGCCGTTATTTTTTGATTACGTAAAAAAAGAAAAAAATACGTGGCCAATATTTTTTACTAAAATACACGACGGACTAAAAAACAATTTGTCAAGTAGCCAATTCCTTTAGCAGTAAGTAGCAACGGATTTTTATGCGTGTACTATAATTTTAATATTAACTGGCACATGGAGTCGTATATAGTGAACAATCACGAGCATCTGAACCTGAGTGGAGTGGAGTGAGCTGTCTCCCGGGCCGCGCGGGTAAGCACCTAGCCGTTTACGTTTCAGCGGTCGGCTCATAACTACCCATTCTCGCAAGGGCGGCGCGGCGGCGCGGGCGGCGGCGGCGAGCCGGGGAAAACAAGTGACGCTGTGTTTATTTCAGCCCACGTTGTTATTGTGTTACGGGCACCGGTAGGAAAATTTAGGAGAGTGCGTGAAATGTGAATTACTTTCCAACTTATTTGTCAGGCTCCGTCCTCAATTCATGTTGCACTGATGTTGTGTCCTGGTTTTTTTCTTCGCGTAAAGATTTAGTTGAAAAGCAAGTTACCTTGGATTTCCTCGTAGGGCAGCATGATGGAGTGCGTTAAATCCGTTGTTATTGGTCAAGGTCATGTCTGCCCCGTGTTCCAGGAGCAGCGTCAACATATCATCGCGCTTCTTGGAGATGGCGTCATGCAGCGGAGTGTCGCCTTCAGAGTCCTAAAATAAAAGATATAATAAAAACAATAATAAAAAAAAACTTTCACTTATAGGTATGGTGGTAGTTCTGAGTGACATAGGGTACTTTTTATCCTGAAATTTCCACGGGAACTCCGAAATTATCACGAGTGAAACCGCGGGAGACAGCTAGTCGCTATATAAATGCAAATCAGAGATTAAGCAGAGGGATCTGACGCTTTTCGATAAACCTCGTTCAGCTTTAATCCATAATATATAGAGAGAGAGCGAGAGAGACACAATGAAAACCTCATCGTTTATATCTGATGGCAGCTGCTACAGAATTATAAGTAACGGCCGACGCGAATATTGCGACAATTTTCTAAAACATCAAACCACCCGATTAAATAATTGACGAGGCGGAGAAAGCGTTTAGGACGTGGATTATAGCGACTTGCATATTTTATGAGCTTCTTACAGCGGCTAAGTGAACGGCGAATGGCAACGTGTAGAGGGATGCAGCGCTAATGCGGACGACGTCTGGTTCAAGAGCAAAACTAGAAATGGTGTTGAGCTCCCCGTGATATAGGGCGAACGGGGCAAAAAGCGCGGCTACCACGTCATTATCATAATCACCACCGCTGGGTGCCGCTGCGGCCCGCCCGAACCGTTTCGCTTTGTGAGCGTGCATTAAGAGAGCTCAGCGTTGTGCTCTGTCATTCTGCAATTAATTTGCAAAGGGACGCTAGTTCGCGAAGAAAAATATTTTTGCTAGACAAAATTGAAGTAGTGAATATATGCATGTATTACGTTCTCATAGTTTTGTTCATAGGTCTCATAGTAAAATCTTTATTTATTTCTTTCTTTCGCAATGAATTTCGTACTATCGATGTGTCACATAATTCTATAAATACGACATTACTCGTAGAATATGATGAAGTTTATACAGACGATGAAATAAGGTAAATTTCTGAAGCAATAGAATATAGATTATGAGATAGTGTGTAGTTAACAGACAATTTAGCTATAACCAGATTTCATAGTACTTATATAGCCATTATGAGCGAGATGACAAAGCTTACGACATCTATTCAGATAGCGGTAATTCAGTGAGCTCAACCGCAGACACGAGTAATTCTGTACAAATGGCATCATTAAATAATAATCGGATTGACGTAATATGTACTCAGCACTAACGTACCTACAACGCAAGCGGCAGGACACAATATGCATAAAACGTGTTAACTGTTGAGTTCACACTACATTTGCAATTCAATTCTAATTCCATGACACACACACACACACTAAAACGATAAAAACAACAAATTTATTTTGTACTCTGAAATGCAGTTGATTTTATAGACAGCGCAGATACATCTACCTACTATTAATTGTGGAAAAAGTTTATTACACTTAAGTATAGGTACAACATTTAAAAGGTTTGGTTTAACTCAAAATCATTGTACAATACTAGATAAGTATATAATATTTTTACAGTAAGCACTACCTGTTCCTCGCGGTTTCACCCGCGATACTTTCGGAGATCCTTATAGGGGAATTCCGGGATAGAAAGTACCCTATGTCCTTCTCTGTACAAAATTAAAGCGTAACAAACAAAGAAACAAACAAACTCACTTTCACATTTATGCCTAATAGTAAGGATTATTTCTCAAAGGCATTCTTTGGAGACAACGTCTTGTTTAGTTTGTTATCAAAATTAATGATCGAAAAATAATTTGAAGCTTATGTTTCCCACTATTTAAGAAAAGTAGACAAATAGTATAAAATTAATGTTTGTATTTTTATTAGTAGTTATGCCATCGTTTAGGCGATATAGATAGATACCTACCTACGTCCAATTTGCAAAATATCCAGAGGATTTAAAATGTATGGCATTCCTAATCTTTATCTAAATAACATGTAGGAGGCGTGATTAATAAACACTTGCGTTTACTTAATTCCACATCTTATTATCTTACTATTTGGTGTTTGATCATGATGCGGTGCACAATATTCTCACAGGTCGGCTAGTAGGTATGCCTACCTACTATAGGTAACACTATTTTGTGTTAAAGCAATACCTCAGCCCCGGTATACGTAGGTATTTAGTTATTCGGTAAACAGGCGAAGCAGAAAATATAGAAGTGCTGAGGCGAAATGAGAAATGTGATTTACGCGGCAATATCCGCAGGTGCACATGAGTTGCAAGCGACCGCTCCGAGCGCCGCTCGGCTACGTGTCCCGGCGAATATTATAACACGACGTGAACCAGAGGACCCTACACAACATATTACTTCAGGAAATTTTAATTCTCCACTCTAGCTACTACTGTTACTATACTAAAATTCCTCACGACTTCAATTTACTGTCAAAAGATGTTACAAAATCGTAACCCACCTACACATATGGTAGGGCTATTTAGGTACGTAAATTATATTAGAAAACAAAAACGGTGGGTTGCCCTTATACAATAACAACACAAAACAAGCAGGTAATTACTCAGAGATAAGGGCAATGCGCCGCTCGCGAGGCCTGGGAGACGTATTTTTGAATCATTCGAGTTACTTTTCGCACACGAAATCGCAAGATTCGCATGCGAATGCTTGAAATCCCATTTCATGTGAAATCTGCAACGAGTGTGTCGGACCACTCTTTAATCATATCACATCTTAAATTCATCGATCTAAAGTTTGACGTTTATTGGCATAATGGAATTTTCCAAATTTGACATGACTGATAGTTTAACAACTTAGGAATGTTTTGTTTCAAGTCCGATTATGTTTACTAAAATCTATGAGTTAGTTTGCGGTGTTTAAATATTTTGCGTAAAATGAAACAAGTCTAAACAGCAACACCGTATTCGAATGATTCAAAAATGTGACAAAATAGGATTATTTAAGTGAATTTCATTTCGCATGTGAATTGATTTCGCTTAAGAAATTCAAACGATTCTAAAATACGACCCCTGGAAGGGAAGCCCTAACAGGAGGGTGCGGGGTAGCGGGCGCAGGGAGCGCTACGTGATACGGCAGCGATGATAACGCGCCTCGGCGCTTGAAAGACACTACCTAACGTTAAAAATCCGTTAGCTTTGATTAAAATACCTAACCATCTCATTCAAAACCCAAATAAAGGGGAATTTTTTTATCTGTTTGGACACAAATCACATCTTAATGATTATAATCATTATTATACATAATTATGTATTAAATAAAGGTTACGCTTTCATTACTTAATTAGGAAAATGCATTTTATCACACTAGCTGTTGCCCATGGTTTCAGACGCATTTTCCAGGATTACCCGAGACTATACAGGGTGTAAGGTTAAACGAAGCACGTATTGAAGGTTAAATTCTAGCAATATTTGGCAACTTCTATAGATCTAAACAACAATATCTTACAACTTCTAGACATTAAATACTGCTGTATCGTAACTTACCACTTATACACTGTGGAATAATTTGATCGGAAATCTCTATCTCGCTTTTAAGTCGTTACATTTATAACTGAATTTACCATTTACCAAAACAAAAGATAAAATCCTGTAATTTACGAAAGTTATATCCAAATCCTATGTTGGGAATCCAAACAAGCCTCCATCACTATCGAAGCAGAAAGAAAACAACTAATTGTTAAATTCCAGCCCATTAAGTCTGGTATTACGGCTGGATTATTCACGGGCCATATAACGCAGCATCGGAGCGCGTTGCCGCTCGTCGCCGCCGCGCGCACCACTCCGCCCTGCTCGCGAATCCGATCAAGCTGACTTACCGTGGAGCCACGAGCCGTGATCATAACTCTACCAATTCTACCATACATCCACGCATTTACATCTAACTCCCGTTCCAATACAATACATCACACGAAACCAACCATGTCCAAACAAATATACCCTCGGTGAATCCTTACCTCAAAAGCTGTTTTGCCAAAGTCCTCGGAGAAAACATAAATAAGCTTTAGATTCTTCCCTATGCAAATATATTTTTTATATTGTGTTTTGTATGAGATTGTGTTTAAGAATATTCGTGAAATAATAAAAAAAACCTAACAGATTTACGAATATAGAACGCGAATCGAATAGTCGCTACAAAGGATAGTTATATAAAATGGCGAATTGTGGAAATTGGAAACAAGATTTTATGTGAAATTCGCACCCAAACCCTCCGATAACCAGCGTGATTTCTCAAAGTAGGAAGTCCGGTATACTTTTAAATTAATGGAAGTTCAAGAGAAATGAGCAAAAACATAATCGGTTTTATTTAGTGAATATACAAGAAATCTTTCTATTGGACGATTTGTACTACCGTAATATTATTTTTTTGGTACTTACTGCCTTTAAGTAGTTTTTTAATAGTTGTTTGGACCGATGTATCATATATTGAAAAAATGTTATTGTTAGAAGCCTAGATTTTAAAAACTAGGACATAATGATATGTTATTTATAAAACAAAACTAAAACACGAATCGAATACATGTAGGTAGATATTATAAAATATTTAACTTACCTATACCTATATGATTGCAATAAAGTACTTGTGTAGAGCAGGGCCGTACGTAGACCCAAATTTTCAGTAATAGTTTGCGAACTTTCAGTAACGTAGAGAATATTGGGGACGGAAAGTATTTATTAGGTGAATATTACGAACATAAGAGAGCCGAAATGAGAGCGCAACGCAAGGACTTTTTACAACGTGGCATTACGCACAGGCACAGGTGTCGGTTATGTGGAACAAATCGGGGTTGGGTCAACAGTCAGTTGCCGGAACAGTCATAGCTCAGAATAATGACAGCTAGCCGGCTGCCCTACGGAAAAACAAAGTAATTGCAGCGGAGTAAATTTTACCGAAAGAGCGAAAAACCGGAAATCGCTTTATTTAAAACAAACCTTCTATAGTTTAACGATTCCCTTAATTTTAATTTATCTAATACTAAAAACTTTTTGATAGTGATGAGTATGTATGTAGCAAGGTTCGATATGCGTCAAAAGAGGCAAAACTACAAAAAAGCTCATTTCGAAAAAATATGACAGTTGATATGTTTATCCGTAGAGCAGCCGTAGCGCTACACTCTTTTTTACCGAGATACAAATACAATCGTGGAAATCTTTTAAAAGATTTCAACCTAATATAAATAAACTACCTATTTGAATGAATACCATGCAATCTCCGTTGCCGTTGTGTTTTATACTCGTATGAATAGGTAAGACCGCCTTTTTAATGAAATTCTAAGATAAAGTTTTCACAGGCAAAGCGAATACTAACTTACTGTCAGTCGTAGTAATCTTGACACTATCTACGCCCTTAAAAATGCAATATATTTGCTTCAACTTCTGCGAAGGACTTTTTAGCGTGTCATTGGTATTGGGACTTGAGAAGCAATAATGAAATAAAATAGTAGCAGAGTAAATAGTGTCATAAAAGGTAAGTGGCTAAAGAGAGAACTATAAAATTTTCAGGTGAGGCTGGTCGTACCATAATTTTATCGACAGGTCGTGGTAACAGGCAATAAGGAAAATATTTATGAACTTGAAAGCGACGGCTGCAATTTTCATTAGCTAATTACGACTTACAATTAGCAGGTACTCCCATCCCGTCGTTATCGAAACAGGGTACGAGTATGGTCGCGAATACGAATAAATCGATTATTTATTCGTAAAAGTTGAAAAATTGTCAAAAAGAATTAATTCGTTATATTATTAATTCGTTTAATCATTAATTCGTTTACGATTACATGAGATTATGAACAAAAGTCTAAGCATTGTTATTAGAATGGAAATGAATTTATTTTATTAGTGAACTAGCTGTGCCCCGCGGTTTCACCCGCGGTAATTTTGGAGTTCCCGCGAAAATTCCGAGATAAAAAGTACCCCATGTCCGTTTCTGTACCTCTGACAACGTGCATGCCAAATTTCATCCAAATCCGTTCAGCCGTTTTTGCGTAACTGAGTAACAAACATCCAAACATCCACACTTTCACATTTTAGAAAATTATGTTACATCTTTTTTACATCTTTTTTATGGGTTTTTTAATGCCTGAAATAAAACTATTATTATTATTATTATTATTATTTATAATATTAGTAGGATTAAAAAGAAATGTGTTTCCTATCTGTATAAAATCTGTCTCAACTAAATATTTGAGACGTACGAGTAGATACATACGACAACTAACCAACAACATAAATTAACATAAAAACGGAGAGACTGGGCGAGCTGTGACAGGCGCGCGAGGCGTTATCCCGTGGCACGATGTTAACAAAGCAACCCTAACTGAATTGCCACGTTTAATAGAACGCCTGTTCCAGCCATTAGCGCGCGGGACAACAGTTATTGGCAGGCAGTTGACATTCATGGCTATAGTTTAAATGCGAACGTCAAAGAGTACACGAGCTCCACCAAATTTTATGGTTGTTTTGAATTTTCCAATTTAGTTAAATACGAGTATAATACAAAACAAAATCGTACTGGAATTGTCAAATTCAATATTATCAACATTACCTACTAGAAATGTCTTTACTTTTTACTCTAGTATATTACTAGGCGCTACACGCTCGACGTGCCATACGTTTCGTTATACCGTATACATTATAGAACCGACGTGGATGTTTTACGAAAATATTTTTGGTAACTCATTCTTTACCGATGTGACACGACCAATAAATCCCATAATGGTGTCGTAAAATTTCAACGGTATTATCTTGGGAAAGCCCGGCTATTTTACATTCACCTGCGAGGTTTCCCTACGCGTCCAATTTATGTTAGTGGGCACAAAACGAACGCTGACAAATGTGGAAATAAAATGAACGTACGTTTTATCTGTACGCTTACGGTAGGCGGTAAGGTGCGGAGGCGGAGTGAGGCGCGTGACGGACGGTGCGCGGGGGGCGGCGGGAGCGGGCTGCTGCGTGCTGCGTTGTCCCAGACACTCACAGGCATGAGGCAGCCGAAAAGAAATAAACTGCGGCTTTAACAAACAAAAACTAAGGCCCTTATTCACTATGACCATAACACAACGCGTTAAGATAACGCGCCACAAAAATTGTTTTGCCTCGCGCTCCAAGAAGTAGCACTTAAAAAAAATACGTTTACATCGTGTTTTGTGGTACACAGAATATAAATTTCTAACATTTTGGATCTGGAGCGATTGGAATTGTGTTTTTGGGACGCGCATTTCGGTCAAGGAATGTTATTGGTTACAGTGATGATCTTACTATTTTTAAAGTCATTTAACAAAGAAACAAAGTTCACCACACAGCTTTAAAAAATGTTTACGAACGTACCGATACTACTACTACACTAATCTTAAAGAGGTAAAGTTTGTTTTGTTAGTTTGCATACAGGAGGGGTAATCTCTGGAACTAATGAACCGATTCTAAAAGTTCTTTCGCTGATAGGAAACTACCTACATGCCTGTATCCTTGAGTGACTTGAATATTTTTTATCTCAGAAAAAGAATTCTCACGGGAATACCGAAATTCATGCGAGTGATACCGCGGGGAAAATAGCCATAATATGGTTTATACAACGTGTAATGAATTAACTGAAAACTAGAAAGTATAGTTTATTCAGAATCGACTTCCTAATCGATCGCACCATTTTTTTGATATAGGTTATAATTTTTCATTTTTACTAGCCCATGTCTAAATTATTTATAATGCAATATTTGGCGCGTACGCCGCCCGTAGCAAAAAAATCGGGCCATATTTGGCCGTACGCCCCGCCGCCCGTAGCAAAAAAATCGGATCGGTCATTGAGACGTAGACGCGGACGTATAGCGCTTGAAATTTCGTAGATCCTACCTCTTCTCTCACCTCCAAACTAATGTTGAATACCTTTTAGATTATTAATGTTTTCGACATAATTTTACAAATAATCATATTATTGTGTATTTTTTTAAATGTGGTGTATCAGGTTTTTGGTTAATTCATAAACACGTATAGTTACAAATTATTTAGGTCTTGGAACAGAAGATGAGATACCTAGTATAATTTTATCCTGGGATATAAAAAGTTCCTGCGAGAATTTCGAAATACCTATATATATTTACTTAATTACAATAAAATAAACTGATCCCTCAAAAACGAATGCCGAAGTTTTAAGAACAACTTGTACACCAAACAAATATTAGAGAAACTCTTAAAAGCGTCCGAGGACTTTACAACCACTCGCGTAGTTCTTACTCAGGTAGGTACGGCACGAGCCGGAGCGACGGAACTCGGTAGAACTTTTCCCAGGTTGTCGTATGTAAAAGGAATTTTTAAGAGATTCCGTACATTGCAACTTAACAAACAACGCTTTGAACTTCGACCTATCTCGTATTTATAGATACGGCGAATACCTTATTTGATCCCTACAAGCTACATAACGATTACAAGTAGGTACATTGCTTGATTATATTATGAATATTGTGTGTAAATTAATGCTGAATAGCAATATACCTACTGTAACGCCATGGTCTCATTACATAGTATGATACGTCGATAACTGTATTTATTTTACACACATAGACAAAAGAGAAACTGATTAATGAAATATCGTACTTTATGCAAAATAAAAGAGTCGCGTTTATAGCCTTAAAGTTAATTTTTCATGCAAGTAAATCCCTACTAATCCCTACTAATATTATAAATGCGAAAGTAACTCTGTCTGTCTATCTGTCTGTCTGTCTGTTACACTTTCACGCCTTAACGGCTCAACCGATCATCATGAAATTTTGCACACATATTGTCAACGGCAAAGAGAAGGACATAGGATAATTCTGGTCCTGGGATTCCCGCGGGAACTCCGAAATTAACGTGGGTGAAACCTCGGGGATCAGCTAGTTACATATAAATACAAATATAAAAGAGAAATAATTCTCACTAATTTTGCAATGACTACCAAAAACTATGAATAATTTTGTACCTATATGAAGTGGAAATTTGGCAGCTTGGTAGTTTATGGGGATCGGGGAATAGACGTCAGCTAAAAATGGATTTTCATCTCCGAGTTCTCGAAGGAATCACAAAGATTACGCGGGTGAATCTGCAGGGAACAGCTCTGTATATTAAATCTGCATACACAACAAAGAAAATTCTTACCTACGTATACTGTATGAGATCTATGTAGGTATTCCCCATATTCCCAGAGTAAATTAAACAATACTACTCACAAAGGTCACATAGGTACTCAAATAGATAGATGTAGCTAAAGACAGGGCCTTACAGCAAGGAGAAATTAATACAGTAGCAAAGTACCTATATATAAAACGAGGCGCGCATCACAAAACTGTAGAATTGGTAGGATCAATTCTATTAAAGTGATCATTCCCGTTAAAAACTATGGGTCGTGAGTCCTGACAATTTGTTGTCTCTTTAGTAGTTTTCAAAATTTTAATCGATCAAGAACTTACATGATTCCCATATCCATGCCCTGATCTATGACAGTTAGATCCTACAATCCTACAGATCCTACAATCGCAGAGAACATTGTACATTTTAGTTGAAAGACAAATGTTTCTCATTAGAAATGTGAATCTCATTTACAAGTATATATATTTAGATTACGATGGTATGGTACGGGTAAACTAATTAATTATCAGCAAAATATAATATGTTCAAACCATTTCAAAAAACTAAAAAAAATCCGCTTCAACAATGAACTGAACTAAACAATAATCATCTAGAACCAGAGTCTTTGTAAAGCCCAATCAAACAAGCCCCAACTCGATGGGGTTGTGTTTTTTTATTACAAAGTTCCCATGCCCATCTTCCGGCTGCATCATTCGATCAGTTCCATGTCATAATAATATTGCATTATCATCCGAACTATGTATATATAATATATACAAAGTTTCATTTCGATACGACAATTAGAAATAGGTTTAAATTGACTTCTAAGATTTTATTACATTATTTGTTACAAGTGAAGCAAATATACACACATCAAAAGTGTCTAGGGATCAAGTACATTTTTTCAAGATTTTTAGCATGCCAAATCGCTGCGAATCTGTGATTCGTATCAATGGAAGGAACACAGAGTATTAATTTGTTTAGTCATTACAATATAAGTTTCAAAATCCCCTGTTTTTGCCTTTTTTTGCTATTTTATTGTCGACTTGGAATTGGTTCAATTTCTCACAACTTACAAAAAATGAAATTTTTCTTAATTTATTTAAAATGTGGGGATGAGTTGTTATTTTAGATATGGGAAATAAGGTAGGCGGCCAGTCCAGAAGATTAAATTAGATTTAAATTAATTGAGTTTCGTTTTATAGCAAAAAATGTTCTTGATCCCTAGACACTTTTGATGTGTGTATTTACGCGTAATAAAGAACATATCATTCAAAACGTATAGGTACTTGGTTGATGGCTCTCCTGTTGGCCGCTTTGCCATAGGCACTTATAATCTGATACTAGCAATTTATGTGAATGGTAGAAGGCGTCCACTGGGACCGATGGGACTCATCGCACCAGTGAACTTGACTTAGCATTTATACCTAACTAGCTGTTCCCGCGAGAACTCCGGGCATATAAGTACCCTATGTCTTTGTCTGACCCCAGAAAACGTGTATAAAAAATTTCATAGTGATTGGTTAATTGAGTAGGTAGTTAAGGCGTGAAAGCGTAACTCACAAACACACAGTCGCTTAGAATTATAAAGAGGTAAAGTTTTTAGCCATGTACGTAAGTGTGTTCCTAAGTTTAGACGTGGGTGTTATTTCTGGAATCTGGAACTGTAGAACCGATCCTAAAAATTTTAGATTTCCCGAGGGAAACCCAAAATTCACGCGGTTGCCACATTGGAGAACTTACGGCCGCACTCAGAGTCGTTTTAATGGTTACTTAATCTTAAGTAGGAAAATTTTTTAAAACAAAACTGGTGCAATTAGAGACGTTTATTAAATTAATGTGAGTTGGCATTTTACTAATTAAGTTAAACTTAGTTAAATGCCAACTAACATTAATTTAATGAACGTATATGATTGCGGCAGTTTTGTTTTAAAAATCTTTACGTAAAATTAAGTAATGATTAAAACGACTCTGATTGTGACAATTTTGTTTTAAAAATCTTTATGTAAAATTAAGTAATGATTAAAACGACTCTGAGTGCGGCCGTTAGAGCATTAAAAACGAGAGTAAGCAAATATGCACGCTTCCTTCATTCCAAAACTACATTGGCCAAAAAAAATACCAAAGAAAAGTTTGTATTTGTAGATATTTCCTGTGTGTACAGAAAATCGCAATTTAAAATGACAGATCTAGTGGAGAATATCAAATAGAGTCTGTTGTATATTTGCTTCAATTCGAATTCGGGGCAGTTTGTTACGTGACCGTTAATAGCATTCATGCGGGGCCGAGCACACTCCCAGAGCCCACTCATGTTCTACGACTTTCGGCTCGAAACGTTTTTTTTTCCAGCCTGGGGCAGGCCAATATCTATAAATCACAACCAAAACATACCTCCATGCCTAACGACAATACTATGGTAAACCAAAGGAAATATTATATTTTCAAATAACATATGTATATGTATACATATATTTAGACGAGGAACATATTCAAGTCCTCGATTATCCATGCTTATACATATAACTAATCCTTACTAATATTATAAATGCGAAAGAGAGTTTGTTTGTTGCTTTGTTTGTTTGTTACGCTTTCACGCCTTAACGGCTCAAGCGATCATCATGAAATTTTACATGCTCAATGTCAGGGATACAGAGAAGGACATCTTTATCCAGGAATTCCGAAATTACTGCGGGTGTAACCGCGGGGAACAGCTAGTAAAAATATATATTACAGTGAAAACCAAAATTTAGAATATAGGTTTAGATACGTTGGGTAAACGAACGTTATATTTCCTTTGTCGGCACAGCGCACTTACAAAGTTCTCGTACGTTTTTTTATATTTGAGACGAGTATCGAATCCTGAATAGTCTTCTTCAATACCTACATCTTTCATTTAACCTAACACACTGTACAAACAAATAATAATAATTAATCAGTCATCCATAATAGAGTACAATCGACATTAAAATCTTACCACCGGTGTTTACATGAAATACCGGTCATTGTATACGTATACCTATTTATATCAATCTAACATTCAACATTACAGAATTATTGTTTTTAATTATTGTAAATTGTATACGTATCTATTTATATCAATCTAACATTTCGACAACATCTATCTCTGAATCCCTATTTATTATTGGACTTATGAACATTCAATTTTGTTTCATAATTCACGTTCAAAGACGAACTTTACCGAACATCCAATAATGTAATAAAGAAAGTTTATTCAAGTTCGTAAAGCGTGCGTGGTTGGCACGTTTGCCGCAAAAAACTGAAAACTTTGATTCAATTAAACAGAAAGTTGGAAGAAGTTGTGAGCTCGGCCAAAAAGCGTTGAGCGCGGTGACGCGTTGTTGGGGCTGGCGGGCGGGCGGGCGGCGAACGGCGCGGGGACAGCGCATCGGGCGAGGTGTAACGAGCACGGCGCGCGGCGAGCGGCGGCACGGGCGGGTGGCGCAAACTCACACCAGTCACACTAAATCAAAAGTTAAGCCAAGCCATGCCGCACAGCGGACGTTGCACTGTCTTTGCCAGCACAGCGTTGAGCCAGTGTTTTGATTCAATAAACGGAGCTTTCGTTTCGAAAACGTAATATCCTAAGTACTTGCAGGATACGTTATACGATTAGGGATACCATATCGTTTATAGTCAATAAACCAGAACAAAAGCGGATTTTCGAGCTTAAAACTTGGATCATAATTAAGTAACTTCTGTACCTTATCAATAAAATATAAATATTTTACCAGTAAAAACAAAGAATCTATTCAATTTTCTATTCAATCTCTTAAATTTTGCTTGGCAAATGA
This sequence comes from Zygaena filipendulae, assembly GCA_907165275.2. Lineage (NCBI taxonomy): Eukaryota > Metazoa > Arthropoda > Insecta > Lepidoptera > Zygaenidae > Zygaena > Zygaena filipendulae. The sequence continues at coordinate 9,946,275 of OU015649.1, forward strand.
AATTTCTTGTTTATGTTCTGAAAACGTGGCATAAAAGTTACGGTGACTCGACTTTGGTACATCGCATTTAAAAGCGGTCGAGATCAGGTGGAAGATTTGCCTCGCTCAGTTCATCAACGTCATCAATTGAACTTAAAATCGCTAGAGTAAAGAAAATGGTGACTAAAGGTCGTCGTTAAGTCTGAGAGAGGTAGCCGCTGAAATTTATGTTGCACAAATCGATTAGTACCATTTTAAAATATTGTTTGACCATGAAACGCGTTGCCGCTCGACTAGTGCCGAAAGACATGATACAACGAGTTAGTTCAGACCGATATGGTGCTTTCGGCAGTGGGCCGCCGCACCGCCGCCGTACTTCTTTAACCGCTCGCGCACCGCAAAGACGATGGTGTTTTTCTAAAGCTCAAATTACCACTTCGCGGCACACGATTTCAATCGATAAATGGCATAAAAATTAAATTGGCAGCAAGTACTGAAATCGGTATCAAAAAATCACTGCAGCTTCCTATAATTGAAAGAATTCTCAAAATCGGTTCCGTAGATCCAGAGATTACCCCATACAACGTCACAAACTCACAAACTTTTGCTCTTTATAATAATAATAATAATCCACTTCACAACACACAGATCTACTTACGTTTAAAAATTTTAACTTTATTCAAGCTACAATAAGTTAAGTTTATGTAGATTGTAGAATATGTTTTCAACTCTGTTAATTACCAACTCAATATATTATTTACATTGCCAATAGTTAGTAAAAGGTTAGTATGCCTGTCGTATCTTCTTATTTTAAGACAATATAGCTCAGGCTAAGTCACTGGGCTGTATTAAAATTGTAAAATTATGTTCAATAAAGAATTTTTAAAACAAACAAACAAACACAGATCTACTTGATCCCACACTATAGATGTATAGATCTATTAGTATAGATGTATAGATAACATAATGAATAGTTATGTTAGTAAAACAATATTTAAATAGAAAGATTCTAAGTGCGAAAAAAAGGTTTCAGGTCCATCGGGAAGTAGCTTTTAAGGGGGTGAGGAGCATTGTTATGCAAACTGAGGTTGTAATTTCGCTACGACTGAGGAGAAAGCACGTCAGGGCCATGATTCACTATGACCATTGACGTGTCTTGACACGCCGCGTCACAATAAAGCCACGAAATCAGCGTGTTATGGTATTCGCTATGCCACTGTCAAAATGACAAGCGATATGATGTGATTAGCGCGTGATTAAAAGTGTCAAGACAACGTGCATCAAGTTTGCACGTTTGGTGTCGTGTGGGTACAGGGATAGGTTTTCTAAGCTCGAATTCGTTTTTAATATGGGTAATTCGATTTATTTATTCGCTAGAAATGTGGTACAATAATATTTATGATATCTCCAAACTTTGATTTGCAATAATTTGTTGTAATTAGTAGAATACCTAGGTTAAAAAATTACATAAAAACACTAATTTTAATTTACCAATATATAATGTTACAGTTATTTGTTTTCTATCGTTTTATACTATGGTTTTATATTATTTCAATACTTAGGTACCTCATACAAATGAAAAAGATATGGGAAAAAAATGTTGATACAAATTCTGCAGAAAACGAATTTCTTTTGTTCCATTATAATGTCACACACACACACAGGGAGTTTACGCCAGCGTTGTACAATTAGTTTTATAATAATAATACCACTCATTACAAAAACATCATAATAGTTTTGTGATTAACAAAATATATTTGACATTTATTTATTTATTTATTTATTTTATTGGCACACCAACTGCTTACAGGCAAAGCATTATATTAATAACTAATTATAGGTGAACTAAGATTTTATACGAAGTAGAAGAAAAAAAAATTAAAGGGTGCGTTCGAAAACAAAATCTTTGAATAGGTATCAAAAATAACAAACTATTTTTTCTCTGACACAAATAATTACTATTTAGTTAAGTTTTAACCCAAAACTCGTATTCATTATATTTTTGATCCGAACAAGATCCGAAATATATAAAATTATTAATATTAAATGTGTATTTATAAAGCTCAAAAAAGACCGGAACTTTACCGGTAAAATAACGGACTACACTTTCGAACGCACCCGTGATAGTAAAATAAACGCGTCTTGTGTAATACAGAATACTAATTTGTGATTTCTTGCCATGACTCGATTAGGATCTGTTTTGTGTTACGGGCTCGATACGATATGGCGCCTTATGGGCGAGAAATTTGAATGGTCATACTGAATCAGGGCCCAGAGCGGCCGCCGGCCGCCCTGGCAGTGGGCCGCCGCACCGCCGCCGTACTTCTTTAACCGCTCGCGCACCGCAAAGACTGCGTAATCCTATAAATGCGAAAGTAACTCGTCCTCACCGATCATCATGAAATTTTGCATACACGTTGTTAGGGGAGCTGAAAAGCACATAGGGTACTTTTATCCCGGAGTTACCGCGGAAATTTCGAAATTAACAGGAAACAGTTAATCATTACTTTTAATAACCAGCTGTTTGATTCCCAGCTAAGATATTTTTTTTTTTCAAAATCTGAATATACAGTTTTTGTCCAAATCCAAAAAAGTGGAATGCTTTTTTCTGAATAATCTGTTTCATTTAATTAAAATATCATAAAGTGTTCGAAAGTATTCCATTTTTCTGAAATAAGATGTCTAATTTTACTTGTAAATTGTCGACGAGGCAAAATTATGAAACTTTGCATCGCATATTACTAATGAAATGTATAATTTAAAAATTTTACATCTTATTACTATGTAGCTTTTGTATAATATTTTGTAGCACTTTGATTTATAATGATGGCATAGATTATTCATAGATATTAAGATAAATTCTTTTATTTATGCTTGTGAAATTTTGATGAAAAAACTATTGATGAAAATTTGTAAGATTTTTAATATATTCTTGCTCCTCTTACCATATACTTTTTGTATATTTACGCTAACGTTTATATGGTACAATAAAGGATTTTGTATTGTCCCTAATCATTACTAATTTTATAAATGCGAATGTGAGTTTGTTTGTTACTCTTTTATGCCTTTAACTGTACAACAGATCATCAAAAATCATTTCAATCATTTCATTTACACGTTGTGAGGCGTACAGAAAAAGACATAGCGTACCTTTCATCCAGAGAAAAAGTTCTGTAGGGATAGAAAATTCATTGACAATATTATCTATACTAATATTATAAAGAGCAAAAGTTGTGAGTTTGCGACGTTGTAGGGGGTAATCCCTGGATCTACTGAACCGATTTTGAAAATTATTTCACTCATAGGAAGCTACAGTGATCCTGAGGGTCAAAGGGTACTTATGTCCCTGAATTTCCACAGGAACTCCGGAGTTTGAGAGGTTGTGTAGTGTCTATGGATCTACATAATATAGATAGGAAGCTAAAGTGATCCTGAGTGACATAGGGTACTTTTATTCCCGGAATTCCCGCGGGAACTCCGAAATTACCGCGGGTGAAAGCGCGGGGGTCAGCTAGTAAACTATAAAGTGCTGCCGCGAGCACGAGCGGGTATAATATACTCTGAAGAAACTGGTTGTGGTGAAATATAGAAAATTGTTTGTCTATGATGTTTTTTACAATAGGCAAAGTCCAATTAATCCTATCGTAGCATACGCATGCAAAATAGCTGGTTTCAGGATATCTGTAGCGAAGTTATTAGATAATAATTAGTACCTACCTATGGTAGAACGCGCCACAACTCGCACGAGTTATAAAGCTGCTACAAAACTTGCTCTACAAACCCTAATCTGACCTAAACGCCGTTGGAGATCATTTATCACGGGATAACCGACTTTTTCCGAACTTAAATTACTAAAGTTATACCATCACACCCATATTTTTAGTCAAATTATCCAATATACCAAGTTTTAAAGAGTAAAAAGACCATTTTTAAAAAGGAAAGTTCTTGAAAAATGCGTTAAATTCTCCATCCCTCTCACGACTTCTGCGCCTCCGGTAAAACAGGCGTAGATACGGCAATTAAATAAGTTCCTGATTGCATCTACATTAAATCACGCTTATATTTTTTTTAAATAATGAAAAGGATACTACTTGAGGAATCAACTTGTTGAATATTATTTTGTGGTCTAGTGATCGAAGCAAGATACCTACTTAGCTACTCGGGCACAAGCACTTTTTTTTCCTGTCGCGTTAAGATGATAATTTTAAAATTATGAACTTATAAAAAAACCTAGAAATTCTATATTGTAAGAGAAACAAAAGTTAAAAGATTATTTTGGCTCATCTTAACGACGGCTCTGAAGGTGACAAAGCGCTCGAGTGCTCATTGCTGGCGCGGCGCGGCGGCAGACGTTGGCAATAAAAGTGTCGTACACATGCGTGACATACGATATCTGCACAACATCACCTTGTTCACAGCGCGAGCGTCCAACCAGTATATAATATAGGTAAGTATATAAGAAATACAGAATGTACCTAGCTAAAATATAACTGAAGCTGCACGCATTGCAATGAAATACGAGTATATAAACTCTTTGTCAAAATTAATTACATTTTATTTCTTTGTCAAAATTTTTATATGACAATCAATATAATTCTTAGGGCATTTGTATAAGTATTGAGTATGATGATAACAAGTTCTTCAAATGAGGATATAATAGTTGCCTGTAATTTTTTAAACCTAAAACTCAGTACATTACATAGAGTATGTAATGTACCTACTTACTGAAATCGAATATGAAAATTTAGAAATTACTGATTTTGAAATAGTGATTCAGAAACTCTGAAATAGTTTCCACTATTTAAATATTCTTCACAAGTGTCGTTCGTTTTTAAACCTGAAAGCTGCTAGCTTTACAATAAAGCCAACAGCACATTTCTTAGACCAATGAGACGTATAAAAAGAATAACGCCGTTTGGAGTGTGCAGACACTTAGATATAGCGATATTTTCGTGAGTACCCACTATTTTGCTTTCAAGTCTGCAATAACGCCTGCGCTCGCTTGTGGTGTTACAGTGAGAGTAAATAAATGTTTACCTGCAACTGAAGGACGTGTGGTTTTGCACTTACTCGGTACCCATTCTACACAGACAACATTTTACGTTGTCTAATTTCAGTTTACTCGTACTAAAAAGGCTCTTTTTGTCATTCTGTCATTCGTCTATGACACGATGCAGTCTTCAATAGCTTCTAGAGTTTTAATAAATAATTTCAACTTTAGACACTAACTTTATCAAATGATTTTTCGACATTAAATTATACAGAGCACCATAATTTATATACTATCATTATTTATAAAGGTACATATAAAATATCACTACCTACATATTACAAAAAAGTCCTTCGCCGCGCTGTTTGATTGTTTGTTCGCGATAAACTCAAAACTACTGAACGGATTTTCATGTGGTTTTCACCAATAGATAGTGTGATTTATTAGGTGCAGAATTTGTCAAGGTTTTATGAAATTGGTTGACATAATTATAACGGAAGAAGTGTCGGAAGAAGTGCATTAAATTTTGCATACTACACGCTGTCAGAGGTACAGAGTAAGACATAGGGTACTTTTTGTTCCGACTTTTTGTTGACTCCCACGGGAACTCCGAAATTAACACAGGAAACCGCGGGGAACAGCTAGTTAATTATAAGAATAAGTTGAGCTGACTCGCTAGACGTTACCTTATAATGACACTTTAATATGCTGTGTACCATCTTGTATAAAAGGTTGTATGCGCTGCTTGTATAATTATGTAATATTGTGTGTATTGTACTTAAATGTATAAAAAAAAAATTAAACTAAACCCCTCTTATTATTCACGACTAAAAAATTATTGTAGGTACTTAAAGTAGGTAATTAACGCGGAAAAATACATGGAGAAATTCTCGCAAAGAGAACGTGTATTTTATTGCCTTGCTTGACCAGTGTCTTAGTTTGCGAGTGTTTACGACCCTCGCTCCCGAAATAACAAGGCATCAGTAAAAACACACCTCGCCCTCGCTCGGGGAAAATGATGCTTCTCTTGCCTAAAAATTTCATAGCTATAATCATATAACTAAATAAACCCCACTGCGTGTGGATTAACATAAAGAATATTAAGCATTGCGCCTAACATTAAATTCATATCGCTTTTCGTGTTTTAATATGCAAGGGTAAGTTTTTCAAAGTCTGCAGATGACTGGAAAATTAATTCAAGTATTCGATTAAATGTTATATGCTATATAGAGGTACATGCTCTACATGAACGCACTAAAACGCAGGCAGTGGCTAGCGGAAAAATTAAAAGTCAGACCCTGTCTGACCTGACAATAAAGTAACAAAAGTTTCAGGAAAATGTATCCATAAAAACACGGATAGAGTTGGTAGACGGCGCTAATGAGAGAGCATAAAGCGTGACGTCGTAAAGCCGGCGCATTAAGCACCCGCTGCCAGAAGCTGTCCGTAATCTATTCGTAGCTATTTTAATTAGCATCGTAGTAATAAAGCGGGGGTGAAGTTTTTGTGGCGTCTCAGGCAATGTTTCCCCAGGCGTGGTGCTGAGGCCGCCGCCTGCTCGGCGCTCAGTGGTCGCCGACCGCCCAACATCCGCGTCCGCCAATACGAATATTATTTATTAATAGTTATTTAGTGATGATGCAAGCGAAATAGTTTTTAACCGACTTCCAAAAAGGAGGAGATTCTATGTTCGATTGTATGTATTTTTTTTAATGTATGTTCACCGATTACTCGAAGACGGTTGGACCGATTTGGAAAATTCTTTTTTTGTTTGAAACGGTATTAGGTCTGATCGGATTAGATCTGATGTCACGTTTATTTGAACATGCATCACGAAAAGATAGTGGATGGTTTTTAATGAAAATAAGAAGACACTTATTTTTTATCCTTGTTGTTAAAAAAATATTTATGGAATCCATAAATATGCGCGCGTGTAACCGCTGGCAATTGCTAAGTACTCGTAAATATGTAATCCTAATTCCTAACTAATATTATAAATGCGAATGTGTTTTTGTTCGTTACGCTTTCACGCCGTAAGTATACCTACTTAACTAACCCTCGTGAAATTGTACAGAAAATGTCATAGCGTACCTTTCATATAGAAATATGTACTTAACGTTCGTAATGGATAGAAAACTGATTGAAAAAAATCTACGTTAACACAAACGAAGCCGCGAGCACCGACTATAGTATGATGGTCCTATTGAACACTTGTTGTAAAATCCTTATCACCCTAATTTGAAAGCACTGTCATATTGTACCAACATCACTATATAACTAGCAATCGAATGTCTCTCAAGACAAAATTACATACTGCTATAAATTTTCATCTGTTCAGTTATGCTGGTACTTACATAATTCTACCGACGCGCGACGAGGTAATTTGTAAAAAAAGGCTTCTATTTTTCATTTTCGCTATCTCTTAATCGAAGGGACACTGTTCGGGATGACTTGATATTAAAAAACTTTATCCAAAACAACCTACGGGCGTAATTTCTTTGCAATTAATCTAAACTTGAAGCAGTAATGCTATACTTAGTTTTAAAGGTTTATAGACCCCGATATAAAATATCAGTCAGAAAAAATATATAAATACATACAATCCAAGTCGGTAGCCATAAAAATGACACTCTTGGCTACGCTATGCACAATAAATACAACGATATTACATGAAAGGGGAACCTGTTCTAGGGTAGGTAAGTAGTAGATAATATTAGTACTAAAGTGAAGTAAAAAATTGCCCATGAGCGAAAATTAGATAATAAGTATCCTTCTTGCGCCCACACCTTACAATAAGGAATAATAAAGGAGCGTTATTTGACACTAGCTGTGCCCCGCGATTTCACCCGCGTGATACGATACGTTTTTTTCCCGGCATCCGATTTAAATAAAACAAAGCCTATATGTAGCTCCAGGGTAAGCTGTGAAAACCGCATGACAATCCGTTCAGTAGATTCGGAGATTATCACGAACAGACAGACAGACAGACAGAAAAGAAATTTATAAACTACTTTTTTGTGCTTATGTTCGTTATGCAACGTCGTTGAAGCTTTCGACCATTGCATTGCGCTGAAGTCTTTAACTGATGATAAATTTTTTCCCCTATGTCCTGTTTCGATGAAACAAAGCCTATATGTTGCTCCAGACTTAGATAAATCTTCTACTGAAAACTGCATGACAACCCATTCAGTAGATGCGGAGATTATCGCGAACAGACAGACAGACAGAAAAGAATTTTAAAAACTTTTTTTTGGGCTTGGTTACTCTTCTTTTACCACCCCTCTCAATTTTAGGTAAAAATATCCAATGTACAGAATCGCGGATTCTACTCTTTTATTATAGTATAGATAAACAAATAAAATATTGCCATGCCCTTTACTCATACGGCGTACTTATTTGATTTGGCGAGAACAAGACAATTTATTTAAGATCCCAAGTACCGATTTTTATGACTAACTTCAAAACTGACGATACTTCCATACAAAATTTTAAACCTTAAATTACCAAAGATCCTTTCTAAGTGGTTAAAAATAATTCTTGTACAAAGTTCACGTTTATAGCTTCCTATATACCTAATTGCTACTATGCACGTTTAATTCTACTACTTTTCTTCACAAAATTCACATGTAGATTATTTAAAAGTTGGCATACTGAGTTAAAATAAGTATCCAATCTAAACACAGACAGAGACATGTGCAGCAAAATGTCGCTCGGCGGGTCAGGTGGCATACGATGAAAGCGTTGAAAGCATTCATAAATTTTCATGATGCGAAAGCGTGCTGGCGCAGGTGGCGCCAGGGGACTGCTCTAGCCTGTGCGAGAGCCTAAAGCTCCATCACTAGGTACAACTAAGAAAGATTATTGTGTTATCTTCCGCCGCTGTCTCTTATGTTTTTGTCGCAACACAACACGGAATGACTTGCACATTAACTTCATAAATATGTCAAAGCCCTATGAATACATTCCCAAACCAATATTTATGACCGAGAAAAGTCTGGCAAAAGAAAAGAATTCGACAACCATAAAAAAGTAAGTATAACATAAATATATCATAATACAGTAACCGTGCCAACGTGAACAAAGTCGTTGAAGCAATGTGTGATGTGTGGATAGAGGAGAATCGGCTAACGAAGTAAACAATCGACACAGACAAGTCACGTCCGTCGAGCGGGATAACAGAACTCCAAGACAAAGGGCTGATGAATCTGGTTATTTTATGATATTGTTGCCTCCCCGCATAAAATACAAACAAAACTCAGAACAGATCCTTGAGTGTTATATAGAAATAAATCAATACCACTTACAATATATGAGTTGATATTATTCACTTTCACCAATATTATATTGTAATTTTATGTAACCTCTCAAATCTCATTCCATTGAAAGACTATAAAAAAGAACCGTGTAATAGCAGCACCAAAATCTCATTTAAAGGAGTGTAAACCAGAGCTATACTTACGTATCTAAGTTGAAACTAGCACATTTTCTCTTTGAACTCGGAGCTCTAATCTAAAACTAAAGGATGGTAAATACTCGGTTTTTCTACGAGGGGTTCCATTTTGTGATCAAAGAGTTCTCACATAGAGGTAGGTTTCATTTGATTTAAATCTTGATAGTTTAAATTCGCAGGCTCTTTACGAAGCCAATCCCCAATTAGAGTTCTACAATTCATTACTGTCTCTATAGTTAAACCACAATACGAGTAATGCCTTGTATGTGGGTGACTGTGAAGAAGAAGAAGAAAATATATTTATTTCAGCACAACACACTGTGGGTTCGATTCCCATTAGAAATAGACAACTATTTGTGAAAAATTTGTTCCGCTAGACGTATACCTATTGTATAGTCTTATCCTACTAATATTATAAATGTGAAAGTGTGGATGTTTGGATGTTTGGATGTTTGGATGTTTGTTACTCAATCACGCAAAAACGGCTGAACGGATTTGGATGAAATTTGGCATGCACGTTGTCAGGGGTACAGAAAAGGATATAGGGTACTCTTTATCCCGGAATTCCCGCGGGAACTCCGAAATTAACGTGGGTGAAACCGCGGGGCACAGCTAGTTAGCCTATATAGCCGAACAACAACCTAGGATGACAAGTGTTTTATTACATTTGCAACAGTTGCATACTAAATAATTGCGGGCAGGTTTCTCGCATCGTCCAAGTATTTAATATAATTTGGAGGCACCACAGTTCGGCATTCCAAGCGCGCGCGGCTGCGGGTACGGTTTGCAGTCTCACGCCTGCAACGCGACGCGACGCGACGACGCGACGTTGCGAGCGCAGCAAGTAGCCACCGACAACAAGAACCGACACGCATCACCGAACGCTGCACCACCTGCATTCCATACCTATTGCCGACTCCGACTCTACATAAGCTATACACGTAGAACGGTAAACCATTATGTTCAGCGTATTATCTGCATTACAATCGCTAGAGGCGGATTTACAATGTTTGTTCTATAAGCTCTTCTAATATTAAATTCGTTGCGGATATATTTTTCACTATAGCGGAGGAAGATTTCAGGATAAAAATTTTAAGAGCAGCGGCGGTAAGGAACCTTACCTTTACTACAGCCTTTACAACAATATACCGATTATAATTATGGATATAACTAATATATACTGGCCACTGGGCACTATTCTTATAAATATGAAAATGAAGTGATAAATAGAGCTATACCTATTGTAGGGTAAAAACAAAAATTTTATATTCAGAAATTTAAATATCTAGTCCCTAAAGCACAAGACAGGAAAATGGAGCACAGCGAGATATTTACGACTTAAAGTTCCGGCACTGCGAAGAATACTACAGTTAACTAACTTCTATAGGTAAACTTTATGATTCTGAATGCTTATTTTAAGTACAATTCAGCGACAAATCTTAATTTTAATTAAAAAAAAACTTCACAAATATATTTACCTCTAGCACTATGTTTTAATGGTCAACTAGCCAGTATGATCAGAAAATAATAATCAGTCTATGATACAAGTAGATACCAAAGAAAAAGCGTCCTGTTAAAATTTTTCGTATCTTTTTAATTTTGTTATCAGCCGTGTCGAAGAAAATGTATATTATCAGCGGAGCAAACTTGCAAGCGTTCCGGAGACATAAAACCTTACTTAGTGAGCCACAAATCCTCGTAACGCTAAGCCGAGATAAAACACTAAGCTCGCAGCACAACGAGGCGGGGCTGAAATTTTTCACCTGCGAGCTGCAAAACCGCACCCAGGCATATATATAAGTACGACATATAGGCACACGAGCACCGCACCAGATATTACTCACATAAGAGTTATGACGTAGCATAATGAAAGCCACGCCACCACACTTTATAGCCTTATTAAAATGTTCCAAAATATTATTTACTGGCCGTTGCCTGCGGTGACACTCGTGAATTTCGGGATTCCCTCAGGAACTCTTTTTACTCTTTGTTCTACCGGGATAAAACTTTAAAAGTATCCTAAATGTTAATTTAAGGCATAAGCTATCTAATATGCTCAGCTCTATTAAAAGGACTAGTCTCTCTTAACGTTATTGATGCCTACGAATTAAGACGCCGAGATTCTTCTTTATATAATACTAGCTGTCCCCCGCGATTTCATCCGCGGTAATTTCGGAGTTCCCGCGGAGGTTGCGGGAAAAAAGTACTCTAAGTCCTTCAGTTCCCGAGGGAATTCCGCGATAAAAACTATCCTATCTTTTAAGTTGGACCATATTATAAATGGTTGCAAAATTTTATCAAAATCCGTTCAGTAATTTCGGAGTCCATCGCGGACAAACAACGTGACACGTGATTTATATATATATACTAGACTAGATTAATAATTAAAAACCGACCAAGTGCGAGTCGGACTCGCGCACGAAGGGTTCCGTAGCATTATCGATAAAAACGGCAAAAAAACCTATCTGTTGTATGGCCTCCCTTAAATATTTATTTTAGCGAAGTCTTAGTAGGTAATAGGGTCCCGTTTTACCCTTTGGGTATGAGACCCTAAACATAAATAATGCAGTTCTTTTGTCTCGCTAAAACTCTAAAATAGCTCGACCGATGGAAATAATCTTTTTTTGTTGGGTTTGTAATTATCAGGAGAAGGTTTGTATTAGAAAAAAAAGGAGTTCCTGCGGGAATTCCGAAACTCACGCGGGTGAAGCCGAAGGCACAGCTAGTCTATAAAATTTTTATCCTTTCTCCAAATAGGTACACGTGTATACTATTACTGTATAATTCCAGGTCATATTAGGTTTGCTAAATTATTATAACATCAGCCTCTGTGTTCCACGAAATAGGAAAAAAAAACAAAGGAAGTAATCATTACAATGTTGTTATCGTAATAAAAGGAATAATAAATACTCAGGCACTTAAGTACCTATTATCAATTTCATGTAGGTATTAGCCAAAGTTATATCTGGATGTGTAAAAGCTTTGGGTGTTTGAGATCAGTAACCCGGGAAGAGTTATAAAGCCATTAATTTCGCTTAACGTGCAAATAACATAAATCAGACTAGCTACTAGTGGGCCCGCGCCACCAGGATGCCGTGACGTCGCGTCGCGAGCGGCACACGGCACGGGCGAGACACCAGTAAGGCAATTAATGCAACTTTTGTTGCTATCATTTTTTGATTTCAATCCGAAACATAGCGGTTTTGTGATTAATCCCTACATCCCTACATCCCTACATCCCTATCTTTAAAATTGACGATAGGTTAATCATTTAGACACAACACACCGAACGTTCTATACTGTATAGTGTTTAATAGTTGTCAAATAAATATGATGAAATTATAAGAGTCCCGTTTTAGTCATTTGGCTACGGAAATATTTTTGGGTGCTTATGTTCAATTCAATTATTACTCCTCGCTTAAATAAAACCTTTTGAAGCATAATAAATAGTTTCATGTTAATTTATATTTTGAGCAGATTACTTTATAGAAAAAGAATCAGGAGTAATTAATATGTAGGGAAAAAACAAAAAAGTTTCGTTTCATAATAGAAAGGTCGCTTTTCTAATAAATAATTCCAAAAATTGGCGGTTTAAACTCAAACTGGAAGAGCAAAATACAATTAGGCACATAAGAGAAAGGAAATAGTTTTTTTGGATGGTTTGGACAAAATAAAGACGTTTATCAATAGGGGATCATAGAAACGTTACAGATCACGTACGATACTGATATAGGCGCATTTATTCCTTATCAAGCCATATTATAGGTATACGGCATACAGAAAACATAAATGGGAGTCACATAATACGCAAGCGAAGTCACATCTTCAGCTAATGGTAAACATAATATACAACAATTTGGTTATGATTTATTCATTAAACTCAGGCATTAGCAACACGTACGTAGCAAAGGCATAACTCTCACAAGGTTGCCGCGTAGAACTGTAGAGAACAATAGCAAGTTATCAAATAGAACGACGTAAATAGTCTAAGGGAAACTCGGATAAATAGGGCGCGGGTTAAGAGCCAGTAAGATGTTCGTGCCGCGACCCGAATTCGAGATGAGACGCCGATAAAACTATTGCACGCTCATGGATTTTCCTAAAAACACAAGGAGGGAAACGCCTATTCCACAAAATTGGTTTATGTGAAACAGTATAGGTGGTATATGTATGTTGCTTTTAAAATTTAGTAATTTGTGAATTTGTGTAATTTTTCAGATTTCGGCTTGGTGGAAATGGATGATTCCATTTTTTTTTATTTTGATTTGGGAGTATCTCCTTTTAAACAAAAAAACAATTTTTGAAATCGCTCCAATCGGAACCCGTGAAATACGTATTATTGTTGAGTAGTTCCGATGACCATCTGTGGTCTTCATCATCAGTTCCAGTTCCTCAAATTTTGCTTTCCAAAAGCAAAAGAACGATTTACTATAAAAAATACCCAAAATCGCTATAGGTGTGCCTATAATTTTTGAAGAGTTCCCTCGATATCCCGACTTGGTGGCAATGGGACCTAATTGGGAGTATACCCTTTCAAACAAAAAAAGAACTTTTCAAATCGGTCCAACCGTCTTCGAGTAATCGGTGAACATACATAAAAAAAATACACACAATCGAACATAGAACCTCCTCCTTTTTGGAAGTCGGTTAAAAAAACCAACTATTACCGTTGGACGCGGTACCATGTCAACTTGACTTGAAAATTTTAACAAAAAAATTAAAACCGACTTCCAAAAACAAAACTAAAAATCTAAAAATAATAACATACCGATTTAATCCAAAAGACAAAAACACACGTAATATTATTATTGGTTTGTGCTACCACTGATCGGTTTGAATTCGGTGACAAGCCCGCTGGTGTCTGCCCACTTGGGTTGTCTTGCTCACGAAGAGCTGGTGGCGGAAGTCGACTTAGCCCATCTACCCCTAAATATTTGGCTTGTCACCGACTTCATACCGATTAGTGGTAGCACAAACCAATAATAATATTACGTGTGTTTTTGTCTTTTGGATTAAATCGGTATGTTATTATTTTTAGCTTTTTATTTTTAGATTTATAGTTTTGTGTTTTTAGAAGTCGGTTTTAATTTTTTTGTTAAAATTTTGTTTATTTCTCGCTTTTAAGTGACTTAGTTCGTAATTTCTCTAAGTTGCAATAGCCTAATGTCAACTGCTCATCACCTTTTACAAAATATTGCTTTTCCCGACGCAGGGACGTTAATTGTTGAGAAGTTCTGCAGGTACATCATCATCAGTTCCACTTCACCATATACATTGTGACGAGCATAAATTGTTTAGAAACCATATTTTAAGTTAACGAATCGGAATCTGTGAAATACCTATTATTTAGTAGTTCTGATGACCATCTGTGGTCTTCATCATCAGTTCCACTTCTTCAAATTTTACTTTCCGAAAGCAAATAAACGATTTACTATAAAAAATACAAAAATCGCTATAGGTATACCTATAATTTTTGGGAGTTGGGTTGAGCAATGGGACCTAATTGGGAGTATACCCTTTCAAACAAAAAAAGAATTTTTCAAATCGGTCCAACCGTCTTCGAGTAATCGGTGAACATACATTAAAAAAAAAACATACATCGAATCGAACATAGAACCTCCTCCTTTTTGGATGTCGGTTAAAAAAATTTAATAGATAAAATGAGCATAAAATCAAATTTATTAATAATGGTATCAAATAAACTTTTTTCTATTCTATTCATATAAATTTTGTAACAGTCAAGCACTATGGATTTCCGCGGGAACTTTTTCGTGTGCAGTTATAAAAAGTATCCCAAATGTTGACCTGGAACAAGCTACCTACATACCGAGATCCATTCAATCCATTCCGTCCAGTAGTTTCCGCGTCACGCGTGCAAAAGTTAGACAAACAACAATGTCTACCGCGATAATAATTTTCAAATAGTTCATTTTATGACGTATAATAATATAGATTAGGTACATAAATATGTACTTATTTATGTCAACGATCTTGGTTCGCAATTAATCCAGCTAATGCTTCTACGTAGTGATGCTCAGTCTTTTTCACTTTGTTTCTTGTGGTAAGAATCGTTCTACTATCTAATCCCATTTATTTTCTAAAACCTCCAGTAAAAATACAAAACTTTTAAATCTCTCTCGAGTAGGTACGTTATAACAAAACTACGATTCCAACGACTTTAGTTTGATACGGAACTCTGGAAGGGAAGGCACGGCGACGACGCCGCCCGAATAAATGAGAGTGGTGATAAACAGGAGGATCCGCTGCGAACGGAGGGTCGATATCGAAATACATTATTTCCCGATCCGAGTGTTCCGATTCAAATTGAAAGAGCATCCCCAACATGAGATTTCTCGGGCGGCGAGTGGGCACAGAATATAAATCGGCGCATAACCAGAAGAAAAAGGGCTGTGAATATCCGTTTCGTGGCGAACGATCCCTGTTCCATTGTGTACCTTAGCATATATTTTAAATGGCTCTACACAACATAGGGAATCAGCTTCATTTCAACGCAACTTGAAACATACCACATGAGTTCACAGTGTAAATTTATTAAATTGAAACTCATACCATGATATCTACTTCATCTCAACTACGTAATGTATTAACTTCCTCGCATTAAATTGAACATTGATGGAAAATGGGAATACTCGTATAAGTCCCGACTTCCGACTATCGTTAACATTTGATTCGAAACTTTCAGAAGTATTCATTAAAAAGTTTAAACGCCTCAAATCGAGTCCCAGATGTAATTGCTTTTGAGTTTTAGAGGAATAACTCGAAACGAACTTTTCGTTACGTAAATTCAAGGCACACTTAAAAATAATTGATGAGAAAATACGTATATTGGTGGTATCTACCAAAATAATTGACGACGTACCTAAACAATGCTTTGTCAGAAGTAGTGAACTGATTTTACGTAGGTAAATACCTTGCTTTCAAAATGAAGAATTCATCACCATGAATGTACCTAATGATATTTAATAAAAAAAAAACAAAAAAAATCAACATACATTGGAATAGCAGTCATACTTGGCAAAATGTTTAAATCCGTCGTGTAGATTAATAAAAAATATTGAACACGTATTTTTTAATTTTTTTACGTAATCAAAAAATAAAGGCCATATAATGAGTTGAAATTTTGTGTGACGTCACAACCCGGTACAGTTTGTACGGGCCCTATGGGGCTTATACCGAATAATGACGTCACGAGTTACCTAAACTCCTAAAAACCTAAAAAACCTAAACCCTAAACTTTAATGCGCTTTATCTACATATGTTTATTTTCATTAGTTTGGCAAAGCGAAAAATACGCGTCTATTTTTTTATTTTCTTACTGACGGACTAATTAGAATTTTTATTTTCATACTCCGGAAAATACCCAATTGAGAATCTCCTACTTTTTTGGATGTTGGTTAAAAAAATCGGACAAGTGCGTGTCTCATTACGCACAATAAAATCGGTATTTAGAAAAAGCTTTTATTTAATTTGACGTTATGTTCGTAAGTTTCCTGCATTCTTCATTATTTGCAAACCATTTTTTAACCAATTCACTTCTTTACAAATTAATATGATATTATGATTATCTTTTTATTTTGTAAAGATCCCTATTTATCTACATAATACGTCCCTAAAACTTTCTAACTGCCTACCTACGTCTATATTATGACGATGACTTACCGAGAGAAGGGTGATTCTGAACCAAGAATATACTTCTACATAAATGACAAGTTTTAATTTCAAATATCAATTTTCTACTTTCAGTTCAGGATTTTTTGATAAAAGTATTAAAAAAAGTTTTTTTTTTTATTTAGAAAATATCCCATATTTCCAAACCACACCACTTTAAAAAAAACAGATCAATGCAATTCATGTTTTAGTGCTAAAACAACCGTGGAAGAAGGCAAACCTGTCATCGGTTGTTTAATACGTAAGTAATACTAATTAGAAAGTCGGCCATCCCTTGGGAAGCCTGGGTTAAGCTCTATTAAAATACTAAGAAAAGGATCTCATGTCGATTAGGGCCAATTTTTAATTACCGTTTATTTTCTAAATTAATAAGAAAAACTGATGGAATTTATTAAAATTTATTTTATTACATACCAATTGTCCTACTAATATTATAAACGCGAAAGTTTGTAAGTATGTATGTATGGATGGATGGATGGATAGATGGATGGATAGATGGATGTTTGTTACTCTTTTACGCAAAAACTACTGGATGGATTTAAATGAAACTTTACGATAATATAGCTTATACATCAGATTAACACATAGGGTAATGTTTATCCCGGAATTCCCGCGGAAACTCTGAAATTAACGCGGGTGAAACCGCGAGGCACAACTAGTATCAACATAATTTTGAGACATCTAAATGCAATTTTATGAAAATATTGACTTTGAAAGTAGTAGCCTGTGAGACGTCATGTCCCTTATAGTGTTACAAATTTATCATGTCACTAGTTAAAGGTTAATATGATATAACTGTCATCCTTTTTGGTAAAATGACACTAAATATTTGCAATACTTTATTTATTGCACGTTTGATAATATACGATTTGTAATAAACGTTACAGGTGAAAGTGAGGATGGCTCTGACCAAATATGTATTTGTCGTCACACTAAGAAAGTTACGAAGGAGTTTAGTTAATCAAGCGGGATGTATATTTATTTAGTTGCGAATGGTGTTAGAGAGCGGGTGCGGAGGGGTTGGGGTCGTGGAGAAATGACGCGGTCAACGCGGGCGGGCGGGGCCGCTCCAGCGAGCCGGCGTCCCCGGGCCCGGCCTGGGCGGCCCGCGGGCTGGCGGCGCGCAGCGGCCCTCTTAACTTTATTAAGGACGAGACGACGTCGTCGCTGAATCAAGGTGACGCGCCTGCACAATGCTCTATTCAAATTCAAATAGCTTTACGCCCAATTGCCCCTCAATATGGCGTTTGCTCTTCGAGATAAGTATTTCATTGCTAAAACAAAGATTTCGGGAGATATTGAAGTTTGCGTGGAAACGATTCTATTGTGTGTTAAGGATTTATTTCAAACTCGATTTAATAGCTGCAGTTCTGGTGAATAGTTAAATTTCTTCGATTTTAATAGATCAGCACGTATTGTCATAAACAATGAAACGAACGACGACGGCACTGTTGATAAACTTACAACGCGACCAAAACGCACAAACCTCTTAAGTGTACATAATATAATAACTGTAACAAAGTCATTTGTTTTAATGACTAATAGCTTAGTGTGATCTCATAGTGGCTTTGACACAGCGAAGGAAGGCAAAGCAACCTATCAAGCGGCGCGCGTTGTCATGAGAACAATGGCATGCGACAAGCGAAGGGGCGCGGCGCCGCGAATGGGGCAAAGTTTGGCAATTATGGCGACCGCACGTCTAAAGAGCGTCGCAACACTCATTACGCGCCGAAACTGCTCTCGTCTAGATTAAAAGTCCGAGAAACGTTACACTGCTGCCGAGTCTAAACACATTTAGAAAAAAGTTTTATTTTTGTGTGTCGACACGAAATGAACGTAATTAGAACATTAATACGTATACCTATGCCTAACTTATAAACAAATCTTCAATAAATCTGTACATACTACTTTTTTTTCTAATCCTTAAATGTGAATTTGAGTTTATTTGTTTGTTTGTTACGCTTTCACGATTTAGTTAAGTAGTTACTTAACCGATCATCATGAAATTTTGCATACGCGTTGTCAGGTACACTTTTTATTTCGGAATTCCTACGGTATCTTCGAAATTAAGGCGGATGAAACCGCGGGGCACTGCTAGTATTATATATCTCCACTCTACGACATGCAGATTGTAGACATATTCTGTACAAAGTGACGCTATCTCCGAACTTCGGTTCCATCGACTTCCAAGTCAATACACGTAATGCTATAAAAGCATTTTATTTATGTAGATGCTGCTAGAATCGTAATTACGTATGTTAAAAGGGAGCGCTGTAGGTACTATGCTTAGTTTTATGAGTAATATTATGTTGTTTATAAATAATTCAGTGTAAAAAAATAATTTATCTTCATATGTATACCTACTTCTACATAATTATGTATATCCACTCTTAGCAGAAAGAACTGTGATTTGTATACCTACGTCCTGTATACGTAACGTAATAAAAGATTCGGTTAACCCGTGTAAAAGGCTCTGTAAAAAAATCAATTCTTAAACCTCAGATATTAGATATAAAGGACTTAGGGAGTCTAATTTTAGGATAACTAGTTGTATAACTAGTTTATAACTGGTGTATAACTAGTTTAAATCGTGAGTATAACCAAATAATGATTACAATAAATTTTCTCACCTTCGCTACGCTTCTGTTTATCGCAGAATTCATATATCTTATTTATTTATTTTTAGGAAGATCAACAGCTTTCAGGAAAAAAACACTTTTGAATACAAAAAAATAGCAGCCAATTATAGGTCTACGCAAATAGAAAACGATCAACATACAGTATTTAGACATCAAATATTTACTATAATAAAAGAGTAGAATTCGCGATTCTGTAAATTGAATATTTTTAAGAAAAATTGACAGAGAGCGATAAAAGAAGAGTAACCAACCACAAAAAAAGAGTTTAAAAATTCTTTTCTGTCTGTCTGTCTGTTCGCGATAATCTCCGAATCTACTGAACGGAGTGTCATGCGGTTTTCACAGGTAGATTAAGCTTAGCCTGGAGCTACATATAAGCTTTGTTTCATTGAAATCGGATGTCAGAAAAAAAAGTTGTTGTAAAAAACCTTTCATGCGGGTGAAACCGCGGGGCACAGCTAGTACAAAATAAAAGACATACATCACGTTACATTACAGAAACATAAACAAAACATAAATATCTTCAATATTTCTAGATTCTACATTCTTGTTTCTAGATTGATCCACAGAACTTTGCTAAACTATTATACTATTATTATACTATTTAGAAACAGTAAGGGTGTTATAACTTGTTTTTAAAACTTTCCACTCAAACTATTTGATAAAATACAGAATTGGATATAGCAATATCTAGCGTCGAGTAGCAAGACGTTGCACTTATGTATTAACATATGTATTTATTACATAACGTCATTGACAGGTGGAGCATATGCAGGTTGCTTTTTTAGAGTCTCTCTCCTTCTCTCTAAAGAAGAAGTAAAGAAACCTCAATACTCGTCCAATTCATTGGAGCGCCGGCTAATAAGTTTCACATGAATAAATATATCCTTACATATTACAAAACAAAGTCCTCCGCCGCGTTTGTTTATCTGTCTGTTCTCGATAACTCAAAAGCTACGGAACGGATTTTCATGCGGTTTTCACCAATATATAGAGTGGTTCATGAGGAAGGTTTATACGTATAGTTTATCCTGGAATCCCCGCGGGAACTCCGAAATCACCGCGGGGCACAGCTAGTGAGCTAGTGACGCATAAATACCTGCAGGCTGGGGTGCACGCTGAGCTGCAGCAGCGTGCGCACGACGCCCATGTGGCCCTTGTTGACGGCGATGTGCAGCGGCGTCTGGTGGCGGCGGTTGCGCGCGTTCAGGTCCGCGCCCGCGGCGGCCAGCGCCCGCAGCGCGTCCGGCTCGTCGCCGAACGCCGCGTGGTGCGCCGCGCGGTCGCCGTCGCGGTCCTCCGCGTCCGCGTCCGCGCCCGCCTCCACCAGCGCGCGGATCACGTCCACGTGCCCGTTCTGCGCCGCCGCCTGCGCACACCCGCACCCGCACGCTCATACAACGATACTAGCAACTAGCAAAGATACTAGGCGGGAATCAAAGATGGCGGAACGGTCATTTATTTTCAAGTCGATAAAAAATGGTGTAAAATGGAATTTGTTGTGCTACAAGGTGCTGTATTGGACAATGAAATTCACAGTGACGGTTTTTTATATGCTCAAGAAGATATACGACATTTCGAGCTGATTTCTTCGGTGTCCTCCGAGAGCTCCGAGAAAGTTCTTGCAAGCTATAGTACCGTGGCTTGCAATTTCAAATCGTACAACGAAGCATTTTAATAGAAAAAACATTGATCTAATTAATTTTACTTGAAAGTGGCTAAATGCATTATATGCGAAAGTTACAATACAATGCTGCAGGGCCCTCATTCACTATGATCAACATTCCTTGCCCATCACGCGCGTCCCAAAAACACTAATCCCAAACGCCGCGGATGCCAAAACATTCAAAACTACCCGTTCCCCGCGGTCTCACCCGCGGTAATTTCGAAAATTCCGCGGGAATTCCGGGTTACAATATACTATATAGCCTATGATACTCAGGGATAATGTAGAATTCTAATGGTGAAAGAATTTTTGAAATCGGTCCACTAGTTTTAGAGTTAAATCGTAACAAACAAACATAAAATCAAATCTTTCCCCTTTATAATATTAGTTTAGATAAATATTCTGTATGCCATGCTCGGTCGCGCCCCCGCCCCGCCCCCGCCCCCGCCCCCGCCCGCGCCCCCCGCTCACCTGCAGCGCGGTGTGCCCGCCGAACACGCCGTTGACGACGGCGCGCGCGGCCTCGGTGCGCGCCAGCACCTCCGCGCAGCGCGCCGCGTCGCCGTTCACCGCCGCCTTCACTAGCTCCTCGTTCGCGTCGCCGCTCACGTGCGACTCGAACAGCTTCTTCAGTAGGGCCGACAGCCTTTCACCTATCAGTATAATGATATGCTTTTATTTACAAACCATGAAACATTTCGATACTAACGCAATCGCAATTTGAATGAAGATGATACGGTCTGTTCTTGTTCCACGAGGTATACAATTCTTTATTTGAGTTTAGCAGACTTCGAGGCAACCTTTTTCAAGGTTTACTAAGCACTTATAATGCCTACCTCTGAAGGTTACCACTCCAAACCTATCCCAACGGTAGTAAAATGAAAACAGTTACTGTAATTTAGTCAACGGTTCTGAGTCTGACCAACTGCACCGAACATTTTATAGTTCAATTGAATAAACAAGTTGTTTCACAGTGTCCAAAAATAAGAGAAAAAAAAAACACACACACACATACACACAGAATTGAAACCAGCAATAAACTACTAAAAGTTGGACCAACGATCTCGTGAAGATCACGAGAATCAACTACATGCGGTGGCACAAAAACGGTCGGTGTGGATACCCTTTTGCCTTTGTACAAGTAGTGGAAGTCTGACAAATATGAGTTTCATAGGAAATACTCGGAAATAGGTAATAATGTGGCTCTAATATTATGATGGTTATGTTAATTTTAATACAAACCTGATGAATTTCCAGGAATGCTGCCGTCTGAAGATGCGACTTTGACTACAGCATTCGGGTTGTAGGTCCAAAAAGTGTTACATACTTCCACTTTGAGATCTTTATCGTGATAAATTTGCTGTACCCTTCCTATCTTTCCAAGTGTCTGAAAAGAGAAAAATTCCTATGGTGACTGTACTGACTCTGTAGACTTACATGAAAAAAAAAAGGTTTCTCTCAAAAATAGTGGAGAGAAACAATTTTTTTCATAAAAGAGCTCTTTGCCTCTTTTCTTTGCTAAGTAATTAAATATTTGTGACTTAATTTAACTGTCTCGTATTTACTTAATTAATTTTAGTTTTATTTATATTTAATCGATTATTATTATAATAAATTATAGTTTCTAGTGCTATCTGTAACTTATTATTGCTTGACCACTCATACATTCCTTGCAATTCAAGGATTCTCTACTCAAATCAAAATCAACTGAAAAACGTTAAAAGACCTACCAATAAAAAAAATCTTATCCCGCTGTAGGTTTTAAACACTTTATGGTGCTATAAATTGCAAAAAATCTCTACTCGACTCGAATTGACTTAAAATGATTTTCGCAAACAGAAAACAGTCATTGCGATACTTATTGTTCAATACACTATTTTTCTCTCTCAACGTCCTTTGTTTACCTTATACTTAAGTCGTTAGTTAGTTGTTTAAGGTATTTAATCACTAATTGCAAGTCAAACTGTAACTGTGTATTGTCCTATTAATGTTTAAAGTATTAACAGACGTTCCAACTCGGTTGGATCCAAACAAATTACCGCCGTCGTGCCAACCATTCCGACATTGCTACAGACGTACCGACGGTTGGCCATCCAACCGTCATTTGCCTATCCACTGAAGAAGTGTAAAGACGTCATGCCGCCTGCTCTTTCTAAACACGCTGTTGTGGCAGCTACCTTACAGCCTCCAAAGAAAAAAAGAAAGAGTCGAAAAGAATGGAACTGAACATGAAACGTTCAGTGTTCAATGACGCGTTCAGAGTTTCGCTCCATCGTCATCGCGTCGTACTTATTTATAATAATACTAGCTGTCCCCCGCGATTCCATCCGCGGTAATTTCGGAGTTCCCGCGGAGGTTGCGGGAATAAAGTACTCTATGTCCTTCTTTGTACCCCGACAGTAGTTTAAGGTGATTAGTTGTTCCCCGCATTAGTGCCAGGGTTCCCGCGGGAATTCCGGGATAAAAACTATCCTATCTTTTAAGTTGGAACATATTATAAATGGTTACAAAATTTTATCAAAATCCGTTCTGTAGTTTCGGAGTCCATCGCGGACAAACTACGTGACACGTGATTTATACAACGAGTTAATGAATTAACTGAAAACCTGATACACCCCATTAAAAAAATAAACAATAATATGATCAAAATATATTTTATGTCGAAAAAATTTATACTTTAAAAATTATTTAACATAAGTTTGGAGATGACCTAGTCACCTATCTACGAAATTCCAACCGCTACGCCCGCGCCTACCGGTTCGAATTTTTGTGCTGCAGGCGGCGTACGCGCCTTATATTGTACTACAGATAATTTAGACATGGGCTAGTAAAAATGAAAAAATATAACCTATATTAAAACATAGTGCGATCGATTCGCTAGTTGATTCTGAGCAAACTACTTTCTAGTTTTTAGTTAATTCATTAACACGTTGTATATATTAGAATTACCTGTATTTGTTTTTACCTACTTTTCGTCAGCGCTCGACGGCGTTTCGAATGCGACTGAGACACATCGGTTAGACCATTTGCCTCCACACGTACCAATTTGGATGGACGGTTGGCTTGTCGGGTGCGCCGGCGAGCCGACCACGTCCAACCCGTATTAATAATAATTATGTTGGATCGACTACCCTATACACTTTCCGATTTGGTCGTGATCGGGCGGTTGGTGCCAACCAAATTGGAACGTCTGTTACTAGTTAAAGAAAATAAAATAAAATACAGTACCTACCTTAAAACCTAACCAAAATCCATTTTTAATAAAACTTTTACCCGCACAAAAATAAATAACGAAACCGCCATGTTCGATTCTCGGCAAAAATAATCGCTTCTATTGTGTTCTTAAGCTTAGTTTACAAGAAGCCAACACCGGCTGCCAATAAGAATGGCAGCCAGCGCTGGCTTGTTATTGGCCTCGTATAAACAGTTTTTAAAGCCAAGCTAGCGCTGGCTGCCAGCACTAGCGGAAATTAAGCGCCGGTCTATTTTTCTAGCCAGTGACCTCCGCCCGCATGCCCCTCGACCCTGCGCCTGCGCTGCGAATGCTTGTCTGAGGACTGGCGCCAGCGTTACTGGCTTCGTGTTTATGACGTGTTCACGCCACAAGCAGCCAGCGCAGGCTTGTCTGAGGACTGGCACCAGCGTTCCTGGCTTCGTGTAATCCGCACTTTACGGCCGCATTCAAGAGTTGTTATAATGATTTCTTAATTTTAAGTAAATATTTTAAAAACAAAACGAATTAAGTTAAATTTAGTTAAATGAACATCTCTGAGTGTGGCAGTTTTATTTTTAAAATCTTTACTTAAAATTAAGCAATCATGAAAACGACTCTGAGTGCGGCCGTTAGAGTATTTATTCAACCAACAGTAGAAGCTATTGAATGTTGAGTGTGTATTGTGCGTAGCGTAGGCGCGTGACGGGTACCGACCGGCGCCATGGCCTCGGCCCACTCGCCGTGTCCGCGCTGCAGCGCCTTGACGCGCTCCTGGTCGGCGCACACCTGCACCAGGTCGCCCACCGCGAACCCGCCGCCCGCCGCGCCGCCGTCCGACACCGACGAGCTCAGGTTGCCGCTACAGACCTGCCGCCACCCGGCAACACACAACCAAACCCTCACTACTTGCTACTTCATACTTGCTTACTTACCCGCCCACCCGTAAACCCTTACCGCCGCACTCAGAGTAGACTTTAAGATTACTTAGTTAAGTATAGATTTTTAAAACAAAACTGCCGCAATCAGACAAGTTTAATAAATTAATGTTAATTGGCATTTAACTATTTAAGTTGCGTCTCGTTAAATGCCAACTAACATTAATTTACTGAACGTCTCTGAATGCGGCAGTTTTGTTTTAAAAATCTATACTTAACTAAGTAATCATTAAAGTCGACTCTGAGTGCGGCCGTTAGAGACCATATTTTATTCTACCGGAATATAGGAAATAGCATTCTCAGAGTAAACTAATGCAATGATAAAAAAAAAATTGTCTCAACAAATTACCTTTGTCAAGACAGCTGGATTAAACGTCCACCGGTTGCTGCTGGGATATGTGACCACAATATCATGATCTTCGTCAATGCCTACCACTGTGCCAGTGGTGCCAAGGCACTCAAACATGCCATCGGTCCAACCTCCATGGCCATGCTGTAATGATTGCACTATTTCCAAATCTAAATCAACATTCACCTGAAATAAATTGATTCACTTTAAACAACTTTGATCTCCGTAAGAGACGACATCTATACTAATACTGGCTGTGCCCCCCGCCCGCGTAATTAAAGAACTCCAAATTAGCCCAATTTACTTATTATAACATCAGCTAATTACCACTGAAAGTCCTGTCAAAATTGGTCCAACCATTTGGTAAATCTAAATTGAGTTTCGGAAATCACACAAGAACTCCAAACTTTTTTCATAAGAACCTTTTCCTTACAATAACAAATACAACAAAAAAGAATTAGCGAAATTGGTCCAGTCGTTCACGCGTAATGCCGTGACCCAGGGAAATAGATTTAGGAGGAATATAAATTTAAGAGTTCCTGATAAAATTCGGAAGTTTATTTATATTAGCTGTTTCCTGCGGTTTCACACGCGTTAATTTCGGAGTTCCCGCGGGGATTAGTTTAAAAAATAAAGAGTAAGTAGATAATAATAAAATGTAAAAAAAAAACAACATGTTAAAAGCTAAGGAAATTATCATAATGTATGTTGTGGGGTATAACCCCCCTTACTATCCCTACTAATATATACAAATGCGAAAGTAACTCTGTCTGTTACGCTTTCACACCCCAACGGCTTGCTTAACCGATCATTATGAAATTTTGCATACACATTGTCAGGGGAAATCAAATGTCAAATTAATGTGGAAACTACTAGGGAAACAGCTAGTAGGATTATAAGGTAGGATATGATGATTGTGAGAATTAGCAGTTTAATTTAATTAATTTTGATATTTAACATACCTGGTCACCAACTTGCAATCCATGTGGCCCTGTTCGTCTCGGGCCTAACTCTCCTAATAGAGGCAAATGTTCTTTGTAAACATTTTGTCCTTTTACATCATTAACAACCTGCAAAATCCAGAATTAAGCAAGCCTATTAATCTGCAATTTAAAATAGGTACATTAAAACCATTTCTGTAATCATATATTTTTTGAATTTGAATACCTTAAGGTCAGCCATGCCTTCAAATCCAACTCTGTACAAATTTTTGGCACCATTATCCCAAATAACATATGCAGCAGAACGAGGACTAGCAGCTGACCAGTCCTGCACTTCATTAACCTTTCCTCTCCGTCCATTCCCTCCATCTTGATCTTCCCATTGCCAATCCACCTAGAATATTTTTTTTTTTCAACAACACATCTTTTGTACTAGCTTGGAGACAAGAATAATGGACACATTTAATATGTTTGTATTTTGTTGTTTGTATTTTTGCATTTTCTGCTATCAGTCTAATCTTTTATCAATATGCAGAATCTTTCAACTCAAATTATTATACATACCCCTCTTACAACTCTGGCACCAGGGAAGATACCTCTGACTGCTTGCTTTTTGCTTTTTCGTCTGGGCTCAACTAGACACCTAGGTGCACCAGGGGCACTGATGCGATAAAATCTGTGCCTCAAATGATGCTTGTCTCCATGGTAGCATACAGAGCATAAATCATAGTTACTGCACTCAGCACACTTCCACCGTATACCTGTATTATAATATATTTAAGCTTATGCCTAAGAATCTTGTTTGCACATGAATATTGCACAGCACATGAACTTTTTTAGCTCATAATTTTTAAGACACAGTAATAAATAAATATTTAGCAACTATAAAATGTACATTTATATAGGTAGTAGATACATAGAAAACATTTAAAAAATCTCACCAAATATAGGTTGCTGGCGACAAGTATCACACATTGTGCCTTCATGTTTTACACCAGTTGGGGCACTGTCTAGAATACGTAAATCATAAGCTCCCGAGCATCTGTAATTGGCTGCAGTCCCATTGTCCCATACAACAACCACTTCTTCAGGAGACTCAAAATTTCGAACAGTACCAACATGACCTTCTCCACCATCCTGAAATATTGAATATAATGTGAATAGTGGATACGTAAATAAAATTATACGTTACTTACAAGTAGAGATGGGTTTTGGTCCGGTGTTAATGGACGTCTATCGAGCGTTTACTCGAAATATCCGTAAATGCCGCCGGACCAAAACTCATCTCTACTTACGAGACATAAAAAGCGGCTGCAAATTGAAGTATGTAGTTATTTATATTAATTAACCTGCTTGCCCCATTTCCAATCAGGACCACGAATTACTCGAGCTCCGACGCCCTCCATCATAAAGCGAGTGGCTCTAGAAGCCGTTAATGGACCAGAAACATTGGGCTGGTCCATTATTTATACACTTTTAACTAGGTACTTGCTTTTTGAGTTTGTTAGCAATTTTGCACTTTTGTTTACATTAAATAAATTCCATTAATAGGCAAAGTTAGGTAAAATTGTGTACAAGCTGTTAATGAGAACATAATATATGTATCAAAATGTTGAAATAGGCTAGATGAAATTCCGAAATGTACCAAGTCATTAAAATGAATTAACACCAAGTAAAATTTTATTTTCTCTAGTTTATTTTCACAACAAAAATGTCATTAGATCATATTTGTCATAAGGTACCTAGGTACCTACCTACTCATTTGTCATTATTGTCACTGTCAAGTGTCAAGAGTCAAAAGAAATTCCGTTCCGAAATTCTCATTTCTCGTGTGTGCCAAGAGTCAAAAGAAATTCCGTTCCGAAATTCTCATTTCTCGGGTGTGCACTATGTCCTCAAGTGAGTCATTAAACCACCCTTCTTCTCTCTTCTTCTTCGTCAATTATGGAAATCTATTGCGATTTGTCGCATTTAATATTGCCAATGTATCATTAGCATTTAAAAACGCCAATGAACATGTTAGATTGTTCCCCAAGGCTCAAGATAAAACACGGTTGTCTCTCGATTCTCGAAACTAACTTCTTTCTTGGAAAACAAAATGGGAGGCAATTCTCACACATTCGAAGTAGACTCGAACTCGAGATAAAGTTCGAATTCGAACATTAAATCGAGATGAGCAAGTTGAGCAATTCTCGACATGTCGAAGTCGACATTTCTCGAATGAAAGCCGTTCGAACTGCTTCGACTGGTCGGAAGCGGTCGAAACGTAAATTTCGAATTCGAATCTTCATAAATGTCCAATAGCGGTGTCGTGCGTGACAGTTTCAGAAATTGTTGTTGTTTTTTATCTTTGCCCCTTCTGGGACAGGCAAGGGATGTTAAGCCATACAGCCAAGTCATGTGGTACAGTTTTAGCAGTTTATTATGTATTAGTAAATATACTCTGTATTAAGTGCTATGGTGGTAATTAACTGGAACTTCATTGCTTAAAGTTCCGATTAAGCATCGAAATGTATCTCAGCAACGCAATTAGATGTAAATATAACTTCAGAAAAAAAAGAACAAAAGAATCGTAATCTATACAGCCAATTCAGGCTGTATGGACTACGATTCCTTTACCTCCCCCAAAAAGGGTAAAAACAAAAACAAATATTATGCTTTACGATCCATACTAAATTAAAGTGATGATGTAAAAGTGATTAAAGTAAGAACTTTTCTTTTTTTTTTTGGTACAAATATATTATAAAATATCTTAGTTCTTGATATAAAACAATGCACACTATTTAAAAACTATAAAAAGCTGCTGCCGTTTTAGCTCCGGATGAATCGTGTAGAATGGAATGGATACGGCTTTCGAATAAGCTTTTACTGGCAACATTTTACACTATGAACTCGAAGTTTAGTTCGATTTGTGTTAAAAATAGGAGATACGAAGAAACAGGTTCGAGTATCGAGATTTTGTAGTCGACATAAGGATCGAACATAAAAAATCTGAACGGTGACTCGATACGACCTCTAAACTACGAAATGCGAAATGGTGTGGACCCAGCATAATTATTTGGTGACGTTTGGTGAGCTGCATTCTGTAGGGGGAGCACGAATTTTTTCGATCTCGTCTAGTCGATATCGAGCATTTTTTTTGTATGGAAAATGAACAGCGCCACCTATCCAGTGTTGTTCATTTTCCATACAAAAAAACGCTTTGACATTACGACGATATCGACTAGACGAGAGCGAAAAAATAGAGAGAAGGTCAAAAATCAGGCAAAGCTGTCATTTCACAAGTTGCTACTGCTGATATTTTTTAAAATATCGGATTCTCGATATGGTTTGATAATTATTGAAAAAAGTAACTAGTAAGTACTTCGATATAACGATATTTTTTTCAATTATATTTTATCGGCATTATTTTAAAAAACAATCGTAAGTTGGCTCAAAAATGATAATTCAGTATATTAACAAAACAAATTAAATTATAAATGCACGAAAATGTTAGGTTACGAAGAACAAGGTAAATTATATTTTTGTGTACCAAAAGTCCTTTTTTTTCCAAAAAAGTTAATATTTCACACAAATAATAAAAGATTAAAACTAATTTAAATGCTAAATAGATTAACTTAAAATCAAGACTATTGTTTTATATGAATGTCCTAAGGATCGATGGTCCTAAGCAATAAAATACTAAAACATGAATATCATAATATTACATTTTCCATTTCACAAAATGGTGGCCGTGAACATAAACAAATGATATAAGGAGGAAATACTATTTATTTTCGTTTAAATGTATATGTAATGTAAAAAATTTATGTTGAGTTAATTTGTATTTAAGTTTACGATTATGTTATAGTTTAAATAATTGGCGAGAAAAAATTAAAAGTTATTTAAAAAAATATCGGCCTTCGATATCTTCATTTCAATGTTGAATTATCGATATATCGTCCAAAAAATATTATTATTAAAAATCGATATTTCTAAATAATAATACCGATATTTCGATATTTTATTAGCAGCCCTATTTCAGTATTTCACAATTTTCTAGGGATGTGACATTGAGAGAAAAAAAACTATTTTAATTTTAATCGATTTTTCTCTCTTTAATAATAATCGATTTTTGATTAATCGGTTTAAATGAGGAAAAAAATCGATTTTTCAAAAAAAAACGATTTTTTATAATGAAAATCTGCAAGCTTTTAACTCTCAGAATAATTTTAACAATTTATGAAAATAGAAATCAAATAAAATTTTAAATATGAATACAAACTTTTAAAAGCCTCAATCGACTAAAATACAAAATTATCCTGATCTTTAAATCCTAACCTGATTATAAATAGGCTCTAATTTCAGGGTTCCTGCGAAGTCTTTCCAATAAAAAAAGAATTTCTAAATCGGTTTACAAATAACAGTTTTAAAGTAAAAAAAAAAACACTGAGGGATGTGATATCTATATAATAAAAATGAATCGTCAAATGTGCATAACTAAGTGCATAACTTCCAAAACGACTGCACCAAATTGGATAATTGTTTTTTTTTGTGTTCGTTATTGTCAGGACAAGGTTTATATAAAAGAAGTTTGGAACTCCTGCGGGAATTCCGAAACTCACGCGGGTGAATCTCCGAAACGGTTGGACCGATTATATTATATTGACGGGACTTTCACTGCTAATTAGCTGATGTTATAAGGAATATTTTAGGCTAATTTGGAGTTCCTGCGGGAATTCCGCAAATCACGCTTGTGAAACCGCGGGGCACAGCTAGTTGTACATAAAAATCGATTTTTAACCCTTTAACCTCCACGTTTTTGTTGCCTAAATTCACCCCTAGCCCCACACGCTTTTTTCCTAGTGTCGGGAATGCTAAATATCAATAAATAATTAAATCTTAATTTTAAAAGTTAGTGCAGTGTTTTGTTCGTGTATACCGCTAATCAAGAATATTCTAAAATGTTTGAAAATTATCTGAAATATTCCGAAACGTTATAAAACCGTCTTGAAGATTCTGGAAAGTTCAAGCTGTAGTTCAGGAAATAACGAGATAAGACAGTTTGTAACTAAAATAATTTATTATTATAGGTACTAGCTGTTCCCTGTCGTTTCACTTGCGTTGATTTCGGAGATCCTGCAGGGAATCGGGGATTAAAATACCCAAAATTGTTTTCTGTAACCCTTATAAAGTATAGGTTGCCAATTCAATGCAAATTCACCCGCGTTAATTTCGGACTTCCCATGAGAGTTCCGGGATTGAACGGTTATAAAAAATCGATTATCAATCGATTATTCATAAAAATAAAATCATTTATTTAAATCGATTTTTTTTTCTTATAAAATTTTTAAACCATTATTTTAATAATCGATTATTTTTTCACATCCCTACAATTTTCACATTTGTCATTTTTTATTCAGAATTCGGAATTTTCATATTTCTTCATAAAAGATTATCAGCGAGAAACAGAAATACGCAATTCATAGATTAACTGTTATGTAATTAAATCTATTCTGTGATGTTCTACGTTCAGGATTATATTAAAAAAAAAAACGTTTTTAAAAAAAATAGTTCCGAGGCATTTGTAAATTTGTTTGTAATTCTGAGAAGTGTGAGGAATTAAGAAGAGAACGGCAGGTACATTACTTAACCAGTACCTAACGTAATTACACATAAATCTATAGACAGATTTATGATATTATTTACATTATTTATTGTCTCAGCTGTTGCAGTTGTGAGCAGGGTATGACGGAACTTAACTTTTTAGTCACTCTGAGTAATAGTGTAAGTTTAATTAATTTTATGATCTACAAGTGAAGTACTACATTATGTCTTCCAATCGCACTAAATACGAAAAAGCTAGAAGACGTCTGGCTGCTGTAACATTTTTATCAAATATATCACTTGATGCCTCTAAATGTGGTGTTGCGAATCAACCACATGAAGTTGTAAGGAAAGATATTGAAGGAGATGCTGTTGACATCTTAAACTATCAAAATGAAAAATTGGTGTGTGAACACAGTACACCAAACCATACACAATCCAGCCCAGTTCAGAAATTAGGTGATAACCAGTCTCTTAGTTCTGATTCTGAGTTGACTGCTACAGCCTCACCAGTTAAGGGTATTGTGAATTTCAGCAGCTACAGAGAAAGGTATAACAGTGTTTTATTGTTTTTATTTTGTTCATAATATATAGAGGTTGTCCCATAAATCTAAATCAAGCCAAAACCCGGTGATAGACTAAGTCATAACTTAATAAAAAAACGTAAAAAAAAATCTTTAAAATTTATCAGAATTATAAAAATTTACAGCTTGCGACAGTTCTTTAACTCCTGTTTCTACAAACCTTTACTTTCAATTTTCTTCTTATTGTGTAATCCTGAATAGTGTTTCTGAAAACTACTGCTTAAAATTTAAGTTTTTGCCAATGAAGTTTTCAAAATTATTGCTTTCGTCAGTTTTTAATGACTGTCCTTTTTTTAAATAGGCATAGCAAAGATTTTTATATTTTTCTGTTAACAGCTGTTATGACTTAGTCTATCACCTGGTTATGGCTTGATGTCGATTTACAGGACACCCTGTATATTAATTCAGCGTAACTCTAAAATCTATTTTTTTCCTAGGTGTCATTCTGGAAACACAGAGTCAATAAAGGAAAAGCACTCATCAACTAAAATTAAAAAAGTTCATCTAGCATCTGTACCTGTTTCAGATGATAAAAGCAGTTCTGAAAGCCTGAATTTTGGTAACTTTAGTGAAAATAATATATGAGAATCAAATCAATAAAGTATGTTTTAGATACTCATTCATATTTTTTTCAAAACAGGTAGATTTCGTTCAAGTGGAACTTGTGCACCTGACAAATTAATAAGGGAAGTTCGCCTTGTACATCCATCTAAAGGTGTATCTTTCAAAGATGAGAGAATAGCATTCTCCATGGCAAAATGTGGTCCATGTGTGTTATTCAGTACTATTCCGTATTCTAAAACAGTAAGAAATATGAGGTATGTTTTACAGAAATTTTTATTTTATTTATTAACACTAAAAATAAAATTTTGACATAAATTAAGCCTTTTAACTTACTCTATTTAAGAGTAAATTAAAAATATGAAAGTAGGTATTATTATTGATTGTTCTAATTAAAATGTAATATTGTTGTAATGTTATGTGAATTTAAATTTATTAGCACAATTGGTTGACACAAAAAGGTTTAGCTAAGTAACTAACTATCGGTGCTGCAGGGGCACTAATGTACCTACTTTTAAACACCGCTAATGTAGAAATGCCTCATAGAAAATTGACATTATTTTAGATCTGACCATAGAAAAGATGGTGTTCGTAGACGAACTACTTCAGGCCCGAGGCCATTGTCCTCCATCACAGATGGTGGTCTAGATCCATTTGACCTTCTTGGCTTGGAGAAAGAGGAAAATGGTCAAGATATTTCCTACTCCAAATTATTGGTACCAGCTAGAGTGTATTCTAGAGACCATTACAAGAAAATGATTGAAAGTGATTTTGGTGATAAAGCTAACTGGAAAATGTTGAATCGCCATCCACATGTTATAGCAAGGTATATCACCTTTTTCCAATAATGTACAATGAATTTTATTTCACCAATGAACATCATGACTATCAAAATGATCTTATTTTAAAAAAAAATGTCTTGCGCTTTGTCAGAATCAGAGATGGGAATCATGAAAATTTAAATCTATAGTTTGTTGCCTTAAAATCTATTAGAATACTCTTGACACCTTGCATTTTTAGGTTTAGTGCACTGATGTTTTAAAAAAGGTAGGTATGGCAAAGTCTCGAAGCTTCCGGTGCTGTATCCATAATTTTATAGACAATTTATCTTTTTATTGTAAAATAGCAGTTCTCCATGGATTTACCTGCATGTATTTCAGGATACCTTCGGGAACTCTGGGATGAAAATTCTTTTTTTACTGACGTATATTTCCTATGACTACCTTCTGACCAAAATTTAAGCTACATAAGTCAAGTAGTTTTCGAAATTTTCTGTTTAGTCCAAAAAGACTCACTAGTTATTTTCATACATAAATAGATACCATCGAACATTTCCTTGCCTTGACAATTACTAACACATACCTACATTAATATAATATCAATGAACACATAGCAAGCAGTCGGCGAAGTCGCATGAGCCGTTCTCAAATCTCAAGTGATGCTCCATTCTACAAAATATTATGGCAGTTGATTTTTATTTATAGGAATATCTTTATTAATTTTAATATTGTATATAAATCACGTGTCACGTTGTTTGTCCGCGATGGACTCCGAAACTACTGACCGGATTTTGATAAAATTTTGTAACCATATGGTCCAACTTAAAAGATAGGATAGTTTTTATCCCAGAATTCCTGCGGGAACTGCGGCACTAATGCGGGGAACAGCTAATCACCGTAAACTACTGCCGGGGTACAAAGAAGGACATAGAGTACTTTTTTCCCGCAACTTCCGCGGGGACTCCGAAATTACCGCGGATAGAATCGCGGGGGACAGCTAGTCTAATCTAATATATATAAATCACGTGTCACGTTGTTTGTCCGCGATGGACTCCGAAACTACTGAACGGATTTTGATAAAATTTTGCAACCATTTATAATATGGTCCAACTTAAAAGATAGGATAGTTTTTATCCCGGAATTCCCTCGGGAACTGAAGGACATAGTGTACTTTTTCAAGCAAACTCCGCGGGAACTCCGAAATTACCGCGGATGAAATCGCGAGGGACAGCTAGTATTTACTATATTGCGAATCCTGTTAGCTATTAATATCTGATGCATTGATGTTGATGTATTTTTCTGAAACAAATAGTTACTCAGACTTACACTCTTCAAGTGACTGACTCAAGAGTGTTTCAAGTTAAGACTGTTAAAGAGATAGCGGTAGGCCCCCAGCCCCTTTAGCCGAGTTGACATTCTTTAATCGTTAACGGTATAGAAAACGGAATCGTTATGTCACGTGGTCACGCAAAATAGCGATTTTACGCGACCAGCAGGGGAATTATGTAACTTTTATTGCTATCATACTTCAGTAGGTAGAGTAGCGTATTTATAAATAAATAGCATTTATGAACGTGCCAACATTAAAACTGCTTCTAAAAACTTTTTATTCCTACTAATATTATAAATGCGAAAGTAACTCTGTCTCTGTCTACTTGTTATGCTTTCACACCTTAACGACTCAAGCGACCATCATGAAAATTTTGCATAAGTATACGTTGTCACACAGAGAAGGACATAGGGTACTTTTAAGACCAGAATTCCCGCGGTAACTCCGAAATTAATGCCGGTGAAATCTCATATCTCATGAAATTGCATATACGCTGTGAGGTGTACAGAAAAGGAGATAGGGTACTTTGACTACTTTGTATCCCGAAATTCCTGCGGGATCTCCGAAATTTCCGCGGACGAAACCGCGGGGAACAGCAAGTTTACAGTATTTTTTACTAGCCGTTCTTCGCGTTAATTTCGAAGTTCCCGCGGTTCCCCGGGATATTTAAAGTACCCTGTGTCTTTTTCTGTAACCCTGACAACGTGTAGGTATGCAAAATGATGATCATGATGATCGGTTGAGTAGTTAAGGCGTAAAAGCGTTACAAACAATCATTTGCGTTTATAATATTAGAATAACTAGCTGTTCCCCGCGGTTTCACCCGCGCTAATTTCGGAGATCCCGCGGGAATTCCAGGACAAAAGTACCCTATGTCCTTCTCCGTACCCCTGACAACGTATATGCAAAATTTCATAATGATCGGTTGATTAACCGTCTAGGCGTGAAAACGTAACAGACAGACAGACAGAGTTACTTTCGCATTTATAATATTAGTAGGGAGATCCCGCGGGAATTCCAGGACAAAAAATGCCCTGTTCTTCTCCGTACCCCTGACATACCGTATATGCAAAATTTCATGATGGTCGGTTGAGACGTCTAGGCGTAAAAGCGTAACAGACAGACAGACAGAGTTACTTTCGCATTTATAATATTAGTAGGGATAGGATTTTTAAATTAAATACATGCAGGCTTATAAACCCAAAAATACAAGGTGACTCGATTTAGGTGTTTAAATAAAAACATTTTCCATACATGTAACATGCATACATTATGTAATTGTTTTCAGCAAGACAGTATAATGTCTATCCTACCTATATTCACCAGTTAGATCGCATAATTATTGTGATTGCACTCCACAATCATTTCATCACTAACATATTTAAATTTCAGGACTAAGTTACTGACAAGACACACGGATAAGAAATGGTAAACATTCATAACACTGACTTTTGCAATAATGCCTAGCAACCTAAATTAACCTAATCACTGCTATCGTAATATTAACCCTAAGCCCTAAGCCGTAAGCTTTTTCAATTAGAAATATAGTTGTTGCAGCTACCTGTCCTCTGAGATGAGTTTCAAACGCCGCATGTCAGATCATTATTTTGTAGAATATAATATAACTAGTCCTAAAGTTCTGCTAAAGTATCGTCATGTGATTAGTTTCTTAGATATTGTCGAAACCTTTACTGCATTTGCTTAGGGTTCATTTACACCTTTTAACATTTCTTGTAGTATGGAATGACTTGCTTTCACTTCTCATTAATAAATCCAGAAAAAAAATATTTTTTGATGGATGCAAGAGCAAGATCACTTGCAACTTATCCCCAAATAAAGCAATTCATGTAAAATGTTGCCAAGACGAGACCATATACCAGCACTTTCAAAAAGTTATCAGATCTTATGTAGAGCCAAGCTTCTAACTCTGCAAGGTCTAACTTCACAAACTCTACACCTTAGCCAAAATATGTGGCTTGGCCATTTGGCTACATTCACATGGGCCTAAGGTGAAAAATTGGTCCATTTTTCATTACTTTTCTGTTATATAATAATAGTTCTTTGTAGTAACGAAACGAATACCTACCTCATCCTCTAGACAAAGGGGAGTAAGTATAAACTATTAAAGTAAGCCAAACAATATCTAAAAAATAATGTTTTTTATCTGGTATATGGTTGTGATCGTTTGGTGACAGCCACCAGCAACTGTAGGCATATACTCTATAGTCTCAGTCTCGGATTGTAAACTTTGTTTATTGAATATGTAATCAAAGTTTATAGTTTATTACCATATTATCAGCGCGGTTGTCACTAGCACTACTCAAGCTACGGGCTTAGGGTGGAATCCAATGAATTGGTGTGTTGGAGGGTTTTAATTTATTATTTAATAAAAAAGTTAACGCGGTGTTTGTCAGCTTTGTTTAGAATTAATAGAATGCACGAATACTAACATCTAACTCTGTGTGTACCTACATAAGTCTAACGAGGCTCAATTATTACCTTTTTATTATTTATTTAACAATACAATATTCTTAGTGGATTCTTAGTTTGCTCAAATACACTGTCGCTCATCTTTCTCCGGTGTGGTCTCATAATCATGCCACCATAAGAAAAAAGCCTCTCTACTGGAGAACTAGGCAAGCAGGTATTATATTTCAAGAATAACATCTTTACTGTAGGATATTTATAGTACGGACCGCCAAGAGGGGATTTGTGGATTAGCTAAAGCGCGTCAGATGAACATAAGGGGGGTACCTTGCACCATGTTGAGTACCTCCACCAAATATAGGCCCTCTACACTGGTGGGTGCGTCTAGAATAACCGATCAGATTAGTAAAAAAAAATCGATAACTCGAAATACTCGAGCGCGTCAGATTAAGATATGGTGGGTTAATTACATAGTGAGAAGTATGTATATGGATAATCTGACCATTTGAACGTGACGTAAAGGAGTTAGAGGATCACAAACTTGCAAAAAAAAAACGCAACTTCGACATTCTCGAGCGCAGTTGATTTGTTTTTTATTTTAAAGTAAATAACTCAAGGATAGCGGGAAAAATATAATCTGCCGATTTTCATAAGCCGAAGAAACAAAAATCGTCTTCGAATCGAACGAGCAGCTGCAGTGAAACATGTACCTATTCATATCTCTGTCTTTCTTTCCCTTTTACTTTTTCTCTATCTCTCACTCTCTCGCACCGTCCTCACACTACTTTCCGTCGCCATAACGTCATCACAGTATACCACGGCGCTAAACGTGTCGAATTATAACTTTTTTTGGTCGGTTAAAATACATATTAAAATAAGTTAAGGTAAGTATTACATCAAACTATAGGTTCACCTTTCACTTTAATGTAATTATATATATATTATATAATAAAGCTCATCACAAAACAACGCGTTCATGTTATTATATGTAAAACGAAATGGCTTGTTTGTGCTTTAAAGTTAGTTTTGTGAATAATATTTTGTGAGCTTTTACATATTTCATAGAAATATAAAGTGTGTTTTTTGTGATCAAGAAATAGCTCATAAAGTTATTAAACTTACATCAGAAAAATAAATCATAATTTTTGTTTCTAGCAGTCAGATTAATAATATCCCTCAAAATTATTGTCAGATTTTAAGCCAACATAACTTGGACTGCAAGCTGAATCTTCTGTAAAATAATCTGACACGCTCGAGTATTTCAAAATTGAGATTTTTTTTTGCATTTTCAAAAATTCGCTACTACCTTGCGTCACCTCCAAATCGGCAGATTTTCGAAGGGGTGCATTTTTAAGGCTCACTTAACATCCCCTTTGAATATTCCCCTTTGAATATCTGACGCGCTCGAGTAAATGTTTTTTTTTTCATTTTCTCCCCTTCCAGATGGCCACCCCCACCACGCAAATGGGCAGATGAATATATTTTCGATATCAGAGACACCTTGGAGTATCTAAACTACAATATCTGACGCGCTCGAGTATTTCCATTTTACTATTTTTTTTTACATTTTTGAAAGCCTGTAGAAGCTAAACCCACCGGTGAATGAAAAAATATCATATGACCTTATTTTGTTTATATCTCCTAATCTTCAAAACCCAATAGGTCCCAACGACGCTCGAGTGTCTCCCGAATTAGCATCGGTATCTCCCGTACTATTATTTAATGATTGCAGGCTGACATCATTATCCTTCAAATATTGCAATGATTCCAGGTCAATAGTGGTGTTTGCATTTGCACTATCACTAGCTAGTGAGGAATCCGAATCATCATAGAACATGTAGTAGGATTCATTTTTTAGTTACATTACATACCGCCGCACTCACGGCCGCACTCAGAGTCGACTTTAATGATTACTCAGTTAAGTATAGATTTTTAAAACAAAACTGCCGCCATCAGACAAGTTTAATAAATTATTGTTAATTGGCCTTTCACTAATTAAGTTACATCTCGTTAAATGCCAATTAACATTAATTTACTGAACGTCTCTGATTGCGGCAGTTTTGTTTTAAAAATTTATACTTAACTAAGTAATCATTAAAGTCGACTTTGAGTGCGGCGGATAGTGTTTTATTTACAGTGCTCTTTTATTGTAACAAGATTTTAATTGAAGATTGTAACACATTAATTATTAATTCTTCGATGTTTACAAAACTTAGCAAAAAGTATTTTGCATTTTGCAAATACAAAATATGTCCTAAAAGGTATTTCAAATAAAATATAAAATGCTTTTCTAAAAGTAAAAAGTATTTAAATACAAAATGGAAATAGGTATTTTGTATTTTGCATTTCAAATACTGTTATTTTTAAAATGTCACATCTCTGAAATTTTGAATACGACTGTATTGCATTACGTATAAATATAAAATCTAACGCAGACATCAAAGCGTCTCCTCTTTCTAATTTTAGATATGTAATACAGCGGTTTGTTCATTAGGCTATTTTCCAGAATTTTTGGTTTTAGTCCGTTTTGTAGATTAATAAAAAATATTGTCATTTTT
The DNA here is from genome assembly GCA_907165275.2 of Zygaena filipendulae. NCBI lineage: Eukaryota > Metazoa > Arthropoda > Insecta > Lepidoptera > Zygaenidae > Zygaena > Zygaena filipendulae. Next base: position 9,986,952 of record OU015649.1, read on the forward strand.
TACCTACTTAATAAAAAAATAAAGAAGTCTCATCTGCTGTAAGAACTAACAAAAAAAAATAATTTGCGATGAGTAGGTAGGTACCTTAATTATTTTAGTACCTACATACTTACATATTATGTTTCCTGCAAGGTACAATGGTTGAAAGATTGTTTACAAAAAACAGTGCATGTGTAGGTATAAATTAAATAGTAATTAGATTTTTTGGTATAGCTTAGAGTTAATTAAACAAAAATAATATATTACAATAAATAATGCATGCACACATACACGCACAAACACTCAATATTAATTTCTAACAAAACTAGTAGGTACACAAGGCAAATATTGTAATGCTTTATATTTATTTGTAGTATGTTTTAGGTGCTTTTCGTATGAGTCATCACAAAGAAACACGACGGCATCATCTCCACCGCATTCAACCGTGGACAGTAAGAGCTTTGATTGGGACGAAGGAGCATTACTTTCACAAAAATGTGTAAGTTTTCCGATTGACCCGTTTTAAGGTTACGTAGCCAAATACGTAGCAAACGGAATACGTTATTATTTCGTCCTGTCCTTCTGTCTGGTCGTCTGTTCGTCTATCGGTATTGTCACAGTCATTTTACTTCACACTATTAGCTGTAAAAATGTAACAAACGTCGAAGCAGACAGGCAACAGTTACATTTCGTTTCGAACCAGCCCCCCTAGCCAAATTGACATTCTACTACAATCATGTGGTCGCGCAAAACTAAAGCTTTGATTGGCTGGCAAAGTGAGTTTTCGATGCGTTAACGTTTGTGAAATGTCAATTTGACTTGGGGGGGAGTTCCTGAGTTTAGCGCGTTCAAACAAACTGATTAATTTCAGAGTTATCGCGAGAATTCTGGGATAAAAGTGTGTCCTTTTCTGTACCCCGGACACTGAGTATGCAAGTTCATAATGGTGATGAACTTACATTCGCATTTATTATATGAGTGAGATTAGATAATTTGTAATACATTTATTTTACAGGTGTACTATGTTCCAAACGTGTTGGACGATCCGGAGCTCATAGCGGGCAAACACCGCACTTTACTGACATTCACGTCCTATATGACTTCAATCATTGACTACGTGCGCCCGCAGGACCTCAAGAAAGAATTGAATGACAAGTTCAGGGAAAAATTCCCACATATAAAGCTTACGCTGAGCAAGCTGAGAAGGTGCGGTTTCACTTTTATTCCTTCCTTCCTCCTGCCTTATGTGGCAGCACATTGACCTCAAACTAGAACTGTTCTCTGTCATACGATGACTAAAGACTATAGACAAACTTGTAAAAACCAATACTGGAAACAAAATTAAATATCTCAAGAATCAACAATCAACTACCTATTATTTTTTGTAACGGTCACCAAAAAACGAAAGGTTCTCAGTTTCTCTAATATTTTTGAAAGTAGGTAGGTACGTGTCTTTTTCGGAAAATTTACACGGCCGTTTTTATAATAATAATATTACAATTTTATGCATAATTTACTAAAGTATATAGAAAATGTTTTAGTATACAACATATTATCGTGCTATTCTTATATTCAGACTTACAGAATAGGTCATAATAATAATTGATAATTGAATTAGTAGAAAATACAAATTAATGAAATAAAAATAAAAGTTCAGCCTTCGGATAATAATTTTATGTACCTACCTTTTTGTCTCTCTTTTTGCAGCATAAAGAAAGAAATGCGTAAGATAGCGAAGCACGACAGTGGTGCCGTTGATCTGCTTTTGGTCGCTCAAGCTTACGTTTATTTCGAGAAACTCATTCTTGCAAACCTTATAAACAAGGACAATAGAAAATTATGCGCAGGAGCATGTTTACTATTGTCGGCTAAGCTCAATGATGTCAAAGGTGAAATGCTAAAAGCGCTCATAGAGGTAAAGAACTAAAGCTTTGCTTTATCTTGATTCGAATGCTGTTTTTAGGGTACTGTAACTTGAAAGGAAAATCAACTTATATGATCACTCTGGCGTCTGGTTGTCCGTCTGTGACAGAGGTTTTTCTCAAAAATTAAATAACGTAGATAGTAGATACCTACTTTAAATTTAGCATAATGGCAGATCCGTCGAGTTTCACGCGCTGAGGGCCCTGCCCTGCCCTTATTCACTATGACCAACACAATTCCTTGCCCATAACGCGAGTTCCAAAAACACAATTCCAAACGCTCCAGATGACACGATATTAGAAATTGAGATTCTGTATGCCGTAAGACACGCTGTAAATTCTTTGAGCACAATGGGAAGACAATTTTTGTGGCTTGTTATCTTAACGGGACGTGTGGTCAATGGTCATATTATAAATCCGAAACTGAGTTTGTTTGTTTATTTGTTAAGCTTTCACGCCTAAACGGCTCAACCGATCACCATGAAATTTTACATACACGTTGCCAGGGGACATTTATCCCTGAATCCCCGCGCGAACTCCGAAATTAACTCGGGTGAAACCGCGGGGAACAGCTAGTAGTGAATAGGGGTTCAGTTTTCATCAAAGATTAACATTTTAATGTTGTTATTTGGAACGAGAATGAAATCGTCCTTGAAGAAGTCCCTCGGTTAACCTAAAAACCCGTATTTGTTCCGTAGCGTGTCGAAGCAACGTTTCGTGTGAATCGCAAGGACCTGATGAAGTTCGAGTTCGCGGTGCTGGTGGCGCTCGAGTTCGGGCTGCACGTGCCGCCCTACGAGGTGTTCCCGCACTACCAGCGGCTGCTGCACGACTCCTGACCTTGGCGCCGGTTCGCGCTGGAGCCCTGCATCCGCGTCTGCCACCGGCGGCGCGCCAGCATTGTCGACAACTTGAGGTCCAGCTCCTGGATGTAATGGGGTAGAATCCGGGGTATGAACATCAAAATTATATTTTAGTCCATCATTTAGTTTATAAAAAAACAATAGACACGTATATTTTGGTAATTTAAACTAATGAAAAAATACTTACAGTGCATCGAAAGAGTAGGAGTGGAGGCTCGTTACCCCATAACGTGCGTCGCGTCATATAAACTAGCACGGCGTGACGTTACGCGACATTTCGTCTTAAGGTGCGTCCACACTTGTGACCTGCGGAGCTAAGATGCGGCACATGACAAAATTTTATCGAGCCCTTTTATCGATTCTCGTCGACAAACTCGTACTTATATCGTTTTGTCTACCAGTGGTAACATGGCAGCAAAAAATGTTTGTATGGCAGAAAACGATATATGATAAAATTGTCGACAATCCCTAACATGCGGCACTTTTGAATGTATTTTTGTCTACTTTGTCGTTGTTTTCTCACATTTTTATCGTCGACGATTGGTGAGCGCGATAAAATGAAAATTCGTTCTTAATTGCGAATAACATGGTATTACTTTATTATAATTCAATCAGAATTCAATATTAGTAATATATATAATATTAATAATACGAAAATATTAGAAATACGAGGAATGAAAGGCGAAAAAAATGCAAAGTATTAAATTAAATTAAAATTCATTTATATCAGGAAAATAACCCATAAAATTTAACAAAAAGTAAATTAAATAAATTAAATTCAGTTAATTAAATTAGATTAAACAAATTAAATTAGATTAAATAAATTAAATTAAATAAATAAATTGCATCAAATAAATTAAATTAAATAAATAAATTATATTAAATAAATAAAATAAAATAAATAAATAAAATTAAATAAATAAAATAAAATAAATAAATAAAATTAAATAAATAAATTATATTAAATAAATTAAATTCTAAAAGTAAAATCTTCAAATTGATATTCTTAAAATCTATAAATTTCCAATTATCCCTGAGTAATATTAAACTGATATATAATATCTACTAATATATTATATTAAATTTAATTATTTGAATTTCAATTAACATTAATTTAATGAACGTCTCTGAAAGAGTGCGGTAGATTTGTTTTTAAAATCTTTACTTAAAATCAAGTAATCATTGAAACGACTCTGAGTACGGCCGTTAGAATAGGAAATAGGATTTTCCTCCTGACACGAAGAGTTCCTGCGGGAACCCCGAAATTGATTCGTGTAATATAACAGGGGGACCATCAAAGTAGGTAGTTTATAAATTCTTCCCATTTATCTTATCTGCTAAAGCAATCAAACTTTAGTGTAAATTTTTTGTATATGTATAGGTATTTTTTATTTATTTACCTACTTGCGACTGCCATAATTATGGCGTCTATCGCGGTTAGAAAAGGATTTTAGAACTTTTCTAAAATTGGTTGGGAACTATTAACTTTTAAGAAATAACCCGCACTGCGAAAATTATTGTTCATAAGCACAACAGAATCTACTTTTAAAATTGTTTTAATCGCCACGAAAATAAATGATAAAACCGCCATCTATGGTTCCTGCCAAAAACTAAATTTTTTGTCATTTCTTGTCACGGTGATAAACGTGGGCGTACAAGCAAAAAGGCTCCTCTTCCGAGATATAAGACTTTTGTAAAGTTGAGTGAAAAAAATACTTCCGCGATTTTAATTGATTATATTAATAAATGCTCAATTATTTACAATTTCATAAAATACCTTAATCTACAATAATATATAAAAATAAAGCTTATTCCAGAATCACATGCCTAATAAAAAAATATGTGCCAGTTTTTGAATATTTTTTCAATTTTTACTATCAATTGATTATTCTAGATACCGAATCTAGTCTTAACTCAATACCCCACTATTGAACCTTTTTGCTTGGACGCCCACAAATATTTGTCGTATCGACAATTTTATCTTTCGTGTGATAAATATATCGTGGCACGCATCCTAGCGCCACTGACGACGAACCAGACTACGTGGCATCGTACAGGATATGTTACGCTAAATGTGGATGATCTAGGTTGTGCTGACACGGTCACAAACACAGTACGATTAAATTTACGCATGGTGTCAAACTAGACTGCTTGGCAAGGCATCGCTACAGGAGTCGTTCAGGGGAGATGCGGGCGGGGGACGTACCGACAGAGATACGTCACGACGTGATCCACTCCGTGTCCACTGCTAGCCCGGGTCTGCGTCTGTGTCAGCTGGCGTACTTCGACGCGTGTCATAAATGCAAGTGTGGCTCCTGGTCACGCGGACAATAGCGAACATGCTTTGAAAAACCGACTTTTGATGGATCCATTCGTAACACGTGACTTAGATGCGTATCAGTACACAAATCAGCGTCCACACTGGGCCCGGCTTCGTACTCCATCCTCCATACATTGTCCTGCCGTTTATTCCGTGTCAAGCAGTTTCTCCAGTGTTCGGAATGGATTTTAATCGTACTGCAGCTTGTAACAATTATTCGCGTACAAAATGACGTCCACAATGCGAGACTGACACGTGTTTCTGATACGGTCACTGGAAATTGTTCGGTAAATTTTCACAAGTGTGGACGCACATTTACGGCCGCACTCAGAGTCGACTTTAATGATTACTTAGTTAAGTATAGATTTTTAAAACAAAATTGCCGCAATCAGAGACGTTCAGTAAATTAATGTTAATTGACATTTAATGAGATGTAACTTAATTAGTTAAATGCCAATTAACGTTAATTTATTAAACTTGTCTGATTGCGGCAGTTTTGTTTTAAGAATCTATACTTAACTAAGTAATCATTAAAATCGACTCTGAGTGCGGCGGTGAGTGCCTCCGCATACTATGCGACTCGTCTTCGCGTCTTGTCGCAACGACTTGTCGTCTAGACGCAGCGACTAGTAAAGAGCGCGCTCCTACTCCCCTAGCTTATAGCGACTCTGCGACTGTGACGCCTAGTGTGCGGAGTTTTGAACAAAATATATAAAAATTGTAGGCCGCAGTCTGTCGTCGCGTCTAATCGTCGAGCCGTCGCTGTCGCGTGTCGTATAGTCTGCACTGGCTCTTAGTGTATGTCCGTTATTTTTTGATCACGTAAAAAAAAAAAATGGTGTTCAATATTTTTTATATATTCATATGACGGAGTAAAAATTAAAATTTAGTTAACTAACCTGTTATAATTTGTAGAAATTTACTAAACATAATGTTTTTACCTTTACGGTGATGATCATTGGCGTAGCTAGAGATTTTATCTAGGGTGGGCAGCCTTCCAGCTAAACTAGCCACAGCAATGTAATGTGTTGAGAGATCACAATTAATGACGCTTAGAATAATAATGCACTTCCTTCGCTCTTCTGTTTACCGTAGTATGGCCTCTTTCATCAGACATCAGTGCGACTCTGCTATGCCTATGGTAATCGCCTCAAATATGATCATGTTACGATTTTTTACGTTAATATTTTATTATAGTGTTGTAATAATTTATTTTGCTGTCATTGTGAATTCACTCAGAGTAGGTATACAAAAACATTACTATTCTGGCGGTTATGTGATTCAGATTGACCAGCGCCAATACTAATACTAACAAAATTATATCAACTTCGCACCGAATCGTCGAGGAAACTTAATATTCGGCACGTTTTATAGTCGGCAATTATTGAAACTAGTCTTTTAATCGAAAAAAAAGGAAAGTGTTATTTTTATTAAGAAATTATATAATTTAATAATAAATCGCTTCAAAGTAAGTCAAGCGCTTGCGACATTTTGTGTCATAGGTACGGTTGTAATGTCTTTGCTAACAGATTAATCAAATGCTTCATGAAGTTTGCTCAGTATTTACTAAAATAAATAGGTTCCTTTACCAAAGTATTATTAGTTTTACACTCAAATATTTTCAAGTCGTTTGAGCCAAAAATAATAATCACCTAGTCACTGACATTAAGGAGAAAGTATCATACTCAAGACTTTAAACTAAAAAACAAAGATAAGAAAGTCAAGTTTTGGTTTTTATTAAAACAAACGGATTTCTTAGATTACATAGGGTTGTTAGAATATAGTTGTTAGTTATTAGTAATTAAAAAATTAAAAAAATTGTCACAAATGTGGTAGGAGTGTGTGGTGCCTACATCATGTCTGTGGGACATGTAGTACATATAAATCACGGAGTTTGTGATGTGAAATTGTGAAGTCTATTGTAAGGACTGAAATTTAAACTAAACGTTTAAGAATTTAAATGAAGATGCCAAATAAGTGTTACTTTATTAATAGGTATGTGTGCACAATCCGGAAAGGGGTGTCTAAGCCTTAAAACCTTTAAATTACCATCGCTAAATGTTAAATGTTATCTATAATGCAAATAGGTAAATATAGGTAGATAGTAAGAAAAATTGTCTGTTTGTAATCTAAGAATTTTTCGATTTAACCAAATGTAATGAAATTATTTTTTTGTTTTTTTTTTCCGAAATTATTTAACTCAAATAGCTCAAATAGCAAATGCTTTTAAACTTAAAACTCAAAATGTTGGTATATAGTATAACCTTCGACCTAGAAGTCTATATGTTAGTGTTAATTTATCACGAAAAAACTATTGACCGGAATCGAATCGAGTTTTTGCAGTCGCCTTCCTTATAGTTACCTACATAATTAATTATTATGGATTGCATCAGTCTACGGAAAGACAAAATATGACAAATTAAAACAAAATGTTTGCATTTTCAAACACCATGCAATCTGAGCCGCTGGCAACAACAAGTTGGAAATAAAAAGATAATAAAAATCAAATATAATGGTAAAATCTTTAAAATATTATACTTAATTACAATTTGAAAAGAACAACCAGATTTTTTGTAGTTATACTTGGAATCACTTGATTTCTGTACTACTCCGCCAGTGATGTTTAACGAGTGAACGAAAATTTGTATACTTTAGAAAGAACACGCAGGCGAAAGTTGCTCGTTTTGATGTTCATGTAAATTTTTACCCCTTTCTTAATAAATTGGATTACATTTGTCAATATTAGGTAAGGTTCGATTTTATAATCTTTCACAATCTTTGAGAATAGGATTAAAAATTGAACAAGTTTTGTATGGACTAGCTATAAGACGGATATACACGGTGAGTTTTTTTTCGGGTCAGTGTGGGGAAATTCTTTACTATAAGAGATAGAGAAAGAGATAGACAAAAATTAAAAAAAAAAATTAAATAAGTACCATTTTTATTTTATCTAAAATTAAGATCACGGTTCCTATGAGAGTTTTTCTCTATCTCTTATAGTTTAGAATCTCTTATAGTTTAGAACGACCCGAAAAAAAACTCACCGTGTATATCCGTCTTATAGCTAGTCCATACAAAACTTGTTCAATTTTTAATCCTATTCTCAAAGATTGGTTGGTCTCTGGTTTATCTGTCGATTGAAAAATGGGCCCTAAATAAATTGTATTGTTCTATCCGTCCGTTAAAACAGACATTAAAATATCGATGTGTGTTTAAAAATAGTATTATTTTCGTAAATATACGTAAATAACGTGCATTTGAAATATTAATACCTATTGTTTTTACAGTCTTTTCGACAAGAGCGTACCCGAGGTTAGTGTTTTAAAAAACCGACTTCCAAAAACACGAAACTAAAAAGCCAAAAATAATAAGCTAAAAATAACAAAATACCGATTTAATCTAAAAGAAAAAAACATACGTAATATCATTATTGGTTTGTGCTACCACTGATCGGTTTGAATTCGGTGACAAGCCCGCTGGTGTCTGCCCACATGGGTTATTCTGCCCACGAAGAGCTGGTGGCGGGAGTCGACTTAGCCCATTTACCCCCTCCATATTTGGCTTGTCACCGATTTCATACCGATCAGTGGTAGCACTTATTATGCTTAGTTTGCTTTCTTAGCATGCATTTTTACAAGTACTTTGCCCGGGTACGATCTTGTCATACATAGTGTTCCTATATGTACGGGGATTGTTTCTCGGAACGCCTGCATTACCGTCACGATATCTACGGTTCTATAAGCACAAAGTCGTATTTGTCTTGGTTGTAAAAAAATATAATTAGGTACCAATTTGTAGTTCTGAATTAAATTATCTGCCCCAAATATTGTTGTAGTTAAAAAAATGTTAAATAAATTTATTTTTCTAACTCGAAGTTTTATTTTAAACCGAAATACGTATATACGTATCGTACTTTTCTAAACTTCTGTTAATTTACTCAATAATATAGATTCTTAAATAGACACAAAACCGTTTTAATACGTTTGATATTTCTCAAACTTCATGAAATATCCGCTCTACATTACATGCTGAAGTTAATATATAAGCGAAATTATTTGTACCGATAACTTCATTCACGCTTGCTTGAATAGTGAATAATACCACTTGATTACTACAATATCGGCCTCCGTAGTAAAAAAATGAGTTTTAAGGTACGTGCTGTAACTATATTTAGTATTTTCTTTTTTGAGCGTTTTATAATAAAATAAAAACTTTAAACTTTCTCATAAGGGAGCGTGCTAAAGTGGTGCACCTAAAATAAAACTTGTAATTTTTTAATATACCTATTTCATTTAAAATAATTTAAATCATACATATGTCCATTATATTATTTGTAAATTAAGTTAAATATATTCAATTTTTTCATAATATTTCTATATAGCAAAAACCCTTCAATTTCACTTTCAATTAAATAAATTATTTCCCAAGTGTGGCTGCTACAGGCTGCTATATACATACATAATAATAGTTATATTTTAACAAATGTAACAGTGGGAAATGCAGGGCCCGTATTGCGGATTATTTTAAGCACCAAACCAATACCTAGTGTAATTTTGTTTTAGGTCATATTAATTTGCGCTGTGTTGTGCCTTCTGGGCCAATGTCGGGGTGAAGATGGTGATAATACTTCGCGAACTTTACCAGATGAAGAGAGATCCATTGAATCGCTAGAAATAAATTCAAAAAGCGATCTGATCAACGAGGCCAGTTTCTGGCACTTCTGGAAACCGTGGAAATTATGGAAATGGGGTTAATATCTTTCTTATACTTACGTTAAAATATTTATTTGTATTGTCATCTATTAGTTACTCGTATATTGTCAGCTGGTCTACATAATACATAATTATACGTATAATATGAATTTCACACACTTTTTGTTTTTATTGATAGGTCGGTCTATGTTAAACCAGATTAAGAAAGAGTTGGAGCACACTTCTCTCGCGAAGGAGAGTGGATCCACACCACTATCTGGACACCATGATGGAGAAAAGCGCAAGTTAAAGAAAAAAGTTAAAATTCTTTTCAAAATTAAAGAATTTGAAACTTAATTCGTTTATCAATATTATTTTGTGTTCACAAACGTACCTACCTAACGGAATATGTGGGATACGGTGGTGTATAACTGTATGTCTTGGTTGAAAGCGCAATCTATACATTTAAAATGCTTTGTCCTGAATGACTGATGAATCAACGCACAGCTCAAACCGCGTATCGTAGAGACCTGAAATTTGGAGGGTGTGTTCTTTGTATGACGTACGCATCCGATAAGAAAGGATTTTTTTGGAATTCCACCCCCAAGGGGATGAAAAGGGGTTGCAAAGTTTGTACGGAACAATTCCGCGGGAAGTTCGAAATTATTGCGGATGTAACCGCGCGGGTCAGCTAGTATTAATATAAGTGGGTAAAAATACTCTCTGGCGAACATTTATTATGTTTTTTACCACGTGATTGATCTCTTTATAGTGTGTTACAAACTTTTTGATTTGAAAATACCTAACAAAAAAGTATTACATATTATTCACACATTATTCCAAAGAGTATATGTATGTCTAACCCTCAGAAGAATGTCTAACTACTAAGTTTGACATTATTTACACATCAACAACACATCTTGACACAACAGTTCGTAGTTTTTATAGAACAAAACGCTTGAATTTTTAAAAGAAAAGGAACCTACTTTTAAAATGTTTTATGTAGATTCCCAAAGAACTATAACACGCCGTGACAGTTCATTAGTAATACCGAAGAAGAACACCTCAGGTGACGAGAGACTTGACGATGGATTCTCGACAGCTCGTGGCCAGACCTCTGCAGGGCTCGCGAGCGATTCGCGTGTTTCTATCGTCACTCGATCTAAGGGCTCGGTACAGAAGGAGTTAGTGACTATGATGTTTGAGTCTATGCTGGATAGTATTGTGGATTCGTGGGAGGTAATCTTGCCACATAAACCAGAAGATAGTTCGCCAAATATAGAGTTCGAAAAGACAGCAAGTGAACTCACACTTTCAAATAAAAAAAAGAAGAGCTTTGGTTTGTATTTCACAAGGTTTTCCGTTAACTAATTATAGGTACCTACCTAACGGGCGCACTCAAAGTCTTTTAATGATTACCTACTTATTAGCCTCATATTTATAAGTAGTATGAAGTCGCAAAAACTCATGGTTAAGGGTAACAATAAAGTTATTGCATTTAATTTCATTTCATTAAAACGACTCTGAGTGCGGCCGTAAGTTCGGTTTATTCTAACTACTTACCTAGTTCGATGATTGAACTGTTTCGATATTTTGTTCCAAATTGTTAGGCTGTCTACGGTAACCTAACTAAGTAGTTACTATAACTTCTTTTATACAACGCGTTAATGAATTAACTAGAAAGTAGTTTGCTCAGAATCAACTAGCGAATCGATCGCACTATGTTTTAATATAGGTTATATTTTTTTTTTTATTAGCCCATGTCTAAATTATTTATAATACAAAATTTGGCGCGTACGCGACGCCGCCCGCAACAAAAAATTCGAACCGGTAGGCGCGGGCGTAGCGCTTGGAATTTCGTAGATAGGTCATCTCCCAACTATTGTTGAATAACTTTTAAAGTATACATTTTTAACCGACTTCCAAAAAGGAGGAGGTTCTATGTTCGATTGTATGTGTTTCTTTTTTTTATGTATGTTCACCGATTACTCGAAGACGGTTGGACGGATTTGAAAAATTCTTTTTTGTTTGAAAGGGTATACTCCCAATTAGGTCCCATTGCCACCAAGTTGGGATCTGATGATAGGATCTTGGAGAAATCGGGGGAACTTTTTCAAAAATTATAAGCACACCTATGACGATTTGGGTATTTTTTATAGTAAATCGTTAATTTGCTTTTGGAAAGCAAAATTTGAAGAAGTAGAACTGATGATGAAGACCACAGATGGTCATCGGAACTACTCAACAATATAATACGTATTTCACGGGTTCCGATTGGAGCCATTTCAAAAATTGATTTTTTATTTGAAAAGGGATACTCCCAAATTGATTCCATTGTCACCAAGTCGAGATCTGATGATGGGATCTTGGAGTAATCGAGGGAACTCTTCAAAAATTATAGGTACACCTATAGCGATTTTTGTATTTTTTAAAGTAAATTGTTTATTTGCTTTCGGAAAGCATAATTTGAAGAAGTGGAACTGATGATGAAGACCACAGATGGTCATCGGAACTACTAAATAATAGGTATTTCACGGGTTCCGATTCGTTCACTTTAATAGGTATGATTTCTAAACAATTTATGCTCGTCACAATGTGTATGGTGAAGTGGAACTGATGGTGATGTACTAGGAGAACTCCTCAACAATTAACGTCCCTGCATCGGGAAAAGCAATATTTTGTAAAAGGTGATGAGCAGTTGACATTAGGCTATTGTAATTTAAAGAAATTACCAACTAAGTCACTCAAAAGCGAGAAATAAACAAAATTTTAACAAAAACATTAAAACCGACTTCCTAAAACACAAAACTAAAAAGCTAAAAATAAAAATCTAATAATGACAAAATATCGATTTTATCCAAAAGACAAAAACACGTAATATTATTATTGGTTTGTGCTACAACTGATCGGTATAAAGTCGGTGACAAGCCAAATGTGGAGGGGAGATGGGCTAAGTCGACTCTAACCACCGGCTCTTCGTGAGCAGAACAACCCAAGTAGGCAGACACCAGTTAATTTCATTAACACGTTGTATAAAATGATAGTTACCTACTTAGAATAAAACCTAGTACCTAAGTAGGTACTAGATATTTATTTTTTGAGTGGAATTATACTCGTACTTACAATATGTATAGGTAGGTAATTATTGTATACCTACCCATTGCCGAACTGCTTTATACATAAGATATTAATAAATTTTTTATAGCTAAACCAGTTAAAACGAAACGAAGCCAGTCAAAAATCGAGTTGAACGATTCTGCACAGGTGATTATTTTTGTATTAGGTATATAAGATGTGGTAAAATTAGTTGCAAATATTTACAGGGCTTTATCTTATAATATCTATATGTACCTAGTTCGTTAGATGTATACGAGTAAACTATATTAATTATGTATATTGAATACAAACTGCTTGTTACCTCAGACGAAATAACGTCTGAGCTTGTTACCTAATTTTTATTTGTGTAGCCTGACCCGATGCAGCAAAGCTGGTGGTCTTCACCGGACGAAAAAGCAATTATACGTTTTCAAAATGGCAACGTTTACGAGGGTAACATCTCTATGAAGTGCATGCATGGTGAGGGAAGGTTTCAGTGGTTTGATGGCACTGTATATCTAGTAAGATATGATCCAGTCTAACTATGTCAGGTTACGAAAGTACTTTGCAACGTCCTTATTGCTCATCTGATTGCAGGGTCAGTTCAAAAATAATGAGATTAACGGGAAAGGTTTGCTTCAATGGAAAGACGACACTTGGTACGAGGGAGATTTCGTCGGGAACCTCCGTCATGGCAGAGGGCTGTACGTCGACTCGCGCAAGCAACGTTCGTACATCGGAGAGTGGCATTGTGGTACAAAACATGGGCTTGGAACTATTTATTACTCGAAGACATTCAAGAACTCTTACGATGGAGAATGGATTCACGTTAGTACGCTACGTGAAATTACATATTTTAGGTATGAGTTAGTCTAATCTAATTAGACATTATCTTTTACAGAATGTGCGCCATGGTTTTGGGTCTCGAGAATATTGTCCACTCAGTGGTTACAAAGGCCAATGGGACAAATATGTAAGAGAAGGAAAAGGTTTGATGATCTGGCCAAATAATGATGTGAGTGGAATCGATTCACTGTCACTCATTTTTTCTGAATAATTTTGTTTGTTTTAACAGGGTTTTTAAATTTTAGTATTTACAAAATATTTTCTAGTTTTACAGAGGTGAATGGAAAAATGGAGTGATGTCTGGCTATGGCATATACATTTGGGATGCCTATTATAATAATTCAATGTCACTACCATCGATAAACGCGTATCGAGGACAGTGGGAAAAAGGAGAGCGAAATGGATACGGCGTATTAAATTTAGGCCTTGGCTTAGGCTCACATTACAAAGGAGAGTTTAAAAATAATAAAAAAAACGGCACGGGAAAATTTGTCACAAACAATGGTCTTATACTTTGTCACAAAAACTTGTTCATTGATGACAATATTGGACCACTGAGTCCATCTTCCGTTGATAATGAAAACGAAGTTTCGTATCAAGAGGGCAAGATGCGCGAACAACTCGACGAGCCCTATCATTTTGAAATGTGTGATGATTCTGTTGGTTTGCTTTATCATGTAGAGCAAGCATTAAATAACATCGATAAGCAATGTGAAATCAGAGCTAATATAATTAACGGATATATTGAAAATAATAAAATCCTAGAAGCTGACCTTGCAGTATGTTTGCGCAAGGAAGAACCACCACATGTAAGCAGTGAATTAAATATAGAAGATTTAATAGATTTTGAAGAGATGTCTCTCAGAAAATCTCTCAGATGCTACGAGAGTGAATTAAAAAATATTTACTTCAAATATGCAACGATATGTAATACAGATGAGATAAATTTCACTCCAGTTTTGATACGATTATATCTATGGCAATTTTATTACGACTGCAATATACACGAAAACGGGCTTACTCTTGTGGAAATTGATAAATTATTTCATCAGAATCCTGAGTGGCTTTCTAGAGCGCCACACAATCCATTTGAAAAGATCTACTTTTGGCAGTTTATTCACAGTTTGATATCAGTAGCGAGTAAGTTGTATGCAAAAAGAGGGCTCCCAGAGACAAAACCGGATACGATTTTGGCATATGCCCTGAGATTTTTTATGGAACATGATGTATTGCCGGGTGTCGGACGTCGCAAAGGTATAAATACTTGAGTAATATTTTAGTAGATATGAGTACCTGATTTCTATTACGATCTCTTTGATTAGCCTAGATACAAAAAAATCTCCAGGATAATGACAATTTCTGAACAATGATTCATTAAGTCCTGCTCTCGTTAAAGTAATAGGTCACTTCAGAGTTCAAACTGTGACTAACACGCCTTGATTTATGTACCTACTAGGTACTAGCTGTGCCCCGCGGTTTCACCCGTGGTAATTTCAGAGTTCTCGCGGGAATTCCGGGATAAAAAGTACCCTATGTCCTTCCCTGTACCCCTGAAAACGTGCATGCCAAATTTCATTCAAATCCGTTCAGCCGTTTTTGCGTGATTGAGTAAACGTATGCGAGGATAAGAGCTCGAAAGCGCATTTCATCCGACTTGCTTCAAATTTATCGTCACTGCTCAGCTCCTATGTGCACAATCGTACCAAGTTTGGTTAAAATCCCTTCAGTAGTTTTTGACCCATGCGTGCACATACAGACAGACAGACAAAAAATTTACTGATTGCATTTTTGGCATCAGTATCGATTACCATTCCTCCAATATTAATTTTGAATATATATATATTCAATGTACAGAATTGACCTCTCTACAGTTTTATTATAAGTATAGATATAGATGAACATAACATACCTACTTACCATGTTACAAAAAATTTTGGAGTTACAAAAAAAATTGCCTACTTACCAAAAAGTTATACTTAAAAAAATACATAGACATACAGGACACTGTGATTTTTTGCCACTCAGAAGTCAGAGCCAAAACTAAAACGTAGTGATTACCTTTCTCTCTGGTCAGAGCGTTTAGGGCTGTGTTACAGCACCGGGCGTTATGCGCAAGGGATTTTTTCGATCATAGCGAATTGTCTTCTCATGGTTGCTATCTCACGTGAGCTCGCTCGTTGTTCAATAAATCGCAGTTGAGTTGATTAGTGACTAGTTGGTAAAACTATGTAATGGCAATTTTATAGTTGAACTAGCTGTCCCGCGCGGTTTCATTGGAGTTCCCGCGGAACTGTTCCATACAGACTATGAAACCCCTTTTCAGCCCTTAGGGAGGGGTAGAATTCGAAAAATCCTTTTTTATCGTATGTCTATGTCATACAAAGAACACACCCTCCAAGTTTCAGGTCTCTACGATCAGCGGTTTGGGCTGTACGTTGATTTGTGATTCAGTCAGTCATTATCAAGACAAAGCATTTTCTATGTATAGATTATTAGTTAGTAGTTGTAATATTATGATGATGCTGGACGTGTTTTTACTATTGCAGGGCGTCTAGTAAATTCTTATGGAACATTTGTGCCGCTGAAAGGGCTCTATGCTCTTTACCGTAGCATCAGCGAGCCGCATACGGTTCGCGAATTTGTGTGCGCGGTGCGCCGGCCACCGCACTACATTGATCAAGTTCAGCCGCCCCTCGTCGATGCGCCTGACGGTTGTTTGCCGACCGGATGCAACGTTTACGTTTTCGGAGACGAAATGACGTTTGTTACAGGTAAGGGCGCATTCACACGAGATACGTCATTGACGATTCGTCAAAAAACACCTCACCTCATGACGGATGGACGTTCACAATGCATACGGAATAGTGTTTTTTCACGATTCGTCAAAATATCTGAATTGATGTTTACATTTGTTTCGTGAATCGTGTCCAAGTCAAACGAATATACTGAACGGTGCGGGCAGGCACAGGCGGAAGGGGCGCAAGCGCAACAGTAGATCCCACACAAAATATTCACGATTTGTGTTTTTTAACGTACGTGATTTTTAAAAGACGATACTTGATTAAAGACACCATCGTGAAAAATTACAGACACTATTTTTCATGATTCGTGACTCGTGTGAACACGGGTATTTAAAAAGCATTGCCACCGTCAAAAAACAAAACGAATCGTGAAAAAAGACGATTCGTCAAAAAACACGAATCGTCCTCGTGTGAACAGGCCGTTAGTTGTAATTTATCACGAAAACATTTTTAAATTATACAGGGCGTCTCACGGATATGCCACATGGAGGGAAAGTACCTTGAATATTGTAGAATAGCTGTCCCGCGCGGTTTCACCCGCGATAATTTTGAAGTTCCCGCGGAATTGTTCCATACAAACTTTGCAACCCCTTTTCATCCCCTTAGGGGTTGAATTTTCAAAAATCCTTTCTTATCGGATGCCTACCTCATACAAAGAACACACCCTCCAAGTTTCAGGTCTCTACGATTAGCGGTTTAGGCTGTGCGTTGATCCACCAGTCATTCAGGACAAAGCATTTTATATGTATAGATGGAACATTTTATTGAAAGAAGACATTATTTAAATTTAAAGAAAAAAATTAAACTGCATTCATAGATATTTAAATAATTACATGGTTGAATCGAGAATCGAACCCGTTACATAAGAAAAATAATCAACCATCATACCGATGAAAAGCCTTCATCATAAGGATTATTATTTGCTAAATAACATAGTGTCAAAAATAAAAAGAAGAGCATGAATTTTAGCAATTTTAATACAAATTTTCAATTGTAGATATGTCCTTACGGCAATGTCACCTTTTCATTTTACTGAACAAAATTTCACATCAATGTTAGCTAGCACTTCACTGTTGGGACATAGATATGTATGTACTTACCTACCTACTTGTGCATTGTACCTACTTATTACATCTGTTATTTTTATTTTTTATTTTTTTTTTTTATATTCGATAGAGTATAATAAATAAGTACATCATTTTATGATGATCGGTTGAGTACAAACACATTCGCACTAATATATACGAGTATATGATATCTAATATTAGGATATCGTTTTGATAATGTTATAAATTTTATCAAAATTGATAACTATCACATATTTTAGTTATATTATTAATCTAAACTTAACATAACCTAAAATTAATCTAAAATATATTATTAAAAGGAGTCCCTTTAGGCAAGGTTCCGAAGATACTGGCAGCGTTCCCCCTTTGAATAGCTAGGCTAATTCTTTGTGCGAGGTAGCTGCCAGCTCTTCGGTCTCCTGTGATGTCGACTAACCTTTTTGCTATTTCCTTAAAAAGCCTTATAGCGCTAGGACCCCACGGACCAAGGGTCTCGACACCGAATGGGACAAAATCATATTCAGGGCCTAGACCCCTGTATTTGCGTGCTTTAGTATTTTCAGCCGCTTCGCAGGCCGCACCAGCTCTGTTGTTGGTTCCATGTAGATGGGAAGGGGCCAGCGTGTCTGAACAGGTTGCATCCCATACTAGCACCCGCCCCATCTTCCATGGAAGATCTTATTTAATTTCAGATGAACAACTGACTCATTCAAATAACGAAGACAGAAACGAACAGACAGATTTGAAACTTTTCAATTTCAGCAACTTGTCAAGTAAAACTATTATTAACATCTTCGCTCGTATATTTCCACAACTGTGTAATAATAACAAGATAATGGACTTGAATATTGAAATAACGTTTTTTGAATTCTTCGAAGCTTTTGTTATTTGTGCCGAAGAAAGCGTTCGAATCAAAGACGAAGAAGCACGATGGCGAGAGAAATTCTCTATTTGAAGTACCTAGCGAATTCGCTTTACTTATTTATTCACCTATGCATTAATAAAGCCATGTAGTTTTACACACGAAGCGTTAATTTTTTTGTGCTTTCTTAAATTCATAATAGATGTCTAAAGAGAGGCCGACCCAGGAACTCTCATGCAGTGGCCGGTGGCGTCGTAAAGGTCTGCCTCTGGTGCCAAGCACCAAGAGATGACAACGTCAAACGTGGCGACAACTCGCGCAACTTAATTGCCACTTGCCAGTGGCGCATCTTATCTATCCGCCGAGGAAGGCGCGGGCGAAAGGGGCTAGTGACCATGCCTGTGTCTTTCTTCTATAAACTCTGCTTACGTTACGTCAAAAGAAGAGAAACTTCATGATCTCGGCGGCGGCGGTGGCGGTGGCGGCAGCGGCAAATACAAATGGTGGACAACATAAGAAGTTGGCCACAGCTCGCGCCGCTGATAGCTGTGGCCTAGGTACTTAAGTTGCGCGAGTTGTCGCCACGTTTGACCGCCGCCGAGACTGGCCAAGGGGTAAAGGCCATACCATTACCTTCTCTCTGGCCATACAAAGAGAATGCCATAGTAGGTACAAATTGAACGTTCAGAGTAAGTAGGTATATAAAAATATGGAAAATACCAATAATACCACGTAGTGATTAGGTATATGATCTTTGAAGATACCTAAAATATCACTGGCAAATACTATTTTTTGTTCATACGTCTGACAACGATACGAATGAATACTTTATACTTGACAATCCCGAATTTCCAAAAAGTCAAAGAGAATATTTATTATCTGTGATTTAATATTAACTTTAATGGAAAATAGTCCTAAGCACGTAGTGATTACCTTCTCTCTGGCCACTTTTCTACTCAGAAGAATAACTAAGCATATTCTTCTGAGCTTTTCTACTATCCCAAAGATATTTTAAGTACTTGTACTATCCTATCCTTTTCTATATATACTTATATACTCTTTGTATATATCCTAACACCTCCCTAACACGCAGTGATTAAATTCTTTTTGCTTTGTTCTTGCTTTGTTCATGCATCAAAACGTAGTGGATTATACTATCTTTGTTATCAATCAGTTGAATTTTCGATATTGTTTTTATAAGCATTGATTCACGTAAAAAAGTGTACTTTTTTAAAATTATCATTCTTTTGTATCTAGATTAACATTATTTAAAAATGAGGACGAAAAACCCGATGGCCAAAAAGCCTCAACAAATTTTGTTTTCAAAAAATACTTACGGTCCCCAAGTAAGAGTGGAGAATTGGGACTTCTCAAGTCATGCTGAGAAGAAAGACAACTATGTGTACCGAGACGGCCTAAGCAACCACCTGAGTACATACGTGCGCTGGGGCAACGAGGATCAGGGAGTGCGCATGACGGAGACTCGTCACATGCTGGCCGAAGTGTTCAGTAAAACTGATCCTGTTTACTCTTTCAAACCTTTGGTTAACTTCACATCATACCCTTGTACAGAGTAAGCACGACACTTATTTCTAAAGCTAGTTGTGTGACTAGCGGTTTCACCCCCTTAAAATATCCCAAAACTATTTTTGCTTTCCTAGCTATGTTATAAGAAAGCCTTATGCAAAATTTCAAGTTTTTAAATCCAACGGTTTGGTCTATCCGTTTGTCAATCAGTCATTGTAGATTGTGGCACTTACTGTTTTATAGGCAAGTACATAATTATTGAAGAAAATAAATAGGTAATAGATAGAAAGTCTACTATAGTGACACAAAGCCTGAAGCCAAAAGGCGTGTAACAGCATAGTACATAGTACAATGGTAGTTACCTACCCAACAGCTACAGACTAGTCTGATTTGATGTAGTTTTAGTTTTTATTGAAAGGTTTCTTAAACGTATCTATTTAATGAAAAAAAAAATGCATTTTCGTTACCTATTCTCAAAAGTTAGCTCCCAGGGATGGAAAATTCTGAAGAGGATCAGTGTTGCTTATTTTTATAATGAATTATTTTACTACAGCACTCCAGCAAGGAATAAATTAATGAAAAGTGCTAATTTAGCGCAACTTGCCCCGGACTTTGGTGTTATGGACTACCTATCGACGCAGCAAGCCGACTATAGGAGTCCTTATCCATGCGTCACAAAGCCGGTAAAATATCATAATACCATACCTACCATAACCACATAGTTATGAGTTTTTCTGCATGGTTTCCGATTCTTTTCTGAAGTCCAATTTTGCCAGTTACGTAAATACTTCCATGGTAGTTCTAATATGATGCTTTTTGCACTCTGCCTCGAACATAGGTCACACAATACGTTGTCTGGGTGATATCAATTATCTGTGACAATCTATATTCTCGTGAATCAAAATAACAAAAATTTGCGCTCTGTATTTGTAGTACCTACTACTGAGTAGTCCAACTGGCAGTAGGTACAAATAATACAACCTTGTATCACTAGTCCTACCAGTAGGTACTACTGAGTGACCTTCCATATTCGCTCTGTATCAGTAATAGGTACTACTGAGTAGTTCAACTGGTAGTACAAATGAAACAAAAACTTTATCAATAGAACTACCAATAGTATTTACGAGCTAGTGACCGGTACAGTAAAATTGTATTCTATGCTGTCTAGTGACCCTCCACGGTTATAGCGATTAGGTATCTCGAAGTATTCTAGAAGTAGATACATACTTTATAGTACAAAAACATACGACACGCCAACAAAGAAGTTGTTAATTTTCAGTTAACAATGGCTTCTCCAACTTGGTTAGTGAACCGCGTGATACGCTCAGACCTGACGCATAACCACGGCACAGCGCCGCCGCGCGGAGACTACCAGTGCCTCGACACTCACACACCCATTGATCACATTCGACAGATGCGATTATTCCGTTACCAATCCTTCAACCCCGCCACATGTCTTCAAGATTTCCCTACTTTGGATAAATCTTTAGATGTCAATTAAAAGTATTATCTTTTCAAACCTCTTATATTAATTAAAAAATCACATAATTAATGAACATAGAAAAAAAATACAAATTGTAAAAAATAACAAATGAACTTAAACAATAAATTAATAGTATTTTTAATGTTGTAGAATAAGTCATTTAGCAACAAAAAGCTGCAACAACAAAATTAATAATAAAATCAGTTTCCTTGCGTGTGGAATCATAAGTCTTGCATACTTGTTGTTTTCTATCGAGATGATACCACAAATCACTAGTATGTAAATGATAGGACCATAATATTATATCAATCACATCCACCATGATAACTTCAATTAGCTTATTTGTTTGTACCATTCTGTACCTAATAGATTGTTGCTTTTTGCTGTGGACATGAGTTTTATAACCAATCAGCAGGGCAATTATGTAGCTTTTGATGCTATCATTTTTCAATTTCAATCGGAGCCTGTCCAGATGACGCGAGTCGAGTGTCCGACGCGTTGCAAGCATTTTACGCGTGAGAGCATGTGGACGGGATCTATGTGGCTCTAGTATCTCGGGGACACGCGCGTTCTCGACTCGCGCGTAAAACGCCTCATGGACAGGCTCTAAGTGATCATGTTTAGACAACTTTAACTTTTGAAGTATGTTTATTTTGGTTGATTGCTAGATATTGTAGGTGCCAAAACGTGCTTATTGTAATAGCAAAACCACCATGTTTTTGATTGCAACTGAAAAATTATAGAAACAAAAGTTACATAATTGCACATCTCATTTATCACATTTACGGTGAGGAGAATGGGCATGATGACAGTCTATAAAATAAAAATAATAAAGTGTACCTAGGCGTTTGATTACGAGTTACGTAAAAAAAAAAGAAAAAATATGTCCAATATATTTAATTAATCAACAAAATGGACTAAAAATCGGCCAAGTGCGAGTCGGACTTCGCACATATAGGGTTCCATACCAAATTGCTTCTGTTCGACGCGTTTAACCACAAAATAAAGCTGGTTTTAACAAAGAAAATTATAAAGTAAAACAGAGTTATCAATATGTTGGTATTTGTTGGTAAAATATACGAAATAAAAAATATCACCAAGTTTTAAGTTCATAGGTCAAATTTTGTAAAAAAGTCTACTTTGGCAGTTTCTCATGCTGATATGATGCTGATACAGCTGTTATTTACTCAATGAGCTCTATTCAACGACACCCCATTTGATTCAACAGTTAAACAAAAAATTTTGCTCCCCCCTTAATATTTTTTTTGTTCACAATTTGTATAGTTTTCGGTCATCAATATACAAAACAAATTTTAAGACTGTAGCTTCTATGGTTTGGCTGTAAAACCTATGTGACAGACAACAGATAGACAGACACGTGAGTGACAGCAATAGAGCTCCGTGTGGACCTTTAGGGTATGGAACCCTAAAAACTAAAATTTAGCTATCTAGCCCACTGAGAATGACCTCTTAATATTAGGCGCCAAGCGTATTGACTTGTTTAGTAAAATTAATAACAATCGATACAAGTTCATGCTAAAGAAAGTCTTATGGAATAAAGAAATAACAATTTTTACCGCCACAGTAGAAACTCTATTTTGTATTTTCTTTGAAAAAATCATAAGTTCTTGACATAGAAAGAAAGAAAAATGGTGACAAGATAAAGTTGTTCTTTTACTGTCAAATACAATATTTATAGTTCTTTCAAATGTGGAATAAAAAATATTATTTAATGTGTACGCCTTCTTTTGAACCCTTTTCCCTTCTTAGATTTAATTTTACGTTTCTGTGTTGAACGACCAGTTATTTCATCAGCTAGAACACCAATGGTTGTCAGCTTTCTTCTACGATTTTTTTCTTCTTTTGTGACAGGCAGTCGAGTCAGATAATTTTCCTCATATTCAGTCTTTTCTTGTTCATATTTTGATATTGAGTGTTTAACATGATTCCCTGTACTGATTTCTAAGGGGGCATCTGAGTATTCTTCACGAAGTTCACGAATAACACTGGAATTTAACAATTTGTTTCGTGATTTATCTTTATCTTCTGAAATATTTTTATCAAAGTGCACTGCAGCTAATTTGGGGGGGACATATAAGTTTGATTTATTAACTTTCTTAACTTTATCTTGTGTATCATCTAAGCCATCACTAGAGTCTTCTTCACTGTTATCAAATTTACTGACTAAATTAGAAGGATTAGGCCGATATGACTGTGGATCATCTTCTGTTGTTGCACCAACAGCAGCTGTTTTAACAAGTTTATCAATTTGATACTTAAGTTTCGAGTCAATAGGTCTTATTTTTTCAAGAACAGTGCGTATTTCAATGAGTCTCTCAATAGATGGATCAGATTCAATTTTTTCGCCTGTACATTTTCTGAGTACAATATAAGTCAAATTGATAAGATAACTGAGAAGCATTTGATATTTCATTTCTAAGAAACTCAGTCCTTTATCTGTAGACATTTCACCACTTTTTACACGAACAAGCATATTATCAACAAGTTGAGAAACTTGTTGGATATTTGTATTCATTTCTTTGACTAACTTTATTGCTTGAGGTAAGTTAGCTTGCTCCATTTCTTCCGAAGCCTGTAAGATTTAAATATTAATAAAAGCTAACCTATAAAAGTCAAATATTACCTACAGTTCGCACTTTGTAAGTACCTAGGTACCTAACAAATAACAATGGATTTGTCGAAATCTTTACGTTTTTGAATTTAAATAAAAAGTTCTTTTTTACAAGTAGTTAATATACATTGGCATAGCATTTATTTTTACAACTCGTGCATACATACCTGAACCATAGTGATATTATTTTAGAACTATTATATCGAGTATCGACTAATTTATAAACAAAATAAAATTATCAATAATAATTATCGCTATGCGCACTCTTAATTCAAACACACCCAATATTCACTAGAAAGCAAAGATATTATTATTTCAGTTATGGGCAAGAAACTCGAGCAAGAGAGTACGAAAATTAGTTTCCTTTGACTTTTTGTGTTTTGTAGTATCTTGGCCACAAATTAACTAGACGATCTTGGCATGGGAACCAGAAATGCACAACACGATATTGTACGACACCGGAATGTACAGCACCAAGCACTGGAATGCGCGACACCGGAATGTACGACACTGTATTAGCTAGGGAGCTGGTGGCAATTTAGGTATATGATTTCATCGTCGTTGATACCAAGACGAAATGTAGTCTGAACTTATATTAACTAGAAAAAATAAGTGACGAGCTCAGGTAGCTCTGATTTTTTTTTAAATAATTTTGAAAATGTAATAAAAAAATAAGGAACTTCGTTCCAAAAATAACATTAAATTATACTATCATTTCTGCCATCAATTGTATCTTATTAAATACGTTTCATAGATAGTGAAATTAAAGCTGACAGAAGTCTGGATGTTGGGAGTTTTTATAAAAATAAATGTAAGTAAAATAAGCTGAGATGCTGAGACGAAAAATTAGTTAAAGAATTTCTAAAAATTGTCCGATGTCTCTCAATTTCACGCAATCATCTTATTTAAATATAAATTTATCTTTACCAGCTGGCAGCCCCTATTTACGGCCACTTTTACACAGGCAGATTTATTTTGTCAATCACAAAAATACCTTTAATTTAAGATACAAATGTTGAATATACATCATGGGTGTAAAAATTTAGCCACGTACTACCTGTTTGCACCTGGCTGCACATAGGTTGCGGCCGAGTGCGCCAAGGCAACCTTAAGTTTTTGAGTTCTTTACGTACACTACTATGTAGTGGATCGTAGTTTATTTGAATACTAAGTGGGTGTAATTTAAAAAAAAAGTCTTACGGCTCTTACAGTCTAAATTACAACATATCACTATGTCCACAACAAAAATGAATACTTTAAACACGATATAAAAGTCTATTTGGACGCAGATAAGCAATAATATATTAACCCACAAAATCAAGTTATTGATTCAGAACGATTTATTGAGAGTTAGGGAACGTTTTATAATTATCTGTTTACCTTATTACATTGCTTAAATATGTAACTAAATATTGAACATAAAAAATGTAGATACAAAATGGCGCTTTACTTTTAAAACACGATTTACTCAAAATTTCTCCAGTGTGGATTAACACACTATTGCTTATCTATGTCCATTTAGCAGTTAGCTTTCAATAATCGAAAAAAACAACGTTTTTTATTCAAATAAACAAAGAGCGCTGCGCTTTACGCTAAAAAAACCTATACGCTAGGTGAAAAGATAATCGGAAATCTCTTTCATTCTTATGAACTTAGCCATAACACTGTCTCGCTTATTATTCGACAGAGAAGCAAATCACCTCGTCTATTTCATTCTCCGTCTACGGCCTGTTGACTAATTTTTTTTTTGCCCGTCTTGTAGATTAATAAAAAATATTGGAACTCAGAAGAATAACTGGACCTATTGGACACGTATTTTTTCTTTTTTTACGTAATCAAAAATAACGGCGATAGGTACATTGAGATGAAATTTCGCGTGACGTTTGTATTGCGGTTTTAGCGGTTAGTGACATCACGACCCCCTCACCCTAACCTTTATTGCGCTCGTAGTGATTACCTTCTCTCTGATTGCGCTTTATCTCTGTATGTTTTAATTTATTTGAAAAAGCAAAAAATACGTGTTTTTTATTTTCTAACTGACGGATTAATTAGAATTTTGATTTTCAAAAGTAGTCAACATCCCCATTGGGCATCGAATGACTGTGCCCCATAAGTCTAGTTAATTTGTGTGTGCCACTCTTAATGGCCGATGAAACTAAGTACGCTTCCTTTTTTTTGTACTGGGTCAAGTTATTGTCAAATAAGCTACAATTTTTTATGTTTGATCTGTTTTTCGAAGTAAGTAAAAAGCAATGAGAATATAACTGTCATGGACAACATAGATAATACAATATATGGACAAGTAGTGATCGACATAGAACACTCCGACATTCTTGGTTAGGTTAAGTTTGTACTGGTGACCAAGTCGCGCGAGTCGAGTGAACCGTGAGCGTAGCGAGCGCGCCACGGTAGCGGCCGGCGATGCACTAAAGACAAAACATGGTAGTCACCATGTTTGTCTTTAGCGCATCGCATTCAATAGTTCATGATATGACCGACCATTTCATGAAATGGTGTATATAATATGTGCTCAAGAAGATATTATATGACATTTCGAGCTGATTTCTTCGGTGTCCTTCAAGAGCTCCTACAAAGTTGTTGCAAGCTATAGTACTATGGCTTGCAATTTCAAACCGTACAACGAAGCACTTTAATAGAAAATACATTGAACTAATTAATTTTACTTGAAATTGATGAAATTGACTAAATGCATTATAATATGCGAAAGTCCATAAAAAGAAGAAAGAAAAGAAAGAGCTACCTATTTGTCAAATATTGGGAGCTTTTGGCGGGATTTTAGCAGTGATGGGCGTCAGTTTTATTTCTTTGTTTTGCAAATTAGTTTATCGTTATTACTTAATATTGTGTGAATGTGGTGGATTTTGCGTAATAGTGATCCATTAGTGATGAGCATCAGCAGAGTGTGGAAACAGTGAAATAAGATGAAATGGGGCGTCATCGG
Source organism: Zygaena filipendulae (assembly GCA_907165275.2). Classification (NCBI taxonomy): domain Eukaryota; kingdom Metazoa; phylum Arthropoda; class Insecta; order Lepidoptera; family Zygaenidae; genus Zygaena; species Zygaena filipendulae. The sequence goes on from OU015649.1 coordinate 10,014,003, forward strand.
GAGGTTGTCGTTTTACTACACAACTTCCCACATAGCGTCCTTTTAAGGTTCACCTCTTGTTGCCAAAAGTTCCAGTTAAACATCGAAATGCATCTCACCAATTCATTTCAATGTAAATAACTTCAGAAGAAGAAATTACTACTGAATTGTTACTTCAATACATAAAGATAGATAGGTGGGTACATAGATTTGTACTGAATTGGCTGTATTGACTTAGATTTCTTTGCCTTCCCTATTGGGGTAAATTTAACAAAAAAAATGGCAAATATTTTGAACTCAAAATGTCAATGTCAGTTTGTCAAAATAATTAGGTTAAATTTTTGAAATTTTGAATGCCTTGCTTTGTTTTTTGGTGATGGAATGAATCACATCACAGTCTTGCAATATCTCATCGAATAGTTAAGAATTAAATTTGAAGTGTCGGATAAATTGACCAATGCCTAAAATTAATAAAAGTTTATAATCTTGTTATTATCAATGAAATGCATATTGTGTAACTCACAGACAGAATATTTCACATAACGATTTAAAAGGTTTATCTACGAATAAGATGATCAAGGCAAGTTTGTTAAAGGCTAGGTCTAGGATTTAAAACATATTTCCATGTCATCACTTGTGGATTTATAATTTTTTATTACAAACTGCATTTTTCAGGCTTTACATTTTGTCGTAATAAGCAATATTATACTATATTGCAATGCGTTTTATGTGCCTGGTGTTGCACCAGTGGAGTTTAAAAAAGGCCAGAGGATTGAAGTTAAGGCAGTTAAAATGACCAGTATTCACACTCAACTTCCATATGCATATTATTCCTTGCGTCTATGCTTACCTAAAAATGGCACGTTCATTTATAAATCTGAAAATTTGGGTGAAGTTTTGAGAGGTGATCGCATTGTCAATACTCCTTATGAAGTTCATATGGGAGATAATATCCAATGTAGGCTGCTTTGTAATAAGAAAAATAACCCCATTAACTGGAGTGTTGAAGAATCAGAAACAGTTGCAAGCCGTATTGAACATGAATATTTTGTCCATTTGTAAGTATGTATTATTATTATGATAATAGTAAGTAGTAAGCACTTCTTCATTTTGCATTTCCCATCATGAACTATTTTGATTTCAATTCTAAAGATGATGAAATAAAGAATTTAAATGGTTTCATCATAATTGTTTAATAGGTGAGTTGTTTTGCCAGTTTGAAATCATTGAATGTGTTTCTCAACTTCATGGAATATTGGCCTGAATTAATATCCATACTCATACTTTAAAAATACCGATACCAACTTCAAACCGATCAGTGGTAGCATAAACCAATAATAACATTATGAGTATTTTTGTCTTTTGTATTAAATTGGTATGCTATTTTGTTATTTTTTAGTTTTTATTATAGCACATTTTTGTGTTTTTTGGAAGTTGGTTTTAATTTTTTTGTCAAAATTTTGTTTATTTCTTGCATTTACGTGAGCCGGTTTATAATTTATCTAAGTTACCTTAGCCTAATGTCAACTGTTCATCACCTTTTACAAAATATTGCTTTTTCTGATACAGAGACATTATTGTTGAGGAGTTCTACTTACGAGTAGAACCACCATCATCACCATCAGTTCCACTTTGTAATATACATTGTGATGAGCATAAAGCATAAGCGAGAACAACTGAGACTGTGGGGAACAGCTAACAAACAAACATCTATAAAATATAACAATTTAAGTAAACAATATTATATAATTAATCAGTATTTGTACATAATTAGGTTGGTAGATAATCTGCCAGTAGCAACAAGAGTAGTCAACAGTGAGACTTCAGAGAAGAACATACAGCAAGGGTACCCACTTGGCTTCATGACTAAGAGCAATGCATACATTAACAACCACTTGAAGTTACTCTTGAAGTATCACAAACATAGCCAGTAAGTCCATATTATTTATTTTGTTTACTATCAACTGCTATTGTCTTTGTCAAAGTTGCAGGTATATGACAAAAAGGAAAGGTTTACTTGTTTGTCAGATGCAGATGAAATCTACACTGGAAACAGCTAGTACCTACAACATACCTAAGATTTTAAATTCTTTTACATATTATAGTGATTCTAATTATTGACTAGCAACCTACATGCCGTTTTAAAGAAATTCGTTGTAATAGTTGTTATCCTGAATAAATAAAACATTAAAAAAGATTAATAGGGTTATTCCGCTTGCGTAAGATATACCTATTATCTAAAAAAACTGTACACATAAAAAATTAAATTGTAAATTACAAATTGCATAATTAAGAATTATTTATTATAATTTTCAGGGACTCTTATAGAGTTGTTGGTTTTGAAGTTGAAACCCTTTCAGTTGATAAGGACGAATTAACATTTGTTGATGATTCATGTCAATTTCCATCAAATCCAAAACCACAAATGGTTAATGAAGAAAAAGGCACAGAATTATATTTTACATATTCTGTGGAATGGGGTGAATCAGACATAAGTTGGGCTTCAAGATGGGATATATATTTGGGCATGAAAGATGTCCAGATACATTGGTTTTCAATAGTGAATTCTATTGTAGTCCTATTTTTCTTATCAGGTAAGTAAGTACAGGAATATAGTGTAATTAATAACTATGTTTCGTATTAAATACCATGTTTAGTTAAGAGGCAGGTACTAAGAATTCTAGCTTTCTCAATATTTACAAAATTTCAATATTTAAAAAAGCTACCCTCGAATTTCGGTAAATCACTGTTTAAAAGTTACAAGCATTTGATGCATTCTGCGATAGAAATGGATTACTTCTTTCTTACCATTAGGTACAGAACCCTTCATATGCATTTGGCCCTTTTAATTATCGTTAGTGAACTTCTACGAACGAACGAACTATTGTTAGTGAAGTCGACGATAATCTGATTATATTTTCACTTCACTTATTTGTGATAAGATTCCTTTTTAACCGACTTCCAAAAAGAAGTAGGTTATGCATTCGACTGTATGTATGTTTTTTTTTGTAAACTCATTGTTCATTAACTTTTTTTTATCCTTCCTATAAAGGTATATTAACAATGATCATAGTGCGTACACTAAGGCGAGATATTGCCAGATACAATTCTGACGAAAGTATCGACGACATGATGGAGGAAACCGGCTGGAAACTGGTTCATGGTGATGTTTTCCGTCCACCCCCAAAGAGGATGCTTTTTGCTGCAGTTATTGGGAGTGGAATACAAGTATTCCTCATGGCCCTTATTACTATATGTGAGCTTGTATTTATTATAATGCACAATGATAAAATAATATTCATTACCTACTCTCAAAAATTATTTATAATTAAATTAACAATGTTTGCATTATTTATAATAGGTAATGTATTTTAAAAATAATAATGGCTGACCGTGAATTTCAATTTCAGTCATTGCTATGCTGGGAATGCTATCACCTGCTAGCCGTGGTGCACTGATGACTGCAGCAATATTGCTCTATGTGTTTATGGGACTTATTGCTGGATACTATTCAGCTCGCTTATATAATACAATGAAGGGGAAGCAATGGAAGCAAGCTGCATTTCTAACTGCAACACTTTATCCGGCTATTGTCTTTGGCACATGTTTTTTCCTAAACTTCTTTATAATGGGCAAACACTCTAGTGGCGCGGTACCATTTTCCACTATGATGGCTCTTTTATGCTTGTGGTTCTGCATATCATTACCTTTGGTATATTTGGGTTATTACTTTGGTTGTCGAAAACAGCCCTTTCAGCACCCTGTGCGGACCAATTTCATTCCAAGAAAGGTCCCTGAGCAAGTTTGGTACATGAATATTTTCATATGGTTTGTATTTTATCAGACATTATCTATTACTATTACTATGGGTACCAGATAAAAATTTTGTTGTAAATACGTATTGAACACTGAGACTCGGAGTAAACACCAATAATCATTACCTAATTATGTAAGTGTTTACCCTGATGCGGGCATCAAACCTACTACACCTGGCGAACAGTTTTATTACCGAACCGCTACACTAGAGGCGCTGTCATATCAACTTTAAATATTATAAAACAAAGTCAAAAATTGGTTTCTGTCTCTGTCTTTCTGTCTGTCTGCTCGCGATTAACTCAAAAACTACTGAACGGATTTTCATGCGGTTTTCACCAATAGATAGTGATTAAAAAGGAAGGTTTATACGTATAGTTTATCTTGGAATCCCCTTAGGAACCGCGGGGATAGCTAATATTACATATTAATATCCCACCTAATAAATTATCTAGTAAATTTTATTAATAAAATTTTTGATAATGTTTGTGTTGAAATTGTTCTTAAATTTTGGTTAATTTTGTTTCAGTATTTTAATGGCTGGTATCCTTCCATTTGGAGCAGTTTTCATTGAACTTTTCTTTATTTTTAATGCACTGTGGGAAAACCAATTCTACTATCTGTTTGGATTTCTGTTCCTGGTTTTTTGCATTTTGGTGGTGTCTGTGTCACAGATATCCATTGTTATGGTGTACTTCCAGCTGTGTGGAGAGGTAATAATTTCGTGAATTTTTCGAATGTGAAAGTGTACCTGCTGTGCATTTTATTTGTCCAATCGATACATTGACATATCGACACATTGTGATTTCTTTGGAGAGATAGTTGGAGAGTTAGGAAGTGCCTTACAATACCTACTTTTTATTCCGGTTACTAAATTACTAGCATATTGAAAATAAATACTCTGTTAAAATTGTCGTCGTCTGAAAATAGTAGAACGTCATGCCTTAAGAAAATATCTGGGAGCACATATCACCTCATATAGATGTATTATCTTAATCTTACATCGATTTTTCGTTTATTAAAATTTCTTCTTTATGTATTTTGTATAAAGTCGAAATATCAATTAAAAAAATGCTTTATTTTTCGTCCTTTCAAATATCCAATTTTGTAGATCGAAATTTCAATGAATAAAATTTCAATGTAGGTACGGTTGAAAATTGTAATACTACTTTATTTGGTGATGGCAGACCCGCATTTCTTGAGATGTCTTTTGTCCGCCCTACCAGTTTCTAGTTTAACAAACTTGGGAAAGTTTGTTTTTTTGCTTTCACACAAAATCCCATAAGAATCGTACAAGGCGTTTTGGTAATGTCAGATTTCGTCAATTACACAAATAAATGTTTTAATCCAATCTTTTTGTTTAGGATTATCATTGGTGGTGGAAGAGTTTCATTGTATCTGGAGGGTCAGCAGTCTACATCTTAATATACTCGATATTTTATTTTATTACTAAACTGGAGATTACCGAGTTTATACCAACACTCTTGTATATTGGTTACACAGGTAAGATAGGTTTACAATTGATTAGATTTATTGTCCACTAGCTGTTCCTCGCGGGTTCATCCGTGGTAATCTCAAAGTTTCCGCGAGGATTCCGGGATAAAAAGTACCCTATGTCCTTTTCTGTACCCGTGTATGCAAAATTTCATGAAAATCGGTTGAGCCGTTAAGGCGTGAAAGCGTAATAAAGAAACAAACTTACTTTCGCATTTAGAATAGTAAGGATAACACTAAATTGTGCAAAGAAGCGGTATTCCGTGCGAACTGCGTGCCCCCCACGCCCCGCCACAGCGTAGTACCTAGCGAGCCTAGACGACGCTGTTACTGTTGTATCTTTACATAGTATAAAATGAAGTCGCTTCCTCTGTCTGTTCGCGATAAACTGAAAAACAACTGAACGGATTTTCATGCGGTTTTCACCAATAGATAGATTCACGAGGAAGATTTATCGGTATAGTTTATCCTGGAATACCGGCGGGAACTGCGAAATTACCGCGGGTGAAGCCGCGGGGGATTGAAGACGGCTAGTATACGATATATACCATTATATATGATATTATATTATGATAATATATACCATTACTAGCTGTCCCCCGAGATTTCATCCGCGGTAATTTCGGAGTTCCCATGGGAATTCCGGGATAAAAACTAAATCTTTTAAGTTGGACCATATTATAAATGGTTCCAAAATTTTATCAAAATCCGTTCAGTAGTTTCGGAGACCATCGCGGACAAACAACGTGACACATGATTTATATATATTAAAGATTAGATAGATATACGAATGTATTTCAAAATATCAACTTGAATTTCAAACTCAAGATACGTCGCTCGCCGCCCTGCTGTGGTAGCGTACACACATAAAAGCGTGTGCAGACAAGCCGGGCGCCTGTAGTCGTACCAGGGAGTTAACTCAGTTCGCTTGTATGGAGTGTCACAGGTCACGACTTTAATGGTCACGACTTTAATGATTACTTAGTTAAGTATAGATTTTTAAAACAAAACTGCCGCAATCAGAGACGTTCAGTAAATTAATGTTAATTGGCATTTAATGAGATGTAACTTAATTAGTGAAATGCCAATTGACAATAATTTATTAAGCTTGTCTGATTGCGGCAGTTTTGTTTTAAAAATCTATACTTAACTAAGTAATCATTAAAGTCGACTCTGAGTGCGGCGGTTATAGTTCTTCGCGGACACAAAGCGTAAACGATTTCTTTTTTACTACTATGCGCTACCCATTTTCTGGTAAATTATAAAAATGTAAAAAAAGATTACGAGCATTTGCTTTTCTCTTTAGGTAGGTACCTACTAGTCGATAATGTAATGTCGTCGGCCCATCTGTTATAACTTTTGTTTATTTTCAGGTCTCATGGTTTTAACATTTTGGCTACTAACTGGTACAATCGGTTTTTTTGCTGCATATACATTTATTAGGAAAATATATGCGGCCGTAAAAATAGACTAGTTTTTTTTTTTTTGTGAAATGAATTGTATAGAACTTGTATTTTAGGTTATTAAGTGTAAGTTGAGTGGAGAGAACAAAGATCTTTGTGTGTAAATACAGGTGTAATGAATTTTAGGACTTTGTTGTGAAATAACTAACGGCCGCACTCAGTCGTTTTAATAATCACTTAATTTTAAGTAAAGATTTTTTAAACAAAATTTGCCGCATTTAACTAAATTTAACTTAATAAGTCAAATGCCAATTAACATTAATTTAATGAACGTATCTGATTGCGGCAATTTTGTTTTAAAAATCTTTGCTTAAAATTAAGACGTAATCATTAATACGTCTGAGTGCGGCGGTAAGTACTTATTATGTTAGTTGCATTTTACTTTTTATAATAGTTTTAATGATCGACCCCAAATAAATTGTGCTCCGAGTTTACATATAGCTCTAATTTACTTGTATGTATTTACTTAACGAATACTCCCAGTTTGTTCATTATAGGTAGGTATAAATTTCTTTTACATGATTAAAAAGAAACTGTGTTCGAGACCTCACGGTGTAAGTAAACTTGACTGACGTCTAAATTACCATTTACCACACATTTTTGGATTAGTCAAATTATACGAGGAATTCTCGTGCATCTTGATCCTTCGCTTACAGCTTGCTCCCCCCTCGTCGGAACCGTCCAGCGGCTCGAGTCTCTCCGGATGAGGTAGTATCTCTAAGTAGTTTGTGCCGGATGATCAAGTTCCTCGCGAATCGAGAAGTACCTACCTACTTCATGTTAGTAATTTTAAACTCGCGCGTACGGTCCCATATTAAGTACCTAGGTAGGTAGGTAGGTACCTACATACCACAGAGCAAATAAATTAACTAGAGAGGACATTCTTTCTTCTTCTACCTATTTGGCTTTCGCATATACATAATGCATTTAGTCAGTTTCAAGTAAAATAGGTTAGTTAAATGCACAAATTAGCGTTTAGCATCGTTGTACGGTTTGAACTTGTAGGCCATGGTACTGAATAGAATACAAGAACTTTCTTGGAGCTCTTGGAGGATACCGAAGAAATCGGCTCTAAATGTCATGTATCTTCTTGAGCACATTAAAAACCGTCACTGTGAAAATTATTGTCCAATACAGCACCAGCACAGCAAAATCCACTTTTAACAAATTTTTATTGACACGCAAATAAATGACCGATCCGCCATATTTAATTCCCGCCAAAAAACCTAGAGAGTACATTGTAGGCGGGGCAGGCGCGCCACCGACCGTTGCAAACTTCTTTTGCTGCCATCCCAAATATATTTACCACAAATCACAATATTCCCAAAAATGAATTTTGAAAACAGTGACTATTTTTTATGTACGTAATGAATGTTTCAGTGCGTGATGAATAGTTTTGTGTGCACACAACCGGCGGCACTGGTTTTCATCTGATTTCATACTAAACGAAGTTGATGTCACTTCTGTTATTTTCTACAATGTTGGAGCGGCGCACGGTGCACGCACACGCACATTGTGCCGCCTCGGCCTTCTCTTCGGAGAGAGAGAGAGAGAGAGAGCAGAGGTAATTGCTTCAGGATAGAAGTTAGAACCCATTGACTTCACTATCTTAATTGCTTTTAGGTTACGTTACGCTTCACGCCTTAGCCCTTAAATTGAAAAAGCAAAAAATACGTGTCTATTATTTTTTTATTTTCTAACTGACGGACTAATTAAAATTTTGATTTTCATACCTTGGAAAATACCCAATTATAGACTTTGCTAGAGAATCTGCGTTTTCGTTTCCTGTTACTCCTCTGTGGCTTGGTATCCAAATGAAGTTTACAATATTGACAACCAACGTTAAAGACCCGGGGAAGAAACATTTAGACTTGGTGTGCGTTCCGTGGCTTCGCACGAATGCACTCGAACGCGCTCGTGCGCGCTCTGAACCCGTTCTGTGGCTTGGTGAAATTTTACTCTGACAACTGTCAGAGCGTAGTTTCACCCGTTCCGTGGCTCAGAGTGCAGCAACCAAACAACCATCTCCGAAGCAGGTTAATTTTCACTCTGACAGCTATGTATTGTTTAAGAAGTGTCAAAGTTTGCGCCAAAAACCGGATTCGTTGAAAAAGAAATTAATCGGAGTTCTTACGAACAAAGGGGAGGTGTCGTAGTCACAAAAAGTTTATAATTAGATGTTAAACAGTCTTATTTGCAATGTGAGTTGAGAGAAAACAAATGGCGCCTGAAATTTCAAATATTTTGAGGTTATAAAAACAACTCGATCGTTCTGTGGCTTGGTTGCAACTCAAACGAGTGAAATTTTAACCGAACAACTGCGCCCAAATCCACGGAACGCACACTTGGCGTCAGCCTTAGGGGGGAAACCGTGAAAAACCTTTAGAAAGGAAAATGGAAAACAAACACATCAGATCAGGCTGTATGGACCTAGAATCCCTTGCCTTTCCCGAAAGGGGAGAATTATATAAAAAAAAAAAATTAAAAAATGTCAGCAAGGCCGTATGTCAGCTTCTACGGTCAGCTGAGATTAGAAATTAGAGGGTAGGTACCTACCTATCTAAAACTAGTACCTATTGATAATTTTTTATTTATTTTCTAACTAGTTTAATTTTGTAACTATCTTTTCTACGAATTGAAGATAAGATCATACATATAAAATGGAAACCAAAGTAGCTATAGTAACCGGCAGCAACAGGGGTCTTGGATTCGAAATTGTAAAAGGCTTGTGTCTAAAATTCAAAGGTGTTGTCTATCTAACTGCAAGAAACGAGGAAAGAGGGCAACAAGCCGTTCAAAAGTTGGAAGAGCAGGGCCTTCATCCTTTATTCCACGTGCTAGATGTTACAAGTGAAGAGAGTGTTCAACAGTTCTCTAACTATTTATCAATTCATCACACCGGAATTGATGTTTTGGTAAACAACGCTGGCGTTATAGACTTTGATAAGTCTGTGTCTACATACGAAGAATCCAAGAAACTTATTGATACCAACTTCAATAGTTTGTTGACTATTTCGAAACATTTATATCCGCTATTGAGAAATGACGCCCGTGTGATAAATATAAGTAGTGATTGGGGTTTATTATCCAATATAAGAAAACAATTTTGGCTTGATACACTTGCCAAAGACAATTTAAAAGTAGAAGAGATTCTACAGTTTGTTAATGATTTCTTGCAAGCTGCTAAATCTGGTAAAACATCATTTCTTGCATTTGCAGGGCACTTTGGTGACTACAAGGTGTCCAAAGTGGCAATGTCTGCTTTAACATTTGTTCAACAGAGACAGTTTCAAGAACAGGGCAAAGATGTATCTATTAACTGTGTCCACCCTGGCTTTATAAAGACTGATATGACAAAAGGAATGGGTGACATGACTCCAGAGCGGGGAGCACATGCACCTTTATACTTAGCATTAGATGCACCACAGTCACTTAAAGGCTGTTTCTTATGGCACGATTGCCATCAAGTAAACTGGGATGATTAAGATGTTTTTAACTGTAAATGAAGTTATGCAACCATTGAATTCCTGTGATAATAGTGTCACATACACTCTAAATAAGTGGGTACTTTTCTAATGTAATTCATTTTTTTTTTTGTTATGTTTATAATTTAGCCCAGAAACACTTCATATCTATGTATAATAGTAAATTATAATAATATATTTTCTTCAAGATATTCTTATAATTTCGGTATTAGAAATTTGACATAAATGTCGACAAATTTTTGGGTAAAAATAATAAGGCTATAAAAGTGCGTAGGATGTCTAGTGTAGAGATGAAACGGATATTCTGTAACTATCCGGTATCCAGCCTATCTGGCCTTGTCACTATTCAACTAGATACCGGATAGTAATTCAGTATCCAGCCAGATACCGGATAGTAAAATTAAAATAATTCTAAAATCATACATAAAACCACGACAACAAGTGAAGAAACAATGGAATAAACAAACAAACTGAGAAACAAACACAAACTGACTCGCGTGATAACACTCTAACGTGAACAGGGTCCGCATAGTCCCGATCTCCGTTCAGGTGGGATAACACATAAAAGCACTCGTATATTTCCGATCTCGTTCACCGCGCGCCTTTAACTATTCAAATCAAACTGATTGCGTCATGTAACGCGATAAAGGGCTGAATATCTGGTAGCTGGATATCCAGCGCTCCGGTCTCATAGTGTGCCAAATATTTGGTATCCGGCCAAACCACTATTCATTTCATCTCTAGTCTAGTGTACAATTAAATTTAATCATACCAAATAATAAAATTACTAAATCCTATATACCAGCAGCAGCAAATAACAAAATTTATCTCTAATGTATAAAAACTGTTTTAAAATCTTGGATTCCCACCTGAGGTTGAACCGGTTGCACTTATTAGGTATTCTGACATTACAACTAATTAACTGTATACTGCTAAGTTTCTCACAGTTGGTTACTCTTACATCATGAATATATCAAAACTTTTTTAAAAACTGATTTATATTCAAAATAGTTTATTTCGGTAAATCAAGTCATATTTATTACCTACTAATTTTATTTTAATATCTTTTCTATCTAGGTCTTTAATTTTTAAGAATAATATTAATAAAAATTGATTGTTAGTGAGAGCTTATTGAGTTTATACTTTAATGTGTGATTTAAACATACATTACATAATATTCTATATTTTGCATATTCATTGTATTATTTTAAGAATATTTTGCTTGCTTACTTATTAATATTTTCCTTGTTCCAAAATTTTTTTGGAGATCTATGCACCTACATTTCCATACCCAGTAGGAACCTAATACCGGTCTATCAACTACCAGTGGCCTAATTTTCGTAATAAAATCTGAGCGATAACGCTGCGATTCAGCTCTCAAAACGGGTTTTGCTATTCTCGTAACAAAAATTTTCTTAAAGTAGAAACGATCCTATCGAAGTGCGATTGACGAATCGTTTTAGCGTAAATTCGTATTCGCGTATGAAAGTCGAACGTAAATCGAATTTGAACTTTTCGCTTTCGATATTCTGCTAATTTTTGACGTATTTGTTCGATAGATTCGGAACGATTAGACGTCAAAATTTGCGACTGGGGAGTCGTTGAACAAAAGTTCCTTTTTTAGTAGTTGTGCATTTTTGAAAGTGGGTTTTGCGTTTTATTTACAAGTGAAATTGAAATTCTCTTTCATAAATTATACCTATATTATATTTTAACATGAGTCTAGGCATGTCATGGCTCCTTCTAGATCTTGCTAATCAAGCAGACGCTGCTGATAATCGTCGACGAAGAGCCGAAATGCGTATATTAGCTAACAAACCTTTTCAAATGACGGATAAGGATTTTCAGAAGACATATCGCCACAGCAAATCATTGGTCGATAGACTAGGTAAGGTAGTGCAAGAATTAAGCACAGTAATACCTCAAGAATAAAGATCTGACGCTTTATCAGTCGAAAATAAAGTAAGGCATATTATGTTCTATTGAATTGTAAATGGGTAATAAAACCCATACCAAATATATAGATTTGTAATTTTTTTAAACCTCCCTTTACATAGCTAAGTAGGTGCTTTATAAGGGTTCCGTTTTTTTACCTACTTTTTGTAAATCAAAATTTTCAAGGTAGTACCTAATAGGTACTTATCTCTGATTGATACAGGATAAATCATTAATAAGTAGGTACCTACTTACTATTGAAAAAAAAAAACATTTATACTTCCATAACTTTGTTGAAACAACAATAATGATAATAGACTAGTCTTATATTACTATAGATATAAACTTTCTATACATAAAGACTTATAATATACTTATTTATTAAAATAACTTTAAAAATATGTATAAAGGAGATAACATATTTTAATAATTGTAGATATTAATTGCATTGACTTTTTTTGCAACTGGATCATATCAAAATTTAGTGGGGCAAAATATTTATCATTACTTTTCTCAGCCAACAGTTTCAAAGGCTATAAAAGAAGTGACCATAGCCTTGAATATTCCCCACATATTCAAAAATAAGTATATTTTCAGGAGACACAACAAAAAAGAGATAAAATAAAGAAAGGTAGGTAAAGAAGTTAGTAGTAGTAGGCCTTAACATAGGTATAGTTTGCAGAACTTACAAGTACATAGAAAGATTCTTGGTTGGCAACCATAAACTGCCAGATGCAGTGTGATGATTTTGGTGGATGAAAGCGGCATAAAGCTGCTGTTGTAGAATTTTACTGGAAAGGCCTTATGGTCATCTACGGGCTGTAGATTATTATTATAAAACAACATAATTAATAGTACTTAAAACACAAGTACTCAACGTCAACAACTCACTTTTACGATGTGCTTACATTAATTCTATCTATTACAGATTTTATGATAAATTAAAAATATCTGTCATTATAGGTTGTATTGATGGGACACATGTCGCCATTATTAGGCCTACATTATATGAAGAACGGTATTTCAATAGAAAAGGATACCACTCATTAAATGTAATGATAGTAAGTGTACCTACTTTGTATGTATAGATGAAAGTAATCATTGTGCATTTACCTATTACATGTTTGTCAATCAATCACATCAAGTAATCAAAACAGATGATAATTGGCACAGTTAACTAATTCATTATTGTATTTTCAGATATGTGATGCAAACATTGCAAACCTTAATATATTGTGTATAGATCCTAGTAGTCCAGGATCAACCCATGACTCCATTGTGTGGCGGGATCATCCTCTTAATTGCTATATTAATGAAAAATATAATAATGGAGAGATAATGTTTTTTCTCGGAACGTTTTGAAAATCTGAAACTTGTTAAATAAAATGAAGTAACACCCAGCTTTGCTTGGTTTAATTTATTTCCCGAGGATTATCATTGCTATGACACTATTTTTGGTAAAGTGTGAATGTCTTTTGGCACTTATCTCAATGCAAAATGTCTGTCTGCCACAACCCTGCTGTGTTTCAGCAGCAGGGTTTATAGGGATCACACCTATCTGGGTAAACTAGTAAAAAACATCATCTAAACCCTTTTTTAACAAAGAGAACTTCTCAAAGTCATTGATAATATTGATATGGGGGATTCAACACTAACAATAATACAAATAATATTAAAGTTAGTGTTTATTTCTAAAATCACAATTACAACAATCACAGAATCAGACTTGTTATCCATTTTAATTGGCAGCTATATTTTAAAATGCTTAATACTAGTATTGCTGTTACAAAAATTTTTCTTTTCCTTATGACTAATACAACTACTTAATTAATAGGCATTACAATATAATAATCACAGAATCAGATTCTGTTATCCATTGTATTTATTTGGTACTTTGGTATATTTGTTTAATACTATGCCTTAGAATGAATTATTACCTTATATGAAAGAGATTTTAACATGAGTCTAGGCATGTCATGGCTCCTTTTAGATCTTGCTAATCAAGCAGATGCTGCTGATAATCGTCGACGACGAGCCGAAATGCGTATATTAGCTAACAAACCTTTTCAAATGACGGAAAAGGATTTTCAGAAGGCAATCGCCTCAGCAAATCATTGGTCAAAGACTAGTGCAAGAATTAAGCACAGTAATACCTCAAGAAAAAAGATCTGACGCTTTATCAGTCGAAAATAAAGTAAGCCATATTATGTACCTATTATTTCTTCTATTGAATTGTGAATGGGTAATAAAACCCATGCCAAATTATCTTCTTTTTGCCAATGACAATGTTTCATTAGTAAAAATCTCTTCATCTAAAAAGCCGATGACAATGTTAGATTGTTCCTCTGAGATAGTTCCCAAGTTAAAACATGGTTCTCTTCTGAGATTCTCTTGCAGTTCAGAGATAGAGAGTATTATTTTCTTTACTGAAAAGTGACTGAAGACAAACAACAGACAAAAACTTAGTAATTCTTCTGAGACAAAAACCAAGTTTGGCAATGACATACTCAATATTTGACTTGACACGTAAAATATTACCATTTTCTAGGACCAAAGAAAATTTAAATAGTTTGTATCATCAAATTAATTGGCAATTTATGTTCCAAGTATTGAAATATCTGTGAAATGAGTTTTGATGTCAGAGCATGGTTTAAATTTTGTAAAAAAATCAGGTTTTCCTATATTTTTCTCCAAAATAAGTACTTTGGTAGGTTTAGTGGCAATCATGTGGCAACATTATAAATATAACAAAGTCAATGGCTCTAAGGGCTAGTACTCACAAAGCCGTAATAAACGTTTAACAAAGTCAATAGTTACGAAAACGTTTAGAACTCGCCGAGCTCCAATCCTATTGTGTATCTATCCTATCGAAATGGTAGGAGAATAGGAAATTTGAAACGTTTTTCGATAGGACGATTTCAGAACTGCAACGATTTTTCGATCGTTTCAATTTACGAGAATCGGGCTACAGTTGGACGCAGATAAGCAATAACATGTTAACCCACAAAATTAAGTTATTGATTCAGAACGATTTATTGAGAGTTAGGGAACGTTTTTTAATTATGTGTTTACCTTATTACATTGCTTAAATATGTAACTAAATATTGAACATAAAAAATGTTGACAGAAAATGGCGTTCCTACTTTTAAAACACGATTTACTCGAAAATTCTCCAGTGTGGGTTAACACACTATTGCTTATCTATGTCCAGTTGTTCCCTGTGGTTAGTTGGTTACAACTATATGTTATTTTCGGAGTTTCCGTGCGAAATCCAGGATAAAATCACGACCTCTACGCCACAAGTTACGAACCATAAATAACAATAAAAATCCTGAATTGCGCTAACGAAATTAAAACGCCCGCTGCCACAGATAATATAGGTAATACCGACGATCTACAGTCTAGTCGGCACCGAATTCAAATCGATTAGTGGTAGCACAGACTAATAGTAATATTACGTGTGTTTTTGGCTTTTGGATTAGGTAAATCGGTATTTTGTTATTTTTAGCTTTTTAGTAGGTAGGTACCTACTAAGTATAGTGCATTTTTGAGTTGTTGGAAGTAGTTTTTATTTTTTTGTCAATATTTTGTTTATCATACCTATAGACTAGCTTGACTAGCAGTCCCGTGCGGTTTCACACTGTTACGATTTAGCTCAAAACCTACATGGACCGATTAAAAAAAAACATAATTAGAATGCTACATAACCCCTGAGTAACATACCGCCGCACTCAGAGTCGACTTTAATGACTACTTAGTTAAGTATAGATTTTTAAAACAAAACTGCCGCAATCAGAGACGTTCAGTAAATTAATGGTTATTGGCATTT